>CM063108.1:29789441-39789441 GCA_031841125.1 Acanthococcus lagerstroemiae | reverse complement strand
GGGAAAGGAAAGGGAAAGGGCGATTCTCTCTACTCTCAAGAAAGAAACATAGTTGGAAAATAGAATGTTTCTTCTTCATTTCGCCATTTCGTTAATTTACCCCATCGAATTCTACAGAAATTCGAAGATTTAAATAATAAAAGCTACAAATGAGCCAAATCAACTCAACTTGAAAGACTGCGTTAACCATCGATATGAGATTCTTTTCGGGGTTATTGATTGCAAAAACCTATTCGATTTCGTTTTGAGCTCAGCAACCCCAAGACCCCTCCCTTCCCCATTCATACATTTGCTTCAATTATCTGCCCGATGCTCAATCAGTTACCTTCTAGATACCCGCGGAAAAGTTACCCATTTGCAACCCTCAGTTACCCTCAGATTACCCAGGAACCCGTCAGTTACCCTTGGTCCCCCTTTAGTTACCCAGGTAACTGGCGGGATTTTGCGCATCCCGATATGCAATCAGTTACCCTCTCGTTACCCGTGGAAAAGTTATCCATTTGCAACCCTCAGTTACCCTCAGATTACCCAGAAATCCGTTCGTTACCCTTGGTTCCCCTTTTGTTACCCGGATAACTGACGGGATTTTGCGCATCGGGTAAGTTGGAGCCTACATCAGAATCTGATCGAATATCTATAATTTGCTTTTCGAAATGAGTATCCCAAAGAACTCCTTTTGTGATACTTTTTTAGGGAAAGTTGCATTGATCCCTTCAAAGGAGGCAAGAGGAAGTCCAATTTTGGGCCCAAACCGGGGTTGGGTCCAAAATGTATTCTGAAATTGAATCGGTTAAAACCAAAAAAGGTCAAGTCCAAAAATCGCACTTTTCAGGAAGTAAAACAAACTGTGTTATTCGAAAATTTGAAAATCATGGAATACTTCCTTCAGGGTGGTGGTAGAGGGTCACAAGAGACAACTTCCAAGCCCGGTCCCGTCAAATAAAATTCTGATGGGCCAAAGCTGGGGGGGGGGCTCAAAGTTTCTGGACTTAACCCCTTTTGGTTCTGACCGATTTTTTTTTGCAGTAGTACGGTTCGAAATTGCCCTCCCCCTTTTGTAGCCAGACATAAAGCGGTCACTTTATTCTTGGTCCCATTTCAATAATTGAGCAAAATCCCTGCTTGTTAAGAAAAAAAGTTCTGAAGCTGTATTGGAAAATTGCGATTTCGTTTTTGAAAATAGCACTTTTTAGGTATAAGAAAACAAAAAGAGAGGGGTGGGCTGGAATTTTTTATTCCTTTCTATTTTTTACACTAAAATACACCTTTTTGAACAATTTCTGGGACAAAAACATTTTTTGAAAAAATTTTATTACAAAAATATGAAAGAAAGCGATGTTGCCAAAAAGCACTTTCCTAACTGTTCCACGAAATTTCGACCACACCAGCAGATCCGCGATACTTCAATACCACATAATCCGTGAAAAAAGCAAATACGACAAAAGTGGACTTCACTCCTTTTGGTTCTAACCGATTCAATTCAGCGACACAATGAACACGTATATACAATGTCCAACATGCCGAGTTGAATAATTAATTCTGGCTACTTGAAGAAGTCGAATTGGATTTCGGGATCCGAATCAAGGTTGGATCAAAAATCCGATAGAATTTTCAAAATCAGCGATTTAAAAAACCTTCGTTTTCGTAATATAAATTTTTCTGCAAAGTCAAATTAACCCTTTTGAAGAAGGGAAGGTTGAATTGCGAGCAATTAGGATCGAGTCGCAAATCTGATTGCATTTTCGAAATCAGTCGCTCAAAATGCGTCCACGTAGAATACTTTTTTTGGTACGTTTTCGTTTACAATTCTGAAGTTGGTGGCATGTCGCAGCCCGCGTTTCGAGGAAAAAGAGAATTTCTGTACCCCAAAATAAACTCAACCTCAGTTCTTGAAAATGCTCGTTTGTTCAATCTCGATCTGATCATGTAATTAAACAAAAAAAGGGGAGAGCATTTGTGAAATAGCCTGTATGAAAGATTTGAGTTCAAATCTTTAAAGAAGAAAGGCCCTTGTGTTTAATTTTGTCGATTAGCGCTCAGAATTTGCCGTGTATCGACTTTTCAAGCATCATTGGGGGTGTAACACTTTTACCAAACTCCTCCCCTCCCGCCCTGCTTCCTTCTTATCTGGTCTCACATCTACTTCTGCATTCTAAGCAATGATCTTGCCCCCTTACTTCGGGACGAAAGAACACTTTTTATTACGATTTTGACCACATGCAGAGCCCACGAAAAGTGTAAGTGCTCTACATTGCACTATTACCTAAAATGTTGTTTTTTCTTCTCTCTCTATGCTTCGCCTTTCTAACCCTACGAAAAAGACTCTTTAAGGGCGAGCTAATGGTCCTTCCTAATACAACGTTACGGCATCATGACCAAACTGCTATACCAGAGTAGATAACTCATGCGGAGTGGATGTAACGCTGCTCACGTCAACGGCCATGTGAGGCGGTAACGTTGACATGGTACTCAGCGCGGTGGCACTCGTCTCCCTGGTACCGACGGTGTCCAGTTTACTACTGGTAGATCTTTTGGTCGCTTCCAGTTGCTGGTGTAGCCTTTGTTTCCGCACCAAAGCTTTGACCGCGTTCGTCTTCTCCTAAAATCGGTACAAAGCAAAGCAATTAACACATAGTCAACGAGTGATGCGGTTTTAAAATATGAATGAACACGATCGTCGGTTTCGAGATTAGCCCGGATACAGCGTACAGCTCTGCAGCTACTTCGAATTAACGGGTAGTATGGTCGTGTAATGATTACATTAATTTAATTAAACGCACACGCTAAGAGAGAAAAACAAACAATTAATACTCACTCTCTGCCAGACGAACACGTTATGAACCATCGCGCAACCGCAGAACACGATGCCAGAGCCGATTAAAATACTCGTGATGATGGCCGGAGTGGAATGAAATTGTATGAACGTGTACAAGATAACACCTGTTGGTTAAAAGAAAAAAATTTGACCGTTAATATCACGTGTAGGTCATTCGTCGACTCGCCACCGCATGTAGCAACTACCGAGTTACAAAAATATCGTTACCTATTCCCAAACTTAATTATAGGCTATACACTGTGTCTCGCCTATGAAATATTAACGAGGACTGGCGAGTCCAGGAGAGGCATTAGACATGAGTGCCGGTTTTACCATGCGGGCTGACTAGGCTGCAGCCCAAAGCGGTAAAATTTTGGGACGGCTAATTTGCGACCCCCCAAAAAATTTACGGGAGGGGGGATGTAAAAAATGAGGTGGCAAAATACTTAGAACCGGCCTTGATTTCCATCCCAATTTTTCTAAGTAAGGGTTAGTTTTACTAAATTGAACAACTCTGAAAGACGTTGTAGGAGGCACCTTTTCATCGAGGTGACAGTATTTTAATTTCGCCGAGATGAAAACGATTGAGACCAACAAGCTCATAATCGACATTTTTTTCACTTTTTCAATTTTGACAACTCAGAGACTTCGACCTAGTCAGCGAACAGACATTTTCAAACTCAGAAGCGGTTCGAATTAATTTTTCTGTGGAGGAGGGGGGGGGGGCGCGGGTACAAAAATACTGAATAAAAATTCTAAATTGCCGAATAATTTTTTTTTTTTGCATTGAATGTATATGTAACTGGGATGTAAGTACGAATGTTATATATCTGAATAAAAAGTAATAAGTATCAATGTCAACAAAAGTATTACAACAAAAACTCGTAAAGTAACATCATGGTTACAAAAATAATAATAATAATAACGATTAATTTTAAGGGAAAAAATTTCAGACACAACAAAAGCTTTGAGGCGATGAACACTCCCGAACATTCGAGATAAGCGAAGAAAGATTGACACGTTTCGAGCAGCAGGATAGAAGTTTGATAACGAGAGCGATAAGGAGTTTTGCCGATAACGCCGGGATATATAAAGGCCGCTGGCCGACCCTGTATAGTCTAGTTTTGTATGCAATAAACTGTACGTTCTCAAAGCGATCTAGCTACTGTTTTTGTGCGTTTGTATTAGTGTGACATTAAAAGTTCTTAGTACATGTTTTCGTGCGTATTTCCGTACGAATATTGTTACAACTTGTAAAGTAACATCGTGGTACAAAAAAACAATTAATTTTAAGGGGGAAAATGTTTTCAGACTACTTCCAAGTTCAAGTTACTCGTCGTTTTTTTATGGCGAGCCATTTCTGCATAACTCTTCTCAAGCTTATTCTGTTACATATATCTTTGTTACAATTCACCATTAGTAAATTTTTCAATTGTACGTTTGTCATAGTTGTACGCAAGGGACTGTTCACTAGTTTCAGTTTGGTAAAACTTTGTTTGTTAGATGCAGTAGAGATGATTGCTGTGCATGTTAATCGAATAAGCTGATTGGTTATGGGTAAATATGTTACATTTTTTCTGAAATAGACTTGACCTCCGAGAAACTACTAGGATTTTTTGTTTGTACTTTGAGTACCTCCAACTCACTAATTACATATTTGTAATTTATCACATTTTATAAATTTATTGCTGGTGGAAGAAAATGCAATACATCTTGGATTCAGGGACCGCGGAAGTGGGGTGCAGGGAGGGCCGAGTGTCCCCTCAAATAAAACTGAGGGCTTCCCCTGTTTTTTCCGATTTTTGAATATAAGGTTTTAGCCATTTTAAAATTTTCGTGGGAGTGGATATTTTCGTTACGATCACTGAAGATGATTATAAAAATTTGCCCTCCCCTATCACAAATCACTTCCGCAGTCCCTGCTTGGATTTCTTTTTCACTCGGTTTGATATATTTTAAATAGAGGCTCCACCGCTTTAAAAGATTTTGTCAAATTTTCACGACTTTCTGTCAAAATAGAATCTAAGACTTTCAAAAGTTCGGCTCTGTATTGTAATTCCATACCGAGACCATAGTCGTTAGGGTAGGTCTCTTTATTCTCTTTAAATCAGAAATCAAGTTTGCCTCAGGACTCGGGTGTAGGTGTAAATATTTTGTGCTCCTTGTATATAAAAGTGATTCCTTTTGATTGACTTTCAACTCACTTTTCCCTGTGCATAAATTATCTTTTTTTCTCTCAACCTATTGCAAAAGTTAAAAAATTCCAGTTTAGGCTCGGACCTACTACTGGAGACGGAAATACTTTTGCCACCCTATTTGTGGTATGCCACAGGAGAATTTTGAAGCCCTCCCACCAATTACGTACATTTGAATTTGCACATAAAGACTTAAGGTGAGAGCGGAAGAAAAATATAACGTGTTTTTAAAATTTGCCGTCCCTTTGTTGCCCGAGACTAAAACCTCATCAGCCATGGAAAATTAAGGCATGGTTTCAACATTTCCAACAATCGAAAATAATTTATATGGAAAATTGTTTTTATTCCAAAACTTAGAATGTTTGTTAAAAGTTTCTCCTTTTTTGATATACATATAGGGTAGTTTTTATTCAGTCTTCGCGGGAATTCATTTTTTCTATTTTTTTTTTCTAGGGATCCTACCACCCTTAATCAGTTTTAATAAAACACAAGGGAATTCTGCAAAGTTTTATGGGTAGCTCGAGCGAATGAGGGAGACATATGTGCTACACGTCATTTTTGCTTCGTAAGGAAAAATACACAAAGTTTCGATATTGTCAACCGAAAATTAATTTTATGAATGTGTTGAAAATTAATTCTCATCAACTTCAATTAGCTATGGGTCTGTGCTCGAAAATAAAATAGTTTGGCTCCGCAATCAAGGTGAATGGCCCCAGGGGATGGCTTCAGAAAGGGAGCAGGAGGGTTGAGAACATACAATTAGTTTTCTAGGTAGCTGAATTCAACTTCGAAGTAGTTCTTACATTCAGATCCTCGGAATACCACTAAAGGGAGCTGAGACCAAATAATAATCAGCAGATCGAGAAGGGTTCCTAGTTACTGTTCAATAATTTAAAAAAAATTATTATTTAATTTGGATCCTTTCTGGAGCCGCCAGACGAGTTGGATACGAATTGACTTCAGCGACTTTGAAAACTTGTAATGAGGTGATTTCTCGAAAAAATTAACAATAGTTGGTGCCAACCGCCTTTCGTGGTTCCTCGGGGGATCAGACGTGAAAATTACCCGCAAATCGACAAACGAAACCTAAAAACTTTCAAGTCAACAAGTCAATTCATATCTCGCGTTTCATTTTCCGCCGACCCCCTCTCTTCATTGGAGAGTCATCCCTTGAGGCCATTGACCCTCACTTCGCAATCAAGCTATATTTTATGCTTGGCCAGCATCGTATAGCTTCTTGAAAATTATGAGAACAAATTTTCAACCCAATTAAACTCCGTAAAAATTTTTATTCAATGTATTTCTTTATAGAACGGTTGAAGGCACGTGGCACGCGTTCCTCTTTTCCAATCAATCTGAAACTTTACTGGATTTTTTTTTGCATTCTGTTGAAACCGGAGGGACTTTCGGTATAAATTCCAGTGTTCAAAAATGACGATCACCTCAGTATCTGTGTACAATAATGGAGGTGGAAAGGAATGTTCGAATTTTTTAAACTAAGATATTAAACAATTCTCGGTCTCCCTTTTTGACATTATTAATCTATTAAATATATACTTCCGAAATTTGTTGTTGGTCTCCCCATATTTGACTGGGTCATTTGAACCAATCCACTATTGCCAGTTTTTCACAATAATTACCAGTCTGTATATAAACTGAATAGAATTATTGGAAATTTTGATTTGTGGATCAACAAGGACAATAAGGAAGATAAATCGTTGAGGTGGTGGCATCCATTCCCTCGATCTTACGTACAAATCTTCGACGAACTTTTCAGAACTTTGATATGGCTACTTATTTACCATCAAACCAATATTATTTACAATAGTAAATAAATTATAACAAAAAAACAAGTAATTTCAATTCAAATCCAAATGTGTGCCTAATAGTTCATGAGATGAATATATGTACACGGTAGATCAGTTTCAGATTTTCCGCTACATGGCCGTGTCTAAAGGCCAATTTATGGTGGATGTGAACTGTAAACGCAGACTCAGTACATATGCAACAACCTTAAAACATGTTAAATTATGGTCTTCGATAAACGACGACATTAGAAACACCTAGCTCAGTCTAAATCATGGTTACGGCATAATTTCACAGTTCCAGCTATTACTGAAAATAAACAAGACTCGATATTGACTTTTAGTACCTATTCGTAACTATTGATTGGCCCATGAGAAAATGTCTCATTCGCTAGCCAATAATCCGGTATTGTAATTTTGTAATTAACGAAATTTCGCAGACATTTTCATTAAATGTATTCCATGTACACTTACCAGTTAAGAACACAGGAATGGAAATGAAGAAACCAGCAATAGCGCACACCCTAGTTACCGCCGACTTCTGAAGGTATTTATTCGTTCTGGAAAAAAGTAAAACAACGCAGATGAGAAATTACTCTACTCCGAATACTTATATTTTGAAGTCTAGAAGTCCAGCTCTAGTAAGTAAATTAGGCAGAGGTATTTGAAGGTGAACTCGTCCACATAATTCGTGGAAATACCTCTAGGGACTCAGCAGCTCAATAAAACACCGCGAAATGAAAAAAGAAAAAAAAAAAGTTGATTTTCTTTTACGTATTACTTGAAAGGGTGGTAAAAAGCAAGCATACCTATGTAGACAGGTAAACAGTTTCATCATAGCTCGTCTTGAAATTATTAGTTTACAAAAGTACTTTGTTTGGAACTTCAGAATAGGTACCATATTTTTCCTTGCCAGGGGCTCGTAAGAGCTCGTATATATCTTCGGTCATAAACGTGATATTGAGACATTTCCTTAGCATCGTTTAAGAAGTGACCAACATTACCTAATCGATTCAGAAAGTTAACACTGCCCGAAGCTATTTACAACATCTATAGAGGATAATTCGATAACGATTTAACATCGGAAATTTAAAACGGGAGCAACAAGCTCGGTACATCTTTAGAATAATTATAAACTTGTGGAACTTCGCGTAGTTACAACTACATCTTTGAATATCCGCCACAAACGGTGCACCCGGAACAGGGAAAAGTACTCGTGACTATAGTGGTGGCGATCTGTACATTTCCAGAGGGCAAGGCATTTTTGATAGTACTCGATGTACTCCCTCCTTTTGGGTGATACCTTGCCATGGTGCGGAGGCTTAGTACCCTCCCCCCCCTTCTCGGCGGCCCTGAGCAAAGATATCAATGTCTAAAACAAATTTGAACTCAACATAAAAAATTGAGTGGGATACACAGTCATTAATTCAAAATTTTTTATTTTTGAAAATTTCCCCACACTATATCATGTCTTTTTGAGGGCAAAATAATTTTCTGAGAGCTTCGGCGTCAGTTCTGGTGCTAATCGCTCAATCTTATGTAGGCTTAAATTGAAGAAATTTGCTAAAAAAACAAGAGGTAAAAAATCATGGCATTTTAAAAAGTTGTAAAATGTTAATATTCCAGTCCCCTTCACTATCCTAACAAGATCAACGCAAAAGTTGTCCCATTGTTTGAACTTGAACGGAAGCAGAAAACGCATCGTATATTCGAACACACTTTTCAAATTCCGAAAAGGCGGCAATTCTTCGATTCTATTTCGACGGAAAGTTCAGTCAGCCGAAGGCTGACTGAAGCAAAAAGTTGGCCCAATATACCAACACGATCGTTATTTGGCTAATTTTCATAGTGCACCAACTAGTGCTACCACCTCGGCAGGGGGGGGGGAGGGCAGGATACGAACACTGTTTTCCGAAGGAGCTCTCAAGGCATGGGTGCCGTAGAGTGCCGGACAATGCAGCACTTACTACGCCAGTAGGTCGAAGCAGTCGAGCGTATCGTTACGTCATTTCTGGAAATTATTGCACGCGCAAGGCCTAAGCATCGGACCAGAAAAAATAAATTGGGCGATGCCAACGAGTAAGCGCAACGATAACACAGTTTACCGAAATTGGGTAAAAACTGGCAAAACTGAGTATCCCAAAATCCCAGAGAAGGTGAAAACTCTACATCCGTTTCGTTGGCGCGTGGTCGAGATCCGAATATTAGCGAGCAGGTATTCCGGGTAATGAAACCAACTTGTGTCCGATTAAACGAAACCCCAGCTGAAGACAGTTCAGAAATTAAAAAATCGCTTCTCAAAACAATCACGTCCATTTCGGAAGTTTCTATAACACTCGAGGTTCATACTAATGCGATGAAAACTTTACCGATCGGCACGGCGATAATACCTACGGGCGGTCAAATTCTTTTCCCTCAGGGGGAGGAAGCCAATTCTAAATATTTTATTTAATAACTTTTACTTTCTTTCTCCCCCCCCCAATCAAGATTTGAAGAACTTTATTTATGAAATTTTTGGTTAAACGTCAAAAGTTTCAAAATACGAGTAACAATGTTTTCAAATTCGCTTTTACGAGGAACCCCCCCCCCCCCGCGCTCCAGAAAGCCGAGGAAGTAAGTTCCGCTTTCAGTTTCAACACCTATGACGAGCTTAACGAAAACAAAATACAGTCCCGGAGTCCGGTTACTGTAATTCAAAAAAAGGCATAAATTTTTGACAGAAAACCATACGAAGTTGATTTTGGCAGAAATATTCAGATCATCGCTCAGAGGAAGTAGAAACATAAAGGGGGGAGGAAGCAAAGTATGATTTTCAAGGAAGAAAAAGTCAAAAATTGAGATATTTTTAAAAATTGCTGATATCAGAGGACTATTTTATAAAAATGGAAGGTAAAATTACTGCTCGAGCATAAATTTTTCGAAAAAACGTGTTTTAAAGGCGAACAATTGCTCACTTTTGCATATTTTACATTCAATTACAGGTGCCTGGGGGATTCGCCCCTTCCGCCCTCCCCTTGGCTATGCCACTGGGAGCGCATAAAAGCGAGAAAACGACTGTCTTCTCGGAGTTCCTGGGATCCTTTTTTCGTGTATTATCTCCGAATAATAGAAGGGCGCTTCTGGATTTTCCAAACTTTTTCGACTTGACATGACTTGTTTGACGCCCCACGACCATTTCTGAATTTGACTGAGACTTTTTAAGACTCTTGAAGATTCTTTAGGCCTTTCGAGACTAGTTGAAGACTCTTGAAAACCTACTTGAAGCTTAGTTAGATTCTTCCATACTGGTCAAGAGTCGTGCAAACGGGCGCCTTTTGTCGTATCTGCATCATGTCCGAAAAATAGAAGGGCACGGGCGCCCGCAGAGGGTAGCGTAGGTAGCGACCGCTACCTCATAAGCTTTTCATATCTTTTTTTTTTTGTTTCTGTGCATAATTAAGGATATTTATGATTCATGTAATTACATCGTTTAATAATAAATATGTTTATTAACATTCGTCAACATATAGGAAGTGCGCATGTTTGTTTTTTCAGTTATCAGCCAGTGACTCATGTCCATGTAACTATTCTCTAATCTCAATTGAGTGTGTCGCGGCAAAAAGGGCACATATCGACTATGTGCCCCTTTTGAGGCGACTTCGAATTCGGAATCTACGGACTTTCTATGGTCGGATGCAATTTACCCCACCTTCCCCAGCTCAGTTTGTTATCAACAGAGATGCTTGACAATGACGTGAAAGAACAGTCGGTCTCGCATGGACACTTGTGCTAACAAAAATGAAATTTTTCTGGAGACCGTTTTGAAAATCTTGTCAACTTATTTGGACTGCAAGCGCCAAAGAGTCGCCCTCTACTATTTTAGGCACGTGAAAAAAAGAAACTACTGAAACCATACACATTTTAGAAAAATTTATCAGATTGAAATAAAAATGGTCTCAATGGAAGGGATATTTTGTGTACTATGTATAAATGTTGTTCTATTAATATTTTCGATAAACGCTTTCGTTTTCATAATATTTTGAGATTTCTTCATATAACTGTAAATGAAATTAATACTCCCCTCGATCAGGGGGTTACAAGATAAACGACAACAGCGCGCTACCGCTTTGAGCAGCCCGAATAACTTACCAGTTAGCTGAGTCGAAAAGTGCCCTCTAGCGGTCCAAATATTTAGTTATCAGCTGTTTTGCGTACACCACCATAGTGATACCAGCGGATAGCTTACACATTCAGCTATAGATCTACATACTTAACTTAGCTTTGACAAAAATGTTAGTTAGCACAAATGTTCAAGAGACAACCGATATGTACTTGTATATTCCTGTTTCTTATCTTCTGTTTTATTTTTGAAATATCTTCGTGCATTTATTTCTCGTTTCATCGTTTATTTCTCGTGTTTTCGTCTTCTGCCAGCGTTGAAAAAAAAAAGTCACTGCAAAAAGGGCACATAACTTACCAAATAAAAAGAGGAAAATCTAAACGAAGGAGGTATTGTTTCATTGCAACTTCACAATTTTTCAGAAGGTGAAAGTGTAAAGTTTCGAATCAAAACAACAAAAAGTATTTTACGTCAATATAGTGGTAACCCTAAATGTACCCAACTTCAAAGCTGTTTTTCTGGAAACGTCATTTTGTTACATGTGCCCTTTCTGCCGCGACACACTAAATTCAAATAGAAAAATCAGGCTTAAATTATGGTCGTCAGCATTTTCTCTTTTGCTACCTCATCAAAAATTCTGCGGGCGGCTACGAACAGAGATTCGAATTTGTTTCGAAAAATTGAGTAATTTAGCACCAGCGCCGACGCAGAAGCTCTCTGAAAATTTTTTCGCCCCAAAAAAGATATGATGTATAGTATGAAGAAATTTTCAAAATTTTCAAAATCAAAATTTTTTAAGTAAAGACAGTTTTCTACTCAATTTTTTACGCTGAGTTCGAATTCAGTGTTCAAATTTGGCGGCGACGCTTCGTTCCCGAGATAAATTCGAAAATGTGGCCGAGAAGGGTTAATATGAGTCTAGCTCAAATTTGACAACAGATTCGAATTCGTCTCGAAAAATTGAGTAATTTGCACCCGGACCCACGAAGTCACGACCCTTGTAATCTCGTGTTCCGGACCCACAAGGTCATGACCCTCGTGATCTCGTGTACCGGACCCACAAAGTCACGACCCCAGTGGTCTTGTGTACTGGACCCACAAAGTCAGGACCTTCGTGATCTCGCGTACCAGATTCACGAAGTTCGTATTTAGGGTGCAAATTTGGCGGGGACGCTCCGTTCCCGAGATAGGCTCGAAAATGTGGTCGAAATGGGACAAAAATTGAGTCTAGCTCAAATTTAACAACGGATTCGAATTCGTTCCGAAAAATTGAGTGATTTGGCACCAGCGCCGACGCCAAAACTCTCCGAACATTTTTTCGCCCCCCCCCACCCCCAAAAAAATTATAATTTTAAAAAATCAAAAATTTTGAATTAAAGGCTGATTTTTACTCCATTTCTTAGACTGAGTTCGAATTCGGCATTCAAATTTTGCGGTGACGCTCCGTTCCCAAGATCAATTCTATAACGTGGTCGAAATGGGTCAAAAAATGATTCTAGCTCGGATTCGAATTCGTCTCGAAAAATTGAGTAATTAGCACTAACTATTCACGAATCTCAATCCAAATACAAAAATCAGGGTTAAATTATGATCGTCAGCATTTCCTCTCGCTACATCATCAGAAAATTCTGCGGGCGCCCATGCAGAAGGGCGCCTCTGGTTTTTCCAATGTTTTTCCAGACTCGTCACAACTTTTCAAAATTTCCCTTACCACCATTTCAGAACTTGATTAAAACGTTTTGACTTTAAGATTCTTTACGTTTTTTCCAGACTAGTTGAAAACTCTTAAAAACCTAACTAATGCTCGGTAAGACTTCCGCATACTGATCAAAACTCATGCTGGTTTGTTTGAAGCTGTGTGCAATTTCCCTATTTTTGAAGCATTTTCAAGTGAAATTGTTCCTTTTAACAGTGGCCCCTGGTTATCCTTTTCATACAATCGTAACTGATGACCATATTTTCAATCTATCTTCGTTCATCGCCATCAACTTTGAGAAAAAAGGCAAAAAAAACCAAACATAATCCGACTGGAGCGACGGCCGATGACTGGCGTAGCCTCCAGCCTCGTCAAGCCTGAATTGGCGGGAATTTTGGCAACGCTGATTGAACTAAAACGCGAGTCGAAAGAATTTGAAATTCCCGACTGTGATGTGTGTGTTTGTGTATATAGTAAAGAGCGCGAGAGCAGATGAGAGGAAGAATGAAATGGAATGGAATGGAGAAAGAGAACCTCTTTATGTTATCCGGGCCCGTTAAAGGAACGACCTTGCGGATAAACTGAAGACAGAACAGCAGCACACACCGGACAGGTACGGTCTGGCGGTGTCAGGTTATTCTAGAATTATACCTCGACCCCGAGTATTTAAGATTTACCTGAACGGGAGACGGGAGAGCCGCTTTTTCTAACGCAATGGTGAGAAGACTGCTGCGCTCCGCTGCACCGTATCGCCGATCTCCGTACGCTGGCGGGCCCCGGCTCTACTCCGGACGGACACCAAAAGCAGAACCAGACTCCTCTGGACCACTCTTTACAGTTCTCTGCTCACTGTTGAATGCTCCGCGGCCAAGTGTTGGCCTGTTCCCCGTTGGCTCTTTGCTGTTGCCGCGCGATTCCGCGGTATGCCGTTGCCCGTGCGTGCACCGTCCACCATGTAGGCCTATCTTTTATGTACCTTATACCATTCCTTCCATCCAGCTCCAGCTACAACACACAAACCACCCAGTGCCCCTGTCCCTGCCCAATTCCGGTCGCGGTCATTGGAAGACGTCGCGTCGTTGGAAACCGCGTGCATACCAACAAACTAAATATCTCCGTTTGTTGCCTTTATAAATAAAACCGTGTAACGTATTTTCTGGGACGACGTCTTTAATGGCACAATAGTTCCACAATAGTTTTTTTTTTTTTTTTTTTTTTTTACAGCGACTGACTGACTCCTAACGTGGACGAGAGTGAAGTTATTTATTTAGAATAAAAAGAGGAAGAAGAAAAAAAAATGAAAGAAAAAAAATGTCATTTATACGATCTAGATACTCCCACGTGACAAGGAAATCGAGAGAAAACCACTTCAGTCAGCGAATGATTGTGTACCTGAGTATCTGCAGTTTTGGCTTACCGCTAGAATCTCATTTATTAACTGCAACATGGCGGATCTAGATTTCCGATTTGGAAAAATAAAAGAAAAAAATAAATGAGACGTTCAAAGTTGGATTATTCAGATTGAGTAGAGTTGTAATCTGATTTTGCTAAGTTCGTATGGTGTTTAGGTAATAATGTGGAATGTGGACCAGCTTGGCCTATACTTCGTGTCTTTCGGTTTTTGTACGTGGCTCATTCTCACAGAAATGGTAATTTCAATGTAGACAAATACAAATCGCTACAATTTTTCTATTTTTCTATTTGAATCTGTACATTATCAATTTTCTGACTACATCGACGCTAGATTTTAGTTTCTGTTTGATTTTTATGATCCTAATTTTTTGAGTTTTGTTAGGCCCAAAATTGACCTTTCAATTGCGTTTTGTGTTTTTCCAATTTTGTTTTCGTCTTTTGTAGTCATAGTCTAAACTTAAGACCCATGAATCAGTGACGGTACTATACACATATTAAATATCTGACTTTTGTGGAAGTTAGAAAACGGACCTTTAAACACATATTTAGGATTCCAGTACTTTTTCCATGCAATTGTGATTCTTCTATCGATTTCTTTTTGTGTTTTATTTACGAAAGAGACTAATCGACCGAGGTAAATTATCTCATGTACTATTACTAATTTTTGGTTGTCTATGAAAAAATCCTTGTTTGTTTCTTGGGTAAGAATTTTTGTTTCCTCCAAATTCAATTGAAGTCCTGTTTCTTTTCCGACTGCTAGAGTACCCTATAAGACAGCTTCAGTCATATAGTTCAATTTTTTTTCTTTTTTGTGGACAGCTTATTTCATTTTTGATGTTACAAGCGTAAGCCTTGTCCTGTAGCACCACAGGGAGTTTTGACTGAAATTCACTAAGATGGAAAAGGAAACAGCAAGTTTGGAATTTTGTCCATTCGTTAATATTTAATTCAGACTCCCTGTGGTGTCACAGAGGCATTTTTTTAGCTTACAAATGTTTTGCACCAAGTAGGCATTTCCGACACCTCCCCTCCCTCACCCCACGCATCGACAGGGTTTGGTCGTTATAAAACAATCCCACACACTTGAAGTTTGTTCGTAACTAATGAAATTTTGCTGAATTACACTATGCAACACACATCTGTTCCATGTATTCCAATACATGATTTACCATGATACTTTCAATGTTGATTATGATACCGTTTGCCATTTTTCCCTATAGTCCAGGTATTTTAGGAAATGAAAAGGGAAGAAATGTTGCAAAGTTGAAACTTGGCATGATTCTCGAGAACAACTCCCTAATAAACATACTAAAAAACCCCGCCCCGCAGGGGTGAACGTGACCCCCTAGAGCTGAAAACCCGTACCGAAAAAGTTTTTTGACCGTAGCTCCACAAATATAGATTTATATGCGAAAATACTTCTTAACTAAATTAAAGAGCATAAAATTTTCTACAAAAAAGATCTCTTTTACTTTCGTCCTAGGATCAAGACTGACCGAGGTAATCGACCAAGAAATATCCCAAAATCATCAATATCTCATAGTATTCATTATAATGTACTAGGAGGCGGGTCAGCGAAATAATAACAATAATGCATGCAGGCGGTAATAGAAAGATATGATTAGTATTTACAATGTGGCATAAGTAGAGAGAGAGGACATAAAGTGATAATTTTGGGGGAAAATGTGTATCTAATACAAAATTTAGCACAGAAAAGGAAGAAAAAATTATAATACAAACAGATCTTCAGTGTTTGAATCCTCTGAAACTGCACTCTCACACAAATTCCTTTAACTGGAACTTTTTGGAATTGTTTTACATTTAACTTCTTCACACTATGTTAACATTTGGTAGCGGTGACTGTCTCCCTTCAGAAATTATTAGGGAATTGAAAATCTGAAATTTTCAATAAAAGCTCAAAATGTCTTCTATGTATCTAATTGCGTATTAGAAGAAATATTTTAAAAAACTGGAATGGGAAAATATGAGGGTACATAAATGGGGAAAAGCTGAACCATCAAAGATTCGCGGACGCTGTGGTACTGATAAACGAGGATAAAAAGATGCTACAGGAAATGGGAGAAAAATTGGCAAAGGTGAGTGCAGAGATGAATACAAGTAAAACAAAATTATTACCCAATATGGAAAGGGAATGTAAACCACAATACAAGGAGCTGAAAAAGAAAGAATCACCGAATTCGACTATTTGGGAAAGATACAATCGTTTGAAGACAGAACAAATAGAGAGATAACTACATAAAAGAATAAATAAATGCAGGCATTCCATCTTTCCCTATACATGAAGACAATCTTTTGAAAAACTGATTTTTAGTTAATGTAAGTTATTTTAATACTACGCATGTACACGATTTTAACTTTGATTCTCTTATTGTAGGTAAAAACTGCATTAAGAAATGTTTCTGGACTTTAAAGAACGTGCATAAAGGTAAAATGAAGATTGCAACAAAGACGAAAATAATATTGAAAATATGCACTTTGCCAATTCTCACTTCTGGAGCCCAAACGTGGGCCCTAACGAAGAAGCAAATAAAAAGGTGAACTACCATAGTGAGAATAGGGACGAAACTGGGGGGGGGGGATGGGAGGGCAGCTCCCCAAAGCCTCCGCCGGAGTTGTAAAATTTTAGTAGATGGATCAAAAGTTGGAAAAATGCAACCAGTTGAAAGAGATCTCGATTTTTTTTTTCTTCTTAGGTAATGTAAAAACATTTTATACTTCGGAATTTTGAGTTGTGTCAGTTTGGGAATTTAAAATCTTCGCCTCTCCAGGAAAATCTCTCCGCTACGTTCGTGAGTAAGAAGGATGGAACAAAATATACTAGGGTGAAGAATAAAAAACAGAGTGAAAAACAAAAAAATAAGAGAGGAAACGGGTATGAAAGAGGTAAGTTGGAGATCAAGAAATTAAAATGGGATTACGCTGGACATATCGCACATCAAGGAAAGGGACACGATGGGACAAAATTATCAGTGAGTAGGAATCTTACGACAAGAAAAGGAGAGAAAGTCCAGGTACAAAATGGACAAAAATTGCGGGAAAAATGTGGGGACGAGTAACCCAAGACCGAAAAATATGGAAAAAAGCTGTGGAGACCTATATCCAAAGGGTTTCAGTAGTTCGGAGTACGAAGTGTATATCTTCTATTGTATGTAGTCATCAAACTGTAAGAATACACATATAAAAGGCTGATATTAATTACTATCCTAAAGATTTCAGTATTTGGAAACCAGATTCAGTATCTATATTCTAATTATCCAATTGAATTTTTAAGAACCATGACACCTTCGTCTGAACAACCTGCAAATGAATCAGGACACTCCGAATGGAAGCAATGTGGCTGGGAAAGCAGGTATCCCGAAGGTCTGAACCCCCTTGCAACTTCGTCAAATACTTTTTTCTTCTTCTAATTTTAGCACCCTCGCCCCCCCCCCAATCTAACTCACTTTAGCCCAAAGTTTAGATGAGTTGCGAAGCGGGTCAGTTAGTTATACATATAATAGGCCTATATGAATACTACATACATAATATGTGGTATTGATGATTTTGGGATATTTCTTGGTCGATTATCTCGATCAGTCTTGATCCTAGGACAAAAGTGAAAGAGATCTCTTTTGTAGAGAATTTTATGCCCTTTAATTTAGGTAAGAAGTATTTTCGCATATAAATCAATATTTGTGGAGCTACGGTCAAAAACTGTTTTTTGGTACGGGTTTTCAGCTCTAGGGGGTCACGCTCACCCCTGTGGGGCAAGGGGGTTTAGTATGTTTATTGAGGAATCGTCCTTGAGAATCATGCCAAATTTCAATTCTGCAGCAGTCTTTCCCTTTATATACTATTTTTAGGTCTAATATTCCTGGACTATAGCATGTCTCAATTTATTGTAAATTTGAGTTGAAGTTTCGAAAATTGCTGAAATCGAGCTACTTTGGAACAAGATATAATAAATTGGGAGATGAATTGAGTTCTCTTTCTGGTGCTATTGTGTTATTTACATGTAGGAGCGTACGCGAAATCTTTTGCAAATCTAAGGACAATTGGGCAAGTTATTCAAGTTTTTAGGAAGTTCTTAAGTACACTATTTGTTTGCTTCAAGACAATGTAATTTTTAGTATGTTGTATTTGTTCAATTGGCGTGATTTCGTTTGAGAATACCTTTAAATCTCTTTAGAAAGTAGTAAAATTAAAAAAGTAATTCCTGAAGGCTTTTATAAGCCTTGAAAGTCAAAGTACAGAATAGCATAAAAATCTTCCATTCGTATTGTGAATGTTTTGTACTTGGCAGCATTAATTCTCTGTTGCCCCATACAAAAGAATAGCAGTGTGACTACTGCAGGTTTCGCAAACATCTCTTTTCAAGGGAGGCGTTCGAGCCTGTTTTTCCAGGTGAAAAGTCTTTCCGAAAAATAAGCAATACTTCAAAACGAACGCTACTAGACGTCTACATATTGAATACGTCATTGAAGAAGGTCTAAGCTCTTAATTCGTTCCATTATTTTAATAAGGCATTGTTAGAATAATACAGAATAACTCCACAAAATTCACACTTTCAAACAAATGTTCCTCAAAAACTAGACGTGCTCAAGAAAAACGGCCAACGGCGTCGTATTCAGCGTTGAAAATACTTTTAGAATCACCTAATAGTATCCGTAGAACAGACAAAAAATTGAAATTTGTTGCGTATAGTGTTATCTACAGATGTACCCTTTGCCCAAAATAGGGTGCAGGTAGATACAATAATCGGATCACAAAAATTTGGGTATGCGAATGGTCACGTATGTATCCGTATATGCCATGAATGGTATTAATAAATATCGTAACTTTTAGAATCAAGTACAGCTAATTTTATGGCTATCTATAATTTGATATAATTTGACCCAATCACGGATCTGATCCAAAATTGGGTCGCCTGATCGTAATGGTGTACGTTATGTGAATTTCTATTCAATTCTCTTATCCCTGTAAATTAAGAACCTGATCTCCCCCACTCCCTTCCACTACCACCTTTCTGAAAAATAGCTGATTATTCATAATGACATAATCAATTATTATGTCTATGTCTAATTTTATCTTTATACAATTTAACCGGTGATTGGGCAGGGAAGCGACCAGAAGGCGGAGTTCCCCAGTGTTTTCAAAAAAACGCAAACATTTATCGATTCTGATTCACTTAGGAATGTTTGGAAAGGTCTTCATCGATAGGGTAAAGTTTTTAATTCATTCTGATACCTCGTCTTTTTAAGTAATAGGACAATAGGGTGGTCTTTATGTAAGAAATGCTTGAAATTGGGATGATGATACCAGTAGATCTTTTCTTGATTGATCTAAAAGCAACACCATTATATTCTCCTATTTTTATTATTATTATTTTTTAAATATTAACCCGTGCCCCAAGGTCCTTAAAGTTTAACTTACAAAGGATTTTTTTCAAAATCTTTTTATGGCCCGAAAACGTTCTTACCATAACAAATGAGAGAGTTGTCATCAACATATCCTAAAAGTAGATGAAATTCTGAACAGTTTCACAAAAAAATGTTCTTCCTAAATTCAAAACTGAAGTTTTGAGGAATTTTCAAAATTATTATATCAAAACACTAAAATTTTAAAAGTTTCCTTATCACCCGAAATCCCAAAAGTGTTTATTTTTAAAGACAATACAAGCTTTCTGTGTGGAATTCTTGTGACAAGTTCGAATATGTACTTTAAATTCTCCTTTATCTGAAAATTCTCTCATAAATAGCTTACAGCTTCGCCACAACTATAATTTCAGATATTTTCCGTGTGGTTTGATATGGAGGTAGATTTATATGTTTTCGAGGTCATTGAGGTAGGTACAGGCGAAAGTTTTTGGATCCGACTTCCTCGAGGTCAACCAAAGGGAGTTCCATTTTTTGGTTAAAAAGATAAAAACTCCATGTATTTGCACACAAGAGGGTAAGGAGGCGTTTGCCACTTATTTTCCTTATCTGGTTAAGCTGAAACTTTGCAGGAATTTTTTTCTGTTTTATCAGAACTGATTTAGAAGGCTCCTGGTGGAAATTCCGATGTTTGAAAATAATTGCCACTCTAATACTTATACATTCTGGACATTGAATCTCAGATCTGTCACTGCATGAAATAAATTTTCGCTCATAAAAAAAAAAACTCGATGCAATGATAAATGAGAATGAAACAAACTGCAGCGACGTATGAAGGGAAAAGTGTTTTCTCGAGACCGGCTTCGAATTTAAACACAGAAAACACGGACAGAAAGTCGAGCAATTATTTTGAAAAATTGTTGGCGTTTCGACCAGCTGTGTGTACGCAATGGATGTTGCCTGTTCTCGCAAGCTCTACCTTACCTGCACCTTGCAAAATGGAATACCTGACGAGTCTGTTTTCAACAGAAGTCGTACAGACAAACGAAAGAAACTTTTTTCGAGTCACGTGACTCGGCAGATTTTTTTGAAATAACCGATTTTATCGTCTGCATCGAGTGAACTTGGGCGACCTTGATTTCAAGTGGTTCGAAGAAACAGACCGAAACCACGGTGAGTCCGAATTTCGACGAAGTCCATCGCGACCTTCTCTGAACCTATAATAATAGGGAAGGAAGTCATCACGCTCGATTTCAGACAACTAATTAGTACAGAAGACGCATCGGTTAAAAGATTCATTCGATTGGGGTTTCGTTGACACGTGAAAGCAGCGAGAAGCAGCGCACTTGGCAATTAACCTCACCTCACTGCTCATGTGCTCACTTCCAACAATTCAGCTCAACTGAGAATAGTTGTGTGATCTATCAATAAGAATTTAGAATCTGAAAAATAGTTTTATTCGCACATAGGAAAGACAAAAGTTTCACTGCCCCCCCCCCCGACCATTACTAATCGGCGTACCTGAAAAAATAACTTCAAAAATAAATTCGGAATATACTTGAAGCTGTATTCCATAAATTTGTAGACCATTGATGTCTGGTGGGACGTATGGCGATGCACGCATGCCAAAGTGGCCCCTGAGACACCGCACCCCCGAAACTATCCTTTCAAGTATCGCATCAAAGGTCGGAAGGACGCTTTGAGGCCGATCCGAGCCACCATTTCGCCGTTCCGCTTCCGGGGTGCACGCTGTTATGCAAGGGCCACCATGGCACCTCCTACCGACCGAGGTTAACGTTCACACCACAGGCGGACGCGCTTCCGCTTCACTCACGCCTCACCTCCTCGTCTTGGTACGTGTGGCGACTTCTGTAGACCATTATTGGTAGGGTTCACCGTTCGAACAACCTCCAGAATGAATTCAGCGACCCCAAAAACCCAATTTTTGATGGGCTTGGTAGCATTATCGGTATTTTGAGTTTCCGCCCCTTGAAGGAGCATTTCGGGTGGAGGACAGGATCAAATTAGGTTCCTAAACGGGTGCAGTGCGCCTGAAAAGCGAAGAGATAATACACTCCTTGTGAGAATTAATGGACATACATGCAAACAGTATATTTTTTACATGAAATAAAACAAAAATTATTGACTCAAGAAATTAATTTTTTGAAAAACTTTCGATAGGCTCTCGATCAGTAACTCAACAACAATGACTTTTTATGGTCGAACTAAGTTTTTGACTTAACTCGATTTTTAGTAATGTTCACAGAACAATCGTAGCTCTTCTTCTGGGGATTCTATGTTGAACTTGACCCTCTTCATCCCTAACGCACCTCTGAAAATTTTGCAACTAAGAAAATGTTGGCTGGTGCATTTCTAGATCAAAAGGAAAAAATTTTAACACCTGGGAGCAGATCACTTCTAAATTTGTACGATTTTGGACCACCCAAATACTTAGCATGTTCAAAAATTTAGTCAAGACAAATTATGCTTGAACCTGTATATAATTCCCGGATCAAAATTTTTCCGATTATTCCTCGGAATGTGCCTCGGAATAACAGAAAACAATTTTCCGTCCGTCTGACGCTCGCATGCCACCCGTTGTGGTATAAAGCCTTCCTAAATCGGTATTTTGCATTTTTCTCGGAAACTAAACATTTTAGAGCAATAATAGTTCAGTGATACAATATTTCATTTCAAATTACCGATAAAAGATACCGCGTGAGGTATATCGTTGCCCCAAAAGGAGTAGCTCAAACAGACCCTGTATACCACTAAATATTAACGCAGGGCTTACGGCAGAAATTGTAAAATTTTTGACATTTTTATGGCCGCCTGAACTTGAGCGAATAAAAAGGACGCAAATTACTTTTAGACCCATTTCTATACGTGTTCGTCTACCCAACCTTGAATTTCTTTCTCCTTTCCCCTCCGTACCATTAGATCTCGCACTTTCAAATTTGTATTTAATGTGTTTTTTTTCAGTAGCATACCTGACGTTCTTAACACTTTTCCCACCTTTCATAGGCATGAATCATCGAATAGAGAGGTATTGGTTGGGAAGTCTCAATTTCAAGATCACAGAATTCGAATTTTGTATTGGTTTGGCTGTAAACCCCAACTTCTGGCGTCGAGAAGGGGTGGGGGTTCAACATTTTCACAAAATGCGATATGGATGTTATTTTACGTATTAGTTTCACCTTACCATGACAATTAGTGACATTTAGGAGCAAGAGAAACGGGACTGGCCCTAATTTGAGAAACGTTGCACCGCAGCACGAGGCTGACAATCAAAATGACCTAAATTACAGTGTAGGTACATCTAATTATTTTATAAAAATTTTAAACACCCACGTCTTCCGAGGTACACAATTTGAAAATCAGGGACAAATCCTGGCCAGAGGTTAATTCAGAACAACCCTTCAAACTTACATAACGAATTTCATGAAAATGTTGAGTAATTATTCTCTTTAATGCACAAAAATTTTGTAATTACAACCAAACCAATATTCTGGGGTCTTGTAAATCCGGTCCTCCGATATATCGATTTGAGCTGAAAGGTGTAAAAAGTTCAATAATAAAATCGGTTGTGATACTGAAATACGCAAAAAATGCAAACTTCAAAGCGTGGGTTCTAGGGGTACAGAGCGGCAGGGAGGGAAACATTTCAGGGATGGGTAGATAAGGATTCATAGAAACAGGTCTGAAAGTGATTAGCATCCCTTTCGTTCGCTAAAGTCGTACAAAATACCAAAGTGAATGTATGGTTGTATACCGGATTTGTTCAAGTTCTCCTCCTATTTCGGGGCTACGGTTGAAAAAATATTTCTTATGTGATATCATTTTGTAGGTAATTCAAGTGAAACACCTGAGCTAGGATTGTTCTAGATATTCAGTTTTCGACTAAAATATGCCAGCTGATTTTGATGGGGCTTTGCGCTACAATTGAGGGCTACGTAAGCGTTGGAAAATAGGAACCTTTTTTCTTTTATTTACAGGCACATTCCAAGGAATAATCAGGAAACATATGTGAACTGCTAGGAAGAAAGGGACTTGAGCGCAAAAATGTAAATTTCACAGGAGAGCGGATAAACAGAATAGATAACGTTTTCACGTTATGGAGACACTCAACTTTGAAGACTTACAGCAGTTTGGGAAAATGTTTTAGAATTTTTTCTTACAACACCACGTGAAAGAGCGGCCAAAAATTAGTCAAAAACAGTTGTTATCACAAAAATAAATTGTTGCGCACAGGTCCCTTTCTTCCTGGCAGGTCACATATACTCGGGTATTACACTTAGGTTCGGCCTTTTCTTCACTCAATTCGACTGGACTAATATTCTTGGCATAATCTGAGAATATTTTCAGAAAAGATTATACTCGAGTATTTTTCAAATTTTCAAACAGACCTCAGAGTAGCCACAAAGAGAAATGCGATGAGAAGTGGGCCTCGAGCAAAGAGCAACTAAGCCTCTTGGTTCTCTAATCAAGGCCGGATTTACAATCTAGAGGCCCTGAAGCCCAGGAAATTGTCACGAGCCTAGTTTCCCGAAATTCTAAGACAAAAAGTAAAAAAAAAACCTCAACGAGTCAAAAATATTCACTTGTTTAGATACGACAAGGATATGATTTTGGTGATTTTTAGATATTTTCTGAGGGTCCTGTATTGGTGGGAGCCTCGGGCCCAGGTCTTGAGAGTACCTTCCAAAATATGACCCTGCCAGCAATTAGAATTCTTCTGTGAAAATTCGTCCTATTTTCTTCCTTTTTCAGCGGATTTGATTCTGCCCTCTTTAGTCTACAATGAAGGTTGGTATCGCGAATGAAAATTGATAGGTACGAAGAGAAAGGGCCTGGAAACTACCGCACTGCCCTATACAAAGTAACCGAAGAAGTCGTACCTTGTACTTTTATTTAAGTACACAGCTGGGATTCGCGTAGTACTTTTGGAGCACTTTCGCAACCACGATCGAAGTCTCCTTTTACGCCTCTCGAGTACCACCGTATCCAATTTCTGTTGTTTGTTTGGCGAATAAAAATGAAAGAGGAAAAATATATTAACGAGCCCGATGCGATGATGAAAACCGCATTGCCGGCCGTCGGTATTTCTTTTTGTAATGTAATAAAAATAACCTCAAATAATATTGTGTAGCAAGAAAAAAGATTGAAAAAAAGAGAGAAAAAAAAACCCGAGAAATAAAGTCGGAACGTTGCTTCTGACCGATAACAATCAACCGTTGGATGACGTTCGCGTGACCGTTTATTTTATCCGGATGCAAAATACGGTGCAGCGTTTTCCCACACACGTATTTGTAAAATACGATATAATGTTCGAGCTTTTCACAAATATTTATAATTCGTGCCATGTCATCTGTGTTGAACCTTGAATGTTAATTCGTTCAAGATTTGAAGCACAAAAAAACTCCGCGAAAGAAAATTAAAGTCTAGCCCTCCCAGGGGTGTACTAAAACCAGTGACGGATTCAGAAATCAATCCGGGAAAAACATTCCAGAATGAATAATTTAACACCTATGCCTTCTAATCCGCTGAGAGCGGTGACAGTTCCAAGGGGGCCTACATCACTCCCTAAACCCTTGAAAGTGTGACACACATTATCTTTCGTCCACAGTCACAAAGCCATACATCGTTTTTAGGGTCGGCTACTAGTAGCCGAGCCTATTGCAATCAAAATTTCAATTCATCATCAGTTCCAGTATATTAGTTCGTACCTAGTGACACTCGTAGCGCTGATTGTCTACTTTGGTTATCATAGCGCAATACTACCCTCATTTCAACAGATGATCGAAGTGCGAATGTTGCAGAGTAGAATAGTAGAATTGCGGTTCAGTTGGGAGTTTTAAACTTGAAAGCAATTAACCATTAACACGACGCTCAATGCACAGGACACAGTCGAACTGTCAATGGTCAGCATTAGTGTTTATGTTTAGTGTTCTGTTTGATTACCATGTAGAACACAACAGAAAATGAATTCTGAACGCATTAATTAAACGGAATAATACGGAAAAGGAATTCTCGTTACCTTTGTGGCTGTCGTTCTGTGTTGATCAAGTATTTTTTGTGAAAGTTTTTATTAGGGTCGTCGAAGCCGTTAACATTCCTGAATTACATTTTGTTTTGACTAGTTCATGATTAATTATAACTAAATTATCAAGCGACTTTCCATCGTTCTTATGTCAATGCTGAGTAAAACCAAACCGCATGAAGAGTTATGATTTCCTTATCCTAAGATACCCACTACTTGAACTGGTTAAATTGAATAATATAGAAGAACGTTTTCTGTTGCCAGTTACCAGTAGTAGCGAGAAGCAAACGAGTTGTAATATGTAGCATGTGAAGACGTTATCAGTAAATCAGTATCTTGAAGTGAACATTATGTTTATACCGATGTCTTCTGTAACATTATTCAGACAAATAAGTCATAGGATATATGTATGTCGTACTTATGCGTAATTATTATCAAGCAAACAGAAAATCTGCTAGCGTGAATATTACGTTGTTTTCATTCCCTTAGAAGTGGATAATTGTTCGCTAATTATTTGATGTTTTTAGAATCGGCTAGGAGTAGTGTTGGTCTTTTATCCGTTGATCAATTGCTCTTCAGAAATTACGAAATTAGAAATCGGATGAAATCTTCGACCATGGTCGAAGTGCGAATGTTTGTGGAGCCTGCAGCTTCGTAGTCTGAAGCCTTTTGAACTTACCATTACCAAGTGCTGTTAGTGTGTGTGTAGTGTCATCCCAGTTACCTTTCATATATCAGCCCTTATATTCCGGAACAAAAAACCTTAAACATGATTACCAATAGGTCTTTTTCCTGATATCTTTTCCAACGACCGCCAATATAAGAGATAACCTAGTTTCTTTTTTTACAGTCGAGAGCCGACCCTCTTCCAGCAGCTAGCTGCTTGTTTTTCTCACGCGAAAATGTAGACGAAAAAGCCTAAAATAGCTAAAATGTGCTCCTAAAAGGCCTTATTTATTTCCACAAGAAATTTTCACGCTCACCTTCCCATCATCCCCTCTTCATGCCCTCACTCATATTGACATACTGAATCCGCAACTGACTAAAAACCCAAAATCCACCGAAGCCAGACCTTAATTATAAAAAACCACTGAATCAAAAATAAAAAGAGTGTGAAGATCGGCACTTATCAGATGCAGATCAGATCAATCAACTTCTATCCTCCACAGGGTAATCCAAAATTTAACGGGTTTCGAGATATTTTGCCCCAACTAATTATATTTTTTCATTCTGGTCAAAAATTCACTAGCCGAAATCGTTTAAGGCAGAACAATTTTTTGGGAGAGGGGGAGGGAGTCAAGTTTAACATAGGATTTCCCATAAAGTTGCGATTCTGCTACAAAATTCTCCAAAAATTAAATTTGGTCAAAACCCTCAGTTCGACCCACAGGCGTCGCTGGAATTTTTTTTCCTTTGAGGAGGGGGGGGGGGTAATTTTTTCAGTAGTGTTGACCTACATTCATCGGCATTGGTGGATTTTTTGGGGGGAGGGGTGTAGTATGTTGTATCAAAGTGTCTAACAGTCATTCAAGTCATTTATTTTCAGTCATGGTCATTTAAAAAATTAAGAATCAGCAAATTATATACCTTGAAAGAGAAAACAAAGAATTTAGAATTGGAAAATTCTATTATAATGACCAGGGCTGTAATTTTTTTTGCGAATGCATATTATTATCTATGGCGTATGGGTATCACTAGAAGAGCTGCTTGCTGCAGCTGCGTTGCGGACCCACCGGCAGGGCTCACCCGTCGTCACCAGCTGCCTGCGTCGACACACGGACCAAAACGAGGAGGTGAAGGGTGAGTGAAGAGAGATAGTGCGTCCGGCCGTGGGGGACCTGAATTCCAGGTGAGCGCTCAGGAAGTGCGGACCTCGGTCAGTAGGGAACCCCATGGTGGCCCTGGTAGGACGCGCGCACCTTTGCAGGAAGGAGAAATGGTGGCTCGGGCCGGCCTCAGAGCGTCCCTCCGGTCACTGATGCGATACTCGAAAGGGTAGTTTCCGGGGCCGGGGGTGCGGTGTCATAGGGGCCACTTTGGCATGCGTGCATCGCCATACGTCCCACCACACCATGGGTATAAGTTTCAAAAGATCTTCATGAATCACAGAATTCTGAGTCAAATGAGCATCACTTCATCCTGCATATTTTGCATATTTGCCATTTACCGCATATTTTACATCAATTCATTTTTCAATTTTTCCCCCAAAAAGTTACTTTTTTAGATCTGAGAATAATGTCCGACTCAAAAAAAATTGAGAAGACTTAACAGTTAAAGAATCAGTAGAAAAGCTTTTAAAAAAATATGTTCTTTTGCACGTGAGATAACCTTCCTCCGTCACTGTTGGCCTATATCGTAAATCAGAATTCAAATTTTTTGGACGTGAATAAAAATGAATGAAAATAGTCGACCAGATATGTTCATTATTCTTCACAAGGGCAGTGCTCCGGTAATCTTCTTTTAATACTTAATCGCGGAATACGTTCGAAAATTCGTTACCAAATCGTATTTTTCTCTTTCGTTTACATTCACCTACCCATACTTCGTGTGTCCATGGCCGGCTTATAATTCAATTTACAATAGCCGAAATCATACAGCCGGCGATTTTGATCAATGAAAGAAAACTTAATCATCGGCGATCGATCGTAAAAAGTGTTTATAATTGCGTTCGCTGTACATAGTTTCGGTTCGATGGAGACCAAGTAGTAACGAGCATCTCTATTTGCTAGCTGTCTGCAGAAACGGTCCACAGCTTCCGTTTTGAATGTAGTGAAGGGTACTTCGGACACCCCACTTCCCGCTAATGATCTTCAAAACAGAAAGAGAACCAAGTATAGGTATGGTTTCATGCCCCCGCGGTGGAGTCCAGTTCTCAAAGGGGCTGTCAAGTGGGGAACTCGGGATACAAAGAACCAACTTGTAGATTTCGAAGAAAAATAATGACAGAAAGACGGGGCAATCACTTTTAGAGGCAAAAAGCAAAACAATCCTCAAGTTTTCATAACTCTGCTCAATCTACTTCAACTTCATCTGGTATTAATGAATTCTAAAGTGTCTTAGATTTTGGGACTCTGATGAATCATAACAAGTCTCACAAATGGTTTTAAAGTCATAACGACTTTAACAGGCCTCGAGGATTGTTCATGAATCCTCTCTCACGATTCTCATAAGTTTTAACAAGTCTTAACGATGCTTTACGAGTCTTCTCACAAGTATAACTGAGGGCAAGCCTTTCCGATTCCCAATGAGTTGCGAATCCTAACGAGTGATGACTCTTAACGCGTTTCCATGAAGTCTTTATCCAGCTTTGTCACCTTCATTAGGTTTTTATGTCCAAGTTTTCCTTTAATCAACTTGTATATGAATTTGTAGTTGGTTATCCACAGTTATGCAAGCACTTACAGTACGTAAGCTTATATTATAGCATTATAGGTACGTTGGCCTATCAAATTATACCTCAGTTCTCTATAGCAATAATGGAGACGATTACTACGACGACCAATGAGCAGTTTTATCGCCAAACCTTAAATCAGATTCGTCGAGTAAATTACCCGGAGTGCCATCACGATATTATTTACGGACCTAGACTTACAAGTACCACACTCGCGTACATGGCGGTTACCTACACGGAAATTCAAATTTCACGGCTGTTTTAAACAACATCGCGTGTGGTCTTTAACGCCGCCGAAGACGTTGATCGAGGATTACAGATTACAAGCCTATAGAAGATTCCACATTTGAAATTTTGATAAAGGAAAACACAGTTGCCAAAGGAGCGGTGAAAACTGA
This sequence comes from Acanthococcus lagerstroemiae, assembly GCA_031841125.1. Lineage (NCBI taxonomy): Eukaryota > Metazoa > Arthropoda > Insecta > Hemiptera > Eriococcidae > Acanthococcus > Acanthococcus lagerstroemiae. The sequence goes on along the minus strand of CM063108.1, from coordinate 39,760,214 downwards.
TATTGGATAGAAAACGATATGATCATGTTTGTAACAACTACATACAAGAGTATTTAGTGAAGGAGAGACTAACTGAGTATTTAGTGAAGGAGAGACTAACTAACTTTATTTCTTCTCCCCTCCCCTGAAGAAGCTGCCTGAACTTTCTAGCTTATTGGGACTCGAAATCGAAGTGGCTGACATCTAGCGGATGTTTCGTGAACCCTCATTGAGTGATCATGGAGAAAAATGAAACGCGCGTGAAAAAAGGGCCTTCGATCAATGTATTTCTCATGAGACAAAGGACCTTTTTCCACGCAGTCAGAACATCATGCCGGTAGCTGATAAGAAGCTGATAAGGCACTTTTCATTTCTTACTTCACCGCACTTATATTAATTTTGCTACCACATATTGAATTTTTAAACGCAAGTTCGAATATGCAGCTCCCTACAGTTCAAATTTGAAGCATGTCCGTCATTTCTTAATTTCATAATGATATTTTTTGAAAAACCCGTAAGTATTTCCCATTTACGGCAATGTTATTTCCGTCTGTGATTACTCAACCTTTTATTAGGAAGTGCACATTAGCGCTCCTACATTCCATTCTGCATTTCAATTCTCGTGCGCATTGTATGTAAATACATTTTTCCACCCAGCATGCGCAACTCCAACAAAGATGAAACTGCATATGCGCAAAACAGAAATGTGTAAGTTGTGTATAACGCGAACGTTCAGGTGACTTTAACAAGAAGCAATAAAATCCGTCCTGCCAGATCTTTTTTCCAAAAATGAGTACATTTTTGGTTAATCCGAACAAAATTCCGTATTTCGTTGGGTTAGTGTGAAAAGGTGCAATCTGAAATTTTTTCACAAGTGATTTTTGGTATCGTTGGATAGGGTATTTTATTATCTACAAGATACCTACCACACAGTAAATGGTTAAATATTGCCTCAGTTCAACAGGAAACGCTAAAAACAAAATGGGTTCAAAATACATTACTAACAAAATTCATCATTTATGAAAAGGTTTAAGAAAATAAAAGTGGAATATTTTCATCTCTGAGGTGTATTCCTAGTTGAATGTTGAAGTATTGTTATACTATTTTTAGTTAAACCCATTTTAACAGCTTCGTCGTTGTTGCTTCAAAACCTTTAAACCTCTCTCCTGCAATTTTTTTTTTTGCAGATCGCACCTTTTCATACTAACCTAACGACTTGTTTTTCACGTCTGAAATTCCGTATTTACATCTAGAAATACATATATCTGGCCACACTGAAAAAAATTAATTTCCATTCAATTTTTTATGTAAACAATGAAAAGCTGGCCTCCTCCGCTTCCATTTTTGGAAGAAAAAACTGGAACAAACGAGCGAGCAGACAGATGGGTAGCAAAACAGGGCATATCGTAATACAGGATAAAACAGGCATTGGATATACAATACAGACGGACAGACAGACAAATAGACGGGCAAACAGTAAGCTGCAGGTGAAATTTACCTGAAACCAATGTCATCAGAAGACTTTCTATCCCAATGCAAGAGCCACTCTTTATTTCTTTCTGTTTTTCGTTTCTAGTATCTTCATTCTTTCTTTTTCATACTGTTTTTTCAGGCACCCCTTTTCAACGGGACATTTCTTACTTCGGCCACTCATGTAAATCCAGGGCTGCTGAAAATACTTCAAGCATTTTTTAAACTTGTTCTGTTCATAAAGACTCTTAAAGTCATGGGCGCCCGCGGAGGGTAGCGGAGGTAGCGACCGCTACCTCATAAGCTTTTCATTTTTTTTTTTTTGTGCAAAATTAGGGATATTTGTGACTCATGTAATTAAATCGTTCAATAATATGTTTATTAACATTCGTCAACATATAGGGACTGCGCATATGTTCGTTTTTTCAGTTATCAGCCAGTGACTCATGCCCATGTAACTATTCACTAATCTCAATTCAAATACAAAAATCAGGGTTAAATTATGGTCGTCAGCATTTTCTCTTGCTACCCATCAAAAATTCTGAGGGCGGCCATGAACACGGATTCGAATTCGTTTCGAAAAGCTGAGTAATCTATCACCAGCGCCGACGCTGAGGCTCTCCGAAAATTTTTTCGCCCCATATGATGAGTACGGAGAAATTTTCAAAATTTGAAAAATCAAAAATTTTGAACTAAAGACAGTTTCTTACTTAATTTTTCACGCTGAGTTCGAATTTCAGTGTTCAAATTTGGCGGCGACGCTTCGTTCCCCAGATAAATTCGAAAATGTGGTCGAAATGGATGAGTCTAGCTCAAATTTGACAACTGATTCGAATTCGTCTCGAAAAATTGAGAAATTCGCACCCGGACCCACGATGTCACGACCTCGTGATCTCGTGTACCGAACCCACGAAGAAACGACCCTCGTGGTCTCGTGTACCAGACCCAGTAAGTCATGACCCCCATGGTTTCGTGTACCGGACCCACAAAGTCACGACCCTTGTGATCTCGTGTACCGGACCCACGAAGTCACGACCCCCGTGGTCTCGTGTATCGAGCCCTCGAAGTCACGACCCTCATGATCTCGTGTACCGGACCCACGAAGTTCGTATTCAGTGTGCAAATTTGGTGGTGAAGCTCCGTTCCCGAGATAGGCTCCAAAATGTGGTCGAAATGGTAAAAAAAAAGAGTCTAGCTCAAATTTGATAATGGATTCGAATTCATTTCGAAAAATTGAGTAATTAGCACTAGCGCCGACGCCGAATCTCTGCGAAAATTTTTTGCCCCAAAAAAGACATGATGTATACCTAATATACTATGGAGAAATATTCAAAATTCAAAAAAATCCAAAATTTTGAATTAAAGACTGTTTTCTACTCAATTGTTTACGCTGAGTTGGAATTCGGTGTTGAAATTTGGCGGCGACCCTCCGTTACTGAGATACACTCGAAAATGTCAAAATGGGTCAAAAAATTACTCTAGCCCAATTTTGACGGCGGATTCGGATTCGGCTCAAAAAATTAAGTACTTGTAATTAACACTAACTATTTACCAATCTCAATTCAAATACAAATATTAGGGTTAAATTATGATCGTCAGCATTTTCTCTTGATACCTCATCAAAAAATTCTGCGGGCGCTCATGCTCAAAGTCCGTGTAGGTCTCTTCGCATTTAAGATTCTTCAAAGCTCTTCCGAATTCCTTCTAAGACTTTTCTTGATATTCTATCGGGCCAAATTAAGATTATAAATAATTCTTCCAGATGTGTTCAAGATACTTCAAGATCCTTTTACACTTTTTGAAGACCTTGCAAGACTCTTCGAGCCTTCTTTAGAGATGTTCAAAACCCTCTCTCAGGAGTTTCCAAACTTGTTCAGGTTCCTTAATATTGTCCAGGTTATTTTAAGTCTTTACTTGATCAGATGGGTTAAAGACCCTTCCACACCTTTGAGACACTCTTTCAAACTTTTAAAGATATTTCAGGGTTTATTTGAATGCTATAAATCTAAAAATAATAGTAAAAAGTAATACTAAAAGCACCAGTCAGGAGCGAAAATCGAAAAAAGCAAAATTCTTCATAAGCCTCCAATACGAGTACTAACCTAAGTTTAGTGACGTCACTGAAGTTTTTGCCCCCATTGAAGTGGACCAGTCTCCAAGTTATAAGAACCTTGTACGAGACATAAAGACGTAATACAAAAGGCATAAGTCGCAGGAGTGAAGATCCCTATCAATCATAATTATATTCGTACCTAGCAGCGTGGTGGCGGGCTGATGTCGTTTTACGACTTCACATTGAATTTCTTATCAACGTTATGATAGGATAAACGTGTACGATTTTATACTAACGTTGATAAGAACATAAAAGAAATAGATGTTGTTGAAAACTTCCGCCAGATGTCAGCCATTACGTTGCTAGGTCCAAATATTAACCATGCATGTGGGTTGTATTATTGTATTAGTTTTATTAGCAAATTCAGAGGCTCAAACTATGTTTCTTTTCTTCTGAAATACAACATATTGTCCAGCTGGATTTGGTTTGCTCAGGCTCTCACTCCCACAAATCGACTTGACCTTTTCTTGCACCGGGTCCTCCAGTTTTATGTTTTTATAACGTCTTAATTATGTCTCATCAGTTAATTAAGTCATTATGTCTTATTAGTTAACATTAACAAGGTCATGTTTTTTTGTTTTTTGTTTCCTCCATGAGATGTGGGATGAGACTAGGTTTTGAATAACGCATGCTTTAGGTAACATGAAGTTACTTTTTTACGTGCAAGTACGCATCGCGACGAAACTTCGCATATGGAATCTCCTGTTAAATGAACAGAGCCATTAGGCAACATGTAGAGAATTCCTTCTCGGCATTTCAAGGATGTCCACAATACCCCAACAGAAGATTTACCATTTGGAACTTAATGCAGTGCGAGATCGAGGAAGCAATTCTACCATTTTACTTCAACTAGACCCTCTTGCACTGAGTCTCTAACTTAAGAGCATGTTTTGTTAGTTTTCTACTCCTCCTGAAACTGGTTCATAATCATGCCACTGCTAGACAGATGCGTTGAGATTTTGACTCTCCATTCAATTTTCTTCTCGACGGCGTAGGGTAGTCACTAGGTTGTTGGTATCGAGGTGCGAATAGTGTCGAAACAAGCCGGCACCAGTGTCGGGGTGAGGGTTCAAATTGAACTGCGAAACATCTAGGGAATAAAGCCCCCCTTAGCCTTGTAATTATTCATCATTTTCTTACCTGTCCCCTCTGACCGACGACCTAGTCAGCTTCACAGCGAACAAAAACTGAACGGAGCACACCAGCAGACAGCACAGGTTCAGACTCAGCGAAAGTGCGCACAAGGCTAACGTGACTTCATAGACAGTAACGTATTCATCAGGCGAGATAATGGTAAACTGTTCGGCACGCATCAAGTCTTTCATATCGGCAGCGGTAACCGGCGATATTTTCAGCAAGAAAATCAACGACAGCAACGCCAACAATAGGGAAATTAAACACAATAGACCTAAAGAGGTCAGAATTTCTTTGATTCCGTTGCCGAAGATATCGTTGTTGCCGCCGGCATCGGCATTATTGTTGTTATTGTTGTCCTTGCTGATGTCCGTACTGCTGTCCGTCTTGGCCACGCGGTTCCCGTGGGTCGGCGTGACCGCGGTCAACGGCGAACTCTTGGGTATGTGCAGGCCTCCGTTGGCGATCACCTTCGCCGAGCCGTTGGCAATAGGCGTGAAGTTGGCCGGCGACGCGGTCGACGACAAATTCAGAACGTCCACCGTCTGGTTCAGCCGCTGCTGCTGATGGTTGACTACGAAAGGGTGCGGAATGATGGTGCCGGCGTACGAGTGATTCAGCACCGACCCACGGCTGTGCGACCGTGGGTTATGCAGGGTATCGCCACCGCCGGCGCTACTGGATACGCCGGGTCTGACTCGATTCCACTGAACCTCTGAAGGGCGTTTGGCGCCGTGCTGCGACGACTCCGCCTCGCATACATTCTCAACCGACCTGATCGATTTGTTGAAGTGCACTCCTCGATAGAACTCCGAGCTGGGCGAGTGTACCCGAGTATTCTGATACTCGGGCTCGGTCGGCACTCGCAAACGATTCTGCAGCTCCGCGTTGATCGCTTCATGCGCAAGTTGCTGTTGCTGAAGTTGCTGCTGCTGCTGCTGGAACTGTTGCTGTTGTTGTTGTTGCTGCTGGGGCTGCGCGATTGATAGTAAGTTTCGGCTGCTATTCAACGTACTCTGCTTAACAGTACTCCTTTCCGCGTTACTGACAGAGGCGCCACCGTTCAACATATGTTTCAACATGTTGCACCGAACGCCTTAGCGAGCATTGTCGACGACATCTAACACGCGCACCACACACTTTCCGATTCCGTTTACGGTCCGAACGCGCGAAAAGCTCGAAAACGGGCGAGTCTCCGCGGGAAGACGCGATGCGGTTTAACGGACACGCGACACCGTTCCAGGCCCCGGACTTAGACTGTTACAGCACAATACTCGTACACTACCACTGCGCCTTCGCCTCCTCAGCATGGTCGCGGCGACATTCGCGGCTGCGATAGCGGTTCGAGAATTCGCTCGCTCGCTGGCTGGCCCGGCTATGCAACGTTCCGGCGGCGATGACGGCGTCTGCGGACGTCGGTTATCCGTGAAAAGTACAGCACGCCCGGCACAGATGCGATTAAACGATCCATCCGAACGAGTGTAAGTGACTTATCGCCGATGAGATGCAATGCGAGGCGATGTGGATGTGATCCGATGCGTTCATCTGCTGCCGCGTTGGCGGATAAGACGAGTCAGCCGTGACGTAATTGTACCTTTCTGCTTCTTCGACCGCGCTCACCTGTACAAACAAACGAAAAATTAATCTATTAGTCTCAGATTACAGTCACTGGTTGGGATTACACGCTTAAAACGGGCGAGTAATTTAGTTAATACCATTTCGATTTCCATATTACACTAGTTACAAGTAGCTAGAGCTATATGCATTGTGGCGTATGCTCTCGAACATTCGAGAGAAATGAAGAACGATCGAAAAGATTCTTGTAACTGCGTAGAATAGCGATGAGGAGGTTCGCTCATAACGCCAAGGAATATAAAGGTCGTTGACCCCTGAGAATACCGCCCATACCTGTTACCAAGACCATAGCGTAATCACTTTTCCAGGCAAGGGAAATAACATGGGGGCAAAAAATAAATTTCGCAAGAAAGAAAAACACATGCAATGAGGCAAAAGGCAATGACTGATTCAAGGGGTAAAAGGCTTCGAGATAAAAAGTAAGAGTCCGACCGCTTCCGGGAAGGTTACATGGCTATGTCGTCCAAGCGTCCGCGTTACTGCGCCTACCCACATTCCCATGCCTTCTGTAGCCGTCCATTCTCGGGGTCGGTCAGCATTCTTCGTGTCCGCCAGCCGAGACGTGGTGGAACGAATGACCACACAAAGAAGAATATACAACTTGAAGCTCTCCTCAATTTCAAACAAAACAACTTCTGCATCATGTGGAGGGGGGAGGCGAAAATGTACATCTTGATCCCCACTTGGAAATGTTGAAGAATCTAGAGTTTGGCCCCTCCCCATTGAAGCCCCTTTTGCACGTTTCAAACAAAATAACTTCAGAATCGTGTTTAGGGGGGTAGAGGACATGTACATTTGAATACCCCACTCGGTATCGTTTTAAAATTTGAGTTTTGCCCCTTCCTCCTGAAGCCCCTTTATGTAATATGTATGTTTAGAGGACTATTTAGACTGCGCCGATATTATTCCTGCGGCATTCGATACTTTTACCTGGCATTTAATACATTTTTTTCCAGTCAACATTTTTATTTTGGCGGGATCTGACTTGAACGTCGTGTGTTCTTCATTTCAGGCGTTTTTTGTTGCTTCTTGGTCATTCACGCCACTTTTTCTGGCGGGCTGTTACTTCCCACCCTTTTGTTTTTTCACAAGGGAAGTATTTTTATTTAAATAATCACTTTTAGTATTTATTCTTTGTATAATAATATATACGACGCACGTATTGCTGTTGCGCCCACTAGAACTTATTGGAAATTTGTAACTATTAACCAACCAAAGATGGGCGTTGCTCTTGAAGAGCAAGTTGTTCACTTGCTCTCGTTCACTATTTGGTAAACTTAGTTCTGAACTAGTTCATCTCCCCAAAAAAAAAGAACAAGAACTAGTTCACGAATTTTGGACCTGATCAACTTGTTCATTCTTTGTTCACCTATTTTTTCATTTTCGTTTTTTGGGTGGCATTTTCTTGTATATATTTCACTTTCCAGACTCTAGTTTCAAATTTCATAATGGTTTTAGAGTTACATTTACGAATTATATTATTGCATTTTTATTTGATGTTTAAATTTTAATCAACAGACGCACAGGATTTCAAAAGGGATTTTAAAAAAATTGTTTGGGTAATAGCCAAGTTTTCAGTTGTAGGCTATCCAAAAAAATTTTTGCTTGCTCCGTTCGCGATTTTCTTATGCCACAACTCAAATTTTAAATGAACAAGACCAAGAACAAAAGTTCTTTTTAATGAACAAACAATGAACTAGATCAGTGGGGAGACCAAGTGAACAAGAGCAAGAACTAGTTCACTAAAAATGGAAAAGAACAAGAGCAAGAGCAAGTTCATTAAATAGTGAACAACACCATCTCTGTAACCAACCATCTTTCCTTGTATTTCTGTACTTTAAATATTGAATGCCCTAAAACACTTGGTATCTAAGTATCTTCCGATAATTTATTAACGATTTCACGGATGCTTTTACCAAAACCTTATCAGTTTTAAACTGACGCAATACGTATGGATAAATGAACCAACAACAAATATATGTAGTAACAATGGTAACATGCAGAGACGAAAGACGAAACTTAACTTTCAGTTTGAGGGGGGGGGGGGGTTGGAGGTGGAGAAGAAAAATTTGCCAACAAATATTCTTTCTAACTAAAAATTCGACGACAAAATTTTTTTTTTAAATTAAAAATTAGCCGATTTTTTAGTAAAAATATTTTTTAATTGAAAAAAATAATAATAAGCAAACAAACAAACAAACGTTCTTAGAAATTGGAAAGTTTAAATGAACAGTTTCAAAATTTGCCGACTGCCAAATTATTGGGGTGGGGGAGGAGGGAGTTCACCCCCTAGTTTCGTCCCTGCAAATACAGATTGGAACTTTATCCCCCAAGTACTCATATTTGCGCGCATGAACATACCCTAGTCTGGGAGGGTAAGCTGGAAGGATGTTATGAATACTTGAGAGGAACACACAACTTCCCTTACATATCAATGTGGTCTTTATTTATTTACTCTTGGTGATATATTTTTTTTGGGGGAATTTCCTCTGATTTGTCTCTTAAACTGGTTCCAATCAAATCAAATCAAAAAATAAATTTAAAATAAATTTAAAAACAACTACAAAGTTTCAGATCTGGGATTAGGGGAATCCACGCCACAAGCTCCCTTTCGTTCTTATGATAAAAGACTTTTGTTTCAGACTAAATTTCCCTCCTATATTCACCGGAACCGAAGCCCGTAAATCAAATACATTTGCTATCGAGTTCAGCTTGTGACATTGGAAAATAAGTCTTTTGCTTTGAACTTTCAAATGTTAATAAAACGTTCAACTTTCTCAGATTTCAGCCCCTAGGTCAAACAAAGAATCTAGTAAAAATAGAATAGTCATTGAAATCCGAAATTCAGCGTTTGCTACCGACTTTCAGATTTTCGAAGTATCTTTCACATTTCAGCTTTGCTTCAACCTTTAACGTTTCGTTCTCAGCATGAAACCTTCAGCTTTTGACTGACAAGTCTCTGACAGGAGTCCAGGGTACTCCATTTTCAGAAACGAAATATGAATTTCAGTTTGGGGAGGTGGAGAAGAAAAATCTGCCGAAAAATATTTTTTGAAAACTAAAAATTGGCCGGCAAAATTTTTAAAAAGTAAAAATTAGCCGATTTCTTAATTGAAACATTTTTAAATTAAAAAATAAATAAACAAACAAACATTCATAAAATTTTCCTTTTTTTGGTTTGGGGGTAAATTTCCCTTTCCCTTCCTCCTCCCGTGGATCCGCGCCTGAAGCCCTGCCACCCTACTGCTCCCTCCTAAAATACTTGTCTCCAACAGGGACACGTAGTCTAACATTTTATATGTTTTCGTACCAAACTAAAAATAATTTCCGTGCAAATTTCTATTAACAACATGGCTGCAGACTATAAATGTCAACAACTGAATTCATGTCGTGGGAACGTGTGTCAGAAGAGCGTTCAGGGACGTACCAGAGTTTTTCCTTGGGGGGGGGGGTGTAAAGTCTGTGAAAATCCCAACTGATTCAACTCAAAATTCCCAAGTATCAAAACAAAATAACATTTTAAACTTGTTGGATTTTTTCAACTCGCCTATTTGGTATTCAAATTTGGCAGCGACACTCCGTTTCCGAGATACACTCCAAAATGTGGTCACTCTAGCTCAATTTTGACGACGGATTTGAATTCGCCTCGAAAAATTGAGTAATTAGCATCAGCATCGACGCCGAAGCTTTCCGAAAAATTTTTTGCCCCAAAAAAGACAAGATTATGGAGAAATTTTCAAATTTTGAAGAAACCAAAAATTTTGAGTTTAAGACTGTTGTCAACTCCATTTTTCACGCTGAATTCGAATTCGGTGTTCAATTTGGGCGCTGATGCTCCGTTCCTGAGATACAGTCCGAAATGTGGTTAAAATAGGTCCGAAAATGACTCTACCTCAATTTTGTCAACGGATTTGAATTCGTCTCGAGAAGTTGGATAATTAGCACCAGCGCCGATGCCGGAGCTCTCCGAAAATTTTTTATCAAACATCGAGAAAATCAAAAATGTTGAATTAAAGACTTTTCTTGACTCAATTTTTCATGCTGAGTTCGAATTTGGTGAAACAGTCTTTAATTCAACATTTGGGATTTTTTTTGAAGTTTGGTAATTTTTCCATACTATACATCATGTCTTTTTCGGGGCAAAAAAATTGTCGGAGAGCTTCGGCGTCGGCGCTGGTGCTGTATACTCAATTTTTCGAGACGATTTCGAATCCGTTGTCCAAATTGAGCTAGAGTCATTTTCAGACCAATTTTGACCTCATTGTCGACCGTATCTCGGCAACGGAGCATCGCCGCAAAATATGGACGCCAAATTCGAACTCAGCATGAAAAATTGAGTCAAAAATGGTCTTTAATTCAATATTTTGAATTTTTTCGAAATTTGATAATTTCTCCATACTACTTCATGTCTCTTTCGGGACAAAAAAATTTTCAGAGAGCTTCGGCGCCTGTGTTGATCAATTCAGTAATTTTTTCTCACGTTCTTTCACTTATTGACCGACGACGTCCATTATCTTGTGGGTGGATAGGTAAATTGGGATCTGAACCTATGAACCTACAAACGGATATCGTCGGTCCATAATTCCGAGTTACCTACGGACCGACGATACCCTTCGTACGTTCATAGGATCAGAATTCAAACTACCTATCAACCTACAAGAAGATAATGGATGATGGTCAGTAGGTAAAAGAACCTACCGACCGACGTTGATTATCTTATAGGTCATTAGGTAAATTCGAATCTGTACCTATAAACTTACGAAAGGATATCGTCGGTCCGTAGGTTCATCGGCTCGAGAAAAAATTACGTCCGTCCGTATAAGTCCGAGTTACCTACAGACCAACGATATCCGTCTGTAGGTTCATAATTCAAATTATCTATCCACCTACAAGATAATTGACGCCAAATTCGAACTCAGCGCGAAAAATTGAGTCAAAAACAGTCTTTAGTTCAACATTTTGGATTTTTTGAAATTTGATAATTCTTCCCTACTCATCATGTCTTTTTCGGGGCAAAAGAATTGTCGGAGAGCTTCGGCGTCGGCATTGGTGCTATATACTCAACTTTTCGAGACGAATTCGATTACGTTGTCTGAATTGAGCTAGCGTCATTTTCGGACCCATTTTGACCACATTGTGGACTGTATCTCGGCAACGGAGAGTCGCTACCAAATTTGGACACCGTATTCGAACTCAGCATGAAAAATTGAGTCATCTGACTCAATTCAAAATTCCCAAGTATTAACGCCAAAAAAGAAAAAAAAAATTGAACTTTTGGATTTTTCTACATGACTCGACTCAAAATTTCCAAGCATCAAAGCAAAAAAAAAAGAAGAAAAAGAACAATTAAACTTGTTGGATTTTCTCAACGAGCCTGACTGAAATGGTAAATTTTCCCAACTGCTGAGTGAAAAATTCCTACAGGGGGAGGGGGTGTAATTCCCCCCCCGGCCCCCTTTCTATCGGTACGTCCCTGGAAGCGTTACGGTTTTCGTTCAAGTATACCCAGTAGTAAAAGCATACAAAATGCTAAAATGAAAAATTCAAATGAACAGTGTCAAAATTAGCCGACTGCCAAATTATTGGGGGGGGGGTGTTTCAACCCCCACCCCTATAGTTTCGTCCCTGGAAAATATGTTGATTAGGAGGGCAAATGAATGAATAACTGGTAAGAAATAACAATTTCAGTGTTTTTAAGTCGAGCGCGTAGGTTTGTCACTGCGTTACCCGGAGCGCGAGGTCATGGTAACCACGACGTCTACGGACGCGCTTAGACAGTGTTTCTTGAACTTGAAGCCCGACGACACGAGTTAATACTACCCGATTAGGCTAAGCTTGTTCAAAGGTTTATTTTTACACCCGACGGACAAAATTGAGTGAGGAAAAGGGGGCAAAAAGTTCGAAAATTTGACAAATAAGTGGCACCCTTACATGCCTATGCAATTAAAAAATTGGCTATCAGTAAAATTGTATGTTCTGTTGAAGAGTAAAACAAATGAAATCTATTTTTTCTTTCCTTTTTCATGTTAATTCCAAAAATTTAACAAACCACCATAATAACTGGGTCCTTAGCTGGCAAAATTTAAACAGTGTGGACTTGGTCTTCTTCCTTCTTATTTCTTTCTTTAGTTATCACTAAGCATTTCCAGCTGGCAAAATTAACCACGTTGAGGCCCTGTAAAATTAGGATTTCTCTTCTAGTCGCCGGGACGGATGCTAAAATCAGCCATTTTGCTGAAAGTGAGAGCAGCCTCGCTGTTTAAAACTAAGTTTACCAATTTATTCTTCACGAAAAATTGTTGTCGGAGCCATTTCGCCTTCGCTTGCGACATCAAACAAAAAATGGATCTCGCTGCGGAGGGACATGGCTTCACAAACACCCGTGCATACCTATAAACTTGTCGTAAAGGTATGCTAAGTGAATGAGACTTCGCTTTTAATTACTGCGGCATGCGGCAGTGCAACTTACCCAGGTTGAGTCGACATTTAATGTCGCTGTTACCATGTTCCTCGAGGTCAGACCCGACGTACGATGGCAGACAGTCGAAAATTGAAAGAATAACCAACGTATGATGATGCAGTGGAGTTTAGTACAGAATATATAGCCTGTCTCATTGTGAAGCCACCCATTCTTCTTCGTAATTATCGAGAAAAAATGATCGCTTTCGCAATGCTGCAAATCGAGCGACAGGTACACGGCACCATCAAATCAATTTATCACCCACGTCAGGTCATCTGTGATTAATTTTTATACAAGATGCGACACGCGAAAGCGCGAATTTTTTTCACTGAACGTCTGTATGAGCTAGAGTGAGCTGATATAGGACGGAATATGGGTAAATATCTCCTCCCTCGAGCTCCCCCGAGATCTAAATAGGGCCATAAAATCAGGTATATTTCCCCGTCTCTCAAAAGTTCAATATTGTTGTGAAAAATTCGGATATTCAAATTCCATCACCACGACACTGTGGTAAAATCTGATCGTTCGGACGAGCTGTTCGAAGAGCCTCTAGTAGTTTTAAACCAGTATGGAAAATTTGTATTAGTCATGACCTCATGACCTGGTGTTGAAGAGTTTTACGTAAGTCTGGGAGAGCAGTGGCGGAACTACGATTTTTTTCGGGTGGGCACGGAAGGGCCGGATTGTTAAGGACGGGGATTTTAATGAAACTATGTACTTGTTATAAAAATTTGTATATGTATGTACTTACATAATATTAACAATTAATATATAAGAATACGACTATTTTTATGATGAAGAGCAAAATTCTCTACAACATTATCTAAATTTAAACTTTTGGCAAATCGATTATAAGTATTTTATTTTTGAATTATTTTCGTCTATTGTAAGTGAGTTATTTTTCGTTAAAAAATTTCAGATCGTTCAAAAAAAAATTGGGCGGGCCAAAAAAATTTTTGGAAGGGCCTGGCCTACCCAGGCCCGCCCTTGGTTCCGCCACTGTGGGAGAGGCCTAAATTAACGCCTGTGTTCCAGGAGGTTTTCAAAGTTGAAAAAAACAAGATTTGCAGTATACTGTAAATAATAGGGGTTTTGCTACAACGGTCAATTTTTCATATTGAAATCGGTCAACCGGTTTTTGGGATTTTAATCGGATAAATGAGGTAAGAAACATTATTGTACCAGTAGGCCTTCTTCGAGTGCGCTGGTGTCTACCTCTTCTTCTCTTCTGGCCCAGCGCTCAAATATTGGGGGGAAAATGTCTAATGTGGGAAACCCATGGGGGGGGGGGCTGGTCGGAAAAATAACCTTTTTTTAAAACCCACATCAAATAAAGACCTTTCAAATAGATATTTTGGATTACTGAATTCGTAAATTGAATCAGATTTTCAATCCGACTCGCATTTGGGACCAAAATTCCCAATGCGTAGGAGTATGGTGGAATTTTCAAAATTTTTGGAAATCAAAAAGATTGAGATAACCACCCATTCTTCATCAGTTTTTCTCGCTAAGTTCAAACTCCATGTCCAAATCTATCGCTGACTCTCCATTTTGGAAATATAATCAAAAATGTCGTTATATAAGTTGGGGGGGGGGAGAGTGAATACTACGTCAAACATTGAGTGAGAATCAATTTTGACGATGGATTTGAATTCGTCACGAAAAGTTGAACAATTTTCACCATGTCCAATACAATGTTGAATGGGCAGGTATGAAGTACTCGTGTACACATTTGAAGCCGTGTAGAAATGCACCCATCAATTGTCGCTCACATCGCATTTTTTGTTGCGCTTCATTAGGTATGGGTTATATCGAAATAGTCCCTTACACCGACTATTGCGACGTGCAGAGGTCTGTCATTGGAACGTTCTTTTTGGGCAAGCTGAATATTTTATCCCTAAAAATTTTGTACGCAAGCAAAATTATGTTGCCAACTGATAATCCAAAACATTCCCGCGAGATAGTCAAATTAGCAGAAAATTCCGACTCCGAAGATTCGTGGCGGAGGTTCCTCCGCATCCTCTCTCGCTACGCCCTGTCCGATTGATTTTGAAATTTGACTGAATTCACGTTTCAGATCGTCACATATGCTCTGACAAACTCGAAAAACGAACTTAATTTAGCCTGAATGAATATCTTCTTGGTAATCTCTCAAAAATCATGAAGACATTCTCAGATTCGTTTAATCTAACTTTAAGATCATATGTTAAAAGTTTCAACTCTGCTGAGACTTTTTGACATTTGTTCTGGCTTATATCCCTAAGAATTCCGAACTCCTTAGAATCTTGTTAAAATGTTCAAATACTGTCTCCCAGAAGAGACGTGGAAGTGAAGAATGTGCTTTCATTATACTTTTTGGACAGTTATTAATAAAACATGATATCATATTATAATTTGATTTAAAGAATAAATAAACAGATCTAATTTGATGACTTTTGAATTCCCTCGCAAAGCTAAAATAGAAAACCGCGAAACTAGAGAGATCTTTTCTCTGCTAAATTTCAAATTGGGGTGCTCAGGTTTTTTTTTTTTTTATCTTAGTAGGGAAAAAGTGATAGTTTTCCGGGAAAGAACTGGTAATTGTAGATCAGCTAGTCAAGTATACTTATAAGATACGACTGTCTTCTTTCGTATATTCGATAGATAATTTAGAATTTACACAACCTTTAGCTCGTATCTGGTAGAATTATTTCGTTCAGTGACAGTGGCGTTCGCCTTTACATAATTTTTTCTATTTCAATCGAGTCTCGCAGCGGGCAGTGCTCCATACAAACGAGAAATGAGTCTCCGCTGAGTAAACAAAAATTAATTTGTTGTATTGTCCGAATTCTCCAAAAAGAATTACTTATTCTTTCAGCAGGTGCATGCTACATGTACCGTTCCATCGTTTCGTGAAAGGAGAAAATTATGTCATAACGATACAATGATAAATTAGACACGCTTACCTACGGAACAAAACGATTCTACTATGGAATATACACATAATAATTCAGTTGTCACTTTTTAGTTGAAAATTCGAATTAGTTCCACTCGAGCGATGGTGTAGTAATGGGCTACAATGAAGAGAATAAAGTCCGGTCGATATTACTATAGTACATATATGTATAAAGACCTAGCAGCGAACTTAAAATAACAAAAAACAAATAACAGCGAATGTCTCTGGTCTCATTTAGTATAAATGTCACTTTTTCGCATTTCTGTACGCTTCTCTTATATGGGTTCGTTCATGTTCATTGAGCTACTTGCTGATGTTGAAGAAGTCACAAGATACTGAATAATAAGTACCTATACTGATACTGTACAATAAATTCTATCATTTGTATGATTATTACTATAAAGTGACAAGTCTACCTACATATCCATCTCTCCAGCTTCTCAAAAAATGGCTGGTTCAAAGATAAAACAAACCCTCTGCAACCCAGCGAGCATCATAAGGCCTAGGATCTGGAGGTACATACAGACACTATAACTTAACACTATGTCAGTATGATACTCTACATGATAATATGATGACTGCAAGATTTATTTCAAAGACCTATGCCTCACTATTATATTTTATCGGTGATGTCAGAATGATAGCAAACTGATACTGAATTCACTCGATGATATCAGTCTCTTCTTACTGCGAACTGCGATATCCCCACTGGATATCAAGGTGATACCTATGTAACACGTTAACCTGTTCACATTGAGGTAAAGTGCATCATCTGCTGATCAGTGCCAGATGTGAAGTCAAAGACCATAGATGCCAAATGCTAGATAGACAGAAAATTTAGATTAAATGAAACTCCAAAAAATATTCAACATTATGTTGATAATGTGACTGAGAATTGGCTGGAATATGAGGAAGTGATTAGAATGTTAGAAGGTTTTTACAGGTGTGATTTTAGGGTCTATTGATGATGGGTTGAGATGACTTCCCACACTGGTCCAGAAGATGAATATAATGTTCTCTGGGTATTTATTTAGAACAATAAGTATGGTCTACGCAACCTGATATTGATTTTACTTTGTGATATCAATCTGTTCCTACAGCAATGTTTCCACTAGGTACCTACCCTACCTACTGTGTAGACTTACTATTTGACTATCTTAAACATCTACTAATACTGATTCAGCATATTATCGCTCTCAAGATCTCACATACTGGAAGTCAAAGACTTTAGATTCTTGCTAGGTTTATTTGAGTAAGCGGCTAGAAAGCTTTTACTGTGTCAAAGGCATTGGAGATGGCTTCCCATGCACACACCATATTGTAACGACCTATTTGTCATCAATATTTTCCCTGTGTATTTAGTACAACGAGTATGGTCTGCTCAACCTGATATTGATTCTACTCTGTGGTATCAGTCTGTCCTAAGCTTCTTACTGCGATATTTCCAATATCTATGAGATATGTTGTAACACAACATTACGGTCCACTTATCAACAGTTATATTTAACCTACATCAACATCTGTTGATATTGTTTTACTGTGCCCAGCATATATCATCACTCTCAAAATCTCTTAGTGAAGTTAAAGACCTTATAGATACTAGATAGACAAGAAATCCAGGTATTATTTATCATTGTACTAACGAAACACGGTGTGGCTGAGAATTAACAGTTTGGGGAAATAGCTGGAAGGTCTTAACAGATCTGATATTGAGGTCGAGGTCCAGAGATGGATACAGCTCCTTATGCGCGTTCATTATATGTACGTCCAAGCTTAGGTATTTCTTACTGGTATTCCTGTCTGTTTAGTATTATAATGATAGTCCAGTAAAGTCCACCTGGAAAGCGTTCAGTAAGAGCTGACAGTGTAAACACCCCGTCTCAACTTACGCGCTGTACGTTGTGTAATGTGCATTCTGAGCTGGCAACACAGCCATATTTGGAAGAGAGCGGGATTCCCACGTATTAGGAGAGCCTTAAGGACCACCACGGAGAACGACGAATCCTTGAAGCCTCTATAAGAAACTCTCTTTGACTTTCTTTTTTACTCAAAAAGTTAGGAAGTAGTGGCAACCATAAAGTCTGGAAATCAGTATCAGCCTTTGCTGCCATATTACACATTGCCGACACTAACCGAATTCTTGGTGTAATTATGACTTTAGTGAACTATACACTTCTTCTCACTGAGTTAGTTGAAGAACATTCAATTCTCATCTCCCGGACAATCGGATTTTCTGGACGGTCGGCGTTCGACATCTCCATGAAATAGTAATGGAAAATGAAACAGTTGTTCGAGAATGAAACTTGCAGTCGGCGCTCATTCATTAAAACGTAATTTGCAGTTACGTTGCAAATTTGAAAAATGATTTGTATTCTGGAGCGCATCAGTTTCCTCAGATAGGACGTAAAGTGTAATTACCGCACGATGAAATAATGAAAAAAAGATGGAATAAATTAAACACTATTTAACAGAAAAGACCTAGTTTGAAACCGGAAACGTTGACCTATAAAGGAAACTATCATTTTGTCGTTGGCTGTGCAACTGTATCGAAGACCAGACCTAGGTTTTCTCGTTATACATGTACAAATAATAGGTGGTTATTGTAAATCCGAAACCGTGATCAGTCTTGCTAAGAGACGCCCATAGCAGGCGCGGATACACGAGGGAGGAAGTGGAGGCAAGCTTCCGTCCCCGAGAGAAAAATCAATTGAAAATACTTCAAAAGTAGCAAGGTCTTATCGCGTCTCAAACAAGCGTACTAGAGTCTTTGAGAGTATCAAGCACTCAGCAAGTATGAAAGTCTTGAAGAGTCGCAGTGAGTTCTAAACAAGTCTAGAATAGTTTTATATAGAGTTTTAAGGAGTCTCAGTTTTATACAAGCCTTACAAGGCTTCAAACATTTTAAAACATCTTTGAAGGATTACAGTCAAGCCTGAAAGAGTTAGGGGTAGGCGCGGTAAGCGGATTTTCAACTGTCTTAGTGAGTCTTAAACAAGTCTGACGAAGTCTCATTGGCTGAATAATTAAAATTATGGGGATGGGGCAAATTTCGGTCGTAACGTTAACAACAAGTAATCTTGCTACTCGAGGTCAGCAAGAAAGCACGTATCTTGACTCTCGACAAGGAATAATGGGGGGGGGGGAATCCATGGAAAAATTAATAAATAATTCGACCTGATCCTACGCTAATAAAAGAAAAATTTCCATAGAAATTTCTATTAACAACACAAACGCATTCTGTAATCAATTCAATGAAACAATGGTTGGAAGACATGGAAGAAACGACGTCAATAATGGAGGAAAAAAATGACTGCACGAGGCTCGTTGCCGATCCTAATAATTGGCTAGCGAAGCAAGCAAAAAAAAAAAATGTTGTTTTCTCGGAATTTTTTCCTTAAAACCTCTTTCAAAATTTATTTCTAGAAACATTTTTGGAGAGTCAGTGTCCCTCTAATATGTTCATTAGAATTACAAAATGTATTGTATGCAAAACCTTAAAGACCAAAAGAGTAGTAAACAAGTCTGAGAGAGCCAGTGTGAACCCTAACGGGCAGTACCGCCCATATTAGGCACTACCAAAAATTTGTTGGGCACCTTCAGATTTTATTTATTCAAAAAAATGAAAAAGAATGTTTAAAAAATCATAACGTTGACAAATTCATTAAATTAAGTATAATGAACGCAGTGAAAACGAATGTAATACTTAATGTAAAAAAATTGAAAAGTCGTGGTCTCTTTCTTCCTGTCTAAAATTTAAGAATATTCATCTTTGGCGGAGGAACCCATAAAACGGCACAGTAAGAAGGTATAAAAAGAAAATCGGAGCCCAATAATGATTTTAAAAGAAATCGAACACACTAATTTACAAGCGCAACTCAACCCTAACCGTTGTTTATCATATCTTTATTTTTTGTAACTCATCAACAGGAACTCGCATGTTTTTTATTGCCAATTTCTTATTTCTTATCCTCATCATATGTAAGTATTTTAAAGGATTTTCACATCAAGAATACTACGTAAGTGCAGCAGAGTAGGTGCATAAATACTTGAATCTTGAAATTTGGATTGTATATTTGGCTTGGGGGGGGGGTGGTAAAACCATCAATTTTTCCAATTTGGGCAGCTACAATGAAGAGCTTAGGGTACACACTGGAGAGAGCTAAGAGATTTACGTGAGTATTGCAAATTTAAGTCTTAGCTAGTCTCACGGACGATTCCCATTTCCTTCTCAGATAGTTTATAAATATGATAAACGCTCGAAATTTTCCGAAATATTGCCGCCCAGTACAGAATCCAGTGATCTGACAAAATTTGACGGAGCTTTTGGACAGGTTTTTCATTTTCAGTGTTGGTACGGAACCAGTGAGCAGTACAAATCATTCAAACTTCAAGTAAGGTACCGGAGGGTAATTACGCCAGTCGGCTAATTACGCTAGGAAGCCAGAAATGATACTAGTACATGAATTAACCGCTAGGTAGTGCTCGTATCTTCTAGATGATACCTATGATAAGAAGTGCCTTGAATCTCAAGCTCGAAAAGTCATTGTTGACTGGTGTGAAAAATAAAATGTGAATATCAGTGTTCGGTAATGACGATATTGTTATTTTCCACTGCCGAAGTGATGAAGTAAAAAAAAAATCTCATTCGTCCGAAAACATAAGTACAAAGTATTTTATATCATTGGAAAGGTTCTTCCAAGAACTAACAGATTATGTACAGACATAGTCGATTGCGTTTAGAATAAAGATGGTACGGTAGTAAATGTGTATGTTAAAAGTGATAAAACTGATTTCAGTGATGGAGGGTAAATGCGCCACTAAAGAAATCGGCTAATAACGCTATTCAGAATGAGGAAGGATTTCAAGTTTTCAAAGCTCTTACTGTACTAATTTTCATTTGCATATATTAAATCAAGTTTCCCGTGCTTTTGTATTATTAGATGGCTCCTGCATCAAAAATGTTTGTCTCAATCCTGGTCGTACTCTTACTGAGTATGAGTACGCTCAACTCAAAATCACATTCAACTTTATGAGTTCAATTTTTTGTCAAAGAGTTTTCTTACTTACCTTACGTTTAATACTTATTTGATATGCTACAAAGTTTTCAAATACTAAACAGCAATTTTTTTTTTTAAATAAAAAAAGAAACATTTTGTAGATGAGTGAGTACTATGAATAATTATGAGATATCTCCAAGAAATGTGCATTTGAAAAAAGCTTTCATTTATAGAGTTAGGTTACCATACATATCTTCCTTTGTAAAATTCTAATCAATTTTCATTGTTTTTCAAAAAAGGTGCTTTTATAAATTAAGGACTTTTTTAATTTTTATTTTCTCCGAGGGGGAAAAAAATTTCAAAAGTGGCATTTTTTCGTTACCTGTAGCAAGAAAGAGAAGGAGACTGAGGACGAGACATTCCTAAAATTAACTTCCTTTGATCGCAGATGTTACACAATACTGAGTTTTATGTATTTCGAAATCCGAGAATCAATGTCCGAACCACTAGAACACTTGCATTAGAACATGGCGTTATTACCCACCTACGGTCGGGAAAATACGCCACCATGGACCTTTTTTATTTTGGCCCTGAGTGCCCATCATGAGGTCTATCCTTCGTTCAAAGGCTATTGTATTGTCCTACTTGAGTTCCTCTGTGAGATGTGCCATTTGAATTCACTGTGAAGTCGTTAGACTGCGTGATATATCAATTCCCGCTTAGCATGGCGTAATTACCCTCCGTACCTTATTTCTCATCTGTTAACTACTTTCTCAGTTATAGTTGTGAAAGCCTAAAAATGATTATAGTACTGAGAAGGTGAGAAAGGCCCTATTAAATTCTTACTATTTGAGGAGTTATCTGTCAAAAGAGCGTCCGTTCAATGTATTTCTTATGGAACGGGCGCCCTTTTGACATATAACTCCTCATTTTGAATTATCTCTCCTCCGAGTGCTTCCTGGATCCGCTGCCAGCTTGTAGGGTACATTAACGTTGCGAAAGTTAACTTCAGAAAATAGACCCAGCATTTTTTCAAATTTGTTAGTTCCCTTTCGATAGTACCAAGTGACTGAGAACCGATGAAAAGTCGCGATTTCTGGTTGGATTTTCAAGTATTCTGACTATACATATACGAAAATGAGAACACTTGGGGGAGGAACTCGAAATTGAAAAAGTCGGAGTATACAAGAGACTATGAGTGTAGAGGTTATCTATAATATTGAGCCTTGGAAGTCGCTCAATTCATTCTTGTCGTTTTTGAGTGTGTGGGGGGGGGGGGGAGGTCGGAATAAAACAATTCATGATTGGTATCGATTATAAAACATAAGGCTTTTGAAATATTTCTTCTTCTTCGTTCGCCCGGTTTTGGGCATCGTGATCAGGTAACCGAGTTGACCAGGCTTCTCCAGTTGACTCTGTCCTCGGTCGTCCTATTACATGATTTTATTGTCTTGCCAGTGATTTTCCATATTAAATCTATGTATCGTGTGGGTGACTAATTATATGTTATTCTTTTGACTTTATTGTAACATTAGGGTGAGTCAACGGCAGGGAACCCATATCCCGTGTTCATATTTATGTGGTTTCTCTTGAAGGAGCATGTCTACGTTTGAAGATTCGGAATGTTTTAGTCGTTAATTTGAGTTATATAGGTCTTACAACACAATTTAGCGATTGTGCTCTTGTTCATCAAATTAACAGGCAGTGGAATAAGTTGTTAATAGGTAATACTTTGGGTAATGTCGATACATTAAGAGTCCGAATGTCTCACGTTCGACATCTTTTCCGTTTCTCAGTATCGTACACCGTTTGTAACCAGAATGTCAGTTTCGTTGTTTAGCTGTGGAAATACGATAAATTCTTGTTGAAACGTCAGATGTGATAACATTTACGTGATTTTATTTCGATCGAGAACATGCGTTCTGGGAGTCGAGAGGAGTTGCTAGGATGCATTGTGTTATAGAAAAATATAATTTAAGGTACACATTTTAGTATGGCATCGGTCTGCTTACGTATAGCATGGAAAACCCGTCTAAACTCTTTCTCCTTCTCTATCCAGGACTTCATTTTCCTTTGAATTCCTCCTCTCTCCCTGAAGAAAAGTAAACACACAAGTAAACACACGCTACGAATCTGGCCGTATTGATTAAAATATTCATGGATTGCTGGCCCGCCAATGGTTTTATTTCACCTTAAACTCGAAGAAGCAAGCTATCGAAGTAGAATCTAAATTTAAGATACGAAATTTTCGTAAGAACGATCAAAGATACGCCGAAGTCTCTCTCTTCCCACTCCGTACACACTCACTAACATACACCCATATTAGAGTGCTATTTATTTTTCGATTTTCTTTCTCGTCCCCCCTCCTAAATATTTCTTCCCGGGAGAGGGGGGGGGGTGTGAAAATGAACTGGAAATTTCAGTCCCATCGGATAATATTAACCGGTGCCGACTCAAGCCTGAATTTTGAAAAACACATGGTCCGAGCGCGTACGCGATGCCAGTATCATCGCTTGGCGCTCCAAGTAACTTCAGAATTTTTTGATAGATTTTAGAATTGTAACCGAACTTTGTAATATTTTTACCTACTACCGTATATAGGGGCTATATGGGATTCCAGGGGCTGTTTGGTAAGTTGTTGTTTTTCCGTATAAATGACCGCACTGCAAGATCTGAGAGGGTAGAATCGCCTGTTTTGTGACTCAAATGTATTTAGGGCGAACCGATAAGGAATTTGTGCATATATAGCGAGGATGAGCTAGTCATTTTTGTGACTATATGCGACGTGATGGTAACAGTGTTTTTTAAAGAATTCGACACATTATTCAGTACTTAATTTTAAAAGATCGTGACAGCTAAAAACAAATTAATGTTGTAAGAAAGGGAATAGTTGCAGCTAGAAAACCAATTTTACAGATTGAAGGCATCTAGCTATCTACTGCCAGTGTCCAGATATTAAAATTTGTCAAACGTGGGGCTATTTGGGAAACGCGAGTTTTTCTGTTCGAGCAGCCGTAAACGAAATAGATCACGTGTTTACGAGGAAGAATCGTGCCTATTTTTCATTTGTTTCGTTGTTTTGTGTTCTGGTGTTCTGAGCATGTAATATTGATATAAATCATGGCATCATATCACGCGCAGATGTGTCCGTATGTGACTTCACAACATAAGGGTGTCGTGTATTCTTACTTTAAGAAACGGGATTACAGCTCGTTCTCTATTTCATGAATTTCAAAAATACATTTCTTCGTTAGCTTTGTGGAGTTTTTGTAGTTTTCAATGCATTTCTTACGCACTTCCCGAACAAGGTTAATTACGTTTTACTCTTTAAGCACTCATAGTGCAACGGCGATTATACTGATATCCTATCGATCTGTATAATATGAAATTAAAGCTGAATGTTGTATGTAGCTTTCAAATAAGCCATTATCGACGAATGAGTGCGCAGCGTAACTTGAGTGGTGAAGGAAAAAAGTAAAAAACTTCCCGAATATTCCCTGCATATGATACCTTATTGTTCTAATATTTTTCATCCAATACCTTGTTCTTTTGATAATGCCGGTAGTACTCGTATTATCTACTAAGTATTTTGTTTTGGGATAAAATATAATATTATTATGGCCCGCCGAAAAATAACGTTCCAACGACAGACCCCTGCACATCGCAATAGTCGGTATAAGCGACTATTTTGATAAGACTCATGCCTAATAAAGCGCGACAAAAAATGCGATGCGAGCGACAATTGATACATTTTTACACGGCTTGATATGTGTGTACACGAGTACTTCATACCTGCCCATTCAACATTGTATTGGACCTGGCGAAAATTATTCAACTTTTCGTGACGAATTCAAATCCATCGTCAAAATTGATTCTCAGTCAATGTTTGACCTAGTATACACCCCCCTCTCCCCGACCCAACTTATATAACGACATTTTTGATTGTATTTCCAAAGTGGATAGTCAGCGATAGATCTGGACAAGAAGTTTGAACTCAGCGAGAAAAAATGATAAAGAATGGGTAGTTATCTCAATCTTTTTGATTTTCAAAAATTTTGAAAATTTCTCCATACTCCTACACATGGAAATTCTGGTCCCAAATGCGAGTCGGATTGAAAATCTGATTCAATTTACGAATTCAGTAATCCAAAATATCTATTTGAAAGGTCTTTATTTGATGTGGGTTTTAAAAAAATGTCATGTTTCCAACCAGGCCGACCCCCGATGGGTTTCCTAGATTAAAATTTTTTTTCGCAATATTTGAGCACTGGGCCAGAAGAAAAAAAGAGGCCGACCAGCGCACTCAAAGAAGGCCTTAAAATGATGGACTATCGCACAACACTAATCGAAAATCATCACTAACAGAGCGGCAAACGGTCCTCCATTTTCGCACACAGTAACACACCTAATGAGTAACACGGCTAACAAAATGGTTAAATTTCGTGAATGGTATTTTTCGAGTATGAAAGGTCACTGATTGCTAAAACTGAGGGGAATGTGACATTTAATCATCAGAATTACACAGAGGGTGAAAACGACAAGCACAAAATTTCAGCGGTCTCATTTTCTCAGCAAGAAAATAAGTTGAAAATTCATCATACACCTTAACGTACGGCACGATGAAAGGTGAATGTCCTCCGAGTGACATTCAAAGTTCGTCTTTCGATCGCGAACGTCAACACCCACATAACTATACATATACATAAAAAAGAAATCAAGAAATAACTGGCAGAGAATATAATCTTACGAATTCATAATTAATTCCGTCGCGAACGTTCGCTGATTAATTCTTTTTCCGCGATTTTCTAGTTCTTTTATTACTAAAATTACCCATAGGCACATCGTTTTTCATGCCTTTACACTTTGCTTTATTTTACGAGCGTTGGTTTTGAAAATGAAAATGAATGAAAAAAAAACAAAACAACTATTATTTCAATTTAGAAACGCTGAAAGCACTCTCGACCGAAGTAAAAAATTCATTTATCGGAGTACCTGCGCAACAACATCGTATATACCTACGAATATTCCTGAATTTTTCATGGCAGTCTATTCTTTCTATCTTACAAAAAAAAAAAAATTAACCGCGTCCGTTCGATAACAGAGCCTCTGCTATGAAAAAAAAAATGAAACAGGATTTTTTAATTAAAAATTGAATTTTAGAAGTGCATCGCACAGAGTGGTTTATACCGATCAAGTCGAGCATTCCTCTCAACTGAAATCAGAGTTGGGGCCATCCATCGCCACTTGCAAAACGTTCGATAAATTCAACTTCAAATCTTTTAATGCATTTGTAATTGCTTTGAACAGTCCATCAGAAGTACATCGTTCTGGGAAAATGAAAGCTAAATAACGAGTTGATACCTCCTGTTTACTAGAATCCCAATAATGTACGATCATATCCATTTGGGCGCTTTGGCAAACTTTATTGAGATAGTGTCTGCGTTTTGAACTTCGTCTAGTAAGATCTGTCTGAAGTAAGGCCCAAGACCATATGTAATACAGTAGGCAATCTTATCTTTTTTTAAACTCATTTGCTAAAAAGTGCGTCAATTTTTCCACTTACGTTAGATACGGAATTGACATAGACGCAATATTTGCACCAGTACCAGTCAACGTATCAGCACTCCTACAAACGATACGCGTTAGGCAGCGCAACATACCTGCCACCTAGTTCAAAAACATGTTAATGCTAGCGCTAGTAATGGCACATTGCGGATTGATCAGTTTATGCAAACAACTGGTGGTGCAAACAACCATTTTTTTCATGAGAAAAGAAAAATTTTAATTCACTTTTTTTTCATTTCTCTGTGAAAATTGCAAGTTTGTAATACATATTTCATGGTGCAGTAAAGTACGATTTTTGCAGGAGGTTTGAGTGAAATGCAGGAGGTTTGCAGGAGATTTTGTGAAATGCAGGAGCATTTGAGCAAATGCAGGAGTTTTGCAGGAGATGCAGGAGATGCAGGAGGTGTTAGACACCTTGTAACAAAAACTTGATACTCCTCAAGGTTCTTATAAAACTACAGAAGGTTGACTCATTCGGGTAGGCAACCCGCAACAACTCTTCTCGTCTCACCCGCGCCGGAATTCACTTCATAAGAAAGTAACGGGAAAATTGAATTTTTACTGCACAGGGCTCTTTTTTTTTTAAACGGTAGCCAGTTGAATGTTGTACGTCATAAAAATAAAACAAAAATATGTTGAGGGCACCAATTATGAGTGAAGATCGAAAAAAGTTGTATTCCCGTATCCGTCCTGTGTGATTGGCACTACAGTGACGTCATTAACGTTTTGACGCCTAGCTAAATTAATGGTCCAACCTTCTAAAGTTATAAGAACCATGGCTAAATGGTCCAACCTTCTGAAGTTATGAGAACTTTGGATGCTCCTGAAAATAACCATTTATTTTTTATATATTCGTGCAGGCACCTTCTGCTTGCTAAATTGATGGTTTCTTAATTAAATTTCATGACAAAGCTGTCTCAATTTAATTTCATCATTCCGAATTCAAAAATACATTTCTTCGTTAGCTTTGTGGAGTTTTTGTAGTTTTCAATGCATTTCTTACGCACTTCCCGAACAAGGTTAATTACGTTTTACTCTTTAAGCACTCATAGTGCAACGGCGACTACTGACATCCTATCGATCTGTATAATATGAAATTAAAGCTGAATGTTGTATGTAGCTTTCAAATAAGCCATTATCGACGAATGAGTGCGCAGCGTAACTTGAGTGGTGAAGGAAAAAAGTAAAAAACTTCCCGAATATTCCCTGCATATGATACCTTATTGTTCTAATATTTTTCATCCAATACCTTGTTCTTTTGATAATGCCGGTAGTACTCGTATTATCTACTAAGTATTTTGTTTTGGGATAAAATATAATATTATTATGGCCCGCCGAAAAATAACGTTCCAACGACAGACCCCTGCACATCGCAATAGTCGGTATAAGCGACTATTTTGATAAGACCCATGCCTAATAAAGCGCGACAAAAAATGCGATGCGAGCGACAATTGATACATTTTTACACGGCTTGATATGTGTGTACACGAGTACTTCATACCTGCCCATTCAACATTGTATTGGACCTGGCGAAAATTATTCAACTTTTCGTGACGAATTCAAATCCATCGTCAAAATTGATTCTCACTCAATGTTTGACGTAGTATTCACTCTCCCCCCCCCCCAACTTATATAACGACATTTTTGATTATATTTCCAAAATGGAGAGTCAGCGATAAATTTGGACATGGAGTTTGAACTCAGCGAGAAAAACTGATGAAGAATGGGTAGTTATCTCAATCTTTTTGATTTTCAAAAATTTTGAAAATTTCTCCATACTCCTACACATGGAAATTCTGGTCCCAAATGCGAGTCGGATTGAAAATCTGATTCAATTTACGAATTCAGTAATCCAAAATATCTATTTGAAAGGTCTTCATTTGATGTGGGTTTTAAAAAAATGTCATGTTTCCGACCAGGCCGACCCCCGATGGGTTTCCTAGATTAAAATTTTTTTTCGCAATATTTGAGCACTGGGCCAGAAGAGAAAAAGAGGCCGACCAGCGCACTCAAAGAAGGCCTTAAAATGATCGACTATCGCACAACACTAATCGAAAATCATCACTAACAGAGCGGCAAACGGTCCTCCATTTTCGCACACAGTAACACACCTAATGAGTAACACGGCTAATAAAATGGTTAAATTTCGTGAATGGTATTTTTCGAGTATAAAAGGTCACTGATTGCTAAAACTGAGGGGAATGTGACATTTAATCATCAGAATTACACAGAGCGTGAAAACGACAAGCACAAAATTTCAGCGGTCTCATTTTCTCAGCAAGAAAATAAGTTGAAAATTCATCATACACCTTAACGTACGGCACGATGAAAGGTGAATGTCCTCCGAGTGACATTCAAAGTTCGTCTTTCGATCGCGAACGTCAACACCCACATAACTATACATGTACATAAAAAAGAAATCAAGAAATAACTGGCAGAGAATATAATCTTACGAATTCATAATTAATTCCGTCGCGAACGTTCGCTGATTAATTATTTTTCCGCGATTTTCTAGTTCTTTTATTACTAAAATTACCCATAGGCACATCGTTTTTCATGCCTTTACACTTTGCTTTATTTTACGAGCGTTGGTTTTGAAAATGAAAATGAATGAAAAAAAACAAAAAAACAACAACTATTATTTCAATTTAAAAACGCTGAAAGCACTCTCGACCGAAGTAAAAAATTCATTTATCGGAGTACCTGCGCAACAACATCGTATATATACCTACGAATATTCCTGAATTTTTCATGGCAGTCTATTCTTTCTATCTTACAAAAAAAAAATTTAACCGCGTCCGTTCGATAACAGAGCCTCTGCTATGAAAAAAAAAATGAAACAGGATTTTTTAATAAAAAAGTGAATTTTAAAAGTGCATCGTACAGAGTGGTTTATACCGATCAAGTCGAGCATTCCTCTCAACTGAAATCAGATCTTCTAGGGGGACTACACGAGCAATCGCTTCACCCAGAGAGAAAGATTAAAATTTAGGACTCAAAAACTGCCATTTTACCGAATCCATAATGCATTTCATGAAAATTTCGAGCATCCACCTCCTTTCCGGTACCACAATCTTAAATTTACAGCCGAATCAGTATCAAAATCGAATTCTACGATCATGAAACATTTCCATATCTGATATTTCGATTCGATGACTCACGCAAATGAAGCATTTCACACTGGTAACAGAAAAGTCATTTTTGATACTGGAAAACCCAAAAGACACAAATTTCCAAATTTGGTATCTTAGGATAGTGGGAATCCGGGAAGACGGAAAAATTTCAGGGATAGGTAAGTCTGAATGTGGAAAAACAGGTCCGATGGTGATTTACATCCCTTCTTTCCCCTCAAGTTAATAAAGAGCAAACAAATGAAAAACGATGTTTTCTCTCATAAGGCCTATTAATGCATGAAATACAGGGTCATTTTCAACCCCCTATTCAAAGGATTTAAAGAGCAATTACGAAAAAATTATAAAGCACACTTCTCAAGTAAAATTCGATGAGGAAACCATATTTGTTGGTAAAGTGTTTATCTAGAGTTTATATTTTCCGAGTTTTCTCGATAAAACTGACTTTGAAGGGAATCTCCTAGAGGATGAAGCTCATCCAGATTCTTATTGTTGACTATTAGTATGTGCCCCCATACTTCCATACCAAATTTCAGAATTTCCAGAATTTTTTGTAATTTGCCTACATTATGTACTTCAAGCCTTTCGAGTGGCACCCACCTACCGTTCTACATTATATGATATTATGATAAGGAGATGATCAAGTATCAACAAGTCAACATTACCTTGTTCTTATATTGTGAAAATTGACAAACCCGACAATGTTCCAGGTAAAGGTCCAAATTCTAATTCACGTGATTAGTGATTACAGATTCATTATTATTATGGGTTATATAACCAAATTCACTTTATTGGCATGTGGCATAAGTTTCGACAATATGGTTTTACTATCGTAAATTTGTTACCCTGTATCGGAATTATGTTATCATGTTTGTTGGCGCTAATTTGTCACATTAATCCAACAAGTATTCGATTTCGCAATCAGCCACGGTTAGTTGGAAGTTGGAAGTCGGTCAGTGTTGCCAGATTTAGTAATTTGAACCAGATTATTTGGTACATTTCAACTTTTCTGTTACAATTAGGATGTGGAATGAAATGTAGAGAGCGCTCATGACGCTACACACACTAACAAACACACGTAAGGAGCTGAGTGATGAAAATTGGTATTTCCTATCATTTAACACGAGGAGCAAAGATCCGTCTCGTTTTATGACGATTCCACCAGGTACTTTGTTCTTATGACTGTTTTAATTTGTAGTCAGTGCGTTGTAGGAGAATGATTTCAATAAGAATTTACTCTCAAATAACCCTAAATTCTTCAAAATTCAAAATATCGAATCATTGTCCGTACATTTCTTATAGGAACAAACTGCTTGATTACTCAACTAGACGTGTTCTCAGCTCTGCCGCCATATGACAGGTACTTCCAGTGGCGTGCGGTGATTTTTCATAGGAGGTAAACGATAAGCATAGAGGTGAAGTAAAAATCAGAATAAAAGTATGAAACATGCTACTATAAAACGGCATTGATGAAATTTATTATTCAAATTGTCGTATCCCTGTGTAGGGTCATTCCAAATGCATTTATTCTTTTACTGTGACGAATAATAGACACAGGGACGTACCACCGAAGAGTTTTTCCTGGGGGGGGGGGGGAATTGTGAACGTCCCAACTGACTCAACTCTAAATTACCAAGTATTAAAACACAAAAACACCTTTTTGACTTGTTGGATTTTTTCAACTCCACCTGATTGAAATTTTAAATTTTCCCAACTGCTGAGTGAAAAATTCTTACAGAGGGGGGGGGGGGAGTTGTCCCCTATCGGTATGTCTCTGACTAGAAAAGGCTAACAAAACAGTTTCTTCCCAACCAGTTAACCACAAAATGTTTTCATATTGCAATATGTGGCAATATCTAGTAAAACTCGAACTACCTCTCTTTTGCTTTTGCTCAGTTCTTAAAAATTGTAATTCTGGTTTAGGCTTCCCACTATTAATAATTTCTCATTGTTCATTAAGAGTAAGTCGCAAAAACGGGTTTTCAATAAGATCTCAAATACGCATTTTGTGAGCAAAAAAAAAAAAAAAAACAAAAAAAAAACAAAAAAAAATCACGGGTATTTGAACATAATGCGTTGCCTAGTAGAAGAATATAATCACATTTCACTGTCAACTCCAACTTCAACGTTTGTGTGTAGCCAAGCCGAGCCGGAAACACTTTCTTCTAGAACGCAACCAAACGCACAGGTTTTATCGCGTTGAACATGCTAGTGTGTTTTTGTGTTGGTAATTAACCTAGTCGTGCAACGTTACCTGCAGTATGGAAAAGCGTTAGATCCGACGCACATCTCACTGGCCTATACAAATATGCATGTACAAGGATTGCCGAACGCCAAACACAGTAGGTATACATCTCCTGTGAATTTATTATATGTATACTCAAGTATAAGCGTCGAAAGCGTCAATACAGTCGCTGTTTTGTCCAATGTTTCATTATCTTTTATTTGTCACAAGTTGAAGTAGATATTGTGTATGAAAACTTATTTTCTCGGGAATTTTTAGGGTTAGCGGTGCTTACCTTGCTTGCCTGGAATGCATGTCTTGGTCACTTCAATTCCAAGTTCCAAAGTCTGGGAATTTCAGTTTGTTAGTTTTCAGTTTGTTTTGAGATTTTGGTACATTTTAAAGATTTTGCCAAAAAAATTTTCTTCTATATTTTGGTACATTTCAAATGGATGCTCTTAAGCCAAAACTGACCAAGCGATAAAATTTGTTTTTTGAGGAAACGTAATATTAAAAACCAATGAATAATGGCGGTTTACGAACATAGCGTTCACTGATAAGCTTTTTCCAACGTGAATACACATTGTTGAATTGGGAACCCAATTTTAAGAAATTCTACTTTTCAAGCTTTTTCCAACAATACCATTTCGTCAATAAATGTCGTTTGGTCAGTTTTTGCTCAACAGCGTCCAAATATCACATTTTATTTGGTACATTTCATTTGAAATCTGGTACAATCCAGTAAGCTCTTCATTGCAACTGCCCAAATTGTAAAATTGGTGGTTTTACAATTTTTTTCTTTTCTCCTACCTCAATCCCCCCCCCCCCCATCAAGACAAAAATATACAATCCAATTTCATTTCAAGATTCAAGTGTGTATGTACCTACACTGCTACACTTCGTAGTATTCTTGATGTGAAAATCCTTAAATATGATGAGGATAAGAAATTTGCAAAACAAAAAAAGTTTTCATTACGCTCATTACTTACTTTTTAATCATTTAATAAATTTTTCAAAATTACGATTTTTTACATAATTTTTCATTTTTTTGAATAAATATAATTTTTAAAAGCATGTTCTTCCTTTCTTTTTCGGAGCTGCCCAAATTTTTTGAAGGTGCCCACCAAGTTTTTGATTGTGCCCAATATGAGCGGTACTGCCCATTAGGGTACACACTGGTACAATTTTGGAAAATTTCTTGTTGATACATTTTTCAACGTCTTATCTGGCAACACTGTACTTCATTCCCTGCGGTTGAAAGTCGTAAGTCGCATGCCGAGAAGTTGGAAGTCAGAAACGGAATTCGATGGTATGCAGTTTTTCAATCAACTTCATACCCGATGCGCAAAGTCCCACCAGTTACCCGGGTAACTAAAGGGAAACAAGGGTAACTAAAGGGGAACAAGGTTAATATGGGGGTAACCGAGGGTAACAAATGGGTAACCTTTTCGCCGTGGGTAACTAGAGGGTAACTAATTGCGTAGTATCCCGACATTTACCCGGGTAACTAAAGGGGACCAAGGGTAATCTGAGGGTAACAAAGGGGTAACTTTTCGCAGGTAACTGGGTCTCACGTCAGTAATTTTTATTATATCCAATTTTAATCATTTCATCTCATTCTTTAAATTTTCTGATTTGCCTAACTCATTCAGTATCCATACTTTCCATCCCCATTCTCAATTCTGATATAGTTTTTCATCAGGTAATCTCCACCCGGACATTCAAATGAGAGTTTCCTTTGTCTTCTTTATTGCGCCATCTCCAATCAAAGTTTGGCGATTGTCGTAGCAATTGACTTTGCAAGCGGCACTGCGGAACAGTTCCTTGGCGTCCATTTTATACTATCTCCTGAGGTCAGCCTGCCACAACATCAGCTTTCTTCTTCCAACGCTGTGTTTGCCCTGCATCTTTCTGTACAGGATATTCTGAAAAACAGCATATTTCTGGCTGCAAAGGGCATGACCATAATATTTGAGCTTTTTCTTTTGTATAGTAAATACTATATCCCTTTCTTTTGTCATGCGTTGTAATACCTCTTCATTTGAGACCCGATCACACCACGATACCTTGAGCATACATCAGTAGATAAACATCTCAAAGGCATTTATCTTCTTTTCCATTTCCCGAATTAAAGTCCAACTCTCCATACCGTACAGTAGCACAGACATGATGTAGCATCTGTTCAGTCTGATTTTCAAGTTCAGCATCAAGTCACGTTGTGAAATAAGGGTTTTCATCTTTATCAGGGCCGCCTTAGCTTTCCGATCCTTGTCTTTATTTCTATCGACTGATCTGTTTCCTTGTGAAACCATGTGCCCAAGTATAAGTATTTTTCTGCTCTCTGTATTTCAACATTTTCTATGAACATCTTTTCTGATTGGCTATTATGGCTATTATAGCGACTTCTTTCCTTCTTTTGTGAATGACCATCCATTCAGTTTTTGACGCATTCATTCCTAGTCCGTATTTGTGGCTGATGGAGGAAACTCTATCAATCATATTCTGCAGGCCTGCTGCACTGTCCAAGATCAACACGGTGTCATCTGCATACCGTATTTTCGACACTCTTGTTTCTCCAACCTGGATGCCGTCCTCCTCTGTCAGCGCTTCTTTAAAGATGGCTTCTGAGTATACGTTAAGCAGTAGGGACGATAATACGCATCCCTGTCTCACCCCCTTAAGGATATTAATTTCCTCAGACTCCGTGTTTTCCACCCGGGTGATTGCTGTCTGGTTCCAATACAGCGTACGAATAATATTCTGATCGCTTTTCTTCTAGACCAATTTTTCTCAGAACTTCCATTAATTTCTGGCGTTTTACACAGTCGAACGCTTTCCTAAAGTCGATGAAGCACACATATAGTCTTCTATTGAGATCTCTGCATCTTTGAGCGAGTACATTCAGCGCACACAGGGCCTCTCTGGTACCCAGCCCCTTTAGAAATCCAAACTGCTGACTGCCAGAGTTCTCTTCACATTTGCTTCAGATTCTGTTTTATGTGACCTTGAAGAAGATTTTCAGGAAGTGCGACATGAGACTTATCGTTCTGTAGTTGCTACATTCGACTGAGTTTAGTTTCTTTGGTATCGCTATGAAAACAGATTTTAGCCAATTTTTTGGGATTTTACCCGACTGGTATATTGAGTTGTAAGACTTTATGAAGATCGTCATGGTTTTGTCATCTTCAAGAATTGTTTTCATGATTCCTCCGTGCATGTCATTTGGGCCAGTTTCTTTGCCATTTTTCAAGTCTTTGATAGCCCTGATTATCTCAGATGTCTGAAAATCTTGGCCTTCTGCGTATGTAGGATTCTGGTTTGCAGGCCTCGAGTCGCTGAATAATTGCTCAGTGTATGAGAGTTTCCACATCCGGAATTATTTTTTACTTTGTGAGTTACCATCACAATTGTGGTGGTGGAGACGCATCTCTGGGACAGAATACTGATGTAGTTTCCCCTTGCTTTCATCAGGATTTATCTATCGGAATTTTCCTTCTATGTGTCTTTAATTTTCCTTTAAGCCCCCTCACCACACAAGGTAGTACACACAGAGGGGGATCGAATTCATAGGTACGTAAGTTGCAGAAAATGACTTGAAATCACGCCAGTTATTTCTGTGCAACGATGATAATTTTCGACTTTCTTCTCTAATGATACACCTACTGTGGCCGGGTGGCACGCGAAATGATCATGAATGAAATTACAGTCACCCGGCAGAATAATATAAGATATTCCGGTTGTACACTCGCGAATTTTGTGAATAAACCAGGTACAAGAGATACACGCGGAGAGAACACAGAGGTAGACTGGAATTCCATTTCTAATATGTTGCGAGTGGCCGACCTTGAGCAATGACTTACATTAACAGAAGTACACGAAGAAGATTATGTTAAACCTTTCCTTAGGTGCGGAATAAAAACACACCCTTCAGCTTTACGACATAGGATGCTGCGCCCCGCTTCTTTCTCCACGTTTAAGTCCCGTCTTGTATCCGTACCCGTACCTATACACATTCCATTCAAATTCTTCGACAGTAGATATGAGTGTGTGAGATTCGAACCAGCAACTTGTGTATCTAATATTTCGTAAATTGAGTTTCGCACGCAAAACCATTTAACGATGAGAATTATATTGCTGACCTCAGTGAGAAGAAAGAATAGAAAGAATGTAGGAGAAAAAAGAAGCCTCATTTTCCTAGACGGCATTTACTTATACGTGTTTTGATAATTATTCTTTCAACGGTGGGATCGTGTATATGATCGCAATGGCGGACAGCGGAGAGTACGCGTACGTTTTTATGTGGAAATTTTCTCGAAATAAAAGTAAATACAAAATGATGAGTAAACTGCAAAATGAGAGGTTTCTTGAAATTCTTTAGCACGTTAACGCCTATACACACACAGTCAAGTGGAGGGCTCAGAGCAAGAGATGGTAAAGTTCAGTGACAGAATCGGAGATGAGGCGGGTGTGACGCCCTTGGC
This sequence comes from Acanthococcus lagerstroemiae, assembly GCA_031841125.1. NCBI lineage: Eukaryota > Metazoa > Arthropoda > Insecta > Hemiptera > Eriococcidae > Acanthococcus > Acanthococcus lagerstroemiae. The sequence goes on along the minus strand of CM063108.1, from coordinate 39,724,090 downwards.
GGCACTCGACAAAGTAACCAATCGGAAAATTTGAAAATGTGAGAACTTTTTTTCTAGGTTTGAACAGATATTGTTTATATTTTAGTCTCTATTTTCGCTACCACCTCTTTAAAGATCATGTCAACTACAATCCTGTCTATTTTTAGGGATGATAGATTTAGTTCACCAGCGACTAACATGATGTTACCTGTCACTGAGAAATGGATTTAACCACTAGACCGAGCTCGGTGTAACGTCCAAGTACAGACCAAGCAAGGCAATATCCAGATTGGATGACACCATTGTGTTTATATTCGGGGTCAGAGAGGCTACAGGAGGAATTCAGCAGGAAGGAGCCCTGAAAATACTGTAAAAAAAAGGGCGGGAAAAACAGAAATAGGAAAAATCATATACTCTATAAAATTAGTCTAGACATTTTTTCTTCTGAGAAGAGAGGGAGCAATGACCCGGTTCCAGCTGTGTGTTTGGTGTGGGCAGTCTTTGGACCATTTGAGCTAAATTTGGTCGGATTTGCACGTTTTTGGTAAATCTTGATGGTTCCACGTCATTTTTAATACGGTTATTGTTTTTTGTCAATTTCGGTAATTTCTGGTCGAATTCAATCATTTTAGGTCACATCCGGTTGTATGCAGTCAAGTTTAGTCCTTGTAGTGAGGGAAACACTGCCACAACTCCCCTGCTCCACTCAAGTTATACTTCGTATCTAACAGTTTTATGATATGAGATTGTTGAAGTGCATCAGCTGGAATATGAAAAGTAAAATGGTTATAGATTCTTGAAAACCAAACAGACAAGGTTTATTAAAGAATATATCGAAGTGACTTTTCGAGTGGAAGAGGGTGCAGGGTCCCAATTATTTTCAACTAACTGTTAATTTTGCCTTTGCCATTTGGAAAAAAATTTGAGATCAACCAATAAATAAATAAATAAATAAATAAAAAGCATAATTTATCTCTTGTAAATATTTTAGTTTTCTGACAATACATATATAGACTAAACTTTTGGCTGCGTACCACTTGAGTTTCAGAAGATTTTGTTCAAAATTTGCTGAGATACTAAGCTGCGAGTAAAATACGAGAAATGCGTACTATTAGAGGCGCCTAAGTATCCTAAAAGTACGCACAAGGGCTCCTAATAGTCTACAATATCGGAAATTTTCTGGAGCTTCAATTTATTCAAGACATTTTTCTTTTATTCCTCTTATGGCTCACTCTATGTACAGATTAAATAATGCTGGAGATAAGGAGCACCCTTGCCTTATACCTTTTTCTATATTAGCCTCCCCTTTCTCTCGTTCTATTCTTAATGTGGCTTTCTGTCGTTTAGATAAGTTTAAAATCTCTTGTTTTTCTTTAAATTTTATTCCTATCTTTTTTAGAATATCAAACATTTTATCATTTAACCTTGTCAAAAGCTTTTTCAATATCAACAAATGCCATATATGTATTCTGCTCCTTTTTGAGTCTATCCCATCTACGATTAATCTCAAAGCGAACACACTGCTTCCCTATATTTATACTTTTTCTAAATCCAAACTGATCATCTCCTAATTCTGCATCTATTCTATTCTGAATTCACCTGCAAATTATCCTAGTTATGCAAAAGAAGACTAATTGTTCGATAATTTTCACATCTATCTGCTCCTGCTTTTTTTGGTGTAGTTACAATTAAATCTCTCAATGCTTTGTCAAATTCACCTCTTAAAATTGAGTCTCCCCTCTCATCTTCCTCCCTCTCCATTCTCATCTCTTCGTCCCCATTATTGCTATAATATAGTCCTTCTACATACTCTACCCACCTTTTCACTTTTCCTTCAGCTGTGTAAATAGGCTCCCCCTCCTTATTTGGTAAAGTCATTACTTGCGTTCTTCCTTCTTTCTCTAAACTCCATGTTTACTTTTCTGTAGACCAAGTCCATGTGTCCTTTATTCATAAACTCTTCTATCTTATCACCTTTTTCTTTCATCCATTTTCCTCTTTTGCCTTTTTCCACTCTCTTTATTTCATTCCTTACCTTTTGATAAGCGAATCTTCCTTCTCTGTCGTTTGCATTCTTATATTTCCTTCATATATCCATCTGTTTGAGGATTTCCTCCTTCATCCATGGTTTCTTTTCTTCTCTCTTAGGTAGTTTCACCAAGATTTTCTTCTACTGACTTTTAATATTCCCTCCTTTATTTTACCCCACTCTTCCTCCACACTGTTACTTTCCTATGTTTTTTCAGCCTCTAATTCTAATACAATATCCTTTTGATATTTCTCTCTGGTATTTATTAATATTTTCCAATTTTTTCAAATTCCATCGTTTTACATCTTATTTTTCAATCTAAGCCTGTATTTCATAACCATCAAGTTATATGATCACATTGGCTAAAAAAAAAAACCTTGTGACTTGTTGGATTTTCCCAACTTTTGATCTATTTAATAGAATTTCCCAACTCCTGCGGAGCAGGCTGCCCCCGTGCAGCCCTTATTTTTGTCCCTGCCTACAGTGAGCCTTTCCCGTTCTCAACTCTCCGTACGTCCTGAGCGGTAGCGTAAATAGGAATTTTCCAGGGGATAGGAGAGGTAAAATAGTGGCGGATCAACAAGATTTCGCTCAAATTTTGACGCAAAAAATACAAAGAAAAACCTCCAGTTTACTTCTTCATAACTTATAGGAGGTATGTATCTCCATATCATTTTCACTTATTTACACCACTCTCTCTGAGTTACTTGAAAAAATTAGAGTAAATAAATATAATAAGTATTAAACAGAAAATACTACCTCCGATCAGTAGATTTGAGATGATCATTCTCTGTTTCAACTGCCAAAATATCAATTATTTCCGGTATCTGCTACGAAATACTTGGGAGTTACACTGGATGAGCACAACCGAAGAGAGCGATAAACCGAACACCATACATATGTAAAACTAGCGATATAAATCACACGCGAATATTTAAAAAAATGTAAGTACTCGCGGTACCATTCTACCACTATAGCACTGGTCACTTACAGGTATTCAACGCAAATTTCAAATGAAATTTCAACCCCAGAACGAGTCGAGACTGAGGGGGTACGAATTTGAACTTTTCGATCACAACAGATGAATACAACCTGTACGTAACCGACACGACACAATAATAACGTATACCTTCGAACAGGTAATATCAGACACTGGCACTGATCTAGAGATCTACCGATGGAAGGATGGAATGAGATGACTATTTTCTTTACCTTCGCCGCAACCCATGCATACCACTGAGCTTCTCGGATTTTGTCAGTTATAAAACGATTACGAAAGACGCCAATAACGAATTTAACGAACAACCGACACGCTGAAGCCGAACCTGAAGAAGGGGAAACAAGCTTGATGAACTATTAAACTATAGCAGCGACGTACCCACTACACGGCTACACACAGCACAACAGTCAGCACACATGTGCACATCAACACATGGTACAACAGACACCAGCACACCGTACGGAATCCGACGAGAATGAACAGCAAGTTAGCAACGTCACTAACGTGTTCTCGAATATTTCGCGGGTTTTCAGTCTTCCTGGACATTTTTCCGGTCTCGTCATTAACAAATCTCTGTGAAATCACTGATAAATGCGCGATCGTAAAAAAGAAACTGATGGGGGACGATACCCTCGAGAAGCTAACCACGGGTGATTTGACGTAACCATAGTGGGGGCAGGTCATAATGTTAGTCTGGGAAACTCTCAAGTGGCTGAATTCTCAAATGAGCTAAAGGTGGTATGCTTCAGATTGAAAAGAATGAAAGTAAAACAGAATGCTGGGTATAGGTACAAATTTAGTGAAGGCCCTTTCGGGATATGAAGTTAAGAGGATGGGTGCTGCCTAAGCGCTGGACCGTTGTGCATATAGGAAACTGAGGAGACCTGTTATGGAACTTTCATCACGATACCACAAATCGTTACAGTGATAACTGGCACAGTAATTTAGTTTCGAATTCAACATCAAATTCGAGCATAATATATCGAGATAAAAAAGTGACAGATTTGGCGTGTCGACATTTATTTTGATAGATAATGAGTAAGTTTAGTATCACACTAACCGCTCCTAGCGTTCTCATGCTTTTATGTTTCTTCATGTCAATGGCGTAGCCAGCCTAGTATTCGAGGGGGAGGGGAGTCTAGTCTAGAGGATGCTAAAATCTGAAATAAAACAACACTATTTGACGAAATCGCAAAGGGAGGTCCAGAGCCTTCTGACTACGCCACTGCTTGATTTCTAGTTACATGGACAACAGCCTTCAATTTTTCATAAAAATAATGTGTTACTGTAATGTTTATAAACCTTTTATTAATGCAAACAATAATTTGGCATTTCACGTTACAAATGTTGATTTAATCAAGTTCGAGTAAGAGCACAGAAGTCACGGTAGCCATTCTTTATCATGACCGGCGTGCACATCACTTCTCGATTTTTAACCAGTAGTTTTATCTCAGAGAGCATCAAAATTTTAAGGCCCATGGAACATTTTAATTAAATATATGTCACTGAATAACATAAGTTTGGATAGAATTGTATAAAATAATTAAGCAACCGAGTCAGTCCGTATCTTGATTGATCTTTGTAACTGGTATGATAGTTATTTTTTTCCCATTCACTTGGCAATTGCACAAAACCTCCCGAAGTTTTTCAAAATCTTCAATTGATTTGGCTTTCACATTTACGTACAACCTACGGAAAACGTAACAAGCTAACAACTGATGATAATACAGGGTGGCCTAAAAATCGGTTTACCTCTACCATGGCGGCCCGAAAAGTCAGTTGACGCTTTCTATCGTTAACGAACCTGGTGTAAAGAAACCTAATTAGGAAAGGAACCTAGGAGCGGCTTCAGCGTGTAGTTACTGGGGAATCTAAAATGTTCTTATCAGTGAAGTGTTTACCAGGAACGATTTCAATGTGTAGAAATGAGTAACAATTAACATACTCGTAGACTTTCGCATCAGTTTTGTCCTTCGTTTTTATACGTGCAAAATGGTAAACTACAATTTTTCTACATTTTCAAAATGGTAAACTGACTTTTGGGCCACCCATATCTTGTATCTTACTCCTGAGGATCGATATTCCAAAACCGTCTATGTCCATTTTTGTTTCAAAGCTCGTTTTATAACGTCATCTGGTAGAAGATTATTATGCACACACATTCCTATACTGTGAACCTGCCAATATTCAGGTAGGTGTTCCACTAGGCAACCGAAACGTCACTAGCGGCATATATATAGTATACACAAGAGTACCACGGTATTTAATTTTCCTGTACCGTTTTGAAAAATGGGCAAAGGCCTTTTGGAATATCGCTTCTCAATTATTAAAAGAATAAACTTTTAGATGAACTAACACATTGATATTACTAGTGGTCCTGAGGTCCACTTCTGCAGGCTCTATTTTTCCGCATAGTCGGTAAACATCTTCTTTTTTAAAGTCGGGAGGTAAATTAATAAGCACTAATTCCTGCGAACCAGCTTTTGGGGCACTATCTATAAAATAAAAAATTAGTAGGTACTTGATTAATAATTCGCATCTTCAAAATAGTAAAGTAAAAACCAAACAAGAATTTCCAAAAAGTACATCATGTAGTGAGGGAGTGTATTTTTACCCATGTATTTCTTGATACTCTGATTGAACGAATTCTGTCTCTGCGGGTTTGTTTCAGCTGCAAAAATATTTGATCTGTAGGAAACAGTAAGGATAGAGAATTTTCTTCGGGATCTCGATCGAGAGATGTTAAACCATCTTGAGTAATTATCGCCAAATGTTGATTTTTTTTTTTGGGGGGGGTTCTCTCCTGGAATTTTACACTAGAGTTAGCACTTTTTTTCCCCTTAAAAAGCTATGTTTTGTTTCAAAAACATTTTTTTTATTTTTTACGCTGGCCCCCTGGTTTTATATGAGGAATATATCAGCACATTAAATTGGAATATTATCACAATAAATAAAACAAACGAACATTAGAATGACAAAGTAGCAGTATTAAAAAATGCGCAACAGTAAATGGTATAAAGGAACAGTAAAATGGTAACTTAGCAGTATTGAGAATATTAAGCATAAAAAAAAAAAATTGGGAAACGTTCATTTGAATTTTTAATTTTCTAAGAACGTTTGTTAGTTCGTTTGTTTGTTTGTATAAACTCTTAAAATAAATCATGATGGTCACAAAATATAAGAGGAGATTAGTTTTGCAAAATATTTCAGACTAAAATATTTCAAGGAGATAAATTTTAAAATTTCAAATTGAAATTTTTTGTTTAACATATTTTTATACACAACTGATGAGAATGATGTAAAAGAAGCTAAACAATGAAAATATTCAACTTTAATTTCTCATTACCTAGTGTTAGTTAACAAACATATTTCATATTTGATTGAAATTTTTCATAGAATATTTCATAGAAAAATTCAAAAATAGAAATTTGATAGCATTTAAGAACACAACAGGAGACAGCCAATATGATTTTGGTTATGACTCGATGTCCACAATCCGAGGACGGGGAGCACATTATTTTAAATATGTGTAAAAAGGTAAAACATGTTATACTCTGAATAACTGTCAAGAAACTTTTCATCTAGAATTTATCGTTCGTGCATGTTGAAATGTTCAATGGGATGAAAATATCAACTTTTGGTGATAATCACACATTTAGAAGATCTTATAATAATTATTGTGAATGTATAGGTACTATCAGAATAAATTCTTCGTGGGTACTTCGATTCTTTGAAAAATCGTATGTTACGGAAACTGTTAAACGTACGTTTGAAGGCGGATGCATTATGACAGTACGCTAAACGAAATCCCGGATCAGCAGTGCTTAAAAGAACCGGTGAAGAGCAGTTTGGAAGAAACTGATTCCCTGCAGAAGGAAAAATAATAATTTAATCCCTCAACTCAGCTTCATGCTTACCAGGGGCGGATACAGAAAATAACTTCGAGAGAGAGAGAGAGAGAGAGAGAGTCCAAATGAAAAATGTTTTAAACGAATCATCATAGTTTTAGGTCACCATAGACAGATTTAGATATTGGAGAGGGGGTCCGGACCCACGTATCCGCCACTTATGCTCACCTTTGGGTGCAACTATTCATCTCTTATCCTATATATATATATATCTATGTTAATACACATAGAAAACCTACTTTTTGCAAAACAGTGATAAAAAGTATCATACAATAAACTATAAAGAATGTAGGTAAAATTATAGTAGGTAAGTTTAAGTTATGAGTGAAGTGCTTATGCTAGAAATATACTCACAGTTAGTTTTGGATTTACTTGGCGGTCGACTCGAAGATGCAGTTTCGTTCATTAAGTCGTCTCGATTTTTCACTTTGACCCTTACTAAATTTTTGATAACTGTCTTCATTTTTTCTGAATCAGTTTGATTACTTTTCGATATAGTATCTCCGATGCAGTCTGGATCCGGATTGATGCTTTCTTCCGGTCTAAATAGAGAGATTTAATTTTTAATAAAGGAAAGAGATAAGGTACCTGTACACGTTGCGGATAATTTTGCGCAACCACCTGTGTGATGCCAAAATTGCTGTTGAGGTCTAGAATCTATAAGATTTGAACCATTATTGAATCAACATTATGCCTACCTACCTTTCTTTCGACATGTGTTTCAATAAGTAGTGAACACATCGTTTAGCCTCAGCCTGCGAACTGAAACGGATTATTTGAAATCCATCACCAAAGATGACGTCTTGTACTTTGTCGTGCTTTCCGGACAACCGATTAATGACTTCTTTACTGAACAGTTTCGAAGAGGTGATTTTTACGGAACAGTTATCGAGTTGAATCTTGGTATCCATTTTGGTCCAACCTGTGCCACTTTGGCACCCTGGGTGAAAATAATTTAAAAAAAAAAAAAATAGTTTCTTTCACCAGGGAAAATGTTAGCACTGTACGTAATAGAATGTACCTAGATGTATACCATATGTACACACAGAAGGCAACTATGAGGTAGGGGAGGATATCAAGGGGCGACTGCCCCCTACACAGAGCTGGTAAACCAGAGTATCGTTTTGACCCCCTCTAAAATCTTTTGTCCTATTTATTCATTTGTGGCTGTTCTTCCGTTACTAGATAAGTATACTTATTAGTCGGGTTATTATTGATGCTTGACGCGGAACCATCCGACCATTCATTTTGAGACTCACTTTTTAAATCTTACCCCTCCCCACACAAAAATAACAAGTCACCGCTTATGGAGATGTAGACTAAATTGCAAATGGAGGATCTGGAACCTGATCAATTAAATTCTACTCTTACTGGGCCATAACTGATTCAGAATAAGAATTCGTACAGGTAGCACGGAAATATCTTCTGAATTAAATACGTTATTAGTCTTACCTGATTTCGGTATATTACGTCTCTTTGTTTTAGAATTTATTGTAGAAAATTCGAAGTACCTATTTACTGCTAACGATGAGTCACGTCGAGCCAGTTTAATTAATGAGGATGACCGGGACGAAACCAGGGACGACGAGAAGCCATATATTTTTGATTGAAAATATTCTGGAAATTTAGACCGGGCAAATAAGAACAACAACAACGATGCAATACTATTTTTATGTGAAAAAGAAAATCACTCGGATTTCGATAAAAATGAGCTCATCTGACGAAAAATTTTATTTGCTACAAGACATGTTCTTTTCAATTTTCCGTTAATCGCATTCATTCTCGGGATATTTTAAAAAAAACATTTAAAATTTCCATAAGGGCTGCGCTGAACTCCCTCTTGTCGACCCCGTTTCCGTATTAGGCTGTTACTGTTTAGCGGGTACTCTAACTAAACCCTTTTCTGTTATCTCGCTGAATCCGGGATCACTTGATAACAGTTGCATTTTCAACTAATTTAAGTGCATTTCCGCGTTTTTTTCTTGAAATGAAAAAAAAAAAGTACTTTATAGAGAGGTTAACGATCTTGTTCCCGAAAGGGAACTCGATAGTTCAGTTCAGTATTAATATTGTATAATTACCGTAAATGTTGTTTCACTAAAAACCGTGTCCTGACCTCCTGACGGCTACGCCAGATATTTACTGAGAACTTCTGTAATTATGTTGATCCATACATCTATTGGTTCTCATGCTGACATTATGCGACAGATCCACTGACAGGATTAGCATCATCCGGTATCTGTCAATTTTCCGCAGCGGGTCGTCAAAAGGATAAATTTTAATGAGGAAAATTTTAATTCAAAAATATTTAAAATTACAGCGGAGAAAGACCAAAAAATCAATTAAAATTATTTTTTGGTGTAGATGAAAGTCGAGGCATTGCATTCCCCCCCCCCCACAGATTCCTTTCTAAAATTACTATCCAATAACCAAACCGGGATCATTTTAGAGTGTTATGAAGCAATTTAATGATCACTGTTACTCTGTTCCCGGCATTACACTGTTTCCCAGTCTCCCCTAATTCAAAATTTCCTTCTCAAAATTTTCCTTTCCAACGTGACAATTCATGAGATGATTGACAATTTGAAGTTCAACATTCAAGCAAATAAAGAGTTCTATCTCACGATTCTGGTTCCTACTTAACGACCAAGCATAATGCAAATCTGTATCCATCAAGCAAGGGGGTGTCCTCCATGTACAGGCTGCTCTTCATGAGCACCTAAACTCAAGTTTCTCAACATTTTCTACGTTACCCACTAATCTTTCAACTTGAAATCGAATTTTCAGATAAAAGAACTCTTCAACAGCGTAGCAATAAATGTTCTGTAATGCTAGAACTAAGTTCAAGTTTCTGTTTCTTGAAGTTCTAATACTTAGTCAATGGAAGGTGTTACACGGATTTCTTTCACAAATACAGTCACCTCCATCATTTCTGCAACGAAAATATATATTTCAACTTTTAAAATATATTATTAGGTATACAAAACGGAATTAACAAATTAACAAATGTTCAATTAAAATAGAACGAACAAAAAAAAATGTGTATTATACTATAAATGGTACAGAATTCTAAACGTGATGTATCTCGCTTTTATTCGATAAACGGTTGGTAAATTAACAATTTGAAGAGATCAAACATGAAATAATCTGTAATTCTAATTCGCACATCGCAGCACAGGTATACTCGTAATTTATTTCACTGAACAGAGCAAGTATCTAGAACAAGAAGAACGATTTTAGATAAAATACGCATTATTGCTCGCTCATCTGCTAACAGCTATTTCATTTTTTGACAAAAACACTGTACCTGTAATGCTACGGCCATCAGGAACAACTTCCTACAATTGGAAAAAAATTCGCATACCTGATTTTTTGTCAAACAGAGTATTCTCATTTCTTTTCCACAACCTCTTTGAATTCAATTGTAATTGGCAATACATCAGGATAACCTCGTAACCTAATTATATTCCTTCAGTACGTCTATTTAAGATTCAAACATTACCAAAGCGATGGGGCTTAGCGAAGTGACTCTTACCGGGAGAGAGTGTGAGGGGGCAAAAGTTAAAATTTCTTCAGCCGAACACTAAAATTTTACAGTCGTCGAGTAGAAAAAAATTGCTCGCAACATTTTACTTTTGCCAATCACAGCTGCTTCATTTACCAACTTTTGAAAAGTTCAGGTTATTGGGATGCCCTCCTATAGCTACGGTCCTGTGCCAACGACTGATTCATCAATTACACATGAAATACTTTTGAAGTCATCTAAAATTTTGACTTTCTCGCGTTGAAAAATACTCGGGAAGGAATTCAAGACTAATGTGAATCACAGTAGTTAATCAAAGACCCTCTAAATAGGTAAGGCGAATCTCATGCCGGAGTGGAATTCAGAAAAATCAGTATATCATGGTAATGGTAGTCGACGTAAAGATGGACGGTTATCATGTTATTTAGTTCACTTGGGTCTTGATATTTGTAATAACATAAGATGTCAGTAAAACCTCGTTATAACGCTATTTAAAAAACCGGGGGAAATGACGTGGCATGCGGGAAAACGGTACATGGGGGGACCCCATATACAGTTCCAAAATTACGGTAGGGGCAATTGTTGTACCTAGGACCGATTTCTACTATGGAGCCCCCAAGTGGTAGTAAACGAAACGAACACTACCAGCCTATGAATACTAACATTTGGCAACGTTTAACCTGTTGCCCATGTTTACTTATCCGTTTTTGTGAAAACAGTTGACGATTTTCGATTTCGCGCTCGTAAAGTAAAATTTTAAGCACTCGGTGTTTTTCATCTTTTAGTTAGTAAAACTTCATCAAATATTCCAAAAACGTGCATCTGGTGCCAGTATGCAGTAGAGAAGATAACAGGTAGTTTACTCCAGAAATTAGTTAACTTTTTTTTGTGAAAAATTTTTATTGTCAAATGAACGGGTCGTGTACCTAGGACCGATTTGCTTGTTGTACCTAGGACCACAGAAAACTTCGTATAAAATGTGATTATTTTTTGTTTTAGGATGCGGCGAAGTAAAAATGCCGTAAAACGAAATAAAATGGAACAACTATGAAATCATTGGACATATTCAATTCGTCGATAAACAATGTATTGTTCAAAAATTAAAAGAATTTTCGATCCTTCGTGGAACTTTGCGCGTTACTGATAAAAGATTAGGTACAACGTGTAAGAATAATTTACCTAAAAATGTTGTAGTTTTGAAGTACTTATAACATTTGTACTTTTCAGACATCAAAATATACTTTCGTTTATTATTTTGTAACTTTTAATGAGGTAGTCCTAGGTACAACATGCGGTGGTCCTAGGTACAACATGGTGTTGTACCTAGGACCAAAATTTTCAAAATTTTCAAAAATTCATAAAAAATTGAATATTTGATGTTTTTGACGTCCATTCGCGCAAAATTATGAAGAAAGTGTAGCTTTATCTAACAGAACAATTCAAAAATTTTATAATCCATACATCAGCTTACAGAGCCCAAAATGTTGCCCCTATTTATTGAAAAATAACAGCAAGTATTTGCACTGTCCCGCTAATGGATACCGCTTGTCAAATAGAGACTTTTCATTGGTTCCAAAGGCACTTCACACAATACACGGTACCCGTTATCGGACACGTGCAAAAATTTCTTAATGTTTCACGCATATTCATGAGTCATAAGACATACGTACATATAATTTTCCTTTTAAACAATCATTAAATTTTGCCTGTTTAGTATAGGACGGGCATAATATCACAATTTGTGTATCACTTACTTGAAAAAATACGTCTTGGGGTATTTGGAAATGGAAACAAATAAGTTCTGGAAGTACTTTAAGAATTCAGAGCTATTAATTTTGGAGGTGGTGCTTTTGAAACATTTTTCTAATCGTCATCGCGGTCATATTTTTTTCCCTTCTATATGGACAGACTCTCTCCAAGCCGACGCGGAGTCACCATGGGAGGGGGATGACTGCAAAACCCCTAACTAGGTAGATAAGTGTCGCAATCAGCTTAGAAATTTTTCCAACATTCATGGCCAAAAAAGTAATAAAAATTCTAATCAAACTTCTCATCAAAATTATAATCTAAAAACAGATCTTATTAAGAAAAAATAATAATAATAATAATAAAATTGAATTTCTATACATAACTGAAGAGGTCTGAGTAGTGCACATCGTTTATATGAATTTGAAAAAGCCGTCGAAAAGATTAAGCCCACCAGAAATGAGAAAACAAGGAGAAAGCTTGATAAGGAGATCCAACATGGTAATTACTTTTATTACACGGGGTATCTAAAAGGGGCAGGGGAATTGGATTTCATATTAAGGGAGAACTATACCCTAAGATACTGGAAGTAAAAGTAACTTCTGAAAGAACAGGCATTTATAACTAAAATTAGACAAGAAAATCAAGGTAAATATGATTCAGGTATATGCTCCAACCCTTGGGTCGGAGGAAATTGAACATGTAGAATTTTATAATAAATTCTAATCCACCCTAGAGGGATGGCTCAGGATTTGATGCTAGTGAGCGAACCCTACAAGTTGGAAGATGCTGTGGGATGGCAGACAGACCATACTGGCTTAGTAGCCATTGGTGTGAGTCCTGACTGTCCGTTAGCTCTGAGCAAGGTAGAGAGAGGCGACGGGTATGTCGCAGTGGAGACTGGCCGAGTGAAGATGTACAGCTGTCACTTCTCCCCCAACAGACCGCCGGCAGAATTCCAGGCCTACCTTACTCAGCCGGAGAGGAGCACTTTCAGGGGAGGCAAGATGATAGTGGCCGACGACTTCAATACCAAGTCAGAAGAGTGGTTCGCCGGCCACACAGACGTGAAAGGAGCGCTGCTGGGCGAGTTTGCGACGAGCAACCGCCTGGTGCCGATGAACAACAGCGCCGCCTATACCCGCTTTCAAGAATATGGGTGGAACATCGACGCAATGTTTGCCTCAGAATGCCCAGCCCGACAGATCCAGGGCTGGGCGGTACTGGAAGAGGAACTACATCACATTTGCTGTGGCAAGGGAGAGAGTGGTCGCTACTCCAAGAAAGCTGGGAAGATGGGCGACTAGCAAGTTGGAAAAGGACAAGCTGGAAGCAGCCTTGCTAGTGAGCAGCTGGGGCAGAGAAGAGGCGGAAGATTTCGGGAACGTAGGAGAGGCGGCGGAGAAGCTATATCGAAGAGTAGCTGCCGTCTGCGATGCCCCGCCGTGGTCCACCGAGGAAGAAAGGAGAGACATACTGGTGGGCCGCGGACATTGCCCATCTCAAGTCCGAGGCTAGTCAGTCGCGCAGAAGATATCAGCGTACACGTGGCCGAGAGGAGGCGCAACTGGTGGCCGAGGAATACCAGTGCATTTGGAAAAGCCTGAAGACTGCAATCAGACACAGCAAGCTGAGATACTGGAGAGAGCTGTACAGCCAGGTGGAGGATGACCCCTTCGGAAGACCCTACAGAATGGTGATGAAGAAGGTCGGGGGCCCTCCTATAACCGAGCGTATGGAGTCACGCACTGTGGAACAGATAGTGGGCCATCTATTTCCACGACGCCCAGCACCAGTGGACGCCGTACCACCACTGATGGCAACGGAAATCGACGCGGCAGTAGACAAAATATGAACAAAATCGAAGAACGCGCCGGAACCAGATGGGATACCAAATAAAGTGTGGTACGTCATCCACCAGGCCGACCCGGGAATAATGACTGCAGTCTTCAATGCAGCGTTAAGCGAAGCAGTACTCCCCGCCAGATGGAAGATAGCCCGCCTGGTGCTGTTGCCGAAGCCAGGGAAACCAGTCGGCGGGCTAGCGTTATAATAACTATTCTTCACAAAAAAGGAGACGAGGGATTCCGGAAAATTATCAACCCATTAGCTTCTCGAGTATCTGTAGAAAATGTTTACGTCTGTCCTAAAAAAGTGTCTCTATTAGCCAACTTGACTTTAACCCAACAATCGACCAGGCAGGGTTCAGGAAAAACTTCTCTACCGCTGAACATATCCTAACAAGTAACCTGCTGATCGAGAAGTCAAGGGAGTATCAAGTGGAAGTACATTTCACAAAGCTTTTGACACTGTAAACCATATATATTAATGGGAAGGCCTATTAGCACATGGTGTTGAAGTGAGAAGACCATATAAAGTCACAGACCTTGCACGCACATTCAGAGGCCATGGTCTACCAGTTTCAGAAAATGAAAATTCATGCCATTTTTCATGCTTCAATTATCTCTAAAAAGTACCCACCCTTCTTCTGTATACTTGTTTTGTAGTCAATTCCATGCGCTCACAATGACAGTACTGAGAGCATTGTAACGGCAAAATATATAAACATTATCTATCAGGGTTGCATAGTTGCAGATTAAAAAGCCGCGGGCAAATTAATGTGTACCTAATCATTTTTTCACTTTAAATCTAAAAAGCTTTAAGAGTTAAAATGTTGAAAATCCATGCTTTTACAAAGAAATTGTGAAAAATCATGCTATTTTCATGCTTTCATGCTACTTTGAGTAAAAATCATGCTATTTTCTGGTTCTGCGTGTTTTCATGCCCGGTAGACACTCTGCAGGTGTATAAACTGGACAAGGAAGGCTTACCATTGGGCATACATACCGGGTGATGAACGAGAAGTCGCACCATAGGGGAATAGAAACGTGTACGCGTTGCTTAGCGAAGAACGTGTGTTTTCATGTCGGCGCGTGTGCGTTATCACGGAGCGGTAGAACTTAATGTTGAGAATACGACGATAAACAGGGAGGCGGTTAAACATTGAGGCGGTTGCATTTCGGCTGCGGGGGTGGGTGAATAATTAGTTTTACTGAAAAAACCGAGGAGTGCGACACTGTATCGTAATTACGTGAACATTTGAAGAAGAATGCTGAAAAATTGAGCATTTAAAAATTCCTTTAAGTGTTACTACGGCAGTGATCTTGAGCACAAATCCGTAATTAATAAAGTTAAAACGGCCCGCGCATTGCCCCAAATTAATGTACGTTAGAGAATTGATGAATTACTGAAAGATCAAACGAAAAGAAGAATGCGGTCCCAAATTTCAGCGGATTATTTAAAAAAATCATTTCCAATGTTGGACTAACGCAAATACCGTACGAAATTTATTAAACTTTGTAGTAGAAGATGTTTTGTTTAAAAAACGTTACTTTTTGAGCGTTACTTTGGAGCACCACGCAAAAAAACTACTGATCGAGAGCTTTAGCACATTAACGAAAGAAGTGTTACTTTCTGAGCGTTACTTCTCCTAATCATACCCTAATAAAAATAAATAAAATTTCCATGGAAATTCACTGGGTGCCACTTCTCGTTCATCACCCTGGGGTGATGAACGAGAAGTCGCACTATAGGAGAAACAGTAGTACGCGCAGCGAGTACGTAATGTGTGATGCGTGTTAGTTGAGAATGTGTTTTCGTGTCGGCGCGTGTAATAGCGGAAAAACTATGCTTAGATTTCCGAAGATAATTGAAAGGGGAGAATTTTATCGAAAATATTAAGGCAAAATTTCCGATCATTTTCAAAGAATTTTATTGGACATCCCTGAAAAAAATCTCCGATGATTTGAGAAGAATTTTGTCGGAAATTTTAGGGGAAATCTTCAGTGATTACAAAGGATTTTAGCCGAAATCATCGAGAAATATCTCTGATGATTTTTAAAGGATTTCTTCATATGAACGTTTCGATAATTTCCAGAGATTTACACCAGAAATTTCTAGGTTAAATTACCGAAATGTTTCCGAAGAATTTCATTAGAAATGTTTTCAGGAAATTTCCGATGATTTCTAAATTATTTTATCGAAAAATTTCGAGAACAATCTCTTATCGATTCCCGGGAAATTATCCGCGGAAATCAGGAGAAAAAATTCCCAATGTTTTCCAAAGAATTTCCTCAAAAATCCTCGAGAAAATTTTCCGATAATTTTTTATGAGTTTCATCGGAAATATTTGGAAAGAAACACCAACGTTGAAAAATTTCATGAAAAATCTTTGATTTGAATAATTTTTGAAGAGATTCATACGAAATATTCGGGGGGAAAACTCCGATAGTTTTTGAAGAATTTCATCAAAAATCATCAGGAAAAATATTTGATGATCTCTGAAGAATTTCTTCGGAAATTTTCGGGGAAAATCTCCGATGGTTTTTAGGAATTTTATCGGAAATTTATGGAAAAACATTCCAATAATTCATGAAGAATCGGGAATTTTTTCAATCTTCCTATGAAATTCCTTAAAATTATTGGAGATTTTCCCCAAAGATTTCTAATGAAATTCTCCGGAAATCATCGAACATTATTCCTGAAAATTTTTGATAAGCTTCTTGAAAAACCATCACGGTTTTCCCCGCATACTTCAGTTATGCAGTTTTTTAAACATCCTCGGAGATTCTTCTCGAAGATTTCCAATGAAATTGTTCTTTGGAAATCATCAGAGATTTTTCCTCAAATTTACAATAAACCACTTCAAAAACCATCGGAGTTTTTTCTCAGATTATTTCCGATGCACGTTTTAAAAAATGATCAGAAAATTATCCTCAAGATTTTTGAGGAAATTCGGTGTAAACCACTGGACATTTAAAAAAAAAAAAAGGAAAAAAAAAAGATTTCCAATGAAATTCACCGGGAATAATCAAAGATTGTCATCAAAGTTTTCTGATGAAATTCCTTGGAAATCATCCGCTAATTTATCCCAAAAATTTCCGATGAAAATCTCTGAAAATTATCCAAACCATTTTCTTAAGAAATCCTGTAAAAATCATCAGAGATGTTTCTCAATGATTTCTGATAATATCCTTTAGAATCATTGGAGATTGTCCCTAAAATTTCCAATCTTTTGAAATCATCGGAGATAATTCTCAATGATGTCCGATGAGATTCTTCGAAAACGATAAGAAAATTTTCCTTAATAATATTTCCGATAAAATTCCTAGGAAATTATCTTCGGAAATAAGAGGAATTTTCTCGAAGTTTTCCGATGAAATACTTCGGAAATCATTGGAGATTGATTTCTAATGCGATTCTTTGGAAATTATCGAAATATTTTCCCCAAAATCTCCGATGAAATTCCTTAAAAATCATCGGAGATTTTCCCTGAGCATGTCTGATGAAATTCTTCTGAAATCATCGGTAATTTATCCCAAAAATTTCTGATGAAAATCTTTGGAGGTCTTCGATACTTTCTTCTGAAAAAATCATTCAAAACTCATCAGAGAGCTCTCAATGGTTTCCAAAAAAATCCTGTGGAAAAACTGCAGATTTTTCCAAAAATTGTTGAAAAAATTCTCTTGAAATTATCAGATTTTTGCCAATGATATCTGATAAAATTTATTGAAAATGTTCGGAAATTTTCTCTTAGTATTTCCAATAAAATTCTTGGGAAATCAAAGTAATCGTCGGGCCCTACTCAAGTCCCCTTCAGAACGTGAAATTTTACCTCCCCCTTTCTTGTTGAAGAATCATAAAATTAATGAGGTTACGCTACAGAAATCAGAGATCACAGTTTCGAAAACAGTACAACAGAACCAACTCAGAAAATTTGCATTAAAAAAACTTCCAGGTGACAAGTATTAGTTCATCATTACGTTCGGTGCATCGTGTTCCCGCATACACGCATCGACACGAAGCACATTTTCCGCTAGACGCATGCGCGTTACTACGCCGCGCCCATACGAAAAACGTTTTCCCCTTGCATTGTACACGTTGCGCGTACTAAACGTGTTCCCTATGGTGCGACTTCTCGGTCATCACCCTGTAGAGGGATTAAGCAGGAGGATCCCCTTACCACTAACCTGTTCAACACAGCCTTTTGGCGAAAATCTTTCGGAAAACAGATTAGGAAGATTCTGCATTTAGTGTCAGAGTCGATCAACAAAATTTGACCAACCTACGTTTCGCGCGGATGATGTGGTTTGAATTGGGAAAAATGTAGCAGAGCTCCAGAAAATGGGAAATGAACTGATTGGAATAAATAAACAGTCTGGCCTTATACCTAACCTAGAAAAAACAAAATATACGAACTCTAATGAGCAGGTAAAACTGATACTGGAGAGAAAAGAAATCGCAAAAGTATCAGAATACGAATATTTAGGACAGAATCATATCATTCGAAAACAAAATGGACCAAGAAATTAGTAAACGTGTCCATAAGGCATGGAGACATTTTTGGTCACGTAAGCATATTTACAAAGCAAGTAGAAGCTACAAACTACACAACGTAGAATGGAGCGCTCAGTTCTTGGTAAACAAATTAGTGATAAAATTCCTGGCTCCACTATCCGCAAAAGAACGCGACTCAAAGATGTGTTACATTCAATAAGAACGAAGTTTAAATTTGCTGGCAATGTGATGAAAGCAGATCAAGGTGAAAAGTGGTGCAAAAGACTATTAGTATGGACACTCGTAGTGGTAAAAGAAAGACAGGAAGACCCGGTATACCGTGGGAAGACGATCTGGTTAAACGCCTAGGAGGGTTATGGATCAGGACGGCCAAAATGCACAGTACATAGGAGCTGGCTGGAGAGGTGTATGCCTAGCAATGGGCTTGCACCACTTGGTGATGCAGTACGTGACTGTAATAAAAAATTTCTAAAATTTATGTAGTATATAATTGGTAGGTTCCACACTGAGTACCGTCTCAATAAACGCTGTATATACGGACAGACTGCCATTAATTCACTCACTAAACTTTCATGATTCATGTCTTAATGTACGCTTCACACCTTTACGATAAGACATACTAATCACGATACCTATCAGAAATATTTCTTCCCTGATAATATTTCCGTTGGATGTATCATAATTGCAGAAAGTAATAATTCATGTTATATTAGTTCCATGTTTTGAAACTAAACCTTGGTATACGAAATATTATTGCGGTTTTAGTTTATTAGTAATCCCAGTCCATTGTCTTACCGTAAAAGGTAAAAGGTTTCAATCATCAGTAATTCTTCCTACATGTTCGACGAAGCTCGATAATCGGATTCAAATAACCGAACATTCTGAATACTAAGACTTAACATCATTCTCCATTCGAGATAGAAGTAATTAATTCCTTTAAAACTCTTTCCTTTACACTTATCTGGAAGCTTCCCCATCTTCAGCCCAAATTTCCGTAGAAACGTGGATCAAGAACGGGAAATATTGACACTCCTCGACGAATAAGCTTGCTGAAATTATCTTCACCTACTTTCAAGAATTGCATGACAATTCTGAGACACTGATAAACCATTCGAGGGAAAAACAATTTTTAGAAGCAGAATAGATACAGTTCACTTTCAAAAAGTGATCAAGGAGGAGGGGTCAAATCAGTTGATTGCATCCCCGAGAGCAAATAATCAAAAAGATAAGAAAACAAGAAAAAGAAACTACGAATATTTACAAAGTATACATCCGGAGTACATAAAAATTTAATAGACCTATAAGACACTCACAACACGAAAAACGATCTTTCCGAATAAAGCACAAGAAATACCGAAAACAAAGAATTACTTTTTAATAAAAAGAAGCATAACGAAATAATGGCAGCGCAGTAAATTATCAAAATAAAAACACATTCGTTACTAGGAACAAAAAAGCAAGCCAGCTATCAAAACATAAACTAAAATTAAAATCCTTCGAGTATATCAAGTAACTAACGATGCGAACGAGAGTCGCAAAGTGGGTAAGCAGTTCGCGATGTTAGAAAGTCAGTAACTCAGTGAGTAATTTCATGAACACCGATGTTGTTAAACTACTTCATTTTGACTCAAAAATTTCAAAAGAACGAGATTGCGAAATTTTTTCTTGTGTTTACCTTTATAATCGGCGGCGGTCAGTTGATTGTCGCCATTTTCCATCATCGAAAGCAACGATTTTGTACTTTCAGCTTGCTTCAACCACTCTTGAGACTGTAAAGCGTGTCGCCAGTATTAAAAGACTAGTCGAATAAGTAACTGAGACGAATTGAAAATCCGAAGCTTACCTGAAAATAAAGTAATTCTTTACGAACACCAGCTGGTTCTGAAGATAATGATGGCAACAGTATTCCGAGACAACCTTGAAATTTCTCAAAGGCTAGTTTATAATTGCCTTCCGCAAGGTACATTTGAGCACTCATTCCTATTTCAACGGCAGTTTTGAGATTCGGCGTATTCGAACATAATGAAACTGTCGAGGAAGAAACATAAATGTCAGTCGAAAAACGGAACATATCTGGAAACTCAAAATTTTACAAAGGACTGAATGCAAGAAGTGAAGTCTAGGTTTTCGAATGCTAATCGTGATCTTGTTGAATGTAGGATAATATGGTGTATCATTGCAAAATGAGATTATGTTGTATGACTCAGTCCATCACAACAAAATCGACTTGACCATTTCTTGCACCCGAGTCCTCCAATTAGCAATGTATTCTTACTCAATTGTTTCAGCTTCGAGTCTTTAGGAACTATCTTATCTGAGCTCGCTCTACTTGGAGCAGAATCATTTCGCTCGGCTTCAGCAGTCTGTATTTTTTTAGTTAAGCTCATCGGGGCCGTAGCTTTAGACGGTGTCTCACTTTTACCTTCCGAACTTAAGGCTAACATACATTTTAGCTCTTCAGCACGTTTCGTGTAACGAGTGACTTTGGCCCTTAACATAATTTTCTTTTCTTCCGACGTTTCCTCTACAACAAATTGAGACATTACTAACGGTACTCGGCGTATTCACATCGAACCAAAACAACGTTTCCAGTAGATCACTTTACCACTGAGAATTGGAAAAAGGTATCTCAGTCCTTCGCAGTATCGGTTGAAGGCTTCGATGTGTTTATTGGCGGCATCTAAATTATCAGCGTCTTTAAGAATTTTAAGCGCCTTCTTGTGACTAATTTCTGAAGGCACGTGTTCGAGATCAAGAAACGGATGATTGAAAAACATTTCATAGCTGATTCGTTTCTCAGGATCATGCAACAATAAATTACGAAGAAAATCCTTGCAGTCTTCGGATAAAGTCATATTATCAGGTATCTACACAGAGCACAATATATCTGCGATGAGTACGGATTAAAAGTATAATTATTTTCATCTCCACGTGTTGCAACGCTCACTAGTGTTTCCGAAACACTATCCACGTGCAAGGTTTCTGCTAAAATTCAAACAACGTAGTATCTATACTAACCACAATTGGAGCTCTAGCTTTGATTCTGCTGTAGAGTTCCTTATAAGAACCGGACGAGTACGGAGCCTTACCAAACAAACATTCATAGGCAATTACACCAACAGACCAGAGATCAGCTTTAGCGTCGTATTTCCGGCCCAATAACATTTCTGGCGCCATGTACAACGGAGAGCCTCTGATAGAATTCTTCTGCGTTGAATCGTTGAGAAATTGAGCAAACCCGAAATCTGCAATAGTTGGTAATTAGACCTGAACGAGTAGAAGATGGATAACTAACAAATTCAGATTTACTTTACCTCCAATTTTCAGAGTAATTTTCGGTTGAGTAACTAAAAGTAAGTTCTGAGGCTTTAAATCTAAATGACTAATATTATGAGAACGTAGGAACTGTAATCCGATGGCCAGCTGTTGTAAAAACTTCTGGCACACCTGTTCGGGTAATCTGCATCGTTTTTTAATGAAAGATGATAGATCTCCTCCGTCGCAGAACTCCATGATTATGTAAATATTTCTGAAATAAGCGTTCATTTTACGTTGTTTAATCGAAGTTGGCACGAAACATAGATTACCGGTGTACGAGCATCTTTACTTGTCATCCCATCGGAAATCTTTCATTTCGACAACGTGTTTATGTTTCAGCATCTTCATCACTTTTATTTCGGTAACTATATCATCTCTGCCCCGAGCAGACAACTTGGCTTTTTCCACTACTTTCACAGCTACATATTCGCGAACAGCGGACTGAAATTATTAACAACACTGAAATATAGTAATTCAAACGCGGCATGAGGTACTTATGTAATAAAACGAATACCTTCCGCTGAGCTTTGTATACGGTGGAGTAACTACCAACTCCTATTTTTTCAACTGTAACGAAATCGTCCAATGCAATCATTGATGTCAATTGTTACTACGGCAATGCCGAGCTGAATAAGTTCGATTTTAAACGGTAACTGTAACTGTAATGTACAAGAAAAACTTGGATCAAAAAACATTATAACTGACTTCATACCCGTGTGTTCTCCAACATAATTACGACCGTTGATTGTGAAGTTTTGAGAATATGTATCAGATGGATCTACCTGGCGAATAACAAAAATCACAGGATTACAATATTCGAGTGATGTGCGGGAATAGAGAGAGCTTGAAGAAGTGATGTACGGCACGAATTCTGACTTGGGAGTGCACGCGTGCATCAAAGATCAACAGATACTTCGGGCGATTATGCACATACAGATGTACATGTACACCCTAGTAACAGATTCTCATATAAGTGCTGGTTTTCATGCGAGCACTCCCAGCCCAATGCTTGTACGCTTTTACTTTTCAAACAAGAGTCCACTACGATGAACTGACAGGGATAGTACATGGTACATCCAAGATCTTCTGAACCATCTGAACCATGATCATGAACCCAATCGACCCAAACAAACAATGTCAAATATCCTGCCAGCCCGAAGCACAGAGCTACACAGAGCAAACGAGCAAAGGTGATGTTCGAGAAGCCCTGGTCAACCAGTGCTGCCAAATAACAACCTCTGACGATTCGGACTTGAAGGATTGGTGCGTCAAGTCACATTCTATGTAGAGCACCTAGGTAAGGTAAAATGGGTCTCTCTCTGCTCTCTGCTGGCTGTGTGTGTTAGTAGTAGTGCGTATAATAGCGCTCCATTTTACCTACATGCGAAGGTGCAAAAAAATTCCAACAGATGTCAGCCACTATTCTTTCAAGTCCGAATGATGAATGATGAGGCTGCGCTAGAGTTCTACGTTCTACCTATAACTTCGTGTCTGTGAGTACGATTGTCCGCCATTTTGACTCCAACCGCGCCCGTGGATGCCGAATCCGACTATGCAGAGCGTACCGCGTAGCTCTAGCTGCGCGGACGGCATTGCTGTAGCCATAGCCAACTTTGCTGGATGCAGGTTATTTTCGTTCACACTGAAGTTACCGAGTTAGTTGAAATATGTTGACAGTAATGTTAGCTTAGAACTTATCCGATTCGAATCGCTAACAATAACAACTAGCAATGTTGCATCGTTGCATGTAATATTGTTGCATGTTAATCATTTTCGAAACTTTGCTGATAGCAGGCTCCTAGCCAGCCATCTGCAGTAGGGGGTGTTGACTATTTACCAAGGGTGAGGGGGCTTGAGAATACACATAGACAGGGTTGAGCATCAAGTCCCCAAAACTGACTCGAGTCCAAGTCACGAGTCATTTATTTTGTTTAGACTCGAAGTCCGAGTCATGAGTCCACGATTTTAAAATGACTCGAGTCCGAGTCTCAAAGGAATCCTTGTACACTGATTTTACGTTTACTTTTCAATTGTAAGAGTGAGACACCACAAAAAGCAAGTACAACTACAAGCACGAGGTCAGGTCACTTCTCACTTTTTTTTTAACGCATGGACTATCACAAGAAAAAGACAAATAAAGTGTCTTTCCTATCTTACTTTGCGCTTGAGATAACGCCCTTTTCATGTGACCGGCTTTTATCTCTTTTGTTATAAGAAAACGGGAAAGGTCTTTTAGTTGGACGCTGTTCAACAAAAGGGAACTAACCCACATTTGTAAACAAAATGAGTTATTAGTATTGTTGGAAAGAGTGTAAAACGTAGAATTTTTCAAAATTGGGCCCCTGATTCTAAAATGTGCTACTCACGTTGAAAAAAGCTTATCAGTAAACGCAATGCCATATAGTTTCTACATGGCTCTTGAACTTCGAATCACGTGTTCTCAAAAAGCGGATTTTGTGAGTTAGTTCTCTTTCGTTGAATAGCGTCCAGTTGTCCTTTTCTTCTGATGATCGGTGTGACTGTACTTTCCAGCTTCCAGGGTTGCAAATTGTAAATTTACATATTATATCTTGCAATTAGCAAGATTCATGATTCGAATTTTGAAATCAAATAATTATTGCCGAAGTAAAGGACTCTTAAATTTGATGCAGTAGCAAGTAGAAGTTCGAGTCACAAGTCCCAAATAAGGACTTCGAGTCCTTTTTATTCGAGTCCTGCCCAATCCTGCAAATAGTATACAACGTGAAGATTTCTACAAGGCAGTGGTCTGGCCGAGATGGGGGAGGCGAAGGGGGCGAATGCCTCCCCCAAGGTACCTAAAATTGAATGTAAAATATGAAAAAATGAGCAATTTTTCGTTTTTAAAACACGTTTTTTTCGAAAAATTTTTGCTGGAGCAGGAATTTTACCTTCATTTTTATAAAATAGTCCTCTAATATCGGCGATTTAAAAAAAATTTTCGACTTTTTCTCTCTTGAAAATCCTAACTCCCCCCCCCCCCTTTGGAAAAATTCTGGCTCTCGAATTCGAAGAAGTTGGAGTTAAAATCTTTATCGTCGCATTTTTTGCATTTTACAGTAAATTTTTTCAGCCACTTATCCATTATGTTTACATTATATAAAACCAAACATATTCAGGAAGGAAAAGAGCAAATTTACAGAGTTACAATAAAATTCATAATCAAAACTAGTGATTCAACTAATGGCGTGAAAAAAAAAATAATACTTTTACAACGATCAAATTTTGGAACTTTTGGAAGTAGAAAAATTCTATTTCTGTGGACTTATCAAATTATCAGTTCTCAAACAACCAGTCAGGCATTTAGCCATCGATATTGGGATATAAATTAGAGTTGCAAATGTTGGCACGATTGCGTCTTATCAGTGGTCTGAATAAGTTCCTTAGTCTGAATGGAGAATGGGTGATCATGGAGATTTTTCTATTGAAAAGTACATATGATCACCCTTTTATCCCCCCCCCCCCGGTACACACGCACAGGTGATTTTGCAGCACACTCTAGTGCAGGTTTATACCCCAATTCAATGTGAACTGATGGATCGCAAGCCTACCACTGTGACTGCGAATTGTAGTGATACAAGAAAAATGCCTATGTGTCTGAGAGTGCTGGATGGACACTCAGGCCATTTTCTTGTGACACATCACATAATATATAGAGAATGACAAACACACGATTCATCTTTCAGAGCAAAATCAGTGTTGCCGTGTATATTAAAATGTAGCGGGAAGAAAAGTTTTGAACAAATTTTGCGAGAAAAATATACAGAATTCGTTATTTTATCCACGAAGTTTTGCCAGGAAAGGCTCCGGCAGCAAGTGCTAAGGGGCACTGAGCACCCCCTGGCTACGGGTCTGGCTGATAGCAATGTTCGTTTGTCAGTATAAATGCGAAATTCCAATGAAACTGCTTCCACTTTTAGGTTTTTGCTTACTTTTTGCTAGTAGCGAACAAAAAAAAAAAAAAAAGTGAAGTTGTATTTAGCTATTTACACTGGCAAACGGTTAGCCGGTATCCGATTCAAGTCGGATAGGTTCCAACATTGCTGTCAGCATATTTCGGGTAACTCCAGTGCGAACGAAAATAACTAACATCCAGCAAAGTTGGCTACAGCGATGCTGTTAGCCTCAGTGTAAATGCATCATGAAGCGTCGTACTTTACACTAGCAACCGAGTCGCAGTGAATTGAGTCGCTGCCAAAGTTGTGCGAATAGCGACTGGCGTCTAATCGTTGACACTTTAATATGCTAGTCGCGTGAATAAAAAGTAAATAACCCTGTGTTAGTAACAGATGTTATCATCCAACATACATGACATGTCAATTAGCACAGTTAATCACTTTAGAAAAGTGAATTTGAACACTCTCAGCCTGCAGCACGGAGTTTCTCACTTTCAGTTCCTGAAAGAAATGTTCCATTGGGTTCAGACGTATGAAGCTGAACAGTTCGATGATTTGAACACCTGTATTTCGAACTTCTTCAAGTTATTCAGCATCACTGACCGCAGTACCCAGCCATACTTCAGAAAGACTGAGACATTATATGTACGTCTACACTTTCAAAGGGGGCAGTATTCCACAACCAAGTTTTCAAGAATACGAGCAATAGTGTCATCAGTCTATCCATACTTCTTAAGGAGTTGTGAAAGAATTAAGTATAAATTGAATGTATATTATCTTCTATAATACTTCGAGGATACAGTAATTTTAAATCCAGACACACTGAGATAAAAAGTCGGGCAAACTAACCACAGAAACGAGAAATGGTTGAATGAAAAATATCTACAGAAAACTGAGATGATTTAACAGATAGTATTATTTTTGCAGCCAGATTGAACTTCAACGCTATCTCTTGTGAATTTAATCTTGCGTGTTTTTCATCTGCGCGGAAGCTTGTTTCGCTTGGTGAGCTTGCAGAACAGCAACTGCTTCCTCCACCTGAAGAAATGAATGAAAAACGAAGTTATGTATCGTAAATTAGAGGCAAATCATCTTCAATCTAAAAAGGGTGTTCAAAGAAATTGATATGATGTAACCAGCTTCTCAAGATATCGACTCTCTTCGCGTTTGTGTATGCCACAAGTTAACGTATGAAAAGAGAACTTGGACCCTTCAGAAGGATGTAAATTTCCAAGTTCTCAGCGGAATAGCATTGGTTTTCTTAAATGCTTGGCATTTGCTCGACTGTTTGATCTCTTTGTTTATGCTTGACCAGAAAAACCCCCGGTTGAACTGGAATTTGGGAATCAAGAAATGAAAAGTACGAGATTTGGATGTATGGGTATTGAATCAAGTCCGGGAAGACTTACTTCAAACTCATGTACGTTTGAGTCCGCTTCCAAGAACAAATGTAAAAAATGGACAATACATACTTGAAAATACCTCGCAACAGGCGAACGCATCAAGTGTGAGTAACTTCAAAAGTGGCCTACTGCATCTACCTACTTAAAATTTTAAAACAAAAAGTATTCCACGAACACGGGTCAATCAGGTGACTAGGATCTGCTCATAGGTGTGAAACTAAGGTCTCATTTCATTTGGCAACCTCCACCTAAATGCCGACTTCTGCACACTCTCATACGACGAAAATCGATTCAAAACTAAACCGAAACTTACCTTCGCTTTCAAACTCTCTGGAAGTTCCAACATGTGCAGCAGATCGGAATTGTCGATTTCCAGCAACATACCAGTAATTTTACCCGCAAGATCGCTGTACATTTGCTGTAAGAATTAAGATAAACAGTCAATGAAGCACGAACAAGTCCGTCACGAAAACATCAACACCTCCAACCATTCTCAAAACAACCATCTCGTCACAACCCAATCCAATACCAGATCCGATACAGCTCAGAATCTCAACCAGATGGATAATCGATATTCGCAATTATCGCTCGCCTCGATCGAATCCACTAACCTGGATAAGCGGGAACAGACGTTCTCCCAACATCTGTTTCTGTTCGTTGATGTCCGCCGAAGCCAACATGGTCGCCGTGAGTGGTTCCTGACCTTGAATATGTACTGCCGGCTGGGGTTGCGCCTGTTGTTGCTGCACCGTCGACACGGTCTGCGGTGGATTGCGCACGTTCGACGTGTACTTGTACGGTTGCGAACGCGCAGACACCGCGGCTGCTGTCGTAGCGGTAGGCGCCGGCACAGCCAACATCGTCGGGGGGACCTGCGGCATGCGAGCCGCCACCGGCGCCGGATTCATCGTTCGCGTGCTCACCGTTGCCGTTCTGAGGGTCTGCGAAGCCACCGTACTTGGTACGCCTCTCGGAGTTGTTCTGAATTGGGTTTGCATGCCGGTGTAATCTGAAAAGGTGAAAAATAATCGCATCAAGAGCACTCTGAGGTTTCGCTTTTATCAGCGGGAAACTGAGTACACAAGTGAGATCTACTTACTGGCAGCCTGAGCATTGGGTCGGACTTGCGGTTGGGCTGGCCAACGCGGCTGTGGACGAATTTGCGCCATCTGTGTCGGACCATAAAATCGCTGAGGTTGTGGCTGTAATGTAGGCAGGTAATAGCCACCACTTCCTGGCTGGAAGATTTGACCCATCTGTTGCATACGCATGTTGGCGATACGCTGCATGTATTGGGAAGTGAGGTGCGCTTTACGGTCCTCTTTACGCTGAGCCAACGCTACATACAACGGTTTGATGCCAACGATGCGTCCGTTCATTTCAGTCACCGCTTTCGTTGCCTCTTCCGGTGATGAGAAACACACAAAGCCAAAACCTTTGCTGCGGCCATCCTCCATCATAACCTGAATAATTTTTCACAATTTACAAAACAGATCATTAATGGAGGAATATTGGACGGCATCGAGGTCAATTATACTCAACTGCCCCCAGATAGCTCAGCAAACAGAACACGATCATTGGTGCTACTGCTACACGTACACCGCGATGAAGATCATATTTTCACTGAACTGAATGCTAAGTCACTAAATACTACGTAATTCCTGGTGTTACCCCCATCATCACTGACTAGACTGCCAGCGCTACAGACTAAATATTCCGCACTATTATGTTGCGGGTAGAATGGTTCACCGTGACGGTGTTAGTTCGTGGTCTCAGTAGTAATTAGCAGTCAGGTCTGCTCGACCAATCCCAGATCGAGCAGTTATTCGAGTGGAAACTTCTTTTTAAGGCATTATACACTTATTGTGTTTTGTCAAAGCTGGGCACATCGATCGTCTCGAGGTGTTACACACAAGTGAAATAGCTGAGTACCAGTTCATCCGATTTCAACAAAATAGGTACGACTATAAACGAAACTGGTTAAAATATTACCTTAGCACTGGTGATGCTGCCGAATGGAACGAATTCTTTGCGAAGACGTTCATCGTCAATACTGTCATCGAGGTTCTTCACGTACAGATTAACACCCTGATAGCGATTAAGTCTCTCCATTTTTAGCTGCTCCAATTTTCTGCGCAATTCTTGTTGTCTTTCAGCTTTCTTTTGCGCACGTCCAACGTATAACGGCTAAAGGAAGTGAATGATATACAATCAGTGAAACAGATCACTTACAAATCTAGGATCAGTTGGAACAGTTGACAGCATGCAATAACGACACAGAACTATTTACAAAGTTTCTGATCAAACATACCTTTCCGTCAGCCAGCTCTTTACCGTTTAGTTCTTCAACTGCTCTTTCAGCTGCCTCTGGGTCTTCATAAGCCACAAAACCGAAACCTTTTGACTTGCCGTCCTCTCTGAACATCACCTGGAATTAATGAATAGGTTTATCGATTGAAGAGTACCATCAACAGATACACATTATAAAAGGAAAAACGTTAAAACATGATACAAACCTTATGGCTGGTAATGTGTCCGTACGGTTCGAATAGCTCGTACAATTTGCTGTCGTTAAAGTCTTCCGGTAGATTCTTAACGTAAACATTTGTGAATAACTTTGCTTTCTCACCAAGTTCCTTCTCGCGTTCTTTGCGTGAGATGAATCTGCCAACGAATACCTGCGAACGCAATATAATATACAGTAGCCAACAGTCCCGAGGACATAATGTATAAACAGTGCGAGATTGTAAGAAAACTACAGAAAAAAGGTAAATCTAAAGAAATGCGAAAAAGAAAAGCAAATTTTCTTTGAACTAGTGCACCGTCCCTCATCAATTTCATTTCGAAAACAAAACCGTTCAATTACTTTCTTGCCGTTCAATAACATTCCGTTGACTTTCTCAATAGCCTTGTTGGCTGCTTCCTCAGTTTCAAAATGCACGAAACCGTAACCTTTAGATCCACCGTTCTCACTCTGCGCAACCTGGTAGAACGCAATTAAAATATCAAAGAAAGAATAGATTATAAGTACACAATAGCTTCGCTTACACCTTGAGATGTATGATAATGGTTACGTACAACTTTGCAACTAAGGATATTTCCAAACGCCGAGAATGTATCGTACATAGCTTTGTTGTCGATGGTCTTGTCCAAATTTTTGATAAAAACGTTTCCTACGCCTGATTTCCTGATGGATGGATCACGTTGCGACCACATGATTCTGATGGGCCTGGACTTCAACACATCGAAGTTCATGGTGTCCAGAGCTCTCTCGGCTATAAATGAACTTTTATTTAGGCACGAGCACATAAGACTGTCGTGATTAGGGTACTTTTGACTGCCGACAAGGGCTTACCGTCGGCGGGTTGTTGGAAATTAACGTAAGCGTAACCCAGTGATCGACGCGTTATCATATCTCTACAGACGCGAATAGACAAAACTGGTCCAGCAGTACTGAATTTCTCAAAAAGCATGCTTTCCGTCACATCAGGATGTAAGTCGCCGACGTACAAACTGGCCATAGGATAATTGGGTGCGGGTCCTCCTGTATTCATCTTGTAGCTGTAGATTCACCACGTTGCACGATGTACAAAAAACTTGAAACGAAATGAAAAGAAACAATTAAACACACAAATCACTAACGTTAACAACACTACTAATTTTTTTTAGTTTTTAATAATTAGGTTTTGCTATTTTTTTGTATTTTTTAAATGATTTTTTAAATTTTTTTGAATAATTTTTAATAAATACTCAGCTACGAGCTACACATTTGAAGTTCTATGGTCCCCATCCCTAAACAAGAACAGCGAACCACAGTCAATAACATTTAGATTGCTAACTTCACAGTGACGTGTGTAGTGTAGTAGTGTGTAACCAAGGTCTATGGTGGACAAGATGGCGAAATTGGCCATTTTGTATTCGGACCGGGCCAGCGTATGGCGCGCTAGTATCGCTCTAGTGTGCGAATTGTTTTGTAGTCAGCAAGTCAAGTTATCATGAACTGATCACGAAAGTGTCTACCTCGCGATTTCCCGGTAATTTTGTGCATTTTCTGGTTTTTAGATGCTAGAAATTTTACAATTGATTCTTGTTCTAAATTTATTTTGATGTTCAGTTCAGGGAAATCGAATATATTTGAAAAACAATCGACAACTTGATTATAACGTATTTCGTTCGAATTATGGCTGGCAAAGGTGGCGAGAAATCGGATAAGAAACCAGAGAAATCACGATTTCAAGAAGGTTAGGTAGTTCCTTTTAATTGTACAGTATTCGTACCGCGATGTATTCGTTGTCAATAACTGTCGGTATGTTTGTTAAAGGGGAACAAGTTCTCTGTTTTCACGGACCATTGATTTACGAAGCGAAGTGCATTAAAACGAAAATCGAGGGAGACATAGTCGAATATTTCATTCATTATAGCGGATGGAACAAAAGGTGAGTCTTTTTAGTTCAATAGCATTTGTCCATTCTTGGTAGCGAAGCCTCGTTGGTGTTCCTTGCCTCAAACTATAAGGGTGGTGAAAATGTTGCTGCTGAGTTGACCATACAATAATACTAACGTATTGTACTTTTCACTAGCTGGGACGAATGGGTTGCCGAAGACCGACTATTGAAGATCAACGATGAGAACTTACAGAAAAAAGAGGAACTCGCCAAGAATCAGTGAGTTTCTGAACTTCTAATCCTTAGTGCCGGTGATATTCGTCGTTTCACATATTAAATTTACTTCCATAGGAAGCTACAGAAAAAGCCTAAAAGGAAACCGAGCGTAGGTTCCGGTGGTGATAAAGACGAAAATAACTCGCGCTCAAATTCTCCGAAGCCTCGTAAGTATTCCGATCCTATAGAAGTTGTTTGTAGATGATCCAACGTCGCAACATTTCGATTCCGTTGTGCAATCTAAGTTATTTAGTTACGTGATCATTTTTGTCGCAGCTGTGTTCGGGAGAAAAAACATTACCGTTCCGTCGACTCCGGTTATTGCAAAACAGATTGAGAAACAGTCAGATGCAGCTTCTAGTAGGAAGAGAAAAGATTTCCTTGTGTTTCCGGTAAGTACATATTGGTCTGTTTATTAATGGAAGTATCATTAAGGTGATTCGGCGTGCATAGAACCCCGAAGATACAAGGGCAACGTTATGTTGCTGTAAAAAGTGAAACGAACATGCAGTGTTTATGTGAATATTGGGTGTAAATCTACAAATGCTTAACTTCGTTTTCATGTAATACAGTGACCAAATCAATTTAGATTCAACCGGAATATTTTGAAACCTTCCTGGTCCGTCAATTTCCACTTGCTCCAACGCCATTTTAAGCCCCATTTTGAGAAGTAAGAAAGTCCTGTATTAAAATATCACAGTATTGCGAGGAACGTAAGAAAATGATGCTGGATGTAGGGCGGAGATCTAATCGGTTTTATCAACTCATTAGATTCATTCTTTATTTACAAATGGCAGTTGGTTTCAATTTCAGTTCAGTAATGCTGTAGTCAACCGAACAATGCATCTCCAAAAACTAGTGATACATTCAAATTCTGAGCCGATTCATTCTCTCGTGCTTCAGTTTTACTGTTTCATTTCTATCTTCTTTTTAAATCAGTTTGGCTTTGAGTGGTCATCAGTTGCGATTCGATGGAATAAATTCCTCTCCTGTGTCCGACAGAATCTGAAATAAGATCTGTAACATACTCGTATCGGTCCCTCATTACAACGATTGTTATCTATTCAGTTGTTTAGCTATTATATTTGAAAGAATTAATGAAAACGAGTAGATCCTTGAACAATTTTTTGTACTTTTCTACTTTAATTGAACAAAATTAACTCAATTGATTCGCTCTTGGACTGTGTCCATCTACCTATCGACTCTGACATTCACTCACCGAAAACTCGTTTTTTCGATTCTTCCAGCTGATTCTTTTGCTCTAGATGTACTCTTCTTGTTATCTTTTTTCTCCGTTTGATTTGATATGATTTACTTGATGGAAATTGATCAAAAACGAACAACTTCGAATTCGAATTCAGTTGCGCGCCTTTGACCTGTGTGCCTGATGGACCAAGAAAGTTATTTGGGTTGAACATTAGGGTTGATAGTTTCTAGCCTTTTAGTATGCAGCTGGTTCCCTGGTTCACTTGTAAGCCATTGAGTATCACGTAAACAATAGCATATTTTCTTATTCACCTATGTTTTGCGCGTGAAAACTTTGACAATTTCGCGGGAACGAGGATATGAACAGGCTTCGTGAGCCGGGCGGAGAGAGGAGAAATCGTGATTTTGTTTTCTGAATTCGTGTATTTTATTTTCTAAATTCTAAAAGTGAATTGGAATTCGAAAAATATTTCTGGTTGTTTGAGATATAAAGAAGATCCTTGCTGTTCAATATTCGTCTGTAAAAATTAACGAATAAAATTCATCGGCGTCGACGTTTGCCAGAATAAAAGAAATTAGTAAGTATTCTTGTTTCTAGATATTTACTTATCATTTCTACTTATGTTTCTTCACCATTTTCATACTGAATGTAAAAAGTTGATGACACCCCGCCGTACTTCTTATTCCTAAAGTTGCATTAAAACGCTGGACAAGCGAAACCTTTCAGTGGCAAGGTTTACTTTATTTTCGAGAGAAAGTACTGTTGGACCGATTTGGCTTCGCAAATCGAAATATAAAAGCGTGGATGTTTAGGGGCGCTGATTTCGACTGTTCAATCAGAATTAGATTGATCGGGCCCCGATATCTAAATTTCAAATTTATGAAATTTGGATTGAGATTTGATTTCTTCAAGTAGGACATTGAAACTTTGTGTGCCCATGTAGGATCGTGTGCAGAATTTAGTAGGATGAAATGAACAAAAAAGAAAAAAAACATTCCAGTACTAGGTTCAACTTTTTAAATCGAGTCAGTTTAGTTCCCGCGTAAGTTTCTTGCATGAAATTTCAATTTGATATGTTGTGCGCTCAAATCAGACCCAGATTCGAAACCTGATTATGTATTCGGAATCGGCAACCGAAAAAGACTCATGTTTCGATGCCTTGTTCGATTTTCAAAGTCAAGTCAGTTTCAGTTCATCCCAAGTTTCAAATGTGAAAGTTCGATGATGTGAGTTCGGATTAGAATCGATTCGAGATTTTGATGGGATATTCGGAATAAGCGATCTGGGAAACTCCTATGTTGGTGCCCCTGTCGGTTTTCCGAGTCAAGTCAGTTTTGCCCCTTCTTGAGTGGTCGAAATAGTGTATTACTATACAAGATGGTAAACGTTCACGGTACCCTCTTGTATGAGTAAGATATTTTTTTCTCTATATTGATTGTCAAAGTTTTTGAAAATAGTTATGGTGTTATTGTTTATCAAACAAATCATGCTGTTCATGTACACAATTACCTTTTCTACTGATCCTTTGTGTGAACTTATTATAAAAGCAATTCAATTTCAATTTTCAATTAGATTTATTAGGTCCTCGCCCACTGAGCCTAAGCTCGTTTCGGGTTCGGCATAAGATTTTGTTACAATAGCTGGTGAATTAATATAATTATGTACATGAAAATAAAAAAGAAAAAAGAAATATATAACTAAAGAAAAATAATTACCAATCAGAAATAAATCTGTCTTCGGAATGAAAGTATTTATTCTTCAAGACAAACGGATAAACATGAGTAAATTAATACGTACTTCGAACAAAGAATAAAAATATGTATGACAAACTTTGAGTAGCGCAACTAAATTAGTACGAAAAGGATTGATAGACACAAACAGATAGGTAACAGACAAGGAGGGTATAGTGTAGAAGGATGAACACTACCAATACAAAATAGTTGCAGTTCAGCGAAATGCATAAACTGTAACCAGATAAATTAAATCATTGCTACAATAATGAATGCAGATAAACAGAATATTAAATTTTCAGAAAGACGTTTGAAAATGCAATTTTTTTCCAACAAATATTATTACTCATTTTCTTTTCTTGTTCCTTTGCTTTATTTTTCTGTTCACTTCGATACATTGAATGCTATCTTACTTGGTAACCCTGATTTTCATTACTTCCCTGATAATATCTGGTTGTAGAATCGTATTTTACCATCTGGTATCAGCTAGTCAAAATGCACTTTGACAATCAGTGTGGAGAAAAGAAATTTCCATTTCACGAGCTCAAATCAAGATGGGATAAAAATCTGATAAGTCATGTCAAACCTGTGACAATAAAACTTTTGTTTTTTTGGAGTAGGGTGGAGTTTGGTGTCATTTGGTGTCACAGTAGTTGTGTTCATTTAGGCACAAAAATTGACACTTAAACACCAAGTGTAACACCAAGTAGTTTTTATCTTGTGATTTGTTCTGTGGAAAGCTCCCGAGTTCATTGCTTGCTATTTTATATACCAGTAGGGTAACACTGGTGTTAAAAATCTTAACCCTGCTCTTGGAGTAGGGTTGAGTTTGGTGTCATTTGGTATCATCACAGCCCACACCACAAAAACACACCGTGACACCAAACGACACCAAACTCAACCTTACTCTGGGAGCAGGTTAAATTTTTTAACACCGGTGTTAACACCAGTGTTACCCTACTGGTAAATAGAACAGCAAACACTGAACCCTGGAGTTCTTCACAGAACAAATCGAACGGCAAAAATAGCTTGGTGTAACACTCAGTGTTGAAAAGTGTCAATTTTTGTGTCGAAACAAACACAACTATAATCTCGTGATTTGTTTTGTGGAAAATTCCGGAGTTCAGTGTTTGCTGTTTTATTTACTGGTAGGGTAACACTGGTGTTAACCCCAGTGTTGAAAATTTTAACCCTGCTCCTGGAGTAAGGCAGCTCTATGGGGAGGTATAACGGACAGCCATTTTGATTGCAAGAAAAGTAAACAAACGCGCGTTGATGCAATGAGAAATTATCAAGATGCGTTTGTCTACTTTTCTTGCAATCAAAATGGCTGTCCGTTATACCTGCCCCTAGAGCCGCCTTACCTGGAGTAGGGTTGAGTTTGGTATCATGGTGTGTTTTTGTGGGGTTGGCTGAATGTTTATGTTTTGTTTGTTATGATCACTACAAACCCCACACTTTTGTGTGCACGTGATGTAATTTCAGTGTTACACTGAGTTAACCTAAGTGTTACATAAAACGAACACAACTAGTGTGTTTTTGTGGTGTGTTTGCTGAATGTTTATATTTTGTTCAATTTGGTCACTACAAATCAAACACTTTTGTATACATGTGACATCATCTCAGTGTTACACCGAATTAACCTTAGCCCAATGCTGTGTAGCCAAACCAAAGACGTTTATATTACTACACTAGATACCTAACTTCAGCCTGCTAGTAGTATAAACCCTTGTAACCCACCCCGCGTTTTAGTATCCCATCTGCTAGCGTCACCGGTATAGAAAATCGGCTCCAATGCATTTCAAATGGGAAATTGGTCATTTTTAAGTCGCACAATTATATTTTGCCTGGGTAAAACGATCTGAAAATTGGACAGACCATGCATTCATTTCTTGGGAGCCGCAAAATATTTAAAAAAAAACACAATAATATGCTACACTTCAATTTCTTCTTTTTTTATTTATTTGAACGCCGGCACCTCTACGCAAAATTCACCATGTATTTTAAATGGGGAAAATGACTATACCGGTAACTGGCAAACGCTTATGCAACATTCGCACAAAGTTTGGATACGCTTATTTTACTATGGTAGTATAGGAAGTTAGGTATCTAGTGTAGTAGTATAAACGTCTTTGAGCCAAATGAACGCAACTGACGCTTTGCAACACGTGTTCCACCAAGCGATTGTTGCTGTTTGATTTGTTCTGTGAAGAACTGTGAAGTTCAGTGTTTGCTATTTTGTTTACCAGTAGGGTAACACTGGTATTAAAAATCTTAACCCTGTTCTACAAGTAGAGTTGAGTTTGGTGTCCTTTAATTTTAGTGTCCCAGTGTGTTTTTGTGGTCTTCGCTGAATGTTCATGTTTACTCGACACTTTTGTGTACATGTGACGTCATCTCAGTGTTACATTGCGTTAATAGCCCAGTGTTGTGTAGTTGAATAGTTGTGTTCAATTAGGCACAAAATTGGCACTTTTCAACACTGAGAGTTACACCAAGTGATTGATGCCGTTTGATTTGTTCTGTGGAGAACTCCGTAGTTCATTGTTTGCTGTTTTATTTACCAGTAAGGTAACACTGGTGTTAAGAACTGTTAACCTTTCACTGGGAGTAGGATTGAGTTTGTTTTTTTGTGGTATTCGCTGAATGTTGTATGTTTTGTTTGATTTGGTCACTACAGCCCCAACACTTTTGTGTACACGTGACGTTATCTCAGTGTTACACCCAGTTAACATTGTCCCAATGCTGTGTAGTTAAACGAACATAACTGGTATGTGCGCTGAATGTTTGTTTTGTTCGATTTGGTCTCCACAAACCCAACACGTTTGTGCACATGTATGTCATCTCAGGGTTGCACCGAGTTAACCTAAGTACCTGTTATACCGAGTTAACCTTAGCTCAATGTGTGTAGTTGTTTTGAATGTTGATTTGTTTCATTCTTTGTTAATTCTTTTCACTGTTGTAGCTCAGTAAGATGGCCAACTTTTATTTTCAAGATCAATTTGCTGCGGATGCACTCAGATCTTGAAGCAAAATAGATCTGAGCATTGGTCGCGATTTGAGATTCAGTCTTTTTGTTACTTATTCGTTTACAAACGTCAGCGAACGTTGTACCTGTTGAAAGTTCATCAGATTATACGGAAGAAGGACTTCGATGTGTGATTCGTATCATTAAGTTGCATAGAATTTACCGAAGTTTGAGAAGCTATCAAGTGCCTGAAGATTATAGGCCATTTTAGGTTTGGGTATAGCGTGGCCAACTCTCTCGAATGAAGAAAACACTCGATTACTCGAAAATATAGCTCAAGTGGGAAAACGGTTAAATCATACATAATTCGGTATTTTATTCCATTACTCATGATCGTCAATGGAAAAAGCTTCTCACAGTTTACTGGCGCATCTCTTAAAAAGAATTTGTAAAAAAAAAAATAAAAATAAAAAATGGATATAATATTTGATATGTAGCAACTCTGTTTGCTCCCATTTAGTACTTTATAATAAAATTTGTAAATTTGACGTATACTTCTTTTTACGCCATTGGACATTGAGCCATAAGAGTTTATCACTCATCAACCCGCGAATTCAGGATCAAAGTTACTCCCTGCAGATTTTTGGAATGGCCCGACATTTTTTATGCGTGTGTTTCTGGTAGTGTACACATTGTTGTAGTTTTGAAAATACAGATTTATTTTGACAGTTGGCAGCGCTTTCCTGAAGTCTTAGCGCTGTTTAAATCAAGGTGACAGAGGATGCCGAGCAATCAATAAGGCTTTGATCAGTTACGATTATTTTTATAGATTACACTGATATATAGGAATCGAACTATGCAAGCTAAGTATCAGTCCAATCAGAGCATTATTGAAATATAGATTCAGGTTTAACTGGTTGCTCAGTATACTGTCACATGATGTTGATGACGCTTACGGGCTTACAACTGTCAAATAAGAAAGGAAATGTTGGCTGGCAGTGCTTCTTGACCTAAGGCTCTGGTTAGTCGGACGGTTTCTCAATTATAACGTTATACGCCCATGATCTCCATTCAAAGCAGCGCCGTAACATTCGGGAAATTTTCGCGCTTCCGAAACTATTGTATTAATTCTTTTCCGTTCCTCATCAATTGGCGTCCATGAACGACCATTTTATATTAAACTTGTATCAATATCAATGTTGTTTTATTATAGGGCATACATACTACCATAGAAGACGTAGATGAACTTCCAGCTCCATTACATTCAGCATCGCAGTCCTATGATACACGTAAAATGAAACGTGTTCCTGTGAAAAAGGGTGCTAAAATTATAACGGAAAAGGAAAAAGACGACTCTGCATCCACGGATTTGCGTTCAGGAGCAGTTCCTGGCAGAAGTAAAGTCACAAAGAAAAATCACGTTGCAAAGGCATCGAATTTTAATCTTCCAAACACCGGGTCAGGTCTACTAGAAACTGGTGAACCTTCAGCTGCGATACATTCAACGAACAAGAAGAAGCGCGTGACCTTCAGTGCAAATGTTATAGCTGCGGAAACCATTGATAGAGAAGAAAAAGAAGCCGACCTTGCATACAGTGATCCAAACTGTTGTTTCTCGCAAACGTAAAATTACAAAAAAGAAAATATTTGGGGATGTACTGATGCCCAGCAATCTTCCACACGTGGTGCAGCAGCGACTGAAAAAACATTCATCTAAAATAGATTCAACATCAGCTACCAAACATAGAGGCAATCTCAATAATGTGAAAAAGGATGGGCTACATGCAGAATCTATCGTTAACAAAAAAGACGAAGAAGTAGTCGACCCTGCATCCATTGATCAGTGCTCAACAGCAGTTCCTTGTGATAGTAAAGTTACAAAGAAAAGAATAATTGCGAAGGCTTCCTCTCGCAGTGTTCCAAGTACTGTTCACAGAAAAGAAGAAAAAGTAATTGACTCTGTCTCCATTGATCAGTGTTCAGCAGCAGTTCGTGGTGAAAGTAAAGTCACAGGAAAAAGGAAGAGTGGGAAGGATTCAACTCCCAGCGTTCCGGACTCGGCATTAAATCAGTTGGAAATGGATGAACGTCCATTTCCAATATATCCGACATCGGCTGCCATCAATAAGGAGAAATTCATTACATACCGAGAGAATGTTGCACGTGATAAACTTGTTAACGGGGAAAAAGAGGAAGAAGATGAACGTGCATTCTTTGATAGTCAGTGTTCAACAGCAGTTCTTGATGAAAGTACAGTTATCAAGAAAAGAAATGTTGCGAACATGTGTTCTCACAATGTTCAGTTTTCATCAGCATTTGGTCAGCTGGAAACTATATCTCTATATAGACAACCGGAGGATATTAATGATATATTTGGGAAGCAGATGGCTGCCCAACTAAAATTACTATCACCGAGGAAACAAATTTTAGCTCGCAAAGGTCTTCAGAATTGCATTACTGAAGCAATGTTGTAGAGACTTCATGAGCATCTATAATCATGTCATTATCTTTAGTTGTTGTCAGCAATTATCATTAATAGAATGATTTTTAAAAATATTTTATAGATTTTGTTTTGTATTCGGTAATTGTCATTATTAAAGTAATGACTTGGAAGTTTGGTTCATATTCACCAATTTATTATGATTAATGGACTCTGGATTGTTACTGTTCTTTTATGTGAACTTTAATGTAGAGGTAATTTTATAGTCTGTAATTGTGATCGATGAAATAAGGGCTGTTGTTGTTTTCATATTTTTATATAATTTGTTTCGTATTCGATTTGATAGTAATTGCGATTATTAAATTAAAATGATTGTTACTGCTTTCGTTACTACTTTTGTGTGTATATTTTAAGAATTTATTCATTTCGTATTTACCAGTTGAAGAGGTTAGAATGAAAATCGACAATTGCTATTTTATTTCAAGTGCGCAAACAGGCAAAACACTGTACCTACACGGGTGCGGAAATATCTTGCAGCGCCGTGAAAGTACCGTGTGCTGGGAAATCCGACTGCCGCGAAGTCGACTGTGCAAGAATAGTTGCAGTCGCCTGAATTGAAGGGAACATTTGGCAAGTGTCACTTTTTATTATCAGTGTATAAATGTTGAAGATGATTTTACAAAGAATGTCATGACCACCTGCTTTTATCCACCGACGCTTTAATTTCGGTTCCATTTTTTAATTTTATTTTTTTCTGACAAGTGTCCAGTTTTGAAATTCTAACCTCTTCAATTATGATTGATTAATAAGGACTGCTACTATTTTTGTACTCTGTAGAGGCCGTTCTGTGTTCAGTTATGTGATTTATAAAATAACTGCATGTTCCT
The DNA here is from genome assembly GCA_031841125.1 of Acanthococcus lagerstroemiae. Lineage (NCBI taxonomy): Eukaryota > Metazoa > Arthropoda > Insecta > Hemiptera > Eriococcidae > Acanthococcus > Acanthococcus lagerstroemiae. Next base: position 39,683,020 of record CM063108.1, on the reverse strand, counting down.
TTTTTATATATTCTAAGAGTTCGTTTTCATATTCACCAACTTACCTATATGATTAGTAAAATAATATGACTCACTATTTTTACATAGTTCAAGAGTCCGTTCTATATTCAGCAATTGTTATTGATGAAGATTACTGCTGTTTTCATACTTTTATAGAATTTGTTTTGTATTCAGCTATAATCATAATTTTTGAAATGATAATTGTTATTGTTTTCATACATATAGTTTATGAGTTTGTTATGTATTTACCGTTTTCAGTTGATAAAATAACGACTGTTCCTGTTACTAGCTTCTTACCGAATTGCTTTTGTATTTGAGGAGTTATCTGTCAAAAGGGCCCTTGACATATGGGAATCCCATATGTCAAGAGCCCTTTTGACAGATAACTCCTCATTTGTGTTACTATCTGTATAAGAGTTTGTTTTGTTTTTACCAATTTATTACAATTAGTAAAATAAAAGCTGTTTCTGTTCTTATACTCTTATACAGAGTGTCGTGAGGCGAAATTCACCTTTGCGAATTCCAAAGGCTTCGTTCTCTCATGCCATCCCACTGACGTCATATAGTCCCCTGACCACTTCCGTGTAATCGAAGAATTATTCAAATTAACGATATCGCACCTCCTGTCTACTGAATCTGGGAAACAAATATCATGATTTTTCATGACTATCATGGGGGATATAAAAAAGAAGTGGAAGGAGGGGGCAAACTCGACGCTTAGCGCCTCATCGGGGGCTCCACTTTTTGACCCCCCCCCCCTTTTGATTAATTTTCAAAGAAACCACAACCTGTATTGTGGAACTTACATTCTGCACCTAATTTTCCAATCGGGTGATACTTGAGATCAGAGAATATTTTGAGAGTACCTAGTGTACCCTACTTTTCAACTGCACAAAACTTGGATTTTTTTTTTTTTAAGAATCACCAGAATTATACTTGTTGCATACTTCACTAATTACCTTAGTGAAATGGGCAAAAAGTGAACACCATGGGGGAAAAAAGGAACGTGTATTTTAAATAGTAGATTTCATATTGTTAAATCATCGAAGTAATAAATTTATCTGTTTACAATTTTCATGGAGAGTCAAGTATCCTCTACGGTAAGTGTAATTTTTGAAGAACGTATACCACTTTTGCCTTCTCAATCGTCATTTTGTCCTCTATTTAAGGAAAATGAAAACTTGGACGATTTGGAACACGCCTCATAAATAAGCAAGTTACTTCTTCGCTGTTAACCTCTACGATTTTCGCAACAAACAACTTGCCCTCTTCTTTTTTCTTTTTGGTGACGTAAGGAAGTCTGACAAGAACGTACATTTATTTCAGCAACTAGATCGTTATTGGCTGCAGGTAATGAATCTGTAGCAAAAATGGACGCGAAACCGATACAGGAAGACTTTCACACAATAAATTTTTGAGGATAAAAGTAAAATAATAACTACTTCATGAAATTGAATTATAAAGGGTGGTCCAAAAGTCATTACGCGACGCTCTGTATGGACTACGTGCGCGATCTAGCGGAGCGCCACCGAACTAAAATTGAAGTCTATTCAATTTCCAGTCGAAAGAGACCGAAACGAGCGCGCTTGCGTACATAGTCGCCGAGCTACAGCGGTTTGAAGTTGATGTACAGGTGCACTATTTGCCCCAGAGTAGTTTCTTTTTTGCCCCGGCGGTGTTCAATATTTTCCCCCTCAGTGTTTGGAACTTTTTCAAGTCTCAAATAATTATTTTTTGCTTTTAATTACATAGGAAGAATGCTGATAGTTGGTTTTATCAATTCATGTAAAAACATCGGAAAATGATTGAGGAAGTTTAGAATAAATTACCTCCCCCTCTCGGCAAAATACCTATAATTTTTTAAAGAGAAAAATGGGTATTTTTTCATTGTAAATTCTCTTTTAAATAGGGAAAGCATTCAACATTTCTCTCATTGTAGCGTCAAGATTTTCTTTGAATGTACAAATCCAGAAAGGTATAGCCGGTTCAAGTTTTGCGCCAGAAATTGGTGTCCACTTTTTTCCCCGAGTCCCCCTACAGCAGAACACGAGTACAAAATATATGATGCACACCTTAACAAGTACCTATCCATCAAAGAATATTAGAACTTTGAAGAAGAAAATTGGTTCTCAAGTCGAACTGAAAGTTTTTGGTTTGACAACCGGTCTGTTTGATTCGTAAATGGGACGGTATTTTTCCTGTTTTTTTTCTTTATTTTTTGAAATAATAACTATGTAATTACTTCTGTACTTACACCTTTAATTACAACTATGCATTTTAGAGACATACTACCATCAGCTGTGGTAATATCAGACAGCTTCGTTTTTTATTTACCAGTTATGATTGATAAAACACCGCGTGTGTATCTCAATTTTTACAGGAATTAGAATTTCACGAGTACATCACCATAACCGTTCATTTGCCAGATGATTTACAGAATTTATTACTATACGATTTGGATCTGATTAGCAAACGGAGAAAGGTTGGATTCAGGTTTCAGATTTAAATTACTCGCGTTGCCTATTCATTTACCTAATCCTAATTGGTCGGTTACAGGTTACTAAACTTCCTGCCAGGGTGACAGTGAATGACATTACTGATAAATATGTTCTACATAAAATGAGCATGAGTGACGAGTAAGTCCTTGATCTTTTCTTCTTTTTTGCGCTCAATACAGTCACGTACTCGAAATCTGATCACCGAAATTTCTTTATTAATGTATTTGTTTGTTCGCATTCTCCAAAAACTAGAGCCAGTAAGTACAAAGAAACCGCGTATGGTATCAGAGACTACTTCGACGCTATTCTACCGAGAAAATTACTATACACTTCTGAGAAGGCTCAATACAACAAGGTAATAACTATGTATGAAAATTTGGTTAGTAACAAACGTTGGATTGCGTGATATTTTTTGATTCTGTTCCTACATGCCCCACGAGAACCATCATAAAGCTGTAAAATTACGTTTTGTTAGGTAGTTGCATTATGATATAGTTCATTCGGAATAAGACCAGCAAAAATGGCGACGCATCATCTGGGCTGCGGGGAAGTGAAATTTCGGTGAAACAGTACGTTTCACTTCCCCACTGCCCGCATGATTCGTCGCCATTTTTGCTGCTACCGTCAGCTGGGGTAATATCGGACACTGGTGGTAGTGTTGGCCACTCATGGATTGCTGTAGGAGCGCTAGTATCGTTATCAGTAAATTCAACTGGGGTAATATCAAACATTGGTGGTAGTTTAATATCGGCTACTCCTGACTTGTTGTAGGAGCGCTAGTATTGTTATCAGTAAACAAGTCATGAGTGGCCGATATTACCACCAGTGTCTGATATTACCTCAGTAGATGGTACCTACGTAATTTTATGCAGGTGCTAAATTTCGTTTTAGTAGTCAGCTGTCAGGTCTCAGTTTTCAGCAACTGGATTCTAGCATTCAGCTGTTCACTTTCACCTTCCTAATAACATGAATGATCATTCATCAGCTTCTAATCTAATGACTTTTAGAATCTAAAAAGCAGGGCAAACGGGAAGCCACAAAAGCCAATCAAATATACGATTTCAATTACCTGTTACTTGAACTCTCTAATTCTACTTCCTGATAACAAAACCGACCATGTTTTAATTTTTTTTTTTTGTTGATCTCCTGTTTTTGTACTCTGTCTTAAAGGAAATGCAGTTTTTTATTCTATACCTTCTATCACCGGGATATGCTACCAAATTAACATTCTGTCATTCATTTGCATAGCCGTAGAGAACCTTATCTATGGAAGCAGTCGTTCCCAGTGTCTCCTAGACCTAATCTCTTCGCCAAAAACTATCAATTATACCATTATTCTCGTCATTGTTTCTGTTGTAGATTGCAGATAGTAAGCAGAATGAAAACATAGCTCCGAGTTCGTTATATGGAGCCGTTCATCTAGTGCGAATGTTTGGTTAGTAAACATTGATAACTTCGAAATTGTACCTCGTCGCCTCAGTTTACATACCGCATAAGCCCAAAAATACACAAACGTCAGAAAACACAAAAAACTGAACAGAAAATTTGGACGCTGTTAAGCAAGTGCTCAAGCGACAAAATCTGTTTTTGAGAAAACGTAACATTATAAAAGTCAGTAAATAATGTCTGTCTACGTTACTGATGAGCTTTTTTCAGCGTAGGTACAAATTTTTGTGGGGGCCCAATTAAAAAAAATTCTACTGTTTACGCTTTTTCCAACGATACTAACACCTCATGTTGTCCACAAATGTCGTTTGAGCCCTTTTTTGCTTAACAGCTTCTATGCATGAATGATTTCCGAGGTTTTCAATGTCGCCGCTAGAAGTGGTAGAGTGCACTTTCGACTTACGGGAATTTTTAATTTCTCGATTTTTTTCTCTATTTTATCATTACCCCATAAAGCCCATTTTTCATGAAATCTGGACTTATGTGGTATTTAAACTGAGGCGAAGCATTGTTTCATCCATCAGTGCTTTTGTTTTAAGAATTTAGCTTCCGTAGATTAACATTTCGTTTTTAATTTCGCAGTAAAAATGGGACATCTTCTGGCTCATCTGCCGCTCGATACTTACGGTACTGATTTGATTGAAGAAAACGTCAACGACTATGTAAGGTGGGTGGAATAGACAGATCGGAGAAGCTTGAGACGTAAATAGAAAACCATATAATGCGGCTTCTGTCTGAATTTTGGATTTTGGCTTAGAAATGATTTAAGTGATCGACTACTCAAGATGTCGGCTGACTTTTAGTTTCGAAATCCCATTCCCAATCCAAGAGTCTCAAATTACTCGTAAATTTTAAAGTGTTTCTGTGATATTGATTCTCTTCATCCCTTTTTTCTTTCTCGTTCAGCGTAATAATGATTTTGTTTTTTAATAGGCAGTGGTATCTTTGCCTAGGGGGGCTCAAGATACCTTTAGAGGGAGCTCAGCCCCAGCTTGCCCCTCATGGCTACGAAGCTGGACATAGCGTTTAATGATAAGCTTTTTTCAACAAGGGTACACATTTTATCGGAGGTCCAATTTTGAAAAATTCTCCTTTCGACGCTCTATCAAACAATAATTTTTCGCGACGAATTCGAATCCGTGGTCGAAATTGTGCAAGAATCATTTTTTGACCTAAATTGTCCACATTTTCGAGTGTATCTTGGAAACGGAGCGTCACCACAAAATTTGAATAACGAATTCGAACTCAGCGTGAAAAATTGAGTTGAAAACAGTCTTTAATTCAAAATTTTTAGTTTTTCCGAATTTTGAAAATTTTTCCATATGTAACATCATTTACAGATGAAGTTTCAAAAGTTCTTCACCAATCCCAGAATTGTGAGTCAAATGAGCAGCGTTTCATTTTGCATATTTTGACATTTACCGCATATTTACATCAATTCTGCTTCTTTTTCAATGTTTCCAAAAAGGGACTTTTTTAATTCGGACTTCCCAGACCGGTGGCGCGCTAGCATCGGGTCTTCCTCCCTTTCCGCACTTCAGGAAATAGTACCATAGAATTCTTATCAACGTTAGGATACACTGTACGTAAACAATGCCTAGCATCTCATGTAATCCTAACGTTGATAAGGTTCTGTTGAATCTTGGGAAGTCCGAATGTTTTACTCAAAAATATTCACTAAATGTAATTCCCGACTCGAAAAAAAAAAGACTTAGTGATTAATGAATTAGCAGAAAAGCTTGTAATAGTTTCGTTTGCCCGCATTACATTCATCCATCATCAAGAAATTACAAATAGGAGCAATATCTCCTGAGTGCATCTCCTATTAAAAAGGAGATTGGAGTTCTTAGGTAGATACTAGAGACTTTGCTAGGTCATTAATTTTGAAATTGGATAAAAATTGTCGTAGTATATCCAACTTAATTTTTCCTTTAAAATGATATCCATAATGTCATTTAAAGGTCATATATTTTCAAAATTCGATTTTGTTAGACACCCTGGTATGGAGAAATTTGAAAATTTGAAAAAAACAAAAATTGTGAAGTAAAGATTGTTCAATATCCGAATGAAATGCGATTTACAGAGGACATATTTGTACCAATTTGTAATTGGTACCTGCTGGCGCAGGCCATGTTAGCGTGATCGTGGCCACATTGGGCAAATAATGTTATCCCCCATCTTATTATCCAGTTTCCCTCGAATCTTGCCGCCCTCAAACTTCTGTCGCTCTGTGCTTACGCAGTACAATGGTAAATCTGCCATTGCACCAAGTAACTATGTATGAGCGCCACATGAACGAGCCCGAGCTTGGTCAATGTGGTCATTGCCGATGTTGCTTATTCTCGTCGAATCCTGTGACCTGCTGATGGAAATCATTTCGTAATCTTCATCATTCTATTCCCTTTCGCAGGTACCTGAATTTGAATATAAGCAAGTTTGTCAACATCGACGACTACCAAACGGCATCTTCGGACTACGGACGCAAAGCTCGAGGATGAGATGAAACGACGGAAAACAACGTCAATTAAAAAGTCTGTGTAATAAAAAGCTAATTGTATTCTACTTTCGTAAATTAAATACAATGTACAACACGATATATATATATAGATAAATATATATATGTACATCATGTCTTTTTTCGGACAAAAAAATGTTCGGACAGCTTCGGCGTCGGCGTTGGTGCTAGCTACTTAGTTATTCGAGACGAATTCGAATCTGTCGTCAAAATTGAGCTACAGTCATTTTTTCACCCTAATTGATCAATTTTTCCGACCTTTTCGAGTGTATCTTGAAATTTTTGTTTTTCTCAAATTTTGAAAATTTCTCTATACTATACATCATGTCTTTTTTTGGGCGAACAAATTTTCGGAGAGCGTCGGCGCTGGTGCTAGTTACTCAATTTTTCGAGACGAATTCGAATCCGTGGTCAAAATTGAGCTACAGTCATTTCTTGACCCAAATTCATCAATTTTTCCAAATTTTTCGAGTGCATCTACTTCTTGACGCAAATTGATCAATTTTCACAACTTTTTCGAGTGTATCTCGGGAACGGAGGGTCGCCGCCACATTGGAACAACGAATTTGAACTCGGCGTGGAAAATTGAGTAAGAAACACTCATTAATTCGAAATTTTTGTCTTTCTCAAATTTCGAAAATTTCTCCATACTATACATCATGTCTTTTTTCGAGCGAAAAAATATTCGGAGAGCTACGGCGTCGGTGCTGGTGCTAGTTACTCAGTTTTTCTAGACGAATTCAAATCCGTCGTCGACATTGAGTTGCAGTAATTTTTTCACCCAAATTGACCAATTTTCCCGACTTTTTCAAGTGTATCTCTAGAACGGAGCGTCGCCGCCAAATTTGAACACAGAATTCGTACTCAGCGTGAAAAATTGTGTCAAAAACAGTGTTTAATTCAAAATTTTTGATTTTTTCGAATTTTGAAAATTTCTACAGACTTATACAGCATGTCTTTCTTGAGGTGACAAAATTTTCGGAGAGCTTCGGCGTCGGCGCTGGTGCTAGTTACTCAGTTTTTCCAAACCCAATTCAAGTCGGTAGTCAAAATTGTGCTACAGTCATTTTTTTCACCAAAATTGACGAATTCTTGCCACTTTTTCTCGGGTATCTCGAGAATGGAGCGTCGCCACCAAATTTGAACACCGAATTCGAAATCAGCGTGAAAACTTGAGTCAAAAACAGTTTGATTTTTTCCCAATTTTGAAAATTTCTTCATACTATACATCACGTTTTCTTTGAGGCGAAAGAATTTTCGGAGAGCTTCGGTGTCGGCGCCGGTGCTAGTTACTCAGTTTTTCGAGACGAATTCAAATGCGTCGTCAAAATTGAGCAACAGTCATTTCTTCACCCAAATTGACCAATTTTCCCAATTTTTTCGGGTGTATCCCGAGAACGGAGCGCCGCCGCCAAATTTGAACACCGATTCCGAAATCAGCGTGAGAACTTCAGTCAAAAACAGTTAATAATTCATAATATCTGATTTTTTCGAATTTTGAAAATGTCTTTTTACGAGGAAAAAATATTTTCGGAGAGCTTAGGCGTCGGCGCTGGTGCTATTTACTCACTTTTTCGAGACGAATTCAGATCCGTCCTCAAAATTGAGCTAAAGTCAATGTTTCACCCAAATTGACCAATTTATTCAACTTTTTCGATTGTATCTCGAAAACGGAGCATCGCCACCGAATTTGAACACCGAATTGTAACTCAGAGTGAAACATTGAGTCAAAAACAGTTAATAATTCCAAATTTCTGATTTTTTCGAATTTTGAATTTCCCCATACTACATCATGTTCTTTTTCGGGCAAAAGAATTTTTGGAGAGCTTCGGCGTCGGTGCTGGTGCTAGTTACTCAGTTTTTCGTGACGAAATCGAATCTGTCGTCAAAATTAAGCCAGTCATTTTTTTACCCAAATTGACCAATTTTTCCAAATTTTTCGAGTGTATCCCGAGATCGGAGCGTCGCCGCCGAATTTGAATACCACATTTGAAATCAGCGTGAAGACTTGAGACAAAAAAAGGTATTAATTCAAAATTTTTGATTTTTTCGAAGTTTGAAAATTTCTCCATACTACATCACGTCTTTTTTGAGGCGAAAAAATTTCCGGAGAGCTTCGGCGTCGTCGCTGGTGCTAGTTACTCGGGTTTTCGAGAATTCGAATCTGTCGTCAAAATTGAGCTACGGTCATTTTTTGACCCTAATTGACCAATTTTTCCGACCTTTTCGAGTGTATCACGAGAACAGAGCGTCGCCGCCAATTTTGAACATCGAACTCCGAACTCAGCGTAAATAATTGAGTCGAAAACAGTCTTCAATTCAAAATTTTTGATTTTCTCATATTTTGAAAATTTCTCCATACTATACTTCATGTCTTTTTTGGTGTGAACTATTTTCGGAGAGCTACGGCGTCAGCACTGGAGCTATTTACTCAATTTTTCGCGACGAACTCGAATCCGTTGTCAAAATTGAGCTGGAGTCAGTTATTAACGCAAATTGATCAATCTTCCCAACTCTTTCGAGTGCATCTATTTCTTGACCCAAATTGATCAATTTTCCCAACTTTTTCGAGTGTATTTCGGGAACGGAGCGTCGCCGCCAGATTGGAACACCGAATTTGAACTTACCTTAGAAAATTGAGTCAAAAACAGTTTGGGTCAAAAAATGACTCTAGCTCAATTTTGACAGCGGATTCGAATTCGTCTCGAAAAATTGAGTGACTAGCCCCAGCGCCGACGCCGTAGCTCTCCGAAAATTTTTTCGCCCCAAAAAAGACAGGATGTATAGTATGGAGAAATTTTCAAAATTTGAGAAAATCAAAAATTTCGAATTAATGAGTGTTTCTTACTCAATTTTTCACGCTGAGTTCGAATTCGTTGTTCCAATTTGGCGGCGACCCTGCGTTCCCGAGATACACTCAAAAAAGTTGGGGCAATTGATCAATTGGGGTCAAAAAATGACTCTAGCTCAATTTTGACAACGGATTCGAATTCGTCTCGAAAAATTGAGTAAGTAGCACCAGTGCCGACGCCGTAGCTCTCCGAAAATTTTTTCGCCCCAAAAAAGACATGATGTATAGTATGGAGAAATTTTCAAAATTTGAGAAAATTAAAAATTTCGAATTAATGAGTGTTTCTTACTCAATTTTTCACGCTGAGTTCGAATTCGTTGTTCCAATCTGGCGGCAACCCTCCGTTCCCGAGATACAATCAAAAAAGTTGGGAAAATTGATCAATTTGGATCAAAAAATGACCATAGCTCAATTTGGACAACGGATTCGAATTCGTCTCGAAAAATTGAGTAAGTAGCACCAGCGCCAACGCCGTAGCTCTCCGAAAATTTTCTCGCTCCAAAAAAGAAGTGATGTATAGTATGGAGAAATTTTCAAAATTGTTCCAATTTGGCGGCGACCCTCCGTTCCCGAGATACAATCAAAAAAGTTGCGGAAATTGCTCAATTTGGGTCAAAAAATGACTCAAGCTCAATTTTGACAACGGATACGAATTCGTCTCGAAAAATTGAGTAACTACCACCAGCGCCGACGCCGTAGCTCTTCGAAAATTTTTTCGCCCCAAAAAAGACGTGATGTATAGTATGGAGAAATTTTCAAAATTTGAGAAAATCAAAAATTTCGAATTAATGAGTGTGTCTTACTCAATTTTTCACGCTGAGTTCGAATTCGTTGTTCCAATTTGGCGGCGACCCTCCGTTCCCGAGATACAATCAAAAAAGTTGGCAAAATTGATCAATTTGGATCAAAACATGACTCGAGCTGAATTTGTACAACGGATTCGAATTCGTCTCAAAAAATTGAGTAAGTAGCACCAGCGCCGACGCCGTAGCTCTCCGAAAACTTTTTCGTTCCAAAAAAGACATGATGTATAGTATGGAAAAATTTTTAAAATTTGAGAAAATTACAAATTTTGAATTAATGAGTGTTTCTTACTCAATTTTTTACGCTGAGTTCGAATTCATTGTTCCAATTCTGCGGCGACCCTCCGTTCCCGAGATACAGTCAAAAATGTTGGCAAAATCTATCAATTTCGATCAAAAAATGACTATAGCTCAATTTGGACAAGGGATTCGAATTCGTCTCGAAAAATTGAGTAAGTAGCACCAGCGCCGACGCCGTAGCTCTCCGAAAACTTTTTCGCCCCTAAAATAACATGATGTATAGTATAGAGAAATTTTCAAAATTTGAGAAAATCAAAAATTTTGAATTAATGAGTGTTTCTTACTCAATTTTTCACGCTGAGTTCGAATTCGTTGTTCCAATCTGGCAGGCAACCCTCCGTTCCCGAGATACAATCAAAAAAGTTGGCAAAATTGATCAATTTGGATCAAAAAATGACTCTAGCTCAATTTGTACAACGGATTCGAATTCGTCTCGAAAAATTGAGTAAGTTGCACCAGCGCCGACGCCGTAGCTCTCCGAAAACTTTTTCGCCCCAGAAAAGACATGATGTATAGTATGGAGAAATTTTCAAAATTTGAGAAAATTACAAATTTCGAATTAATAAGTGTTTCTTACTCAATTTTTGACGCTGAGTTCGAATTCGTTGTTCCAATTCTGCGGCGACCCTCCGTTCCCGAGAGACACTCAAAAAAGTTGGGTAAATTGATCGATTTGGGTCAAAAAATGACTCTAGCTCAATTTGGACAACGGATTCGAATTCGTCTCGAAAAATTGAGTAAGTAGCACTAGCGCCGACGCCGTAGCTCTCCGAAAACATTTTCGCCCCAGAAAAGACGTGATGTATAACAACCCTCTCTACTACTTGAGTGGACTCCTGCATGGATGGAGCATCTTGAAACACCCGGGTATGGACATACCCCATACTAACTTTCTTTTCGTGCCTGATGAATTAAAATTCACTACAGTATGTAGAAATTTTCAAAATTTGAGAAAATTACAAATTTTGAATTAATGAGTATTTCTTACTTAATTTTTCACGCTGAGTTCGAATTCGTTGTTCCAATCTGGCGGCAACCCTCCGTTCCCGAGATACAATCAAAAAAGTTGGGAAAATTGATCAATTTGGATCAAAAAATGACCATAGCTCAATTTGGACAACGGATTCGAATTCGTCTCGAAAAATTGAGTAAGTAGCACCAGCGCCAACGCCGTAGCTCTCCGAAAATTTTCTCGCTCCAAAAAAGAAGTGATGTATAGTATGGAGAAATTTTCAAAATTGTTCCAATTTGGCGGCGACCCTCCGTTCCCGAGATACAATCAAAAAAGTTGCGGAAATTGCTCAATTTGGGTCAAAAAATGACTCAAGCTCAATTTTGACAACGGATACGAATTCGTCTCGAAAAATTGAGTAACTACCACCAGCGCCGACGCCGTAGCTCTTCGAAAATTTTTTCGCCCCAAAAAAGACGTGATGTATAGTATGGAGAAATTTTCAAAATTTGAGAAAATCAAAAATTTCGAATTAATGAGTGTGTCTTACTCAATTTTTCACGCTGAGTTCGAATTCGTTGTTCCAATTTGGCGGCGACCCTCCGTTCCCGAGATACAATCAAAAAAGTTGGCAAAATTGATCAATTTGGATCAAAACATGACTCTAGCTGAATTTGTACAACGGATTCGAATTCGTCTCAAAAAATTGAGTAAGTAGCACCAGCGCCGACGCCGTAGCTCTCCGAAAACTTTTTCGTTCCAAAAAAGACATGATGTATAGTATGGAAAAATTTTTAAAATTTGAGAAAATTACAAATTTCGAATTAATGAGTGTTTCTTACTCAATTTTTTACGCTGAGTTCGAATTCATTGTTCCAATTCTGCGGCGACCCTCCGTTCCCGAGATACAGTCAAAAATGTTGGCAAAATCTATCAATTTCGATCAAAAAATGACTATAGCTCAATTTGGACAAGGGATTCGAATTCGTCTCGAAAAATTGAGTAAGTAGCACCAGCGCCGACGCCGTAGCTCTCCGAAAACTTTTTCGCCCCTAAAATAACATGATGTATAGTATGGAGAAATTTTCAAAATTTGAGAAAATCAAAAATTTTGAATTAATGAGTGTTTCTTACTCAATTTTTCACGCTGAGTTCGAATTCGTTGTTCCAATCTGGCAGGCAACCCTCCGTTCCCGAGATACAATCAAAAAAGTTGGCAAAATTGATCAATTTGGATCAAAAAATGACTCCAGCTCAATTTGTACAACGGATTCGAATTCGTCTCGAAAAATTGAGTAAGTTGCACCAGCGCCGACGCCGTAGCTCTCCGAAAACTTTTTCGCCCCAGAAAAGACATGATGTATAGTATGGAGAAATTTTCAAAATTTGAGAAAATCAAAAATTTTGAATTAATGAGTGTTTCTTACTCAATTTTTCACGCTGAGTTCGAATTCGTTGTTCCAATCTGGCAGGCAACCCTCCGTTCCCGAGATACAATCAAAAAAGTTGGCAAAATTGATCAATTTGGATCAAAAAATGACTCTAGCTCAATTTGTACAACGGATTCGAATTCGTCTCGAAAAATTGAGTAAGTAGCACCAGCGCCGACGCCGTAGCTCTCCGAAAATTTTTTCGCTCCATAAAAGACATGATGTATAGTATGGAGAAATTTTCAAAATTGTTCCAATTTGGCGGCGACCCTCCGTTCCCGAGATACAATCAAAAAAGTTGCGGAAATTGCTCAATTTGGGTCAAAAAATGACTCTAGCTCAATTTTGACAACGGATTTGAATTCGTCTCGAAAAATTGAGTAAGTAGCACCAGCGCCGACGCCGTAGCTCTCCGAAAACTTTTTCGCCCCAAAAAAGACATGATGTATAGTATGGAGAAATTTTCAAATTTTTAGAAAATTAAAAATTTCGAATTAATGAGTATTTCTTGCTCAATTTTTCAGGCTGAGTTCGAATTCGTTGTTCCAATTTTGCGGCGACCCTCCGTTCCCGAGATACAATCAAAAAAGTTGCGGAAATTGATCAATTTGGATCAAAAAATGACTCTAGCTCAATTTTGACAACGGATTCGAATTCGTCTCGAAAAATTGAGTAAGTAGCACCAGCGCCGACGCCGTAGCTCTTCGAAAATTTTTTCGCCCCAAAAAAGACATGATGTATGGAGAAATTTTCAAAATTTGAGAAAATTAAAATTTCGAATTAATGAGTGTTTCTGACTCAATTTTTCACGCTGAGTTCGAATTCCTTTTTCGAATTCGGCGGCGACCCTCCGTTCTCAAGATACACTCGAAAAAGTTGGGAAAATTCATCAGTTTGGGTCTAAAAATTACTCAAGCTCAATTTTGAGAACGGATTCGAATTCGTCTCGAAAAGTTGACTATCTACCCCCAGTGCCGACGCCGTAGCTCTCCGAAAATGTTTTCGCCCCGAAAAGACATGATTTTATACATCACGTCTTTTTTGAGACGAAAAAATGTTCAGAGAGCTTCGGCGTCGGCGCCGGTGCTAGTTACTCAGTTTTTCGAGACGAATTCGTATCAGTTGTCAAAATTGAGCTACAGTCATTTTTTCGCCCAAATTGACCAATTTTTCCATCTTTTTCGGAAGTATCCCGAGAACGGAGCATCGCTGCCAAATTTGAACACCGAATTCGAACTCAGCGTAAAAAATTGAGTCGAAAACAGTCTTTAATTCAAAAGTTTTGATTTTTTCGAACTTTGAAAATTTCGCCATACAATCATACATGACGTCTTATTTCGGGCAAAAGAATATTCGTAGAGCTTCGCCGTCGGCACTGGTGCTAGTTACTCAGTTTTTCGAGACGAATTCAAATCCGTCGTCAAAATTGAGCTACAGTAATTTTTTCAACCTAATTCACCAACTTTTCCAACATTTTCGAGTGTATCTCGAGAACGGAGCGTCGCCGCTAAATTTGAACACCGAATTTGAACTCAGCCTAAAAAATTGAGTCGAAAACAACTAATAATTTAGAATCTTTGATTTTCTCGAATTTTGAAAAGCTCTTTATACATACAATTTCTTCTTTTGGGCAAAAAAATTTTCGGAGAGCTTCGGCGTCGGCGCTGGTGCTAATTACTCGATTTTTCGAGACAAATTCAAATCCGTCGTCAAAATTGAGCTGCAATCATCTTTTGACCCAAAATGGCCAATTTTCCGAACTTTTTCGAGCTTATCTCGGGATAGGAAGGTCGGCGCCCAAATTAACCATCGAATGCGTACTCAGCGAGAAAAATTGAGTTGAAAACCGTGTTTAATTCACAATTCTTGGTTCTTTCGAATTTAGAAAATTTTTCCAGACTTACGTATTTTTTGAAGCCAAAAAATTTTCGGAGAGCTTCGGCGTCGGCGCTGGTGCTAATTACTCAATTTTTTGAGACGAATTTAAATCCGTCGTCAAAATTGAGCTGCAATCATTTTTTGACCCAAATTGGCCATTTTGCGAACTTTTTGGAGCTTATAGTTATACTAAAAAATACTCACTAAATATAAATCCCGACTCGAAGTATCGCAGTGTATCCAATTAATTTTTTCTTTAAAATGATACTCGTAATGTCATTTAAAGGTCATATATTTTCAAAATTCGATTTTGTTAGACACCCTGGTATGGAGAAATTTGAAAAATTTGAAAGAAACAAAAATTGTGAAATAAAAATTGTTTAATAGCCGAATGAAATTCAATTTACAGAAAACATACTTGTACCAATTTGTAATTGTGTACCTGCTGGTCGCAGGCCATGTTAACATGATAGCGGCCACTTGGGGCAAATAAATTTATCATCCCCATCTTATTATCCAGTTTCCCTCGAATTTTGCCGCCCTCAAACTTTTATCGCTCTGTGCAGCAGTACAATGGTAAATCTGCTATTTAATCAAGTACCTATGTATGAGCGCCACATGAACGAACCCAAGCTTGGTCAATGTGGTCATTGCCGATGTTGCTTATTCTCGTCGAATGCTGCGACCTGCTGATGGAAATAATTTCGTAATCTTCATCATTCTATTCCCTTTCGCAGGTACCTGAATTTGAATATAAGCAAGTTTGTCAACATCGACGACTACCAAACGGCATCTTCGGACTACGGACGCAAAGCTAAAGACTGAGATGAAACGACGGAAAACAACGTGAATTAAAAAGTCTGTGTAATAAAAAGCTAATTGTATTCCACTTTCGTAAATTAAATACAATGTACAACACGAAATATATATATACACGTACAGGATCGCTCGTCTCGATTCGTTTTTAGTTTTCGTATATATATATTTATAATATTAAACCGCACCTTCGTCTTTTTAATCTCGGTAATTAGAAAATATTAAAAAGTGCGTCGCTATTTACACGTAGAAACGAAAAAAACAAAAAAAAAAACAAAAAACAAATACAAAATATAAACGGGATATTAGAAACAAAGAAATCGCGTTTCAAGTTAAGAGAATTAAAAAAGCGAATCTTTTCGTTTGGTTTACCGTAAATAAGGATGACAATATAGAGGGAAAAAATGAAAGGACAACTTAAAAGAGACACATTTAACACAAGAATACAATAACAAATGCGCACATTTACATCGCAACGCGGTACACATACGAGTAAGTAACATTACCAAAAATTATATCATCAAGACACGTTGCTGAAAAATAGATATATATAAATAAGAAGAAAAAGTAACGTAACGTAAGACTATAAGGTGTTACGTAAAATCGTCAATTTTACTGTAAAGCCGTCAACGTAAGTTATGTACGAGTATCACTTTGAAGGTATAAACAGAGAAAGAAAGAAAAAAAAAATGGTACACGGAAGAGAAAACACATACGTACTGGTCGAGTCTGAAAAATGGAAAACGTTGGTCGTTGGCGACAAATATTATGAAAGTGAAAAACAAGAGAAAAAAAAAAGATAATGAATGATAGGTAGATTAGCCATATATTAAAAAAATGCACGCAAGATGTCGCCACCACAAATTAAAAATTTACAATTTACGTAAGTACTCAAGTCGAGGTAACGTTTAGAAAAATTGAAAGAAAAAGAAAAATACACACGCCGGAGACTATTCGTTCCAGTTCAGTAGGTACGAACACTCAACATGATACGTACAACAAATATCAGACCATGTGCTCGGCTCTGTGGTCTCAACCTAAATACTAGCCGTAACAAGCGGAGCTGAAATTTCAACCCATTGGAAAACCACCATCACGATTACACCGCGAGACTGAAAAATAACCTCCGGATTAGCTTTCAATTTGGCTGAAATATCCGCTCTTAGCAACAGTACAGGTTTTGTGAACGTATCGATAAATTCAAAACATGTTCAGGAAAAGAAACCGAGTCAAGCCCCGAACTAAACCACCTCGACGAGTACATGGCTCAGGCAAATGCATCTTTTCAATCTGTTCACATCAACCACGCGTACTGAACTGATTATGCACTGGGAAAGGAACCTAAACCAAGTATCCCTTAGGTCGCTTTCCCATGAGATCGCCAAACGTTGTTTTACTTCCCATTCGTACAGACATTGTACGGCAGGTAGTCACACATGGTCCGTAATTGAAACGAAGCGTCGCTCAGAGGTCTGGGACCACCGTGCGGCCTTTTTTTTTTTTTTGGCCATTGCACGCCCGTTCACAAGTATGTTTAATTTGTCGAGTGTTGATCTCTATGTTAATGATCCGTCATTTTGTTTGAAAAAAAAAAAAATGAATTTCCCGATTTCTCAGGAAATAATTTGATTTTTCCAACATTTGATTAGAACTTCGGTTTCTATATTAAAAATAATACAAATTACAGCACGTCTACCCGAATAGCATTCAAAATTTTCCCACATTCTGTAGTTTCAAATGGAGGTATATATAAAAAATGGCGAAAATATTAATTATTAAAACTGGTACATCATACTACACAACAATTTGAGAGTCCTTAAATGCGAATTTTAGTATCATCAAGATGATACCACTGATCAAACAAATATGCGCGTGTTCAGTATTATTATCAGTATCAGTGTAGCTATTCGTGGACGACAAAAAAGAATAAAAAGTGAAAATTTTGATAAGATTTTAATTTTAAATAATATGAAAAACGAGAGGTTTTCGAGAAAAATGTTAACGCCATCGTATTCAGCATTCAAAATACAATTAAAATCATATAATCTTGTCCCATTGTTTTTAGTGATGGGCGGTGAGAATATTCCCTGGGGAAAAAAATGGGAAGGAAAGAAACTTCGGGTGGAAAGTTATCTTCAAGAAAGATTGGGAATTTATTGTTAGGGCTGTGAATTCTATGCTTTTGCATATTTGCTACCCGTGACTATAACCGAGCATATCAAGGTTATCTTCATAAATTTTGGAATTGTGAATAAAATGAGCCCTATTTGATATGGTATATTTTGGCATATTTCCTTATAGAAAGCATATTTCCGAATAATATTGTAATTTTTGAGGAATATTTATCTGCTTAAAATTCTCCTTTTTTACAGGATATTCATCCAAAATACAGAAAATATAGTATTTTTGATCCAAAATGTTCTTGCAATTCGCGTTCCCTACACAACACACAGAACACTGAAAACGTGAATACCAGCTACCAGCTTACCAGCTCAAAAATGGTCCATGCTCCGGTCTATACTTTTATCGTACCAATGTGTCACCAGCGTTTTATGTTACTGTACTGGTTTACTGGCCTACCCTAGCTTTTGTAAAATGTTAACATCACTGCAATATTTCTGGGAAATGTCAAGTCTCGTAACCTAGTTTGTTTCCTCTTGAGTTAAAGTTTGCATTATAATATGGTTTAATTGCTGAATTTATCAATTCATTTGAAGGTATATTTGATTTCTGTTTGATTAGAGCTTTAAAACGATACCCATATTGATAATTTTGAGGAAAATTTTTGGGAATATTTTATGTCCAAATTTTCCCAGTTTTGACGGAATAAAATTCACAGCCCTATCTATTGTAGACCTAGACCAGCTGGTAGACACCAGTCAGTACTCAGCAGCAATTTAGTTCTTCAATTCTTCCACTTTAAGGTCAAAAATTCTGGATCCAGACCAGATGTTTAATGAAGCATCTGCATGATACATAGACAGAATATTTGGTGGAGCGTATAGCGATGCACGCATGCCAAATTGGCAAACTGGCTCCCCAGACACCGACCTCCGGCCCCGGAAACTATCTTTTCGAGTATCGCATTGATACATACATAATAACAAGAATTTTGAAGTACAATAGTAACTTTTTATAACCGTATCTTCGAAGGAGCCTTTTTCTTATGGACACGAGCACGAAGCTATGGAAAATAAAGAATTTACGATTATTCTCAAGGTTCCCAATTTTCCCACCCAAAATTTCCGGAGAGGGAATCTATTTGGGAATAAAAATGAAGTCCCCGTTTTTGCTTATCCCTAATAGTTCTTTACACTGCTGTGTAGTAATGATCTCTATGCGCTAGATTGAAGCTGGAACGCAGAATCTGAATTTTTAACCAAATTTAAAAAAAAAATGTAATTTTCAAGATGGGCGCTGTCAAGCAAAAACAGACCAAGCGACAAAATCTATTTTTTGAGAGAACGTAATATGAAAAGCCAATGAATAATGCCGGTTTACGATCACAGCGTTTACTGATAAGCAAATTCCAATGTGTTTTTGTATCAGGAACCCAATTTTAAAGAATTCTACTTTTTACGTTCTTTCCAACGATACTAATAACTGATGTTGTTATCAAATGTCGCTGGGTTCTGTCTTTGCTTAACAGCGTCCAATGTTGTTTTCTACAAACAAAATGGCGGATCAGTAGTACCTCTGGGTAACTAACTATAGAGCTCTAGTGTCGTTAACCAGACTTTCTATCGCTCGCAGCGCTCACACTAGCAACTACGTATAATACACATGTACTAGTAACCTAGAAACTACAAAAGCTACAGGTTACGCACAGCTATACGTCGCAAGCGTAAATGCGCCTTCGCTATCGTCGAACAGCGCGGAAACGTATCGGCGTCTATCGACGACTAATCGATAAACGAACAAATGAAAGAGTAAATAAATTATTAATAATAAAGTTAAAACTGGCGCCTACCTAATTAATATTAATGTAATATATTAAACAAGCGTATGGTACTCTAACGTAAGTCACAATTGCGAAAGACATTTTGGTGTAACATTTGAGCTGCTGGCCACACTGATAATGAGCTGCAGCGTTCGAGTCTCTATATTATTTATATATAAATAATATTCTAATATGTATCATACATTAACACGCTTAAACGTTTACAGGATAATTAATTTGAGAGTGAGTGCGTGTGTACGAGAGAGAGAGAGAGAGAGAGAGAGAGAAGAACGCGCGCGAACAAGTTCTGGAGACACATGGTTGGCTAGCATTGTAATAATAATAACACAGCGGCCATTGTATGCGCGGGATCTAATAACGGTCATTTACGCTGGTCAAAAGTCGGCACGGGATTCTTTCGATCATTAAATCAGCCTTTTTATCGCGACCGGGCCAAATTAGAACAAGCATAATCATAACACATGTACATACTTGAAAATGAACACTAGGCTGCGCCACAAATCAGCGGACCTTCACTATCCTTGACAGTGTCTCAGCTATACTTGGATGCAAGTTGTTTTACACGCACGACTTGTCAGGAATAATCCCCTCCCACCCACAGAATGTACTGAAGGAACGAGCCATGAAAGTAAGTCCTCGGAGACACAAGGTTGTCCGTGATCTGTGATGTTGCCAGAGCGATCTTAGATTTTTCCTGATCATTTTAGTTTTGTTCGCCCATAAAGGCTCGCCCCTACGATTCCGTGAAGAGAAGAGGCGGAAAACACTTCGTCATTCAAAGCGCGCTGTGCCGGGTTGCCCAAATCATGTGTCACCCGCAGAAATGGGCACAATCACGAATCTAGTGATTCAAGATCATGGTATTCAGGTCATCTAAAAAACTGAGCAAGAACACAAATTCAGATCAAAGTACCATTCTGAACTTCAGATCATGAATTTCCCGATTTTCGAGATCTTCCTGATTTCAGATTTGGTGATTAGAAAAGAGCAAGCTGGTTGTTCAAAACAAACGTTGGGTGGAAACACATACAATCAGGTTTCAAATCAAAGATGGCCGATAGGATGATTGGAACGGATAATAGATCACAAAAATAAAGCAAAATCGTGATCGAAAGATCGAGAGATTAAAAAGACCACAAAAACTCAATTTTTTTCTTCTCGTGTCAAAATTATCCTTCGATTTGAAATTGGTGATGTTTTTCAATTTCTTAAATGGATGCTGTTAAGCGTAAGGGAACCAACCGACATTAGTAACCAAAATGAGTTGTTAGTATCGTTGGAAAGAGCGTAAAAAGTAGAATTTTTCTAAATTGGGCCCTCGATTCAAAAACGTGCACTCATGTTGAAAAAAGCTTATCAGTAAACGCAATGCCATATTTTCTACGTGGCCCTTGAACTTCGAATCACGTGTTCTCAAAAAGCGGATTTGGCTAGTTAGTTCCCTTTTGCTGAACAGCATCCAAATAATCTGCAGATCATAATTTTGCTAATCCCGGATTTCAGGTCATCATTCTCATCCAGGCATTAGGTAACAGATCACGATCTAGGGAATAAAAAATGTAAAGCTTTTTTCATGATCAAACATCATCTTTTTGATTTCAAAATCAGAATACTTTGCCTTTTCCTCGGCACTATTAGTTTACCAAACCGGTGACGAAATAAAAGAGCGAGTTATCAATAAAAGAGAAATCAGGAAGTCTCATCTCAAGTTCCGTAAGTTTTACGTTATACGTTCACACGAATCTGAACTCGGAACTGAGCGGTAACGAGACTCAACAACGGGTTCATAAGAGTTTCCGAAAGTCAGAATGTCGTTTAATAAAAACTTCCCAGCAGAACTTCAAGGAAACTGAATGAGCGGCTAGTAACGAACGACAACAAGGTTTCAACGAGTCTTCACGAGTTCGAACAGATTCTTTAAGTCTTGATAGGATCTTCATGAGTCCTCACACATAGGCAATGAAAAATTGAAGATGGTAGACTCCAGTGGATTTGGGCTAGTGTTCTGGCATCACAGTAATATGTTTGTCCGTGGTAAGAGAATCTCGAATTACGTAACTCAGCTCACTCAAGACGTACAGGGTTTCTAATATGGAGACATCGAAGATGCTTTTCGAACAAATGGAGATGGCTGACTTCGCGGTAAAGCATGATGGGAGACTGTTGTCTTAATTTCGGTTACGAATCGACGGATTGCATGTACGAAGTCCAAAAGTCAGTTCTTGTGACAGACCACAGATTTTCACTTCGAAGAAATTAACCAATATCCAACATGGTTTCGTTTAGCACAGTTTGTAACGTTGAGAAAATCAACTTTACAATTTATTGCATGCAATCCTTCAGTTGATTCTATTTCCAAGATGCGAAGAACGACTGCTGGCTGGGGAGAAAGTTATAGGGTTGGTTCCAGACTCGGGAGGACTATGAAGAATGTCGGATTTGAATTGGTTTCCGCCAAAACAATAGGTAAAAAAAAAAAACAACAACTTTGTACGGAAAAAAGGAGAGAAAAAATGACATGAGGACATGATATGATTTTATAAGTACTTTTAATGAGGAATTTAATGCCGACGTTCATTTTTGGATTAGAGTTCTCCTATCTGAAGTGCGAATTTTAGTATCATCAAGATGATACCACTGATCGAACAACTATACGCGTTCAGTATTGTTATCAGTATGAGTGTAGCTATTTGTGGACGATAAAAAGGAATAAAACGAGAAACATTTGAGAAACATCATTTCAATTTTGAAAATGGAAAACGAGAGGTTCTCGAGAAAAATGGTTAACGCCATCGTATTCGGCTTTCAAAATATAGCTAAAATCATATAATCTCATCCCATTGCTTTTTATGCTGTAGTGTAGGGTAATACCTAATTAAAAAAATAAATAAATAAAAATAATCGACTCAAGATTTCAAAGCATCTATTATAACATCAATCCAGGCATTTATGTAATCATCACACTAGGCCCAAGTTCATGAACCCTTCAGGTTCAGTTCAAAGAAAGATGAACGTGTTTATTTCACCATTCACTTTGCTGAAATACATAACTTCACTTCGTTCAGTTTAAAATGAAGATCATACATTCATTCATTTTCAATGTTTTCACATTTTCTTCCACTACATGCTCCAATTTTTAATTGGGATATAAACCTGCACTAGAGTGCGCTGCAAAATCACGTACGCGGGTGTTCGCAGGGGAAAATGGAAGGGTGATCAAGTGTACTTTCAAATAGAAACACTGCCATCTTCAAGAGGGGAACAAACGAGTAGAAAAGTTTTTTAGCTAGCCAGAAGCTTTATATTTCAAGGTCATGTACGTAGCTTTAGTCTACAGCTTAGCCTTTGGAATTGGCTTGCAGTCCCTGATCGTTTATTTCGAAAACAAAGGACACGTTCATTCGTTCAGTTTGTGGGAAAAATTAATTCTAAACGAACGAACGCCGTTCATGAATAGGAACCTACCCCAGTCTGGTCATCACTATTTCAATGAGTAACCACGACTCCATCATGTAAAACAAACAGCATACAGGCATAATACACTGCAGCGTGAAAAGAGGCCACGAATTCCACAAAACCAGTAAAAGTAGAACTGAATTGGATCTTATTTTGATCATCAACAGGGTGTCCAACAAATTTGAAAATTAATATTGGACTTTTATTGGACTCTTTTCGGGCTTTTTATACGCGCAAAAATTGAGTTTGCAAGACACACTGAGACTGAAGTTGAGTTTTCGACAACACTACATTATTATTATTCCTCATTTTTTCAATTATTAAAATCATTGAACGCTTATACAGAACGTATTGGCCCGGTAGACATCCTGATCAAGCGTGATGGACTTTCGCTGAGTTGTCAGAATCACAAGGCTGTAACCGGTCTCTTGTAACAGGAAGCAAATCGAATTTTTGAACGGGGAAATTTCATCAGAGAATGTAGGCAACGCTAGAATTCCTAACATGGAGAGGTGACAATGGATTTTCCTTCTTGATGGAGGTGAGTGGTCGAACCAAGATGCCAAGGGGTAATGCCCCGGTTGCATCCCCTGGATCCTGGCATTTACTAGGTAAGTAGCTACCCTCACTGCAGCCGAACGCTCATTTCTACAACCGTCGCTCCATACATTTTGGGTGCTCGAGGCCTTCAGGGACCCATGACACAACACTGCCGCGCGCGCGCTCTCAACAGAGACAAAAAAAGACAGAAAGAAAGGAGGAAAGGGAGCGAGACAGAGAACTGAAACTAATACGCACTAAACTGATAACGATGGATACGATGATAATGAAGATGGCGTTCGATAGCATCAAAACAATACGTACGCACATGGAAATGACAGAGGCATACATGGAATAGGATACGGCAGATTCGACGTACGTGAGAGACTAGTAAGACGTCGTACGCACGAACCACAAACGTGTAACTCGAGATATCAACCTCGAGTAGCTGACACGTGCTGCAGCCGGTTACCCGACGAAGTCGAAATCGGCTATCAGGATGATCGAGTACGCGCAATATCGCCGGGGCATTCTTGATCCGTGCAAAATAAGACGAAGCGATCGCAGCCAAATGATTTCGCTGCAAAATCGAAGATCATGCTCGTATACTTCTCCTTTAGCCAACATTCAGCTCGTATCGAAGCCGCTACCTTCTACTCGCGCACGACAATCCCGATTTTCTCGGCGATGCGGGCGTAACACAAAGGGAAACATAAATTTTCGAACACCATTCGCCAGCCCCAGCGAGTTCGCAACGCCATCTTAATCGGCAATTTTCGCATCGTTAATAGGCACGACACTCGATCACAAATGAACGCGGTACAGCTACAAGCAAAAATTGTACCAGATACCGCGCGCGGTGGGAACGATGGTCCAGGCGGTCGTTGTGCTCGGCGCGCTCGCAGGCGAACAAGAAGCGAAGAAGCGACGTAACGTCAGTTCGCGTGACCTCGCGAGTCGGGCGCGTGCCCGGAGAAGACGCCGGCGAAACCATCGATAGATGGAGATCAGAATCGAGTGAATTAAGGAGCTCGCGACGACCACGTCTCTTCTAAGCAGGGCGCGATACAAAAACCGATCAGCGTTCTCGCGTCGAGCGGAGGATCGCTCATAGTCAAAGCTTCAACTCGTTGGCGATTTTTGAAGCGATGTTCTTGAAGCCGATCGACGTGCCTGATATCCGTTTGAACCGAACGCCGTTCAACGATAGACGCGGCAGCTTGCACACCTCGATCTCCCACTGCACTAGCGAGTCGGTATTCGGGTCGCCGTGCACACACAGCAATAGAAACCGTTCGCGTTGTTCGTAGTCGCAATTATTGGCGTCTAGTACCTGTTCGCAACATAAGAAGACGAAATTAAAATAAGTAATCGACTCGTGATTACACTGGGGTACTATCAACCCGTGTAGTCTAAGCTGCCATTTTAATTCTTAAGGTGGGTTCACATGAGAATGATCAGCCATGGATGAAAGTCTATCGATGTCCACACTTGTTCAGCTTTTTGCATTAATCCAAAGCATGGAAAAAGAAAAACGGAAAAACAAAGCTGAATGAATGATGAAAACGTCCACACTATTCATCACCGTCTGAATAGACTGATATCAGGTCAATCGAAGATGAAAGGCTGATCGAGGCTGTTCAGTTTCAGTAATTAGCTGATTATCTCAACGTCCACACTACATTCATCTTTGGCTTATCATCCAAGCAGGACAAGCTAATCGTCCACGTATGTCATGTGGGCCCACCTTTACGTTTTCCGTAGACGAGCGAACGCGTCGCGGGCGACCATCGAGGCTGCCCGCGACGAAGATCGAAGTTGCACGGTAACTGAAAATATGAAAATGGCAGCTGAGCGGGTTTATTATAACGCTCCAGTTACTAGGCTAATGTTTTCTTGAAGTTAAGGAGGAGCGAGTGGTTTTGGAGCAGGGACGCACTGATGAGCGGGTGAAGTGGAGGAAGCCTTCCCCGAAACATATTCTCGAGTGGACGAATTCTGTAAAAACAACTCTCAGCAGGTAAATCGGATGGACAGCACAATTCCCAAGGTTAACTCTCAGAACTTATTTCGCTTGTTGATTTTGAAAATGTTTTATATTTTCAGTAGGAAAAATTAAGTCTCCCCCCCCACCCCGCCTAAAAGTTACTTGAGTACATCCTTAGTTCGGAATAGGTTTCTGTTGACTTGGGATACTTCGTTGTTTTTTCGAAGACAAAGCTGGCTATTTCATTCGAACATGCCTTTCCTTTCGTATTTTGCCAGAGAGACGATGGTCACCTCTGCTTTTTATTCCACTACATTCGTTTTCAACTTTTTCTACGCTGTAGATTACAATAAATTGTTGCCATTTGGTCAAGTAGTAACGTGCCCGTTTCGCGATTCTTGCGCCTCGGGTTCGAGTCCTACCAACAACGTCGCAAAGTTAGTGATATTTGAACACCTTATCAATCGAGGTGGAAAAATTGCGCGCAGTTCACACGAACAAGGCGTTATAATCGCAGGGCGTGTTACCACCAGATCAGAAAAGGTACGGTGTGTGTACACCAGGGTGTCTCTTATTTTACAAATTTTCGCCAATCGATTAGGTGCCCACTGAAATTTGTTCCAATGGAACTAGAAACTCACATAGAAAATTTGAGGTGATTAACCCGAGCTGCTCTGACCTTCAGACATGAAAATGCTCTCCCGTGGTTGCAGACGAGTCTGCAATCGCAGGCTGGTACAAAGAACGTGATGCTCGCAAGGGAATACAGGCTGATACAAGGAGTGCAGTACTCGTAGGTTTCTCATTTTTCCTTCGATTTCCCTATTTTCACTTTTTTCCTCGATTTCCCGCTTTTCCTCTCGATTTTTTCCCTCTTCGCCTTGATTTCCCTATTTTTCTCAATTTTCTTACTTTTTCTCTCTTTTTGTTTCTGTTTCTCTCCTTTCCCCTCGAGTTGCCTCTTCTTCTCTCGATTTCCCTCTGTCCCCACAATTTACCTCTTTTCTTTTGATTTCCCTCTTTTTCTTTATTTTCCTTCTTTTTCTCTTTTTCCCTCAGTTTATTCTGTTTCCCTCTTTTTTTCTCAATTTTTTCTTATCTCAAGTTCTTTTGATTTCCTTTTTTTATTCTCTTTTTCCCCCTGATTTTCCTAAATTTCCCTCGATTTTCCAAACGAAACTCTAGCTTGATTTTGACAACGGATTCGAATTAATCTCCAAAAATTGAGTAATTAGCATAGGCGCCGAAGCTCTACAAGAAATATTTTCGCGGCAAATACAAGGAGTAGGGAGAAATTTTCAAAATTCAAAATGAGCGAAAATTTTGAATTCAAGACTGTTTTTGTACTCAGTTTTTCACACTGAGTTCGAATTCGGTGTCCACATTTGGCAGCGGCGCTCTGTTGTCGAGATACACTCAAAAATGTGGTCAGAATGGGTCAGATATTAAGTCTAGCAAAAACACTAACCAAGGACAAGCACACTGACACAGGTGACAACACTAAAAAAGACGAAAACACCGACAACACTGAAAAGGACAACACTGACAATACTAAAAAAGGCAATAACGCTTAAAAAGATGACAACATCGACAATCCTAAAATAGGCAACAACACCAACAACACTCAAAAAGATGACCTTGGTGTTGTCGTCTTTTTGAGTATTGTCAGGGTTGTTGCCGTTTTTAGTGTTGTCGTCTTTTTTAATGTTGTCAGTGTTGTCATTTTTTCATTTATGTTGCCAGTCAACCTAGCCAGCCAGTCTAGCTAGCGCGATTTTTGTGACGCTCTTTTTTATCACGCTAACAAGTAACGTGTTTTTCAGTTGTATGCCAAAGTAAAGACATAAAAATATCAAAACAGTTTGTTAACTCTTGAACCTAGATTGCGAAGTTTGGTTTCAATTTTCGGCTCTTCCGCAAATTTTTTATTAGTAGGGTCAGACCAACAGTCCTATCTCTTGCAAATACAAGCTTTTAATAATCTCAAACACTTCTGCATGTGTCCATCTTCACCCCTTGAACGATGGGATGAAGAAAAACATGTGCAGAAGTGGTTACGTTTCTCGTGCAAATAAGAAAACATCAGTACTTGAAAAGTGTCAGTTTTCGCTAAGGACACACCTTTAGTACTTATGGCAAAGCAAGGGTTCGAAAAACTGAAGTACAGTCAACCGTACTCTAATCGAGGGATACCACTACCCTCATCTGTATCGTCCCTGCCTTCTCCCACACGATATTCGAACAACGGAGGAAATTACGAAAAACGAATACAACGAACAGCACCTTTCTAATTTCCGTCATGATTTCATTCGGGTCTCTGGAGGACGTCGTCTTCATACTCCATGTGAACCGCAATGATCTCGGCTTCACTTGTTCTTCGTTAACGGCATTGCTACGCATACAAGAACAAAATAAGATTAGGTCACGAAAAATATTACATACGAATCGAAAGTACTGCTAATTCTTCAAAATGTCAACTATCCAATAATAGTCTAGCTATTTCTGGGACCTATTGGAGAAAATGAAAAGTGGGGAGGTTCTCTTCTCCATCTAAAAAGTTCGCCGGGAGGTGAAAACAACATTGAAAATATTTTGGTTTGTCGACAGGATTATTCATTTTCAGCTTACCGGACTCGACATTTTTGGAAATTGGTAAGCTTAGTACTCACCAGAGGAGGGGGGGGGGATCTCGAAACGTCTCCGTATATATAGCTATTAGTTTGCAATGATATGGTAACTTAATATTATTGCGAGTAATCTAAGTTCAATCTCTCTCTAATCCTCCCCCTCTGAAGTATAAATGAAACTCAACAAGTGGCGTACACAAGGCAGGATATGAGCCATACCCCACTCAGATTGAGAAAGAAATAAGTAAAATTTTTGAGCTTATCAACCAACTATTTGGACCAGAGATCTAATTTTCATTTTTTAATCGAGCCAACATTGAAGTAACATTTAAAAGCCAAAACATCTTGTTTTTATTATCACTATTTTTTTGTTTTGCTTGTCAAGGCAGTCAAAATTTGAAAGAAATTTTGTACTTCCGTCATTATTTTACCCGCAAAATGTCCTCATCTATCGCCTCATTTCAAGTTCGCGTAGGAGAACTTCTGATTCACACTATTGAACTCAGCTACACACAAATTTATCATCTACTCATTTCTTCTATAATATCAATATGGATTTCCAGCACTAGTGGATCTGGTGAAAGATGGGACTAAATATTAATTACATACTTGAAAAACATAACGTAGGTGTTTACAAGGTCGCTGATTCCTTTTTCAGTCTTACTGTTATAAATTGGTAACCTTGGAGAACGGGGCAGAAATCAGAAAGTTCATTAGGGTTCCAGGGTCACTAAATTCATTTCTGATAATACAGATTGAGAGAAGATTACACTACTGAACAAAATGAAATTTCTTGTTTGCACAACGCATTTAAGGAGGTGATTCTTGAGTACTTTTCAACGCTGAATACAGTGCCGTCGGCCATTTTTCTCTATCACGTCTGGTTTTCCTGATCAAAAACTATAAAAAATTCAACAAAATGTGTTCAAAAAGAGGTTTAGGAACTGAATGTGGTCATACTGATTCGTGTTGTTGTGTGTTGAGGTTGCGTGTAGTGGTGTGTATCCCGTCTGTTTGTTTTTTCTGTTATACTCGTAGTGGTCTGATAACACTGATAATATTCAGTCAGTGGTACCGCTTACGAGTATTCCACTACAAAAACAAAATGGAAACGAATTTCAGTCGTTCAGAACTCTGAATTGTGACGTGATATAAAAAAATAGGTCGCAGTATCGTGTTCAGCGTTAAAGTACTTCAGAATCACCTCTCGAAAAATGCATAGTGCAAAATAGTTGTTCAGTAGTGTTATCTAGTTTCTTTTTTTTTTCTCTTCTAAATAGCAAAAGGTTGGTTACACTGAGCGGGTAATACGCGATTGGCGTGTAGCCTGGAGTTGGAAATTTCGCTATTACGCGACTCCAGTAAACATGGGGTCTTATTCAGTGAAAGAACGTGATGTTCCTATTGAGCAGTATTTTCGGTAAAATTCGATTGTGAGGGTGCAAAGGAAAAAATAACAAAAGCCACGTTCCTTGAAACTTTCACACATACTGGGCAATTATCTCGGTAAATATGCGTTCTAGAGAAAAGTTGAATAGAATATTTTTTATAGGAAATTTAACAAGGAACATTTTATGTTACATGTATTCTGGTCCCGAAGTTGATATGTTCCGATATATTCGCGGTTTTGTTTAAAATCTCAATATTACACAGAACCGTAAGGTCAAAGCATCACGGTTTAAAGACCTCAGACTGAGCTCAAATTTCTTATGGCGAGTTTCTAAGTTCATTGGAACAAATTTCAGTGAGCACCTAATCGATTGGCGAAAACTTGTAAAATAAGGGACACCCTTTTGTGTACGCCCTACTTTTGCCCCGGACTTACCCTATCTGCAATAGTTTTCAACAATTTTAGTGAAAACCATGGGGGAAGCATGAAGGGTATGAGGTGAGACTCTTCTAGGAGTATAGGGACAGATGCTCAATATGCTGCTTAGGCCAACTACAAACAATTTTCAGCAAATTTCAGCTCATCAAAAAAGTTTTTTCAAAGGCTAATTCGTCTATATTACAATCTCGAAAAGGTTGTTCGGCTTTCAGGCACACGTTCGTTGTCCTCAATACGCACCTCGAATCGTATTCTAATAACAGAAGTTTACTAATGGACTGTTCACAGCAATGAGAACGACGATAAGCAGCATAGAGCGCTACCAGTAACTAAAATAATACTTAAAAGGCAAAAACATCAAACCGACACCAGAAAAGCTCGTGATTGTTATAAGAAAATTAGGTAAATCTAATTGGCGTAAAACAAAACAAAACAAAAAAAGTAGAAACAACGCAACGTACCTAACTACCTGCTTTGGAGTAGCTTCAATCGGCCTGAAAATGAAAAAGAGAAACGGATGAAAAGTATTATAAGGTATACTTTGGTCGCTCACTCGCTGGTTGGCCCGCAAGTCACAATTGGGGTTCTTCCCATCAAACCTTTTCAGCTGATTCTTTTTCTTGTTTTCAATTTGTTGCTCGTCAACAGCAGTGACTACGATGAAACGATTTCGTATATACAGAATCCGTCAAACACGTACACTATAATGTCGAAGAATACCGAGCGATCCCGTTTTATCCAAAGTTTCGGGGGAGGGGGCGTTAATTTCCGTTTTATGATCAGCCGAATAGTGAAAACGAAAAACGGTATAATAGCTAATCGAAATACGAAAACGAATACCATTTACGATACAGGAAATTTTTTACATTTTATCGCATCGAATTCGATTTACGAGTTAGTACACAAAACGCATTATACAGTTTTCAAAAAAACATGCCGTGTGACGTATGCTGTACTTATCGGTTCCAAACTTACTTCGTACTCGTAACATAACTGACGGTGAGACCTTGTATCAGCTGTTGGTTACTCGTGGCACGATATCGGATATCCTGCGGTTGCGAGTAGTATCTCCAGAGGGTTCGCTTCCGTCGGTCTCAAACACGCGCATTTTGGCTCAAATACGATGAAATACGTGAAAAAATTCAATATTACAATGGGCATATACACTTACTACCTAGGTACTCGGTAGTTACGAATGGAACTGCCGAGTGTAAGAAACCTTTCGCCAGTTTCAATCTCATTCGATGGAATCCGCACATTCGAGCAGTCATCAGATTTTGAATCGCGTAATGCAATTCAATATCGAATTGAGATGATTGCCGCGTTTGTTGTAGATACACAGAATGAGAAACGATACGAAATTGGTTCATTAGACAATACCTATTACTGATATACAGCCAACAGCGATGTTCCTGATGAGAAACTTCCCATCAACAATCGTTAGTTAATAAAACCAACTTCATAGCCCGTCATTCGCAAATGTATAGCGAACACAATTCTTCAGCGTGGCAATACGTTTTCATTCTGCAGGGGTAGGGGTTTAGTCGTAGTGAGATCAAGAAGCAACAATAGGACAACACTCTTCAATCAAACTCGACCACTGAGAAAAAGTTGCGAAATTGACGAACAAGTTCTTTTTTCCTATCAATTTCACCGCACGAGGATCCCAATTCCATCACTTAACTGAATGAGAAACAGTTTCAAAATTAGCAAGTAAATGGTAAGCTTGAAGATTTTTGGGGGGGAGAGGAGGTCAGGGGTTCAAGATTTTTGTTTTCGAAGACAGCAACCACATTCCTTTGATTTCCACATGATTGCAGCCACCAAAATGAAAACTTGCCAGATGTTTCTCAGGCGGATCGGTACCTAACTGAAAAGTCGTAACTGAGAAACTTCATATTTGGTAGTTCCAGCAGTTGAAATTCTTCCTCTCCTCTGAAAAAAGCATGAACCATGATGGGCCGATCATGAATCTAGTGATCCAGGATCATGATCTGCAGATCATTTACAAAACTTACAAAAATCACGGATTCAGATCAAAAGATCATTCCGAAAAAAAGAATCTTCGATCAAAAAAAAACTCACGATCTTCAGATCACTAGTTCTGTGATCTTTTAGTGATTTCAAAATCACCATCTTGACGACCTCGTATAACGATTTTTTGATCTAACAATCATATGATCTGACTCATTCCAGCGCACAATTTGTCACTGAGTTCATTTTCAGATTCCTTCATTCTGCGGCGATGTCCTGGAAAACAGACCTCATGAAAACTTTGTTCAAAGTCCCTTTTTCACGACATTTCAGACCATGTCAAAAAAAGGATACGTAAGATTCCCATTCTTCATTCTGAAATAGACTCAGCTGCCACTTTTCAGATTGGTTTTCTGCTTCCGTTTCCAGCACTTTCCAATTCCTTTTTACAGATTCGAGAAAGCAAGGGAGAGAGCACAGAAATTTTACAATACAGTTTAAAACGCTATCGAGAAGAAGAAGTACAGATTAATTATGCATATTTCAATATTAGAATTCTCAAGAAGTGAGTCATTCAACAGATAAAAAGTTACTCTGAAAATCGATCGTTGTTATTTAGAATTCCCTGACTAAATGAAATCCGACTTTTCCTGATGACCAAATCGACTTTTCCCGTTTCAAAATGGGAACCTGAACTCCATGAAAACTTAGTTCAAGATCCCTTTTTCACATTTTCAGAGGCCGATGGTGATAAAAAAGTTACACTGTAGAAATGGACGCTGTTCAGCAAGATGGAACCAACTAACATTTGTAAACAAAATAAGTTATTAGTATTGTTGGAAAGAGTGTAAAACGTAGAATTTTTCAAAATTGGGCCCCTGATTCAACAATGTGTACTCACGTTAAAAAAAGCTTATCAGTAAACGCTGTGTCATATAGTTTCTACATGGCTCTTGAACTTCGACTCACGTGTTCTCAAAAAGCAGGATTTTGCTAGTTGGTTCCCTCTTGCTGAACAGCGTCCAAATTGAGTGTCAACAAACATAATTTATCTACAAATGAAAGTGTTGCAATGTTTTGCGGTTTCATGCATGTCAGTTAGCCGACTTTCATCTGAAAGGGCGGTGATGTCAAGTAAGATATATATACCCCCCCCCCCATCATAACAAAAAATTTTAGGTCACAGAGATGCAGAGATAGGCAAAATAAAAAATGATTCGTCACTGCCAGGTGCTCTGTTCATCTTCAGATTTTTGACTTGCTGGTCTACTTCTTCTGGTGGAAAGCCAGGCTCGGTGCTGTCTATATATTATTTTGATTTATTCCAAAATCTTTCAAAAAACATGATTTGAAATTTAAAAAATCATTTTCCCACGAATAACTAAAAATCTGTAAATTCAAGATCTAAAAAAAATCCTCGAAAAAAAAAAATTGAATCACAAAACTATACTTCATTATTAAAATCAAAAACCAACCGATTTTCAAAATCATTTTAAAATCAGAAGTAAAATTGATCAATCAATTGATTTTAATGATTTTGTTAATCTCCGACTCCAGACTGATGGTAGACCCAAAGAACGGATTTAAATTTGAAAGAACACAAAGGTACCGAAAGGACATTGCTGTAGCCATGGGGTGAGGCAAATCCAAAATTTGCCAACTGGAGAGCGCGAGTGAAAAATTGGTTTCACAGGTTTTAGTAGGAAGTCTCAAATTGTCCGAGAGGGGAACTGATTCTTCATCTAAAGCTGATTGGCAGGCGGAACTCACACTGTAATTAAGGAGTCGAGGAACAGGCAAACAGTGTCGACAGTACAGGATTTTCAGTGAACTGACTCAAAGTCGCAGTGAGAGGAACTTTCCTAGTCGAGTCGGAGAGACAACCGGGTTTCAATCAAGAGTTGAAGTAAACGAAGGAAACTTGGGTCAAACTGAGTTATCGAGTAAGTGTCCATTGAATGACACAACACAACAGCATAAAAAACAATGGGATAAAGTTATATGATTTTAGCCAAGATTACTAGAACTAACAGGTTGGTCCACAGAGCAAGGCGCAAAGACGTCAATGACGTCACTGAGGGATCAATCACACAGGCTGCTTACGGGAATAGTTTTTTTTAATCTTTACTCATAATTGATGTCTTTCACATATTTTTCTACTATTTTTACCATATACAGCATTCAATTGGCCGTTGTAAAAAAAAATTTCATTACTTTCTCATGAAGTGAACTTCGGCACGGGTGAGACGGGAAGAATTGTTCCTAATCCTTGTCAATGTGTCTACAAGAATGGAAAAATATAAATTCTTGACTTTTTCCAAACTTTTTCTTCCTTTTCTTTAAACCTTTACAGCATAGACAGTATATATTTATGTTTATACTACTAGACGCTATGGTTAAAATGAACTGAAATTTGAAGTTGATTTTCTAGATGAAAGCATTAGGAAGGTGTTCACAGATGTACATATAAACAAACTAAGTTATGAATTATATAAAAAATTTTTCGTGAGTTCATTCTTTGTTTTTTTCTAAACTTCTTAAAAATATTGTTGAATTTCCTGACTATTTACAAACTTTCTGACCTACTTTTCAAATTCTAGACTTTTTTCAAACGTTCCAAAATTTCCAAACCTGTAGACACCTTGCTTGTGTCCGGATTCCTGGATTTGGAAATATGGTAACCCTAACTGATACTGATAACAATACTACACAGGCGCATAGTTGTTTGATCAGTGGTGTCATCTTGATGATACTAAAATTCGCATTTAAGAAAAAATATAGAAAAAAAAGTTAACTATAATCAGAGAATTAACAACGGCATTAAATTTCCCGTTGAAAATACAGTATCATAATGTACTCATATCATTGTTTTTTTTTTTTTTTTTTTTTTTTAATTCCAAACTGTTGGTAGTGTAATGATCCAAGATTATTATAAAAAAGAAAGGTTGGCTCATTTAGCAAGGCGCAAAGAAGTCATACACGACATTCAAGTGGCTACCGTTTTTTCAACAAAAAAAAAGAGCCCTCTACTGCAAAAATTCAATTTTCCCATTACTTTCTTATGAAGTGAATTCTGACATGGGTGAGACATGAGGAATTGTTGCGATTTGCTTAACCAAATGAATGAACCATCTTTTATAATAATCTTGGTAATGATCGGCTGTCTCCTTGGTCTTGGTTACGAAAGTACCATAAGACCGCAGTGTTACTAGATTCAGTTCTTGAAAATGTACCAGTTCATCATGAAAAGAAAGATGAAAGGGAAAGAAAAAAGACCAGAGCTCGATTACACCACACAGAACCTGACAATCCCCAAAAACAGCAGTGTCACCAGATGTACTTTGCAAAAATTAAACCGAATCGACTAAATCCAAGTAATGGGCAATCAAACTGTAGCTAGGAACGCTAGTGTCCCTAATGACAAGGATTGACAAAACCGATGGATAATATGTGATTGAGAATCAAGAACAAGAACCACGGTAAGTTCAAGAGCTGAAAGTGATCTCTAAGTCGCACCTCTGATACTTCATTCCTACCTCGTAATAAGAAATAAAGAGGTAACTGTCTGTCTGTTGATTTCCAGACTCTCTCCTTCCAGAGCCCAGGGGTGTGAAAAGGTTATGTTTCATGTTTTAGCGTCAAGAGATAACAAATTTTTGTTTCCATTATAAATATTTACAAATTTAGAAAAGCACCAGGAAATTAACAAAAATATTTCAAAAGTTTTCCAAATCTCCAAATTTAGTTTATCTGGACCAGATCTAGCAACAGATAAAAGAGAAATAAGGCAGAGATGGGCAAGTCCCCTCTTTTCGGAATCGACTCTGAATGGGGAACCGAAACCGCCGAAACCAGGTTTCAGCCAAATTTACTGGAATTGATTCCAAAGTTACAAAATAATTCCAAGATTTGGATTTTTAAGTGGCGCGAAATCGAAAGACATTCCAGAGGTATTTGATGAATCAGAATCACTTTTCTTTTCTAGAATTTGCCCATCTCTGAAAGAAGGCAGAGAAACGATTATTAGGGAGCGCAACAGAAATCGTTTGCCATTAAGAAATTTATAAGAAATAAATATTATAAAACTACAGGAACATTCCAAGTACTTATCATAAGCATACACAGATTTCACAAACAGGTGATTTCTAGTCGGTAGACCCTAACTCTCTTCATCTGCGGGAAACCCGCACTAGACTTCAATTTGGGACACAACATCCCGAAATAAAAAGAAAAATCTTATATTTCTGTAGAACTGCCCCTCCAATAATGAACGTAGGCAACACATGGAACACATTTACACACCACGGGATCACCTGACTTCAAACTGTATACAATTAAACTGAAATGCTTCTACGAGGATGAATTTCATGGTAGTAAACTTTGAAAACGATGATCTGAAACATTCATTAGCGATTGAAGTGAGAAAATATTTACAGATTTTCAAAAGAATTTCGGCGAAAAAAGTTCACTTCGGACGGTTACGGAACCAACCGCCTTCGCTTCAAAACTGGCTTTGATGCTAAAAATGTTTCCTTGTTCTTTAGCATCCTTTGTCATTCGTATTCGATGTTGTTTAGACGCTGTTAAGCGTAAGGGAACCAACCAGCAAAATCTGTTTTTGAGGAACATGTGATTCGAAGTTCAAGAGCCCTGTAGAAACTATATGACAAAGTGTTTACAGATAAGCTTTTTTCAACGTGAGTACACATTTTCGAATCGGGGGCCCAATTTTGGAAAATTCTACGTTTTACGCTCTTTTCAACAATACTAATAACTCACTTTGTTTACAAATGCTGGTTGGTTCCCTTATGCTTAATAGCGTCCATTTAGTCACTTCTATCAGGTTGACGTCCATTTTTCAGTTTTACGATACCCAATTGTCGCACGACATACGTTTCACACAATTTCTACATCAAACACCGTCACCTCCCCCTTCAAAATTCAATCACATTTGCTAATGCATCGGTTTCGACACTACATTGCCACACGGTACATGAGAAAGAAAATAAATACCTTCTTTAAATTGGCAAGTCTGTATACTTAAAAACATAAAACGGTTAACGACGAATTTGAAAAACAACGTAAAATATTCACAAAATCATTATCGCGTTCGATTACTAGCGTTAAAATATTGAATAGCGTAATGCAACTTATTTACACCAAGTAAATGTTTAGCTCTTCTTTCCGTTCTCATTTCACGAGCGCATGATAAATGCGGTTTTTCACTTGCCTCATCGTTACCCCTGTACCCTCTTCCACACTATCGAATCACAGAAACCTTTAGTTCATTATGGAAAGTCATTTAGTTCGATGCCAAATTGGCGTCGATATTATACAACTACTAATACTGTTCGGCTACTGAAATGGCCCTCGAAAAGGGGCCACAATTACACTTCACTCATATCCACAAGAGCTGGTCGTTGGACCACACCGAGGTAGTGTTGGAAGAACGAACGAGAACGAGGAAAAAAACGGCAATATCCCCTTTCTCAGAATGAGAATGAGAACAAGAGCATGATGGGATTGAGAACGAGAAAAAACATGATGGCATGTTCTCGTTCTCAGAATGAGAATGAGAACAAGAACATGATGGGATTGAGAACGAGAAAAAACCGGCATGTTCTCGTTCTCAGAACGAGAATGAGAACGTGAACATGATAGGATTGAGAACAGGTAGGAAAAATATGAAAATGGGAACGAGAACGTTGGTAATTTTAAGGTACAGAGAACAAAGAATATGAATGAGAACCATGCAGTTAGAGAAGAACAAACGAGACTGATGACTTTTGCGTTCTTCCAACACTGCACCGAGGTTCGTATTCTACGTTCAACTCTTCTGGAAAACATTTCAAACATCCAAGAGAAATTATAAATCGGGAATTAGCGGCGTTTATCTGAGCTTTAGCCGCTAGCGGTAACTACAAAAAAAAAAAAAAAAGAATCGTAAGCCTAACACGAGCGACGAGTAGTCATACAATTTTTAGCGTGGCGAATGCGACACGCTTTTTTACGTTTATGAAAATAATAAGTATAATTGGGATGCCCGATGTACGACGTAACAGTCAACCAACATGGGAAATTTTGTCACCTGAAAACATTCCAGCTGCAAAAGCGATGCGGCCGATTTAAATACTACTAATGTGGTTAGATTTTCAAAAATTCCCGGCAGAAGAGACTCTATTGGAGCTGACTCAAGTCAGAAAATTAGATTTCAAGTGACATAAATTTCTGTTCTGACATTTGTCAGAACACTGCGTCGGAGGAGATCGAAGGGCCATATCTGACAAACCGTGCTAGAGATGAGATTTCAATACAGGTATGAAAAACGTTGCCAAAGAGCGAGTAAATTGAAATGGATAAAAGAACAAGATACCTCAAACGATTGAAATTTTGTTTCGCCCAATGGCGAAGGATTTTGGTCACGTGTTTGCACTATGTCCAGGCGAGATGAATGATCGCACATTTATGTAGGACTAAGTCAGTTCAACTGGGACTGGAAACTGCTCGAGCGTTTTCTAGCCAAGAACGTTTCGAGAAAGTTTTCAGGGTATTCAAAAGAATTCGAATTCAGATGTAGGCTCTCTGTCAGGATGGTTTGAAATGACCTTCGACGGCTCTAGTTTCAAAACATACTTCTAATTACACAATTTTTCTAAATTTAACGTTTTACAGAATTCAATAAAATTCGTCAAAATATTCTTTACCTATTTTACAAATTTGCAAAATCAGAGACAATAGCCCATTCAGGCAATAATACCGCAAATAAACGAAACATAAGGAAATTGGGATTTCACGGCATAGTGACCCACTAGTGTAGCTTAATAGGTAACAAATTCGAAAAGGGGGTCGAAATGAAAATAGCATCACGGCGTTATCAGCAATATTTACAATAATTTAATAAAAAGTTGAGGATAACAGGAATGAGAAATTTCGCATATTCTTTGATCCACCTATGAACTTTAATTAAAAATAATACGCTGGACAAATATCTGAAGTGTTATTAGTTGTCTAGTAGCCGCAATTTTTTAGACAAACTCAGAATGTTGACTGAACGAGACTAAAAACATTTTCTAAACGGTATCAGAACTGGTGATAAAATATCTTGAAAATTTGCCATTCCTACCTACTATTTTCGTTGATTTTCAATTTTTTTTTTTGAAAATTCTGATAACGCCATAAGGTTTAATGTAATGATCATTTCGACCATTCTTGAAGTTAGTTCTCTAATTCACCACCAGGCGGCAACTTACGTCGCGAAAAGTGCCTATCATCTAACATTTCTCAAATTTTTTTTTTTATATAAACAGGTCCAAAAATTTCCTAATTTTTCTAAATTTCAACTTATTAAAAAAAATTTGAAACGTTCAAAAATACATTTTTTGATATAATACGAAGTGTTAAAAACTTCTGCTTGACTCGATAAATGTTAGCAAAATCATTCATGATTTTTCAAAAATACCGCCAACAATTTCATGTAAAATTTAGCTGAACAAGAAAATTCTCAGCATTGTCTCAGCGACAACGTTCTAGAAAATGTGAATGCTCAATTCATAGTCGAGTATATTGAGCGTAGTGTTTATGAAATTCTAACAATCGTTTCATAAAATCTAATGTAGTTTCTCAAATATACAAATCGTGAAGTTTTGTGAAACTTATCGGTTATATTTCACACAGTTTTGGGAACATTATCTGAAAACAACGGTTCTTACAATTTTAGCAGATTTTTACTGATGTACGCCCGTGCGCTAAGCTTTCAACAAATTCCCAATTCATGCCAGGACCGGCGAAAAGTCCAATTGCACTGGAGCACGCGCACCAGGTAAAAAATCCACCCAGGTGAAAAATCCACAATTTAAAAAAAAAATTAGTTTTTAAAAACTTATTGGTAGTTACTAGGTATTTTTTGCTTTAATTTTCGGGGGGGGGGGGGGTATTCTAGAGTTCCTTATTTGCAAGTTTTGTATTCGCACCAGGTGATAAAATGAAAGATCGCCGGCCCTAATTCAGGCTTGACAAGTAGTAAACTGAATTGAACGCATCCCAAAGAAAAAATTCTAAACAACTTTGGGGGAACAGTTTTTATCAGCGGAATCGATAGCTAGTAGTGTTGCCAATATAATGATCTAAAAAGGAAGGAGTACATCGTTCACTTTGTGCTTCAATAGGTACATACTCGTTTCTGTCCGACCATTCGATTCATATTCACAAAATACTGTCTCATGCACATTTACGCGCATGTCGCTCAGACTTCCTTCTTTGGAACCCCTTCAATTCGTCAAGCATGCTTGTCTTTGCATCACTAACGTCAGACTATCAAAATTGGTACTGCGCATGGATGAGCAAGATAACATTATCTTTAGATCAAAAATATCACTAGATTAGTGATCCAAATGCTTGTGATCTTTTTCTGATTTCTAAGAT
This sequence comes from Acanthococcus lagerstroemiae, assembly GCA_031841125.1. NCBI lineage: Eukaryota > Metazoa > Arthropoda > Insecta > Hemiptera > Eriococcidae > Acanthococcus > Acanthococcus lagerstroemiae. The sequence continues at coordinate 39,642,737 of CM063108.1, read as the reverse complement.
AATCAAATATCGAGATGATCATAAAAATCAGGCAAAAGAAAGTCACTTTTTTCATAATCTAAGGATGTTCAATCTATGGACCCGTGATCCTTTTCAATTTGTTAAATGACCTACAGATCATTCTTTTTCTTGATAATAATTGAAAACATTCTTTCATTTTTGTGAAAAACAACGGAAAAAAGCACGATTTTAATGCCAAGAAACCGTGGTTTGCTGTTCAAAACGCTTCCTATTACCAAATAATTTTTTTAAACTGAGAAAGGTTTTATACACGACAAACTGTATCTTTCAGAACTGACCGCATGAGGAGCAATTTGGCCAACTGGCGGGAATTTTCCAAGTCCACAAGCATGAAAAACCCAAGTTCATAATTCACAAGCTAAGGATCAAATTTCGCCAACAGATGGAAATTTCCGAAATGGGTAAGAGAAAATAGTACTTATTTCTGAATGCTGTCATTCGATTTCAATGTTTTTGGGGAGATTCCATTTTCGATATGTTTTGTGGACTAAAAATGACTCATTTGTACGGTTGAAGGACACTGGTAAACTCGGAATCCCGAAATATCTTCTCCCATCACTCTATTTGCGATTTAGATTGCCAAAACGAATGAACAGTTCTGTTGCTTTCTGCGACGTAATTCCCTCTTCCTCAACCCTAGAACACCTTCCTAGTTACGCTTCAATTCCGAGAAACGAACTTCATCAAGTCCTCTGGGTTCACTCTTCTGTGAACTAGATTCATACGTCAAGATACCGAACCTCGCAGTGCTATCGATTTGCATGATGTATACAACCTGTCCTCATGAAATAGTGCAAACACATGGGCCAATTTCATGTCGCGCTGTTCAAAAATTAAATACACTAATCCAAATTTCTAAATCGGCAACTTTACCCGGATAGGTCTTTTCAACTACCACGAAACATCCTGTATCTTAACAGCTCTTAGTACACAATTCTTACACAACCGTTACACAGGCCGGAAAGTCTTTTGACGAGTTGAAAAGCTTTAGTAGGGAATATGGTTCTTATTTTTCACCGAACTGAGAGCTCGGTTCTGAAACAACGCCGGCCCTTCAATCATTTCTCCTGTCACGGTTCGTACATCGGATACAGCAGCTTCGGAAGCTTAAAAAGACGACTTAGATTTCTTAAATAATCGACGCGTAACTATATATTATACACAAAATATCACAATTTCTCACGACCAACACGCGGCAACCTCTCCCACTTTACAATAATAACATGCTTTGTCTAACATTTACTAAAAAGGTAGGTACTCGATTTTAATTGTCATTTTCATGTGTAAACATTTAAAATTCAAATACAAACTTACAGACAACGTAGGTATAATTATTTATCGTTATTATATTACACTTATAAATTACATATTTATTTATTCGTTTTTGTACAGCATATATAAATTTTTGTAGTACCGTGAACGTTATAGAAGACACTCGCGTTCGTACTAGTTAAAAAAGATTTTTCGGTTTTACAGCGCGAAATCAGCTGAGCAAATAAATACGCGTCTATCGCAGACAAGGAAATAAAAAAAGTGAAACGAACGGACAGAAAAAAAAAGAGAGAAAGGCAATAAAGCGACATTGTCGTGTGAAGTTTCACAAACTCACTTCGTAACCTTCGTATTTTTTTTTCGTATTACTACATTTGTTTTTCCGTATACAAAATCAACGATTACAAAAAAAGAAAGAAAGAAAAAAAACTGTTTATCGTACATAATACTCGCTAAATTCTAAAAGGTAAAAAATATAAAAATAATTTACTCTGACAAATAATACACACATTAAAAAAAAAGAGAGAAAAAGAAATGAAAAAGAGGGGGTACGCGTGGTAAAAATGTTCAAATATTCCATGAAAAAATAATAATGTATATACGTATCATGAAAACATTCGTTTGTTTTGCCGAGTTTCCAAATAATTATTTTAAAATTAAAATATCCGTCGTTTAAAATTTGGGACGATTATACAAATAAAAAGTAAAAATGGCTATTTCGGAGACTAAAATTAATAACGACGCCGATGCCGCAAAGTATCGGACGGACAGGCGGCAGGCGGGCAGGCTGAATGCGCTCGATATAAAGAACCAGGTAGGTAATAAGGTAGGTAAAATAGGTAATAAACGTTGCGTGCGAGTTTTTAGAAATCACGTTTTATTTTTGCAGATAATCCGAATTCGTTCTTGACAATAGATCTATCTTCTACAGTACAGTACTTATTGCATCACCCTACAAAACCAACCAAAAACTGAATTTTACTAATATGTCGGGAGCATAAATGTATATTATCAAGTTATTTAATATTATACGTATATATGTAGAGGTATCGTATAAATGAAATGAGAGAGAAAAAAAAAACAATGTACGAAGAACCAATATAAATAGAGAAAAAAAATCAAAAAAAAAAAAAAAAAAAAAAAGAAAACATGAAAACCCTACCTGTGAAAGCAATCGAACGAGGACAGATAGAGAAAAGAGAAGGAATCTTATTAAAATAATTTTTTCCAAATAAAGGTTACTCTGTGAGTTTGTGACGTTTTTTTTTCTTTTCTTTCTTTCTTCTTTCAAATCGTCGAACTTATTATGAAAAAGTTCTCTTTCAATTTGAAAACGAATAAACAAATAAATAACGTACAGCGACGACGAAGAATTTTACATAATAATGCCGCCTCGAAAAGAATAACAATACATCGCTCAGCGAAAAACAAAACTTTTTCCGCGAAGCCGTCTCATCGAGAAGAGCGAGAAAGGAACAAAAAAAGAAACAGAAACAAGACGAACGAATAAATAAATAAAAATAATACGAATACTGGCGCTAATAATAAAGTAATAAATAAAATAAAACGTGAAATTAACGCCACTGCCCAATTTACCCGAGGAAGTACACGCGTCTTACCTGCTCCTTTACAAGGCCGATGCGCGGAAATTCGTCTCTCGCTTACAAGTAAAAAAATACCATACGACGTAGAGCTACGAATTACGTATCGAGGATTACGAATGACGAGAATGAAATGCCGTGAAAGCAAGCGCATCATTCGATTTGAGAAATATCGGATACTCGGTAATTTTGTACACACACGTTTTCCAATAATTTGGATCAAATTTCTCGCAATCGCGTACATTTTAAACGTAACATTTTACATCCGGAGCACCAGCGAATGCTACGGCGAATTTGAGCCGGAAAATTTGAGATGAAATACGAGAAAACGCGGCGGGGATATTTCGCTTTATAATTGCACCACCGAGATGCTTCTCTTATTATCCAGTCACCGCCGATAACGACTTGCCTCCTCATTGTGCGAGGCTGAAGACAAAGCCGAGTTCACTTTTAAACCTGTAACCCAGCGGTCCGAACGTGTTCCAAGATTATGTTCCCGGTATAAAATATACGCCACTAAATATCCAGCCGAAACGGGTAGAGTCACACTTTCTGGCATCAATGGCAGTGCCACGAAAGCCCGACTCATTCCAACACTGCATTCTCAAATGCATGCATTTCAATGCAGGTTGAACTGCATTTTCAGTTCACAGTCGAAGGTTCTCTTACGAAACACAGTCATGATGAAGCATCGAAAACAACAACGAATAGATACAGTAATTTCAAACAACGGATGGATAAGATTATAATGACCTAGAGATCAAAAAGATCACGAAGTTCGATTATAGACAGATTAAATTTGTAGAAATAGAAATAACCTTCAATGGATATTTCTTAAAACCGACTGGAGAAAGAGACAGTCTAACAACCTCCAAACCTACGCCATTTTTTGTGGGGAGCTAGGTAACAGTTCCTCTGAACGAGCGGCTCAAACGTAGAACTAACATACATTCGAAATACATAATTTACAAAATTCGTTTTCGGCCAAAATGCCTCATCGGTAACAAAAAATTCGGCTTTTCTCAGAAAATTTCAATACTATATTCAATAGATACTAAGACTCGTAATAATTGGGTTTAGAAGGCATGGTGATGGCGCCATCACCTCCCGCAGTCACACCAAACACAGTTGCAGACACGAACACACCACAATGAGAATACATTAACTAATTTACAATTTAAAAAAAAAAGTTATCTCATTAACAGAATGATGATAAGTAACTACGTCGTATCTAAACAATTCTGCCCAATAATTTAAGATTTACGCGACAAAAATATTGCATCAGTTCAACTATTTCAGACCTAATGATTAGACAGTTTAAGGTCCTTTTTGAAAAGTACTAATAAAAATCTCGTTCAAGATACTTCTTAATAAAGCTGCACTTCCACAGTTCGAGCTCAGAGTTAGTGTTTTTAAAATTAAAAAATTGTTTCTTTTTTCAATTTTACTGTTTTCATTGTTTCAAATATGTTTTTGCTGGCTAAGAAAGAAAAATGTAATAAATAGACAGTTTTACCTCAAGTTTTTGAGGCAAGGAAGAAGAAAAACTTTTCTTTCTTCAAAAATTTCATAACATCATTGATATTATCAATCTTCTAACCAAAGTTTTCCAATTTGATGTTTTGGTATAAAATAAATAAATAAATGATACAATAAAAAAACCTGCACACTAAAAGGACAAAAAAGACTTTAGGAAAAAGAATTATTATGTGGATACTTTTCAGATTACTTTTGAGAATAATTCAGATCATCTTTACCTCCATTAATTGCATCTTATTTACATGATTTCAACCATTATTTTGCCTATGCCTGACTGACTCGTTTTTGTGATACACACCACATTCTGTCATTCGATTGGAATATCTCGGGACTACGGCATGTAAGAGGCCACGTTCATTTTCACGAGGAGCACTGATCAGTCTGTTCTATACGAAAATTTCAAAGCCCACTTCGTTTCGAAGATCCTTTTTACTGAGACTCCATGTTGTCTAGGATCATTTTTCAATCTTCGATCATCTCTGCTTTTTCGAATAGTTAGATGAGTAATAACTTGATGCCGTTTGGAAAAAAGACAAATCGGCCTTTCCACTTCTCACAAAAATTTAACGCCGCTTCTCTCACCTTAAAAAACATCATTCAACTATTGCCATGGGTATTCAAAACTGCAAGACAAAAACTGACTCCCTAAGATTTTGTTTAATGACTAGGGCTGTCAAAAGTATGCTTTGGCATATTTTCCTCTGTGAAGCAAGTTGGGCATTTTAAAGATATCTTTGCGAAACATAAAATGCTGAATAAAATAAGCCCTATGTAATATTGCATACTTTTGCATATTTCGACATAATTGCATATTTGGAGCATATTTTCATCAAATTTTCTAAAGTTTTGCATTTTTGGACATACTGAACAACTATGACTACACTACGCCGTATTTATTAATTTTTTATTTTTCACTTTACTGCAAACAGCACAGGTCAGTCGTAAACGTAGGACAAAATGAAAGTTATGGGTTGTGGAACATTGTTTGGTTTACTGTTGTTTCGTTGTTTGTCGCACCAGTAGGGAAAACGCCCTGAAACAATGTTGCCGTTGTAATCTACTCATTCCCCCTCCAAAATGATAACCATACTAGGGCCGCATATTTTGGAGTAGCTCAACTTTTTAGAGAATATTTTGGCATATTTAGCGATAAAAAAACATAGAATATGCGCATATTTCACCTGTTTTTTACGCATATTTTTGACAGCCCTATTAATGACTTCGATGTTGGAAAATGATCACAGTACCTTCAAGATGAAAACTTTCAGCCAGGTCTGTTCTGTAACATACCCCCTTCCCCGCCACACAATAGAATTCACAGTTAATCTAAGCCGGAGAGAGTTCACATTTCTATGTACTTTTCAATTTTTGTAAGAAATTTACTTGACCTAAACAAAAAATTCAAGGTTTATAGTTTCGGAATATTCAGAAAGAGAACAACTGATCCAAGTTCACTATACAAATAGTTCTGGCTTGTCGGGTAATATTAAATTGTACTGCGTATTCTTGTCTCGGTGTTCTCGACTTCTTGTAAGTGCGATTTTGGTAGCCAAAGCTCATGTCTTCTGTTGAGCTAGACAACATTGAAAGTTCAGAAAAATTCAGGGAAAAGTAGAATTAGTTTGACAGTAGGGATCTCTCAACTACAATCAATCTTACGAAGTAAACAATTCTGAATTACCTCAGTTTAAACTGATTATAAAGAACATTTCCAACTGACGACCGTTTTTCCAAAATCAGACAAGTCTATTTTCGCAGTTTCGAGAAAATCGAAGAAAACGTGAGAAACCATGTTCCACCGGTAGTTGGTGCATGTGAATGGGTGGGTTGGCAGAAGTGAACGCTCACGGTCAAGAAACAGTCATCAAGAATGAGAAAAGATACGGTTTCCACCTTCCTGGAACCACGTTAGGGGGAAAAACGATGGACTTAGCTGGTTTTGCCTGACCCCAAACTCGTTATCGCACCACAGGAAAGAAACATCGGAAAGCGAACTTGTATGTACATATTACCTAACAAACTACTGTGAAAAACGAATACAATTGCTCTTTACGCGCTTCTTCCCATTAGTTTCACGCTACATCACTGGACTTAGCTGGTTTTGGATCATCGAATTATGTTCGAGTAAACAGGAACGAAGAGAGGCACTTTAATACCTAGGAACGCTAGTTTCGCGATTACTTCAAAAATCGACTTGACTGGTTTTGGAAATACCGTCTTCAATTTTTCTGGCAAATTCATCAGAAATTTCATTGAACATCTAATTTTTGAAGCAGTTCATCGTGTTTTCTTCAATTTCAAGTTCGATATAATGGCGAGTTTAAACTTGCAATTTCTGGCGTTTTCGTAAAAAAATTTCAGAAAATTTTCGAATTATTAATAATCATCCAAGATCATTAGGTTCGTGGTCTTGATCTGACTTCCAAAATAATCAAAGACCAAAAAAGAATCCCAATAATCATATTATAAAAACGTGATCTAGAGATCAAAAAGACCAAGGATCATGATTTTCCTCATTGTTGATCATCTCTTCGCTGATCATGATCGTCTTCATTATTGAACATCTCTTTTCTATTTAATTCTTCGATCTGAATTCGACCGGCAACGTCAACACGTTGAACCCCATCTTGCAGAGCTTCGTTGTCTCAACTGCTCCGCTAAAAAACGTACAGCGAGCGATTCCTGTCGAGATAATCTGACACATCCACGCATTTGTAATGCATTTGAGAACACAGTGCTAAACTTTCCGACCGATCACCATGCCATGCCATGTGACCGAAAAGGAGACTCAACTCTTCTTCCAGCAGAATTTAATTGATTTCCAAACAAACTTTCTCCTTCCCATCCACTGTTGAAGAACAGACGGAAAGCCTATATGAAGTTTCATCAATTTCACACATAATAAACATTTTCAAAGATCTTGTAATGACATCGCGTCATGTTTGATGACTCAGTATTATCAAAAAGCCGCCCCCCCCCCCGACAGGATTACAAAATTTGAAAACGACAATCATCTACACACATTCTTTTCATGTCCAGTATGATTCTCCCGCCTGGTACCAACTCGGATGAAAACTCAACCTTGTTCGATTCCCACTCCCACCACTACAAGCTAAATCAATTTCGAGAAAACGGGAAACTCGAAACGTCAATTAACGTTCACTCGTCGTTCAAATTAGAAAATTAAAATGCCTAGGGTTTATATCCTGTCCGCACATCACTATTCGGATATCGTACCGAGGAACATGGAAGTCCGAATCCGCTGATTCGGAAAAATGGACACCTGTACTTGACAAGATTGTTCCACCCCTCTGCAACGGCGTAGTTACAACCGAAAGACAGATTACACTTCACACGTCATGGCGAACATTCACGAGTCGTAGGAAATTTCAAACGTGTATCTTAAGCCTAAACCAATCATGAGAATGCTTCGCAATGATCGTACAGAGGATTGCGTACAATCGCCCACGTAACCAATTTCTCCAAAACAGTCTGAATTACCGAGTACACTCGATTTTACGAATTAAATATCAACCTCGCGAAGATCCGATACATAAAAAAAACTACACTTTTAGCTGTAGGTATTTCTCGTTCATTATATGTACGTGTATTACGCATGCATACGGTATTATATGTATGCGAGTGAGCTTTGCACGGAACAGAAGAAAAACAGAACGCGTACGAAATAACTCTATCGTTAAGACGAGGAAAAAAAAAGGCATGCAAAAGCTAATAATGAAAAGAAAGATAACAGGGAAATGGATTAAAAGAAAAGTTGAATTTTAGGTCATCGCTTTCACAAGTAAGGTCAACGCTAACGCGAATAATAAATTTAAAAAACTAATAACGTAATTCATGTATGTAGTTATCGTACCATGCAAAAACAAGAGAAATTAAAACAATCGCGATCGCTTAAAATAAAAATGAATGAAAGAACAAATGGGGAAAAGAAGAGTACTAAGTAGTATTCGCAAATTTTACGGAAGTTTAGCCAAGAAGTAGGTCGAAGGGCTACTATCTACGATACACGTAAGAAACACATCAGAAAACCAACTAACAACGTCCTACGCAAAAATTCGCGCAATTTTTGCTTCCGTTGGTCCACGGTCGCAAATGCGGACATCGAATACTCGTTGCAAGCGGAAAATACAGAGAGCAAGACGAGGGGAAACAAAGGCATGAACGGTTTCAAAAAGTGGTCCACCACATCAGGTGGCTGACATAGAAAGTTTATATCTTCCATTTTCGTTCAATTAGAAACGTGACTATATACATTTTGTTACAGCGTCGTAGTGATGTGCGACGTAACGGAGTTATGAAAACCGTTTATAGCACGTTGTTAGCCAATACAGAACAATTTTGGTACTCAGAAAGAAGTGACTAGGAGGGGAACAAGAAGAAAGTTAAAGAAGAGAGTGATGATGGTGAAAAAATGCGCGCGATGTTAAATTCAAAGAAATTTCTGTTATTCGTTAACAGCAGAAACCATTAGGTGGAAAATAAGTATCGCCGATTTCTACGTTAGGCGTGATAAAATAAAAAATAAAAATAAAAAACGCAAGATATTATTTACGTTGGAGTAGTAGTAGCTATTGTATGTAACGTAGTAGTAGAAATAGATACGTATGATTACTCACCGTTTAGAAAATCTGGACGATAATTTTGAGAAAAAGGAAGTCCTAGCATTTGTCGGATCATGCGGCGTGCCGGTAGGAGAGGCCGATCCACCGTATCCTCTTTGTCGAGTCTGACCAGAGTGGAACGTAGAACGACTCGGAACATTTCTTGGAAATGGTTGTCTGTTACTCACAGCCGGCGATACGGGTGCACCTCGAACAGTCGGGCTACAACATTATAAAAGCTTGCGTTACATGAGATTTCCGATATTACATACATAGTGTTCGGCCACAGGTTCAGAAAATTCCTACCAGGAAACAGAGCAGGTCGCGCATATCAAAATATGACTGTTGTATTTTGACATGGGGCATATACTGAATAGCTCCCCAGTCCCGGGTTCTAAAAATTGCGAATTTCGAGTTTTTCAGTCACGAAAGATGCTGTTGATTTTGGTAGGGATGCAAGCGGTCTGAGTTCAAAGATCACTGACCACTGGTTTTCCAGCACTTTCTAAATTTCGAGATCTTTTTAGAACGACACGCTTGCCGCATCTACACTGGGAAGTTAAACAGTCAACTGCAGAAACGGTAATCTAACTAGTTCTTCTATTTAAACGTACATAATTTTGGAAGTAGACAAAAAAGCAGACTGGTTTCCAATTAAGACAGGTGTTAAACAAGGCGAACCTCTCTCTCCCAACGTTTTTAATGTAATACTAGAGCAAGTCTTCCGACAACTGAAATGGAAGGACAGAGGGATAAAAATCAAAATTAGAGGAGAAAGTTTATTACGTTTTAAGAACCTAAATAATCTCCGATTCACAAACGATATTGTCATCATCGCGAAGAACGGAAAAGAATTAAAAGTAATGGCGGAGGACCCGAGGAGAGAGAGCGAAAAAGTGGGCGTAACAATCAGCAAATCCAAAACAAAAATCGTGACAAATATCAAGAATTTAGAAGAAATTAAAATTGACAATAAACTATAGATGTGGTCTCGGAAATAAGTACTTAGGGCAAATTCTAATTAATTTGAAAAAAAAAAAAAAAAACACGCAAAAAGAGTTAAAAATCCGCAAGGGTAACGCGTGGAAAGCTTTCTGGTTCCACAGAAAAATACTGAAAAACAACATGAAGTTATAGACTAAAATCAAGGTATTGGAAAGCACAGTCCTTCCACTACTGACCTACGCAGCCCAGACCTGGGCCATCAATGCACAAAATCCGGTCCACGCACAATTCAATGTTGAGAAGTATCCTCCAAATCAGATTAAAAGACCACACTAAAGTACAAGATATTATGGAAAAAACTAAAGCCAAAAATATCGGGGTCGTCCTCAAAAAGCTGAAGCTCAAGTATGCAGGTCATATTATCCGCGAATCGAACATAAATGGAATGAACTCCTGACTACCTGGGTCCCACAAAAAGGCAAGCGAGGCAAAAGGAGGCCGGTTATAAGGTGGGAGGAAGAACTGCGTCAACATCTCGGACCGAAGTGGTTTAGTATGGCAAAGGATAGAACAAGGTGGAGGGACTTGACAGAGGCCTATGCCCAACAATGGGCGACCGATGATGGAGGCACTGTCTACTTACCAATAAACGAAATACAAAAATAAATGTAGATAGTGTCAATATCGCGGACCCAATTGGGTCACGGCAAATAAATAAATAAATAAAATTTTGGAAGGGTCTATCACTAATTCTATACATGACGGATAAAATTTTGTCAGCGTGTTTAAAAATAGCGAAATGCCAGGCAAAACCAATATTTTCAAAACAATATCTTCAATTTTCAGTGTACTTCAAGTTTCAAGTTTAAATGGAAATTAACAGCGCTACCAGGTGTTATCTACTTCGATTCGTTCCCAACTGATAACTCTCTACTATATCCCCTCTCATGGGAAGAATTTAAAATTGCAAACAAAAACTTTGAAGAAACTTAAATATACGTAATACTTTAGCGAAGACAGCTTTTCCTTAACCTAATTACAGTGCGACTATGGCAGTGATCTGGGGGAGTCTCCTCCCCATCGCTGTCATTAGCCCATTTTAGGGCATATGCCTGCCCGCGTCTTTTCCATTCGACTTTGTTGGCGGCTAACTCTCCTCCACTTTGGGCCCATTTCCCTCCTAAATTCGTCCCGCCAGCGCATCAGCGGCCTACCTTTACGCCTTTTCTTATTTTACGGCACCCTAGCCTCAACGTTTTTTGTCCACCTCCCTTCTTGTCTCAAGATATGGCCCGCATACTTCCATTTTTGTTTTTTGATTACCTTCCCTACGTCTTTTGCTTTTGTTATCCTCATTATCTTTTTGTTCTCAATTCTACCCCCTTTCTTTATGCCTAAAATACTTCTCACTACTGCTTTTTGAGTAGTTTTTAGTTTTCTTATATTAGCTTTTGTTAAAGCATACGTTTGGGCGCCATCCACGAGCACTGACAGAGTACAACTTTCCCATATTTTGGTTTTTAGGTAAATTCCTATCTTTCCTTTGAAAAATTTCTTGAATGCCCAAAAGTTTTCCCACCCTTTTTGTACCCTTCTAAATTCAGTTTTTTCCCATCTATTTTTGAATGAAATTAACTGCCTCAAATATTCCACTTCTTCTTCCCCCGCTTATTTCGAATTTTTCTATTTTCTTTTTGCCAGCACTTGGGATTTTGCTCCGTTTATGATTAGACCAGGGTATCTACCGGGTCCAAATTTTCCAATTCCTTTACTTTTCCTTGACCATTTCTCACTTTTTTCATAACAGTTTTACACGCATACAAATATAATCTTATTCATATAACCTTACCAAGGTAGGGGAGGGGGGCCTCACAATAAATGGAAACACTAAAAAATACTATGAAAAAGGATATTATGTAATTATCTTAAAATATTTACGTTACTTTAAATTTACTTGTAATTTTTTTAAAATCCGTGATAATAATTTTGAAGAAATTTAAATGAAAAATGTATGACTTTTCATGACCACTATCCAAAATACTTGACTTTTCCTTGACTTCCTTGACCAGTAGACATCCTGTTAGACCCGCTTCCCTACTCTGGGCAATAAATTCTTCTCCCATTTCCTTCAACTCTCTCGGTGAATTGCCAATTATTACTGTCATCCGCGAATCTCAAGTTGCTCAAGTACTCACCATCGACCCTCAATCCTTTACTCTTCCAATCCATTTCCTAAATACTTCAAGTGTACTACTGAATAGATTAGGGGAGTGGATCTTCTTGTCTTACCCCCTCCTCCCTATTAAACACTAAATTTTTATCTTTCTATCTAGTCTTATGTAAATAACGAACAAATTACTGTAAAGGATGTTGCAGAGAACACAACTTTTTGACCTAATTTCAATTTGGCCATATTTTGGCAACGAAATACACATGCGATTGCTCAGGAAGAATTACCCAACTTGTAAGTAATTAGAGGCAATTGTACGAGTGTGATTTATATCACCACTGCCTCAATTGTAGGACTTTTGTATGACAGGTAGACACCCTGGATGGATAGAACTGTGAAACTTGAAGATTTATAACTTACTAAAAGTTAGAAATTCAAATTCTGCAAGGTTCATGAAAAAAAGTCACAGCGAAGTAAGGCACTCTTCACGTGCAGGCAGCCAACTGACCTATCTGTACCAAAGAGTTCACCAAGTATAAAATCAAAAATGAGGGAACTACTGGGGCCAACACATCAAGTTCATTTTCTGATTTTGGAGATAGTTCACCGAGGAAGCACAGCCGATTTTAATCTGCTTCCTTTCCTGTTCTTAATTATCCACGAATTCGAAGAACAATTCAAGAAGTACCAATGAAACACATGATTTACGAATGATCTCACAATGTATAAAAGCTGTGACCATCCACGTCTGTTATTAATGTTCTTCCAGTTTTCAAATGATCTACAACAGTGAAAATCTACTATTTTTTTTTCTTTTAAATTTAATTGAACCGGCTTCAAGGGATGGGACATTCGATTAAACAAGATTGCTCAAAATAGTCCACTCTACTTTACACAACACTGCAGCAAATTAATCTCAAAAAATTTCAATTCAATATTAACCGAAATTAGTTTGCTTCCTCACTACTGCCCCAACTCAAAAAAACGATGATTCTTGGGGTTGTAGCTTATTATCAATTTTGCTCAGCAAACACTTGCCAGAATCAACTCATGAAAGACGGGCGGCATCAAGAACCGAATGATCAAGGTTTTCAAAATCAAGAATGAAATCGCTCAAAAACAATTTATTCTTGAACTGATTCATCTCTACAGCAGACCTAGACATGACACGTCAAAGGAGGGCACGGACGCACCGATGAGGGAGAGAGAGGAACTTTCCCCGTAGGAAATTTTTTACTCAGCAGTTGGGAAAATTTACCATTTCAGTCAGCTGAAGTTGGGAAGATCCAACAAGTCAAAAGCTTCTCTTTTTATATAATTCTTCTTAGATACTTGGGAATTCTGAGTTGAATCAAGTGGGTTGAGACTTTCACCCTCCCCTCCCCCAACAGAAAAACTCTTAGGTACATCCTCGAGGGGGGGGGGGATCACGTCGTGAAGAACTGAAATCCGAGCTCAACGATCGACTCAAATACTGAACCAAGATCAGGTACCCAACTTATAACTGCGAAGTTTCCTATCTCATTAATACAGTAGGGATGCGAGATATGTAACAACCAAGAAGTGGTTAGCGAGATACGATTCGCAGCATTCTACTTACTTTCCTGTTTGTGATTCAGAAATGGTATTGCCCGAGACAGCGACGTTAGTTTTCTCGGTGGACGAAGACTTGGCCGCAGTATCGTAGCTAATGGTACTTCTTCGACCCACCGACCCGCCGCCACTGGCAGTTGTCGTGGTCAATCGGTTCGCCGTAGTCATCGTGTTACTCTTAGTTACACCCCTAGGTTTGATAGGACTCGAAATGCCTGAAAAATAAATAGAACGCGTATTCATACCGAAAAGGACGCACCCCAAGTCGCAGACGAAACCGCACCTTCGTGTCGGGTAGGCTCGAAATAAGAAATGCCAATAACGTGAACGAAAACAGAGATGGCAACTTACTAGAATCTAATGGTACAGCCGTGGTATTCGTTAAATTGGCAGTATTTTTAACAGTTCTAGGATTGAGTCTAGCTGTATTCTCCTTAATGGTTGCGGAATCGATCGTATTTTGTCTCTTAAAATTACTGGTTACTGCGGCCGACGTGGTAATGGTATGATTGTGATTCGTCGTCGTTCCTGTAACTGCGTTATTTCCTCCTCCTCCTGCACAAAAATTGTATTCAAGTCATTATAGCATATTATAAGGCAACGCACTAAAATAAAATAGATATACGTTAAATAAACTAAATCGGATTCGTATCTCGAATGTAGTTTCAAAAACCCTTCCTCTTAATTCTTTCTTCATGATTATACCGCCTTATCAGGTGAAATCGGTCTTGGGACGAGTTTCTCTATGTGAATCGAACGTTTCAATTTTGAACTGGCTTCCCCAACCCGTGAAAGAGCAAAAACAAAAAGCCACGAATAAGAGAGTATTATGAACGGCGATAACTGCCTGCAGTAGACAACTGACGAATTACCAAAAATTTCATTTTCTTCGCTATTAAAATACTAGTTCCAACCGATCAAAATGGCCCTTTCTTCTCATTAATAGTTTAGAATACTAAATGTCATCAAAAAGACGAAGAAACGTGCAGATTTAGGAGTACAAAATCGATTTCAAAGAAAGAATGATGTTCGCGGAGAAAAACTGTAAGAATTCAAATAACATCGTGCAAAGCGTTGGCAGAATCATGCTAACTAGATATCATGGCACGCGGAAGTTTTTTTGTTAAGGTTATTAACACGTGATGCAGTGAGGGAAATAAGAAAGGGTGTAAAGGCGGAGTATATACTACATATGATTAGTTAAGTACAAGCCGAGTGTTACCCTAACTCGAGTCTACATTCAATCGATATAGAGTACGTGGTAACTACTTAGTCTAATAAAAATGTTAGTAAAGAATAATATGTGAATTGAGTAACGAGGAAATGACCGCGTTAATTGGTGATGACGGCTTCGATAGATGGGAGAACATATTATGTCAGATCGGAAAACGTACACTCGACAGATACCGTACGAACAGACACCAGATACTCAACTCCAACGTTACCGCGATAATACATTTCGATCATTCATTTTTATAAACAAGCACAACAAAGCAGAAATATGGTACTAAGCTACAAAGATGAAATGGGAAAAAAAAAATAAAAATACAGTGGCAGTGCAGCACCTAACAACGATTCTTAGTTTCCAGGAATAAGTATTGGTTGGTGAACATGATAATTCCCAACCAGTGCACATTTGAAGAACATCATCAGCGTCAAGTGCACCAACATCTCAATTCGAGAGCCAATACGAGTGAAGCTAATCTTACTCGGAAGATTACCACGGCTCGTATCTGTTCTCGAATGTACTAGTAATTTGTTGCATCCGCTGGACGGTCTTTGCTGTAGTGTACGACTTACCGTCAGAATACTCTTCTTGAAAAAATTCTGGGTACGTCAAGGTGGTCCATATCAGAATTTCAACAAACAACACTATCTTTTAAAATGAACCAGAAACAAAAAACTACTCTTTTCGAAATGATATACCCTCGATACAGACGCGGATAAATGACTGATTTGTCAGCGAACTACCCTTAGATTAATTCGTCCAACATGATACATCACGGATCTACGCACTTTAATAAGCATGTTCACATTGAATCCACACAATTACGGGACGTAGAGTACGAATGAGTTGGTAAACCGGACAGCAAGACCAACAATAGAAAAGCGGTTGCTAACTTTCAAACACCGAAATAACTGCAACGAAAAATGAAAAACGAGCGCGACCGGTGGTCAAATAGAAACTCTCATGAGTACAAATTGAGACCGTCCCCTTACAACGAAGAGAAATACGCAATTCTCGGTGAGTTGAGAAAGTTATGATAGCCACCGAAAGTAGACATCGCAAGGTAAAATGAACGATCGCATTTCCGAACGAAAAAGTATTAGAGTTCGCACATTTTCCCAGAAATTCTCACAGAAATTCTTCTTTCTTAGAAACATCTTTGTATTCATCGGAAAACACGAATAGTACGGGCAAATAGCTTTTGAAATGGCCTAAAAATGGAAAAAAATCCTATTAAAGAAGTTTTTTCCTAAAAATGTTCCTTGGGTGCTACTTATCAGCATACTAAAAATCCTGACCCCCTCGACCTGTACTCCATGCTCCACAGGGGTCAGAACCTCCCGATTTCCTGTTTTTCTCCTGTAACTTGTTAACGAAGCGTTATTTTGAAAACGTTTTAATACAAAAGTTAAAGTATATTAACTTCTCTATAAAAAAGGTTCTTCTCACTTTTTCTCTACGAGCAATACGTTTCGAGATACGAGATGGAGAAGTACGATGATGGTTCAATCCGCGCTGATTCGCGCGGCTGATTATGAAACCTACCCGTAAACAATAGTATATTTCAAGTCAAGGAGCGAAAATGAGATTTATCACGACAAGTTCAATTGTTGCGAGACGAGCCGAAGGTGAGTCGAGCAAATTGAACGAGTCGTGATAAACCTCATTCGCTCCTTGCCTTGGAAGATATTTGGTTCTACAAATGCATCGAAATT
The DNA here is from genome assembly GCA_031841125.1 of Acanthococcus lagerstroemiae. Lineage (NCBI taxonomy): Eukaryota > Metazoa > Arthropoda > Insecta > Hemiptera > Eriococcidae > Acanthococcus > Acanthococcus lagerstroemiae. The sequence goes on along the minus strand of CM063108.1, from coordinate 39,626,031 downwards.
CGAAAATACGTTTCCGCTGCCACGGAAGTATCCACAAACTAATAATCGAACAGAAGACGAACGAAAATAGTACGCGTTCGTTGCCAACGTTTCAAATCGTTTCCTTTCAAAAGTACAGAACCAATTTTCTTTTCACTTCTAGTACAGATAAAAACGTGTTATCAGTGCTGATCGCTACGATAACGATAAATGTCTCTTTCGCTACCGAAAACTGTTATGCGGAAACGCGTTTTCGATGCATGTGTAGAACAAACCATATTTTCATCATCGTACTTCTCCATCTCGTATCTCGAAACATGTTGCTCGTAGAGAAAAAGTGATAAGAACCTTTTTAGTAGAGAATTTAATATTATTTAACTTTTGTAGCAAAACTTTTTCAAAATAACGCTTCGTTAACAAGTTACAGGAGAAAAACAGGAAATCGGGAGGTTCTGACCCCTGTGGAGCATGGAGCACAGGTCGAGGGGGTTAGGATTTTTAGTATATTGATTAGTAGCACCCAAGGAACATTTTTGTGAAGAAACTTCTTTTATAGGACTTAATTCAACTTTCGGAAGCCTATTTGCCCGTACTAGAAGGTTATTTCGAAAGGAACTGACACAAAATTTGAGTAGAAAGCAAGTGAATCAAGAAAACTGAGTTTACAAACTTGTTCAACCAATTTCCCTGAACCGGTCGCGGTAATATAAAAGCATGCGAGTGAGGTCGGTAGTCGCCCCATTCGAATCCGTTTTCGACTTCTATCGTTCAATAATCACACCACAAACCGGAACCAAATGTGAACCATTTCGCGAGAAGTCGAACTATTGACCTCAATCAGTTGGGCAACCAATTCATACCTTTTTCTCGCTATGCTTGTTAAAAAAAATATTGTCATAATATGAAGGAAACTGATATTCTTGCAATTCAGCACAGAAATATTGATGAGTACGGCGTTTCATCAACCGATTCCAAAAACAACAAAAACTGAAAAATTGGACTTACTGCGATTTGGAAAAGCATCCCTCAAATATTTCTTACAGATCGACTCTCACAACTACATTGGGCTCACAGCTCTACATCGATCTTGATCCGTTATGACTTGGACGTACACAAATTTCGAGGGTTTTTGATAACAAGTCGATCGCAATCATCAATAAAAACGAGTAAGAAGGATACGCGGCCCCATTTCACATTTCCGTTTGTAAATGAAAGTAGAATAAAGTTTTCCGACATCATACCGATTACACAAAATATCGAAACCAAATAGTTGTTCTTAAAACGCAATCACGTTCGCAAGAGTCAACACAAAATGCAAAAACTAAACGCCGATTTCCAACATTTGTGATCGTTCCACATGGAATGCGTGAACCAATAACGAATAATCAAACTGGGAAGATTAAGCAAGTCAGGGCCAGTACCAGAGGGGGGAGGGCTCGACTATTAGTGGAGAAAATAAAGTGTTGGTTCAGAAAAACGGAAAGGACGAGCTTTTGTTTTTTCTTCTTGGTTTGTCAACTAAAATTTGTGAAGTTCTAGCCGAGATTTCCCCCTCCTCTCCCCCAAGACATGATGCCGATCCTGCACAACGAAAAGCAAACGCGTAATAGGTAAGTTCCCTAAAATATTTTATATCAGGAATTCGGAAAATTAAATCTCCCTCCTCCTCCACCCTCCCCCCACAAAAAGTCGAATCGAGAATGTTTTAGGAAACGCCTGATGATTATCTGAAAATCAGGAATTATACTTCTTTGGAACTATTTTTCCGGCAGACGGGATTGAATACAAAATGACAAAGTATGCTAGGCGACGAGAAGCTCAACAACTTAGCATACTCTTACTCGATTACCAAGTTTTTAGAATTCAGGATATGGGAATTCCTATTGCATATTTTCCCGGGAAAACGGAAATTAAGAATTTTTGTTGCAAAATTTCACTGGAGAATTCCGAACCTGAAATTCCTATTGTCCAAATATTGGGAAATGTGAAACGGGAAATTTTCTGGGAAACAACCCTAACAGGTAAATGTACCTGCAATTGGTGAAAATGAAACTGCATGCCTGAAGTAGTGCCGAATTGAATTACACAAACGTAGAAAGTAAAAAAATAATATCGGCAAATAAATACTGTTCCCAAAAATAAATTAGAAAGAAGAAAAAAAAGAGAAAAATATGCATATGAAACAAGCGTTACATACTAATACAAGCTACACGAGAACACATGCTATCGCGAGTTCAGCAGAGTATAGCAGCAGTACACCCAGAACTAGAGACGAGATTCGCGTTTAGACGTTACAGAGTCGCTCTCTAGCAGCCTAATGAAATGCGGCGCACTGATTAGTGTGTTTGGACAAAAAGATGATCGGTGACAAAAATGTTCTGCAAAAGAACTGAAGTTGGGCTTATCTGAAAGGAAATTATAAGGGCTAACACTTTAGTTCTCTCCAGTTTTCCATGAAAAACAATACTGAAGATGCTACAGCTCATTTTACTTGTTCATGTTTTTGTGATAAAACTACCCCAATCATATTTTCGTCCACGACACTAGCGCATCTACAGGAGTGTCCAAACGCCAATAGGATGAAAAAGCGAGCACAAAAACACGTACGCAGCGAAAAGCGAAAAAATATTACACACAATAGAGATGCAGAATAAGGCAACGTGGGGTCGATGTGTCGTTCGCATTATCAAATTTACGGTATGTCGCCCTTTTCCCCCGTCAAAAATGGAAACTACGATCGGCCGGTATCGCTAAGACGGCAAATATGAAAGCATTTTTCGAAATTTCGAGACACGCGCGAGAAAATTATGAATTCCATTACGTTACAATTTTCGCTTGTCTTTTTTTTTTTCTGATTTAATTTTTTACAAAATTCAAAAACGTTACAACAAACGCACGCAACAAGAAAACACATTTACCAGATTTTTTTCTACCTTGACGGGACAAAATACTTTCATTAGCACGAGCCATTAGAGAGACAGGTAAAGGAGAGTAAGGTAACAGAGAACAGAGGATATTATGATTCGCACCGGGATTAGGCGTGGTAGATGTAGACTCACGAATGGTTTCACCACCGGATGAGGCTCTGCGACTAGGTTTAGAATTCGTGGCCGAAATCGACCGGTGAACCGTTCGATGTGCTGGTGATTGTGCCGCACTGTTGTTGGCCGTGACAGTCGAGCCGCTTCCCTGCTGTAGGCCACGCAACGATAACGAACTACCTGATCTAGATCCGTCACTCTCCGGCTGCAATGAAAAATAAAAAGATGGTTACGATTATTATTACTATTCAATCAACATCAAGCCAGCAAGTTGTAATCGGAAATACTAAAACAGTTCACTATGGTCGATTTCATTATTCCATAAACATTGAAACATTCTATTTTTTTATGCGCTGAGAATCAAAAGTAAACTTTATAACGCTTGGTTCTGAAAACATGCCCGGCTTACGGTATACGGTGTGCTAACATACGCAAGGTAGAATGAATTCTACCTCCCGTTAACATCGCAAGACATTACGAATGTAAGTGTTTCACATATTCAATATCAAGTTCACTCTTGGGTTTGGGGCTGAAAACAAATAGCCTACGGAACTATAACACGAGAAATCAGAAGCTTTACAATACTTACATCGCTGTTTTTCCTTCCTAATAAGAGGTAAGTGGCAAATACATCGTCATACTTGCACTGAGTTAAACTATCTTCAATTTCAGCTCGACTATACCCCATTCCGATGAGGGCTTCTAAAAATTGAAAACAAAAAGAAAAGGAACTGTTATATCGAGAACCATGACGTGTACACCAATAATATCGAAACTAAAGCAACGAGCAAAATATTTTACTAGCTGGTTATACAAGAAGGGAATTTGCAATGTACCTGTCCTACAGTCCATGGTCGGAAATCCCCTTCGTGTATGGTCAGCTATCATTTCCACAAGCAAAATAAAAATATCAAACAACGCAAATAATACGGTGTAACATTCATTTTCGAAAGTGAAAAACAGTATAAAATCAAATACTCGTATTATATCGTATGTAACATTAGAAACAGTAATTCATAATTATTCGTATTCATTATCGAGTAACTGAACATATATACAGATATATAAAAAGGAATAACTATTAAAGAGCACATGTTCAATTCAACACTAAAAAGTAACGAACTATTTCAACAGGATAGTCAAGTACTCACCTATCCTTTTCAGTTCTTTAAAATCGAGTTCTGGTTCTACGTACGGTTTTAATTCGTCATCTTCGTAACCCAAATTCATCCACTTATCTTTCATAATTGTCTGAAAACGAAAAACACATCATTAAAACAGTTATTGCTTCTCCTCGATCGTTCGCTGACCCCGTCGATCCAGATTTTAATTTCATTCAACAAAATTCTCCATCATGATTGGACCAAACTTGGGTAAGAACCAGATTTTGAAAAACATATTCCCCCCTGATAACAGGACAAAAAGTAAGCATAATGAGAAAAAAATACTATGCGATTTTTCGTTAGCAATGACTAACATATTATGCAAGATATTCCCTCAGTTTTGAAAAGTGATCGGAAGTCCTGATTTTTACGCATGGTGTCCTGGAGTGAAGAAAATAGCACATGGTGTCTATAGAAATTGAAAAATAAAAATGAAGTACTTTTTCAGGATCCTTCGCAGGACTAGCCGGCATATTTTCCATATTTCCCCGAGTGTGCAAATACTTTTTTTTCCCTTTTGTTTCCGATCGTTTTATCCCCTTTACACCGCCCTCCGTTTTGCTATCCCACTCCCCCCTCCTCTTTGTGAATATAGATCCTGCGCTACACTTTTAAATGACCAATCGTAGGAATCGCAAAAAATTCATATTTATTATCACTGTATCAACAAAAAGGAAGGACATTTCATTTATTTTTTAAATTTCAGGACTTTTAGGACCTACTTTCAAAATTCAGGACTTTTCAGCACCTGTAGGCACCCTGTAGTAGTGATTGTTGCTCTTATGTTTCTTCATCCCATAAAAACTGTCCACTCAGTAAATTCAAGAAATATACAAAATTACAATCCTGAGCACGAAATTTGAGTAGGTATACCGAACGAAAAGCATGATATCATTAATGTCAATTAATAATGAACACTAATATTCGAAGAGACTTGCACCAACTGGAATATAAAAAACTACCACGAGGACATTCTAAAGTTCAGTTTTCTGGATTAACTGGGTCGTTGAACGAACACAACGGACAAAACGTCTTCGAAAAAGCAACCAGCTTCGTATAAATATCGCACAATTGTGTCAGTCCTAGGGTAGACTAATTTAGTTGATATAAAATATCCTACTGAGTTAAAGAGAATTCATGAATTCTACAGAATTACCTCTATTACTCCAAATGCCAATATTCTAGCTCAAGAAAGCCCAAACAACCATTCTACAAATAGAATTTCAAGTTACAGAGTAAAATTAGAATTTTACGAAACTGAGATTAAAAATCAAAATCTACCAAATGAGTCTATTTTACTCCTTTTCTGAATATATGTAGGGAGTTTCCACAATTAGTAAAATCCCCCTCAAATAAAACTGAGAACTGAAGTGATCTAACATCTAAACGCGTCAGTATTTTTACAAAACTGAACTCAGCTAAATCAGCCCTTTATCCGCGGACTGACACAAGTAACGATCTGCGCGCATTAAGAATAAGAAAAAATAAAAAGAATGCATACACTGCTTACTTCTAAAGATGCTCTTTTGGCAGGATTCAAAACGAGAAATTTTTTAAGCAAATTTTCGCAGTCCGTTGACATGTAAAATGGAATTCTGTATTTGCCACGTAACACTCGTTCCCTTAATTCACGTAACGTTGAGCCATCAAATGGTAAAGACCCGCTTACTAACGTATATAATATCACGCCTAACGACCAGACATCCACTTCTGGTCCGTCATATTTTTTACCTATCGAAATTGCAAATAATGACATTAACGATTCGTCCACAGCAGCGGGACAACTCATTAGATAGATCTTAATACAAGGTGTTTCAGAAAATGCGTGCACATCTTCACTTGAGCATACGTTAGAGTGAACACATCTCTTTGAACCGCCTTACGGTGTAGTATCGACCTAGTTCGTTTCATTAGCAAGCGCAATCTCAAACTAGTTTCCAGTGCAGTTCAAGCTTAACTATTTCAATTCTGCATTCGACACCGAACAAGGGACTCAACTGTACTGTTCTTCACCGTCTGCATTTCTTTCGGTCAGACTAGTATAACTTCACATCGGCCTCACATCATGCAGAACATATCGCTATCAAACTAGCAATCCGAGTATTGTATTATCATATCTCGCTAATGGTCGAAAGTCAGTCACATAGTCGATAAAATAATCGGAACGTCCAGGTTGTAAACACTGCGAAAGAGTATACACTCCGCACGTATAAATTCAATTAAAGAAGAGGAAACAGAATAGACTTAAAGTACATGTACATAATACGGGAACAACGCGGGAGTGTGACGATATCAACTGTTCAAGATGTGGGCCACCGCGAACGAACGCATAAAGGACGTTTGCAAATTAGTCTTACGTTTCGTTACACGATTCAATACTATTTTTACCTAGTAACCATACAATACACTGTAAGCACGCATTACGCCAAGCAATTACCTTGAAAGAGTTCCGGAGCAGCATACGGTGGACTACCACAAAAAGTGTCCAATTTATTACCCGGCGTAAATTCGTTACTGAAGCCGAAATCGGCGATCTTAATATTCATTTCACTATCTAACAGCAAATTTTCAGCCTGCAACACGAGTACAAATCATTATCATTACACCTACTCATAATACATCATCCCGCGAACGAAAATTAGAAGAGAAGCGATCGAACGGTAAGCATTGTGTTGATCAAAACCAATACCGATATAAGGGAGAGGAGGGTAGCTGAGAAACCGTGCGAGTTCTCACTTACCTTTAAGTCTCTATGGATAATTTTCTTTTGATGACAATATTGTACAGCAGACACAATCTGTAAACACACAACAGCAAGTCAATAATCAAAATACAGACGAATAATAATAACAAATAGATACTACAGTAAAGAAAAAACTTGTCTGTGCGACTTGACAGGGTGTTTACCAAATTGAAAAATGAAATCGAGGTTCTAGGGTTATTATCTGATTTTTCAGTTTTTTTTTTTTTTTGTTTTTTTTTGCAGATCTTCATAGTTTATTTTTCATAAGTTATACGCTGATCGAGGTTAATTGTTCGAGTAGTTTCGCGCGTAAGATGGGAGATAGGAAAAATAATGAACTAAATGAACTACAATCAAAAAATTAACACCGGTATTAAATTCCTCGTTGAAAATGCATAATACAGAATCATAATACTCTCATGTCATTGTTTTTTGAAAAAATCTCAAATTGTTGTGTCCCACCGGGTGAAGGAGATTTATAGACACCTAGAAACAAAAATCAAACTAGCGAAAACGATGACCAAAATATGGTTCAACAATGAATGTCTGAGAAACAACAGAGCACCAAAGTATGCAACAATAAACATGAAGACAGAGAGCCAAGCGACCGGCGACACCAAAAAACAAGCACAGGTAATGAGTATCGAAAACGAAATACGCGAACTACTCAGAAAAACGAACCGACTGAACATAGAACTATACAACCAACACTTCATACTGAACCAGACACTAGAACACCAACAAATCGAACAGCACATACACCAAGAAGGGAAAGACTACATAGAAAAAGAGAAAAACAGCTACGCCGACACAGTAAAAAAGAAATTATACGCACTAAAAGAAAAAGGGGGAAACACTCGACATGACCAAAACCAGCAGCACAAATTCGCCCCAAGGACAGTCAACATGACGACTGTAAACTTCATACAAAAAGAAAATGATTTACTGGACAAAGGAAACAAATACAACACAACAGAATATATAAGCGACAAAACACTGAAGAATTAACAGTAGACTGCGAACAAACAGATTATCCAGACCATAGAACCTGACTCCAGAAACGAAGCAAGAACACAAATTGGAAACATACTGCTGACCATAAGGAAGAAAAAAGGGACATACACATACAAAGTACCAACAGAAAATATTCAACCAATACAACATAAAACTCGGCATTAGAAACAGACGACCTCCGATCAAACAAATAAGCTATGACAAAACAGAAACAAAGGACAGGAACAACAGCAACGGAGTATACAGACTGGACTGCGAACACTGTGACATGACCTACATAGGAGAAACAGGCAGAAAATTCACAACTAGAATAAAAGAACATGAAAAATCACGGAAGCTAAAAGATGACAAATCACTTTTTGGAAAACACTACAACGACCCGGGACATAACAATCACAGGCTGACGGAAAAATACAAAATCCTACATTATAGAAAACAACACAAGAAAATGTAAATTAAAAGAACAACTTGAGATAATAAAGGCCAAAACAAAACAACCTAATAAACACAACAACTAACTTCCACAGGGAGAACCTATTCTAATTCGGGTCGGTCATCCGCTAGGAGCGCTACAATCGGTAAAATTGAAAACGGCATCAGGACGATTTTCCCATTTGAATGTTAATTCAGTTATCTCAAAATAAGTCGAGAACGAAGCCATTTAGCGAAAAAATTTAAATAACAAAATTTGTAGAGCGTAAGATTTCCTAGGAGTTACTTTCTCACATAAAAAGTGATTCCGATCGATTTAACGAAAGCTTCCGCCTACCACCCACGCCGCTCATCAATTATCCCGTTTTCATTGTGCGCGACACTAGCGCTGACCGGCCCGAATTGATAACATAAAACTCACTGATTGGACAGACTACACAACCACAGACAACCAATAGGAACACACCAAATAGGTTTATTATACTGTACTAGACACATCACTATAAGTACAGGATGACAAAGAGGAAAGTGATAACAGCCGAAAACGCTCTGGACTACAGAAGAAAGAAATTATGAATTGACACACCCTACATACAGAATTTACTTAACTAGAAATTAAAAAGATTCAAATTAATTAAAAAATTAGAGATTTTATGGAAATTCATTATTTCTAACTTGTACTTTACAAAAATACTCCACTTTTGAATTTTTGAAGGCCTCCTATAAAAATGGGGAACTTTTGAGGAACTGCTTTCTTTTTTCCAAAAAAGAGAAACCAGTAGACCAGGCCATTTCATTGTGAATGGAGAGAGGGATGACAATTTTCGCCTCCAAAATTTTCAGTCACGTACAAAGAGTTTTAATTCGGCAGTAGCGTTCGAATGTCCGTTCACAGGAGCAAATAAGATTTATCAAGGAACACAATCGGCTCAGCGAATTAATCTAAGGGCGTACCAAAGAAACACCATTCGTCAAAGGCACCTAGGTTGATTCGTGAGCAGTAATTTCTAGTATACAATACTCTAACGAAGTTGTACGTCAGGTGGACACGTTTATTATCAACAAAGATCAATCAAGACCATTTAAATCTGGTCCAGGCCGATCTAGGTTAGTTTATCGCACAGATCTCAAGACTGGGACAGCAAACAGCAGATCGGGTCGAAATGGCACCATCATTACTGTGTTAAGCGAAAATAGCTGAACAACCGTCAGATAGACTCGCGATGTTCGCTTCACTGACCTCGAAAAGATATCACATTTCCTGTTGATACCACGACAGAATCTACGAATACTGACTTAATGTGAACTCGCCTGAGTACACACTACGGAAACACATTTTGAGACGAATGAAGTGGACACTTAGAGGTAGCTCGGTTACCAGGGGATATTGTTTTCAAGTCAACCTTTTATCGGCTAGTTGGAGAATAATTGACAAATTTAAGCTGATTCGAGTTTGCTGGCAGATCGATCAATTCGTACCCGCCAACAATAATTTCATTCTATTTTATTCAATGTAATGCACTTATTGGGTGATAACACTGAAGAACACGCATACGAGTAGGTACGTCATACGTTGAAGGAGCAAGGATCGGGAGGAAATCCTTCAATTAGCAACCAATTTTCCTCCGTCCTTCCGTGACTGGCGACAAATACATACACCGAAATATACACTAGCCGTATGCTATTATCAATTGTCTTACAACCAATTCCATAACAGAGTACAACTCATAATATGAGTCCAAGTAATACCGTACGATAAGCTATGACTGTCTTTGTTCCTATTGGTTGTACGGCCTATAATGCTCGTGTGTTCAATGTAATGACTGTTTTTATTGGCTGTTGATTTCTGTTTATATTGTCCAATGACTGATGGGAGATTATTAGTGAGAACAGAGGTTTACTGGGCGTTTATTAATTTTATCATTTTCTATTTCGATTCAGTCAATACACATCATTTTTCATAGCAAACAAGAAGGACTTAATCAAAGAATTATTCCTCCGACGTTAAATTCATAATTATTCACACATTTACGAGCCAAGTTGACAGACGTACGTTATACGTGTAGAAGACATATCCACAATACCTGTCTAAATTTAGCACGGGCTTCCTTTTCTTTCATACGTCCATGCAGCACCAAATAATCAAAAACTTCGCCACCGCTTGCGTATTCCATGACCAAATATAACGTTTTTTCGGTTTCGATGACTTGAAATAATTTCACTGTAACAGGTAAAACAACAAAACCGTTAAATAGAAGAAATAATTAATTGGAACGCCGCCTTACTACGATTTCATTTAAAGATACAACTGGCGTAAGAAGTGCGAACGACACGCAATATACGGATTAAAAAATTCGAAAGTCACGTAGACGGCGATGAGCAACCACTGCGTCGCCAGGGGGGCGTATAAAATGAGCATCACGAGGGGCAAGTCGACACTGACTCACAAATTATTTTGCTTTTTCACATTTCAAGTTGAATCAGCGTTCGAAACAGTGCATATACGAGTTTCTATTCAGTGTGCCCGTGCCCCCCCCCCCAAATTTAATTCATCAGTATTACACTAGGAGGGCTTTGAATTTCAGATAATCTTCTGTTACACGGGGCAACGACTTTAGATTCCAAAAGTAATCAATTCATCATGGAAAGGTCACTGATGAAGAACCTTGAAACGGCACGAAAATAGGAGCCCGATACGAAGGTATTGAGATTATTTATTATGATAATATGTATACGTCGGACAAACGAGTATAGGAACAAGTAACACTCTTTCAAGATTATGATAACTGGGTACACAAATATATCATTTCTTTGTATGGAGCAACCAGAAATTTTGATCAGCAACGTGAAACCCAACAGGACTTGACATCATTTTCCTTCAATTTTCGTGTTCCACATTCATACGTGGTGTGTATTAACGAACTCAACCGGGGGATTTTTACACCTAGTGTAAGCGACCAATTAACAAGCGATTTCTACGCGTAGATTGGCTGTGGATTACAAAAACAATCGGGATAGATTTTACTACGTGCACGTTTAATTTGTTCGGGTTATAGAGGAGAGGTAAGTGCATTATAACATGGCGCGCAGCAGGGTTGTATGCGGAGAAGGAGATGACCCCCTTGGCATGGGCCGAAGATGTAAAAAAATTATAATTCATACTGGTAATAGTAAGTACACATTACACCTGTAAAAGTGAAACATTTTGTTTTTTGATGAACTAGCAACACTGCGACCGTGTCCATACAAACGTATTCGGTTTTTGTTAACCCCACCCCCTCGCAATACCAAGCTATTAGTGAATAATTTCTGTTTGAACTGACCCCTACCCCTTCATACCAAGTCTGGCTATGCCACTGGAGCGCAGTACTGAATGGGTCAAAAAACTGCCACGGATTACAACCCCCCCCCCCTCCCCGAGAACGATTTCTAATTACGGTCTAATTTACAAGAAGAACGTCAACTTGATAAAAACACGTACAATGTAAAATCCCTTCAAAAAAAAAGCATCTCAAAGGAACGACTGAAAACTCGTCAGAATGACTTACTTATCTATTCATAATCAATTTACAAGTAGTAAATAATGAACACACCCATGACAGAAAAATAACACGAGCGGGTAAATTTGGCAACAAACTCTGCCAATTTCATTACATTTTCTTTTCGACAGTCGACAATAATGTCCCTCATTATTACTAGTTGTGCACGAAAACAGGGTTGCCACTTTTTTTCAGGATTGGTTTTCCCTGACTTTTCCCGGTTTTCCAGGCCAACTTTTCCAATTTTCCCTGACTTTTTTACAGGATTCCGAGAAAGCCCAGAGGGAGGAGAGTCACAGAAATTTTTTACAATACAGATTTTTAAAAAATCGCTATCGGGAAGAAGAAGGTACAGATGTAATTTATGTAATATTTTTCAATATTATAGACTATTTCATTTGCGAATAGATTATCATTATTCTTATGTTATGATAAAAAAAGTTTACTCAGATAAAATACGAACTCGTTTGTTATTTTCAGAAAATTTCCCTGACCTAAATGAAAATTCCCTGACTTTTCCCTGACTGACCAAATTCCCTGACTTTTCCCGGTTTTCCAGAAAGTGGCAACCCTGGAAAAGCAACAACCACCAATGTTGACATAACGGAAAAATAAAATAATTATAATTCCTCAGTCAAAATGCAGAAAACTGCTCGACTTCGGTGAGGTCACTTTCTCACAGTTATGCGTGACACTTCTTAAGGGTATTTCCACCTCACGGGAGAAAGAGAGGGGTGAATTCAGAGTTTTCAAAATTTGGATAGAACAGTACTTCTTCCAATGTTTGAAGTTTGTCCGGCTGCAGTTGACCGGTAGACGCCCAATTGTATCATAGTAACAGAAAACGAAATCACAGAGGGAAGGCGATCCAGGGGTAGCAATAGCAGCGCTCTTTGGTAACAAGCCCGGTCATAAATAAAACATCAACGTTTTTAAAAACTATTTATCTTATACCATCTTACCTATATTTGGATGATCTAGCATTTTCATTATTCGAACTTCTCTGAACAACTGTAAAAACAAACAAGAAATTTATTAGGACTTCATTATTGCTAAGGTGAAGCATTATTACGATAGCACCGAGCGCGAAAATTAATTAGTAATACCATTTAAATAACCGGGTAGATCGAACTACAAACCGTAACATTAAATTGAAAGGACACAGATGGACAGTCCGATTTTCTCCCTCTTTTCGATAATAATGAAATGAGACACCTATTGAACGAGATGCCTATTGGACAAAATATCATAATTTTTTTCTGGTTCTTCGGCACAACAAACGACAACCGCAAATGAAAATGACATTCGTTTCGAATTAGGTCATGAAAATGATCTTTGTCTATTTCAACCGGCTCAAGAGAATTCGCCGGATAGTAAATAGAAAACAACTTTATTAACTTCCATAATGGCGATAATTAGCATACACAATAATTGGAAGCGTAGTGTGGAACAAGCGGAGGCTACAGTACGATATCACACTATGCGTTTCCATCACAAAGGTCGGGCGAGAAACGTGACATCTACGCGCCATTTTCGATATACTTGCCGCACCGAACTGATAGTTCGTTTCAATTTGGCGAACAGATAGATAGCCAGACAATGAGGAGCGATTTTCCGAAACGGCCTACGTCCATTTTTTTCCTCGAAACTCGTTTGACAGCGCCATTTGGTATACACAGCAGGTGTTCTACTAGGCAATCCAAGTGTCACTGTTGCCACATGTATGTGGTATACGCAGGAGTAGCACGGTATTTCATTCTCATGTAAAGTTCTGGAAAGCAGTGCAGTATCCAGGAATATGGCGAGGGGAGGGGGTTGACCGAACATAAGGGGTATTTTTAATTAAATTTATTTTCTAATGTTTCTGAGATCCGCATTTTCCTAAATTTTTAAGCGCACGGCCGAACCCAAGGGGGCGGGGGTGTCAGACCCCGAACCCCCTCTTGTATACGGCCCTGCTGAAAAGTGAACAGAGCCCAGTTTAGAACCTCGCTCCTCATATATGTACGGCGTGTAGGGTGACACAACAGAGATGGGTCGGATGGAGGAGGATTAACAACCAACTGACACTTTATCTAAAACGGCGTGTTGGTGATCAAACACAAGATACGCGGATTCGTGAACAGAGCGGAAGTAAAAACAAAATAGTTTTTAAAAAATCGAATACTTTCAATTTCCAAAAATATTGTGAAGTTCAAGTAAAAAAAAAAAAAAAAAAAAAGAGTGAAAGTTTCAAAAAAAAGTTTTAGTATTTTTATATTACGCACATAAGAGAATCAGAATTTGGTTGACTTCAAAACAACTCGACAAATGGACTCTTTTCAAAAGTTAGCTCGTGAGAGCTTCCAAGAATCGTTCTTTTTTGCGATCCATCTGCTCAGATAGCCACCCACCCACGGTAAGGCGGCTCTAAGGGGAGGTATAACGAACAACCATTTTGATTACAATAAAACTAAAAAAACGCGTCTTGATAATTTCTCATTATCAACACGCGTTTATTTACTTTTTTTTCAATCAAAATGGCTGTCCGTTATATCTCTCCTCCGCCTTACCCACGGCTGGGAAAAAGAATATCCTCCAGTTCAAAATGTTCAGAGAAGTGAGCTGTTATCTAGAATATTTTTCGGCTAAATTACCGAAAATATTCTCGATTGAGCATATTCTTCATAATACGCACTTTCTTGGACCATAATCGGGAACACACCCGGGCAGAAATTTTAGAGGAAGTGCCACAATTTTCAATAAACATTCAGTGACTGAAAGTATCTAGGAACTTTCCGCTATTTTTTTCAAATCTGGTAGGACAGGATAAATGCTCAGTTTATTTGAAAATATCTTCAACATGCTGCGTTAATACTACGCTGGAGCATTTTCCAACCGCCATCCCCTCCCGAAGCGTAAAACCATTCAACAAATCAACTGGGGGGGGGGAAAGACTCAGAAATGGCGATCAAAATAAGCCGCTACTTCAAAAACCTTTCATGCAAAGTTGGTGCCCCAGCTTTAATCCCGGCCCCTCATAGCGCTACGACACACAGTGGTTCCTCAGAAAATCTAGCAGGACAAAAGTCGAAAAATGAACTTACGATAAATTGATAAAGGACTAGGCAGGTACTGTTCTACAACCCTCAAAGCACTTGCTTTCATCTATACCAGCTGCCTTGGCTCCAGACTTCTAGGATCAAACGTCCGTCAAGTGGGCGGAGTTAACTACGAGCCGATTTTGCAGTTTCGGTACATTTCATGGTGAATCAGAATTTAGTTTTGTTTTTTGATTTAAATGCGTTACAACGTGAGAATTTGATGTTTGAAATAAGTACATTTATGTTATCTAATATTCACAACTTTTAGCTCCACTAAAATTTCTGGGCATTTCTGAGCAAAATAATGTTTTGCATCCAGTTATTCTTTAGGATACGTGTTTTTGGGAACTTTTCATACTTTTTGCAACTTTGTGAGAAAACGCTATACAAGTGTTACAGTTCTTACACGTTGAATTTTCCGAATTTTCAGTTTTGCCCCTCCACCTTTGAACCCCGTTCGGGTTTATGGCCAAAATAATGTCAAAAACGTATTCGGGAGATTTGATAACACATACTTTGATATGTTAGACAGTAGTTTTCCGAATTTCCAGTTTTTCCCCTCCCCCCCTCAAACCCTTCTTGGGTTTAACCCGAATGCCCAGTTTCAGATTTTTGGCCAGCTAGTCTTTCTGAGGAACCACTGTGTGACACTGTTTCAAGCCTTAGTTTCAACATTTTTCTTGGTCTAGTTCCAGTTTCCAGTTCCGTAATCAGCTCCTAATTTCCTGTCTTTGCAGCGGCAAAAGCAGAACCGAATCCCGGGGCACCGAAGTGCCCGAGGCCCGGCATCCTGCAGCCGAGATGTCCTGACTAACCTGCCGTGTAGGTAAGCGGACGCAAGACTCTCGTGTTCAGCTGTGCGAACTGGAAACGAATTAAGGACATACTTCTTTCCAATTTGAAAGAATAACTACCTACAGCCAGAGGTACTCAGGTCCGGCGTTGGTTAGGCACGGGCAAAGCGGGCCCTTGCCCGGGGCGCTCAAAGTGTAGGGGCGGCATTTCATCGATCAGCATGGTATTATGGCCCATTAAAAATAATGATAGGCTTATCGCGAAGGTGTGATTGGTGCCTCATTTCTTTTGCCAGGGGCGGCAAATATTCCTCCATTGCCCAGGGCGACGAAATCTCTACCACCGGGCCTGAAGGTACTCAAGTTCCCCCTTAACAAGCGGCTAGGATCTACTCGGCGTTCGAAGTATAATACTAGACTCACCTTTTGTAAACTCGATGGATTCAGTTGTGTTTTATCGATTATTTTAATGGCTACCTGGAAACAAAAAAGTAGAATATAGCGTTAGATCATTCACATTACGTCAAAATTCCACACTAGAACTCATTCTTCGAAGCTACGTGGAAGGGATTTTATAGAGAGAGAAGCTCAGGCTTCGAAACGAAAACCAAATCGTTGGCTGACGAACCCGGCCAACATTTTTCGAATTCTGCACGAGCTTACACGAAAAACCGCGTTTCATTGCACTGGAAGAAGCTATGAGAAGACAGTGAGATTAAATGGGATTCTGCTCTCTGCCACCATGACGGAAATACGGTCACGCGCAGACTGTAATGTCGAGCCAACGAACTTTAGCCTATCTTATGCACACACACATACAAAGTCATTGCGAAAAGACAATGATGGATGGCGACATGGAGACTAAGCTTCCAGAAAGGTTCAATGTGGATAAACAACGGACCATGAGCCGAGATCTCGGAGATTCTGCGGCAGATAGCTGCACTCTGAAATAAATTGACGCCGAAAGTCTATCTCTGAATCGAATTCAGTTGAGTCAAAATGGTTCAAATCTGAAGAAGATATTTCTTTGAGTCGTAAATAAGGACTCCTAAGATTCGACTGCACACGTTTGCAAACCAAGACAAGCTAATTCAGTGCAACTAGCTGACAGTATTTTCAAATCCGTTGGCAATGTTCACAAATTCTGCTAAACCTGGTAATGTATATGGTATTCTGCTAGATGAAAAATGAAAAATCTTCACAGCTATCTTGTTTCAGGGTGTCCACTAGAATTGATTTAAAAAAAAAAAAAAAAAAAAAAACACTTTGGATGGCCTTCTATCGCAATTTTTAGTGGCCTCAAAAATTGTTGCTTTTGCTCTCGCTTACTCTTTTGTTGTTTCTTTACTTTATGTTGCATTTAAAGCATCACTCCTAGAGTCTGGTTCACTTAGGAAACATACTTTTTTCACGGCGCTGATAACGTGTTCTTGAATTCGTCCTTCCCCTCCAACTTCAAAATGCCCATTTTCCAGATGTATTGCGGGTTGCAAATTATGTTTCTTAACTGGACCAGACATCACTCTTTCTTTCTATTCATTTCTAGTCATTTTTGGGCTAAACTGCATTTGCTGGAACTGAAGTCTGCTGGCGCATCGAACGTAACCACTGTACACAAATGGCAGCCGCAAAAATTGTTTGTGAGGGTCAGTCATATTTCACTCACTGACTATTTACTCATTAGCTGATGTCTGTACAATAAACTTGTTATTTTGGCAGCCCCCCCCTCTATTATAGAATAAACATTTTTCAGATGACCTACAGTGAAAAAAGATATAGATGACTTTAGATGACCGGTAGACACCCAATGTAAGATATTCCGAATTCTGCAAAAAAAATGCTGCCAAATTTTCTCCAATTTTGCAGAATTTTGCTGAAATTGCGTTCCCAAAAACGAAAATTCCGCTAGCAGCTAAAACTGGACCTTTTTCTGTTCAGGATGTAAAATCTACTAAATGTATGTGGCAGTCATTCGGCAAAAATGGCAGTAATGAACCTACCGTCTCTTCATACGAGTTACTGGTAAGGGAAGGAAAATGAGGAGCTTCAAGCGCGTTTCACACAACTGGTTACGAATTATTCATCAACCACCCTCCATTTTTCTTCTTATGAAGAGGTTGCAGGACGAAACGACGGGTCCGTGTACATTCAATTTCTAAAATGAAAACTACCCTGCATGCACGTGTTCACATTCACATACCTATCTACAAGCACACAAAAAGTGTATATTCGAGTTACGTGCAATCGTAAATACTAGATAATAAGAACTTATTTTCCACGAACGAATAATTCAGATAGACTTTCCCTTTTACATTGTTATGTAACGCCTACTTTCCCTAGTTCTCTCATTACTAACTAATGTTTTGCCCCTTCCATTTTCCAGTAGATACAATTGGCCAATATACTATTCTATGAGTCGCCTGGGAAATTCGCACTCGTAACAGAACAAACAGATAGTACGTACAGCCGACATTTTCCGAGAAAACTTGTCCAGCTACCGCCGGCCGGTAAGGAACAAAAAATATATTCGATCTACTTCACACATAAAGGAAGCAGGAGGGAGCATAAATCTGGCTCTTCTGCCTCACGCGACTTCCCCAGAGAACCCTAGCAGCTCAAGAACACGCGAAGGTTATTTTGAATTCAGCAGTAGAGTTTTTCGCTTCCCGTTAATTTCACCCGACGTTCAGCAAATGGTCTGATGTCAGCCAGAATAATTTCAAGCGTATTCTCGTTCCAAATAATACCGCGACGTTCGAAATTGGAACGAATAACCCCAATTTCGATAAAATATAAACGGAGTACGCGCCGGGGATAATTGTGGGTGAGCCGTATTTCGGTGGGAGTGGACTACTATTCCGGCCCATTACAAGCTCCATGTGTTACTGTCCGATTACTTCAACCCAAAGTCGACTAAATCAGTCATAAATGATTCGAACAGGGGGGGGGGGAGTAAATATTGAGACACTATCAAAAAGCATCAATTTATTCGTAACGCACCACTGAATATCTCAGAGATGAGAATATGCGTAAAAGCACTGAAGAAATTCCAAGTCATTCTATTTCCTTTTTCTTTCTTCTGAGTTTCGAGCTAGACTCGTCACTTCACATCCTAGGGTGACAATCTGCAGCAGAAGCCTCACGTCAACCGGTTCCAAGTACGTGAAGCACGTGATTCTTACTTTATAACGTTTTGAATTCAGTAACGCAGGTCTCGCCACTCAAGTTTCATGGCCTAGATATACATTCAGCCCACTCGAGTAATATCAACACATACCGGATTCGGGTCAATGTTTCATGGAAAACGCAAAATCGCCAAAATATGCTGTAGCAATAAAGAAAAAGATGGTAGCTGAAATTTTACACACACAAACGTGACGACCTAGACAACGCATCCAAATTTCATAAAGAAGCTGCCGATTTTTATTCGACTTTTTTCTTCGTTCAAAGCTCATTTCGACTACTAATTTCCAACTTTCTCTTCCCCTAAGGACATGTTGACCTCACATAACAGATCCTAAACTTTCTTCTTATCTAAAAGTTATTGGGTTACTATTAAACTTCCATTCTAGTCAGACATGGGCATACAGCATTCGATTGGAGTAGAATTTCAGTCGGAATTTTCAGTTCGGAAATAGAACAAAATGGCGAAATTTGCAAACATAGAAACTTCGTAACATAAGGACTACACCAGTATAAATGTTTTCACATATGTAGTCACTAGTATACTCCGAGGAGACAGATTACCACGGAACACTGCTAGTAGGCCTGATGAAAGGGCGGCAGCTCGAGATGTATGCTTCCAGCCTGACCTCTACATATAACGGGGCTCGTCACCATTGAAAATACGGCAAAAATAGTATTTTCTTGTACAGCATTGAGTAAAAAAAAAATTGTTTCGCTCTCAAATGTTTCTGCTACACATGTTACTCTACTGAAGGGAGAAAGGAGCACCTTTTTTGCCCCAGGCCCGAATTTTCTCTCCACGATCCTGACTACTCGAATGAACAATTGCAAAATTTAAGCCCCATTGAAGGTGGTCTCGATGTCCTTCCTAACTACCTCTTCTTGAGGTTCTCTTGAATATTCCTTTTTCTCATGGAAAAAAACAGACGTTCTGAAATTTGAGACAAAGAATCTTCTGTTATTTTTGATCGGTCTCTATTCACAATGAAAAACACCCCCGCTACGATCATTAACAACGAGGTTACAGCCCCAACCATTAGGTCTATAAAGAGAGTGTAAACTGAAGTTCGATCATTTTTCAATACATTACTCCGCTCAATTTTTTGAGGGGGTGGGAGGATTTTTGGGTAAGCCCAGCCAAAGGGTAGTGACGGTTAGTAAATGCGCAGCATTTCTGTGCAATCCTCAGCAGATGATGCCCCGAGATGAAAAGCTCAATGAGACACAAATAATGCTCTCGTATTCTGAGCATACGTTCGAGAAATGCGGAGCAATCGCTCAGGTAAATGCTCTATTATACTTGTAATATCATGAAAAACAGGTCGAAATGCAAAAATAGGAAGCTAAAACGGAAATTCCTCTTTTTCACAACTTCGAATCGGGTGAGATTAAAAGTAGTCGAAACGGTACCTCTTTCTGTTCGGAAGATTAGACTTAAACTTTCAAACCCATCTTTCGTATTTTGTTGTCACTGTTTCACTTCAGCGTCGGCTTCAATCATAATTATTTCAATGATAGTGTTATCGGTCATGTCACACGTATGAAGGATATGACTAGTACTGAGTTTATTCAAAAGTTCGATTCTTGAAAAATCGAAGCACAGGCAAAATTCACATACGACAGCATTAATAATAGAGATCTACAATATGAATGATGTATAAATTCTGCATACCTGCAAAATTAAGAGCTAGAACACTTACAATATTTTGTCGCATTATAGCGCCTTTAATTTCACAGTCAGGCAAAATTTGTATATGAACTAATTTAAAGTTCGTGATGAATACTATTAAAAAGGTCATGGGCAAATTTAGTCCATCTCGCATATTGAAGGCGGTAGGCCATTGAATCAAAGTACTAGTAAAAATCGGAACTGCGAAAGATAAGCGGTATGGATCAAGATGATTCTTACGACAAAATATTGATAGAGGTTCACTTTTGGACTAAATGGAACAAAATTATACCCAATGTCGGAAAAAATGTTTGAAAAAAATCTTTCACTCATACCCAGGCCATGCAAACAATTCGGATGCAATATTCGTCTGCTCCTTCTGGTGAAGTGATAATGTGTCTTATCGTTATTTCTCGCTTTCTCACAAACGATAAAGAATTTCATACCATGCATTCTGCTCACTATGCCAGACCTTGAAAAAGTTACATTTGGCGCTGTATTTGATAAACTCAGCTGTACAACAAACTATACTACGCAGTATTTTCGCATCAATTCAACGGCTAAAAAAAAATAAAATAAAAAATTCAACCGTTTTTACTTTGGGGATACATCCAACCTGTCTTGTTTCTCCCGTTTTCCCTCTCATGCCATACCAGGGTGTCTATCAGATTTGAAAATGGAACATACTGGACTTTCATTGGACTTTTTATTGGGCCATTTCAAACGCCTAATCACAAGTAACACAGGCGCGCCTATGGAAAATTTTCATTACTCATCGATTTGACATCAATTTTTTTCAATCAGTGACAGAATTTTCTCTTTCCAAGAACTGACACGTTCTCAAATAATGTATCCAGTCAAGATTTCCACAACATCAAAAAAAAATTATTACACTTATTTCTTCATTTCTTAATTTTTTTATCGGACCAATATTAAAATGATTTGACTTTTATTTGACTTATTCGATCATTTTTCGAATATTGGACTTTCACTACATTTATTGGACCGGTATCCACCCTGCATACCTAATAAGTGGAAAGAAAGATTCGGTTTGTCAGTAAGGCATCAGGAACAGTTTGTGGCGAAGAAAGACGTAATGGGATAAATGCTACATAAAAGAAGAAAATGAAAAAAAAATGTTTCAGAATTCAAGTCGAAAAAAAATTTGAATAGTTTCGCCTTGTTTTTTTTTTTTTTTTTGAATTTAAAATAGAACATGTTCAATTTCATTGATTTAATAGGAAAAATCGTTCTAAAATTTAAGTTTAAAAAAAATCGGGTAATATGTGAACGTGCACATGAAAAAGTCCCACTTGGTTAGTGCTAGTTTTCGAGATAATTTTAAGCAAATAGGGTAAAAATTGTCGAAGTTGGGATTTTAATCGTTTCTTATAGAGAAAATACTGCTCTTCAAAATGTCGTTCACTGTTTCTAATGGGTGCCCGCGTTTTCGAGCTATGCTGAAACAATGTGGAAACGAAAATAGACTTCTCCACTCTTTCACAGGCTACCAATTACTACCCAGGGTTGCCTAGGGTAACTAACACGTTTTACACCTAGTTACTACGTCATCTAGCCACTTCAGCCTCGTTCCGAAGCAATTGGTAAACATCATGATCGTTATTATAAGATGTATCGAACCATAGAGGAATTATTCCGGACAGTAACGTACGAGTATCCACACACGTTTTTCTTGAAATGAAGTTTCTTGAAATTTCAACTTCAAATGGTTATATCTCCGCAAATTTTGGACCTAGAGAGCTGAATGAGGTCTCATTAGATTAAAAATTTTATATACTTTCGCACTACCGGTGTAACTCCAAACTGACCAAGTGGGACTTTTTCATGTGTACTTACAAACAGCCTTATTATTTGTTTTCTTTTTCTTTTGAATTTAAAATAAAACGTGTTTAATTTTACTGATGTTCATACGTTATCTTTCTCTCTTTTTTTCTTCTTCAAAGTTTGATGGTTACCAGTAGTTTTATTCAACGGTCTACTGCCAATTTGCACATAACCTTTTTAGTTCTACTAATGAAGAGTAACAAAAAAAGGTCATATTCAAATTTTGCCCATCTGTGAAATTGAAGGCGCTCGACACTTCCTACAATAGTTTATCGCTTCATAGCGCCTTCAATAGTGCAGATAAGCAAAATTAATACATAACTCATTTTGTAAATCTTAATTATTACTACTGTCAAGGTTATAATGTGAATTTTGCCTATCTGCCACACTGAAGGCGCTATAAAACAACGAAGTACTGTAAGTGCCTTAGCGCCCTCAATTTCACAGATAGGCAATATCTGTACATGAACTAATTGAAAGTTCGCCATGAATGCTATTAAAAAGGTCATGAAAAAGTTTTGCATAACCGGCATTTTTAAGGCGTTGGTAACATTTAATGTTCAACCGGAACTCCAAGGACAAAACCCTTAGGAACATCTTTTTTACAAATTAAAATAAAAAATTTTAAGCACTTTTGTTCACTAAAGGCGACTTTTTAACTAGGTCGCGCTCGAACATTCGATAATTTTCTTTTAGCCTATGTACAACAATCCACCAATGCGCAACCCTTTTCTAATTACTGATACGCCATCCGTATTTGTACCAGCGAGCCATTAGGGCTCGCTCTTCAATCGCCCAGGAGATTACAATCAAGGTCGTAGCAATGAGGGTGCTCCTCCAATAATCCTTCACTGTAGGCGAACTGGCAATTTTAGGTGCTAAGAAGGAAAATTCATGCATCTTCCGTGTTTTTCCTTTTTGCTTTCTCTTCTTAAGAGCTGAAAAATGTGTAGTTTCCTCGCGTCAACAGGCGGAAAATTTCTGCCCCCCCCCCTAATAAACTTATTTTCTAATGCTCCTCATTACAACGTAGCTTATCTAAGTGTATGTGTGGTGGTAATATTACTTACTTCTTTTCCAGTTGGAACATGTTTCGCTAATTTCACTTTGGCAAAGTTTCCTTTGCCGATAGTTTTGAGCAGTTTGTATTTGCCTATGTGGGGTTCGTCGGAACTTCGATTTCTACTCGACTGGAAAACTCTGCGGGTATTTTCGTCGCCCTGAAACACAAAAAGAGAAAATACGTTAACACGTTAAACGACGGTCAGCTGCGCTAACGAATACGTATACAGCAGTGGTACATTCGGTGTCGAATAATAATTGTCTCGTAGGGATTATCAATTCGCATTATTTCATTTTTAATTCCAGAAAGAGACGCTGGGGTGGATTCGTCATTACTTTCAAGAATTCCCGTATTATTCTACATACTGAAGTATGAATGCAGATGACGCGGCCAGAAGTCATTTACTTTAGTCATAACCTATACGTGGTATTTAGTCAAACTTCTGCAGCTGCGATGCAACTAACACGTCACGAGAGTGGATTCGCGAACTAGGGTAAACTGGTATTGGATAGTGATTACGAATAACTGAACTGTATCAGGTTCCCCAGCAGTACATTCGAATCGAAAGGGTATACGAGAATACAAGACGAGAAGCATACACGCTGACGTAAGACTGGGTGGTACACTGATGGCTGTAATGACGTGTAACGATAAGATGTTTTCAAGGTACGCGAAATCAAAAAATCGGTCACCGTTCATTTTCCCAACGCAGAAGCGCAATCCTATTTCCGGTTTTTTCGCGGCCGGTTTCGCCAGAGCGAGCGCTCGTTCGAGGACCATCGTAATATCCATTCGACTCGATGCCAGATGACGCGACGTGCGTCACCGTCACTCTTGCGTCGCGCCGCACTGCGCTGTAAACTTGACTAAAAAAATCAACTTTCATCGTCGACGCGTCGTATAATTTTAGAATATTCATCAACTCGCATACATTATACCAAAGGCATGGACGACTAATCGCCACGAATTTGCCAATTGGACCGCCAGTATTATGTTCAGTGGCAGAGTCGCAGAGAGAAACTCAGAGCCTGGACCAAACTTCCGTCGAACTGGGAGGAGGCGGATACACTGGGGAGCAGGAGGGCAAAGGGAGAAATTACTTCACCAAGAGACAAGAATATTAAAACTGACATTATTTCACACATATTGAGGTAACCAATCGGAAACTCTAACAAGATTACAAACAAGCTTACAGCGAGTGTTGCTGGAGAGTCCCAAAGAGTTTTGAAGTGGAAGTCTTGAAAATTTACCATACAAATATTGTGAAGAATCTCAGCGAACCTCAACAAGTCTGCAAGGTTCTTACAGAGTCTTGAAGAGTCCTAATCAAGTCTGAAAGAATCATGAAGAGTTTTAAAGGAATTTCTAACTGTCTCAGCGATCCTCGAGTAAGTTTGGAAGACCCTTAAAGAGTTTTGAATTGAGTCAGAAGCCTCTCACGGTGTCTTCATCAAGTCTTGGAATACTGGAATCTGAAGGAGTCATAATAAGTGGTAAACAAGTCTTGAAATATCACTAAGCCTTCAACAAAATCTTTACCGAGCCTTCGAGTCTCATGTGTCCTACAGAGTCTTTCACAAGCAGTATGTAGTTTTAAAAAGTTCTAACCAGGCCTTGAAGAGCCTTAATAAAGTCTAGAAAAGTCATCAAAACTAATTGTGAACAGTTTTAGTCAGTATTAAATTAGTCAAGAGAATTCAACAGCTTCTTAAGACCATTGAAGAATCTTAGCTGGCTCTGAAAATACCGGTCCCCTCACTTCCGAGGGAATAAAGTCGAATGGTATTTTAAACTAAAAATTCTTCATTTGTCGTCCAGTTAAGAATCAATTAACTTGAAAAGTTCGACAGATTTCCCTTTTTAACACCGATAAGAAAATGACCAGCAACCTGAATCGTTTAAAACCTTCAATTACTTTCCGTTCTGTTCATCTACTCGCTCATTCACTCTCTTGAAGGAATGAAATGATCCAAATACTCAAAAGACACGAGAGGAAAGGACTAATAAATGTAAGAGCCAATAGCGGAGGGTTCAAGGGTTGTGATGAGCATGATCTTGGCTGCAGAGATTATCGATGATCTTGATGATGATCCGAGATCAATTAACAACAGAGTGCGCGAAATGAAAAAGGGCCTAAATCAGAAAACCTTGTTTTGAGAAAACGCAAGTCAATGCTTCCGTTTACAAGTTTCATATTTTACTGTGTGCCTCCCAATTCTATTGTTGGAAAGTTTTCATTTTATTCTTGATATTACACATACGGGTAACTTACAGTAAAATCACTCAACAATCACAGGTTTCCATACTGAAATAAATACAAATCCTGTGGTTGTAAAGTCATCAGAATGCTGATTTAAGACTCATAGAATGCTCAAAGAGTGGCAACCTGCTTGCAAACAATGGCCGTACTTCGAGAAAGACAGATAGCGACACGGGCTAAGGTGCATTTAAAAGAGGAATGCTTGCTGTTTCTTTCAAGCCAGTAGTAAAAAAAATGAAAGAACTAAGTCGATTTAGGCCTTTTTCATTGCGCGCACTCAAGTAAATACCAATTTTTAAGGAGGTCCTATCGTTTATGAGAATCCTGCGGTAAATCGGGACGTTCCCAAAAACATATACCCACCTGCTGATCTCAAAGGTGACCGTAAGTCGTTCTCCAAGTGATCCTACCCATCACTGGTAGCAAACACGACTCAGAAAAAACTGCAGCCTGCATAGTGCCGATATCCATCGGCATGCAGAATGGTCATTCGATTCAAACGGATTACTGGACAGAGTGTCTAACAAATTTGACAATTAAAAAGATTGACTTTTACTGGACTTTCACTGGACTCATTTTGGGCTTCTTATATGCGCAAAAATTGAGTTTGCAAGACACATAGTGATTGAACTTGAGTCTTCGACAACACTAAATTATTATTATTCCTCATTTTTCAATTTTTTATCGAACCTATATTAAAATTGTTGAACTTTTACTGGACTTCTTGGACCATCTTTCAAATACTGGACTTATTGGCCCGGTAGACACCTTGCTGGACAACGGCGTGCGTGAATTGAACAGCGAACATCATTCATTTATCATCAATAATCGAGTGCTGGAACAGTCATCGAAACCAAGTTTGACCGCGATCTTATCACTGAGTGACTCCCTAGAACAGTAGCCACTTGTCCGCAAGGATAGCGCGTAGAAATAGCCCGTGTTCCGCCGAGCCGGAGGAATTTCTCAGAATTGCATAATCAGACACACACATAAGGGTACATCCACAATATTATTCGCAGGAAAGCTGGTGGTCTCTTCGGCCTGGACTGCGCATACATACAACTGCAAGTACTCGGGTTTACCAACTCGAATGCACCATTGCCCATTCATTCATCTTCGCCAATTCATCATAAACAGAACGGGGTACAATAAAAGCTCTGACACGAGACCACGGACAATGTTTCTGCAAGATACGCCGACAATCACCGATCGTTCAGATGAATGCGACCGACGCGATAGTCGGTCCCATCCAACTCGTCGTCCCAAACAGGCCCATCGTTCAGTCCGCATCGAGCCCACTCCCATCGACACTTACCGCTTTGTAGCCACCGTCGTTACCCAAATGCTGATATCCGGTCGACCGCTGCGGATTAGAATGCAGGGATTGTATGGGCGGTACGTTTTGGTGGTACGGGGGTAACGAGACGGGAGCTTGCGCCGTCGAGTGCATCCAATTGATGTAGCTAACGGTGGTCGACGAATCCGATAGCGCCATTGTATCGCCGCGGGCCATCAAACGATAAGGCCGCCGTCAAGCACCACAACGCGGTCCAACCGAATAGTCTGTCGCCGTGCTGCAGCGTCGCACACGGCATCGCATCACTTACACGCCGCCGCACCGCCTCGTATCGCAACGTAACGTACAACCGCCGGTCTTCCTCATACCGTCCGGACGAGACACAATACGAGAACCACGATATGTCCGCACAAAACGGAGCAACTCCTCCGGGAGTACCACCGGTGACGTAGGCGAGAGACTCTCTTCGACCAAAAGGTAACCGCGATGCAGACCGCACCGATGACTAAGCGCGAGGAGGTTCCACTCTACACGGCAACACACATCAGATTACACCGATCGCTGTACCCTGACGTGACATCGAACTATACTCAATCACAGCACTGCACTAGATTCGTCATAAACTAGGCACTATACAACCGATTTGCAGACTCGAAGTCCAACTAGCAATGGGCAACAGCACAACATATAGAGCACACAGCGATATACCGAACCGATACAACCCAACACAATGAGTGCACCGCAACTACGAAATGGTAACGTACTGAACTGTGTGCCAGAGCCGTGGTCCGTACTCCGCGATACAATTATAATCACGGCGCAGCGTTACACGGATATCGAGGACAGGTTCACGGTACAACTAACAGGTAACAGGTAACCGGTAGCAGCCAGCCGCCGCAACCGTACCGAAAGTGTATACATATATATACACAGTAAGTGTATAATAACAATTTAAATGGTGGAAACGCGGAGAAACGAAAGACTGGATTCGTTACTCAGTCAACGGGAACGACAGAAGAAACGAAGAAAATAATAAAAAATTCACCGCAGACGGGTTCGAGGCGGTGCGGCACGGTGCGGTGGGAGAAATCGCGAATCTTGAAACGAATATCGCCAGAAAAAGGAACAGAGAGAAAAGGTAAAAAAAAAAAAGTCATAAACGACGGACGAGCCAACTCCATGCGATGGCGCAACCAAAGAGGAGGAAATACGAGCAAGTTACGACTCGAATCTGCGCGTCGATAGCGTGATTCGCAACTCGAACACACACACGACACGAACTTGTTGCTCTTTTACTCAACGCTGATGCGGGTAACACTGATCTCAACACACGCCTGCTTTCAGTAGGGTACTATACTTTCGGGAAGCAAGGGATAGAGGAAAGTTGAGGAAAGTGATTTGGGGTAAAACCCATCAGTATATAAACCTGCACTAGAATGCGCTGCAAAATCACCTGTGCGGGTGTTAGCGGGGGAAAATGAAAAGGTGATCATGTGTACTTTCAAATAGAAACGCTGCTATCTTCAGGAGGGGAACAAACGAGTAGAAATTACTCTACCAGTGGAACTGATTATGATTCAATTTTTCAGCGATGATGCACAGTGTTAAAATTTAGGACAAATTTTCATTAAAAGTAAATTTCTAATCGACTTAATGATAGTTGAAGTTTGCTATACGCTTACGAATAAATGTCTATAATCACCCACTCATACCACTGATAAGACGCAATCGTGCCAACATTTGTAACTCTAATTTATATCCGAATAACGGTACGAGTGCGCCACCTGCCATTTTGTATCCAACCGCACCCGCTGATACCGAATTGACTACGCGGTACGCTCCGCATAGTCGGATTCAGCATCCACGGGCACGGTTGAATACAAAATGACAGGTTTCCACACTTGTATGATTAATGATTATAGGGCTCTATCTGCATAGTCTTAAGAAGATTCCAACATTATACGAAGCAGAATGCATATACAGTGGCACACCACTTCGAACAGAACTCTCCATTGCGCAATCGATCCATTATTTTCAGGGTGTCTACCAGACTTCAGTTTCGGAATTCCAATACGTTTCCGGGACTTCGTAAGACAGATCCGGGAAAAATTTAGGAGCAAAAAATACCATATTCTGCTCTCAACACACATCGGCATTACCTGTATTCTTTTACTGAACAGTCCTATCACCCTTCAAATACGAACACGTACTTCGAATTTCAATAGATAAATGCAATAATTCAGTAACGAACTTCAATTTCATTTGAACATACAGGTGACCCCCCCCCCCGACTCTACAGACCCCACACCGTGCGACTACTACCTATATTCCACCGCGGAAAGGGACCTGAAAAGACGTCGATTCGAGTCACAGTGTCGGGCTTCAGAAGATGTGGAGGCGATTTTCAAGATGATGTCGAAGAGGGAGGGGTCCCCAGTACGTGTTTTAAAAGTGGCAGGAATAGTGGCCCCGTGTATTCAATTCGGAGGGGAGTATACTAAACGGGAAACCGAACTGGGTTTATAAATTTTTATAAATAAAATTTTGATAAAGGTCGTCCGCGTCTTTATTGAACACCCCTCGTATTTCGTCAGTTGCTAATTGACTGATCGATCAGATCACTACCAAAATTTCAACTGCAGTGTCACCTTATACTCTTACTCACGTGAGGGCACACATTGTCGTTATCAGAGATGAGCAAGTTTGGACAAAATTCGTTCGCATCGTTTAATCAAAAATCTCGTTCGCACTGTCAAAAGTTCGCAAAAAATCCGTTCGAGTTCACTTAAGTTAACTTCTGAGTAGTTATTGTTTCAAATTCTTAGAAATTCACGTTGGTTGGCGACATTTCTAGTCGTTTCTGGAATATGCACAAAGCAGTCACCATGTATCTGGGAAACAGTTATTCGAGCTTCGGAGGCAAAATTGTGTCCAACATTTGTAAAAAATTCCGGGACCTTGGGCAATAGTAAAGTGAATCCCGGGACTTTTCCAGGTTTTCCGGAACTTCCGGGACGGGTTGACACCCTGATTTTGACTGCACACAGTCAGTTCAGAATCTGTCGAAATTCAAGACCTTTCAATTTTTTCAGCACTTTAATTAAAGTTTTAGATTCTGCATTTCAGACACGCCCTACAGTCATATGGCAATCATTTACCCATTTTGATTATTCAGGCTAAAAATTTTCTACAAAACACCACAGCTTGCGCAGAGCAAATTTTGAGAAAATTTGCATATTGTTCCACTGATTTTACATGATTTTACACACAAATGGAGTGCATAATACTGAACTTCAATAAAAATTTTTAAAATAGTTTCAAATTCATAACATACGACCAATTTTTGAAATTCTACAATCAAGATGGCGGATTGATTGTAACCATGTATAACTATAGAGCCCTATCTGGTATTCGTACCAGCAAAATCAATTACAAAATGCAACTGGTTCAATCCGGAAATTGCTATACATAGCAAGGTTTTTTTTTGACCGAGTTCGAATTATCTTGACACATCGTACGATAGCGCTATACTATGAAAAAGAAATGGGTACCCAATTTCAAGATCATTCAAGAATTTCAACCAGGGTGTCTACAGACTCTTCAAATTTTTCTTTTTTGACTTTTTCCTGACATTTAAGCATTTCCCACTTTGGCAAAAGACTGTTATGTTGCGCAAACTGAGTTGTAAAGAGGGGGAAGACAGGGTTTCCTGTATTCATTCATTACGTCCATACAGTATTATTTCTTGATTCTCATTTATTCATATTATGGGATTTCCTAGAGAATCTTCCATTGGATGGCAATTTATCAACTTTTTCCTGACCTTTCAGTGAATTCCTAGAAATTACCTGACATTTTCCTGATTTCGTGACCTTGTAGACACTCTGCCAACCCGACCCTGACATGATACGGGAACTAAATGAAAAAGGAACTTTAGCAGGATTTTCAATGAACCTAAAAAAAACTAAACTGATGAACAACAGAAACGAAATATACGACCTAACGATGGGAAAGAATATAGTGAGTTGGACGGAGAGAACCACCTATCTAGAGAAACTCATAACATGTGAAAATAACTGGAAAGAAGAGGTCGACAGGGGAATTACCTGAGCGTGGAATAAATTCTGGTCGCTAAAATTCATCTTAAAAGGACCGTTTCCACTAAACGCAAAAAGTAAAATTTTCAACACTTGTATTCTTCCCACCTTAACATATGGATCAGAAATTTGGGCTTTAACAAAAAATCTTGAGCAAAAAATTAGGACCATGCAAAACACAATGGAACGTCCGATATTGAATATTAGGGAAAAGGACCGAATAAAAATTACAAAAATCAAAGATAGTATAAAAAATAACATGGATACGGTAAAAATAATAAAAATGAAAAAATGGAAATGGAGAGGACACGTTGCGCAGATAGATCAACATCGATGGACAAACAAAATAACTTTCTGGTTCAACACGGGAACTAGAAAGCGAGGGAGACAGATGACCAGGTGGAGAGGTGATTTTAGAAAACTTCTGAGGCATGAAAACGGGCAAAGAGTCGCCCAAGACCGGGCGGAATGGAAGAGGTTGGGGAGGCTTTTGCCCAAACGTAGGGCCATGTAACGCAATGTACTATGTTTATAGTAAATTATATCATAGAACTAAGATCATGCGCCATGTAAATAAAAGTTTGTTAAAAAAAACTCTTCATCAGCTGAAAACCAAAATGTACACATTTTGCCAATTGGCAACACTAATGTAACTGGAAGTGCCTCAGTTGAAGAGTTAACTATAAGAAGGGCTTCCGCTCAATATAATTCTCCTTGTCGGTACCGCACATCTATGCCATTGCCCTTACCCTCTTCATTTTGGTATACTCTTTTTCTTTGTGAAAAAATCTAGACAGCTTGTACATATATTCCAAGCTGAGCACCATCCCCACCTTCAACCAGTTCTACCATAAAATCACACGCATATCGAAATTTCCCGCCAATTAATAAACACAAGAATAGTCGGAATTTCGAATAAATCGATACGTGGACGAAGAGACAGCGTATTTCGAAAATTTCTTTTTTATCAAGGGCTCGTCGCGCGCATTCTGTTTTTCACGAAAAGATACGGTTTATAATCGTATTCGAGTGCAATCCGACAAAAACCGAGAACTACAAAGATATCGACACGACAAGAGAAGCGGGGGGGGGGAGAGACGGCGACTGTTCCATCCAATTTATCTACGACTACGGACCAGAGAGCGTATATTTATGTGTATTCGTGCACTTGTGTACTTCGTACTTACTTCGAAATACACCGAGGCCAGGCCAAGATAACGGCGCGGTAGCGGCGGCGAAGGAAAAATACCGAATACGTTATTAAATAAAGTAACACACAAACAAATAAAAACTCGACTACACGAATAATTCACGATACGGTATACGTATTAGCCTACTTTCGCGTGCATTACCTAATCCAATACACGTATAATGCATATTTTAATAAGCCGAAACCAAATCCAAACCCTTCTATTCTGTGGGGATGGATACCAGACAGACAGAACACAAACACATCCACACGTACGGTTGCAACACGTCCAGTATTTCGTCGACTTATCCGGTGAGATGTAAAGACCCTTACTGGACAATAGAAATTTCCGGTATTTTCAAAAATTCGTAAAAAAAAACAATAAATAGGACTATAAATTACTGTTTTGAAGTACTTTTTCGATACTTTTATGCGTTCCTTGTTTATTTTTCCAAGTTTTTTCAAGTTCTTCTATGTTTGTGAACGTTTTCCAGATTTACTAAATAACTTCTTTTTGTGTCGGTGTTCCTAAAATTCAGACGTAGCAACCCTCTCCCCACGGGGTGAAACACCTGCGAAGAGACACAAATATCGTATTGTGGTTCTTATCCGATGCCGTTGTTTGTAACATCGATAAGCATACATCGAAGAACAACTGCTGAATTGGAATAGATTCTCCTCTACTGAACACGACGATCTAGGTATAGAATACATGTTGGAACTGCAACGTGTTGACTGCGGTTACATAAGTTACCACCAGCGAGTTACGACTGAAGACTATAGCAAAAAAAAACCTATAGGTTACAATGCATAGCACGATCTTTTTCTCACAACTCAACAAGAAGCCACTGACGAATTCATCAAGGATGTACCCAGAATCTCCTCCCCACGTGTTTCTTTCTCAACACAAAGTCCATTCCACATCCACAACTGAGGATAAGAATTTCAGCTTTATCAGTCATCACTAATCAACATTTTGAAATACTGTAGAAACTGGTCACAACGATATTTAAGGGGATTACCTTTTCAATTCACACCTGAAAGAATAGTGGCTGACATCTGGTAGAATTTTTTTGCAACTTGAATGTACATAGGTATTAGGTAATACGGAGCGACCAAGTTTTGGTCCTCAATTATTCTGTAGAACGAACACATGCTCCCTTCAGTACAAGGACACTTATCTCACCATAGTCGTCTGAACCTGTGCTCGTGGCTTTGAGTCTCCCCTGCCCATCAACAGTCTTGAAAAATTCGTCACCAATTTCCAAATGTTAATGAAGCTTTTCACTCTTCTGAAGAATTCATTTATTGGGATAGGTAATCGATTAAAAAACAGAATATGTCTGCAATTCATTCTATATCACGACTCATTTTTCGTAACTTTGAAAATACTCAGGAATTCTTCGATTTTCCAGCTAAGTTCCCGGAATACACAGGAAAATTCAACACTACACCTTCTTGCCCAACAGATGTTCCAAAATTACCGGCAATCGGCCGAGGATCAGATGACATCAAAAACAGATTCAAAGACTTTCGATACAAGAGAGTCCATTTTCCACGGACACAGAAGTAGGCGAGTAGAGGTAAACTATAATTTTGGTAACCACTGAAGACTAGCTGCACAAAAGGCGAGAAAATACTGAGGTCGACAAGTAAAACGAAGGGCCACATGTTGGAACTGGTAACTTTTCGACAGGGGTCCTTTCACGGCATCTCTTCTGTAAGTGTACCCTACCCTAGCTGCTCGCATTTCGGAACTTCAAGCTAGAACACACGCCAGTCAAATGGCATATACGTCCAATTACAAGCATAAACGTAAATGTATCGTTTCCTCGATCCTCTCATCATTGCGAAAACAATGGTACTACATTCCAAGTTTAGATGATGGGGTTTGGCGAGGTATTTATAGCACGTAACAACATTCACAACCATGAAATTATTGCTGGCTGAGGCGCCGTTCTTTCATTCTCCATTTCTATCCCAACTGGTTCGTCAGTTCATGTCTGCGTACATCTATAAACCAGCGCAGACACAGTTTTCACTACAGGAAGTAGGTTTATGGTCGTCAGCAACCAGAGAAAAACGAAACACGAAAAGGAAAAGAAAATATCGTCAAATTATCGATTTTGTTTGCTCATTCGCGCGTATCGACGATCACCGTTAGCGGCGCCGATTTCTGCCAGTAAAAAGCCACGCCAACCGCCACTGAATAGAAACAGAACATCGAACTCGACTACGATGACACGATGGATTGTTTCTTTGAAATCACCAGGGACATACCGATAGGTGGGAGGGGGCATCTTACCCCCCCCCGTAGGAATTTTTCACTCAGTAGTTGGGAAATTCACCATTTCAGTCAGGCGAGTTGGAAAAATCCAACAAGACGTTAGGTTTTTTTTTTTCTTGTTTTTTTCTTTGATACTTCGGAACTGAGTTGAGAAGTTGGGAAAACCGAAACAAGTAAAAGGTTTTTCTTCTTTTGCATTAATACTTGGGAACTTTGAGTTGAGTCAGTTGGAAAAATCCGACAGGTCAAAACGTTTTTTTCTCCTGCTTTGATACTCGGGAATTCTGAGTTGTCAGTTGGGACGGGACTGTCACAATTTTTACCCCCTCCCCCCAGGCAAAACCATTCGGTACGTCCCTGGAAATCACTCACGAGAGAGAAACACGCTCCGATATTGTCTCTCGCAGGAACGATACGAACAAGCGCGGCGGTGGTCCATATTTGAAGCGATCCTTTGAATGGTCCGCCGTTTTCTTTTCCATACACTTATCACTACACGTGATAAAAAAGAAGCCAAAGAGTATGTACACGAAAGGAACACCAACAAATCAGCGCTGTGCCAACGGACCAATGTGGATAGAATTGAAAATAAAGCTGGGCTGGGCTCCAAAAGTCGTCTAGTGACCATTTCCGTGAATTTTAATACATTTCCCCGAATTTTAATACATTTCCTCGAACTGCTGGCCAGGGATTCGAAGCCTGAGAAAATCTGACTTCAACTCTGATTCCGTATCAAAAATGGGAAAAATCGAAAATAATCGATAAGATCGAAAAGAAACTTGCTCCGACTCCGCAGAGTCGAAATTAGTTGAATTTTCACTTATTCCGATTTTTCCAAAATGGTGACTCCCGACTCCGGATTCCTGCTGAAGGCAGAACCGCCCTCTCTATCGTTAACCGGGATTCGTATCGCTTTTCTCATAATCCATTCCGAGGCGATATTATATCTTCACTTATTCCGACTATTCTAAAAATGGTGACTCCGACTGACTCCGGATCCCTGCTTTCGGCAGAACTGTCCTACTGTCCTCTGTGCCGTTTACCGGAACTCCAATCACTTCTTTCATATTCCATCCCGAGGCGCGATATTACGCAGTACGTAGGTCATGTAATTCATAGAATTGCACACATCTCTGCCCCTTCAAAGTCGTCAGTCTGGCAAACCATTTTACATACTACAGGCTACCCATCGCATCAGTCCAAGTTCAACTAATTCGCGGAACACGAGTCTACTCGGGAGTTCAGCATATTGTTATATAACGAGATAGTACGATTATCACAATACACGACGGCATCAGAAATTTTTCAAGAACAATCAATCTCAAGTTGGCAAACTTGGGTCCCTTTTCATGAGACCATTTCGCAAAGCGTATAGGCGATATTGCGATGGGAGTAAATAAATAATCGTAGATGACGAACACCACTACCGCATTTCAGCTCATTATCATCTCGTAGTTGGAATCTTGAAACGCTTCCAGCTACAACTGCCACCGTAGCCCGTATCTGAAGAAGTGACCTTCAACTTCCGACACCGGTCCAGCTTCCACATGATGCGGGGCGCGTCCGTAATGTGTAGTACCTGCTGCCTTAATCGCAGTTTGATAATCAATCGTTTATTTACACCTCATGGGAGCAGATTTTTTTCCCACCCCTTCCCCCACACAGCCTCCGCTGGTTCATTCTTTAATGTCTTCTTAAAGACGGTTTCACGGCGTTCGAACTCTTTCAAAATACAATTTTTTATAACAGATGTATAGGAGTTAGCCTTGGTGCCGCACTCGACACGACGCAGGTATTTCGTAATGGAGTACAAGTACGTTACTCAAGTCGGATGCTTCGAGTAGAGGGAATCGATATCGGAGAAATGAAATTAAATCGATAGCGATACGAGGCGACGACGTCGATTAATCCATTCGAGGATAATATGAATCGTCCTCTTACGTTACGCCATGTCAATCCAAATTTACGCTTTTTAGGGTGCGAATAATAAACACATATCGTTAGTGACCAAAATTAGGCACTCTATAAAATGTTCAGTTTGAATTCCAAGCAGAACGCAGGATGAAAATTGATAGTGGGACAAAGCGGGAGGGGAGCGATTACATCCAACGAATTATGGTTTTTCGATTCCCTTTCTTCTTTCCCAGATACCCGAGATCCATACAAAGAATAGCTTACGTGAAATTATTACACACGAAACACTATAATTCTTTTTTCAGACTTACACACATTTACAACCTCGAAGACTTCACACTGGGTTCAAAAAAAGTAACCCCGTATCATATTGCATTCTGAAGCCGAAATCGGATTGACGCGAGGCAAATTACGGTATTGAAGTAGGAGGGTGCAGTATTTTTTTAGTGGAAAAATTTCTTTCCCCATGAGGAAGCGTTGAAATCGTCTCACTACTTTATCAGTTCAAATGGGAATGTATCATCTGAACTATGGAAATACATATGGCGTTTCCCTGGTCGCAGATTCCGAATCTTTACCTTCGTTTTCATCCAACTTCCATTTTAAGCCCCAAAATTCTAAATATTACTTTTGAAATGGGCAAAATTAACCTCATCAGGAAAATTGGATTATACATCGTAATGGGTGTTTCTTGGGTCGCTGATGTCGGAAACTCCACCAAATTTTTCATCTGACCCCGATTCGGAACTCAAAAATTCAAAATACTACACTATAAATGGGTGAAATCCATCTGACTCGGAAAACTGAATAAAACATTGACACATGGGTTTGTTGGGTTGCTGATATCAAGAATGCCATCAGAGTTTCTAATCAATCTTGATTCAGACACTAAAGGGAATACACCTGACTCACTTGGGAAATTCACTGCAGTTTCGATATGGATTTATTGGGCAGCTGATACTTTGAAAATTTCATCAAATACATTACTCACTTTCGATTTGGACCCGAAAATTTTAAACTTCACCCTTCTAATAATCAACACTGACTTTACTGCTAACACTGAACAAGGTTTATTGATCATCGGGGGCGAAACATTCATAAAATTAATTAGTTGCAAATTCGGTACCAAAGTCTTTTATCCTTGAAATGAACAGAATCGACTGCACCTGGAAAATCAAACAACTACAGGGGCTAATTAGGTCACTTAGTTCAATTGTCTCATCAGATGTTTCAAATGGCTCGGATTTGGATTCTGCAATTTGAATTTCACTCTTAGTATTTTTGTAATTCGACCCAGAATATCGAACAAATAATGAAAAAAGTAGGTAGATCCCTGGATCACTGATTTTGACTATTTCATCAGATTTTTCATACGATCTGGATTTGAGCATCACAATGTGAATATCACACTTGAAATCAACGAACCAACCCACACTTACTTATCCTACGAAAAATCAGAATTTTCAAGACATTTTCAAATTCAGCGATCTATAACCTCTAGTTTCCATACCTTCAACTTCCTAAATGAGTTCAATTCTGCCATTAATTTCTGATTTTCAGGCCCAAACCTGTGTCTCATGAGGAAATGATAAAATTGTCGAAACGAGCGACCCAAAAAACTGCATTTCAATACTTCATTTGATTTTCCAAGTAGAGCCACTTTTGTCCATTTCGGGAGTGAAATCTCAGGGGCTCAAATTAGAGTTGGATGAAAAAATTGATGAAATTTACGGAATCAGCAACTCAGAAAACACCCATTTCGAGAATTCGCACGATACCATACCATTTAAAATTAAAGAGGAGGAAAGGCGTTCTGGCCCCCTAGAGGGAGCATATTTTTAACCAAAAAAAAGAAACTAGACCCCGCCCTCCTTTCGGAAAGATCCTCGTTCGTCCCGCGTCGATTCCACTGAAGTTGGTGCAATCAGAGATGTGCGAAAATAGGTTTTACAAAATAGAAAATAAGTTTTACGAAACGGAAAATAGGGTTCTAAATAAAAAATAGATATTTCCTATTTTATTATTTTGAGCCAATTTCAAGTTCAAATCTGATCTTCATCTATTGAGATAACCAGTTTCAAAATGTTCTTTAAAATGAGTTTTATTAAATTTTACGAGTTCATTTTTCACAGAATTTGCGAATTCAACATAAAAAACTTTCCCGGAGAAAACAGAAAGTTCGCAATAAAGAAATAAATCAATTTTGAAAATCTATTTTGAAAATGAAATCCATTTGGATGGAAAACATGTCACAGCTGTTCAAAATATCTATTTCGACAAAAATACTTTCTATTAATTTGTAACGAATTTTGTGTTTAGGAACCTTTTTCGTTATTCCAATTTTAAAACAGGTCATCTGATACCTGTTTTCAATTTGAAGTGGATTTTAGCACCTATTTGCTCATCTCTGGAAACAATGCACGCTGAGCGCAGAGTGTCCAGGTTTTTTCTTTTTCTCTTTCTTTTATTTTCCCTTAAAATGAAATTCCCTGACTTTTCCCCAACTTTTCGGAACACATTTCAAAATGGTCCAAAAGGTGGCTAAATAAAGTTACAGGGAGTACAAAAAGATGTGTGCAATATTCAAAATTTTGCAACTTTATTACGAAGAATGAAAACATAAAACTAAGATATACGAATCAAAAAAACCTAATATGCCTTATTTCTGCTTCACACACTTCAAAAGACAACACATTAGAAAGTATACTTTCGAAAGCTCTCTTGTATACACTCTGCTTTTCCCAGAAATATTTTCTAAAATCCCTGACTTTTCCAGAATTTTAAAATACTCGATACATTTTCAGAACTCGGCACCCTGTTCAAATGTACGTATTTTTGCCATGACTGTCAAGGGAATTAAAAGTCACATAAAAACCAGCCTGTCTTTGAGAGGCACTATCGGTTTCACCAACGCTTCACTAGATAGAGATATAAAAATGGTTCAAGACCTCAATTATCAGTGAGATTTCAATAAGGCGCTTTCCAAGCTCACTTTAAATGAAACACACGTTGAGGAACGCAAGAAATACAGCAATGTCTTTTCGAAGTTACCCCAAGAGACGGTATATTTATAATCATTAATATCAAAGCTGTATACTGCGAATCTAACTGAATCCTTTACAATTTCCTTTTTAAGATTCTGAAATACTAGTATCTCCGGCTCACGGTTTATTATTTTCACTTTCCATCAACAATTCTTCTAAGAATGTCGATACTGGAAATGATTCGACAGCCAAATGTACGAGTACAAAAATTCGCGAAAAAATTGACCGGATT
The DNA here is from genome assembly GCA_031841125.1 of Acanthococcus lagerstroemiae. NCBI lineage: Eukaryota > Metazoa > Arthropoda > Insecta > Hemiptera > Eriococcidae > Acanthococcus > Acanthococcus lagerstroemiae. The sequence continues at coordinate 39,586,160 of CM063108.1, read as the reverse complement.
TTGAGACGGTATAAGAGCAATAACTTCAGGGTAGAAACGAGGCAGAAGTGTCTTCTACCACCAAGTATTTTTATACATTTTTGGTAGAATGCATTCCAACTCCGAGGGTACATTATACATAGAAAACGTACGTCGCTGACATGAATCAAATAAGAGAAACTTGGCTACCAGTTTACTGATGGGTACCGAACCTAACTTACAAGATTTAACCCTCGAGGAAAAGAGGCGTGTGTATTAGAAAATGACCTCAAAAATTAATTTAGTATGCTCGAAAATGGTAGACACCCTTGTAGAAATCATATTTCATCACTTATTGGTGAGTGATCAGCTTAGATCGATGAAAAATCTCACAGCAACCGAGTGCAGTGTGAGGATCAACTTTTTTTCAAGCAGAAGAAGTGGATTAGTGAATTTAGTAGCTAAAAAGTGGTAGAACATTTAGATTTTAAAAGAAAAGTAAATGACGTATACAGTGATCTCAAACCAAAAGGCTGATAAAAATACTATCACCAATGTAGAGAACAGTAGTGAACAGTTCAGTTTTATTACAAATCTTTGGAAAATAATGAAGGTGACAGTCCAATAACTATAGGAAAACTCTCAGTCGTCAATATTGCTTTACAATACCAAACATCATGACTCGGATGAATGTTTATAATAATAAGTTAAATGATACTTTTTCTCATTAACAACAATACTGAGATTGTCCACACCTTTGTTCAAAACTGTTTTCTCTTTCATTTTGTTGTAGCTGTCCATCATTGCTCTTGAGCCACCTGAATCTCAGCCATGTTATTCTTGCACACCTCTACCTTTAGTCGTTTATCGGCTACTTCAAAAAGCTTCCTACAAGCTGCTCTTTTCAGGGATTCCCCCTTCTTCTTTCTGGACATTCCTTTTTTTTCTATCTTCAATTTCATGGGATGCTTGTGTAGTTTTTCTTCAGGGGTACATACTTGCGGAAATCCCAGTCCATTCAACGCTTCTCGTTAGTTATCATTTGCGATAATACAAACGTTGCAATTGCGGAGGAAGAAATATATTGTATTGTTATCATTTGCGGCAAGTAAATTCATGGTGATGTTGATGTACAGTACAGAGAACGAAGTGGAGATTGCGATAGTACTGTATGATAGTATATTGACTGTAGTCATGGTGTATGGACAAATTTGTACGAAATGGAATTCGTTCGAACAGTCACTAATCGTAATGTGGAGTGTATAATTTATAAGAATTATAAATTTTCACGGAAACGGACCTTGAAAGACGGACAAATTTCGTGGGTTTGAACGAAAAAGGACTGTCGAAGCCAGATAAAAACAGACAGTGCGGGTGTCTACTGAATTTGGGAAATAAAATATCAAGACTTTTCGTAACATTTTTTCGTGGCTATCATGGGAGATGTAAAAATAAAATGGAGAGGGGAGGACAAACTCGGCGCTTCGCGCCTCACCGGGGCTCCACCTTTTGACACCTCCAACCCCACTCCCTTTGGATTAATTTGCAGATAAACTAAAACATCTACTACGAGATCATTCAATACTAACGCCCAATCAATACAGAGCGCGCTAAGCTTCCATAATAAATATTAACTCAATCTTTTTTTTTCTTCTCCTCAATAAGTAAATAAAACTTATTTTTTTGGAGGGGGGGGGGGTGGAAATACTGTGAGCTATGACATAATGAAATATCATGCCTTTTCAAATTTTGGTTGAAATATCATGACTTTTCATGAATTTCATGAAATTTTTTTTGAAATCTTGACTTTTTAGGCCACTAGACACCCTGTACCATCATACGGCTCAATATAATTTTTAATCGTTAACAGGCAGTCTCACGTTCTCTCTTTCATTTGAGCTCATTCATTAGAAAGAGTGCAAGCTGAATCTGAAAATCTAAAAAATCAGCAAACATCGTACTATATTAGTTTTAAAAATTGTTTTTTCATCATTCACATGGATCGTCATTGAAATAGAGACTAAGGTATCTTGTTTTAAAGAGTACGAATTTTGCGAAACGAGACGAAATCGAGTCAGAATAGTGATGGAAAGTTGGTAAATTGGAAAAAATGGGTTTCAGTGGAAAAAATGGCACAATCTCCACACTGCGAGTGTTAGCCAAGATAAACGTGATCCAGCACTTCCTAAGTAGAAATTCACACTGGACCTCTATACAGTGAACTACGTGTCGAATACAATGCATAGTGGGAGATAAAACTCGAAGTTGCCCACATTTGGGAACAGAACACCCTCCTTCTTTGCCAAATCATAACTGAAAATTTTCGTTACATCATGTTTGGAGAACTGAAGAAGAGAGTCGGATGACCCACGTGACTTCCTTGATCTGAGTGGTGCAAGTTACGGTCCCTTGTCTTCAACTACGACCCGACTATTACTTCACCATACGAGCTATGCGAAAGCCAAAAACGAAACGAAGCGCACTACAGAATGGTCCAGGACACGAACGAATTGACCCAGCCAGTAATCGAGAATTTACCGGTGGACTAGTCTATTTTGTGAAATCTGAGCCGTACATCTGAGTTCTAGCGGGTGAAACAACTGAAAGGAGATAAAGGAACAACACTGTGAAGTGATTAAGACTGAAAGTAAGGTCGATGCAATGGCATGTTCCCGGTAACTCTTCGGGTCCCAATCCTTTTCTGATCGCAGACCACAGAAACACGAGCACTATGCGAATAAGCGGACGTAGCTGCTGGGAGGGACAGTTAAGGAAACGAAAACAAACGCTGTGGAGTGATAAAGACTGAAAGTAAGGTCGACGCAATTACATGTTCCCGGTAACTCTTCGGGTCCAAATCCTTCTCTGATCGTAGGCCACAAACACACGAGCACTGTCCGAAAAACTGAGGATCAAATCGAAAAGAAGTTTTCAGAGTAAACAACTCTTAAAACATGACTGGGACACACGAGAAAGCTTCGCAGAAGAAATTACAATGCAGATACAGTCGAATACATTTCTATTTTCGAATTTAAGTTATTCAATCAATCGTCACCGTTGTCCGCGTCCGTATCCATTTTCGCACGTACGCAGTGTACTTGAACGTCCACGCGTAACCAGCAGCCGCATTCATCTGAAAATCTAAAGAATAGGTCAACTTCAATTTGGACGAATACAAAGCTAATTACATCATACTATATTAGTTTTAAAAATTGTCTTTTCATGATTCACATGCATCGTCATTGAAATAGAGACTAAGGTTTCTTGTTTTAAAGAGTACGAATTTTGCGAAACGAGACGAAATCGAGTCAGAATAGTGATGGAAAGTTGGTAAATTGGAAAAAATGGGTTTCAGTGGAAAAAATGGCACAATCTCCACACTGCGAGTGTTAGCCAAGATAAACGTGATCCAGCACTTCCTAAGTAGAAATTCACACTGGACCTCTATACAGTGAACTACGTGTCGAATACAATGCATAGTGGGAGATAAAACTCGAAGTTGCCCACATTTGGGAACAGAACACCCTCCTTCTTTGCCAAATCATAACTGAAAATTTTCGTTACATCATGTTTGGAGAACTGAAGAAGAGAGTCGGATGACCCACGTGACTTCCTTGATCTGAGTGGTGCAAGTTACGGTCCCTTGTCTTCAACTACGACCCGACTATTACTTCACCATACGAGCTATGCGAAAGCCAAAAACGAAACGAAGCGCACTACAGAATGGTCCAGGACACGAACGAATTGACCCAGCCAGTAATCGAGAATTTACCGGTGGACTAGTCTATTTTGTGAAATCTGAGCCGGTACATCTGGGAGTTCTAAGCGGATGAAACAACTGGAAAGGAGAGTAAAGGAAACAAACCACTGTGAAGTGATTAAGACTGAAAGTAAGGTCGATGCAATGGCATGTTCCCGGTAACTCTTCGGGTCCCAATCCTTCTCTGATCGCAGACCACAGAAACACGAGCACTATGCGAATAAGCGGACGTAGCAGCTGAGACGTTAGACGAAACAAACGCTGTGAGTGATAAGCTGAAGTAAGTCGATGCAATTATGTCGTATCTTGGGCAATCTTCTCTGATCGTAGCCACAACACCAGCACTGTCCGAAATAAATCACAGCAACTTCACGCATTCCATCTCAGACGGGTTACATCGTCACGTGTCGTGTCACGTCACACCACACCACAGCATTCCATCGCTATTGTAAGGTCGGCCGACAAGCGACAACCGATAATACGAGCCGTTGTAGGTCGATCGACGAGCAGCGAAGGCGAAGTTCGTCTTTTGTCAGCCTATCGGTTGATTAAAGTCTCTCCCAAATGGTAAGCCATTCATTATGTAAACGCGGCGGTTTTACGCGATGTGGTCGACACACACACTCCACACTCCGCGCCGTTCCTCGATTCGACACGACGCTCCAAGTTGTCCTTAAAATCGATAATTTTTCCCTTACAGGCATACCATATAGGACTGCGCCGAACCGAACCGTTGATAAAATAAACAAATCTAATTTTGCAATACTCTGTAAACTGGCGGCCACGGTACGGAACTTGAGACTGCTCGGCGAATTCTTCGCCATTTTTCGGTACGCTTTTGTAGGACCTGAGACTTTGCACGAGTTCGGTAGCCCTGCACAATTTAGGATTAGAGACCGCGTTTGACCTTAACAGCTGACTCAGGACGAAGACAGCGAATATACGGGTTTGATGGGAGCGAGGAAACTTACCGTCATGGTAAATTAGACTAGTCGACAAGAGGAGACTGGTTGGTGACAGCCGCTCTCCACAATACGTCGCCGGATCAAGTTAGCCAACCGGACCGGCCGGACCGTCGGCCGTATCGGTACACTGGCTGTACGCGGCACTCGTTGTTCGACTCTTCACACGCAGACTAGCCAGTTCAATTTCCGTTTCGATTACTTTGGCGGAAATGCATCATCGCCACCACTACCGCTACTACCACTACTATGTACCACTTCCGATGGTCAACGATTCGACAAGCAAGCACCGCACGACTAGCCATTTCGCGGGTCCGACAGCCGAGACACGAAACTCGCGGTAGCATCAGCCGGCCTGCTGGTACGGGCAGCGTAACGCAGCGTTCGTCTTTCGACTTACTACTCGTATTCGCGCGACAAAGGCGGCGACATTTGAATATGATTTTCGCGGTACTTCGCGTCGACTTCTCGTCGCACACGCAACAACCAACATAGTGGTTAACCGATCTACACAAACATAAACACACACACACACGACAACAGGGGGCACACACGTATGGAAAGATCCCCAACTTGGAAGACGAGAATGACAACACCGCTGGAATCGAACCGACTTCCGAATGAGAACACGGCGGCACGGCAGTGCACCTATGCGAAGACGCAGATCGGAGCGGAGTCGATGCGACTCGCGCCGCGCCACATCGACTTGACTCTTCCGCGAATCGAATCCGATCGAGTCGGTAGCGCTCCATTTCGGCTCCGGCCGACGAGAAAATGCGCTTTGCGCGCGCGACCCGTTCGGGTTCGGCGCAACGTGATCGATCGATACTCGCCGCGAGGACGGCGAAGAGGCGCACGGCCACCATCGCGAGAACCCGAAGCCGAATAATATCCGACAGCGCCGCGCCGAGCGAAATGAGACGAAACGAAGCGAAGGTTACACAACAACAAAACTATTCGTGTACGTATACAGAAGAATGTGCGGAGCACGATAAATTCTCATCAACTGAGGGGACCTGATTTCCACAACGAGCTTAGTCCAAAAAATCGAAAATCGAGTATTTAGCGTAATCTGATGGAAGAAGTCAAAAGGCACCTTTCAGAGTTGGTTTCACGATTTAATCACGACTTCGAACCTGCTAAACCATTTTACTACAGTACAGTATGGCACTAGAAAAGCATCCAACACTTCCACGAGCGTTCTCTACTTTCCAATAGCACTTACGTATTTTTAGTACCAACATTTTTGTAGGAAATTTAATAAGTAATATTTTTGTATACATAACTTTTTCACAGAAAATGGTTCATTTTCGATAAAAATGATATTTTTTAGTAACAACTTTTTTTGTAGGAAATTTAAGTAATATTTTTGTACTGATGACTTTTTCAGAGCAAAAGGGCCCATTTTCGACAAAAATGAATTGAACACATCATGAAAATGCCACATTTGTGGAGAAACAAGGGTTGAGGATGAGGGCTTCCAACTGTGTAACAAGAAATTCCAGCAATAAAAAACCTTTTCGACATTTTTTCCCCTTCAAATCGGTATTATTCCAGAGTCAGTTGTGCTATGTGTAGCGGTGCCACGACTATACGGCTAGTGAGCAAAGGCAAAGTAGAGGAGCACAGGACACTCGATAGGTATCGACGGGAAATCCCGCAGAATAATACCAGGCTTTCAGAAATGTATCCGTATGCATCTTCGTTCCGTTCCATAGTTCCACTTCTCTTTGGTACTAAACACAATAGACCAGTAAAATTAGCCCAAGAAATAACGGAAATAAAAAAATTGATGGGACGCCGAATTTGAGCACAGAAGGTCAGGTGACAGTAGTAGATCATTTCTCAAAGGGCAGGACTTAGAAGCCAACTCAGTAATAAACTGAAAAGGGCATTTGCAACCCCCTCTTCTTATACCAACTGCGATTCGTCCTCTTGAAGAAAAACAGAAAATCAGGGAATTCTGTCCTTCTTACTCTCGTTGTGTGATATCGGAAGCGATAGTTTAGTGGCAATTTGCCAGAAACTTATGAATAATTACGCAATTTCATTTGATTTAAATGTTGGCAATCATTTTTCGAGAAGATTCTCGGATTTTCAAGTTCACAAGGTCACTGAATTCGACTTCTGAACGTAGGTTTACATCTGCCCCCCCCCCACACACACACACAAAAAGACACCAAGAGTGTCAAGATTTCTCTGAGATAGCACTTCATTAGTAAGTATCCAAGGTCATCAAACTTGGAATGTGTTAGGTAATTCTAGGATCCGACCCATGTAACTAAACAGGTGGTCAAATACAATGGTATTCATTGCGTAAAAAGAATCGGATACAGTAGGCGTGTGGTCGAGGAACGAACCTCCCTCAGAACCGAAATCAACGCGACCTGAAAACCCAATAAATCGACTTTCACGTTGGATTTCATTTTTAAAACTACCTATCCTCCATTCTGAAGCTTTTCTAGGAGCTACTGGACCAGATTGGGTAATTAAACAATTTTATATTTAAAGCATACTCAACCCGCTAGCCAAAACTTGTATGTCAATAATTCTCACACCATTAAACAATGGAAAAAAAGGTAGAAATTCCGGAACTCCAGGACACTCTACACAAAGAGTGCAACAGACTTGCAGCACATGTTTCTCTTATCTGATCGACCTGAAATCTGAATAGAGGAAGGGTGCCTTTTCTATTTTTCCTTGGCGCCTATCATCATGCGAAAAACAACAGGGTTGCCACTATTTTTCAGGATTGGTTTTCCCTGACTTTTCCCGGTTTTCCAGGCCAACTTTTCCAATTTTCCCTGACTTTTTTACAGGATTCCGAGATGTCCAGAGGGAGGAGAGTCACAGAAATTTTTTACAATACAGATTTTTAAAAAATCGCTATCAAGAAGAAGAAGGTACAGATGTAATTTGTGTAATATTTTTCAATATTAGACTATTTCATTTGCGAATAGATTATCATTATTCTTATGTTATGATAAAAAAAGTTTTACTCTGATAAAATACAAACTCGTTTGTTATTTTCAGAAAATTTCCCTGACTTAAATAAAAATTCCCTGACTTTTCCCTGACTGACCAAATTCCCTGACTTTTCCCGGTTTTCCAGAAAGTGGCAACCCTGAACAAGGACACAAGAAAAGTCGAAGTATAGGAACACACAAATGAGGAGTTATCTGTCAAAAGGGCGTCCGTTCCATAAGAAATACATTGAACGAACGCCCTTTTAACAGATAACTCCTCAAACGTGATTCAATACGTCTTCTTGTTTTACTCCAATATAACCAACTTTCCACCCACCTGGTATCCTCTAACAGAAAACGTTTCACGTCTCTTCCATCTCATGGCAGGGTGACAGCCGAACTTGACTGACTGACTCGATTACACGGATAATAAAAATTAAACCACATTGTGAAACAGGATTAAATTTAAATCAGTTGAAATTGAAATTTTGTCTTCGCACACTGAGAAACCAATTGCGAGCAGCGTGATTCTAAATTCCACTCGTAAATCAAAAGTCCACCAATAATGCCGCAAAGGTCATCCCTTTGGCATATTTACTCCTTACATACAATGAGAGCGACAAGAATAGCATTCTCCCTTCACCCGATTGTTGTTTTTTGACGGACGAGCTAAACCGCGTTTTAATCATCGGCGTCCGTTCCAGTTTCTTATTAAATTCGCTGGAAATGGATGATCCGAGTTCGCTTCCCTTATCAACCTGCGCACTTTGAACACAGGGTGTTCCAGTTGAGTACGTCAAGCCGACTAGTACTAACGGAACGAGAAAAGAAGTTATGTAAATGGCCTGGACTCATGATGGAAAGAGCAACAAATCTTCAAAGTTCTAAAAGCAGCGAACTTTCATTACAAGTCTAATTACTACTTTCAGTAGAGTTTTTCTGCCTCCCCCCCCCCTCGAGACAGTATATAAAACATCAAAAGGGTAACACGAAGATTTACCGAAATGAATTCGCCACATTTAATATTAGGAGGGCTATATCAGTTTTAGGATTCTTCCACAAAATTTGAAAATACAAGGTGCACAACTTTCAATAATTATTTTTGTAGCCCTCCAATTTGTGAGATAGGCAACAAGGAAAAGATATAATGAATGGTTCATTTTCAGCGTACTATCATCTGTACCCTTTGAAGATTGGTCGCAAGGAAGTTATCGCGGACAATTTTAATCCGAAGTTCTAGAGAATGTTGTAAAATGTTGCAAAATACACATCAACATTTTAAAATGAAATTTCACCGAGAAACATAGCATTTTTTGTAAAAGACGGCCATAAATCGCCGCTACTTTCAAAGGGAAACAAAAATGATCATCGCTCATTGCCTCTTTCGAAAACTGAAGGAGCTAAAAACTGAAAGTTGTGCACGACAGCAATTTTATTCACATTCTATGATCAGAAATATTTTGAAAGGTGGGCAATTCAGGTCGGTAAATTTCTGCTACCTTCTCACAACTGTCGAAGATGTTATGTTATCCCCTCCGTTCCCGAGCCCAAATACTATGGTTATTGCGACAGTTCCGAGTCGGGAGGAAATTCCAGCCAGATGGACTACTCCGAAAAACCAGAAATCTGCGTATCCCAGCTGGCATTCACACGTCTGTACAACAAACGCATTAGACGATTAGTCTGTCTAGCGATCTGGCTGACAGTTCTTTGCAATTCTAGCGTGGAAAACGCGGAAGGGAGCAGAGACCAAGCTTTTAGCACATAGAAAATCAGAAACCGTGCCATATACTCTGGTGGAAGGGTGTTATTTTATCTTCTCTCATTTATCCCAAATTTCTGCAGTCCATATTGGAAGCGCAATACTTATAACGGTAAATAACAGGTTATCAAGTTTCGATAACTTAATTTTGTCGACAGCCACAATCAACTAAACAATAGGGATTCCACATTTTTCTGCCCACCACTTGAAATTCTTGTCAGTGGCGCAATCTGAATGAGGAGGGAGAAAAAAGAAAGGGCACTATTCCACCGTTCAAATTAGAAGACAAATTGAGTACGCTGCGGCCTTACAAACAGGGCGGAAGGATGCAACCTCTTCATCCAAAATGTTGGAATTCATAATATCGACTGGAGTGAGCGGCCAAGTTCCAAATTTTCCGCTTTCCATTTCACCAAAATTAGTCCAGTTACTACTACCACAGTGGTAATCTCCCCACTCAAGGTGTCTACAAGAATGGAAAAATATAAATTCCTGACTTTTTCCGAACTCTTTAAACCTTTACAGTATAGACAGTTTATATATGTTTATACTACTAGACGCTATGGTTAAAATGAACTGAAATTTGAAGTTGCTTTTTGGGTGAAAGCATTAGGAAGGTGTTCACAGATATACATATAGAGTGCTGAAGTAAAATTAAACGACGAAAAAAATTTTCCGTGAGTTCATTCTGTTTTTTTTTTCCAAACTTCTTAAAAATATTGTTGAATTTCCTGCGACTATTTACAAACTTCCGGACCTGCTTTTCAAATTCCTGACTTTTTCCAAACTTTCCAAATTTTCCAAACCTGTAGACAGCTTGCCACTGGATCCAAACGTACACAAGACATTCGTTATTATCGATAACCACGAGACTGGTCGAATTACAGACCAACACAATGGACGAGATTTACTCACGAATCCACAAAGTAGAGGCGCTGCAGGCGCGACCACTCTCAACCGAACAACAAGTATCAGCTAAAATACGAGTATGAATAATTTACCTGGATCACAACGATTCTGGTATTTGCTTGAGCTGCTTGCTGTTGGGCAGCTCGTCTAGCACTCGCCACGGTGGTAGTGTGCCTCTGAGGCTGACGGCTACGAGACTGGTGCGAATTCGCCCCGGTAGACGACGTCGATTTGGCCTGCTTTTGACTAGAAGTCGAACCGCCAGTCGGCGTAGCCGCCGTTTTTGGCAACGTAGACGCGCCCGATGTCGCGGCACCGCTTCCAGCCACATGCTGGGACGACTGCTTCTTGCGGAAAATAGACAACCAGCCCCAGGACGGTTTCGCATCGCTTTTCGGCTTCTTTTTCGACTGCGTCGGATAGGCGCCCTCCAGTGAGTTATTTCGCCGCGGCGGCAGCGCGTCCTTGATCTTCATCGTCTTACCTTCGGCGGCAGTTATCGTTTTCGAATTGGCCGAATCGTCCGAATCACGATCTTCCGGTAACTCTAAATGCAACTGTGTCGGTTTGAAGTCGAGCTTCTTGAGCTGCGATTCGACCATCGTCAGCTCGTTTAGCCGGCTCTCGAACATAGGGACACGCGTTCGAGACGCCGCATTCTGGTTGTTGTCCTCGCTGTCGCTACTCGCTGCCGTTCCGCTTTCCTTGTCGCCCCGGTCGCGATCATGGTCGCCGTCGCCGGATTCGGATGCCGTGTCCAACGGAATCTGAACGTTCGGCACGACCATAAAACGCGTGTTTTTGATCTTTTTGGCAACCGGTTGCGCGGGGAACGGCGTCGCGTCTGCAACACCATCACCGCTTTCGCCGGCGTCGCTGTTTGGACCGCCATTCTGTACGCCGGCGTCTGTCGTGTCTTCAGCTGTCGTCGTCGCCGGTGTTGTTGACCGCAGCGGCAACGGCTCCTCAGTACCGCTCGCGATATCCGTCCGCGAGCCGCGTTCGGCCTCGGCATCAGTCATCAACTTCTCTTCCAGCAGCTGCCCGTCGGCGGCTTGTTTGCATCGCACCGTGATGTCTTCATCGGTGGAAATGTGCGGGATCTGTTTGTCATCGCGCTGATCGTCGTTCACATTTGTGTCGGACACGACTTTGCGCAGGCCTTCATCTTGCGCTGGAGCATCCACCGATTCAGTCGGTATCTCTTCGACAGTGACCGAATGGGTCGAGTTCGCCGTCGTCGCTGCGCACTTCTCGGCGTCGCCGTCGACCGCGCCGTTTTCGGCCGGCGATGGTCGGATTTCGGCGTCAGCCGTTGCCGGAGTGGCGCCTTTGATAGCGGCCATTTTGATTTGCTTGGGCGGATTCTTGGCCCAGCTAGTCGATCGCCACACGTCGTCCCACGTTTTCAGCGTTAGCCTGAATCTGGACTCCATTATGGAGCGCCGGCTACGGGCCATGACCAACGGAGCACCCGTGCTCTTCTCGACGATAATCGCTTTCTTGGTTCCTTTGGTCGAGTCTTTGGCGTTGCCGTCGCTGTCTTCGCCGTTTATCTTCATTTCGCCTCCGCCATCGATTAGCTTATCTAACGCTAGATCCTCGATCTTCGCTATCAGTTTGACCGGCGGCTCGGATAGTTTACGTTCCTCTTCCCTGGTTGTCGCCATCGTATTCGTACCAATGCTCGCTCGGTGAAATCATAAATTTGGCACGCCGATCTAACAAAAGACGTTCACGTTATATGATACCGGTAATGATACGTACGACACCCGTCATGGATATCTACACCGACTGGTTGTGCCCAGTCATAAGATACGTGACACGAGAATATGAAAACGTTCAGCTTAGTTCAGCCTACTGTAAGACAACCAATTTTTCGATTCTATACGAGTCAAAACCTTTCAACCCCCGTTTTCTGTCTTTTTCTTATGATAGGGTACTCGAGTGTATTGTAAACCTGCGATCTAGTGGTACACGATAGAGGATGGGAGGACACACTTATGCCAACGCTAGGGCTCTGATAACGCTAAACGGAAGGCCCGCATCCGGGAATATATTCGTATAATCTGTTCGTTCGGTGTACTACTTCATCAATTCAAATTCAACGTTTTCCAACTTTTTCGATTACTGTTAAGTGAGAATTCATACAGAAAAACAAATGAAGGGTCGGTAATTCAAAAGCGTTTTAGTAAAAGAGCAAGAGGGCCAAGTGTGTGTGTGCGTGCGTGCGCCTGTACTTCAGAACTCACTAATCTACGATCAATCAACTCTCTTCACAGATGTCTAAAGAATCTCAAACAGACCTGATCAATCCAAATATACAAACCAGCGAACCAGAACTTATAATCCAACAAAAAGAGCATATTTGTACGATGAGTGGAATCAGTCTGATAGCTGATTTTGGACGCCCCTACCCCCGTTTTCCGACCATCTAACTGACTGGCTGTCATTAAGCTCACGAGCTGAAATTCGCAAGGTTAATGTCCCAATTTTAGTGCGAGCCTAGTTCGATGGTACACACATTCCATTAGTTCAGGAGCTAACGGGGTTCAATTCAAAGTAAAACAGCCCACGATAGGTCTTCAAGACTTCTAGGCATCACACGAACTATCAGCGGAATTCAAATTCTTTACATAATTTGCAGAGTTGGATTCAACAATAGAACTTGAATTAGTGGAAAACTCCTGTCAATAGACCTTTTCATGGGCGACGTCTTGTTGGCTCATGAGAAAGACTGTAGCGCAGCTGCTCTAGCATTCGCAGCATTTCGCAGCCTGCAGGGTCCAGCTTGTTTTGTTTACATTCATTTTACACGTAAAACTGCATACGCGAACATTCGTTCTTCTTTGTGAGTCCATAAATATGAAAGAGAGAATTTCTGAATATTTAACGATGATTTAAATCAAAACTAAATGCTTTTATATCATAAATAAGCGCCCAGAAGCATTAAGAAATGCTCTCTTCCATATGTATGGACTCGCAAAGAAGGACGCGAATGTTTGCTTATGTAGTTTTACGGGTAAAATGAATGTAAACAAAACAAGCTGGACCCTGATGGCTGCGACTAGTTGGAGTAGCAGCGCAACAGTCCTCCTCATGACTTCGCTGTGGAAAAGGCCATGAGACTGCTGTTTATCACAATGATAAACATTATCGGCTGCACAAGTATCAAAATGTTACAACGGGAAACAGAGTAAGTTCCCTAGAAATACTTGAAAACCTCTTTGGTGCAGTACTTGAATGATGATTGTGGAGGGGGGGGGGTCACAGTCTCTAGGCTGTATCGCACTAGTCTGCTTCAAGGGATCAAAGGGGGGGGGGAGAGGTTACGAGGTTGTTCGAAAGGCACGTTCTATTGCATCATATTGTAAAGACCACCGCCGTTTCATACACAATTTCCAGGCATTCTATTTTATCAACCGCATCACCTCACCATCATTACTTGAAAAAATACTCGCATTATGTACCAAGTCGCAGGGACCTTACGTAAAATTGTGCAATTATCAGTTTGGTCAACATTTTCTTCCTTCAATCCTCTGTGAGATTGCCTTGCACCTACCTCAAATTAGACCAATTTAACCCAGTATACTTTCTTTCTATCGAAAACCTGTGAATGTATTCGCAAATATCGGAGGAAAATAGGTATCAATGTGATACAAATTAAAACTCTGTTCTCGTTTTATGCATCTGGCACAAAAATTCTTCGATTCCCAAGAGAACAGGTAAATCATTTCCTGATCGAGTTCATTAGGATATTGAAAAACAAAAAGGATGAATAAAAGGAACGTGCCCAAGTACGTGCCCTCCTCCAACGACTAAGTAAACAACTTATCTTGACAACGTGCAGATGTTTTCCTGCTTCGACATCGAATGGGGCAAAGATATGAATATTCAAAGAAATTACGTACATCAGCAATGAAAATATATTTTCCCGAGTACTGCGAACAGACTGGTGGAACTTGTAGGTAATAATAGAAAACAGTTCCGGCAATTACATACTGAAAAATTCACACAACTAGATAAATCGAGTTCACAAATCAATTTTGGCCAAAAACTACGCACAAGAATTTTCGTATTTTCCATAAAATTCTGTCCTTAGGACCCAGTAATTTTTTCGCGGTAAACGTTTCTCTCTTTCATACCCTTCAAACACTCCTTGGCCTTACTCCTACATACAGTTTTTGGGTTTAAAAGTTTAGATAGATGCAATGCTTTACCTCGAAATCAATAATTATCAAATTTTTGTCGTTTCAAACATTCCAATTCGTAGAAATTTCAATCTAATATGATTTTCTAGAACTACTCTTTTGAAGTATGAAATCCAGTTGCGTCCATTCAAATTTCCGAACTTGAAAATGAAAATAGGTAGGGGTGAAGAAAGAAAATTTTTTGACGAGTATGAAAGAGAGAATTATATACTACGAAAATATTACTGGATCCAAAAGACAATTTTTATGGAAAATTAAAAAAATAAATAAAAATCTACGTAGTTCTCACCCAAAATCGATTTTGTGAACATTTTCTTCTTCAAGCGGTCGTCTAACTGCCTTCTGTTATGACCAAAACACGTTATACCAATCTGTCCTCTATATTAGCAATACTAAGAGGGAAATTCAGCATTAATGCAGTACCTAATTTTTTCGAACTTCCGTATCTTTGCACCTTTAAATGTAACCGGAGGCAAACATATCTACACCCAGTCACGACGAATTGCCTACTTACCTGGTTGAAGGGGAGTCACGTACTTGAGACACCCTGTAGACAGGACGAGTTCAGTTCTTGAATCCAGTTCGTTAAAGCTCTCTGTAACTAGACTTCCATCCACCAAAAGGTCACTGGCAGTAATAAAAACAGCCTCGATGAAGCCAAACAACGCCAAAATGAGAGAATATTATAGAAACTTTGTAAATCAATTTGGCAACGAGGATGAAAATGACGTCGTCCGACCAGACCGACAGACCCATAAGCTGATAATAATTATTGTCGATCGATAATGCCGTGCCGCGCTGCCACTCCTATCCACGAATACAACCGAACACGATTTGTTCGAGGAAGAAAGAAAAAAAAAAAAAAAACGAAAGAAAAAGCAAGTGCAGTTCAATACAATGGAGTAACGATTCTGACACCACGTCGATAATTAACGACTGGAACCATTGTAAGGAGCACGACGAAGCTCTGAGCGGTTCCTCCGTTCGACGCAAACTGCTTTTAAAATCATATAAAACTAAAAATGGAATTTAATCGGCGAATAATTCGATACGTTGATACTGCATCGGGAGGTATGAAGGGGACGGCGGCAATTTGAAAACCCTAGTCAAGACGAGAAGTTTGACCTAATTCACGGTGATAGTATTTTTTTCTTTCTCGAAATAACACGCCGCTAAAATGAAAGACACGAAGAGGATCCTCGGTCCCACCTCCCACGAGAGTCCCACCTGAAATCTTATCTTATTGCTGATATGCTGCGTCCACTTCAGGACGAAACAGTGGGATCCCTCAACACTGGCAGGTTGTAGGAACGAAGTGTTGAGAATTTAGAACGTCCACAGAAATTTGAAAGTGAAAGTACTTTCTCACTTCATTAATGTGGAAGAGAAATTAGGTAACATTATGAGGGAGTAGTACTTTTCCCTCCGGTCATCAAAAGCGAAGGCTCGAGCAAATGATTGGATAACGTATTCTAGTGGGAAAAGAGAACTTAGATTCAAAAAACGGAAAAAACAGGAAATAAGTTGGAAAAGTGACTAAATGTGGGGTGGGTGGTGGGGGAGGGGAAGTGACTTTCATTTTCGATTTATATCCGTAAGAAGAGAATTTTTCAGAGAAGTCAAATTATTGACCAGGACTGTTGCTATGGCGGTGAGGGTAGGGGTAAATATCTCAGTAGATTGGGGAAATGCACTCGATTTGCGCGAAGTTGCTCAAAATCAAGAAAAATAAGTCGTTGTTTTTCCACACTTTCTCATTTGCAAACCGCCGTTCTTCAGTCATTAATGAGCATGCACATTTTGTGTACTTGGAGGTGTTTCTCAATTCTGCTCCGGGCAGAGCAGAGCAAGCTCGAGTGCCGTTTGATCAGTTCACCGTGGGAATACGCAGACCAGGTGTTGGAGATGCTAACCCAATGGATCAAGTCGGCAGGGCTGTAGCAGGGATGCGGAGAAGCCAGTAGCTGGAAGTCAGAAGCCGGAAGTGGAAGCCGAAAATTTTTCAGCTTCCAATCGACTCCTTACAATATTCTTCTTACAGATTTTTTTACTCAAGGTCGAAAGCCCAAAAAAGAAAACTAATGTACCTCTTCTACTCCACTTCACTACACTTTATGTTCCCTAAATTTCTAAAAAGAACCTTCTCTGAAATCTGGTCCAGTTAAGAAACATAATTTTTTCACGGCGCTGATAACGTGTTCTTGAAGTCGCCCTTCCCCTTCAACTTCAAAATGCCCAATTTCGATGTGTACTGCGGGTTGCAAATTATGTTTCTTACCTGGAACAGACTTTAATTTCCGAAATGACGTCACCGACATTAAAGTTGGTGGAAACCACATAAATATAAGACGCAAAAAATAGTTCTAATTGGACTTGGTCGCGATTGGTGTCATACTGAAGAAGATTTAAAATTCTATAAATGGTGTTCTGAGGGTATTTTCATTTTAACTCATCGAAAAATGGATTGAAACGGTATTCCTCCACATACTTCCAGCTTAAACTTTCTACCAAGTTGTTTGGTTGTGACGTCATTTCTGAAACAATCAATAAGAACCTTGGGTGCGAAGTGATATAGAAAAAACTATAGCACTTTTTGCTTGGGTGAAAATAAGTAATAGAAGCTGGAAGCTAGAAGTAGAGATTGGAAGGTAGACGCTCATATACTGGGGATAGAAGTTAGAAGCGAGAAGCTACATGAGATTTGGAGGCTAGAAGCCGGAAGCGGAAGCTGTATCGTTCGGCTTCCGCATCCCTGCGAAGAAGAAAAGATGTACGGGAACATCATCATGTCATGCCTCCTATACGAGGCGCTAGTATTTGCAGACGCCATCAAGACACCCTACAAGAGAGCGGAGATGGAGAAGATTTAGCAAAAAACCTTCCGAGGCAGTAGGCGTGTTAGCGTGTATACCACCGATTGAACTGAAGGTCGGCGAAATAAAGGAAGATATGCAGAGCAAAGACGAAACGGAAGGCACGTTGGGCCAAGCTGGACACCCAGCAATCCACGCTTCGTAAGAGGGAAGGACGTACTCGCCCAGTCGATCAAGGGCGAGTGGATTCGGGCGCTGACACGCGACCTAGATCAGTGGGGCCGGCAAGGCCCATGAAAAACTGAACTTTTACCTGATCTAAGTCCTGGGCGGCCACCGATGCTTTGGCACGGACATTGGATGGCGATAACGCCGAGCCCCGTGAACACGCACTGTGATCAACAGGCTGATCGAGTGTGCAGGAGAAGCGCGGGACAGTAATAATAGCGATCGATCCCGGCGGCAACACGAGCGATAACGACGGCGAGATCGACCGTCTCGCGCCGGACACCTTGATTCCGGAAATGCTGAATAGTGCAAACCGATGGAACCGGGTGTCAGCATTTATTTCGACCATCATGAAGAAGATGCAGACAGAGTGGTCGAGACAGAGGGCCGACGAACAAAGCTCGGGCCACAATCAACACAACGACTCTGTACCATCCTACAGCTGCCGTAGCTACTGCGGACCTCCCCCGGGTTTACCCCGCGGTCACCATCTTCCTGCGTCGCAACACGTAACAAGACGATGAGGTGAGAGCTGAAGGAAGAAAGCGCGCGTCCAACCGTGGTGTACCCGAATTCCAGATTGAATGCTGAGTGAGCGTTGCATCCCACAGTAGCCGTAGCAGGACAGCACGAATCCGAAGAGGAGAGGCGAAATGGGGGCTCGAGCCAGCCTCAAGACGTTCCTCTGGTCACTAATGCGATACTCGAAAGAGTAGTTTTCGAAGCCAGGAGTTTGGTGTCTGTGGAGCCAATTTAGCATTCGTGCACCGCCGTACTCTCCACCAATAGAGTGGGAACACGCACATGTGTTTGACGTTCCGAGCTCGAAAAACGCAGTCGCGTCCGTTCATTTGAAGTGACAAGCTATGCTGAGACCATATTGAATATCGGTCAACATACTCTGTCGATGAAAGAAAATCGACTTGAACATTCTTTCCACTTAGCACTCTAGTTTTCACCATCTGCCCCATCACTCCTAATCAGAACTAACACGTCACGGAACATGAATTTTGCTCTGCTCATAGTAGAGTGGAATAATACACCTTTGAGTATTTCCTTATAATTAAGACAGAAGAATTCAGAAACCAAAGGGAGATTACTTGCGGTTGGATGGGAGATATACTATATATTATATATTTTCTGAAATTCAAAATTAGAAAGAAGAAAGAACGATAGAAACAAACAGACAAAATATAAAATATTTTGGGAAAGACGTGACAAAAATTACTTTTTCAACAATGAAAAGTTATTTAAATAGACTCTTCATTACAAAAGAAAGGGGAAGAAATGACTCTCCCAGAACTCTTTATACAACTGCACAAGGAGAAAGAAATATAAAAGAGGAAACAGCTATTATTACGCATAATTTGCGTTCGAACATCGGCACGCCTTTAATACGGGTAGGTTTAATTAACAGCGATTACACGACGAGTTCGTTGACGCAGAATATTGGTCAACGAGTGAACGTACAGAACGACCCAAACCCCAGTAATCCGCGTATCAGCGTCACCTATACGTGAAATTTTCTTCCGTTAGCAGCGTACGAGGAAAGGAACCAATGGAAAACTGAACCAGATACGAGGAACCATAGGAAATCGATAGCGGTAACCGAAATGAGCGAATTACGAGATGACGGTAATGGACAGAGATATAATCATTTGAATGCATACCACATAAGAAGAAGAAAACATCACGAAGTTTTTGCATTTTAGTGCTTCCCCTTTACGGGTCATCGCCCCTTCCCTCTCCTCCTCAGAACAACATTGGCACTTCCATAAGATCGAAATCTCGATCAGCAAATCGGTTCGGATAACGATTTATTTCCGGCTACGATCCTTAAACTAGATTATGAACATGAACATTCGTGTAATAAAATCGTCAGAATTTCAAAAACTGAGATTCTAGAGCTCAAGTAAGTTAATACAAGACGGGCGGGTACACGAGTCCCATCGTTCTTGGAAGTCACCGAAATCGCAACGCGGTATTCGAAACAGCGAAACAGATTCATGTAACAACCTCGCTTCTCCAGGGGAGGAGGGAGAGATATTAAAGGCCAAATGGAATTTTCCAGGAACACTTCAGGAAGTCTGGAAGGTAAGCGACTTTCATCTCGCGCTGATGCTTATTCAATGCGCCTGCTGATTCCCTAAATCAGTTAAAACCTCGGAGCAACTGCGAACATAGCGAGGTGCGGGCAGTCGAAGAAATGTGAAGGGCGTGTGCGAACGTGTCGAGAACAGCAGATCGGTCGGAGGAAATTGCCCTGATCCTGTGTATACGCACACTACTGTGTTAGAGAGAAAATAATGGTAAGAAGCGCATTAGATCTTTCAAATCAGTCGAACGGAACGAAAGGAAGAAAGCTCACCGAGCCTTTAAGAGATGGCATCAAGGTCACCGAGCTCAAGACATTTCTGATACAAGCTGTCTCAGTGTGAATGATACCCCCTGCACCGAATACGCACATAACTTCAAACATACACGTCAATATAGCATTCACTTTTGAAGAGGTTGAGTAGAAAGTATTCCTATTTTCAACAGATGTTTTCTCTCATGATTGGAACTGGATGGAATTCAATTTAATTCAAAAAACCTTTTATTAAGGGGCTTGTATTCGTATGCACATTGTAATGTCTAACTCACAAGAAGAACTAAAAGAAATGATCATAGAACTTGAAAAGGCAGGAGAGGTATCTGGATTAACAATGAATGCCAGGAAAACAAAAATCCTATCTGATAAAGAAAAGACAGGGAAAATTCAAATAAATGAGAAGATAATTGAAATAGTAAGCGAAGCTACATATCTAGGTCAACAGATATCATACACAGATCGAACCGAGAAAGAAGTGGACACAAGAATATCAAGAATGTGGAAAAAATACTGGTCCCTAAAAAATATTCTAAAAGGTCCATACAAAAACTATCATAAAAGCCAAATAATATTTAACATGTGTATCGTGCCAACATTAATATACGGTTCCCAGACGTGGGCATTATCATCAAAAATCCACAGAAAAATAGAAACTACACAAAATGCACTAGAAAGATCAATGCTCAATTATAAATACCTCCCTTTTCTCCGAAAAGTCGGTAAAAGAAAAATCGTATAAAACTATAGTTATAAAACAAAAGCTGCATAACAACATGGACATAAACAAGAGTTATCAGACGACAAAAATGGAAATGGGCGGGACACGTAGCGAGATTAAAAGACGACCGGAGGATATATAAAACTATATTTTGGTATCTTTCACACAGAAAAAGGAAAATAGGAAGACAACGAACAAAATGGAGAGACGATATCAACCTATTTTTGGCGAACAAAAATTTTCAGAGAATAGCTAAGAACACATACGAATGGGAGCGGGAGACCTTTGCTCTCTATGGGTCGAGGATTAGAAATGAGTTTAAATAATATTAAAAAATTAGATAAGCAAAAATAATGTAACTGATCCTCAATAAAGGTATTTAGATTTAGATTCGTATGCACATATTACTACATATTTACTTAGCGATTTAGCATCCCCAAAGTGGGGCTCGTTCCTCCCCTGACCCATGCCGGGCAAAAGATTCCTGTAGACGCTCTCATTCATCCCTACTCACTATTCTTTAGAAGTTATTATTTTTCAGAAATTTATAAATATCATCTTTCCATCTTAACATTTGCTTATCTCTTCTTCTTTTATCAACCAGCGGTTGCCAAAAGGTGACTCTGTAAGTCCATCGGTCGTCTCTGAGACGGGCCCACCCCCCCCTTATTCTTTTGATCTGCCAAACTACATTCTTACTGAGTCTGAGTTTTCTTTTGATACCCGAGATTCTTACCTTGTCCCTTCTTGCTATCCCCAGCATTGACCTCTCCATTGTGTTTTGAGATACCCTAATTCTGTTCAAAATGTTTGCACTTAATAGCCATGTTTGACATCCATATGTTAGGACAGGCAAAACACACGTATTGAAAATTTCGCTTTCGTTTTCATAGCTAAAGTTCCCTTTGAATATAAATATACCACTTCCATTTCTTTCTCTCATCATTTCTGCTAGTTCCCTCTGCGATTCGGAGAAGAGAACGATATCGTCGGCAAATCTTAGGTTCGTAATCCTTTTTCCGTTTATGTTAATTCCTTTATTTTCCCATTCGAGTTTCCTAAATATTTATGTTCCAGAGTACTGTTGAAAAGAATCGGGGAAAGGGGGGGGGGTCCCCCTGTCTTATCCCTTTTTTGATGTCGAAAGAGCTACCTAATTTATCTGTTTTTATCCTTGCTTTGAGCCTAGAGTACATTTCTTATATTGATAAATTTTTGCGGGGACCCTTATTCCTCTAATGCTTTTAACATGCAATTGTGCTTTAGGGAGTCGAACGCCTTATTACTATCAATTAGACACATGTAAATAGGCTTATTATCTTCATTACTTTTTTCCATAATTTGCTCGACTGTATGGATATAGTCCATGGTCGAGTATGTTTGCCGAAAGCCTGCCTGTTCGACTGGTTCCTGGCTTATTAAGGTTTGTCTGAGTCGGTTTTCTATGGCTTCAGAGAAGATTTTTGTTATTGTTGGGCTAGAAACTCGACAAAATGGTGGAACTTTTTAAAGATATCAGGAGAAAATTACGGTGAATAGTTTACAGAAGTCACTGGGATCAATTCTAGCCGTAATTCACAATATACCGAGTTCAAATGAAAAATCAAGATTGATTCAAAATCGCATGCACTGTTTCCGAGTTTGAAACACAATCAATTAAGTGAAACAGAAGTGATATATGCTGTGAGGGGAGGGGCACAACGATTTCCTCCTATGGTTTTTCCAAAAATGCATGTTTATAAAATGAACACGTTAACATGAAAAATAATTCTTCTTGAAATAGGCCTTGCTAGCTCCTGGAAGTACCTTTTCTCATACTCCCCCTTCCGTGTCTCCTTTCGTTCCCACCACCCACACAGCAACCTCCCCATATAGACGCCGAATTACTTCGACCTTTTATACTACATAAGCATACATAATAATGTATTTTACATGTTATTTAGCATAATAGATTTTGAAGCTCTAGCGCCATTTATCCGAATAAACGTTTTTCTCCTCAAAATCCTACCAAGCATTGTATTATTTCTTATCCTATGGAGAATCCCCTTTTCTCTTTTTCTTGAGAGGGGGGGGGGGTGAGACCCTGGAAGAGTGGCAATATTTTTTCTCGACACGACCGAAATACATCCTAAGTCACGTTAGGAGCGTTTAGCTTCCAATTTCAACATCAAAGGTAGC
Source organism: Acanthococcus lagerstroemiae (assembly GCA_031841125.1). Lineage (NCBI taxonomy): Eukaryota > Metazoa > Arthropoda > Insecta > Hemiptera > Eriococcidae > Acanthococcus > Acanthococcus lagerstroemiae. The sequence continues at coordinate 39,563,324 of CM063108.1, read as the reverse complement.
TTCCAAACTTTCAGCTTTAGACAACAGAATGAGCGTCTTTGCTGTAAAGTTCAACTAAAACCTTCGCAGCGCTCCCCCAAGTTTCAAATATACTTACACACTGTCAGAATGAGTTACCTGACTACCCGGTTGAAGGAAAACCATTTCAATCGGGGACACCAAATAGAAACTACCTCCGTAAAGATTGGAATTCTGCAAACTGCTTGTTGGCCTGGCCGAAGAAAGGACATTCACCCTAAAGCAATTTGCAGAAATAATACGGTAGCTTAATGGGAACTGAAGGTCAGAACCACATTAATACCCTGCGAGCTCAAAAGTTTCAACTTCGCACGCTTCCACGTCGTTACACGAACTCCAAACGCAGCTAAGAACTGAATCGATTCGGAAAATATAAGGTATAGTTTTTATGAATTGCCGCGTGGAACGCGATGACATGATTCAACGGTGTAGCGAAACTCCGCATTTTCAGAACTCACATTTCGAGCTTTGCCCAAGCAGTTCAGTTCATATGTACTGAAAAACTTCAGCGCACATCTAACCACCACGAAAGTGTAAAAGGGGACGGAAAATTGTCAAGAAAACCAGTAATTCCGCCGACTATAAAACGCGTACGATTTAGAATGCGGAAACACGCGCGAAAATCCGGTTCCTTCAATCCGGGTGCTATGATACAAGCCATGAGGAAATCAGCACGCAGCGGTGAGGGAGGGGGAGAGGGGGTACAACCATTTCACGCAAGCACTGTTCAGAACCCATTCCAATTATTACACGAACATCAAGAAACAATCCCGGCGCTTACTCAACCGATTTTGTATTAGGTTGTCAGATTTACTCCACCAAGCAACACGAAGGTGACAAGAATGACATTAGAACGTGATATTTTCAAGGAGCGGAGTATAGGTATAAAGAGACCGAAAAAGGTCGTACGTGAGATCTGATACTGATTCCTTGCTGCATGACCGAACTTCAAAATGCAATACCGAAAACGAGAAGGTTGCCGCTAGGTTCGCACACGAACTATACGTGTGACATGAATCACTGTCCACCTTGAAGGGTTATGAAGACGTTCAGACATGGACGGAATGGTGCATATTTTGATACCAATAGATCGCGGAACATCCAAAGTACGGCTTCGCCAAGTGACAATCCAGCCCGTGAGGTAATCGGCGACGAACAGCCAACTCGAACCATTCCTCACTTTTCACACAGCGTTTCATTATCGGAGTTAACGGAGGACGGCGTGCCAAGTACATTGCGATTAGATAACGAACGAAACGAACTGGTTGCGTTACATGACATTGAGTTGGCTCTCGAGTTCAAGTCTCGAACTCGATAGATTTTCAATCTTGTCGAATGAAGTGGTGTCGTCGGTGCGACAGCGCGAGCAACACACACACAAACATTCAGCCTTATAGCACACTTACAGTCACTCGTTAATGAGGTGGCGTGACATTCAAAAGTAATAATATCCGAATGATCAGAGTTCGTCCCTTCGCTCCTCCCTCCACAACTATCGACGAGCAGATACACGCGCGCAATGCTTCGAGACACGGCATCAGCTTTGAGAGAGGGAAACGTAAGGGCGTTTACCGACACCACCACTTCATTACCAACTACAGCCACCAAATTTACACCAACTTGAAATTTCGGTACGTACATGTACACTCGTACACGCCAATACGCACACATGTTTTTACAATATGGTACTCGTTACCGATGGTAGGTACTCATCACTTGCCAACATGTCGACGCCAAATCACCGCCGACATATCTTTCTCCTCTGTTTACACTACTACTTCTTTCCGCTGGACCACTCCAAACTGCCATATCATCCGGAACTCGCCGACTTCGCCAACTACCGAGGTCATACGTCAGAATGTCACTAAGGAAAGGGCGGGGATGACAGGAAAACGGGAAGAAAGTACGCCAATAATTTCGTCGACAACTGATAGCGAATCTATCGGGAACCGGTGCACGAATTCACGCTCAACGAGGAAGACCGACCACAGAGTCGAATATTCTGCTATCTGAGAGCATGCACATAATCAGACCACTATCTCTCCGCACGAAGGTCGAAAGCAGATGCGGGCTATCCAAAGTACTTTCACAGGAGCACATGAACAAACAAAAATAAACAGATAAATAGAAATGAGTAATGGAAGAAAACAAAAACTAGTTTCGGTTTTCGGCCAATCGTTCGTCACACGAATTCGAAGCAGGATAGAGAATGGCGAAACCAGGCTTTGTAAGAGGTTACTACGCATGTACTTCAAATTGAGTTGCTCCATGGCTAGACAACTCCGAACGGAACCAATAGTCCCAAGCAAATACTCCATGTAATGTAGAAACTGCTCACTATATACGGCAGTCAGTATTAAAACAACCAATCGTTCACACCATAGGTAGCACCCATTACAGGATCCGAAAGAATGTTGGGCTCGCCAAAGAAGCTACAGTGCCACACTAGGAAAGAAGACTTTCGAAGACGAAGCCTCTCCTTTACGAACCATCCATATGCAACACAGAAACTGTACATCACCGATTGCTTATCACCTCTGCGGCACACTACCAGATGTGAGGAGATTCTGTATTTGCTATTGAAGACAGAATGCAACACCAGGCGATGGCACACACGTTATGATTACTAACACATGCCAATCTGACGGAGAGTGGTTCAGTTTGGTTAGTCACTGGCGGATAAAAACTCAGAAATTAACAGAAGGTCTGAAGCAAGTCCTCTATGTAACGCAGAAACTGTACAGTGTACACCCTGTACACCATACGGTGTAATACACATTAGGACTTCTATACCTAGGTTTTTCAGTGTTGTGTGTATCACCACTGGCCGATCCGAATACTGCATATCACTTCACGACTGTTGCTCCTGAAACGGGATTAAGAAAAAGCAAAATGGCAGAACCTCTTTTTATTGACTTCATCAGTACACATTATGTGATTACACTGTTCGCTTCCACCGCCGAAGGAAACGAGACTCCCAAAAACAATGAATCTCCACTGTCAACCTTCCTTGTAACAGAGAAACTGTATACTATCTAGAAACGAACTTCATCGGATACACTGATCGCCTTCCATCCTTACTGCATACTTCCGTTGACAAGCGAACACGTCGCCGGCAACAATCGAGTCTGTCCGCGACGAAGATCGATGTTGCACGGCGAATGAAAAGGTAAAACATGGCGACTCAACATACTCGGGCTTCTAATGCTCCATTGCACGTGGAGCACCACACCGATGAGCCTATTACAATAAATTGGAGAAAAGAAAAGAACACCGAGGACACATCGTGCATACAAAAGGCATTACGCGCGCTATGGTAATCAACACTATATGGATTACAACATGACCAACAAGCCAATTCTACACAGACGAGCTCAATTCGGTTGGTTCTCAGTAGATGCAGGAGCTAAACACATTCACTTTCATTTCGAGCCCAACAGGAACTCGACAAGATATTGTTTGGGAACTTGAATTTGTAACTTTTGATGTAAGAAATGCCATTTTGAAAAAAATCAATTGTAGAATGCAAAATAGACCATATGGGCCTTCTTCAAATGCTTCAATTTTTTCTTTGGAGGCAGTGACAAGTCTGAACCTCAAACCAATGAAGGAGTAAAAGCTGAAACGTTCACTGACAAAATTCGGAAAAAAATTGACAATAAGCCATGTTCACCAGGACCTCATGCCAATGAAGCTGGACAAACTTCGTTAAAACTGACAACAGGGCCGTGTAAACAGCCCATGGAAGTTATTTCCAAATCTACATGTTGAAAGTAACTTCCAACTCAAGAACTTGGAAGAATCAAATGGGCCCTTTACTGTAGCATGGGCACACATGGTCATCAGAATATCAAATGTTAGAACCAGAAAACACGAACCGACTATTTTGGATTGATCCGCAAGAAGGACCTAAATTCAGATAGTAATTACCACGCTATCTATGCTCAAGAACTCGTTACATTCGTCAGGTCCTAAGATCAACAACTTGTTTTCGTAAACAAATGGGATACTGATACGAACTAGCCGCTACTACAACCGTAACTAAGGAGACAACCGAAATATAGTTCTCGGCAACTAGTTTACTCCCTACCAAAGTTTCATCATGAATGCATACGATCCCTCTTCCCTCAACAAATTTCACATTATACAATTAGGTTACACTACCCTGTTACTCTTAAATAGAGCACCTAGAAACAACCGAGTATGGACATCCGCCAGCTTGAGTCCAGCCGCGCCCGTCGATGCCGAATCCGACTATCCGGAGCTAGCGGAGCGTACCGGGTAGTCAGTTCGGCATCGACGGGTGCGGCTGGACTCAAGATGGCGGATGTCCATACTCGGGTTTTTCCAGGTGCTCTATCTCAGGAACACGAGGAACAAGCAATCATTACCTCTACATCAATGCATATCAGGCGTAAGGTGGAACAATTATTCGACATCATCCAACAGAATGGTGAATAGACAAGATACAAACCAAACACATGGGCATAGCTAAAACTCCAGATACTGAAAGGCAACTTTTTATTATTGTACAGAATCCCTGAAAATAAAACAGTCGGAAAGCTCAAGACCGATGTTTTTGAAGGGGGGGGGGGTTGCAGTACGACCATTTAATCAGAGATGCCATACCACGAGATCAATTTCCAAGCGGAAAAACAAACTTATACTATCCGTCAATTTAACGCATGCAGCAATTATCCCTTGTCTCCTTCATCGACTGTGGGTTGAGTACAACCACGGGCTATTAAGATACGAATATGGAACCGCGAGGAAGTGTGCACGCGGTACAACACAGTGCGGAGATAAGTCGCCTGATTCCTACAACTTCACTCGCCAATAAAACGATTTCGTCATCGTGACAGCGAACTCAATGTAAGCAGTGTTAGACAGCCGTACATATTAAACATACACATGTACACACAGCACACGTTACACATCTATCGAAACGATAATGAAGGACAAGTGTCACATCACGCGCTCCATTTTTCGCCTTCAACTTGAACGTGCATTGCGAACACACGCTTACGATGCGACGTAAACGTGTCTTCCAGGGTTGGCTCGATCGTCACATCGCAAACTTCTTCCACTGCAGTGGGTACATGGTGTGACAATAGCTCTGCCTGCGACTGCCACTACGCATCCGGGGAGGTACAACTTTCCAAAATTTTGAACATTAAAAGACTAACGACGAGGGAGACGAATTTCTTTCCACAAACCGAATCGGATACTGCAATTCGATCTTTTCACAAAGAAAGGGTCCGCAACACTTGTCTTATTCACGTTGGCTGATGCTCAGGTAGAAGACACAAGCCATACAGCCTGAATCTGTGAGAAGCAACAAAAAACGCGAACCCAGTATAACCCAGCTTACATTTTCCATTATCAAAACGGGAAGAAACATTCCGGCTAAGAACCAGAAACCATTGCGTACCGGGTGCCGCACATGTAATGCGGAATCGACCGAGAGCAGACACCCAGCGACAGAGGACATGTAGACAAATTATAACCATTCCATGTGTGGGGTGTGCCAATTCACTTTTTCTTCTTCTGTATTCCAGAGCGCTTCTGGCTGTTATGCTATCATCACGCCCACGGATTGGACAGACTGCACAATCACAGACAACTAATAGGAACACATAACCAATAACACTCACTGATTGGACAGACTGCATAATCACCGACAACCAATAGGAGCACACGACTAAACAGTAAGCAGGTTCACCATACGGTACTACTCTCGACTATGACTACAGTACCACAAGAGACAAGTCTCATTCAGGGTCCTCCACTGATGATGGCATAACAGCCGAAAGCGCTTTGGAATACAGAAGAAGGAAAAGTGAATTGGCACACCCCACACATGGAATATTATCAAGTTCACTCACACTCCGAAATGGACACTAAAATCATAACCACGTTCGTAGGTCATCGAGCTGGATCTTCCTTAGGACTTGCAGAAAAACTACAAATGTTCGATGCAGGCGCATACTACTCACAGCAGTACTGAAGAGCGCAAATGGAGGACTTGGTGCCAGACTAGTCGAGTACTTCTTCCAGACGGCATAACAGATCATTCGATAACGTTAGTGCATCAAACAGTTACGAACTCTGCCGACTAGAAATGGCACCCACCAAATGCTGGCTTGTAGAACACGTGTAACTTGACCAAAATGGCGCATCAGATCGACATACAAGCAATCTGGTGGTACTGTTCTCTAAGCCGCTTGGCTTTTAATGGTGCTGCCAAAGGTGGCTTTCAAATTCGCCAACAGAACTATTCCGAGACAAAAGAGGGAGGCCCAACCGGGTAAACATTCTTCTTCCAGGAAGCACTTATGGATACGCTACACAGGAATCACCAAGAACGGCGTAGCAAGTACGAACGACGACGCCGATTGCCAAGTGTCCCAAGCGTCTGGCGGTGCTTCACTACCCACGGTCGCTAGTAAACGCGGCCGAGAATAAGCTATTCATGTTATGAGACTGAAATTACGGTAGCTAAATACGACCGCAAAGCACAGTTAATTTATCACTGTTACAATGACACACACAGACGCGGTATTTATGTAAAATAGGTATTTTGAAATCGGCCTCCTACCTCGCCAGTGAAGCCGATAAGCTATCCATCGCTCACACAGTCATATCAAATGGTAATTATTCTTTCATTCCGATGCTATAAATCGTATATCGAATATCGTGCGCACGCTTTTTCAATATCAACGACTGACTGTTCCACGTATTCGTCGCGTGATAATTTGCCCCGCCACACCGCCATATCACTTCACTTGGACTCTAACATCGATTTCCCAATACGACTTCGAGCCTTCCTTTTCGAATCTGATTGATAAGCAGTGACGTCGACGTCTGAGTGTTAAAGTGACACTGACAAAATGGAAGCCATTCGGGTGCTGATGGCGGAACATTCTCTATTTTTCACACAATATTGAGTACACATTCTAACGCAAGGAAAGGACATTCGATCACCAAACCGAGAACTAGATATGTGACCATGGATGAAAAAAGGGACCTTAGAGGTAAAAATCAATTTTGCAGAAACAGGGAAAAGAAAATTTGATGGATTCATAACTAAAAATCGCGCTGTCCGATGGCAGTGGTTGCAGTGAAATTTGGAAGGTGTGTGGGTGGTTGCAAAATATTTATCATATATGACGTGTTTTTATAACGTACGAGTATATTGATAAAATCCTCCTCTCAGGCCGCTACGGTCCCTTTTGTTATCCAGAGGTGTTCCTCACTGGTCTCCGAATACCCAAATTCCAAAAACCTGGAAATCCGTTTTCGACCCCTAAGGTCCCGTTAGTCATCCATGGCCACATATTCGAGTGGCCGATAATGATCAACGAGCCATTCTTTCCTGGACAGAACTGGGGGTAAGAAGATGACTTCTGTTAAACAGAATTCGGTGGGAACAACGGATGATGAATGCATGATATCGATTTACAACAAATGGTTACAACTAGCCACGTCTTGATCTCCATTCCTTTAGATGAAAGCTCGTTACATTGTTCGAAACTCGGTGTCGATTCACCTTAAGATTTCAACACTGCGAATGAATTGCGCCTGATATTTTCTCATTTTCCTCGTCGCACTGAAATTAAAGGATGTTCATTCGTGTAACAGATCGATTAAAGATTAATACAGCGGCAGTCAATAATTAGCAACGTATTCGCAATTGGCCCGCCGTGCACGCAACGAGCCGCGAGCCGAATAACCTATTCTAGTTTTCTCGATTGGCATCCAGCAATGACGTCAGCCAAGAGCAGCCGGCCGACAAGTTACACGTCACGTCAAGCACAGACACAGACGAAATAGTCGAGTCGAGCGTGAGCGTCAAGCTGACGAATCGATTATCGATATGAACTGCGACCGGGAACCCAACAAAACACAACATCACGACAAATAATACATTTTTCACTCATTTTGAGCACGGGGATGTGAAAACATGAAGCCTGAAGAAATTGACAAGATTTGCTGACATCTGCTATAACTACGATAATACTGATCAAGACTGGCCCTCCATCTTTGGCTCGTTCTCAGGGGCCCTCAACCTTCAGCTCGTTCTCAGGTGGGTTGGAGACCATGTTTCTGAGCTGCTTTTACTACTTTTACTAGCAGAAAACCTGTTTGCATTTCTTCCCTGGTAACCCTCACATGACAGACTAATTAAGGCGTGCGGAATCAAGACATCTCACTCGATAACTGGAGTAAAATAGTAAACCGAACACAATCATGGCACTTAATACAGAAGAAGCATAGAATTACGAATGGTATGGTGGGACGTATGGCGGTGCACGCAGGTCAATGTGTGATAAAATTCTAAAGCAAAGTGTCTCAATCGGAGAGGAGTAGTGTCAATTGAGGAAGTGTAAATGGTGCCCGTGACTTTTCGATATTCTCTCATGAGTTTTGTTAGAAGTAATATACCTTACGTTCTTGCCGACATAACCCAGCTTCAACATTGTACTATACGTGTCTTACAGCACGTCAAGCAGACCACGTAGTAGAATGCCTTCACAGTATACACGTACACTTATTACAATGAAACTACCATGCTCGATCACAAAACCCATACTTCTATGAATTATTCGCTAGAAGACAGAATTTTCCGTCGTTATCAGTCATAATTAAATCACTTTTCAAATTCCCATTTGTCAACCCTCGGGTATTTTCTCATTTTTGCACTGAAACAACAACCGATACACACCACACACGTGCATGTAATGAAAGGGCTTCGCGAGGATAAGTTCACCACCTAATGGGTACAGTACATGAAGCAGTCGACTGACATTTCAGTCAGCATTGCTGGCCCTCAGTTAACATCACGGTTGTTCGGAAGAAAATGAAACATTTTTACTTGTATTTTCCACGTGTAAAAAATGCTAGACACAACGTGAAAATTTCGATCGGGAAATGTATAAAAAAACAGTTATCGTTCTCATCAAAGTGAATTTTTGACTCACTTTTACGCTTTTCTTTCCTTCCTTTTCGACATTCTTTTAGATTTTACAGATACTTTCATGATGTAAGTAATGTATTACGTGTAAAAGCGCAGCTCTAATTGCCAACTATTTTGTACATGAAAGCACCTGTGGACTACAGTACTATACAATTAATTAGTACTTGTCAATGATGCATGATAGTGAAAAATTATAAAATCAAAAATTCGTTAGACGATAATTACATAGCTACGCATTATTTATGAAGGGCTAGTTATAGAGAATCCGTGAACAATATCACGTAATTTAACCGAGTTTTGCCATTGGCTAATTGGCCAAAAATCGGATGTTTAAACACGATTTAAAACGCTAATCGTTTACATAGCCTTGGTACAATTGGCCTTGAATTGAAGATCAACTAAGGGTTTCCCAACCTATATGGTCCCTGGAACATTGGTAGTTCATGACGGCCTTCTTAGGTGATTCGAGAGTCCCATAATGGCGGACGTTTAATTTTAAAATAATAGTATTTTTAGCAGAGGCAGAATCCGACCGACGACACCATCAAAGGTTGCCAAAACGATCGACAAACTGAAAACGAGGAAAGCAACCAGGCATGATAAACTCATACCCATGATGTTTCGTGTGCTATCTAAGAAAGCAATTGCCTTTCTTACCAGGGTCTTCAATGCTTGCACATGGCTGCAGTAGGTACATGCCTCGAGCTTGGAAAACAGCTGAAATGATCGTCTTACTCAAACTAGGTATAGAGCTAGGTGATCCTAAGTTCAACAGGCCGATCTCGCTCCTACTTATATGTATAGCAGCCAAGATGTTTGAAAAGATATTAATAGGCAGAATGCAAACAGTAATCTCGGACAAAAATCTGCTACTGGACATACAATGTGAGTTTTGTTATATTTTTCATTTTATTTGTTGCCTTGACCCGGCAGAAAAGAACATACATACATGCATTCCTGACTATAATAAACTTTACCAAAAACGGGAGTCGTCATGCCGTCGGGTCTACCCAGTCACGGGTATAGGCTGCTACCGTCTGTCTCCTAGTCCTCCTGTTCTTAGCAGCTCTCTGCCATGAAATCTCAGATCACCGAACAATTTCGTCCCTCCACCTCGTGGGTGCTCTTCCCCTCCTCCTACCATGATCTCTAGGATACCAAATGGCAACAGCAGGATAAAAAAGCATATAGAAGCCATTGATATGGGTAGACAAGTTGTCAAAACTCTACGCAAATCAACACTCTCTCATCTACGCCGAAACCATAAATTGAAGAAACATATATTAGACTGCCCGCCGACTCTGTAATAGTTGATTTTTTATTCGACGTACGATATGTTGAGATTACTTTTGAAAGAATATCGGCAATTCTGCGATGATTATGCAGGGGTCAACAAAGAGCTGTATCTCCAAAATCTTGGCAACTTATAGAGGAACTTGTTCTATGTTTCGAGCCTCTGGCAACAGCATGTACGAAATTTCACAGACAGACATTTATACGATTAATGTTTGCCAGATGGAAGTGTCAGATTTAGGTATGGTTATGAAGTTATAGTGTCTACTTACTTTTCGTATACAATTTTAGTTTTAGTATTTTTTATTTTCCATTTTGCCCTTCCTCAGGAACGACATTTTCACAAGAAATCTTGGACAATTTGAATAGAAGAAGGGGGGAATCTTTGAACACGAAGTCTTCTATGCCGATTTTGATTTATGCGATTCAGACCGAGAAACAGCCATTCAGCATCACATTTGGTTACACAATAAATTACAAGGTAGATGCTTACACAATAATAAGCTATAAAATTATACAGTGCCCATGCTTTCAACAGAAACTTTTTTTGTTTTCATGTCTCCTATAGTTCTGAAGGTGAATGAGAATGAAATATTGAAAAATTCCTATGAGCATTCAGAAAGTGAAACTTCTCAAAATTCCATATCTGAATCTTAAGAGGTAGATCCGAGTGAAAAACGATGGGCGAAACTAATGGAATTGAACAGGCAAAGTAGAGGATTGACAAGAGGACCTTCTGCAGTCGAATTTGAAGTATTATGTCGAACGTCAAAGTTCACAGAAAATGTGAAAATGAACCAAAGTGTTCTCAAATTGGGGGGAAAACATAAAACCGAGTACCCGGAGCTTTATGAGGAGGCTCAAGTTGTATGCAGTGTGCCAGGGACTCAGGTAAGCTTTGAAAGGCTGTTCGCACTACTCAACCACCTACTATCACCACAGCGATTTTAAAGCCCACTACTGTTGACAAAATTTCATTTCTGGAGGTCAATTTGGATACTTTGTTGAAATTGAAAGCCTTAGGGATAAAATCAAAGTAAAATTTTAGTTTTTTGTCGGTTATTCTGTTATATCAAGTTTATATTGTATTATTGTTTATTTAAATAAATAAATAATAATTTTTTTAGAGTATTGTTACTACATTTTCAAGCTTCAACCAGTATAATACTGTATGGTTTTTTTATTTATTCCAGTTCTGTGCTGAAACTGAAAAACTATATGAGTTCCCAAAAACATTGATTCCTGTTTGTTATAATATTATTCCAATCTCAATTTGCTCATTTATTTAGAAGTCTCTGTTGAAAGTTGAAATTCAATGTGTTTAGAACGTTGGAGAGAAAACTGAATTTTAGTTGACTAAGCTGAAAAAAAGTCAAAAGTCAGCTTTATTTTATGAGAAGCCAAACGCTGAAAGCCGAAGCTGACTCATTTGGCTTGAATGCTCTGTTCTCCGGTAGTATCATATTGATCTTTGCTCAGTGTTTCTTACGGGAGTCGATCAGGGGTGTTTAGCTAGCCATTAGCTGTTAGCTAGCAGTTTTTGGAAGATTTCTAGCCAGCTGTTAGCTAGCCGATTGAAAATTTTTTAGCCATTAGCCAGCCGTCAGCCAATGAAAATTCGGAAGCTAACGGCTGATTTCATTTAGCTAATTTCTTACCTTTTCCCTTTTGACTACATTCAAATAGAATTTTTTCCCTATTCCTTTTCGGTGGATTTCCTTTTTTTTTTTTTTTTGGATTGAAGCTGCAAACTCGGATTCAGAATTGGGGGGGAAGAAAAAAAATTGGAAGCAAGTTACCACTTCACCTGTTTTATTTTTACCAGTGAAAAGTGCGAGCTATATCTATATGGTAAAAAACTGGACCTTACTGTAATCTGAATTAAAAGTAACCATTTGAATTTGAAGTTCAGAATGTAAGGTGTAACTGAAAATGTTGGATTAATCTTTAGCCGTTAGCTAGCCAATCAGCATCCTGTAGCTATTAGCCGAAGCCAATTAATTTAAAAAAAAGTTTCAGCTGTTAGTTATAGCCAATCTGATTGGCTACGCACCTCTGAAGCAGGGGTGATAAGCCGTTACTGATTGGCTTAAATTTCCGCATTGGCTTATAAGCCATTGTCTGTTGAAAATCAGCTTACAAATGGCTTTTTAGGGTGTTTGCCCGCGCTCAGCGCTGCAAGCACCCTATTGCAATCGAATTTTCATCCTCATCATTTCTTTAAATACGACTGAATTATTTATAGACCACAGTTCAGTTTTAGTTCAGTTTCGTTCTTCATCAACTGCTGCCATCTATCGATAAGTCGATCTACTATTATGAATGTATCCTCTCAGTGTCTCTCTCCGTTACGATTTACGAATGCAACTTCGAAAGATGAAAATAAAAGATTCTCATTCTGGCGTTCGCGCTTCGTGGCGTATATTTCTTTTATCGCATAGACGTTAGTACTGTGTCTGAATATTAACTTCAAAAGCTTTAACATTTCAGTTTTGGTTTTGTTTTATCAATACCAGTGTCGGAAGTTAGCGCAACAACACCGGTGATGCGGAAAAGCCGGAAGTTTTTGCAGTTTTAGGATAATTTTTTAGAAGCCAGAAGTTGGAAGCTGAAAGTTTTTCAGGTTCAGCAAACACCTTCTTACTACCTCGCTATCTGCGAGGTAGCTTGTTCCCCATGTTATCAGCTGCTATTAGCCGTTCACGATAGGCTAATGGCTTAGTTGGCAAGTTATACATCAATTCAGTACAGAATGAACCACTGAGTTCAAAAACGTCACTCTTTTGCATCATAGATTACACTGATTCACAGAAATCTCATATTTGGAAGATTAAATTTGACTACCTTACTCCAACGAGTGAGCCATAGAAAACTGACGAGAAAAAGTAGAAATCATATTATCCTTGGTGACATAGGATAGGAGTACGATGTTCGATGTACTGACATTCGAATTAAATTCACTCATTTACAACTTTATGGGTAATTTTCGCTGCCTGAAATTTTCGCACTTTCGCTGCATGAGTTTATAAAAAAATCCATTGGCTTCTGCTGCTTCGAATGTTTATCGGCTTTTGATTGGCCTCCTGCTTTCGGAAAAGCTGGCTAACACGGCTAGCTTAAAAAGCCGATCAAAGACGGCTGTTGCTGCTAAGCCGCTCATCGGCTTCGGCTTATCACCCCTGCTCTGGAGTCGATACGCTTGTTGGAACCAAGATGGGGTATCTTTGCTAACAGTAAGTCACTCTGTGACGTCACGGGAAGCGTGATAAGCGCGTTTGTGACGTTCAAGAAAACGCGCCCACAGTGGCCCAACGATGCAACCAATATCCACTCGAAATAACCACGATCGAAACGGCGTTCAAAGTCACGAAGGGTAGGGAAGGGGCAAGGGAATCAATGCAGCGGTATTAAAACCGCACGATCGCAGGTTTACTATACAGACTCAGCACATTTCCTACTCAAGACGGAAACACTATACGCTCAACTACGATAAATTATACGTAAACGAAAATACGGAGTATTTTTCTCCAACGGATGATCGGAAAATGCGACATTAACCACCAGTTTGCGCTGCGTTAAGTGCCCCTTTACTGACAACACTGATGAAACGCAAACACGACTATGAATGACCGACAATCAGTAATGATCATTGACTACAGTTTCCTGGTCATCTAAATATCACGATTTGTCTGATAACTGTGCAGCCGTTCCGAATATCCCGCATACATAATGTGAGAATTGTAAGGTGGTTAACAAATTTACAAGTTTTTACCAGTGGCCATTTTTTTTTCAACTATTTCCGATGTGAGAGTAACAAAAGTATTTTCATATTCATGAAACTTTAGAGAGGAAGAGAAGGATAAGAGGTTATCAGCGTCTAGCTATCACTTAGTGTCTTGGAAAGACAAGCGAACATTTCGTATCATCTATTCGTCATGAAATCACAATTTTAAAACTTTCCTCTCATCCGTTGGAAGAAATGGTGTATGCATCTCGATTGGTGAGTGAGTGATCGCACCTTGTGAGAATTACAGCACTCGTATTCGCTCATACCGCAGCTTCCACACACGTCAGTAATCACTCGCTTACCAACCTTGTAGCATAATATATACTATTTCAATAAGTAACATCGGGGTCATTACTTCTCCTTTAAAAATGGCCGTTTGACAGAGCCGCGGATGACGGGACAGAACTAACGCGAATACCGAACGCACGCACTAGGATGCTCTCGACTCGTCGATCTCCCGACAGCTATTCGTATGCACGTTTGAAAAATTGAGTTTGACGGGCGCGATTCTCTCGTCGTTTCAATTTACTGCGACCGTGGCTGCGGCAAACACATCACAGTGAAAAAACGCGAACACAACCGCCGGGTCAACAAAAGCAAACCGAACACGGAACTGTCGGTCTTCGCCTAACCAAATCAATGAGCGCCAACACACAAAGCAGAAGAAACAATCAATTATGTTGTCGACTGCACAGCGTATATGATTATACTTCTAAGACACAGCTATTGTCATAAATATCGTCGTTGTACAACACACTGTACTGGTAACTGCGAAGTTTTTTCAATACCGTATTTCAACGACGGCGACTACCGCCGAACTAATCATCGCTGGTCGTTCGCCGTTTGTTGCTGGATGATGCTGACGATGACGGCGATGTAATCGATGTGCGCGACGCGACCAGTTCTCGTTACAATGCGTACGTATATATCACGGCAGTGCACCGCACCGTACCGTAAATCTACATAAAATTCCACGCTCTTCGGTTAGGAAGCGAGCGCGGCACACACGAGCAAATGCGACGGAAAAAAATGGGCGCGAAATTTCTCGAACTGAGACCGTGTGCGTAAGGAAAAAATTACAAAACGAACGAACGATTCTTGAAGAATCGCGATTACAAAATGACTGTGTACACAGGCGGAATTAAAATAGAAAAACGCCAGCTCCGCTTTTCGTGTCGCACGTATTTAAAACGAAGAGGCGTTCACGAAGACAGGGAGGAGTGCAGGGTGCGAGAAAGAGAGAAACTCGAACACGGTACTCGGCTGTGTTACATTATCGACTACGATTGAGAATTATACGAAGCACACACGGCGTACGCGACGTCAACACCGAACACACTCGCGACTATACCGAAATTATTGCAAAATTTGAAGAACACCGAATATACGTACACGTACGGACGGACTACGGGGTCGAGCGAGAGACGAAAACACGGCACGGTATTTCGGATTCGGTCGCCGTCCGCCTGCTTATCAATGTCGTACACGCCGTTGATAACCGATACTCGCGATACGTTTGCACGCCGAACGTCACACACGTTCTCGCTGATACCGAAATGCACGAGATCACAATCCAAAATGAACAGATATCAGTGATACGAATACTCGACGATCCGGAATACTCAGCCAGCAGCTATATGGTTCACTCAACACCACTTCTAATATTCATTCATAGGTCCGCACGTTGGTGTAGCACATCGCAATCATTACATTATCAGTGTGGCCGAACACGAGTGCACATACCTATCGTCGCCCGATTGGTGTGTTAGCTTTCGAAGACGAAGAGGAGCTCGGCGACAATACACAAAATACCGCATACCGAGCGTTCCAATCAATCGGAATCGCCTGTACCGACACAACAATCAACGACGCACCGATGCTGAACGACCGCGCGAGTTACTTTTAAATTTGATTACTGATTAGCGCACTTAGCGGTTTACGCGAAGCTCTCAACTGCTCGGTTCGACTCACGATCGAAACGACCGACGAACACAACAACTAAAATTTTACTAAAACTGATACAGAACTCTAAACCTAACCTACACAGCATAGACGACGTAAACGCAACGCCCGGTACGAACTTGAACCGTATCTGTGTGTTGTGCGTGTACACCAAAGTGTACACCATTACCGGAGTGAGCGTGTGAGTGTGTGTGTGGGCGTGTTCCGCGTTCTCGTGTATAGTGTATACGACTCTGCCAGTCAACACTGTGTGTGTAAATACACGGGCAGACACGCCGTAGTGTGACTACAAGGTGCCACCACCGGCAACAACACGAGTAGCAGCAGCACCAGCGAGTACAGTTTGCGATTTGATAACGATGAGTTTGCCCGACTTTCACAGAAGAGGGCGCTACGTCCTGAACTGGGACGCTAAAATTTATGCGGCTCGGATGACGACATAGACACCACTACGCACACGGCTCGGTACGTGTTGTCACTGACTCAGTAACACACTACCACAGTGAGTACGGATGCGCTGCGGCTGGCGACGCAACGACTGCGGCGGCGCCGTTGCGCCGTTCCATCATTCCCGATTTCCGACCGACATTCGTAGATATATAAATTTTACACACAACGCGTAAACGACATGTTTTACGAATTTAGTCTACGCGCAACGTTCAACGTACGCTGTTTGTAGATCAGCACCGGGAAATCAAATTCCTCTCGGTAGGCTACAATGCACCCCGCTCAATAACGGTGAATAATATCGCCGTGAAATACATGCGACTGGAACCGAACATACAACCTTGTAACCAACATCAACATCGCATAATCCTAAATGTAGAATGCACTCGGGCATAACTGAAGCTCATGTGCGATGCCGACGGTCCGACGGTTCGATGACTCCTCGCAGGTTGTTACCCTAGCCGCTTCTCATCCTCATCCCTATCCGGAATGTACATTACTCGCCGGCGTTGGAACGAGAAGTACCCCCCCCCCCAACAGTGACAAAAAAAGAATTTTCAGAGTGTATTTTAGCACATTAATTACAACAATAAGGCGAGGGGTTCGTGCTGTAACAACCCCCCCCCCCCTTCTATGGCTCCAAGACTGGGACCTTCCTACACTGGGGACATTACTTCAAGTACGTATCCGGAATCTGCAACGAATTGTATTGGATTGAATAGGAGGGGCAGAACCGATCATTTCTAACCAACTGTGGATTGATTGAGAAGGAAGGGACGTAAGTGTACATGGCCTTAGAAAAGGCCCCACTTTGTCGATCCTCGGAAACCCCGTAGAACAAAATTTTTGCATCTCTTTATGTAAAAAATTAATCTTCTCAAAATAGGATTTTTTCGCATTCCATCTTCACCAGGATCCCAGGATGTACCTCAGCCTAATTTCAAGCTAGAAAGCTTGTCAAGGCCTTACTTTAAAGCAAATCGCCTGTATTTTCAGAATATATACTGCGAATAAATATTTACTATTTACATACTTGACAAGCAGTTACTAATCTTAATCTCGTTTTCTTCGTATGTCTTCAGTTAAAAGTTAGGTTGATTTTCTCAATATAGGTTTTCTTTGTATTTCACCTTTAAGAGGGCGTAATAACTCAAGCCAATTTTTGGCATAAGAGGCTCATCCAGGTCTTACTTTGAATTGCGGTCGTCTACTTCCCATCCCCCCCCCCACATCACACCATATCGAAAAAGTGGGACGTTTTCCAGGGCACGTACACATATAAACATCGTAGTTAAGACAAATTATGTCTAAAATCAGGGTGTCTACCAGAATGGAAAATTAAAAATATGTGACTTCATATGACCTCAAAAAATTGTTTTTTCATTGAAAAGTGAGATAGCTTACACTGAGATTTGTTTTTCAGAAGAAAGAGTAGAATTTCGCCACTCACTTCACTATTGTTTTACCTGAAACTGCTCGCTGTTTCCAGTAATTTGACACAAAATTCATTGCCTTCATATTTTGTATTCTTTCCACATTGAATCAAAAAACAGGTTTGCTTTGGCATTCGTTCTTATCTGCTTTTTATATTGCTTTCTGTTTTATGTGACGTGTCGCAAGAAAAAGGCTCTTAGTGGTATCAAACTGTTCTAAGAAAAAAGCTCTTAATTGTATAAGGGCTCTTTTTTTTTGTAAGTTTGATGTCAGTAAAGGCTTTTCTTTTAACAGATTACAAATATGAACTGTGGTATTCTGTGATTTGTGAAAGTATGAAATATGCATCTGATCTGGGCCTCAAGGCAGGAAAAAATGAAATGGAAAAAAAAATATGCCGCCTATAGGCCAAGGATTTTCATAGCGACGATTAGAATTTCAATTTTGAACATAGATATCACTACAGAATTCTTGAAGAAACCATCGATGATCCGGATTATCGTCAGTCAAGCTGTGATGAAGATGAATACAATGATAAAACTCAAAATCGTCAGTCGAGCAAACGTACTTAAGAAATTGAAGAAAAAAAAATTGATACGTGATTCGAATCGTGAATCCTGGAAATTATTCGCGATTCGAATCATATTTTGGCGTATTCGTAAGGTTTCTGATTCGAAGAGATTCGAATCATTCTTTAGGTGATTCGTCCCAATACTGATTGGGATGGTGCAGGCAGCAGACATGCATCCCAAAATATGAGTAATAAATTAAATGTTAAGTGCGCTGTAGTATAAGGTATTAGAATACAAACGTGAAAAAAATCTCCTGAAGGAAGTAGCACGTAATCAATTTTTCAGTCACACTATTTTAAAAATAGGTATATGATTTCAGAGGGACAAAATTTTACTTTATATGACTTATATGACCAGTCACTCGATTACATAACTTTATATGACCTGGTAGACACCTTGAAAATGAGGATTTTGAAGAAAGAAGAAATAAATAAAAAAAGAAGTAACCGAGAGTTCACTGAAAATTATTGACGATAGTATCCTATCACAACACACTATAAGTGCTTATCCCTACCTACAGATATTTTCTACCGATTTTTTGTGACGTTTGAAACTCCTTCCCACCAAAAAATGAGTTTTCTTTTCAAAATTATCAAGGATTGTGGGACATCAAGAAGAAACAAGAATAAAAAAATTTTCAGCTAAAAATTGCTCTGCACCAGATTTTTTATGTGAATGGTAACTAGTCCTTTTTTCACGTCTACAGGAGAAACGTCATAAATGGAAGGAGAAAAATAACCCTTCCGAGTAGGTGAAACACAAGCCTTATGGAGAGAAACACAGTTTTTTTTTACATTTCAAAGGATTTTGAGAATAAGAGAATTTCAAATTCTAAATCTGTTCAATTTCTTACTTTCACAGCTCTTGATCCCTGGGAATGTCCCCCTTCCCTCCCAAAATTACACATGAGAAATTGAGTCTTCAAATGTTTCAGTGGTTTTAACAGGCAGTACTTTGTGGGAAGTTTTCCAGCTGCGAAAATTCCAACGGTATTCGAGGTTTCCGAATTCAATTTTAAAATCAGTTTTTCCCTAAATTAAAAATTTTCACCCGGAACGAGGGTCAAAGTCAAAAATGTCATATAGGTATCAAACATAAGTTTTCAAGATCCCTAAATTCAGTTCTTGGGATTAAATTACGCTGACGCCAATTTTGACAACTGCGGTATCTTAGATGAGGAAGGGAAAAAAGCCAAAACTGAAATTGAGAAATACAATTTATCCATCACTTCTAAGGTTTCTCGGGTCGCTGGATCCATTTTACTGGTCAGTTTGCACCTAAATTGAAAATTATGACACCAGTGGCAGGAACCCAAGTCAAAAATTGCCTAACACGCAATGTAGGAATCAAATATAGGGCTTCAAGATCCCTGAATTCACTTCTCGTTTTCAAAGTATGTTGACTCACTTACTGATACCTCTGGCAGCGGGGGTGGGAGGGGGGAGGGAGAAAGCCAAAATTAAAAATAATGACATGTACAATATACATATCATTTTTAGGGGTTTTGGAGTCGTTGAATTCAGTTTTGATATAAATTCACCAAAACCTCGAAACTCTGGTGAAAGGGACGGAATCCATAACTGAAAACGTCATTTTATACAATACAAGCTGTAGTACCCGTCCTTCGAACGGGATCAAACATATACAATAATATGAAACTTTGAAAATGAAAAAGAAAGAAAGTGAAGCATGAAATTGTTTTTCATACGTAAATGTGAAAGCTTTGTAATCTTTGGAAATTAAATAGAATTACCCATTCTTCTCTATCTCCAAAATGAGAAATTATCGAATTATCCTGAACATTTCACTGAGGGTTTGTTTGCCCAAACAATTGGCACAGTCCGAGAGTCTCAGTCAGAGGCTTTCAAAAACATTAAAGATAACGGCTTTGATAACAGTTTGTATGTTTGTGTCACAGGTAGCGCTATAATATGTTCTCCTTATCATTGTTTAACGAACGCACTAAAGATACGACGCTAGCACTTCTACATGCACAGTCCCAGTCAGATGAAGTAAAAAAGTATTATTAGTATAGTAAAATTTTGATAGTAAAAAAACGCCACATGAAACTCCTACATCTCTTTAATCTCTTCAATAAATGACAAGCAGCAATGCTGCACGACTAGGGTCGGCAAATGCTGCAATTCCTATCGTCTGAATTCTGCTAAACATTAACGCACTCTATATTCATCAATAATAAACATCCTACGAAACTACGAACTACGACAGAATCGCCATCCATATTACCACTTGATAACGTCTGAGTACTGAACAACTTGAAGAACATGAACATGAAGAATAATAAAAGCGATTGTAATAGGGTCTAGCCGACCCTAAAAAATGAAGCAAAAAAGTGTTTGTAAAATAAAAGATCGATGGTAAAAAAAAAAACAAAAAAACGCAAAACATGAACTGTGTTTTGAACTTGGTATGTCTGTCTCCCAACCGGATGCGCAATCAGTTACCCTAGTTACCCGAGGAATAGTTACCCATTTGCAACCCTCAGTTGGACGCTGTTAAGCGTAAGAGAACCAACCGACATTTGTAAGCAAAATGAGTTATTAGTATTGTTGGAAAGAGCATAAAAGTATAATTTCTCAAAATTAGGCCCCTGATTCAAAAATGTTACCTACTGCTATATGAGACATTTTTTAAAAGATTTCATTCAGTAATACCCGAGAACACCGATGAGGAAAAATCGAGACTTGTCTTTATTTATATTAGATTAATCTCTTCAATAAATGAAAAATGAAGCAAAAAAGTATTTGTAAAATGAAAATTCGATAATAAAAAAACGACACATGGCCCAAGTCTTGAAATCATGAATCCCTAAAGATGTATCGAATCAAAAAATAAATAAATAAATATAGAATCGGTTTTCTTTCTAGTGGTTCTCGATGATCACCCGTAACTTAAATTACCCTATAACTGTTGTTATTGTGTTCGTTATCTATACCAAAGGCCAAATCAAGCATATGATGTATTTTTGCTGCTTCGATGAGTCATTCGAGAAAAGGAAAGGCCAGAGAAGACTTGTGTCGGTCGGCAGTATTACAAATGATGATGAAAAGGAATGTACTCGTAATAAAGATTTCTTACTATTCGTATGTCCGTGCTTTCTCGTGCAAATTTGTTTTCGGTTTTTTGCTCGCAATGTGGAAGAAATATCATTTACAAAACAGGCTACAGAACATACTTGAATTTTTCAATAGAAAATACAAGCAGAAGGAAAATGCTACTCATAATTATAATAATGTAGACGGCAAAGCACCCCCCAACTTTTCTTCGAAGAAAACCATCACGATTTCCAGAAATTTGAATATTGTAAAACATAGCCGTTTAGATTCTCCTGGTTCTTCAAGCACCGAACTAAGCAACCTGTAAACCGAAGAAATTCATGCAATGCTGATGAACTGTTATTTGTAGAGGCCAAAATTTTGTGCAAGGAAACAAATCAACACAAACTGTGAGATCGACGTCCCTCAAATCTGGAGAAATGAACTTTCTCAATGTATATTTCATAAAACATAAGACCCTACATCCCTAGCAGGTACCTCAACTTACAAGTCAAGGTCGGATTGATAATAAAGGCGAAAATCAACGACCTCGCTATCTTCTCCGATCTCGGTTTTCGTACCAATATAGAACACAGTGGAGGGGAAATCTGTCGCCATTCAACAAAGCTCGGCCTGGTTCATTCGACAGTCATTTGGGAAAAGTGAGTATCAATGTGCCGACAGATAAACCTACAACAATCGCAGAATCAGAGATGAGGAACTATCGATACGATGGTGACTAGAGGTAATTAACTGAATGATGTACACAAACCGAGGAGGGCTAGTTAGAGTTTCTTCGATGAATGAAATTCGATAGAGAAGCGAACTGCCATTAAAACGAGAAAAACGAAATCCGCGAATACAACAGCACAACCATCGGGAATACTTCTGGCAAAAGATCTAACGAGCACGAGCACGACTCGGCCTAAGAATGGATGTTTTCCCGGACGGATAACCTTCGAAAACTATTGTTTATCGACGAAACGAACAGTTCTCTTCTTCGATTAATAACTTATTAATAGTTTGACCAAGGCAGCGGGCGTAACTCAAAGCAGGCAGCGCCGACCATCACCCGTGTCTCGGGTACATCGGCACGTCCAGTCGCGTCCACCACGCTATGCGTACAGTGTACTCCTTTCAGCCCAATAAATGTACGCGATCTACACGTTCTACGCATCATCACGAATGCGCTAGGTCAAGCTGGACACGAGCTACGACGCTAACTTACATGATATTATGTAATTGTACTGTTAAGCAAAACAGAACCAAGCGACATTTGTTGACAAAATGTGTTATTAGTATCGTTGGAAAGAGCGTAAAAAGTAGAATTAATATGTACCCTCGCTGAAAAGAGCTTATCAGTAAACGCAATGTCATACAGTTTCTATACGGCTCTTGAACTTCGATTCACGTGTTCTCAAAAAACAGATTTTGTCGCTTGATTCTGTTTTACTCAAGAGAGTCAACCTTATCCAATCAATCGTACGAGAAACATGAAAGTGATCTTAAAAACAATCGAAACAGACGGAAGACAGGCGAGAATCATCCCGAATCTCATCACTCGCACAGAGGCAACGCCATCGAGTAATTTAATATTACAACGATCCGATCGATTATAGGTTTTCAGTGCGATACATACAGTCGGTGTCATAGTATGGGTCCAACTCGTAGCACCCAGCCACATTTATTCGCTTGTTCGTACGACAACGATAACGACGAAATGAAATTCTCAACGCCAACACTTACCTATCAAACAAAAATAAATACAAGAAATTAATTTCAAGTGAAAAATAATATCGGCACGGACGTATAAAATAATATAACAAGGAACATAATCAGAAAATATGAGGTGAGAGGGTTTGGGCCCACTGAGTTTGAAATTATCATGCATTTTCAAGGTCATTAAGTTCTGGATGATCATAAACCTGATCCTCCTAGTTCAAATTCCCAAGCTAATACATTCAATCCAACTATCTGGGAATATTCGATTCTAACTACGTTGATTTTTGATGCGGCCGCATCTTCAGGTCATTAACAGCCCAGAGTTCACATTCAAAAGACGAGAGCAAGAAGGTCAATGAGCTAAAACTGAAAGTTATGTACTTCAAATACATGCATAATATACAATAACCCTAACAAAAATAACATCGGTCTTTCTCTCAACCAGTGGCGTAGCTAGGGGTTTCCCAAAGGGAGGGCACAATAAGGTTTTCAAGGAAGAAAAAGTCGAAAATTGCGGTATTTTTTTAAAATCGCCGATATTCGAGGACTATGTAAAAATATTGGGGGGGGGGGCACGTGCCGCCCTCTCCGACGCTACACCACTGCTCTCAACAGAAATAAAAGAACTGGCTCTTAAGGCAAAGTTCAAATACCCAAAGCAACAGAGTAATAACTCTCTCCCTCCCACAAAAAAACCTTCAATAACCTCCTGCCATCACTAGAATACAACCAACACACAAGTCAACAACTCAAAATGCAAACTTACCGAAAGTACAATGACCTCAATAAATATATATACGAATGATAGGTCAAGAGGGTCGTATCAAAGTGCAATAACCTTAGGTCTAAAACAGACACAAATTCCCAGAATATTAGGTTATAAACAGCAGCCCAGAAACGCGAACTCTCAACGCATAAATTCAAGGTCATTCAAAGGTCAATGTCTTGGAATTTTCAACGTCGTGCGCTACTAAAATTTTCATTTTATATTCAATACAATAACAAAACTATTACAGTACGTCTATAGTTTGATATTTAAAAAAGCCAAAGTGACTCGCTTATCGCAAAAAGCTTTCTGCCCTACAGGAGTTCGAAAGAAGACGAAGGAACATGAATCATATCGATACATCGATCAATTACAATTAACGCTTCGAACTTCGAAACAATCTAACAATCGATACTGATAATCGTTTATAGCATGTCCTGAAATATCAGAAAACATTATCAGGATGCCATAGCACACTGGGCTGTACCGACAGATTCTAATATAATACTAAAGCAATAATATTATACAAGATGAAAGAAGAAGAAACTTGAATTATGTCGATAAATCGATCAATTAACATTTCGAACATCGAAACAGTCATAGAGACTCGGAACCAAAATGGCTGATACCAAGTGGTAGAGTAGAGAACCTGTCTAGTCTGAGTAATCCTTCTTCAAGAAGGGCACAGGCATGATTCGATACTTTGAATTTTGAAAAATACTGAATTACTGAGGATAAATTCTCTACAACATCGACTACAGTTAATTAAAATAGTAATCAAATCAAACTAACAGATGGAATCCTCATAAAACGAGGCCAACCTTTGCTCTCCGTGTTAAGGGATAGGAAATATCGATTTTGATCACTCTACTTCCTTTAAAGTTCTAAAGTTTCACAAGGGTATAATGGGCTGCCATTTTGATTCCCAACTAGCCCGAACATCCTTGATCACCCGTTCGCGAACAGGTGCGAGCGCGTCCGAGAATGCTCGGACTAACTTTGGAATCAAAATGGCGGTCCAGTATACCTGTGTGAAAACTATTCACAAATGGAAACGAAGGAGTCCGATTCTGCTCACTGATTGGCGGATTTGAACGAAAACAGGACATAGGAGTGATGACATTGAAAAAAGTTATCCAAAAAATCCAAAATTAAGTTCATCTGATAGGAAATGAAAAGGGATACAACTTTTGTTCTTTGCATTTTTTTTTTCATACAAATTAATATCAAAGCCGCATGAAGCTAGCGAAAAGCTCATTTTATTGACACTAACTCATTAGCCAGCCATTAAATGCAATAAAATTCCCATATAAGCAGACAACATAGAACACAGCAAACCAGGGACTGAAAGCCAAATGATAAAAATTCAACTTTCCGCTTTCGGCTTCAATTTTAAAAATAAAGATTTCGCTTTCGACTTCCAACTTTTCAATTTATTCTGACCTTTGGCTTTCGACTTTCATAAAAATCATTGGTTTTCAGCTTTAAACTTTCAGCTTTCAGCTAGCTTCCAAAAAATTATTGAAAAAATATATTAAGTACAAAAACATAATTTCAGTTTTAACTTAGTCCAGATTCTAGACATCTACTATCAGTTTCTGAAATAGGAATTTCAATCATATTGGAAATAAGATGCTGATTTTTATGGAAAAATTTAAAAAAAATCAAAAACATTCAACTTTTCAATTCATTTTGACTTTTAGCTTTTGGATTTCAACTGTAAGCTTTTGGCTAGCTTCCAGTCCCTGTAAGCAAACTTTTTTTTTTTCACTTTGCTGTAAATAGCACGGGTAAGTTGTAAACTTTGGAGAAAATGAAAGTTATCCGCTGTGGCAACACGGTTTGGTTCACTGTTGTTTGTCGCGCCAGTACGGAGTAGCCTACTCATTTCTCCTTCTTAAATGATACCCATATTAGAGCAGCATACTTTGGCATATTTCGACTTTTTAGTGAATATTTTTGGCATATTTAACGACAGAAAAAGCATAAAATATGCGCATATTTCACCGGTTTTAAAGCATATTTTGACAGTTCTGTTGATAAACATGAACTCTGACCACTATCACAATTCACTACGCTTTTCTTTGACGTTGGAAAAAACAAGGGGAAAAAAAGATACTTTAAGCAACGTGGCTAGATGGTCCGCTTTCTCTGACGTAGGGACGTAAGCAAATAAAAGTACCTAATAAAAACTAACAAATGAAAAAAAAGTCAACAAAAGCCGCATTAAAAAATAAAAATAGGGTTTTTGCAAAAAGAACATTGAATTCTGATACTTTTTAAAAACTTGACATTCAATCCTGATACTTTTGAAGAACTTCAGATGCCTCTCGAATCGTCACAATCCTTATTGCTTTTCGATCTCCAAACTATAGTGTTCTGTGTCTTGTGATATTAGGAAAAACAGCATAGCATCATGACATACTGTGCTAATAAAAAGTGAACACAGCTGTCGCTTAGCATATTGTTTCAATATACAGAACCAAAGGATTGTAATGGAAACAAAATAATGTTCGCTGATTGGCTCCGTCTTCAAAAATAAGTATAAAAGTGAACGCAAAAGGGTACTTACTTCATAGCCCCCCCCCCACCCCAAAAAAAACAAAAAACTGTCAATGAGAATAATTAAACAATCCCCGTGTATAAGCCGCCTTAATGTTAAACATAAATTTGACTGGCACCAATAATTTAGTCATTCAAGAATGAATGAATATAATTATACAAATAAAAAACGGGCATGAAAATTCACAAATTACGAAAATTTCAAGCAGGCCCGCCACTATAAGAATATTAGTCAATAATCTGAAAAGGAAAATTCCTTACTTCCTCAAATTAACCAACTTGCTGACTGATGAAGGCAACCCCCCCCCAATCATTTCCACCATCTCAATCGGTACGTCCTTGCATTCTCTAACCACAGTATCTACTGAAACCAAAAGATTCACGTTCACTTCTCAGATCAGTTTTTCAGTTTTGCATGACTGATTTCTAATATTCGCCGTTTTTACTATCCGGAAAAAGTTTTGCCTTTTCGATTTTTTTAGGGATTTTCCATCAGAATGTAGGGCTTTTGGGATGCTGGGAAACTTAGTTTCAAAATAGGAGGACTTTTGGGGAACTAGGAGTACCGGTGGACATCGCTAGTTCAGTTCAGTATTCACTGGGAATTTCAAGAAACTGAACTGAGGCGAACTTCGCAGTCCATGAACCGAACTTACTCATACCGGGTTAATTGGTCATAATTTCGTAAAGTTCGCGAATAATACGAGAACTCCGACGCGTGGTCGTTCGGCAGGAGGCGTATAAAGGAATTCGCACTACTCGAAGAGCGTTTAGTGTAACTAACACTTACGGAATACGATCCAGCGACTACCGTCGCCTTCGAAAAAACGTTAGACAATTTACGAGTACCTCTGTACGATGGGTAGTATACGCGCGGAAAAGAAGGCTACC
The DNA here is from genome assembly GCA_031841125.1 of Acanthococcus lagerstroemiae. Lineage (NCBI taxonomy): Eukaryota > Metazoa > Arthropoda > Insecta > Hemiptera > Eriococcidae > Acanthococcus > Acanthococcus lagerstroemiae. The sequence goes on along the minus strand of CM063108.1, from coordinate 39,535,837 downwards.
TTCCAATGTTAAAAAGTACGTACGAGTAAGTTTACTCGCGCAACGTATGGAACGGAAAATTCGTGTTGTAAATGGAGGAACTGGTTTCCTTTGTAATAGTAATTATACTTCACACTCACTCGATGTCGTACAATGATTCATGCCAAGGCACACAGAAAGACAAAAAAACACGTATACATACAGTACAGGAGCGCACCAGTCCACGTACAATAAACGTGCAAGTCGCAGCCTTGTATGTTGCAACTTTAACAAGATAGTAAGAAGGAGGAAAACACGAGCGTAACAGGAATGTCTTACATGTCCTTAAACTTTCAAGCTTGAACTAATCGTCAAGTTCTGATATTCCAGAATTCTGAGAACAAAATCACCTAGAACTGTCAATAATCGAAGATCCAAGAAGCAGAAGACTTTGGCACAACACTGAAGAACGATCAGACAGGCCATATCGGTCAATCAACAATCGCCAACCAACTGGACCTAGTAAATCGCCTAAGGAGGTTCCGGGCCCACAAAGTAATGCATTTGCCACGTAGAGTGCCTCACACGGCTTGAAGGCTCAACTACCGAGGGCTGAAAGCTTGACCAGTCCGATGCCGCACTACAGGGTCCCTTCGTCCGCGGTGACAGCTCAAAAACTTACTATTCCTTGGCCCATCACTCCGCACTACGGATTCAAAATGAGCATAATTTCTTTCGTGACTATTAGTTCAATAAATGAAGCACCAAAATTTGGCTAAAAATAATGTAAAAGATGACGAACATATGAAACTTGGCAGGATTTTTCCTTGCCATCCCCAAATAATCCCCAAAAATCCGAAGTAAACTAATGGCGCCATAGAGAGTAAATTTGGGTTTTCGATGATATCGCGCTTCCTACGGGCCGTACAGAAAAAAGTGTTCGTGACAGAATTAAAGAATTAAATTTCCCACAAATACAGGCTGACCACTCAAATTTTCTTTGACGTTGGAAAAAACAAGGGGAAAAAAAGATACTTTAAGCAACGTGGCTAGATGGTCCGCTTTCTCTGACGTAGGGACGTAAGCAAATAAAAGTACCTAATAAAAACTAACAAATGAAAAAAAAGTCAACAAAAGCCGCATTAAAAAATAAAAATAGGGTTTTTGCAAAAAGAACATTGAATTCTGATACTTTTTAAAAACTTGACATTCAATCCTGATACTTTTGAAGAACTTCAGATGCCTCTCGAATCGTCACAATCCTTATTGCTTTTCGATCTTCAAACTATAGTGTTCTGTGTCTTGTGATATTAGGAAAAACAGCATAGCATCATGACATACTGTGCTAATAAAAAGTGAACACAGCTGTCGCTTAGCATATTGTTTCAATATACAGAACCAAAGGATTGTAATGGAAACAAAATAATGTTCGCTGATTGGCTCCGTCTTCAAAAATAAGTATAAAAGTGAACGCAAAAGGGTACTTACTTCATAGCCCCCACCCCCCCACCCCAAAAAAAACAAAAAACTGTCAATGAGAATAATTAAACAATCCCCGTGTATAAGCCGCCTTAATGTTAAACATAAATTTGACTGGCACCAATAATTTAGTCATTCAAGAATGAATGAATATAATTATACAAATAAAAAACGGGCATGAAAATTCACAAATTACGAAAATTTCAAGCAGGCCCGCCACTATAAGAATATTAGTCAATAATCTGAAAAGGAAAATTCCTTACTTCCTCAAATTAACCAACTTGCTGACTGATGAAGGCAACCCCCCCCCCAATCATTTCCACCATCTCAATCGGTACGTCCTTGCATTCTCTAACCACAGTATCTACTGAAACCAAAAGATTCACGTTCACTTCTCAGATCAGTTTTTCAGTTTTGCATGACTGATTTCTAATATTCGCCGTTTTTACTATCCGGAAAAAGTTTTGCCTTTTCGATTTTTTTAGGGATTTTCCATCAGAATGTAGGGCTTTTGGGATGCTGGGAAACTTAGTTTCAAAATAGGAGGACTTTTGGGGAACTAGGAGTACCGGTGGACATCGCTAGTTCAGTTCAGTATTCACTGGGAATTTCAAGAAACTGAACTGAGGCGAACTTCGCAGTCCATGAACCGAACTTACTCATACCGGGTTAATTGGTCATAATTTCGTAAAGTTCGCGAATAATACGAGAACTCCGACGCGTGGTCGTTCGGCAGGAGGCGTATAAAGGAATTCGCACTACTCGAAGAGCGTTTAGTGTAACTAACACTTACGGAATACGATCCAGCGACTACCGTCGCCTTCGAAAAAACGTTAGACAATTTACGAGTACCTCTGTACGATGGGTAGTATACGCGCGGAAAAGAAGGCTACCTTCCAATGTTAAAAAGTACGTACGAGTAAGTTTACTCGCGCAACGTATGGAACGGAAAATTCGTGTTGTAAATGGAGGAACTGGTTTCCTTTGTAATAGTAATTATACTTCACACTCACTCGATGTCGTACAATGATTCATGCCAAGGCACACAGAAAGACAAAAAAACACGTATACATACAGTACAGGAGCGCACCAGTCCACGTACAATAAACGTGCAAGTCGCAGCCTTGTATGTTGCAACTTTAACAAGATAGTAAGAAGGAGGAAAACACGAGCGTAACAGGAATGTCTTACATGTCCTTAAACTTTCAAGCTTGAACTAATCGTCAAGTTCTGATATTCCAGAATTCTGAGAACAAAATCACCTAGAACTGTCAATAATCGAAGATCCAAGAAGCAGAAGACTTTGGCACAACACTGAAGAACGATCAGACAGGCCATATCGGTCAATCAACAATCGCCAACCAACTGGACCTAGTAAATCGCCTAAGGAGGTTCCGGGCCCACAAAGTAATGCATTTGCCACGTAGAGTGCCTCACACGGCTTGAAGGCTCAACTACCGAGGGCTGAAAGCTTGACCAGTCCGATGCCGCACTACAGGGTCCCTTCGTCCGCGGTGACAGCTCAAAAACTTACTATTCCTTGGCCCATCACTCCGCACTACGGATTCAAAATGAGCATAATTTCTTTCGTGACTATTAGTTCAATAAATGAAGCACCAAAATTTGGCTAAAAATAATGTAAAAGATGACGAACATATGAAACTTGGCAGGATTTTTCCTTGCCATCCCCAAATAATCCCCAAAAATCCGAAGTAAACTAATGGCGCCATAGAGAGTAAATTTGGGTTTTCGATGATATCGCGCTTCCTACGGGCCGTACAGAAAAAAGTGTTCGTGACAGAATTAAAGAATTAAATTTCCCACAAATACAGGCTGACCACTCAAATTTTCTCTGAAAAAGGTGATAAAAGTGACCCATTTCGTTTAAAAAAGTGACCAAAAAATCACCATAATTCCCACATTTTCGATTAAAAATTATTCTCATTCAGACTTTATGTAATCTTCGGCTCTCATGTCTTGAAAAAAAAAACATACATCATATGTAATCTTCGGCTCTCATGTCTTGAAAAAAACATACATCACAAGTTTTTCGTAGCATCACACACTCTACTCACGCACACTTGTCTTGTATACTTATATCACATATCAGATTGAAGAAACACTTTTTTCAGTTTTTTTCTCTCGATAAATTGATAATAGTTAAAATGAGCATTTTTTTCGTGACCAAATTTCAAAAAAGTGATGAAAGGTGACCAGCGGTGACTTAAGGTGAAAAAAGTGACCGAGTGGTCAGCCTGCAAATACGTAGTAGGTTCAGTAAAAATTTTTACGCAGACGTGATGTCTATTAGTTTTTAAAAAATGGAAAATTCATGTCATTTTTCATGCTTCAAATTTTCTCTAAAAAATACCCACGCCCTTGTGTATATTTGTTTTGTAGGAAATTTCATTAACTCTCACTGATAAAGAGTACTGAGAGCACTCTAACGGAAAAATATATAAATATTATCTATGAAGGTTGCATAATAGGCATGTTAGAAAACTACAGGAAAATTAACGCATATAATCATTTTTTTTTACTTCAAATAAAAAAAATTTTAAAGTTAAATGTTGAAAATTCATGCTTCTACAGAGAAATTGTAAAAAATCCTGCCATTTCCATGCTTTTATGCTACTTTGAGCAAAAATGATGCTAATTTCTGGTTCTGCGTGTTGTCATGCTCGGTAGACACCCTGGAATAATCAAACATTCAACTCACACATGGTTTTCTCGAATTTGAAATGTCTTCAGTACATCATTTTCGATCATCTTTATCGCTATATTAAAATAGTACTAGCAACTTGAATACAGGGTGTCCCATTATGGTACAGTACATTTGGGAGCACGAAAATGACCTACTTACATCCAAACATGTCTTGTGCGTGCGACAAAGACTAAGCTCCCTCATGATTTATTTTTCTTTCTTTTTGTTATACTGGTCAATTTCGAAAATCAAGTCGACACAATCAAATTCAATTATCTGCCTAAAATTAAGAACAAAAAATTAAGTAACTTTCCTTCATTTTTTGTTGATCTTCACCGATTCGTGAAATTGAAATCACCCTTTCTCAAGAAACCCGTTGAGTTCGTCCTTACACATATTTTTTTGTTTTGAGCTTTTCGAGAAAAACTCTAATTGAGGTTCAACACAAAATCAACTCAGTTCATCCTTGCTCAAGGAACCTAATTTGGAAAATATTTCCTCTGAGTCGAGAGTCTTTCAAGAGTCAAGTTTGAGTCCGTCCAACATCACATATTAAGATGGCCCTTATTCATTTTTGGTGAATTTTTTTTGAATTCTTCTAGGGAAGGTCTCTAGATCAGTTACAGTGAGATAAAAAATTCCTGTAGTCTCAGGTTGATCAGATGAGAGGACGCAAGCTCACCTTCCTTAACAGAGAAAAAGCATCATTTCAACGCTTATATCTCAGATTACACTGCTGCAAAACAAGTTTTCAATGTGGCATCATATAAAGGTAGTACGTCCAGGCCTGCCACCATTAAGACATTTCAAATAGTTCTTGCAACTGCATCGAGCGAGACGAAGTTTTTAGGGTGTTGGACCGCGCGCAGCGCTGCAAGCACCCTATTGCAATCGAATTTTCATCATCCTCATCATTTTTCTTTAAATACGACTGAATTGTTTACAGCTCATCGTTCAGTTTTAGCTCAGTTGCGCTTAGATCTTTAGATCGGTCTTAAGGCGGAGGCGTGTGGAACATGAGAGGGGCTAACCTCAACAGATTCTCATTCTGGCGTTCGTGGCGTATATTTGTTTTATCGCATAGACGTTGGTACTGAGTCTGAATATTAGCTTCAAAGATTCAACATTTCAGATTTGGTTTTGTTTTATCAATACCAGTGTAGGAAGTTGGCGCTACAACACCACAATGCGGAAAAGCCAGAAGTTTTTGCAGTTTTAGGATAATTTTCAGAAGCCAGAAATTGGAAGCTGACAGTTTTTCAGCTTAAGCAAACACCCTCTTACTACCTCGCTATCTGCGAAGTAGCTTGTTATTGATTCCCACATCCCACACTCCTAATGTTTTGGACTAAGGGCAGTTTGGAATGAAGCACCTCAATTCAAAATCTTTTCGTTACTTCGCGTCAGGACACAATTTCAACACACAAGTCGCGTCCAGCGTTCGGAGTTCTCGTTCAGCTGCGTACGCGAAGTTACAGTTCCTCCCGATTCTCGAATCTTCACTTTTACGTATTCGTTTCGCTCGAGAATTTTTTTACAAGATTTCACCGATGAAATATGCAGCACCACTGGACCGTGACAAACAATGAAGTCGACGAGCTCGTCGCCATTGTATGCGTGTAACTGTATACTGTGTTTACTGCATACTTACATTGTACAATATAACATATACGAGTATACGAGCACTCGATACACCAGTAGGCATGTAATTAAGCGGAAACTACACATGGGGCTGGAGGGGACACAGGCGAGAGAAATGTCTACAAACGAGACACATAGGATCCGCGGTTGTCGGTAGTCGGTACCATCGCGGTACCTACATATTATCGAACAAAAAAAAAGTGCGTGGAACGAGAAATCCTACATATTATCGAGCAAAAAAGTGCGTGGAACAATAAGTACCACCGGGGAAGTGTGAGGTCGAGTATGAGGGTGCCGACGCCAGAGTAGTTCAGGTAATGCACGAGTGTGCCAGCATTCGAGTACTATGTACGAATTGGCTGTCACTCATCACGAATAACGCAATCGGTTACGCCAGTTTTCCTTTTACCATGTCCGCCGGCAAAAAAATGTACACGAACTGGATCTTGTGCCTGCCATGTTCCAGGTGAAAATACCCGAAGAACATCTCTCGCTGGCGTTCGGTTGCTGTAACCTACTCGAATACTACACATAAGATGATTGCTTGGTCACGGACATGATCCTCCTCGTTTAAGGCCCAAAGACTCTTCCCAACCACGTTCAGCTTGAAAATGAAACACGAGCACAAGAAGCCTGGCCGGATTCGGTAATATTTTGCAAAACGAGCCCGAAGCTCTTTCACGGGTTCTATGTCTTCTTCTGAGCCTTCCTGACCTCGCCAGATCAGTTCGTTAGTCTCGGTCCCGATCATCAACTTCTACCGACCAGTAGCTGTTGATCTTATACGAATCAAAAGAAAGGCCAACGGTCATGATTTCGGCTTTGAAGTCTTATCTGTCGGAAGACGCGTACGTGTGACCCGTAAGTGAAGGTACAGACGTGTATTATTCGGCAAAAGCAGAATCGATATAAATATTTCGCGGCCGAAGTAATTACCGTCCGAGGGCCGTGAACTAGATTGATAGCGACAGCAAAGCCGATTTCCACGAATTTCGGGCGAGTTATTTTTCTCAGTGCAGCATTAAGAAAGGAGCGATAACAGCAAAGAAAAATGCCAACAGTATGAGTGCGCGACTGGGATATATATTTCACGAAGTCAAACAGGCAGGACGAAGTTCATCCCGACGATTCACAATGGCATCTTATCATCGTATAATTTCAAGTATAATGAAATCCGAAAGAGAAATGAAAACGATCAAGTAATAAAATAGGCAAACGAAAAGACTCGAAACATAACCGGAATGTCATACTCGAAAAAACTAGCGTTCGAGGAACACTCAATATTCGCACATAGTATGACTTTCCGACAGGTCACAGGATTCAACGAAAATTACTTTCACTTCCATAAATTTTGATTTGCACCAAGCCTACCTAGTACAGTAATACTATATGTATAATCGAGGTTGGAACTTCCCCTTCCTCCATAGTCACTTGTCTACCTACAGAGACAAAATACTTACGCAAAAAATTACAAACGACCTGTAACCGGTTCCAGCTTTTAGAAGTGATACCTCTTTTGAACCAACTGACAAGGCTATAACACAAGGTGATTAAAAAAAATTTGCACGAGTACTTCGAAAACTTTGTCGAGAGCAAGTATAAAAAATCTTGCATCAATGGCGTCTACGCCTGGATTCATTTACAGGGTGTCTACTAGAATTGATGCACAAAAAGATGACCTTTATCCAATTTTTAGTAACCTCAAACGATTTTTTGCTCGCTCCGATCGCTTGCTTTTTTGTTGCTTTCCTACTTTATTCTGCATTTAAAACATCACTCCCTATTCTTTCTTTCTATTTCATTCATACTCGCTGACTATTTATTTATTCATTCAGCAGTTTATTCTTCCCTGCTTATAGATTGCTCTAATTATCTGCAAGGGAGCATTACAATACGTCATGATGATGATAAGGTTATCAGTTTTAGGACCGGTTCGATGCAGCTCTCCATTTCTCCCAATCTTGTGCAAGTTCTTTCATTTCGTAATAACACATTTAACATCCTTGATTATCTGTCTAACATACTGGAATCTTTGCCGACCTACCTAGTTCTTTCCTTTCACTCTTTCTCCTAGCAGCAGTGATATTATTCCTGGGTGCTTCAAACTATGCCCTATTAGTCTATCTCTCCTTCTCTTCAGACACTTCCAAATATCCATTTTACCTCCTACTCTGTTAAGTACTTCCTCATTTCTTACCCTATCCGTCCATTTGATGCTAAGTATCCGCCTATAGCACCATATCTCAAAAGCTTCGACCCTTCTCTTCTCTGATTTTCCTATGTTCCACGTATTACATCCATATAAGGCTACACTCCAAATATAAGTTTTCAAGTTTGGTGGTAAAAAATTTCTTTCCGCCGGAAGAGGGTTTCGAACGTACCACTTTGGAATGTTAAATGGAAATACTGAAATTTGAAGCCCCGTGATCGATGATACGGAGTTCGGTCACGGCGGAGCATCTGCAGAGCCACATACGTCATCAAGGGGTGCGAAAGAAATCAAAATTACGTATTTCCGTACTTGATATAGAAAATCAGTGTGCAGCAATTGACTAACGTTAAATTAAAGGTACCGAACAAAATATCAAAATAGGGATTTGCAGTGACCCTCTCCTCTCCACTGTACATTTTTGTACAAATCGTCCAGCCTGTCTACTTTCTGCGTAGTACGATGCAAGCGTCTTAGGAACGTCTTTTGTCATCTGCATACCTGTAGTTCATGCACATCGTATTTTTTCTAAACCACGCTCTTCTTTCTATTCTCATGACTCACTCTCCTTTTTGTCCCTCGATTGGCCAGGCAGGGCATCTGCGCAGTTTAGTTCATGTTTTAGCACTCCTGGCCATATCTACTTTTGGTATCGATCATTCAATAGACAAGGTTTTACTAAACTCTTGTTCCTTCGAGTGCCTTTGCTGCAGTTTAGACTAATCACTTCTCGTGAAAAACTCAAAAACCCTGCAGATTCCTTTGATCCCTGATTGCGAATATCGCATCAGATATTTGATTCGGTCCTGAAAATGTTCCTCTAGCCGTGAAAAGGAAGCGAGGTAGACCCACTAAGTTTGCCGACAATTTTGTACGCGCAAATCAATTTAAATTATGTGCAACTCTTTTTCTTCCGCTTAATCCTCAATTTTCCGTGCGAACTTCATTTTTTCCTTTTATTTCCCTTTTCTTTGCGCCAAATGTTTATAAACCGCTGGTCGTAATATTAATTCCGGGCATATATCATTTTTTTTCGCGACTTAGACATTTTTTTCATAACCCTGTTACACGATGGGGATACACGTGAACTGTGATTCAATAATGACATCTAAGTCTCTTACTTCTACCTTAGTATCCAGGGCTGAATCCAGAAATAGGAAAATTTAGCGGCCCACCGAGGAATCCTATTTTTAACGGCCCACTCAGTATTAATCGGTCCAATTTTCTCACCCATTTTTCAAATTATAGCCCAAATACATCGCGGCCTACCGAGATTTTCTCGGTGACTCAGCTGCTGGATCCGAGCCTGTTAGTATCCAGTGTGTATGTTATCGATCAGGGTTGCCACTTTTTTTCAGGATTGGTTTTCCCTGACTTTTCCCGGTTTTCCAGACCAACTTTTCCAATTTTCCCTGACTTTTTTACAGGATTCCGAGAAAGCCCAGATGGAGGAGAGTCACAGAAATTTTTTACAATACAGATTAAAAAAAAATCGCTATCGAGAAGAAGAAGGTACAGATGTAATTTATGTAATATTTTTCAATATTAGAAATACTCAAAGAAAGTTGAGTCCATTCCAACAGATAAAAAAAGTTTACTCTGATAAAATACGAACTCGTTTGTTATTTTCAGAAAATTTCCCTGACTTAAATGAAAATTCCCTGACTTTTCCCTGACTGACCAAATTCCCTGACTTTTCCCGGTTTTCCAGAAAGTGGCAACCCTGTCGATTTGATACTTGGGATACTTGGTGATAATTGGTATTTCATTACAATATTAACTGATGTCTGTACAATAAACTTATGTTATTTTGGCAGGTTTTTCCGACTATTTAACAGAATAAAATTTTGTTAGATGACCTACAGCAAAAAAAAATATTACTTTAGGTGACTTAAATGACCTCTTTACAAAATAGATGACTTTAGACGACTTAGGTGACTTAGATAACCGATGGACACCCTGATTTATCATTACATCGAAAGTCTCGGAACCATTCGCCACTTGATTTCACGCATTTTGATGAGGCAATCAAGCAGGGAGCTTTATTCTGGTTTACAAATGACGAAGTACCAAATTTCATACAAAATACTGAATTTCAGGTTTCGCCAGAGAAGCTGAAAGTTTGGCCAAAATTTGAATACCGTTGCAGACTTTACCAGCTTAATGAAAAACCATCAAAATTTCCAGGATTCATCACGAATCTTTAGGACTCCTTCAAACATGTTCAAGACTTCTCTCAGATTCCTTTCAGACTTGGTAACACTCTTTCAAGACTGCTTCAGACTAATTCAAGACGGTATCATTCATTCAGATAGCTTCAAGATTATTTGAAACTATTCAGTTTTTTCAACTTTCTTTCAGACTCTTCCAGACGTAATCAAGACACTTCAATGACTCCTCTACAGTTATTCAAAACTACTTTCATGTTCTTCCGAATTCACTAGACCTGACTATGACCTTCTAGACTTGCCGGAGACGTTTAGGACTCATCGAAACAGTTCAAAACTCGTCCATACACTAAAACACACCCGGAACAGTCTCAAACAAGTCAGGTAAAACGTTAAGAGAGTCCCAACAAGTCTTACAAAGTCTTAAACAAGTCTAACAGTGTTCCAGATCATCTTAATCAAGCGCCCACAGAAGCTCTCAATATGAATCTAAAATACATGAAAGAGGGGGGGGGGGTCTTGAAGAGTCTTCAACTAAACAATGTTTTAACGCTTTAGAACCTTTTGAATGAGTCTTGAGGTTCAGAGAGATCTGAAACTAACGAAAATTGGCAGAGACGTTTTGGAAGGTCCCGAAAAGTCATAAACTAGTCTTCAAAAAGTCTCATTCAGGCCTGAAACAGTCTTAGATCGAGCCTTCATTATCATCAACAGGCCACGAAGAATCGTGAAGGGTGTACAATACGTCTGATCGAGTCGTGAAAAGAGTTTTGAATAATCTTGAACAGACAACCAGGCTATCATAGATTCTTGAATCGAACTAGAGAGTTTTGAATAGAATTCAAATTTTATAAAATTCTAAAACCGTTAGGCTAAACCTGAATACAACTCACTATTTTCCAATGAAATTTTGCCCACATTAATATTCCAATATGCAACTTTTAGTTAGGTGCATTACATTCAAAGAATACCCTGCATCATTCTACCCTAAAATCGAATTTGATATTTTCTCGGTATGAATGTGGTAGAATTTCTTTCAGGACATCAGGTACATCTAAAATTACATTTCGTATCAAATATTAATGTCTACTGCGATTCCTTTTTTTGCGCCAGTTTCAATAGATTGATCTTTTTTTCATTTTGCTCTCAACCCGAGCCCTGGAATTCGCCCTTTCGAGCATTGCCTCAGAGACGTCGGGGAGGCTGTCAGGGCTATTTGTAGCGCTCTTCTCTACTAGCCGAAAAACTGGCCTAGATCGAAATGTAGCGAGTGGCTACGTGGGTTCGAATTCAGGACTCCCGGATTCCGAGAACAGCGCGCTATCCACTCGGCCAACAAGACCCATCCGTTTCAATAGATTGTCTGCAATGGTATCCACTAAACACCAAAATAATGAAAACGCTTCCCTGCTTCAGCAATTTATTGTGTGAGTAAGTTCAAAAATGTCTGCCTATTCTTCCCTTATCGAGTGCGATAATCGATGGGTATTCCGTTCAGCAACACAAGACGCGAAATTACGAATAATCCCGTGGAATAATCCGCATCAATCAAAGCCAAGGCAGTAGAATCATCAACAAAATCAGCTTGAATGTCGAATAATAAAACTTGAGCTTTCAACTCTAACCTTTAATTTTAGAATATACAACTTGAGCTTCCGACAATCATATTTTCCAAGTGTTTTCAGCTTTCAATTCCGGCTTTAACTTTTCAAAAATCATTATTCTTTCAGCTCAAAACTTCCAACTTCAACCGGAATCATATTATTTTTGAAATTTGGTTCACTAGCCAGGTACGAGAGCAGAAAAACTAATAAAAACTGAAAAGTTCAAAACAGGTCAGTTATATTCTACTTCAGCTTTTTAATTTCCGGATTTTTGGAATGCTTTCGGGCCTTCAGCTTTAGTTTCAATTATCCAGAAGAACTTTCGACTTTCAACTGACTGTCAGACTTTGCAACAGGTTTGCTCACTTCGTGAGGAGCAACAACAATGACGTAGGTTTAGTCCACGACCAAGTCTACAATTTTAATTATAAATTCGAACATCGAACTCCACTGACGTAACTTTCCAGTGTTGAGAGGAAGTGACGCAGGGTATGTTCAGGGTGCATGAGCTCTGCGATCCTTGCAGCAGGGCAAGCGACACCACCGGACACCTTCTGGAGTTGCATTTTGCAACTGAAGGTACACGTCATGGACACTGGACAATTACCGCTTTCTGAATCACCCAGTAAACCTACATCTACTCGATTCTAATACAGGACAATGTAACTTACACGAAAAATGAACTCAGCATTCGACTCCCCGGAAGTAGCTAGTCGCGAGTACATATAATTACTAGTTCGCAATGGCACGGAGGACAAATAACTCATTCGTAACATCCGAATCAAACCGGCGATTTCACTTCGTTCTCGGTTCCATACTCGCGTACCTGCGGGATTGAGACCCTAATTTGTCGGAGCCATTCGCCCGCTCCGCATTTTGGTCGCATCAATTTTCCATCCTAGTGCTTCCGCTTCGGATTCGCGTCCACAGTCGAAATATCACCGTCATATCAAAATCCCTTCAAGCCGAACTAACGAAGGCGGAATCGCTTCTGGTCCTCATATCCCTCATTTCTCTCGCTTTCCGCATTATGCAGGATTTGAGTGGGCGTTTCAATACCTCATAATTCGCTTGTTATCAGCGTGCTTTCTCAATCTAGCGCCCACCTCTGTCCACAAATTCGGTTTTCTTTATCCATGTATCATTCAACAATTTTCACATTCGCAGTCACGGGAAATCACGACAGGCCCATTTCTCATTTTGAGTTTGCACAGCACTTCCTGCACAAGAGCGCGGGATAAGACGTTACTTTTTTTTGAAAAACCAATTTGCAATAGCCTCGCTATACAATCACGCTGCAATATACTCGAGAACGTCAATTCAGTAGGGCCTGTTGTCGGGTCGGTAGTTGGCAGCCTACAGAGTGCCGAAATCTTCACCAGGTAAACACGTCACCACCTACTTCATTCGTCTCGTTTGAGAAACATTTAGGCTAGTCGCATGGTCGTGATACTTCTTTCGCATGCATCACCGTCGCCGTTGTAGTTACTCCAGTCTGAGGCTGAGTTCACTCTTTCACACGTTGTGCGAACTTCTTGTCTTCTTATACTGCTGTCAAACGCCCCTTGCTAGAGATCTGCTGCACATTCTTGGAGATGATCGTCTTCGCTTCTTTTTGCTCTCAACTTAGCGATCACTAATGTTTCTAGGTTCGCGCAGCATCTCCTAAGAAAATAAGCCGAGCACTCTCTTAATGCATACGGTGCTCAGCTATCCCTCTACATCGATTTTGTTCAAAACCAAGTGATTCGTCTTCCGGGCAGTCCAAGGAATTCCGGAGCATGCGTTTCCGTACCCACATCTCCAGCACGTCTATCTCAGTGTATGGGCGGCTTGAAGGCTCCATATAACGTGATAAGGTGTATTAGGGTAGAATTCTGACCAGTTTAATCTTGGCACCTTGCTTTACGTTCTGATCCTTTCAGACTGTCAGGAGCTGCACCGTTGCTGTTCGGAAGAAGTGCATTTCCCGGAATCTGCTTTTCCACTCCCAAGATGGCTTCGTTCGGCCGACCGAACGATAGATCTGTTCTGTGTTGCGTCAGTCTGCCACAGGCTCTTTGTCTGACGACACAGAGGCGAATCACGATCGAGCCGGCTGTTAAATTTCTTTGAAGAATACTCAATTATTAATGTTGCCAATATACCATTCATGACTTTCTATCCTGACGCAGGCCCATTCGGAGAATTTCCAATATGCCAATTTGGCAGGCGTGCATCGCCATACGCCCCACTAATATCATCGATACCATCCACGAATTATCGCTTTTGAGTTTAGTGTGAATAGTTAAGCAGGGTTGCCACTTTTTTTCAGAATTGGTTTTCCTTGACTTTTCCCGGTTTTCCAGGCCAACTTTTCCAATTTTCCCTGACTTTTTTACAGGATTCCGAGAAAGTCCAGAGGGAGGAGAGTCACAGAAATTTTTTACAATACAGATTTTAAAAAAATCGCTATCGAGAAGAAGAAGGTACAGATGTAATTTATGTAATATTTTTCAATATTATAGACTATTTCATTTGCGAATAGATTATCATTATTCTTATGTTATGATAAAAAAAGTTTACTCAGATAAAATACGAACTCGTTTGTTATTTTCCGAAAATTTCCCTGACTTAAATGAAAATTCCCTGACTTTTCCCGGTTTCCAGAAAGTGGCAACCCTGTTAAGAAATCGACTGTCCAAAACCTGGCCCTGTCCAAAACATCCGTCCTCTCCCTTACTGAAATGGGTTCAAATGAAGTACCTCTGGACGAATCTGAAACTTCAACTTCGAACTGGCTATATTTGCGGGTCACATGAATACGAGCGAAAAAAAATAATAAAAAGCATTCCAATTTCGATGTTTTTCAAATATTTGCAGTTTTATGAGCTAGCTTACCAGCGTTATTGATATAATTCATATTTCCAGTGTCAAAGTTCAAGATTTGGGGGTTTGAAAAAGGTTCAACACATGACTTTAAGCAACATTTGGCAAAAAAATGTTCATACCTGAGATAAGTATCAAATGTTGACTAGATCAACATTCGATATTTTTTTGAAATGTGTCTGGAGAGGAAACTATGGTATGAGTACATTTTAATAGCCGAATCGAAATGTATGAAATAATGTTTCAGTGTCTAAGTAAATGTAATTTATTTGAGATTGAAATCTGTTCAGGGATCAACATTTAACACCGAGTGTCGTCAAATGTTTTTTTCATTACTTTTTTTTTAAATCCCTGTGGATCTACACTGACTGAACTTCGAACTGAAAAAAGGGAAAGTAGAAAGTTGAAAATGATTATTAATCGCGATTTCGGGGTTCAATAAGTAGCAGGGACCATTTGAAACAAGTAGATCAACATTTGAATCGTATATTTCAGAAACCACTCAAATCCAAGAAGCTAAACTTTTCAGGAACCAAATAAAACAGTTTACAGCCTTCTAACGTGGTCTCCGCGGAAAAAATTGCATGGCACTCGATGCATTAGTAATGAGTAGACATAGTCACACACATTTCCGCACAATAAGCAATGTCTATCGTTATGGGCGGAGTTTCAATGTGCTGGACTTACGTGGTTTCTGCACTACATGATTGATTCGCAGCATAGCTAACACTGGTCATCACCTAGACTTGCTTCAATTTGTTGGTATCTAGTGTAAATACGTGTTTTATTTCATAACTCAGAATTCAGTGTTCTAGAAGCCTTAAAAAGGAACTAACTGTTCTGATTTCATTAAATCATAATACATTTTCAATTCGTTCAAAAAGGAGCGGAATGAATCTAAAAATTAGCAACGTGAAATACGAGTATTCGGATCCTATTCAGTTTGCGAAACCAGCTTGTCTCACACATAGGCGATTGCATATTTTAAAGGTCATCTCTAATCCCAAAAGTGATAAAGAATGTTGACGTTTCAGAAAAATCCCTACCCCATTTCATTTTGCCTATTTTACTTAACTGAAATAAAAATTCATGACTAATTTTACATACTTCATGTCTTCTTCCTTCCCCCTCCCCCCTCCCCCCTTACCTAAAACATATTTTTACATATTTTGCCAAATTTACAAAAACTGTCCAAAATATGGCTATTTTGCATTTCATCCTTGTAAATAAAAACAAAAATCAACTCATGTTAGGAAGGAAAAAAAATTGAAGAAACTTTTCAACAAAAATAAAAAAACCAAGTAACCTCTTTATTTACAGGGACGTACCAAAGAGTTTTCCTGCGGGAGATGGGGGTGTAAGAAAGGTTAAAGTCCCAACTGACTTCAACTCGGAATTATCATGTATCAGAAGTTTTCAATCACTGGCTTTAAAAATAAAAACTTTATTTGTTGGATTTCCCCAACTTTTGATCCATCTACTAAAATGTCTTAACTTCCGTATGGAAGCTTGGGGGTAAGCTGTCCCCGTGCCCTCCTTATTTTCGTCCCTGTAAAAAACATAAAAGTACAACTGTCCAGTTTTCCCAACTTCTTACTGAAATAGTAAATTTTCTCAACTGCTGAGTGAAAATTTTTTACGGGAGAGGAGGGGTTAAGCTGCCCTCTCCCCCATATCGGTACGTCCCTGTCTATTCTAGGAGGCTTCAAACTGCGAAGCTGCAGAATGCAGTCGTGCAGCTCTATGCTCTATTTATTGAAAAATTTCCGTTTGACACTGATATTGATATCACTTGATTTTGATACTGATATTATCGATATTGAATTTTCTTGATATTTGCGTTCACTGCCAGTAATAGTAGAACAGGATGAAACCAGTCGGAACTCATTCGGAAGTTTTTCATCTTTTCAGGTAGCGCAAATACAACATAAGTTCCAGTTAGGTAGTTTCTGCATTACACGTAAATTTATTCATCAGAGAAAATTTCCTTTTTTTCACCATAGCTGCCCCTAGGGTTTCTGTAAAAAACCGATTTTCGAAATTTTGGGACTTACGTTGTTTCTGAACTGTGTAGTTCACTTAGCACTTTACTATGATCTCCTTCTCACGCTCATCGAAACGTGTCCTGAAAAACAGATCGGTTTTCAAACCGAAGTTATAGACTCTCATCGGCGTATTCTCTATCGCTCACAAATTTCATTACTAATAATCTATTTTTCCTCGAGTTACCGCATAATACATTTGCAGACAGCGTACGTGCGTGCGGCACATAAAACAACACTATGTCAAAGTAATGGAATTTCATGGTAACACGCTGTTACCTATGGGAAATGAAGTATTCGCATCCTAGACAAAATTACACGAGAAACAATTCTGGACTGAGTTGTTTATGAAACCGGGTCCACAGTCTTCGAGAAAAATCAAAATTCGGGGTTATAACCCCTTCTCCTTAGCCTCTTACCACCAATTTTCGCAAAGCCTCACACGTGGAACTGAAGAGACCAATCAATTGACCATTCGGGCCAACAGAATCCTCCTGTTTACAAAGTGCAGGGGTCGGTTCTCTGCTGGTTCCTGCCAACCGACTAATCAGACGCATCTCCAGGGTGTCTATCAGAATTGCAAAGTTAAAAAAGGAGACATTTTTGGGATATTTGGCGGACTTTAAATTAAAACCACCCCTCACCCACCTGAAGCAATATGGGAATCATTTTACAGAGATTTTGAAGCTAAAGAGAGTATAAATGGAATTTAAAGCGAGGGGAATCCAATAGAATACACTAGTGTACAATAAAAGTAAATAAGGTTAACAAAGAATAAAGGGATGAACGTATTCATTACTTTTCAATACAAATGAACAAAAACTAGTTAGTGAACTGATATCAGGCGTACAGTAATTTTTAAGATTGCCACTGCCATGCTAACTATAAACTACATCAAGAAAGCCTTGAAGGAAGAAACTCATAATCCCATACTAATCAATAAAAGTAAGGTAAGAAACTGAAACCAAAAAATAGGGTGAACAGATCTTTTCCAGAATTTATGAGTGCAACTGTTACTCTGACTATGAATCATCATTAAGAAAGAAAAGAAAACTTATAATTAACAAAAACAAGATAAGAAAATGAAAAAAAAAGTGAATTTTAAAAGTGTAACTGTCACTACTATGAATTAAATCCAGGAAGACTAGGGGAAAAAATAAGAAAGTTTATAATACCTCATACAAATTAACAAAAAAAAAAGGCAAGGAGATAAACAAAAATAAGGTGAACAGATTAAATGTTCAACAATTTTAGAGTGCAACTACCACTTTAACTATAAACTAGATCAAGAAAGGCTAGAAGAAAAAACCCATAATATAGCCGAAACAAAAGGTACTAAAAAGAAAAATAATTCTTGTGAAGATTGTATATAATTATTTATACAAGAACAAACAGCAATCACTTATTTCTTTTCCAATTTAGATTTCAAAAAATCTAAATTATTATTCAGCATAGCAAGTTCGTCAACCAATTTACATTTTTTGATCTCCAGTACTTCTAACTCATTTTCTATTTTTCTTTAGTCATTAATACTTTTCACTTCATCATCCTTCTTCAATTATAAGGCTTCTTTTCTTTTCGCACTCGAATTTTTACAGTATTGAATCATGCTTGTAGTTATATCTAGATTGTTCAGGTTGAAACCAGTTTCCTGCACGTAATCAAAATACGTAACTTTGGGATATCAATGAATCCTCTAACAAATTTTCTATGAGGAATTCTTTATTAACAGAAAAAGAACGTTCAACTGACCCCATTTCCATGAAAAATTTAAAAGAAGAAATACAATATTTCTTTTGTACTTCAGGCGCGCGCACTGATTTGAATAAATCAAGTAATAATTTCAATGGATTCAATTGATTTTCATGATAATTGTTGTAGTCCTTCCGGAACATATAACGTTAAAAATAGGAACATTTTCAAAATTTCGGGACAGTTTTCGAAAAAAACTGAACATTTTTGGAATTTTGGAACATTTTTGGACTGGTGGACAACCTGTTCGTTTTCCACACAGACAGGCGAATTTTCAACAGGGACGTACGGAAGAGTTTTTACCGGGGAAAGGGGGGTGGAAGTCCCCACTGACTCAAAATTTCTAAGTATTAAAGCCAAACAGAAAAAAAACACCTTTGACCTATTAGATTTTTCCAACTAACTCAGCACAAAATTCCCAAATATCAAAGCAAAAGAAGAAAAATCTTTTGACTTGTTGAGTTTTTCCCAATTTCTCAACTCAATTTCCAAATATCAAAGCAAAAAAAAAAAACTTAAACTTTTTGGATTTTTCCAACTGGCCTGACTGAAATGGTAAATTTTCCCAACGAGTGGAAAATTCCTACAGGGGGGTAAGTTGCCCGTATCCCCCTTATCGGTATGTCCCTGCGTTTCAACTGCATACCAGTGAGAAAGAGAGATAAGCTAACAGGGCATAACTTGAGGCACCCAAGAATAATATCACAGCTGCCAGAAGAGTGGAAGGCAGGAATTGGGGAGGTCGGCAAAGATTCCAGGATGTTCGCGGATACTTAGCATCAACTTAACCGATAAGGTAAAAAATGAATAAAATAACAAAAAATGGAAGGAGTAAAAGGGATATTAGTAGTAGAATAGCACAAGCTAAATTAGCAGTTTATCGAAAAAGTAATCTTTTCAAATCAAAAATAAATCTGGAAATCAAAAAATTGTTCCTGAAAACTTATATTTTTTGAAGTATAAACTTGTATGGATGGGAAACGTGGATCATAGGAAAACCAGGGAAGAGAAGGATCAAAACTTTTGAGATGTGGTGCTATAGGCAGATACTTAGCATCAAATGGACGGAAAAGGTATAAAATGAGGAAGTACTTAACAGAGTAGGAGGTAAAATGGATATTTGAAATTGTCTGAAGAGAAGGAGAGATAAACTGATAGGACATAGTATTAGGCACCCAGGAATAATATCAATGCTGCTAGGAAGAAGAGTGGAAGGAAACAATTGGGTAGGGCGGCAAAGATTCCAGTATGTACAACAGATAATCAAGGATGTCAAATGTAATTACGAAATGAAAGAACTCGCAAGGGACAAGGAGAAATGGAGAGCTGCATCAAACCGATCGTAAGACTGATAATCTATCATAATCATCAGCAGATAATCAAGGATGTCAAATGTAAGTGTTATTACGAAATGAAATAACTAGCACAAGATAGGGAGAAATGGAGTGCTGCATCAAACCGGTCATAAGACTGATAACCTTATCATCATCAATATGAATGCACCACAGACACGTCTATAGGTGACCCGCAACGGATCGAACAACTTGAGTAATAACCGTTATCATTCGCATTTACGAACAAATAAGAAAAAGTTACGTAAGACCGACGCCGCCCGCAATGATCACGACGCCGTGTAGCATCTGATCGTATCGTAAGCGATGTGATGCGCTGCATATAGCGATAGCATCAATATAGCACTACGAGCTATACAAAGTACGTATATTATTACAACCTATGAGTACATAACTATAACACTACAGAGAGCTGGGACCAGAATTCGCATAAATTTCGCCTCGACAGTATTCCAAACACTGCGAGCACACCAAACCCGCGACAATTTTGCAAATTCTCAATTTCGCACGCAAAATTTATGAAAACCTGAGAATCCCGAGCGCAAAGCAATTCGATTTTTCCTCTTGCCTCTTATACATACCGGAGCTTTTTTCGCGGTGTCCGGAAAATCGTAATAACAAATGCTGGTCAGTAAGAAATCTTTTATAAGAACTGGCATTTTCCAGCAGCGGAGAGAGAATACGAAGCAAAAAACTGAGGAAAGTTAAAAGAAAACGACGGTCAACGAGCGAGACGAAGACAAAGACAGGGAACGAGTGAAGAGGAACCGATTACGAAGATCGTGAGTTGAGGACGTTGCGTCGCGTACAGCGTCGCACGGTCGCAATCCGAATGGACGGCACACTTTCTCTCCGCACTAACACACCGGACACACACACACACACACACACACAAAGAGAGTGAGTACAAGAGCACAGGTACGGAGACGGGAGTCCACGAGCACTGACAAAATTAATAAAATATACAGGTAAGTACCACGTACGAATGAGAAAACGAAAATTCAATTCGATACGAGTGCCGAGCTGTCGACTGGATCGTGCACGCGCTTGCGCGGGGCGGGCGTGCCAACTCGGGTTATATACGCGAAAGGCGAGAGAGAAAAAAAAATCGCGCGAAGGAATGTTCGAGTGAGTGTACCGAAGGTAAGTGTACGTGTGAGTGTAATCTTAGCCTCGAGCTACGACGGCGACGATAGCACGACTCGGCGGCCGACGACACGATAAGAAGTAATCTGGATTCGCTTTCGCTCCGCTCGAACTAAAACAATAATTACTCCGTACACACTCTTCTCACACATCATCCTCACTTTTCACGACCTCGCACACGTAAAACCCACTCGAACAAGATAACCATCATCGTTTCCGAATACGCTGCTGCTCCGTTATCGCCCAACTCGATTCAGCGCCGCGCAGTAAACATGAGTAATACTTGTCCGTGCGAGTAAAACCCCGACCCCTAACCCCCAACAACGGATATATACTGCACTACCAGGTCTATCCCGAGAGTTGACCGGCCATCGATAACAATTAAGAATCAATGCTACTGTTGCGGTCACCGCTAACTATAAACCAACTCAAACCTTATCACTGCCGCTATTAATAGTCTAGTCGGAAGCTTAACCACAAGTACACGCTATTAAGACATTATGACCTTTGTTCGGGAGTAAAGGCTACACTTCTACACCTTCCGAATATGTGGCAACGTCGACTTTCCAACCATATCATCGTTTACGAGCAAAAAAAAAAACAGATAACGCACGGATGTGTAACTGTCCGAGCCGATATCAACGTGAACATTGTATCCCAATCGCCACAGGTAGCGAACCAGCTAGCACGAGCGAATACAATTCCACGAGAATGGTCGCTCGCTGCGCACCTAAATTTCACATCATAAAGAATAAGAAAAGAGCTGGAAGTCAACAATGGGGACAGGACAGGACCAAGCAGTGCCAGATCAACCAACCGGGAAGGAAGCGCGACATCTTCAATCGCTGCGCACTACAACATGAGGTCCACAGTCAAAGACTGAAAGTCGATTGGTTCAGCTTTGACTCTCGGCTTCAACTTTCGACCTCGAAACATACGGATTTAGTTTTCGGCTTGAGCCCATTTAGCTTTCGACTAAGCTATCAGCTTTTCTAACATACCCGAGAAGATTATGTCGATTTACCGTAATTTATGATAATATACCATAATTAATTTTAATTTCACTTTCATTTACGTCAATTTTTGGTCATTTACATGCATTTTCACTGTCGCTGTGTAGCCAAGTGGTAACGTGCCCACTTCGCAATCCTTGCGTCTCGGGTTCGAGTCCCTCCAATGCCGGTAAGCTGGTGATATTCGAATACTCCCAGCAATATCCTAGCGAACATACAGCGAATACGTTATCAATCGAGGAGAAAACATAGCGCGTCCTGTAACCCTCGCCAGTTCACACGAAAGAATTACAATCGCAAGGCATGTTACCACCAGATCAGAAATACTGGTACTGTGCGTGCGCACATCGTTGACAGCTTACTCAACGTCGTGAAACACGTGGCTTCTAAGCGAACCGCGACTGCGCACTCTTCAACACACAGAAAGAAAACTCCAATGCAACAAAACCGAGGGGGGGGGGAAGCAACGGCAAACTACCCTGACTAACTTGCCTAGGAGAGTCACGCGTCCGAAAACCGCGATCATCAACGTCCGGCATCAGATACGGCATCTGAAGAATAACCAATTGGAAGTCGACTGTCGGAAAATTCGACTTCGACAGTAAGTCGAAAACGTTACGAGTATATTCCTGTGGTCATCAATATCTCGAATGTGGGTGACGTGTTAGACTCGATTATTCGACTCCGTTGTTATTAGCGGAAACTATAAACCAACTGAGCCCGTCATTTGTCCCTCACTGAGCCCGCCAACCAAAAACTGACGAAACCACCACTGTAACTGGTAGCCGGCAAGAGACCCGTCGCATTGCTGTGCTGATCTTATGATCTTATAGTTCAGAGTTTTTCGTGCATACGTGAAGTCGTGCTAGTTATTAGTGTTCGTGCTGGTCCCATTAATCCGATGCAAGATCAGGAAGATATACAGGTCAGATACCATAGCGTTAATTCCAATTCTTCACAGTTGATCTCGCTCTTGCTCTCTCGCTAGCCAGCCAGTGTAAACACGTTGAAAGGCACTGTATAAGTTGTGCAAATGCCAACAGTCACGTACCCTGCAATGTATCTACCGACTCCTCGTGTCGGGCAACAATAAATGACCTCTCCAAGTAGTGCGCTTGGTTTTCGAGAAGTTCTTGGCACCGAGTTCGCCTAAATTGTGGTGCACTTAATGTTAAGGCAATCCTTGACATTGAATCCACCTGTAAGATCCCGAGTAAGCTTGCAGGATTTCAATTTACGCTGATCACTATTACAAGTCATACAAACCAGCCCGCACACCGCCTTCTACTGATTTTCAGAACCGCCGATAGTGGCGCTTCACCCAATTACTCTTACCGTTATCTTGACATCTTATGACTGACAGTATATGTATTTGTTCCATGCACTGTCAGATGATGCCAACCAGAAATAAAAAAGATGCCGAGATTCCGAACCCAGAACAACAATCGAATACTTACACGTACCCGCTTCACACTGCGCATACCGCGAGAATGTTTGTTTACACTGACCCTTTCTATTTGCGAACAGAGTACAGATGATGATTCATAAGCATATTGTTAAGTTCTTTATAATATACTTCGGTAGCATACTTTGGCTATTCATTTCTGCAATAGTGACTCTCAGTACGTAAACAACATTGCCTGTCCACTGTGCTGGTAATAAACGCTCATCACAAGCTTTCCACTGCAGCAAGTTGAGCTTTCATTACTAATTAATTGGCTAAAATAATCTATATTCCAACCCTTTCATGAATTTATATAAATCATAAATATGATTACACATGGATTTTGGGTTGCGATATTACTCAGCTACACGAGATTATTTCACACCGATAAATATGGCTTTCTGTACTGGGGCGCAACCAAGAGCCTACCCCTCCCATTCCTAACATTTTATATGCTTTCTTACCCTAGTTAAAAAAATTTCCACGATAATTTCTATCAACAACACGGCTGCCGACTGTAGTCACGCAGGGCGCAGCAAAGATCAAGATCAATGTGCATATGGCTGGAAGAGAAATAAATCTCCATGGAAATGTGAACCACTGAACTCAATTGCGACCAGCTAAATCATACGGACTGGCTTCGTGTCGGGGGGCGTGGAAATTTCTATTAACAACACGCCTGAAGACTGTAGTCGCGCAGGATGCAGCAAATGTCAACCAATGAATTCGTGTCGGGGGGAGCGTTACACAATTTTCGCTCAAGTATA
Organism: Acanthococcus lagerstroemiae; assembly: GCA_031841125.1. Classification (NCBI taxonomy): domain Eukaryota; kingdom Metazoa; phylum Arthropoda; class Insecta; order Hemiptera; family Eriococcidae; genus Acanthococcus; species Acanthococcus lagerstroemiae. Next base: position 39,511,690 of record CM063108.1, on the reverse strand, counting down.
CCCATCGTTGGGAGAAAATGGAAATGTCAACCACTGAATTGAACTGTCACCATGAAGAGCTAATGAACTGTGAACTGAACTGAGCTGAGCTGGAAAGGAAGAGAAAAGAAGAACTGCAGTCGCGCAGGGCGCAGCAATGATTAAGATCAATGAGCACATGGCTGGAGTAATTGTTTTCACTCAAGTATACCCATGGCTGGAAGGAAAACAATTCCATAGAAATGTCAACCTCTGAATTCCTGTCGGGGGAAGCGTTACGGTTCTCGCTCAAGTATACCCAGTAGTAAAAGCATAATATAAAATGCAAAAATTAAAAAAAAAATTAATTCATGAAAATAGCCAGCTACTAAATCCGGCAGGTACTAAATCGAGTTTTCACCCCGTCCATGTTTTTTCCCCTCAATTCTAACTCCCACCAAAGAAATGTTCTGGTTGCGCCCCTGTACACCAAACATGAAAATCTAACTTCGCGATTATGGTAGGTCAGTGTATGTCAGAAACGGTTCTTAACGTTCATTATTAAAAAATGTTCATCAAGAACAAGTACGTGCTGTCCACTGTTTTCTTTTCTTTTTACTTTACTTTCACTGAACCTGAGTTGAGCGGAAACTGTTCAAAAAGTAAAAATTCTTTGGTCCCGTGGGATTCCACTATAGACAGTTCTTACTGTATCATGGGTATCGACTATGAACTTTCAGCTGACTGTCAATCCCTGTTCACAGTATCAGAAACCCTGAAGCACTTACAGGGATGCTAATTGAGACTGAACTAGGGACGTAACGAAGTTTTTTCTGGAGGGGCAAAAATTGTTAAATTCCCAACTGATTCAACTCAAAATTCCCAAGTATCAAAATTTGTTTACATGTATTGGCAAAAAAAAAAAAAAACTTTCAATTTGTATGTTTTTAACTTTTGATCCATCTAATAAAATTTCACCAACTTCGGCGGAGGCTTGGAGGGCAGGCTGCCTCCTGTGACCCTCCCCCTCCCTTATTTTTATCCCTGGCTGAACAAGATCAAACGGAACTTCTGTGATTTCGGTCCAGGTTGGATCTTGATCTTAGTGATGAGTCTCGATCTTGTGGGCAACATTTCAGTATCGGCCTGAGTGACGATACCGTGACTCATTAGTGAAAAAGTAGGATACCGCCGCCCAGAAATCGTAGCTTCCCGTTTTTCGAACAACCGCGACACCCGATACGCACTGTACGAATGTACCTCAGGCCGGAACTGGTCGGATTTGCCATTGTTTAGTGGGAAACAGGGAATACTCCAGCCCAAAATACGACCAGACATCAGATTTTATTCTTTATTCAGGGTGTCTACCGAGACTGAAATATGAAAATAGCTGACTTGAATTGACCATTTTGTACAGTTTATTAAAAGCTCGCCGTCTACAAGAGGACCACAATAATTCATTAGCGCAATTCTTTGAAAACTGAAAAAAGATTCTCAAATTATTTACAATATAGTTACATTCTTTAGAGACAGCCAATAATACCAACACCAGTTGTTCGAGACCTAATGACCAACATTCAAAAATTACTTTATGTTCAAGTTCGCTAAGCCTCACCTTCTCCAAAACTTTGTGCCAGTTCTCGGAAATAGAAATTTGCAATCACGAACTGAAATCAATTTATGAGTGATCAGTTTCTGATAGGACTTTTTCTTCTGTTTTAATTGACTACTACTAGAAATTATCCGAAATAATTGCCTTTAATTGACTTTACTTGACCTTCCTTCAAACAGTTGACTTTAACTGACTTAGTTTATCTGGTTGACCTGTTAAGACATCACGTATATTTCAATTTTTGAATTCTGACTCCAGTTCGGATGCGGTCCACGCCTCGTCTGACTCAGGTCTGGATCTGGTCTGAGTAGAGTCCCGATTTGGCAAATCCAGTTCGGATGCGGTTCGTGACTATAATCCGGATCTAACCTGATTAGGGTTCGGATTCGGCGAATCTGCTCTCACGCTAGTCCGGATCGAATCGAACTCGGATGCAGATCTAGTCTCGACTTCGATCCGACTCTCATCCGGATCGAGTCTAACTATGGCCCGAATTCTAATCCAGATGTAGTCCGACTCCGGTCTGGATATAGTACAACTTCAGTCTGGATCTGGTCTGACTCAGGTCTAATTCCAGGGTCTTCTGTACAAGAGGCTTACCTCCAATGTCTCTCATTTACAAGTTCTTTATATTAAACACAAGGGAACCCTCAGAAAAGACTTACTACACTTGGTTTTCACTCTTGGAAATTGAAAATGGTTCCCCGTGGCGCCCAAGATTGACGGGAGGGGGAAAATCCCAAAGTGAGTTTAGGGACAAAAAAAATAAGAATGTCAACGCAAAAGAACTCCGAAACTGGGATCAATAAAAATTAACCTCTTGTAGCACCTGAATCGGAAGACTGAAGGGCTGAGAAAAAAGAACAAGACCTCAGACATGGATTTCGCAAAAAAGTACATGGATATGTCTTATGGCTACCGAACACGTTCCACGCATTCAGTCGACGCACATAGGAACGAGTAAAATATTCAGCAAGAAATGAATATTCGCGTACACAACGAAGAACAATAGCGAATATCATAAAGCAGCAATTGCCGTGATGACGTCATCATGGTAACATTCTCGGTGCTAGTCATCCATTCTTGGAGTCGGTCGGCATTCTCGGTGTCGGTCGATCGAAACGTTATGTACCATTTTGATTGACGGCCAACAATAAGACATTTCCATGTCAAAATGATAATTTTTAGGCTACTGTAGAAAGACCCTAGTTATATGCACTAGAGCACCTGGAAACACCCAAGGACTGACATCCGCCATTTTGAGTCGTTTTTAGTGTCCGACGATACACAATTCACTACGCGGAACGTGCCGCATATAGAATTGTAAATCATCGGGCACCAAGCGACTCAAAATGGCGAATGTCAATACTCAGGTATTTTCACGTTTTCAGGAGCTCTAGTTATATGAGAATCTTTAATCCTCAAAATAAATGTAAATTCAGATACAAGGCTTTAACCCATTTGAAGTACAGTGTTACCTTAGCCCATGTTGCCAAACTTTGTAGACCTCTTCTTTTTTCAATATAAGAAACTGATTTAGGAGTGCTCTGACCGAAACTACAAACATGTTTCACCAAGAATATGGACCACCCTAATATAGCCCCTTTGGTACAATTCTAATAACGCAACGAAAACCTTCATAACAACATAAGGCAGGACATACGACGTGAATTCATAAAAAACACGGTTCACAAAACTTTTACAGGAAAATTTCATAATTTTAATTCTATTCTGGAAAAATGCATCTCTTTCGAATTTCTGTAGGATCGTTAGGAGCCTGAGGAAACTACTTTTCAAAGTGGAGGATTTTTGCGGAACCGGTAGATACCCTATTAACACAGTGCTAAGACAGGGTGCCTACCTAATCAAAAACTAAAAGTAGAGGGCTTCGAAATCTGGTCGCTAGTTCTATAAATTCAAGCTGGCTACCGACCCAATCTTGAAAAATGCTGATACAATTTCAACTAGTCATATACCCATAGAAAAGAAAAAAGCGATAGAATAATATTGAATTCAAGGGGACAAAAGGACAACGGGGCCACGGAGCGAGGGCCAATAGTACGTACAATGAATAAAATTATCACTGAACAGCAGTCTCGAAATGAAAAAAAGAAACTTGAAATACTGTACTTCAAGGTTCCTTGAGTGGGGATTCATGTCTACAGGTTCACATTAGTAATGGACAAGATCACATAGCAAAATTATCTCGCTTTTTGTTCGATTTTTAGAATCTAGATGATATAACATGATTCAAGATTCAAAGGACTACATATAAATCAGACAAAACCGTAATCTCAAAATCAAAACAGTGACCGACTGTGATCGTTATCATGATCTCAGATCTTTTTTCATAAAAATATCTTTTGATACTAAAATTGGAGTATTTTCCGATTTTCTAACCATTTGCGCCCTGAGAGTGCCGTCTTTGGCCATTTTGACCGGCCAGGGCCCAGACCAATTTTCTATACGCAATGCGTACAATTTACTTCCGGAGTATCTTCTTAGTTTCGTGGGGCACTGATCGTAAATACGTTAAACGAGTATTTCGCCTGCAGCCTCGGCCGATGCGCCTCTGTCTCGCAAATGCTCTTGTCCGCCAACTTACGAGAGAACGCCCTCATACACAGTAATCAAACGGTCAACCGGTAGCCAACCCATCGGCACGTAAACCGTAAACGTATTTTGTAATAACGAGGTAATACGGTACAAGTACGATCGTATAATTATACGACCTGCGTAAAGAAAGAGAACAAGTCGACTTTCAGTTTCCTTGGCTGATCGTTGCTGGAATGAAAAGGAAGTCGAACGAGTTGCACGCTGCACCGACCTCGCACAGCCGTACCCAACTATCGGACGTCGGTGCTCCGCACTCGCAGTCATTACCCGACATTAATGAACTGGTTGTCCGGTACTGGACTCTTAACTTCAACTTCAGGTCAGGTTCATCTCTCAAAAGGCGGCTGGGATCTAAGATCCAGTTTCAGTTTCAAGAAACGCAACGCGGAAGCCATGAAGCGTTTGCGGCAGAAGAGCGGCCATAATACAAATAGCTATCCGATGTGTGGGCGACGAAGCTCTGTACTGTATCTATCCCTCTATCCGATCCCAAACCACATCACATATCATACTGGCTTTATAGAAACTCTTAGATACACAAGTTGGGGACGGCATGCCCGCCTGCCAGCGTCACGTTGTTGCGCGCAATCACCATTACGCCATACCTACACGGTCAAGTCATGACCACTTTGCACAACTCATTCATCAGTAAGCTCCCATACCGTAAGTAACCGAACATGTCCAGTTAGGCGATTTCGATAGACAAATTAGTATATATCTCTGTCTACCGTAGGCGTCGATAGATACAAGTAGTACAGCGAAACAACAAGTATTATTTGATAAACAACACACACACATACAAACATATTCGCACATCCATACTTGCTCGCATTTACCGAATACGGAGACAGACAGACTAACGTATAATATACCTACGAGACATTAATTTTAGCTTCGAATAGCACAAGCACAGAGCCTCTACTTCTAGGTATGTCGAACGTGGCTACGAAGTGGACAAGGAAAGTTCAACCTGTTTGCCTTCCGCGCGTCCAGCAACGAACATAGCCAGTATAGGCGCAATTCCAATTCGCAAAACGCGTTTGTCGTAACCGCGGTGAGGGTCACTATATCACTATCTCTCACCCGTTAAAGGTAAGCTAATCGATCTTCCAGGCACGGGTTAAAAAATCACGTACGTACACGTGAACTTACGATATAGTCGCGCCTAATGAGGCCGTAACTGCGACGTACCAACGGCTTCAGATACAAGGTGCCCGAAAGTACACTGATGCACGGAAGAGGTCTGAAAAGCTTCATCGCTAGACAGGACACCCGGAATTGAAACTGGCGCAATACGGAAGAAAAACTGAGAAATTGCATACATATCTGTGTGACTAACACACGCTAGTGATAACAACAAAGCCACACATTCTAGAATATTACCGTGTCCCAACACAATACGAAGTGTGTCATGAAATGCACCGTATTTATATTTTCTATTGCCAATTCAAATCAATTAAAAACAAACGAGGACCTTCGAGTGACAAGGTCTAGTTGTTTTTCCAGTAAATCTTCCTCTCTCCAGAGGGAAGCCCACATGGGCCATCAACTTCAGAATTCCACATGGAACTACAACAAAGAAGTATGTACGAGTATGTACCAAAACAGGGGTAGGTATTTCGGGTCGCTGATTAGGAACATCGCACCAAATTGCTTCACCCCGATTCGGGCCTAAAGTCAAATTTTAGATCCAAAATGGTCAACACTGGCTTGGCTTGAAAAATTCAAGAAAATATCGCAATATTATTATCTTGGATCACTAATTACGGACATCGCATCAGATTTTTGATTCAGTCCTGATTTGGGCTCAAAACGGCGAATAATTTTTCCAGTCAAGTCAATTTTGCCCATGTCTGATCTGAAACTACGATTTTTGGGTCCAAAGCGGAGTAGGATCGAGAATCTGACGCGGTATTTGTCAACAGTACCTGAAAATACTCCTATTACGATACCTTGTTCGATTTTTCAGACACGGTTAATTTTATCCAATTCAAGTCTGAAACTGGGATCACTTTCTCCCAAAATCGGGGGGGGGGGGAGGGTGTAAAAATCCAATACGATATTCGAAATCAGCGACCCAAAATACTCCTATTTTACCCCAACTTATCTTCAATAAAAGCAGAGGGGAAGTTGTAACAAAAATTACAAGTTCGATCATTCAGAATAATTATAAAGCGCACTCGTCATAAATAAGGTAGCTGCGGTATACATAGAAGGCCCGGTGGGTGATAAGGCCCATTGCGAACTGGAACGATGATAACAGAAATTCAACCACAAAACAGTGTTGCCATGTTATGTTTCGTACACAATCATGCATTACGTTTCGTTTTGCTGGATGAAACAATGGGCCTTATTACCCGCTGGGCCTTATACAGGGTTAGTCAGTTTTCGACGCAGTATAGAAAAACTCCGTTAGCTGCGTGCAAATGTGACTCAACGTGTTGGTAGCGTATTGTACTTAGTCAGAATTCGATGCAGCATACCAAAAAGTATCATTAAATTCGTTGAGAAAATTTTCCGATAATTTTTGAAGAATTTCCTAGGAAATATTCGGGGAAAAACGCCGATGGTTTGTGAAGGATTTTATCAAAAATCTTCAGAAAAAATGTTCGATAATGTCCGAAGAATTTCATTGTAAATCTTCGGAAAAATCTCCCATAATTTTTAAAGAATTTCATCAGAAAGTTTTAGAAAGAATTTTGATAATTTCTGCATTGTTATGCAGGTTAAAATTCCATCAGAGATTTTTCCCGGATATTTCTTGTGAAATTCTTCAAAAGTTATCGGAAAAAACTCCCCGATCCATTTTTCGTTCCACTAACAGCGATTTCTTCTGCTGCATCGAATTCTGACTAAGTACAATACGCTACCAACACGTTGAGTCACATTTGCACGCAGCTAACGGAGTTTTTCTATGCTGCGTCGAAAACTGACTAACCCTGTATACCACAGCTACCTTACTTCGAAATATCATCTACTTTTTCACTACTATTAGTGCCTCAGTTAAAGGTTTATTAGATTCTGAAAAAATCCTCAAAGGGTGTTGGAAAGTTCAGTTGAAAACTGTCTTCCGATTATATCTCCTCGTAGAATTTACAGAACAGAAAACGCTTGGGACAATGGTCTTGTTTTCAATGGAGGTTCTCGGGCCGAAGTTGCACTCAAAACTACTAACTTTTGATCAAACCATCGAGGCACGCTGCAAAATTGGTATGAAATAGTACTCGCCATAAGCGCGTCAACATATCATCAATTTATTCCATCATTATTCGAGTTCGCCGAGTAGAAAGTTCAGAAGATCACAATCACCAATTAATTTTATCAATGCAGTATAAGTTCTCGAATCCAAACTTGGAACGAACGCGGCCGATTCACACAGAACGTCTTCCAGTCTAAGAATCACTTCGCGGTGCATACACCACTAATAACAAAACCATAATGGAGGAGGGGGAATACCCTATAAATGGCACAACGGAAATTAGATACATCAGAGGCGAAGTCAGCAATCCTTCATTCAGAAGTAAATAATAATGGTAGAAGAAATAAATGAAATAATCCGTCAAGTCCGTCTCAAGAAGCCTTAAATAGGGCCTGAGAGAGCATTAACTCAGCCTCAAAACAAGTTTCAAAGCTATATTGCAGGGTCCTAGAGACTCAACACAAATCTGGAATAATCTCAAGGAGTCTTACGCATGTTTGCAAGAGTCTGAGTCGTAAACAAGTCTGAAAGAATCTTAAACAAGTTCGGGAAGTCTTAAAATAGGAGTCTAAGCGCCCCTTCTCCATTTGGTCGGAAAATTGCTTCTTTAAAGCATGTTCAAAATTATTATGTCGTTTTCGCCCGTCAATAGCCTGTTTATTTAACTCTATGTTGTTTTTTTTTTTTAAATTAAAATTTATTCAATTTGACATAGAAACAGTAATTGACAAGAAAAATAGGATCCCACTAGTACAGAAGTTCATCAGTGGAGACGTTACTTCTAGCAAAAATAATTAAATAGATAATTAACATTATATTACTTAAGAAATAAATAAATTTCTATTGGGTTGAAATGGTGCATGTTGAGAGATTTGAGGGACACTGGAAGAGGTTACAAGATCTGTTATCAGGAGGAGGAGGGGAAGAGGGAGAGGGGGAGAGAGATATGCTGACACTACGTTGTTACCGTTTACTTCTGTATAATGGTTGAAATGAAATCATAGAATGCCTTAAACTCCGAGTTAGACTTTTTGGTGATTATGAAATTATTTTTAATGTTGTTCTTTCCTTTGTTTAAACCATTTGCTACATGTATATATTGCATGTAAGGGTTCTTCATTATTTACACTCTAGACACTTACTATCGATTTTAATTTTAAATCTTTAGAGGTAGTCGGTGAAATTTCCATGACCACTCAAAAATTGTGTGATAATGTAGTTGGTGTCGAAATGTTTACATCTAATTCTACTCCTTCATGAGTAGGACCTCCTTCTTTTGAAAATGGTTTCGAAGAGTCAAATACACGTCTGCAAGAGTCGTAGTCAAGCATTCAAAAATATTATGGATCAAGCATTCAAAAATATTATGGAATCTTATAATCGTAAGCGAGTCTCAAGATACTAATAATCTCGTTCTAAAAAAAAAAAATTAATTCATTAGAAAAAAAGTGTTAAAAATGGGCAGCTTAACAGAATCAAATCAAACTTGATTCGACCATTGAGTGAAAAGGGGATAGATAACACAGATTTCACTCATTCAATCATTTAGTTACTTCTATTCAAGGTGTTTTACAAATTTGAAAATTAAAAATACTGGACTTTTATTCGACTCTTTTCGGGCTTCTTATATGGACAAAAACTTAGTTTGCAGACACATAGGGATCGAAATTGAGTTTTCGATAACACTACATTATTATTATTCCTCAATTTTTATTGAACCTATACTCAGTGGCGTGCCCAGGATTTTCCCGCCGAGAGGGGGATTCAGGTATTTTTACAAAATCGTCGATATTAGAGGGCTATTTTATAAAAATGAAGGTAAAATTAGAGCTCGAGCAAATTTTTTCGAAAAAACATGTTTTAACGGCGAACAATTGCTCATTTTTGCATATTTTACATTCAATTTTAGGTACCTTAGGGAGGGGATATTCGCCGCCTTCGCCCCTCCCCCTTGGCTACGCCACTGTCTATATTAAAATTGAATTTTTATTTGACTTATAGGCCCGGTAGACACTCTGTCGCGTTTCAGATACGAGAAGTTTGAAACCTACACATTAAAAAAATCTCACAATATTGTGACCTTCAATACGAACCTCCTTTTCCGTTTCCACATGCAAGTAGAGAGCATGAGTCACGCGGCTATAGACGTGTGGACGTTTCTTCCAACCCTCTACTACACATTGAATCAAAATATAAATTCTCACAATTATGAGGATGAAAATCACTGCAAGTCACTGTCAGTGCGATATCAATTCGGTGGTTTACGGAGTCATCGCGTTCGCCAACGTTTCAACTGACTCATTCTTACAAATGCTGTTTGGAAAAGGAATCGTTTGAGGAAGCTCTGGGAGATCCATTTCGACAAGGAGATTATGGTCGTCAATAGCCGAGCACTTGCGATTGTGAAACCAACTACAATGGCTCGGACGTCAACTCAAATCCGTTCGTTCGCTGCACCTAGGGCACCCAGAATTCCTCTCGGTACCCCCGTCAGTAATTTAATTCTTTATTACTCCCCCCTTCCCGCCAATATCATATCTTGCCGATCCAAACCACGTATTACTTTGCGACTGTCGCTCGTAAGTCAAGACAAAAAAGACCCAAAATGGCTGAGGGGAGATACTCACTTTTCTGGTCAACTATAGCCAATCTCAGAGAACATCAAGAAAGTAGGACAATATGCAACACACGCGATCGCGTACCAGCAATATCAGCCCTGTAGCCAGAGTGTATGTGTGGGTAGGGCTCTATGAACCTTTTGGGGGGCCGAGGCCGACATTTTTAACAAGCGAACAGAGAAGTGTACGTGGGTTTTATATCTTATTTTAATGGATGCCCCTCCTTGTTGTCTTAACAGACTCGGGTAACTTAGCAAGAGTGTACTGAGGGCATTACCTAAAAATCCTATTCCCAATCCAAGAGTCTCAAATTAGTTGACCAAGTTTTTGGGCTGGGTATGAAATGCGTCCGGTACATTTTTCACATGTTTTAGTTGCGTCCCATGAGAAGAAAAAAGATATGTGAGTTCCGTCCCGAGTGTAAAGAATAACGATGAACGAGTTGCGTCCTGCTTCTCATCACCAGTCCTTCCTACTTTCTACCTGTTTTGTGTACATTTGGTCTGTATGGCAATTATCTTTCGATTTTAAAAATTATCATCCGAGACATCATAATTTAGATCTCACCGCTTCCCGCATTTCAAAAATATGATATCCACCAATAATAAAAAAATAACCATATATTAACGATTTAAGCCCGGAAGGTACGCCATCTGGCGGACTGCTGTGAAATACTGAGTAGAACAGGATATAAAAATATGAGGATGCTGGAAATTTTCAAGCTAATTTTGTCTTGGAAACTACTTACCTGTTGTGTAACACTGGGGTACGTTCCCCAGAAAATCAGATAAGGAACTAACATTTTTTCGGCTTTGCACTTTTTGTTTTACTTCAAACTTCTTTGCTTAATGCGAGCATCAATTAGTACAAAATTTGTGTAATTGAAATTTTTCGAGGTTCCAATACATATACTTACAATCTGTATGTTTGTTTTCTTCGGACGCAATGTACCCTATATGTGGAACGGAACTTGCACATTTTAATTTTTTTGCTGGGACGCAAATCGAACATCTTCATTTTCAAGCCGGGACGCAACTGATACGAAAATGGCTTTTCGGGACGCAACTGGCAAACTACCAGTTTTTGTTAAGACTTGCCCCCCCCCCCATGGTTACGGGGCTAAGCAATATCATTCAGATGATGAGGGTACAACGCACGCGACTCAAAGACTGCGGGTGTAATGAGGATACGCGGACCAAATAATATAGGATGGTACCTTCTGTTGCTGTTGTTGCTGCTGCTGCTGCTGTTGTCTGTGTTTGCGCGCTTCCGAATGCATCCGCAGTCGCTGGACGCGTTCGCCTTCCTTAATTCGGGTCTGCTTCTCCTTATTGCTGACGGTCGACGACCGGACAGCGGCGTTCCTCGAGGGCACCGCGGTCGTCGCGCTCTCCGGCTTCTTCGACGAATGCGCGAACGCACTGACGGCGGTCGCCGTCGACGCAGCGGACGACGACGACGATGACGTCGCAACGGCGGCAACGGCTGCCGCGGTTGTCGCCAGCACCGCGCACACCGACGAAGCCTGCGTTGTCGTATCCGGTAACACGGAAGCGGTTGCGGCACCGGTACCAGCACCCGGAGCCGATGAAAATAGCGTTTCGGGCGCCGCGACCTTCACGCCGCGACTCGAGCTCAGTTCGGGAACGCGGCCGCCCATCGAGTATCTTTTGTTCGAGATGACGATGCCGCCGCTGCCGAACGTGCCACCGGTGGAGGTGGCCGTTGCCGAGTACGCCATGTCGTCGGCGACTCTGCTTCGACCGCTGGCTCCTCGAGTGCTGTTCGAACGACGCAGGAACTTCAGCATTCGATTTTTGACGCTGGTCGCCAACGGCGGAACCGCATCGGCGACGGCGACGCCGGCCACCGCCGACCGTTCATCCAACGACGGCGTTCGTTTGGCGGCGGCTACGGCGCCGCTCGAGTACGAGGACCTGGGCCGGCAAGCCACCGCCGATTTCGCGTCCGTTGCCACGATACTACGACGATGATGATTATGTCGGTGAGGTGGCGTAGGAAGGCACACTTCATACATACTCGGCACTTTGGACGCAGTGATACCGCCGCTGCTTCGCTCCGGTTCGGTTCGATTGGATGCGAATCGGCCTACGCTCGATTCGCCGACGCTGCTATCGGCTTCCCAACGAGAGTCTCGCTCGGCAGTCAGGATACTCAGCGGACGGGACACCCGTCGTAACTACGGTCGTAGGCGGCAGAGTGCGCAAAACGGACACCGCTCCCTGGTTCAGTCAGCGTTCGCAGACTATTCGCTGGCGCGCGCTCGACTTCGATAATCGAACGACCGACGATTTCGGCCTCGGGTACAGACAACCGGTTAAGGCGGCACGGACCACGGCACGACGACACGATGCGGCACCATTACACGCGCAACTAAGGCCTTATTCGCGAGTATAATTGCGGCGGTCGCGGCGCGACGTGACGGCAGCGGACGGGCGCGGCCAGCCGACGACTATGCGGTACTTTACTCGATCTAATTTGCACGCGGGCGGCAGCAGGCCTTTCAGTCTCTATCGTTCTTTCGCTGGCGCGGCAGTCTCGTCTACGTCACTCTGCAAATTACACGACCGCACAGAGACGAAGGGTGATACGACGACCACGAGCGCGCAACTAGAATACGATTTTCGTAGATGAAAAATGACCAGAGATTGCCGATATTGGATGGTCGGGCACACTACCACGTACAGACGGAAGCTGCAGCGCTCTGTAGCTCTCACGAACGCAAGATATACGCGCCGATACGTGCAAGTAACTAGCGACTAAATAACGAGATAGTAGCGACGTTTCTCTTCTTCTTTCTGCGGCGACCGCCGCCGTTACGCCGTTATCGAAATGTTGCCGAGTTACAGTATCTCTCTTTCTCATTAGTTAAGGTTGTAAACTCGTCGGTATGTACACGGTGTGACGCTAATCGCGGACCGTGATAGTAGATAAGATTGCGGCGAACAGCAGCGGATAACGATGAAGATGCGCGCCGAGAGCGAAACACCCGGAGGAGAGAAACGCGTCGACACCACGCGCGACGTAGAGAAAGATCGCCGTTGTCCGCCTGCTTTACATCGCGGTCACGTGCCGCATCGAGTAAACCGATGACGTAAATACCATTTTACCATCGTCGTTATTCGAATTCCGTTGGTCACATAGTGACAGGTGACGGAACACGACAACCGCGCCGCACAGCACCGCACCACACTACACAGCACACGCGTCCCAGCTTTTTTCGAGATATCGCGTAGGAAGATCGGACTCGGCCCGTTCCGTCTCGCACAACCCGGTCAAGAGTTCCACTTCGAACGGAGAGCCCCTCCGGGGTGCTCTGAGGACGTACGCGCGTCGCGTTCGCACGACTCGACGCTTTCGTCGGGAAACTCGAAGAACGCACGGTCTGTGTATCGCTACATTTTAGTCGCTGGAAATGCGAACGAGACCTTACAAACGAAACGAAACAACGGCTGACACGACCAGCAAAAGCGGATGATGTCCGCCCAATCGAACTTCGCCAAAACCGCGAATAAAAATTTCGCTAGAACGACACCGCGCGGTATGCGACCGACGATGGTGTCTCGTATGGTACACAGCCCGGTTCGGAGGCGGAAAAAAAGGCACGCTAACTATGCACGCTGCGCCGCTGCGGCCACCGATCAACTGGTTGGTTCTGGCGACGGCAACTGCCGAATTAACCGCGGGTATCTATCGATACGAGAGCTCCAGCAACAGGTAAAAATAACGAGAATAAAACGCTCGCTATTGTTCGGATTACAAGAATGCTCTTCCAATCTCCCGCTCGTTCTCCTTTTTGAGATTCGACAGCTTGCCCACGAAAAAATTAATAATACGAACGCGGAACGAACTCGGTGCGCGGCCGCATTCCTGTGGCCGAGAATCGACGGACTTGAGACGCGGACGAACGGCTCACACCGCTGACGCTCGGTACGCTTCACTAACGAGTGGCACTCCAGACGCCCAGACTCTACGACCAGTACGCCAGTATTGCTATATTATTGCTATTTAGCTATCCCTTGTACCTATAGTGCGTCCGCCAACCGCAGTGACAGCACACGTCCACACATGTACATGCACAAATACGACGACTACACTACCACTTCCACCACCAATGTGACTATTCGGAACCAGTTGATCGACCCGCGCGCGTTTGACATCAGTGCTGCCAGACGTACGAACTTCTCCATGCAAGTACGGAATTATCCGGCTTCGAGAAAAACGTACCGATACCGGTACGGAATTGGGGAAAAATACCCAACTCCTCACTTTCCTAATCGTTGGTAAATAAAACACGAGAGTTCACTGATATTTACAAAAATTATCAGTAGATTCCGCCAGTGTTTGGAACCGATTCAATTTTTCGTTTTGATCGGTTTTGGGCTTTGTAGCTTCCATTTTGGTTGATTTCGGTTCGGAACTTCCATTTAATTTGCCAATAGGGTTTGGTTTCAGCCATGGTTTTAAAATACTGCTGAAAGGGTCTTATTTTGGTATTCCATTGTTGATCCGGTTTTGGTTATGGTCTTCACTTCAGATAATGAATCGGTTTCAGTCGGGCTCAAAAAATCTTTCTCAAACAAACCAAAAAAGCTATCATTTTTATCAAGTCTCGTCCAGTTAAGAAACATAATTTTTTCACGGCGCTGATAACGTGTTCTTGAACTCGTCCTTCCCCTCCGACTAGGGTGACCAGATATACTCTTTTTAAGAGTATCATTCTCTTTTGAGGTCCTAAAATTGATATACTCTGTCTTTTCTCAAAAAATATATAATATACTCTTTTTTCCAACTTTTTCCAAATTACTTTTATTCAATGATAAACAGACGGAAGAGGAGCAGGGAAGTAAGGAAATGGAAGAAAACGTCAGAAATAAAACTTTTATTTCTGACGTTTTCTTCCATTTTCTTACTTCCCTGCTCCTCTTCCGTCTGTTTATCATTGATTATATTTCTTTTTCCTATCACCCTGCAACCTTGCTCAAAACTTCAACTTTTTGATGGAGAAACCCAGCAGCCAGCATCACAGCATCAGCCTTCAACCTAGCATCTAGTAGCTTGCTGTAGTACTGACTACTGTTCGCAGCTCGCTCAAATGTCAAATCTCAATTCTGCTTACTTATAATCTGTGACTGTAACGTTTTGTGGTTCTGTCATTCTGTGTATCGCAAGTACGTGTGATAAAAATGAAAAAATCATTTCATACATAATGATAATGTAGACAGTGTTTGAAGGGTCAAGTGTTATCTTATTTCCTTATTGTAGTATTGTTTTTGTTTTGGAAAAGTGAATTCGCAATTTGAGGTAAGGCGTACACACTTATCGGTAAGTCGTTAACGCCATAGGCCGTACACATCCCGATTCAAAATTGAAATGAACCACACCCACACGACGTTCTACTTTGTTAACAACTTCAAGATCTTCATGGCAAAAGTACACCGAGGAGTATGCCATTTTTCGGAAGAATTTCTGAAACAATATTCATTCATTGAGCGAGTCGCCGATGATGACCAGAAAGCAAAATGTTCAATTTGTAACAAAACATTTTCAATTAAAAACAAAGGCAAATTCGACATTGAGCTGAACACATTGCCTCTGCTAAACATCAAACTGCATCCAGTAACTCAATAAAGAATAGAATTAGCAATTTTTTCCACAAGAAGAGAGCAGATTCGGAAGAACTAAAAATTGCAAGAATTGAAATGACATGGTGCTACCATAGCATTCTTCATAATCACTCGT
Organism: Acanthococcus lagerstroemiae; assembly: GCA_031841125.1. NCBI lineage: Eukaryota > Metazoa > Arthropoda > Insecta > Hemiptera > Eriococcidae > Acanthococcus > Acanthococcus lagerstroemiae. The sequence goes on along the minus strand of CM063108.1, from coordinate 39,495,924 downwards.
TCAGAAGTATGGATTGTACATCAAAGTTGTTGAAGAAGTTCCTGAACCCAAAATTTTCATGTGCTCGAACAAAAGTGAAAGCTGGCATTCAGAATGTAGTTGCAGTATGGATTGATGGAATTATAAAGGCGGAAATCTCTACTGTCAGTTTTGGTGTGATATCATGTGATGCTTCTAATCATGGAGCTATTAAGCTCTTACCTGTATTATTCAGGTATTGTTTTATAGCTGGTACCGGTCAGATCAGTATAAAGACAGTCATTCTTGATATCCATGAATTAAAAAATGAAACGGCAGACACAGTTTCAAAAGTGCTTGATGCATCAACCAAGAAATACAGTTTGGAGAAGAAAGTCATTGCTTTTCTAGCTGACAATGCGGCTGTAAATTTTGGACGGATCGACTCAAAAACGAAAACGTTGGGTAATGCGCACGCAATGTATGAAGCAAAATTACAGAGAGAAATTAGTCTTTTGGGTTGCGCTGCTCATATACTAAGTAATGCGCTATCAACTGCAGTGAGTAAAGTTATTCCCATTGATGTCGAAAACATTATCTTCAAGATACATCGCCATTTCAGTATCTACACAGTGAGAACTGAAACACTGGAAGAATTTTGCGAGTTCATCGGATGCGAAGTGAAAAAGGTACTCAGTCATTCAAAGACGCGGTGGTTGTCGTTGTACCCATGTATCGAACGGATATTGCAGTTATTCTCGGCCTTAAAATCTTATTTTCTGAGTGAAAAGGAGTGTCCCCTTGTACTTCACAACTTTTTCAATGATGAAAAATCATAATTTTGGATGTTGTACGTGCATGCAACGGCGCAGATATTTCATAATACAATAAAGAAGATAGAGACATCGGATATTACTGGACTCGAAGTTAGTGTTCTGTACCATGAGCTTTTAAATTCAATGCGCAACCGTTTGGAGAACTCCTTCATTCCTTTCACCGCTCTGAATGTCTTGAACACTACATGCTGCGCGGACAAACGTCTAGTAGAAGCTGTTTCAAGAAATTTCTTTTCATGTATTGTGTTATACTTGGAGACTTGGGAGAAAAGGTTGGTGAACCACAAATCGATGGAATCCTTCTTTCTAAACAAGCCTATTGTGTACGAAGAATTTGCTGAATGTTGTCACTCAATATTAAAAACGGATAACAACAATTTGGTGGCAGAAGATAATAATTTATTTGACATCTGCTCAATGTTGAATGAATTCATTGGCCATAAACTCAATTAGGACAGTGTGACTGTGGATGGTTGGAAAAAAATGAAACTGATCGACAAATGGACAATGGCTCTTCAATTCCTCATAAAATTGGGCAGAACTACAAACCTGGACATATTGAAGAAAATTGTGCAGTATGTATTAGTTCTTCCAGGCACAAACTCAGACTGCGAACGGTTATTCAGCATAATAAATGCTTATTGGACCGATGAGAAAGCTGAATTACTCGTTTCAACTTTAGAAGCGTCCATGAAAGTGAAGAATTTAGGACTCACGTGTTTGGAATTCAGTGAAAAAATCAAGGACAATACAGATTTACTTGAGCGATTTCTCAGTTCTGATAAATATAATTAATAATACTTACTTATTGTTAATTCTTCATTATTCCCCTTCATTTTTTCCTAATACTAATTTTCATAAAAATGTATACGTATTATACATTAACATTACGATTACTTATTCATTATAATTATTGGCATTGTACCTGTTAAATTAAATGAATTGCGCAAACTGTTTTTTTCCTCAAAAATTATTATTTTTAATCTTAGTAGTGAACATTGTTCTTCATTTTACCAAAGATTAAACACAAGTACCGCTACTTCATACTTCTGCATAAAAGTCTAAGTAAAATGCCACTTCAGGGAGTCTTTCTGCATGGCGAGTCGTATTTAATGTTATAGTTATATATGTATACTCTTTCTCTCCGAGAAAAATCTGGTCACCCTACCTCCGACTACAAAACACCCATATATCGATGTGTATTGCGGGTAGCCAGTTATGTTTCTTAATTGGACCAGACTTTAGTCAAATCAGCCATAATTTGAAACCAACTACAGTGAAACCTGTCTAAGACGGACTCTGTATAACACGGAAAACCTGCCTCAACGGAGAAATTTCCCAATCCCAATGCCTGAAGTGTCTTTTTACGTATAAAATGACCCGTATAAGCCGGAACCTGTCTAACCCGGAAACGGAAAAATTTTTCAGTCCGCAGAAGGTACTTTCTGTGTTAAACTGACTGTCTAAGACGGAAAATCAACTCACTGAACCCCGGCCAACACTACAGCACTAACTCAACCGATGGATCAAGGTGTGATCAGGACTTTCAAAGTATGGTACAGAAATTTTTTACATCAGGCACTTCTCGTAGAACTGGAGACATGTGATGATGTCAATGATTTGGCAAAGAAAATTGATGTGCTACGTTCAATAAATTGGATTTCCCAAGCATTCAAGAAAATTTCCTCAGAAATAGTTAAAAAATGTTTTATGAAAGCGGAGTTTCCATGTTTTCACGATGATAGTGATGGGGAAATTAAATCTGATGATGAGAGCAAGATGCTTGATGACCTTACAGACGTTTGCAAACGTTTCAATTTAGACTGTGACACGGAGGACATTGTTTCTTTTGACGATGATATCCCTACAGAAGAAGGAATACTAGAAGCAGTTGATGTCATTCATGATACTGACAATGCAAGTGATGATGACGAATGTGACGATGAGGAAGTAGAGGAATATTCAATCAGGAATTCTAAGGAAGCAGTTTCCCTCTTAAAAACCTTGCGGATGCTTGCTGCTCAGAGGAATATTCCAGGTTTGTTATTTCACTTAGCAGAAGCAGAGGATGCCATTCAAAAACACGCCATCACTTCCTCCATAAAACAGACTAATTTATTTGACTACAATTTTGCCTAGCCGAAATCATACCGAACACTTTTTGTTCATATACAGTACCTAAGTACCTACTACCTGTCTACATATATCATAAATAATACTGTAAATGTGTTTGTTTTTTTTTTCCTTTCCTGAGTAAGACGGAAAACCTGCTATAACGCAAAAATTGGTCAGTCCGAACGCGTTCCGTCTTAGACAGGTTTTACTGTATATAAGGTGTAAACTGCAGCATCGACTCACTGGGGATTGGCAGCATGGCAGGTTAAATATTCTGTTGATCAGTTCAAATATTCAGCTTTTTTACTAGGTACAACGGTACAAGGACAAAGAAGAACAGAAAATGATTGACCGATTGGGACCTTTTCATTTGATTGGTTTATGGTCTTGACGCTGACATAAGCTTTCATTTCAGTCGGTTTCAATTTCAGTTAAACCTACATTTCAGACATTTGGTTTATATTTTGGTTAACGACCAGTTGAGTTTAAGGTTTCTGGTCTTAATTTGGTCTTTTGCATTTTAAAGGGTTTCGGTTTCGGTCTCATGAAACTGTTGAATTTAAATGAGTTCCGGATTCGATTTCGGTTCTGGTTCCAAAAACTGGATTCCCCCTCTGTGTGTGCTACCTTGGTGGGGCGAGGGATCTTGAAGAAAAAACTAAAGGCACATAGGTGAAGGAGAACTCGGACAGATAAAACTTGATGAAAGCGAGAGGAAACTACTACATCAGTGTTTTTCCTCAGAGATGCGTCTCCACCATCGGGATTTAAACCTGCACTAGAGTGCGCTGCAAAATTACCTGTGCGGGTGTTAGCGGGTAAAAACGAGTGAGTGGTCATACGTACTTTCAAATAGAAACACTGCTATCTTCAGTAGGGTAAAAAACCGAGTAAAAATTATTCTGCCAGTAGAACTGATTACAATTTAATTTTTTGGTGATGATGCAGTCGAATTTAGGACAAATTTTCTTTGAAAGTGAATTTCTAATCAAGTTGATAATAGTTGAAGTTTGCTACACGCTTACGGTAAATCATACGTGATCACTCACACATATCGCAGGGCTAAGTTTAAATCCCAATAACAATAATTATGATTGCAACTCACGAAGTAAATAATTCCGGGCGTAAAAAGTATTCCATTCGGATTTCCGGACGGAGACAACATAGTGAGAAACTATCAAAACTGAAAATAGGGACATGAAGGACACTGAATAAGGTAAGCACAAGCCCGTACCCAGGGGGAGGGCAGGGGACGACGTCCCCCCGGCTACGCTCTTTGAGCCCCGGAAAAGTTCGCTGTTTTTCAGACGTCTTACAGAAGAAATCAAGCATTTAGCTCCAAGGCCATTTATCAAAAATTTTCATAGCACTGTTCTGCAAAATTTCGCTTTTCTTACTCAAAGATAAAAATATACGAATCCGAAAGTATTTTTAACGCTGAATTCAATGCCGCAAGCCGTTTTTTCCTAACACATCAGGGTGTCTCCCAGAATGAAAAATTAAAAATATATGACTTTATATGACCTCAAAAAATAATTTTTTTTTCATGGAAAAGTGAGAAAGCTTACTACAGAGATTTTTCATCAGAAGAAAGAGTAGAATTTCGTCACTCACTTCACTACTGTTTTATCTAAGACTGATCGCTCTTTTCATTAATTTGGCACAAAATTACCTTCATTTTGTATTCTTTCCACATCGAATCAAAAAACAGTGAGTACAAAAATTAACTGGAATTGGCAAAATATCTAGTAGTAAATACGTATTTTAGATTTTTTTTTCCACCAAAGAATTGAGAACTGAAAGTAATTAATGGGGTAACGATAATATCTAAAAAAAAAAAAAAAAAAAAAAAAAAAAAATCAATCACGTAAATATAATTCGACTTTTAACCTAACGAACAACCAAGTAACAACATAATATTATTATTAAATTATCACAAATGGTTCAGAATATTATATTTTTAATAGGGTGAACCGCAAACTCTCACATTAATTTTTTAGAAACATAAATAGAAATGAAAGGAAAAAAACCTACCCCAATACCTAGAATAAATTATGATTCATTTTTGGCTCCTTCTATTATCACAACAAAAATTTTTATTCGTGAAATGTATTCGAATCAATTTGTGAAAGATTCGTGAAAGAAATGATTCCAAGGTGATTCGAATCGCATATCATTTATTCGTGATTCGAAAAAATGTGATTCGCGATTCGAATCTTTTTCTTTTTTTGAGTTTATGGTTTTTATTCTCAATATTTCAATTTTTGTTTTGGCCTTTGGCAGTCGTTATTATTTACTTTTTATATTGCTTTCTGTGTTTCTGTGAAATATGACGTGTCACAAGAAAAAGGCCCTTAGTGGTATCGAACTGTTCCAAGAAAAAAAGCCTTGAGTTGTACGTCATTAAGGGATCTTTTTTTGTAAGTTCGATATCAGTAAAGTCTTTTCTTTTGACAGGTCATTTTGGTATTCTGTGATCTGTGAAAGTATGAAATGCACATCTGTTCTGGGCCTCAAAGCTAGAAAAAATGAATTGGAAAAAAAAAATACACCGCCTATAGGACAAGGATTTTCATAGCGAAGATCAGAATTTCAATTTTGAACATAGATAATCACTACAGAATTTTTGAAGAAACCATCGATGATCCGGTTTATAGTCAGTCAGGCTGTGATGAAGATGAATGTAATGATAAAACTCAAAATCGTCAGTTGAGCAAACGTACTTGAAAAATTGAAAAAAAAAAAAAAAAGATTCATAATTCGAATCATATTTTGGCGTATGCGTCAGGTTTCTGATTCGAATCGTGAAGATTCAAAATGGTTCGTGATTCGAGATTCGCATCATTTTTTAGGTGATTCGTCCTAATACTGATTGGGATGGTGTAGGCAGCAGATATGCATCCCAAAATATGAGTAATTAATTATAATGCGGAGCGCGCTGTGGTGTAAGGTATTAGAATATAAACGTGGAAAAAAAGAAAGAAAAAAAACTAAACAAAGTAACATGTTATCAATTTTTCAGTCACACTATTTAAAAAACAAAAATGTATACGACTTCAGAGGGAAAAAATATTAGTTTGTATGACTTATATGACCAGGCACTCGATTACATGACTTTATATGATTTATACGACATATATGACCTGGTAGACACCCTCACATTAGGATTTTTCTCAATTTTATGTTAAAGCTTCGGAAAACATGAAAAAAAGGTCGAAATTGCTTACTTTTTAGTTTACTCAAAAGCCCATGTCAAACATACGATTCTTAAACTGGATGGGAAGGGAGATGAAGATTTCAAGAGTGAGTAGATGGGGATGTAGAGAAACTGCGATTTTCATTCTTTCTGTTTGCCAAGTCACTGAGACTAAAAAAAAAATCTGGGTTTCCTTTTATAAAGCTTGTGCTAATAATGGTAAGACACACGGTTATTTTGACTACGCCCCTCAACATCATTCCTACCTACACAATTCACCATTCGGCCAAAATTGGAATACAATTGCAAGTATCGGTTTTCATTCTCACTTCTTCATATGTAGCATTTGTAGATTTACAAAAAGCTTTTGACAATACTGAATGGTCACAAATGTTTTAAATACTGAAGGCGATACGAATTAAGTATAAGGAAAGAAGAGTGATATGTAACACATGTAAGAATAGAAAGGCTGATACAAATAGAGGATGAAGTGGGAGAAGCGAAAATTCAAACAGGAGTGAGACAAAGTTGCTGGTTGTTACCAGTATTGTTTAATCTATTTATAGAAAACGTAATTGAAGAAATAAATGAAAGGAAATTAGGCGTGATAATACAAGAGGAGACGGTCAGAATTATAAGGTTTGCAGCAGATGATATTGCAATAGAAAGAAAAAGAAAAAAACTAAACTAAAAAACTAAAAGACTAAAGCCGAAAAAGTTGGATGAAAAACTGAAAATAAAGTAATGAAGATAAATAAAAATAAAACAGGAAAGATGATAGTCAGTAGATGGAAACAAAATCTAATAAATATGGAAAAAGGAGGTGAAGAATTAAAGTAAGTAATGGAATTTAATAGAATAAAACAAGCTAAGAGAATTTTTTTTCAAAACGGAGACATATTATTCAGGGCAAATATAGATTTAAAAGTAAGATTGAGATTTCTTAAAACCGTATACCTGGAGTATAGAATCGTATGGACGTGAGACCTGGACAATACGAACACAAAAAAGAAAAATGATAGAAGCTTTTGAAATGTGGCACAATCGGAGAATATTGAAAATCAAATGGGCAGAAAAGATCAGGAATGAGGAAGTATTGAAGCAAACAGGAAGGAAAAGAGAAATTCGGCACATAATATTATTATTATTATTATTATTATTATTGCCAGAAAGAATTGAACCTCTATCACGGGACTGCAATCATGAGAGATAACATCATACAACTTGCAAAGATAAAATCTTGATAGCAATCTTCACTATCAATACTGTACAGTACTAAAACAGTCACGTGATCGGCAACAGATAATCGTTTGCGCTGTCTACTTTTTAAAGAAAATGTACATTAAAAACTCATCCACAAAATCACGTACATCACTTTTTCATGACTGGTAGACACTCGACGTAAGGAGCGAGCAAGATGATAAAAACTATGACGTCACCGCTGTTAATCTGCGGTGTTTTTCATTCCAGGGCAGTATTGTTAGACATAACAAGACAAAGTGACAAAACAATGCAATGGAAACAGAATTTTCAAAGTTTTGTCGTAAAACAAAACCTCAAACCACTTCTTGTCAAGACCGTTTCGTCAGCGACATAACGAAAAAATTAATCCTATGACAAAACGAAATGACAAAAATAATAAAGTTATGACATTTCATCAACAATTACATGACGAAATACGCTAAACGACATAAATTGACGACAGCTTATGTTAAGTGACATTACAACTGATAACAGATTATTCTAAGCAACATAACAAGAAGGAAGACAAAATAATTTCGTCAAGACGAAACAAAACCATGAAAAAACAAAATGATAGAACTCCAAAGATGACAAAACTCATGACGTAACGAAAGAATATGAAACGTTTGTCTGACAACATAACAGTGACAAGAAAATCATTTTGTCTAAAAAGCACTATTCCAGAATGAAAAGCACAGGTCTTTCTCCGAGCAACACTTTCTGCTCAGTGTGAGGCGAGGGAGCAGACAGAAAAATGGTCATCTATTACTGGTCACGCGACGGTTTCCTGTATTTACTCAGTCCTCGAAGAACAAAATTACACAGTAGAAGCCATTTCCGTTTGATCTGTGATGTCACTCAATCTTGCTCTGCTCCACTCAACTCTATTCCGAGCCCCCATTTCAGGAATGGGTAGTAATCCCGTTCAAAAATGTTTTGTGAACGATGGATCCGTATTTTGAACAGTAAACCCATTTAAAATTCGTTTCTTGATGACATTCATGCACAATTAGTAAATTACTTTTTGCTACTTAACTCGGTACAGTACATTAAGTACCGGCAGCAAAGGAATTCATCCATTTTCCTTAAATACCAGTAATTAAGGTTCGACTGACCTAATCCCATAACGAAAACAAAAATCAAAACTGAAGACAAATGCCATCATAAATTAAATTCCGAATGGTTTTGCTTCCAACAATGTTACATCATTTCCTACTGAAAATCATAGATACATCGTTCGCAAAATGATTCTGAACCAAATTAATTTGGAGAGAATTTTTTTCTTTTTGCGTAGATTTCATCTTCTACCTATAAAAGGCGTAATGCTGAATGTTCAGTGTTAACATGGGAAAGCTTGTATGCCTAAGCTCAAGCCTGAAATCGAATGTCTAATGTAGACGGTACTATCTATCAAGTGCCCAATGCTTCGCTCATAGATAATTTCAACCTCAAATTTATCGCACTGTGGCTGAAATTTGAAAAAGAAGGAGGTGCCACGAATAATTTGTGTTAACTGGCAAATTTTTACAAAATGAGAAAGAAATGCCCAGACTTTTTTCCCGATCTTCAATTTTTCATTATGGCCGCAACAATTTAATATGTATGCCCTATCCAGAAGAAAAATGTAAGGAGTGGAGAAAGATACATTTACAGCAATACTCGTATTATTTTTGCCAGATTAATAGAAAAGTAAGACGGATGTTTCATGATCAGCAGTCATTCTCGACGAACTGAAGACAATAGATGAATCAAAAGTAACCTATATTAATCGCACATAACCAATAAATTACAAATAACTGATTAATTAAAAATTATTCGATTAATTGAAATGACTGATAATACATAGATTTGATTTCAAACATTAATTGTTGTAACGCGCGGAACTGCGAGTTTTTTCTTTTCTATTTATATAACCATTAATTTCATCTTCGGGTACTGAATCCTCAATCCACCTAACAGATCCTTTATCTTCAGCAGCGGACACACGTGGCACCGCATCTTGCCACAACCATATATTCAATACCAATTCTGCCCGCGTACACAGGTCTCTTCACGGATGTCCACGTCCGACATAAACGTCAGAAGAATGACAGTGATTCCCAACCACGTACATCGGATCAAGACCAATAGCTCTTAGTTATTTAAATGATACCTGATAACTCGATGCGGAAGATCAATACATTAAGCCATAACACTACACAACAATTTGAATTTTTTTTTCAAAACAATGGCATGAAAATACATGATTTCATATGTATTTTCAACGAGGAATTTAATGCCGATGTTAATTTTTTGATTATAGTTCATTGTTTTTTCTTATCATGCAAATGTTAGTATCATCAAGATGATACTACTTATCGAACAACTATACGCGTTCAGTATTGTTATCAGTATCAGTGTAGCTATTCCTGCACGACAAAAAGGAATAAAACGTGAAATTTTTAATTTTGAATGTGGAAAACGAGAGGTTTTTGAGGAAAATGGATAACGCCATCGCATTCAGCATTCAAAATACAGCTAAAATCATATAATCTCATCCCATTGTTTTTTATGCTATTGTGCAGTGTAATAGATGAAAAAATTGATGAGAACCTGAATTTTGGCACAGCAGGTCAAATGGCAGTATATTCATCAATATACTGTAAGTTCTCTGGAATCCGAGCGTCCCGAAACCCCCCGGGAGGATGAGAAGTAATACCGAATTAAACTTCTGACAGTATGGTATAAAAAACGATTCTATTCAATGTTTTTTCTAAACGGCCTCAAGAATGTAGAAAAGCCTGGAGGGTTCGAAATTACCTTCAGACCTGCGGAGAAAAACAAATTTCTTGTGTTTTTTTTTCTTTTTTACCTCACCAGCTCCAGCGAATATAAGGGATACACACCATCCCCGTCCCATTTTTCTGCATTCTCATGCAGCCATTCCTAAAATTTTCCCTTCCCCTCCTCATCCTTGGTTACTACAGTTCAAAATTTCAGTTTTTCAACGTTTTTAAGCGCACGAGGGGGAGTAAGGGGCCAAAATGTGATCAAACTTTCCGGTTTTCTAAGGGTATCGTTGGCGCACGATCCATTCGGCTACAATTGTTCTGTGAACCGAGTTCAAAGAAGAACGAAATCGGTCGACAATTTGGGAGTCAAGTAGGGGGGTTGGCAAGAGAATCCCCTTTTAGACTTTCAAATTTTCGGAATTTTTATCTCGTTAACCGTAAGCTGTATCAAAATTCTGATAGCTTACAATAAGCAGCATTTTTTCTAGATCTATCTTTATAGTAAGTACTATTTTCTGCATACAACTCACGGTTAAACGGATTCTATGTGAATGAAATATCAGGTTACTTCACCTGTTTAGAGAGCAAGTAAGACTCAGTGACTAAGAACATCGCTGCAATGATTTCGGGCGAAGGAATATATATGGGTTCGAATCCAACTGACGAAAAATTCAGTTTTTATTTTTTACAGGGTGTCTACAGACAGGATTGGCAGGACTCGACTCCTTATTTGGGACTTGTGACTCGGACTCTAAATCTTTTTCTTAGGACTTGTAACTTGGATTTTTACTTGTTTACAGCCTCAACTTTACGAGTTCTTTACTTTGGCGATAATTATTTGATTTCAAAATTTGAATCATGAATTCTGCAAATTGCAAAATATAAATTTACAATTTGCAACCTTGGAAGCTGGAAAGTACCAGTCGCACAGATTGCCAGAAGAAAAGGACAACTAAAAGACTCTCTGTAATGACCTTTTTCTCATAACAAGAGATAAAAGTCCGTGACATGAAAATGGCGTTATCTCAATCACAAAGTAAGACAGGAAAGACACATTTTAGTAGTCTTAATTTTGCGACAGTCTGTGCGTTAAAAAAAGTTCGAAGTGATCTAACTTAGTGCTTGCACTTGTACTGGTTTTTCGTGGTGATTGCTGATAGCCTGATAGTGATAGCAGGTTTGAGCTTTGGCGATATCCGAATATATAGTATAAACTGGCAGAATTATTATGTCTCACTCTCACTACTGAAAATTAAAGGTAAAATCGGCGTAAAAGGATCCCTTTGGGATTCGGACTCGTAAGAGACTCGGACTTGGACTCGAGTCCTTTTAAAATCGTGGACTCAGAACTCGGACTCCGAGTCTACACAAAATAAATGGCTCGCGACTTAGACTCGAGTCAGTTTTGGGGACTTGATGCCCAACCCTGCCTTCTACAGACCCTTCAAAGTTTTTTTACCCAGACTTTTTCCTGGCCTCCTTTTTTGTACTTGAAGAATCTATACATAAAAGTCTTCGGATTATTTTTAAATTTCAAATATTATAAATCCATGAGTATCAATTTAAGGACTTGTTAATGAATGTAACTGAGGTAATCATCATAATATAAAATTACTTCTTGACTCTCATTTATTCAAACTATCCGATTTCCTACAAAATCTTTTTCTGGATTGTAATTTACTCCTTTTTTCCCTGACCTTTCAATAAATGCTCCGAAATTGCCAGATGTTTCCTTGACTTTCTTACTTTGTAGACACCCTGTTTTAATAATTATATTTATTCAATGATAATCTTGTTCTTTAATACTAGTAGTAGATTTCTTCTCTCCAAATGTTAATAAAATAATTTTCAACTTGTCTTAATAGTTACTTCTCATTTTTATTTGATAATTCCGTGTGTCAACATTATTAAAAAGTCCTCCAATTTTTAATCTCAATAGTTACTTTGCTTCTCATATAGGTAACTTAGTTACATGTCTTATTTTTTCGAACCTTCAATTGATCTAATCACCAAATTGAAATACCGTATGGGGAGGGGGGGGGGATGAAATAAGGTATAGAATTTTATTTGGCATTGGTTGGCTTGTAAACCTGACATTGTGGCTCCTGAAAGGACGAAGCTCAGAAATTTCTTGAAATGCAGCATGGATGTCATTTTAGGAGTTTAAAGGTTCGCTGAATACATTTATGACAACAATTAGCTGCATTTTACAAATGGTGCCATTTGAACGGGCACAGGGTTTTAAAACATAAGACTTGGAGGAATTTTTTCTTCTTTATTTTTCAATGACCTCTGAACTCATTTTTAATAGAAAATCAATCCTAATTTACAAATGGTGGTCTATAAGATAAGGAGAGGGTTTCCAAATTGAAAGAACTCCTCGTATCTTTATTATTTCATGAAATTTCGAAGTCTCGCTTTTTTCCAGTGGCCACTATTTTGAATTTACAGGAAACCCGGCATCAAAAACAATTTTAACAACTTCTCCCCTCACACCAGCATCTCGATTCGATGATTCGTCAGATTGAGAGTTCAAAATGTGGCAAATACAAAAACTGATTTCTGATAATGAAAAAAACACAGAAGACATCATTTTCGAAGTGTGGTATCTACGGATGGGAGGGAGATGAAGATTTCAGGGATGATTGGATGGGGATGTAGAGAAACGGCGATTTGCATTCTTTCTGTTTGCTAAGTCAGGCCCACTTTCTCAATCTCTAGTTAGCGCTTATCTAGCGGTTAAAGTACCGGATAACTATTCGGTAGATGGAGTACCGAATAAGAATAACTAAAGGTTAGCTAACTAGAGGTTTGACCAGAGATTGAGAAATTCGGCCTCAGTGAGACTAAAAAAACAAAAACTGGGTTTCCTTTCATAAGGCTTGTGCTAATAATGGTAAGGCACAAGGTTATTTTGACTACCCCCTCCCTACATTCCCAGGGCAACCTCGGTTATGTAAAATCGCTTTATGAGCATATTTTGTTATTAACTTTTTAAAACATAAATAATCTCGACTTATTACCGATAGTTTAATTTCGTGATACTTTCTACTCCCGCGGGGGGGGGGGGCCTCCGTGTATGCTTGGATCCCAGGAAGTTTTAATACGTTAATAAGTATTATTTTTTTCTCTTTTTTATATTGCTACTTGTACGGGTCTTGAGGTGGAGTGTCCCACAGTAACGCAACAAAACAAGAAGGGAAGACTACACACAGATAGTATAATTGACCAGTTGACCACCAACACTTACAGGTCACAATGACTACTACTTATAACACATACGATTACAATTCTGATGCGTGAAAATTTCACATTTGAAATCATGCAAACAGCTGACATAAAGGACAGTACAACACGGGACAATGGTGAAACTATGCCAAACCTGCGGCATGAACAACAATAGATCAGTCACAATCTAACAATCTCTTTCCGACCACGACATTTCCTCGGTCGGAAACATCTACCCAGAACACGGGCGAAAAATCTAAAAGCCCTTAAGAAATGGTACGAATACGAAACGAACACCATTCTGTACGTGTACACTGTACAGCAAATGTCCAGCAGAATCAAGAACAAACAAATTCCCAGTTTTCTTGTTCGATGGCACAGTTTATTATACCTCGATCAATCAATACACAAAAGGTTTGCACAAACAAGCTCACGGCAATGGGAGGAGGTACAATAAGGCTCCCTGTTAAACTAACGAATCGTGTGCAAGTAAAAATTAAAAGAAAAAACACAATCAATTTTTTCCCTAATTTATTAAGCACAATGAACTTATTACAGGGAATATAGGCGCCAATTTTCGTTATGTACGCGGTCTGGGGCGGTGACTTTCGCAGCGCAGGTTTTGCACATGTCCTAACCACCCAGCAAAAAATAGAAATACCTGTTTACTATGCCCCACGAAAGATACAAATAGCCGATTCCTAGGACCGAGTAACACAATTTATAAGAAACTGAAAAAGTTACAAATTCATGACTCGAGAGGAGAAATGAAATGAACTACGCAGATTGTAAAATTTGTTGAACGAACCATCATTCAAATTCATTTGGAAATGCTTAATCCCCAGAATACTCGTTCTTTAAGAAAAGGAACGGGATAAGAAAAAAAAACTGCCAGATCGATATTTCATGTTACAGGTAGGCCGTAGGCCTCGTGGCCCTAACCGAAAAGAAATGTCCTTTCTTATTTTCGTATCGCAATCGAATCAACATTAGAATATTTATTTCACAATTTAAAAATCGAAATAACCTACGCAATTTTAATTGACAGAATGAATATTAAGCCTATAATACATTCATTTCAGAAGTACCGTTAACAGACTTCAGAACTCAGCCCTTCAGGAACACCTAATAGCTCCCTCTCCAAAAATTCAATTCTCATACATTTCCTCTTATTTCCTGGATATGAGCGCAAGCTGAAGACCTATTCACATATTCTAATATAAATATGTACCAAGAATTCTGGGGCTCAGACTTTTCCAAAAATGTCAATATCTCACCCTCAACATTTTTATACTCATATCCTATTCTTCTTCGTTCGAGAATCGTAAGAATTGGAAACTGTTATGAAAAGTGTTCAGCGTGGCGGGCATCGAATGCCGGAATATTCTAGGCGACGCCTGTTTCCTCTGTCATTTCATCTTCATAGAGCTTGGGCGCGTTTTCCAAGATAGCGTCCAATTGAAGAAAAAGCTATTTCATATTGTAAAACGAAAAAGGATCGGCAGTCTTCCTTAACAAGTCATAAGAGAGCACTGAGAACTGCTCACTAGGATCGCCACAATAAACACAACAGTTCAGTAACGCTGAAAACATTGATTTCTCCCATTCTTTAACACGAGGAGCAAAGATCGTTCTCGTCATATGAACACCTGAACTTCGATTTTCCTCAGACGATCATTATTATTTGTAATCCATGATGAAGAAAAGACCATTATTATTTGAAATCCATGATGAAGAAAATTATTTTTAATTAATATCTATCTTCAAAAAACGATAATTTTTAAGAATTTTGAAATATCGAATCATCATCAGCGATTAATTTTGCACACTGTACATTACTGTTGCTAATTCTGCCACATCTGCCGCTTTGCTTTCACCTCCCAACTGAAGAGACCTGACAAGTGTTTCAACAAGTACTGAAAATCTCAATCTACTTCTAACGAGTAATAACATATCATTAAATAGTCTTACGAGTCTCAGCAGTGTCTTGAATAAGCTTTTCATGTAGTCCCAACAAGTCTTACTGAAATATGGCAAATATTTGTCTTGCATAACTTTATTATAGGGGTAATATTCTATGCTGCAAGCACTGCTCTCATCTCCACACAAAAGACTCTTCAACAAACAATTCAACTATTTGGCAATGGCGCCGCAGGATAATTTCGCGAGGTCATTGAGAAATACGGAGCTCAAAGTTAAATTTGAAGTCTTGCTGTGCAACACCTCTAACAATCATTTCGCCATCCACTTGTTACACCACTTGTCAAGATTCACTAAACTCTGTTTGGACTTCTCCTTTCACATTTAAGACTCATGAAACCATTTCAATACTCTTAATAAGTCCCACGAAGATTCTATGAAGACCGAAAGACTATTAAAGACACTCGTTTAAGCTATATAATGATGTGTCAAGACTAGTTCAAAGTATAGCATCAAGATTTTGTTTAAGATTTGTCGAGACACTGCCAAGATAAGGTCAATTTCTGATACTGGAAATCGGCAGTTACAAAACTACACTAATATTCTCAACATTTCAGTCGATATAACTAATCCGCCTTATCGCCATTCGGTCAGTCTGGAGAGGGAAGGGTGTGTTGTTTGGACATTAATTTGGAAATTGGCGGTAACAAAACTACACCAACATTCTCAACACTTCATTCGATGTCCCTAATCCCCTCTTATCCCTGCTCGGTCAATCTGAGGAGCGGAGGGTTTGTGGTTTGGATATTATCTGCTATTTTTGTTAGAAATTCAAATCTTTTCAAAACTCTCAAGACTCAATACATTTCGGGACTCATACTCGTCACGATCATAATTTGAATAATCAGGAGCATATTATAACTCTTTGAGATTCCGGTGAGACTTTTCAAGACTATTTTAAGACCCATCAAATCGCAGTCCGCACTTACGAAAACTCGCCGAAACTGTTGAGACTTTATTCAGGCTGACTCATTGAGACTCTGTTACAACTAAATAAGACCGTCTTATGAACTCAAGACACTTCGTTAGGATTCGATAAGACTCGATATGTTATTGTTAAAAACGAACAGGAAACAATAAGGATAGTGTCCTAGTTTCATAGGATCAGGGCCACGGCTTGAAGCCGTTTTTGGGAGCACCTATCCATCCGTGCATAACGATGACAATAAAGCGCCTACTAAATACTTCATAAATACGTCGGTAAGTTTTCGAAACATTAAGGATAGAATGTTCTAGTTTCACTGGATCAATGCTATAGCCTCAACCGGTTTCTGAAGCACTTTTCCATCCGTACATAATGATGGCAATGAAATTCCTACTACATACCTCACAAATACGCTGACGAGTTTTCAAGATCTGTTCGACAGTCACACATTCGCAGCAATTCAGTCGAGTATCTTTCGGCACTAACAGTCGACTCAGTCATGACCAACTTACGAACATTAGAATGGACCAGAGAATGAACTAGGTAATCGATTCGAATACGACACATTATTTTGAATTCAGCTGTCGGTGACATTAGAGGTAGTCTCAATTAAAGATACATATCACGTTAAAAACGTAAGTTAACTCCCCAAAACCACACAGCTCAAGTTTTTGAACATTTCAGTATTCTCAACTTTTCAATGACACACCTCATTCGTTTTATATAAATGTTATCATAATGTGTATAATCAATTGAAGTATATAAATTCATTAAAATGCTCACTAGTTTCTAGTCCCTGTTTTCTTCCCTTACGAATTGGCTAAAAATTTTGGAGGTCTTTAATTTTTACTTGTTTACACAATAATTCCAAGTTTCAGCCTGGTTGCTTCAAGAGAACACCTTCCAAGGGATATTTATTGTGAGAAGCCAGAACTTGTTGATTGTTTTTGGCCTTTTTATGCTCTTTGAAGTCAAGAGGGCTGAAAATTCCAAATGAGGCGCAGAAAAATGAAAACTGCATACATATTTGTTCAATTTCAACCCGATCCGTCAATAAGAAAAGGAGTGAAAGGCAGATAATTTATGAAATTATACGCTGTAACTGATTAAACACATTAACGATAACATATACATACAAATAACATAATTTTTGTTACAATACTATTAACGAGAGTAGAACAACATCACTTCTCATTGATAGTCACAATATGAAAACCATAAACGTGCATTCATTTTGCATACCTTAAATCTATCAAGAGACGAGCCAACCATCTCTTACTGATTCACCTTCGCTCAACAAACTCATGACCAGTCCAATGTTGATACTCATAAGAATGTCCCTTTGATAAGTGATACTGAGGATTATACACACATTCTTTCGATCGGTTGTATTGTCTATCTCAAATTTCTATAACCTAAAACTGAATTTTCTGTGATTAGCAAGACAAAAAAATTGTTTGTTAGTTATCTTGAGTAACAGTTGATTAGACAGTTCCGAATTAACGAACACTCTAACGCAGCCCACTGGACCGAATTGAAACAAATAAATCCAAGAAGTCAACATTATCTAAGCTTTCCATCGACGAAATCATTCTTCAAAATGAAAACCAGTCCTTCAATGTAAGTAGAAAAACTGTTTGGGACTCGAATATAGTTGTCTGCTTTGGTAACATAGATCCTTCAAAAAGTAGAGCATGCAAAATGAATATATACGTGATGGTTATACAGTTGGTTATCAATAGCAGATATTCATACTCGTGTTAGTAGTATCTTAGTAAGAAACGAAATTCGACGACTGCGACTCCTGAGTTATTAAGAATCCTTGGCTACTCGGCAACATGAACAGGCAAAACCCATGTTCACATGAACTTAGTATTACATCCACAAAATACCGAAGACTCCTTCACATGAAACTCAAACCAACTGATACCATGATCCCTGAAGAATTAATTCTAGTAGCGATCACCTTGCCACAGTCCGTATTAGTTTCTTAGTCCTAATCTTACTGATCAACAGTCCAAACAAGTCGAGGTATTTTCTTTCTCTCTTCCTTTTGTAATATCGAGCACGATTGACATTTGCCATTCTGATCAAATACAACGTATGCACGATGTTTTTCTGCCTGAACAGCCAAATACAAAACTGAAAATCTTCAGATTTCAATTTCAGTCTACATACGAACAATCGCAGCAATCAAAACTGAACACCAGCATGATCTGCAACATCAATTTACTAAGCAAAATACGAAACGTATGTTCACTACCTTCACGTGAAGTATTTAACTTCTTATAAGCTAGAGGCCAGAACAAAAGTTTATTTGGTCGATAACCATTCGCGCGTACCCGTCTAAAAACTACTTGTAATCTCGCGTCATTTTTCAATCCTCAAGCTATGCGTTTCTCAATTTTGAGAATATCAACGTCATTTTCAGTCAAGCTGACCCGCTCCCAAGGGGTGAAGGAATTCCAATCTGGTTACAGTCAACGTTGTGCAAAGCTCGCACCCGATCGCTGTTTATTCGACTGAAATAGCTGACTAGGATACTAAACAGTAATACGTAACCTAACCACGAACTACACGTACTCGCTAGTCAAACTTGTTACTCTGTTACCCACAGAAATATATTTTGCTCGAATGTTGTCCAGAAATTACCAACTCCGTAGGTGGTGCGAACCAAATTAAGACGAATAACTCGGATTCAACAACATAACGTCTCGAGTCTTCTGCACGAATAGGATATAGAAATTAGTGACGAAATAACGACGATTAAACTATATGCTTACCTTATTTGCATTGGTCACATGATCGGCCGGTATTGATTCGGGTACGGTTTGCAGAGTGGTACGCATACTAGTGGACATGGCTCGAATGACAGAATCTGTGGCAATGAGTTAGCACAGCGCTGTTGATGAAGACATGTATAGAGCGAAGAAGTAATTCGTCCTACAGTACAGATATACGACTCACTCGCGTCACTCGTCTCGGCGGATTAAAAATATTGTAATACAGTCGCGTATCGGATATACAGCCACATCTGACAACGTGCTGCCATGTCTGTAAAAACAAAATTTAACAAAAACATGAGCATCGATAAAATGAAAACGAACACGCTGTATCCGAGTAACTCTGCCAGTAAAATAAATTTGAGTGTATCTACGCTTCGGGACATTCGAGTATCGCAGACATAAATACGAGAACATGAAACTGAGTACATACAAGATTCGACTACTACCGAGCTGAAAACAAAACTCGAATACCATTCTGGCCATCTCTGTCTTAATGGACACATACACACCAGACCAGCAGCGAGCTGCCTACCCAAATACTCAATCATTTCAAACCGCAGATCACTTCTGTCAAGAGTTCATAAATTATAAAGAAGAAATGCTCATGTAGAATACTATTTATGAAATAGATTAAACGCGGACATTCTTCCAAAAGAGAACGAATTCTGAGAACCGAAAAATAAGACACAATGTACGGGGTGACAAAGTTATAAGTAGTCATAAATCAATACACTGGGATATAACTAGCACGGAACTATGGATACTCAAACTGAAATCAGTTTCACTTCAGCAGCTCCATCCATTACAAGGAACTTTTGGTCAATTCAAACACGAAAAATACCATTCAACACATACGAAACACAAGACGATGAACTTACATTATTTGGCACCTATTGTTTTAATCCAGTAATTTCATTTACTGTCGAAAGGAAATTCATTCACGGTCACGTTCCAGGATCCAGGAGAAGAAAATCAATTCCGAGGCGATATAGATGAAATCATGTTACACAGAAAGTACGAACATTTCATTCGCGAATACGTCAAGACAGTAGCTCGGTATACAATACGCACTTGTACAAAGCAAAAACCAGATTTAAAAGGGTATTAACAGTAAGGAATTAACAAAAATGTCCATCTTCATCCAACTGTGGAATAATGGGGCAAGGATTACAGAACCACCATTATGAACGACGGATGACTAATCTTCCAAAACTGTACCAACTTAAGAGTTTATATGAATAAACCGATAAAATTGAGCATGAAATGTGAAAATCGGGAAGTTCAGTCATTTCTATATTACACGAACAGGATCTACCCAAGAGCCGTGATACCATATAAAGTGATCGTAACCCGTAATAAACAAATAGGCGACTACGCGAATTTACAGATTGTCACAATGTCTTCGATTTCTCGTCATCGTCAAGATTTCGTAACGCGACTATCGCAGCGATATTCTATAAATTAACCACAGAACTACAAATAAGATCAATAATAATAATAATACAAACCCATCGTTAGTATGCTAATAAATCATAAATACGATTCGCGTAAAAACATCGCGTCACAGGGACGAAAGCCGTTTAACCCAAAATGGCCGAAATTTGATTTACTGATTTTTACCATCTCTCACACAGTGTAGGTAACAAGAAAAATACAAAACTTCTTGACTAAGTACCTTTTTCAGTTTCGCTTGTAATTTCTTTCTTGTTGCGACACTGTATGCCGGCGACTGTTCATTCCGTTCATTCTACAATCGCCGATCGAAGCGACTTTAGTGGCGTTTTATAGTACTGTGTATACCAGTTGTCGCAGTTGCAGCATTGCAGCTTGCAGGCGTTTGTGTTGGTGGACAGACGACAGAGTACTATAAAATTCCATCCGAGTCGCTTTGATCGGCGATTGGCACTTCATGAACTTCCGTGGTAGTGGTAAGTTCTAAATTCTGAAAGCATCAGAAAACAAAGAAATAGCTGTATCTATGGAATAACCAGTTAGGTCCAACGGTCCAGGATGCTTCATGAAACACCCTTTTTACGCCCACGGAAAAACCACCCTGTTTCAGCTCACTTTGCACCTGGTGTACACTATCCTTCAACCAATCAGCGACAACTACCCGGAATAAGCCCTCTTTATCCCCTTTTTCACATTGCCGATCTGATGTACAGAATGATGTAGCCACAAGCGTTGAAATTTAGGCCTTTTAAAAATATCGGGCCCTCTGGAAGTCGGGGCACGGCGTATTTCCTCCCCCCACCCCCTCTTGTCAGGGTTACCAGCACTGAAAAAGCATTGTCAAAATCTATATGTATTGCCGCTTTCCCCACCAGTTTATCATCTTTAGCTGTGGTGAGGACTAAGGTTGTGATTTTAGTAAGATTTTGGATTATCCGCCCTTGGTTAGGCGAAATAATCCGAAAAGCAGTCAGGAGCTTACTGTAACTGAACTTTCTAGTTCAAGGTAAATCGGACACAGAAAAATTGGCTCCTAGCACAGCGAGTGGTGAAGTCGATTTTCTTGCTGCTAACCAATATGATCTCGGCTAACACCTATAGTCTGTCATTTCAAGAGAATGGCCTTCATTACTTTCTGCAATTATTCCTTCAACTGTAATGGTTTGCCAGGTCACCCAACACTGATGTGATGAATACAGATGCTAGCAATGTAGACTTTGAAAGGAAGTGGCGTCTGAACAGTGGGGTACAGGGGTACATCCCCCAAAAACTGTAGGTGAGTGTAAGGAGGAGAATACAAAGTATCATTTGTACTTTTCCTCTCGCCTATATCCAATCCCCCAAACAATCGAAGAACTCAAAAAAATGTACAAAGTTGGTAAGACGGAGATATTTTTAGATGAAGAAATTACCGGCGAAGAACTTACCAAGGGAAGAATTTACCTGCAACCAACTCAATTTCAGACGATAAGAAACGTAAGGCCGATGATTTATATAAACTTTGTAATTGCAGGGAAAATGATTCAACTAATGCTGAAAATAATCGAAAAGATGCAGAGATCATATGAAATAAGAATAGTAGGAGACGATGGTGAAAGCTTGGAAGTTTATTATATTTATACATCCGCATTACACGATTTATGCTTTTTGTGGTTACTAAATTCCTCCTTTGTTTCAAATGTTGCTAAGATGAAAGGCTTTCTCGCTAAAATAGTCGTGAGCCTGGATAGCAAGTATTCCTACGAACAAAAACACGTGATTATAATAACGTTTGGTATCTTCTGACAATTCATTTAATTGTACTCGTAGTTTACGGACTGCTAGTAGAAACTGGTTATAGTACGTACCTTATGAAGTAATGTTCTAGAATTAAAATCGTGTATTCTAAAATGTCGGTCAAGCGATACGCTGAAAACATAAGACTGTTCGCAAGGGCATACTATACTTTTCACCGCTCCGCAACAGCCTTTGTACTTTCCGGCAAATGCCGATTTTCCTCTAGTATCGACTAAAATTATATCACCGGTACAGCTACCAACCAGCCATTGTCTATAAAAATATAAAATTCATTTGATACTAAATTGAGTCCGATAACTCGAAGACTAGGTATAAATATGATCAAATTGAAGTTTTTATGGTGTTACACTGAATAATCGAAACTTACTTATCATTGGGAGTCCCAGATATACAAGTAAACACTTGGTCGGGCTGATGAGCATTGAATACTGGTCGACGTTGAGGTAATAGAGGATCGTAAAGTCGAACCTATAATAAAGGTAAATGAGAAATTCTATAACTGCAACGAAAACGTAACTCCTTGACTTGAATGAATTTTAAATCAAGAGAGACAATCAAAGAAAGGCCTCACTCTCCATTTCAACTGTATTTGGTAAATAAGAAATTCGAATTATAATACGCGAGTACGAAAACAAAAGATTTGCAAACTTACAAAGCCATGTCGCATGCAGGTAGCGACTTTCTCATCTTGGCGAGCAAAAGCAATATCGGAAACCCAAATTGGTACTTGAAGTTGCAGTTCATCTGGCTTTATCTACGTCATAATTCACAGATAATATTACTGCTATGTATCACATTTAGATGAAATACAAATTTAAGTTGGACATAGTGAAGAAGCCTAATACTTTCTACTTTGACTACTAACATTTTTCGCAGCGAATACCATTTTACGTGTACTCAAATCATACAACTTAAGATTGTTCTCTTTACCGCCGACAGCGATAATGTTAGGATTTTGCGTACTTCTCCTCATGCATTCAACAGCACCCCCTTCTAGCCGTAGATATTCGAGATTTTCGGTAGATTCAAAAGGTGACTTAATCGATTTTATAATTCCCGATGTTTGAGCGACAAATACTGATCTGCAACACGTATTCATACTTTGAAAAACACATGACTTCGGAGGACGGCCATTGATCATGTTATCCAACAAAGAAAGATTCTGGTACTGACAATGGAAACGAGCAATACAGAGCACGCAGCACAAGCTCGTGTAATAAATACACAACTGTGAGTTACTCACTCTTGTTCTCTGAATATTCCACAAATTTCGCCATCAGTTACATCCATAACGTCAGAAAATTCCTCTGCAATTGTGTCAAATATTTTCACTTTATTTTTCATGCCGATAACGATTTCGTTTTCCGATTCGCCATTCCAATCCATGCAAGTGATTTCATTTTTATTAGTCAAGTCTGCTTTGTTTTTCACAAGATTTTTGGAAATCGTCGCTATATCTCCAGTACGAATACCAACCACAACACCTAGAATCATTCATAAGCATGTGAAATTTACTTGAGTAGAATATTACGCCGATCTGGGGAACGAGAAACCTGAGTCAGAGAGAGGGTTTATAAACGAAGGAATTTAAAATGAGAAGAATTTTCCATATACTGTCAAAAAATTACCTTTCAGAGATCCTGTAGTGCTACCGATAAACAAGTTATACGTTTTCAAATCCATCATGCTGGCTGTTACAGAAATCCGAACGTTCACCAAGAGTACTGCTCATGTAAGTAATATTCTAATCGAAACTGAAAACCTGAAAAGACATCAAGAAACCAAGATCACGAAAAAGCTCGTGTTTCTTATCATGATTCAACAGTTCAGTTCGTGAGTTCAATAGTCACGTTATCAAGTAAGTTATCAATGCACGCGTGAATACACAAGACGTTTATACAGTACCTTAAGTAAGGCTCTATAGTTGACACATGGGTATACTCAATTCGCCATTTTCTGGCAAAAAACAAAACAAAACATTAATTTCATGTTTTCATTTCAGTTTCCTAAGAGCTAAGATATTGATCAATTTTTCCAACTTTTGATTACATTAATTTTTGGTTTCTATATTATGAAAATTAAATTCTGACATCGGTGCTAAATACATGCCAGATTTCAATAAATTTGTGCTTGATCCAGTGCAAATCAAATTAATGTCAACTGGAAATTGGCGCTTGAATTGCATTAGACGCTACAGTTGAGCGTGAGTCAAATTGCTCCAGCGCCAATTGTCCCAAAATTCCGGTACGGCACTTGCGTACGCGTACGTCTTTAACGCTAATCTGGCGCTAGCTCCAAAATTTCCAAGTAAGCTGCTGGGGGGGGGGGGTGACTTAGAGCAACTTTGGACTTTAGTCTTCTTATTTATTTACATTTACAGTATCTATCTTTAAAATGGAAATATAAACATATAAGATATCTACCAACCATCCATTACAGGGTAAAGATAGAATTGATGCCTAAGCGTGCAAAATATAATAAATTATCGACCATTGACCAAATTATATCGCCCACAAAACAAAGGATTTCAAAAATTGACATGGTTTCTGGCACCAAATATACGTGACTACCAAAACACCGGAAACTTCGTTTAAAATACATACATTGAGCGCTTTTGGACTCAGCACCTAGCATTCTAGCAGCAGGGTTTGTCACTTACTATGATAATATTTAGCACTGTGGTCACCAACACTACCTTACGCCATTCTGGAACACATTGTGCCTCTCAATACCGAACTGACTACGCGGTACGCTCCACATAGTCGAATCCGGCATCCACAGGCACGATGATGTGTTCCAATATTGTATATGTGTGTATTGAGCTTATAGCAAATACACTGACGCTGAATTTACAATGCAAAGTTATAAGCATGCTATCATAACAAGTATGCTACCTACATTTAAAATGCGAAGGCAGAACGTGTTAATAGCATGCTTATAACTTTGGTGCAAATCCAGCACGAACTACCAATACCGCAAACTCCATTTAAAATGCATTGAACGCTTTTGGACCAAGTAGCTAGCAAACTAGCGGCAGGGATTGTTACTATGATGATATTTCCCATTGCCCTCACCAACACTAGATAGAATGAAAACACACACAACTAGTGTATTTGCTTATAAGTTCTGTAGTATTGGTAGTTCAGTGTATTTTACTGTTACCTATTTCCAATTATACACAAAAAAAAAAAGTATTAAGATGGAAACCATTTAAAATACCACTGGCACATAAATGCTTGCTTGTCTTGGGTTGAAAATCCAGAGAAATAAATAGGCGTGGTCTCTTACACATTTGACAGAAATATTCTGATTATTAAATTCAACAAACAACTAACAGTATCATATATATTGTTCCTGATAGTAAGTCAGAGGAATATCTCAAAGGAAAGAGGAAAAATAATGGAGTCCAGTAGGTAGTTCAGCTGCTAAAATTAGAAAATCATAAGCGGAGGGAAAGGAAATTATTATATGTAGTAGGGTAATATATTATGCTGAAATTGAAAGAAGTAAAGTACCTAACAAAATAGAAGGGTAAAAAAAGAAAAAAAAATTAAATTAATATTACTGATCTATTTACAATATTTTTAGTGCGCAGTATACAATATATATATATATATTAGATTATTAGTGTTCATGTTGGAGGGTGAGTGAACTTGGTAAATTCTGTATACTGTGGAGGGTGTGCCAATTCACAATTTCTTTCTTCTTTGTGAATTGGCACCCCCTACATACAGAGCAATATACATAATATAAGACCGGCGAACTTTTGACACATAATATAACATTCATAAGAGCAAGTAAAATCCATGCAAAAATTTATTGAGAATCGATTTAAAAAGCTCGTTTCCTAGTATAATGACAAAAATAACATTGAATTAAAAAGTATTCACAGATAATTAAAAATGTTACAAACTTGTATAACTACGTAAACATTAGGTGATTGTGCTCCACCCTGCACAAAGACAAGAAACGAAGTAAACGAGAATGAAGGATAGCAAAACACTTCAAATCCATATCGTTTACAACTATGAGTTAGGGCCAGTCGCAACCAGCATTGGTATTATAATTATTTGGGCTAGGATTTTCATGCGCTAAAAAACCAAAAATATGCGCAATAAATATACGCTAAAAAAATGTCAAATATGCAAATATCTACTGCAGGCCAACACGAGCGAAGCGAGTGACGGCGGGGGCTGGGCCGCAAAGCGGCCAAGGGCAAAGCCCCCTAGTTAATATTATTAGTATTATTATTTTGAGGTGATTTTTCTTTTTAACCATGAAATAGGTTGGAAATAGGTGGATAACAGCAGGTTCATCTTACAGACATATAAGGTAGCTGTGGTATATAAGGCCCGGTGGGTAATAAGGTCCATTGATTGGTGCTTGGTCGTGCAGCAAAACGAAGCGTAATGTATGATCGTATACGAAACATAATATATGGCAACATTGATTTGCGGTTCAATTTCCGTTATTACCGTTCCAGTTCGCAATGAGCCTTATTACCCGCCGGGCCTTATACACCGCAGCTACCTTATGTACAGTTCAATCGATAGGTATTAGGTAAATACAACAAAGATTAAATGGTCACCAAATGCAGTTAAAAGATATCGGATAGTCGCCCGTACGATGCCTTTTTTTCCATTCGATCGCTTCAAAGTGAAGACTTGATGTTCGGAAACGTAGTTTTCAAATCATCAATCAAGGTACACGCGGTTCGTTCGTCTCAATCGCCTTCTGCTGAATCCGGGTTTTAAATACATTGCCTGTACAAGCGAAATGTCTTTCGATTTCGTACAATGTAAAACCTTCGGTTTCCGGTAGAAATATGAAGAAGAAAATGGAACCGAAAAATATTACGGTGCCATATACGGCGAAAAGCCCAAATAACTTTATTGTCTCTAACATCCAGTAAAAACTTTTGTTCGCCAGAAAAGCGAACACGTAAAACCACAGGGCGCTTGCACCACTCGCCGTTGCTCTGATTTCTGTCGGGTACATCTACAATCAAATGACCAAAAGAAGCACATATAAAGATGTCGAAAAGAACAGGTACCTAGGTACTTACTACCTACTTAAGTCTAAGAGATCGACACAATCATATTAGTGCTAAATCGCGTTTTCTGCGAAGTGTTAAGGTACTTTCGTATTTGCATATCAATTTCTCACCTCTCCTATTAGAACCCACGGTATAAGTCGGATGCCAGCGTGAATTAAAAACGCGTTTAAATTCAAGAATATGATAGGTACCCATGTCCAAAATGAATTCAACGAGGCTGATTCTAAATGAAAATAACTAAATATGGATAATATAAACAAGCATCCAGCACATCCGACGGTTGTCGATATCAGTAGTTTCCGTTTACCAGTCCAGTGAACCAGCATTACGCAGACCACAGCTCCAGCAAATTGGGAAATACCAAATATCAAAGTGGACATATATTCGTTAACCGGCGAGCCCAACATGCTAAATAGTTTTACCTATGGTAAATACCGGAAAACCAAACTGATCATCAGGAAATCAAGATCACCTAGTAAGTATTACAATAGTATTCATATTAGGTATACTTAAGCGCAAATAGCTAACCTGGGGGAGGCTCTTGCGGGGCCGACTAATATCAAAATAAGGCTAGAGATTCTTTTCGTGTTTTTTTTGAGAGGAGGGGGCTTTAAGAGAACTGGGAGAATAACTGAATCCCCATCCACCACCACCACCACTACCCTGTTTATACTATGGTATTCCTTTAGCTTTACATAGGATAATATCTAGTAATACTTGACTGCATTATTTTTGCACCCAGGGCGCAGTCAGTTTTACGTTTATAATCTATGGTGACAATCTTTTGACTTATACCTATTCGTCATCACTTGGTGGAGCATATGGCGATGCACGCATGCCAGAAAGTAGCTCTCCAGACAGCGCACCCCTGGTTCTGGCAACTACCCTTCCGAGTATCGCGTCAGTGAACAGAGAGACGCATTGAGGCTGGCCCGAGCCCCCATTTTGCCTCTCCACCTTGGATTCACGCTGTCCTGCCAGAGCAATTATGGGACACCCTACTGACCAAGGGAACGGTCACCCAGAATTAACCTGGAATTCGGGTGCATCACGGACGGACGCGCTTCCTTCTTTCACCCTCACCTCTCATAATGAGGAGCATCCCGCATGCGGAGCGCGCTAACGGCGAATCTGTGTACCAGGCGTCGATTCTACCAGTTGCCGAGGCTGAGAGACAGGGCTTGCTGCCTGTAAGTGGCGAGCGCAGCTGGAGTCCTTCTGCCGCCGAACGACTGGCTACAGGTAGAATCAGTCGCGTGGATGAGGGCGACCTGGCGTGCCAGTGGTCCAGTACAGTGATGTCATCTGAGATCATGACTTCCTTAGCATGGATTACAGGAGCCCGCCGCAACTCTCAGCCAACCCGCACAACTCTATTATACTTATACAGATATTTTGAGGTAAAGTATGAAAAGCATGAAGTAGGAACACCTAGTGGCAATCAGTGGCCAATTCAGGGTTTCAGTATTGGGGCCGGGATTCTCCTTAAATTCGCCATTGACGATTATTGTAGATTATGCGTAAAAACTAGCCTTTAGTCTAAAACAGTTGGTAGGCACTAGCTAATGTTCGGAAGAAACAGTAAATAGATCTTCCTTACCGCATTGGTTTGCAAGCTCATCATTCCTCCCAAGTGACCAACGAAAAAGGTCGTGATTACTATCAAATGAGGAATGACGAATGTACGATGAGTGTAACTCCGAATAGTTTCCTTGAGCAATATCTTGTTCGCAGTGCATTTCGTGCGATTGAATTTTCTCAGCATACCCAATTCGCGCCGAACTTGATCCGGCGCCACCCATCCTCGAAGCCAACAAAGCGATTTTTCAGCATCTTCGAATCTACCTTTGTCTGAAAAAATAAAAGCATCATGATATTGGACAATCCTATGTGGTCAGTTCATACTGACAGCGAAGAAATAAGCTTCAAATCTTACTAATGAGCCAGTACGGACTTTCTGGAACGAAACACAATGCGATGAACGTGATGATGGGGACTGCCATATTAAACAAAACTACTGATCTCCAGTGGAAGAAATTACCCAATATGAACTGCGATACGGTTCCTATTATTACTGTAGTTGGGGCAGTAGATCCTAGTATTCCTCTGAGATATGGTTCAGCAATTTCAGCGACATAGGTCAGCGTCTAAAATGGTAGGTGATATAATATTTAACGTTCTGAGATTATGCAAAACTGAGGAACTACAGAAGATTTTTTGTGGAATGGCCGCGCTAGGTTAAGGGCATCGCAAAATGTGCTATGGCGAGAATCCTAGAGAAAAGTATGTCTTTCTTGTAGTCCAATAGTACATAGGTCGCAATTTCTATACCGCATGCGCTATAGTTTGCTGCATTCTAACTCAGTAAGTAGCGTAGGTAACCAGCTCTTTTTTTGCATAAGCACGGAAGGGCCAGCACAGAGTTGGGTCAAGTTACTAAAGACCAAATCAATTTTTTAAATGCAGCTCGAGGGGGGGGGGGGTGTTGAAAAATGACGTCGACATGTAAAATTAAAAAGAGAAAAAAAACCTCATCTACGAACACTGCTATTCGAATAAAATGTAATTATGCGAGCGTTTCTGACATAATTTACGTTATGCAAACAGAATACCTATATGTACATAACCTTTTTCTTTTTTTCTTTTTTTTTAAACAAAAAATTCAATAATTTTTTTTTAAAGGATTTAATCCTTTTAAAAAAATGGATAGGCCGAGGAATCTTTTAGACAGGCCCGCCACTAGTTACACCACTGTTCTGCATGACTTGCCATCATCTTTGTCTCCATGATTCCCAACTTACATCAGTAAAAAATTGTCTGCGCTATTGTCGGCGTTTTCTTAACGAATTACGCTGATATCGGCAGTTGTTATCGCTAATTTACTGAAGTATAGCAGAGTATATTATCATTACAAGTGGTTTTCCCCTCTCTTTTGTTGAATTCATTAATCATCATAATCAGACAGAAAATTGAAGTGCCAGAATTACCGGCGCTTCGTGTAAACCACCAGCCAAGCCACTCATCAGTGAAGCGATGTACAATGCGGTGACACTAGACGAGTTATAGTATACAACCCATACGAGGAAATAGGGTACATTCAACATCATCAAACTTTTCTTACGTCCGAGTGGTTGAGTCACTGCTCCAGAAATGAAACACCCCAACGGAACACATATTAAGTTGATACTACCTGCAAAATACGAGCACGTACATGAGTATAAATGTTGCAAGTAGAATGCTGAGCATAAGAAGGGATTAATGAGCTCGTTTTCTTTAACGTCACAGAGCGAGTTACTCCATCTTGGTTCCAACGAACGTATCGACTCCCGTAAGAAAAACACACGGATCAAAGATCAATATGTTACTACATGAGAATAAGAAATTTGTTGGAAACCAAAGGTACATATTTTTAATCCAGAAGGTTCTGAGCATTTGCTAATAAACGTCTGGTTTCTAACAAATTTTTTATTCTCAGGTAGTAACATATTGATCTTTGCTCCGTGTGTTTTTCTTACGGGAGTCGATACGTTCGTTGGCACCAAGATGGGTATTTTTGCTAATAGTAACCATGCAGTAACTCACTCCGTGATGTCACTGGAAAACGCACCCATTCGATTTTCTTGCACCACCTATGTTAACACGATCTCGGTTGCAAAATTTATAACCTCAGAGAAATAAACTTCACGATTTCTTGCACTAAGCCCTGCAAGTATTTATACAACGACTTTTTGTAAAACGAATCCCTCCAAGTACCCATGTAGTAACGAAAATAGCACCATATATTTGGCACAGAGCGATCATCAAAAAGGAGTGATCAAGTGCGACTTTCATGTGACCAACTTATCAAGGGTCACAATATCGCATGCGGCCGGAAGGCTTTCATGAAAACGCAATTGAACTCTCTGATTCGAGGCTCCTGATTAGGTCAAACTTTTGACCCCAGTTGCGCATTAATGTTGGGACTCAAGTCAAACGTTGTGGGGCGGTACCTATAACTGAAAGTTAGATAGAAAAGAAACATCGAATTATCTCTGCACGCCATATCAAGCTGCACCAAAGTAAAACACACATGTATACAAAACTACATTATTTGCATTTTTTTCCACACGGTAATCGGTATAGTACCTAAGTACTTAATTTACTTACAGTAGGTAATGTACTACGTAATCGAAATGCACTCACTAAACCAGGATATTTCGTTGCGTGTCAAAGTTATGGTATCAGTTCGGAGATCAGGTGACGTGTCAGAAACGTTTCGCCCATTGGCTTTGCCTTCCAGCGCTGGTATAGCAATAGTCGTAATACCTAATGTCATTCCGTATGTTAGTAGGAGGAGATTTTTTGCGCCCGTGGCTAGGATCTAGAATTGGAAAAAATTCGATCATAAGGTACAGTCAGTGGAATGCTAAGAAGGGAGAACGAACTAAGGAATTTAAGAACCACCATAATCTTTTTTCAATTGCTACCTCTTTACTAATTTTGCTCTCAACCCGAGCCCTGGAGTCCGCCCTTTCGAGCTTTACCACAGAAACGTCGGGGAGATTGTTAGGACTATATTAGCCCTCTTCTCTTCTTGCTGAAAAACCGGCTTAGGTCGAAATGTAACGAGTTGCTACGTGGACTCGATCCTATATAGTTAGCGGACTTTTCAACAATTAATCTTCGTTAAAAGTTGGCCCCCAACATCCTCTGCCCTACACTTTCCAAACTTCATTTCAACGCCGTAAGTACACTATAAGAACGTCTCTGATGCCGACTGCCGCTCCGCCGTAATGTCGAGTTGTTGATTCAATCGGCTCGCAAGAAAGTTATACTTATACATAAACGAATTACCTGAGGAAGTGCATTGCGAAAGGTTTTTCTGCTCGGCAGGTCTGCGTCAGCATTATTTTTCTCCAAAATTTCATCAAATGCAGCATTTTCATTTTTAGCTGATAAGTACCTTTTGTGATCGTGCTCCTTGAGCATAATTAATCAGTAAAAACGATTGAATGACTCTGCAAGTAACCAGAATGGAGTAAAGGTGTCAGATGAATGAGAGGATATGGATATCAATCTTCGTACCTGTTGTTTTCTTAATTTCAGTCATTTTTGTTGCGAACGTAGAAAATTTTTTCTGATGTAATAATCCATAAAAATTTGGAAAGAATTTTCATGAGCGTAGTCAGGAGGGGTATGGAGTGCTTGCCCCTATAGCAAGAGACTTTTGTGTTATTTTTATTGCTCAAAAACATGGCTGGGTTCTTCACAAAACGATTTATGTCAGAATCACACTCTCCTATAAGGGTGCAATCAAGGGGCGGGCAACAGCCCCCCTCCTCTAAAAAAGATCGATATTTTTTCAAATTAATATAATGAAAATAGGCAGGTATACTAAATGAGGTATAGGTACCAAATCGAGTTTTTACCTCTGCCCAGGGTTTTTTTTTCTCAGTTCCAGAGCCCACACCAGAAAAAGTTCTGGGTGCGCCCCTGTTCTCCTATATACGTTTACATTAGCAGTCATCGGGTAGAAATAATACAAAATAACGTATTTCCGTTCTCAGGGCTTACAGAGCCTTACGAGGAACGGATAAGCTAGCACATATTGCTTGATGAGCCTGAATTTTTGTTTTATAACTTGGCAGCAACCGAAAATAATAGGTATGTTAAGTATAAAATATTTGGAGATATGAAAGATCGAAAAGTTATTTCTTCTATTTTTAAGTTTTCAGCGCCAACCAATTGTGCAGCGATGTGAATGGGGGAGAATATTGGGATACATCCCAGAGCCTAAAAAAACATTGAAGATGACTTCGTCAGTTCAAATGGCTGAAAATTGGAAAATGTTTTGCTGTGTTCACTCTCTGTAAAAGCAGTTTCGAAAATTTTCAAATTATATGGCATTCCTCTCGCTAGAATAATTTCCTATTTACGCAACTCTGTTCCTATGTAAAACATACTTTAATTATCTTTCCCGTAAAATTAGCAAAGAACCGTCAGAACCGTCATGATCGAATGTCAACTCAGATCTTAGTTTTAGTAGGGAGAACTCGGTGATGATTGTATGGAAAACAAGATAGTAATAAAAAAGTTGCAAACTTTTCACGCTTCGTTATCATTTCACGAATTTTATAAAACGATTAATTATCTCTTTTTCATTCTCGTACAGAGCCCGAAGGAAAAGAGGTTATCTCTTCTATACAGCATTTCTTCAGATGAGAAAAAATTTCCAACATATTATCTTTATTCTTTATTTCTTGATGTTTTCGTTTTTGTTTTTTTATTTACTTATTTATTATTCTTCCCACTATTTTTTCTCTTATTTGCTGACGTATACAACGAACTTACAGTTCTATAATGTAGACATGACTTCCTTTTCTGTGAAAAAAGTGTTTTATTATTCGCTTTCTTTATTATCAGTGTGTCGAGTGTTACAATATGACGAAAGACTGTGTATTAAGCATTTTTCAAGCTATTATAAAAAAACTTGAGTGTAGATATGGATAAATCAACATGTTGATATTTTGGGCATTACCAGGGGCAAACTGATTCGGCTTTAGTCGAGTACCGAATTTGTACATTCGTAAGGAAACTAATAAATAGAAGGTGTACACGTATAAGTATCATTTAGACACCTACAGCCTGTATTATATACTTACTTCTAGTATCTAGGTACACTGCAGTATTACACTACAATTCATCCATCCCAATCTTTTCATTGGTAGGTATACTTACTGAGTATAATATGTCAACATTTCAAGACGTACACTTGGTTAATAAATAGGAATAGGTGGGTTGCTAATCTACAAAATACAGAGCCGAATTTTGGGGCAAGGAGACATGGCCTGGTTCCCAGAGTTCCATCAGTAAAGGAGACCCCACCATGATCAAAATACTGTTGTTTCTAATTACTGATCAATCCGCTTAACTTGCCCAACATGCAGCATGAGAAAAAACATGGGGACCCTCTTCCTTCCACGAGTCTCTGAAGATGATATTTATGCCCCCCCCTCACACACACACACACACACACACACACACACACCCACCCACACACACACACACACACACACACACACACACACACACACACACACACACACACACACACACACACACAACATAGGCTCCAGAGTTCTACAACTTTTAGTTTTACCTTCCGTACGCGTAAAACTCTATTCTATCAATTTCGCTGGTAGAAGTGCAATAAAAATATAAATAGGTACAGCTTATTTTGTTAGGATTCTTGTATTTAAAGATGTCTTCGAAGTCATTACCACTAAATAACTGTATTGAAAGTGATACCTACACTTAGGTAGTGCTCAATATAGTCGGTTTACAGGGATGGGATTTCAGGTACACCACCTTCCCCCGACCGTCCATAATATAATTTTGTTAAATAGAAATTCTTTTATAAATTAAAAAAAAAATCCTTGCTTTCATTTGCATAAGTACCTATGTATTTTTAATCCGTTTTGACAGTTCAACATCATTAAATCTACCCCAATCAAGAATTCTGGTACCGAACTTGCTACTCGAACACATGAAGCACGAATCATACAAAAACAGAAGATATATGTAAGTATACAAATATATACCTGCTGTAAGAATAAACTAATTTCCAATCGGTGTAAGTAATAGCTCAGCCAATTACATACATATGGTGTGGTGGGACGTATGGCGATGCACGCATGCCAAAGTGGCCCCTGAGACACCGCACCCCTGGCACTGGAAAACTACCCTTTCGGGCATCGCATCAGTGCCGAGGGGATTACATACATATAAGTTATACTCGTATATGTCAGTAGCTCTAAGTACCAATGTAATAATTCGAAAAGCTAAAAATGTTCAGCAGACCTTGTTTGGTAAAAGTATGATCATTTATTAGATACTTTCTATCTTACCTAATTAAGTAGGTATACTGAGCAATCAGGTATAATCACACAATCGCAAGAATAAGATAATTTGTTCACACCTTTCACAACCGCAATCACAAATTACACTGATGCTGGCAGATGAGACACTGACGCACTATATCTACAGAGCTATACTGTCGCTGGACTGATAAAAAGAAACACGAAATGCAGATAATGCGAAAGATGAGGGCATAGGAGCTTCACCAGTCTTACTTTCGGAACTTGTCACAATCACTACTGGTTCCATGTTTCCCCTTTTCCATTGTTATAATCGTAAAATGACTGTTCCTAAAAGTGTAAGTATAGATTTATAATAGGTAATACTGTTACGGAGTTTGTAACAGGATATAGGTAGTTTTCATTTCTCATAGATGACATCTCATACAGGTTTGATTATTATTTTGTCACATAGCGCGTTCAGGGTTGCCAACGTACGAAATTTGTCTCTCTTACTATAGGGGATTTTTTAACGGCTAGGGCCGGGAGTTCCGGGAGGATTTTATATTTTCCAATCATTTTTCATGATATTGAAAGTTTTTCTCAAATTTTGACTCAAATTGAACAGTATAAGCGAATAGAAAGTATACATTTATCAATATATAAAATGATCGAAGATAAATCTACAATTTATGACGCAAATTATGAAAGCAAAATGGAAGTTATTTATAGTTTTTATAGAACTTGAACGTCATATAAAAATGGAACCATGGATTTTTTAAACTAATACATCCATCATCATTTGGACGCTGTTCAGCAAAAGGGAACAACTAGCAAAATCCGCTTTTAGAGAACACGTGATTCGAATTTCAAGAGCCATGTAGAAACTATAATGGCATTGCGTTTATTGATATTATGCTGTTTTTAACGTGAGTACACATTTTTGAATCGGGGGCCCAATTTTGAAAAATTATACGTTTTACAATTCTTTCCAACGATACTAATAATAACTCAATTTGTTTACAAATGTTAGTTGGTTCGCTTTTGTTAAACAGCGTTCATTTTACTTGAGAACTGAGCAGACCGACAAAATGCTCACGTGCTGTTTGAATTACAAGAACATAGAGTAGCTGCGTATCAACGGTAGTAGATGGGGGAGGGGTGTACACGGGTATTTTTAATGAGAAAAGCTAGTCAGGGACGTACCGGAGAGTTTTTCCTGGGGCGAGGGAGATGAAAATTGTGAAAAATCTCAACTGACTCAACTCAGAATTTCCAAGTGTCAAAACAAAAAAAAAACCACTATTTGACCTGTTGGATTTTTTCAACTGACAACTCAAAATTCCCAAGTATCAAAGCAAAAGAAGAAAAATCTTTTGTTGGGTTTTCCCTACTTCTCAACTTAATTCCCAAATATCAAGTATCACAACGAAAAAAAAACAAAAAACTTTCAATTTGTTGGATTTTTCCAACTCGCTTGACTGAGTGTCCATTTCGGAGTGTGAGTGAACTTGGTAATATTTCATTTGTAGGGTATGCCAATTCACACTTTTTCTTCTTCTGTAGTTGAGAGCGCTTTCGGCTACTATGCCATCATCAGTGGAGTACCTGATGATGGCATAACAACCGAAAGTGCTCTGGACTACAGAAGAAGAAAAAGTGAATTGACACACCCTATAAATGGAATATCGCCTGACTGAAATGGTAAATTTTCCTAACTGCTGAGTGAAAAATTCTTGCGGGGGAGGGGGGTAAGTTGCCTCTCTACCCCTACCGGCACGTCCTTGAAGGTAGCGCAGCATAGTGGTTGGGTATGTACAATATCATTCAAAACACACCATCAGATTGCCAGTTTGAGTACGAAGCATATATCAAGTTTAAAGCCATACTCGATATTTTATGAGAACAAACGTATTCGTACAATGCGGCAGTTGATTAGCAGTGAAGGATACTCAAATTTCTCGAATCGGGTTTTGCCGAGTAATACTTAACTCCGGATTTCTGAGCTTGTCTGTCGGACATAATCACGAGTGCAGCGAGCGAATATTCAAATCAGCCGAGAAACGCCGAGTTTTCTCCTATAAATGTTTTTTGGATGCATTGATGATTATCATTATCGATAATTTTTAAACATATTGTTTAGGGTTTCAAAAAATGCGATCGCAGATGAGGTTAAAACCGAATTGGGAAATATAGAGATGAAGTACTTAATATACCTATAGGTATCTCACAGGTACAAATTTGTCTGGAATCTGCTATGTTTGTGAGACCAAAACAATGTAACATCATTTTTCCTTGGACCTATGTACTTTGATTGCGTTGACTACAGCAGTTCTGTTGTTGTCGGAAGGCTCTTTTAAACCATATACCTATTGAACATTTTTTCTTTGCCTTTTTCAAGCAACACTCGATGGCAAGGAACTACCCATTACCTTGAGCATAGCGAACTTGAACTCATATGCTTCGTACTTACATTCGTTCCCAGAGTACCTACACCATCAAAATTAACTCTGCTTTGTAGCACATTAACATTATTAACTTTCTCTTTACTCGGTATTTAATGTATGCTTTTTGGCTACAAAAATTTAACACATCGATATCGATTTTCCAATATCAGAATTTCACTCATGTTAACGATAGTGAAATTCAAGATGAGTGGGAATTATGAGAAATAACACGAAAGAAACAAAAATAGGTAGGTACGCTCACTATAGAACGAGATTCAAAGTATCAAGTCATGACTGCAATCTTATAAGTAATGTATTTAAAAGTACTTTCTTAGTGAATGGGAAAATAAGCTAAGGAAGGACGTACTTCGAAAGAATATTCCGTATAAGTTACGCACGACAAGAACAAAATTGTTAATATTTTTAAGTGAACGATCATTTTATTAGAATAAATCAGGTACGTTTACAAATTTGTACGACTAATTGAATGTAGAGGGGTATGATCGTTGAAATTCTTGAGTATACGAGTTACAAGTACGGCACAGACACTGTAGATGCTGGATCGTGTTCGACTGTAGAAACTGATCGCATTTGGTTGGATAATCCGGCTTTTCCCAAGCCGAAAACTACATTTCCGCGTCCAGTAGATACACAGCCCGGCCAACTGTACAGGCATGTATGCATAGAGATCTATTGATAAAGGTAGGAATGATCGAATGGTTGGCGAATGCAGCAGGAGACAGTGGACTTTCCTCCCACATACATTTTCGTGATTTTACAGCGAAGACTCGACGTATGTACTCGCGGGTTTTAGATCATCGACTGGAGTATTCGTTTCGTTGGGTGTATTCGTGTGCTGCCGAATTCGCGTTTTTAACACATTACCTTTGTGAGCAAAATGTTTTTCAATTTCGTACAACGTAAAACCTTCGGTTTCTGGTAAAAATACAAAAAAGAAGACAGAGCCGCAGAAGATCACGGTGCCGTACAGAACGAACAGCCCGAATAGATGTAACGTCACCGACATCCAGTGAAAACTTTTGTTCGCCAGAAAAGCGAACACGTAAAACCACAGGGCGCTTGCACCGCTCGCAGTCGCTCTAATGTCAGTCGGGTACATCTGCAATCGAAATATGGCCACATAAGTACATGCATGTAATTACATTTGTACGTCATCTTGTTTACACTATAAGTATATAGCCACATATAGGTATCAATAAGGACAACAATGGTGGAGGTGACTGTGACCAGTAACGGAATTTAAATTCCCTCAACCATTCCATTTTGGCTTCACTTGTTGTCGATAAGACCTTTTCCATAAACCATAATATATACTTGGTACAATTATACGAACCTCTCCAATAAGAACCCAGGGTAATAATCGAATGCCGGCGTGTATTAAGAACGCGTTCATGTTCAAGAATACCAGCGGTATCCACGTTAAGGATGAGATGAACGAATCCTTTGATTCCAAACGAAAATAATCATATGTAGCCAATACGAACAGGCACATGGCACATCCGGCGGTGGTCGTTATCAACAGCATCCGTTTACCTGTCCAGTGAACGAGTATTACGCAAATTACAGCTCCAGCAAACTCGACGAGACCAAGAATCAAGGTAGCTTTGTATTCGTTTATCGGCGTACCTAACTCGGCGAATAGGCTCACCTGTGGCAAATACAGAGGAAGCCAAAATATCATAAATTGAATCACATACTTATATCAAGCATTAATAGAAGGGGAAAAAAGATATAATTTAAAAAATCAATGTCAGCGCGGAAGTATGGGGTAATTGTGTGCGGCAGGTAATTGTGTGTGGCGGCATGACGGGTAATTGTGCGCATGCTCATCTCATTCTGAGAATCCCGATGACGTCACGTGACTGTAAGATACCGGCACTGTATGGCTTGAATGAAGTGCTTCATGTGACAGGAGTTCATATCAGACTAACTTAATTTATTGGAAGCAAACAAAATTGAAAATATGATTTCCAATCCCAATTCTGACACGTACAGCACAAGGGATGAGAATGAGACTAATATTTTCGATTTTGAGCTGACAGCTTTTAAGAATATTATGTAAAGCAGTGCACTATTTTCTCAATCAGGTAAGTCTGCGTTAACAGAAATTTGACAGTTTTTGAGATGTTCACATTTTTATGGTGCTGTTGGGGGATTGGGGTAATTGTACGCATTATAATCACCCTGTGGGTGAATACACAGGTAATAAAACATTTCGAGCTATCAGATAAAATATATACGAGTATTTGTTAAAGTTGTCATGATTCAACATCAAAACCAAATTTTTGTCTCAGGTTTATGAAAATGAATAGAATCGCTTAAATTGTGATAATTAGATATACACTTTCGTAACTTTTAGGTAAGCATTGCATGTGCGCACAATTACCCCACTAGTGCACAGAATTACCCCAGTGGATGGGAAATTATGCGCATTTGACTTTTTCTATGCAAAAATAAAATCTGAAAGCGTATATCAAGACACTAAAATTTTTCTTCATAGAGAAAGAAAGTAAGCAGTTGTAGCCAGTATTCTGAGTGAAATGTTTTTCTATTTAATTTTGAATAACAGCCATTCGCGCTTGGGTGCCCACAATTACCCTACACTCCCTTAATTACTTATTCATAGAAAAATAAAGCTGACAGGTACTCGGTATAAATTCATAATGCATGAAAAGACCCAGAACACAGAATACGCAGTACTTCTCGGCATTTTCAAGAGAAGAATATCATAATCTTTGGATGAAAATATTGATATTTAAGACGTTGAAACGGAGCCAGAGGTTCCAAATGAATGAGAATGACGGACATTCTTCCTTAAATTTCAGTCATTTAAAACAATAAGGTCAGGGGCGGACAGGAATGGTGGGCCGGTTGGCCCAGGCCCATTGGGCAGTCGTCCAAAAGGGTAAAAAGGGCCGGTCAGTCAGTGGCATTCAGTAATAACACTACACAACAGCATAAAAAACAATGGGATGGGATTATATGATTTTAGCTGTATTTTGAATGCTGAATACAATGGTGTTATCCATTTTTCTCAAGAACCTCTCGTTTTCCATATTCAAAATTAAAATTTTACTAAAATTTCCACGTTTTATTCCTTTTTGTCGTGCAGGAATAGCTACACTGATACTGATAACAATATTGAACGCGT
Source organism: Acanthococcus lagerstroemiae (assembly GCA_031841125.1). Classification (NCBI taxonomy): domain Eukaryota; kingdom Metazoa; phylum Arthropoda; class Insecta; order Hemiptera; family Eriococcidae; genus Acanthococcus; species Acanthococcus lagerstroemiae. Next base: position 39,455,128 of record CM063108.1, on the reverse strand, counting down.
ATAGTTGTTCGATCAGTAGTATCATCTTGATGATACTAAAATTTGTATGATAGGAAAAAACAATGAACTGTAATAAAAAAAATTAACATCGGCATTAAATTCCTCGTTGAAAATACATATAGAATCATGTATTCTCATGCCAATGTTTTTCAAAAAATTTCAAATTGTTGTGTAGTGTAATTAACACAAAAATTTATGCATGCGAGCCGTTTTCACGTTTCTTTCCCAGGCCACTACAAAAGCGCCATCTGCTCCTGAATAAAGTGAAATACCGAACTCTGATCAATTACATATTTTAAACCTTCATATACCCCTTTGTCAAATCGCCGAAAATGCTAATTTTTTGTATTCAGGGGTACATCCGACATAAAACTCTAACATATTAGGTAATTAAAAAAACAAGCGGTAATTTTTGGATCTTATGATCATTTTTAGTGACCTCAAATTATTCTCATTCAGGACCCATATCTCGAATGTGGACTTTTCTCTTAAACTATGAAAGTATTGTAAAAATGACAAAAACGCATACGATACATTCAATTACACATCCCTGGCAGGTCAGCAACTGCATCCATAATGCAAGTAAACCAGTCCTCCCCACTAAGTTGGGGTTAACAGCGGTGTTCTTTTTTATTCAGTGGGATTTCAGTGTTTTCCCGAGTTTCGCGTTTTATCTCATATCACACTGCCTGGGCACAATGAGAATTAATTATTTTACGACTTCGTAAAATTTCGTTAATTTTCCTATTCATTTTATTAATAAAAAAAAGTTTATCTTTTTCATTCTTCTCATTCGTTCAGAACCTCTGAAAATAAAGCGTTATCGTCTTTTGACCTGCGATTTATTTTCAATGTACAAAACTGGCAGACTTTTAGAATTGAGAGTGCAGCACGATAGGGGGGGGGGGGTTGTCCTAGAAAACGCCAAAACAGATTAGCTACTGAAATGATTCTCAATAACAATGCGGTTTGACTGATGATTGATCAAACTTTAAATTTATCGATACAATCTAATCATTTACGAAAAATGCTTAAGCAAAAGTATTCAAGATCAGGACTACACATAGGATAGGCATACATCTAGTGATGAAATAAGTATAAGCAGTTCTAAAAGCGGGATCAACTAAAAGAAATATACAGGCATAGGCATATCGTTGATCTAAGAACCGGGGGGGGGGGGCAATCGATACTGTTATGAGCCGAGCGAACAAAAATGTTTGACCTCACTTTTATTTTTTTTAAATGCGTCGTAGGATATATTTGTACTCGTGTGCGGAAGGGTTAGGGTGGAAACAGTTTTTAAACACGGTCATGTTATTTTTATAACTAGATATTCGGAGGACTGGATAAATTTCGAAAATAATAATTACCGAGGGACCCGTGCTTCCATGCTCCCTGACGCTACGCGTACGTATACAGGGATGTTCGATACTATTAAGATTCAAATTCCAGAAAGCAATTAACTGAGAATAAAAACTGTCTGAAACCAATACTATTCATCATTAGATAACAAGTAAAATGATTTTCAAAATGAAAATTCCATTGGCGTTGGAGTACTTGCAAAGTAGAACTGATTTTTACTCTCCATGTACAAACAAAATAAGTACCGGGTAATTAATGTTGGTTTGCAAGTCTCTCTTTCTATAATCTTACTATAGTATTAGAATCAGAGCGTAAGATATGCGACACCTACACTGGTCCCTGATGCGATACTCGAAAGGGTAGTTTTCCTGCCGGGGGTGCGGTGTCATGGAGGCCACTTTGGCATGCTTGCATCGCCATACGTCCCACTATATCAATAGGTCAATTTTGGTTTCTGCATTTGAACCAGTCATCAACCCTAACGGGGGGGGGGGGAGAAGGGAGGAATACCCCGGGCCCAGACTATCAGAAGGGCCCGATATTTTTAAAAGGCCTGAATTTCAACGCTTACGACTACATCATACCGTATATCAAATCAGAAATCACTCCTTAAACACCATAAAAGAAACCTCTTATCCCATAAGGTAAAAGTCTAGTGAAGATGCCGCGGCTGAGAAGATGCCGCACTTCCAATATTTCTCAACTGCCTGCATTGATTCTCTCGCCAACACCTCCATTGAATGTGCTATGTGGCAACAACTACCCATGCGTTTTGAAGTCTCCGGAGTGATTATTTAGATTTTTATCAGTGATTGAAAATTTTCAGGCGGTGAAAAAGTTTGCAATATTTTCGACGCATCCAGGAGAACTAGGGTAGAAGTAATACGAATTGATGAATTTCTTCTGTTTTTAGGTCAATGGTAAGTAAAAATGCTTTCCTAAATGTAGTGCATATTGTTTTACGTCTTGCTCATTTTTGCAGTCATTTTCAAGCGAGCGGCATCTTCTATTAACATGGCCGTTCCTGAACTTTGAGAAGATGCCGCATGCAGCTGCAATACATGAGTACATTATAATCGAAGTGAGTTTCTATAAGATACTACAACATTATTTTCCTTTTGATCATAGTGGTTCAATCATGGCTCCATATACGTACGAAAAAGTGAATGCGTGAGGCTCATAGAGCCAAGACGATCTAGACAAAGCTGTTGGATTCATACAAGATGGTGGAGCATATCGTGAAGCTATGCGGATCTAAGAAAGAAAAATGATAAATTGGTGTACCCTAATGTAGAGGATGTCGCTGAATTCGAGAAGAAACAAACTGTGTTGAAGTAAACCCACAAACTTGGGGTAGCACAACACGAAAAAGCCGGGCATTCATTATTCCATGTCAAAGTTCCAAACTTGTAATGAATTTTAAAAAAATTTGTCTTTTTCCTCAGTACAAAATTCAATAGTCTTTTTGATTCGTTTTTTATAGTTAAACTTAGGCATGCCTTGATATTCGTTTTCTTCATTTCATTACTAATTTTAATGTTTTTTAAACTTGTATTGTGTTTTGGAAAAATCCTCTTCTCTTTTTATGGTGCTTTCAGTAATGACTAGTCTTTTGATTCATTTCTAATACTTTCTTATGTCCAAATACTCATTCACTTTCGTTACTATTCAGTTAATTAGCATTAAAGACAGTTTTGTGTGCTCCAAAGTTGAGTACACTCGTACTTTAAAACTGTATACCCTTGTTTCAATTGATTTTCTTATGCCTTATACTAATTATATTTAAGTGCAACGTAGATGTTTTCTTTTTTCAGTTACAACAGGACACACGAGTTTTTCCTTCATCGAACTCCCCACCCCCACCTCCATCACTACTGTTTTCAAAAAAGAAAAAGAAACCCTAGAAAATTAACTCACTCACTCTATTTGACTCGAACAAAATCTTCTTAAAAGAGGGGGAGGGGTATGCAATGTTCTCTGCACGATCAATGCACGCAACATACAAACACTGCTATGTTCGATATCGATACATGATTCTATCATAGTACATCATTTTACACTAAATTATTCATGGATATCAGCCTTCAAAAATTGTCAATGTTATTCTCTATAAGCCATCTTCTCCAACATGGAGCGGCATCTTCTCAAGCAACTTTGAGAAGATGGCCGAAATTGGGTTTTCAGTTTTTCGAAAATTTCGGAAAAAGAATTTAGTAGCTGAAGGAGTACTTTGGAATGTCCTTGACGAAGTGGTAAACTGAAATCCTCAATAAGTTTACTAGGCGAATTTTCAAACGGTGCGGCATCTTCACCACACTTACCTTGGCTTATAATTTTTTCCCATCTAACAAAAGAACAAAATGAACTGGAAGGAGAGAGGGCCTGTGGAAATTACCCCCAGACCCTCTTTTTCTCTCTACAGGGCTGCCAGTCTTCATCTGAATAGTTTTGATTATAGTTTCGATCAACAAATAAAGAATTTGAGAACAACGAGTCATGTTTATCAATTCTTAGGTACGGGGGTAGATCAGAATCAAAAAATTTACGACTTGATCCATGATTTGAATCATTTTTTACGCTGACAATTCGTGAAAAATTTACCTATCACTCACTCTATGGGGCTCGGAATTCATCACAATTAATTAAATACAATCAGTGAACTGGATTAAAATCTCTTTTTTGAATAATTTTTATGAATTTGAATTTGATAACTAACTTGCTGATTATGTTCGATTAGTTTAGGTATACTGGGTAAGTAACGCTAGGTATCTACCAAATCTTGTTAATTATCATGAGGTTAATGAATGTCAGTTGGTAATAAAAGAATAATTGAAATCATAACCTGAGTCCTGTTCTTCTCCGCACCTGTTTTCTATCGTTTATTAGAATAGCGGTTGATCGACATGGAGACAGAAAAGATGTGTTTTATACCTACTCAGATTTCTATAATAACTAGGCACACCTGACATTTACGGATAGATACGTATTAATATATAGATGCATGATTAGAGCTTTACAGAGATGAATAGGTATGATCTGCCATAATTCACGATATGTGTAATCGCCTATATTTAAAGACGTGTGTGAAAGGAATCCTGTTCAATGTTGTTTTGTGAGCAGTGTAGGTATGCATTGTTTGTCGAAAATTGTTCGAAATTGGAAACCATCCAAAAGATGATTTATAATGATCTTTACGCGTACAAATCATTTTTCTGTTCACTGTTCAACTCGGTCTAGGATGGATGTACCTATTCTTGCCACTATACCAGTTCTTTCCAGTTACATGTTTGTGATGGAATAACAAGCGTTTTGAGGCTTGAGGGAATGTTAGAAACTTGTTATTGTTTGTATCTGTGAATTCTGTGAGTGTTTGACTGAGAAAGCTAAACGGTAGATCTGTGAAATTGCTTGTTCATTCCATCACAAACATATTTTATATAACTGGCGAGAACTGGTATAGCCGCGAACAGTTGGCGAGAATATATAGGCAGGTACATCTATCTTATACTTGAACCTAAGTACATTGTTACTTGGAAAATTTCGAAATTAAGTACTCTTAAGGTTCAGGTATAGTCTGAGTCGAATAATGAACGGAAAAAGGATAAGTGATTTCTATGCATAAAAACAATATTATAAACTATCTTTTAAACGGTTTTTCAATCGTTTCGAACAATTGTCGACTAAAATAAATGATACCTACATCGTTCACAAAACGAAATGTTAAATAAGGAATCCTTTTACACGCGTTTTACATATAGGCGATTATAGGCACATTTGTGAATGAACGTAGCGGATGATTATTTTTTAGTCGAAAATGGGAAACCATTTAAAAGGTGAAACCAATAGATAAATAGTTCAAAATGACTTAAGTACGACTCTTTTTACACGTGTTTAAATTGGCGATTAGGCGCATTTGCCCATTCCTGAATAAAAGTGGCGGATGATAATTCATCTCTTTAGCTAGACTAAATCCAGCATCGACTTTTGTAAGCTGTTGATAATGTGTGCAGTCGAGATAACGTGCGTCAGTACCAGGACAAGAAGGTGAGGGATGAAGGAAGCGCGTTTCAGCTGTGGTGCACCTGAATTCTAGAGGTTAACGTTGGGTAAGCATCGCCTCAGTCAATAGGGTGTCTCACAGTGGTCCTGGCAGAATCGAAGAGTGGTGAAATGGGGGCCCAGGTCCGACGCGACACTCGAAATCGTAGTTTCCGGGGCCAAAGGTGTGGTGTCTGGGGAGCCACTTTGGCATGCGTGCATCGCTATACGCTCCACCAAATGAGAGATAACATTGGTTATGGAACATACTGAACAGCATGCATTCATGCCCATACCTGAGTAGCTCTTCACAATTATTATATAGTGTGTCCACGTTCCCATAGAGCAGGAAGACATTTAAATTGTATGCCCACCCGATGCATATACATATATATGTACAATAATGAGGCACTCTCTATACAAAAGTACTGATTTAGCTAACGGTAAGAATCAGTAACACAATACCCACATAGAATTTAGTCTCTTATAACAGTTCAAAGATTATTTCGAATTAATTGCACGGGGTCTATTCACTTTTATAAGGTCTCTCTAAATATACTTATAATTCAGCAACTGGCTGAGTAACATAGCCACCAGATAGAATTCCCAAGGTCAACGAATTGTGGCAGAAGCCCTGGGATTTCCGCGTTTGCAAACTGTCACAGTTGGATTTAAAATCCGTAGAACCCGCGGTTCGGCTCGTGTTTTTAGATGGTTATTTAAAATCAAAAGAATGTCGACGATTCAGGGATCTGGGGCGTATCGTGACTAAGCTATAGCTGAGCTACCAATAAACATAAATCTACAGTCATAAGCGGCGCAATGGCCAGTAGCCCACCGTGCAAATGTGCGTGTGTATTGTACAAGCACGTCGTATATACGTGTGGATGAATAATGGCGGTGTCGATATTCGTAGATACGGACCTAGCCTAAGACTAGATTGGTTGACAGAGGAGCGTAGCATAGAATTTATAACGTATGTAGGAATACTGAATTCTGTCCATAGGGTCGTCGGCCGCAGGAACCACAGGCCCGCTTTTGTTTTTACCATGCGAGCGACATCTGCGAACATACGATCGGTTGCGACATTATTACTGCATATTCATTCAGTTTTCATTTTGCGGCGTCCAAGCAGCTTCTGCTGTGGAATGAGTGTGAATTTAGTGTATCAATGGTTGCTTACTCCTAACTCAGCGAATGTTTTCCCGTCATTATTTTTGTTATACCTAGTTCAAGGAATTCTCTTTTTTATTCAATTTTCCCACCTCTAAAACATTTTTAAGCGGCGACCAATGTTCCTATCGTCACATTAGGTGTATTCTCGAGGTCTGCTCTGAGAAATTCGACTTGACTCTGTTCACTCGTAGCAAACTTGAAGATCGCATTTAAGTATCAAAAAAGGTTAGAAAAGGATAATCATGACGATGAGAACACTGATCCTACCCAACTAGACTGCGGACATGCTATTGACAAATCCGACAGGCCCGTAGCCAGCCAGCCATCTGCGGTAAGGGGGAGGGGCTTGAGGATTCATATAATATGTAATGTGAAATGTAGAGATTTCTATGAGGCAGTGGTGTAGCCAAGAAGGGATGGGGCGAAGGGACTAATGCCCCCCAATGCATCTAAAATTGAATGTAAAATATGCAAAAATATGCAAATTTTCGCCCTTAAAACACGTTTTTCGAAAAATTTTCGCTCGAGTAGTAATTTTACCTTCATTTTCATAAAACAGTCCTCTAATATCGGCGATTTCTAAAAAACAGTGGCGTAACCAGGGGGTTAGGGGAATGATTTCACCCCCCCCCCCTGAGATGAGAATTTTTCAATATGCTGGCAGTATCACAGTAAATGCGCAAAATGAAATTTAAATCCAGATGCATAATTGAAGTTGAAAAGCACAACATATACTGATACGTCAATGTAAAAACATACAGTTCGTGTTAGGTGTACCCACGCCCCCGCCCAAAATTTTGCCGATTCCCCTCCTTGGAAAAATCCTAGCTACGCCACTGTTAAAAAATACCTCAATTTTCGACTCTTTCTCCCTTGAAAATCTCACTTGCCTCCAACCCCCCCCCCTTGGGAAAATCCTGGCGACGCCACTGAATCATGGGTAGACCAGCTGGGCGGTATATTCGAATCATCCTATGAAACTGCAGGTTCGTTGTTCAGGCTCGAATTCAAAGAAATTAAATTCGAATCTTTATCGTCGCATTTTTTGGATTTTACCGTAGATTTTTCAGCCACTTATCTACTATGTTTGAAATATATAAACCAAACATTCTGGAAGAAAATTAGCAAACTGACAGTGTTACAATAAGAACATCGAATTTAGTCACAAAATTCATAATCAAAACTGGTGATTCAAAACTTACCGACAACCCATTGAAAAAAAAATTTAATAATATATCGCGTGAAAAAAGATTCAAACTTTTACAACGATCAAATTTTCGAATTTTTGGAAGTAAAAAAAAACTCTATTTCTATGGATATCAAGTTATCAGTTCTCAAACAGCCATTCAGGCATTTAGCCATCGATATTCAATGTGAACTGGATCGCGAGCCTACCACTGTGTTTGTGAATTGTAATGTGACACAAGAAAAAGACCCGTGTGTCTGAGACTGCTGGATGGACACTCGGGCCCTTTTCTTGTGAGATTTAAAGAATGACTATGCACACGATTCGTCTATCTTTCAAAACAAAATCATTGTTGTCAAGTTTATAAACATTAAAATGTAGTGGAAAGAAAAGTTTTGAACAAAACTAGCGAGAGAAATATGAGGAATTCTTTATTCTTACTCACGAATTTTGACAGGGGGAGCTTCGGCAAGCGCTAAAGGGTGTTCAGCACCCCCTGGCACCCCTCTGGCTACGGGCCTGAAATACGGCGAAAGAGTCATCCCGAACGGATTTTCAGATTAACGAAAAAGATTAGAGCGTTAAAAGCAGACTGAGCTGAACATATTTGATGCGAACAAGTGTTTCGAGTGTTTTTCATTGTTGTAGCTCTATTCTGACAATTTGCAACACTCTCCGGAGGTTTTAGTTTCGCCAATTAATAGAATATAACAAAAACGTGTTATCATCTGAGAATCAGATCCGTACATAGTAATACGGTCCATTACAATTTTCCTAATACGAATAACTTCACCGTATTTTTGTTGACCTTTTATGAACGCGGATTCAAAGGAGTATAGTATCTTACTACACCACTACAGGGTGACTAATCAAGTATACGTGTATGTACCTATATTACTATAGATACAACATCAACTACTACATTGAAAATAAGTTTTACTTACCTACCTAATACGTCTGTAGCTACAGAATTTATATACTTATATGCTGACGCATCATCATAATCATAGGCGCAACCAGGGGGGAGGGGCTATGGGACTATAGCCCCCTCCGAAGCATTTTTTAAATAATCTTAGCGACTACGCAAAGTAATTTAAAGTATTCATTTCGTTTTGGAAAATTTACCCTTCTCCCCACACTTTTCTCTCGTTCAGCCCCTCCCAGAAGTAATTCCTGGTTGTGCCTATGTCCACAATACTTAAGCACTAAGCGAAAATAGGTGCGCGGTTCAGTGGAAAAAGTGATCAAGTCGATTTTTCGCTACAACAGACTACATATCTGACATGATCTCGATGAACACAATCACTTAAAAATAATTGACTTAACTACTTCTTGTAGATACTAAATCACCACAATACAGAGAACAGAAAAGCGAATAAAATATGACTAACGCGTTTATAATGTTAGTTTTAGAAACTTGTCCTGGGATGTAAGAGTAACGCGCGTGCGGTTGATATACCTATAAGCTGAAGTCAGAAGAGAGTGGTCTTACCGCATTAGTTTGAATGCTCATCATTCCGCCAAAATGGCCGACGAAGAACGTTCCGATCACTATCAAATGAGGAATGATGAAAGTACGTTGAGTGTAACATCGGACAGTTTCTTTAAGCGACATTTTGTTTGTTTTGCTTTTTGTTCGAATGATTTTCTTCAACATGCTGAACTCACGCTGAACTTGGTTCGGCGGTACCCATCCTCGAAGCCAACACAGCGATTTCTCGGCATCTTCAAATCTACCTTTATCTGAAAATGCGAACGTGACTAGGTATTACGGAGTTTAGTGTGGATCTTGGGCGCATAGTTCGCGTCGAGTGTAGATTTCGACTGACTTACTGATGAGCCAATGAGGACTCTCAGGAACGAAACACAACGCGATGAACGCGATAATGGGAAAGGCCATGTTAAACAGAACTACCGTTCTCCAATGATAGAAACTGCCCAATATCAACTGCGACACAGTTCCTATTATGACTGTGGTCGGCGCGGTGGATCCAAGCATTCCTCTCAGGTATGGTTCTGTAATCTCAGCCACGTATGTCAACACCTAAAAAATGAAAACATAGCGTTAAACCCATCAGTATAACTTGTACTGACTGTCCTTTAGCCTCAACCAGTTACAACACCAAAGTAAACGGCAGTTATCGAAAATCTTTGGTAACACTATTCAAAACTGTAAACTCATTCGTTCCGAGTGTTTATAATGCTTATGCACTACAGAAGCAATCACTGTCCTGATGTCATTATAGGAAATTTTGCGAAAACGAGCAAGGCCTTTGAGCCTCTCGGACACAATAATCGTAAAACTGAAGCGAATTACAGTGAATACATTGCATACGTTTAGAGTCCTTTTGCAACATAAAGATGTGATGAGTTCAGCCATATTATTCCACGGAAATGTCACTTAACAGAAACACGCATCCTGAAAGAAGGGCAACTGAATACTGAAGGTGGGTTGATTTTAAAATGTTCGAAAATCAGAATTACGGAAAACATAAGGGATGAGAGCTCCACTCTAGTGATTTATGGGATGTTACGAATACTGAGACCCCTCGAGAACCTCTGTAATAACATATAGCCAGTTGGGTCTGATGAAGTAGGTGTTCAAGAGCTGATCTCCTTGCGGATCAATTTTTTTGTACATGCGACATTTTCAAGGAGTTGAATTGAATCATAAGTGCTGACTTTTCAAATTTTACGTGGGTGAGTACTACTGCCGTTTCCCCTTTATCTTTGTCCCCCCTCCCCCTGACAAAAAAAGACAATATGGGTGTCAAAATGCAGAATTTTTCAGCTATAATTACACTTAGTGCAATTTTCATGCATTTACAAACATCCTGAAAAATGATTTTATAAAACCATATTTGGATAAACTGAAAGCATAGAAGAACATCAAAGTACATAGAATACGAGTCTATTATCTTTATTTTGAAACAAATATGTTTTCATTATGGCGGGACAGAATCATTATAATAATATGTGCTTAGGAATATCTTGAATTTGGATTTTCCCCCTCAATATTTTTCTATATGATTTTCTTTTTAATGTGGGTGATTTCACCCACGTATTTTTATACATGGGTGATCACTCACCCACACACCCACGTAAGTCAGCGCCCATGAATTGAATTCGTGTAATCTCGGTATTACAAGGACTCTAAGAATACGTTATTTCAGTTTTAATTCACACTGACTTTAGTTTTATGACCACAGAGTGATTGAAAACGGAGTAAATTATCGAAAGCCCTTTTTGGGCGTTCACGAGTTGCGTCCCGTGTGCGGAGGTAATTAAAATTCATATGCGATTTGCGTCCCGAGTTTGAGTAGGTCATTAAAATTCATATCCGAATTGCGTCCCCAGTTAGCGGAGATCATTAGAATTCATGTACGAATTGCGTCCCGAGTTTGCGGAGGCACTGCAATGCATTTAAAAGGCGAAAGAGTTGTAGAATTTGATGTAACTGATGTCACGATGAGTATATAATGAAGGGAATCTCCATGTATTCACGCTGTTATATGTACGTAGTATACTTACCAGAGTACTGCAAGATACAACCATCATCACAAGATAAACGATTATTGATACCTGCTTTATATATGTACTCGTACCTATTCGTTTCCCCACATGTACGCATTACGCATGTTTACCTATTATTTTCACCTGTACATTTGTATACTCTCATTCGTAATCGTGAATGTGATGCTGACCTCCTCGTGGTGTCTATGGGTGACGCTAACAAGTTTCGAAGATGCGGGACGCAATCCCATTATGCATGTCGATCGTTCCCGCTAACTCGGGACGGAATTCGGTTATGCATTTTTATTGTCCCCGCAAACTTGGGAGGAAATTCACTCATGTATTGTTAATGGCCCCGCAAACTTGGGACGCAATTGGGTACAAAATGTCGATTTGGGACGCAACTCGGTTACGCCCCACTTTTTCATGATAACATCTGATAATACCCAACTTTCATCAGAAGAACAATAAGCCTTGTGGCAATAAAGTAATTGCTTCTATTGGTGACGAGTTTTCTTCATTCAATTGTGTGCACCTTTTTCCTTATGTAGCTTACAATAGGTTATACTCAGGTTGGAGACGGAGCATCATTTGAAAGTCAGAAGTCTCTACGCTCGCAGAATTTCAGTAATTCATTGAGAAACGTGCAACCCTGCAAGTCTGTAATAATGCTGGCTACACTAATTACAAATTCATCAATACTGACATTTTTATCATCAATCTACAAAATATCAACTACCTAACATGATTTTTTATCTTCTGTAAGAATAACTAATGGTATTGGATGTGTAAGTATTACCGGTGCTTCGTGCAGACCGCCAGCTAGACCGCTGATGACTAAAGCAATATACAAGGTGCTGACACTAGTCGCGTTGTAGTACAAGACCCATACGAGAAAGAAGGGTATATTCAACGCCATCATACTTCTCTTACGCCCGAGGGGTTGAGTAATTGCGCCGGAAATGAAGCACCCCAACGGAACGCATATCAAGTTGATAGAACCTGCGAAACACGAGTCAATGGGGCATGTTTAAAATATGAACACAATCTTAATAAAACCTAACGGATGTGGATCAGCAAAAGCATTTCAACTCGTAATTATACCTACAGTATTCAAGAGCTGAAGACCTTCGGTGCAAGGGGCTAATAAAATCTCATTTGCGAAATAAAACGGCTTTATGAAATACCAATTCTGGATGAGTCCGCCTGTACTAGGTCATATTCTCACATACGTAAGAACAATATATACCAATAATTTATTCGAGTGACGAGTTTCACACATGTTTTTTTTTTTTTTTTTTTTTTTCAGTAACAAAAACGGATATAAATATTGAAAATTCCTGCATCAACTGTGGATCAATAATATTTCTCGAGAAATGTAATAAAACTGAAAATAAAACAATTAATTTCAACACCATATTAATATACATGACAGTGTAAGCAGGCAACTTATCTTGGCCATATGTAGATATGCCTGCTTACTCTTATACTTGCAGGAGCTAAATATGGCCAATAGAGTAGAATTTATTACGCTTTAGTTGGTACGATTTTAAGAGTAGGTAATTGCTCGTTATCAAACTTGAGCAAAGTTCAAGAAAGAGCATTTTGTGCAAGTTAAGTTTAAAAATAATCTTCTCAATTTTCTTTTGATTAGGTACCCTAATTTCTAATTTTTAATATACTGTGGGCCCAGTTACGATGATGGGGGCTTTCTCGACTACTGATTCTGAATATTGCATTTATAGATCACATAGTAAACTAAAGGGTAAAACTCAGCAAATTACAATCTGAATTTTATGCAATTATATATATTCATACTTGCTATATTATACTAATTTCACTGGAACATGCATAAAAACAAGAAGTACTGTCAATATATGAGCACAAAAATCCGTCCCCTACCTTTGTTACCCAAATCGAAATTTTTACCGGCTAGGGGATGAAAAATGGCGACCTGAGTCCATGTACATATATGCTCAGGGGGCCTCACAAGGGTATGTACAAATCGAGTCTCGGAAGTGGTTATGAATTAAGATACTGACTACCGCATTGTTCACATGTTTATTAATTTTATGATTAGTTCTGATTAGTTCTCGCACTGTTGAAGTCGTAAGTCAACTAAACTGACCAAATAATTTCATGGGAATCAATTAATATTCAGTTTTTCTGATAAAAACTGAATAAAAAAGGTCGCCTTGAACAGGATTTATTCGTTGATGATTCCATTAAATCATAATAAATTCATTTCAACTAGTACGAGTACATGAGGGAAAATGTATCTAAAAAGTAGAAACGTGAAAAATGTTGATCCATTTAAGTATGTAAGAGCCAACCTGTTTCATATTTTGAATATGTCATCCTGAATCTTCAAACGCTTTTTTCTCAACTCGGTATCTGCCATTTTCAAAGGGAAACCATTAAAGGTCGATTGTCATACTGTCAACAGGTTAATACTGAATACCAATATATCAGTAGGGTGGCCAAAAAGTCGGCCCCATATATTCTTATTTTTATATAGGGAGTTTGTCGAAATATGCGCCCCCTCCAGGTAGTTTTGTAATAATATGCGAAGGAAAATTGGCGATAACAAAAAACAAGTTCAATAGTTCCAGGTTGCTCATAATTATGGCTAAAAAAATTTTCGCTTCCCACAAATGAGAGGCTCGGGAGTGGGCACCGACTTTGAAATTTCAAATGGAAGGCACCAAACAGAGTACCGAAATATGTACTATTTTTTTGAGACAGTGATTCCAGTCATTGCATTAGATTTGCCTCTAAAAAACTGAAATGGAGGCCCGTTCTTTCATCTAGTTCACTTAAAATAAGCGACGTTCAGCTAATCACTCATTTTAGGAAGAATGAACTTTTCTAAACCTGTTTATGAATGCAGAAACGATAAGTCTCCATGACACCTAACACAGAAGAAACAAAAAAAAGTTATAATTGATTCCCTAGCGGATTCAGAAAATCAATTTTGAGAAATCATACTCAAGATTCTCGCTCTTTTTATTCTTCTTGGCATCTATTTTGAGGTATTTTCATGGATTTTGCAGAACATCCGGAATTCAAATTTAAATTAAATTTTTTATTTCCCAAACCTTTAAGCCGTTTAAACCCAATTCGGGTAACTTAATTTAAAGGTTTTCTTTATCAATTTGGTAAAAATTGATTATGCTTCTTATGTGGCCCAAGGCATACAAAACTAGCAATTAAATTCTTTTAAAAAATTTTTCCTGTGAAAAATTAAATTAAATAAAAAATAATTATATTCAGCCTAATATAAGGGTTAATTTAACTCTTCAAAAGGTGGACTTGAAAATTCGAAAATTTTTAATTTTTCATGGAGCCTTATATACCTATTTTCTTTGTTAAAGATTTTTTTTGGATCAGAAATTAATTGTAACAAAAATGGAAATTTCCAAGTAAATTTTTTCCCAAAAAAACCTAAATTCCAAAAGTATTAAAAAAACACGGGGCCCACTGGTTTTGGGAGGGATTTAAAACCGAAAATTAACCCATAAAACCGATTAAAAAAAATTAAGGGAATTGAAAAAGAAAAGCACCAAATATTAAGGATCTTTTTTTTTTTGGACGTTTACAATTTTTAAACGAAAACATTTTTACCTAATTTTTTTCTCCTTGGCACAGATAGCCGAAACCAAAAAAAAAATTTAATATCAATTTAAATTTTTAAATTTAAGCCCAAAATTTTCTTTTTAAAAATTTTAAAAGTCCTAACTTACCCCCCCCCCCTTAAAATAAAAAAGGAATTTGAAAAAATTTTTTCCCATTTGGGAGGTCCAAATTTGGATTTTTGTTGGTTTTTTTAAAAACCTAAACCGTCCGATTCCAAAAATCTTTCGGTGTTTTTTGGGGTTTTGCTTGGGTGTTCTTTCCTTTTAAAAAACCCGGGGCCGGTTTTCGAAAATTTAGGTAAATTATAAAATCTGGTTTTTAGGGAATTTAAAAAATTGGGAAAGGGGTAAAGACAAAAAAAATTTTTTTTATAAAAGGTTTTTAAACTAAATTTTAAATAGTGGTCCGAAAGAATTTTTTTTTTTTTTTTAATCTTAAAGAAAAAAAAAAAAGAAAAAACCCGTAACCCCTTTATCGCTTCGCCGATCCGGAAAAATAAAATTTGGGGGCTCGTTTTGGTGGGAATGAGGTTTTTTTCCCGGGATTTTTCCCCCCAAAACCCCCGAAGTAAAAAAAAACCGGCCAACTTAAAGGGATATATAAATCCCCTTTTTTAAATCAAATCTCAATTTTCAAAAACCGAAAATTTAAAAAACTCCAGGAATTTAAATTTTAAAAATTCCAAAATATGGAAAAATTTACCCTATTTGTTTAATTTTGTTTTGGGGAAAAAAAATTTTAGAAACAACTTTCCCCCGCGGGGTGCAAGGGAGAAAAATTTTTTTAAAACTTTAAAATCCCCGAAGTCCAGAACCAAAAGATTTTATTTCTGAATTGTTTTTGGGAAATATTAGAATATGGGTGTTGCCCTTTTTTTTTCTTTAAAGGGCTTTCCTATTTTCCCCCTTGGGTAATTTCGTTTTGGTAACGCGAAAACCCAAAAGTAGAAAAAATAAATTTTACCAAAGGAAGGGAATTAACAAACCCCTTAAAATTTTATCAAGGAGCTATTTCCATGCAAAAACTTTTTAAAGTTAATTTAAAAATTTTTTTTAAAAATTTCAATCCAAAATTTAAAAGAAATTTATCCTTTTTTTTAAAAAAACCGTTTTCCAGAAAAGGAAAATTCCCTTCAAAATATTCAAAGGTTTAAAAAATTTTTTCAAGTATGTTTTCTCCGAAATTTATGATATCCCAAAGATTCAGCTAATAAGAAATTTTAAAGTTAAGATGAAATTTTTATTTAAAAAAAATTTCCCCCCAAAACATTGCAATTGTTTTATTTTCTTTAAAAGAGTGATTTTTATTTATTTTTTATCATTTAATGGAAGCCCAAAAAAAGGGAGGGTGAAAAATGAAGAAAACTAAAAAAAAATTTTTTAAAATTTTTATCCAAAGTTGTCCCGGGAAAAAAACCACTTTTAAAAATTTGAATAATTTGTTTAAAATTTGCCACTCAATTCGAGGCGGAAAGGGGAATTTTGGGTTTAGGAAATTGAGAAGAAATTTGGAAGAAATTTTTTTAAAAATTTTACTACCTCTTTTGAGGGTTTTCAAATTTGAAAAATTTGATTTTTCCAAGTTTGGAAAATATCAAAATTCCTTTTTTTGAAACTAATTTTTTTTAATTTTTAAAATTTTAAAAATTTAAAAAACTCTTTAAAACCCAAAACACAAAATGAAATCGCATTTCACTTTGGGAGAATGGCTGCTTTAAAATTTTCCCATTTTTGGGGGTTCTTTTTAAAAACCCCGAATTTCAATTTTTAATTTAATGGTAATTTTTTTTTTTTAGAGAATACTTTTCCGTTTAGGGTTCCCAAAACCCTTTTTTACCCCGACCGGATTATTATAAATCTATTGAATTTTTTTCGAATTTTTAAAATTATTTAATTTAAGATTGTTTGAAAGGGAAATAGTTCTTGAATTTCCATTAAAAAAACTTTTTTCCGGGCTTTTTTTAATTTTTTTGGTTTTTTATTTGCTCCCTAACTTAATTTTTTTTTTATATTTGGAATTTTGGAAACTAATTTTAAAATTGTAATTTTTCATCCGAAACAATTTAAACCAAAAATTTGTTTTTAAAAAACCCTTACAACCCAAGCGTCTTTTTTATTTTTTTTTTGTTTTTTGGGGTTCAATTTTAAAAAATTTAAAATTCGGAGTCCTTAACTTTTTCTTTATTTTAAAATTTAAATAATTTTTGAAATGAATAGTTAGAAAATTAATTATTAATTTTTTTCCATTTGTGGGCATATTTGTAATTTTTGGTGCCCTTGAGGCAGGTTAGAAAAAAACGGAAGGAAAAAAATTTTGGCCCAAAGTAAAATTTATTAACGGCATTTTTACGGAAATCCTTCTAACTTCTTATTTTAAAGAATTTTTCTCATAATTCCATTTTTTTAAAAAAAAGTAAATTTTAACTTTTTTAATAATGTTATTGGTTTTTTTAACCCAACATTTAAGTAAATCTTTTTGGAAATTTATAATAAAAGGACAATTCCAAATTTAAAGATTGTAAGAAAATTTCAAAAAAATTTACCCTTTGGGAATTTTGTTTTAAACAAATAGATTAAATAAAATTTAAGACGGTAACCCATATTTAACAGGGTTTGAACCGGAGATAAAATTTATATTTTTTTTTTAAACCTAAAGAATATTGAGTTGCCTTAAATAATTTTCTAAACTTCGAAAGGATGGAAAAAAAAAGGGTTTTTAAATTAATGAAAATTTTATAAATACGGGGAAAAAGTTAAAAGAGGAATAAAATAAAATTCAAACAAAAAAATTGAAATTTCAGTAAATTTATTCCAAATGGATAAAAAGGTAGACATTGGGGGAAAAAAAAAATTAAAAATTTTATTTTTAATCCAAATAAATTCATAAATTTTTTTTATTTAAAAAATTTAAAAGGGAAAAAACCAAAAAAAAAAAAAACGGGTCTTGAACAATAAATTCAAAGTAAATTTTAAAATTCATTTTCGGGAACGAAAGGCACCTTTTTTTTTTCCAAGGGAAAATTTAAAAAAAAAGGAAAAATTTTATAATAAATAAAATAATTTTTTTCTTTTTGTTAATTTTTTAAGACAATAAACCCCCAAACCCCCCAAATTTCCATAAAAAAAATCAATGATTTGGGGTTAATTTTTCCCTTAGTTTTGAATTCATTGTTTGGTTGTTAGAAAAGAGCGAATTTATTAATCCCAAGTTTAAATTTTTTTTTTTTAATCAACATATGTTGGATAAAAATCATTTATATGTTTTTAAATCTAAATTACTTTTATTATATCATTAATTTAGTTAAAAGATGTTGGAAATAAAAATTAACAAAACGCACCCTTTAAATAAAGAAATTTATTTAAATTACGTTTATTTCAATTTGGGTAATGTCGGGATTAATTTTCATTAGACCTAAGGTTTTAATGTTAATTTTATAAAATTACGAAGTTGGAAAATCAGTATTTCTTTTTCAAGCCCTTGAATTTTTTATGGAAAATTAAATAAACAAAAACTTTAAAACGATTTAATTCAAATTTCTCATCAACGTTTGATTAAAATTTAAATTTCATTGTGAAACATCATATTGATATGAAAAAGGTTACCTCATTAATTGGAATATTATTTTAAAAAATGAATTTTTGTTTTTGAAAAAAAGGATTTACTCGTTGATGATTGCATTAAATCGTAATAGATTCATTTCAACTAGTACGAGTACATGGGGGAAAATGTATCTAAAAAGTAGAAACGTGAAAAATGTTGATCCATTTTAGTCTGTAAGAGCCAACCTTTGTTTCATATTTTGAATATGTCATCCTGAATCTTCAAACGCTCTTTTCCAACTCGGTATCTGCCATTTTCAAAGGGAAACCATTAAAGGTCGATTGTCATACTGTCAACAGGTTAATACTGAATACCAATATATCAGTAGGGTGGCCAAAAAGTCGGCCCCGTATATTCTTATTTTTATATAGGGAGTTTGTCGAAATATGTGCCCCCTCCAGGTAGTTTTGTAATATGCAAAGGAAAATTGGCGATAACAAAAAACAAGTTCAATAGTTCCAGGTTGCTCATAATTATGGCTAAAAAAATTTTCGCTTCCCACAAATGAGGGGCTCAGGAGTGGGCACCGACTTTGAAATTTCAAATGGAAGGCACCAAACAGAGTACCGAAATATGTACTATTTTTTTGAGACAGTGATTCCAGTCATTGCATTAGATTTGCCTCTAAAAAACTGAAATGGAGGCCCGTTCTTTCATCTAGTTCACTTAAAATAAGCGACGTTCAGCTAATCACTCATTTTAGGAAGAATGAACTTTTCTAAACCTGTTTATGAATGCAGAAACGATAAGTCTCCATGACACCTAACACAGAAGAAACAAAAAAAAGTTATAATTGATTCCCTAGCGGATTCAGAAAATCAATTTTGAGAAATCATACTCAAGATTCTCGCTCTTTTTATTCTTCTTGGCATCTATTTTGAGGTATTTTCATGGATTTTGCACTGAACGTTAGTTGCTCACGTATTCCCTCAGAATTTGAAAATTTGATCCAATATACAGTAAAACGCGTGATCCGCAACCGTTATTGAGCCGTAACTGACGAGTACTTACTGAACCAGGATATTTCGTTGGTTGTCAACGTTAGTATGTCAGTTCTGAGTTCGAGTTGAGCATCTGATAAGTTTGCCTTACTGATGTGGTCTTCTAAGGCGGGTATAGCGATAGTCGTGATGCCTAATGTCATTCCGTACGTTAATAGAAGCAAATTTTTCGCGCACGTGGCTAAGATCTGAAATTATAAAAAAATACGATGTACTTATGTGCAGCTCAAATACAGTGGAGGAGTAATTAAAATCAACCCTCTGAACAACAGGTTTGGATACTGCATCTTATGTAAAATTACGTTTTTTTTTTACCTCAGCTCAGTTTGGAATATGACCCCTTATTTTATAATCCAGTAGTTTTACTTTGTTGAAAGTAATTTTTTTTTTTGAGATTCTCAGACGAAAATTGCCAAATTGATAACAAACGAATGCGAGAGTAATCCGTGTCAGTACGGAAACATTTGTCTCCAGAAATCACACTCGCATACATGGTACCAAACTTGATATGAGCGATGTGTATACATCAAGGGCGCAGCCGACTAAGCAGAATTTTGGGAGGGAGTTAAAACCGAGAAATTCAGCTACCCCATCCTAAAAACGAGGTTCAAAAACAGAAAAATTACAGGGCCAATTGACATAAGTAGATAAGGCAGCAGGCAATATCTCAAGTGCTGATCTTTTTTTTTTTTTTGGTTATCGATTTTAACAATTTTCATAAAACGAACAATACATTTTTACCTCAATTTTTTCTTGCTGCGACGCCTGTGCTCTACAGTATACGCCAGAATGCCAGAAATCTATACTTGATGAAATTGAATACGTCTAGGGCGGATTATTGTTCCATATTATTGAAAGTTAAGCCCTTGAAAATTTCAACTCGGTAGAATAATATTAAAAGGTGAACCATCGACACCCCCCCCCCCCGTTTACAAGATGAGAAAATACATGGAATTTTGACGTCATTATGAAAGAACATTTTTCCCGACGCTCAAGGGTGTTAGGAACCTATGAATTTGGATTTTGTTAGGTTATTATGACACCAATCAAACCAGATCGATTCCATAAGTAAATGACTTCAGAGAGATGGTTCTGCCGTGCTCGCTGGCTTTTCACCGCTGATCTCTTTCCTCCTACGAATCCGGCCTGAACAGAAATTTCATTCTCTTTCTTTATATTGAACTATAGGTCCTTAGAAGAAAAAAAAAAGAAGAAAAAACTACCCTTGTTCTCCTCGTACGGCTTGCGTCTGTCCATCCTGTTCAGGAAAAATGAAAAGGATCGCCGGCTCGTTCATTGATGTTGCGCGATCCCGAAGGTTTTTTGTACCTCGCCGAGTAGTTCTTCCCCCCAGTCCCAGACAGGCTGAACCGCCTACCGAGCCAACGTTCTATGATGATGATGATCACTGCTGCCAACCTCAAGATAAATCTTAAGATCTCAAGATTTTCAAGAAAATCTCAAGAATTTACATAAAACTGAGTGAATATGCATTACTTCTTCAAATTTTTCACTTCCAAAATATGGAGGAAAATTTATCGCCGTAGCAAGAGGTGGAGTTTAATTTCATTGTTCCGCCGGAATTCAAAAGGACTACAGTTGGGTTAGCCACACCTATAGACTACTAACACCTGACTAGTCTGGTGTGCCATGCAGGTTGCATGCCCCTTATAGAGAAGGAAATCTTTCATAACCATTCCCCAGATCCCCAGTAATGGCTTTGTCACCAAGGGGAATTCGTGTCCATTTCTGAGTGTGAGTGAACTTTGGTAATATTCCGCGTGTAGGGTGTCCCAATTCACTTTTTCTTCTTCTGTATTCCAGAGCGCTTTCGGCTATTATGCCAACATCAGTGGATGAATGTACTCCACTGATGATGGCATAACAGCCGAAAGCGCTCTGAAATACAGAATAAGAAAAAGTGAATTGGCACACCGTACACACGGAAGGGGAATTAGACTATAACCCTTGTGTCAAAATATTTGATCAAGGAGGCCTATGTTCCAGTGGGTGGACCGAAACAACTGTTTCAAGGCTTAATTTAAGAGTGAAAATACGCATTGCTTCTTCAAATTTTTCACTTCCAAAATTTGGAAATGGAAAATTTATCGCCTGATTGGAGTAATAAGCACTCAGATTTTACACAGAAATAGAAATGTAAAATATATCTGTGACCTGTCAGAAGAAAAGGGCCCTTAGCGGAATCAAAATTTTTCAGAAAAGGGCATAAGTGGGTTATTCTCCGAAAATGTTGATATTTCAGCCCCCAGCAATTATCTCACAAGCTATTAATGATACGAGTATTTCATTTTGTTTTATTCGTTGATAGATATGACTCTATTCTACTTTTGAGGGTGTTTGCCCGCGCGCAGCGCAGCAAGCACCCTATTGCAATTGCTTTTTCATGTTTCTTTAAATAAGAGTGAATTGTTTACAGCTCATAGTTCAGTTTTAGCTCAGTTGCGTTTAGATCGTTAGATCGGTCTTAAGGCGGAGGCGTGTGGAAGATGAGAGAGCTAACCTAAACAGATTCTCATTCTGGCGTTCGTGGCGTATATTTGTTTTATCGCATAGACGTTGGTACTGTGTCTGAATATTAGCTTCAAATCTTTAAACATTTCAGATTTGGTTTTGTTTTATCAATACCAGTGTAGGAAGTTGGCGCAACAACACCAGAATGCGGAGAAGCCGGAAGTTTTTGCAGTTTTAGGACAAATTTGAGAAGCCAGAAGTTGGAAGCTGAAAGTTTTTCAGCTTCAGCAAACACCCTCTTACTACCTCGCTATTTGCGAGGTAGCTTGTTCAAGTTTTCAGAAGAAAATTTGATCCATTTTCAATGGTTCAAAATTGGACTAAATATGCTAAAATGTCCGTCGGCATGGCTGTCCCTCAAACATTTTTTTTTTCTTCTAAATTTTCAAATTGTATAAAATATTAGAATAAACTGACAACGTAGTGCTAATCGATGAAGGAATCACAAGATAACATTGAAATCGCATCTTCACATGTGGGAGTCAGTATGGTCTGCTTTGAAAATTGTCCCTCGATTTTTTGTCCATCGGCATGGCTCTTTTTCAGAATCACAAAACAGGAGTTTCAATATTTTTTGCCGCAATTAATGGTCAAACTGTTTATTCTTATCAGAGCAATTAGGCTGTTACCGTTTAGCGGGCACTCTAACCAAAACCCTTTCTGTTATATCTCGCTGGATCCGGGATTACTTGATAACAGCCATCACGTATTTCCGCATTTTTTTCTTGAAATGAAATGAAAACAGTACTTTACATAGGTTAACGATTCTGTTCCGAAAGGGAAATTAACGTAAATGTTGTTTCACTAAAAACCGTGTCCTGACCTCCTGACAGCTACCCAGATATTTACTGAAAACTTCTGCAGTTATGTTGATCCACACATCTAGATAGAACAACAAAGTGATCCTTTAGTTTTGCATACTCGATGTTCTTGATCCATCCTTCAGTGATATGTATTTGTAGGATTCGAGACGATGAGGAAGTCCTGGATATCAACACTATAGTGTTGACAGGGGAACTTTCCAAGGTGGTGGCGCGCTATTATCGTTGTTATTGATAAAGCACATAACAACAACAGTGAAGTAGGATCAAATTAATCAGTTACACTTACATAGGCTGTTGCTAAGTAACTGAGACTAAAATTCGTACGGCCTACCAACGCTACCTATCGGCGTTTCAACGCAGTAGGGGGATAATTTGGTTCATTGGCTATCAATTGAGACTACGTCGAGCTCATTTAATTGAAAATTCGCTGTTCCAGACCAATTTGAAAAAAAAAACTAGATATGCGTTGACCCCTACAGGTTTTTTGTTTTTTTTTTGTTTTTTTTAAAGGAAAAAAACATACGATTACAAAATTTTTTATTATTCATCATCTTCATAAAGTACACGAATATCTTTTTCAAAATAAGCGCCATTCATGGCTATACAGGCGTCCATTCATCCTTGCCATGTATCAAACGTTTTCGGGTACTCCACCACCGGTAAGGAGGAGAAAAACATCGCCGCGGTGATGACTTCTAAAAAAATGACAATTCACCCCCACCCCCCGTATAGTCCTGACCTCGCCCCTGCGACTTTGGTTATTTCCTCAACTAAAGGCAGCCTTACGGGGTCATCAATTCAACACGAAATCTCTGCGGCGCAGATGTTTTTCTCCTCCTTATCAGCGGCGGAATACGCGAAAACGTTCGATAAATGGCAAGAATGAATGGACGCCTGTATAGCCATGAATGGCGCTTCTTTTGAAAATGATATTCGTGTACTTAATGAAGATGATGATTAATAAAAAATTTTGTAATCGTATGCTTTTTTTCTTTCTTAAAAAAAATCTTTAAGAAACCTGTAGGGGTCAACGCATATGGTTTTTTTCAAATTGGTCTGGAACAGCGAGTTTTCAATCAAATGAGCTCGGCGTGATCTCAATCGATAGCTAATGAACCAAATCATCCCCCTACTGCGTTGACACGCCGATCGGTAGAGTTGGTGCGCCGTACGGATTTTAGTCTCAGTTACTCAACGACAACCTATGTAGTTTGCACAAAGTACAACAAGATTTTAGTTCTTCCGTTTTTCTTATGGCTTCGTCACGACAGTCAATGCGTTTTATTACGTCCACAGCACAAATGATCATAATTAATTAATTACGAATAAAAAATCGTAGCATTATAAATTCTGGTGGAAAACTGTGAACTAGTAATGTAAAATTGACAAAGTATCCTGCTTCACTGTTGTTGTTATTTATTCATTATTGATGATAACGTGCGGTTCATAAGAAAGCCACCAAATTTCGCCCACTCTGTTGGAAAGTTCCTATTAAATCCGGTTTTTTTGTGACGAGACTCGTGCATTCGCGTATTACTGTCCAAAATTGAGAATAAAGAGAAAAAATGTCTTTCAGCATAGTCATTTTTATGCAACGGTAGACATTCATCATCCAAAAATAATTACATCTAATTAGTGGGTTGTATGCATTTATCAACTCTCCATGCAATTCTTTTGTTTTGGAATCTACTAATCGACGGCAGAACACTTTTTGTTCACTATTGTCTTTCGGAATGGACTTTTCCAGGTGTCCTTCGGCATGGCATTTATCATTTTGATAGCCATGCCAAAATACAGAATCCCCTCACTGTCGGCCCAATCAACAACTCCCATCAAAAAAAGTTCAAATATCGATCTCCTACTTTCCTCCATGAAAAAACATACCTGAAATATCAACATTTTTGAAGAATGACCTAAGTAATGAAATTCTCTTCTCTCTTCTTCACAATATTCAAGAACAAAAGTGAAAAGAAGAAGGAACCTTTTTTAGGATTGTCGACAGAACTGTGGCACTGAGGGTGGAGGTGGTAAAACAACCAATGTGATGAGTCAGTCAGTCAGTAAACATATTTTATTGCTGAGCAATATAGAATAGGCGAACATTTTTGTCTCGAGATTTTTTGGGAAATCCCAAAATTTTTTACGAAGAATCCTGGGATTCTTCAACAGGCTTGGTTGGCAGCGCTGATGATGATGATGGAGGGTTTACAGTCAATATTGAAATAGACGCATCCATCACTCGATAGGTATTTTCTTATTTTTGCAAATGGTAACGACTTGGTCCCGAAACAACCCCAAAAATCCTGCAAAATTGGTGACCTCGGTGATGCGGCATTTGCTGGCTCTTCATCCACGATCTTTCCTCCTGTGAATCCGACCTGGACAGGAATTTTATTCTCTTTCTTCGTATTGAACCAGTTAATTTCGAAGAACTACCATTGTTTTCCTCGTACAGCTTGCCTTTGTCCTTCCTGTTCAATATGAAAAGGTCTAATTAGGTTTCCCTGGCTCGTTCCTCAGTGTCGCACGATCTCGAAGTTTTTTCGTATCGTGTATGGTGTACAGTCAATACTGAAATTAAACACGAGTTCGTCACTCTATCGGATTTTCTTTATTTTTGCAAATGAGAACGACACCAGAAATGCGGCAATTCCCAAAAATGAGCTGGGGGTGATGGAGGCAATCTGATATTTACAGGCCATTCTCACAAAAAAAAAAAGTTTCAAAACTACAATTTTCGTGAAATTTTGAATTGATTTATGAATTCTGGCATTATTCTTTGTTTCCGTCTTTGGTAAAGCTTTCAAATAAATGATCCGTGTGATTTCTGTCAGTTCCAGTTAGCGTGAGTTTATTAGCTTTAATCTGATAATCTGCTGGCTTTTCATGCGCATTTAAAAATTACACATCTCACAGGTTGGGACATCACGTTCAGTGGGCTTAAGGCGCGCCGTCAGTTGTCGGTATCTGCAGAGCAGGCAAGTGCCGAGGTACTCACAGCCAGATAAGGGTAATACTATATTTCAAACATATTTCTTCATTTAGACATGTGTACTGACTTATTATCTACCTGTTTACATACACAAGAGCCTTGTGTTTTCAAGAATCACGTACTAAACGCGTACGAGCTACAAGCGGTGTAATTACTACTTATTTGTAATATATGGCGTACTTACTTCTGAGCTTACTAAAATAGCAGAGGTGAATTACACGAGAAAAAAAAAATGGAAAGACAACGTGAATAAAATTTGGACGAGGACTCGGACATGGCTCCTAATTGTCGCCGAGATTCACTCATGTAATTATTGTCATCATGCGCGAAATTGACGCAAAATTAACCGGTTGTTTGTTTACAGAGGCTAGAGGCTAGAAATGTGATTCTGGTGATGGAGTCGAAATTAATCACTCTGCGAAAGAGAGTCGAGGGGTTCCAAAGATACCGGCTACCACTTCTTTCGGATACAGCCGAAGGAAGTCAGATTTGGATGAGTGTAGGTATATTAATAGATTATTGTCTCACAAATAAGATATTATCGTGCATTACGTAGACGTAAACAAAATGTAATTTCTGGTACTCAATTATGAGTACAATATTATGAAGTTAGTTTATTTTCATAAAAAACGTCAGACTAATTAAAACAAGATAAAGGATGTATGTTCAATGTTCTGAACCGCTGAAGTTGAAGTTTAAAGTGGATGAACGCAATGTAGAAGTGGAATTGATTTATTAACAATTATCGAATAAACCACGCATAGATGGCTGTAGACTCATAACTCTAGCGGGAAACCTCTCGCCCCTCTTCCCACAAAAAATAATAATAATTATTATTATTAGGTATTATTATTATTATTATTATTAAAAAGAAAGGACTTCGCACCCCCGGCACCGGAAACTACCCTTTCGGGCATCGCATCAGTACCGAGGGGAACTTTTTTTCTTTGCTCTCAACCCGAGCCCTGAAATCCGCCCTTTCGAGCATTACCTTAGAGACGTCGGGGAAGCTGCTAGGGCTGTCTTAGCCCTCTTCACTTCTGGCCGAAAAACCGGCCTAGGTCGAAATCTGGCGAGTTGCTACGTGGGATCGAACCCGGGAGCTCCGGATTCCGAGACCAACGCGCTATCCACTCAGCCAACCAGACCTCCAGTACATATCATTATCAGTAAAATCTCCTGGGGTAATATCAGATACTGATAGTGATGGTAATACATATCAAGTTTTCATAACTTGTTGTAGGAGCGCTGGTATCGTTATCAATTAAAAAGTTACGAGTGTCCGATATGACGCCAGTAGACGGCATTTATAGATAAAGTAATTGAAGAAATCAATGAAAGGAAATCAGGGGTGATAAAATAAGGAGTGACGGTTAGAATAAGGTTTGCATATGACATTTCCAGAGTGGAAAGAAGTAAAGAAGAACTAAAGAAAACATTGAAGTAGTTGGATGAAAAATTGAAAATAAAATATAAGATGAAGATGAATAAAAACAAAACAGAAGTACGATGCGCTAGTCAGTGAATAGGAATAAAATCCAATAAATATGGAAATAGGAGGTGAAAAAAATATTTATTTATTTATGTATTTATTTATTGAGGATATGAAATACACCTACATAATGTATCAATTGTTCATACTCACAATGACAATGCTCACATGGTTTAAGCGCCTGCAAGACGGTATATAACAGGTTCTGCAATATTTATTACGAATTCTCATGTCTGTGTTTTATGGGCGTCGCTGGGAGGGAGGGGGGCAGACGGGTAATACGTACTCCCCCAAAATTTTTGGGGGTAGAAATTGTCAAAATTACCCCCAAATTCAAAGACCAATAATTATATTTATACTTGTAGTTGTAAAAATTAGTGCCATGTGATACCGCAATTAGTAGTGCCGTACCGTACACTTAACTCGCAATACACATACACAGGTGTCTAACAAAATCGAAATCTGAAAATAAATTACCTCCCCCCCCCCCGATTTGCTATGAAAGCGCTAAAATAATAAACTAAAGCTAAATATACTTCTTGTCAATAATAATACTACATTTTCATGGGGGGGAAAAAACGAATTTTATTGCATAAGGTAGATGAGCCCAATAAGGCCCGGATCCCCAACATAAGGCCCAATGTACCGATCTTGACTGCTATGCTTTAGATTGAATGAAAACGTACAGCAAAGTTGTTCCTTCATGATATGGCAACACTGTCCAATTGTTTTTATCAAGATATTAGTCCACTGGTGCGAGATATGCCGGTTGATGATTTTCCAATAACGTAAAAAGTGTTTCGATTTGTTTTTTGTGTAACTTGGAGGATTTACGAGTAATATGTTAGTCAAATGGAATTTATCCAGGAATCAAACATTGGATAGTTGTTGTAGTGGTAGTTGGTTAACGATCGACGCCAGAAAATTGAAATTTGAGCAATTTGGAACCGAGGTATGCGATACTTACGAAAAATAGTTTTATGTAACCTAATAAGGCCCAACCTGGTAATATCAATTGATTATCATTTGAGTTATAACTTACTAATAAATTTCTATTTGAACCACACGCTTAACTTTTTATTTACTGAATTTCAGGTCAGGCTTATTAGGTTATAGGCCCAGCCTTCTTTGGTGCGCTGGCCTATTCATGTTTTGAAAAAGGGGTATTCTTATTAGAAGATCTAAGAAACTTGGAACAGTAGAGAAAAATTTCAAGTTAGCCAATTTTTAAATATTTCAATCGACGACTATAACACAAAAAAGGAAAAACATGAAATCACTTACATGAAAGTCTGGAGAACCAAGACCTAAATTAGGGCCTTATTGAGCTCACCTACCTTCATACGAGCATGGCGATCACGTCTCACACGACTCACATGAGCATGTCATATATGCGAAGACTCTTGTAAGCTGATATTTCGATTTATCGTCATTATCAGGGCTGCAATTTTTATGCACAAAAAATAGCGAAATATGCGCATATTTTATGCACTGAATTCAGTCTAAATAATATGCCCAAAATATGCGCCAAAATTATAAAATATGCAAATACAATATGGGTAGGTATATATAATTTCAAAGGAAAAATTAAGTTGGATACACTGAGACAATTTTTATAATATTTTAAGATGATCTGGCAACTGCTCTACTCCCTTAACGACGCAATATATCGCCCAACACTGCAAATCATACCACCGCAACCACCTCATTCAGTACCTACTCATCGATAGCATACCCCACCTTATCACCTTCATAACTCACAACAAGTTCTCACACCTCATTTAAATTTACTGTATCTACTATACGTATCAAATAATGTACCAAGTATAATTAACTTTAAGTTGTACTGAGATCATGGCCTATGATAGGCGATAAGTGTCTCGATAAATATTAAATAAATAAATAAAAAGTATCTCAAGAGTCCAATCTTCTTTCAATAGGAGATGCACCCAGGAACTAATGAACCTATTCGTAATTTCTTGATGATTGATGAATGTGATGCGGGCAAGAGAAAGGTTATCTCATGTGCAAAAGAACATATTTTTCTAAAAGTTTTTTTACTGATTCATTAACCAATAAGTCTTCTAAATTTTTTGTGGAGTCGGACATTATTCTCAGAACTAAAAAAATAATTTTTTGGGGGACTAAACTGAAAAATAAGCAGAATTGGTGCAAAATAAGTGAAATATGCAGGATGAAGTGCTGCTCACTTGACTCAGAATTCTATGATTCGCGAAAATCTTTTGAAACTTATACCTATACGCCTTATAGATTAAAATACGCATTCGCAAAAAAATTGCAGCCCTGGTCATTATAATAGAATTTTCCAATTCTAAATTCTTTGTTTTCTCTTTCAAGGTACAAGGTATAATTTGTTGATTCTTAAATTTTTAAATGACCATGACTGAAAATAAATGACTTAAATGACTGTTGGACACTTTGATACAACATACTACACCTCTTCCCCAATAAAATCCAACAACACCGATGAATGTAGGTCAACACAACTGAAAAAAGTACCCCCCCCCCCACAAAAGAAAAAAAAAATTTCCAGTGACGCCTCTGCTGTGTTCAGACCTTTGTAAGATCGTGTTACAACTAGGCTAGATTTCTTGAGATACCGTTAAAACTCACACATGTTCCTCTGCCATGAATGAGATACATGGTATGTGGCCCCTTCCCCCAAAAAAAAAAATGTCCGCAATTAACAAAATGGATTTTAAAATGTTGAAAGCGAAGACTTTTTTCTTTATAGGCAAATAAATAAGGTTGTCTGATTTCTGTCGCAGGGGGTGGAACCATGGAAGCAGAAGAGCAGCTGCTCCTTCAGTCACGATCTGGCCGCGGGCAGGGGTATGGCCCCTTCTGAATTTTATATTCCGTCGCAAGTAACATGAATAAAATCGGAGTAGGTATGCAAATATAATAGCCTTTTTATGCCTCTAAGTTTTAATGGATCACATCGAAAAGAGGAAGACCAGAAGTACGCTGGATCGATGAAAGTAAGAATGGTGGTCCCACGGTGGACCAGTACAGCCCCAAAACAGAAAAGCATGGGCCAAAGTGACGGAAACCTATGCCCAACGTTAGGCAGGTTAGGCGATTCGCCTACTTAACCAAGGTATATCATAAAGAAGAGAATTCAAATGGAATGGAGGAGATTTTGAGTATAGAATATGGAATGAGAATAAATAAATAAAAATAAAACTAAAGTAATGGTATGGAATCGATGTGAACACGATAGCTTAAATAAAAATATTGGCCAGGAACAGATTGAGGAAGTATGCGAATTTTGCTATTTAGGGAGTAAAATAATAAAAGGTGGAAGGAGTAAAAGGGATATTAGTAGTAGCACACGCCAAATTAGCATTTTATCGAAAAAGTAATCTTTTCAAATCAAAAATAAATCTGGAAATCAAAAAATTGTTCTTGAAAACTTATGATTGGAGTGTAGTTGTGTGGATGAGAAACTTGGATCATAGGAAAACCAGAAAAGAGAAGGATCGAATCTCTTGAGATGTGGTGCTATAAGCGGATACTTAGCATCAAATGGATGGGTAAGGTAAAAAATGAGGACGTACTTAACAGAGTAAGAGGTAAAATGGATATTTGGAATTGTCTGAAGAGAAGGAGAAATACGTAAACTAATAGGGCATCATTTGAGGTACCCAGGAATAATGTCACTGCTGTCAGAAGGAAGAGTGGAAGGAAAGAATTGGGTAGGTCGGCATGGATTCCAATGTGTTGAGCAGATAATCAAGTAATTCAAATGTAAGTGCTATTAGGTACGAAATGAAAGAACTAGCACAAGTCAGAGGGAGAAATGGAGAGCTGCATCAAACAGGTCGTAAGACTAATAACCTTGTTATTATTTTTATTATTAATTTTTACCTCAATCGAATTCGAATTTTTAGAATTTTTCACATCAATCAAAAGGAACAAGAATCCATCCGACATTACTTGGAATCCAAAAGTTCGTAAAATAAGTAACACACTAGAGTATATTCAAGGTGGAAGAAAGGTGATTTCAAGGCGAGTCGATTGATGTATAGTGAATCATAGTTTACAATTATCCAAATTCTCAAATTCTGTATTTCTTTTGCGTGCCAAATTTTAACCAATCTAGGTAGGCTGCAAACATCAAACGAATTCAATAGTATATTACGCAACCAGAGAAAAAATTGTGAAATACGATGATTGTGAGTTTGCGCAGCACGAGCTCAAAGCGAGGACAGTGACATATATGAGTCTGATTTCATTATTTCCGAAATGATTTTTGAAAAGGGCAAAATAACACAAAAGTTGGGAGCAGCATAGAAATAACGAACAATTTTCCGGACAGGAGTCGGGGAGGGGGGGGGTCATCATCTACTTTTCACTAAATGGCTTTCTTTAAAACAGGGGAAGAAGGGGATACAACTTTTCAAAAAGTCTTCTTCATTCCACCTTACTATACATACTATTTATTGTTTACAAGACTATGAGAAAAAAATAAATACCGGTTATCGATTTCGAATAATAAATTCGATTAATTAGCAATACTGATAAGAACATGATCAAATTAACTTTCTCGATCATTTACCGGTAAAAACGTGAAACGTTTATGACTAGACATCGCACGATTGTATCAGACAAGGTCGAATCGTGGACCTAAGGAAATTATAGATCGGATGTTTGCGGCCAGTTTTACGCGTAGATGCTGAAGTGTAGGCTGGGTGATCACTGTGATCAGTCATAACTGGAGACCGGATTCTTCAGCACTAAAAAACTGATAATTCAGCGCCGAAAGAAGTACTTCCGGCATTATTCGGCAAAAAAGCAAAAATGTCCCAGAAATTTAAAGAAAACTCGAAAAAAGAATGGGAAAATATTCCATTTATTTAGGCATCCAAGAATTTAGCATTATGGCACACTACGACATGACATTTTAAATTTTGCCATAGAACATTCACGCAATCGCCTGAGAATAGCGCGACCATCATATGAGCATTTCTAATTTTTTTCTTCCCATTTGGTTTGAAATGGCATTTTCGGTTCTTTTCGACCGTTTTCACTGTCTTCGGAATTTACGCAACTTTCGTCATTTTTCGGCAAAATAAAATTCTTTCTCTAGTCCCTCACCCTTCGCTCTAAAACGTACTCGTACATCGTCAGAACTTCTCTATCATCAAGTAAAACGAAGTTATAAATGCCAAGGACTCAGGTCCCTAGTCAAAACGATTAGTAATGACAAACAATTCATATATCGATTATTTTTGCAGATTCTACGCAGGTCCATTTCACCAGCCCCCCTCCTTCCAGTGCATTTTGAAAAAGTAAATGGGGCAAAAATTTGTGTACAATTTGTGTAATGTGTGTACACCGGTCCTAGAATTTGTGTACGTTCCCCGCCCTCGCTAGGAACGATCAAAGTTTGGGAGGCTGGAGAAATGCTATCCTCCCGAACTTCAGATAGAGGTCTGGAGATGGGGACAAACTTCAATTTGTGTACATTTTGTGTATTTTGTGTATCCATCCTCCTCAATTTGTGTACCCTTCCCTACCCCCCTGTGGACGACACACGATAGGTAACCTGTTAGGTGCTGCCCCCCCCCCGAAGATGAAATAGAGGTCCGGAAATGATGGCAAGAATTAGTGTACAATTTATGTAATTTGTATATCCATCTCCCCCAATTTGTGTACCCGCCAACGACTCTATGGGCCATACAATATGTGTTACATGTTACATGTTAGGTGCTGCCCCCCCAAGGTGAGATAGAGGTCTGGAGGTGGGGGAAACAATTTGTGTACAATGTGTGTTTCTTCTCAGAAATGCAGACTCAATAATCGACGAAAATAGCTACTTCATATGACTACTATTCCTAAAATGGTGGTAAAATGTACTTCTCTGAATTACCTATATTCCTGCATAGAAATTTGAAGGCCTCTCATTCAGCAAAGACTTACTAACTGAAACGGGGGGGGGGGATGTACTTGCCCAGGTTCTGCAGACTACTGCGTTTAAGAGACGGGTAGGGTGCTAAAACAAACAGAACTGAACGAATTACACACACACACACAAAGGTAGAAAGATTGGGGCAAAATTCCTCATCGTCACCCCATTTTGGGAGTTGGCTTGAAATTCTAGTGTCCACTGTATCTGTGAACTTACGCTAGGGAGAGTAGAGCGCAGACATTGCGGACAGTAGATACAATAATTACACAAATTTTTGCTACCATTTCCGGACCTCTATCACATCTTGGGAGGGAGGGGCAGCATCAAACATGTAAATGTAATTCATATTGTATGGTCCATAGAGGGGTTGGCGAGGTACACAAATTAGGGGAGATCGA
Organism: Acanthococcus lagerstroemiae; assembly: GCA_031841125.1. NCBI lineage: Eukaryota > Metazoa > Arthropoda > Insecta > Hemiptera > Eriococcidae > Acanthococcus > Acanthococcus lagerstroemiae. The sequence continues at coordinate 39,421,443 of CM063108.1, read as the reverse complement.
TACACAAATTGTACACTAAATTTTGCCGCTATTTCCGGACCTCCATCTCATCTTCGAGGAGGGGGGGCAGCACCTAACAGGTTACCTATCTTGTGTCAGGGTACACAAATTGAAGGAGGTTGTTGCCCTATCTCCAGATCCCTATCTGAAGCGGAGGGACTATCGTTTCTCCAGCCCCCCCAAACTTTGATCGTTCCTAGCGAGGGCGGGGAACATATACAAATTCTAGGACTGGTGTACACACATCACACAAACTGTACACAAATTTTTGCCCCATTTACTTTTTCAAAATGCTTTTTTTTGTGTGAGGGGGGGGGGGGCTGGTGAAATGGACCTATTTTACGCAATCGATGTATCGATTACTGGTTCATGAAACGAGGAATTAGCCAATCGATGTACCGATACTTGTTTTTTCAAACAGCAATCAATTGTTTTATACTCTGCTTCTCTGCATAAGCGTACCCGATGCGCAATCAGTTACCCGCGGAAAAGTTACCCTCCAATTACCCTCAGATTACCCTGTCTCCCTTTAGTTACCTGGGTAACTTGTGGGATTTTGCGCATCGGGCACATTGCTGCGATGAAAAATTATCAATGATTAATCGATTTCATCGGTTTTACGAAAGATTTCTTCGAAAGATCATGCAGCACAAGAAAATTTTGTTCCTTTTGAGATTATGATTGTTTCTAGTTCATTTGGTCTTGACAATCCATGTGTGAACCTTCATTCGTCTGGGGAATCTCTGGTTCCAAAAATATGTATATCTATATAAAAATGGCAAATCCGCGAAAAATGCTTATTTTGCAGCAATTTTACTCGTACAATTTCAGACCAGTATATTCCACGGAAATGCTCATATTACTTTCTTTATCAATTAAAAAAAAAAATTGCGACAATCGACCAAAATTGATGCTGCTAGAGTGCTATCTATTTTTCGCTTCACTGGATAGTACGCAACGCGGACGGGTGATACAGGGAACCTCGACTATCGCCCACTTACCTCTTTAGTTGAAACGCTGATGAAAACTTACAAAATTCTTGGTTGCCGAATGTCACTAAGTGTATTTCTTGCAATCGCATATCGAATTCTTCGAATAAACATGGGAAGTACTTATCAGCAAATAGCATGGTGAGCGTTGTCCCCAAGACATGGCCGAAATGGAGGGGCGTTATCAAGGTGACTGGAGACTACACGTGGAAGTTGATAAGAGAGGATGATGAATCCATTCACAGACGCAAAACTTCTCGAAATCATTTTCCGTGTAAGAGTACTTCGGATTTTTAACGTATTTAATGAGTTATTCATTTGTTCTACTTAATTTACTAGTATGTATTTCATTGATAAAATTTGATTAAGCTAATCAGTTTATTTCGAATATGAAATAGGTTAGCCAAAAAAGACTCGAGAACAAGCATCAGTCTCAAGTTTTTTTTTTTGGCGAACCTGTGAAAATGTGATTTCAAGTTTCCTGCATTATCCCGGGATATACGCTATATACGACTGATGCATGTTTTTGGCATCTGTAGCTCTCGAATAATCGCACCCACGCATAAAATCGAATGGAACAAGAAGTTTCCAAAATTTTGTTGCCTAGTGTAATTGATTATAAAATAACAACGATGTATCGACGAAAAGGTGCATTCAAGGGAAATTGCTCAGTCAGCACAATATGTTTCAAGAGACTCATCATTTTTAAGATTAGAAGAAAGGAGCACAAATTTCAATGAACCCTCTCCCCTCTTCCAAAAAAGGTCAGACGACTTCGCTCAGTACCCTCAAGCGTGAAAAAATATCGCAAGGTTTTGACAAGGCCTCACTGCCACCCTAAATAAGATCGAGCAATCCAAAAACATTTCAGACGATCTTGCTCGGGGTCCCTTGTATTCAAGAAAAGCCCCCCCCCCTTCCGAGGAAAAACGAATTTGGGTCATTTTTTGTCTTCCAAGTAGCCGGGTGGTCTAGAGTTGCGTTTCGATTATACAAGAAATTTCATAAATTAACCCACCTCATTATTTTGATTGCGAAGTCGGATCGCCATGACACAAAACAAGCTCTTCAAGAGACAAGGTCTAAATTTTGAGTGAAAAAATTTTCTCTTCTCCAAAAATTGGGGCTCGAATGTACTACTACCAGTTTAGGAATCTTAAACGGAAATGTATCGATTAAAGTATCGAAATAGGGATTCTTTGGCCGCAGATTTCGAATACTGACTTAGATATTCGATCAGATTTCGATTTGGGCCCGAATTCAACTTTTTCTTATTCAAAGGAGCTATAATTTAATTCGGCCGAAAAACCACTGAATTCGGAAATTTGAAGATTCTCGATGTGACCCCGATTTGGGTACCAAAATTCAAATCTGACCCTTTCCTTCACCATCTGTACGCAAAACTATATTCGCCGCTCTCTGCCTCCTATAGGGCAGTATGGAATGGGGGGGGGGGGGGACGGAGATCAGAACGCCAAAAATGAGCATGCTACAAGGTAGAGTCAGGGAAGATGACGCACTGTCAAGATTTTTATAAAGGCAGCACCAGTTGGACAAATCTGTGGTACCATGATAAGGTATTTTATGTGACTGCCTTTCATTCAAATACTCTACACATGTAGTAGTTTGAGACTATAGCTGTGACCCTCTATATCAAAACCCACCTAGTGTGTCAAAACCGGTTTTCTCTAGAACTGTGATTAAAATGTCCCACCCTCCCCTATGGTTCCTTGAATTTCCTCGTGCTCGTTACCTAATCCGCTTGGAACTCGCAGCAAATAATTGAGCTAAGTTCACACGAACTATTCAGCCAGGTTTGAACACAAAAATCACAGTTCGCGGCACGTAAGTGGTTTTTGGCACACTAGGAGAGTTTTAACATGAGTGCTTTATAACTTCTCATAAAATGAGACAAGTCCCACGTGAAAGACCCGTCTCCTACATTCCCAAACACCCAAAAAGTGAATATTGATTTTTTGACACACTAGATGGGTTTTAATATAAAGGGTTGCAGCTCAATAAAAGTGAACTCGCTGTAAAAAGAAATGCACAAAAATGGATTCCATTCAAAAACATGCTTTATTTGAGGGAGTAAGATGGTTCAAACTTTCCTTGAAACACAGTCGATATAAAAATCGATTCTTTGATCGACATTCAAAATCCATGACATTGTAATCGAATGTGATATAGAACATGCGATGTCAAGTTTCCACGTCGACATCAACACGGTAACTGTAGTGACTTCCGTACTGAATTCTGCATCAAATTCGATCACAATGTTGGGCGGAAAAAGTGGCAGGTTAAGCGTGTCAAAATTTCTTTAGATGGTTTATGAAAGTTCAATTCAAAAATTCAAACGATCTTTAAAAATGTAACTAGTGTTTGAAAAATTTAGCTACCTATCTGTAGAAATTTTAATGACTGATGAAGAAAACGGCGATACTTCATGATTGTTTCAATTTATGTATTTTATTCATTTTTTTCGAACCAGATACATCTGCGTTCTCAAGACATCTTACTCATCGCGTCAGATAAAATGGTCAAAACGTCCTTTTTCATTTTCTTATCCTTCGTTAAATTTATTATTAGAAGGAAAATTACTGACAAACTATGAGCATAAAATATTCGGGTATGCCTTATCAACATTTTGCTCCTTTTTTAATTCCTACGATCATCAGATATACTGAAAAGTGCTGCATCTTCACCTTATTACCTACATTTTTACTGCTTTATCATGTTGTTCTCCCCTCAATATTTTTTTACTTTCAAAATGTATCTAGTCCATTTCGCCATTCTGGACAGTTGCCTGAGAAATGCAAGACTGGGTCCGGATTTAAATTCCATTCTTCAGCAATTACATTAATGAATTCGTCTACGGATCCCCTTCATGTCAATTAATTTTATTTATTTTTGATAGTATTGAGCTCAGCCCTGGCAGTGCAATATGCCTAGCAAATTTATCGAGTTTTATACTCTGCTTTCACCAGTCAAGACTTATTTATTTCTCAAAATATCTATCACTCTGAGGTAAATTAGTACATATCAGGTGGGGGGGCTGACTATTTACCGGGGGGGGGGGGTGCTTGAAGATACACATCTATATATTTAAAATATGTTTGAAAAACTGGGTTCTATCAAGTTCAACACCTACATCTCAGGCCCTAATTATCGCACAATGCTGGTTAAGGTCTTAAATACTCGGTGAATTAAGCTCCTTATGAATCTTTTTTGATCACTCAAATCTGTTCAGTCTGGGGAGAGTTATGAGGTAACAACCAACTCAACCACACTACTTAAACGCATTCCTTCCACTCATTTGTCCATTACTCACGAACTACTTGACCTACAAAGTTCATCTTAGTCTAAAAACACTCAGTGAAGCGACCTCTTTCATATGCGTTTTTGATCACTCAAATCCGTTTAGTCTGAGGAGAGTTATGAGGTAACAACCAACTCAACCTCACTACTCACACGCATTTCTTCCACTCCGGAAGCAGGAGAAAAAGAGTTCTCAGAATTCTTGCAGCAGATTGGTAATGGTACTTTCCCTCATTCTGGCTCTGAAAATGGGGGCATTATAGAATTACCTGCAAGCATAATTTCTCAGGACATGATAAGAGATGTCTATGGTGAAAAGTTTGACACTCCATAGGATGTCCTGAAATTTTCTAATGTTGCAATTCTGGCACCAAAGAATGATCATTGTCAGAAGATCAACGACAAGATTTTGGACTTGATTCCTGGAGAAGCCAAAACCTACACAAGCGTGAACATACTGATCAGTGAAAATGACAGTGAAATCCTGCAATTCCCCGATGAATTTCTGGATAGTCTGGAGTTGACAGGTTTACCACCAAATAAATTACACTTAAAAGTTGGTGCGATTGTTATGTTGCTACGTAATATGAATGTGACACTTGGACTGCTGAATGGGACGAGACTAATTGTGAGAAACATGTACACGAATGCACTGGATCTGGAAATAATAACTGGGGTGGAGTGCGGTCGAAGGATATTACTCCCAAGAGTGGACCTGTCGCCAGCGGAATCCACCTTGCCTTTTCCATTCAAAAGGAGACAATTTCCAATAAAGTTAGCCATTTGTATGACGATTAACAAGGCCCAGGGACAGACGCTGGAGAAGGTTGGGATATATCTACCCGAGTATATGTCTTCAGTCATGGACAATTATACGTAGCTCTGTCGCGGACAACTTCGTTTAATAATTTAGAAATCCAAGTACAACCTGGAAGCTATAAAACTGCAAATGTGGTGTGGAAGGAGGTCCTGTAATATAATAACTTTATATATTTTTGTAATTTTTATTTATTTTTAAATATATAGAATAGAGATATGTGGTGCGCTGCTAGTAGTATATTATGTTAAGATTTCTATGAGGCAGTGATGTAGCCAGGGGGGGGTGAAGGGGCAAATTACTCTCACGACACCTGAAATTGAATTTAAAATATGCAAAAATGAGCCATTTTTCGCCTTTAAAACACGTTTTTTCGAAATTCCATTCCCAACTCAAGAGTCTCAAATTAGTTAACCAATTTTTTGTTCTACATTTTAAAATGTTTCTGTAACATTAATTCTCTTCATCCCTTCTTTCTTTCTCGTTCAGTGTAATGATGATTTTTTTAAATGGCGGTATCATTGCCTAGGGGGGGCTCAAGATACCCTTAGAGGAGGCTCAGCCTCAGCTTGCCCCCATGGCTAAGGGGCGGGTACATACATCTAAGTCAAATCAAACAAATGCGTGGGCGATCAAAATTTTGTTTTGGAAGTACAATTTGTAAAATTTTTTATTTGATGACCATTTCTTCTCTTCTCCCCCCCTTTCTTTCTTAACTAAAAACCTTAAGTACTCGGTGTACAGTTTTTTCAGCCAAAAACCTAAAATTTTCTTTAAATCGAGACTTCAAAGTATATTTTTCATCAAATTTCTAAGCCTACGGCTTCCTTCCTATAACTACCCGAGCAGAAAGCTAAATTTGGCAACATAGAACCGAAGGTTGAAATTTACATTAGGTCATTTACGGGAAGAGTTCGGTTCTTTGTATTTTGCTCGAAAACTACGGAGTTAATTAAAACACTAAGGACTAAAATTAATGAACGTTAAACAACGAGTACATCGAACAGGGTCAACATAGGAAGACCAAATACGTGGAAAATCAGCCTTTACATATGATTGCCAAAGAAACGCAACTTTTCGGCCTTATAATTACCTTTAAGAAACCTAGGTAAGGTCCCCTTGAGGATCCCAGCGGGAAAGCAGGCTCCTCAAAACCCCTCCCCTCAGTTCCATAGTTTACGGATAAACGCACAAAACGATTAGTAAGATTAATGATTCGCACCTGCGGAAGCGCGTTGCGAAAGGTCTTCTCATGTAGGATGTCCGCATCGTCATCGTTTTTCTCCGGAATTTCGTCGAATACCGATGCCGTTTTTTCGAAAACATTGTTGTTATCCTTAACTGTTCCATTGCTTATTCCGGCTAACGTGTACTTATTGTGTCCATCGTGCTTTTCCAGCATAATTAATCTGAAAATACAGAAAAAAACAGATCATATAAGTAATTTAACAATGCATCACATAAGTTTGGGTCTTGTTGTGATTGTTATATTAGATACAAGTTGCAGGGTTGTATGAAGAGAGACGTGTTACCACCAGATCAGAAACATTGATACTGTGCGTCCGCACGTCGTGGACAGCTTTCTCCATATCGTGAAAACACGTGGCTAGTAAGCGAACTAAGGCTGCACACTCTTCGACACAGAGAAGGAAAACTCTAACGCAACACACTGTGGGGAAAGCAACAGCAAAATACCCCGATTAACCCTACCTAGGGAAGTCACGCGTCAGAAACCGCGATTGCCAACGTTCGGTATCGGATACGGCACCTGAAAAAGACTTAGTTTAAAAGGTGGTATCATCATTCGGTAAAAATTTCAACCCTTTATAACTAAATGCAAAGTCGCTACGGCCAAAAAAAAAGAAGAAAAGTGGTCCAAGGTATACGACTCTCCCCTACTATTTGAAGCAGTCACCTCATCAAGACCAATAGGGGAGGCTGAATCTGAAAAAATGTTCTGAGTATTCTTTTCGTTATTGGTATTCCATTTTGAGACTAGATTCAGCCAAAGAAATATCTTGTCTACCAAAAAAATTGTATGCTCTCCCAACTGTAGCGTTCGCATTCTATCTGCTACAATTTTGCCTCACTTGATAAAACTCGACGCGACTCCGGCCCTTCGGCATTGACCATATAGGCCACAGTGCGCAGACTGGCCTAATTTATATTCGTCGGCACGGTATGCCGTTCGCAGCTATTATCGTATCGGTAAAACGTCAGTTTTATGTATAGTTTATTAAACTCGATTCGCATTGACTTTCGTTTTCTTAATAAGCTCGTTAATACGTTTCACATACACTGCCATCGAATTGTAGATTCGTTAAGCGGCAGTATACAGGACCAAAGTTCAAATTAACGCGCGTCGCCAAGCGTAGCCTAGAGCACACAGAAATGCGGCACACACACGATATGAATATTGTACACAAATAAAAGTAGCCCAATTTGCTACATATTTTCACGCAATCCAGAATACGCTTCATTAAAGACTTTCGAAGATTGGCATAGTGTACCAAAAAGCTAAAACAGACCAGTGCCACATCGCGGAACGATTGACTCGGAGGTCCTACAGACCTTCATTCTCGCGATACCGATGCGACATTGCCACGTGAATATGCGAAGATTGGACAGTTGTAACATCGGTGAAAAACGTACAGCGATTGACAATCAGTGACCCAATGAGTAGCGTATGACTACGGTAAATTATTTTATAATAACCATGAAACTCAGCGTGACTGTGAAATAACCGAGAGCCCACCTTCTTCTCTCTCTTCATTGCTGACTATCCCTATGGAATCACAAGTAGGTTTGATTTTTTATCAAGTTCTACATTCTACATGAAATGCATACCTATGCGTGGAAAAATCCAAAGGATAAGGTGGCCTTCATATCCTACGTCTTTCTTCTTTGCTCTACCACGAACTGACAAATGCGATCCTAGCTGCCACATGTATCGGCTGTTAAAAGTACCTACATATGTGTGCATGATAATGAGTCGAAACTTCGACGCACCGATTCCTCCATAACATAAACTTGATTTCAATCTATGAAAGTAAACAAGGGAAAATAGCCTGGAGTAAAGTAATAACCTTACAATGTATGGTGACACATGTGTGTGCGAAGATATCCTGAAACGTTGGGTACAGGTAGCTGTGCAGGTAGCTAATAGCTGGATACTAACTACCTACTAACTAATACAGTGCTACATTTACGATGTATGAACGGAGACATATATGAATATACCTGGTTACCCGTGTAGATACGAAGGCTGTAATTAAACCTTGAATTTAAACTGGAAAATTAACCACACCGTGTATAATCTTCACAAGACGATAAAAAACACATTAGATCCTAAATTCCTATACCGGACGAAGATGGACAGTTGGGCACCTCATAGGTTAATTTTTTGGCAAGGCTACTGACAGACACAAAATGAAGCGACCGACGTTAGATTTTACCTGTTTTTAACTTGGGGTTCGCTAGTATATTTTCTATTTCTAGTCAGAATCATCGATACTTCAATCATCAGGGGTAATAATGCCGTACACATATACGCAAGCACTACGGTAACTACGGCGTGCTGGGGAGGGGCAAACTTCAGAGGCAGCAAAATTTGCAGGCAGAAAGAAAGTAAAAAATTGATTGGGTGAATTACCCGATGCGCGAAATCCTACTAGTTACCCGGGTAACTAAAGGGGAACCAAGGATAACTGACGGGTTTCTGGATAATCTGAGGGTAACCGAGGGTAACAAATGGGTAACTTTTCCGCGTGGGTAACCAGAGGGTAACTGATTGCGCCGTATCCCGCCAGTTACCCGGGTAACTAAAGGGGAACCAAAGGAAACTAACGGGTTTCTGGGTAATATTTAATAAAAAGAGTTTTTGGGAGAGCCTCTCTTGTGTCACCCTTTTCACCACTGGATACAGTCGTACAGTCACTGATCTCACTGGTCTGCCTGTCTACCTAAGATCTTCGGCTAGAATCACCACATTTCTGCTATCACCAACCATGAGTACTGGGGTAACCCGAGGGTTGCAAAAGGGTAACTTTCCCGCGGGTAACTGATTGCGCATCGGGTAGTATTGGGTATTATTCAGGTGTCCCATATTTAGCAATTTTTCTCAAATCTTTCGGGGCTGCATGAAAATGAGTACCAAGAAATTCGAAAGCCCTTCTGAAAATTTCAGCGGATAAAGAGTATACGTGCGACTAGCTTCCTCCCACCTTTTATGAAAAATAACATGGTGCATGTTCGGATGTCATTTAATCACCAGATAATATAAAGTGTACGAACGATAGGGAAAAGAATGTGACGATTAAAAAATTAGTTCTCTGAAGAAAGAAGTAACGAGCCATAGGAGAAATGGATGCACGATCAAATATTTCTTTGCAAGTAGGCAAAAATGTTTGCCCAATTAAAAAATCAGTCAAACAACGAAAAATATTAAGTGGCGATACTCACTCCACGTTGACGTAATTGAAACTTAACTCCTAGATGTCCACGAATTGGGGAAACTAACTCATTTCGGGAAACACTCGAGTGAAACTGGAGGACACTGGAAACGGGCAACTGGAGAAAAGGTGAATAAGTAAATGGCGGGCCTAAGGATGATAAGGCAGGCCCGTAGCCAGCCATCTGCGGTAGTGGGTGCTGACTGTTTACCAGAGAAGGGGAGGGCTTAGGGATACACATAGTATATAATGTGAAAATTTCTACGAGGTAGTGGTGTAGCCAGGGGTCAGGCCCATAGTGTGAATACTTTTTCAGGGGGGGGGGCAACTCGGGGCAAAAGTAATTTTTTACTGCAAGCTCGTACTTTGTACCGAGGGTGTAACTGTGAGGAATATTTGGTTATAACCATCGTCTATCAACTGCACAAAGAGAAGTCCTTCGCATAAATAACTTCCAAATTTTTAATCCGCTTCACAGTAAGTAAATTACCAATTTTCTGCGCTTCCTCACAAGTAGTTAAACGTATATGTACTTCTCTTAGCTCTTGCTTCCCCTTTGAAAAGTCTGTATTCAGGAAGGTAAGAACACAACAGTTGTGTAGCTTTTAATGCATAATATGAACTGTTTGAATCCATGTCCTAGTTTTCTGAATATCGTTTTATTTTCTTTTTCTGGCTTCTGCACTGGGACTGGGTACATTATTCGAACATGAACACTTCATTCAGTAATAATTGTCTGTCAGGGTATTTTGAAGCAACTGAAAACAATATCTATTTTTTCAAAAAATGCCGAAGGGAAGCCAAAAATTTTCTCAGAGGGGCAATGCCTACATTTGCCCCCAAGCTACGGGCCTGGGGGAGAAGGGGGGCGAATGCCTCCCAAGGCACCTGAAATTGAATATAAAATGCAAAAATAAGCAAGTCTTTAAAACATGTTTTTACGAAAAATTTTCGCTCAAGCAGTAATTTTACCTTAATTTCCATAGAATAGTCTTCTATTTGCGCACATGAGCATACTCTAGTCTGGGAGAGTAAGGAGTAAGCTGGAAAAATGTTGGGAATACTTGAGAGGAACACACAACTTCCTTTACACATTAAGGTGGTCGTTATTTACTCTTGGTTATGATATTTTTTCTGAATTTCCTCTGATTCGTCTCCTAAATTGATTCTAATAAAACCCCAAAAAATTACAAAGTTTCAGGTCGATCGGTTTAGGGGAATCCGCGCCACAAGCTCACTTTTGTTCTTATGGGAAAAACACATGGAGTTTTGACTTTAGTTCCAAACTAAATTTCCCTCCTATATTCACCAGGACCGAAGTCCGTAAATTAAACAATAAAACATTTGTTATCGGATTCAGCTTGTGACATTGGAAAATAAGTCTTCTGCTTTCAACTTTTAGATTTTAATAAAATGTTCAACTTTCTCAAATTTCAGGCTCCAGGGCTACCGACTTTCAGATTTTCAAAATGTCTTCCACATTTCAGCTTTGTTTCAACCTTTCAAATAACGTTCGATACTCAGCTTGAAACGCTCCGGCTTCTGACAGACTAGTCTCTGACCAGAGTCCAGAGTACTCCATTTTCAGAAACGAAATTTGTTTTTCAGTTTGGGGAAGTGGAGAAAAAATTTTGCAAACAAATACTGGAAAAGAAAAAAAATGTCCTGGTTTTTAATCGAAAACTGATTCGGATCCGGGTCATACTCTTGTACGAGGATGCTAGCGAGAAAGAATGGGCTAATTGTCTGAGAAGAAGTAGAAAGAAATAGGTGCCCTTCAATGGTGATAAATTCTTCATTATCTTATATCGGTTGCAAAAACGCAAAATTAACTTGGGCCTGAAAAAAGGTTAAGGGAGGCTTCAGGAAAAGAGTGTACCTGGGGGAAGGGAAAGAAGTGAAATATATTTTTCAATCGTCAAGCTCATTTCAAGTTAATGTTATTTCATAGTAGAAACGCGTGCAATGTGCAGCGTTAATTTGGCACATTTCCTATCTTTCCTGTCGTTCATGCACCCAATTTTATCGTTAACTTCCTATCATTTATTCACTTTATTTCAACGTGCGATTATAATTTCCCAATAATGTTTTGACTTTTCAACTATTTTCCTCTTTTCTAAACCTGTATGTTAAAAATATCCAGACGCAAGTTCTAGATAAAGGTTCGGATGTACTTTAAATTTAAAATTAGTTGACTCCGCGATCTGGAAGTTGATGGTTCCCTGAACTCCAAAATGCAGGGAGAGAGAGCTAAAAGAAGTAAACTATACTAGACTGAGGTTCATTACCAAGTTTTCAACGTCGCTGATTTCGATTTCGCGGTCAATTTTTTAATCTGACCCCCTTAGGTGCCAACAAAAAAGAACTACGGCACAAATAATACGAATTTTTTCGAGGCTGTACTCGATGTGTAGGTTTCTAAGGTCGCTGAATTCATTTCCGAAGATAGTTTATACAAACGCGACCCCGCCCCGACGTTACCCAGAGAACTGAGATCAGTTATCATTTTTCCGAGAAGGTATTCCATTTACAGGTTTTCTAGGTCAACGAACGAAGTTTTCAGATAAGCACTTCTAAGTCGGCGATTAAAAAAATTCCATCAAATTTTCGACCAGGCCCGATTTGAACCATACAGTCATAATATCACACTTTGGAGAGGGCTAATTTGAGTCATTTTGGAAAATTAAACGGAGTATGAATCGGGGTTTCCGCGTAGACGATTTCAAATATTTCGTTAGATTTCGCATCCGACCCTTTTTTTCACTAATGGGATTTGGATTTTGGGGTTTCAATTGTAGCTGCATCAAAAATCTGATACAACTTCAAGAATCTCTGCCACCCACAAAAGTTCTGTAGATACTTTGCTTGATTCTTCTCAGGTCCAATCAATTTTGTCCATTCCAAACTTAAAGTTTTGATTTTGGGACATAAATCATAGCCATGCCAAAATTTTAAAGAGATGTTCGAAATAAGTGGCCGAAGAAACTCTTTCGATAGGCTTTTCAATCGGAGAGCAGGAAGTACGTTTGTTTCGCCAAATTTATGAAGGGGGAAATGCCCATCGGAAAGAAAAACTAGATCACACTCACTTGAACATCCTCCTTCCTAAGTAGATCGCCACTATGATTGAAGCCTATTGACAACTACATGCAACAAAGCATTCAACGTATCAAGTATCATAGCCACTAACTTGAATGAACAGGCGCAAGTTGATGAGCACGTGGCGTGGCGTGGGCCACATGCGGAACACGAACAAGACTCGACGTGACGCGACGTCTCGTTACGGTAGGTTAGGTCCGTACCGGCAAACCAACCTGCAATTTTGTCACAGCTCAGCGGTTCACGCCGTAGAGATGTCGTCGCATAATCTTGCGAACAGATTCAACTGAGCCACGACAGGAATTACACGCGAAAAAGATGATGGTATCATTTACCTAGCAAAAATAAATTTCCACTCCTTGGTTGGGGCGCGAAAACGCAAACATCTCTTCGTTATTCCGAAGAAATAAGAACGACTACCCACAGAAATCAACACCCTCTAGCTCGTCTTCCCTGCATCCGAATTAAGAGCAATTGTACTGGCAAGTAGAACGCATTGTACGCACCCGAGAGTTAGTATAGCGCCCATTTAAATACGAACATTGGAATTTGTATCACGTGCCAGGGCTGTACCTACGTGATTCTGTGAACTACAGCAGCAGTACGGCAGAAAAACGAATCAATTTAAATTTCAAATCGCGTAGTGCATAAGTTAAACTTGCACTGTCTTTTTTTTTCGTTGCTTTTGAGGTTCTCAAGTTCTTATCTGAATGCAACAGCCGAAGAACAGTACACGGAATATCGATACCTGCTGAAGAGGAAAACGCAGAGGTGGGCCTAAACTCAGGCCCGTAGCCAGCGCTTTGTTTTAGCTGGGGCAGAGGAAATGTTAGGTGGGATGACACTTTTCGAGGCTCAGATATCTTTGAAACGTACCATTTTTGCCTCCCCTCTCCTTTATCAAACCTTCTGTCAATTTCAAAACAATTGATTTTTTAAAACAAAATGACATAAATTTCATAAAAAGTTAAAAACAATATCAGAAAAAGTATGAAAAAGATGACGATACATATAATGCTGCGTTAACAGGCTAATACAGTTGCAATTGATAAGATTTATTGTGGAATTCTCTCAATAATTTTTCAGCTGTAACTGCTTCAGTTTTGTTTTTTCCATACGGTAAAATTGTCAAGTTTAATTCTCGGCCAAACAGCATAGTTTGTCTACAAGAATAAGTAAGAATTTTATTCAGGCAGCTAAATGTTGCTTCACAAGTTGCTGAACTGCATGCAAATGTACAAACGGTTGCATATAATTCGTAAGTCTTTTTAAAAGCCGACCTCTGTTTATATAATTCCAATAAGAGGTTTCCTGTCAAAATTCCATTGTCTCTTATGTACCGAATACGAGCCTGTATTTAGTTATGGATTATGTCACGAATAGCGCTATATGTCCAGGCAATGAATGTGTGTTAGTATTAGTGTGGTTATTTGTTGATTAATTTTCAACTTAGGGTGAAATTGTATCTACAGTTCGGTTTGACGTAATAAAGAAAGCAGCTATTTACTTAAAATTCTGAAAATTAATATAAAAATAAATTTTGATTCTTTTCATGAAATTGTAACTGATGCTAGCAATAACATATTGGCTTTAACTTATCAGCTAGTTATCAACACCATAGCAAACGCCCTCTTACTACCTCGCTATCTGCAAGGTAGCTTGTTCTATTTTCCGATTTTTTTTTTTTTTGACTTTGGTAGGTGGGGCAAGCGGCCTATCTAGCCGGCCGGCTGCCCCGTCTCTGGCTACGGGCCTGCCTAAACTTCGTTAACTCTGAGTTGAAGCTGACTTATTTCAGAAATAAGTTGAAGTGAGTGGAGTTTCAATTCTTCTTCTGTAACGCATTTGTAACTCATGAACTTATTTGTGACACACGCAGGGTCACAGCGAAGCAAATTTATTGAGGTGACAATCAAAAATGTTGGAACTGTTGAAGGGAAAAATCAAAAAATTTTCTACTGTTGAGCAAAAAACCACAAAAATCTGGAGACGCATATTTGTCAACTGAGTATCTGAAACTGCTAATTTGCTAACTCTAAAGATAACTGAGCAGGCGAGTTGCCCCATGCTCCCTCTCATGATTCCAACTACACACCTAACTCATTTCAAATTATTTCAAATACATATCAACTTTGTTTTTAAAATACAAACAGAAAGCCAAACATTTCAACTGTAATCAGAGTGCTAAAAGCCAAAATCGAAATAGAAAATGTTATATAATTATGCATTAGCTACAACGTTTTCGTAACTTGGTAAGTTCATAAAAACCTCATCAACTGATTTAATGGGTTGCGAACTTGGTATATAACTCATTAATAGGGCTCGGATAAATATTCAAATAACTATTGTGGTTTCATGTCTGATATGGAATGTAATAAAAATGTTCTCCGTTTCAGAAAATTTCTCAAAAAATGAGCCCAATTTCCATTTTGCATATTTTATCTTCAAATGAATATTAATTTTTTGAATATTTCATATTTTTCAATACATTTCATGTGTATTTTGCTCTTTTTTTGCCAAAAAATGTAAAATTTTACTCGATTCCACTTTTTTTTTCTTACATTTCTTGGCTGAACTGATGATTATCAGTTATCGTATGTGGTATCCAGGGACGTAACACGAAGAGTTTCCCTGGGGAGGGGGGGGGTAAAAATTGTGAAGGTCCCAACTGACTCATCAGAATTCCCAATAATCAAAACAAAAAAAGAAAAACCCTTTTAACTTGTTGGGTTTTTCGAACTTTTCAACTCTCAATTTCCAAGAATCAAAGCAAAAAAAAAAACACTTTTAACTTGTTGCATTTTCCCAACTGCTGAGTGAAAAATTCCTACGGGAGGGGGGGTTGCCCTCTGCTCCCTATCGATACACGTTCCCGGTGGTATCACTGTATTGATTCCGTTTCACGAAATGAAAACGAGGATTGAAATCAATAATATGTGAATTGTATCAATTGATTGCCTCAAGAGTGCACTATAAAGCTTGAAACAATACGTTTAGATCAATTTTCATACATAGGTATTGCATTACAAAATGTCAAAAATAATGCCATATTCAGATACAACTTTCAAAATCCTGAAAAATGATACCCATAATATTGATTTTGCATATTTTATTGAATATTTTCACTAAACAGGAATATTTACATGGAAATATTTTACAGGAGAAAGTTGACAATAATATTAAATATTTTACCTTGAAAAGTTGAATATTTATCCGAGCCCTACTCATTAACTCATTCCGTGAGTGGGTGATTCATCAACTCATTTAACTCGTAAAGTCATGATCTCATTGAGTTTTAATCCACCGCACAAATGAAATATATCAGTTGGCTGTGAGATAATGGCAACTATAGGTATTTGCCCGATAAGGTATACAATACACCCTCCAGCGTATGATTCGCGTTTGGACACTCTTGTAGATGCGCTAGTGTCGTGGACGAAAAGATGATCAGGGTATGTTTACCACAAAAACATGTACAAGTAAAATGAGCTCTAGCAGCTTCAATACTGTTTTCTATGGAAAACTGAAAAGAACTAAAGTGTTAGCCCTTATCATTTCCTTTTAGATAAGCCCAACTTTAGTTTTTTGCAGAACATTTTTGTCACTGATCATCTTTTCATCCAAATACACCAATCAGCGCGCCGCATTTCATTAGGCCGCTAGAGAGCGACTCATTAGCGTCCAAACGTGAATAATGTCCAGCAGTTCTGCCTAAAGCTGATATGATTTGACGACAATTAAGACTTGGAGTAAGTACTGAAAACAGGTCTTTTTATGGGAGCTCGATTATCCCGCGAACTGAGTCTCTCGTCGCTCTATAATGATCCACTTACGGCCTTAAATTTTTTTTAATTCTTTCGGGATCTTTTCAGCGCTTTAAAAGCGGATCACTGATGTTTCGATATAATTTCTGTACCTCCTTGTTTCTTAAATTCAGTAATTCATACCTTTAGAACTGAATTCTCAGTGGTCTAAAATGGTTAAACGCAGAAGTGATACAATAGTTCACATATCTGACTGACCCACGTTGGAGTACATGGAGCTAAAACATGATAACTTACAAGTTGAGTAAGCAATATTTTAGACAGGGGCGGAAATAGGAGGGGGCTGGGGGGCTAAGCCCCCGGTTATAAAATTAGCCCCTAAATTTTATTTTTTAAATTATTAATCTTAATACACTAAGACTTTTTTTCTTTTTTTTTTCTTTCTTACAAAGGAAGTATTACAGAGAAATAAATCTATTTTGTATAGTTTTTTTTTTTGGGGGGGGGGAGGCTATGATTTTTGGACTTTTATAAAGTTATTTTAGGCGCTGGGGCTTCAGCCCCCCTCCAAAGTTTTCGCTCTATTTCCGCCCCAGTTTCAGGATGGGAGCCCAGTTTAATCGGAAGTTGATGTTAGTATAATATAGTTTTGTAGTTGTGTTTGTTTCGCATACGCACAGAAAAAATAAATATGTAAATGCTTTTGGTCAGTCACAGTTGGATGCAAAGGCGCAACCAAGGAGGGGGCTAGGGCTATAGTCTCCTTCAAAATTCGTCGAAATTTTTTCAAAATCAATTTTGAAACGAAAATTGAATGGATGCCGATAGCCTAATGCGGTTCCGTTGGAGGAGCTCAGTTCTAAACTACCCTTAGTCCAAAATTACCGAAATTGAGATTTTAGCGCTGTCTGGTGGAGAAGAAAAAAATACGCATTCCAGCATTCACCGCGAATTTCTATCTCCATTAGGAGGCGAGTTATGTGTGTTCAAAGATGATAATGAAATAGGACCTTAGTGACATTTTTTAAATTTCCCAAATTTCTGTGTTTTGGACTAAAGGCATTTTAGAACTGAGCTCCTCAATTTACAGCTCATGAAAATAGGTAGGTACCAAATCGAGGTATCACCGCTGCCCGAGTTTCTTATTTTAATTCTAGCCCCGACCAAAACAGTTTTTGTTGCGCCCCTGGTTGGATGTAGAAAAAATACGTGAGCCGTAAACGGTTCTTTACTCAATACTTTAGTCCTATGGCCAGAATGAAGATTGTACCGACACGTGCCCGTGTTCCTTGTTTTTAGAGCTAGCTAGACTAAAATCTTAGCTGGTCTGTGGATCGTTATTTCAGATAGGGTAGAAGAAGGAATTCAAATTTTCATTATGCAGAGATTACGAACTTTGGATATTTTGGCAGCAAACATGTATACCATAGCGTGGTCGTCAGCAGTCGCGGATTCTTACACCTTTCATGTACATAAAATGTCAAAATATTTTAATCGCGAACTAGGAGTGCATTTAATATCCGAGCTAGTTGCCATCCAAAATGCTTGTTTCCAGAAAATTTTACGATTGCGTAACCGGTGCAAATTAATTAGTACTTCCCAATCTTCTCTAGATGCTTCTAGAGAAGGAGTTCCGCTGTAGAAAGCACGTTTCCGAATCGCTAGCCTGCAGGCAGAGTATCGTGTCCGACACGAAGTAAACATTCGTTTTCAAAAAACACATACATGTATTTAAAAAAACTACAGACAGGAGTAGTCTAGCACAACACTATGCATACCGGCGTTTACATGGACCCATATCACAGTATCTACGAAAATTTGATTTGTGAAGTCGTGATTTCTTTTTTGGAAGAAGTGCTCTCGGCGACGGCAAATTTATGGTTTTGTGTGAATTCATGGTGAAGGGCACATACCTCCGAGACCGTGACCGTGACATGGTGACATCGCTATTACCACCACAAACATAGCACCTTATTCTAGAATATGTTATTCTACAGCACGAGTTCAACTGATGGGAATTTCCAGCACCGGTTTGGTAAGAGGTGCAAGTTATACCTATAGGAAACAATAATTATTTATACCCTTTTGATGACTGGACGTACACGTAATCTGTATGAGTGCCATCTATATAATTGGACACAAAATATTCACGTGAGTACGTATTTTACATACACGATTTGACGTCGTGTTTGATTCTGTTCCCTTCCTCTTCATACATTTCACTACATTCTCGCTGGACACGTTCAAAACATGATGACGAATGTTTGGTGCACGTGCGGCACTATTTTTGAACAGAGATGTACGTAATCACTGTTGGTGGTTTAGCTCGCTTGCAGAAAGGGGAAGGCAACGGGAGAGTTTGCATTCAGGGGGCCATTTCGATAGGGTGCTGAAACTTTGGAGCAGATGCTACGTCCCATCATTTAGTTTCTGAATGAATAAGTACACAATTATTCTGATAATTTCAATCACAAAACCTTTCAGAGCATCCACGAGGTCTGGGCCAACTAACCAGAACTAAGGGGAATGAAGTATTTAGCATACAGCGTCATAAAATCCAAAGTAAAGACCTGGATAAGCAAGCAGACGGAAATGCACTGGCGGTTGGCCAGTGGCATGAACGTCAGTAAAACACTGATAGGGGACACCCCCAGTAAGTATGCCAAGTTCCTATTAGAGCTTGACAGGAAACATGCAAGGCTCAAGGTCGGACTACTAACCGGTCATGGGGCCACAAAATACATGTGGTATAAAATAGGAACGGTAAGAAGCGGCTCCTGTAGGTACAGTGGAGAAGAGGAAGAAACCTCGATCCATATCATATGTTGGTGTCCAGCAATAGACGGGACAAGACGCGAAGCATTGGGGCTAGAATATCCAGCACCCAGTGAAATCAAAGGGATAGAGCTAAGTAAAATTCTCACTTTGGCTCTAAAAGTGAGGCTACTGAGCTGATCCTTAACAGCAACTTGAGGAATAGTGTAATGGATTGCAAAGTCTGAGCGCTCGGTGCATGTAGCGCCACCTCACACACAAATGTAATGTAAACACTGTTGGTGGTTTAGCTCGCTTGCAGAAAGGGGAAGGCAACGGGGGAGTTTGCATTCAGGAGACCATTTCGATAGGGTGCTGAAACTTTGGAGCAGATGCTGCCCCATCATTTAGGTTCTGAATGAATACACAATTATTCTGATAATTTCAATCACAAAACCTTTCAGAGCATCCACGAGGTCTGGGCCAACTAACCAGAACTAAGGGGAATGAAGTATTTGAGTGAAAATGCTACTTTGGAGCCAGTGGCGGATCCGAGGGGGCATGGGGTACATGCCTTCTTAGTTAAATAATTTTAATACGATAATAGGAAAAAAGGAATAAAAATGGATGAATTGTATTCGTCATTACGTGTCCCACATTGAATAAAATATATTTCCAAG
This sequence comes from Acanthococcus lagerstroemiae, assembly GCA_031841125.1. Classification (NCBI taxonomy): domain Eukaryota; kingdom Metazoa; phylum Arthropoda; class Insecta; order Hemiptera; family Eriococcidae; genus Acanthococcus; species Acanthococcus lagerstroemiae. The sequence goes on along the minus strand of CM063108.1, from coordinate 39,401,571 downwards.
AGCACCCCCGCCACCACACCCCTATCAACATAAAAGCAACAGCTAATCAATATGCACCGCTTCTACTGTACCCCACCACCATCACCTTTTTCTAAATCCGCGCCTGTTTGGCGCTTATGCTTTCGCGGAAACCAACTCATAAAATGAAGTCAAAAACACGAGTATTACTGACCGAAATCGAATGTCAAATATGAAAATGATTGAGTATCTATATAGTGTGCTTTGTTTCTGCCCTTTTTAGAATAATGTTTAAGAATTAAGAGGGGCAGCAGCGGTCTTTTTAGCCTAAGGTATCGAGCTCTTAACACAGTTTGAATAATTCAACTCAAAATTTCAAATACCAAATTGATTCTATCTGGATGTAATTAAGTTCTGGCAAAGACTCAGAGAATTTTAAACAGGAATATGACTCACAAAAGATAATTTTGGAAGGTTCCTACTCACACTTGTTATATGTGGCAAAACCATTTTCAGTGGAGAAAGTCAAAAGATTAGCTGGCAAAGTTAGAAGAGCGGAAGATTTCTTCTTAGTTATTGATTTCGAAAATCTTTTAGTTTTTCAAATTAACATTTTGTAGTTGAAGCTATTAGAATATGCAGTTCCATCCTGAATCTCAGCAAAGTATAGCTTCGACACGTACTTGGGCTCCACTGAATAATACATAAGCAGTTCTACAATGGAGACTGAATCAATCTTAGCATGTAATGAGTATTAGTAAAGTAATAAAAATTTGAATTTAAACCAATCGGACTAAAACTGTCCGAAAATTATAAAAAACAATCTGAACCAAAATTGAGCAAAAACGAGTACTTAAATCTGACTAAATCAGCCTAGAAAACAATTAGAATAAAACACGATTAAAAGCGACCAAGAATTACCAAATTTGATTAAATTTGACTAAATGAACACAAATCTGAAAGAAACTGATAAAAAATTACTAAAAACAACCTCTGTACCGAACATGACATCACCGCCGTAAGCGACCTCTAACGACCAAAAATATCTAAAGAACCAGATCCAAACATGATCACCACAAATAACTCAAAAATGACCACGAATGCCTAAAACGACCAACAATAATTCAACTTCAGCCAAATCTGACCAGAAATAACCAAAATTACCAAAACTCACGACAAAACAACCGTAACTATACATGATCTGCAATGACCAAAAATGAGAATTTCCGGCTCAGCAAACCGAAAACAATTTAAAATCCCCACATCAGACCAAGCTTGGTCGCGCAAATGACCAAAAAGAATTTGAATCAAGGACTAAAAATGACTAAAACGATCGGGAGCAACTAAATCTGAACAAATCTAACAAGGCCCGTAGCCCCCCATACGAGCACTACGGGCTTAGCCCGATCTAGCTTAGCTCTGCGCCTAACCTGTTGTTTTTTTGTGTTTTTTGTTGGTTGTTGTTGTTGTTGTTTGTAGCAGTACGCGTAAAGCCATTTATATAAGGTATAGTTAGGTATCAAGGTATCTATAAACGTAGGTAAAAAATTCTTATTATGCATACTAGCCCGACCTAAAATACGAGCAGCATGCACTACGGGCCTGAATATGACCCAAAATTGAATTCAAATGGTCAAACCAGGCCAAAATAAGGAGGACCAAAAAGAACATTTACCAAAAGTAGATTCGGACTGAGGCCTGTATTTAAAATGCGCAGGGACGTACCGAAGAGTTTTTCCTGGGGGGGTGGGGGGGATCTGTGAAAAGTGAAAATCCCAACTGACTTAACTCAAAATTCCCAAGTATCAAAGACAAAAAAAAAAAAAAAAACTTTGACCTGACGGATTTTTCCAACTGATTCAACTTAAAATTCCCAAGTATCAAAGCAAAAGTAGAAAAACTTCTTGACTTGTTGGATTTTCCCAACTAGCCTATTCGGTATTCAAATTTGGCCGCAACGCTCCGTTTCCGAGATACACTCCAAAATGTGGTCAACTTAGGTAAAAAAAATGACTCTAGCTCAATTTTGACGACGGATTTGAATTCGTTTCGAAAAATTGAGTAATTAGCACCAGCGCCGACGCCGAAGCTTTCCGAAAATTTTTATGGAGAAATTTTCAAAATTCGAAAAAACCAAAAATTTTGATTTAAAGACTGCTGTTGTCAAATTCATTTTACGCGCTGAATTCAAATTCGGTATTCAATTTGGGCGCTGATGCTCTGTTCCCGAGATACAGTCGAAAATCTGGTCAAAATGGGTCCGATAATGACTCTAGCTCAATTTTGTCAACGGATTCAAATTCGTCTCGAAAAGTTGGAGAATTAGCACCAGCGCCGACGCCGAAGCTCTCCGAAAATTTTTTGTCCCGAAAAATGTATGAAGTACTATGGAAAAATTATTAAATATCAAGAAAATCAAAAATGTTGAATTAAAGACTGTTTTTTTGACTCAGTTTTTCACACTGAGTTCGAATTTGGTGTCAATTATCTTGTAGGTTGATAGATAATAATTTGAATTATAAACCTATGAACCTACTATCGGGTATTGTCGGTCTGTAGGTAAATCGGACGTAATTTCTTCTCGAGCCGATGAACCTACGGACCGACGATATCCCTTCGTAAGTTTATAGGTACAGATCCGAACTAACGACCTACAAGGTAATCAACGTCGGTCGGTAGGTTCTTTTACCTACCGACCAACATCCATTATGTTGTAGGTTGATAGGTAATTTGAATTATTTTTTCTCCAGCCGATGAACCTACGGACCAATGATATCCGTCTGTAGGTTTATAGGTACAGATACAAATTTACCTATTAACCTACAAGATAATCAACGTCGGTCGGTAGGTTCTTTTACTTACAGACCGACGTCCATTACCTTGAAGGTTGAGAGGTAATTTGAATTCTGAACCTATGAACCTACGAACGGGTATCGTCGGTCCGTAGGTAACTTGGACTGACCGATCGACCATATCCGCTTGTAGGTTCATAGGTTCAGATCCCAATTTACCTATCGACCTACAAGATTATTAAATCCAGTCCGTAGGTTTTTCAGTTTGAGGAAAAAACCCGAGAGGATTACCTGCAAGTCGACGATATCCGTTTGTAGGTAGTACATAGGTGCAGATCCGAATTTACCTATGCACCGACGAGAATGTATTGTCGGTCCATAGGTAAATTAGACGTATTTTTTCCTCAAATCGAAAAACCTGCAGACCGATTTCAATTATCTTGTAGCAGTGGCGTAGCGTCGGAGGGCACGTGCCCCCCAATATTTTTACACAGTCCACTAATATCGGTGATTTTTTAAAAATACCGCAATTTTCGACTTTTTTTCCCTTGTAAATCTTATTGTGCCCGCCCCTTGGGAAACCCCTAGCTACGCCAGTGTCTTGCAGGTTCATAGTTTCAGAGCCGAATTTATTACCTATAAATCTACAAGATAAAGGACGTCAGTCTGTAAGTCCGAGTTACTTGCAAATCGACAATATCCGTTTGTAGGAGCATAGGTTCCGGAATCGAAGAACCTACGAACCTACGAGGGAACCGACGTTGGTCCGTTGGTCAAACAACCTACCGACTAATGTCAATTGTCATCTTGTAGGTCCATATGTATATTCGAATCTGTACCTATAAACCTACGGATGGATATTGTCGGTCAGTTGGTTCATCGGCTTGAGAAAAAATAATTCAAATTACCTATCAACCTACAAGATAATGGGCGTCGGTCCCTAGGTAAAAGAACCTACTGACCAACGTTTATTATCTCGTAGGTCGTTAGGTACATTCGGATCTGTACCTATAAACCTAAGAAGGGATATATCGTCGGTCTGTGGGTTCATCGGCTTGAGAAGGAAGTATGTCCGATACCCGATTGTAGGTTCACGGTTCATAATTCAAATTATCCATCAACCTACAAGGTAATTGACACCAAATTCGAAATCGGCCCGAAGGATTGAGTCAAAAACAGTTTTTCAGTCAACATTTTGGATTTTTTTGAAATTTGATAATTTTTCCATGCTATACATCAAGTCTTTCTCGGGGCAAAAAAATTGTCGGAGAGCTTCGGCGTCGGCGTTGGTGCTATACACTCAATTTTTCGAGACGAATTCGCATTCGTTGTCCAAATTGAGCTAGAGTCATTTTCGGAGCCATTTTGACCACACTGTCGACTGTATCGTGGCAACGGAGCGCCGCCGCCAAATTTGGATACCGTATTCGAACTCAGCGTGAAAAATTGAGTCAACTGACTCAATTGAAAACTTTCAAGTATCAAAGCCAAAAAAAAACAACTTTTGACCTTTTGGATTTTTTAAATGACTTAACTCCAAATTCCCAAGAATGAAAGCAAAAGTAGAAAAAACTTTTTGCCTTGTTGGGTCTTCCTAACTTCTCATCTCAATTCTCAAGTATGAAAGCAAAAAAAAAACCTTTTAAACTTGTTGACTTTTCCCAACTAGCCTGACTAAAATGGTAAATTTTCCCAACTACTGAGTGAAAAATCTCTACCGGGGGGAGGGGGTGGTAAGTCGCCCCCTATCGGTACGTCTCTGAAAATGCGGCTTCCCCTCATAAAATGTACAGTCAATTTCTTTGTAGGAACAATCAGACTACAGTCTTCAACTGTCTAATTTCCTGTTCATCACTTTCTTCCAATCAACCTACCCACCCGAGCACACCGACCCCCTAGACCATTATAGGTATTTAAATCCGGCTCTATTTAAAAACATCTGAAAAAGCTTGAACAAATTTTTATGAAATCGGGCATTAGTTCCAATCCCGAAGTGTGACCAGCTTTCCAATGGCATAAATTGGGGTCCATGAGGGGAAGTGGTCAGCTAACAATTCCCATCTTCAAATTTTACAGTTTGCTTTTTGCGCCTACATTCAGAAAATGAGATGTTCGGGAGGGGAAGCGAACCGTCAGCTCAGAGAGGCAATACTTCACTTGTTCTTTGACACTCGGTGCCAAATATGTTCTAAAAAGAGTCCACATGAGACTCTTCCTTTCCCGCTGGCTTTACAAGAGAAAACTCAAAATAGAAATCAAGACATCATCATCTACGTTAAAAACTAAGGAAAAATATCCAAGCAATGTTACTTTATATCTAATACACAGAAACCCTCGCTGTTCTGAGTGAGCTGAGAGCAATTAAGCAGCTGAGCACAGGTGATGGTAGATTCTCTTATTATAAAGAAACATGCTTCATTGGCTTACATATCTTAAAGTCGCCTCCATAATTTTTCAGCGCTCAAAATATGCGAGGAAAATGTCTTTATATGGCCCAAAGTAAGCCACACACGGGCGGCAAGGCTGATGAAGGTACGTTTCGTTCAGCTACGTAATTGACTATTGCGAAAATTTCTATATTTTTTTACTCAAAATTCAAAAAGTAAAACGTAACGTAGGTCCTTACGAGTATTTGAGAAGAATAAAACAGGTTAATTAATTAATTTGCATGTCTCACAGAATGGACTAAAAGTGGTTCAGTTTACGTAGGTAATATAATTTATGACCAAACCGCACATTTTATCCAGACTGGTGCCCAACCAAGTGGTACCATAGCCCTTTCGTGGCGAAATACCAGGGACTATAGGACCTTTGATAACACTAATATTCGTCCATTCAATACGCAGTTCAGTTTTCGTGTATACTGAACACTCTATTATTCATGATTAATACTCACAGAGACGAAATTTGACTTTCAGTTTGGAGGGAGGAGGGGGGGGGGGGAGAAGAAAACTTTGCCAACAGATTTTTTTTTAACTAAAAATTCGCCGACAAAATTTGTACAAAATTGAAAATTTGCCGATTTTTAATCAAAATATTTTTTTTATTAAAAAACAACCGTTCTTAAAAACTGAAAAATTCAAATGATGAACAGCTTCAAAATTTTCCGACCGCCAAATATTGGGGGGGGGGGGGGGGCTGAATAGTCAGTACCAACGTATTTTCATCGGTAATATTTTATAAGTAAGCTACCTACGCACTTTGATAGAAATGGCTGTTTGATTACAAACATAGAGGTAAACATCCTCAGTTCCAGTCGTTCTTTTAGTGCGTAGCTGTGCAGCTCATGATTGGATCTTCGCACGTTGCAGTAGCGGTCATTATAGTTTGGCCAGCCGAACACGTGTTGAATGTCGGTAGCACGAGTTCAACAAACATAGAAATTATACTTTTTACAAGCAATATAGCAGTTCCTAAGACAGGCAATTAATAAATTTCACCACGATCCACGATTTAAACAATGATAGAAAAGACAGGTTTCTTCACACTGTAAATCCAGAGTGAACACTTCCACACAACATGTACGAAGTACAAATTACTTTGTGGAGCACCTGATATAAAAGTTTGTCCTGTATGATCAGATCAACTGAATCACCGTCTCATTTACCCAGATGGAGATTTTAGAATCTACCCAATTTGTAAACGTATCCTATAGACTGTACATCTGCGCACGGGAGAATTGCGTGTGTACTACGTGAATATCCGACATACTGAATGCACACTTTTTAAGGCTTCATATTCTTCCAGTCTGACGTACAGAATTCGTACTAGATACTACAGCCTGCGTTAAAACGGCGATATGTTTACTAAAGTACTATACAGCCACTATTACACACTACACACAAAAACGTATCAATATTGATCACATGTATAAAACTCAATGATCTACTTACTGCAATCCTTTCGAACATTTTCATCATTCAAACTGTTAAGAAACAAAACCGCACCTAGTACCCGCGTAAGTACTAAATGTGATAGCAACGAGTGCTAATGATACTTGGAACGCGATGAAATCACAGTTTGCTTCCTTTCGCAAGAAAAAACCACTCGAACACGTACTCAAGTACATACACGCCGAAGGTAAATTTCAGCACCGAATCAAAAATCTCAAAATCTAGCAGCAGGACGATTGCGAGGGCCAAAATTCAAGCGAGAACCACGATCAAAAGTGAGTAGAGCTGAAGTCACAAATAATCAACACAGTACTGCCTCAGTACGACGATACTGTTTTACTATAATATGTTTATGTAGCTCCGATTTTAGCGTATCTCCATTTCCGTATCGACAGTGCGGTTCTACACATTTATATTACGTTTTGTTCTGTGGGTTCCTGGCTGTTTATGCTTTCTGCCCTCGAACAGTCGATCTTACCGGCGAGCAGGCGGCCGCGATTTTGCGCAAGAACGCAAGGCTGTAACTATATAGGTACCCCAACATTCAAGAAGGGCTGCGCAGCTTCTACAGAAGCTATATTTTACATGTTTCCTAACATGTGAACGAAATTCGTCCGATGTCGCGTGTTTCACCGTATGCGTCAGTCCGTCATGTTGTTTACAACCAGCGAACATGTGTGTGTATATGAGTTTACAAGCAGACGCATACTTTGTGACTCGCCTTTCCTACATGGAATAATTTGAGTAGTTACCTATAGGTACATAAATGGTTCTATGAGCCCCTTGTATGAAGCTTTGGAAAATTTCGTATTCATCTGTGATGTAAAGCAGATTTCAGAGATTTACAAATTCTAAGAATCTGTCAACAACATAGGTTGTAGTGATGTAGTGTAAGTACAAATATGGCACATTAGGCCAGATAAATATCAATCCGCTGAATGAAGAGGTTACAATCAAAATGAACATTTACCATCTTACTCCAAGGGCGCAAATAGGCAAAATACACTGTACACGGGTGCAGGAATACATATCTCTTGCTGCGCCTGTGAATATGCGGTCATTACATTACATACTCCACATTCACAGGCGCAACAAAAGATGAGATATTCACTGCACCCGGGTACAGTATTTTGCCTATTTGCGCCCTTGAAGTAAAATGGCAAGTGTTGGTTTTAATAATTGGATGCTGTTAAGCAAAACAGAACCTTGATAAAATAAGTTATTAATATCGTTGGAAAGAGAATAAAAGGAGGAATTTTTCAAAATTGGGCCCCCGATACAAAAATGTGTACCCACCCACCCACATTGAAAAGAGCTTATCAGTAAACGCTATGCCATATAGTTTCTACATGGCTCTTGAACTTCGAATCACGTGTTTTCAAAAAAGAGATTTTGTCGCTTGGTTCTGTTTTGCTTAACAGTGTCCAATTCTAACCTAACCTCTTCTAATGCAGAGATGCGGAGAAACCGGTAGCTGGAAGTAAGAAAAACCGGAAGTTTTTACAGTTGGACGCTGTTCAGCAACAGGGAACCAAAACTAACATTTGTAAACAAAATGAGTTATTAGTATCGTTGAAAAGAGCGTAAAACGTAGAATTTTTCAAAATTGGGCCCCCGATTCAAAAATGTGTACTCCCGTTGTAAAAAGCTAATCAGTAAATGCTATGTCATATCTATAGTTTCTACTTTCTACATGGCTCTTAAGCTTCGAATCACGTGTTCTCAAAAAGTGGATTCTGCTAGTTGGTTCCCACTTGCTGAACAACGTCCAGTTTTAGGATAATTTTGAGAAGCCAGAATTCGGAAGCTGAATAAACTAAAAGCTGGAGGCCGGAAGCGAAAGCTGAAAGTTTTTCAGCTTCCAATCGGCTTCTTACAATTTTAGAAAAATTATTTTTTATCTCAAAGTAGAAGAAAAATAGAAAAAAAGGTTAATGAAAGTGAAATGGTAAGAATCAGTAAAAGAAGCTGAAAGCCGAAAAAAATTGGAAGCAAGAAGTTCATATTATAAGTGAGGCTGGAAGCTAGAAGCGAGAAGCTAAATGAGAATTGGAGGCTATAGAAGCCGGAAACGGAGGCTGTATTGTTCGGCTTTCGCATCCTTGCAGATTTGCATGTAAAATATGAGATAGTGGGTGGAGAAATAATGCGTATAGAGAACAGCGCGTGAAGAAAGGGACATTTCCACCAAAAATTACATTTTATGGGAAAAGCGTTTGAAGTTGGAGTAATTATTTTCTGAAATTCGTTTTTCAGTTTTCAAATTCCAATCCAAGAAATTGACTTGAATTAAATTATGATTTCCGAATTGTACGAGACCAGAAGGCATGTTATGACGTCACATCATGAGTAGTATATATTCGTCACGTTATCACGAATCGTAGAAGTGCGCCATCCACTTGTTAATTTTATTCCCTGATTGTTGTTGTGATAAGAATGTTGCGCGGTGTGCGCATTCTTCCTTTATTTTAAATCAATGCACTTACGGAAATAGTAGATTACGCGATTAGTGCGGAAAGTGAGCGATTTGCGAGTGCGGCAACTGGCAGGAGTAGAAGCGCTCACTGAACGCACTAATCGTGTAAATTACTTATTCTTTATGTTTCAGAAATTGCTTATAATTTTCCAGAGGTAATGACACAATGATCAGAGAAAATAAATTTCAAAACATGTGTTTCTTATGTACCGTGTTCCAACTCTTTCAACAACGTTGACCTCATTGTCTTAAAAATGTAATATCTTCCAGCATTTTGAAGTTGGAGGCTTGGGGCACGTCCATCCGTTTTATGAGGGATTTTTACATAAAATAGGCCAAAAAAGTGAAAATCAAAATTTTGGTCGAGAGATCCTTTCCCCATGCACCCTCACATGTTATATTTTTCGTAATTTTTGTAGTCTGCTTTATCTGTAACAGAAGTTTCCAGTATACAAATCATTCCTAATCGTGGCCGGTCCTGCTGTCAGTGTACCTATGAGATAGAATCATAACTAGGAAGATCTAATTTTGTCAAAAATGAGTTGACCATTGTTTCTGATAGTAAACATTACACTGAATCGCGTTATGTCACTCGTTTTCATGTTCAGGACTTCGGACTGTGAAAACCGGCTTGAGAATCATAAGTAACATTATTCCAGGCAGTGGCGTAGCCAGGATTTTCCCAAAGGGGAGGCGAAGGAAGATTTTCAAGGGAGGAAAAGTCGAGAATTGAGGTAGGTATTTTTTGAAAATTGCCGATATTAGAGGACTATTTTATGAAAAATGAAGGTAAAATTACTGTTCGAGCAAAAATTTTTCGAAAAAATGTGTTTTAAAGGTGAAAATTTGTTCATTTTGCATATTTTACATTCAGTTTCAAGTGCCTTGGGGGAGTCGCCCCTTACGCCCCCTCCCCCTTGACTACGCCACTGATTCCAGGGATGTTGTAAGTTTTGACTCCAACATACGAATTTCGTATGTGCCCCTCCCCTTCAATTTACTTCCACGCCATGGTAGAAGAGAAAGAAAAAAATACTCTGTTTTCAAAATAAACGTCAGAACGTGGTGCACTTGTTGTTTTGCTGCTGTATTCATTTTTCACTTTTTCCAGCTTTCAGCTCTGCGGTGAGGGGTATGGCAGGAGCAAAGGTTGGTAACAGTCACGTTGGATATTTTGCATCATGTTGAGGAATAATTGTGCCAGTATCAAGCACCAGGAGATTAGTTTTCGGCGAAAAATCAAGATTTTCGAGTCAAAATTCACAACATCCATTTTTTGGGTGGGGGAGGGGGGATTCCAAGGTTTTTTACGAGACTTTCGAAATATTTTTCGATTGGAAGTTGATGCTAACTTATCAAATAACATATAGTCCAAATTTCAGCTAAATCTGTGGCCCAAGTATCACTGTTCACGTTTTTCGTCTTTCCTGTAAAATCGTCTTTTCCGATCTTCTTAGTCATGATTCTAGGCTAGAAATATGAGTGTGACTACAAACTTCTTTTCGGGTATCAATTTGGTTGTAAATTATTGGTCCGTGAAACCATAAAATAAAGACAGTCGCGAATGTGAGCATTACTTCACTATTTTTCAGTATTATCTACGCGAAAAAGAAGAAAGCTAGTAATTTTTGATTGTGAACAGTGCTGTCAAAAGTTTTTTTTTTAGAAGGCTGAGGGGGGGGGGCAAAAATTTTAAATGTAGGCTAACAAATAAAAAACAGTTTTCGTCTCTGAAAACTCAATTAACAAAAGAAAAAAAATCGTAAATCTCATTTCTGAAATCTCTCAAGGGGCTTTTCCATCAACTTGTTCGTTTTCGATTTTTTGAAGGGGAGGAGATATACGAATAATTCTTTTTACTTTCCCTCTCGAACTTTGTTTTTCCTATTACTAGTAAAGATACTCAGAAAAACAACGCCATTCTTATATTCATAAGATGATCATTACTTCCGTACTGACGGATATTTTTACAATATTTTGTATCACATCTTCATCACAGATTGGGCTATAATCGGTGTCATGCAGTTTCAAAGCGATAGGTGTTATGGCTTACAATCAGTAAGGAAATGCCTTTTTGAACGCAGTTTTCCAAAACTGCACTTTTTTGGTAACCTGTTTTTTCATCCACTGTCTCACATGTGACAGACAGCAGAGTATTTCCCAAAAAAAGGCACGTTTTCCATTTCACAAAAAAAAAGAACAGCTCCAAAAACGAATGTCCAGTTATTGCTTTTCAAATGGTATTCGGCGTTTCCTAGAACATTGCCATTTTTGGGAGGGGGGATTCCCGTTTCCCGATTCAAAATATTTTGGGGAACACCCCTCCACCTCTCTATAGAACGATTCACCGTTCCCTTACCTCAAGCTTATTTTTCTAACAAAAGTTCGAAGATAGGGCTTTTTACAATGATGCTCATTTTTTAGTCATTTAGCAATAAAATTTAATGTAAAGCGAATTGAGACTGATATTGCATATTTTTAGAATATTTATAACACTAATAACATGGAGATTTCATGAACGCAATAGAATTTCCCGAAAATATCACATGTACAAAGAGATCTATCGTGTAAGGAAGTCGACTTGAACAACACAAGCATTTTGAAGCCCGCCTCCTCGCGGGCTCTGAGTATTTTGAAAAGTCTATACGTCACTACGAAGGGGATTTTAAGATATCCCTACTTTTTCGTATCCTTGATTTTCGAGCGTTAACCCACCTACATAAAAGTATAAGTAATTCGCTCTTTTTCCAGAACGTAATTCACTGCCCGTGAGTGATATTTCCGCAAAACATGGCTGAATTTATTACATCTTTGTGTTATATGATTTCTACAAATATGAAATTCCAGTCTTAATTCGCTTTAATTGTGCAGCTAAAGAAGACCGCAGTATTACTAAAAACTTGTTCTTGCATTATTTGAAAACCACTGACTGATTCAACACACGATCCTGTAATGACGTCACGGGTGAATCTGTCTATTTCTGGGCACAGATGTATATGATACATAGGACGTCACATTTTAGATAGATTCTCATCTTCATTTGGGTAACTGGAAGTTGATTAACTCTTTTTCTAATCGAGAAATCCATCAGTGAAGGAGAAAAAACCTGCAGAGCTAAGTGTTGCACAATCATCATTTGATATGATAGGTGCTGCCTCTTCACTTTCTTTTTTCCTTCTTTCCGTTTCACCCCGGTTAGGCCAAACATCATCGAAGCACTGGCTTCGGTCATGAAACCAGTCGATCCTCTCTCGTAATGCTGCCTTTTTCAATGAAGCTTTTGCGCACCACTGATTTTTTTTCATTCATGCCCAACTTTTATTGGTTGTAACACGAACTCAATCGGAGACCAATCCCGCATACGTGAAATATTTTGTCTCTTTTAAACTGACAATAATAGCATAGACCAGAGGGGCGTGGACCATCCCACCTCCCATTGCGATTTTGTCAAATAGGGGTTTTATAATTCTAGCACCCTCTATAACACCCCTTCCTCTTTTGGTCAAGACCAGACCTCCCTGGAACCCTAGGCTGGCTTTGTCACTGACTAACAAATTGAAAGAGTTTAAACTCCAGAAGTGAGTCAGGTGGATTTAAAAACCACCTCATGAGACCATCGACATACATCGCGGATCCAAACCATTTCTCATTTGATCACTGTTAAATAAATGACAATTTAGGAAATGATAGATACCTTTTTTCTTTTTTAAAGTTTTTTTAATCGTGTTTACACAAGATTCATAAGATTTATTATTTTTATTTGGACGGGGGGGGGGTAATCACCCCCTTACCCATCCATGTATCCGCTATTGGTATGGTAAGACGATGGGACCACGACATGACGGTCGCGGAATCCTCATTAAAGAAGTACAGCATCGGTTGGTTCGGCAAAAAGCAGTTTTCACACAGACATTATGAGTGCACCTGTACGTGTAACACTTAATTACCTGCGATGCGACACAATAACAGGTATAATTAAAAAAAACAGGTACAGGTAATTAGTTATCCATTAATTTCTTCATCTTTGCTTCATTTGTCGACTTTTTTCTCGTTTTTTCCTATTTTCGTATCGTATATTTACTTCATCATAGGGGCAACTGTTATACTCAAATACACAAATATTTTTGTCCATCATACTTCTTTTTATAAAAATTCAAATCAAACCACTGGATATAAAATTAAAATGTTTGCAAAATTAGGTGAGATATATAACGAAAAACATTTTCAGACACCGAGATATTTGAAGAAAGACAAAAAGAAAATGCATCACTTCACAACATCCATGTTGTAGTTTTATTCATATTTAAGACATATTATTGTTTTCGATTAATGATTTACGTTCTATTTATCACTGATGTTGTTATACGCCTTCGTCTTTTGACTAATAGGTTGCGTCTCTCTACTTTTCTTTCTCCTGCGCTAGTCTTGTCTCACATCTATACAATGCTATTGAAACGTTAACCAAAAGTACCTATGGTATTTGGTAGCCCTGCTTCTACAACGAGAGGATAATTAATTTAAATTTAACTCGTTCATATAAAAAACGTGTGAACGGTATGATCTTTGAACGCCTTTGGCGTGTTATAAAAATCGTTTTCGAAAGAAAATTGGTTGAAATAATTTTAGCAATAGCATTGAGCTATCAGGATAAAAAAAGAATTACCTCCAGGGACATTTTTTAAATGAAATTACGTGAAATTGAGAATCGCGATTTTTGTCGTAGAAGCTGAAATAATCCACCAGACATTTCCAATATGTTGAGCATTATGCTGGATTTGCACCAAGGTTATGAGCATATTATGCTATCCAACAAGTCATGCCTTAATATTTTAAATGTAGCGTACTTGTAAATAGCATGCTCATGACTTTGGTGTAAATCCAGCGGGAGCTTATATTTCGAAAAGACAGGGTCCAGACTGTTGGGGTTAGTGGACATGGGGATGGGGTCATGTTAGCTATCAGGAAGCATCTTTTGGTTGAAAGAGTCACTGGCATTGGAAATTGAGGAAATCTCCTGCGAACAAATTTGGATTCGAATACGTACTCCAAGTCACATTTGGCTGTACATGGGTTTATTTTATTTCCCCCCCCCCCCTCCGGGACCGAGTGGGTGGGAGTATTCATTAATTTTCGAAAAAATTACCTCATACGGATTAGTAAACGATGACTTACTTTTACTTGGCGATTACAACCTGCCATTATTCGACAATAATTTTAGTAAGTCTGATGAACATCATGGAGTATACAAAGACATCTATTCATTTTTAGATATCAGTCAGCTTAAGTCACGTAACACTATCCCAAATTCTTTAAATAGAACACTGGACTTGGTACTTGCCAACTTCTCTCACATTGCAGTTCTTGAGGGCGACTCCTTAACTGATACCTGTGACAGTTACCACCCACCCCTACTCGTCGAGTTTGATTTCGTGAAGCACTCCTCAAAAAATAATACAATTGCAACTACAAACCCTCGGAGGTTTGATTTCAAAAAAGCCAATTTTCTGGACATGTATAATCTATTTAAATTAAAAACTTGGGATGAACTGTACAAGCTTACAGATAGTAACCAAGCTGCTGAGTATTTCCAAAATTCCGGAACAGACATCGTAAGCAATACAGTGCCATTAGAAAAAAAATACTGGACGAAGAAAATAGCCTACTTGATGAAATTATTAAAAAATTGAAAAAGAAATCCTCTCTACATAAACAGATTAAAAGGAAACCTTTTAATGAAGAGTTAAAGCAAAAACTCAGGCATATAAGAAAAGAAATCGCAAGGTTTCAACAACAAAAGCATGGAATACATATAAAAATGCTTTGGAGGACAGAATGAAGTTTCAACCAAAAGAATTCTGGCCAGAGATTGCCAATAGGCAAAGTAGTAGGTCTGGCACCAGAGTTATATACCTTTGGTGAACAAATTTACACAAGTTCAGATACCATTGCGGAATCATTTGCAAACTATTTTTCCAGTATTTTTAACCATAAAAATATAACTCAGAACCAAACTCACAGTGCTAATGGGGTAGGGGTTACTGGAGGCGAAGGTCTTATATCGGTGGGTGTGATCACTATCGACGATATAAAACGTGCCCTGCATGATCTTAAACCTAAATCATCTTGTGGCCCTGATTCCATTCCACCATACATATTTCGAGCTTGCTCGCAGTTTTTAATTACTCTCTTATCTGTGCAATACTGTCCTTGAGGCAGGTATTTATCCAACAATATGGAAAACATCGGCAGTTATTCCCATATAGGCAAAATAAATGAAATAAAAAATTATCCTCCCGTCTCTCTAATTCCACTCGCGGCCAAAATTTTTGAAACTGTCTTGCACAAATATCTATACAATCAATCCAAAAACATCTTATCTCCCTGTTAACATGACTTTAGAAAGGGATATTCAGTGCAGATAAATCTAATGAACTTCACATATGATGTCAATATAACCCTATCTAAGGGTGGGCAAATGGATACTATGGATTTTCAAAGGCTTTTGACACTGTCAACCACAAAATCTTACTCCAAAAACGGTGCAGCTTTTGCTTTTCAAAAAATGTAATAATTCTATTTCACTCCTACTTAAATAAGAGAATGCAGTTTGTCGAGTATAAAGGAGTGGCCTCTACGTGTTACAAGAGTGTACCAGGTGTTCCCCAGAGTTCGGTTTTGGGTCTATACCCATTCCTAATTTTTATCGATGATTTTCTGAAAAAATTCAATATTCAAAATTATTGCTGTATGCAGATGATATGAAAATTTATAAAATTATAAAATCTCAAAATGATTGGGTTAAACTGCAACAAGATCTCGACTCAGCTGAGTGGAGTGATATTAATTTGTTACCATTTAATTAATGACAAGTGTGAAAAAATTACCTTTTCAAGAAAATTATGTCCCATTTTACACGAGTCCAAAAGAAAAAAAGATACACTCTGGCGTGTAAATTCTGTAAGAGACTTAGGCATCATTTTGGATTCGAAATTATTATTCAATGTGCATATCGATCACATAACTTTGAAATCTAAAAGAATGATTGGCTTCATAAAGAGAATTGGAACTTGTTATAAAAATTTAGAAATAATGAAAATTCTGTATTCTAGTTTTGTCAGATCAATATTGGAATTCTCCTCTGTTGTGTGGGATCCCAAAACTCAACAAGGTAAAGATAAAATTGAGGAAATTTAAAAAAGATTTTTGAAATACTTATATTGCAAAATCTTTACATAATATTATCCTTCTGAAATTGTATATAAAAAACTTTTGGTGGGCTTTGAGATTATGCGTCTAAAAAATAAAAGATATTAGGCAAAGTTGATCTTCTTAAGGGACGTTTCGAATAACAAAATTTTGTATTCCAACAACTTAACACTTATTCCATTCCGGGACATGCAATACAAGAAATACAGATCTATGTGTAACACGTAGAGGCTCAGCATCAAATATGGACAATACTCTAGCATTATATATTACCCAAAAAGACCCTGGGATCGACATATTCTTCATGAGTAGGAGAGAGTATATTTCCTCAGTAATCAAAGTACTCGAGAGTATGCAGGTCCTAGTCTCTGCATTTCTTTTTCTTTCCCAATACCGCACGAGTGTGGTTTATTTCGGCCTCTCAGCTTCCTTCAACCCTCAGTTCTCAATTCACAATTTCCAACTGCCACCTGTGACCTGTGCGCCCCTCACCCCACGATCTGCCCTTACTCTGGCGCCTGTCTCTTCCTCCCTCTTTCTGTCATATTTTCCTTCTTCTTTATCCCACACCCTTCATTTGAACTATATTTTTTGTTTTTGTCTTTAAGAATTATTATACATACTTATTATTATACCTATACACGGACCAAGACGAGTAGGTGAGGGGTGAATGAAGAGAGGCAGCGCATCCGGCCGCGAGGGACCTGAATTCCAGGCGAGCGCTCAGGGAGTGCAGTGCGGACCTCGGTCAGTAGGGAACCCCATGGGGGCCCTGGTAGGACGCGCGCACCGTTCCGGCACGGAGAAATGGGGACTCGGGCCTGGCCCCAAGGCGTCCCTCCGGTCACTGATGCGACACTCGAAATGGTAGTTTCCGGGGCCGGGGTTGCGGTGTCATAGGGGTCACCTTGATATGCGTGTATCGCTATACGTCTCACCACACCATATCTATAGTCCCTCCCTGTCAATGGGACCCTCGGGCACCTGCTGGATGGACTCAAATATAAATAAATAGATAAGTAAATAATTTATAGTTTGTGTTGGTGTGTTACACTAGCGTTCTAGGCAATGTCAACTTCCCAATAGTCCAAATAATACATGTTTGAAGAAATCCGTCTTACTTTTAAATCCATATTTACCTTGAATATGTCTCATTTTTGAAAAAATTTCATTTAGCTTATTTCATTCTACATTTTATTCCTGTTTTACTTCTTCTTCTTGTATTATCGTTATCAGACTACCTGAGTACTTAAATTCCTGAACCTCCTTTATTTTTTTCTTCTTGTATTTCCACATGTATTGGATTTTATTTCCGTCTATTGACAACCATCATTTATTTTATTTTATTCGTCCTAATTTTATATTTTATTTTAAATTTTTCATCCAACTGTTTCAATGTTTTCATTAGTTTTTCTTTACTTCTTCCCACTATTGCAATGCCATATGCAAACCTTATCATGCTAACCATCTCCCCTTATATTATCACATCTGATTTCCTTTCATTCATTTCTTCAATTTTATTACTTCTTCTATAGATTAAACAGTACTGGTAACAAACAGCAACCTTGTTTCACGCTTTTTCGAATTTTGGTATCCCCCCCCCCCTCAGAGGCATCGCTCATTGACTTACGCTCACTGAAATATTTTATGAGAAGCAGAAAATTTTTCTAAATTTTTTGTACATCAGTATTTAATATGTAATTACTAATTGCTGTATCACATAGTTCTAAATCGTTTACAAATTTTTTATAACGATTATCACTATAATTCGCATTTGAATTTGGGATGGAATTTTTGATCATTTCTAGCTATCTCCCCAAATTTGGGGGTTAGGTATTACCCGTCTACCTCCCCTAGCGACGCCCATGCTCCCACTTCATCCTCTATTTGTATTTGAGCCTTTTGATCCTTATATAAGTTCCATACTATACTCTTCTTTTTTTATACTTGACTCCGATCTCCTTTAATATTTAAAATATTTTTGACCATTCAACATTATCAAAAAGTTTTTCTAAATTTACAAATGCTCCAAACCTTTTTTCGGTCTTTTTCCTGATAAAAATCTTAAGCATAAAAATGCTTCCCTAGTTCCCTCCCCCCTTTCTGAACTTCTCCCACTCTTTTTTCCATTTTATTTTGTCTTCTCTTATTTATTATCTTAGCTAGAATCTTTGGTACATGCGATAGTAAACTTATAGTTCGATAATCTTCGCATTTGCTTGATCCTGTTTTGTGATCTGCTTTCATCCAATAACTAATTTATATTCCTCACAAAATTCTATGAGCCTTACCCCTCTTTCTTCCTCGTACTCTGGTGTTCCAATCTCCCATTATACGTAATTAAATTCTCTTTTCCTTTTACTTTGCTTAATACCTCATATCAATTTCTTCATAAATTTTTTCTACTTCTTCTCCACTATAACTTCCTGTTGGCATATACGAGGGACGATCAAAAAGTAAGTTACACTTCGCGATAAATAAATGAAAAAGAATCGTAAAACTAAGTAAATATATTTTTGGAATCTACAAACCTTCTTCCATTTCTCAACATAATCGCCTAAAAGAATTAAACATTTGTAACGTAGCACAAGTTTTTCGATTCCTTGCGTGTAGAAATTCCGTCCAGTTTCTCGCAGCCAGTCGGCGACGAAATTTTTACACTCTTCATCGCTTGAAAATTACTCCGGAATTTTTGCATAAAATAGTCACAGACGATGAACCATGGGTCCACCATTACACCCCTGAAACGAAAAGAAGCTCCACCGAATGCAAAAACCAAAATTCGCCGCGAACAGAAAAAGCTAAAACCACGATCAGCGCGTCTAAGGTCATGAGGACGGTGTTTTTCGACTGTGAAGGCGTAGTGTACTCTGAATTTACACCCAAAGACACCACAATTAATGCCGAAACATATTGCAAGACCTTGAAAAACCTTCGAAAGGCCATACAAAAGATCGTAGGCCCGGCAAATTAACTGATGGAATTGTTCTCCTCCACAATAACGCCGCCCCGCACTCCACCCGTGTAACAGACGTCCTTTTGAAAAAATTTAAATGGGAAGTGTGGTCATATTCACCCTACAGCCCAGATCTTTCACCATGTGACTTCCATCTGTTCGGTCCGATGACAAAAGCCTTGGGAGGAGAGCTATTTTCAAGCAATGAAGAGTGTATGAACTTCGTCGCCAACTGGCTGCGAGAAACTGGGTGGCATTTCTACACGCAAGGAATCGAAAAACTTGTGCCACGTTACGACACGTGTTTAAATCTTCTAGGTGATTATGTTGAGAAAGAGAAGAAGGTTTGCACATTCCTAAAATATGTTTACTTGATTTTTTACGATTTTTTTTCATTCATTTATCGCGAAGTGTAACTTACTTTTTGATCGTCCCTCGTGGACTATCAGTAAAGATACTGGTTTTGCTGAAATTCTCGTCATTGATATTCTGTCACTATGTTGGGTATAACTTTGCACTCTATCAGTAAAGTAGCGAGAGGGGGGAGGAAGGGGGCGAATGCCCCCAGGCACCTGAAATTGAATGTAAAATATGCATTTTGCCTTCAAACACGTTTTTTCTGGAAAAAGTTCTACTCGAGCAGTAATTTTACCTTCATTCTTATAAAATAGTCCTTAATATCGCCGATTTTTTAAAAATACCTCAATTTTCAACTTTTTTACCCTTGAAAATCTTATTTCCCTCCCCCTTTTTTTGGGAAAATCTAGGCTACGCCACTGCATTCTGTTCCCTACAATCTTATTCATAATAATACCTACTACGCCTGATTGCCCTCTTTCTGCTGCTATTAATTATTCTGTACTCCCTCGCCCAAAAATCATTTTCTCCTGGTTATCTCACTTCACTAATTCCTATTATATCTAATTTTAATCTTTTCATCTCTTTCTTTAAGTTTTCTAAGTTGCCTACTTCATTTGAAGTGCTTACATTCCATGTCCCTATTCTCAATTCTGATAGTTTCTCACTAGGAAGTCCCTGCCCGGACATCCAAATAGCAGATTTTTACCGACAGTCAGGTATTATAATTACATCTGGAATTATTATTTACTTTATGAGTTGCCATCATAATTGTGGTGGTGGAAACGTATCTCCAGGAAAGAATACTGATGTAGTCTTCCCTTGCTTTCACCCAGGTATTCTGTCGTAGTTTCCTTCTCTTACAGAGGGGGCATAAGTGATACATACGTATACATGTTCGAACTTTTCATGAATATTTTAGAAAGTAAATAGGTCTATTTTGTCTTGAGGTGATACCCGACGAGAATTGGAGTGATTTTCATTCGAATAAATAATATTTTCAGAATCTGGATGTACTTCTGATAAGTTTTATTCATATATTCCGACATTTCAAAAACACTGCTCATAAAAAGTCCCATTTTTTCTTTAATATGCGTCACTTTATAAATATGACCGTCGTATTTTCTGAATTAATGTATTTGGCTCATAACTTGACCGAATGTAATAATTAATATTCGATTTTACATCCCAAAAATTTTAAAAAGAAACACTTTTATACGGGTTTACTTTCTATAAAGTAGAAACCGAGACCACAAAACTGAATTTTTAGCGGTTTATACAGCATGAAAAAAGCGAATTTCCGTGAATGTAGATGATCGAATTGTGAGTCGTGTCAGCGGTTAACTGGACCATTCAGTCAGTGTCGGTCCGGTGACTTTGCGAGGCCTTAAGGCAAAATTTCAACACAAAGCACAGAAAATTGTTTTCTACGAAAAGGCGCGCCAAGGCGCACCTTACATAGCTTCGCGCAAGGCCTCAGGAAAAATGTCCCTTAGCCCCCCCCCCTGGATAGCACTGCATTCAGTTAACCGCTAACATAATTCACAATTCAATTGACGCTTCTTATCAGTGCCAGTTCGGGTAAAACTGTGAACAAAGAATATTTGGACGAGGTACATGCTCGCCTGGTTTCAATTTGAATGTATTGATGTACGTACGTAAAAATTTCATCTGGAGAGCGCAAGTAGTTTTCAAGATAGATAGCGCGGTTGTGACTCTACAGTTTACAAAATGTGTGATGTGTTGCAATGACACATTTGCCCTCATTAGGTACTAAAAATTAAACATCATACAACGAATAGTTTTGTAAAGCATCCTACATTCACTAAAACATCAAATACTGTTAAATATAGTGCAAAATAAATTCTGCAAATGTTTACTCTTTATCAGCCAGTCGAGTATCGCGAAATGATAAAATGTAGGAAGGAAGTTGACGATGTGTAAAAACGTGCTCGAGAGCGATATAATGAAGATTCGAGCTTGAGGTAATTTTCCTAAAAAGGCTACTCCAAT
Organism: Acanthococcus lagerstroemiae; assembly: GCA_031841125.1. Lineage (NCBI taxonomy): Eukaryota > Metazoa > Arthropoda > Insecta > Hemiptera > Eriococcidae > Acanthococcus > Acanthococcus lagerstroemiae. Next base: position 39,379,920 of record CM063108.1, on the reverse strand, counting down.
TTTCCACTTATTTGCTAGTAGCTTCAAGTTTAAACTTAGAGGAATATAATATGTTAATGGCAGGAACCCGAAGTTGTCCTCAAACCCCCCTTTGAGGTGATACCATCAGGTCCATCTATACTGCCTCCAGGTTATGATTTCTTCTGCTTAACCTTCAGCCATAGGTACCGGAATCGAGGGGCGCGATACATTTTTCCGCTGCAATAAAAATATAGGACGGGCAATGCCTTCCAAAAAAATGTTTCTAGAGATCAGGTTTGGAGGGAGTTTTAAGGGGATATCTAAACACAACCACAAGAGTTTGCTCCGGCAGAAATTATTATTGTCAAGCGCCTATGGCTTCAGTACTGGCAAAAATTCTCAAAATATAGTTTTTGCCCCGTCAGATTTTATTTTTAAGGGAAGGGAGGATGGGTGGGGGAGTACGAGAGGAGGTCAAGGGATGACAGTACGGGGAAAAGGGGGAGGTTAAAAGGCTAGAGCTGAAGTCGGAGTCGTAACCAGAAATTGGCAACGGTTCAAATAAAATTCTTAACTTGGCTTCAGATCCAGAAAATGATTTTTTTCGAATTCTGCTTTTGGCTTCCCTGAAAAATGATCCGCACTGAGTCCCTGGAAAATAGTATTAGGAGGACGGCATAGAGCCAGTGACCTCAAGGATGAGGGTACGAGTATCAACTTGAACCATCACGTAGGAATTACCTGGAAATTACCAGCAATGAGGGCAGTAGTATCTCTTTGAATCAACACGTGGGAATTAGCAGCAATACTAGAATAACAAGAATTCTAACGTCACGGAGATATTTCCTCTTCATCGCAGCTGAGAAAATCTTAACACACGGTACGCGCAAAATTAAGCAAAAATTTTTCCACATCAATGAAAGATAAGAATTTAGTTAACTGTAATTTAGTTGACTGAATCTGAAGAGTAACAGGTCACATTTTTAATAAGAAACAAATATTACGTTTCATTTTTGGATTAGACGTCACTCATAATGCATGTGAAAATTATCCCTCAAAGTAAAAAAGATAATATTTTAACGGTACATGAACTGTAAATTATTTCAGTTTTCCATTCAACGGTTCGCCAAACTAGAAGAAAACCACGAATTTTATTAGTGGACTATATTTTTATCGGTTTTTTACAAAAAAAAAAAAAAAAAGATCTGGGTGACCACTTGTTTTGCATAATAGGTATTAGGTATGATAAGAATGAAATTAGTACCTTGTCAGTCAAAAATTCTGATAAAGCCACAGAGCAAGTTCCAACGAGTCCGATTTTGTTATGATGCGTTGTAAATCACCACTGCTTTAATTAATGTGCACGTAAAGGTACAAGTAGGGGGATATCTGAAGGATCAACTTGATTTTTAAGAGGTTATTTATACTGAAAGAGGGATGAGCAGTTTCCATCCAAAGGTTTGGTAGCTGGTTTTTACAGGAGAATCAGAAGACATCAGTTGAAAAATTCAAGACTTCTGGAATGTTTTTGTCCATTTTGACGACACAAGTCAAAATATATAACCTTTAAAAAAAATTTCCTGCACTTGCGAAATAATGGACTTTCCAGCTGAAAAAATGTTTAAGCCCTATCCCCCTAACAATTTCCCTTCAGCATGCTTTTTTTTCGAATTTTACCATAGGTTCTGTAAAAGTTGCAAATAAAATATTAACGAAAAACTTTATAAGCATGATGATCCTAAACATCTTTTTTGTAGGAAACGGAATAAGTAAGATGGATCCCGTCAGCACGTACAATTACTTCGTGGTTGTAAAAATAATATTCCAAAAATCTCGGATCAATTTTTAAAGGGGAGAATCTTGCAAATACTAACAGTTTTGGGAGCGGGGGTGAATCTGTCACTTTCCAGTTTTCAGTCTCCATATATTACACTCTGTTACTCGTGTATAATGTTTATACTTTTCAGGAAGAACATAATGATGCCTCCCATATCTGTATTTACCAAAATGACACGCCCCATTTTATTAGAAATACATTGTAGGAGCACATGGAATCATAAGTGCGCCTAATTTATAATGGCCAGATGACTATGAACTAGACTGCTAAAGTGCTAATACCCTTTAGACCAAATTGCGGACTTAAATTCACTTCATTGTTAAGAAAATAATCCTTAGTTTAAATTTACTGCCATTGATTGATAAAATAATGCTGAATAAAGAACAGTTATACATCATGACAAAATTTTGTGTAACAAACTACAGAGAGAAAAAAAGAATGGAAAAATGACTGAAATAAATCATGAAACAAAAATTACAATTACGGATTTCCATAGTGCGTTTTGGATCAGTTCTTGGTTGTCACGTTACTAAAAACTTTGTACGCTTTGATAATTCGGAGGATGGCTATTGTTTCAATATTAATGGACTAAGAATGCCGCTGCAGTAGAAATTTTCTTGATAAGTTAACTAGGCAATTTTTGCGAAGCATTTTCCAATAGGAGATTGATAGTTATTGGGATGTTAACCTCACCTAGGTAGCGCTAGCATCGTGGTATGGTGACAATGGAGAGAACAACTGATAAGAATTGAAAGGGGGATCTTTCGTACCTTATCACCTTGTTATTACCGGCAGGGATACTAATTTCGGAAACTCAGGTTAACATCCCAATTAATATCGGCTCTACCTCTTTTTTCTTGTGTAGAAGTATAATTTCAGAGAGGTGTGCCACTGTTCTCTCATCCAATGTTTGTAAAACATTTATGAAAATTCTTAAACATAAGATCTATTCATTTCTAGACGCCCAACAACCTCTCGAACAGTAGGGTTTTAGGAAAAAGTACAGCACTATTGATCACATTCATACTTTAGGGCAGGTTTTTGAAAAGTCGAAAGAATTTCAATGCAAGGTAGCAGTCATGTTTATAGACTTTCATAAAGCTTTCGATTCACTATACCATGATAAAATTTGGATTACATTAAGAAATCAAGGAGCTCACTGGAGGATAGTAGAAGTTTTGAAAGAAATCTATTCCAAATCGGAAGCTGTCATCAGACTGGATAGAAATGAAGAGAAGTTCAAGATCAGGAGAGGTGTCAAACAGGGTGATCCGCTATCTCCCAACATTTTCAATGCAGTACTGGAGGAAATTCTTAGAAAGGTAGACTGGAGGGGTAAAGGACTAAAACTGGGGCTAAAGTACGCTGTTGGCAAATATAAATACCTAAATCATTTGGGATTTGCTGACGACATTGTTATTATAGGGAAAAGCAGCAGGGAACTTAAAGCAATGGCGGAGGATTTGAGGAGAGAGAGCAAAAAGTTTGGTTTAACAATTAACTATGATAAAACTAAAATTTTGACCAACATCGAACACTTTGATCCGATATTAGCATAGAGAATAACAATATCGAAATAGTAAAAGATTATAAGTATCGTGGCCAAAACATGACCGCACAGAAAATAGAACTAAAAAACGAAATCAAAATCAGGCAAGCCAATGCCTGGAAGGCGTTCTAGGCCCAACGAATATTCTTAAGGGGAAACTCAAAATGCTATCAAAAATAAAAATACTTGAAAGTACTATCTACCCGGTACTGACCTACGGGGCAAAAACGTGGGCCTATACTTATAACCAAATACATAAAATGGAAACAACGCAACACGCCATACTGAGGAATATATTGGGCATAAGATTAAGGGACAAAATTCACGTTTCGGAATTGTTCACTAAAACAAAAACTAAAAACATTGTCAAGATCATCAAAAAGCTAAAATTTAACTATGTAGGGCATGTTGCGATAGAATCCAGATTGAAATGGAACAGAATTGCCACTTTCTGGATCCTGGGCGAGGGAAAACGCAAAGTTGGGAGACCATCGAAAAAATTGGGTAGATGAGGTGATCGCGGTGGCCGGCCCCACTTGGGCACAGAAGGCCGCAAACAAAAAAATTTGGTTATTTGACCAACGCTCATATCCAGAATTTGGTGGCTGGGTGAGGAGCGAGACCAACACCCCCTCCCCCCACGAACCTATCGATCCAATATGTAATTGTTCCGTCGATTTCGTTCCGCCGAGCCCGTGAGCTTGTAATAAAAATAAAATAAAAATAAAATTTTTCAATAGGAACGGACTTTTTGATCACCCCGTATATATGACAGAAATCTTTCAAATGGCGTATATTTACTTCTATTTTATTTCTTCTCCATTTTCTACTTTTCTTATTCCTTTTTTCCTTCGTTGTTTTCCTTCTTTTTTTGGTTTGAAAATTCAAAATTCTGCCGCTCTAGGCAGCTGCCTAGGTTGCCTAATGGTAAAAATGCCTCTGTTCGGATGATACCAAACTTGGCTTGCTACGAGTGAAATTGGTTTTTGTCAAAATCAGTACTGATACCGAAGAAAAACTAAACTTTTGATATGAGCGAAACAAAGAATCCACAGCTATTCAGAAAGAAGCATTGATATTATCTTGCGGATAGATTAATACTGTTAGAGCTCTATGACTTCGTGTGAGTACGATCGTCCGCCATTTTGACTCCAACCGCGCCTGTGGATGCCGAATTCGACTATACGGACCGTACAGCGTAGTCATTTCGGCATCCACGGGTAAGGTTGACGTCAAAATGGCGGACGATTGTACTCACACGAAGTTATAGAGCTGTAATACTGTCTTTAGTCTTATGGATTGCATTTCTGGGTATCTTTCAACAAAGGGCGCCACTGTCCACCCGAAATAAACTGGAGACCTATTATGAAACTTTTATCGCGATACCACAAATCGTTACAGAAGTAACTTGTACAGTAAACCCTATCAAGTTACCACTGTAACGATTTGTGATATCATGATAGAAGTTTCATAATAGGTCTCTTCTGGGGTACCACGTTACCCGCACGGTACCGCGTTTGAGGACCTATCTGTAAGAAGGACGTCTGTGAGCTGATTGGAATAAACAAAACGAGACTGTAAAGTTTCAACTCGATATTATCACTATATAGACTAATTTTGCGGCAAAAAGTCTTATTACAAAAAATGTAGAGCAGAATTCGATCTACAAGATGGGATAGTTAAATTCACAATCTATTGACAAGTTAATGCGGGAAAGTTGATAGAAAAACCAATCACAGACGCCCTTTTTGCTGAGACGAGAAAACTTCATAATTCTTATATCGGACGCCCTTTTTGTGGAGACAAGGAATCTTCACTATTTTGTTATCAGTTGAAGTGTTCTCCTAGATTCGCTTTTAAAATATCCGGTGATAAGGAGATCTGAACAAGATAAGTTTTGATGCCGTGCAGCATATCAGCAGCAAGTCTGTCTCAAGACATTGAAAAGAAACAACGTTATATTTTAAATTTGATTGATTTCGAAAAAAGAAATCAGCTCTTGGATAGATTTGAAGCTGAGGAATCCGAAAATAACAGTCTCCGCAAAAAGGGCATCCGCTTGACGGACGCCCTTTTTACAGATAAGTCCTCGTTTGTACCTTCTTCTTTACTAAGGCACGTGAGTCAAGCATATCACAATAGTTTGCATCATACATACACTGGCAGGTTGTTTAAAAACAGCTTCAAGGATGTACCCAAGAGAATGCCACGAGGGAGCGAGTAGAAAATTGATTTCAGATAGAAAATCAACAGCCCTCAGTTAGAAAATCTAAAAAATTTTTTGCTTGTTTTCACAATTCATATTAGTAGAAAAAACCTATAATCGTTTTTCGTTCACTTAACCAAATAGGAAGCTTTTTAGCTCAAAAAATTTAGCTTCCTCCCAGCAATTTCATTTTGGTAGGTCCCTGACTAGACTGCCCGATCTGCAAAATCAGCGTCAAAAGAGACTCTTGACACTCTTTTTGAGTCAAAATGCTCCGCCCACTTGTACAGCGGAAGTGATCGGTCAAAAGTGAGTCAACAAGTCAAAAATGCGTCGGAGTGCTCTAATTGGTTAAATGATTGTCAAAATTCGCAAAATTGACGCAGGTCAAAATTATGTCAATCCTTGCAGATCGTGTGGCGGTGACTCCCTCGCTCTCTACTACGTTTGATGGGCACCACAATATCCAGACCCTACTAACCTCTCGAGTCCGGCCTTATGTGTGACCATATCTACAATATCGTATTGTCTCGAAAAATTACCATTATTTGATCGTAAGCCTTTTTTAGTTGCGGCCTAAGGGGACAAAAGGTTATCTGTGAAAAATGAAAATTACTCGATGATCAACATTGAATGTAGTAAACCTTAGCCCGTAATCAGTTCTTATCTTCAATTTGATAATATCTTGATTAACCTGCTGAATTCTAACATTCGAATTCGCATAAAAAGAAAACTGTTGATTAATTGACTTTTTTCTTTAGAACAGACCACTGATTTACGCTAGGCAGCTTTTTAGCTCAAAAAATGTAGCTTCCTCCCAACAATTTCATTTTGGTAGGTCCCTGACTAGACTTATAGACTGTCCGACCTGCAAAATCAGCGTCAGAAGACACTCTTGACACTCTTTTTGAGTCAAAATGCTCCGCCCACTTGTACAGCGGAAGTGATCGGTCAAAAGTGAGTCAACAAGTCAAAAATGCGTCGGAGAGCTCTAATTGGTTGAATGATTGTCAAAATTCGCAAAATTGACGCAGGTCAAAATTATGTCAATCCTTGCAGATCGTGTGGCGGTGACTCCCTCGCTCTCTACTACGTTTGATGGGCACCACAATATCCGGCAGTGGCGGATCCAAGGGGGGGCCAAAGGGGCTATAGCCCCCCCCCAAAAAAAAAAAATTTCACTCGCTTTTCCACTTATTTTAGCCACCGATGTTTTTAATGACAGTAGCGCTCATACAGCACAGTTCGTGAATACATATCGCGTTATCAATGAATCAACATCATCACTTATCAACAATCATGCATTCATGCTTAAAATTTTGTTTGCTCTTTTTTTCTCCAACATTTAGCCACCCCCCCCCGCCCAAAGTGTAATCCTGGATCCGCCACTGATATCCGGACCTTACTAACCTCTCGAGTCCGGCCTTATGTGTGATCATATCTACAATATCTTATTGTCTCGAAAAATTACCATTATTCGATCGTAAGCCCCTTTTAGTTGCAGCCCGAGGGGACAAAAGGTTGTCTGTGAAAAATGAAAATTACTCCATGATCTACATTGAATGTAGTAAACCTTAGCTCGTAATCAGTTCTTATCTTCAATTTGATAATATCTTGATTAACCTGCTGAATTCTAACATTCGAATTCGCATAAAAAGAAAACTGTTGATTAATTGACTTTTTTCTTTAGAACAGACCACTGATTTACGCACATAAGTGCTACATTCATTCTCGGAAATGACCGATTTTATAATATACATCACTGCATGGTATTTAGTGCATGCGCTAGCGATTAGATAAAGTATGGGAGCTAGGTATCATTTACCCATTTACCGGTACTGCTGATTCATCGTTAACAGAAACGGAAGTGTGATGAGAGTACAAACAAGTATCGCCGCAAAAATACGTTAGATTATCTTCGCAGACGAAAAACGTTTAACGGCTCAAATATTGATTATAAGTACTCGAGCACGACACACACACACAACACATAAAAAAAGTACACGAGCAGTAATACAGAAGTGAACCAATTTTTGGATCGACGTTACAGCTCGGCCAATCGTAGAGACGCACCGACGACTTGCTTCGAAATTTTTCAGTCAACCTTCAAGGGTGTCTACGGCGTAGGTACGAAGTGGAAGTTGTAATACATAATTACAGAGAGCAAACAACCTGGGGGAAGACACAGATGAAGAAGAAAAAAGAATCTTACTTAACAGACCCGGAAGGTTAAACTCAAATGAAATTAAAGTCACGTGACTCGAACCTTTAGGTACATATATCCAAAACGTATTTAACAAACTGAAGGGTACACCAAAGAAGCGCAGTGTATGCAATACTGATGCAAAGTCTATACGCAAGTCACTCATACAAACACTACAGACCGGTACGCGGTAGTTTTAGAAAAGGTATAACGTTGTGCAGCGCACGTAATTATACCTTTGACTATTATAAAAATTTAAATATTCATTAATGCGAAAACTGAACGCTCCTCTCACAGTTTCGAAATCAACAGGCTAGATCTTTGTAAACAAGCCGACAATTAGGGGGCGAGGGCTGGATTTCAATCACGCGGATGCGAGGCCCGCGATAACTTAACCTCGCCAAGTTTCCTCCGCATACTCCTCACTACCGGTCGCTCTCGGCTCTGTGAGTTTTCTAGCGTGTGAACAAACAAACCTCTAATAACTATTGACAGGGAAGGAGGGGAAGCGATCGAGAAAGAAGAAAGCGCCGTCGCGAATTTAAAATACGTTTAAAATAGACACTTCTACATTCGTAAAGCCTTAAATCGGAATCTAAGCTGGTTCTCTCTTTCGTTTTTCAAAATCAAGAACCGGTTTCTATTATATAAATAATAAATTACTTACTATGTACCTAAAATTGGGGTTCTACTGAAAGTTGAGAAACGACGGTGTAAAGAAACGTATCTAATGTATAAGCAGGAAGAAGATGAAAATAAAAAGGAAGAAATAAACTGATCGGGGAAAGGGGCGGGTAAGAAATGGAAATTAGAAAAGAAAAGTGAATTGGCGCGGTAGCGAATAGCTTGTGAAGGGAAGCAGACGCGCGGCGCGACGCGGCGCAAAGCGGGGGCGGTCGCGACACGACGAGTTAATATCTTGATCACGTAATCGCGCAATCGCAACTATATTTGTACGGACACATTCACATCATTCGCGATCACAATCACAATTTACACTGCTCACTGCTGGTACTGCTGACAAGTATACTGACACCGACTGTGTACGGCTATACTGATGATATACTGACACATAGATACTGAAATCGGAACTCGGATAGCGCGCACACGACGATGATGCCATGAACGAAGAACGAATGAGCTATGTTATAGTAGTGGCAGACCTGAAAATTTTCAAATCCTCGAACTTCAATTAAAGGCGGAGCTCGTCTCTCGGGAGTCTCGGGCTGGTCGAACTTATGCCGCTTTCAGCGCGGCTTCTGCTATCGCAGAACTGGATCCATCGGGATGGGCAACCCGACCCCATCTGGCTGCATACATATATATTACTCTTCCGTAGTCCGCCAGCTCACCGATCCGGTGTGCGCGAAGCGCACTGAGAAGAAACGCACGAGTGATGAACTCGTTATCTGCAAAAGAACGTCGAATAATTAATGGCGCAGAACGTTCTTCCCATTTTGTACGCACGCAGTCATAACTATACCCCTGGTACCTAAAACGCTACAAGCTACAACCATGCGCACAACCATATCTATAGTCTATACCCATGCTAGTGTCTCGTGCCTATAACCATAACCATGCTGGCTTGATCTGCTGATCTGCTGTACACATTGATATAGCGTTGCTAGAATTTCAAAGGTGTTTTGATTGTTTAAAGAGCAGTCAGCCTAAAATATCGCCGTCCCAGAAGAACAATGACAGAACTGCGAAATTGTGCAATCATGGGTTCTTGTGCGTACTAAGTGTATCATGACTATTTACATCCAAGAAAACGATGACAGATTTGTAATTCATCTTCCTGCCGACATAGAGAAACTGTGTCGTTGAAAATGATCAAGTTTAGAATAGTACAAGCCTTGTGGAGGAGGGTTGTACAGCGCGAGTAATAAATTGAAGAGTCGTGTTACGTGCCAAAGCCAAACGATAAACTGTTTATTGTTACTTTCTGCTGCTCGTTCGTCTGCCTGTTTTCTCCTCTCTCGCCTCGCACCTCTGACAACCCACTCACGCCTCAATACTCCCCTTCAGAGTGGAACTCGCACATTTTACAATACAACATCGAAAATACACAGAAAATACAACAAAAAAAAAAAACAAAAAACTTTTGAACAAGATAATTGGTTTTACATATTTGATATACTTAAAAATTAATGGTAACTATAATTTACTAGATTTGTAACATCATTTAGGCTTTAATCACGTCGTGGAGGAGGGTTGTACAGCGCGAGTAATAAACTGAAAGAGTCGTGTTACGTGCCAAACGATAACAGTGTTGCCAGATTGGATTTTCCGAAATCCGTATATCTGAAGGGCGCGTATGGATTTTCTATAGATTTTTTCCGAGAACTTTTCCTTTAGGACAGAATAATTTTCAAACCGCTAAAATGTAGTTTTTCATGTATTTTCACTCACGTTTCAGTATTAATATTAAACAAGAATTTGATAACTAGTTACACTAGGTTGACAGACAGAGGAGTGAAATACAGTTTCGTCCCACTTCCTATCTTTGGTTTAACTTAGAGGAAGCTGGTACTAGTCTCGCGCTTTAGTACTAGCGATGGGCAGTGGGAATATTCCCAGAAAAAAAAAACTGGGAAGTAAAGAAATTTTGGGTGGGAAGTTATTTTCAGGGAAGATTAGATTGGGAATTCACTCTGAATAAAAATAAATTCCCAGCTTCCGCGATGCGCCCAGCATTTCACTAGTTGGTACTTGGTACGCTCTATTTCAGCTATTCGCGAGAGGATACCTCATCAGGAGCACTAGTGTTCAGGACGAAAATATGATCAAATTAATGCAGTGCACTCATGGGAGAATTTCGTAAAATCCAAAATATCTCGATAAATATAATTTTTATTTTTTAAATTAAAGAGAACTCAATTTGTTCCCGAGCAAATTTCGAATGTAATGCACTCGCATCAAGACGCGTTCATGGAAATGACAGTCAATATTCAGTAATTTACTCTCTCAAATTCGACTTGACAGTTGTTGACACTATGTACTTTGCAAGTTTTCATACACCCTTATTCGTGTCAGGACACGAAGGGTGCGTTGCAGATAGCAAAATTAGGATACTGGACGAAAGTATGATCCGTCATCGGTCCTGATAAGGGCGTATGAAAGGTACAGTCTCAAGTCGAATTTGAAAGAGTAGATTAATTATTACTGAATATTGACTGTGATTTCCATGAACGCGTCTTGATGTGAGCACGTTGTATTCGAAATTTACTGTAAAATAAATTAAGTTCTCTTCAATTTTCAAAAAAAAAAAATAAAAATAATAATAATATTTACCTAATGAGATATTCTAGATTTTACGAAATTCTCCCAGAAGCGCAATATACATGTGATGATATTTTCGTCCAGTTTCCTAATTTTGCCACCTGCAGCGCATCCTTCGTGTCCCGTCGCGAATATTTTTAGATAGCGTGATGATCATTCACAGTCCTCCGAAAAATTTGCTCTTAACTTTCAGTTGGGGGGGGGGGGGAGTGGAGAACAATTTGCCGACAGATATTTTTTTTAAACTGAAAACTCGTCGATAAAATTTTTAAAAAATTGAAAAAAATTGCCGATTTTTCAATTAAAATATTTTTTAACTGAAAAAAAAAACAAAAACAAAAAAAAACAAGCGTTCTTAAAAAATGAAAAATTCGAATGAACAGTTTCAAACTTGTCGATTCCCAAATTATTGGGGGGAGGTCAACCCCCCCCCCGGTCCATAGTTTGACCCTGTTTGTATACTTCCTGCCAAATATAAACGCGACGTAAGTGTATACTTTATGTCGTAATTGCTCTCAAACTTTCAAAAATTCTGGTAGTGTAAAACTGCGTAGGTACTTTTGGTCGTTAATCAACACACCTTACATAATATTTGTAGTAACAATAACGCAGTCAGGGATATTCCCATAAGGGGGGCTACCGGGGCTCAATTCCGTCTCAAGAATTTTTAGGAAAATCGAGGAAGAGCTCAGCCCCTCCTCGAGAAATTACCTAAAATAAACAAAATTCAGTCTTGTAAAATCAAAAATTCATCAAGATACTAGTCGATGATTAGACTTTGAAAAGTGTAATGCAAAAAAGTCCGACTTCAGCGTTACTATTGGTCCCTGTTGTAATTTTATAGTGTTGTTAATTGTTGCATAATATTTTTTTGCTGTTACATTTTTACGTCTCCTTAACCTACCACACCGATAGTGATAAAAATACTCAGGATATTTTTATTAAATGTATTTACTAAATAAACCTTTGTACCCACTGTAACGTCTGTAATTATTTTAAATTTTAATCCATTTTGTTGAAAATAAATGTTTTTGTACTTTTTATAAATTTATTGCGGTTTTATTGCGAATGTATAAACGATGACCTATTTTGAAGCGAATATGACCTTTGACTGAGATGTTTGGTTTTTTTTTAAATGAGGGAAATTATTCATAATTTAGAGCCCCCCTCAAAAAAATTCATGGGGACATCACTGAACGCAGTTGTAATAACCTGATGCGCAAAATCCCTCAGTTACCTGTGTAACTAAAAACAAGGGTAATCTGAGGGTAACCGAGGGTAACAAGTGGGTAACTTTTCTGCCGCGGGTAACCAGAGGGTAACTAACTGCGTAGTATCCCGCCAGTTACCCGGGTATAACTAAAGGGGAACAAGGTTAATCTGAGGGTAATTCGGTGGTAATTCGAGGCTAACAAATGGGTAATTTTTCCGCGGGTAGTTAGGTATAACTGGAGGCTATAACTGATTGCGCATTGGGAAAGGGTTGATTTCATGCTACATTTCTGTTGTACTTAGTTCTCACTCTGTTATTACCTGAATCTCTGTTATGCCATACAACAAAATTATGATACTATGAATTCAACTGCTTGATTATTATTTGGTTGTCAAACTACTATTTAATTAATTAACATTTCATTTTTTGCTTCTCCTATAAAACGGCATATTCAGCAGTTCGGTCATTTTTTTTTTGTGGTTTTGGGATGGTGATATGAACTTCGAGCGCGCTTTCTTTTATTCTCACAAATATATGCAACTCACCTGAGTATGCTGGGTGAAATGATAAATTGAATAGCCACACTGTGCCGCTTCAAGGCCTGATTACTCTATTTTAGCCGTTTTAGCAATTTTTATATTTATGAAGAACAAAAAATGAAGTCAAATGCCAATCACTTAACGTCATCTACTCTCATTACAACAGTTGCACGAAATATATGGGGATTCGGTGTCCACAAGACACACTAATAACAAAAATAGTAAATATACATATAGGTATAGTAATAAATGAGCATCGACGGTCGGCAAAGTTGGTACTTACACGCAATAATAGTTCCACTGCTCATATGTATAGTAAGCTAGTTGAGGTATACAGGGTGTTCCACGAAAGTCCCCCCCCCCTGTTTTTTCACGAACCGATGGGCAGATCTTCCCGGGACGAAAATGATTTTCCAGTCGTAACATCTAGTTTCTCCTGAGCTTAAAAAATTTTCTCCCCCTTTCACGGGGGGCTGGAACCTACCACCAACTTCGTAATCTTAAATAGGAAGGTATGCCTTTATGCACCTCGTTGGAAAGGTCATTTACTCCAAAATACGAATCCGTAGAAAAAATCAAAATTTATCAATTTTGGGGGGCAAGGGGCCTAGAGATGGCCAAAATTCACCCAGAATCAAAGTGCGGTGACCTATCAAACGAACTATCGAAAATGGGGTTTTCCAGGTCGCTGATTTCGAATACTGCCTTATTTTTTCGATTTGACTAACCCAGGGGACAGAACATTCAAAAATTTGGGGCAGAAGGGGTTATTTTAAATGTTTTTTATTTTCGCTGATACAATGTCTTTATGCACCTTGTTGGAAAGGCCTCTTCCCCCCAAAATTGAATTCGCGGAAAAGATTCAAAATTCATCAATTTTAGGAGGCCAGGGGGCCTAAAATTGGGGGAAATCCACCCAGAATCAAAGTGTGATGACCTATCGAACGAAATTTCAAAAAAGGGGGTTTTCAGATCGTGGATATCGAATATTGCGTTATTTTTCCAATTTGACCCATTCAGGGGCAGAAAATTCAAAAATTTGGGGGAGCAGGGATTCATTTTTTTACGTTTTTTATGTTCGCTGACACCATGACTTTATGCACCTTGTTGAAAAAATCTCTTCCCCCAAAATTAGAATCCGTGAAAAAAATTCTGATTTGATCAATTTTAGGGGGCCAGTGGGCCTACAATTGGAGAAAATCCACCGAGAATATTGTAGTGTGATGACCTAGGATTTTTTGTTCAGAAAGTGATTCGTTCGCTTTTTTTGTTTGCAAACTGTTGGAGAAAATCTGCAATTATTTTTCTTTCCGTTTCTGATGAACTTCCTTTGAAAATTATCCGGGATTTTTCCTGTATTTTTCTACCTTTGGACATTATTGCAATTTTTTCCCAAGAATTTCTCATGAAATTCCTTAAAGATTATCGAAGATTATTCTTGTAGATTTTCGATGAATTTCTTCGGAAAACATTTTTCCTGGAGGTTAGTTGTATCAAAAATTACCGGAATTTGCTTCCGAAAATTTCCAGTGAAATTTCTTGAAAATTCTCGGAGATTTTCACCAAAAATCTTCGATGAATTTCTTCGGAGAACATTTTTTCTGAACATTGTTGATACTTCAAAAATCGTCGGAGTTTTTCTCTTAATGAAATTCTACAAAAATTATCAGAATATTTTCCCTAAGAATTTTAAAGAAATTCTCTGGGGAACATTGGAAATTTTTTCCAGAAATGTCCGATAAGATTCTTCAGTTCAGCATTAAGCTTGTTAATAATAAAAAAAATTGAAAAAACCCAAGGATTTTTTTCTCAAAAATTTTTGATGTAGTTCCATCAAAAGCATCGGAAAATTTTCCCAAAGAAATTCGATGAAATTTTTCTAAAATCCTCGAACATTTTTCCTGAAGATTTTTGATGAAAATCTTCAAAAACGATCGGAGCCTTTCCCCAAATGTTTCCTAATGAAATTCTTCAGAAATTATCGAATGATTTTCCTAAAGATTAGAATTATTGCAATTTCTCCCCAAAAATTTCTGACAAAATTCCTCAAGAAATTTTTGATGGAATTCCTCGGAGATCATGCAACATTTTCCCTGAAAATCATTGACAAAATTCTGCAAAACCATTGTAGTTTTCCATCAACTTATTTCCTATGAGATTTTTCCTCCAAAATTTTTAATGAAAATCATTGGAAAATTTTCCCAAAGATCTTCGATGAAATTCCCAAATTTCCAAAAGTAAGGTTACAAAAACTGGAGTGACATTTGTGGTATCGATTTTTGACCATTCTAACGTAAGTTTTTCTTTGAATTTTCTCAGAACAATTAGAAATTCCTAGGTCATCACACTTTGATTCTGGATGGATTTCCCCCAATTATAGGCCCCTTGGCCCCTAAAATTGATAAATTTTGAATTTTTTCCGCCGATTCAATTTTGGAGCGGAGAGATCTTTGCAACAAGGTGCATAAGAACATACCTTCCCATTTAAGATTCCAAAGTTAGTGGTACGTTCCAGCCCCCCAAATATGGGGGAGAAAATTTCTTGTGCCCGCAGGAAACTAGACCACGGTACACGAAGATCGCATTTTGTTTGGGAGCAATCCGACAATTATTCGAGAAAAAAACAGGGGGGGAGGGTCATTCTCAAAACTCACCCTGCACCTCTTTTAGGTTTTTGATTTTGGATAGGTTTTGGCTGGCGTTACACCCCGTTCCCCGAAGTTGATGAATTTGCAATTTTTCTTCACGAATTCATAATTTTGGAGGAACTGTCTGATCCAGCGATGTGCATGATGCCACTTTGATAACTTGAGCTAAGAAACTCAAAAATTTGTCAATTAGAACCACTTTTGGGTCTAAAATTTTATAAGGCTCTGAAACGCGTTGAATCAGGGGAAAAATGTGATATCCGGAATCAGCGACCTCGAAAATCGCCTTTTCGATAGTCTTTTTGCTAGGTCATAATACTTCAATTTTGGACGGATTTTGGTAATCTCTGGACCCCTTACCCCGAAAACTGATAAATTTTGAAATTTTTTTCACGAATTCATACTCTGGAGGAAGTTTTCTATTCAACGATGTGCATAAAGCGACTTTAATAATCTGCATTCAGAAAGTCAAAAATTTGTGAATAATGGAACCAATTTTAGGTTGAAAATTTGGATTTTAAAACTCTAAAACGGGTTAAATTGGAAAAATAAGGCAATTATTTGAAATCAGCGACCTAGAAAACCCCCTTTTTGGTAGTTCGTTTGATAGGTCATCACACTTTGATTCCGGGCGGATTTTGGTCATCTGTAGGCCCCCTCGCCCCCCAAAATTGACAAATTTCAAAAAAATTTCACGGATTCTACTTTTGGGAGAAAGAGGCCTTTCCAACAAGGTGCATAAAGACATTGTATCAGCGAAAATGAGAAACATTAAAATAACCCCTTCTGCCCCAAATTTTTGAATGTTCTGCCCCTGAGTTGGTCAAATCGAAAAAATAAGGCAATTTTCGAAATCAGCGACCTGGAAAACCCCATGTTCGGTAGTTCGTTTGATAGGTCACCACACTTTGATTCTGGGTGGATTTTAGTCATCTCTAGGTCCCTTACACCCCCAAAATTGATAAATTTTAATTTTTTCCCACGGATTCGTATTTTGGAGTAAATGGCCTTTCCAATATAAGGCCCGGTGGGTAATCAGGCCCACTGTTTGGTGCTTGGTCACAGTCACAGCTCACGCAGTTATGGAGAAAAACGAAACGTAATGCATGGTTGTATACGAAACATAACACTACACAACAGCATAGAAAACAAAATGAGATGAGATTATATGATTTTAGCTATATTTGAATGCTGAATACAATGGTGTTAACCATTTTTCTCGAGAACCTCTCGTTTTCCATATTCAAAATTAAAATTTTATCAAATTTTTCTCGTTTTATTCCTTTTTGTCATCCACGAATAGCTACACTGAACTGATAACAAACTGAACGCGTATATTGTTTGATCAGTGGTATCATCTTGATGATATTAAAATCCGCATTTAAGATATAGGAGTAAGAAAAAAAAAGAAAAAAAAGAACAAAAATCTAAAAATTAACATCGGCATTAAATTCCTCGTTGAAAATACTTACAGAATCATATGTTCTCAAGTTTTCATTTCATTGTTGTTGTTGTTTTTTTTTTTTTTTTTTACAAAATCGCAAATTATTGTGTAAAGTGTAATATGGACACTATTAAACGTAAGGGAACCAACAAGCAAAATTTGTTTTTTGAGAACACGTGATTCGAAGTTCAAGACAGAGCCATGTAGAAACATATTGACATAGCATTTACTAATAAGCTTTTTTTCAACCTGAGTACACATTTTCGAATTGGGGGCCACATTTTGAAAAATTCTACTTTTTACGTTTTTTCCAATGATACTAGTAACTTATTTTGTTTACAAATGTCGGTTGGTTCCCTTACGCTCAACAGCGTCCATATGGCAACACTGCACTGTTTTGTGACTGAATTTCTGTTATCACCGTTCCAGTTCGCCATGGGCCTTATTACCTGCCGGGCTTTATATACCGCAAGCTACCTTATAAAATTATGAAAAACAAAACAATAAGTTATCAATTTTATATGCTTAAAACAGTATTGATAGATGTTCCTAGATGTATAATATGTAGATCGCCATCAACCTTAACGTAGAGGCAAAAATCAAATTGCAAGTGGTGAGTTCTGCTTGCTTACGAAATGACTAAAATTGCCTGATTCTACTACTAAGGAGAGTGTTTCACTCATCCATGAACAGACATGCTGAGCAAGCCATTTATTTGTCAGTAAACAGAAAATCTTAACTCATTTCCTAGCATCTTTTTAATTTTTTTATTTATGGCAATTAGATCCAATAAAACAGCAACAGTGTTTAAATAATATTAATGAGTGAGTAGTACATTGATTCGTTTAAAAGATTTGGATTTGCGACTGAAACACAAATAAGTTGCACAAATACATATATAGATCATTTTTTTTCTACTTTAACGGTCACTGTACTTACTTTGAAAATTGAAGTTACGAATCCGATTGGTAGTTCAGAATGCGCACGAAGCACTAAAAAAGAGGAGAAAAATAAAACACAACAAAGGACAGTGGAAGTGTAAAAAACAAGAGATGTGGACATTATTGGTCTCTTTTGGAAAAAATATGAATTTTGTTCAAAAAATCAACTTTGATGAAGGAAGTTGAAATTCAGCAATAATAGTCTCCTAAAAGTATATGATCTATTTTTATTGTAATTGTTTTATGCCTTTTGAAACCACTGTGTTAGTGGAAACCTATATATTATGCTATTGATATGAGCGGGCGGGGATGGGGGGGGGGGGTAGAGGGGCTCTTGGAAAACATAAAAAGCAGATCAGCCATCCTCCCTACCCTTATTTGCAGCTTGATGGCTTCAAAAATCATCTCTGGTTATGTGGCAATGCGCTAACGGCTAACATATGGCGGCAACGTATGTACTTACTCAGGGCATTGCGCAATCAGTTACACTCTATAGTTACCTACTCAGTAACCCGCGGAAAAGTTATCCATTTGTTACCCTCAGATTACCCTTCTTCCCTTTTAGTTACTTGGGTACTGACGGGATACTACGTAATTAGTTACCCTCTAGATACCCGCGGCGGAAAAGTTACCCATATGTTACCCGCTGTAACCCACAGATTACCCTTGTTCCCCTTTAGTTACCCGGGTAACTGGTGACATTTTTCGCATCGGGTGACTGGATTATTGTGTGCAACAAGCAGCAGTAACGGTTCACTAGTCACTTTTATACATTTTCATTTTTACAACTAAAACAACCAAATTGAACTACTTAAAAATCCTATCATCGATAAAATGGAACCAGGAGTGATATTTCAATTTTATAGCTTTCCCCCCTTCTGGGAGCAATAGATTTTTCTCGTCGAAGGTTACTACAGATTTTAATGAGATTTTTGTTTCTGCAGCTCGCAAATTTTCATGACATAGCGAATTAATATACTATAATTCTCACTCATTACCTCGATATTAAAACACTCTTTCTCATTATATTACGGAATTTTGCATTACAGATAAATTTAAAAATGCAAGAAAATTAAAGAATTTACTAATCGCTATATAATTTTTACTTCCACGTTAAGGCACTTCTTCTTCGGGCCACAAGCCGCCCTATGTTCGAATTTCATTGGACCTCAATCTACACTATGTTCGAATTTCTTTTTTGGGCCGCAAAGCAGACAATGTATTTTTTGGGTCACAGTCTGCCCTCTTCCGGCCGCAAACTGGCGTAAGCCCTTTTATTTTATTTTGGTAGCTCTCTTGAAGTAAAATAATCACGTTGAAAACCAGCTCAGAACATGAATTTATGTGAGATATATGTACCTAAACACTTCAAGCAAATGCGTGCAGGAGTATCTCTTGCTGCGCCTGTGAATGCGCGGTATGTATTACGTATACTCCACGTTCACAGGCACAACAAGAGACATTCCTGTTTCCGTGTACAGTATTTTGCCTATTGGCGCCCTTGAAGTAAAAGGGCAAGCGTTAATTTTGATTCTAACCTCTTCAATCATCGATAGCCTATGTCTTCTTTTGTGCAAAATTAAACTATGTATTTTCCTTCTAAGCAGCGCCTCGTGACATAACACTCCATCCCATCTGCAGTGGGAGTTTGTAAAGCTTGTGAATACGTAATCTTGTGATTTAGAAAAGAAGAACGAATTTTCAATGATTTCGTATACGAGGATTGAAAAACTCGCGACATCGGATGCTTACAGCATTTATTTTCGATTTCTACTAATGACAGATCATTAAGGAGGGTCTGAACACCCAAAAAACGTCAAAACTTGAGAAAATTGATTTTTTAGGCATAAGGCATGTTTCTTCCGAGCCGGTCACATATTATGCGTGTGTACATATCAAAAGTACACTTTCAAAGTTTATTCAATGCTAGCATCAGTTATCAGGTTATCATGCGAAGAACTGAAATGTGCAAATGTGCACGGATAAGAAAGACGACCAAATACTCCGAATCCCTCAGTACAAGATAGGTCATTTTTTTCGACCTGTTCACATTTTTACACATTTTACGCCTAATAATCGATTTTACTTTACATTTCAACGCGTAAAAAATATTTCATTTTTTATATTCTAAGTTTGGATCGTTGGGTTGTGGTGGAACAATAAGCTTAGTTCAGCGAATAGGACAGCACGAGCACGGATTTACTATTACAATCGGACGTTGTTAAGCAAAAAGCGCTCAATCGACATTTGTTGACAAAATGAGTTATTAGTAATGATGGACAGAGCGTAAGTAGATTTTTTCAATTGTGCCTCCGATACAAAAATGTGTATCTAAGTTGAAGAAAGCTTATCAGTAAACGCTATGTCCATAAACCGGCATTATACATTGGCTTTTAATGTAACGTTTTCTCAAAAAACAGATTTTGTCGCTTTGGTGTTTTTTGCTTAACAACATTCAAAAGACTTAGCCGGTTTCTTGACTACTGGTAGAGCGGGCTGATAAAATATCAAAAAAATGAGAGGTCAAAGTTAACAAGTTTCAGAAAAAAATACCAAGACTAGGTACTACTTTTAATAATAATAACACCAGAATGAAGGTCTCAGCGCATTTACTGATTTTCTATCATATCAGTTGTAGTGATTTTATAAGAAACAAAAGCTCAACATTGTCGGTTGCTCCTAAATAAACGCTTATTTCAGTAAATAAAGGTGATTTTATGTCATTTCGCAGCAGCAGCAATCAGCATAGAATGTACACTGAGAAAGAAACAAATAAAACGGAAACTCGAGTCAGCGAACACTGAACGAAGTCGTCTGTAATTTAAGGTTCCCAATGACCTCTAATATTATTAGGATCCTTTTTTAGAGCATCAATATCAACACGTGGAAATTGTTTTTTCAGCGCTTCTTCGTCCATATTCCTAAATCGTTTCATTAAGCCTTGCACGTATTTAGTTTCTCTTCTGCAAAACAGAAACAGAGCTGTTCAATGTCGAAGCAAGTAAAAGTCAATGTGTAAATCACGGTACAATTCAAAATTTCAGAGATTAAATTAAATCATACAGACATTTATGACACCATAAAATACTCAACACTTACTGAATAGCGGCATAATCTTTTCCTCTTTTCTTTTCTCTCCATTTACTGAGAAAGTCGCGAGCTTCATTGTAATCATAACCATGGAAGAAGTTTTCTTTGAACCATTTGTTCCTATACTTCGGTATTGTATGTTGAGTCATTTTGTGATAATAAGGCAGACCTGCAAATACGTAAGAAGGCCGATATGAATGAATAATTTCATTACCCTCTAAGTGAATAATCCTTTCTCCCTGATTATACTGGTACTTGACTTCGGTTGTCAACAAGACAGTTGACAGATTTGTTCTTTTGTCATTCATCAACAGAAGCAACTATAATATGTTCTAAAAATTAAATTACAATAAAACAGAACGATCGAGTTGCTTACCAATGGCCGAATGAATCATTGCGCCCGGTTGTTCACCCTCTTCACCCG
This sequence comes from Acanthococcus lagerstroemiae, assembly GCA_031841125.1. Classification (NCBI taxonomy): domain Eukaryota; kingdom Metazoa; phylum Arthropoda; class Insecta; order Hemiptera; family Eriococcidae; genus Acanthococcus; species Acanthococcus lagerstroemiae. Next base: position 39,358,583 of record CM063108.1, on the reverse strand, counting down.
TTTCTAACATATAATATGCTTTATTTCGCTCTCTTACGACAGTTTCCAAATTCTTCATACTATCTTCCACCTGTAATACAAAGCAAGCTTGCGTCATAAAAATGTTTTGAAGTAAGTCAAATCCAGTTCGTTTTTTACTCGATACTCAGTCGAAAACTAGAAATAGAACCTCGGAGGCACTTCCATTGCGGAAGCAAATAGGTACTTGATTGGGCTAAGTCTGGTTAATTTCTTGCCAGATGGGTAGATGAAAATTACTATCAACCCGAATTAATTTTTACTTCCAGACATAAAGAATAATTCAGAATGACAGACCGAAGCAGAATTGGCGTATCACGGTTGTACCTTGTCAATTCGTTCAGGACTAGGAAATACTACGTAATTCTCGGTACAGTAATGTTCCATCGTTAGGAGCATATTCTTTTCTTTCAATAAAATATACCTAAAATGACGAACGTAATATCAATAAAAAATACAAATCAGTGGTAGTTAATAATTGGAGTGAGAAATGGATTACTAAGAGAAAAATATCGTACCATAGTTTATGCAAATCTTCGTTACTTTTGATTCTCAGTTCGTCTACTTTCCAAGATCGGCCACATCGAACTTCAGTTTTACCCCAATTTTTTGGGCTGTCGAAGAATTCCATGAGGTTCAGTTTGCAAGACGTTGTATGTATTGGCGCTATTCTTTGAATTCTGCAGATCAATATATTCATGAAACCATTTAATGTTACATCCGAACGGACCAATGAAACAAGTAGGTGTTACTACAACATTGGGTTCATTCAGATTGTTAAAAAAAAAAAATCTAAAATAATAAATGAAACGGGTAGAATTACCTGGAGCTGTAGATATTCAGATGCAGTATGTAATTAAAAATACGTTGGCCTGATCTGGCGCAAAGTAGAGCAGAAGGGACTTGCATGACAGCAGCTTGGATGATAATAATTAGACCTTAATATTATCACAGCACCTTCAGTAGCTAGAAACGCAATAATAAATAGTTACTTCAATTTAACACCCGATTAAGCTAACAAATTATCAAGAGCGATGAATATACATAGATCCACTGTTTAGTCTTGCGCCACATATAAACGAAAATACAAAATATTCAATTTGAACATAATTATACATAACCGGTGGTGATTAGTGATAAGAAATTCAGTCGGCAATTTTCTCAGTTATTACGGTTTAGTATAATCTACGCGCGAACTCTAAAGTACAAGCAATAGCTAAAATTACAAAATATAAATCTCACCAAGCTCTATTAATCTATTTTCACCAAAACTAATTTCACAATGTAGGTGAAATAAATATTGAATAAAGACATAGTCCATCCATCGTTCGCGTTTTGATGATATGATGAAGATTTTGATCTTTTGATCGCTAGATGAGGAAATCCCATAAGACATAAGACGCCTTTAAAAAAATGCGCGGAATCATAGTATAACTTGCGCCTGACGCGTAGGTCATACGTTCAGGTATGCTTTACTACGCATACAGCATTGACAATGAAAATACGGGTACCGGATAACTGTTGATGTTGAGTTCCTCTCCTTCCTCATCACTTGGCTCTCGAGGACTGGAGCAGTATTCTCGAAAAGTTGTTACGGTAACCACTCATAACACCTAGTCCCAAGGTGGTGTTATGAGTGGTTATGAGATGTTATCCAACACTGCGGTAAATGGGTAACAACCGGTAACAACTCATAACAACTTTTTTATAACAACGGTTGTTATCATAACATCGCATAACAACTTTTCGAGAATAGTGGTCCTGACCATTTTTCGATAACATTATTCTCATATTCACAGTGTGCTAAATTCTTATTCCCGGCTCCCGACAGTAATAGAGAGCCAAGTAATAGAGAAACTCAACAGTTGTTATCCGATGACTTTAGACTTTATGCAGGTAACATTTACATGGAAATAAAAATGTAACACGTTTTTATCAGTATACCGTGTCCATCATATTCATATAGTATATATTTAGTCAAAGAGTACGGCACGCCTTCTACGACACGTTGCAACAAAATGGCGATTGGACTGTACTCATCTTTGGTAACATCAGCCATCACTTATTAAACGATGCCCATCTGTTCTTATTGCCTTGACTAGGACCGGGAGGGGACGCCTAAGCGAAAACCCAACATCAACATCAAGCATCAACACAGACCACAGAGATCAGGAAACCCGAATAGAACATTCGTCTTGATTATTTGATTTTGATTTGATCTGATCAGATTTGATATTATTTTCCACTCAATTTGATGTTTGAAATTAACGTAGTACTTTATTTTAAACAGAACTTAATTGGTATAGCTTTCAGGTGAAGTGATAGTGAAAATTGATTCGATACGGCGAATGCTAATACTGACGAATTGTAATGTGAAATACGTACCAATCCTTCGTGCTTATAATTCGAGTAGTGATTAATCAGTTCCTTTTCGTAATGTATTTATTTTATTTTTTTATCTTTTGTGATATATCTTTAATATTAGCCCGTGATCGTAAGTATTTTTCTTTGCATTTATCTTATTAATAGTTGAATCGAGTTCCACCGTTTGGAACTTGTCCTCAAACCAGTTGATGAGCAGGTAACAATGTGTACGATAGCAATCATGCGAGGCTTAAGTTGATATCTACCTTTCTAACATGAAGGAAACCGTGAGGAAGTTTGAATTTTGTATTATGGAACATCTAGCATCTGCTGGTTGGATGTACCGAACGGGGGTTGTATCAATTCTATTTCTTACCAAATGTCTCTTGCTAACGATGGAAATCGACGACGATTTGATGTTTCAAACTTATGAATATGAGTCTCAATATTATTGAAGCCGTCTCATCAGCCAACGGTTTTGAATAGTTTTCCAGAAAAATATGAGTTGACGGTGAAATTAACACAGTTTTTGCCCTCTTAATTCTCTCGTTGGTATTAATACTCGTCGGCCCGTTCAGTAAAATTATTTGAGGAAAAATGAGTTCTATTCCGAATCATTGACCGCAGTTCGTACTATCGCTATCAGGTTTTTTTATTTTTTTGGTGGAGATAGTTGAGCGTACAGAATCGTGTAGTGATACAGAAATCGGTATGATACGATAATAAAAGTTACAGGAATCAGTGCTTGATTCTCGATTATATTGAGAATTAATTGGTTCCATGATAAAAGTAACGTTTGTTGTTAGGTGGTCACTAGATCTGTTCGGAGCTCGCAATTCTTCAGTAGACTTGCATTTTGCTATATTTAAACCATTTCATTCTCATGAAGTCAAACAGCAATTCACACCTTGTTCTGGGGAATTTTGTTAACTTGAAATTCAATTATCGAGTTGGTACGAATAATTATCGTCGGTCTGTATCTACTGCTAACTTGCTAAAAATCGTGATGATGTACGGCTAGTGATGCGATCATGCGATGACTAATAAGACAAAAGCAACGAAGAGTGCTCCAGAGCGTATAATAAAATCATGATACTCCCGTTCCGGTGAACGATCTTCCTTGCTCTTTTTTTGAGTATCTTAATATTTCGCCGAAGTTATGTGACGCAAGATGCATCTGTGTTCGGACACTCCGGTGGTATGGTTGGAAATACAGGTTCGGGTTTGGATATGACGTAGGTGCTGGAATTCGGAATACACGTCACTCGTTATGTACATACCTCATCTTGATTCCTCGGGTGAAAAATCCTGTTAGACCGAATACATGCCACTTTTATGTAACACATGAAAGATCAACTTCGAAATTTCACACGTGCCTTCGATGTATTTTATACCTGCTCAACTATGTGTGTGCAGTACTTGTCCATATTTAATTACCGCCACATCGGATTAACATCATAAGTGGCTGCAATCACGCTGTGTGTTCAGTTTGCTGTTGTGTGCAGGAAGGAAGAAGAAGAATGTACATATCAGCTAAGAGGCTGTACGAGGTCTATATGAATCTAATGAATCATTCCAGAGAGAAAAATATTCTTGCATATATTTTCCTACCCTATGGTCATAGCAATCCTGGTGGTTGAACTTTCCTCTCCAGTCGGCGTAAACTTCAACGGACACAGTGTGTAGTTCAGTGAGCAACTGTGTCAAGTCACCCAGCATTGTTTTCTCCAGACTGTTGTTTTTGTTGTGTTCAATTTGGTCTCCTACCTGCACCTGAAATAGCTGAATAAATGTGAGATGGATGCGACTGTCCGCAAATGATAGTATGACATGTAGCCTACCATTAGTTCGATTAATAACATGATGACCCTAGCTTATACATTATTGTGCCGCCCAATACGGTACCGCACCGCATCCTCGATGACGAATATACCCTAGCAGCGAGTCTCAAGGATTCATAATTAACAATTCCGACTTGAAAATTATACCGCTTCGACGATCACGATAATATTTCACGGATTACGATGTCGTGATTCGGGCGCATAGAGTGCGAAGCACAGGCTCGTTTCGCTCTGTCGAGTCGCCATCCAGTGTTATCTTCGCAAGCCATAAACCGTGTTCGTGATGCCTTCATGCGCATACCTTTCAGGATGGAATATATTAGAATTGTTGGATAAAATCACAAGGGAGGGAGATAAGGTAAGTAAAATTCAGGAGAGGATGAACCTTTGATTGCACTTCACGGCCACACACCCTGATTCTAGTGTATCGATTTATATCCGTATACCTTACCATCATTACTCCGAGTCCTTGACATAATTTCTCTACCAGAATGAGCTGAAGGTAACGCCAATACTCCGGTATGCATCAGCATTGTGTTTTCCCTCGGGTAGACGATATTCCTCGTTCCTTTTCAATATAATATCTAGATATTCTGCTGAACAAGGTATGCTGGGTGGCCATTTGGTCATTTTTTTGTTGAAAATATGGTCATTAGTTATCTTTTTCATTTTCCTCCAAAACATAAAACTAATATTGTGGCTAAACTTTCAAACTCTCAAGTGGAAATTTATGTCCCATCTACATCAGTTGCTCGAAGTGTATTAGCATAAATGGTATCAGATGCTTTGTTTCCTTCAGAAGGTGTTGTCATTACTCCTGATATTCACCTCTTCTGTCGTAGTGATGCTACAGCCAGAGCTGAAATTCTGTGGGTGCTGGAAGTAGTTGCAAGGAATTTCATTTACGATCCTGTGATGACATAACTTGTCTGTTCAACGCCATGTTTTCCGAAACTCAAGGAGTAGAAACCATGGCTTTAAATAAAACAAAAGCTCGATACCTAATAACAGAAGCTTGTGGTCCATATTTTTACAGGCGTTTGGATGAGGATGTCATTAAAAGTAATGCCTGTTATTCTCTTCTACATGATGAAACGTCTAATGTCGCTAACAAGAAAGAGTTGCAAACTTCTATTAGATTTTGGTCTAAAAATAAGAACAAGGTGATAGTTGCTCATTTAGAAACAATTTTCCTTGTCTCTGCTGAAGCTAAAGTCGTTTTTTAATCTATTTGTTCCGCTAGAGATAAGGCTCACTTGCAGTTGAAAAATTTCTTAATGTTGGATTCAAATGGCCCCAGTGTTAATAAATGAGTGTCCAGTTTATTCAATGAGAAAGCGAAAGTTACACGTCTTAAAAGTTTATTGAGCCCTGGACTTGCAACATACGCAAAGTCCACAATGCCTTTTCAAAACAGTCGTAATGAAATCATGAAACTGCAGGATTTGTTACAACTTTGCGTTATTTTATTCATAAATATCCTAACCAAGGGCATAACCAAGAGGGGCTAGGGGCTGTAGCCCCCTCCCCCCGAAACAATTTGAAATTTTTCCAAAATAATTCATAAAAATAGGTAGATACCAAATCGAGTTTTCACTCTGCCTAAGTTTTTTTTCTTCTCAATCTTAGTCCCCACCAAAAGCATGTTCTGGTTGCGCCCCTGACCCTAACCGAGAAGCAGATTTCCGCATCATACAAGAAAAGTTGAAATTATTGCATCTTATAAAAATACCAACACATATGTGTAAAACGCTTTTGAAAATGTCTGTGGGGCAACCCCAATGAGTGTGATGCGAATATAAAGCCACCAGGGGCTGCGCAGCCTCTCCACTCCTACCCCGTACTCACCTACACGTGGTGCCCTTGTTGTGTCGAATAACCTTGGCGGAAGGTTGTGGTAACCAGTCCCAGCGGGAAGTCAGGTCGGCCAACCGAGGAGTGTATGAAGGGGGGGGGGGGTCTAGGCAGGGTAAGTACCTCGTTCAACTTGGGAAAGGCCTACTAGACTAGTTAGAGGCAGGGACAGGCCTCTAACTCAGGTGCGGCGGTGGAAAACTCAGGTAGTCAAGTACAGCGGTGTCCACAGCCCTAATCAGTCGAGCTACTGTCTACTCCACTTAAGGCACACCCCCTACCCGATCGTCTTGACCTGTCATGCCATCGACCAAGTAAGGCTGTAGCTGCGGAACATGGTGCAGTCTGCGCAGTGGCACCGTAAAAAATTCCAGAGTTGAATAGCCCCCCGATTGGATTTCCGGATGGGGACTGCATCAACATGCAAGTCATTTCAAAAGCGCCATCACGGTGGTATGAGAGTTGGTGCCTGGAACATCCGCACTATGTTGGACCGCGACAGGACCCTGCGTCTAGAAAGAAGATCAGCCATAATAGAGAGTTAGCAAGATACAAGATCGATGTTGCCGCACTTAGTGAGACAAAGCTCAGTGGGAGTGGCCAGCTGTAGGAGAGCAACTTTTCTCTCTTCTGGTCTGGAAAAGAGGCAGGAACGCCTAGAATAGGTAGAGTGGCCTTTGTCATCAGGAATAAGTTGGCCAATGAACTAACAGAGTTCCTAGAGCCAATTTCAGATAGGACCACCTAGATGCGGCTCAGGGTGTCAGTCCAGCAATGGGTCACTTTGACAGGAGTATACGCACCTACGATGCCGTCTCCAGACCATGAAATCAAAAGCTTCTACAGATCGCTTGATACAGTCCTGGACTCAGTCCCCCAAGATGATGGAATTGTTCTATTTGGTGACTTCAATGCTCGAGTAGGGAAAGACCGCAGTATTGGGCAGACATGGGATAGGAAAAGTGAACGCAAACGGAGAGCTACTCCTGGGGCTGTGTGCCTTTCATGGCCCCCTTGCAATCACCAACACTCACTTCCAATTGAAAGCACACCATAGAGCTACGTGGGTGCATCCAGATCGAAGCATGGACACATGATAGACTACGTAATTGTGAGGCAGAGGCATATACAAGAAGTACTGAGCGCCAGGGCAAAGCGTGGTGCAGCCTGTGACACTGTTCACCTCCTCCTGGTTAGCTGTATGGTCCCTAAGCCATTCAAGGCCAGGAGAGTGGAAGCCCAGAAAAGCAACGTCGGTGAAATGTCAGCTTACTAAGAAACCAGGAGGTTGGGGCGCGGTTTGTGGCTACTTTGGCGGGGGAGCTGGAAGAAGAAGCACCCGGTGACGCTGTGAAGGACTGCTGGGATAACATTAAGTCCTGTGTTCTCAATGCAGGGGAAGAAGTGCTTGGGACAGTCAAGAAAAGGTGCCCTGATTGGTTCAACGAAAACGAGGATCAGATAGTCCCCCACATCAAGAGGAGAAATGAGCTACAAGCCAAAGTCTTGAGCTGCCCTTCCAATCAACAGTACCAGGAAGACTTGCGGAAATCCTAGAGAAAGCTCCGAAAGGAAACTGAAAGGCTCAAAAACGAATGGCTCACAGGTAGAGCAAAGGAAATCCAGGGATTTACTGAGGATCATGACCGTCGCAACTTCCCCCTCCCCCCTCCAGAGCTGCTGCGGCGCCAATCCGGGATAAGACTGGCGTTCTCCTCAAAAAAGCTGGTGCCATTGAAGGTCGTTGGGTAGAGCACTTTAGTGAGCTGATTAACTAGCGCAGAGAAGTGGGTAGGAATGCACACAGTCTGCTACCGCAGTGTGGAGTGGCAATAGAGCTGGATCATCCCCCCCCACAATGGCCGAGCTATGTAAGGCCTTAAAAAGCATGCCTAATAACAAAGCACCTGGGCTCGTTGGAATTCCCGCAGAGCTGCTCAAGGCTGGAGGCAGGAAGCTACACGTTAGACTTCACCAGCTAATCTTAGACTCGTAGCAAGTCCTGGTCAACGACAGGGACCAGTGGAGAAAAATGGTTGCCTCTTAGAAGGGGGCAGAGCAGCCAAGAAGAAGAGCGTAGCGGAGCGCCTCAGCTGATCCTCCAGTGTATGAGTGTCATCATTGAGGCAGGCAGATAATCGTCGAAAATTGAGATGATTGCACGTAGCAAGACCCACCTACGTTGCTGAAGAAGTGGACCAGCAATAGTCTGAATCGACTGGCTGCGAAGAAAAATAAGAACTTGAAAAAAATTAGGGGTCCAGAGGCAGCAAAATTTTGTGCCCCGCCTCCTAATAAGGGTACTGAATTTTTTGTTAGCCTAAAACCTTCTCAGAGTTCATACGAACATGAACCCCTCCCCCCGGCTCTTATGGGTCCCGCGCCAACCCCGAACAAGCAAAGAAACACTTTTATACATGGACGCTGTTAAGCAAAAACGGGTCAAACGATATTTGTTGACATAGTGAGTTCAATGATAGAGGGCGTATGGCGATGCACGCATGCCAAATTGGCCTCGGGACACCGCACCCCCTAACCTGGAAGTGCCCCGAATGGGCCTGCATCAGGCGGGATGACAAAATGAGTTATTAGTATCGTTGGAAAGAGCGTAAAAAGTAAAATTTTTTTTAATTGGGCCCCGATACAAAATTGTGTATCCACTTTGTAAAAGCTTATCAGTAAACGCTATGTCCATAAACTGGCATTATTCATTGGCTTTGAATATTGCGTGTTCTCAAAAAACAGATTTTGTCGCCTGATCTGTTTTTGCTTAACAGCGTCCATATTACAGATATTGTAATGCAAGTGGGAAAACCTGAGTTCCGCGCGTGTGATAGGATGTTTTTTTTTAAATATTTAAACGGATGTACGAAGAACGTGGTTTTGAGCCAGCCATTCATGTTATCATCTTCCATCAAGGAGGGGGGGGGGGATAAGGATAACGTCTGATAATTTAACAAAACATTTGTTATCATTACCGTTTATCATCACTATTCTGCACACTGCGGCATGAACCAAAAGTACCGGAAATTTTAAACGGATGATAGGAAAGTGCATTACATATTAACGAAAAGTTTACCCTGCACAAAGTGACGCTTTTTTGATGACACTGACGGAAAGCAAAAAGGACTACAAATGGCGGACAACTATAGTCAGTAATGAGTAATGAATATTATTGACTATTTTTGCCCTGGCAGGGCAGCGGAATCCGAAGCGAAGGGGGCCCGGGCCAGCCTCAATGCGTCCCTCTGGTCATTGATGCGATATTCGAATGGGTAGTTTCCGGGGTCAGGGATGTGGTGTTTGAGAAGCTACTTTGACATGCGTTCATCGCCATACGCTCCATGAATTGACTAGTCATCTTGCGGTTCAAAATATTCCGAATTGTGTTAGATTTGTTCGATTCTTAGCAAATTTACAAGTTTTGACCGGTAGGCCTGGTTTCTTCTTATTCATGTAATATTAGGGGGTTGAAAATCTGATATTTCCAATACGATCTCAAAGTAGCTTATTATTACGCTTATATCAGATCTTAACGCGACCACGGTATACTTGGATATTGTTTCGTACTCATTTATGTACCATAAGGCCCATTTTCAGCCCCGTATCATCTCCAAAAGCCCTAAAATTCCAGCTTTTGGAAAATATGTTCACATTTCTTCCAATATCCGATTGAATTTTTGAAAACACCAAAATTTTCGTCTGACTAATACAAACATGAAGCGATAAACTGCAAATGAATCAGGACCCTCCGAATGAATGCAATACGAGTTGAAGCTATTTGCTATTGTAAACTTCCGCAAGTTTCAGTAACGGTGAGTGCGGGACTCCCTTACAACCAGGCGCTGTACCGCTTCCCATCCATCAACACACGCGCACACACAGAACAGAAATCAGTTGTTATTGTTTGTCTGCACGTAAAAATGTGTCGTGTCTTTCATGTATCAAAATATGAAAATGTGAAATAACTACAACTAAAAATATCGTTCATTGTCATAACTACACACATTATTACTAAGCAAACTTTCAACTTGATGCACAGGTTTACCTATCTATTCCAAAAAAACATGTATCTACCCGACATTAAGTAGGTATCTATACTTGCAGTTGGGTGATTCTCAGAAGAATGCCACAATTCAATTTTTTTGTGCTACATGACGTCATACTGAATGTATGATAATTTTTTTGGCTATACTATAGAGTATGATCCCCTCTATGTGTTTCCGTCAATAAATATGACCCCCCATGTCATGACAAATTGCTGAAATACCTACAAATTCCTAGGCCGTGGCTTGTTACCCCTTGCATATCAAAATTTCCGTGCCTTAATTTTGCTGTAATTGAGCAATTGTTTCGGGAAAAATGACATGAGAATTTAATAAAAAGGAATTGCGACATAAATTAATACCAAAAAATGAGACCCAATATGTACCATGGCACCTCCAGCAAAGTCCAAAGTTCGGTTACTGGTTTTAGTTTTTGCCGTTCTTGGGCCGTGGTCAGTTTTTTATTTGCTTTGGCAGCCACACTGCAAGTCACACTTTCATATTGATGACCGACTGTATTGGGATTTAAACCTGCACTAGAGTGCACTGCAAAATTACCTGCGCGGGTGTTAGCGGGTGAAAATGAGTGAGTGATCATGTGTACTTTCAAATGGAAAAACTACGATCTTCAGGAGGGTAAAAAAACGAGTAAAACTTATTCTACCAGTAGAACTGATTCTAATTTAATTTTTTGGTAATGATGCAGTTAAATTTAGGACAAATTTTCCTTGAAAGTGGATTTCTAATCGACCTAATGATAGTTCAAGTTTGCTACACGTTTAGGTAAATCATACGTAATCACGAGAGCAAGAATTTTTATGCACTAAGAAAGTTAGAATATGCTCACATAATATGTATTAATGGAGCTCAAAATATGCAAAAATATGCACTATAAAGCTCAAATATGAAATATATGTGACGCGCCATGAGAAACCATACCTTTGGATTCTCTATACTTTTCTCTATTAGAATCACTCAAATGCCGCAAACCGCAGCTCAGTCGGAGCAAAATTCTCAGAGATATGCCATTTTGAAGTTGGAAACTACTAAAAAGTAAAGTTTTTCGTTCGGACATTGCTTAAATTACCAAGTTCTCCGAATGTATTATGATTGAAAATTAGCCCCCCCCCCCCCGAGTAAAATTTGATGAGGAATTCAATGGTGTAGGTTTCAGGTTTGCTAAAATAAAACTGACAAATGTATGCAAATAAAGTTTATTATAAAAAAAAAGTATGTAAATGACGTTGATTATAAAAAAAATCTATCATACAAAAAATTCAAAAAAAATTTTTTTTTACAAAAATTATAAAAATCAAACAAATAACGAAACAAGCGAGTATGGGTGCCTAAAATGTTCTTCAGATACTCTAGAACACATTTCCGGCAAAAAGTCATTTTTGATCAAAATCAATTTTTCAACGTGTTTTGGCGTTTTTCTTGAAAACAACGTTTTCACCCGAAGGTATGGTTTCTCATGGCGCGTCACATATGCAAAATCAATATGGGTATCCCTGTGAAGGATTTTTTGACTAGAATAACATGGTAACACTGAAATTGTGGAAAATTGCTCATTCAAGTAGTACAGATGAAACTTCCAAAATATTAGCCAGTAATCACACCTTCCCAAACAGTCAACACCACAAGACACAAAAGAAATAATTCCAGATACGAAAATAGATTCGCGATGTCTGTAGCTGATTATAAGATGTCTCAACTCATATTTGAAAAAAAAAATGATATGCATTGCATGAAAAAAAGTTTTTTGGCATTTTCTATAGGTCTGTCACATTTACAAACAAAATAATCACCAAAAAAAGACTATTTTGACAAAAATTTGAAAAATATGCCGTAAAAAGCTAAAATATGACGGAATATGCCCTTAAAACCTCCAAAACATGCAAAAATATGAATTGTAGCCTCAAATATGCAAAATATGCACTATCAAATAGGGCTCATTTCTCAGGAAATTTTGTAAATCGCCTAGATGAAAAAAATATACCACTCATCTGTAACACAGGAAATATGCCATTTCATAAAAATCCTTGCTCTAGCTAATCACTCACACATATACAGGGCTGCCAACATTTGAAACTCTTAAGTTTAAATCCCAATTGCTGCACATCTGTCAGTCATATCAACGCTATCTGTCTATGTACAGGAGATCTGAGTTCAGTGTATTGTCATTTTCGTAGCATTATCCTGTAAGAATCAGCGTTTTACAATTCTTTACTTCCTAGGCCATGGCTTACCAGTTCCTGGCCTGTGTGACATATTTCCACCTGGAACAAATGAAAAGTACTCAATTAGTAATGTATTAAATATGATAAAACATTAAACTTCCTAAGTAATCATTTTTTTAAACATAAAAATATAAATTATCAAAATGTTTTCCGGGGTCATGGCACATCAAGATTATTGTGTACTGAGCGAAATGACAATGATCGGGAAACGAAGATTGGTCATCCGAGGCAGAGAGTCCTTTGTCTCCAGATCATAATCGTGTCGTTAGTGCGTTTTTACTTAAATGCGTTTTGTTTTATGGCAGTGACGTCATGTGTTGTGGGTTGCGATCGCAGTGTGAGCTACCCTTTCCTTTCTAATAATCTTGGTGCGCTTGGGATATTCTGAACCTAGTTGCATCCACATTGGATTTGGAAAATTCAAATGGCATATATTTTTCCTGAAATCAATACATAATTCAATTATTAATCAGGCTTGTTCCCCATCCATAATATCAACCAAACTAGACGAGATTGCGTCCAGATTCCATTGCAGCATGACTGAAAGCCTCAGAATATGCAGCATGATTTGAAAGATGTTCACCACAACTCAAGAAATTCCTAGTCCATTACCCCGTATTGTTGACACGACCCAAAAAATTCCTAAGCCGTGGTTCTTCATTGTCGACCACGACCTAAGAAATTCCTAGGCCATGGGCATCAAATTTTGGAAATGATGTGCCCCCTCCCCCAGTGGAAATGAACCCCGGTAAATGTGAATTATAACATGTAGGATACATGTACTGATGATTCCCGTTCAAAAACTCGAATATAATAATGGCCTTTTGTTTTTCTACTTTTCCTACATCAAAATGTGGCATTTTTCTGAGAATTACCCAGTTACAACAAGGAATACCTACGTAAAACAGTACTTAGCTAGTCTCAAGTCTGATAATTAAATGTGAGGGGGATTGAGCACCAAATTCCATTAGTTGTAACTTACGTATACATATACTGCTTGCAGAGCTAGATATCAGTGTTCCTCCATCGAACTCACTTTAGCCTATGGTTTCGATGAGCCGCGAAGCGGTCAGCTAGTGATTTGATAAGAATAGAGATGAGATAAAAATGGTAAAAATAAAAATAGATTAATAACCCCGAAAAGTTATTGTTATCAGATGCCATTCGTACCGTTTTCTCCTGTTGGAAGCACTAGACACTGACGTCGATTTAAGAGGAGCTGAGTACTTTATGTTCCTTCCTGAACCTCGACGTCGTTTAAAGATAGTAACACTACTCCTTATTTAAAATCGGTTCGTCTCAAATTTCTGTTCAGAGACTTTCATCTCTTTCGAATACTCCGAAGCACACGCAGGATTCGCAGTTGTCGCCCATCCAGCCGGTGTGTAAAATTAAGACGCGCCAACGCGTAGCAAGCTGAAAATGGTAAAACTGCCCACCAATTTAAAGGTCTACAACTTTCTACTCGTACGACGATGACGTCGATGAAGGCTGTCATTTTGCTGTTGTGGCTGTGGCATTACCGGTCCATTATCGAGTTCTATTCCGCCTGAGTCAAGTCGTAATGAACATTATTATCGAGAACTACCCGAGTTTCCTATTCATATTACCTCGTAGCTTGATCATCATAGTGCTACTCTGATTCTGTGTACCCTTATGTACCCTACAGCTAGAGTTACCAGATATACTCTTTACAGCGTACTCTTTTCAGCATGCATCTAGTCGAGATGGTTGAGCATTCCATCATTCAACTGTAATTTTTCATTATTATTTCTCGATTTTTCACAACGTTCTTATAACTCTAGAGAAGGTTGGAGTAGGAAATCCGTAACAATTCTTCCCGAGTCACTCGCGCCAGGATTCCCTTCATAAGAAAGTAATGGGAAAAATGAATTTTCACTGTAGGAGGGGAGGCTCGGTTTTTTTTTTTTTTTACGGTAGCCATTTGAATGTTATATGTCGTGAACATAATGGAAAAATATGTTGAGGGCATCAGTTATGAGTAAAGATCGAAAGAATTTGTATTTCCGTAAGCGGCCTGTGTGATTGGCACTACAGTGACGTTATTGACGTTTTTGTGCCCTGCTGAATGGTCCAAGCTTCTAAAGTTATAAGAATCTTGGATTTTTCACCTCTGATCTCCAAATTCCTATTGGGAACGGTCAGGGTCAGATTTGGCGGGGGGGGGGGGCAGGGCCCCCGGGCCCGCACAAATTGGGGGCCCGCACATTTTTCATTACATGCTTGTACAAACGCGCGCGCTACGTACGCTCACGTACAATATAAAATACCTAATAATAATGACGATGATGACGATATTAATAATAATAATGAAAATGATGATCAATGTTGCTAAAAAAAATAATTTTTGGGGCCCACAAGTGCCTAAATCAGGCCCTGGGAACGGTCATGATTTCTATAAGATTCGATGAAAAAAGAATGCTTCGAACAATCTATCCTGAAGTTCAGTTTCTCTAGGCATATTATAATGAATTTTATAACAGTTTCTAACAGTGGCGTATCCAGGATAAAATTGAGGAGGGGGGGGGGTCCAAACTGAAAAAGAAAATTAATATGGGCGATAGAGCAGAGTGGTAGGAGGGGGAAGGGGCGTAAGTAGATTATAAAAAAATTTAAGTTGCCAGGGGGTCCAGACCCCGTGCCCCCTCCTGAAATACGCCACTGGTTCCTAATCGTAAAGGCGATATAATAAAACAATAAAATACTGCAACTCTGAACTTTTTTTTTCAACGCCATTTAGTTGTTTATAGGAAGCAAGTCCCAACATTGTGATAGAGAATCATTTCTAACAAATCTGTCTATCTGTATCATCTTTTTAAGTGTCTAATTCGACTAAATTGTAGAACTCGTGCTTGCCCTCGTGGAGCTTTTTAGCGAAATCAGAAGATTTCGGAGAATATTCCGAACAAAACATCTCCGAACATCGCATTCTTCTGCACGAATAGTAGAGTACTTGAAGTTTGTAAGCACAACAATATCAAGTCGGTGATCTATGACCTGCGATCAACGAGTTCGCTACTCGTTAATATCGCGGACTATTTCATAATTGCTGAGACAAGATGCGAGGTTATCGCCGCCGCGTTAAGATAAAGAAAAATTATCGGTGACGGGTCTGTGATGTTTCCTTCCTTCTGGTTTCTCAAAACTGCACCGCCAAACCGCCGGTACCACCTGAAACCAGATAACAATGTCATTCCAAATAATTACTAATGATCTCATTTCTCGGTTAATCGTTTAACCAATTAACCAATTTGTCTTCAGTTATTTGAAATTTGATTCATTTCGCGCAGTACATGGTGCGTCTTCGGTTTAATTTTCTTTCTTTCAAAGTGATTTTCGCGAAAGGAAGATAATTTTTTCATGCAATATTGAACCTGATCTTCACGTTCACACACACGTGTGGTCTAAAAACCTGTGTTGAGCGATATCTAGAAAGAAAAGCAATAGAATAGACTCGAAATTTCCATTCCTTGAGCCACAAATGTTGACAAAATTGAAGTGGCATAATGGTGACCAGGGCCGTATTACCGCACGGGCCCGCCAGGGCGCAAAATTTTTGAGAAAAATAAAAACGGATAGAACAAATTACAGGAAAAAAAATGATAGGGATGAGAATGAGCGAGGGCGCGTGAGAAAGATGAAATAAAGCGCGAGCAAAAAAATAGCAGTTGCAGCAAACATATCGGTACAAAGATTGATGTTAGACCTTAGACCTTAGATGAGACGGGTTGACAAATTATCAAGGAAGTGGCAGCAAATAAGTATTACAGCATTAGCGTTGATTCCACCCCTGACATAAGCAATACCGATCAGCTGACTTTCATTATTAGATATTTGGATTCTCAGGGCCAGCCAGTGGAAAGAATTCTAAAATTTATTCCTTTACCCGATCATAAAGCTAAAACAATGGAAGGAATTATTGTAGCAACCTTGTCAGAATTTAGTGTCCATTTTGGAGTGTGAGTGAACTTGGTAATATTCCTTTTGTAGGGTGTGCCAATTCACTTTTCCTTCTTCTGTATTCCAGAGCGCTTTCGGCTGTTATGCCATCATCAGTGGAGTACCCTAAATGAGACTTGTCTCTTGTGGTCCTGTAGTTATAGTCGAGGGTAGTACCGTATGGTGAGCCTGTTTAGTCTTGCGTTCCTATTGGTTGTCTGTGAGTACGCAGTCTGTTCAATCAGTGGTTATTGTTATTGGTTGTGTGCTCTGATTGGTTGTCTGTGGTTGTGCAGTCTGTCCAATCCGTGGGTGTTATGTTATTAGTTGGAATAAGTTCTCACTTTGGAAGTTAGTTGGTGTATTTATTAGGTTGTTTTGTTTTGTTTTTGCCTTTATTATTTCTAGTTGTTCTTTTAATTTTCTTTTTCTTGTGTTTTTTTCTGTGTGTAGGATTTTGTACTTTTCTGTCAATTTGTCATTGTTGTGTCCCTGGTCATTGCAGTGTTTTCCAAACAGTGAGTTGTCATCATTTACCTTCTGTGATTTTTCGTGTTCTTTGATTCTGGTTGTGAATTTTCTCCCTGTTTCTCCAATGTAGGTCATGTCACTGTGTTCACAGTCCAGTCTGTATACTCCGCTGCTGTGGTTTCTGTCCTTTGCTTCTGTTTTGTCATTGCTTATTTGTTTGATCAGAGGTGGTCTGTTTTTGATTCCGAGTTTTATGTTGTATTGGTTGAAGATTTTTTGTATTTTGTTTGTATGTGTTCCTGTGAATGGTATTGCTCCTGCGTATTTGTCTGTTTTTGTGGTTATTGGTTCGGTGTCTGTATACGGTACTACCCTCGACTATAACTACAGGACCACAAGAGACAAGTCTAATTTAGGGTACTCCACTGATGATGGCATAACAGCCGAAAGCGCTCTGGAATACAGAAGAAGGAAAAGTGAATTGGCACACCCTACAAAAGGAATATTGTC
This sequence comes from Acanthococcus lagerstroemiae, assembly GCA_031841125.1. Taxonomy (NCBI): domain Eukaryota; kingdom Metazoa; phylum Arthropoda; class Insecta; order Hemiptera; family Eriococcidae; genus Acanthococcus; species Acanthococcus lagerstroemiae. The sequence goes on along the minus strand of CM063108.1, from coordinate 39,341,279 downwards.
AGAATTTGACCTTGACATTGGTGATTGTAGAAGTCAGTCATATGATAACGCCTCGAACATGGCTGGAGAATATGGAGGACTGCAAGCATTAATACAGCGTATCAATGAATTCGCATTATTTATTCCTTGTTCAGCACATGCCTTGAATTGAGTGGGTGCTGATGCAGCCAGCTGTTGTAGTGAGGCCATCAAGTTCTTCATGCTTATTCAAGGGATGTACAATTTTCTTCACTGATCAGCTGCAAGGTGGAATAAAATAAAGGAAAAAATAAAGAATAAAGAAGATGGTTCGGGAAAATTTTTCCCAAAAAATGCTTCGGAAACTCGTTGGGCTGCAAGGCGAGATGCTGTTAAGTCATTGGTCTTATCGTATGATTGTCTTTATAATACATTGAAAGACATATCTGAAAAACCATACAAAAAAACCTGAAGTTATTACTGAAGCTAAGGGATACTGCAAACAATTGCAGAAGCTGCAGAATGGTATACTTACTCTTTTCTGGTATGATATTCTGGACCGTTTCTACCAGACAAGCCTAAAACTTCAAAGAATTTCAACTACAATTGGTGATGTTGTGATCCAGTATCAGGCTCTTTATGAATACGTTGACACATTAAGATACCCTGCTTCTTACAAAATTTATGAGACTACTGCAAAATCTACATTCTCTTCGTGCAAAGATTTTTCTTATATATGTAGACAAAAGAAGCGTAAGCTAAATTTTGAAGAGACTCGAGATAACGATGCTTCCTTCAACCTAGTGATGACTTGAGAATAAATACGGTTTATGCCATTATTGATAGATTAAAGATGGAATTATTAAAACGAAAAGAAGCATACTCGGAAGTTGACTGTCTTTTTGGATTTTTAAGTAAGCTTGCCGAAAAGGAAGATTGTGTCATCAGCAATCAAGTGATTGAAAAAGAAATCAGAGAAAAATCAAAAATATTAGTTGAAAAATATACAACTGATTTGAGTTTTGAGCTGATGGAAGAATGCATCCATTTCAGAGAGCTGGTTATATGTATAAGTTCTGCTGAGAGCGAGGGTCCAGATTCTTCCAAATTGTCAATTCCTCAAGATTTCATGCATTTAATTCGTTCCAAAAAACTGACTTCATTGTACCCAAATTTAGAGACTGCTCTTCGTATGTACCTCACTATCCTGTCAGCCAATACAACGGGTGAAAGATCATTTTCTCGACTAAAACTACTGAAATCAAGTCTCCGAAATTGTACCAGTCAAGGGAAATTGAATAGTGAAGCGATAATATGTTTGAATTCTGATATTGTTGCCAACAAAATCAAAAAAGACGAAGTTATTGACGAATTTACAACCGTTAAAGCGAGAAAAGCACCACTGTAGGCAACTAAAGTAATTACTATTTATATATGTGTATATTAGTCTAAATAGGTAGTCTATTATTTGGATTGTAATGAATTAATGATGTATTTTTCTAATAAAACATAATAGTTATATTCTTTGCTATATTAATTCAACTATGAAGGTTACTTAAAAAATTAAAAAAACATATATTAGGCATGGGGAGGGGCGCGTAGAAGAAAGGGCCCAGGGGCGCTAAGAGTCTTAATCCGGCCCTGATGTTGACTAAGGGAAGATGGGGCGCTGAAGTCGTCGTTAAATACAATACAGTAGAACTTTTATAAGTGGAACTTGTCTAAGTGGGATTTCGTCCTAAAACTCTCTAAATGGAAAACATTTGCTGATCCCTTGAACTCACCTATCTCTTCGCATGAAAAAAACCCTGGATACAACCGTTTCTAAGTGGAACCAATTTTGAACAAAAAAACAAAACAAAACCTAAAAGTGGAATGTTGCTCGAATTTACCTCTGTTAGTGGAATGTTTTAAATATGTACTGTACATTTTGTCCATGTTTTGACAAGATGAATGGCCAGCTTGAGCAATTCTGACAATGCAAGTTACCGTTCACGACAGTTTTCATTGTGCGTGGGTGAGTCTTCTGTAGAGTAAAATGAAAATAAATTCTAAAACGTTGACTAAAGATTAAAAAGTACAAGTCATAGAGTATGTTTAAGCAAATCCACATCGACGTTATAAAGATGTAGCCTTACAATTCAACATCCCTGAGTCGACCCTTTCACGTATCGTGCTAAGAGGTTAAGACAGAAATCATTGAAGCAACTAATTGTGACAATGTAGATCTGCGTTTCTTTACTATGCTTAAAATGAAATTGAACGTGCATGACGAAAAATTGTACAACTACCGTACAGACAAAAGTTATATCGTACTTCGTTTCCCACTGATGTCAATTCAGCCGTGTGTAACTACAAATGTGTTTGTATTGTTTTTAAAAAAAAGAAAGAAAAGAAAACTGCGTAAGTGGAAAATGTACATTTTTGACTTGCCTAACTGAAATTTTTCTAAATAAAAACCTATCTAAGTGAGAAAAAAACTTCGGTCCCTAGATATTCCACTCATCCAAGTTCTACTGTATTGAATTTAATTTTAAAATCAAAAATTTATATTCCCCTAAAATTGAAAAAAAAAACCCTCAAAATTAACAGAAAAAAAAAATGAATTTGTAAATTAAGTAATATTCATGTACAAATGACGGAAGATTTGAATTCCTCTGAAAAACGGTTTTCAAGATTTTATAATATTTCAATTGGATGATTTTGATTTTCATCCAGGTTGGCAAGCCCCTTTTTCAGAAAAAAACGCATGACGTCTTCAAGTAAAATAATGCTGTTAATCGGGAAAACAAGGGCAAATGACCGATTTGTCTCCCTGGTTGTGCTTATGCTACTAGTACGTCTTGTACAACAAACTCAATTTAGAGCAAAAATAAACAAAAGGCCAAAGAGGGTGTAGTCCCAGGGCAGTCGACTAGAAGGAGAGTGTCTGAGATAGTTGAGTGTAACTGCAGAGAAAATAAAACAAATAAAAAAAAATTAAATAAAAAATAAACAGAAGAAAGTCTGATTTTTGAGGAAAAATCAAACGGAAAATCTTTAAAGAAGCGGGGCGCCGGTTCGGCTTCGTTTTATCTCGGTGGTTTTTGGTTTTTCGTGGTCAATTTGATTGAATTTAGTTTTTTTCCCCCTTGACAGATTTAGCAAACTGAGGTTATTTTGGGTTAGATTAATTTCAAATTGAGTTTCTGTCGGTTGTTTTCGCTGTTGTTGGTCATGTGTTTCGTTCAAGTTGTTATAGACCAGTTGTGGTCAAATTTGTTTTTTTTTTGTTTTTTTAAATTATTTATGGTCAGATTGATCATTTTTGATCGTGTTTAGTTTCGGTGATGTTATTTTGGGTCAGTTTCGATGAGATCTGGTTATTCTTGATGGTCAGATAGTTCGGGCCAGGGGTTATTCTTTGCGTCCCTCCAGTTCGTGTTAAACGTGTTTCTTTTTATTACCTGGACTACGCGGACCCATATTTATATCCAAATAAGAGATGATCATTCGCGTACATAAGCGGGATGTAAGGTTGTACCCGTAGAGTCTCTGGAACTCGAGTAGGCGCAAGCTCTTACCTCGGTTTGGTTTACAAACGTAAACGAAATTCTAATACTTTCATTTGTGTTATTAAAACCGCAATTAGAGTTCTGAATGCAGCGACGACTTCGATTTGGATGGAAGGTCGATTGGTTCCATGAAATCAAGAGGCAAAGAGAAAATATTATTGTTTGCGATGCAAGAAGTAGCAAGCGTATCCATTATGTTACGTCATAATCCGAAGGAATTGCGAAATAGTACAACTGTGTTCCGACTCAACGTTTACACGACACTCTGGCAGTCTTACTGTTGGCCTCTATCAGTCGGTTGTATTCTCGATACAGGTCGAGATTTGTTGGCCCCTTTCTTGAAAAGTCTGCAGTCATAGTCTGGTATTGTCCAACACCAGTGATGAACCCAACTTTCCAGTAGGATACCCACTGCGATTGAATCGCGAACCCAACTATGATCTCGAACTACCTTACGCCTGAGACAGTAAAACGGTGCGCCGAACCTCCGATTGTCGAGTGTTATCCTCTACCTTTGCCCATGTTTAAAGTAGTACCTGTTGTCAGCCTAATGACCGGCCTGTCATTCTGCTGTTCTTATTGCAATTGTACGTAAAATAATTCGCATCTTTGTTTTCTAGATTATTACTTCTACGAAACAGACGACTCGTTGTCGCCGTCATCGTCCTTATGGCCCAGCGAAACTGTACAGCATGAATTCAAACCATACAGCCGAGAGAAACGACAGTCGAACACCATCTACAATGAGTCCAGTGGCAGCGTAACCGTCCGGAATCATACAGACGCCAACCTCGAACCAGTTGCCGGCGGTAAATATGGGCCGACCAAAGTCGGCTCTTCATCGCCCATCTCACTTTCGACCTCATCGAGTGAGTATAGCACCGAATGCATCGAGTACCTTGATACGTGTATGCCAATTTACTAATTCGCGCCTTCTGTACAGGTCAAAATTCGACGACGATGCCGAATTCGACGGTGCCGATCTTGCTCCCGAAAAAGCCGGTCGGCAATCACCATGATCAGTATTCGATGCCGATCGACGTCTCCGGAGCTAATGAGACCAAAATGAAAAGCGGTAAGTTTAACCTGTAATGCTCTTTCGTTATTCGAGGGCTTGAGAGTTCAGGAAGATGCCACGTCTCTCTTCCCTGCACGATCTTGTTTTGTCGACTCATCTATCTGAAAGCGTGGTCGACGTTGAGTTACGACTGTCAGAATGAGCTCGCTAAAAACGGATTTGCAACTGGCCAGGGGTTAGAAGTTTCTTGACTTGCCGAACTATGGTGGGAGTTCTTCATTTTACTCAAAACGTGGCCTGTACCGCTGCCGAAAAAGACCGGAGCTGAGAGGGACAAAATGCAGAGGTTTCTCTGTTTCAAGTGCCCAAACCAAAGCCGAGATATCTAGCTTTCTATTTCTAACGGATCTCTGTCTATTCGGCTCTTTGTCTCCCACCTCCCTTGCTCCATCTTCTCTCTACTTGATATCTTCTTTCCCTCTTCGATGTTCTGTTGTGTATCTATATGCTAAGAGTTCTTGTTAGCCTTCTCTTATGTAATCCACCATCAGGGTTGGGGCGAATTCCGGTGCTCAGCTAGAAAATTTATGAATCTCAATAGTTTTTTTCCTTGACAGTTGTTGGAAAAATTTTGATTTTCTCGCTGCAGTAATTGGAAAATGTTTGATTTGCGTCCTCTCAGTAAACGTGCTTCGCTACGGCATTGCATACCATAAAGAAAAAATGGAGCCATGATTCAAATTCTAGGATCCAAAATCAATGATATCTCTCGCTCTCTGTATGTAACATGGAAATCCGAAACGTCACTCGGTATGCGAATTGTAAATCTGCATCAGGGATAGACAAGATCACAAGGACAACGATCGCATGGAAAATAAATCAAGATCACGGATTTAGACTAGAAATTTTCAGCGAAGAAAGTGAAAAATATTCTTCGAGTCCTCATTCAAGAATATATTCTTTCCCCATTTGTCTCTCCTCGCCATATACCCTGCGATTCCTAATTTTGTCTTTTTTATTCTCTCTCCAGTATCTTACGAGCTCGTCCTTTCAAGTATTTCTTTCAGACTTATTATACGAGTATCTTTGATGCATATTCCCATAGTACTACGGACCATCCTAAAATGTGTTACCCTCAAGCTCTCGTATTGTGCCATAGTCAAAGACCAAGTTTGTGCTCCGTAGATGAAGGTGGGTAACACACATTGGTCCAGTATTTTTACTTTTTCCCTTAGTGGTAAGTTATCCTTCAGCATCGCTCTGTGGGTCCAGAAACTTTTCCAAGCTTTCGCGGTTCTTGCCCTCAGCTCCAGTTTCCCTCTGTTTTCAAAAGCTACAATTTGCCCTAAATAATTATATTCCTCCAATTTTTCGATTTCTGTACCCCACCTTTAATTTTCCCTCTTGAGTATTTGACATCAGCTTGGTTTTTGTCATGTTTATTGACAGTCTCACCCTTCTACTTTCAGTATTGAGTTCTTCTGCCATCTCTAGTAATTCCTCTTTTTCATTACTTATCAACACAATATCATCTGCGTATCGCAGGTTACTCAGCCATCGACCATTTATCCTTATCCCTTTTTTCTCCCAATTTAATCTCCGAAATATCCCTTCCAGTACAGCAATGAATTGGTTGGGAGACAGAGGGTCCCCTTACTTCACTCTTTTCAGTATTTAAAATTCTTCTCCCACTTTCTCCAGCCTTACGTATGCTGTTGTTTTTCCATACATTTCCCTCAGTTCTCTCACTATATCTCTTTCCACCCCATGTTTTTCTACAGCATCCCATACTGCCCAGTGTTCCGCTGAGTCGAATGCTTTTTTGAAATCGATAAACAAGAGACCATAGTGGCATATTATACTCCCTTGTTTCTTTCCAAAATTTGATTGAGCGTAAAGATATGGTCGACGGTTGAGTGACCTGCTCTAAACCCGACTTGTTCCACTGGTTTGTTCCAATCTAAAGTTTTGTACATTCTGTTCTTTAGTAATTTTACAAAAATTTTACTCATATTGGAGGATAGGCTAATAGGTCTATAATTATTCAGTTCGCCTCTGTCTCCTTTTTTATTCAGCAAAATTATTTCTGATTGTTGCCATTGTTCGGGTGTGAATCCTGTTGACACAAATTTGTTTAATAATTTAGTCATGTGAGGTGTGAGTGCATCCGTTAAAATTTTTATTAGTTCGTTCTCCATCCCATCTGGTCCAGACGCCTTCCTTTTCTTCAACGTTACTAGTATCCTCCAAGCTTCTTCGTTTGTAATTTCAGGCGTAATTTCTTCCTTGTTTCCTTCCCTCTCTTCTGTTATTTCTTCTGTCCTTTTCTCATCCTTACCCCTTTCTAGCCTAGTCCCCTTCACCTTCCCTTTTTCCGTATACAGCTGCTGAGTATCCCACATTCTTTGCTATGACGTCATCCGTTTTCCGTCTGAGGATGCTTTCACGAGACCCGAAATTGGGTGTCTTGAACAACCTGTAGTTGAGTTTCCAGCGAAAGCCCTCTACTTTCTAGTGTACTTAATCTGTATAATAGGTTTGTAGGTGATATTACTGCGTGTATTTTCTGTAAAATTTGGGTTACTTTGTCTCGTTTTTCTTCCTATGAAGCGTTATAGCAGCTGTTTCGGCATTATCTGGCGTTTAACTCTACGAGTATCTTCGGCATTTCTTGGCAAAATAAATTTTTTCCCCCAGCCGTCTTATACCCTGAAACGTGCTTATCTTTCATTATATCTCATCTGCTCCCAAACAAAATCATTTGACAAATGCCCGTGAATCCTATAACTCTTATGGTTATTTAAAAAAACTAAAAATAGTGCACTTGATGCTAAAATGTGTTCACGTTCACAGCGGACATACTGCATTGAGAAGCGACAGGTTATTCCTAATATTCGGACTTCCCAGACCGATGGCGCGCTAGCATCGGGCCTTCCTCCCTTTCCGCACTTCAGGAAATAGTGCCTTAGAATTCTTATCAACGTTAGGATACACTGTACGTAAACAATGCCTAGCATCTCATGTAATCCTAACGTTGATAAGGTTCTGTTGAATCTTGGGAAGTCCGAATTGAAAATCAGTCACAGCCAGTTTTAAGCGGAGAATTTAATACGCGTTATTAAATATCAAACTGCTGATGCAGTGTTACCAACCAAATTAAAATTTTTAGTTAAAAAAAAAACAACTTAAAAAGTTGAAAATGAGAAAATTTGATAGTTCAACTTGTTGTTTAATTAATAAGTTTTCATTTTGGAATTTTCAAAATTTTCTCGTGTGGAGCAAAATACCACTTTTAGAATTCCGTGTGGAGCACGTGCACCAGTGCATATATTAAGTTGCGGGGCCTAGTGCAGATATTTCTTTTATTCTTGAAATTGAAGGGGCTATAAACGAACATCTTCAGTACGAATTCGAGACCAGATTTTTTAAAGGATGGCATTAAAAGTCAGGGATGAGCGAGATCATGAATTCAATAAAGTACGATCATAATCTGCAGATCGCTTCGGCTGTCTTACGAGTTATAATTTTAGAATTATTTCAGAATACCCCTGAGCGGAGCTGCGAGATCCTTGTTGGAGGCCGTTTTTTAGTGACCAAGCCACCGGCCTAGCTTTTCCCCTTGTATGCTTCATTTTCTTGCCGAAATTGAAATTACTTTCCCATTTTCAACTTACGTACGAAGTAATTCTGATAACTCACTAGATACAACAGTTATGAAAAAACCCTCGGAATCTAGTTTCGTGCTCGACATATGGCTACGATTACTGCAATAATCTGGTTTCGATTAGATTAACGTACGAGTACAATAAATTAGAAGTAGTGTATTTGATATTTGATGTGTATTTACAGAACCGGCGACTGTTGTGACTCAAGAAAATTATCCTCCCGATGTTACCAATGATACGCTCAAACAGCACAACATTACAAGGAAGTCCGAAGTACGTATTTGGAAGAGTGATAATAGAATCGGATTTTGTAACTATAAAGTTTGTGAAGAATTTTTAGAATCCTTATTTTCTGAGTAATTTTTCAGTGTACTTTACTAGTACCGATTTTTTGGTAATGAAATAAGATTGAAGAGATAATTTTGATTTTGATTATCAAAGATGTACTAAAAAGTGGATAGAAGAGTCTTCCACTCCTTAAGTACTTCCATCGATGGTGAAGTTTGGTGGAATTACCTTTTCTCGTTTGGCTCAATTGGAAGGTTCATTATAGTAAGGAACTGCAGGTATGCGCACGGTAAATGTAAAAAAACGATAAAATTTTACTTTCGTGTCAGCTGCAAAGGTGTTCGGAAAAATGCAAAAATCATCTTGTTCCCGTTCTCGTTTGTTCTTCTCTAACTGCCTGGTTTTCGTTTATGCTCCTCGTTCTCCTTACCCTATAATTACCAAAGTTCCCGTTCTCGTTCTTGTTCCCATTCCCGTTTCCCATTCTCCTTCTCAATCCAATCATGTTCTTGTTCTCGTTTTCTTTCTGGGAACGAGAACCGAGAGCATGCCGTTTTTCTTCTCATTCTTTTCCGTTCTTCCAACACTGCCTTATACTCAAGAGTCAGGATCAAAGTAAACTGCTGTATCCGAATGCGCATGTATTTCAGTTCATCATGAATTGTTACGAGTATCACTCATTCCACAAATCAAGTCGGCAACGCTGAACGAAATAGTAAAATTACGCGATGTAACCATGCGACTTCCGTGCAATCTCTTCATAATCATTTGTGTACATTTACGGTGCGCATACCTGCAGTTCCTTACATTATAGTGCTCCCATTTCGAATCAGGGGTAAAGAAAACATTAATTGTTTACTCAGTAATTTAGTTAATACCCCTTCCCATATGAATCTACCGAGAGGAACAGTGAAATAGTAGCCCTCAACTTGAATTTTGGGATAAAAAATATACCAGTTGTTAGTATTTTGTTGTAACTCGTTAGTATACCGACAAATGGGGTGAAGATGAATGACGAGGTGAAAATGAACCCGTATAGGAATGTAGCGCCACAGTGCGTGTATGCACTGATGTACCAGTGCTGCCATAGCACTATTTTTATTTTTGTGAAGATAAACATACGTAACAAGTGTTATCAATCAAAACCGGCATTGGGATTTAAACTTGGATTTTCAAGTGTTGGCAGCCCTGCATATGTGTGAGTGATCATGTGATCATGTATGATTTACCGTAAACGTGTAGCAATTAAGTCGATTAGAAATTCACTTTCAAAGAAAATTTGTCCTAAATTGAACTGTATCATCATCAAAAAATTAAATTATAATCAGTTCTACTGGTAGAATAATTTTTACTCGGTTTTTTACCCTGCTGGAGATAGCATGGTTTCTATTTGAAAGTACACATGATCACTCACTCGTTTTCACCCACTAACACCCGCGCAGGTAATTTTGCAGCGCACTCTAGTGCAGGTTTAAATCCCAATAGTATGATGTCTAGGGCAGGGAAACATATGAAAAAGCATATTTTTATCTGGTGCAGGTTATGTGGCATGTTGGTGTTTTCTTTGCAACTGATAAAATTTTAATCATAACACTGAAATTTTATAGAGCATATTTTTGCATATTTTGGTTATAAATGAATATTCTGCATATTTCAGCCATTTTTAGCGCATATTCATGTATAATTTGAGGATCTTACAGCATAATATTTAAATAAATAAATGAAAATAGTAAATTTTAAAAACAAAGAAAAATGAGAACAAAATCAACTATCTTTAAATATGTTTTGAAGAAAGTTTAATTTTATCTTCAAAAAATGAAAGTGTAAGATTTTCAGTTTTCAGAATTGTTTCTTCTGCCTACTCTTGGATAGTGTTGGGCACTATCGATAACTAGTTTCCACAGAATAAAACTATCGGTACTATCGAATAGTGGTCTCAAATAAAGGTCATTTTTCATATCGATAATTATTGATATTTTTTAAAAGGCTGTACAATTTTTAAAAATGAGTTATGAAGCTAAAAATTGTGAATCTAAGTTCGCCTAATCTTCTATTATATAAATTGATAGTCCGTTTTTTTGTAACAGCATCAGACGCGTTATTCTCATCATAGAAACTGGAAACCTGTAGTGTTAAAAACGCCTTAAATAACGAATATTAAGACAAAATTAGATTATAGAAGGATACAAGAACGAACAATGAAAACCGCAGTATTTTTCATTTTTCCCTCGGGCCGCGTGCTCGCGTCCTTTTCGTTTCTCGTTTCTTTCTCCTAAAGCAAACTGATAACATTATCATAAATATCGATACATCAGAAAACCTATAGATATTTTCGATAATTTTTTATATCGATAGTTTATCGATAGTATCGATACACTTGAGACCACTACTATCGAATGATTTTTTTCAAATTATTGAATACTTTCGATAGTTTCTTTCCTCCAGATGAATGACACAAGATTTAATTTAGTTGATGCTGCGTACTTTATCTATTCAAAACTAAATGAAAATTTAATCTATAGTGGGTATGGTCTCTTGTCTCTTCTCTCATCTCTGTCGCTCTCTCATTAAAACAGGATACGCGAAAGCGTGATACGGAATTATAATACACGGTATACATGTATGTACTAGGAGCATGGTGGAAGCACCAATTTGCAACAGTATACCATTTTGCAACACGAATATATAAAATGCTAAAAAATAAGTAACTATTCCGGAAAACATTATCTACTTCAGAACACGGTGAATGTAAAAAAAAAAAAAAAAATATTTAATGTGTTCCAAACTGGTGCATTCTCTGTTGCACACTGGTGAAGTGACTGTTGCAAACTGGAACGTCAGTATTTTTCAGGCAAAACTAAATTCTTGATTTCATCCTACACATGAAATATACTTTACCAAATAGCTGTTCGGTAAGTCCGAATTATAACTTCTTTATCACCGTTATTTCCTTCGTATGGTAAAACGTTGTAAACAATGCCGTTAAAGAAGAATAATTTTCCTAGGGGACAGTGCCGGGTGTACTGCATGTGCAGATTGTGCACTTGCACAGGGCGGTAAATTTTTGTAAGAAGAAAGAAAGAAGAAAAAAAGTAAATAAAATAAAAATGTTATAAAGTAGGCTTTACTACTTATTTGATTAGTTAAGGTAACAATGAAGCAAGGAAGGATTTTTATAATAATCTGTTGAAGGCCCGTTGAAAACGTGTTTTCTTCATTTTGAGGCTAGGGCGGCAAAGAAAAATTTACACAGAGCGGTGGCGTACCTAAACCCGGCACTGCCTAGGGAAGTAAAACGTTGTAAACAATGCTGGTAAAGAAGGAGACTTTTCCTAGGGAATTTAAAGAAATCCTTACCGAACAGCTGTCAGATAAACTACACAATACGATTGGTAAATTATAAGCGACATTCGTGCGTTCGCTTCACTCGGCTACGACTCATTCCGCAAACTTCTGCACTCGTTATCGCTTATTTACCGCTTCTGCTATTTACATTATATTTTCTGATAGAGCATTAAATTTAAGATAATATTAACATTGAAAACATCTTTTTAGTAATCATACCAACAGTCTCACAACATATCAAACTCAAAATAACTCTTGACCTGTTGCAAACTGATGTTTCCATCCTATATGCAATAAGTTGGCATAGCTTTGATGTTGATTTTGTCTTAATCTTTGGATTAGTTTAAGTTTGCTTGTGATTTTTCGATACATGATATACATATTACATACAGGGTTATTCAGTTTATCGCGCAACATAGAGGAATGCCGCATGTTGCGTGGTGATATGAATAAGCCGGCACAAGATGGTCGTCTATTCAAATTAAAACGCAACATTACTCTGGGCTCCGTGGGGCGCTGTTACGGACAACAGAAAATGCAACGAAAAATTATTCGGGGAAAAACACCGATAATTTCCGAAGCATTTCTTAAGAAATTTTCAAGAAAGTTTCCTTTGATGTTCGAAGAAAAAGCACGAGGAAGTTCATCGAAAATTATTATGGAAAAATTTCCGATCATTTTCAAAGGATTTCATTGGACTTCACTGAAAAAATCTCCGATGATTTTAGGTGAATTTTATTGGAGATTTTAGGGTGAATTCACAATCATGTCAAAGGATGTTATTAAAAATTACTGAGAAGTACCTGTGATGACTTTTAAAGGATTTCTTCATCAGATGACTTCCAGAGATTTTCATCGGAAATCTTTGGGATGAATTACCGATAATTTCAGAAGAATTTCATCAAAAAAGTTCGGGAATAATCCGAAAATTTTCGAAGAATTTCATCGGAAAACTTAAGAGAAAATTTCCAGTATTTTCCAACAAATTTCATCAAAATGCTTCGAGAAAATTTTCCGATAATTTTTGAAATTCGGTGGAAAACTCTACTAGTTTTTGAAATTAATCAAAAATTTTCAGGAAGAATGTCCGATCATTTCTGAGGAATTTCATCCGAAAACTTCAGGGAAAATCTAATGATAATTTTTAAAGAATTTCATCACAAATTTTTCCGAAAAATATTCCAATAATTTCCGAAGAATCTCATGGGGAATTTTCGGGAAAAATCAGAGAATTTCTTGGGAAATTTTCAAGAAGATTTCTTTGATTTTCGATGATGATTTCCGAGGAAGTCCTTTTTAGTTTTTCGAGTTCAGAACACAAAATTTTATTTTATTTTTTGCTGTAATTTTATTTATTTGCCGTATTTCAAGTACTTTTTTGTTGAATATGCCCTAAAAACAGGAAACTATGCTGTTATTTTATCAAAAATATGCACGTTTATGCATTTTATAGTAAAATATGCAAAAATATGCTCTATAAAATTTCACCCTGCGTCTTAGAATTGCGCATGAATCGTAAAAGAAACTCGAAAATGCAGGATAGGGTGCCGCAGGAAAAATATGCAATGTCATAAACATACTTGCCCTAATCATTAGTGTTCTGAATGATTTTATAGGTACTCGTTCCTACCCTTCAATTTATCAGTGTCTTATGATATGATTTGGAGTAATTATTTCTACCTACTAAGTACATTGTTTTTTTTCCACGAATTTTTTCGAGATTTTTTTAGCATTCAAATTTATTCATCTTCACTCTTACAACGCCTTCAGAGAGAATTGCCATGCGAAAACATTTAGGTTCATCTTCACCCCACATAGTGAGGTGAAGGCGAACAAACTTTGAGCTTTTCGTGAAAGTGTACTCGGCGGTGGATTTTTTTCCCTGCCAATATTGTTCCGAAAGGAGCGAGACTGGATGGTGTATGTACCTTCAGAAATAGGAGAAATATTATACAAAAGCCTCAGAATCTGTTCATTTTCACCCCATTTGCCGGTATTCATTCATTTAGTCAGAATACACGTTTTTCTCTATAAGTCAGAGACGGTACTACCGGGTAATACCACCTCCTGTTTTGAACTTTGGATGGAAAAGTATACCAGTCGTTTATGAGTGTATATTGTGGTGGTTCTTATTTTCGAATTTCTTCCGATTGATGCGATGCTTTCTGAAGTTGTTCCTCTTGGTAAGAAATAATTCTCTGAAAGTTCGAGGAAGATTCAACAATTTGAATCCGCAGTGCCTGGCGGTTGAGGATTCAAATGTTTGGGCAGAGAATCAGTGAAATGAAGGGGTGGGGGGAAATCTGAAAGTGTAAGAACTTCTACGTAGCTCTTGATTGTTATTTTGTACAGATAAATTTCAGCCCTGTATGATCATTAGCGTTGCCACTGCTATCTTTTATATATTGAAAACCGTGTTTTTTTATACCAGACATTCTTCGCAGGGGAGTCAGTACCCTCGTTCAATAGCTAAAAACTGAGTATTTTAAACAGTTGTCTCCACGTTTATTTTCCTTTTTTCATGAGACATCTTACAAAGACGGTACAATGTGTGAAGAAGCTGGGACACTGCATACAACTAATATATACGTCTCTGTTCACATTTTTCAGGATTCTCACGTATACTATACGAGTGTGAAATTGGATGATCCGGCTGTTGCTATGCAGTTTTGGGTAGAAATGAACAACCGTTCAGATACGGTCGTGAATCAAATGCTGTCGCAATCGCATCGACGAGCAGTCGTTAGTATTATTTTTGTTCGTTATTTTCTGCGTTTTTGTGGTACCTCGCAGATGCGGCCGTGTAGGCTCGGGCGGAATTGCGCCGAACAACGAAAAAGTATAGGCCGAATTGCGCTGGAGAGTGAAAAAGGTATAGGTTGAATTGGGAAATTACCGTTGCTTACGTAGCGCTTGTGTAACACACTAACGTAAACTAAATATTGGAAGTTAATGTTGCGTAGGTAGCGCTAGTGTAACACTCCAACACAAACTAAGTAACCCTCAACACATTGGGAACGTCTTTGCATAAATATAATAAACTATAAGAGATACTCAAATTTTTAAAATTAAATTTTCTCAAAAAGCTTTATAAAACGAATTCCAAGTTTTTCCCAATGTTTTCTATGTTGCTTAACTACAATAGTATATTCAGGGTTGCCACTTTCTGGAAAACCGGGAAAAGTCAGGGAATTTGGTCAGTCAGGGAAAAGTCAGGGAATTTTCATTTAAGTCAGGGAAATTTTCTGAAAATAACAAACGAGTTTGTATTTTATCAGAGTAAACTTTTTTTGTCATAACATAAGAATAATGATAATCTATTCGCAAATGAAATAGTCTATAATATTGAAAAAATATTACATAAATTACATCTGTACCTTCTTCTTCTCGATAGCGATTTTTTTAAAATCTGTATTGTAAAAAATTTCTGTGACTCTCCTCCCTCTGGACTTCTCGGAATCCTGTAAAAAAGTCAGGGAAAATTGGAAAAGTTGGCCTAGAAAACCGGGAAAAGTCAGGGAAAATCAATCCTGAAAAATAGTGGCAACCCTGATATTGCACGCCAAGGCTCGAAAGCGAGTGTTTGCAGGTTGAGCGTGTGAGTTTGCGGAGCGAGCCGCTGGCGAGTGCCACAAGCGCGCGAGTCCTGCACACTCACTTCGAGCTTGGCTGTGCAAGCTGTTTTTTAATACAGATGTACGGAAAAAAGAAAATTTTATTTGTTTTTGGAGAATGGATCAGGTAATGGCGAATTAGAGATGCAGACTATCGGATATTTTCGTCATCGATAACTATCGATAATTTCGGGGAAGATATCGATAGTGACGGTAAAACAAAAGTCGAAACTCGAAACTGTGTGCACCACGGTCTAAAGTCAAATGAAGCGCTGCATAGAAAAAGGGCTTTCGACTGATCAGAAAAAAGAAATTCATTGATCGGAGGCCCTTCTTCCACGCAGCGTTCCATAATGAAATAAGTAGCACATATGCGCTCATGGCGGTGGTATGCGTAAGTTGATACAGGAGAGGACTGTAATTTTTAGGGTGTTTGCCCGCGCGGAGCGCTGCAAGCACCCTATTGCAATTGAATTTTCAATAAATACGAGTGAATCGTTTACCGATCATAGTTCAGTTTTAGCTCAGTTTCGTTCTCCGTGAACTGCTGCCATCTATCAATAAGTCGGTTTACTATAATGAATGTATAATGTACCCTCTCTCCTCACTCACTGTGTGACGTTAAATCACCGTTCGCTTATCAAAAAATACCTATTCTACACTAGCGCTTCTACAATTTGCACAGTCCCAATGGCAAACACCCTGTTTCTACCTCGCGATCCGCAAGGTCGCTTGTTACTTTACAGGACAGTATTCTGTAATAGTATATTAGAATATTACACACCAATAGTCACTTTTGGCTCTTGTTGCGGAAGATATTTTTTATACTCCTTGATCAGAAGCGGCAATGTTTTTTGCTGGCATGGTCTGTATTTTTTTTTTTAAATCTATTTATTTATTGAAATTATAGACAGGTAATTTTTGTGTGCGTAATTAATTCAAAAATTTAATTTGCTTAGTTGATTAGTATCACAGTCTTGTCTTCAGTTTGTTCACGTGCAGAAAAGCATACACAGGTAGTGGCCAGTAAAAACGTTACGACGGTTAACAACGAATGGTAACAGCTGTACTACATCGTGAATATTTAAATGCGTTCTTATGTCGCTATTTCGTGATTCGCTGCATGACCGAGTGGTTGGAGACGATCGCTACATTTCAGTCAAATGTTTCAATGGACGCGGGTTCGATTCTCCGATACGAAATTACTGGCCAGCAATTTTTTCATGTAAAAACGGTTTCCATGAGGGACGTTTACTTTACATGCTGGTTTCGTTTCGTCAGCACTCGATGCATGAATGATAGGCGTTTCTTGTCGTCCGTAAAACACCAATGGAAACATTGCCTTTCTGATCAAGTAGTATAAAAAGTAAATTACAGTCCTGTATCAAACGTGGAGCTATAAAGTAAGACTTTCGGACCGGTAAATAGACCCACAAAGAAGCGTTTTCCGTGAGATTGACTGACTCATCACATTTGTTGTTTTACCCCCTCCACCCTCAGTGCCACAGTTCTGTCGACGATCCTAAAAATTTTCCTTCTTCTTTTCACTTTTGTTCTTGAATATTGTGAAGAAGAGAGAAGAGAATTTTATTACTTGCGTCCTTTTCTTAGAATATTTTGATACCGCCAAGGGCTCTTCTCTTGTGACAGGTCGTAGATGTATTTAACATTTCTATTGCTGTGTAAATTCTGAGTGCTTATTACTCCCATAAGGCGATAAATTTTTTATTTCCAAATTTTGGAAGTGAAAAATTTGAAGAAGCAATGCATATTCACTCAGTTTAATGTAAATTCTTGAGAACTTGAGAAAACCTCAAAATCTTGAGATGTCAAGATTTATCTTAAGGTTGGCACCAGTGGCCCGTAGTCATCTTATCAGTTCATAAAGTCTGGTCCAGTTAAGAAACATAATTGGCTACTCGCAATACACATCAATATATGGGTGTTTTGAAGTTGGAGGGGAAGGATGAATTTAAGAACACGTTATCAGCCCCGTGAAAAAATTATGTTTCTTAACTGGACCAGACTATAGATTCATACTGTTCATGGTTCTGCAGCCTACCTTTCTTTCATTTGATTTTATATGTCAAGTGATCTGTCGATCGCGATACATTTCACCTCGTACTCTTAATAGTGGAAGTGCCGTTGTCAGTGAGAACGGCAGGCCAATAATAATTTGTAATAATTTCAAATTTTGCGAAGTTCCAGTTAAAAATGAGGCCTTTTGTAAATGGGGAATCATAAGTAACATTATCTGCAGGGGTACTACACATTCTTACTCACACTAGAATATTGTGTTATGCTTATTGTGGTAGTTCGAAGTCTGCATAAAGTGTGGTGAGAAGAATGATTCTTCTATAAGGTGTTCCGATTAATCGTTCGCTGCTCAATTCGGTTCACCGTATTACCTGGAGTTAACGCAATTCAACCTATTGTCCCATGGGCAGGTAGCGCCTATACATATTTAGCGCAATTCGGCCGTTGCCGCCGCGTATTACCAATAATGACAACGAATTTGAATTAATAACCGTCTCTGACGATCGATATCTCGTTTACAGACTGTTCCACTAGGGTTCAAGTTCCAGTTTTACGGCCACGAAATCGAGAATGTAACCATTGCTACGGGTGGATTTCTGTACACTGGCGATTACATTCACTCGTGGCTGGCGGCGACGCAGTATATCGCGCCCCTCATGGCCAATTTCGATACGAGCTTGTCGAACGACTCGTTCATCAAATACGTTCATAATGGTGAGTCGATTCTGTTACGTCGACTAGGTGATGCATTGAGTACATGTGCTGTACTATGCTTAGTTCCATAGTCTGCAGATGTGCTGCCGGCCCCACATCCAAAACATTATTCTTAATTTCACCCTCGGCTCGTCTCAGTAATGCTTGCGTTTTTGAGGTATTGGGCCACTGCGCGGCATTTTGTTTCAGTTATCACGTTAGTCGGTCTCTGGATAAGTGCAGAATCACATATGGATCGCAACGGGACTCGATCTCGATGCCTACCTCTAATCGACATCCGGGCAAAATATGTGACCTGGAGACCGATTACACTACTGAACAACTATTTTGCACAATGCATTTCAACAGGTGATTCTGAGGTACTTTTTAACGCTGAACACGATACTGCGACCCATTTTTCTCTATCACGTCGCCATTCGGAGTTCTGAACGACTGAAATTCGTTTCCATTTTGTTTTTGCATTGGAATAAGCGGTACCACTGACTGATATTATCAGTGTTATCAGGTACCACAATAACAGAAAACACTACACACGACCGCAACACACAACAACTCGAATCAGTATGACCACATTCAGTTCCTAAACCTCTTTTTGAACACATTTAGTTGAATTTTTTATAGTTTTTGATCAGAAAAACTAGACGTGATAGAGAAAAACGGCCGACGGCACTGTATTCAGCGTTAAAAAGTACTCAAGAATCACCTCCTTAAATGCGTTGTGCAAACAAAAAATTTCATTTTGTTCAGTAGTGTTATGAAACTTTTATCACGATACCACAAATCGTTACAAGTGATAACTTGATACGGTTTGCTGTACAAATTACCACTGTAACGACTTGTGGTGTCGTGATAAGAGTTTCATAATAGGTCTCCAGTATCGAGAAAGGGGGTTTAGTGAGCAAAAAATTAGATTTTGAGATGTTACTCGATTCATACTAATTAAGACCTGCTCTTTCACGCGGTGTTGTCGAAAAAAATTTAAAAAAATTATTTCGGCTTGTACGAGCCGTCCAAGTTGATCGCTCCAATCCAAAGATCTTCGCATTCAAAATTTGTTTTAGTTCTCCTGGGAAGTTTGTGTTTTGCTTACTAAACACCTTTTCTCGATGTAGGTCATATTATCGTTACCGATATACCTAGCCGTCCGTTAAAAGGGATCTTAATTTAGTTTAAATTTCGGTCTCTTTCTGCGGGCATATTGGCTACTGTGTAACGAAGGTGTCGATTGGTGCGAGTTTTGATTTTATGCAGTGTTGCCTTGAACGTTTTCATTTTCTAGTTTCACTTTCACCTTTTTTGTCGCGTTTTCGAGGTCCCAGACCACGATGCGATGCTGCGAAGTCACCACTGATATCTTTGCTTTTGTAATTCTTGTTTAGCTACAACGTTCACGGTTATGTGGGAGAACGTGTCGCTGCAAGATCGCCCGAATGCCGGCAACTTTACGTTCCAGGTGACGCTATGCAAAAGTGGCGACATAATTTTCGTGTACAAACATATTCCAAACATTACGAACGAGA
Organism: Acanthococcus lagerstroemiae; assembly: GCA_031841125.1. NCBI lineage: Eukaryota > Metazoa > Arthropoda > Insecta > Hemiptera > Eriococcidae > Acanthococcus > Acanthococcus lagerstroemiae. The sequence goes on along the minus strand of CM063108.1, from coordinate 39,321,566 downwards.
TAACCGAAGACTATCACCCGGTTAAAGTCGGCCTTTCGGACGCCTACATTCTGGATAGGACGATTTTCTGTTAGTATAACTCGAAAGCTCGGCCATTCGACCACTTTTTCAAACTCAATGTTCACGGTGAGTGCTGTCACGTGTTTGCAAATGTTTCAGTTGTTCGCAGAAAAACCATATTCGAGTACCACCGAGTACATTTCGAGAAGACGGATCTTAAAAATTGGACAGTCATTCACCTGACACCGAAACCTACGTGTCAGAACAAGAACACTTGCGAGTCGTGTTTAAGTAAGGACTCGCAGTTCGATGTAAGTATATTCCAGTGTTACCAATATTGTCCGTTGCCATCATGAACTGTATCTTAAGCGAATGTTCATTTCTCTGCGATGTCTAGCTGGCATCTCGATGAAAGCGTGGGCCTTGTTGCTTGCGGTTTTCATGAATAGATAGTGAAACGAGGGCGGAGTTACACGAGTTGACTGTTGGGTGTGTGAGTACGTCTAAATCTGTCGCAACACGTGTAACGCGAAATATCCTTTCTCTGAATTGGATATGATGAATTACAAATACGAACCGATCCGCTCTTGAAACGCGCAGCCGTGTTACGAGGCTATCTGCTCGGTTCTTCGTCACCTTCATACGCAAATCTTGAGGACATAGGTGTATGTATGTTTTTATGTTTTTTTTTTTTTTTTCAGTGCCAATGGTGCGACGGTCGGTGTTCAACTGGTGTCGATCGGAAAAGACAAGATTGGCTGAAGCGAGATTGCGAGAAAAAGAAAATCAACGAAACGAAGCATTGCAGTTTGGCGAGTAGGGTTAATGAAAAGGTGCCTACTCCAGGCGCACACAAAGCGATGAACTACAATGGTGAGTACTGCAAGGCGGGTGACAGCACTTGTAGAGAAAATTGGTTTATGTAAAGCACAGGGTGACCCCTTGGTCTTTTTTCGAATTTTATTACTTCGAAGTCATTGGGGCACTTTTCCTTTTCCTCCCTCTGAAAATGATTTGCTTTCTTCGACAGTAGGATGGCTGAGGATCAGTGATTTTTTTCGAACCAGTCTGCCGCCGGTATTGATTGGTATTTCTCTATCGATAGTCGTGATAGTACTACTACCACAAATAATCGATGTTTTTTGATAGTTTTTCATTATCAGTAGTCTTGATAATACTACAAGAAACTATCGTTAATTTTAAATAATTTCGCTCGTTTTCTCTTATTACTGAATTTAAATAAAATTAATTGACGCGGAATAATAATGTGATCTCGTATTGATATTGTTTAGCTCGTTCTGTCACAGTAGCGATTTTGAATTTTTGAATTATTTTACATGCTCAGTGTTCTCGGTAAATGTGAATACGTGTAACAGTTGTGTCTTCAATTTTACTTATTATCGAAAGAATGAATAGGAATAAGCTTCTGAATTCTGCGAGAATACTGAAAAATGTAAAATCATTCAGTTTATCAGTTTTTAATGATTTTCAAATGGTTTTCGATGATTTTTAGCTTTTTTACGAGTTTTTCAATAGTGTTTGAAATAATTTGAAACTATCAAAGAACTATCAAATTATTTAGTGAATACTACCAATAGTAAGAAAATTGAATTGTGCTGAATTTAGAAAAATAACAACTATCATGCAAATCGCGACTAGCAGGTTATTTACCCCAACTGTATTTATGTAGATGTTTGCCTTCTCTTACTTAAAAGACTGAGGTATATCTAATGTAAGGAAGTAGCAAGATACTCATGTTCCAATGATTAGTTTCCAAAATTTTTCAAATCCGTAGTTATAAATTTTAAGTTATGGCCAGCATATGTCGGACTAGACGGTTTTCAGTTAGTTAAGCATACTTAACCCTGGAATACCACAATAGTTTTGTAACATAAACGCCACACTGGGGTGTACTACACCCCAATTTTGGAAATGCTATAGCTGCAGTTCTAATGTAGATATTTGTATGCAACTTGGTACGTATATTCATCTAGCTCCCAGTAATACTTTAGGAGACCAAGACTACCAGATATTACAAAACACAATTTTTTCAACAAAAAATTTTTTTCGAATTTTACAAATACCATATTTTTTAAAATTTCGGTCATTAAAGAAAAAAAAATCAAAAAACAAAATTTTTCTGGAAATCTTTATATTTTTTCGAAGGAAAATGTTCACTAAACATAAATAAATAGGTGAAGTGAAGATCAGAATGATAATTTTCCTTAGCCAGGCAGGTAGATAATGGTATTATCGACATCCAAAATAAAATAAAAAACACGTGTGAGAAAATTCAAAATTTTAAAATCGTAAAAACAAACAAGTTTTGAAGCGTCATCTGGTTCTTATAAACCGGATTGTGTTAAGGCGCGTACACATCTGAACACGACCGCGAACGAGCTTGCCTCGTTCGCATTCGCGTTCAGATGTGTACGCGCTTTTAGAAATCTCTGCACTGTATTCTCTTTTCGCTACACTGTGACTGACTGTGCCATCCATGTACGTACGTTTACTATACCTATGTAGGTATAGTGCATCAGTGCATGCTAGTGTATGCATATGTTAGTGGGCCGAGCTATCAGCTATGTGTTCTTTCATATTGTGCTCCTACCATTACTACCCGTTCGGACCACTTGTAAACAAAGTTGAATACAACCCTGACGAGAGGGGGAGGAAGGGGGAATACCCTGGGCCTGGACTTTCAGGGGGCCCCGATGTTTTTATAATGACTGGATTTCAACGCTTACGGCAACATCATACTGTACATCAAATTAGCAATCACTCCTTACACCATGAAAGAAACCTCTTATCCCGTAGCTTACGATTTTTTCCCATCTGACAAAAGAACAAAATAAATTGGAAGGAAATGGGAGCCCGTGGAAATTCCCCTCAGACCCTCTTTTTCTCTCAACGGGGCTGGTTGAATATTAAAGATTTGAAGTTCTTCTATACCTGTATGCGGAAAGAGGGTATTAGTTTTGCGCAATGATTTTATTTTATGGAAGGGTTGAAAGATTTTACACAATACAATTGAGCAGTTGTCCTCTTCGCATTCGATCCATCTCGAAAGGCCTCAGCGGAAGTTGACGTCGATGCCATTGTAAAGAAAATGAGTTGGGGGTAACGCGTTTCGGGAAAGTGACTGGAGTGGTCGAGAAAATCCGTGGTATTGGATAAAAAGCACTTCCAAGGAAATTTTAAATAAGATATGCTTCTTTTTTATAACGGCCCCAGCACACCGGCGTGATCTACTACGCGGTCTCAGACCGCGGGCGGTCAAATGTACCAGGGCGAATCTAATAACCGCGTCCGTGTGCGATCTGAGACGGCGAGTAGATCGCGCCGGTGTGTAGTGGCCATAACGTATAACTTGAAGTTGATTTTTTGTCGAAAAAAATATTACGTGCAACCACACTGGGGTGTAGCACACCCCACACCCTATTATAATTCACCCAAATAAAAAGTCGGCCTATTATCATAAGTATAGGGAGACTGCATTACTCCAGTAATAATTCCCGCATAATAAGAAAATTTTAAATCTCTTTTATAAAATGTAAATGACAAAAAACGCCGTGTGGGGGTGTATCACACCCCAGTGTGGTATTCCAGGGTTAATTAGCATAGCGGAACTTGATGGTATTAATGACAACAGCTACAGTCACCATTGGGAAATATCAGAATTTGTTCAACAAGGTGTTCAGAAAATCACTTACGTTGAACATTGAAGTTTGAAATTTTCATTGAGCTTTTATGTCTCTCGAAATTGTCCTCCTGATCCAGAAATGTTTTGCAGAAAAATTTGAAAACGAGAAGAGATAGAAGAGTGAGGCTGATATAGGTAAAGGAATCATTTTATGAGAAAAAACTAGAAAGTCAATACGTCGAAAGCGAAGCTTTCATGAGAAATTTAAAAACAACAGTGTTCAGATGGATTGACTTCAATATGCTGTCAGTGTTTGTGGTGACTTTTCTGAAGAAGAGGAGTTGAATTCGATCAGTTTCAAACGTATTGGAGAGTTACAGGCAAACTAAGGAAATTATTTTACTTTGTCCACTAGTGATTTTTGTTAGCGGGGAGGGGGTTTCTTAGTCTCTGTTCAGTATATCTCCGAGCTCAGTCGATGCCAGATACTATCGAGAAACAACAATTTACCTGAGAACAGCGCCCGCCTTCGTGAACCATTCTTTCTATTCTCATTGATACGTACTTATATTTTTTCATTAATTTTTGCGCAGATACGATGCCGAAGAGTAGCGGCAGTTCTTCGAGCGTTGTTTTCTTACTTGTGATAACAATCGCGTGTATTTTTGCCGTCTTCATCTGGACGATGTACGCTTACCGAAACCCTCATTCGACGTCTGGACAAGTATTGATCAGGGTGAGCGCGAGCTAGCATTGCACTTGTTGGTTGGAGTATTCGCTTTTCGTATTTTATCGATAATGTATGCGTATCTTATGTTTCCAGTATCGACCCAGTCAGTGGAGTGGGTGGAGGAAAGGCGAGGCTCGTTATACGGCCGCTACCATTCATATGTGATGATCCTATTAACTGTTAATATAAGAGGTAAGTACGACGGGATACGCGTCGTTTGTGTTCGATGCAGTTGTATTTTCAGGGTCCCCTTCCTAAAGTCCGTCTGTTTTTGATAGAAAACCACATCTCCAGAAACAAGTCAGACATTCTTTTCGAGGTTAAAAAGGGTCCATTTTTAGTTTTCATCCATGTTGATTTGGAAGCATCGTCTTCTTGAAGTTCACCGGATCTTTAGTTTTGGGTTTCAGTGTACAGAAGGAGCTACTTGACATTTTAGCGCGTGTTGCACAAAATTTCTCGATCTCTGTTACCGCACCTTCGGTTTATCCATTCATTGGATATTGTAAAACCAAATTTTCATTCAGCTCGAACACGGCTGGATCTCAAATTGCGAATACGGTGGATAATTCGAAATCTGTAACCAGTGATCTAATGAATCCGTATTGTGATATTCTGTGTGATTTTTTAAACCGAGTTAGTTTTGGATCCTTTGGAGGGTAAAATCCCAATTTTGGAAGCCGTACGAGGGTCTAACCGGAGATTTCATGAAACATTTGGAATCAGCGACTCAAAATCATCTTATTTTGATATTTAGTTTGATTATTTCAGCCAGGTCAATTTCCCCACTTCTACTCTCAAGAATCCTGCGGCTTGAAACTTCGTTTGATTTTTGTTGACCGAATCAATATTTCCCCCTTTCAGAGGTGGAACTGGAACTTCAAGGTCCAAATCAGGGCCAGATTGTAAATATTATGGAAATTCTAAGTCAGCGAACCAGTGAATTCCAATTTTAACACTTCATTTGGTTTTTCAAATCGAGTTAATTTTCCCCCTTGAAGTGTGAAATTTTGACGATGTCTTTGAGTACCACCGAGGATTGCAACTAGAGCATTGCTCCCCCTCCCCCGTTTCCTCCGATTCTCCGAAAATGTAGTATTTTACCAAAAATGTTGCCGTTTCTTCCCCTGACGATAAGGTCGGCCCCGTTTGGGAACAAGTCTGCCGGGACCCTGGCGGTTTCGATCGATTACTTTAACTTGGCAAACATATTAAACGATGTTTAGGTTAATAATCACGACTGGAGATGTTTGATCCTGATTCGTTTGGTATTCGTTACAGGTTTTTAAGTTCGTGAAGAAAACGCGCTCACATCGTTTCAAGAGATCTGTTGACCAAGTGTCCGGTTTTTTATTGTTTTGACCTTTTTAAAAAATTTTTATTTTGCCATTTGTTTCACTGAAAAATGTAATGTTATTTTGTAATGGCGTTTTATATAATTCTCTTTTTGTATGTATTTATGATTAATTTAATTTTTTCCCCACTACCGAGTAAGTATTGATTACAGTTGTTCGTGTTTCATGTATTCTCACGAGATTATCGGTAGTTTTTGGAATATGAAAGCTGCGCTCTCATACGGTACAGATGATTAGGATTGGTTGATCCGTGAGAATAGATCCTGCTTGTGGTGTATATTATGTTATCTGGGAATACTTGTTTTGTTGAATACCATATTTTGGTGAGTCCGTAGACACTAACCCCGACGAATCGAGCGACAGGTGCGCTTATTGAAACTCAGTCGATGGGTGTGCTAACAAGCGGATAGAAAACGCGTTACTTGATCTCGCGTCGAAGATTCGAGACTTCGTAATTTCTATTTGTCGTAAAATTGTATTCCAGGTACGTGTAGGTATGGAAGTGTGTTTGTATAGCTAGTTCGTAGGATATTGGCTCGCGCGTGAAAATTTATACTCGTCGATTGTGTTACGATAGCGTCCTTTCATTTATTATACCTTTATTTTTGTTACGTTGAAGTGGGCGTTCGAAATTTTTTTCGATGTTTTCCGCTCTTAGCTCAAACTACGTTCTTACCGGTTAGGGCCAGTATTGGGGTTTAAACCTCATGTAGGTAGCGCTACCATAGGCAAACGTTTGCGTGTATTGTTATCAGTTTGGGGTGATCTATTCGCGAAAATTCACCCCAAAGTGATAAGGATACAATGAACATACTGACAGTGCTGTCAGCATATGCAATTTAGGTTTAAGTCCCAATTATACTTCTTGGTTAAAAACACGAATTCTAACGGGAATTTACATTTCAACCCCCGGTTAACCATAGATTATTTTTGACCAACTTTTATAATACTGGCCCTTACTGTCGATCGTGAAAACTCTGAAAGTACTTTTCGTTTACAATTTTACAGATAATATTGTTAAGCGTAAAAATGACCTGTTGCAATGACGTATCTTTTTTTAAGGCGTATCTATGTTTTAGTCTGTTGTAGTCCCGAATGAAAACAGAATTTTGTAGTTTCTTGATGTTGGAGTGTGGAACGTCATATGTTAAGTTGAAAAGATGGAGAAATATACGTTATAAACTGAGGGCAATTATTCATTTTAGGAAAACTCTGTGTCGAAAAATTTGACTTCGGGATTAATTAATAGTGTTTCACTATAACTGATTGTCGAAATGTTGAATACCTGTGGTCAAGTAATCTCTTGACCATGACAGCCTTAAATGGGATGTTAACCGGACCTATGTAGCGCTAGTATCGTGGCATGGTGACAATGGCCAGTTTCACGGACCAAACTGGAGAGAACAGGCCGGCTGTTCCAAGGTACAACACCCCATTGTGTTACAAGGTACACATACCCGACTTTTTGGAGAATATTCTCGATACTACAGCTATACTTTAAAATTACAATAAATGCGTCACACGGGGTATGTAACAGATGATAGGCTACACTCTGACTATTTTTTCACAAATTTTACATTCATTGTTTCTATGGAAATTCATTTTTTCTAATAAGCCAAATTTTTACTTTCACACCTTCAACTATTTTTTATTTTTTTTTTAAATCTGGTAATACTTGCGTTATGGCATTACTTTTTGGTTTTACAATGTTGACATACCTAAAGACACAACATACGTTAGAAATTTTTACTAGCTGAACACTGTAGGGTTGCCAACTGCTCTCTGTTCCACGGTACACCACTCTCCCCTATAGTGCTATAGTGTAGGCAGCAAACGTTGGTACTCGCAGGCGAATGAAGTGTTGAGTCAATCAGTCAGACAGTCATGTCCGTTGCCAGCCAGTTCATAACGCAATTTTCGTCACGCTCTAAGGTAACGCTTTTTCCGTTGTGTGCCGGCGCGTAACGCATAAAAGTAACGTTTTTTCGGTTCGTGTGCCAAAGGAAAGACATATGAAAATATCAACATTTTGAAATCGACAAACCCGAAAAAGTCAATAATTTGGAATTTGAGAAATACTTGCCAATACCAACTATGAATCATTATTTTACCCGCTAAGGATTGACTTCGCTTAATTTTCCAAATATACAAAATTCCGGGGGGGGGGGGGGTGTTACTCCGCTCTTTCCTATTAAGTTGGGAATGTTTAGGAAGTCACAGGTAGGCCTAATCGCCGAGAGAGATAAGTTAACCCAATCGAAAGTCATACCGGAAAATGTTCTATAAGGTTTTGGGGTAGGCAGAAGCAGAAAGAAGAAAGAGTCCCATATGATAAGAAAGAAGACAGGTACCTACCTGACATTCATATAAATTTGATTATTCAACTTCATTATTATGTTTAAGTACGTATATTTTTGCAATGTGGGAAAAGTAGAGAAATTCCATGTGTTGCTGAATGATACTTAGCGACAGGCGAATGATCCATAAGTCACATACGTGACATTGCGGCATGTATTTCGCCGCTAATGACTGCAGGAGCATAACAAAAGGGTTACTCTACTACGAGATTCGTTCCATATGAAAATGAAATCTTTTGAGTCAAAATATACTCTCAGATTTTGTGGAAATGAGACAGGCAAATCACTTCATCCCCTCGCCTTCCACAGTAAGTTCAAAAACTCTTCATTATCATCGTTATGTTAAAACGACCGGCATTAGTGACAATAAAAATAAATAGGACACATCAATATATAAAAGCCATTTTGTACCGTTAAAAAACAAATAAATAACAAAAATGAAAGTTTGAAAACGAAAACACGTCACACGAAATTTGTATGATGCAGATCATGGAAGTATGTTTGCCATAAGGAACAAAACTAAAAGAAATACAACCAAAAATGGAAAAGAAGAGGCACAAAATTTAGTTAACGAACATCCGAAGCCGTTGATGTGGACGATAAGAATTCTGGAAAAATCACTGGTCTTGCATACATTATTGTCAACAGATAATTTAACGTTTCTCTTAAAATAATTGAAAACAAAGACCAACACGTTCGACATATATAAATTGAAAATTATTCAGAGTTTTAAGCGTATCAGGTTCTAAAATTATGGACAAGTGGTTCACAAAAATAAATATGACAGCACAACTCGACGTTCAGTACAAATTTTAAGTACCGCGTAGTGTTACCATAAGCCACGGGTAGGATAAGGGTTACATTGCTTCAAGCACTGGAGAACGGAGAGGGCTATAAAGTTGTAAAATCAGTTAACAAAGTATTCGCAAGGGAATACACTGAACGCAAAGGGAGGTACAGAACTTCAGTCCAAAACATTGAAAAATATTCAGACATTTTTTTTTTAAAGGATCAAAGTGATTAAATTTATCAAGAAAACTGACTTTTTACAGTAAAATTTTTAATCGGTATTCTTCAACAGAGAATTTGGATGATGGCCAAGGTAGTCGTAATGGAGGGGAGGGAACAAAAACCGCTCAAATTCATCAACATTTCCAAAAATCTTCACTCGCCTTACTTTCAAAGATCGAATTAAATACCAAAATTATGACAGTTGGTTTGATTAAGAAAGAAAAAAGAAAAAAAAGAAGAAAAAAAGAGTTCTGTCCCATTCTTCCATGAAAATTTGCCTTTTGACAATTTTTGAGATTTTTTCGAATGATGTCGGATCTGATAAATATGAAAATTAAAATTAAGAATTCTCAATTTTTAATTTGGGCTTTGACATCGAATGGAATTCGTTCAAAAATTTTACGGGTACTCGAAATCTAAGATCATGAAAATTCGCCCACTTTTGAAAAATTATAACCAATGTTTTTTCTTTTTGGACCTGAGGATCTCAAAAAAGGCGGTGCCTAAAGTTTGTTTCAATACATTATTCAGGCTTAGTTAACCGAAAAATCCCTGTGCAATACTCAATTTGATTTTTTGTAAATCAACTAAATTTTTTCCATTTCGAATATACCTAATATCTGGAGCCCAAATTCGGTTCGAGTAAATAGTCTGGTAAGATTAATAGACTTAGTGACGTAAGAAACCTCTATTTCTATTATACCTCTCTACACACTAAAAGAGTGAAATCCGCCGCCATCACCGCCACCGCCTACGGGAGAAAAAAACCCATTGCGGGTTGCCTACCCTTCCCCTTAATTGCTCATTTCTCCAGGGCTAGCCTAATCTTGGGAGGGGGTTCATGGTGGAGGAGGGAGCATGGGGGAGAAGTAGATTACGGGGGGCACTAGATTTTGGGAACAACTCTTCTCTCTATATACTAAAAAAGTAAAATCCGCCGCCATCACCACCTCCACGAGAAAAACCCATTGCCGGTTGCCTATCCTGCCCCATAATTGCTAATTACTCCAGGGGTAGCCTACCCTTGGGAGGGGGTTCATGGTGGAGGAAGGAGCTTCGTAAAATCCACCGCTGCCACCGCTTCCGGAAGAAAAACCCAGAGCGAGTTACCTACCCTGCCTCTTAATTGCTAATTTCTTCAGAGGTAGCCTACCATTGGGAGGAGGTTCATGGTGGAGAAGGGTGGTCGGAGAGGAAGGTCGCGGTGAAGAACGAGGAGGAGTTGTGGTGGCGACGGGCTCTCCATACACTTAACAGTAAAAGCCACCTCCTCCTTCCCCTCTGTGGGGATAAATTCCTGGTGGCCTCCCCTGTACCTTAATCTTACGTTTCACCAGAGGTACCCTACTCCGGGGGAGTGGACTCCTCGGTGGAGGTGGGAGCTCTTGGAGAGGGAGGACGGCCACGGTGAAGAAGGGTGTCACGGTGGACGAGGAGGAGCATGGTGGGGCAAAGAGACTGTGATGGAGGAGGACAGCTGTGGTGGTGATTGGCAGAGGGTAGCCCACTCTAAGGGGGAGTCCTCGGTGGAGGAGAGGACTCCTGGATGGTGTAGCGCCGTGTTTTCATATAATTTCCATGGACATTTTTTAATGTAGGGTAAGATACACTTAGGTTACTATGCCGTCCAGGGCCGTATTTAGATACATATATAGGCAACATAGGCACGTTCCTAGGGCGCTAGCGGGGGTTGGGCCGCGAAGCGGCCAGGGGGAAAAGCCCCCTAGTTTTATTTAATTTGTTCAGCGAGCCTACGATTCTACACATTTCAAACGTGAAAGTTTTGTCCTAAATTCGAGTCGTATCTGAAATGTAATTGGAGACTAAAAATCAGTCAAGCAAAAACGTCTTAATATCTCTAGAAGCGGTTTAATTTGCTCTGCACAATAGGCTAGTTTGAACAAGAGAACTCCAAAAAATGTCAACATTTCTCCAGATCTATATTTTGAGGGAAGGAGGGGAACGAGATGACGAAATTAGTTTTCCATGTCACTTGGACTGTAACCGCTACCCTTATGTTGCTACAGGGGGTTGTGACTCGTTAAAATCGGTAAATCAGCTTATAACTCATTGTTGTTGTTGTTGGTGTTCTTTCGATCGTAACCCCTGCCTAAGTAACATCGAAGGGGTCTTGACCTAAATATTTATAAGCAGGCAAAATTCAATTCCGTAGTTTAAACCCTTTCATACTCCAGGGGCAGGAGCTAGGCTTGGCATAACATCAAAATCAACGTCCCCATAAAATAAAAACAACGAATGATGTGACTGAAGCTGTTATGCAGTTTTACCAACTTTAACAGGTCACAGCTTCCTGTGGCAACATCGGGGTATTTCCTTTTTTTTCTCTTTTTTTTCCCCCTAATTGGTTCCCCACCCGAGTCCTAAAATCCGTCTTTTCGAGCATTACTTCAGAGATGTCGGGGAGGCTGTTAGAGCTATCTCAGCCCTCTTCTCTCAAGGCCGAAAATTCTGGCGAGTTGCTACGTGGGCTCGAACCCGGGACCTCCGGATTCTGAGACCAACGCGCTATCCACTCGGCCAACCAGACTTCAACATCGGGGTATTGGTTATAGTCACCCAAAAAAATATTTTTCAAATGCAACTTATTAGCCCTATCTAACCTCCAAATTAAATTTTATTGGCCGTTTTCGTTCCACCCTAGTTTACAAATGGCCTCGGCTAGAGAGGAACGTATTGAAAGTTTACGTGCATGGGAAAGCTTGAATACGATCTAGATACATACATGGTAGAACGAGAGGGGGCAGTTGCACTCCAGCCATATTTCAGGACGGAACCAATGACCCTGAAATTTTAAATATTTTCGAATGAGCATAAACTTGAGTACAACAGCCTACTTCGTCTAAATTTCAACACGCCAAGCTTTCTCTTATCACGAAGTCTAAAATTCAAATTCTCGACAAAGTACGCCACTATACCAGCTGCCTACGGTAACACTACTCACGAAATTTATAAATAAAATATTGCACGCAATATAAAATTCTAAATTAAATTTAACGAATTTATCTATTACTTTTACTAAAATGATGATATGAGACAAATATGATTTAGTATAGAACACAGCAGATGTGATGAGTTCATAAGTGGATCATCTGAATGAGGATAGTGGTGACTTGAAAGTTATTTCAGTCCGTTGCAAACAATAAAAATAATGAGAAGAAGAACATAAAAACACACACAACGAATCTGTAATGCCAACCAGAATTGACATTTCAATAATTAACGTAGTTATGAGCCGGATCAGACTGATAAATCTGTGCCTCCATAAGCAGTGTAAATGGATACAACATTACGGACACGAAAAGTTCAATACAATGATGAAAAACCGTATCATACCTGACGAAGACCACAAGGCTTTCGATACGGATGTGCAAAGACGGTTGAGAGGAGGTTCACCGCGAAAAAATATGGCCCGTTGGAAAAATCAGGCTGCAGATGTGCGAGTAACTGTATGAACTGTCAAAATAAAGGGTCACAGATGAAACATTCTTAAAAATGGATTCAGTGATTTGAAAACCCCAATTTTCAACAAACATGAATTGGAATCAACGCTGCCCAATTCAAATCCGTTGTTGTAACTCAACTACCGATCATTTCTAACATCTACGTAGACTTGAAACCCAATTTTCTAAATTTTATACTCGGCTCTCGCCCCTCGTCCGATTACAAAACACATTGAAGTTCTCAGTCGACGTTCACGGAGGATGCTGCTCTTCTCGAGATCAAACCTCGTTTCTTTAACTGCTTCAAGGCGCATTTAGCGGCCGTACACTTGGCGATACGGTAATTGCGGCCTATACCCTTGAACGTTCCTTTGCCGAAGACCTCGACAGTAACTCGAACTCTCCTGCCATCGGCCAGTTTCTCAGGCCGTCTACAACCAAACAAAGGACCACATCGTTACACAAAATTATGAGAAAACTGCGAAAATGTTAGTACCGATTTTTCAAAAAAGAAGTGAGAAAGGCCAATAATTAATAAACCAACCCGAATTTCGCAGTTTCAGGTTCCATCTCCAACAGTTCTCGGATCGGCGATTTCGGTACGTTGGTACTGAATTGCTCTACGAACAGAATTCATTATCGTGATTACCATATAATGCATAATCGACTGCTCCACGGCAGGGGGGAGGTATTTCAGCAGCGGAAAATTTCAGCAGAAGATAACGAAAAGTACATACTGTGAAGGTGACCTACTTTTAAAGATGCACGACTATGTACTGTTACGTTTTGCATGATTTTAATAAAATGTAATTGTTCGTAAAGGACAATTGAATCAGAAATTGAACAATTCTGGCTGAATGTCGAAAATCTTGGGGTTGAATCTCGAAGGTACAAAGTACCACAATAAGATTGTACTTATTTTTCAGGGGCTTCCAAAGGCTGCTATGGATCGTATATCGAAGATTTTACAAAAACATATCAACAATAACTTTTTACTGGCTGCCGCTGGCTGCCTTCAATATGGAAGGGGCCGCGGAAGTCTCAAATCACATCGCATTTTCAAACAACATAGGCGTGACCTCCCCCTCCCTCGTTTTGTCATTTTGGCTTTTGATATTGTTAAGACTTTTCGAAGCTTGGTTGAAATTTTCGAAATTCTTTCCGAACGCTCACCTTCAAAATCTTCCAAACATGCAAACTGATTTACGATCATTTTAGGCCTGATTCGAGACTTATAATTTCAGATATTTTTTCTAAAATTTCTTGAAATTTTTTCCCCACTCACTAAGATTCCTTCAAGTCGTATCGAGATAATTTTAATACTTTTAAAACTTTCTACAATTTTTCCAAGTGAGTTTAAAACTCTTCATGATTTCTTCCAGACCATTGTAGACATGTTTTAGACTTGAAGCTTCTTTCCAACAGACGGAGATACCCATTAAGACTCTTTAAAACTTGATCAAGGCAATCATCAATGCTCTTTTGGACTCATTAAAAACTATTTCAAACTTGAATGACATTTTTTAAGCGAGTTAAGAAGAGCTCCAAATATAAATAATATTCATCATAAACAAGTTGAGAAGTGGCTGGCATATTATTTTTGGAAAAGTTTTAGGAGTCTTGAATAGATCGATGAGTTGAACACATGTCTGAAAGTCTTAGAGAAGCTATGAATAATTTCAAGTGAAGTCTGGAAGAGGTATAAAGATTTCCTATGACGCCTGGAAGAGTCTTCAGCCATATTCAAACAACCACGAACATTCCGAACACCTAGAGCAATATCTATTAATTTTTTCAAAATAAAATTGGGCACGCTTTATTTTAAAATAAAAGTGCACTTTTCAAGTTAGGTCCGAATAATGTCTACCCTGGCTACCAATTTACAGTTCACGTTACATCAGCAAGAACTATCTATCGATTAATTCTTTCTCAGCATGGAATACTCTGTATATGTGAGTACAGTTATATTCTGAACTAAATAACCTGAAAAAAACCTTACCAATTTCCGTTTTCATTATCCTGTAGTACACATTCCAGACCGCATCCAGTGACATTCCGCTGTCTAGAAATATAGCACCGGCGACTGACTCGAAAATGTCACCCAGAGCTTTGGGAACCTCAACGTCTTCCACTTCTTCGCACTCTTCCTCGTTAATCAAATAATACTGCAACAAATAAGTTCGGAATTCAGCATTACAAATGAAAGCAAATTCGCAATTCTAATTCCTATTGAATAAGGAGATTCTCGAAGTTCGACCTTTCAAAGGACACCAGATTGGGTACCTATAAAAAATTAACTAGGAATCATAATTACGGCTTCCAATAGTATGTTTTGGCATATTTTTCTTTGGAAATAAAATCAAGCATTTTGAAGACATCATTGCGAAACATGAAGTTCTGAGTGAAATGAACCCTATTTGAAATTACATATGTGGTGTTTTAGAAGCATATTTGGAGCATATTTTATCAAATTCTCTAAATTTTTGCATTTTCGTATATATTTTTAAACATCCACTAACACCATATCATTGAGTATATTTATTTTTTTATTAATTTACTGCACTAGTAAGTGGTGAACGTTGGAGATGAAAGTTGTCGGTTGTAACAACACTGTTTATTTTGGTCTCTTAACACACTAGTAATGGAAAATCTTTTTAGAACAATGTTGCCACTATAATCTGCTCATTTTCCCCTCTAAAATGATACCCATATTAGAGAAGAATATTTTAGAATATTTCAACCTCCTACGGAATATTTTTAGCATATTTAGCAACAAAAAAAAAAAAGAAGCACAAAATATGCGCATATTTTACCTGTTTTTCAAGTATATTTCCGGCAACCCTAATCATAATATAATACATTTGATATAATCCTACAGAGGTAGATCTCTCTCAGGCACTCCAAA
The DNA here is from genome assembly GCA_031841125.1 of Acanthococcus lagerstroemiae. Lineage (NCBI taxonomy): Eukaryota > Metazoa > Arthropoda > Insecta > Hemiptera > Eriococcidae > Acanthococcus > Acanthococcus lagerstroemiae. The sequence continues at coordinate 39,306,104 of CM063108.1, read as the reverse complement.
CAGAATTTTAAAAAGCCAAATCAGAACAAAATCTTTACTTAAGTGTTTTCTTCTTTTTTTTTTTTTTCTTTTCTTTTCCATAATATCATTTAAAATGTACCTTATCTGTAATTTTTAATATATTAATTTTTAATATATTAATTTTTAATATATTAATTTTTAATATATTAATTTTTAATATATTAATTTTTAATATATTAGAGGGAAGAGGTCTCATTAAAATTTTTATTGACTAATTTTCAATTCGAAATTAAATTGTTCAAATAGTTATAAAATTTAGTTTTTAAATACAGTTCATAAATTTTTCAAAAATAAAATCTTCAACATTTTTATATTATTTAATTATTATTCATTTCAGTAATTAATGACATAATAATAAATATTAAAAATATGGTCGTTATCACCTTGTTTTCTCAGTAAGCGCACCAATTTTTATCTTCCAGTGAAAATTATAGGTATCAAAAATGAACTCAAAGACATACAACCCGAAAAGCTATACTTATATTGTTATATTATATGAAACTTCAATTTTGAAGTTTGCAGTCGAAATTATTAAAACATAATACATCAACCCAAGAACTCTAATTGTGACCTGAAATCATGAAATGTGCTTCTGGTGTCAGAAAATCATTTTTCACTTTCTTGACAATTCTTATAGAAAAAAATTACGCTCTTTCGAATGAAAAAAATCGCAGCTTCCTATCTTCATTAGCATTTCCCACAAATTGCATTCAAAAATTAAGTCAATAGTTCTAAAACATCCGTTTACATGGCGCCGCGTCGTGTGAAACGGGCTTACGAGAATGACGGAGATACAAGAGTTCGACACGCAGTTGTCATAGCAACGTGTAAGCGCACCACCACAGATGTACACGCTATATACATCTGGGCGTACCATTACCACCATCCCATCTTTACATTTGTGCATCTTGAAAACCTGTCTTCGAGATGCACGGCGAGAGGCACATTTCATGATTCCAGGTCACATATTGTAATTATTGACAATTTTAACAGTTTACCCCTTCCTCACTTCCTCAGTAAGTGCCTTAATTTTTATTTTGCAGTAAAATTGATATTATAAATGAATTCATCGATTCTAACACTCAACAAAACAACTCCTGTATTGTAATTTGCGATCATTTTGCTCTTGAGCCCCATCAGTGAATGCCTTAATTTTCAAAAAGCCTAGTACCGGAAGTAAATTTAGCGACCCTGAAAACCTTTCAGTACATATTTTGGTTTCAAATTTCCAATTAATGAAAGCTGGGAGAGTTGCATTATAAAAAGTCCACAATTGACTCAATTGAAAACAAAACACGCAATTGTAAATGTGTGAGGCAGAAGCCATTTTTGTGTTCGACGATAAAAGAAAAGAACAAGTCAGTATTCTACAGAACTACAGAAGTAACTTCAGGCAGATAAGAGAGGACAGTACCGGATCTAGTTTGGGATAGGCTAAACTTCATTGAAGAAATGTGGTGGAAATAATCATCGCTTGCAACACGGGAGTCAAGTATGAGGAATTTTCGAAAGGGGAAGTAATCACCGAGAAGGTCCGAAGTCTCCTTCTTGTGGAAGCTGGCAAAAGTGTCGGATTTTGAACTTTCTGACCATAGGAACGATATCAATGCAGAGCACTATGAAGACCTATTTTGGATACTTCACTTCAGTTTCAGCTTTTTATGGTTGGCGAAAACATACACGATGCGGTATCATCTTGTTGGGCATTAGAACGAGCATATTCTTCCTCAATGTGCTCATTTTTTCAATAAAATACAAAAAACTGATTTTCGAGGGCTATACACTATTAGTGGAGGCAACGCAGGTGTCCGACACATGAGGATTTTCCATTTCACTCAGAGTTCATTCCGGATGAAATTTAAAAAAGTAATCTTCCGCAAAAATTATATGCAGGTTCAAACCTAATTCGACTAGACTACAAATTCTTCTCCCTTTTTCGAAAAGCGAGTGCAAACCATGGAGTTAGTTTATACACCTTAAAATTAATTGCACGTATAGTACAGTTTTAGCTCTCCTCCCACTACTAAATACGACATTTATCTGCGCCTCTGTATCTGTTACGAAAAGGCCGACGTCAACGAGCAAACAGGATGCACAAATTACTTTTGGTTTTACCGAATGCTGAGACCCAATTTTATTTCAGAGAGCCTTTTTTGAACCCTTTCTTCATCTCTGATTCTACACGAGTACTATCGGAAGCATTTATCACGTTCGAGTGAGTTGATATCTTCACAAGTGGAAACAAATATTGCGGTGTTTTGTCTGATCACTTGCCCGAGTCCCTCAGAGTTGGCCATCGTCCTTTTTCAATGCCCAAGATATGCAGAAAAAATTTTCGGTAGTCGCCAAAACGGGCATCATACATGAGAGGGTAAGACTGATCAAGATGCCATGAACGCGGCGCTGTCGTCCGCTAGTTTTAAACGATTTCGTAAAAAACAAGTTGATAACAGTTGATAAACAAAACATTTTCATACTGGCGACTTTTGCCGAACGCTGTAAGTCAAATTTGATACTTTTTATAGGATCCGAACTCTTCAACAATCTTACAGCTAACGGGCTAACAATTTACCATGACAGCGTGTATGTGTTACCTGGCGTACTTAATGAAGGGGTAGTGATTTCAGGTAAACGGACCTGCAATGTACTAGAGATCATGTATGTGTTGCCTAGCGCAATTAATGAAGGAGTTAAGATTTCAGGTAACTCGAGCTCATCCGCACAATTCTAAGGTGAATTCTCGAATGCTACTCTCATCCAGTTTCACATTTGTTCATCCGAGTAATATATAAGTTTACCTCTTCGAATATGGTGTGGTTATTATCTTCTTGAATCCGAACAAATCTGTGGATCACATCGGCCAAGCCTGGTGACAGATGCCTGAAATACTTATGGAAACCAAATCGAATAGCAAGCGCCGCGAATATCGTGTTGTTCACCAACGCTGAACGCAGATCAGTCAAGGCCCCTGGCGAATGCTGTCTTTTGTCTTCGTACAGATGCCGAGTTATCAGGTAATCTGTCAAGCAAAATAGCAAACGTGTAATTTTTTCACAGAAGCCACAGACTGAATTCACAAAAACCGATGAACTAAACTGAAAAGAGAGACTCATCCCACCCCTCTAATACGAATACTGTTGCAATACCTAAAACGGCATCTCCCAGGAACTCCAATCTTTGGTAACAATCGGTAACGCGATTTGGCGAGTACGAAGCATGCGTCATAGCCTGAAGTAAGTAGCTGCGATCGTTGAAGCGATAATTAAGCACGCGTTCGAATTCTTCATATCCGACGATCAACTGTTCCAGTTCACCTTCCGGATTCGGTACATTGCGAATGAGCGGCGACGGCGGCAAGTTCAGGTACCCGTATTCCACCTGTGGACCAAACTAAAATTAAGTATGGCCGGGAGAATTTCAATCGGGGGACAAATGGTAGTTCCAATACAAAGTTAAAGTTCGAAAGACAGAAAAAATTAAAGCATGCAGTTAGTTTGAACATGAGAATTCTAACAATTACAAGCATTTCATTCGACATATCGAGATCATCGGGAAAATCGAGGTTTTGCGTAGAAGTTCAAAAAGCTCTACATATTTGATAATCTATCCTAAGCACCCATCAGTCAAGATAGCTCGACATTAAAGAAAGTCACACTAAATAACAACGATTTTTTTTTTTTTTTTTTTTTTTTCCAGAAGTTGGAGCGGTATTATTGATATACAATAGTGTAAGTGAGACACCATTTTCTGGGAAGGTTTTGAGGTGATTTGGAAGATTGTGATGGCGTATACTCAGATGTTCATAATAGGTGTCCTAAATTTTTCCATGTGAAGGTACTACTTGATACCCTTGTAATTACGACCCTACAGGATATTAAAAAAAATGTTGCAAGTACTAGACCCCACGTCACGCTTCCTCCCGGGCGGTCATAAGTATCTCTTTCCTCAGTCTTTCCTTAATAACTTCTCACGTGGAAGTCGTATTGCAATACTGTGAACAGCAAAATTATTCTACATTAAATTTTACATCAAAATAGTACGTTGCAGGAGTCAAAAATAAACCCGTGTGACCTGGAATCATGAAATGTGCCTCTTGTGCGAAAACAGGTTCACGAAATGAACGAGTGTAAAGATGGAACGGTGACTGTACAAGCCCCGAAAATCAGTTTTTTGTATTTTATTGAAAAAATAAGCACACTGAGACAAAAATAACTTAGTGATAGAATATGCTCGTTCTAATGCCCGACAAGACATGGTGTATGTTTTCGCCAACCATAACGCTGAAACTAGAGTGTCCAAAATAGCTCTTCATGGTACTCGGCATTAATATCGTCCCCATGGACAGAAAGTTCAAAATCCGATATTCCAATTTGTTTTCTACCAGCATCTACAAGAAGGAGAGGGGCTAAATATCATAATATCCTTGAAACGACGTCCCTATCTTTGTACCTTCCCGGTGATTCCTTCCCCTTTCAAAAATTCCTCATGTTTTCTTGACTCCTGTGTTGCAAGCGATGATAATGAAGTTTAGCCTCTATATACTGTTTCAATGAGTGTTGGGATCGATGAATTCATTTATAATATCACTTTTACTGCAAAGTGAGAATTTGGGCACTTTATGAGGAAGTGGGGAAGGGGTAAACTGTTAAAATTGCCAATAATTACAATATGTGACCGAGAATCATGAAATGTGCCTTTCATGCGAAAACAGGTTTTCGAGATACACGAATATAAAGATGGATTAGTGGTGCGCCCAGATGTACACAGCGTGTACATCTGTGGTGGTGCGTTTACGCGTTGCTATACAAAAGTGTTTCGAATACTGGTTCTGTGTCATTTCCACAGGCCCGTTTCACACAACGCCATGTAAATGGATGTTTTTATATTTTTAACGTAATTTTCAAATACAATTTGTGGAAAAACTAATGAAAATAGAAAGCTGCGATTTGTTTCATTTGAAAGAACGTGATTTTTTCTATAAAAATTGTCAAGTAAGCGAAATATGATTTTTGGACACCAGAGGCACATTTTATGATTCCAGTTCACATATATTGCAACATGTTAACACAGGCTCTTAAGAGCAAAGATAGATTTTTTGATATTTTTGTGGTCTCACTGACTTCAGAGAACCAAGAAGAGGAGCAAATCTCCCCCGGACCCGTTTGTTAAAAATAAACGCTTCATTGCCCAGGTAGTTCTGGTTTGCTTTAATCTAGAACGGGATGCGATGCTTCCACAAATCACCTGATTTTACAAACTGGGACCAAACCAATTTCCAAGCCAGAATAAGTAACTTCTACAACTTAAAAACAATTAACATTCTTTTCATGGTACGTAATATTATTGACCCCCGAACAGTGGATGCAGTTACCTTTTAAATTTGTAAACAAATACCCTCGTGTGGCAATTAATAGAATCCGAGGCTTTCTGTCAAATTTTCAACTCCATCCTCAATCCAATCTGAGCGAATTTTCACATTTTGATAAAACTAGGACGTTACACCCCGGGTCCGTTTTATAAGAACAATCAGAACTGAGTAAAAACATATTAACGTGATAAAAACAAATTCAGTTTCTCCTTGATCACATCCAATGTATTAATGATCAACTATTATTAGTGGCGCGTTTGACACCTTGTATGTAACATTTTAAGCCAAACCGACTTATTAGTATTGTTGGATTCGTCTTTGAAGGGCGCGTCGAATAAAATTCCCCCTATGTGCTTAGTTACAATGTTGTCCGCTAGAGGACGCTATATAACACCTCCCTATGTGCATGGGTTTCTAAACCTGGTTCCAAATACCTCGTATGTGTAAGTAATGAGTAAAAGTTATATTTTGCACATACAAGGTATCAAACGCGCCACTGACGTTTTGTAGTTACCTTCGGATGTCTATCTCCATCAGCTGAGTTCTTGATAACCGGTAGCACTTTAATACCTAGCCAAGACATGAATAACATGGCTCCGCGAATTCCGCATGAGATCAAATAGGCACCTGAAACATTATTGACTCAAATATGAAAAAATGGACATTTATCTTCCATAATTCAACATACAGATACGCCTAGTGCGAATGAAGACTACTGTACTAAACTGAGGGAGAGGACTCGAAATTAAAAATTCTTCAGGAGTGAAATATCATACTTGTAAATAATTAAAATGTCGAGAGAGACAAGAAGAAAAAAGAAAATCATTAAACAGGTTTTCAAGATAAACGAGTGTAACGATAGGATGGTAGTGGTGGTGCGAACAGATGTACATAGCGTACATACATCTGTAGTGGGGCGTTTAGGCGTTGCTACGAGAACCGCGTTTCGAATTCTTATCCTCTGTCATTCCCCTAGGCCCGTTCCACACGACGCATGTTTTTAAACTTTCGACATAATTTTTAAATGCAATTTGTGGAAAAACTAATGAAGATAGGAAGCTGCGATTTGTTTCATTTGAAAGAGCGTGATTTTTTCTGTAAGAATTGTCAAGATAGTGAAAAATGATTTTTTGATATCAGAGGCACATTTCATGATTCCAGGTCACATATGACTCAAAGACTAACGATCATAGGGCAAAAATAGCTCAGTAATAAAATGCGTTCTTTTAACTTGCCGACAAAATTATACCACATAATGTGTTTGCTTTAACCTTTACCGCCGAACGAGGTAGGGGTAGGTCGTTTCAAAATTACCTTTCTCAGTGCTATCATGTAGAACAGGTTTTATTCACAGAAATGTAGAATTTTGACAGTTTTCCTTTTTCACGCGCTTCCGCGAAAAAAGAGGGACTAAATACCTTTGCAATAGCTGTTCCATTCCCGTGCATTTCTATCACCGGGAATATATTGCCTCATAACCAAACCCTTCTAAGACTACACGTTTACATTTATAATTTTTTCGTGTTATGAGTAGACTTTTCCAAAAGCAATTTTCCAGCTTTCACTGATTGAAAATTGAAATCAAAACAATCACAGCAGGATTTTGAGGTCACTAAATTTGATTTTCATATTAGCTTGGTCCCAACTTAAAATTGTGACATTGATTGGAGGGGCTCGAAATTAAAATGTTCATTAATTAAAACATGGGTATCGTTTATTAGTTCATTTTTGGTATCATTTTCATTCCAATATCAAAATTAAGGCACTCATTAAGGGGTGGGGTGAAGGATCAATACCGTAATTACCATGTGGGGACGTTTTCAAAGTTTGTACGGCCGCTAAATTCATACTCAATTTTTTTTGACAACACGTTGAAAGATGGAAACTGGCACACTCTGTAGATACAGCAGTAGGATTTATGAAAATAACAGAACAGTTAGAAAACTAAAGAAATAATCACCGCTGAAAATTTTGACAATTTATCTCCTACCTCCTCAGTAAGTACCCTAATTTTCAACTTGGAATCCAAAAAATATCAAAAATAAATTCAACGATCCTAATTGTAATTGTTGACAATACAGCCTCTTTACTCCCCTTCCTCAGATTTACCTCAGTACGAGCTCTAATTTTCATATTTTCATCTAACACAGAAACAAATACCAGGACAGTAAAAACCTATGAAACAATAACCATTGACCTCGGATCCCTCTAAAAGTGCCAATTTTCACGTTGAAAGTGAATTCAGCAATCTCAAAAATTTTACTGTGCTAATTTCAACTTCAATTCTCTATTTCGTTGAAAAAGATACATTATTAAAAATCACCGCATCACATAAACAGATACAAAAAGCACAACTATAAATGGGAAATTCTGAAGGGGTGGGGATAGTGAGGTGAAAAAGATTCCCAATGATGGGAAGCTGTTTCAAGAGTATCTGGCCTCTCTTCTGCTCGTGGAAGCCGGTTATAGAAAAATAATTTCTTTCAAATTACATACAAGGCCTGCGTTGATGCATAGCACTGGAAAAGGATAATTTTTACCCCCTTCCCAAGAATACCGCAATGAGGGTAGAAGCAACATACACTATGGGGTGTCGTTTTGTCAAGAATTTTAAGGAGCACGTTTTATCATCAAACTATTTTTGTCACCAGATACGAGTATTATAACTTTCCGAGAAAAATACCAAAAACAAATTTTGATGAGAATGCTATTGGGGGAGATGCAGTCAGAGGGACATTTTCCCTATTATTCAGAAAAGCATTTCGAATACAATTACAAAAAAATCTCGTTCAGAAATTATGTCCAGACTGGGCCTTTTTTCCGCTCTAATTCGATCAGACTACAAAATAATTCCAACCAAACGTACCTATAAGAGCTTCGACGCAATCGGCGATACTTTTATCGGGAATACTGTGATATGTGATCAAGTGAAACGGCAAGTAGTTCAGTGCATTGTCCTCAGGCTCAGGAGCGCCCTCGTCGAGCTTTGTCTTCTTCACGAACGAAATGTCCTCCGCCTTCACGTTCCACAACACTGGCAAATCCGACAATCTCCAGAAGCATGACGACACTTTGTTCACAATCAACGCCTTCTCTACCTCGGCGGGAATACGAAAGCACGGTGGTAACCAGTTATCGTGAGGCTCGAATTTGCACGCCACCATACACTCGCCGAATACCTTTTTCTTGCCCAGTTTGTACAAATGCAGATTGCTCACCTTTAACAGATTCAATTAGTTCAGTTGCAACAGTGAATACATCCACGGCACGTTTATTTTAATACAACCATAAAGTTAGAAACGCCTATTATGAGATATCTTTTGAGCCTGTACCACCTCTCGGCAAAAACCCGACTATACCGGTGCCACCTTACAACTACTAAATAAGCATCATACTTGTTTCTAGCAAATGTGACAGCTTGACTTCTTGCACATTTAGGATCCCTTTAATCACTTCTCAGTAACATCACATCAGGGGACCAGCTTGACCGGTACCGCCTCACACCAATTACATTAGAATCATATCTGTTTCGAGCAAATGTGACTCAGCTTACCCTCGAACATAACTGAGAGCTCCTTAATCTCCCCCTCCAGCATATTACATCAGGAGACCGACGTGACAGGCACACCTCATTACACCAGCTTTCCTTTTTTCGAGCGAAAATAATTCAACTTGCTCTCGCCCTCGAGCGCATTTGAGAGCCCCCAGTCCTCCCTCAGCAATATCACATCAGAAGATCAACATGCTTGGTACCACTTCATTACATCAGCATCGTACCTGTTTCGAGCGAATGTGACTCAATTTGCCTTCGTGCACATTGTCGTAGGTGCAGTACAGGTAGTTGGTAATCGCATACTTAAGGAACGAATCTCCGATCGTCTCCAGCCGTTCCAGATTGATGCCATCATTCGCGTTCGACATGGTCAGCGCCTGCAGTAGTACGCTGGGACTAGGTCCAACATGATTGGCCAGGTCAGGCTGGTAGTCGAAGCTGAACATCTCGCCGCTGTCCTCCTCGTCGGAGGCGGTGTCCGCCTTTTCCTGGCCATCGGAGGACGTCGACAGTTGGCAGCGGTTCAACGCGACGCACAAGGCGTCGCCGATGATGTCCTCATTACTGCCGGACTTGGATGTCTGCGGAGACACGTCATCGCTGCTCTGGCCCGATACCGAGATGCCGCTGTCAGTCGGGTCTTTGCCGGCGCCGTCGTCGACCTCTGGCATTCCGTAACCGGTTTTCGGACCGAGAGTCCAGCGCAAGCGTTTCCGCTCAATCGGCGGTACGTCCGTCTTCGCTGCCGCGGCGTTTTCGTACGGTTTCAAGAACAGCGTCGCACTCTCCGGGAATATTCGGCCGCTGGACAGGATTTCCTCTTTGTTCTGCAGCACCGATTTTTCAAAACGTTCGATCTCCTTTTTCACGTTCTCCTGGAAAAAGACAAAACCGAGTTGAAGTTGAACGAATTCGAAGGTTTGGCAGCACCTCACCCTAAGTGCAGCCATACGCTATTTTAAATCATACCGCGCCGGTGCATGCCGAATTCGTACGCGGACGTACCGCGAGGTCAATTAGTCATTCATGAGAACGACTGGATTCAAAATGGCGAATGGCTGGACTCTGGTTAAAATGCTTTAGTTTGGTAGCCGATCACGAGTGAGGGCGTTGGAGGTCTGGACAGAATGATGATTGACGTGAGAAGAAAGAATACATACAAGTACGTTATGTCATCGCTGACATGATTTGGCATTAAGAGTTTTGTTCCGATAAAGTGAACCTATTGAAAGAGGTTCCTTACGTGTAATAGCGAAAATCTGCTATCTTTATTCATTACTGCACAGGAGACTTCAAGTTTTGAGGAGTCCTTCCTCTCAAAGTTAGGAGTTTAAGACTTTCAAATCAATACGAGATAATTGTCTTGGCAAGAAATTTTCATGCCACTACGCCGGAGAAAATACTTCTATGAAGGGCAGCAATAAGTTCGAGCCATATTACATTTTTACAAAATTGATCCGTATGGAAAGGAGGGAGAAAGGTTAAAGTTTTTGTGAGCTGTATTTAATGGGTAAGAACGTTTTTTTTAAAGGATTTCCAGTTATTAGAGTTGATATTCAGTTCATTTTTTACGCACGAGGTATAGAGGAGAGACACGAAGGCGCAAATATTTAGACAAAAAACGCCCAGCCCTGTAAATCTAGAGATAGGAAGGTTTTATACATATATTTTCTTGTCCACTACAGTAACTTTACTTGAGTCAAGTATTCATCCATTTATAATTGCTATAATTTAGTATGCATTGTTCAGCAGGGGATTGGAAACGGAAGAGGGTAAGAAAAAATACATTCACGTCAGTTAAATTTCTCTTTTCAGATGACTGAAATAATTGGAAAGAATTCTCATTCAACGAGTTTTCAGTGAATGGACAGCAATTAATCCATTAGACGCGACCAATTAATTGAAAATAATCAACTTATGAAATACAATCGATTCGAGAGAAGACTATAACAACAACAACTACCTAACTGAGTGATTAATGAAATACAACAACTGATCAAAACAGTTGATTAATAAAAAAAATCGAAACAGTCCATGAACTGATATAGATTTATTTTAAGAATGAATTTTTCTAGGACGCATTACTGCGATAGTTTTGCTGGCTGATTTTTAGGGTGAGGGAGAGAGAGAGGTCGATCCACATATCCGGAGATGCAAGTTTTTCAACAAAGTTAAAATGGATAACATTTATCGAAGTCAAAGTAAACCTACAAACCTACATGTTTCCGTTTATGAAAATTTTAATCAAGCTAATTTCGATTTAGACGATAGAACTGCATTTAATTTGTGATTCAAAATTTTGTAAGACACGGTGATTCATGAGTTCGAGATCTCCTAGTCTCATCTGACCTTGAGACATTATAATCTTTGCAAGAAAAAAAAAAGTGATTGATTTATAAAGTCCGTAGTTCAGTTTTCAGTTTACAAACATTCTTAAAAGGCTAATTAATGAAACTTAAGGTACGTAAATTTGAGACACTCGATATGCTCTACGGAGGAATGTCGTCTCATTTTTTCGTCTTCAAAATGTAGTCAGAAGTTCATTATATTATAGAGGTAGGAGGGAGGGGTCCAAAATTGTTTGCTTCATAGAGGTCTTCTTCTTAAAATATATTAAAGTTCATTTTATTTCACAGTTCAGCCTTCAAAAAGTGACGTTTTGCAACCGTATCTAATAATACTCTTTATGCACTGATGCGGGCAGGGAAATAGCCATGTCCTTTTCTATGGAAGAACTACACTGAAAATAAATTTCATAGGATTCTCCATTGGACCTCGATCTAAACTTTAACATCCACAGTTTAAATCGGCTGTATTTCTACGCCCCCCCCCCCAAAAAAAAATGAGGTAGGGGTTGGAATTAGCAGCACAAATTCTATTGTAATTTGTGCTAATTGTGCTCCGAAGTCCCAGAATTTGTGCCGCCTCCCGTGGGTCTACATTTTAATAAAAAGTTTGGGGGCAGGGAAATGTTGCCCCCCCCCCAAATGAAGATTAGGGGGTTGGAATTTGCGGCACAAATTTGTATTTTATTTGTGCTAATTGTGCTCCGAGGTCTCAGAATTTGTGCCGCATTTTCTGGGCTCACAGTCCAGTGCTCAATTTGGGGGGGGGGGGGCTGGAAAAATTATGATATTTTAAAAAAACGATCTTCAAAAGGAGAGATTAACTGGTTTCTGCTGTCACCGAATTCATTTTTCAGGTTCTTTTCACGGTATCTCATATCCTACTCCAATTTTGGGAGGTACACCCATTCTATCCAAAGTTTTGTTGTCTTTGTTCATACTTTTTTTAAACTCATGAGGCGAAAGTGCGATAGTTTCAGGCAACGACACTTCTGTTTTTGCGCATCGGATTTGGCAACAATGATAACAAAGAAACCCGGGGTGATAGTAAAAACAGTGTGGATATGGGCCACGACCCCCCAGGAAGGGGTGGGGGCTCGGATGTGATGGCACGAATTTTTATCTAATTTGTGCCCCCTTTCTTGGACCTACAGCCCAAAACTAAAATGGATGCGGTGAAATGTTAGCCCCCCCCCCCAAACAAAGGTGGGGTCTCGAAAATAGTGGCACAAACTTGTATTTTATTTGTGTTGATTGTGCTCAAGGGTCCCACATTTTGTGCCCCCTTCTTTGAACCTACAGCTCACGAATAAGATTGGGGGCCGGTAAAATGTTAGCCCCCCCCCACCAAAGCAAACGTGTGGTCTAAAAAATAGTGGCACAAATTTGTATTTTATTGGTGCTAATTGTGCTCCGAAGTCCCAGAATTTGTGCCGCCTCCCGTGAGTCTACATCTTAATGAAAAGGTTGGGAGCCACAGACATGTTGGCCCCCCAAATGAAGATTGGGGGTTTCATACCATAAATATACATCAGGCATTTTTTTGGGCGAAAATATTTTCCGAGAGCTTCGGGCCCGTACCCGGTGAAATAGATTCGAAATGCCGAGACGAATTCAGAACCGTCGTCAAAATTGATTCACAGGCTATTTCTGACCCAGTATAGCCCCCGCTTCAGTATAACCACATTTTTGACTGTATCTCGCTAACGGAGGGTCAACGTCTGCTTTGGTCGATGAATTCGAACTCAGCGCGAATAGTTGAGTAGGAATTAGTTGTTATCTCATCTATCTGGAATTTCGAAAATTTTGAAAATTTCTCCGTCTTATACATCAGGCATTTTTTTGGGCGAGAAAATTGTCCGAGAATTTCGGGGCCCAGATCCGGCGAAATAGGATCGAATTGCCAAGACGAATTCAGAACCGTCGTCAAAATTGATTCGCAGGATATTTCTGACCCAGTATAGCCCCAGCCCCTAGTGTAACCACATTTTTGACTGTATCTCGGCAACGGAGGACCAGCGCCTGATTTGGTCGACGAATTCGAACTCAGCGCGAAAAATTGAGTCGAAAACAGTCTTTAATTCAAAATTTTTAATCTTTTCGGATTTTGAAAATTTCTCAAAATTACATCATGTCTTTTTTCGGGCAAAAATATTTTCTGAGAGATTCGGCGTCGGCGCTGGTGCTAGATACTCAGTTTTTCGAGACGAATTTGAATCTGTCGTCAAAACTGAGCTGCAGTCATTTTTTCACCCAAATTGACCAATACTTCCAACTATTACGAGTGTATCCCGAGAACGGAGCGTCCCTCACGATTTTTGGTTTTTTCGAATTTTGAAAATTTCTCCATACTATACATCATGTCCTTTTTGGGGCCACAAAATTTTTGGTGAGCTTCGGCGTTGGCGCGTATGCTAATTACTCAATTTTTCGAGGCGAATTCAAATCCGTTGTCAAAATTGAGCTACACTCATTTTTTCACCCAAACTGACCAATTTTCCCAACGTTTTCGAGGGTATCTTGAGAACGGAGCGTCGCCGCGAAATTTGACGCCGAATTCGAGCTGATCGTAAACAATTGAGTCGAAGATCTCGGATAATTGTTTCTCCCAAAATAATGCCTGATGTATAGTATGGAGAAATTTTAAGAATTTTCGAATTTCTAAAATACTGAGATAGCCACCTTATCCTACTGAATGTTTCGCACCGAGTTCGAATTCGTCGACCAAATCAGGCGCTGACCCTCCGTTGCCGAGATACAGTCAAAATTGTAGTTATACTGGGGGCTGGGCTATACTGGGTCAGAAATAGCCCGTGAATCAATTTTGACGACGGTTTCGAATTCGTCTCCGCATTCCGAATCTATCTCGCCGCGTCCGGGCCACGAAGCTCTCGGAAAATCTTTTCGCCCAAAAAAATTCCTGATGTATAAGTATGGAGAAATTTTCAAAATTTTTGAAATTCAAAAAAACAGAGATAACCACCAATTCCTACTCAATTTTTCGCGCTGAGTTCGATTTTCTCGACCAAATCAGGCGCTGACCCACCGTTGACGAGATACAGTCAAAAATGTGGTTAAACTGTGGGCCGGGGCTATACGGGGTCAGAAATAGCCTGTGAATCAATTTTGACGACCGTTCTGTATTCGTCTCGGCATTTCGAATCTATTTCACCGGGTACGGGCCCGAAGCTCTCGGAAAATATTTTCGCCCAAAAAAATGCCTGATGTATATTTATGGTATGAAACCCCCAATCTTCATTTGGGGGGCCAACATGTCTGTGGCTTCAAACTTTTCATTAAGATGTAGACTCACGGGAGGCGGCACAAATTCTGGGACTTCGGAGCACAATTAGCACAAATTACAATAGAATTTGTGCTGCTAATTCCAATCCCCTACCTCATTTGGGGGGGGGCGTAGAAATATAGCCGTTTAAATCTTTAAAAAAAAAAATCGAGTAAGGTATTGAAATACGAAATAGGGGTTTTTCGGTTCGCCAAATTTGAAAATGGATTTTTCATCGGAACCCAATTTAGGATTTAAGATCTAAAATGGGCAAAATTAACTTTTCTATAAAAATTGGATTAGCTGTCGGAATAGGGGTTCTTTGGTCACTAACATGTGACATCTATAACATTCAAAACAAGAACTAAAACCTGGCAATGTTCTAAGGGAACAGGAGCTGGGACTGAAGTTGAGATCCAGAAAAATCATTTGTTGGAGCCGGAGTAATTTGGAGCTAGAGCCGGCTCCAACTTTTGCTCTACCCTTCAACCTCTTCCTTCCTCTCTTCCTCCACTGACCTTCTCTTCACCCTCCTCCATCCTCCTGAAAATAACCAGAGTCGAAGCAACCAGTCCATTTTTGGTAGAGCCAAAGCCGTCTAGAATTTTTTACTCTGGCTGGAGCCGCAGTCGGAGTCTGATAGAACATTATTAGTCGAAGTGGGAACCTGAATCTGATGATAATTATTAACCGAAACCAAGAACCAGCTCAGAGCGGCTCCGGTTTTGATATCGACTCCGAGTCCATATTCACAACAACGAATTTACAAAGAATTGACAGAGTAACAATTTGAGGAGAATCAGCGAGTGAATATGAGACGATTCTGCGGCCCACAAGCGACCGAACTCACATTCATGTCGGATCCGTTCCACTGCCACGTGTTCTTCGAATCAGTATCATCCAGGTCCGCACACTCCTCGATACGGTCGACCGCTTCGGCGAGAAATTCGCTGCGAAATTCGATTCGTATGCCGGATGGATTCACGAAGCTATCGGCTGTGCTTTCGGTTTCGCCCATTGAATCGATATCCAAATCATCTTCGTTGTGGTTCAACCAGCTCGTAGGCGATCCATACCGCACCTGGAATAGCCACAACAGTAAAACAATCAGTCTGAAGCACTTCTTGCAACTCGTGATATCCTGGTCTATTTCAAAATTACAGGTTCGGTGATACAAGAAAGAAGGGTCATACAAGTATTCCTTTCTCAAGTCTTGAATCACACAGCTGACATTTCACGCGAAAATGTCCAGACGAATTCTCTTTCCGAGTTCGATAGAAACAGATTTCATCCCCCCCCCCCCATCATCACCTTAATTGGATCATTTCAGGCGCGTACTCACCACATCGCTCGACTGAGCGTAATTCGTTTCGAAATCGGAAGAAAACGTCTGTATGTCATTAGCCATGTCATTGGACCAGGTGCCTATTTCCATCAGAGGCTCGCCGTCACTAGAGGTTTCGAAAATATTCGCATCTCTACTGGCGTCGCCGAGGTCCTCGTTTTTGGTCTCCGGCAGATTGATCAACTCGTCGTCGGCTTTCTTTTCAGAATCCTCTTCGACGATCTCGACCAAATTCAGGGGTAACTTGGCGCTATCCTTCTGAGCTTTCAGCTCTTTCAATTCGCGGGTGCGTTTCACCACGTCCGCCAACGTCCAGCCGAAGTCGAGGGGTGGCCATTCGAAATCTGCACAAAATAGAGACGCAAAAAGGTCAATTTTTACGAATATCGGGATCAAAGTTTGGAATTTTCGAACAGATTTCGTAATTGTTGCAATCACAGATGACGCAAAATCTGCACGAAGTCACACGGAGGACGGTTTCGTCAGATTTTCATCACGTGACAATGATTACATCGCGATAATAGCCGATAGGATGCGGATGTTCTCATCAGTGGGAGTTCATTATAAAGATTCAATGATAACTGATACGGAGCAAAGGAAAATTTGCTCGAATTCAACTCAGAGTCCAAGTGAGCACAAAATTAAGACGTAGATGAGCGTTCCAAAGGCTATTTATTTATAGTCCTCTATATTCACAACGACCAAATAAATGAAATGATAAGGCTTCAAGTTGGTATACAATCTTTACTACTTTTACGGTCAATTTATGGTATTGAGGCTGAAACTTTAATCGATACGTAGTACAGGAGTTGGCCGAAATTTTTAACATACGATGTTGTAAACAAATTTCAAGAGGTTTCGTGGTGAAAATGATTTATAAAAATATTCTCTCAAAGTGATCGAGACCAGGCTCAAAAATAAAGACAATGATAAGTCATTTTCCAGGATCTTCTTGAGTGGGCTATACGCATGGGACTAAAGAGGGCGGTAGATGTTTCAACCTAATTCGTATCGGTCTACTTTCACACGAATTTAGCTTTCCTGCCACGCCAGGAGAACGCTGGGATTCTTGATGAGAAATGGTTGTAATTTTTCTAAAATAAAAACAATCCAAACGCTACATTATTCTCTGATGATATCACATCTGAAATATGGATCGATAGTCCGATCGCCTGCTACGGGGGCAACTCGAGGAGATGACAGATGAGAAAGAACAAGAAAGGTACTTCAGGTTCCTGTAATATAAAAATTTTGGCAACTCGTACTTCTTTGAATCCATAACTAACAAAGAACTCCCGCTGAAATATGAACTGAAAAGTTTAAAAGCGCGGAGGGGCATTATTTCCCTACCTACTTTTTCTGCGAACTCTCATTCGTGGCAAAATATCAGATCCCTTTCTCATTGGAAATATACAAATACATGTTCCCTCTTGTCAGAGTCAGAAAATGGAAACATTTGAGCCCAAACGTGCCCACACAAATCACTGTCTAAAAGCTCCCTTCAATCGTATAATGTATTTGTACAAAGAAATTGAGAACCAAAATCACCGGATTGAAATATGTGGTTGATGAGTAGAATCAAGTGTTAGAATGCCAGAGGTGCATGTTCGACGTGGTTGCGTAACTGGTACTATCTATTTTGGGGGCTGGCGGGATTCATCCTTCCAAAGCTCTTATTTTTTTTCTTCTCCATTTTTTTTTTCATTGTTCTTAGTTAATATTCCTAATTAACAGAAGTACTTAAAGTTGAAATTATAGTCCTCTTTTGCTATTGGGCGATTTCGGCTACGAAGAGGGATTCTATTATTTTTTAAGATCAATAAATAAATAAAAATAATTTCCATGTTGATCCTCAAGAAACTGTACTTCATAATCGAATTCCCCATTTGAATTGAACATCTCTTTCCCAAAACACCTTAAATCGATTTAAAAATAAGGAAGTATCCAAATTCGTCAGTTTTTATGATCAGGGAGAGGCAAGGTAATTCTTGCTGCCATTGAGGTTTGTAATAATGGACCTCCTATATGTATGTAACCAGGGACGGATACGATCTCGATCACGAATTCAGTGATCTAAGATCCTGATCTTTAGATCATTCAAACAATTGAAAAGTATCACGGATCGATCAAAAGATTGTTTGAAGAACAAGATTTTACATCACAGAACAGATCATGATCTAGATAACGATCTTCGACAAGGAAATTAGGTAAAAGATCACGATCATTGAGATCAAATATTTAAGGATTCTAGATCATGATAATTTGATCTTCTTGCTCATCTCCGCATAAAACCCAAAAATGGCAACGTGAATTCCCTTACCTTTTGTCTTTACAGATCGACAATGTACAGAATTTTTTTTTAATTGATTCAATACGTTTTGGAAAAAAAAAACTCGTCAATTGCAGGCTAGTAGAGAGCCTCGTCCGGGCCTGAGGCTAGAAATAAAAGAGGCCCCTTCCCTCATAACAAATTTCAGCGAAGGAAATTTTCTCAGGAATGTTGAGTAGAAATTGTATCTCCATCATCGTATTTCTTACTTTTTCTGAGATTTTTTCCTCACTGCCGGGCTCCCAGCTTTCCCGGGCCCGGGGACAAAATACCAACTTGTCTCCCGCCCTCTCTTCAGGCCTGGTCAATTGTTCAACACAGTTTTTTCATATCTGTCCGGCAAAGACCATCGAGAGATTTATAATATCAGTGATAGAGGAAATCCGTGTATTATTTGGACGTTGTTAAGCAAAACAGAACCAAGCGACAAAATCTGTTGTTTTTTGTTTGAGAACACGTGATTCGAAGTTCAACAGCCATATAGAAACTATATGAAATAGCGTTTACTGATAAACACTTTTCAACGTCGGTACACTTTTTTAACTCGGGGGCCCAATTTTGAAAAATTCTACTTTTTACGCTCTTTCTAACGATACTAATAACTCATGTTGTCAACAAATGGTCACTAAGTTCGATTTTGCTAAACAAGGTTCATTTAATCATCTTCGGGGGAGGGGGTCTGGTACTTGATTTTCATAGTTACCAGAGAAAAGAGGAAGTCCACAGTTCGTAATTAATTTTTGACAGCAACTTGTTTCAAATTCCAGAAAATATATACAAATGATAGCGATATACACAGAAGAGAAGGGGTTGTCAAATGATGACTGTTGATTTTGGAAAAGAGAAAAAATTGTTTGAGAATGTCAAAACTCATTGGTTGAGAACGTCAAAACTTAGCAGTAGCGTAAATAGGAACATTTCTTAGGAAGGTAGTAAGGATGAAAAAATGGCAGATTTACAAAATTTCCCCCAAATTTCGACTCAGCAAGCCAAGTGAAAAAAACAACAAAAAGCTAGCAGTAGAAGATATACAGAAACAAGATTTTTGCAATGACTAGAAAAGAGACCGAAGTACTCAAAAACTCGGCAAAAATTCCAGAATTCAAAATGAACATACTGATTAAGCAGTAGTTCGGAGCCGATCACAGAACTAATGAGACCACAGTGAGCGTTATTTTTAGCAAGAACCTACGTCTTATTTATTAATTTACTTTCTTTTAGAAATGCGGGTAACGGGTATTCAAGTTCAAATGTTTTGAGCAGAATATGATTTCACATTGATTTTATTTCACTTTAACGCGATCGATCGTACAAGAAACACAGACGACTTGGCTGAACTTTGAAATTATCAAAACACTCACTCATTTCACGAGCTCAAATATTTCCACTTGAATAAGAAATGCCTCTCCACAGTTACATATTTCCTCTACTTGAAAACTGTGTCTCATTTCGGATATAATTATCAAGAAAAACAGCAGAAACGAAGTTTGAACTTTCTATGCAACGAATTCAAACTTTCTACGTAACTAAATTTAAATCAAAAATTCTTTTTAGAGCGAATACAAGGCTCCAATTGTTCTTTTTATCGGAATTATATCAGATTTTCGTTCTGAATAGAACTAAATAAAACCAGTGTCCACGTTTCAGCACATCAAAGTGCCAAATTACGAGTAAAAGAGAGCATTTTAAATTCAATACCTAACTGAAAGATAAGAGCAATATCCACTTTGTAAAAAAAAAAAAAAAAAGTAGATTTACATTTAAAATGCAAACGTTGTAGATAAGGAACTCATTACGAAATTTCCAGAGCCGAGACCGATTACAGTGACACTGTGACCAGAATAGTCAGTCACTACTTCTTGGAACAAGATTCGATTCACAGGAAATGGCAGATTAGTCTCCCCTGAAATTTTCATCAGAACTTCAATAAAAAATTCACATTATGATAGGAGTGAGGCTGCTAATTTATTGATTTTCAAACTTGCGTATACCTAAGTACCTATAGAATGAATAAAAACAAAAAGAAAAGTCCTTTCCTTTTTCGAAAGTCAACTTACGTTAAATACCGCACAGCAAAAGGATCAACTTGGTCGATAAGCACTTTTTGGGGAAATCAAATAAAAGTGATATAAGTGGTAAATATTTAGATATCCATTTAGTTTCATATATTCGTACATTTATGAACTTCGACCATCATGCTTTGCTCCCTCATTCGCATGAATCAAGTAAACAATGCAGAATGGGCTAGTCCATAATTCTAAGAGACTCTCATAATTCACAATAAGATTTCATTGAACAAAATGTATTCTTAGCACTTATCAATGAAGACGGCTAGGAATAGGGGTTTGAAAATAAAACAAAAACTGTGAAAAGTATTTGTAACCCGTTTTTGGTACCTACTGAAGAGACTACTAAAGTGTAACTTAATTTTTTTTTCAGATTCGAATTTTTCAACTCGTTTAGCCACTTTAATATCAAAGATAGTCAATAAATATTCTAATTAGTCTTGGTCGTATTTACTACAGTACACATACTCACTGAAGCCCTTTGAAAAAATTTCAAATAAAAATTCACGATTAAATTAGAAAATTAGCGATCTTCCGAACTGAGAAACTTCGTAAAATTTCGAAAATCGATTATACGAGCATGTGCACGTACAAGAACTTTTTTGTGCCTCTTGATGACCACTATAACATGTTGTTCCAGCTCTAGTTATTTAAAGGGTGACTGGAGGAGTGCGGGTGAGGTCAAGGAAGAGAGGAGAGGGAAAGGGAAGATCTAAGGCCAGAGCCAAAGTTGGTAATCGAAACTGGCACTAGCCCCAGTAAAATTCCGAAACTGTCGGCTCAGGTTACGGCACCGAATCCCTAGTGAAAACGTTCAAATGTTGAAAATCTTGAACGTATTTTTCTCAAAATGAGTCCTTATACATTTTCAAATTAAAATCCCCGTCGATGGCCAATTTCAAGCTTAGAAAGCTATGTCAGAACTGAGTTGGAAATTTTATCTGTTTTCAGATGGTCATGTTTAATAAAAAAGTGAGGTACTGACTAAGTTGACCCTCTCAAATGTTCAAAAAACAGACCGAGCTCAATATTCAAGCTTTGTGTACGTGATATAATGAGGAGGAGAAGCTGTAGACATACAATACATCTTTCGCCTAATGGTAGAATTTATTTATTCAGTTCTTTTTTTTTGAACAATGACAATGCACGACCTGATGTACGACTGTCAATTCAATAACAATATTTTATTGAATCACGCAGTCTCAAAACAACCCACTAACCAAGTCAATTTTCCATCCCTCTTCCTCCTAGCGCCTTTATTATACAACCCTCAATTCAGCTCTCTCACTTTCATTCTCTACTAGCTCAAACAAAGCGAAATTCACCATCCACTGAATGCCAATGACAAAATAAACTTTTGGTCATAGAAATACTCCCATTTTTCCCAAACATCTGCATCCAACTCCGAACGGAAACTTTAGTAGACATCTCAATGCGTCCTTATTTAAGTTAGCATAGCTACCATCAAGCTATACGGTTACATTTCAGAATTCAATCTCACACCCCTTTTCTACCGAAATTCTCGACACATTTGAAAGCACATGCAAACCAACCATCTATCAAATCGATACGTGGGCTTTAAACAGAGCCAAAATCTTTTGAAAATTCTATTACAAATGCGACTGTGCGACTTGCGGGCTCTCCGATTCTACGTTTTAAAAACAGACACCCGCTGTATCAGTGGTCCTCTGTATCCTGTGAGTCGCATTAAGTTTCCTTACACAAAGAACTTCAAACACGTGCCATACAATCAACATCATTCGACGATTCGATCAAAGTGCACGTCCAAATCGTCCGTTCCGATGTGGTCTCATCGCCCATCCTACTTCCAATCGCCACGGAAAAGTTGAACTATCGCCTGACTCATGCAGATACGAAACTTAATTAAGCTTTTAGCCTCCATTTGAAAGCTATACGTTATTACATTTCTTATCGCAATTTGAAAGACAATTTTGCGATTGTATTAACTGCCGACATTCGATTGACCATCGGCACAAACTCTACCCTCATCACGCCACTTTTTATCACCCAATTCTGAGTATATAAGCCCTGGACAGGCCGGCATTCGGCACCACTCGCATCTTTCGTTTTCGCTCTTGTTCACTCTTGTGAGTTTTGTTGGTTCTCGTAACATTTCCGGTTTTCACCGTTAAACACTTTTTCATAAAATGGGCAAAGAACGTACGTCTCTGAACATCGCCCTCATCGGCAACGGCAAAGAGAGATCCGCCATGGACTTCGTCATCGTTGGAGCAGGCAAAGAAAAATCCGCCATGGAATTCGCCGTAATAAGCCAGGGAAAAGAGAAGTCCGCCATGGAATTCGAAATCATCGGCCAAGGTAAAGAGAAATCCGCCATGGAATTCGAAACCATCGGCGAAGGCAAAGAGAAATCCGCGTTGGAAATCGTTAGCTTATAAGGTAATCTTAACAAGTGTTTAAAGGCGGAAACGAGAATTACTTCCAACATTCCACTATGTTTTAAGTTTTACGCGTATTAACTGCAAAATTTCCTGGTAACTGTTATCGTTTGATCAAAATTCAAATACATATTTCAAAAATTCAAATTGATGCTAGGTTTCTGAATGATGAGAATTCTTGCATTATATGATAGAACGGAGGTGAGGCTCAGAAGTTTCAACTTCTGGTTTCGAAACATTGATGTTCAGGTCAATTGTAGAACATGGTGGTACAATCTTTTATCAACAACTTAAAACGGATTCGCCTCTTCAAGAATGGATACCCTGTATTCGAATAAGTTATTCGTCATACACAATTCTTGTGTCCAGCAGTTCGAATAATCAATTTACAAGTCAACGTTATTCTAAGTACGTACATAAATTACAACTAGATTGGCTCATATTCCGAAAGAATATAAATCCGCTTTAGGGAGAAATAAAATTCGTGAACTTGAAATGAAAAATCAAAACTTGACCGGTATTCATTCTGGAAAGGGGACACTCGAATGGACAAAAATCGAGCTGTTATCATTTCAAAATGAAAAATAACCATCCAATTACCATTTTAGAAAATGTCGTGAACAGGATCTGAAACTGATAGGTAATGAGAAATTAAAAAAAAAAGTCTTCCAATAATAACTGTAATTAATGAAACAAGATACTAGTTTTTTCAAATAATTTCTTCAGTGGAATATCATTTTTAAGCATCAAGAATTGGATTATACAAAAAAAAAAGTTTGTATTATCACTTAAGAGATAGATTGAATGCAGGGCTCACATGAAGGGAACAGTGATATTTCCGGATACTCTGACAATACTTTTTGCATAGGTATTTAATGAAGATGAAGTGGCAGACTATGCCTGGACTACTTCATCTACGCATTTTGATACCGTCCAAATTTTCCTTCTATAAGACTGATAGTTTTCGAAAATTTCATCAGAGATACATTATTCGTTTAGCTTTCTTCAGGAAAATCTCGAGAACTACGAGTATAAAATGCAATGAAATAAAGCTAATAATTGTCTTTCGCTTAATTCTTTACGAATTAATTTCTCGCTCAGCCTTCAATGCAAGGGTAAAAATAAGGCTACAGAGACTTGGAAGTCGCTGGCTGTTTACTTCCGTCTCAACTTGTTCTACATGAAAAAGCATAAAAGCTAAAGGCATAAGAAATTATTGTGGGCAGAAGTTTTTACATATGAGGAATCGTTCTCAGACTTTTGTCAAAACTTAGCAAGATCTAATTTCCATAAGAAATATCAAGAGAAGGAGGAGGAAGAGGAGGGCATTGGTAACCATATTCGGCAATATAATGTACTCACTTCCCACTCCATGTTAATCAGCTTTCATCTATGTTAAATTAGGTTAGTCTGTCGAGACTCTATTCCACAATAGTGCATGGTGCATTGTAAGAGAAAAACAATTGAGACTATCGATTATTTTTCTTTCTTTTTGAATTTGAAAAGCAGTGTTTCAATTAACAAGAACATTGTGATATGTCAACATAATAACATGTGTGAAACTTCATTAAAAATGTGTACATGAATCTAAAAAGGTTCCACTTTGTCTGTATGGAGTTAGGCATGGTACGTTATACTAAACAAAATTTCTGACCGAATGAGACCCCGTGGAACTTACTCAGTTCAAAATTGGCCGAGATATTCGCTTCCAAAGTCAAAATTTCGGTTTTGAGGAAAACGCGTTTAAAGTTTTGTTATAATTTTCAAGTGAAAAATGTAAAAAATATCAATGAATTTCGAACTTCGGAGATTCCGCGGGGTCTCATTTGATCAAATGCGGGTTGCGTCATTCGAAAGAGCAGGGTTCACTCTACCAGAAACGCTAAACGTCCTAAAATTCATATTTTTGACCGAACATCTAAAAAATCGCTGTATCTCTGTACATAAAAAAGTGAGACCTTTTAGATGTACGTACACAAATATCAATATTTTCGTATCGTCGAGAAGCATGAATGTGAAAGATGATTTTTTTCATTAATTGTGTAAGCTAATTCCGAATGTGAATAAGACGTATCTGAACTATGCTCATCTTATGGTAATTTAATTTAGATGGGGCTACAAAATAAAGAGCAAGGCTACCTCTAAATAATGGGAGTTCATCCGATGGTGTACATCAAATTCGGAATTAGCTTACCAAAATTGGGACAGGAGAGAACATGAGACGATTACGGTTTCCAAAAATTCCATTTTTTGACTGTACTATTACAATGCAAAATTAGTTCAAGGTCTCGACGGAATGAACATTTCTCGATGAATTTTGCGCACGTTATTTTTCTTTAGTCGGGTTCATAATAAAAAAAAAGAGAAAAAAAAAAGGAGAAAAAACCAGAAGAAAAAGAGAAAACTGGTTTCAGCCCATCCTAGTACAGTAGACTCCCGATTATCCGCCCTAATTGGGGTTGAAGGCAGGGCGGATAACGAAAAGAGAGGATGACCTGAAAACATGTAATTTTAATCCGAAAACACAATGAGAAATCGGGAAAATAATTTTCATTGAATCAGGTACGAAGTTATTTTATACAAGAAGAAGAAAAAAAAAAAACTTCAATATTAAAAAAAAAATCGGTGTTTTTGGCTTTTTGGTCAATGAAGGGGAAAAAAGACAATGCTGTAAAGAAAAACGCTAAAAGGGATTGCTAGCTGTTGTTCTTTAAACACCAGTGACTTTTCCAGCGCTGGAAAAGTATTGCCAGGATCCATATAACATGTACTGACACGTTTCTTACCAGTTCTTCATCATCATCATTAGCTGTGGTAAGGACTAAAGTTGTGATTTTAGTAAGATTTCGGATCATCCGCCCTTGGTTAGGTGGATAATCTGAAGGGCGGATAAATCGATGGCAGATAACTGGGAGTCTACTGTACCTATATTTCCACAGATCATAGAAGACTCACTACGAGTGCCAGCTAATCCATCTCACAAAAACGTGAACATACTATATGTAGAAAATTCAATTTAGAAATCTACTAATTTTTGTTCAAAATCTCAAAAGCCAATTTTTCTAGCACGAAACAAATTTCAAACATTTCAACATCGAAATATTGAAGTTTTAAAATATTACAATTCGAGCTCGCACGGTACCACTGAGTGCACCCTTCTCCTTTTGAATAGTACACCATTTTACGACAGATTCAAGCTCAGAGTAAAGCGTGTACGCAAGATCGTAAAAATATCAATATGTCCAACTTTGAACAAGACACTTTTTCAGACGGTTGGAATACAAACATAACGAAATATACTGACAGATCAACCCAGACACTGGCATCATATGAAATAGGAATAAGATGTTCAAAAATTTACCACTTCTGCCCAATCCGTATATTTAGCAGGAGCATTGTCAAGTGACTTTTTTGGATGGTAGTTCTGATTTCTCGAGCTGCAAAATACTAATTTTATTACCAGAGGGAATTTGTGATTGATACTCAACGGTTCCCAAAATGTTTCAGAGGAGGCTTTTTTATATCCATTCTCTCCCTTACCATTACCTTGAAGTTGACACTACCTAAATCGAGTTCTTCAAATCTATGATAACAAAATTGGGAAAATCATTTATCTTCGACCCGGTATTGTGTTTTCAAATATACTTCCACTCAACTTCACTTTTATTTCAAATGAAACTATAGAGTCAATAAAAGCCGTAGTAGCTAAGCATCGAAATGAGGAGTAAGGGCAAAAGTTCTACACGGATAAAAATGCTTTTTAATTTTCAACATATTTAAATAATTATCCTCTTTCTAGTGCCCTCATATCTACCGTCTTGAATTTAAACAAGTTAATCTTTTCCATTAATCACATACGGGGTTCACAGATTCAAGTCACTTTCCCCACACGTCAACTCTTCAGATACTCAAAACCAGAAATATTTCAAACATTTTACAATCGTTCGCCTCCAAGAGGTACGCTATTTCCAACCCCAAATGTAAATATTTGGTTACGCCCTAATTAACAGTCGATTTGTATACATCTAACTTCACAGGACTTCGAAAATATCTCATAAACTTCTTGATTTTTCGTATCCCATAAGCTATCATACGTATCTGCGTATCTACATAAACACCGCTGGAGGAACCCTTTTTCAAAATAAATAAATAAATAAAACGAGATTTTTGGTAAAATAATGCGTTTTCAAAAATTCACTAAGACTCTGATCGACAACAAGAAATCTATTTCTCTCTCTCTATAACATATTTTGACAGTTTGCATTTTACTGATTTTGTAAATACTTCGGTTAGTACCATCCATCATGCCATCATAATCCCGCTACTCTTATTGAGTCAACAATCCACGCGAAGTCCAAGACGCTTTTCACTTCTTCTATTTGAAATAAATTGTAAGTCTGCTTGCTACTTTAGATGATTAAGTCAGGCGAGTCGACGCTCTGGGGGTTGAGATGAATCATCCGAATTATATTTGTCAGGAAAAATTGGTTCGAGAAAAATAGTTTCGGAAAAAAAGCTAGTCGGGAATGTGGACCAGAATCGAATCATCCTCATTAGGAAGATAACACTGTCTTTTGGTTTCCAGGCACTTTAAGATTTGTCAACACCAGCGACAGCCTAGTACATAAGGTGATAACTCGAGCTATTTTTTCGAGTTGCCCCTCTCTGTATCCTAAAATTTTCCATTTTCCTCACACATAAATAAAAGAAAGGCAACATCTCAACATTTGCATCAGCGTATTCAAACGATGAACACTATGATATACGTAAGGAGCAAACTCTTTCAGGTCGCCCCCATGAACGAAACAAATACTAAAAGAGCTAGGAAAAATCCTTAAAACTTTAGATGATGGCGTGGAGATGGACCAGCTGAATAAGATCATAACTGATTCTGCGTGTCAAGCAAATCACAATACACAGAAGCTCCCAGGAAAAGAAAGCCCCTCAACCTTACCGGGTAGTATTAAAAGCCTCATTCAAAAAAGGGAACTTCTAAAACGTAAAAAAACACAAATCATTGAGAACCAAATTAGAACTAAATATTCTGTGTAAAAAAATCAAGAACGATCTGAGAATCTTTAACAAGGGAAAAAATGATAGAATGATTCGAGAAATTTTGGAATCTACAAGGAGCACAAAACAGATAAATAAAAATCGGTCCCTGGGGAAAAGACACACCACTCATTTTAACAAACACAAAAATCAAAGGCTATATGACAGACAGGGAATTAACAATCATGCAACTGACTTTTATACACAACTGCACAGATTCACAGAATACGGAAAATTATGAACAAAAGGTAGAAAATGAACCAGAAATTCTTGAGGCAGAATTGGAAAGTATTATTTAAAAAAAATTGAAAACCAAAGAGCTTCTGGTCATGACAAAATATCTAACGAATGTTTCAAGGTAGGAAGAGAAATTATTCCACAAATCTTAACTGGGGCCTTTAGCAAAATTCTGAAAGAAAAGAAAATTCCAAGACTGGAAGCGTTATGATATCATTCTTATCTTTAAAAAATGAGAAAGAGACAAGATAAATAATTATAGGCCGATCAGTCTAAGTTCAAGTATTTTAAAGATTTTCGCTAAGATCATAGAGGGTAGGATAAAACCTTTTCTAACTCAACCCAAAGAACAGGCAGGATTTCGGCCGGGCTGCTCTACAACGGATCATCTCCACACCATTAACCACTCAAGTGAGAAATGTAATGAATACATGGTTGAATTCCATCTGGCCTTCATAGACATTGCCAAAGGCTTTGACTCACTCAACAACAAATTCTTGCTGTCAGCACTAAAAAATCAACGGGTTCCGGAAATTTTTATCAAAATTGTCGAGAAAATGTACGAGGGGCTAGACAGTAGAATTGTAACAGATGTAGTTGGAAATTATTTTCCGGTCCAAAGGGGAGTAAGGCAGAGAGACCCCTTATCTCCATTATTATTCAATAATTGTGGTCTAGAGGAAGTTTTCAGAAATTTGGATTGGAGAAAAAAGGGTATAAAAATTAACAAATAATTTACACTTTGTTGAAGATGTAGTGCTGATAGCAAGCAACAACGAAGAATTAGAAGACATGATACGGGAACTGGACAGAAACGGGCTGACTGCCGGTCTCAGCATGAATCTGGCCAAAACTAAAATAATAAATACCCAAAACGGAACCTATGACATTAAAATTAACGAAGAAAAAATAAAAGGGGTGGAAAGCGTAATACAGTGATCGCCACTTAATGCGTTCAGTGGTCAATATGAGCAGCCGCTTATTACGATCAAAATAGCTAGGAACGGAACAAAATAAGGATTTTTTGTGCATTTTTCGCTCGATATTATGATCATGAGCGCCGTTCATTCGGTTCAGAAAAATCTAGGTTTACCGAGATAAACCTTGATTCTTCTGGTAAAGTCATGTTTTCTTAACAGAATGATGATGAAAAAGAGTTTGAAGCTTGAGGCATTATGTGTTTTGAGAGGCGTTACAGAGTAGAACACATAAGAAACGAACATTTTCTTATGTGTAACAACTTACAATCCATTTTAACAATGGCTCTCTTACTGAAGCAGAATAAACTTACTCAAATTTTCCAAGTAAAAATACACAGTAGATCGTTTTCTTTCATGCACAAATGTACTCGATTTTTCATTTTCAAAGAAATTAGTCGTTTTTAAAATTTCCTCCAAAAATTTTCCCGCCGGTTATTGTGATTTTCGGTTATCACATTCATTTTGTGTCGGTCCCAACAACGTGATCGGATAAAGCGGCGGTTACTGTATATCTAGGCCAAAAAATTTCATGCAACAAATCTCAAGAGGAAGAAATTGAACGCAGAATAACCTTCGCCTGGGATAAATTCTGGTCTCTATAATTCATTTTGAAAGGTTCCTTTCCATTTCGATCAAAACGCGAAGTTGTCAGTGCATGTGTCCCCCAACTCTAACACATGGCTCCGGAACTTAGACTTTGTTCAAAAAAATGATACAAAAAATTACAACTACTCAAAATCTGACGGAACGATCAGTTTTAAAGAAAAAAAAAAAAAGAAAAAAAAAAGACCACATCAGAATCTCAGCTATCAAATTTTAATTAAAAAATAATAAATGTGCTGTACAGCTGATAAAAAAAATGAAAAATGGAGTTGGGGTGGCCACGTAGCAAGACTGCAGGACAATCGTTGGACGTAAAAATTGACCTTTTGGTACAATATGGGAACAAAAAGACAAGGTAAACAGAGGATCAGACGGAGGGACGGCTTCAGTAGGCTGCCGGGGCATAGTGCCTTTCAAAGGATTACCCAGGACCGCAATGAGTGGAGCAGGCTGGGGAAGGCGTTTGCCTGATTCTAGGGCCACGAGTGCGCACTGTAGTATGTACTTGTAAAAAATAAACCTTGATATGATATAAACCCTCGCTGGATTGCACCACTGGGCGATTTTTGAATTCACATCCGGACATAGGTATACTCACCATCAGGAACTGTATTTAGTCCCAAATTAATCTCGCGCGAGACCTGGTTACGAATCTCCTCAGCCAACAGTAAACAGTTCAGTCGATAGAGAATGCACGGTAACGCCACCGCCTTCCGCCATAACGAAGCGGGGAACAAGTGGATCTGGCACAGCTCGGGCACAAGGATCTGCTTCTGTTCCAAGCTCTCTCGTTTCGCTTTCTTCGTTGCCTCACTACACGTCGGCAACGCGACACCTTTGCGATTAACGTACCTACAAAATGGAATTACATTGAGAATGACTACAAAAGTTCACTGCACACTACCAAGACTTCCGTGTGAAACGGCAGCATATCCACAAACAGCAACTGTTTTCATATACGATAATTTTGTTCATCATCCTCACCTTGGCGTAAGGAAATTTAATCTGGCTGAAGTATGATCGACATCCAATAATGGTTGCTCGAGGTTCTGTATACGTAATTGATATTTACGAAAATAGTATTCTTCGAATGTTTTATACTCGATGCCGGGGAATGAAGATCGCGGAGACAAGCTCGAACAGATTTCAGCTACGTAAAAATGCTACGACAGAATATTTGCGGAATGAGCCAAGTGACGACGCAAGACTTATAACTAGAGAGTTCAGTTTCGACGGATGATTTGCGAATACCTGAGGGAAGTCTTGGTTTCGATACCACGGCATCACTACCGCATCGGCGTACAATTCTTTTTGAAATCTGAAGCTTCTGCGCTGCTGATCGGAAATGAGGACTAGTTCTTCTTCTTTACGGGCGTCAATTTCGTTTAAAAACCTCCAATTAATCACAGTCTCGCCATTGGCTACACAAGAAAAAGCGCGAATTCCGCTTAGAGTAACCGGTATTGGTCGGGGACATCGACGAGAAAATCGAAATGAAAGCAACTAACCGTTAATAGTAGGAACTATAAAATAGGTACACGGGGAATCGTGTGAATCGAAAACCATAAAATACTTGTTCAGTCTTAACACTTTACTGAATGTGTAGTCCAAGAAAGTGGACACTTTTTCGAGCTGCTCGGGCGACAGATACAGCTCTTTAGGGCACAGTTCCAAGCTCACGATCACTTCTCCACACCTCGTGAATATTGGAAATGGACACACCTAAATCAAAATAACCATTTTAAGTTGGATAATGTTAAAAGAGGTCAACACTTTTGAACGGAGTCTTCGTATATAATCACTGATTAATGACCTCGATTTCAAAGGGGACAGATGAGCATTTTTCCCGAATTTGTTCTGAAAATTGAAAACAAGAACACAAAGCTGCCTTCTCATTTTTATGAACAAAAGTTTGCCATTGGTTTCCTAAAATCTCTTCCCTCTGCCCACACTGAAGAACATGCAATTTTCATAATTTTTCATTTTCCCGCCACAATAAATATTCACTAAAACGTCAAACTTTGCAGAATGAACACACAATCGGTTATAACGTACAAGTTCTAGAGTTTCGTTCGATTCTGTCATACCTTTGGAATTTTCTTAGTCAACAGGATTCCAAAACCAGTCGGAGATTCTTCTGGCGGGTGGATCGTTCGCCCTCTGGTATTCTGTTCTTCAGGCAACGGGCAAGATAAAACCATTCGAATCGTATACAAATACAAAGGTTTATCTGGTATAGGTCGACAATCTGTCAGACAGCCAGCTACCTGAAATTACCGAGCGAATAAATTCATAGAAAAGTTAGTCAAATTTAATAATGCTCATCATTAGGATGGATCACCGAAGGATAATTTTGTAGATGCAATCATAACCTTTTACCTCCTAGACGTTGAACACAGACTCGACTAATTTACTCTAATTCGACTGACATGTAAAGAGACTATCACAAATATGTTAAAAATCAGAGACTATTTTCCACTCATGCGACATGAAAGTGATTAATTGAGAAAATTTCAAGCCAGTTTCAGTGACATATCCATCACTTTTCTAAAACTTTCACTGAAAAATCAATCACTTTCATGTTACATCGAGTGAAAAATAGTCTCAGATTTTCAAAATATTAAAGTCATTTTCCCATGATCTTGAACGAAGTGAAACGAATTGACAACCGGCAATGTAAATCAAGCCGCACATGTGTATGAAGTATGAATTACCAATTTCCACTGTAAGCCAACGGGCGGTTCCGAGTTTAGTCCCGTTGACCTTTTTTTAACCGAATTTAGTCCCACGTCAAAGGTCGAGTTTAGTCCGAAGCTATATCCAAGTTTAGTCCGCAATGATGTCCGAGTTTAGTCCCTCGCAGTTTTGTAAGCCTATTAGCGTTATCCAGAAGATACCACGAGGAGGTCGGCTTACCCAGCCTTCCAAAAGTAGAATTTTGTAGGGAACGTCATATCAGCTGTTGCATCGTCATGAAAAAAATAGGAAAAAAGAAAGCACGTTCAGCGTGGGGGAGGAACTTAAAGGCTTCGCGTCGCGTCATGAGAACTCCTACACTCGACTCCCTGTCAACAGCGTTGCGTCTCCTCTGCGGACGATGTACGTCGAATATTTTCCCATAAACGTCACATTGAACTTCGAGGAGGACGTGAAGCAATTTGAAAATGTTGTGATGGGCAGCATAAAACATTCTGGAATGATTCGCACGCATTTGTAGTTCTAGTTATGGTCGCACTTAACTCAGCCCACATGCTCGGTGGGAAGCTACAATCATCTGCGATATAATACTTCAACACGTAATCGCAGAAGTTCTGGATCTGGGTGTTCTGCGGTCGTCCACGAAGCAATCCTGTACTTCACGCGGATCTAGGAAAGGCAGACCGAAAAACAGCTTCAAGAAGTTGTCGTCTCCCGAGTCTTTGTCCGTGTAGGCTGTAGTTAGGCCTAGCTTTTGAATCGCCACCAGTTTTGAGCTAGATGGAAGCGACAGCCGCGAGCTTGTGAAGAAGGTAGCACCGTTGCAACAGCATTCAAAGTCGGCGTACACTGTCAGAATAGCCTACTATCTACTTGCAGGCGCCTATAAAGATACGGGACTAAATCGGACTACTTGCACGGACTAAACTCGGAATGACTCCCAGACTACACTCGGCTACGACATTACCCTTTCGGGACTAAATTCGGATGCAGCCAAACCAACATACGTACCTTCCTTTGATAGCATTGTCTCCGTTTGTTGGTCCCAGGTCGAGGATCATTGATGTCAGCCGCCTGTAGCCGGTCGGCTTCGTCCAGCATAATATCCTCGGCTGAAAAAAGTAGATGAAAGCTCTCTTTCCCGATCGGCTGCAGATATTTATCGAGTTCGCCGGCTAAATGCAGCACTCGACATGCCTCTAAGGCGGCGATTCGTCGAGACAGAATTTCAGTAGGCATAGGATGACCCTTTAAACAAAAACGACGCATTCCTGATTAGGTGTTCAGAATAGTCAACACGAGTTTAGATAAAGAAAAGTCATGATTAGGATTTATTTTGATTCTATCGAGATTTTTTCAGACTTTGTCCAGCCACACACTGGAGCCAACTAACACAGCAGGTAAGCCGTTAACCAATCACGTTTCACCTAGTAACGAGTAAACTCAAATGAGTTCGTTTTTGTTACTGCTCAGATCGCACGTGACTAGATGAAAGATTTTTTGCCATGCAACTGGTTTCAAAGTAAGACGGCTTTTGTCACGACCAGAGAGAGGTAAACATCATACATCTTTAGATTATAAAAGTCATACAGATCGAAAAGATCATGACCTGAGACAGGTAAAGGATCATTAGATTCTTGATCGGAACGATCGTGATCTATTTTTAACTTCTAAAATGATCCAAGATCAAAGAGATCACAAAACTTGGGCAAACTCGTGACCTTAAGATCAAGAATATCACAAGATTATGATCTAAGATCATTTTCCGGAAGATGGTCTTGTGATCCAAGTCCGCGATATTTTTCAATGTCTTAAATGATCTGTAGAAGATGATCTTAGATCGCCGGATTCATGATCCTGCCCATCACTGGTCAAGACATATTTAGATGGTATTGCGACTTATTCAGACCGCGTTTGTATTTATTCAGATTTCTTGATACTCACTCACTCTGTCAAGATTCATTCAGACTTGCTAAGATTTGTTCAACATCCGTTAAAGCTCATTCGGACTTCGAAATTCATTCAAGTTCAATCAAGAGTTCATAATTCGTTCACATTTATTCAGGCTTTGTTCAGATTCATCCAGGATCGGTAACGATTCATTCAGATTCATTTAAAGTTCATTCCATTTTCCAGATGATGACACAGAAATGACTGGACTGGGCACATTTGAGGGAGCTAATGGCTGACTAGCTATTTCTAATTCTTAAATCAAGATACAATACGTAAACAGTACACTACAATAAGGATTTGAATTGTCAAGACTCACTGTCTGTAACGCTTCGTTCAAATTCCTCAAGACTCATTCAACTTCTGTTAACTATCATTAAGCCTTAGTAAAACTCTCTCAAACTCATTCCGACTCGGCTACAACTCAGACTCTTCACGATTTTCATTCAGATTCTGTTTAGACTCACTGAAACTAATTCAGACATAGTTCAGATTCATTTTAATGAAGCCGCATTCATCTTTTGTTATGGTTCATTCTGATTGTTAAGACTCTTGTAAAACTAGTCAAGACTAAGAATAGGTACTTCAGAGATCAATTATTTATCTGTCTATGTTTCTTGTTCAAAATCCACTTCCTATACGTACGTGTATTTCTTTTTTATAAGGAGAATTAATGGGAAGGCGGATGGTGGTAACGTATAGATGCTCGTTCTCAAATATAGTGCGCTTCGTGGTCCACATAGGAGTCAGTCTGGTAAACGAGTCACTCGGAAGCTTCGCACAATACCTAAAAAACAAATTCATCAATTTTATGACTGAATACGGAAATGAACAGCCTATACTGAAGCAATAAATAATCGGATTCCGAATAAGATAGCAGTGAAATTATGCAAAACGGTGGATGCATCTGTACTACCTACCTCAAGCCGGCTACACACATGCGGCATTCGCCAAATGACGAACGTTCGGTATACTTCCCGAACGTTTGCAATGCACCTGTACACACTATGCGTGAATTCGGCAAACGTCGAATATTTTGGGATTGTTTCCTTTGACTCGCGTCACTTTACCGACAACGGATGTAAAATGTTCGGCATTCGGCGAACGTGCCTCTCACACTCGCCAAATGCCGAATATTGCTCATACACACCACTAGATATTCGGCATATGACGAACATTCGTGATTCGAAGTTCGGCAAATGCCGCATGTGTGTAGCCGGCTTCACTTTCATAACTATTAATTTAGGTTGTGTCGATTTGTCGGTATATACCTACGAATAAGAAGCTATCTGTCGGTACATGTACCTCTGAATAAAAAGCCAAATCTGTCGGTATATTATGAATTATTTACAGCAAAAGAGTTAATCATCAGTAAGTTACAACTTTATAAATGGAGAATAATGGAGAATTAGGTGGCTTGGTGGCCGAGCAGATTCGAACGCTGTCTCTTAAACCACGGAACGCGAGTTCGAAGCCCAGTGCGGACGGCAAATTTTAAAGATTAAAACATGATAAGAAAATAATAGAACGCACGAATATATGAACAACTTCAACATCCGACCAAGCCACACCAATTGTAGCAAGAGGTGGAGTTCAATTTCATGGTTCCGCCGGAAGTCAAAAAGACTACAATTGGGTTAACCACACCTATAGACTACTAACACCTGACTACTCTGGAGTGCCATGCAGGATGCATGCTCCTTATAGAGAAGGAAAACTCTTTCATAACCATTCCCCGGTAATGGCTTGTCACCAAGGGGAATTAGACTAGAACCCTTGTATCAAAAATAATTGATCAAGGAGGCCTGTGTTCCAGTGGGTGGACCGAAACATCTGTTTCAAGGCTGTATTTATTTATTTATTTATTTATTTATTATTAATGGAGAATTTATTTACGCGCCACAATCAGGGCAACCGTCAGCGATCTCAGAGAGACAATAGATATGAATTCGGTTCAGGCAGCAATCAGTTTTCGTGAAATATACAGGGTAAGGCTCCTCAGCGTCACATTTGCGTTTCTTCCAAGGAAGATGAGTTGTAGGCTGAGAATTTGAGCGTTTTGCAGGAACCCTGTCTGCTGTACTTCTATTGAATGAACACAGCTGACGAACAGCTCACTTAGGTCTACCTCTGGCTTTCAGTTTTCTTTTGAACTGCAAGTTAAACTTACTTTGAACTTGGGAAGGCGAGGTCGAAGGAGTTGATGTTGAAAGAGACTTCGATGGAAGTTCAGGGATGGGAGAGGCGAGAAGGGGAGAGGCATCGGACGATTCACGTGAAAAACGTGTCCCTGCTCTGACCGCGTCTTCCACCTTTTTAGCGCTTCTACATACTCCGTAAACTGCTCTGTACCATGGCACGAAACGAGGGTAGCTATATTCATCGCAGTGGGTAGTATTTGGCTTTTTATTCAGAGGTACATGTCCTGACAGATAGCTTCTTCCTCGTAAGTATATACCGACAGATAGCTTCTTATTTGTAGGTAATTACCGACGAATAGACACATCGATTAATTTAGTCTTCGATTACAGAAATAACTACAAATAAAATTCAAGACTATTTGATCTCTCAACTTTGGGGTTCGGAATCACGAATAAATGTATCCCACGACCACAAAACTAAAACTGGCGCAAAATGCAGGTTTTCATTTCCACCCTTACTTGTTAATGCACGCGATCGCATTATCCAGACTCACATACGAGACCATCTCGTCATCGCAGGTCGGCGAATACGGTATTACAGAATCTGAATACTGATCCGCCTCCAGCAATGCTTCCGCCTTCTCCACTTTATTTGAGCAGCGTTTCAGCAGCAACTGGTAAACACGAAATTTCCTCATATGTAATGCATCAAAAATATCACAATCGTCGCTCCCGAGTAGTAACACAATTATCATTAACCTACTTGTTCGATTTCGTAATACTTGGCCAGATCATTTACGAATTTTTCCTTTTGTGGAATATCGTACATCATGAAAAAGTTTGCGTTATTAGCACTGGCTTTGCTTTTGGAGTATATGTACGAGCAGAAGGTGAGCGGAGCGTCGAATCGTATAACTAAATTGCATTTTGGAAAATCGATACCTTCTTCCAGCATCGACGTTCCGATCAGAAGATTGCAATCTCGTGTTCTGAATCTGTTATTAATGAAAAGTCGTGAGTAATGGATGAGATCCACTTCCAGTGAACATTACAGTAATCAGCGGTAAATCGAGCACATACTTTCTCAACACATCTTCCAGATTCCGATGTTGAATTTCTGCGTCTCGAGGCTCTTTATCGGGATCGGCGGTTTTTTCGGTAGTAAACTGAGGTGACAACCACCAGAAATTATCATTATCATATTTCTTCAGATCCTAAATTGAGTAAAAAGATATTACACAAAGCGCAGCAGACATGCAACTTGTAAGGTAGACCGACAGATGTACAAAATATACACAGACGCTCATAGTGAGGCCTAGAGCATCACTGGACAAGTACTAGAAACTGGTCACCAATGTAGTGAGTGTTTCTAAGGAGAAACACCTTAAATACGCAAAAAATTAATATTATAAACATGGGTCTCCTTTAGCATCGTTACAGGGGCTCAGTCTGTAAATAATGTACAGGAAAGATGCTTTCAAATGACCAAAACTAATTGTACATTCCGTCAAAGTGGAAGTGTTTGCAAGCGTCATATTTGCAATAATAACGACTCTTTTACTCGTTCGCAGCGCCGCACCACCCTACTCCTGACTGACATGGAGCAGTTAGAGAGTCCAGAAGAAATCGAAGCAGCATTACCCCAAGCGCGAGTCGTAAGACGAGAAGACATGTCGCGCGGTACCCTAGCGTTCAAGGTGGAGGAGGTACCCAACTACGCATCCAGGCGGCCCTTGAAACGCTAGAGCGCGAGAAGGTAGCGCTCGGGTGGAGCAACCGTTGAGTACTCTCGTTCGAGAAGTCGAGACAGGTAACCAGCGGTGCTACCGATGCGGGGGGACTGGCCACAAGATCAGGAAGTGCCGGCAGCCCCCAAGTGCCCATTGTGTAGCCGGGCAGAGGGGCGCGACTCTGAGACCGTACTGAACTGACAGCCGTTGGCGTATGCCCTGGCTGTCCTATAACTCCGCGCGAGGTAGACGAAGAGGAGGGGTACGTAGCTGTACAGGTTGCCGATATCGCCGTATACAGCTGCTACTTCTCCCCGAACAGGAGTCTCGAGGAGTTTGAGGCCTACCTCGCCTGTCTCGAGGAGAGCATCGAAAGAAGATGACCAGTCATCGTGGCCAAAGATTTCAACGCCAAATCCGAGAAATCGCACTCCGGCCGAACCGACCCCCGAGGATATGCCTTGGGGGAGCTTGCCGCCCGACAAGACCTTGTTCCGATGAACACGGGCGACACTTCCACCCGTTTTCATCAAGGCGTGGGGTCGATCATAGACGTCACCTTCACGTCAGCCGGACTGGCCCGCTGGATCAAGGGCTGGTCCGTGCTGGATAACGAGTCAGGGAGTGATCACCTTCAAGCTGGATCGAGGAACCGAGGTGGTCACTGCTCCAAAGAAGCTGGGAAGATGAGCGATCAGGAAGCTCGATACGGATCGACTGGAGGCGAGCTTCCTGACTCTCACCTGGAGAACGAGAGAGTGTCGGGCAGAAGAAGAGAGCGCGGAGGCCGCCGCCTGCGATAGCGCAATGCCCCGAATCGGTCCACCGCGCAAGAGACAGCCCGTCTATTGGTGGACCGAGGGCATCGCCGAGCTGAGGAAGGAGTGCAACCGATTTCGCCGTCGGTATTAAAACACGAGAAGAGACGACGAAGCGGCGGCAGCAGTTTCACAGCAGTACCAGCAGGCTTGTCGTACTCTCAAGCTAGCCATATGGAGAAGCAAGAGGGCAGCTTGGGAGAAGTTACGTCAAGAAGTGGACGATGACCTCTTCAGCAAGCCATACAAGGTGGCAATGCGGAAAGCCGGAAGGCCGTCGGTGACGAGCCGAATGGAGCCGGGGTGCTGTAACAGGTAGTTCAAAAATTGTTCCACGAGCGCCCCCCGCTAACGAGGACATCCGCCGAGGTGCGAGAGGAAGAAGAGGAAGGCAGTAATCCACCGAGCAGGCCCGTCCCTCCTAACCAACGTTTTCAATCGCGCGTTGTAGGAGGGGACATTACCGAGCAGATGGAAGACGGCGCGGCAGACACTGATCAAGAAGCCAGGAAAGCCAGATGGCCAGCCGTTCTCGCATCGGCCTATTTGCCTGCTCGACTACCTGGTTACCTCGTGCGCATCATACGGAGCTACTTTGACGGTAGCCGAATAGAGATGGAGTCGGCGGACGGACCCGTCACCAGGGAGATGACCTGCGGCGTTCCTCAGGGATCAGTACTCGGACTTACCTTGGCGTGATAGCGGAGGTATACGGTGCGAAGAAGAGAGCGAAGACGAAACGGGAAGCACTTCAGGTCAAGCGAGTCATCCAACAGGATACGCATCCGAAGTGGGAGGACGTGCTCGCGCCTTCGACCAAGGGCGAGTGGACCCGAGCGCTGATATGCGACCTCGATGGATGGGCAGGAAGATCGCACGGAGAGCTGAACTTCCACTTGACCCAGGTCCTGAGCGGCCACGGGTGCTTCGGCACCTATTTATATCGGATGGCGATAGCGCCGAGCCTCGTGTGCGCGGACTGTGCTCGAGGGGCGGAGGACACACCTTGGCACACCCTGTTCGAGTGTGAGGCCTGGGAGCAGGAGAGGCGCGGGACGGCAACAACAGCGATCGATCCCGACGGAAGAGGAAGCACCAACGACGACGACGGCCTGATGAGCCATCTCGCGTCGGACACCCTGGTTTCGGAGATAATGAAGAGTCGGAGCAGTTGAAATCAGGTATCGGCCTTCGATTCGGCTATCATGAAGAGGAAGATGCAGACGGAGTGGTCGGGGAAGATGGCCGGCGACGAACCAAGCTCGACCCACACCATCGAACCGGATAACTTTATACCATCCTAGGAGAGCTGCTACAGCTGCGCTGCGGACTCCCGGCAAGGCTCCCCCGTCGTCGCCAGCTGCCTTTGTCGCCAAGCGGACCAAGACGAGGAGGTGAGGGATGAGAGAAGAGGCAGCGCTGATTTCCAGGTGAGTGCTCAAGGAGCACGGACCTCGGTCAGTAGGAAACCCAACTGTGGCCCTTGCAGGATGCGCGTACCGGAAGCGGCACGGCGAAATGGGGACTCGGGCCCGGCTTCAAAGCGTTCCTCCGACCACTGATGCGATACTCGAAAGGGTAGTTTCCGGGGCCAGGGATGCGGTGTCATAGGGGCATTTTGGCATGCGTGCATCGCCATACGTCCCACCACACCATTATTATTACTCATTCAGATATGGAAGCTCACCTTTATGGTCCTCTAAAACTAACTGGAAATCAACTTCTGCTGTAATCATCCACTTCGTGAATGCACCCTACATACTCCAAAGCTAAATAAACATTATACCACAGTAAGTTTCCACCACTAACCGATAGTAAATAATGGACGATGGTCGCGATTAGACGACTCTTGACGAATATAACACCGCAAACGATTTCGTTGTCGTCTACCTGCGTTCTGGTTCTAACATGCGGCTGCTTATTTTGGTACTTCTTTTTATTCTTCCAGCGATTCGCTTTGTCGTTCTTGTATCTTATGTAGCTATCGCAGATCGTAAGCGTCGTCGGCGTTTCTGGCTCCCCATCCTTAACCTCTGATGTTTCGCAGTTATCGTCAGCAAGTTTAGCGTCTTCGTTTGACGCTGCTACCGCCGCACTATTTTCATTAATCGGAGTTTCCAACTGAGGTCGTTTGGAAGGTTTGTAACGCAGCAGAATCTCAATTAGTCTCTGCACTTTCGGCGATATGAATTTACAGACTTGTTCTTTCTCTGAATACTGGGAGAAGAACTGTTCGAAGATAGTCCTGAAATACATCCAGAAATAAGTGATTTAGGTTCGGGAGCAAATTATGAACTTTATTCAGGGCCGTAACCGGCCATTTGTAACGGGAGGGGGAGCAATTATAGGACAGGGAGGGGTAGTGATGGATTTACTTTTGTAATAGGGGCACAGATCAAGTGATCCGCAGGGTAATGCCTTTATCTGAAACCTTTAGTTATGGCTATAAATAATAATTATTTATCAGAACTGAATGTAATCATACCGAATCCTAAGCATTAAAGATGAAACGACACACAGCAACAAGAAATGTCGTTCATACGGTGTCTTCAATTTCAGCTTTTCAATGACAAATAAAGACGACAGCGCTGCCTTGTTCGCGCACCAAGCCCCTGGAATCAACCAAATCAACATTTCAGTAAACCATCCACAAACATGTAGTTCTAACCGAGTATGATTCGCTTATTTTGGTCAAGCATGAACGTAGTTAGAGAGTAAGCAATGGAAATAAAAAGTTCATCTTTCAACGACACTACAAAGAGCTTACCCATAGTATCCAAAACATCAACAAAATCATTAATGATATTCAAAGGCTCTTCTTCTGGATCAGGCACTGATTTCAATTCCTCGAGAAGATCCCCTTCGTATATTTCTGAAGGGTCGTATCGATGCTCTTGCAGAAACTCGACGGTATCGACGATTTCAGCTCGGATAATGGTGTCCAATTCGTCCTTCGTTCGAACATTGCACTCTATCAAGTATTCGGACGGTTTACAATTGTACCTGCAAAGAAGTTGACTGTCATTCTCAATCGCACAATTTGGAAGGATATCAATAATTACGTAATATTCACTAGTCATACCTGAGTATCGACACGATGTCCGATGCTGTCTCCACTCGGCAGTGCATAACGTCCTGCAGCTCGTTCAAATCAGCTTCAATCTTCCCCGGATTCAAATTCGACATCGTGTACAGTGGAAATATCATACCGAAAATTCGTATATCACTCTCATGATTGATGCTGTTCATGAGCTGAAGAAAATTTGAAATAATTAAGCCACGAACATTCAAATAGCCATTAGTATTTGACAGAAGGATATATTTATCGAGATGGTGAAGGCATGGTGAGTGCGCTCTAACAAAGAAGTATAGGCAAGTGTTCAAAATTTAAAACAACAAAACACAATAATGCATAAATAATTCGGAGGAAAACTGTACATCTAAGAAGTTATGAGAATTTTTTTCGGGATCAAATGCAAAATACTGAGTCAAGGTACTTTAATACTAATTTGAGAACGCAAGCAGACAGTAATATGTGGCCAACGTCGTGAATGAAACAGTGATCAGGTGGGCTGCACATCTGCGTAACTAGTTATAATAGGTAATAGGGATAGAAATCGAATGGAGGGGTTTCTGAGTACTTGGCCAAGTTTTTTTTTTTTTTTTTTTTTTTTTTTTTTTTTGTCATTGTCATTTCCAGTAGAGTGCTCAAAAATCTAGCCAGGTGCTCGGGCCCACGAGCACACGTGAAGTTGCCGCCTATCAAAAACGCGATCCAGTAATTGTGAGTGTCCGAATAACCAAATACGAAACTTCAGTTATTAGCGGGGTCGAATTATACAGTTCAACTCGCATGAGAAGTGTTCACTATGAGGTTGTTGTATCGTAACAAGCGGCTAGGCCACATACTTACAAAGAGGCAGCTCGATTTTAAGCAGCGTTCAGTTGTGGCCAGGTTTAAAATGAAAATATTTTACGCAGTTCTAATTCTACTAGAACACTTCAAGTTCTCTTCGAGCTACCAAAAAACATCTAAATATATTATGCTAACCTTATTTAACGGATGATTCTTCACCGTTGAATAATGACAATCGTCTACGATCAACAGATAGATTTCCTCCCATGAAATAAAACCATCGGAGATCAGTTCCCATGCCTGAGAACTATTTGCAATGATGACCTGTATACAGCGAATAAATAAAATTTCAACTTTGTCTGCAAAATACAGAATAAAAATTTGAGACATCGATGTCCAAGTGAGGACTTGTAGCACGACTTGTAACACTTTCAAATTCGGCATATTCTCGAAAGTGATTTGAAAATGAACATACAACGATTGTAGGGCCTGATATGAGAAGCCGTTACATCAGTCTCCAGTTTTACTGCCCACGGGTAGGTTTAAAATTCCTTGGAATTAATGACTGGGCGGGCACCCAAGCAAAAATGGAAAAAATTATAACCAAATTATCCAAAAATCTTTAAAAAAAAGAAACAAATAAATGAATTACTTGGATTGTAAATTAGTAAATTATGATCTATAGTCTGTTCCTGTTAAGAAGTCCAAATTCTCATCAAGAAAAGTTTCAAAACAACATTACGCTGATTGCATTCCTCTATTGTCAACGTTGTTTTAGGTTTGTTTGTTTTTTCGCAGGCAAAAAGATTGAACTTTTTAACGTGAACAGATCATAGTAATCTTTTTGATCCTTAGATCATCCCAATTTTTGAGATCTGTTCGATCTCCCACGAATTTTTAGTTTACGTGAAAATCAAATCAAGATGACTATCTTTCAAACCACGAATCAAATTATATTCTTGTAGTCTTACTTACAAATTTAAATTTTCTTAAATTGTTTACAACGTATATGCTGTCAAGGTCTCAACAAAATTCTAAATAAACTTCCAAATTTTTTGTGCTAAGCCATCTTACTCCAATTTCTCACTTCGGCATCGAAATTTTTCAATCGAGTGTGTACTAAAATTAACAATGAATCATGCCCCCGATTACAAACCTGAGCTTGACTCACTATCTGAGTAACAAATCTGTTGAATGGTAACGAATACTGGATCAAGTCAGCCAAGTACAAATCAGTCAAGTGTTTTGTAGCAGAGGCATAATGTGCAGCATTTTGGATCGACTCAGCTATGAACAGAGTGTACTTTTTTCTTTTACTTCTGAAAATTCAAATAAAACAGACGCAGTGATAGATAACTACATTTCACTTGAAAAAAATCTCTACTTTGCTTTGACATCCTGCAAGTTTCTTGGTAACCGAAGAAAAAGCAGGTAGTTTGCACATTCATACAAGACACCATTTTCAGGAGGACAATCAATGGTATCAATGTAACTCTCAGTAGTTTTATTTCCATTCAGATTAATCCCGGATCAAAGTATACCTAATGATGATTATCACAAACCTGCGTGTTGAGATGGACAATTCCTGTAACAACTTCAGCGCGATAAACGTTTTCGTTGTTACATTACCTAAGCACGCTATCAAATTATGGTTCTTCGCAGCTTCCAGGAGTTCCACCTGCAAGAAATTATATGTTAGAATGAAACAGCCATACAAATTTAAAGCCAGATACCCAAATTTATGTGGTGTTAAGAAC
This sequence comes from Acanthococcus lagerstroemiae, assembly GCA_031841125.1. NCBI lineage: Eukaryota > Metazoa > Arthropoda > Insecta > Hemiptera > Eriococcidae > Acanthococcus > Acanthococcus lagerstroemiae. The sequence goes on along the minus strand of CM063108.1, from coordinate 39,261,553 downwards.
TGAGAAATTTAAGCAATGCCCGGCGTGTTTTCTTACCTGGTACTCCTTCGGCGTGAAGAACTTCGTGTGCACATTATCCCCAAAAGGAAGAGCCATTGGTAAGATATGCGTCTGTTTGTTTTACACGAGAATGTTTCAGTTCACTCCATTGTAATTCTAAATTTCAATTCAGAATGTAAACATCAATCATGAAAGTAGATCATGCACCAGGCATAACAACTAAGGACTGGAAACGCCACCGAGTTTAAATTACAAGAAGCATCATCAGTTGCAATTTCTCGGGTAATGTATCTGTTAGTTCGCGGTGCAACCGGTTAAACATACTCTATAATTACTCAACAAATCGATAACACTTTACCTGAAGGCAGTGTGATGCTTGTACGGTACTGGAAGTACTTCAGGTGAGGATTCTTCGATACTGATAATGGTGAAACCGAATGATGAATAGCAGGCTAGCAGCTAATTCAGACGATGGATTAATACAAATCTGGTTGTTTTACAAACTTACGGCATCTCAAAGTTCAGTCCGAGCTAAAATGATACACTACACATCCCACATTTATGGGAACACCGAAGAGGGAATTATCCAAATCCATCGCCAGCCGTTCAGCAATCAGCGCTCATGAAATGATAAACATGCACCACTTCTGTAAACACCTGAAACGCAGTGTTACTATTTCTTGTTTCTAAAATTGTGAATACTATCAGTCTCAAAAATAGGACATCCGTAAGTCGTTTATTAGATCCCTTTTTGTGTTCCAAATGATAAAATTCTTCTTTTCGAAATACATGGCGACACTGACAAGAAATATTGCAAAACACTAGAATACAAGATACAAAAACACAGTGATTATTTTCTAATTGATAAATGTTGTGAAATAGTTGTGAAAATGGAAATAAATTCAATTTTCTGCGCGTGATATTCATGTTTGCTATTACCGTAAGAAGATTACTTGTCGATCACCTCCGTGGAAAATGATTTTCTCGAGTTATTGAACGTACATGTAAAGTGTTTCGCTACCTCAAATGGAAGGCGAGCCGATTAATATAGACCGAGGTAATCTAAACACCGGAGCGACAGTCCACATTTTCAATTACCTCGATGATACCTGGTGAGTTGTAATAATTACTGGCTGACTGTATCCAAATGCTCTGCTGAACCCTTTGACAATGTTGACATCAATTATTACTTGTGCAGGAAAGCCGCAGTTGTGCAAGAAATAGATTTCAATGAACGAGAAATACTCGTTGATTACGAAGATGGCACTCAAGAATGGATTGGCGTCGATGGACGTAAAATTTGTCTCCCACCTGTCGAAGAACCTGTGTATGTATACGCGATCACCAGATTAGTTCTATAATAAGTTCGAGAGTGTGAAAAAGTTGTATCAATTTGTCCCTATTTGAGAATGAAATCTGTATAGAATATGTGAAAGTTTATATGACCTAGATATTGGATGATGCAATGTATACGTTTGTCTCATTTACTTCTCCGCCGTATCGCAATAGTTCATATTAAATGTTTCTGTAAAATAGGTACTGGAATATAGATAGTCTTTGTGTTGATTTACAAATGTGACGGAGTGACGCAGATATTTTACTTTACTTCGAAATAGTATAATTATGTATATCCAAACCGTAATTTACAATATTCATGTTTATTAGAATCCCACTCACACCATTCCCAACGAAGAGGAAATCTAGTTCGAGTAAACTGGACTCTGACAATGCACCTAACCTAAAAAAGTCAAAATCCAACCCCGCGAAAAGTGAGTAAAACTATAATTTATTTTCTCCGGTAAAAATTACCGATTACTGAAGTAATTAATGTTATGTGTAGCTCCATCAGCTGAACATGTAGCGAAGAAAGTGAAACCTAATACTTCTCTCGAACACGGAGCGAAGAAGTTGAAATCAAGTCCGAAGAAATCTGGTCCGAAACCTAACCCAAAAGTAAATATAGTGTTGAAAATACTGTATTTAAAGTGTGTCGAGGCATAGTTTGAATCTTACTGTCTGTCGAACGATTCTTCCGCCCTCTAGTTCCCCTTGTTTTTATGCTTACGCCTCACACGCCCTCGTTCCAGCTGAGTAACTTTGTTGGGGAGAAATATGCTCGCGTGTTTGAAAAATAGGCAACTGCAAAGTGTAATTGCATTTTATCGTAAACAGTGCGTATTCATCGCTAGAATTATTCACATTATAGAGTACGAAAGCTATTCTTGAAAAGAAAGAAATGGCGGGACCGATGCCCGCTTTTCTACGACTGCGGTTCAAATCAAATAACAAAACCTCGAAATCGAATGGGAAACTCGTTACGAAGAAACAGAAAAAGGCTCGTCAGGAGCAGTTCCGTGAACTGAATGTGGAAATGAACGATACGATAACCGATGGAGCCGAGAAAGTGCCTGTTGAAATGATGACTAAGAAAGGACAAACTAAAGGCTCTCAACCACGACCAAAAGATGTGAAAAAAGAAATTGCCAAATTGAAAATTAAAATCGGGAAGAATGAGGAATACAAGATTGAAACTAATGGTGAGTTTTCTTCGTTGGTTAAAACTTGCCAATAAATTAGCGCTATGTAGTCTCAATTACTGTGTTTTTTAGTTTCCGCCACTGAGAAATCATTTAGCTTCTCGGAAGCATTGAAGAAAAAGGCTGCAACCAAACGAGATATTCCTGTGAGGTGATTATTCAGTTTTCAAAATCAACTAAGCATTGCGAGTAACTATAATCTCTTATCTCAAAATGTGAATCATTTGTTGTGGTTCGTAGTGAAACGCCAGTCCAATTGAATGAAAAAATCGACTCACCATTATTCACCGTTGCCGGAGAGAAGAAAATTAAAACTTTGTTACCAAAACGTAGTGCTCCAGAGCCACTCATGAAGCCAGTCACTTCGCCAGTGGTTCCTCTTACTCCTGAATCACCATTAGGCCTTCCAGTTTCCCTTTCAAGCATTTACCCTACAGGTAAGGAAGACAAGTTTTTATCAAATTGCATGCAAATGAATAAGGAGAATGTACTCCTAGGTTAACTTAGGAATTTTCACATGATTTTTAGCCAATGTAAATCCCCTTGCGTTGACGCCAAGTTCCTCTGTGTATTACTGTCCGAAGCAGGATTGTAAGAAGCCTTGTCGGAATGAAAACAATTTAATGGTAAGTTGAATGCTGAATAGTTCATTTTCATTGCAATCAGTATTGTTAATTTATGTTACACTTCGGGAGGATCTAACGTAACGTCCTTGGAATTTTGATATTGCAAATCTAAGAATACTTTCTGCTCCGAATTCGAGCTTCAAGTTTTCGGAGTGAAGGGGCTTGTAATATCTCTGCTGCCTACTCGTGAAGAGTCTGATGATGGACTGGTATACTGATCAAGTAAAGGGGAACTAGACTAAACTTGAGTGAAAGAAGTGCCGTTGTCTGTCTTGATGCCGTCGTAGCTGTATTCCATTTCTCTTCCGTTTTACTGATCTGTTATTGCATAATCTACGTGCTTACATCAGGTACCTGCTCAGGACTCAGGATGAGGATGGTTACAAGATGTAATCAAATTGTATACAGCCCTGATGTACCCTAGTACTTCGGTTTTTAAAAGTGATAATAATAATTTGTAGATGCACATCAAACATTACCATCCGGAATACCGAAATATGTGCAGCTCGATGCCAAAAGTGGCTGATTTAGCGTACGCCAGAACGGTAGGTGAACATATCGGATCGCCGCAAGCTGGATTCCTCGAAAGAATCACCAAGTTGGAGGAAGATCGGTTGAAAGAGAAGACGGATGATACGCCTATGTAAGTCACAAGTATATTTCATTCCACTCTCTGTTGGTGAGCAATTAAACAGGCTCATTTGGAATATCTCATTACAGAACACTGAGCTCATCATTGTGCATGTTGCTAACAGTCATGTTTTGTCTTTAAGAAACGTTTTCTGCATGTAACGGTATTAAATTTACCTCCTCTGTTCCAGGACTCCTCAGAGTGAAGTTCCTGATAAGAATGCAGAAGAAAAGCCAACGACTGCGATCGAACAGTAAGTAAACTGGTCGTTTCTTTTGGTCTTGTGAGATGCTTGGTTTTTTCCATCTTCCCCGCGATGCACTGATGCAGTACTCGAAAGGGTAGTTTCCGGGGCCAGGGGTACGGTGTCTGGAGAGCCAATTTGGCATGCGTGCATCGCCATACGTTCCACCAAACATCTTCCCCTCGATAGAGGTTCCGTTTTGTTATTTCGACGCCTAGCAACTCGCATTCGCCTTACTCTTCCCGTCTGTCCTTAGAAACAACTGACTCAGTTTGCTCTCCGGTGGTTTCCATATTCATGTTTGGTTGTCTAGATACTGATTTTTTATTCTTCCATCTCCTAGTAGATGGTTTTTTTGGACTCGATAAAAAAAAATCGAAAGTTTGAATTGCGACAATTTTTTCTACGAACACGTTCTGTTCTTACCATTTACGTTGCTTCGGTGACGTATCGAATGTGTTTAATGTACCCACTACCACGGCCGCCGCCGGCTTTCGAATTAGCGTCGACTGAGTTAACTGGTAAGAAATCAAACGTTGTTTATGATGGTATTTCCTCGGCACAGCATCGACAGACCACCCGAACTGTTGGCCAAAGCGACGACCAAACCTAGCAGTAAGAAGACGGCTACGAGTAAACGACTGTCCGGGTCCGCACCGTCATCGCCCAAGTGTTCTGTCTTACTGGCGCAGCTGCAAGAGCCACCATTAGTTCCGCCGTCAATTTCAATTCAGTCAGGTACGTTGACGAGGCAAACTCTTTCGAACACAAATTCTTAGAAATTACGGCGTTGAATGTTGAAACATGTTATTTTGAGCTGGACACATTTCTATTCTAGAACATACCGACGCCGAGCTATCCGTATCTCAAAATAAACCAGTGTCGGTTTACTCGCCGCAATTTTCAGATCAGTCAAATTCGATGCCGGGTAACTCGTCTCCTCCTATAGGTATTTATAGTTTGATTCACGCTTTTAGCCCGATCAATGTGTCACTTTGTATTGAAATCTATTCATGTTTATAGATTCGGATGAGAAACAAGACGGTAGCAAAAAATCGTCACCCAGTAAGAAACGTCGACTGTCGCAGTTAGAGAGCACGGATGTGATTAATTGTTTGTGTGGGTACGGATTAGAGGACGGACTGATGATACAGGTTTGTATTTAGCTCAGCGTAACTTGGTTCCCTTTAAGGTTGTTTTGAGAATTCAGTGAGACAGCACTGCTACTCTTTTGCCTGTTCAGTTTTGCCACCCAGAATGCGTGCAATGTTCTTGTATCTCATTAGTTTACCATATTATACATTATTTTGCATTGTTAATAGATTAGAAGGGAACTGAAAGTTATTAAGATGAGTTATAATTTATGAGATACAAGATTAAGCACAGGCTTCGAGGTGCATTTGTATCAAAAGTAAGTAGGTAGAGATCATTGCTGAATATGTTTGAAAGTAATTGATCTTGCATAGGAATTGAGAGTGCTTGTTCATCTGAACAATGCATTATATGGAAGTTAGATTGGAAGGAAGATGGTCACACTAGTCTCATAAATAATATCCACCACTGAACTTCTTAATCTGACACCACGAGTTCTGCTCGACGTGTCTCATAGTTTACGAAAGTCTCGATTAACTCGCGTCAAATCTGTTGTCAGTGTGATCTGTGTCAGTGTTGGCAACACGGAGCTTGTATGTCGTTTGAGAATGAAACGGACGTACCCTCAAATTATGTTTGCGAAACGTGTCAATTTCCGCGGCGGTATCACTCATCCAGAAAATATGGTTACGTACAGAACTGGTTGAAGGAGGGGAAAATGGCGACGTAAGTAGTCAACCCGATAGAAGCTATTGAAGCAATGATCGAATATTTACACAAATCGAAAAGAATAATGAGATCCTTACTAATGCAAGGATTTTGTTCTGGACATCGCATCGTACAGTTGAGTCGAATGACGATTTCGGTGAATAAAACTATGTTATTGTATTGTGGAGCCACAGCTTTCTAAAAAGAAAGGATGTCGAATTCCATTCATCAAGTTGATATCTCTATATATTAGAAATTCTCTTCTCCCCACGCCTGATGGTTTACTTATCTGAGATCCGAAAAACTGCATTGACAAATTTGTGTCAAACAGAGAAATAGACAATTAGCTCGTGAGGCAGGCAGAGACATGTATTAACACTGGATTAGACTGTTAGAAAGATCGTGGTGCTTCGCTCCCTCCTCCCTGTCTGTCTGGCACAACAACGAGAACATTTTGAAGGTGGAATATGAACTGTCTAAACGCTCCCGGCTTCCAAAATCTGGTATTTGACTCCAAGTTTGGGGGAGGGGTCTCGGTCAAATCATGTCGTTTGAAAATCGAATAAAAAAAGAACTGAAAAACAAGAGCAGGCGCGTGGAAGGCTTTTTGGGCCCAAAAAACAATCTTAAAAGGAAAAATGAGTCTCAAATCAAAAATCGGAATCTTAGAAAGTACAGTCTACCCTGCTCTGACATATGGAGACGTGGGATTGCACTGAGAAACAGCTCCAAAAATTTAGAACCACTCACACGCTATGCTCAGAAACATCTTACGAATAAAAGACAGAGTAAAAATATTGGACTCGGACATTCTAAACAAAAACAAAGAGTATCCTTGATATAATTAAAAAATTAAAACTAAATGATGCAGGGCATATCACCACGGAGTCGAGATTTAAATGGAACGAAATCACCACCGTTTGGCAACCTTGGGAGGGAAAAAGAAGAAGGGATCGCCCGGTGATGAGGTGGGTGGATGACATTGTTCGGGTGGCTGGGCCAAACTGGGCATCAAAAGTCCGAAACAGGAATGAGTGGACAGGCATGACGGCAGCTTATACCCAGTAACTGGGCGGACTGGATGCCGATGGGGGCAAAAACGCCTCTCTAAACCAAATACAAAAACCTGTAAATGAATTGAATGTGAGCACCGAGTGTGTAAAAGCAATAAATAAATAAATTGGGGGAGGCGAGTTGGAGGAAGCTACATGCCTTTCTACCTATTTACATTATAGTCAAGTAGAAAGAGAGATGACGAGCCCATGAGAAATAGACTGACCGATAGTAGTAGACTGACAGGCAAAAAGGGACTCAGAATATAATGAAATTTACATATACACGCTCACAGTCTCTCTTTATGTTGAAAATGTAACTCCCACTACCCCTCTTCGCGACAAAAAAACTTAGTGATTCTTAGAAATGCAGACAAATAGGTCAGTGTGACAGTCTGATGACAGACATACAGACAGGCAGGTAGACTGACTGGCAGACAGCTGACCAGCCTGATAGAGAGCGAAAGAGTTCGACAGATAGTCAGATAGCCAGGAAAAAATGACGGATGGTCTGCTTGCTTGGAAAATCTGGAAAATTATAAGAGCAAATCTGTTCTTCCCAGATTCAGTCGAAGGTCAAGGATGAACCCCCCTCTATACGAATTTAAATGTACTGCTAGTCAAACAAACAGTGACAGTCAAACAGACTGATATTCAGGGAGAGGGGCAGATTGACCGTTGGCCAGATTTATAGAAAGCGAGGTGTGGCGGATCAAGCAGGGGTCAATTTCAGCGAGAGACTTGGGTCGCAAAGTGGTCAGAGGAGAAGTCCCTTGGCACATTTTCAAAAACTACGTGATGAAACTTGGTTACTCTCGGTCGGACCATATATTACGTTATGCGCTATTGTCATGCAATATATCCGGTTCAATATTGGTGTTTCCATTTTGTACAATGTCCATGTAGATTACTACGAGTATGCTATCTCACTGTGCGTCAGTTGATTTATAATTATTGTGGACATCCTAAACGTATAGAATCCAGGTAGTACACATATATTAAAATGAATCTTCATGAGCATTGATTCATTCTGAATATCCCCCTCCCCTTCCTATACAAGGGTTCATACTCAGGCTCAACATTTCGGTTGTGAATTTTTAGCTGAGGTTATGGCAGTTGAAAAATAAAATATCAGCGAACTCATCATCTTGCCTCTCGACGAATTTTGCCCCCCTCCCTTCAACGGATTTGAAACACTTATTCATTTTTTCGTTTGTTTTGGTTTCCAGTTTGCAATTTAGTCGTCCTCGAGAAGAGGTGACCCAAAAACGAGAGCAATATCTGAAGCAGTCTCACGAGTTTTTGTGCAGTTTAACTGAGCTGAAGCACGCGGTTCGCAGTCTGCAAGTGAAAATTCAAATTTTGAGGTGAGTTACATTGCGTTCTTTTTTCCTCTAAGTGATAATAAGGGGAATATAAATATAATAGCACAGGAAAGTAGAAAATTTGCACAGGAAAAAAGTACCCAAGAAAATAAGTAGAAATCCCACACATTTAAAATGAAAATCACGAGATCTATCACACACGGCATTTATAGAGGTGTATGAACGAGATTTTTTTTTCCACATGAAAATAATGAAATATTTATTTATTTTTATTTATTTATTTATTTTTTTGTATTCAAAGACGTGACACATTTCAAAACATTATTAGCGAGTACATCGCTGAGTAGATGTTTCTCCTCATGTTCAGAAAAACGCATTTAGATAATTTTTCATTCGTCGTAACCATTAAATTCCTGACAATTCTCGGGCGTTTTAAATATGGTTCGTGATTTTCATACTGATATGTTGTGATGTTTTTCCTCGGGATAAATTGTCTTTCTACAGTTCATTCGTCACTTTATTTTTTATTTTTTTTACCGGGAAATGTTTTTTTTCTTGCTGTATATAAATTTTTCCTGTAGATAGAGTTTATTGTTCCTGTGAATATCATTTTTCATTCCTGTGGTGATAAATGCATGCCCATAATAATAGTGATGATTCACACAAACCATTATCCAGGATGAGAGATTACGAATTCCATGCAGGCTCTTGATTTTGTGTCAAAACGAAGGATGAGTTCTCAAACCTATATTTTTCTTTTTGAGAAAATTCTAATCACCCTACCTTACCCTCGCTTAGAAAAAGTTGCTGAAAGTGAGATTTCTCTAGCTCAAGATACTGTTTGGCGATGAAATGAGAAGACATCCTGAAATCTGAAATCATGTAGAAATTCATCATTCTGTCCACCAAACCTTGACCGTCTCCCTCTCTTTCCTCTGAAAAGATGAAATTCAAAGATGAACTTCGTTCTGTTCAAGACAAAGCTCCGGAACAAGACCTACCCTTTCCCCTTGTTTCTGGACTTTCTCACAGCTTTTTGATATTTTGAAGTCCTTTTTTTTGGATGCAATAAAAAGACGCTCGGATGCTGTGCAAAAAAAAGTTACACTGGAAGGTTTAGTGCAAAGAGTAGTCAATCAAACAGTGTTGTGCTTTAGCATCTAGTCTGTTACCGCACTTTGCATTGAGTTCAGCGAAGATGGAGCAATTCCTTATACTAGCTGAAGAGGTCTTTTAACAACTTGCAACACTTTCTCCAATCAGTTAGTCGAAACCTTGTCCTTTTCTTGTTTCATGTAACGTCTCTTCTGTGGCTGTCTCATAACATAATATTGTATTGCGTTCATTCTTTACCTTGTCGCTTTGCGTACTTGCCTTCGTTATCAAAAAACAAACTCAGTCAAGAGCGAAGTTGTGATTGTGTGAAGTGCCAAAGTGGTAGAAATGAGAACGAAGCGTGATCTGAGACTGAAAATGCGAGCATTACTAAAAAATTGAAGGTGATTGGAGAGTGGTGACGTTGTAGATGCGCTGGGTAATGCTCTTGTTTTCGTGGTTTCAGACTACTCGGCGATGCTTCGTTTCGTTCACATTCGTAACCTGGACCTTGTTGCTATTTTCAGCTGGGGAAAGGGGGAAAGTATTAGCTCAACAAGAGCTAAGGTGATCATGTGTGTTGAGGTTTCCTCGTCCACGTTTACCTCCTAATTTTACCCACCGCGTTGTCATCAATCAACAAATACATTTACGATCGCAATGATACGTTTTGTTTAGGCAAACGCCGGACCATCCAAAATTATATCTGTGGGCCAAATCTTGGAACAAAAACGTGTCGGAAGAAAAAGAAAATCAATCTGTTCCAGGAGACGGTAAGTAACTTGCTTTAAAATTGGATTACGATATGGTAACATAATATAGAAGGTACTAGATTGAAGAGCTTTTTGCGCTATATCCGTATCTGTGTGGCTGGTTGCAGGAGGTCCGATTCCGGAGGCCGCTATCAACATGGCCGATTGCCGGAAGCATTTATCCGAACATATCGAGGAGGAAATGAAAAAAGCCGAGTCGATGCTTCGCAGTATCGAGGAGAGAATCCAAAGTAAGTGCCGTGACCGGGGTCTTCGCATTCGTATATGTGAGGGCGCATACGGAAAGGGACCAGTTGACCAATTTTTCGGGTTTTACTGTTTTGGCTAAACTTGTGTGAAAACCCCTTAGAAATCGAATAAAATCAACCCTAGACCTCTATCTTAAAAATGCAGCGAGATATTGCAGTTTTAAGTGAGGCAAGTCAAAATGTATTATTTCAAAAAGTACAAAAGAAAATAGCATGTTCTTATGTAAAATTAAATTGTTCGAAAACATGTTCCATGAATACTGGACATATTTTCTTCTTGTCCTTTTAAATGCGAGAGCAGGCAAATACATTTACCCGTTGTCAGGATGAGTTGCCTATGTACGTGCTGAAGGGGAATCGCATTTCTCGCTGGGAACCTCCAGTCTTATAATGTAGGCAACTTATCCTGCTGCATGAATGCCTGTCTACTCTTACTGTTTAAGGGACTCGGATCCAAAGATTTTCGATGAAATTCTTCGGAGATCATCGAACATTTTTGGTGACGATTTTTCAAAAAATTCTCCAAAACCATTGGAATTTCCCCCCGCATATTTCCTATGAAATTCTGCAAAATTTAACAGATAATTTTCGTCGAGTAATTTGTTGAGATTCTTTAGAAAACATTGGTAATTTTCTCTGAAGATTTCCGGTAGGATTCTTCGGATATTATCGGAATTTTTTTCATGAAAATTTCCGATGAAATTTGCTAAAAACCATCGCAGATTTTACCTACAGGTTTTCCATAAAATTCTCCGGAGATCATTAAGCTTTTCAATTCTTTGGAAAACATTTGGAAATTTAGAAAAAATATTTCCAATAAGATTCTTCGGAAATTATAGGAATTGTTTTCCGAAACTTTTCGATAAAATTCCTTAAAAATCAGGAGATTTTTCCCGAGAATCTTCGGAAAACATTTTTTCTGAAGATTTTTGATGAGATTTTTCAAAAGCCATCAAAGTTGTCCCCCAAATATTTCCTATGAAATTCTTCAAAAATTATCGGAAAATTTACCCGAAGATTATTAAAGAAATTCTTTGTATGAAATTAGACATTTTTTCGGAAAATCACCGATGAAATTTCTGAAAAATTATCGGAAAATTTTCCCAAAAATTTTTGATGAAATTCTTTTGAAAACGTTGGGAATATTTTCTAAAGATTAACGAAAAGACTCTCCAGAAAGTATCGGAATTTTCTTTCCAAAATTCCGATGAAATTCTCCGGAAATCATCATACATTTGAAGTCTTTGGAAAACATTGGAAAATTTTTCCGAAAAGAACCGACAAGAGATTAGGAGAACGTGTGGTAGTGTGTAGGATAAATGATGCTAAACGACATAAAAATCGATAATAAATTGTGCTAAGTGACACTGCCATTGCTAAGTAACATAACAAAAAGTAAGTCGAAATAATTTTGTCAAAATATAACAAAGCTATTGAAGAAAAAAAAAAAAAAAAAAAAAAAAAGTTTCTTCTAAGAATACTGGTTCTAAATATGATAACGCATAATAATGTGTACGTTTGTACTATAATTTCATAATATTCAGACTGGGAGAAGGAGCGAATACATGGCGGTCGTAGAAAGATAGCTCGATCGAAGTATAATACATCGTAGTAATCCAACTCGTGTTTTCTAATTTCCGTTTTTATTAGTCGATAAAAACCACGAGAGCGACTTTACGGCGCACTGTAAATTACCGTACTCTCCTGAAAAGTCGTCCTTTTAATTCGATTTTTCTCTATTTTATTGTTATTTTCCGGTTCGCCTTTTTACATTCGTCCAGAGCCGTTTACAGTTTACAGCCGAGAAATAAAAACCGTTTTACGGATTGCTAAAAAGCGTTTTGCGTTTTTGGTTTCTGCCGTAGAGTTGGACGCGTTGGACGCCGAGGACGGTGATGAGGACGAGGATATCAGCAAGAATCCGGAAAAGTATACCAGTGTGGCAAAGCAAACGCTGTTGATGATGTTGCGTGACTTGACGGCTATTCATACGTTGAAATACTGTTGACGGCGTGGACGTGATTTTGTGTTGTGCCTTGGTGGCGGTCAGTATCTGGCGGTGGTGGCTGTGTACTCGATATGCGATTGAATCTGAGTTGTTATCTCTGTGTTCTTGTTCTGTAGTTGTATCAGTACAATTTCGTACGTCAGTATGGCTCCGGCTACCTGCAAACGAACCAGTCAAAAATTGTACGCTACGCGTGTTGTTGTGATTTTGGTATAGTATTTCATATTGAAATAAATTATATGATTTTGTACGTGCATGTTGCGTGTAATTCGAGTGGTGAATGAGACTTACTCCAAGAAGAAAATTGCGAGTGATGGAGAACATATTCAGGCCAGTTAGTGCCACATAGTCAGCAGTTACTTCGTGTAAAAAACGTTGCGTCTGAAATACGTAGTTATAAAAGAGCGGAGTGGATTACTCGTATTTCTCAATTCATAATAAATCTTGTGGCTGTCCTATATGGTCGAGTCGAGCTGAATTTGGAGTCAAATGTCGAGTAACAAGTCCAGGACCATCTGGACTCGACAAATAGGTCAAAATCAGGAAATGATTAACCGTGTCGAGTGGATTGTTGGTATCAACATTTCACTCGATTTTATTATTGTTTACTCAACCACCCATCAACCTCACCTGTCAACATAAATATCAATGGGTATTGTCTACGAATTGATTCAATAAACAAGAAGTATTATCAAGCTCGACCTCCTAGTTGTAATTTGGCTAACCTATTGAGCTGTAGGTACATTCTTATCAACATGTCTATTCAAAGTATAAATTTGCAATTTCTTGGCCGCATACTTATCAAAATGATAATTTTTCAGTTTCTCTACTTTATTAAATGATACAGAACTATACTCTGTGACATCAATTTTTGAAAAATCATTGTCGATTTAATTGTTGACGTGTATGTTGTACTCGACTAAGCGATACTGGTAGTTTTATTCATGTTAATAAAATGACAATTAATCTTTCTACAGCGCTGTAGTCAGAACCGATCTGACTATATCTTGGGGAAACCATCTATGAACCGACTACTCATTATCCATAGCGCATTTACACTGGTTCCCAAACATTTGGTTAAAAATAAATCCAAACACAACAAAGTGGGTGAAGTTTTTCCCAAACAATGTTTATCCAAATTTCCTAATATTACTGGTCTACACTCAAATTTCTCCAACACAGCCAACATCGCTGATATTAAGTGTTAAGAATTAGCGAAAATTCCATTGAAAGTTACGAGATTGTATAATATTCAAATAATTCTTGCGGCATTCTTGGGAATGCTTTGAAGTAGCTCCTACGAGCAAGATCTTCTGGCTCCATGAAAAGAAGATCATCTCGACGAGCATTGAGAATCAAGTTCGTCTTTTTTTCAGGTAAGGAAGGTCGTACCCAGAATCTACGGATCCTTCGTTTGTACCACATAGAGCTACAGTGAATATGAGAATGCATAAAAAATAGACGAAATTTGCAAATTCAATAGAAACAAACACTAGCTGACATGAGTACACAGTAAAATTCCCCCTACTTCGGTATTTTGGCGGGAAACATTTCTTCCAAAGCTTACGGAAATCGGATTTGAATCCGATGAGAAAATGTTTCTCAAAACAATGTTTGGATCATGTTTGGGAAGTTTCAGTGTAAACGGTAATTCCTCAACATTCCTAACATTTGTGTTTAACATGTTTGGGAACTATTGTAAATATGCTATTAGGTCCTCTTTCCTCTAGGATAAGTATATTATTAAAGAAATAGGTACATATGTAACTACAGAATCCAATTTGGACGGCACTAATTAACGGAAATTATAAATTATACAAGAATGAACCCGATCTGCAAGGGTTGACATAATTTTGACCTGTGTCAATTTTGCGAATTTTCACACGGTAATTTGACATTTTGACAATCATTCAACCAATCAGAGCACTCTCCGACCCATTTTTGACTTCTTGACATACTTTTGACCAATCAATTCTGCTGTATAAGTGGGCGGAGCCTGCGTGATTGTCAAGGACTGACACTATTTTGACTCAAAAAGAGTGTCTTTTGATGCTCATTTTGCAGATCAGGAAAGAAAAACTAGTTCGACAGTTTCGAGTTTTCAGATTTTTCTAACTGCGAGGTATGTTGTTACCTAAGTGAAAAATATAATTTTTCTAAATTTATACGATCTGATGTGTTAAGTGAGCCGCCATTTTCGCTAGGTACGCGTTATAAGTACTAGGGCAGGTCAAAGACACCAGGATAATTCATTAAAATATATCCTAAATCATTGCTAAAACTACAGTTCAAAAAATTTCATACATTTCTAAGCCGAAATATTTTTCATTTATCCTGGAGATAGCACTTATTTTCATAGGCCTTTCCTACTATTTTACGAGGGACACAGATGTTCAGACAGGGAACATATTTTTCAAAGCTAATATTTAACTATTTTTAAAGCAAAAAGTAAGTATTTTCTTTTCAAAATTAAGTAGGTATTTTCTCATAACTCATTAAAATATACCCTACATCATTACTGAAACCTATTAATTTACCTATCTTGAAAAGTCAGTAATTTTAAACAATTTTACCCATTATTTTAGAAGGAGCACAGGTAAGAAAATGATTTTTTTAGCGTGAATATTCACCAGTTTTAAGACAAAAAGTAGGTCTGTTCTCTTCAAATTTATGAATATTACAAACTTTAACTTGTTACCCCTTTTTACACATTTTTCTGACAAAAATCATCATAAATAAGTATAACAACGTATCATTTTTCACCAAGGTAGGGGGATACAGTATTTTTAAAATGCTCACTAACGTGTCAGTTTTTTCCAAGTGAATATTTTCCACCCTATTGACAAAATCGGGCAAAATTCAGCTCCTGGTTGTAGCAGATTTTCAGTTTTCTGCTGTGAAATTATGAGAATCAACGCAGCGTTTATACAATTCTGCAGCGTTACACTGCAATGTGAGCAGATCTAACAGCAGACCTCAAGAGTTGTCCGCTGCGGATTTTGAAATGATTCCGCAGAGTAGGTACACATAGAGACAGCAGCGTTACGCAGCAATTTAAAACAATTATCCACTACACTGCTGATGTGGATGATGAAACTTAGCAGCATTCAGCGGTTAAATGTTGGATAGTATACAGCAGCGTTTCATTTTACTGCGACTAAGTAGCGGAACGCTGCGGATAATTCAATTTTTTCAGCAGCTAAGGTTTATATCAGAATGAAACAATGGCTTGTAGCTACGGGTGATGTTACCTTCAGGCTTCAAGGTTGTCGCCAAGTCGGCGCCTTTAGATAAACGTTTGCGGCTTAGGCTATCCAGTTCAATGTGTGTCTAGTGTCTACAAACTATCTCACAGTTTCTGTTTCCAACTTCCAAGTTAGCAGAGTTGCGTGTTGCGTTTTTGAGTTCAGTTCGGAATCTTGTGTTGAGAAGGTAATTTACTGGTAAGTTATGTCATCTACATGTCATTTAATGTAATATTCAGTTAGTAGTTATTGGAGAATAATTATTTACAAGCGATAGAAATAGCGCTTGCATGCGAAAAACGACAAGTCTAGAAATCAAACGCATGCCATTTGTATAAGGAATGCACGCGAAATAAGGCGCACAAATTTAAATGGTCGGACCTGTAGGTTTTGTCGCATGTATAAATGGTACTTCCAGTGTTCCATTTTAGTAATTCTCTTGGTAACTCTAACTTCAGGGTACTCCACCCTCTCATACTCAGGTACCAGGTCGCTACTAAGATATTTCTGCTTAGAAATTTATGAAATTTTTTGAACTGTGGTTTTAGTAATGATTTAGGATATATTTTAATGAATTGTCCTGGTGTCTTTGACCTGCCCTAGTACTACTCACGTCCCTATACTTCTTATCGCAGTTGCTATGTTTTGATTTCATTTATTACTGAGGTGTAAATACATATATAATAATACTGATGATAGGTAGTTGTTTCCCAACAGGACGTTCTCCATAAGGAAGAAAGAAATAAAAAAAACAAAACGAAAGATCCTAGACCCTCAAAGATACAAGCAACTCCTCGGAAAACACCCTAATGACCATAAACACGACAACACGCCCCACAAATAGAAAATACAGAATAAAACCACATAAGAAACTGAATTTTACGAGAACTATTGGAAACAATAAGAATAAAACAAGATAATAAGTAATAGCTAGGTACCGTTACAACCACTTTTTTTTAACACAAATAACTGGAATTTAACAATCCCGCCTGACAATTGTCGACAGAAATCCGACAGTGTCAGAACTGCCAATTCTGACATTAAAAACGACACAAATGACAATTGCTTTAGCCAATCAGAACGCTGCGATGCAATTTCTGACACAAAAATGGTTCTAAACCGACAAAATACTGGCAAAGTAGGCGGGGCATGCTTCCTTTGTCAGAAATTTGACGGTCCGACAGTGTCATTATTGTCGGCCGACAGAAATTTTGTCAGACGGGATAATTGGTCCGTTTGACTGCATCCAACAACTAATAGGAATACAGAAACTCACCAACTAACTTTTACTTGACAGTGAATGATCCACTTTATATACACTAACTGCTCTTTTACTGTACGGTACTACCTGAATCATGGGGTAATACTTCCCTTAGCCTTTTAAAATCAGGGTGGTAACAATGAAGCAAATCGCATTGGGAGGGAAGAATTTCCCAAATCAATGTTTGCAAATTTCACGAGCAAAGCGTGGGATGATATTCTTGAGGGTTTTCTGTTGATTCAAGTTGTAAAAACAAAAGTAAATACGTATGTTTTTTGCACTCTTGGGGTTAGATTTTCCAATTTTTCCCAACTGGTCGACTTGATTGGAGCTACACTCTGTACTTAAGATTTATATGTTATCGGCGAAGACACTGATTATGGGACAATACCTGAAAATGTTTAGTACAATAACTTACCTATTAATGTTGGTCGGCACTTTTTAAAAAACAAAATTATCGAGTGTGCATTATTTACTAAAATGCTTTTGACAGGGCACCTGTACCTTTCTTGATGGGAATATGGTATCTACTTACCTTATACCTTTATAGCTTACCTACACATAAAGCTGAAGAAAATGGATACTTCTGACAATTTCATAGGCGGAGTTTGAGGGGTATTTGGGGTTGCTTAGCAACCCCAAGATGGTCAATTAGCCACCCCAAACGAAAGAGAAAGAAAAAAAAAGAATTATTTTACACTATTTTTCAAAAAAATTATACTTACTTGCTATTATTTAGTTGGTGATAACGAAATAATATAAATATTATATACTTAATTATGATTGTGATATCGATAGGAATTTTGAGAACACCAGAAAGTTAATTCTTGACAATCAGACTATGGTTAGAAATACAATAATATTGGTTAAAGTAGCTGTAGCCATACCTATTATATAGTAGTACTACTCCAGAGAGGTCTTTTTCATCTATGAGAAGTTTATGGAATTGGTTAAGAAGAATACGCTGCAAGAACGATTTTCAAATTTGAGCCTCATCTATATTGAACGTATTCAAATTAACATTAAAGATATAGTGGCAAAATACCTAACTCTACCTGATAGAAGGTATAACCTGTATAAGAAATAACTGTTATCTTTATTCATAGTAGGTATATTTTTCTTTATTCATTAAAAAAAAATATAACGGTTCACATTGTGCATTTCATAGGCCTATTTCAATAGTGGTCATTTTCAGAGGTAAAACACTTTAAAATTATTCTCTCCCTTACTATACAAGTCATTTTTAAGGTTCTGGGATCCTCTGCTAACACCGCACATACATACCTCTATTTTCCTTAGCAACCCCAACTCAGAACTTGAAACTCCGCCTATGGACAATCTCAATGTTATTGTCTTTGTCAGGTACGTCAAAGCAGTTAATGCAAATTATTTTGAAGAACGCATGATCTAAAATTATTTAATACTCTAAACTTATTTAATACTAACTTCGAGGCAGTATCCTCTAGTCGGACAGAGGAATAACTCGGGAACGATGCGTTTACTCTCATCGTTGATTGCAGCCGCCTGCATGACAACTGCTGTCGTTCGGAATACTAGAAACAGGAACGAGTACATGTAAAACAGGGTCCTGAAGTAACTGTGATGGATAGAACTGCAAACAAATACAGAAACATACGTTATATAAAACTACTGTAGATACTCGTACACGTGACGAAAACGTGAACAGAAAGATTCAATTCTGCAATTTTGGTATTATCAGGTGCCTACTCATGGGTACCTACTACCTGTCTGCAGTTCTTGTACTTACACTCTTGATTATTACTACTCGTATAAAATGAATCAAACGAGAACAATAGGTACATGAAGAGTCATTAATTTCGCAGGATCTAATCATCTCATCTCAAATTACAGTAGACATAAATTGAATGGGAAATTGTTTCATGTCTGGATCAGATTCAAGTTCAAAACACTAAGTATCAAAGA
This sequence comes from Acanthococcus lagerstroemiae, assembly GCA_031841125.1. Classification (NCBI taxonomy): domain Eukaryota; kingdom Metazoa; phylum Arthropoda; class Insecta; order Hemiptera; family Eriococcidae; genus Acanthococcus; species Acanthococcus lagerstroemiae. The sequence goes on along the minus strand of CM063108.1, from coordinate 39,242,764 downwards.
CTAATGATGACAAATATCCACCACTTATTTACTTACCTTAATTTTATAATTGGCAATATTAAATACCTCCAGAAAGAGTGCTCTCTGCCAAACACTGATGAAAGTAACAGCATGACAAAAGAAAATGAGTAGTATTATTGTGTAGTGTGCATAGGTACTGTTGGGGATTCCCGCTATCCTGACGCAGGCCCATTCGGACATTTCTGGGATAGGGGGTGCGATATCCCGGGGTCAGTTTGCATGCGCGCATCGCCATACACCTCACTATCATTGATAGGTACTGTTTGGGGGAGGGGTACCCACTTGAGATGTTAGTGGATTTTGGTATGTGAAAATCAAGTTAGGTCCAGGAAAAGTAACTTAGGTTACATTTATTTTGGTCCGGTTTCCAGGATGTGATTCATAGGTATACCTACGGGTCAAAATTTTGCATCACTGCAGAAAAATAGTCTATCATACTTAACAAATAATAACACATAATGTAAAATACATACTATATCTATTCGAGTAAATCTTTGGTTGATGTTGATTTTAAAGAAATAAAAAATAATGATAATGCCTAGTAATAATGCAAACACCTGACGTCATGTGTTATTAATCGCTGTGCAAACAAATAAACATTGGACGAAATATGTGGTACTGAGACCAGTTTTTGATTTGTTCATCCTGTCATGTTAGATTAACCCGCAAAACAAGTGTCGACACAAACAAACTGGTCACTTTTTCATCATGACTCTATGGTCGAATTTGATGCTTGTCTTCGATATAAAAGTCGAGTTACTATGCCGATGTCGACTTTTGGATAGAATTTTATATCGAAGTCGATATGCACAATTCGATCCAAAAGTCGATGACAATATGGTAATTCGGCTTTTGTATCGAAGTCGAGTATCGAATTTGACCACAACATCGAGATGGAAAATAGATGGATTTTGAATGTGTCGACTAAAGAATCAATTTTTGTCCCAGCTGTGTTTTATTGGCAGGTTTTTACGACTTAATGGGCACGCTTCATGATGCATTTGAATTAGAAGTCGATGTTACCCTATATATATATGATAGAACATATCGAGCTCACTATTATCATTATATACAATAGCATGGACTTACTCAATTTCTGTTATGAGTTGAGCACATATAAAATAGACATTATTAGCTATGGAAAGCATAATGATGCAGTTTATGTGGTCATCTATGTTCTTCACCAAATGTGAAAGCAAAGTGTATGTTTCTCTATACTCTCTCCATTGCGCAATGGTTAACACCTAAATAAAAATATTAAAAAAAAAAAACTCTATTGGAGTTGAATTATGCTAATTGAATACAAAATTATGCACACTTCTCATGAGGTTTGAACACGCTGGGTTTTAATAAATAGTACGCTTGCAAACATAAGGAAATCATTCATCTTTCTCGTCATAAATGAACGTTTTTTTTCTGATAGATCTTCGCTATGTGTTCAGAGCTGTGAATGGTCAATACATTTATGTATGCAGAGTCGATTATTGAGTGTCAAAGTAGTTAATCTGGAGAGCTGTCGAATGGATACCTTTGGTTGTGACGAAAAAGACTAATGATTACAAGCAAAAGCATACTAGGTATAACAAATCCACATTTTCCGATATACTTCTTCCAGTTTTACATCAGATTCATTCAGAAGAACTTTAGACTATGGTAATTCATCATGATCATCAAATTTGTGTTTTTCAAATTTCGCAAAACACAAATTATACTTCGCTGGTTGTTACATTAATTACACCCCAGCTTTCCCTATACACTAACATAATATTTTGCAAAATATTAACCTACTTTGTCCTACATTATGATATTATAATAATTAATAATTATAATTCATACCTACTAAGCAAGCGATGACGAGCATTTTAGACTGCACAAAAAATACCTTCATACCAGTTAACTTTTACATCCACATTAGGCCACAAGTTAGAAAGCTGCGAAATTTTAGTAAAGGAAAATGGTCAGTCATAATGTTGGTAGTTGTTACCTGAGCTCTAACTTTTCTTAGTGCTTTGGTTAGCATGCGGAACTGGGCAGCCAGCGCGGAACTAATTAACATGATAAAGAGGTCTGTGAAATTCCACAAAAACGTTGCAGTCAAGCTAAGCCACATTACGATAAACCCTTTCACTGGATTATAATCGGTCGGCTCGTTAAACAGATACCAGTGTGTTTTCAAAGAAAATCGTTCCATGTACCCTTTGAATGTCAACTGAAATAGGAAAGTAATACGCAGGTATACCGAATGTATTTATAGGAGCTATTTCTTCAATTCACTGAATATTGACTGAGTGTGGCGAATGGATATACTTACTTAATATCTGAAATCTACCTATTAGGTCTTTTGTTAAACATTGTTGAAAAATATAGGTACCTAGTCATCCTATTATTTATCAATTGAAAAAGTGGTAAAACGCGTTTCCATGTATATTTACTCAGTCTTCAGTTTTGTGGTTGGAGACGTACAAATGATTTTTTGAGGGACGTGGACAGGGAGTGAGAATATAATCTCCCCAATTTGGTAAGACTTGAGGAAGAAAGTGAGATAGGTTTCCACTCCCGATGCGCAGTTATCCTCTAGTTACCCATGGCGGAAAAGTTACCCATTTGTTACCATCGGTTACTCTCAGATTACCCTTGCTCCTCTTTAGTTACTCGCGTAACTGTTGGGATTTTGCGCATCGGGTTCGAAGTCGAAGTTTTGATATTCAGTCAGGAATTTGGAGTCAGAATTCAGAAAAAGAGTGGGAAAGATTCGATTTTTTGTGAACCGGTGACAGAATTGTAACTGGAGCCTATTTTTCAGTCTTGAATCAAAGTCATAACTAATCTTTAATGAGTTGTCAAAACTGTTAGGTTAATGAAAATCTTTATTAAGACTTGAGTCGTGAAGTTGGAGTTGATTCGAAAGTGGCTGGCTGTGTCCCTTTTAATTTAAACGATCAATTTTTCATCTAAGTATACTATTTTTATACAAATTTTCCACCTGCATCAAAGCTTTGCAGGGATTTCTGGTCTTAGTTTCCCGTTCTGACTATTAGGTATGAAAAATGTTGGTACGACTCTTACCGACTGATCAATCTGATAAGTAGCATTTTCATCATTACTTGTATGTGACATGGCTTTGATATCATCCTTGCCGCCGGGTCGTGTATTCAGCCAGTTATGGAGACCGTGCTCCGCTGCGAAATATCAATAAGTAATTTGAGTTTCTATGCGTGTGTACGACTATTGATAAATTTAAATTAAATGCTAGAGTTCGAAAGTTGACTAACCAAAGCTTTTGATTTATCTGTTCGTCGATTAATCATGAACTATAAATCTTTAACACAGACTTTGGATGTTATTCGTGTTAATTCTCATTGATATTTGCGCACAGGAAATCAACATTGCGCTCTAGGTAAAACATATTATGTTCCAAGAGACTTCGGATGTTATTCGTGTTAATTCTCATCGATATTTGCGCATAGGAAATTAACATAGCACTCTATGTAAAATATATTATGCTCCAAGAACTGAATGTAAGCTTCCTATGTGCAAATATGTATACGAGTTGATAAGGATATTAATATACAAATTTTAGAACTAGACTTTCTGTGATATTCTTGTTGATTTTTTTGATTGTCAGGCATAGGAAGTTTCAGGTTCTAGAACATACATTGTTAATTTTTTATGCGTAAACATCAATAAGGATCAATACAAATATCACCCGATGAGGCATTGACAATGTATTATTTACTTCATTTAAAGCCAATGTCCATCAAGATTTAACTCTGCCTTCTGTTATTTTATTTTAGACTAAGTATTTCTCGATTGAGCTTGCGTGTACAGCTTTTATCTGAAAAATCTCTAAGGATTTAATTATATGATAGTATAATATAAGGTAATTCTAGTGAAGATGTCCCATCTTTTGAAAATCCACGATTATATGCCACTGATCGATCGTAGAGACGATTTAAAGGTACCATCATGTTGAGAATATTATAAGCTACTTTCCCAGGTATATTTTTCTATTCTTAAACCAAAAGTGTCCTTCAAATTTTGAAAACACTAAGGTCATTTTGGCCATCTTCAAAATTGTTCGAGGCCCAGTATGTTGGAGAAGTTGGCTTATGCAAAATAACATTATACATTTCTAGACATCCGAAGACGAATTTCGTATATTAAATGGTGGACTGTCATAATTACTTATAGTTCATAAAATATAAATCCAAAGTGGGTGAAGATTGGGTACCTATACTGCGATCAGTTTCTATGCACCATTGATCAGCCAAAAAAAAAAGACACAAAACATTTCGTGCTTACTTAATTCATACGAAATTAGTAAGCAAACAAACAATTTTCCGATAATGGATGTGTAGCATAAATTTTCAACCACAATTTTTTAGATTTTATGAAGCGATCAAGAAGCCTGAACGGTTGTGAACGACAGTTTTCACATTCACAAGTCGTGAAAATCACACACATCAGCGATGTACGTGGGTTGTTCAATAAGGACTGGCAGTAGCTCAATAACACGTTTATTTCACATAATTATTCATCCTCAGACTAATCGCGCTCAAGATAAGGTTTGAATTTTTGGTGAGAGCTGATCATTTCTAACAAGTTTGTCGGTTTACCTAAAAAAAAAAACAAAAAAAAAACGAATTTCTATCAAGAACTCTTGGTGACAGAGAAAACTGGAGAAAATTTGGCTTCTCCCAAGAAAAGTTCTAACTCTTCATTACTTTTAATTTGTCAGTAATGATCTCCTCTCACCAATATTTCAAACTAATTTGCTCTAGCTGTCTTCAGTCCAAAGTTATTCGTATTTTCCCACTTTCCCCCAGAAAATTATAAATTTCGAAAATGTCAACTGCTGTGTTTTGTACTGCAAATTTAACGTGTTGAAGAGGTTACCATGTTTTTCAAAAATTGGCATAGTGTAGAACTTCGATATGGTAACGCCTTCAACGCGTTGAATATGCAACACGAAACGCAGCAATGTACATTTTCAAGATTTCTCTTTTTCAGGGCGGAGGTGGAAAAACGCGAATAAATTTAGACTGAAAACGGGTAGAGCAGAACTGTTTGAATTTTTGGTGAAAACAGACCATTTCTGACAAGTCAGTCAGTTCCTTTAAGAAAACTCCTCGCTTCCTTGAAGAAACTTTAGTGACAGAACCAAGTGGAGAAAACTTTGCTTCTCGCAAGAGAAGTTCAAACTTACCATTACTTTAATTTTATCAGAAATGATCTCCACTCACCAAAATTCCAAACCGTTTCGCTCTTACTGTCTTCAGTCTAAAGTTCTTCGGATTTTTCCAGTTCTCTCCAGAAAATGAGAAATTTCGAAAACGTCAGTTTGTGTATTTTGTGTTGCAATGTTCAACTTGCTGAAGGCGTTTCCCAGTGGCGAATCCTTCGGTACATCTAGTCACCCGGCGATGTACCAAGAAAATGGAGGGGAAAAGAGAAATTTTATAATTTTGTACAAGTATCAAAATTATATTTTTTCGCATTAAATTCTGCAAAAATTTTCGTTTTTTTCCTACTGCGTCGTCACTATGCAGCGCATCCATCCTACATGTCGAAACTTCGTGTACCCGCTTCTCAAAAGGTATCGTCCGCGAGTACATTTACGAAAAAAGAGAAAAACTAGGGTATATAAAAAACAGGTTTCACACATACTGCCTGGCGTTCTGTTGTTTACTGTGCGCATGTCGTTTTTATTTGACGAAAATCAGGTTTTTACGAAAAAGTAATTAAATTTGTTGAGCTTAACGAGAGATGGATTGATTTTATTATTTATAAATAATTTTGGGTTTTTATAATAATAATCATTATTTACTTGGTTTATTATTCTAATTTTTATCTTCTGCGATTACTCAGTCAAAATCCTGTGCCAATTTTCTTCAGGAGAAAGAAAAAGATGGGAGGGGCATAGGTGGATCCAAAATTTTCTCAAGTGGGAGGGGGGTGAGAGAAAAAATGAATAATAATACTAATATTAAATGAAAAATAACTAGTGAGGTGATTGTATTTTTAAATTTAAAAATTAAGTTCGAAGGAGGGGGGGGGGTTAACTTCCCTGGGTCTGTCTGTGGGAGGGGGTGTAATGGAAGAGGTGCTATTGAAACTTGGAGATGCACCTTAGAAAAAAACAGGATTCGCCACTGGCGTTACCACATTCCTCCAAAAAACAGCAGTAATGTATATCTCAATGTGATAACGCCTTCAACATTTTGAATATGCAACTCACAACGCATCAATGATTTTCGAAATTTCTCATTTTCTGGGAGGAAGTGGAAAAACGTGAAGAAATTTGCACTGGAAACAGCTGAAGCCAATGGTTTGAAACTTTGGTACTAGCAGATGATTTCTGACAAGTCTGTTAATTCACCTAAAAAAACTCATTTCTCTCAGGACCTCTTGGTGACAGAGCAAACTGGAGAAAATTTTACTTCTGGCACGAGAAGTTATAACTTTTCATTACCTTTAATTTGTCAGAAATGATTTCCTCTCACCAAAATTTCAAACCATTTCGTTTTAGCTGTTTCCAGTCTAAAGTTCTTCATGTTTTTTCCGCATCCCTCCAGAAAATCCGAACTTTTGAAAACGTCAAACAGTGTGTTCCGAATTGCATATTCAACGTGCTGAAGTCGTTATCGAATTCATCAAAAAATTGAAATAACGAAAAACTTCAATGTGGTATTGCCTTCAACATGTGGAATATGCACTACAAGACACACCAATTTACATTTTCGGGGATTTTGATTTTCAGGGGAATCGGAAAAACGCCAAATACATTGGACTGGTGACAGCTACAGCAAAACATAGTTTGAAATTTTCGCGGGAGGAGATCATTTCTGACAAGTCTGTCAGTTCACCCGAAGAAGCTCATTCTTCTGAAGCTCTGTGGGAAGTAAGAAAAAAAAAAAACGGAGAAAATTATGCCTCTCGCAAGGAAAGTTCTAATTTTTCATTGCCTTCATTTTGTCAGAGATATCTCTCACCAAATTTTCAAACCATTTTGCTCTAGCTGTCTCGTGTCAAAAGTTATTACCGTTTTTTCAGCCCCCCCCCCCCCTCCTCAAAAAATTAGGAAGTTCGAAAATGTATATTAGTGTGTCATGTATTGCATATTCAACGTGTTCAAGGCGTTCTCACATTTTTCAAAAATTTGCGAAGATATAGACGAAAATGAAAACTTAGATGTGTTACCGCCTTCTGGACGTCGGGTATGCAATACAAGACACAACAATTTAAATTTTAAATATCCTAATTTTTTTGGGGAACTGGAAAACGTGAAATACTTTGGACTATATAACAGCTGGAGCAAAATGGTTTGAAATTTTGGTAATAGGAGGCAGGGCTGGTTTCAAGTACTTTACCGCCCTGGGCTGCAGTATTTTTGCGGCCTTATTTTTTCCAATCTCTCCCTCCCGCAAAATTGAGGTAACTGTTTTTTTGGGGCCGTAAATTTTGCGGCCCCAAAATTTTGCCGCTCTGGGCTACAGCCCAGTCAGCCCGTATGATAAAACCGGCGTTGATAGGAGATCATTTCTAACAAGAGTCTGTCAGTTCACTCGAAAAAGCTCATTTTTTTCAAGCACTGCGGGAGGTAGAGCAAAACGGAAAAAATTGTGGTTTTTACAAGGGAAGTTCTAACTTTTCATTACCTTCATTTTGTCAGAAGTGATCTCCTCTCACCAAATTTATCTGTTTCCAGTCAAAAGTTATAGGTGGGACATCTTCTCAGATTTCATGAACGGCCATCGTCAGTTGTAGAAGATGTCATAGTTTCCTACAAAAATAATGAATCTCAAATAGATATGAAGCGTATTTCAAAATCAAATACATTAAAAATAATAATTCACTTATTATTGCTCCGAAAAAGAACCAAAATCCAAGAATTTTCAAGCACTTTACATCACTTTTTCTGAAGCACCTAGAAATTTCAAAGTTTTTTTGTTATCTTGAGCAGATATAACTCTAAATAGAATTTCACATGAAGATACCATAGACTTGGAAATATGTACATGGATAGTACTTGAATTGGGACACATTCTTCAGCGTGTATTCCTGAAAGAGAATGTGTCGATTCTCTTCCTCCTCCTCATGCAGACAATGCATTACTTCTGTTTTTTGTATGTACATTAATTGCCATGCTAAAATGAGCGTATGTGTCATCGAGAGTTTTTTAAGACTTACTGAAGACTTTGACACGAGTCTATTAAAAATTGTTGCATCGTCCGCATTCTGAAAGTCAAAGACTCTTTTCTTCTTTGTCTTATACGTTCAGCGCCAAGTTTTTTCAGGTTGAAAGGGCCACCTCCATTGTATCTGTATCAATTTGCGAGGCCTGAGACAGAAAGCCTTGTTGAGCTTTGTCGAAGATGAAGGTGATGTAGGACAGCGCTTCCAAGGCAATCAGTGCAATCAGTTATAAAAATTTCGAAGGTGATCTTCTCTGAAGGAACATCTTCACCGAAATTACCTTAGTACTTCAGCTACAGCGCACATAATCGATTTACTTTCAGTCACTATAACTCTAAATTACTCTCTTAGATTCCAATTTGGGAAAAATGTGTGTACCCACCGAAAGCTAACGTGAGCAGAAGTAAGGTCATAATAGCTACTTTCCAGCTAAGTTTGGGCGTTTCAAATTTACTCATTGCTATTTCCACTGCTTTCCAATCTGCTACCAGTTTCGGCCATTGCCTGGCTAATTTTATGAATAAGCAAAGCGCTATGCAAGCATTGCCATAGAAGATGCTGCCTGACGTCGCCTTTTTGATTCCTCCTGAAAAGAAATAAGTTGAAGGCTTCAGATATGTGGTGGAATGAAAACATAGGTTCTGAGGAAACAGCAGGAGCTAGCAAGAATCTCTACATGGCAGAAGTTATATCTATCAGTCAATGCTTCGGCTACTGGGAGGTTGAAGTGCAGCCAGTAATCAGAATATTTGGTTTTTGGTTTCTTACCTTTGGCAGTGAGGTTATCCTCATTCAAATTTCGAACAGTGTAATCCAACGAATATATCTCGATGGTGAGGAATCCAGTAAGCAGCAATACTGAGTAGATTGTGAGCACGGATAACCATCGAAACGATAAAGCCTTCGTACTTTTGCGATAGATGTTTTGTACCGGGAATACTCCGCATATGGAGGCAATCAGTAAAGCGAATCGAAGATAATAGTGCATACCACTACAAAGGGAAAAAACTCATTGCTGAGGAATTCTGTGAAATGTAAAACTGATACACTACAGATTGCTCATGAAGAGGATATTTAGGCTATAGTAATTCCCAAATCGTACCATCCCGATGTGCAAAAATTCAATCCATTGAGGCCAATTTGTGGCGTGGGAAAAATGGCTTTTTTGTGTCTCATTTGGGTCTGAAAAATGGCTGGATTTGACTGTTACAAATGGGATACCTAATTTCACAAAAGGACAGATTGAGGCTAAAATGTGTCTCAAATGTAATTAATATGCCTGAGGATTTAGAATCACATTTCATCCTCAGTGTGCCAGTTTTGAGACTGTGTCTTATTTGTGTTCCGAATGTGTCGCGTGACTCTTTTGCGTCTGAAATAAGTCTTTTTTGTGTCTTCTGACTTTTGCCACTTTTCTGCCTCAATGAAACTCATTTGAGGTGTGATGCTTATTGGTGCCTTAAATGAGTCTTTCTTGTACAATTCCATTTTAACCAACTTCTAACTTTTTCTCTTTCTCTCCATGTATAAGTGTAAGTAATGGCATGTATCCTCTTATGTCTTCCTGTTTCCTACATAATATTGATTTTTTCCGTTTATTTTTATTTATTTTTGCAATATCTTAATTGAGCTAGAAAGATTGAAGGAGTGCCAGGAAAAGTCGATAATTGGTAAATTTAAATAATAATAATAATAATAATGAAATAAAAGAGTCTATCACATCCTTAACACTAATAGTCCTGAATAATCGCGAATAACAAGAAATGTCAAGCTGTGAGACAACCGTGTACTGATCAATGAGAAACAAGTACTAAAAGAAATGTATAACAAAAGCCCTAATGTATTCAACGATAGAGGAATAAAATGGTGAAAAAACGTATCCATTTTAATGAGACCGTAACTAGATAGTCTAATTATACGAGGAACTATGTACATCCAGCTCTCTCGTCAGAACTCTGAAATAGAAAATTAAAAATAATAAGAACAATTACATCAATGAGATTTTTAGCATCAGTTTTCTTCTCTCTCATTGATGTTCAACCCAGAGAATATTTTTGATTGTCAGGTGGATAACAATAACGTGTAATTATTATCAAACGTAATTAGGGTAGATGAAAATACTCCGTTCCAGTAGGAACCCTCTATGACAATTAGACAGTAGGTGGCACTGAAAATAGTTTTTCTGGTCTCAACGAGCTTTTCCATAAAATGAATATCCAGACCACAGGGGTTAAAAGTCCCTAACCACATCTGACCATCGTGACACGAAGACCATAAAAATTGAGTTTCCTTAATATATAGACCATAGATCATCATCATCAGAATAACCAATTCACAATTACAAAAATGCGCGAGCTAACTCACCTATCGTATGAAGCGCAAATACTTATAAAACTTCTCAATGATTAATGGACAGGCATGCGAGTACATATCACTTAATAAACTGAACTCATCATGAATCACAATTAATTAAACTGAAACTACAAACTTTTGTACCAAACTATGATTTCTGAATTATTTTTGTGGTTTACTAATCAGTACCAAATTTATTGTCAAAAACAGAACAACCACCATTTTTATTTTGCTATGTGTCTGATCTGATGGAATTATAACAGTAATGTGTCTCTTTTGTGACCGTTTTGAGGCTGAAAATGTTATGTCTGAGTGTCTCGTTTGTGACCAATTCGAGGCGCGAATGAAGTGTGACTGCTGGTTTGTGACTATTTTGAGGCTAAAAATGTTATATCTGAGTATCTAGTGTATGACTAATTTGAGGCGCATATGAAATTGTAACCTGTGTTGCATTTGTGTCTACTCGTAGTTTGAGGCAAACTAAGAGGACACAAATTAGCCTCATCTGTGTCTCAAAAGTTTTTTTGCAATATTCTCATTTTTGTACCCGTTTTGTGGTTAGTTTGAGGAAAAAATTATAAGTCACTATTTAGCCTCAGTTTGTGTCTTTTTTTGGCGTTTTTGAGGCTTATTTGTAGCGTTTGATGTTATACTTTGTAACGATTTTACCGACACAAATGGAACGCATTGCACATCAGGCACTCTGCCCTTGATTACAAAATTAGGAGTATTATAGCTTTTTCTGATGGTAAAATCGGAAACAAGTTTACCTGTAATTTCTAATTCTCTACTGCCTAGAAAGCTCATAACCTAGAAATTTGCTGACAATCGCGGGGATAGGTAGTACAATTTGGGCATCATTAACTTACATTGTTCTTAATGTGGAATCAAAGCCGTCTAGAATTTTATGTAATGTGGGTAGATAACCGATATGAGGACGTATAGACAATAATTCCGATGGGCAATCAGTTACCCTAGTTACCCGCGGAGAAGTTACCCATTTGTAACCCTTAGTTACCCTCAGATTACCCAGACACCCGTCAGTTACCCTTGGTTCCCCTTTAGTTACCTAAGTAACTGGCGGGATTAGTCGCCGTCTAGTTACCCGACGAAAAGTTACTCATTTGCAACCCTCAATTACCCTCATATTCCTGAAACCCGACAGTTACTCTTGGTTCCCCTTTAGTTACCCGGGCTGGCGGAATTTTGGGCATCGGGAAGTGAGAGCTGGGAAAATTAGTATTCTGATAATGTATACACTGCCCAAAGCCACAGGTATTGGAGAAGCATGACGGCAGATTGCCCAATCATTTTTTAAAGTTAGAGAATTGGCGGTTTCAGGCGATCAGCTGGCGGATTCTCGAATCTTGAAAGCTTTTTTTCCACTCAACAGTTGAAAAATTTTGATTTTTTCACTTCAACAGTAAGAATATTTTTGATTGTCGCCTTTTCAATGAATTTACTTCCCGATGGCTGTAACACTGCAACATAGGTACCAGTTGTGACGAACAAACAAAGATTGGTTTAAGTACCTATCTGCATTTGTTGAATCCAATCACCATTCGTCCTCGGCATTTCAGTGTTGTATTACCAACGAGTAATTGCAGCCTCGGCTGTGAATTAGTCTCACGTATGGTCACGAGTTCGGTTTGGAAGCTTTTCAGTCAGATATCAGTTTATCTCCGAGTCTGACTGTCAATTCTTAAAGATCTCATCTTTACTTATCATACCCTTAGTAGCACACCCCCCATACTTACCAATTATCATTAGCATGCTGACGTTCCACCTTCGGCCATGTATGCACTTTATTACCATTGGTGATACTCGACTTCAGTTCCTTCAGCTCTTCGAAGAATCGAGGCGTAATCAGTTTTCTCGTGTTCAGCGACATTACTTCGTGCACCACATGTACATAAGTATTCCGTCGGGACTCGAACTGAATGCAAACGGAGCACATTTGGCCATTTTTTAGCATGAAAAAGGCGATGAAGGCCCGCGTAAATATACTTTGTATAGTGGCCGAAAATAAAAAAGGATAATTAACACGCGTTAAATTTGGACGGGCGTGAAGCGTGTGTGAATGAAAAGTGTCCGATAGGAACGTTTATATACATGCTGGGTTGATATTTTTTATTCGCAGCGAAAAAGCAGCCTGCCAACCTGTAATTAAATATCGTCAGAAAATAAATAATAACGAGAGGGTTCTCAAAGGGTAGTCTCGACATACGCTAAAATTGGCCACAAGGGACGCTAGCACGAATTTCGTTGTTTGCTCAGCAGTAGGTAAAAAGGCGATGCGTGTGCCTCGTACTTCTGTGATTTGGCTATAATCTCGCAGAGCACCGGTCGCCTTATATTTGAAAAAATGAAAATGTGTTAGATTTTGTAATTTTTTGTCACTGTAGTACTGGGTTGCGTGCACCTATTATAAGTTTGATTGTACTCGACGTTAGGTAGGTAGATAATATGGAAAGAGATTCATGTAACTTCCCATTTAAAGATGTAACATAGGCGGCATCAGGAGAGAGGGCGAATGGAGCATTCACTTCTCCTTAGATTTTGAAAAATTACATACTTTTCCCGAGAAAAGGGTCGTATCATTGTACCCTACCTTGGAATAAATTGTCTTATCATCTCAGAAAAAATCTAGTGGCATCCGTGGCTTTAGACATTATTCTTGGAACAGTACCATTCGCTTACATTCACGACAGATTGCTGTTCGGTTTCCTAACTCGTAGGTATAGGAAGTGGCAATGCCACATGCATCTATACCTTCGTTATACTTGACGTTCCAGCAATAGTCGTTGGTTTGGGAACCAATGACCGAAAAACTATGGCTCGTTTGATTTTAGATTACATAACGTAGCCAGTACTGGTAGGTACTAGTCATGGCGATTGATGAAATATTGATTCCGTGTCTGATGATGAAGAGTTTCATACGATTTTATGACTTTTGATCAACGAGATTAAAAAAAAAAAAATAGCAAAGCCGAACACAGAGGGCAGCTCACAGAACAGTAGAAAAAAAAACTTTATGAGGCAATAATTCGCTATAGCAAATTGAATGTAGCCGATATCAAGTTATTACTTTTTCCTCCTTCAAGGCTTATTCCAACACAGTCATATATTCACATAACAAAACATTTTCTATTATTGCATTTTCGCAGAGCTACAAAGTTCAATAGAATTAGGAGCAAAATGAAAACAAGATTACGAATTTGCGAGACCTTTTTCATACTTCAGCTAGAAACTACAACGGTGGTTTACAGTATCGAATACCTGTCTGTAGAGGATTGTTCTGAAAGGACATATAGTAGTTTTAGTGGGTATACATTATTGTATTTACAGTTGTTATTTGATAGGTAGAGTGATAGATTAATGCTAAAAAGAATATGAAAAACAAAAATTGTAAATGTGGTAATTCCACTCACTGCCAATTGTTTGGAAATGGTTCCTGGGGGAATTGTAGCATTCGGAGCGCATATGGAGAAAAAAGTATCCGCACTTTTCTAATTTTGTTAATAGGCTGTACTAAAATTTGCCAAGTGCCGATTTTACAAACTGGAAGGGGGGTGACACTCCCCAAGGTCGCTATGGTACTGTTTCCAAGTAAGACTCCGATTAGGGCCCTAAAATTCAAATCGGACTCCTTCAAATTGGTTATTTCAACTTTGCTGAAAAAATTGAACAAGGTATTGAAGTAGGGGTTTCTAGGGTGGTAGATTTATAGAACGCTCGGGTTCGAACCTGATTTGTACTTTCAAATTCAAATTTGATCCTTTTTAATGAGCAAAATTGTAGCGTAATTTCCTGAAAAGCCAGATGTCCCGCCCAAATTTCGGAATAAGAGCCCTGGAAAAATAAACTTCTTCCAAGGATCTAACCTGTGGGAAATTTGCCGATAGTAGATTGCCGACTAAGGAAGCCAGGGGCGGAGACTTAGATTTTTCCCACATGTCGCAAAATTTCAATCATAAAGGGAGGGCTGGACCCCATCCCCTTGATAATTTCAAAAAATAGTATTTTTCCATATACAGTAACGAATAACGGAAATATAATATTTAAAAAACACCCCCTACATTTTTTGTTTAATCTGAGCCCGCGAAATGAAGTAACACTATCATTTCAGGAACATAATTATGTAATTCTAATTTTTACATTCAATCAAGATTAACAATGGCGAATGTACTAGTGCTCTAGTCTTACCTTCGGAAAGACTATCTTCTGCAACCTGTTGCCTTACTGGAAATTCATTTCATTTATCGCGCGGCTTTATCGGGTGATTCCCAGTGATTCTTTTGCAAGACAGACTTCCGATTTCTTCCTCGTTTTTTTCTTATTTTTATTTTACCGTTTTCTTAATTTTAATTTTTATCCAGTTTAAAAAAATTAACAGGCGTAGTTTATTTTATTTTTATTCGATTTTAAAATTTTAATTTTAATTTAAAAATCCACCGCAACCGCGATGTCCAATCTCAATATGAACGTGGAACGTCGTGGAAATTGGAGTGAGTGGTAGATTTGTTTTGGTTAATTACTTAGGCTAAGGCAAGTTGCGACTCTCTTTTCTTTAGTGGCTCCCCCTAGCTCCTTTAGCTTTGGTCTCGGCAACTAACAGAGCAGGTTTATCTTGGACAAATGATGGATAAAAATTCCCCCTTGGTTTGCATTTTGGTTCGTACATCTTGAGTTCGTCAACTTGGTCTCCCCGCTCAGTGGACTTGTTCGATAGTTCGGCGTAGAACAAGAGTATTGTAGGGGGTCATGGCTCGGTTTTCCAAAGCAGTATACCAGAATCGCCTCCTGCAGGGCCACCTCCGAGTTTCCGAGGCACTCTGAGGATTTTAGACTCTCTATTATAGGGCCCATTCTGAACCTCCCCTTCTAGGCTACCCTTGGCACATTAGATCATGTAGTAGTTCTTTTAGTCTTATGTACTAGAGAAGCCGTCACACTCTCTACATGAGACTGACGGGCATCAATTTTATTGTGCTCGTTACATCCTGCTCGGACTCCGAGGAGGACTAGAGGCTCCAGCCCCCTGTCTCCTGTACATTTTTATACACATCGCTAAGCTGTAGATTAGGAGGAACCGAGCCCGTACCCGTTTGGTCACAACGACGGATGGAGGAAACCACATCAAGTAGGTGTTATCTGATTTGGGTCTATACATTTTGATGATTGGGTTCAAAACAGGAGAAGACAAAAGGGCTGATGCTATCAGTATTCGAATTCCGGGATTTACTACATGCTTTTCCCCGGCGTTTACAGTGCTATGTTCAAGCTTTCCTTTTTGAAGAAAACATTTTTAGAAGAAATGACATTGTTGCTCAGAAACCTTTTTTCATCCCGTATTCATTTCAAGTTCCGAATTTTCGCTATTTTTAAAGTTCTTCAGAATTATTATTGACTTTTTGACAAGTTTATTTAATAATATCAAAATTTTCCGTCAGTCATGTCGAAAATTGGTATGAGACAGACTCATGATATCGAATTGTGTTCAATTTTCAACTCCATTTTTCATACCGGTTTTTAAATACTTTTTTAAAAAGTCCAATTTATTTCGAATTTTCTTATTCAAGTAATGAAATCTTCTGATATTAAATTAATTTGATATTTCATATCTACCCCATTTTTCAAAATTTGAGATCTTTTACATCAAAATTATTGTTTTCTTCGATCAGTCAGACTACAATTTTCCCTGAACTGCCTTAATTTTTGTATAGGAAGTTTTTTAAAGACTCATAATATCAAATTGAGTTCTGTTTTCACTTTTGCAAGCATTTTAAAATTTACCATCGTTTCTTTTTCAATTTGCTTATTCTAACCCTTTGATTATTTTTGTGGTTTCTTACAAATCTTACTTGACGTCTGTATACGAGATAATATTGAATTTGTTTCGCTTTACCACTTTGTAAAATTATTCGAATTTCTCGATTTTTTCTTCAGAACTTTTATTAGAACTCATTCATTACTTTCCCTGAGTGACTGCAATTTTCGACGAATTGTGGCAAATTTTCCTTACCCATTTGACTGAAGATTTATATCAAATCAGGTCTATTTTCATGAATTTTTCAAATCCTAAACTATTTTATTCTTCAAAATTTTTATTATCATTCATTTAGAATACGACCAGATTTTTCCAGAAATCTTTCTCCATTATCGTACCCGAATTGTTCAAAGATTGACAATATCGAACTAACTTATGTTCAGTGTCTTCAAATTTTTCAAATTTCCCCATTTTCCCCCCTTATTTTTATCCCGACTTTCTGATTATTTCTTCTGACAGGAACACAATTATTTTCCATGAATCGTACATTCTAAATACCAGTTATACGAAAATTCACAACATAATTTTCTATTCAATTAAATTATTCGAACTTCAATATTTTTTATTTTATTTGATCAAAATTCTTGTCATAACACATCACTCATCTTTCATAGGATGACTGAAGAAATTCTTCGCAAATCAAACTGAATTTCCCTAAATTAAATCAGTGATACCTAAATTATCAAATTTGTAGAATTTTTTTGAAATTTGAATTTTTTCCCCCTTTAAAATCGTTATCACAACTTTGATTATTTTTTCAAAATGTGAATACAGTTTTCCTTATATCGTGCTTAATTTTCTTGAACGCTTTGTTTGAATTTTCACGGTTTTAAATAAGGTCATTTTTCCATTTCGTCAAATTATTCCTATTTTTTGATACGTTCATCAAAATTCTTGCGTTGCACACACTAATTATCTCCTCAGAATTACTGCAATTTTTGCGAATCTGGCTGATTTCTCATATTCTAGTTGGCGGAACACTTATCATACTTTTTACATGTATCGTCAAAATTCTTTCATATCTCACACATAAATCTTTCACGTATCAGACTATATGTTCCTAGACGAAATGAAATTGATCCACCTAGAGATGCCAAATTAATTTAAATTTTCAAATACATAAAATTTTTTCGAAATTTAAGGTCTTTTCATAGAAATTGCTGTAATATAACCGTGATCATTTTTCTAAAATATGATTATAATTTTCCTAAATCGTACTTAACTTTTCTGTATGATTCATTTGATAACACAAGGTCCATTTAACCATTTCGACTACAATTTTCCGTGAATCAGCAAACTGAATTCTTGTATTTCAGTGGGGTGGAAATTTTTGGTATCTATCAGACTAGGTTGATTTTTAACTTTCTCGAACTTTTCGTGTTTTAGGATTTTCTCATTCTTCCAAAATTTTTGTCATAAGTATTTAATCATGCTTCCAAAGCGTAACAACAATTATTAATGAGTCGAACAACACAATTTTTTATGATACGCTCACAGATTTCGTACACAAATTTTTTTAGTGAGATACTCGGTATTAAATCAGAATTAATTTTCCATTTTGTCGAATTATTTGACTTTTTAGATGTTTCCCCTTGAAAATTCTTTTTCAAAATTTATATTTCGAGCACACTTCTTAACATTTAACGCGGCGTCATTTGTATCCTGTTTAATTCAGTTTTGGTTAAGGACGTCACCTTTTTCGTGAGTTTTGGGTTTTTGGTCCATTTTATCATAATCCTATTTTGATTTTACTATCTTCTCCTCTGCGAGTTGAATTATTTGTTTAAGTGTCCGACCTATAAATATTATTGTAGTAATAATGCTTAAGGGTATCTGAATTTTAGTGTGTTCGTAATTTAATTTTAAATATGATATTTTATTCTGAATATTGTTATCTGCTTTTTTCAATGGCTTTTATGAGCAGTACCAACAATTTTTCGGGAAGTTCCAAATACCAACAGTACATACATACTTTCAAAAATTTGTTTATTAAAAAATTGTTCAGACATATTAACGGAAACCGCGAGTAAAGATTTTATTTAATTTTAAAAGGAGGAAAATTTGAAAATATAGGTACTTCATCAGAGTCAAAGTAAAAGGTAAACAGTTGAGGCGGTAGCGCCCAATACTTTTCCTCCGTTGGTTTCTTTCATATTTTTTTGAGGGAGTGAAATTTTTTTGTCAGATAATTATTCTGAAACATTTTCAAGAAAAGGACAAATTTTTTCGCGACGAAAAATAATTTTCTTTCTTTACTGACAAAGAAGAAGCGGCGTTCATTTTTTTAATTTTTTCATTCAAAGGGAAAAAGTAAGCACTTTTTATTCCAAAAAAGGAGATGATTTTGCTAATAGCTTTTTCATTTTTTCTTTTCGTATTACTTTATTTTATATTACAATTTTATCTCCTATTTCGTGAATTTCGGTGTCTTGGTGCATTTTATTATGATACTTTTTGATTTTTCAATTCTTTCTTTTGCGACTTGAATTTGTCAAAGTCCGATCTATAAATTACAGGAGTAGTCATCCTTGAGGGGATAAAATTTTTTGGGCACTTCCAAATACCAACAGTACATGCATATTTTCAAAAATTTATCTGTTAAAAATTTTTAAAGAGATATTAATGAAAACGTGAGTAAATTTATCACTTTATTTTAAAAGAAGGCTAATTTGGAATTAGGTACCTACTCAATCAAAGTCAAGGTTGAACTTAAACAGTTGAGACGATATCACCCAATATTTTTTCCCCGTTGGTTTCATTCCCTTTTTTTTTTTTTTTTTGAGGCGGGGGTAGAATTTTTTCTGTTATGGATAACTATTTTAAAAAATTTTCGAAAAAAAAGGCAAATTTTTTTGCATTGAAAAACAATTTTCTTTCTTTATTGATAAAGAGCGTTTATTTTTATTTATTTTTTTTATTCAAAGAGAGAAAGTAAGTACCTTCTTTCCCGAAAATGGGAGCGATGATTTTGCCAATAGTTTTTCATTTTTCCTTTTCGGATTATTTTATTTTAAATAACAACTGTTAATGGAAAAATGATCTCGTCTTATCTATGTAATTTTGCGTGTATTAGCCTCTTATCTTTTAGAACCCGTTATGTCGTATTCTGTTAGTTGTCTAGTTTTTCTACCTTTTCGTGTTCGCTAAAATCAGTCAGTCTTGAACGTTCACCTTTGAACTTCGAATATACGTGTAAATTTTACTCGTTCTTGTTTTTATGTGAACAGTTTTGTGGTCCTCCGGGCATGTTTCCACCAAAATGGTGTAGCAGTTCGCTAAAGTTTTTAGCAATTTCGTTTTTTCGGGTGAGTTAAGTCATACTCAGAGTCGATTTCGGTTGTGCGGAATAAGATCGTGTTTGTGAGCGTGGCAATAAGTCACAAAGATGGAGGCGCTCAAAAAAGAACGCCGATATCAGATGTTGAGCCTTTCTAGGCTGAAAGGTCAGATGGATGATCTGCTCAAGCAGAAAACGCTCAGTCTCGAGCTCGTGTCAAAAATGGAAACCACCATCGAAACCTACTACCAACCTGAATTGAAGACGTTCGTGGAGACAACGCAAAAAGCGTTGATGCTGCTCAGCGACAAGGAAGAAGACAAAGCTGATCGTGAGGCAGAAGAAGTAATGTTCGACGAAATGGACAGGTATCGTGAAGTGGCAGTTAATTTTCAGGCTAAAATTAAATCGTATCAATCCAAACTATCGAATGATAAGGCTAGGCAATCTTTGGTGCCGGCTACCGGAGCAGGGGCAGGCTCGTTACTCAATGCTCAACTCCAGAATCAATTCGCCAAAGTTGATTACCCTTCGTTTAACGGTGATCTAACTAAATTCTTCGAGTGGAAAAGTTTGTTTTGTAATTTGATCCACAATAGGCCTGAAACGGAAATGGGAAATACGTTGAAATTGTATTACCTAAAGAAAGCGATGATTGGTGAAATCGAAGGAATATTAACTGATTTTGAACTCTCCGACGAGGGTTACGTCCGAGCCTGGGATTTCGTAATGTTTCGATTCGAAAAGAGGAGGTCGATAGTAAAAGCTTTCTTTCGAAAATTGCAGCATTTAGAGTCGATAAGAAACGAGCAAAGCCTGCAAAAGCTGTTAGATTCCACAAATACCATAATTCGAGGCCTAACCGCAGCAGGCGAAGAGGTGAATGACACCTTTTCCCGGTACTTAGCTTTCCATATATCAACGAAGTTAGATGCAGCAACGCTAAAAGATTGGGAAGATTCCTTAACAAGTACCGATACCTATCCAAAGTTCGAGCAACTGAGTAAATTTTTGCAGTGCCGTGCATTCGCAGCTGAAGAAAGGCAACGAGAAGCTGAATTTCAGGCAGAAAGTTCATCAAAAGAAAGCAAGGAGCCCAGAAAGTTTCGTGAAGGTCGCGAAAAAGAACGGAAATCGTTTTCGACCACAGTGGGGCGAAAGCCTAAATGTGTACTATGTTCGCAGAACCATTATTTAAATCAGTGCTCCGATTTTAAAAACAAATCACCCCAAGATCGATACGAAGTCATTAAAAAATTTCGGTTGTGTTTAATTTGCTTTGACTCGCGTCATGGTGTAAACGAATGTAAATCTAAATTCGTCTGTAACTGTGGGAGCCGTCATAGTTCATTGCTTCACTTCGAGTTCGCGAAAAAATTAAGCGCCGAAAAAAGTGCTCCTTCTGAGAAAAACGTCGCAGAGTCTACTGCACAAAAAGCTTCGGAAAAGCAGTCGTACTCGTGCGTGCGAAGTTCGCAATGTGAATTTGTCGTATTACCATCTGTTGTTTTTTGGTTTAAATGTGAAGGAGCTGCGTACAAAGCGCGTGCTTTAATAGACAACTGTTCGCAGCCTAACCTCGTGTCAGATTTGTTTATTCGGCGCAATAAATTAAAAGTGTCGAAGGCGCAGCCATCACTCATCGGTGGAGTTGGGGTAGGCGCAGTCAATTCCTCGTCAAAAATCAGCCTAGTAGCCGAATCAAGAGTCGGAACATTTCAACTGCAGATAGAAGCAGACATAGTCCCCGCATCATCGATAGCCTACACCGCCAATTTTGCCATATCATCAGAAGTAGCGGCGGAAATCAGGAAATTTCCATTAGCTGATCCAGCCTGGGTGCAGGATCATTTGGCAATCGATTGAGTCGATATGATCATAGGCGGTAAGTTCTATGAACAAATTATTTGTGATGAAACGGTTTGGGTCGGTGACCTAAAAATGCGTCACACTATGTTCGGGTACACTGTCGCCGGAGTGGCTCCGCAACCTATTCAGCCAGGGCCAATATTCTCCGGGTGTACTATTCAAGAGATCGATTAAACGTTGAGGCGCTACTGGGAGCTCGAAGAAGCAAACTACCATCCAGCTCCAAAGGCGCGCGAAAGCTTGGAGTGTGTGCGCCACTTTGACCAGAACAAGTCAATTGCTGAAGATGGAAAGTTTGTGTCAAAATTGCCATTACAGGTTGAGAAAGAAAAAATTGCACCAAATCGGGAAAGGGCTTTGGCGAGTTTTTATCATTTGGAAAGAACTTTGGACCCAAAGACATGGGCTGCGTGTGTTGAATTTTTGTCGGAATATTGTGATTCTGGGCATATGCGTCTTGCCGGCCCGCCAATCAGCCCCTCTTATTACATTCCGTATCGTCCAGTAATAAGAGAAAGCAGTGCCACAACCCCGGTACGAGTAGTATTCAATGCCTCTTCCCATAAAAAAGGAGAGACTTCGTTGAATGAAGGCCTAATGAAAGGTCCGGTAATTCAAAGAGACCTTTTTGACATTTTGATTTCCATGAGAGAATATCGACTTGTGGTCTGTGCCGATATCAAGCAGATGTATAGAATGGTTTGGATACACAAAGATGACCAAGACATGCAACGTATTTTTTTTTCGGAAAAGCCCAGCTGAGCCTGTTCAAGAGTATTGTCTCACTACTGTGACTTATGGCACCAAACCCGCGTCCTTTATCGCGACCAAATGCCTCGAAGAGGTAGCAAAGGAGTTGGAACCAACCAATCCAGTCGCAGCTCAAGTAATAAAAGAATGTTTCTACATGGATGACCTCATCGCCGGAGCATCATCGTTCAGAGAATTGTTAGAGCTCCAGAGATCAGTGCACTCAGCACTTGCCAAAAGAGCGTTCCAGTTGAGAAAATATTCGTCCAATTGTAAGCAACTCTTGGAGTAAATTCCTACAGATTTGCTCGCTGAGACCGCGCTCAAGTCATTCGAAGAAGAAGGCTACAATCAAGTAGTGTTAGGCGTAACTTGGAATCCTTCCGAAGACGCCTACGGCATCAAGGCCAATGTTCAATCTGTGTTTAGTGCCACTGTAATAACTAAAAGAATCGTTTTGTCATATACTTTGCGTATTTTCGACCCTATGGGTTTCGTTTCGCCCGTTACTGTGCGTGGAAAATTATTGTTGCAATCGTTGTGGCTAGAGGGAAAATCGTGGGACGAACCAATGTCTAAAAATTTAGTAAATGAATTTATGGCCTATATGAGGGAGCTTGCGCAATTGAGCTCTTTAGTGATACCTCGTTCAATTAATAGTGCTTACCATCGTCAAATCGTCGCGTTTTGTGACGCCAGCCAAAAGGCGTATTGTGTGGTCTTGTACCTAAGGTCTGTCGACCCTTCGGGTAACGTTTTTTGCCGAATGATTTGTTCGAAAACTCGAGTGGCCCCAGTTCGTTCGTTAACTATACCCAAACTTGAGTTGGCAGCGGCCTGCCTTTTATCGGAATTAGTAGCTCGAATCGCCGTGAATTTGAAAATTAAGTTAGAAAATGTCTTTGCTTTCTCAGATTCCACGATCGTATTATGTTGGTTGTCTCAGCCAGCCGAGAATTGGCGAACTTTTGTTTGTAACCGTGTGTCTAATATTTCGAAAATTGTACCTTTTAAAAACTAGTTTTATGTTAATACAGAATGTAACCCCGCCGACTTCGCAACTCGCGGATTCAACGTACAAGAGTTTTTTAATTGTAAATCGTGGTTCAATGGCCCTGAATTTTTATTGTCTAAAGATCCGTTTTCGTATTTTCAAATCCCTAATTTTGATGTTCATAACGCTTTAGAAAGAAGAAGAAAGAAATGTTGTTTTTATGTTGTCTCTGTGTATGATTTTATTGATCGCTTTTCCTCGTTTACCAAATTAATTCGTGTCGTTTCGTATTTAATTAGATTTTTTAATTTTTGTAAGCGTCGATCTCAGTTTACAGAAAAGGTTATATGTTTTGATGAATATTGTAATGCTTTAAATGTGTCTATTCGTTTTGTGCAATCGCTTTGTTTTAGATCAGAAACGGAATTGTTGAGTCAATCCCTACCAGTAAAAAAGAAAAGTTCACTGGTTTCATTAAATCCCTTTATGGATGAGAAGGGTATCATTCATGTCGGTGGACGGCTAGAACGCTCAAATTTCTCTGAGAGCAAAAAGCATCCTATTGTGTTACCAGCAAAAAGTCATTTTGCCAAGCTGTTGTGTCAAGAAGTGCATGAACGGTTTTTTCACGCTGGTCGTTCGTTTATGGCGTCGTACTTTAGCAGTCTGTATTGGTTTGTGGGAGGACGAACTAATTTGTTTAAGTTCGTTCTCAGAAACTGTGTTTCCTGTGCCAAGCTGCGAGCCAAGTCATGCAAGCAGTTGATGGGTCAATTACCTTTGGCAAAAGTATCGGTTTCGCGCCCCTTCGCTCACTGTGGGGTGGACTTTGCTGGACCATTTTCATCGAAATGTACCGGTCATCGGTCGACTAAATTTGGAAAAATTTATATCGCTGTGTTTGTGTGCCTAGCAGTTCGAGCGGTTCACATTGAGATTGTGTCAGACTTGTCAACGCCTAAGTTTATTGAATCGCTTCAAAGGTTCATTTCGCGTCGTGGCATCCCCGCAGTCATTTATTCAGATAACGGCACAAATTTCGTTGGAGCCAAGAACTTTTTTGAGTTTGACCGAGACAAGCTGATCGAGTTTTCCACTACGGAGAAATTTAAATGGGTCTTTATTCCCCCAAAGGCTCCAAATTTTGGCGGAACCTGGGAAGCTGCGGTAAAGTCAGCGAAGAAGCATATTTTGAATGTTACTCATGGTGTAACCTTGACTTTCGAGGAATATGGAACTTTGTTTTCGAGAGTAGAAGCGGTTTTAAATTCGAGATCTATTTGTTATAAAGAGTCTACTCCTCAAGGTATCGAAGCACTAACGCCTGCACATTTTTTGATTGGTCCAGCCATGTCCGCTATTCCAAGAGTAGACGACGAGCCCTTGTCCCTTACAAATAGGCTTCTGCTGATACAAAATCAAATTCGTGGATTTTGGCTGCATTGGTCAAAAGATTACGTCAACCAACTCCAGCAGCGTTCCAAATGGCGCAAAAAGGAGCCTAATTTGATGCCAGGTCAAATTGTTCTTGTTCGAAATGAAAATACTAAGCCATTCGATTGGCCGATGGGCGTCATTCGGAAGGTTCATCCTGGAAAAGATGGACTTGTTCGAGTAGTCGATGTGCTGTTTCAAGGAAGCGTCCGAAGCAGAGCTGTTTCGTCTATAGTCGTGTTACCTGTACCTGTGTCCCCTGAACCTCAGTGTTCAGCCGGGGGAATTTGTTAATGGAAAAATGATCTCGTCTTATCTATGTAATTTTGCGTGTATTAGCCTCTTATCTTTTAGAACCCGTTATGTCGTATTCTGTTAGTTGTCGAGTTTTTCTACCTTTTCGTGTTCGCTAAAATCAGTCAGTCTTGAACGTTCACCTTTAAACTTCGAATATACGTGTAAATTTTACTCGTTCTTGTTTTTATGTGAACAAACAACTTTATCTCCTATTTCGTGAGTTTTGGGGTTTTGGTGCATTTTATCATAATCTTTTTTTAATTTTCCTCTAGAATATACAATTCTTTCGTTTGCAACTTGAATTTGTCCAAGTCCGATCTATAAATTACAGCATTGTAGACATTCTAAAGGGTGTCTGAATTTTAGTGTGTTAGTAATCTAATTTGGTATATGATATTTTATTCTGAATATTTTTATCTGTATTTTTTTAATGGCCTGAATGGGCAGTGCCGCCCACACTAGGAAGTACCAAAAATTTCTTGGGCAGTTGCAAAAAACAAGAGGACCTACGTACATTTTTCAAAAATTTATTTATTAAAAAATTGGTGAAGATTCATTAAGGAAAACGAAAGTAAAAAAAAAAAAAGAATTGAAATGATAGGTATGTAGTTGATCTAAGTCAAGGTTAAACTCATACAGCTGGGGCAATAGGGCACAATTTCTCTTTTTTTCACTAATATTTCGGATACCATCCTTAAAATTTTGTTATACCTTTGACTTGAAACCAAATTTTCAAGATTTTGAATAAGTTCAATTTTTTCCCCTTCTAATCTTCAATTTTCTTTTCCACACTAAATTAAACTAATCGTGAGTCGCAATCATAGGGATTCTTCGGAGGGAAAATGGACAAAATACAATTCCTTCACGGTTTAAAAATTCATAAAAACATGTTAACAGATATCTTGGGAGAATACACCAATATTCCAAACATTTTGATGACATCAAAATTTAATCTTCTACTATTTATCGAAATCGCATGACATCAGGAACTAAAAATTCATTTCCTACATCCAAGTGCACATTATTATCACTGGTCCGTTGACCTGCGAGCTGGGTAAAAATAAAATACCAAACAATACCTATTCTTCTAACAGAAGGGATGCTTTCATTTCGGCGGTCAATCTAATTCTCTTATACGGCGACATAAATTAAAGGTAACTCGAGATCCGAAACGTTGCCGCTCATTCGGATCTCATCTTAGTTAAAAAATGTCTGTAAAATATACATTAGTGAAACGCGCTCTACCGGGAGAACAGATGAACCAGTGCTGTATATTTTTGATGGAAAAGTGTAAAGTAGAGATCCGGGCTAAAATTCGTCTACGTGTTGGTGGTTGAATATTGAGCCCAGAAAATCTTTTATACACGCTTGGCAAGTCGAGATCCGAAACCGGATCTCGACTTGCCAGAAAGGATCTCACCTTGCCGATGTATGTCTTAAAATGATGTCACCTTGCCTAAGTACATATTTATATACACATATCTATTATATATAGCGTACGTTTTGATCGATGATCTCTGTGCAGACTGAACGGATTGCCTTCAACAATGTTTCAAATGAAAGTCTGAGTTCCCGAGAAGGTTTATGACAAACAATATTGCGGAAAAGTTCATTCCTTTAGCTGTAATAAAAGCTTTAAAGTTGTTTTGTCTCTGTGTGTATGTGTGAGTGTTCCGCGCGCTTACCCCGGCATTGTAAACGCGTGTTAGTGTGATCAGTGTGACCAGTAAGAAGTATTTTATATAACACATCGTGAATATAGAACGATCAGGGTTTTCTATTATATATAGCGTACGTTTTGATCGATGATCTCTGTGCAGACTGAACGGATTGCCTTCAACAATGTTTCAAATGAAAGTCTGAGTTCCCGAGAAGGTTTATGACAAACAATATTGCGGAAAAGTTCATTCCTTTAGCTGTAATAAAAGCTTTAAAGTTGTTTTGTCTCTGTGTGTATGTGTGAGTGTTCCGCGCGCTTACCCCGGCATTGTAAACGCGTGTTAGTGTGATCAGTGTGACCAGTAAGAAGTATTTTATATAACACATCGTGAATATAGAACGATCAGGGTTTCTTTCATCTAAAAGCGTCTCAGTGTACATACTGCGGTTGATCAGGCCATGTTGCGTTTGTTTATTATTGAACTTTTACTTCACAAGTCCTTTTGTAGGGCTTTATGTGTTCAAAACTTAAGCCATGTGTCGTTTTTTTACTATCGAATTTTCATTTTACAAATACTTTTTTGCTTCATTTTTCATTCACTAGAGAGATTAATGTAATATATATTACAAAGACAAGTCTCGATTTTTCCTCACCTGTGTTCTCAGGTATTACTGAAGGAAATCTTTTTAAAAATGTCTCATCTAGAAGTAAGTATTCCCTAGCAGCTTATGGCGTGAAAATTTTTTGATAACTGTGACGTAAAACGTACTAACTTTCCGATGCGCAGAATCCCGCCAGTTACCCAAGTAACTGAAAGGAACCAAAGGTAACTGACAGGTTTCTGAGTAATCTGAGGGTAACTGGACGCTGTGAAGCATAAGGGAACCAACCAGTAAAATCTGTTTTTTGAGAACACGTGATTCGAAGTTCACGAGCCATGTAGAAAACTATGTGACATAGCGTTTACGGATAAGATTTTTTCAACGTGAGTGCACATTTTTGAATTGGGGGGCCAATTTTGAAAAATTATGCTTTTTATGCACTTACCAATAACGATACTAATATATCATTCTGCTTACAAATGTCAGTAGGTTCCCTTGCGCTTAAACAGCGTCCAACTAACGGTTGCAAATGGGTGACTTTTCCGCAGGTAACTAGGGTAACTGATTGCGCATCCGGTTGGGAGACAGATATACCAAGTTCAAAACTCACTTCATGTTGCGTTTTTCTAATATAGATCTTTCATTTTACATACATTTTTTTGCTTCATTTTTCATTTATTGAGAAGATTAAAGAGATGTAAGTAGATGTTTCATGTTGCGTTTTTTTACTATCAAACTTTTATATTTTACAAATAATACTTTTTTTTTTATTTCATCTGACTGGGACTGGGCAAATTGTAGAAGCGCTAGCTTCGTATCTTTTAGTGCGTTTGTTATTATACAATGATAAGGAGAACATACGTATTATAGCGGTATACCTGTGACATAAACGTACAAACTGTTATCAAAGCCGATATCTTTAATATTTTTGAGAGCCTCTGACTGGGACTGTGCAAACTGTAGAAGCACTATAGCGTCGAATCTTTTAGTGCGTTTTTTTTTACTATCAAACTTTTATTTTACAAATACTTTTTGCTTCATTTTTCATTTATTGAAGAGATTAAAGAGATTTAGATGATGAGTATACCGGCTAGGAATTTTCAAAGTGCGAAATTACAATCGTACTGCATACAATGATAAAGAAGAACATATATATAGCGCGACCTGTGACACAAACATACAAACTGTTATCAAAGTTGTTATCTATAATTAATGTTTTTGAAAGCCTTTGACTGGGACTGTGCAAATTATAGAAGCGCCAGCGTCGAATAGGTTATAATGTAAACCATCACCATTCGAACTTTTATCCTCTGAGGTCTATTCTGAAATATTTTATTAAAAATAATAATAGTAAGGTAAGCTACCTATTCTGATCCTAGCATCGATTGTGAGTCCCTTTTTTGAAAACGCATTTTCTCGCTAGATCGAGGCATTGGACAACCGTGAAACCTCTTCCATTCCAAGAACCAACATGTTTTATACTATCCATGTTGGTTTCAAGTTCATAACTCAATGTGTTTGTTGTGATGGAATTTTTTTTTCAAAGTTGTTGTCAAAACATGCCTTATTTTTTTTCATGTGTGTGAAATATCAATTCTGTGAAAAACGATCGATAAGTACTTTAAATTAATTTTCTCAACGTATTATGTTGTGTAGAGGAGAGTCTAGGGATCGTTTTTCCGCTTGAGTTTTCGATTTCGGTCCATATAGATGTGTGTGCGGAAAGAATAAAGAAATTCAAAAAATGGGGGGAAAAGTTTGCAAAAATCGCGAAAAATCAAAGTGAATGATTGGGTATCGAATGAAAAGTGTAGTATAAGTGATACTTTAACTTATAAAACCAAATTTCACGTTTTTTCAGTTACTTTTTCTAATCAAACTTTAGCCCGACCCACAATTGGTGCTACCTTTTTTCAGACCCATTATTGGTACTGTGAATTTAATCGACTTTAATGTGTTTTTAAAATACTTAGAAGTCAAATAAGACGAGTCAACGTGTTTTTAAAATAAATTTGAAATGCTTCCTTAAGTAAACTACATCATTTTTCATTTAATTTATTACACTTACCAATTGTGGGTATATCAAAAAATTTCGTATCAATTGTGGGTCGTTGCCAATTAATATGGGTCGACCCATAATTGGTATTTTCAAAAGTTGTTCGGATCGAGAAAATTCCCCCTGGAATTTTGAACAACTTAGAAGGCCTCAGTGTCATTTGCGAGGATATATTATAGTGAATTGCTGGAGAATCAGAAAATACCCATAATTGGGAGCAGCACTCAATCTTGGGTTTTGAGAACTTTTGGGAAAAAATTCACCAAAAATCCAAGAATGCCTAAAACTCAAAAGTAACTGTCACAAGTAGTAATAAGTTCTTTATTAAAGAAAATTATCAAAACGTAAGTATAAGCCTGTTTATTTCTATATGGGAATTTACATGTAATTTCGTTTCATACTATTGCATATGTTTGGGCAAAAGTACCGCTCAGTACTTCTATTGAGAACGTGAAATGTACAGGATAATTCGATCATATCTCATTTTAGAGATAAAGAAGATTAGGCAATTCTATTTGATTTCCAAAGATTACAAAGCTTATCCATTTTAGGAAAAAACAATGTCATGTTTCATTTTCTTTATTTTTTTCCAAACGCCTGTTTTTTTTTCTGTATGGGAATCTACACGTTATTTCGTTTCATATGTACTGATGCGTATGTTTGAGCCCGTCCGAAGGACGGGTAATTCAGCTAGTACATATATATACACGTGTTCTTTCGGGGAGAACGCTCTAGTCACTCTACACATAATTTTGAGCCAGTCAGCCAGAATTTTTATGAGGAAATTTCACAACCCTAATGTAAAAGGTGAACCCTGTCCCGTACCTTTTTCATTTTGCACGATAATGCGTATTACGTATGTAGGCAGAATGAAGATTGTAATAGATCATTGATTATAATTATCTTAACATTGTGTAAATATAAAGACCTATCGCCCAATTACGAGTACCTACCGCGATGTCAACAAGGTAGGAGATATTTTATAGTTTATTATCGCCATTTAGAACAAACATTTTAAGGGTATCCACACACATAAATTATTAAAGAACTGATAGCGAGAACTGACGGCGAACGTTTTCAAGTGGAGATGAAAATTAATACAGAGGGCAAATGATAAGCTACGAGAGGTGCCCTCTATTTATAATCTTGTTACAATGTCTTATGTTTTCTTCAAGTACTTAAAGAAAATAATGACAGAAAAATTGCATTAGGTTTTATTATTTTCATACTTAATTTTGCAGAGATTTCATGTCAAGCTAAAGCGTACCTCAAGTGATGCACAATTTATGTTAGAAGATCTTAGTGTATTCATTTTTTAAGCATGTTTGTTAGCATAATCAACATGTTAGCGCTAATTGCAAGCCTGTTTCTTGGTGTTTGCTACTATTACCTTCGCCAGCGTTTCCAATACTGGAGTCAACGTCGTATTCCGCAGCTAGAGCCAGTCAATCTGATATTCGGTAACTGTATGGATGTTATCTTCGGGCGCATTACGTTGGCAGAGTACGCAGCTCGTGCTTATAATCAACTAGCTCCCCACAAATTCGCTGGAATCTATAACTTTCAAAAACCGACGTTAATCATCCGCGATCCAGAACTGATCGGACAAGTACTCGTCAAAGATTTCAGTCACTTTGTAGATCACGATGACCATCTGGTAAGAAAAAATAAACCCATCTCGTTCCACTTATTCAATTTAACCGGCAATGCGTGGCAAACACTACGCCAGAAACTGACCCCAGTATTTTCATCGGGAAAAATGAAAAAAATGTTTGATTTGGTGAAAGAATGCGCCGATGACCTACAGAATGTATTCGAAGGGCATATACAGAAAGGAGACGTTGAAATTAAGGATTTATTAGCGCGGTAAATAAATATTTTATACTTATTGATTAGAACATAAGGAACTAATTTATTTATAATATAAGGGATCCGCACGCGTCAAAATGAATAGGAAGAAATATTCTGCACTTAGTTGGAGGGGAGAGTGTCTCAAATATCATTAATCGTCTTGATAGGTAACGAAATACATCTGTAATAAGATTATGATGAACAGCGATTCTCAACTTTAAAAAAAAATTGGAACTTCTTGGTGATATACCTCCAGGCAATGCGTAAGGATACTTCATGTTCGAGTATAAGGCTGCTGTAAGTCCACACCAGTTTCCGGAGCCACATACAAGGAACTCTGGCCATAAGCTGCCAAATTTATCAATGTGAATTTTTCCAAGATGAACATAACGTGGCATGAGATTCTGTCATAGAAATATGGTCCGTAATTCATATGAATAACTTGGAATACAAAGTCCTGCTTTCACCACTATTTAAAACTGTCGAAAAAGAATGCAAAAGTGTTCGTTTAGGGAAAGCTGACACTTTCCTAGACCCTACCATCGTTTATTATACCAGAGAGGAGAAGGTGCGGAACGAATTCAGGGACTTAGTATAGCGGAATAAGTATGCAGATCACTTTTCACATTCGTGATTATAAATAAATCAGGGGATAAGAAAAAATATTTGGAGTTTTAAACGATTTGAACTGATTATTATATTTCCTCGTTGATGTTGGATAATGAAAAGATCTGTTATAGAGCGTTATTAAATAAGTATTTTCTACTCTCTGAATTACTTACTGAACGATTTTTTATAACTAACTCATCAAAACTGGATTGGGATCAATTAAACATTTTTCTACTCAAAAAAAGTATATGTATATGTCCTTTAGATTCTTCAGAACTTTTTTGATACCGGTTTCATCAAAACTAATATTTAATAAAGATTTTTTAGGACTCGTCCAGGCTTACGACAGACTCTTCCTGAATTTTGTAGACTTGATTAGGCCCCTTTAACAACAACTGATCACAACTTTTTCAGTTTATTCTAGCTTTTTCAAGACCAGTTTAAAAAATCCTCGGAAATTTGATTAAGGCTCTAAGAAACCCTCCTACAGATTTCTTGAAAACTTCTTAAAACTCTTGAAGATTCATTTACGACTTTCAAAGCTCTGTCACACCGACATTGCATTCCTTGGAATTTCTTTGAAAAATTCTGGCGGGATCATCTAGGACTCTGTGAGGCGTTGCCATTTTTCGGACGTTTCTGATTTTAATATTTTTCTCTTGAGGGCAACTGTCCCCAGTTCTTCCCCCCATGTACTCAAGCCTGTAACTAAGTAAAAGGCTCTTCTCAAATCATTTAAGAATCATTTGTAATTTGTACACTTTTCCATACTCATTACCCGATGCGCAATCAGTTAACCTCTAGTTACCCGCGGCGGAAAAATTACCCATTTCTTACCTTTGGTTACCCTCAGATTACCCTTGTTCCTCTTTAGTTACCCGGGTAACTTGTGGGATTTTGCGTATTGGGTAGATTTGCTAAGTCTGTTCCAAATTTATTTAAGATTTGTTGTCTGAAACTTGTTTACGACTCTTCATGATTCGTTTTTTACATTTGAAGGGCTTTACAAGACACGATAAAGATTTTTTAGAACTATTCGACTTACTGAAGACCTTCTAGGCTTCGTATAAAATCTATGATTCTTTAAACCAAGCCCTTCGAGGCTCACTTATAACGTTTTAAAAGTAGAACTCTATGAGACATATGTTTGAGACGCGGTGATTGTTTAAGACTCATACAATTATATTTTTCAGACTTGTGTGCTTAATCAGGACTTTTAAAGATTCTTTTCTATACCTGTTTGAAACACATAGACTCATTTGAAAGATTCGCATAGACTCTTTCAGATGGATTAGTTTCTTCCAAATTTGATCAAGGCTTATCAAAACTGCGAGAGACTCTTTCAGTCTTGTTCGAGAAACTGTATTTACGACACGCATCTGTCAGTATGGCGTGTACCGAAGACCAGGGAACCGCCTGGTCCAGGATTGACTTTTAAGTAATTCCGGTATTTGTATTCATGGTTGTAGCCAAGATTTGGTAAAATAGGACGTCAGTCTGAGTTTAATTATGACACGAAAAAGAAAATGAACATAGAAATGTCACGATTTAAAAGAAATAAAGGATAGAACACGAAGAAATAAACATTTGTCTTTATGTTAAGGAAATGGGTTTGGTTGGCTAAGTGGATAGTGCGCTGGTCTCGGATTCCGGAGGTCCCGGGTTCGAGCCCACGAGCAATTCGCTAGATTTCGATTTAGGCCGGTTTTTCGGCCAGAAGAGAAGAGAGCTAAGACAGCCCTAACAGTCTCCCCGACGTTTCTGAGGTAATGCTCGAAAGGGCGGATTCCGGGGCTCGGGTTGAGAGCAACATGGAAAAAGAGAGATCAATATTTACATTTTTTATCTGTTAAGTTAATTTACATCCAGACTTCGCATATACATCTGGTTACGCTAATGTTTTCTCATGTTACTGTACAACCGCTCGTATTGTATGATCGTTTCTTTCGTTTTCTGAATGCGTATAAGTGTAGCTACCTGTCAAGAGTGTAACTAGAGGGTGGGTTGAGGAGCCCGACGCTTCCTTAAAATATTTTGACGATCCTCAAAAAAGCTCCCTAATTACACATACTTATGCATGTACAGAAGTACTCAAAATACGCCCATAAAAATTTCGATGGTCCTGCCTTGACCCCTCAGAGGTTTATTCTTTGTTACATGTCTGCTAGCTGCACTATTTTTACACTATTCTTCAAACTCAATAAGTTTCTAATGAATTGTTCTTCGTCTAGATATACCACAGACGTAATCAGTTCTTGCGCTTTTGGTATCCGAAGTAATTCACTGTTCGATCCCGAATGCGAACTCCGCCAGATTGGCCGAAAAATTTTCAATTCCAGTATTATCAACGACGTGAAAGTTTTATGGCCAGAAGCAGTTAAATTTCTTAATATGAGCTATGTCGATCCCCAGGCGTCCAGAAAGCTTCACATTATTATGCAAGATATTATTAAACATCGAGAAAATAATAAGATTGAAAGAAATGATTTCCTAAATCTACTGTTGTCATTGAGGTCGCAAGAGGAGGCGTGTAATGAGAACCAAGGCCTGAATGCTAGCAACCAAAGTGGCTTTCCCATAGGTATTAGATTTTCTTTATTCTCGATACAAACGTGAGCTTGGCATTTGGCATTATCGAAACTTCGGTAAGTAATATATTTTTACCGGCAATAACTTATTGTGAATTAATTCCAGATTTCAATGCTGAAGTCATCTTCGCTCACGTTTTCATTTTTTATGCGGCCGGATTCGAAACCTCTTCCAGCACATTGAGCTTCTTGTTGTTTGAGTTGGCCAAAAATACAGCAATACAGAAAAAACTTCAGCTCGCCATAGACACTGTGATCTACGAAAATGGCGGCAAAATTACTTACGATTGCATACAAAATATCTACTACATGGACCAAGTTATTTCAGGTAAAAGCTGATCTGACACGTTGTGGGTGAGGGTATATTAATTTTGTGGCTGATACGATTTTCTTTCTCGATATTTACCAACCTAATAGAATCACTCAGACTGCATCCGATAATACCTCAGTTAGAAAGAGTATGTACTGCTGAATACTGCATCCCGGAAACAGATATTGTTATAGAAAAGGGCACCAGGTTGTATATACCGGTGGCTGGACTTCATTATGATCCAAAATACTATGCCAATCCGACTACGTTTGATCCAGAACATTTCTCGAAAGAAGCCAAAGCATCTCGACCACATTTTACGCACCTGCCATTTGGAGAAGGGCCTAGAATGTGTATAGGTTAGTAATAGTATAAGTATATGATAGTAGCATGCTTATGTACATTCTAGCGCAGTCACAGATTTCTCATTTTTCCATGTACTTTTTATCACTTTTAAAAATCCCAAAAATTCTTCAAGTTTCCATAGTGAAAATTTATCTATTTTCAGAAGGAAAATAAGTCATTTTCTCACAATATTTTTCAAGTCAAGTTTTGATAATTTTGAAGCTTTTATATCCAATTTTTATAAATTGTCTACATCGCATTTTTTTTGAGTTTTTCAGTCTTTATATGGATGATATTTTCCGTTCCAGCGCAGTCTTAGATTCTTAATTTTTCGTTCATTCTTCATCGCTTTTAAAAATCTCGAAAACTATAATATTTTCACCTGCAATTTTTACACTTTTTTTAAATAAAAGAAATCTCATTTTACCTCTTTATCAGTTCCTTACAAGCTCAAAAATTTTCAAACATTTGTCTTGCTTGCTTCACGTAAACGAGTATCCAACGTTCTTTAATTTCTTATATTTTTCATGCTTTTTTCAACTTTTTCAACCTTCTATATAATTGAAGATATATTCTAAATCCTACAAATTCTCAACGTTTTTCCACTTATATTCTCATTTTTCTATATCAAAATTAAATTATGTTCCTGAAAGTGTTACTAAACTTAAACTAAGTGTAGTCACACTTTTAGGAAAATAGTTTGATTTTGATATATCTTTCATTAAAGAAACGTTTAAAAAATTTGCAGGTAAAAATATTATAATTTTTGAGATTTTTAAGAGTGACGATAAATAAATGAAAAATTGAGAAATCTATGTCTGGGCTAAAACGGAAATCATCATCCATATAAAAAGTTTGAAAAACTTTAGAAATGTAAATAATTTATGAAATTGGACACAAAACTTCAAACTTTTCACAACTTGACTTGACAAACATTGTGAGAAAATGACCGATTTTTCTTTCGAAAACAGACGTATATTTTCGCTATGGAAACTTGAGGAATTTTGGGGATTTTTAAAAGTGATAAAAAGTGCTTACATGAAACAATGCGGAATCTACGCCTGCGCTAGAACATACATAAGCATATTTGTTACGCATGATCATGAATAAATTCAAAGACAAATGTGTGTATAAGATGTGCCTCGGCAGTTTAAGCTGGAGTCGCGCACTGAACATGTTTCTGCAAAAAGAAACTAAAAGTCCGCGCCCCTCTAATCCGGCGGGCATCCGGCACGGCAAAGGGAAGAGGCGTCAAACTTGGTTTCTCGGTCATAACTCATATCACATCACTTTTGTAAGAAAACGTTTCAATCGCAATGTACTTTACACTCGATTCTCTTTGAGAGCATTTTTTCACAATTCATACGTTTGTACCGATATCGGCAGCAAAAACATGGGGTTGCTTTCAAAAAATGACAACTTGTTTTTCAGGATTGCGATTTGGTCTGATGCAAGTGAAACTAGCACTCGTTACGTTGTTAAGACATTATGAATTTACCATTTCAAAGAAGATGAAACTTCCTCTTGATGTATTCAAACACGGGAAAGCGGCGAGTCCCGAAGGCGAAATCTGGTTAAGTTGTCACAGAAGATCGGGGAGAAAAGTCAAGCAGAACGAATAAGTGCACATAAACTCTAGAAAAATCGTGATGTACCAATGAAAGAGCGAAAAAAAGAAATTGTTGAGGAAAAAAAAATTATGTAAACTAATCATTCACTTTTTTTTTGTGTCGATTATTTCTTTCTCAGCTTTCCCAAATTACTCCCTTTCAAAATTCAGTATTCTAAATTTTGGAAATATACCGTCTTTACACTATATACTGGCCAATTATGATGATCAGAAGCTAGGATCTCGGCAAGTTTTTTAGCTGCTAACTGCTGGTGTCAGTGTGGTCAACAGAACATCAAAATTCTATTCTAGAAATTTGAGAAACAAAAAATAAATTACATAATATTTTTCGTGCATCGTCATCACTTTATGGTAAAGTATATGCTTTTAGCTTTCGAAACCATTGTGCCAAGCTGTACTGCCTCTAAAAATGTATTTCTTACACTAAAAATAAAAGGGACCCATTTATCGGCCCACAAAGGTAATGTTGAATTCACGAAAGAAATATGCTGTTTGCACGAAATATATAAATGAAAAGCGCAGTAACAAGTACGAAACAGAAAAAGAAAGAGTTTGAAGAAAAAATTAAACTGCAGAACGTAGTATAATTCACTTACACGATAAAATAAAATACGCCCGGAATTTTAATATACTCTACACACAATGAAAAAAAGAGACACGATATTACTGCGCCCGAAATAAAAAGTTCAAATTCTCGGCCTCCATCATACTTGCCACAAATTTACAATTGCGCACAAATTAATGTCAAAATCAAATTTTGGAGCAATAAAAATCTATGAATCGATTCTCCCCCTCCTCAGGAGCCACAAATTTAGATTAAGAGTCAAACCGATATCAAAAACGAATTCGTTGAGTTCGAAACCCCTCGATGATCTCGATGGGGTCATTCGCATAAATAATAGGTCTAAAAATTCCTAATGTACTGTAATAAAGGGTAATTTTTACACACCCACTCTTTTTTGTTCTCTCAACCAAAGCCCTGAAATCCGCCCTTTCGAGCATTACCTCAGAGCTCAAATGGGCGAATGTAGTGGGTTAACTCTCCCCTAGCCAGGGAGAGCGTAGCGTCGCACCAGCGTGACCCCTTACCATTTGCATTCGCCAACTCCTACCTAGCACCTGCACGTGGTGATTGGGGTGCCAGCCAAGCAACATCGTTGGGCGGCTGCCGAGCTAGGAGGGGGCCCGACCCATTGTCGGTGCGCTTGCCTTGACCTTCAACGTCGAGTAAGGGAGGCAGCTACCCCACGCTTGCAAGTGCGTGTACCTATGATGCACCAGCGCGGAGGTATTGTAATGGAGGTAGTACAGCGCAACAGGCTACCAAGGATCCCCTATGAGTAGAGGGGACCTTGGGAGGAGAAGGAAAACTCCGAGATTAAAACCTTGCTGAGAGAAGGAAAACTCGAACAAACCCGGTCAAAGCCGTGACTGGAGCCTTCTGCAGTGGGGGACCAAGCGGCCCTGCTGCAGTCGTAATGGACCGCAAGAACACGCAACGACGAGGCGCTGGTGGATGGGTTACGTATCGTGAAGGCATCGTAACGCTTAGGGCGACTTCAGCCGACCCGTTCACGTCCGGAAACCAGCGCCGGAAGGCTGGCCGTAGCCCTAAAAGGCAAACCCCCCCTATCCTTTCAATGTCAGCACAAATACGACAAGCCTCGGATGGCGGGGCGGACACATTCGTCCCCCCGCAACGGATAGACTTACCGGCTAACGAAACCCCGCTAAACCCAAAACATCTCTATGAGCAACCTTACCGAACCGCAAGTCCTCCTGGCGGGAGGCAGAGAAGAAGAAGCGAGAAGAAGAAAAGGGAAAGACACAAACAAGAAGAGGCGAGGGCATCTCCACGTCGTCGGAGCGGGAGATGTCAACGCCGGCGCCAGGCGAGAAGAAAAAAAACAAAATCGCCGAAGCTGCCGGCGGGTCCACTGAGGAAGGAAAACAAGCGCCTCCGGGACGAATTAGTGCTGCGCGACCAACGAATTGAGGAGTTGGAAGGGAGAATGAAACTCATGGCCGCGCAACACAGGAAAGAGATGGAGGCGCTGACGGCAGAGCTGCGGCGCATCAGCGAACTGTTGAATCAGCAGCAGCAGCAGCAACAGCGGCAGCAGCCGCAGCAGCAGCAACAGCGGCAGCAGCAGCAGCAGCGACAGCAGCAGCAGCAGCGACAGCAGCAGCAGCGACAACAGCAGCAGCAGGAGCAGCGACAGCAGCAACAACAACAACAGCAGCAGAGGAAGAAGAAGGAAGAGAAAAAACAACAGAAGGAGCCGCAACAAGAAAATACGACAAAGGCGACACCGAAGAGGAAGACGCAGCCGCTCACCCCCATCAGCGAACACATCCAAAAGCTAATGGAAAGTGAGGGAGGCCAAGGAGCAGGAACAGACACTGCTCCGCAGCGAATCGGCTTCCGAGGGGGAGCGTACTGACGCGGATGCTGCGACATGGGCCGAGGTGGTCCGTAGAAAGAAAGCCAAGGACCACCAAAGCCCAAAGGGAAAATAAGAAGACGTCAGCCGCCCGCCAGGCCCGTACCCCCGCCCAAAGGCCGGGAGGCCCGCAAGTGGGAGATACTGAAGAAGAGAAGGCCGCGTACTGCCGCAGTCATCATTGCGCGGAAGAGCGCGGAGGTGGAGTTAAAGCGGTCTTAATCGGAGGGCCCGGGCAGCAATTGAACCCAAAGGCGGTGCGGGGAGGGTCGCAAGTTGACGGGGACCCGGCACACCAAGGGCGGTGGACATGCTGCTGGAGCTCCAGGGAGGGAGCCAGCTGTCGAAAACTTTGCCAGCAAGGCTCGCCGAGTGCTGGGGCGGATGCGGAGATTCGAAGACCCGCAGCGCCGCACCACCTGCTCCTGACTGACGTGGAGCAGTCAGTGACGCCAGAAGAGATAATAGCAGCGCTACCCCAGGCGCGCGTCATCAGGCAAGGAGGAGATGGCGCGCGGCACCCTGGCGTATAAGGTCGAGTTGCGATCCAAGCGGCCCTTGATACGCTGGGGCGCGGGAAGGTAGCTCTTGGGTGGAGCTATTGTAGGGTTCGCTCGCATCGAGAAGACGAGACAGGTGACCCGGTGCTACCGGTTGCCTGGAAGTAGGACACGTCGCCAACAGATGCGCTAAACAGCCAGCATGGGCGACGTGTGCTACCGATGCGGGGGGACCGGCCATAAGATCGTGCAGTGCCGGCAACCCCCAAGTGCCCGTTATGTAGCCGGGTGGAGGGGTCGCGACTCCGCGCACGTCCTAGGCGGCAAGGGATGCCGGGAACGTGAGCGCCCAAAGAGGAGAAGGCCGCAGTCGGCGGCGGCCAACCCAACGCCGCTGAATAGGCCACACCACCTCCAGGTCAACCTGAACCACTGTGCAGTCGCCCAGGATCTCCTGTGGTGCACGGTGGGAGGAGAGCAGGTTGACCATGGTGATAGCGAGCGAGCCCTACAGGTGACGAAGCTCGAGGATGGTACAGAGACCGTACTGGACTGGCAGCCGTTGGCGTATGCCCTGACTGTCCGATAGCTCCGGGCGAGGTAGAGAAAGGGGAGGGGTAGTAGCTGTACAGGTTGGGCGACATCACCGTATACAGCTGCTACTTCTCCCCAAACAGGAGACTGGAAGAGTTCGAGGCCTACCTCGCCTGTCTGGAGGAGAGCATCGCGAGGAAGACGACGAGAGTCATCGTGGCCGGCGACTTCAACGCCAAATCAGAGGAGTGGCACGCCGGCCCGGACCGACCCCCGAGGTTTACGCTCTGGGGGGCTTGCCGCCCGGCACGACCTTGTTCCGATGGAACACGGGCGGCACTCCCCCCCGTTTCCATCAGGGCGTGGGGTCGGTCTTAGACGTCACCTTTGCGTCAGCGGGCTGGCCCGTTGGATCAAGGGCTGGTCCGTGCTGGATGAGGAGTCAGGGAGTGACAACCGGTATATTACCTTCAAGCTGGACCGAGGAACCGAGGAGGGTCACTGCTCCAAAGAAGCTGGGACGATGGGCGATCAGGAAGCTCGATGCAGGATCGACTGGAGGCGAGCTTCCTGGCTCTCACTGGGGAACGGAGAGTGCGGGCAGAAGGAGAAACAGAAGAAGAGGAAAGCGCGGAGGCCGCGGCCGCGAACGCCATCCAGACAGTGGTCGCGGCCTGCGATAGCGCAATGCCCCGAGTCGGTCCACCGCGCAGAGACAACCCGTCTACTGGTGGACCGAGGACATCGCCAAGCTGCGGAAGGAGTGCAACCGACTTCGTCGTCGGTACCAACGCACAAGAAGAGACGACGAAGCGGCCACAGCAGTCTCGCGCAATACCAGCAGGCTCGTCGTACTCTCAAGCTCGCCATACGCCAAAGCAAGAAGGCAGCTTGGGAGGAGTTGCGTCAGGAAGCAGATGACGTGACCCCTTCGGCAAGCCGTACAAGGTAGTCAGCGGAAAGCCGGAGGGCCGTCATTGACGAGCCGTATGGAGCCGGGGGGGTGCTGCAACAGGTAGTTCAAAGAAAACTGTTCCCCCAGCGCCCCCGCTAACGGCAGTCTCTGCCGAAGTGCGAGAGGATATCCCTCTGCTTAGTGTAGGAGAAGTGGACAGCGCGATCGACCGGATCAGGACAAAGAAGAGGGGAAAGGGGCCCTGGTCCGGACATGATTCCCAACGTCGTCTGGGAAGTAGTCCACCGAGCAGACCCGTCCCTCCTGACCAACGTATTCAATCGTGCGTTGCAGGAGGGGACATTCCCTAGCAGATGGGAAGACGGCGCGGCTGGCACTGATCAAGAAGCCAGGAAAGCCAGATGGCCAGCCGTCCTCGTACCGCCTATTTGCCTGCTCGACACCGTCGGCAAGGTGTTTGAGGTACCATCGTGGATAGGCTGGAGGAGCATTTTCAAAGGCAGAAGACGATCTCGAGCAGTCAGTACGGATTCAGAACTGGCCGCTCGACTGCGGACGCGGCGGGTGAAGTTGAAGAGCCTGGCGAAGAAGCGATCCGCGAGCGGCAGTTCTGCGCGGCGGTCAGCCTCGACATCAAGAACGCGTTCAACCCATTCGTATACGCGTATCATGGAGGCGTTGGAGTTGGCGCGGGGTACTGGTTACCTCGTGCGCATCATCAGGAGCTACTTCTCCGGTCGCCGGATAGAGATGGAGTCGGCGGCCCGGACCAATCACACGGGAGATGACCTGCGGCGTTCCTCAGGGATCAGTACTCGGACCTACCCTGTGGAACGTCGCCTTCAATGGGATGCTGAGGCTGGCACTACCACCAGGCGTAAAGTTGATCTGTTACGCCGACGACAGCTGGTGGCTGTGCCAGCGAGAGACAACGCAGAGGTCACGCGACGAGTGAACCAGGCGTTGGAGATGCTGGCCCCCACAGTCGCGACCCACTGGATCGAGTCGGCGGGGCTGTGCTTAGCGGTTCACGAAAGAAGAAGCTGTTCTGTTTACGACGCGACGCAAGTACGCCCACCACCTTTGTCCTGAAAGGTGTGGAGATTGGGCTCTGACAGCCCTGACAGTACCGGGGCTGTGGTTCGACGGGAAGTGCATTTCCGAGGAGCACTTCCGACGGGCAGATGAGAAGGCGGATCGAGTAGCGGCCAGCTTCCCGTCTGATGTCGAACCTAGTGGGGGCCGAGAGAGCAGCGACGTAGATGTACGTCAACGTCATCATGTGGTCCTCCTATTACGGGGCGCCTGTATTTCGCCGACGCCATCGAGATACCATACAGGAGGCGGAGATGGAGAAGATCAGCGAAAAATGCCGCGATAAGGTGTGTCAGTGCGTACCGCACTGTTTCTTCGGATGCAGTAGGCTGTGTTAGCGCGTATACCGCGATCGAACTCAAGGTCGGCGAAATTGCGCGGTATACGGTGCGAGAAGAAAGCGAAGACGAAACGGGAGGCACTTCGGGTCAAGCGAGTCATCCAGCAGGACACGCTTCGGAAGTGGAAGGAGCGCTCGCCCATTCGACAAGGGCGAGTGGACCCGAGCGTTGATACGCGACCTCGACAGATGGTGTTAAGGAGAAACGCACGGAGCGCTTAACTTCCACCTTACCCAAGTATGAGCGGCCACGGGTGTTTCGGCACGTACCTATATCGGATGTCATAGCGCCGAGGCCCGTGTGCGCGCACTGTGATCGAGGGGGGGAGGACACACCTTGGCACCCCCCTGTTTTGGTGTGAGGCGGGGCAGGAGAGGCGCGGGACGGCCCAACAGCGATCGATCCCGGGGCCCACGATGAAGAGGAGGACGACGACGTCGGAGTGATCAGCCGTCTCGCGCCGGACACCCTGGTTCCGGAAATGATTTAAGAAGGAAGCAGCTGGAAACCCCGGGGGTCGGCCCCTTTTTCTCGGCCATCATGAGAAGAAGATGGGACGGAAATGGTCGAGACAGAGGGCCGGCGATTCATCAAGCTCGGCCCACACCATCGATCAGGGGTGAACTCTTACCATCCTAGAGGGAAAAGCTGTGCAGCTGCACTGCGGACCCACCGGCAGGGCCTCACCCCTCGCCAACACCTGCCTGCGTCGACACACGGGCCAAGACGAGGAGGTGAGGGGTAGTGAGAGAGAGGCAGCGCGTCCGGCGGGGGGGGACCTGAAATTTCCCGGCGAGCGCTTGGGAGTGCGGACCTCGGTCAGTGGGAACCCCATGGGGGGCCCTGGTAGGACGCGCGCACCCTTCCGGCACGTAGAAATGGGGGCTCGGGCCCGGCCCCAAGGCGTCCCTCCGGTCATGACGCGTGCTCGAAAGGGTAGTTCCTGTGGCCGGGGGGGCGGTGTTCATAGGGGGCCCCTTTGGGGATGCGTTTCATCGCCATACGTCCCACCACACAATTACCTCAGAGCTCCCCTCAAAGGCGTTTCTAGAGTACTTGAGAAAAAATTCTTAATGATCGTTTTTATAGAAAATTGGATCCCTCTTAAACTCATGGATCTCCTATCCTCCAGAGTTTTGTCGTTATCCCCGATGACGTATAATTTTTGTGTTTAAAACAACATTAATTTAAATACTATAACCCTATGCAAGTCATTTCGTGATATCGAAATTTTAAAACTCGTTAAATTTAAAATTTTTTTTTTCGTGGCTTCACATTTCGTTCAATCACACTTTTTATTTCGTGGTATTTAATACTTCCCAAAATAAAATTCAGTCTTAAGGTACGTTTTCCTCGGAGCGACTATTACGATTATCGTTCAACCATCATTGTAATAGTCGCTCCGAAGAAAACGTACCTTTTAAGAGGGCAACTTGGAAAACCGTTTTACCTTTTATTATTTTAGACCACCCTAATTTACATGGAACAAAAATGCCGAATTGTGACCAGAAACTCAAAAGTGG
Organism: Acanthococcus lagerstroemiae; assembly: GCA_031841125.1. Lineage (NCBI taxonomy): Eukaryota > Metazoa > Arthropoda > Insecta > Hemiptera > Eriococcidae > Acanthococcus > Acanthococcus lagerstroemiae. The sequence continues at coordinate 39,198,740 of CM063108.1, read as the reverse complement.
GATAACCTTGCAAATTCTACGCCCTATAAAAATTCTGTGAAGGCAAAGAATTTCTGTACTTCGTCCAGAATGACCGAATCTGGAAATTCTTTCTACAAATTATGGTTTTTTTATCTCTGAAAAAATGGGAAAATGTCCGCACTAGACGGGCACTCGCGTCTGCCCTGATTGTGGTGCCAAGCTCCCAAAATTAGTATTTTTATATATTTTATAAACAGGGTAAAAGTATCGCAATGATAACCTGTGATTCTTCAAATTCCTGACAAAATGAAATGACATTTATACTGGCGGCAGCCCTTTTCCAACGAATGTTGAAGAAGAAGATCACTCTTTTCCTGAAAAATGGAAGTAGTGGCTTCACATATAATCAGATACAGTATGCAATGAAATAATTTGGAACTTAATTACCACAGGATTATTAGGGTACTTGCCTCGTTTATTTTATTGATACCACCACCCTTAAGATGAAATATGGATTGCATTGGCCCAGATTTGAGACGTTGTTTAATTTTTCAGTGCAGGTCAATAATTTGTCTATTTGATGGAGGAGGCTATATTCGTGGTCCAAATCGAAACCAAACCAAAACTCTGACGCAATATATGAAATAAATGACCCCTGCCTACCAGAAAATCGATCATTCTTTCAATTTTTCGAGAAAAATTAATATTAACCTATTCTGGATCCGACAATACATTTTAAGTGCCAAATGAGAGCCGGTTCAAAAATGTGATATGATATCCGAAATCCACGATTCGAAAACACCCCTCTTCGATACTTCGTTCATATTCCTCAAAGCTGATTAAAAATTTTTCCTTTTTGGGGTTCGTAATTTAAATTTTTGGGATCAAAACCGGGTCCGATCAAAAAATTTGATGCCATATTTCAGAAATTTAACGACTCAAGGTTATTTTGATGTTTTATTTGGGATCGTTTCATTTAAGTTTCCAAAAAAGATGGGCAAATTTTAAACCCTTTTTTTGGGGGGCGAGAAAATATCTTTACTCGAAAAGAAATCAGACTTTGTCATTCCTCTTAAAAAATCTTTACTTTCCGGTCAAAAAAGGGGGGGAATTTATGGAATACTTATTTGTAGAATATAGGAGTACCCCTAACCCTATGGAGAAAAAAAGGGTCTCGGGCTTTCGGAAGGTCTCCCCTTCCCCCTCCCCCGGGAAACGGTGCCCTTTGTCGGATTAAAAAATTAATGCGTTGGGGTCCCGGGACCGTCAGTTAAGGGAAAATGCTTGTAAACTGCATTATTTTGTTCCGAGCGAAATCGGAAGTAGATTGGTCTGGACAAAGGGGGTCCTGGAACTGGGGACGACCGCTCGACACTGCGGCACTTTGTGGAGACCCAGATCTTTTTGGGTGACCAAAAAAAAACGGAACTTGATATTGTGGACAAAAGGGCCCAATGGACGGTGCCTTCTCATCTCACCACGCAGTCGGGTCACAAACGAATCGAAAAAAATAAGACAATTTTTCCCAAAATTTTACAAACTGATTTGGGGGGAGGGCAGTCCCCTTATTCGCTATGCCCCTGGATTTGGGTTTCTAGTTTTGCGGCAACCAAAAAATATTAAACACCGTAAGACTGCGGAAAATGAGCAATTTTTGGAAGGAATTTAAAAAAGATCACTCAACTCTGCCATTGCCGATAGACGCCCAATAGGTAGCAACATTTTGTGTACAGTCCTTGAATGTTTCCCACGACGTACATTTCAAGTACAGCATTGGTACCCATCCTGTACCTATATTTCTTGAAAAAAAAATGGTATTCGTCGCGTTTCAGTTTCCTACGGCCTAAACGTCTTTCGTTGGTACACTATAGGTGTTTGCAAAAATAAAATCCGCAGAAAAACTTTTTTGATACAAAAGCGATACATAGTAGGGAAGAAAGGAGGGGAGGGTTAGTCAGTAGGAGGTTTGAGATAAGGTTACTTGATTAGAATTTTGGTATATTGTTCTTCCCCTTTGAAGTACATCGCGGGAAAACCCGTCGCAGTGGTGGTTGTACGAAGATAGTGCTAGTGCCAGGCTTTATTTGTCTTAAATTTAGAAAGTTTTGCTGTTGTAGGGAAAAATATTTAACGTTATGAAATTTTTTTCGAGCATTTGACGGGAAATTTTTTAACAAGAAAATTTTCAACCGTTTATCATTGCCACTAATAATAGCAGGGCAAGTAACGCTTTCTCGAGGATGTTTAAAATTTTTTTACGAAAGTTTATAAAAGGGTTTACAAGCAAGAAGGGGGTAAAGAAACGTTCGCAATGAAGGTGCACCCTGAACAGTATGGCGACAAGAAATTGTTTACACTACAACTACTTTTTGCATGTATAACTGCACTTCTTCTGCAACCGCAGGCCCCTTGTCGACCATCCTTAAAAAAGAGAAAGTGACAGTTCTCTCGAAAAAGTAAATTTTACTAATCTTAATTCATGGTTTGTTACCATAAGGGAGTGCAAATGGAGGAGTTTTTTGTACCTGTTCCGCCCGCAAGAAGTTCTTTTATGAGGTTCCCGTTACGATAATGGCGAATGCCGTGGGAAAAACCCCGTTGAAACGTACAATGAGCGTTCGGGTTTTAAAGTTGCTCTTATTTTGCCCAGTACTGCGTTTAGTAGAGGTTCCTTATGGCCCGTCCCGGGACTGATCAATTCATGTCTTACTTTAGTGCTATACAGAAGATAGACAGAAAAAAATTTGAGGGGGCGCGAATATTGGAAGCGAATCACTGTCCCATTGAAACACGAAGCAGCAACTACAAGTACGGGAAACAGTTCCAAAAGCCCTCCCAAAAAATGAAGCTGATGCCTCAAGAAATGAGCAAAGTAGTCGGTTGATACCTTGACGTTTTTGAGAGAAGTTGAAAGGGTTTGAGGGCGGCCAAAACGCGCTCAGCGTCAACTAGCTCCTTCAATAAATCAGTGGGCCCATCGGGATTACAAAAAATAGACCTTCTAAAGCCCAAAAACACATAGAGTCCATTCAGCGTTGCCCTGGCAGGAAACGAAAGAAAATCGAACAGAATGAGTGTCCCGTTTGCGGGCCCTTATTCTTAGTTTTAGATGAGAATGTGATTACAAAAAGTGTTGCTCAACACTCATTCATAAAATTTGTTTTGACGAATTTGAAAGGCTGCCCTGTTGCTCTTCCCAATTTTTTAAATTTCGATGTTACTATTGTAGCCTCCGAGTATCCTTTTATAACGTATTGATTTCATTACAAGTGTTTCTTGCGTACTAAAACTAGTTATTATTTTTGTGTGCCCCGTAGTTTTACCAACGAAAAGCGTTTTTGGCCGTTGTAGGTACTATACCGACCCATATCGCCCAAAACCCTTTTTTTTACCATGAAAAATTACGTATCTGAAAAAACCCATGTTGCTAATAAATATTTTTTAACACGATTTAAAATAATGTTGGGCGCAGTGAAATTTCAATAATTGGGGCACTCTGCGATTTGGGGTTTTCATCTTGAGTTCGTCAACTTGGTCTCCCCGCTCAGTGGACTTGTTCGATAGTTCGGCGTAGAACAAGAGTATTGTAGGGGGTCATGGCTCGGTTTTCCAAAGCAGTATACCAGAATCGCCTCCTGCAGGGCCACCTCCGAGTTTCCGAGGCACTCTGAGGATTTTAGACTCTCTATTATAGGGCCCATTCTGAACCTCCCCTTCTAGGCTACCCTTGGCACATTAGATCATGTAGTAGTTCTTTTAGTCTTATGTACTAGAGAAGCCGTCACACTCTCTACATGAGACTGACGGGCATCAATTTTATTGTGCTCGTTACATCCTGCTCGGACTCCGAGGAGGACTAGAGGCTCCAGCCCCCTGTCTCCTGTACATTTTTATACACATCGCTAAGCTGTAGATTAGGAGGAACCGAGCCCGTACCCGTTTGGTCACAACGACGGATGGAGGAAACCACATCAAGTAGCATGAATTTCAGCGGTAAGCGGCTAGGCTATATTTCGACTTAGTTGGTATTTTTAAGCTGCCACTGCGTTAGTCTGCGAGTGCCCCTTCCCGTACCTCTGTGACGTAAATCCCCAACAGCAGGGCCGTACCTAGGATTTAAATAAGGGGGGTTTTGCGATTAAGATGAATATTATTTCTTGGCGGAGAGGGGAGGGCTACAAATACTTCAAATTTATCTAATTCCTCTCCGTCTCAACCCACTATTTTTTGGCCGATGGGGGGAGGTGACCCCCTCCATCGGTACGGTCCTGTCCAACAGGTCAGCAGGAGAGCCCAGCAATGGTGAACGCACCTTTAGTTCGCCAGAAGTTGAACGTTTACATGAAATGCTAAATTCACCGAGATATAATTGTGTAACATTCCAATAGGTGTCGCTGTTCAACCATAAAAGTGGTTTTCTTTTTATTTCACTGCAATTGGAAAAATTGAGAAGAAAAGCTTTTTCCGAAGTCCTAAAAATTTTTGGCATGTCGCAAAAAAATCTGATATGTCGCAAGCGCGACATACGCAACACGAAAGTTTCCACCCCCTTAGGGGGCTAATAACTCCCGCAAGGGAACACTCAGCCTACTATCACCATACTTATAGATGTTTCTCCACAAACCACCACCAAGCCCGACGGGGGTCTGGACGAGTGTCCCACGATGACCCGTGTCTCCAGTGTACTTCACAAGCGAAGTAGTGCTGCATACCTGAACCATCCTAATGGATGTAAATAAGGTAGAAATCCCCTCTTCATGTCCCTGAATGAAAAGAGGTCCACCAAAGGGAAAATTAATATTGAAAATGTCCAGAAATGCCTCGTACCATAAATAAAATACTTAGCACAGTGGTGTGGTGGGACGTATAGCGATGCACGCATGCCAAAGTGGCCCCTATGACACTGCACCCCCGGCCACAGGAACTACCCTTTCGAGCATCGCGTCAGTGACCGGGGTTCGAAAAATAAATAAGGTTGTTCCAAGTTCACTTCACTGAAATTATGAGATAATGTCACACAATACAAAAATACGTGTATTTTAATTAATAAAATAAATTCATCAAAGGAAATAATGGTGAAATAAAATACAGCATGAAGGTACTCTACCCATTCGTAAATCATAGATGGAGCCAATGGCTCTTACTTCCCAATATATGTTTCTCATTTGTACGCGACCAGAAAATAATCAACTATCTCAAATATGGGTTCAGATTTAACAATTAAATTCATAATCGACTGCACTGAGTGATAACAAAAGGCATGTAACACAACATCATGGAGTAGCATCCTTTCTCCCCTAAAATTTTGAATAATCAAGAACATCTCAGTATCAATGGCTGGAAACGAAAAATTTTTCTGAAAGCACCAAATAAAATCTGGCTGGTGGTTTCCCATCCCACCGCCGATTTGAAAAAAACATGAAACATCCAAAAAGTATGCAGCAAACCAAATGGGAATTCGAAATAACATTCACAAGGAAATCCCCTTCTCCCAAAGAAAAATTGATCTTGAAAGAATTGGAGTTTCTGAGCTCCTCGGAACGATCGCTTTCGGATATCACGGACTTGGTGACGATTTTCCTTCTGTCCCGATCTAATCATAATGGTCTCTCAGACCTTAAATTTTGAAGTACCCCCCCCCCCCTGAACATGCACTACCAAGGGTACTGAGCCACCGCTTGATTTCCACGTATGGACAATTCACATGATTTCAAGGAAAAGTGGGCAGGAAAAAGAAAAATGAACATAAATAAATGAAATAAAAAGACTTCTTTTTGATCCGGAATTTTGAATAACGAAGCTCGAAAAGAAAGGGTATTTATACTCCGCGCCCTTTTTTTAGATCATACACGCAGGTAGAAAGGGGTTTCGGCCTCCTGTCAAGTACGAATCTTAATGCTAGCACTCGTAAAGTCGCACAATACCGCGGGTCGATAATAAAACCAAAAACAAGGTACGCTACCTGTGAATTCTGCTAAAAATACCAAAAGGACTCAAACTGGAGTTACATAGGGGAGAGTGGGGAGCAATCAGATACGGGGAGGATTCGGATGACCCCCATTTGGGGCTTCAGTATTTTCAAGAATCGCCAACTTCCGAAATGAAACTTCATTATATTGATATCTATTCATTTATGCAAAAAAAAAATTCAGACTTTCATCATTTTCGTGGATTTATAACAAAAAAAGTACTTTTTTACTGTTTTTTGCTCAGCCACCAATTTTTAAAAATGGAATATTTTTGGCTTCCTGAAAAGATATCAATTTCAATCGATTTTTGTTAGGTAGGTTGGATATTCGAAAATAAGTAGGTAAGCAATTTTTGTCGTTTCGGCTGAGTGTCGGTTCATGTAAAAAAAAGTTCATGAAAATGATAGGTTGGGGGCATTCGGACAAATGGTGTTCTCACTGATATTTCTGTGATCTCGATGTGATAAGAAGTGCCGGTGTGTGTGTGTTGTTTTTTTTTTCGTAGCTGCCTGATCACTTTTATTTCTCGGACGTACCGGATACCTCGTTTGTGCCTTTTTTTGATATTATTGAAAAACTTGACAAGGTTAATGATGAAAAAAAGACTCAGCGACAAAATCGATATTAAACGGTATTTTGTTGATAATTAATCGTTTGAATGGTTTTTATGTTGATTGCAAAGTTTCAGTTTTGTAATTAAATAATAAATTTGCGTTTGTGCATATTTTCTTCAATTTTTATGGAATTTTATGTCGTGTCCGAATCCTCCCCATAATTGTCCGAATGGTCAACCTCCGTGTCAGGTTTCGGACAAAAAAAATAAAGTTTTCAAAAATTAATGATCATGGTGATGATAAAGATAAAAATGGGGAACAAAAATCCTTTTAGGTGTAAAAAAGTCCAAAATTTACGATGGTGGGGTGCAATTGCCACAAAATCTCATAGTTTCCTCGTAAAACGTCAAAATGCAAAAACTGTCCAAATCCTCCCCACTCTCCCCTATACCAAGTATACTGGACAGCTGGAAAGTTATGATGCGCCAGGTCTGTGATGCGAGATAATGGATCCAGATCTGCGAAGTGGCCACTGCGACAAATCTTCCAGCAACTCGACGACAAATGATGAAGGGCAGAATCGAGCTGAAAAATAACACACAGCACGGTAATTCGTCCCAAAACTCCAATTTTAATTTAATGTGGATCGCTCTCATGATGTTTCTATCACATGGAAGACTCATATCCCATGTCTGTAAGCTGTTCACCCTGCTAAAACGGAAATTCGATCAATTTTGGCTCGATTCCTCTTACGAAAGATGTTCCTAGGGGAAACTCAATTTTGCCCACTTGATTAAAAAAATAACACGAAATGTTAGACCAAAATGAGGGGAGCTAGGCTTACACAAAAAACTAATCATATTCGAAAATTCTCGGACAAAGGTACGAAATGCTTTGACATTTCAAAACAGAATAAATAAAACGTAATGCTTAGAGCCGCCGATACTGAACAAGTCCTGGAGCCATTGGCAGCGAATTCGATGATGACGCCGTCGAGAACCGCATGGGCCTGCCTCGTGGCGACATGGTTTCGATCGAATCGCGCAGTAGATTGGTCTGGACTCGGAGGTCCTGGAACTGGAGACGACTTCTCGATACTGCGGACACTTTGTGGAGACCCAGATCTTCTTTGGTGACCAAAAGAACGGAAACTTGATATTGCTGGACAAGGCTTAATGACGGTGCCTTCTTATCTCACCACGCAGTCAGGTCAGCAAACGGATCGAAAAAATAAGACAATTTTCCAAATTCTACAAACTGATTGGGGAGAGGGCAGTCCCCTTATTCGCTATGCCCCTGGATTCAGGGTTTCTAGTTTTTGCGGCAACAAAAAATATTACACACCGTAAGCACTACAGAAAATGAGCAATTAGGAAGGAATAAAAGTGATCACTCAACTCTGCCATTGCCGATAGACGCCCAATAGGTAGCAACATTTTGTGTACAGCCCTTGAATGATTCCCACGACGTACATCTTCAAATACAGCATTGGTACGCATTCTGTACCTATATTTCTTGAAAGTGGATATTCGTCGGTACAGTACCTACGGCCTAAACGCTATTCGTTGGTACACTATAGGTGTTTGCAAACTAACTCCGCAAAAAAAAATGGTTGATGCAAAAGCGATAGATAGTAGGGAAGAAAGGAGGTAGATTAGTCAGTAGGAGGTCTTGAGATAAGGTTACTTGATTTAACAGTTATGAAATTTTTTCCCGAGCATTTGACGAATTCTGTAACAAGAATTATCAACCGTTTATCATTGCCACTAATAATAGCAGACAAGTAACGCTTTCCCGAGGATGTGAATTATTATACGAAAGTTTAAAGGCTTTACAAGCAAGAAGAGGGGTCATGAGCGTTCGCAATGAAGGTGTACGTGAACAGTATGGCGACAAAGAAACAGTTTACACTACAACTACTCTTGCACGTATAACTGCACTTTCTTCTGCAACCAGCAGGCCCCTTGTCGACACATCCTTCTAAAAAGAGAAAGTGACAGTTCTCTCGAAAAAGTATTTCACCAATCTCTATTTCATATGTTCGTTACCATAAAGGCAGTGCAGTGGAGGCGGATGTCGTACCTGTTCCGTAGCAAGAAGTTCTTAATGAGTTTCCTGTTGACGATAATGGCGAATGCCGTGAAAACCACGTGAAACGTACAATGAGCGTTCGTTAAAAGTATACTCTTATTTTGCCAGTACTGCTGTCAATAGGTTCCTTATCGGCCAGTCACGGGACTGATCAATTCATGTCTTACTTCAGTGCTATACAGAAGATAGAACAGAAAATTCGAGGGGGCGCGAATATTGGAAGCGAATCACCTGTCCCATTGACACACGAAGCAGCAACTACAAGTACGCAAACAGTTCCACAGCCCTCAAAGAATGAAGCTGATGCCTCAAGCAGTGAGCAAAGTAGTCGGTTTGGAAACCTGACGTTTCGAGAGAAGTTGAAGGTTCGAGGGCGGCCAAAACGCGCTCAGCGTCAACTAGCTCCTTCAATAAATCAAGTGCCGATCGGATTACAAAAAATAGACCTTCTAAACGCAAGAACACATAGAGTCCATTCAGCGTGGCCCTGGCAGGAAACGAAAGAAAATCGATCAGACTGAGTGTCCCGTTTGCGCCGTTATTCTTAGTGTAGATGAGAATGTGATTACAACTGAGTGTTGCTCAACACTCATTCATAAGATTTGTTTTGACGAATTTGACGGCTGCCCTGATTGCTCTTCCTAATTTTCAAATTTCGATGTTACTATTGTAGCCTCCGAGTATCATTTTATAACGTATTGATTTCATTACAAAGTGTTTCTTGCAGTACTGAAACTAGTTATTATTTTGTGTGCACGTAGTGTACCAACGAATAGCGTTTAGGCCGTTGTAGGTACTGTACCGACGAATATCGCCAACCATATTTCTTACCAAGAAAAATACGTCTCTGAAACCCATGTTGCTAATAATTTTTTTTTTTAAACACGAATAAGTAATAATGTTGACGACAGTGGAATTTTTAATATATATTGGGGCACTCTGCGGACTTGGGGTCAAGTATTTTCATCAATTTGATAGATTGATTTGATGGAGGACCTTTTATACTATTGAAAGGATAAAAACTTTGTAGTATTTGTAATTCTCGAGATACTACACGCGGTTACTCAATTTATGTATTATTGGGAGAATCACCCAGTAGATAACCTTGATGTAGGTAATATCTTAATATTGCGTACACTCTACATAAAATGATTCACCACCAACTTAGAAGTGTGCCGCTATGTTAACATGATAGGAGATACGTATATACTTTATACTTCATTTTTCGCCATTTAAAAGAAAAATTTCAAGAATATCGATTTAAATGAAGAATTGATAGCGCGAAAACTGACAACGAACGTTCTCACGTGGAGATAACTATCACAAAGGGCAAATGATAAGCTATGAGTAGATGCCCTCTACTTATAATCTGTTATGGTGTCTTTGTTTTCAGTAGCCGGAAGAACATGATAAAGAGATTTCATGTCAAGCTAAAGCATACCTCTCATTGATGCATATCGGACGATCTTCCTGTATTCATTTTTTAAGCATGTTTGTTAGCATAATCAACATGTTAGCGTTAATTGTGAGTTTGTTTCTTGGTGTTTGCTGTTATTACCTTCGCAAGCGTTTTCAATACTGGAGTCGGCGTCGTATTCCGCAGCTAGAGCCAGTCAATCTGATATTCGGTAACTGTAAGGATATTATCTTCGGGCGCATTACTTTTGCAGTGTACATAATCCGTGCTTATAATCAACTAGCTCCCTACAAATTCGCTGGAATCTATAACTTTCAAAAACCAACGTTAATCATCCGTGATCCAGAACTGATCAGATGTGTACTCGTCAAAGATTTCAATCACTTTGTAGGTCACAGTGATCATCTGGTGCAAAACGATCAACCCACCACATACCACTTACGCAATTTGACCGGCGATGCGTGGCGAACACTACGGTCGAAACTGACCCCAGTATTTTCATCGGGAAAAATAAAAATGATGTTCGGGTTGATGAAAGAATGCGCCGAAGACCTACAGAATGTATTAGAAGGGCATATACAGAAAGGAGACGTTGAAATTAAGGATTTATTAGCGCGGTAAATAAATATTTCTTATTTGATTACGTAAAAGCAACTATATTATTTACCTATTGTGCATATATAAGCGATCCGCAATCATCAAAAAGAACGAAATGAAATATTCTGTACTTAATGGGAGGGAAGAGGGTCTCTAATATATTCGTCTTGATAGGTAATGAAATACATCTGTAGTAAGGTAATATGATGAACGATTCGTCACTTCAAACAAAAAATTGGAACTTTGGTGATATACCTCCAGGCAATGCATGAGAACACTTCAAGATAGCATGAATCCGACATGTTCGAGTATTACGCTGCTGTAAGTCTACGTAGAAATTAATGTCCAGAGTCACATATACAAGGACTTTGGATACAGGCTGCCCCAAGCCGGTCTGCAGCAGCCGTGGGCCTCAATAGCTGCATAATCCTCCACCCAGATTCCATCGGTCACTATAACTTCACTCGTCGGACCACCGATCATCACAAAAAGAGGAAATTTTCAAACATTAATTTTACAGAAAATTATTTAAACCTCAATATTTTTTTTTTTTTAATACGCAAGGGTTGGCTACTCAGGAAAGATTACTAGAATTTGAACTGGCAACCGAACTAATTGAATTTGATGTGTTTTTAGCTTATCAAAAATTAGGGAAAATGGGGAAAAGTTGCAAAAAAAAAATAAAACGGTAATCTTTTTTATTCCGGTCAGACGAAGGGCTTCAGAGGAACGGGTTTTTATGTGCACACAAAGTGGGCAAGTAAAGTCATGGAAGTGAAAGGAATTTCGGAAAGGATAAGTTTGTTAAAATTATCTTTGGACGTAAAAACAAGACTACTATCAATTCAGGTTTCGACGGGAAGCTGTCGTTCCGCGAGCACTCCCGGAGAGCGGTGGAGAAGGCGGACCGGGTCGCCGGGTTGCTGTCGCGACTGATGGCAAACCTGGGCGGCCCGCGGGAGCAGAAGCGGAGGTTGTACGCGAACGTCGTGCTGTCGGTCCTGATGTACGGCGCACCGGTATTCGCGTACGCCGTCCAGATTCCGTACCGAAGAGTGGAGCTGGCGAAGGTGCAGCGGAGAGTCGCGCTAAGGTGCGTCAGCGCGTATCGCACCGTGTCAACGGAGGCGGTAGGCGTGCTGGCGCGCCTTCCACCCATCGAGCTGAAGGCTTTTTCGGATTTTTGCAGTATTAAGACTCGTGTACGACTAAAATGCATTTTAAAACAGACTAAGACTCCTCAAGGCTTGTTCACAACTCTTTCAGACTTATTTAAATATTTGTTAATTTGAATCTTTTTAAAGTTCTTATTTAAAATTCACTGATTCAAAATTCATTTACGACATCAAGACTAGATTAGGATCAATAAAAATTCGTCTACACTTGTTCAAAACAAGTAGGCTCTTTAGATTCTTCAAAACTTTTGTAAGATTCACCCAAACCATCTATGACTCAATCAAGACTTCTTAGCTTCTTCCAGACTTGCTACACACGCTTCTTGAATCTTCCAGACGTGATTATAGATAGGACTCTTTAACAACTATGATCACGACTCTTTCAGTCTCTTCAAGCTTTTTCAAGACCAGTTTAAAATCCTCGAAGATTTGCGTAAAACTCTAAAAAACCCTCCTATAAATTTCTTGAAAACTCGCTAAGACTCTTGAAGATTCATTTACAACTTTCAAGACTCTTTCATACCGGAAGTTTGTTTAAGGTTCCTTAAAAAAACTCTGGCGGGCTCAACTCGGACTCCGTAAGACGTTGCCATTTTTGAGACATTTCTGATTTTAATACTTTTCTCTTGGAAGGGCAATGATCCCTATTTCTTCCCTATGTATCCGAGCTTGTGACTATAGGTAAAGCTGTTCGCTACACGTTTAACAATCTTTTGTATTCTTCGAGACTGAAATTCGTTTATGACTATTCACGATTTTTTTTCTCTTTTTTTTTTTTCTAATTTATTAAGAGCTTTACAAGACATGATCAAGATATTTAGAACTGTTCGACTTACTGAAGATATTCTAACCTGTGACTTTTTAGACCAACTAAGACTCTTCGAGGCTCGCACTTATAACTCTCTAAGACTAAAACTATGTAAGGCTTATGTTTAAGACGTGGCGAATGTTCAACCATCATGAAAGATATCTTTTTTTTTTCTGACTTTAAACAGTTAATCAAGACTTTTGAAGATTCTTTTTCGTACCTGTTTAAGACAAGTTGACTCATTTGAAACATTCCTATAGACTCTTTCAGATTTGATTAGTATTCTTTCAAACTAAGTCACGACTTGTAAAGACTCCATGAGACTTTTTCAGACTTGTTCAAGCCTGGGTATATGCGACACGCATCTATCAGTGATGTGTATAGACGACCAGAGAAATGGGCCACCTGGTCCAAGATGGAGTTTTAAGTAATTCCGATATTTGTATTCATGAATGTAACTAAGGTGGGGTAAAATAGGGCGTCCGTCTAAGTTTAATTATCACACACACAAAAAAAAAAGTTGAACATGAAGAGGTTAAAATCAAAACTGATACTTTTTTTTTAAAATCTCGCGAGGGACCAAGGCGCCACCTGGCAGCTAGTCCGGAACTTTCTCCAGTGGCTCCTTTTGTATTCGTCGAAAAACATAAAAATAAAAATCAGGGTGTCTCCCCTCTACTACCTTACATACCTCCAAGTATGTTTAGCGCGAGGTAGGGAGGAGAACTCACATTTTTAGAATTAGGTACATCTTGCATGCTAAATGTATATACAAATGAAAATATTTACAATCTTAAGCTAAACTATAACTATACTGTCTGTCAGCTGTCGACCAGTCAGTCAGTGTCTCAGTCAGCTTGAGATTATCGTTTGTCTCCTTCGATTGAATGGGTGGCTGGAAAAACGTTGCATGTCTTTTTTTTTCACCAAATCGGTTTCTGATGGATGAAAGGATGAAAGGTTTTTCCACCAAACCCGAGCGTCATTCTCCTTCTTCTAGCGACTTCTAAACTATCTAGCGGTGTGAAAACCAACTACTTCAAGGTTGGATTCGATCAGGCAAGCAACATGGTACATTTTCCCATCGGAAACCGACTTGGTGAAAAAAACAACATGCAACATTTTTCCAGCCACCCATTCAATTTCACGACATGTCCTTATCGGGTTTCATCTTCCTTCCCCGCCCGCTACTTCGGCAACACACCCAAGACGGGAGGGTCGTTCGAAGTAGGGCTGCCTTTATGGTCAGCCGGTACCACGAGACTTCAATCTCAAGTTCTTTGTCGCTTCCTCAAAGTGAGTTGAGCAGATGAGTCGAGTATCAGGTTCCAGGGTCTCCCACCAGTGACGCTCCTCGGGACGGGAGGGGAAGCGCACATGTGCCGAGGTGTCACTGGGCTTCTCCTTTCTCCATCAACCTTTCCCACCCGATATGGTTATTTTGTCTCTTCTACTGCTGCTACAGCTTCGGTGGAGTGCCGCTTATCGATGTTCAAAACCGATTTTGCCACTTTACTCCAAATGCGCAAATAGGCAAAATACTGTACACGTGTGCAGGAATATCTCTTGCTGCGCCTGTGAATGGGCGGTATGTCATACTCCACGTTCACAGGCGCCGCAAAAGACATTACTGCACCATACAGTATTTTGCCTATTTGCGCCCTTGGAATAAAATGGCAAGTGTCGGTTTTAATTCTAATATCTCTTCACATAGGAGTGTTATGATTTTGAAAATATGAAAGATAGAGAATAAAGAAATACATATTTATGTCGAGGAAATCTAAATTTCCATTTTTTCTTTTAAGTCAATTTTGATCCTCACTTCGAGTACAAATGTCTTCATGTTTTCTCATTTTATAGTAGAACAGCCTGTATCTTATGAACGGAGTATAAGTGTATATCCCTGTCAGGGGCATTACTAGAGGGTGGGTTGGTAAGCCCGACACCAACTGAAAATATTTGCACCCCCCGTCGTTCTTTAGGAAAGCTTTCTCATTTACCACCTCCCCGCACACATACTTACACATGAATAGAAGCACTGATATGTGCATGAAAATTTTTAATAGTCCTGCCTTGATTCCCCTGGGAATTTATCTTTGGTTAACCGTCTGCTAGCTGCACTATTTTTACATTATTCTTCAAATTCGATGAGTTTCTAATGAATTATTCTTCGTCTAGGTATACTACAGACGTAATTAGTTCTTGCGCTTTTGGTATCCGAAGTAATTCGTTGCTTGATCCCGAGTGCGAACTCCGCGAGATTGGCCGAAAAATTTTCAATTCCAGTATTGTTAACGACGTGAAAATTTTATGGCCAGATGCAGTTAAATTTCTTAGTCTGAAGAATAAGGATCCCCAGGTGATCAAAAGGCTACGTATTATTATGCAAGATATTATTGAAGATCGAGAAAATAATAAAATTGAAAGAAATGATTTCGTAAATCGGCTGTTGTCATTAAGGTCGCACGAGAGGACGTGTGACGAGAACCAAGACCTGAATGCTAGCAATCAAAGTGGCCTTTCCATAGGTATCCAACTTTCTGCATTTTCGATATAAGCGTTATATTTTTATCGACAGTAACTTCTTGTCAATTAATTCCAGATTTCAATGCGGATGTCATCTTCGCCCAGTGCTTCTTTTTCTATGTGGCCGGATTTGAAACCTCTTCCAGCACATTGAGCTTCTTGTTGTTTGAGTTGGCCAAAAATACAGCAATACAGAAAAAACTTCAGCTTGCCATGGACACTGTAATCCACGAGAATGGCGGCGAAATTACTTACGATTCTATACAAAATATCCCCTACATGGACCAAGTTATTTCAGGTAAAAGCTGATCTGACATTTTGTAGGTGAGGGTATATTGATCTTGTCGCTAAAATGATTTTCTTTATCGACACTTACCAACTGAACAGAAACACTCAGACTGCATCCGGTAGCACCTTTGTTAGAAAGAATGTGTACATCAGCTGAATACTGCATTCCGGAAACGGACATCGTTATAGAACGGGGCACCAGGTTATATATACCGGTGGCTGGACTTCATCAAGATCCAAAATACTATGCAAATCCGACTACTTTTGATCCAGAACATTTCTCGGAAGGAGCCGAAGCATCTCGACCACATTTTACGTACCTGCCATTTGGAGAAGGGCCTAAAATGTGTATAGGTTAGTAATTAACGTACTCCTATAGAGTATATAGTCTTGCAAGTGTGCGCACTTAGTTTTCAAAATGCTGTGGAATTTTTTGTTATAGGTATTTTGGCGTGAAAATTGCACCGTACGTAGTACCAACCCTCTACAACTTGATACCCAAAAGATTTTGTGATTTAAAAAATTTTTTCGGAGTTATAGGGATTTTTGCTAGAGAAGTCAGAAGCGCACACTTACAAGACTAGTCTTGTAAGTGTGCGTTTTGTATCCTCTAAGTGTGCGCATAGTAAAACAAGACCAGAAATCAATTTAAAAAATGCAATCAAAGGATTATTCGGCACATTAAAACGATCATTCAACAACACAGTGAACGATTATTCAGCACAAATTTCGCAAGTATACTCTTTTTGATACCGATCCACACCAGCACAGAGGGTATGGGCCGTTTGCTCTCTCCTTCTTCTATTTGTCTTTTGGCTTCCACCAGTTCTTTATCCGTCAATAATTTGCCTCTTTCCTTCGTCATTGTACCTTTAAAAGTAAAACAACATGAAATGATAGAAAATTTGAAATGCGCACACTTAAGCATGGTGACTTTGAATTTTTTGAAAAATTTCTGTCAAAACGGTCATCGGCGTGGGTTGAAACATATCGCAATGCCTTCCAGTGTTAATTTTATGTAATTAAAACGTTTATTTGGAAAGAAATTCTTACTTCTGATCAAATAGGCGATAAAACCTGCACTAGAGAGCGCTACAAATTAATCACCTGCGCGGGTGAAAATGAAAGGGTGATCATGGATAATTTTAAATGGAAATACTGCTATCCTTAGGAAGGCAGAAAACGGCCCAAAATTATTCCACCCACTTGCGTTGACTGTAATTCTATTGTTTAGTAACAATTCAATAAAATGTAGGACGAGATTTTTCTTAAAATCAATTTCTAATTGATTTAAAGACGTTTAAAGTTTGCTGTAATCTTATGGAATATTGTACATGATCGCCTTTTCAGTACGCAGGGCTACCAACTTTGGGAACTCTAAGTTTTAGTGCCTATTATCACTTACGAACGAACTTTGTAAAACTGTCGAAATAAACACACAAAAAAAAACAAACACGTTTTTCGAAGACAAAGTATTTATTCACCGGGATGGTTTTTCCAAGGTACATTGCTACTAGGTAGGTCTTCTATTTTAGCTTATCACCAGTGTTGCCAACCTCATAGTTTTTGAGAAATCACAAATGCGCACACTTACAAGACAGTACTCTACGATCATGAATAAGTTCAAATTAAAATGTTGGTATACGATGTGCCATGGCAGTTTAAACTGGCCTCACGCCATAAATCTCTTTCGCAAAAAGTTAAGAAGAAAAAAAAGTATAGTAGTTATCAGCGGTATCCAATTTACCAATGGAATTGTGAACGTTTTTTCCGTTACTCTCACCGCTGGCATACAGCAGAATGTAAATTTGTGTGTTTTTTATTCTTGGAGCTTTCATTTATCTGAATGACGCGATTGAGGATCCTACAGGAAGGTCTCGAATTCGCTGAATTCACTTTCGATATCAGGTTGACCCTATATACAGAAAATCGTGGCTCCACAAGACCGAAGACTGGGAGGAAACATCAATGGTGTGAAATAGAATATTATCGATTCATAAGTTTTCATTGTCTTCAAATTTAATTTTGACATTAAATTGTTCAGGGACGTACCGAAGAGTTTTCCTAGGCGGGTGGAGTAGGGGGGGGGGGTAAATTGGTGATAGAACCAACTGACTTAACTTAGAATTCCCAATTATCAAGGCAAAAGAAAAAAAAACCCTTTTGAGTTGTTGGATTTTTCCAACTGACTCAACTCAAAATTCCCAAGTATCAAAGCAAAAGAGGAAGAACCGTTTGACTTGTTGGGTTTTCCCAGCTCCTCAACTAAATTCTCACGTATCAAAGGAAAGAAAAACAAACAAACAAACTACTCTTAACTTGTTAGATTTTCCCAACTCGCCTGGCTGAAGTGGTAAATTTTCCCAACTGCTACGTGAAAAATTCATACCGGGGGGGGGGGGGGGGTATGTTGCCCTTACCCCCTATCGGTATGCCCCTGAATTTGTCCAAAACTTAAAAATTGTGGCATCTATGGTGAGAAGCGGGGACTCAAAATAAAAAAATTGTAATCCAGATTATAATAGGTAACATTTTTCAGATTATTGAGGTCAATGAATTCATTTTTGATATAAATGTAGAAGTGTGAATTTATATGAGGGGAAGAGGGACAGAAATAGACTTCAATACAATATGGTTGTTGATTCATGGAGTTCTGTGGCTCCCAAATTCGATTCAGACATTAGTTTGTCTGAAATATGAAAATTATAGCATCTATGGTAGGAGGCAGGGATTCAAAATTGAATAATTTAACCAAGACAACAGTACTGTTTTCCAGTTTATAGAGGTCACTGTATTCATTTATGATATTTGTTTGAACCTAAATCAAAATTGTGATTTTACTGGAAGGGAAGGGGAGTGATATAAAATATGGATATCGATTCATAAATTCTTATTACACCTACAGCGATCCTTTCCTCTCCAATTTACATTTTTGTATAAATTTTCCAATTGTCTTACCTGGTCACGTCTTGCATTGCACGATGCAAATGCTCACAGACGTCTTTTGTCTCCTGTATTCCTATACATCCGATCCATCTTTTCAAAAACACGTTCTTCTGCTTCTTTTTATTCTCATGACTCACTCTACCTTACTTTCCTTGATCAGCTAGACAGGACATCGTTTGGTGTACATCCGTTAGTTTAGTGCAGTTACACTTCAGTTACAGTCCAGTTACAGTTTATGTGTAGCACTCACGAAGATCTGTTTTTACTATCGTTCAATACACGCGCTTTTTGTACACGCTTTCGTCATTCGATTTCGTATACCCTCGATGCGATCCGGACTAAACACTTATTTATTTTTTACCAGTTTCGAAAAATCCGCACCCCAATTTCGACTTTGACGTTAATTAGCCGAAATTGCAGAACTTTGACATCGTAGTCAACTTCAGCCGTGGCACAATAAACAGACGATGGAACAAAATAAACCGAGCTTATGACAGCCAATTCCAGGCTGAAGCCGGTTTAACCGCGACAGAAAATCATTTTTATAATTTCGAGTGGGCTGCGACTTGCAGGTTGTGGTAATTTTATTAAAATGCAGAAATTCTTGTTTGGAGACACCGAAAAACCAAAAATCAATATGACAATTTTCGACCCTCGCGCCTGCAGTGGTACTTCATGGAATCGAGCGTAAGAGGTATCCCCAGAACAGAATTTAGTGACCTCAAAAAACTTATAAATCGGACACCATCTGGGAAAAATGACTATCATCTTATCCCCCCCCCCAGAAGTACACTAGGGGATCAAATGTAAAAACTACCCCAGAATTAAATTCAGTGACATCATAAGCCTATGAATCGACCCCTACTTGAGTTATAAATTTTCATCTTTCTTCCCCCTCTCTTGAGGTCACTTCCCTGGGATCGTAAAACTACATTAGGAAATTGAACTACTTTACATTTATCTACATCGAATAAGCTTTTGAAATCTGAGAAAAAGAATATATAACGTAATTAGGGACTAAGAAAAAAGGTTAAAAAGGACGAAATTTCATGTATTTTTCTGTAACAAGAAGAGAGAGCCTGAGGCACGTCTTCCCCTCATTCTATCCACGTGCAGCTCTATTGGAATTTTATTTTATTGGAAACGATCCTGGGGGGGAGGGGGTGTGCCGTATAAAATTCAGATGATCAAAAATAAGGGTCACCCTAGGCTTCATAGTTGTTCCCACTACCGCAAGCCAATTATTTGTGAATTTTCAACCCCACTCCACTCGAATTGAAACAATGAACAGTGAAATGGATACAACTATACGCTCAAAACTCTATTCCGACGTTGGAAAATATTTAGCAATAAAGAATAAAATGTACATTTTCCCCACCTCCCTCTCGGGTAGTGCCACCATTTTGAATTTAGGGTCAAACCATTATCAAAAATGAATTCAGTAACCTCCATAATCAAAAAAATGATGCCCATGTATATAGGTTTGGTGGAATTTTTCAATTTTGGGTCTTTTCCCCACAGGTGCCACAATTTCAAAATTTTGGACAAATTAATGTCGAAATCGAATTTAAGGGCTGTGAAAATCTGTGTATCGAACATTTTCATCTACAACTTTATATTTAGAATCATAAAGATATTATCAAAAGTGAATTCAGCAAATTCGAACATGTGCTATATGCAAGAGATACGCAAAAGATGGCGAACAAATTCTATTGGTGGGTTGGGTAGATACTAGATACCGATGTACGGATTTGAGTCAGTGGGTAATTTAAATTCTTTCTATTCACACAAGTCGCCGAGACTGATAAAATGTCGAAAATCCTAAACTTTGTCTCGTAAGACCTACGGTAATGTATAATAGTGTAAAGCATTATTTTTAACTCCCTTTTTCCACATTTCTAGAGCAGTTACGAAAATATCGTAAAGGACCACTTTTATAAAGTGTCGGATTAGGAGTAAATTTTGTTTGAAATTTTTTCTTATAAAGGCTAGAGGAAGCGAGTTATGAATCCGAAATCGAATTTTAAGGCTTTTCTCCTTTGTTCCCGAAGGGTCGGAGACTTTTTTCTTTCACCAGATTTTTGCCAAGGATCAGCTTCGTATGATTTTTGTCCAAATTCATTTCTTTATTGATTTGACTATTGTATCGTTACCTGCATTTGTACAAAAAACTGCTGAATGGTCGATATCGGCTGAAAATAAGGAGTTCGTTCATGTGACACGTTCAGTTCAAGTTTCAAGAAATGACATACATAAAATATTTGTTTTTCAGGAAAGCGATTCGGTCTGATACAAATGAAACTAGCACTCGTCACGTTGTTGAGACATCATGAATTTACCATTTCAAACAAGATGAAATTGCCTATTAAATTACTCAAACATGGGAAAGTAGCGAGTCCCGAAGGCGAAATCTGGTTAAGTTGTCACAAAAGACCTGGGAGAGCAATCCAGCAGTGCAAATAAGTGTACGTAAACTCCAGACAATCATAATGTACTAATGAAAGAGCAGAAAATAGAAATTGTTTAAAACAACTATGAATTATATCAACTAATCATTTTGCACCTTTATTTTTGCCGGGAATTTCAAGTTTTGAAAATTTTATTGTAAATGCATGTAGTTACTCACCTTTATGCGGTCTGATCAAATACTCACCAATCATGATGATTAGAAGCTTGCATCTGGGCCAGGTTTTTAGTAGAGTAGCTATATGCTGTCGTTTTTAACCCCCATTTCTGAATATCTCATCCTTCGAATCCACTTTCCCATTGATAGGATCAATTTGAAATCGTAGAACACTTGAACGAAGTAGCAGAATAAGAGGTTTGCGTGTCATTCATTTCGAAAACCAAATTAGATTATTTAATCAGACTCTGACTGTGACTCTAAAATATAAATTTGACACGTTTAAATTGCGCAAAATTAATCCAGCTCGGGAAGTCAACCATACTTCTTTCTCCCAAGGACGAGAAAACGACCGTCCTTTTCTTCAAAGGGAATTTCATTCTTATTTCTCGAAGCATAAGAAATCTTTCTTTCTTCGAAAAAAGAGAAAAAATCACCCAATCCTTCTCTTTAATGAGGAAATTGTCCTTCCCTTTCTGGAGATGAGAGGAATTTCATTCATTTCTTTGTGGGAAGACAAAAGTTTTCCTTTCTTCGAGATTGAAGGAGGATGTTCTTTTAAGAAGCGGAAGGAGGCGACTTTTCTCCGTAATTCAAAAAAAAAAAAGTGTAATTTTTCTCTATCTTCTTCGCTTGTTATCTTTGACCATTTATTTAGTTTACAGAATTTTGCTCTTGTCACGTGAAAATTTTGAATTTAGATGCCAGAAATACGAATATGTACTAACATTTCCTCGAAATTAGTGTTCCAAAAAATGTATGTCGATGCCCTTTGTTTATTCAGTTTTTCAAGTTATGTCAGTTAGATTTTTAGGCTAGGTCGGAAAAGTTTAATTTCCTGGTTTCGTGGAAAAAAAAGACATGATTTGAATTTATTCCATGAAGAAAAAGAAAAAATCTCCTCACCTTAAATGAACCAACTTAAGAAATTATACATAGGACCAAATTAAAGGCGTTCTGTGTCCCTGAGTTTGAAAATTCAATCAAATTTTTTGATACAACCTCGACTGGATCCCCAAATTTGAATTCTTCATTTTAAAGGGGCCAATCTGACTTCAAAAAATTGGACAAAATATCAGGAAAGAGTTTCTTGGCCCATTAATTACTTTAAGCCTAATCAGATTTTGGAGTTCTATCTCAGTTTATCCCCTAAATTCAAGTTTCAGACTTGGAATTGACGAAATCGACTTGACTCACGAAAACTGAATTATCAAGACTACATTAAAGCGTTAGTTATGAAATTCCCTTCCCCTTTCCATCTTATTTTTACGAACTTGAATTCAGCTCCTAAAATTTAATGAACAGAAATAAGTGGTGCCCTCTATTTTTTGATTTTTGAATATTTCTATACATTATACATAATTTTTTTGAACGAAAAATTTTTGGGAGCTCCTCGGCATCGGAACTGGATGGATATGAGTCAGTCTTTGAGACAAATATAAGTCCACCCGCAGAATTGAGGGTAAGTCATTTTTCGTCCAATTTTACACCAAGTTTTACTTCCTTTTTGTGTACTTCGGTTACGGAGCATCGCCACCGAATTCGAACAACGAATTCGAAGTAGCAGAAATTAGTTATCTTCAATTTTTTGATTTTTGAAAATTCCTCTATAATCATCTGTTATTCCTGTGTTTCTATCCATAATCCGATTAACGTACTTTCTCAAGAAAGGTAGGTACGCCCAATAAGCTCTGGGTCCCCAATTAGGCCCTACCTGCCTATCTCGGCTGTTTTGTTTTGTACTGCAAAACCACCTGAACGAAATTTGTAGTATTATGATGTGGCAACACTCTGTAGCCCTTGTTTTTATCACAATATTAGTAGCCGGTCGCGTGAAATTGGTTTTCGAAATTTTCTGTTCGTTAAAAATTTTGTGAAACGTTTTTTATCATTATAATGTTCCCTCAAGAAAGGTAAGTAAAATTAATTTTAACAATAAATCAAATTTTGACGAATTGTTGTTCTGGTAATTGCCTAAGAAAACCTTTGTCAATCTGCTTTCGGTTGCTCAGAACTGAGAAATTGCGATTTTTCGAAACAAATTGGAATGTACCCTAATAAGGCCAGAACTGATAAAATCGACTTTGTCATTTCAGTAATTTGAGATAACTTTGTATTTAACTTACAATGACAAAATAAAGAAGATAAACAAAAGAATGTATCAGAAGGCAGACTAATATAAAAGATATAGGGTATAATATCAAAAAATCTAAATTCAAATATGCAGGACACATCATGAGAGGGAAAAATGATAGATGGAAAATAATGAAAACGATATGGAGACCGTATGAAGGGAAGAGAGGGAGAAAACGCTCGAAGACGAGATGGAGAGACAAACTGAAGGGAAGATAGGGCACCTTATGGCATAGGGAGGTTTACGATACGAAAATATGGAGAAAAATCAGTGAGACATATGCCCGACTCTGGGCGGTTGGCGATGTATTCGAGTAAGTAATTATTATAAGTGTAATTGTAGGGACGTGGCCAATAAAGATGCTGCTATTATACCCATATTTGGAAGAAACGTCTGGGGAGGGTTACGATTTTTGCTCAAGAATATACAGTAGTAAAAGCATATAAAATGCTAAAATAAATTTTCATGGCCATGTTAACCACTGACTCTAAAAAGTTGGGAAAATTGATCAATTTGGGTCAAAAAATGACTCTAGCTCAATTTTGACAACGGATTCGAATTCGCCTCGAAAAATTGAGTAACTAGCACAAGCGCCGACGCCGTAGCTCTCCGAAAATTTTTTCGCTCAAAAAAAGACATGATGTATAGTATGGAGAAATTTTCAAAATTTGAGAAAATAAAAAATTTCGAATTAATGAGTGTTTCTTACTCAATTTTTCACGCTGAGTTCGAATTCGTTGTTCCCGTTTGGTAGCGACCTTCCGTTCTTGAGGTACACTCAAAAAAGTTGGGAAAATTGCTAGCACCAGCGCCGACGCCGTAGCTCTCCGAAAATTTTTTCGCCCAGAAAACGACATGATGTATAGTATGGAGAAATTTTCAAAATTTGAGAAAATCAAAATTTTCGAATTAATGAGTGTTTCATACTCAATTTTTCACGCTGAGTTCGGATTCGTTGTTCCCATTTGGCGGCGACCCTCCGTTCTTGAGGTACACTCAAAAAAGTTGGGAAAATTGATCAATTTGGGTCAAAAAATGACTAGCCCAATTTCGACAACGGATTCGATTTCATCTCGAAAAATTGCGTTACTAGCACCAGCGCCGACGCCGTAGCTCTCCGAAAATTTTTTCGCCCAGAAAACGACATGATGTATAGTATGGAGAAATTTTCAAAATTTGAGAAAATCAAAAATTTCGAATTAATGAGTGTTTCTTACTCACTTTTTGACTCTGAGTTCGAATTCGTTGTTCCCATTTGGTAGCGACCCTCCGTTCTTGAGGTACACTCAAAAAAGTTGGGAAAATTGATCAATTTGGGTCAAACAATGACTCTAGCTCAATTTTGACAACGGATTCGAATTCGTCTCGTAAAATTGAGTAACGAGCACCAGCGCCGACACCGTAGCTCTCCGAAAATTTTTTCGCTAAAGAAAAGACATGATGTATATAGTATGGAGAAATTTTCAAAATTTGAGAAAATCAAAAATTTCGAATTAGTGAGTGTTTCTTACTCAATTTTTCACGCTGAGTTCGAATTCGTTGTTCCCATTTGGCGGCGACCCTCCGTTCTTGAGGTACACTCAAAAAAGTTGGGAAAATTGATCAATTTGGGTCAAACAATGACTCTAGCTCAATTTTGACAACGGATTCGAATTCGCATCGAAAAATTGAGTAACTAGCACAAGCGCCGACGCCGTAGCTCGCCGAAAATTTTTTCGCCCAGGAAAAGAAATGATGTATAGTATGGAGAAATTTTCAAAATTTGAGAAAATAAAAAATTGTGAATTAATGAGTGTTTCATACTGAATTTTTCACGCTGAGTTCGGATTCGTTGTTCCCATTTGGCGGCGACCCTCCGTTCTTGAGGTACACTCAAAAAAGTTGGAAATTGATCAATTTGGGTCAAAAAATGACTAGCCCAATTTTGACAACGGATTCGAATTCGTCTCGAAAAATTGAGTAACAAGCACCAGCGCCGACGCTGTAGCTCTCCGAAAATTTTTTCGCCAAAAAAAGACATGATGTATAGTATGGAGAAATTTTCAAAATTTGAGAAAATCAAAAATTTCGAATTACTGAGTGTTTCTTTCTCAGTTTTTCACACTGAGTTCGGATTCGTTGTTCCCATTTGGCGGCGACCCTCCGTTCTTGAGGTACACTCAAAAAAGTTGGGAAAATTGATCAATTTGGGTCAAACAATGACTCTAGCTCAATTTTGACAATGGATTCGAATTCGTCTCGTAAAATTGAGTAACTAGCACTCGCGATGACGCCGTAGTTCTCCGAAAATTTTTTCGCTAAAAAAAAGACATGATGTATAGTATGGAGAAATTTTCAAAATTTGTTAAAATTCAAAAATTTCGAATTAATGAGTGTTTCTTACTCAATTTTTCACGCTGAGTTCGAATTCGTTGTTCCCGTTTGGTAGCGACCTTCCGTTCTTGAGGTACACTCTAAAAAGTTGGAAATATTGATCAATTTGGGTCAAAAAATGACTCTAGCTCAATTTTGACAACGGATTCGAATTCGTCTCGAAAAATTGAGTACTTAGCACCAGCGCCGACGCCGTAGCTCGCCGAAAATTTTTTCGCCCAGGAAAAGAAATGATGAATAGTATGGAGAAATTTTCAAAATTTGAGAAAATAAAAAATTGTGAATTAATGAGTGTTTCTTACTCAATTTTTCACGCTGAGTTCGAATTCGTTGTTCCCGTTTGGTAGCGACCTTCCGTTCTTGAGGTACACTCAAAAAAGTTGGGAAAATTGCTAGCACCAGCGCCGACGCCGTAGCTCTCCGAAAATTTTTTCGCCCAGAAAACGACATGATGTATAGTATGGAGAAATTTTCAAAATTTGAGAAAATCAAAATTTTCGAATTAATGAGTGTTTCATACTCAATTTTTCACGCTGAGTTCGGATTCGTTGTTCCCATTTGGCGGCGACCCTCCGTTCTTGAGGTACACTCAAAAAAGTTGGAAAATTGATCAATTTGGGTCAAACAATGACTCTAGCTCAATTTTGACAACGGATTCGAATTCGTCTCGTAAAATTGAGTAACTAGCACCACCGCCGACGCCGTAGCTCTCCGAAAATTTTTTCCTAAAAAAAGACATGATGTATATATGGAGAAATTTTCAAAATTTGAGAAAATCATAAATGTCGAATTAGTGAGTGTTTCTTACTCAATTTTTCACGCTGAGTTCGAATTCGTTGTTCCCATTTGGTAGCGACCCTCCGTTCTTGAGGTACACTCAAAAAGTTGGGAAAATTGATCAATTTGGGTCAAAAATGACTCTAGCTCAATTTTGACAACGGATTCGAATTCGTCTCGAAAAATTGAGTAACTAGCACCAGCGCCGACGCCGTAGCTCTCCGAAAATTTTTTCGCTCAAAAAAAGACATGATGTATATAGTATGGAGAAATTTTCAAAATTTGAGAAAATCAAAAATTTCGAATTAATGAGTGTTTCTTACTCAATTTTTTACGCTGAGTTCGAATTCGTTGTTCCCATTTGGCGGCGACCCTCCGTTCTTGAGGTACACTCAAAAAAGTTGGGAAAATTGATCAATTTGGGTCAAAAAATGACTCTAGCTCAATTTTGACAACGGATTCGAATTCGCATCGAAAAATTGAGTAACTAGCACAAGCGCCGACGCCGTAGCTCGCCGAAAATTTTTTCGCCCAGGAAAAGAAATGATGTATAGTATGGAGAAATTTTCAAAATTTGAGAAAATAAAAAATTGTGAATTAATGAGTGTTTCATACTGAATTTTTCACGCTGAGTTCGGATTCGTTGTTCCCATTTGGCGGCGACCCTCCGTTCTTGAGGTACACTCAAAAAAGTTGGGAAAATTGATCAATTTGGGTCAAAAAATGACTAGCCCAATTTTGACAACGGATTCGATTTCATCTCGAAAAATTGAGTAACAAGCACCAGCGCCGACGCTGTAGCTCTCCGAAAATTTTTTCGCCCAAAAAAAGACATGATGTATAGTATGGAGAAATTTTCAAAATTTGAGAAAATCAAAAATTTCGAATTACTGAGTGTTTCTTTCTCAGTTTTTCACACTGAGTTCGGATTCGTTGTTCCCATTTGGCGGCGACCCTCCGTTCTTGAGGTACACTCAAAAAAGTTGGGAAAATTGATCAATTTGGGTCAAACAATGACTCTAGCTCAATTTTGACAATGGATTCGAATTCGTCTCGTAAAATTGAGTAACTAGCACTCGCGATGACGCCGTAGTTCTCCGAAAATTTTTTCGCTAAAAAAAAGACATGATGTATAGTATGGAGAAATTTTCAAAATTTGTTAAAATTCAAAAATTTCGAATTAATGAGTGTTTCTTACTCAATTTTTCACGCTGAGTTCGAATTCGTTGTTCCCGTTTGGTAGCGACCTTCCGTTCTTGAGGTACACTCTAAAAAGTTGGAAATATTGATCAATTTGGGTCAAAAAATGACTCTAGCTCAATTTTGACAACGGATTCGAATTCGTCTCGAAAAATTGAGTACTTAGCACCAGCGCCGACGCCGTAGCTCGCCGAAAATTTTTTCGCCCAGGAAAAGAAATGATGAATAGTATGGAGAAATTTTCAAAATTTGAGAAAATAAAAAATTGTGAATTAATGAGTGTTTCTTACTCAATTTTTCACGCTGAGTTCGAATTCGTTGTTCCCGTTTGGTAGCGACCTTCCGTTCTTGAGGTACACTCAAAAAAGTTGGGAAAATTGCTAGCACCAGCGCCGACGCCGTAGCTCTCCGAAAATTTTTTCGCCCAGAAAACGACATGATGTATAGTATGGAGAAATTTTCAAAATTTGAGAAAATCAAAATTTTCGAATTAATGAGTGTTTCATACTCAATTTTTCACGCTGAGTTCGGATTCGTTGTTCCCATTTGGCGGCGACCCTCCGTTCTTGAGGTACACTCAAAAAAGTTGGAAAAATTGATCAATTTGGGTCAAACAATGACTCTAGCTCAATTTTGACAACGGATTCGAATTCGTCTCGTAAAATCGAGTAACTAGCACCAGCGCCGACGCCGTAGCTCTCCGAAAATTTTTTCGCCCAAAAAAAGACATGATGTATAGTATGGAGAAATTTTCAAAATTTGAGAAAATCAGAAATGTCGAATTAGTGAGTGTTTCTTACTCAATTTTTCACGCTGAGTTCGAATTCGTTGTTCCCATTTGGTAGCGACCCTCCGTTCTTGAGGTACACTCGAAAAAGTTGGGAAAATTGATCATATTGGGTCAAAAAATGACTCTAGCCCAATTTTGACAACGGATTCGAATTCGTCTCGTAAAATTGAGTAACTAGCACCAGCGCCGACGCCGTAGCTCTCCGAAAATTTTTTCGCCCAAAAAAAGACATGATGTATAGTATGGAGAAGTTTTCAAAATTTGAGAAAATCAAAAATTTCGAATTACTGAGTGTTTCTTTCTCAATTTTTCACGCTGAGTTCGGATTCGTGGTCACCAATTATTGGGACATCCGTTCTCGAGGTACACTCAAAAAGTTGGGAAAATTGATCATTGGGTCAAACAATGATCTAGCTCAATTTACACGATTCAATTCGTCTGTAAAATTAAATAACTGCATTCAGGCGACGACCGAATATTTAGAAAATCAAATTTCATAGGCTTAAAAAACAGACATGTGTTTATATGGATGAATTTTCAATTTGGAATCGAAAATTCGATTAATGAGTGTTTCTTACCAAATTTTGGAACTTGAATTCAATTCGTTGTTCCATTTGTACGACCTCTTCTTGAGGTACACTTAAAAGTTCGGAAAATTGATCATACTGGCAAAAAATGACCTAGCTCAATTGACACGATTTATTCGTCTCAAAAAATGAATGATTAGACAGGCGAGGTACTCTCGAAAATTTTTCCAAAAAAAAATAGAAAATGTTGAAATTTTCAAATATTTTGAATCAAAATTTTCGATAGTGAGTGTTCTTACTTATTTTTCACGCTGATTCCGATTCGTTGTTACATTTGTAGAGAAACTTGCGAAATTGATCACACTTCAAAAATGTGGGAAAATTGATCAATTTGTCAACAAGATTAGTCAATTTTCGAAGAATTCGATCGTCTGTAAGACTAAGTAACCAGTCACCCGCCGAAGTCTTAGCTCCAGAAAAATTGTTCGTCAAAAGAGAATGTATTAAATTGGAGAAATTCAAAAATTTAGAAAATTAAAAATGTTTCGAACTAATGAGTTTTCTACTCATGTTTTCGACGTGAGTTCATTCGTGCTTCCGTTTTAGGACCTCTTAAATGAAGTAACTCGAAAATAGTAATTTGGTAAACAATGACTCTAGCTCAATTTTGACAACGGATTCGAATTACGCTGAAAATTGAGATAACTGCACCACGCCGACGCCGTAGCTCTCCGAAAATTTTTTCGCCCCAAAAAAGACATGATGTATAGTATGGAGAAATTTTCAAAATTTGAGAAAATAAAAAATTTCGAATTAATGAGTGTTTCTTACTCAATTTTTCACGCTGAGTTCGAATTCGTTGTTCCCGTTTGGTAGCGACCTCCGTTCTTGAGGTACACTCAAAAAAAGTTTGGGAAAAATTGCTAGCACCATGCGCCCCGCCGGCCGTAGCTCTCCGAAAATTTTTTCGCCCAGAAAAACGACATGATGTATAGTATGGGGAAATTTTCAAAATTTGAGAAAATCAAAAATTTCGAATTAATGGGTGTTTCGTACTCAGTTTTTCACGCTAAGTTCGATTTCGTTGTTCCCATATGGCGGCGACCCTCCGTTCTTGGGGTACACTCAAAAAAGTTGGGAAAATTTATCAATTTGTGTCAAAAAATAACTCTAGCCCCATCTTGACAACGGATGAATTCGTCTCGAAAAATTGAGTAACGAGCACCAGCGCCGACGCCGTAGCTCTCCGAAAATTTTTTCGCTAAAGAAAAGACCGGATGTATATCGTATGGAGAAATTTTCAAAATTTGAGAAAATCAAAAATTTCGAATTAGTGAGTGTTTCTTACTCAATTTTTCACGCTGAGTTCGAATTCGTTGTTCCCGTGTGGTAGCGACCTTCCGTTCTTGAGGTACACTCAAAAAAGTTGGGAAAATTGATCAATTTGGTCAAAAATGACTCTAGCTCAATTTGCAACGGATTCGAATTCGCTCGAAAATTGAGTAACTAGCACAAGCGCCGACGCCGTAGCTCGCCGAAAATTTTTCGCCAGGAAAGAATGATGTATAGTATGGAGTTTTCAAAATTTGGAAAATCAAAATGTCGAATTACAGTTTCTTAGTCACTTTTTCACTTGGTTCGAATTCTTTTCCGTTAGATAGCGACCTCCGTTTTGAGACGATCAAAGTGAAAATTATAAGGTCAACGACTTCCAATTTTGCAAAACATCTGATTAAATGGAAATCAATTGAGAAATCAAATTCGAAAATTTTTTCCAAAAATAACATCTGAGTGATGAGTTTTTCATTTGGAACTCCATTTGAGGTAATCGAAAATTGAATTTCAATTTGGTCAATTCGTTCTCATTTGACAATGTTCATGTCCTAAAATAGTAAAGCACATGCGCCGACTGCTTTGAAAATTTTTTGAAAAAAGACATGATTGATGGAGAAATTTTCAAAATTTGAGAAAATCAAAATATTCGAATTATGAGTGTTCTTCTAATTTTTCACGCTGAGTTCGAATTCGTGTTCCGTTGGAGCGAACTTCCGTTCTTGAGGTAACTCAAAAAATAGGATTGAATACATGTTGGTTCTAAAATTGACTTAGCTCAATTTTGACAATGGATTCGAATTCGTCTCGAACAATTGAGACTAGCACACGTGCGAACTGTCCAATTTGCTCAAAAATTGTCAAATGGAAAATGATCTATTTTGAATAAAAATTTGAATAAGTCAACTTCGATTTAGCCTGATTCTTTTCGTTTCATGATCGATTGTTTAGTT
Source organism: Acanthococcus lagerstroemiae (assembly GCA_031841125.1). NCBI lineage: Eukaryota > Metazoa > Arthropoda > Insecta > Hemiptera > Eriococcidae > Acanthococcus > Acanthococcus lagerstroemiae. The sequence goes on along the minus strand of CM063108.1, from coordinate 39,167,699 downwards.
CACTACGTTTGAAAATCAAATTTAGTTAAAATTGACCATTTTAAACGGATTCGATTCATTTGAAACATTGATTACACCAACAGTTCTAGACGTACCTCAAAAAGTTGTCGAAAATTTTTTGCAAAAAAGAAATATTTTTTGGAAACATTCAAAATTAGATACACAATGCATTATTCGATGTTTTTTCCTTTCACGATTCGATTCTTGTTATTTAAACTTCGAGGACATAAAATGGAATTTATCAATTTGGTTCAAAAAATTGGACTTGTCAATTTGGACAAGGATTCGAATTCGCTCGAAAAGAGTAACTAGACAATGCGCCAGACGCCGAGCTCCCGAAAATTTTTTCGCAAAAAAAGACATGATGTATAGTATGGAAAATTTTCAAAATTTGAGAAAATCAAAAAATTTCGATTATGAGTGTTTTTACTGATTTTTCACGTGTGAGTTCGATTCGTTGTTCCTTGAGGCGACTCTACGTTTGAGGTACATTCAAAAATTGGGAAAATTGATCAATTTGGTCAAAATGACTTAGCTCAATTTGAAATGGATTCGAATTCCGCTCGAAGAATGAGCTCCAAAGTTTCGCGAAGCCGTAGCTCATCGAAATTTTTATCGAGAAATAAAAATGATTAAGTATGGAGAAATTTTCAAAATTTTGAACATAAAATGTTCGAATTACGGTGTTTCTTCTGAGTTTTCACCTGGTTCGGAATCGATTATTCCATTTGGGGCGACCCTCGTTCTTAGAGGTACACTAAAAGTTGGAAAATGATCAATTTGGTCAAAAATGATACTGCCAATTTTGACCGAGTTCGAATTCTCTCGAAAAATTGAGTATACTAAGACCAGCGCCGACGCCGTAGCTATCCAAAATTTTTTGCCAAAAAAAGACATGTTATAGTATGGAGTAAATTTTCAAAATTTGGAAAATCAAAATTTCGAATTATAGTGTTTTGTAATTCAATTTTCATGAGTTCGATTCGTTGTTCCCATTGTGCGACCCTCGTTCTAGGTACACTCAAAAAAGTTGGAAAATTGACAATTTGGGTTCAAAAATGACTCAGCCAATTTTGACAAGGATTCGAATTCGTCTCAAAATTGGAGTAACAAGCACAGCGGCGACGCCGTAGCTCTCCGAAATTTTTTCGCCAAAAAAAGACTGATGTTAGTATGGAGAAATTTTCAAAATTTGAGAAAATCAAAAATTTCGAATTATGAGTGTTTCTTACTCAATTTTTCACCTGAGTTCGAATTCGTTGTTCCCATTTGGTACGACCTCCGTTCTTGAGGTACACTCAAAAAAGTTGGGAAAATTGATCAATTTGGGTCAAAAAATGACTAGCCCAATTTTGACAACGGATTCGATTTCATCTCGAAAAATTGAGTAACAAGCACCAGCGCCGACGCCGTAGCTATCCGAAAATTTTTTCGCTCAAAAAAAGACATGATGTATAGTATGGAGAAATTTTCAAAATTTGTGAAAATCAAAAATTTCGAATTAATGAGTGTTTCTTACTCAATTTTTCACGCTGAGTTCGAATTCGTTGTTCCCGTTTGGTAGCGACCTTCCGTTCTTGAGGTACACTCTAAAAAGTTGGAAATATTGATCAATTTGGGTCAAAAAATGACTCTAGCTCAATTTTGACAACGGATTCGAATTCGTCTCGAAAAATTGAGTACTTAGCACCAGCGCCGACGCCGTAGCTCTCCGAAAATTTTTTCGCCCAAAAAAAGACATGATGTATAGTATGGAGAAATTTTCAAAATTTGAGAAAATCAAAAATTTCGAATTAGTGAGTGTTTCTTACTCAATTTTTCACGCTGAGTTCGAATTCGTTGTTCCCGTGTGGTAGCGACCTTCCGTTCTTGAGGTACACTCAAAAAAGTTGGGAAAATTGATCAATTTGGGTCAAACAATGACTCTAGCTCAATTTTGACAATGGATTCGAATTCGTCTCGTAAAATTGAGTAACTAGCACTCGCGATGACGCCGTAGCTCTCCGAAAATTTTTTCGCTAAAAAAAAGACATGATGTATAGTATGGAGAAATTTTCAAAATTTGAGAAAATCAAAAATTTCGAATTACTGAGTGTTTCTTTCTCAGTTTTTCACACTGAGTTCGGATTCGTTGTTCCCATTTGGCGGCGACCCTCCGTTCTTGAGGTACACTCAAAAAAGTTGGGAAAATTGATCAATTTGGGTCAAAAAATGACTAGCTCAATTTTGACAACGGATTCGAATTCGTCTCGAAAAATTGAGTAACAAGCACCAGCGCCGACGCCGTAGCTCTCCGAAAATTTTTTCGCTCAAAAAAAGACATGATGTATAGTATGGAGAAATTTTCAAAATTTGAGAAAATCAAAAATTTCGAATTATGAGTGTTTTCTCAGATTTTTCACGCTGAGTTCGATTCGTTTTCCCATTTGGTGCGACCTCCGTTCTTGAGGTACACTCAAAAAAGTTGGGAAAATTGATCAATTTGGGTCAAAAATGACTCTAGCTCAATTTTGACAACGGATTCGTATTCGTCTCGAAAATTGAGTAACAAGCACCAGCGCCGACGCCGTAGCTCTCCGAAAATTTTTTCGCTCAAAAAAGACATGATGTATAGTATGGAGAAATTTTCAAAATTTGAGAAAAAAAAATTCGAATTAATGAGTGTTTCTTACTCAATTTTTCACACTGAGTTCGATTCGTTTTCCCATTTGGCGACCTCCGTTCTTGAGGTACACAAAAAAGTTGGGAAAATTGATCAATTTGGGTCAAAAAATGAAGCTCAATTTCAACGGATTCGATATTCGAATGTTGATAACATAGAACGCACCCGAGCGCCGAATAGTTCCCCGAAAAATTTTTCCTAAAAAGAATGAATTTATAAATATGGAGAAAAATTTCAAAATTTGAGAGATCAAAAATTTCGAATTATAGTGTTCTTCTCATTTTTCACCTTTGCGGGGACAATTCGTTGTTCCCATTGAAGGCGGACTTCCATTCTTGAGGTCACTCAAAAATGTTGGAAAATTTGATCAATTGGGTCAAAAATGACTCTAACTAGTATTGCACGATGCGAATTCGTCTCGAAAATTGTAGTAAAAAACAGCAGCGACGATCGTGAGCTCTTAAAATTTTTCGCAAAAAAAAATTGAATTATAGTTGAGATATTTTCAAAATTTGAGAAATCAAATTGTGTATTATTGAGTGTTACCTTCCTCTTTTTCACTCAAAGTTGGTCGAATTGTCCAATTTGGGCAACATGCTACCATTTTGACATGATGATTACATCTCAAAAATGTGAAACATGTCAATTGGGTCTAAATGAAATTAGTCTTCGCATTGACAACGGATTCTGAAATTTCAATTGAAATAAATTCGACATACTGCGCGTCCCCGTAGCTTCCCGAAATTTTTTCGCTCCAAAAAAGACATGCATCTACGTATGGAGAAATTTCAAAATTAGAAAAAAAAAATTTGGTTTCAAATGTTTCTTACTCAATTTTTGACCAGAGTTCGAATTCGTTGTTCCCAATTGGTACGACCATCCGTCCTTAGGTACACTCAAAAAGTTGGAAAATTGATACAAAATTGGTCAAAATGAACTACTCAATTTTGAAAGATTCAAAATTCGTCTAAAGTATTATAATTTATGCCCTCGCTTGACGCTGTAGCCTTCCGGAAAATTTTTCTAGGTACAAAAAAATTGGTAAATATGGAAATTTTCAAAATGTTAGAAATTATAAATTCGAATTCGAGTGTCTTCTTCGAATTTTTCACGCCGAGTTCGGATTCGTTGTTCCCAGTGTAGGCTGGACCTTCCGTTCTTGAGGTACACTCAAAAAAGTTGGGAAAATTGATCAATTTGGGTCAAAAATTTTAGCTCAATTTCAACGATTCGATTCCCTCGGAAGAACTCTTGAGTAACACCAAACAGTCGGAGAATCCGAAATTTTTTGCGCCAAAAAGACTAGTATAGTATGGAAGAATTTTCAAAATTTGAGAAAATAAAAATTCGATTAATGAGCTACTCCGAATTTTTCGCTGAGTAAAGAATCGTTTTCCATTGGGAAACTTCCATTCTTGAGGTACAACTCAAAAAAGTTGGGAAAATTTTATCAATTTTGTCAACAAATGTTCTGATCGTTCCATTTTGCACAACGTTCGTTAGTCCTCAAAAATTGAGTAAAAGCACTCGCGTACGTAGCTCTCGAAATTTTTTGCCAAAAAGAACATGATTAGTATGGAGAAATTTCAAAATTTGAGAAATCGAAATTTCGAAATTGTTTTCTTTCTCAAAATTTATCACACTGAGTTCGATGGAGCGTTTTCACAATTTGGGGGACTCCGTTCTTGAGGTACATCAAAAAAGTTGGTAAAATTGACAATTTGGTTCAAATACTGCTAGCTCCAATTTTGACAATGGATCTCGAATTGTTCGAAAATTGAGTAACTAGCACTCGACGAATCGCCGTTAGCTCTCCGAAAATTTTTTCGCTAAAAAGACATGATGAATTAGTATGGAGAAATTTCAAAATTTGAGAAATCAAATTTCGAATTATATGTTTCTTCTCAGTTTTTCACTGAGTTCGGATTCGTTGTCCATTTGGGGACCTTCCGTTTTGAGGTACACTCAAAATAGTTGTGGAAAATTGTTCATTTGGGTCAAACATGATCTAGTCAAATTTGACAAAGTTGAAATTCGTCTCATATTGGTAAATGCACTCGCATTACAGCGAGTTCCGAAATTTTTCGCTAAAAAAAGACATGATGAAGCTAGAAATTTCAAAATTTTGAGAAACAAAAATTCGAATTATAGGTTTATTCATTTACTGAGTTTCGATTCGTTGTTCCCATTTGGCGACTCCGTTCTTGAGGTCCTCATTGGGAAAATTGTATTTGGTCAAAAAATGATGATCAATTTGACAACGATTCGAATCGTTCAAAAATGGTACAGACCGCGCCGACGCGTAGCTCTCCGAAATTTTTTCGCAAAAAGACATATGTAAGTATGAGAAATTTTCAAAATTGAGAAATCAAATTTGAATAATGTTTCTTACATTTTACCTGAGTTCGATTCGTTGTTCCATTGGGCGACCCTCGTTCTTGAGGTACACTCAAAAAAGTTGGGAAAATTGATCAATTTGGGTCAAAAAATGACAGCCAATTTGACAACGGATTCGATTCTCTCGAAAAATTGAGTACAAGCACCAGCGCCGACGCCGTAGCTCCGAAATTTTTTCGCCAAAAAAGACATGATGTATAGTATGGAGAAATTTTCAAAATTTGGAAAATCAAAATTTCGAATTAATGAGTGTTTCTTACTCATTTTACGCTGAGTTCGAATTCGTTGTTCCTTTGGCGACCTCCGTTCTGAGGTACACTCAAAAAGTTGGAAATTGATCAATTTGGGTCAAAAATGACTCTAGCTCAATTTGACAACGGATTCGAATTCGTCTCGAAAAATGAGTACTTAGCACCAGCGCCGACGCCGTAGCTCTCCGAAAATTTTTTCGCCCAAAAAAAGACATGATGTATAGTATGGAGAAATTTTCAAAATTTGAGAAAATCAAAAATTTCGAATTAGTGAGTGTTTCTTACTCAATTTTTCACGCTGAGTTCGAATTCGTTGTTCCCGTGTGGTAGCGACCTTCCGTTCTTGAGGTACACTCAAAAAAGTTGGGAAAATTGATCAATTTGGGTCAAACAATGACTCTAGCTCAATTTTGACAATGGATTCGAATTCGTCTCGTAAAATTGAGTAACTAGCACAGCGCCGACGCCGTAGCTCCCGAAAATTTTTTCGCAAAGAAAAGAATGATGTATAGTATGGAGAAATTTTCAAAATTTGAGAAAATAAAAATTTGAATTATGAGTGTTTCTACTAATTTTCACCTGAGTTCGGATTCGTTTTCCATTGGCGGCGACCTCCGTTCTTGAGGTACACTCAAAAAAGTTGGAAAATTGATCAATTTGGGTCAAAAAAATGACTAGCCAATTTGCAACGGATTCGATTCTCTCGAAAATTGAGTAACAGCACCAGCGCCGACGCGTAGCTCTCCGAAATTTTTCGCCAAAAAAGACATGATGTATAGTATGGAGAATTTTCAAAATTTGAGAAAATCAAAAATTTCGAATTATGAGTGTTTCTTCTCATTTTCACCTGAGTTCGGATTCGTTGTTCCCATTGGCGGGACCCTCCGTTCTTGAGGTACACTCAAAAAGTTGGGAAAATTGATCAATTGGGTCAAAAATGACTAGCTCAATTTGACAAGGATTCGAATTCGTCTCGAAAATTGAGTACTAGCACCGCGCGACGCCGTAGCTCTCCGAAAATTTTTTCGCAAAAAAAGACATGATGTATAGTATGGAGAAATTTTCAAAATTTGAGAAAATCAAAATTTCGAATTAATGAGTGTTTCTTACTCAAGTTTTCACGCTGAGTTCGGAATTTCGTTGTTACCAATTTGGTAGCGACCTTCCTGTTCTTGACGTACATCAAAAAAGTTGGGAAAATTGATCAATTTGGGTCAAAAAATGACTCTATATTTGACAATGGATTCGAAATTCGTCTCGTAAAATTGAGTAACTAGCACTCGCGATGACGCCGTAGCTCTCCGAAAATTTTTTCGCTAAAAAGACATGATTTATAGTATGGAGGAAATTTTTCAAAATTTGAGAAAATCAAAAATTTCGAATTATGAGTGTTTCTTCTCATTTTTCACGTGAGTTCGAATTCGTTGTTCCCATTTGGGGCGACCTCCGTTCTTGAGGTAACACTCAAAAAAGTTGGGAAATTGATCAATTTGGGTCAAACAATGACTCTAGCTCAATTTTGAAATGGATTCAATTCGTCTCGTAAAATTGAGTAACTGACACTCAGCGGATGACGCCGTTAGCCTTCCGAAAATTTTTTCGCTAAAAAAGACATGATGTTAGTATGGAGAAATTTTCAAAATTTGAGTAGAATCAAAAATTTCGAATTATGAGTGTTTCTTTCAGTTTTTCACCTGAGTTCGGATTCGTTTCCATTTGGCGGGACCCTCCGTTGAGGTACACTCAAAAAGTTGGAAAATTGATCAATTTGGGTCAAAAAATGACTAGCTCAATTTTGACAACGATCGAATTCGTTCGAAAAATTGGTACAAGCACCAGGCCGACGCGAGCTTCCGAAAATTTTTTCGCCAAAAGACATGATGTATAGTATGGAGAAATTTTCAAATTTGAAAATCAAAAATTTCGAATATGAGTGTTCTTACTCAATTTTTCACGCTGATTCGAACGTTGTTCCCGATTTTAGCGACCTCGTCTGAGGTAATCAAAAATTGAAAATTGATCAATTTGGGTCAAAAAATGACTCTACTCAATTTTACACGGATTCGAATTCGTCTCGAAAATTGAGACTTGCACAGCGCCGACCCGTATGCGAAATTTTTTCGCCAAAAAAAGACATGATGTAAGTATGAAAATTTAATTGAAAATCAAATTTCGAATTAGAGTGTTCTCCAATTTTTACCTGAGTTCGATTCGTATTTCCCATTGGCGACCTCCGTTCTTGAGGTACACTCAAAAAGTTGGGAAAATTGATCAATTTGGGTCAAAAATGACTCTAGCTCAATTTTGACAATGGATTCAATTCGTCTCGTAAAATTGGTAACTAGCACGCGATGACGCGTAGCTCTCCGAAATTTTTTCGCCAAAAAAGACATGATGTATAGTTGGAGAAATTTTCAAAATTTGAGAAAATCAAAAATTTCGAATTATAGTGTTTCTTACTCATTTTACTCTGAGTTCGAATTCGTTGTTCCCTTTGGTGCGACCTCCGTTCTTGAGGTACACTCAAAAAAGTTGGGAAAATTTCAATTTGGGTCAAACAATGACTGCTCAATTTTGACACGGATTCGAATTCGTCTCGAAAATTGAGTAACAGCACCAGCGCGACGCGTACTCTCCGAAAATTTTTTCGCTAAAAAAAGACATGATGTATATATAGGAGAAATTTCAAATTTGAGAAAATCAAAATTTCGAATTATGAGTTTTCTTCTCATTTTTCACCTGAGTTCGAATTCGTTGTTCCCTTGGTACGACTCCGTTCTTGAGGTACACTCAAAAAAGTGGAAAATTGATCAATTTGGGTCAAAAATGACTCTAGCTCAATTTGACAACGATTCGAATTCGTCTCGAAAATTGAGTACTAGCACAGCGCCGACGCCGTAGCTCCGAAAATTTTTTCGCCCAAAAAAGACATGATGTATAGTATGGAGAAATTTTCAAAATTTGAGAAAATAAAAATTGAATTATGAGTGTTCTTACTCAATTTTTCACGCTGAGTTCGAATTCGTTGTTCCGTTGTAGCGACCTCCGTTTTGAGGTACACTCAAAAAGTTGGGAAAATTGATCAATTTGGGTCAAAAATGACTAGCCAATTTTGACAACGGATTCGAATTCCTCGAAAATTGAGTAACAGCACCGCGCGACGCCGTAGCTCCGAAATTTTTCGCCAAAAAAAGACTGATGTATAGTATGGAGAAATTTTCAAAATTGAGAAAATCAAAAATTGAATTATGAGTGTTTCTTACTCATTTTTCACGTGAGTTCGATTCGTTGTTCCCTTTGGGCGACCTCCGTTCTTAGGTCACTCAAAAGTTGGAATTGTCAATTGGTCAAAATGATAGCAATTTGAAAGATTCATTCGTCGAAATTGAGACAGCAAGCGACGCGTAGTCGAAATTTTCCAAAAAGACTATGTATGAGAAATTTCAATTAGAATAAAATTTGAATTATGTGTTTCTTTTACCTGATTGATCGTTGTCCTTGGCGACTCGTTCTGAGTACACTCAAAGTTGAAAATTGATCATTGGGTCAAAAAATGACATATGCTCGAATTTCAACCCAAAAAGTGATTGGATCAATTGGAAATCAAAAATTTGAATTATGAGTGTTTCTACTAATTTTTCACGCTGAGTTCGAATTCGTTATTCCCATTTGGCGGCGACCCTCCGTTCTTGAGGTACACTCAAAAAAGTTGGGAAAATTGATCAATTTGGGTCAAAAAATGACTAGCCCAATTTTGACAACGGATTCGATTTCATCTCGAAAAATTGAGTAACAAGCACCAGCGCCGACGCTGTAGCTCTCCGAAAATTTTTTCGCCCAAAAAAAGACATGATGTATAGTATGGAGAAATTTCAAAATTTGAGAAAATCAAAAATTTCGAATTACTGAGTGTTTCTTTCTCAGTTTTTCACACTGAGTTCGGATTCGTTGTTCCCATTTGGCGGGACCCTCCGTTCTTGAGGTACACTCAAAAAAGTTGGGAAAATTGATCAATTTGGGTCAAACAATGACTCTAGCTCAATTTTGACAATGGATTCGAATTCGTCTCGTAAAATTGAGTAACTAGCACTCGCGATGACGCCGTAGCTCTCCGAAAATTTTTTCGCTAAAAAAAAGCATGATGTATAGTATGGAGAAATTTTCAAAATTTGAGAAATCAAAAATTTCGAATTACTGAGTGTTTCTTTCTCAGTTTTTCACAGTGAGTTCGGATTCGTTGTTCCCATTTGGGGCGACCTCCGTTCTTGAGGACACTCAAAAAGTTGGGAAAATTGATCAATTTGGGTCAAAAATGACTTAGCTCAATTTTGACAACGGATTCAATTCGTCTCGAAAATTGAGTAACTAGCACCAGCGCGACGCGTAGCTCTCCGAAAATTTTTTCGCCAAAAAAAGACATGATGTAAGTATGGAGAAATTTTCAAAATTTGAGAAAATCAAAAATTCGAATTATAGTGTTTCTTCTCATTTTTACCTGAGTTCGATTCGTTGTTCCATTGGGCGACCCTCCGTTCTTGAGGTACACTCAAAAAGTTGGGAAAATTTCAATTTGGGTCAAAAAATGACAGCTCATTTTGACAACGGATTCGAATTCGTCTCGAAAAATTGAGTAAAAGCACAGCGCCGACGCCGTAGTCTCCGAAAATTTTTTCGCCCAAAAAAGACATGATGTATAGTATGGAGAAATTTTCAAAATTTGAGAAAATCAAAAATTCGAATTATCGTGTTCTACTCACTTTTTACTCTGAGTTCGAATTCGTTGTTCCCATTTGGTAGCGACCTCCGTTCTTGAGGTACACTCAAAAAAGTTGGGAAATTTTCAATTTGGGTCAAACAATGACTCCTCAATTTGACACGGATTCGAATTCGTCTCGTAAAATTGAGTACGAGCACCAGCGCGACGCCGTAGCTCTCGAAAATTTTTTCGCTAAAGAAAAGACTGATGTAATAGTATGGAGAAATTTTCAAAATTTGAGAAAATCAAAAATTTCGAATTAGTGAGTGTTTCTTACTCAATTTTCACGCTGAGTTCGAATTCGTTGCTCCCGTGTGGTAGCGACCTTCCGTTCTTGAGGTACACTCAAAAAAGTTGGGAAAATTGATCAATTTGGGTCAAAAATTTACTGTAGCTCAATTTGAACGGATTCGAATTCGCTCGAAAATTGAGTAACTAGCACAGCGCGACGCCGTAGCTCCCGAAATTTTTCGCAAAAAGACATGATGTATAGTATGGAGAAATTTTCAAATTGAAAATAAATTTGAATTATGAGTTTTCTCTAATTTTACCTGATTGGATTCGTTGTTCCCATTTGCGGCGACCCTCGTTCTTGAGGTACACTCAAAAGTTGGAAATGATCAATTTGGGTCAAAATGATAGTCAATTTGCAAGGATCATTGTTCGAATTGTAACAAGCGGAGCGTCTTCGAAATTTTTTCGTAAAAAGATGAGTATAGTATGGAGAAATTCAATTGGAATAAAAATTCGAAAGTGTTTCTCTCATTTTCCGAGTCGATGTGTTCTTTGGTCCGTCTGAGTAACTAAAAAAGTTGGAAATGATAATTTGGGTCAAATGATAGCTCATTGACAAGATCGAATGTCTCGAAATAGTAAGCAGCAGCGTACTCCGAATTTTTGCCAAAAAGACATGATGTATAGTATGGAGAAATTTTCAATTTGGAATTCAAATGTTTCCAATTGCGCGACGCTTCGTTTTAGTTACTCAAAAAAGTGGAATATTGAAATTGTTGTCCAAAGATGCTGAGCTCTTTCTTGAGGTCAACTCAAAAAAAAGTTGGGTAAAAATTGATCAATTTGGGTCAAAAAATGACTCTATGTCAATTTTCAAATGGAATTCGAATTCGTCATCGTAAAATTGAGTAACTAGCACCAGCGCCTGAGCCGTAGCTCGTCCGAAAATTTTTCGCCTCAAAAAGAATGATGTATAGTATGGAGAAATTTTCAAATTTGGAGAAATCAAAAATTTGAATTATGAGTGTTTCATTTCTCAATTTTCACACTGAGTTCGATTCGTTGTTCCCAATTTGGCGACTCCGTTCTGAGGTACACTCAAAAAAGTTGGGAAAATTGATCAATTTGGGTCAAAAATGATCTAGCTCAATTTTGACAACGGATTCGATTCGTTCGAAAATTGAGTACTAGCCAGCGCCGACGCCGTAGCTTCCGAAAATTTTTTCGCAAAAAAAGACATGATGTAAATATGGAGAAATTTTCAAAATTGAAAATCAAAAATTCGAATTATGAGTGTTTCTACTCATGTTTCACCTGAGTTCGAATTCGTTGTTCCCGATTGGTAGCGACCTCCGTTCTTGAGGTACATCAAAAAGTTGGAAAATTTATCAATTTGGGTCAAAAATGACTCTGCTCATTTGACACGGATTCGATTCGTCACAAAAATGAGTAACAGCACAAGCGCAAAGCCGTAGCTCTCGAAAATTTTTTCGCCCAAAAAAGAATGATGTATAGTATGGAGAATTTTCAAATTGAGAAATCAAAAATTTCGAAATAGTGTTCTTACAATTTTCCTGAGTTCGAATTGTTGTTCATGTTAGCGACTCCGTCTGAGGTACCTCAAAAAGTGGGAAAATTGTCATTTGGTCAAAAATGATTGCTCAATTTTGACAAGATTCGAATTCTCTGAAAATGATAACGCACCAGGCGACGACGGTACCGATCAAATTTTTCGCTAAAAAAAGACATGATGTTATATGGAGAAATTTTCAAAATTTAGAAAATCAAAATTTCGAATTAGTGAGTGTTTCTTACTCATTTTTCACCTGAGTTCGAATTCGTTGTTCCATTTGGGTAGCGACCTCCGTTTTGAGGTACACTCAAAAAGTTGGGAAAATTGATCAATTTGGGTCAAAAATGACCTAGCCTCAATTTTGACAACGGATCGATTCATTCGAAAATTGAGTAACAAGCACAGCGCGAGCGTAGCTCCGAAAATTTTTTCGCCAAAAAAGACATGATGTATAGTATGGAGAAATTTTCAAAATTTGAGAAAATCAAAAATTCGAATTATGAGTGTTTCTTCTCATTTTTCACCTGAGTTCGGATTCGTTGTTCCCATTTGGCGGCGACCTCCGTTCTTGAGGTACACTCAAAAAGTTGGGAAAATTGATCAATTTGGGTCAAAAATGACTAGCTCAATTTGACAAGGATTCGAATTCGATCTCGAAATTGAGTAACTAGCACTCGCGACGCCGTAGCTCCCGAAATTTTTTCGCAAAAAAGACATGATGTATAGTATGGAGAAATTTTCAAAATTTGAGAAATAAAAAATTTCGAATTATGAGTGTTTCTTTCTCAGTTTTTCACGTGAGTTCGGATTCGTTGTTCCCATTTGGCGGCGACCTCCGTTCTTGAGGTACACTCAAAAAAGTTGGGAAAATTGATCAATTTGGGTCAAACAATGACTTAGCTCAATTTTGACAAGGATTCAATTCGTCTCGAAAATTGAGTAACAGCACCGCGGACGCCGTAGCTCTCCGAAAATTTTTTCGCAAAAAAAGACATGATGTATAGTATGGAGAATTTTCAAAATTGAGAAAATCAAAAATTCGAATTATGAGTGTTTCTTTCTAGTTTTTCACTGAGTTCGGATTCGTTGTTCCCATTTGGCGGCGACCTCCGTTCTTGAGGTACACTCAAAAAAGTGGGAAATTGTCATTTGGGTCAAACAATGACTCTAGCTAATTTTGACAATGGATTCGAATTCGTCTCGTAAAATGAGTAACAGCATCGCGTGACGCGTAGCTCTCGAAATTTTTCGCTAAAAAAAGACATGATGTATAGTATGGAGAATTTCAAAATTGAGAGAATAAAATTTCGAATTATGAGTGTTTTCAGTTTTTCATGAGTGGATTGTTTATGGCGGGACGTCTTGAGTCACTCAAATTGGAATTACATTTGGGTCAAAATGATAGCATTGACAGGATTCGATGTTCGAAAATGAGTAAGCACGCGCGCGTGTTCGAAATTTTTTCGCCAAAAAGATGATGTATGTTGGAGAATTTTCAATTTGGAATCAAATTGAATTATAGTGTTTCTTATCTTTTACTGAGTTCGATTGTGTTCTTGTAGCGACTCGTCGAGGTCACTCAAAGTTGGAATTTCATTTGGGTCAAAGATCTGTCATTGCAAGGATCGAATTCGAATTGGTAAGCAGCGACCTGCTCTCGAATTTTGCAAAAAGATGATATAGTATGGAGAAATTTTCAAATTGAGAAATCAAAATTCGAATAGTGAGTGTTTTTATCAATTTTCACGCTGAGTTCGAATTCGTTGTTCCCGTGTGGTAGCGACCTTCCGTTCTTGAGGTACACTCAAAAAAGTTGGGAAAATTGATCAATTTGGGTCAAAAATGACTCTAGCTCAATTTGACAACGGATTCGAATTCGTCTCGAAGAATTGAGTAACTAGCACCAAGGGCCGACGCCGTAGCTCGCCGAAAATTTTTTCGCCCAGAAAAAGAATGATGTATAGTATGGAGAAATTTTCAAAATTTGAGAAAATAAAAAATTTGAATTATGAGTGTTTCATACTCAATTTTTAACGCTGAGTTCGAATTCGTTGTTCCCATTTGGCGGCGACCCTCCGTTCTTGAGGTACACTGAAAGAAGTTGGGAAAATTGATCAATTTGGGTCAAAAAATGACTCTAGCTCAATTTTGACAACGGATTCGAATTCGTCTCGAAAAACTGAGTAACTAGCACCAGCGCCGACGCCGTAGCTCTCCGAAAATTTTTTCGTCCCAAAAAAAGACATGATGTATAGTATGGAGAAATTTTCAAAATTTGAGAAAATCAAAAATTTCGAATTAATGAGTGTTTCTTACTCAATGTTTAACGCTGAGTTCGGATTCGTTGTTCCCATTTGGTGGCGACCCTCCGTTCTTGAGGTACACTGAAAAAGTTGGGAAAATTGATCAATTTGGGTCAAAAATGACTAGCAATTTTGACAACGGATTCGATTCTCTCGAAAATTGAGTAACAGCACCAGCCGACGCGTAGCTCTCCGAAAATTTTTTCGCCCAAAAAAAGACATGATGTATAGTATGGAGAAATTTTCAAAATTTAGTGAAAATCAAAAATTTCGAATTATGAGTGTTTCTTTACTCAATTTTTCACGCTGAGTTCGAATTCGTTGTTCCACGTTTGGACGGACCTTCCGTTCTTGAGGTACACTCAAAAAGTTGGGAAAATTGATCAATTTGGGTCAAACAATGACTCTAGCTCAATTTTGACAAATTTTAAAATTTCGATTCAAAAATTTGAGTTAACGAGTCCTCTAGCCACGTAGTCTCCGGAAAATTTTTTCCCATAAAGGAAAGACCTCGTTTATGTATGGAAAAATTGTAAAATTGAAAAAATTAGTCGAATTATGAGGTCAATTTTACTAATGTTTCACGTGTTTCGAATTCGTTGTTCCCGTGTGGTAGCGACCTCGTACATTGGACACTCAAAAACGTTGGGAAAATTCGAAATTTTTTGCCAAAAAAGACTTATCAATTTGGAGAAATTTCGAAATTCGAAATCAAAAATCGAATTAAAGCGCCGCCTGTACTCCAAAATTTTTCGCCCAGGAATAGAAATGGTATGTATGGAGAAATCTTCAAATTTTGAGAAATAAAAAAGTTGGAAATGTTTCAACTGATTTCACACGATCTTCGTAATCGTTTTCCAGCGATCCCTCCGTCTGAGGTAACTTAAAAAAGTTGGGAACATGATCAATTTGGGCAAAAAATTGACTAGCCCAATTAAAGGAATTCGATTTCATCTCGAAAATTTAAAATCAGACCACCAAATTTGATAGTGCCGAAATATATTTTTCCAAAAAAGACATGATTTAGTTTGGAATTTTCAAAATTTGTGAAAATCTAAAGATTCATTCAATAAATGTTTTAAATTTCAATTTCGCTGAAGATTCGATTCGTTGTCCCTTTGGTAGCGACTTCGCTTCTGAGGTAATCTAAAAGTGGAAATGTGATCAATTGGCGTCAAAATAATGACCCCAGGCTCAATTTTGACAGGATTCAATTGTCTGAAAAATTGAGTAATAGACCACTGCCTGAACCGTAGCTCCAAAATTTTTTCGCATCGAAAAATATACATTTGGAGAGAAACTTTTGAAATTGAAAAATGAAAATTTCGATAATTTGGGTAAATTCTTACTCAATTTTACAACGTTGATTTCATCTTTGAAAAATTGGTAGCAACACCGTCTTCGAGGTACCTCAAAAATTTTGGAAAATTGATCAATTTGGGTCAAAAATTGACATGATCAATTTTCAAAATTCGAAAATCAAAATTATGATAACTGCACAAGGCCTGACGCCGTTTCCGCGACAATTTTTTCCCGTTTGGAAAAGAAATGATTCGTATATGGAGTAATAAAATTTCAAAATTTGAAAATTGGAATAAAATTAATAATGATTGTTTCAATTATTACACGCTTTGCGTGTTCGTTATCCCATATTGGGGGACCCTCTTCTTGAGGTCACTCAAAAAGTTGGAAATTGATCAATTTGGGTCAAAAAATGCTACCCAATTTTGACAACGGATTAAGATTCACTCGAAAATTGATAACAAGCACCAGCGCGACGCTGTAGCTCGAAAATTATATTTCGCCCAAAAAATAGACTGATGTATTTTGGGAAATTTTCAAAATTGAGAAATCAAAAATTTCGAATTATGAGTGTTCTTTCTCCGTTTTTCACACTGAGTTCGGATTCGTTGTTCCATTTGGGTGACCCTCCGTTTAATGTACACTCAAAAAAGTTGGGAAAATTGATCAATTTGGGTCAAACAATGACTCTAGCTCAATTTTGACAATGGATTCGAATTCGTCTCGAAAAATTGAGTAAGTAGCACCAGCGCCGACGCTGTAGCTCTCCGAAAATTTTTTCGCCCAAAAAAAGACATGATGTATAGTATGGAGAAATTTTCAAAATTTGAGAAAATCAAAAATTTCGAATTACTGAGTGTTTCTTTCTCAGTTTTTCACACTGAGTTCGGATTCGTTGTTCCCATTTGGCGGCGACCCTCCGTTCTTGAGGTACACTCAAAAAAGTTGGGAAAATTGATCAATTTGGGTCAAACAATGACTCTAGCTCAATTTTGACAATGGATTCGAATTCGTCTCGTAAAATTGAGTAACTAGCACTCGCGATGACGCCGTAGCTCTCCGAAAATTTTTTCGCTAAAAAAAAGACATGATGTATAGTATGGAGAAATTTTCAAAATTTGAGAGAATCAAAAATTTCGAATTACTGAGTGTTTCTTTCTCAGTTTTTCACACTGAGTTCGGATTCGTTGTTCCCATTTGGCGGCGACCCTCCGTTCTTGAGGTACACTCAAAAAAGTTGGGAAAATTGATCAATTTGGGTCAAAAAATGACTAGCTCAATTTTGACAACGGATTCGAATTCGTCTCGAAAAATTGAGTAACAAGCACTCGCGATGACGCCGTAGCTCTCCGAAAATTTTTTCGCTAAAAAAAAGACATGATGTAAAGTATGGAGAAATTTTCAAAATTTGAGAGAATCAAAAATTTCGAATTACTGAGTGTTTCTTTCTCAGTTTTTCACACTGAGTTCGGATTCGTTGTTCCCATTTGGCGGCGACCCTCCGTTCTTGAGGTACACTCAAAAAAGTTGGGAAAATTGATCAATTTGGGTCAAAAAATGACGAGCTCAATTTTGACAACGGATTCGAATTCGTCTCGAAAAATTGAGTAACAAGCACCAGCGCCGACGCCGTAGCTCTCCGAAAATTTTTTCGCCCAAAAAAAGACATGATGTATAGTATGGAGAAATTTTCAAAATTTGAGAAAATCAAAAATATCGAATTAATCAGTGTTTCTTACTCACTTTTTGACTCTGAGTTCGAATTCGTTGTTCCCATTTGGTAGCGACCCTCCGTTCTTGAGGTACACTCAAAAAAGTTGGGAAAATTTTTCAATTTGGGTCAAACAATGACTCTAGCTCAATTTTGACAACGGATTCGAATTCGTCTCGTAAAATTGAGTAACGAGCACCAGCGCCGACGCCGTAGCTCTCCGAAAATTTTTTCGCTAAAGAAAAGACATGATGTATATAGTATGGAGAAATTTTCAAAATTTGAGAAAATCAAAAATTTCGAATTAGTGAGTGTTTCTTACTCAATTTTTCACGCTGAGTTCGAATTCGTTGTTCCCGTGTGGTAGCGACCTTCCGTTCTTGAGGTACACTCAAAAAAGTTGGGAAAATTGATCAATTTGGGTCAAAAATTGACTCTAGCTCAATTTGGCAACGGATTCGAATTCGCATCGAAGAATTGAGTAACTAGCACAAGCGCCGACGCCGTAGCTCGCCGAAAATTTTTTCGCCCAGGAAAAGAAATGATGTATAGTATGGAGAAATTTTCAAAATTTGAGAAAATAAAAAATTGTGAATTAATGAGTGTTTCATACTGAATTTTTCACGCTGAGTTCGGATTCGTTGTTCCCATTTGGCGGCGACCCTCCGTTCTTGAGGTACACTCAAAAAAGTTGGGAAAATTGATCAATTTGGGTCAAAAAATGACTAGCCCAATTTTGACAACGGATTCGATTTCATCTCGAAAAATTGAGTAACAAGCACCAGCGCCGACGCCGTAGCTATCCGAAAATTTTTTCGCTCAAAAAAAGACATGATGTATAGTATGGAGAAATTTTCAAAATTTGTGAAAATCAAAAATTTCGAATTAATGAGTGTTTCTTACTCAATTTTTCACGCTGAGTTCGAATTCGTTGTTCCCGTTTGGTAGCGACCTTCCGTTCTTGAGGTACACTCTAAAAAGTTGGAAATATTGATCAATTTGGGTCAAAAAATGACTCTAGCTCAATTTTGACAACGGATTCGAATTCGTCTCGAAAAATTGAGTACTTAGCACCAGCGCCGACGCCGTAGCTCTCCGAAAATTTTTTCGCCCAAAAAAAGACATGATGTGTATGGAGAAATTTTCAAAATTTGAGAAAATCAAAAATTTCGAATTAGTGAGTGTTTCTTACTCAATTTTTCACGCTGAGTTCGAATTCGTTGTTCCCGTGTGGTAGCGACCTTCCGTTCTTGAGGTACACTCAAAAAAGTTGGGAAAATTGATCAATTTGGGTCAAAAATTGACACTAGCTCAATTTTGACAACGGATTCGAATTCGCATCGAAGAATTGAGTAACTAGCACAAGCGCCGACGCCGTAGCTCGCCGACAATTTTTTCGCCCAGGAAAAGAAATGATGTATAGTATGGAGAAATTTTCAAAATTTGAGAAAATAAAAAATTGTGAATTAATGAGTGTTTCATACTGAATTTTTCACGCTGAGTTCGGATTCGTTATTCCCATTTGGCGGCGACCCTCCGTTCTTGAGGTACACTCAAAAAAGTTGGGAAAATTGATCAATTTGGGTCAAAAAATGACTAGCCCAATTTTGACAACGGATTCGATTTCATCTCGAAAAATTGAGTAACAAGCACCAGCGCCGACGCTGTAGCTCTCCGAAAATTTTTTCGCCCAAAAAAAGACATGATGTATAGTATGGAGAAATTTTCAAAATTTGAGAAAATCAAAAATTTCGAATTACTGAGTGTTTCTTTCTCAGTTTTTCACACTGAGTTCGGATTCGTTGTTCCCATTTGGCGGTGACCCTCCGTTCTTGAGGTACACTCAAAAAAGTTGGGAAAATTGATCAATTTGGGTCAAACAATGACTCTAGCTCAATTTTGACAATGGATTCGAATTCGTCTCGTAAAATTGAGTAACTAGCACTCGCGATGACGCCGTAGCTCTCCGAAAATTTTTTCGCTAAAAAAAAGACATGATGTATAGTATGGAGAAATTTTCAAAATTTGAGAGAATCAAAAATTTCGAATTACTGAGTGTTTCTTTCTCAGTTTTTCACACTGAGTTCGGATTCGTTGTTCCCATTTGGCGGCGACCCTCCGTTCTTGAGGTACACTCAAAAAAGTTGGGAAAATTGATCAATTTGGGTCAAAAAATGACTAGCTCAATTTTGACAACGGATTCGAATTCGTCTCGAAAAATTGAGTAACAAGCACTCGCGATGACGCCGTAGCTCTCCGAAAATTTTTTCGCTAAAAAAAAGACATGATGTATAGTATGGAGAAATTTTCAAAATTTGAGAGAATCAAAAATTTCGAATTACTGAGTGTTTCTTTCTCAGTTTTTCACACTGAGTTCGGATTCGTTGTTCCCATTTGGCGGCGACCCTCCGTTCTTGAGGTACACTCAAAAAAGTTGGGAAAATTGATCAATTTGGGTCAAAAAATGACTAGCTCAATTTTGACAACGGATTCGAATTCGTCTCGAAAAATTGAGTAACAAGCACCAGCGCCGACGCCGTAGCTCTCCGAAAATTTTTTCGCCCAAAAAAAGACATGATGTATAGTATGGAGAAATTTTCAAAATTTGAGAAAATCAAAAATATCGAATTAATCAGTGTTTCTTACTCACTTTTTGACTCTGAGTTCGAATTCGTTGTTCCCATTTGGTAGCGACCCTCCGTTCTTGAGGTACACTCAAAAAAGTTGGGAAAATTTTTCAATTTGGGTCAAACAATGACTCTAGCTCAATTTTGACAACGGATTCGAATTCGTCTCGTAAAATTGAGTAACGAGCACCAGCGCCGACGCCGTAGCTCTCCGAAAATTTTTTCGCTAAAGAAAAGACATGATGTATATAGTATGGAGAAATTTTCAAAATTTGAGAAAATCAAAAATTTCGAATTAGTGAGTGTTTCTTACTCAATTTTTCACGCTGAGTTCGAATTCGTTGTTCCCGTGTGGTAGCGACCTTCCGTTCTTGAGGTACACTCAAAAAAGTTGGGAAAATTGATCAATTTGGGTCAAAAATTGACTCTAGCTCAATTTGGCAACGGATTCGAATTCGCATCGAAGAATTGAGTAACTAGCACAAGCGCCGACGCCGTAGCTCGCCGAAAATTTTTTCGCCCAGGAAAAGAAATGATGTATAGTATGGAGAAATTTTCAAAATTTGAGAAAATAAAAAATTGTGAATTAATGAGTGTTTCATACTGAATTTTTCACGCTGAGTTCGGATTCGTTGTTCCCATTTGGCGGCGACCCTCCGTTCTTGAGGTACACTCAAAAAAGTTGGGAAAATTGATCAATTTGGGTCAAAAAATGACTAGCCCAATTTTGACAACGGATTCGATTTCATCTCGAAAAATTGAGTAACAAGCACCAGCGCCGACGCCGTAGCTCTCCGAAAATTTTTTCGCTCAAAAAAAGACATGATGTATAGTATGGAGAAATTTTCAAAATTTGAGAAAATCAAAAATTTCGAATTAGTGAGTGTTTCTTACTTAATTTTTCACGCTGAGTTCGAATTCGTTGTTCCGTGTGTAGCGACCTTCCGTTCTTGAGGTACACTCAAAAAGTTGGGAAAATTGATCAATTTGTCAAAAATTGACCGTCAATTTGAAAAGATATTGACAAGTGAGCTAGACACGCCGACTTGCCCAAAATTTTTTGCAGAGAGAAATAAATTATAGTATGGAGAAATTTTCAAAATTTGAGAAAATAAAAAATTGTGAATTAATGAGTGTTTCATACTGAATTTTTCACGCTGAGTTCGGATTCTTTGTTCCCATTTGGCGGCGACCCTCCGTTCTTGAGGTACACTCAAAAAAGTTGGGAAAATTGATCAATTTAGGTCAAAAAATGACTAGCACAATTTTGACAACGGATTCGATTTCATCTCGAAAAATTGAGTAACAAGCACCAGCGCCGACGCCGTAGCTCTCCGAAAATTTTTTCGCTCAAAAAAAGACATGATGTATAGTATGGAGAAATTTTCAAAATTTGAGAAAATCAAAAATTTCGAATTAGTGAGTGTTTCTTACTTAATTTTTCACGCTGAGTTCGAATTCGTTGTTCCCATTTGGTAGCGACCCTCCGTTCTTGAGGTACACTCAAAAATGTTGGGAAAATTGATCAATTTGGGTCAAAAAATGACTAGCTCAATTTTGACAACGGATTCGATTTCATCTCGAAAAATTGAGTAACAAGCACCAGCGCCGACGCCGTAGCTATCCGAAAATTTTTTCGCTCAAAAAAAGACATGATGTATAGTATGGAGAAATTTTCAAAATTTGTGAAAATCAAAAATTTCGAATTAATGAGTGTTTCTTACTCAATTTTTCACGCTGAGTTCGAATTCGTTGTTCCCGTTTGGTAGCGACCTTCCGTTCTTGAGGTACACTCTAAAAAGTTGGAAATATTGATCAATTTGGGTCAAAAAATGACTCTAGCTCAATTTTGACAACGGATTCGAATTCGTCTCGAAAAATTGAGTAACTAGCACCAGCGCCGACGCCGTAGCTCTCCGAAAATTTTTTCGCCCAAAAAAAGACATGATGTATAGTATGGAGAAATTTTCAAAATTTGAGAAAATCAAAAATTTCGAATTAATGAGTGTTTCTTACTCAATTTTTCACGCTGAGTTCGAATTCGTTGTTCCCATTTGGGGCGACCCTCCGTTCTTGAGGTACACTCAAAAAGTTGGGAAAATTGATCAATTGGTCAAAAAATGATCTAGCTCAATTTTGACACGGATTCGAATTTTCTCTCGAAATTGGAGTACAAGCACCAGCGCGACGCTGTAGCTCTCCGAAAATTTTTTCGCCTAAAAAGACATGATGTGTATATGGAGAAAATTTCAAAATTGAGAAAATCAATAATTCAATTAGTGGTTTTTTACTCAATTTTTCACGCTGAGTTCGAATCGTTTTCCCATTGGTAGCGACCTTCCGTTCTTGAGGTACACTAAAAAAGTTGGGAAAATTGATCAATTTGGGTCAAGATTGACTTAGCTCAATTTTGACAACGGATCGAATTCGCATCGAAAATTGAGTACTAGCACAGCGCCGACGCTGTGCTCCCGAAATTTTTTCGCCCAAAAAGATATGATGTACTAGGAAGGAAATTTCCAAATTGAGAAAATCAAAAAATTTCGAATTAATGAGTGTTTCTTACTCAGTTTTTCACGCTGAGTTCGAATAAGTGGTTCCCATTTGGCGGCGACCCTCCGTTCTTGAGGTACACTCAAAAAAGTTGGGAATGAATGTTTCTTACTCAATTTTGCACGCTGAGTTCGAAATCGTTGTTCCCATTTGGCGGCAACCCTCCGTATTATTGCACTCTTTGCCTAGAGACATAAATTGTATTTTGTATTCAATTCTGATTCTGTCTTCTGGTAATTTATCGCATCATTTCCACCTAGTATTTGATATTGTCACAAGGGGACTCCATTCACTTTGCTTTTTTGAAGTTCCACCCAGCTTTCTGCATCCTCTAACATACTTGAGACTTGCATAATTTTTTTGAACATATTTTGACCCACTGATATCACCTTCCTATTCTTCCTACAAGTATTCCATAAGATCTTCAAATCTCATAGTCATACAATATTTACCTATAATATTCTGACAATTCAGGTTCTCTCGTTCATCGGACTCAGCTTTCTTCGATTTATCTAGAGAAATATATATTACATAATAACAAGTAAAAATGGATTTCTTTTCATACTATTCCATAAACGAAGTATAAAATCAGTCACGTTTTGACTCACTCTTCACATGTTGTCCACTTTCTTCCAAGGATTAAATTACCTGACGTTTCCAGATTTTTTCAATGCTCACCAACGCCCCCTCCTTTGGTCAAGGACGGACTTCTTTGAATACTAGGTTGGTTATGCCCACTGGTCACAATAAAAACAATTTATTGCGTACATCTCTGTTGAAAAGGGCCCGCTTTGGCAATCACAGTTTTGGCTGTACAACTGACCTTTTTTTTTTTTTTTTTTTTTTTTAAATTTTGACCAAAAATCAATTTTTGGGTTTTTAGCAATTTGGTTCTTTCAGCTCTGCTGTACCATTTTTTGAGGTCTTACTCCATTCAAGCTCTAGGGTATGAAATGCATAGAAACAAAAAGGGCCCAGTTTGTCGACTCCAGTTTTTTTCTCTCTGGAAGTTTTCACTCTTAATCATTTTGCGGACTTTCAAAAACATTTTTCTCAAAATACAGCTTTTCTGTACCTCATTATCAAAAATACTGAAAAAATATCTTTCAGTAACGTTACACAGCTGGTTAAGGTCTCATTCGAAAGGTATAGTTCGGTCTAGTATAACCCTCGCCCCTCAACTGCATACCGACAAGACCAAATGGACCTTCTTGCTAGGGTATTTCTAAGACTCTTGAAATAGTTCGCATGAATGTTATTGACTTTTCACACAAACAGAACCTTCAAAACCGGCTGATGAGCCCATCACATTCTGTTATCACTCATGAAAGCCGCCACCCCCCCCCCCCCCCACAAACACACGCGCGCGCTCGAAACACAGGGTACAAAAAGCCAAGTAGAAATCTTTTGAACGGCGGCGTGACCGGCCTAGAGAGCATTTTCGGAATTTTCCTACACCCATACTGATTCACCCTTTGAATAATAATTAGAGGTGCGATTTTTGAACACGAGAAAAAGAAGGGCGGTTCACGCAAAACTGAAACAGGGAAGGAAAAAAGCGCGACAATAATCAGCTATAAAAAAAAAAAAATCACAAGTTTTTAGCTGTTGGAAACTTTAGGGCTTTTTATCAGTTTTGGACTGTCAGGTTGGGAGATATACCAGTTTGGGTTTTTTGGTCAGATATTAGTTTTTCATCACATTGGTCCGTTCTTCAGTTGTAATTCTCAATTTCCAGATAATATTAAGGGTTTTCCAAAACATTCCCAATTTGATTGCTCTTTTCTTTTCTACTTTTTTCTTTGGACGGGGGGGGGACTCCCATTTTTTGTATTTATGATTGAAAACATTCTGGGAAACATCCCTGTGTTTCACATGCTACAGACAAGAGTGTTCGGAGCCATAGCCAAGAGATGCAGTGGCAGAAGTTCATGACAGTCAAGCAACTGGCGTTGGTTGTTGAGGCTGACAATCCAGCACACGACACTAGTTGTTGGAGCTGCAGTGGCAGTGGTTGATGGCAGTAGCGACCTGGTACCTGAAGTATGAGAGGGTTGAGTACCCTGAAGTTGGAGTTACCAAGAGAACAACTGAAATGGAACACTCTGGAAGTATACCGTTCATACATGCGACAACATACAGTTCCGGTGATTAAATTTCGTGCCCCGTATTTCACGTGCATTCCTTATACAAATGCCATGCGTTTAATTTCTTCAGACTTGTCGATTTTTGCATGCAAACGCTCTTTATCGCTTGCGAATAATTATTCTCCAATAACTACTAATTGAATATTACATATTAAATGACATGTAGAACTTACCAGTAGTATCTCAACACAAAATTCCGAACTAAACTGTAAACTCAGAAACGCAACGCGCAACCATTCATTGAAGTTGGAAACAGAAACTGTGAGATAGTTTGTAGATACGCATCGAACCGGATAGCCGTTAAGCCGCAAACGTTTATCTAAAGGTGCCGACTTGGCGACAACCTTGAAGCCTGAAGGTAACATCACCCGTAACTACAAGCCATTGTTTCATTCTGGTAACAATGTTAGCTGCTGAAAACATTGAATTATCCGCAGCGTTCCGCTACTTACTCGCAGTAAAATGAAACGCTGCTGTATACTATCCAACATTTAACCGCTGAATGCTGCTAAGTTTCATCATCCATATCAGCAGTGTAGTGGACAATTGTTTTAAATCGCTGCGTAACGCTGTTGTCTCTATGTGTACTCTGTGGAATCATTTCAAAATCCGCAGCAGACAACTCTTGAGGTCTGCTGTTAGATCTGCTCACATCGCAGCGTAATGCTGCAGAATCGTATAAACGCTGCATCGAATCTAACAATTTCACAGCGGAAATCCGCTACAACCAGGAGCTGAATTTTGACCGATTTCGTCAATAGGGATACCTCAACCCCCGTGTCAAGATTATTACTCGTTGTCGAAGATGCCCGTATTTTGGAGTCTCCGTTCCCGCAATGTGCTCCGTGGCCGTGGATTACACATCACCCCGACTTCGGCAACCACCCATCCCCGGAAAGCGCGTCTCGTTGGCCTTTGCGGTCCCAAACGCGACAGCTTCAAATGGTACTCACGGAGGTGGGAGGGAAGGGGGCTCCGATGCTACATCTCACAGCAATGCACGAGAATCTTGAAGAAACAACATCGTATGATAAGAAATAACAAATTTATTTACAGTAATTTTTATAAAAATGTAAAAACGCTATTTTTTAAATAAACAAATTTGTAAAATTTATTAATAAAATTCATTTTAAATACATACACGTCGAAACAATTAAGTAATTTAAAGTAAGTTATACCTCTATTTACGTAACGTTACTCGACTGATTTTAGATTTGTGAAAAATGATCGAATGTTCGTTCGTTCCTGTCAGATATAGGACAGTTACACGAACGAAGGTATAAATTAGATGTACACAAGTGCCAGGCGAAAACGCGATTCAGCTAAAAATTAAAAATTTTATTAACGTCGAGTCGACGGCATTCGTAAAAATCGAATTTTCTGGGCTAACTTTCACAGCCAGCGCGCTTTTTTCTCGCAGATTATTTCGGGAAAAGAAAAGCTTTTGAGGCGTAGACGGTAATATCGCGACTTTTTGGACCGGCAGCCGCTCCGAGGGTTACTTCGAGCGTACGTAATGCGATTAAAGAAAAACTTTATCCCGAATCGAAAAAAAAAACTTTTGATGTATAAACTTATGGTTTTTATTAATCTATTTTCGTATTAGGTAATTTATTAAAATGCGAACGAACGCGGGGGCGGCCCGCGCCCGAGAGCTGAAGACGCGCTCGGTGCCTCCGATTCTGTTTTCAAAAAGAGAAACTGCCGGCGAAAAGGAGAGGCCGGAATAATAAAAACACTTTTAACATTAAAAGGGGAAAAAAAAGAAAAAGGAATGCGTAATGTGAATTAAGTATTTTCCCTTTGCTGTGTCGAGCACGCGCTCTCTTGTTGGTCCAGCGAAATACGAAAATTATACGCGTTGAAAGAGTACACTTTTTTTTTTTTTTTTCCAAAATCATCGCAGTATCTTCTCGTATAGCCTTCCGGGAACCACAGAGCTTCGCTCGGCTTGAAAAGCGGAAACGTTTTCCGCTTTCGATTTGGTTGTAAACTCGATGCGGAGAAACGAGAACAGCCAGTACATCGAATCGCTTTTTAAGGTCAAACTGATGATGAGTTGACATGCGAACAACAAAACGGTTCGCGAGAATTGACAGTCGAATCTATCCGAGTACTTCGAAGCTCATAAATACGCGCACGAGTGGGACGTGTAATTATATTTTCAAAATTCGCCGTCTTTTGTTTCAGTTCGCCGTTTCGCAGCAGACGCCGCAAACTGCGTCGCTTCGCGATTAAACTTATAAAACTAAATTAGCCCGAGAACGAGGTCGAAGTACAGCGTGATGGGTTGGGCTTTTTGCGCCTCGAAAATGGTTGAAGCGAATTTGAAATTTCTGGCTTCGGTGTACGTAGTTGGTCCCAATATACGTGAATAACACGTATCGAAATATAGCGGTTCGAACGAGCTCGAATTTCTTAGTATTCATGGGCGCCGTCAGAAAGGGACCAGTGGGCGCATTTGCCCCGCTGCGATTGCCTTGTACACACTATACACTGGGTAAAATGATGAAATTACACGCATTACACTAGATAAAACGCAATAATTTTTCAAATTGGCCACTCCTGAGAAAGCTTCTGGCAAAGTCTTGGCGGCGCCCCTGTATTGGCTTTCGGTTACTTTGAAATCAAATCGTGTTCGTTGACACGCTTCGAAACACAACAGGACAGGTATAGAATCAGCGTCATAAATTTATGGTTCTTCCGTCGGCACACTTCGAGTTAACGGCTAATTTATAATGTTATTATCACAAACAAATTTTAATTTTACATATTTTTAACGACTATATATGTCAAAAAAGGAAAAAGAAAACGAGTCGATAAGTAGAAACAAAAATATAACATACATTTATGCAGATAGAAAAAGAGGCGAAATTTACACATAAACTGATGCGAAAAGTGTAGAGTAAGTGTATTTCTGACTAGATTTTACTGTTCCTCCAAATTGTGATCATTTATCGAGTTACTAGTCTGATTTTCAGAACTAGATTTAGAAAACAACGGAATTCTTTGATTTGACTTCGCAGAAAAGGAAGTCATATTAAAAGGACAAGCTGTCTTTCTCCTGAACCGGTGAGCCTATCTATGCAGTACCTATTCCAGCTAGGGAAGGATGTAACCCCACCCCCAACCATGAATCTTTGGAGTCACCATTTTCCGGCAAATTCGACCATTTAGTCGGCAAGATCAAGAAAGTTGGTAGTTCACCGATACCGTTTGTTTTTATCTTGTTTATTTAGTATCATTTTTTGCTTGGATGAAAATTTTTGGGGAGTATATAATCGCACGCGTAGGAAAAATGTTAGCACGCGAAAGAAACACATGGGAAAAAATTTTTTATACTACGTGATCAGAAAGGCAATGTTTACATTGGTGTTTTACGGACGACAAGAAGCGCCTATCATTCATGCATCAAGTGCTAACAAAACCCGCATGTAAAGTACACGTCCCCCAATGTAAAGCGTTTTTACATGAAATAATTGCTGGCCAGTATTTTCGTATCGGGGAATCGAACCCGCGTCCATTGAAACACTTGACTGAGATGTAACAATCGTCTGCAAAATAACGACTTGAAAACGCATTTAAATATTCACGACGTAGTACAGCTGTTACCGTTTGTTGTTAACCGTCGTTACTAGGGCTAGGGGAAATATGCCCTTGAAATTTTGAAATATGCAGTTATCTGACCTCAAATATGCAAAAATATGCTCTGAAAACTTTGGATAGCGACATGGGTATTAAATTAAAGTGCTTTTTAAGCTGAATAACGTGGCAAGCCCGCAGGGCTTTCCAGTCAATCATCATTAGCTATCGGCTCGAGCTGATTTTTTTCATTGGCTGGAATAAAGCTAGCTATTACCTGATAAAATTTTATTGGCTAGCTATTGGCTTAATTTTTCAAAAACCGCGTGACCCTTCAAAAAACTCGTTGTGAGATGTAGATGCTTGTACTTCTGGTAATATTAGAGAATATTTGGATTAATTTGGGACGTGGCTCAAGAAAAAGGACCCAAACGCTCTAATACACAAAAATAAAACTCAGTTTTCATTTTTTTTTTGTTTAAAAAAAATTTTTGATTGGCTGATAACTGGCTATTGGCTGGCGAACTCAGGTCAGCCTGCTATCGGCTATTAGCTGGAACCCATTGGCTACTGTCAGCTATCGGCTATTGGCTATTAGCTATCGGCTGGCTGGAAAGCCCATGGCAGCACTATGAAGCTTTGAAAACTGAAAGTTTTTACGTCAGTTCTGTTTTATAAAGAAAATTAAACTTCCCTCAAAACAAGTTTGAAATCTCTTGGTTTGTTCTTTTCTTTTTTCAGTTGTTTTTACGATAATTTTTATTTATTGGTAAAAATATGCCCCAAACCCTCAAATATGCACAAATATGCTCTAAAAATGGCTCAAATACGCAAAATAGGCATTTATAGCCAAAATATGAAAAATAGGCACCATAAGATTTCAGTATTGTCATCAGAATTTTATGAATCACAAAGAAAACACAAATATGGCATATGAGCTGCACCCTATAAAATTATGCATTTTCATATTTCGCCTAGCCCTAGTCCAGTACCTGTGTATGTTGTTTGTGCACGTGAACAAACTGAAGACAAGACTGTGATACTGTACTTTTTAGTAATTACCTGAGTAAATAAAATTTTTGAATTAATTACGCACACAAAAATCACCTGTCTATAATTCAAATTATTAAATAAAATACAGATCATGTCAGCGAAAAATACTGCCATTTCTGATCAAGTACATTTGTAGTATTAAAAATATCTTCCACAACAAGAGCCAAAAGTGAGTTTACATGACCCGGGAATTGCTCACTCGCTACACTCATTCGCAAACTTTCCCTGCCGAATCCGACTATGCGGAGCAATACGGCATAGTCAACTCGGCATCTACAAGCGCGGTGTGAGCCAAAGTGGCGTCATGTCTTCACTCGTATCTATAGGGCTAATTTAATTTGAGGAACGAGTGTTCATTAAGTACTCAGTATGATTGAGTGCAAGTACTTTGAGCGTTAAAATACGACAAAAAAGATAGTGTTAACTGCGGCTGCAAAGACTGTCCTCTTGGACAGAAACCCAAGAGAGAGGTCGACCAGGGCTGGCGAAAAGCCCTTACTGATTTAAACCTTATTTTACTTAGTCTTCTTATTTCGTGCGCCAAGATCGTTTAATTTTTTTTCTCGTTTTATTTGATAACCCTAGCGTTCAATGACGTTTTTTTCCTTTTTACCTTTTTCTTTTATCGTAAACTTCTCTTGTTTTCGCGTTTATGTTCATTACATGTTTGTGTTTTCCTCTCTTCTTTCGCGTGCGTTTATTATTCCTTCGCGTGTCGATAAATGTAACCCAACATTTTTGTATAATTGAGAAGGATTCATAACTAAGAAGATCCAAATTTTATCAAAAATGAGTTAAGCATGATATCTGATAGTAAACAGCATGCTGAATCACGAAATGCCGCTCGTTTTCATGTTCAGGGCTTTTTTTCTTAGATAGTGGGCTGTGAAAAGCGGTGTCAGAATCATAACTAACATTATCCCTCGGATGTTATCAGTTTTGACTCCAACATATGAATCCCCCCTCCCCCTTTCAATTTAGTTCCACATAGAAGAGAAAGAAAAAAAACTTTGTTGTTTGAAATAAATGTCAGAACCTCAGAACGCTGTGCAACTTTTTTCTTCACCGCTGTATTCATTTTTCTTTTTTTTCAGCTTTCAGCTGTCGAGTGGAGTAGGGTAGGAGCAAAAGGTTGGTAATAGGGACGTAGCGAAGAGATTTTTTCTCGGGCGGGGACAAAAACTGTCAAATTCCCAACTGAATGAACTCAAAATTCCCAAGCATCAAAATTCTTTTGCATCGGCTAAAAAAAAAAGAAAACATGAATTTGACTTGTTGGATTTTCCCAGCTTTTGATCCAGCTACTACAATTTTCAAACTCCGGCAGAGGCTGGGAGGGAGTTGCCTCCTTCCACTCTTAGTTTCGTCCCTGGTTGGTAATTGGCACGTTATCCATTTTGCATCATGTGGAACAGTATCAGGCACCAGAAGACTAGTTTTCGGCGTAAAATTAAGATCTCACAGTCAGAACTTACAACGTCCACTTTTTTTTTGTGTGTGTGGGGAGGGGGGGTGGATTTTAAGGCTTTCCACGAGACTTTGGAAAAAATTTTCCATTGGAAGTTGATACAAACATATCAAAGAACACACAGTCTAAGTTTCAGCTAAATCTGTGGCGTGAGTATCGCTGTGCACATTTTTCGTCTCTCCTATAAAATCGAGTTTTCATCAGATCTTCTGAGTTATGATTCTAGGCTCCTCGTTGGCATTTTCAATATCAGTCGGCCAAATGTGAAAAAGTGACAAAGACTGTATTTTTTCTTACATTTTCCTGAACCTAGTTGGCAATATTGCTCTATTTCCACCCCTATCCCCGCGACAACACGGCTTGGCCTGCCTTTGCTGCCACGAATGCCATACCGGTTGGTAAAATGCACTGACCATTTCCTCGTTCCATCTGAATAAACCACAAAATAGCGAGGCAATCTAGGTAATAAAAAACGTAGTCCGATGCAAATACGTCCGATAAGCAGTACAGTTACTGGTCAGTAGATCATTCTCATCAATGTTAATGTGCGAAGGAATTCTTGATGGAGCTTTGCTTTCTAGGAGGTCAAATAGATCCCAAAAGTGGATTTCCGATTTCACGTCGTCAAGTCGATGAACATTAATTATACTGAAAGATAGTCGAGGTGGGAAGATAAAATTATAAGCTAAGGGGGATGGCAAAGGGAAGGTAAGCAGGAGTGGATACAGAAAACAATTTCGAGGGAGAGGTGTCCGAATGAAAAATGTTATAGACGAAACATAATAGCTCCAGGTCACTATAGACAGATTTAGATATTTTCGGGCTTCCAGATTCTCTTGTATCCGCCACTGAAGGTAGAGGAGGCCTATGCCCAAGGATGGGCGCACTAATCTAAGAAACATTGTACTAGTAAGATATCATGTACGATATGAAATAAAGGCTGTATTACTACTGCTATATACTCTACATAAAAAGAGCTACATTACAATTCTTCCGCATCACCTTGAAAACGACATAAAAAGAGGCTCAAAATAATCAATTACATTGCTTCAGCATAAGCATTATAGGTGGAAACGTAAAGTTTTTGATACAATATTTTTTCTGTTTCAATCACCTCAGCTAACAGAAAACGTTTACTACCCACCATAAGTTTCCCTACAGTCTGCCATTCAATTAATGGAAACACGTAGTTTAATGTAACTTTTGTGTTTCACTGGTTTGGGAAAACATCAATTCGGAGTCCGGCTCTTCTTCCGTAAATGTGAAATATAAAATTCTCAGATGTTTTACTATCCTACCCGCAACATTTTAGCTCAATATTTACTCTACAAATAGTCCTAGCAACAATGAGTGACGCTATTGCGTTAATTACGTAATCTTCACAGGAAAAAAAAAAAGAGTATGCGGATCATTTTAACATAGAAATTCTGGTCACGGCCCTCGGGACTTGTATTTTTGTCGAGGCGGGTGAAGGGGGTATGAGGTGGACTGCTAAAAGGTAAACTAAAATATGAAACATTTCTGTTGAAACTAAAAAAACTAGAAAAAAAAACCTGGCGCAGCTAGCTCCGCGTTAGAAAAACTGATTTCTTGAAAATAAAAAATCGATATATCGATAATCAGAATAATCAGTAACTGAATTAACCAAGACAATGGATAGTCAAAATTAGTGCTGTTAGCCGAAACGAAACAAAATGCCTAAATAATGCCGCATGAATTTCCGTCTGCTGAAGCAAAATAAAACTGGAGGAATTTCGGCACAGTTAGGTATAACAAAAAATAAATAAAAATAAAAATAAAAAGCCAAAATAAATTTGTTTTGGTATTTGTGAAATGACAGGAGGAAAGGGACCCGTGCACAAAATAAAACATTTTTGTAATAACAACTGTTTTTGACTAATCTTACTAATCTTTGGTCGCTTTTTCGCGCGGTGTTGTCGGAGGAATTCTAAAAAATTTTCCCAAACTGCTGTAAGTCTTCAAAGTTGAGTGTCTCATAACGTGAAAACGTTATCAGTTTTTTTTATTCGCTCTCCTGTAAAATTTACATTTTTGCGCACAGGTCTCTTTCCTCCTGGCACGTCACATTTCAGATTTAAATCAATAGTTTACCGGGATTTCTGCCAACACATGGTAATTTATGATAAATTACCGGCAATATTTGTAAATAACGGCAAACTACTCGTATTATTTATAAATCAAAAGTAACGAAGGTACTGTTATCAATGATACATTAACGTAATTATGCCGAAACCGATAGCATAGGAAAATGAAATTGCTATGATACAAATATAATACTGAAACTTATGCTGGAAGGAAAAAGTGTATTGCTCGTTTGTTGAACTGGGAGGGAAAAAAGATTTCGGCTAACCACACACTAGTTAAAATAATTGATAGTAAAAATAATTAAAAACAAAGTAACTAAGAGATAATCAAAATAACCTATAATTAAAATAATCGATAGTTAAAATAATTGAGGATTGAAATAATTAATACAGTCGAACCTCTGTAACCCGAAGTTCAAGGGAAGCAAAGATTTCTTCAGTTTATAGAGGCTGTCGAATTAACCCTTTCTGTCCCAAAAACGTGGAAATTCCTTTGGAACCAAATCTGTAGTGAAACTTGTTCAGTAGGCCTCCAAGAACATTAGAATGGATTATTTCGAACCCCAAGCCCCCTCTCCGCGATGAGACAATACGTCTCAGTGGGATTACTCGATGAGATATATGTATTGTCCCACTGGTACTGCAAAACATGAACCCACACATACACCGCGACTGATGGCCACTCTGCAGCGCGCTCTAGCGTAAAAGTAAGGCCGGGATGTTGTTCAGCAGTTGAAATATACTCCCAGTGGGATAGTTGAAATGGATTTAAGCACTGTTAGTGATCCCAACAGCATTTTTTGAAAGTTTTTGGAACATATTATCTCACTGGAACCGAACAGGTTAAGGACGTTTGAGTTAAAAAGGCTGGGGCAGTAAAAATTCAAGTCATAGAGGTCTCTCTCTCTCTCTCTCTCTCTCTAAAAAAAAATACAGAAACCTTAGAATTGAAGCTGTACCCCCTCCCCCTAAAAAATCTATTTATAAAGGCTCAGTATTTGGCTTTTAGAAGTAATTTTGTACAAGCTCCTTATGGGGATCCGAAAGATAATAAAGAAATTATCGAGTTGTAAAGGTTTTCGAGTGAAGGAAAATTCCGACTGCATTAAAAAATAATCGGAATGATAGATATTTGAATAATCGGAATGATAGATATTTGAATAATCGGAATAATAAATAATATTTAATAAAAGTAAAATAATAAATATTTAAAATAATCAATAGTGGAAATAATAAAATGGATAATTGGAATAACTGGGAATTGAAACAACCGATAATTGAAATACTTAATGGTCTAGATGATTGACTATCAAAATGCGCAATTGAGGACCTGACTTCTAAAACGCGCTTAGTCCAAAAATCGAAAATCGAGTTTTTAGCGCCATCTGATGGAGGAAATTAAAAGGCACCTTTCAAAGTTGGTTTCACAATAATTTTATCACGACTTAGAGCCAGTTACCTTCCCCCCCTTTTTTTATAATACTGACTTACTTATTCTTTTTTTTAATTTCATGAATATAAGACTCTTATGACTGTAAATCATACTTTTTCCTGTTCGTGGGGTACACGGATGTCTGAAGGGGGGCATTGTTCACGTGTACCTCGTTCACCGGAATGACCGTCTCTAAGTTATATCTTCCGATTCACGACAGTTTCTAGGTCAAGATGTACGAATTTTGATCTTTCACAAGTATGACATGGTCTGCCAAAACGAGCGAAGTCCACGACTTCCCCCATTTTGCACTCCCATACCTCGAAATCTGTTCCCACGCCAACCTTCATACTTGGGTGGTATTAGCATTGACCCCTCCTCTTCCCATCCACACAATGGAATCAGTGTTATCACTTTTCGTTAGCGAGTCAGAATGTTTTTTTTTTCGATTTTCCAACATTTGGCTTTTTGGACTAAGCGCGTTTTGGAAGTCAGGTCCTCAATTATCAAAATAAATGCTACAATAACTGATAATCGTAATAATCAACAATCCAAATAACCGATAATTTAAATAATCGATAATTGAAATACCTAATTAATAATTATTTCAATTATTGACAGCCAAAATCATTCATAATCAAATAATCTGACACTTGAAATAACTGTTGCATCGGTAAGATTGTAAGCCTTAGTGAATATGTGAATATTCAACTGCACTCTCTTCCCCGCTCCGTTAATCAACACGTAAGACTACATCAGTCAAGTCAGGATAAGTACCTGTATTGATATGCAGCAGGATGAGGGTTACTTTCAATCTCCCTGCAGAAAGTTTCTGGGGCAGGTATGGAAACATCGACAAAAAATATTTCATAGTAAAATTGAGAACAGAGTAACATTTGTTTGAGGAAGCTTTCACACAATTAATATTCGTTGACTCACTCGAAAATCCAGTTTTTGGGAGTTCTTTAACCTCGAAGGAAAGGCATTTTTGAAAATGTTCAGGATTAGTACTCTCCATGGACCAGGCCATCGACTTCTATACATCTGGTCTAGATGTGTCTCAAAATGCAGATTAAATCGGAAACCATCATTAGGTCTTGCGTTATATTTGGTTGTTGAATCGATCTTCCATCCGCCATTAAATCACTTCAACGGCCTTCAAGGGTAGACTGAGTCTTGTCGCCGAGGACCGAGGAAAGAAATAGGTCAAAAATGTCGACTATGTGCAACAATAATGTTTCGTACAAAAAAAAAAAAAAAAGAAAAAAAAAAGCTGAGCTGTATTCTGCCAAAAAAAGTTGATAACTGAGTTTTCTTTGTCAATTACAAGTCCAAAACGCCGATTAAACGGTGGAATTTCCCGAAAAACACCGACAGCGAAGATTCGTGAAGGGAGGGGTGTGTCACACTCTCTCAAAACCACCACCTCTCTCCTCCCCCGTCGTTCCTTTTGCTCCCGTATCACTTTTACAGTAACCAGTCGACGAGGTATGCGGGCAATCTTTATAAACACACCAGCTGCCGTAAATCGAACCTCCAGTCGCCATAATTGGTCGAGGCGGTCCACCAGACACGGTACTACACCCAGGCTGTTCGAAACCCGAACACACCAACTCGAATCGAATCTTCGTGTCGTACCTATTCTACGCACGTACGATAATCCTGATCCATACTACGTTATCTGCTTCAGGCTTTATAGGTGACCTACAACCACTGCACCTAAATATTTCCAAGTCTGCTCGCTGTACGCATAAGTACCCTGTGCGAGAAAGAGAGAGAGAGAGCGAGAGAAATAGACAGAGAGGCCGAGAGGGAGAAGAAGGGCAATAAAAAACGAATAATTAGTTCAAAGACGACCCTTGCCCACGAGCCCAGCCGCCCTCCCTCACTGGAGATCCACCGCTATTACCGGGGCTGCTCGTGTCACCTCGAGCAGCGAAACGCGAGTGCAAATATCGTCGGTCACGTTTTCACGTACATTTTCACGGACATCTCGGCTCTCTCGTTCGATATAGTCGGTGCGACCGATTATCGCGCACGCGTTTTCCGCACTCTTTCCCGTCGCCACGGCACAGAACAGCAGCCGAGGAGCGTTATATGCGTACGTAGTACGTACAGACGCAAGCAGTGCGTGCGTGCGAGCGAAAAGGGCGAAAACCAGCGGCGCTGCAGCCCGCCGCTCGATTCTTTTCCACCGAGGAGGCGACCGCCGACCGGTTAGCGGCGACCGAGTGGCCAAAAACTAAATAACGCGGCAGGCCTGCTGTGCTGGCCGGATAGCCGGTGCCAGCCATACAACTAGGCTCGTCTCCCTTCGATTACGTACTCGAACCGACAAAACAGCCATCTTCGTATTGATTCATTTTGCGATAGTCAAAGCTGCGAGTGATTTCTATTCTGGCACGAGGAGAGGCCTCCATGAGAATTCTAGAAACTCGCTTATCACAAAAAATATCGTAGAAAGTACGAAAGAAGTCGAAATACGAAATACGAGTACGTGACGAACTGAGGTCTCTAAAACGTGTAAACAGGTGCGTGAAAAAACGACCAATGAAATTTGAAATCTGAAAATGATTAGAATTCAAATAATGATAATTATCAATAAAATCAAGGTAGCCACGGTGTAAATTGAATATTTTTTTGGTTTTATGCCCAATCTACCCTTGTACGGGTCCCCAAAACTGCTGTTTAGACAGCGAAATCATTTCCCTTTTACTGAACAGAGAGCAGTCTGACGGCTACAAAAGGTGAAACCAAAACGTATGATCGGAGATGACGACAGAATTTTATGCAGTTTACTTTTGAGTTCTCTGTCATCATTAGGACTAGGATTTTTATGAAAACGCACCTTTTTTGGTTACTTCTCATATAACATAATATTAATGACATTTATCCGCTTCTAAGGTACAGCTTCCTGTTGGAATTACAATAATTATAGTAGATGTTATAAAATATATGCGTGTATCAATATCTAATCCAATTGTAAATATATGGTGAGCTCATACAATAGGATTGCCCCCAGGTTTCAGCTATTTAATGGACGCTACGGGGCAAAAAGTGGACGGTCCTTTTTCTCATTCATTTTTACTCGTATTACAATTTTGACTTTTACCTCAAAATCATATTCAGCGACTCAAACAGTACTAGAAAACATTTAAAATTTACCTAAATTGACACCGAAAAAAAAAAGTTTGTGAAAAAATGCGAAAAATCTTTATTAAGAAAGAGTACCAGGGTGTCTACTGGTCAAGGAAGTCAAGGAAAAGTCGAGTATTTTGGAGAGTGGTCAATGAAAGTCAAGAAAGTAAAAGAAAAGTCAAGTATTTTGGATAGTGGTCACGAAAAGGCATAAATTTTTCATTTAAATTTCCTCAAAATTATTATCACGATTTTTTTTTAAATTACAAGTAAATTTAAAGTAATAACGTAAATATTTTCAGATAATTACATAATATCCTTTTTCATAGTATTTTCTAGTGTTTCAATTTATTGTGAGCTCCCCCCCCCCACCTTGGTAAGGTTTTACGAATAAGATTATATTTGTTGTATGTGTGTAAAACGGTTATGAAAAAAGTGAGAAAAGGTCAAGGAAAAGTCAAGGAATTGGAAAATTTGGACCCGGTAGACACCCTGCAGTACGTTAGTTTCACGAAATCTCGCTTACAATAGTTGAATAATACTATGGAGAATGTAAAATGATAACACAACAGATTTCTCCTGTGTAATTTACCTCCTTATCACTCGAAAAATCTCGACTTGTATTTACCCCTCGCGTTTGGCCCCCAATTCTAAGGCCTCTAAGCTATCCAAAATTTCCCCCTCGGTTGATTCTGATAGTCCTCAACAGCCTCTTTTCAAATCTTTTTTTAGAAATCTCGTATCTTATTTATTTTTATTTTATTAAATGCTCTAATTACTGTACCTACATTATCAATGCGGGATTTTTTGGTGAAGTTGAAAAATTTTTTTTTTTTCCAACACTGATTCCATTTTTGTGCTGGATTTTTTAAGGTCGTTCTTTGGGTAGTTCTACACACTGTGAGCCGGTCGTCACAAAATACAACGTAAATATGGCAGAGTTATAAGACAGTCTAGTTTTTGCCCCGCATTTTTACATTCCAGGAATTGCCCCGCTGTACCTTATTTCTGATAATTCTGATTTTCCTATTTTTCAAATTTCGAAAATTCTAAAAAATGTTTTCATTGAAAAAAGCAACGCTGTCTTTCTTCAATCAAAATGAACGATCATAGAAAAAGTTAAATTGAAAATTTAAATTATTAATTAATGCAAAAAGACACCCATACTGCTTTATTTTAAAGGACATTATTTTTTGCACATTTTCGATTTTCAGCGCATATTTTTGAAAAATAAGCTCATATTTATTGCGCATATTTTACCGTTTTCAGAGCATAAAAATCTGAGCCTTAGTTATCTCTAGTTTATTCGAGGTTGGCGGATGAATCATAAGATCTGGCGGGGGTCGTACTTTCTGGATGTGTTCGTATGAACTGTGAATAGTTTTAGTCTTTGAACCCTGAATTTCTTTCTTAACTTGGACGTTTCGGAAGTGTTTTACATTGAGCTTCTTCACATTATGTTGAAATTTGGTGGCTGCACTTGCCTCCCTTCAGAAATTATTGACGGACAGAAACCTCCAATCTCTAATAAGTATATATAAAAGTGTTTGTTTGTCTCTGCTCCTTTCCGCGGATCCAGGGGCATTAGAAATATGGTATCTACCCCTTTTGGTTATCGCCGACTCTAAATTTAAAATTATACGCAACTCTGCCCGGGGTTCCCCTTTGTTCCTACTCTGTGGGGATGCAGAGGGTGCAAATGGGGGCGTCTGGCTTGGCACTCACCAGTCTTCTCGGGGGTAGGTCTGCGTCCTCCCGGGTCTTCTACCTGTGGTGTAAGACCATTCGTAGGTTTACTGTCCCTAATGTGTACAAATATGAGTCGACAAATCCGTTCACATTTTTTTGTCAAGAATAACTGATTTGATTTTTTATCCAGTCTCGCTTGAGAGCCTAAAATCACGATGTAACCCCTCCAAATAAGCATAATTAAATTCGTTTAAAAAATTAAACTCAGTGTTGAAATAACAATATTTTAGGTAGCTGGTATCGAGAGTTTCATTGGAATTCTGATCCTCTTTCAGTTGTAGCTCCCAAAATAAAAATTTTAACTCAATTTGCGTGGACCGTTAACTTCACCATCGAAATAGGGGTTCTTACTCTCGCTGAATTTAAACATATAGCATTCAGTCCCCTCTGTGGCCTCGGAATTTAAATTTTGCAATAAAAATCACTATCTCAACAATTTGTAGGCAAACGAAAAATATAACCTTATGCAATGGTAGCGATGTTTCTTTTCTTGAGTTTTCTATTCTGTAGAGCTCTTTGGTACAACCTGGAAATGAAAAAGAGTGACTTTTAGAATAGATTTTCAATACCAACCCATAACATGCCTAGTTATTTAGTTATTAAGCATGTTTTATTTTTAAAATGTATTCAACTCAGAAATGATATGAAATTGCATTCGATATCACCATCAGGTACTGAATAATATTTCACAGACAAGATTAAAACCTAACACATGGGTAGTTTCCGGTCCGCTAGTTTTCAAAACCACAATCGCGGCGTACAGTCGACCAAAAAGACCTAAATCGGCATGTAGTGTCATTCCCAGTCATAGGAGGCGTCTATCCAAGAATTTCAGCGATATTTATGGAATTGAAAACGTCATTTTATGAAGGGCCTGAGCGCACTTAATCCTTTGTTATAGCAACCGGGTTATTAAATTCGAGTAACTTTCCTTTATCATTTATCAAAATTTCATAGCCCTACTTACACTTATTCATGAAAAAAGACATCACAAATTCACGGCATTAGATCGCATTACGTTAATACGGTGTCATTACTCACTAACCTGTTATAGTCGACCTGTAGGATGGTTCTTGTTTAAAAATATTCTCGCAAAATTACCCCAAAGCATGAAAGTTATTCCAAATAATTTAAAAAAACAACAACAAAAAACGAAAAATCGGAGCTCAATCGGATAATATTAACCCGTGCCCCACGGGGATTAAAATGCATATTTTTTTGTCAAATTAGTAATTTAAAGAAAACATATCAAAAAATAATAAAATTTACTGATTTTGATGAAACTCGGGTGGGCATTCGTCTAGAGTCAGTACACTATGCATGCAAAATTTTACTCATTTATATTCACCAGTGTTGCCATATAGTAATGATTCAAATGTTGAAAAACGTGATTTCTTTAGCGGTGCAAAATTTTGGAATTTTAGTGTGCCTCCCCAGATTTACATAGGAAATCAAGTTTTGCGGCAATGAATAGAAGGAAGAATGTAGAATTCAAACAATTTCGAAGAATCAAACCACAGTGGTAGTTACTAGATTCAAATGTTACATTCAAAATCTAATGTAGTGACCATCAAGGTCTATAAAATGAAATATCAACTCTCCAAAATTACGGGTAAGTTAGCTTTTCCCAGAGACACTCTATTCAAGGACTAGTCTCAGCATCAAATTCAGCGATCTTGAAAACTTATAAATTTAGTCCAATATAGAATAAATGAGTTGTATGTTTTGAAACTTCTTTTTCAGCCCTTTCCTTGGAACTAATTATCATTTCAGATACCTAAGAAAATTGCGGTTAAGTGTATCAAAACACCTGTCCAAAACTTGTACGTTCATATTTTTTAGCATGAAGAAAAGCTGAGGAAAACAACTGACTTCCGTTTCAGCTCTCTCCTCTTGGAACCATAATTTCATAATACTTCAAGAAATCATATTTTTAAGCCAAGCAATTCGGAAAAAAACTCCGGGAAAATGTAACATAAAAATGAAAAAGTGAGATACAAATTTCAGGAAAAATTTACGAATTCATCAATTTTGTTGAAATTTAGGTATAAATATTGTAGGATGTATGTATATTAGGGGAAAGTTGCCTAAATTGGACCGTTTTTACTTTGAACTTGTCGTTCTCGGCTGCATTTGACCAGAATAAAAATTTGAATACATGTAATGTCATCATGATCAGTTATTATTTGGCTACATTTCATCAAAATTTGGAGACCAGATGAGAATCAGATGAGCGGGGAGATGAGTTTGAAGACCAAAATCTGCAAGTGATCCAATTTAGGAAACCGACGGCCTATGTTGGACCATGGTCTCTTAAATGGGACGTCGAAGTCCTACACAAACGGAAGTATCCCAAAAGTTGAACCAGTCCAACTTAGGAGCTACTTCATTTCTACATAATTTTTATCTCAAATGCAAATCCCTCTTGCTAAGTGACTTTTACTTTCCTCAACCATTACATATACAGTACGTGGATGCGGAAAACAGTTTCAGAATGAGATTTCCAGATGGTTCAATTTAGGAAACAAAATTCAGTCCAATTTAAGCAACTTTCCGTCTGACAAAATTTCTGTCGGCCGACAATAATGACACTGTCGGACCGTCAAATTTCTGACAAAGGAAGCATGCCCCGCCTACTTTGCCAGTATTTTGTCGGTTTAGAACCATTTTTGTGTCAGAAATTGCATCGCAGCGTTCTGATTGGCTAAAGCAATTGTCAATTGTGTCGTTTTTAATGTCAGAATTGGCAGTTCTGACACTGTCGGATTTCTGTCGGCAATTGTCAGGCGGGTTCCATTTTTCGTACTAGCATGGCGGCCTAGAGCAACGTTCGAACGATTCTTAGTTTACTGATGTAGAACATTATTTCGTTTAATTATTTTGCTTTGATTAGCCACCGTTTGGAAATTTGGCCAAAATTGGCGAAAAATTCATGTCTTTCAAAAGAACTGTAGAGCAATAAAACGAACTTGTATCGCTGCGATTTCTCTCTGTGAAGTAAGTCGCTACACTCAGACATAACATGTCATTGGAATTGCGCGCTACCTAGCGGCAAACGCGAAACACTAATAGTGGTCCAACTGTAGCGACGGTCCAATATTGGCAACTCTCTCCATGTACGCAAAATTTTAACTTCTCAGTTTCGCTTCTATTGTAATGGCACTGACTTAAGTTTTCTTCATTTTTTTGTCGTTCAACAATTTAGGATCCTCGTTTGCCTGCCCCTTCCAATCAACACAGAGATAAGGGTTGGGCAGGATTAAATATAACAAAAAATGTAGAATCCCGAAATGTTTTGAAAATTCAAGAAATCATATTCTAAAGGAGAGTAATTTGCAAAAAAAAAAAAAAAAAAGTGGTCTAGAAATGAAAAATTTAACATAAAAAATTCGTCGGGTCAGTACGGTTTGAAGGCAAATCCAATTTTTCTTAAAAATGAGATTGTCGTATCATTGATGAGGTAATTTTATGCTGCATTGATAATAGACTGTACTTAATGATGCTTTTATTTTTTTATTTAATATTTTGCTGATAATTCCTATTTTGCCAGTAATACCCTTAATGTGAAACCTTTTGTTTTCCCTCTGTACCAAAACTAGCTATTTTGAATTTGCCTCTAAATAGCGCCGATCCTACCAATTTATTATGAATTTAATTTCTAAAATAAAATACGAATTACATTTCTTCAATGTTATTCGCAGATTATTGTAGATCTCAGAATATGGTGTCGCAAGTTTCCGAATTTTTTATGAAATCTACTCTTTTTGCTTTATCAAATGTCCCTCGGCCTTTAATCCTAAGTTGATGAGAAAGGACATGAAAGCATCTTAGAATGTTGGACGATAATAAAGGACATACTTGTCTCTCGATATTAATCCGGTGTCATTTTAAAACGAGGGAAACTTTTTTCGTGCCCTCCGGCCCTGAAGCTTCCCAGGCTGACACAGTGACATTTCTTCGACTCACAAGGGGGGGGGGGAGTATGTGAATCTGAAAAGTTAAAATGTATCATGCAAAATATACATGCTTTACTAACAATTTTCGTATTTTTCAACAAGATTAATGAATTTATCATTTTTTTGGAATTCTTTAATAAACTTTTTCATTTATAGATCACGTTTTCTCGAAGTTTTTCCCGATATTTTTCTTCGATTGCTTCCCTTCAAAATACGATTTCTCAAATTTTCATAATGTTTCTGTATTCTAGATTCTTTTTTTCTATTCAGTGTTTCAAACTTGTTATGTAGATCAGGGGAGGCACGTTGAAATTTCAGAATGGCTAAAGATTCAAGTTTTTTAATATTAGAATCGTAACTGCGGCAACACAAGCGAATATAAATGAATAAAAATTTACATACAAAGCACCGGAGTTTCCTTAAAATCAGTAATTTTTTTTAAAATTCGTATGCATTTTTATTCACACGGCCAATTCGCTGAAATTTGACCTCCTCCTCCTGGGGAACGGGTTAATATTGTCTGATCGAGATCACACTTTTTCGAGATGTGTTTTTGGATAATTATTTGGAATAATTTTAGGGGAAGAAAGAAATTTTCCGATAAAATTTTCAAAACAAGATACATGGTAATGTACTGGTCAACTGCAGCTGTAATATTTTCTCTGTTTCGCTGCGATTATTTACGTTAGTGTTTCGGTTTTCAGTTTGTGTGACTCGTCTATCACATATTGTTATATGTTGAAAAACACAAGACTGAACGCACATGGCATCGTGAATATCACGTGTTCATGTTCCGATAAATTTCACGAAAGAATTCCTGATTCAGATGCTAATACTTCCCTCGCCAATAACTGCTCATGTTTTTAACGATAATTTTTGTAAAACTAAACTGACCAAATAATTTCGCGTAAAAGTCAATTAATATTCAGTTCTGGTGACGAAAATTGAACAAAAGTTATCACCTTAAAAAGGGCCCAATTGTTGATGATTCCACTAAATTATAATAAATTTACTCCAACTCAAACGAAAAGGGAAAAACTGAATTTCAAAGTAAAAATATGAGATATTTTGATCCGCAATTTAATTTGCAAGGCCAGCGTGTCTCATATTCTGATTACATCATTTTGAATTTTCGAACGTGTTTTTCTAAACTCGTCAGCTTTGCACTTACGCCCTCTCTTCAAAGCGATACCATTAATTTCGTAAAATTATTCGTATTAACGTTTTTCCAAGATAAAAAATTTGTGGGGGGCATAGCTAAAAATACAAATAATTGCTATCGGGGGCGAAAAAACACGCAGTAACAACGATCTGTACAAATATAGCGATAGGCCGTTTTAATTCGGCGTCGTTTGCCGCTTCCAGTTGTGCACGCTCTCCTCAACCGAATCTATATACAGGGTTAGTCAGTTTTCGACGCAGCATAGAAAAACCCCGTTAGCTGCGTGCAAATGTGACTCAACGTGTTGGTAGCGTATTGTACTTAGTCAGAATTCGATGCAGCATACCAAAAAGTATCATTAAATTCGTTGAGAAAATTTTCCGATAATTTTTGAAAAAACGCCGATGGTTTGTGAAGGATTTTATCAAAAATCTTCAGAAAAAATGTTTGATAATGTCCGAAGAATTTCATTGTAAATCTTCGGAAAAATCTCCCATAATTTTTAAAGAATTTCATCAGAAAGTTTTAGAAAGAATTTTGATAATTTCTACATTGTTATGCAGTTTAAAATTCCATCAGAGATTTTTCCCGGATATTTCTTGTGAAATTCTTCAAAAGTTATCGGAAAAAACTCCCCCGAAGATTTTTAAAGAATCTCTTCGGAAAACATCGAAAATTATTCCTGAAGATTTTCGATGAATCTCTTC
Organism: Acanthococcus lagerstroemiae; assembly: GCA_031841125.1. Taxonomy (NCBI): domain Eukaryota; kingdom Metazoa; phylum Arthropoda; class Insecta; order Hemiptera; family Eriococcidae; genus Acanthococcus; species Acanthococcus lagerstroemiae. The sequence continues at coordinate 39,122,831 of CM063108.1, read as the reverse complement.
GGAGAATTTTTCCTGGGGGTTAGTTGTATCGAAAATTACTGGAATTTGTTTCCGAAAATTTCCAGTGAAATTCCTTAAAAATCATTGGAAAATTTCCCCAAAGATTGTCGATGAAATTCTTCGAAAATCATCGGAGATTTTCCCCGAGGATTATTGAATAAGAAACGCATCGGATACGCGTCACTACTAATTCATTGTTTTAAAAAAATAAGGGACGCGCCGAGTACGCTTCACTTGTAAATTACAAGATTTTTCATGCTGCGTTTTAAACTGACTAAGCAGTTCCGTCATTGCACTGGTATCTATTTTTCGTTCCACTAACAGCGATTTCTTCTGCTGCGTCGAATTCTGACTAAGTACAATACGCTACCAACACGTTGAGTCACATTTGCACGCAGCTAACGGAGTTTTTCTATGCTGCGTCGAAAACTGACTAACCCTGTATAACTACCTACATGAATTCTAGGGAACAGAATAAAAGTGATTTTAAAAACTGATATCAGATCGTACGTACTAAAAAAACATGTTAAAAATGAAGAAAAACAGAATAGCAAAAAAAGTAAAATAAAAAAAAAAATATTCTTTTAAATCGTACACGTATGCAGCGTTATGATATAAAGAGGAAATTTATTGGTTCGAATCCAAAACGCAACTCTTTCAAAATATCAACTGCCCAACAACCTTCCTCCACCTTTGGCACTAACTGTCGCGATTCTAAGCTGCGTTCATTATACTTAGAGTTAGTAACTGTAACCGAACCCCTGGCTCGGTAGCGCGACTGTGCTGTAATCGAAGAAACCGCCGCTTCGTGTTAACTCGGACTCGAGTTGAGGCGAGGGTTCTCAATTATTTAAGATTACACTTCACACGACCGCCAACTTCACCGAACTTCGTAAAGAAGCTTTGAGGCAATTCCTACAGCACCGATAGCGGAGGTGGAAACGAGTCCCCGCGATCAAATAACTGTTAAATGACGGATTCGCGGTTGCGTTCGTTTTCGTCAATACTGCTGCCGACGCTGCTCGTGTCCCGGCAAATCTGCATCTCAATTTCGGCCAACCGATGGTCCATGTCCCATTGCTGCTGGGTCAGCTTCTCGTTCAGAAATTTGTTTTGCTTCTCGACGTCCTTCAGCTGCTCTTGCAGCCTGCTGATTTCCGCCTTCAGCACGACCACTTCGGTCAACTCGCTGACGTTTGTATCTGCCGGAATAGAAGTACAGAAGTCGGTTAGTATTGGCAAATTAAGTGTAAAAAGAAATTCGAGGAAAAAAGGGTTAACCAGCGGGAATTCGCTGGAATTGTTGAGGTCGGTGTTCTAACATAATCGCTGCCCGGGAAGAACAGTGACACAATTGCAAAACCTAGTTTTGAGGAAATACGGAAAAACCGAAATAGAAAAGTTTAATAAAGTACTGTTCGAATAAGAATTACCCTGCAGGACTGAAACATACGCAATTCTGTGCGTCAGTACTGTGTGTGAACAACTCAACATATACACCTGACCAAAGAAAAGATATAAAAAAAAAACATAGCTGTGCAGTTGATTTTAACCCTGTAACACCTCCCCTCTTGCAGTTAGGTCACTGGTCACGTAGAACAAATAAATAAAAATAGGAATTGATAGTCAGGTCATTGTTGACAAAATAAGAAGATAAAAATTGACAATAGGTATTCTGCTTTTACTCGTACTATATGAACAGAAAATAAGAATCTCACAATGCGATGCCTCTGTACTTGTAAAATAATAATGCGAATTTAATTTAAAAATAAGAAACTTTCAAACTTTCTTTCGAGATGAATAATGACACAACGTACACTTGTGCCAGTGTTCTACGAAATGTTGTAGTTGTGTACTTGTTTCTTTACATGAAATGGTGACTCTTGCCTGAGAGGAACAACGTCACAACTGGACGCTATTAAGTGTAAGGGAACCAACCAGCAAAATCTGTTTTTTGAGAACACGTGATTCGAAGTTCAAGAGCCATGCAGAAGATAAGCTTTTTTCAATGTGAGTACACATTTGTGAACCGGGGGCCCAATTTTGAAAAATTCTACATTTTACGCTCTTTCCCACCATACTAATAACTCATTTTGTTTACAAATGTCGGTTGGTTTCCTTATGCTTAACAGCATCCAATTTCCCCCTAACAGTACAACGCGTTACTTCGATCGTGTCGTTCTTTCTCCTTGTAGGAAGCTGTTTTTTTCGACTTGTTGCATGTATTAACTCCAAATTTACAAATTTACAGTTGTGTCGCTGTTCTTCCCGGGCAGCGATACTAAACGTGCCAACCCCAAACCTTTCTGATAATTTTTGACATGGATTTGTCTAATGACGAGGAACAAACCAAAAATTCTGTGCGCAGAAAAACGTTACCGCTGTGATGTAATTACGTATTCCTCTTTACGCGGTCATTCGTTCGCCACGTTTCGACCGACCGACACCGGAGAAACGTTATCAGGACGACGACTGCGCAGAACGTGTTTTTTGGAGCGTTACCTTCGGAGTTTCATTCATTTTTCGCAACACAACACGTTTACCTTGAACACTCAATTTCTCTGGACTATCAGATGGTCGAATAAAATTGATTTTATCATCATTTCTAAATCGAATAGGGAGGGGAGGGAAGAGAAATTCCTCAACTGACGGGTCATGATTTTTTCTTTTTTTTCTTTGTAATGATTTGAGTCGTAAAAACCGGCAAAAATAGGCCTTTCCCAGGTTTTCGAGTCAGATTTTTCAAACTGGACTACATCTTTCTAGTTTTTTTTTTTTTTTTTTTTTCAACAGGCCAATTTGATTGAACCTCCACCCACCCATTTCAGTCTTAACGCCTATGGCGAGATGCAGCATTATTTCAGAAATAGTGGGAATAAAAATGATGACCCACTCATCTGAGACTGTATTATTGATGCAATTCACAGATACATCTTGTATATTTCTTCAGTTGAAGATATTGCAAAAAATTAACGTGCGTGAGGATTTCTAATTGTGCTCACTAGACTTCAGCCAAGAATTGCTATTATTATTAATTTTTTTTTTTTGGGGGGGGGGGGGTGAATTTTAAGAAAAAAACTGTAATAATAAAACAACTGAAGATGCACTACACTTTTATCAACTACTTATATCATTATGATTATGATAAAATTGATCCACAATTGCTACCCCAGTGTCACAATTTTCAAGTTGAAACGCATCTGGTACCAACAAAAACAAAAATTCAGCAACTCCCAAACCAGGCAAATAATGGACGTAAGTAATAATAGTATATTATTCTTATTTTTACTTTACCTCTATGCTCAGGGACCTACCAATTGGAGGGAGGAGCAACTTACCCCTGTAGGAATTTTTCACTCGGCAGTTGAGAAACTTTATCATTTCAGTCAGGCGGAGTTAGGAAAATTCAACCCGTCAAAAGGTTTTTTTTTTTTGCTTCGATACTTCTTGGGAATTGAGTTGAGAAGTTGGAAAAATCCAATAAGTCAAAGGTTTGTTTTTTTTTTTTTGCTTTTATATTTCGGAATTTTGAATTGAGACAGTTGAAAAAATCGAACAAGTTAAAAAGGTTTTTTTCTGCTTTGGTATTTCGGAATTTTGAGTTGAGTCAGTTTAAAAAACCCAACAAGTTTTATTTTTTGGCTTTGATAATTGGGAATTTTGAGTTGAGTCTGTTGGGACTTTCACAATTTTTGTCCCCTTCCCTCCCTGCAGAAAAATTTCTTCGGTACATCCCTGTCTAAACTTATCACTTACCTCCTAGAAAAACTCACCGCACGCCACTGCTAACTTCCGATTATATTTTCCCGATTATAAAATCATGAACCAGAAGATGAGGATGAAGATAGATCACTACGATGGAACAAAAATCCAGTTACCTGACCTTTGATTTCCCTTTAAGTCATCTAATCTGAATGTAAATACCTTTTGGGAGCTTGAATATTAAAATTTTATAGTTTTCACATTTCCATCATGTTATCCCCTCTCCCTCTCTATTTAAGTTCCTAAATACTTGTTCAAGTGCGCTGTTAAACAAGATAGGTGATAAGGGGTCCCCTTGTCTAACCCCTTTCTTTATGTCGAAGTATTCTCCTGTCATTTCCGTCCTAATTCTGGCTTTTAGTTTATCAATATAGTGTACTCACAATTTCCATTGTTTTTTTAATGAGTACCCTAACATTGTGTGATAAAAGTTCCGTAATCTTTTCCCAAGTAAAATGTTTCATTCATATTAATTTTAAGCTATAAATACTTCAGTTCATTGGGAGTTACAGCCACTACGATGGAACTTTTATAGCGTCTTATTGGTCTATTATATAGTTGGAGTGGAAGCACATACATATCACTTGTTGGAAAAACTTGGTAAAATCATACTTCATCAACTTATTCGTTAGGTAGGTATGCCAAAAGAATTCCTCTCACATTAGCTAAGACATGTACAACTTACAGAAATATTTACCTTTCATGAGAATTATACTGTCAATCTCTGTCTACCAGATGCGCAAAATACTACCACTTACCCAGGTAACTAAAGGAGAATAAAGAGAACTAAAGGGGAACAGGGGTAATCTGAGGGTAACCGAGGGTAACAAATGGGTAACTTTTCCGCCGCGGGTAACTAGAGGGTATAACTAATTGCGTAGTATCCCACCAGTTACCCGGGTAACTAAAGGGGAACAAGGGTAATCTGAGGGTAACAAATGGGTAATTTTTCCGCGGGTAACTGGGTAACTAAAGGGTAACTGATTGCGCACCGGGTAAGTAGAATGAATCGTCAACAAGATGAAAGCGGACTACAGTTCTGCAAGGATTTTCTATTATACACCGGATTCATTTATTGATATCACATATTCCACTAATTTAACGTGGTTTTCAGATCATCCGGAAAAAATGAAAATATAATCATGTACAAGTTGAAATAGCAAACGCCTAGGTATGCTATTCTTGATAAGTATACGAAGCTACGGAGAACACCTCATCGTTCTTGTTATTTTCTGTGTAAACTATAATTGAACCGACGTCAAACGACGAACAGAATTTCCCGTGTTTTTCAATACTATATAGATGGAGCTGTTTCTATTCGAAGTTCAAACGACTTCAGCAATCATTATAAATAATTGATGAATGTAAACCGCGCATGAAGCAGAAATTTTCTCCAGAATATCGAGTAATAACGATTTTTCGTTTGCACAATTATTCAAATCGCGCAAACAAACGAGCGTACTTCAAAAACAGATGAACGTGATAATGTTTTCCTTCTACAAATAATTCATGTATTTGCACCTTGTCAAAAACGCTGATCGTCGACGCGAATGTCAGCTCCGTCTTGTTTGCATGAATGATATTTGATTCACCGACCACAGAATGCGAACGGTTGTACAAACTTTATACATAGGTACTAATTCGGGGGAGTTTCCATACTACAAGAATTTCAACGGGCGAGGGCGACGTTCAACTACGGGTGCCTTCATCATAAAATCGATTAACGGTAGTCACTTTTGGAGAAATAACAACTTCGTCAACATTTATTTAGGTAGGTACACGTTTTTGGAGAAAAGAGCACGTTATTCTAGATGCAATCTCTGTTTGTCACGCTCGTAACTTCTCTATACATTCCATTCGACATGAAGTCTCTATACGATATGATCACAGCGAAAACTGAGGTATAAATGTGCAAGAAAGGCATAGAAATGCAGCTCTCACTCCACAAAGATGTGAACGAACGCAGTGAAATACCTACATGATAGGATATGTGAACAAAAATTGAAGTAAGTAGATGACGAATAAAGACAGAGGAAAAAAGGCATGCAAAGATAGCTTTTCTCCTCGGACGTAAATACATGCCACTGCCCCAGTTTAGGGCTCGGATCAGTTCTAGTTTCCACCCGCGCATCTGATACCGATGCGCAAATTCCCACCAGTTACCCGGGTAACTAAAGGGGAACGAGGGTAATCTGAGGGTAACAAATGGGTAACTTTTCCGCCCCGGGTAACTAGAGGGTAACTGATTGCGTAGTATCCCGCCAGTTACCCGGGTAACTAGAGGGGAAGGGTAATCTGAGGGTAATGATTGCGTATCGGGATGATCGAACAGCCGATTATCGGGTCACACAATCGACGATTTGTATACAAATATCAACGGCGATCTTGGAATTAAATCGATAGTCCATGGAACACACATGATGATCGGCCGTTCGATTCAACCAAGAGATCGATCCACACTCTCCGTTGTACTCAAAATCGATTAATTCTTCCATCACGTCAGTTTTCGAGCCTTACGCATCAGTACTTCTTACAAGCACAGTCACCCACAAGCGAACTCTACTCCATGTACTAATTACCTGATATAGTTTGGCTTATTGTAGGTAACGTGTGAGGTATGGTAAGGCGATTCCGGTCCCCGGCATGGTGGCTTTGCTGCTCCTGCTCCGAGGAATGGCCGCTAGATCGGACAGACATCGGCGAGCCCAGCGTCGGCGGTATTGTTATTCTGCAAAATAAGTATAAACACGCTTTAGCAGGTAGCAAAAGTACCATCGAAACAAATAAATCTTGGCATACTATAAGATCTAGAGTATACTGCTAATTAGCAGATCTACGTGTAATTAGGTAGTATAAGTACCATCAAAACATAATAGGTGAATCTTGTTATACTAAGATCTAGACGCAGAGGTCTCCAAACTACGGCCCGCGGAAAAATTGTTGGGTAATAAAATATTTAGAATTTTGAAAACGTATTCCTGGTTTAGAAATTTCAACGTTAGCCACTGGTAAAACACTCGTCTACTTTTCGCCCTTTTTGTATTCTAACCCCTTTTACCTAGCGTTAAATCCAAATCAGCTGTTGACAGGCAGCGGTGATTTTTTTCAGCCAGCAATATTCCATCCTCCCCCCCCCCCTGAAATATTGTTGGCTTGCCAGGCCTTCTACAGTTTTCAATACGGCCCTTGGGAAAAAAAGGTTGGAGACTCCTGACTCTATTGTATACTACTAATTAGCAGATTTACCTGTAACCGGGACTGGGGGCGGGAGCTGAGATTGGATGGTATGGCACGTCGAGATTGATGTTACGAGCATGCGTCAGGTTATCGGTGTACGGAGATATCCACATATCTTCCAACGAAATCTTGTCGTGACTTTCGATGATGCCGGGAGTTGACTTACAACGTCTGCCGAAAAGACCTAAAACGTAAAAAAATGCGAACGGTAAGTGAAATATTGCGAGTTAAAGATCAACATAATAAAGTTGCAGTCACAGCTAGTCGTTTAAAATAGAAGAAAAATGCATACAATGTTTCAAAACCTAATGAAAATCAGACTTTGTAAAAGTATTGATAATAAAAATAAATCGACAATTATAGAAAAATATTGATACTGTTGCGGCGGCCCTCTCCTCACGATTTTATATGTTTGTATAAATCGTCCTGCCTGACTATTTCCTGTGTAGCACCATGCGAGCGTTCAACAAACGTCTTTTGTCTCTTGCATACCTGTACTTTCTGTCTTTTCTAAATCACATTTTTCTCCTTCTTATTCCCGTAACTCACTCTCTTTTTTCTCCTTCGGTTGGCCAGGTGGGGGCATCAGTTCAGTTAGATTTCAGTATAGAAGTTACAGTTGATACGTTTTAGCAGTTAGTCAGATTTGTTTGTACGAGTATTATCGTTAAATGCACGAGCTTTTTCTATCCGCTCTTGTTTTTTGATTTCGAAAGCCCTCACTGCGGTCCAGAATAAATACTTCTCGTACAAATTCCAAAATACCCGCATTTTATCAAAAAAAAAAAACATTAAATAAATGGGGGAAATATCGATAAATTGGATCAATATCGATAGAAGCAAATATCAAATTGGATAATTACTTTTTCTTAAACTTCAGAAGTTTAAGAAATTACAAAAGTTTTTTTATCGTTGAACAGTTCAGTAATTGTAGAGAAAATAGTGAAGGCAATAAAAACTAGGTTTATAAAAAACAAAAGAATAACAAAATTGGTAAAATTAATACATCTTTTTTTAATTAAAAAAAAAAAAAACTCGGTGAAAGCCTGGTCATTTGAATTGGTAAATTGATTAATGAAAAACAATCAACCCATCAACTTGAATCAATTTAACAAAATATGAAAAAATAAAAATAAATAAAACTGATTGATTAACCCAAAATAGTTAATTAATTTTTAAAGAATGGTGGATCAAAAATAATTGATTATTCAAGAATAAAAATAATAAATAAAAAATAAAACATCAAAACATAAAAACAGAATCATATTTGTAAAAGAATTACTACAAACAATTTATATTTTGATGATCATGAGGGAGAGGTCAGTGCCATTAGCGTTGGAGGGGCAAAGGAGAAGACTGGAATACCTCTGCACCTCCCCTGAGCTTGCCCTTATAAGAAAGGCCAAATAATAATAATATTTGTTAATCAAAAACAATTGATTAATACAGAAGATTGAATGATCAAAAACCAACAATTAATAACACACTTCATTATTTGAAAACAATTGATTTATTAAAAGATACGATCAGTGAAAGGCTTTTGTTCGATTATAAACAATCAATTAATTCAAAATAATCAATTTATTAATAAATGATTCAGTAGGGGGGGGGGGGAATTGGTAACCCAAAATAACTAATTAATCAAGCATGCTGATCAATGAAAAAAAATTCGATGAATCAAAAATAATCAATTAATTAAAATAATTTATTCATAAATTGAAAATAATTAATTAATTATTAGAAAATAAGTAGGTAATTAGTTCATTAATTGAAGACCTGATTCATAATATGCTCTTAGTCCAAAGCAGCAAAGTTTGGGAAATTTAAAAAACCTTTCCATTCTTTATGTGAGATTGGTAATATTGATTTCATGGTTTTAATGGGAATTCAAGGATATAGTTAGCAATGATGTTAAAGTTTGAAAACTGTCGGATTTATAATCTTCGAGCAGTACGGTCACAGGGGGTGTCATAGACTAACGGAAGTTAGTGATAGGAGGACACGTGAGCTTTCGGCGAAAATTCTATGTTGCCATCCCAAAACCGTCCTGACAGTGGAAAATTTTCGTTTTCTCGGTCCGGATAATGCATGTGGATCTACAATATCTAACTTGGTAAACATAAACAGTGCGATTTCACTCTTGTCAGCTCTCCTTAGAACGTACATGAGCATAATATATGCTTTTACAAGAGTGTTATAAGCCACAGGATGGGGGAAAAGTTTTTTCCGTATTTGTACAGCGTAAAAGAACGTCTTTGGTGGTAAGAAGAAATCTTTTTCGGGTGTGAGAAACCCTTTTTGGGTTCTGTTTTTGACAAAATCGTCAATTTCGATATTTTCTAGTTAAGTAAATAAAGCTTCACTAAAGAACCATAAAATGTGTTCAACTAAAAATATTCCCACCAGAAAGCATTTATCTGATTTTTGGGAATTTCAGTTAATCATGGTTTCACACAGGAAATTTAACACTGCACACGATGGTAACATTGGTTTTTCGCGATAGCGCCGCTAAAGCCGAAACTGACGTCCACCTCAGTCCGAACGCAAGAATGTTTTTTTGCGGCAGCTTTGTTTTCCCTCTCCTGAAAAATCGTGAATTTGGACTTTCAACAAACTTTTGCAAAAGCATGTTCACAAAAATTCGAATATTATCCTGTTCCATATGCCTAAAAATAATCTATAACACCTGGTAGGTGCGTAGTGACCCTCACCAGATGGCGCCAAAAAACCGACGTTGGTAATTTTGGACTAAGGGTACTTTGTGAATTAGGTCTTCAATTGTTAATCAGTTATTTGGAAATAATCAGTTTAAAATAATGAAGTATTTTAAAATAATCAAATAATTAAAAGTAATCAATTACGTAACTAAGAATAATTGATTAATTAAAAATAAACAATGGGCTGTAAAAATTATATAAATTAATAAAAAAATTCATTAAAAAATATTGATTAATCGAACCGTTAATTACTCCGACAGCCAACTGATCAAAAATAGAGAATTCATGAAAAAATATCAATTCATTAAAAGGTTTTGATTATTTAAAAATACTTTGTTAACTGAATATAATATTAATACTGATTAATAAATAATCTAAATGAATTGTTTGACATTTTTCAAGAGTTTGAATAAAACGCAATTGATTTCCAGACATTGATTGAAACTAATCAACAATAATATAATGAATGGACTAATAAATATCTGGGCTTTCTAATACATGTTGGCGACAATACAGCGTTTATTTATTTATTTATTTATTTACTTTCGTTTTTTTTTAGCTTGAAGAGATTGATCCGAAGTAAGTGAGGATTTCCAAAAACTAAGATCTAAGTAGTTCCCATTCCCTAGTGAGAAAGATTTTTCCCTCTAAAAGGAGGGCTACGGGATGATACCGACTTTTCTAACTTCAAATGGAACTGTACCAAGCGAGCTATTGAAATAGGCGTTTCCTGAGTGGCCTACTTCACAGATCTCGTCTGATTTTTGATACGGCTCCGACTCCGGTTTGAGCCTCGAATTTTAAACGTGAAGTAGTTAAAACTGGTTCAATCAGATGACCGAATAAAGAGTATTGAAACAGAAGTTTTGGTTGAAAATCCCAGCAGGGGCGAGGGTGGATTACTTAACTGAATAAAGACTAAGCCAGTGGTTCTCAAATTTTTCAATTTCACAACAGATTTCTCCTTAAGGTCAGTACCGCATGATGACTCATTGTAAGCAGGAGTTTGTTTCTTGAGGGAAAAAAGGGGCAGCAGCAAGATGCAGTATTTTTTAATATTTAAAACCCTTATTTCAGACATAAAAATCCGCGAAACTTTTTTTGCAACTTTTTGGCCAGATAATGTCAAAATGGGGCCTTTAAATGCTAAAGGTTAAGAACCACAGGGCTAGAGCTTTTGCCACAGGCAGATTCTTATCTGTTCTGTGGTGATAAAATTTCGCGTTGAAAATAACAATTAAGATAATTTCCCCTTATATTTTATAAGTTCTTTCTGGAACGTTTACAGCAAACAAAATGAAACAAAAAGCACTAGATATTGAAAAAAGTCTCTGACGTCAGGAAATTCATTGACTTCTCAACTACAAATTGTACATACTTATTACTTACATAGTAATTTTTCCTCGATTCTGGTTAGAATTACTGTAATTCTACTAAAAATTTTTATAATTACAAAGTTTCTTAATACAATTGTGGCAGTTTCTATAAAAAGGGTCAACTTTGTCGGTCGCATCATTTTTGAATTAAGCACAAGTAGACTCAATTCCTGAAAAATTGAGACCTTTTCTAGCTTCCTATGTGCTATATTTATCCCTCTACATCCATTAAAAAAGCGGTACCTCGCCATTTTCGAAAAACAAGATTCTGAGAAAAACGTGTTCAAAGTTTTTGAATATATTTTGTTGATTGTCTTTTCAAAGATCAAACTGTTTCATATATTATTATACAGGGTGTCCAGACTTCGTCCAAGAACCCGCTAGGTACGCACAGTACTTTTGATAAAACTAAGAAAGTTGAGTACGAAAAGTTGCCCGTGAGCAAATTGAAGGGGCTACACTTTTTAAAGATTACAAAAAAAAAAATTCAAGACGATATACCAGACACGATAATTGATGAAATAAATTAATCTGACTGTGGGGGGGGGCTGGTAGTACTGGTTTGGATGGAAAATATCTTAGTACAATATATTGCCTATTCTCAAAATTGAAAGCGTTAGAAAACGTTAAAGTTGGGAAAATTTCATTTTTCGTTAAATGGTCAGAAATTCCGTTTTTCAGCCCACCCTAGGTAAATAATTAATGGTTTGAGAGCTATTGTGACTATTGGAACTTGCTGCACGTATCTAGGAGATTAAAAAATTACTCAATGCAGGATAACTTTTTAAAAATTCAGAATTCGGCGAAGATGGTCGTATAATTTTTTCATCTCCTAGATACGTACAGCAAGTTCGATAGTCGAAGATGTAAAACTACTTGTTGATATTTCTGGAGGCTACGATTATCTTCGTGTGAAAGAGCATCGAATTTCGTACAAGAATCCATAATAATAATAAAATTGATTTTTTTTTTTTTGCTAAAAATTTTACTTTTCAATTTTTTCCGTTTTCCTCGTCTTTTTCTTACCGACAAAGTCGTCCCTTTTTATATAAACTGCCACAATTACAGTAATTTTTACCAAATTCTAGTAAACATTACCATAATTTGTTATTAAAAAAGTGCAAGAATCCCTAAACATTGGAGGTTTACTAGGAGTTTTACTAATTTTTGTCATAATTTTTTTTAGTGTTAGTTTTGTATACACTATCTGGTCTACTGCCCACATTTTTGCAACTGGTCATGTTTTGTTTTCCATATGCGCCGAAGCATGCTGACTAAAATAACCCAGAAGTCATAAAATTGTACTTTTTTCAACTTACGGCGCCTTTTCCTGAGCTGCATATCAAATACAGCTCTAATGAATCTTATTTACCAGACTCTATTGTATTTGATTAGCGACTGTCAACTTTTATAAGCAACCACCCCCTGCCCCCTCAGAGGAGCTGAACATTTTCCAACGCCCCCTATATGGGAAGAATTCAGAAGAAATTTTTTTAAAACTAAATTCAACGAAGAAAAATACGTTTAAAAGAACGAAGAAAACAGATAACAGAATTTCATCACATCAAATCAAAAGAACCAGATCCGCTTGACGAGATGGGAGGAGGGGAAAGCAATCAAAAACTCTTTCACGACGCTCCACACTCCAAGGTAGAGGTGAGCGATATTGCCTCGAAGCCAAAATTCCGTGAGCCTATTACCATTGTGGTTGAGGACGCTGGCTTTCAGCATCTCATTTCTTGAAAGTTTAGTCAGTTTTTCCTGAACCTCAACCGCTGCTGTCTCGATATTAACAGAAGGATTCACAACCCACTGAGCAATTTTCAGGAATAAAATATCCTTGAAACGTTCAGTAAAGTCCTCATGCAAAGACTCCAGGTATTGACAGTAAACTTGTGAGTTACACCGAATATTTCACTGACCTCAGGCTTATGAAGATCCCACAGAATTGGAAACTGGCTGAATTCGTTACCGTCAAAATTCTGTTTCCACAAAGTGAGTTTCTTTTTTCTCTTTTTTTGAGGGGGAGGGGAGACAGAAATAACAGATTTTGTTGTAATCAAATTGACTATATATATCGGCTTGAAGCTGCAAACTGATTCCACTGAATTTTGAGATAAGAGAGTAGAGTTCTTCGAAGTCATGCTTGTATACAAAAAATGCTTACCGCCCCCTGACCGTCCGAAACATGCTCATCGCCTCTTACCGCTCAAAACTGCCGTTTCTCAGTACTTCTACACCGGCCCCAGAGGGCTTTATCGCCCCCGTCAAAAACTACTGTGATAGATAATTTCTAAGATTGTAGCTTGGAGCTATATGAACGGGAGCTGCACGCCTACTAAACAGCACTGCTGCCTGAGAGCCTTGGCGGCTTTCCTGAAGATTTCCAAAAAGGGAAAAACAACATTTTCCGACGCTACCGAAAACGTGCATGATACAATGTACTCTAGCTTTTTAGAAATTCAAGTCTGCACGGCGCTCCTGACAAAATCGAATTATGAAAAAAGAAGCTGTCGCACAGTGACAGAATCCACCCCGCAAAGTGCCTAAGAAGAACGCTGTCAGTGGTTGTATTTCTGTCAGTCCTTCACATAGTCGGTAGGGGAGGCGCGACACAGAGACGAAAAATACATAATGTCGCATTTTTCCATCTGTGAACATCAGAATCTGGAATATATTTTTCTTAACAACCCGTGGTATTGTAGTAAAGCCATCACGAGAAAATGCCGTGAAATTTTATAATGTTTTAAAACTATTTCGCAATTCTACTATACGTGACTTATGTTTGTTTTTTTTTGTTCGCAAACTTTCGCATTTAGCCGCTGATATGGGAAATATACGTCTAAAAGGCGGAAGCAGTTGGAAATAGTATAGGACAGCTTGCTCGTATAACTTGATTTCTCTATTTCTCAGCGCCCCAATTGCCAACAAATTTATATATAACAGTGTAAAAACCTCCGAACGTTATTTCAACACCATGAATCTTTTCTTTACTTTTCGGATCTCTTGTTATTATATCTTTCGCCAACCTTTCCCCTTCTCACTCTTCTCGAGTTTTCTCTTTCTCCACACACGTCTAGGTACCAACAAAATTTCAGCTTGCAGATTTTTTTTTTTTTTTTAAATTAAATTTCCGCTATCTCGTATTTTCATTTATTGATACAGTGCAGGATAAAAAAGAAAGAGAAAAAAAAATGAAAAACGAGTTTTATAGGATATTGTACAAGTTTTTATTATTTGATTTCGCGAACGGGTGTTACGTGATTTCCCGGATCCGTAGGAGGGTTACGGATTTCTTGTTTATCGTGAAAATATAAATCAGGAGATAACGTCGATATAATGAGGTATAATATTAATTAAGTTCGTCTGCGACGCCTTCATCATCCAAACGCCAGCCCAAAACCGTTTCCTTTATCGAAGGCATTTTCTTTACATTTTTTCCCCATTCGAATTTCGCCCTTAAGCTGTACAGCCGAGTAAGATTTTACAACCGTCTCTCGTTTATCCGGAAAATTTTGTAACTTTCTTTCCCATACTTTTCTTGCCAGCTCAAAAGAACGTCGAAGAAACACGTCACGATATGGCAAGCAGTACTTTTAAAGAATATTCGTTTATGGCTGCTGCGACATTTCGCGGCATTGTGAAGAAAAAGTGATCCGTTCTCGCTCCCTGTGGGGGTTTTCCGTCACTTTCATTCTTCCCGATACGAGTTCGAGTTCAGTTCGTACACAACTGCGGGCTCGAGATTGTAAAATTGGTCCTTTTCGTCTTAATGCGTTTTTACATCCCTGCGGCGAAGCGACGGCAAAATTATGCTAAGCAACACCGTAACTGCGCTTCAAAACGAGATCGTCCTAACGGAATTGGACAAAAAAAAATTTCGCGTTGGTTCGAAAACTATACCGCAGTGACGGAGACGATACCCGTTAGATTGTAGGGCACGAACCATTCTGGATATCTAAAACCGATGAATAATCGTTCACCCAAATCAAAAACTTGTGAAGATAATCGTCCTACTCCTGCTGTCCCTGCCGCTGCAAGGTGCTTACACAGAAGTTGAGTCTTAATGTCCAGCAGAGGTTGCCAGAGCATAACAGTGTAGCATGGCAAAATTGAGAGTTAATTTTTTTCGATTTAAAGATGTCGGGCTAGGAGCCTGGGCACTGGCGAATGGTAGTTTTCGCAATTCAAGAGACGTGAAATAGTGCGATTCCGCGAATGATATACTGAAGCTTTGTGTGCTCGCTAGAGGGTCGGTACCACGAAAAAAAAACCTCGTGCAGGATTTAGAAAGTGCGAGGAATAGTAGTACTTTCATTTTCGATCATGGGTTGATCAAAATTCCGGGCCAAAGAGTATTAACTTGTTTTTCAATTTAATTCCTTTTTATCTTTTTCCCCACCATCCCTAAGCGTCTGGATGTAATCTTTCCTTCTTGATCAGGGGGTGCAAGAGGTATAGAAATATGCCCTACCCCTTTTGGTTATAATTTTTAAATCGTTGTTGAGTAAGACTCTTCCTACTGAGTGGTCGGTACCAGTGTGCATGAGCCTGTGTGATTATCAAATTCTTGAGAGAATAGGAACCGAAATAATCAAACCTTCGACTTGACTTCGGTTCATATTGTCGCTGTCCCTCTTTCCTCGACTTCTCCATTACTTCTCTAAACACAAATTTGCTACAAGTAAATTAAACAGAACAACAACCATAGAGAAACCATTTCGAACAGCTAGGATGGCACTTATTTTACCATTTCCACTGATTTTCGGTCCCACGAGAAAAAGTAATATATTTTAGACCGGGTGGTCAAGATTTAGCTGGAAATTTCAAGTCGGTGCACAAGGAGGTTGAAGATTAACATAAGATTTCCACTGAGAAAATATTCAATTTTCTTTTAAAATGCTTATTTTACAAGTGTAGTCAAAAAATAGAAAAGAAGTGATCATATCAAAAAAAAAAAAAAAAGACAAAGACTCGGAAAAACAATGTTTTGAAAAATTTAGTGTTTGGTGTAGTTGGTAGGATCTACAGGGGTCTGATAAACGATATCATCATTTTTTACTCATTTATTTTTTTCATTTATTTATAGTATTCACTTAAATTGACGTCCATACAAAAATTCGCTTATAACATTTGATTTGTCGCCACCCAGGTTACTGTGGACATATTACATATTATTGTCGTGCATCATATTTCGTGTGGATTAATACATTTTTTACGTCGCCCCACTTTTTTTTTTTGTCGGGCATTCATTTTTTTGGCTGCCCCTCTTTTCGTCCACAGACATTTTGTCCACGAGACACTTCGTCCAATGCGACATTTCGTCCACGACGAATTTCGTCATAGGAAATGTGGTCCAAAATTTTTTCGTGCAAAACTTTTTGGTCCAAGATTCGTTCAAAACCTTTTCAGAAGAAGTACGTGAAAATAACTTGGAACGATGCTCAAAAATTTAATCAAGGTAACGAACACGAGTGAGTATACATGAACAAGAGCGAAGTATAGATTCATCGTATACTATCAGTCAATCAGAAGTCCAGTCGCAGCTGGTATGAAAAGCACACGGTGGTAGGGTAAAACTTCCAGTAGTAAACACTGTTCTAGTAGTTGACACCTGCATAATGAATCGCGCTTTTTAGCTTGTTCTGTGGTGTTTTGGTAACACTGTTACAACTAAAAATTACTTCATACCTTGCTTATAACGACCATGAGATACTATCCAGTTTGCTGTTATGCGTTGCGTGAATTATCAGTTCTAAGTTTTGTTGCCAAAAAGTGACAATTTTTTCAGGGAAAAAAAAAAAACCCGAAAATTTCGAGACGTCAGTAATTACAAATTATTTTCTGTACTTGGGAGTTAAAAACTCACATGAAAACTGAATACATTGATGGAATGGTTATGAAATACGTGTTCTATTCTGCGTGTAGATGAACATATCAGTGTATTATCAAATAAGTTTGGCCGGGTGTCTATTATTGCATACCCAAAAAATGATCGATCTCCAGTAATTATTTTTCTCCACAGGTACGAAATAAATTATGAAAATGAGCCAATATACGCGAGTTCAAGTGAAAGTAAGGAATATACTTCTTCAGATCAGGCCCATAGCTTCGGGGGCACCCCCCCCCCACACAAGTAAATTTTTTGCCCCCCTCGGCATTAAAAAAAAACTAAATATTGTTTCCAGTTGCTGCAAAATACTCTGACAGAATTACTGAATGAAGTATTATGTTCAAATAATGTACCCATGCAGTCCCAGTGCAGAAGCCAGAAAAAGAAAATAAAACGATATTTAGAAAACTAGGACATGGATTTAAACAGTCCATTTTTTGGATTGGTTTAACATAGCTAGTGGTGGATTTAAGGGAAAAGGCCTAAGTGGCAATCTTTCAAATTATTTTTTTGGTGAGGAATTACTGTTTTCAAAAGGTCTCAAAGGCACTTTTTTGGCTCTTGCGCCAAGAGAAGTCAATATTCAACAACGTTTAACTACTTGTGAATAAGAGCAGAAAGTTGGTAATTTACTTACTGTGACGCGAATTGAAAATTTGGAAGTTATGTATGCGAAGGACTTCTCTTTGTTCAGTTGATAGACGATGGTTATAACCAAATATTCCCCATAGCTACACCCTCGGTACAGAGTGGGAGCTTTCAGCAAAAAATTACTTCTGCCGCGAGTTGCCCCCCCCCCCCTCTCCTGAAAAAGTAGTCACGCTACGGGCCTGCGTTCAGATGACGATGCAAGCGTAGAACATGTTCCTACCCAGAAAAATGCTAAAAAAAAGAGAGTAAACCTCATGTGAAAAAACCCTATCCATGTAGGTACCTATAGGTACTCGTAATTAATATTTACCTACGCATTTATAATTCAAAGTAATTTTCACCACTACAAATTCATTTACCTACCTACTTGATGTAAAAATTTTTGGAGGATAAGTCTCCTTTTTCGTTTCAAAATATCGTTCAGAAACTGAATCTGCCCTCTAAATATGGGCGTGGATTATTGAAATTTGAAATTCATACTAATAAAGTTGGACTCATTGCTTAAATATTACGGTATAATTAACGTTTGATTATTCAACAAATCAATAATAATTTTTGAATACCTATTCGTCTTTGTTTATTTCGATTTTCGATGTGTCAACTACTGGGGGTATCAATAATTGGTGCATGTCAATTACTGGGATGTCAACTATTGATTTTGAGGTGTCAAGTACTGGTGGATTTTGGACTGTTTTAAAAAAATGTTTAGAAAGTACTCTAATTGACAAATGAAAGCGAAATATATGTACCAAAACGGCTTCAAAGAGTTGGCCTAAACATTACATTGATTGATTTTTTAAAAATGCAAAAATTACAAAAAACTAAACCTTCGAAATGCACTTTTTAAGTGTCAACTACTGGGGGTTTTACCCTATATCTAATAATAACGATAACTAAGGCTAGAAAACTTGAACATGTAAAACATTGCGTCGATTTGGGTCATATATAAAGTTAGGTATTTTATTCTTCCTCACTAGATTCTTTACATTCATGTACATTTTTTATTTATTTATTTATTTATTCATTTATTTATGACTTTGACACAGCGTGTAATATTTGGTACTTATATATATACATGTAGTATTAGTAGAGGTGGACGGGTACTGGTCGCCCCAACCACTCAGCACTCAGTCAACCCTTTTGGGCATAAGCCCTAACCAGCTCACCCCATTTTTTCCTATTTTGTGCCGTGACCAGCCACTTCGGACCAGCAACCTGACCAATCTCGTCAACCCAACGCGTTGCCGGCCTCCCTCTTCTGCGTTTCCGCATGGGAGTCCATTTTGTTGTAATTTTATTCCATCTGAAGTTCGATTCCCTAGCGAGATGGCCTGCATATTTAAGTTTGAGAGAACGAACTATACTGTCAACCCGTTTAGCATTGGTTTTTTCAAAAATTTCCGAAATACGAATTTTGTCTTTCAGTTTTGTATTTAAAATTTTTCTCAACATTGTGCTTTGGGTTGATTGTATTTTTTGGATCTGTTTTTTAGTACATGCCCATGATTGAGCACCATAGGTTAACACTGGTATCACCGTGCTTTCGAAAACTTTAATTTTTGTTTTTAAACTCATTTTACTTCTAAGATTATTTGTTGTCCCCAAAAAGCCCGCCAAGCTTAGGCCCAGCGAGTTTTCAGTTCCTTGCCCGATGTATCTTCAAATGATACAATTTCCCCTAAATATTTGTATTCAGAAACATTTTCAATGGGGTGGTTATCAATTATTATTTCCTCCGGGGGGGGGGGGGGTAATGTTAGTCAAAATTTTTGTTTTAGAGAAGTTGATGGATAATCCCACTTTACTACTCTCTCTTCTCAGGTCTTCGGCCATAGTCTTCAATTCCTCATCGAAGTTCTTAGCTATGATAACAATATCATCAGCGAACCTTAGATTATTTAAGTCTTTGGTTGTCTCAAATAGTGATCCTCTAATTTTGATTCCCTTTCCCTTCCAGTTAATGTGTCGAAAAACATCTTCCAATACTGTGTTAAACAGATTGGGTGAAAGAGGGTCACCCTGCTTGACTCCTCTACCAACTTGAATTTTATCGGATATTTTGTCTAGTTTTAAATACGCTTCAGATTTTGAGTATACGTTTGCCAGAAGTTTTATAATTTTTTGAGGCACTCCTTGTTTGGCTAATGTCGTCCAGATATTTTTGTGGTAGAGAGTGTCAAATGCTTTGTTAAAATCGACAAACAGTAAGGCCAAATTCATTTGATATTCTTTTGATTTTTCCAAAATTTGCTTGTTCAACAGGTTGTTGTGCGTCCAGAATATTTTAGATTTTATTTTTGACAATTTTCATAAACAGTTTACAGATATTTGATGATAAAATTGATAGGTCGATAGTTGTTGATGCCCGATCTATCTCCTTTTTTATGGAGGAGAATGATATCCGACGTCAACCACTGGCTTGGCACCTGTCCTGAGGAGAGAACATAGTTAAAAAGGGAAGCCAGCGGACCCGCTAAGGTATTCTCGAATATTCTCATAACTTCATCCTCAATCCATCAGGGCCAGGGGCCCGGCTGGGCTTGAGAGTTCTGATCATATCCATCAGCTCTTTTACCTTAATGTTGGAGACGTTGTCTCGATTGGTCACGTGTCCCCTCCACTGGCCCTCAGTGCACTGGTTTTGACTTGGTTTATATATATTCCTATAGAATTCTGTGACTGTTTTATTTATTCCTAGTCTATTGGTAACTGACTGACCTGGTTTATCTTTAATTCGTGGAAGTAGATGTTTGCCCCTGCTCAGAGCTTTTTGATTTTCTTAGTGGACCAGGTATCCTCAATAATTTTCTCAGCAATTTCCTGTTCGAACCTATGAATATCCTCTCTAATTTTCTTCTTGATTAATTTTTTAATTTCTGCCAGTTCAATCTGATCTTTATTAAAGAGAGTATTTCTCTGTCTGAGTAGCGTGTGCCTATTAATCAGATTCTTGGTGTCACTGCTAAGCTTATCATCTGTTTTAATTGAGCCTTTTTTAATACCGAATGTGTTGGTTATCAATTTTAATTTCTCTATTAACATATCGTATTTTGTTTGAAAGTTAGAGGGGTCTGTATCGTTCCAGTCTAAATTTTGGATTTCCAATTTCAGTGTTTCGTTTTCTACTTCTCTTTTGTGGATAGGTATCCACATTCTCAGAGAGATGCCTTTTATATTTTTTGGCCATTGTCTTTTCTTACTGATCGGAATTTTGAGTTTACACCTAACAGGCAGATGGTCTGACGAAAAACTGAATTTAGCTACAACTCCTATTTAGCCCAGTCTAACCGGCTCATACCCATCCCTATAGCCAACAAAAACACCAAAAAATATACTTTCAATCTGACAAATAATACACAAAAAAACAATAAAAACAACAAAACCACAGTAGATAAAATATCCCAAATGGCTGCCAATTTTTGTAACATGGACGTACTCCATTTTAATTGCCAAGGTTTGGCAAGTGAAGAACGCCTAGTAGAATTTGAGAATGCCCTTACACCTAATTATGTAGAGATTATTCAGAAGTGAAACGAAACGGGGAAAAACTAATGATTAGAAACAACGGCAATCTTTTTTACTATTTTGGTTCAACTATTGGATATAGAGGGGTGGGCTTCTATACAGATAAAAAACATGTGAAAGACGTAATTGAAATTATAGGTGTCTCTGAAAGATTAGCTATACTGAAAATTAACATTTGTGAAAATATATCAGTCTCCATCTTCCAGGTGTATGCTCCAAATCTTTCAGCCAATAAAGAAGATATCAAAGAATTCTACGATACTTTAGATGAATACTTCAACGTAAATAAAAATGAGTATAATCTAATAACAGGCGACTTCAATGCAAAAATAGGAAAAGAAGATCAAGGCAATATTGGAGTGGGTCCATGGGCAAATGGCAAATCTAATAAAAATGGTAAAAAGTAATAAAATTTTCAAACGAACATAATCTAAAAATTATAAATACATTTTTCCAGAAAAAAGTTAACAGAAGATGGACCTGGAGGTCACCAGACGGTTTCACCAAAAATGAAATAGATCTAGCACTATCTGATAGTCTGAACATTTTCACGTACATTACGTAATTTCAAACAATATAGGAAATCGCCCTAAGGTACACAAAAATTTCATATATTTCGCACATCAACTTACTTCAGACGAACTCATATAACATTTACACATACTTATACGAGAGGTACGTAAAAATTTTCTTTGGACGAAATGTCTCTTGGACGAAAAATGATTGGACGAAAAAAGTTGGACGAAGTGTCATTGGACGATTTTCTTTGGACGAAGTGTCCTCTGGACGAAATGTCGTTATAGTTTACTGCGGAAATTGTCGTTGGACTCATTAAATTGTCGTATTTGGTTGTATCCTTTTGTTTTGTCGGACCATTAAATCAGACCCATTTGGTAATATTAATACTTGGGTCATTCCACATCAAATCGCTCTACTTCTGACCCCCTTTTTTTTTTTATTTTTATTTATTCCTTAATCTGCTGTTTACAACAATTCCTCCTCCCCCGGTACTTTTACATAGTTTCTCGTGCCGAGGAAGTCGGGAGTTCTTACATTAATTATACAATTATTATACATAGGGTAACACTAATACCAATGGAGTGAATATAATGAATAGGGTGTAATAAATGATCAGTGTATATTATCGGTACCTATTTCTAGTTACATGTTATGTAGATATGTAGATGGCCATACCCAGGTTTCCCTTATTCAATTTCGCCCTTAGTTTCCAGAATTTCTTTAACGTATTTTCGTGCTTTATGGTGCCCGTTCCCTTCTTGTAGGCATTTTCCCAAGTCATTTTCTGTAATGCTATATTTCTCTCTTATTTTCTTAAATTTTTTGCATTCTTTAAAGGTGTGGTCTGGACTGTCTTCTCCCTCGTTGCATTCCCTACAAGTACTGTTTTCTGTAATTTTATATTTTTTCAGGTACGTTGCGAATTTTCCATGTCCCGTTAAGTATTGTGTCATAAAGTAATCTGTTTTTAAGTTCTTGTTTTTTAGTCTTGTTTCTATGCTTGGTACCAGACTTGCCGTTCTTCTTCCTTTATTTTCGTTATTATATTGTTCTTGCCACATCTGTATTGTTTCTTCTCTCGCCCTTTTTATGCTTTCTTTAGTCTGGTTTAACGTTATTTTTCCCAGTCTATTTTTCCTTTTTATGTTTTTGATTTCATTTGTTAGTCTCAGTTGTAAATCTATTGGTGGTTTTCCTGCTATCACGTAAGTGGCGGAGTGAGAAACTGTTCTATATGCTGAGATGACTCCTATCAGTATTATTCTTTGCAGGGATTTCAGTTTTTTTATGTCCGACTTTCTCAGTTTCTCACTGTAGGCTAGAGATCCGTACTCTGTTATTGAGCGAAAGAGGGCGTTATATAGTATTTCTCTGTTTTTAATATTTAAGGTCGGGTCGAGTATTAGTCCTAGATATTTGATTTCTGTTTTGAATGTCAGAATCTTTTCGTCCATTTTGATTTTTCCTTCTATGTTTTTTTGAAATTCTTCTTTATTATGCCGTCTTGATATAAACATCATTTGTGTTTTGTTCGAGTTTAGTCCCAGCCCTAGCTCTTTTAATGCGTTATTTAACTCCACTATTTTTTTGTTTATTATTGCTGCGTTTCTTACATTGTCTATTCCTACAATCATTAATAGGTCATCCGCATAACTCAATAATTTGACTCTGTTTGTTTCTTCGACTTTCCTATGAATTTCAGACATGGCTATGTTGAACAGTGTGGGTGAGAGGGAAGACCCCTGTGGGACACCTGACGATAGTTCGTATTCTAACTTTATTTTGTTGTTACAGTCAAACCATCCGATCTTCCTGCCTTCTAAAAAGCTTTCGACGATCTTTATTTTATTTGAGTCTATTCCGTTTTTATTCATAACTTTTAGTAGGCTTGACCATTTTATTCTGTCAAAAGCCCCCTGTACGTCGAAGCTTATTAATACGATATGTTTATATTCTCTTTTGAATTGGTTTAATATCTTGGTCATTTCCTCCAATGCTGTTTCAGTAGATCTTTTTTCTCTATATCCGTATTGATGTTCATTAAAAATTTCGTTTTCCTTAATTTCTATGTTCATGTAGTGTTTTATTATTTTTTCGTAGACCTTGGCCAGAGTGGAGAGTAGAGTAATGGGTCTGTAAGAATTTATTTCTGTTGGGTCTTTGTCCGGTTTATTTATCAGTTTTATTTTTCCGAGTTTCCATATTAGAGGAAAGTAGTTATAGTTCAGTAATTTTTCGTAAATTGTTGGTAATATTTCCGGAGAATTTTTGTGGATAATTTTTATCATTTTGTTTGAAATGTCATCCGGACCATTTGTTTTTCTATTGTTCAGTTTTTTAATTATGTTGGTTAGTATGGAGTCTTCGATTTTTATGTCCCATTTCTTTTCCAGTTTGACTGTATTACTGTGATCGTTTATTTTTGGGAATAGGTGCTTGAAAATGACCTGATATTTTTCTTTTTCTTCTGTGATGATTCTATCTGCCACTTTGAGTGGTGGAAATTCGACTTTTCTAAGTTTTTCCATAACTATTTTATAGGGTTTGCCCCAGACTTTTGATTCCGTGATGAGCTTCTGCCATGCTTTATTTTTGCTTTCTAACATTTCTTTTGAGTATTCAAGCTTCAGGTTTATCAACACTGCATTTAAGAGTTCCATATGTGCGAGTTTATTCATTGATTTATATTTATATTTCAGTCTAGTTAGTTTTTTTATTACTTTTTTATAGGTTTCTAGCTTATCTTTCCACCAGGAGTTGCTGTTTATAAGCAATCTTTTCTGTTTTCCTGAACTATTTTTGTGAATTCCTTTAGTTGTACTTCTATATCTTCTTTTTTAGAGCATTGTTTTATTCTTTTTTGTATTGATGTGAAGTCTGTTTGTTTGATCTTTTCTTCGAATTTTCTGTAATTTACCGTCCAGTTTTTTTGGGGATCTTCCTTTATGTTCTTACTGAGGTCTATTATTTTAAAGTTTATGGACTTGTGACAAGCTAGATTTTCGTTTTCGATTTTAAGATTTTGAATTTGTTTTTTTATCTTTTCATTTACAATTAACAGGTCGATTACACTAGAACCATTTTTATTTTCAGAAGTCTTTAAATTGTATTGGTTTTTTACAGTCAAAGTATTAGTGACGAGAAAGTTCTCGAACATTGTACCTCTTGATTTGTTATAGTTAATGTTTGTTAGTTTTTCGTATATGTTGGATCTGGTGTTAAAGTCTCCTATTAGTAGTATTTTTTCTTTTTTGATATTGTTATTTATGAAATTCTCTAGATCTTTTATTTTTGTGGCAATATCCTTCTTAGCTGCGTTTGGAGACCAGTAGATTGCAATTATTACTATGTCATTTAATCTTGCTACTATCATGCCGTCTGTGTTAAAAATGGGTTGTATCTTTATATTTTTTTTGTGGCACAGTGCTATGTCCGCCTTCATTATGACTGTGTGTTTGTGCGTATTTAGCCCAAAAAGCTTATTCTTTTTGTAGTTGGGCTTTGCCACGATTATTATGTCTTTGTTTTTGTTTAAGATTTCCAATTGTTGGGTTTTTTTCCTGTCTACATTTAGAAACTTAACCTTAATGTTACAGTTTGTTACCTTAATTTGTGAGTTATTATTACTAGTATTATTGTCTATATTAGATTGCGAAGTTTTGTTCTCAGAAGTCTTATCTTTTTTCCATGCTTACAATGAGCCTCGAGTAGATTGGGCACGCTTGAAGTCCTCGAATTTTTCTCAAATTTGAGGATCAGTTACCTTTGAAACAGCCTAGAATGCGAAACTAAGGCAAAATACACCAATGCGTCGACATACACGTATTTACGCCAATACCGCTGTTCACGTACCTTTTACATCCAACGGATCCGGATCAGTCCTGTATTTTTCCAGCCGCTTTGTGGCTATCGCCTCCAATCTAACCCTAGCTGCCGGATACTCTTTCAGCACGTCCCACATATCTTTCTTCGACAGCACGAATAAATCGCTGTAACCTACGGATCGTACCGAGGCCGTCCTTCGGTTGCCTGAACAAACAAACCAGAGAGAAAAATTTATAGTTAGAATGCGGAAAACAAACGCAATTACACGGTAACAGTTATTTACATTACCCGAGCCTCGACTCGTATTTTTGTCGGCTACATTACACGTTTCGGGAGATGAAAAAAAAATAAAATAAAATAATAATAATAATAATAATAATAAAATAAAGAACGAGTATACAGGATCAAGTATATAAGATTTGCTCGTTACCTGCTGTACCCATGTTTAGTATGCTGATCTCGCCGAAATAGGATCCAGCTCGTAGGGTGGCCAAAACGGTGCGGCCGTCATCGGCGACCACTTGTAGTCGCCCACGACTCACGATGTACATTTCTTTGCCAACCTCGCCTGCAAAAACAGAAAACAAAAATTCAACGTCAATGCGGAGGAAAATATTCGCGGTGAGCTCGTCCTTCTTATATGTACAGGGTTGAGGTCCGGAAAACGGCC
Organism: Acanthococcus lagerstroemiae; assembly: GCA_031841125.1. Lineage (NCBI taxonomy): Eukaryota > Metazoa > Arthropoda > Insecta > Hemiptera > Eriococcidae > Acanthococcus > Acanthococcus lagerstroemiae. The sequence continues at coordinate 39,096,656 of CM063108.1, read as the reverse complement.
CGAGGAATTTCGTTTTTCTCAGCCCGAATACAGTTCAAGATTTTATCCCTCCCTATCCCAGAGGAGCCCTAAAATCTAAAATTTAACTAATGGTGGAAAAAATGAACATTTATTAAAAAATTATTACGGATAGAGGCAAATCACTCCAAAAATCAATTTACAATTTATTAACACAACGACGTTTCAACATCACTGTCATCATCAGGTAACACAATCACGTACAAACTAAGCAACTCTGAAATCCATGGTCTAAACACTAGTTACACGAAACATAATAAAAAAGTGGGGGTAACGTTAACCAATTGAATTTAAAATACAGTAAAACAGTAAGGAAGAGGGGGTATGGTTTGCCAATTGAATTAAAAATACAGTGGAATGGTGTATTCTTATCTAAGTCTTTTTAAACCGTTTCACTGTATTTTGAATTCAATTGGCTAACTATACCCCCTCCTCATTACTGTTTTACTGTATTTTAAATTCACTTGGTTAACGTTACCCCCACTTTTTTATTATGTTTCGTGTAACTAGTGTTTAGACCAGGGATATCAGAATTGCTTAGTTTGTACATGATTGTGTTACCTGATGATGACAGTGATGTCGAAACGTCGTCGTGTTAATAAATTGTAAATTGATTTTTGGAGTGATTTGTCTGTATATACTTAATAATTAAAGCAGTTCCTCTACGTTACCAGTATTTCTTAGAAAATTGTAAGTATTGAAATAGGGGCTTTCTTTTCGCTTATTTGAAAATGATACCGAGTTTTTCGTTGTGTGGCCGAGTGGAGATGGGCCCGCTTCGCAATCATTGCGTCTCAGGTTCAAGTCACAACTACGCCGGAAAACTAGTGCTGTTTGAATCCCCCCCCCCTTTAACATTCTACTACAGTCTGAGAGAATCGAGGCGGAAACATATATCGCGTCCAGTAACCCCCGTCAGTTCACACGAACAAGGCATTACAAGAGCACAGCGTGTCACCACCAGATCAGAAAGATTGGTACTGTGCGTGCACATATTGTAGACAGCTTACTCAGCGTCGTAAAACACGTGGCTAGTAAGCGAACTGCGGTTGCACACTTTTCGGCCTAGTGAGGAAAAACTCGAATACAACAAAATCGTGGGGAAAGTAACGGCGAACTACCCCGACTAACCTCTGCCCAACAGAGTCGCGCGTCAGAAACAGCGACCGCCAACGTTCGGTATCGGATATGGCGCCTGAAGAAAGGCCGAGTTTTTATCCGGCCGAGATTTGTATTTCACAATTTAATCTCCACACTTGAAATGAGCAAAATTGAACCGTTTATTTCGAAACCCTGCTATTCAACATTTTTATGAAATCGAGTCTTCGAATCAATTCCATATAGGATTCGGACCTGCAAAATCCGATTCCGCGATTCTTTTGTGTCAAAAACGACTACAACTCCTTGAAATTCTACGTGCAAGAATACATTTTATGCCAAAACCTCCTATAAATGACCGCCAAAATTAAGTTTTTCGTTCCAAAACCTGCTATGATCATATTTTGTTTCAAACCCTGCTAACTTGTATGTGATTACAGTTTATACTATCAAGTTTAGTTTCAAAACGTGCTATCGTTCATACTGCTGATAATACAGATTGTAGTGTCTTCTTGATCCGTCGATGTAGTCAACTGCTGTGATTAGTGTTTTAAGAAATTAATCTAAATTTAATGTTCTGAGATGGAAAATCTTATAATAGAGGACTTTGAAGTTACACACCCTGCGTGACCTCCAAACAAAGTTTCACGCGAAAGCGGAAAAAAGAGCAATGGAAGAAAACTGTAGCGGCAGAACAGAAACGAGAAGCTCGAAATCGAGAATACATCATATCATGTAGTCATCAAGAAAATTTTCGCGGAAAATTTTTGGAAAAGTTCCCCGATGACTTCAAGAATGTCATCGGAAATTTTTGGAAACAAATACCAATAATTTCCGAAGGATCTCTTTAAAAACCTTATTTTCCAAAGAATTTCTTTAAAAATTTTCGGTAGAATTTTCGGATGATTTTTGAAAGATTTCGTAGGAAATATTCGGGGAAAACTCAGACGGTTTTGCAGAATTTTATCATGAAGAATTTCGTACTTTTCGTAGTAAATATTCGGTGAAAAACTCCGCAGGTTTTTGTAAAATTGTATCAACAATCTTCAGGTAAAATGTTCTCCGAAGAATTTAATCGAAAATCGAGAAAAATATTCTGAAAAATTCTTCGTTGACTAGGAATTTCATCTAAAATTTTTGAAGAAAAAAATCCCGATAGTTTCCGAAGAATCTCTTCGAACAGCTTTAGGAAAAATGTCCAATATTTTCCAAAGAAATTCTTTAGAAAATCTTTGGGAGAATTCCCCGATAATTGTTGAAGAATTTCGCAGGAAATATTCGGGGGAACTCTGATGGCTTCAAAAATTTTATGAAAAATCATCAGAAAGAATGTTCGATGATCTCCGAAGAATTTCATCAAAATCTTCGGGAAAATTTCTAACAATTTTTAAAGAATTTCGTGGGAAACTTTTAGAAAAAATTTCCGATAATTTCCGAAGAATCTCATAGGACATTTTTGGGAAAATTTCATCAAAATCCTTTGCGAAAATTTTCCGATGATTTTTGAAGAATTTCACGGAAATATTCGGGGAATAACTCAGATGGTTCTTGAAGAATTTTTGTATTCAGGAAAAATGTTCGATAATCTCCGAAGTATTTCCTATGATTTTTAAGGAATTCCATATTGTGTACGTACGTTACTATTTTCTTATCTGTTGCGTATTGATACCATTACAACGTTTTCCGCAGCGGTACACACCAACATCCGCTCTACGGGATTTTCCTATGTTGCGGGATGATCTGTACCCCACTGTATATACCTGCATTAAAGAGTTATCTGAAAACTAATGAATTCTAATCCTCGCTTGTGGAGGCTAGGAAACTGATGTAGAGAATGACACGGATCATTTTTATATGAAATCCAGGGTAGAACGAATTTAGTTTGAAAAATTTTTCAATATCGATGACAATCCTCAAACTTTTTCAAATAAAAAACAATTTTGAGGAGCTTCGACTCCACAAAAATTTTAGTACAAGGAATGGGAGATGGGGTTTTTGAGATGTTACTCAGGATATCCTCGACAGTTTCAGAAAAGTTCGTGTCATCAAAAAATGTTCTCTCAATCGCACTTTGTGTCTAATTCGCTTATACTACGAAGTTTACACATTTCAGTTGACAAGCAAGAAAATTTTAATTTTCTTGACTGAGTCCCAAATTTTCCCGACTTACTTCCAAAAGTTTAATTAACAAGCAAAAAAGTTACCAACTGCTTAATTGTCCCGACGTATAGTTAGACCTACCCCGAATGGGGTTTCACATCCCTCCGAACATCACCATTTTGCTGTAATTCTCTCTGATCGCTGAAGCTGGGGCCCCAAGTGTACCTTCTTTCCATCAACTCTCGGGAATTATTTTTTCGATTTCGTCGAAGGGAATCGAGAGAACGAAGAAGAAAAAGTTAACGTTTACAAAATTAAAATTAAAGTCGATTGGAATTTCGCTGTGAAACGGACGAACCAATTGTCAATATTTGTTTCGCGAGAGTGAATTAACGAGGATGCGAGAAAGTGGGGGCGGGGCAAACGTATTTATAATTACGAAAAAGAAATTTCTAAATTATAGGGGGAAAAATTACGTTTATTCGATTTTTAACGGCGCTCTTCCTGAATTGACGAGAGAGTTTCGTTCGGATGTATTTCGGTGCTCAATCGGGCAGTCAAACCCATTTCGCTGTTGAAAAGTCAATTTTAGTGTCATCGATCACCAGTCATATACCGTTAATGATCGATGGAGTCGTTTTCTACGCGGTAATTGGATGTGCAATCGCGGGGATCAGTATTGAAAAAGCTGTCGAATAAGGAGACTATAGGTGAAGCGAACAAAGAAAGCTCCAGACATTTTACTAGAAATTCATTAGTAATTGATGGATTCGTTTTTCATTCCCGGTTCCTTGTTTTTCGTTTTCACTGAACGAAAATCCACTGCTTGCGTTTTCCTGTTGTCCGGCGAAGAGTACGATATCCACACTAGAAACTGGCTAGGGTATCAATTTTGAGTATCCTTACTCGATACCGTTTCGGCGACCCTCTCCCCTCGAATCGTTCTGCCAGGCTAGTTTTTGCGTAGAACATCGAAGCGTCTAACAAGCGTCTTTTGGGTTCACGTCAAGTTGGTCGACTGCACGTTGGTCGTGTTCAGTTGGTCGACTGGTCATGTTGGTCGCCCCTACAAGTTGAAGTTCAGGAATTCAAACGAGTTTGTTATGAAAGTAATGAAAGCATATTCTTTGAATTACCAATGTTTCAATTTTCTTCCCCCTGCAACAGATGCATTATACTACTGACATTTCTTATTGATGAGTAACTATTGCAACTTCACTTTCCTTATTAAAACGTTTCGAACGAAACGATAAGAAGAATAGAGGTTTCTTGTTTGAACGTGAAATTTTAGCAGGAAGGAGTTGGAATTCTTTTCTATACTCAGTTCATGCAAGGTTCGAAGCATGTAAAGTGTCGCGAACAAATGTTTCATTAATATTGGCATTTTACAAATGGCTTCTCCTGTGTTGAAGTAATGTGTCAAGCAAACGTGGGCAGCCTATGCTGCAACATGAAGGTTTTTTATATTATCGTGAGAAAGTTCGTGGACAAGTGACTATGTGGAAGTGTGTGCAGTATAAATTTACACATGGACTGTGTCCGGCGAGAACAACAACCCAGAATGAAGACGTAGATGTTCGTGGTACGCATAACCAAACTGCTTCAGCAGTTGTGGTCGAAGAGTTGGCAGTCAAATCTAATGTTCGAAAGAGAAGCCACCGAACTCGACATGCTCCAAAATTTGTGGTGGCCGAATCTCTGAATGCTTGTAGTCAAGACAAGGTAACTTAAGTATACCCAAGTTGAAACGAATGGTACGGACAGTTCGGCGAGCGACGAGAACAAGAATTCCAGATCCGAAGAATAGGGAACTATTCACCATTCCTGATAGTTTACAAGTAACCAAAAATGGAGATCCATTTATTCTCTACGATTCTGGAGCGCATTCCAATAGAATTATTCTACTTGGTACACAAGCTAACATAAAACATTCACGAAGGTGTCGTCATTGGTTTGTCGATGGCACGTTCAAACATTGCCTCCAGGCCTTCGCTCAAATTCTTACTTTGCATGGGCTACAAAACGATCATTATGCACCCGTGGTTTTTGCTTTGCTGCCTGACAAGAAAGAAAAGACGTATGAAAGAGTACTTACTGCTCTTCTGAACATTGAACCAGCGTTGAATCCACCCTCGATCTTAAGTGACTTTGAACAAGGTATTCTGACAGCCTTCCGTAACATTTTTCCCGCCTCCATACATAGAGGTTGCCGGTTCCACTTTAATCAATGCATCTACCGAGCCATACAAACTAATGGCTTGAAGACGAGGTACAACTGCGATGTGGATTTTGCGTTGACCATGCGGCACTTATCTGCTTTAGCTTTTGTCCCAACAGCGGATGTAATTCCTACATTCGAGCGTCTGACAAATAAATCATTTTCCCGAGGAGGCAGAGAAAGTCACTGAATACTTCGAAGACCAATGGATCGGTAGGTTACGCAGCAGAGGCAGTCGCAAGATTTCTTCCTATCCACCAGCCCTCTGGAATTGTTACGATGCCACCCTCGAAGGTCTCGCCCGTACCAATAATGCGCTCGAGGATTGGCATCGTGGTTTTGACTCACTCACGACGCGATACCACGAGTCCCTCTGGGAAACAATTGAAAACTTCAGGAGGGAGCAAGCCTTAATCGAAGTTACAATAGAAGATCTTGCGGGTGGTCCACCTCCAGAAAAGAAACGCCGCGTGATTGATGGTACTGCCTGCGATATGGGGAGACAGAATATGTTACAGATTATCTCCTCCACACCACCGTTAACGGTTTTCTGTCTGATAGCATTCAGTACACGCACCTGCCGACTGATATATACGAGTAGCAACTCACACAATGTGGAAGAAGCTTCCCTTCTGTTGGGTATCCCGACACCTCACGCATTTTTTTCTTCCACGAATTAACTAGAAATTATACGTAGGCATTTTTATGGGTAAGCCTGGCATAACTACAGGGTATTCCGGGAGTGGACGATAAAACTTCGCCTGGTTATATACCAGACTTAGTACATTGATGTTATAAGGGTTGCATCGCTCCGCAACTTGGAGGCGCTGTGGTGTTGAAAAATAAATTTTAATTTTCGTGTATCGAAAAATCGAATAAAATATGATGAATTTTGGCTTATGAAAATTCTGAATTAAGAGATAACCTATCATATTTGGTATCAAATTAAAGAAGAGATCCCAGCGGACAAATTAAGACTATAACGAACAATTTCTACTCATCTGGGACCAAGTAAAATAAAAAAGAAGTGATGAAAAAAAAAATCAAAAATTGACGCGAAACACTGTCTTTCATTGTAATTTGAGAAACTGACCAATCAACACCATGATATTTTAAGCTAAACAATAGCAGAAGGTTGCGCTCTTTCAAAACAGCTCAGTACTTCTAGTCTCTAAGTCGCTTCGTTTTAGAGTTATTTACAAAGAAAGAAATTAGGATTTCGAAAATTTCATCCAAAAATCGAACGAAATGTAAAACATTTCAATTTATTAAAATTTAGAATCCAGAGAAAATCCATCAAATGTGGTATCAATTTAAAGAGGAGATTTCCGCGGACAAATTTAGAGTTTTCGTTCGTTAGGAATCAAGGAAAATTAAAAAGAAGCGATAATACAGCCTGTTTCTACATGGATGCACATGACTTTTGAAAAAAATAAATGCAAAAATTATGATTATCACGTATTTATGGGTGTGACAGAATTATTACGAATGTGTTCGAATTGGCTCCCAGGGTGAAGCCTCTACCTATTACTAGTGTGGCCACTCGTCAAAATTCCCGTTTCGATTTTTCACAAACGTTCACGTCTTCATTTCCGTTTACTTTGAGAGCATACTTATTGTGCAGTGCATTACATCAGTTTCCCCCCCCCCCCTCCTACATTGCTAAGGAAAGAAAATTTAACATGTAGATGCGACAAATTTCAGAGAAACTGGGAAGATCGCAGTTGTGCGTTATTTGAAGGATGAGCCGCATGAGCAGGATTGAGAAAGTTTTGGTCACTGAAAATAAAGCTAACATAGGCTGTAAACGGTGGTCCAAATGCAGAATTATTTTGTCCATCATTTTAAAATGTTACGTTGAAAATTCATTGTTTTCATCACTTTGTCGACTTCCATTTTATGTTCCTCAGTCCTTACAATTTAGGAGAATAGCTCATTAGTCCTAATTTACTCGGTAGAATCTTCTCTTCAATTAGAAATTAGATTTTGTGAATGTATTTCATTTCTAGAGATTTTATGAAAGAAAGTGTACATTGGTTTTACTTTGTTAAAATCAGGTGATGGAAATTCAGCCTTTTACTTTCTTTGCGAAGAACTCTAAAACGAAGCGACTTAGAGACTAGAAGTACTGAGCTGTTTTGGAAGACCGCAACCTTCTGCTATTGTTTAGCTTAAAATATCATGGTGTTGATAGGTCAGTTTCTCAAATTACAATAAAAAACAGTGTGTCAATTTTTGATTTTTTTTCATCACTTCTTTTTTATTTTTCTTGGTCCCAGATGAACAAAAATTGTTCGTTATAGTCTTAATTTATCCGCTAAGATCGCTTCTTTAATTTGATACCAAATATGATAGGTTATCTCTTAATTCAGAATTTTCATAAACCAAAATTCATCATATTTTATTCGATTTTTCGATACACGAAAATTAAAATTTATTTTTCAACACCACAGCGCCTCCAAGTTGCGGAGCGATGCAACCCTTATAACATCAATGTACTAAGTCTGGTATATAACCAGGCGAAGTTTTATCGTCCACTCCCGGAATACCCTGTATATCTCAAATAGAAATCACTAGAGAGGGTTTTGAAAATTCGTCAGATTTGTACAATCTCCAAAAGTTTATGAAGAGAACTGACGCAATTACGGCGGCAGCGAACTTCATTATTTATGGTACAGAGTGTCATAACCCGAATTTCTTCGCGGAATACCGCCACATCTCAGTATATCCCACAATGGGGTCTAGTTGGTCGAGTGGATAGCGCGCCGGTCTCGGAATCCAGAAGTCCCGGTTTCGAGCCCACGTAGCAACTGGTTACATTTCGACCTAGGTCGGTTTTTCGATAAGAATTGAAGAGGGCTAAGACACTCCTAACAGGCTCCGTGACGTCTCTGAGGTAATGCTCGAAAGGGCGGATTCCGGGGCTCGGGTTGAGAGCACAATTCAAAAAGAGTATATCCCACAATGTTATTTTAAATTATGACTAGAGCAAGGATTCCTCGGCATTTATAACTTTGTTCTAAGATGAGATAGAGGAGTGCTGATAAGAAATGAGCATGAATTAGGCTACTAGAAGTCAGTGGTTAAAAGTTTATTTTGCCGAAAATTGCCGAAATGGAGTATAAATTCCGAAAGTAGGATAAATGCCGAAAAACTGCCCAACCGTCCAAGTTGAGCTTCTGATCCGAAATTAAATATTAAAAATTACAAGATACCCATTAAAAATCACAAAATTACGTATGTACGAATAAATTTGATGATCTGAAAGATAAAATGAAGCCAAAGCGACGTATGCAGGACGCCACGCTTGAAATGCCTTTCCAGAGTACAGCAGTATAAAGAAAAGCTGAACTGTCCTCTTCCTCCTGAAGTCATACTGACCAGATGGGGTACCTAGATAAAAGCAGCCGTTTTCTTCGCGGATATTTTTGACGACATCAGCGAGATGATTCGGCGCAAGTGAAGAAGTTGAAGAAATTGATTGAAGAAGCACCAACATTGCCGACTAACCTAGCGTTCATCAAGTCATATGTTGCTTTTCTCCCCGAATCCATTAAAAAATTAGAAACTCAGAGCCACTCGTTGAACTCATAAATTGAAATCATCGAAGAAGTTTCTGCAAAAATAGGTAAAATTCCTGGGCGGAATGGCAGTATTCTCCGAGAAAAATGCCTGCAAGTTTTTGGTAGGAACATTGGCTACACCTCTTTACGTAAGGTGAATAATGCTCTTATCAATGGTGTTCCATGTGCTGATATTTCGTGTAATCCCAAAATATTGAGTTCTTATTTATATGCACCTTTGGTTTCGGTTGATGTGGAGCGCTCCTTCTCAGAATACAAACTTCTGCTCACTGAAAGGCGACAAGCATTCACTCAAGAGAACGTGGAGAAGCATCTTCTCATAATGTATAACTCTAGAATATTATCGAATTAAACTTGTCAACTATTTTTTTAAAATAATTATTGAAAACCTTTTTTTTGTTTTTTTTTTGCCGAAAAAATGACGAAATGGTGAAAATTTGCCGAAAATACGTTTTTAATGCCGAGAAATAAATTTTTAGTGCCGAAAAATCCTTGCTCTAATTATGACATATTTAGACTTTTTCTTTTTTCTTATGGTTTAAGTTTATTCAGAAGAAAAGGATCGTAACTAAAAAATCATGTTTAATTGAGATAACCAAGTATACCGTCCTTGGTTTTCATCGTACCCAACCCCAATTTATTGCTCCCTCCCCTATACACTTGAAGAGAAAATATCAGAAATTAGATTCTAAAAACATTGTTATAATTAATTCCGCGAGCTCGAGATTTCTTAATAATTATTTACATATAATCAGCTTTTATGTTTCATTTTCTCCATAACAGAGACAAAATAAGTGAATAGTGGAACTAAACGAATCGAATGTCGGACGATTATTTCGTTAATGAAGGTACGTTCACACTGGGCTGCAAGTCTGTTCGAGGCCGAAAACCCCTCAGACCGATTTTATGGCGAGTGGGCTTCACGACTGAGAGAGACGAATTCAATTCGCATTAAAAATAATTATTTTTCGCACTGCCCACGATCGTGAATTTGAGTAAACGATGCCGCCGTTCACCCTTGAGCTCGAGCACCGAGCCGCCATTATGTACGTCGGATGCGAGCGAAACCAATTCGAATAGTTTTAATTAATTAAAGGACGAAGGTACAATTGGAATTAACTTTTATTAGCGCGGAGAATTCGAGTTTCGCGCTCTTATGTGTTACGCGCCTGAGTGTTCGTATAGAGCAGCGTCGGGAAATACAACGCCCAGTACAATAATATGGCTAGTCTCTCTCAACCCTCCCCCTCCCCCAGTCACTTCGTCTCTTTTCCTGTTTTTGTTTATTAAATTCTCCGGGAAAACGTCACCTGGGTGCGCCATTAAAAGCACGGTTATTAATTACGAAAATACGCACAGCCACCGGTTATGTTTCAACGTGACGACGAATCGGCATCCATTTCCCGTTCGCTTAGTTGTGTGCATGAAACTGAAAATATAATATTTTGAGGCCATTTTGGAAAAGCTTCTTCACAAGGGCAGGTGAATGCGTTTTCGGTATCTTGACACGCCGGTGGCAGAATGACTGAACGAGGTTCAAAAGTGTCGCAGAATCAGACCCGTAGCTGGAACCATAAGATGAAAGTGAGCCGGTCGAGTAGAAATTTTTCGGAACAAGAGCGTCACTGGACTGCGGGGTAGGTCACGTTAATCATTTCACGAGTCGGCAAAGTGCGAGTTTTCTCTCAACAGTCAGCAAAGCTTTGATTGGTTAGTTCGTACATCATTAATTAAGGTACCAAAAATGAATCGATGAGTGAAACACTCCAAATAGGTACCTGGTTATCTAAAATCCAAATTACGAAGGTAACAGATGTGGCAAAAGGGGGTAATGCAAGATTGTGTAAAAATTATATCTCTTACTTCCATCCTCTCTTCCTTCACAGTAACTGGATCATTATTTTTGCTCTCATGACGGTAACTGAGTGCAGTGAAATAGCCAAGGGGTTGTGGCATTTCTATGAACGACCGATCGAAATAAAAAAAAAAACGAAAAAATGAAAGGGTGATGATCGCGCATAAAGATGCGCACATTTGTCCCGCTGGTACCTTCCGTTTACCAGCGGGTACGTGCTTAAATCAAATTTCGAGGTAAACGCTAAAAATGCAGGCATCCGTAAAGGGGGCCTGGAAGAAGCCACGACTAGCTCAACAAGACTGGCCCAGAGTAAGAGAAGTGCCAGGGGCTTGGAAGGCGGTTACCCAGATCACATGTTGAATATTCTATAGTTCCGGGACCAGAAACGAGAGAAACTCAAAAAAGAAAGTCAAGATTCTCTCTCTCTCTCTAAGCCATGTCCCTTTACGTCCCCTCTTACAAATAAGTACTTACGCCATTAGGCGCGGTCTATGCGGTGCTGGGAAAATACATAAATCGAACCAAATACATGACAGAACAACATTACATTTATTAATGAAAAACTGAAACTCGCCGGAGGCGGTGACGGTCGCGAAGTAGATAGCTGACAAAAAGGGTCACACGAAGATTTCGCGAACACGCGGTTGAGCTTGCGGTCAGAAAAACGAACAATCACGAAACTCGGCAGGTCGTGGAAAACTCCCAAAAAGTTACACTGCCGGTCGCGGTGATAAGAATGGAAAAGGTCCACGTAAAACGTTCGCTAGAAATTCTCGGATTATGCAAAAAAAAGCTTTACAGAAAAATGAGAAAAAAAAACTATTTCATACTGAAAATTGAAAACTCAAAGACAAGAAAAATCCATGTATCAATCTAAAGGCCAAAACGGCAAGTGCCAACACCGCACACTCGTCGGTGCAATTAGCCGCGATGCCGGCAGTACGGAAGAAGGGGAGGGAGGAAAACTGCAAGAGTTTTCGTGCAGGAAGATCATCGTTCATCTGTGGAGCACAGAGAATCGCTAGATGGACGGAGAAGGAATGTGGAAAAGCGGTTTGCGGCAAAAGAGAGAGAGAAGACGTATTAATGCCTGCGGAACTCCGTGAACTTAACTTTTGGTGACTCGTATTCGCGTGTGTCGAAAAAATTCGACTTCGACTCTAATTATTAATGTCTCACTATAATTAGTAGTCGAAATATTATATTCATGTGGTCAATCAATATCTCCGTGATATTTCTTGAACATGCGATAGCCTCGGATGCTTAACAAAAGCAAAGCATATGAGCCTATCACATCAAATTTCAACGCCGACTACCAGCATTAGTGTTTCGCTAACGTTGATAAGAAAGGTTCAGTCCCTATTGTAATTCCTTGTATCGACAGCATCAGATATTTCAACAAAGTGAAATTGCTTGAGCCTGTTACTCCAAAACTAACGACAAACCAATGAGTCATGGTCTTGCTCATACGAGCTACAATAGTACCTGGTAGCCGATAAGAGACCCGTGTATCATCGCTGTGTTGAACTTCATGCAGTTGAAAAGTATACGGTTTCAGCAAAGGCTACAGTACGCTCTTGTGTTACGATTGTGTTTGCTATACTCAATTTGTCCGCGTTAAGTATTTCAATTCGCGTAAGTGTTTCGGGTTGGTGAAGCAAGATCATCATAGATCTACAGGTCAGATAACCGTTACATTAATTACAGTTTACCTTACAGTTGATCTCACTCTTGCTCTCTCGCTAACGCTCGCCCTCTTACTTGCCATCTACTGGCAAACACGTTGACAGGCACTGTTACAAGTTAGGCAAATGCCAACTTCAGCGGACCCTGCAATATATCTAACGACTCCTCGTGTCGACCAACATTAAATGAACCTTTCAAGTAGTGCTTGGAGTTCGAGAAATCCTCGACTCCGAGTCTACCCTAAATTGTGGTGCACTTAATGCTCAAGCAATCCTTGACATTGAATCCACCTATAAGTTCCTGAGTAGGTTTCCATTATGCTGACCACTGGTACAAGTCACTCAAGCAGCACTACGCCGCTTTGTACTGACTTCACGAACCGCCTTTAGAATCCTACATTGGCTCTTCACCTACTAAACTTTACCGTTATCTTGACATCTTATGACTGACAGTATATGTGTTTGTTCCATGTACTGTTAGATGATGCAGCCCAGGGCTAGTTCGACCTAGAAGTTGCCGACGCCGGAGGAGCATATTTAGAAGTATAATAAGTTTCCTTGTTTAAATTTAATATACGTTTGTTAGTATACCATGGCTTTATTCCTGTAGTAGTGACTCTCAGTACATAAACAATATTGCCTAGTCTTTGAGCTGGCGATAAAAGCTCATCACAAGCCTTCCACTGCATCAAGTTGAGCTTTCATAACTAATTAATTGGCTGAAATAATCTATATTCCCACCCTTTCATAAATTTGTAGAAATCATAAAATATGACATATGAATTTTTGGGCCGTAATATAACTCTGCATGCAAGAGATTATTTCACAGCGTGTTTCCACGTCACAGGGTCTAAATTCCCCAGCGATTTGGTGAAGTAGTGGTTTTTCTAATTTCAGCATACTCTCTAACACCTTTTCTCCCTTAGGTCAAGACCAGACTGCCCTCCCCCCTCGAATACTAGGTTGGCGCGTTTTGAACGATTTGTGCCGCTTTTTTTTTTTGACGTTGAGAATATAAATGTTGGTAAACAGTGGTTTTGGTGCCAAGGATTTTGTAACTAATTTTAGGTAATTTTGGGGCGCTGAATCCAAATATCGCAATCGTTCGCATATAAACGCACTTTTTTCTCAAGTTTTCGAATGCAAAATCAAGAGTGCGTCTTATAATCGAGCGCGTCTTATAATCGGGTCATAGGTGGAAAATATTATCCCTGGCGGTATGACTAGCCAGCTTCAGCCATTAGACGTCTCAGTAAACAAGCCTTTCAAAGATAATGTAAGATACGAATACGAAAAATGGTTGTTCACTGACAATTTACCTCTTACTAAATCTGGAAAAATTAAGAAGGCTCCTCCGTCTGAAGTAGCCAAGTGGGTTTCAATCGCTTGGGGAAAAGTGTCAGAGAATGTAGAGGCCAAATCATTTAAAAAGTGTTGCATATCTACTGCTCTCGACGGGACTGAAGATGATATCGTATGGGAGGAAGCAGGTATTGATGAACGAGTACATGAGGATTCCTCTTCGACCGACGATTCTTTTTCGAGTGACGATTCCTGCTCTGATGATGATTATGATTAAGACGTTAATTTGAATAGTTATTACAATGTTAAAAATTATTGTTAGCAATACCTACTGACCTGCGTCTTATAATTGCACCTAAATAAAAATTTTGACAAATCAATCTCAAATTTGGGGTGCGTCTTATATGCGAACGATTACGTATAACATTAGTTTTAGTCCATCAGCTCTAGTTTTTTTTAGATACAATAAAAAATCTGTTAGTTATGCGGATACACATTATGTATTTGTAAACGATATTTATTTATTATAAATACTGATTGTTTAATATTATATTAGAGTCCAATCATCTCGTAAATAATTATTGTTTATTTAAGTTGTAAAAAGTTTCAATAATTACCTAACAATAATTAAAAATAATTAACAATAATTAAATTTTATTTTTTGGTGCAATCCTCAGTAGTACAGGCGATAAGAACATCGAACCCCGCATTTTGGGGGAGAAAGCTGGAATTTGTCGAAATGTCTCAGGTAAGGTGTCCGAATTAACATACTAAAATTTCTGACCCCTACCTGCGCCGCTAACGGAACTGTGGCACGTTCTTGCCCCTCAAATTTAGTTTTTCTCCAATATCTAGAGGTCTATTAGGCCTACAGAAAAATTATTCAAACAAAAAATGTTTTTCGTGAAATTTCCTACAGGATAGGCTATTTGAAAGCCCGCCTACCTCTAACCGTTAGTCTACAAACTTCATTTAAGTTATCAATGATCGAGTTTCTCGTAGTTATAGACGCCCGAATAGATAGAACATACACTCATCACTCAGAATTCTAACTACAGAACAGCCTCTTTGAATGTTAACCTGTAAAATTTAATCCAAGTACCTAGTCAAATTACTATTCTGGAAGTTTATACTCCAAAAGGAATGTAATGCAAAGTGAAACGAGATTTTATTAAAAACAATTTTTGAAACACTAGAGAATAATTCATATACGAGAGCAAAAAAACAAAAAGAGACAGAGAGAAAGACAGAGAGATATTTGGTGTGGTGGGACGTATGGCGATGCACGCATGCCAAAGTGGCCCCTAAAACACCGCACTCCCAGCACCGAAAACTACCCTTTCGGGCATCGCATCAGTGCCGAGGGGAACGCTTTGGGCCCGGGCCCGAGCCCCCATTTCTCCTGCCAGGGCCACCATGGGGTTCCCCACTGACCGAGGTCCGCACTCACTGAGCGCTCACCTGGAATTCAGCTCCCCCACAGCAGGACGCGCTGCCTCTTCCTCTTCACTCACTCATCGCGTGAGACTCTGTTTGCAGCTCCAGCCCTGGTACTACGGGCGAGCTCTGCTAAACGGGATCCGCAGCAGCAGCAGCAGCAGCAGCAACGTCAGCTTCTCCTACTGTCCTCTGTCTCGACCACTCTGCCTCCATTTTCCTCCGCATAATGGCCAAAACGAAAGCCGACACCTGGTTCCATCCGCTTCGGCTCCTCAACATCACCGGGACCAGGGTGTCCGGCGCAAGACGGTCGATTACGCCGTCTCCGGGATCGATCGTGACCGCCCCGCGCCTCTCCTGCTCCCAGGCGTCGCATTCGAACAGCGTATGCTACGGCGTGTCTTCCTTTCCGCTTCTGCAGTGCGTGCACTCGGAGCCCGCTGCCAAACCCATCCGGTGCAGGTACGAGCCGAAACATTCGTGACCACTCAAGACCTGGGTCAGGTGAAGGTTCAGATTCCCGTGCTTCCTACCCGTCCACAGTTCGAGCTCACCGATCAGCCCTCGGGTCCACTCGCCTTTGGAAGAATGGGCGAGCCTCTCCTTCCATCTGTGAAGCGTGGTCAGCTGAATGCCACGCTTCGCCCAGCATGCCTCCTGACGCGTCCTCGCCGCCTTTTGCGCCTTGTACACCTGCGCCATCTCGTCGACCTTCAGCTCGATGGGTGGTACGCGCGCCAGCACATCTACCGCCTCCTACGACACGGTGCGATACGCGCTGACGCACCTCAACGCAACTCTCCGCTGGACCTTCTCCATCTCCACTTTTCGGAACGGGATCTGGATGGCGTCCGCGAATACCGGCGCTCTGTACAGGACTGACATCACGATATTGACGTACAGCCTCCGCTTCTGCTCCCTCGGTTCACCATTGGAAGCGACAGCTGCCCGGCAACACGGTTCGCCTTCTCCGCCGCCCTCCGGAAGTGCTCGCGGAACGACAGCTTCCCGTCGAACCACAGCCCCAGGTACTTCAGCGCTGGACATGGCGCGATCCTTACACCTTTCAACACGAACGTGGGTTGGTCGTACTTGCGGCGCGTCGTGAACAGAACTACTTCCATCTTCTGCACCGCCAAGCACAAGCCCGCCGACTCGATCCACCCGGTCAGCAACTCCAACGCCCGGTTGACTCTGCTCGCGACCTCCGCTGTTGTCGCGGCTTGCCACACTACCAGCGTGTCATCGGCATAACAAATGAGTTTCACGCTTGGTGGGACCGCCAGCCGCAGCAACCCGTTGAAGGCGACGTTCCACAGGATGGGTCCAAGGACCGACCCCCGAGGAACGCCGCACGTCATCTCCCGCGTGGCTGGTCCTGCCGCCGACTCCATTTTGATCCGACGTCCGCTAAAATAGCTCCGGATAATCCGTATGAGGTGGCCCGGCACCCGCGCCTCCTCCAGCGCCTCTACTATACGTGAGTATGGTATCGAGTTGAAGGCGTTGCGGATGTCAAGACTGACCGCCGCACAGAACTCTCCGTCGCGTATCACATTCTCCGACATCGTCTTCTGCCTGAGTGCAGCATCCGCGGTCGAACGGCCGGTCCTGAAGCCGTACTGGCTGTTCGAGATCGTTCTCCGCCTCTCGAGGTGTGCCTCCAGCCTATCCACAATCGTCCGCTCGAAAACCTTCCTCACGGTGTCGAGCAAGCAGATTGGCCGGTACGATGATGGCTGCCCGTCTGGCTTCTTGATTAGGGCAAGCCGAGCCGTCTTCCATCGGTCCGGAAATGTCCCCTCCTGCAACTCGCGGTTGAACATGTTGGTCAGAAGGGGAGGCTCCACTCGATGCACTGACTCCCACACTACATTCAGGATCATGTCTGGCCCTGGTGTCCGAATCCGGTCGATGGCACTGTCCACTTCGCCGGTGCTCAGTGGACAGAACTCCTCCGTAGCCTCCCCAGACGATGCCGGTAGTGGTGGGCTAACAAAGATACTATTCTGTAGTAAGATTGAGTGTCGAATGTGTTTTCTACCTATGCAAGGCATCACAACTGCGAAAAATTCGCGAAAAACTTGATAATTGATAACTTAAATAAACTTTGTAGGCTAACGGTTGGAGCTAGGCGGGGTTTTAAATATATTATCATGTAGGAAATTTCAGAAGGAACAGTTTTTGTTTGAAAAGTTTTTCTCTAGGCTTAATAGAACTCTATGCGTAGATATTGGAGAAAAACTAGATTTGGGGGGGGCAAGAACGTGCCACAGTTCCGTTAGCGGCGCAGGTGGGGGTCTGGACTTTTAGTATGTTAGTTCGGACACCTCACCTGAGACATTTCGACAAATTCCAGCTTTCCCCCCCAAAATGCGAGGTTCGATGTTTTTAGTGTCTTTATCGCCTGTACTACAGCGGCGGATTAACACGTCAGCATGGGAAGCACTTACTTAGGGTGTGGAGAAGAGAAGGGCGCCATCAGGGGGCAAAAAAAAATTATCGATAGATAGCAGCAGTTGACGGAGAACGAAACTGAGCTAAAACTGAACTATGATCTGTAAACTATTCACTCGTACTTTCTTATTGAAAATTCAGTTGCAATAGGGTGCTTGCAACGCTCCGCGCGGGCAAACACTCTAACAAGCTAACTCGCAGGTAGCGAGGTAGTAAGAGGGTGTTTGCTATGTTCTAGGTTGAAGGTTGTTATCTGCTTATTTATGGCTTATGGGAGTTTTAGTGCATTCATTGACTATAGCTAATAAGTTACAGTCAATAAAATGAGCTTTTCGCTAGATTCATTTTTAATTCTAATTTCCTAAACTGGTATTGATAAAACGAAACCAAATCTGAAATGTTAAGGCTTTGAAGCTAATATTCAGACACAGTATCAAAATATACGTCGGAATGAGAATCTTTTATCTTCATCTTTCCAAGTTGCATTCCTAACCGAGAGGAAAAATATTCATGACTAGGGCTGTCAAAAATATGCCTAAAAACAGGTGAAATATGCGCATATTTTATGCTTTTTTTATCGTTAAATATGCCGAAAATACCGTATTTCCCATTTACAGCAATCAGCAATGTTATTTCGTTATTTCCGGCTGTAATAACACAAGAACTCAACCTTTCATTAGGAAATGCACACTAGCGCTCCTACATTTCGTTTCACATCCCAATAGATGGCAGCAGTTGACGTAGAACGAAACTGAACTAAATAAACTGAACTATAAACTGTAAACAATTCAGTCGTATTTAATGACAAAAAATGAAAATTCGATTGCAATAGGGTGCTTGCAGCGCTGCGCGCGGGCAAACACCCTAAAAAATGGGTTCGTGTTAGGTCTGTAAAACTTTTTCGTCATGTCAAATTCTGTTGAAAGTGAACGTTTGTCGGAATTGCTCTACGCGATTCACGCGCACGTTGTTCCAGCCAAAACGAAGACTGACAAAAGTACGATCACTGGAGCACATTAGAAGACGATTTTGGAGACGTGAATGCGGAATCATCTGCCACGGAAGCGTCTGCGGTACGCGCATGGCAATTGGAAGTTGCACATGGACATTGGGCCCTTTTACATAGACGCGCGACAGCGTGTGCAACATGCAACAGATTCAAAATGTTTTGAATTTGTCCTAGGTTTCTCGCGAAAACGCGTCCTCATTGGTTACGGCTCCCCAGAATCACATATGCGGCCATTGTGTTGTGGGGCCGGGTCCACCTGGCCAACGTCAGAGAGGAACTAGACCACCTGCAGAGGCTCGCGTGCGTGATGACAACGGGGGCAATGAGTACGGTGCCGACAAAGGCACTAGAAAGGCTCCTGAACTTGCCACCACTTCAAACTGCTATAGAAGCAGCAGCGATAATGGGGGCTTATCATCTGGGTCAACCAAACCTTCGGGCCCATAAGACAGGCCACGGAAGGATATGGGAGATGGCCAAGACGATAGACAAATGCTTTTTGGGACGCCAAAGGATAGAATTGCGATGGAACATTTCTTTGACAAACCATACCGTACGCTGATACCCACACGGGAGGCTTGGGAAAAGAGGTTGCCAAGCATTCTCGGAAAAGAGGAGAATGTGTGGTTTGCAGATGCCTCTAAGTATGACCAAAGTGTAGGAATCGGAATCACGAATGCAAAAGGCGCTGACAACTGTTCAGTGGCACTGGGCGAGGGCGTCACAATCCTCCAAGCGGAGATAATGGCGATCACGGTGGCCATTGAGAGAAGCCAGCAGAAGGGCCTTGTTAATAAGCAGATCTATATCTGTACAGACAGTCAATCAGCTATCAAAGTACTATCGTCACACCAAACTACATCCCTGGTAATGGCGGAGTGTGTTAACAAACTATACACCCTTGCTCAGGAGAACCGGGTCACCGTACTATGGACATCGGGACACTGTGGCATAAAAGGGAACATGATCGCTGGCAAGCTAGCGAAAGAGGGCACCAAAAAGGAACTGGCAACGCCCAGGCCGTGTCTTCTTGTAGCAGCGTCATAAAATCCAAAGTAAAGGCCTGGATAAGCAAGCAGACGGAAATGCACTGGCGGTTGGCCAGTGGCATGAACGTCAGTAAAACACTGATAGGGGACACCCCCAGTAAGTATGCCAAGTTCCTATTAGGGCTTGACAGGAAACATGCAAGACTCACGGTCGGACTACTAACCGGTCATGGGGCCACAAAACACATGTGGTATAAAATAGGAGTGGTAAGAAGCGGCTTTTGTAAGTACTGTGGAGAAGAGGAAGAAACCTCGATCCATATCATATGTCGGTGCCCAGCAATAGCCGGGACAAGACGCGAAGCATTGGGGATAGAATATCCAGCACCCAGTGAAGTCAAAGGGATAGAGCTAAGTAAAATTCTCACTTTGGCTATAAAAGTGAGGCTACTGAGCTGATCCTTAATAGCAACTTGAGGAATAGTGAAATGGACTGCAAAGTCTGAGCGCTCGGTGCATGTAGCGCCATCTCACACACAAATGAGAATGGTTACGGCTAATGACGTGACGATTCACGTTGCCCGCATGTTGCGTGTCGCACGCTTATGTAGAAGGGTCCAATGCACGGTCGCATACCTGCGCGCTCTTGTCCGCATTTCTTGCGAAAAAGGGCGTCGACATCATTCCGCACCCCCCCCCCCCTACAGCTCGGATTTGGCTCCCCCTGACTTTTTTCTCTATCCTTTGATGAAACAGAACATGCGCGGGCTCCGTTATAAAGACAGGGAGGAGATTATCCAGGCTGTACATAGCCAACTCAAAAGACTTTCGAAGGATGGCCTGGCACACGTGTTCCAGAAGTGGCTGGAACAAGTGCATTGCATTAAGAGGGGAATGTATTGAACGTAATCGGGTTGTCAAACCGGAATCTCAATAAATGAATATTTTGGAATGTTTGTCCCAGTCTTTATTGAAACGCCCTCGTACATGCATTTCAGAGATACCGGGGACATACCTACGTTCGTGTATTAGGGTCTCGAATTATATAGGTATGAACCCTGGATCAAGAAACAGTTTCAGATATGCCATTTAAAATGTTATAGACGTGAATAGCTACACAATGTCACCAGAGAAATGTCAAGACTGAAAACTGAAAGAAGGAGAACTAGAGAGGCAGAAGAAAACTACTCTGGATCCAGAATCTCAAAAGAGCTGAAGTAGCATAGATGAAAGGAGACCGCGAACTGTGAAAATCCAAAGGACTCAAGAAGAAGTAAGAATTCCATGTACTTCCTCTTACGGGGGAGGGGGGGGGGGGTGGAGGGCTGTTCCTACTAACCGATCGACCTCAAGCATCGCAAGAATATGTGGATCAAATTCGAAATGAAATGGATACGTGGCTGCGATATAATGTATACAGTATTAGCTGTCTTCATAGGCAACAGAGAAAATTCATCTCTTTGCTGCATCGCGGGCGTAGCGGTGACACAAATATTGTTTTCCCACTCGGTCCAGTCGGAAGCGAGGAAACAACACCCTTGTTCTCGTACTTCATCATCAGGAAAAACGAACTGTCACGTCTCGTCTTGGCGGTTCGTTCCTTAGCTTCCGCTTTTTCCATTTTCCCCCCTTTCCTTCTTCGTCCCCTTCATTCCACTTAGTAAATTGTACACTAATGCGGAAATTAAAAATTATCTCACGTTCTTTCCAATTGTGGATGCGAAAGCGTTTTACAAACCTAATTTCAGTATTGATTTAGTTTTCAAAGTTGAAGCAAGTACATAGCACACCCGGAAATGGAATCGCCACAGAACGTACGTCAACTTTTTTTAGACAGAGAATTCCATTTTTGATATAACATTTTTCACGTCGTGTAGCAAATTTTATTTCGATTCGGAGTAATTTTGATAATTATTACGAATGAATGGATCCCCACGGGATCCATGTTTCACTCTTCTGACGAATATCAAAAAGTTTCAGTTGAGTTGATCCTCATTTTGGCGTTGTTCTCTCGCCTGTAAAGCGTACAAACTTTTCGGAAATAACCTTAATCGTAGAACTGATAGTTGACAGGTTCTTCGAGCTGGAGGTAGGTATGTGGATTTCGACCTCGGTGGAAGGTAGTCATCTACCAGACGCACATGTTTCTTAAAAGCATCGATTGTAGGCCTCCCCTAAGGATTCTGGGAAAGAGCAAATTAAATACCTACACTTTTTCATGACTTTTATGGCCACTAGCTTCTATTCATGACTTTAACATGACTAGTACACACTGAACCGGTAACAGATTGGCCAGCCAAATGGATCGATATACAGCAAATCGACCACTTAAAAAACGAGCTTGTCCTCGCCGGGGGATAGTCCCGCAAGATTGAAAACTTTTTCGTTCGACGCGATCCGATATTTACGATGAAACTGCCTTTCTCTCGTTTCCCCCGTTTATTTATTGTTTACGTAAATTAAAAAGATCGAGTAAAAATTGTATAAATGTGACTTATCTAGAACCAATAAATTTCGCATTTTACGTTGCGCTGATAAATTGGCGAAAAACGATGTACATTTTTCGACAACCTCGAATCCTGGTGCCAAATTTGAAACGAAAGAATGTTGATGGCAACGTCGATAAATTTCCACGCACTCAAGTGTCACGTATTTTCGATCGCCTTCTTCGCCATCGCTGTGCCTGTGTGTCATCGCTCGTACCTACTTCTCTCTTTCTCTCTCTCTCTCCTATCCACACATTTGATCCATAAATTTTTCGTTTAATCTCAATCGGTTTCACGAGCTTTCGGGTTGTTTGTTTAATAAATCGCGTTATTCGATCTTTGTTTATTCTATACAACCATTTTTGGAATACCCTTTTTGCAAACCCCTCGTGATAATCAGTGCTGCCCCAAACCCAGCCTTTAACATAGTTCGTCCGAAAATCTCCTAAATCATGTAAATCTGTTATCGAACAAGCAAAAAACAAATAAACTGACGTAATAATGTATATTGTTCAGTAGAATGAGCAAAAAGAAAAGAATAAAATTGGTATCAAAGATTTTTTGGCATACTGTTAATACTGGCCACCTCGTCATTACCATAGAGAACCTTTCGACCGTAGGTGACCTGCCAATATTCTTTTGCAAAGCTTCAAGCTCATTTCCACATTTTTTTCTTTTTTTCTTTTTTTCTCTTTTTTTCTTTCTTTCTTTTTTTTTTTTTTGCAGAAAAAAAGAATGGAAAAAAATTTCAAAACATTATTTTTTGTAAGTTCCTACATAAAACAGGCTCTTTTCAATTTTTTCTTGACTGTCACAGAAACATTGAACAGGAGTGGCACTTCTCTTGACTATAAATTTACACATGTGCTATTGAGAGGGGGAAAGCAGAATTTCTAACATTTTGCGATGCAAATTACTCCCAGGTACGTTTCACTAGGTCTATAACGGAACCTTAAGTACTGTTGGTTAAGGATTCCTGAAATTCTTTAGGTACCAGTACTTAACGTTTGGGTTCAGACCTTGTCGAATGGTGAACAGGAAAGTGATTTTTGCGCCCAAAGACCTTCATAAATCACCTTTTGGATGATTTTTCAATCGTTTCGAACAATTTTCGACTCAAACGGATACATCTTCCCGGTGGTTTGGGTTTCGGAATCAGTTCTCATTATTAATAGGTACGTTTTGGAAGCAAATCTTGTACGGTAATGGGTTACAGAATCAAACGTTTGTTCAGTACAATGAACGATTTGCAAGGAACATTGCTCGAATATATAACAATAATAGATCACTGATTTCAGGGAGTTGATTTATAAAGGGGGTACCAGCTACAGCATTCACATATTCATGTTATTTCGTTAATTTTCTGATTTCTTCGAGTTTTATTACCCCATTATATTATGCTGCAGAGTTAATTATTGACCCCTTTCTTAATTATTATTTGTTTTGTCTCGGCCATCATGAAGAAGAAGATGCAGACGGAGTGGTCGAGACAGAGAAACGGCGATTTACCAAGCTCGGCCCACACCATCGAACAGGAGGAGAACTCTGTACCATCCTAGAAGAGCTGCAGCAGCTTCGTTGCGGACCCACCGGCAGGGCTCACTCGTCGTCACCACCTGCCTGCGTCGACACACGGACCAAGACGAGGAGGTGAGGGGTGAGTGAAAAGAGGCAGCGCGTCCGGCCGTGGGGGACCTGAAATTTCCAGGCGAGCGCTCAGGGAGTGCGGACCTCGGTCAGTAGGGAACCCCATGGTGGCCCTGGTAGGACGCGCGCACCGTTGCAAAGCGTCCCTCTGATCACTGATGCGATACTCGAAAGGGTAGTTCCTGTGGCCGGGGGTGCGGTGTCATAGGGGCCACTTTGGTATGCGTGCACTGTCATACGTCCCACCACACCAATTATTACTTGTTTGTCGACATTTTTTAAACTAAATACTCTATATTAACCCGATCTAGTTTTAATAACGTTAAGTGAAATTACTAATCAACTTGATATTATATGATCTTATTACAATTAATTCATTTCAGTTTTCCTCTCATTTATGAAACTTGTATATTTAACGTCGAAAACGATCATTTTCGTATCTTCATTACAAGCAACACTGACTCTCATAAAGCATGAAAAATACACGACACTTTTACTAGAACAGAAATATTTTGGTTCCGAAACTCATGATTTTCCCCTACTTATTACCTGACAAATTTTCATTGTTTACTTTTCTGGCTCCGAAACCCAACCGATTCCGAAGAGGACTTCTTTTACACGGATTCAAATGGGCGATTATCTACACTGTGGATAAGAGTGGCGGATGATCATACTTACCTCTTTAGCACCCTATAGTTTCTCTACATCTCCATCAACCCGTCCCTGAAATTTTTTCTACCCCTCTATCAAGAGATACTACACTTCGAGGTTTGTATTTTTTAGTATCAGAAATTACTTTTTATCACAACTTTCAAAAACTTCATTAACCGGCTAAGAGGGAAAAGAAGTGGATGGGGCGGGGAGGGTTGAAGGTCATAGAATTTTAGTTGCTATGTTGGTTTGTCCGGAATTTCAATGTTGGAGTACCAGGGAGGAAGCGGGAGCTCTAATGTTTTATAAATTACTGTATGGGTATCGTTTTACAAGTTTTAAGGTCACTAAACTCATTTCTAATATTAATTTTACCCTAAAGTGAAAATCACGGCATCCAAGGAGAGGGGCATAGAAATGAAGATAGTAATAATGGCCGTATGGATATCATTATGCAAGTTTTTAAGGTCACTAAACTCGTTTTAATGTCCGTTACACCCTAAGGTGGAAATTGTGGCATCTTGAGGATGTGGGCTGAGTGGTAGAATTGTCACAATATGGGGCGAATTATTCTTGAATTTCATGTTTTTATATCTTCCTATTTCGTGTGCCAGAATATTAAACTCAAAGTCAAAATATGACTAAAAATAAATTTAGTGATCACTAAACCTGAGAAAGGAAACTCATATTTCTGACATTTGTGATCCACAATCCTCTTCCTGGCCTCAGAGATATCAATTCACAATATAGGGTTAATACAGAATGTTTACTAACCCTCCGAGTTTTCCAAATTTTAAGATTGTCCCATTTTAAATACGCGTCCCGCAGTTTCACAAAAGCTCTCCAATTTGATAGAAAGACTCTGACGAAATCGAAAGGAAGTAAGGGTAAGGGTACCAAATATCGCCCACTTTTTTTTTAATCCCCAAAAGTCACCCTTAAAATTGAAATAAACCGAAACCTTTTACACCGAGGAGGTAGAGGGAGCCCTTAGGTACAACCTCCTCAATTTTGAGGCCCCAAGTTTAAAAAGTGTAGAAGTTATTAAGCTTTTTCTCAAAAGATCCAAAATCGAAGTTCGAAAAAATGGTATCTGAATCTGTATTGATATCGCAACTTTGAAGTCGTGCCGAAGCCACAGATTTGAAAATATAGCTTTCCCGTTTACGCCATCCCATTTCTTGGAGTTTTCTTAGTCGGATTAATTGAATGAATGAATGAATGAAAATTTTATTTGCGTCCTATTTTTCTTGCACTCACTGAGCGGAGCTCGTTTCGATGCTGTATTATAATATTTTTTGAATTTTTTGAGTAATTACGCGGATTAAAAAAATACAAAATGAGAAAAAAGCTACTAGATAGAACAATTTGGAAAAGGAAAATCGGAAATCAAAAATACAAAAACAAAATAAAAAGGAATAAAAAAACAAAAGAAAAGTAGAAAAGGAAACTAGAAAAAAGAAGAAAAAAAACAAGCCATAAAAAAAACTACTGATCCCTGCTTCTATCCGCCATTTAGAAATTAATGAATTGAGAACTAGGGAAACGAAAAGGAATTTTGTTATATTTATCCTCAACCAGATAGTTTTCAACTTTTTCCGCCGTAAGAGGGGTGGAGGGGACGGGGGTGGAAAGAAATAAAATTGCACGCCAGGTTCCAAAAAAAGCAGAATTCATAAGAATATCCCCAGTGGAAGAAGGATATGGGGTCTCTGAATCCTCGGAATACAATTCTGAAAACGTTTTCCATTTTCTCGCAATAATGAAAAGAGGTGCCAATGGGGGGGGGGGCAAAAGTGGTAATTTATCAAAATTATTGAGCGAGGTATCGAAATCTATGTTTTTTGACTCCACGAGCTCATTTTCACGACCATTTACCCAAAAAACTAAGAAGGGGCCCGTGGGAGGGGGGGGGGCAAATTTGAGAATTCCCAAGTAGAGTATCAAAATTCATGTTTTTTCTGACACGTTTGACATAATCGTTCAGTGTAGACTTCGATACACGGGTATGTACTCGTATTAGATTTTCTTCAGAACACTTTCTACTGCATAATCCATGCATTGTTTGGTCCAAGTCCGACGGTTTTCCACAGTACTCGACATTATACTGCAGAAAAATTCTACTAACATGATTTTGAAGGGGGCGATATTAGGGGAGTTTCAATGTTTTCAGAGAAAATTTCAAAAATGCAACTTCTTATGAAAATTGCGAGAAAAACTTACCTGAACCCGATAGTATGGAGTGTGTGTTCTGAACCGATAAATGCATCAATTAAATTTTTTCTGCAGCATAATTTGAAAATAATCACTCGTTTGTATCAGACATGCAAAATTTTCCGACTTCACGAAACATATTTCGTTCAATAAAATTCATATGCGTGGATTTCGGAACGCAACTTTTTCTACAGCATAAAAGGACCACAAAATACACATAGTACCGTAATCACCCGCCTGATCGTGTGTCATATATAGACGAGATATTGAGGTGGGCGATATTTGGTACCTTTACCCAATTTTTCCTAAATGAAACTTAAACTCACGAAATTTTTTATGAATGTCTTGTGAAAAGTCGATCATGGAAAACTGATCCCAATCAACAGTTCACCATTTTTAGCTTTCGACCTCGACATACACTTTGTAGTATCAAAAATAAGACTACCCGATCGTAAAAACATTTCTAAGAAGTGATATCCATATGACAATCTATGACATTTTGCCATGCAATCAGTTTCCTCCCTCGATTCCACAATTTTTACTTCAGCATGTCACTGTTATCAGAAACGAGTTCAGGGACCTTGAAAACCAGCATAATATTTATACTGTCCCTATTGTCACCTTCATTTTGGTGCCTCGGCCTCCTGCAGGTGCCACCATTTTTATTTTAGGGTGAAATGACGTAAGAAATGAGTTTAGCTATCATGATATTCATATTGTCTTATAGTTATCTTCATTTCTGTCTTCTGAGCGCCACAATTATCATTTCTGAGTAATATTGTCATTAAAAACGTGTTCAGTGATCTTGAATACCTCCAAAACGATGCGTCTATACTGCAACGTATAAAATTTCAGATGGCCTCCTTAGTACTAAAACATTGAAATTTACAGCCAAACAACCACAAAAAATCTAATTCCGTAATTTAGAACCCCTCCCCTCTCTTGGCCGAAAGCGTCACATTGCACCCCTCCTTTTTGACATTTCTAGGGCAGTAAAAACAAAATTTAACAGAGCCTTTTTTAGGTAGAATCTCACCAGGTAGTTTTTGTAAACAATTTTCAATACCAATTTTCCCCGCTATTTGTTATTTTACTGGATTATTAGGGCCATATATACCCTCCCTGGTCGCCAACGCGATAGTTGAAAGGATAGTTTTCGGGGTCAGGAGTACGGTGTCTGGGGAGCCACTTTGACAAGCGTGTGCATCTCCATACGCTCCACCAAATGAGTGCCAAACGGTTCCACGACCTTTCGTCTGCAGACATTTCGTCCAGGCAACAGTTCGTCCAAAAAAGATTGACCAGTGACACTTCGTCCAACTTTTTTCGTCCAAAGGATATTTCGTCCAGTCTCTGTTCCCACTGCGAATTATCAAGTCGAAAAAGAAGAAAATACTTTCTTTACAAAGGTGAAGCCTGTATAAGCCTGTCGATTCCTGCAACCTGAATCATCACACTCAAGCTTTATTCACGAAAAAATGAATGAAACTCTGATTTTGCGGCTGCTAGGTGATCACACGAAAATCAAGCACTCTGTCCCGAAAAAATATGTGAGCAATCAGGAGCGTATTAAGGTGATTGTCTAAAATTATGAGAAATACGAGTATAAAAACGAAAATGAGATTTTTGTATACCTTAGAGCTATTTCTTATTGTTTGAAATTACGTAATGTGCAGTGTCAAGAATCAAGTGCGGTCTTAGATCAAGAAGAATAGCATTTTTGAATAACGTAATATTATCCTATATCTATGTAAGATTCTCGTACATCGTATACACATATAATAAATTTTGTGTGCATATTTCTGCTGAAAATGATTTTGGACGAACCTAAGACCAAAAGGTTTTGGACATAATTTCCCTGAACGAAATGTCTCATTGGATGAAGTGTCTCGTGGGCGAAGTGTCTCGCAGACGAAATGTCTGGAACGAAAAGAGGGGGAGCCGTGCCAAACATAACAAGCTAAGAGGATTCAAACATTCGTATAAAAAGCATTCACTTCTGTTTATCTTCGCAAACAAAGATCTCTTTCAAATTTACAGCGCGCAAACCAAGACACGAAAAGGTTCCGATCCCATGGATACTTAGAGAAAGGAACACTTAAAATCAAGCCAAATTCAAAGGGCAGAATATTTCAGAAAATGTTGTCTGTTACTAGACGCTTAAATAAGATTTTGGAATTTAAGAAAGACATCACTGATATTTACGAATTATTTCTCCTTTTTCTCAAGCATTTCACCATATCCTTACCCCTGTTCTCTCCTTTCACCACCGACCGAGCTGGTGTTATAATAACAGTAATCCCCTCTCAGATAGAATCTCCAGGCTCACATGAGAGGGGTTTCAAGAAGTTTCTTCGTTTTGTCAGAACTATCGATATACGAAACTAACTCTTTTTAGAATTGAATTGAATTGTCTCGGCATATCGCCATTCACCAATAATCACAAAAAGTGAAATTAGGTATCTAGTGGAGTGTCGATCTTACTTCACTGGGGATATAAGATGGGCAGAGGTTTCGTGTGCTATGAGACCAGTTGGCTCGGAGCGTAGCGTACATTGACATGTGAAAGGTTATCAGCACTGAGACAGAGAACCTAAAATAAGGGTGTGTTGAAGACCAACCCTTTCCTCGCACAGATACACCACCTACCATAAAATGTCCATTTTTCAAGCATATTGGATTAGTGATATTTTCGAGATTTCGATGAGAGCTTATTCTGTTCTTTCTTCATAGCTCAGTAAAATGCATCCCAATAACAAGATAAGTAAGTCGGTAATATTTCAACTAACCTTTTCTGCAGATGTAATCACCCGGCGAAAAAAGGACCGGCCGTAATTTGAGCACTAATTCGCAAAGGAATCCAGCCTCCGTGTTCTGGAATATTTCCACTCGTTTCAGCGTATCAAGATGAACGTTTATGGCTATTTCTGCTTTCAGCTTATCTGAAGAAACAAACGAAAAACGAGATTATCTTATGTGCTTTTTAGAAAATGAACACAACTAATTTTGAATGTACAAAGGGATACAATCGACCACATTTAAATAACTAAATGTAGAGTCTGCTCTCATTTAACGTGTACATTTTATCATCAAAAAGAGTAACGCTGGAATTGGTTAATGAAGAAAAAGTGTAATTTAGAATAAGAAAGGTCTGCTGTAGCAAAGTTGTAAATAGTTATTGTACGTACATCCCTAAAGAAAATATTCAAATTCAAACGAATCAGCTTTAAATAATAATAAAAATAATAATAATGAATAATGAAAGTTATGTTCATTTCGAAACGAGATGAGCCGGGCAAGAGGGTAGCTGAAAATAAATGAAAATAAGAAGGCAGCGGAATTACAATTATTTATAGCTTGAAAAAAATATTACAATAAAAAAATAAGTAAGAAATGAAGTATTACGCTACTAGTAAGAAAAGTAACCTAGATGAAAGCAACAATACAGCTCTTTCACTATATTTCTTCCCAAGTAACACTCGATATTTCTTTAATTGATGCATAAAGACGCGATTTTTTGCACGCACATCAGATGTAAGACATCAATTTTCCCGCATGGTGCCACAGAAGCGTGTGAAAAAAATCTCGCTACGAAACATTTTTCGCACACTCACCTAAGTTACCGTAATTTACGGCGACCTATTCGTATCTTTGGTAATTCACAATAACATATCGGTAATTTAAGGTAATTCATTGGCTGAGGGCTCTTTTTTTTTTTTTAAATACATCAGTTTAAAAAAATGATGTTTGATCGAAAAGGCTTCTTGCACTTTCTCAGAAAACACAAAATCAGACACAAACTGCGAGCAACATGGGAGGTTCCCGCACAGGTGTTGAAGAACCCGTATTTGTATTCCAGATAGTTAGGTAATGAATTTTTGAATTCCCTCCCTTAGGTCACTGATATGATACTCGAAAGGGTAGTTCCCAGAGCCAGGGGTGCTGTGTCTAGGGAACCACTCTGGCATACGTACATCGCCATACGCGCTACCAAATGAATTCTATTCTGTGTTCAGTGTCCATTTCGGAGAGTGAGTGAACTTGGTAATATTCCATGTGCAGGGTGTGCCAATTCACTTTTTCTTCTTCTGTATTCCAGAGAGCTTTCGGCTGTTATACCATCATCAGTCAGGGTATTCCATTGATGATGGCATAACAGCCGAAAGCGCTCTGGAATACAGAAGAAGAGAAGGTGAATTGGCACACCCTACACATGGACTATTCTGTTCCCCCTTGAGAATATTTTCAAAATAGTGGTTCTTGTTTTGAAAATGTTCTCGAAAAATTTCTCACGCGCCTGGAAGTTGTTCCGAAGAATTCGAAATCTATGCTCGAAAAAGTTTGAGATTGATCTGACAATATTAACTCGAGCCATAGGGTGACGGTCGGGGTCAAATTTTAGCGTTTTCGGTCAGAGTTGGCCATTTTAACAGAAAATACGTAAAAATAAACAAATAGTTTTTGATAAAATTTGAGTAAATCGTTGTTGGGGTCAGGTCATTGTACATGTACAATTTTATCCATTTGTATTCGCCAGCGTTGCCGTAGCTATAATTCATACGTTAAAAAAGGTTATTTTGTTGCAGCTACCCAAAACTTTGAGTTTCAACGTGTCTTCCTTGGTCGACGCACGGAGTAGGGCTTTTGCGGTACTGAATATAGAAAAGGATATATAATGCGGAAGAATATTGAAAATTCAACATTTTCATTTTGGTGGTCCTGCCGACTTCAACCTACAGCTGGAGTTTTTTACTCTTCCTCCTACCATCTGTAAATTCCGCACTTCTAAATTTTTTCCTGTGTTTTTTAGAATCAAAAATTACTTACAACTTTGGGAGAAAAATCACAAAGAACGTCGATTCCGCAAAAAAATTTATGGAATCGTATTCTGAGGGGGAATAATTTGCAAAGACATTTGAAAAATGTAGTCTAAAATTGAAAAGTTCAATCAAAGAACGACAATGTTTAATTTCCAGCGAGTTTTATTTTGCATATTTAGACCCCATATTTCCAAAATTTTCCGCGAGTTATTGTCTTTAAAGATACGGCAAAAAAAAAACAAAACAACGGGTTTCAAACTCTTTCTAAAACCTATACATTCTTTGCTCTGTCAAATGTCCTCGGTCCTTCTTGATCCTAAACTGTTGAACTGCAAAATGCAGAACCCATTTCTTGATCTTCAAGACGGTGCCATAACAATACAAATGAAGCAACAAAGTGAAAATTTTACATACTAACATAATTTACATGCTTTGCACAAACAATATTTACGATTCTCAACAGAAATGATGAATTTGTAATTTTTATCGAATTTTTTAGTTACCTTCTTCATTTTTATCATGTTTCCCAAATTTTCCCCCGAATTGCACCCCTTCAGTAAGTATATATGATTTCGGATAAGTCCTGCCTTACCACAGGGGTCTGACTGGTCGAGTGGATAGTGCATTGGTCGCGGAATCTGGAAGTCCCGGCTTTGAGCCTACGTAGCAACCCGCCCGATTTCGACCTAGGCCGGATTTTCGGCCAGAAAGGAAGCGGGCTAAGACAGCCCGAACAGCCTACCCGACGTCTCTGAAGTAATACTCGAAAGAGTGGATTCCAGGGCTCAGGTTGAGAGCAAATTAGAAAAAAGAAGTCCTGCTCCACTAATTTGGCCGAATTTACAATTCATAAAATTTCAAAGCCTGCGCTTTCTCCCTGACATGACATTTATGAATTTGCAGGCAAACCAATCATATTTTACTCGGCATGCATTTATTGGTACGCGAAAAAAAAAAATTAAAAGTGCACGCAATATTGACAGACACAATGAAAAATACAAATGAACGCAATCGAAAAACAGGTCTCACAAAACAAAAAATTATTTAACGCAAAAGCTAAATATTATTTTTTATGCTAGTGAAAACGGAAAATTTACTGAGTTAAGGAAGCCTTCTTTGCTTTCGCAGGCCATCCTCTCTTGACTTTCTAACCCAGAGGAACATTTTTTGCAGCGAGGGTATGTCGACTACTTTTGATCTAATAAGTATGCCGGTTCAGAAAAACGGGGCAAGAACAAACCGAATCGGTAAGCTGTTGCTCAGTGTTCAGCCTTAGAGACCAAATGCCATATTGGTGTTCTTTGAAACTATCAAACGTTTTCCATTTACCCTCCACTTTTTGATGTTTAGCCAGTAGTGTGGTGTCAATGGTTTCTTGTAGGTCGCTGACCCAACGAAGTACTGCGTGAATCCATATGTGGCTTGAGGCTGTTGAAGTACCGGTGTGTATTTGCTGAAGCCCAATGATAAGCCGACAACCACATCTTATGGGTGATCAGTGGTAATCCGTTGGAAGTTCATGAGGATATATGTCAGTCTCGTCTTAAACCTTATTTACATGCCAGCTAGGTACATGATTAATCAGTCAGTTCTCTATGTAGCTAGCTGGTCACCGGGTTCTCACAAACATGAGCATGTTTACACCCTCGAACTAGAATACCTACCTACATTCTGTTTTTTGTGTTTTTTTTTTCACCTCTCTACACTGCCTGCACTTTCCTTTCCTCTTTCGTTAATATTTCTTTTCAATTTCGTTGTTCGACTTTTCCTTTTGCGTTCTCCAACTTTGCGTGCGAAATCTTTATTTCTTGCGTGCTGTTATATTTTTCCCATTTTGCTCTATCAAGACACACCCGTCCTTATCATTCAGTTGATTGAGAAGGGTAAGAGAAGATTTAAACTGTGGAACGATAGAATAAAGAACACATTTTTCGATTTGCAATACAAATGAAGTCGAAAAGTTGAAATTTCGCATACATAATGTACATGAGGGGAGAGGGCGAAAATATAAAGTTCGATTTTCAAAACCCAGCGAGGGAGAGGAAATGAAGATATTGTATCCCGTAATAGCAAACATATTTTATTATATTTGGTGTGTAAAATCCTGAGCTCTTTACAGCACACTCAAAATTTTCTTAAATTTTGGCATTTTAAGAAGAAAATTGAGGGCTTAAGCCTTAATGAAAAAGATGGAATGAAATGTGGATGTTATCGCTGGATATATTACCTGTATTTCTCTCCCTACTTCCTTTTCAAATCAGAATTTCAGATAAGAGGAATGTTGTGTTTTCGGGAAAATGTCGTGTCTGGTAAGGGGCTTAAGATTTGATATCAAGAATATAATACGGGTGTTTCTACTCGATACCATACTCGTCTTTTCCCTTCTATAGCATTTTCAGATCTAAAATTTTCAAATTTAGCATCTTAAGAACGATTTACCTTGATGTCAAAATCTTAGAGCAAAACAGTGCTATTATACACATTTTATTGAAATTGGCAGAAGAGGGAGAAGAAGTTTACAATAGCCTATCACTACTGTTACGAAATTGTGACGTCATGCTTACGTAAAGTTGATGTTTTGCCAGCATTAACATGCAGTGTTGCACATGATATAGCGTGAAATTTCCTTTCCAATGATATCAATAACTCATTTTCCCTCAAAAATGTATATAGCACTATTTTGCTCTGAGGGGTCGATGTACATGCTTTAAGCAACAATCCTTATGATTTTTAACAAAACTGCTGAATTTCCAATGTTTTTCGCAAATTACTGTCTTTAAAAATAAGATAAATAAAGGCTTTCAAACACTTTCTGAAATGTACATTCTTTACTCTATCAAATGCCCCCTCCCGGTCTTTATCTCTGAGCTGATTAAAAAAGCCATGAGGGAATGCTAACCTGTCGCACGACAAAATGAAGAATGAATTTCTCGATATTTAATCCGGCGTCACTGCAATACAAATGAAGCTGGAAAGTCAAAATCTTTATGATTTTTAATAAAACTGTGGAATTTGTAGATTTGTTTTCAACGTTTCAGTCAACCTTTTCATTTTTAGATCGTGCTTTCCTGAAGTTTTTCCAACATTTTTCGCCTTTGATAAGATTTCTTGAATTTTAAAAAGTTTCCGGATTCTATTTTTTTTTTCTTTATTCAGTGCCGCACATCAGTCCGACTTTCATGTGGATCAGGGGGAAAAGTTGAAATTTACAAGTTTTGCATGACTGAAAAATCACATCTTTCAATATTTGAATAGTGGCTGTGACAATACTGGCGAATATAAATTCATAAAATTTTGCACTTATAATCTACAGATCCCAGACAATAACTCATCCAAGTACTCGTATCATCCAGACAGGTATTTTCATTTTTACGTATTTTAAATTCAAGTGGTTGATTCTGACTGAAAACACTAAACTCTAACCTTCATGGGGACCGGGTTAATCCTATCCAGTTGAGCTTAGAGATTTATTGTTGAATTATTTGGAACAATTTCAAAGGGATGAGAGCAATTTTCCGAGCAAAATTTTCAATTTAAGGACCTCTCTACAGTACGTTCACACCACAGCTCTGCTGATTGCGGGACTGAAATAGTGTAATAATCTACCTCATGCTTTACATTTGTCAAGTGTTTTTCTCCACGAAAACTGTAACAATAATAATAACAGCACTGGGGTGGTGCGGTTTCTTACGTGAGCCCACTATCCGTTTCCGCCTCCCCCGCCCATTTCTGAGCATATGCCTCGAAGTTTTCCACTTCCTTCTGTCGAGTGCCAGTCTTTTCCAGCATGGTCCCTTGTCGGCCACAAATTCGTCTTCCCACCTTCTGAATGGTCTTCCCCTACCCCTTCTATTCCCGTACGGCGTCCAGTTGAACACTATATTTTCCCATCTTCCTTCCTCTCTGCTGCTACTGTGGCCTGCGTAGTCCCACTTAGTTTTTTAATTCTGTATCCAATATCCATCATTTCCGTTTTGCCCCTTATCACTGCATTGCGAACTTCATCTTTTTTCTTTACTCCCAATAAACTCCTTTCCATGGCTGTTTGCGCGCATCTCAGTTTCTCGACCTGCTTCCTTGTGGAAGCCCAGGTTTGGGCGCCATACGTAATGGACGGTAGCGTACACATCTCCCATACCCTCCTTTTTAGTCCGATGTTAGTTTTACTTTTGTATATGTTTTCCGAGCCCAAAAATTTTTCCATCCTTTTTTTAATCCGAATACTTAGTTCCTTTTCCCTTCTCTTTTTAAACGAAATTAATTGACCCAGATAACTCATTTCGTCTACACAGGTTATCTCTTCCCCTCCAACCCGTAATGTTTTTTCTTCCCCGTTTGTAATCCACTGGGTCTTGTTCAAATTTATTCTTAACCCTGCCTCTTCGCTTTTTATACTCAGCTCCTCACCTAACTCTTCCAGCTCTCTTGCATTGTTTGCCAGTGTAACACTACATCGTCGGCGAATCTTAAATTACTTAGGTATTCCCGGTTTATTTTAATCCCTTGTTCCTCCCAGTTTAGCCCCTAAAGATCTTTTCCAACACGCAATTAAATTAATTTGGAGATAAGTGGTCGCCCTGTTTTACCCCTCTTTTATCCCTAATTCCCCCCTCCTGCCCATCTTGATGTACGCCTCCGTCCCCGAATAAATATTTTATAGGAGTCTTATGTAATTTATTCCTACTCTCTGATTTTTTAAAGCCTGCCACATGAAGCCATGCTCTACCGTGTTAAATACCTTTTGGAAATCGATCAGGTGAATGCAGGCTTCTCTTTCATACTCGATTGTTTTTTCTATCAACTGATTGAGCACAAAGATTTGATCGATAGTTGACCGTCCCTTCCTGAACCCCGCTTGTTCCCTTCCTTGGCAGCTCTCCAACTGTTTATATAATCTACCCTGAAGAATTCTCATAAATAATTTGTTCACGTTTGACGTTAGACTGATAGGTCTATAATTTTCAATGTTACTCTTGTTGCCTTTTTTGAACAGTAACATGATCTCGACCTGCTTCCAGTTTTTTAAGATCTGTCCCACTTCTGACTCTAGTATACGCGGTATCTTCTCTCCCTTGTCTCCTGTTAGTTCCCCTTGCTCGCTCACCTGCTGGTTGCTCTTTGAGCTACTGTAAAGTTTTGTGTAGAACTCCGTTGCAGTTGACACGATGCCCCCCTGTTGTATATCTCATTACCTTCCTTCTCTAGTTTTGTTATTAAATTTTTCCCGGAGTACAAGTTTCTAGCCAATTTTTTTGTTGATTCCGTTTCACTTATAATTTGTTTCATCATTTTCTCCATGAATTCCTTGATATTCTCCCTAATTTTGCACCGGATTCGTGTTACAATTAATTTCAACATATAAATAAACCCAAAAATAGCGTAATTAGGAATCTGTACCCCAATTACGCCACTTGGGTACCTCAACTTTGAGATAAGTCTGAAAAAAAAAGTTCAAAGTCATCCTGTGTGCTCAGGATATGGCTTAATCCTTCCTCTATCACCCCGACTGATCTTAACGACCAACACTTGAATACCTTCTGAGATATTTTCAATTTAGTTAAGCATGGCGGTAATAGGGCACAGTACTTCATAAAGGAAGGTTGCTAGAATTCAATATCACGTTCACCCTAAAAAAGGGCCTCGGTGCTTTTCGCTCCTTTTCAAAACAATACCATCATGTACACAGAAATTAGAATAGCAAGCAGGAATATTTACAGCATACTGGTAGTTTTCTGAAAGTGTTGCTTCTAACACTGGCACTGTTTTTTCGTTCGTTTGCAATACCTACTGACTCGAGAAAACAAATATTTGAGATCATTATATGCTCGAGTTGTGTCAGATGAAATGGACAGCTGAATGCACAACAAATGGGCAATCAAGTAAAAGCACGAAAGAGGAACAAGTCAAAGCTCTGTGATCATAGGTGGATTTACTTAACCTTTTTTTTAATTTATTTTTTTCTTATTATACATATTATTTTACTTTTTACAAAGATTAACATCTTAAGTGGAGGCGGGATTGACACATGTCTTAGCCCAGTCCCTCACACTAAGTTATTATTACGGTTAATATTAATTGCTTAATTATCTAGTCTATAAATGAAATTAATTAGTTCTATTTGGGTTAATCTTAACTATTATACTCCGGTTTTATTTTCATAACCCTGTGCAGATAATCCAGAAATATTTTAATCGTTAAATTATTTTTTGTTGGTGCCAGATCTGATAGACTGTTTCCGTTGATTCCCATTTTCGTACGTAGTTTCATAAAGAAGTCACATTTCAGTAGGGTATGAAGCACATCCTCCTCCACACCAGAGCCACATAGATGACATTCCCGACAGTCTGTTATTTTGAACCGTTCCAAATATTGTCCAAAATTTCCGTGTCCACAGAGACATTGAGTGATGAAATAGTTAGTATACCAGTTCTTGTTTTTGTAGGTGATGTTAATTCGAGGTAGTAACTGATGGGTGATTTTTCCAGTGAGACTATTTTCGTATTCATTTTGCCATATTTGTAAGGTTTCCTCAATTATATTTTTTATTTTTATTTTTATTTTTTGTTTATTACTTTTATCGGGGTATTCTTTATTATCTATTAATAACCTATTTTTGAGTTTTTCGCGTTTGATTGTATTTGTTAAGTTCATTTGGTAATCGATAGGAATAATTCCAGTGATCGCGTGTATAGATGTGTAGCTTACTGTTCGATACGCGGAGGCGATATTTATCAAAAGGCTTCTTTGAAGTGATTTTAATTAATCTTTTTGTGTTCTATTCAACTTCGGGTAGTATACTGGGGAACAGTATTCAGTAATTGATCTAAAGATTGCATTATAAAGTGCTTTTCTCTTATTTAAATCAAATCCGTAGGTATTTCCATACAGTGCTCTAAACAGGTTGCAATACTTTTTTATTTTTGCGGAGATGTAATCTATATGTTTACAGAACTTGAGTTTGTCATCGATTATTAAACCTAAATATTTAATTTCATTGCACATTTTAATTTTTTCGTTATCAACTTTTACTACGTTTTGAATTTTGTTTCTTATTTCCTCTTTGTCCTGCCTTCTAGAGATGATGAGTATCATATTAGTTTTAGCACTATTAAAACGAAGTCCAAATGACCTTATTTTACCATTTACTTTCTCAATCACGATGTTTACCAAATCCATATCCTTTGTGTCATTTATCCCACAGATCAGCAATATGTCGTCCGCATAACTTATCGAATGGATTTTACCTGGAATGTCGTACCCATGGATCTGACTGATGACAGTGTTGAATAGGATGGGTCCTAATACAGAATCTTGAGGCACCCCCGCGGTTAGTTCTTTCTTGGTGATTATTCTACCTTCGTCATCGTAGTGACCAACTGATCTATTAGTTAGGAAGGATTTAATCAGGTTTATTATCGTCTTTGAAATATTTCCCTGCTCAAGTTTACTTAAGATAGCCAGCCAATCTATGTTGTCAAACGCACCAGAAATGTCAAAACTAATTAACAATATGTGTCTTTGGGTAATTTTAAGTTGGTCGATGTAGAACATAAGTTTGTTTGTAGCGGTTTCAGTGCATCGTGATGGTCTGTGGGCGAACTGATTCGTGTGTAAGATGTTGTTAGAATTTAGCTCTTTTTGAAGTTTGTTTTTGATTATTTTCTCCATTATTTTACCTAAGGTTGGGAGTAGTGTTATTGGTCGAAATGCTTTGTGGTTGTTTGGTTCTTTGTCTGGTTTATTTAAAAATCTTATTTTACCTTGTTTCCAGACCGCTGGAAAGCACATCAAATCGAGGCATTTTTGGTATATTGTTTCAAGAATTTTTCTGTCTTTGTTGTGTAACCATTTTACGAATATATTTGTTATTCGATCGTAATCACAAGCCTTCTTATTCTGTAGGTTCTTAATTATGTCACTAAGTTCCTCGGTTTTTAATTTTAATTTTATATCTTCTTTATATCTTCTTTACTAAACCTAATATTCGTTTGACCAATAAAAATACGAATATTTTTTAGGTTATCGCCTTCGACCAGCTTCTCTGAAACACTCTTCAGGTTTTCATTTTAAATGTGACACGACGCTGCATAAAACAAATTCCGGCAGAATTTCGCGTTTCCTCGGCGCACGCATTATGCGAGAAAATTACGAGGAAATGTAAACTAACTTTTGATCATGAATTATGTATAGTTAATACAGCGCATAATTCTAGTTTCAACCTTCTCTGTAGGTAATTAAACTTGGATGAAAGCGTACACGCTCATCGAGCGCTTGCACTACACCGACACGAAAAGGGTTCCTTAAATGATGATTAAAAATGCTTAAAATCGTTATTTTCAAAGTACAAAATTAACTTCGAACTTGCCAGACCTCGAACTTGGGTGAGGCTCGTTCGCGAATA
This sequence comes from Acanthococcus lagerstroemiae, assembly GCA_031841125.1. Classification (NCBI taxonomy): domain Eukaryota; kingdom Metazoa; phylum Arthropoda; class Insecta; order Hemiptera; family Eriococcidae; genus Acanthococcus; species Acanthococcus lagerstroemiae. Next base: position 39,056,679 of record CM063108.1, on the reverse strand, counting down.
CCCGAAAATTGTTCGCCCTGTCAGGCATGCGTACGAGTTTTTGCCGAAACTAATAATAATCGTTCTCAATTCGCAAACAGCTTCAGTATAATCAGATATTGACGCCATATAAGAGTTCCGGGGAAGAAAAGAACACGCGAGAAATCTGCAGCCAGGTTGGTATGATAAATCTTACCAAAGCTAATTATGCAGTACGACCTTCTGTTGATAATTCGATGGCAAAAAATTTACGATCGTGAAGGCGAGACAAAACACAGTCACATGACTGTGATTGATTGCGTACACTGGCATCGACGTTATTTATGAGAAACCTGGCAAAAGAAGAAGAATGGAAAGAAAAAAAAAAAACAACAAAAATAGAGGAAAGAAGCGAACAAATTTGATTTTCCTACGTTATTTATTATTCGGCATGGCGGACTTGGGAGTATTCCGCAGTACTGCTAGAATATTGATGCTCAATCACTTCGTAAATTAATAAAGGTTCGAGATGAAATCTTTACAGTTCGGAAAATTGATGGTTTCTCATTTAGAAAATGAGGAACAAATCGAATAATTGACTTTTTGTCCCATATGTTATCTGTACGCTGTTTTGAATGTCGTCGAGGGTGGTGCGAAAAGGGCTCTGCTGTTCCAACATGATGGACGAGTTACGCGGTGTTACTGGCGAAATTCTCAAAGAACCACGCGAGAATTTGTTTGAAAATTTTGAAAGAGCAGAAACTGCTTTCGTGGGTTTCTAAAATTTTCATTCTCCTTCGTAGGTATTAAACCTCTATTTCTGGCAATACAGGGTGTTTTACAAACTAGCCGGCTACCTCATTTTTTAATACACGGTCGATTTAACGCAGGACGGAAGGTTTTTCACGTAACAAGCTCCAGTTCCTTCCTGCATGGATAAATTTTCTATCCCGTGTAAGAGGGACGCGAATCACCAATTTTGAAATTTTACAGGGAAAGATAACAAACCATCACCAACTGTTGAACTAAATATTTTAGGAATCACAAACTGACCAGATGTTTTCAGGACAAAAAGAGTATATGTAGTTGAAAATGTTTGTAAAAACGGCCGACCTCTGCTGAAAAGAAAAAAGTGAGTATAAATCGATGGGTTAAGGACGATTTTAAGAAAAAGAGAGAGTTCCCTATTTTTTCATGAAAAAAGAGAGTAAATACTCTTTTTATTTTATTTTGCAGCCCATTTGTACATCTTAATATAGTTTAACTTGAAATAAAATTTCTAGTTTAATGCGCCCATTGACGGGCATAGACCTCCCCCACTCTTTTCCAGCGTCCCCTTTCCCTGGCGTCTCTTCCCCAGGCGACCCCGGCATGTTGCCTGATTTCATCAGCCCATCGGGTAGTAGGTCTCCCTACATTTCTTTCTATTCCCCTGGGTACCCATTCCAAAATTTTTCTTTCCCACCTGTCCATCCCCCCTCTTGCAACACGATTCGCGTAATCAAATTTCAGTTTTTTCATGACAAATCTACTGTCCTTGACCTTTGATGTATCCCTTACCCGTCCATGGGTTAGTCTGTCTTTTCCTTTTACTCCGATTATAGCCCTCTCCATTGCAATCTGGGTCCTAGCTAGCTTCAGAGTTTGGCCTTGTGTGGCGGCCTATGTCTGTGCGCCGTACATTAGCACCGGTAGTGTGCATGACTCCCATATTTTCTTTTTCATTGCCAAAGGCATTTCACTTTTGTAGATATTTTTTAGGGACCAGAAACTTTTCCATGCCTGTGATCTTCTTTTTGAAATTTCTTTTTCTGATTTATTTTTAAATGAAATAATTTGACCTACATATATATCGTGCTATCTTCTGCTATAATTTGATTGTTACCGATAACTATTTCTTTGCTAGACTTACTGTTGATAATAACACTGTTTTACTGGTATTTATAATCAGGCCTGCTTTGTTACATTGTTCTGCTAATTCGTTTGCCATGGTTTGCATTTCTTGTCCGTCCTGAGAAATTAAAGCTACATCGTCCGCAAATCTTAAGTTGTTGAGCCTTTCCCCATTTATTATTATACCTTTTTGTTCCCAGTTTAAGTTTTGAAATATATCTTCCAGTAGGCAATTAAATAAGTTCGGAGATAGGAGGTCCCCTTGTTTCACTCCCCTTTCGATTTAAAAATTTTTGCCTGTTTTGTCCAAACGGATTTTTCCGCTGTTGTTTTTGTACATTTCTCTTATGATTTTTATCATTTTCCACATCTCGCCAGTGGAGCATAGGAGGGGGATATCTTCACGTAAAAACAAGGAGGGACACTATTTGACGTTCTACTTCAAATTTGGAGTTAATTGATCAGGCCAATCCTGAGATAATGGCATTACAAGATGCAGTAAGTCCCATGACATAATAACAACTTTTATTATGGTAGGCACATTAGTGACAATACACAGTCATTAAAGACGAATACACGAATATTTTACAGAATTATTTTGTAAAATTGTAGTTTTTGGTTCGTCGGCGGTGTGTCGCTGATTGTAGCCCGGCCCATAGAAGGCAAATGTGCACCTCACCTTCGCCCATTTGTTCCAGTTTGAGGCAATTCGCCAACATTGTCTGTTGCATAGAAACTTATCGACTTCATCCCTCAACCTACGAGTAGCATTTCGTTTACCTTTTGCTATCTAGGAACCAGAAGGTCGTCTAGTAGGCCCATCTGCTGGGAATAGTCTTACGACATGTCCCCACACCGCTATTTTAAGTGTCTTGGAGGGAAGTACGCCAGGGTGATCCGCTATTCCGTAATCTATTCAACTGTGTAATTGAACAAATCTTCAGAGGATTCAGCTGGGAATGGGCGTTCCTGGAGGGGGGGGGGGTAGACGGGGTAATACTTACCCACCAATTTTTGGGGGTATAAATGATCAGAATAACCCCCTCCTCAAATTCAAAGGCCAATAACTATATATTTATAATTGTAGTTATAAAAAATTTGTAAACGAATTAGTGCTATGTGATACCGTAATTAGTAGTACCATACCACACACTTAACTCGCAATACAAATACACAGGGTGTCTAAAAAAATCAAAATCTGAAAATAAATGACCTCCACTCTCCCATTTGCTATGAATGCGCTAAAATAATAAACTTAAGCTAAACATACTTCTTCGTCTATAATACTACATTCTCATGGGGAGAAAACTAATTTTATTGCATAAGGTAGATGAGCCCAATAAGGCCCAGATCCCCAATATAAGGCCCGACGTACCGATCTTGACTGCTATGCTTTAGACTGCATTAAAACGTACAGCAAAGTTGCTCCTTCGTAACACGGCAACACTGTCCAATTGTTTTTATCAAGTATTAGTCCATTTGTGCGAGATATGCCGATTGATTATTTTCCAATAACGTAAAAAGTGCTCCGATATGTTTTCTGTGTAACTTGGAGGATTTACGAGTATTATGTTAGTCAAATGGAATTCATCCAGAAATCAAACATTGGATAGTTGTTGTAGTGGTAGTTGGTTAACGATTGACGCCAGGAAAGTGAAATTTGAGCAATTTGGAACCGAGGTATGCGATACTCACGAAAAATAGTGTTCTGTAACCTTTTTCCCACACCTCCCCGCGCACTTGCCAGGCCCCGGAGCCAAAATGGGGCCTGTTGCCCGGTTAGGCTCACGTGGAGGGGGCGCTGATTTCCGGGAGGTGGGGTTGTCTGTTACAATTAATTTTACAAACTTATTTTATACCATTTTATAGGTGCTATGTACATATAGGTTGTCCTATCGGTTTTCCGAATGTTTCTTCAGGTGGGGGGGGGGGACTGTAGCGCCTGTAGGCTTCTCAACAGTCACCCCCTTCTTTCACTCCATTTACCAATCGTTGTGGGCTGGTTTGGAATCTTCTTTGTCTGTGCTTGCTTAGTACCTGGTATCCTTTTCCCAACTTCGCTTGTCTTCTCTCTTTTTCGCGATCCTCTATTACTGTCCTCCACCATTCGGGTTCATAGGAATCCGCGCCCTACACCCTTTCGGGGTCAGACAACGAGGGGATTCTACGGATTCTTGGTCTCGGATGCGCAGCCCCACCACCCGTGGTTGGTGGTCCATGCGCTACGCTATCCGTGTGCCGGTACCTGTTCCTGTCCTGTTTTTGTGACCACAGCGACGCAATGACTCTGCGCAGATATCGTCTTGCTCCGTCGTCGCCTACATCAAGTTCGTGCGGTCGGCCACTTGTACGTGTGGGACACTCCGTGAAGACGTGCTTCGTCGGCGTTTCCTGTTGTCCGCATTTGCAAAGAGGCGAGGGGGCACGATGCATCCTGAGCAGGTACTCTCTGAAGATACCGTGCCCACACAGCCCCTGCGCCAGGTAAAAGCCGAGTTCTTCTATGTCGTGTCCTACTTTTGGGATGAGTGTTTCGGTCCACTCCCCATGTGGACAGTCGTTGTACATGTCTTGCCACTTTTTCATCGCCGCTTCCTCCACGGCTTTGAAGTAGTCTTCTACCGGGGTGTCAATGGCGGGGGCAGCTTTCTGCCCCATATTTAAAAAAAAAATTTTTTTTCAAGTGTCATATTTTAAAAATATATAATATTTTTTTAATTAATAAATATAAAATTAATAAATAAAATTATTGTACTATATTTTATTAATATTTTTTTGCAAAAATATTCTGCTAGTTTCCAGCTTTTTTTCCGGCATGTTTTCAGTGATCTAACCGCTACATCTATAGCCAGAGGACAGCTGTTGCTTATCACTGAAGTCGGAAGACAGAACACAGTGCGGTACAGTCGCGCGCAGCAGATGGCCATTTTCCAATGTACCCTGCTGATTGGTCGTCGGTTAGTGTCCAGCCTGTGAGCGAATAGGGTTGTGGCGTACCGGAAGTATGCCCCAATCGCCCAATCGTCCCATTAAACGTCATTTTCCGTGCCGCGTTTGAATACCCGAATGTATTGTGACACACCGAAGTTAGCCGTGGTATAATCTTTTCTGCCTTGGTACACATGGCCTCAATATGAGCATCCCAGAGCAGGTTGCCGTCCAGAAGAACGCCCAGGTATTTCAGCATTGGTCTGGATGCTACTTTCAGCCCTGAGATCTCTATCTCGAGGGCGGGTGCGGTTGCAAGTGGGGAGCTTGCTTCGCGAAAAACGATGACCTCTGTTTTTGGAGCATTGAGTTCTAGGCCGGTTGCGGCAAGTAATCCTTGCATCTTCGCAGTTGCGGCCTCGGCTCTGCTTCTGAGTTGTTGTAAGTATCTCCCACTGATGACAATCAGGGTATCATCGGCGTAGCAGGCTGTCTTTATCCCTGCTTCCTCTAGCCCATTTAGGACGTAGTTGTATGCTACGTTCCAAAGGGCTGGGCCTAGTCAGTCGGGGTGTGGCTGTGCCGCTGCTGGCATGTTTGTCCTGAAAATAGTCCACTATTGTCGCAATCAGGGTTGCCGGGAATTTGTGCCTGTGCAGTTGGTAGATTATGTGGGTCCACCGGATATTATCAAACGCCTCTTTGATGTCAAAGGCGATGGCTGCTGTCAGTTTGTCTAATGGATATATTGGAGCTTTTGGGTTAGAAAAGGTCTCATTTTGATCGGAAAATCCTGTACTATGAGGTGCTGGCCTCGACTTTATTTCAACAACAAAGGCCCTTTCTACATGGAAGTATATACAAATATCGTCGACATGAATCTGATATTAACAATTCGTGTAATCGTGCCATTGTCGTTCAGAATTTCGAGTTTGAACTTTTGAACTTGCCATTAGATATGAACTGGAGAAATAATTTTTCATTGCCGTTCATACCACGACAAGAATACGTGCCAAATGCTGTATTTATCTGTGTGAATGGACCTTCACTGGTTTCCCTTCAATCGACCAGTTCGATGTGCTGACTGATCGATAGATCGCGGAGACGTGGAGTCCGTGCACGGAACGCCCGCAGGTAGGAGAAATTTATTACGAAAAACGTGGCCGATTTTGAATTCAAGGTGGGCGTAAATTTCTGCTCTTTTTTTTTTCTCTCTCCATGATGCTTTAGGTATATAATGTCGGCACGCACGCAGACCTGCAGTTGTAATTTTTAAAAACTCTCAGAACCGTTGCTGAATACAAATTCACCGCGGTAGGTATCTTTAAATTGAGTTGCCGAAAAAATGGCTCTAGGGTGGCGGGGTAGCCCGAAAAATAGAATTTTAAAATTCGCGCTTTCGTCTCGAGGAACACGATACCGCGTTTTTAATATTGGTACGGCTCACCCGAGTTATTACACTTCGTATTGTTCGTGCTCGATCTTTATACGAGGAATAGAGGAAAGGCGAGCACTGAATTTTGAAGCAGGAAACACGGCAGAATTGCTCGTTTTTTCGCTAACGAATAGGACCAGTGACACCGAATCCGGAGGCCGAAGGGGGACACAGTCTAGCCACTTGTGCAGCTAGGGAGGTAGTTGTACCATTTTGCCCCCCTAATTTAAACGCAAGAAATAGTAAGGAAGGCTCGCTTACATGAAATAATATGTGAACGGGCAAATATGCAGAACCCTATTTTCCTTCAAGTCGGAGAAAGAGAAATGGCTCACGTTAGTCTGAAACTGCCGTCACACTAACGTGGGTGATTGGTAAAGGGTACTAGTAATATGACTGCAACTTTGAGTAAACTGAGTTTAAATTTCGGCGAATAATATTATTCTCTACGTGAATTCCAGAATGTCTGTCGGTTGTATGGAAATTATGCATTACGGTGGTTGAAAACTTTTTTGAAATATTTTGCCCCCAGTGACGAAACTTGTTCGTTTTGGTTTAAAAATCTGTCAGCCAATATTTTTTGTAAATCGAAGAATTTTATAGATCACACCAGTGATGGTCAAGTTTAATATAAGATCCCCAATAAGGAACTTGACGCTTTTGCTTTGACGTTTCCAAAACGTTGAGTTCAATCGAAAAAATTGGTTTTACTATCTCGTTCTTGTTAACTAATTGCCTATAAATCGTATGTTTAATGTTTAAATTGACGAAAAACTTTCTCTTAACTTTTACATATTGTAATTATGTCGAATTGAATACTGAGAGAAAAACATAACAGGCAGAATAGAAAATTACAAACAAAAACGAAAAGGTGGCCAGGTGTTACCACTTACGAACGACAATTCGAGTTTTAATACATGGGGCTGGGTATCCAGTAGTGTGTAAAACAAAATTCACAAAATTTGCTTAAGTAGACTCTCGATCATCCGACATTTGAATTAACCGACTCAAATTTTTTCTCCGACGTCTTCGGATTAACCGACCTCGACATGTCCGACAATCCGAATCTCGATTAAATATACTGCATATCATGCCAATCAAAGTTTGTCAATATGCTTGAACATCTCACGTAAATGGCGTAATTTTGCTGCGGAAAAAAGAGTGAATAACAGAAAACTGCAAACCGGCATTTCGATTTGAAATTCTCAACAAAAATTTGGCACAAGGACTGAAATTAGCAACTAAGAACCTTAATTTAGACTTGTTTTCTTAATTACTTTTTCAGGTCCAGTCGATTTTGTCCATTTAAGTTGTCTTCAAACCTATTGTAAAGCGACGAGGAAGAAAATTCAAAATATGCACTAGAACTTTTCATTTCAATTTTCACCTAGGAATTTCAAGTACTATATTTCAAGCCAAAGGTGTTCACTGAGAATTTTTAATTTGAATTTATTCTTTTGCAGTTTGGATATCAGAGCAGGGCTTAGATTCTTGGGCAAATTCGGTCTATTGAGGTTTTCTGAATGAATCAGGATATTCTGAAACCAATTAGTTAACTTATTTCGGCCTTTTTTGGACTATTTTCCTTTTAAAATGATATTTCCGCCTAAACTTGATGTTTTTAGAGACTTTTTAGGACTATTTCGAATAGAAATCCAATTTTTGAGACTATTGAGTTAAGTTTCAACCTTTTTGAGGTAAGAATTTTTAATTTTTTAAGAAAAAAATATTTACAAATCCGATTTACTTAAATCAATAAATAAATGAAGAATGGTAACAACCTTATTATTTGTTCCAATAAAGTATTTTGATTTTGATTCAAAATTGTTACGTCACACAGAGTTTGGGAGGAATAAAAATAGGGGAAACTTTAATTGCACGTTGAAATAAAGTGAATAAATGGTAGGAAGATGTCGTGAAGTGGCGGTAGTTGAAAAGCCGGGCCTCTGTGGGTACAGAGCCTGAAGTCGTGAGTAGTGGACGCTGGCCAAGACGGGCCATAGCGTGAGCGATGAGGACCGATCGGACGAGCCCGTGTGTCGATTGTCCTCGGCGCAAGTTGCAGATACAGCCGAATCAGATTTTTTTGATTCAATATGTTTTATTAATCTTTTAACAGCTTTGATTCTTACGTTAGGTTAACAGTTATGAACTACAGCGATAGTCCACGAGAGCACACAACACGACATGTGGTAAAAGTTACGTTAATTTTCGGAGTTCCCAGATCTGATGTGCGAGACAAGAGCGAAAGTCTCCACTTAACTTTTGGTGAGAGCAAGACCACAAGACCGTTGATTCGGCCCTTGCAGCGAGTTTATAAAGGAAAAAGTGTTCTCCCATATGGGATGGATTTTGAGGACGTCAGAGCCGCACACGGTGGCTTGAGAGTCCCGACGATGGGTCGCTTTGTGTGGATGAGGAGTGATTGTTTCGAGGGACGAGCTCGACACGTGCTGGATAATTTGGTAATTGGTTATTGATTGATTTTTCGGTATACGAGTGTGAATCTGATGGGATGCTATGATTATCGGATCGAGACTGTGTTGGTACGAGTACATTGTCTTCCGGGTTATGATCGTACGATCGGTGGTTATCTGAGAATTTGGAAACGTCGTTGCTGAATCATCGATATTCGAAAATAAGATCGGCGATGTCTTCCTGGGTATTGTCCGGAGTCTATATTGTTTTCATTCTGGTAATTCTCGGAATGGTCGAAAATAGATTGACGGGTGAGGTACCGTGAGGTTCTCCTGTATAGGTGTGGTATTGTTTAATTCGGGTAATTTTCGGAATGATCAAAAATAGATTGATGGTCGACTAAGTGACGCCGATTATGATGTCGTAAGAGAAAGAAGCCTTCGAAATGTGTAGAAGGTGATTTTCGCCTTACGACAGAAGATAACGATAAAATCAAGTGTATGAACGATAGGAAATATGCCAATTAAAGTTACACATTGCACACTTTTCTACAATTAAAAACATTAACTTTAAGCGAGTACGAATGAAAAATAAGTAACACTTCCTTTTCTTTTTTTGTTTTCGGGTGCCCACTTTCATGGGCAACAATTGAGCGGAGATGGCGCGGATCTCCACCATCTCTGGAATGGAATGGCGGGGATCGCGTGGATACATTTTGTCGCCTCCGCGTTCCCCACTCACAAAAGAGCAGAGATTGCGAAGATCCACACGATCCCCGCAGTTCCATTCCAGAGATCCACGCAATCCTCACCATTCTGTTCTGGAGATAGTGGAGATCCCTACAATCGCCGCTATCGGATCCGCGGGGATCGCAGAGATGAGAGCTAGAAAAATTACGACCGAATATATCCATGCGACCCCCGTCGTTCCGTTCTGGAGATGGCGGAGATCTGCGCAATCTCCGCTCTATTGTTGGTGGGGAACGCGGAGACGAGAAAATATATCTACACGATCCCCGCCATTCCATTCCGGAGATCCACGCAATCCCCGCCGTTCTATTCTGGAGATAGCGGAGATCCACATCCACACAATCTCCGCCATCGGATCCGCTGGGATCGCGGAGAGAAGAGTTAGAAAAATTACGACCGAATATATCCACGCGATCCCAGCCGTTCCATTCTGGATATGGCGGAGATCCACGCCATCTCCGCTCTATTGTTGCCCATGAAAGTGGGCACCCAAAAATTAAAAAAAAAAAAAAAAAAGGATGTGTTATGTATTTTTCAATTATACTTCACAACTCATTTAAGTTTACTGTACCCATTGCGTTCTAAATAATTTTGAATAATAAACATAATAATAACTAACATTAACGAGCATTAAAACATTAAAACGTACCGAGGCTATGGCCTATAGGCGTTAAGTGTCTTGCTAAAAATAAATAAATAAATAAATAAATAAATAATAAGAAAGTAAAAAAAAAGTTGATGTTTTTTGTTTCTTCTAAATACCTCCTGTTAAAGTGCTACTTTACCCACGCAAAACTGTGGGTAAAGTTGCGTTTTAACAGCATGTGTTTTATAGTGTGTAGTAAAGATGGCGCAAAGTCAGATAGCTTTTTCTTATTCGTGGTCGTTGGGAATAATGTCAGGAAGAAAGACCTATCTGTAGTTATGTTTAAGGTCCTTTTCCCCCTTAACATAATAACTGATAGATGAAACGTAACTGAAATGTAGAATGAAATTAATGTAGAACGCGCTCGTGACACTACACACACACGCACACACAGCACATTATACACTTACTAACAGTGACGACGTTAGTAGAGCCTAAAGATGACTGGACGAATAAGTTTCATGGAAATTTCCATTAACAACACGAACGCACTTTGCAGTCAATTACTGAAAAATGGTTCGGAGAAAAGAGAAAAAAGTGATTGCAAGAAGCTCGTTGCCAACCCAAAACATTACCTTTTCCGGATTTTTCTAACGAATGGCAATGTCCCAATAGAACGGAAGTAAAAAGCTAATGGTCTTAGAAATTTGCCCACTGATTTCCCGATTTTTTTTTAATGTTCTCCACTGAGGGCAATTTTTCCAATCGATTTTAATGTTTCTGTGTTCGAGAGAATTTCCATCCTTTCCCGAATGATACGTTCTTGGTATGAAGTAGCAGAATTTGTTTCGAGCTAGATTTTTTTAGACACACTGTACGCCAAAATTATTTTCATACCTCGTGAAGGTCACGACTGGAGCAGGTAGTTTCGAAATTCCCCGGCTTAACCAGGATTCGGAAATTTTATTTACTTGTTTTCAGCTTTGTCGAAATGCGGTTGTACCCCTCCCGGCTAACGGATTCCCTTTCAGCTATCAATACATTACGTCCTTAAACAATCGTTTGATTTTCTCTGTCACTCGTGAGAAAACTGGACTATTGTCTTCGCCGCCCTTATATGTACCTGTCGCAATACGAATTTGGGGAATTTTATTTACAATATACGCGTCCAATGGAAGACATTTTTTCTACGACGTACGTATCTCTGGGTGGGCGGTTGTTATCCCACTGCCCCACTCTGCATTCAAAGCCAATTAAAGTCGATGTACATTTTTGGGCTCAGTTACTCTAGAGATTTCAAATTTCGTCGACATCAGTTATATTTGAATATCATTAGCACGAAGTATCTCTCTTTGAAAATTTCTGTAATATTTCGTATCCGGGCTAGTCGTGTGCATTTTGGATGGGATGCTTGGACTTACCAAGTCGTGATGGAGTTTTGATTTTGCATCCGTACCGTGAGTTATGTCGATTTTGCATGTTTAATTTTGGTACCCAAATGATTGCCTGTCCTTTGACTGGTATGTTTTGTTTATTACATATTTGATCGATCGTCGTATTTTTACATGTTTGTTGCATGTGGTTACTGGTCGTGTTCTATCTCGGTTGTTGCTTTCATGTGAGTGTTATATTTTACCACATATTTGATCGATCGTTATACTTTTGCATGTTTGCTGCATGTGGTTGCCGTGCTTGTCATTTGACCAGCATATATATTTTGTTCGCCATATTTTTGGATGTTTGCTGCATGTGATTACTGGTCATGAACTGCCTCTCTTGTTCATGAACTTCGGATCCAGTCATGCGTGCATTTTGGATTGGTTGCTTAGATTCGCCAAGTCTGATGGAGTTTTAATTTTGCACCCGTATAGTGTTATGTCGATTTTGCATGTATAATTTCGGTACCCAAAGGATTGCCTGTGGCCTGTCCTTTGACTGTTACATTTGGTTTCTTACATATTTGATTGATAGTCGTACTTTTGCATGTTTGCTGCATGTGGTTGCCGTGCTTGTCACTTGATTATCATATATATTTTCTTCGCTATATTTTTGGATGTTTGCTGCATGTGATTACTGGTCTGACTGCCTCTCTTGTTCATGAATTCGATCCAGATGCGTGCATTTGGATTGGTTGCTTGGATTCGCCAAGTCGATGGAGTTTATTTGACCGATAGTGTTTTCGATTTCTGAAATTCGGTACCCAAAGGATTGCCTTATATGTATATTTGTTTCTTCATACTGATTTTCGATTTTGCATGTTTCTGCTGTCATTGACTGTATAGTGATTTTTGACTCGTGATTCGTGATCTGCCTCCTTCGTTCAAGTTCATGAATTTCGAATCCGATCAAGTCGTGTGCATTTTGGATTGGATGCTTGGATTCGCCAAGTCGGATGGAGGTTTGATTTCGCATGCGGAAGTTTTGGATTTACCGAGTTTCTCGAAATACGTCGCTGGATATAAACAGTATGTGGTATAACAATTTTGCCGGTTTATAGGTGAGAGAATTCGTTTTTTCATAAGCTTTCGAATTTTCCCACCGAATTGTGATACTGCAAATTTTTTTTTCAAGCTTCCGATTGAACAATCGTATCAAGGATTTATTAGACCGCTGATTCATGGAAGCGCCTCTTCTGTGCAAGTATCGAGTACCAGCAGATTTTGAATTTTCTCCGTGGAAGTTTTGGCTTCATCGAGTTTCTCGAAATTTGTTGCTGGATATAACAGTATCTGGTGTAAAAATTTTGTTGCCTTATAGGTGAGAGAATTAATTTCCTCATTGGGGTTCATATTTTCCCCCCGAATTGTGATACAGCAAAATAACATTTACAGCTTCTGATTTCAACGATTTTCGCATTATAGGCGAGAGAATGAATTTCCATTCGCGTACTTTCCCCCCGAATTGTGACTCAGCAAAATTATTTTTACAACTTCTGATTGAACGTTTGTAGACCTGGCCATTATTGCTTCATGAAAACACTTCTTCGACCCAAACACCAGCACTTTTTGGATTTTCTGCGTGAAATTTCTAAATCCATCGCACCATGAACAACGGTATGTGGTGTATTAATTTTAATTTTGACGGGTTGCAAGATTTGTATATCGTCTCATCTGACCTCTTTTAAATTGTATAAGTTCACTTTGTTTAATTTAATTTTTTTATTTTCGAGTCTTTGTACAGCAAAATTATTTTTCGTGCTTTGGATTGAATAGATTTGGATTTTCTCTGTAGAGCATTCTAATCCGTCGAGTTTCCCGAAATTCGTCACTGGACATATAAGTATGTGATGTTGTAACAATTTACCTGCCTTACAAGTGAGACATTTCATTATTCCATTAGCTTTCGAATTTCCCCCCCCCCCCGAATTGTGATAGAATTTTACTGAATAGATTTTGGATTTTCTCCGTGAAACATTTGGATCTGTCGAGTTCCCCAAAATTCATTGCTGGACATGACAGTATGGAGTGTCTGGTGTAATAATTTACCTGCCTTCTAAGTGAGAGAATTCATTTTTTTTCATTAGCTTTTGAATTCCCCCCCCCCCATTGTGATATAGAAGATTTAGTTATACTGCTTCTGATCAAGCGATCAAATCATCGAGGATCTACCTATGCATTCATCGAATACAAACAGATTCTGGAATTTCTCGGGAAGTTTTGTAACTCACTAGTATGTGGCGTTTAAAATTCTTCAGATTTTCATGGGTTTGTTCTAATTTTCTAAATGCAATTTTTTTTCCCGAATTTTGATGCAGCAAAAATATTTTTATAGCTTTTGACTGGATGATCTCATATCGAGGATCTACTAGACCGCTGATTGGTGAAAGCGTCTCTCCTATCCCAACACAGAGTACTAGCAGATTTTGGATTTCCTCTATGGAACTTTTGGATCTGTCAAGTTTCCCGAAATTCGTTACCGGACATGAACGTATGTGGAGTGTGGTGTGACAAATTTACCTGCCTTATAAGTGAGAGAATTTATTTTATCACTAGCTTTCGAGTTTTCCCCCCAAATTGTGATACGGAAAATTTATTTATACAGCTTCTGATTACATGATCGGATCTTCGAGGACCTACTAGACCGCAAATTCATAAGCGCCTCTTCTATGCCATCACCGAATACTAGCAGATTTTGGATATTCTCTGGAAGTTTTGGATCTGTCGCGTTCCCCGAAATTCGTCGCTGGATATAAATATCTGATGTATAAATCTGGCTGCCTCATAGGTGAGAGAATTCCCGAACTTTGGTACTGCAAATTTATTTTTACAGCTTCTGAATGATCGCATCTTAGTGGATCTAGACCTGGCTGTTGCTTTGTGGAAACGCATGCTTTGTGGAAACGCTTCAGCGGAAACACCGAACATCAGCATGTTTTAGTATTTCTCCGTAACAGTTCTGCATATGTCAAAATTTCCAAATCCCTTATATTTTGAATCACTGGTCGGTCGAGTTTCCCGAAATTCGTCGCTGGACATATTAATATATGGTGTAACAATTTACCTGATGCCTTACAAGTGAGAGAATTCAGTTTTTCATTAGCTTTCGAATTTTCCCCCAGAATTGTGATACGGTAATGCTTTTTACTGAATAGGGTTTGGATTTTCCCCGTGGAAGTTTAGGATCTGTCGAGTTTCCTAAAATTCGTTGCTGGATATGGAAGCACGTAATGTGTGGTGTAAAAATTTAGCTGCCTTGTGAGAATTTTATTTTTTCATTGGATACCCAGCTGGAAATTTTATGTTAGCGCTTGAGAAGCATGTTACAGCACATGCTATACCAGCGTTTGCTGTTATGTGCTACATTCTTTCTATTGTAGCGCTTATAAAGCGGAAAATAGCAAGTGCTATGTTCGCACCTGCTTTCATTTGCTAAACTCTCTCTAATATTAGCCAAAGACAGCAGACAGTAGCCTATGCTTACATAGCATAACTAATAGTGGCTCATATGCAGCGCAATATAAGCAGACAGTAGCCTCCGCTAATATTAGCGTTTGCTAATAGCTGCTCTATGTGAAAAGTATAAGCCGATAATAGCCTGTGCATCTATAGCACAGCTGATAGTCGCTCATATACAGCGAGATATAAGCAGACAACAGCCCGCGCTAGTATTAGCGTTTGCTAATAGCCACTTGATATAGCAAAGTACATATAAGCAGATAGCAGCCCGCTCTAACATTAGCATTTGCTAATAGCCTCATATGCGGCAAATTGTAAGCACGTAGTAGCCTGTATACTAAAATAGCATTTACTATAAATGTTATCAGCGCATAAAAATTATTAAAATGAGATGAGAGGCGTGATTTTGCATCCCTAGTAACGTAGGAACACAGTCAATATTGATAACTACATTGACAAAGTGCTCGATAATTTTATTTCAAACTTAGAATTAAATTGTTAGAAGTTTAATGAGAATATACCTAAAGATACTGGAAATCACTGTAATTAAAGCTGTATGATTTTTTGCCGTAGTATACAGGGTTAGTCAGTTTAAAACGCAGCATAAGAAAATCCCGTTCGTTGTTCAGTTTAAAAGGCAGCATGGAAAATCTTGTTCACAACGTCTTAATGGAGCGGGGTGTACTCGGTGCGTTTCTTATTCTTTCAAAGCGAAGAATCTCTGTTTTCCAAAGAATTTCTTCAAAAATTTTTGGGGAAGTTTTCCCATAATTTTTAAGAATTTCACAGGTAAAATATTCATGGGAAAACTCCGACGGATTTTGAAGAATTGTATGGACAAACTTCAGGTAAAATGTTCTCCGAAGAATTTCATCGAAAATCTACAGAAAAAATCTTCGGGAACATTCTCCAATGACATCTAAGGAATTTTATCGAAAATTTTTGAAAAAAAATCTGATAATTTCCGAAGAATCTTATCAGAAATCTTCAGAAAAAGTTTCCAATGTTTTCCAAGAAGTAACATTAAAATTCGTCGAGAAAATTTTTCGATAATTTTTGATGAATTTCCTAGGAAATATTCGGGGGGAAACGCCGACGGTTTGTGGAGAATTTTATAAAAAATCTTAGAAAAAATGTTCGATAATGTCCGAAGAATTTCATTGTAAATCTTCGGAAAAATTCTCCTATAACTTTCAAAGAATTTCATTAGAAATTAAAAAAGAAATTGATAATTTCTGCATGGTTATGCAGTTTAAAATTCCATCAGAGATTTTTCCCGTATATTTCTTGAGAAACTCTTCAAAAATCACCGGAAAACTCCCCTGAAGATTTTTAAATGATTTCTTTGGAAAACATTGGAAATTTTTTCTAAAGGTTTCCGGAGGGATTCTTCGGAAATTATCGGATTCTTAGCCCAAAAATTTTCGAAGAAGTGTCTTAGTCATTGGAGAATTTCCCCGAAGAATTTCGATAAAATTCCCCGGAAATTATCTTGGATAATCAAAGGCATCTTTTCGAAAATCACGTAAGAAATTCTTCGGAGATTGCCGGAATTTTTTCTTCAATATTTCCCATGAAATTTCTGAAAAAAATTCCTTAGAAGATTTTTCGCAAGGTTTCTGAAGAAATTCTTCCGGGATTGAACATTTCTCCTGAAAATTTATGATAAAATCCTTCAAAAACTCTCGGAATTTCCCCCAAATATTTCTTATGAAATACTTCAAAAATTGTGGGAAAATCTTTTCGAAGAATTTTGATGAATTTTTTTGTTGTTGAAAACATTGGAAATATTTTCTAAAGATTTCTGATGACTTTTTATGAAATTATCAAAATTTCTTTCTGATTTTACTTCCGATAAAAATCCTCAAAAATCATCGAAGATTTTCCCTGAACTTTTCTGATGAAATTCTTCTGAATTTATTAGTAATGTAATTCAGAAATTTCCGATAAAATTCTCTTAGACAATAAGAAATTATGGACTTATTCTTCTGAAGAAAATTTTCAAATTTCATCAGACACTTCTCAGTAATTTCCAATTAAATCTTTTGGAATAATCGCAGATTTTTTCTAAAATTTCGAAAAAAAACTTCTAAAATCATCGGAGATGTTTTCCAACAATCATGGGAATCTTTTCGAAAATTGGTCAAGAAATTCGCCATTCTCGGGAAATCATCGAATTTTTTCAGCAAAAATTTCTGATGATATTTAAAAAAAATCATTAAGAGATTTTCCCCGAAGTTTTGGATGTAATTTCTCGAAGATCTTCCTGAAGATTTTTAATTAAATATTTTCATAATTTGACGGAGTTTCCCCACCCCTCCCCACCCCACCTCCCAATATTTTCTATGAAATACTTCCAAAGTTGTTCGGAAATTTTCTCAAAGTAATTTTTTGTTGGAAAATATTGGTAATTTTCTCAAAAGATTTCCGATGAAATTCTGCGGGAGATTTTTTATTGCATTGTTCAAAAACTGACATAGCCCCCCCCCCCGAATTATTTCCTATGAAAGACTTCCAAAGTTGTCGGGAGATTTTCCAGAAGTAGTTTTTTGTTGGAAAATATTGGAGATTTTCTCAAACGATTTTCGATAAAATTCTTCGGAAATTTTCGTATTTTTCTTTCTATTTTCGGTGAACTTCCTTTGAAAATCATCCGGGATTTTCCCCGAATTTCTCTACAGATTTCGAATGAGATTCTTTGGACATTATATTGGAATTTTTTCCAAAAAATTTCGCATGAAATTCCTTAAAGATCATCGAAAATTATTCCTGAAAATTTTTGATGAATCTCTTCGGAGAATATTTTTCCTGGAGGTTAGTTGTATCGAAAATTACCGGAATTTGTTTCCGAAAATTTCTAGTGAAATTCCTTAAAAATCATTGGAAATTTTTCCCAAAGATTTTCGATGAAATTCTTCGAAAAAATTAAATCAAAAGTTCTGAGCCCCCCTTCATTAAGAATAAGTTCCTCTGCATAGGGACGTAGCAAAAGCACCATTTTTTGGGGAGAGGGAGGCTAACTTGAAAAAATACCGTACGATTAAAACGACGGCAGTAATCAAGTTTAATCTACTAATGATCAATAGCATAGTCAGCCTAATGTCCGAGGGGGGTCTGGTCTTGACCAAGGAGGAAGGGGTATTAGATGGGGTGCTAAAATTGGAAAAACCACTTCTTGACGAAGTCGCTGACGAGTGGTCCAGCCTCCCTTGATCGCTTGACCTCCCTTCGTCTATGCTACTGATAATGATTGATAAAAACATTGTTTGCATGCTACCTGATCTTCGGTAGATTTATTAACATTTCCATTTAAGTGTATTTTGTTCCTTAACTAATAGTCCTCCATCCAGAAAGCCAATAGTGACTCGCTTTGCTAGGTGCTGTTATGTACGTAATGATGTAACAATTACGCGTAATTCGCGCAATCCTGGGGACTGGAGCTCGCGATTTGTATTTTCGCTTTTGTTTTACACATATGATATGTGAACAAGTGTTAGTTTAGTAATGCGCAAAGGTCGACGATCAGTGAGAGCGACTGATTCTTTGATAAGAATGAACCCTTCGAAGAAACATCTGGTAAAGTCGGTCCGAGTTTTATTGCCCTGTTCCGGCGACTTTGCCTCTTTGATACGTCCCTCAACACATAAATACACAATATATTATAAGGAACAATGGATAGATTCCTAAGAAAGAGAAATTGATCGTCCTTCTCGGCAATCCCGGTCTCGATTTAGAAATAACGTTGAAAACTAGTGAAGAACACAGAGCTGGTAAGAGGTATAAGGGCAGTCGGCAGTTTGTATTAGGTTTTCGAATGCGAAGAATCGGTTCTTTTTGAATTCTTACGAATAACTGTTAGTGTAGATCTATTTCAGTGCGGTAGAATCGGTTTCGTAATTAAAATTATTTCGGTTCGAATTTATCTTGTTCGCAATGTCATGAGCGCATCGACACCGGCTAGAATTTCGAATGCGGAAGCGGAGATGTCGTCGGTATTCTCCGCAATCATTTTTGCCGTGCAAATTGGAATGCCGTTGGAAAAACTTCAAGTTAACTTGCAATGCGATTGTGGGAGCTAGACTTGGCTTCTCGGTTATGTTTACTTAATATGACAGGGGCCACATACAAAAAGCCCTTAAACAGAACTGGATTGTATGAAACCATGCATAGTAAGTTACCTTCTGATGATTTCATATCTACATTATATTAAGGTTTCACATTAGGGCAGATTGCTGGTAAAGAATTTTTTAATTTGTGGTAATTTAGCAAAATCAGGTATGTCCATTTTTACAAGTTTTGAACAAAGGAAGTATAAATTTCTACCAAAACATGTAGGTATATGTCTGATTTTTCAAGGAAAGTTTTGTCTGCTAATTGGTAGATTCACAGTGGGATTGGGGGAGATGAAAAATTGGTGCCCCCCCCCTAGGAAAATCTGAGCCTTATCGGGACGGGTGTTGTTGTCTGTTTTTCCGACCCAAGTTCGTAAATAAATTTCAATTTTCATCGCTCGCTCCCCTCGTGAAATTGGGACTTCCCAGTTGAAAAATTTTGGATTTCTCCCCCCCCCCCTCTCCTGCATAGTGTAAAGCACGGGACATACTATGTAACCACAATGAAGACAAAATCAATTTAAAAAAAATTAAATCTGGTTTTCCCGAGTTATCACACAAATACATCAGCAATGATTTGTAAGAGCTTATTTAATCATTATCTGCACATTTCAATCAGTATAAACTATTCATTGCCGTGTAAAATATGTGTTTCTTTCCTTTATTTAGATTTCATACCGGGGCATTATCGATTTTATGACAATAACGATATAGAAAAACAAATCGAAGCCGAATTCGGTTAGTTCTCAGATCATTTAAAGAGAAGAAAGCCGGAAGTTGCTTCAGCGGCAGCTGATATGATCGATTTACGAAAGGAGGAACAGGTGAATGTTTATTATCAATAGATTATAACGTCAACAAACTCAAGCAAAAACCTAATTTTGGTAATTACTTTGCATGTTTTTATCGCTATACTGTATGTATTAAGGAAAGCTTCGGTTCCGTTGATAATCAGAAAATCAAAGAGGCGCCCTTAAATGGCTAGTATATAACCAATTTAATTCTGTTAGAAAAATTGAAATCTACATTCTACCCTTTCCCTAATAAATTTTGTGTCACTACTGTCACAAAATTTCATGTTCCCAGTTTCCTTTCAAGTATATTTTGTGTTATCCCCCCACCCCCACTGTTGTTTTTAAAGTTCAAGAATTTTATCTAACAACTCAATGGCAAAATTACACGTACGACACTACTTTTTGGCCCTAGTTTTCTCTTGATGGAACAATACGAAAATATGACCGATCCCTCTTACTTTTTGTCAAGTTCAGAGGAGGGTTTTTGTCAAGTTCAGAGGAGGGGGTCTTCCCACCGGATACTTCCATAGTTAGTTTGTAAATTCGTACTTAAGCTAGCAAATTTGCAACTCATTTTGTCCTTTTCCCTCTCACTCTTTTCTTTTTAATTTATTGCATTTTAGCTTATTAAATTTTGAAAATATTGTCAGTTAATAAGCGGCAAAAAATCATCGATTGGCCCGATTTTAATTTTTAATTTGCCAAATCGTATTCCAGTATAAATAGTTTGGGAATTATATGGTTTCAAATATGAAAAAATAGCTATCAAAGATTTTATTCCTGGAAGTTGTTCACTAGGATCTCCTTACACCTACAAAAACCCACCACCCCGCCTCCCGGCAACCCACTTTTTTGGGGAATAGAACGTCCAAAATCGTAGTTTTTATTATTTTTCTTGACAAAAATTAGTTATTTTGAAAAAGTTTAAAGCGTATCATGCGCTACATCAAATTTCCTACAAGAAAGGTCCTTAGGAGATTATGAAATGTGTGTTTTGCCACCTAAAGGCACTCTTCCAGTGGCATAGAGTCGGGGGGGGGGCACGTGCCCCCTCCAATATTTTTACAAAGTCCTCTAATATCGGCGATTTTTTAAAAATATTTCAATTTTCGACTTTTTCTCCTTTGAAAACCTTGTTATGCCCCCCCCCTCCCAATTGGGAAACCCTTAGCTACGCCACTGCACTCTTCATATTATGAACAGAACCAAGAAACTCCTATGTTTTTAGCTTGTTTTTTACCTCGCAACATTCGTGGCGATATTGTTGATATTTCTTTAAATTAATAATATATTTATTGTTTTTCAGGGCATCAGAAATGTTTTTTAGTATGTGCCAGTGAGGTCTGTTGAAAGATCTACAACTAAGCCGACATTCGTCTCAACAAATTACTTGATTTTAATATTTACAAACAGCACGACTGAGCATCTCCAAATGAGACTACATTCATCTCTGCAAAAGACTCGATATATTCACCAGCAAACAACTCGATCTTCGTGTCTACAAAGAGCTTGACTATTGGAAATCGTGTGAAAAATTGATTCAAATGGTGACGTGAAAATTGATATCCCCTTTTGTATCAGTCAGATTAGTGTGAATGTAGATGAGTTGTTCTACATATTCTTATTTTGTAGTATGTAAGCTTTCTAATAATGTACATGAGATTTTCAGAGCTCTAAAAAGATGGACTTTTTATAGAAAGATTCAGCGGCGTAACTAGGATTTTTAACGGGGGGGGGGGGGCAGAAAGGGTCACGAATTTTTGAAGGGGGCCCAGTTTTAAAAACTTTCGCTTTATTTTATCTAATACTATAAATTTTACAAAATTTTCAAATTCAGCGGGGGGCACAGGGGGGACCAAGATTTTTTAGGAGGGGCCTAGCCCCCCTTTGGTTACGCGCCTGGAAAGATTCCAACCAGTGTGGGTCATTAAACATTAGAAGGGGGATTATGCTGCTACACCCTGTGGAAAGAAAACTAAATTGATGGAGCCGTGCGTTGAAAAAGTAGCTCCAGTTGGAGTGGTTAGGGGGGACCAAAATAAATTTTGGAAAATAGAAAGGTACCTCATATAATATCTCCTTCGAGCAATATATGTAACGGCACTTTAGAGTAAACTTGATAAGCTTTTTTATTTGTCGATTGAATTTTTCAAAATCTCCTTCTCCACTCTGGTATTCTAATTTTTGGTGAAAATGCTAGGTATAGTCACATTTCATACTATAAGGTTATTTTACTATGTGTATACTGACAAAACCTGTAAATTTTCCTATTTTCTATTATATTTGGTTCCATGTATTTGTAGACCTCTTTATTTTATTTTATTTATTTATTTATTATTAATTAATTAATTTAAAAAAAGCAGTCCAACTTTGTTTACCTAGAAAAGCAGCAACCGAATGTCCATAAAGTCATTTATATTAAAATTTATATTTATGTAACTGAACAAACATTGAGGAAGCAGGTAGTGTACTGTACAGTCCATGACGCTTTGCAGCATACTGTTGTTGTTGTTGTTGTAGGTTTCATACATTCTGTGTTGCCCTTTGTGATATTTGTATCCAGCGATTTGTATACACGTACTGAGATTGAATGTTTCAGGTTCTTTGGATAAGGTCATCACCATACCTTTAGAGGGGGAGGGGGTGGAAATTTGGTTATGCCATTCACTTTGTAACATATTATTGATTAGTCAAAAACCTAAAACAAAACATGTTTAGGGATGAATAATCCACAATCCCTACTCTGAGGGGACTGGGACTTTAATTTATAGCTTAAAACCTGTGCTCGCATAACGCGAATGCCTCGCGAAAATTTGAGCTGGATCCGTCGGGGCATTGTTGAGTAGTTCGCGAACATATGTACATGTATAAATACACTAATGAACTATTTTAGATGTTTAGATTAAGACATTTTTATAAATTTATGAGTAAATTTAATTGCAGAAATATGAATAAAATGATACACTTGTAGCTTGCAAATATTTCACTATTGGGTGATGTTCCCATAGAACCTGAGTGTGCATGTGTGTTCCAGTGTGTACTGTAGCGTATGCTACAGTATGCTAGTATAGCGCACTACAGCAAATGCTGAACTAATTTTAAAGAGCATAATGTAGCGTATGCTTTATAGCGCTGTGTGAGCTGAAATGTATATGAGCAAATATCAGCAAACGCTATCATAGCGCTGTGCGCGCGAGAATATGAAGCCGTATTCTTCTATAGCGAATGCTAGCAAGTACTACAGTCGCGCTTCATGAGCAGATGCGGATGAAAAAATGTGTACGCGCACATGTACGCAAATGCTATCATAGTGCTATATGAGCAAGAGTACTTCTTGCGTTCTTGAGCAAATGCTAGCAAGTGCTATTACCGCGCTATTATGAGCATACTATAAGCGAGATTTAGTAACGCTATCATAGCAGAAGGCCAAATCTTTGACACGCGCACATCTTTTGCTAATACTAGCGAAACATGTTAGCAGTTCTTAAAAAGTGATAGCACATTTCCAGCTGGGTATTCTCTGGAAGTTTTGGATCTATCGCGTTCCCCGATATTTGTCGCTAAATATACAAATGTGATGTACAAATTTTACTGCCTTATAGGTGAGAGAATTCATTTTTTCATTAGCTTCCACTTTGTATTGTTTTCCTGAATCTTAATACTGCAAATTTATTTTTACAGCTTCTGAATGAACGTATCATAGCGAATTGACTAGACCTGGCCATTGCTTCGTTCAAATGCTTCAGCGGAAACAGTCGGAAGTTTCCAAATCCATCCTGAATCACAGGTATGTAGCGTAATACTTCGGATTTTGGATTTTCATGGGTTTGTAAGATTTGTATACCGTCTGATCTAAACCCTTTGGGATAGATATAATTCTTTTTATTTCTAATTATCTTAATTTTGTTTTTTAATTTTCAGACAGTAAAATTATCTTTATATCCTTTGATTGAATGATCGCATATATCGAGGATTTTCCAGACCGCTGATTTGTGACAGTGCCTTCTATCCCAACACAAGTGCCTTCTATCCTAACACGAGTGCAAGCAGATTTTGGATTTTCTTCGTGAAACATTTGGATCTGTCGAGTTTCCCGAAATTCGCTGCTGGACATGACAGTATGCAGTGTGTGGTGTAACAATTTACCTGCCTTCTAAGTGAAAGAATTCAATTTTTCATCAGCTTTCGAATTCCCCCCCCCCAAATTGTGATACAGCAAATTTAGTTATACAGCTTCTGATCGAACGATCAAATCATCGAGGATCTATTAGACTGCTGATTCGTGGAAGCGCCCCGTCTATGCAGTCACCGAATATAAACAGATTCTGGAATTTCTCTGGAAGTTTTGGACCTGTCGCGTTCTCCGAAATTCGTCGCTAGATATAAAAATGTGATGAACTAATTTTGCTGCCTTATAGGTGAGAGAATTCATTTTCATTAGCTTTCATTTTGTATTGCTTTCCCGAATTTTGATACTGCAAATCTATTTTTACAGCTTCTGAATGATCGTATCTTAGTGGATCAACTAGACTGGGACGTTGCTTTGTGGAAACGCTTTAGCAAAAACACCAAATACCAGCAAATTTTGGTATTTCTCCATGAAATTTCTAAATCTGTCGAAATTTACAAATCCCTCTATCTTGAATCACTGGTAGGTGGCGTAATTCTTCGAATTTTTATGTGTTTGTAAGAGTTGTATATTGTCTTACCTCCTTTCAAGGATTGAAATAATTCACATTATTTCTAATTTTCTTCATTTTTTTTTCGAATTTTGATACAGCAAAATTATTTTTCTAGCTTTTGACTGAATGATCGCATATCATCAAGGATCTGCTAGACCGCTGATTTGTAAAAGCGCCTCTTCTATTCCAACACTGAGTACTAGTAGATTTTGGATTTCCTCCGTGGAACTTCTGGATCAGTCGAGTTTCCCGCAATTTGTCGAGAAGTATGTGGTGTTGTAACAATGTACTCGCCTTACAAGTGAGAATTCATTTTTATATTAGCTTTTGAATTTTTCCGCCGATTTGTAATATGGAAAAGCTTTTAATTGAACAGATTTTGGATTTTCTCCGAGGAAGTTCTGGATTGGTTGAGTTTCCCGAAATTCATCGCTGGACATAAAAGTAAGTATGTGGCGTAACAATATACATGCCTTATAAGTGATCATTTTTTCATTAGCTTTCGAGTCCCCCCCCCCAAATTGTGATACGTAAAATTTATTTATACAGCTTCTGATTATCAACAATCTACTGGACCGATGGTTTGTGGAAGCGTCTCTTCTATGCTATCACCGAATACCAGCAGATTCTGGATTTCTCTACAAGTTTTGGTTTGCATTCCCCGAAATTCGTCGTTAGATATACTTTGCTGCCGTATAGGCGAGAGAATTCACTTTTCTTTCGTTTATTCGAGTATTGCTCCCCGAACTTTACACTGCAAATTTTATTTTTACAGCTTCTGAATGATCGTCTCTTATGATGATCTACTAGACTAGGTCGTTACTTTGTGGAAACGCTTCAGCAAAAACACCAAACACCAGAATTTTTTGGTATTTCTCTGTGAAAATTCTGTATCGTGTATATTGTCTTAGCTAACCCCTTTGAGATCAAAATAATTCACTTTTATTTCTTTAGTATAGCAAAATTATTTGCATCGCATTTGAATGAATGATCAAATATCAAGGATCTACTAGACCACTGATTTGTGAAAGCGCCTACTGGCAGATTTTGGATTTCCTCTGTGGAACTTTTGGATCTGTCGAATTTCCCGAAATTCGTCACTGGATATAAAAGTATGTGGTAGTGTAACAATTTACTTGCCTTACAAGTGAGTTCATTTTTCAATTAGCTTTCGAATTTTTTCCCCGAATCCGGATACGGCCAAGCTTTTGATTGAACTGATTTTGGATTTTCTCCGTGGAGGTCTTAGATTAGTTGAGTTTCCCGAAATTCGTCGCTGGACATAGAAGGGTGTGGTGTGACAATTCACCTGCCTTGTAAGTAAGAGGATTCATTTTTTCATTGGCTTTCGAATTTTCCCCCAAATTGTGATACGGCAAATTTATTATACAGCTTGCGATTAATACCAGCAGATTTTGGGTTTTCTCTGGAAGTTTTGGATCTATGAAAATTCGTCGCTAGATATAAAAATATGTGAGTACAAATTTTGCTGCCTCATAGGTGAGAGAATTCATTTTTTCATTAGCTCTCGTTTTGTATTGCTTCCCCGAACTTTCATGAAGCAAATTTATTTTTACAGCTTCTGAATGATTGTGTGGATCTATACTAGACCTGGCCGTTGCTTCGTGGAAACGCTTTTCAATGGAAACACTAAACCCTAGCATTTTTTTGGTATTTCTCTGTGAAAGTTCCAAATCCCTCGTATCTTGAATCACTGGTACGTGGCGTAATATTTCATTTTCATGGGTTTGTAAGATATGTACTTATTTTTATAGCGTTGATTTAATTTATTTTTATAGCTTTTGACTGAATGATCACATATTGAGGATCAACTAGATCGCTGATTTGTGAAATCTATGCCAGCACCAAGTACTACCAGACTTTGGGATTTTGGGATTTCCTCAGTGCCGCTGGGTACAAAGGCAAGTGGAGTAATAATTTTTATTATCAGAGGTTCAATTTGTTACAGAATACTTGAGTTTTATCAGTATAAGAAAGTGTATTGTTAGAGGGATATTGGCCACACACAGTTCTATTTTTTATTTCTCTTTTTCAGGAACTTTGGCTTCTTCCCACAATAAACCAAACTCTGATCAGCGAGTAGTTTCCACGTTTTTTCTCATTTATCTTCTAATATTTTTTTATTCCCTTTCACCGGCATCCTTAATTGAGTCATGAAACTATACAGTAATTGAAGTCTCTTTCCAGTTAGTAACGGGTTGGTTGCTTCCATTCTGTTTCTGTCATCCGCACCGCTTGTTCTGTCCGTCATCTGTCATCCACACTGCTCGTTCTGCCCGTTGTTTGTCGTTTGCGCCACTCGTTCCGCCTGTTGTTTGTCGTTTGCGCCGCCCGTATCGCCCAGTGTTTGCCGTTTGCGCCGCTCGTTCCGCCTGGTGTTTGCCGTTTGCGCCGCTCGTTCCACCCGGCGTTTGCCGTTTGCGCCGCTCGTTCCGCCCATTGTTTGTTGTTGGCGCCGCTCGTTCCGTCCGTTGTTTGTCATCCGCACCGCTCGTTTTGTCCATCTGTTGTCCATGCCCGCTTGTTTTGTCCATTGTTAGTCACCCGCATCGCTCGTTTCGTCAGTCATCTGCCGTTTGCGCCCGTTCCTTCCATCCGACCGTCATCTGTTGTCCACGCCGCTTGTTCCATTTGTCGTCTGTTGTCCACGCCGCTCGTTCCGTCTGTCGTCCGCGCCGTTCGTTCCATCCGTTATGTCACCCGTGCCGCTCGTTCCACCCATCGTCTATCATCCGCGCCACTCGTTTCATCCATCAGCTGTTGTCTACATTGCTTGTTCCGTCTGTTGTTGTCTACGTCGCTCGTTCTGCCCGTTGTCTGTTGTCCATTCCACTTGTTTCATTGGTCATCTGTCGTCTGTTCTACTCGTTCCACCCAGTGTCAGTCATCCGTTGCCCATCATCCGCGCTACTCGTTCCGCCTGTTGTTTGTTGTCCATCGCCCTTGCCACTTGTTCTGTTCATCGTCTATCATGCTCTCGCCATTTGTTCCATCCATCGTCTGTTGTCTTTGTCACTTGTACCATCATCTATCTTTGGCATCCATTGTGTCGAATTCTAAAAGCCCCCCCCCCCGAGAATTTTAGTTTTGTTAGACTAAGGGAGCACATGCAGTAACACTACTCGTTGACATTTTCAACTTTGTATTCCAAAGTTTGATTATGAAACTCGAATTGGGCGCCACTAAGGGAGGTCACATTTTAGAACTATACTTCCATACCGAAAAATTTTTCGACTTGACCCCCCCCCCCCCGTGGTATTCTTTTTTATCTATACCCCTGCTTCCTTACAGGCAATAGAATTAATTTTTAGAATTAACTTTTTCATTACTTTTGTATTTTTTTTTTTTCGAATTTTGATACTGCCAAATGACTTACGCAGTTTCTAGTTAACAAATTGGGTTTTCAAAGATCCACTGGTGTTCCTGAGCTACTCTGCTGTGGTTTAAAGATTCGGGCGCATTTGCCCCTCATTTTTAGGTAATTTGGTTGGTCAAATTGGCAATTATATCTAGGTAGATTGGGGGAATGTTTTTGGGTCGAACTGTTATAGAAGGTACTATCCAAAGAATCTAGAATCCTGAGATGATTCCAGTAGCGACAACTGTTGGTAAAAGTCCTGTAATGGGATGGTTTCAGCAGGCTACTGGTGCCAGTAACAATAATTTGTTGGCTGAAAGTCCTGTAATGGGATGATTCCAGCAAGTTACTGGCGGAAAGTCTCATACTGGTGGAAAGTCCTGGGACGATTCCAGTAGCGACAACTGTTGGTCGAAAGTCCTGTAATGGGATGATTCCAACAAGCTACTGGTAGAAAGTCTCATAGGATGATTCCAGGTTGTGATCCAATCTATTCCTTTATATTCCTTCTCGTGCTGGTAGAAGTATTGTGGAGAGTTTCTAAGTTATCATAATTTATTGGGATGGTGGGTATAAAAATTTGAGCCCATGATGCGCCACTTTTATTCTCCAGCCGAGCCCCAGGAGCTCCATTGGAACTTCGTTTCTATTTAGGTTACTGTAATTTTACTTTTTTTAGCTTCGTTTACTTTTAAATTATGTTATGCGTTATTTTTATGGTAATTTTCAATTTTAACCTAGGCTATTATAACTCTTTTTTTTTATGAGAGATTGACAGGGCCATGCAAGGTCGACGATGAATGTAGCAGAGACCAGATTCATATTTTCGCCAAAAATGATACCATTTTACTTGTTACCAGTTTTTGTTTTTGTGCAGCTAATTTTATTTTTCAGCGAGCATTGCTGTATATTTCGATATAATTAGTGCGGGACTTTTTTTTACTTGTTTGTGTTTCAAAACACTGAGCTATCAATATGCCGATAAAAACATTGGTAGTCTGCAAATTTATTGCTTCCCTAGTATATTAATATTCATATTATAATTGGTTACTTATTACTATTGTACTTTTTAAAACCTCACTGAGGGTAATGTCAAGCTTTTTGGTATTCGGCCAATTTATTATTACTTTCTGTTATTGATGTAAATATGATTACTTGCTAATGCTGGCTATTTTTTTTTTATATGAGTTTGGCAGGAACGTGCAAAATTAATGATGAATGTAATGGAGACCAGTTCATAAATTCTTGCTAAGTTAGTACGTCCTGTTCAGTGTACGTATGAATCTTTGATTTATACCCCTGCTGTTTTATATGTATAATATAGGTGAGAGAATTTTTTCAATAGCTTGTATTTTTCCCCCTCGAATTTTGATACTGCACAATTACTTTTACAGTTCTTGATTGAATGATCATCGTATTATTGAGGATCTATTAGACCACTGACTCGTGGAAGCCTTTTTAGGCAAACACCGGATACCAGCAGGTTTTGGATTTCCTCCGGTCAAGTTTTGGATTTGTCAACTTTCCCAAAATTCGTCGCTGGATAACGGTATGTGGAGTAAAATATTTTTCTTTGGTTGGCGTCCATATTTTTATCGAATTTTGATACTACTAAATTACTTTTGCAGCTTCTGGTTGAATAACCATTATATATTTTCGAGGATCCACTAGACTTCGCCGTTAATTTGTGGAAACACACTGCTTCGATGTTAACATGGAAAACAGCTGTTTGTGGATTTTCTCCCAGGAAATTCGAATCTATCGAATGTCCCAGTATGTAATTGTGTAACTTTGATTTTAATGGGCTTGGAAGGTTAGCATCTCGTCCCACCTGCCCGGTTCTAGATTCTAAGAGTCATTCATTTTCATGTTCATTAGCTTTCTTGCATCTATTGAATTTTGATAATGAAAGCTTTTTATAGTTTTTGATTGAACGATTCACAGAAACCTCACCGTTGACTGTGGAAGTCCTTCAGTACAAACACCGCATACAAAATGTTGGATTTTTTTGTGGAAATTCTGAATTTTCCTAGAATCTTCATTTTTATTGGTTGCTCGGCGAATTTTTTCCCTCCTTCCCCTCCTCCATTCCCTTTGTTTCCTAGCATCCTAACAGTACAGTGATAAGAGAGCCATTCCTCTGGTTAGAGGTTTGGTTGTGTTTTATGTTCCATTAAGAGACCACTTTCAATAATCTGTACAAACTGTACACACCATTTTTCTGTACCCTTCCCCAAATATTACGATCCCTTGTTCAGTTTTTTCAGTAAGGTCAAATTAATATTTAAGGCACTCCTATTTGGAGTTTGGAGGCCAAAGGCCAAATTGAGGTCGAAACAACAATTTATAATTCTGATAGGTACCTCATTCCATTTTTGAGCAATCAGATTTGGGAAATCAGTCTGATCGAATCGAAAATCTGATTAAATATTCAACTTCTTGATGTTTCGATTAAGTTTTTAATTTGGGCTAATCTTACTCACTTGACGGAATAAAGTTTGATCTTTGGGGCACAAATCAGAGTATCATTAAGAATCTGTTTCAATTTTTTTTTTCTGCGATCCAACAAACCCCTACATCGATATCTTCTTCAGTATTCTCAATAACGTGAAATCGGCTCGTATCAAGAGGTGAAGTTTGAATTTTGATTCGCGAATTGGAATTTTCAATTTTTGTGCAAAGTTAAGCCAGTCCCTTACATGAAGGAAAAGTCAAATTGACGCTTAAATCTGAATCGGATCGAAAATCGTGACTACAGTGAGAAACCCCTATTTCGGTATTTTGACATGTTTCCACTTCAGATTCCAAAGTTAGTGGCAACAGAATTTTTTAATTTTGCTCAGACCATAAATTCATTATAAACCGAGGCAATAGGCAGGGGTACACCTTTT
Organism: Acanthococcus lagerstroemiae; assembly: GCA_031841125.1. NCBI lineage: Eukaryota > Metazoa > Arthropoda > Insecta > Hemiptera > Eriococcidae > Acanthococcus > Acanthococcus lagerstroemiae. The sequence goes on along the minus strand of CM063108.1, from coordinate 39,025,959 downwards.
CTCGTATTCTCTACATGATTTGATGAACACTTGATTATTAGCGATGAGAATGACGAATTTAAGGTTCAAAATTTCTTTAATTTTTCACCAATGAAATTTTATTAAAATTCTATCAGATTAGAAAGAGATACATTACATAGATCATAACACGTCACGTGCCAGTTTCAACATTATGGGGGATTCCTTGTTTATTTTATGCAACTGATATTTACAAAGGCCCATGAACATGGAGTTGCTGGAAAGAGAATTATTTTCCGGTAAAATGAATCCGGTCACATCTGTGATTGGCGATTAAAAAACTTCATACATTGTCTCAATTTTTACCTAGTGTTAGTTCAGAATGGTGTGGAATAGGGCGGTCCGTATTTTCGATTTTTGATTTTTAATGAGCCACTCTCCATGGTCTCGGTTTTCTTCTAGTGTCTTTGTCCAATAGGATGGTCCGTATTTTCGATTTTCGATGAGTAATGAGACACCTTCCAACATATATAGTTACGAGTTGTGTCTGCTGAAAGTTCGACCGATTATACGACCAACGTATAGTTTACAAATAGATGAACACACACACACACACACACACACACAAACAAACAAGTAACAACGAACAACACAAGTACGTTTTATAACAAACATAAAAAAAAAAAAAAAATACAACTTGTACATATTTCTAAATTGCATGTAGGATAAAATTTTTTCATCGATAGTTCTGAAATATTTGCAACCGAATCAATTGCATGCTCTTATCAGATTTTACTAACACATAATCATAAACACATTTTTGTTGTATGCATGGAAAATCAATTTAGCAGTTTTATTTCTGTCTTTATACAGTGCAAGGTATTTAGAAAAATAACTTACAATATAGAAGAGGGTACGTTCCATTGACAGACTCGTATCATTGCTCAACTCGCCTTCGGCTCGTTTCACAAACTCCTGCACTCGTTGTCAACAGCTCACTTTATCCTCCTGTATAGTAATCCACTATTAATTTATTGTAGAAAAGCGTGCAATGTGGAACTTTATTGGGCATAGATTTTCTATTGTTCATACACTCGATTTTATCGTTATCTTCCTATCGTTTATTCACTTAATTTCAACGTGCAATTAAAGTTACCCCTATTTCTATTCCTCATAAACTCTGTACGACGTAACAATTTGGAATCAAAATCAAAATACTTTAGGTATCGCAACAAATAATAAGGTTGTTACCATTCTTTATTTATTTTTTATTGTTTCTTTTTTTCAAGTAAAACGGATTTTTAAATATTGTTTTCTTTCAAAATTAAAAATTCTTCTCTCAAAATATTGAAAATTGACAGAATAGTCTCGAGAATTGGATTTCTATCAGAAACTAGTCCTAGAAAGGCCGTATCAAAGTTAACTCATTGGTTTCAGAATTTCTTGATGATTCATTCAGAAAACCCCAATATAAGATCGAATTTGCCTAAGAATCCAAGCCCTGCTCTGATATCCAAACTACAAGAGAATAAATTCAAAACAAAAATTCTCAGTCAGCACCTTGAAATCTAGTACTTGAAATTCCTAGGTGAAAATTAAAATGAAAAATTCTAGTGCATTGAATTTTCTTCCTCATCGTTTTACAATAAGTTTGAAGACAACTTAGATGGACAAAATTGACTATGGACCTGGAAAAGCAATTAAGAAAATCTTAGTTACTAATTTCAGCCCTTGTATCAGATTTTTGTTAAGAATTTCAAATCGAAATGCCCGTTTGACGGATTTTGTTATTCACTCGTTTTTCCGCAGCAAAATTACGCCATTTATGTGAGATGTTCAAGCATATTGACAAACTTTGATTAGCATGATATGCAGTGTATTTAATCGAGATTCGGATTATCAGACACGTCGAGGTCGGTTAATCCGAATGTCAGATAAGCGGGTGTCGGATAATCGGGAGTCTACTTAGGCAAATTTCCTGCATTTTGTTTCGCACGCTACTAGATAGCCTTACATATTAAAACCAGAATTGTTGTTCTTAAGTGGTAATACCTGGTGACCTTTTCGTTTTTGTTTACAATTTTCTATTCTGCCTGTTTTGTTTTTCTCTCGGTACTCAATTCGAAATACAGTATGTGAAAGTTAGTTAAGAGTCAAGCTTTTTCGTAAATTTAAACATTGAGTATATGATTTATCCGCAATTAGTTAACAAGAACGAGACCAAACGGAGTACCATGTACTTCTGAGCAAGGGCTAACCACCTACAAAGAGAAAAAGTTGCTATCAAATCTTCGGAAATTGTTAGATGTGATCTCTTGACTGCCGGAAAAAAATCCAGGCGCCACGCCTCATCTTTCGTTTGATAGGGGCTTCAGGCCCCTTCAAATTCAGTTATTTGTGCTTTTCTCGAAAGTAGCGCACTATTTCAAAAAGTGTTATATATCACAAAAAATGTTCCTCATGAAATTCTCAAAATAAATCATACTTACAATTTTTTTCATATGTATCATATTTATGAAGATACAAGACTGCGATGCCAACATACAAGAACTTACTGTAGTTTATCTGATACTTGGACTGGGTTTATCTACCGCTGGTCTGAAACCCTGATTTCTCATTTTTGTATTCATAGCTGTTTGCAAGTCACTTCGGCAACAGCGTAATGACTTAAACATGGTGTTATAATAACTCTAATTTGCATGGTGCTAGTAAGAGCGACAATTCTATTTTTAATACAAAATATACATACTGGTGCCCTAATGACTTGCGGTTGTACTGGTGCCTGACCGTACGGCAAGTAATGTATGCGTATATATGAGTAGCAACTCACACAGGGCGAAAGAAGCTTCGCTTCTGTAAAATGTTCCCCGACACCTCACTTTTTTCTTGTCATTCCACCGACTGCCTCTTCAGAGATTTCTTTATTTAAAATCCAGCACGTACCTGGTAGACAACTGATCGCCTTCTCCTCGTCGGAGCACTTCTGCGTGAGCCACAGGTAATCGAACCACCTGATGACTTTCGTTTGTAAGTGAGCTGGCACACGACGCATTCGCATGTACGTTTTGACGCCGTCCAATTTAGCTGCAACAAAAACAAATTCGAATTTTTACACCTAATAAATTTAAAGTTGAAGCCTGCGCTTATGAAATACAATGTGGATGTAGAGCATTACATCTTCCTCATTTTTGGATTTGTTTTTGAAATGTTTTAAAGCACAGTCGCAAACAAAGATGGGAACTTTGTCCCCATCACTTTGGAGAACCACTAAAAAAGCCCATCCCCTCGGCAATAACTGTTACATTACTGGTTACGGCTAAATTCAGCTGGGCTAGTTCATTTCCGTTTTCATTTTTCGTACCCCCAATCGATGAATGGAAAACGGAGGCTCGATTCGTTGTATTCTCTTCGGATTTCGCTTAATCTGTCGTGAACAACGAAGGACATTGAAAAACTGGTCGCGTCGAAATCAAATTAAATTTATTTCAGAAAGTGTCATCTTCGAGTCCGTAACTCGAACTGAAAGGTCGACAGCGGGGGTTCCAAAACTGCGAACAATCTTTAGAATTCGGGACTGGATGCAGCGTAGGAAATCAACTCAAAATCATAAAAAGCCGTGCTACTCAAACTGACAACTCGATCACACGTGAATGGTTCTCAGGTTCGCACGTGACCATTAAAAGTAAATGTCCGCGGCTCTGCGGATTCGCGTCCGCTACGTTTTTGCGGCTGAAGTCGACAAACTGATTGACTGACGGTCCGGGACGTGTGCGGTGCCTTGCTTCGAAGAAATTCAATGAAAATAAATTAGAATTTATACTCCGCTCGCGTACACTTATTTCCACCAGTCTCTGCCTATCAGCCGAGTTGTCAGTTTTTATGATGAGGGCATCCCCTGCCCTAGCCTCGTCTAGTTTGGTGAAACGAGAATGTCCTTCCCTTGAGACGGCGATCATACGAGCTCCGCGCCGTATTGGTTCGAAATTTTGTATATATTCTACCCGAAGTCGAAAAACTCGCCACTATAGTACTGTTTTCGCTCACCGCCAGCCCAAGTTCCCATATATCTAGTTTTTATTGAATTGATTAAGGGTACGCGATTTTGTCTGTGCCCGAGTATCGTCGTAAAACGAAACAGAAAAAAATACTCGTTATTGCGAACTCGATTTCGCAGAAACCAGAATGAAATGAAGCGTGATATTATGGAAACGACTCAATTAATCGAGGCGCGAGTCTCGATTTTAATACATCGAAAATGGAAGGAAAAGGAAAAGTATTATGCTAATAATGTGAAAAAGAGGTCGACGATGAGACTGCATATTGTAACTCATAGATTTTCTTCTCTCTTCTTCCCCAAATTCAGCGACGCACAGGCGGCACAAAGCGCGGGAAATCTCGTGCTGTCGCATTTTGTCTCGCTGCTCGTTCCTTAACTCGATGCGAGTACAAGAAAACAGTTTACATTGTTAGGAGAAGTTACCGGGTACACGCCCCAAGTTACACAACACATACGAGGTGTCACAGCATGAGTGAATTCCCTTTCACTGGAGGCAACTTATCTCGACAACGTGTAGATACATTTGCATGTGGTTACTTTCAAAGGGACCGCGATTTAGCTAAATATAAAAAATTACTTAATTCATTCAACTTTACACCCTTCCACTGATTGGGAATAAGTGGCGAACTTTGAAACTGAAGAAGGAGAATCTAAAATTTGAAGGACCGCAGTAGTTATGAATGATCGCGAATAAAAAAAAAGTTTGACTTTGCTGCTTTCCTTAATCAGTTGGCGGGTTCTTCGAGATTTGTAAGAGAAATTTAGCCCCGACCCCAACGAGAGCATTCGAAATCAAAAAAACGGGAGCGAGTAGAAAAAGCGCATGTGTTGATCGATATTAAAAACAGATCTTCGTGAATACTAAGCGTAAACTGCAACTGAACTGTAACTCAATTGTAACTGAACTCATGTGTAGCACGTGCTACATTCAGCCATAAATTGCTACACACGGACAAAAAATTTGCTACACCAACTTTTGTATACAAGAAATGCGACAAGAAAACACATGAAGAAAAATTACAATGTTTCAGAAATTGGGAATGTATATGAGATATAGTTCAGTCTGCAGACTGCAGTAGCAAGCAGACTTACACCCAGCTACCAGTGGTCTCCACCTTTCATGATGGCTCACATTTACACCAAATGCTAGCAACAAAATTCTAGCAGCAATGTTATAGGTCGTTTGGAAATTTTGTTAGCAGCAGTATTAGCAACATTTGCTAGCAGCAAGTTACTGGTAACATGTTATCCAAACGGAATCGAATCCGATCGGATAACATTTGCTGGCAGCATGTTGCCAACTTGCTGCTAGCAAATTCAGTGTAAACTACGTTTGGCAACATTTGTAAGTGTTGGCGATTTTCATGTTTCTAGCATGCCGCCAGCCTCGGTGTAAGTGAGCCATCTGATCCACTGTACAATTAGTACCATAAGGCAGACTGTTAAGAGAAAATTAATTTAATGTTATGGGTTGTTGGCGCTAAGAGCGCTGGAGTAATAGCATGGTTTGGAGGCTCCAAAATAATAATAAAACATGGAATAAAATAACGTATTGAAAACTGAACATAGCAAAAGAAAATTCGCAGGATTTTGAACCACACTTACGAATTTTAAGCGTTTTGGCCATATAAAGTTATTACATTCAATGATTTTGAAATGTGGTGCATTTTTCAAAAGTGTATAGTACAATTTTTTCCTCTTAGGAAAACATTTTTGAAAGTTTCATCTGGTAACACTGTTAACTGGTGATATGGTGATTCGAGGTATTCGTATAGAAAACCAGAGAGACCGGTAAATCGAAAAAGAAAATTTGGAGATTCAGAAATTACTGATCGAGATGTACTGAGAAGAGCCGTTGCAAGAAATGTTGATGATCACATTACCAATGAAATGACAGAGAGATTCAAATTTTTTGATTATTTTTGTTGGCAGCAGCATTAATTGACTTTAAACTTTTTTTTTTAATTTAAGAAGGAATTCCCAATTTTTCTTGATGGTCAAAAATTGAAAACAGAATTCCCGATGCGCAAAATCCCACCAGTTACCCGGGTAACTAAAGGGGAACCAAGGGTGACCGACGGGTTTCTGGGTAATCTGAGGGTAACTGAGGGTTGCAAATGGGTAATTTTTCCGCGGGTAACTAGAGTGTAACTGACTGCGCATCGGATTGGGTGTCATATACGAAAGAGATGACTTCAAAGCTGTATCAGAATGCACCCATCTACTTGTTGTTTTTTTTCGTGAAAATAATTTAATTGAATGTTTTGGTGAGGTTATTAAGCTCCTGGAAATTTTGATAACAATTCCAGTGACAACAGCTGAAGCAGAAAGATGCTTTTCCACTTTAAAGAGAATAAAAACTTTTCTGAGGAGCACGATGGATGAAGATAGATTATCTGCACTTGCCATGTTATCCATGGAAAAGGGACTGATTCGCGATCTTCCAGACTTCAATGAGGGAGTAATCGACAAATTTGCAGCAAAAAAAGAAAGACGAATAGATTTGACATACAAAAATTAAGGAAAGCTTAACATTTATTTTACAAAATAATTGTTTCTTAGTGAACAAATTGAACATTATTTGATATTATAAAGTTTGATCAGTGTGTTATAACTTTTGTTATGTATTCTAATTTTCGGAAGTCAAGATGTTGTAACCTCCAAAACGCATCTAAGGACTATCATTACCCGTTGAACCGCCTATCAAAATTTTCACGAGCCGCCACTGGCTCTGAACTACCAATAAAGCCTTTTCATGTCATGTCAGTTTGTCAGACGTGCTTCTGTATTTTTTTGTATTTTGTTGAATTTTTACCAGGAGAGGAAAAGTCCATATTAAAATTTCAGACGAAGGAGGAGGGGCTTCAAAACTTAATCTGTGTTTGCTACACCCTGAAAAAATCTAGGTCTGCAGCATTGACTGAACTATATAACTGAAAGGTAAAGAATCAAAACTCACATTTGCCATTTTACTTCAAGGGTGCAGATAGACAAAATACTGTACATGGGTACAGGGATATCTTTGCTGCGCCGGTGAACATGGAGTATGTTATACATATCGCACATTCAGAGGCGCAGCACAGATATTCCTGCACCCGTGTACAGTATTTTGCCTATTTGCGCCTTTGAAGTAAAATGGCAAATGTCAGTTTTGATTCTTTACCCTTTATACTGGTCCTGCGCTATAAAACCTAGAACTGAGACTAATGTCCTGCCTGGCCGATCCGGGGAGGAAAAAAAGGACATAGTGTGAAGAAGAATAGAGCGTGTTTTAGTAAAGATCACATACCAGAGATGCAGGTATATATGCAGGAAACAAAAGACGTTTGCGAGACGTCCACATCGTGCTATACAGGGAGTAACCAGTCAGGACGATAGGCGATTTATACAGAAATGTACATTCGAGAAGAGAGGGTAGCCGCCGCAAGCTTTTAGTGTTGTCATGATGGCGGAGTGGGGAGTCAGGTCAATTTTCCTCGATGTTTCATGATAAAATTAATAGAACTAATTTCCCATTTTCATGGGTCTTCATACATAAATCGTATTTCACTCCCTCATATCCTTTCCTCCAGGTGCCACAATCTTAAAGTTAAGGGGAAGTAATGTCAAAATTAAGTTCAGCGACCCTGAGAAACTTCTATTTGCAGGGCGTTTCCTGAAACTGAAAACAGAACAAGGTTACTATTTGGTTGCCTTACGCCAAAAATTTCCCATGTGAGTTCTTTTACACAGGCGAGCAACAAGAAATGCCTTTGGTGCCCCTGAAGCGATCACATGTATAAGTACTCAGCATTTGTTTTTTCACCATTGTAATGTTCTTTTTCTATAATGTATGAACGAATGATAGAACTTGTTTTTTCTTCTTCAGTATTTCATGGTCCACGTTAAGTCTCTCAACAGATACCAAATGTATGAGCAGGAAACTTTTGTAAGAATAGTTATCAGATGAAAATCTTTTGGGCTGAGGTACGAAACGAGTATCATTCAAAAATAAAAATTACAAGAAGGTGAAAGTGGAACAGAGAATTTCTGAACAAAAAAATTTGAGATTTTTGCTTTTTCTAAATACTGAAGTACAAAATATCTTAAGAATTAACCAGTTTATTGAAAGAAAAAAAAATTGCTGGCATATTTTCTCTTGATTTTATATTTAATCTGATATATTAACCGAAAAGTTTAAAAGTAATAGTACATAACAGTAAAGTTTTAAAAATAAGATTTGAAATCCATATTTTGTTTTGAAGACTGATGTCATAACCTGGTTTAGACCAGATTAGTAACACGAAATGTTGTACAATAAATAGAGATTACTTTTCTCAATAATAAGTTTTTTGTTTTTTTTTAACAAATTTTCGTAATTACGTCACTGTATTCATGGAACATGGAATTTTCAAATTTTTAGTTGCTCTGCCAAAACAAAAAAAACATGTTATTTACATGCTCGTTTGATTCAGTCAGATGCCTTTGCTGCGTGTATTTACTTGTTTTGGTAGTTTTTTAGATCCCAGTAGAAATCCTCATTTAGCACGTATCGACAAAGTTATTTTCTATCCCCCTTCCCCGCTCCAAGTTCCTCCACAGTTTTGATTCGAGGGTGAAAACAGAATTGAGAATAAATTCAGAGACCTTCAAAACCTAAGAGTAGACGAACATATTGTATTTGATCTCATTTTGTCCCCCCCCCCACTCCCCGGATCCCACAATTCTTGAAGTGAGGGGAAAAGTAATGTTAAAACTGAATTCAGACATTCCGATTACTCAACATACAATACTTCGGCTTCCAATGTAATTCTTTTTTGAAGTTCAAAAAGGGTCAAAAAAATTAGCTAATAAATCTGGAAAACACTGAAAACGCGAAACTATCATCGGTGGCTCCTGAGGGGAATGCGGAGTGGAGACAAGAAAATTCTCAGATATGGAAAGTTAGTGTGGAGGAGAATCGTCTGCAATACAAATTCGGATTGAATCTGTTCTTCCCCCCCCCCCGCGATAAAGTGAGAAAATAGGTCAAGGATTCGCCACTAACGACGTTTTTAACGCGGCTACTATAAAAATATGAAAATAACGATCGTTATGAAAGATCTGCTCTAGTTGCCTAACCAGAAATTAATTTCTAAGAAGACCAAAGCGGTTTATAAACATTTTTTGGGTCGCAGTTTCAACGCTTCTACGTACATATAACTGTGTGTATGTAAAGGTTGCAATGAGGAAACTTTTTGGAGGATTGAACCAGGCTCGAGTATTTCAACGAGGATGAGTACGTTTCTGATCCGGTCTAGAAAAAAAAATTTCAGAATATTTTCAGTAAGACAACAACGCGAAAGCTCTTAAGATTAAAAAAAAAAGTTGACGAGTTTACTCAAAATTTAGTGGCGAGATCGACAATAGAGGAGTAGGAACTTTTGAAGGCTGCTCAGGAGGACCAGCATTACAATGCTCGGCTGGACGTTCGTAATGCATTTGGTCAACTCTAATTCTGTTATTGACTGAACTTCGTCAACTAAGATTTCATTTTGTGGATTTAAAAAAAATAAAAATTAGATATAACTATTAAAATTAGTTCTGGAACCCAGGTGAAAAAGCTGCAGCATATCCAACGACAAATGCTATGAAAGTAAAAAGGTGGTTAGGATCTGGAAAATTATGGGACCAGGGGAGGCGGAAGAGACTTCAATTTAAGAGTATTGATAGATATATAAGGTCATAAATTTGAAAACAATGTACTCTTTCGTAACGCGATCATAATTATTATGCGGTCTTCAAATTTTTTTTCAAATTTTGTGGATTAGTTACTCTTTTCCCAAAATCTCGGAAGTCCCTTTCATTCACCCTTATCTACATTTGCGAAGGAGAAGGGAGCCGAAGAAAAACCCGATGGCAGGATATCTCAGAAGATGAACTCACTGGTTTTCAAATTTTCGTTTCATTACGACTTTCTCAAAAAAATTTTCACACTCGGGAGAGGAACTAGATTGAATATTTTTTCATTTTCGGGCCGATTTTCAGATTCTCGCGAACAGGATGAGATGAAAACACGAAACACGAAATAGCTGGTATTGGGAGAAGTGTACAGGGATTGGTTCGCGTTTAGTCATATTTTTCGTGAAATGGTTCGTGAAGTCACGAAATACGAAATACGTCAAGTGTATAGCCGCTTTAATGGAAAGATATAGACGCGAAACGAATACCATGAAAACGATTTCATCACACCAACACACCCTGTACTACTGCGATAGGAGAGGGGAAGTTGTATTACCTACATCCTTCTTCTGTGAAAGAAAAAATATGAGAAAATTGCCTGAGCAAAGCGTAGGAAAAATTTTTTTAAATAAGAAATAGGGTAAAATCTGTTTGAAGTACTACAGAATTTCGCAGTCCATTATTCATAACATTCCCTGACTTTTACATGAAAAATGCTGAAAATTTCACAATACTCTGACTTTTCCAGAGAATGGACACGCTGTAAAAGTGACCAAATGAGCTTGCTTCGCGTTCGCACAACAAAAGGATATAAAACTATCATTACGTAAGGTTTGATTTTCAAAATACCAATAAGTTAATGGTAAATTGTTAAAATTGATGAAATAAGGATTTTTAGGGTGTCTGTCACCGCGCAGCACTGCTAGCACCGGATTTTGATTTTAATTATTTGTGGAATCATCAGAATGCAAATCCTTTGCCAATAATTAGGAGTTGAATTCGAAATCGGAAATCCTTTTTGGAAAAGGATTTGAAATCCAAACTGAGGATTTTTAGAAATTTGGATTTAAAACGCGTGAGGATTTAAATCCTGCCCAACCCTACGAAAGACGATAGTATTAACAGAATATTGTACGATAAATCTCACAAAATAATCTCTACTAGCATACTCATAGATATATTAATTTAATATCTGTACACTAGAATAAGAAATTCAAATCTTAATTATGTTTGTGTCGATGTGATGTGGGCAGGAGATCAGAAAAGCTGAAAAGCAGAACGCTCTCCTGTACACAAGAATCACCTATTTATAATGTAAAAAGAAAAAAAAGCAATAAATTTCCGAGGCCGACCTGACGGACACATTGATGATGAGTCCATATTCCTCAAATAAAGCCACGTAAAGTCCACCAGGAGGTCAGTCAGATCACAAAATTATAATTTTTTATTATAAGGAAGTGAAAATGAAGTCGCATAACTTTTCGAACAAAAAGCAATTTTGTAACGAATTTGCTTGCTCGTAACTCTCTCGGAAACGTAATAAATGAGAAAAATAACCTATCACGAATAAAAAATTGGATTTCCGATAGTTTTTCTCTATTACCGGTTTTTGCCAACAGGAGGAATCTCATGACGCGTCATACTTTGAACCATCGTCTGATGTGGCCAGATAAGACGAACTCCGATATTATTAGAAGCTGGTACTAAAATTTTGCTATCTGTATCACCTTTTCAAAGACAATTTTTTAGCCTTGTATCCGCCCCCAAAACATCGACTGATTCTGTCTAGACATCACGCCACATTTTATCGCCCAATTCAGACTATATAAGTCCTTGATGGACAGCACTCGGCACCTTTTGTGATTTTCTTGTACTTGTAACTCGCGCATTGTGCGTTAATCTTGTAATTTCAATTTCCACCGTTTGAAACCTTCTTTTCTTAAAATGGGCAAAGAACGCACGTCTCTCAACATCGCCATTATTGGCGCCGGCAAAGAGAGATCCGCCATGGACTTCGCGATCGTCGGAGAAGGCAAAGAGAAATCCACAATGGAATTCGCCGTTATTGCTCAGGGCAAGGAGAAATCCACCATGGAATTCGAAGTCATCGGCAATGGCAAAGAGAAATCTGCTTTGGAATTCGAAATCATCGGTAATGGTAAAGAGAAATCCACTCTGGACATCGTTAGCTTATAAGGTACCAAGATAATTTTTATTGTTAATGAGGATGTAAAAACACTCGACATTCTATAATCGTAATCATGTTCTTACCAATATAAGTATTCAAGTTACCGCCAACTCGTGTAATTTTTTGCATTTCAAATTGAAGATGAGACAACTATCGAGAAAATCACCAACGATTCATTCCTGTAAAGTTTTTCTTCCCACCTCCTTTCAAAATTGGCTTGTAAATTTTTCTAGACGTTTAATTTACAAGTTTTCGATATTCCATGATGAAGAAATTTACAAAATTATTATTTGGAAGTTATGAAAAAAGATTTTCAACAGTTAAGTACTTGCTTCTAACCAATTGGTGTACTTCACTAAGATTTTAACGGTTAGTTTAGTCTGTAACTGTTCGGTCTCTGACCCATGAAAACTGAGTAACATTAAACTATAATAACCGGTGGGTACGCTTAACTATTGAACTTATTAACCTGAGCCATCGTATCGAAGAATAGTAACTAATTTTTTCAGCTCCAGTGAAAATATTCACACTTTTTACAAAATAAGAAAACTGTTGGTTTGTTACAACAAGAAAAGTCTTCATCACGGTTTTTCAAAAATGCATGAACAAAAATCGCTGTCAGTACTTTTTTTCAGCTCTGCGTTAGAAATTAAATTTCAATTCGGAAAATAGTTAGCAAAGTTTTTATTTTATACTTGACAGTTGCACTCGAGGTCGAAATTTTAGCCATTCTTGAAATTTCGGAGAGGAAAAAAAAAAGTTATTTTAGTCCTCATGTGTATCTTGGTAGTTCTTTAGATCAAACATAATATCACTCACTGGTGGCGGCTTTTTTCCCTTTTCAGGGACAAGACATTTTTGATATTATTTCTCTGCCTTCTTGAAGCAAAAAAATTTTTGCTACTAGAATTGGGTGTGGAGGGAGGGACGGGATTACAGATAATAATATGTACTTTTTTCTACATAATGAACTTACATCATTTTTTCTATTCAATTCCTTTAAACTTGTTTCTTCAAAATTTTTCCACCTCTTATTACAAATTTTATACAACTAACACGGAAAATTCTTATTCAGTGGCAATTTTTGAATTTTCCCAGGGAGCATGATCCTCAGATTTTCCTACAGTAGCACTTGCCTTCCACCAAGATCATCATCACTAGTGCAGTTTTGCTTGGTTTTTACTTCCGTGAATCATGTGTTAAGATTTAAGTTTTAAAATTAAATTTCATCGAGCTTTCTTATTTTTCCTTCCAACTTTTATAATATTATCTGGTATCAAAAAAAAAAAAAAAAAAAAAAAAAATAATAATAATAATAAATATATTCAAAACAACAAATAAGACCACTTTATAGGGCAAATTTCGAAAATTACTTTCGAAACCAAATTCAGTTACCTTAATAAGATCCCGATTGACAATGAGGCCAGTTGTGAGTGCATTTGTGAACATCACTCAGTAATCACACTAATGCTGAGCGATCACTTCACACACACATACACACCCACCCATCTTAAAATGACAAGATGTTGAACACTCACAAAAAAATGTGACTGGCCAAAAGTCTCAAAATAGTAATGGTTTGTGATATTTGGTGTGAGTGCTCTCCAAATTGTCAATCGAGATGTACATTTAAATAAGAACCATTTGAAAGCTACGGAACTGAGACTTTTTCACGAACACTTTTTTCAACGCTCTTTTCTCGTGTCATCACCCTGTAATTGAAATTAAGTCGAAAACCATTTCACAGACTTTCTGATTTAGATGAGACTCGTACTAAGCCCCAAACTTGCCAGTTGACTAATGCAACCGCAGAGTACAAGATGTGATAGTATTTTTCCAATTTTCAGTGTCGCAAACTTCTCTCTCCCAAAACTGAGGCCAAGATGCACCGCCAACTTCCAAATTTCAAATATATAGAATGGTATTGAGCAAACTAATAAAGTAGGAGTTTTTGGGTAGCTGATTTTGAACATCTCATCACGTTATCACATTTTTGATCCATTAGCAATTAAATAACCAAAATTCAAGTGAAAATGAACAAAATTAATTTGACTCTGAAAATGATTCGCTGTATCGAAATAGAAAGTTTTTCGGATTGCCGATTTCACGTAATTCTATCAGACTTTTGACCCAGCTTCCACTCTATCTGCCAAAATTGAAACCTTGGTTAGACTTGAAACGAGGTAAAGTTGACTTGATTAGAAAAATTGAAGAAAAAGTTGAAATAGAGATCCTTCAGGTCACTTTTATTTCCATTATCCCAACTGATTTTGATTCAATCCTGAACTGAGCCTCCAAAATTCCAAGTTCATCATCGAACAGTGGCGTAGCCCGAGGGGAGACAAGAGGGCGAATGCCCCCCAAGGCAGCTGAAATTGAACGAAAAATATGTAAAAAATGAGCAATTTGTCGCCTTTAAAGCACGTTTTTTCGAAAAAAATTTGTTCGAGCAGTAATTTTACCTTCATTTTTATAACATAGTCCTCTAATACCGGAAATTTTTAAGAAATGCCACAATTTAAGACTTTCCTGCCCTTCTAAGCCCAAAAGACGTATCTCAAGTCCGAATAATTTTTCAGTAGAGCAGTTTTTCATAAATCGCGCTTGCGTACCTACTTGTTACCATTCTTTTTTCTTTTTTGTTGGCTGATGCAATCACTGAAGTAAATAAATATTAGTTGCAGAATTTTCTATTTTTTCTTCGGAGTCTCATTTCTAAATGGGAGATACGTCTTTTTCCCTAAGCAATACTGACATACGTCCAATTTGCTTAGTTTTTCATGATGGTACTGCGATACGTTTTTTTTGTTTTCTACTTTTGCAACACTATTTCATCGAGTTACGTCGTTTTTGCTTTGTAACATCATGCAGACAAGGAAGAACATACACATAGACCTAATAACTCATTTTCGCAAAAATCTTGAGATACGTCTTTTTGGCTTAGGAGGGCAGTTTTTCTCCCTTGAAAATCTTACTTTGCCCCCCCCCCCCTTGGGAAAATCCTGGCTACGCCATTTTAATTGAAAGAGGGTAAAACTGACTCAATTCGGAGAAAGAGAGTTTCCAAGATACTTTCGCATCAAACTTTTCTAAAATTCGAGTCTGAAAAAAGGTAAAAACATACATTCCGGAAATTTAATTTTCGCTCTCTCTTTTCATTGTTAGAGTTCAAGACCGGGGCGTAAACTGGGGCCGGACTAAAATCATGACCGAATTTTCGAAATACGCGAATAGAAATATCCTATTTCGATACTTCGTCCGATTTTCCAAGTCAAGTGGCTCTTTCTCTCTCTCTCTCTCTCTCTCTCCAGCATAAAATTTTTATTCTAGATGCTCAAATCGCAGCTCAATCAGGAATCTGAAAAAATTAGGTAAACTAGCATTTTGGAAGAATCAGTTTAATACTCTTGAATCAATTTGGCGCGTTCAAAGTCGGAAATTTTAATTTTGAACCGCAAATCGGGGTTGGATCGAAACTACGATAATATACCCTTATTTTGTTAGATACTTTGTTTTGATGTTCACAGTCAAATCAATAAGACCAATTTCAGGTCTAAAATTTGGTTTTTGTGGCCTAAATCGAAACCGAATCGAAAATACGGTGAAATAATCAACGACTTAAAAATTCATTATTTCATTCGACTGGCAATGTCTAATCAATTTATCCTACTAGTATTTCAGTTTTGGAATTTGAATTTGGTCACCAAAGTCGGGTTTAGGGCGAAACACTGACGGATCTAATTATCTTAAAAACTTATACTTCCCTGTACGGTCAGATTATCAGAGACAAATCAATTCTGCTCATTTCAAGCAGAGCTGGTGAAAGTCCCGTTGCACAAGAGCATGTGCACCAGGTGGGACAATCAATTTTCTTGAAAATTCAATTTTTCAGATGTTTATTTCAGTTTTCTATTGGGGTGGGGGGGGGGTGCTCCAGGGATTTTTATTTAGAAGTTTGGTATTTGCACGAAGTGAGAAAATGAAAGATCGTCGGCCCTGATTTCAGGTCTGAAATTTGGATTTTGGGACTCAAATAAAGGCCATTTCAAAACTTTGATGAGATGACCCAACTGTAACTCGTATTTGTGATAGATTTCTCGATACTTTTCTTTTGGAAATCCGATAAGTATCCCTTTTGGGTTATACGTCAATCCGACTTCACGGTCAAAATAAAGAGGGGCACAATATCCGTTGATCCTTAGTATAGTGTACATTGATTTCGATATTTACTACCGGAAGAATAACAGGAATAATTTTATCCATTATTGATATTTATTTAAATTATTCATATTACGCGATAGCTCATCTAGGTTCGGATCACCGACCTTAAATTTAATACGAAATTTCAGTTATAGTCACTTCTTCACTTCTGGTTCCCTCAAAGGGTGGGGAATTACTAAGGAAGTACTATAACGATTTTTCTCGGTGGGAAAGGGCAGAGAAAACCTAATATTGTTAACAGAAAATGTGAATTTTGCCACCGAACATTAATTTTTGTAATTAACGAGTGAAATATAAAAGGTCATTATTTGTCAGATTTTACGAGCTGCCGATATAATCTTGCAAGCTGAGGGTCAGTTATAATGATCGGGGATAGTCTTTCCTCGTGCCTCTTCTTCGATACGTTTATGAAATTACAGCAAGTTGGCATTTTTGCACACTAAATGAAGACAGAGTCCTTAGATTGGTAGTTCCAAATTGGACTTCCAAATTTTGACCGAATTTTGTCGTAAAATTATAATTTTGAGGGAGGAGAGCTTAAAACTTCAAAATCACTTTGATGAAAAGAGGAGGACTGCGTAGAAGTTGCATCTTGGGAGATTTTTTGTTTTGGAGGGAAAGACTGAAGTGCTCTATCTCGACTTCCTTTCTAACTGCTTCTCCTCCCCCCCAAAAAAAACCAAAAAAAACAAAACATAACCGTAATTGAACGAAATTTGTTTGGTGATGAATGCGGATAGATCTGCCGGTACAAGCTTATCTACAATCCAAATCAGAATGGGACCCTTTATACTGTTAATGGCAGTAACGAGCACTTGTCGAAATAATACAACGAACTCTATTTGTGGTCCATATCACCAAGCCTCCAATCTATATTGAAATTTTTGTTCAAAAGAGATCTATTTGTTTTAGCGTTGGCAGTGCAAAAGTTAATTTTGTTGGAACTAAATCAGAAAATCACTTTTCATAATTTTCCAACAAAACATGAGAGGGTTTAGGGAGATGGCAGCCCCTGTTCCCGAGGTCGGAAATGGGCTCAATGGTTAGTACTTCGTTTGTTTACGTTAGTGCAAGCATTCATTTTGTCGGCGCTTACTTCCTTCTCCCAATTACTGTGAAAGGAACTAAAGAAAGGATAGCCCCATGTCGAGTCTGGAGTAAAAAATGGTTTTATTTCTTCATGTTTCGTTAGTACACGTTAATGCAGGCATTTATTTTATCAATGCTCTCCTCCTCTCTGTAGTTATTGTGGGAGTTTCCAAAGAAAAACAAGTCCACCATTCCACATTCGGGGCCGAACCAGCCTCATTTTTCACTGCATTCTTGGCACAGTTAGCGCGGATATTCATTTCCTTAATGTCCAGCCCCTTTCTCTGAATACTGCGGGAAGAGTCAGGAAAATCGTAGTTCTAATGTCAAGTTTAGGATTTCTTTTTATAATTTGCTCTCCACTCGAGTCCTGAAATCCGCCCATTCGAACATTACTTCAGAGACGTCGGGGAGGCTGTTAGGGCTGTTTTAGCCCTCTTCCCTTCTGGCCGAAAAGGCGGCTAAGGTCGATAATTCTGGCGAGTTGCTACGTGGGCTCGAACCCGGGACCGCCGAATCCACTCGGCCAACCAGACCTCTAAAAATGGTCTTATTGGTTAGTGCTTCATTATTGCACGCGAGTGTAACTCAAAGATGCTAACAACTTCGGAGAAGGAGGGGCACTAACGAGCATCAACAAATGAGACAATTTTTAACCCTACTCTCGACATAAGAGTATCATTTTCCGACCCTGGCTATAGTAATCGGCGAAAGAGGGAACTACCAACAAAATCAACACGTGCGCAAAAGAAGTACAAACAAATGAACTCATTTTGAACAAAAAACTTGAAATGGGGGAACGGCTGACGAAGTGGACCTCTATTGTATTTTTCCATACATCCCAAATAATTTTTCTATCGCGAAATATTGATCAAAAATTTCTTAAAATGGATTTTATAATAGTTCGATACCTCCGAGTGAATTTTAAGGCCTACTGAGAACATGTTGAAATTTGACGAAAGAGATGGGGCATTGCTGGAGTACAACTTCACGTGCCCATAACGCACGAGTCAGCCACACGTGTCACCTGGAGCAGGTCGTTTAAGTGCTCTTTGACAAGACAACAACACTTCCCATTCTTTTCTTCGTCTCGGCCAAAGTCTTTTCTAATATCCAGAAAGGGTTATAAAACTTTTTTTTTTATCGCTTATAACATTTCGTAGTACGATGGCAATAAACAGATAAAGTCGCGAAATGGTCGATTCGAGGCAACAAAACAAAGAAGAGAAAAAAGGCGAACACAAAAAGCATTCTGCGAATCACTCGAGTGAAATGTGTAAGACGATACCCGCCGGTCTGTTTTGAGGAATGCCAATTCGCGTTCTCGATTTCCAGTTCGGTGTGTTGCTAATATTTCAAAGTGAGCGAGCCGCGAAAGTTCACCTTCTTCAACACAGTCACACTTGGTTTGCAAAAGCTCTGACGTGGAATGCACGATACACGAGTCAATGTCAGTAATTAACGAGACTGAATCGGTATCGAGGTGCGGTCTTTTGTTCGAGTTCCTCAAAAGTTGACCATTAGCGGGCGAGGTTTCGAAATCAGGCCGAAGCTGGGCCGGAGGAATACGCTATCTCCACCTTGCACGTCATTGACTTTTTGTTTTGTTGTACGGCCTTCCGAACACATTTCAACCTTTTTAGAAAAATGGCTTCATTTTGACTTCATTTATTCCGAATCCGAAACGAGGGTACGAAAAGCATTCGACGAAATCGCGTTCGTATTTTTGGCCAATGCAGGTCATGGTACGCCGGGCGGGATGATGCTCGGAGTAGCGCGAAAAAAGAAGAGCAGGGAGCGGTAGCGAGAGCAGCCACCGCGAGTATACGGTGCACATGTTCTGTGGCAAAAAGACCGGATTTAAAATCGACGGTTAATAATAGCTTGTCATTTTTCCACAATGATCCTATTATGCAAAACAAAATATCCGCCAGAGTGTAGGAAATTTATTTGTCCGATTTATCAACGTCGAGTCGACATCGCGGGTCTGTTTCGATGCTCCGCGAGCATTTCCAGCATTCGGATGGATCGGCTTTCGCGTATGATGAGTCGAGTGCGGACGGTGAGAGGCGGAAAGGTACGCCAGATCTAACGAAAAATGATTTTTCGGTGAGAGTTGAGGGGAAGCAGAAAAAAAAACTTGCGTGCAGAGTGGGAAACACTTCTTCACGAGTCCGAGATGTCACGGGGCAGGGAATCTTTTGTCGCCTAAAATCTGACATTCCAACAGGAAATATTTTGAATCAAGTTTTCAGAAAAGTAGAGTCGGAGACATCGACCATGATGCCCAATCTGGCGCCAAAAATTCAAATTTATCCGGTGGCGAATCCAAGAGCTCCGGGCAAGCTTCTGATATAATAAATTTTTAAGCCTGTCAGATGGAAACAAATTTGGGTGCGAAACTGCTGAACGCCAACGCATAGGCGTATAAACGGCCCGAGCCGTTTTCAGTTTCTCGTATTTCAACGCCAGAAGTCATTAAATTCAGGTGTTCGCGACTTCGCGTGTTTCGACCTGTCGACGGCGGCTTCGATGCCGGAGTCAAATATCCTGTTCCAAAAATCGCAATCCCCTCGACGATATTTGCGAATAGCATTAGGATTTATTCGACCATTCGATGTCTAGCCTATAACGCAAACGTGTACGGGTAGCGAGCTGTGAGGCTGCAATCTTCTCGTTAACATTTGCCGTTTTAGTTGCACAGGGTGGAGCAGTTGAATCCGTATAACGTTAAATCCTATAAGAAATTGAAACTTACAAAAGTACATTTGTTTTCTCGAGCTTGGGATCGGAAACCGATAACAGGTAATATGAAATGACTCGCCTAGAATCCTCACGCCACAGATTTAGCTGAAACCTACTGCGCCTTTTTTCATAGGATAGTATCAACTTCCAATCGGAACATGTTTCTGAAGTCTCGAGGAAAGCTTTAAAATCCACTCCCCCCGCCCGCAAAAAATAGATGTTGTGAGTTCTGACTCCGAGGTCTTGATTTTTCGTCGAAAACTAATCGTCTGATGCCTGATACTGGCCCAGTTGTTCCGCTTGAAGCAAAATGGCTGTTATGCCATCATCAGTGAGTACCCTAAATGAGCCTTGTCTCTTATGGTCCTGTAGTTATAGTCGAGGGTAGTACCGTATGGTGATTATGGCATAACAGCCGAAAGCGCTCTGGAATACAGAAGAAGGAAAAGTGAATTGGCACACCCTACAAAAGGAATATTTCCACGTTTTCAGTTCCGCGGTTTATTCAGATTTTGAAGAACAGTTATTTGGATGTATATTGAAAGTCTTAACTGTATAGATAGGTCCGTCTCCTCGTGGTGCACTCTGGATGCCGCTAAATGGACTGGGACGCAATAGAGCAATGAGCCTGGATGTAATCAAATTCTACATCGAGCCGCAGTGAAACCATTCGTTTTCTTCAATAATTTATCTCCCCTTACTGACCCGGACGCAATTGGGCGACGCCCCCAGATTGAAGGGGGGAAAAACACGAAATTCATACGTTGTAGTCAAAACTGATAACATCCGTGGGATAACGTTAGTTATGATTCTGAAGCCGGTTTTCACAGCCCAATATCTAAGAAAGAAAGCCCTGAACGTGAAAACGAGCGACATAACGTGATTCAGTGTGCTGTTTACAATCAGAAATTATGCTTAACTCATTTTTAATAAAATTGGACCTCCTGAGTTATTCTTCTAGCCTCCTCAAATGGTTCTACTTGAATTAAAAAAAAAAAAAAAAAAAAGCGGCCTCAGAAAAGAGAGACTAGAATTAGGTCTGCAAAATATTACTTCCAGTTTCTTATCAACAAGCAAACGAATTTGATAGTCTAGTAAAGAGGATAATGGGACAGAGGTGAAATTTGGCAGCACTGTACCTTACAACCTCCTGTCCCAACTGATCTCTTCAAAGTCTCCCGGTAACCTCACAGGAGGCGAAGAAGTCGCAAATTTCGTTGTTGGATGATATCTCGCTCCTAAGGGTCACACAGGAAAAATATTCGTTATAAAATTAGGGTAGATAAAATTTTGTGTAGAAAAAGCTCGGCTCAATTTTTGCGTTATAGCGATAATATTTCCAAAAATTGAGAATTCCAAAAGGCGCGTAGTCCAAAAAATCGAAAATCGAGTTTTAGTGCAACCTGGCGGAGGAAGTCAAAAGCACCTTTTAGAGTTGATTCGCGATTTTATCACGACTTAGAGTCGGCTAAACCTATCTTTCGTTCTTATTTATTATACTGACTCACTTGATTTTTCAAATCTTATGAATATAAGACTCTTACGACTGTAAGTTATACTTGATTTTCCCTTCTTTTTTTTGGGGGGGGGGGGGTACAAGGATGTCTGAAAGGTGGTGGGAGAGGAGGGGAGACACTGTTCACGTGTGCCTCGTTCACCGGAATAGTCGCTTCTAAGCTGTGTCTTCCGATTTCCGACAGTTTCTCGGCCAAGATGTACGAATTTTGACCTTTCACAAGTATGATACGGTCTGCCAAAAGGAGCTAAGTCCACGACTTCCCCCACTTTGCACTCCCGTAGCTCGAAGACTGTACGCAATTGAATCAGTGTTACCACTTATCGTTCGTGAGTCAGAGTGTTTTTTTCGATTTCCCAACATATCATTCTTTGGACTAAGCACGTTTTGGAAGTCAGATTCTCAATTTAAAGCATTATACACAGTGTTCTCAAATTATAAAAGTATTTCAGTTTTTTATTTTGGGAGATGTATAGGCATCCGCATGCTGCAAATAGATACTTTACCACTTTTATCAAATAACATCACTCTCCGTATCCAAACTGCGAGGAGCCTTACCGTTAGCAAAATACATGTTTTAATAAGAAACCCGATTTCATTCGTTTCGAGTACCCCAACTCTCGACCTAGTATATTGATTAAGCCATTTTTGAACTCGAACCAAACAAGGGTTGTGAGAGTTCACCGTGAAAATTTCAGCTTGTCGGGTCGATTATAGCTAACTGAAGTGCCAGGCAACGCCATGTCCCCCTAAAAACACATTTCGGCTTTTCACTTCCTCCAAATGGTTCAATCTGACCTCGATTTCCGCATGGCCATATTAAATCCTCTCAACACAATTAGAAAAATGTCGGCCACAGAGTTAATCAGTAAATAAATAAAATGAATGTTGCCACTATTCATAAGGTTACACTTTGTTCGTAAGAAAGTTCAAGTTTAATTTTCTTCAAGGATGTAATGCTACTGTTGAAACAATGGCACCACCCTGTTAACTGTATCATCCTCTAGAAACTGAGAATATTTTGTTACCAGCAAAGTTTAAACCTTCACTTTCGATCTTTTTATTTTATTTATTTATTTATTATTATTTTTATTTTTTGAGGAGGAGGGAGGGGGGGGGATAAAATCCGCAATAAATTCTGTCAATGTATTTATCGTGTGGTGGAATGTATGGCGATCCAAGTATGCCAAAGTGGCCCCTATGATACCGCACCCCCGGCCCCGGAAACTACGGCCGGAAGGATGGGATGTCCCCGTCTTGTCTCAATACATGTTATATATTTTTTATAAATTTTTGTTTCCACTCCTCCCTCCTAATAAAAGGGTATTATTCTAAACGATTGGAAGTATATGTTACGAAGTTCAATTTGCTGTCAGTAATTTCACATTTCCAGAAAGAATGGCGTAAAGTTCTGTTACCAGGAGTTTCAGTTCTATCGTGGTCAATCTTTGACTGGTGACAAAATATGCGCTCATACATGTTTCGAAAAAACAAATGGCACCATGGTATAGTTTTTGATCCCTGAATACGATCCAGGAGCCAGATCGTAGTCACTGGTGCATGTGATAGCACAGTTTTCAAAATTTCTCTGGAAAAAGGAATTCTTGAAGCTGTTTTGTACGGGGTCGTGAATATGAGTGCTTCCGCCACGGACAAGATGTCAATCGTTGTGGACAAAAATCGTCCCCCTCCGTTAATTTTGATGTTCCTGTTCTGTAAATTCGTTGAAAACTAAGTATTATGAAAAAGAAAAAAAAGGCTTACAAAAAAAGAAATGCCAACTTCATATTCGCAGTTTCTAGAAAATGACCTACCCACTGTATACACAGGTACACGGGAGTACAAAAACATGTATTTTAGACGAAAATTCAAGATGAGAGATGAAGAGTACTCTTATTTCGGGCGTGACTAGTAGGCCTAGTTCGCAATTACTGTGTGCATTAGCGAAGTGGAACTTACCAACGACTGCGTGGGGAAGGGAGAGACGGCAGGGAGACAGCGGGTTTATGGAGAGAAATAACGTCAGGGCAAGTCCCACAACGAAGGAGGGTGTGTAGCTGGTCTGAAAATGAAGCCGCAGAAAACAGGTCTGTGTGCCGGTAGATAGCAATCGTCGAGGCTCCGGCATTGACAATTTCCATCTCTTCATTTTGACGTTTACCTCTCTGTGTTTGCACAACAACTGTTGATCGTTTGATGCCGGATTTTGGGAAAGACGGAGAAACGGAAAACTCGAGAACAAAAGGGAGAAGGTAGGATGTCGACGGATTAGCGAGTTAGGGCAATAATGACGAAATAGCGCCTGTTAACGGGTTAAAGTTTGTGTGCCGAATTAGTAATACAGATGAGTGGATGAGAGTGAATACAACTTTCCTTGGTGGGTACGGTCTTGCACATTCGATTGTGGGCGTTCGACTAAAAGGGCTCACTCGGATACCTCCTAAACGTGTCTTTTTCAAGACTCTCAAATTCAAATCATATCCGCTTTTCTCTTTCAAGTGACACCGTCTCCACCTACCCCGGGTTTGCTAGTGCCGAGAAATTCGTATTTGCTTTAGAAGAATCGAAGTCACAAGCCAATGATAAAATCTTTTGAAAGACGAACATCTCCAAAAATTTATATAGGAAAACATAAGGTGTAGAAGATAATTATACAAGGGTGTCCTGATCCCCTTGGTTCAATGAAGAAGCCCCCCCCCCTTAAACTTGTTGGTTGATCCTCCCCAATTTTAAATAGCAGTAAATTTTTTTGGTCTGACACAACGTGGAATTCTTTCTTTTTGCATTGTTTATCTACTTGTCACTTCTGATAGTTTGATTGCAAAGCAGTTCTTTACAACGAAATTCAAGTAAAACGGTTCTCGGCATTTTAAAAACTAATTATATTAAATTTCCGTATTCTCGTAAAATAAACTAACTACAAGTGTCATGAAAATTATAAATGATAAGAAATAGAAAAAGTCCAACTTTGATGTTCCAGGTTTGGTGGCCAATAATTTTTTCTTTTTCTTTGCTGATTCATGCACTGAAGTACAGTAAAAAATAGCATATGTAGTACATGAAGGGGTTGCTTCGTCACTATACTCTGTATACGCAAATAGAAAGTAAAAAGGATCAACGTAAACAAAGACGCGAACACTAACACATGCCCACAAGCACAGAACCTAATTCCCTATAAGATGATAACACTAACGTACATATACGTCAATACATGCACACAACAATCGAATACTTACACGTGCCCACTTCACACCGCGGATACCGCGAGTTCCATAATGTTTGTTTACATTGACCCTTTCTATTTGCGAACAGAGTATAGTAATTAATTTCTGTTATGAATAATAAAAATGTACCTCAAACATTTCCTATTTCCTCATCTGACCAGAAAAAAAAGCCCCCCCCCCGCTAAAAAGAATACAAAGAATCTCTTCCGCCAAAATGGTCTCATGACACTCCTGCAATACGTTATTTCATACATTATTCTGAGTTATATTTTTAGTAACACCGTTAGAAACAGTTTTCCAATATAAGTAAGCGAGTGACTGAGTGATTCACTGAATCACTGAGTAAGTGATTGATTAACTGAGTGAATCACTGGGCTGAGTGACTGAGTGAGTGAGTGAGTGAGTGACGGAGTGAGGAAGTGAATGGATAACTACATTACAGAATGTCACCCTGATCGAGGGGAATATTTCACTTACAGGCATAGGAAGAAATCTCAAAATATTATGAAAACGAAAGGGTTTATCGAAAAAATGATTAGGACAAAATTTATAGTACATAAAATTTTCTCTCCATTGAGACAATTTTCATTTCAATCCGATGAATTTTTCTAAAATACGTAGGGTTTCAATAGTTCTTTTTTTTTCACGTGCCTAAAATTATAGAGGGCGACTCTTTCGCGCTGGCAGTCCGAATAGTCAATGAAATTTGAAATTCAACATTTGCTACCGACTTTCAGATTTTCGGAATGTCTTACACATTTCAGCTTTATTTCAACCTTTCAAATAACCTTCGATACTCAACTTGAAACCTTTTGCTTTGACTAAGTCTCTAACAGGGGCCCAGGGTACTGCATTTTCAGAAACGAAATTTGACTTTCAGTTTGGAAAGGTGGAGAAGAAAAATTTGCCGACAAATATTTTTTGAAAACTAAAAATTCGCCGACAAAATGTTTGAAAAATAAAAAATTTACTAATTTCTTAATCGAAATAATTTTTAATTGAAAAATAAAATAAATAAACAAACAAACATGCATATAAAAAATTGAAAATTCAAATGAACAGTTTCAAAATTTGCCGACTGTCAAATTATCGGGGGGGGGAGGGTCAAGTGAACATTCTTAAAATTTGCCGACTGCCAAAATATTGGGGTGTTTCACCCCCACCCTCCATAGTTTCGCCCCTGTTTAGGAAGAATATATCGATTTCCGGATTGGTGCGAAGTATTTCGTTGTACAGACACGCATATTGCTCTGATCAAAGTGGACTCCCTGTACCCATTTGTTCTCGTGCTGGTAACATCGAAAAGATCTCTAGAGCGTCTTCGAAAAGAGGGGATACAGAAACGAATCTCACTTAACATGACGTCAGTTATTTTGCCATTGATGATGATTTATTATCAGTAGACAATTACGATAAAATCAATAAAATTACTGAGCACGCGAAAACAATTTCAAATTACAGTCTCGGTATAGCTAATTAAGCTTTTCTGTGTACAACACGACGAGGATTTTAACAATTAAAAATTATACATAAATAGTGGCAGTCCAGGGAATAAGGTCCCACTTTGTCGACACTGAGTTAGTACTGACATATACCAGATAAAATTTCTGACTGAATGAGACCGTCTGGAGCTGTATAGCTCCGAAATTCACCAAGATATGGCTGTTAAAGTTGAGATTTCCCAAAATCTGATCTTCAGTAAAATGGAATTTGAAAAAAAAAAAGTCTAAAAAAAACGAAAAATTACAAAGTGGCATATTTCTGAGACAGATACAGCTAGAGAGCTCAGCAAGGTCTCATTTTGTCAGAAATGTTGTAAAGAATTTCGTCGGAAAAGAAATAATACGAAATGAAGGAGTTTAATTTCCAGTGATAAGGAAACTGTGTTAGGTGGAGGCAAAACAGAGAGCTGGGTTCACGTTTTCGTCTGTAATGGATAAACGAAGGCAGACTGAGAAAAACGAATAACACCATTCGAAAAAGGGGGCTTTATTCTACCGAAATTGTCACGCATCCCGATTTCGGCCATTTTGACCTTAATTCACAAAATCGCCATAAACCGAAAAGCTCGGATCAACGGAGTGGGACATTGTTTTGCGTATAGCCACAATTTTCAAATCGCACATCCGTAGCAGTGTTACATGGAGATGCTTCCACTTGGTAATTACTTAGTATAGATAATAGCCCACCGTCATCTGCGGGGACGAAATTATAAAGAAGAATTTTTAGGCTGACTTTGCACATTCAATACGGCGGATTCTGGTGAATGTCGATTACTGTAGGTAGAGTATACGCTGACCTCGATGCGAGATCAAAGAAATAGGGAATGGTCTACGATCAGTTGAGATATTCGGCTCGCACATGATCTTAAAACTTGTGGAATGTAGGGATCCTAATCAGTTATGATCTTATGATTAAGATGAAAATCATCTAAGAAATGACATAAGGTGCGAGCGGAACGTCAATCTAATGGCGAAGGAGAAAGAAGCTTCGCAAGACGAGGAGGGTGACATTCGCAAGTCGAAGAAGCCTTCTGAAATCCAAATTTCATGAATGGATAAAATTGATCTGATTTAAAAAACTGAACAAATTGTTTGCATGGGGTTTGATTTTAGCTCACTGACTTCGAATATTGCATTTGATCAATCCGCATTTCATGCTGTATGAAACTTTCAGAGGCGTAAATAAGAGGAGGGGTATGGGAATATCCCCCCGCCTCTAGAGCAAGGAGAAAAGAGCTTGCCAATAACACTTTAGACAGAAGACTTTTTTTTGCTAATCGAATCAAAATGTTGGCGGAATTTTGTAGATCCGCTATTACACGTATTTTGGGTAAAGAATGTTTGAA
Organism: Acanthococcus lagerstroemiae; assembly: GCA_031841125.1. Lineage (NCBI taxonomy): Eukaryota > Metazoa > Arthropoda > Insecta > Hemiptera > Eriococcidae > Acanthococcus > Acanthococcus lagerstroemiae. Next base: position 38,998,413 of record CM063108.1, on the reverse strand, counting down.
TACTCCCCCCCTCCCCCTCCCTCTTTTACGCTATACTGAAACGAACTTGATGATAATTGAATGAACTATCAAAATAAAGATTTTTGGATCGCTGATTTCAAATATAGCATTAGATTTTTGGTCCGGTTTCAATTCGGGCTCCAGAATCAGAATTCTAAATAAACAAAATTGAAGTGATTTCGAAAACCGATACAAGTCCTGAAATCAGTGATGATGATATTGAGAAAAATCGATTCAAATTGATTTAAATTGATTTCTTTTACTATAAATCGATTTGCTGTTTCATGCAATAAATTACATTAGGCGACATGTCATTAATGATTGACTCTATTGAGCGGCATACCAATAAAAAATCGATTCCATTTCAATTAATTTGTTTTCCCGGTAAGCCGATTCGAATCCACGAAGAAATCGATTTTTCTACAACTAATCGAACAACAGACCGATCTCGAACATTTTATTTGAGTTTACATTAGACTTGCGTCTTTGCTCCACAAATTAAAACGTAACGTAGAATTAGAGTCCTACATACCCGAGTATAATGGGCCGCCATTTTGGCTCACACCGCGCCCGTCGATGCTGAATTGACAACGCGGTACGCTCGGCATAGTCGGATTCGGCATCCACGGGCACGGTGTGCGCCAAAATAGCGACCCATTATACTCACCTGTGAATAGGGCTTCAGTAGAATGGACAAAATCGACGTGATTAAGACAGTCGCGGATATACGGAGGAGAGAGCGGGGGCAATACCCCTTCCCAGAGGGAAAACCTAAATTGAAAATATACTCCAAAAATGCCTCTGTCTTACGAGTCTCGAAGAAGTCTTCTAAAGTTATAAGAAGTCTCAAAGAATTTTAAAGAAATAAGAAATATGAATGAGTTTTTCAGAAGCCGTGAATGAATCTTGAAGAGTTGTAACGAGAGGTATAAATATTTATAGATGTGTCAAATTACATAATTTTCTTCATGCAACTTGAACATCGATGAGAGGAGGAGCGAAGACAAAAGAGGCTGCATTCCTGCATTCTTTCCATACTTTTGAATGTAACCACTCGCATATTGGCACCCTTCTGGCAGAACTACAGGACCTTAACGTCAACTGATTTTCGGTCTCTTTTCTCGGCTCTGTGTACGGTTACGTTGTTAAATATAATTCGACCACATTCATCTCAACTACCTATTGACTTCGACATGGACTCCGTATTTGAGTCTCATACATGCGGGAAAATGCGTTGAACATTTTAATAGATTTATCTTTTCGCGTATATACGTCATTGATTCTGTTTTCAGCTTTAATCTCTTCTACAGTTTTGACCTACGAACTTGATCGTTCGATGTGCAGTGTCAGACTGAAGTCCACCTGTCTCAGTTCAAACCTGAAAATCTTCCATACTTCATGCAGTAAATCATGACTAGATAAACGTTCTAGCTGGTACTATATTACGAAATGTTCGCAATTTTTATCGAAATTTCTAAGATAATTTAGTACTGCTATACTGCTGGCCGCTGATAATCGCATTAATTCTTCCATCAGAAACCTCGATCTTTCAATTATTTTTATCGCCGAATCTGGACTGTATAGTCGTGAGAACTGAAGTAAAACTTGCTACCAATTGTTAGTTTTTTGTGCTAGTTGCTCGTTCATTTCGTGCTATTACTTGAAGAATTTTCCTTCTGAGCATGGAGAGAAAGACAATCGGAGTGGGCGATGCAGTCATCGATCAAGGCCACGGCAGAGGGAGATTTGCCATGGAAATAATCGGCCAGGTTCACGAAAAATCCGAAATCAAAATTATAGTGATTGGTGAGATCGACACCGTTTGTTAGCCTATGAGGTACCCGCAATATTATTGTTATTGCTAATGGAAAAGTTTAAAAAATTCGGCATCTACATCGAGTAATTCTTAATAACGTGATGGTGTATCGACTTTCATTATCCGAACTCGAGTATTTTCGCTACAATTATATTTAATCTCTGAGATGTAACAGTTCGTGATGTCCGCAGCCCGTTGTACGGTCAAATTTTTCGTAAAGGTCGTAAAAAGCCGACGAAATAAAATTTCATGTTTGTACTCGTGTTGTTTCAATCTACATCGCAGCGTACAACGATAAGCCGATTACCTTGACATCTGCATTTTGAATGTTAGCAGGAAAAGGCACCGGAGTGACTATTTATAGAAGGGGAGGGGGGACAGAATTTAATTCTGCTAATTGGAAGTCCGACTTTGTCAACTGACTACACATTTTTCAATTTGAAAACAAAAAAACATACTATCGCAAAGTTTATAACTTTCGGTGCGCTTTTTCCAACTAATTCGACTTTAATGAATTTTTCTAGAGAGTCTCCGCTCGAACACCACACCTCGTTATACAGTACGTCCCTGAACCTAAAATTTCATATTAACTAGAACATAGGTTTCGTGTGTAATATTACGTAAATTCTAATGAAGAAATAATATTGGACTCAAAGAAATGTTATATTCAGTTTGAGAATACGGTTATTCTCAGGTTCTAAACTGCGAGTTCGAAGTTTTCTGTTTGGTTCCAAATCCAATCATACAGTTAGGCCTCCAAATCTGAAAAATGACGGGCCTAAATCTGATCGTAAACTCTGTGAATGGCATCATAAGACTCCAAAATAGTATACCTACGTTGAAACTTTCTTCCCCCGAAAAAAAATAAGGAAATATCCCGGTTTGGTAGTTTTCCAAGTTGATAATCACGTAGTGGTTTTCTCCAGCAGAATTATAAGTTTATCTGTTGTTGACACAACAATTTCAGTAGGTTCTTGCAAACTGGCGTTAAAAAGCGATTACGTATTGAAAAATGTCAGTTATGTACGCCAGTTTCGCTCACCAGTCATCGTCTGCAAAAATATCGGCTCAATGAACATCATTCCTACTCATAAATAGCAGAATTTCTTACTTCTGCTTGTGGACATGAGCAAAGACGTTCCTTCTGAAAACCACTTCACATATCGGTAAGGTACCAGAGGTACGTGAACTCAGCATCCATCGATTCGCAATTCTGAGTGAAAATTCGACTTTTCGAGGCATCCCTAAATTTGTTAACCAGACAAACAGTATCATCAAAAACAAATTTCAAATCATTGTCCGAGTGTTTCATGATGAGCGCGCTTCTCAGTGAGTGGGATAGCTGGTTGCAGTTACATATTTGAGGATCTAGAATCATAACTAAGAAGGTTCCATTTTATAAAAAATGAGTTAAGCATGATTTCTTATATAGTAAACAGCACGCTGAATCGCGATATGTCGCTCGTTTTCACGTTCATCAGGGCTTCCGTTCTTAGATACTGGGCTGTAAAAACTGGCTTCAGAATCATAACTAACATTATTCCACGTATGTTATCAGTTTTGACTCCAACATATGAATTTCGTGTCTCCCCACCCCCTTCAATTCAGCTCTCCGGTAGAAGAGAAAGAAAAAGATACTTAGTCGTTCAAAATAAATATCAGAACGCAATGCATCTTTTTTCTTTGCCGCTGTATTCATTTTTCACATTTTCCAGCTTTCAGCTGTGGTGAGGAGTATGGCAAAAGCAAAGGTTGGTAATAAGGATGCAGCGAAGAGTTTTTTCTGGGGGGGGGGGGCAAAAATTGTTAAAGTCCCAACTGACTCAACTCAAAATTCCCAAGTATTAAAATTTTTCTGTATTGACTAAAAAAAAAAAACTTGAATCTGACTTGTTGGATTTTCCCAGCTTTTGATCCATCTGCAAAATTTTCCAATTCCGGTAGAGGATGGGGGAGTTGCCCCTTCTCCCCTTAGTTTCGTCCCTGGTTGGTAATTGTCACGTTAACCATTTTGCATCATGTGGAACAACTAGGCCAGTATCAGGTACCGGAACATTAGTTTTCGGCGAAAAATTAAGACCTCGGAGTCACAACTCATAACATCCATTTTTTTTTGGGGGGGGGGGGGAAGCGGATTTTAAGGTTTCCTACAAGACTCTAGAAACATTTTTCGATTGTAAGTTAATACTAACCTATCAAAGAATAGACAGTGTAAAGATTCAGCTAAATCTGTGGCGTGAGTGTTGATCTACACATTTTTCGTGTCTCCTGTGAAATCGTGTTTAGGATCTTCTTAGTTACGATTCTAGGCTCCTCATTTCACGACTTTTGGTTTTTGACTAAGTTACATTGTGCTTATGAATACCCACCATCAACTCGGAGCTTCGTCATCCCAACACAGAATTTCACAGGATATGATGAATGAGCCGAGTATTTTAAACTGTGTGGGGTTGTTTCCAGTTCTCCCAAACACAAAAAACTGATTGGTAATACTTCAACTTAGCTTTTTTCTAACACTCTTCGCGGGGGTGCCATGGTGGTTGAGAATGACTGCCCCAGATAGATCATCAGGTCACTACCAAATAATGAAAAAAAGTGTTTTTTCTATACAATTCTTTTCCCAGCACAATACTAAGTAGTCCAGTCAACTTGGAACATTACATGCGAAATTTTGAATAATTTTGTCAGAAGTACATAGTTGGAAATGGTCTTCCGAGTACATACAACCGCTCTATGTCAAGCTACCGCCGAAGTGATAGCCTTTTGGCAATAAATATCTCGTTAATATAAAATTTTAAAAAAGTCACCACCCTCGCTCGCACACTGGATTCGTCGTGAAATTGGCTTTTCTTACATTTTCATAGTATCCATTTCAAATGTCATAAATTAGGGTTGAAAATAACCCTCTGCAGAACTACATATTAACACAGGCTTTATGTAGATCACAACAGTTTTTGACATTTTGCATAGAAGTACCGATGGGGGGAGGGGGAGACTTTACTCCCCCTACCTTCCTGTTGAAATTTTTCACTTAGCAGCTGGGAAAATTTACCCAACAAGTCAAAAGGTTTTTCTTCTTTTGCTTTGATACTGGGAATTTTGAGATGAGTCAGTTGGAAACATCCAACCGGTCAAAAGATTTTTTCCCACTTGATACTTGGGAATTCTCAATTCTGAGTTGTCAGTTGAGACTGTCACAATTTACCCCCCCCCCCCCCCAGGAAAAACTCTTCGGTACGTCCCGAACCTTTGTCTTATTTCACAAAATTCAGAGAAAAGTCAGGCTATAAATTGTGCATGTCAGATTTTCCTCATCTCCGTAGCGAGTCATCTCTGAGAAAATTTCTTCTCCTTGTCCCCACTCTTTCTACACCACTGGCAGTAAAATTGAGTGTTTATGCGTTTCAGTGACTCGAGAAAGAACTTTCATAATGTATCTTTTTGAACTTACATAAGAAAAAGAAACTGAACCGAGTTATCAAATGTTGTGTATTAGAGATTACAGAATTATAATTTTGGTATCAGTCTGACCTGCGGTTGAAAATTGTTGTACCACAGAGGGCGGTCATCGATCAATTTGCTTTATAATACAAATAGATATTTAATCATGCGATTTAAAAGGTCGCTGAGCTCTATGTTGATATCAACTTAACTCAGTTTAAAAAATTAGTGTACCTAATGGTGAGAAATTGAGTTAAAATGGAGAAATTCCAAAAATACGACATATAGATGTCATTTCTGGGACATTTAGGGTTGCTAAGCTCTTTTTTGAGATTTGTTTGACACTAAGCTGAAAACAGAAGTATTTTCCCGAGTTTCCTTGGAAAAACCAATTTGGGAGGACGTTAAGACCCCAAGAAGTCGATAGTCCAGCTGGATTCTTGGAGACTTGGTATGTTGATTAGGAAAGTCAACTACGAGTTTCTACTCTTTATGGCGATTATAGGAGAGAGCTGACAATCAAAATGCCTTGAAACATAACGGGTATTCATCTAATCACAGGTTTTGAAGGCCGCTGAAGTCAATTTTGTTATCAGTTTGACTTAGTTTTGAGAATTGAGGCACCCAGGGATGGAGTGTACGGCTAAAATGGAAAAATTAGAAACATTATATATGAGTTACATTTCTGGTTTTTTCAAAGTTGATAAATTAATTTTTGATGTAAGTTTGATCCAATGTTACAGTGCCAGGGCAGGCGGTGGAGGATCATAGTACAGTGGAATATAGTATGGGTGTTCAATATTAGGTTTATCCCGTTCCCTAGTTACGCAATTTTGAATTTGAAAAAGTCAGTTTCAAGAAAACCCATTAAAAATTTGAGAAATAGCACGTTATTCCATTCATTATATTATTGTATTACATTTTTGATAGCATTATTGAGGACAAGTTCTCGAAATTCTCACTTTTGTACAGTACCTCAAACTCTAGGATTTTAATGAGGAAAAAATTGGAGATTGCCGACTTGGTACTAAACTCATTTGATTTTGCGAATTTGTAGTGAAAAAGCTTCAAGCTAACTATAACAGAAGTTTCTTGAACATTAGTGTAAATAGAGAGCGGGCTTGGGGCCTGGGACTCGCATGTGCTAAGATCGCCCCCCTTCCCAATAAGGAATTATTATTAAATTATAAATAGTGGTTGGAGGGAGTGGAACTAGGTTTTACAAATTCCGCGAGCAAAACGACTGAATAAATGTTCATCCTGACCCACGTTTGAAAAGACATTTGAGCTTTTGTTCTTGGGTTACTTATTTCAAAAACGTCACAGATGTCTGATTAGGCCCCGATAGATCCTAAAGTCAAAATTTCACACGTGAACTGAATAACTGGTTCGACTTCGAAAACTGAGGAAATTGTTTTGTCGGGGCTTTTTGGGTCGCCGATTTTTAGTATTCCATCAGAATTTTGATAAAACCCTAAGTTGGATTCCAGAATGGAAATCTCAGGGGGGTCTCCAGGAGTGAGATGAAAAAATAATTGATGGAAAATTTGGCCGCAGCGATTTAAAAGATGAATCGATGAATTACGGTCTTCAATACCGGAATGAATGAAAATACAGAAATATATTATTGTTCAATTATATTATATGAACTTTCTATAAAGTTAAGAAAGTTTTAATTATTTAAATAAGAAGACGAAGAGAAATCAAAAATGGTATTTAATTAATTTCTATACAATATTTAAATTTAATTCGGGTAATTGACGATTTTTATTCTTTTATAGTCAATACATAAAAATTTAATCTAAAAAATTTCTTTACAGTTAACAAGATAATAAAAAGCTATAAATTTTTGTTTATTACTTCCGCATTAAATTCGATAATTATGGTATCAACGTGCGTAATTTGGAGTATCCTGCTCCTCAATCCGAGCATAAAATTATTATTTATCGAGAATTTCGAAATTTTTCACTCCAGTTCTGCAATTTTAATTTAGCCACAAATAATTTTGTCCTTTTTGGAATATGGCAATCTGTCCCACGGCGGATCTGCTCTGTCACAATACGTAGAGGAAGAAAGATTTCAATCAATGAAAACCTGGAATACGAGTATAATGGGAACGACCAAAATATAGACCAAAATAAAATATTAGTTCATTAGAGATTGAAATATTATTGCTCGGGTTAACTTCATGCAAATACTCGTACTTCAATTTCGTACAGTAAAAAAAAAAACCTGTACAGAAGTAGATGAGCGTTTTCAACATACCCTTCGAAATAGACTGTACTACCCAGAGAAACGTTTTGGTATATTACGGCTTTTATGGTAATCTCGATGGTCTTTTTCTGTAGTCAGCGATACGATAAATTAAATATGCAAATCTTCATGTAAATTACTGGTTTTCTGAAAACGATAAGAATTATCGCAAAGCCCTTTTAGTTTTAGCCGCCGTGGAATTATAATCGATTATGCGGGTAAGCAAGGCATAGCAATCCTTTCTTTAGCTCACAAAGACGAAGCCGAAAGTAAACTCTCATTTTTAATACTTACTCGAGATTTTTGGCCGAGTTTCGCAAGCCAGACTTCGTAAATCGTTGGGTTAGTGTGAAAAGGTACTATCTGAAATTTTTTCATGAAGTGACTTCTTGGTATCGTTGGATACGGAATTTTATTGTCTACACAGGGTGTCCATTCTTGTTCGGAAATGATTTTCTCTGACTTTTCCAGGTTTTCCCGGCCAATTTTTCCACTTTTCCAGACCCTTCAAATAGAAATTACACATGCAAGGGAGAGGGGGTCAATTTTTTTCGAACATCGTGAGCGACAAATATCGTCAATCACTCCACAAACTTTTTTCTTACTACCGTGTGCTTATGAATCTGTGGCAGAGGGGGTATAAACATTTAATGATGGAAATGAAAACGCGCTCTATAGGGTGCAGTATGGTGCAATGTCAATTAAAGACTTCATAGAATTTTTTCGTGTAACTTAATGCCTACCGTGAAGGGGGAGGGGGAGCTGAAAGAATAAAATTTTAAAATTGATTTATAGGTTTTCGTGGTCGCTGTATTCGGTTTTACAGGTAATTTTTGGATCCTGTCCCTCCTGGTGCGACCAATGAGGTAGCAAGAGCATAGGACAAGCAACGGTTGACTCGGAATTCACCTTTTCTAATTAAAGTTACCGAATAGGGTAAAAATACAGTTTTATTTATTCAAAGTGTTGTTAATAGAAAATAACGTCGTAAAAGTTTCTCAACTGAAAAAGCACGGGAGCTTAAATTTGATGGTCCAGATTAAAACTCGGCAGCGATATTCGAAATCAGCGACACAAAATCACCCCTATTTCGATGCTTCGTGCAATTTTTCGCCGGAGAAGCTGAATTTGTATTACGACAGTGCTTTGGAAGGGGTCGGATAAAAATCTGAGTCGATATTCGAAATCAGCGACTCAGAGCTTGGTTGGCTATCCTGTCCAGAAAATTGACTCTTGAGGAAAACTAAAGTAACCGGAATTAGCTCCTCCTTCGTGAAGCCTGAATGGTTTAGGGGGAGGAAACATAACTATTAAAATGAATTCTGGAACCCAGGTGAAAAAGCTGCAGCATATCTAACGACAAATGCTATGAAAGTAAAAAGGGGGTTACGATCTGGAAGATTATGGCACCAGGGGAGGCGGAGGAAGCTCCAATTCAAGAGTATCGACTGATACAATAGAAGGTCATATATCTGAAAACAATGGACTCTTTCCTAACGCGATAACAATTACTACGTGGTCTTTAGATTTTTTTCAAATTTTGTCGATTAATTACTCTTCCCTAGTGACGTAGCGTCGGGGGGGGGGCACGTTCCCCCAATATTTTTACATAGTTCTCTAATATTGGCAATTTATAAAAAAATAGGTCAGTTTTCGACTTTTTCTCCCTTGAAAATCTTATTTTGCCCCCTCCACACCTCTTCGGGAAAATCCTAGCCGGCCACTGCTCTTTCTCTGAAATCTCGGAAGTCCCTTTCATTCACTCTTATCTACATTTGCGAAGGAGAGGGGAACCGAAGCAAAACCCGATGGCAGGATGTTCCAAAAGGGGAATTCATTGGTTTCAAATTTTCGTTTCATTACGACTTCCTCAAAAAAATATTTACACTGGGGAGAGAAGCTAGACCGAATATCTTTTCATTTTCGCGTCTTTTCGCGCCGATTTTCAAATTCTCGCGAACAGGATGAGATGAAAACACGAAACACGAAACAGTTGATATTGGGAGATAGGGATTGATACGCGTTTCGCCATATTCAGGGAAAATTATTTTATGTCCTAAAAACAGCGAAATATGCGCATATAATATTTCCAAAAAATGCCAAAATATGTCAAATATTCCCTCACGTGTAAAATATGCTCAAAATATTTAGTAACACAATATGGGTATCAAAATGCAGGACTTTTCAAACTGAATAATTGTGACACCATGTCTATGGTCAAAAATTACAGACACAAAAACTTAGTCCATCACAGATAAAGAAATCAACACATGCCACAAATAACATAATTCAGAAATACAACTTCACATCCGCATTCGGATTTGAACCATGAAAAAATGTAGGAGCGCTAATGTACAATCAACCATCAGTTTCTGTCATTTCATTTCCTATCGAATTTTCAGATGTTTTTATTGTTTTCAGCAGAAAAGTAGAAATATTCCCGAGAAGTTCTCTAAAATGGCCAAATATTCCCAAAATATGCCCCAAAACCGAGGAAAATAATACAAATTATGCATTTATATGCTTTCAACAGCAAAACATGTCAAAATATGTCCAATCAAGTTGGGTCCAATTGACTGCATATTACATGAATCATAAAGATATGATGGATATTCCCTACTATTTGAATCAATAGGAAAAATATGTCGAAACATAAAATAATTTTTCCTGGTCATATTTTTTGTGAAATGGTTCGTGAAAAGTCACGAAATACATTAAGTGTACCTATAGCAGCCTTAATAGAAAGATGTAGACGCGAAACGAATACCATGAAAAAAATTTCATCACACCAGCATACTCTGCATCTACTACTGCGATGGAGAGGGGGTTGTATTGCCTACGCCCTTCCGTGAAAGAAAAAAAAAATATAAGAAAATTGCCTGAGCGAAGCGAAGGAAAATTTTGTTTTATAACAAATAGGGTAAAATCTGTTTGAAATACTACAGAATTTCGCAGTCGATTTTTTTACAAAATTCCCTGACTTTTAGGTGAAAAATGCTGAAAATTCCAGAATTCCCTGACTTTTCCAGACGGACAAAATTCCCTGATTTTTCCCCCGTTTTCCAGAGAATGGACACCCTGCTACAAGATACCACATGGTAAATGGTACAAAATATTGCCTCAGTTCGACAGAAAACGCTAAAAACAAAATGGGTTCAAAATACACTACTAACAAAATTCATCATGTGAAAAGGAGAAAAGAAAAGTGGAATATTTTCATCTCTGAGGTGTATTCTTATAGTTGAATGTTGAAGCATTGTTATACTATACTTTTAGTTAAACCCATTTGTAACAGCTTCGTCGTGGTTGCTTCAAACCCGTTCAACCTCTCTCCTGTAAAATTTGTTGTTTTTTTTTTGCAGATAGCACCTTTTCACACTAATCCAACGAAATGTACCTTTAAAAACACAAATACCTAACCTTAAATTATTTTCATGTTTGGATGAATATCATTTCCTCTACTTATCTTTGTAACAAGTGTAGACCGAATCCAAGTAGCACTGTCTACCCTACTTAGAAACACTCATTGTTGGCTCTTCAAATTTCTTCCTAATTGTTCCACAATTCAATGTGTTCTATCACACAGTGACAATAATCGATTTCGTGAAGGAGAAACTGTTCCCTGCCCTTTCTTTATTCCCGTCCTCAGTCATCGCCTACGAACGAATAATTCTACACGCAGATAGAAATTTTAAGGCGTCATCAATTTCTTCATTACGATGCGCCACCTGTTTTTCAAAGTGAGTTTTTTTTTGGGGACTTTTGCGTTATTTTCCCTTCTTTTCGGTGTTCTTTCGACCTGCGTTGGCTCGTATTATGCGAAGTTTGTATTATAAATATGCGAGGAAGGACCGAGGAGGAATACTCAAAAAACGTCTCCACTTTCCTGAGTAAAGTGAAAAACGGTAATTTAGGCCTATGACGCAGCGGTGGTACATTACGATCTTCTTCGATTCTGATGAGATGAAGTTCGAGTTTTAAACTCTGAAGGCATCTGAAATCACGTTCGCATAGAAATGCAGCATGGAATTTATCCAATGTTTCACGTCGAGACGTCAAAATGACCTTTCAAAAGTTTAAGGTGGCTGAAAACAGAATCGAGCCGAGCAGCTGTAGATGGTTTTGACGTAGTATGAGGACCAGCGCGAAGAACATGCTCTTGGAGGAGGAGATGGAGTAAGTATGAAAAATGCCGACTCAAAAACTTTACAAATTTCAGTTGATAAACGACAAAACATAGAAAAAAGCTTTTTGTTCTATTTATTCTTCCAATTGGGTCCCATTTATAGACCTTTTCAAGCTTTTGGCGAATGACGACCGAAATGTTACATAACTTCCTATGACAAGTAAGCAAAAAAAAAATAAAAAAATAAATAAATATGTCAACTACCACTCTGAATATTTGTATTTTTATTCCTAACTGAATTTAAGAATCTACCGATTGAGATATGGCATTTTCTGAATCGTGAAGAGGGAATGATACCCTTCCTTTCGCGCCAGGCTTACTAACTTTGAGTGCCCTTACTGGGAGCACTCCTCTCGTAATGTATCAGAAATGACCAATAATTAGACATGGTTAAGAGTTAATTTCGTACACACATGGCACACATGTTTCGTTTTGGATCGTTAACTCTTGCCTAACATTCTGCGCCTTAACCCCCCCCCTCCTCGCTAAAAAAATTATACAGATTAAATTAGTTGACTATATTTTTGTACTTACACAAAAGTATTGTCAACGAATAACTCCAAACAACTGACAACGCAAAAAACAATAAACATATTGCGTACGCTGTCAAAGGTTCTCTTGAAGCAGTTTGTATCATCCTAATTTTGTGATCCTGGGGGATACAGGAATCTGGGCCCTCGTGAAGAAAAAAAAATTCTATGAAACGAAATTTAATAAGGTACCTAAACAACACGAGAGCGGAACAAGACAATAGAAGAAATGTAAAGCAAATCGGTAAGTGATGAGAACACTACAACTTCATCTTCAATTCTTATACCGAAATCTAACCAAATACCAAAAAAATAGTACACTAACTTGCATCATAATGTAACCAGCATTACGTACGCTAAAAGTTCGGCCAGAGAATGGAAATTTCAAACTTATTCAATTCTCAGCGACCCTCAAGGTAGAGTTTTCGAGACACATTTTCAGGCTTTGAATCAGTAAGAAACACCAACGGCGATTTTTGACAGGAAGTTTCACAAGTAAGTTCACATTTTCTTTATAGAAAAAAAATGTACGGTTGATCAAGGGGATTCCCCTCACCTGGCAATTTTGAAGCTCGTTGGTATTTCAAAGACTTTCAATAATAATTTTATCTTTCTGTATAAATTTTTAACATTTTTTAAATCATAACAAGAGACAGAATGCAACTTTTGACACGGAATTTAGAAAAACTAGGACTTGATTTTGAAAATGAAAGGGACCACTAGCCACCAGCCCGTTTTCGGAAAGCTTTTCACAGTTTTCCGAAACAGGTTGATCCTTTCTGACTCTGAGGGGTCTGTAAGACTCAATTCATTCGAAATTTACATTTTCCTCATTTTCAATAAATGGATATACGAGTAGTCTACCTCCCGATCAATAGTAGTGATCCTGATGAGGAATTTGGGGGGAAGATTTTCTGCTTCTATATGATTTTTGTGATGTGTTACAGGAAAATCTGTAGCAATTTTTTTTCTTATAGTTTGCGATTAAGCCAAAATATTTATCCCCCCCCACCCAAAAAAAAATTTAATAAACATAAATAATAATAAACAATCGCCACCGTTTTCCTCAATCATGGTCTGAATCGTGAAGAAGAAATTTTAGAATTTCTTCAGATTTTTAAAATAGTATTTACCCGTGCCGCGACTTGAAGTTTAAAATGGACTAAAGAAGTATGATCCATAGTGAATACTACACAAGGATTTTTTCGAAGTAACTCTATTGCAATAGATCAAAATAATCTGAAAAATCCGATTCCGAATTATTAAAGATCAATTTTTCCAAACAAAAAGGTTTGGAACTTTACCTACTTTCAAGACCACACCTATTAGTGAAGACCCGTCTTCTTCTTTTTGATTACAGAAATATCCTTATGTAAATTCGAGATAAAATTCCAAGCCACTGAGGCTAGGGTTAATATTATGCTTGAATACCTTTTTTATGATGTGGAAGTGGATCAGAAGCGTTCAGGGGTTGCTCATTCATTTGAAGAATTCTTTTCCAAAGTAGGTTAAGTCAAAAAATATGTTTATTCAGGAAATGAAAAAAAAAAACAACATTGGGACAACCCCTCTGAGGCAGTGTTTCTAGAAACAAGTGAAATATATTGTGGAGTAGTATACCGAAATGCGTTGAAAATTTCGCTTTTGAAAAAATTTTAATTCCGAGAGCTATAAGACTTCAAAGTTGACAAGGCCGTGACTTCAGCCATTTTGGAAGAGCAAAATGTATTCAAAGACGCTATAACTCTGGTTCGCAGTCTAAAGGAAATCGAATGGGCCCCATTGTTATGTGTACAGGGTGTCTGCAGAAATTGATGAAAAGTAAAAATGAAGTACTTTTTCAGGACCCTTTCCAGGATTGTAGCCGGCATATTTTCCACCTTTTCCCGGAGTGTGCGTGCAAGTCTTTTTTTTTTATTTCCAATTGTTTTATCCCCTTTATCCTTCCCTCCTTTTTGTTCCCCCACTTCCCCCTCCTTGTGAATATAGATCCTCCGCTACATATTCTAATGACGATTGAAAATTCTAAAATCTTCTACAACAAACGTTGATTTTTGAGGATGTGGTTTTAAAAATATGTATCAACAAAAATACAGGACTTTTCAATTTTTTCTTTTAATTTTAGCACTTTTCAGGACTTTTAGGACCTACTTTCAAAATTCAGGAATTTTCAGGACTTGAAAGAGTTTTTAGCACCTGTAAACGACTTGATGCAATATTATGCATATTGTTGAAAACCACTTTAAAACATTTTCTTTTGCCGCTATTTGTACGATTAATTAACACTTGTTTTATTGCATGCATTAAAATTTCAATATTTCTACATTGACTTTGCAGCTTGGAAGAATCGTTAAAACTGAATCGCGGAGTGTGGAACAAGTTAGGTTACTCAGAAAGCCAAAAGTAGTGTGACTCAAGCCGCTTTGGAAGAAAACTATCATTTAAATCGCTGATAACACTGCAGTAAAAAAAGTAGTTGGTAGGTTTGGATACCTACTTTCTATAGCTACCACTTCACACCACCAGATGGCGTTTCAAATCATTTTTGTCAAAAATCGACTAAACTCGCTGTGGAACAGAGTTCTTCATTTAAACAAAAAATGGGGAGAATAACGAATGCCCCTTGTTCAGCAAATTGCCGGAATTATATGTTCTTTGGTTTAAATGTTTTTAAGTAAGTGTAGATAAGGTTGGGAAAATAGGTCGAATTTTGCACGTCACTCCAAATTCAATTCGAAAGCTAGATTTTATGAGTTTTTGATAATACAATAAAAAAAGTGGAATAAATACCATAATAGGAAACTTAATCTGTATAACAGCGACATACTCTAGAAATACTTCCACATTATTTTCATTTTGTTTGTTTGTTCACGAAATCAGATTGACACAGGAGGAGAGATGGACCAGGATCTCTAAATGGCAGGTCTATAGTTTCTTTTACTGTAAAAAGTTTCTCTCCTTAAGGAAGAGAGCTTAAACGTATCACCAACTTAAGAATTCCAAATGGAATGATATCAAGAAAAATAACAAAGGAAGATGGGGAATTTCTTCGGTCATGATCATATATTGATCCAACTTCGATGTTATGTCCAAAATCCGAGCATTACTGCTAAAATGGATAATATAGGAATTGAAGTGGATGTTTTCTAAATCGATGATTTCTAATATTTATCTATTTTCTTAGATTTTCACTCCGGTCTCAATTTTAGCCAATTTGCTGCTCATTTCAAGAGAAAAACTGAAAGTTTATATCCCCAATCAAGACCAGAAAAACTATCTGACGGACTATTTGAAATCAGCGACACGAAAAAATCTCCATAATATACATTTTAGAAGTATTAGTCAAGATTTTCCAGGACCAAGATTTGGTTGAACCCTCTTATTGACACCTTTTCATGCCTCTGTTAGTAACATTCTAGAACTCAATTGGTAGGTATTTGTTAAATCTCTCTGACACTTTGATAAGATTTTTCAAAACTCAAAAAGCACTTATTCTGTCTATCAAAATTCTTTGAAATTCACCAGAATTCCACTAAGACCTTACAGATTCATATAAGGATTGCAAACCTCAAGGATGAATTATATAAATTCGTTTTGGGTTGAATATACTGAGACTTGTTAAACATCTGCTAAAATTACAAGGGATGTCCCAGAAGCGATATTATTCCCTATCTTCATATTTCCATTGCATGCGCTGTAGAGCGATGCGGTGAATGGGTAAATGTTGCGCAAGCTTATCTGACAACACTGTAAAAATATGACGTGCGCATGTTGAAAAGCAACGGCGAACCAGAACACAAAACATGGATCTCACGTGCAAACGTCCATCCAAGTTTGTAGTGTGGGACGACCTTCGCCTGGTAGATCATGCACCTCGCGCTAACCACTACAAAATGCGCGACACCACGCACGTGTTGTACTGTAATTACATCTGAACTGTACACTTTGATCAACTGCCGATAGATGGCGCTAGAATAATTACTGAACGCATTACACACTCAGACAGACGTTTGCACGTGAGATCCATGTTTTGTGTACTGGTTCACTGTTACGTCTCAACATGCGCACTTGATATTTTTACAGTGTTGTCAGATAAGCCGGCGCAACATTTCCCCGTTCACCACATCGCTCTGCAGCGCATGCAATGGACATATAAAGATAGGGAACCTTACTTCTGGGACAACCTATGTAATTTCAGACACGTAAGAGTTAGGAAACAAAAACTGCCTTACCACTCAACAGAACGAGGATCAGAATGAAACTGAACATTTACGCTCTCTGAGGAGACGTTTTCAAATATTCCTACTGGAATTAGAATGGGTAAATTTTTACAACTTCTGCATAACAATAATTTATGGAAGGGGACAAGTAAGTCCTAGGAGCCCGGGGGCACATCTTTTTTGTATCTGTATCATACCCGAAAAACATGAAGACGCTCCTGTACCTTTCTGCTGTAAACTGACTCACGGCAAGCGCGACGTCATCATGTGTCAAACTGGCGTCGAAAAACAGGCCTAAAATTAGCCTTTTGACAGACAGGCATACTTGTATAGTCCAATTGCCGAGCTTGAGACTTTTCCATATTCAGAGATTAAGGCTCATTCGGAACCCGTTACTCATTAAAATGCATTGAAATTCATCAAGATCTCCTTCCGATTGACTCTAAGAGCGAGGCAAAATAGCCGCAATTCTAAAGCCACATAAACGTAGTTCTATTGGACAGCCATAGTGACCATTCGCAACTAACCAGAAAGCTCCATGATAGATCGCAGGGATCTACGACAGAGTTTTCTGATTGGATACAAATAGCCACGGTCGGTGGTCACTTAGGCACTAATAAGATTTCTCAAAATTCAATGGCAGCATAATCACGGCTCGTTAATACTCAATAAGTCGCATCAGGACCTATTAAAACTCACTTAAGGCGCACTCAGACTGGTTAGACTTCCATACGTAGTAGGATTACTTAAGACACTGGTAGACTGGTTAAGACTCATAAAGACTATTTCAGGATTCATTTTTAGAACCACGTAAGACTCATCGTGACTAGCTCAGAGCCTATGAAGATACATATTACTCAGAGCTTCTTTTTCGATATGGTTGGTCATCAGCTCTGTTATTCGGTTTCAGAGAACGCTGTTCCCAACAGTTTCCCTTTCCCCCTCGACTGTTGGGCCAAATGTTCTCGGAATCGATTCTCATTTAGTCTGGACGTTCTCGCTGTATGTTCGACGCATATGTTACAGATGCAAAAATTACATCCAGTGCAGAGAACCTTAATCACGACCCGAGCCGAAAGAAAAGTAATCTGCACGTACTTGGCAATGGCCAACTCTTGGGTTTTTCTGTGTTACGTGACACGAATTGAACGAATTACACGCGGAGGAAAAACAGATACACGGATAGGGAGAAAGCGAGATGGAGGAAAGAAAGATACTGATGAAATTATCGCCGAGTTGTTTTTCCGCACAAATGGAATTGCCTCGACTCGGACGATCGCATTTTTCGTAATGTCTAGCGACCATAAATTCCGACCACGATGGGTAATACGCTGAAAATGTTGGCCGGACTCGATGGTCGACGATTGTGTCGACACATTTTCGTCATCGGCACGATTTCGCAATCTGCGGATTGATAATGATAGAGTGAACGTTAGCAGTAGATTTAGACTTGTAACCGTAGAAATGAACGTTTTCGACCTTCTTTTTTGGCTACGTTGGGGTTTAAACATTAAACTTGATTCCGTCGTGGAATGTGGGTAATTCAAACACTCTTTTCATGAATTTTTGGGATCGATGTATCGTAACTGTTAACTGGCTCAACTTACAGCTATTCTTTCCACAAAATATGGCTTCAAGAGGGTATCTATAATTTGGACGACGAGACAGTAGATAAAGAATTCAGACTCGACGACCGAAAATACCTTGGAAACGATGTATCATGGATAATTCGAAACAGCTCCACAATCGTGGCCTCAAGGGATCCTTGAAAAGATATGATAGAATAATGGATAAAACATTTGGACTCAGCAAGTCAACATACCTGCATATCCTAAATTCCGGATAATAAAGCCCGATTTCGTCATCATTTATTGCCGATTTTGGTATCAATTACTAATCGATGGTCTTATCGTTATCGTTTAAGAAATGCCAGGAGAACTGTCTAAACCTGATACACTGAAACTAAACCGGGCCAATGGGACCTCTCAAATGTTTGGCGCTGCACCTCATGCGATTCATCAAAGAAACTGGATATGAGAATGTGCGGAAACTGGTCCATCTGGTTCCACAGAGTCTTCATAGGCTTATCCAGACACGATGATGAATTTGCCACGAAACTGTGTAATTCGCTTATACTTCATTTCTCTTTAAAATGCTTCAAATAAAGATTGAAGCATGAATTTTTAACTCATTTTGAGGTGGGGTCTTACTAAACGAACAAGGTGGCCAATAACCAATGAGGCCCAAAACACTTTTTCCCTTTTTAAAAGAAGATAAGTACAGCTGGGACCGGTAGTATCCTCCCCTATTCTGACGCAGGCCCATTCGGAGCGTTGCCGGAATAGGGAGTGCGGTGTCCCGGGGCCAATTTGGCATGCGTGCATCGGCATACGCCCCTCTATCATCAAAGTACAGCTGTATAAAAATTTTTTGAAAACATCAATCCATACGGAAATTTGTAGGAAAATGTTCATATTTTCAAAGGGAAGTAATATCAAGTACGTGGAAAATAGGGTTCTAGAACGGAGAAATACTAACGGAGGATTATGCACATAAATTTAATTTCTATGAACGGAAGCATGTAGCGACGTGAAGTCATGCGATAATCATATGCGATTACAGTATTAGGTACCTATATCAAATTCTTTAATACTTCTTCAAGATGCTTGTACGCGTGTTCAAGTATCTTCAAGATTCTTCCAATCATGTTAACGCATTCTTTCAGATTCTCCTAGACATGTTGAAGACTCCTTAACCCTCTTCCAGACTCACCCAAAATAATTCCAGGTCTACTGAAACCTCTGAATACTTCCTTCAGATTCCAGAAAAGTATTCGAAATTTCTTTGCGAATCTTGCAAACATGTTGAAGAACTAGTAAGATTCTTTCAAAGAAGTTAAGAATCTTCAACACTCTTCTAGACACGTTCAAGACTCATTAAGCCTCTTCTGGGCTCGTCCAAGACTATATCAGATCTGCTAAGACTTCCTTCAAATCCAACAAGACTCTTCAAAATTTCTCAGATCTAGCAGTAGAATTTTCAATATTCTTCAAAACATGGCACCACCTGAGGCAAAGGAGGTTCTGTTAGGTCAAAAACGGAAGAGCGGACGGCCGAAACTTGCAAGTCGCGCGCTTTTTCGTGATTAAAATTTTAAAATTTAATGCTCATTTTCAGTCATTGTGCGATGTTCCTTTTATCCGTTAAATAATTTCTTTGTTGAGGTCTCCTCATATTCATGTGTGCATTGTATTATTCATCATTGGAGTATTTTTTCCGGTGATAGTTACACTACTTCTCCGTGATTTCGCCTATCTCTTCCGTGCTGATAAATGGTAGCATTAGATTTGCAGTCCAATATCGTCCCTACGAGCTAATAACAGAAAACTGCAAAGTGGGCCTCATTGCCCACAGGCACCTTACGTAAAATGAAATATGTTCCTACACCATATTTTTTGGTTAGATGACCTATATATCTCTTAAATTTTGATGAAGTTCCTTTTTCTCGCTCAAATTGCCTTTAAATACTCGCTAAACTCAATTTCACATTTTTGAAACAATTGAGAAAATATAAAGTTATTAAACCTGTTTCTCGTGTCGATTTAAAATATGAACTTGAAAACTAGGACTGAACTATTTGTTCACCCTAATAGTTGGATTTTCAACCTCGAAAATGTAAGAGATTAAACGCTGAAAAAGAAAGGTTTAATCTCGATTCAAAGCCCACATTTCGAATCGACCTCGAAAGGAAATCTAGAAACTTTATATTTCTTTCTATTTTCTTGAAAGCGAGAATTTCAAGATTTGTGAGTATTTGAAGGCCATTGAAGCAACAGAGACGATCGCTAATTTTCTTTTGGAAGGGAAGGGTAAAAAACTTGTTTGCTTGCTAAATAAAAGAAAGTCTTTTCATTCGCGACCAATTTGCCTACATTACCAGCAAAAGAATCTTCCAATTTTTTGGGTGGAGGGAGGGGGGAGGAAAGAGCAAAGCCCCTAACTTCATATGACCGCCATTATTGTACAAGAGCGAGAAAAAGAGATACCTGTATCGCGAAACTTGAAAGCTAGATGCGTAATGTATATTCAAAAAATTGCTCTAAAGACCGATTTCAAAAACGTAAAAATAAGGTAAAATGCTAGTTATTGGTCACGTGTCATCATTGGTCATCCCCCAATAAATTTGAAAGTGTTATTAAAAAGCCGACAGAGAGCGGCAGAGTTCCATTCTTTATCAGCCTTGTAGTAGAAGTCCGTGACTTTCATCTGTGACGTTATCAGAATGAGTTGATACTTCGTGTTGAAGTTATAGTCTGTGAAAGAAAGTCGTCAGTTCGCAGCATGATCGATACATATGATTTACACTGCGGTGATCCTCTCCTTGCTAATGTATATTTCTGTATCATATTATGTATATTCATAAATTTAGCAAAATCGACTCATCGCCACTGCATTCTGTTCGACCTGACTTGGCAACCCCGGATTCCTTTTTTAAACTGTATTTTTTAACTTCCACCATTGTAATACTCCCTCAGTCTATTCGCATCCAAAACAGCTTCATTTCTCTTTTTTTTTTCTCTCTCTCTCTCTCTCGCTCTCTCGCTCCCTCACTCATTCCTTCCTTTCTTTCTGCCTTTTTGTTCTTTTTTACCTGGTTCTAAAAAAGTCGGTCGGTCGATCGCAGGAATTTGACTCTTCATCTTGCAGTCTCTCTTTCGATCAGCACACTTTCGTCGTATATACAGTTCTGCATTCGAAATAAAACGGTCGTTCGGAATTTGCATTTTTCTTTCCGTTTTCGTGGCTTCCGATGGTGTTAACCCGTAGCTCGAAAAACGCTACAACACGTTTGAAAACTACTGAAACTGTAAAATCGAAATGGTGACTACTTGCGGTAATCTTTGCTTTTTCTTTTTTCTTTGCATAGACGTTGAAAATAGGGTTCTAGAACGGAGAAATACTAACGGAGGATTATGCACATAAATTTAATTTCTATGAACGGAAGCATGTAGCGACGTGAAGTCATGCGATAATCATATGCGATTACAGTATTAGGTACCTATATCAAATTCTTTAATACTTCTTCAAGATGCTTGTACGCGTGTTCAAGTATCTTCAAGATTCTTCCAATCATGTTAACGCATTCTTTCAGATTCTCCTAGACATGTTGAAGACTCCTTAACCCTCTTCCAGACTCACCCAAAATAATTCCAGGTCTACTGAAACCTCTGAATACTTCCTTCAGATTCCAGAAAAGTATTCGAAATTTCTTTGCGAATCTTGCAAACATGTTGAAGAACTAGTAAGATTCTTTCAAAGAAGTTAAGAATCTTCAACACTCTTCTAGACACGTTCAAGACTCATTAAGCCTCTTCTGGGCTCGTCCAAGACTATATCAGATCTGCTAAGACTTCCTTCAAATCCAACAAGACTCTTCAAAATTTCTTCAAGACTCTTCCAGACATGTCAGAGAATTTTCAATATTCTTCAAAACATGGCACCACCTGAGGCAAAGGAGGTTCTGTTAGGTCAAAAACGGAAGAGCGGACGGCCGAAACTTGCAAGTCGCGCGCTTTTTCGTGATTAAAATTTTAAAATTTAATGCTCATTTTCAGTCATTGTGCGATGTTCCTTTCATCCGTTAAATAATTTCTTTGTTGAGGTCTCCTCATATTCATGTGTGCATTGTATTATTCATCATTGGAGTATTTTTTCCTCCGTTTAATATCTTCTTATATTGTGATAGTTACACTACTTCTCCATGATTTCGCCTATCTCTTCCGTGCTGATAAATGGTAGCATTAGATTTGCAGTCCAATATCGTCCCTACGAGCTAATAACAGAAAACTGCAAAGTGGGCCTCACTGCCCACAGGCACCTTACGTAAAATGAAATATGTTCCTACACCATATTTTTTGGTTAGATGACCTATATATCTCTTAAATTTTGATGAAGTTCCTTTTTCTCGCTCAAATTGCCTTTAAATACTCGCTAAACTCTAATTCACATTTTTGAAACAATTGAGAAAATATAAAGTTATTAAATCTGTTTCTCGTGTCGATTTAAAATATGAACTTGAAAACTAGGACTGAACTATTTGTTCACCCTAATAGTTGGATTTTCAACCTCGAAAATGTAAGAGATTAAACGCTGAAAAAGAAAGGTTTAATCTCGATTCAAAGCCCACATTTCGAATCGACCTCGAAAGGAAATCTAGAAACTTTATATTTCTTTCTATTTTCTTGAAAGCGAGAATTTCAAGATTTGTGAGTATTTGAAGGCCATTGAAGCAACAGAGACGATCGCTAATTTTCTTTTGGAAGGGAAGGGTAAAAAACTTGTTTGCTTGCTAAATAAAAGAAAGTCTTTTCATTCGCGACCAATTTGCCTACATTACCAGCAAAAAAATCTTCCAATTTTTTGGGTGGAGGGAGGGGGGAGGAAAGAGCAAAGCCCCTAACTTCATATGACCGCTATTATTGTACAAGAGCGAGAAAAAGAGATACCTGTATCGCGAAACTTGAAAGCTAGATGCGTAATGTATATTCAAAAAATTGCTCTAAAGACCGATTTCAAAAACGTAAAAATAAGGTAAAATGCTAGTTATTGGTCACGTGTCATCATTGGTCATCCCCCAATAAATTTGAAAGTGTTATTAAAAAGCCGACAGAGAGCGGCAGAGTTCCATTCTTTATCAGCCTTGTAGTAGAAGTCCGTGACTTTCATCTGTGATGTTATCAGAATGAGTTGATACTTCGTGTTGAAGTTATAGTCTGTGAAAGAAAGTCGTCAGTTCGCAGCATGATCGGTACATATGATTTACACTGCGGTGATCCTCTCCTTGCTAATGTATATTTCTGTATCATATTATGTATATTCATAAATTTAGCAAAATCGACTCATCGCCACTGCATTCTGTTCGACCTGACTTGGCAACCCCGGATTCCTTTTTTAAACTGTATTTTTTAACTTCCACCATTGTAATACTCCCTCAGTCTATTCGCATCCAAAACAGCTTCATTTCTCTTTTTTTCTCTCTCTCTCTCTCGCTCTCTCGCTCCCTCACTCATTCCTTCCTTTCTTTCTGCCTTTTTGTTCTTTTTTACCTGGTTCTAAAAAAGTCGGTCGGTCGATCGCAGGAATTTGATCTTCTTGCAGTCTCTCTTTCGATCAGCACACTTTCGTCGTATATACAGTTCTGCATTCGAAATAAAACGGTCGTTCGGAATTTGCATTTTTCTTTCCGTTTTCGTGGCTTCCGATGGTGTTAACCCGTAGCTCGAAAAACGCTACAACATGTTTGAAAACTACTGAAACTGTAAAATCGAAATGGTGACTACTTGCGGTAATCTTTGCTTTTTCTTTTTTCTTTGCATAGACGTTGAAAGTTCATGTTCAGGAATTAGGAACATATTTCACATAATATTTTATTTATCAACTTCCGAGTTTCTGAACGCCGGCGGTTCAGGGAATGAACTGAAAATCTACTACCTTAAATCCGCTCGTATTCCACACCTATTGTACATTCCGTGATTTCGATGAGTCTAAGGATCATAATTCATATTTGTCTTTTTCGAATTTAAAAAAACAAACAAAAAACTCCCTTTTCTCCGAAAAGTCGGTAAAAAATACCAACAATTGCCGTGACCAATAATAGGCACTAATTTACATATACCAAATTTTCAAGGTAACATAAGAGGATTCCTTTTAGGGAAATTGAGAAATCTCATCTGACCAATAATAGGCACGTTTGTCAAAAATTGGTCGGCTGTAACGACTTAATCTTCACGTATGTTCTGAATGAAGAATGGAACTACCGATTGTTCAAAAAAGTAAGCGCATGAGTATTTACCCCTTCGATGAGGATATCTGATTCAATTTCGCCGGTAGTGTTTTTGTGATTATGGGGGGAGGGGAGAAATAGAGATAGAGTGAGATGTGAGGTGAGGAAAGTCTGCGCATTTTGCTACTTAGAGAGTAAAATAACAAAACATGAAAGGAATAAAAGGGATATTAGTAGTAGAATAACATAAGCCAAATTAGCATTCTATCGAAAAAGTAATCTTTTCAAATCAAAAATAAATCTGGAAATCAAAAAGTTGTTCTTGAAAACTTATGTTTGGAGAGTATCCTTGTATGGATGTGAAACTTGGACCATAGGAAAACCAGAGAAGAGAAAGATCGAAGCTTTTGAAATGTGGTGCTATAGGCGGATACTTCGCATCAAATGGACAGATAAGGTAAGAAATGAGGAAGTACTTAACAGAGTAGGAGGTAAAATTGATACTTGGAATTGTCTGAAGAGAAGGAGAGATAAACTAACAGGACATAATTTAAGGCACTCAGGAATAATATATCACTGCTGCTAGAAAAGAGAGTGGAAGAAAAGAATTGGGTAGGGCAGCCAAGATTCCAGTATGTTCAGCAGATAATCAAGGATGTCAAAGGTAAGTGTTCTTACGAAATGAAAACCTTGCATAAGATAGGGAGAAATGGAGAGCTACATCAAGCCGGTCGTAAGACTAATAACTAGAGCTAGGAATTTTCGGCAATAAACATTGGAATTTCGGCATTTAAAATTACAATTTTCGGCATTACTCGGCAGTAACGAAAAGTAAGCTTACAATATTAGAAGGAAACCAAAATTTTAATGAAAAATGGATGTTTACAAGTAATAGGGGAACGGCTGGTAAGTGTACGCAGCTTGTAAGTGTGCGCAGTGCGCACCCATGTTTTCTTGAAAACGGTAACACCGGGACGGCACCTGTTGCGTGGTGATTGAAGGTTCTAGCACTGGCCAATACTGAGTTACCCGATAATCAGCAATTGAGTGCCAACAAAAAATGATTCGACTTTGTTATTTCTTGATAGCTGTGATCGATTTTTTTGTTGTCGAAAAGAGTGTATAAAAATGTTTCATTGAAGATAAATGCTGTACGATTGGTTTGAATGAAAATTTATGGTAAGCACAATATATTACTGTTTTGTAGCATTCTCCAACTACATTCCATGATTTTTGACAATTTTTCAAACTTTCCATGTGATGGGATGCTAAGTGTGCGCATGTTGATTTTACTGAAAAATAACATTTCATTACATTCAGAAAACTTAACTATGTACTTTCAACATAAGTCAAACATGATAATTAAATTGAAGTTGGTCGATTTTCATATATTTAGGACTGCAAGCCCCTTAATCGCCCTTCACCAGAGGTAGCCAAACCAGGGAAGTGTTCTTGATGGAGAAGACCGAGGCGGGGGAGAAGGCCTAATGCATGAAAACGATAAACCTGGCAGAAAAAAATCACACACACGTATAATCAGCAGCTTTACTTTCGACTAATTACTTTCTTTTTTTTTCAGTAAAAATGACAGCATGATATGTAGTATGCGCACACTTACAATACTAGTCTTGTAAGTGTGCGCAATTCTCACTTTCAAGAAAATCATATTTTTTTAGAAAAAATTGACGTGAAAAAAATTCTTCTCAGTGATGCACTGAAGCAGAAGGATGAGGCTACGTTGTATTATAATTTGAAATAAATCGGATCAAAACTGATCGAGTTATGATCATTATTCCATTACCTGCGCACATTTACAAACCCTTCCGCTATTACAAAAGTCTTTTATTGAACATCACCACTAAATGTTGCTCTATGTTACCCTGTATGAAACATTTAGTTCCATGAAAGAGTGAATTATTTAAATTTCTTCAGTTTTAGAGACCTGTTTTTTCGTAAAAACTTGCTCAGCCTTCGTCTGCAGGCTATGTCCACGAGCACTCGGGATTTGATAAGGTTTTGATGAAACATCATGGACAGTTAGCAGTTGCTCATGTAGGAAAATGCCTCTCGTTTCCAGTTTTCGAATTGTGTTAGGTAGGAAGGACAAGTAGGCTGAGATGAACGCGAGATCTGAGGCTAAATTTTGCTCGGTGGCAGTCAGTGATTTCAGGGTTTGTGTCTGTTTGCAATACCAAATTTATTGTTGTGCGCGGATCATCGTTTTCGGTGTTATTCGGGGTTTAACTCTAATTTCGGCATTTATGTCTTTTTCGGCATTATTCGGCAAAATAAAATTTTTTCTCCGGCCTTGTTCTACCCTGATTCGTATTCGTCATTGACTATATCCCTTCAGCCCTTGAACAAAATCATTCGGCAAATGTCAGCAAATCCTAGCTCTACTAATAACCCTCATCATCAAGTGAATTTCGGTACCTACTTTTAACCTCCGGAACTTTTCCGAGGTTTCCGGGACTCCAGGGGATACTAACGAGATAATTTTTTAATGCTTGAACCAATTTTTCGAGTGAACTCGATATTTTAGAAGTTTCATGGCAAAATTACAGATTTCCTTTCGGAGAATCCTACGTTAAACTTGGCTTTGCTAACGCGGTCCTCCAAAATTGTTCGATATTTAAAAAATTTCAGCTGGTGGGTTGTTAGACCGAAAGGACCAATAGTTTAGCACCTAGCAACAAAACATTTCAAAAATCGCCAAATTTTGGACCACCCTACATATACCCTCCCCCATTCATATTAGTCCACAGGGCACTGGAGCATGAAACATTTAAGGTGTGTAACAATGAATTCTAAATCTGCGCACTAATAATGCCTCCGAAGCCCACCTCCGAAAAGGGAGGCTGGTAATACGAACGTGCACAGGCGTACATAGTCATTCACGTGAACAAATAAAATAATCAAAATACGTCATTTCGGAATACGACATCAGCTAATATTTCGGTCCGCTTTAGAATGGACGAAACAAACTACACAATAACAATATTCCATTGACACAATACACAATATCGCGACACTGATGAGCACGACCCAATCATCCCTTCAGCGACGGAAGAACATGAAACGGGGATATGAAAACTGAACCACCGTTGTTTCCCTTGATGCATTGTCGGTCGCGTTTGTCCGCGACTAAAAAAAAATTGATTTATTAGCCCCGGCTCAATTCGTATTTTGATCGGCCGAGTCGTTCGTCACCCGATTCTCCGGCTAGTTTAGAGCGGATGAGCGAGAGTGCGATTAGCCATTCATCCTGAACGCTGCGCTGGTCCTGACACGACGATAGCACTTTTCAACGCGGCCCGCTTAATTAACGATTCGTGTTAATTGGCTTGAGTGCAAGAGCACCGCGGTGCATAAGAACTAAACACCGGCTATCGGTCATTTGTTTATTCGCTCGCTTGTCAACTCTCGCCGCCACTCAGTCTCTTCATCGGCTCAGCTTTCTTTCCGAAATCTACACGACCCTCTAATTTATTATGCATTTATTTTCACACCCGTTACGTGTGTGCGTGTAAGGATCAACACGCTAGGGTGGAAGCTACGATCGGGGAATTGGGCACGATTTAGAATGCCAGAGATGACATAATGTCATGCAGTTATCCGATGAAAAACTAGGAATCAGACTACCCGAGAATGCGATATGCCGATCGCACCGAGTAGGTCAGAAAAAAACAGGCAAGCACCGTCCAATCATCGTGAAATTTGTTTCCTACAACTGCCGGAGTCGTCTATTTATGAATAAAAGAAAACTTAAAAACACTAACATCACAATCAAAGAGGATCTCACGAGGTATCGATTGCAACTATACAAGGCAACATGCATAAAATATGGTTACAAAAATGTGTGGACGTCGGATGGCCGTATCTTCGCGTTGGATGCAGATAAAAACAAACATCTAATAACGAGCTTAGAGCAAGTGGAGACAGTGCATCAAGACCCTCTACATACGAACACATTACCAGATAAAACTCCTACCACGAATGCAACTAAAAATACAAATACTCCAGCTGTAGCGTGAGCGTGTGACTGATTACGTATCACTGCAACTTCGAAATGCAGGTTATCAACAAGTTTATTCAAGCTTATTTTTCAATTTATTTATCTCTCGTACTTTTTCTATCCCACTTTTATTTTTATTTTCCGATAAATTTCCACGTGGGTTACTGCTTGCTTTGCCTCCCTTTCTGCCTACTGCTGTTTGTCTTATCCCCCAGTGAAGAGGAGGAATGACGTAGGAGGAGCTGGGAGCATGCAGGTACGGTGTTTTTACCAGAACGTTCGGGGACTCAGAACCAAACTCAATAATTTGAAGTTAAATGTTCTCGCAAACAACTACGATATTATCGTGATTACCGAGACGTGGCTACAAGAAGACATCCATACCTACGAAATATTTGATAATACATACAGAGTCTTTCGGAAGGACAGAAATTTAGGGGCAGTAGGAAAAACTACAGGAGGTGGAGTAATTGTAGCGGTGAGAAATAATTTCATAGCAGAGAGAATATCCTGGTTAGAAACACCAAACAATGCTTACGAACAGGTATGGGTAAAGATAAAACCGCTAAACAGAAGTACTTCAGTTTATGTCGGAGCTTTTTACTTTCCTCCAGTCTCAGAACGAGAACATTATGCAGAAATTTACAAAACGATAACACGACACAGCATCTCAGTAGAAAATTTAATACTGATCGGCGACTTTAATCTGCCTCAGATTGTCGACGATGACGGTTCTCCCGTTAGCTACGTCTCAATGAACGAAAATAAAATTCAAGACCTGAACAACTTTATGCATTTCCATAACCTAGTCTCGTACAACAGGGTCCCTAATAAATACGGCAAAACTTTAGACCTAGTCCTGAGCAATATCACGTCTTTAACGGTCAATCTAGGTTATCCCTTGTCAACACCTTCCGATAGCTATCACCCTCCTTTGGAAATAGATTTATTACTCGCTCGAATTTTTCATAAGATGAACCCCCCCACACCTCCAGTCGCTTCTCCAGCCTATAACTTCGCCAAAGCAGACTTCTTTAACATGTATCTGCTGTTGAAAGAGACATCCTGGGAAGAATTGTATGAAATTACTGACAGCAATGAAGCCGCGAGCTATTATCAAAAAGCGCTACACGATATTATAAAGAGAACCGTTCCCCTTAGAACCTATCGAAAAAAAATCAAGTATCCTTCTTGGTTCTCAAAAGAAATAATCAATAATCTTAAAATAAAAGGGAAATTGCACTCTAAATTTAAGAAAACACAATGTCTCAGTGTACATCAACAGTTCGCCATGTGCAGGAAAGAAACTAAGAAGTTAATCAAAGAGGCATGGGAGAGGCATAATCGTAATGTAGAAGGACTACTAAAATCCAACCCGTCACAGTTCTGGAGATACGCAAATAACTCGCGTAAAAATATGGGCTCAAACACTACTAGCATTGAGTTTAAAGGGCAAATACTTAGCTCACCGAATGAAATCTCAAAGGCATTTGCCTCACATTTTGCCTCAGTGTTCCTCGCTGATGAGGAACTCACTACCAATCAGAAACTACAAACGAGTTTAACCCGTGCTTCAAATTTAAATTTAACTTTAAATCTAAATACTGTGCATATTAAAACTGTCACTGTAGACGAAGTGAAAGGTGTCATGGGTTCCCTGAAACCTAAACTATCAAGCGGACCAGACGGTATCCCATCATACATTTTTAAGGCTTGTAAAGATCTCTTGGCCCCGCCGTTGACACATATTTTCAATATCTCCCTTCTAAACTCGCAATTCCCTGAAACATGGAAAATATCTAAAGTAATACCAGTGCCTAAAAATGACAACAGGAAAGACTTGACTAATTACCGGCCCATATCCCTTATACCTGCCTCAGCTAAAATATTTGAAACTGTGGTTTATAATAAGCTTTATCCAAAGATAAAAAACTACTTGGTTTCTTCTCAATATGGTTTTATGGAAGGCAGATCTGTCCAGACCAACTTAATTCAATTTACTCAATACGTCCTGAAAGCCCTCGATCAAAGAACACAAGTAGACGTTATATATACAGATTTCAGTAAAGCCTTCGATGAAGTACACCATCGTATACTCATAACAAGAATGCAAGAGCTTGGCTTTTCGACAAATTTGGTTACCTAGCTTTTTCAACTCGTATTTGGGAAATAGGAAACAGTTTATCTCGTTCAGAGGAGCCGAGTCTACATACTTTGACTGTACCTCGGGGGGACCACAAGGATCCATTTTGGGGCCCTTATTATTCTTGATATTCATTAACTCTGCCGCAACGGTCCTCCGCGATTCAGAAATTCTACTCTATGCAGACGACATTAAAATTTTCAGACAAATAAAATCAGCTGCGGACTGCGATCTCTTACAACAAGATATAAATCGACTAGCCACTTGGAGTCAACAAAACGGACTATCGTTCAATCTGAGCAAATGCGAAAAAATTACATTCAGAAGAATACTAAATAGAATCGAGCATGACTATCATATAGATGGAGCCACGTTACGGGAAGTTGACAGGGTGAGGGATTTGGGGGTGATTCTAGATGCAAAACTTACGTATAAGGACCACCTATCTAACATCGCATTGAAATCAAACAAAATGGTGGGTTTTATAATCAGGAGTGGACGAAATTACATTGATGTTGATACGCTCAAAGTACTATATTTCTCACTTGTGAGATCCCATTTAGAATTTGCATCATTAGTCTGGAACCCAACAACGCAAAAGGGAGTGAAATTGATAGAGAAAATCCAAAACCGTTTTCTGAAATACTTATACTTCAAACTATTCTCTTACTACCCTACTGATGTAAGCCACACAGAATTAAGAATAGGTTTCGGGGTCATAAGCCTAGAAAAACACAGACTAATAACCTCCCAATTACTGCTATATGACATTGTTCATAGTAAAATATGCGATGAAAATCTACTGCGACAAATCTGCTTTCGGGTACCCTCGTTCCAAGCGCGATCAAAAGATCTATTCGAAACAATAACTGCCCACACAAATGGACACAGGGAGTCCGCTATGAATAGGGCGGCACGACTGTATAATAACATAGTATCTAAAAATCCCCACGTCGATATATTTTTCTTAAAACGTAATAATTTCAAAAATACAATAACCAAAATCATAGCGGCACCAAATTTTAAAATTTTAAAATAACCAGACGCGTGCTCCGAGCTCCTTACTGGAGGGGGGGGGGGCAAGTGGTAACCCTGCGTGCACTTTTTTCCCCCTTCTCTCTTTTTTTTATGTTTTTATTTTCGATATACTTTTAAAATATTTTAATTACTTTACTTCCCTATTAGGTACTTCTTTTATTTTGTGTTATTTTTGTTTCATTTATCATATAAATTTATTGTATCTCTGCCTTGCTCCTCCTGTAATTGGCCGAAAGGCTGTTGGAGGAAAATACATTATTATTATTATTATTATTATTATTATTATTATTATTATTATTATAATGAATACTCTTGTAAATTGGATGTGATTTGCGATACCTGTTGAATGATGTTGATATTTTAGTCAGTATAGAAAGTTAAATTCTTGGACCTTGGACGTGTCGCTGAGCGATGTCACGAAATGAGCTAAAACGTACAGAGAAGTCAGTTAATGGGTTAGCACAATTCAGTTAGTTTCTTTGTTGTGTAATCTGCAGAAAGTTAAGAGATTCCTTCGCTCGATGACAAGTGACAATCTGAAAATCAAAATTACAGTAGGCACTCGATTATCCGACACCTCTTTATCCGATAGTAAAAATTCTCTCCCAATTCTGCGGCACTCCGGTAGAAATTTTAGGTTGAATCTGGTACCGTAATTTTACACTCACGATTACAAGAAATCGTTTTTATGAGAAAATTCAGCGTTCGTTGATGTGGCAGTTCACACTTTTCGCGGAAAACTTACGTTTGAGAAGTTATTCAGGAAAAACTAAGAAAGGGAGCACTTACATCCTCCTAGAAGAGCTAACGTAGCCCCTTGGTGGCCACAATTCTCAAAACACTAATTTGGGTGCCAGCTCTGGTGTGCTAATTACCACCTCTCCTTCAAACTATACAATGTGTCCTCAAGTTTCCGCTACTAGCAAAGGGCTGGCAGATACATCCCTTGATCCCAGATCGCCGAAAACGTCGCACAAACAAGTTCGGATATAGCATTCCGTAGTAACGAACTACGGTTCGATTCTTCCGATTGAAGCCGGGAATTGCGTCTTCATTTTGAAAACGCGACCCGCGCACTTTCTCGCAGAAAGGGCGCGCGGCGCGCTGGCCGATCATTTGTGCGGGCTCGGCTCAGCCTAATGCGATAATAGGTCGAACATGGCTCGAAAGCACGCCGGATTAAGGTCGAAAAGCTAATGCTGTAGAAACAGATTAGCCCCCCACGCGCGAAAAACGGGGTCGCCGCGTTTAAAATAATTAATCAAAGAGCTCGAGTTGTCTGAGCTCATCAATCTTATTCTTTCCGCGTCTACGTTTCATTCTCGGGCAGCACTCCCGCCGCCATCTGCGCTCCGGCCTCTTGGCGTATCCTTTTTT
This sequence comes from Acanthococcus lagerstroemiae, assembly GCA_031841125.1. NCBI lineage: Eukaryota > Metazoa > Arthropoda > Insecta > Hemiptera > Eriococcidae > Acanthococcus > Acanthococcus lagerstroemiae. Next base: position 38,965,611 of record CM063108.1, on the reverse strand, counting down.
CTGCGCTTTCTTTTCGATGCTCGTTTGCGTATAAGCCGAGAATTTTGTATAAATTTTAAAGCCATAACGAAACGGAGTTACGGCGACGGCGTTCAACGACCGCCGCCGCGAAACGCTATCGCCAACCATTATATTGTTTTTATTGCAATTTTTTTGAAAATGTTTTTCAACTTTTGTTCGCCTTTTTCGCGCGCGCGCGCCGCGCGGGGTATACCGCCGACACGCAGTACATAGTTAATGAATATTTACCCGAGTTATCGTCGAGCTTGAATAACTGAAAACTGGCGGTACGCGAGCGCAGACTGTTCGCGCAAAATTATTATCCGACGAGAGTGTGCGGTATTTTGCATGCAACATGTGCGTCCATAACGGCAGAGTGTCTATAGCCGGCTGCTAGACAGTCGAACTTTGAAGAGAGTTAACGTCATCGTATTCCATATCCGAAATCCGAGCCATGTTCAACCTCCATTGAGGCAAAAAAAAAAGCATGTTCGTTCCCGCTCTTCTTTTTTTTTTTTTTTTTTTATTAAAGATTTTCAATATCCTAGAAGGATTATAATCTTAAATTTATGTATAGTAAATAGGTATACTTTATATACATATGTAGCGTTTTTTGAGCTACGGGTTAACACCATCGGAAGCCACGAAAACGGAAAGAAAAATGCAAATTCCAAACGACCGTTTTATTTCGAATGCAGAACTGTATTTATGACGAAAGTGTGCTGATCGAAAAAGAGACTGCAAGAAGATCGAATTCCTGCGATCGACCGACCGACTTTTTTAGAACCAGGTAAAAAAAGAACAAAAAAGCAGAAAGAAAGGAAGGAATGAGTGAGCGAGCGGGAGAGCGAGAGAGAGAGAGAAAAAAGAGAAATGAAGCTGTTTCGGATGCGAATAGACTGAGGGAGTATTACAATGGTGGAAGTTAAAAAATGCAGTTCAAAAAAGGAATCCGGGGTTGCCAAGTCAGGTCGAACAGAATACAGTGGCGATGAGTCGATTTTGCTAAATTTGTGAATATACATAATATGATACAGAAATATACAGTAGCAAGGGGAGGATCACCGCAGTACTCCCCCCTTAGCGGAGCGAATAAAAAATAATAGCAATTAATAATCTACATAAAACAAAAAATAAAACAAGAAGTAACAACAAACAAAATAACAAAACAAAACAAAAAAATAAATAAATTGAACTAAAAAGTAGAACTGAAAATTAGAAATGCAAAAGAAAATTGTAACACAAAACTTAATTATTAGCGAAATGTCTGAATTTGTGAACGGGGATTGAAACGAACGACACGTTTACTAATACGGCCGGAGCGCGTCTGTACAACTGGTGGAGGTTCGACTTGAGGATGAGGAGTCGAGCAATTTTGCGCGCGTGTTCTCTGTTACAGATTGAGCTGAAGAAGTGTGAGTGAAATTTGTGTGCGTGTTCTCAGTTGCAGATTGAGCTGAAGAAGGGTGAGTGAAATGCGGCTTGAGTCGATCAACAGAGATGTTGGTCGGCTTGCCTTGGCGATCAATAGTGAAAAATTTGTCCGTCCGTTCGATAACACGGAACGGCCCTGTGTATGGAGGAGTGAAGGGTGGCCGTACACGGTCGTCGCGTACGAAAACGTGTTTGTTGGTTGAGAGACCGGGAGGAGTGTAGAAGCGTCGATTCGAGTCATGATGTGAAAGGTCTCGGAAGCGTTTCATTGCTTCGGAAGTCCTCTCAAGTATTTCGTGACGATGTACGGCAGAATTTGGTGCGAAAAGGTCGCCAGGCAGACGTAACTCCTGACCATACAACGCTTCAGTAGGTAAAAGATGGGTGTCAGAATTTACAGATATGCGGAGAGCGAGAAGGAACATTGGTAGGTGCTGTGACCAGTTGCGGGCATCAGATTGAGCTGTGAGTGCAGTTTTGAGAGTGCGGTGAAAATTTTCGATTAGACCGTTAGCCGGAGGGTGGTATGAATGTATTTGTCGGATTCCAAAATATTGTTGCAGGTTGTGCATTAGTTCAGACTCGAACTGTCGGCCCTGATCGGTTGTGATGGTGACCGGAGCTCCAAAGGGGGAAATCCACCTCTCGACAAATGCCTTAGCGACTGTATCCGCTCGCATGTCAGAAAGGGGAACCACTTCCGGCCAATGGGTAGCTCGGTCAATCATGGTTAGGCAGTAAGAATAGCCATTAGAAACTGGAAGTTCGCCAATAAGATCGAGATGTACATGTTCGAGATATTCTGCTGTTTGAGGGATCGGAGTGAGAGGTGAGATGGTGTGACGAGTGATTTTACATCTTTGGCACTGAGCATAAGTGCGTACCCAGTCACCAATGTCTTTTTTGAAGCTTGGCCAGACGAAACGAGATGACAGAAGGTGCCGAGTCTTCAGTAGTCCAGGGTGAGCTAAATTGTGATATTGAGCAAAGATGCGATGATGTAGAGGTTGAAGTACAAATGGTCTTTTATGACCTGATTTCGAGATATCACAGTATATTTCATAGTCACTGACAGTGAATTTTTTCGTTTTGAGAGACGTTGATGGAGTCTGTAATAAATTATTTAATTCCGTGTCTGCAGATTGAGCGAGAGCCAGTTCTTGGGTGGTGACAAGGGTGGAGTCATAGATCGCTACGACGCGGGAAAATGCATCAGCAGTCTCATTACAGTCACACTTGATGAAGCGAATGTCAGTTGTATACTGTCCAATGCAGTCCAGATGTCGATACTGTTTAGGTGTAGCTTTATCAGGCTTTTGAGAGAAGGCAAATATGAGAGGTTTGTGATCAGTGAATATAGTGAATTCGTGTCCTTCAATGAGATGATGGAAGAATTTGATTGCAGAGTAGATGGCGAGAAGTTCTCTGTCGTATATCAAGTAAGCTTGCTGAGTAGGAGTGAGTTTAGAGGAGTAGAACCCTAACGGCTCTCGTACACTATCCGAGCAAACTTGATACAGGGTCGCGCTGATGGCAGTACTCGAGGTGTCGGTGCAGAGGTGAAGAGGAGAGTTATTTTCAAGATAGGTGAGAGAAGTAGCATCAGCTAAGCTCCATTTGCATGCGTTGAAGGCTTGTCAAAGTTCGTCAGTCCACTGTATAGGTGTCTTGTCGTTCTTCTTACTGTTGTGAAGGAGGTTGGTGGGAGGGGCTTGGAGTTCGGTGGTATGTTTGAGGAAGCAATAGTAGAAATTGAAGATCCTAAGGAAGCGTCTCAATGAGGATATATCTTGCCGTAAAGGATACGAGGATAAGGATTCAACTTTGGATTTGAGCAGAGAAATACCAGAAGCGGAAATTTCATGACTAAGGAAAGTAAGTGAGGATTGGCCAAACACCAATTTTGAAGCATTGATAGTGATGTTGTACTCTGAAAAACGGTCTAATACGATTTTTATATGTTTCTTATGATCTGCCTCTATCGTCTAAATACGCGTAAGCAAAGGGAAGGTCGCGCAAGACCTCGTCAATAAAGCACTGAAAGGTCTGAGCAGAATTACGCAAACCAAAAGGCAGTCTTAAAAATTCAAATAAACCGAATGGAGTGATGACAGCTGTTTTCTTGATGTCTTCTTCATTAACAAGTAGCTGATAAAATGCATGGAAAAGGTCCAGACGGAAGTGCCAGCCAATAAAAGAGCGAAGTCATGAATGTGAGGAACAGGATAAGAATCATGCACGGTAGTCACCGACACAGCACCACGTGCTGTCAGATTTTCTCACCATGTGAAGAGGGGCGACAGATGCCCAGATTAACCATGTTTTGAAATTCTGTTTTGGCTATTGCAAGTTGAGCTGGAGACAAACGACAAGGTCAAGCGGAGATAGGAGGGCCCTTGGTGATGATATGGTGTTGGATTGAGTGCTGGATAGGAGGGAAATTTGAATCTGGAGGAAGAGTGAGTTGAGGATAATCTTTAAGTAGATAGTGGAATGGGGAGGAGGTTGGAGGCAATGAAGAAATTCCAAGCATTGGACAATCTTCAGAGCGACATTTTGAATGTAAGCCAGTGAGGCTGTCAATTAGGATGTGGTTACGGATATCTGGAATGAGGCCGTAATGATGTAGCAGGTCCCTACCAATTATGGGTCTATTAACCTTGGCAATCACAAATTCCCATGTTATTGGGCACCAAAGACTTAAGTTTAAAGTTAAGTTCTAGCGACCATAGGTGGTGATTGGTGCGCCATTGGCCGCGTAGAGCACCAAATTCGATGGTTCTGCTTGGGAAGACAGAGGCGGGAAGATCGAAATAGCGGCACCAGTATCAATAAGGAAGCATAATTTAGAAATTTTATCAAAAGCCAGAAGGCGGCGTGAAGATGGTCGTCCATTGGTTGCCGCCAAAACCGAGGGCCAATTTAGTTTTTTGGAGGCTGATCTTTCATTGAGCAATCTTCACCTGAGTCGAGTGCTTTGCATTTACAAGCTTTTTCACCAAATGTATAGTGGTAAAAGCAAAGTTTAATGCCCGCAGGTACTTGGGAGGGTTCAAATTTAGCACGAGAGTCATGACTTGGGCTACGGGAACAGTGAGAGCTAGAGCTAGAGGAACGATCACGGGAGCGTCCACAATTGCAATGAGCAGTATCACCATGTGTCAAAAAATTATTAGCTATTAATTCGGTTAGTTTTCTCATTTGCTCAGTCAGCAAATTGAGGTGTTGTTGAGTTGTAGTGTCAGCTGTACGAGTGTGAATAGCACCGATGGACAGATTGGGTGCAACAGGTGAATAAGCCAGCATGCGGTCAGCCATTTCACCTATTTTATCTAGATTTTCAGTGGACGCTGCGAGGACAAATTGAGCCTGTTCTGGTAGGCATTGAAGGAACATGGGGCGAAGAAAAGCGTCTTCAATTTTGCCGTCAGCCAAGGTTCGCATCTCGCGTAAGAGCTGTGATGGACGACGGTCGCCAAGCTTGAGATCTTTAAGCAGCTTATGGGCATTATGTTCAGGAGAGTCGGCGAATTGATTGATTAGACGTTTTTTTTAGGGTTTCTACTTGTTGGCTTCCAGGAATTGGTAAAAAAATCACTGACCTGAGAAAGTACAGATGGATCGATACGTGCCTGGATGTATGGGTTAGCGTAGATCGTCTTGTTCGAGTTTGTCAATCAGGAAGATAGACTCAAGCTGTCAAAACCAACTTACAGGATCTTTCTCAGTGAACGGCGCAGGCAAAATTGAAGCACGTTGTTGTGCCATCGCAGTTTTTGAATTTACAGAAATCGCACTAGAATCACTATGTTTGCAGATCACGTCGAGGTCACCAATTGTAGCGTTTTTTGAGCTACGAGTTAACACAATCGGAAGCCACAAAAACGGAAAGAAAAATGCAAATTCCAAACGACCGTTTTATTTCGAATGCAGAACTGTATATATGACGAAAGTGTGCTGATCAAAAGAGAGACTGCAAGAAGATCAAATTCCTGCGACTTTTTAGAACCAGGTAACAAAGAACAAAAAGGCAGAAAGAAAGGAAGAAATGAGTGAGCAAGCGGGAGAGCGAGAGAGAGAGAGAGAGAAAGAGAAATGAAGCTGTTTCGGATGCGAATAGACTGAGGGAGTATTACAATAGTGGAAGTTAGAAAATACAGTTTAAAAAAGGAATCCGGGGTTGCCAAGTCAGGTCGAACAGAATGCAGTGGCGATGAGTCGATTTTGCTAAATTCGTGAATATACATAATATGATACAGAAATATACATTAGCAAGGGGAGGATCACCGCACATATATGCTGGTTACAAAGACACACTGAAGTTGACTCCGGTTTGGGTTATGAATTTGTGGACGAGATTAAGGGCAGTCTGATTGTCAGTTAGTATCATTTGGAGGTTGTTTGGTTGTTGTAAGTTCGTTCGTATTCTTATGTATTTTCTGCAGTCAAGTAGTCATTTCTGCAAACATGAGACGGCTTTGCTCCAGCGGCGGATTTAAGTCTCTCGACGGCTCAAGCTGTAGAAAATTTGCCGCCCCACGAAAACATTTTCGTGCTCCCTTCCCTCCAGGAGCAATATTGCGTGTGAGAGGTGTGACGTATCAAATTATATCAATGTTTTGGTACAATTCGAAACAACATAACTCTAGATGATCTGATCATAATTTCTATATAAATTGCATGAAATAACTGATTTTTTTTCTTTTTTTTTTCTTTTTGGTCTTGTCACAGCAACTATTAGTTTAAACTACAGGTAAAAATGCGTCCTGCGTCTCATGATCAAAATCTCTTCTTCTCTAATATGTATAAAAGTGTTAGTTTATCTGTGGGTAAGTGTACGTGTTTGTTCGCAGTTGGCGGGTGAATCATAAGAGCTAATGGCAGATGCGAATACTGGGGAAGAGGGTGGGGTCCGAACCCCCTCCCCCAAAAATCTAAATACCTATATGTGGTATCAGTTCCAGCGATGGAGTTCCCGAGAGGCATATTAGGCAAGTGGCTAGGGTAATAAATTTTGAGAGACGGCAAATTTTTCAAAAACAGCGGGAAAAAGGAAGGAAATTCGAAAAAAGAAAAATAGAAGAAGAGGCAGTCAGAAAAAAGGAAACAGATGCAGAAAACATAACTGGGAAATAATTATCAATTTTTGACCTGCAGCTTATTACGAGGATAGGAAGTGGGTGAAGGAGACATTTTATTAAATGCCTACATATAGCGGCTTGGCTTCTAAATCCGCAGCTCGTTACAAAGAACGTAAGAAAAAAGTGAAGTCTATAAGACATTTAAAAAGACGAAGAAGTGAAGTGACCACCCACTTATCAGTCGCATTGGCAGCTGATGCCGGCAGTGCGAGAAGGGTGGAGGGAGGAAAACTTCAAGTTATCAGGCAGGAAAAAATCACGGATGTGGATCACAAGGAATCGTTGGAAGGCCGGGGAGGGAAGGTGGGAATGCGGTTTGCTGTAAAGGGAAAAGGAAGGGACTAACTTAGTTAACCTAACACAATTTAGCCAGCTCACCTTAGCCAACTCACTTTAGCCCACGGTCTAGATTAGCCGCGAAGCGATTGTCCTTCAATTTTTAAGGCTGATTTTAAATTCATTGACCAAATTTGGCGGCGGCGCTCCATTGCCAAGATAGGCTCAAAAATTGGAGTATATGTTGATAAAATGTATCAAAAAATTACTCTACCTCAATTTTGACACGGCAGATTTGAATTTGTCTCGGGAGATTGAAAATTTTTGATCATGTTTCGATGCCACAGCTCTCGAAATACATAAATGAGTTTGTTTGTCTATGGAATAGATATTAGTTGTTATTGCTTGCTGACTGTACTGAAAATGTGTCGAGTGTTTCGGGGAGCTTGAGATGTTTGCAGAGAGAGTTGGAACCCAGGCAGGTTGGGAGAACATGTGAGACAGCCAGGGGGTCTTTGGAATCACAAAGGGAGCAGGTGGGGAACTCCTGGTCCGACAGAAGGAAGGAGTGGGTTTGCCACATCATCGAACAGGAGGAGAACTCTGTACCATCCTAGAGAAGAGCTGCTGCAGCTGCACTGCGGACCCACCGGCAGGGCTCACCCGTCGTCACCACCTGTCTGCGTCGACACACGGACCAAGACGAGGAGGTGAGGGGTGAGTGAAGAGAGGAAGCGTGTCCGGCCGTGGGGACCTAAAATTTCCAGGCGAGCGCTCTGGGAGTGCGGACCTCGGTCAGTAGGGAACCCCATGGTGGCCCTGGTAGGACGCGTGCATCGTTCCGGCACGTAGAAATGGGGGCTCGGGCCCGGCCCCAAGGCGTCCCTCCGGTCACAGACGCGATGCTCAAAAGGGTAGTTCCTGTGGCCGGGGGTGCGGTGTCATAAGGGCCACTTTGGCATGCGTGCATCGTCATACGTCCCACCTCACACCATTATCTTAGTATACTTTGTGAGCGGTAAATGACTCCGAAAATGCGCTACAAAGTGCCGAAACAATCATCACATATTGGAACGGCTCTGGTCGAATGGCGCCGAGCAACGAAAAAGTATAGGTCGAATTGCGTCGGAAAGCGAAAAAGGTACAGGCTGAATTGCGCCGTGAACGATTCATTTTACCACAAAATCGAGGAAAGTTATACTGAAGACTGCAAATTTCTGTAGGATCCTACTAGCTACAAGACACGTCCAATCACGTTAGCCATGTACGTCCATACATAAGGGCGATTTTCGAAAATCATATTACTATTTAAAAAAGGAGATAAAAATGATATAAATATGTTCAAATTTAGGAAAAATGTTTGCCAAAACAATCAAAAACCGCATATACCCGCAACTGGATCAATTCCAAGGTGCTGAAAGGGCAGGAATTCGTATAAATTATTCTACCACGGACCAGTTATTCATAATTGGACAACTAATAGGAAAAACAAGGAAATATAATCAACCATTGTACCTATTATTCGTAGATTTTCGGAAAGCCCTAGGTCGTCAGAGAATACCAGAGAAACTGATAAAAATCATAGAAGACATGTATAAAAATTCAGAGAGAAGGGTGTACGTCCGGATAAATCGGAACCAAAATTCAAAATAGAAAGAGGAGTTACACAGGGCGACGCTCTCTCACCCAATCTATTCAATATTAACATGGGAATGGGAGGGCATAGAAATCAATGGGGAATGGCTCAATAATTTAAGATTTGCTGACAATGTGGTGCTAATCTGTCAGGATGGCAAGGAATTGGAGAAAGTGGCAAACGAACTAGCTGAGCAATGTTGGAGTGTAGGATCAGAAATAAATGCCAACAAAACGGTGCTACTAACAAACGCTAAACTATGTGAAGGAATCAAGATTGAAAGTGAGCTAATAAAAGTAGCCGAGTCTGCGTAAAGAGTGACGAGAAGAATGATTCTTCTATAAGGTTTTTCGATTAATCGTTCGCGGCGCAATTCGGCCCATCGTATTCCTCGGAGTTGCCGCAATTCGGCCTATCTTCCCAAGAGCAGTAAGCGCAATTCAACCTATATTTGGCGCAATTCGGCCGTTGCCATTGGAACCTTTCTCGTCACAATACTGTCACAATATGACACTTTTCTAAAACGGTGACCATTGCATCCTATCTCCCAACTGGTTGAAATTTTCGCCACATTTGGTAGAAAAAAGCGCCATAATTCTCATGTCACTTTGTGACGGTTTAGTATCAAATTTTGCACAGTGGGTATCCGTCTATATGTTTTAAATAACATTTTGTGTCTAATTCACTCAAAATAATCTACACTGACAGTTGAATCATCTGTAAACATTTCTACTTCCCTGGGAGGCGAAGAACTGAACTCTCGATTCATTTTAATTCATGGGAAACTTAATAGCGATGATTCGCGCACGACCAGCCACCGACTGCGGGAAAGCCATCAGCGGTGACGGCACTCGACTGCGGAGAGTTTGTATTCTAGTAAATGTAGGAACTCGGTCGAAAGTACCTAAATAAAAATGTAAAAATATTTGTAGATGCCGCGCTAATACAAAGACACTGGAATGAATAATTTATAAACCAATTTCTATACACTCTTTCAGATAAACGTAACTCCACATCGAGTGTGTATCTTAATGTACATAATTTATCTCGAATTAAGATGAAAATAAAGTTGAAAAATTTCTGCTTCTGTGAATTCGATTTTATTATTATTTTTTTTTTTGGAATTGCAAAAAACGAAACGAAAATTTGAGGCACGGAGAAGATTGCGGCGGAATACCGAATTCGCTATATATATTCAGCGTCGTAGATGGCAGTTTCACAATTTCCACCGTTTGCCTTCGGCGGTCTGCGTTTATTTAATGAAAGAATAAGTACGAGTATATAAACATCTTAATTTCCCCGGGCAATAGCACTGAGTGTCGGCGGTTCTCTAACAAGCACCGGTGTCGTGGAACGGCACACGGCACGCACAATGCGGAACCGCGTGATAATTTCTTTTTAAAAGCCTCCTCGAAATGGCCGAAGAGGCGACGGTTAAAACGATAAACGTTTAATCGCTACTCGCTAGCACTTAAGTGGCTTCGAAGCGAACATCGTGATAGTCGTTATCAGTAATTGAAAAGTTCACGCGTTCGAGTGCGTTCGTAGATAAATGCGGAAAATTCGCCGGAAGAATTCAAGAAAGAAATACGATGAGAATGTTCGTCCGGAACGAAAACCAAGTCTTGAGCGAATAAAAAGGTGTCGTTACTGTCTAATCTCATCAACCAAAGTAGTCGAGGAAAATTAGGATTTAAGTTAGACGAGATTTCTATCAAAAACGTTTTCACAGAATTCTTCCGACTGGCCTCCCATTGACCTCCCTAGCGATCCTGGTTGAGTATTTTCCCCAGGATATCGAACACAACAAAAAATCAGCATCTCAAGAGCTATTAACGTTGTGGACCACAAACGGCTGAAATTATTCCTCGTTGAATTCTACAAAGAAGGCATTTTCTATTTTCTCGTAGCGCCCTCCGAAATGTCGTTCAGGTACGTTCAAAGTGACTTTTTGTATCACACATTAACCCAGGCCTTACGAGGCAAAACTTCAAAATCAAAAAAGGAGTGAAACAAGGAGACCCTCTCTCGCCAAATTTGTTTAACCCTTCAATACCACACATGTGACAATTGTCACAGTGGTATAAAACTCGCAGCAGTGGCGCGAGTCAGAGGGGAGACTTCAGCCGCATAACTCCTAGTGCCTGTGCGCACATGATTTACCTTCATTCTCGCGTGTGAGTTTTGGTTGCCTACTCGAACTGTCAAAGGGGCATGAATTTTTTTTAATTGATCTTCGGTTAAATATCGTCAATACCACTGATGTAACAATTGTCACACCGACCTATCTTCACGCGTACAGAGCACTATGCACAATTTTGAGGTTAATAGGTTGAATTGAATTCTGTTTTTAATCAATTTGGACCAACATTTATCATATTGGCGGTTTAATATATGCATTCGAGATGGTTTTTTGATGTAGCTCAGTGTGATAAAATATTTCGAGATGGACCCGAGGAATACGGTGTCGAGAGGAAGGCTCAGGTTGAGACATTTTGTGAAAGCCGCGAAATAAACTGTCATGCGTGTTGTTTTAAATACTTTTTACTGTACTGTAACCAGTTACTTTTCTTTCTAACGAAAAATAATTATCGGCGAATGTATAACTCATTGTCTCTCATTTCTAATTACAGAATTCTTGATCAAGTGAAAATAATTCTGAAAATGTGAATAGGCGAAGTAAAAATTATACTAAAATAAACAAAATTGGAGGGAAAATAGTAACAAGCAACTTGTACCAAGTAGAAACAGCTTGCAAAACCAAACTCCATATCCTGGAAAGCTGCATTTTCCCAGCACTGTCGTATGGAGCTCAGACCGGGGCCCTGACCAAGGGACAAACAGCTAGACTCCAAAAAGTGCAATATGCTATGCTTAGAAGCATTTTGGGTACTAAACTAAAAGACAATGTAAGTAATCAAGAAATACAGGCTATCACTAACACTAAAAATATGGGATACGTAATTAAAAAATTAAAACTAAAATATGCAGGGCATATTACAGAGGGAGAGGGAAATAGATGGAATCTAGTTGCCACGGTGTGGGCTCTGTACGATGGAAGAAGGAAAAGAGGTAGGCCACCGACCAGATGGCTTGACGAAATTGTAGGGTTCGTAGGGCAGCACTGGGTCAGTACAGCAAGGAATAGGAAAGCATGGGCCAGGCTGACGGAAACCTATGCCCAGAAGTGAGCGGGTTAGGGACTCGTCTACCTAACCCAAGGTTGTAAATAAATAAATCAATAAAAAATTTGATTTTCATTACTTAAAATTTACGATTTGATGTAAATTAATCAAAATTATTCATTTTATAATGGTAAAATGAAATTCATTATTCAGGTTAATTTATCGAAATCATTTATTTGACAGGAACTAATCAATATTATCGTCCAGTATCGTATAATTAAGATTAATCATTTAATATGGGTTCACAGTATCCAACCACATGTAAAATTAATTGATGGTAATTAATTTAACTGATATCGAGTAAAGAAAATTGATTAACATAAGTAGATCAAAATCATTCAATTTATGTATATCGATAAATCAAAATCGGTTAATTAGTATCAACTACCCAAAACTGAACAACTGATACGAATTAATTAAAATAAATCAGTCGTTGATATTTATAAATTAAAATTGACTGAGTAAAGGGATTCCAAGTTCTTTGTCAAAGATCACTACGTTAAGTCTCAGGGTTTTCTTATATTTCCGAACCCGACTCAAGTACATATATATTCACCGTACAAGCTTTGGAATTGGTCGACTTCGACTGGGAAGTATATCCACTCAAGTTTATGATAGGGCTAGTAAGTGAGGAGCAAATAGACAAACTCATTTAATAATTGATAAGCCCACTTCCAAAGTGACCTAACTGCAAAATTTTAGTTTTGAGTAAAACAAGCAAAACACTTCATCAACACAACAGTAAAGTATGTAACAGATTTTTTAAAGGTATCAATAAGTTCAACTATCAAGAAAAATTTGTCGTTTTCATTTTTGCAAAGTATGCCCCTAGCGCGACAAGACAGCGTGTTGATAACAGAAGCTCATGAAATCATAATTTTACAGTTAGGTCCCTTCGAAAGTGCGCTCCTCAATTATAGGAAGTTCGCATAATAATCTCTCTCGTTCAAATGATTTTCCGTATTTGCGGCGTTTCGAGTATGCAATTATATGAACATGTGATCCGAATGGATTTACGGCGTCTGTAGTATGCAAACTACATAGCTATCACAGCTCTGCGCTGCACAGTGGCATCGAATTTTACAGCGTCCCATGAGCTCATTATTGTACAAAATAACAAGACTATTGGTATGCTTCGTAATTCAGTTTTAATTTTATTTTTACGCGAGTGGCTACAACTACTCCAGTTTCATTTTGAGATTCAGATCTCTACAATGTTCCGCATATGCCCTGGAACGTGAAGACGCGACAATACTGAAGCGTGTTTCGAAGCATGCCGTTATTACACTGAATTATCAAAGAGCTTTTCACATAATATTACAGTTTTCGGGGGGAAAGATACTACTTAGTGCAAATTAGGTGTTGTCGCCGGAGAATTTTATAGAAAGATGTTACGCTATATGACGGCAAGAAATTGAAGAAAAAAAATGACGGGACAGACGGTGGTTCACGTAAGTATAATGTAAGAAAAGGTTGGTCTGTTCGAATTTAATTTAGTGTTTTATGAGTGCAGCGGTGCGCTCGCCGATAGAATCCATTTGCCTGGAATAGTTTATAAAATAAAAGAATAGTCGAAGGTCAGTTACAGAACTGCATTATATCACCCCTGTACTGGGCATGGAAAATGTGACGGGAAACGTGACTTGAACAACGGTCTTGGAATTAAGCAGAATGCGATCGTTTTACAAAAAAACACCGCATTAGCTAGAAAAAAGGAGAAGGGAAATGAATGATCCTTGGTGAAAGCAATCGAGACTGCTCGAGGTCTCACAAGGGCTGTCATTCTGTTATTTGTCGGTGATTAGCGACAGTGCTTCTTCGGTACAGTTTGGTTGTTTTGTGAAATCTGGTGCGTTTTCGCGTCGCGTTGTTTGTTGAGCTAATTTGAGAATCTGGTGAGTTTCACTGAGCATTTCTTGTCCTTAGAATACCTTAGGTTACGTACTTATATAGCTACGTGCGTGTACTTAGAGGTGAGAAGCAGCCTGGCGCGTGAGAGAGAAACGAACAAAGCAGAGCAAGCAAATCGGGTGTGATGTTCGCTAGATAGGGTTTCTCCTCAGAGAGGCTTTGGTTGTCTGCGTTTTCAGATAGTGGGAAGTCAGAGGCGAACGGTTGTCTTGTGTGGTCAAAGGTGGACACTGGTGGAGGAACAGTCCTGCGGGATGTCCATTGCACTCCTGCAGTTGGCTTCGTGTGCGGATCAGTGGATCCCGATCGGAGTCAGGGTGAGTCAGACGGACTTGATTCACTTGTCTAGGGACACCACAGGGGAGGGTCGCGCCTTCCAGAACCTGTGGCCAGTGTAGTAGCACTCCGGATGCGGCCTGGTCAGGGAGCACTGTGCCACGGAGGTAGGGAGCATTCGGTCGACGTCTGAGTCAGGTGCTAGCCTCCATTGCACGTCACAGCCAGCGTTGATGCGTCAATGCTGGGGGTGGTCTACTGACATGCATTGATAATGGTAAGGGCGGGTGGTCAGGAGGACCACCCGGGCAAGCTCTTGGGCGGCACTGGAGGGGGCTACCCTCGGTGCTGGGATGGAATTTGTAGGGCTCCATCTCGCCAAGTCAACCTAAGGAGGTGAGTGACAACTCGCACTACCAGTTGGGTGGAGATACGATATCTTAGTGGTTAAGATAGGTGGACAAGAGTGCTTACCTTTTGGTTTTAACAGCGTACCAGGTTGAATGAACTATTCTGGATCCTGTCCGCTGAACCAGTACTTTGGCCTACTTATCCTGACGTGAGTTAGTATTCATTAGTGTCATTATTTAGGTTTCAGAAAAAAAAAAGGGGAAAAAATGTACATCGAGATTTCTAAAGAATCTTCCTCCAGACAAATTTCTAAATTTCTCCATACATAATTATACACAAAATATCTATAGTCCAGGCTACAAGTAAAATTCAATATCGTCTACGTTCGCACTCCCTTTGATTTCTAAGGTTTTAATTAGGTCATTTCATTTGATGTTTAAAATACTCTTCCGCATATTTCTTTGCCCCACTTTGAATTTGCTGGTTTGCGATTTCGTCGCTGCCGACGTTTGTGCTTCATATTTAGACATTGATAGGGTACACTTTTTCTTTTCTACTGCCCAAAAGTTTTGCAGATCTTGAGTTCTTCGGTGTCCGAGTTCTTTCTCCAGTTTATCTTCGAAAGACATAATCCACCTAGGTATATATCGATGGCTGAGCGCCAAAAAAGCCAATCTGCACTTGTCAACCATGTTTCTAGACTCTAACCCGTTATAATTGCCCCCCTCCAAAATTTTTCCACATAAAACTTATACTGGCATGTGCGTAATTCATCTGGGTATTCGTGGTCAACAAATTTCCACAATCAGTTAATTACAAGCTGGGCAAGACAAAAATAATGAAAGATGGACCAATTTGCCCTTATGTACTGTGCTGGTTTTGAAGATATTATAAGGGTCAGTCTTAGGTTGGTCTTGTCCGTTTGAGAATCAGATGAAAATGAAGGGCCAAACTGCTGAATTCAAACAGTTTGTTTCACATTCATTTCACATTACAACTGAATTTTCGACAAACAAGTCTGAGTGCGATGATGCATATTCTTTGTTTGCGGCAGATGTTACTGAATTCCAGTTACCTCCTGGGCATCAAACTGTCAAAATTATGAATGATATGTTCCAGAAGACGATAATGGGGACAGTAAGTACGAGCCGTGAACAAAGAAGACGGATAATTGCACGCCTCGAATGACAAAGATGGAATCTGTTGATGCACTGGAGATGGTGGGAGTTCACTAAAATCAGCCTCGAACGAAGATTGTATCAATGTTGTAGCGTGATTTTTCGTCGGTGGATGAGCCAGCCACAATTTCATATTTTCAGCCGAACTTATTTCTAATTTTGAATCTGCGGCAGTTTCCAGATTTCTCACGGTTTAGTTTTATTGCCCTTAATGTATCCGCAGTCCCTCTTATTGGTTGTAACAAGCCAGGGCAGGTGCATAGGCACACAAATAATACGGATGTTTTATAACCTTTTTCTGTTTTACTATTCCGCTCCGAGACCTGATTCTTTCTTTTTCTGCACTCAATAGCTTAGGTCATTGCATTTTCGATCCAACTTGGCCAGTGTCCGATGCATTTTAACGAATTTCTTTTCTCTCATGTTCCTCTTTGTATATATCAAGTCTTTCTCTCATACCGCTGGATTAATGCAGTGCTTTGCCCTATTCACCCTTGATTTACAGTTTCTTTTTCTTTCTGTTGTCTTCTTTTGATATTGGCCTGACCTGAATGGATCATCGGATTTGTGAGAAAGTCGCATGATTTCTTGGATAGTCACGTACCGATCTTTTATACTCAGTTTTTTGTAACTTCGTCTCTGCGGCATTTTTTGTCGAGGTTCACGGTGAAGCCTAGTCCAGCAGTTCATTACCCGGTTCTTCAGCCCCAACCTTCAATTATCTGCTTAATGAACCTGTTTTTCTTTTTCTTTTTTTTTCTCATGATCTGAATCAAAGCCTTTTCCGCCATTCCAGTTTCCAGTAAAGTGGTGAATCTCTCCAGATCGAGAGAAGATCTACTTTCTATTATCCCAACCAATCAAAATCACCTTTTCCAGATTCTATATCCACCCCGGCGTCTGGAGTGAATTGCTGGACTAGGATTCGCAAATTTTGCCCTTCTACTAGAGCTTTGGAGGATGGGCCAGTCCCGCTTCCAGAGGTGACTTGGGAGAAAGGTGAAGATTGCTTCGACACAGTTTACCGCGGAAGATTGGAGTGAGTACGGTTTCTGGTAGAGTCCGCTTCGGAATTTTCGGGGATTCGAGTGGAAATGTGTCTCCGAAGTTCTCGCGTGTTTTCTCGGGATCCGACGAGTCGGATATAGTAACTTTGTTTTCGGTAAAGTCCGCGACGGTGCCGCAAATCGCAATGAACGTAATAGCGTATAATCAGTGATCTTGATTAACATTCGATTTGAGTCTGTTGAATATGCCAAGTGTCTAAGGTTGGCTTTCTTTTTCTTTAAACCATGAGTAACTCTCGAATAATGTTCGGCTAAGTGCCAATATGGACAGGGGGCTGCACACCCCCTACTCATCATGCGCCGTGGGACGAGTTATGGAATATTCTGACCATCAAGGGATGCAATGGCTCTCCACTGAGGGAAATCGGCATTTTTTATTTTTATCGAGCTAGCTGCCATCAAGATCTGCTCAAAATTCAGGATGTCGGATTTTCCAATTTGGTCACTGTCAACTCTTCTTCTTCGTAGTATCGCTCGCTGCCATTCACATCCTGCTAATTCGCTGTCAAAATTTGCTGTTCCTTAGTTTTATTTAATTTTTTTTATATTTGTTTTATTTTCTTGTTGCCCTAATTTTTATTTTGGTCAGTTTTTTTTTTTTAAGTCTCAAGGAGGGGTGTTTCTTACTTTGTTATTTCTTTTTTTTTTAAACTTACTTATATGAAGCTTTTTGGGGGAAGTAGTTCATCTACATTTATTTTATATCTGAGGTTGGGCCTTCGAGTCATCTAAATTAATTCCCTCACCTTTTTTTTTTCTTTCTTTTTTTCCTTCTTTCCTAGGTTAATTTTTTATTTATTAAATTTTTCCAACGCCGAGTCATGTTAAGGATTTGGGACAATCTGGGGGTTGGGCCTATTTGGGCTTTTAAACCTATCGGCCATTATTTTTTTTTTCTCTTTTTTACTCTTCCATTTCAGCACCAGCCAATGCACGGATTCGTCGATCAGGCCTGCTCTTCGAACTTCGTTGGATTTGCTGCGGTAAAGTGTTTGTAATTTTCTTTTATTTATTTATTGCTTATATTTTTCCTTTTCAGCTTTCCCGTTTATTAACATGGACCCTCTCATAGTGGTGTAATTATGTGTATTTACCTTATACCCGGGGTATATATATATATATATATATTTTTTTTTATTGCCCCTTTTGGCTGTACCCGGGGCGGTAGAAATAGGGTTCGATTTATGAGCTGGAATCAGTCATTTCCTTTTCTTTTTTTCCCCATATTGTTTCTTTTCTTTTTATCCGTTTTAAGTGGATGCCCAAGTAGGGTAATCTTGCGTTCACGAATTCGTGACCTGGGGATATGGGGAGTATTTTCATTGCCTCCAGTTACTGCTTGAGATGGAGGTGACGTTTATCTTTTTTACCTCTCGGCCCGAACTCTGCTTCGGGTGACGAAAGAGGACCTACCCCTGTGAGCTCCTTTTCTCTCCCACTTGAGTTGACGGCATCGTTCCTCACTCTTAGGATCCTTGTATCCCTTTCGTGGGCCACAGTGTGGTTTGTATTTTCCTTTGCTGGCAGGATAGGAGTCTAACCTGTTTCAGCCTTTTTCTTTTCCTTTAATTTCGTAGCCTTTCCGTTTGTGTGGGGATCGGGACCCCTCTGGGGGTCGAAAAACATTCTTGTTTACATTTTTTTTTTCTTTTTTTTATTGCCACCAAAATTGATGGCTTAATTGGGGCATGAAACATATAATCTGTGTTCTTGGGGAGCAATTTGTAGAGCGTAATATTTCTACTAGGCGGACACGAGAAACAAACTCTTTTTCCTATCATCCCCAGTTTTTAATTCCCTTCCTAGGATACCTTGTGTTTCCTCTTTTTCAGCTCATTATGGAGCTGGACACCTCGGTAAACTACCTCAGGGTTGTTGCGCCGCATCTATAGTCAAAATTATTCATCACTCGAAATTTTGCACAACCCTGTTAACCCTTTTTGGCAAGTTTCCCTCTGGTCTATTTGATTTTTTTTTTCTCTATTGTGTTAGCGCACTCCATACATGGTATTGGTGCTTTATGTAGTTTTTCCTCTTTTCATTTTTTTTTCTCGTTTTATGAAGTTTCCCTTTTCCCCCTTGACCTCATGTATTAATTTTAATCTGGGAATGCTGCACTTATAGAAAAAATAGGAGTGGGTCAATGAATTTCCGAATAGAGTTCTCTTTTTCTCTTGTTTTGTTTGTTTTTTGTAACTGTATGCGTTGAACCAACCTCTTTGGTCCCGAAATCCGGACATTGACCATAGCCGGTTTCACTCTCTCTTTCATCCCCTTTCACAAAACGGAATCAGCGCTGCCGTTTGTTGAAAGGGAGAATGCACTCATTTGCGAATGCTCTTGTCGCTTCAGCCTTCAGAGTAAATGACTGTAGATGTCTCCTTCCCCCATGTAGGATGCTGCTCGTTGTATAGTCGATTTGTATATAGTAAAATATGTTAATTCTCGGCATCTTGTACCGTCCTTTAACCAGATATGTTTCTTTTGGTTTCATTGGACGGTTACAGATCAGTATCGAATAGGTGGTGAGGCGTTGATCTGAGTTCCCTCTATTCACCAAATTTCTCTCTAACGATCTGGGTACCTGGCATGAAACTTTTGTTATTTTTATTTTTTTTTAGTATAAACGTATAGTGTCGGGTACTCTCTCTTCAATTCGGCCCTGGAATTGAAGTTGCCGGAATCCTTATGACTGGGAGGGATTTTTATATTATTCCTTATTTGTGTTCACGTAAAGTTTTTCCCACCAGACTACAGCATTTGCAACATCGCGAATATCAACTAAATTATTTTTATTTATTATTTTTTTCTTTTCATTTATTTTGGATCAAGTAGTCTGAAGATGTGAGTGAAGGTTCTGTCCCCTGGGAAACTGGCCGACCTGCAAAGGTCTTCACCGACGAGTACAGGAGGGGGCCAGTAGGCAGGTGAGCTGACACCTCTGAGTCAGTAGTGGACCCGACTACTTGTCTTATGTCCAGCGCCCGATATTGCAATTCGAGGTGACTGGGGAGCCATACTTGGACCAGCTTGCTCTGCCAATGTGTGTATACCCAACAGACCTTCCCACATGGCGTAAAATACAGATAGCCACTCTTGTGAGGACGGATTCGGGAGCCCAGGCGTGACGCACAGTGTGGTGAAGATCGTTAGTAGAACCCTTCATTTTGGTTTACTCCCTTACCCTGCTTTCAGACCATCGCCTCAGTTGCTTCATTTCCGCTAATGTTTAATTTTATTTTAGTATTCCTCCCTTATATATTGTCGCAATGATATTATTTGTTAATTGAGGCCTCATTATATTTTTCATTCTTTACTTTCTTTTATTTTTATTTATTTTATTTTTTATTTTTTTTTGTGGAGGCATGCCCATACAGAAAGATACGGCAAACCAGTAAGTAGCTAGAAGACTGCATTCGGCTATTTCAAACTAAGGTGCATTTTACAACTGTGTTAGGCTCATCTTACTCTTGATTTTTTTTCGTGTTCAAAATTTATGGTTCAGTCAGCGGACCTATAGTCTGACTTTGCTCGTCCTCCTCTGGTCAGTGAGGAGGCTTGCGAGAATTTTTTTTATATATACGCTGACCCCATCCCTGTCTCTTCTCGCGAGGGGACAGACCGACTCTTAGGGGTGTGGCGTCAGAGTAGTGGGAGAATTTCTGTGGCCTCTCCTCTTTTAGGTTAGGGGCTTATCAGAAAATTTTCACGCTACATACCTTACAATGTGAAGTGGTTTCCTGGTTGATTGAACTAATCCTACTGCAAAATGCACAAATAGCGCGATTAGATTGCCTACGCCAAGATTCATATTTAAAGAATAATTTCTTGACACAGTAGAATGACTAAGTTACTACAGCTGACATTTTTTTCTGCTCCAAAGAGAGCTCGTCGTAGCATTAATTGAGTTCGAGAGTTTTTCATTGTTACTACATTTGTTTTTTTCATGGTATAACGGTAATAATTCTGGTCTGAACCATACTTTACAAAGTAGGTAAACGCAGTTGATAGTCAAGACTCACAAAATTGGATAAAATAGGAAGAACACTGATAAGAGAAAGCGATTACGGTTGCAGCACTCAGCAGAACATTAACGAAGAAGAACATAAAAATTTATTGTCACAGAATAAGAAAATGAGAAAGGGTTTCTACTTTGGTGTCCTTTCTTACGCATTTTTTCTTGTGTCATGTTCAGATTGGCCCTTTTTTAAATGTATTTTTAATTGTGTCATATTCAGATTGGCCCTTTTGACTAGAGTACTAAAATTGCGTGCAACAGTTTGGCCCTCCGCTCAAAACACAGATTGGCCCTTTTGGCGCGCAACCATCGATATGTTATTTGACTTTTTCTACTTCATCCCACGACCTGCTACATTCTCGATTTATGTAGTTCATTTTGTTGATTTCAACTTCGAGCCCTGGTAGTAAGAAAAGGCATGCATTTATCGGCACGCAAAAAAGAAGAAAAGTGCACGCAACTTCGACAGTCACAATGAAGAAGACAAATGAACGCAAACGAAAAACAGGTTTCACAAAACGAAAATTTATTGAGCCCAAAAAGTTAATTTACGCGAGTGAAAATGGAAAATTTATTGAGTTAAAAAAACCTTCTTCGCTTTCGCAGGCCGTCCTCTTTTAACTTACTGACCCAGAGGAACATGATTTGCAGTGACTGGTATTAATCAGTCAGTTCGCTGCATTGGGATGTAAACTTGAAGTTTCACCCTCCTGAAGATAGTAGTTTTCCTATTTGAAGGAACACATGATCACTCATTCATTTTCACCCGCACAGGTGATTTTGCAGCGCACTCTGACGCAGGTTTACATCCCAATAGCTAGCTGGTCACCGGGTTCTCACAAACATGAGCATGTTTACACCCTCGAACTAGAATACCTATGTACCTATCTACATAACTGTTTTCCCCCACCACTGTGCATTGCGTGCACTTTCCTTTTCTCTTTCGTTAATATTTCTTCTCCACTTCGTCGTTCCACTTTTCCTTTTGCATTCTTCTACTTTTCGTGCAAAATCTCTTTTCATTGCGAGCTGTTATATCAGCACCTTTAAGCCTCTAGTATGTCTCGTTTATTCACACCCTCAGTTACAATTCTGACGGCGTAGAAAAGATCCAAACGAATAATTTGGGTTGGTAAGGAGGGGTACAGCTAAACTGCCTCTCCCAGAATGGTGCGCTGAATTCACCACTGCCCCGGGTACACGAACCCATTAAAACACGTGCATATCCTGATTACTACAAAACACGTTACAATCTACGAACCGCCGTTAAATCACGCAGTTAAAATTTACGCCTCGATTTCGTATCCCGGAATTTGGAGACCAATTTCGAGATACCGTGTGAGCTACGAAATAATCCGTCTGCAAAATTTAGTCAGGTCTATCGCGGATACGGTAAGTAATATTCGCGTACATTATACTTTCTTTACCGCGATAATAAATGTGAATAATACATAATAATGTTCTCAGGCATACAGTGGAGACAAGAGAAAGCCTGCGAATTGTTTACATAGACGTACACAGCCAACTCGTATACATTTATGGGTTCTACTGCCTCGTCCTAGGCGCTTATATTGTTCGGTGCGACTGAAACGCGTCCTTTTAAAGCTGAAATCCGACTAGAACGGATTTTAACAAGTTTTTCCAAACCATGCAGCCAGTGTCTTTATTATTGCCGTGAAACTAAAACTTGACTTGCGTAAGTTTCAGTTAGTTACCCCAAGCATGAAGGTTTACTTTCCGGGTTTCGTATCAACTTCGCTTCGCGTCTTTTGTCCCTTTTTATCTCTCGGATTCGTGAATATCAGAACAGCGCATACAGCAGCAGAGCGGCGAGATAATACGTTCACCGGTGGAGTCTATTAAAGAGGATCAAGTTGTGCCAGTGTTGAAAAAGATTGTGGCAGACTCGTGAAGAATACGCAACGAAAAGGATTTC
The DNA here is from genome assembly GCA_031841125.1 of Acanthococcus lagerstroemiae. NCBI lineage: Eukaryota > Metazoa > Arthropoda > Insecta > Hemiptera > Eriococcidae > Acanthococcus > Acanthococcus lagerstroemiae. Next base: position 38,943,202 of record CM063108.1, on the reverse strand, counting down.
GCAGGGGTAGTATCTCGATACACTAGTTACACACAAATCAGATCAAAAAAGAGAGGGAAACGGCGAAAATTGACATCGAAATTGTTGTGGCGAAGTTCTGTTGGGAGTGGCTCGCCAACTAACCTTGAAATCCAATTTTCTAGCATCTTAATCGAAGGAAAATCAAGTTAAAAATGCAGAATTGAAAAAAAATAATAATAATAAGAGGGAATTCAGCGTAAATTGTTTGTACGAGTCCCTTGAGTCTGAGGAGGGGGGGGGGAAACTTACTCAATCCGAGTGTTGCGAATTCTGTGTTGGGTGTTCAGCACCTCAGCCACAAAAAATCAATTATTTGCAAAAAATATTTAGAACTGCGGCGATCCTCCCCTCGCTAATGTATATATTTGTATGTTATTGTCGTCTGGTCATCCGGCCTGACCACGTCCTGTGTTGCTCGATACAAATACGTTTGCCTCCTGCATTAGCTGTATTTTTAAGTCGGAAGGAGTGTAGTAGAATATCTATGGAGTAGGCGTAAGCGGTGCGTCAGTTGTACTTCGAACCATCAATGAAGCATAGGATACGGTCAGGATAGCGGTCAAGAATTTCTCGCAAATGAGTCCGATAAACTTGGGAGGTGGTGGATCTTTTAGGGAATTCTGTAAGTTCAAAATTGCATGGTGGAAGGTTCAACAACCAGGGTGGGGGTGATGTATGGATTGTTGGTAGTGACTCATAGGAAATGGTACGGGACAGTGTCACAACAAAGTGTGACCGTAAGTGTAGTGAAGATTTAGAAACATGGGTGTAGTTTGGAGGGTTAAAGAGATACTCATAGGCAGAAGGATTAGGGTTGTGTACCATCGTAACGAGAAGTCTGTCAGTGAGTTGCATTCGGCGGTAAGAAAGAGGAGAAATTCCAGCATCGGCACGTATACTCAAAGTTCGGCTAGTGAAAGGCGCCAATAGGGTCCCGGATGAATTTTTAAAAAACATAATATCTGTTAACGTTAAAAATAGGTATATACGCCGCCACTGATGAACCGCATTGACGACCAATTATTTAGGCGAGGTGACTTCCCTCTACCCCGCCATGTTCACGAAGGGTCTGAGCGACGAAGCGCGATATAGCTCCGAATCCCGTTTTTTCTAAATCTTCGTATTAGAAATTTTGTACATTTGTAGCATGATAATTTGATGGGTCAATTTTTTGAATTAAGAGTCTCGAGCTAGGAGTTGGGGCTTGAAGGAACGATGGTTTTCGTATATCACAGTACATGCAGTCGGACATTTTCGACATTTATTTTGAATCCGAACTGCATGCTGGTGACGTTTTTGGAAAGGAAAATGATTTCTCGATACACATTAGAACATAGGTGTATTGTGGATAGAACTCATCTAGCCTGTACAAACCGGCCCATCGCCGAGTCGCTCGTACAATGCTACAGAGATATCAAAATCGTTACATTCAAAATTAAGCTTGGACAGGTAATGCCTATTTATTTCACTGCATAGGTAGCCAGCTTCAAAATTTCCCCGGTGATAAGTACGACGCTCGCTTTGATAAGGAAGCAACAGCCTCCGAAGCGAGCACACGGTCTTACTTGAAATCACCATCGACAGGCTTTCTCCTGAAAGAATTGGCTGTGCTGGGGACTATGTTTTTCGACATAATGCTATCAAAAGTCGACGTCTCTTTCTATCTCTCGGGCTGTTACTATTCTGCAGATAGTACGGGATGGAGGGATGGAATGATAAGTCACTAGACGAGTCGGCGGAGTAATACAGATAACGAAACGATGCACTAAGTTGAAAATTGCAGCACGGTTCATTTCGTTTCTTGAGCTACTACAGTATCAATGTACCGTTATGAATCTCGCTGCAGATTTTCGCATTCGTGAAAATTTCGTATATCGTGGGTACTAATTCAGTTTGAGAACGTGTCACGCATTTTGGAAGTTATATTCGTTTATTTTGTTCTCAAAATTCGAAATTCGACGGCATTTTCGATTGCCAGAAGTGTCTTATTGCCGTAAGTGACAGAACTGAAACGCCACAGTCTTATTTTTTGGATCCATTCGCTGAGCCAACCACATGGTGAGATGAGAAGGCATGCTACAAGCCTTGTCCAGCAGTGACATTTTCGGTTTCTTTTTGATCAATCATTAAGATCTGGGTCTCCACAAAACGTTCGCCGTCTCGAGAAGTCGTGTTTCCAGTTCCGAAATGTCCGAGTCCAGACTGATCTATGGCGCGATTCGATCGAGACCATGCTGCCACGAGGCAAGACCATGAGGCCTGTATCGATGCTACGGGATCATCATCGAATTCGCGGCCAATGGACCTTCCAGTATCGGCTAAGCATTACGTTTCATTTGTTCATTTTTATGTCAGATTTCGTACCTTAATCCGATAATTTTCGATAATTATTACTGTTTATATTGTAAGCCAAGCTCCCCTGATTTTGGATCTCATATGTCGTGTTGTTTTTTGCGAATCAAGTGGGCAAAATTGAGTTTCCTCTGGGAACATCTTTCCTACTAGTAGGAACCAACCCAAAATTTATTGGAATTTTCGTTGTAGTAGGGTGAGCAGCTTAGTAACTTGGGTAATGATGAATCTTCTACGTGTGATAGAAACGTGTTGTAGGCCATTCACATTCGCCTCAAATTAGAGTTTTGGGACAAGTTACTGTGCTGTGTTATTTTTCAGTTCGTTCCTGCAATTAATCAGCTATTGTCGAGTTGCTGGAATATTTGTAGTAGTGACGCCACTTCGCATATCTAGATCCATCATCTCGCTTCGCAGATTATACGCACTTTAACGTTCCAGCTTATCCAGCATTGGATCACGTAACTCCAGTTTGAGTCTTTTTGGTATCTTTAGTTGAAATGCTAGGTAAAGTACTTTATTTTGGTTTTTCATTATCGACCCGTGGTAGTGCGATTCGCGAGTGCTAGCCTTAAGATTCGTGCTTACCATAGAGAGCCGACGCCCTTTCAAACCCGCGTGTATGATCTAGAAAGGGCGCGGAATAGAAATTCCCTTTACTTTCGATTCGGGTTTATCAAAATTTTCAAATCTAGAAGTATTCCGTTTTAAGTGTATTTTATTTTTGTTTATTCCCTCCCCCTCCTATGTTTCCAATTCTAAATTTAGTGGAAAGCCTACGTGAATTTCACGTAGAGGCTCAGAATCCTTGTTACTGCACGTTCAGGGGGGGGGGTGATTAAAAATTTCAGGTTCTGTGAGACCAGTATCAGATCAAGACGCAGGAACCGTCACTAAAGCTGTGACCATCGAAAGCGATCGTTCCGAGCGCTCTTAGGCTCCTCGAGTCCTTAATTCAAGATTTGTAGCCTGAATCTCCAAATTTGAACGTGTCCTTGGGAGAAGGGGACTCCATTGTGAGTAGTACTTCAGGGTTTCATATTTTCCTAGTCTAATGCTTTTGGTCAATTTCATTTGTCAGCCTTTGATGCTGAAGTTTGTTATTTATTCTAAATTTTAGGGGAAAGAGGACCCTATTTCCACATTGTTATCACTCAATGCAGTCTGATGGTAATGTATATTTATTCATTGTTAAATTCGAGCCCATCTTAAAGGGCATATATCTATTTTTGACCGCGTACGAACTGGACGTATCGCGAAGTAAGAGCCACTGGCTCCATGTTTATTTACAAAGCCGTCGAGTATCTCCGTTGTGTCTCATTTCATTTTTTTAATCAATTTCTATTATTATTATTATTATTATTATTATTATTATTATTATTATTATTATGAATTTTCAGTTTTATTTTCAATTCAGAATACACATAATTCTTGTGCTGTTTGACATGATTCTCATAATTTCAGTGAGGTGAATTTGGAGCAACTTTATCATTTTGTTTATTTTATCGAATGGGCGTACCACCATGCAAAGTATTTGATTCATGGTACGTGGCATCCCTGGACTATTCTCTAAATTAATTTTCTCTTCGGTGGACCTCTTTTCATTCAGGGACATGAAGAGTGGGTTCCCAAGTACTCACGTCCATTCTGGTGGCTCAAGTCTTTAGCATTACTTCGTTAATGGAGTACACTGGGGACAGGGGTCATCGTGGACTCGCCCAGACTCCCGTGGGGCTAGGGAGTAGTCTGTGGTTAAACACCTATGAGTATGGTGATAGTAGGCTGAACGTTCATTATTACGAGTTATTAGCCCCCTGAGTCGGCATCTACTATCGGCAGTTTCCTACAGGTGAGATCCCTGGAAGAAGCGTGTTTTCTTTTTAGGCTCTTATTCCGAAATTTGGGCGGGACATCTGGCTTTTGGGAAATTTTGCCACATACTTTTTGGCATCCCTGGTGGGGATCTACTATCGGCAGTTTCCTACAGGTGAGATACTTGGGAGAAGCTTGTTTTCTTCTTGGGCTCTTATTCCGAAATTTGGGCAAGACATCTGGCTTTTGGGAAATTTTGCTTCACATTGTAATTCGTTAGAAACCCGCATCTCGTAGTAGTTCACTCGATGTAGTCGATTGTAGTCTATCGTGATTCGTGGCTCTCTCGTAGTCCTTTCGGTTGTAACTACCCTTAAGAACGCTCTATGTTCAAAAATGTGACAATATACGGTTACGTATTAATTTCGCGATTTATTTTCTCTCATTTTAATGAAACATTTTTGGTCCTCCGGGGCGGATAATATCCGGTGTTTTTTACTAATGAAATAAATAGTGAGATTATGCGTAAACGCATATTTTTGTTCGTAAATTTTCGCGGTTAATTATTCTTCCCGCAAATTGATCGTTGTTGTTCGAACATCGTATCTAAAATAAAACCCGGATCTTTGTTTGCCGTCGATTCGATTAAACAACGCGATAGCGTGCCCCTTGTGTTGATATCGTTCGGATATCGCCTAGAAAAAAATGGATGCTAAAAAGAAGCGTCTTCGAGTTGTTAAACTCAACCTGCATCGTCAGAAAAATGAAATCGAGTCACTGCTTCAAGGCGAACTCAACACCGAAACTCTATACTTGGGATCGAAACACAACTGAACATCGAATTCAAACCGCTGAAGGAGCAGCTGGACTCAACATCATTCGAACTCTTGGAATTGATGGCTGAAGATGATCCCGATGTGCAGGCTCTACTCAACGACAAGCCGAGATGCGGCAATTTTTCGTCAGGGTGAGTGCTAGAATTAAATCGGAACTAAAGGCTTTTCAGGCCGACGAGACCAGATCTATTATTCAGTCTGGCTCGGACTCGCAAAACTCTGAACGAAATTCACCTTTCAGGTCCTACCAATTAAAATTAGAACGTGCTAAAATCCCCTCCTTCGACGGTGACCTGCTAAAACTCAATGATTTTAAAGAAAACTTCGAAAGTTTGGTTCACCACAATAAAGAAATCCCGAACACTCAAAAAATGAGGGGCTTGAAACAGTTATTCGGCATTTCGGCCTTAAAGAGAAAACTTACGCGGAGGCATGAGACTACGTTCTAAAACGGTTCAACAATCCACGCGCTATAATTCGTGCGCATTTCCGGAACTTGCACCATCTTGAACCAATCCAAAACGAACAGGGTATTCGAACGTTATTAGATAAAGTTAACGTAAATTTGCGTGGATTAAAAGCTCCACTGACGAGCGGTCGGGGGCAGGAAAGATGTCCTCCCACACGTACCCGAATGAAACGGTTTCGTAGGAAGGTTTGTAGGATTAGAGGAAAGTGTCCGCGTAAACCGTATTTATGAAGCAGAGAACAGATGTGATACCTCCATACTCTATCGAAGGTCTTTTTCATATCGAAGAATACTGAGAACAGATGATTTCCGGTTGAAAATGCATCGCAAATTTGTGTCTGCAGATCAGCCTGGGCCATGAGTGTTAATCGAGATTTACGAAAGTCGTATTGTGACGCCGAAAGTCTATTGATAGATTCCAGGCACCAGACTAGCTTTTTGTTAAAGATTTTTTCGTAGGTTTGCTGAGGACGCTAGTAAGTAAGATGGGACGATATGACTTGGGTAGGGAGGCGTCTGAGGAGGGTTTTAAGATTGGTATGCCAATTGCTGTTTTCCAATTAGGTGGTGTAGGAACCTGACTGCAGTATTTTGTTAAATAGCGATGTTAGGTGAGAGGTGATATGGGAGTGGAGATGCTTGCGCATGGCTGGTACGATGCGATCGATGTCCAGTCAATTGTACGCGGGTAAATTGTACACAGGTAAACTCTACGCAGGAAATTGTACGCAAGTAAATTGTACGCAAGCGAAAATTGTACGCTGAAAATTTTTAGGCAGGTAAATTGTACGCTCCAAAATAAAGGAAATAAAACATTATTATTTGTCAAAAATGAAGAATGTGAAACAGTATTTACGTACAAGTACTATATGAAAATTATTTGCAAAATTAAAACCAGCACGCCCATTGACAAGAAAACTTCAGTAGGCAATATTATGCGCGACGCTGTGTAAGTAGCGTAGCATATATGGTCTTCCTGGTCCTCGTTGTCATTTCGAAGATAGTACCGGCCAAAGAATGCTTTAAGCCTAGCAGCGCAATCACGATAAATTTTTTCTTCTTAGTGGGAGGCTCCCCAGCGATGACTTGCTCGTACTTTACATCCGCTAAGACTTTGTCTCGATGAAGGGCTTCGATGAACCGAAATACTCGTATATTCGGATGGGTCGCATCGACAGTCGCTTCGAATCCTGTATGTCACCCCTCCACGGCATTATTCGTTTTTTTCGGCATAGATTCGACTGCGGCCTCGTAGCAGTTCCACATAGCTATGGGGAATAGTGGGGGCCAAACGGATATGTATCTGCTTTTTTTTTTTCCCCAAAGAATTTTCGTACGTACAACCTATGTGTACAAATTTCTCTGCGAAGAATTTTCCTGCGTATAATTTTCCTAGGTACAATTTCCTGAGTACAATTTACTTGCGTACAATTTACACCGAACCGGGGCGGAATTTTTAAAACATTGATGGATGGTGGCTGTGACTTCCGCTTCTGTGGTGGGTTGGTTGTAAGGCAGATCCTGACTACTGGTGAAAAAGTCGAGCTGGTTTGCTTCTATGTACTTGTTTTTTGTAGGTTAGGAATTGAAGGTTATGAACTGAATCGGAGGATGCTACTGCGTGATGATTGGCTAATGCTTCAGAAATGTATCAGGTGGGTTTGAAATGACTTGGTGACTGACGGTCAAGAACGGGATGTTGAAGCTCTTTTTCGTCACTGTTATCCGTTTAATGTTACTCCACATGGTGGAGTGTTATACCTGGGAGGGACAAATGATATCTTTTGAGAACCAGATAAGTAAGAAAATAAATCGTAGAATAGCTTTAGGTGGGAAAAAATTCTGGGAATCAAGAGAAATAATGAAAAAGGTGTGACCATATACGAATACGTATTTTTTCGCCAGTTATTTTTTCTATCATTTTAATGAAACAGCCCCTATCAAAATAAATTTAAAAAGTAAAATCTTCAATAACGCTATTATTTCAACGATTATCTTCATGTTATGAAAAGAGATCAAATCAGAATTTCGAAGATTAAAGAAAAATTTAAAAATAATTTCGACCTCAATCAAGCAGCAAAGAGATCAAAATGGGAATGGGCAGGTCATGTCGCCAGAATAAACGACCATTGATCATACAAAATCCAATACTGGTTTTTAAGGGAAGGACGAAAGCGAGGTAGGCAGCGGACGAAGTGGTGAGACGAAATAATGAATTTCTGAATAAATCAACACCACGAAGAAATTGCCAGGGTAAGACCAGAATGGCAAAGGGTGAAAGACGCCTTTGCCCAAAACATGGGCCCAGCACGCTATATGTAATTTAGATATATATAACACTATGTCTATTCTGTATGTATACCATATATATGTACTTAATGCTGTACAAATAAAAAATGCTTTTACTACTGGGTATACATACTCTAGCAAAACTGTAATGAAAACACGAATTATAGGAACTGGTAAGTATGATACTCACAAAATATAAATTCTATGATGCCGAGCATTGATCAGAGGCAACTTACCTGAAACAAAAACCAAAATACTCAAATTAAACTAAATTGAGTAACAAATACGACTAATTCAAAATTGAATTACAGGCCGCTAGCGGCGAGAACGCGATGTGTAATACAGAATCTAGATTTATTGACGCTGCGTTTCGACCGAACGACTCCAAACCTCGTTTGAAAATTCAATTTCAATGGAATGTGTCTCATCGCGGTACAACACTCTTACCTATACAAATGCTGTTACTATCGAATGTATATTTTCAGCAAATCGTCTTAATAGCGGCTGGAAATTACGCTGATTTGATATTTCCCAAGAGATCCGTGTCAGTATTCACGTTATATCCGGTCTGAAGGACCAATCTTTCTCGTTCCTACAGGTGCTAAAAATAACAGGACTAATTTTTTCGCCGCACGTGTAGTAACCCTTCAAATCTGAAATTTTGCCGAGTTGATAACCTAATAACTTTCTTCTATCGATCAATGCACTCGTATTTGTGACCCCAGTATAAACGTTGGTTTTCCGGTTGTGTCGTGTTATTCAAGTCGGTGAATGTGATGCGTGTCACGAAAATGAGGCAACGTACAATCGAGAAGCGGTATGCGATCAACTTTTGGGTGAAATTTGGCGAATCTGGAAAGGAAATGCCCCATAATCTGATTAAGGTGTTTGGTGATAAAATTATGAGTCGTCAGTGGCTGTCCCAAAACTCAGCTCGAAAAAGGCGCGAAAGAGCAAATCCAAAGTCAAAACGATGATAATTTGCTTCTGTGATAGCTAAGGGGTGGTTCAGAGAGAGTATGTACTACCTGGGCAGACTTTAAATCAACAATGTTACGTAAAATTGTTCGAATGGTTACGAAGAACAGCCGTTAGAGCTCGCCCAGGGGTCACACGTGGATTCTTTAGTCTGACGATTCGCCATGTCATCATGCCTTCAACATAACGCAATTCTTCGCATTAAAAAACATCCGGATATTCACCGTATGACTTTTCTTCGCTCCCCCTGGTCGAACAAATCGTTGAAGAACACATTTCGAATCAGTAGCTGACAACCAAAGGTACATACATGACGAGGACACTTCAGAAACTGCCGGCTCAAGTGTCCCAATATTGTCATGAAAACTGGAAAAGGCGGTGAAATCAGTGTATAGCTGTTAAAGGGGAGTGCGGGGTTTTCGAGAATTCGCACGAGAGAGGGATGTAGTTCGGACCGCAGCAAAGGCATTCGAAATCAAAAAACTAGACGGTATGGAGAAGGTGCGTGTATTGATGGAAAGACAGTTAAAGTAAAGCTTGTGAGGGTTAGCATGAACTGTGACTAAACTGTAACTGGACTGCTCTAATGTCCTGTCAGGCCGACCAGTGGAGGAGAAAGGATAATGAGTAGTGCTAGAATTGATACCGCATATTGCAATTTTTTCACGTTTCATATGCAATTCTAAGACGAATGGTGAAAGTTTATAGCGCATATTTTCGCATTTTTTGGGTATAAAAGCAATAAAAACGCCTATTTTAAACAAAACAAGTCAACATTCTGCTTATTTTGTTGTTTATTTCTGGTCATTAGTGCTTTTTTTTTTGGGGGGGGGGGATGCAAAAAGCGACCAACAAAATGGAGAAAAAACAAAAAAAATACAAAATTTGCGATGATATTTTATTTTATTTCTTATTTTTTGGTTTTCAAAGTTTAAACAAGCAGCTAGCTGCGGGAAGAGGATCGGCTCTGGATTGGAAAATTAAAGACTAGCAGAAAAAAAATAAATACTTTGATATTTTTCTTCTTTTCTGCTCTACATTTCATCTAGTCTCGCTGTACATACGATTCGATAAGATTTTTAAAAGCGTGTTGAAAATATCTGAATTTTGATACCCGTGATAGCATATTTTCATTGCACCTATTCATACTTTTTTCAGTTTTATAGCGCATATTTATGCTCTTTTTTTTCAGATTTTAACCGCTTATTATAAGCGCTTTTTTTGCTGTTTTTAGCGCATAAAAATCCTATCCCTAATAAAATGAGTGAGGAGAAGAAGAAAAATGTGTTTTTTGAACAAATGACGAACCGGATGTGCAGGTATGCAGAGACAAAAGACGTTTGTTAAATACTTGCATCATGCTCTGCAGAAACTGAATTCCTGCTCAGAATACATATACGTTCTGCCACAATTGTGCGTGTATTTTGTGTCATGTGTAAAGTAGCCCCCAAGCCGTTTTACTTTACCAATCGACTTTCAGACTTCATAACTACCGACCCCCGAGCCCAAGGTCATTATTTTGGTAATGGATGTTTTCCTCACATGGTTCACTTTCCAATGATACCACTATTGATAGCTTTCAATAACAGTCGTTCATTTACCCCAGCAAAAAAACTAAAAAAAACTAAAAAAAACTAAAAAAACTAAAAAAAAAAAACCACTAAAAACTAACTAACTAGGAAAATGTGTAAAATATCGTCAATTTACGGTACCTAGCTTATTCAAACTACAGGGTGGTTAGTTTTTAGTTTTCTCCTCCTAAAAAAATTCCGTGACATTTCCCTGACCTTTCCAGATTTTTTCAGATTTTTCCAGTCCATTCACTTTTTTATAACAAACAAATTCTTTAAAAAAAAAAGTTCAATTGAATCTGACAGAGAAAATTGTACAATACTATCACATAAATTTTTTTCAAAATTCCCTGACTTCTCCAGGTGTGCTCATATTCCCTGACTTTTCCAGGTTTTCCCGGTTTTCCAGAAACTGGTCACTCTGAACTATTTCCATCAAACTCATTCAAGCCAACTCACTTTAGCCCACAGTCGAGATGATTCGTAACTATGCGGGTTAGCTAGTTTCCTATAATAACTAGTTAATGTGGACAATATCTGACTATAGACATTCACGCTAACATAAACGAAAGTTATACCAAGCTATCGATTTCAAGATATATTTTCAATTTTCCACATGTGTCTAACTGTCTGAGGATTTTTCGGGGCCTTAACGCGAACGAGAGAGAAGGGTTTAGTCCGGCCCGGAGCGAGGGGATTCGCAATTAAAGACGAGTGGGTGTAAAACGCGCATGTACTGTACGGTAGATAATAGTGAAAACAGATCTTCGTGAATGCTAAACGTTAACTGTAACTGAATTGTAACTCAATTAAACTAAATCTGAACGGGTGCCCTACCTAGCCAACCGAGGAAGAGGCAGGAGAGTGAGTCATGAGAATAAGAAGAACGTGGTTTAGAGAAGACAGGAAGTACAAGCATGCAGGAGACAAAAGACGTTTGTTAGATGCTCGCATCGTACTACGCCAGAGAGTAGCCAAGCACGACGATTTATACAAAAATATACATTGGAAGGGAAAGGGTCACGATATGTTTTTCCAAAATTCTTCGGAGTACGTTTTTAGGAAGATCATCGACCAACCTCTGCTTCACCCAATAAATAATGCAACTCTTACGACACTCTGTAACCCGCTCGCGTTCATTGACTCATTCTTACTCTCCAGTTCGTTAGAAATTAGGCCTCTAGTGTTTGCTTTTTTAAACCTCGTAAACGCGATTTCATCCATCAGATTTTTTTTTTCTCTTTTTGGTTAGAAAAAAATAAAGGTGCAGGTTGACGAATGCTATTAAAAGAAGATGTTACACTTGTATACTTCCGTGTATCGTTATTTATACGATACTCGCTCTTCCGTTTAATCCGTAAGAGCAGGAAAAAAAATGTAACATGAACGAGAGAGGGGAAAAAAGCAGAGGAAAAACATCGGCGTACTTGAAATCGTGCACGATACGCTCGGGAAAATTGTAACTGGCAATAAAATATTTACACGCTCGTCATTTCACGTAGTGTTGCTATAAATGCCAGCCCTGCTGTATGTAGTATGTACCATACCAGACCATATGTAGCAGTTGTTCATTGTACAGACACAATTATTATTATTATGGCTGTACGTAATATGCATACCGAGATCTCTCTTACACGTGTTTTATGGAAATGAAAATGACTAGCAGCACAAATACGTATGCTCGACGATATAAGGTACGTGTCGACGAGGATGTTTTGGGTTAGCATTATAATCGTGAACGTATTGGATTACACATCTTGGCGTAGTATATACATCGATCCGATTGTCATGTAACAAGAACGAGAAGTGAGCCCTTCTTAACCACGTTCTAATCTCGTTTGCATACGTACGATACATCAAATCTAAAAGAAAACTCGCAAGGATGATAAAGAGCACGAGGTTCATTATTTGGGGCTCAGAGATTGCAGGGCATATGGCGTTAAAGTCTATTAAGCTGAATTCACACTCGAGAAAGGTTAGACAGAAACCAGAAGACACTAGAGCAATGGTTCCCAAACAGCAGATGGCGACTCACTTGGTGGGTCGTGGACTGCTTCCATGTGGGTCGCCGAAACTACTAGAAAATGAAGTAAGAAGTTGGAAAATATGAACATGGTCAAATACAAATTTAAATTCAAATTGCCATTCGCAAGAAATCTTTTAGCACAGGTCAGTTCACATTGTATTTCACTTGTCAGGTCAGAACCCGTGCCGCAGATTCCATGGCCCATATAGTAGCCAAGGTCTCCCGGAAACGCTCCCATTCCTTTCATTTTATGATACTCTGTGGTATTGATTGTTAAAAAAAAAAAAAAAAAAAAGAAGCCAATATCTCTCTCTATCTCATTCAGGGGCGGTAACTTATGATTTTTCAGTGTGTTGCTCAAAGCTCAGGGATACTTTTATACCCGCCCACCCCCACCTACCTCTTATACAAGTGGAAATAGGACCCCTTTCCCCTTTCAGCACGACCCTCGATATTGTTCCATCTCGAAAAAGTATTGGCTAGTGGGTTTTTAGACAAAAAAAAAAAACTAATTTAGAGACTGAAACCGAAATTTTAGAAATTGTAAAATTTCTGACCAATGGTGAATGAATTGAAAATGTACAAAGTAAACCTGATGTCTATGGTGTTCGTATTGTCATCTGGAATCATAAAATGTGCCTCTGGTGTCAAAAATCATTTTTCACTTTCGTGACAATTCTTATTGAAAAAAGTACGCTCTTTCGAATGAAACAAATCGCTGCTTTCTATCTTCATTAGTTTTTGCACAAATTGCATTTAAGAATTACGTCAAACTTGTCACTGAGTAAGTGATTGAGTAACTGTGTGGAATGACTGGATAAGTAAGCAAGTAACTGAGTGAATCACTGAGACATTTAGTAAGTGATTGAGTGAGTGAGTAAATCACTGACTCATTGAGTGAGTGACGGAGTAACTGAATGAGTAACTCAATCAAAAATAGCTGTTTACATGACCTCGTGTGAAACGGGCCTATGGGAATGACAGTAAACAAGAATTTGAAACGTGATTGTCATCCAACGTGTAAACGCACCAAAACAGATGTACACGCATGTACATCTGTACGCACCACTACCACCATCCATCTTTACACTCGCTTAACGCAAAAACCTGTTTTCGCCCAAGAGGCACATTTCATGATTCCAGGTCACCTTTGACTATTGTATACATACTATGGACACAGAACAACGCGATTCAGGGTGAAGCCAACATTGCCCTTTATATCACTATTTTTATCAGTTATTATTATCTTCGTATTATTTGGCGTAATCCGGTGGAATCGTAAATGGAAAATTTCTTACTTTTCATTATTTAAAAAAAAACAAAAAAAAAACGTTCTGAATTATTTGGATTCAATTGTACACTAATTAAATAACTGCAAAATGAACTATTACAAAATTAATTCCAGCAAACTTGCCCTTTATATCTCTATTTTTAAAATTTTATTTGGCATCTGGGCTCTTTTCCTGGCTTCACAAAAACCACTGATAAGAGGCGTTGTTCCGTGTCCATGGTATGTATATAGTCAAAGCAGGTCACACATACAAGAACTGGAATACTCCTTTATTTTTTGGCAATGTTATGCTACATTTTTACGATAGATGTTAAAAATATTGCCCAACGGCGGCGAGATAGGCATGAGTTCGTCTGATACAGGGTGCGGCATCCCAAAGTTCACATGTTGGTAACACTGTTATTCGCGATGTAGTGGAGTTAGCGCGTTAGTAAAACAGTTTTCAGGTAGCCAGAAGTCTCCCATTTAGTAAAAAGTCGGAAGCAAAAGGTCTATGTCACCAAAGTTTGCGATTTAGAGGATTTAAAACAACGGATTTCTGATGAATGCGCGGCGATCAGTAAGACAGTGTTAGAGTACGCTTTGAAAATGAATTATCTCACAAGTTATTAATGACACGGGCAATTTTATTTTCCCCCCCCGTTGATAGATATGACTGAATCTATGTACTTTTTCAAGGCTTCAAAAGAGAATTTGATCCGCGTTTAATGGGTCAGATTTGGATTAAATATGCTAAATTGTCCGTCGGCATGGCTGTCTCTCTAACAGTTCTTCTTCTTCTTATAATTATTATTATAATTATTATTATTATTATTATTGTTTTTTTTCTTCTTCTAAATTTTCAAAGTATATATTGCAACAAACTGGCAAGATAATACTACTCTAGCTAAATGAATGAATAAGTTGGTAACATGGAAATTGGGTCTTCACAGCTGAGAGTCAGTGTTGCCAATCTTGAAAATTGTCCCTCGATTTTTTGTCTTTCAACATGACTCTTTTTCAACCATTCGCAAACCAGGAGTTTCAATAGTTTTTCGTCGCAATTAATAGTCAAACTGTATATTCTTATCAGAGCAATACGGTCCGCGTACCAAATCCCGGGTGTTATTTGAGGAGACTCCTGCATTCGCTTATTATTATCTAAAATTAAGAGTTTAAAAAAAGTGTCTTTTGGCATGGTCATCTTTATGCAACGACAGACGTTCATCATCCAAACATAATTGCGTCTAATTAATGGGTTAGTAAGTCTTTATCAACTCTCCACACAATTTTTTGTTTTGGAATCTATTAATCGACGGCGGAACGCTTTTCGTTCGCTATTGACTTTCGGCGTGGACTTTTTCATGTGTCCTTCGCTATGGCATTCACCATTTGGACTGCCATGCCAAAACACAGAATCCCCTCACTGTCGGTCCAATCTTACCAGTATGTTTTATACAGAACGCCTCTTAACGACTCCCAACAAAAAAAAGTTCAAATATCGCCTACTTCCCTCTTTATAAAAACATACCTGAAATACCAACATTTTTGAAGAAGGTCGGCTTCTCGATGAAAATCGTGTTCAGAAGCCGCCATTTTTACAAATACCTCCTCAATTTTATTTAGATGACAAACAAGCGTATGCCCACAAAAAAGCTTTATTATGTGATATTATAACTTTTTTAAAATTTTCCCCATTTTTTGGTCAATTTGGTGTATTGCTTGAGCCGTTGAGCAATACACAAGTTGCCGCCTTTGATCTCCTTTTTTGTTTTCCACATTTTCTTTTTTGGTTTATGGGTTATTAGAATGTTCTTCTGTAGGTCCACTGGTCGTTATTCAGGTGGGTGATGTGTCCTGCCCATCTCCATTTTTTGTCCTTCTGGCATACCTGACTGCAACTTCATTATATTTTCTTTTCAACTGTTTCCAGTCTAGTTCTGTCTCTTTTCCTGATATTGAGTTGCCCATATCCTATATCAGATTTTTTTGTTTAATATCCATGTTTGACACCCGCAGGTGAGCGTAGGTAAAATACACATACTAAAAATCTAACATTTGCGATAGAAGACGCAGGGTTCTTTAAAAATGTTCCTCAAAGACCAATATTTCGCCCATGCTTTTGTAATTCTGGCATTGATCTCTTTTTTTGTCCTACTGAAGGTTATTATTGTGTTCAAGGTAAATTCCTTTCTGTACGATTCTTATGTTGTTCCAGTCCGTTGTTATTTTTTTGTTGGTCTTATTCGTTAGTATTATTATTATTATTTTTTTCGAGTTGATTGTTAGTCCAGCAATTCTACTTTTTTGACTTAGTTCCTATATCATTTCGGTTATTTCGTTTTCTGAATTAGCAAAAACAGTAGCGTCATCGGCAAATCTTAAATTTGTTCTTTTGTTTTCATTTCTATATTCGACCCCCTATCTTTCCAACATAGTTTTCTAAATTCCTTTTGCAGGGTGTGCCAATTCACTTTTCCTTCTTCTGTATTCCATTCTAAAGATTTGTTCTAAGGAACTCTGAAGAGAAGAGGTGATAGATATTCACCTTGTTTTACTACTTTTTTTATTTGAAAGTATTCTCTTTCCACACCTGTCATTATTCTGGCTGGGATCTCTTTATATAGCTCTTCTATAATTTTTGTGACTTTTGCAGGTATACTCCCTGGTTTCTTAGTGCTTTTACAGGGTAACTACCATTTTAAAACAGAAAAGATAGGACTTTTATTGGACTTTTTATTGGACCATTTCATACGCCTAATCACAACTAAAAACGGCGTGTCTATGCAAAATTTTCATCATTTATTGATTTATTATTATTATTATTACTATATTTTTCCGTCTCTGAAAGAATTTTCTCTTTCCAAGAACTGTTCTTCCTCAAATAATGTATTCAGTCAAGTTTTCCACAACATTAAAAATATTATTACAATAATTATTTCTTCATTTTCCAATTTTTTATTGAAAAAATATTGGGCCTTCATTTGACTTATTTACCCATTTCTTGAATATTGGATTTTTATTGGATTTATTGGACCGGTATTAGACACCCTATTTTAGCATAAATTGGTGTTATAGTGAGTCGAAAGCTTTATTGTAGTCAATCAGAGCTATGCATAGGTCAGTTAGGTATTCTGTATATTTTTCTATGATCTGATTGTAGGGTGACAGGAAAGTGTGCCTGAGGAAATTCGTCAAAGACGAAAATTTGCCAAAGGTGAAAATTCGCCATCGCCGAAAATTCGGGTGAAAGTTTCTTCGAAGTGTGAATGTTATGTTTCTAGGATGGTCGCCTCCAAAAGCTGTTATTGCGAATGTTCTTGCAGATGC
The DNA here is from genome assembly GCA_031841125.1 of Acanthococcus lagerstroemiae. Lineage (NCBI taxonomy): Eukaryota > Metazoa > Arthropoda > Insecta > Hemiptera > Eriococcidae > Acanthococcus > Acanthococcus lagerstroemiae. Next base: position 38,926,248 of record CM063108.1, on the reverse strand, counting down.
TTTGCATAGAGCAGGGGGGAAAGTTACCGGTTGTACGGCATCTGAAGCGTACCATCCATAACGCATGGAGCGCAGTTGACCTCCTCTCTCCCTTGCCACAATACAGAAAAGACATAACATTTCTGGAATTTATCGTGACCACATCCAGAGGCGACAATGTCGTACTTCATGACTCCGATTGAAGCTGTGAGAGGCAAATCTTTATATTTGGTACGCGTGAAAATGTTTACATTCTTACACGTCGTTCTGGTTCGTAGATGGAACTTTCATAGAGTGGCTCACAACATTTTTCACAGTAATGGTGATTTAATCTTCATAACGATGTGGACGTTTTGACGCTAATACTTATACCGGCTATAAAAGTACACATGTACACATTTTTTTGGAAGACTATTTAAGCCGGCCTCCTCGTGGTGTCTCCTGAAAAACGCCAACAGGCTTACATTCGCTCGTCGTCTCTCGGACGAATTTTCACGTCTGACGAATTTTTCGGAAGGTAAATTTTGTCATCTAGCGAATTTTAACTTTTCTCATAGGCGAGTTTTTATGGGATAAATATCCTCAGGAAAATTTCCCAGCGGCCAATTTTAACTGAACTGATTTGTAGCATGTGAATGATATATTGTAGAGACAGCTTTTCTAAAGGCATGTTCTATGGATTGTTGGTCTGCGAGTATTTTTTGAATAATTTTGCTTTCAGAAGATTTTGGATATTGTAAGACTTAGTGTAGTTAATCTGTAAGGTTCTACTCTGTAGCGATCTTTTTTTGTTCTTTTTTTTTCTTTCTTTTGTGCAGTATTATTATGTTAGAGAACTTCCATTCAGTTGGTATTCTTCCTGTTTTTTAGTATTTAATTGACGCTTGAAGCGGATGAACGAGCTCAAACATCATGCGATCTGTGTTTTTGATGTTTGAACAGTTGTACTAGATAGGTTCAATGAGAATACTCGTTTCCTACCACTAGTACCTACTCTGGAGGAGAAAAACTAGTTATGGTAAAATTCACCCCAATGTGTCTTTTGGCGATTATTTTTTACAGTAGTTTTATTGGTTAACTATTGTGTTTAGTTGTGTTGCGTAGAATAAATCTTATTATTCTGTTAATCGTGTGTTTTCTGTGCCAACATCGTTAAATTATTGAAGTTGATAAGAGGATTAATTATCAATTGAACGAAAGAAAAAAATAATAATAAAAAAGTTACCCATAGTGCTATTTGTCGCAGAGATACAAGCTCTTACATCAACGTTCATCTAATTTGAAGTTACGAACTAGAAATTAAATTATGAATTTCTTCATCCGAATTTTTAGCTGATTAAAGAAATCAGTTTTTAAACTTCCTTCAACTGGGAGCGTGGTGGGTAGAAGGAGCAGATTCTTCCGATGTTTCGTGACAAAAGAAAGCTAATGACACTAATTTCGGAAATTCGCACAACTTTATGTACGTACACTATAAATTTTTTGGTCACAAGTGAAGAACGAATTAACAAATGGGTTTGATATTTTACATCAGTGACAAAAGACTACAAGAACTGCATACTAGTAACTTTTTGATACATCATCGAAATCAATTTGCGGTCCCTGTTGAGAGGAAGTCCTGAAAGAGTCCCCGTATATGTAACGATGTAAATAAACGAATACCTCCTACGGGAGAGAAATCAGATTTTTAAAACGGGTGCGATTTATCGGCGCGTTCAAAAAGAATACTAGCACAGTAACTGGACAACATTAGAAGAGCGTCTCTTTTTCTAATTTGCTCTCAACCCAAGCCCTGGAATACGCCCCGAGCATTACTTCAGAGACGTCGGGAGGCTTGTTAGGCTGTCTTAGTCCTCTTCCCTTCTAGCCGAAAAACGTGCAGACTGTGCACTTGCACAGTACGGCAAATATGAAGGAAAAAAATCGTAGGTACCTAATATATTCGAGACACAGCAGGATACTAAAAAAGTGGTATTACACTTGACTTTTGACTCACTGAGACTGAGAGTATCAAAGAGAGGTTCTATAATTTATCACAGAGCGTTGAAAGTTCGCTTTTTACAGTTTTTGGGCCAACGGTAGAATGAAAAGTTTTGCACACAGCGGCAGCCTATCTAAGCCCGGCACTACTTGCTGAGATTACAAATTTATCGCTTGGGCAGAAGAGAAAGAGGGGACAACTTGCAAAAACAATAAAAACCCTACTTGTACAGTAGGGACGAGCTTAATGGTTACATAAAATTGACTAATCATTTATTTCATTTTCCAAGTTTTTCTTAATGCTTAATATTTTCAATACAGTAGAACCTCGATTATCCGAGGTAGGCGGGGGAAAAGGTACCTCGGAGAATCCAAAAAATTAGATAATGGTATGTCTTTTTTTTGCTAGTAATAAACTCATGGATGCTCATAAATTCGTGGATTTCATTTGAGGTGTGTTAAAATGTTTATTTCAATCTGTAATAGCCATGAAAACTTATGAGGAATGTTTTATTAAAAGAAGCACTACATTATAAAATCACATTTTCACTAAACCACAACATGTAGTGCCTTATTGCAGTGTTCAAGGATAATTTCGTTCACGGCTACTGACAGACTATTCGCTTATTCGAACTCCGCTGGAAGCGCTGTAAACGCTGGAGGAAAAGATGATATGCTGTTCGTTATTAGGTTACTAACCATCTAGGTACTACGGTGCAAAGTGTCAGTTGATTTACTAATCTCCTGCTTTAAGTTTCATGTTAAAATGAATTTATTCCCTTTTACTAGACTACACTTACCCTGATAAAACAGAATTTTGTTCAGAAATGATTATTTTTAATTTCAAAATGATGTTCAGAGTTTGCATGTTCATACTGATGTAGGGTTTGTAATGAATCATGTTTTCGTCCACTGATAAGCTTTACTCGAATTTGCGAATACTTAGTCTGTTCCAAGTAAGAGTATCAAAATCCCATAGACGTGGCGGTATCACAGGAGAAAAGGGAGGTAAGAAATTCACACTGAACGCGTTGAAGACGCAGCGCATGTTCTCAGGATGCGATACGTGATTGGTTGCAAAATCGAACTGGTGAACGCTTTCGTCTGCGATCTATCTCAGAGTTTTTGATACTCTTATTTGGACACTGTTCAGCAAGAGGGAACCAACTAGCAAAATCCGCTTTTTGAGAATACGTGATTCGAAGTTCAAGAGCCATGTAAAAACTATATGACATAGCGTTTACTGATAAGCTTTTTTTTAACGTGAGTACACATTTTGGAATCAGGGGCCCAATTTTGAAAAATTCTACTTTTTACGCTCTTTCCAACGATACTAATAACTCGTTTTGTGTACAAATGTTAGTTGGTTCCCTCTTGCTGAACAGCGTCCATTTCGAACAGACTACGAGGTCCGACAATTAAGTAATGAGACTGATTTATTTCCCGCGATTGTGGTAACACTGCAGCTTTGAAATGTTTACCTGTTACTCCGGCATCCCCCTCTATCGATAGATGTGTTTACCAGCCGGGTACGACCATTAGTTCGTCAGTTGCGTCGTGTTGTGTAAAAGTGTGTTAGTTGTGCTCGTCACGAAAATGAAAACGCGTAATTTAGAGCAACGTGTAGCGATCAAATTTTGGGCAAAACTGGGCGATTTGGCTACAGAGACGTACGAGAAAATACTTAAAGTTTACGGTGGTGATTCTATGAGTCGTACACAAAACGCCAAAGCCAACAGTGGCTGTCTCCAAACGCCCCAAGACCAAAAAAAGCTCGCATGAGCGAGTCCAAGGTGAAAACCGTGCTCATCTGCTTCTTCGACGGCCACGGGGTGGTCCGTAGGGAGTTTGTTCCACCTGGACAGACCGTTAACCAGACCTAGTACCGCGAAGTACTCAACAGACTTCGAAAAAGGGTCAACAGAGTGCGTCCCGAAATCGCGCGAACTTGGATTCTCCACCATGACAACACGCCCTGTCACACCGCCTTCAGAGTGACCCACTTTTTGACCTCCAAAGGGATCGCAGTGTTACCGTCGCTTCCGTACTCGCCTGATTTATCACCCTGCGACTTTTTCTTGTTCCCTAAACCCAGTAAAGGTGGCATGGTGAGGGAATCCCCGCCCTCACCATGAAATAATTCATGTACATTATTTTATGCCCTTTTTAAAGGGTTTTAAAGAAGCGGTGAAAGGAACGCATTTTGAGTCGATTGAGGCGATCCAAGAGGCCGTGACGAGGGTACTTTCAAACATTCCAATTCAAGCTTTCCAGAACTGCTCCGAGGCATGGAAAACTCGCTGGACCCGTTGGGTTGGTGCCCAAGGGAACCATTTCGAAGGGGATCAAACGGTTGTTGAATAATTTTTAAACATAATATGGTTTTCATACACTCAGTCTCATTACCTAATAGTTAGACCTCGTATACTTGCACATTCTTCGTACACTGTCCTCGTTCTACTGGGCCCGTACAGCTTCAGATAATACAATATTGCGCACTGTACTTACAAACTATAAATGAATCTGATAAATAAAACAAAACTAACCTAGTTTTTTGTGTCGGATAAGCGAATGCTCGTTTAGCAAAAATTGATCTCGGATAATTGAAAGATCAATTAATGGTCGGATAATCGAGATTCTACTATACTGCTAAATTACCACTTTACTGTTCCTTTATTCCTTTTAATACTTACTGCTCGCTCAATATTTTCAATACTGCTACTTTGTCATTCAAATGTTCGTTTGTCTCATTTATTGTAAATGAATTCGAAATTTTTGATTTTCTCAAATTTTGAAAATTTCGGATCCGAAAATTTCCGATGAAATTCCTTGAAAATCAAAATATAAATGAAAATTACGGGAACAATAACACAAAATCTATTACTAGGAAATTCTATGAATTCCGCCGCACTCCCTTAATAATACCTTTTGTGATAGATTTTTTTTAAATATGGATTTTTATTGGTACTGTTATTTTACATAAGAAGTGAATTAATAAAAAATAAAAAATATATGAGATTCTAATTTAATGTGCTGATATATATTTCCTTTCTGAAACCCTCTACAAAATTTTCGCTTTTTTTCAGAATACAGTAAATATTTTACAAATTACGAAATTGAATCGAAAATTTTAGAAGATGATTTATTCTCTGAAACTGGTGCTTATTTAGGTAACTTCAGGAAACGCCCCTCCTCACGATCAAAGATGAACTCGAGAGTTGGAAATTTGAAAAAGAAACGAGGTGACATTTTAAAGTCCCTGCTTCTTTCCCCTAGAGACGAAAAATATGCCTTCACTACGGCCCTGATCTTGAAAATTATGCAAAGAAAACTTTCGCGAGACAATAGCAGTGAGGCGGTGTTGCCCTCTTCGTAATAATAAGATTCCTGTTTCCAGTAACTTTGTTTGACGAAGTTTGATTCGATTTATGTGAGATATACAACATTTTCTAAATGGGAGCGAGAGGATTCCATTCTGCCGATATTCAAATTCGCGTACAACAGAACAAAATTTGGCTCGATAGAAAAAATTTATTTCGAATTTCGTCCACTATTGCCAGGAGTTTTTTCAAATTCATCAGTTATATGCAAAACGAAATTTCGTGAGGCAAGTGTGTCTCCGCTCCTTTCATTCTTATCTGAGCTAGTTTTGCTTTACTGACGATTTCAAGAGAAAAGCGACCATTTGACAATATTAAATAACTTACGAGTAAAACAGAAATTGTGAAAAAATTTTTAGAACTCCGAGTGGTGAGTAGTTTTCAGTTGCAAATTTATCTAACCAATGAACAAAACTGAGCTGAACTTCTCATTCAACACAAGCTCAAAACGAGATTGTTTCATTGTATCTTCAAGTTGAATGAGCACTTTAATAATCGCAATTTAGCGACAGTTTCTATGAGTTTCTATAACAATGCCATCGAAAAATATTTGGCCTTCTTTTTCCTCTTGATGATTTGGATCTTTACCATTTATTTTTTTTTATCTTATAGTCCTCTTTATTAAGTTCGGCCTTTTATTCGACATCGTCGCCGATTTTCACAGTTTTCCCGGGTTTTCATTTTTTGTTCTGTTTTTTTTTTTCTTTCGTTGTTTTCTTTCATGCGCTGCAGTTTTCTACAGAATCGTAATTTTTCGACTTTAAATGTTTGACAATTTCATTGTAGGGTGTTGTAGTTTCCGCTTTTTTCTTTCGTTTTCTTTTACTCCTCTTCGTTTTCATTAACAACTCGATTTTTCTGTCTTTTTTTTTCTTTTTTTTTTAAATGTATATATAAAAAATCCAGATACGCAAAAAATAGCTCCGTGAATAAATAAAAGAAAATGCGAGGTTGCGCGAAGCGGAATTTTCTTTGTTTATTAGAAACGAAATATGAAATATGCTTTCTGCGAGTTAGATTGCTTGCTTTTACTTTCTTTCATTTTTCAGCTGATTTTCGACGCGGCAAGTTTCGGTCTTATTTAAAGCTTACGGCGAACGAAACTGATTAACAGTCAAGAAAACGAATATAACTTTCTAGAAAAGAAAACAAAGATTTCCATAATTCGTAATTAAGCGTAGACTGAGGAGAGTAGATTAATGGTGAAAGGAGACACTCAACGAGAAATTATAGGTAATCTTGGCTACTTTTTATGGTCTCACAAAAACTACGTGCACATCCGAAAAGGTCGATACAAGCAATAGTCAAGTTTGGCTTTGTTTCGCATATTCTTGCTCGGGTTGAAAATAACTCAAGGGGCAATTTTTGAGTTTCTTATTACATGTTTATTCATATTTCATACTTACGTGTTTTTCCCCGTCTATTCAATGTAAACTTTTCCCAACTGATTTTCTAAAATCAGTTATTGGTTTTGAACTGCCGCGTGTGTTGATAACAGATATGTCTCGTTCCAACAAGCAATATAGTAACTGGGTGCTATGGCTCTGGATAAGCGCTGTGACTGTAAAGTCAACGTTTCAAAATGTACTTTGGTCAATTGGTCATTTTCAAAACGGACCCTCGAATTGTAAATGGTAGTTCTGGGGAAGGGGGAAGCAAGGGTCGAAAAAGTTTCCCCAGTAGTGGGGAGGTACGAAATTAAGGAAGCCATTACAAGGATATTCGGTTCATATTCTACTCGAGAAAGCCGGTGAAAAAAAGAAGAGAACTATCCGACATTCTATCTATATGTATTTCTGCGCTGAGAAAATAAGGGAAAGGTTTCTAATTACAGAAATGTTCCTAAATAAAGATACCAGAGTCATGTCAAGCTGTAACTGGCAATGACGTGGGAATGGATGAAACTAGTGAAATACACTATAAAAGAAATCTTATTCGTTTTTTGTGGCCAGCCAGTCATCCTGCGAAAACATTATCTGTTGGTTTTAAAAATTCCAACTATTTAAATATAAAGGTGTTTAACGTCAAATACTGGGCAGAAAAAATATAATTATCGAATTTCTGATCATACCGATGAAAAGAGCGTTGAGAAACGTTAAATTTCGATTATAATTTATAGAGGTGAGTACATTTTCAATTACATATGAATCACGTCCTGATGAAAGGTTGAGTGATCATAGACGGAAATAACATTGCCGTAAATGGGAAATACGTATTAATGGCGATTTTGGTATCCATCTATTTCAGTTTTCAAACAGTGAAGCTTCCGTTTATGTACACTTGATTCTGGATGCTTGCTACGCAAAAATTGATGATAGGCTCAAACTGCCTAAAATTTGTATAATTGGATTTAGAAGAGGTAAGAGTGTGTTTGTTTGTTAAAGTATGAAATGGGTTCTCATTTCAATTAATGTAGAATTTTTTCGAATCGAATCCAGTATAACTTTTTGTGGGCATCTTATCTGTAAATTTTCCAAGGAATAATGCGATGTGAATTATAAAAGTATTAATGTTAATTTTGGTATTCTGTTTTAGGTTTCCTGCAGTGAAGCTTCCGCTAGGCTAATATAATAGCGTAAAATCTGTAATCTGTTGCCAATGATTACAAATCGGCCGATAATTGATTATTGACAACTATTTTGTTTCTCAATACTCAATAGTATTTTCTGTTTCTAGCCAATTGCGTGTTCATATGAGGGACTGAGTTCAATACAGAGTATAAAAGGACGGATTGTATGTGTAAGTTGTGGAGACTATCTTGCAATTGTTCTATGTCTGTGCTGAGGTACAAAGTTATGCAGGGACGTACCGATAGGAGGGGCGGGGGGAACTCCTCCCCCCTATAAATTTGTCTCTCAACAGTTGGGAAAATTTACCATTTCAGTCAGGCGAGTTAGCGAGTTAGGAAAATCCAACAGGTCAAAAGTTTTCTTATTTTTATTTTGTTTTTTTTGGCTTTAATACTTGGGAATTGAGTTGAGAAGTTGGGAAAACCGAACAAGGCAAACGGTTTTTCTTTCTTTGCTTTGATACTTGGGAATTTGCAGAGTTGAGTCAGTTGGAAAAATTCAACGGGTCAAAAGGTGTTTTTTTTGTTTTGGTTTTTGCTTTGATACGATTAGTAATTTTGAGTTGAGTCAGTTGGGACTTTACAATTTTTACCCCCCCCCCCCCCGAAAAACTCTTCGGCATGATAAACAGATGTGTACTTCAGATGTTCTCAAAACCGCATGCTCGTTACCAAATTTTGATAGTATTAGTGATAATTCTGGTTTTGAGCTTGTTCGAATTGTAGGCTTTATCTGAATCCGATATACAATTTCTGTTGTCTGTAGCATATGAAGAGTTGCGATTTCCTAATCCTAAGATGCAACCTGAACTAGTTGAATGAAATAATATAGAAGAACGTTTTCTAACTCCGCGAATTCATTGCATTCAAATTCGAAGGTAATTTGTAGATATTTCTTTCAGAGAAAGTGTTTGCTGCGCAATTGCAGTCTGAACTCTGTAGCTTCACAGTTTGAAGCCTTGAACTTACAGTGTGTCATATGATGTGTTATTAAGTGTGCCTGTAGTGTCATCTTAATAATAACGTTTCATCTTTCAGTTCTTTGATATCATTTCCACCGAGTGTAAAGCAAACTACAAACTCCAAAGGGACAAGACTATTGTATTGACAGGTCCTTTTCCTGAACAGATAAACTAGTCTAATATTCCAGTCGAGAACCGACCCTCTTCCAGCAGCTAGCTGTTTGTTCTTTAAATATGAGTGAATTGCTTACAGATCATAGTTCAATTTAAGTTCAGTTCCATGTCAGAATACGACCTCTTTACACGTTGTCCGTCAACTGCTGCCATCTGTTGGTAAGTCGGAACGGAATGTAGGACCGCTAATGTGCGCCTCATAATAGAAAGTTGAGTGATCATGGAGGGAAATAACATTGCCGTAAATGGGGAATAGGGTTTTTCAAAAAATCATTATAAAATAAAGAAATTACGGACATGCTTCAAATTTTAACTCTAGGGAGCTACATATTCGAACTTGCAATTAAAAATTTAATGTCAGGTGGCAAAATTAATAGAAGTGCGGTGAAGTAAACAATAAGAGGTACGTTATCAATTGCCGGCCCGATCCAAGCGACCTATTTATTTTTTCTCCATGATTACTCAATGAGGGTTTACAAAACATCCGCTAGATGTCAGCCACTTTGATTCCGAATCCCAATGGAAATTTCCATGCCCCCTCCCCTAACATGAAGCCAGTCCGTATGACTTAGCTCTTCATGGTGACAGTTTAGTTCAGTGGTTGACATTTCCACGGAAATTTATTATTCTTCCAGCTATGCGCTCAATAATTCTGATCTTTCCTGCGCCCTGTGCGACTGCAGTCTGCAACCGTGTTGTTACTAGAAATTTCCATGGATTTTTGTTTTGTTTATTAGGGTGATGTAGTGGGACGTATGACGATGCACGCATGCCAAAGTAGCCTCTATGACACCGCACCCCCGGCACTGGAAACTACCCTTTCGGGCGTCGCATCAGTGGCCGGGAGGAACTTTGCGAAAGCATATAAAATGTTACACTACGTGTCTCTGTAGGAGACATGTTTTTACTCCCTTGCCCACTAGTTAGTCTAGGCCAACATTTGTATCGGGAATCCAATTTTAGAGAATTCTACTTTTCACGCTCTTTCCAACAATACTAAGAACTAATTTTGTCAACAAATGTCGCTTGGTTAGTTTTTGCTCAACAGCGTCCAAAATTTTCACAATCATTTACTTTCACCTTCCGCAACTTTTGATTTTATTGTTATATTCCTTAATTTCTCGACTAATAGGTAGCGTCTCCCCACTTTGTTCTCTCTTGCGCTAATCTTTTCATTTCTGAGGATTTATACTTTGTATCTTTCGTTATCTGTTCTTTATAGCTTATTTTTTGCTTTCCCGGTCAGTTCTTTCCCTCAAGTATTCCCTCCAGCAGCAATAATAATATCTCTGGATGTCTTATATTGTAACGGAATTCGCACCAAAAACGCACGAAATAGGAATACCAACTTTTATTTTAGGTCATCTGTAATCCCAAAACTGATGAAAAATGTTTAAGTTTGGAAAAAATCCCTGCATTTTGAGCCCCATTTCATTTTACATATTCAGGGTAAAAATTCATGTTCACATATTTCGTGTTTTTTCGGATTCTTTCTTACATACTTTTACAATTTACATACTTGGCCAAATTCACAAAAATTGTCCAAAATACGGCGCTATTTTGCGTTTCATCCTTGTAAAAAGAAAATTGACTCATGGTAGGAAGATTATAAAAAAGAAATGAAAAAAATGTTTTAGCAAATTTTTTTCAGCGGTTTAGTAATACTGAAACACCAGGTTGAGCGTTTCCGTAATAGACAGCCAAAAAGAGCACTTCGACGGTGACTTTTACGGATCGAATCGAAGCTGTGAAGAAAATGTGCATTTTGTGAAGTGTGTGCGAGATTTGTTACCCTGTCCCCCCCTTTTTTTTTGTTCTTAATATTTCAGTTTTATTCAGTTCTTTCCGGTGTTTCAGTTCAGAATAAAATGTGAACTACAATTATGAATGGGACTTTAAAAAAGCTGTAAAATAAAACACATATTAATTATACATTTTTTTTTTTTTGCATATTATTATGCTGCACTCTAATTACATATTCGATAAAATTCGTGCCTCCAGGGAGTTTAAGTTCCTATCATAGAAAATAACATTGATTTTAGAAATCGGTATTCCATTTTTGGCTGGACTACCAATTAAGAGCTATTTTTCATTTCATGTTCGAGGAATTTTTGGATAGCTGATATATTAATGTGATAAGCATGCGATCGTTAATAGAGACACTAGCTTGTTCCTAATTAGAGATACTATTGTTAAGGCAAATTTTTTCAATTTAATTGTCGAAGAATACAATAGTGAATATCCATTTTGCAAATTAAAAAGATTTTCGAGTGACAGAAAGAGTGAAATGTGGGCTAGGTTTATAATATGCCATCGGTGGATGCACGAAAAATGCGGCTCCACTGATGTCGCATTTACGTGCCCTAGGTACGTGAAATTGAAAATTGGGCAGCATGGATATTAACAATAAAAATTAACGTGCTTAACTTAATTCGTTCCTAATATCGAATAAATACCTACTTACTTCCATTAGAAAAATTGATTAAATATAGTATCTATAATTAGGAACACTTTTTTCACATGCCATTTTGTCATACCTTTTAGATTTGTTGGCGGTGGAGCACACAGGGGTTATTAATCGAAAATTTAAGTATAGTGTACGAAAGCCAAGGATATAGGGTACAATTTGACATATCAACCGCTATTCTAACGTAATTAGAAAGCGAGATAATGGACAAAGAAAAAAGGTATCTCTTATATGGAACATTTCCTATAATGTTCATGTACAGCACTATGAAGACTATGTTGAACCCCCTTTCCTTGTTATGCAATTAGGGTTAAAGCAACCATACAATATGTGAAATTTTAATGAGCACGTTTTGTCACTCAGATATTTGAAGGGTAAAGAATCAAAATTCACATTTGCCATTCTACTTCAAGGGCGCAAATAGGCAAAATACTGTACACAGGTACAGGAATATCTTTTCTGTGCCTCTGAACGTGGAGTATGTTTTTTTCTTTTTAAATGTTGTGGGAGAGGTGGTGGTTAAACCGAGTGCTCAGACTTTAATGTCCATTGCACTATGCCTCTAACGTGTTGAGCCATTTGTAGTAGCGCCAGGTTGCTTTCTACATTGTCCGTGTAGTACTACGCCAACTTCACTAGCCGGGTTATAACAACCCTGAGTTCCGTTGGAGCACTCCCACCGACGCTCCGGCCAGTTAACAGCGTTCAGATGCTGGTAACAGATTGCGTGCTTTTCCATTACCTCTGCTGCTAACTGTTGCGCCTCGGTACGTTCCAGGTAATAGTTGTACAATGCACGTAGACATTACCTGAAACGCTGGCTGTAGCGGTATTCAAACTCGGAACCTTTGGATTTCAAAAGCCGTCGTTCTTACCGCTACGCCACCGAGGCGACGTGGAGTATGTTACACATATCGCATAGTAGTTACAGGCGCAGCAAAGATATTCCTGCACCCGTGTACAGTAGTTTGCCTATTTGCGTCCTTGAAGTAAAATGGCAAATGTGAGTTTTGATTCTTTACACTTCATTTGTTCCCTTAGATTAATTTTCGAAAAAAGTTCAGAACACCTATTTTGATGGTCCTTACACCACAATTGGGAGAGACACAAGCGCCCAACAGTTGAAAATTCTCCCCCCTCCTATTTAGAGGTGCCTTCTAGATACAATTCAAGAAGCAAATTTTTCGTAGAAATTACGTCCAAATTCGTCCTATCGACTAGACTAAATAGTGCCAAATATATGTAGCTAATGAAGCCCAATTCTTGCACATGGAAACCTTCGTGGTTCCCTCTAATTATATGAAGTGCACGTTGAGTGATGTAATCTCTCACATTTCATCACTTGCACTTCAAAATTTCAATTCGAATTCTCGTCGTGTCTACTTTGATCTGTGTGTACTGTGCGTCACACTCGGCAGCACGTATTACTCGATTGATTTTCGCTCTTTAACTTGCCGGCGGCATCTGAATGTTGATCGTCTACGAATGCACGTTTTTCTGGTTCGTAGATTTTCCCAATTCTCGTGTACATTGCGTACAGTCGCTAGTCGGCACGGATCGAATAACGAAGTATAGAAATTGTGACGGTTGCCCAACAACGCTCTTACCGGCGGAAGAACGGAAGAGCCGCGGGAGGTTTGTCATCAGGTGTTCAGCATTAGCTGTGCACGAGTGCGGGGTTAACCGAAATTCTGGCCGTCCATTTATTTACAGTCGTCCGGGTGAAGGCTCCCTCCGTCCTGGACAACTTATAAATGTTCAGCCCTCGTGTAGTTTTTGGGAAATCACTCGCGTCGATTTTATTCCCGCGGTCAAATATGTACGTTGTACGACCGATGTGAAAAAAACCGAATTCGGACACTTCATATTCCAGCGAGAATTTCTGGTATCGTGGTGATGAGCGCGTGTACGGTGCTCTCGGTATTCAGAAATTTCTCACTAGAGCCGACGATTCTTGATTAAAGACTTCACAGGTGCACAATGTGGCACAGCATAGCATTACAGGAATAAAAAAACATAAACATACGCTGAACCATTTTTAGAAATCGTCTGTCTCGGGAGACAAGAAGACAAAAAGTACAAATCCAAAGGTACCGTGAGCTGAATGACGAAATGCGTGAAAATCCAGTGAGCTTATCATTGAATTGACAATAGGTAAAATTCCATAGAGAAATAGAAGAAACTTCGATATGCCGTACAAGGCCATTCATTTACAGAACGTAGAGGGCCGGTTTCTAATGAGTTATTTGATATCGTTGGATCTGAAAATCACCTTCGTCCGACTAACAATCTCCTTTGCCAGCTTTTTCCGTGTCTCAAATGTCAAAATAATGTTCTAATCAGCAAGACCGACTCCAAATATGAATTTTCACTAGCCCACGGTCTTGGTCGTTTCCAAAGCGCTTTCAAATGACAAATTAGTGGATCAAAGGTAGAAGGAGGAGGAGTCGGAGTCCAACTATCCAACTGATGCCTGGAAATGTTCAAGGTAGTTCCCCGATACGTATTGAACTGCGAAAATGATAATCATATCCACCACCGTTCATGGCATATAGGTGGAGATGTCCATTTTCCGGCGGTTTCGGTACGTCTGGTCGATCTACCTTCGAGCGAAACGACGTGGCTTTATCTGGCTTTACCCTTTGGAACAAGAAGTGATGCTTCGAAGGCGTTAGCCTATCGTATCGGAAACTTAATTGCTGTCCTTTTGGACCGATCGTTGCCTATATTTTTTGTTCGTTAAATGTGTGCCTTGTCGCTTTATTTAATATGTGTTAAGCTGCGCCTCAAACGTGGGGTAGGGGCCATGCCGCAGCATTAATGCCACACCACCGTTCGCGAAGTGAAACCTACCACATCAGGGCATGATGTCGGTGCCAAGTAGTCTTGTCTGTTTGGGCCGATGGAAGAAATCACCGTAATCGCTATAAGGTCGAATGACTTTTGGAGTACGCACCGCCATCCGAACAACGAGACATCGAATGAATCGTTCACACAGTTTGGTTTCTTTCCACTTTCGAAAGTTGAAATTAATGTTACCCCTGGGTCTTTATGATTACTGGATATTCGTTTGTATTCCAATTGGTCATCCTATATTTCGATGATGAGTATTCGGGCACCTCCCCACCATTAATAAATATTCCAATAGATCTCTTCCTCTAATTTCTTTTACAGCTAGTGGTGACGTTCAGCTGCGGGGAGAGCTCTTGCCGCCGACTGGACCCCCTTGGACCATCAGGCATTTATACTAAACCACTTAGTTATTTGATAGTGAAATTACTGTTCCCTTTTGCGGGTGGTCAGTCCCAGTCATTTAACTCAAATTATTCCTCCCTCCTCCCGTTAATTGTCTACAGTTATTATTTTGTTAAACTTAGTTTAGAGTACCCAACTTCTCCTACTCCCCTTATTTTAGGCTGCATGCCATGGGTTTGAGCATTGGACTCTATGTATGTTCTTCTTTTCAATCCATCCCATCCACCCTTTCATTAGGCTTCGTCCCGTGGATCCGGAGAAACAATCTCGGTATTTTTATTTTTTATTTTGTACCGTTTATTATATTTATGAGCCTTCTCATTCGGGTTTTTGTCCCATTCATACCATCTTTTAGCATTTGGAGGTCGGGAATGGTGTTCTCGTGCGGCATAGTTACAATCTTAGGTCCATTACATCTATCCTGCATTATCATTTGTTATTGTTTGATTTTTATTACGTTATTGTTGTTGTTTTACCTCCGCCCAGGGGTCTTTTACCATTTAATTATAATCCGTTGTTTTGTTGTTTATTTTTACATTGTTATCTGGTTTCATATTATACGTTCTTTCTGGTTAATTGGCATCCCTGTTTTGATTTTTGCTGGAGACGTTCCCCCTACATGCAGCTATGCTGCGTCAAAATATGAGTGCGGGACTGGGGGCGTCGTCGCCTGTTCCCCATGCCTCACAACGTATGAAAAAGTACATCGAAATGTAAATGAATTTTAGTAGAAATCAAGTGACTCTAATCAGAGTCTAAAAAAGGTTAACGAGGTCTGAATGCGATGTAACAGTTTAAGCGCTGGTCAAAGTCTGAAAAACCTCACTTATTAGAGTCGTAATGTACACTGGTAAGTCTGAATGAGTCTTAACGTAGTCTCAAGAGTCTTTGTCCGATTACATGAGAACTTAAAACGTCTGGATAAGTCTAAACTGGTCTTAATGGCGTTCAAATTAGTTTCCGATGAATCTACACTGACGAGGCTCTCCCAAATAATTCTGTTCGGAGGGGGAAGATTACAGTTTGATGTTTTTCTTACTAAAAACTAAAATTTCAACGTCATTGAGCAAAACGAAAAATACAGAAAAGAGAGCCCGAATCATTCTTTTTAATTTGGCCACCTTCAGCTGCTGAATTTTGTTAGCTCTAAAAAAAATTAAATTATTGTAAGGTTTTTCCAACTCAAAAATAAAACTTTGAGGTCGTCGACTCAAAAGAAAGGTGCAATATCACATTTTAACCTTGCTAAGTGTAACTACTTATCGAATCTTGAAAAATGGTTAGATTATTAGAAGATTTTTCAACTGAAAAGTGAAATTTCAAGATCATTGAGCCGAAACAAGAAGTTCGCTATGTAGCTAGCTACTAAATTTACTAGGTCTTCAAAAATGTTAGAATTTCAAGATCGTCGAATAAATAAAAATACTGCATAATAATTTGCAACATTTTTAATTTTACCAGCTGCAGCTGCTAAATTTGTGGTCTCGTGAAAATTTTCATATTATTGGATGGTGTTTCCAAAGACGAGTAGAAACCAAAATTTAAAAATTGTCGAGCAAAAAGAAAAAAAAAAGGCCTCATTTTTACTTTTACCTTTTCCGTTTTGCTCACTGCAGCGGCCACATTTATAAACTTTTGAAAAATGTAACATTATTGAAAGGGTTTCCAACTCTAAAAACTAAATTTTTTATGTTTGAAACAAAACGAAAAAAATATCAAAAAATTAAAATTTTCCCGATAGTAGCTAAATTTATCAACTTGTAAAAATGTTAGGGTTAGTGGTATCAAGATGACACATTAAAGTTATTTTTGGGTATATCTCATCAAGTTTCTTTTTTCAAACATCTTGAAATTTTTATCAAAAAAATATGTATATTAAAGGATTAAAATGAGCCAATAACGAATGGTCTATCACTTTTCTAACCCAAGATATAGTAACAAATACTTGCAGTGATCAGCTATGTCTCATCTTGGAACCCCGGGGTATAAGATGACATGAAGCCTGTTCCAATATGACACACGACTAGAAAAACGTGGCAAAAAGTCAAAATTATTTATTTATTAAAATATAATATAATAGATATATCAATATATTATGTTATAATGGGAAAGGTCAACGTCAATTGTCAAGGCCCTTTCCTGCCTTTTCGTACTTCCTAGAATGAAATTCTTTACAAGCAGCTCTATGCGAGTAATTCTTTTCAAGAACTAAATTTACGGCCTTTGTCATATCTTCTGCAACAAATTGACCTCGGGTTGTTTTTCGTTGACATCCTGTACCCATTTGTATAAAAATATATGAAATTAATACGTGTCATCTTGGAATCCAAAAAAATATGTCATCTTGGAACCAACGTTTTCTTCATGTTTAATGTGGTATTTGTTGTGACCAAAAACAGTTATAATGATGAATCCAACATCATTCAATGCAGAACTTATAGTTGTATAACATATTCGAAATTTATTCACCAGTTTAACAAATTAGTTTCTCAATTTAAAAAAAAGGACTTGAAAAATTTTTACTTTTGGCATTCAAAAACATGTTTTTGGTAATATCACGAGATTGTTTTCTGATAATTATTTCATTCACACATTAAAATGAGTGTTATGTTGCCACATGTCTGCAGTATGAGTTTCATCTAAATAGTGCTAATAACGGACGAGATATTCGGTCATCTTGGAACCACTAACCCTACATTATTGGAATGTTTTCCAACTGAAAACTAAAATTTCAAAATCGTCAAACGAGCATGCAAAAAATGAAAGTTTCCAACATTTTTAATTTTATCAACTGCAGCTGCTAGCTTTGCCAATTCCTGAAAAGTTTTAAACTATCGCAGACTTTTCATACTAAGCAACGCTTTTCCAAAACCCCATAAGTTCAATTTTTGCTTTTTTTGTAATCGGTTAATAAAGCCACCAATATATTTTTGTTGAATTTCAAAAAACTCAATTTCATTCACGATATCGCAAATATTAGTTCCAAACAGCAGCAAGCCCAGTTTCTTTGAGATTTTGCCTCTTTCGTAAATAATTCTTACTACGGGTATATCGAAAGGGACATGGGGGAGCCTCTCCTATAACGGTCTGAGAATTAGCTTCAACTGGAAAATCAGTTGTCCCATCCAAGAATATGTGAAACGTTTACGTCTGTTTTTGCAACACTAAAATCAGTAGAATAAAAACCTCAAACATTTTTTTGCTTCGCTCCCAATACTGAAAGCTTCTCAGTTAGAGAATTTCAAGTTTTCCCTTGCCATTTCCCTTCAGTACATCCCTCGACCTGAAGGTGGAGCATTTCAAAAATTGAGCCCCTCACATTCAAACGATTACTTTCTATTGGTGGCAAGGAGGCAGTAGTCGTGACGTAGGCCAAATTAACACTTGAAGAAGAAAGATAGCTAATTAAAAAATTCGTAGATTTTTGAACAGGAAATCTGCGAGAACGCGATATGAAAAAGCTAAGTTACCTAATGTTTTTTGTACATGACGATTCGCGAGCGTGTATCTACAAAAGCATCTCCGGCGCGAAATTTTTGCATTAACGGCTTGGGGCTGGAATGGATATGCAAGCAAGAAAGAGGGGGAGGGGGTTATAAACGCGGTTTTCGCAGCACTCGAGAAAAGTAGAACGCGAGAATTCGCGTAATTTTACATATGAAAGCCGGGCACTGCGCAAAGTAATTTAAAACTTTTAAGTACTAAATAAAAGAGCTTTCTTAATTAAAAAAAGAAAAAGAGAAAAAAGAAAAACGAAGAGTTAGTTAGGAGTGTTCTATCAAGCGGGAAGTTGAAATAGAAATGCGAATGTTTTACAACACTGGGTGAAGGTGAAAAGACCCAGAAAATAACACGAGGTGTAATTATTTATCGAAAACCCCTTCGCCAAGCTCGTTATTTTTTACATACTAAAATTTTTCGAACGAAAGGATAAATAAAGAAGTACGAGTTGAGTGAGATTTTTGCTTCTACCCCCTCCTGATATTAGAGTTTCAAAAAATTATGCAGGCGGATTCAGGAACGCTGACATCGTCAACGTTTTATGGATCCGGTGGAATTTAAAATATGGCGGACGATGAAAACGCTCGGCTGGATAGTTTCGAGAATTTTCGACATCATTATCCGTCTTGGTATTTCATGAACGCAGTTTGCTATACACGTGCATGGCCACAGTACATTGGAGGATGGTGACCCGGAAAGTACGAATTAATTGCAACGTATACGCCTGACTGTGAGTCGCAATACGGATGAAGGCATGAATTCTAAAAAAATAATCTCTGTTAAAAGTGGGTGCCCTCAGCATTTTTTACAAAGATGAGAGAAACTGGAACGGAATTTCTGCACCCTCTCATCGAACCCTTTGCCGCTTTCTAAAGCGCACAGCTTTGGAATTTAAAGCAGTAAGGAATACTTCTTTTTTTCAAATAGTATAGAAGTAATTTAAGCTGAATCGGTCGGCAAGCCCACTGTCAAGTTAACTCACTAAAGTCAACAAACAATAATACTCTTGAGAAGGTAGAACTTTTGTCCCCACTCGTAAGTCTCCTTTTTTACCGTTTCAATAACGGAGGAAGTTGGGATAGCACTGGGTAACCAAAATGCTTAGTGGGACCTTCTTTTTTCTAATTTGCTCTCAACTCGAGCCCTGGAATCCGCCCTTTCGAGCATTACTTCAGAGACGTTGGGGAGGCTACCCTTCAGGTCGAAAAACCGGCCTAGGTCGAAATCTGGCGAGTTGCTACGTGGGCTTCAACCCGAGACCTCCGGATTCCGAGACCAACGCGCTATCCACTCGGTGAACCAAATGGTAAATTTATGACATACGGGACATTTTCCATCAGATCCGCCGTTTCATAGTCTATCAGAAACGTTCACTTACCGTGAGTTAATGACCTACTTTAATTCCGTATCGACTTATTTTCTGATTACTTTAGGGGTAAAAATAGGCTGTTAAATTCAAATATTCCTCTTTTATTTTTTTGTGTTTAATAGACAAAAATACAGAATTACAGAAGACTTCTTCACCGAATTTTAACAGAGGAACAGCTGTCACCTCGTCCTCCTAATTCCACCATTCATAGTTCAAACCCGTGTAACCTTTATTGTAATTCATTCCGACTATTAGTCACTGATATATACACTCAAAAATTTTCGATAGCCAAGAGGTCAACCTACGAAGAATTATGAAAGACACGACATGAGTGGAGCGAGAGAAGAATAATAGTTGAAACTCGGTAAACATTTGATGGAAAATTCAATATTTTAATGTTCTAGCCCATAAAGAAACTAAATCTTGCCACTTGAAGATCAACTTCCATCTCGCGTCGATTTGACCTCGTGCTCAGAATAAAGACGGAAGACGGTAAAACACCCCGCAAACCTACTCTTTAATCCATTAATGTCATCTCATACCAATTTAATTACTAATAAAAATCCAAATTGATTCCCACACGTCGTATTCAAAAACAAGGAGCCCCAAGGAAATCTAATTAAATCTCGGGGCTGCATTCTCGTCTCTCTTATTGCTTGGCAATAAACAGCTTTAAGCACTGCTACAATCCTAGCCGAGCTTCCTACGCCTGCCGAGACTCATAAACTTGAAACCCGTACAGTCAAGAACATACACGTGAATCCGGAAGGCACTTACGATATGCCGCCCTAATCCTGTCAAATTCTATCTCTTTCTACGACCCATCACCATCTCGCCCAACCACGATGGCTGTTTTTATTCGTGTCATGGAAATGATTAACAGAGACTGGCCGCGTGACTGCAGCCGTGGCGCTAAGGTATACAAGAGATGACTGCACAAAGGCCGCATCCCAGATGGATGACAGTATCGAGAAGATAGCCAAGGATGCTTTGCTCACCTTCTTCCTAGAGACGACCGAGCCGTACATCAACGAACTAACGGGCATGGACATCTGTAACGTCGGCAAATGGTTGAGCAAGATCTACAAGCAGGACGTGTATTCGATGCGCACACATTTGCTGCTACTGCACCATATGATACGTAAAGGTCGCCTAGTGGCGCCGTTCAGTGGCGAGCCCGAGCAGACAACTCTGCCTCGGTTCCGCGCTACCAACCTGTTTTCGCAGGTCGACACGCCTACCATGAACCAGCTGATCCGATTGGCCAGTCAGAAGTCGCAGGCCGAGATGACGGCCCGAACCCACACCGGCTCGACTTTACGAGGCCGCGATGCTACCGAAGGCACGCTCACCGAGATGTACGAAATACGCTCTGAACTTCCGAGCCGGTCGTTGGCATCGCGCAACCAGTTTGTCATTCCGCGCCGCAACACCCCATACACGTCGCGCGAGTACACCTACCACACGCGATCTCAGAGTCAGCCCAGAGAGGGCACGTCTTACAACATGGAAGACCGCCGGTCCATCAGCAGCGATAGGTGCCTCAGATCGGGCGTCCTCTGTTGCGACCCGTTCGCCGAGTATGGTCGGGACGTGGCCTGTTTGCCCTTGACCTCTACTCCGCGTAGAGGAAACGCCCATCGACCGGATTTTCCAATGTCGCCGATACGACGGTCGCATTTGCCGAGGTCCAGGATCCCTGTGGAGGCGCGGGACTGGGCTCTGCAGCAGGCGCAACGAGTTATCGACGAGCAGGAGCGAGACTGGTATAACACGCCGTGCTGCCCTTCCGTACCCCGCAGCCAGCAGTCTTATCCGCAGGGCAACGTGAATAAATCGAAAATCCCGCTATTACAGAAACAGTGGCGGAATCAACACGAGAGATGAATTTTATTACTGAGCCGTAAAGTAAAACGTGAAAATTGTATGTGTGCTTGCTTTATTTCTGAACGTTTGTTGCACTAGTGCATGATGGAAGGGCATGAAACAGCCCGACTGTGACTGGTAATTTCCTTTCCGATCGTGGTAGACTGTTCATTTCCTTTTACACGTGTTTTACACCTCCAACCTTCTCTGACATGGCTCAGAGCTGATGCACTAGGTGACCAGGATGTTCGTGTTTTTACAGGAGCCGAGACCACTGGTCAGAAGAGAATCGAACATAAATAGATAAACACACGGCGGGCCTTGTTGAACCGTGGAGACTGGAACGGGTTACGTCCACATTCGCCGAACGACAGCCCACAATGCAGGTACAGGGAAAATAACATCAGGTTGCATACCACACTGAATTTGATTAAAATGCCGATTAAGGGCACGGCTTGGAAGTGACGTGAAGTTCCTGCTTGTTTGGTCACTATAAACAAATGTATAGACAGATAAGCAGACAGATGGATAGACAAATGTACAGAAAAAGTATTCACTTATACGACAGACTACAATAAGTGACGTTAAAATCAAGTGAAAAGTGGTAAATGTTAAAAATACGTTGAGTAATAACGAAAATGAGCGACACGTGCGTTGCGATATGAGTATTGGTGAAAGGGTACCCTTGTGAGTTGTGCATAGTGATATAACGAGCCTTAGGTACTGAACTTCAACAGACTTGAAGTCTTAACTGATCCACGAAATGGAGTTGGGCTCTGCACAGTGTTTCAAAAAGTCTTGTACCAGATCAATTGATTCTCATATTATAATCTTCAGGGGTCCCTAAGGGATTTACAAGATATCAGTTATTATGATGGCGAAGGAAACTCCACTTTTCCATCATTAAGTAAGCTTAAAAACAGTATAGGTACCATTTTAAGTGGCATCATTACGAGTACAGGGTGTCCACTTTTTTCCGCGGATAAAGTTCCCTGACTTTTCTAGATTTTTTCAGATTTTTCCAGTTCATTTTCCAGCTTTTTCGTAACAAACAAATTATTGAAGAAAGAAAATGTTCAATTGAGTCTGACAGGGAAAACTGTACAATACTTCCACACCATAAAATTTTCTACGAAATTCCCTGGCTTTTTCGATTTTCTTTCAAAACTCCCTGACTTTTCCAGGTCTCACCGAATTCCCTGACTTTTCTCTGACTTCCAGGATTTCCAGAAAAGTGGCCACCCTAGCGTGAAGGAACCAACCGACACTTGCAAACAAAATGAGTTATTAGTACCGTTGGGGAGAGCGTAAAAAGTAGAATTTTTCAAAATTGGGCCCCCGATTCGGAAATGTGTACTCGTTCACGTTGAAAACAGCTTATCAGTAAACGCTATGTCATATAGTTTCTACGTGGCTCTTGAACTTCGAATCACAGGTTCTCAAAAAACAGATTTTGCTGGTTGGTTCCCTTACGCTTAACAGCGTCCAAATGTAAAAAAGTTAGTATGTACTTTTGTGGATAATAAACACATCGCATTCGACTATACAATTTTTTCTTATTAGAATTGATGGCATTTAGGATGTTTTCCCTCCGGTCACTGACGCGATGCTCGAAAGGGTAGTTCCTGTGGCCGGGGGTGCGGTGTCATAGGGGCCACTTTGGCATGCGTGCATCACCATACGTCCCACCACACCACTTAGGATGTTTGCTTTGTCTTTCCCACGGACTCAGGATGTGCGCAACGTTAACCCTCATTTTCTCAGCTTAGGCATGACTGAGCCCCAGAATTTGTAAATGGACGTGTGTATGAAGCTTCAAGAAGCTGGCTGAGCACCAATTTTGCCAAACCCACCCCCTTCACCTCAGCTGAAACAGTTTTTTGCTTCTCCTGTAAACATTTGAAATCGCTACATAGGCTGTTTTGAACTTCATGCCTTCAAATAGTCTTAGCGATTCTTAACGCGAATTTCCAATGAGTTTTGTTTTTGAATAATGTTCCGAGTTTTAACAGGTCTCAGTTTGAGGCTAAATGAGTATGAGCAAGGTACCATTCTTATTATGTTGTATCGTATGTATCAACAGCAATAGGAGTAATTATGCTAATTATATCAAGACTAAGTTTTTGATATCCTTTAATGATAAATTTAATTAAAATAACGGGGTATTAATGAATTTTGATCGCTATTCAGTAGGATCTGTACTGGGTTCAGCATGGCTTATGGTCTGAAAGAATCCTTGCCGATTTACCTCCAGGTGGAAATCTGCAGGTAGACTAAGCAATACCTGCCAGCTCAAAGGTATACGCAGTATTACAGATGAGCTTATTTTCGAAACAACGACACATCTGTGAAGCGCCCCGGTTTTTGTTTTTTTAAATAAAGATCCATAAATCATCGCGGAAAGGTATTTTTCGAAATTTCAAAGGACCCGGATAGAGGACTCTCGTTATTACCGGTGCTTAGTTCAATTTACAACCCTCTTGGTGCACCGGATGATACCTTTTACGTTGCGGACTATTAGAGAGTATCCTGAGTGGAGTATGTAGAATACGATGCCTCCAGAACTTCTGGTTTGTTCGCACACGGCGAATCGTAAGCAAAAGGGATTTCCCAAAATTAGAATTTATGCTGCGAAATAGCGCGAGAAAACGCGCGGCATGTCTGCTTGATTTCCGAACAAAAATAATGTAAGAATTGACAGGACCTGGGGAGGATAATTGATATTTCAGAATTACATGTACTTCCCAGCACCACATATTCTCGTAAACGAGTATAATTAAAAATGGCAGGTACAAATAAACGAGAAAGGCAACGAAGGCGACAGCCCCTCCTCGAAAGGAAAATTTGAAATGAAAGTTCGTCACAAACAGCTGATCAGCGAGATAATCAAATGAATTCGGACGATTTCCTTCGCGACAGTGGAGTAGTAAACTTTAAACATAAGTACTGAAAACCCAGCCTCCATCTTTCTCGCCGAAGTGATTAAACTGTAAATACTGCAGGGCAGAATTGTAATCCCAAGATGTAGTTAGACAGAAAAAGCTAAGTCAGTTAATTAAATCGAAAGACGGCCAGTAAGTCCATGAAACCGATGGCTGGCCAGACAAAAACAGTATTGCCTCTCAGGCAATTTAAAAATTTCCTGAACAGGTAATTGTTTGGTAACTTAGTAGTGCTGTGTTCTGATTGGTCGAAGCGGTCGAAGAATTGTCAGCTTAAATACTTTTTAATACCAGAATTAGCAACTTTTGTCAATGCCATTTTTTGCCGCATATGAAGGGTAAAGAATCAAAACTCACATTTGCTATTTTATTTCAAGGGCGCAAATAGGCAAAATACTGTACACGAGTGCAGGAATATCTTTGCTACGCCTGTGAATGTGCGGTATGTATAACATACTCCACGTTCATAGGCGCAGCAAAAATATTCCTGCACCCGTGTACAGTATTTTGCCTATTTTCGCCCGTGAAGTAAAATAGCAAATGTGAGTTTTGATTCTTTACCCTTCATTATTTCCTCTTTCAAATAGTACATCTTTTCGCACTTTAGCATCATGTGTTGACAAAATAGCATATTTCGGCATTTTTCGGCACGTAAGGCCACTTTCGGCATTTAAGCCATTTTCAGCATTTTTCGGCAGTATAAAAACTTTTTCCCAGCCCCCTATCACCATGATTCATGCTTATCTCTCAGTATAACTCGTCTGCCTATCAAAGAAATGACTTGACAAATGCCGAGGAATCCGATCTCAACTGATAACAGAAATTGCCATGCGGCAAAGTTACCCCAAGGCAGTTTTTCGCTTATACCTTATGATTGCAGACTGGAAAATGCCTAGACCTGTGCATCCTGGGAAAGCTGAGAGTTTAGGTTTTAAAATGACACCACAATAATTTTTCTGTGAGAGCCTGGTTTTATTCCACAGACTTTATTTACCAGGTTATTGTTTCGGAACTTTTTCTGTGCTTGAAAAACCGTCTATACCCTTGCCATCTTTTTCGGCTTGTGATACGTCTCACTAGATTTTGAAGTGTTGTATCTACGTCCCTTCATCAATCTATGCCCTTAGAAGTGTTAGGAATACATTTATATTCGTCACAGAGCCGGTAATATGGTCAAAAATGAAAATCGGCAAAGTCACCTCCAGTCGGCAAAGTCAACCCGATTTACAATACTTTTTTTTTTTTATAGAAAAAATTGAAAAGAAAAAAAAGAAGGTTTAATCCACTTAAAAAATGGGCGGGCCGAGGCACTTTTTGGGTTTGGTGTGTAGGATTGTGAATTCCTAGGGCGCATTCATACCGAACTGAATCGGAAAATTTCGCTGAATATTTTATTCGTGGATCACACGAAATTTGCGCCAGATCGTATATTTGGCTTGATCAAATTTCGATACTACACTGCAGATATTCGAAAACGGCAGAAGGCATTAAAATAGCAGAAGTAAGAATCAAAAGTTACATTATCCCCCTGAAAATTTTTTCAGAAACTGAGAAAAACTGATGGGTGTACTGCGCGCGGCCTGGGGTACAATGGTTCCTGAGAAAATCTAACTGGCCAAAAATCGAAAAATGAACTACGATAAATTGATGAACAACTAGGCAGGTATTGTTCTACAACCCTCAAAGCTCTACCTTTCATCTATACCAGCTGCCTTGGCTCCAGTCTTCTAGGTATCAAACGTCGTCAAGTGGGCGGAGTTAACCATGAGCCGATTTCGCAGTTTCATGCACATGTTTTAACCTATGCCTTACTGTTGTGATATTTTGTGTGGTTTAATATGATGAATGTGTTTTTCTAATGTACTTTTTATGGTGAATCAGAATTTAGTCTTGTTTTTTGGTTTAAATGCGTTACAACGTGAGAATTTGATGCTTGAAATAAGCACATTCATGTTATCTAATGTTCACAACTTTTAGCTCCACAAAAATTTCTGGGCATTCCTGGGCAAAACGTTTTGCTCTCAGTTACTCTTTAGGGTGCGTGCTTTTAGGAACTTTTCATACTTTTTGCCAATTTGTGAGAAAACTCTACATAAATGTTACTGTTTTACACGTTGAATTTTTCGAATTTTCCGTTTTGCCCCTCCCCCTTGAACCCCGTTTGAGTTAATGGCCAAAAAAATGTCAGAAACATATTCAGGGGCATCGAAAACATATATTTTGATATGTTACACGGTAATTTTCCGAATTTGCAGTTTTGCCTCTCCCCCTCCCCCCTTGAACCCCCTCTTGGGTTTCGACTAAAAATTTAATGAAAAATGAATTCAGCGCCTTCGAAAACCCCCGAATGCCAAGTTTCAGATTTTTGGTCAGCTAGTTTTTCTGAGGAACCACTGTGGGGCGGTTTCTCCTACTAATATGGTAAGCAGGCAACCCACAAAACATGTGTGACGAACATTCTCATGTTCCGTTACTATCAGGAACGCTCACTAACCCAATTCAAATGAAAATTTGATAATGTGTCACTTTTGATTCTCACCTCCTCAATTACTCAACTACGACACATCGAACCATATGCTCATTACTTGTATTTTCGCAATGATATGGTCTGATAAATGCCCCTCTAGTATCGCCTAGAATGCATATTTTGCTATTCCACACATGGCACGTGAAAAAGGAGGGTTTGAAAGTCTAGAACCATTTGCATCTCAAAATCGATAATATAGCCATAAGATCCCTTTTTCCGGAGCCGGTCACAGTTTTTCATTCTCTATCACTTTTTTTTTGTTCCTAAACTCGAATTTTAGCGAGATATAAGCAAAAAATGTTTTACGCCCCCATTATTGCCCCCTAGGGGACGACGCCGGCACCGGACTTGTTGGGGCTTTTAGAGTATGTTGTTCAGGACACTTAATTGGATCAATGTACCAAGTTTCAGCTTTCTATGATTTTTTCCTAGTTAGAACCTAATTTATGTGGACTACACTGTCAATGTACCAATAGCGCCCATAATTTTAAGAAATATGGAATTTCGACAGTACTATCGATAATCACTATTCGATATAGAACGACCTACATTAAAAATGCTTCAAAAATAGTTGTTCAGTTCAGAACTCAGTAAAATTAAGGTATCTGAATGCATATGTACTTACAAAGGTACTGTCATTTTCAACATAATTTAGAAAGTAATCAGCGCAGTTCGTTCAAAATTCGAACTAAATCTCATTCAGTTACCATTGTCAGGACATGTGAATGTTCCATGTACAGGGGGCGGGGGAAAGTTAAACTACTAAAGTCTTATGCATCCTGAATCGCCTCTCCCAGATTGCTTCCCGGACCAGCCACTGGAAAACACAAAATGGTGTCCCTGTACTCAGTCCGAATATATGTATAGCAAACGAGAAAAAAAAAAAATCTTACCTTTAAATTACGCGAACACGGAGAACGTAATTCGGGTCAGACATGAAACAAAAGAGCAAACAAATGGAAAATAAAATTAGTAAAGTCGCATCACTTCTAATTATGTTCAATGTAGCTTTTCGCGTAAAGGTCGCACGTTTATGGCACGGAAAAAGTCTGCTGCTATAATGCGGTATAAGCTCATCATGCGACGATGCGATGCGATGGCAACTCGCAGATAACATTCACGTATAAATTTTCGTAGGTGTACTCGTGTAGTTTATTTTTTCCTAATTGCAGCATCGTGTTATCTGCATGACGATACCGACTTACCGACCCTGTTAAAAGAGGTCAGCGGTATGGCGAAGACAAAATAAGAGTAAAATAATTGAAAAACGCGATATGAGGGCGATCCACCTCCGACCCTTAAGGTCTTGTACTTTTAAATACTGCACGAAAAAGCAGTGCATTGAGCTGAAAACAATATACCTGACACGTCTTAGAACACATAAATTTCAGCATTTCTGTACTAGTTTTCGTGTGCGCTCGAATAAAAGTGTATTTGCGATGCGGGGGCAGTCGTAAGTGGCGAAACAATGCTGTAAGTTGGTTTCGTGAAAGGAACCCGAGTCGGAGAGAAAGTTTCTAATACTTTTTGCTGCAGTTAACATCCTTTGCGAATCTTTGTTTCGCAATCATATTATACACGACGATACGCGATGTCTTTGTACTCCAATGACCGCAATGTCGGAGACCTCTAGTGCCTCTCGTTATTTATTTATTTATTTATTTTTTACTAAAGCGGAGTTAATTCGAGGTACGCTTAAAATACCAGTCTCATTAACTTCTTGGCTCGCAATCATCGTCCGCTTGTGCAAGGAAACGAACACACCTAATTCCTCTCCCGTTCGTATTTACTCTCGTTCGGAGTAAACAAGAGCTATCGTCTTCTTTACATCCTTTTTCCTAGAGCTACACAAACAAGATCTGCAAATCGTGCCGCAATTATGCAGAGAAATTTTTGTTCCACCGGAAAGAGAATCTTCCGCATTCTAATCCGATACTAACGAGGCGAACATGTAAAATCGCGATTCCGGTAAACAAATATCAGTTGTCACAGTGCCGCAGTTGTACTTGTCCATGGTGCTCACTGTGCACGGAAATTTCTCAAATGGTTTTCCTCTTTCACTCTCTCGCTTTCACTGTTCTTCGAAAGCGTTTTTGTATTATTCATTTTACAAATGCGCTGTTCGATTTGATGTTTTTCATATTAACTGCGATTTCACGCAAAACATAAACGAACCAATGGTGTCGGAACGGGATAGCATACGGGTACATTGTATCCCTTTACATAAAATAAAAAAAAAATCGAGGGGTTACAAAGTATTAGTTGATGAAGATGTCTTGTGAGATTTCAGAGACAAGATTTACGCGATTTTTTGCTGTTAACTCAGTTTTCAAAAAATAAGTTTGGTTTGTGTCGACTTAAATTTTCAATTTTTATGTGTCCCTGAAGAAAAAACATTCTAACGCCACTACAAGCGGTAAGAAGAGAAAACGTGCATTCTGCAGATACAATGAGATTTTGAAATTTTTTGATACTTGGCAAAGGTATAAGCGTTAAAGTGAAGCGAAGTCATGGATGGACTAAGGGCAGCTTGGAATAAGGCTTCTCATACGTATTTCGAGGCCTCATTTATTTCATTCTCCAATTCATGTATGTTCTCTGAAGTCAACAGTTCCACTCCTTGCGTTGTACTAACGGATTACTACAACTAAAAACGCTACAACACTTCTGCGAGCTCGCTTTTTTCGAAGATGCAGATTGATGAAGATCAGCCTCTTGAAAAGCATCTGCAAGTTCTACGGACGTATTTAGGGATATTTCACTCTTTCAAGGGAGAAATATGTCCTTATCATTTTCAAAATTTTCTGTAAATTCGCGAATTTTTGAATTAATTCACAAAATTAATAAAACTTTACATTCACCAAATGGCAAACTGATAAGCGATCACCTTCTCCTCCAGTTTCCAAGAATGGCCACCTGCAGCGCACTGTTCTCGGTAATTCGCGAATTAGTAGCAGGGGAATAACAAAGGGGGGATAGGATATAAGTGCTCCCCCTCGCGAATTTCCGAAGTCGGTATTTTTCGGCAAATTTGATCATTTAGTTGGCATTTCGGACATCAGTCTGCAAAATATGAAAACTTTTAGAGATTTTTCCCGCTTGTAAGCTCGTATGCATTCCTTTTACCGAGTCGTAATTTCAAAATACCCCCCCCCCGCCACACACACATACACACACCGGTAGGGCTCACGACCCCACTGCTGAGCAGTACACTGTAAGCTTAGGGTGTCCCTTATTTTACAAGTTTTCGCCAATCGATTAGGTGCGCACTGAAATTTGTTCTAATAAACCTAGAAACTTGCCATAAAAATTTGAGCTTAGTATATAAGGTCATTAACCCGTGGCACTTTGACCTTAAAGTTTTGTGCAATACTGAGATTTTACAAAAAAATCGCGGATATCTCGGAACATATTAACTTCAGAACCAAAATGCTTCTAACATAAAATGTTCCTTGTTAACTTTTCTATCAAAAAGATTCCATACAACTTTTTCTAGAATGCATATTTACCGAGATAATTGCAAAAATTTGTGGAAGTTTTGAGGAACGTGGTGGCTTTTGTTATTCTTTCTTTCATAACCGATCTTTACTAGCTACGTCGCAAGTTATCCACAAAATATATTCACTTTAGGACCAAAATGCAAATAAGATAAAATGATTCTTGTTAAATTTTCTATAAAAAGGTCTATACAACTTTTCTTTAGAAAACATATTTCTCGAGATAAACACAAAAATGCGTGGAATTTTCGAAAAACATAGGCTTTTTATTATTTTACCGCTGAAATATCTATTAATGTCGGGTAATGTACAGTACAATATAATTTCAGTCTCTGTCTACTGGGCAAGCCCCCCAGTTTTCCCCCTCCTCCCACCTGGCTAAGCCCATGACAGTTTGTTGGGTACCTACTATAGCGTAGACCTCGAATTATGTATGTATATCAACAATAGTCAACAATTTGCGCATAAGATATAACACTGTGTGTTGTTAAGGAACAGTCACGTGTTCTCAGAATTCAGGGTCATTTCCTATGGGCAAATCGCTATTTCCTATTATACATTGTATATCATCTCCAGTCCACCATACCAAGTCTTCAACGGAGTCTTAGAATGCTCAAGACTCAATAAAAACGCACAGTTTGTTGACCCTATATCGCAAAGTCTGTTTTCTTCAATCATTGAATTTGGAATTAGCATAGCTCATGGATGCTTAGTTAACGTTTCAATTTTAGGCTCTTCCGCGAATTTTCTATCACTAGATCAGACCAACAGTCCCTACCTCTTGCAAATACAAGCTTTCAATAATTGCAGGGGGCAAGGGATGAGCCTCCACGCATGCTGAATAATCAAGAACTAAGAGCTTTAAAGTATTTTCGAAACAGCTGGTGCCCCCTGGAAACAGCAATTTTGCTGGCTAATTATCCCAATACCGGTCGATAATGCAGGGCTAAGACGGTCCTTTTCATTACCAACACAGACGAGAACGATGACTCCGTTCCGAATTATGTCGATCAATATTGAAGGTATAACTGCTACGAGCGCTCAGCACATCCTAGGAAGGTAGATGTGCCCCTAAATGAAGCATGTCGCTTAGTGGCAGGATGCCTCAGGCCGACCCCACTTGCCGAGCAGTATGGCCTTGCACGAATAGCTCTTCCGGAAGTTCGCAGGGAGGTTGCAGCCAGAGCCGAAAAATCCAAGGCAGTGCACAACCCCCTACATCCCATGTATGGCTATGACGACTTACCAGAAGGAAGACTGAAATCGAGGCCTAGCTTCATCAGAGCAGTCAACGAATTAAGTGCTCCCGCCGAATCAGAGCGCTACCGAATTTGGAATGCAGCATCGGAGACTGGAACTCTATGTGAATCATTACCCCATGGCAGCCACCTTAAATACGGTCCTTGGAAAACTCTAAACAGGCTGAGAAGCAAAACGACACGCTCAAAATATAACCTTCATAGATAGGGCTTGGCTAACGACCATCTATGCGAGTGCGGCGAGGTACAAAATGACAGACACTTTTTCAAGTGTCAATTATACGGAGACTATGACGCGAACAGATTGAACCATACAACTGATGACGAGGGAGTAAAGTTCCTCGAGTACTGGGGTAGGAAGGGAATCTGAGTCGACCGGACACGAGGAAAAAAATAATCGCAAACATTTCTGCAAGAGTCCATCTTCACCCCTTAAACGATGAGATGAAGAGAACCGTTTTTGCTTGTCATAGGCGTAGCCAGAGGGAGAGGGCGAACTGGGGCGCTTATTCAATCCTTAGGTGCTGAAGCTTTATTTGGGTGACCCACGATTTGTACAACGGGTAGTCAGCAAATTGTATGCGAAGTGTCGAACGAATTTTTGGAGCGAGCTTCTTTACGCAGATTCAGGATGGTAGTTAACGTAAAAAAAGAGAGACGAACGCGAAAACATGCAACGGAAGTGACGTAGTAAGCCTGCGTCCACATTAAGTGATATATAAAGCGAAAGAGAGAGCGCGTATGTGAAAACCAGTGTTTGGAACCGGAACCGAAACCGAATCCGGAACCCATTCAAATTCAACAGTTTCATGAGACCGAAACCAAAACCCTTTAATGTGCAAAAGACCAAATTAAGACCTTAAAACCTTAAACTCAACTGGTCATTAACCAAAACACAAACCAAATGTTTGAAATGTAGGTTTAACTGAAACCAAAACCGACTGCTCATATCTGCGTCAAGACTGTTAATCAATTAAATGAAAAGGTCCCAGTCGGTCTTCGGTCAATGCGGTTTTCTGTTATCTGTTCTTCTTTGTTGCCGCTTGTGTGCTTGCTGGCTGTTGGCCTGCATGCTTCAGACATCCCACTGATAAGAATAAGATGTCTGTGCCTTGAGCAGTCAACGTGGGCACAACAAAGAACAAAAATAAACAGTTGGCAAACCATGACCATGAGGCAGAGATGCCGAACGGGAACGAACGACTCGTTCTTCGTTCCTTCAGCTAGGGAACGACGCCGTTCCGTTCTTTTTTCGTTCCGGAACGAGGAACGGAACGACGGAACGGCCGTTCCCTTATCAGTATTATTCCCCTATCATTTCGCCGTAAGCCTGATTGTTTATTTTTATTTGCAATTTGTAAAATTTTAATTTCTAATGAAGGAAATAGAATTTTTCATGCCTTCACCTTAATTCGCTGCACGTAGAGGTTGCACTATTTTTATTTTTATGAAGAAAGTACCTGCGAGTAAACTGAATCCACCTTTGTTGTTACCCAAGGTGAATACCAAGGTGAATCACCTTGGTTGTTACCTACAAATTTCAAGATTCAGGTACTCCTCATGTTCCTTAATTGTCGATTTGAGATCGGTTGTTATCGGCGAAAATTAATGATGATTGGTGTCAAGTCTGTTTCCTTACCATTCTTGTTGATAGTGAAAACATATTTTTATGAAATAATATTTCTCTATCTACGCAACATGATAACCAGGGTTGAGATTTTTATGCTTTTGCATATTTTTTGCCATTGCTTCACTGAACACTTACCTTTACGAACTGTAAGCTTTGAAGTAAAATGAGCCATATATTTAGAAGAGCATTTTTTGTATATTTTATGGGTAGTTGCTTATTATTTTCGACTATTTTTAAAATTCTTAGGGCATTTTCTAGCATATTTTCACAAATTTACAGTTTTAAGGACATAAAAATGCATCTTTCACTAGATTTACTCATTCTTTCTCAGGAAATGGCAACTCTGTCAAAGGAACTTCGAACTTGGTGAACCAAAAGAAAAAGAACAAAGTCGCCTGTTTCTTTCTTCTCTACCATCAAACACTTCGTTACAATACTTTTCATTTTTTATTTCAGTTCAGTACATTATATACTGATGCAGAGCCTATTTTAGGAGAAATTTGGAACTGCATTGTATATGATTCTGCATATAAAATTTTTCGTCCTCCTCCTCACGAATAAACTTATAATATTCGGCAAACTGAGGCCATGGACCTGCAGTTTCCGACTGTTCGTTGCACTTATCCGTCATTTAATAAACTTTAAAATGCGAACGAAAAGTATAATTTAAAAAATATGGAAAGATTTGCTGATATATATCTACTGAAGTTTTGTCACTCAAATAACTTGAACTGACATGAACACCCCCCCCCCGGAAAGACAATTCGCGCCTATTTTTTATTTATTGGCAATAATTGACTTTGAGAACGTCGTTCTTCCGCATTTTCGTTCCGGCATGAGCCGTTCTGAACGTCGTTCCGGAACGACATGTAAACAGAACGGGAACGGAACGAGGAACGAGCCGTTCTTCTCGACTCGTTCGGCATCTCTGCCATGAGGCAATTTGAATTTGCATCTTATGTTGTTATGTTGTTTTTTTGCTGGTCTGTCTCTCACTCTCACTGTCTTTACTTAGAGGATTTTTCTAATGTCTAGTAAAAGAGTTAGATATTTGAACTGATCTACAGAATAATTCAACCTGCCAATGCCCATTCCCAAGTAAGTCGATGCTACAGTTCATATGTTATGGTTGGTTTCCAATTATGGCTGATTTGACTATAGAAATGATGAGATTTTTATTTTGTTTGAGAAAGATCTTATGAGCCCGACTGAAACCGATTCATTATGTGAAGTGAAGACCATAACCAAAACCGGCTCAGCAATGAAAGACCGAAATATGACCCTTTCAGTATTTTAAATCGGTCTCATGACCGAAACCGAAACCTACTGAGAAATTAAATGGAAGTTCCGAACCGAAACCAATCTAAATGGAAGCTACAAAGCCCAAAACCGATCAAAACGAAAAATTGAATCGGTTCCAAACACTGGTGAAAACAGACTAATTCCTCTCCACACCTCCGTTGACATTTTTCTGTTAAGACAACATTTAGTACACCCACTTAAGGAACTCACACATTGCGAAAGAAGCTTCGCTTTTCTGTCGGGTGTCTCTCAACCCCTTACGCATTTTCTAACTTTCGGCAAATTCTTGTGAAACTTTCTCCTTTGTTGCCTCGACTGAAATAAGTTACGCAAGTGAACTGAGGAGTAAATCTGGGAAACAGGGTGGAAATCAATCAGTCTCCTATCACAGGTTCTGATCCTGCTTTGTTTGCAGAGAATCTATCACGAAATTCGAAATATCGTTTTGCTTGTAACAAAAACAATTGATATCGGAATGTCTTCTATCGGAAATCGAGGCTTCCATTGTGGCACTCATCTTTCAAATCTTTTTCCAGATCTACTCGAATGTGATCCGGCGCGATTAACCGCGATGTTACACCTTTGTGAAGCCAGTCGGGTACCGGATTCGATTTATGTTTTACCCTAAATAAATTCATCTTGCGATCACGTTCTCCAGCATATGTCTATTTCCTTTTTCAGGCTGTCGTTAAAACCGCCGCGCCGGATAATTTTCCGAAATTATTTCTTTTCATTTGTCGGGACAGTTCATTCGACAGCGTCATCTATTTTCAGATCTGCCATTCCTTCTGTGACCCGTTTCTAATTCGAAGAGGCAACGACCAGAGAAAGGGAAAAAGTGTAGTCGTGTCAAAGCGTATAATATTTTTAAAATACCATTGGATTTCGTAAGAGGCTTTCGAAGCGTTCCCATTTCGAATAACGTATAACAGTTGCGTTCGATACCGTCTCGCCGCTACAGCATGCACTTCAATTCCCCTTTTTCTTTCCATTAGATATAAATCTGTGAAAGGAGATATTCCTACCAATACCGTTTTCTGCTTTCCGATTTTCCCGTTCGAGTTTCTTGGAGAGTATCAATACCGAAATAATATTTATGTATTTCGTAGTGGCAGTCACGCTGACGACCGTCTACAATTTTTTTTCTCGCTTTTTCGTTTCCTGCACCCGGAAAACGGCGAATATAACAGGGTCATTTCGTTCTAGCTGTGAAAAACTCTGGTCGAGTAGATTATGCAGAATGCCCGGATGAAAAAAAAAAAAAAAAAATGCTTCTCGTAAGGATAGGCAACTCATTTATCCGCTTCTCTTTCGAAACGCCTCGCAATCTCGCAAGCATCGTCGCCACAGCAACTTAACCGCCGGTGCTTTCTATAAGACCCGCTTATTCCTATAAAGTTTTTGGTTACCCGGGTTAGTTTTCTTCGGCATAAACTTCTTGCATTGCTCGAGCAACTCATCTTCGGCCATGCTTCTTGCTGCCTGCGACAGCGGCAGCATTTTAAATTAAATATCCAGCCGCATTCTGCGGCTTGCTCTGCATACCCTAACTACCGCACGCTCCTTTTCTCGTTAGTAATTGAATCCAGTTAACCATTTCCATTGCGTGACTCGCTTAGCGGCTCTCAGCACTGTGTATTTGCAAATCGTTTGTCGGCTGATGATGTAAATAAAATAAATATTACGTAGTGTCAGTTCGTATTTCTGTATTTGAGCAACACTAGATGTACTCACTTACATAATAATATGTATATGTGTAAGAGTTCTCGATGGCTCGCACTCTCTGTAAACTTGCACGTTTAGTGTTGTTTAATTCATTGTAACAAACTGCACTGTTATATCATGTAAAACCGGATTATCGATGGTATCAATATTGTATCTCTCGTTTGATAGCAACGATGTATTTATTCTCTCGCACGTTTATGTTTTACTTTGCGTCTTACAGGTACAGTCTCCACCCGAGGAAGACGCTTATGTTTCGATTCTTTATAATTAAAGCATCTTTACTCGTCTCCTTCGTTTTCAATTTATACTGACTCCGTGAATTCTTACAAATCGAAACATATTGTTTTCGCGGAAATTTTTCGGGTCTTTAACATTTTATTTGCTAAGTAATGTCGCCGGTCAAAGTTCGTTTTCTCTTCGTCACAGAAGCCTCGTCGACCTCTTCTCAAACCACGGTCCTTCGCATAAAGAGAATGCAAGTTGAAGGAGAAGATGAAGCCTATGTGTTTCCCAAGCACTTCCAGGACTCCACAATACACTCAGAACTCATGAAAACCAAAACAGCGTTGGCAGTTAAGAAGGTCCTGAATGAACGTAACAAATACAGAAATCCAATTATCACGTTATCTCCGGAACTCCGGGAATTGTATCTAGACGCCGATGGTAACGCCATGTTTCAGTCAGAACTCCTAGAGGAGGCACCAGATTGCGAATCACCACCTTGTGGTGTGAAAGTTCCATCCTTGGATGCTGCATCCGCTACACCCTCTCGAAAATCGCTATTGTCAATCATGAAGGACGCAGTTTTGGAAAAGTTTAACTCTAAATTGTTAAATGCAAGTTCTTGGATCGATCTTTTTGAATCCGAATGCACTCGTCTCGAAATTCCAAAAGACAGATATTGGGAGGCCATTCGTTTGTTCCTTGAAAATTCGGCCATTGATTGGTATAGCGCTGTACGTGTTACGCTGAAAACCGCCCCCTGGGAATCTTGGCGAGCATCCTTCCTCGATGCTTTCGCACCTAAAGGCTGGATGGAGGCACAGCTGGCCCATAATTTTCGTTTCCTTTCCGGGTCACTCGGCGAATACGCTCTGAAAAAGCTGAGTTTACTGGTAAACCTGGAACCTCAGATGACTGAAGAAACAAAAATTTGGTTGATTGTCGTCGGACTCCCCATCTCAATTCAGGAACATAACAACCGTAAAGAAATCACCTCAGTGAGTACTTCACTAGCAAAGATTAATTCGTTCAAACGAGCGCCAGCACCACGTACATTTTCTAGCCCTAATAATAATAATAATAATAATAATAATAATAATTTGTTCACGAAAATGAATACGCAAATATGTGAATCTTGTTTATATTGTGAAAAAAAAGGTTACCCAGGCCGAGCGCATTCAGAAACTGACTGTAGAACAAAACATTTTGATAATCTGAGAAATGCTCAGAAAAATATTAAAGTAAAGTATACACCTATAAATAATTCAAAAACAAGGCAGGTCATAAACTTGTTAGAAGTCGAAGATCTCATTGCCGAAGTTGATGAAAAAAACTAGTTTTCCCCTCGCTCATTGTTTTGAACTTGCTCGTTGAGGATATTATGGGTAGAGGTCTTTATGACCCTGGTTCAAATATTTCTATAATCACTCAACAGTTTCTATCAAAAACGCATCACAATTTATTCGTCCCTCTAAAACGACGATTTAAAACAATGATTGGTGAGGGGTTTATTATGGGTGTAACTAAGATGAATATGAAAATTTTCAATATATCGCGCAGAGTACAAATTTTTGTAGTTGATAGCAAATTTTGTAAATACGATTTTATTATTGGCTTGGATCTTATTCCAATGTTTGCTCTTTTGCTAAACTGCAACTTACAATTATCTCAGCAAGTTAATGTAAATGAGTTATCAATTCAAGTAAACTCTAACATAAATAACAATCAGTGTTCAAATTATCGTTTAGTCAATTGGAATGAAGCCATTCCTGTTGAAAAATTTAACGCCAAAGTTGCTCACCTGGACCCTGAAAAACAGACCGCTATTCATAAGTTAATCAATAAATATAGTTCAACTTTTGCCAGGGATGCCTTTGATATAGGGACTGTACGCGACTATGAAGCCCACATTGAATTAACTGAAAATAAATTTGTCACAAAAAAACCTTATAGATGCTCGTACAAAGACCAACAGGAGATCAAAAGGCAAGTAGCGGAGCTGCTGAATCACGGTTTGATCCAGCAGTCCTACTCTCCTTTTGCATCACCTGTTACACTTCAATACAAAAAGACCAATGAAGGATGTGTTAAGGAAAAGAATCGCATGTGTATTGATTTTTGTGATCTCAACCAACTAGTGGTGGGTGAAGGGCAGCCTTTCCCCCTCATTGAAGATCTAATTACTAAAACGAGGGACTGCGCTTGGTTTTCTGCCTTGGATGTGAATTCGGCTTTTTGGTCAATTCCCATTTGCTCGTGAGGATCGACACAAAACGGGATTTGTCACCCAGCATGGGCACTATGAATGGGGATGTCTCCCATTTGGGTTAAAGAACTCCCCTGCTGTGTTCCAGCGCGTCCTCTCAAGAATAATCCGTCGACACAATTTGAGCAACTTTTGCACAAATTATATCAATGACATTTTGGTGTTTTCCAAAAACTTTGAAGAGCATTTAACACATCTGGAGGCGCTGATGAAAGCGATCCAATCTGAGGGTTTCAGATTAAAATTCATAAAGTGCAATTTTGCTACTCATTCAATTCAATACCTTGGTCACATTATAGGGCATAATTTAGGTCAACCACTTAACGACAATTTAGCAGCTATAAGTAATTTTCCAACCCCTAAGACACAGAAGAATATTCGCCAGTTCTTAGGCAAAGTCAATTTTTACCACCATTTTA
Source organism: Acanthococcus lagerstroemiae (assembly GCA_031841125.1). Taxonomy (NCBI): domain Eukaryota; kingdom Metazoa; phylum Arthropoda; class Insecta; order Hemiptera; family Eriococcidae; genus Acanthococcus; species Acanthococcus lagerstroemiae. Next base: position 38,886,957 of record CM063108.1, on the reverse strand, counting down.
TACCAAATGCAGCTACAGTTTTAGAACCCTTTCATAACCTACTACGTAAGAACGTTGTTTTCAAGTGGTCTGAGGAATGTCAACGAAACTTTCAGGCGATAAAGAGTTACTTAACCTCGTTGCCAATTCTGGCAGTCTTTAATCGCACAAAACCTATTATTATATATACTGATGCCAGTGGTGTTGGAATAGGGGCTGTACTGAAACAGGTTCAGGACAACGGAATCGAAAAACCAGTAGCCTTTTTCTCTAGAAAGCTGTCAGAGGCACAACGTAAAAAAAAAAGCAATTTACATAGAGAGCTTAGCAGTATGAGAGGCCGTAAGGTTTTGGCAGTACTGGCTTATGGGCCAAAGGTTCAAGGTTGTTACTGACCATAAGCCTCTACAGCATCTAAATCTCTACTCTCAAACGGACGAAGAATTGGGCAATCTTGCTCATGAACTACTACAATATGATTTTGAAATAGTGTATGAACCAGGACTAAGTAATGCAGAAGCAGATTGCCTCTCACAAAACCCTGTTTCCGAATGCAAATCGAATACAACCACACATGTTAATTTTTTAGACATTGATCAGATTAGACAAAGCCAGAAAAATGTAACGAGAACAAATTCAGATACGATTAAACATGTTGTTATTTTACGTAATTTTAAAGGTAAGAAACGAATAGTCCTAGATCAAGAATTTGGAAAAAAGTTAATTCAATTACGTAGTACATACAAGACTTGGTCATATTGGAGCAAACCAAGTCTTAAAAACTATTCGTAAACATTATTATTTTTTTTTAAAAACATGAACGCTTTAGTAAGACATTTCTGTTCCAAATGTGATATCTGTATTAAGAATAAGTCACGTAGAAGTAAACCAATTGGTCATCTTGGTATGTTAGGTCCTGTCACACGCCCCTTCGAAATTGTGTCTTTTGACACAGGAGGTGGATTTGGGGAAAATTGATCCTCGAAAAGGTACCTACATCTTTTAGTTGATCACTTCACCAGATTCGCCTACATATCCACCTCTAAACATCAGACTGCTTTGGAGATGATTCGTCTTATTGATGCTGTTCATCAGGAAAACCATATCGGCATCCTACTGACCGATCAGTATGGCGGTCTTATCTCCCAAGAGTTCGAGGACTATTGCGCGGGCTCGGGCATCGAGCATGTATTTGTTGCAGTTGACAGCGCCTTCTCGAACAGTCTGAACAAACGTCTAAATCAGACCCTTGTAAATCGCATTCGCTGTAAGAAAAATTGTGAAAAATCCGACTCTCCCTGGACAACTGTGGCTCGATCATGCGTATATGATTATAATAATACGATTCATACTGTTACTGGATTTTCTTCAGATTATTTTCTAAACGGATCAATAATGAAAAACTTGGTACCAGATAAATTTCTTGAGATCTCAGACCTGGCAGAAGATTGAAAAAAAACTTTCAGAAATTCGCTTCAGTATCACAGGGTAAACAAGATGCGCTATGACAAACAGAGACAAAACCAGTCTTTTGATGTCAGTGATCTTGTTTACATTGAGAATGGAAGCGAGCTGAATCGCGCCAAACTAGATGAGGTGCGAATCGGCCCTTTCCCTATCACTCGAAAACTATCAAACACTGTGTTTGAAGTCGACGTTGGTTTCAAATCTGGGGCCAAACGTTTGTACCATATTAGCAAAATTATCTTTTCTGCCTCATCTGCCCCTGTATTGTCTTCGAATGGGGGGATGTAAGAGTTCTCGATGGCTCACACTCTCTGTAAACTTGCACGTTTAGTGTTGTTTAATTCATTGTAACAAACTGCACTGTTATATCATGTAAAACCTGATTATCGATGGTATCAATATTGTATCTCTCCCCGATAAAGAATTTGGTTGCCCTGAAATTGCCCCGGACTTATTGCCCTGCAAAAGGCAACTGGTTGCCCTGTAATTGCCCTCCAGCACTCCAGAACCGACCAATCAGAACGCACCATTTTACCATTGCGTAAAAAGGCAACATGTTGCCCTCAAGTTGCCATCTGAGTTGCCTTTTCAGATTGCTCCATGGTTGGTTGCCCTATCGGTTGCCCGTCTGGATTGCCCTCGTGTTGCCCCATGGTTGCTCTCTCAGTTGCTCTTCTGGATTGCCCTCTGGTTGCCCCGTGGTTGCCCTTCTGGATTGCTCTCTTGTTGCCCAGTGGTTGCCCTTCCAGATTGCCCTCTTATTGCTCCATGGTTGCCTTCTCAGTTGCCCTCTTGTTGCCCCGTGGTTGCCTTCTCAGTTGCCCTTCTGAATTGCCCTCTTGTTGCCCTATGGTTCCCAGGATGTTCAGTTCAGTACTACTCCCCCATGAAGACACACTCACTTATATCACAGGTGACAAAATGGAATAAAAGTGTAAAAGTCAAAGGCTATATTAACTGGAAAACAAGATTGAGTATATACATATTATGTAAAAGAAGGGAATGAGGATGTAATCTAATAAAAATCCTCAAAGGAAATGAAAATGAGGTACCTATCTCTTATATATGGGTCATTCTACCGAAACCTTGATAATTCATGCTTTTTTTGTTTAAAAAAAAAATAAAGACAAAACATTATTACTTGTTTTTTCATCGAAATCATTTATATGCATATAATAGAACGTATTTATGATGAGGTTAAACCAATAGCATACTTCCTAGGGGAGGAGACAGAGGGGGCTCAAAATGATAAGACCACTACGCTGAAGGAATGGCAGCCCACGTTGAAGGAACTGTTGGCTATAGAAAGAAGTTCCTACGCGCACGCGTGCCCGTGTACTGTGAATACGCACGTACTCTTCCACACGCACATCAATGAACTTGTATCAGTGCTGCCAGGTGCTCCGGATTTTCTAGTCAATCTCCGGATTGATCGACCTTCGGCAAAAAATATCTGAATTTTTGAATAATGTCCGGAAAGTTTGGGGAAAATCCGGATTTTCGTTGTTTTTTCTCGTTTTGTGGTTTATTCAACTTCTGATTAGTTTGAAATATTTTTCTGTGGCTGACTGCATTTTCACTGCACTAAACTGGACTAGAAAAAATGTTTTCTCACTTTCTTACCTTAATAATTACTCAGTTTTCCTTCCACCCACAGCATCCTTTTTCAGAAATATTTGCTCTGTGTCTGTTTTCTGACAGGTTCAAATTTGACCACGGTGAAGGACAAAAAAGCGAGAGACACGTTATCAAATATGGCTTGCGCATTGATTCTGATCGAGTCTATAACACGTACTGCATTACCAACTTGTTCACTGTACTCACAAAAACTGTACACACGCATCAGTTTATCCAAACACGCAGAGATAATATTTACAAAAAAATTTTTGAAGTCCAATCCATGGCGAAGGACAATTATGTCGAAGGGATTTTTGAGCATTTAAATGAGATTTCCAAAAGGGGTAGGGGCACGATACTTCAAATTAATAAAAAAGATACAATAATTTATCCTCTGAGTTTATACAGTATTAGAGGACCCTATTGTTTATACATTGCCAGATATCTATCTGGGACAAAAGTAACAAGGTTTCGGTAGAATGACCCGTATACATTATTAAAAATAGGATAATGAATGGCTGCGTCAGCATACAGCTATACAGTTACATATTATTGAATAGAATTGACATTTGAAATATAAAGAATAATATGTGACCGGCTCTGAAGGAGTAGACCTTATGGCTAAATTATTGATTTTGAGATGTGAATGGTTTCTGAACTTTCGAACCCTCCTCTTTCACGCATTATCGTGTGCGAAATAGCAAGATATGCATTCTAGGCGATGGTAGAGGGGCATTGATTACACCATATCATTGCAAAAATACGAGTAATGAGCGTACGGTTCGTTGTGTCGTTGTTGAGTAATTGAGGAGATGAGAATCAAAAGTGACTTTATCCAATTTTCATTTGAAATGGGTTAGTGAGCGTTCCTGACGGTAACGGAACATGAAAATGTTTGTCACGTACGTTTTGTGAGTTGCCTGCCTACCATATTAGTAGGAGAAACCGCCCCAGGCCACGCGCAGTAAATCCCATCAATTTTTCTTCTGAAAACATTTTCTGGCGAATAATGTCACTTTTGATTCTAACCTCTGCTGCTTTAATGGCTTCTGCCGTTTTTGAATATCTGCAACGAAGCATTGCAATTTGATCAAGCCAAATATGCGATATCTGGTGCAAATTCCGTGTGATCCACGACTAAAAAAATCAACGGAATTTTCTGATTCAGTCCGGCATGAATGCACCCTAAGAATGCACCATGCACAATCCTCTGATACCTGTCACTCTATAATGCTATGCTGCTACACGTTTCGTAGGTACACAGAAATATATACGGAAAACGTATTACGTTTAGCATGTACGTCTTACTTGTACTCACCTCTTCGAACGGCAACGGTGTAGAATCTGACTATACTTCAAATTGCTTCGCTTTTTCACTTTTAATAACGTATGAAATACAATTTCAGCAATCTTTCACGCAACACTCGTATCTCGGAAATACTGGACAAAGTTGTACAATAAAAACTGTTTAACCGAAAGGCAACCAATGAGCAACCAAGAGCAACCAAAGGGCAACCAACGGGCAACAGTGAAGTTTGCTGGAGAATATGAGGCAACTTCTAGAAGTGGGCGGTCCTTCAGCGTGGTTACCCTGTAGTTGCCCTAAAACGGCAACAGTTACCCTATTCTACAAGGCAACTACAGGGCAACCGTATTCAAATTATTTATCGGGTCGTTTGATAGCAACGCTGTATTTATTCTCTCGCACGTTTATGTTTTACTTTGCGTCTTACACGTACAGTCTCCACCCGAAGAAGACGCTTATGTTTTGATTCTTTATAATTAAAGCATCTTTACTCGTCTCCTTCGTTTTCAATTTATACTGACTCCATGAATTCTTACATATGTAAGGGTTTGAATTAGAGCAATTAAATGATTCGACAATTTGCAAACTAAAACCGATTTTAATACACAAGAAAAATAATCAGCTATATTTGAAATTGGAATTTCAAAGACGTTTGCTCCACAAAAATGACAAAAACTCGAATATGCGTGAGCTAAGACGGAAGTTTAACAAATGACGAACAGAACAAGTCTCGGATTGTACAAAGACCAAAAATCAGTATTTACACAAATTGACAATACCCGAATTAGGTATCAAGATCATGACTCCAAAGGAAACAACGAAGATAAGCTAATGATCGTGTACACGCAGTGCACAGTGAAAATCGACCAGTTTTGACAAAATAGTTTAACGGTAAAATACGGAAGTTTAAAAGTGAAAATATAACCACAGTTGAATCAAGACGAATTACAAAAACATGAGTAGCCATTATAAAATAAGTAAACACTTATTTTACATCCCCTCACCGAGCTTGTGACAGGGGAGAGCGCTACTTTTTATCAGCGCTTCCCGAAGCTCCCACCAGCTGATAGAAAAAAGAAAGGAGTAAAGGAGCAGATCAAGAGAGAAGTCCGACAGCAAACAGTTCAAGAGTGGCTGGCTTGCCTCCAAGAGACCATCCATGGCCGCTGGACATTGAGGTTAGTACACGATCTCGATGCATGGCTTTCGCGGCGGCACGGTGAGTACCATTTCACGCAGATGCTCACCGGGCATGGGTGCTTCAATGGTTTTCTTAACCGCTGGAACAAGGTACCCAGCCAGTGCTCGCATTATCCAGCCCAGGCTGATGATGCGCAGCATACCATCTTTTGCTGCACTGAGTGGAAAGACCAAGACGATGGTTGAAGTGATGCTGGCTAGCCCGCAGAACTGGTCAGCGACGATCCGATCCGCCAGCACAGTGATGCGGGCCAAGGAGGATGCCGAACGCGTTAGACAGCAGACAGCACCTGCGCAGCTCACGCAATCCACGCAGCAGGTCTTCAGCGACGAGGACTCCCCATACGTAGGGAAGGCTCCCCCATTAAACGGTCGGCTCTACAGCTGAAGCCCGGGGTCGCCGTGTTCGAGAAGAATACGGAAAGGCGATACCAGGATGCGGCGGCAGTAAGGGCGAGGACGAACATGACAACGATAGTGGAATCGCGAATAGGGAAGTGTGTGCTGTCTTTAGGGTACAAAAAAGGGAAGGAGAGAGAGAGAGAGATAGAGAGTCGCGCGTGCGTGTATTGATACCAGACTGTTTCCTCTCCACACCTCCGTTGACACTTCTATCAGATAACATTCAGCGCACGCACCTACCGACTGATGTAGCAACTCACACAGTGCAAAATTTGCATAATTTGCTTCACACCCACCCAAAAAAATCAAGCTGCTCTCTGGAAGAGTGGTCACGTTACGGGCTTGGCGTTCTACAGAAATCTGTGTGGAAGTTAGGACCGACGAAATTTTCTTCTACTCATAATAGAGGCTCGCATTCCGAGAAAAAGAAAGTTTGAGATCAGACGAAAAGAGGCGAGTGAAAAAAATACTTTCTTATCCGACGTTTCGTGGAATGTCCTGCAAGCTCTACTATACGAAAGTCGTAGCCAGTGGCGTAGTATGACGATTACCACCTCAAGGGCAATAAGCTAATCCACCCTTCTCAACCTCAAACACAGATTTCCGTGCATTCCATTCTTCGAATCTCGCGGCAATCAACCGTAGCGATTCGAGTATCCTCATCACTTTACCGCCAGCACATACAAGTAGAAATTTAATTAAAAACGCTCAGCCCACGAGACCGTTGGGCCGTATCGTTCGCGAACACACGGCCGTACTCACCGCACCGCATATCGCAAACGTAATTTTAATTTTACCGAACTCGTAAATTAAACTTACTACGCGCTATAGAAGTCGGGCAATAAGCTTGTAGTCCGTGTACTCTGTAGGGTAGCCGTCGTTTCCGTGAGAGTTTCCTTATGTCGGGCCGCGGGCAAGATAACGACCGGTTACATCCCCGACTCTATTTATTTCCACTCGCGGCTCCGACCCCGACGACGCTGGGCTATTTACAATTAAATGCGTGTATCCGTTGCCGAGCATCGTATTGTATACTCGACGGGGCTTTCATTTTCGTCTCCGCTTTTTTCCACCCCTGTGCGACCCGTCGAAATTAGCGAGCCCGTACAATAGGTCGCAAAGGTCACGCATACTTTCGCGCGGGCCGCGTCTACAGTCGGCGAAGCCAAGCGCAGGGTTATAGAAAAACACGGTGATAATGAACACGGATTCGGGCGTGACGGGTTAGCTTGTTAGCCCGGAAACGTTAACGGATCATTTGCCAGCGCTTACAAGCGAACGAGTATAAATTAAAATCATTAATCGCCGAAATTAATGGTTAACTCGGCGCGCCTTTTCGCTCCACTCACTCGCAGTTTGGTTTTCCAAGTTCGCGGCAACGTATCAATCTCGGCGAGGTTTGGGCTTCGGGGTGCCCGACTCGTCTTGGATCGCGGCGTCTCCGTGGGCTCGAATGAAAAATGGCATCGGCGATAATTATACCGACGTCGATAAGGTTGACACCGGGTAAAATATTAAATAAAACGGTAATATTAACAAGAGAAAAACTAGAAATCATACAAATTAATAAGTTAATAAAAATAAATAGGAAAGAATATAGCGTCAAAAAGGAAAACGAAATGATAGAAAAGATACTGGAGTATACGATGGGGATAAAGCAAATTAATAAAAATCTAATGTTAGGGAACAGATGGACAAGCTATCTAGTAGAAAACAAAAATGTAATCTCAGACAGGAAAGGAATAAATGAGGTAGCAACCCGATTTTATACCTATCTATATACAGATCCCTTTCCAGAAGAAATATAAATTATAGATACACAAGTACCCGAAAAAGAACCCCCCTTTATTATGGAAGAATTAAACTTTATAATAAACAAGTTGAAAAACAACAAAGCACCAGGAATAGATGGAATTAGCAATTAAGAGATTAAATACGCAGGGGAAGAATTTCGGACCATATTACTACGTCTTTTTAACTATAATATACATATATCCGAACACAGGTGCCTTTTTGGAGTTAAGCCTCTGGATTTCCGCTTTTACATCCTTGTGGTCAAAGTGTTTGATTACTGAAGGCTAACCGTTATGTTCTATGCTTGGGGTGACATCTGACTGGATGTCGTTGGGCTGGAACGTGTTCTCTAAGTGGGTGGCAAAGGTTTCCGCTTTTTGAGTGTCACTTCTGGCCCAGCCTGTTGTGGTTCGTAGTGGTGGTACATAGCTTGGTGGTTTTCTCGTGGCCTTGGCTACCTTCCATAATGAGTGGCCTGATTGGGAAATTTACAATTGAGTCCCATATTGTCTAATTGAGTCCGGTCCACAGCCAAGTTGAGTCCCCATCGTATGCTAATTGAGTCCCACGAGATGGGTGAATTGGGTCCCAGTTAGTATATCAGTTGAGTTTCAGCAATAATATAATGAAATGAAAATGTTATTGTAATCTAACGAGCTGTATAAGCATACCGTACTGTGTATCTGTGTGTATTGCAACTTGATTGCTTATCGGTCAACGGTGCCGAACTAATGTGTACCTAAAGCCGGCCGGCTACATACATGCGACATTCGCCGAATGACGAACGTTTGGCATACTTCTCGAACGTTCGCAATATCACAAATGCACCTCTACACACTATGCGTGAATTCGGCAAACGTCGAATGTTTTGGGATTGTTTCCTTTGACTCGCGTCAGTTTACCAACAACGGATGGAAAATGTTCGGCATTCGGCGAACGTGCCTCTCAACACTCGCCAAATGCCAAATATTGCCATACACACCACTAGATATTCAGCCGGCTACACACATGCGGCATTCGCCGAACTTCGAATCACGAATGTTCGTCATATGCCGAACATCTAGTGGTGTGTATGGCAATATTTGGCATTTGGCGAGTGTGAGAGGCACGTTCGCCGAATGCCGAACATTTTCCATCCGTTGTCGGTAAACTGACGCGAGTCAAAGGAAACAATCCCAAAACATTCGACGTATGCCGAATTCACGCACAGTGTGTAGAGGTGCATTTTGTGATATTGCAAATGTTCGAGAAGTATGCCGAACGTTCGTCATTAGGCGAATGTCGCATGTGTGTAGCCGGCTTTTTCGGCATATGACGAACATTCGTGATTCGAAGTTCGGCGAATGCCGCATGTGTGTAGCCGGCTTAACAGAGTGATTCAGTGAGCGAGTTACAGCATGCTAAAGGAATGTATTCGAATCAGTAATTTGAACCTCGAAGAATATTGCAGCGCAGTGTAAACTTTCGTCTTCGAATGTGCGGATGATATGCATAATATTTCAGTGTAAAATGGCTTCGTACAAAATGCTGAGTGAAAAACTGAAGAAAATAATAGTGATTGATAACTATAAGTTCAGGTTTCATAAGAAACTAGCGAATAACGTAGACAGATTTTGATGTTCGGTTAACATATGTAAAAGTTACAATAAAGTTAGTGAATATGGTGAAATTGTGCAACAGCCGACGGAACACTGTCACGAATCATACGACGAAGAAGAATTAGTGCGACATAAAGTTAGTAACGCTGTGAAGAGGAAGGCAACGAAAGACATATGCGAGAAACCAGCGAAGCTCATACGTCAAGGGATCACCGAGAATGTCGATATGGATTCTACATTAACTCTGCATGACATACAGCTGATACGGAAGAATGTGTACAGCTGTACACTAGTCGACGAAAGGATAGACCACCGCAACCCAAGAAAAAGGAAGACGTTTGTTCATACCTTGGCACTCTGGCTCTTGAAACGAATAGGAATGAAGAGTTCTTCATGAGTTCCGTAAGTGATGAAGACATAGTAATATTCACTTGCGACGAAAATTTGAAATTTCTAAGTCGTGCTAAAGAGATATTTGCCGACGGAACATTTCGCTGTTGTTCCAAACTTTTCTATCGAGTCTTCACCGCATCCATACATTGAGTCAAAATGTGTATATACCTCTCGTCTTCGTATTATTGGGCAGTAAGCAAACAGAAATGTACCACAAAGCGTTCACCCGAATTGCTCGTTTGTCTACAGCTTAACTTGCAATTTCAACCAAACACTATATTCGCGGACTTCGAGGAAAGCATTCATAAAGCTGTGCGGCTAATGTGGCCAAGAATTATCATAATAGGCTGTCGGTTTCATTTATCACAGGCCCGGTGGCGGCACATTCAGACCCTCGTAGAGATGTGGACAGTAACATAGGACAATACCTGAAACTGTTTTTCGGCCTACCTTCTCTGCGACCAAGTGAAGTCTTAAAAACTATCAACGATCATCTGAAACCTGCTGCTCCTCGGAATTCGCAAATTCAAAAATTTCATTCGTACCTTCTGAAGACATATTTCAAACCCAATTCTTTGTTTCCGCCTCACATGTGGGCGAAATACTCATCATGTTTAACCCGTACGACCAATGAATGTGAAGCTTTCCATTCACATTTGAATAAAAGTTTCTATTCTGCTCACCCTAATTTAGATACATTTACTACTGATTTGCTGCGTCTCCAAACTGTCACTTACATAAAGATGCGTTCTGCCGTGAAAGCTTCCACTTCAGTCATCGGAAAGGAGCTATTTGTAGCCGGAAAAATGTTTGCGCTTGACTCTGGTCATATAGATGTAATGACTTTCATTAAACACGTCAGTTATAAATTTTTGCCTAAGGAGAAATTGTAACTAGTGAGATGTATGTACTTTTTCTCATAATTAATAATGTTCATTTTTTAAAACCTTTTTTACTTTACACTTAGAACATTTTGACTTGTTGTTTTTGTACGAATACTTAACTAATTTCATTTCATTAATTTCTTTTTTGCCGTAATACACAATTAGTTGGCTACATTTCTACATTTTTTCATGCAAAATATTCGGGACTCAATTCACCTACAGTATCGGACTCAATTTGCACTCACAATAAATTAAGGTGGGACTCAATTTGGCTGTACACCGGACTCAATTAGACAAGATGGGACTCAATATTGTAGTGCGGCCGTTTGATTCTCTAGCGGTATCGAGTGATTGCACAAAATCGTGGAATGATTTCTCGTTGATTCTTCTAATGAGGTTTTTCGTTTTCTTGCTGACTGTATGAAATGTAGCTTTATCTTCGGCTGTCCTGGATTTTTGCCATCGATGCTTAGCCTTCTTCTTTCCCGGTCCATTTTGAGGACTTCGCGGGGATATAAGACCGCGACGGAGTGTGCTGCATTGCTTGGTGTTGCGGCCCTTGCGGCTTCAATCAATATTTTGGTAAAGTTAGATACCGCGTCCTCCAGCTCTTCGGCTGTTTTTAATCTCATTCTGAGATCAATTTTACTATCGATTTCTTTTCAATATGCTTCCCAGTCTGTATGCTGGCTGGTTACTTTGGGCTTGCCTTTTGTTTATGTATGTAGTATTGTGTCGTTTCGATGAAAAACTATAGGTGAATGGTCTGAGGTGAGGTCGCATTCATTTTTGACATCGGTGTAATTAGCTAAGATGCCTTAGATTACAAAGAAATCGATCTGTAAAGTGACCACAATTCTTTATGAATTCAGCCAAATCATTGTACTAGAGTTTACTGGAGGCTGACAAGATCAAATGAATTTCAATTTTCAGTTTCATGAGACTTTCTATATTTTTAAAATTCTAGTAATTGCACACTTCGGTGATTCTTCCAAAGTGATTCTAAATTTCCATGATCCAGGCTGAAAGGCCAAACATTAATATTCGAACTGGTTAACGACTTCTATAATGTCAAGTGGAGTTCAGTTTTCTACTTTTTCATTTTCGTTTCAACTTTTAGATTTTTTTTTTTTAAAGTTAATTTTCTAAAGTGACTTACAAGTTTTCATACATCTTGCCCAATTCTAAATACGCATGCTGTAAAGTTATGTGCGACCAAAGTAGTGAGAAATCCAAAAGAAATTTTAGTACTTTAGAAAAAGACCCTTTAATCACCCAAAATTAAAAGAAAAAAATCGAAGATCCAGATATAAAAAGGGTTTTTGTTGATATATAACTATCCCGCTGCTCTCCGGCTTGCAAATGACGGATTCTCCAGTTTTAGACCGGTGGGGTTCGTGTCATTTTGTTCCGGATCGAGTTCCCAGAGTAAATCGTGAACAGGACAAGAATGGGAAGATCATAGACATAGACACGTCAATTAAGTACATACCGCTGGAAAGTAATCTGCTGAAATACAGTTACTTTGTGGGTAAAAGCTCTACTCGGCTGAGTATTCCAAATGTAATTTATTTCAGCGCGCGTTTTCTGCAGCTATATTCGGTCTCGGGAGATAGTCACAAAGTAGACTATACGAAGAATCCATCAGCGTTCGTACATAAATACATTTTATTGGTTGGGGAAACGGAAAGTAGAATGTTCTGTTTAGTCCAGTCGAATCCCGAGGGGGGGGGGACTGGACATAATTTTTCGAAAACATTTTTCGCTGATTTCTAAAATCACCTGTTAGTCGTATCCTGATGGCGCACGTGAAGAGTGAGTTTATGTTTTCTTGACGTTTCGTGAAAAAAGAAAGCAAATAATGACGCTATTAGGGCAAGAAGGTATGAAACGGCAAAAATAAGTCAAGAACGAATAAGTGGATAAGGATGAAACATTGGTAGATGATCAGGTATTCGAAACAGAAACCTATTGAATTTAAGAAAAATCGGTCAATATTTGCCGACATTTTTCCGATTTTCTAAATGGTTTCCTGCCAAAAAGTAAAGAAAGTATAACTGAGTAGAAATCAAATTTCGGTGGGCGGTCAAGTAGCAATAGGAAGGCAAATCAACTAATCAGAAACAAAATCAGTCAAGTAGTTTCCAAGACTTTTTCGGTTTCCTACGCACGTATACATTTTTCTGTTTTTTATAAATAGGGCAAGTTTTTTTTTTTTTTTTTTTTTTTTTTTTTAACGCATTTGCATATTTTTCCTATTGAATATTTATGCCCATATCGACATTATCATAACGATTCATGAAATTTCAAAAATTAAAGGAAAAATATAATATCATTGAATTGGAGAAGGACAAAATGAAAAAAGATAATTTTCTCAAAGTAAAAAAATATGTAAAAATTATTCTGGAAGTCAAAAATAGAATTGAATAGGAATAGGCGATAGGTTTCTCACTAAATATTTTAAAAAAATGAATTATAAGTAGAATTAAGTATATAGAATACTCGATAGCGAAGAAGAAGAATAAGAAGCCGTAGGGAGAAATGGGAGTAACAGGAGCTACCTCAAAACGATCCCCCCTATTCTGACGCAGCCCAATTAGGGGCGTTTCCAGGATAGGGGGTGCGGTGTCCCGGGGCCAATTTGGCATGCGTTAATCGCCATACGCCCCTCTATCATCGAGCATAATGTATTATTTTTAAGATGTCCCTATTCCCTTAAGGAACAATTACAAGCAAAAAGACCTCGCCACATTCATGAGACGAGAAACATGATGTAGAAATCCCATGGAAGTGAGCAATCTGTAGATTTAAAAAAGAAAATGAAATAAATAAAAATAAGAAAGAACGAAAAGAGTTACGAAGAAATCTAACTGTAACCTGAAGAATAAATAACCGGTGGCAATCCCGCAATAGAGACGGGGGAGGGTAAAAATGAGTTGACTTAAAAATAGATAACAAATTTGAAATCGGACAAAAGTGAGGAGCAAATACATCGCAAACCGCGGTGAATTTTCACTGTAGTCTCTTCCCTAAGTTTGGTTCTAAAGGAGTTTTTAGGTCATGAAAAATTGTTCTCGACAAAATAATGTTCTAATAAGGCTTTCAGTTCTAAAAAGTTTTCCACATATTTTTACTTCCTTTCGAATTGATTCAGTGAACGAAATAATTTTGTCCAGCTAGAATTACAATTTTGACTTCAATGCACTCCATTGAACGAATTAAGATTTCTAACTTCTGTGTGAAATATAATGAAACATCCTACGATTTCAGATGGTGATTTTATTTCCAATTTATGGAGGAAGATATATTGCCGATTCGAAAAAGCTCAAGGTGCCCACCTTCTACAACTGAAAATTTTTGTTCTAGAAAAATTTCCGCCAGAAACGGTTTCAAAAAACGCGGAGATCGTATCGCCTTTGAAATAAACGACCGTAATTGATCACTGCTGAACGTTTTTAGTGGGAGGAAATACACATAAAATGAGCTATAAACGTGCCCTGTATATAAATCAGTTTAGATGGCCACAAAATATTTCTAGGTTGATGACATTGTTTAAGACTCGGTATGTTGGGTATGAACGGCGTAGAAACAAAACAGAAAAATCACGCATTGAAACCATTAGCAGCCGCATTTTTCAGCTCGTTCATTTTCATAAAACAGTTAAATCGTTGACAAAAAAGACTCTTGAATTATAATATTTGAAAAAGACAATGGCAAAGAAAAACGGAGGCTCACAATGACAGTACAAAGTGCTCGACAAAAACACGTTGCAAAACCTCGGCGTTTGAATACTTCCCGGATAAAATATTTAATGCCGAAACATTCTCGCAGATGAAAAGATTTTGGCGCAGGAACGCAAACGTGGAAAAAGAGAGAGAGAGAGAGAAAAAAAAAGAGAAACTTTTGCGAAAAATAAAATCTCTAAAATACCAACAACAAATTCGTTTATAAACTTTTATCGTTTATTTTTATTATTTTTTTTTTTCGTTTTGTTTTCACTGTCGCGCTATCATTTTGTCCTTTCGCGAAAGTCTTAATATTTTCTCGAATGCTTCGTTACAGGGTAGAATGATTTTCTACGGGTGATTTTTCTTTCCACAGTTTTGCTACAACCGTTCTGGCGTAAGAAATATACATGTTCGCGGTTTAGAATGCGTGAGATGGCGAGAGAATCAATGCTGGATGGCGGTAGAATCACACAGATGTCGACAATCGAGCTGAAGTGTAAAGTCTTGCTAATCTTAGGATCAGCAAGATCAGGAAAGTCGCAGCTGAACGAAGGTACCGGGCTTGAACAATTTCGAAAATGTTCAAATAAGGATTATTTTAAATCCCTCATTTAGGACTGCCGAAGCAGAATTCCGGAGTCGTTAACACCGAGTAACTCGAATAAACAAACCAACGAGGTAGATATTCATCCGTATTCCACAGTGAATTTCCAACTTTCGTCAAAATAAACAATAAAAATTTGCACAGTGTCTCTCCATTATATAAATCTATGCTATAGCGAACCTCCAGCGCTAATCAATTACAGCACGACTATCAACTTCTGTGTATACTTCGTAATCAACAGTTTCGAAACACGGACAGTTTCGTCGATCAACTTCCTTTCACACGATTAAGTTGCATAATTTAAAGCAGAAGAAAGAAGAACGCTTAAATACATAAAATCCGAGAAAGTCGCCCGCTCTCTTCAGTTTTGTATACACAAACTCTAAACTTTTTAAAATTAATTACGTCGCTGATTTTTATTCCTCTCATTAAAAACTCGGCGAAACAACTTCTTAAAACTTTCCTCTGACCACTTTTGTCTAATTTTTCGAAACTCGAGATAAATGAGCTTCTATTCGTGCCGAAAAATGTTGTTAAGTTAAAAGAATCGCATCTTTACCCCTTCAGCTCCTCCCGAATCGGCCCACAGAGTTTGTTCGATATTTGGACACAACCACGGACGGATTTACAGTACGAGCAGAGGAAAAGTATTACAACGTTTTAGGCCGAGGAGGACGCTCACAAAATGTCAAAAAAAAGTTCATTCTTCTACCCTGCCGCGCCGGAATTCCGCAAGAAGGCCATCAATGTTTCGTATTTGGAAGAATAAAATGAGAAAATGCAGTCTAAAATGTACCCTGCTAGTGTGAGCGGAGGGGGACAAACGACTTTGCGCAAATTCCCTTAATTTGGCATGACTTTCCGCAAAAAAAGAGAATGTTTTTGCGCAAACGAAGGGGACCTTATAAGAAGACAATGATATTGCGCAAAACAAACTTTCAAGACTACAGATATGTATTCATGACTAATAATTCCTTTGGGCAAATTCACCTTCTGGAGACCCACGAATCACAAATGTTGCAGAAAGTTTCCATGCTCGCTACAATGGATTATTTTATCACCCGCATCCGAACATTTACTTAGTTATCGACGATATTCTTTGTATCCAAAATGAAAGTGAGCTCACAGGTCAACAAATTTAAACTTGTTGAAATTCTCCGGATAACGAATAGATGATTGTAGAAGTATTTTCAACGCTGATTCCGACTCCAAGCTTCATTTTTTTGCAAAGGGCTCGATATTTGTATTCGTTTACTGGGAATTTTAATATCTGTACTCAGAATTTCAGAAGCGTTATGTTGGAAAATTGCGATTTTGTTTTTGAAAATAGCACTTTAAAAATCCAAAAAGAGGGAGGTGGGCCGGAATTTTTTATTTCTTTCTATTTTTTACACTAAAATTCACCATTTTCAAACAATTTCTGGGAAAAATACATTTTCTGAAAAACTTTTATTACAAAAATTTCACAGAAAGCGATGTTGCCAAAAAGCACTTTCCCAGCTATTTCACGAAATTTTGACGCGATACTTTAATACGCCATAATCTGTGAAAAAAGCAAAAACGACAAAAGTGCGCTTAACCCTGTTTGGTTCTAACCGATTCAATTTATGTTTCACACTCGGAAAATCTGTTTTTGCTACCGATCAATACATGTTTTTTTCTTGTTCTTTTTCTTCTTATAAACTCTCGCTTCTGCAATTTCGAATGCCCTTGCGACGGTCTGATCTAAATACTTCTATCTCGTATAATCATCAAATAAAACCCACGGATCTTGATTGAGTATTAAAAAGTTTTAAAGAGTCTTGAGGAAACTCAAATAACTATGATCAAGTCTTCAAAAGTTCTGTAGCAAAGCTAGAAGAGTCATGTCTTGAACGAGTCATAAACAGGAAGCAATTTTATTACTCCAACCCGGCCTTAAAAAGCTGTAGAGTTTCGGGCGAATCTGAAACCATAAGTGAGTTTTACAGAAGAGCTTCAAAAAGTTTCGAACAAATCCAGAAGACAGGTACTCAAATTAGTATTAAAGTGTATTACAATCAAGAAGTTTTTTAGTGTCCTACACTAGTTTTAAATAGCAGTCATAGTTAGGGTTACCATATTTCCAAATCCAGAAATTCGGACACAAGGATGAGGAAGCATGAACTTGGAGAACGAACCCTCTTCTTCCAAGCTTCCCACTGAACAATACAGAGATGGATATCATTTCACAGGGCTTCTCTGAACAAAGTCACTAATTATGTTCGTAAGTAAACAAACTCCATTTTATCGTTTAAATGTTAACTGTATTATAATAATATAAAGCATAGACATTACAGAGAGTGGCGAGAAGAAAAATGGGTAGCCAAAATGGCAAACTGAACCACCCACTGCTGAAAACACGAACTTCAACAAAGAGATATTTTCCCGTAGGTATTCTGTAACATCATGCAGTTTTTTTTTTTTGTTCTTTGCTGCATGTGAATCATGTGGAGAAAAATCCGGGCATTTTCAGTTTTTTCAGAAATCCGACCGGTCGCTTTTTCAGAGGTCTAAAATGAGGACATTTCCGGGCGGATGGTAACCCTAGTCATAGTTCTGGAAAATTTTGTTCATGTCTTGAACAGCCCTATAGTCAAGCTTAGAAAAGTCTCAAAAGGTTAGAAATCAGTTTGAACAGTCAACGAGTTTCCAATAACTTCGGAAAAACTTTAAAGAAGATACGAGATGAAAATATTCTTGCATAAGTCTTTTGAAGCTTGAATAATCTTAGCCAGTCTTAGGAATTGCTTTTCCTCCATCGACGAGCGAAAAAATTGGACGGAGAATTCTCCAAAATTTGTCGGCCAGTCGAGAATGTAGTGAGTTAAAAAAATTAGACGTCACGTACAAATCGTTCAAGATTCCAAGTATAAATAGTACTCCTTCTTATATCTACTCATTCAATTACCAACAAGAAAGTGAGAAAATGATCCACGTACTCAGGAGGAGGAGGAGGTATAACTGTTTTTACGTAAGTCAAATGGCTTCTCCCTGTATGACTCCCTAGTATGTTCATAATATGTACTGCATACGCTGCACACGCAGTATACCTTCAAAATTTTCCAAGAAATTCCTAAGTGTACTGCGTGTACTTTCAAGAAATTTTTAAGCCTCTAAATATGCCCCATTAAATTACCGAACCAGAGCAGAAAATAATTTTATGACATAGAGCCCGATTTACAGAAAAGGTCCAAGAAGTTCACCTCGGGGTGCTTGGTTGGAGGGGGAGCTTAATGAATGAAAATCTGAAGTGAAAAAACAAAGGTAAGGAGACGGAAAAAAGAAAAAAATAATAAAAAGTCCAAATAATCAGATTGCATATTCTTTGAGGAAGGAAGAGGGGAGAGCAATTTTCAATGATTAACCACAGTCTGACACTATTTAGATTAGTTTTTTTTGTAGTTGTTTTTCGTCCAGTTTTGGTCTGTTCGTTTGTTTTTGGATGAATGTGGTCGTTTTTGGTTGTATCGGTTACCTTTTGTTAATATTTGGTTAGACTTGATTACTTTTTTCTTGACCGCTTATTTAGTTCTGATTTTCCTTATTGGTTCTTTCAGTAAACTTTGGTTGTGCCTTTTGAAAGTTTTTGGTATTTTTTCATCATGTTCGGCTTCAAATTGCTGTTGGTCATATTTGGTTGCACTTCGACAGATATATATATTCATTTTCGGTTCCTTGAGAAAAGGAGGCAACTTCGGGACAAAGAAAGGCAATTTGAAGGGAGGTAAACAACAATTTTGAATTCTAACTGTTGAACGTTCTTCGCTGCGATGTTTGCGCTCAAATTTAGTAAAAATACCATCTAGAGGTGAACTGCGAGTATTCCCCTCTTCCACCAACACTACGGGCTATGTTTGGTCCTTTACTCGTTTCTGGTTGTTTTGGCCTATTGGTCATTTTCATTTTTCATTTGTTCAGTTTCCATTTGATTCTGCTTCTAGGTAAATTTTGTAGATTTATACGTCATTTTTAATCTTTTTTCGGGTTTTCCCCCAGTGACTTATTTTGATTTACTCTTGTCAAATTGTCGTGATAGTTATTTTTCGTTATATATGATGAGATTAGATTGTTGAACATTTGGGCTGATGTTTGGTTAGATCCTTTTTGGTCAAATTTCGATATTCTTTGTTAAATTGAAACGTTTTTCGTATTTTTTCATCATGAAGAAAAGCAGCTAGCGGGTAGACATATCAATTTTGGATTCTAAATGGTGAAAGAGAAGAAAAGCTCTTCACTTCGATTTTCGCACTCCAATTTGGTAAAAATATTTTCCTGGAGGCTAACTGTTAAAAACAGAATTCTTGCTTCCCAACAGTGTGGGCTTATGTTTGATCCTTTTTAGTCAGTTGTGCTTCTTGTTGGTTCTTTTGGTCACTTGATCAGTTTTTTTTTGTTCAGATTCCATTTGGTTCTTTTGGTTTAATTTGTTAGATTTATGTCACTCACATTATTATTCTTATTATTCTATTTTAGTGAGTTATTTTGGACTATTGTGGTCAAATGATTATGTTAGTTATTTTTCGTCATACTTGGTTTATATTCTTATTAGTCAATTTTGGACGTCCCCCGTCAGACTTAGTCACTCTTGATATCGAATGTCTCATGCACACTTGACCTAAGTGACATTTCGACGAAAATTAGTTCAATATATATTCTTATAGATCTCAATGTCCTCAATCGGGCTACACTCTCAAATAACAAATTACTTCCCTTTTTAGCCCGCTAGACGGCGTCAATCATTTGAGCCACGTATATAACACAACATTATTTATAATTTTCAAATCGCTCTCCTGAAAAAAAAACAAAAACATTTTTGTCACTTAGGTCAAGTGTGCATGAGACACTCGATATTTTTTCATGATTGGCATTAGGTTGCTTTTGGTCGAATTTAGTCACATTCTGACGGATACACACGGGGGAAGACAGTGGGAGCTGTTTCCTCTCCCAGAGGTAAAATCTGAAAATGGAACCCCATCAAAAATGACAATTTTACCGAGCCCTAAACAAGCTCATTCGAGTTGTAAGCATGTAGAAATCTTAAGGAAATATAAAAGAGTTTTAAAAATCATAAGTGAGTCTTGAAGCGTCGTGACGTGTTTTAAGCACATCTAGAAAAGGCTCTAAAACAAGTTTTAAAAAGTCATAGCCAGTCTTATATAGCCTCAAGATATCACGCCTTGAAGAGCTGTAACAAGTCCTTAGTAAGTCTGGAATTGACATACGGTCTGGAACAATCTCAGTGAATCTCTGAAAGTCTGAAATAGTCTTAAGTTGAGTCTTTATGTCTCAAACAAGTATGGAGAAGTCTTTGTAAAATTTGTTCCAGTTAGTCATAATGAAACCTGAAAGAGTGTTGAAAAATCTTCGATGAGTTTCAAACAAGAGCTACGCACAGTTATAAACAAACAGGAGTGGCAAATTCGGTGTAGTAGGCGTGCAAGTGCTACACACGGGAACATTTTTGCTACACTCTGGAAAATCAGAAAAAAAACTCTGCTACACTCGGAAAAATCAAAAGTTTGCACCACTCCGGAAAATCCTCACGAATATTTAAATTTTGCACCATACTTCACAGAAAAACATAGAAAAAAAATTTTACCTCAAGAAAATCGCACGTTTAATAGCTGAACGCGGCAATAATTTGACAATACTTCGCGTTCATCAAGATCGAACTGCCAACCTCAATCTTGATTAATTGATAACTGAATTCAGTAATCGTTCTTCAGTTCGTAAAAGTACTTTTAGTCTTAGTTTTGCGAAATTTCTTTATTATTATCAATTGAATTTTTCATGATCAATTTCTAATTCAAAAAAACAAAAAAAAATCAAACAAAAATTGTTTCCCAATTTTTTAAAATCAAACTTCACTGAAAAAACAAATAATATTAAAAATTAATATGCAACATTGCAGCCTACTATTATTGAAGCGTTTGGCTATATTAAACACGATTGAAAAAAATTTAAATATTTAAGCCTTTCATATAAATCCTGACTAGTCACAACTCACAAAGCTTGTATCCAGTTATAAAAATTAAATACGCAAAATTTTTCTCAGTGTTTAATAATTAGATAATTCCAATATGACTCATGACTGTATTCTTCTGTTTCTGTTTGCTAGTGGATTAAGTTTGAGATTGATTGAATTGAAATTGAATTATAAGTTTGTTCCTTCATGATCAATTTCAGTTATCAATTTAAGTGTTGTTTATTTACAAATATTTTGATTTGATTACTTGATGTTTCAAATGTTTTTTATTAGGATAAATAAAGTCATAAGCATAAGCCTTTCTGCAGAGGGTTGATTCTTAAAACGTTGAAAAAAAATTTTTCAGGGGGGAAGGTAGGAGTTTTTTGGTCAATTTTTGAAAAAATATTTTTGCATCATGCTACACACGGGAAAATCAAAACTTACCACCCCTGTAAGCAAGTTTGGAAGCGACTTGAATATACACTGAATTTTGTGTCTAATTGTTTCTTAGAAATCGTAATCTTATACGAATCTTAAACATCTTCATGAGTTGCGATATAATCAAGCCTGAAAGGGACGTAGTCAATCTTTAACAAGTTTCATACGGATGTAGCAAGCTGTGAACAAATTCAAAGAAGCACTGAGGAATTTAAGACAGTCTGAGAAAGGCTAAACGATTTCTATACGAGCATTGAGGGATTGAAGAGTCTTAGCTGGTCTCAAGTACTACCCTCTCTTCCCTTCGAGGGAAAAATTGTATGATATTGTAATAAACGCTAAAAAGTTTCCATTATAATAATACGATGAATCGAAGAAAATTAAAAGGTCAAATATTTTTCAATAATGTTAATGAGACATTCTAAGTCTTTCTCGCTTATCTCTATTCGCGCATTTTCTATTGTAAAAAATATCTAGCTACTTATCGGGAGAAGAGGGTGAAATTCTCACACATTCTGAATGACCCCGTTTAGAATTACATTCTGGATCCGCCACTGGCCGTGTTTGGATGGATTTAGTCATTTTTTAATTTTCGAGAACAGGCTATATTTGAATTTGCTTAGGCGGATGTGTATAAATTCGGGATTCTTATAGTTCATTAAGACGTATTAAAACTCTTTTGAGACTTCGAGGCAATCAACAGCATTTTCAAGACCTCTTTTTGATTTCAGTAAAATTAGAAGAACTCAGCCAGAAATCGGTAAAACTTGTTAAATTTCACAAAGTCGTTTGGACCGATATGACTAAGAGTCGTGAAGACTGTTGAAACACGTTCAGACTGGTTATTGACTACAGCTAAGTAAGGCTCGTTTTAAGACGGAAAGATTTTCCGACCATCGAACTCATCAGATTCCGTAAGTCCCTCTGTAAATTCATTCAGACTCTGTTATTCAACGCAAGTCTCATTAAAACTCCACGACGACTCTTTAAGATCACGATAGGACTCAGCTGAAAACGAAAAATTAGTCCTCGCCTTACAATCTGACATCTGATGAGATGTCTAGCGATCTAAGCACCCTAAGAAATTGTACCACAATAATATCGACATGTTCCCTTCCAGTCTAGCCTGGTACAAATTACGAACATGCGATGCATGTAAAAGTTCTAAAAAAAAAAAAAAAGTAGTCACATAAAACGAGTTATTTCGTTCTGGCTCTCTAATAAAACTTCGAAATGAAACGGACAAGTAAACTATTTTCAAATCGCCCTTTCTCTTCACTTTCAGGTACCATGGTGCCAGCGAAAAGCCTGATGCGAAGGTCGGATATTGACGAGAAAATCGTATTACACATAAATCCTATCTCTTTCTCTCTGCCGATTACGCTGTCGTACAATCGCCCATAATCCCAATATTTGTCGAACTA
Source organism: Acanthococcus lagerstroemiae (assembly GCA_031841125.1). Taxonomy (NCBI): domain Eukaryota; kingdom Metazoa; phylum Arthropoda; class Insecta; order Hemiptera; family Eriococcidae; genus Acanthococcus; species Acanthococcus lagerstroemiae. The sequence continues at coordinate 38,864,134 of CM063108.1, read as the reverse complement.
ACGACGTCCTTCAAATCGGTACCGCGTTTACCGCGGCCCCATCTGACCAAACTAACGATATTCAAACGAACAGAGAGATTAAAAAATCCACCCAGTGGAAGAGAGGCTAGAGAAGGGAGGGAAAATGCGTCTTTACGAAACAGTAATAATAAATAACATTCCAATATTAGACTTTCTAAGCGTATACACTTCATCGATACTCGTCTACGTCGGGAAAAACCTTTCTATTTTTACAGCCATCACTTCGTTTACTCGATGTATGGCAAGTATTGCTTTTTTTTAACGCTGAATTTCAGAACACCCCTTCTTGACATACACGCGTCGCCCGCGATAACGTATACTTTTATATGCGTGACAAATGATGCATTCTAAAATAAAATTTTAGAAAGGAAAACTTTGAGGATGATGTACGAATAGCGTGCCATGGAAATTCGAAAAAGTTTGAAACTGAAAATTGTATGGCTTTGAAGCTGGAGAGACAAGACTCGCATTTTTGTATTATGAAAAATAAATAAACGCTGAGAGGATTCACCCTCTGGCCGCTTCGCGCCCCAAACCCTCGTCGATATTTGCTTCGTTAAAGTTGGTCTTCGACCCGATACTAAAAGCCACATCACTCTATTGTCGGAAAAAAAGCCTAGAACGAAGATCTCTCCTGTTCTATGAATCTGTTACACCTGAACCACGACTCAGAGGACTCACTCAGCAATAATTATCGATTGGACCTGTGTAGAGGACCTCTCTTCTCCTCCACAACACGTTGTGACTGTTCGAAGGCACTTAGGGATCTCTAGTGCACGAATTAAGGATAACTAAGTAACATACTTTTTTACATGGTTTTCAGGGTGGCCATAGTTTTTCCCCAAAAATTAATTCCCTGACATTTTCAGGTTTTTCCAGTCCATTTTCCGACTTTTTCATAACAAACAAATTATTTGAAAAAAAAAATTTAATCGAGTCTGACAAAGAAAATTGTACCGTACTTTCCCATCATAAAATTTTCTTCTAAATTCTCCGACTTTTACCTGACTCCTCCAGGTGTGCTCACATTCCCTGACTTTTCCCGGTTTTCCAAAACTGGTCACCCTGGTTTTGTTCGTCGGCCGGTCTGTCTGCGTGACTGTCTGCGGGATTGTCCAAACAGCCGGCCCTGTTGATTTAGGTAGCTTATCTAGTCTATCCGTCTAGCTGGGTAGCCTGTGATGTCGATCTCATTTTCCAAGTCTGTCCAATTGAGTAGGCGTGTTAGCGTGTATACCATCGATCGAACTCAAGGTAAGCGAAGTAGCCTCGTACGGTGCAAAGAAGAGAGCGAAGACGAAACAGGAGGCACTTCGGATCAGGCTGGACATCCAGCAGTCCACGCTTTGAAAGTGGAACGACACTTTCGCCCGGTCGACCAAGGGCGAGTCTAATACGCTATCTCGATCAGTGGGCAGGACAGTCCCATGAGGAACTGAACTTCCACCTGACCCAAGTCCAGAACGGCCACGGGTGCTTCGGCACTTACTTACATCGGATGGCGACAGTGCCGAGCCCCATGTGCGTGCACTGTATTCGAAGGGCGAGAGACAACCCCTGGCACACCCTGCTTTAATGTGAGGCCTGGGAGCAGGAAAGACGCGAAAGGGTAATAGCGATCGATCCCGGTGGCAATATAGGAGCGACAGCGTTATCAACCGTCTCACGCCGGACATCTTGGTTCCAGAAATGTTGAAGAATGGAAGCGGATGGAAGTGGGTGTCGGTTTTTGTCTCGACCATCGAAGAAAAAGATGAAGTCGGAATGGTCGAGGCAGAGGGCCGACGAACAAAGCTCACCCACTCTGGACACAACAACTCTGTACAACCCTAGAGCTGCTGCAGCTGCAACAGACCTCCCGGCGGGGTTCACCACGCCGTCACCACCTTCCTGGGTCATTACATGTACTAAGACGAGGAGGTGCGGGGTGAAGGAAAAAAGCACGTCCGGCTGTGGTGCATCCGAATTTTAGGTTCATGCTGAGTGAGCGTTGCCTCGGTCAGTAGGATGTCCTATAGCGGCCCTGGCAGGACAGCGCGTATCCGAAGCGAAGAGGTGAAATGGGGGCCCGAGCCAGCCTCAAGACGTCTCTTTGGTCACTGATACAAGGTGTCTACAAGAATGGAAAAATATAAATTCCTGACTTTTTCCAAACTTTTTTTTTCTCTCCTTTAAACCTCTACAGCCTAGTATAGACAGTATATATTTATGTTTATACTACTAGACGCTATGGTTAAAATGAACTGAAATTTGAAGTTGATTTTTGGGTGAAAACATTAGGAAGGTGTTCACAGATATACATATAGAGTGCTGAAGTAAAATTAAACGACGAAAAATTTTTTTCGTGAGTTCATTATTTGTTTTTTTTCAAACTCCTTAAAAATATTATTGAATTTCCTGACTATTTACAAACTTCCTGACTCACTTTTCAAATTCCTGACTTTTTCCAAACCTGTAGACACCTTGTGATACGACACACGAAATGGTAGTTTCCGGAACCAGGGTGCGGTGCCCGGGGAGCCAATTTGGCATGCGTGCGTCGCCATATGCTCCACCAATGAAAGTCGGTCCAATTTATCGTTTCTTGAATGCTGGAGTTTTCTAGATTCAGACGTGGTATAAGCCAAATTTTTGGTCTATCCAAGCTATTTTGTGGTCTGGTTGGCCGACTAGATAGCGCGCCAGTGGAGGCCCCGGTTTCGAGCCCACTTAGCTACTCACTACATTTTGACGTAGGCCGATTTTTCGGCAAGATGAGAAGAGGGCTATGACAGCCCTAATAGCCTCCCCGACGTCTGCAAGGTAATGCTCGAAAGGGCGGATTCCAGGGCTCGGGCTGAGAGTAAGTTAGAAAAGAAGGATTCCAGGCTGTTTCATATGAATGCTTCTCCTTTAATCAAGTAAGCGGGCAACTTATCCTGACAACATATGTAGATATGTTTGTCTAGTAGTACTTTGTGACAGGCTGAAATAATAATGGTCGCTTGAAGAACTTCTAAAACGTAATTCATCAAATGTTTTCTTTCTTTTCTTCTCATGATTGGAAACATTTTGAAGAAATTATCGGATTCAATTTAAAGTGCGTCAAAAAATGAACTGGTACCCTAATTTAAGAAAGAAAAAGTCCCAGAGGAAGCAGACTGAGGTCTAAGAAACATTTATGAAGAAAATGGACAAGGACGCTGATTTCTATAGAAAAAGAAAATTCAAGAAGAATTGAGAAAATGCAAAAATATTTGCTAATTTACCTCAAAGGTCACTCAAGTAAACCAAGTTCATTATATTTTCCCCCAAAGGTAGCCGCAGTCGACTTCTGTGATTACGAGAAAGTTTTGTCATTCCACTATTTCTAATCATGAAAAGAAAATTCAAATAGAAAAGCAAATCACTTCTTCGACAGGTGACCTTTGAGCTCCTTGAAAAGTTGACGAAGGCAAACATATCTGTATGCTGACAGAATAGACACCCTGCTGTATATTGATTCAGGAAGATGTTTCCTCAAGCTCATGCAGGCTCGTAGCCGGAGGCGGATCCTAGCGAATTGAGTCTCTTCTAAACATGCTATGAATCCCTTGAGGATTGTTCAAAAACAAAGTCGTTTCATTCCAACAATCGTTATTTTGTTAAATTTTTTGTTATCGATTTACCGAGAAATTCTCAAAAGGAAAGAGGGAGGCGAAGCTCCATTCGGATTCGCAGGGGCATTAATTAGTATACGCATAACTCTGACCATACCGAATTTCAGTTTTCCGAAATCATAGCATTTATTAGTCAATTTTTGGGATAATTATTCAGGATTATTACGAATGGATAAAAATTGAAATACAGTAGACTAATAATTATCCGACCAAATTGATGTTGAAGGTGGGCCGGATAGGAAAAAAGTCGGATAATCAGAAAATGTAGCAAATTCTGTAGAAGTAGCATTCAAAACAATTGGAGTGCGGGTACATATATTTGCTTATTCAAGAAACAATTATGTGCCACAAATATTTATGAAAATACATACACATTTGAATGAGGAAAATTCCATATTTCGGTTTAAAAAAAAAATTAAGTCTTCTTGAAAAATACAAAAATGCTGGTTCAACAATTTTTGTCATTCACTCTCTTTTTCGCGGCAAAATGACACCGTTTACTTAAAACATTCAAGCTTATTGAAAAACTTTGCTTAGCAGGATATATGCAGTAAATTTGAACGCAGTTCGGGTTATCCGACATGTTGCGGTCAGTTTATCCGAAAGAGTCGGGGGGAAAATTCGAGTTGGTTAATCTGAATGTCGGATAATTTGGAGTTTACTGTATGTATATTTCTCAGTTAGTTTTTTATTTGGATGCCAAATACATAAATAGAGGCCATTTTTTACGCTAAAATGTCCTTCAAATTCTCATGCTGACTCAATATCCCGTTTTTGATATTATTTGAAAGTTATGCTGTGGTTTAAGCTTATTCCCTATTCTGATTCTGGCTTTTGAAAATTTGGTTGAACCTTCCTTCCACTTTTTCTCCCCTTTCATCCCCTCCCAACATGCTTCGTTTTAAAAATAGAAAATTCCGAAATTCAGATCTCACATAGCCTATCGAATAAAAAAAGTTATACCCCTGAATGGAACTTTTACGCTAGGTTCCGGTTTTGAATCCGGCTTCAAATGACTAACTGTGGGTTCTGTGTCGGTTCCTATATACTGGTTTCCAGTTTCGGATTTTATCCCTGTTTTTGCTTTCCAGTCACAGTAAGTGAAATTAAACACTTAAGAAAGTGCAAATTCACACAGTTGGGAACTAGCTTTCTTGAGAACGCATTAAAGTTCCCAAGAATTCCTGTGGAGCTTCGCTTCCAAAACTGAATTTTTGAGGACACAGCGAGGAATATTGATTTGATTGAATAATGTGCCAAACAAAAAAACTTCTTACTTGATTCCTCACAGAGAAGGTTCCTCGCAGTTTCTTCTGCCTCCGAAATGCTCTAGGTAGGGGGTTTGAAAAGGAACTTTACCCTAGCATACATTAACGGAGGCCTTATTGGGGGAAATGCAGTTTCTCCAGATATTTTTCAATGGAGTGAAACGAACAGAAGGAACGCACAGGTATCACCTGAGACTAGTTTCTCAACACCACTATCTACATGTCAGAAGAATTTCTCGTCTTTCTCTTCCATAAAAACATCACATTTTAAAATCTGTGTTTTCCTGTGTTTTTTCGGCATCAAAATTAATTTTTCCAATACAACTTACAGTATTTTCGTCCACAAGAATCATTGAGTCGACCTTGACTGAGAGGGGTTCAAAGTCACATAATTCGAATTTAACATTAATTTGACTGAAAATATAAAAGTGTAGCCCTAAGGAGGGGGGTGGGCTCTTGAAAATCTGATGCAACATGGATGTCATATGATAAGTTTAATGTATCCTCTAACTCATGTCCGGTGACCACATTTATCCATAATTTGAAAACTGCCGCACCTAGGGAGAAGGATGTGGCCTTAATTTGAGGGTAACTTATATAAATACATACAATATGGATATGATTTTACAGGTCTAGTTGGTAGCTGAACTGATTTCTGATAGTGATTTGCTCCTAATTTGAAAACTGTAACATCTTCGTTAAGGAAGTGAGGAGACTTCAACTTCAGAATATTGATAAATGTAATACAAGTATAGTTTTATAGATTTCGGTGGTCGCTGAACTCATTTTTAGTAATGATTTGTCACTAACTTGACAATTGCGGTATCTTGGTAGGGGGAGAAAAGGAGCGTTTCAACTTGAGGATATTGATTAATGCAATGTGGGTGTACTGTTTCTCGATGGCCGCTGAACTCATTTCTGATAATTATTTGTCCTCATCTCGCAAACAGTGTTAAGGACTGTTTCATCTCCTGAGGAGCAAAGCTTCAGTGAGATTCTTGAGGCTTTTCAGTGTGTTGTTTAGGGTGCTCGTCTCAAATAATATTTTATTTTTCTAATTCATGTTCTAATTCTATAGTACTGTAGCCCGTTACGTCACACGACTTCAGTTAAAAATCTTTAATTTTTTTAACATGATTTTGGCGTACAGACTATTCTTCCGGAGAAGTCGCCAATTACATCGAAATTTTTGAGAACATGTTATTGTCTTACAATGAAATTTCCTGAAGGCAAATCGTCACTGCTTGTTGTTGATCATAAATCATAACCTTCCGAGGTTCATTGGCGTGAACTGTGAAGTATAGTCGAGTTCAGCATGAAAAAAAAAAAAGGATGCTACAAAAGTCTGAAATTTTTTGCTCCAAGCCTACCCCGGTTTACCCTTGCTACCGGACGGGTGCTTGAAGAGCAGAACAGAAGAAATTTTTGAACTTCACGAAAGCGGATTCTCGCCATTTCTGATGTAATTTATGAAGTGGTCGAGAAGAGAGCGAAAAAGAAGAAAGAAACTGCTACAGAGCAATTTGACTTCTACCAAGAACTCAATGTTGGGAGGTACGGCAACCTTTTCTGTTTTGTCTGGCCCTTTTTCTGCTCTCGACACGGTCGGTCGTTATCTTAAACGGGTCATTTAGAACGTGTCGATGTCGCGTTTCGACTGCCTGATATGCAAAAAGGCGTCGAGAATATGCAAAAAGCAGTACGAAGGAACAGCACCATCGAGAGCTATAAAGTTCTCGACTAAACAGATCGTTTATTTGGGTGTATCGCGAAAATATAAATGGCATCCGTGTATAGGCAATCAGTCGATTGAGTTAAGCGAAATAAAAACGACGACTTTACGAATGAAGCTGTAAGAGTGTGCCAACGAATAATAACGGCCGTTGGGGCCGTTTTACAGCACAGCAAGAATGGATTGGCTCGAATATCTTGCATATAAATTCAGTCCTTATCGTCATTTTTCCGCCTTGGTAAATTTTTTAACGAGATTTATTTGTATACCACTTCGCGCGCTTTCATTGGCTTCTTTTTCCCCGTCATCTTCGGTTGCTTCTTTCCAGATTTCGGCTATATAACGTTATTCTATCTATGACTATTTGTGAATGTGTACAGACGAAAATTTTGTCGGCATAGGCTTGTAGGACAAATGTGCCACATGTGGCCGTCAGGAGATGATTTCGTCATGTAATTTCAAACAGGGCTGGGTTGGTCATATAGGTTACTCGTCAATGCCCCAGTGGGTTGGTCCAGTTTACGAAATTTTGTGAGATTTGGGCGGTATACGCGGGAGTTTTGGGTAGGACTGTAGCCATGGGGGCATGTGGTGGCCTGCCTTAATCATCTTTCAGGTGGCCAGCTGGCAAATACATTTTTGTTATTGTTAGCTAACAGCTGGAAAATGTTTGATTTCTTCGTTTCAGTAGTAGAGAAATTTTTGATTCTCGACCCCTCAATATATTTATGTATTTGGCTACGGCCCTGGTTTTGGGTTGGTGTAGTGGTTCGAGGAAGGGAGGATGAAACAGATACGGTGGGATGATAATGAACATGATGAGTTGGCCCTCAAAAAATATAACTCTTCCGGCAGCTTTTTAGGTCCCAATCAGCTACGATTTCAAAAGTGAGTTATAAAATTTAATGTCATCTGGCAACACTGTTCGTATTTCATTCTAATACGCGAATCCCGTAGATTCGAAAGATATCAACATGGCTGACATTTAAACCTATCGGATTAAGAAATTAAAGTAAATGAAAGTTTGAAAATTGGTGTAGGTTCCTAATCTGATACTCTTTGCCGGAATTCAATTCAAATTCAATTCAAATCCTTATTTATTAGGCGTTCACCGGACAGCTGTGTGCACGCATTAGGTTGCGTTGAAACAGTAGGTAATAATTCTACAGAATTACATTATTTCTATCCGATCTTGTCTGTCCGAGCATACCCCCACCCCCGGCCCAAGAATGGCGAAAGTGCCTCTCACTCTTTCCTATTCTTTTCTTTCAGAGGCTATTCGATGAAAGAGCTTGTGTTCTAAGGAATTGGTCGACTTCGACCCTCTACCTAGAGCTAGGTTTACCTTTTTTCCTTTTCAGATGTGTTAGCGACCAGAATGTAGCTTGGCAAACCTATCTCTCCGTATGAAGCCTAGCTATATGCCCCGCCCAGCTCCTGTGTCTTTTCTGGCCAAACCTGGAATCTAGTATAGCTTCGCAGATCGCCGAATGATGTTCCTCTACGTCGCCTAAGTTTGTAGAACTTAATTTGTTCAGAGCCTTTGAAATGTTTTCATTGTAGTTTTCTATGTTGCTTATACCAGACGTTCTTTTGCCTGATTTTTTGTGTTGTTGAAACTTTGGTAAGTTCATAGTGATGTATATGAGTATGTGGTTGAAAACAAATTAAATTTGTTTAATACCTCAAAATTGGTTATATTGTTGGTTTTTCTGGGTGGAAGGACAAAATCGATTTGATTCCTATGTTCTTGGTTTGGCCTCAGGCAGGTCCATTTCCTTCCCTTCTTGAAAAAGCCGTTCATTGTTTTCAGTTCTAGTTTCTGACAGAATTTAATTAGTTTTTCAACTCTTTTGTTAGGTTTGCCGTAGTTAAATTTTCCTAGCATTATGTTCTACTTCTCGTTTATTTTTTCCAGTTTGGCTGTTAAAATCCCCCATTATTATAATTTTTGACTGGTTTTTGTTCTTCTGTTCAGCTGCTTGGTATGTTTGGGTCAGAAGTTCGTAGAATTTTTCAGCCTCTTCCTCTGAAGAGGCAGAAGTAGGAGCGTAGACCTGGATCAGTAATCGTGTGTTGTTAAAAATCTCTAGTTTCAGAGTGGCTATCCTGTCGGATATTCCTTTTATTTCTAAAATGTTGTTTTCCAAGTTTGGGTGTACTCCCCTTCGGCCTTGTTTCTCGCCAATATAAAAAAAAAGTGTAGTTGTTTTTTGTTTCGTAAATTTTTTCGTCGGTTCTTCTAGTTTCTGAGATGCCTAGACTGTCGATTTTGGCCCCGCCCATGGCTTCTACCAGTGCATTTAGGTTTTCAGTTCCTTTAAGATTCCGAACGTCTAGAGTAGCGATTTTTAGGTTTTAAATTTCTTTTTGTTTTTTACATGATTTGTCACCTTTTGCCGGGTTTGCTTTGGTGTAGCCATGGGATCGGTATTTGGGGAAGTTGGGGCTTTGTGGAGGTGGGAATGTGTATGACAAATTCATCGTGGGACCAATCACCAAATGTGGCACAGTTTATCGCCGAATTCACCGCAAAATGAGGACTTAATAAAGATAATGCAGCAAAAAACTGTGTTCACGGCGAATAACAAGAAAATAAATAAATTTGTAGGTACCAGAATGGTAAATTGTGTGGGAACACTGCGAATTTTACACGAGAAACAATGGAAGATCCACGAAGCAGTCCTGGAAGAATTTTTTACTTTTATTCAAAAATTCCAATACTAATCAATTATTCCTACTGGAGAGGTAAGGAGATACGATAAGCGATCATTAAGACTAACTAAAACTATTCAGTAGCTTTAAACTCTCCCAGACTTGTTTGAGACCCGTTAAGACTGTTCAAAATTTGTTCACGATTTTCAGTGACTCAGCTGGGCGTGATTAAGGCTTCTCAAAATTTTATCAAGACTGTTTAAAATTTTTTTCATAAGGTATGGTAGCCTAATATGGACCGCTTCTCGACATGGACCACCGGTCTATCTCATCTGTTTATGGTGCTACGAGCCAGCAAAAAATTTAGGCTGCTGTCTATGATAAACCATCTCGATACATGTTGGAAATTCAAACCTGGAAGCAAACAAACAAACAAAAAAAAAAAAAAAAAAAAAACAAGGAGAAAACGAAAACAATTTTAATGCTTCCAACTTTTGTTTATTGTAATGTACGTTTTGACGTTTTGCGTCATAATTTTGGAAAGAAGTGATTGAAAAGTTTTTTCGGTATTATTTTTAGTCCAAAGAAATGCGATTCGAATGCTATATAGAGTCTTCCGTTAGAGATTCAGAATCAGAATTAACAGTACCTATGCCATTTTGAAAAATGTTTATTTTGTTACCTCAATACGGATCACCTACGATGACATAGAAATGAGCTCAAGAATTAAGTTAATTTTTACAGATGACAGTAAGTCGCAAATTATGAACCGAAAAAAAAAGTAATCGGCTGTTCTTAGCGTTTTAAAAAAAGAAACTGGATATACAAAATTATCTTTATTCACTTGTCGAAACTGTTTAATTTGATATTAAACATGTATTTTATTTATTTATTTACTATTTTTATTTTTATTTTTTTCTTAGAGAGAGGTCTATATCAGGAGTTCAAATTTTCTATTTCCTAAAATCATGACAAAAAAATTCATTACAAATCAAATATTCATTTTTTCAAATTTCCTATTGGAGAGTGATACTGGGATCCTTTGGATAGTACTCAAGGCTATTAGCAACATTTTCATAATTGTAGACGTCAACTTATAAACGAAAAACAAAATGTGGTCCATATTAGGCTACCTTATCTTACTTGTTTCGAACTCTTTAGGACTGCTAAAATTATAACTCCTCACTACATACATTTCATTGAACTTTCTAAGACTCCTCCAGGCATTAGTATTTTCAGTAAAGAACCAATTTTTACGTATTCTAATGCATGAGATGTCATGCGAACGGAACACAAAAAATCAGGAAGTAGTCCACGATTAATTATTATCCTGCGGTTAATTCACCTGTCGGGTATTCGTCTATTGATTAATTTTCCTGCGATGTATTGACCCAGAGGTTATTTGCTTGCATTCAAATTTCCGCGGTGAAAATTCACTCGCGGTTATTTCTTCTAGATCCTTTTTAGAACCTAAAGCAGTTAAAGTCATTCGAATTCCCATCAGATCACAGGGCAATCCAAATGATCGTCAAAATCCCAAAAAGAATCCAAGTAAAAACTTGGGCAAAAAACAATACTTGTAAATGAACATTCGGCATACCGGTACATAAAAGCCAGGGGCTAAAAGGAAAATTATCAAAATTCCTTCTTGAAATATATGTAAAAGGGAGTGATAACATTCAAAAATGTTATGACGAATTCGAGCAGACGATCAACAAAATTAGCAAAGAAGGGGTGAGGGAAACAGGGAATTTCAAAGGAAACAAGTCTCATAGAAAAAAGAAATTCGATGGGACAAAAACCAAAGCTAAAATAGAAGGACACAGTTGAATTGGTGGAATTAAGGAAAACAATAAATGAAAAAACATCAGACAAGATATCCATAAATTTGAAACAGTCAAGATCCTTGAAATCATGGGGGGAAACAAGATCACTAAAAAAATCAAAAAAGAACTCTATCCTCATAGAGGAGTGATTCCTAAAATGGCCAACGATAAGGGTAATATGATTTATAGCAGACAGGGGATAGTCAACATGGCTACAAAATTCTATAGCAGCCTTTACTTGAAAGAAGGGTCCGATTGGGGGGGGGGGATAAACAGGCGTAAAATAGAGGAAAACAGCAGCAATACAGGACCAATCCCACCTATCCTCCAACGAGAAGTCAACGTAATCTGAAAACAACTGAAGATTGGGAAGGCTGCGAGACCAGATAATATAAGTAACTTTAACTTAAAAACTTTTGCAGAGGAAATTACACATACGTTAACATTACTATTTAGCAAAATATTGGAACAAGAAATAATCCCAAAGCAGCGGAAAGAGACAGAAATAACCCTACTATACAAAAAAAGAGACCGCTATAATATAAATGACTATAGACCGATAACTTTAACTTCTAACGTGTGCAAAACATTCTCTAAAATCTTAAAAAACAGAATGTATACTAGCCTGGACCTCGCACAAAGTGCGGAGCAAGCAAGATTTCGTAAGAACCACTCTACAATTGACCATACATATATTTACAATAAACCAACTAATCGAAAAAACTAACGAATACAACCTAAACACACATATACAGACTTTGAAGAAGCCTTTGAGATATCTCTGGAAGGCATTAAATCATCAGGATCCTAAACAAATTGTATGTTTCTACCGCACACATCAAATCAGATAAAACAGGACCCAAATTTTAAATAAGTAAAGGAGTGAAGCAAGGAGATGCGTTGTTCCTAACTCTATTCAATAGTGTAATAGAGGAAATTTTCCGAGAAGTGGGTCGGGAAGAAACCGGAATCAAAAGTGATGGGAAATTTTTAAATAATCTGAGATTTGCGGATGACGTTGCACTGTTTATTGCCCAGGACCTAGAGACACTCCAAAAAATAGCTTTAGAATTTGAGTCAGCTAGTAAAAAAGCTGGTTTAAGAATAAACACCTTAAAAACAGTTCTACTCTGAAAAAGCAGAACATTTCAATTTCATATAAGGGGAGAAAAATGAAAAAAGTGGAGGAAACTACATAGGCCAAACAGCTGCATTCCGAGAAAGGCTGGACAGGGAGATATCAATAAGAACCTCCAAGGTATGGAAAAGCTTCTGGTCTATGAAGTCAATATACAAATCCAAAAAAAAATTCCAACTAATCTAAAAGCAACTCTCCTGGAAACATGCACCTTCCCGGTACTAACTTACGTGGCTCAAACTTGGGCCACAAGAGTAAAACAACTTGATAAAATATACAGAACTCAATTAGTAATGGAATGAAGTACAACAGGAACGAGACTAAGTGACAAAAAATAAAAAACACGGGAACTAGGGAAAAAACGGGAACTAAAGATATAGGATATACTACAAAAAAATTGAAAATGAATATGCGGGCCATATAAAACGTAACCTAGAGGATAGGTGGGAAAGGAGACCACTCGAATGGAACCCATATGTGAACAAAAATGTAACCGAGGCCGCCTGAGAAGAAGGTGGGAGGACGAAATCAAACAATAGGCGGGGATAGCTTGGAGAGGGATGATAGGGTTCGCGGTCGGTGGGCGAGGGTTGGGAAGGCCTATGCTCAAAGGTGGGTACAGGATAACAAATAAACTGATGCACGATTTTTTTATTTCTCTGTTTACTATCCTAATAAAAGCTAATATTACTAATTCTTAGAACTGAGAATGCAGGAAAAAATCGACCAAGTGATTTGGAAAGGAAGTAAGAATAGGCAGTTGGTTCCCTTCTCGGACAAAAAAAAAAATCAAAATTCGTGATAGTATTGCTAATGACTGATCATCCATTACAGATCAACTTTTTGGTTCCTCTTTCATCGCAAAAGGAAAAAGAGGCGTCAAGTTACAAGGAAGGTGGACGACATAAACAACTTCTTACATACGAAAAATTTTCAAAAAATAGCATCAGTTAGATCGGAATGGGAGCGACTGCAGGAAACCTTTGCTCTATACGGGCCGAGAAGTTTGCCGTAATAAGAAATATTTAAGCTTAGAAGGTAATACAGGTACAACTCTCCTCAATAAAGGTATTTTGATTTTGATTCATTTGATTATCCATTTACCTACTACAGGTTTTTGGAAGAGGTTCGCATCCCCCACTCTCCAAGTACATACTTGTGTTTAGGAAATTTAAACGTGACTGATGCTTTGCCCGTTCCAAAATGGAAGCTAGTACACTAATTTACCTTGTTCGACGGTGCTGCATAGCTTCGCCAGATTAATAGTGAATCTTCCCTTCGAACATACCGATAAAATTAATTGGTGGTAAGCCGTGAGGCTCGATTACGCCATGTAACGAGGTATTTGCGGCATGTACCGTTCGCAAAGAGATTATGCGAACTCTTGGAATTTTTATCCACGCGGTATACTTCGACCGGTGCCGACTTTTCGAAAGAAACTATATTTATTCGTCGATCGGCATTTTAGCGCACAGTCGAACAGGCAAACTTGCAGAACAGGCGAAGAAGGAAAAATTGACGCCTGTTCTCGGTCGAGCTCGATGTCAGCTTTTTAAGCCCAAAAACTACTCGCTCGTCGCTACACTTTCAAGTTACTCGGCGTCGAATCAGGAGAGAGCACTTGAACGCGAATTTAACTGAACGCGCACAGACTGTACACAGTTAAAAGGGAACTTAAAATCAGATTATGCAAATTGTTCACTTTCCATACGTCAATTGAGGGGCATTAAGCAGGCTTCGATTCGCATAGGCGCTTAGCAGCATGAGCGCATTTAATTATTAAGTAGGTCGACGCGAATTTCTTATACACATACGTGCTGGCATTTAGCGAAGTGGTGTACGAAAATTTCGGTGAGAAAATACACCCGTTTTGCGGATTTCACGATATTTTTCCGTTTTAAATACCCCAGAAAACGTTGCCGAAGGTTAGAAATGACGTCAGATCGGCGCGGTCTCTCACGCAGTCTGAAAGAGAAACCAAGGAACACGTTTGCTCAACAATTCGGGCCACGAAGATATCATTTTATTCGCTGCCTCGAATAGCGCATCTTCTTTTTTACGATTCTGATATTTGCATCCTGATGTCAAATACGGCCTTCTATTTTCAACCGAACGTATATGATTCTCCGCAGAGTTGGAGACAGAGTGATATTCTCGAGAGGACGAGAGGGTGATGTAAGCTTAAAATTTCCCGAAATACAATTCGAAATCTGTAAGCAGATCTGCAGAATGCTGTTTTGCCCAGAAAAGATAGAGTACTATTTCGAGGGGAGCTAAGGTCCAGAATTCCAGCAGTACGCGCGTCTCACAATCTATTTCTGCCCCTCGTTTTCTTGATCGCGAAGTCCAATCGACAGGGAACGTAAAAGGATTTTCAAGTGGCATTACGACAGGGAGACTGTAACTTAACATCAACTTTGGAGCTTTAGTTGGTATTTCTTTATGTATGATGTCTTCTATATTACGTCTTATGACCTATCAGTTGAAGCTTTTTAAGCTTTTCTCACGTTTTCAGTATATAGAATAGAGAGAACCTTGACCGTTACCGAAACGACAACCATATCCAACCGGAACTTCTTTCCTGTAATCGCATCCAATTCGTATCCTGGATGGAGAGGAAGGTCAGGTTTTTATTATGATGTGTTTCTGCTTTAGGACTTAATATTTATGCCTATATGAGAGACGAGAGGAAAATGTTAAGTTTCCAATATTATGATGTCTTTGTGTCATGGAGTTTTTTTTTCTAACATTCTTTTTTCCCCTCTCAAAGGTAGGGTGAACGAGATGACAAAAAAAAACAAGGACCGACGCCCTTACCTCGGAGGCGAGATCAGGTTTGTAATATGATTTCTTTACGTTTTTATGTTTATGCCTTCATGATAGAGAGAGAGAGGTCAGATTTTTAATTATGATGCCTCTGTGTAGTTACGTCTGCCCCTTTATGATACAGAAAGAGATATCAACTGATAAGACACGATAAAAACATAATAACGAGATAATAAGATACAATGAAGGCACTACAAGATGTCTATCAGATTTGAAAATATAAAATATTGAACTCTTGCTGAACCTTTCTGTATGCCTAATCTAACTAAAAAAAAACGTGCTTATGCAATTTTTTAATCTATTCATTTATCATTATTTTTGTAATCTCTGAAAGAATTTCCCCTTTCCAAGAAGTAACCCTTTCTCAAATAATGTATCCAGTCAAGTTTTTCACAATTTTAAAAATATTATTATACTTATTTCCTTATTTTTCAATTTCTTATTGATTGGATTTATTGGACTTATTGGACCGGTAGACACCCAGCACTATAAGAAATAATGAAGACATAATGAAACATACTAAGGCATAATAGTTAATGCTATTATGTCTTATCCATTGGAGCTTTTTCCCGAAAAGAGGGGGAAAGACAGGAGATTAGGTTTTAATAGAAAGAATAATGAAGACATTTTCAGACGTACAACTATTCTTTTAAGACACAATAAAGGCATGCAAAGATGAATATCGAAATAATAAGGACAGGGGTGTCGACCAGAAAACTCCCAATTCGAATTCTGCATACTTAAATTGACAAGCAAGCAAATAAAATCAACTTAAATTTGCAAAATAGGATCAAAAATTTCGCAACTTTTCGTAAATACCGACTGAAATGTTGAAATGTAACGAATTCCCTCTTTTCTAATTTTGCTCTTGACCCGAGCCCTGGAATCCGCCCTTTCGAGCATTACTTCAGAGACGTCGGCGAGGCTGTGAGGGCTGTTTCAGCCCTCTTCTCTTCTTGCCGAAAAACCAGCCTACTTTGAAATGTAGCGAGTTGTTACGTGGGCTCGAACCCGGGACTACCGGATTCCGAGACCAGCGCGTTATGCACCCGGCCAACCAGACCCCTAAAAAATGCATCTGTTTTCTTAATTTTCCCGACTGGGTGTCGAAATTTTCCGAATTTTAGAAATAAATTCAAGAATGGACGTAGGGAAAATCGCATCCTACATCAATTCTGTATGGAAATGTTTCTTTTTTAATACGATTACATTTTGCTTGACACTTTCAAATTATTCAGTTGACGGTAATGTCAAATTATTTCAGTAAAATTTGTCAATATTCACAATAGAATTGTATGTTTAAGGTCGCAAAAGGGCTGAATGATCAATTTAGAAAAAAAAAGAAATCCATTATCATTGTTCATCTTTCAAATTCAGTGAGTTTTGTCTAATGCAGTTTGGGAAAACACGATCAAAAAAAAAAAAAAAAAAAAAGTCTTGCCTCGATTTTCAAAGCAAGAGGAATTTTCTTTGTCTTTTCTATTAAATTTGTACCCCATAGTTACCCCTTTTTGCAGTTGGTCGTTGTTCACTTGAAAACCAATCGCGAGTTTAAAGGAATGCAAAACATTCAAATTATTCTCATGCAATGAAGAAATATTTTGTGAGACCCCAATAAATGTGTAAAGGTAGTCCATGTATCAGAAGAGCTAGTACGTAACATTTTCCCAACTTCAATAATTATGTACCTCATAGTTACCCCTTTTTGCAGTTAGGTCGTTGTTCACTTAAAATCGATTGCTATTTTGGAGATGATATTCATCTTTATTGTCATGTTTCGTCCATAATACTTCAAACAGCCCAATTTTATCATAAATACTTACATGACGTTATCAGGCAGCTGATAACATCATCATTACACACTACCGACACTGTATAAGACTATTAATTTCAAAATTGTGATTTTAATGCAACAGTGACAGAACGTACACTTAGGCCATTGTTCATCCAACATTGGCAGTTGTGTCAGTGTAGCTTTAACAAGTAAGACCGAATTTCACATAAAATGCAACACTGACACAACTTCTCTCAGGGTTAACGTGCCCTACCCCTTTGGTCGTTGTTACTACACATGCATTAGTGTATTTGGAATGCAACAGGCGTACTAACTGCAAATCGACTGGTTTTGCAGTTATGCCACTGTACGTTTCAAGCAGCGATAATATAAGACTTAAATCAGGACCAGATCAAAAATCTGACGAATATTCAAAAATTAATAAGTGATCCAATCCTTCTTCCCCACTTCGTTAGAATTTCCAAGAGAAACCACTTCTGCTCATTTAAAGAGTGAAATCGGGATTTTGAAATTTATATCGGGGCTACATGAAAAAGAGGATACATGTAATCTTCGAAAACAGCGATTCTAAAATCCCTATTTCGATTTCGATTTTTCAAGGTAAAGTTAATTTCGATCCGCTGAAGTGTAAGACATTTAGTTTTGCGCCGGACTGCGGCTGAATCAAAAAATCTAATGAAATATTCAGAATTAGGAACCCACGAAAAATATGATTTTTCCCCTCAAATTCCTTCAGAGGAGTCAATGTGTTGCTGATCTGAAGAGCAAAATCCGAATTCCGAACCCCAAAGCTGGGATAAATGAAAAACCTGATATCATTTTCAAAATCAGTAACCAAAAACAAAAAAAAAAAAAAAAGTTTGATGCTCTGTTACGACTTTCAAAAGAAGTCAATTTTACTTATTTGACAGGTAAAGCTGAGATTTTTAACCCCAAATCTGGGCTAAATGAAAAATCGAATGCCACTACTAAAATCAGCCACCCCGAAAAAGAAGCTTGATTCTTGGAAGTGGCGTAAATACGGGGGGCGACCCCCTAGAACCTCTTATAAGTTTGTTTCTTTTTTTTTTGTTCATTTGATGAAAGGTGAACATGGTGAAAATATACCTACTTTTTATTCTATGATTTCAACCCCCCCCCCCCCCCCCGAAAGAATGAGTAGTTACGCTACTGATTTTTGGTTACAATTTTTAATTTTTAAGAGAAGTCAATTTTGTTTATTTCAAGGGCGAAGTTGAATTTTGAAGCCCAAATTTGAGCTAAATCAAGAACCTAATGCCATTTTCGAAATCAACAAGCTAAAACCCCGTATAATAACTCCTTTGTGTCCTCCATTAATTCCATTCCACTGCGGTGCAGCATTATATTCTCACGAAAGGACCGCCTATTTCTTTTCGACCCCGTCGCCTTCCTCCAGATTGTCTTGATATTGCGAGGGTAGAATTCGAGCTGTTTCTTTCGCTTGGTATTTGTCGACCATCTTCAAGCCCCTGGGCGAGTCCTTTACACATGGTGCCCAAGCCAGATGGATCTTGGAGACCATGTGGGGACTACCGCGCACTGAATGCGGTCACAATTCTGGACTCGTACCCCATTCCGCACATCCACGACTTCGCCAATTCCTTGGCCGGAACTTGTATATATTCTCGGATCTACCTGGTCCGAGCATTTAACCAAATTCCGGTAGCCGAGGAAAACATTCCCAAGACGGCCATTATAACTCCATTCGGATTGTTCGAATTTAATCGTGTCCCGTTCGGTTTGCGCAACGAGGCCCAAACATTTCATCGCTTTATCGATGACGTTCTTCGCGGCCTTCCATTTGCGTACGCATACTTGGACGACATCTTGGTGGCTAGCTCCTCAGCTGAGGAACACCAGTCTCATCTTCGTCTAATATGCTAACGCCTCTCTCATCACGGCGTCACTATCAACGCCTCCAAGTCTGTTTTTGGCCAAGCATCCCTCTCTTTTGTCGGCCAGGAAATATCAGCCTCCGGTGTCCGTCCGTTACCCGACTGGGTAGCCTCTTTGGCCTTCTATCCGTTGCCAGCTGATATTTTTGAATTACGTCGCTTCATCGGCAGTCTCAATTTTTATTATAGGTTTTTACCACACTCTGCAAAACTGCAAGCCCTTTTGACCGATTTACTTCGCGGCTCAAAGAAGAACGACCACACCAAAATCAAGTGGAACGATTCTCTTTGCGAGTCGTTTGAAGCTTGTAAAACCACCCGCCCTCGCTGAGGCCACGTGCCTAACGTTTCCCTATCCAAAATTCCCATTACAGCCCTTCACTGATGCTTCTGCCACTGCTATCGGGGCAACCTCACTTCAGGTTCGGCCCGATGGAGTGAAGGAGCATCTCGGTTTCTACTCCTCAAAACTTTCGCTCATCCAGGTGAAATACTCATCTGATGATCGCGAACTGTTAGTCATTTATTCGTCCATCAAATACTTCCGTTTTCTGCTCGAAGGTCGTCCGTTCACAATTTCCGGTGACCAGAAGCCTTTGAGCTACGCTTTCTCTCAAAACCTCGACAAAGCTTCCCTGAGACAGTTTCGCTACCTCGATTTTATCGGTCATCGCTCTGTATTATACCATGTACCTATAGGGAGAAATGGAGAGCTGCATCAAACCGGTTGTAAGTTTGATAACCGTATCATAATTTTTTTTTCAACATAATTTTTTCTTTTTCTACCATAATGTATACACTGTACGTACATACAGTACAGTACTGTAATCTCGTATTAAATTTAATTTACTTTTCCTTATAGTGTAAATGTGATTAAATTTCATTCAAAAAGTTATTTTCGAGAGAAAAAAACGCACTTCTGATTATCCGAAGTACCTTATTCCCCACTGAGATCGGATAATCGAGTTTTTACTGTACTTGGTGATTGGCCAATAATTTTATATTGAGAATCATCCAACGTACGATGGGAATTTTCAGACGAAAGCTGTTTTCTATTCATTCAATTCTCCTAGGATTTTGTTTCTGTTCGTTTTTACGAAAGTGAGAAACTGAATCCACTAATGAAGTTCGAGTCTAAGGTCGGAACGTGTACAATATTTGCGCCGACCCCCAAAGCTCGCGACGAGTTGGCCGTTCCACATCTCGAAACTTTCATCTTTCAGTGTGCAAATCAGTGCGGTGTTAGTTTTTCATGAACATGCGATCTAGAGTCAATTTTATTTTCGCGTTCATTTCTTGCACAACGGAAGACATACAAGACATGGAACGAAGGAACACTTTCATTAGCGCCGAAGAGCAATTCGCCTGACTGGGAGCTGTGTAGCGTGTGTTCGCATTCATTTCACGCAAACGGGTGAACTAAATCCGCTTCTGCGAATTACTTCCTTTCCATTTGTCCAACATAAACGCCTTCTCACTTGTATAGCTGCTGTATGGCCGTCCGATCGCACCTAAACAAAATTAACTTCGAATAGCTTCCGCGAGCGAAGAGAAACTTCGAGTTCTTCGCCCCAGCGAAAATATTTCCCTGCGGTTAAATCAAAATTAATTTTCCTTTCGGACTTTCTTCGTGAAATTGATTTTTTATTTAAATTTAGTCCGCCAGTGGTGCTCCCTGCTTCTCTCATTCGGTTTTTCCATTCGCGAGCACGTGGACGGTGAGATTTTCAATATTCACTCCAGGGATGCCGAGAGACTTAATCTTCCGCCGGCTTCTCCGGTGCAAAATGAACGAACGTGGTCGAGTCATTACAAGTTGCCTCGCCTCTCGTAAGTCGCGGATTTTCTTGTCTAAGATTATATATGACGGGGAATTGGAAGCTCGTTTGTCGAACCATCGACGACGAATAAGTCCTGTAGATGTCAAGGGAAAGTTAAGTCTTCCTAACGGTCGATGTTAGTTGCTTTCTTCGCCAGATTACTTTTGCCAACCTGGTAAGAAATTGCAATCGTGTCGCTATTTTTTACGTCAACGAGCACATGGGCAGACATTAACGTCGAGCCACCTACTCGAATCACATTTGTGAAATGTGTTCCTGTTCATAGCTCTGAGTAAAAAGTAATTTCGAGATTGAACTTCCTGTTACACTCTAACCGACAAGAATAGAGCGCAGCATGCCCTACCTCGCCAGTCAGTCAGTCAGTCACTTAAACACACAGACAACTAGACAGAGGGGCAGAAAGAAGAAACGGAGCGCCAAAGAGGGGATAGGTATAAATAAAGCGAATTCCATGGGGGGAGGGGTGAAATGACCATGAGAGTGAAGTACGATGGTTCTTTTCTAGAAAATGCAAATCTAATCAGTCACAATTTACAAAGAAAACTCAAATGTTAAAAAGACGAGTTTATCAGTATTCGTTCTTGAGATCGTTTACGACACATACACGTCCTCGAAAAGGCCTTAAGTGGGTAAAACGGGTAAATTTGCCCCCGTTGGATGATAGGTGGGTACCACTGAAAAACATCCGTGACGGAGCTTTGAGATCCCTCACCCAGCTAGTTTTCGAGGAACCCCGTTTTTTTCTGAAATACAGTTAAAGGTATTTTTCGCAAGTAAGAAGTTGAGCGATTTTCTTAATTTTTTATACAGTAAACACATGCGAGAGGAATTTCAAAAAAAAATGAACAATCCCCTCCCTTCACATTTTACCCTCGAAATTACATTTTTTCTAACATAATTCATGGTTTATACCAATGAAAAAAATACAGGAGTACAAGTAGATTTACCGCCTTCTAGAATACATCCACGAGGGTCAAAATGAGAGTCAGAGGGAATATTATAAATGTTCTAAACATTCAGCTGTCAAGTTTCTCTGATTTATTTGTATTAATCATCCATGATTAATATCGCAGTAAAAACTATTGAAATTATTGATCCCAAGTTCTAGAGTTCCAGTTTTCAGTGTATTGGTAACGGAACTTTCAAAATCCCGGAACTCGTTTTCGATCAAGTTTTAGTGGTTTACTTCTCTCCCCTCCCACACCCACGTCCCAGTCGAAAACACCAGAAAATTCCATTGTACATGTGAACTTGGAAATTTCGTACGTCGCTTTCGACTAAACCATAAAAAAGGGTTTCAAAGTCGTTGAATTTTCATTAAGGTGGCTCAAGCCGTGATCTTCAGAGCTGTGCAGTGAGTCAGAACATGAAAACACGAAAGAACGTTTTCTGAATAGAAATTAAATCGCTAGATGGAAACAACAAATTACCTGTGTACAACATATTTCGTTTTTATAGCGCTTTAACTAGGTCCATGATATGGGCACATTAATAGCACAGGAAAAAACTTTTATTAACTACCAGATATTGAGTTAAAAAAAAAATAATAATAACTGAAAAATAACATTGATACAATCAGACACAAATATATCAGAAATACCAAATGA
This sequence comes from Acanthococcus lagerstroemiae, assembly GCA_031841125.1. Classification (NCBI taxonomy): domain Eukaryota; kingdom Metazoa; phylum Arthropoda; class Insecta; order Hemiptera; family Eriococcidae; genus Acanthococcus; species Acanthococcus lagerstroemiae. Next base: position 38,841,871 of record CM063108.1, on the reverse strand, counting down.
AACTGGGCAGGTCATGTCTCCCGCCTCGTGGATGACCGATGGACCTATAGAGCTACTTTTTGGCAGCCGTGGGACGGAAAAAGAAGGAGGGGCAAACAAATTACAAGATGGAAGGACGACATGAATAAATTAAAAAATAAATAAAAACTTTCAAACAATAGCAAATCACCGGAAAGAATGGGAGCGCTTACGTGAAACCTTTGCCCGATACGGACCTGGGAACTAGTGAGCCCTACTTTAGGGGCGAAACATAATTGATAAATAAAATCAATGTATTGTAACCAATAATAATACCAATAAAGGTATTTAGATTAGATTTAGATACTGAGTGATTGAGTATAGGTATTATGAAAGAAAACCCACTAGAATGTGCAGGCGTCAAAAATACAAACTGGGAAGGCACATAGACAGCCATGCTGGAGGTAGATACAAAATAAAAAAATTGCTGATAAAAAAATTACCAATGATATGCTAAATTTGTTATTTTACCAAACTAAAAGGAAAATTGGCAATTTTGTTTTCCTTTTTTTCTCTCGCCGGACGAAGGAAGCTACAGCTTCACCTACATGGGAGATAAGGTTGTGCAGTCGTGTTATCTCTAGAGAGGTGGGCCCAGGCAAGAGAGAAGGAAACTAAAGGAAAATAGAAAATTAAAAGGCTATAAAAAGGAAAGAGAAAGAAAGAATGAATGAATGAATGAATGAATGGATGGAAGAAAGGAAGAACAAATGACGATATGGACGGGAAAATGGGTAAATGGATACTTTATTTAATAAGATGTAAGATTTCACTACTTTCCAAACATATTTCGGGTGCCACTGGTGTCCTATAATCCCTCTTCTCTGTGAGAGCATACCTGGACAGATAGATATACAGACCGATACACGTTTGTTTCGTTAAGTTAGGTCCTAAGATTTTTTTGAGGTACCTAAGTTTTTTACTACTACATCGTTGGTCCAGGTGCAGATTTTTTTATTTTAATTTACAGCAAACTATCGCAAACTCTGACAACATAGGCAGCTGTTATTCAGACGCGCAGTATTCAGCTCGCAGCTATCAACTCTTCTGGACGTACATATATTATTCCAATTGTTTCAAAAGCACCAAGTCTTGACCTTATCCATGAAGCGCTGCTGAAAACTAAAATGGAAAGACCTATCTTCAGTAGCCAGAATAACGATATAAAAAGATAGGATTATCACTCTGAATTCAATTAATTTTCAGGAAAGAAGGGGGAAACCGGCTAACAATAGATGACTGGTAGGAAGCTAGAGAAACACAGAAACCGAGGGACATAAATAACAGACAGAACGAAAACATGACAGGACAAAAACCGTTTGAGGATGTTCCAGAACAAGACTACAACACTCTACCTCAATTTCATGGGAAAAGTGCCATAAACGAATGAGACTTCGATGAAAATATAGTTCAGATATATCCCCTTTTTGGATCAAGCTTGGCATTTTGAAAATTTTGTGCTGTAGCATTCGGTAGTAAAATGGAAATTTTTGAAAATACAGATCCTCTGAACCCAACAAAGGAAAATTTCGTCGAGTAAGTGTATGACCGTTGAACCATGTCGACCGTCGATTTTGAGTCGACATGGAGTCGTTAGGTAGTGTCGACCTAAAGTCGACAGGAATACGACGTCGAATTAAAGTCTTCACAAAATTTTGTCGAAATGGAGTCCATTTTTAAACTAAATTGACTGCTAACTGACGATGATTTCAAGTCGTAATGCGGTCAAATTTCAAACTATTCCATGCTACTCAATTTCGACTTCGTTTTGCCGTCGAATTCAAGTCGAAATGCAGTCGAATTCAAGGCGTTGCTCAATTTCTACTCAATTTCGCCGTCGACTTGAAGTCGAAAGACAGTCGAATTTTATTATGTTATATCTATAACATTTTTCAACGGCATTTACCCAAAATCGACTTCATATCGACGTCGATTTACAGTCTACGAAAAAGCTAATTACCCACAATCGACTGAATTTCGACGTTAATTTTAGGCTTTTGGGAAATCATATACTAAAATTCGACTCGATGTCACCGTGGCTCTACAGTGCACGGAACGGTGTCGCGAAGTACGCGGGGTAATACTCGCAGATAAAGTTATGCACAATATATTAGATAAAACCTTATGTTTACGACGTACATATCGGTGCCAACCTATGAACGTCATTTGTGTTCTCTCTCTCTCTCCCCCCCCCTCAATGCCGTCGTGTCGGTGCTGAGCTAATCGAACGGATAGATAGCGTCCAAGTCGAGAATTATGGGTTGTCTTTGAGTTGATCGCACGATCAGGGATCGAACCCCCAAACTTCAAATTACTAGTAAGGAGCGAGGCCATCCGATAACATTATGTTCTATTGTTTAATTTACAGGCTTTGGTCTTGGTGAATATTCGGACAGTACATCCGTCAGAGCGCGTCGCTATCGAGTCAAAGTGATAAGTAGCAAAAGGTAAATCTATACATTTCCCCCATTAATGAACACACTCATTAAAATTGAAATATCTCGAAAAAGTAAGACGTTTTTGAAGTATTTAAAGAGGAACGAATTTTTCGAACAAAGAATTTTTTGTCGATTAGGATTATTTCTATACCTAGGTTCCAAAATGTCGCTACATGTGTCAAAAACTTCACCTTTTGGTCGCTGATAAGAGTAGTCGAGACTAGCGCTATACGGCCCGAATAGGAGGGAAATTTAGTCCGGAACAAAAGTCAAAACTCCATGTGTTTTTCCCGTAAGAACGAAAGGGAACTTGTGGAACGGATTCCTCTAATCCGATCGGCCTAAACCTCCGTAAGTTTGCTTTTTTTTTTCTTTCTTTTTTCCTTTATTTTTTAACGTTTTTATTGAAACCCGTTTAGGAGACGAATCAGAGGAAATTTAGAAAAAAAGATCATCAAGAGTAAATAACGACCACCTTAATGTGTAAAGGAAGTTGTCTGTTCCTTTCAAGTATTCCTAACATCCTTCCACCTTACCCTCCCAGACTAGGGTATGCTCATGTGTGCAAGTGTGAGGTTCCAATCTGCATTTGCAGGGACGAAACTCTGGTCGGGGTGAAACACCCCCAATAATTTGACGGTCGGCAAATTATGAAACTGTTCATTTGGATTTTTCAATTTCTAAGAACGTTTGTTTGTTTATTATTATTTTTTTCAATTAAGAAATATTTTGATTCAAAAATCGGCAAGTTTTCAAAAAATTTTGTCGGCGAATTTTTAGTTTTTAAAAGATATTTGTCGGCACATTTTCCTTCTCCACCCCCCCCCCCCTCAACAGAAAGTCAAGTTTCGTCTCTGGATGCAGTATAAAAAAAAGGCCGGTCTGTAATCGCATGCATCTGTGGCTTAGTCTACAATAAAACTGGTCTCCCACGTACAGTGGCCCCAAACCTTTGGAATTGGGAGGTAAAATTGGAAAATCAAACCCCTGGAAGCAAGTACACGTCATCGTTTTTCAATTTCACTCTTAAGTTACAGTACCAGCAGGCAGTGCTGGTACACTTATCGAAAAGTAGATACGAGCCATTAAGAATTCAAAAACATCGAATAGTCTTCAACGTGTCGCAGTGTTTACGTAATCAACATTTTACCAAAACATGACAAGTTGCAGCGTAGATATTAGTTGTGGATGAGCCAAAAACAAGCTGCAGCGAGTTGCTGACACATTTCAACGAGTGTACCTTAAAGATTGAAATTGAAACCTCCGCTTTGCTTTCATAAAATCGTAACCCGGAGATAAATTTCACATATGGCTGGAGCTCGACGTACTCGAATTCCGGTTTCAGAATAACAAATTAGAAAAAAAGTGTTATCTCGCTTTCAACATACGCGCATACTGAAAAAAAAACAAAAAAAAACAAAAACTGAAATCCTTTATTGACGAAGCCCTGCTCGGGTCGGTACCCGGTTTCCGTTGTTGATTAAAAAGTGTCTTCGTCATCGCTCATGTGTAGTTAAAATTCGCGCGAATTAAAACAGTAGGTATTAATTTTTACGAGAGAGGTTTAATTTTTCGTGTATGTATACGAGAACAAAACCGTATATAGGTATTGTTTATATTACAAGAAGAATAATACGAGTGAGGTATGGAGAACGAGGAAAAGCTGCCAAGTTTACACCTGCGGAGTCCTCACTCAGTCCTGACCGCTTTATTTTCGTTGTTCCGTTTTACGAACGAAATATACGCGATTTCGTTTTTAATAACACGTCTTTGTACGTTTATAATACGAAACCGCAAATAGAAATGCCTTTAGTGCTGCGCGCGTACACTCGATGTTAATTGAAAACAAACACTCGAGTTAGCGCAATTTTGAGAGACACGGCGTTTAACCGAGGAACAGTGCCACAGGAACGGATTCAAAAGTCAATCCTGGGAGGAGAAATTTAGAATGTACACTTCCCCTCGCACCCCCCCCCCCCCCGACAGTAGATCATTCTTATGCCCTCTAGATAACTGGGTAACAGCCTTCCATTCTTGTTTAAGGCTCCTCGATAACTCTTTCAAATAATTCAAAACTAGTTTTAGGTTCCTTAGACTTACATATTTAACACACGGTATAGTTACATTTGACTCGCTGATTACTCACTAAGGTTCTTCATACTCGTTCAAGACTCTTACATGCGTATTTGCTTAGGACTCTTTAGCACTCTTCGATAATCATTTGGGACATTAACCCTCACACCTCTGACAAACATTCAGCGGAAGAAACTTAGTATCTCTTGATACTTGAACGAAGAATAAAAATAAAAACAATCAGTCATGCAGATTGCCTACCTAATGCCTAAAATCATATCGGAAAAGAGGAAGAGACGTGAAAAGAGATTTTTTAAATATCTAATTTTCTACGTTTCCGATATGAGTTTTGTAAAAGGGGTCTGATCTCTCTATGTTACATACAGGGGGTCTACCTCCCGTAAATTTATATGCACATCTGGTGTTCCTCAAGGTTCGAATCTAGGTCCCTTATTATTTCTCATATTCATTAATGATATTACGCAACATATAGAATATTCAAAGGTCTTACTATATGCGGATGATTTAAAGCTATTCCGGCAAGTGAGTGGAACTATGGATAGGGAACTTTTACAACAAGATCTCAACGCTCTGGTAAACTGGAGTAAAATCAATAAATTATCTTTTAATGTAAAAAAATGTTCCTCTGTCACGTACACAAGAAAATTGTTGCCTGTCCCTACTGAATATACAATGGACAATTATATCCTTGCTAAGAATAGTGACATTAGGGATTTAGGGGTGATTTTCGACTCTAAACTAACCTTCAAAAAACATATCAGCACAGTAGTCAACAAGTCAAGAAGAATGCTAGGGTTTCTTATTAGGAATGCGGTGAACTTTAGAGATATTCAGACAATACAAAACTTGTATTATGCGCTTGTAAGACCTCATCTTGAGTACGCGGCAATTGTATGGAATCCATTCACGGCAGAAATGATCAAAACCATTGAGGAAGTGCAGAAACGTTTTTTAAGATACTTGTATTATAAGCAATTTTCCTATTACACTTACTCAATTAAATATAAGGAACTACTTCAGGGTTATGAAATGAAAAGTCTTCGGGGTCGTAGGGACATTTTCTCGTTATTGTTCCTACACGGGATAGTACAGTTTGAAAAACGCAACACACCTTTACTGGAAAAAATTGAAATTCACGTACCTACTTTCAATAATCGTAGCACTGATCTCTATACAATCCCTTATTCACGCACACAAATTTTGTCTAATTCCCCCATCGCTCGAGTTCCGAAGTTATATAACAATGTTAGTAGAATTCATAACCACCTTGATGTACTCGACTCGATAAACAAATCAGCATTCAAACAGCAAGTTTACAAAATATTTGATTGACAGCTATATTAGTCTCTGACTCTAGCCACGGACTGACCTGATTCTGGTTTGAGCGCGTATGTGGGGATGGGCACTAGGGTATGGGGGTGGGGGCAGATAGCGATCTTTCTCCCGTTCGTTTCGAATTTTTAGTTGTTTTTTTAGTTTTTGTTCATTTTTTTGGTTGTTTTTTTTTGTTAATTTCATTTTTTGTTTGAGTTAGATACGAGTGTAGCATGTAACTTTTTTTTATTTTTTTTTATTTTTCTTTAATTTGTGTTTTCAAAATTCTATCAAGTTAAAGCCCCCAGTCGTAATTGGCCATTTTGGCTGTGACCGGAGGGCTTCAAATAAATAAATATTATTATTATTATTAAAATCATTGAAACTTAATCCAGGAAAAAATGATTTCGAATTCGGGAATCCAGATTCGGATTTATTTCTATCTCTGTAAGTTAATACAATGAACCCTCTCCTCTTCTTTGGAAGACTGAAAAATGCAAATTGCAAAAAGCCGAATATTTGAGAGCTGAAAGCCGAAAAAACTGTGTAATTAAAAACTGAAACCCTGTATTCATTTGGGAAAACCAAAAGCTAAAAGTAGAAGTTTCATCTTTCAGGCTTAACAGTTAAAGCCAAAGCAGAAGCTTCCATCATTCTGCTGTCAAGCCCTGAATCCAGATACAGATTTCAAATCCTTGTATAGATCTACTTTCAGTCCTGGTGGTGTGGATACATAATTCTAACACGGATTCAGCATACCAGTACCAAATCAATAAAATTCTCGTAGATACTGGAAAAAGAAAATCCGAATCAACCAAAAACGGAATTTAAAATTACAGAATCGGAATCCGTAAAAACGTGATGGTAAGGTTAATGAAGAGGTGGAGACTACAGGCTTTTAGCATACAGAGAAGGCTAACTATCAAACTGTTTTACTAGAATTATTTTCTAATTCAAAATAATACCACAAGAAGATAAGGCCGTTCAACTTATCAAGTAAATTGCACACAACGTACTGGAACAAGAAGCTGTTTTGGTTTTTTACCACTCGTATTTACATTACCAAGTCGATCAACGTAACAGGAAAATTTCGCATCGCGGGACCTCTAAACCGTTCCCCGTCTGTCTACGAAGAAATTGTAAAGTTTTTCGTGTACGACGATTGAAGGGAAAATCCTTGTTTCATTCGAACGACAAATTTGCAGAAGTCGGATGTTTACATTTAGGTTAATTTTGTTTACTCTATAATAATGCTTGTCTGGTTGGGAATAAATAATACGAGTATTACACAGCCGCGTACATTACGTCTAGGTACTTTTCGGTATGTGGAAACGTTTTCAGACTCTTGTCCATTTTCTGACTGGTTATTTACCTTTTGTTTAAACGGATATACGAGTACGAAGATACAATGCAACCGTCGAAGCCGGTAGAATAAATTCTCTCGTTCGAAATGAAATAAAATTTTCCGCCCCAGTATAGACGGTCTGTTCGAAACAGAATTCTATGAAGGACCTTCGCTCGGTGAAAAAGTAGGAGAAATTGTTTAGTTCTTGAAGGGCGTTGATTTTGTCTTCGACAAGCATCAACGAATCAGCGAAAATCGAGGTATTCTGTCGTAAGAGCATGAGAAAACACTGTATCTACTTGAATCCTGAAAGCCTAAGGATCAATTTGAATCAGTCTGTCAAACACATACACGGGTGGCGTTCAATTGAACCGAGAAATGGACAACATCCAGCCGCAGAATTTTCGAACGAAAATCTCAAGTTCTCAAGTTGGAATTTAAAATAAATAATTGCTCCACCCCCCCCCCCCAAAAAAAAAATCGATTTTAGGAAAACTTCTAACACTAAGAAGAAAACAATACGTCGTACATTATTGTGCATTAGATTAGTAACGTTGGTAGAACTGAGTGCAGAATTTCAGATACCCATTACCAATTTATTTCATATCAGGAGAAGAAATAAAATTCGACAGCCAACAATAATTTCGTGAAAAAAGAGACAACGTTATTGTATACATCTTTGCACGAAAGGAAACTGATGATCATCATTTTCCCGATCATTCTTGTTTCGGACAGACCATAATGATAAATTTGAACTTTTCTCGTAATTTAGAAAATTTACTAGTAATTAATCAGACAAAAAGTTGAGAAATTTCAATTAAAAAATAGTTTACACAGTTTACTTTACATTTAATTTACTGTAAAATAAGAACAGTACTTTATATAGTTTACATTTTGCGTGAACTACGTGAAGTATTTAGTTTACGGCCAACCCTGACTGTTTCTCATGGGTCATAACGCGGAAACTCATGGTCGTGACTCAAGAAATTTTTAAAACGCCTTCCCTCCTTCCATGATGACAATGACTTAGACCAGATGTCAGAAGTAGCATCAGACACCTGTACTTCAACTATTTCTGTCAAAAGAATTCAAAAAAGGATTGTTTGAAAAAAAATTATGAACTGGAATTATGCTGATTTACCGAGAAATACTATATATGATGCAACACAAAATTCTTGAAAATAAAAGCTTACAAGATAACAAAAACTGATAAAATTTCGTCAGATGAGACCACTGTGAATTTTGAAGGATGACAGAAAAATAGCCCATTTCGAATTGGATAACGAAAACGTGAGTAATGTTACTTTCTTTCGATAAGGCACAGAAAGAAAAATCTGTTTTTTTGTACTTATGGTGGCGTTTCCTAACCTATAGAAAAACATTGCAAATTGGAAATATTTCAAAATTGCGCGACATGGCAATTAAAAAAAAAAAGAAGAAAATAGCAAACAAACCACCAACTTGGGATTTATTGGTCTTTGATTTTGAAAATGTCGCCAAATTTTTGATCCAGTCGTGATTTGAGCAATAAAATCCGCATTAGAAATAGGAAAAACTGATTAGTCTTGGTAATTAAATAAGGGTTTCTGTTATACCGGGTCGTTGTTTTTGAATATTGGGTCAGATTCTTTATGCAAGCAATCTTTTGAATTTTAATGAGTATCGGGTTAATTATGGTGGCACTTGGAGGAAAGAAAACCCCGTGAAAAATTCAGCCCAACCGGGTACCATTAACAGGTGGAACTTCGTTCCTATTTTCTAATGAAAAAATACGTTAGCTCTGAAAATTTGCAGGTGAATTTTTATTCTTGACCTTCGTTTGAGTTTCCAATTCGAACTGATTTCCCTTCTCCCTTCACGATGGAGCTTGAGTTGTAGAGGCTCATATTTGCGACATCATTCAATTTTTCATTTCATGTCAATTTAGCCCATTTGACGGGGAAAATTATGAATTTGTGGTCCAGATCGAGGCCACATCAAAATCTGATGCAAAATAAGACATCAGTGACCTTACCCCCCCCCCCCTCCCAGAAGAAAACTGTTAATTTATACAATTTGAAAAAAAAAAAAAAAAAAACTAATTCTGTTACTTTTTGGGTTCCAAATTTTGATTACTGGGCTCAAAATGGGGCTCAATGAAAAAATCTAATATGATATTCGACATCAGCGACCCAGAAAAACCCTTATTACGATACTTTGTTGAAATTTTTGAAACGATTCAATTTTGCCCATTTTAGACCTAGGGCAAAATCGGTGACAGGTAAAAATCTCATGCGGTATTCGAAAGCAGCGACCCAAGGAACCCCACCCCTGTATCGATATTTATTCGGTATCTTTCCGTCTTACATTTCAAGGTTGGTGGTTAATTTGAGCTCCCCTTTTTGAGTGGAAAGTTTGTCATCCAAAAAGAAACCAGACGCTTCTATTTGAAATTTTTCATTCATCCCGCTACAATCCAATTTCCTATTAGAAAGAAAAATAAGTTTTTCTCATGCTGAACTGTTCATCACCATTTGTATGCACATGAAATTGCATATTCAATTCCCCGGAAATACGACTTCCGTACGCATATGAAATTGCATACTCAATTCCCCGTAAATACGCCATTCAGCTCAACGTTAATCAGTAGTATAATAAGTTAAATAATAACTTCGGGCACTAACAACAGGTCATGATTTGTCTTATTGGTCTTAATTTTATTGTTTGTTTTTTGTTTTGCTCCCTCGAGTAGCTGATGTCTCGTTCTTTGATTTTTGTGACTTTGTGGTGTTCGTTGCCTTTCACTGCCTCTAATTTTTTTGCGATTTTTGTTTCTCGTCATTTTTCTTGATAATCCAGTTTTATCCCATAACGGATCAGACTTTACGATAAAAAATAGAGGGTTGGGCAGTTCGCGAACCACCCAGCATACGCGAAATAGAAGGGTCGACACCTCGTTTACATTTTTCTAAACGTATCAGTTACATTCGCCAAGCCAAATTGATTCCGCCGTCAAGAGGAAATTTGGATTGTAGGCGTTCGTATTAACGATATGTTTGTTTGTCACTCTTTCAATCCGCGTTGAATTTGCTGTAGTTCAAATCGAAACCAAATCCAAAATTCCAAGTCAGCGACCCATTACCCGTTCCAGTTCAATTTTCTGAGCAAGGTAGATATTTTATTCAGGTTTTCAGGCTAGCTTAATTTAGACACTTCTGGGTTCCGAAATTTGGATTTTTGGGAGGGGTCTCCCCACAAAATTTTTCGTACGAAAATTATGCCCCTCTTCCGCAGCAATGTTCGAATTTAAAAACTGTCATAAAGAATGAAGTGTGATGGAAATAAGCGGAACTTTAAATACAAAATTAAAACTTTCATCCACAACAAAAAATGAATAAAGTTGAAAGATTTGAATTTTTCCTTCTTAAGTACTTGGATCGCTAAATTAGATGTAAAGAATGTCTAGAAAGATGGCCTATCTTTATATTTTGAATGGAAGTTGGGATTAACAAGAGGCTAACATGGACCTTCAACCGATCATACTTCGTTTCTCTAGGGATTCCGGTATTATTCCCCTTTTGAAAGGAGCATTTCAAATGAGAGAGCATAAAGGCTTTTTTGAGTCGCTGATTTCAATCCCCATTCAAAGCCCCCAAGTTTAAATACAGTAAAATTGACACGCTTCAGTAAATATAACGAAATTTCAACGTTGGCAGGTATTTTGATTGTTCTATTAAACCCAAAACACAAATTCTGCGCATGAAATAGGCAAAATCAACTTGACTTGCAAAACTAAACGAATTATCAAAATGAAAGTACTTTTGCAAATTAATTTTCAATATTACAACCACAGAAATATAACAATTACGGAAAGAAATGTATCAAGAAAACAGAAAGGCAGGACTGGAAATCAGTTGGGAGAAAACGATACTGCTAACAAATAGGAAGATGGAAACAGAGAAGTTAAAAGAAAGGATGAAGTAACATATCTGGGCCAAATTATATCTTTCAAAAATAAAAGGGATAAGGGATTGAACATGAGAATAAATAAAGGGTCGAAAAGCTATTGGGGGTGTAAAGAGATTTACAAGGGGAAAATGGGATAAAAATTAAAAACAAAGGTATGGGAAAGCTGTACACGTTTAGTCCTCACGTATGGTGCTCAAACCTGAGCCTTCACTAAGACAGAAATAAATAGATTAGGAAATACACAAAAAGCAATGGAGAGAAGTATATTAAAAGTAAAAAGGAAGGATAGGATAAAAAATATAGCAGTAAGGGAAAAGACTGGATTACTTGGGATAGAATATTGCATTAAGAAATGTAAATGGAAATACGCGGGACATATTATCAGGCAAAGTGAGGGAAGATTGGAAAGGAAAATGGAGGAATGGGTGCGATACGGGAGGAAAAAATCGGTGGGAAGGCCAGTGACGCGTTGGTGCGATGAATTCAAAAAAGAAGTAGGGTCATTATGGTGACGGGGAGCAGCCATCCGGAGAAGATGGAGAGGCGTCGGAGAAGCCTATGCTAAAACATGGGGCATGGCGATACCGGGGAAGGGGAACGCCCACCCCCTGACTCAACCATAATAGATATTAAGTTTTCATGCTCTTAGTTCATCCTTAATTCATCCTATAAGTTGTGGTGCATTGCACGTGAAAACTGTTCAGTGAAAAACAGGAAAATCCGAAAGTTGCCGATGGGTCTAAATTTTGCATTTTCAATACGTGTGGCAAATCGTAGGAACAGAATGGCTGGAGGCAGTTCATTGCAGATCGTATAAAAGCTGTCGACAGGGGCGGTGGGAAAGGTACCACTGGCCAGACGAAGTTCCCGATGATGAATGAGGTTGAGAGTGATTAGGTCTTGCTGGTTAGCGCAGATGAGAGCTCTGTATAGGTGTAGCAGTAAAGAAATATATTTTTAACCACATCTGCAATACTTTGCAGCCAGTCCTAAGTCTGGGTACGTGAGAAAAGAAATATATGAGACGCAATTAAGGTGTTAAAATAAAGGAAGTAATTCAGACATGCACCTTTTTTCCCTCGGACGCAATTACGACGTGCCTTTTTTCCTAGTGGGATGCAACTGAGACAAAAATTGGTGAACGGGACGCAACTGGGATTTACCGAGAAAAACAAATATATCGTCGGCTTATAAATATAATATAAATATATATATGATAGAATTTCGATTTCAGCATCATAAATCAGCATTTTGGAGTTGAAAGAGGAGGGGACGAGTAAAACCAAGTCAAAAAATCTAATGAACGTATGTTCTGTTGATTACCAATTTTGAATGAGGGAATGATAAAGGCAAAACCAATTATATTTTATTGCTTGGGATATGAGAGCGTAACAAGAAAAATTGAAACTGAAAATTAGTGGGATTCGCTTTCACAGTCATGTCAGAGACGTCGAAAAAAGTTGACCCCGACCCTCGCTTCCGGTATCAGCTACAAATATAATATCTTATTTTAGAAAATCAGCTCTTAAATATGAACTAATTTCCTTCTGGTTTGATCCACTTTTTGTCACATGTTGTTTTCAGCGTTCCAAAATAGCTTTTAATTCAGAATCGTAACGCAATGAATAATTATTAGATCGTAATATTATTTTGCTGGGTTAAAAAGAGTTCATGTTACGTAAGTCCACGAAAGTCAATTAAAGAGTACGAGTCGACTTATGCCCTTCCGTAGAAATCCTCAATTTTGAATCGCCGCAAACACCCAAGTACATCAACTTGCGGGCAAACATTTTCAATTTTGTGGTACAAATGCATAATGCGATTAAAAGGGGCACTAAGATAATGATCTGTACGAGAACGCTCGGGGTCAAACGCACCTTTCCTCCGACCTTGATACGAAGGGACCCATTGTTAAATTTTCTCTCATTCCCGAAGCAGCGGCATCGTAGTCATAAAATTAGCGGTTCCAGTTTCAATTAAAACTCCTTATTAAAGGACTCGATGAAATTTCACTCGGCATTCAACCTTTTGCCAGGCTACATAACGAAAGACGCAATAGCACTGGCGATCATTCCGCGTGTGAGGCCTGACAGGTGTCAAGACGTCCTTGTTCTCCGAAAATACGCAGCAGTGGTATCATTCATGTGGATGACATTTTAGTTTGCAGGCCACCGAATATTCAGCTGAGTTTATTCTCTTTATTTTTACTATCTTACCATAATAACCGAAAGCGGCGAAATGGCGAAGATGAAATCAATCATCAGAAAAGCTCGTCGAACCAAAACGCGGCATCATAAAACGAATATTTACATAACCGTTTTATTCTTTCTGTCTTTCTTTTTTTCTCCTTTTTCCGAAAGGGGAAGAGAGCGGAGGTGCAGATATCTATTGTTTGTATAGACTTTCACAGAGAACTGGAAATACCGAACTTTCGAGCCATTATTTGTTCGCCGGAGCGTCGTTGATGCGAAAAGAAAATGTGTATCTTCGCTCGAAGGTCTCCCGAGTTTAATAAACGCGGCCAGAATTGAAAAGTGCTTATCAAAGTAAAACGGTATCAGCTCTTAAGTTATTTCAAAAACGAGAAAATTGAAAATCGATACAATTTTGGTGTTTGTGAACGCAATAACCGTACGTATACTATGTACGGGCGTCGAAAAGGTACATAAAATGAAGTAAGGGTGCATCAAGCGTAGATAAAGTAAAATACCATTTGGGGTGATTAATCTTAGACGTATGATTTACAGAGTAGAAGAACATTACCTAAGTTATCCTGAAAGATGTATCAGTCGAATCCATCCTTACATCCCAATTGGTACTATTCAATACGGAAAACAGGCCCAGGATCAGGAATAGCTTTCATGAGTACGTAAGAACCGTGTATCAGTAACATGTTGCCCATTTCGAAACATCAGAGAGGATAACTTTTGTCACCGAATGGCGTAAAATTTAAACGCATTTTTTCAACATACCCAGTAAGTTTTAACAAATTTAATCATCTTGCGAATGGAGGGAGGGACCTTGTTTTACAGATGTTACCACTCAGGAGCGAATTAGCGAGCTTTATTATCGTGGCAGAAAAATGACCGATGTTAGCTGAGAGTTTGAGATGCTTTGAAGCTATTCGGATGGTAAGCAGTGTTTCATTGTAGAAGTAAAACTAAAAAAGAGAGCGTATGCTTCTAACATAGATAATATTCCATTCCTTTTATCTACTTATTTATTTATTCATTATTAAAAATCCCTAGTGTCCACATGAAAAATATCTTTGTTCACATTTTTTCGCAATCTCCGGGCACTGACAACGTCTGCGGATCAGCTCGTGAATCATGTCGCCATCCAATCTCTGAGTATGGCTAACGATTTGATCTATACATTATTTTATCAGTATCACGAAATCGCAGACAAATGAAAATAAAGAATTTTTCATGTGGACACGAAGGATCGTTTGTCCTGACGAGTCACGTGTGATTCAACCCTGGTGGGGTGGGACGTATGACGATTCACGCACACCAAAGTGGCCCCTAAAACATTGCACTCTCGGCCCCGGAAACTAACCTTCCGAGTATCGCATCAGTGGCTGGAGGGATGCTTTGAGGCCGGCCCGAGCCCCCATTTCGCCGTACCGCTAACGGTCTGCGCGTCCTACCAGGGGCACATGGGGTTCCTACTGACCGAGGTTCGCGCTCCCCGAGCACTAGCCTGGAATTCAGGTCCCCTGCAGCCGGACGCGCTTCCTCTTCATTCACCCCTCATGTGACTCAACCTGTTGAAAAAACTGTTCAAAAGTTTTTAACATAATTGTTTACCTCCTCCCGAGAAGTGCACAAGCAAATGTCAAAAGAAGTTGATAATATCTGCAAAAATGAAAGCACAGACTTAGAAGACCAGTTTCGAATTAACAAATCAAAAGGGGGTGTAACGCTGCGACAGAACACACGAAAGAAGGGCCCCGAAGTTCTACTCAGTTGAGCATTATGAAATGGAATAATTCAAGTTGAAAATACATATTATAAAGAAAAACTAAACAGTGAAGTAAACAGAACGCAAACGTCTCCAATTATTCAAAACAGAAGGCCGGTTCATGGTCTTACTCTCTCCACTCGCAGCAACCTCCGCTTGGCATCAAGCATTTCACTTTTATCAGACTATCAGTCAGTAAATACCTAGCTTGTCAAATGGAGAAAGCAAAGTAATTTACCACAGAATTAAATTTATGATTCATGGACTACTATAAAACTTTCGTTTTATATAACATAATTTTCTTTGTAAGGCTCTACTACATACTGGGGGTATCCTGCTGGCCAAATTCAAATTATTCAGAAACCTAACGATAACTCACAGGCAAATGTAAAACTAGAAAAAACGGGGGAGATCCTTCTGTATGAAAAGAGGCATTCATCAGGGTGACTCACTTTCACCAAATTTGTTTAACGCTTAGCTGGAGAAATTTTTATAAAATTAAATTGGTCAAATTGTGGTATAACGGTTCTGCGATACCATTTGAATCATTTGCGTTTCCTTATGGAAAATATCGGGAATTATACCGGTTCCGAAAAGCGAAAGCCTCAGTGATATTAATACATAACTATAGACCAATATCAATTATCCCAGTAGTAGCAAAAATTTTTGAATCAATTCTCTATAGAAGAATATAACATGGGCAAATCAGAAACCAAATTTCAAATCATCAACAGGGTTTTATGGAAGGAAGGTCAGTTGTTACTAACTTAGTCTCCTTTATCGATTATTCATCCTCGGTGGTTGAACAGAACAAACTGGACACATACATACCGATTTTCAAAAAGCATTTGACAAAGTTGATCACGCAATACTATTGAACAAAGCGGGCTTTTCGGCTCAATTAATCAACCTATTCACGTCATATCTCGCGGGAAGGAAACAATATGCAATGTACAGGGGATCAAAATCTAAAAACATACTATACACATTAGGGGTCCCACAAGGTTCTAATCTGGGCCCACTTCTGTTTCTTCTTTTTATAAATGACATAACCGATGACATAAGATAATTTTCGTGTCTTGTACGCCGATGATCTGAAACTCTTCAGAGAAATTACTACGAAATGTGATGCCAGGCTCTTACAGGCAGATTTGACTGCAGTAATAGCTTGGAATAAGCGTAATAATCATCCTTTTAAATATCAAATGTCAGGCCATCATTTACGTAAAATTAGACCAAAATTCACTTGAGTATACAATGAATGACATCAAAATTTCGGCGGAAACTCAGCTGTAAATTAACATTTAAAAGTCATATAAAACAAACAGTAAATAAGGCTAGGAGAATGCTGGGATTCATTACAAAGAACACGGAAAATTGCGCGAAAATTGAGACGATTTTGATACTATATTATTCGCTCGTGAGATCACAATTGGAATTTTCTTCGATTGTATGGAACCCAGCGACGGCTGATGCCATAAAAGCGATAGAAAAAGTACAAAAACGGTTTCTCAGATTCCTGTATTACAAACATTTTTCATACTACATAAATTCCATAACTTATACTGAATTACTCCGAGGCTACCAGATAAAAAGTTTGCGAGGTCGAAGGGACATAGCCTCTTTGATTTATATGCACAACATAATTCACGGAAGAATATCAGAACCCACACAGCTGGTAAAAATTAGGATTCGGGTACCGACTTTCAATACTAGAAATTTTCGAACCAGAGTATTCACACAGAAATCATTTTCTAAATGCCCCATTTAACCGAATCATGAAATTATACAACAATGTATGTGGGCAGCAGGAACAACTTGACATACTAGACTCGAATAATATATCAAAATTCAAACAACAAATCTCGGAGTTGTTCGAGTAAGACAGCTCTCTAAACTCACCGGTGATTCAAGGTAGCCTTACAGAAGGCGTAGGAGGGCGTACTGTACTCCGGGTTATGGAGGATGGTGAAAAGAGATGCGGTGTAGCTGATGGGGGGGGGAAGCTTTATATTTATTATTTCTTCTAACCTTTTCTCACCTCATATGTACTGTAGTAGTATAATCATTTTCATCTATTGCCCCCATCTTAATTAGCCTCACGGCTGTGCTGAGGGGAAACATATTATTATTATTAGTATTATTATTACAAGGTGTCTACAAAAATTGAAAAATATAAATTCCTGACTTTTTTCAAACTTTTTTTTTCTCTTCTTTAAACCTTTACAGTATAGACAGTATACATATATTTATGTTTATACTACATACTAGACGCTATCGTTAAAATGAACAGAAATTTAAAGTTGATTTCTGGGTGAAAGCATGAGGAAGGTGTTCACAGATATACACATAGAGTGCTGAAGTAAAATTAAACGACGAAAAAAAATTTTCGTGAGTTCATTCTTTGTTTTTTTCCAAACTTCTTAAAAATATTGTTGAATTTCCTGACTATTTACAAAATTCCTGACCTACTTTTCAAATTCCTGACTTTTTCCAAACTTTTCAAATTTTCCAAACCTGTAGACCCCATGTATTATTATTATTATTATTATTATTATAGGAAAAAATTTGGAAGAGTTCGGAATTATGGTTGATGATCTGGCAGAAGCTAGCAGTAAAGCAGAACTTTCATTGAACTTGTAAAAAATAAAATTAATGTCCAACCGTGACAATTCTACCTTTGAAATTAAAAATACAATAATTGAAAGAATCTCTAATTACAAATACTTAATGATCACACAATCTCCCTGGATAGTAAGCTAACTAAAGAAATTACTGTCAGAACACAAAATATGCATGGAAAAGTTTCTGAGTCATGAAAAATATTTGGATCAGTAAAGTCAGTGTTGAAACAAAAACGAAAATCTTCCAGCTATGCGTTACATCGACTTTGACTTTTAGACCAAAACTTCGGCTGGAACAAATATTCAAAAAATCTGATGCAAAATAAAAAACTTTAGGCTTAATGGGCGAAGAGAAAAAAAATGTAGAGTAAAATTATTGCCAAAGAGAAACAGGATAAGTGGCATA
This sequence comes from Acanthococcus lagerstroemiae, assembly GCA_031841125.1. Classification (NCBI taxonomy): domain Eukaryota; kingdom Metazoa; phylum Arthropoda; class Insecta; order Hemiptera; family Eriococcidae; genus Acanthococcus; species Acanthococcus lagerstroemiae. The sequence continues at coordinate 38,823,721 of CM063108.1, read as the reverse complement.
AATTACTAACGGAGTGGGTCCTCCATGAAAATTATTAGATATACTGGAACAATAAGACAAGATCCGATGGAAACATATTGGGGAGGCCTATGCCTGGAGGTGTGCTGGTTGATGGTACATAGCGAGTGTCTCATGCACACTTGACCTAAGTGACAAAAACTTTTTTTTTCTTTTTTTTTTTTTTCGGAGAGCGATTTGAAAATTATAAATAACGTTGTGTTATATACGTGGCTCAAATAGTTTATGCTATCTATCGGGCTAAAAAAGGAAGTAATTCGTCATTTGCGAGTGTAGCCCGATAGAGGGCATCGAGATCTATAAGAATATGTATTAAACTCATTTTCGTCAAAATGTCACTTAGATCAAGTGCGCATGAGATACTTGATATGTACCATCAACCAGCTCACCTCCAGGCATAGGCCTCCCCAATACGTTTCCATCGGATCTTGTCTTATTGTTCCAGTATATCTATTAACCGAGGTGAGCAATAAAATTAAAATAAAAAAAAATAGTTTGCTCATCAGTCTGTTTGTCGGTCAGTCAGACAGTTAATCAGTTTCAGTAGTCAATTTGTCAATCAGTCTCAGTCGATGTCCAATCATCCGACTGAGTGATTACCTATCTTATCTGTCTATCTGTTTGTCTGATTTCTCTGTCTCTGTCCAACGGACCGACAGTCTGCCTATCTCCGAATTTAGCCTTCCCCAAAACGGGAGGGAGCTCTCATCCATGGACAGATTAATAAAACGCCAAGCAGACATGCAGATAGACAGGCACAAGCCCAACGACATTTACACTTAACAGTACACCAGGCTTGGTTGGCTTCAAAAAAAGCCAATGGCGAACAAATTGTGTCTGGATGTTAATCAGTGTACTGATTTAAAATAAACAGTATGTCACCTGGTTAGCAACTGACTGTTTTTTGAATCCTATACTTACCTTTGATTGTTTCGATTCTTGGAATTTTTTAATTGTTGCCAGAGAGGAGATCAAGGTTAGTTTAAGTGCGAAATGGACTTCTGAGAGGGCTTCACCCGGTTTCTCTTCGATACATATATGTGGCAATTTCTATAAAAAGGGGTAACTTTGTCGATCCGACGAATTTTCAGTTACGGACAGTACACGTAATAAAGGAATGAATGCCCATTCCAACGAGCTATCGGCGAGATTTGTAGCGTTTTTAGTTCCAGAGATACAAGCGGTCAAAGATGAGTGTAACAAGAACGCGCGAAAACACATTTTAAAAAAAAAACACAAAAAAACACGCTGTTTGAAAAAACACGTTTAAAGTTAGACACACCTTTTTCTCCCACTCCGTCGTCCGTCAAGCGGCCCTAACTCGCCGCGGAATCACGTTACCAGCCTCGACGAGGGCTCGTTGGAAAGGTGATTTTTCGCTCTTCTGCGTGGTAACAATTCAGAACATCGGATTTATTCGAGAGCTCCGAAAAATCGCGAAGAAGCGAACGCAGACATTCGCATTCTTTTCTCATTCTCTTTCTCTCTCTCCCTCTTCTCTCTCATGCGCTTAAATTTTGTCTCTTCGTTATTGCGATGTTTTTTCTATAGAAATCAACCAAAATCTCAAAATTGATTTTTTCGACCAAAAAATTTTGTTTTTCTTCTTTAGTGTTTTCTGAAACTTCGATCAATCGACAAAGTTACCCCTTTTTATAGAAACTGCCACATATTATGTGTTTGCGTTATTGTTCAAATTGTAATTTGTTTCTTTTTAAATTTTATATTAGTTTAGCTCATAATTAGGTCGCAAAATGGATGTAACTTTCTTGAAATAAATAAATACTCGGATTTTCGAGCTGCAGGAGTTAAGGTGCCCGTTTCGAAAAATCAGCGCTCGGTTTTTTTTTGTTTTTTTTTTCACAAGCAGCTAACATCTGGAATATCATGTGGGTTTCCTTATTGTTACCCAGGTTATATAATACCTACGGTTGTTGTAAAGCCTTCCGGAACTTCTCGAGAATCTACTTTCTTTAAAAGTACGCGAACATTTCTCAAGGTCTTGTATGCTACTTTACGGCTCAAACTGAAAACTTGGATATTAAAAAAGAAAAAAAGACTCGTTATTCGAGTACTTTGTGAGTAGCAAAATTATTAAATTCTGACTTGAGAGAAGTTTTAACAGGTACACATAAGCTTACAAAAAGTAGTATTCCTCACACTCACGTACACCAACTTGCAGGCTGAGCAACGACTGCGGCTTTTATATACCATTGTTCGCCTTTTGAGGGACTTTATCGCTTTGGTTTGTGTCTACATTACAAACCACTTGAATGGAATTCTATTGGCCAAATCTGAATTACATCAAATATATTCTCTATACCAGTATACGGGTTTAGTCGAGCCAGCAGTCAGTAGGAAATCTCACGGCATTGTGACGAATCATCTTCTCTGCCAATAAACAGTCGAGTCTCATCGACAACAATTTCAACTGCTAATTAATTTGCAACTGCTCGGGGTCTTCGCTAACAAAAACAGTCGTTATTTTTCATCCGCATAAAGATTTCGAAACTAACTCGTATAATTCGTCGAATTTATGAAGCCTATTTTATTTTCGTTTTCGTTAAATACGCGCATAACACGAACACAGCCGAGTCAGAGGGAACAAGTTATTTCGAGATTTTCATTACCGTCTTATTGACCCGGAACCCGTCCATCCGCATCTTCTTAGAAATACATTATTCCCTCTATCCGTTTTGCAAATGATGTCTCAACTCGTAAATTAAAGGCAGCTCAGAGAGCGGAGAAAACTGCGGGGGAAAAAATTAAACTATCTATCTATTTCGGCAATTGTTGAAAATTTGAATAATTAAAAAAGTTTCTCCCAGACGATTTCCTCGCAGTATTTATATGTTTTGGCGGGAGCAGTCTCCTCCCCTCACCTCGTTGCTTCACTCGCTTATTCTGACTCCTTTAAGCGGCACGAAAGGCGAATAAAGAAACTTCGTTATCGATTTTAATTATACAGTTTGGTCCGATTGGGCAGCATGTGAACACACTGACGCTGAAAAATGAATTCGATAACGGGTCGCGCGTTCTCACAGTGTCTTCATGGAAAAGGAACATCTTGACCTCATCATTCTCGAATAGCTGGTCGACGTACATCTTACTAGTCTCCTCAAGCGTGAACGTGCAATCGAATTTGCTCGCAAATCGTTCCGTTTCAGATACTATACCATTCCGTATTATCTGGATAAAGATATCTGCGATTCGAACAGTACAAGCTACCCCGTAACTTCAGCCGTAACATGAGTAGCCTTGTTGTCATGGCGAAATAAGGACGGAAGACGTCCAGCAATATTACAATGAGTCCAAAAGAGGTATTGAATGAAACAAGCTTAGTCAAAACGAGTCGGCGGCTAACCGAGCTAGGATCAAAACAAGCCAAACCAATGTCAAGACAAGTCTGCAAAGCTGAGCAAAAACTATTCAAAGACACGTCTTACCAAAGTCAAGATGAGCCTGAGTTGAGCCAAGACTGAACTGAGACAAGTCCAGACGAATTCGATGTAAGCCATCAGTCAAGTAGAAGTCTCCGAGCTTAGTCTACAAGTAGAGCACATAAACCAAGCCAGTATTATTAGAAATATTTCTCCCCCATTCTGACGCGGGCCCATTCGGGGCGTTTCCGGGATTGGAGGTGCGGTGTCCCGGGGCTAATTTGGCATGCGTGCATCGCCATACGCCCTTCTATCATCGAATTATTAGAAATATCAACAAAGCCAAGCGTATCCTAATGTAACAATCAAGTTGAGTAGATGAATTCAATTACCTGAAGCAAGCTAACTACTCAACCCGCTTACTCCATACTTGAGACCCAAAGACAATGAAGGTATATCATGTCGCATTCTCATGTTCAGCTGTTCACGTTAAAAGACCACCAAGTTGTATTTTTGCATTTTGTGTTAATCAACACTGCACTGTTCTACTTAGGCGCAGATTGGGACCTAAAAGGCTAGCAGAAAAATTCATTATATCGGCTCAAATTTTTACTGATTACCAAATAATCGGGAAAATATCAGTGCCGATCCAAACTCTAGGACCAGGAGGAGAAAGCATCTTGCAACAGTCTTGCCAAAGAGAAGTCATTTTGTAACAGTTTTCAAGAAGGCTAACGAAGAGAATGTCGTATAATTCTATAAATGTGATGCCATTTTTGGGTCGGATCAAGTATATAGACATATAGAGGCCCTAAGCTCCTATTTTACCAAATTTTAAGTTGCTGTTAAAAAGAAAGAAAGAAAAACAAAAAAGAAGAAAAAAACTCAAAGAGGCAAAAGCTTGCACTCTTTTCATATGTGTGAGGTATACATCTTTTTTTTGGTTACTTTTTAGGAAAACCTATATTGGTGTGAGCCTTATACGTGTGGAAGCCCCACAGGCTGCCCCTCGAAACGACACCATGCAATTTCAAATAAAACGTACAGTGCTTCATTTATGTCATTTGACAATGTTAGAACTATAGAGACGTCCCTCCTATGTATAGTCGACTGAGCCCGTCCAGTATTCTGTTTAAAATTAACATTGGACTTTGATACGAATCAACTTTGAAACCTGAATGCTTCCTTGGAAAATGGCTGGATTTTGTCTATCAACAAACGTGTTCATTTCCGCATCACCTGGGTTTACTCGTATTTTCCTCGTCCCCACCACTATTTACGAATATCAAAGATAATTCTACACAGAGATCATTACGCACTGCTTCTGGAATGGCAATCGAGCAAACATAAGCAAAAGTTGAGCAATTTTGTTTTGGAATACCGAAAGTATCACTACTTTATATGTATCTCTCATTTTTCTTGTCCTTATTCTACAGCGACGAAATTCTACAAAAACCTCTACGCAGCTCCAAACTAAGCGCAGGCAACCCTCGAGGACCAAAACAAAGAGGATATGTATATAAGAGTTACTGTTATACTCAGAAATAACGATGGTGCGAAATAACCAATTTATTCGATTGCAACAAAGTACTGACGAAATCGAAATATAAAAGTCCGTAGACCGCGAGAGCAATATAATACAGCATACGTTACACAGCAGTGGTGATTTCGGAAGAACTAATATACAAAGTACATCAATTATTGTATCTGGCAAAGTAGAAGCCCTTCCCCTTCATATGGTATAAGCTTGAACTGACATGTAGAAGTTGGTTACCAGTTTGTACGTGTAAGACGAAAGAGAGAAGGAATGAGCGTCGGAATGAATCGTCAACGACGACTGATAAAATTACGCATTCGATGTCCCAACATGAGTGTAATTTTATATGTATACCCATGAAGGAGCGGAGAGTAACACAGATGAATCCCCCCCCCCTACCATAACAAACCGTGAAGTAGAATATGCACTTAGCAAATTGAGACATAGTAAGGGCCAAGGGCCTGATAAAATTGAAAACTCAAATTTGAACATATTCGTCGATATTTTGGCAAGACCCCTGACCCTCATATTCAACCAAATCATCCAGCTAGGAGAAACACCACAACAGTGGAAAATATCCTAAATTATTTTATTGCACAAAAAAGGGGATAAAACACAACTAAATAACTTCAGACCCATTAGTTTCATGTATATGTGTATGCAAAGCCTTCATATGCACGTCATTAAAAATAGATTATATCCGCAGCTCGAGAGTCACCAACCACCTGAGCAAGCTGGCTTCAGGGAGGGACTGTCCACGATGGACCACATACTCACCATCAACCAGCTAATGGAAAAGTCAAAAGAATACCAGATGGAACAGCACTTGATATTCGTAGATTTCCAAAAGGCATTCGATTCTATAGGTCATGGTTACCTACGGGGGACATTGAGTGACCAGGAAGTGGATGGAAAAATCATAAAAACTTTGAAAACTTTCACTCAGACTGCAAGGCCTACGTTAAGCTGGATAAAAAGGGAGACACCTTCGCGTTGCAGGGGGGGGGGCAAACAAGGTGATCCCCTGTCACCAAACCTATTCAGCGCGCTGTTGGAGAAAGTGTTCAGGGATCTAAACTAGGAAAAGTTTGAAATAAAAATTGATGGAAAATCACTAAACCACTTGAGGTTTGCAAACTATATCGTCCTGATAAGCGAACACGGAGGAAAGATCCAACAAATGCTAGAAGAGCTGGTTACTGCAAGTGCAAAGGCAGGGTTGAAAACAAACGGAGCTAAAATGAAGTACATATGCAATAGAGAGGGAAGAAAAATCACATTAGGAAACCTCGAAAAATCAAGAAAGCTTTGTATATCCAGACCAAAGTATTTCCTTCAACAGTAAAATGGAAAAGGAAATAGAAGTGAGGAAAGAGAAAGCCTGGAAAAGCTATTGGGCTCTGAGAGGTATTTTCAAAGGAAAACTGAGCATCCGGTCCAACGTCAAGATGCTGGAATCCTGTGTAATTTCGATCCTGTTGTATGGGGCTCAAACATGGACAACACCAATAGCAATAGCAAGGAAGCTATTGACCACACAAAACAGTATGCTTAGGAGTATTCTAAGTATCAGGCTGAGTGATAAAATCAAGAATAAAACGGTTAGGCAAAAAACCAAAGCGAAAGACATCCTATCCTTGGTAAAGAGACTGAAAATAAACTATGCAGGACACATAGCCAGAGATAAAAACGAAACACGGAAACAGCGAATTACAAACTGGGTCCATACGATAGGAAAAGGGGAAGAGACGTAGACCTGCACAGAGATGCAGTCAAGAAATTGCTATGGGGTAGAGCAGCCCAAACCAGAAAAGCCTGGAGTAGGATTCGGGAGGCATTTGCCCGGGAATGGGGCCCTGGTATATGAACGAGAAGGGCACCCGGCGCGAGCCCAAGTACGCAGAAACTCAGCAATCAAATCTTCGGGCACCGCTAGCAAAAGAAGTGGCGCAAACACCAACACTCGACCTTGTCTCGCAATTGTACTACGTAATATGTAATATATCACTGTTAACTGCATCGTTCAGCATACTAATAAAGGCTGTTTTGAATTGAAAAAAAAAATCGATCTCTGTGGCCTCATAATATTTCCAGAGATTTTGTCTTCTGTCTCCCTGTTTGCCATCCGTGGATCTACTTGCTTGAAAGTCATTGATTTAAGATCCGAGAGCCAAGATCTGCAAATTTAATGTCAACAACTACAATCTTCATTGCCGAAGAAAAACAGGAGTTAAAGTCATCTGATCATTTTTCTTAGAAACCGATTGGTCATGTATGAGTTAGCGGAAAATGTCCTAGTAGGCCGTTCAATTCATTTATAAAAATTCTTTCAAATATGCTTCAATTTACTCGTTATTTGTTCCTAAAGGGCCGAGCATCCTACCCGCAAGAGCGTACAATATTGCTCTGCATTTTATTTTGTTAATTCTGGCATAAAAATTCCATTTTAAACCGAATGATTTCCAAATTCCATTTCCCCATGTAAAGGTGCCATAGCTGGAACCTGTTGTGATTCCAGGATCAAGTGGTTTCAGCCTGGAGTAATGACCGGAAGAGAGACAGGAAGAAGAGGAACAGAGGCATGAAGAAAGCAGGGCCGTTGTAATGGCATTCTCCCGGCAACATTTCAGGTTCCAATCCGCTCCTGCTTGTTCCTTACGTCTTCTTCGACCACATATCTAATCGTATTTGGTAAGATGCTGACTGACGACTAACAATATCGTTTCTCGCAGAACTAAATACCCGCCATCGTTTCTCATACCTTTCAAATCAGAAGCGTTGCCGCCAAATCGAGTATATCGTTTCGAATTTCGGGCTAATCTCACAGAATTATGTAGTACCCGCCTACAACTGTAAGTGTTCGCCTTCTGAGCTCGATATCGAATAATCGATTTTCGACGTCCTAATCTGCGTCATCCACCAGCGAACGAGAACGAACAAACGGACGGATGAACGGATGCGGTGGCGGCGTATAACCTGCAGTCTGAACATCGAAACGTTCTTGTCGTAGGCTATTAAGTTTTATCTCGAGCACGACGTTCCCTCAGCGAAAAACTTAATCCCAGTAAGTCGGGTTCAAACGTGTGCCGCATACTCATCCGCAGCTAGCGCACGTATTGCTGTCAGCTGCGTGTAATTAATACGAACATGAAGAGTATCCGAGTATGCCAGCTATTCGAGCAGCGCCCGAGGTAGGCGCGAATTCTGAGAGAAGCAATTAATGGACACGCGGATGCGAATGGTGAGAAAGACGTTTGCTCGCACGTTACACGTTAATTAGTTTTGCGCAAAATAAATATATACAAAAACGAAGCCGGTAAATTCCGCCTGAAACCTCTTTTCGTTCGTGAGGCCACATCTTCGAACGGAAACGACGGCGAAACTGAGTATAGATCGCACGTTTTCGACCGGAGCAGTGGTACATGTAAGGTATCGTATTATGATGTCCACAGTGCCCGGATGCCAGATGCCAGTCATTGTGAAAATGTTTCATTTACCCTCCTGCTTATTTCAGATATCGATTGCATGTTGAGCATGACTGTGTACGAAGGTCTGTGACTCCAGCCCTTCCAGGATACATCTAGGGGTATTGTCGATAAATAATGGTCTAAAATAATTATAGTACTAACTCTTAACTAATACTGGAATTGATAAAATTAATAAAATAGAAAAGTGATTGTGTTCAGGTTCGTTGGGATTTTCCCAAAAGACGTAGGATGCATGTTTTTTTATTTGTATTCGCCTTTTCGCCCGTTCGTGATGAATGGAATGTTTTTTGGGTTCGGTTGTTCTCGGTTTCTTTTTCGAACGAGGGTCTTGTTGTTGCGGTGTGGGGTGGCATTCTGGAGCAATCGCTAGAGAAGGCTAGTTGTAGCAAGACATGTTGTAATTTGAGCGCTGAGTAAAAAATTTATTAAAGTGTTTCTGCTCACATTGTTTTGGTGTATTATTATTTTTTTTTTACAGTTCGTGCTCTAATAGAAACAAACATTGGTCCTCCGAGCCGGATTTAATTTTCGGTTTGATTTTTTTTTTTTTGAATTAATTTTTCGAAACCATAATTATAATTCGTTTTTTTTTTTGTGTGGTGAACAAAAATGTCCGAAACCGGTGATGGTGAAACTGGTGCCTGTGGTAATGTTTCTGTTGATGAATCTGGTAATTCTGCGTCTGACAAGTCAGTCTCCTATCTCATCATTTATTGCGCAGTGTCGTTTGGCGAATGCGGATCTCCAGCTCTCAGCGGAGTTAATTGAAGATGCAGTGGTTAAGGAGGATGTTGATGCATTGCAGATGGAATTGGCGGATCTTGACAACATCAATCAAAGGTATAGTGACGCGTTTGTAAAAATTTTGGAATTTTGCTCGCAAAGTGAATTTATGGACACGAAGGTCCATGAAGACAATCGTCGTAAATTTTCAGTGTTGTTTAAGGCTACAAAAAATAAAGCTACTAAGGCTCTTCCTAAAAACGAAAACCCTTCTAAATGTGATACTTTTAAAGAAGTTACTGGTGAAACTGTGTTAAAATTGCCTAAAATCGAAATCCTTCCTTTCGCGGGTGAAAAAGAAGAGTGGAATTTGTTTAAAGGAACTTTCATTACCTATATCCACGAAAATAAAAAACTATAGGATATTGAAAAATTTCGTTTTCTGAAAAGTAAACTGAAAGGTGTTCTGTTAACGTTAATTGATGCAATTCCTCTCGAAGGAAAGTTTTATGAAAACGCGTGGAAAATAATCGAAACGCATTATGATGATCCGTTGAAACGTATTTCGCGACATCTCGATGCTATGATCAGTGCTACGCCAGTGAAAAAAGTTAGTCTTCGTACTCTAGTCACTCAATTCAGAGCTCACATGACTGCGCTGCAAGTCACTTTTCAAGAGCGATCTGAGATTGACGTTTTGAGCCAGTTTGGTATTCACGCCTTTCTCCAACGTGCTGACAAGGGAGCCAGGCTTGATTGGGAGCGTGAAATGGAACGCCGGAAGAAGTTCGCGACATTCGACGAATTCATTGAATATATGGATGGTCGATGCAACGCTTACGAGCGAGCTGTTGGGGAAACAGAAAAGGCTGGTCCTTTTACGTCAAAATCCAGTGCTGCTACTACATCAAAGGGCAATGTGTTGGCTGCGACAGATGGGAAGAATAAGCAGTCCAGATGTTACTATTGTTCCAAAGTAGGTCATGGTATCCTACGCTGCGAGGAGTTTGCCAAGCTACCTCCAGAAAATCGACTGTCATTTGTCAATAAGAGGCGTCTTTGCAGACGCTGTCTGAAGGGCAAATGCTTTGGTTCGTGCAAGATCACTTGTTCGACTTGTCAACGTTTTCATAATTCTCTGATCCATGTTGAAAAGTTGTTGAATATGAAGTCTGCGTCACAAAATGCGGCTCAAACATCGTCATCAACTGGTGAGTATCTTATGCAATCCAATTTTATTTGTGACTCAGATAAGATTTCTGAATCCCTGGAATCTAGTATTGAAGTAGATTCTGGTAAAAATTTCTGTTCAGACGAATTTAATAGGATTATTGTTGGCTGGGTTGGCATTTCAGCTAGCGAAAGTGTTTATACTTTATTGGCCACAGCCATTGTCGAAATTATAAGTGCAAATCCACATTTTTTTGCTCGAGCTTTGATCGATCCCGGCAGTCAATTTCATTTTATAACTAGGAAATTAGCCGCAAAATTAAATCTAAAAATTATTTCTGTTTCTTACCAGATTAATGGTATTGGGAATTTGTTTATATTTATTGATAAGGCAGTGAATGTGAAATTTAAATCTCGAATTTCTAATTTTTCTTTCACTTTGCAGTGTTCAATAGTAGACAAAATTGTTGATGAGGTTCCGAATAGTTTTTTTTCTATTGACAACTGGGAATTTCCGAAATACCTAACCTTAGCAGATCCACAATTTAATATTCCGTGAGGTGTGGATTTATTGTTTGGGGGAGGTATTTTCTGGAAATTATTAAAACCTCATATTCATAAAATTGATGATACTGTTCCTCGCATGTTTTCTAGTCATTTAGGGTAGCTGGTAGCAGGCGATATAAATTTGGAATTCGATTGTGAATTAAAAAATAATTTGACTTAGAGCCAACTAAAAACTTTCTTTCGTTCTTTTTTATAATACTGACTTACGCGTTTTTTCAAATTTTATGAATATAAGACTCTTACGACTGTAAGTCATACTTGCTTTTTCGTGGGGGGAGGAGTGCAAGGATGTCTGATGGGTGGAGGGAGGGGGACATTGTTCACGTGTGCCTCGTTTACCGGAATGGTCGTCTCTAAGCTGTATCTTCCGATTTTCGACAGTTTCAAGGTCAAGATGTACAAATTTTGACCTTTCACAAGTGTGACGTGGCCTGCCAAAACGAGCTGCGTTCACGACTTGTCCCACTTTGCACTCCCGTAGCTCGAAGACTGTTTCCATGCCAACCTTCATACTTGGGTGGTATTAGCATTAACCCCTCCTCTTCTCATCCACGCAATTGAACCAGGGTTACCACTTATCGTCAGAATGTATTTTCCAATCATTTTGGACCGGAGACAGCTACAGGGGCGCGGTTTGCATTTTCGGATAGAGGAGAAAATTTCGAATCGGACTGGCCTTGCAGTTTGTCCCCAGCCGTCCCCAATCAAAAAATCTTTGGTTTGGGGGCCGCTACAGCGAAACAGGTTGACACTTTCGAAAGAGGAGATCATTTCGCTCTCAAAATTTCAAACCGTTTTCCTCTAGCTATCCCCAGTCCGATTCCTCAACATTTCTTTCTTTGGACTAACCGTGTTTTGGAAGTCGGGTGCTCGATTATTTTATTATCACATATTTTGACGATCGATTATTTTGTTTAGTTATTATTTTGATGATCACTAATGTGTACAATTAAATCTTTTGATTATTTGATTATTAACTGCATATTTTAATTATAAAGTATTTAGATTATCAGCATTATTTTGACTACCTACCGATTGTCTTGATATGCAATCGTTTATTATTTTGATTATTGATTATCGATTAATTTTATAACTGATTATTCTTCTAATTGGTTATTTTGACTGTTAATTATTTAGATGATTAATTATTTTTTTTATTTTTTTTGTTTGATTATTTTACTCATTAACACATAAATTATTTTGACTATCAATACGCTGTTTTTTGAGTACTGATTTCATCAATTGCACAATTATTAATACAGTAATTACTTCAATCATTGATATATTGATTATTATAGATTTTGCTGGTTGGTTCCCTTACACTGAATAGCGTCCAAATGATAATTTTTTGTAAGTATACATAAAGAAAAGGGGAGAAAACGAGAGTAAAACATAGTATAATTCGAACGCAGGGATTGAAAATATTGTGTGATGGCCAAACTTTTTTGAGACTGGGTCCGATCATTATATTAGTCTTTTGATTATTGACACATGAACTATTTTGATTATTATTATATTGATTTTTTAATTACAGACATTTCAGTTGAAACCCGTTCTTCTAAAATCATTCAAGTCCATTTTCGCAGTTTTGAGAAAATCGAAGAAAACGAGAGGAAAAATTTTCCACTGATAGTTGCATGGTGCATGCGAATGGGCGGGCTGGCAGAAGCGAACGCTCACGGGTAAGATACAGTCATCGAGGTTGGGAAAAGAGATTGTTTCCACCCTCCTGGAACCACGTTAGAGGAGAAAACGATGGACTTAGCTGGTTTTGCCCGACCCCAAACTCGTTATCATACCACAGGAAAGAAACATTTATGGTCTAACAAACTACTGTGAGATACGAACCCAATCGCTCTTACTACGCGCTTCCCTCACTTCGGTTTCACGCTACCTATCACTGATGGACTTAGCAGGTTTTGGAGGACCGAACTGATGTTCGAATGCTTCGAACACAGACCTTGATTCTTGCAGCCGTCGATAGAGGCACTTCCATAATACTTAGGAAAGCTAGTTTCGCCGTTTCTTTTAAAATGGACTTGACTGGTTTTGGAAATACGGTCTTCAATTATTTTTATTATTGATCTATTAATAATTCTGATTATTGATACCTACATGGATTATTTTATTTACTGACATATTGGCTTTTTCAATTATCGATACCTATATATATCTATTATTTCAATTATCAATGTTTCAATAATTATTTTGTTTTTAAAAACTAATCGTTGGCTTGGTTCGGGAAAATGTGAGAATAGAAAACGTCGAGCCTGTACATTTCAAAGTATCTCTCATCCTCGTTTGTGGAATACTTCCTTTGAACAGAGGGCGGAGGAGATGGTATAAATGCTCCACGCGCTCGCGCAAAACAACAATATATCAGCAAGCGTACTTCATGCCCCTCTGATTTACCGAATACGAATAGCTTCAACTAGTTATAGATTTGTATGCTTACCTTGGAACTCCTTCTTGGACGCGCTAACACTGACCACGATACTGGCCACGTGGCCTAACACAGTCGCGAACAACAACAACCCGAACAATAACTGCATTATCACGAAACCGTACTCGAAATTACTGCGCGGCTTCGGCAAGTCGCCGATGGTCGTCAATGCCAAAGTACACCAGTAGTAACTCTGCAGGTACTGCTTCAGTATATCGTTCGGCTCCACGTCGTTGAACACCCAGTTACGACTTCCGAAGTTGTTGTTCTTGTAGATAATGTGGTACAGACACCCGTTCCAGTGGAAGGTGACCAACAGGTAATGCAGCAGGTTGAGGCCGCGAAACAGGTTCGGATAGTTCGTATGCCGCTCGGTGCGGTCCATGAACATCCAAAATCGGTACACCTTGACCAGCCGGAAGAGCCGAAGCACCGAGTTGAAACCTATCGATAGGTAAAGAAAGTCCAACGGTAACAGGCACAGGCAGTCGACGTAGAAGTTCGTCGAGTTCATGTAGTGATTTCGAAGTTTCACCGTATCCGTTTGTAAAACTCCGTCATCTTGGTAACCAATGCGGAAGCTAATTAATATATCTAGAACGTATACGAGGTCGGACAGGTAATCAAAGCAGAACCAGAACAGTAAGGTGTCACCTGAAACAAGAAATAAACAATATTTAGGCTTGGCATTACAATCGTGTTCGCGTGGGAGGTAAGGGAAGTGAAGGGGCATATTTCAAGCTTGATCTGAATCTAACATATTACCTAACAGGGAAAGTGAATTCTGGACGTCATTCTGACCACCATTTTGGAATTCTAAGAAAATATTCAGACCCTCGCATAGCAGGTCGCATTTTATGTCCACAAAATGCAGTATTGACACATCATTGGTTGTCATTTGTTACGACTAAATCCTAGCAAAATGCTTATTTGCTCCACATTCTCAAAACCGTTTATAAATACATGTAGTATGTTCCGAAATTTAGACAAACTCAAAGCAAACATTCAATGTACACATGGAAGTTTGCTTTCAGAAATTCCATTATCGAAAACGCTGTACACAGAGAATTTGAAATGCAACGAATGCGTTCGCGATAAATCATATTGTTGTGCTACGACGACGGAAATCAAACGTCATAATTCACGAGAGGAATTTTTATTCGCCATTTTTGAAAGCTTTTAAACCCATAGAAAGCGGTGTTAATTCAGTAAACGAATAAAAGAGTATTATATAATACGAGCAGACGAAAGTATAACAAAAAATAAAATAAAATACATCAGAAATGGGAACGTCAACGATCTCGGATCTTTATTTAGAAAAGCACTTTATATATTTACTCCATTTTTCCTTTCGTATATTTCGGAAAAAGAAAACTTTCACCGAATTACTTTTCTTTTCTTCCTTCTTCTTTTTTTCTTTACAGGCCTAGCACACGTGCTACACGAACGAAAAATACGGTTATTGTGTCTTTCATATTTTGGATCTACAATGATAAACACTGATGCACAGCACGTCTTCCATCCTGCGAGCGGTATAGTTAAAGTTACAGCCAGATATCAATCCGTTTCCTCTACTGACTAGACTAATTGTACTTCCATTTGTAGGGTGTGCCAATTCACTTTCTCTTCTTCTATAGTTCAGAGCGTTTTCGGCTGTCATGCTATCATCAGTGGAAGGGTATTCCACTGATGATGGCATAACAGCCGAAAGCGCTCTGTACAGAAAAATAAAAAAGTGAATTGGCACTGCCTACAAATGGAATACCTACTACCAAGTTCACTCATACTCCGAAATGAACACTAATTGTACTTCTTGATATTTTTTTTAGTTTACTTGAGCTCAACAATATTGGGTTCGGAAATCCAAATAAGGAATTCTTTTCTTCCTTCGAGAAACCATTCATGCATATCTACTTGGTCAGCACACACATTGTTTCGGGCATTTGAGTGTCTGACTTCGTTTAGGGTTTGTAACCATGTCACCAAGTAATCTGTGGTCACGCTCGCAAAATTTTTCGAAACCGCTACAAAAACTTTTTTGGGTGGTGGGGGTGGGGGAGGGTTTTCTTTGTGCAGACATACAATTCGCAAGTACTCAACTACAGATCCGTACAAATGGTTGCGAAATATTAACAAACACTGGTGTTCGACTGTTCTCCAGACGATCTGTACATAAACGAGGGTCGTTCAAATAGTAAACGGATGAACTGCCCTGATGAAGGGGTGAATAATGGAGGAACAGCTGGATAAAAAGGTTTGTGGGTTAATACATGCGTCTGCTACCGCGTAAACAGGTTGTGTTGTTACAATACGTCGCCAGTTGTTTTCTAGTGAACCCAAAAGGACGGAAGTGCCACTATGCGAAAGTATCGCGAAGAAAGAGCCACTGGCTCCATGTTAATTTACAAAACCGTCAAGTGCCTCCATTGTGCCGCATTTCATTTTTATTATTTTCTATTATTATGAATTTTCAATTTTATCAATTAAAAATACACGTATTCTTGTGCTGTTCGACATAATTCTCATAATTTTATTGAAGTGAACTTGGAACAACTGGCTCCATGTTAATTTACGAAGCCTGCGAGTATCTCCATTGCGCCGCATTTTATTTATTTTTTCTTTTTTTCTTTATGAATTTTATTCTATTAATTAAAATACACGTGTTCTCGATTTTCTGTTCGACATGATTCTCGTAATTTCAGTGAAGTGAACTTAGAACAACTTTATCTTTTCTATTGATTTTTTCGAAAGTGCATGGACGTACCACCATGCTGGTATTTTGATTTATGGTACGCGGCATCGCTGGACTTTGTCTAAATTAATTTTTCCTTTGGTGGATCTCTTTTCATTCGGGGACATGGAGAGGGGATTCCTACTTCATTTACGTCCATCCGGATGGCTTAGGTTTGCAGCACTACTTTGATTGTGCAGTACGCCGGGGACATGGCTCATTGTGGACTCGCCCAGACCCCGTGGGGCTTGGTGGTGGTCTGTGGTTAAACACCCATAAATATGGTGATAGTAGGCTGGTCGCTCGTCATTACGAGTTATTAGTCCACTTAGTCTTCAATCTGCTATCGGCAAATTTCCCACAGGTGAGATCCTTGGAAGAAGCTTAGTTTTCCAGGACTCTTATTCCGGAATTTGGGCGGAACATCTGGCTTTCCGGGAAATCACGCTACAATACAAATGTTGATGCTTCTATCAACGTCGACAGTGTTTCATAGGTGAGCTGTAATTAAAGACAGTCTGAGGAAAATATATAAATACACTTACTAGGTAACAGCAATATCGATTTTAGATGATAAAAAAAAAACAGCTGCCTATTAAATTTTCCTCAACTGGAGAAGTAGGAGACATGAGGAAATTTTCTTGACGTTTCCCGAGGAAAGAAAGCTAATGGACATCCATTTTGCAAACTGTTCGTTTGTTTATCTGTTTGTTCGAGGATAACAGCTGAATTACAAGCACTTCGGTATTGCAATTTTCAAAATATATCCATAGGAGTCTGAAAATGACCCTGACTACACCGCACCTCAGGACTTGGAATCCACCTTTCGAGCATCACTTCAGCAAGGGAACCACACGAAATTTCTGGTGGAAAATGGAAAAATAACCTCATAACAAAAAATGATACAAATCACAAATGGCCTCTAATTTTGGTCATTTTCCCATTTTTTTCCTGTATTTTCACCCTCTTCCCCCAACTGACCAGCTAGCGTTCCGTTGAAAGTTTTGGCTGCAATCAGTTGGGAAATTGAATTTAAATTATAATATTTACACTGCACAACGGAAGTACAAAATTAAAAGGAAAAAATTCTTCATAATCAGTAGAATTTCCAGAATTGAAGGAGAAACTTCCCAAACAATGACTGACAATTTTAGGAGAAAAATAACCAAAATTGAACTAAAATTTAAAAAAAAAAATGACCAAGTGGTTACCTAGCTTCAAAAACCTGACAACAAAATGAACAGTCTTTTTCAGAAAGAGAATAAGTCACAATTTAGCGATTTTCAATACTCAAAGAATGACTGTAGTACTGAAAAATCGATAGCAGCGTTCCCACAGGCATAAAAATCAATTCTAAAATCCTGTGCAGAAACACGATAAGTCCACATTGTTTTTCTAGTCAGCTGAAAATTACAGCTCAGTCATAATTTTGCTCGCCTATAAAACCGTATCGTGTGACTTATCCCCTCTCTGAAAAGACTGTTTATGCCTCAAATCTGATACATAAGCTATAATGTAAATAGTATTAAAAGTATTAAGAATGTACATAGCCGAAAGGCAATAAGTTACATTAAATAATAAAAAAAAAATACATTAGGCACCAATGCGGCACTTTACACCACGATTGACTTTTTAACGTTGCCAAATCTTTTTTATACACAGTTTTTGTTAACGTCTTGCTCAGCTACTTCCTCTGCGTAGCACTATACGAGCGTCTTAGAAACGTCCTCTGTCTCCTGCATTCTTCTACATACGGTATATGATATTTTCAAAACTACGTTCTTCCTACTCTCAGGACTCACTTTCCTTTTTTCTCGTTCGATCGGTCAGGCAGGATATCAAGTGAGTTACAGTTTACTGACTGTCAGTTACAGTTTATATTTCAACACTCTCGATGAGATCTACACACTATTAATCGATCAGCACGCGCGCTTTCTCTACACTCTCATTTCTTTTGATTTCGCATGCCTTCGCTCCAGTCCGGACTAGACACTTTTCTCTCGCAAAACTCGATAAACCTACACTAATTTCCATGATCACGATAAAAGAAGAAAGAGTTGACAGATAGCAATGAAATTTATATTATGAATAATGGATTACAAATCGAAAATTGAAAGTGATTTTGAACAAAATCTGTCGGTAATGAAAGTAGGGAAAGTGGCTTACAGTTTCCTTTTGGTCGTATTTACTTCACAACGTATCCGATGGCAGTACGTGTACGAAATATTTCTTAATGTACAGGGTGCACTAATTACTACAATTCATGCTGAGTGCATTTTTCGTCTATGAAGCAGTAGAGGGAAGAGATTGGGCAGCTTATATTTCTTTTTTCAGCTGTTTTTGTTTATACCAAAGTTGTGGTCTGTGTAAAGCGTATAGACCTACGAGAAGGGGGAGGAATGAATGTTCATTATAATCTGTCACGTTATCGATACATCAATTATTCAGATTATCAATATATCGATTATTTATTTTCCAAAAATCAGCTTTCCTAACGCCTTAGATGCCCTATTTTATTTATTTATTTTATTTTTTTGACCATTTGAACAAAATGCAGTGTTTCAGAAAGTACAAGACAAAAGCCCACAAACTTATCTAAATATAATGTAAAACAGTACGTACTTAATTTCTGACAATAAACCTGATGAGAATCGCCAAGCATAATAATTACCGTTTTATTATTCTCGAGAAACGTCAAGACAAATGCAGCAGATAACTACTTTTTTTTGCTTTGTTCACGTGGCTTTTTTTTCAAAAACAACCATCGTTTAGAAATCCCCATTCCACTGTCACGTGATTTTTGGTTTCTCGGTTCTGAATGACAGTTGGCTTTTGTATTTTCTTGTCGTCGTTGCCTGCTTTATCGTCGCG
This sequence comes from Acanthococcus lagerstroemiae, assembly GCA_031841125.1. NCBI lineage: Eukaryota > Metazoa > Arthropoda > Insecta > Hemiptera > Eriococcidae > Acanthococcus > Acanthococcus lagerstroemiae. The sequence continues at coordinate 38,804,793 of CM063108.1, read as the reverse complement.
AAACTTATTTCAATGCACAAAGGTACTAGTACGAGGAAAAGCTAAACGCATTGTTTTCTTGCATTCGGAGTAAACGTGTTTTTTTTTATCATTATTTTTCGTTGCGGAAATACGCAGCCGGGTAGAAGGAAAGAGGAAACCCGGAAAACGTTTAACGCGGATCGTTAAAAGGCTTCGGAAAAAAACATTTAGTCGCGATGCACTTCTACTCGAAAGAAAAATAGAAGGGAAAATTTGCAACGAGTGTCGAATTGACGAGGGATAACGCGAGTGATCAAAAACTGCCAAAGACAGCAGCTTTGCCAAGTCCAGTGAACCGATTAGTAAAGATTCTTCAGCGATTGAATGGCTCCGAATATATTGAAAACGCAGTGTATCGCTACCCCACCTACCAATCCCAGAAGTAAAATTGAATTCAGATTCTATATCACGGATTTGAATGTTACGATCTCTCCAGCAAGCTTGAGGCCAGTGAGAGGCCAAAAGAGATTTTGGAATTTGTTGGAGTCTTTAAAAGTGGTTGCAGAAGTTCACTAACACATTGTTTAGGCAACACCACTTTGTCTTTGAAGAGTTCGCAAAGGCCATCAATAAGTCGAGGGTGTTTCTGAGGGTCGCACATGGCTGCTAGTCTGAATCAAATAAAAATTGAGCCGAGACATAGAAAATTTACTCCTTCAACTCATTCGAGGCAGTCATGTGTAGGCTTTGAATAATTCATGTTGTCATAGGCTACATAGGACTCTAGCCCCTTGAAATACATAGCACGCTGCATTACGAATTCGGATTTTGCGAGGACTCTTTTAGGCGCTGTTAAAACTCATTAAGACGTTGTCGTCCGCTTACAATATTTTTATGAGCGACGAATTCAGAAATTATTTTCTGAAGATATTTCGGGTCTCCAAAGAAGTACGAATGGGATATTCGTTTGTCTTTCCACTCTAATACATCCTTCTATAAAGTGAGCAGTGACAATCGTAATTGCGACCGTCCAGACGTTTTATGGAAACAAAATCGCAGCATAGAAAACCGAATGACCTTTTCCACCCACAAATAATATTTCTGAAATGCGCCAGTCTTTATATCAAAAGGAAATACCTAGCTACACATTCAAGTTTCAGCCTTACACGCCGACAACGCCCCACCGGCAAAACGGCCACTGTCACCTAAACTCGCGTAATTTTGGAAATTAACTCGAATGCACCAGAGAGCAGGATAACTTTTCTTGTTCATACACGGTCGCATCTAATTTGAATAACTTGCGAGTTTCCGACAGAACTGCGGCTATGAACACAGTAACAAACAAGAGCGAGAGCGGGTTAACGAAGGATCGAATAAATCATAACCTAATTGTATTGGCTACCATTATTTCGCCCCCCCCCCCGAATTTAATTATATTTTCGTTCCGATGAAATAAGATGTACCGCGCTGATGCCCCGACAACTCGCTGCTCGTCCTGCGTCGATGTATACACGCCAATTTGTAAAACGCAAGAAATTTACCAAAGTTTTAATGAAACTACACTCGATAATTAGTTTTCGCGTTAATTTCACTACCGGCTGCTAAATAATATCGCGTTGATTGCCTCGGGGAGTGAGGCGAACGGTATTCCGACTTCCATACCGAGTTCGCTAGGTTGAATTCGACTAGACAAACAGCCATTAGAATTTTCCCATTTTATAACAATTTTCCGACTTGCAGTATCATTGAACTTTGAAATCATGATCCCATTCAAGCCTATCTCAACTTCATTCGTCAAAATGTCAACCAGCGTGGCTTCATTTGCATAAATTCCTCGCAATTTTTGAATTTCAAATTAAGATTATACTCTCAATTTATTTTATGGATTGGCGGTTGATTTACGGAAATAAGACGGAAGAACATCAAAATGCAAACAATACGCGGTAGAGATGAAGCTTGGTATATTTTTTATTTTCCGCATAATTTTTGCAAAGGTCCGTAGGTACCTCGGCCCTGCCGCCACAGAGAAGGAAAATGTAAAGCAAATTTAGGTTATGGTGCTGTAACTTGCAGACAGTACATTTTACGAGAAATTTTTCAAGCGTGAAATATTCTCGACTTCATACTCTACACAAGGTATGTATTTCGAACCATTTCCTGTGACTACTCTATATGAAACTTATAAATAGAGGGGCGATTTAAAATGCCCCGATACACCAACGTCCATTGACACAAGTTTTATACAAGTACATCCCAGAGAACTTTAAATATTTTTTAAATGTACCAAGCTGTACGAGCAATAATGCTGAATACCCTTCCCACGCTTCCACGGAGTACCATCTACACATTCCAATAATATTTCCTCCCCTCCCGCCAGTCCTTAAATATTACATGTGTAATGTATAAACATACTGGAGAGGGTAAAATCCCATGGCATCATCGAGGTGGGAAAAACCCATGCTATGGCGGAAGAACCTCGCAACATCACTGGAAAACCTACGGCACGGTCGGAGAAACCCAAGTTACGAAGGGAACTAACTATGACGCATTCAGAAATTCCAAAAATATACCTAGAAATACCATAGTTGGATGAAAAACTTTTTTTTCCCCCATTAGTTCAAGTTTTAAAAATTTTCTTATCAATCTTTGAAAATTAAATAAAACATAAAAACCCTAATTTTTTCATGTATTTGGTAAATATTCGAGGGAGGAACTAAAAAAAAAAGTATTCGAAGGATAGAAAGATACATGGATTGGGGTAACAAATTACAGCTCCACTGGTCACAAAAATTTGTGATTCCCGAAAAATGGTCGAAATTCTACATTTTTCTTTCGTAAGGCCTATTCTAATACATGGTAACAAGACACAGCATTTTTAATTCTTTCCCCGTTCTATACAAGTTTTTTAGTAGTTACAAAAAATTGAAAATAACATTTTATGAAACATTTCACGAGGAACCGTATTTGTTTGAAATATTTTTGATTAAATTTGACGATTCCCAATGCATTCGCAGCAAACTGATTTGTAGAGGACGAAAATTAAGCAAAGTGGAGATCTTGTATTTCATTTATTTAGTTATCCCCCCCTCCTCCCACGCCAAAAAAAAACTCAGAAAACTTATACAAACAATGAACGTTAAACTCACGCTTGTTATCCAAAAATACCCAAATTCTGTTGCTTAAATTTGCCTACTGCATACATCAAACGTTATACAAATTAACCCGCTCTACATTTTTTTATCGCGAAGTCGAATTTTCAGGAAACATAAATGGATTTCCAAGCGATAAGATTTAGTTTCTTTTTAGGTAAAAAATGTTGTCCACCCCTAAGAAAAGGATTCGAACGTACCACCAACTTCGGAATATTGCATAGAAAGGTACCGAACAAAGTATCGTAATAGCAGTTCCTTGAATCGCTGATTTAGAATATCGTATCAGATTTTCAATCTGACCTCGATTTGGGCTCAAAAATCCGAATTCTCTGATGAGAAAAACTACGTCAGAAAAAAAAACGAAACAAGACCAGTAAGACGAAATCATGACCAGTTATTATACTGCCCGAAATTATTTGCGTATTCACCGCTGACTTACATGGCGTATTTACGGGAAATTGAGTATGCAATTTCATACGCATACGAATAGTGATACTGCCGATTATCAAACTCAATGGCGTATTCACGGGGAATCGAGTATGCAATTTCATACGCAATAAGAATGATGATCTGCCGATCGTCGAGCTCGATGGCGTATTTACGGGGAATTAAGTATGCAATTTCATACGCATGTAAATGGCGACAAGCAACAATACAGGGCTGATATTCCACTAACAAAACTACGCGAGGTACAATCGCACTTGTACGATCGTTCTTTTGGGAGGGCGCGCGTACCTCGTCGTCCTTTTTTAGTGGAATACCAGTCCAGGATGTAAAATCTCACATTTGTTTTTCTAAACGTAGAAGTAAGTCAGATCTTCGCGGGATAAACGAGAAACTTCAAGCACAAGAGTCTGGATTATTTTTGGCTTCAAATGTATCACCAATTTTGGAACTTTAAAAATCGAAATAGGTATTCCTTCCCGAAATGCGATTTTAGAAGGTGTGACAGAAGAATTTTATGGAAAAAGTGACAAACGTGTAATTTTTTACAAAAAGGGTGGCGCTTGTGACGTTTCACGGATGGACGTTGCTGGAGAGTAGATGTCGCTGAAATCTTTTGTCACAGGCACAAGTGTTACATCAAAGCTGACACATAAGTGACGTGATTAAAATCGTTAAAATTGAAAATGGTACATACAAATCGATGGTTTGTGATCGTGAGGGGTCAGGTATTTAATGGTGGACGGATTGCCTTTTATGTTTAATTTGATTAAGTTTCCAGTATTCCTCAGTTGAATGAAAAATTCTCGTATGTATACATGTTACGGTACCTACATGATGTAAATCTGATAATGACGTTAATGGCCGGGAAGTAACGTTAACTATGAAAACCAACGGGCATGCACGTTAAAGACCGGGAAATATCGTAAACACCCATTTTGTCTACAATTTACTTGGGACGTCTTGTAAATTTCAGATAATAGAATTAGACCGGGCTTTCTTAAGATTTCCTAATACTTCTTGGGAAATCTTGGCATTTTGGGCCATCCTAATATGAGTAGTCCGGCTTCACAGCTAAAATAGTTTATTTTAAAACTCTTCAGTTTTGTCGTCATACTGGGAACGGGTAATTCTGAGAATGTGTACCCGATGCGCAAACTTCCACCAGTTACATGGATAACTAAACGGGAACAAGGGTAATCCGAGGGTAAAAAATCGGTACCTTTTCCGCGGGTAATTGAGTAACTAGAGGGTAACTGATTGCGCATCGGGTACCAGGAAGCCTGAGGTCCAAATGCGAGATTTCTTTATTTAGCTCGAATAGTTCAACAATAACCAAACTCGTTCGAAGTCGACCAAATTCAACCAAAATTGACGAAACAGATAAACTATAATATGAAATATGCAGGGGTGGAGTGAGCCCCTCTCCCACACACACATGAATCTTCAAAATCGATATTTTTCGGAAAATTTAGTCATTTAGTTGACATTCTGGAACATTTTAGACAGTATAATACAATAACGCGCACGTCATTTCCCGAACTGTACTGGGCAAGGTCGATCAGCTCGGGAAGGGATGATAATTTGAACGTGTACCAACATGGCCCAAGTAGTCATGTAAATTACGTCATATCCCGGTCATTATCCCCACGGCCCAGTGAAGCTGGGATACAACGTACTTGCCCGGGAATTCACGTTCGATCCCGAATTTACATCATGTACCGTAACATATACATATCTTAGTGAGTAGAATTCGATCAACTCGGCGGCGATGTTCTTAGAGGTATGTGCATGTGTTGCCTTGTTCATAACTTTAAAAATTATTCATTTACTGACTAATGAATTTGAACCTGTAGTAACTATTTAGTGCGTATTTTTGAAACAATTCTTAGTATTAATTTTTCTTTCGAATTTAATTTAGAGTTTTATGAGTAGAGCTGTGTGCTCGCCGGCGGAATCCACTTGCCTGGAAACTAGTTCACAAGAAAAAGTCAAAGGTCAGATACGAAACTGCGTTGTATCAGCTCTGTATTGGGTACTAGAAACGCGACATGAACAATGGTCATGGAATTGGGAAAAATGCGACTGTTTTACAAAAAAAAAAAAAAAAAAAAAAAAAACACTAACTAAGAAACAAAAAGGGAATGATCCTTGGTGAAACTGGTCGAGATCCTTCTGGATGACAAAAGGGCTGTCATTATGTAATTCGGTGTTGTGTACGCTGGTGTTATACGTTTTCGGTTGGGGCGCATTCGCGTTGTTGTATAGAATGATCTTGAACAAATAATTATAGCACCCGGTTTTATGTTTCATTTTTTAAACTAGAAATTTTTCAAAAATGTCGGCTAGAGTTTTGTGAAAATTGTATTGTTTGAAAGTAAATTAGTTAAATGCTTCGCTCAATTACTTTATATTATTATAATTTATAGTGTTTAAAACACCCACATCGATGATCGCGTTTGCTGTTTATGAAAGATTTTTGTTATATGTGTAAGACTAGAACGGAAGAGCCTTTAAATCACGCTTCCAAGATTGCAGTGAGAATACTGAACTAACAAAAAGCTAAAGTTCCAAGGGTGTAGACCACAACATGTCGTGGCTCGGATAACAACGGTTACTCCGACCCACTGTATATTTCGTGCACTACAAGAATCTATCTGCGAGTATCATCGCAACCAAGATTTCGGCGTGACGTAATCTTACATATGTACCATTAAGATTTTCAGATTTCCTTCAAAAAATTTGGGAATTTTCATGGTATGTATTTCTTAAATTTTCTGTATATACCACGAACGTGAGCACTGGGAAGGGGGTTTTATTCAACGCATCACATGTGACGATTTGTCACAGATGTGACATTTATTCATCTCAAATGTGGAACAAACAATTGCACAAATACTGCAAGGAAGTATCACTATTGTAACATACAAAGTGTCAGAAATGAAACATTAAAATTCACACAAATGTGGCAAAATCGTGTCACTAATGAAGCACACATAGTGACACATATGACACCAGTGGTGTTCGTGTCTCAAGCACGTTCTCGTCGCTGATTAGTTACAAAAGTGCGGACAGTGTGCAGAAATTCTTGCACAAGTCTCCTGTCACTTTTGCCTTACTTTCAAAATAAAAATCGCAAGTCGGCTTGGGTCATTGATTTTGAATATCACATCATATTTTGATCGGGCTCCGACCTGGGCCTAAAAATTTACAATCTGGACCCTCGATGGGCAAAATGGAATTACCTTAGAAATTTTAACAGAGTATTAAAGTGGGGGTTTCCAGGGCTTATTTCGGATATTGCACCGAATTTTTGATCCGGCATAGATTTGGTACCAAAAATTTTAATTTGGTGCCTAAAAAGGGGGTAAAATTAAAACTGGCTTGAGAAACTGAACACAGCTTCGAAGAAGGGTATTTTCAGTTGCTAATATAAAATATCGCATCTGATCTTTCATCCAGCTTCCATGTGGGCCCAAAAATTCAAATTTTGAACCAAAATTAGGCCAAGGTTGAATTGATTTGGACAACGGAATAATTTATCGATTTTCTTAGGGGTCACAGGGAGCCTAAATTTTCAAACTGGTCCAAATCTACATCACAAATTTCAGATTTTCTCCATCACAACAGAAAACTAAAACTTGTATTAAATTTTTGTTCCACCTCTGATTTAGCTTCCAAAAATCGAGCCATGTATGTCAATAGGGGTTTTTTGGATCACTCAGACAAATTTTACTGCTTAATTCGGAGGAATTTTCACCAGTACCGTTTTAAAAGTTTGTACACAGTGAAATCGCAAATAATTGAAGAAATCTATTTTCCTACTTCCCTCTGCCACGATAACGGGTCAAATGGAAATTTCTGATAAGCACCGTCGAACAATAACCAAATTTCATAATAAAAATGACAATTTTAACAATTTTTTCATTTTAATATAAATCTTTTCCGCGTTAAATCGTGAGAATGTTAGGGGCGACTGGCATTAAAAATTCATCGAGAAAAAATCGAAGTCTCTTACTTCCACCGTACAGCGGACTGGAAGACCACTTGAGATGAATTAAAATAAACTACTTAGGATAAAGAAAATTATAATAAGCCATATTGAATTCAAGAATTTTCTCAATTGCTCACGCATATCTGTGCAAGTTTTGTCAAAGGAAAAAGGCGTGAGGAATAAATACAGTGACTCATTTCAATTGTTTCTTTGTTGTTCCAGGTTAAGTAAACTTTTCTAAGTGATTATTTTAACACGTTGAGTTGCATAGAGCAGGTAACTTCAATTTTACACAGCAAATTTGTTATTTTATCCTTCAGAAGCTTTCCATTCAGGTCACAAAAGACTATTTTGCAGTTGAAGCTGGAAAAACGTTTGAAAAATTATCGTCACTTTCATTATGAAAATGGGAAATAGTGACTTCACACGTGACCTGGTAAAAATGTAATACGGGAAAGTGCCAATTGTCGGTCAGGTACCTAATGTTGGCCGCTACATTCCTAAGTTCAGTAACATTTGGTAGAAGCGCTATGAACATTTTTTTATTCTATACCTTTGTGACTGTGGAGACATGACTACAACTCTGTGTCTGTGAGTTTGAAATTCTTAGTGATAAGAAAGTCGTGATTTTTCTCAAAATTTGGAAAAAGGTATTCGAAAAAATCAAAATTGTAAGTACGAGTACGTAACACATTTTCTCGTTAATGTAAACAGATATATGTTAAACCAGAGGTCTAAAGAACCTATTCTCGGAGTGTTTTGAGAATTTCAGTTCGAGCTGGTGATTCACAGGAAGTGAAAAGGGTGATTGAAAAGTTCGTTTTCAATTTTCAATAACTTCAGTTGGAATCAAATTTTTGGAGTTTCTGTCAATTTATACACCCCTGTACATACCATATCATCTATTTTTAATAAGAAATTCGTAATAAGTGAAAATTGAAAATGGCTGACAACTGGCACTGACCAATATTTGGCACAAATTGCATCTCGTACTTTCTCGACCATACCATGTTAGTCAAAATTGGTATATGCCAGATGTTGGTCGGCCAACAATTGGTATTTTAAAAAAATCGTTTTCAGGAAAATCTATTCAGTTTAAACCAATTTCAGTCTTGTATTCTAAATGTGTATGCAAATTGAAATGAAGGGAAAGGAATCCTGTGATGAAATTTTACCTGACCAATAATTGGCACTGCTGTACCAAATGTTGATCATTAGGTGTCTTTGTAAAATAGCTGTAGTCAACATTTCATTGCACATTAAAATTTTTCGAGTACATTACCTGAGAGTAGAAGAATGGTATTAATGTACTACATGGGTTGCATTTCCAAAAACCGATTAGGGGAGGTACACGAGCTGGTCAAAAATAGGTGACCGACAATTGCCACTTTCCCTTAATGAAAATCAAACTTCATTACCATAAAAAATCTTACCACAATATTTCTCTCGACTTTCGAATTTCAAATGGATCCTCGTCCCCTCCAATGAAATTTGAATCATAAGGGCTCAAGTTTACGACGTTGTTCAATTTCTTAATCAAAATCAATGTTGTCCATTTGCTGAAGAAAATGATAAATTTGTGATCCAAATCGCGGGCAGATCAAAATTAAATTTGGCCAAATCGGATCTAGATAAGAAAACTGATGGAATATTCAACGACCCAAGAATACAACTCTACTTCGATACGTTATTAAATTCTTTAAGCCAATTTGATGTTGCCCCTTTTTGGGTCTGAAATATTGATTATCGACACTACATCGGGACGGAATTAAAATCTGATACAACATTAGAAATTAGTACCCAAAGAACCGTATTTAAGTAAGTATTTTGTTTAAATTTTGAAGCCAATTCAAAATTTTGCCTTTTTTGGGTCTAAAATTTAGATTTTTGAGTACGTAATTCATAATTAACTATTAGGTCTTATTATATGTCTTGTTATGTTTTTGTCCTTATTATGCCTTTATATTTCAAAATGCCGTGTCATGTTTTACTATATCTTATGTCTTCATTACACCTTTCATCTTGATCAATTAAGGACATAAGATATCATACGACAAATCTGATCGCCCCTCCCCATCTAACATGAAACACAGACCTGCGGCGATCCTTTCCTCTCGAATATATATGTATTATAAGTCGTCCTGTTCGAATATTTCAGCGTCACACGATGCGAGCATCCAACATACGTCTTTTGCTTCCCGCATTCCTGCACTTCCGGTATGTGATCCTAGAAAATCACATTTTTTTCTTATTATTCTCTTGGCGCATTCTCCTTTCTTCGACCTCGATCGCTCAAGTAGGACATCAGTCATAATTTAGTCGAATGTTATGTTTGCTCAGGATCTCAGTTACAATTCAGTTACAGTTTAGTTCAGGTACAGTCGAGTCATAGTTTATGCTTAGCACTCACGGAAATCTGTTTTTAGTATCGATCAATACACGCGCCTTTTCTATACACTCAGGTTTTGTAATTTCGTATGCACTCCCTGTGGTACATACTAAACAATTCTTTCGCGCAATCTCGAAAAATCTGTAGACTTTCGGTATAGATCTATCTGTCTTCTCTGCATTCCAAATCTGATTCTTGGGCCAAAATGAGGGCCGGATCAGAAATCTGATACGATATTCAAAATCACCAATTCTAGGCGCCTCCACTTCGATACTTTGATCAGTACAATTTTATTTAAAATCACAAAGTTGGTGGTACATTCTCGTCCATTTGGGAGAGAATATTTGTTTTACCCGAAAAAAAATTGGACTCTGTCATCTGATCTATTTTTGTTCAGCATAAAATTTCACTTCACAATAAAAAAAAAACGGTACATGTTGTAAATTCGGAATCGAACATGAATTCCCTGGCAAGTACGTTGTATCCCAGCGTCATTGGGCCGCGGTGTTAATAACCGGGATACGACGTAATTTACATAGCTACTTGGGCCATGTTGGTACACGTTCAAATTATCAACACTTCCCGAGCTGATCGACTTTGCCCAGTACAGTTCGGGAAATGGTGCGCGCGTTATTGTATTATACTGTCTAAAGTGTTCCAAAATGTCAACTAAATGCCTAAATTTTCCAAAAAATGTCGAATTCGAGGATTCATGTGTGTGTGGCAGAGGGGCTCACTCCACCCCTGCATATTTCATATTATGGATTATCTGTTTCGTCAATTTTGGTTGAATTTGGTCGACTTTGAACGAGTTCGGTTATTGTTGACCTATTCGAGCCAAATAAAGAAATCTCGCCTTTGGACCTCAGGCTTTCTGATACCCGATGCGGAATCAGTTACCCTCTAGTTACCCAGTTACCTGCGGAAAAGTTACCGATTTGTTACCCTCGGGTTACCCTTGTTCCCATTTAGTTATCCCGATAACTGGTGGGAATTTGCGCATCGAGTACACATTCTCACAGTTACCTGTTCCCAGTATGACGACAAAACTGAAGAGTTTTAAAATAAACTATTTTAGCTGTTCAGTCCAAAATACCAAGATTTTCCAAGATGTATTAGGAAATCTTGAGAAAGCCCGGTCCAATTCTAATCTTATCTGAAATTTACAAGAATTCCCAAGTAAATTGTAGACAAAATGAGTGTTCACGATATTTCCCGGTCTTCAACGTGCATGCCCGTTGGTTTTCATAGTTAACGTTATTTCCCGGCCATTAACGTCATTATCAGATTTACATCATGTACCGTAACATATATAAATTTATAACATCATCCCCGATGTAGAACATCAAGTGAAGAAGTTTTTTTTAATTTATTTTTTTCGAACGATTTTTCGCGGAACCTTCGCATGCGGTAGCACAGAAATCCGTATGCTCTGCACATTTCGCTCGCTAATGTGACAAAGATGAGCTACTTCCGGACTCTTGGTAAAATAACAACGCAGAGGCACCGAACAAGTACAAAAAGCTTCAGCTCGGCTGCGTTTCTTACATTTTCCAATGTCTAATTTCCCTGAACCGTGCCCAGAAACTATTCTGTTCTCGCAGTACACAGCCCCCAATATCGAAAAGCATTTGCTTTACCCATTCAGCAGCGGCCTTACGATCACTGGTGTTGACAAATTAATTCAATTTTTATATTTATCGCCGTACTGCAGGTTTTTACTAGGTCGTTCTGTTGCCGCTGAAATTAATTTTGAAGCGCTATCGAGCTCATTCGTTTGTTTTCATTTCCATTTTTTGTTCGCCAACTTGGAAAACAAACAAATCTGCGGCTTCCATATACAACATCGTTAATTATCGCGCAGATCGGCGCGAATACAGTGGGTATGTATGTATACGTACCTCTCACCCTCGGTTGGTGAGTGGAATCGACACCCTATCGTGCGCTTCGGGTTCGCGATTTGAAAAATTACGATTTCGTGCATTGCTGCGCCTAGCTCGCTCGATGTTGCTATTCTTCGCGGCGCGTCATGAACGCGCCAACGACTCGCAATAGAAGGAAATAATTTTCGTTTCGCGGCCAAATTTTCGCGCCAGCTCTGCACATGAACATACGTATTCGTATAATTTATCGAAAACTCGATATCGGATCCAGTCGAAGCCTGAGTATATAAGCAGCAGAGATAACAAAAGATATTGTATGCCACTGTCGCTTGGAGGTTGTTCAGACTCGAGTGAAGTACTTTTGCTATGTTACTGCGCTACGGCTGCTGCTGCACTTGCGAGAGATGTTCGAAGAATTTCTCGCCGTCACTTCGATACCTCTACATCGTTTAGAGAGAAAACGATTTTCTTATCGCACGAGATGGTCGCAGAAGCGCAGAGTGGGAAAGAAAAACAAGGCGCGAGGGCGACGACATACATCCCGTTTTGAAATAATGCAAAACGTATCGTAGAAACGCGAGCTGAATAAAGCGATGTTCAGTGAAACGAAGGAGTTCGAATTGGTTATTCGATCTTCGGAAATTGGTGCGTCGCACACTGGGCGAAATCGTGATTCTAGGCGGCCAAAACTTAACTACACGGCTTTTTCAATGTTTGCTTGGTTCCAAGTCAAAATTTTACATTAACTTGTACGTAGAAACACTTCCTTTCCTTCCAATGGTCAGTCCCTATATGCAGGGTGTCTTCTTGGTCCTGTTTACAAGTCATACACAGGGTGTCATAACTTGAACCAAAAATCCAACAAGTTTAGATGGGACTCATTTAAATGGATAATTTTTTTTTGTACAAATTCACTTCCTTGTGACCAATATTACTTGATTTATCAAAAAATTGCCAAAATTTTACCTACGAGGAAAAATATGTTTCATACTTGATACGGTCATTTTCGACTAAATAACCACTTGCATACTTTAAAATCTGAGCAGGAATATAGCGTTGGATGAACCAGTAAGTAAGAACAAGTAAGAATTTGATCATAAAATGCAAACAGGACTATTTACAAGATAATTTTTAAATCAACATCTCAATATAGCTATACAAATTTGAAAGATTGTTTCAAAATTAAAACTGAAGCAAAAACTAAGTAGGTAATCATTAAAAAAGAAAAATTAATAATTAGAGATTATTTTTTCACCTGGACTACTATGAGTAGGCTACCCAATAGGTACCCTTAAAAAATGTATTAATTTAGTTATATTTGCAAAACAAAGAGCGGAACTGGAACGGTTAGGGTTCAATCAATTTCTAATAAAAATCAAAACAAAACCAGAACTAAAAACTAAAAGTTCTGAAGAACTTTTCTTATTTACATTTAATCAAAAGGAACGCACAAATGTTTTAATCCAGGGTAAACAGAATCAAACACGAAAGGTGAAATAAACAAATAACAAGAACTGAGGACCTAGACCCCAGTTTTGCCAAGTTGATAAGAAGAAACCCAAGTAGTGATATCAGTGATACCACAATAACACCAAGGACGTATCGCAAAGTTCTCCTGGAGGAGGGGGAGAGGGAGTAAACATTGTGAGAGTCCCAACTGACTCAACTCAACTCAAAATTCCCAATTATTAAAGCATTAAAGAAAAAACTGTCAATTCCCAAGTACGAGTATCAAAGCAAAAAAAAGCAAAAAAATCTTTCGACTCTCTGGATTTCCCCAACTCCGCCTGACTAGAATGGTGAATTTTCTCAACTGCTGAGGAAAAAATGTCTTGGGGGAGGGGGATGTATATCCTCCCCTTCGTTGCGTTTCTGCACAATACACTGGATACGCACATAACCCCACGGCGCACATCTCATGCGCGACCCTCTATATTAAGACCCATCTAGGTGTGTCGAAACCGGTTTTCTCTAGAATTGCGATTAAAGTGTGCCGCCCCCACCCCATCGCCATGGTTCCTTGAATTTTCTCGTGCTCGTTACCCAATCCACTCGGAACTCGCGGCAAATAATTGAACCATGTTCACGCTAACTATGCAGCTCGGTTTGAACACAAAAACCACAGTTCGCTGCGCGTAAGTGGTTTTTGACACACTAGGAGGGTTTTAACACAGATATGTTTTTGGAGCATTTTATAACTTCTCATAAAATGGGACAAGTTCCACTTCGAAGAACACGTCTCCTGCACTTCCAAACACCCAAAAAGTGAAAATTGATTTTTTGACATACTAGGTGGGTTTTAATAGAGAGCGTCTTGCTACGTTCCACATCGTTCGTCATTATTTCCTCGTTTTCTCTGCTCTGAAGGTCGCAAACGGTCGCAGCTGAATGATGGTAGGATCGTTGGATGAAAGTTCAAAGAATAAAACTCATTTAGTACATATATTTTCGGATCGAGTTTGATCAGGGTTTTTCCAGTCCATAAAGAGAATGTATTTGGTAAGGCACAATGGACAGTAATGTTGAACTTAATATTTATTTTTAGGTTATAAACGTGAAGTTCCTTTTACAAAAAATTCACTCAAATTGAACTGTATTTATCCAGAAATAAAAATAAAAACATTAAAAAAAGTCTACATCAAGTTCTGGCTTCAGTATCGTCATTTGGAACTACCCTTCATTTCATCATCTTCTAAAACAGTGTACTTAAATTTTGAAATGTTCAAATTGATATCCAGCTCTGCATTCAAATAATATTTTTTGGGAGATAAGTTGTGCTATTTTTTAGTCATCAGATATTGAAGAATAATTATTTCCACTATTTATGTAAATTTGACTCGCTTCATTTTATGAAGTTTTGGCCGCCTAAAACCAGCATTTCGCCCAGTGTACGTCGTGTACTTTTTGTAAAAGTAGTACTTCACATAGCGTCCCCTTGCATAATTACTTTGAGAAACTGAGTTAAGTGGTGCATCGTGTCTTCTTGTAAGGTTCATCAGATGCTTCTTCGCATATTTCTCGAGCCGGCGAGAGTCTTAACATGATAGTTCGTTTTCAAAAATGATACGATTCAAAAAGCTTAAATTTTCAATAAAATAGTCTGAAACGTTTTCATTTTTTTATTTCATGTTTTTCGGACACAAAAAAAGTTATTGTTCATTTCACTTCTTTTTTATTTTCAGTCATTAGGTCATTACATTATTTATTTATTTTATTTTTTTGAACGGCATTTAATGCCAAACATGTCTCTATCCTGTTGTATACTACTCTACATCCTGATGAATCCTTTCGTGTTTCTGTCTGTCTGTCTGTTTGTGACTGACCGCTGAACCATAAGAATTGGGAAGTTGCAATTTTCAGAATACGTTTGCATGAATCCAGAAGAGGTCTTAAGCTGGAAATTATGCCGGTAGCTTGATTACTAGGAAAGTAAGAAAAATCTGCGTCCTCTAACACCCTCTATTTTTATTCTTGGTCTAAAATTCCACGAAACGGATCAGGTTGACCGACTTCATACGCTTCCTATTATTTAGTGATTATCAATACCCCTCATCAAAACTAAAAAGTCAATAATTACAGCATTATGTTCCTCATTTCAACTAGAAATTTTCACAGGAGACAGCATTGAATTGGCTAATAATTCGGAGGGTTGATAAGAGAGTAAAAAATTCTATCGCAGCTAACGCGCGATATAAAAGCTGAGTTTTAAAATTAAACCTGTATATTCTCGATATTAATCGATTATTTACAATTAACTGATCACTGGAGAATTCAAATTTCAAATCACCTTTATTTTTCTTTTTACTTAACCTATACCTAGCATAGGGTAAGTTGGGCAAATGCCTCTCTCAGACGCTTTCGTTCTCCCCGATTTTGCGCAATCTTGTGATATTGTTTGTGTTGAAACATCCTATCAAAACCATCCCTCCATCTAGTTCTTTGTATCCCTTTTCTCCTCGCCCATTTCAAAAACCAGTCGGATGTTATTTTTGCCCACCAGTTATTGTCCATCTTCGGCACGTGTCCAGCCTAGTTCCACTTCAGCCTCCTTATAACATGGAGGAAGTTAATGCTGTATTTTCACCTATTTTTAATTTCAAGTAGATTAATCTTATCTTTTCTCTTTATACCAAAGATTGCTCTTTCCAGATTGTTTTGATAAATAACTATTTTTTCCTCTTCAGTTCTAGTGAGCGACCAGGTCTGACAACCGTACGACAGGATGGGAAAGACACAACTGTTCAAAATTTGTCCTTTTGGTTTTACTGAAAAATTCCCTTTAGGTATTTTTTTCAGAGACCAAAATTCTTTCCAGAGTTGACTATTCTTATATCTAATTCTAAATTTTTCGCCTTGTTAAATGTTATCATTTAATTTCCTCCACTCGCTCTATTTCTCCCTTTTATGGCCATGTTGAATGAATTGGCGAATGTAAGTGGAAATACGCTACTAGCGGCAGTCGAATAAACTAATCGTTAATCGGGATTATGAATATATGAGTCGTACCTATATGCTAATGGAATTTTCGCTCGCAATTACAATTAATTTATCATATTATATCATTTAATTTTTTAGTAATGATGCAGTTAAATTTAGGACAAATTTTCTTTTAATGTGAATTTCTAATCCCCTTTCACGGCTGCAGGGAGCCGGGGGTATAGAAATATGCTCTTCCCCTGTTGGTATTTGTTTTCTTCTATTTTTCCTTGAATTAGATTTTTGAAGTTGTGGGCGGCGGATCACTTGTCCTCGGATCCACAAAATACTGCGAACAAAGAAATAAGCCTGGGCTCACGGAAAATTATTTCTGAGGAAAACGAGCGCCTTTGGAAGTGTTATCATTACTTCCGACTGAATTGAAATAGCTCTATAGACTTGGGTTGATGTTTTTCGGCTTGTTTTGTAGGGCGGTAGGGACCACCTTCAGCTTCCAGACGGCGTTGCTAACTCAATTTGTCCAAAAAAGCAGTTAGCACATTTTGGAAGCTGGATCCTCAAATAGTACAGATCTCATATCCACTGAAAATAGAAATCTGGCTGATCTAGAAGACTCCAAAAACTACCATCCAGCCTGAAATCCAGTGAACTGAAAAATTTGACGCAGTCTTATGTAATCTTATCGAGTTATAATCTTATAATAAATTGAGATACTTTTGAGTCATATCACCATCAGAATCTGAATGAGGCAGAACGTGTCTTAAGCAATCTTATGGAGTGGTAATAAATTCTTGAGATACTTTTGAATCGTATTTACAATCAAAATCTGAATGAGGCTGATAACAGTCTTAAGTAACCTTGTCGAGTTGTAATACATCGAAGGTGAATTATTTTAAATGAATTTTATTATTCATTTGTTCACCATGATTTGTTATATGAAACCCTAATGACATTTGTGCCGTTTTCTTCGGGCAGATTGTATTACAATGTTAAAAAAATATTCACGATCTCGATGAAGCTCTTAACGAGCGCTATCTACAAGTGTTTACATTCACCAATTGAGCGAAGGGGGAGAAGAAGCGGATCTGAAAATTAATATCGAAAAAACAAAAATTTTGTTGAATACACGGGAGGGGCACTTTGGCCACTGGAGAATCATTTATATGTAATTAATCGATCATATTCGATAAATGGTTGCTTCTAATTCACCTATAGTCTCCCATTTATCGAGGATTCTTATGATGATGAAAATTACTTCTAGATTTTGTATTAATATGAAAACAATAATAAAATTGATATTAGCGAATCATTCTCCTCTCCTTCAATTCTCATTCTGTACAGAGACAATTAATTTATTGTGCTAATAACAAATACTTCTGATCAAGTAAGAAAATCTGTATTATTTGTTCTCCTCACTTTCGCAAATTTTAGTGATGAACAAAAATAATTATAGAATTCCCCTCTCAACTGAAATTCCAATCATGAAAAGTACGGTAAATTTGAAGCGAAAATTATCTATTCACAGCCTCGATAGATAATAACCCATCCATTAAAAACTCCATTTCAGGGTGTTATTCTTCGAAAATGTTGATATTTCAGTCCCCAGCAGTTGTCTCACAAGCTATTAATGATACGGGCATTTTGTTGTTTTTTTCGTTAATAGATCTGACTCAGTTCTACCTATTCAAAGTTTCAGAAGAGAATTCGATCCACTTTTAACGGGTCAAAATTGGAGTAAATATGCTCAAATGTCCGTCGGCATGGCTGTCCCTCGAACGATTTTCATTCCCCCTCCCCCTAAATTTTCAAGCTGTATATTATAACAAACCGACAACGTAGTGCTACTTTAAATAGATGAAGGAACCACAAGGTAACATTGAAATCGCATCTGCACACGTGGAGTCAGTACGGCCAGCTTTGAAAATTGTCTCTCGATTTTTTGTCCATCGCCATGGCTATTTTTCAACCAATCACAGAACATGCGTTTCAATATTCTTCCGTCGCAAGTAATGGTCAAATTGTATATTCTTATCAGAGCAATACGGTCCGTATATCAAATCCCGTTTTCTTTTTGTGACAAGACTCGTGCATTCGCATATTATTGTCTAAAATTAAGATTTAAAAAAAATGTGTCCTTTGGCATGGTCATCCTTATGCAATGATAGACGTTCATCATCCAAAAATAATAACGCATAATGGGTTAGTATGCCTTTATCAACTCTCCATATAATTTTTTGCTTTTTAATCTACTAATCGACGGCAGAACACTTTTTGTTCGCTATTGTCTTTTGGCACGGACTTTATAATGCGTCCTTCGGCATGGCATTCATAATTTTGATTGCTATGTCAAAATACAGAATCGTTATACAGAACGCCTCTTAACGACTCCCATCGAAAAAAGTTCAAATATCCCATACTTTCCTCCATGAAAAAACATACCTGAAATATCAAAATTTTTGCAAAATCACCCCAGGACGATACCTGGAGATGCAAGCTTTCCCATGTTAACACGGAACAGTCAGTCAACTTCCAACCAAATAATTTTGCCCTTTTAAAAGTAGAACGTGAAACTTTTACTCATGCAGAACATATTTTTCTTAAAAACATTCCACCAATTCCACAAAAAATTCTCCTGCCCTCCCCATAGAAAACGAATTTTCACATTAAAAACGTGTTATCTCAATACTCCCCCTTCTCCTCTTTATGGCAAAACTTTCTTCCCTAAAGGCATTTTTCTCGAGAAAGTAAAACATTATTTCCGAGAAGAAAATTTTGAAATAACGTCCTTCTACTGTATTTTAAAAACTGCAGAATTGATTCACTGTCCTTACACCAAAAAAATTTGCAAAATTACGTCCCTGTGACGCGATCTAAGAAAAGGTACACAGTCAGCAAACATGAAATTTGAGATAGTGGGTTGTGTGGAAACAGAATCTAATGAATATGTATTTCAAAAAAAGAAAAGGAGCCACAAGGTTTAAAAAATGACCTAGTTACAGTACTTTAAAGTTGATTGTACAAAAAACGTAGTTTTGAGAAAAACGGCATGAAAAGTTAGTGAACCTATCTTTTGAAAAAAAATTATCTGGAATGTCATAAGTGATAATAATATTCGGGGAAGAAGGGTTCTAGAAGTACACCTTGGCAAATAACGACACCAATCTACTTGTAAATTAACCACTAGAGGTATGGACATCTTCCTGGTAGTATATCGTCATAAACATAATAAAATGCCCAAGAGAAAGGATCGAAAATACTTCTACATTTGGGTTCCTTTTCTAGAACATCTCCAGTTACGATGTTCTGCTAAGAAGGTGCCGATATAACACTACCCCCCCCCCCAGTTGTTGCCCGCATGATGTATCTTTCCTTCACGAACTCGATTCCGACCGAATACAGACAAGACAGTACCGGGACTAATGTTCCTATTTTACCAGCCCGCATGTATCGTCACTTTATGGGCTCGGAAAATCTCGAAGCAACTTCGCGAAAATCATGACAACTAATGAATCGATCTCAACTACACATACTTCCGGACAAAAATATGTTAATGTTCTGATGGCAAATAAACGCACGCAAATGACTCGTACTGAGGATATAATATTCTCTTAGGTACTGTTTTTCTATTACGTCCATTCCGTAGAATACCTACATACAGAGAACTGGGGAAAAAATTAAGTTTCCGAAAGTTTAGAAAAATCGACATACCGCATATCGCTACCTGAAACGTACACTGGCACAACTGTAAAACCAGTCGATTTGCAGTTAGTACGCCTGTTGTATATTCCAAATATTATACTAACGCATGAATTGGGACTCGGAATCAAAGTGGCTGACATCTAGCGGATATTTTGTGCCGATTTTGCGAACATGGTTTAGTAAACCAGCACAAGTCCCGATACTCACTATGGAACACCGACGACGACGTTTGTCTTTTGCTTGCAAGCACGTGCAGTGGTGATAAGGGGATTGAAGGCTGGTTTTCTTCACGGATGAGTCCAGATTTTCTCCCGCAGGACCGGATGGATGTGTACGCGCATGGAGACGCCCTGGTCAACGATATGCTCAACTTATATTTACACGGAGGTCGAATTTCTTCGGAGATTCCATTATGGTCTAGGGTGGTATTTCGCATGATGCTAGAACGGATCTCCATTTTTGTGACTCCGGCACCGTGAATGCTTCAGTGCGTATTGAAGACATTCTCCTAAAGTATGTCCTGCCTTATATGCCATTTCTGGGTGCGGGATCCTTGTTCATGCAAGATAACGCACGCTCGCATGTAGCATGACAAACGCTCGAATTCTTGGAAGAAGTTGAAATTGCACAACTTGAGTGGCCAGCCAGCTTGCAGCACAAACTTGTATCCAATTGAACACAGGACAGGTTGGATAGACGCATGCAAGCTCGTAATCCCACCATAAATTCCCTAAATGCATTGAGAACTCCCCTGCGAGAAGAATGGGAAGCGATGATACTACAGAGGAGATCCGTGCGTTAACTGATAGCATGCTGAGCCGGTTAGGGGCCGTGATCCGGGCCGATGGCGGCAATACACGTTACTAAGATCAACTTCTGGTTAGTTTTATCAACATTTAGTAAACCTTTGTCGTGTTACATCTGCTTCTCATAGATACAAAATATGCGATTTTTTGCTACATTAGGGATTTTTTTTTGTCTGTATCGAGTATGTCTGAATGCCTCCACGGCACACGCGTGAATAAAGAACTGTTCTAGAAATATAATATCTGAATTTCTAGTCACTTCCTGGTTCTCTTTTGCTAACAGAAAGAGAATCATGATTTTTTTGGAGGTGGATAAAGGCTTTTGTCTAGTAGGGTATTATCAAGTTTTCGTACAAATAATTCTTTACCTCGCACATAAGTTTCATCAGTTGTCGCGTGCCGTAAGAATAGTACAAATATGCTGTACAGATACATAACAAAACATAAAAATTCAAAATTGGTGCCATTCGTTAAGCCTAATTTCAAAAACGCCTGAGTCGATTTCCGACAATTCTGTGTTATAGTGGCATTTTCTGGTAGTTCAAATAGGTATCAATGAACACGCTAATACGGAATATCGCAAATGACCCGTTTTCGCTGATAGTTGTACTATTACTCTGAATTATTGTAGTTACAAAAACGCCTAAGTCAAGTTCCAGTGGCACAATCTATCGGAAATGTTATGAACTACTTAAAGTAGGTACCACAATTTGCTGCCACAACATCGAATAAAATTATTAATGTAAAGTTGGATTTAGAATGTTTGTCCTTTTTCTTAATTATTACTTGATGTACTATGGGTATTCTGAAAGTTAGCACTTGTAGTAACAAAACCGTCTAAGTCATGCGTTTTCAGGGTTGCCCATCGTTGTAGCAATGTTTTTAGTAGCGATTTTTTTTTTTGGGGGGGGGGACGTACTTACATCTGAAGCAAGAGGGTTACAGGTATCCGATGAAACTGATAGTAGCAAGTTCAACGCAGTGTAGCCTGTTTTAGACGATGTTTACTGTTTCCTGAACAATTGAGATTTTGACTCAGGCGTTTTTGAAATTAGGCTACTCGTTTTATTTTGCCACGGAACGTAAAGAAGAGTTTACCCCCAACCCCCCTCCCGGTCCCGGTTGCAAGACCGATAGCTGATTTTCAAAATCAGCTAAAAATTGGAAACATTACAACAAAACTGTACGACATAGGAAAGAAATATGAAATAGATATTTTAATCCAAATTTCCAACACCGGATGGGGGGCCAGCGAAATGAACTTCATTAAATCAGATAGGTTATCACTAATTACAGCGATCAGTGTTGCCTATCTTTCAACATTTTTGTACAGAAACATAATGCCCGCGTTTAGGAATAGACTTACGATCCTGTCACCAGCACAAAAATGCTTACCAATCAACTCTCTAAACTTACTAGAAATGCCGCATGGAAGAAGGCGTCCGGACCCCTACCTCCAATATCCCTTCTCCCGTGAGTCTCTGAAAATGATATTTTCGAGGACTTCACGCGACATGGACCCTACATTTCTAAATTCGGCTCCGATGAATGATCGTTCTCGGTCACTGGCTATGGCAATTTCTTTCTTTATTCTGAATTCTCTGGATACTTATTAACTGATCTCTGAAATTATACCTAATTTCCAGTACCTTAAATGACAAAGAGCATATGTACTTCTACAGTTTTATACCATTTTATCCTACGGATTTCTCAGTTTCCAATGCAGCTGCCATTATCAAATTGAACCGGGGAGTAAATACCGAGTTAACCATTATCAGGAAGAAAATTACATCGTTAAGAATAAATTCAAAAAGTATTTGCAGTAAAACAACACACTCAGGCTCTCACACAACATAGATACGGAACGCTTAATAAGCTCAACCTATACATATGAGTACATAGTCGTACGACCTATGCGATATTCGACACGAGATACGCATTTATGTAATGGCGATGATTACCATTCCGTTTATTCTCCTTAATTCGAAGCTGATTAGTGCAAACGAGAATTACTAAAAGCGAGTATCTGACCTGACTGAAGCACACACGTAGCATTTTCAGCTCGCTTTCCCAGCATAGTGCAATTACTTTTCATTCTCTCGAATGCAACCTTACATCAACAATTTCCCCTTCACATCAGATACATTTGTGCGATTTTCACTCTAATCCTAACGATATCAAATTTCATTTTACTCTACTTCGAAATTCGAGGAGCGCTTTTTTAATTACGCCCTCGGAGGTTACATTCTTATGAGTACAGTCGCCGCTCGAACGTATATATTTTTTTAATATCAACGACAGCGTACAAGTATCCAGCTTCGTTTGATTGGATTTCGAAGCGAAGCAATAAAGTCCGACTCGAGGATTCGACCATAATTAATTACCCAATTTAATTCGATACAGCCACTGAATGAGAATGCGGTGTTTCTGTCAACGTGCACACGATAAATACGTTCCTGGTTACGTACCCGTTCAGCCGATTGCCGACGTATCTACAAGCGAGCTTCCCAGCTCCCCTGATCTTCTCACGTCTCACCATATTTCGTTACGGAGATTACAACTGCATTTCATGGGCTTTGCATTTGCACCGAAGTGTTCAGCCCATTATTTATACGTGCTTACAATGTTAACTGATTTGATGCCGAATTATAGAAGATACAGTCAGTCCATATACAGATGGTTCCACAAAATTCATTCATCAGTGAAGTCTGATTGAGACGAGATCAATGAGCACTGGCCTGGTCGGGTACATGGGACGAGATCTTTGAATCTTCTTTTTTCACACCGCGGTAAAGTATTCGAAATTGAAAACATTAAAAGGTCAGCGAGCAGAAAAGGCTACGTAAAAGTCCAAAAACGTTGAGTTGAACTCGTGTAATCGAAAATTGGAATTAATTAAGCAGAAAAAGGGGCACAAACTAATATGGCGTAGAAGGTATCAAAGTTTCGATCCAACATTACCTCGTGTCTCTTATTTTATGAACAGTTCTCAAAATTCCATTCCCAATTCTGGATTTATGAGATAAAAATATCAATTTTGTGATATGTACGACACGAAGGGAATTCTTTCTAGTAAAGCCCACTGCTTTTGAATACGAGGGAAGCGAGCAAAAATTTTTGATATTTCAGCCATCTTAACGTGAAAAAATGTGTACCTTTTCAACGTATTTCCCGGCTCGTGAGGAGCTATATTCATCTAATTCCTCCATCATGTACGTCATCAGTGACTCAGGTACATTTGATAACATTATGAGCAAGGTTATTACATTCAAACCAGAACACGTTGAGAGTACAAGTATACCAGCAAGTTGGTCTACCATTTGTATTCCTTAATTCTGCGACTGTTATATACAGTTTAAAGTCATCTGCAAGTAGCAGGGTTTAAGAAGTAAGTACAACATTAGTGTATCATTAATGAACAGAGGACAAGACGTTCAAGTTCCAAATGTGAGTCTTGTAGAATACGAAACAGACTTGGATATAAGCAGGGACGTACCAATAGGGGGGCCACGTACCCCTCTCCCCTGTAGGAACTTTTCCCTCAGCAGTTGGGGAAATTTACCATTTCAGCCAGGCGAGTTGGAAACATCCAACAAGTTAGGAAGTTTTATTTTTGCTTCGATACTTGGGAATTGAGTTGAGAAGTTGGGAAAACCCAACAAGTCAAACGGTTTTTGTTCTTTTGCTTTGATCCTGTGGAATTTTGAGTTCAGTCAGTTGGAAGAATCCAACAAGTCAAAAGTTTTATTTTTCATTTTTACTTTTTGCCTTGATACTTGGGAATTCTAAGTTGAGTCAGTTGGAACTTCCACCATTTTACCCCCCCCCCCCACAGTAAAAACTTTTTGGTACGTCCCTGAACATAAGAAAGACTGGGCACCACCAAACTAAACGTACTGCAAACTGTTACAAATAAAAGATGTGATTGCGGTGCCCATGTGACTTTTCCTTACCACATGTCGGTAACATGTGTTTTTTTTTGTTTGTTTTTTTACATTTTTCTGCAATTATTAACTAGAGTAATTGGGTCTTGAGGTGTAACATAGGATTCACCGGACTAGTAAAAGGCAACAAGTGAACCGTAAACCTATTTGGATAATCGGAAACTGGAGCAGAGTACCCTTTTCAAGCATTACACAACAATACCCATTGTTCTCAAGTATTTCAACTTATGCCCGTTTCACAACTCGCAATATTACAAAACTAGCTGTAATGGGAAGGAGGGTCGCCGGCGGCCTAATTTTAACTCGCAACGCGGGATTCGTCTTTCCGGGAGACTGGAAACACCTAAATATAGATTGGCCGCACGATATCCGTTATCGTCTGTCGTCGTAGCTCCCTACAGCTGAAGTCGATTCGATTGTTTTCTGTGCACACTTGATCACAGACTTCTAGAGTACCTACTCGAGTTGTCGAGTACACTGGCAGAACAAAGAACAGAATGGGGACGTCGAGAGAAAATTTGACACCTCGTTGCACATAATTCTCCGCGTCGAGTCTTTTAAGAAACCGCGAATGGAACAGCTGATGTGTGAAAATACGAAACCGTCTTGGTACTGACAGTCAAAAGGGAGCAGGGGATACGTGTAGCTTCGGTGGATGATAGGGTATTGCGAAGTTCTCTCCAGCTGGACTCCTTACATGGAGTTTGGAGATAACATGAAACGGGTTACTGAGAGTTCCATGCCTCAGATACACACAAGGTACACTCTGCTATCACTTTATAGATCCTCGGAATCAACATGAATAACACCAACGCGGTACTAGTAAGCTATCTACAAGAACTGAACAGCTCCAATCGCCTCCCACGCCTACAATCACTCCGTGGCCTTGAATGCCACCCGCAACAGCGAAGCCGAAACATAAATCAGAATACAGCAAGGGAACCATAATGCAGCGAATCCCAAGAGCCTCGTTGTCGAGTTCCAAACAAGAACTTGAGCCATCTGTTATATGTACAAAACTAACATAGTGAAGTGGCCACAACTGAAGTTCGAATTTCGGCAATGCAGCTAAAATGATAATGGTATCTTCAAATGGAACTATAGAAACGATTTTCAGAAGATCAGAATCACTCTTGGCTTTAGGCACGGGCCTATTAACGAGACGCACATCCATCAGCTGACAAGAAGTACGATAGTCTGTAGGCAAACAGCACCGGAGCAGGGGAGTAGCGAAGTGAATCGCATTAGGTAGGGAGGGCCGACGATTTTCGAACCGATGAAGGGTCTCCGAATTCGCAAGCGAAGCGAGTAAAAAAATGTTTGAGGTTCTTTGTTGATTTGACTTGTAATACAGGCAAAATTTGTTTACTTCGAGCTTTTGAAATCAGATTTTCTGGATTCGAATAGTACTTTCCAAACTTTTCTCAAATAAAAAACTTGGGAGGACTGTGTCGCTAAGCCTCTGTACCTGAGTGTACAGAACTCGGGATCGAACCATTTGTTCTCTTGCTTCCAAACTGGGGTTAAATATTACAGCTGACGCCGATTTCGATCAATGACGCCGGATTTGGAAGCAGGGGGACTCTTTAGACTCTCCCACTCGTGAAGATAGAGGAGCAGTAGAATCATTTTACCCCCTCCCTCAGTTTTAACGAAAGAAATTGTAAGAACGAGAGCTGGTTAACGCGATACGCTGAACGCCCATTTTCTTTCAAACCGAGTAAGAAGAAATTACTTATAGGAAATATTTCATGCAGAATTTGATAGAATATTTGTACAAAAGACCCCTATTTTGACTCTTTGATTCTCAACGTCAAGTCGGTCTTGGCTCCTCTCATAAGAGAAATTTCAATTTTGGAGGCTGAAATCGAGGTCAGTGTTTAAAATCAACGACCAAAAAACCTTTTGATTTTTTGAAACCAAGCCACTGTCGCCAATCTGAAGTATAACATTTTCATTTTGGGCAGCCTAAATCGAGGATGGATCGACCATCTCCACTTGATAGGATGTTCAGATTCAGCGAAGCAGAAAACAAACAGTTCCGATAGGTTGTTCGATAACTTTTTTTTTTTTTTTTTTTGAAAAGAAGAAGGATGGTAGACCTCCAGTCTCTGATAGGAACAAAGACTTTCTAATTCTCCAAGAAACAGGATTTTATCATTTCAAGATCTTGTTAGGTTCCTCTCTTAGCTGCTTACATTTGCAGAATACCAGCAGTTATCTCCGATTTTTCCGAAATGTTGATCGTACCGATTTCCAACTTTCAATTCCTGCTTTCCTTCCGCCCGCTCTAATTAGGAGTGGATTTCCAACAGAATATAGGCGGGGAAAATGTCAGTTATCAAGTAACTAAAGCTGCCCCCTCACAGCGGTGACAGCCTTTGTATAGAATGTGTAGCAAGTCGCTACACCCCAAAACAGCTTGCTACACCTCGGAAAAACGTTTGCTACACCTTAAAAATGTTTGCTACACCCCGAAAAATCTCCCTTTATTTAGAACTTTTAAATACAAAATCATCTTCATCTAAGAGTACAGAGTACAGACAGGTTTTGCAGTTGTAGTAAAATAAATAGAGAATTTTTGCGTTGAAGAACAACTTTCCTGTTGGGGGGGGAGAAGGAGGGGTGATTTTTGTGATAGGAGCCTCTGATATTACCTTAAAATTTTTACTACACCCCGAAAAATCATCAATTTTTTACTCTCGTCAAAATGGGGTTTCGCTACACCTCAAAAAATCTAGGCTGCCACCGCTGTCCCCTCATTATTCCTTTCCGGCGCCTCTGATTTCGATGCAAATCGTGCATCTTATCAATAAAACAGTGAATTCAATAATAGATAGGAATCGAACACCTATTTATTCCAACTTTCTAGGCTGAGAAAGTAAGACTCCTATCTCTCCATCACACGAATGAGAAAGCTTTATACTCACGGGTAATCTCGGCGAAGGCGAATCGAAATATGATGACCCACAGGTTGTAGAGGAAAGCCATCGACACGACCATGTGCCAGTAGTAACTGATGCGTCCTGCCGGGTCAAACACGAACGTCCACCGGACACCGAAGGAACGTGACCGGCCATCAGACTTGCGAGAGCACTTCTCGCTATAGTCCATGCTGCCGGCGGACGGAGCCGAATTCAGATTGTTGCCACTGGATGGCGTCTTAGTGCCGCCGCCTCCGCCAGAAGCGCGTGTCGCTGCCGCTCGCCTATCCTGGCTGCGGCGTCGCGGCGTACTCTTGTAACTGCGATTTATGTCAAGCTCTGAATTGGTAACTGTACGATTCATACCGTAGCCGGCAGCCAGTGATTCTCGCGAAAAGTATCTCTGAAACACCCAATGAAAAAACGAATTCATGAGACTGGTCTGTAATATTAATACAAGTGCAGGCCGCGACGGGGGAGGGGTCAGCGACGGTAATAGGAAACACGCAGTATACGTGTAACAGAGTTAGCGCGTCCATAAAGTTAGTATTTTGATAAAAATCTGCTCGGCACAAGAGATTCAGGTAACAGGTTGCCTATTACAAGGACTGAAAGAGAAAATCGAAAATTTTTATTCCGAATTGTATGAGGAGAATCTTATTGGCAAAAATAACGAATAGTACTCTGAGGGTTCTACAGAATGGAGAATTTTCTATTACATATGTATATAAAGCCTATAAAAAAAAAAAAAATTAAAAAAACGGTGAAGAAATCGAAATACTTGAATTTCACAATTTCAGCAAACATTTTTAGACTTGAATTTTGACGTTACAGGAGCTTCTCCTGTATTAAAGGTGGGCAGTTTAGAGTGACGCACCTTTACACAATATTTCCAAAGAACACCGATCCCTTACCGCTCCTGGAAAAAGTTTGGTTACACAGTGTTACTAACCTATTCGAGCTTCCAAATTTTGATAGGATTTTCAAAAAATGTGGAAGTACATTCCTATAAGCTGGCATAAAGTGCGGCAGGAAATGGTGTTGACATCAATAGGGCCAGAAAATACTGCGAAAACAGTAACTTGTGATTGAGTTTTCAAAACATTGAAGTAATTTAAGCAACCGGATCGCCATAAAACATAAAATTACAGATGGGAAGAGTGTTTTAAGGAGCTTAAGACCATTTTGAAAACTGGATCAGGAAGGGTGTCTAGGGTGTTCGATCCAGTTTGAAAGCTGGTAAGTACCACAAATTCGTATATTTTTAGTCGCATTTTTGATTATGACTGGGATTTCGTAGAATTGAAAGAGAAACTAGCTGCATATGGTTTGAAATATTTCCTGATATTCCAAAAGCAAGCTCGGTTCGTGTAAGCAAATTCGTCAAAGGAACTGCGGATAATTGCCTCGTTATATGTATGTACAATACGCCTCTGCTGCAGAAAGTCTACTCGACTGTCTTGTTCGTATGCTTTTATGGTTGCCAAGCACCGCTATCATCTCGACTGCACACAGGCGTGTGCTGTGTGCCAATTATGCCTCTCGAAATTCGCCAGACAGCGAGTGCAAAACTATGCGCAATAGTAATAAATTAACTTTCACGATACGGCCTGAATTTTACGCAGATAACAATCCTCAATTGAAACTTTTCCGAGTCATTTTACCAATCATTTCTCGTAAATCTTTTTTAATACCGGTCGCCAGCATTTACGTCCGCTAAACCGTTTTCCGAGGGACTGAAAATTTAAGCAAAGCTCTCGCGTGCTAACGATAAATTTCCAGTTTATACAACGTAATTGTGTGAGCAGACAGGGTGTATAAAACTGTACATATACAGGAGAAATTCTATATAGCATACACCAAATCGTTATATAAGATGTTCGTCGTGCGCTGAACCTACCTGCGGAGCTTTACTCCGGTGAACGTTTATCCGCGAGCTTACCATATCCAGCAAACTTTGCTTGGAAACCGAACTTAAACTTTTGTCGGTGGGTTTTAAAGATTCGGTGCTGGTCTTAAAGGATGTTGCTCCGCCAGGCATGAAGCCGCCGGGACTCCCCATATTCAATCTTGTTCCCGATATGCTACGTCTCTCGCCGATTCGACCTCCGCTGGTGATCGTTCCTGCAGACAATACAAAACAGCGTCGTTAGAATCTCGGTATCGAATCGAAATCGACGGCTACGGCTTAAGGTCGAATTTTGAAATACAATTTAAAGGGAACGATTGTAAGCAGGGGCATATCGAAGCAGATTCGGACGCATGAAGCAGTGGGGTTATCGCCCCTTGCAGAGAAAATTTTAATTGAATATGCTCTGAAGTAGTTTACCGCAGTTGGAAGATATGTAGAAGAGTCTTTACCAAGTCTTAAACAAGACTGAGTCAGACGAAATCTTTCACTAGTCTTGAAGCGTCTCAAACGAGTACCATATTGAAAAATTGCCACTTTCTGGATCCTGGGCGAGGGAAAACGCGAAGTTGGGAGACCATCGATAAAATGGATGGATGAGGTGAGCGCGGTGGCCGGCCCCACTTGGGCACAGAAGGCCGCAAACAGAAAAATTTGGTTAAATTTGACCAACGCTCAGACCCAGAGTTGGGTGACTGGGTAAGGAGCGAGACTACCCCCCCCCGAACCTGTTGCATCGATTTCGTTTCATCGAGCCCGTGAGCTTGTAATATAAAAAGAATAAAAAATAAAAATAAAATTTTTCAATAGGAACGGACTTTTCGATCACCCCGTATATGACAGATATCTTTCAAATGACGTATAGTTACTTCTATTTTATTCCTTCTCCCTTTTCTACTTTCTCATTCCTTTTTTCCTTCGTTGTTTTCCTTCTTTTTTTGGTTTGAAAATTCAAAATTTTGCTGCTCCAAGCAGCTGCCTAGGTTGCCTAGAGGTAAAAATGCCTCTGGTCCAGTATCTTTAGGAGTACCAGAGCGCGGTGCGCGACTACTAGCGCCAAGGTGACTCGAGTGAGAACTAAAAATAGGTTTCGCGGAGAATCGTTCGAGTCCGCCATCTATTTCAAAACATGACCAGGTTAAGAAGGGTCAAGTGGCGTAGTTCCCAGCGCGCGCTTCTCAGCCTACTAAGTACCTACATATTTTCTCAATTCAACTTGAAATGGTTACAACTCCGTCAGTTTTGAAGATAGAGAGCCCCGCTAGGTCTCATTTTAAAGGAAACTTTCTCTAGTAATAGGAAATGTACTGAACTCAAAATCGATCTAACCGACAAAGTTGACCCTTTCTATACGGAACACGCCACTATACAGATTAGCCACGTTCAAAACTGAACAATTTTTCGGCTTTCAACGCCTCAACACAATGATTATATTCAGTAGCCCAGACCCCCTTTGGTGGAATCAGAATTCCTTTTCATGAAATTACATTGATCGGATCCGAATTGTCTTCAAAATTGAATTTAGAGGATTTGAAAAGTTATAAATTGAATATAACTTCAAAATAACGATCATTATCAAGCCGGAGCCCTTTTTGGTGCAATTCTAACAGACCGGCTCCGAAAATTGCATTCAAAATTAATTTTACTGACTTCGAAAACGTGTAAATTGAATACAGTCCTAATATAATGCCTATTATTTAGTCAGACCTCTCTTTGGTGGACAAGAGCTCTCCTCTGTGCTACTCCTGTGGAAGGGTAGTTTCCAGGGATAGGAGTGCCTTGTCTGGGGAGCCAATTTAGCATGTGTGCATCGCCATATGCCCCACCAATGGGTACTAATATATCAATCATTAGGAGGTGGAAGGAAAGAAAATGATTTAATACGGAAGCCGCGTACATCTAAGCAACTGCATTTGAAAGTAGAAATAAAGTGTGCAAAATTTCGTTGAAAAATATTACAATTTTTCCATAAATATCTTACACAGTAGGATACGGGTGTAATGCATGATGAACCAGAGAAAAGGCATTCTGTGATCATTTAATAAATAAATAAAAAAAAAAAAGAAAGAAAAAAAAAAGGATCAAAAATGAGATAAAGGGAAGAGCTAGAAGAACTACAGATAATGAAACCGTTATATTTCCATGTCAGTTGAGTTTTACTGGCAAAATGTTCGAAGGGGTTGGGATGCTGGGCCCGACACTGCCTCCCCTCTTCAATAAAATTTAAGACTAGTTTGAAAAACTTCCGAACTGGGCTACTAAAGTGCATGGTTCATATTTCAGTTCTTTAATTATTACAGCTACTCAATACCGGCGCCGAGACTGAAAATGTATTTCCCCGAAATTCGAAGCCTTTTTATTTCGAGAAGTTTTCGCCGACGTGTAAACCTCTCTTCAAGAACGCACATGACATAAGGCTGGTTCTGGGAATAAACGACGGCTTTTTTCGATTCTTATACACTGTTTGGAAACATTTTTCGTAGTCATCAGTTCTTCAATGAAGCCAGTCTAACTTTTTCCTCTTTTTTCTATTTTAATGTCGCAGTTTACGACGTCGTTTGTCTTCATTTACAAATAAGGGCGACCGTTTTCAAAACGTTATATAAATTCTCTTCTTCTGATGAATGATTATCTTTCTGCGAATTCGTCGCCTGGCAATTAATACGAGGCTTTATAAAATTACGCAGAGTCGTACGACCGACAATGTTGAGCCGTACGAACGAAAGCTGCTTTGCCTGCCGATCGTAAAATGTTAAATTACATCAATTTACGTTTGAATCTCATCGTAGATATCCGGCTCGAAAACACGTCGGAGAAGACAAAGTTAATTTCAATCGGATTTTATCGTTTTAAATGCGCAAATTTTGCGAGGCGTATTCGAGCTTCTTTTTCTAATTTTGAACTTCTCAAACTTCGAGGGAAAAAGCGTTTACATAGAGATGCGTCAAAAGATACATCCTAGTGTATTTATGTTTTAGTTTTTAGCTCAATTTTCGCCTCAATGCGGAGGGAGGCAAGATTCACCCTTTTCGGTGTACCCGGAGGAGAATTACAAACAGTCGATGAGGTTCATAGTATAAAAGTTTTGCCTGAAACCTTAAAATTATTGCAACTGAGCAGCCAGGAGTCTGGTTGGCTCTGAGTGGATAGCGCGTTAGTCTTGGAATCCGGATGTCCCGGGTTCGAGCCCACGTAGCAACTCGCTACATTTCGACCTAGGCCGATTTTTCGGCAAGCAGAGAAGAGGGCTAAGACAGCCCTAATAGCCTCTCCGCCGTCTCTGAGGTAAAATGTTCGAAAAGGCGGATTTCAGGGGTTGGATTGAGAGTAAAATCAGAAAAGAGCTCGAATTAAAATGTCTCCATCGTGACTGGCAGCTGGAATTTCCAGAAAGAGCCTTCTGCATACTAGCCCTGATCCGGACCTCAACTCCCAGCTTCGTATTCACTTCCTCAAGGAAGAGAAGGCGAGCCTTAAAAGCTCAGCATGTAGACATTTCAAAGATTTTCTCTCCTTTTTCTAGCACGAGGTCCGATGGACACGAGCCTGAGAAGGACTTTCAAAGAGCAAGATCAGGTGTCAGTTTCAGTGAAACACTTTAAATGAGAATAGGCTCTTCTCGGCTCGGGTGTTCGATTACGAGAAAAATTTATGTTAATAACGTAATCCGAGTTTATAGTTTCAACAAAGTTTAAATCGCAATTCGATTCTGAAGCATCGTACTTCAATTCAGTTGTGTGATTTTTGTCCGGTAAACATTTAAAATTTCGTTGTTGGACGTTCGACAGAAGAATCCAGTGCACGCTTGGGATGGATCCTCTATGGGACCGGTAGCCCAGACTCAGAGTACAGTTTGAGAGTCGAAGCCATTAATAGCCTAGAGGTCCACTTGATTCTTTATCAATGAATATTTTTACTCGCCTAAGTATCTCGAATTGAACCAAGTGATCCTCTGTCAGAGAGCCACTATTCTTTACTCGCAGAGGAGCTGCTTTGCAAATCATCGTCGAATTCACACATTTATTTAGTAAATTATCAATTAAGGCTCACATTTTTGTACCTCAAATAGGCCTTCTGCATCGCGTTCGACCGACCTCCCCTGCGGTACTGTCGGGCCAGATGGTTCGGAGATCACGACATCCGTTTAGTGAAAACAGAACCCCATGCAGTGGCACTTCAATAGATCGTATTCAGAAATATCCTCATAATTGGGATAAGCAACCTCGGAAACCTGTATATCACCTACTACATCGAATTCTACTTCCATCCCTTCAATTCATATTTTGGAACTACCTGAGGTTCTTGACTTAGATCGCAGTCAATTTGTACTGTATTCAATTGGTACTATACACCCCACTGAAATCTAAATTTGCACTTCCCTAACATCTTTGAAAACTGAGAAGACAAATCTCTTTAAAATGTGGAAGCCTAATTTATTTTTCCTGAGGAAAGGGAGGAGTCGCAGTGCCATCTAGTAACAGTATCTGATCAAGCTAAACTTTCAGTGGTGTATGTACTTACCTACCAAGTGGAATAACAGTCCGCCCCGTACTTATAATAATTAAAAAAATAAATAAATATAGGGTATGAATGGCTGACCCTATAAATACATGTTTACAACTTCAGTCCGTAGGAACTAGAAGATATAAGAGAGTTCTATGCGACCTAAGCGGATTAAAATGATAATAGCATTTGACTCTATTAGTGTCCTTAGTTCAATCTTAAAAAGACCGATTTTGTGTTTTTTGAGTTTCTGAAAAGTGAGCCAAGTAATAAGGCAGTATTAAATTCGGAGATAAAAGGTTCGTTTTCACCATCCGGTTTCAATACCGTCGGTGTCACGCGCCTCCCGAAAGACACGTACTGAATGGGGGAGACTTATAGAATTGATGAAGGTTAGCGACGAACAAGGATACCTTCGACAGTTTTATGGGCTGACACCTCAAACAGAGGTTTCTCACAGGTGGAATCTCGGCGGCCACGGGGTCGTGACCAAAACACCTGATAAAAGTGTCAGTTTTGGCAAGCTCAAGGTGTGCAACATCGGACATCTTCTAAATTGATCGTCCTAGGTTCTAGGTTGTATCTTTAAAAAAAAAAAAAAAAAAATCAACCAAAAAAAAGCATCAATCAATGGGAAGATCTTACATGACATCACAGGATTAGGATCTCTCTAGTTGGTTGATGTTCTGCCCCCACGATGATGGAGGGAGTTCTGCGTGACAAGAAGGGAAATGAGACTCCAGACTCGGAAAAATCGCTGGAGTTAGTCGCAGAAAAGAGTCGTCGAAAAAGTGGTAGTAAAATTCTCTTCCGAAGAGTACGCGTAAAAATGCGCGGCTAATCTCCGTCCGGTTCAACCCCCTTGAGGGGGCTAACTAATCTCCGTCAGGTTCAACCCCCTTGAGGGGGCTAACGTACAATCGGTACCCTAGATCTCAACAGGGGCCTCGGTGAAATGCGCTCCGCGTAAGAACAGAAAGAATCCTTTAGTGTGAACGCGCTCTTCGACGTATTATGCGAAATCAACGGTGTTCGCTCGGCAGCAACAATCACCGGTTGATGGAGGTGACCAGTCTGGTAATTGAAACACACATATTATGGTGAGTGTGGAGATTTTCATAGTCAGCGATCCGGGATGCGGGAAATCGTCATGGAGCCCGATTCTTAGAGGTTAAGGTGTAACCATATGCCTAAGCATAAAAACTCATAAGTAGTCACCGAAATCCCTCAATAGCTATCAAAATTTTGATCTGAAAAGTGGCGGTTTGTGGGGGCTGACTCACTGTTACGAGGAGGCATGGATTTCCCTCCTCTTTACCTCGTTCACGAATAACTGAACTTAATGAATCAATGGCCCTGTCAGCATAGAACCCGTAAGAGTCTAAAGGCATGACCAGGGAACCCGTAAGAGTCCGAAGGCGTGACCAGGGAATGTGAGAAGACAGTAGTGCCATGTCATTATTTATTTTTACGTCGATCTTGCCACATATTTAAGTAGGTCGCTGGTTTATCTCAATCTAAAACATCCATCTACACCTAAGCAAGTGTAATACCCCCTGCGGCGGCTGTGATATTTGGGTTTTACCTCAGTGACTGGTGAGGAGTTACTTCAGGAACCGCCCTCCAAAATTAACGAAATTAAATAAAATGGGTGTATATGACCCGACAAAGTTCCTGGCTTGTAAGTGGGCCCTGTAGTGATTTTGGTGACAAGATAGTGGGCTCACCGTTAGTAACTAATGCATGATTTTAATATTTTAAGCTTCGTTACAGGACAGCTAAGTCCAAATACGGCAACATACCACAATAAAAAAAATTTTCTAAACGTTTTTTCGTTTTTGATTTATAGTTACAAAAAAGAAAAACAGGTGGCATCCCGGAACGAGTGTTTACCCGGCACTCGCAGTTTTAAAATTCATTACGGGTAGGAGTCGGTTTACCTCTTACATTAGCGGTACGTAAGGCTCAGCTATGCGTCAAACGTCGCAACTTCATGCAATTTTTCGCCGGAGCAGCTGAATTCGTATTATGAGTGCTCTGGAAGGTATCGGATAAAAAAAATATCTGAGGCGATATTCGAAATCAACGACTCAGAGCTTGGTTGGCCATCCTGTCCAAAAAATTGACTTTAGAATCTCGTAAAGAACTTGGAACTTGAGAAAAACTAGAGTAACCGGAATTAGCCCCTCCCTCCTCGTGAAGCCTGAATGGAGGGAGAGGGAAAATAACTATAAAAATGAATTTTGAAACTCAGGTGAAAAAGCTCCAGCATATCTAACGACAAATGCTATGAAAGTAAAAAGGTGGTTAGGATCTGGAAAATTATAATAATAATAATAATAATATTTATTTATTTTGGCACCCTCTTCACAGCCCGTGGGCCAATTATGTAGAGGGCGTGTGAAATAATTTGACAAATGATAATAGAAAATAAAAATGAAAAAAGAAAAGAAAAAAAGAAGCAGTTTCGTTCATCCACCGGTTGTAGCGCCGCATCTCCCCACTGAAGGCCCACCTTCCGAACTGCAGAAGAACCCCCAAGTGGAGTCCACCCAAGCACATTTGCTAAGTATTTTCCTGTACGCCGTGTTAATCGCACAATTCTGTAACGTGTTGCCTGAATCTCGTATAATTGTTGGTACCTAGTATATCGAGGTGCTGCTGCATTCTGCTCAAATTGTTGTACAATTTCATTATTCTATTAAAAGGAGCATTTGTGCAGTGATTGGTTCGTGAATGTTGTATTTCAAATAGGTTTGATTTCCTAGCCCTGTAAGTGGGTACTCGTATTTTAATTCTCTCCAATAAAGTAGGTTCACTTATTTTATTATGGAGTATTTTGTACAAGAACATGAGGGAAGTTATGTTCCTCCGACCCTGAAGACTTTTCATCTCATATCCTTGAAGTAACTCTGTATATGTGATAGAGTATGAATAATACGAGAACTGTCTGTAATACAGGTATCTCAGGAATCTTTTCTGTATTTTTTCTATCTCCTTTATAGTAGTAATTGTTGCCGGGTTCCAGACAACTGATGCGTATTCTAGATGCGTTCTTACCAGGGAGTAGTATAGGGTTTGTATAGTTTCTATTTTTTTTGAAGTTCAGTGAATTACGGATAACAAACCCCAGCATTCTACGAGCATCATTAACTATATTACTTATGTGATTCTTGAATGTTAATCTGGAGTCTAGTAAAACACCCAAGTCCCTAGTATAGCTAACTTCTTTGATTTCCACACCTTCCATTTTGTAGTTAAATTTTATTGGATTTATTTTACGTGTGTATGTGATACTATAGCATTTTTGTACATTGAAAGGTAAGTTATTTTTCACGCTCCATTGAACGATTACATCAAGATCTAACTGTAAAAGGTGGGAATCATGTACAGTGCTAATCTGCTTGTAGAGTTTTAAATCATCCGCATATAGTAGAGCTGTCGAATATTTTATTCCATCTGTGATATCATTTATAAATAACGTAAACAAAAGGGGACCAAGGTTGGAGCCTTGTGGAATTCCTGATGTGCAATCGAAGTTTCCAGATTTTGACCCTTTGTAAATAACATACTGCTGCCTGTTTGTTAGATAAGATCTAAATAATTTTACCAGGTTGTTTGTGAAACCCATTGTACTTAATTTTTGTACAAGTAGTTCGTGATCCACTTTGTCAAACGCTTTTTGAAAGTCTGTATATATTGTATCCACTTGTGTATTTAGATCGAGAGCGTGAGATCTAAATTGGTGGCTGCTGACCTCCTTTCCATAAAACCATGCTGGTTATTTGTAATTTGATTACGAACTTGTTCATAGATTCTTTTGTGTAGTACTGATTCGAAAATTTTGGCGGCGACAGGAATAATTGATATAGGCCTATGGTTACTGACATCAGCCTTGTCTACCCCTTTTGGGATAGGTGTTACCGACGATATTTTCCAAGCCTTCGGGAAATCAGCAGCTCGAATCACTGTGTTGAATATATGTGTCAGAGGTCTGATAAAATACTCGGCGCATGCTCTGAATATGTAAGGTGGAATTCCATCGGGTCCTAGAGTCCGTTTAGGTTTCAATTGTGACAAAGCTTCCCTAACTTCCGCAGCAGTGACTACATCTAGTCGAACTGAGAGATTATTGTCTTCATAGGTTTTTAATTCAGATGTACTTACAGGGACACGATACCTATATGTACCTGTTACCAAATTTGATTTCCTCTTTTCATTAACATAACTCCAAAATTTTTTGGGGTTCTCACCGATCCTGCTTTTAACATTTGTTTCAAATGATTTACGGCCTTTTTTTATGAGTCTCTTCGTCTCTTTTCGAAAAATTTGGTATTGTGTGAGGTATTCTTGTTTACCCGTTGTTTTTAACCTCAGACGGCTTCTTTTAGTGCAATAATTATTTCGCGCGTGAACCAGGGAGGGTATTGGTTCCTTTTTTTCCTCGCTTTAGGAACTGTGGCAGTTATGATTTCTTGCGTTTTAGCATTAAAATAGTCGACCGCAGTATTGCTGTCCTCAATCCGATACAGGTACAACCAGTCGGCCTGCTGAAATTCACGATACATTCTTTGGAAGTCAGCTTTGGCATAATTTAAAAATTGAACTGTCTCTGCTATAAACCCAGTACTACGTTTACCACTGCCTCTATATGCCTGATTTGAAGGTAAATTGACAGTAAATGGGGGGTGGTATTTATCTGAATAAGAAATAAGTGACTCCTCAGAATTCACTTTTGCTTCTTCTATATTAGTCAGTACGAGATCCAATGTTTTATGTAGATAGTTCAGAATATGGTTATACGATTGAAGGGAGGATATCTGCAAAAACTCGAACAAGTCTTTAACCTTAGAACTCATTTCTTGCTCCCAGCTGGGTTGATTTACATTCAGTGTGCTGAATTCAGATAAATTAAAATCGCCTATAATAATTACGTTGTTTTGTAAGAGTGGGTAATAGTTCATAGCTGTTTCGTATACATGTTTATACACATTCCTGCAGGAGTTTGGGGGGAAATAGAATGCACCCAGAAATGTGGTGGTCAGGGGAGAAATACTTAGTTTAAGCCAGATCTGTTCTATTTCCATGTCCTTCGTTTCGAGAAATGATATTCTTTCACAGATTATGCTTGTTTTTACTGCGATGAGAACCCCGCCACCCCTTTCTCTGTCTAACGCTTTGTAATCTCTATCTCTTCTGTGAACGGTGTACCTATCATCAAACAGTTCTCCCGTATTTATCCCTGAGTGTAACCAAGTTTCAACCAACACTATGATGTCATAGTTGTTCGATAACACAGCCTCATATAGTTCACTAACTCTCGTACGTAGCCCTCTTACATTCTGGTAGAAAATTATTAGTTCTGAATCCATATCACTATAGGTTCAGTAACAATGTATAATACCCATTTAGGCATATTTATACACTGCCTTACTACCGAGAGGGTTACGTTGTAGCTTGGGTGGATCACCACCACAGGCGGCAGCTCCTGCTTCCAAAAGCTCCGGGCAAGTGAGCGGGGACACGTCAAAAGGTGGAAGAACGAAACATGATAATAATATAAAGTTAACTGAAAAAAGTAAAATAACTTCAGTGTAATAATGAAGAACAGATAAAGTAAAAAGTAGATAATAATATAACAGTATATAGGTATAGTACTTATCCAATCTGTACGTTAGGTAGAGCATATCTGAAAGAAGAGACGTGCGTACATATTTCACTGCTCTTTGGAAGTGTTTACTGCTTACTTGACGTTATCTTTCCATTCGTTACTAATGAATGTTATCTATGTCATCTTCATCGAAGTCATATATCGCAGTCGCTGTGAATATTTCTTCTCCTATCTTGTATAGTATTCTGCCATCAGTGGTCCATACGTTCTTATAGCCAGCCATTTTACATGCCCGTTCATACACCCTCATTCGAGCTTTTGTTAAGTCTTCACATATTGTAATTCCGGTGGCTTTTAGTAGCTTCTTCTTTTTGAAAACATCACGTCGAATATTGTATGTATTGAATTTGACTATTATTTGTCGAGGTTTGTCTGTGGATGATTGCGAGCCTGTAGATTTACGCTTTCCAACTCGATGTGATCGGGAAATAGCATACGGCGGAAGATCTAGTCCCAGTTTTGTCTTTACAACATTTTGAATAGTTTCATCCGTGTCTTCTCCTTTCTTTTCCGGGATTCCAAAGAAGCGTAGCGCGTTGCGTCTTCCATACTGCTCAAGATCGTCGTATTGCATTGACATCTGCTCCTTTGCAGTTTATAATAATTATTTTTATATGCGGTCTTTAGATTTTTCCAAATTTTGTGGATTAGTTACTCTTCCCCCAAAATCTCGGAAGTCCCTTTCATTCACCCTAATCTACATTTGCGAAGGAGAGGGGAGCCGAAGAAAAACCCGATGGCAGAGGAAGTTCCAGTAGGTGAATTCATAGGTTTTCAAATTTTCGTTTCATTACGACTTTCTCAAAAAATTCTTTACACTGGGGAAAGGAGCTAGACTGAATATTTTTTCATTTTCGCGTCTTTTCGCGCCGATTTTCAGATTCTCGCGAACAGGATAAGATGAACAGACGAAACACGAAACAGCTGATATTAGGAAGAGTGTATAGGGATTGGTTCGCGTTTCGTCATATTTTTCGTGAAAGTCTCGAAATACGAAATACGTTAAGTGTATAGCCGCCATAATAGAAAGATGTAGATGCCAAATGAATACCATGAAAACGATTCATCACACTAACACACTCTGTACTACTGAGATAGGAGAGGAGGTTGTATTACTCACGTCTTCCTGTGAAAGAAAAAAGGCGAAGTGAAAGAAAATTTTTTTAAATAAGAAATAGGGTAAAATTTGTTTGAAATACTCGTACTACACAGAATTTCGCAGTCGATTTGTTTACAAAATTCCCTGACTTTTAGGTGAAAAATGCTGAAAATTCCAAAATTCCCTGACTTTTCCAGGTTTTCCAGAGAATAGACATCCTACAATATTTGTCCTAGCCGTCATGTCCCACAATTCATTTTACAACACAATTCGACTGGATTGCGAATATTTACATGAAATGTAACAGAAGTGTTCCTCCGTTCTCAGTTACGAAAGAGGGTCGATAATTAAGACTGCTGAGTTGAAGAGGAAAAAAATACACCGCAGCCCGACAGACAGACAACGGGGAATTATAATTTACGATGCATTCGAATTTCGAACCAACTTAAGCTCTACTGCGGTAAATTCGCGGGAGAAATTAAAACTTCGAACTGTAGTATATTTCAATAAACATCTCAGCTAATTATTTACAACTACATAGCTATTTTTAAACGCATGTAATCTCCGCTTGGCGTATAAAATACGCGGGACGTCTGCTGGTCGTGGTACGCGGAGTACGCGGCGCGGCGCGGCGTAGCGGAAAATG
The DNA here is from genome assembly GCA_031841125.1 of Acanthococcus lagerstroemiae. NCBI lineage: Eukaryota > Metazoa > Arthropoda > Insecta > Hemiptera > Eriococcidae > Acanthococcus > Acanthococcus lagerstroemiae. Next base: position 38,763,332 of record CM063108.1, on the reverse strand, counting down.
CGGTCAACGTTCATTTCATTATACATTTCCGGGCTGCGAGGAAGAAAACCGGAGGAGGGTTATTAAAAATGCAAAATCTCGGTTCTGCTTTTGAAAGTTGACTCGAGCCGGTCGTGTATATAAGCACAAACTCGGACAGAGGAAGCTGCTGAACACAGATACGGCTTCGTCAGAAATTACAGTACTCGCTCGGCTTTGCTGGCCCCAAATACCCTAGACCGTACCATCATTAATATTAAAATAACTGTTGATGGGTGTTTTACAAGTTTCAAGTGAAAATAAAAAAAAAAGCTCTACTCGCTTTGCGAACGCGGCCGAGGTCGGATGACGGAGTAGCCGTCGCTGAATATTACCAGCGTAATAAAGTCTTCAATATTTAATGACCGCAGCTGAAAATGGCGCCCGAATGCGGGAAAGCCAAAATTTGTTTACGTTCGTTCTTGGTTTTTTCTTCCTACGCAGTACTGAGGTGGTGATCCGGCATCCCAGGCGGAGTAATAGCGTGGAAAGTAACCGCATTTGGTGAAGCAAGTCCATAACCAAAGGGTGGAGGAGAGGAAGGAATTCTGATCTTTTTACCTTCGAACTCGTGTCCACTTTGCACCGGTTTTCTGACAAAGTGCTTGAACATGACTTTCAATTCGAACAGATCGTGAGAGATGTTATTTTGCGCGTAAAAGGCTGCAGCCCGGTATGATGGGTGAATCGGCCTAAGTCAATTTTTTCAATCGAATTTTCCTTCAGTCCTTTACTCGCAGTGGTAAAAGAAAATGTTCAGAGCTCATCGTCACAATCTTACCCCCCCCCCCCCTCCAGAGGTGTATGATCTCGAAATAAATGATTTTCACGCTTTCAGCTCAATCTCGGGCATTTTTAGTCGAATGTTACGAAATTTGATATGTAACTGAAGTCTCTCAGTATAAATTCAACTAGATTTTTTGTAATTTTGTAATTTTTTCATCTTTTTTGACCTTTAAAACCGATTCTGAAATTTTGAAAATGGCTCCTACTCCTACGCCACAATTTTTGAGCTGGCAAAAAAAAAAGTTAATTGGCATATATTTCTCAATCTTCTGCAGGAAACCTTTAATAAGGAAGAACAGGATCACACGATAATCAAGGGTGAATTCAACGCGAAGGTAGGAAGGAACGAGGAAAACTCAGTAGGGGTAGAAAAATACTGTTTTGGTAAAACTAATAAAAACGGGAAGAAAATTTTAAACTTTTGGCAATAAACAATTTAAAATTAGCATCAACTTTCTTCAAAAAGAAGGAATCGAAGAGATGGACTTGGCGATCACCAGACGGGGAGACCAAGAATGAAATCGATCATCTATTGATCGAGGACCTTGGAGCCGCTCGCCCTTCAATACACCTTCAAGTTTCGATCGAAAAGTTGGAAAAATGTTGATCGCTTCGCTCACAAATGAATGTTCATTTCACTTTAAGGTGTAAACACGACAAATTCACCCCCTAGAAGAATGCTGGTACCAAGCCTGAGGAAAATGCTTTCCATCAAACTGCTCGGAGCCTTCTGATCTTGTTTAGCGGCGCATTCTGAAATATTCACGTGTCCTGTCCGCTTTGCCTCTGCAGATTCTACCAAACTGATTACTCCCTCGTATTATCGATTCTTTTTCTAAGAAATTGGAGTGCTGAAATAACGAATAGTCGATAACGCAGAAGATAATTTACTGGACAACAAAGTGAAACAGTGGGACACACCGCCTAGCAGGAGTGCTTCTGCGGCGCAAATACAAAGGCTGAAAGTTCGATATACGACGGCGCCTGGTCAGACGAGCTCGCTGTCTGAAAGTTAGTAAAGAGATAATATTATGCCATCCTTATCAGTGGACTTATTTACTTCGAATTTGTTCACGATGGTTCGTTTCAATAACCGTCATGCACGTAGTCGGTCCGAGGGAATCTGTGTCGCTTAATAGTCGGATTCGCGGTCCGTCTGTTATCAAAGATAAATGAAGCGAATCGCAAACGAAGGGGCTGCGAGTTGGTGCCAGCCTACTCAACTTTCGGCCGGGCTGTATTTCGGGAGAAACCGCCGACGGGGCGAAAACGTTGCCGTAAACAAAATATAATTTCCAAGTTTAATGAAACTTCAGGAAGGTTGACGCTTCCAGAGAAGAGCAGCCACTCTCGGTTAACAAAGCGACGAAATGTCGCTGTCGTTCTCCCCTTACAGTCGTATGCCCACCGCCGCGACACGACCGCAATACCCTGGTCGGGTCGTTCTCCCTGCGACGATATAATAAACTAATTTTCGTTGATAACTCGACGAAAGAATATACAAGTACGAAAAAGAAAGATGAGAAACGGTTATCGTCGCTAATTACGCGCCGTCGAGATTATGCTCGGCGCACCGGGAAAATATCAAGAAGGAAACATTTTTCCACAGCCGCGATTTTCGACTCGAACCCCGCGCTCTCATTTAAAGCGTTTATACATAAATTAATCTCCCGACCCAGCTTCCGGCTCCTAGTTATTCAAATTTATTCTGGTATTTTCAGTCACGTGTTTCGCTTCAATTTGTCGGAGCTCGGAGGACGAGGCCGCGCTGTACGAATTCATCAACCAGATGAATCTGCGAATGGCTGCGCAATGGTAGGACGCTAGAAACTCCAGTAACGAAAGTACTCCATTCTTCAAATTCAAGTTAATTTACATTTCCTTACAATTTTGTCCATGTGGGACCTTCGCGAACACCTCTATGGGACCAGGCGATCGGTCACTTAGGTGGAGATTCACTCCTGTATGTGGCCCTGACTCCTGCTCAGATCCGCCGGCCGCTTGGGTAGCGTACCAAGCGACAACTCGCCGCCGCCACACTAGTTTCAAGCGCGCCGGCCCCTACAGTCTCAAGAGTGCATTTCCTCGGCCCCACCCCCACACACACCGATAGACTTGAAACATACGTCATTCGTTTCTGCAAAATTTTTGCTGGTTTTTGCTGAGAACCCCATCGTTTGTGCTGCTCCCTTATTTGAGAAAACTTTTGGAGGCTGTAGAAACGGGAGCCCCCCCAATTTCTCCTAGGGGATCAAAAATGGTGTCGATCGTTTCTGCTACATTTGTGCTGGTTTGTGCTGAAAATCCCGTCGTTTGTGCTGCTCCCCTTCTTGAGATATTCGGGAAAACTTTTGGGGGCTGCAGAAACGGGAGTTCCCACTTTCACCTAGGAGATTCTCTTTTCTAATTTGCTCTCCACCGGGAGTCCTGGAATCCGCCCTCGAGCATTACTTCAGAGCTGGGGCTCCAATTTATCAGTGAATATACTGCATAAACGAACGCAACATTTTTGCTTGTTTGGAGGTGGTCTGGACGTTTGCCGGATCTACCTTTTTTTCTAACGGCACTTTTTTATAACAATGAAAGAGAACGAGTTCCGACTTTTTCTACAACACGTATTCACCCCGATCTTATGACCTACTTTTCTCTAAGAATAAAATTTGTACAACGACCGATGAGGTCACTGACTTGATAACTGAGGTCTACGAATGGGGGCCCTTTGTAGATTTACAAGACAAAAAACGATGAAATCAAAGCATGTTAAAAGAGAAGAGAATACCAGTGCAAATATTTACAAGTTTTATACTCCGACGAATTTTTAATCAATATTCATTACTTTGATACGTACTTCGAGGAAAAGAAATTACTCCAGGAAAAGTGTATTTTAAATTGATAACATAGAATAATCTTTTTTTTAATTTTTTTATTTAGAAACTGATATCTAACTTAGCATTATGTCGCTTTTCCCAAATTTGTTCGAGCGCAATTGGAGTAAATTTTGGTGTCTTTTCTATTATTCTACTGTTTCAACTTGCAAACAATGGGACATCAATCAGTTAGATATTCTCTTGAAAACTGTGACACTGATATCCGAATTACAACATCTCAGTTTAAATTCAAGGACTCGCTGTTCACAAGATGGAAATTTTCAACAATAAAAGAACTGACTACCTGGCTCTCGAGCTTGTGGACCAGTTGTGCTCATCAGTGAACTCTCAACAAAATTGGTTTTTCAGTTGACCAGCTGGCTAATTCTATCTGTTGTAATTCGACAAATTACAGAATGTTCGCCAGCCAGTGGAAACTAGAAAGTTGTAACTCCTTCTCGATCCTCAAACCATTCGCTAATGACCTTAATAGAGCAACAAGTACTCCATCCAAAATGCACGTTTCCACGTCTCATACGCTTGTAATCACAGAAAAACAAATCGGAAGGCAGAAAAGGCTGTTCTAATTATTTTCATCTTCTGAGGAGCACTCGGCCATAGCTTCAGGGTAAATATTGACGTTAATTTTCGTGTTTTCGGTCTTCCCTTTTACTTCTAATGTGCTTTCACGCATTTGATACGAGAATAAACTTCCAATAACGAACACAAATGTCAGTAATAGCTAAAGGTGGAACTGTAGTGTTACCTTTTCTTTTCCCTTTATCGAAGATAATACCGCGGAGCCGAATCGGGTCGAGTTGGGTTCTGCGAACATTTCTCCGAGTTGTTTAATTTGTTTTTATAGGAGGGTTAATTTGTAGGCTCAAGGTTTGCCCGCTCGGGTAATGATCGATTGTGTTTGTGGTTTAGAAAAAAGCGAGTTAATTACGTCTGACGGCGGGTATACTAAAACTTTATAGCACAAGTTGGTCAAGAAACCCGAAACTATAGCAAAGAAGTCAATAGCTCAGAAGAACGATGAGCTAATTCTTCAATCATATTTGTCATCCATCATCGACCTCGAATAAACTAGGTATAATTTAATACTCAGCAAACAGAAGATGGTAAAATAGGGGCGTAATGAAGCGGTAGAATACTGTCACCCACTCAGTAACTGACTTTTTATTGCACCCGAAATCAGAGATCTGGTGTATGTAGATTCAGTTAAAGATATACGAGCATTAATTAGGATGTTTTTTAAAGTAGGTATTTCTCTCTCATTTAATTAATTAATATTAATTAGGGCGAGATGGGGAGTATAGACAAAGAAGCTGACGCTTTCTCCAACAAAACTTCCAACTCCCAGGCAGAAGGCTATCTCCTTATACTCGTGAGTAATTCGGGTAAATGTTCACCACATTCATCTGTTGTTCAATATCCCCGCTACTCAAAGGTAATTCGGTTAAAATACAAATGTTTCATATACGTATCTCCCACTTTATCGTTAAAACATCTTAATCTCAGATTTGAATCTAAAATGCATAATCTATGGCTTTAATGTCAGCACTTTTTCGTTAAAATCCTCTAATCATAGGCTGGTTGGATAAAATAATTAAATATTAATATTTAATATTCGATGACGTTGAAAGATTCAGCGAATACATGCACATACACATATATCTCACCGCATACGAGTTCCGCCGCACCGTAAAATAAAATCCGAAAACGCGAAGAAAAGTAAGTAATTTAACCACCACCAATATTAACCCGCCGTGAATATAATACTCAAACAACTTAGATCTCATTTAGAAATCACCTCCTTAATCACCTACCCCGTTAACATCATACAAACATCAACACGCGCGAAAGTTTAATTATTCAATTATAAATATTCAATGAAAATATCTCCCACTTAATACTTCCCGCCTTTAATTCGCCAGCATCACGCTTCAAATTACATCCGGAATACATCAAACAAAGTCCCTTAATTACCTAGTACCGAACTGCATACGCGAGCTCGATGCGTCGTGACGTCATATGGCGCTTAGCATAGTCTGTTGTGTGTCTCCGGAGTGGTATTTTATATCTACTGATGATAACGCTGCCAGATACAAGTTTTCAATGTTTTCATTTATAGTTCAAGAATGGGATGAATATGTGGAGATTGATCTCTGTCCCACAAAAATGTGATTTCGAGGTATTAAGAAAAGTTACTGACGTATGGATTTTGAGGCGATGAATGGGACCGAATACGTAATGTGATAAGGAAAAATCCTTATTTAATTTCGGGTTTCAGAGGTGCAGGTCAAGAAAGGAACCAAACGTGTTGTTTAATGGGAGACTCGCAACCAACTGCCTACAATACTTATTCGATTTTTAGTTCAGTTAATCACTTTGTTCGAGTGAGAAATTTCGATTTTGAATTGAAAATCGCGATCCTGAACCCTTATTTCGAGACGTGGTTCGATATTGTAAGTGAAGTCAGTTTTGTTTATCTGAAAGACGATACTTAGACCTCGGCGCTTGCACTAAGGTGAAACCAGAAATCCAAATCGCCATTCGAAATTAGCTGCCCAGGGGCTCCATTTTCAACTATTTTCTCATTCAAGTCGATTATTCCCATTTCACGTATGAAATTCGGATTTTGGGGTCCAAATCGAGACTCGATTATAATTTTGATGAAACACAGAGCGATTATGAGAAACTTATTTCTATACTTTTTTCGATTTTCTAAGGACAGTCAGTTTTGTCTTTTTGAAGAATGAAATTTCGATATGGGAGCTCAGATTGGTCCTAGACCTGAAATTTGATACGATATTCGAGATAGGTAACTCATAAAATCTTATTTCGATGCTTGTTTCAATTCTCGTAGTTAAATCAGTTGTGTCTTCTCTGAGTGTGACATTTGAACTGTCTGAGTCCTAAATCAGGGACTAGATCAAAAATATAATGAAAAGAAATTCAGCTGAGAAGACATAACTATTGTGTCTTATTAACTACTCTGCCTTATTATATCTTATCTTTATTGTGTCTTATTTAATTTTTATCATGTCTTATTATCTCTGTGTCATTTTTTATTACGCCTGATTATGTATTCTCTCTATACAGCAATTTCACCCACTAATAAGTCTTTATCATTCCGCAAAAAACTACATTTCCGAAATAATGAAGATTGATGTATTTGAAACAAAAGATGGGGAGTTCAGCCTCACTCTTTTATTAATAATATTTTTAATGCAACTCTGGAGACCGATGCTCATTTGGATGCTCCTTATTTTAAAAGCTTTCAAATTTTAGACGGAATATATGGCAGAAACGTCATCTAATGTTCAGTTTTATGAAAATATATTATAACCCATGCTCCACGAGCCTTAAAGCTTAAATCTGAATTTATATAAAGATTTTCCAGAAAACACGTCATCATCAATGAAAAACTACTCCACAGAAGAAAATAAGAGGATTTTATTAAACGTATTCTAAAAGTAGATAAAATTTTAAACATTTCCAAAATTGAAGTTTTGGTGAATTTTTGAACTTGAGATATTGGAGAAACAGAATTAAAAAAAAAAGTTTTACATTGAAATACAGGTTAATTATTCCCTTGGATTAATTTTCCCGTTAATTTTAAATCGGGCCTTTCTTATAATTTTGCTTTGGAAAAAAGAAAAATTCAGACTTTAGGAAGCCCGTTTGAAGAGGAAACGCATCCAGCTGTGGGGCACCCGAATTCCAGGTTAGTGATGGGAGCGTTAATCGTCAGTAGGGGGTCCCCATGATGGCCTTCGCAGGACAGCGTACACTGGAAGCGGAACGGCGAAATGGGGCTCGGGTCGGCCTTAGAGCGCCTCTCGAGCCACTGATGCGATACTCGAATGGGTAGTTTCCGGGACCGGGGGTGCGGTGTCTCAGTGGTCACTTTGGCATGCGTGCATCGCCATACAACCCATCAGACATTCAAATTCGAAGGTCGGATTCAGAATTAGCGCGAAAAACTTCGCACTTTTTTAATACTGAAAAAAGTACGATGTTGAAAATAAAAATTAGATTTTGAATTCAGTTTCAGCATAGTCTTGGTATGTAATGTCAAAAGCGTATAATGGGTCTTTTCTGTCTATATAAACTGGTCATTATTCCAGAAAAATTCCGAATTGAAAACCTTACTAAAATATTGCGCTATAAATGAGTTTCATTTTTTCCCCTCCCAAATTGCTATAAGCTTAAAAAATAAACCTCAGAACCCTAAAAATTGCATTTTGGACATTTTTAGAAACGAATTACTCTGCGAAAAATTGAACGTACCTATAAAATAAAATCTAAAACTAGTTTTGGAATTACTAAATACTTCCCGCCTTTAATTCGCAAGCATCACCACGCTTCAAATTCCATCCGGAATACATCAAACATAGTCCCTTAATTACCTAGTACCGAACTGCATACGCGAGCTCGATGCGTCGTGACGTCACATGGCGCTTAGCATAGTCTGTTGTGTGTCCCCGGAGTGGTATTTTATATCTACTATCATCTAATACAAAATGATGAATGAAATAACATGTTTTCCTCTAACCAGTTTCTACGATTTCCCTAAACTTCAGTTTTTTCCAGAGTGAAGTCGTTAAGAGCGAAAGGCTTCTTAAATATACCAAAATGACGACGTCCACTGCTTTTATTCTCATTTACTGTTCTTCACTGACAAAGGTCATCGACCTGAGCAGACGTACAATAGGTTCTTCTCGAATTTTAAAAGTTATCTTTTTAGTTCGCTTAGTACCTTGTATGCAATAAATAATACCGAAAGTTCGATTTATACTTGGAGGCAGCAGCTGTAAATAAATTGAAAAAGTCCACTCCCCTCGCCCGGCAATCGTTAAAAAATGTTACTTATTTTCAGTGTTCATTTTATAATCATTTTTGAAACGTATATATCACTTAGTTTCGGGTCATTTCGAGCAATATATAAAAGAAATATACATTGATACCGCACGCATTTATATTTTTAATAGCGAGCTATTCTCCTTTTTTTTACAATGTCGTAAAAATTGCTTTTCACCCCACAGCCGTAAAAATCGCTAACGCCGAGAGGATCGACTGTTAAAGAAGAAAATTTTTATTTATCGGTATGATGGCCGTATTTGAATTCATAAAAATACAAATGGCGGTTTCATTTGTACACTGATTTAACATAATGATGCAAAAACATAGTTAGGCGAAGTAGAGAATCTTTTCGACTTATATCTTACAGAGCATTCTCAATAATGAATGGGCAGGTTCGGGAACGTGACTTCCGCTTCATCGTCAAATGTGTTAAAATTGCGTGTAGATGTTGGCTTTTTGAAGATGTTGGATTACTAGGTCGGGTGTTACGGTTTGGAAAAGATTTTTGAGTGTAAAAGGATTGAGGAGTTGGAAGCGTAGACACGTGAGGATTGGGCACTCCAGTCGGAGGTGTGAAATTGTGAGTGGATAATGACATTGAGAGCATATCGGAGGAGGTGATTTGTTGAGGAAGAATTCATGAGTAAGACGAGTGTGGCCAGTGAGTAGTCGGGTGAGAATGACGTTGTGTCTGCGATAACCGGTGGAGAGGATGACTGTTGCTAGAGTGTCAAAGATGGATTGAAGTTGACGTGTGGGTGAGACCATTCTGCTGCGCTGGCTGTGTTGATGAGGTGAGTTGCTTCTGGGTTGGTCAGCATTGCAGATGGAAGTCCGAGAGTTTCTAGAGCAGTTTTTAGTCTGGGTGCAAAGCATTCCCGATTGTAGGTTCTGTGGCGGTTGATTTCCTCCAGTTGAAATAGCGTCCATGTGGATTTGTTGATGCGGATACTGAAGCGAAGGGAAAGTAGTTGTTGGCGAAGGTCTGGTGGAAGCTAGTTGCAGAGAAAATAGAGATTGGAGCAGGCTATGATGGAGAAGGCACCATTGGCCAGGCGTAGTGCTCGATGGTGAATGGCATTCAGTTAATTTAAATCAGTTTTGGATGCTGCTGAGTAGATGGCAAGTCCGTAGTCGCATTTTGAACGGATAAGTGAACGACAGATGCGTAGTAGAGATGTTGTATCGGTGCCGTAGGATGTGTGTGCTAGTCTTTTTGAGAAGGTTGAGACGTAAGTGGCAGGATTTCTTGAGTTCTGTAATGTGATGTCTCAAGATGAGTGATTCATCGAAATAAAGTACGAGATATTTGATTGTAGGTGGAGTGGGGAGAGAGGTTCCATTTAAAGTGATGCTGATGGAGTGTTGACAGGTGTGTGCTTTGCAGAAGGGTATGGCGTTAGTTTTTGTAGCTGAAAATTCTGAAGTCCAGGATGCGAGTTTGTTTACTGTTTCTTGGAGCTGACGTGTACCTTTTTGTGGCGATGTGCTGGAAATGAAAATGGAAAACCTCGTAGGGTTTGATCAAGATTAGTCCGGAAGCATTTTCGCTAAATTTGCGAAGGCATAGAAACTTATAGGGTCTTAAAGAATCGTAAGCATCCTGTAAACATCCAGAGCAACTTCGAACTAATCATGATCATGTCCTAAGAAGTCTTTCCAAGTTTAAAACATTAATGGAAAGTCGTACACAAGTTTTGAACAGGTTTAACTAATCTTATACAAGTTTGAAAAGTTTTTAACTATCTGGAGGAGTTGAAAAAATTATTTTGAAAGGCGATTGAAGGGTCATAACTAGTCTTAAGTATTTCACCCCACTACCTGAGAGGAAAATTTGAATGATATAATGATAAAAATTAAAATAAAAAAAAAGTCTCAAAAACGGTTCAATTGAGTTGAAAAAATCTAACAGGACAATTTTGATAGTATCTTCATGTCAATAATTATTCCCGGTACCATAATTTTTTTACGGGGTGGATTTCATGGAGTTGACCCTGAATAAAAATGCTAAGACACCTATTCACGCACACAAGTTTTCGGTTTTCAGAAAAATTTCGATGGAGAAACTTCATTTCGCACCATAACGGAGGAAATAGTACAATTATTGATGATGATGATGATGATGAGTCACTGTAAGTAGTTGAGATTCTGCAAGGATCTATTACGACTCAATAAGACCCCCATAAGACTTTAAGCACTCGAACTCTTTTCTAGCCTCTACTGAACGATACTCTGAAAGGGATGCATATTGGGGGAAGAGAAAATTCTACGGGGTATTTGTCCACTCAAGATGGACATTACAGAGCAGACAGAAACGACTACAAAGGAGGAAATCATCCTTCTATTTGTGTCTATTAGATTATTTGCCTATTTGTCTGCCTGCTTATTAGCGCTTCTTTGCTTGACAGTTTTCTTTTATGCAGTTAAATCTCTCTGCATATCTGCCACTCTGTCTCGCGAGCTGACTAAATTGCTGGCTCTTCCTCGGTCTCTGGTTAACGTTTGTCTATTTATCTGGCGGGATCACTGAGGAAAAGATCTATCCCTGATATGTTTTAAATTTTAGAGACGCATTCCACTTGGCATAACATTTTCAGGATTTTAGAAAGGCAACCCAATTGGGATTCTTTTTTTTTCATCCGGCAGTTTGCGGACAAGTTGCAGGTATGCAAGATCCCTTTAACCTATACAGACGTGCTACTGTAGTAAAACTAGATCAACTTTTCAAACAAAACAAATCTTGCCGGGTTCTATTGGTATAAAATTTGCCACGAATTCAACACCTGTTACTCGAATTTGGGAACCTATAAAAGACAGAGCTGTGGCTAAAGTAATCGACAAGAGAAATTGAACAAATTACACAAGATTTTTGATTTTGATTTTCGTCCCTAAAACCTTTTTGATATGAAACATCTCGTATAGAGAACACCTCTCTGAATTGTTACCGAATGGTTCTAATTTATTGTATTTCCCACTGGTCAAGTATTCTTAGAGCATTTTTGTTCAAATTTATATTTTTTATTTTGGGGAGCCTCTGCTCTTCCCGCATATCTGTATACATCATATTGCTGTGCTAAGTTTGAATGACTATCCAACATTTTTAAAATATTAAGAAAACTGAAGTTTCGAGAATTCTTTCTCTGAAAAAGTAGAAACAGAATATCAGACAAAGCAATTACGCGAAATTTATAACGTTATAGAGGCAACTGAGAAGATGGAGCAAAGCGTAAGTTGAGGAAGCATGATTGGCCAGAATGTGAAAATTGGAAAAAAAAAAGTGAATAAGGTTCTTGGTAAGCACGCGAAATAGGTTGGGGCGGCTGACTTCGATTTTACGGTTCGGCTACTGAGTGGTTCAAATCTGAAATTCCAATTTTTATTATGAAGAACGTAGAAATTCAATGCCTTTAGGATATCAAACCGGACCAAGCCTAACCTAAACTTTACTCAAGATTCAAAGTCAAATCAAAAAATCAAAACGGCCTTTATTTGGACTTAAAATATACATAAATCGTATATATAATAGGTCAAGTTGCCCTCTGTTGGGCAAAGGCTTCTCTCAGACGCTTTCATTCTCCCCGATTTGGCACAATCTTGTGATATTGTTTGTGTTGAAACATCCTGTCAAACTCATCCCTCCATCTGGTTTGTTTGTATCCCTTTTCTTCTCGCCCATTTCAAAAACTAGTCGGAGGTTATTTTTGCCCACCAGTTATTGTCCATCTTCGCCACGTGTCCAGCCTGGTTCCACTTCAGCCTCCTTATAGCATGGAGGAAGTTAATGTCATATTTTAGCTTCTTTTTAATTTTCGATAAATTGATCTTCTCTTTCCACTTTATCCCAAGGATTGCCCTTTCCAAACTGTTTTGATGAATGACGATTTTTTTCTCTTCAATGTTAGTGAGTGACTAGGTCTGACAACCATACGACAGGGCGGGGAAGACGCAGCTGTTCAAAATTTGTCCTTTTTGTTTTAATGAAAAGTTTCCTTTTAATATTTTTTACAAAGACCAAAATTTTTTCCACGAGGTGGCTGTTCTTATGTCAAATTCTGAATTTTTTGTTTTGTTACATGTTATCGTTTACCCTAAGTATTTAATTTCCTCCACCCGCTCTATTGTTTTTCCACTTATAGTCACCGGATCCCCCCATTTGTTCGACAACATTTTTGTTTTTTCCATGTTGATTGTTAATCCCGCTTCTTTTCCCCTTTCGCTCAGTTCTTCCAGCATATCCTTCAGCTCGTCCCCGGAGCCCGCTACCAGGCCAATATCATCAGCGAATCTCAAGTTGCTTAATCTTCGTCCGTTTACGAGCACTCCCTTCGTTTCCCGGTCCATTTTTCTCATAACGACCTCCAGAGCCGCGCTGAACAGAATCGGAGATAAAGGATCGCCCTGCTTCACCCCCCGGTCTACGGCAAAGTACCGCCCTGGTCGCTCCGTAACTATTCTTGCCTTCAAGCCCTCTGTACATATCTTTTATCACTGAGACAAGTTTTTCCGTAATGCCTTGATTACGTATGGTTTTGATCATAAAATCGTGCTTGAGTGACTCAAAAGCTTTCTCGTAATCCACCAACACTAGGTGCAATTCAAATTGGTATTCCTCTGCTTTTTCCATTAGTTGTTTTAAAGTATACAGGTGTGATCTATGGTCGAGAAACCCCTTCGGAAACCAGCTTGTTCATTGGGTTGATTCTCATTCAGTTGTTTGTTTATTCTTGTTTCAATCAGTTTTGAAAAGATTTTTGAGAGAACCGGGCTAAGGCTTATTGGTCAATAATTTTTGATGTTGTGCTTATATATTTTTTTATATAATAAAATTATGTCTGATTTTTTCCATTCTGATGGTATCTGTCTTATTTCTAGGATCATATTGAAAAGGTAAGTCAGATATTTTACAAAGGTTTCTGCCCCAAATATTACATGTTTGTTACTAATTTTATCAGCACCTGACGCCTTCTCCTTTTTCAATTTTTTTGCTATTGATTCCACTCCATGCTCCAAAAAATGCGTAACTTCCTCTTGGATTATATTTTCTTCCTCATCTATCAGCCTCTTGCTATTATCCTCATATAGCTGCGAGTAGAAACTTGTGCCCACCTCGTTGATTCCGTTCCTGTCAAATACTTTCTCCTCTTTCTGATTGACCAAATATGTAGTCCATTTTTTCCCGATGATAAACTTTTCCACATTTTTTTGATATTTTTTGTACCGTTTAGAGTTTCTTCGATCAATTTTTGTTGCTTTTCACATTTCCGCGAGCGAAATTCCTTTCTCACTAATTTACATAGCAAGTTCAATTCTACTTTTTCGTTTTTTGATAAATATATTTTTTTTGTTCAGACACTGCCTTTTTTTTTACTAAATCCTTAAGCCTATCAGAATTGTTATTATGGTTTGGGTTATTAACCTCCTTTGGAGTAGGTAAGCTGGGGCCTGCTAATCTAGCGGCTTCGTATATTGCGCTAAGGATGACCTCAATTATACGATTTACATTATCTTTACTCGGATTTCCAGCCAACTCCTCAGCATTGCTCTCCTCCAGTAGCCTACTACAAATTTTCTCTTGGTACGCCTCCACACAAACTATTTTCAGTGATTGTGTGGTTATTGTAGCAGGTTTCCGAGGTTGTCTCTCCCTATCTACCTGTAACTCGCACCTAACTAATCTGTGATCGGAATGGTATTTAAATTCTGCATCTAGCGAATAGTTGTAGATTTTTTTTTCGAGTATATGCCGGGGCCAGAATATAGTCTATCTGGTTTTTGTACTCCCTGTTCGAGGATAACCAAGTCCACATCTTGCTTTTCTTATTTTTATAAAATGAGTTAATGACTTGTAGATTATTATTTTGACAGAATTCGATCATCCTTTCGCCTCTTTTATTTAGAACTCCAGAACCGTAAGGTCCCATTATGTGTTCTCCTCCGCATATCCTACTTCCAATTTGACTGTTGCGTTTTTCGTTTTTCTGGGTGTTTAATGTTCCCAAAAGAGTTTGGTAAAAATTATCAATTTCCTCTTCACTAAAGGCTGAAGTGGGGGCGTACGCCTGAGTGATGGTAACCGTTTGATGCTGAGATAATTTGATCTTCATACTTGCTATTCTATCAGTTTCACCTCGAAATTCCAAAAAAGTTTCTATTCTTCTTTAATTAAAAATCTCCCTCCGTTTTGCCCCCTCCTGACCTATGTAGCAGAACAGATTCCCTTTTTTTGTTTCTAGTATGGCTTTCCCTTCCCTTCTTATCTCAGCAAGGCCCAAAATGTCGATTTTGCCCTCCTCAAATGCTTCCTCCAGTTAAGCCAGGTTTTCCTTGTTTTTCAGGGTCCTTACGTTCAAATATCTCACTGTTATTTTTTTGTTGGGTCCCCCTCCCCTTTCGGCTTTTTCCTACTGCGTCTGAGAGATGGTCTTACGGAACCAGGCTGACGAAGCTTATCTGGATCCGGTACTCAAGATTACATGAACACTATTCAACCTGTCTGGTTACACTGAACGAACATTCCGGAGTTTCTGACCGTGCTTCCACTTGGACTTCACCCCCTCGCTCGTAACCCAGTCAGTTCCCTTCTTTTCAACACTTTAAACATCAACCACGAATCTAATTTTGCACGCTGACTTCCAACGGCGGACTCATACCAATCCGCAACTTCTTACAGAGTCGTTCACTTTCTGATACATCTGTTAAGAAAAAATTCGATTTCCGTTCCCTCGTATCCAGTTTGCCGCTTAGTCGAAGCTTAAGCCACGAAACTGTTACGAATGAAAGGCATTTCCGCACGCACTGGCGTAATGAAAAAGCGTACGGCGCCGTTAATGAAGCTTTACCCACGTACACTTATAACCAGAATTTTTTTCAACCAAAATTTATTCGCTCCCTCAGAAGAGAAAGTTTACAACGGGTTTCCGTTAAATGGTTTTGAGCGAAGAAGAAAAAAAGCAAAGTTTTTTCCAAGTTAGCGAATCTCATTAGGTTTTCTTTTTACTTCAATCCTCGTCGCCTCCAGGAGGAATCGTTTAGCTGCGAGTCAAAACGAATATTGTAGGGGAGAAAAAAAATTATCGAAAAAGTTTTTAAATAACACGGCGTCGTTGTCGAAAGATTGGAAAATATTTTCGCATGCTATGCGAGTTCGACAAAATTTAACGTATATCGGCGTCGCGATTTCCATAAATATAGTAACACTCAGACGACAGAAAACGGCTCGACGATTCCAGAACGCGACAGAATCATTATCGTTTTTCTGCCTGATCTCGCGTATGGAATTTTGATTTCGTTAATCGAGCCTTGCGAAACGAAGACAGGTCGAACTCGGCGGAACAAAATTTACAGAGATAGACCGGTGAGCTGTTGGCATCCCAGTCGTTCTGCACTCTCAGCCTTCTAAAAGGCTAGAACTTGAAAACGTGGGTCTATTTCTCCAGCCCCCCGAAATTTGCATTTCACCCACAAATATATTTCAATCGTTGTCCACCTTCCTGCGTCGCCACACAAACCAAGACGAGGAGATGAGGGGCGAGTGAAGAGGAAGTGCATCCGGGGGGAACTTGAAATTTCCAGGTCAGTACTGGGAGCACTAATCTTGGTCAGTAGGGGCCCCATAAAGGCCCTCGCAGGATGGGGGTTCGGGCCGGTCTCGAAAGGTCCCTCCAGCCACTGATGCGATACTCAAAAGGGTAGTTTCCAGGGTCGGGGTGCAGTGTCTCAAGGGCCACTTTCGCATGTGTGCATCGCTATACATCCCACCGCACCATCTCAATAATTGTATTTCGTTCATACAAGTATGTACACTAACGCCCTTTGGTTTTACAACTCCTGATAATTTACAGCTTAGGGTCAATTCGGAGGTTGAGGAAACGCTCCATGAATTCACAGTTTTTGCCTTCTCTTAGCCTCGATGTGGTACTCGCCTTGCCTCGGGAATATTCGTCCACCTTTACAAGGGGCTGAAGAGAAAACATTTGGTAACAATGGTTGCTAGAAAGAAAACCAAGAAGAACATATTGAGAAAAAATTATTGCCTTAGCACACTGTGACATTGATAATAGGGACTGATTATGCTGCACTGAGCTCAGATTTACTTACAACATTCTGATACGCCGACAATGAATTTTATCAATACACAGTATGTACCTAGTATATCGGATTGGAGTTCGTATGAAAAATCGAAAGTGAACACGACAATCGTTTTCAAACAACTGCGGACGAAATATGTACTTACATAAGTTACCTACATAATCGTGGCTTATATCGTTGTAAAGCTCTTGTAAAAAGCTTTCGGTGGTGATAACATTTGGACCAGAACGATCGCGGAGTCGGAACGGCCAGGTAATCTTTTGCACAACTCGGCTTATCGCGCTCATATAAAATTTAGTTATTCACCAGTGCTCATCAGGAGTTTCCATTTGTTCCACAAATGTGGGAGAGGATGGCAGGAAGTTTACGATTTCGCTTGGTACTTATTTTTAAACGATATTTGTGAAAATACTTCCGAATTGTATGATAAATTTGTCAATTTCTTTGCGAATTACAACTTCGGGCCCCAAATGATGCTAATTTAATGAAATATTTGAATCCTGGTAACCCAAAACTGTACTTCGATGCTTTCCCAAATCGACTCAATTGAATGTAATAATTACTGATTTTGGAGCCCAAGTCGGAGCTTAACGGAAAATCTGACGCGATATTCGAAATCAACAAACCCCCTCTCTAAAGAAAATAACTTATTTCGATACAACGTTTACGATCATAAATCAAGCCCAGATCAAGAATCTGATGTGATGGTTTGTTTAGCGTTTCACTCAAACTCAATTTTGGCCTAATTTGTGTCAAAGACATGGATTTCTGAACCCAAATTGGGAACTCATCAAAAATGCGATGCAATTTTCAAAATAAGCGACCCGAGGAAACCCTACTTTGAAACGTTGGCCAACACTTCCAGACAATTTAGTTTAGACCTTTTTGGGTCCAAAATTTCGATTTCTGGCTCGAGTCGTGGCTCATTAAAAATCTGATGTGATAATTAGAAATTGGCGACTCAAAAAATCCCTATATCGGTATCTTATTCACGTTTTCAAACCAATTCAGTGTTTCCTATCTTGGAGAAAAATTTCGATTTTTAGACCTAAATCGGGGTTTTATTAAAAATTCGATGCAATATTCGTAATCAACTACCAAAGGAACCACTATTACGATATTTAGCTCGGTGCTTTTTCATTTAAGATTTCAAAATTGGTGTCGAGAAAAAAAATTCTTGATCGAAAAAAAAGAAACTAAACCTACTTGAAGATTGATTTTTGTTCCGTGAGGATTTGATTTCGCGATCACGAAAAGTGGGGCGGCCAATTCGTGAAGCACCCTGTACAGCCGTCATCGCCTGCTATGCAACATGTTCAGGGGGTGAAATGCTCTATGATAGCGTAAGACGGGGAAATAGCGTTGACTAGCATATAACAGGAATACATTCTACTTCAGTTCTTCATACTGCGTTCTGTTCGCGGCATCCTGCATTTCTAATTATCGATTTAAAGAGTTTGAGATACTGGGTACCGCCGTGCAAAAGTATTAACATCTTCTTCAAAATCACCTTACCGACAACAAATACATTTCAGAGACATTGTACCACTACAGATTTTCGGGCAAGTCTCTGAGCTGGGATTCTGGAGTCTGAAAACGAGTTTAAAACTCAATGGAAAATAGTTACAGGATTGGGTTACAAGACGTCCTAGAATCAAAGTTGATTCGATTCACTTCTATATAAGAATGCGAAATGGAAGAAGACTGGGTAATGTGCAGAGCGCTGGAGAACTTTCGCTTCACACGTCTGCAAGTTCTTCTCCGGTTCCTTTACTGGGCGCGATGCGGTGGCGGCGTGTCAAAGACCCCGCTTAAATTATCGGTTTTCCTTTTCGCAAAGGCAACACACGCGCCAACAGGTGTCTCCCTACGGATTCCGACCCCGCTCGATGCTGGCGAAATGAAAAATCAACGTGCCAGAAACGAATTTACCGCTGAGCGAACTCGCGCAGTCATTTATTATTTAAATTATTCGCGTTCTTCGACAGTGTGTAAGTAAGTTACTCCCGAAATTAAGCCTCAAATTTAACGACTAATAGCTCCCCGTAGCAGTTCATTTCTAATTACATCAGACAGCTTTCCGGTTGTTGCATCGTATCGCGTAATTGAAAAGAAGCAACTATAAGAAACTGCTGTAAACAAAGACGTCGGAATTGAAAATGAGTTTTACAGGCCGGCGCTGAATTTCGTTAATGGAAAGAGCTGATGGGAGTGGCACGGTAATTCTCGCTGGTAAGAAATAGTATTCAATATGTATAAGGGTGTAGTTGAGAATACGAACTTCTGCAAATCAGACTTTCGCAAATAACGAAAGTAGTCGAAGCATAGCATCATTTTAACGAAAATTCTGAAATTCTCATTGCTGAGGCAAGCAAGTACCCAATCAAAACTTCACCTATACAAGGTATTCTGCAATGATGTTCGTTCGGGTGGTTGGACAATACACGTGCTCATAGTTTTGAAAGGATGCAGATGGAATAAGCTCATTTGAATTTCGGATTCAGGGAAATATTGTAAATAAAACACGGCCGAGTGTGCAATGCCCTGTCAGATTATCTGCTACTAATTGAAGTAAATTACTTCACTTAACAGGGTGAGACTCAGCGACGAATCCTGTTTTTTTTTATTTAGGTCATTCTCTATGACAAAATTTATACTATATAATTTTAACTAGGGGTAGGTGTGCGGTAAAAACAAATAGGAAAAAAACGGTAACTACCCTATTTTTAAAAGTCAATCTTGTTTGTTTGAAAAAAAGTTGGTGTACCGTTCTTGATTTTATTTTTTATTATTACATTATTACCGTCTTGCTGAAAAGAATATTTCGTTGTTATAATCTTCAACACTCAACGTAATTAATTATAATTCATTAAAGTTCACGTAATTGCATAATAATTGCCTTAATTTCCATAAAAATAATTTCTTCAGCCACACAAAGGAGTCAGGCGCCAGAAGGAAAATATGCTAATTTTATCTCATACCAAAGGTGTTAAGTGCTCTCAACTTTCTCTCTCAGTTGCCATAAGGTGCGTTGTACTGAACTTTCAGAAAATATTTTTCCTCCATGAACATATTCTTGACTGTTGCCGCATGTTATCCCCCCCACTCATCATTCGTCTCAAATAGCATTGTTCCTGCCCCAGAAGGGTTATAAGTTGACGAAATTTTCAAAACGCTCTCCTGAAAAGTTTCATTTTTATTAGTCAGTGCAAGTATCCATGAGACTATCGAATTGAAGAACGTGGAGCCGAGGAAAACCCACAAAATCAAAGCGAAGTTTAGGATCGTACGTTGGGTATTAATGATTCTCATTAAAATCTTCAGTTTCTGTTGGGTATCATTACACCGTTATAACTTCTTGGAGCGTTCTCGTTCAAATACAAAATTGTGTAGCTAAGTCTAGTTGACACCCGGGTGTACTACAGCGCACGTATTCAAGTTATTTTGTACCTAGTCTTCAAGAGGAGCTCGTGGCCCCTGAATTTCCGTAATTTCAGTTGGTCGAATAAGAGCCAAATCGTATCATAAGTTTTTAACATAGTTGACGTTTCTTAGTTTTTATTTTTCTTTTTGACATGGATATGTCTTATTGCCAGCCCTCAACGAAAAATGTATGTCACGACACGATCAAGAGACACAATCGGGCGACACGACGGACACCAAGACTGCCGACGGATGCCAAAAATGGCCGAATCTTGCCGAATATTTTACTTGTTTCTATTGTACGTTGACTGAATACAGGAAACGTTTTTGGTTTTGTATCATCGCAGTGTTTCAATGTGCGCGTTTTTGTATACTGCAGAGTTTCGATTTCCTGTAGAATTTTCTCGAATTTATTTGTAGTTATTGCCAAGGGTTAATCGACGTCGACATTCCTATGTTAACTGAATGCATGGAACGTGTTCCATGCAGTGCAGATACTCGTCATCAATTTACTAATGATAATTTAATTTTTCCCTTTTCCGGATAACATAAAAATTAAGTTTGAGTTGGGCTGATTCGTGTCTTTCATTAGAGGAAATTTCGGCCGGCACGTACACTATACCTACGGCGTAGCTGATTTATCCTAGTAATTTGGCAGTGCAATAATGAGTTTATGGAACTTCCTGGTTACATTTTGCCGGGCAACTACATTTTGGATTCTGGTTTACATGTTCCCGGACACACCCGAGGAAACCTGAATCTCAAAAATCTGAATTCAATATCGAACTCGAACTCCGCCCCGAATCCTAGTTCAATCTTTAAAAATCCAAGTGCAACTGCACGATGTATACTGCAAACCCTGTTTTAAGAGAACCCGAACTCTTACAACTGAAAAAGGAAGTACCCGAGCTCGACCGTAATTACACTGGATGAAGAATCAAACCGGGTCCCGATAAAAATCGATGAGGTTCGACATCCATGGTACATCCTAGAAGCATTGGTCATATCTGTACCTCAATGCAACAAAGGCCAATGTCAAAAAAGTAAGTTTTGAGAAAAACGAGATTGAAGTTGGAAGGTTTTTTCTATCGTATATCAAAAAAGAACGAATAGTGCTAGAGGCTTCGTGCTTGAACCATTGATCTTGAAATTTTTTCTTTATTTCAGTGGTTTTTGAACAAGGTCATTGATCTATTAACTGCCGAGATTTTGAGATTGGGAAGAAGTGGAAAATTAGAGGCCAATGTTGACTGGCCTAAAATTTGTTATATCTCAAGATGAAACAACCAACATTGGCCTTGAGATTTATGTCAACTTTGGCTCTTTGTGTATTACATAACTAAGACCTTCATTCCTTAACTGAATCAAATAATTCACCCATAGGCCCTTTGATTTTTCTACTTCTGACACGTTTACATTAATTTCCAGACATTGGCCCTTGTACCATGCGAAAGATCTCACTTTCCTCTTTCAGGCGATGTGTCTAACCTGAAACCACCAAAAAAGTGACATTGGCCCTCGTTGCATGAAGGTACAGTTATTCATCGCCTCCGAATGAACAGAAACGTGATGACAGATTTACGGCGTTTTGAGTATGCAATTTTATTAACATTTCGAGATAATTCGGATATTATGACTGTGTGGAATAATCACGGCGTTGCAATTATGCAATTATATTAACACTTCAGTTATGTTGTTGCTGCATTCAAATTTGAAGTACAACATAATATTTTTATGATGTGACGTCGTGATTCGCAGTCACGAACATTAGGGTGGATAGAAAACTTTTTTCTTTCTGACCAATTATCGAAAATTGTATAATTTTCTTAACATTCCGCGGATTGTAGAGAAGTAACGAATTTTCAAAAAGCTCTATAGTGATCTTTACTTGAGGTTAACAGTCTTACCCACAAAAATATACATTATTTGAGCTGATTCCTGAAAGAAAAAAACAACATTGCAATTTTCGAAATATAATCGTCTCTTTTTCGTTTTATTCTGTTCATTATGAAGATTTGCCGGCCATTATTTCCCAACGAAAATTTGACGTCTCTGTGAACGTCTCTCGATTTCAGGGTATCAGAACCCGAAATAGTTATTCTCGTATTGTATGCGGGAGGGAGTCATTCTTAACTCATATCAGACTCACTCGCTGCGTTCATTGCGCCTTGTGCGGCAGCACTGATATCCGTTGAAAATAACTCCCGCACAGAATACAAACAATATCGGGTTTGTGTCTGTACAAGTATTCGGCTACAACTGTCTTTTTCTTCATTTTTTTCCAGCATCGTATCAGTATCCGGAGGTCGGCACTGAAGTGATCATATCGTATGGTATACTAGCAGAGTAGTCGGATTAGTCTGTCATTGCTTCCGCCACAGTATGTTGCCTTAGAATATTCTCTTGTTTATGCCGCAGACGTATATATGTATGTATGTGAAAGGTGAGTTATTACTAGCTACCTGTTTCACAAAGTTAAATAAGCTACCCACGAGACACAAATAACACGGTACCAATTCTTCAGATCCTGATAATAACGTGTTCTGGAGTGTAATGCCTTGTTCCTGAGAACTAGCGGGAGACTACAGAGCACACTATCCATTTCAATTTGTACTACAGTGTTTCTGTCTGTTAACGTGTTCACCAGAGCTTCGGTACTGAGAATCGAATCCACGTCGTCAGGATGTGAGGCGGATGCAATACCACTCCGTCATAAAGCGACCACAACTTCATCAGTTTTCAAAGACAAATAAATTGCAATTCAGGATAATTCAATTGATGCAACAGTCGTCATATCTCGACTGTTAGATCCTTAACTCGGAAGAGATATGAAATGTGATACAGTAATTGAAATCCTACATTTTTTCTTAAATTTCTCACAATAAGCGTCTCTTCTTTTCTAGAAAACACTAGAAGCCAGACAGACCTATTGAGTATTAGAAAAGTTGATCTGTCGTTGAGTCTAAATTGAGCTTCGAGGGGGAGGGGGAAGGGCGTTGATGATTGACTAGTTTTGGAGAACAGGAACGTCAATCGGCTCCTAACGACTCTTACTAAGGCAGGGTCAATGAGTCTCAATGATTCTTAAGAGAATCTTCAACAGAGTGGTGGAGTTTCTTCTTATCGCATCCGTTGTTGTTGTTGTTGTTGTTGTTGTTGTTGTTGTTGTTTTAAATGAGAAGAGTTTAAAGAAATGAGTGGAGGTAAACTGTAGCACAAGTGCGCTGATACTATTTTGACATGGATATGTCTATTGGCTGGCCATCATTCTCTTTCCGACCAACACCAATTCTGACCGACACTGAACTTGATTCCAGTTCAGTTCATAGTTCAGTTGTGCGTATTGCGTGAAGCCAATTAGTATGATTTAGCTCCTCATGGCCACAATTCAGTTCAGTGGCCCATGTTTCCATGGAAATTATGTTCCCTTTTAGCCATGTGCTCATTGAACTTAATCTTCGCTGTGCGGCTGCAATCATTGATTTCTGTAAGACATATCCATGTACAAATGTATCTGCATGCAATGTAGAGATACTCATCAGTTTACTGATGATTTTGGCTCCTTCCCTCCTCAGCGCGTGAAGTGAGCGTGTCCTGATGACGTACATGAGCGCGTGAGGAACGTGTTGTAATGATGTGAGCTGGTAGCTGGTTAGGGCGTGAGAACGTGCGTAAGAGGAAGGGAGCGTGTGAGATGTAGGCGTGTGGAGAGGACATGGACCCATTAGCCCGTTTAGGCCGGCGTGAGCGTTTAAGGATGTGAGCAACGTCTGAGATAGCGTGCGAGGGAGGTTGTGAGCGTAAGGAAATGTGACGAGAGGATGTTATGAGGTGTGCGGCATGTTAGAACTGGTGAAGAAGACATACGCGCGTCACGGAAGCCCGAGAGAGAGCGAGACTACTCTCTTCGCCTCGAAAGTACAGCGTTTTAAAAGTAAAAACGAGTTTTTCTTACAGCCATGGGTATACTTGAGTGAAAACTTAAGGCGGGTCTCAGACCGAAGCAATATGGTGATAAGCAATATATTACGAGCAACATGTTGAGGAAATATTGCTTTCGAATTGCGCAGACCAGAGCAATATTGCGACGATGTTTTTGTTATCTGCGATGGTGTTAATGATAATTTAATTTCAATTATTGTGATTAAATTTTTAATTTTGCCTAATTTTTCATCTAAACAACTTTCGTTTTATAATAAGAATGTCTTCGTCTGAAGAAGAAGTGATGGTACTGTATCGATGGCATAGAAGACAAAGAAATCAACGAAAGCCTCGGAGTTGTTGGAAACAAGAATGCCCACAGAAACTTATTACCTGCGCCGAGGATTTAATTTTATATGAAGCAGAGTTTCAAAACTGCTATAGAATGAAACCAGATACATTCCGTTTTTTACCTGGACAGCTAGAACTGATAAGAAATACAATGGAACATGAGGTCGAGGCGAAGAGATATCGCTAAATGCACCGGCACGATTATCACTCCGAAATATATTTCCGTGATAACGCGACAAAATGATATCACCTTGCTCTGGTGTGCGCACTTCCTAAGACATATCTATGTACCAATGTATCTGCATGCAGTGTAGATACTCGTCATCAGTTTACTGATGTTTCCGACCGACACCAATTTTTTAGCCATCATTTCAGCATGCATATGTTACAGGCTCCTTCCGGAATCGTATAATCTTGTATTGCACGTGTAAGGCCCTAGCAAAATCGCGTGTTGTTTAGATCACGATTGGAGAAAGGAGAGGATTGAGAAAATGGTACTGTAGATGAAATTACGATCAGGGAGTGGAGTCTATAATGACAACTTGTAACTTCGGATCACGATCTCCGCATCCGTTGATACAAAAATATAACGCATTTATACAGGATTAATCAGTATCATTGATCTGAGAAAGGCCAGAAATGACATTCAATAATTTGTAGTATAGTTTCACCTTGGGTCTTGGAAAAAAAATCCGGGCCGGGGCAAAGTAATTGCTACGCTCCCCTCTAAAGTAGAATACGCAGAGCGAACGAAATGATTTTCGCTTTCCTCATCGAACCGTACGATAGAAAATCCTAGGTTTGCTTCATTTCTGTTTTATGCGTGGGTCCCTTTATGGACCCCGAGCCTGGGGCAAACATCCCCAGCTTGCTTCCTCACAGGTCTGTTTCCCAGCCGTAAAAATGCATCTATACGAATAATAGCATTTTGAGTTGTACAACAGTTTAAGGCCTGTCTGTCTGAACACAACGCGGTCCTCGGAAATTAATTACTCGTTTAAAATCGCACCCCGCCTTTGCTCGCTGGCTTACTGATACGTGTATACTCCGGAGAGGATTTATTCAATATAATCTCGGTAACTAAGTTATGATATTTCAGTGGATTCCGTTTCAGGCGTAGGCGTGTCATCGTTTGCAAAGAGTATATAGTTGATCTGACCCATTATTAATGTCAGTTCGAGGAGGGGGAGGGGATATAGATTGATTTCCTTCTATCCGATACGTATGCACGAGAGGTTTCCAACAAGTAACATGTGAGCGGGCGTGAAAGTTGATATAGCTTATAAAATGTGACAGCGGCGGCGTATATACCCAGAAGCTGCACGTCCAAAATGCTTGGGAACATTTCATTTTCGTTTCCTTAAGCGCTGATACTCGATGAAGGTGATTAGGTAGACAGAGTGAATCGGATAGGGGTTTCTATCTAGTCATCTAAAATGCAAATGTTCAGAATGAATCTGAACTCAATTAGAGACATACCAGTTCTACTAATATCACAGTTTCCTAAAACAAATACTACTTCAGTACGTACCTTCCTTTTTATTTCTTTCTTGGTTTTCTCCATCTCTATAGCTTGTTTAGATACAGATTTTAAGAGAAAGTTTTCTCTTCCGCCATGTTTCTTAAGTTGGATCCAGAAACTACACTGAAACCGTATTCAGCGACTTACTAAACTTATAAATAGAATACAATCTCAAATATGGTCATTATGCCGGCAGAACTCTGTCTCGTGAACTCCAAGGCGATTCGATCCAAATATGAGCACTTAAATCTAATTCAGCAATTTCGAAAACCTATTAAATGAAAGGGTGGCTGCGCCAGTTTGCAACAAACTAACTTGAGGAAGAATAAGCTTGTATTACGCAGAATTATTCGAGTGATATTTCTTAGATTCATCTGACAGCTTCCTGAGCACAGTGAAATACTTCCCAACTTCTTACCTGTGATTTGTAATTGATAATAAGATCTTGACTGAACGTGGTCAGCTGATTCTTTGATTTCTCGATATTCCTATAAGAAGAACGGTATGACGGTGTGACGAAATTTGTTTCAGAAATGACTCCATCATTATAAAAATCGCCGGAGAGAGCTTTTATTAAGATGATAAGTATTTTTAGCAACAATTTAAGAAAAAACCATCCGTCATTACCTTTTAGAATTAAATATATTCGAATGTTGCGAACTAGAACCGAAATATATTAGGTAATCCAGTTTACAACACGCTGTTGCAAATTAGGGAAGAGTATCGAATTTGATATCACCAATTTGCAACAGATTTTTTTTTGAAGCCTCGGAGACTTTAGGTGAATGCGCGCTATGAGAGAAACTGAGATTTATCTGACAAGAATCTATATAACTAGGTACGTTTTATGAACTTGAAGATTGGATTGTTGTTCAGTTTTTTCTGACTGATAATAAAAAAGGCTACAAAAATATTTTACACCTTGCTATAATTATGGAAATCGATAAAAGCGAAGATGAAAAAAAAAAAAAAAAAAAGTCTAGTCGACTGTCTTCAGCCAAAAGCGACGACCCAACACAAAGGGTACATTTATACTTGACCAAAATTCTATACGACGAAACATTTTGTGAGGAAAGTGATATCATTTACAAAATCAGTCCTGTAATCTGGCAACAGACTTATAAATTTGAAGTGCACTGTGACATTTTGTACGTAACACTGCCTTCATTATCTTTTTTTTTTCTTTTCAGTATCACTTCAGTGCTGTATATTTGATTGATATTAAGAGCAGGGGCGCCGGAGATAGGGCAAGAGGGACATTTGCCCTCCACTCAACTGATCGCGGGGCAAAAGTATCATTTTGCCCCCTCGGTCAAACTCAAATTACAGATCGGTAATTGAATTAAAGTTCATTATTAATTACGCAGGCCTTCCGCAATTTTTTTCAACCCATATTTCAATCGCTATATGAGTACCTACATACTATAATTATTTGCCCTAAAAATTTCTTCAAGAGTGCCCCCTCCCCCAAAAAAGTTTCTTCTGAGGCCCCTGATTAAGAGTAATTAATAGCTAACTTATTTATTCTTACTCATTTTCATTTACCCTAAAAGAAAGATGTAGTCCGTCATTCCTTCTAAAAATATCTTTTTTTTTTTTGTAATTTTTGAGTTATTTATCTGCAACAATTGGGTTATTTTTCCTATTTTTAAGCATTATTCATGTTTTTCAACAATTACTAGGGGGCTTTGCCCCCTGACCGCTTCGCGCCTCACGAGTTCACAAGTTCCTCACTCTTCCTGTCAGAGTTCCTTTCTTTTTTTCCTTATCGAGGCTTTTTGTGCCAACAGCAGTTGTACAAATAACTGATGGGTTTCTATACCTTCAAGAATAAGTCACACCTTTCAATTTGATCTAAGAAGCACACAGGACTTCCACTTTCACTACGAACAGGGTGGGGAAGGTCCTTCACCACAACTGCCTTCCCATAACAGAACCCCTCCACCATCCGTCACAGCCTATGCCCCCGGGAGAAAAAAACTTCACTGCGGGTTGCCTACCCTGCCCCTTAATCGCTCATTTCTCCAGAGGTAGCCTTTTCCGGGAAAAATCTGGCAGTCTCTCTATAAACTTCGTGGCCGTCCTCCCTCTCCAGGAGCTCCTACCTTCACCGCGGAGCCCCCCGGGGTAGGGTACCACGGGTGAAACACGTAAGATCAAGGTACAGGGGAGGTCACCAGGAATTTATCCCCACGGAGGGGAAGGAGGAGGTGGCTTTTACTGTTTAGTTTATAGGGAGACCTCCCCTAAAACAACTCCCTTGTTCCTCGACCACGACCTTCTTAATCATAGCAACTATCCTCGCCCTTTACCGTCGATTCCGACATCCCCCTCCCGTGGCCTTCCTCCTCATCCTTCGCGACCTTCCTTCCCCCAAGCTCCCTCCTCCACCATGAACCCCCTCCAAAGGTACGTTAGAACTGGAGAAATGAGCAATTAAGGGGCACGGTAGGCAACCCGCAGTGTTTTTCTTTTTCCTCCCGGAGGCACCGTGCAGCCACGCAGCCGCCGCCCATGATTTTGGGAAAATTCTCAGTGAACAGATCTAATGCGATGATGATGACGCCATAAGGACCTGAGATCTCAGAATCCAAGGTAGCTGGTCTGCCTTATTCGCATGATCATATCTGCCTTTATACATATCTTAAGTTAGACTATGTGTTATATCTTGCGACTTGAGATCTTGGAGATTATGGGTAAGTATTATGTCATTATTGGTAGTCTTTTTATGTCGGTTATGTCTCAAAACTTGGAAATCTTTTATGTTAGAACAGATTATGTCCTCGAAAGTAGCTGATCTGCCCCTCCAATTTTTCTGATTTTTAGATAGGCAACCCGCAGTGTGTTTTTTTCCGGAGGCGATGGCGGTGGCGGCGAATTTTACTTTTTTAGTATACAGAGAGAAATCAATTTTTAACTACTTTTTAATGAGTGTTGCAAACTGGTGAAAGTACTGTTGCAAAGTGGTACACTTGGTGTTGCAAACTGGTGACCCGTGTTTTTTTAGGTATTTCTTTGAATTTCTCCTATAACATATAAAAATATTTTTTAATAATTTTTTTGATAAGCGAATAAGAATACCTTCACAATGGTGTATCAGTCGACAAAACTGTGTCATAAATAAACTATTTACAGCGTTTACAAGTTCGTGATACCTCTTAACGTGTTGCAAACTGGCGCAGCCACCTCACTAGAAAATAGTTTAAAATCCTAATTCTCGCAACGTTATAGGCTATTTATGAGGAAAATCTCAGAGGGAGGAGACTTCAAAGAACATACTCGAAATTAGAACAAAAATTTCATGTAGAAGTTTTATTGTTTGTGAAGATGAGAATTTTTGGGGAAAATGAGATTTTCTCGAAATACAGTCTTTTGATACTCCAGTTTTGAATACATTTTTATTTCGATTCAGGGATTTATTTTAACGTTCAGAATTTTAACTACTTTTAATCCATGTTGGTGGTAACTGTTTCTTTTTGTGGTAAGGGCATCTTCGGACCATAAAGAAAAATTCTTATGTAAAGCCCTTGTTAAACTTCAAGGTCCTTAAGGCACGAGTTAAAATTTTTCAAAAAACTTGAAAATTTGATAGTGGTACTTATGATTTAGGGGGATCGTTACCCCAGGTTCAAAAATTTCCGAAATTAGTGCCACCTGAACGGGCAAACTATAAATTTAGGACCGTGGTACAGATCGGTGCGGTACAATTACTCGAAAATTCTTCCGGTCGGTGCCCTAAAACCAGCTTCCATTTCTTTCATACATTCTTATAACAAAAGAAATATTCTGAACTGTGAGCGCCGCGTGCGTCGCAACTCGCAGCTCACTGCCTCGCAGGACAACCCCCGACGAGCGAGAAAAAATGAAGAAAAATTAGGCTGTCTGGTGCGGCGCTGCACGAATAAAGCTATAAAACAGGCTGCGAAGTAATTTTTCATTCACTTTTTGTCCGCACTTCGGCGTATACTTTCTTTCACATGCAGGCCGTGTGTACCCTTTGTGTGTGCCTCGCCGCCCGTTAAGAACGTTCTCGAGCTCCAAAGGTCGCGAGTGCCTAATTTTTCATCGGCTGATTTTCGCCTCCACACAGCTATTCAGTCATCACTCCGCGCGGTCATTGCTGGAATAACGAATGACGAGGCAGAATTTTCGTAGTCTCGTTTTGCCCGCTTTCGAACCGAGAATTCTCCGGCGTTCGAATTAATCTCTATTCATTTCATGTCTACACCAGTCAAATAAGAAATTGAGCGGAATTTTTGGATGGCAAGTATATTTTTGGTGGAATCTGTAAATGCTGTGTTCTCAATACGCATGTTAGAAATTCCCAAGAATTTAGGTCCGATACTCCCTCACTGGGAGAGTGAATGTGAACCACATTTCTATTTCTCGATTAATAGAGAAACAACCCGAATTAGGGTTCAAAATCGGACTTTTTCTAACTCACCCCACCTAAAATTCTTGAAATTGGCTCCGGTACCAGGAAATTAGCTATTTTCATATCTTGTACGCAAAGTGAGTTATTTTCAACCAGTATGTACCACACCTGCGTAGCGAGTGCGCAAGCGCAGAGAATCAGCTTTGGTACGAGTCCTTCTGTATAGCAACAAGCCGTGAAGTAGGAATATTTGGCAACACAACGTATGTACCGGTTGTTGACATAGAGTCATAATATGACGAATTCGTGGGTTTTTTCATTTACCGTCAACTCACTGTCAGATCAACTTGAAGACCAGATGCGATTCGATGGCCACCAAAATATAGCGAACGGTCGCCACACTCAAATGTAGATTGGATAGCCTGGAACAGTCCACGATGTTATTAAGGCACTGGCCTACAAATTATGTGTTACGGTGAAAGATAGTGATATTGTTGTCGTCTATAGACTTCGAGGCAAAGGCGGCACTCCAGCCGTAGTTGTAAAACTCGTTAGAAGAACCACTAAGGAACAGTTGATCAAACCGAATAGTCGCAAGTTGGCGCTTGATAATCCTATCTACTGCGATAAACAGCTCACTCTGCTCAGTAAAAATCTACTGACGGGTGCCAAAAAATTACGTCACGAAAACGTAATCAAGTTTGTGTGGGTCCGTGAAGGCATGGTTTTTATCCGAAAAGACGAGAATAGTTCAGCCCTGGCGATCAAAAACAAAGGCCAACTGAGTACGCTGGGACTAACTCTAACCAAGGAGACGAAGATGGTATACCAACGAAGGCATCAGGAAGAGGGCACTGGAGACCCACAGCCCAGAATCAGTGGTAGAAAAGGATAGAACCCGCCTTTTAGAGACACCAAAATCCAATCACAACATCCACAAGGTGCTGGTCCAGAATTCCATTAAAAACTATACCACTCGACCATCTAGAAATAAGTAACAATATGAAAAAAGAACGCCCGTCATTGTCTGTCATAAACTCCGCTACAGGATGTCTACCAAAAGTAAAAAATAGAAATCCGGGACTTTTCCGGGACCTACAGAAAAAAATTTCCTCCCGCTTCCTTTCTGACATTTAATGGGTAACATTTCCAATTTAACAATTTTTCAGAATTTAATTTTTCCAGAATGGAATAAATTTTCTAATTAATGGCATTTACGAGTAAATAAATATGAATACAAAGTATGTAACATAATAAATCTTGTTAGCCATTTTTATAATGATTTATATAAAAAGTAATAATAGAAAAATAATAATCAAAATATTGGAACAAGAATAAAAAATTTTGAAAAATAAAAAACTGAAATTATAAATTCTACTAATAACTGGATTCCTAAGGAGATGCTATTGTTAAAACTACAGCTTAAATCAGGTTTGTTTCTGACTTAGGTAATATAATTAATAATAAGAAGAAACACTTGAATATCAAATTAAACAAGAGAACATCTGATCATATGATATAATCATCATAAAAAATGTGATACAGCAATTTATTCGGCCAATTTCCTTTTCAATGCGTCAATATTTTCTTTCAACATTTTCAATTCGCTTTCTCTAATTTCTTCAAGTTTGTTCCTTTTTATTCCAAATACTTTCAACTCCTGCATTAGTTTTCTTTTTCTCGTATCTTCTTCCAGTGCATTTTCATGTTTTAATTTTAAATTCTCTTTTCGCTTTGCCGATGAATTTTTGACATACTGGATCACTGATGTGGTTATGTACAGCTTCGTTAAGTCAAAATCTAATCCTTTGACATAGTCATACACATATCTCTGTGCTATTAAGGAATCCTCTGATAAGTTTTCAACGAGACATTCCTTGTTCACGGAAAAACTGCGTTCCACCGCAGCCTGACTGTAAAACAATACGCAAGTGATTTTTACAAATTCAACAAAATTCGGTGACACCTCACAAGAATCTTTTATACGGAACAAAAATTCATCCAACTCATCACCGAGCTTATAAGTTTTCAGGTAACTTATAACTAAATGATTGCTACAAATATGTGAATATTCACGTTTTACGCTATCGGCGATCTCAGGTTCCAAGACAATACACTAACAAACTGAGTTAGTAGTAAAGTTATTCGTTTTTCATTGACTTTTAGATTCTGCATAACCTCAGGAGTTAAACATGAAGCCTCTTTCACTACTGGGTTATCAAATGGTAACTTCTCTATAAGCTTACAGTATAATGCTCTCAAATAAGATAGGCATTCTTGTCTGAATTGAAGAATTTCAGATATTTTTAGGCCTTTAATAATAGCTTGAACAGCGCCAAAACCGATTTCTAATTTAGTAATATTTTTCAAAAGTTTTTCATATATTTTCTTATCAAATTGATTTCCAACATTAGTAATCAGACGGATAACTTCACGATACATGATGGGAGATAATGAGGAATTCGATTGAAAAACTGTAAGAAACATTTGTAAATCTTAAGCTGTTGAAATCATGAAGTGTATTTTTGCAAGCAAAAATTTGTCTGTTAAAGCTTTTTTAAGAAAAAATGTATTTATTTTTGGAGTAATAAAAAAAAATCCAGGTTGTATGCACGAATTCGGTTACTTTCCGAGGATTCCGGGACCTCTTTTCAAAATTCGGGGCTTTTCCGGGGCTCCGGGGTTTTCCGGGCCTAGTAGACACCCTGCACAAGTAAACGAAACAAATTTTTGGGGAATATTAGAAGCGAAAAATCTCATCCGAACTCGGCTTCATCACAGACCGTGGACACCCTGGGTCATGTAGTCCACTTTATAATAATACCCGCTCAAAGTAAACCTGATAAACTAAATTATCTCAAGTCAAAAAACAAACACAAAATTGAACATCCTGTACCAGAACTGTCAGGGTTTATAGCAAATGGAGGTAGGTTAGGGTTGAAAGCGCTCTTAACTCAATACGAAGTGATAAAATCGGGCTTTCGGAGATAAAAAGAAAAAAAAGAGAAGGTATCGTAAAGAGGAAAAATAACAACTGCTTCTACTTTTATGGTGAAACAGCTGGGTATCGAGGGGTAGACTTTTACATTAAAAAAGAGCTAGTAAACAAAGTGATAAAAATAAATAAAAAATCTTAGAAAGATTGGCAACATTAAAAATTAAACTAAACACTAAACAACTCTGCTAACTTAGCAATATTCCAAGTCTATGCTCCAACATTAGGATCTAGTGAGGAAGATATATGTAGATGCATTTTACTCCCTCTTGAAAAGGACTTACAACAGGGAGAAAAAATATTATTCTGTCGTAATGAGGGACTTTAATGCAACGATTGAAAACGAGGGCTTTATCAGTCGGTATTCAGGCAAATATGCAATGAAAGTTACAAATACGAACGGGGAAAAAGCTATCGAATTCGCAGATGCTTGCAACCTGAAGGTAATTGTCTCCTTTCTCAAGAAAAAGCCCAACTGGAAATGGACTTGGAGCTCCCCCAATGGGCAATCCAACAACGAGATCGACCATACGCTAACTGATGAAATCAAAATAGCCAAAACCTCAAAACTATTGCTAACTTTTTCTCGTCAGACCACAAAATTTGTAGATGCAGACTAGAAATTCCTACAAGACCAAAATATTCAGATTCTCACACAAAGACTCCAGTTACTCAACGGGTAATCCTAGAGTACAGATATTAAAAGGCGAACAGACTGTTAAGAGAATATTTGGACGTGCTTAAATCTGAGGAGAGGGTGGACATGCAAAGTAAATACAACATCCTAACGAAGGTTATCATTTTAGTTACCAATGAAGTAGGAAGAGCAAAAGCTAAGCCATCAACAGATGATAAAATTTAGCCTAAAAACGAAGGAACTAAATGCTCTAGGAACAAAACTTAAAAAGGTAAAAATCAATTCTACCAAAAATTAAGCTACGAAATGGGGAGGGGGAGGGGCTCGGACAGAAGAAGTTCACTGAAGCAGCCACAGACTTCTACAAAAATCTGTATCGAGATCATAGTAGTAGAAAGGACAGGACTGAAGTAGTAGTTGATTGTAATGAGGGTAATGAGGAGCAGATCCCTCCAGTCTTAGCCAGCGAAGTACTAAATGTCCTGCATGAATTTAAGAGTAATGAAGTCCCGCAGAAATAATCACACCTGCGCTTACCTGCATATTCAATGAGATTCTATTAGCGAGGGATATCCCCTCCCAGTGGCTAGTCTCTGAGATAATACTTCTCCAAAAAACGGCAGCAAAGCCGATATTAACAGCTATATATAGACAGACAAGTCTCTCTTCCAACGTTAGCAAAATCTTTATGAAAATTTTGAAGGAAAGAATACTTAACAACCTTGACTTGAACCAACCAAGCAAACAGGCTGGGTTTCGTAAAAGTGTCTAGGGCATGGACCACATTCAAACAGTCAATCAGAATCTGGAAAAAGCAAGAGAATATGACCTTAAAGTGTATTTGCTATTCATAGACTTTAACAAGGCTTTCGATTCAGTCTATCACAGCAGTGTATGGGCTGCACTAGCCAGCCAGCGAGTATCAAAAACTATACCAAATATTCTTGCAAATCTTTACAAAAAGGCTGAGGCGTATATAGTCCTAGAATCAGACGAGGGGATACTCTTTTCTCGAACATATTCAATAGTGTTTTGAAAAGTCGGAAAATATTTCCCGGAAATCGAACTGGAAAGGGACCGGTATCAGGGTTAATGGAAAATATATTAACCATCGAAGATTTGCAGACGATACTGTTCTCATCGGATGCAGTATTGAAGAACTCAAAGACATGGCTACAGAATTGAAAAAGAAAAAGTGAGAATGTGGGTTGAACTATGAACAACTCCAAAACTAAATTTATGGTGAGGGAGCGAGAGATAGGCCCTAGGCCTCATACTAATAATCGAGCAGGTTAACGAATACGCATACTGGCATCAGATAATCCCGTTTCAAAATAATTTGAAAAATGAGATACAAACCGGAATTACAAACGCTTGGAGGATTTATCGGTCGAATAAGAAAATATTCAAAGCAAAATGAAGATCTATACAAAAGCAGACATTCTCGAACGTTGTTGTATGATGCCAGTCTTCACACACAGGGCTCAAACCTAGGGGTCTGATTGGCCGAGTGGATAGCGCACTGGTCTCGGAATCCGGAGGTCCCGGTTTCGAGCTCACATAGCAACTCGCTACATTTCGACCTAGGCCGGTTTTTCGGCAAGATAAGAAGAGGGCTAAGACAGCTTCAACAGCCTCCCCGACACCAATGAGGTAATGCTCGAAAGGGCGGATTCCAGGGCTCGAGTTGAGAGTAAAATTAGAAAAGAGAAGGACTCAAACCTGGGCACCTACCGAACGCGTGATTCAAAAATTAACAAACACGCAATTAGCCATGCTACGCAACATCCTAGATATGAGACCACTAGATAAAGTCACTAAGAGAGAAATTTTAGAAAATACCGAGACAAAATGAATAGACGGTGTGGTTAGAAATCTGAGGTTTAAATTTGCGGGAAAACTGGCTAGGGAGAGAACAAATAAATGGAGTGAAGCCCCTACAATATGGCTACATTATAATCTCAAAAGAGAGCGGGGTAGTCCATCAACACGGTGGTTAGACAAAATAAAAAAAGTAACAGGACCCTGCTAAATAAGCACTACTCCGGACGAGAACAGATGGAAGCGGATAGTGGATGCGCATGGCTCACGGTGGGCAGATCAGACGACTGGCCTTTTACTTAAACACTATTTAAGTTGAAGCTAAAGAAAATGTCTACTGTGGCTCGTCATTTACCTAATCAGAGTTGTAAAATAAAATAAAAAATTATTTATTTTACCACATTACTTCATTTCTTGCAAGTCGGATCTTTCAAGATGAAGGTCTATAGTTTCTTTTGAGGCAAGACCCAAAGTTACCAAAGAAGGACTCAGGGTTCTACTATACTTCAAAAGAGGAGGTATGGAATGATCTTTGATGGAACCTAACGACCTAACTTTCCACATTCCTATGAAGCAGACAACCAATCTTGACCCGTAGGAAAGTGGGCAGCTGGGAACTCATAACATGGGGTTATAGTGTTTACAGGAACCATCATCATGGAATCTTTTTTACAAATTTCCGACAGTTACAACTTCATCAGCGCTATTGCGCTGTCTGGTTTTCTATTTCACAGCAATTTACCTAAACTGCCGCATCCGTCTTATTAATGACCCGACGCGACGCGTAACTTTCAGCGTCGCGAAGCTGCGAATAATCGTGTCATTAAATGAGACGGCTACTCTAACGTCCTATTTTCGCTTTATTAATGCCGTTTATTTAAAACTACTCCCTCGACTGGTAATTTCTATTTTTAGGCAGCTCGCTGAAGGAACCCGCCGTGCTTACTGGGAGAAGACTTTTCGCATCGGCCTTTTACGCAAATGAAAAGAATATTAATATTAACTCTTTTTTTTATGTGTTTAAAATGTGCGAAATGTCATTTCTCCTCACAACATAAAATTACACCTTTCGGCTATTTTCTTTCATTTTCTTCTTCTTTTTCAATTTTTTTTTTTTTTTGCTCCACATTTTCGTTATTTCCCCGTTTCTGTTTAGTTACAGCATCCTTTTTTTTTAAGCAGCTTGCACCGAGCAAATGTTTTATCACGGTCTGCATTATAACCTGTATAAATGGTCGCATTACTTTTAATTCGGAGAATTCCGTTTTTATTATATAAACGAGTCCTTTTTAATTACTCGACTTTCATTCTTCTACGTCGAATAATTTATCGCCGGTTTTAATTCCTGTTCTATTCAAAAACGTAAAAAATATGCAAATTTCTCGCATCCTTTCGCCGATGTTTTTGCAGTCGCTTTTATAGACGATAATTACGGTAAACAAGAGGCGTTAATTTTGTTCGTGGTACGATGAAAGAAATTTTCATCCGGTCCGATCAATTAATTCTACGTGTGTGATAGGGAGGAATTTTTTTTTTAATATAGTAAAGTGCTGATCTACTTTTTTCAAATGACCCCTGCTGCCTCCGTATCAGAAATGAACTCCGAAACGCGCGATTAATAATAAAATCCAATCTTTTACTTTCATTTTTCTCGGCTGAACTTTTTCAATGTTCAGCCCGTGTTCACCCATAGGGATTTCAAAAAAGGTCCAAAAAAAAACAACGGTATTCGACACCCGGTTCCAAAGGTTGATCCCTTGACGGATTTCAATTCTAAGCCCATTAGATTCATTATTTATTTGAAGGTGTGATCCGGGCTATTTTCGAATTTTTGGCATTCCCTTAAACAGCTGTTGTTTGTGATCTTATATTTCTCTAGGTATGTTGCAAAATTGCAATGTCCTACAAGGTACTACGTAAGAAAATAGTTCGATTTTAATTTTTTGTTTTTTAGTCTTCTTTTTGTGTTTGGTATCAATTTAGCTGTTCTTCTTTCACTCTTTTCATTATTGCATTGTTCTTACCGCATTTTAATTGTTTTCTCTATTACTATTTCAACTTTTTCTTTCAGCTGTTTTTTTTTTTTTTTTTTTTTTTTGTAATTTTATTAGATTTTAATTCAGTTTTACTCCTTTTTATTCTGTTGGTTTGATTCACTCGTAGTATTGGACCGAATATTACGTGTGAGGCAATATGGGATAGGTGTTCTGTATGCGCATATCTCTTCTGTAAAATCCGCCCCCGCCGCCACCTCCGCCACCACCCCGGGTTTCCTACCTAAAAATCAGAAAAATTGCAGGGGCAGATCAGCTACTTTCAATGACATAATCTGTTCTGACATATAAGATCTCCAAGTTTTAAGACATAACTGACATAAAGACATAACCGACATAATAAGACATAAAAAGACACATAATGACATAATTACCCATAACCTCCAAGATCTCAAGTCGCAAGATATAACACACAGTCTAACTTAAGGTATGTATAAAGGCAGATTTAGTGTTCATGAATAGGTCAGACCAACTACCTTGGACGAGATCTCAGGTCCTTATGACGTCATCGTCATCTCATTAGGTCTGTTCACTGAGAATTTTCCCAAAATCATAGGCGGCGGCTGCGTGGCTACACGGTGGTTCCGGGAGAAAAAAAAACCCCTGCGGGTTACCTACCCTCCCCCTAAATTGCTCATTTCTCCAAGGGGAGAAGGTTCATGGTGGAGGAGAGCCGCCACCGCCAGCACTGCCTCAGGAAGAAAAAACCCACTGCGAGTTGCCTACCGCTCCAGGATGGGAAGAAGACCCATGGGGGCATGGCCTCAGGAGGGGAATAAAGGCTCTGGGTGGTGGGGGGTAATGGTAAGTAAGAGGTCCGGGTGGAGGAGGAAGTCCTGGGTGAAAGAAGGACCTGGGAGGGAAATGAAAACCTTGGTGCGGGTGGGGCTGGTGGCGTGAGTCTGAAGGGGAAGAGTGGTCATAGTGGTGGGAGCTCCTGAGTGGAGGACCAGGAGATCTTCGAGGGAGTTGGGACAAGGAGGCCGCAGAAGAGGAGCAGGGGAAGGGGAAGGCTGTAGCGAGGGATCAATAACTTAATTGGGAAGGGCGTACTGATGGGTCAAGAGGTCTTAGTGGGAGTGTGGTATGTGAACGAAATGAAGGCCATAGTGGTGTGGGGTGGTCGAGGACGTGGTACTAATGGGGGAAGGCACTCGGGGTGAAAGAGGGTGATCGGGGGAAGACTAGGCGGAGGACTGGGTGATGAATGGAGGGATGAACGGAGGGTGCCATGTGGGGGAGAAGCTGTGGACAGAGAAGGTCATGGAGAGAGGGAGAGGGTAATGTGAAGAGATTAAGGCCCAGGTGGTGGAGGTTGTTTGTGGTGGTTGATGATTGTAGAGATGAGGAAGAAGTTTAAGGGAGAGGGTCTACCCGGATATGCAGAAGGAAAGGTTTCACAGGGGAGGATACTTCGGAGGTAAAAGACCATGGGGTGGGCATTGAAGCCTCTTGTAGGAGATTATGGCCGTTGTGGGGGAGGAGTTTGTGACCGAGGAGGGCTGCGACTGTTGAAGTGTGACCGGAGAGCGACTGTGGTGAATGAGGGGGTCGCGGTGGAGGAGGAGGAGGAGGTCCGTGATGAAGAAAGGATGGAAGGGGGTTCATGGTGGAAGATTGAGGACCGCTGATAGAGGGGGAGCAAAAGAAGCGCAAAGCAAACCTCAACTCAGGAACAAAAGTTTTAGACCAAACGTCGAACAAGACGCGAAGCGGCCAAGGAGCAAAGCCCCCCAGTTATTCCTAACAGTATCATTCTGTGAAGGGATTTTAGTTTTTCGATTTCGAATACCATCAGATTTTCGTAGCATGCAAGGGATCCGTATTCTATTATAAAGCGGAACAGCGCGTTATTATTTCCATGTTTTTTGTGTCCACCCCGTACATGTTACCGTACAGAGATCTGATTTTATTATAATATTTGTTTGTTTTATTAATTATATAGTCTACATGTTTTTTTGTTTTTTTTTTATAATTTAGATTATTTGAATCTACGATTAGTCCTAAGCATTTTATATCTGTTTAAAATTGCAGCTCTTCTTGTCTAATTTTTATTGCTTCTATATTTTTCTGAAATTCATATTTTTTGTGTCTTCTACAGGCTGAAGCATTTCATATATTTCAATCCGGATAATAAAATGTACAATGGTTTCCTTTCCAGACGCCAACTTTTCTTCCATCCAGGATACATCAGATTTTATGACGACTGAGAATTGGTGTCACTAATTAGTCCAATCATTGCGTTTGTTTAACACAGTAATCAATTTAGCATTTTAACACTGCACTGGTATTAAAAAAGGATTCCCCAGTAAAATTTATTTCATTTTGACACCTATCCTGCTTGCCAAATTGAGTCTTCGGTTATTATTAAACACATAAATAAGTGATCTGGCGAGAATTTGGACATGGCTCCCTTATTTTCCAACCAGACCAGGTCTGATAAGGTGAGCATTCATAATTACAAATGGGGAGTTATCTGTCAAAAGGGCCCCTGACGAATAGGAATCCTATTCGTCAAGGGCCCTTTCGACAGATAATTCCTCAAATACACTATCACGTACATATAACGAATACTAGCATCTTGTTTCTTCGCAGCATCAACTGAATTAATATTCCTCGGAAACAAATATTTATCCGTAAAAGAAACGTAAAACGTTGGAACGATATTGCGGGTTCGATTTGATTTTACGATTCGAGGGTTGACGTATTTTTTATGAGCCAGTAAATTCGTATACTTGTTATCGAGATAGAATGTAAAAATAACAGTTCGTAAAGACGACTTTTACATTCGTATATAACCGGCAAACTATAGTAAGCTTTTCACAACAGAAAAAATAATATTTACATGCACCACGAATTATTTAGCAGACGATATCATTTTTCGAACGAGCGTCGATATTGATTTCTGTTTTACTTCTTTCCCAGTGATTTCATTTGACAGCAAATTTTCAATTTTCAAGTACTCTGTAAAGAGAATGAAGCTACCTCTCCGGAAGTACACAAGCAGATGAAGTAGACTGAATTATAGCCCAGAAAACAAATAGATTATCAATTGCACAAAATATCTTGTACCAATAATTTTGGGTACTAACTTCCTTGGACTGGCTCCCTAATAAATATACTACAAGTCCTTCAAAGGTCGCTGAACACGTTTTCAAGGGTAACTCATCCATATTATTTGAATCCACTTCCTTCAGCTTTGATATCGGGGTCAGATTCAGCAACGTTTGAAACTCATTACGAAATGATACCTGGTTATGGTTGCCATCTCTATTTCTGTGTCCCCTACCTCACTCCAGGTGCCTTAATTTTCGCACTGAGGACAGATTCACATTTACAACCTAGGCAAATATCGTCGGCGTGCACAATTAGAAGGCAATATAGAGAAGAAAAGAAAAAAGTTTTTTTTTTTTTTTTTTTAAGATAACACCCACCCAGTCGTAGATAGTTACACTGCCGTTGAGTACTAAAAGTTATAAAATTCATCAATACGCAGTGACAGATTTTGAGCAAAAAGTTCAGTCGCAAAGTGTTCTGTGGGATCCAACATTTTTGAAATTGAAAAAAGAAAAGTCGACTCAATTTTAACAGCCCGAATCCCTCCTTCCGACAAAAAATTGATTAATTAAATTAATTAAATTAAATAAGTAAATACAATAAAAACAATGAAAAACTATGCAATTTTGCTAAAGCCTTACACGCGCCTTACAAGATTATACGATTCCGGAAGGAGCCTGTAAAAAAAGAGGTCAAATGGTCTAAATAAAGACCAAACAGTTTCACCAGGGGCCCTCTTGAATGTAATAAAATAATGCGCAGTTTTGACTGAACTCCCAGGAAAAAAGCCAGCCGATCCAAAAAAGATAAGACAATTTGCCCGGGCCGCTTCTGCATTGTATACCGCTCATGCAATATTTTTAATTTGAACCGTCAGGGGAGTCCTGAGGAGACATTTTGAAGCGAGGTCAAATCAGCAATTGAGCCCTTAACGCTTCGTTGTCTCCGCCACTGTTTATTGATTACTTTTTAATGTATTACAAGCAACGTTATCGGCCAGCACTTCAGCGTCGTAGCTGCTTGCTACAGAAAATCTGTTTACTTTTCTTTTTATGTAACGACTTTTAAATTCTAAGCCAATGATATGATACATTCATATTGTCTTTATTGTCACATTCATTTTTGTGTATCCTCATGAACGTTCCAGCTTGGTCCAACAGTACCTACTGCTTGACTAACCGTACAATCATCAATTAAATTACATTGATCGGAATTTAAGAAAGCCCAAAACCGGTCGGTTAAAAATATGTAGATCTCCGCTCAAAGAATGTGACGTCATTCTTTCTAAAACTGATTTCTCAGTGCATTTGGATTCTCACGATTAATTTAATATATGTAGAATTTAAGTCGTAACCTGGATGCATTGTTGTGATCCCGAATCTTAACTAGCAACTGCGATTTTTCGGCAGTAATGAAATCTTCAACAAATACATACCTAAAACAAATAAAGCAAATCGAAAATTAACGAAATAGAATTATTTCTGACATAATCTGTAATCAAAGTACATATCTAAGAGTCCCTAATTGAATTCCTGACAATGAATTTCAGTTAATGATTCGGAAATTAAGCGTAAGATTGGTTGAAAACTAGAGCACGCATTTCGAAAATTATTCAACCAAATAACCATTGGTTAAATGCTGTCTGCAGCACTCGAAATATTTGTTATTCATTTCTTGTAAGCTTCGACGAGTATTACACACATCTGTGTATCCATATGTTAAATATATTATGTAAGTAATCAATTTTTTCCATCGTCACGACTTTGAAAGGGAAATTGGAACTGCGCTAAATCTGGGCGCACATAGCCGACGACGATTTTTTTTTTAGTTTGGTCAGAAAAAAATATCAAGAAATACGAGTTGTTTTTTTTCATTCATTGTTGCCTCTTTTCAAATTGACAAAATGATGACAGTGAAATGACGTCGTGGTACCGTTTGAATATTTTCATTAATTTTACTTTTATTGTTGAAATCTTGCCGTACGACATTCGTGCCTCCGAATTCCGTAGATTTCAATCGACGATATTAAAAATCCATTTTAAATTATTATGTATTCGCTGGCTGCATTATGAAAATACCCAACACTCGCAAAATGGGGTTATATTTCCTCAAAACCAGGGAAAAGGAAAATTCTGAAGCACGTCAACTAACATTTCACATCCGAGACGTTTTTCTATCAAATTAAAATTTCGGCAAAACTTCGCTTACATTTTAGACCAGAAACTTTGATTTTCTTTATGTAGACCCGCCATTATTCTAACTACAAATTATATCCCACCTATCCTGACGCAGGCCCATTCGGGGCATGTCCGGGATGGGAGTGCGGTGTCTCGAGGCCAATTTGACATGCGTGCATCGCCATACGCCCCACTATCATCGACTGTGAGTACAAAAATTTGTCTTACTTTCCACTCCCCCTCCCTCATGAAATCTTTCTATTTATGCGACTAATTACTCGATGTT
The DNA here is from genome assembly GCA_031841125.1 of Acanthococcus lagerstroemiae. NCBI lineage: Eukaryota > Metazoa > Arthropoda > Insecta > Hemiptera > Eriococcidae > Acanthococcus > Acanthococcus lagerstroemiae. The sequence continues at coordinate 38,720,082 of CM063108.1, read as the reverse complement.
TTTCAATTTTTTTTCTTTCTCTATGTGCGTATAGCATACAGTTCTCTAATTAATAAATTTCATAATCATGGGTCATACTTATGCCTTTAATCCTGAAAAATTTTTCGGCCGATAATGGGCAAAGCTATAAGCACGGAAGTAGGTTTCCATTTCAAAAAGAAGAGGGGGGGGGGTCAGCCATGCAAAAACCACTAGTAACAACAGATTTCGCTTTTTTATTCAAACCGTTCCGAAAATGGTAGATGCTGCAAGATTGTGACGCTTGAAAAATTCATCTTTGAAGTTTTGTTTTGAATTTTTATTTCGAAAACGATTTTGGATTTCACTATAAACGAGTCGTTATAACACCAAATAAAGCTGTGCGCCGAGACTTTCGTCGATGACGTGGGTCAAATTGAGTAATTAGGGCGCACAATATTTGTTTTCATTTTTTTTCTTCTGCCGGGAAACATAGTTTCAAAATTCCAAGTTTTGAAACGAAAACATCAAAAATATTCTAATTGTTGAGCACAAGAAGGCGAATAAGTAAATTTTCAAACTGAATGCCTAAAATTACTAATTTGTCAACACTGAAAGATGATGGGGCAGTGTTGTCCACCATACCATTCATGGCTGCAGCCCTGACTCTTTTGTGGCTTACGCTTGCATAAGTATTGAGGTAATAAAGAAAATAGGTAGTTGTAAGACAAATTATAATAATATTACGGACATTTCATAAATTTTTGATACATATTTCAAAGAAAATACTTATTTCTAAGTGCTCACAAACAGAGAAGCCGAGAGAAAAATACTTTAGGGCTCGAGATGGTCCAAGGAGGGTTTAAAAGAACTTCAACGTGGCGAGATGTATCAAGGACAGCCGAAAAAAGTCAGGAAGAGTAATAAAGTGCAGAGGGACTTGGTATCGCAATACTGGCACGTAAGGGAGATTTCTTATCGATGGATAAGAAGCGGCTATGTCCATTTTTATAACTTTTGAACTGTTCTGTGATCGGAGTCGAAATAATGTCTAAATTCAAGTTTGAAAGCGCCCGTCAAAATAGAATGATTTTTTACAAAAATAAAGCTATGAACAGATACCAGCACCTTTTGAGCGATTGTGCACTAAGTATTTCTAAAACACCGATCACGTTCCTTTTCAGTACAGAAAATATACATAAGAACATTGGGTGCACAGAATTTTGCACGACTGGCACTTCTGGATATCTTTCAACATGATGTCATAGCAGCGAGGTACGGAAGCATCTTTTTGAAGGGGAAACTGGAGAAGGAAAACTCGATTTTACAAGCTGAAAATGTAAATTTTGCCAACTAGAAATTCGAAAGTTTGCCAACTAACAAACATTTTTAAAATTAACAAGCAAGTAAGCAAGGAAGAAAAAAAAATCACTAATTGAAAATTTACCAACGATCTATCCGACTTTATCATTTCAGAATCGATTTCTCTAAATTTGCTAAGTTTGGAAGATATTGAGGAGGCTGCCCCCAACGGTGGGTCTCTGAATAACAAAGGTATCATTTCCTTTCGAATTTCGGAATTCTTCCGATTCTAATCAAGTGAATAACTCAAAAAGCGCCAATTTTAACGCCGGCCCTCCTTCGCATCCAAGCCAAGGAATGGTTTCCAAAACTAGACTGCCAGTAGATCTCTTTCTCAGAGCATCGTTAAATAAATATTCAGTTTCGCGCCTTTAATTTATGCGAGATTTCTAACCAACTTTAGCCTCGAATTGATGTTTTACAGATTTCTCATAGTAAAGAGTTTTTCTTATTTTGTGTGTGTGTGTGGGGGGGGGGGGAGAAGACCGAAGGTGTACATTTCATCAACTTGCAATCCGATTTTTTAAACTAACGAACATTTTTTAAATTGAAAAGCAGAAAGATACGATACAGAAAAAAAAAGAGATAAAAATGCAACACATGTGAAAATTTGCTGCCTGTCAATCCATTTTTGCAAACTGAAAGTCGATTTTATTAATTCACCAACTCTGGAATACGATGAGGGAAGGGAGGAGGGTTCCCACCGATACGTCTCCGTGTTATAAGTGACACCATTTCTTTTTAGATTTAGGAATTCTTCCGATTCCGATCAAAGTAATCACACGAGGAGGACAAATTTTTACACAGGCTCCTTCTTGAGTATAGAAACAGTTTCTAAAACCAAGTGTAAAATGCCATTATGGCCCTTTCCTAAAATATCGAAGAATGGACATAATTCCACCGCCTTCAATTTGTGCATCAGATTTCCAACCAATTCTTGCCTGGAGTTTAGGTTATTGAAATTTCTCACAGTAAATTGTCTGTGTTTTTTTTGGAAGGGAAGGGAAGAAACCTAATTTTTCCGACTGGAAATGAAAATTTTGTCAACTGACGGGCACTTTTAAAGTCGACGAGTAAAGAAAAGATAAAAGAAAAAAAACAATTTAATATTCTCGAAAATTTGCGAACTACCGATCTGATTTTGTCAATTGTGAGTCGTTTTTACCAAATTTTCCAACCTTGGAGGATGTTTGGGGCTTTCCGCCCCCATCCATATATGCTGATTGTAACTGTCTAAATAAATACACCCTTTATAGGGTTGAATTTTACGCGCTTGTCGCTTCATTTCTCTCCGTTTTTACCCGCTCGTATTCATGACTGGAGAACCTGGAGAACTTGCTGGAGGGCGAGAAACGCATCCCTTGTGCCAAGGTCCTCGCGTTCGCGAGCTCGTGCCTCGTGGCATTTAGTGAATGACAGTGGTAGAAACTTAGTTGTGATGTTGGTGAGAAACGCCATTTTTGGGGTGAGTTTTGCTCACTGAGTACACATTTTGTTATGGCTTTTCAAACTGCTTCTATATTTACGCTTGCTCGCTGTACTTTCTCGCCGGCGGGGGCGTAACTGACGCCCCAGGCGACAATGTAGATCCAGCTATTGTCCAGGTTTTCGGTCGAGTCTCCAGACAGCATACTGAGCTTGCCGCACAGCTTTAGGGCCGACACTACCAGGGTACCTATAGGCATTCGTGCGGTGCTAGGTGTTGACCCCCTAGTATGTTGGTGCTTATCTGATCAAGAGCGGGTTCAGGGTCGAAGATTGACGGCATCTGCGACGCGTTGATCCCTCCTCCAGCGAGTGGTCAAGTCAGCTGGCAACCATCGACGAGTGGAACCGTCGATGGTGGGTCAACACGACGGTGGTGCAGTGGACACAGGTGCTGTTCCCAGACGTACGCGCCAGGATTCAGTTACAAGAAGAAGAGAACGAGATCAAGCAGTTGGATTTCTTCCTAGTGCAGGCGGTTTCGGGCTACGGGTGCTTTGCATCGTACCTGCACCGTCGGAAACGCCGGAACAGCGACCAGTGCCCCTGCGGTGCTGGCCCGGAGACACCGCGCCACATTTTTCGCGAGTGTGTCCGGTGGGCTGACAAGAGGCGGGATAACTGGACAAGGAACAGCCGTGAGCACTTGCGGTACATGTATGGGGTCGTGAAGAGTTTACGGATACTCGAGAACCCCGCATTTCCCTAGGTGAGGAAGATCGGACCGGATGAGGTCGAAGAACCTGGAAGAGGGTGGGGGCAAACCCGAAGAAGCCGGAAGAGGTCGCCCCCACCGTCGCCGTCACCGGTGCAGAAGGTAGAAGAAGAAAAGACTCATGATCAGTTGCCGCCAATCACGGGCGGCGGGCTGCGTTCGCAAGTAGGTCAGATCAGAGTAAGTCGGGTGGTGAGACGAATCTCCCATCTCCTCGGAGAGGCAGGGCATGAACGGGGCGCAGCCCCCAACGTACGTAATTGTTGCTGCCACGAAGAAGAAACAGAAGAAGAAGACTAATACCAAGAAGAAGAAAAATTAATAAGTATGTAAGTTTGTAAGGCCCGTTTCCCCCATAAGGGAAGGTCCGGTTTGGCCATAAAGAGAATATACAGTATTTAGGTTTGTGAGGCCCGCCTCCCCCATAAGTGGAGGTTTGGTTCGGCCGGACAAAATATAATAAAGTGTATTGTGAGGGGTCTCCTGTGGCAACCGGCGAGAAACCTGTGAGTAAAAGCCGGGCAAAACAGCGGACCCTACAAGAGACCTCTAATCATTTTTGTTCTACAAGTAATAAGATACTGTTTGTATTATGTAAAGTATTATTGTAATACACGGAGCCACCCGGGGGAAGTCCCGGGATTGGGCACTCTTTGGGTTAAAAAAAAAGTATGTTTGGTGCTAGTCGGATACTGGGCCAGAGAATAGGATCGTTTGCTGTGTTATTAGTCTTCGTCTACGGTGCAGTAGTGTTTTGTGCCCGTACTCAAACGTGATTTTCAACTTTGTTATAGGTACCTAGCCAGAGCAGTTCCCGCCCAGCTTTCCATCCGTCCGTCCTCTGTGAATATGTAGTTATGGTAAATTTAGCGCATAAGCCACTCGTTGTATCAAATATAAAAATTCAAACTATCCTGACTTAATATTTCAGTACAGGGAAATTCTACGTACCCCTGGCTGCGTTGCATGTTTTTACAATTTCTTATTTCTCTCTCTCTTTTAATTTTTTTTTTTGCATGATATCACAATGACCTTCTATCTTTGAATTTAGGTACTTTCCGAATCGAATCAAATGAATTGCACGAGAACACATTTCATCAGCCCTCGTTAGCCGAAATACGAAAACGCAGTTCCAAAAAACTAAGTTGGCACTACGCGCCTTCTCTAGAGGGAATCGCAAAATAGATGTAGTCACACCTTCAATTTCAATTCTTGCCTCAGATTTTAGTTCTTGAAATTTCTCACAGTAAATGGTCCACAGTCTACACCAAACCCATAGCGCTGATTTGTCATAGTCTCAAGTCGTCTTCATCGTGTGCTATTTCACGAACAGTTCGAAGTTTGATATCAACTTCAATAAGTGATGGCAGTGGAGGTAGGTCTACGCGTACTACGCAAGTTGTAATTCTGGTTTACGAATTTGAAAAACTTCAACCGATGCAAGCTGGCTGCGGAAACACTGATATGGTAATTCACCAAGTTTGCGTAGTTTGTACCAAAATTAACGTTCGAAGAGAACAGAACAGTAATAAAAATCTTTCATTTCCTCGAACTCGTAACTCGGCTTTCTCCTCACTAGACGGGCAGTGCGCGAGGAAAAATCCTCGTTTTTATCAAAGTAAACTAATAAAACGATGATTTTTCCACGGTGAACTAAATTTAATAATTTAAAAAGTTGAAAAAGAAAACTCGGCTTTCCAAACGTGATAACTCGACAGCAACGATACGTAAATAATAACTTTCTCGAGAAGCTCATTTTACGTGTATTTTTAATAAACCGGCAAAAGTTTCCTTTCTCGTTTGCTTTTTAAATTACCGTAAGATTTAATTAAATATGTACTTAACTGCCAAATAATTGTGATAATCTCGTTTAAGGTCGACTTGCTAAATAAAATATTGTTTTTGTGTGATCATTTCTGTCATCTTAGAAGATAGCACTGAGTTTCCGAGGATTCGAACATGGATGCCAAAACAATCGTATAATACAACGGTCAGATTCTTGTTGAAGATACCCTGCATGACTTGAAGAAAGGTGCCATTTAGCAGAACTGAAATTCAGATCACAGAGTATTTCAAAAGTTTTGGCCATCACGGGTTAAGTTGGGCCACCCAAGGGGACGTAAGGGCCCCTCCTCAGTTATTTTTCAGTAACTCTTCAATTCTAAGTTGTACATTGAAGTAACAATGGTACAAAAATTGTCACTCATAATTTTCTAATAACTGTCGAACACACAGACTCTATAGAGTATAGAGCAAATTGTCATTTTTGGGGTGGTTTTATCATTCCAAAAATTCGAGTCAATAATGCGAAGGCAACTTGGGCCCGAAATCGCTCCACTACCATCATATAGCATTCCATCCCTGGAAATGATTGTACTGTCGCTGTCCCCGCCTTTCGCTGTACTACACAAAAATAAGATCGAGATTTCTCGTGTTTCATTGGTATTGAAACGAGTCTTATTAATGGATATTTGGAGCTTCTCAGAAGGGATAAATATGAAACTGATGTATTGGAGTTTCGAAGCGGTCAAATTAATTTTTAATGTAGATGTCAACAGAGGCTGAAAATGGTGGCCCTGGAGGTGAGGCGAGGATTAAAATTGTCAAAAAATACAGTATATGGTCATCAAACTACGGGATTTTGAGGCTGCTGATCATACTTTTGATATCATTGTGACTCTATAGTGAAAAATGGGTTACTTATAGGTGGACGGAATGTCAGAATAGGAAATAAATATTACAATCAAATAGTAGGTTTTTGAGGCAGCTGATTTCATTTTTGGTAATACGTATAACTTTAAGGTGAAAATTTGGACGTAAAGCAAGGGAGGGTATCAAAATAGGAAATACCAAAAAATACAATATGGATATCAAATCGTAGGTTATCGGAGATCACAAATCCTTTTTAATATTGGTTTGACTGTAGCATGAAAATTAACTAACCAATGTAATGGGGGGATGGGATTATTTTGCGGTAGAAAATATGAAACCCATAATTTGATGTGATCACAGTTGCAACAGAAAATGTCAACAAATACAGTACAACACTAGAGTCACGTAGTAGATTTTCAAAGCAATTTATTACCTTTTCATTATTATTTTGATATTATAGTGTAAGTTAAAAAACCTGAGTATACTTATAGAAGTAAAGAGGGAAGGATATGAAAACGAAAGTACGACATACATAATTTGATGTGATCATAGTTGGTTCTTTATGAATAGTTTTTTCCTGCACTTATTCATGGTTAGATACGGAAATCATACTTACAGCGAAGAGAATTACGAGAAAGAATTACGACAGAATAATTATAATAACTAATACAAGACCATAACCGACCAGGCACCACCTATCATGCATTGTCTTGACAAATCGTTGCACTCATTGAAAAATGCAATCCAGTGTGTTTAAGAACTAAAAATTAAAATACTCGCACCACTATACATGTTATTCAGTTTTGATACTAGAATCATAATGATTATCAAAAGCAGTTTGGGCATTGCTAATAACCTACTATTAGATAATTTTTTTAAATATTTTTCATTTCAGCCTCCTTGTCCCCCTTCCTCCTTAAACACAGAAAGCTCCAATCGTTGAACAAAATTTTCTCTAAAACCATTGTTCCTAATTGCAAATTTCTCTAACGTCAATTTCTCTAATAATCATATTTCCTAAAACAAATTTTGTTAACGTATTTTTTCCTTAAAATTTCAAAGTGCAAATGTTTAATACATAGTCAAATACAAATAAGTCTTCATGAGACGTTTAAATGTTTACATTAGCTGCGATTGCTCGCATATAATCCATTCTAGGTCGAGCGTTAAATTTAATGGGAAAATTGATGCCCTTAAAACCTATTACACTGTACAACAGCATAAAAAACAATGGGACGAGATTATATGATTTTAGCTGTACTTCGAATGCTGAATACGATTCGAGACCCTCTCGTTTTCCATATTCAAAATTAAAATTTTATTAAAATATTCACGTTTTATTCCTTTTTGTCGAGCAGGAATAGCTACATTGATACTTGATAACAATACTGAACATAGTTGTTCGATCAGTAGTATATCATCTTGATGATACTAAAATTTGCATGATAGGAAAAAGCAATGAACTGTAATCAAAACATGAACATCGGCATTAAATTCCTCGTTGAAAATACATATAGAATCATATATTCTCATGCCATTGTTTTTTGAAAATTTTCAAAATGTTGTGTAGTGTTATTGGACATCCGTATTGTGTTGACAATTTTAATTTTTACCCTCTATCGTCCTCAGTGGCCCAATTTTCAACCCACATCTTTTTTTTAATCGCGAAGTCGGATCAAGACGCGACCAATCAGGGTCTCATCTAGTTTTCATTTGAGTGAAAAAATTATTTGTTCCCCAAACTGGATTTTCAAATAAGAACATATCAAAAAAAATCGACATAGGGGTTTCTTTAATCGTGAATTTCAAATATCCGATCAGTGACAGCCCCCTCCCCCCCCCAAAAAAAAAATCGAAGTTCACTTATGGAACGGACAAAATTAATTTTCTTCGAAAAATTCGACAAAATATTGAAATGAAGTTCGTTTGAAATGCTGATTTCGAACAATTCATTATATTTTTTATTTGGCTCCAATTTAAGCATCTTTGCTCATTTTTAGGGAAATTAAAATTTTGGACCCGAATCGAAGTTCAGTTAGAATTTTATTTTAAAATCAGTAAAACAGAAAAACTTATTTTCAATAGACGTAATTTTGGGCCGAATGATCGGAGCATATAATTGAAATTCCGATTGAATACTTGAAACCAGGGATCCAAAAAATTCTCATCTTAATACTTTGCTTCATTTGTTCTCATCTAAAAGTCCGAAGTTGACAGAACGTTCCAACTTTTTTTTTTTTTTTGGGGGGGGGGGGAGAAGAATATTTTTTCCTCAAAAACAAAGTAAACATTACGGAAAGAAGATCCTCTTTCCGCATTTCACTAGATACTCTGTATATAAAATATTAATTTGGCGGCATTGACGCCCAAACGGATACGTCAATTTCATTTTTGCCTTTTCAGAAGTTCAGAATATCCATAATTACAACTCGTTCCAATATCGATAGAACACAAAAAACCACAATCCCATTTGTGTGGTTCAGGAAGGGGTGGAGGCAAGGACAGTGAAAAGAGCGCTCTCGATCAGATGTTTCTTTGTTCGTGACACTCCAAAGTTACGCTCAAAAAGTAAAGTTTTTTTTTTCGTTTATGTGCCAAAGCAAAGACATGAAAATGTCAAATTGGCAAGGATGGAAAGCTGTGATGATAGAAGAGATTCCGACAGAAAGAAGCATCTGTGCTATTCATAGAATTCCGCAGCAAGGGGCACTCGCTTCCCCCTGGGGAACAGAGGAAGGTCACTTTCGTTCCTTTTGTAAGCGTAAATGAGACAAGTAAAGCAAGTCAACTGGACACAACTAAAAGACATTTAATTAAAGAGAACAATAGCAACTTATACCAACTAAATCCTTAATCTAATCCCCTACTATCCTACTGCATCATTTTACCAACACAGCACCTGTTAGAGAAAAACACAGTTGAGCACCCTCTTCCAACTGGGACTCCTAAGACTATTTCTGGCACCAGACTGCACACCCCTTCTCTCACCAGGCTGGCCCCATTCATTTCTCATCCTCCGCTCTAGTTGTAACCGCACTTGTGCCAGGCACACCAAGCACTCCTACCACTGCCAGGGAAACCACCACCCTCTCGCGCCCTCCGAGCAGAATTGATCAGACTCCTAGCTCGGGTCTGCGATCCGGGGGCAGGCCCTTGCCCTATTGAAACCACAATCCTTCTGCCGGCTAGACTCTGACAACGTCCCGGGCCACATGCCTTACGGGACTCCACGTGCCAACCCGTTGCACACTGTCTCGTCCGGCGATCTGTGTACACGGCCTTCCCTAGGCGCCTCAGCGCGCCATGACCACATGATACACTGCCTCATCCGGCGCTCTGTGTACATGTCTATCCCATGCGCCACAACGCGCTGCATCGCAAGTACTGCCTCACGCAACTCACTGTACCTGCTTCAGGCAACAAGACGTGCACTGCCTCCTCCGGCGATCTGTGCACGGCACCAAGACACCTAAGGTCTCTTCAATTACTCACTATCAACCCAGATGGAAAATGTGTCCTCATTTCCGAGCAAGCATCTTCTCCTTGTCAGCTCTTATGACCAGCCTATTCTTTTCTACCAATCTGGTGCCAACTTAATACTAGACTAAATTACAATATCTATTCTATAACTAGGTTAAGCTCAGTACGGCGTGCCCCGTGAGCAACCCACATACAATACTCAGTGAATTACTCACCAGTCAAAATTATTCAGGAAACACTTCGCACTTTCGCACTACTCCGAGCTTCACGATTTCGCGTATTTTGCACAACACCGCTCTAAACAGTAGGTACCTGTAGCTAATGCCCGTCGTGTTTCGCGACCGAGGCTCTGTTCATCAGCTACCCTTAACACCAAGGCAGTTTCAAACCTCCCTACCTACCTAATAATGTCACCGTGTCGACTACCTCGATCACTATATGCACAACACAATAGCCGTTGGCCGGTCGTAGCGATGACTTTACAAACTCCAGGGTTTCGCAAACCTATTTAGCAGGGCTTCTCCGTAACTAACTATACAGAATCGCATTATTTGACTTTTACTTACGAAAATATTCTCCTGGACCACACTTTGGAGGGCCAGGGGTGGCCTCCAAAGGTGACCACAACTCATAAAATATCCCTTGTCTTAACTGTTGATGTGCCATGTCACAGCTTTCCTTCGAAATTGTCTATGCGACCTCCTAGGTTTCGAACTAGCATCCGGACAGCGACACAGACGTTGTGTTTCAAAGCCAATATTTCGGTGTTCAGGAAGGTCACACCAAATTATTGCTGAGTACATCGTAAGTTAATTTCTTTTCATATGAGTTATTCACAGATTCACACCAAAGCAACAAAATCCGATATTCACATCACAAGCCGTACGAATACGAGTTCGCATCAGTTTGTAAGCTTGGCAACTTTTTGGTATTTCTAGTGAGCAGAAAAATTGGGTGATTACAGGGACTATAAACTTAAGCAAGTAACTTCGGAAAGTACAAGGACTGAGTTCGGTACAGCGCAGACGAGGGTCGCTAATCCTGGGTCAAAATCCTGAAAGCAGTAAAGGGGTACGAAGCCGGCAACGAGGAACGTGGTACGACGAAGTGGTTTTTCTTTCACGTTAGGGTTAATAATCCACCGCCATAGACTGACAACGACGACGTCTAGAAGAAATTTCCTCAGCTTACATACACTCTCCGAGGAGACCGAGTATATATCAGGATTACATACTTAAAATAGTTCAAATTTCAACGTCACTGGTGGATTATGCGTGTAAGGAGAAGAAGACGCTATATCACGCTGCTGCTGCTACTGCTGCGGTGCATATGAGCTGCAGCCATCGCGCCTAGTCGCGCTGTCTTGGAAGTTAAATATTGCTTTAAAGAGCGCCGCTCCTTGACATCTCTAAGTACAGGATACACTTGGTGACTATGTATACCCTCCCCCCCTTCCAGAACAGGATATAATTTTGTTTCTTTCTTCGCAAGAAAATTTTCGTACACGTGTAATTGTGTTTACCGAATCGCACTCCAGTAATCGTAGCTCCTTTTGTTCAGTCTAATTGTATGTCACTTAGTTGGTGTGTGTCTCCATTCTACGCGCCAAGAACCTTCTTCCTAGCTAATCGTTCGAAATGAAGCTTAATTATAAAGTATGCTCCGCGACATTAGAAGTGTAAGAAACTTCAGAGTCAGCGAACGACTTCTGCGTAGGATTACGATTCGCTGTCACCGCCATATACAGCCTGAGAAAGTAAATTCACGGTTTGCTTGCGCTGGAACCCTGGAACTTGAAAGCAGAGAGTAAGACTAGCTTCCAGATTTCGCAGTCGTTGGAAAAGGACATTGAAGGTTAGCTGCGGAAGGGGGAAATATATGACATCCTCAGAAAACCTATTTCCGACACGCTGTTCAAATTTTCAATTTTAATTTAATTTTGTTCGTTTTGGATCCAAAATTTAGATTTCGTGCCTAAATCAGGATCTAATCAAAGGTCTACAGTCGGATGCATGGGCGCTTGTGGAGGGTAGCGGTCGCTACCTCATAAGCTTTTCATACCTTTTTTTTGTGTGTGCGCATCATTAAAGATATTTGTGATTCATGTAATTAAATCGGTCAATACTACGTTTATTAACATTCGTCAACATATAGGAACTGCGCATGTTCGTTTTTCCAGTTATCAGCCAGTGACTATCTCAATTCAAATACAAAAATCAGGGTTAAATTATGATCGTCAGCATTTTTTGTTGCTACTCACCAAAAAATTCTGCGGACGGCCATGAACACGAATTCGAATTTGTCTCGGAAAATTGAGTAATTAGCACCACCGACGACGTCAAAGCTCTCCGAACATTTTTTCGCCCCAAAAAAGATATGATGAGTATGTAGAAATTTTCAAAATTTGAAAAATCAAAAGTTTTGAACTGAAGACTGTTTTCAACTCAATTTTCCACGCTGAGTTCGAATTCGGTATTTAAATTTGGCGGCAACGCTTGGTTTCCGTGATAAATTTGAAAATGTAGTCAAAATGGGTCAAAAACTAAGTCTAGCTCAAATTTGACAACGGATTCGAATTCGCCTCGAAAAATTGAGTAATTAGCACCAGCACCGATGCCGAAGCTCTCTGAAAAATTTTTCGCCCCAAAAAAGATGTGATGTACATAGTATGGAAAAATTTTCAAAAATTGAAAAATCACAAAAAATTTTGAATTAAAGACAGTTTTTACTCAAACTTTCACGCTGAGTTCGAATTTAGTGTTCAAATTTGGCGCTGAAGCTTGGTTCCCGCGACAAAATTCGAAAATGTGGTCGAAATGGGCCACAAAGTCACGACCTTCGTGAACTCGTGTACTGGACCCACGAAGTCACGACCCCCGTGGTCTCGTGTACCGAACCTACGAAGTCACGCCCCTCGTGATCGCACCACGAGGTTCGTATTCAGTAAGCAAATCTGGCGAGTAATTAACTCTTAACTATTCGCTAATCTTAATCATTTTCTCTCTTGCTACCTCATCAAAAAATTCTGCGGGTGCCCATGATGGGATGCTCGAAATCTGAGACCCAAGGAAGCCTTATTTCGATATTTTATTCAGTACCTACGATTCTGCCTCATATAAAGAAATTGTGAAATCCTTAATTTTATCATGAAACTTGAATTTTAGGGGCTTAATTTGGAGTCAGATTAAAGATTTGATCCAATATTCGAAATAAGCGAGAAGAAATATTATTTCAATAACGTTCTACCTTTCCTTTTGGTCCAGCCGATTTTGCTCATTACAATTTTTTTTTTTTAATTTAATGCCTAGCGAAGAGGAGGAACGTTCAGATTTTGTCAAAGTATTTGTATTTTACGTACCTGACACAAACTTCCTAGTGACGTGCTTTGATACTATGTTCGATTCGTCAAGTCAATTCGGTTATTCACCTCTGTTTCGATAATTTGTCTTATACATTTTCTCTGCTCTAACGTTTGCGTTTCATGTTACCTCAGTTCGTAATAAAGTAAAATCTAGGCTGGGTCTTATATTCCGTTTTTCATACTCTTTCTCACGCTTTGAAACCCTCTTAACTCTCTACCACGCATTAGTACGTTCTCAGCTAGAATTTGCATCACCCGTCTGGTGCCCTGCTCAACAGTGCGTCAGTCGATCTCAAAAACGGTTTCTCCGCTTTCTGTATTTTAAAAAACGTTCCAACATTACCCTCACGATATGTCTTATAATGAACTTCTTGCTGGATTTGAACTTCAATCTTTAGCAACTCGCAGAGATATTGCTTCAATTCGATACATCCATGATCTTCCAACGCACAAAATCTCTGACCCCAACCAGTTGTCCAAAATCAATATCATCGTACCCCGCTCGTCGCAACGTAAACATAAACTGTTCCAAATTCCTTTCTGCCGCACCGAAATGTTTAGAAAAAACTCGCCAATAATACGTCGTATAAGACTGGCTGATCTACTGGAGATGAATTCCACCGTCGACCTTCTAGATCCTGACTTCAGGTCCCGACTTTGGGGAATTTTCAAATCCATTCGCCGATGCATAGTTCGCTGAGACTAGATCACCTGAAGGGCAGGGAGAGGGCAGAGGGAGCACCGCATGACATGACAGCATGTGTGAGTGTGAGGGATTGTGACTGTGTTGTAAGTAGGGGCAGGTGTTGAATAGAATGAGGCTATGCCTGAATCGAATAGGATGCTGGCATATGCAAGCATATGTGTTGAGTAGATGTGGTGTGTGGCTGAGCAATAGCAGAATACTGGGGGTATGCTTACGATGTATACGTATAAAAGTACTCAATGTATATAATTCCTTGTAATTCCTTGTACTGTGCTTTTATTTTCCCCCTGCCTGTAATTGGCCTTCTTGGCTGTTGGTAGGGGGAGTAAATTCAATTCAATATCCTTTATCGGGAATTATTGTTGTAACCTAAACGTGTTATTTATGATAATAGGGCTCACGCCCCTCCCCACCAATAGAGAGCAAAGGATTCCTGTAGGCGCTCCCATTCTTGTCTATGGATGGCTATTCATTGAAGATTTTGACTATTGAGGAATCTATTTATATCCTCTGCCCATCTTGTTTTTTGGTGTCTCCGATTTCTTTTGTGGTCGAAAGGTTGCCAAAAGGTCGAGGAATACGTCCATCTTTCGTCTTTTAATCTTGAAATGTGTCCTGCCCATCCCCATTTTAGCCTCCTCATTGTTCTCACTCCGTCTTGATTATTTCTCAATTTCTTTTTGATAAATTCTAGTTTTGTATGATCTTTCCTGTTTATACCCAAAAAATTGATAGTTCCATTGTGTTCTGTGTAGTTTTTATTTTATTAAAAAATTTTTGATCTAGTGACCATGTTTGGCATCCATATATTAGAGTTAGAAGTACACACACATTGAAAATTTCACTCTTTTGCGAAGAAGTGAAAGAGCCTTTAAAAATATTTTTAAGAGACCAGTACTTTGACCACTCCTTTGTAATTCTTGCGTTTATTTCTTTCTCCGTACGATTTTCAAAAGATATTGATTGCCCAAGGTATGTTGCTTCTTTCACTACTTCTATTTTTAGATTGTCCTTCATCGTTACGATTTGTTTCAATTCTTCTGAGTTGGTCAAAATTTTCGTTTTTTCTATATTCATTGTCAATCCTGTTTCATTTTCGAATTCTTTTATTTCGTTTATCATTTTCATCAATTCTTCTTTTGTGTTGGCAAAAAGGGCTACATTATCTGCAAACCTCAGGTTTGACATGTATTTCCCATAAACATTTATCCCCTTTCCTTCCCAATTTATTTTCCTGAACATTTCTTCATGAGCAGTGTTGAATAAAATTGGAGATAATGGGTCCCCCTTGTTTGACTCCTTTGCGTATATCAAAGTATTTTCCCTCAACGTCAGTTATTATCTTTACTTTTAGTCCTTTGTACATTTCTTTTATCTGTATGAAATTTTGGGGAATATTTTGGTTTTCCAATGCTGAGAACATGAAATGGTGCTTTAGGGAATCGAAGGCTTTGTTATAATCAACTAGTGCAATATATAGTTCAATTTTGTATTCTAAACTTTTTTCTGTAGCTTGATTCATGGCGTGTAAATGGTCCAGGGTTGAGAACGATTTCCTAAATCCTGCTTGATTTATAGACTGTTGGTGTGATAAAATTGCTCGGATTCTTGTTTCCATCAAATTTGAGAAAAATTTTGCTATGGTAGGACTTAAGGTTATGCGGCGGTAATTTTCGATTTTGTGTCCATCACCTTTTTTTAAATAATGTTATTATATTCGAGTACTTCCAATATTTGGGTATTTTTCCATTTTCTAAAATTATGTTGAAAATTTTCGTGAGTGTTTTGGCCATTTTTTCTTTCCTCCATTTTATATGTTCATTCTTTATTTCGTCGTGTCCTGGGCTTTTGTTTGGTTTTAATTTGTTGATTATTGCTAATACTTCTTCAGTTAGGAATTTGGGTTCCTTCTCCATATTTCTTGTACCCTCGCTGTTTGTTTTTTCCTCATAATCACTTCTTCCCTTTTCTTCGTATAGTTTCTTGTAAAAGTTTGTAATTGTCTCGTTAATTCTTCTCCTGTCGTAAATTCTTTCCCCTTCTTGGTTTACGAAGTATGTGGTTTACTGGGTTCCTATATTGATATTTTTATTGCCTTCGAGTGTTGTCCTAATAATTTCTTTTCTCTGTATATCCACTTTTTCTCGAATTTTGCTCCTAATAGTTTTTGAAACTACATTTAATTCAGTTTTGTTTTTTTTGTTTTTTCATTTTCTGTTAATTTTTAGTAATGCAGCTCTTCTCATTTGTAATATTCTGATGTCTTTTTTCAGGTCGGTATTTCTTTGGTTTATAAGTCACTCAGTCTTTTTTTTTCCTTTCCTGTTTTGCTTTTTCTGTTGCTGTTTTCATTGCTTTGATAATTTGATTGTATGTCTTGTCAATGTCTCCATTTAGGTTGTAACTGTCTTCAATATTATGTCTTTCCAGTTCCTTCAGTACTTCATTTCAATATTTATGAAGGTTTATGTAATTCGAGGTGTTTGGATAATTTTTGAAAGGTTTGTATTCATCTTTTAATTTTATTTTCATCAGTAGTATACGATGATCAGAATGGAATTAGAAATTTTCATCGATATTATTTTCCCTTGGTGTTACAACGTAATCTATCAATGTTTTATATTTTTGATTTGGGGATAGCCATGACCACATTTTATTATTATTTTTTTTCTGAAAAAACTGTTTACAATTTTAAAATTATGTTCTTGGCAACATCTTATCATTTCCCACCCATGTTTGTTGCTCTCTCCATTCCCGAAATTGCCCGTTACATTATTTCCCCTTTTTTTTTTTACCAACTTGACTGTTCCAATCGCCCATTATTATAAAATGTTTTGTCCTATTTGTTGCTTCATTTTCTCTGATAACTTTCTCTAAGTCCTCGTAGAATTTTGTGACTTCTTCTATATTCATATTATTATTATTATTATTATTATTATTATTTCTTTAGAATTTCCATGTTAACGGACCTTTTCTTAACCCTTAGTAAATTAGACTTCAGCGCTTAGAAATTCGAGATCCTCCCTGGTCCTATGTTGATTCGATAACGCGTTAAGACAATACAATTATTCGCTTATAAAATTAATGAGAGCCTATGTAATTTGTAGCGTCCAGGGATAAAAGTACAATGGAATGATTAAGTTGGAAGACATTTTGAAAAGTCAGGAAGCGTGAGTACAAACAACTTCGATATTAATAATGCTACTGACACCAGAACCGCAGGGTGAATAATGGGCTGTTACTTAAGTTCAAAATAATTAAATACATTATACATATACAATGATTAATTTTCATGCGACCCATAGACACGTGGAATTCACGTAGACAATGTATCCTTCGCAGAAACTTAATTTAACCAATGTTAAACTCATTTTCCCACAGTATCCCTTTGCCTGTTTACTCCACTGTGACGGTAATAGAAGTTTTCCTCAGAAAAAAAACAAGCCATTTCTTTGTCTCCGATTTGATGAAAAATGCGTGTCCAGATTATGTACCCGGTCATATGCGGTTTTGTGTGAACAAGTTTTCATTCTTACAATTTCCTTCGTTGAAACGGGGGGGGGGGGCAAATTGATACTACTCCCCGCCCCTCCCGTTTTCGGCGACATGGCCCAAACTCGAATATTGTCTCTCCTATCTGCTAAAATAATTGTGAGTCTACGGTGATCTAACATGGTGAGAAATGCACAAATCTCGTGGAACTGTGCATCAATCGGCCGTGTTACAATATGTGACGATAATGCATGCATAAGACCGCCGTCTCGAGGACAATGCTCAAGAAAAACTGCCATAAGTAAAGAGAGAAAGAAAAAACAGGCGAAGCAAAAAAGAATTGCCAACTTGACGTGAACTTACGACATAACAGCGTAGCGGTACAAAATATAACAACCTATTTTCATTACATTGAAAGTAGCACCGAGCAAAATATAAAAATATTTGTAACGCTCTTTTTAAATGAACCTTCCCGACACAAAGGAATAAAACAAAACACATTTCAATTATAGATGTGCGGTTTTCCATTCTCAGGCATTCGCAGTAAAATATCCCACGTTATGGAAATGAAAAGTCCACGATAAATATTCCATTTTTTTCTCTCCAAGTATTGTTTTACCATACGCACGTATAACATTCATCAACCTCTACGCCGCTTGCCTACCGATATTTTCATTTTTATTTCAAAGTTAATCCAGCTAATTACCCACAGAAATACGCATCGTGTAATTTTGCTGCACGCGTATCGACGGTGTACTCCTGTAGTCCATATAGTTTTACATTTATTTATGAGTACCCAAGCTGGAAAGTTTATTAAATTCTCGTCAGGAGGTTTAGGCGGCTTTTTCGAACTAATAACTTCACAGCGAACTCAGAAGTATACAATGAGTTACAACGTTTACGATTATTAGAATTAACAGCTTTCGGGGTGAAAATTAACTAAAAGAACAAACAAGTGAAATTGAGTTCAATCAGTTAAACCACTGTTCCGTAAAGGGTATGAACGGAGACATTTTCATTTCATTGAAAGATACGATGAAAATTTTAAATGTTAATGAAATGACAAGAGATTCTAAAATCAAAATTCAATGTGACACATAAGCTCCCTTTTTTTTAACGTAGTTCTGCAATTCTTGATCGTACAATCGATAGACACACCCGTAGTTCTTCGTCAAGTGACAGAGAAGTCGCCCCTGGTTTTTACTCTCTATAGTCGTCAACGCAGAGAACCCTTGCTCACATAAATAAGTGATTCAGAATTGTATCAGCCTGCACAGAGCATCTTCTGCCGACATTGGGAACTCTTTTTTGACTTTAGTCCAAAATTGAAGAAAAAAGTCGATTCTACTGTAGAATTCGATCCGCCTGAAGTTCAGCCACTTCCTCTACTTTTTTCAATGGCCAATGTAGGGTGCCATCAGTAGTGACAGCGTCGGGGTTGCGAACCGAATCAAACTCAGTCATACCCGCAGAAGAAAAGTAGTGCTGTCACGTATCTTCCAGAACTGAGATACATTCCAAATTCGATAAGGAAATAGTATCCAGATCAGTATCAGCATCAGCTGCAAGAGCAGACATTTCAAGATTATAGTTCTCAACTTTTGGTTTTCATATTTTGATCTTCTTAAGCAATCGAATGGAGTTCCGTGTGATGATAACGTTTAGCTATAACACGCATGTTTCTGCGTTCAAAGTGTAAAACCACATCCGAATCGTTTTCAACAAATTGTGACCGTTAGAAGTGCATTTGCGGCGAAAAAGTTACATCGGTAAATCCGTGTTTTCCCCCTTTCGAAAGACGTAAGTCAAGTGGCAGCTGTCAGAAATTTCTTCACCCTACTAGCAGAAAATTCGTCTATAAAATCTGTTTGTTCGGACGTGTACGATGTTGGTTCAGCGTGTCGAATAGTTTCACTTGTCCAACATTGTCGTATTATACACACGCTAATCAAAACGAGCACCGATTGAAAGATTACACCAAAGAAGACGATATACGCAGCACAGCAACAACTCTCATCACCGCTTACTCGCACAGGTATTCTGCAGTTTGCAATTTTTTTCCTCTGAACGAAAGATCATCATGACGCCGAATCCAAACCCAGAATACATCACCATAGAATCGCTGAAGAAAGTTTTGAACGAAACGTTAGAGGATAAACTGAACGAAAAATTAAAAATCGTTCAGGAAATGCATAAAGACTATAAAAGTTCGAAAACAAAAGTGGCCGAAGTTGACACCAGGGTCAAGGCACTAGAAAACTTCTCCCGCCGCAATAACGTGGTAATCCATAGTATTCCTTACCAAAAAGAGGAAAATCCTTAGGAGGTGGCAATTTGTGAGGGAGAGTTGGTTGACGTAAACTTGGACCCAAGAGATATCGACACAGCCCATCGACTTAAAAGTAAAAACGACAAGTCGCCACCGCCATTTATTATAAAACTTGTCAACGGACATAAGAAAACAGAAATGACATCGGAAGCTAGGAAAATAAAACCTACAGCAGAAAAAATGGGCAGAGGCAAGTCTACTGAGGCCTACTACAACGACCGCATTACAACTGACAATCAACGAATCTTAATGGCCGCAAAAGAAATTAGTAGCGATATCAAAGTCTGGTCGAAAAATGGAAAGATCTTCAGTCAAGGAAAAGAAGCTGACTGCAGAGTACTCAAACTGGAGACAATGGATGACGTTCAAACAATCAAAGATGTGTACAAGGAGGTAAACGAGACTACAAGAACGAGACAGAAAAGACCGGCGTCAGAGTTAAGCCCATTCTTCGAGGAAATCTGGAATACCCGAAGAAACGCCGAGATTGCTGGAAACGGAGGAAATCTGCGCTTCGAAACGGGGACTCCCCAACAAAGGAAGATAAATTTAGTTTTAGATGTTCTCAGTATACTGGAGGCCCAATACGGATTGCGGCATCCGCGGGGCTGACTTGTCGCGTATCCCCCACTCGTGTCTATTTGGCGCCGACCTCTCAAATGGAAAAACTCTCACAGGCACAATAAAAGTCTCGAAGAGTTTAAAAGTCTTTGAGCAACGTAGAATAATAATTTAAAATAGGTCTGCAACAGTTTTACACTAAGTTATGAACAATTTATTCTGAAGAAATCTCGCAGATTAAAATACGTCTGAAATAATTTCAAAAAGTATGGGGATACACCCATTGTCCAGCAAACGACCCTATTTTTACTGTTCAAATCATTAATAAAAAAAGTTTTCCCCCTAGTTACACTTGTAAATGTGGTTTTATATATTTTACATAAGATCTTTTGTTTTTACTAACTTTTAAAATTATAAAGCAACCTTCTTTTTCTTCGGGATTTTCTTACATTATTCTACTTTACACAGCCATTCAGTTTTTGAGTTTTCAAAGTCTAAAGATTAGTGAGGCCAGACTGATTGTTATTATATTTGATAGGCAGGTAAAATCTTGAAAATTTGAGTTCGATTTAATCAGATTAACAAGTTCCACTTTCATGAGAGATTTCCGATTCCCAATCATGCCCAAAGAACAAAAAAGAAAAAATGGAATTCCATTAAATTTACATCTCCACACCCAGATGTTACACGGAAGACGCAGATATTGGATTTCTCAAGAATATTCGGCATGAATACTGAGTCAATCAAATTTCACCAACTGTTATTATTTTTCAGAAGGAAACTGAAAATTATATAAATTTAAAAAAGTCATTTTTTGTTACGGTTGGGATCGGCAAAACTGATTTTCTCGGCGGCTTTATTAGCTCCACCCCATCCAGTCTATGACTCAGCAAATCCCGACGTGTCAGGAAGTTCAACACATTACATAAAATAACATCGCATTATTGTGAGCCAAGCCCTTCCTTGAAATGCGGTTTGAAGCGAAACATCAGTCAAGAAAAACTTTGCAACCGACGTTAAATATTCCGACAAGAAACAGAGCAACCTGCTATCAACTTTATCGGTGTGCATGAGTGTTTGCTTACATTGTTCGTCGAAGGCGTTGTGATTTTAGGTAACACGACTTGCCGTAGAAAATTCTTATAGACTGCCCGAGGGCGTGAATCGGAAGCGAAAACTATATATTCCCTCGTCGTTTCGATTTTTTCAGTATCCGACTCTGCTCTCCACTGTCAATGTCTCTTCGCAATACGTGATGTAGTAAATCGAGTGGAGAGGTATATATATCTTGAGTCTACGATACGTTATACCGACGTTTTTGACAAGCTGCCTCCGTGTATCGGAACTGAGAAAATTAAATCACTCCAATTCTCCTGTTAAAGTTATCCATGCAAAGACGAGCTTGATAGCGGAGGTAGCTCGTTTTCTTGCGCACCGGTGCTAAGTGAATATCTATGCTCAGTTCTGGGATCTAACTTGTACACGTTTATGTTGAGATGGGTTCAGACGTAAAATGTAGTAAACAGGACTAAAAGCAGAGCCTTGAAATAGGTCTCCTCTACACGGAGCTAGTGGGCAAGAGTTTAATCTTCCTTCTGAAAACTGTTTATAGAAATGAAAATGAAGGCTTCTAAATACAATCTTGAATTTACATGTACTTAACTTGTCAAGCACTACCCCCTCCCCACTCCCTACCAAAATAACTTCTTAACCCTCTAACTATTCATTCTGACATTTTGACATGGATATGTCTTATCGCTGGCTCTCTACAAAAAATGTATGTCACAAGAGTTTGCTGCAGGAATTCGGATTGGAAGTTTAGGAAGACCCGTCCCATTCCCCAGACTTAGCACTCACCAATTTTCATATTTTCTTGCATCTGAAACAGTATTTGTCCGGAAGAAGATTCGACAACGATGATGAGCTGACCGAGGATATGTCAAGTTGGTTCAGTTCGATGGCGGCAAAGTGATATGCTAGTGGTATAGATAAATTAATCCACCAGTCGGACAGTCGACTGGGAAATTATGTCGAGAAGTAATACATGTGGCCGCATCCGAATTTAGTCCCGGAAGGGTAATGCCGCAGCCTAGTTTGGTCCGGAAGTGATTCCGAGTTTAGTCCACACAAATAGCCGAGTATAGTCCGCGCAAGTAATCCAGTTTAGTCTCGTAACTTTATAGGCGCCTGCGAGTAGATAGATAGTAGGTTCTTCTTTCATCTGTATATTCTATATAGTCCTAGCTCAAAATTGGTGGCGACATATTTTAAAGCTAGGCCCGACTACAGCGTACACGGACCAAAACTCGGAAGACAGCAACTTCTTGAAGCTGTTTTTCGGGCTGCCTTTCCTTAATTCACGTGAAGTACAGGATTGCTTCGTAGACGACCCTATGACCATTCAGCCGCAAAACACCTAGATCCAGCAAGTTCTGCGATTACGTGTTCGTGTATTATACCGAGATGATTGTAGCTTCCCTCCGAGCATGTGAGCAGAGTACAGCATGGCCATAACTAGAACTACAAATGCGGGAGATCTGGTTGGCCGAGTGGATAGCGCGTTGGTCTCAGAATCCGGAGGTCCCGGGTTCGAGCCCACGTAGCAGCTCGCCAGAATTTTCGACCTAGGCCAGATTTTCGGCCAGAAGGGAAGAGGACTAAGACAACCCTAACAGCCTCCCCGACGTCTCTGAAGTAATGCTCGAAAGGGCGGATTCCAAGACTCGGGTGGAGAGCAAATTAGAAAAAGAAGAACTACAAATGCGTGCGAATCATTCCATTCGAAATTGAATGGAATGTTTTATGCTACCCATCCCAACATTTTCAAATTGCTTCACGTCCTCCTCGAAGTTCAATGTAACGTTTATGGGAAAATGTTCGACATACATCGTCCACAGGGGAGACGTAACGCTATTGACAAGGAGTCAAGTGCAGGAGTTCTCATGACACGCGGCGCGAAATATGAGAGTTGACGCGCCTGGAATATTTAAAACGTGTTTCCTGTATGTTCCTCCCACCCCCGTGCTGAACGTGTTTCATTTCCTATTTCCTCATGACACGATGAAACAGCTAATATGACGATCCCTACAAAATTCTATTTTTGGAAGACTGGGTAGGCCGACCTACTCGTGGTGTCTTCTGGATAACGCCAACAGGCTTACAAAGCTGCGAGGGACTAAACTTGGCCTTTAACGTGGGACTAAACGCGGCTAAAAAAAGGTCAACGGGACTGAACTCAGAACCGCCCATACATGGATATATGTAAACATATTCCACTAGAATACATTTTTCTAATTCGTTGTAATTTTTTTATTGGCCTCGTTACCTCATTTTTCGAACAACCCTCTATCTGCATGCAGTGCAAATACTCATCGTCAGTTCACTGATGTTAATTTTAAGTTTATTTTTTCCCCCCGGATAACATAAAAATTGAGTTCGAGTTGTGTTTATTCGTGCCTTTCACTTTAGAAAATTTCGGCACATACATTATAATTATACCTGTGGCGTACCTGACTGATCTTCGTCATTTGTCAGTGCAGTAATGAGTTTATGGAACTTCTAAGTTGCATTTTGCGGGCAAACATACATTTTGGATTCGGGTTTACATTTTCCCATGCACACCTGAGGAAACCTGAATCTCAAAAATCTGAATCCAAAACTGAAAACGAATGCAATCGAACCGTGTACACCCGAAACCCTGTTTTAAACGAACCCGAACTCTCGAAACTGAAAAAGAAAGTACCCGAACTCGACCACAGGTACACTGGATGAAGAACCTAATCAGGTCCTGATAAAAATCGATGGTGTTCGACATCCGTAGCGCATCCTAAAAGCACTGATCACGCTCCAATTACCATTAACATGCTGAATGATGGAACCGAAACCACGTCATGACAGATTTACGGCGTTTTGAGTATGCAATTTTATTAACATTTCGAGACAATATTCCGATAATCGTAAAATATTCACGGCGTTGCAATTATGCAATTACATTACCACTCCAGTTATATTGTTGCTGCATTCGAATTCGAAGTACAACATATTCTTTTTTATGAGTGCCGTCTTTTGATTCAAAGTCACAGAGTGGCTAAAAAAACTTTTTTTTTTTTAAATATTACTCTGTACCGCCACTGACTTGAAATTTAACACGGCCAATAGGTGCATCGGGATTTATCCAAAATCACACTTTTGTCTCTAATCGAAAATTTTACAAGAATTCAATCTCGGATTTAAGAACATTTTTTAAAATGAAAATGCGCGGCAATACTAGGTTGGTGGTGACCGTCTCCTTTCTTATTACGGACGTTCTGGAACAATGAAGTAATTTCGGAGAAATCATGATATAAATCATAAAATGTCTTCTTTTTTTTCTTAAATAAGTTGGGTCAGTACGGGACCTATGAGAATCTTCCAGTGGGAAGATGTAATTTCATTTCAAACGAAGAAACCACCTGCGATTATTTACCCTACATGAATATGATATCTAAGAGGCTAAACTAGTGTGTCAGAGGAAAGCAGCACTTCTCTGCATCCGAGGCTACCGGACAGTCAGTCAGGAAGCAGCACTCATTCTGGCTGATCTAGCCCCGATAAACCTTGCGATTCATGAGCGGTCAATCCTGTGGCTACTCAGTCGTGGCCTGCCAGTCATCAACCGGGGTCCATATCCAAAAATGGCCCGCACTGCATTCAGTAAGTTCCAGATATTGGCGGAGGCCGCCGCTGATTATACCGACAACGAAGCAGATGATGATTTCACCAGTGGTAGCGAAGAGGAGGACGCAGCAGCCGCTGTTGCTGGTGGGGTACCATTTTAGCGGCTGGCCAAGCAGTTCCGCCGCATCACCGAGCAATGTTGGGCGAAACGTTGGGACGAGGTGTCGACTGGTCAATGGACGACGCATTCGATTTTCCCCAACATCAGCACCCGGCGTAAGTCCAAAATACAGCTCTCGTTTTGGACAATGCAGGCGCTGATGGGACACGGATGCTTCGCCGAGTACTTGCAACAAAATGACACGGTGCGAGTGTGAGGGCGTGTCTTCGCAGTCTGCGAATCACGTTCTCATAGCGTGCGCGCTGATTGGTCCACGTATACCCATTCCACCGACAGCTTTACCGGAGGAGTGGAGAGTGTGAGCCGACTTTGCGTCGAAGACTGTGCGTCGACTCTGGGAAGCGGAGAACCCGTTATTACCAGCGGCAAATGCCGCCACGTCGTCACCACCAGCACCAACCAACGGACAGCGGGAATCAAGGTGGAGCCGCCAATCGAAGACCCTGGAAGAGGGCGGCTCCAGACTGATGAAGACCCTGGAAGAGGGTGGGCCCATCGTCAACGAACATCGATAAGCGGCACTCGACCGAAGCTGTAGCAGTAGCAAAAGAGACAATGACCGTAACGGGTGAGAAAGGTTGATGGAGAAAGGAGAAGCCCAGTGACACCTGGGCACTTCTGAGTGTCCCTTCCTGTCCCGAGGAGCGTCCTTGGTAGGAGACCCTGAAACCTGATACTCGACTCATCTGCTCGACCCACTTTGAGGAAGCGACAGAGAACTTGAGGCTGACGTCTTGTGGTAACAGGCTGACTATGAAGGCGGCCCCCTCTACTTGGAGCGACTCTCCCGTTTTGGGTGTGTTGCCGAAGTGGCGGACGGGGAAGGAAGATGGAAGCCGATAGGGATATGTCGTGAAATTGAAGGAGACAATAGATAATCTCGAGCTGACTGAGACACTGACTGACTGGTTGACAGATGACAGACAGTATAGTCGCAATTTAGCTTGATATTGTAAATATTTTCATTTGTATATGTTACCGGCAGTTTGTAAATTCCGGCAATTTATAAACTACCTAGGTAATTTAAAAACTGCCGGCAGTATATAAATAGATCTATTCTTTTTATAGACTCCCTAGACAGTTTATGAACTGCCTAGGTAGCAAAGAACAAAAATGTGGGAAGAATATTCATACGTTTACCTAGCATGGTCTTCCAGCATGGCATTTTGAATGGCAAATAAATTGTTTTTAGACAGTGACATCGATTTGTGGTACATTTTTGAGAACAGTTAAAACGTGTAAGTCCCTGTCCATGACCGCCCACTTCTTTCGATTGTTTCATTGCGGCGAACCGCAAAGAAATGGTACCCGGCGCAATTTCCTCTTCAGGCAAGAACGTACCGATAGGGCTGGGGGTAGAAGGCAACTTACTCCCCCTGTACGAATTTTGCATTCAGCAGTTAGGAAAATTTACCAATCCAACAAATTAAAAAGTTTTTTTTTGTGCTTTGATACTTGGGAACATTGAGCTGAGTCAGTAGGAAAAATCCAACAGGTCGTTTTTTTTGTTACTTTGATACTTAGGAATTCTGAGTTGGGACAGTTGGAACTTTCACAATTTTACCCCCCCCCCCCCTCCTAGGAAAAACTCGTCGGTACGTCCCTGTCATCAGAAATGATTCTTCTTTCGATATTGAGAAATGCGATCTAGCATATAGCTGCGTTAACTTTCCGGCTGATCTTGCAATCTTGCATCCACGTGAACAGCATCTCCTCTATGTCACGATTAACTCTGTCGACACTTCCCTGTGACTGCGAGTGTCGCGGCTTTCAAATTTTCAAGTCAGGCCACAGTGAATGAAGAATACAAAGGATAGAATTACAAAATTCCTTCCCGTTGTCTGACTGGAGTATAGACGGAGCTGCGAATAAAGTGAATACATCTAGCAAATGGAAAGCCACTTCCTCAGCTCTTTTTGTCTTCAGAGGTTTAAGAATCACAAATTTGGTCATTCATGCAGAACAGTTTTGATCGTTTATAGGTCTTTGCTACCTAAGCAGTTTATAAACGATCTAGAGAATTTATAAACGGTCTAGGGAAGTTATAAGCTGTCTAGGGAGCTTATAAACTGTCTAGGGAGTCTATAAAAAGAATAGATCTATTCACATACTGCCGACAGTTTATAATCTACCAAAATAGTTTATAAACTGCCGCTACCATATATATTTCGTATCCATAATGTTATTTTTAAAATATGAGTTACCCTCCCTACCCCGCGCTAAAACTACAAGGTAAAGGAGGGGAGACATCCTAATTTTTATTTTTATTTATTTTTTTTTAACGGAAGTTCCGGGCTGGCCGCGCCGGTTGAGCTCGCGAGATTAAAAAAAAAAAACAGTGTGTCAGGATCCTTAAAATGACAAGGTCATAATTTGATATTTTGCTGGAACTCCGTTCGATTAATTTACTTTATCGCGATGTTGTCAACTTTGAGAGTTGTTTCCTAGGTTTTATGATTTTATGTCATCTTTTCTACTAATAGAATGTTGATACATTTACGTAATTTAAGAACATTTTCATCTAAATCAATTATTAATTCATTAGGACCAAATATCGAGATTTGATATAAAATAAAGCATGTCACCTTAAAATCTTGACACAAAAAAAAAATAGTAGAGGATACGATTGCTAGAAATCCATGATAGTGTATGTACCACTTGGAAGTCTCAAATGGAAAATTATCAAAGGAAGTACCGAAATACGCTTATTTTGGGTCGCTAATTACCAGTATTGCATCAGCTTTCTGACCAACTCTCGGTACTGATGCGATGCCCGAAAGGGTAGTTTCCGGTGCCGGGGGTGCGGTGTCTCAGGGGCCACTTTGGCATGCGTGCATCGACATACGTCCCACCGCACCCAGCACCAACTTAGGCTGAAAAAGGCAAATTTCGGACTCAAAATTGTCAAAATTGAATCGACTCAAGAAATCGAGTAAAGGCGTCGAAATAAGAATATTTTGGATCGCTGATTACATGTTTCACATCATATTTGGGATCCAGTCGCGATTTCAATCCAAACAGCTAAATTTCGGACCTTCACTATGTCAGGTCTGAAATTCAGATTTTTGGGCAAGAATCCGAACTCTCTCATATAATATCCGCGACCCAAAACAACCATATTTTGATACTTTAATTGATACTTTTCTCTTTTGAATTTTAAAGCTTGTTGCATGTATGAGCCCCGCACGGTGAACCGTACAATTTTTTCACCTAAACAGAAACTGGACATGGTCACGTGACGATCTTCATTAGACCCATTAGGACGGTATTTCAAGACACACTTTGTAATATAGTTACTATTTTTACAAGAAATTCGGTGCAGACGATTTCTTGATTGAAAAAGTTCTGCAGATGTGACAGTTCTTCAGATTTCTGGTAAAACCTATAAAAGGAGGAGAAAGGCCGTGTCCCAAAAAATTATCACAGACGGAGCTAAAATTATCAGTATTTATATTAACCCGGAAACCCCTTTCAACAATTTCCTGGAAAATCTCGCTTATTAGACAGTGTTTCTTGTTTATCTAGGTTACCAAAAGCGACATCCAAGTTCCGGGACTCCAAAACAAAAATTCTATGAAGCAACAATTTCATATTTCAGATTCAATTCAACGTTCCAATTTCGATGAAACCGTACGCGGCCCGAACACAATTTTCGGTATTTTGGGAGCTCATCTTCGTAAAAAATGACTGCATGACGTCGACTTACATGCGCACCCAAAGCGTGACCGGATATCGTGCAACCCACGCATGGCGTGATCAATGAACGCGTATTAATTTTGAATCCATTTTAAATCCGCTCGTAAATTCGCGTTTAAAGCGACTAATAAAATTTTAAGGTAATTGGATTTCAGGTTCGCGAAAAACAGATATATAACAGCGGGTCGCCTTGCGGCTCATCGCCTCCTCCAAGTTCTCTGTAGCTACAATGGAAAAATTTCAACTACTCCTCATCCTCCATGGAAGCCACCGAATCCAATCATCTTAAAAGTTTATTACGTGGAAAACGACACCATCTTACTTACTCTGCAAAGAAGGTCGATGTTCCAGCGCTACTTTTTGCTTGATAAAGTTCGTGAAATGTCTAATAAAATGTCGGTTCGCGTGGAGTAGAGATGGAGGCTCGGGAAAATGTCATTATCACGGTAGGCGTTAAACGACACGATGTTGCAAACATCTCGCGTATTCATACTTTTTTGACGCATGTCAAAAGGGGAACGTGATTTTCACTTATAAACCGGAAATAATATCCACACGCAGACCGCAAGCATGTGAGAGTACCCATTCAGCACTCCCTTCCACCAACCCCCAACTACAAATACTACATCACGAAAAAGACAACTCGACCTGGAAACGCGTACGCACTTTGGCCGACTCTCATCTACTGAAGGGGCTACCATGTAACGCTGTTTTAACAAAACACGGCACACGTATTCTAGACGGATTTCGGTTAGTTTTGACAACAAGGCCGCTGTCAGCGAATTCTTATTGGGTTCCGTGAAGACGGCAATGCCGAATGGTCAGAGCCGGCATCGAATTCTCGCATCTTTCAAGCACACGCGAGCCTTTCCCGAATTTAGTAATGTAATTTGAGAATTCAAAAATGGATTTTTCCGACTAAACGAACGCCATCAACGAGCACAAAAGCACGAGATAGGGCGCAGACAACGATACGAATATAACTTTTCACTTTCACTTCGGATTTTCTTTATACTCGTACACCTGAGAAGGAAATGTACACCTGTGTTCGCGTACACTTTTTCGCGGGTTACCTTTTTCCTCACACCCGCTCTATTCAGTTCGCTCTTTCTAGCAATATGAAATATGCACTCGCTAGGTAGCAGGAAGCAGCGAAAATCGGCAGCGTGCGGTATTATTTCGATTTAATAGAGTTTTGTGTTCGCCGCACATGTGGCACATACTCCTTCAAGTTCGCCCGAAAAAATATATTATTCATTTAGCAGTCAACAGGCTCGTGTATATCAATCAATTACGCTAGCATACTTCAGCGGAAGAAAGACAAAGCATTTGTCTTCAGGTCACACGCACGTTCTTGATTTCCTGAATATTTTTTTAAAAATTTCGTTCTGTTCTGGTCATCCATGTGAGCTCATAGCCAGGTCAAATTCTCGAACCGTTGGCTATATTAGGGCAGTCCTCATTTTTGACTTACGTTTTTCTACACATGGCGCCCTCCCACCACCCTTAGATCAGTTCTTACAGTAGAACCTCGATCATCCGAGTTGGTGGGGAAAAGGTACCTCGAATAATCGAATGTCTTTTATTTATTTATTTATTTATTTTTTTTGCTAGTAATAAACTCTTGGATGCTCATAAATTCATGGGATTCATTTGAGGAACGTTAAAATTTGTTTATTAATTATTTTATTTTGTTCTCGCATAGCAGCAAAACGATTGTAACGTTTGTTTTTGCGTTCCGTGGAGTCGTGTAAAATGCGGTAATAACATAATCGAAATATTAATGCGCTATTTACGTAATAATATAATGAGCAAAAAGTGTAAACATGTAACGCACCGAGCAGGCGGTAAGTGATACACAACATTAAATTGCGGCGTGAAAACTTCTAACGCGGCAAAACAGTGACCAGCGCACTGCGGGCGCGGTCGTTTACGAACAATCTATAGTAATTATGTCACCTGCTAAAGAACCGCTGAAAGAGCAGATAAAACAGTTAGAACAGAAGTAAGAGCGAATTTTCAAAAAGTACTAGGACTTGCAGGAAAATTACAAGGTATTACTCCAAAACAACAAGGGGTTACAGGACGCACATGAAGCAACTAAAGCAGAACTAGCCAAAAAAAGCGATGAACTCACCACTGCCACAAGGACCCAACGCAAAAAGCCAACAAAACCGAAACAGCGAAAATAAATCATGCGGGAAGAAACGCAGTCATGACACAATGAATGATACAGGTATGAGTGAAGATGAAGACAATGTAGTGGAGAAGCAGTATAAGCCCCCGCCGTTCTTTGTCGACAGCAAAATAGCCGAAACCACCCTAGAGAAATTCACGAAATTACAGTACCCTAACGCCGAAGTTCCTGAATTCAGAACCCTTAGCAACCGGACCCTCAAAGTTCAATCAAAGAACGAATTAAACAAGCGTAATCTGGAGTATCACAGTCATCAACTGAAAAGTGAAAAACCATACCGGGCAGTGGTCCAAGGATTACACCCGAGTACTGGTGCCGAAACTATAGCCAGCGAAATGAAAAAGCACGGGCACGAGGTAATACGAGCAACCAACGTAATCCTGCGGAAGAGAAGCGATCCAGGCAACAAGGACAGTGCCTGGATTAAAGTCCCTCTGCCACTGTTCTTTGTGAACATGATGCTAAGCCCAATAAACAAAGAAGTGGATAATATTACACGCATATGGTACCAGAAGATAACGGTGGAAGCGGCGCGTAAGAAGAAATATATCCCTCAGTGCAAAAACTGCCAACAATTTGGGCACACACAGAACTTTCGCAAACACCAAGCAAAGTGTGTCAAATGTGCGGGGACTCATGCGTCATCGGAATGTAGCAAACCGAAAGAAATGGCACCCAAGTGCGTAGGCTGTGAAGGCACGTATACATCCAACTGGAAGAGCTGCCCCGCTTACCAAGCAGCAGAGAAAAAAGCCAATCCAAAAACAAAAACTGCAGTGGAGCGCATTCGAGAGGAAAAAACCAACGAGCTTTGTCAAACAAGGTGTATCCTACTCCCAAGCCGCAAAAAAGAAGGGAAGACAGCAGCAGGAATCACAAGACTCCAGAAGGAGCTGGAAGATAGTGACCAGACGAAGAAGATACTCGACGAAATAATGAAAACTGTAGCCAGCGTTGCCAAACAACTGGAGAAATTAGAAAACAAGTTTCTCCAGAACAACCGACGCAAAAAAAAAAATGAACACCCTCAGAACCATCACCTGGAATGCAAACGGACTGTCTCAGCGCAAATACGAACTTGAAGTCTTTCTCAACGAGAAGAAGATTGACGTTGCCCTAATTTCTGAAACACACTGTACAAACTGGACAGTGGTAAAAATAAGAGGATTCAGAGTGTACACTACGGAGCACCCGAGCAACAAAGCCAGAGGCGGCACTGCAGTCATCATCAAGGACTCAATCAAACATCACGAACTCGAAAAATGCTCGAAGGACTACCTCCAGGCTTCTAAGTGCACATCGCAGAGCCAAACAACGGACTAATTGTAGCAGCTGTATACTGTCCACCCAGACACGCCATCGTAGCCAACGAATTCAAGGAGTTCTTCCAAACATTAGGGAAACGATTCATCGCAGGTGGAGACTGGAATGCAAAACACACCCACTGGGCATCAAGACTAATCACACCAAAGGGACGAGAACTACTAAAAGCCATCTTGGAAATCCCAGCTGATGTAATCACATCAAGAAAACCAACGTACTGGCATACGGATGAAAGTAAGAGGCCGGATCTTATCGACTTCTTTGTTACGAAAGGTATATCCTCAAATTACACAGAAGTGGATGGAATAGAGTCGACCTGATCTCTATCACATCCCAGTGTTACTGACGCTGAGCTCCTCCGTAATAAAAAAAAGTCAGGAGATCAATCCTGATAACTAAGCACACTAACTGGGATCACGTTCAAGAGCGACTAGATGCCGGCATTAACTTGCAGGTGAGGCTAAAATCAAAACAGAACGTGGACGAAGCTGTAATATCGTTCACTGAAGCAATACAAAACGCAGCGAAAGAAGCAACACCGGAAATAGGAGTACCCGTCGAAAAAAAGGTCGAGTACCCTCTCGAAATAAGACAACTGGTCAAGCAACGACGGAAAGCAAGACGGACATGGCACCAGTCGCGGAGCAAGGGGGATAAGACTACGCTTTATCGAATAAGCAAGGAACTACACACAAAAATTCAAGAGGTTAAAAACGAGACCTTTAAAACATATATAAGTCAACATACTGCAACAGAAGACACCGAGTACTCTCTGTGGAAGGCCACTAAACGCATGAAAAGACCCTCAATGCATATACCACCCATCCGAAAAGAAGATGGGACATGGGTCCGCAGCGACCAAGAGAAAGCAGATATGTACACGAGATACCTAGAAAAAGTGTTCCAACTGAATGAGACACCATCTGAACCTGTCTGCCTATGCCGTTGATAAATCGAAATGACAGTGCACCCTTGCGTCATTTCACACCCCTAGAAATCGCTAAAGAATTGGACCAAAACCTAAACCCGAAAAAAGCCCCAGGCTTTGACCAAATAACTGCGCGAATGCTTAGGGAGCTGTCAAAAAAACGCATAGTAATGCTCACGCCCATATTTAAGGCTTTAAGACGCTTAAATTACATACCAAAAATATGGGAAAAAACCCAGGTAATAATGCTGCTGAAGCCAGGCAAACCAGCAGAGCAATTAGCGTCGCGTCGTATCGGCCAGCTCTCTTCTCCCAATCACGTCAAAGCTCTTTGAGAAACTTCTTCTCAAGAGGTTGAGGCCATTGATCGAGGAAGAATGACTAATACCAGACCACCAGTTTGGGTTCCGACAAAAACACTCCACAGTAGATTTTGAGATCCTCATTTGAGTTTCATCTGCAAAGTACCCATTGAAAATCGAGCAAAATGAGCAACATATTGCAAGTTTCTCACTTCTTTCGCTAGCAAACATTTTGGCCATGTACGTATCTTTTATATCGAGACTTTAGCCTGCTGAGAGCTGTTTCCACTTCCTATATGTGAATATTAATTGTGGCCCACAATCTCAACTGAAAAAGCCATAGTAACCATTTGAAACGAGTTTTAACACCACTGACCCAGCATTCCTCTCAACATTCTCAGTTACAATTTATCCTGCTGAACTACGAGTATACTTAAACAAACATGGACACAAATCATTGCGATTCCCAAAATATGTTGAAGCTGTTGTTGGAGCGCAACTCGCACAATAGATACGAGGGGCGTTCAAAAAGTAAGGTAACAAGGCAAAAAAAAAATTACAACGAATTAGAAAAATGTATTCAAATGAAATATGTTTACATATATCCATGTACTACTGCTCGACATAATTACCCAGTCGATTTAAACATTTGTCCGACCGGTGGATTAGTTTATCTACACCACTAGCATACTACTTTGCCGCTAACAAACTGAACCAGTTTGACACATCCTCGATCAGCTTATTAAGTCGTATTTATAAAAAGAAGCATTTTCTTTTACTCGCAAATATTGCAGCCCTTACTTCCTTAAAAATATTCATTAAAAAAAAAAAAAGGAAAAGGTTTTGCCTTCGTCTAGAAGGTTTTGCTTCAAGAGTAAAAGCTTTTACTTGTCTGA
This sequence comes from Acanthococcus lagerstroemiae, assembly GCA_031841125.1. Taxonomy (NCBI): domain Eukaryota; kingdom Metazoa; phylum Arthropoda; class Insecta; order Hemiptera; family Eriococcidae; genus Acanthococcus; species Acanthococcus lagerstroemiae. The sequence goes on along the minus strand of CM063108.1, from coordinate 38,685,802 downwards.
TATTCATAAAAGGTAGCATTTCCTTTCCACTAGAAGCAATTCCTTCAAAACAAATGCATCTCCTCTGGAGCAGCTTTTCAGCATTTACTTCCACATGTAAACCGGCAATTTGTGATACGCAGCGGAGTTTGTTATGCATCTGTAGATACAGGGCCGGCTCAAAGACAAATCTTCACCCGGGCAAGGATCCTTTGAGTCGCCCCCCTTTAGGGGTCTGAAATAATAATAAATTATATATGTACAGGGTTAGTCGATTTTCCTTCCGCCGTAGGAAAACTAGTTTTTCGCGAAACCAGGTGCACATTGTTTCGCCAGGCGAGCGGTCTTTTCGACAAAAATTTCAAGGGAAATATTCGGGGAAAACTCCGATAGCTTTTGAAAATTTTATCAAGAATCTTCAGGAAGAATTTTAAATCTCCGAAGAATTTCATCGGAAATTTTCGAGAAAATTCTCCCATCATTTTTAAAGAATTGCATCGGAAATTTTCGGAAAATAACTCCGATAATTTCCGAAAAATCTCATCGAAAATTTTTGGAAAAAATTTCCAATATTTTCCAAGAAAGTTCATCAGCATTCAACTAAAAAATTTCATGACAATTTTTGAAGAATTTCATAAGAAATATTCGGAGAAAAACTCCGATGGTTTCTGATGAATTTCATCGAAAATCTTCAGGAAAAATGTTCGATAATCTCCGAAGAATTTCATCGTAAATCTTTAGAAAAAATTTCGGATGATTTTTAAGCAATTTTGGAAATCTTTAGAAAAAATTTCCATTATTTTCCAAAAAAAAATTCATAAAAGTTCTTCGAGAAAATTTCCTGATCATTTTTGAAAAATTTTATCGAAAGCACTCGAAGAACAACACTAAGAGTTTTGAAGAATTGTACCGAATATCTTCGAAAAAAAAAACCTTCGATTATTTCCAAGGAATTTCATGGAAAATATTCGGGATGTTTCCTTTGATTTTCAAAGATTATTTCTGACGAACTTATCGAAAATATTCAGGGTAAATTTCCGATCATTTTCAATGATTTTCATCAGGTGAATTTTGTTAGAAATTTTAGGAAAAATCTCCAATGACTCCAAACAATTTTATCAAGAATCATCGAGATGTATCTCTGATGATTTTGGAAGGATATCCTTTGAAAAAATTTTGATGTTTTTCAGAGATTTTCGTCAAACATGTTCAGAGAAAATCTCCAATGATTTCTCAGAAATTAACTAGAAATCTTGGAGAAAAAATGTGATGATTGCCGGAGGATTTCGTCGGAAATATTCAGAAAAAAGTCCAGTGTTTTCCAAAGAATTTCCTCAGAAATCTTCGGAAAATTTTCCGGTAATTTTTAAAGAATTGGTTGGGAAATTTCCGGGAAACTACTCCAATAATTTTGGAAGAATCTCATCGAAAATTTTTAGAAAAAATTTCCAGTGTTTTCCAAGAAAGTTCTTTCTGAAGAACATCTTCAAGAATCATCGAAGGTACTTCTCAATGATTTCCGATAAAATCCTTTGGAATAATTGCAGAGTTAAAATTTCCCACAAATTTCTCCTGAAATCATCGGATAATGTTTTTCATCCGATAAAATTCAGAGAAAATGGTCGGAAATTTACCCTTAATATTTTCGATAAAGTACGCAGAAATAATCTTTGAAAATCAAAGGAAAAGGAATCGTCCCGAATATTTTTCATGAAATTCCTTGGAAATAGTCGAAGATTTTTTTCTGAAGATTTTCAGTACAATTCTTCAAAATTCTTGGTGTTATTCCTCGAGTGCATTCGATAAAATTCTCCAAAAATTATCAGAAAATTTTCTCGAAGAATTTCTATGAAATTTCTTGCAAAACAATGGAGATTTTTTCTGAAGATTTCCGAAATTATTGGAAATTTTCTCGAAAATTTACAATGAAATTTATTGCTTAAAAATCATCCGAAATTTTTTCCGAAGATTTACGACGAAATTCTTCGGAGAATATTGAACATTTTTCCAGAAAATTTTCGATGAAATTCATCAGAAACCATCGGAGTTTTTCTCCGAATATTTCCTATGAAATTCTTCAAAAATTGTCAGGAAATTTTCTCGAAGAATGCTGATGAACTTTCTTGGAAAACATAAGACATTTTTTCTAAAAATGTTCGATGAGATTCTTCGGAAATTATCGGAGTTCTTTTCCGAAAATTTCCGATGCAATTCTTTAAAAATTATCGGAAAATTTTTCCCAAGATTTTCAATAGTTGAACGAAAGTGGGTAAAACCAACGGTCAATTTGCGCTAAGAGTTGCAACTCATAACCCGTTCACCCGTAGCGAACGCCTCACGCGGCGATGTTTCCTTCTATGCAGAAGGTTTTCCTTGCAAAGAAAAATAAAATGTTATAAATACGTTTTAGAGCAAAACCTTTCCCTTGTAATTTTTCCTTCCGAGCAATACCTTTTCCTTCCACCTTTTGCTTTCAAGCAAGTGCTCGTTTTTTATAAATACGGCTTATTGTCCTTGTCGAATCTTCTTCAGGACAAATACTGTTTTAGATGCCCGGGTGCTGAATTCGAGGAGTGAGGCGAGTGTTCCCAAACTTCCCATCCGAATTCCTGCAGCAAACTCTTCCTTACATTGGCAGTGTCATGGGTCGCATTCTCTTGAAGGGAAATCACTACCCGCATCACAGGGTGAATACGGAACGGTGATGTTATTCAAAAAGTTAAAACGGACCATACAAAATGAAAGTCTCGGTTTGTTGACGCGAGGATTTTCTTTGAAGACAATACGACCCCTCACACAGTGAATGTAACGAAGAGTTTGCTGCAGGAATTCGGATGGGACGTTTGGGAGCCTCTACCCCCCCCCCTCCCACGCACCAAATTTAACATCCAGCGATTTTCATATTTTCTTGTATCTGAAGCAGTATTTGTACGGAAGGAGATTCAACAACGACAAGAAGCTGAGAAAGGATGTGTCAAACTGGTTCAATTTGATGGCCGCAAAGAAGTATGCTAGTGGTGTAGATAAACTAATCCACCGGTCGGACAAATGTTTAAATCGACTGGGAAATTATGTCGAGCAGTAGTACATGGATATATACGTAAACATATTTCATTTTTTGAATAAATTTTTCTAATTCGTTGTAATTTTTTTATTGGCTCTGTTACCTTACTTTTTGAACGCCCTTCGTATCTGAGTAATTACAGATGGTCAACCTGACCCCACCATCAAGCTAGGTCATAATTACTGTTATAGGCGGAACTGAGTCCTCCCCAGGTAGGGAGAGCGGTTTCAGCTGCTAACACTGTAACATACTAAATCTGTCCGAGGTTAAAAACTTTCTGGAAGAGCCAGCTGCCGAGTGGAGGAAGATAAACGCTAGCTATAAAGTTACATCCGATGTCCTAAAAAGATGGACTGTGTTGGGCCGGCGAGTGTGCGCGACCGATTCATTTTTCTGGCCCGCGTTCAAAAAGCACAGTTCTCGACGAACTTAAAAGTCGTGTCAAATTTATTACGAGGGTGGTAAAGTTTAAACTTCTTCGAGGTTATTGTTGCGTTCGTGCCAAAATACATTCCCTCGGATAATATAATAAAGAGAGGGTAGCACGTTTTATTTCCTAAAAATAATACGTATAATGAAATACTTCGTTAAGAAGTCGTTAAATATGTCGCCCGTATACGGTGACGTAAAGTTAGTCGAACCGAAAACTGTTTTTACTCGGCGCAAATACATTATTGTTCGAAGTGTGCGAATAGACCGCAGGACAAATTACCATTCGTTACACGGTTTTTTCTTCGCCACATTTTACCCTCGGTGCCTGGTGGAAAAAAGAAGGGAAAAAAGGCGACAAATTACCGGATTTAGAAATTTTGTTCGGTATTGCGTAACGGTCCTTCGCTACCTTTTATACCGCGAGCTACGGACTTTTAAATTATTTGCCAGTCGTAAGTCGGATCGTTTGGAAAATTTAATGAGATATAAAAGTTCTCTTTCTGTCTCCCTCCCGAAAGCTCATTTCTCGCTCGGTTTCTCTTTCTTTCTTCCGCTCGTTCCATCTCACACATCGTCATTTGCTGAATGCAAAAACTTCGCGCTTGTAAAAAAAAAAAAAAAAAAAAATCCGAGTGAGGAAAAAGAGAAAAATAAGGAGAAATACGTTCTGTGAGTTGGCTTCTATCGGAGATGCAAATTCCGTCTCCGACGTTGTCGTTTATTACGTTCGAAATTAACGGTCGCAAAAAATTGAGATTCTTCTATGTTTACCCGGCATTTTTTTCCCTTCAAGTTGAAAACCAAGAATGAGGTATGTTCGCGTTCTTTGCTCTCGAATTTCCTTCGCAGTGAGCTAATTAGCACCGAGTACTTTTCGAACAGAACGTAAATGATGGGTCAAGTCTCACTCAGTGAAGATATTATTGAATTTGAACATCAATTTCTCTCTTTATCGTAGAAAAAAGGGTAGCCACGTGTCTTAGGCTGATTAATGAGATCGTGGAATCCGGATGAACTGCTAAAAGATGTGTGCTGATACCATTTTAGGTACACACACAACCTTAGATATTACAAACACTTATCATCATCAATCGATTAAAACTGATTCTCACTTTTCCTTTTATCAGCCTTACCCATTTTGCCTTAATCGATTTAATCGCTGTCGTGTTACCGGAAACATACATAAGGCATTAACTACGGATGGCAAAATCTTGGAACAAGATCTGAACTGTACTCTCAGTGCAAGAGAATCTCTCCCCGTGAAGAATTTCGTGGTAATACGATCAGAGGTAATGGGTCCTCCTCAGACCCATTATCACCCATACTATTTAACGCTTATTAGAAGAGATTTTTAAATCTTTAAATTGGGAAGGAAAAGGGATAAAAATCCAAGGGGAATATCTAAACAATTTGAGATTCGCAGATGATATTATCCTAGTCTCTAACAATCGTCTGCAGCTGAAAGAAATGGTGTCAGAACTTTGTGAAAAGGGGGAAAAAGCGGGTCTAAAAATAAATGCGGAAAAAACAAAACTAATCTCAAACACAAGAGTCTCCATAGTGGTGGAAGGAGAAAATTTTGAAAAAGTGGATCAAGCTATATATCTCGGCCAAACTATCAGTTTTGAGAATAGAATGGACAAAGAAGTGAAAAGAAGAATAACCATAGGATGGAACAAGTTTTGGGGTCTGAAACATATTTTTGAAGGACAATTCACTACCAAACTCAAAAGCGCAATATTCAACGCAAATATTATTCCGACAATAACATACGGTTCACAGACTTGGGCAATAACGAAAAATCAAGAAACACAACTACAAATAACACAAAACAAAATGAAAAGATCCATACTAAATTTGAAACTACGAGACAAAGTCCCTCTAACAACAATACAAAACAGACTACCGGACATCGAAAACATAATAACCGCACACAGGAAACAGAAATGGAACTGGGCAGGCCACGTCGGAAGACTTACAGATAACAGATGGACCCAAAGAATGACAGTTTGGAACCCATACACCCCAAGGAAAGTGGGAAGACAGGTGGTAAGGTGGAGGGATTGCTTTTGATTCATTTTTAAACAAGTTCGATTAACAACAGAATAACTTAAGAGAGTTGTATCGAATACCTACACACGATGGTTGAAAATTTTTTTGTGACTTTAACGTGGCAGTGGACTGCTAGTCTGACAAAATGTTCTGGTCATTTAACGGCCAGCTCACTGCTGTTTTTGTACTGACAATTCTATTGTCAGTTCACACACTATCAACTCATTGCTACGAGTATTTAAGTTGGTCATGCTGCCATAAAACTCTGCTAACCCCCTGCTAGTTCACGGTAATTACTGTGACATCATTGCTACTGAACTCTGCCAATCCACTGATAAAGCCAAATGCTATCTGATAGCAGTTTGGCACAATGTCACGCTTTTCTGGAAATATTTGTTGAGCATCGTGGTAGTTCTGCCACATTTACTATCAAATTTTGGCAGTGTCACGGCCAATTCAGCTAACAATGACGCGGTAGTATACCTTTTTCTCGGCAATGAAATACATAAAAATCTTCAAGGGGGGCTTCGTAATCAAACATGAAACTTACAATTAGATAAACGTGAAATAACCGCAAATAATGTACCCAACTGATCAATCAGCTGATCTCATACTGTTTAGTGCATATAATCTCCCATACAATTAAAACAGTTCCACCGATTTAAATAACATTTGCTACATCTCAAGGAGCCCTAACGAAGTTTTAATGAGTCTTAATGGGTCTTAATAGAATTTGATCTAGTCAAAAGGAGAATTAAGAGAGATTCTCAAGGAGTATTACCCAGTCCTCTTAAGGAGTTGTAATCCATTTAATGCAAGTGTAACTAGTCTCCTGAATGAGTTTTAATATGGCTCAAACAGTATTGAAGTCGGCAAAATTGAAAACGGGATCAGGACGATTTTCCTATTGGAACGCTGAATCATCTCAAAATAAGCCGAGAACGAAACCATTTAGTGGAAAAATTAAGAGAAAAAAAGTTGTAGAGCGTAAAATTTCCTATAAGTTACCTTATTTCATAAAAATTGATTTAAATCGATTTAAAGAAAGCTTCCGCCCACCACCCGCACCGCCTCCAATTGTCCCGGTTCCGTTGGGTGCGATACTAGCGCTGCTCAGCCCGAATAGCTCTGATAAGAGGGAAAGTACTGTAAACACTAAAGACTAAACATAGATTCCACAGATCCTATAGAAAGGTCTTCAGGAGTGAGCTCGACAACTTTGTGGCGTTCTCTACGGGCGCGGAATGTGGCGTGGTGGACGTATGGCGATGCACGCATGCCAAAGTGGCCCCTGAGACACCGCACCCCCAGCACCGTAAACTACCCTTTCGGGCATCGCATCAGTACCGAGGGGAACGCTTTGAGGCCGGGCTCGAGCCCCAATTTCTCCTGGCCGGAACGGTGCGCGCATCCTGCCAGGGCGACCACGGGGTTCCCTACTGACCGAGGTCCGCACTCCCAGAGCGCTCGCCCGGAAATTTCAAGTCCCCCGCAGCCGGACGCGCTGCCTCTTCCTCTTCACTCACTCATCGCGTGAGACTTATCCGATTGAAGCTCCAGCCCTTGCACTGCGGGCGAGCTCTGCTCCAGCCCTGGTGCTACGGGCGAGCTTCGCTGAATGGTATCCGCCGCAGCAGCAGCAGCAAGTCCAGCTTCTCCTCCTTGTGTCCTCTGTCTCGACCACTCAGCCTCCATCTTCCGTCGCATGATGGCCGACACGAAACCCGACACCCGGTTCCAACCGCTTCGGCTCCTCAACAGCTCCGGGACCAGGGTGTCCGGCGCAAGACGGTCGATCACGCCGTCTCCGGGATCGATCGTGACCGCCTCGTGCCTCTCCTCCTCCCAGGCGTCGCACTCGAACAGCGTATGCCACGGCGTGTCCTCCTCTCCATTGGGCGCGGAATGTACCTAATGTTCTGAAATTTCAACCACTAATAGTTTAGACTGTAAAGAACAGTCTTTGACCAAGATCTCATACACGTGCTAACTCGAGTTAGCACGTTTCCGTCACCGCTCTTTCAATTCCTGTTTGGTCCTTCTTAGTGTTCGTCCATTTCGGTAAAAGATTGCTATAGTAGGATTCGGTTGTATTTAGACCGATATTGTCATTTTACGTCAGTCTTAGGGGTCAGATACATATGTTCGGATCATCAGCAACTCTTGATGTTCATTGTCATTTTTGTCTTTATCTGTCATGTTTATTTCAAGTTGATTTTGATTTTCTCAAGTTAGATATCACTTTTAGTTGTGTTTGATCACATTTGGTCATTTGGTCTATTTTGTTGTTCACGATCATGTTTGTTCAGGTTGTGTTTATTCAATTTTGGTCAGATGTGGTTGTTCTGGGAAGGTGTAGTCGTTTTCAAAAGAATTTCACTTTGTCGTGTTTGGTTGTTGTCAACCATGTTTGTTGTTGGTCCTGGTCGGTTTTGGTCGTTCCAAGTTAGATTTGGTTAATTTAGTCATTTCAGATCAATTTTATTCAGATTTAGCCGGATTTACTTATTTTTGGTCTCTACGTTATTTCTGCTTATTTTTGGTAATTTTTAATACTTCATTCTGCTTGTTTTTAATAGAATTTGAGCAGACTTGGTCGGATCTGGACTTCGTCGTTCTAAGCTGGGTTATTTTCGATCAGATTTGATCTTTTTTTTAATCATTTTTGGTCATATATGGTCAGCGGTTTCGATAATGATTGATTCAGGTTGTGTTTGGTCTGGTATGATCAATTTTGATTAGATTGGTTTAAGCTCTGTCAGATTTGGTCGTACTCATTATCTAAATTCTAATCTCTCAATCCAAGTATTTTTCACCAGTTATTGGGAGAGGAAGGGGGAGTTTGAAGTATTTTTAGATTGATCTATGAAAGTCCGTACCTTTCCGTCTTCGACAAATTGGATCGGCAAAATACTGTACATGTTGATAACCTCTATTGTCTAGTACACTGTTACTAGGAAAAAACTATCCACTCACCACTTTAACGCACAGAGAAATATACCAATTCGACCTCGAATGCAAACTGTAACACCCAATTGGGAAGGAGAGTTATAGTTAAGATCATAGGACTATAATATAAAAGTCTCACGCAGTTTTCATATAGAGAGAGGATGAATACTGCTGACAGATGATATTCTAGGCCTAGGCATATCACGTTGCTTTGTCTAAATATTTTCTATTTATCATCACCTACGCCGTTAAACTCTCTACATCTAGTTTTACTCCAGCTGTTCATTGCGTGAAAAATTAAACTTTATGACATTTTTGGTTCTACAGTCCAAGCTCTTCAACACTTCAGTTATGCAATATCTACGTTCAAATTAATAGTGTATCCATGGATTTCAACTGAATCTTGTTTTCCTTCAATTTCGAGAATATGCAATACGATCAACAGCCAGCTGTTTTATTCTTCATTTTAAATTTCAATACTGGAGGGGCTGATTCGGTTGGTTACCGAGTGTAAGCAAACTGCGGAGAAGCCCGATTGCGTCCTTTTTCATAGTTTTATTGCGTCCATCATAAAATTGTGTTTGACCAAGTGACGTCACAAAATTAGCTCATCTAGCATGTCGTTCTCGTTTCTGTTTGCGTCCTGCGCTCTAATTCGTTGAAGAAGAAGCACTCTTGCCAATCGGGGATGGAGTCTGGATGAGTCATAGCCCAGCCTCAGTGAGTCTAAATAGAGTCAAAAGGTCTGAACGAATCCGAGTGAGTCTCATATGCCTGAAAATGTGGTCTGATGAATCTCAAGGAGTCAGCATGATGGTGCATTTACACTGACAAACGAACATTGCTATTAGCAAAGTTTCGACAATGACTTAACATGCAACAAGAACATGCAATATTGCTAGTTGTTATTGTTAGCCGGTATCCGATTCGAATCTGATAAGCTCTAACATTGCTGTCAGCACATTTCGACGAACTCCAGTGTGAACGAAAATAACTAACATCCAGTTATGTTGGCTACAGCAACGCTGTCAGCCTCAGTGTAAATGCACCATCAGTCTCATCAGAGTCTAACAAGGCTTAACAAGTCTGAAGGAGTCTGATTGAGTTCTAACGGAATCTGATAATCTTTATGAAAAGTAGGAAACGCAATCTGCATGCGTCTTTTAGAGTGTGATTGGTCTTAACCCTTTCACTCCCAACAGGACAACGTTTGTCCCAACGGTTTTTGAAAAAATTCTACTGGGTCAAATATACGTTGAAAACAGTGCTAGTTGTATCCCATTGGTGGAGTACCTACAGAAGCATATCTTAGAGCTCACTCACGTCTCGACAGATGGCGTTGTTGTTTCGGAAATCATTATTTTTTGACTGGGACATACGCTGTCCCAGGTCCACTGAGAGTCAAAGGGAGAGTGAGAAATTCTCCGATACCGGATTCGTATTACGGGGAGTCCATTCAACAATCTCTAGTAAAATATAATTCAAATTGAAAAAAAAATGGGAGCAAAAGGGTTAAAGCTGCATTCTGGCTAAAAAATTCTATTAGCTTTCCAAAATAAGACCTAAATCTATATAGGTGCTTTTTCTTCTGCATTTCTGAACAGGGCAAGTTGTGCACTCACCTCCACGTTTTTAGTTCTGCGGTTTACTAAGATTTTGAAGAATAGTTATCTGGATGTTTGTTGTGTAACAGTTGTACATATTATGTGAGTATATTTTGTAGCCGGTAACTCGTCGTTTACTCTCTCGCTGTAAATAAGAACCCCTGTAAAGACGGAGAAGCCCTTACAGTCCATTTTTTATACACGCAAAAAGTAACAAAACTGACTAGCGAGAGATCGAACAATTTTATGAATAGCCTAGGTCGTGTAAGGTGGATGTTCATCATTACAAGTGTACATCCGGTTTGGTAATATAAATGAGAAGTGGCATGAGAGGGCTGCTTTCTCCTAAGGGTCGTCGCAGCCAACAGCACGAGTTTATGCGACTATCACAATTGTTAAATGGTGTCCAGTGATCGGAGTCTATGCGAGCCTATGTGTCATAGTGCGTTTTAAATAGTATATTGAAAAGTTAGATATTTTGCGAGTTGACAAGTGAGGTGAGTTATTCACTGAGTATAGTGGTTTCTCACCGAGTATGGCCTGGACCTGCTTGGTATCGTACACTATTTAGATTAGCTATAGATTATTTAGCATTACTATAGAGCGGACAGTATGATGGTTTCAGTAAGAGAGTGACGAGCAGTGTTGAAGGGGCGAAAGGGTCGCCTCGAAGAGATGGGATTGGTAGACAATGTTGGTTGACGTACCTGATGCCTATGGGACTGTGATTGGTACACGAAGGTAGTTGCCGTGGCCGATGCACAGGGGCCCAAGGTGGTAATTGTGGTATACGGGTAGCCTGAGTCTTGTTGTCTTGGTTGGTAATGTGATGGTGCGGAAAGCCGACGGACTGGCAGTACCTGGTGGACAACCGTGAGGGGCTGGGGCCTGACTGCGTGAGTGGGTAGCCAGAGTGATGGGTTACCAGCAGTCAGGGGAGTTGGTCGGGTAGCTGCCGGATGATGGAGCTATCAGGCAACTCATGTAGGGGGGACGCCGTGCGAGACGGTCGGTGCTTCTGGTCAGGGGAGCCGGGCCAGGTGTACCGGGGGTTAGATTGGTCGGACCAGTGAGTGGGGCCTTGCAAACCCTGTCATGGTTGGAGGCGGCCTGACTCTGTCATTTAGTGACACTGCAGGGAGAGCGTGGTGCTCTCATTGGACCTGTAGCCAGAGTTGGGGACACAGTGCTACCAAAGTAAGAGAACTCAGCTAGAAAATATTGGAATGGTGAGAGTCCTGGCAATCATCTGTGGTGTGGTAGTCTTCATTGCGTATGCTCGCACCAAGGGATTGGTCAGGATCATCGGTAATCCTGGCGTGCATTCTAGCTGAGAAGTGATGATTAGATGTTGGAGTGTGGTCCGCTAGGTAGATTAAGTTACGTACAAGTCTAGCAAGGTTCCTAGGGTACTCAAACGTCATTATTTCCCCTACAGGTTACCTGATAAGAGGAGACTGAATCCGGCCATTGTTCCTGTGAATGTGAGTCTATGTTGATGTTGAATTCTTACTAACTTTTAAGAGGGGTACACAGGGAGGGGCGGTTCTGACTGGGTAATGGTTGCCCCCACCCCCTCGTTACAGTTGAAAGTCTTGACTGTAGTTCGGTTCGCCTCCCCGTTGGGCACTCTGGATGACGCTAAATGAACTAGGACGCACTGGAATTATGAGCCTGGACGCAGTCAAACTTATACATCGGGCCGCAATGAAACCATTCATTTTCTTCAATAATTTATCTCCCCTTACCGACCCGAACGCAATCAAACGACGCCCGCAAACTGAGTCAGATCATTCAAGCTTTTCACCCAGCCTATTTTTAATCTTGTCACTTACCGAATGGCCATACACGAAGTTAGTTATCAGGGTTGGATACTTCAGGAATAATCAGTTCTATATGCCATATAAAACAGTGTGATATAGTATTTACTAATAATTCATTCACCAAACTTTCGCATTCGGTTTTTTTCACTCCAACGGAGAGTTGCTCGAAAAGCTTTTTGGCCCTCTCGCAGGAGCCTCGCTGTGCGAACATAATATTCTCGCTTTGAAGTGCAGGCTTTTTATTCGACTTCCATCATCCGGTCAAAGTTGCATTGACGCGAATTATAAACAACGAAGCACCAGCTATAGATAAAAGTTTCAAAATTGTTAGTCCGTCGGTCCCCTGCCTGCGCTTTTTCGTATCATTTCGAAAAGCAATCGAACCGCGAGCATTAAAGCCGGACTACGCGATACGAGCTTTCAATACACCGGCGCTATTTGCTGCTGAATTTCGGCAATACGAAAAGACGATTTCCGTTTGAGCTATTAAAACGTTTTCCTCGTCGGTCGTCGACGTTATTAAATTTTCTGATCTTCAAACAACTGCGCGACGCGGACTGACTGGCGCAAAGTCAACTCGACCTGATGTTCAATCGCAGCAACGAAATTGACGAATTTTAATTAAAATTTCACCTCGATTCGCGCTGCACAGTCGTTTTCGCCGGTTACCGTTTATTGCCGCGGCGATGGCGAAATTACGAGCACAGCCACCGCCTCGCCAATCGATCAAATTTGTATAATTTCCGCTTGCAATAGAGCGAGAAACGCATACACACCCTGTATAGAGGGCAGGGAAGACGGAACGCGTTGATACAATCGCCCTGACTGAAAAACATGATATTTAATTTCGTTAAATTGTTATAGAGGTACCCAATAATACACGCTGTACCCGGCTGGGAAAAAAAAGAGGCGGACCACCTTCGGTAACTGAGCGAGCGAACATGACACCAAATTATATTTTTAACCTGAAACATCCTATCGAGTGGTCAATGCAGGAATCGTCACCACATCTGTGATCATCAAAAACGATTGTTTCAGGAGGCTCCCAAGCTCCTCGAGCTCTTAATTCGAGATTAGAAGCCCAAATTCTCAAATTTGAATATCTCCTTGGGAGGGGGGGGGGCCTCTCTTGGGATGTATATTTCGAATTTTCACATTTGGCTAGTCGTATGCTTTTGGCCATCTTCATTTCCAGCCATCGTGCTGAGGTTTTCTTTCTGAATTATTCTAAATTTTAGGGGGGAGAGGACCCTACTTCCACATCGTTATCACTCAATGCAGTCGTTCATACGATTTATTTGTTGATTCTGAGCCCATATTGGAGGGCATCTATTATTTATTTTTGATCGCGTACAAAATAGACGCACTTATCGCGAAGTACTGGCTCCATGTTTATTTACAAAACCGTCGAGTACTCCATTGTGTCTCATTATATTTTTTTATCAATTTCTATTATTGAATTGAATTGAATAATGTGTATTTGGAAGTTTCATACAGCAGAAGGTCGTACATGCATTACCCCTATACGCCTAGGGCGCGAGCGTATTGTTATTATTATTATTATCAGAGGACAATTACTAAAGTGGTTTAAATCCTACCTCAGCAACAGGAAACAATGTGTAGAAATTAATGGGCATAGTAGTTCAGAAGTTTATACCAAACATGGCGTCCCCCAAGGGAGTGTACTCGGGCCAGTTTTATTTATAATATACATTAACGAACTTTTTTCGCTACCACTTCATGGAAAAGCAATCTGCTATGCTGATGATACATCCCTCAGCTATAGTGCTACAACAAAGTCCAATATCGAGAGTGAGTTTGCACAAGACTTGAGAATACTGCTGCCATGGTTCAAGAAAAATAAATTAACCCTGAATGTTAACAAGTGTATATTTGTGCAGTTTGGTTATAAAAACACTAATGGTAATGAAGTAACTCTATACATATGCCCCCATTCTCAGAATGAAGATCAAATCCGTAATTGTAATTGTCCAGTTTTAAGGAGGACACATGCAGTAAAATACCTCGGCATATATTTGGATGAAAAACTGACCTGGAATGTTCACTCAGAATACCTTCAGGGAAAACTAAGAAAACTAAATTACCTCTTCTTCCATCTGAGGCGACTCTTCAGCAAAGGACACCTGATAAGAGTATATACGGCAATCTACGAATTGGTCTTAACAACTGGAATCATTCATTGGGGAGCATCCCCCCCCCATACTAATTCTCTATAAATATTGCAGAACGGTGTTCTAAAGTGCATACTGAGGCTTCCTAGGCTCACTAGTACTGGAATGCTATACAAAGCAAAAAGAATGACCTCATGCCAGCTACACCAATATCGATTGCTTATGTTCGCTGTAAAGCATCGGCAACTTACTACATTCATATCTGGGTCTGGTGACGGCGGTGCAACAAGAGCCAGGGCAGCAGTATTACTTCAGCATCCAAACTGGATGAAGTATCACTCTAGACTTCAGTGTCTATACCAAGTATGCGAGCTGTACAATTCCCTTCCACGTAATATTAGAGAAATTAAAAAAATAGGGGAATATAAAAGAAAAGTGAAAGCGCATCTATCCAAAGAGGTATGCAGACCCTAAATGACCCCACTTGCATTGATCCAAAATTCCGTCACAGTCCTCATTTTCAATTTCCAGTTCTTTCTCCTACAGGTTCAGGGTCGGTAAGTTGTAAAATTAAAACGTACCTCAAGTTTGATGGGTCGTTGGGTTTTTGGCTCGGGTTGCTCTGCTGAGTTTAAATGTGGATTTTGAATCTAGTCTGTTTTTTAGTTTTATAATTTCACCTGTAAGCCTGTTTCACTTGTGAACCTGATTAAGTGTTTCAATGTTTAGATGTTGCCAATTTTAATTTTTCGTTTACCATTATGTTTAATCACTGCTCAGTCTTCATTTAAATTTCTTACCTTGGGCTACATGCTGTGGGTCATTGTCTCCCTCTGTTTCTGTTTCTGTTTTGATTTTGTCTTTATTTTTTTCTGTTTTGTTTTTACTCTGTTTTTTGCTCTGTTTTTGCTCTGTTTTTATTTTGTTTTTATTCTTTTTATTTCGTTTTTATTCTGTATACATTTTGTGTTCTACCTTGATTTTATTTTTTATTATTTTTATTTTAGCTTGCTTTATTTTCAATTTTTTATTTTTCATTTCATTGGTCGGCCTATCCATCTACGTATTTATATATTCATTTTTATATTTTTTTATATTACTATGTAAAGTTAGCTACCTTTATGTGTTTAGTTTCTCGGTTCTCCCTTTTCGGTTTCGTTTTTGCTTTGCTATTTTGTCCTACCATATCGTGATTGTTTTGTCTCCGGGTATTTAATGAGTTTTCGTAATTTTGTAATCTTATTTATGGCCTTTGTTTGGTTTATTTCTTATCTACATTCTGCTTACTATAGTTGGCCCACCTATTTAGTTATTTATTTATTTATTTACTTTTCATATTTATATATTATTATTATTATTATTATTATTATTTTGACTTGAATTTTCTCATCAATTTTTCTAAATTTACAATACACGTTTTTTGTGCTGTTTGACATGATTTTAATAATTTCAGTGAGGTGAATTTGGGACATTTTATCCTTTTAGTTTATTTATCGAAAATGCATGGACGTACTACCAGGCTAGTATCGCCCATACTCTCGTGGGGCTTGGTGGTAGTCCGTGGTGAAACACCTATGAGTATGGTGATAGTAGGCTGAACGTTCGTTATTACGAGTTATTAGCCCCCTTCGTCGGCAGTTTACTATCGGCAAATTTCCTACAGGTGAGATCCTGGGAAGGAGTTCTTTCTTCTTGGGCTCTTATTCCAAAATTTGGGCGGGACATCTGGCTTTCAGGAAATTTTGCTACAGCTACATACAATCATTCCTCATGGTTTGTCGACTTTGCCTCACTGATTCAGCGAAGCCCAACTAGGTCTTCAGAATATCATCTCTTATCTCGCTTCACTGGGAAATCTCGTTTAGACCAAGATATGGAATCGAAGCTCGAAATGATATATACTTGAATAAATATTCAAATCTCACCGAGTGCGACGCCAGCGTTGCGCGGTAAAGAAACGTTTTGCATTTGGGAAAAACAGCCGAGTACGTAGAAGTTGTATGCAGATGAAATTGCGCCCTGCCAGAAACGTCGCTTACGGAATACGTAATAGATCATGGCAAGTACGTATACGTACATGTATATGTATACGTATACTTCACTCGGATGCCAATACAAATTACGTGCTATCGCTATCGGTCGACGACGTACTCGCATACGTACTCCATTTCGTGGCGAGAAAATGACGCGAGCGAGATTCTACCGCAGCCTCGATCAATATGGCAGCCCTGAATGGGAAAACTTTCTCGAGTAACTCACCTCCGCACTCGCGTACACGCACATGGCAGGCGTTTTAGTTCGTCAAGCATTCGCGTTATCTCATCGTCGAACAGATTAAAACCTACCAATATTCGGGGGTACAAAAAAACTCTGCACTTCACTTCTCCTCACCTTGTTGCAGGATGGATACGGCAAACCGACTCCCCAGCTGAAGTGGTGCCGATTTGCGTCTACACGCCACCAGCGAATGACGGAATTCGTCAACGAGAATTAATATCGGACGGAGAAATTCCTTTTATCGAACTGTCACGTCAGTTCGGCATCTTCGAGCTGCGAAATCGGCTGAATGGCGTTCTCTTTCAAAAAGCTAGTTTGATTTTAAGATCCGCCCGTATTTTCTGGGTCCTTTCAACCTCCAGCAGATTCACGTACACTGGCAGCAATTCGAGAGATTTTTGAAAAAAAAAAGCACACGTAAGACTCGATCATCTTGAACACGTGATGTTCTAACCACGACTGACTGGTTGTAGAAGAACGTCACCACCTATTCAACGAATTCGCTTGTTGGTGGTCAAGAAAGGTATGAAATGTCGGATTGGCGGAAATATATCTACGTTGCGTGTCTTAATGGAGCAGAGTGGAAAAAATTTTCAACTAAGTTTTGAAAAAAAAACAACTATTGGTCTTGAACTAACTGTGAAAGTGCGGGGAGGTGGAGTGAACGTTTCGCAACCTTTCATTACAAAGAACGCGAATGGTACCAACTACCCACTTTCATATCTTATCACATTATTATAGATGTAAATAGTTATTTATACCTCTTTTTCTAGTTTGCTCTCAACCCGAGCCCTGGAATCCGCCCTTTCGAGCATTACTTCAGAGACGTCGGGGAGGCTGTTAGGGCTGTCTTAGCCCTCTTCCCTTCTGGCCGAAAAACTCGTCTAAGTCGAAATCTGGCGAGTTGCTACGTGGGCTCGAACCCGAGATCTCCGGATTCCGAGACCAACGCGCTATCCACTCGGCCAACCAGAACCCCTAAATAGTTATTTATTTAAAAAAAAAAAAATAATAATAATAATAATAATAATAATAATAAAAAGGAAGGGGTCCCAACACTCCCTTCTTTTTCTAATTTACTCTCAACCCGAGCCCTGGAATTCGCCCTTTCGAGCATTATCTCAAAGACACAGGGGAGGCTGTTAGGGCTATCTTAGCCTTCTTCCCTTCGGACCGAAAACCCGGCCTAGGTCAAAATCTGACGAGTTGCTACGTGGGCTCGAACCCGGGACCTCCGGATTCTGACACTAACGCGCTATCGACTCGGCCAACCAGACCCCCAAATAGTTATTTATAAGTTTATGTTCTAAATTTTGTTCGGAAGATAACTCGAGAAGAGATTGTTTGATTAGAATAAAATTTATACAGCTGGTGGAAGACTATTAGGAATAGCACTCGCTGAATTTAAGCTAAATCGGCCGACTTGATGAGAAGGCAGAGAAGGTCAAGTTTAGTGATGGGTTGTATCTCCTGTACAATGTATCGAACGCCAAATGTGTCCAGATCAGGTAATTTTACATCCCTTTTGGTTCGTAACACCAAGTTTACGTAAGTAAGGATACATACTACATAATTACCAATAAAGTTTAATGTAATGTTTCGTTCACAAGAGGTATGGGTAGTAGAAGAAGAAAGATGGATTCGGATTAGTTGCATTCTTTATCCTCGTGAATGGAAGGATTAGGAGTTAGTTCAATACTTATATCCAGGTACACAGTGATCACTGATGAATAGGAAACGAAAATTATTTAAAAAATAATTAAAATAATTAATTACTGAAAAATCGCAGGCTTATAAGAAAAACGCATTAATTAAATAAAATTTTACACAAAACAGTCTGCCAATCAAAATTAATTGATGATGATGATAATATTCTTTAGTCTCTGGACTATTAGGTTGCGTTTCTCAACTTATTTCTCTCCAGTGCGAATCTTTCATTTCTGAGAAGGATTTTCGTTTTGTATTCTTCATTATCTTCTCTTCATAGCTCATTCTTTGCCTTCCTTTCCAGTTCTTCCCCTTGACCAATCCCTCTAACAGGAATAACAATATCCCTGGATGTCTTATAATCCATCATTTCAACTCTTCTCTTTTACATTAGATTCCAAATTTCTCTTCCCCTTCCTATTTGCCTCTATACTTCTTTACTTCTGATCTTTTCTATCGATTTTTACTATTATTATTATCGAGCCAGAGAGCTACACTCTCGGGCTATTGTTGTCTATATGTTGTAGCGGTCGGTATCCAGCAGCAGAACGGTAGGTGAGGGTGTTATGTGCTTGTGGAAGTTGGAGAGGGCTAAAATTCGACTATGGGGGATGTGGCAAGAGTTAAGAAGGCAGGTGAGAGAGGGACATGAGAAGAGGTGGTCCACGGTGAGAGGGCCTTCATCTTCACAGTGTGGGCAGTTGAGGGGATACAGGTTAGTGAGAAAATGGGATGTGTGAGGCGTTATGTCTAATCCTTAGGCGGGTGATAATAACTTCCTCGCGGCGGGAGGAGCTTGGGACGTTGAACAGGGGACAGGTGTAAACTTGATTTGGATGAGCTTGGTGTGCCGAGAGGCTTGATGCCGCCACTCCTTGAACCACGAACGCAAAATGGTCTGGCGAATGGCGGAAGTGAGATTTGTTGAGATAGGGAGGTGACGAGTGATATATGGGAGCTGTGTAGCTTGCTGCGCTGCTTGATCAACTGCCTCATTTCCTGGGATACCAATATGACTTGGGATCCAGATGAGTGAGATGCTATTGGTGGTGAAGAAAATGAGATGGAGAATGAATGGATGCGTTGGACGAATGGATGCGTTGGACGAAAGCATGCGTTGACAGGCGATCAGAAATAGACCTTAAGGAGGAAAGTGAATCTGAGAAGGCCAGATAGTGGGTGAGAGTGGGTGGGTCTTTGAGCAAGGAGATCGTGACTAGGCACAGTAGGATAGCATGAAGTTCGGCTATGTAGATGGATGCTATGTTTATAAGTCAAATTTGATTTTTAACATTCTCCGATAACATATTTCAAAAGCTTCTGCCCTTTTTCTTTCTTGTGTTCCTATTGTTTAGGTCTCACATCCATACCTTGCTATATACTTCAAATATACGTTCGACGAAATCTCAGCCTCACTTCCAAAACCTTATTTACACTAAATATGTCTCCTTTTTGAAAAAAAAGAGGTCTTTTATCTTGTTCTATTCTACTTTTTATTTCTGCTTCGTTTCTTTCATCTTACGTCATCAGACTACCTCAGTATTTTTTAGATTCCTTTACCTCCTTTATGTCTTCACCTACAATTTCCTTATTTACTGAACTTTGTTTCCATCTACGTACTGACTACCATCACTTTTGTTTTATTCTCATTCATCTTCATTTTATATTTTATACTCCAATTTTTCATCCAACTGTTTCAATGTTTTCATTAGTTCTTCTTCACTTCTTTCTACATTATAATATTTGCAAACCTTATCACTCTAACCATCTCCCCTTGTATTTTCACCCTTGATTTCCTTTCATTCATTTCTTCAATTATTCTCTCCATAAATAAAATGAACAGTACTGGTGACAAACAGCAACCTTGTCACACTCCTTTTTGAATCCTCTATTTGTATTTGAGCCCCACTTTGATCTTTCATAAGTTCCATATTACTCTTATTTCTTTATACTTAACTCCTATCTCGTTCAATATTTGAAACATTTTTGACCATTCAACATTATTAAAAGCTTTTTCTAAATCTGCAAATGCTACATATGTAGCCAAACCTTTTTTCAGTCTATTTTCTTATAAAAGCCTCAAACATAACACTGATTCCCTAATTCCTCTACTTCTTCTGAATCAACATGATAAATAAGTTATGTTGGTAGATATTTAGATATTTTAAGGGGAGTCTGCCCCCCGTATCCACTCCTATCCTCAGCTCTTATATGGTTCATCCGCCAACCTCGAACAAACACACGCACATTCACCCGCAGGTAGACAAACACTTTTATATATTTCGAGAACTACGGCACCGAAACCTGATCAACATTTTTCAATCTTCCGAAAAAAATTCAAATCTGCCGTCAAAATTGAGGTCGAGTAATTTTTCGAGAAATTTTATCAACATATCTCCAATTGTCGAGCCTATCTTGGCAAAGGAGCATCTCCGTCAAATTTGGTCAACGAATTTGAAATCAGGCTGAGGTTATCTCTCTATTTTTTCTGTCTTCAAACAATAATTGTATTTGTCCCACATTATTAGTATTATTATTATTATTATTATTAAAACACTGTTAACGCAGATATTTACGCGTCAGTTTATGAACAAATTGTGTAAACATCAGCGCGCGCTGGCGGCGTTGTTTTCTACTATACGAAAATTTTACAAGAGACTTGTTATATGTATATTTTAACAAAGAACAACTTTTGTATGAAACATTTTCCCCTGAAATGTTGTCTACGCGAGATACTTCTGAAAAAATAAATTTCGGGGTCTTTGAAGCCCTCTGGAGGGCTTAGCTCCACCGGGATCCCTGTGGACTTTTAGTATGCTAATTAGGGAGCCATTCCCAAGACATTTCAAAAGAAAAATCTTCGATGCCATTTATGTCCATTTCAAAGCCTAATTTTCCTGGACTAATAAGATCAAAAGGTGAACAACCGACATTCTGTGCACTTAACTAACAACTACTCATGTTAAGCCATAACAAGGAAAATTACAGGTGCAATGTATCCGAAGTACGTGTTATTAAATAAAACAGGAACAAAATCTGCTGCGGTAAAATCCCTAATACAAAGAGAAATCGACATGTAAGTCTAGAATATCAGTACATGAATAACCACAAATTACAAAGAAAACAGGGATCAAAAAGACTTCCACGAAGAAAACTCAAATATAAAAAAAATTGGTAGATTTCTACTTCTGATATTGCTATATCAGATTGGATTACTTCGAGGGTTGTTGTGGTGAGGCAATGATCTGCGAACACATTTGCACGTTCTCAAGATAAGTTACTCGCTTTCTCAGTGGCAGGAGAGAAACACTCGGTCAGGGCAGAACCAGAATATAATCTAGAGCAGGTGTCAATTCATCCGGGTTTCTTATTTTTGTCTTATGCTGTCCTATGTTTGGCAAGAACAAGGGAAGGGGGATCCAATCCATTCTTTGAGGTGACCATGATAACTAAGACTTCTCGAAGACAGAAACTGACCCACAAAAATTTACAAGTTATTAACCAGCGAAAATGTTTTGTTTAACAAGAAATACCAATCAAAGGTTTTTACATATCTTTAAATTCTTACAGTTTCAGTGTTCTGCAGGCGGACTGGCTCAGGACCAGGGGCTTTTCGAGGTGGCCTCCACGGCCCAGCCACTCATCGGTTACGCCTTCCAGTTAGTTTTGCGCACCTGAGTACACCCGAAAAGTAAGACACGCATAATGATAATAAAGGCAAAACGTAGAAAGCAGAAATAATAAGATAACAGACTGAAGAGAGGAGCGCTCGAAATGGTTCAGATTAAAGCTGTACGGTCGCTTACAAAGCAGAGACATTTTCGAAGGAAAATCTCGGGTATTACTATACCGTGTAGCGTATAGGTATGGCTAGACGTAGAATGAACGCGAGCTGGAAGAAACATTAAAAAAATACGTAAGAAGGAAATTAATATCGTCGCACGAACGAAACAAACTACACTTATTCTCGTCATACTTTTTGCCGATATTCGACTCAGGTCGCAGGGAACATAACATTTTTTAACAGCCTATAAGGGCGAATCTGTAATTCGCACAGATGATGTATACGTGTACAGGCAATGGGACGGAGGGTGAACGACGTCTAACGATGGAGGTTTACGAGGCTAAACTTAGGCGAATGCAGAACAAAGACGTTTAATATCCTGAAAACAGACGTAGACTTTAGTGTTGGAAATATTTTTTTAACGTTGACGATAACTTGGCCGGGACGCAGAGCGCAGATTTATCTGGCTTCTGACTGCCTGCTCGTACATACGAGAGTAAAGTTTCGCTCGAACACAAAATGCACGTCGCGAAGGCTAATAAATTAACAAGAAAATATTTTTACGGACGTGTTTTTAATCCCGCCGAGTGGCGCACAACTTGCGACCTCTTTTTTGCCATCCAGCCTCCACGGCGACTACGGCGGCTATCGTACCTCCTGACCAAGTACGAGTATCTCTATTATTTGCAGCTGCCAGAATTGCGCAAAAGCACGAGTATCATGAGCTGTCACGTACTTAAGACTCCTGAGGACACGTGCATACAATGACGCACAACAGTAAAGTATATTCCTTTATCTTTTTCTTCGCCCTATTAGTGCCCGATTTCAGCTTTTCAGCCTATAATACAACACTTCATTGTTCCGAAAGAAGAAAGTGAAAAGTGAGTCGTACAATATGCGCAGACTACGTGAGCATATTTTCAACAAAATTTCCGAAACTTCTAACTTATAACTGTTACAATTTGCACAGCCTACCTGTATCAACCGTTTTTCCTACTTAAGGCGATGATTATTGTAGTCCTCCGCAGGGTGGTCAGGGATTAAGGTTATTCAAAAAAAGGTATTTTCGAAAAGTTGCGCCCCAAGGACCAAGAATATTTAAGGATAGCACACCAGAAGGTCACGTTCAAATTAAGATTTCTCGCATAAGAAAAATTTAAATTTTAGTTTAAAAGACCAAAAATATTGGTGTGACTCAAAAATTGTTACCATTAGTGTACCCTCTTAGTGCACCAATTAAGTACCTACCCGCACTTCTATGAAGAAAATATTTTAAAGGTCAACACCCAATATTTTTGGTCAAACTCGATTTTCTGGATTTTAAAAGCAAAACTACAATTTTTTTAATAGAAAATTTTAAGTTAAATTTTAACCCAGGTATGTTACCCCTATCTATATTATAAAGACAAGTTGCGTTTTTATGTCGTCAATGTTCTCAGCCTGTGCTGAATATTACAGGGTGAAATTGGCACAAAATATAAATATTGAATCGGCAAAGATCCTTTTGGTATCCGATTTTCAATAATTGAAACATAAAAGCTGTAATAATTAAGCTTTATAGTCGACTTGCATGTGTGTCTATATGTGAGTGTTCCGCGCGCTTACCCCGTCATTGTAAACGCGTGTTAGAGTGATCACTGTGACCAGTAGGAATTATTTTATAGTAGAACGATCAGGGTAGCCATGCGATAGCTACTCATTTTACAAATACTTTTTTGCGTAATTTTTCATTTATTATTGAGATTAATATACATATACATCATGTCTTTTTTGGGGTGAGAAAATTTTCGGAGAGCGCCGGCGTTGGCCCTGGTGCAAATTACTCAATTTTTCGAGACGAATTCGAATCCGTTGTCAGAAGTGAGCTAGAGTCATTTTTTGACCAATGTTGACAACTTTTTCGAGTGTACCTCGGGAAGGGAGCGTTGCCGCCGAATGTCAACACCGAATTCGAAATCAGCGTATAAAACTGAGTCAAAAATAGCCTCCAATTCCGAAATTTTGAGTTTTTCAAATTTTGAAAATTCCTCCATACTATATTATGTCTTTTTTGGGGCAAAAAAATTTTCGGAGAGCGTCGGCGTCGGCTCTGGTGCTAATTACTCAATTTTTCGTTGCGGGTGCTAAACCCGCAAAGCACGCTGATGTTTTCGCGTGGATCGCGGGTCTGTACCCGCGATCCTCGCTAAATCTACCGCGGGCATTGCGTGTATCAAACCCGCAGAATTTGAGCAGGGTTTCAGTGCGATGAATTGTATTATGACTGATTTACGGACCACACTAACTATCCCTCGCACTTGAAATTTATTATTCCTGTCATTGAATGGCCCAGCAACAGTCGAGGACTTCAATCCGGAGCCATAAGCAAAACTTTGGTTGAAGACTCATCAAAGTGCCGATGACCAGAGAGGGGGTGGAGTCACGAAGAAAGAAAATGAAGATGAGCCCGCTTCAAATTATTATTTTTTAAATTTATTCAAATAAGTTGATAATTTTTACTCCTAATATTTACTGACAAATTATAAACATGCTACGATTTTTTCGAATTCTGAAACAGTAGTATTTTGATTAACAAATTTGGCTTTCTAAACCCGGTAAAATGCCCATATTGTTTTCAAGAATAGGAGCTCAAAAATAATTTTTTTGGGGTGGAACTTGAGCCTCCATTTTTAGCGTATACTCTCAAGCATTTCTTTCAGCGGACCACTGTCTGAGCTTGTCTTCACGGTTGTAACTGCAATTGCCGATATAGTCATCGAATTTCAGTTTCCTCATTTTCCCACACCCCGTTTTAGATTTTCCTTGACTACTAAGCTCACCAGCGAAAATTAAATGTCGCGTTCAAATATTGGATTAAATTCGGTTCTAACTGCTGAAGTAACACATCGAAAATATTTCGCGGAAATTTCCAAAAATAGCAGTAATTTGAATATGGCCGATATGATAAAACGTTTCTTTTTAATGCTGTACCGCGTATCAGTTCGTATGTATGAATTATACATACTACGCACATCGCGTACCGAATATATGCGTAACTCTTCACCCGGAGCGAGAGAATTCACTCATCGATCATTCGGTAACTCAACGCCCTGATTCAGCTTCGGATGCGGTCAGTCGTCATGCATGGAAATTAGTGGACGCCAATGTTTATTTTTTCGACGTTGATTCGACGCTGCCGCCAGCAAATTAGTGCGTTGTGAGGAAAGGCAAATGCATAATATATTACGGTGAATTCGAACCGAACCGAATTCTCCGGCATGCGTTAGCCCAGGCCGCTATGCCTCAATTCAGGGGGTAAAAAAGCCGACGATGCTCGATGAAATTTTCACAAGCCGAGATTGAAGGGCGTCGGACGGATGTAGTAAAATAAGACGACGAGATAAAACTGGAGCGTGATTTAATTGAGTCAAAATTTTACAAGAGCCCCCGGGGAGATACGAAAATGTCACCGAACAATGTGTCAACAATCCAGTTTTCAAGGTTGATTCAATCTCGCATTTCGGTGAATTTGAAAAACGGGAATCATGGCCGTCGAGTTAAATCTAGTGATACGGGGACCCTGGAGGAGACTTCCCACAGTAACTGACTGAATCATTTCCGATTTCATCGGAGACGTTTCAAATGCAAGTTTATAATACCCGATTCAACTACCCATGAGAATGGCTACGAACACTTAATACATGTTTTAGAAACGAAGATGCATCATAAATTAAAAGTTCGAAACTACGCCATCAAAACATTGCACAAGCGCCTGCACGAGACCTCAGGGGAGGGAACGTTCATCCCAAAATTCTCTTTCAGTATACGTATGAACCGAACCCCAGATATTATAAAAACAATGAAACGATTTCGCGACTGATTACGACCTGAACACCGGAAATGATGATAACTATGAAATAAAAGACTTTACAGCTGATTATATCCGGATGGTTTCCCGATCAACCACAACAAAACTCGGTATACCCCTTTGGCTTCACCCTAAAATAGGGCTAAGAGTCTACATTCTTAGCTTTTAGCTTTTCGAGTTTTTTCGAACACTCGCTATTTTAGAAGCAGAGATAGGCAATATTATTTGATATTATTTTCATTAATATCAAATGAGGAGTTATCTGTCAAACGGGCCCCTGTCAGCACTGATGATTTTGAGAAAAACCACTTCAATGTTTTCAAGCTGAAATCACTGCTTTCAGACTGATTTAACTGAAAAATATGTTAAATTATAAAAAGTGTTCACTGTGATTCCATTAACAGAAATGACTGATTAATTGTTTAGCTCGTTCAGAAACAAACGCGGACGAATTAAGGAAAAATGAAAATGACAGGGGCCCTTTTTAGAGCGATGAAAAAATTAGCGTGTTGGAACATGTCGTGGTTTATCGTATCTGATTTCCCATGATAATACTGGTGAATTTTACGCATTTATTCTTCTACTTTGCTTGTTTCCATACATTAATATAACTTATGAAACAATAATAATAAAATTCCTAACTGGCTGTATGATGAGTTATTGTCAATTCTACAGCCACGCTATCCAAATTTTGCGACACCATACAAAAAATAAGAACAACTAAAGATAGAAAAATAATCATATACGGAGATTTTAATGTTCCCCATCTTCACGAACCGGATCCATTAAAATTTCCTGACAATCCCTTAGCAACTCAAGTCAAAAATATACTCCACCTGCACAACCTCAAAATCGTCAACTCAACACCTAACTCCTACGACAGAATCCTCGATCTGGCCCTATCTAACAACAAGCAGACAGTTCTTGAAATCAATCGCGCCGTCCCAATTTTACCCAAAGACAAATTTCACCCTGCGCTTTGTTCGAACCTAGAAATACACGCCACGAGTAATTCCGGGAAAAACGCAACCGACGACCCTGACACTTACAGACCAATATCAATATCAGGTCATGTCTGAAATGAGCGCGGCTAAGCCGAAGGAGACACCATGACAACGAGAAGCAACCACACAAGACCACTACTATGGACCGTTTGGAAAAGAAAGAAAGGGGGGAAAAGAAGGTAAAAATTAAATTTCCAATTTTAAGTATTCTTCATTTTTTTGTTTGTTTTGGTATCCAATGTATTGTAATAACGTATTTATGTTATTAATTTTGTTTTAGTTTTTGTCTTTATTCATTTAGACAAAGGGAAATGAGAAGACCAAAATGTCACAACTGATCTAGTTTCAGTTTTTTTTTTTTTTTTTTTTTTTAAATTATTAATTTACTAATGCCTTTGGGTTGTTAATTTAATTTTTCTACGAGTCATACTCTCGTATCTAATTAATTAGTTTAATTTTTCCATCACTATTTTATTCTTTCTTTTTTCAAATTTTGTTACCAGAAAATTATTTTTACAGCGTTCGGTTAGGGATCGTATCTTCAAAAATATACGAGTGTTAACCTTCGCCGCTGACTCGTTTCTTTTTTCGAAGCAAATGCCAAACACTTGCAGTTTTTGGATTCCTTCGAGGAAGTTTTGAATCTCTCGAATTTACTCAAATTCGCTGTCAGTACGGCGTTCTTTGATTTTATCTAAATTCAACCCAGATAATGGTACAGACATGATGTAATAACTTCAATTTTTACAGGTTCGAAAGAAGTCTCTTTCAAAAGTTGTTGTTATCAGTGAATATATAAATGGAGTTTGATCGGTAGTCTGAGATAGATGGTCACTGTGTATCGGTTCGTCAGGGAATACGTGAGAATTTCATTTTACGATAATTTTAATAAATTTTCCACTGAATAAAGCCGACTGAGTTTTGCTGTACTCTAATATTCGTTCTCTGAATTTGGGTTCTTCCCCAGCACTCCAATCTGTCATAATTTTATTGCCATATGTAGTCTGTCCAGTTTCTACTTTCTTCGGTTTAGGATTATCAAAATTCATTACTTCATGGATGGAGGCTAGTTTAAAAAAATCTGATTCGGAGTTTCTGCAGCCTTCACTCAGCTCTCCCATTATTTTCATAATTTATACAGCGAGGATTTTTTTTTTACTCGCGTGCACGAACTACACCAACATTAATAAGAAAAACTCGACCTTCACGTTTTCGACGTTCTTTGAAATAAATTTCTAAATTAAAATCTTTTCGCATTTAGTATTCATGTTTATTTATATTTTGGTATCACGATTAAAGAGGAAATGACACAATACACTTCGTCCACTGACACCCCAAATTTAGTGATGTAACAAATAAAAATTTAAAAGAGTCACTCAGATCGAAGACCTTAAAAACAAGCGATTAAAATACCACGAGGAGTGTAATACCAACAATAAATTTAAAATCCGAATTAAGGCCAGGTTTCAAAAATACGGGTTGTAAGTTGAATGGATCGTTAATTACATTCTGGTCCGCGATCACTGGGAAACCATTTTCTAGGTATACGGGAATTGCACCTATATATAAGACCTTTGTTCTCAGAATCAGCCCAACGAGAGAAAAATAATTCCAGCGTGGTCCTGTGCAGCTCGTGGCGATGGCGTCCTCGAATACCCTCGATACCGTACGTAATAATCGTTTCTGAGAGTCCAAAATTAAACGAAAAAGAAAGAAAACAGTTCAGGTGGGTAGCAGCAAAGGATTCGCGCAATAATTTTCAAAAAAGATTTCAGCGAATTCACAAGCATTCCTGCTGTCTTGCGATTGCAATAAATTCAATTCCTTTTTTCTTCGCCGGTTGCGTGCTCTTCCTAAATTAACTGAAATGGAAGATCTTTTCTTCTTCAAATTTAATATCACCGTTGCGAAAATGTTACATTTTTACACTTTTTACTACCTACTCCATCTTTCCGTTTGTGCTTAACGAGTATGTACGATATAAATTTCTATTTTATATAAGTGTTTGAGGAAAATTACTTTGTTACAAAAAAAGACGATCCCGTGTTGATAGTATTCCAGAACTTCCCGTAAATTTTACAGCGGGGAATGGGGATTTCACATTTTCTTTCATGTCAACAGTCTCGATGACAAAATTTGTGATTGTAATATAATAGAATGTTATTTTCGTCCAGCTTTGTTCGAAATGAACAAACACAGCGATATATTTTGTCAGCTTTCCGAAGCGAATATTTATCGAACAGACTTACTGTGAATTAAATCAGAGCTCCTCCAAAATGTTTCCTCAACTGCGGGGCCGTAGCTATGGGGAGAGGGAATGGGGTGGGGTGGCTTTCCCAACGAACTGGAAAATGAACTGAGTTGGTAAACTTTCAATTGTAGTAGGCAAATAGAACTGAGTTCCGAAGTCATTCTGCTCTCCGCCGCACAGTGCTTTGAAATATGGCTTCAGATGGACTAAATAGTCCTTTATATTTAAAATTTCGGGGGGAGGGCGGTGAGGGGTTGGAATAGAAATTTTCTTGGACACTGATTCTAGACAATTGGTAATTCGGCACTAAACCCTACTTCGGTTTCAAAAATTTTTATTTTACAGTAAAATTAAGTCAGTAGAACACCCGGCGTGTCAAGGACGTAGTCTGGCTGAACCTGGTTAATTAATTTGATTTTATCCCAAACTTGAGGTGTTACTTTTAATGCTCTCCCCAACTGTAACTTGCAAGTGAGAACCGAGTTTGATCGATTTCATCTCAAATTGTGAACATTTTAATCAAGAAACAGAGCAATTTGGTCCTTCCTTACTCCGCCTGATTGTGATTCATCAGAAAGCAAGAAAGAAAAAAATACATTAATGGAAAAATAAGAATAACGTGGTCTTAGCTTCATTTTTTCCCTATTCTGGTGAACCAGAGTAGATTTTTTTATGCTTTCAGTTTGATTTCCTGTTAAATCTTGATAAACGAACAAAGGAATAAAATAGTTTTTCATTTGAAGCCCTTCACTGATTCCAGTTTCAGTTCCTCGGAATTTTTTCTCAAACTGCTGGTAATTTTAAAGGAAGTTTATTTTTCACTTAGACTTATTCCCACTAAATTTTGATTCAAAACCACACCAGTTAGTTATTTAAAACACTTCCTCATGCATTAAAAATATTCGCTTCGCTTAAGAATAGTGGATTTGTAAACCTTTTTACAATTTCAAATTTAATCTCTTCCAAGAACCAATTTATGACCTCGCTTCAGGTTAGTCCCACAGTTCAGTTTAGCAATAAGAAACACATGCAAAAACTGAAACTTTAAATGTAATAAAAAAAGATCTGCTTGAAACTTTTCTTCTAAATTTGGTTTTACGTTGAAACATAGAGTACTTAGAGATAGAAGAGAAAATCTGGAAGAAATTTCTGCCTTAATTTAGTTTTGAATCTGTCTATCAAACTAGGAAATGATTTTTAACAGAAAATTTTTCCTGAATTTGAATTTGCAAGTAGAATCTTTTGCGTTTCCATTAAAAAAAAATTCTTCGTACATTTATATTTGTAGACCTAACCCCTCCTTCCTTCCTATCCGAGAAAAAACTCCAGCTGATATAATATGATAATGTAACCAATTATAATGTCTGATGTTTTCTATGTCTTTATAAGACTTTAATGCGTGTTTTATCTTTCTTTACTAAGTATATCTAATTGTGTTTTCTTATATCTTTATGCATTTTATGCATTTTTATCTGTGTACATTAAAAATCTGACTTCTTCTTTGTATTCCTCCTCACCAACTTGAAAAATAAATAAAATAAAAAATAAAAACTCCGGTTGAGAATACAAAATGGAATAATTAACTATTATTTCTTATTTTGTCCTTTTGTACAGTTGACTGCGTCTGTATTATGTTTTTATTATGCCTCAATTTGTCATCTTGTAATTGATTATGTCTCTATTACGTTTGTATTATGTCTTAATATGCCTTTTTACTATATCTAACTATACGTTTTTACTGCGTTTTTATCTGAATTCTGTCGTATTAGTTGATGTGTTTTTCTTTATCACAAAGGTACAGACATAAAAACATCATATTAAAAACCTGACAGCCCCTAGTCCTTTCTGACATGAAATCAAGGACCTTCTATATTTATTATCTCTTAATATCCTAGAATTTCTAGTTCAGTCTTACAAAGTGGTTCATTATAAGACATTGCAAAATTTTGAAATATCATAATATTTCATTTTTACTGTGGAACTCAAAGTGTGAGTCCTTAAATGGAAACAGAAACTTGTTACGCAGTTTTCAAAACCAGTGACTAAGAAAACTATCAATTCAAGTTTCTTCAACGAATTCAACATTCATGATCTATCATTCAACCCACTGAATGAACGAGGAAAGGAATCAATTCAGATTTATTTTTTGTATTCTACTTGACTCAAACCGTTCAATGATGTGATAAAAGACAACTTCAAATGCTAAAAACCAAAAACTCTTGATACCTAATTCCCTAATTGTCATTATTATTGCGTTCAAATCGAAATCAATGAAAATTATAATTCAATATTCGGAGTCGATGATTATTATGATTCTTCGCGAGTAAGTTACCGTAATCTTATCCATCTGCAGTAATTTTTAAAACCAGTCGGTGGCAAAAAAAAATGTAGAAATTTCAAATATTTTTCACGAATTTGTATTTTCTTCGACAAAAACTTTCTAACGATGATATATACCGTCCCGTTTTCAATTCCAAGGTTATGATAGTGAAACGAAGCTCAGGTCGTTAGTAAATTTTAAGATAATTATAAAATTTTTCATATTCTTAGAAAGTATATTACGAGCAGCCAACATTTGGTTGAAACGTAAAAATTTACGATTTCTCCGAAGTATGCAGGTTTATGTAGCCTCCTTCAAGATGGTACGATATCTCCATCCCCCTGAGAAAATGGAAGATTCAGAGTTTGTATTCTTGAATTCCTGTCCCCTAAAAATATACCTTCAATACGGCCCACTTTATTGATCTTCAGGGACGGACTCTTCCTACGTAATTCTGCGGGATAAGTACACTCAAAAGCGATTTTGAAATTAAAGAAACGTAAAGATTATATGAGTAGGTCCCCAATTAATTATAAAAAAAATCAGGTCCCTGAAAAAGAACAAGACGTCCACGTTTTTAATTTTTGGCGTTTTTCTCGAATACTTTTGCCCCCGAAAGAAAATCAGCTCAGTGAAACATTATCCGACATAGAATTACCATTAGAATGATACCCATACTGTGCACTTGCTTCAGATTAACGTGAAGAGGGAGGAAGTGTCAAGATAACCCTTCACACTGCTCCGCATTCACACAGACCTTGTGAGCAGAAATTTAGAAATTTACTCAGAACTCAGGAACAAATAATGAGAGTGAAACAATTTTTCTCACTTGTTTTTACGAGTAGGGCCAATTTGTCGCCTTTCTGCTTGAACAATATGTGAGAAATACTATCGAAAAATAATGTAATTTTTCCGAGCTAACATTTCTTCAGGAAAGCCTTTCCACATCAATTCCAATGAGTGAAATAAAATTCTCATAATGTTTCAGGTAGTTGGGATAAAAGGCATATGTACTACATTCCCCTTCCCCGCTTTCCACGATAATATCAACCAATTCATTTTTTCTCAATCTCTAATGGCTTTAAAGATTTCAATTCTTGAACATTATAAAATTCTTTGATCAATTTTTGGATGGAAAACTATCATTCCGCAATCTGCGTTCGTGTTCCTTACGAATGCCACCACCAGGGAAAAGGGGTTAACAAATAAAGCGGCTACATGAGTAGACTCATACATTTTCGAGATCGCTCAATTCGATTGTGTAAGTATTTTCGAATCTAACCCCTTCGGATGAAATTAAAGAGGGTTTCGACCGAAGAATAATCATTTTTTCAAAATTTTACCATCACCATCATCGGTCGATCTGAAACATGACAGGAACTTATTTTACTTCATTGGAGCTGATATGGGAACAAGGAGGACCGAAGAAATAGATCCATCAAATGTGAGTAAGAGTCTTCTCAGGGTCCATTCGTTAAATTGGTGAGCTCATTACAACGGTTAAATTGATAAAATTCAAATATTTTATCACGAAATTTCACCTGTATATAAACAGAAAAGCAACAAAATAGCCGAACTCTAGAAATGGGCAACAACAAAACCAAACTTTTTAAAATCAGAAAATCATTTTCGGACGTGCATAGATCAGGCCTAAAATTTAAAAACAATCAATATTTGAAATCGCAAATTTATTAATGTTGAAGTGCAAATGACGTAGGATTGAAATGCTTTCAAAATCCCCAATTTCAGCGATTTTTAAATTTCAACTGCATCATTTGAAATATTATTATTTTTTATTCTGCCCATGCTGGCAGTATTCAACGAAAAATTTGAAAAAGAGTCATTTTTGGCCATTCATCTTAACCAACAGTTGACATTGAATCTTTCTCTGTAAAACTTCGCAGTAAACATTTAGTCAAAGGTGACTTGTTTAAGTTTTCAGCCTGCGAACTCAACATCCGATTGTGTCTGATCGGAGTTCACTTACAATATTTTGTTTCTAATTCGTCAAGCGAGAAATATCAAGGACGCATCGAACATCGAACCACCGTCTGATCCAGCAAGATAAGGCTAAAGCCAATTAACGTTTCAGCTGTTACTAAATTTTCCGCTCTTATCGCCGTTTCAAAAAGGCAATTTGCAGCTCCGATACTAATGATCAAATGTATCCGTCCATAAACATTCCATGACGCTGTTTTTACATCGCCCATTTAATCTCCAAATCCGGGTTATATAAGATTTGATCAGAGCCGAATTCAGTATCACTCGCATTTTTCATATTTCTTTTGTGTACTCTTGCGAATTATTCTGTTTAAAGTGTTTTACGGTTTTCGCCTTTAAGACTTTATTCTTATAAAATGGGCAAAGAACGTGCGTCGTTGAACATCGAAATTGTCGGCCACGGCAAAGAAAGATCCACCATGGACTTCGTCATCGTCGGAGAAGGTAAAGAGAAATCCGCCATGGAATTCGCCGTCATCGACCAAGGCAAGGAAAAATCCGCTATGGAATTCGAGGTCATCAGCCAAGGCAAGGAAAAGTCCGCCATGGAGTTCGAAGTCATTGGCCAGGGCAAAGAGAAATCCACTCTAGACATCGTTAGCGTATAAGGTACTGACCTGATTTCTATCGTTAACCAGAGAATGAAAAAATTCATTACAATTTTTTATGTTCGGTTTCGTGTTTTCACCAAATTTGAATAAAATGATCTAACTGAGCAGGTTCGTGTTATTTTTTCACGGTTAAAATTCTCACGACGGTGTTAGTTTTATTTTTGAATAGTTTTACAAATGCTAACGTTAGGAAAACACTGATTATAAGATTTTTCCGGAAACACTCTTCTTTTAACTTCTCGAATAAGATATAACCTAGAAGTTAATATTACATTAAGGAGTTGGGTGAGGATTTACTTACGAAATACTTCGCATCCAAAAAGCAATGGAAAAACATTGGGGACACGCGCCTCCTCAGCCCCCGTCACGGTACGCCTATAATTACCAAGAAAGCTCCACTAAAATAAGTATGGATAAAACTTTACAACTAAGAGGTACTATTAACAGCAGATAAAATCAGGAAAATGTTCGAAAAATTAAACCGTACCTTGGTTCAAAATTGAATTTTTGGAAAATTTTTGAAATTAGGGGATCAGAAAAACTGTATTCTGAAAAAATTAAATCTGAAGCGCTTACTGCATATATTCCCTTCCCACAAACCGTTCTTTGGGTTACAAAGTCACAAAAATATATTTCTTAAAAAAAATAAGTCGAAAGCGGATTTAGAATCAGCTCAAAACTCACATTTTTGTTTAAGACGGGTGCAGTTAGAATTCTGGAATTTTCCAAATTCTTTTCTCAGGAGAAAAAATTAAAAAAATTCGCGAATAAATTTTAAGATGAAATTTGGAAATTTAACGTGCAGATTCGGGATCATCAGAACTAGAGACCGGAATTTTCGGCATTGAAGCGTGTGAATTTCGGCGCCAAAATCGGAAAATTCAGAATAATTCGGCATTTAAAACAAAAAAGGGGGAAAAATCAATTTTTATCCCAATTATGTATTCGATAATTAGAGAATTACCAATCAAAGTAGCAGATAGGCTCGACTCTCGTTTTTTTCGAATGTTTTAATTCTAATTATGAGTGTAAATGTTGATAGAAATAAAATAGAAGAAAAACAGCGGCGTCAGAAGGTTGTTTTTTAGAGATAGGGGGAGGGGGTATACAAGTTTGAAATTAAAGTCGAAAAACCAGAAAAATGTTTTTTTTTGTCTCTCAAAAGATGAAAGAAAGAAAAAAAATCTTGTAAAATTATAGGAATCTCGTAATGATTTCGAGGATTCTTTTTACTAACTTGCTGAAAACTCAGTTTTCATTTCTGTTAATGAGGGGGGGGGGATGTAAATGATACTGTATAGACTGTATACCCCTCGACGAGACTTACTCTGATACGTGAAAATAGTACATAACGGCTATATTTGATTATTCGATAGTCGTTAACGTCATATTTGAACCATTGTACAATATTTATCATTTCTTAATTTTATTCGAGAACAACGATTTCTTGTCGTTTCGGCATTTTCCGGCATTTTTCGGCTAAATAGAACTTTTTCCCTGCGTCCCATTTCTCATGATTCGGACTTCATTTTGACTCTCATTGATTTCGCCCTCAAGGGAAAAAAGTACCCAATGCCGAGGAATCCAGTTTCTAATTCATAACAAATTTAGAATAATTGGCCTGCTTTCACGTATTTTTTGATGAAACGAGATAATTTTCAAAACGTGAGTTTTTTAGTAATCCAACTTTAAACATACATCGAGAATCCAATTTCAGAATTTAGAAACGTCTTGTTGAAAATGTTGAAGTATCTAATCTTTTATGGCAATATAGTATTCGGCTAATTGTTTTTATCATGTGTAAGTACATAATTATACTTTTTTTTTCCCCTAGATGAAGAGGACCATTGGAAATGCATTATTTTCCAAAAGGTCTGCACATATATAAAAAAACCTATGTTTCAAATTTTAAACAGTGTGAAGAACCAAATTAATATTACTTGAAAAAAAAAAAAATGGCAGTTATTTTATCGAGCAAAAGAAAAATCTGACCATTGACGGATTCGGCTGGACAGAAAAAAGACATTGGCTGACTAAGAACATTTGGGACCCTCCCTCCTTCTACGAAATTGAAAAAAAATAAAGGACTGAGTTAACATGGTCTGACCTTTTTTTGAAATACCTCTACGTGTGATTCGTGCAACCTTTTTGGCGCATAAGGGTCACTACAAAAAAATCATTGGACCTTCTAGGAATGAATGGGCTCTTTATTAGAATGGTACCACCTTCTTTTCACTTCCAAATGATGGGCCCTTTGGGATATTTGCTAACAGAACCTATCGCTTTGAATCTGCCACTAAAATTGTCATCCTAATTTCGAAGGATTTCAATGAAGGCCATCCTACTCAGTATGACACTACATTATTTTTTCATTCAGCTGCTAATTATTACTCTAGTTCGGTGGCTGGCTTTCAAATTTCACCTTTTCTATACTAGGTATTCTACTTCGTGAAATACGAAATTTAGTTTGGCAAGGTTCAGAGGTAAATGCTACAGCGAAACTTCTGGAGAGAATTAGGTTTTAGAATTCTCGCTTTTTTGAAAAAAGAAGAGATGGAATTAGTGCAAAAATATGTTCCCTTAGAAGGGGACTTCGAGAATTTTGAAGAGGTCAGGCCCCCATCATTCTATT
The DNA here is from genome assembly GCA_031841125.1 of Acanthococcus lagerstroemiae. Taxonomy (NCBI): domain Eukaryota; kingdom Metazoa; phylum Arthropoda; class Insecta; order Hemiptera; family Eriococcidae; genus Acanthococcus; species Acanthococcus lagerstroemiae. The sequence goes on along the minus strand of CM063108.1, from coordinate 38,649,333 downwards.
ACTAGTACATTTACAACTAAAGAAAATAGTTGAATGATCAGTATCAAGGTTCCTACGAATGTGCTTGGTAAGGAAAATTAAAAAAGAAATCACCTTCCAGATGAATGTTACCCAGAGTACTCTGTATTGGGAAAAGTGAGGAGAAAAGCTCCACCATCAAACCGACTAGATTTATCAACCGAGAGTCTTTTGTACTGGAAAATGAAAAAGAACTTCACGCAGATACATAATATTGATAAATGATCCCAAGCTTCGTGAGGATTGCCAGGAATTCTTAAATATCTATACTTAAGGTCACTCAATGACCTAGTTAGCTTCAATGGCACCGAGAAGTGGCTACAGGGATACATTGTATCTTTTCAAAAATGGTCAAGGGGTACATAGTATCACAACCAGCCTCTCTCCTTAACATGAGGCTTTCGACCTCACTTGTCAGTCCCTGGTTACTAAGAAAATATGACGCAGAACAAATGCTTTCAGAAATCGAATCTCGAAGGATTTCTAACCATTTCATACAATTCTAGACACGAGGACAGATGAACCTACTCATCTCTCGAGGGCTTTAACAGGTGCAGATAAAGAACTTGTCATGTAAATCTTACGGAACACTTTAAGCCATTTTCAACACAGATTACGAAATTTAAAACACCCAGAATTTCTTTCTTACGACGTGGAACATGATCAGGAAATATCCTAGTTATTTTTCAAAAATATGAAGAATAACGTCGACACTTTCAACTATTTTCAATTTTTTCCCGAAAACTAATAATTCAAGGAAACAGAATAAGTTTCCCTGTCCCATCTATTCCCATTCTGCCCTACATTTCAAGGCAAAACACCAGCGTACAATAAAAAAGCATGATGGAGTAAGTTTTTGCACCAAACTACCGGGTTCTTCTCGGATCTGAAACTGTAAGACTTGATAGAAAAATCATTTTGAAAAAATTGGAATTCAGTGTACGTTTCGCAACAAGATTTTTAATTACAAGCTACGGCTATACCTTTGAAACGCTATCTGCTATCTCGATAAATTTTTTGTGTTTTTTTTCTGTTAAAGAAATATCGTCCTTTTCACTCCAAGATGACGGTATTTTAGCGAAAAAAATCGTGTCGTAATATGAGAGCATTGATTATCCGTATAATGTACTCTTTCTTTCTTATTTGGGGCATAACTCTTTTATATCGCGTTTCTCTGGCGAGAAAGTGTACAAATATGAAATGTCTCGGCTTTTGAACCGATATTTACGTTATACAAGATTAAAAGTATCTACACGGCAGTTTTATTCGCTGTCATGTTTTCTTCCTTGTTAGCTCGCTGACTTTCTACGGCACCCTTAATGCAGAGGAGAGAGTGACGGGGAGGGGGAGAGAGAATGCGGAAACTGTTTTCGAAGAATTAACTTACACTTTTTTTTTTTGGACTCTTCTTTTTTTTCCCCATCAAATTAATTTAGAAGCGAATCCGCGCGAAGTACTCTCGTAATTAGTTGGCGTCTGCTTTTATTTTCCCGTTTTTTATTTTGAAGTTTTTATTTTTTGTCGACGCAGCCGGAGTTGAGCAGTGATTCTGTTACAACAGACGAACAAGAAGACGTTTATCTAGAAGTCAACTTCGTGATTGAATAATAAAATTGTATTTTAGGACGACGGTATCGAGCCCCGGAGAAGGAAGATTGCAAAAATTATGAAATGTCTCAGCATCGTGCAAGAAAAGCTTAATTGCCAGAAAATAACTTTCCTTTTCGTCGAGATCGGGAGAGAGAGGGTGGAAGGGGTCTGTCTTTTTTTATTTATTTTACATTTTGGTAGAGTTTTTGAATTGTTTACAAATGAATGTTTTAAAACAAGGGGTCTGAAACAAAAGAACTCAAACATCCATTCTGCTCAATTCTGTGATCATGGCAGTTTCAATATCAGGGGTTATTCTAAGCGGTAGTTTTACGAAATTTCAATTAAAATTCTAAACCGGAAACAAGCAATCCCAAAGGAAAGTTCGAGCACTTGTAAGTTACAGGGTACGTACTCGTTAAACTGGAACAGAAATGAAATAATTTCTGAATTACGATGGTGTCTCGAACTGGAGTCTTGTATTTTGCTACGGAAACGGTAAGTGCAGAATGTCGCTGGAAAATATTAATATGTGGGCTTTTGTGCCACACTTCAAAAATCTAGCAGACATGTTTAGATTCTTCAATACACATTCGAGATTCCTTAAGACTGTCTCACCAATGTTCAGGACTTTTTAAAGCACTTTTCTAAACTCTTCGAAAACTATTTCAAGATTTAGTGGGACCTCCTCAATGCGTTTCCATACTTGACTTTGTACGAAAAGTACCGTTCTCACTTGAGTAAATTTACAGACTACACTGTCACTACACTGTCGAGAATTAGCCCATCAAGAGTGCATACAAGGGATCTTAGGATTGAGGGCAGTATAGTACATTAAATATGCTGTGTCTTGTCTTCTTATTACGAGTAGTTATTATAGTCTGGTCAGTCTGTCCAGTATCTGGTGAGTTATAACAGTGCCGTGGAAGGTGTGTTGTGTCTTGTCTTCCTATCGGCTGCATTGGTTTGTTTCAAAGGAAGAGAAGACACGATGTACCCACCACAGTACACTCCCATAACTCACCAAACATTGGACAAGTCAATCAGACTATAACAACCAATAGGTTAAGTCTGGTCCAGTTAAGAAACATAATTTGCAACCCGTAATGCACATCAATAATGGGCACTGTGAAGTTGGTGGGGAAGGATGAGTTCAATAACACGTTATCAGCGCCATGAAAAAATTATGCTTCTTAACTGGATCAGATTTTACACAAAACGCAGCGCATACTTACTATACGGTATGACCTTCACCATATTAAGTGTAAGTTTCAGGATCTTTAGTTGTAAGATAAAATGTAAAGCACTGATGATGTGATAATTCCCGAAATTAAACAAATCAAAAAATCAAAATGGCCTTCATTTTTTTCCTTACTCTAAAATCTAAAATATACTTAGCCTAGCATATAGGTTAAATTGCCCTCTGTTTGGTAATGGCCTCCCACAGGCGATCCTATTCCCCCTTCTTTTGTGCGATTAATGGGTATTACCCATGGCCAAATAGTTTATCAATTTTGTTCCTCCACCATGTCTTTTGTCCCGTTTTCTATCCTGGCTACCTGAACAGCCCAATTCCACTTCAGTCGTCTTACTGTGTAAAAAAAGTTGATATTGTGCTTCAATTTTGATTTTATTTTTGATAACTTGATTTTGTCTCTCCTCTTTATGCCCAGAATTGCTCTTTCTATATTATTTTGATGTACATATATTATAATTTTTTTTTTCTTTCGTTTTTGTGAGCAACCAAATCTGACACCCATATAACAGAATGGGGAAGACGCAGCTGTCTAAAATTTGCCCTTTATGTTTTAATGGAAAATTTTCCTTGAATATATTCTTCAGAGACCAAAATTTTTTCCAAGAGCAGGCTATTCTTGTGTCTAATTCTGAGTCATTACTTTTGTTAAAGGTAATAATTTGCTCCAAATACTTGATTCCGTTTACTATCTCGATTTTTCCGATTAATAACTAACGATTCTTCATTTTTATTTGACAAAATTTTCGTTTTTTTGAAATTAAGTTTTAGACCAGCTATTATTTCACTTCCCTTATACAGTTCAATTATCAGTTCCTTTAATTCATTTTAATGTCGTCCGCAAATCTTAAATTGTTTAGTCTGTTTTCGTTTATGAATAAACCCTATGACTGCTATTCCATTTTCCTCATAACTTCTTCTAGAGCCGCACTGAATAGGACGAACCCCCGAAAAAGTTTAGCCAAATCTTCGTTAAACAGCAGAATTACTCAAGTGTCATCCTACACTGTAACTTTTTGTTATATTTTGGTTGGCAAAACTGATATTGCTCATTGATACTAAATAATCCGCTTTAACGCTCTTTTCAATCACAGGAAAACATAATGTATAAATGAAAAAAATAATAAACTATTGCAAATTCTCCTAACTCCAAATACCAGTGTTGCCAAAATTGTGGACTATATTCTCAATCAATTAGTAGGCATAGAATTTTCGAATAGTGTGCTAAATTTTCAAAATACAATCATAATTTCCATTTTTCCTATTTTTTTTTTTTTTTTTGGAACTTTTATTTTTGGCACTTGGGTTATTTTGCAATTTCGTATACGAAATAATGAAGGGTAAAGAATCAAAACTTCACATTTGCCAGTTCACTTCAAAGGCGCAAATAGGCAAAATACTATACATGGGTGCAGAAATATCTTTTCAGCGCCTGTGAATGTGCGATGCATATAACTTACTCCACTTTCACATGCGCAGCAAAGATATTTCTGCATCCGTGTACAGTATTTTGCCTACTTGCGCCCTTGAAGTAAAATAGCAAATGTGAGTTTTGATTCTTTACCCTTCATAATATTCACTTACTATCTATATGGGGGAAAAAAACGTTTATACATCCACTCACTATACATATTATGAAAAAAAAAGTTTATTAGAGAATTCAAATATCACTCACACCTCAACCAAGTGTGGATTCAAAACTTTTCCAGACTTGTTGAAGTCACTGAAACACTTCAAAACCGCTATCAGACTCGACAGGACTCTTGTATGACTCTTGTGATTCTGTTTTAGACTTCTAAAATTAAGATTCACGCAGACTCGTTCAGACAAAGCTTAAGACTTTTTAAAACTCTTTATGGTTTTTCCTATGGTTTTAAAACTTCAAAAATCTTCCACACTCGTTCAAGACTAACGTGAATGCTCTTCTGGATTAGTTAAAGACTATTTCAGGCTCGTTTGATACTTATGACTATTTCATTTTTTTTTTCAGAACTTTGTAAAGCTATTTAAGACTTCTTGAAGGCTCTAATTATTCTCAGCTCTTAGAACACAATTGAAATTTCAATATTTTCCAATGAAATACTCGTACATAGAATATAATATATCTGTGACAACAGGACAAAGGTTGATATGTCACTTTCTTGTAATTCTTGAGAAATTTAATAATAAAATTTTCCATTTTTACAAACCACCCTTATGGGCTTTGCAAGTTTAAATTACATTTTGAAAACGACCTGTTGGGGTTTTAAGAGTTCTGGGTAGTGGATATGATAACTAGAGACTTTCACTTTGATTAAAATCAATAATCTTGAAAAGAATAAAATGACATCAACCCATGTCTTTTCTTACCACTACGCAATAATGGAACTAAAGTCTACTAGACTGATGCAACATAAACATTAAAAAAAAAAAAATCAAAACAAAAACTTGACATCAAAAGTTCTCAAACTACAATTTCCATTCGCCATTTCTGTCGTTTAAATTTGTAAAGTGTTCGGTAATCACACCTACATGTTAACACAAAGGAGATCCAACATTTTTACGATAAATTTTAACATTCTCTCTCTGTAGTTTCCAATAAACGCTAGACAGATAACTCAAACCGAATTTTTCTAATACTCGTACATCAGTCGACAGGGTGAGATACCGAAGTATATATAAATTATTCTAACGTATTCTAACAACGAAGGAAACTTGAAAGTTTGGCATAACAAAAAGTTATCTATAATTTATTATGCTGAAGATTTTCGTATTACATTCACGAATGTTATTTTCTAACAGAGGCGAAAAGTAAACTATGTATTGATAATAGCAGATATTTATTGGATTTTTCAAGTACCTGTTTAATTTATGTTTTCTGCTGAAAATTTTATGAATTCTATTGCGAACGGAATGCGCGCAGCCAGCGCCGTGTACGTTTTACAGGGTTCGACATTCTACGCCATTTATTTTCTTTACTTCCCTCTATTTTTTATTTATTCGCCGCATCAGATCTGCGTGTTGACCCTACAACCAACTGAAGCAGCTTTTGTACCTTTTTTCAGTTACATGGCCGGTTTGTTACTATATTTATACACTTTTCCTTCCATTTATTGATGAAGATTCACAGCTCTTCAGCTTTCTCTCTCACTTTTTCAAAGGTTTATCCGGGATTTTACGCTACTTTCATTTATTGCATACCAAGTCTTAATGAAACGAGATCGATGTAAGATTCAATGAGTTTAAAAGAAACGCACTAGGCATAAAAAATGAAGTTGTCAGTTTTCAGTCTAAACTAATTTCGGGCTGTTGGTAACCAGTGGTCGATCCAGGAAGCCATTTGGAAGAAGCAACTCAGAATATGTACAAACTAAAACACATTTAAACTTCTTCCCTCTCTTTGAGTATTTGGGTTATTTCATTATTTTTTTGTCCTCAATGGTATTAAGTGAGTAAATATGCAAAAAATACTCGGAAACTTGATCACCCTCCAACGTGTGTTACTGAGAGTTTTCAGCTCACTGAATTCTCAACTGAGTGACGATTTCGAGAGAACAGATAGAGTTTTTCACAGTGCCATTCAATCATTTCTTTCGTGGAAAAACAGCCCTCGAGAGTAGCTCAGACTTTTCAATACTCGTTTAAGAATCTTTTAGACATTTCCAGATACTTTTGGGACTCTTTAAGGCTTGTTAGAACTCGTTGACGACTTTCCTGACTTTTCTAGACTTAACTGAAACTTTTGAAGGCATTATTAGGATGTTTTAAAACTATTGCATAAGAGCTGTAGACTCTTCAAGATTCGTATAAAATTCAAAGGTTCCTTACTCTTCAATGTTCATTCACAGCTAACTGAGACTCACCCAGACTTGTGTGACTCCGTGAGATTCATGTTAAGAATTCTAACAGTTCAAGATTAGTTTTAGACATTTTGTCGATTCTTCCCGACCTTATTATGATTCTCCAAGACTGTATCGAAACTGTTAACAACTTTTCTGTAGTTGCTTAGGACATCTCGGTCAAGACCCTTCACAACTCTTCCAAAGTTGTGGGAGACTCGCTTATTCAAAGCTCGTTTTAGACTCATTATGATTTTCCGAAACTTGATCAAAGTTCACCAAAACATGACCAAGACGTTTCCATGACAAATACGTTTTCTGAGACCCTTACACTTCCAGACTAGATTAGACCTCTTTAAAATCAGATAAAGAGTTTTAATGACCCCTCCATTCTTGTTTAAGACACTTTTAGATTAGAATGATTCTTCACGGCTCCTTCCAAGTTATAGTACAACTTGTTGAGATTATTCGAAGTCCGTTAACGACGATTTATGATTTTTCCAGACTCGATTAAGACGCTACTCAAGAAATGAAACTCTCCCAAACCTTTTTGAGGCTCTTCAATCAGGGCATAATTTAAAATAAAAATTAATAATATCTTTTTTATAATAAAAATAAAAAAAATAAAAATTATGATAAAAATAATATCATAAGAAATTATTTGAATAATTAAACGAATTAATCTCTACACAATTTGGAAAATCAAAATACTTGACTTTTATCTGACCTATAAGTAGGGACGTACTGACAGGGGGTAAGGGGCAACTACAACTACCTCCCCCCCCCTCCGTAGGAATTCTTCACTCAGCAGTTGGGAAAATTTATCATTTCAGTCAGGCGACGTTAGGAAAATCCATCAAGTCAAACGTTTTTTTTTCTATTTTTTTTTTTTTTTTACTTGCTTTGACCCTTGGGAATTCAGTTGAGAAGTTGGAAAAATCCAACAAGTCAAAAGAAAAGTTTTTTCTACACTTTGATATTTGGGAATTTTGAGTTGAGCCATCAGTTGGAAAAATCCAATAAGTCAGTCAAAAGTTTATTTATTTATTTATTTATTTTTTTGCTTCCTTTGACACTTGGGAATTAAGTTGAGAAATTGAGAAAATCCAACAAGTCAAAAGTTTTTTTTCTTTTTGGCTTTGATATTTGGGAATTTTGAGTTGAGTCATCAATTGAAAAAATCCTATTTGCTTTGACGCTTTGATACTTAGAAATTTTGAGTTGAGTCAGTTAGGTCTTTCATAATTTTGCCCCCCTCCCCGCCCCAGGATAAACTCTTCAGTACGTCCCTGCCTATAAATTTGACTTTATATAGGACTGCGAAGAGGCGCGCCTTATGCAAGAACATGCAAGCAGTTCAGCAAATCCTAAAACTGCAAAATTAGTCTCATATGCTACATGGCGCAAATAATGAAGAAGAACGAATTGCAATTGAGGAGCTCACCTCCAAAGTGACCTAACTACAAAATTTTAGTTTTGAGAAGAACAAACAAAACACTTTATAAGCAAAACAGTAAAGTAGGTAATGGGTTTTGAAAGATAGGTATCAATAAGATCAATCTTCAAGAAAAAATTGTCGTTCTTGTTTTGGCAAAGTATGTCCCGAACGCGGAAAGACAGCGTGTTGAAAATAAAAACTCAAGAAATCATAATTTTGCAATTAGGTCACTTTGGTAGTGTGATCCTCAATTATTGAAAATTGGAACCAAAGTTTTTACTTCTAGCTTCGTTATTTTTTATTTCATTCATTATTTCTAGTCATTCATATAATCAACATTACTTGACCTATAGAAGAATTCTTAGAAAATACTTGACTTTTACTTTACCACTTGACTTTTTTTTTTTTTGAATACTTGACATTTACTTGACTTACTTGACCCTGTAGACACCCTGTCAATGCTCGTATAAGACTCCAAGACTCCTTGAAACTATCTAAAACTCTTCAACAGTCATTTGAGACTATCTAAGACTCTTCCAGACTTGTTTAAGACTCTGTACGGTTCTTATTTAGAACTCCTCGACTGTTTAAGACTTGCTTAAGACTTTTCATAAACTCTGTAGATTGTATTAAGGTCTCCGAGACTTTCTCAAGAGTTTACTCCTTCACATTGTTTAAAACAAACTGAGGCAAATTTAAGGCTCTTTCAGACCAGTTTAGGACCTATATAAATTGTTCAAGACTCTTCAGTAAGATAGATTCAAACTTTTTTTTTTTTTTAAGCTAAAGCGAAAGTTTCCTCTCCAGGAAACCTGAAAATAAGTGTATTATTAATTTTTGGGAATTCTGAATTTTTCAGTTATCTAAATTATACAGGATATTCAAAAAAAAGTGGACTATGCGCCTACTATGAACAGAATGCAACCCATCAAACAACTAACTAGTGGAGGTTGTAACTAACACTGTATTACTACGTATATGCACCCTAAATATCAAGGTGCTCATTAATCTTTTGATGCAAGAACGACACGGAAAAAAGAGTACATGAATTTAGCCTGTCAACTAGAGAAAAAGATAATAAAAATTAATTATTTTTATTCTTTAATGAATACAGTAATTTTTCCCCCAAAATAACGTCCCTTCGCTGCTAAAAATTTATCCTAACGTTCCATCCATTTTTCGAACTTTTTTTTGGAATTCACTTTTTGGTATTGTCCCAAAGAGAACATCGGCGGCTTGAAGAACTAAGGAATCAGACGGAAAATGCTTCCCTCTGCAAGCTTCTTTCAACTGCGGAAACAACCAGAAATTACAGGGCTTCGTCAGAAGGTTATCAGTTTTGGTAGCATTTTTCTCCAATTGCAAACAGTTGAAACAAAAGCACATTCCGAGGGAAGCATTTTTCGTCTGATTCCGCAGTTCTTCGAGCCGTCAATGTTCTTTTAAACAAAATACTAGAGAAAGTGAATTCCAAAAAACGTTCAAAAAATAATGGATTGAACGTTAGGATACATGTTTAGCTTCAAAGGGACGTTATTTTTTTGGGGAAAACGGTACTGATTAAAGAATAAAAAGAATTAATTTTTATAATCTTTCTCTCTAGTTGACAGGCTAAATTAATGTAGTCTTTTTTTCCGTGTGACTCTTGCATCACAAGATTAACGCACGCGCCTTGAAATTTGGTATAGTAATATGGGGTTAGCTGCTCTACAACCTCAACTAGTTGGTTGTTTAATGGGTTGCGTTCTCTTCATAGCAGGCGATCAGTCACATTTTATTTTTTGTAAATCCTATGTACTTCAAAATGCTATACTGTAAAGCTCATTTGCAAATTTGCTTTCAAGAAACCCTCAAACTTGAGTTTGGCCAGAAAAGTTGGTTTAAGTTGGAAAACTAGTTTCCACTAACTAATCAATCCACAAAGTTCAAAATAACACAAAAAATTAGCTGCGTTCAATAAACTTTTCTTTGGTGCATTGACCCCTACACTTGACGAAAATCCATTCTCCAATTTGAACCAATTTTTCTAGTCAGATTCTATTTTTAGAATCTTTCAAGGCAAAATTGAGAATTAGCTTCATTGATATTAAAATTCAAAGTAATTTAGCAAACCAGAAAACACAGAATTTCCAAAAATTAATAATACAATCATATTCAGCTTCCCAGAAGGCAACGCTTTCGTGTTAGCCGCTTTCGGAATTCCACAGAAACAAAAACTTTTTTAAATTCATCCACTCTTCATGACTTTTTCAAGCTTGACTGGACTCTTCAAGACTTTTAAAGGCTTCTTCAGTCTGGTCAAGAATTTTTAGGACTCTTTTAACACTCACTAGCACTTTCACACCACAGTTTGGGACTTGTAAGCTATTCTCACTGGTGAATCATTTTTGGAGCATATTAACCTAAAATTTTTTTCCCGAGAGAAGCAATGGCACCAATTACCCTCCTCGTGTATTCGCATTTGTTTGGGACAATTCATTAAAAACAAAGCGTTGGCTGGTTTTTTAAACGTAACAAATTCGTACGGAGTCGTTATAGCGATTCCAAAACATATTTCAACGAGTATTTACAGAGTAGTCTTTATAAGTCTTAACGGTATTTCACATAATTTAAAAAGTCTTCGCAGAGTCCTAATGAATTGTTGCGAGCTGTAACAGTCTTAATGAGTCATAAGAACTCTTGATAGCGACGTGTTACAACGCATCCAAAGAACTTCAACTAGCTGTGATAAGATAGATGCGGCCAATGCGGTCATAGGCTTGCCCATTAAATGAGTCACAAGAATTCTGAAAGAGACGAGAGCAGTGCTAGAATACAGTTAGTTTTTCATGAGCATTCACATACCATTATATTATAGCATGTGGATTAGATAGAGACCGTACCAGGGCTGCGGGCTACATTTGACACATTCACTTTATAAGAAGAAATAACCTGGATGGTTTTATTTTAATAAATTTTACAGAATCTGAATGCAGTCTCAGGTTCAGCCCCGTCTTATTCGAGTCTTAAAACAGTTTTTTAACGAATTTTAGAAGCGTTTAAAAAGATACGTTTGAATTGGGGAAATTTGTCAGAACATCGCCAACCAAACCTTCAGGCCCAAAAATAGGCCACAGAAGGATATGGGAGATGGCGGGGACGATGGACAAATGCTTTGAGATGCCGAAGGATAGAATCGCGATAGAACACTTTTTCTGACAAGCCGTACTGTGGCATATACCCACACGGAAGCTTGGGAAAAGAGGTGGCCAACCATTATAGGAAAATAGGAGAATGAGTGGTTTGCAGATGCCTCTAAGAATGCCCAAGGTGTAGGAATCGGAATCAGGAGTGCAAAAGGCGCTGACAACTATTCAATGGCACTGGGCGAGGGCGTCACTATCCTCCAAGGAGAGGTAATGGGGATCACGGTGGCCATTGATAGAAGCCAGCAGAAAGATCTTGCTGATAAGCAGATCTATATCTGTATAGACAGTCAATCGGCTATTAAGGCACTATCGTCACACCAAACTACATTCCTGGTGGTGGCGGAGTGTGTTAACAAATTATACACGCTTGCTCAGGAGAACCTTGTTACCATACTATGGACACCGGGACACTGCTCCATAAAACGGAACACGATCGCTAGCAAGCTAGCGAAGGAGGGCATAAAAAAGGAATTGGCAACACCCAGGCCGTGCCTTCCTGTAGCATACAGCATCATAAAATCCAAAGTTAAGGCTTGGATAAGTGAGCAGACGGAAATACACTGGCCGTTGGTCAGTGGCATGAAAGTCAGCAAAACACTGATAAGGGACGCCTCCAGTAAGTATGCCAAATTCCTACTAGGGCTTGACAGGAGACATGCAAGGCTCATGGTCGAACTACTAACTGCTCGTGGGGCCACAAAACACATGTGGTATAAAATAGGAGTTGTGAAAAGCGGCTCCTGTAGGTTTTGTTAGGAAGAGGAAGAAACCTCGATCCATATCATATGCCAACGCCCAGCAATAGCCGGGACAAGACGCGAAGCACTGGGACCACTCAATGAAGTCAAAGGAATAGAGCTCAGTAAAGTCCTCACTTTGGCTGTAAAAGTGAGGCTACTGAACTGATCCTTAACAGCAACCTAAGGAATAAAGCAATGGACAACAAAGTCTGAGCACTTGGCGCATACAGCGTCACCTCACACAAATGATGATGACGTCAGAACATCAAAGTGTCGTGGTTGTTTCTCAAGATATTTCCAGCCGCATGTAAGGAGTCTTGATAGAATCTTCTCGAAGTTACAGGCTTAACCTTTTAACACTATTCTAGCGAGTTCTAATGAAGTCTGGATGAGTCTTACAGTAGCGTAGCCAGCCCACTGTTCGAAGGTCTGATCTTGACCAATGCGGGAGGGGGTGTAAGAAGGGGTGCTCCAATTAGAAACATTTTTATTTAACAAAATCGAAAGAGGGATCCAGACTCCTACCCTGGCTACGTCACTGGAGTCTTACCTCCTTTCAGGCCTGTAATATCGAGGATGGCGGCAAAAAGAGGCACTGTCCTCCTGAGACAATGGCTTGCCCTCCTCCTCTAGCAGAAAGGCTAAGACCTTCTTTCGGTTCTGTTTGGATTTTTGGGCGTAAAATTCATAATCTCGTCCCAAGTTGTCCCGCCTTAAAGGTGATTACCGTACAGCTCTGCCTCCTTCTTCAGGCCATTTTCGAGTTTCTTCACCCACTTATCCGTAATTTCATTTGTCTAAGCAGGTTTATCTCGTGTACCCGGTAGATGAGTTGCAAAATATCTAAGACAAAAGGGCATTCAGCAACAACCCCCCGGGTATTTACTAATTTTGCTGGCCTTACTCGTTTTAAAATTGTGTACAACAAATTGGGATTACCGAACTCCAAAAAGCGCATCCCAAATACTGGCATCAGCTTTCGTTGTTCTGGAACTTTTCAGAACTATGGCGATATTAATTCCTTGTAATCCCCTGCTGCTGTCTGCTCGGCAGATGAATCAACCTGCTTCCTCGTTTCACAACTTCCCTTATTCCCTCGCTCGTTAAATATTCCAGAAGAATCAGGCCGACCATCAGACTCGGATACAAACGACTAAAGCGTCTTGCCGAAAGTCCACTCGTGTACGCGGCGAAACTGCGAAACATTTCAACTGCGATACTTTTTCCGCTCGATTTAATTAAACCCAGAAGTATAAAATAAATTTCGAGTTCTTTCTTGTCACTGTATCGTTAAAATCTAATTTATCAACACGATCGAAGAAGAATGCCAGTTGTAAGGGGATACATTTCAGTTTAGTGTCTGTCAATATGTTCGCCTCGCTTGTGGCCCCATCAGTCTTCAGATTTTCGCTTCACTGTCGTCGTCTCCGTTCGAGAAACTCTCGTATAACCCTTTCAAATCGTAAATTTATTTACAAATCGAATTTCCGTCTCGCTGTGGTTGAAATAAAAAAAATAAATAAATAAATAAAAATGAAAGACAAACAAACATTCATTTTCGCTCCTCGTCATATTGCCAGCATGAAATCGCGCCACCAAAATTAAACCCTGTTGAGCAAATTACTCGAGTCCGAGCTCTACCACGTCAGAGCTTTTCATTAAACAATTTAATTTATAAAACTCGATAAGATACAACGACAGATACAGGGTGGGGGAAAAGAGAGGCTGGGACACGGGGACAGAGAGATCGAAAAAATGAGCAGACTTTTATCGTTTCTTATTACAGCGTCTGCTACTCGTCTTTCTTTGTTATCGTGACGTCAGAAGGGATGGGCGTTATGTTGTCCTATATTGATCAATTCTTGTGGCGACTAGTTGTCCCCGCTGCAGTGGCCTTTCTCTCTCCCTCACACAGGGTGGTTATCATTGCCAAATTGTTCCGCACCTCTCTACGCCCACAATATACTTACAATATATGTACACGATTCACGTTACGTTTTCCCTTTTCTCTTTTTTTCTCTCTCTCTCTCTTCTTTTCAGCTCCCCGCTTGTTTTTTCTCGCTCGCTCGTTTCATAATCTTTCACGTATCGAAAGGAGAGACTAAAAAAGTTTTCATTCCTCGTTGTTTATTTGAAGAACGAGCTCTCGTAATTGGTTTGACAAGAGAAGAATAAACGAATACGTTCGTCGGCCAGGGTAGCATCTCTTCGCCTTTGTTACACTATACGATTTTCAATTTTCGCCTCGACATCGACAGAAACGACACGCATTCCAACTGCATACTGATTTGTCCCATTCAATGACGTGACACTGGCTGAGGAGCTGAGCAGCTTTGAAGTGCCAACGAAATCAGCCTTCGTAAAATACGAAATACGTGAAGATTAGAAGCATTGTTCGAAGCTTCGCACATTCGGATAAGTACACTGATACTTGGCGGAGAATATTAAAGAAACAAAATGCAACAAAATTCAGCAATACCTAATTGGAATCCCAGAGAAAGCGATTAAAATTACAAAAGAAATAAACAAAAATAACAGTGGGAGGGTGCGAATGGACAAAACCGGGAAAAAGTTCAAAATTGAAAAGAAAGTTAAACAGGGAGACCCCCTCTTCCCCAACTTCTTCAATAGCTTGTTAGAGGATGTTTTTCAAAATTTGGATTGGGAACAAATACGAATAAGAGAAACGGTGAATGGCTTAGCAATTTGAGATTTGCTGACGATGTGGCTTTAATCTCTCAGGACGGAAGAGAGATGCAAACGATGGTTAACGAACAAACCCTACAATGTGGCAAAGTAGGATTAACTATAAATACGAATAAAACGGTATTAGTATCCAACACCGTTCAGTCAAGATATAGTGATTGACGGCAACAAAATTAGAATCGAAGATAGCACAACATACCTGGGAAAGATTATCTCTTTTAAAGACAAGTCAGAGAAACAAATTGTAAAAAGAAGAACGCAAGTGTGGAAAAGCTTTTTTTGGCATTTAAATGTGTTTTCAAGTGTGAACATGGACAAAACCCAATTATTATCAAATGCACAAAAAACTCACGTATCATTCTTAGGCGGAAACATCAAGTGGGTAGACGAAGTAAAATACCTAGGGCAAATCTTGTCACTTAGAAATGCCAGAGGAAAAGAAATTTCAGCTAGGACAAAAATGGATGGAGTAAGTATTGGAATCAAAAAAGCGTCTACAAGGGCAAACTTCCAATACAGACCAGGGCGGAAGTCTGGCGTAGTTGCGTCCAGCCGGTCCTAACATATGGAGCACAGACCTGGGCGCTGACAAAAACTAATATAAACAAGCTAAATACTACACAAAGAGCAATAGAGCGCAGTATGCTAAATATTAAAAAGATAGACAAAGTGGGGATAGCAACAATCAGGGCAATAACTGGGCTAAAAGACATTGGAGCGGAAGTTAAAAGAGCAAAATGGAGATATGGGGGGGGGGCACATTTCAAGACAAGGTGGGAGATGGAAGAGGAAATTGGAGGGGTGGACCCCATACGGATTCGAAAGAGGAGTAGGCAGACCAATAACTCGCTGGAGAGATGAATTCGAAAAAGAACTCGGACCCTTGTGGAGAAGGCAAACCCTGAACAGGGTAAACTGGAAGAGGAAAGGGGAGGCGTATGCCCAGAAATGGGCGGGTAAAGAAAAAAGGGGAAAAGGGGAGGGGAGTCGTGATCTCCTCATCACTCGCGGCACGTAGTGCCATACAAGTAAACAGTTGTTGTACATTATAGATACCCAATAAACGCTGTTTTTATTATTATTTATTATTATTATCAAAAGTAAAATGCCACTGGAAATGAAAGAGAAAATTTGAGAGTCATGTATTTTACCAGTACTATTGTAAGGATCTCAAACTTGGGCTACAACCGAAAATCAAAATCAAAAATTAAGCAGTACTCAATTGGCAATGGAGAGGGCGATGATGGCGATAATCGGAGTAAAAAGAAGGGACCGGCTAACAAATAAAAAGGTAAGGGCAAAATCAATGGTTAGGGACTGTAGATATGTAATGTGCTAATGACGAAACTGAAATTTGACTATGCTGGACATGTTGCCAGGGGGGAAGGTAAAAGATGGGAAAGAAAATTTCCGGATTGGATACCCAGGGCTGGAAAAAGAAAGGTAAGGAGACCAGCCACCTGCTGGATCGACGAAATTATGCAACATGCTGGAGTTACTTGGGGGAGGGATACGAGGGTCAGGGACCAGTGGAAACGAGTGGGGGAGGCCTATACCCGAAGATGGGCGCGCTAAATTTGTAAGGTAACAAATAAGCGAAATTCTGTTCAATGTAAATGACTGTAAAATAAATAAATAAAATTAGTTCTCGGTTCTCAAAATGAGTTTAGACGGTCAGTCAAGCATTCAGTACGGCTAATTGGTGAGAAATCGCACATATTACAAAAAAATGCATTTTGATTTATGATCTCTCAAAGGCATCAAAATCCGTTGCAAGATTGAAGCCCCACCGAGCACGGCACCATTGATTCCACAATCATGGGTAGACTGAGACAATTTGGTCCCTCGAGAAATGACCGGAAAATGGCTACAATTTTCGAAATCAGCGACCCAGAAAATTTCATCTTTGATTTTGAGCTCACATTTAAAAAAAAAAAGTCAGTTTCGTCCATTTTACGAGCATTTGAATTTTGGTTCAAAAAATCGGAGCCGGATTACAAACCTAATAGGGTAGTTGAAATGAGCTACCTAAAAGACATCTATTTCGATACATTATTCGGTATGTTCTCCTTTAAAAAATCCATTAAGAAAGATCTTTTCACATTCGAAAAAATAAGTCAACAGACATTACTAAATCAAGATCCTGCATTCTCACACCTCGATCCGACCTCTCGCTTAGAAATAAAGAGGGGGGAGGGAATTTCACTAATCTGGTATTCTCAGAAAGACAAAACAGACAAGAACACGAACACCAAAAAAAAAAAATCGACACCAGGACAAAAATCACAACCCTCGACTAACTCAAGCATGGGAGTCGACAAAGGTGAGGATACGAAGGTTTCGATGGGTTCTGTTCACTTATCAACAATTAAGATTACCTAGAAAGCTTAGAATCGCCGAACTCTTTCTGATCTAACCACCTGTTGAATAGGAATTATAACCAATAAGAGAACGATGGATATGTTCAGATCGCAACGCAAATTTTCATAAGTGCGACGAAACAAACGGCGAGTCATTGAATCGAAAAACAAAAATACTGGAGCCCCTCGAGTGCGCGAGGTTAGCTTGGCTGCAATATTGGAATTTAGTTGATTTCCGATTGAGAAACGTGAAAGCCAGTGAAAACTCGTTGACTTACAATCGAACATTCGAAGGGTCGGATTCCAAAAACTCCAACAAAATTTTTGTGGTAGGTAAGCGAATTCACCCATTACTGATTCCACCTTCGGCTACTCATTTCTGGGTATAGCTTTCCGTCACTTCTTTTCATTTGTCCCTATCTCTAACCAGGTATATCCATTGGGGCCCCACACCCTGCACCAGTTCGTCTGCCCATCTCCTGACTGCTCTGCCTCTTCCTCTCCTGCCTTGGTGTGGGACCCATGTTGCCAGAATCTAGTTCTATTCAAGTCCGGATTCTCTTACAACATGGCCAGCGTATTTTCATTTTAACCGCTTGAATGGCAACCCAGATATTTTTGACTTTAGTCTTGTTAACTATTTCGTCTATTTTTATGTGATCTCTTAGTTTCACTCGAAGAATGTTCCTCAGTATTGAGTTCTGGGTCGTCTGAAGCTTTCTTTCCTGTTTTTTGGTGGTGGTCCAGGTCTGAGCCCCGTAGGTCAGAACAGGGAGAACAGTACTTTCCCAAATTCTTATTTTGGTGTTCAATTTCATTTTGCTTTTCAGTATTTTTCTTTGCGCCCAGAATGCTTTCCAGGCATTCGCCCTACGGATTTTAAACTCTTTTCCTGTTTGCTTTTTGGTTGATAAAATCTGTCCTAAATACCTGTAGGTATTCCGTTACCTCTTCTATTTTTATATTATCAATTTTGATTTCGCCAAGGTGTTTGATATTTGTTAAGATTTTTGTTTTATCCTGGTTAATTGTCAAGCCAACTTTCGCGCTTTCTCTCCTCAGATCTTCCGCTATGGCTCTAAGTTCGTCTCCATTCTTTGCTACAATCACGATGTCGTCTGCAAATATGAGATTATTATTATTATTATTATTTGTAGAACAATGATTAGGATAGACGGTCACCAGCACACCCATTTATTTAAACAAACACATCGTGTTATTCGTGAGCACTGAGCAGGTCCCACTTTAGTCCATGACATTACCCACTTTGGAGCCCTGTTGTTCGGAGACTAACAGTCGGTTTGACTTGAAATTTTGACCATTCAACTCTTCATACCAGACGTCACTTCAGGGTTACCAACTGTATAAGCCGACATATAACTCATTTTTATTTCCCAACGAATACGATTTTTGACTAAGCGCAATAATTGGAAGCTGACCCTTCATTTGATGGGCTAACTTCCGGTGTTGCCAGATCTGGTCCAAATGGTTCAAATTTGAGGATCTGGAAAAATTTTGAAACATTTTAGTCTATTTTCTGATCCATATTCAATGTACTGGTCTATTTCCTGATCCTTTTTCTAACGTTTTAAATATTTATAATGGAAAACGAAAATTAGTTCTTTTCTTTTTCACTGCGACATAAGACATGTGATCCTCTCCCCGCGAATTTATATTTTTGTATAAATCGTGAAATCATCCAGTCTGGCTATTTCCTGCGTAACACGAAGCAAACGTCTCACTCCTGCATTTCTAAATACCTACATCCGGGTGACTTTTTCAATACCACATTCTTCGCCTTACTTATTGCCCTTTCGTTGTCCTTTTTTCCTTCCTTCGATGGCCAGGCTGGACATTTAGGTTTTAGTTGAAAACAGTTCGGTTACAGCTCTCTTACTGTCTCGCTTACGGCTCTGCTGTTACTATCCTTCAATACACACGCCTTATACACGCTCTCATCTCTTTTTTATTTCATATGCCTTTGCTGCGGTCCGAACTAAGTACTTCACGTACAAACCCCGCAATTGCGGCTACCTTTTCACATTTCTGGACTCTGAAAGGAGGTAGTCTGGAAGTCAATAAACAGGCAGTTCTCTCTTTTTTTTCTTATCATAAGGTATGAATGACGCACCAGAGGTATGACATAGAGATCAATCTCAATCACTCTCAGCTATCAGCTCTTGAACTCACGTTGGTTCTTCTATTTTGTTCTTGATTCTTGCTTCTTGGACTTAGAGGGCAGTTGTGTCTTTGTTTTGAGAGTTTAAATTATGAGATTTAATTATTTTAATTTCAAGCTGATACCCACACCATGACAGAGAAACCAAAGATAATCAACAAGTTAATACTCATTGTGAATAAGAGGGAGGGGCGGTAAGGTAAGTAGCTCACTGAGTTAAATCTTCATTCTGCGTGATCTTCACTTGCTTCTAGCCTGTGGTAAACTGGTACCTGGCAAACAGTATTTTTCCAATTTGGAATTGTAATTTTATAATTTTCCTCATGCAGACTACTTCGTTATCTTGATTCTGAGAACTGAGGACAGCTACAGCTTGAGTAGTTCTCTATTCCTTCATTAGTTCATCATACAGCTTCCAGTTCAGTGAGAAGTCTGGTGTCTGGTCATTGTATACTTTCTCCCCTTCTTAATTAACTGAATACAATACACAATAGAAGCTAGAAAGGTTTTAGAGAGAAAAACAAGAAATAATAGAATAGTTATCAGTTCCTCGCTTTTCTCCTCAGTTCTGCTGACCTTACTAGGCTGTGAGTTTGGCTATCCAGCCATTCACATAATCAAACTCAAGAATAGCATTCCTGGTGAGCAAAGACTGTTCCATAAGCCATAACTCTGTTGGAGGACTCGTGTCCTATATGACCCACCAATTTTGACAATCCTTATTATTGGAGACACTAGCATTCCTAGCTACAGTTTGATTGCTCATTACTTGAATTTGATCCATTTAGTTTAATTTTTGCAAAGTACATCTGACAACACTGTTTTCTTATGGAGATTTATCGAGTCCTGGAGATTTTTTTTCTTTGGCCCCTTCTTTTCAAGACGAACTAGTCCATTTTCAAGAACTAAATCTGGCAACACTGTAAATTGCCGAAAATGCACACATAGGTAGAACGGCGAAATTTATTTCCAATGGAACGCGAACATTTCGAAATTATTCATAGACAATATCAAGTAGTTAAACTTCTGGAAGCAACCTAGAATTTCTAATCAGTTATTCTTTTTTAAAAAACCCGGCCATGTAAAACGAGGTACAAGCTTATCGAATAATTTGGATACGCACAAAATACTCGAAAACTCAAATCGGCGAATCGCCACCGAGAGACGAGTAGAAAAACTGAACGAATTCGAAAATGGTAGGAAACTAAAAATAAGAAATCACTGGGCGTGTACGACGAAATAACGAATATCCTACGCAATACTTTCGCCCTTGGCAACCGCAGAGAATTTTCGAAGTTCTAGAAATCCCGAGAAACCGGAAGTCCCAAAGAGGAAGCAAGCGTTAGATGAACAAAAAAAGAAAGAAGAAAGAATAAGCCAAATTGGTCGAGGTTACGGAAACCAAATTGAAAAAAAAAAAATCAGCAGAAAAATTGAGAAAAATCAAAATACCTGGCGTATGAAAAACAGCAAACGTTACCTAGAATCATGTTGAAAGAAAAAAATTAAAGAGAAATCCGAGCATTTAGGGCGTTAGGCTATTTGACATACACGGCCGACCGGTTGCCTATGGCGAAGATATGTGGCTGAGTATCCGTCAACAAAATACACCGGAATACCACAGTGAACAATACATTCTGACAATTCTCACAGAACTCTGGAAACAATTACAGTCATTCTATCAACATTTAATAGAATTATGGTAATTTTGACCAGAATTTCTCAAAGATTATCAGAACTTTCGATTACATATTACAAGAAATAGCTGAATATTAAAGACTTGCCTGGATGCTAATAATTTTTACTTTATATATACAGAAAGTCAACTTTTATCCCATGTTCAGCGGTTCGCTCTGAAAAATTGTACTTTCCCACTTTTATTGGGGGAAGGGGCCGAAGAATCGAGAGGGACGTTGTCCCACTGTTCCCACCCCATTTCTACGCCTCTAAACTAATCTGGAGCTTTTTTGAATGTTTATCAGTACTGTTACCGAAATCATCACATCTATACAGGTAGTTTCAGGACCAGTAGATGTGACAACAGGAAAAATTAAAACGTAACGATAATTCGCGCATAAAAAATCAAGGTAGGTATTTCTAGCACGACGCAGTTTTACAAACAGAAAACCCGATGTTACCTTACAATGCTCGGTTATGCAATATGAGGTGACTCATGCGAATAGAATTGCATACACAATTTGCCGCAAATGCACAACTGTATCCAGCAACCGGCGAAAATAAAGGATAAAAAATACTAGTAGATTAAAACCCTTGGACTGGTATTTAATACCTGTTCGAGATCACTTTTACAAAGTATTTACCAGTTTGTTTCTGTACACGTGAAAGGCGAAAAGACGGGCGTCGCCCGATTGCGACCGGTTCAGTAAGGAAAGATAAATTACACCACACAACAATTTGAAATTTTTTCAAAACAATGGCATAAGAATACATGATTCTATACGTATTTTCAACGAGGAATTTAATGTCGATATTAATTTTTTGATTACAGTTCATTGTTTTTTTCTATCATGCAAATTTTAGTATCATCAAGATGATACTATTGATCAAACAACTATACGCGTTCAGTATTGTTATCAGTATCAGTGTAGCTATTCCTGCACGACTAAAAGGAATAAAACGTGGACATTTTGATAAAATTTTAATTTTGAATATGGAAAACGAGAGGTTCTCGAGAAAAATGAATAACATCATCGTATTCAGCATTCAAGCTAAAATCATATAATCTCATCCCTTTGTTTTTTATGCTGTTGTGTAGTGTTATTGAAGAAAATGGATGGTTTCATTGCTGCCCGATGTAGCGTTTGATTGCGTCCAGGCTCATAGTTCCATTGCGTCCCAGTCCATTTAGCGTAATCCAGAGTGCGCCACAAGGAGGCGGACCGAACTACAGTTAAGACTTTCAATATACATCCAGATAACTATTCTTCAAAATCTGAATAAACCGCGGAACTGAAAACGTGGAGGTGAGTGCACAACTTGCCCTGTTCAGAAATGCAGAAGAAAACACACCCATGTAGATTTTATTTAGGTCTTATTTTGAAAAGCTAATAGAATTTTTTGGCCAGAATGCAACTTTAACCCTTTCGCTCCCGATTTTTTTTTTCGGTTTGAATTATTTTTTTACTGGAAGTGGTTGAATAGACTCCCCATAATACGAATCCGGTGTCGGAGAATTTTTCACTCCCTCTTGGGCTCCCGGTGAACCTGGGACAGCGTATGTCCCACTGGTTGAGTAATGAGAGTAAAAACCACGCCATCTGCCAAGACGTGAATGAGTTAAGATATGCTTCTGTAGGAACTCTGCCAGTGGGATACAACTAGCACTGTTTTCAACGTATATTCAACTCAGTAGAATTTTTTAAAAACCATTGGGACAAAAGGGGGCCTGCTGGGAGCGAAAGGGTTACGACCACTCACACTCTAAAAGACGCATTCAGATTGCGTTTCCTAGACTATCAGATTCCGCTACAACTCAAGTCAGACTCCTTCAGACTTATTAAGCATTGTTAGACTCTGATGAGACTCATGCTGACTCCTTGAGATTTATCAGACCACAGTTTGAGGCATGAGAGACTCACTCGAATTCGTTCAGACTTTTTGAATCTATCTAGGCTCACTGAGGCTGGGCTATGACTTATCCAGACTCCATTCCCGATAAACAAAAAGAGGGTCACAAAGCCTCAGCAAACAAAAACGCCAAAACTGGGATTTGAGGCTTCTCTTTCAACCAGTTGCTGCGCAGGACGCAAACAGAAACGAGAACGACATGCTAGATGAGGTAATTTTATGACGTCACTTGGTCAAACACAATTTTATGATGGATGCAATCGAACTATTAGAGAAGCGGACCGTTTATATTTCGGACGCGATTGAACCATTCGAAGCAAGGGGCAAAAACGGGACGCAATAAGACTATGAAAAAGATGTGAGGGCTACTTTTCGGACGCAATCGGGCTTCTCCGGAAAAGACATCGAGCATTTTGTAAACAGCACACACAATCTGGTTCGAATGCTAAGAAAATGAAAGGTACTTAACATTTCTCATACAAGAGTGCCACTGGAGATATTATGTGTATGTGGTGAGATTTTAAGGAATATTTGAAGAAATGTAGCAACAGGGGTCACTTCGATTCCCGCCCCTTCTCAGTCTTCTTCAATAACTCCTCGGTCGCCACGCTAAAGTTTACGTACGATTGAGCTCCCGACATTTTTTTATCAGTCTTAGAAACCCCGAAAACAGGGGTTCAATATAAGCTAATGTAAACAAATAGAAAATTTTAGTTCCCCAAGTTTGGGGTGCATGGCTTCATTATGTTAGGAATCACTGCAGACAGCATTTGCTGCAGCGAAGTCATTTCTTTATAGCTCGTACCTGGCTCTCACGAGCAGGTAATCCACTCTCATCCCCCAACCGATGGTGCAAAAACAGGCTGTAGCTGCCACCTACACATTTGCATAATGTGTTTCCGCCACGCGGACAAGAACTCGTAGGGAAGATCCAGGATGCTTGGTGCATTCTTCGACAGGCTACCATCGCGAGAGTCGTCTGTGCAGTATTGTGTTTTGCTATTGTGAAAGTGTAGTGGCAGCTGGACGAGCCAGATTGCATCATAGGTGAGTTTAATCACGGAGTACCAGTCTTTTCGCAGGCTTACCCTACTTCGATATTAAATTGTTTCATTACATTAATTAGGATAAAGAATTGCGCATACTCAGACTGTCTTGCCGAGTATCGACGTACGCTCATTTACAGAGCGGGATGCTCAGGCGAAAATCTCACGCAAGCGGTCTCACGTAGCAGGGCGGTCCGTACCCAGGGAGTAGTACGTAGGCCTCGAGGCGGAGGTCCCCTAACCCCGTACAAGTGTGGCCAGGGTGGATTAGCGGCGTACCTACTGCGATACCTTGCACTGGCCGACGAGGCAGTGTGGCTTGCACTCAAGCCACGGGACAGATCATGAGGTCATACCTCATAGTTTACATGTCTTGCTAAACTTTAGTTCAACACTTTAGATGCATGCGTTTGTTGCATGCAACACGTTCGTCATGGCATGCGTTTAAGCGCGCGTCAGTAACGCATGGAAAAATGCATAGGTGTAGACGTAGCTTTATTTCTCCTTTCCTCTTCTCCTTTTCATACTTTTTACACTTGTATAATTCAATACTTTACTAATACAAGTCCGATGCGGCAAAATTCATGGGCGTTTCATTCGGCTGAATTCAGTCGACAATACGGATGCTAGTTTTTCGCCTGGACCTACTCCACCACTAAAGTTTTCCATCCCTGGTAATTTTTTCACTGTCCCTGCCCGGACTCTCGTAATACCACACACATGTTTTATTAGTATAAGAACGAGCTTTATTAGTAGAACTAAAATATTGATCTTATCGAAAAAAAATTTCAAACATAAAATATTCCTTTTCCAATTTTACTTTACGATTTCCACTGAAATTTCTCTGTGACTGCAAGCAAAACTGTCGTTAAGGCGACTAAATATGACTCTTTACAATACTATCCATTATTAACACAAGAAGCCTAACGGAAAAAATCGTTGAATTTTTGATATTCTCCTAATTTTACGAAGTTCTATGAGCAGCGAGATGGCTTATTACCTCCGAGTCTGTCCCACTGACTAAAATCCGCCTCCTACCCAATCTACCCCGTCACCAATCTTGAAAACCCATACTTTGAGCTTTGTATTTTTCTATATTTTATCAATGTCTTTAATGACTTCAGTGTTACAACTTCTAAGACTTGCATTAAACCGAAGAACCATTTGCGAGAGATTTCAATTTTCAAGGTTGTAGAATGCAGTTTTGAAATTGATTTCGCTGCAAATTAAAACCTATGGCTCCTGGAATAGAGAGAGGGAGTTCAGAATGGTTATACATGAAAGACAATACAGGTGTCATTTCATAGGTTTAAAAGATCGCTGAATTTATTTTTGTTACCGTTTACCTTCATGAACAAACTGTAGCATCTACGGAGCAAGAGAGCGCTAAACTATGGATATCAATAAACGCGATATGGGTTTTCGTACGTACTATGGGTCACTGAACTCATTTCTGGCAACATTTTTACCCTAACTTGCAAACTGTGACACTTGGGCGATTAGGTAGGGGCCTGATACCGAGGATATCAATAAACGGCACACAAGTATAATTTTTTTAGGTCCTACAGGTAAAGGTTGCTGAACTCATTTTGGCACTACTTCGACCCCAAGCTGCATATTGTGGCATTTAAAGAATCAGAGAGGGGGCTTACATCCCAATTTTACTGATAAATCATTGACATTCGCATTATTTTAGCTACATCGGCGTAGGTTATTTGTAAGAACAGCAGTTCGCTGACACACTCCATTCTTCATTCCACTTACATGTAATTAGCCGCTTGTATCGAATAGGGGTCACACTGAACACTCCCCAGGTTCAAGCTCGCGGCAGTACTCATGGTATCGCGGTGGCCACAAGTACATTGTGACTTCGCGAATCCTGACCAAGGGCCAAGGAGTAAGTTGAAATAACAGGTTATGTCTTACCTGGGACAACACGAGGCCCGTTGGCTGTATGCGGACCCGAGCCGTAGATCACTTGGGACGGAGTGGCGTTCGACGAGACTATCGATATCTCCTCTAAATCCTGATTGAGCGGGTGTCGATTGTTGCTGGTCATGGCCATTGGACCTTCGGACTGCCTTCGATTCATGAATACGCGCATCAATCGCATTGGTCCACCTCGTAATTCATCATTACGAGCCGCCGCGACGATCTTCTTTCACGGCTGCCGTTTTTCTAGTATCCTTTTTTCTTTTCGTTTCTTTCTTTCTTTCTTTTTTTTTTTTTTTTCTTTCTTGCGTACAACTTCGCAACACCGAACACTAATCCATCATGCGGGGTCGAAATGCGAAGACACAGACGAAAATCCTCAAGCTCGGTCGCGAACAAGTTTCACCTCGGCCACAGCACCGATTCGGCTGGGCAGCGAATGGGGGGGGGGGGCTAAGCTCGTAAAAGAAAACGACGGCGGCCGTGACGACGTTCCGTTTCGACGTTACCGATTCCGGCGGTGGACTTCATTCTCGACTCCTGTTCGAACATTAATGAAACATCAAAATGAATAACGAGTTATGTGGCAATGCAAATTATAAATTAATTTAGTTTTGCGCCGCTGCGAATACTTACGAGCCTCGCAAACCATCGGACAAAATGAGATGAATTTGGAGTAAACATTTCTCAGTTCTTACGGGGTTGTGGTGTAGGCGAGTGAACGAACGAACGTAGAAGGGAATGAAGCAGAAGAGGGGGAAAAAAAGAAGCACGAGAAAAGAAATCAAAAAGCGGGGGTGGAAGTACAGAAACGGGATAATTGTCTTCGGTATTCGACCGATTCGATACGAATAGAAGTTTTCGTTGCGAAGAAAACTGCCCAATACTGCAACCGTTATCGAGGAAATTGAATTTTTCAACAGGTATTCGGTATAGAGACGAAGAGAATTTGATTGAAAAAAGTAAGGAGGCGGTATTCGAGGGGTTCTTTGATAATTGGAATGCAAAGTACACAGCTGAAACAAATATTACCGAGAGCATTTCACAGTGCTGTTATTCCGAACATTCCAATTGGGCTGTTTTCAAGTTGCTTAGTAAAGTCGTTTTAGATTCGATGTTGGATTTATAGATAGGCAGAATAGGCGATTGCCGAGAGCAGCAAATGCATGAACCACAAAGCTAGAGGGCAAACACAAATTGGTGGTTATATTTCTCAGTCTCTCAACTAGCAGGTTGCTCTCTCCCCTTTTTCTCTCCTGTGCTAATCTTTTTATTTCTGAGAATAATTTACACTTTGTATCATTCATTATCTGCTCTTCATAACCCATTCCTTGCCTTTCTTTCCAGTTCTTCCCCGCAATCATTCCTTCTAGCAGTAATAACAATATCACTGGATGTCTCATATTATGGACCAGCCATTTTAATTCTTCTCTTTACGGTTATACTCCAAATTTCTCTTTTCCTTTTTATTCGCCTTAATGCTTCCTCATTCCTGACCTTTTCTATCCATTTCATTTGCAGCATTCTCCGATAACACCACATTTCAAAAGCTTCTATCTTTTTTCTTATTAACTCTAGTATCTCACATTTCATATGGTTTTCTCCTTTCTATTATGTGAGTACCTAATTTCTTCCTTGCTGCCAAATTTATTGTTTTTTTTAGTGCTATTATTCACGCCCTTTCAACATTATTTTCTTCTTGTGATTTACAAAGTTCTTTCTTTATTTCGTTTTGATATTCTTCTTTTTTCTTTATCTCTTTCAATAACTCCAAATTCCATTCTGTTTTTACTTTCTTTTTATTCATCTTTTTGACAACATATTTCATTACTCCTAAATTGCGGTCACTACCCACTATTTACATCCGCTCCTGGGTATGTCTTACAATCCAATACAGTCGAAGCTCGATAAGTCGAATCTCAAGGGGCCGAAGAAATAGTTCAGTTAAAAAAGTTCGACTTATGATGGCGGAGAGTTTGAGTTATCTCTATTGCGTATCAAAACACGTTTTTTGTTTTTTTTTATTCATTCATTTTACACGTACATATCGATGTATTTATGTACGCACCGCAAATGATCCAAATCACATTCAATTAATAACTATATATGTACGATGTACGTGTAGTCAGTCGATAGGTCAAGTATGTACTTGCAGTGTGGTTAGCTGTGGTAAAATCATGTCTAAACAGAGATGAGAGAGATTAAAGTGAAGTGTTTAATTACGTACAGTACAGCGCCCGTGTTCGACTTATAATGCTTACTTACTTCACAACGTTCGACTAGTAGAGCTGCACAAAGAAAATCTCAAGTTTCAATGGTTTTACTTAGTAAAATTGTGGTTTTCTACAGTCAAGTCTTCAAAATTTTGAGTTCGAATTATCTATTTTTTAAGTAATCGATATTCGACTTATCGAGCTTTGACTGTAGGTATTTGATTTTTATATCTTCTTCTCGTCATAATAATATAATCTATTTGATATTTTCTTTCTCTCCTGGGCTTTTCCAAGTGTATTTTCTTCTCTCATGATTTTTCAACGGTGTTTCCATTAACTAATTTATATTCTACACAAAATTTTATGAGCCTCGCCCCTCTTTCTTTTCGCTCTTCTAAACCATGCTTGTTCTTTTCTTCCCCCCCCCCTACAGTTCCAATCTCCCATTATAATTAGATTAATTTTTTCATAAATTTTTTCCACTTCTTTTTCGCTGTAACTTCCCGTAGGCATATACCTAAACCGATTATATCTGACTTTAATCTTTTCATCTCTTTCTTCAAGTTTTCCAATTTGCTTACCTCATTCAGTGTCCTTACATTCCATACACCTATTCTCAATTCTGATAGTTTCTCAATAGGTTGTCTCCGCCCGTACATCCAAATGGGGGACTTTTTACGCCCGGGATTATTATTTACTTCGTGAGTCGCCATTATAACTGTTGTGGGGAAGACGAATCTCCAGGGGAAAATACTGATGTAGTTTCCCCTTGCTTTCATCAGGGTTTATCTATCGGAGTTTCCCTTCTCTTATGTAATTCTGGTTTCCCGCACCACGCTTCAATAGCAGCCATAAAGGAAGAAAAACGAAGTATAGCCAGAAAAAGATACTTTTGGAGCTGATGCACAATGGAATAGAATAACAATCTAGACGGACGAAAGCCGCAGAACAATCTGTTTTCCAAGATTGAATTTTTGCGGTAGTTTCTTATCGGACACTGAAATTTTAAAGAAAACTTTTGCATCCTAAAAAGAATACTTTCGGCTAGATTTCAAATTCAAATGAGAACCGGCGTATTTAGCGTGATATGGCCGTATCGAACAGGGGAACTCTGTACCATCCTAGGAGAGCTACTACAGCTGCGCCGCGAACCCCCCAGTAGGGCTCCCCTGTCATCACCACCTGCCTCCGTCGACACACGGACCAAGACGAGGAGGTAAGGGATGAATGAAGAGGGAACGCGTCCGGCTGTGAGGGACCTGAATTCCAGGCGAGTGCTTAGGGAGCGCGGACCTCGGTCAGTAGGGAACCCCATGGTGGTCCTTGCAGGACGCGCGCACCGGTTGCGGCACGGAGAAATGGAGGCTCAAGCCCAGCCTCAAAGCATCCCTCCGGTCACTGATGCAATACTCGAAAGGGTAGTTTCCGGGGTCGGGGGTGCGGTGTCATAGGGGCCACTTTGGCATGCGTGCATCACCATACGTCCCGCCGCATCATAGATTTCAAATTCATCCAATTAGAAACTGATTTCTCTAAATATTTTTCTCTTTTGTAGAATGAAAAATTAAAGACTTCAGTATTTTTCTCCTTTGGAAATTAGGAAATTAAAACCGATTTTTTAAAAACATTTTTCTTGTAACTTTAACTCTAGTTAGAATAATTTAATAAAAAGTATATGCGTTCATCTGAATTTTAGTTTCATTCAATCCCTGGAAAACCAAGAATCGAAAATTGATTTTTTTAAATATGTGGCAATTCCTATAAAAAGGGGTAACTTTGTCGATCCGACGAATTTTCAGTTAGGGACAGTATGTAATAGAGGAATGAATGCCTATTCCAACGAGCTATCGGCGAGATTTGTAGCGTTTTTTGTTCCGGAGATACAAGCGGTCCAAGATGAGTGTAACGAGAACGCGCGAAAACACGTTTTGGGGAAAAACGCGTTTAAAGTTAGACACACCTTTTTCTCCCACTCCGTCAAGCGGCTATAACTCGCCGCGGAATCACGTTACCAACTTCGACGAGGGCTTGTTGGAAAAGTAATTTTTCGCTCTTCTGCGTGGTAACAATTCAGAACATGGATTTATTCGTGAGCTCCGAAAAACCACGAAGAAACGAATGAATACATTCGCATTCTTTTCTCATTCTTTTTCGTAATTCTTTTTGTCTCCCCTCTTCTCTCTCGTGCGCGTAACTTTTATCTCTTCGTTATTGCGATGTTTTTTCTATAGAAATCAACCAGAATCTCAAAATTGATTTTTTCGACCAAAAAATTTCGTTTTTCTTTCTTCGCGTTTTCTGAGACTTTGATCAATCGACAAAGTTATCCCTTTTTATAGAAACTGCCACATATTTTTCCATGTTCTTTACTCTATTTAGAATAGGCTTAGCAATAATTGTAAATTTCCAGCAAGAATTCTGATTTATCCAGCTTCGCAGGACCAAAAAATAAATTTAAAAAAAAATTGATTTTCTCGACTCTACAACATGTATTGAAAATTTTCTATTTTATTTTCAACAGTTATTCAACGGTAATTCAACATAAAATAATATGATTTTACAATCTGGGATAATGGGATCAGGAGGATTAGAGGGTGACTCCAAAAGGAGGAAGCAAGGTTCAAAAAATAAAAGTTGAGATATACGAGTCGATTTATAGGTATTCGCGATCGCTGATTTCGATTCTTGGGTTATCTTCCGACCCAACTCTCCAGCGTATCACCAACAAAGACCGATACCAAATAATTGTGCTTTTTCTGTGATGATATTTGATTTATAGGTTTTCACGGTTACTATTTTTTTTGGGGGGGGGGGGAATATAAAGCCCCATGTGCCACCATGCGATTCAGTGATAAAGATCAAACAACAGTCAATTATTTCAGATGGTATTCACACTGTCTAGTTTGGTGAGACCTGAGAGGGCGAGGTCATTAAACTACACCCAAAATAGTCTCCAACGAGCCAGGAAGAAACTTTTTAGTCTTGAACGAGACGAGTTTGGAAAACTTTTAAAGGGTCTTCTCTAAAGGTGTCTGAAAAGATCCTAAAGAGTTTAAAGATATCTGCAAGGATCTTACAACTTTTTAATCAAGCCTGAAAGAGTCTTAAACAGTATTTAAGTTTCTTCAAGCTTTCCGATACTAGCGCGATACCTGCATTTTAATAATATTTCGCACACCTGCTTCTAACAAGACCTTTTCAAGCCTATCATTGAAATTCAAAAATTTTCTTCCTGTTCTGCGCTACTGTGCATGTATACTGTCAGTCATACGATGTCAAGATAACATTATGGTTAGTTAGGTGAAGCACCTACTTAGGAGATCCTAGGGGCGGTTCATGAAGTCAGTACAATGCGGTGTGCGAGGCGTCTGGATGACGGCTTGCGCAGCGGCTTTAGTGTCTCTTAGTATTAGTCAAAATTGTGGAAGACAACTTGAGAGCTTACCAGTGAACTCAATGTCACGTACTGCTTGAACATCAAACGCACCACAACTTACAGGTGGACTCAGTGGCAAGTACTGCTCAACACCAAATGCACCACAAACCCTACTCCTTATAAGTGGACTCAGTGTCAAGGACTGCTTAACACTAAGTGAACCACTAGTAATGGGAGGCGGGAACTTACAGAAGTGGACTCAATGTTAAGGATTGCTCGAACATTAAGTGCACCACTAGTAATGTTCACTTTTATTACATGTTATTGTTGGTCGACAGTAGTCGGTGAATACAGGGTGTTCCGGGAGTGGACGATAAAACTTCGCCTGGTTATACACCAGACTTAGTACATTGATGTTATAAGGGTTGCATCGCTCCGTAACTTGAAGGCGCTGCGGCGTTGAAAATTAAAACTCAATTTTCGTGTATCGAAAAGTCGAATAAAATATGATGAATTTTGGTTTATTAAAATTCTGAATTAAGAGATAACTTATCATATTTGGTATCAAATTAAAGAAGCGATCCTAGCGGATAAATTGAGATCGAACAATTTCTGTTCATCTGGGACCAAGAAAAATAAAAAAGAAGTGATGAAAAAAAAATCAAAAATTGACACGAAACACTGTTTTTTATTGTAATTTGAGAAACTGACCTATCAACACTATGATATTTTAAGCTAAACAATAGCAGAAGATTGCGGTCTTTCAAAACAACTCAGTACTTCTAGTCTCTAAGTCGCTTCGTTTTAGAGTTCTTCGCAAAGAAAATAAAAGGCTGAATTTCCATCACCTGATTTTAACAAAGTAAAACCAATGTACATTTTCTTTCATAAAATCTCTAGAAATGAAATAAATTCACAAAATCTAATTTCTAATTGAAGAGAAGATTCTACCGAGTAAATTAGGACTGTAATGAGCTATTCTCCTAAATTGTAAGGACTGAGGAACAGAAAATGGAAGTCGACAAAGTGATGAAAACAATGAATTTTCAACGTAACATTTTAAAATGATGGAAAAAATAATTCTGCATTTGGACCACAGTTTATAGCCTATGTTAGCTTTATTTTCAGTGACCAAAACTTTCTCAATCAAATAACGCACAACTGCGTGCGATCTTCCCAGTGTCTCTGAAATTTGTCGCATCTAGATGTGTTACATTTTCTTTCCTTAGCAATTTAGGAGGGGAAAAAAACAAGAAAAAAAAACTTATGTAATGCGCTGCACAATAAGTATGCTCTCAAAGTAAAAAATACGTGATAATCATAATTTTTGTATTTATTTTTTTCAAAAAGGTCATTTGCATCCGTGTAGAAACAGGCTGTATTATCGCTTCTTTTTCATTTTTCTTAATTCCTAACGAACGAAAACTCTGAATTTGTCCGCGGAAGTTTCCTCTTTGAATTGTACCAAATTTGATGGATTTTCTCTGGATTCTAAATTTTAATAAATTGAAATGTTTTACATTTCGTTCGATTTTTGGATGAAATTTTCGAAATCCTAATTTCTTTCTTTGTAAATAACTCTAAAACGAAGTGACTTAAGAGACCAGAAGTACTGAGCTGTTTTGAAAGAGCGCAACCTTCTGCTATTGTTTAGCTTAAAATATCATGGTGTTGATTGGTCAGTTTCTCAAATTACAATAAAAAACAGTGTTTTGCGTCAATTTTTGATATTTTTTTTAATCACTTCTTTTTTATTTTACTTGGTCCCAGATGAATAAAAATTGTTCGTTATAGTCTTAATTTGTCCGCTAGGATCTTTTCTTTAATTTGATACCAAATATGATAGGTTATCTCTTAACTCAGAATTTTAATAAACCAAAATTCATCATATTTTATTCGATTTTTCGATACACGAAAATTGAAATTTATTTTTCAATACCGCAGCGCCTTTAAGTTGCGGAGCGATGCCACCCTTATAACATCGATGTACTAAGTCTGGTGTATAACCAGGCGAAGTTTTATCGTCCACTCCCGGAATACCCTGTATATTGCAGGGTTCGTTATAGTTAGCATTTGCACAACTTATTACAGAGCCTGTCAACGTATTGCCACTCGGGGCCAGTGCGCGGGCGAGCGCTAGCGAGAGAGAAACAGAGAAAGCGATAGAGAGCGAAGTAGAGAGAGCAAGATAAACTTTGGTAAAATTAGTAGCAAAATCTAACGGTTATCTGACCTGTGAATCTTCACAATTCTGCTTGGGCGCGGCGTCAACACAAATACGAGCACAAATTCCCGTTCACAGTAAATTACACGACGTACGAGAACGCAAGGAAACCTCACATTTGAACCATATGAACATCTGAACAGAAATGAGACTGAGGTCTCCTACTGGCCACCAGGTACCGTAAAGACTGGTATAAACATGATCATGACTCATTGATTTATCGTTAGTTTTCGGTTAACAGGCTCAAGCGATTGGCTTTGTTGAAGTATCTGAGGCTGTCCGGTACGAGGAGTTACAAAAGAGACTGAACCTTTTTTACCTTACATATCTATTTTATCGTTTCGGCTATTAACAATAGAGAAACACTACTGCTATCAGTCGAAGTCGAATTTTCCATTTACAGGCCGAAGTGCTTTGCTTTGAAAGCATTTGAGGCTGTCCTTCTCGAGATATTAACTGATCACAAGAATTCAATATTTCGACTATTAATTATAGTGGGTTACTAATAATTAATGTCAAAGTCGAATTTTTTCGACAGGTAGAGAAAGCGTGAACAGGGAGAAGAAAGGAGGAATGGAATAATGTTGTTTAATCTGGAGATGTTGATGAAACAAAAAATTGCAAGAACGAGGCAGAAATAAAATTATATCTAATGAGAAAGGGTGCGGTAGGGTTTGATACATTGTTATGTACTTGAATTGATGTATCCAAGGATTAAGCGAATGTGAAATGTATATATGTTATGTACCAAGTCCAAAATTGTACATTTCGGGGATGGTACAGGTGATTTTGTACCAATCGCGAAATGCTCGGACCATTTGTGAGATTTCGTACTTAGTACAACATTTGTTGTACCATTCGCGATACGTGTGTTTCACTTTGTCCTATTCGCGTGCGCGTCCGGACTACGCTGCTGCATGGTACAACTGGCTTGTACAAAGTTAGAAATAGGTGCGTTACCACTTACCGATCATTCATGAAATTACCTGTATGATTTGGGTCTTGTGCTACAGGTGTTGCAATGGAACTCGTGGATGGAGCATTTTACAGAATTGGAACTAAAAATGGCGTTCTCCCCAGCTCTTTTCACGAGCTCAAATAGCACCACGGACTAACAGCTTTGTAAAAATTGACGATGTTCCCGCTGATACGGTTACTGTCCGAGAAGCTAATGCAAAATCATCTGTGACTGGAGGGCAAGGTTTCCTTAGATGTTCATGCTTGACAAAATGCTTAACAAACAGATGTCTGTATGTAGGAAATAAAATGTTCTATGTAACTCCCGGTGCCATAATGCAATGTCGTGTTGTAATAAATAAGTACATAATATCTAGGTACCACCGTTGGTATCTGAAAGCTTCAACGCGATTCTTCAATCTAGTCATTTAATTTGAATAAAGTTTAATTTTAGTGTAGTTGTATTGAGCTTTCAAATCATAATATTTCATGAATGGTCGGTAAAGCATCTATTTCTAACTTGGTACAAGACAGTTGTACCATGTAGCAGCGTGGTCCGGACGCCACGCGAATGGTACGAAATGAAACGTACATATCGCGAATGGTATGTACCAAGTCCGAATCTTACAAATGGTCCGAGCATTTCGCGATTGGTACAAAATCACATGTACCATACCCGAAATGTACAATTTTGGACTTGGTGATAATGAAAAAAATAATTACCTACACTACTGAATAAAATGAAATTCTTTGTTTGCACAACGCATGTAAAGAAGTGATTCTTGAGTACTTTTCAACGCTGAATACAGCGCCGTTGGCCGTTTTTCTCTATCACGTCTAGTTTTTCTGATCAAAAACTATAAAAAATTCAACTAAATGTGTTGAAAAAGAGGTTTAGGAACTGAATTTGGTCATACTGATTCGTGTTGTTGTGTGTTGAGGTTGTGTGTAGTGGCGTGTATTTCGTCTATTTGTTTTCTGTTATAGTGGTCTGATAACAATGATAATATTCAGTCAGTGGTACCGCTTATTCCATTGCAAAAACAAAATGGAAACGAATTTCAGTCGTACAGAACTTCGAATTGTGACGTGATAGAGAAAAATGGATCGCAGTATCGTGTTCAGTGTTAAAAAGTACCTCAGAATCACCTCTCGAAATGCGTAGTGCAAAATAGTTGTTTAGCGGTGTTATTTTTATAGCTTTTATTTACTTGGACGATGGCTGGTTGGCATTTTACCTTATTCAGCTTACTCATGCATATAATGTTCTCGCTCAATGAGCTTCTATCGCCTCATACCCTGCCTTGGGGCAAAGGCCTCCCTCAATCTAATCCATTCTTTTCTTTCGATCGCCACACAATGGAAGGGCTTATTCTTGAAAAGTTTTTCGGGGGAAAATCGAGTTGGTTCCCAAATAACCTAATTGGTTCTAAAGCACCGCACCCCTTCTGGTCGAATTGGTTCCCGCACTACACCGCATTTTCCTTCCCATGACAGTCCGTAGGTATGGTTAAAAATGCGATGATGTAAGAAGTAAAGTAGTACGTCATTGCAAATAGAAATTTAAAAAACGCGTTTTATAAATTGTAAACGACTAATTCTTCCAATAATTATTTTTCTTTTGCGTTTACCCTAGGGGCCGAAGTACCTCCTAATTTAATGTAGGGTTCACTTTGGATTGTCTTCAGTGTGTCGGCTAAATCAAATATGTTGGGATGAGGTGCATTAAACATTTTATTTAGTCTGCTGTGGGATCCCTCACAAAGGTAGGTAGTGCGTTGTTGACTTGGCGTGAACTCAGCCCACATCGAAGGAAGGAAAACACTATCAGGTGCGACATATGTCTCCAAAATGTAATCACAAAATTGATCATATTTTTCGTCATCTGGTTTCCGCTCCATAAGATCATAACAAAAACAGTCTTCAACTTACTCAGGGGGTAATAGAGATACACCAAAGAAATATTTAAGCAAGCGTCCGTCTGGTTACCGTATGCATCTGTTGACTCTAGAGCCTGTATTTGTACAATGTTCCCCCACTCGATTACGTAGCATTAGTCAACTCAGTAATCTGCATAGTCTACATAATAGACATAAGTACCAGAGCAGTGTACGATACGAGTATAAACTTATGTGATATTCGGTATCGTATCGCTTAAAACGATACCGAATAGTATCGGCCGATACCTAGTATATACACGGTATTGTAGCGAGGGTATTGTAGCGACAGATAGTCGTTTTCGTGATATGGTATCGACGATAACAAGTATCACTGATAAGGCATCACTACTGCACCACCTAAAATACAACACTAATCATAAAACGATTCCTGACCGAGTATTACTCGGTATCGGTATCGTGCACTGCTCTGATAAGTACGTCCTGCTGAAACGTGCTCATGACTCATCGTAAGTACCTTACAGCACAGTTCTGTGCAATGCATGCAGCACCTGGGAACCAATTCGTTTGGGAACCAACTCGACTACAACCCCCGCGGTGACGGATTCCGCCTAGGAACCAATTCGACTGGCTAAAAGGGTACTTGGGAACCAATTCGACGTCCACCGTTTTTCGAAGTCATTCTGCCATCTGATCCTTTGTCTACCCTTCTTTCTTTTGTGGTCTCTTGGTTGTCAGAAAGTTAATTCGTAAGTCCAGTGAGTGTCCCTTAGTCTGGCTACGAGTCCAGTCCAGGTCCATTTTTGCCATCTGATATTCGTAATAATGTTTTGATTGAATTTTAGTCTGCTCTTGATCATTTTGTTTAGGATTCGGCCCATTTTTCTGTTTTTTTTTTTTTTTTTAGCATAGATCTCTCCATTTTGTTCGATATTCTTATATATCTAAGTTCTTCTCATGAGCTCCAATAATGTTAGTGTGGGAATGACACATGCATTGAAAATTTTGCTTTTTAGATTATTCTTGTATTGTCCTTTAAGGATGTATTTCGAACTCCAAAACCTATTCCACGCCAATGTACCTTATAGGACGATTGATTTCTTTATCCAATCTTCCCTCCAAACTGATTGTCTGTTCTAAATAAGTTACTTCTTGGAATTTTGCTATTTTGACGTTCTCATACTCCAGGTAATGGTCTTCACAGAGCTACTGGAAAGTATTTTTGTTTTCTCCAGATTTGTCTCCAGTCTTGCGGCTTGCCTTCCTTTCGTTAAAGTTAGTCAACATTTCTTCTGTTTGAGTTTTGCGTCGTCTGTAAATCTTAGGTTACTCAAATACTGTCCATTTATCCTTATCCTTTTATCCTCCCAAACAGGGTGTCTACAGAAATTGAAAAGTAAAAATGAAGTACTTTTTCATGACCCTTTGCAGAACTGTAGCCAGAATATTTACCATCTTTGCTCCGAATGTGCAATTTTTTTTTTGTTTCCAATTGTTTTATCCCCTTTACCCCTCCCTCATTTTTGCGCCCTCACTTCCCCCTCTTTATGAATATAGATCCTGCGCTACACTTCTGAATGACCAATCATACATAGGAATCGCAAAAAATTTATTTTTGAGTATTTCTAACAAAAATGAAGGACTTTTCAATTCAGCACTTTTCAGGACTTGAAGTACTTTCCAGCACCTGTAGACACCCTGCCAAGGTATTGTTCTGAAGACCTTTTCTAATAGAGAGTTGAACAGGATTGGTGATAGGGGGTCCCCCTACCTCACACCTTCTTCTATACTAAAATACGGGCATTCCTAATCACTGATCAGTGATAATGCTTGCTTTAAGATTTGTGTACGTGTACGTATGTCAGTAATAATTTATGTTAGTCTTTTCGATATGCCCTGATTTTTTCAATACTTTAGGCAGAAATTGATGGTTAATACAATCAAAAGCTTTTATGTAATCTATTAGGATCATATTCAGGTTGATATTATATTTTGAGTATTTTTCTATCAGTTGGTTCACCGTATGTAGGTGATCTACGGTAGAAAATTGTTCATGAAAACCTGCTTGCTCCTTTGTTTGCTGTTTTGTCAGATTTTTCCTAATTCTCTGTTCAACTGCCTTTGAGAAAATTTTTGCAATAGCAGGACTTAAACTGACGGGTCTAAAGTGGCTAATTTTGTGTCTATCAGCTTTTGTTTCCAGTCTTGTTGTATTTTTTGTTCCGTGAGAATGGAAATAAATAAGCTTGATTAATTTCTTGTATTTTACCTTATTATTTATACTGTATCAGTCCATATAGTTAACAGTTGACTGTTTAATCAATCCAGGGCAATCCTTTCATCCAGAGCAAAATTCGGGTCACCAACCGATCGGACTATAATCCTATCGACAACAGCTAAGGTTATTTTCAGTTAGAACGATGAAAACGTGAAGCTTTCAAACTG
Source organism: Acanthococcus lagerstroemiae (assembly GCA_031841125.1). Lineage (NCBI taxonomy): Eukaryota > Metazoa > Arthropoda > Insecta > Hemiptera > Eriococcidae > Acanthococcus > Acanthococcus lagerstroemiae. The sequence continues at coordinate 38,610,362 of CM063108.1, read as the reverse complement.
CAAAACGCTCAAGTTGTCCATTGTACATCCACCACCGAAGTCTTTGACACTCGTTTTCAACGAAGTAATCCAATCTTGCACGTTTACGTTTCGCAAGCAATAAATGGCCCTCGAGAAAACTAAAACATATATAATGTTTTCGTCCCTACTCTCGATTAAATAAAAAGCTTGATAATGCTTTTCAAAACAAAATAAAATATAAGGTGTAATTATACGAAAACAAGCGAGCACTATAGTCCACTATACATAATACAGCGTTAAATGAATTTACGATGCTTCTCGTACACTCGAAAATACTCACCTCTGTTACAATTTCACGCTACAAGCTTCCACCGGTGAACAAGCTCGCCCTAAACGGCCAAATAATCGTTACCCAGTTTGCGCTGCGACCCCGAAAATAAAATTTCCAGATTTTCCATTTAGTCCTTATGAAATAAACATTTAAAAGTCTAGTTCATTCTCTCACGTGTTCTCATGGATACGATTAGATAGCCCCTAAAGACGGTATTCGTTTTAATTAAGACATTATGTATATCGAAAAAGGTTACCGGTTGCCGGGTCGCAGCCAAACGGACACTGTATATGAAACGTTGCACTTTATAAGGCTTTGTTTCGTTTAAACTGTAATTTTAGCTCGATTTCGCGCTATCTCCGCCCTTGGAACGGCGAAAGAAGTTTGCACGTGTCGTAACCCGCAAACTTTTAATCCATTACAACGGTATCGAGGGACCTTGGCTATACGAGAGACGAAATTTCCAAGTTATTCTCCTCATCGCTGGCTGGCGATCATAACCCTCATATATTCTAACAACGAGAAGACGAAAACTTTCGCTTTACTTTGCCGAGAAAAACTAAAAAATTTCAACGGTTGAACGACCATTTTGTCCGCAAGATCAAACAACACAAGTGTCCTCCACTGAAATCGACGATGAAGTAAAATTCTACCAGTTAGAGGTATCCCCTTCCCTCTGTAAGTGTTAATTCAACATTAAAATACCCCGCATTGCTTTTCACATCCCCTACTTCGTTTCCCAATAAATGAAGTCAAGGATTATTAACGTACAAGTTGGACAGGCATTAAGGAGTAAATGCCTCGGACGCTCCGATGGAAAAACTCCACCTGAAGGAATGAAGGGACATAAGATGAACGAAAGAAGGAATGAACTAAATAAAGGAAGACAGGAATCAGGAAAAAATGAAGACAGAAGGAATAAAAGAAAGAAACTTATGAAGAGAACTTTTGCGAATTGAGAACTTGCCATGAAACATCTAAATCAAAGGCAGGAGAAATATAGATCGAAAACGTAGACTCAATGTGAAAATTTTTCAAAAAAGAAGGAAAAAAAGCTCAGCCTATTCCACATTCTGCGGACTGATGTAAACGACGACTCAATGATGACAAAAATTTTTCATTCAAGCAGGAGAAAAAATTTAGCTACTTTATTTTTCAAATATGGCCGATTGCTGTGCAACATTCCTACTAAATGGGCTAGGCCTGAACGAAAACTTTACGAAAAATGCCGAATCAATCCAAAAAATTGTCCAAAAAAAAATTAACAAATAACTATACAGCTTAGGCATTTTTACTTTTACATTTTTCTGCCTGACGTTGAAAATACCGATTCGATAATACAAAAAGTTTTCATTCAAGTAGGAAAAAAAGTCCTGAAAACGCTCTGCTACATATTTTGTTCTCATAATTTCCCGATTAATATTCGAAATCCCGTCTAAATAGGCTAAGAATGTACAAAAACTTGTCAAAAATGTCGACTTGGCGCAAAATTTGCGTCCATTGAAACAAAACAAAATTATATTTTGCCCACTGACATTGAAAATAGAAAAAGAAACACCTATTTTCGCATTTTGCCGACAAACGTTATTAAAATTTTTCATTTAAAAAAAAAAAAATTGACATTAACGATTAAAGATTTTTTTGATTAGCCGACTACAGATCCAAAATACCGACCAAATGATTGAATTTCCCGAAACAAGTCTATTCCTAAGTTTCATTGGGGTCACACTCTTCCATCTCCTCCCTCGGTCAGCTCCTACTCAGACTGTTAAAAAGTCTTATAAACAAGTCTGTAAGGACTGACGGAACCAGGAGGTATGCACTATGCACATTGAGTACTGATACACCTGTTCATTTTAGGGGGCCGGGGTTGTTGTTCTATGTTTACGACAACGGCATTAATTTGGCAGTTAGCAAATTTTGAAACTGTTCATTTGAATTTTTAATTTTCTGAGGACATTTGATCGTTTGTTTGTTTATTATTATTATTATATTTTTTGTATACTGATGGATTTTCACTTTCATTCATATTCAAAAAATTTGCCCAATACAGAATGAAGTATCTTTTCTTGGGAGGGAGGGGAGGTAACTGAAATATTGTAAATTTTATACATTTGAAAAAAGGCGGTGGCATATAGTTGAAAGCCAGTGTCTGTAGAAGAGCCTTGAAAAGTTCCAACGAATCTTAAATCAGTTCTACAGAATACTCAAGGGATCTGGAACAGTGGCGCGGCTAGAAACCAATTTTTAGGAAAGGCTTTCAAGGCATAAGACGTTGACAAAGTTTCTCGCTCGCTTCGTCTTCGTCATATCTATTTTGGAGAAATCCAATTATTTCGAGGATGAAAAAAGAAAGTCACCAAATCTTCCCTCGTAATTATGTTAGAACGGAAAATCACAAGAACACCAAATCCAGACACATAAAACCCGTAAGTGAAACTTACCAAAAGCTGAAATCCGCTAAACGAAGGCCAAAAACTACTGAAATAAGCCAAAAAAATGAATAGAATGTACCCAAAACCAACAAAACAAGACTGAAAAACACGAAACCCGCCGAATCAAGGTCAGAATATCGAGGAAGATCAAAATCTATGAAATGAGGACTAAAAACATAAAATGTCAAATGAAAATGAAAAAGACTGAAACAAGCACCATTAATGTAGGCAAAAATAATCATGACAAATGACCAAATTATAAGACCAGAAAATTCTAAATATGACCAAAAAAGACTCATTAATACCAATCCAGTGACAAGACCGCAAAAAATATCAAAAATCACACAACCAAAACCATGAAAGATTATAACAATATGAAGGAAGACAAATAAATACCAAAAATCACAAAGTCAAAACCGAATATACGACCTAGAAACACTAAAAACTATCATATCGAACAAAAAAAAAAAATCTAGCATCAAATCCAAAAACCAGCTAAATCCACAAAATAATGGTCAAAAGTCAAGAAAAAAAGTACCATAATTCATAAAATTAAAATAATAACAATAAGAACATGGATTCATGACACAAAAAAACAGGAAGCCAAACCATTGATAAAATTAAGTGGGCAAATATATAAAAACCAATAATAAGATCTCTGAATACCAAAAATTTAGAAATCAAATACGAACGTATTGAAAAGAGAACACCCCCCCCCCCTCACCCGAAAAAAAACCGCACCAGTTGGAAAATTTGGTAGAACTGACATTTTCAATTTTTAGAAATTTATTTCCGTACACCCTAAACAGAAAACAAGAGCGAGACCAAAACAAGAGCTGCGAGGAAAACCAATCCTGGAGTTTTAGATGAGTTTCAAATAATACAAGTCTTAAGAAATTAATAATTAAGTCTAGAAGCGTCATAAATACAAGGTTAGAATTTAGAGAAGTTTCAAATAAGTTCGGAAGAGCTTGAAAAAGTCTCCAAGAATCTTAAATAAGTCTAGAGGTTTCTTCTAAATAAGTAGCATGGGTCTTTTTCACATAAGTACGAGTAGTTTACTCAAACGCCTAACGAAAATACGAAGATTCGGGTCTGGACGATTTCATAGAAGTTTTGAAAACTGTAGATTGTAGAAGCTTCTTTACCAAGTTGGGAAGAGTCCATTTTATCTGAAGTACCGACGAAATATTACAAATCTTTGAAAGAAGAACCATCTTAATCAGCTAAGTCACATTCATGATGACGAGAACATTCTGACAACAAATTCTATATCAAGTGAAATTGACTTTAATTGCGGTAATAGTCAATTTTGGAAGCGTCTACGAAAGTCTTCATCATCATGTCTGTTTGAGTCCTGGAAAGTCTGTAAAAATCTTAGAATACGTTGGTAGCACACTGAGGACGCTCGAGCAATTCTGACAGAGCTGTGAAAAGTTGTGAACGAGTTTTGCGGGGACTTAAACAAGTCAGAAATTATAGTCTTGGTGAGCCTTAGAGTGTGAGTTTTCAAGAACCTCAAGGAGTTATAGAAAGTCTGGAAAGCTCTTAGGCGACCTTGTGCTACATGAGAGATAAAAGGGAAAACACCTTAAGGGATCTGTCAGGAAACGGCAGCTGTCTGAAAAAACGAAGTATCATAAGAAAATAAAAGAACCGAAAAATAAAAGAAGGAAGAAAGGAAGGAACTAAAGTTGAAGAGACATAACTCTTTGTACGAGAAAACATGATGTTTTTCAGTGGTTTGCTCCAGGACGCACTTTTCCAATAACCGGCAGCAACTGGGATGTAGCAGAACAGAGTGACACTTCCCATGAATCTTCTTGGTCAGTATTTTCGTGTAAGTTCGACCAGTTAGAATCAATTAGCAAAACACAAAAAAAGTTACTGATTTTTTTTTATTAGGATAGAAAATTTTTATACCGAGTTAGCATATTTCAGTACATTTTCGGTTTTAGACATTTCCCAGCAAAATATTTCTTTTCTTTGTCTACAACAGTCTTTTCCTAGTCGGCATTCTCGACCTATTTCCGCCCCCTTCTGCTGATAGAGCTCGCGAATCCCAATCTACTGGTTGAAGAATACTGATAGTAATTCTTTTCAACTATCCAGAAAAGCCCCATTCAAACTCAAAATAAGCCCGAAGTACAGCCGATTCTAAGGAAGTGGATCTGGGAGATACTAGCTCCTTCCTCCTATGACCACCGTCAATATATTGTTGGTTCTTGTAGAAAGTCTCCAAAAATTTAAAAATGGTTTACTTATTTTTTCTTGCAAATTGGTGTTTTCATGACTTTTTAATTTATTGCCGACACCATAAGATCTACCTCTAAATTCTGGCACCAGGCCTGGCCCAAGGATTGCACAAGTGGACTTACATTGAATCGAGACAATAATCACCCCTTTCACATCATTAGCGCACTTAGATCACTTGATAGGTACATGCCACTTTGGGTATTGATGAAGACATAAGCAGGCTGCGCTTGAGCCCTTACGGTTTGGAAATATTCCATAGTGACTGTTAATCACGTTCATTTTCACAGCCTCCATTTATTTATTTTTCTTTCTCTTTTTTCGTTCTTTCCCTTGAAGACGAACAGATTTATACTAAGTTACTCACCCAGCTACCAACCGCTTAGGCTAAACTGAATGAAAACTGAAGTATTATACTTTTTCGTTTAATATTAGGAAATTTGGTACGTGGACTCGCGATTACAATGGGCAGAGATTGTTAGATTTTTGCGCTAGAAACAGTTTGGTAATGGCGGATACCTTCTTTCCGGAAAATTTAAGACTAAAATGGACTTGCCAGGCACCGGGGGGGGGGGGAGGAGGAGATACAAACACGAAATGGACCAATTCTTAGTTAATGATCTGTCAATAGTGGAGAAGATGGTTCTGTTACCAGGTTTCCAATTTGGTTCCGATCACAGGTTGTGTAGGAGGACTTATAAAAATCGGAAAAAGGATACGAGTATATAGTACTGGTGATGTTTTTATCCCTACACGCCTTCTGGGTGAGGTGAGAAGGCCCTGGGAGAGCAACTGGACATGTTTGACCATGAACGATCAAATAATCCTTAAGAGCAATACGACTACACAGCTGAGGCAATTAAGGAGACTGTTACTCGTTTTGGAAGACCCAAGAGGGGTATGAGGTCGCATGATAAGTTGTCTGCTGAAACCAAGTTACTCATCGAGAAGAGGGACGAGCTAGAGCGAAATGATAAGAAACATTCGAAAGGAAAATCAAGTTCTCCTAAAGAAGAAAGGGAGGACAGAAATTAGAAAAGACTTGAGAAAATACGGAAGGATTAAGAGTATCTTGGCAGACAGTGGGTCGATTAAGAAAGTAAACAAAGAGTTATTTACGAGTATGAAACTCTTCCGAGTATGCGTAACAATCGAGGTCAGCCGGTACATGGTCGAGGTGAAATTTCAAAGATGGCTACTGATTTTTTCATGAGATTGTACAAAAATCCAGAGGAATTAGGTGGGGAAGAACGGACCATGGAAGGGGGAAACGGGAATAAAACACCAGCTATTTTTCCGGCTATACTACAGGCTGAGGTGGAAAAAGCGTTAAAATCTGTCCAAGCGGATAAAGCTGTGGGGCCAGATAAGGTAAGCAACGGATCTCTTAAGCTTTTTTTTTGCCGAGGAGCTTGCTTCCAGTTTGATGGAACTCTTTAACAGAATGTTGGACGATGAAGAAAACCTCGTCCAGTGGGAGTGGGGGAGGGGGCAGAAATTATTTTATTATTTAAAAAGGAGAAAAAAGATGATATTATAAAATACAGACCCATTAATTTAACCTCTAATATCAGAAAATCTTTATAAACATTCTGAAGAACAGACTGTACCCAGCTGGAGTCACAAAAGCCGAGGGAACAAGCAGGAATTCGCAAATTTTGATCATTAAGTAAATTATCGAAAAATCCAACGAATATAAACTCAAAGTTTTCTTATAGTCTATCGATTTTTTCATGTCATTTGATACGGTCGACCACAAATTCTTGTAGAAGGCTATGAAGGCTCAAGGAACCGATCAAAAAGCAATCAATATTATTAGTGAGCTATATGCGAAAGCTACTGCCTATGTAAAACTAGACAGATAAAGCAAAAGTTTCAAAATTAGAAGGGGCGACGCAGAGGGACCTGCTGTCACCAAATTTGTTCAACTGCATTCTGGAGGAGGCTATGCGACATCTGAATTGGAAGGACAGGGGTATAAAATTAATGGGGATTATATTAATAACTTAAGTTTTGCTGACGAGGTCGTTCTAATGGCTAACGATCTGTCCGAACCCATCCAAACCGCGGAAGAAATTCTCGAAGAAGCTAGTTTAAGTGTAAACACCAGTAAAACAAACTTTTGGTCAAGTGCCTCAAAATGTAAAGTTAAGGAACGAGTTGCTAACATGGATAGACGAGGTATGTTATCTAGGTCACATAATCTCCTTTGAAAATGCCAGAGAGAAGGAAATTTCGAATCACATCCAAAATGAGTAGAGAAAGTACAGAAAGTTTTTAAAACAGTCTTCAAAGGCCGATGACCAATTTCAACCGAGGCGGAGATTTGGCGCAACTGTATTCAACCTATGTTCATCACGTAGGTATAAGGCTCCCAAACATGGGCGCTAACCAAACCCAATGTGAGGAGGTTACGAGTGACACAAAGATCGATGGAACGCCGTACGTTAAATGTCAAACATCTAGACAACATCGAAGAGTTTTGGTTAAGGGCAAAAACGCAGCTGGAGGACATGCGTAGGAAGAGTAGTCAAGAAAAATTAATGGAGGTATATCATGAGCCGGGGGGAGGAAGGAGAGAAAGCTAGTGGAGGGGTGTGCAGCCTACGACCTTAAAAGGAACAGAGGGAAGCCAACTTCCCGGTGGAGGGATGAATTTCAAAAGGCACTTGGCCCGGGGTGAAGAAGACATACCCTCGATAGAACAATATGGAAAAAAGATGGAGAGGTATATGTCCAGAAATAGGCGGTCAAAAAACATGAGGGTCGAGGGCTGGAACTCCTCACCAACTGCAACACGCAGGGCGGAGGTATTGTAATTTTATTGCTATTGTTTATTTTTTTATTTTACAATGGTCCCGGAGCTCGATTCGTCAGGTCTCCGTCATAAGATGTCTGTTGATACCCAATAAAATGCAGTTATTATTATTATTATTATCATCATCATTATACTTTCTTATTTAGTTCCATAAACAATTAAATGCTAATTCTAGTAGGATACGTAAACTTTCTGACTGATGACAAATTGATTACAGTGTCCCAATGCACAAAAAAAAAAAAAAACACAAATGAAACTTGAGGTAAGAAAGGGGTGTATTCACTTTGCGCAAATAGGAATAAATTAACTGAAAGTTTAAGGAACCACTTTGCGCACAAAAGATAAAACATTTTATGCAAATATTTAGGGCCACTTTTACATTACATTTGTGTGTGAGGTGGCACTGTATGCGCCGAGTGCTCAGATTTTGTAGTCCATTGCACTATTCCTCAAGTTGCTGTTAAGGATCAGCTCAGTAGCCTCACTTTTATAGCCAAAGTGAGAATGTTACTGAGCTCTATCCCTCTGACTTCACTGGGTGCTGGATACCCTGCTAATCCCAGTTCTTCGCGTCTTGTCCCGACTATTGCTGGGCATTGACATATGATATGGATCTAGGTTCTTTCCCCTTCCCCACAGTGCCTACAGGAGCCACTTTTCACCACTCCTGATTTATACCACACGTGTTTTGTGGCCTCATGACCAGTTAGTAGTCCGACCATGAGCCTTACAAGTTACCTGTCAAGCCCTAATAGGAACTTGGCATACTTACTGGGGGCGTTCCCCATTAGTGTTTTGCTGACTTTCATGACACTGGCCAACCGCCAGTGCATTTCCGTCTGCTTACTTATCCAAACCTTTACTTTGGATTTTGCGACGCTGTATCCTACAGAAAGACACGGCCTGGGTGTTGCCAGTTCCTTTTTTATGCCCTCCTTCACTAGCTTGCCAGCGATCATGTTCCCTTTTATCGCCGCAGTGTCTCGGTGTCCATAGTATAGTGACACGGTTCTCCTGAGCAAGGGTATATAATTGGTTACACACTCCGCCACCACCAGGGATGTAGTTTGGTGTGACAATAGTGCCTTAATAACCGATTGACTGTCTGTACAGATATTGATCTGCTTATTATACAAGGCCCTTCTGCTAGCTTCTATCAATGGCCACCGTGATCGCCATTACCTCTACTTGGAGGACAGTAACGCCCTCGCCCTCCTGTGCCATTGAACTGTTGTCAGCGCCTTTTGCATTCGTGATTCCAATTCCTACACCTTGGTAATTCTTAGAGGCATCTGCAAACCACACATTTTCCTCTTTTCCTACAATGGTTGGCCACCTCTTTTCCCAAGCCTCCCGTGTGGGTATCAGCGCACGGTACGGCTTGTTAAAGAAGTGTCCCATGGCAATTCTATTCTTCGGCATCCCAAAGCATTTGTCATCGTCCCTGCCATCTCCCATATCCTTCTGTGGCCTATTTTTGGGCCTGAAGGTTTGGTTGGCCCATACGATAAGCACCTATAATCACAGCTGCTTCTGTAGCAGTGTGAAGTGGTTGCAAGTTTAGGAGCCTTTCCAGTGCCTTAGTCGGCACCGTACTCATGGCCCCCGTAGTCATCACGCACGCGAGCCTTTGCAGGTGGTCTCTAGTTCCTCTCTGATTTTGGCCAGGTAGACCCGGCCCCACCACACAATGGCCGCATATGTAATTCTGGGGCGTATTACACCGGTATAGGTATATCCAGTGCATCATTTTGGGAGAGAGTCCCCAGGTCCTGCCGACAAAAGTGCGGCAAGCCCAAAGAGCTTCAATCCCTTTTCTTATTTTACCTGAGACGTGATCCCTTCATTTTTCATTACGATATACTCCCAAGTACTGCATCTTTTTCGTGTGAGGGCTAACGGTCTTCCCTTGTATTGCACCTTGACCCTTCCTTTTACGGGTGAAAAGAGTACGCAAAGTGAAATCGCCCGTAAAAACGTGTCTCTGTTTTTTACCTATTAGAACACAGCATCATCCCAAAATAGGCGGAGCCGAACACAATTTCGACACAAGTCTTCTATGAGGAAATTTCGCGTCTAGAAACCGTTACCTCAAGCGAAGAATTTCGTCCATCGAGTATTTGTGGCGCCTTCCATCCCAACTGGCAGCAAAATGATTAACGTTCTCGCTACATAGAAAATAAGCCTACTTCGGAATTCATGAAATACGAGGCAATCGCGGAGTCCTGCAAAAGTCTACGTTGAAGTAACCGAAAGCCAACCGCGTATTCAAATTCGGATCGCGGATTTAAACGCGCCTGCGAATATTTTTCCACATCAGCGTTGCCCCGGATATGAAGCGGGTATGAAACAACGAATAAAAAATTACTTCTCTTTTCAGCACGGCCGCGTCGCGAGCAAAACTGTATGAAGTACCTACACAAAAACGAAAGTTATACACGAACACCTTCTTCTAAATTTTGTTTGCAGCAGAAACGAAATAAAACAAAAGAAAAAAACGAGTAGCAGAGGGAGAAAAACTGAAAATTTTCAAATGCTCGGTTTGTATTATGCGAGCGACGAATACTGGCGAATAAAAAACGAATTCGAAAATATTTGTGTAAAATTATAACTTTTCAAAGAGGCTGAGAAAAAGCGAAGACAAAGGAACGGAGAGAAATGGAAAAAAGTTAACTTTCACCGGTAAATTTTTCTGATTTTCTTCACGCTCGGTTTTGTTTTTTCGTGTATATACTTGCCGAGTTTGCTCTCTCGCTATGCTGTCTTTTCTGGTTTCGTTCACTGGGTTAAGAACAGAGAAAGACATAGAAAGATGAGAATAAAAGAAAGAAAAAAAGAAGAAAATACTCGATAAACTGAGAGGAGAAAGTTAAGATATGTGTAACACGAGGGACGTTTCATTTTTCAACATGTTCCAGCGGAGACACATTCGAATCAAAAGAAATTGTTTTCGTTTTTGCTGTCAAGCATTTTCACCTTACAAGCTTCTCGGAGTATACATTTTCGATAACTGAGCGATACCACAGAAGCATTAAATACGCACTTGATAGCATTTTCTCTTCCATTTTTCCAAAACTGAATTGTGTTACAGAATTGAGAGAAAAGTCTATTTGAGGCTTTAAACGTTCGCAGCGCCTATACGTGTGCGAGTTTATACTCCCCCAGTCTCAACCGAAAGGGGATTGACGAAAATAATTCGGCTGCTCCATCAACAGGCCCGGGCCATAAGTCACATGGCAATATATCAGAAAGACGTGAGATAGAAACAAAACGTGCTACATGGGAGGGAAAGTACCTGAAAATTATCACTCCGTTCCGGGATCAAGTCGAAGCTGACAGCGTGAAACAAAAGAACTGTTTTATAGTAGGCATAAAGATAGAATCGATTTTACTCGATAAGGGATGAGTTCCAACTCTTTTAATAAAAATCCAATTTAGAAGCTATTATATGGTTCAGTAATTGTAAAGACTTAGTGACTGGATGGGCTTAGTAAGCGTAAATAACGAGTGCATCATGCACACTTGACGTAAGTGACAAAAACTTTTTTTTTTTTTTTTTTCCCCAGGAGAACGATTTGAAAATTATAAACAACGTTGTTATATACGTGGCTCAAATGGTTTACGCCATCTAGCGGGCTACAAAAAGAAGTAATTCGTCATTTGCGATTGTAGCCTGATAGAGAGCATCTATAAGAATAAGTATGTATTTAACTCATTTTTCGTCAAAATGTAACTTAGGTCAAGTTTGCACGAGACACTCGATAATATAGTCACGTGTAAATACGATCAGTTGAAAACATGGAAGGTGGGGGAGATCGGGATGAAATATCACAGCCCCCAGCTTTCAGCTGCGGGCACTCGGTGAAACCGGAGATGGGCAAGGGCGCATGTAAACTGCACACACTGGGGGTAGTCAGTTAAAGAAAACGACATGTAAATTGCACACACAAAGAAATAAATTTTCATGTAGAAAAATTGTAAATTGCACATAGCTGCGAAAATCAGATTAAGCATTGAAATTGTAAATTGCACACATAAAGAAATAAAATTTGGGATCGGAAAAGGTGTGAATTGCACACCCATTTACAAGATAGGTGCATCCATATTTCTGGGAAGAAGGCTTCAAATCTCAAACACTAGAGCCGCAGAACTCTAGCAATACATTTTGAAATAGTATGTAAACAGATCCATAGTATGCGTTACTTTTCCATGAGAGAAAAGGAGGGATTTGGAGGGAAATTAAATTTCCTGGGATGACTAACCTCTCAGTTCCGCCGAGTTCTCCGTTACTAAGCAATTAAGCTTACAATTTCGAAATATCCACACTAATATATTCGAAATATCCACACTAATATCTTCGAAATATCCATATCTGCACATATTATGCTTCTGAAATATCCATATCTGTGTATTCTTGAAGTTTGTAAGAAACAGAGATGTCAGCGTTCCCCAAAAATATGAACGCGTTCACACCCGTTCTTGTTCATGTGAGAAGAAGAACACGTTCACTTTGTTCTGTTTGTGGAGATGCTCTGTTCGTAAATGCGTTCCCATTTGCAAACGGGAGTTGACATCTCTGACTGTAGTCATTCCTCATCTCTCCATTCTCGTTCACAAAATGAAACGAACGCGTTCCTGGCTTCCTGCCCTTTTTCGTTCATGTGAGAAAAGAAAAACGCGCTCACTTCGTTCTCGTTTGTGGAGGGGCTCCGTTCGTGAACGTGTTCCCATTCGCGAACGGGAGTTGACATCTCTGACTGTAGTCATTCCTCTCTCCGTTCTTGTTCACAAAATGAAACAAACGCGTTCCTGTCCTTTCTTGTTCATGTGAGGAGAAGAAGAACGCGTTCACTTCGTTCTTGTTTGTGAAGGTGCTTCTTTTGTGAACGCGTTTCCGTTCGCAAATGGGAGTTGACACCTCTGGTAAGAAAGGGGGTAATTTGAATATTTTGAAATACCTTTAGACTGTAGATCATTTTGTTTTTCCATGGGCGAAAGGGAAACATGAGACAGTATTTAAGAATGGTCTTTCAAACAATATCCTAAAATAGCTCTACAAAGTCTGTAGTACCTCACCAGAAAGTATAAGCAGCAGGCATTATAACTATAAAGAAATCTATACACTAAAGAAGATCAGAGAACATCACCGTTCTCGTCAACATGATAAATGAAAATGACTTATGGCTTTTTCTCGTGTTGTATGCAATTTACAATTCATGTTTCACTGCCGACCTTTTATAAGTGTGTGCAATTCACACTTTTGTCATATACCTCCATCTTTTCACAGTACGTGCAATTTACAATTTTCACATGTAGTTTGCACAGTAGGAAAAACCCTCTCTGCTGGAAAGTGTGTGCATTTACTTTCTCCCATGGGCAGTGCTCTCAAAAAACAAGAGAGCAATCCACTCTTGTTTTTTTTTCTTAGTGAACAAGAATAAAAGTTGCTAAGCAAGAGCTGCTCTCATCACCGGCTGACGATCGAGCAAGTTACTGTATGGAGTAAAAGGAATATGAGTACATTTTGTAGAAAAAGTGATCTTTCAAATCAAAATTAAATGTGGAAATCAAAAAATTATTCTTGAAAGCTGTATGTTTGGAGTGTATAGCCTTGTATGAATGTGAAACGTGGACCATAGGAAAACCAGAGAAGAGAAGGATCGAAACTTTTGAGATGTGGTGCTATAGGCATTACTTTCAGCATCAAATGGATGGATAAGGTAAGAAATGAGGAAGTACTTAACAGAGTAAGAGGTAAAATAGATATTTGGAATTGTCTGAAGAGAAGGAGAGATTAATCGGGCATAATTTGAGGCACCCAGGAATAATATCACTGCTGCTAGAAGGAAGAGTGGAAAGAAAAAGAATTGGGTAAGTCGGCAAAGATTCCAGTACGTTCAACGGATAAAGAAGGATATAAAATGTAAGTGTTATTACGAAATGAATGAACTTGCATGCTACAAGATATAGGGAGAAATGGAGAGCTACATCAAACCTGTCGTAAGACTGATAACCTTATCATCATCATCCTCTATTTTCTCTTCATTTTCAAATTTCCAATAGTTTCCAATCTAAATTTGTTCGTGTTCTGTGTTTCAATGATAACAATTTCATCTGGCTAGCTACGACAGAGAACTGGTCAACGCATGGTTTCAGATGTAAGAAATTGTACTCAGAATCGAAATTTCGCGGTGTAATTCTTTGTCGTTGGGGTATCTGAACTGAACTGCCCGTGCTCCAGAAACCCATGATATATTCGCCAACGTAATAATCATAAGCCATAGAAATGAGGGTTGTTACAATAACTGTATCCTTGCCTTCCGGTACCAGATGCGCTGATCTCAAAATATGCTGATTACTTTTTTAATTTATTTATTCGTGCTTCATACTAAATACTGAATACTAGCTCTGTTCCCCATCAGTAGCCCATTTCTGGGTATAGGCCTCTACGCGCCTTCCGTAACATCCTTTTCCCAGGTCAGTCCTCTCTTTTTTACTACATCATCCCGCCATCTAATGCTTGGTCTACCTCTATTGCGTTTACCCCCGCCGGGTGTCTATTCCATAATTTTCCTTGTCCATCTTCCCTCTTGTCTTGCTAGGTGTTCCGCACATTTCCCTTTCAATTTTTTGATGGTATAACCTATATCTCTTATCCCTGATGCCTTCCTAATTTTGATATCCCTAATTTTTTCTTCTTGACCTACAATATGCTCCTCTCCATGGCTGTCGAAGTAGTCCGAAGCTTCTCCATGCCGGCTTTAGTAGCTGCCCATGTTTGGCATCCATATTTCAGTGTAGGACGGGTACAGTTTTCCCGTATTTTGAAGTTTAAGTCTCTCGGAATTTTCCCTTCAAACCTATTTTTGTTCATCCAGTAGTTTTTCCATGTCTTGTATATTCTTTTGGAAATTTCCTTTTTACATTTGATTTTAAAAATAACTGTTTGTCCCAGATATTCTAACTATTTCACTTTTTATATTATTACCCCATCAATCTTAATTTCTTCACTCTTGATAAAATTTTTACTGATAACGAATTTTTTAGGAGCCAAAGCAAGAGCAGTTTCTTTTTTACAGAAAAGTCAGAGCAAGAGCAGTTTCCAAGACGATAAGAGCAAAGACAGCTCTTTTTTGGAATTAAGAGCAAGAGCAACTCTCATATTCGGAAACAGTGCCCGTCTCTGGATGAAACTGTGTATAGTCTTGTCAATGAAGACTTCAAAAATGGACTGAACTAGAAAAGCACCTTGAGGTCCCGAAATCAATTTTGGAATAATTTTTACCCAAAGTTGAAAATTTTGACACCAGAGGTTGGAAGCAGGTACCAAAATGTTACAAAATTCAGTATTCGCGTTCGGACGTTAAAAGTCGCTCTCTAGCGGCCTCATGAAATGCGACGCGCTGACTGGGTGTATTTGGACGAAACGATGATCAGTGACAAAAATGTTCTACAAAAAAAACTGAAGTTGAGCTCACCTGAAAGGAAATGATATGGGCTAACACTTTAGTTCTATTCAGTTTTCCGTAAAAAACAATACTGAAGACGCTAGAGCTCATTTTACTTGTACATGTTTTTATGGTAAAAATACTGGGATCATATTTTCGTCCACGACACTAGCGCATCTACAGGAGTGTCCAAACGCCAATAGGTATCAAATGTGGCGTTTTCCCAACGTTTTCATCGTTCTACACAACATATTCGCGTTTTATAATAATTTAACAATTAAATCATAATAGGTAACTGATCAGAAATAGGAACAGTTAATCATGTTATGTTATTATCAATTACTGAAAGGCTAAGTGGAAGAAATGTAACAGACAAGGCTCACTGAGATCATATGTGAGGTGACAGGAAGAAAGGGACCTCAGCGCAAAAATGTAAATTTTACAGGAGAGCGGATAAACAAAATTGATAACGTTTTCACGTTACGGAGACACTCAACTTTGGAGACTTACAGCCGTTTGGGAATTTTTTTTCGACAACACCAGGCGAAAGAGCGGCCAAAAATTAGTCAAAAACAGTTGTTATCACAAAAATGTTTTTTTGCCCTGAGGTCCCTTTCTTCCTGTCAGCCCACATATGTTGTACGTTGGAGGACACTGTCTGTCACTGCAATGTGAGACTGTTACGTTTTGTTGAACAGACCACTTATAGATCAAACTTTCACGACTATTTCATATAGAAAGGTGTGAAAGTATGTTGGTCTATTATTAGGGCCGTAGTCAACGCTTTCTCTTGGAAGAGGAAGAGGTCATAGACAGTAAAAATACTGACTAAAATGTAAAAAAATTATAACATTAAAATAATAAAAATAGAAAATCGTTATTTTTCCAATCTTACTGATTGCCTACTAAAATATGCGGACTTTTGGTCTTGCCTATTATACACGTATTTACACAATTATTTGTTAGGTAATGTAATTGTAGGAATCAAGTGTCTGCAAGTATTATAACTATATTCAACATTAAAGCACTACATCTAACCGGTATTTTCCTTATAATAATTCATTATCACCCAATGAACTTACTTTGGGTATATCTTGACTATTTTCTTGCTCTTTCTGTAACTTATTCAAACATCTCCTATATTCTAGGTAAGTTACCTCCCGTCAAATATGTTGAGAAACCTTGTAATAGAGTGCATAAAATCATGGCCTCAAGTACTAGGATATTATAAAGTCCCTAATGTAGGTACAATATTTATCGCTTCTATTTTCTTACCCTCAAGTAGGTATTCATTGGTAGATTGGGGACGCCCCCAGTAAGTATGCCAAGTTCCTATTAGGGCTTGACAGGTAACTTGCAAGGCTCATGATCGGACTACTAACTGGTCATGGGGCCACAAAACACATGTGGTATAAAATAGGAGTTATGAAAAGCAGCTCTTGTAGGTACTGTGGAGAAGAGGAGGAAACCTCGATCCATATCATAATGTCAATGCCCAGCAATATCCGGAACGAGACGCGAAGCACTGGGACGAGAGTATCCAGCACCCAGTGAAGTCAAAGGGATAGAGCTCAGTAAAATTCTCACTTTGGTTATAAAAGTGAGGCTACTGAGCTGATCCTTAACGGCAACCTGAGGAATAGTGCAATGGACTACAAAGTCTAAGCACTCATCAGCACACACACAGCGCCGCCTCACATAAATGAATGAAGGTATTCACTGGTACGATTATTTCAACATGTTATGTTACTATAGTGCTCAGTCTCTCGACTAGTAGATTGCATCTCTCCACTTTTTTCTCCTCTGTGTTAATCTTTTCATTTCTGAGAAGGATTTACGCTATTCTTCATTACCTGGTCTTCATAACTCATATTCTTTGCCTTCCTTTCCAGTTCCTTCCCTCAACCATTCCCTCTAACAACATAACACTTAAATAACAGAATGTAGTTTGTCGAACGAGTATAAAGAAGTGGCCTCTACGTGTTACAAGAGTGTCAGGTGTTCCCTAGGGTTCGGGGTTTAGGTCCATACCTGTTTCTAATTTTTGTCGATGATATTTCTGAAAAAATTCAATATTCAAAATTATTGCTGTATGCAGATAATATGAAAATTTATTATAAAATCTCAAAATGACTGTGTTCAACTGCAACAAGATTTTGACTCATTAGTTGAGTGGAGCGATAGTAACTTGTTACCATTTAATACTAACAAGGATGAAGAAATTACCTTTTCAAGAAAAAGATGCACCATTTTACACGAGTATAAAATAAAAAATAAAAATAAAATACACTCAGGTGTGTAAATGTTGTAAAAGACATAGAAATCATTTTGGATCCGGAATTATTATTCAATATCCACATCGATTACATAACTTTAAAATCTAAAAGAATGGTCAGCTTCATAAAGAGAAATTGAACTTGTTATAGAAATTTACAAACAATAAAAATTATTTATTCTAGTTTTGTCAGATCAATATTGGAATTCTCCTCTGTTATATGGGATCCCAAAACTCAACAAGGTAAAGATAAAATTGAGAAAATTCAAAAAAGATTTTTGAAATACATATTATATTGCAAAACCTTTACATATTATCCTTCTGAAATTGTATATGTTACCGGCAGTCTGTAAATTCCGTCAGCCTAGGTAGTTTATAAACCGCGGGCAGATTGTAAATAGAGCTCTTGGTTTAACAAACTCCCTAGACCGTTTACGAACCGCCTACTATCTTTAGGCTATGTGTGAAGAAAACAAAATATTGCCCGCGTGACATTCAAAATTACACAAATAATATTAATTAAGATCCTAAAAATGATAATACAGTCGTTTATCTGCATAAGCGTGCATGTGGCCTGATTCAAAGATCGTCCACGGAAAACCTCGACATTCTCAGTCCCTGGGGAGTGTTGAAAGAGCTAATCGGGACATAAAGGAGATGCTCTTCACATGGATGCAAGATCAGAAGACTGTATTCACTGGAGTGAGGGTCTTGCCGCTTTGTTCAGTATATGAAAAGAACAGGGCGTTCCACAATGGGATTCAACGAAGCCCTTATGAGGCGATGTTTGGGACACCCGCGAAAATAGGCCTCGAAAACACATGCCTGTCTTGAGAAATCTGGTCATGACTACAGGGAGAAGAGGATTTGGAGAACGCGATGGAGGGAATGAGACAGACTGGTGAAATGCCTTCCAATACCAGAGACGAAATCCTGATTCCTCAGGAACACTGCTGTACAAGCGAAGAGGAACTCATTGTAAGCAAGGAAGACGCTTCTGTAAGTGAAAAAGAGGACGTGGAAACTCAAGAGGACGGCAATATGACCATCACTGAAGAAGAAGGTGGGGTACCACAGTCTTGTGTGTCAAGAAGAATTCATCGCTGAAAAGGATATTGCGGCCTGTACCATTTCTCTGAAATCCGCAACTACAAAGCAATCAGAAGAAAGGGGTGGCCATGGCCAGGGCTTCATACGATGTAATTGCACCCAAAAATGTACGACAAACCGTTGTCTTTGTTTGAAAAAAAATTTTTGTATAATTCTAAATGTCACGCGGGCAATATTTGCTGTAATAAGTAGACTAAGATTGTGTATTTTCATTTTTTATGTATAGTAGGTAATGACACGATGTATTCTTCTGGGCATCAGAATAATGTACTTGATTTTACAAACCGAACTTCTGAATAATTTTGTTTTGTTCACACACAGCCTAAAGATAGTAGGCAGTTCGTAAACGGTCTTCGAGTTTGTTAAACCAAAAGCTCTATTTACAATCTGCCCGCGGTTCATAAACTACCTCTAGGCTGTTTACAAGCTGACGGAATTTACAGACTGCCGGTAACATATACAAAAAACTTTTGGACGGCTTTTAGATTATGAGTCTAAAAAACAGAAGATGTCTGGCAAAGTTGATCTTCTTGAGGGATATTCTGAATAACAAAATTTGAGATTTCAACAACTTAATACGTATTCAATTCAGGGTCTCTACATTTAATACAAGAAATATTGATCTATTTGTGACACGTAGAGGCTCAGCATCAAGTATGGACAATACGCTAGCATTATATAATGATATTACCCAAAAAGACCCTGGAATGACATATTCATCATGAGTAGGAAACAGTATATTTCATCAGTCATTAAAGTACTCGAGGGTATGTAGGTCCTAGTCTCTGCAGTTCTTTCCCTTATACCGTATAAGTGTGTTTTTTTTCGGCCCTTCGGCTTCCTTCAACCTTCAGTTCTCAATTCACAATTCTCAACTGCCACCTGTGGACCTGCGCGTCCCTCATTCCCCACTCTACCCTTGCTCTGGTGCCTGTCTCCTCCATTCTCTTCCTGTCATATTTTCCTTCTTCTTTATCCCTCACCCTTCCTTCGAAAAGTATCTTTTGTTTTTAAAAATAATAAATTACATACTTGTATTGTAACTATACTGTCCCTCCCTGTCAATGAGACGTTCGGGCACCTGTTGGAGGGGGGGGGGGGGAATTCAAATACAAATAAATAAAAAATATCCCCGGATGTCTTATATTATATCATGAACTATCATTTTAACTCTTCTCTTTACAATTAGGAGATTCCAAATTTCTTTTTTCCTTTCTATTCGCGTCAGTGTTTCCTCATTCCTGATCTTTTCTCCGTTTGATTTTCAGCATTCCCTGATAACACCATACTTCAAAAACCTCTATCCGTTTACTTTCTTGTGTTCCTGTTGGCCAGGTCTCACATCCATACAATACTATAGGTACTCCAAATATACGTTCGAAGAAATCTCAGTCTTATTTTTGAATCTATATTCGCCCTGAATATATCTCCTTTTCGAAAGAAAAACTCTTTTACCTTGTTCTACTCTTTATTTCTGTTTTACTTCTTCGATCTTGTGTTACCAGACTAAGCAGGTATTTAAGTTCCTTCACCGCCTTTATTTTTTCACGGATTTTGTTTCCACCTACTGACTACCATCACTTTATAATACCTATTTACAAATTCAACACAAGTTTTTTTTCTGTTAGTGAGTTGGGAATGGTGTACGTGATTGTAACCGCTTGTATAATAAGAATTTCAAGAAATCCACTAGCTGTTCTGCGTATTATTCTCATAATATTTCACTCCGTCCATGCAAATTCTAATGTAGTAAGAGGACCGCTATAATCTGGAAAAATTTTCAGATTGCATTGGACGGAACTGAATAAAAATGAAGCCGATGACAGTTACACATTATGTCGCGTTTGGGAGGAACTTTAGCAGACTAACGACAGTTTTTACAGCCACATTTACATACAGACAAGGTTCAACCACTGGCTAATAACATTTTTCTACTCTCGCACTTTCAGTGATGATCATGGCGATTCATTTCCTTGGATTCCTTTCCTCGAGTCCCATCAACCTGATCCTGGCCATCGCAGCAACGTTTCCCGATAACAAAAGCTCCATTCTTAGTACGTATTCCCATGAGCAGTCCTCGGCAGTTTACACTCTACACACACATTCCGAGGGATTCCGAAGGTAAATGTAATTCTAAAGAGCAGTTCAAACCCGGTGTGTATGTATACATATATATCTTCATCTCATCCGAGCTTTATCTTATTACTCATTTTGACTGGATTTGTTCCAGAACATATGAAATAAAATGGCTTTTACAAACGTCCTGACCGTAAGAGTTAATTTTCGGCACGACGGATACATGCGGCGGGTTCACCCGGAAAATGAAACGTCAGCTTTAATTGCTCGTGGAATGTTAGGGCTCGTTTAACTCGCGGAAAATTAACCCGAATTAACGACCGTATAGCGGGTACTGGCATCCTTAGCTCGTGCGAATATCATTTGTCACAGCCAGATAAAAAATTCGTTCTTAATTGAGTATTAATAAAATGCGGACATTTTTACGTCTCCTGGTCAGCGTGTAATACTTTCCTATACCTTTGTACAAATGCTGAATTGTACTTCAAGTATATCTGCCGGTAGATCGGAAAAGAAAATTTGAATACTCTTACGATAAAGTGGCCCGATTGATCGATACTTGTCATCCCGGAATGTTCTGCAAATTTGACACGATAGAGCTACAGACTCTAGATTCGGAGGAAGGCATTTTATCTATGAAGTTTATTGCATAGAGAAGCACAGAAAAGTATTTAGCTTACTTCATCCAAACGACAACCTCCGAGTCACTCGCGAAATTACACTACGAACTGATTATTTACACGAAATAGAAATTTAAGAAACACACAATACATAACACAAGTCGCGAAAATAATCACGAGACGATGGTAAAGAACGAACGACGAGCCGCATTTTTCGTGATAACTGTTACATTTGGGTTAACGCCGGTTCACCGAAAATGATGATGGTAGAGAAGAATGACGCCTGCGCGCGCCTGTCTTCATCTCACAGCGCTGTCTTCTGTCTACTGCTTCAGCTGTGGTGTAATTTTTTCCACCACGAATAAGCGAAAGGACGATATGTATGTAAAAAAAGCTGTTTCGAAAATTAACAACAAACTACGAGTATAAAGCTTTGAAATACGGGGCGAGAGAAATTCAACTTTTCTCAATGTCGGTGAACGAAAAGAGAAAAATGAACGCCTTAACCGACCCAGTGATGGATAATTATTATTTAAAATATTCTTATGTCGTGATTCGAAAATATGCAGGTGAAACAACGATCCACTGAATTAAAAAGACTTTCATAAGTAAAAAATATAAAATATTCAAAGTTGGAAAGTTAGCTGAAAGCTGAGAGTCTTAAGCCGAAAGCTGGAGAATTTTGACGGTAAAAAGGAAAATACAAAAGCTGAAAAATATTTCTCGATGGAAACCGAAAAGCTAAAAGTTTTGTTTATTCAGCTTTTCTGTTCATTTTTTTCGCCCTTTCTCTATAGGTATTAACAGATTGTTCTCGTGATTACATTTACTTTAGGTCCTCTAAGAAATACTGTGAGTCACAAAAATATTCGGAAATACAGTTTTTTCGCAATATTGAAAGAAGAATGGGCGGAAAAAATCCGAAAAAGTTGTATGTGGCAGAAGGTAGAGTAGGGAGTCTTGGAGCACCAATTTTTTTTGGAGAAGTACCAAAAATTATGCACAGAAAAAGAAAAACACGAAATATGTAGCCACATTAATATTCGGACACCGTGTATTTTTTCCATAAGAAATCCGACTTGATCTTACATTTTCCTGAGTAAAATTCTAGAAAATGTTCCTTTGATGATCAAAAGTTGATACCTGAATAATTGAAGTATTGCAGATTATGAGTTAGGTAATTACGACATCGTAGCATGACTGAATGCGAAGTTAGGTATGGGTTGAAAAAATATGCAACAAGAAAACTTCCTGCGTCCGCCCATTATAATAAGCATGCAACCCAAAAGAAACAAAATATAGTTATGACCCGTTTCTAACTCAACCAGTACAGGAGCGATGGTGATGTGGGTTAAAATTTCGTATTCTGTAAAACTTCTAGTTTACACAAATCACTTGTGATCATCAAAGGAACATTTTCTAGAATCTTACTCAGGAAAATGTAAGATCAAGTCGGATTTCTTATGGAAAAAATACACGGTGTCCGAATATTAATGTGGCTACATATTTCGTGTTTTTCTTTTTCTGTGCATAATTTTTGGTACTTCTCCAAAAAAAATTGGTGCTCCAAGACTCCCTACTCTACCTTCTGCCACATACAACTTTTTCGGATTTTTTCCGCCCATTCTTCTTTCAATATTGCGAAAAAAATTGTATTTCCGAATATTTTTGTGACTCACAGTAAGTCCAACTTTAACCAGGTTAATAAAATAATATTATGTTGAAAGCAAATTATGAACACGTTATAAACAGTAAGATTAATATGTACTACAACAAAAACCAACTAATAAACAAGGTCTCATAATTTTTTTTTTCTTGAAAAGTCAAAAGTTGAAAGTTTTAAGCTAAAAGTTGAAAATTGTAATACTGGAAAGCCAAAAGTCGAAAGCTGAAAAAATATTTCTAGTAAAAAGCAAAAAGACAACGTTTTTTATGTTAAAATTAGAAGCTAAAGTGAAAAGTGAAAACTTTGTCTTACAGCTTTCCACCTGAGGGAATACTGTCGCATTAATTTTAAAACGTCATAGTGGAGTTACATTCGAGTTGGCGACTTCAGGCAAACATGTTTTGTCGGCTGCTGCTTTGGCCACACAACACAGCTACACAATGTCGGCGACATTCTCTTCAAACCGGCGCCTGTCGGTTCGGGAAATAGTTGTCCGCGACATGTCTGTGATAGGTCTGCGACAAAGTTGGAAAGGAATAATGCAAATTCGTAGTTGTCGCCGACATTTAAAAGTTTGTTCGCGACATGTCGCCAACTTGAATGTAAATCCACCATCAACGGAGCGAAATATTATTTTCCCGGGACCAAATGAACGCTGTTAAGCAGGAGTTTTTCCGGGGGGGGGGGGGTAAAAATTGTGGATCCCAAATGGCTCAACTCAAAATTTCCAAGTATTAAAGCAAAAGAAGAAAAACTTTTGACTTTGCTGGATTTTCCCAACTTCTCAACTTAATTCTCAAGTATCAAAGCAAAATAAAAACCGTTCAACTTGTTGGGTTTTTCCAACTCACCTAACTGAAGCGGTAAATTTTCCCAACTGCAAAAAGAGAAAATTCCTACGGGGCGTTGTAAGTTGACCCCCTGTCCCCCTATCGGTACGTCCCTACTGTTAAGCAAAAAAGCTCAACCGACAAAATGAGTGATTTGTATCGTTGGAAAGAGCGTAAAAAGTAGAATTTTTCAAAATTAGGCCCCGATACAAAAAATGTGTACCCACGTTGAAAAAAGCTTATCAGTAAACGCTACGTCCGTAAATCGGCATTATTCATTGGCTTTTAATGTTAGTTTTCTCAAAAACCAGATTTTGTCGCTTGAGCGTTTTTTGCTTAGCTGTTCAACAAAAGGGAACCAACTAACATTTGTAAACAAAATGAGTTATTAGTATCGTTGGAAAGAGCGTAAAATGTAGAATTTTTCAAAATCGGGCCCCCGATTCAAAAATGTGTACTCACGTTGAAAAAAACTTATCAGTAAACGCAATGTCATATATAGTTTCTACATGGCTCTTGAACTTTGAATCACGTGTTCTCAAAAAGCGGATTTTGCTAGTTGGTTCCCTTTTGCTGAACAGCGTCCAAATACATAGTTACCATTCTCAAAAGTCATCGTTTCCTGTGGCTATCGATGGGGCAGATTTCTATTAGGCAATGTCGGGAACGCTCACTGGGCGGACACGTCACTGTACATTATGTGACCTGCATCGAGAAATAAACGAGTTTAGTAAGCAAAACACAAATTTCCCAGGAGAACGAAAACAAATTTTGAATGCGAATATCTTTGGATTGGAGCGATCAACTTTGATGGCTTGTACAAACCTAGTAGGTCTTAAGTAGTATAAATCGAGTAAAATCTCAAAATCTAATTTTTTGCTCACTAAACCCCATTCCTCGATGCACGTCATCACATTTGCTTATGGGAGAGTATGATAAAAATTTTAACTTGGAATGCTATTAATTTTTTCATTTTTCCTTTTTGGATTATTTTATTTTAGATTACAATTTTATCCTCTATTATGTGGGTTTTGGTTTTTAGTGCATTTCGGAAGTTTACCCAAATTGAAGAAAATTTCAATCTCATTCTCATGATTTTTGAAGATTTCAATCTCAACAAAACTTATTCTTATGATTTTTTATATAAATGCCGATTTGATAAACTATTTGGAAGCCAAGGCTTTCCAGTCGGTCATCATTGGCTATTAGCTATCGGCTCAAGCTGATTTTTTTCATTGGCTGGAATAAAGCTAGCTCTATTAGCTGACAAAATTTGATTGGCTAGCTATTGGATTAATTTTTCAAAAACGCGTGACCCCTCAAAAAACTTGTCGTGAGATGCAGATGCTTGTACTTCTGGTAATATTAGAATATTTTGATTAATTTGGGACGTGTCTTAAGAAAAAGGACCTAAACGCTCTAACGAAAATTTGATTGGCTGATAACTGGCTATTGGCTGGGGCGAACTCAGGTCAGCCTGCTGTCGGCTATTAGCTGGAACCCATTGGCTATCGTCAGCTATCAGCTATTGGTTATTAGCTATCGGCTGGCTGGAAAGCCCTGGAGAATTGTCTGTTTGAAATCGTGTAAATGTCACTGATAACAAACAGCTTGCCACCCAGTGAGATGTCATTGTAGTTGGCAACATTGCCTAATTATATTTCAGTGCTGCCAATCCATCAAAGCATTATTTTTTACAAAAATAGCAGTAAATTAATGATTGGACGCGGTTACGCGTAAGGGAACCAACCGAATTTGTAAACAAAATGAGTTATTAGTATCGTTGGAAGAAGCGTAGAAAGTAGAATTTCTCAAAATTGGGCCCCCGATTCCTAAATATATACCTACTCACGTTGAAAAAAGCTTATCAGTAAACGCTATGTCATATAGTTTCTACATATATGGCTCTTGAACTTCAAATCACGTGTTCTCGAAAAACGAATTTTGTTGGTTGGTTCCCTTACGCTTAACAGCGTCCACTTCAAAACTAGGGAGACGATGCGTGGGTACTTTGAACCGACTTTTGTACCCAATTCAATAGGTATCAAATTCGACTATAATATTATGTGCCGGAAAAGTGATGGATTTCGAATGTTAACGAACAAAAGAGTTCAATGTAATTCAAGAGATGATTTTGGTAAACTGTAATATTTGTAACTGTTATTGTGTCAACACCATCAGTCTCGCATAATTCATTTCAATGATGATAAAGATTATATTAGAAGAAATCATCTCGGACACAGGCCATCACTACGATTATCCATGATCAGTAGCTGTATAACTTAACACTCAGAACCAAAGTCGAGGTCACATTCAATATAGGTAATATTACATAGATCTCATACTTAGATATTTAGAGTGAAAGTTGCGTAGATCATATATGCAACATACAGCTGTCTATAATTAGTTTTCTTGTTTCTTTCAACTAAAAACAAATAAGTATATTGCCGATCTACAATCTACTCCCATGAAACGTATGCCCACGCACATAAATGTGCCACAAAAAGTGCATGTTGCAAACAAAGACCAATTATGATGTATTTTTGTGGACCTTTTCCACGACATCTTCAATACATATTTGTCTAGCAGACTGTCTATAAAGAATTTACGCGTATGTTGATATACCTAGCTAGATATAGATTAGTAGGGGGCGGGGGGAAGAAGAAAAAAATGGATATTCAATTCCATTCAATATTCCATGCAGAGCTGTCCGCCCTCGCCGATAAATTCACCGGTGACGTCATCGGCGTGCAATATTTGAAACTATTGGTTTTTTTGTGTGTGTTTTTTTTTAGAATTACTAAAAAAATATTAAGAAGAAGACATGCGCCCTAACTGCCTAATGTGACCCTTGCCACTGACACCAAAAAGACTGCGAAACGGCGCACAGCTCCAATTCTATGCGCACATTTATATCAACACCGTCTCGACTTACCTCATGGACATGTCCACTTGACCACCCAATATCAAGTCAACATTTCATGCGCATATTCATGTTGGCACTTCTTGGAGTCTTGGATAATCTAACACAGAAGGAACCTATGATAATCCTAAAATTAAAAATTAGATGATCCAAAAATTCTTTAAAATTATAGGTATTCTCATCAATTTTGACCTCAGAATATTATATTTAATCATAAAGTTACACGTGCAAGTACAGCCGAGTTGCCTGCAAGTTCGGCTAGACCCTCTAGGGAAACGATGAAACACTTGCGTGATGCGGAATTAGATTATTATCTAAAAATGACATAGCGATACGAATTGGATGACGCTTTTCGCGTACTCCCATTATTTTGTAAGTGTACACCTACGTGCGAGTTCCTGAGTTTATTTCAAGGTTGACCAAATTTACGGCCATTTGCGCGTAACAGGCCGTTATAACTTCACGCTATTGCAATGAAAAGCGAGCTTCAGCTTCATATATCGCATGAAAGGGAACCGTTAACGTGAATTCTTCAGAATACAGGGTAAAATTTGAAGTAGCATTTTTTCAGCCTTCTCATCTTGTTCAAAAATATGCTGCCAATCTCACCAATTTATCACTATTTTCAACTTGAAGTGCGAGAGCTGTACATTGATCTCGGGTAGCAGATCCTTGCAAATCATCTTCAAACCAATGTTGACGCGCAAATCCGTCACTTTTTTTTTGACATAATATTGTTGTATAAAATATAAAATTTGACACAAATGTAGCTACCATTCAACATCGACATTTAGATTGAACTTTGCATCGACTTCAATTAAGAATTCTATGCAGAAGTCAAAATCGACTTGGTAACTTAATTTTGACGAAATCTGTATCAAATCGACTGCGTGACGGACCGTGAATGCTGAAAAAAAATCGATCACGTCGACTGTGTTCCAACAGACTTAATTCACAATTGTGACGTTATCAATTTTTGAACTTCCCAAAATTTTCATTAGTCTAAAGATAACGCGACATATTTTGTAAAAGTTTAATTATTAACATACATGTATAGTAAACAGTTAACAATATGAACAAAGATATTCGAAATAAATCGAATTACAGGAAACTCCATCGCAATACGATAGTACGTTAAAATGTTACTCTTAATGATACAGTTATCAAAAATCAAATTCGTTTTCAATAATCTTCAAGTCCTTTGACAAAGTAACAAACAGAAAATCAGAAATATTGTACTTAGTAGAAAAAAAAAAGGGGGAAATAAAATAAAATTATATCTTCAAATTTATACTAAAAAAACTGACTGTCAAGTCTGATTTCCAATGAATCATAAAACAGGGATTATGAAAACACAGCATAACCGACTCGTTTAATTTATCTCACTCGACAAGTAGCTATCACAATATTATCAACAACGTTACCACGAATCTTTATACTTTTTAATATAATGCAATAATATATAAGAATATTGAACACGCGTACGACTACTGCCGTCATCAGTTTTGCGCGTAACCACCTTACCGATATGAATGTATTCATTTTTTGGCTTCCTTTCATTTTTCACGTGCACTAATGATCCCACCGCCGTATGTACAGATTGCTATTAATAAGGTGAGAGTTTGGTTACGAAGCAGCAGCTTACGATGGTTGACACAGGACGCACGATCGGCTTTGGCTGGAATTACTAATAAGTCGTCTGGAGCCTACATGACCGGACTGGATACCGGAGGCACTTCGTTCTGGGTCAATTTCACCTACGGAAAAAAGCATTACGTCAGACCACTTTTAAAATCAAACCACATAATACCTCGAGAACCAGCACACAGTTTTGGTCTAGAGGTAGAAAAGCGGTGAGAGTTAAGCCTTAACATAGCAGCAACTCATCTTAAAGAAAGGGCACACATCTATGAGATGTGTTCGCATTTCCGAAATGGCGAGACAGGGAGGATTGAGGCAAAATTTGATCTTTTGGAAGACTCCAGACGGCATCTAGGACAGTGGCTTTAAGCCTTTTCAATCTCTATCTCTGTTTCTGATACGGAAACAATAGTTTCAAATATGTGCTCACATCCCGGCACATTGCCACGTTTATTAAGGTCGATAAACAAAATTCAAAGGTTGGCAGAACTTTTAACATAATGACCTTTTCCTTTACTCTAAAAAGTCCCCTCTACAGCATGAAGACACGGAGATTATTTCGAAAATGACTAGAACAGACAAAAAACTTATCCAGTGGCTATGGACATATTTCCATCACTGTACGATGTCAACTGTATCAAGGATTACAAAATAAGTAACTCTTTCATGCATTTTTTAAAACGCTAACGCTCAGATAAAAGGTCGAGCCTCGTGACGTAATT
The DNA here is from genome assembly GCA_031841125.1 of Acanthococcus lagerstroemiae. Lineage (NCBI taxonomy): Eukaryota > Metazoa > Arthropoda > Insecta > Hemiptera > Eriococcidae > Acanthococcus > Acanthococcus lagerstroemiae. Next base: position 38,581,253 of record CM063108.1, on the reverse strand, counting down.
TTCCTCTCCAAATACGGATAAATTTTCCCCGACTTTCCAGAACACTAGTCGTAGTTAATACAAACCTGTTTCTATCTTATTCAGTATATCTTTGGTGCAACACAAAAATGCTTCTTCCACATTTTCGCCTGACTTGGCGCTTGTCTCTACGTATATCAGGTCTATAACACGAAAACCAAAAGATCATACGTTCGTGTCATTTACAAACAAAAATATGACGTTTTTGCAGTAGTTAGGTATGCGTTTCTTCACCATTTTCTTGTGCAAACTGGCTCGCTTCTAAAAACGTAACGTCTCGTTCACCATCTAAATCTTTCTTGTTACCGACCAGCAAAACGACAATATGCGGACTGGCGAGGGAGCGGGCGTCTTTCAGCCAGTTCTGTAGGGCGTTGAACGAAGTTCGATTGGTAATGTCAAAGACGAGCAGGGCGCCGACAGCGCCTCGATAATAGCTTCGAGTAACCGCTCTGTAAAATACAGTAAGTAAATTTAGGGCATCACATAAAACAGAATACGAAGTCAATTCTTTCACTAGGATGTATGTGGCAGTCATCAAATATCAACTACACAATAATTTGCTACATGGTCCCTGATCTGTCAGTTTGAGATGGTCTTCAGCTGGCCAATCGGTCAGATCAACTGTAAAAATAATTATGCTTAAATGATAGATTCTTAAAAACAGTGATTTCTTTCTTTCAATCAATCTTATTTACATCACTAAATTGGATGTGACACTTACAGATACAGGAATTCTCGATCAAAGTTTAATGATAAGAATCACTGTACGTTTCTGAAACGTTAGACGTCAAGGTGGCATCTCTCATTGAATTTCACAACTAAATAACGTTTATATAAACTTGATTAAACATTTCATTGTTTGAACACCCTGAAGACTTCTAACTGGACGTGCAATAAATATTGACATTATCGGTATTCAGAATAATCTCCTGATGAATCAATCACAATAACTCAGCTACAATACAGTAAGGTCGTTCTGGCTCGGTAATCAATACGTCAGCACGGAAATCCTTACAACGACAATGGAAATATGATCGCTGAAAAACAGTTCAAGTATTCGCTCCATTCATTTTCATCAGTGCAGGTCAAATCGAATTAAAAGTCCCCGCATTACGATTTAATGACTATTCAAGCAAGTTCAACTGACGTATTGATAAATTATATCATACTTGAATCGTTCTTGTCCAGCCGTATCCCATATCTGCAGCTTAACTGTCTTTCCAGCAGTATTCACAACTTTGGAACCGAATTCAACGCCAATTGTGTGACCACCTTCAGCTCGAACTAAAATAAATTAAAAACAATGATCATGATTCTGTCGAGATCGATAAATAAGTGGGATTAGTAAGTTATGCAGATCACAAGTATAGTAGTTGGTGTCTATCGCATCTGAAGCACGAGTTTTATAAAAAAAAAACATTTAACATATTTTCGGGAAAGATTACGCACGTACTCACGTGGCTAGTTTTAATTTTCTAAGAACAAAAAAATATTCTTTTTTCGAAACGAACTAATACTAGCAGCTTAGGCGCAGCATACTGATAGTAATTCGAAAGACCTATCGCTGAAATAGATAGACAATAACTTACATTTCTTATCGATAAATTGTTTCAATAAGCACGATTTACCACTTCCGGCGCTGCCAATGATCAGGAATTTCAACATATAATCTAAAACCATACACACCATTAATTAGTTAATTTCGAAAGTTACTGTTTCAAAATTCGAGGCATAATCATACGGATGACTGGATGGGTTGAATGATTGGACAACACAGTTCAACACGAAGCATCCACATCATAAAATAGTATCAATGCTCACCGTAAGCTTCTGACATATTCGAGGACTCTTTGTAAGACTGTCACCTGGTAAATTTTGCCATTCGATAGAAATGAAGAGAGCGTCCAGCTTCAAAACACTGCCAATTCCGCTTCAAAAATAAGTAGGTGAAAATCAAACGACAAGTAAAATTTTAGTACATCACATAAAACATTATCACAATCAATTCGTTGATTTATGATTCACACTTTCATATCACTAGTCCACACCAGTCGTCGTTTACCTTTTCCTTTACTTTTTTTGCGATGTTTGCAGCTTTGCATAGAACGGCAGAGTATTTCAAGTCTACCACCTGGCTGCACTGTGTGGAGACATACCAGTGTTGCTCGGACCTCGGACTTTCCAAGATTCAGTGGCCAAGTAGCTGACAGGCTCAGGCTGACACCCATCCGCAACTGCAAGGCTGACACCTGGCGGTTTTGTTGGGATTACTGACGATGAGATGCCAGTGGGCCAGTGCTAAGCGGTTCTCAACCAGATTTTTGCAACAAAAATTGTCCCAAGTTTAACGTCTACAAGCTACTGATTTTTGTTTGAATTTGCCTTGAAAATAAATCTCGAACTCACTGTCGACAAAATAAAAAAGCGCGTCTCTCTATTCGAAAGTACAACGATTTTTTCGAATGCTAGGGAGGAAGGCTCGATGCTAACTAGCGTGCCATCAGTCTGGAAAGTTCAAATACTACGAGATATCTAACTTCAGCCAGTTAGTAGAACAAACCCTTCTTACGGTACACAGCGTTTTAGTGTTTTTCATCCATTAGCCTCACTGGTGTAGAAAATCGGTTCCAATGCATTTTAAATAGGAAATTAGTCATTTTTAAATTGTACATATTGATTACATTTTGGCTGAGTGCAACGATCTGAAAATTTAACCGACCCATTCATTCATACAGAAAAAAAAATGCTATGCTTTAATTTCTCCCTCTCCCTCTCTTTTTTTTGTTGAAGATATACAAATTTTATGAAGGTAGTACAGGAAGTTCGATATCTAAAATAGTAGTATATATATCTTAACATCTTTGCAAACCACAAATTGAAAAAAATAATAAGAGACTTGAGAGGGTGACAGTTTCATTCTTCAATCATACACGATTGAAGGTTTCATCAAAGACATTTCACTACTACACTAGATACCTATCTTCAGCATGCTTAATGTATTTTCATTTTTTTCATTTTTCAAGGACAGCAGCCTCCATTGCAATCTTAGAACAATATAGAATCATACCAGAAGTCGGTAAACACAAATTTTTCAATTTTGATTTTTTCATTCACTGTCTCCTTATCAATTTAGGGGTGATTCTCCGGAAAATTGACAATTCATGTAAATGGGCTGTAACTCTCTGTCACTTATTATCGGAATGCTGTGCGCAATATATGTCAGTATTGAGGAAATGAACTTTTCTGATGGAGACAGTGATGAAAACCCTTCCTAGTTTAGCAAGACATGCTTGGAAAATTGAAAATGCACCTGAAATGTCCGTCAACGTAGGTGTCAACCAGGTCAAGTTCCAGTTTTTTTGTTGTTTTTTTTTCTTTCTTTTGCCCGCTGGAAAGGTTTAGTACATAATTTTCGCAGAAACTACTGTTCCCCTATTGTTGAAGAGGTAAGTTCAGACAACACGGTATAGGTCTTATAATCTTTTTCTAACCAAGTTAAGTTACCTTTAGAGTGCCTAAAAGTTGTGTCTAGGAAGAGATATGACCTCCAACGTGAATAATTTTCAAAGCTCTGTGTAGGGTTCCACTGTAAGCATAAACTTCTCTCAAATGCTCATAGAACTTCCTCATAACTTCCTCTAGAAAGCTCTGTAAGTATGTCTGTGAAATAATGATAATTTGTGTGCCAAAATAATCATTGATCGCTGAGATCCTGATTTATAAAAAAAAAAAAAAAAAAACGTGTCCATCGTGGACATAACTGGAACTTGACCTGGTTGACACCTACGTTGACGGACATTTCAGGTGCATTTTCAATTTTCCAAGCATGTCTTGCTAAACTAGGAAGGGTTTTCATCACTGTCTCCATCAGAAAAGTTCATTTCCTCAATACTGACATACTGCGCACAGCATTCCGATAATAAGTGACAGAGTTACAGCCCATTTACATGAATTGTCAATTTTCCGGAGAATCACCCCTAAATTGATAAGGAGACAGTAAATGAAAAAATCAAAATTGAAAAATTTGTGTTTACCGACTTCCGGTATGATTCTATATTGTTCTAAGATTGCAATGGAGGCTGCTGTCCTTGAAAAATGAAAAAAATGAAAATACATTAAGCATGCTGAAGATAGGTATCTAGTGTAGTAGTGAAATGTCTTTGATGAAACCTTCAATCGTGTTTGATTGAAGAATGAAACTGTCATTGAATTTAAAGCTAGATGTAAAAACGTAATAATATAGGTATCTAATGTTGGCCACATTACATTCAGCAACACGTAAGTATCAAATATTCTCCGCATACTTACCCGATGGGAAAAAGAAAATGGCGATTTTGTCCTTAAGCGTAGACATAAAATAGGTATATCCAGCGTGGACACTCACGTATTTCTTGCATCCACGTTGAAGGACGTGAATCTTCCGACACTTGGAAGCAGTCTATAGAAACAGCCTTTGAATCTTCTTCGGGCAGAGACTACTTTTGTAGATGAATTTTAGGTACTTCATAAAACCGTGATCCATGAGGTTGTAACCCACGGTGCTGCTGTATGATCATACAGCCTCATCTTATCATCGCATTATATAAACGAGAAAAATTTGTCTTTCAACGTGGACAACAATTTTTTTATGACACTACAACCCCTCTAAAATCAAATTTAAGCCCGCCCGGTACCGAAATATGATTTTCCAACACCCCTAGTATCGATTTCAATTAAAAAGCATTTGAAAAGTGAACCGCGTTTTTTTTGTTTTTGTCCACGTTGAACTGTCCATTTTTTTGGAGAAAATCACCCTTAGACTCTTCATACAGCAGCCCTACATTAGTGCTATGGATGACTACATTCAACCTGAGTGTTGACCAGACAATTATGCGGATGGCCGAGGTAATAAGTGACAACATGCCGATCAAGGTACCTTTAAGAAAAAAACCAATCTCATCCATCAAAAAAATTCATAGCTCAGCGGAATTATCATATTTGCACAATGAATAAAAAAAATAACCAGAACAATGAACTTATATCAACTTTGTATAAGCATTTTAGGTGATTATTGAATTTTGGTAAATCTAGTACAATCTGCTACACACAGATAGTAATTCTGCATTGAATATTGTAAATATTCAGGTTTAAGGATGCTAGGGGCGGGGGGGGGGCAAAGCAATCCCAGGAGACTTATTTAGCCCAAATGATTTAGCCTCCTTCTCAGGAAATAATTAAAATGTCAGACAAAGCAAAATAGTTCCATACATTTCTACAAATTCAACTGTTTGGATGTGGGCGGACTTCTCAAGGGGGTAGCCGGTAGCCACTTTTTCACAGAGTCGACTTAGCCTCTTAGGACAATGTTCAAAATACACACTAAAATTTATTTGCTCTTTGGTTCTTGATCAAACGCGACTTATTAAAAGGTTTGCTTGCTGTGTAGGCTGGCTCCAGGGTAGAAACAGTCCTGATTTGCCGATCCGCTGGTCATTCCGCTCTACGTTTCTGTTTGCATGCAGGATTTTAAAGCTAATTTTCATTTTTCAACTATTTTTTCTCAACTTACTAATTTTGTTTTTCAGCAAATTTTATTTTTTCTCTTTCTTCGATGAGAGTTCCTTCCGTTACAACAAAGGGAGAAAAAAATATCTACACTGCACGCAATTGCATGATACATGGATAAGTCTCATGGCTACCAAACACGTTCCACACATTCAATCATAGGAATATGGACATGGACATCATTCAATATCTTTAAACGTACACACAACTGAGATCTACATATAGCGAATATCATGAAATAACAATTACTGTGATGACGTCATTGTAATAACATTCTCGGTGTTGGTCGGCCATTCGATGTCGGTTGGTCGAAACGGTGGAACGAATGACCACGTAAAGAGGAATACCCCATTAGGTTACAGCGCTAACGTTTTTCTACGCACAAAATTTTTGTTTCATGCTAAGCTGTTACACATCCTCATGTCAAAACTGCTTCTTTCCTGTGAGGCAGATATAGTGACAGGGGGAAAAACAAACTGCCTCCTTATGCAATTTTGTAGCAGTGTTCGCCACTACAGAATTTTTGTATCTTACATTCAGGCCTTTCATTCCAATGAACGATAATCTTTGAAAGTTGAAATATAAGAATACAGAACTATTTTATTAGAAAACATGTTATTTTATTAATATTTTGTACTACATTATTGGTAACACTCTTATGAGCAAGTTTTCAGCGCCTTCACACTTGTACTGAATCTTGAAATTAAAATCCAGAGAGAAACTAAAAATGATTGATCTTAAAAATCAAGGAAATAATCAAAATAGGAATTTCTCGATGTGCACATAGAGTGAGTGCTTAGATAGCCTCTAAATCTGTTGAAACTCTCCAAAAAACTGGAGAACTATGCAGTCGAAAGAATTTTCAGCAATATTTGATACTCGCCAGCCTCCCATGAGCCACCCTACTCAAGGTTGGCTATTTAAGCTTATGGATTTCTTCGCTCGCTAATTTCGATCATTTCACTAGATTTTTGATTCAATGTTCTCACACTTGAAATATGGGCCACATCGAAGGGAGTGTCACAATAAAGACTTCTGGAATCACTGATTTCAGTTGGTTTGGTGCTTTGGGCTTCATCGAAATTTCCTTCAAAACTAACAGGCCTATGTCCCTGTAAGACTCAAGTTTCTTCCGAACTTACGTAATAAGTGTCTTAGATTTCCTTACTCAATACACTTCTAAACTTGTTCAAACTTCTCAAAAGGCATCTAGATTACAGATTCTTCCAGATTCTTACTATCTTCATGCAGAATGTAAGCCCTCTGACTCCCAGTAGCTTGAAGATGGAATGATTGAACATCAGTGTTTGTGCAGGGAGAGGATCAAAATTTCGGAAATGTGATTAAAAATCATACATAAGATGCCAGTATCAGCACAGAATGTGGCAGAGCTCAGAGAGAAGTCCTTGTTTTCAATCATTCATGCATACGTCAACAATGAGAACACACGAAGAACGGGTTGCCTTGTAATGATAACGATGGTTCGTCAATTCTCAAATTTTCACGACAGGACCAACTGAACGCTACGAGCATTTAGATAAATGAAAACATGTTCGTAATCTCAAATACCATTCGATTTTAACGAAGAACACTTCTTCCAAAAACGTCTCAATCTATCGTCGGCGTTTGAGCAGAAGTTTCGGAAGTCGAGTAGCAGTTTATCTTGAAATGCTTCATCGTTCGTAGCGGAGTTGGTTCCTTTCCATCGACGGCCTATCATATGATTCCAAGACCATAGATAACCCACCTGCGCACAGAAAAATTACACACACAGACGTGAAAATACAGGTACATTAAATAGGATTTACTGCCTTTCTACACAGCAATTCTACACACACAGAAGTGAAAATACACGTGTACATTAAATACGACTTACTGCCGTTCTACACATAAATTATGGTAGTAAATGTTTCTAAAATACGTCTTATGCATGAAAAAACGGAACACCAAGTGTGCAGCATCTTGTTAGAAAAAGACGGCAAGGGAAAATAAAGTACGAGTAAATACTGTGCTACACAATATGTATCTACTAACCCGGTTCTCACTCTTGTAATTATCTTCTTGATAATCAATTAAATGCCTGCTAACATATTCTTGGTGCGGACTGACTACAGGTTCATCATTTTCGGACACTGATGCTGATACAGGTATACTTCCTGAAGTTGAAAAGGCACTTTCGCGTTGGCGGCATTTAGGACATGACTTGGTACAACATTCGCGGCTCAACGGCGACGCAATAAGCAAAAACACATTACCTGTACAATACACAATACATTCGAAACTATGAGAGCCAGGAAGTTCTGTGGTGCAAACAGTTTAGCTACGCTTTATCGTACAACATCGGTTCAACTGAATGGGGGTAAATTACCCCTCTAATTTTGTCAAGTGTTTACTAGCATACTCGGGCGAGGTCTTCTCTTTCACCAAAACGAAGAAGAATCAGGTGCATTTCTCAGATACGAGTAGGTATTTAACTTGCGCAAAATTGATAACAAAAACCGATACATTAAAGAAATCGTACCTGTTAGATGCACATACTGATTATGATGACGGTACAAATCAGAACCTCCTTTATAAGAAATGAATCCAAACTGGATAGCTATTTCTTCTTGAAGTAACAACAGTCTCCAGGCTCTACTTTCTTCTTCATATTCTACGTAAAGGATTGAAGAACATTTTTATAAAAACAAGGAAAGCCTGAAATCCGAACCGTGAGTATCGTATTTCTCAGAAATTATGAGGCTTACCTTCGAACAGGGTACCATCTGTATTCACCATACAAGCGATATCCAAAGGGACGAAAACTGGTCCCCGAAGTGGATCGGATTTTAGAGCGTAAGGAAGAGCGTGCGGGTCGGCAGGAACCGGAACTAACTGTAAATTATAACCTTGAGCTTTTCTCGCTAAACTGTGAATCTGCGAAATGAAACAAATACGCATATTAATAGATTACGATCTACGAACAACCGTAGCCGAAATACGAACGTAAGTATACGTCCATAACTACGCGATACTTTCCCAATTTCTTTTCTTACCAAATCTGAGATCATGGAACCAGAAGCCGCAACCCATTCGATTACCAATTCAAATGCCTGTTCGACGCTGTACACGGACTGATACTTGGCGTGCCCCCATTCTACCCTGTCACTTTTGGTGGTAACGTCCACTTCTAGATGCGTTTGCTTGTACGCAGGAACTATAAAATATGAAATTCGGGTTACACAATAATACTATGGCTGAATGTTGATTATTTTTCCATCAAAGAACTCAGTTATACACAGGAATGTAACCGTCTTATTCGTTGGACAGTTTATGATTTTTTTTATTTTATTTTTCTTTAGTACCTCGACTCAATGTGGGCGTATCTACAATTTACTTATCCAATCTTAGTCCAATATATCTTATTTCTACAATAAGGTAAGCAGATGTACACTCATCCACCAGCCCCACCTTTAGTCACCCACTGATGGGTAATGGTCTCCGTCACGTGTTTCCATTTCGTCCGATCTCTGGCCATTTTTTTGCCAGTTTTTATCAAAATATATTTCCGATTCGTCCCCCCATTAGGTGGCTGGCCTTTTCCTCCTCCTCTTCCCTTCATGCGAGATTCACATCGTTAGAATTTTATTACATTTGTGATTTGAATCTCTCATCATGTGACCGGTGTATTCAAACTTCAGCCTTTTGGTAATGATCCAGACGGCCTTAGCATTGGTTCTGTTCATGATTGTTTATGATACAAATACAAAAAATGAAAAGCGGAGAGAGCCAACGAGACAAAAGGAGCTAGAGTATTCGATTTAAAAACTTACCACACCACAATTCGGAGGTACTAACAGTGTCACAAACATCGGGTAATTCATTTTTAAGAAAAATGGGGCATGGCTCACAACTTGCCGGAATAAACAAAGTTTCTACTTCCGCCCACTCATTTTTAAAAGTGACTAGATCTCGAATCGGCTCAACGTATTCTCCTTTATCTGTAAGCCGAGCACATTTCAATTATGAAGCAAATCACGAGTAAAACGAACTCTGACAGGTCGGAAATTCATGAAGATACAGATAACGCATCATTATGGTAACTAAAAAACATAAAATTAACAAAAGCTAAAGAGGTACTATCGTTACACTACGTAGAAGATACCTAAAACTTCTTTTCCTTTCGCTTGTTTGCCGTCTTCTTTACGTGGAATATAATACAGATAAAATCCGAAGATGAACGGATGATCGAAATCCCCGGATGCGTGGCAAATCAGTTTATCTTTTCTCAACTCCTGAAACAGGACACGGGCATGATTATAATGTCCTCAGAATACCACCTGAATGGTCAAAAACTGTCAATAAGTTGCAATAAATTAACGTTAAATTGGAAGCTGATAAAATTCAACTCGACATGAACCGTGGATCGAGATTTTAAAGGAAGGGCACAAATTACTGTGTATGTAGAATCAGGGATGTACTGAAGCTACTTCACGTCAGGTTGGGAGGAAATGTGAATCGCGCCGAACACAAAATAATTTGATGAACAGAAAGAAGATTCAGCTGTAGCCAGTCATAAAAATGTCGGAGCTACATGAAACAAATTTTTTTGACCAAAAATATACTAGAAGGGCAAGCCTTCTCCCATAATATTTTCGTCAGTTGGTAAACTTTTAATGATTGTTAAAAAGCTTATCAGCTGGCTAAATCGCATTCCCCGTTGATAAAATGGATATTTTGAATACGAAAACTTGGAAACTCTTCTCCTCGTCCAATAAAAGAAAAAGAAAATGTCATTTCGAAATAGCCATCGCTTGTATTGTTTTAGTCCTGTCATCAAATTCAGTTTTTTTCGTTTATTTTTAGGGTAAGGGGTGCCTTTTTACATCGTCTCCTGGCACCTCTTTGCGCTTGAACTGGAATGGTTGACAGTAATCAACGGTATCCGGTGATTATTTCTCCGAAGGAGGGAAGATTTGCAACAAATGTCCGGAGCCAACAAACGGACAGAAAACGATCTCCAATCTCCGGTTGAAACTAGAAAGCTTTCGGAAGCCGTAAGTGAAACACCAGTGCTGTAATTCTGATATCGAAAGTTTTGGGAAAGAGTCTTCTCTGTCACTCCTCTTATCATTGTCCACGATTGGGTCAAGTACCTCGAATTCACTTGAATGCGTGGTCGTAAATGCTATGCAGGAGCTTATTTAGTTACCTCCAACTGCTGAACAGCCTCCGATTCGTGGGAAATACCATCGATATTTTTCTTCAACCACTGCACGGCGTCGTAACTAATAAATGTGTTCGTCGGTAAGCTCGGGTAAGTTGACAAAAATCCGACTCCGTAATGTGGATGACTCATCATTTCGATCAGCTCGACATTTGTGACCAGTTCCTTCATTTTTGTAGATTTGACACTATCAACAAATACAAATAACTGCGATACAGTCTACAGCACATAGCGTGTGAATGTATTTCTATATATGATTTCGGAGTCGCCGCGGAACTCACTTGTTATCGAATACATCGTTATTATCCTTATCCGAGTCCGTGGTCCCCGTCAATGGGGTAATAATGTCCGTCACGGGTGGAACTCGCTGTTTCTCTAGAACTTTTGATCCGGATCTGTAAAATATATCATTGTTCATAAATAACGTGATCAGCTCAAAAATTTCATTAATCGTTCATGATGTACGAATAAGTTCCAGTACAGTTTACCAAAAAAATAAAATTAATCGTCGTTCCAGTCGATACTTCGAATTTCGGCATAACAATGTGCGGCTTACACTCCAATGCGTTCTATTCAGCTTGGGAGTAAGAAGGAAATGGATCCGCGATTAGAGCACAGTTAAAAGGATGCAAAATGCTGATCTGTCGGGTTTGAAGTTTATCAAATTTTTCAGGACAACGGGTACGTACAAAATACCTCAATCTGAATTTAGTATGAGACCAGATCACCAGCATTCATAGTTGGAAAATGTAGGCAAATTTTTACAGTAACCTTGACGGCTATGCGATCCAATCCCTTTGCCAAAATTCGCGTCGCTCATTTCAGCCTCCGGCTCGATGGTACTCGCCTCGCTTTCCGCCTGTTTGTACACTTATCAAACAGTCCATCAAACTGACTGGCTCATTGACATATTAGCAGAGACGAAACTTGATTTTCAGTTGAGGGGGGGGGGGGTGGAGACGGAAACTTTACCGACAAATATTTAAAACTGAAAATTCGCCGACAAAATTTTTTGCCGATTTTTTAAATCAAAATATTTTTTAATTGAAAAATAAAATTAAAAAAAACAAACAAATAAACGTTTTTAGAAAATGAAAAATTCAAATGAACAGTTTCAAAATTTCCCGGCAGCCAAATTATTGGGGTACCCCTCCCCCCATAGTTGCGTCCCTGCAAATGTAGATTGAAACATGATCCCCCAAGCACTCACATTTGCGCACATGAGCATACCCTAGTCTGGGATGTGAAGCTGGAAAGATGTTAGGAAAAGTTCAGAGGTACATACAACTTCCTTTACACTTACGGTGGTCGTTATTTACTCTTGGTGGTATTTTTTTCTGAATTTCCTCTGATTCGTCTCCTACATTGGTTCCAATAAAATAAAAAAAATAAATTAAAAAAATCTACAAAATTTCAGGTCGATTGGATTAGGGGAATCCGTGCCACAAGCTCTCTTTCATTCTAATGGGGAGAACGCAAGGAGTTTTGACTTTCGTTCCAGACTAAATTTCCTCCCTATATTCACCAGAACCAAAGTCCGTGAATTAAACAATAGAACATTTGCTATCGGATTCAGCTTGTGTCACTGAAAATAAGTCTTTGGCTTGCAACTGTCAAAATTTTAATAAAATGTTCAACTTTCTCAAATTTTAGGCTCTAGGTCAGAGAATCTAGTGAAAACAGAATAGTCATTGAAATTCGAAATTCAACGTTTGCTACCGACTTTCAGATTTTTGAAATGTCTTCCACATTTCAGCTTTGTTTCAACCTTTCAGATAACGTTCGATACTCAGCTTCAAACCTTCGGCTTTTGACTGACTAGTCTCTGACAGGAGTCCAGGGTACTCCATTTTCAGAAACGAAATTTGACTTTCAGTTTGGGAAGGCGGAGAAGAAAAATTTGCCGACAAATATTTTTTGAAAATTAAAAATTCGCCGACAAAATTTTTTAATAATTTAAAGTTTGCCGATTTTGTAATTGAAAAAAACAATTCGTAAAAAATGAAAAATTTGAATGAACAGTTTCAAAGTTTGCCAACTGCCAAATTATTGGAGAGGGAGGGTGTCAATCCCTCCCCCCTTATAGTTTCGCCCCTGCTTATTGGCAATACGTTTACAATGCTGAAATTTTTTAGACGGGGGAAGCAACGGAAGAGACAGAAAATAAGTAGACAGAAGTCAGGTACAAAGAGACATACAGAACAGACAGGAATATAAAAGGACAGTATTTACCCGAAAAGCTGGAGAAATAACCGAAGAAAATAGAAAAATGAAGACAAACATACACATGCACAGACAGATACAAAGAATCAAAAGGATCTAAGCTTTCAGCTCGGTATCAATTGGGCACAGAGATAAAGACAGTATTATTGGATGTAAGATACAAAGTACTGAAGAGATCTCGGCTTCCAGATCCTAAGTCTGAGTTACGTAAAATGTGGTCTTGTTTTGGTCATATTTCGCTCAAGAATTAGCATTCTGTTCCAGATTAGGCTCGAAGCGGAGCGCATAATTCAGCTCTGCCTCAAGCCAATGGTGATCTAGAGCGAATTACTTGTCCCTGGATTCGCTTTGTTTCGATCTTTCTCAGTCTTGTGGTCGTTTTTCTTTCATACGTAATCTAGTTTTTTTATTGGTCTTGTTTCGGCCTATCTTGGTCATGTGTTTGATGTTTTTTGGTCAAATGCGATTGTGTTTGGAGCTAGTCTGACAATGGAACTTATTTTGGCCTTTCCTCTGTTTCCAATATTTGGTCCTGTTTCGGTCTCCTTTGGTGGTGATTCGTCGGTTTTGGGCTCGTTTTTAGTAGTAAAAAGTATTTTTGAACGTGAGAGGGGAGGAGGCAAAAGAAATATTATCAAATTTAAATAAAATAGGTTACTGTGATATTCAAATACTTCCGTCTCCTTTATGCTTACTTATAAGTCATAAAAATGGCTTGGTAGCCGAGCGGATTCGAACGCTGCCTCCTAAACCACGGAACGCGGGTTCGAATCCCAGTACGAAAGGCGAATTTTTAAGATTAAATATGATGAGAAAATAACAAAATACAAGAATATATGAAAAACTTCAACATCCAACCAAGCCACACCAATTGTAGCAAGAGATGGAGTTCCATTTCATTGTTCCGCCGGAATTCAAAAAGACTACAATTGGGTTAGCCACACCAATAGACTACTAACACCTGACTAGTCTGGTGTGCATGCAGGTTGCATGTCCCTTATAAAGAAGGAAAACTCTTTCATAACCATTCCCCAGTAATGGCTTGTCACCGAGGGGAATTAGACTATAACCTTTGTATCAAAAATAATTGATCAAGGAGGCCATGTCTCAGTGGGTGGACTGAAACATCTGTTTTAAGGCTGTATTTATTTAAGTCATAAAAAATTTTAAAAATCACATTTTTCGCTGATTCTTCGTCTTATTTTAATCAGTTATGGTTTTAATAAAATTTTCAGTCTGCATATTCATTCCCATTCTTTTAGATCTCTATAGACCTTCACTTATTTATTTGTTTTCACTCCTTTTTGGTCTTAGTTCTATTCTTCTTTTTTTTTTGGGGGGGGGGGGTGAGAGAAGGATTTTTTGAACATGTTCGGTCTTGTTTGTCTCTGTATTGACCATGGGGAACCTAGTTTTCATCATCATAGATAATGTTCAATTTTTTTATTTCTTATAGCACAAAGAGAGGAAACTGAACTACGCGGAACTTAATATGGAGAACACACTCGTCAGTAAGAGCACACAAATGTTTACACTTAAGATGAAGTACAGCGGCAAACATACAGAAACCAACCTCGGCCGAAACGTTTTTTCACGATTTATGCTCCCTATTCTTTCTCTAAATGGTGAATGAAGATTTCCGCTTCCTACCTAGAACACGAATCATAAAAAAAGATACAGACTTGAAAGATACATAGCAATATAAATAACTATAGTGATACCCCTAAGACACTACAGTTATTACGTATGGTATATTCCAGCGTACACTGCAGCACAAAGAATTCGACCGGATTATTTCACAATTTAGAAACCCGAGTACATTCTATTCATACCAATGTCAATGCTACACGCTTACTATCGACAGACATTACTTCATGTAATACAAGACCAAGTAACATTTGCATAGGCGCCGACTTATGGAAAATATTGGGGGGAGGGGAAGGGGGAGAATCAATCAGAGCGCGGTTTTCCTTTGATTGTTTTATTGAGACGTATCTGATCGGTATTATCGATTATATTCTTATTGGTTTTCTCTTTTTTTTTAAATTTAAAAATTGATGGTAAAATTTGTTGTACTCTTTTCATTGTTCAGTAGTAGATATTGGAGGCGTCGCCTCCCTCCCCCCCCCCTAAGAAAAACAAGTCGGCGCCTATGAACACTTGACAGTTTTCGACATTCGCAAAAATAAGCGGTCCCTAAAAGCCAGAGATGTTCAAGAGTTTTTCATTTTGATAGTTGGCTCTTTTCTAAAACTATTGAAACGGAAAATGTTTAGATCTGAGTTGAGGAACTTGAGCTTTCAAAATCTGACACGTTTACAAGAAAGAGCCGGGTTCCAAAAAAAAAGTGAGAACGTATACTTCTAAATACCAACGTTAATAGTGTGTTATCAATTTACAAGGACCGACGGCTAAGTTCGGTGCTCCCTTACACGTATGCTGTTATTTTCGGGTATTATTATAGTATTAATTAATAAATTATAACAAAAGGCTACGAAGTCTTCCAACAATTAAATGTTAAGTAAGTATTATGTAATCTAAGGAAATGATCAAATATATTAGTAAAATACCTGTGACCGTGTAAGTAAAACGATACCAGCGCTATGGCGACGACGAATAAGCTGATTGGTTAAGTGATCCTGTTAATAAAGGTACATGCAAAAATATACAGGGTGATGCAGTTTCAACAACAACGATACAGGGTAAATTGGGAGTAATCCGGTACTTAATACTGTAACTAGAGGTAACCATGATGGATGAATAGGCCGAAAGAAAATCATTCTAATTTGAGTAAGTTGGATTAAGCCTGGTGTTTGAGACCAACAGATGACGCAACGGCTAACTGGCCAACGTCAGATCATAACAATCGGGTTAACAAGGACGAACAGTCGAACATATTTCACTA
Source organism: Acanthococcus lagerstroemiae (assembly GCA_031841125.1). Lineage (NCBI taxonomy): Eukaryota > Metazoa > Arthropoda > Insecta > Hemiptera > Eriococcidae > Acanthococcus > Acanthococcus lagerstroemiae. Next base: position 38,565,354 of record CM063108.1, on the reverse strand, counting down.
TTTCCCACAAATGGATGAAATTAAAAATAGTAGTCGTGAATATAAACCCAGAAGTTTAAATCAGGCCACAAAGTTAAATTTGGCAACATCGCACTGAAGGGAGTAATTATATTTTCTCTAATAATGGAAGGAACGGGTACTTTTGCACTCTACTCATAAGCTAATGCATCAGTGAAAAATTGAAGATAATTAAAATTAACGAGCTTCGCAATCCAAAACTCAGCCCTTCGAATAGTATCAGGAATCTTCCGCACTAGTCCATCCTTCAGTCTTTGGGCGGAAATGGCCGAACCTCGCCTACCCTACCGCAGAATGATACTCTACTCCAAATATTTGCTCAAAATATCCTAAAATTCCAACTCACCACTTTCCAAAGATTTGGTCAATAATCCATCTCAATCAAACTCCCCCAACATTCGATCAATCATAGAACAAACCACAAACACTCGCTTATCTCTCTCTCTCACCCCTACTACCCATATACACAGACCCGCCACCGTGGAAACTCATACCAATAACTTTCCATCTGGAACTATCTTTACATCCCAAAAGATAACCCCCCCCCACACATTTTCAAATTCCTCTTTGGCAAACTCCTCAAACAATACCCCGAGTACCTATTATGCTACACAGACGATTCCAAAAAAAAAAAAAAAAAAAAAAAAAAATGCACAGGTTGTTTATATTCCCTCGGGTCAAAAATTCAAGCTCACAGACTATCCAATTCAGCATCTATTCACACTGCCGAACTCGCTGCAATTTTCTACTGCATTCAAAATTTACCTAATATAACTAATAAAGCAATTATTGCCACCGACTCACTATTGGCCTTCTAATCAATCAGCACAACGTTCTCTACATATTCATTAGTACAACGTATACAATTCATAATCCACGTACTCAACACATTAGGAAAACAGGCAGTATTCTTATAGATCCAAAGCCATATCGGCATTGCACAAGCTGACTTAGAGCAACACCCCGCCCTAGAGTAGAAAAACCAACAATTAAAACATCCGACGACCTTGCAATCACCTACCGATCAAAAATCCTTTCTCCTTGGCACCAATCTTGGCACAAAGAATCCAACAACAAACTCCGTGCAATAAAAGAGAACCCGATACCCTAAATCACCTCCAACCGGAAATCACGACGCGAAGAAATAGTAATAGCACGACTTATAATTGGACATAATCGCCTCATTCATCTGCACCTCCTCAATCCATACATTTCCCCCCTGCAATGCCCTAAATGCTCCTCAAATGAGCTCACTGTCGAACAAAAACTTCACTGCCCTTCACTTAACTCTCACCACCAAAAACATCAACTATCACCAACAACGAAAAGCATGCTCTAAAACAACCCAATGACAATAGATTAACTGATCTTCTTCCTCCACGACACAAATCTCTTTCCATTAATTTAACTATCCCCCCCAGTCGAGACGTAGAGCCCTTGGTGCATAGGCGTAGCCAGCAAGGGGCAAGGGAGGCAACCCCCCCTGGATTTTGAAAAAAAAGTCATGTTCCAGTGCTCATAAGATTATTTTCGAATATTTAAAGCCAACTGAATAAAATTCTTAGAAAACAAGATGTGCCTAGAGGCCTAGACGCTAGACAATAAAAATGTGACTGGCGCCACACTAATAGCAAAGCAGCGACTTGCACCTGCACAAATTTTACGTTTGTGCCCCCTCATGGAACAAGTTCTAGCTACGCTTATGCCTTGGTGTAGCTAGTGGCTCGTCAATAAACAAATAAAAAAATAAATAAAATTTTCAACGAAAGGTTCAATGTGCTTTTTTTTTTGCTCACTCACTCTACACATGAGCGAAAAACAAGAAAAGCATGCTTTTTTCGTGTTGCCCAGTAAGCTACTACCTTTTGGCCTGAGTTCAACCTCCTATCTTTCGGTTCCATATTCCGCAATTGTATGAAATGATTCGATTTGAAACCTGGCTCGAACTTGCACGCATATGTTTTACATCAGACAATTAGCAGAGTGATGTGGATCAGCATTCGACCTTCACTAGTCGGCTAAAAAATTAACTGTTTCTGAGTAATTCGGTAGGAAGTCATAATATAGAAAAAATAAGAGTCGCAGAAAAGTGTATTTCTCACTTTCAAACCTCCAACTCTTCCTTTTTTGACAGGCATTGCTTTGTGGCCTCACTTGGGTGTTATTTAGTTAGGTTTTCTTAATTAAAACATATCCACGAGATAGCTAACCATTTCTATATCCCTTCTAAAATAAGTTACATGAAATGATGTCGGATAAGAAATAAATATAATAGTCGATATTTCTATTGCTGAGTTTCAGGCAGGTTCGGTAGGGATACGAGCACTTTACAAAGGTCCACATGAGGAGTTTTGTTTAAATGATAATACAAAGCAGGAATTTGAAATACAGAATTCGAATGGATAATTTTTGAAATCTATAGTCTACAGGTGGAGCATAAGTATAAGTTAGTTTCAGACTGTGTTATCACTATTAGTAGGTCACAAATAGAGGCTGATTCAGGAAGGAGGCTATGGACATTGTCTTCCAATTTTAATAAGGTATTTTTGAAAACTACAGCGACAAGAGGTTTTAACCTCCTCCAAAATCCAATACGTAGCAGAATTTCCAATCTTTTTTTCCTAAATCCAAAAGAATTCTCAATTGTCCAACTAACGTAATTTATACACGTTAGACTCTCAAATCCTGAATCAGCCACAATTACACGCGTAATTTAAAAAGCCCGTTAATAAAAAAAAAACATACCAAGACCAGTTCACAGGAAAGAGAAGTCCACTAGAATAAATTAGAAAATGAGAAGTATTCCAGAGAGATAGCGCTAAAACTATCGCCACCTATATGACATCAGGTCAGCCGAATTCCAAGGCCAGTAGGTTTTATGCTACGGTTTTACGGTTGTCGATAGGATAATGGAAACTAGTGAGTGGTACAATCCTAATGTACAACCCAAACAGCTTTTTTAGTCCATCCAACACACTATTCTTGATTTGTTACTTTAAAATCATGGTGGGAATTCCGTGCCATTAAATATGAATAGGATATTGTTAGTCGAGGCAATCGGGGTGATATCTGAATCAATTGGACTTTCAATACTGAACAATAATCTTGAGGAGAGGTAAGCCAACAATAATGAGTACGTACTTTTTGTTGTAACTTCTGCATCGGCAATCTCCGAATTTTATTCACCGGAGATTCGATAAATTTCAAGAAACCGTCCAATAAAGCTCGTTTTTCTTCATAACTGGGATGCGTGTATACGTTGCAGAACGATGATCCGTCCAAGATCTTTTTGGTTCCCGGTTGAATAGAAGGAAGGGCGCATAACCTGAATCTCCAATACTTACAGGACTGCAACAACAAGGAGCGCGATTAAAAACACGATCGATTATTGAACCAATCCTCGGGTACATCTCAAGTCAGTTAGCGCCCTTAGATTAGTTCTGTCAACTCTCCGGTAATAGAACTAGGTATTCTTACTTCAATTAGAGAGAAATCGGTGTCTCCTCGGGTGCAAATGTAATGATCCAGATAATTCCAATTGAAATTTTCTAATTTTTCGGCATTAAAGGAAACCCATGAAGTACCGTAGGTAATGTGATCTGGTGCTTGGAATCGGTAACGATACTGTATGGCGAACGGCGGATATGGGTGTCTGCAAATGAATATTACAAGGAATGTAAGATAGCCATATACAATCTCATTCATAATTAGTTTACATTAAGACGATATCAGTTTAAATCACACGGTCTTATAGAGCAGAACGAAAAAATAAAATTCTTTTTAATTTTGATGAAGAATCTTTGGGTGTAACTACAATGAAGTTCTAATTCGATATATAAAATGTATATAAAATTCATTGTATTTATTAATATTTAGGTTTGCCCAGAGCTAAACATTTCGAAAGATTTATTGAAAAACTATTTAAGAAGGTTTCAGACAAATTCCAAATTCATGCAGACTCGTCGTTTAACCCTAATCCAGGCCTGATTCAAGGTTTAGATTTTCTGAAACTTTTCTACATTATTCAAAAAATTTGAAAACTCTTCAAGATTCCTCCAAACTTGTTTAATCTGACATACTTCAAGTCCTTTCAGACTTGTTTAAGACTACCTTAATTCAGACTTGAATATAAATATCAAAATTTGATTCAGACTTTTCAAACCCTATCCAAATTCATTCAAAACTTTGTAAGACTCTTGAAACTTTCTCAAAAATTTGCAAGGACTCTTAAAACTTCTTCAGATTTGTTTAAGACTCCATAAGACTCACCTAAATGTATCAAGAAAGGCTGAGTAAATCTTGACACATCTACACAAGTTTTGAATGATTCTTATAAAGTCATCGAAATGTATTGAGAGGCTTTAATAAGTTCGGAAAAACCTTAACGAATTTGAAGAGGTCTCGTCTAATACAAGTCCAAAAGAGTCCCGCACAGTATCAAGATTCAGCGTATACGAAGCCTTGAAGAGTCGCAAATATTCTCTTGAATGTTTCTCCAACTTTGTTGAAGGTTCTTCAAGACTTCCTTAAAAATCTTCCAGACATATTTAGAGCACTTCCAAAATTGTTCCACATTAGCTTTAAGGTTTTTCCAAAGTCTGTGAAGACTTGCTAGAACTTTTTCATTATTTTTTCAGACTTGTTCAAGACTATGATACACTTCAATATGTCCAAAAATACTTGCAGAAATAAGTCTTAAAACATTTTAGCAAGTTTTAAAAAGTCTTGAACAAGTTTACAAAAGTTTTCAAAAGTTTTCTTGAGTTTTGAATCAGTCTATAGGTGTCTTAACGGAGACCTAAATGTCTCAAAGAGTCGAAAAAAGTTTTAAAAAAGCTCCAGCGAATCAAGAAGTTTTGAAGAATATTAAATATTTTTAAACAAATCAGTACAAGTCTTCAAAGTCTGAGTCAGGTCTGATATAGTTTTACACGAGTATGAAATAAAATTAAGAAGTAACTTTTCAAGCAGGTTCATCAGCAAAATTAAAAAAGAAATTCTACTTATTCTACTCAACGTAGTCATGAACTAGTTGGAAGATCTAAAAATGAAGAATAGATACAGTGGCATTGTGACGGGTAAATATGCGTTATACATAGACTTGAAGAAGCATTACGCATTCACAGCTGCACTTTTCTTCATCGTCTTTCTCAACTATACCAGTCCATTACTACATGATTCAAGTCCATCAAACTGCAATATCGGCACATATATTGCAAGTGTCTTACTTTGGTCTGTAACGAGTGATTCTGATTTCCGATTTACACAGCGAAATCTTATGAAATATACGACCGATACTTAGTTTGAACTCGGTGAGCGTATCATTTGAAGGTCTTTTTGGAACTACTGTTGACGAATTCTGATTCGAACTGATATTAGCTTCACTATCAACGATCAGTTGAAATCCCTAAAACCACCAACACGTTCGATATGATCAATAAAACTAATATATTTTAACATAACACGAGTTAAAACAGAGTGTTTTTCACAAGAATGTACGCTCCAAATCAGCGACGACTAACCTGAGCTAAACGTTGCGAAATAAGCTCGAAGAACACTTCGCTAGTTTTGAGAGGCGCGCGATAAATTGCTCTTTTACGAGCATAATCGGCATTCACATCTTCTGGTAACAAATTGTAGTCCGAAAATACGTAGTCTGTTTTCAGACACACTTCGTCGGGAAAATAATCAGTCGTGATTGGTAAGCATGCCGGAATAGTTAAAGACTTCCAATCGACTCCTGTAGAAAACAAAGTTGTAGGAGTCTTAAGTAACATATCGGGAATGGAATGTTCAAAAAAAGATCACTGCTGAATACTTGTACAGCCTTTCAAAACGCGGAGGCGCAGAAGATGTAAAGCTTGACATTTTATAACAGAACTGCTAATCGGCAAAACAACTTCACTACCTAATAAGAATCTTCCACCAGCAGCTGAGCTCCGCCACTCGGAGAAAGGCCGATAGTAAACCTGGAACGAATAAATACGCCATACGCGGACACATATTTTATGATACAACGCAATAAAGTAATTGCGTACCGATCATGAGATCAGGGCTCCATTGTTGCTCGCCCGTTGCTCCCCACAAGAGAGTCTGCGTTTTCCTCATCGGTAAGAACATACTACCATTAGGACTTCCTACGAAAGTAGAAGTCTTTGAGCGCGTTCGATACTCTGGAAAAAGAAGAATGTAATACTTGTATTACGTATAGTAATCATACTTGTATGTACATACTTGGAAATTCGATGTGTCTTTGTATACAAGATTTTTATTCTTGCTATACACTCATAAATGCGATAATCACCCGTTGCTGTAGAACATCCGGATAAAGCTGAGTCTTCTTCTGTACCAGAGCCTGATTCATGATCCGTTATTGGAAAAGTTTTTCTACTGAAATCGGTTTCTTGAAGGGGTGTAGGTTGATAGTGGTGTTGCTGAATGATGACTCCGGTCGGTCCTGAAATGTTTTGAAATGTATACATTAGGCCAAAAGATTGAAATCAAGTAACAGATAATCACACAGTTTCGAGCAACGAGTGTAAATCAGAAAATATCCTAACTCGGAGAATCTCTCATAAATGAGCAGGAACCGACGAGAGCTCACACTCGTTATGTAGTTATATCATGGATGCCACATGCATTTATACGTGTCCCACTAGAATCGCTCTGGATCCAACCTCAATTATAAAACTTTTCTAGCAACATTCATTGGATAGATTTTGGAAGTTCAAATATCTCACGGTAACGAGGGTTGATAACTATTTTGTATTGCTAACAGACATTCCAAGAAAGTGATACGTTCCTCTCTTAAAGGTTAATATTCAACGCTGAATTCAAAAAGAATCGACCCAACGAAGTGGCGCTGAAAAAATCGAATAGGTTTCAAGCTGACATTAGATTTATAGGTTTTCAGAGTCACTAAATACATACAATCTGAATGTTTGAAGCTGATCCCACCTGATGATATTTTTTCACAATTACGTACAAGTAAGATTTAATGCTGGGTCCCCCTCGGATATCACCTTTCAACAGGGTCGCAGCAGTGGAACCTGTTTAGGGGTTCAAATCCTAGAATAAACATTTGTCGCTTTAATTTGTATAAAAGTGAACGCTATGTTTGCTAAAGCATCAGGAACTAGGTACAATTTTAAAGACTCTGATACATTTCTAATTCTGAATTAGAACTTCTCAAGAGTGCGTTAAGTTTCATTCAGACTATTTTAAAACACATTAAAACTATATCAGGAACTGATTGATAATCCTCGCAATCCTTTAAGACTGTATGAAGGCTTGTTAGAACACTACTAAAACTATGCTAGGACTTGCAGATTATATGCGACACATTAGAATGGATGTTACTGCTTTTTAAAATTGCAATACAACATGATACAAAGGCTGTCGCTAAGTAAATGAGACTAAAATTTGTACGGCCCACCAACGTTATCTATCGGCGTTTCAACGCTGTAGGGAAACAGTTTGGTTCATTAACTATCGATTGAAACCACGCTCAGCTGATTTGATTGAAAACTCGCTGTTCCAGACCAATTTGAAAGCAACCATATGCGTTTACCCCTTCGGGTTTTTTTAAAGATTTTTTTAAAGAAGGAAAAAAAGGATACGATTACAAATTTTTTAATTAATCATCATCTTCATTAAGTACACGAATATCTTTTTCAAAATAAGCGCCATTCATGGCTATACAGGCGTCCATTCGTTCTTGCCATTTATCGAACGTTTTTACGCATCCCACCGCCGGTAACGAGGAGAAAAACATCTGCGCCGCGGTAATGACGTCTAAAAAATCACAATTCCCCCCCCCCCCCCCCCCCGTATAGTCCTGACCTCGCCCCTGCGACTTTTGGTTATTTCCTCAACTGAAGGCAGCCTTATGCGGTTGTCAATTCAACACGAATCAAGAAGTCATCACTGTGGCGCAGATGTTTTTCTCCTTGTTACCGACGGTGAAATGCGCGAAAACGTTCAATAAAAGGCAAGAACGAATGGACGCCTGTATAGCCATGAATGACGCTTATTTTGAAAAAGATATCAGTGTACTTAATGAAGATGATGATTAATAAAAAAATTTTTAATCATAATATGCTTTTTTCCTTATTTAAAAAAATCTTTTAAAAACCTGGAGGGGTCAACGCATATGGTTTCTTTCAAATTGGTCTGGAACAGCGAGTTTCCAATCAAATGAGCTCGGCATGATCTCAATCGATAGCTAATGAACCAAATTATTCCCCTACTGCGTTGAAACGCCAATAGGTAGCGTTGGTGGGCCATACGAATTTTAGTCTCAGTTACTCAGCGACAGCCTTTTTAGGACTCTTTCTGACTCGGTAATATTGAATTTCAATTCGTTAAGGCTTCTTACTAATCGATACTTGTTACAATTTTTGAAAACGTATTAAGATACGTTAAGACTATTTTAGACAAGGTTACAATCATTTAAATAGTGTGAAGACCAATTGAAATTTATTGTGTTACGGTCATTCAGAAATACGTTAGGAACAGTTGAGACTGTTTTAAGACTTCTTAAGAATATGTTAAAACATATTACGACTCATTGAAGCTATTTTCACGTGGTGATCTTTAAATTAATGTTAAGACTTACGACGCATATGTTGGCAGTAAATATAAACCTAATTATACTGCTCCTAATAATATATTAAGATTACCTCAAACTATGTTCATACTTGTTAAGACTCTCGAGATTGTATCAGAACTTGTCAAGATCTCTCACTGACTGCGACACAATTTTACAAGATTATGTTAACACATGTTAAGACTTCACAAGACTGAGTCAAAATTTGTTTTACTCTTCTATAATTCGCAAACCACTCTTTTTCCGGTGACTGTGATATAGCCCAACCCTACATTCAGGAAATAATTACCTTTTGGGAATACGTGAGTCCAGCGTCGTCTATTCGATGTTACTTTGACAGTAACGTGAGAAGGATCAAACGGATTGATGAGCGCTCTGCCTCCGGGACACAAAGCAGACACGTTCCCATTTGGAGAATGCGTATTTTGCAAGGAATTCTTCTGTGTAACACAAGGAATCGAAGAAACTGAAGATCCAGCGTTGTTAACAGTTACATCGAACATACAACCCGAATCGTCTTCCGCCAAAAAGTCCGGATTTCGATATCTGTCGTCTGTATTTTGTGCATAAGAAACAACAAGGTGCTTTTCAAAAGTGATTTTCTGAGAGCGGGTACGTTTTTCAGTTGAGATCTATGAATGGCCGTCGACAATTCATGAGACCTAACTACACGATCAACGGTACTCCCTAAGCACCTACGTAATACTTACATTCTAAATAGCTGGAAGAAATCCGCGGGAGACCGCCGGCAATTGAACGTGAATCTGAAGCAGCCATCGATGAAGCTTTAAAAACACAGGTTATTAAAGCGCCGCACGACGAAGACAAGTAAGACCGATAAATATCTGGATCGGACAACTTCCACTTGGCCAATTTATTCTCTTGACAGAAGCTCTGTTTTTTACTTCGATTGAACAGTTTCTGTACGCTGAAATGATTTCGAAGACGATCATTAAGAACAATAATGATCACTTTTAATGGCCGGCATTTTCGGATATCAAGCTGCTATACAGTTTACGAACGTCTCTAACCTTCAAAGGATGTAAAGTGCTTGGTCCTGGCGCAGCAAAATTTCAATGTAAAGATAAGTTACCTGAGATACAGCCCATATTCTGCTTTGAATCACTCTCGCTTTCCGTTCGTCGGAAATAAAAAAGAAACCAACAGGCATTCATTGAATCAGAGAGCAAGAGTGATTCCTAAATAGTATACAGACCACATACGACTGCAATAAACGTCTGCTACAATTTACCTGGCTATATGAGACGATGGTAAGGTAAAAACCTGATCATCATAATCGTCGTAATCGACGTCCATCGTCGACACACTGCAACCTAGCACAGAAGTTTCTTCTACAGAAGCCGTCTGTAACTTGGATTTTGAATTTACAGGTAACAGAGGACCGTGCGAACTTGAAGTTTTGGCCCGCCGCGACGGTAACCTGATACGGGGAACGAACTTGGAATATGCTAATTTCTTGTCAGATGAATAGAAACTGTAAGCCATGCAGGCATTTTAGTCAGGATTTCGCTCATTCTCAAGTACCGAGCTACAAACGACGAATTCGAAATCGATATTACCTCAGATTTATCCAATGCGGCATACTATAATCGTCACGCATAATTGTTGTATCCTTATTGTGAAACTGTAACAAATACGAAAATAGGAATTAGAAAAAGTAATTTGCTCAGCTGCAACTGTTCCTAACTACCAATAAGTCCAACTCAGATTAATGAAAAGTCATAAATGGAACTGAACCAGTTTCTGTGCGCCAGTTACACACCAAACCATAACAGCTCTTCTCGAAAGTCCGAAAAAATGCAGGTGTATGTATCTCGATGTACATCATGCACCAACCTTAAACAATGGCACAGCGTGCAAAGGTTGTTCACCGACGCAAACTAAATCACAGCCGACGCCATTATCGATAATACGTTGTTTGGTAACATTTGTAAGTTCACGATCGACTTCGAAAACCCCGACACCGGGTGAAATCACCACCGACAGCTGACCCGTTCTGTCCAAACTCCTTTCTAAGTAATGTTTTTCAAACACTATCAACAGAAAGTTAAATTAATTAGACAAAATGTATAGAAATGTTGCCTCTTAGATCCTGGATTTGATTTGTGGCCCAGATATACTTGTTTTCAAAATGGAAAAAGGAAGAATGGCGAGGCCTAGCTTCTCAGCATAAAAGTAAATAAGCGGATATCAAGAGTCGTTCCGCAACACTTACAACTTTTTCTAAAACTAGATTCGTTCAGAATAGATTGAAACTCGTGAAGATTCATTTAGATTTGTTCTAGACGCTAAAGGGATTTATTCAAGTCATGTTAAGACTTATTCATACCTGACAAGGACTCCGATATAGAGAGCTATAATTTGTTCCTAAGAAAAACTAGAGATGTTGACGTGTATAATGCACCGAGTGCAAGCTGATCATATGGCATTTGAATTCAGTTCACGAGTTCAGCTGAATACTGTGCGTCAATATCAGGTATTTTTCCAGAATTGCAGGTTCAAACTACGTTTATTTTCATCCTTTTTTGAAACAAACTACAGAACGACTATGGCATCCAGGACTTAGATCTAGTGTTTTTGATTTCTGGCTGTCAGAGCGAGTAGAGGCCAGGTTTTAGGTGTACCAGTGTCTTCCCTCTGATATCCATGTCAGACATATAGAAGGAAAACGTTTATGAGTTCTTGGCCATGAGACCGCGGACCTTTTCTTCCAGTTCAATTTTGGAAGATCGGATGCTAAATACTTAGGGTATAAAGGAAAATTCATTCCGCATCTTCTAACCATTGGGTCTATAATTCACTTGGGTATTCGGGTATATCCAAAATTGGAGGTGGTTGCCACTGTCCCTTCAATCCGCCATTGTGCACATGCATATGTATTATGTAAGTTTATCTATCGACGAGTACAGGATCGAAAAGCAGAGCGTTCATTTGAATTCAGAGTAAATCTAAAAGAAACGTTTAGTAATTGAATACATGACCGAATTCAACACTGAACGGTAAGCAAGAAGACACAGACTGACAGCTCACCATTCAACGAAATGTTGAGAACCTCCAAAAAATTCCCATGGGCTGCGGTAGACAGAAACGCGTTAGGAACTTTACACCCGGGCTTTTTATGACACTCTAAAACGGTCCGGCTATATTCGGTGAATAAACTCTGGAGTAATATCAAAGTGCTACTCCAATCGTCATATTTCTCATGCTGCACCGCTACTCTGTAAAAATCTTCGTAAAACTGATTTTTATAATCTCTCTGTAAGCACTCTCGCATGTGGTCAGGAAAATCTTCTATACAGTTGGCTTTATAGAATATTCGTGAGAATAGAACGATGGTCACTTCGTGATTACTACCGTGTTTCTGAAATAAATTGTACATGAATTATCGAACAAGAATCCGATGCAGAATATATTCTAGTAGGACCTACATTAGCAACTAGGAAAAAAATCAAATCCATGTTTCCAAAAAAAAAAAATTCATATATGTACTTTTCTCCGGGAACCAACAGATCTTGGTAATAACCTAGTCACCGTCCACGCTCTTTACAATATCGGTGCTTACTATCGTACGAAGATAACATGTTAAATTCGGTAAATGCACGAACCTTCCACTTCTGAAACAAATCAGCTAGGAATCCATTGACAGCTTTTTCGAAATAAAGATCACCGTGCACATCAAATTCCCACATTTCAGAGCTCATCTGAACAAACAAGTAAACCATACTTGTAGAAGAACGAAAGACAACCTGAAAGAAAGACGAACAAAAATAAGAACGTACAACTGACTCAGTGATTTCGAAAAGAAGATTCATTGCTGTTTGAGATACATAAAGAAGTGGGCTTGTTTTTCTGAACAGCTCATCATTGTACAATATTGTTTTAGATACTTGAAGAGGATTACCGTGCCGGCTGGTAAATCGTATTTGAATAAATAAGCAAAGAGAATCATCTTTACTCAGTCGGTGTAGCTTCTGCCGAAATCTTACTTTTGTTTCTTCGCTGATTACGCCACATGCGACTCTCTCTCCTCGAGACCACATTTCATGAACTTGAACGCGCGCTGTCCCGCCGCAAAATTCAATTTTCTTATTCAAATAGACGCAAGTATTGACCTAGAATAATGCCACAAGGTTAGGTAGTAGTGGTCGAAAAATTAGGAATGATAGCGCTTAGTAAAGAACAGCAAGGTAAAATATACTGCTAACCAAACTATTTTTCAGACGCCACATTTCACTGCGACCCAAGTACTGATCTTTAAATGTAACTTCTACGGAGTCCAGAATGACAGAATCATAACTGACTTTACTAACGAATACATCGCTGTACGTTCTCAGCTGAAAAGTAGTCGCTACACTTTGCTCCAAGCTTATTGCATCTGAAAAGAACATGAGAGAATATACTAGTATCGGAGGTCCGTCAGAGTACTCGCCAGTCGATTCATTTCACCCGCGTAATCAAAACAAACCCAACCTTTTTGTAAATCTTCTTTGAATGTGGTCACTTGCAGTAATAACCTGCTGAATTCATCTTCTGGATGATATATCTCGATGATATCGCCGATTTTCAGATCAGGAAAATCTTTCGGGTTTATCAAGAGATCCGAATCTAAAATGATGTCAAACAGATTTCGAAACATTATCAATACGGTTTTCTCTTAAATTATAATATGTTTCTTCAGCTGTAGGCACTTCTTTTAGACCTCAGTGACCAATAGATGAGAAATACCTAGGAGCTAGCGGTTGTTAACGACTGCTGATTCTAACATCCAGAATTACTAGCAGAAATTGAACTTTACTTACTTTCAAACGTTTTGGGGTGAACTATCACTTTATAGTGTTTCATAATGAAGACAGCCAATTTTCAATTGGTTTTTAGAACTGGTAGAAATTGAGAGAAACGATGCATCTATCTTGTCACTTTCTACGCATATCAGAGGTAATTTGTCGAAATCTACAATAATCTTGTTCGATAATTGTGCCCACAGAATCTGTCCCATAAGCTATTTAGTGGGAACTACGTTATAATTGCTGCTCTACAACAACAGGTACAGAGAGATGATAAGAGTACTGTTGATTGATAATGATATGAGAAAAATTCTAAAACATAAATGGACACTGCATGACGAACTTCACACCATCACACCTGTAGGAACACAGATGATCCATTAGAGATCATTGCACCTGGCTACACTGATTGCACTTCGGCTCAGCGTTATTTGGCGCCATTCATTTGGCATCATCCGCTACGTACCTAGTCAAAGTTTGGCACCTATACCCAAAAATACTTCACATGATCACATCAAGAATCACCATAATCAATTACCTCGGTTTTATACTTCAAGTAAAATCTGAAGGAGCAAAGAGAAGTCTACACGGAAAATCAAAAACGTTTATTTGTAACTTCGAAAACTAAATTTCGATGCAAACAAGCGCACGTCGCCGCTCAAGAATGAACAACGGTACCGGTATCACAATTTATCCGGATTAAAAGGTTCTGTATTTTTGAAAATACAGCCTGACTGTTGAACAACTTCGGCAGCGGCCCACGATCCACATTTCACGCAAACTTCGTACGGTTGCTCTTGAATAAGTTGAGCTAAGAATCCTGCGGGATAATCGAAAAGAAATTAAGAAATTCAGCACAAATATACTTCAGACAGTACCAGTAGAGGTCTATTTTCAAGCATTTGAAGCTGAGAAAAATTAGTTTATTAGATTCGAACCTCCGACAAATGCATCACCAGCGCCATTGGTATCAATCACGTTCTCAACAGGTAACCGTGTGACCGGGAATTGTTTAATGTTACCGTCTGAAAATCATAAGTTAATTTGGTAAAGCATAATATAAGATCCACTTGGAACACGATGAATCCTTAAAATCATGATTCGGAAAATCTGAATAATAAAAATCAAGTATGTGTTGGTGGAATTAATACAAACTAACCTTTGGCAACGATTACAGGCTCTTCACCTTGAGTGATTATGACCAGTCTTTTTCTATCATTATTTTTAGGTAGTGCGGATATTTTTAAGGCAATCTGCGACACATCGGTGGTTTCAAGTTTATAAACTTTAGAAAATGCTGCGGCTTCCTAAAACAGAGAATAAAATCGATCTCGATTGCTCACAATGAACGCAAATCGAAAATATACCTACAATATACTTGCGGTTCATCATTTTACCGTTTCATTTCCGAACAAAATGTCAACGTAAGGTAGTAAAGGAGTGAGATGTTCCGTGAAATCAGTGCATATATACGGAGCGCTTAAATTGATTATAAATAATTTCTTCTTTTCGAATGCTTTTTTCGCGACTTCTAAAGCGGTATTTGGGCTGACAATCAAGAAAAATCCCTGAAAGGACCAATTTCACTCAATAATCAGAGAGATTGAAACAAATTATGAAGCATATGGGCTTAAATAATAGAAAGCGAGCAACTTACAGTTGTATAATAGTAATCGGCTTCCTCTACAATTTTGGCATTCTCGGGATCCTTAATATGGTCAATTGTGAATGCAGTAGCAGCAGCTAAATTCGCACATAAAGATCTGTTTTTACCATTGTCAGTCAATATCACAGCACAGGTTCCTAAAAAAAAGTTATAATAACGTGGAAGTTGAATAATAATAAATAAACAAAAATGGTGTAGCTGAAAATCTTGCAATGGACCAGGCAGACGAAAAGATTTACCCATCCGAGAATTATCTACAAGTCTCACACTTGAAAATCACTGGAGATTATAATTTTCCATCGGCATAAATTTGGAAAAAATTACGGCTTCCACTTCAAAAAATCATGTTGATATATTTGTTTTTCGAGTTCACTTTAACAGTAAGGAATTCGTTCATTTGGCATTCACTCTTCAGGAGTAAGTTAAATTTATTGAATTTCAGTAAGTAAAAGATGTAGGTATACATGAACTTAGAAGTAGTAATAGGATAACTGATGAAGATGAAATAACTTTGAAGTGAAAGTAGATATTTTTTTCCAACACTGAAACATTAATTCAGTTTTCATTCTAAAAAGTACGAATACACCGTTGCAAGAAGCATCTGATACCACCCCATCATTATACAGGGTGTCAGCAGGACAACAACAGAAACTATAGTAGGTGTCAGAAACACAGAATGTACATATATAACCTATTCTCAGAATTAAAAGAACTACAAGTTTTAAAAAATAGCAAATTTCCATTACAAATTTGATGTACAAGCAACTTTCAATCTAAAGCTCTTCTCACAGGTAAGCAGTGAGTAAGAAATTAAAAATGTACAGCAAACTTAATTAACAATTCACTGCTCAACTACAATACATACCGGGGGTGGGAGTCGAAAACTTGAATAAAACTTTGAACTACAAAAATTTTGACTTCAGTAACCCCTTCGATATTTGAAATAGGCAACGAATAGTGATTATAGTTTTTATTGCATTTTCATGTCCACAGATACTCCCGAAAACGCACCGCAAAAAATTGTTAAGATATTTAAATTTAAAATTTGAAAATGTTCGTAGAATTTCCAAGCTGTTATAATTTTAAAGCGAAAATTGACGGAGCAAAATGTATTATTTTATCAAGAATGAAAATTAAAATGCTCATAACTTTACAAAATTGGAATTTTGAGCGGAACCGGACACACTAATATCTATGGAAAGAATCTATGTTAGAAATGACACAAAAGCTACAATCGCTATATTCTGTCCATCTTCCATACTGAAGAAGAAATGAAAGTTGAAATTTATAGGTTAGTAATTTTACGCAAATTTTAATTCAAGTTTCATACTTGTATAACCCCTTCAATATTGCAGATGGGCAATAAACAGATACATAAATTTTCGTTAGATCTTCAATGTACTACCCAACGCTCACCTTAAAAAAAAATTCTGAATTGAAATTTGCCATCAGATTCGCATTTCGCAGTGAAACGCACAGAAAATTTGACAAATTTCGAACTTTAAAGGCCTGTAGCCCCTATAATTCTGAAAAGAACAATATGCACAACATGTTTTGTTCCTCTCAACAAAAGCACTATTTTCCAGCTAGTCTGCCTGAACAGGACACCCTTCACATAAACTAATAACATTATGTTGAACCAGTTTCATAAATAATTAGTCATGTTATTAATTACTATTAATAATTACCAGTAGGCTGCTCAGTTGTATACTGATATCGAACATTTACGCCATCTTCCCGAGCTTTTTTCTCTAATATTTCACTGTATGAATCGCGTCCAACGCATCCCATGAAAACTACCACATTCGGTTTTCTTAATACTTTCTGAAAGAAAAACTTATTGTGTCAGTTTTACTTAGTTCCATTAATTGCGAGACATTTTCACTTCCTACAGTCGAACTACGAAGAAAATAATTGAAGATCAATTAACGTGACATCCGGTGATTTAAGGAACAAGTCAAGCCATTTATGCGGTTTAGATGTTTATAATACGATGTCGCGCATGCAAGGTCTAGAAAATAATTCAACACGACCGTCATTTCAAGTACATTTTTTTGTTCAGAATGTAAGTAATATTGAAATGACAGTGTGGTACACCGATACAACATTTTTAGTAAAGGAATACCAATACGACCGTCATTTCAAAGTACATTTTCTAGTTTAAAATGGGTAAATAATATTGAAATGACAATATAGCAACACCGACCAAACATCTTTAAGCTAAACCACTATAATTTTGGTAATATTTTTGTTATTTCTAATTTAAACCATCTAAGACCGAAGAGAAAATGTAATAAATTGCACATCGGACGAAATCTCTCCATAAGAAATGAACAATATTACGCAGTGGGGAACCAAAGTGCATAAATACGTACATACCTACATACACTTCGATTACCTTTCGCATAACAGTGTCCATTTTACATATCTTCATAATGAATATAATGACTATCAAAGATAATTTTATCAGTACTTAATGAACGGAATCTTATCTATATTAGGTAACACCTAGTAACATGCTGTCTTTCATTTGAAACATTGAAATACAGTCTTCCTTCAAAGTACTCAACGATTTAAATTATTCGAAGTAACAATCGAGCCGTCAAAAGTAAAGCATTCTTCCAAAATTTCACTTCCGAGAAAAT
This sequence comes from Acanthococcus lagerstroemiae, assembly GCA_031841125.1. Taxonomy (NCBI): domain Eukaryota; kingdom Metazoa; phylum Arthropoda; class Insecta; order Hemiptera; family Eriococcidae; genus Acanthococcus; species Acanthococcus lagerstroemiae. Next base: position 38,547,612 of record CM063108.1, on the reverse strand, counting down.
CGATGTTAAAGTTTTTTGTGGCTGTACAAGTTGTAGCAAGTTATTAGAATGAGTCTCCATATCTTGGCGATTAAGGCAGATACCGCACTGAAATTTTGGGAACATGTATACAAGTCTACTGGGAAACGAAAATCAGTAACAAAATAAAAAGGGAATTTTTCGAGAAATGCCTGTCCTAATTTATTAAGAATTATTTCGACTAGTTTACATTAAACATGCCCGTGGGAACACTAGAAATTTCTTAATTTGTACTCAGTATATGTAATTTTTTCTGGTAAAGCTCCATGTAGTTTTTTGAGATCGACTGGAAGTTCTAAAGATTCCGCCAGAGGGATATTAATAATCCTTGACAAAAGACAAAAATGAAATTTTTCATTGAGCATTTTGGCAGATGATAAGAGATTTAGTGAACGGAATACTGGAAGCAGAGACGTACAGAAAAGCCTCCCCCACCCCCACAAAAATCTACAAGGGTAAAGAAAACTGGCAGGTTGTTCAAACTGAAAAGTTTTTTTATTGGTCAATTTAAAAATTTTCCAATCAACAACACGACATTTATAGAACATTTTTGGTGGTAGAAAAAATTAGCCCCCTTCAGGGAATACAGCTGCTTCGGTACATCCACAATTGCATTAGAAAGCCCATATTATTTGTACTTTTTCCTTCATTCTATTAAACTGGTCGTAGGAAAACGTGTCCCAAGGGTCATCATCATACACATCAGCTTAACGCTCTAAGCGTGCTCCGTTGTTCAATAACACGAAATGTAAATTTAAAAAATCGTACTTCGGTGATCCGTGCAGTATTTTGCGCCGCACCGCCAGCAATATAATCTACTTCGTAATTTTTGACCAGTTCTTCGTACAATGGCTTATGCTTTTCTTCAGCTAGAATAGCATTATTCGGTTTCAAGTCGTATTTATTTAAAAGTTGCTCGTCGGCATTGACCGTGATATCCAGTAGAGGATTTCCCATGCACACCAAAACGCCTTCTCTGTAAAATATAATATGAACGATAAAATTCACGAAAATTAATGCTAAGCACAAAATTTGTTCAACTTACACTGGAATTAAAAAGAAATCTGTACCTTAAGTTAGCCGCAGACATTTTACAAACTACAGAATCAAATCTTCAGCAACTGGAAAAGTAATGTACGTAGTCTAATGAGTAAAGCCTAGACCACAAGTACACGGATCAGGACGAAATCAGTCAATTATTCATGTATGAAAAATATAATGTTCAGTAAATACGTGACAGCAAGGCAGGAATAATTGTATGATTGTTTCTTTTAAAATCATGTATCGAAATAATATTAGTGAGAGAGCAAATTAACAAATCGACTACTTACCGAAAAACACCGGGAACAACCACAACTTGTTCGAAACTTGAGAAAGCACAAGATAGATGGAATTTCCATGCTGTGCTAACTGATATCATTGATACCTTTATGGAAAATCCGCATTATATAACAAATTGAGCAGGCGAGTATATGCGCAGCGCAGGGGACCAACACATTTATGTGTCAAATTGAGCATTATTAACATTAGTCAAGGCAGGTGTCCCGCAGGTGACCATCCGCCTGAACTCAGATTTGGTTGTTTGAGCTTTGAGGTTTCAGTAAGTACCTAGTGCAAAAACTAAGTGTGCAATACTGCAGATCTAAGATGAGCTAAACTAGTTATAGAAATAAAATTGGGGCAAATTATGGGATCATATGGGCGTACTAGCCTTAGCTTTTAGGATGTTAGGACATTGATAGTCAAGAACGTATCAAGAATTTCCGGGGGGGGGGGGATTCTAAGTTTTTCACGAAAAAATCTCAAATAAAGTATTCGCAATCGCAAGCAAAGTGAGTGAAAATGTTTCAAATTTTAAGCAAAAAATGTATTGGAGGGAGAAAATCGGATCAAATTTGAAATTTTCAGTTTTCAGTTCCCTCTTCCCTGTCGGCATCTCAAGAGTTAATCTGAGCAATGTAAATCGGATTGAGAAAGTTGAAGAAAAATAAAAAACTGATCTGCTCGCAGAGCCCCTTCTTGGAAGTTTTACTTTTCTGTTGAATACCATATTGTCAACCGTAACATCTAGCGTAGGTATAGGTACCTATTATAATCAAAAGCTAGCTTCATGGCTCTGAGAGTAAGACTGCCACCCATGTAATAAGCCTACTGAATCTTCTGGTGCGTGCACATTAGTGGAATATGTCCTATGTATATTGCAGACAGAAATGCCCCTTTGGTTTCGAGACCCTAAACCTTCACTAGCATGCCTGGAAATCGTGGGGCTAGCCCGAATTCCGGCATCGGCGCCAGATATACGCCAAATTTACCCTCGATTCTGGCGTAAATCAAACACCAATCAAAAATTGGCGCTCGATTGGTGCCAGGCGCCACAGTCGGGCCAAATATACGCCAGCCCCAACTGGCCCAAAATTCCGGCAACGGCGCTTGCATGTATTTCAAATGGGAAGGCGCTAGCGCCAAACCGGCGTCAATTTGACGTTGGCCCCACGATTTCCAGGCGGGAGGATATGGAAGTGAACGGGGAAAACAGCGAGTGTGACTTCTGATTTTTAAGGAAAAATAAAGCTAGAAAGTCTCCTGCGAGCTGCGAGTGTTCAGTCGTCCTCAGTGTAGAGTTAGATTCTTACCTATGTATATTCTCATCTATGTTCTCTCCTCAAAAAGTTGCGAGAAGCGTTGAAATAAGGGAAGAATCAAACTCACCTTTACCAAAATTTTCGCAAATGAGTCAACACTCAACAATTGGACGCTGGTATAACAGAACCAACCGACATTATTTGTTGACAAAATCAGTTGGTTACCTATTAATTAGTATCGTTGAAAAGAGTGTAAAAAGTAGAATTTTTCAAAATTGGCCCGCGATTCAAAAATGTGTACTCACGTTGAAAAAGGCTTATCTACCAGTAAAACGCTACCTATGTCATATAGTTTCTTCATGGCTCTTGAACTTCGAATCACGTGTTCTCAAAAAACAGATTTTGCTGGTTGGTTCTGTTACGCTTAAGAGCGTCCAATTATAGGCACGACAGGACTTAATTGTGAAAAATAAGTTCTGTGATACAGTTTCATAGCAAGAGTCCAGATATTTATCGGGAAAATGAAGATGAGTGTCAGAAAACTCACTCTTTTGATTATTGTCACGGGGGCTAAGTGTGAGTTTTGACTTGTGGTGAACTCGTAGCCTTATCTTGTAACGTTTCTACCTCGTCTAATCGTGTTAGCTCGGACCCGCGTATCCCCCTTCTATATTACAGTCGATACTTGCTTTTTCCTGTTCTCTTTTTTTCTCTGGTTCGATATTACACAATCTGAACCTGAATTATGGTTTTCCGTTTTTTCAAAGCTGTAGTCATTCTTTTGTAGTTCTATTTTGCCTTGTGTTGACCTCTTAGTGCCATAGACTTCGAGCATCTCCCGGGTGGCAAATTACTACCATTTTTCTGACTATTTGGAAGTGGTTGCAGCACAAGCGATGTACCTAATGTTAAAATCAGTTGAACCACACCGAATTTGAGACGTTACCTGTACAACCGTGTAACACTACGTTGGCCATTTACGTACACACATTTCTCTGGGTAGGTAGCAGTACTTGCTAAATCGAAAGGCAGTAGGACAATAGTACCAATTTCCTTACTTTCCTTGCCATCCGGATAGTTTTAATGCAAATATCTTGCCGAACAGACTGTTTCATGTAAGACTGGCTAGAAAGTTACAGGGCAAATTTCATTCCATCACACTATACATATCACTATCTTTAAAACTCAGCAAATCCGAGTCGTGATTTCCGACCCCTTTTACTACTTATTACAATACGCTACCCGCATTATCACCGGAATATACTTATAAAGTCAGGATTCTAATCTGCTGTGACCGTTTCTCTCTTTCTTGCATCAAAATGTCCACCTGTATTGAAACTTTATTTTTCCGCATGTCATATACACGGCGCAGACTACAACTAATATTCGGGTATTTTTTGAATGATTCTCTCCAAGAGTTGGTTATTAATTTCCGTAACCGATGATACAACGATCACGACGTGAATTTTACTAACACTGTTTCAGTACATGATCAAGAGCAGTGATACCGCAAGTCTTTTATCAGTTTTTGCTACATTTTTATCGCGCAAAATGAATGTTCTGGAACACAACCTTCGCAAAGCCTATGCCGTCAGTAAATCATTTTTTTCAAAGAAACAACATCGCTAACTTGCCCATTATAACGATATATTCACGAACAGAATACAATAATATACAATTTAAATACATACATATGTAGATAACCCCTAAAACCGACGGTTCTAAACATTAAATTTTAATATAGGTATACGGTATCGAGAAGTACGCAGTTATCGAAAAGGGAAAACGAATTTCAGGAGAAAAAAATTGTATCCGTATAATTCGTAACAATATAGCTCGCGATTCAACTCACAAAATTCAAAAAAGCTACCTAAAAATAAAACAAGAATGTTGTCACTGTCTTCAAAATGCGTTCAAGACAGAAATTTTTTACTCTTGTTTTCATAACACGAATATATAACCTATGTATTGCAATATTGACAATCGTTCACGTAAACACCGTACAATCTTTTGAAAGCTTAAATGTATCTATAATACTTTTACACGACATTTTACAAAAAGATTAAACTTTCTGATCAAATCGTCAAGATTTGCAAGTACGTGAACATGGCGCGATCACAGCTTTATTTCAACACAGACACACACGCAGACACACACACAGACACTAAATAAAAAACCATGGTATGACATCGTTACGACCGTATACGAGATTGCACTTGAGAAACGCCAGGTAGATTCGAAGAACCGACCGGATGGTGCTGCTATGCAACATTCACACATTCATCCAAGTGCACACATGCCTAAAAATGTTCGGTAACCGAAACAAGAGCGATAACAGTTTCACGTTACAAAACGATTTCAAAAATCACGATAAAATAATTCGAGTACGTTTTATTTACAACCAGTCAAGGAGACAAGCGTGTGCGAATATCGAATACATCCGATAAGGTGCTCCGTAAAAATCAGTCTGAACATTTCTGATGATACAAAAACATGGTACGTGCGAATGTACCCGACAATAAAATTGGTGTCTTATCCTAACGAGTTGTATTGGGCAGGGTTGATGAACAGCGGCATGTCTTGATTCACATTATGAGGCTGCAAGTGCGACCGAACAGAAGGTACGTTTACAACTCATTTCTCCAATAAAATAATACGAAACGCAACGAGGCTTCGGCGCTTGAAATTAATTATAAAATCGAGCAGCATTTTCACTTACTTGCGATGCGTTTGCATGTAACTTAGTACTGGTCGATGATCCATCAAATGATGCTACATTACCATCAACTAAAACAACACGATTAAGATTACACTGAGATCAAATACATACTGCAATTGAATTGTCACCTTGAGAGAACTCTAAATCAAGACGGTTACAGCAGAACATAACAGAGATTTTGAGCCCTTTATTAAGGATTAATTAATTGACCTGTACCCGCAAGACCAGCAATATTACAGCACCGCGAGTAGTCATTACATTTTCTAGTTCAGTTCAAGCATCTACAGCAGTGGCATTGTAACCGTTGTCATTCTGATTTTCTCTCACAGTGAACATTCCAAAGAAATCAAGAGAACAATTACATTCAACTCGTGTCACCACTAACCCGAAGAAGGCATAAACATATTCTGAGGAACTTGAGCACTCGGGTACGGCTCCATCATCGGATTAGCAGTCCTGTTGGACGCCGGAGTGGGGATTGTATTCTGCGATAGCACATTCACGTAATTCGACCGCATTCCTGCAATCGACCGCGAGTTAACATTCTGACCATCTGCACCAATCAATAATGTCCACTATTTCAGCGCTTACCTTTTCCCTTCAATTTGTATCCGCCGGAAGGCGCCGAGGGTATATTCTGGCCCCCTGGCGCGTTACCCAGTCTGGCACGTTGATCACTCGGCATCTGCTGAAAGCCTGGCAGATCGGATACCTTCGGCGGTGGCTTAAGACTGTTCGCTCCGTTGTTGTTCTCGTTATTTTCCCTTGTATCCACCCATATTTTTTTCTGTTCGTCATATACAATCTGCAGAGAAATTTATCGAATTCGGTTACACATTTCACAACAGTCAGCTTAAAAAATATGGCATCAATCGTGATACTTCGAATTTACTATATCAGATGCGGGGGTTCAGAGAGGGTTCTGCATGTCCCAGGCTCAGAAGATTAGGAAACCTGGTCTTTATCTCCTCAACCGAGAAGGAAAAGAGAAGGTAGTTTGCCACACTGACATTTGAGAAACTAAAGAGACAGATCTATTGCCATAAGATCTAGGGGAGCATTCAGTCAAATTGGGACACAGTCGGTGGCGTAGTTATGGGGGTCAGGGTTAAACACCTCTGACCCGAAATTTTGAAGAATTTATTTCCATACTGAGATAAGTGAAACAGAGGGGGGGGGGAATATTTTTGGAAATCCCCCTCCCCCCAAAAAAATATATATAAATACGCCACTGTAGACAACCAATCCGTTAACTACACTGACAGTTGTGCAGACAAACAAGTCAGACAGGCAGTTTTTTTTTACTTCATTATAATATGAACTATTGTACAGTACAGCATTAGATTTACATAAGAAACAAGAAGGAGCAAATGCTTCGGGCAATTCGAAAAACTAGTAATAAAAGTAGGAATGAGAAGGACAATATGGAAAGGAGAAAAATGTATTCAATTGTTTTCGTAATGATTTGCTCAAACTGCATTGAGCTTAAATCTGGCACTGGTCTTGAAAGAGCCCTCAGTAAGTTTGAAAAAGCCTCGAAGAGTATTAAATAAGTTTGAGAAAACGTTCACGAGTCTGAAACATATCTGAAAGTCTATCCACGTCTCCAATGGTTATTGGAGAGTCATAACACTACCCAACAGCAAAAAAACCGCAAGAACGAGAGTAGCCGATTCTAGAAGTATTTTTCATGCTGAATTCAATGCCGCTTTTTGTTTTTCTTAATTAGCTCTCCTTTTCTCGTAAATTCATTCTGAATTATTTCCCGTAATTTCCCTCTCGTGTTAGAAATATTAGTAAATGTGGCCACACTGCATGTATCACAAAACAAATTCGCCAACACAGTGACGCGTGTGAACGTGTTTTGACGTTTTGTTATCGAAACGATCTAAACAGTTTCAACTGATTCTAATATTTTATCATTAACGATGAAGTGATGGAACAACAATTTGAGGAAGCGATCTCTCAGTGAAAATTAACGCCTTTTCATTCCGGTATTACAGTTTATTGTTTCTTTTACGAAATGTAAGTGAACTAGATAAATGTGTTCCGACAATAAATTTGATGAATATGTGTTCAATGCCCGAGTATTCATGATAATCACAACTCTCGTTGTTGAATTGGAATAATACTAACTTACGGAACACAGAGGGACAGAGAACAACACAGAAGTTTTCTATTCAGTACCGTCGAAGACGAAGCTTATCGGTAATATCAGTTTAATATAACATCAGTGTCGCCACATAAAATAGAACAATTTCTCATAATACACGATTAAATTTCCCAGCAAACGTAAAAAATGATTAGCTAACTCAGCATTTTTAATATCATATTTGAATTCAGCGTGAAAAATACATTTAGAATCATCTATTTTCCTTCATGCGGTTTCCAAAAAATCTCAGTTTGTTGTGTAGTGTAATGAGTCTAAGATTTTCTAATTTGACTGAGTCTCAAATACACAATCCACATATCATGAGTGGATAAATGTGCCAAACATGAGACTACACAAATGAATGTGCTAAAAAAATCGTGAAAAACAAGGAAATGATTCGTGAGTAATCCTATTCTAGAGATGATTGGTTGCACTCACGAATTTCTCGGTATCATCCGGTAGCTTCATCTGATGCTTAGGTTTTGGCAAAAGAGATGTGAACAACTTGTTCTTGAAGGAGTTCAATATACCGCCATTGCTTTCCGAATTATGATCATTCTTCTTTTTCTCTGCTTCTTTGTTGGTCGACTGCGATGTCGAGGACTCTTCTTTTTGAGTTCGAGCGGCAGTATCTCGAGAAGGTACCTGGAAATAAACAGCAACATGCAATAGCAAAACAACTGTTCATCATCCACTGATAGGATTCAGCATCGGCTGCGCGTAACTGATCGCAAAACTGAGAGCGGTAGGCATACTACGTACAAGGGTAAGTCTAGAGTCGAGCTGTAAGTGAGTGTATGTGTGTGGAAAAAAACGGCAGGCGCATTTCAAACTAACGTGAAGTGACAGGAGCGAAATCTTGTTCGCTATCTGCTGAGCAATAAGCTATATTGTTGTTTATGTTAGTGGCTAAAGAAGAATGATATATCGTAGTTTTAGGGTCACTCATACAATTTAGAGAGTCTTTATGAATTTTGAAATAGCCATAGACCAACTACGTGGACAGAATTATATTGAATCAGGATAATTCGATAGAAAAGATTATCTCATAATAGAAGACTTATATGTAATTTGACAGGACACGAGTTCAGCAGATAACTTTCTTAAAGTAGGCTCAGGTGACCAGCTACACGAACACTTGTAATGCGTATTTTCTGTATGCGAATCGTTGAGAAGTTCAGAACTCCTATAAAAGGTCATTTCAACGAAAGGAACTAGAAAATTCAATCTTCCAGGTTTTTAGAGTCACAATTGCCAACCCTTCGCCACCGAAACAGTAAGTGTACACCCGGGAAACAAGCTACACGAATTAACTTACACAGACGCCATTCCACTCCCTCTCATATCGTTTCCCGTCCACCCCGTACAAAATCCAACAAAGAATACCTGCGGCCTCGCATCGCACAGACTCTGCCGCACGCCGAACGGTCGATCGATCGGAAAGGTGCCATTAAACACGATTTTAGAATTGCAAAGCGAATCGTAGTACAACGCGGACACCATTCGCCGTTCCGTGCTTTTCGCTCGGCCGCTGCCGTCGCCACCCCTAGCCAGCCAGTCGTCGCCGGCGAGTCCGCGTACTGCATCCGAGGACTCGCAGGCTACCGGACCGCCACCTCTGTACGCGGCCGCTGCGAAGAAACTCTTATAGCGTAAGCGTTTGACGTGATACGACTTTGTGGCTGACCGATGATACCGGCCCGTTACGTTACCGTGAACGACGATGGCCTGCTTCCTTAATGGGTGGTGGCTATGCGAAGCGTTCGTTCTACTTACGTTGCGTGTGGCGTTCGTCTTATTCTGAAGGCGATACATTCGTCCGCGGAAAGCAGGTAAAACAGAACAGAAAAATATCGAGTCAAAATTGAACTTCGTTTCATTCAGTTTAGAAGGTTTCCTGCTGCAGATCGAACACGAAGGAGGTGCCGAGTCGAATTCACTATAACGTATGCTTGTTAAAAATACTGAATTACAAATGGGTACGAGTAGTCCACGTGGGAATGGCAAATTTCTACTAAGTGTGCTCTTATCATGAGTGCTACAGAAAAGACTACACAAACGTCTTTTGGCATTCCTTATGAAATGAACAGATATAACGGGTCAGTCGCTGAATTGAGCTCTTTAAGGATGCATATTACACGTCCTTTAAATGGTCACATGATCGATAATAATTCGATAGCCAGTGCACTAGTACTTACAGATTCGCCATCATCGCTGTAGAAGTGGGTAGAACTGGAATGCATTGATATTGAAGTTGGCTGCGACGGCTGATCCCAAGGTGAATACAAGTTACTTTCATGGTTACCGGAATCTGTATTTAATGGTTGCTGGTAGTCATTCATCTGGTGAAGCGACACGTTATCGTTCATATCTAAAGACGATTCGCCCTTCAACTGTCCTTTATTTATACTCCACTGATCGTAACCTAGACAAAATTCGCAGGAATTAATGATCCCCAATGGAAATACATTAGTCTACAGCAGTGAAAATGAAATTCATTAAACCAAATTGGCCAAAGAAAAATCGTCGAAGTCATATTATACACGATCTGCTACCACTCTCAAGATGAAAATGAGGGTTACAGTTGAACTGAAGAGATGTAAACAGATGAAGGAAAGACGCTTCATAATTGGGCAAGACTCAGCACATTCTGGGAGTCAAGTTTCGCCTCTCCGCCAGACTCACGGGTATCTGTACTTCCATAATCTGGGGACAGTACTCGTTAGAAGGGTAAATGGAAAAAAGAAGAAAACACTGTTCCATCAGCTGATGACAATAGATGACGCCAATAGCCGATTGGCAAGAGGGTACGTAATGGCAAGAACAGAGATTGTCAGGATCTCTATAAACTTGGATAAGGCAAAGTCAGACCTTCTTGTCTATATTTACTTCTTGTCACGCAGTGTCACTTCTTTTTCCGTATTCCTCTATACTTTAGGGCTAATTGGAGTCAGATTTGGGCAAAATAGACCTTGCTCAAATCATTAGTCATCTTTCTCTACTTCATTAAGAACTCTGAGCAGTGTTGGAAGAACGCAAAAATCATCGTTCCGTTCGTTCTTCTCTTACTGCATGGTTCTGATTCCCGTTCTTATTCCCACATTAGTCCTGTTCCCGTTCCCCGCTCTTGTTCTCAATCCCATCATGTTCTCGTTCTGAGAACGAAAACGAGAAAATGCCGTTTCTCTTTTCGTTCTCGTTCGTTTTTCCAACATCCGAGTACTGCCGGTTGATTTTTTCGTTGAAAAAATTTATATGATGGTTTTGGTAGAGCTCCAAGTACGATCGTCCGCCATTTTGACTTCAACCGGGCCCGTGGATGCCGAATCCGACTATGAGGAGCGTATTGCCTAGTCAATTCGGGCATCGATGGACGCGACTGGATTCAAAATGGCAGACGATTGTACTCTTCTATTTAGAGCTTTAGTTTTAGGCTTTCAGAATTTTACTTCCGTGCCAGCTGCAAAGGTGTCGAAAAAACGCAAAAATAATCTCGTTCCCGTTCTCGTTTGTTCTTCTGCATGGTTTTCGTTAACGCTCCTCGTTCTCCTTACCCTACAATGTACCAATGTTCCGGTTCTAGTTCTCGTTCACAACCTGGTCCTGTTCCCGTTTCCCGTTCTGAGATCGAGAACATGTCGTTCTTCTTCTCGTTCTCGTTCGTTCTTCCAACACTGACTCCGAGCGTCCATTTTTTTCTATTTTTCTCTATCCTTCCTTCCGTTTTCGATTTTTCTTTCTCAATGTAAGGTTACTTCAAATACTTCAAGACTCTTCTAAATTCAGACTCTTGAAAGAATCGTTTAGGGCTATTCTACACTTCAGTAAAATTTATTGAGACTCCTTGAGAGTAATTTACGAGGCCATGAGACCCTTCAACGCTCACTTCAGTCTCACGAAATTTTCTCAAACATTGTTTAAACTCTTCTCGAATTATTCAACATTTTTCAGTACTTTTCTAGGCTTGTGTAAAACTCTGGGGCTTTTTCAGATAGGTTGAAAATATTTATTTGAGACTCCAGTGGTCCTTTCAACTCTTAGAATTCTTTTGAGACTCCCCAGGTTTTCTTAATTCTAAATGGCTAGCTACTAGACTAGTTGAAAACTCGATAAAGCTCTTCCACACATGTTCAAAACGCCTCTAAAACGTGTTTTAAATTTGCTAATATTCTTCAGCACTCGTTACAAACACTATCATACACTCGTATAGTTCAAGACAATAAAATTAGCGAAGAATCTTCAAAACCGCAGTCATATCCAAGAGTCTTATTTTGCTTTCTTTTAGCATTCTTCTTTTCTTCATGTCGGTCGTCGTTTTCCAGTCAAGTGCCTCGGAACGTTTCTTTCGTTTTATGCAACCATACTTTTCAATCGTGTTAATCATTTCAAGGGGCCAGATAGGTTACAGTTAAAGGATTGCTGTAATATACCCACGCTCAGTTGCCAAGTTATCAATTTCTAGAGCAAAATAATTTTCAAAGTACTGGTTGACATTTTCATCTTTACCACGACTCCGCCACCTCAAATTTCTAATTTTACTCGGAAATACGAACTCACCTCGAGACGAATTTGCGTCTAGACTACTGGGACCATGAGAATTCGGATCCCATGGTTTTTGCTGAGCAGTTACTGGTAATGACAGTGGTTGTTGCTGTGACGGTGGCTGCATCTGGAACGAAAATGGTTGCTGTCCATCGCCAGGAGCAGGGACTGAGTATAGTTGGGGTTGTATTTGCTGTTGTGGTTGCAACATAGGCACAGATGGTAACTGTTTCGTTGATTGTGTTAGCGATGATTGCTGCTGGTAATTTGGTTGATCCGAAAAATGAGTTTCATTCGACGCATGCTGATCATTCCACGGTGTAAACTGTGATTCGTTAGACGATTTCTGTGCAGAGTGAGATTTGATGATGTAGCAAGAAAATTGGTTAAATAAGGTCATCGATTCAGTTTTTCACTTTTGCACTCATAAGAATAAATACAAACTTTCGAAAACTGGGAATACATCAACAAAACCAAAGTATACTTACATCGACTAATTGGCGCAAACTCGTCAGCCACGGCTTATCAACAGAGTCAGCAATCAACGGTTTCGAATCGGAGTACTTAATTCTCTCAGATAACTCCAATACGTTGTGCGCGAGATCTAAATTCTGATCGCTTTGGCTTTTCAGCAAATCGATGGCAATCGATTCTAAATACTGTAAGGCGATACTGTTCTTGCCATAGTCAATCAACCTCACGGCTAAGAGGTATTTATAAGGCTGTGAACATGAAAAATCAGTCACTCGCCATGTAATCGCATTTTAATACATTCGTTTTTGAAACGAATCTCAAAGCATCCAGCTTGGAAAGGCAAAAATCAAAGAAACTGACTTACCAGCAAAGCTGATATAGTGTAATCTTTCCGCTGCAACCGTTTAGCAAATTCGTAAGCTTGCGTCAATAATATGGCATGATTGGACGTATTAACTCCGAAATGATCGACATTATTGCGTAGTGAGAGCAGAGAAAACTTAGAGTCGAAATCCGCTTGAGCAGCCAGATAGCAGAAATGAGACGCGAATACGTCCTTACCCCCTGAAACAGGATTGAAGAAATAAATATAGGAACAGCAATGCGGTATACACGATTAAAAAAACAGCAATAATTTTCTAGCTAACCTAACGAATCTCCTAGGGTAATGATCGCTGATTTATCTAATTCACTATCCGTGGTCGGGTTACTCAACATCATGGCCAGATGTGGTCTCCAATCGCCCCATTTTTCGTCGCTGCATGCCTACGGTAACAAAAAATCGTAAAGCGACTCGATTAAAAAGATTTGGTGGAAACTGGGATTCGTCGCACCAAACAGTACTCACCGTCGCAGCCTGCGGAATCTGCTTAGAGTACAGCTGATACAACGTTTTCAGCGGATTATTCATAGGAATACTGCTGTCGAACTTGGCCAACACATTGCTGTAGTGTTTGTTACCCATTTTTGACGCAAGTAGGAAGGCGTGGCCCCATAGTTTGTAATTAACTGCCCATTCTGCACGCGGATAAAACAGAATGCATTAAACTAGACCACAGAAACAATTCAGTGTTCAAGATAAGGCTACTAGTCAGTTAGTATTTTCTCTAACTGGAAACGTCCAATTGTTCGGGCATTAGCGTTAGAGAATTTCTGAAAGAAAGCGGTGACTGAAATCGAAGTGACAAGACTGTACATGTCCTCGTTTTTTGAAAAGAACGAAAACTTAGCAGAGCAGTAAGGTGGCCCATGATAGACTTTCAGGTAGGGTGAGGTCTCTTCATAAATTATACCTTTTGAAGTCCAGGGGAAGAACAAAAGAGAATACAAACACACCCAGGAGCAAGATGACATTAATGACTGTATTTTTAGAATGTTTTCGTCAGCTTTGATCTACTTATCGTTGAACATTTCCAATACTCATTGTAGGCATTAAATAAAAATAACACTTTCTAGATAATAGTATAAGCTCACCAAACATACCTCGAAGTAAAGTGAGAAATATTACGACTACTATCGATAATCCCAACATCCTAATCTAACATACAGTAATAGCATATGAAGAAATATCAGCTAGCCCATCTAAACCTACGTATTTCATAGCATCGCATCAAGTACTTGCCTTTAATGCATTCCATTATAAATTTCTTAATGATTATAATATTCTACCTCGATGTAGAATAATGGAGGATAAAGACACCAGTTACCTTCTTAGGATTTTTTCATCATCAATTACTTGCTTATCCTACCCAAATAAAGAAATGTAGCTATCCTTCTAAATTTCCAGCAATAATACTACCTTCATCCAACTTATAGTAACTGTGAACAGACAAAACTCAACTAATCCTTCCCTCTAGTTATCTAGTCATTACAAGTAACTTATCCAACTGATTTCTTACTAAGGTATGAAAATTTTGGCTATTCCGTGGACAATAATTTTTTCATTATCGTAATATTATTAGCTCTGAAATAAATACAGGCTGATAAAATACACAAATATAATATGGAAAATACAGGAAAAAGGCTACAAATACTTAAATCCATGTCCTTGATTCAAAACGGGCCTTCCAATTTACTATTTCGCGGATTATCTGTCAGGAAACGTTTTATTTGGCTTTCGGGATCAACCATTGTGGCGGCGGGGTGCGTTATGTGGTAAGAAATAAAGAGTACTTCTTCATGTGATCAAGAAGGAGAGTGAGACTAAGAATATTATTTGTTAATCACGTCACGCTGAAATACTACGTATACCAACCTAAAGCGGCATTTTTGTTTCCTTCCAGCAGCAAATTCGTGTATTGCTCGAGAATATCCGTTTCTGAAAGATTCGGATGACCGCTCGACGGTTTCGAAATATCTTCCTTAGCACCAATCTGATACAGCCTTTGGCTTTCACGATAATCATTCATCAACAATTCGGATATGGCGATTCCATCAGTCACCTACATTAAGCGTATAGATTAAAGGAAAATTGCACTATACTAGCAACGATCAATACACTCAAGTCGGGCTTGACATAACAGCATTTGCAGCCCATGTCAATTAGACGCGGCCGTTTAGGCGCAGACAATTGAGCGGAAAAAGGGGGTTTCAAGTAGGGGAGGTGAATGGGCGCTGTAACAAAATTAGGCGTCGAACACTAAAAACGAAGTAATCGATGTAATAAATGTACGAAATATCAAATGAGTAAAAGACAAATAAATTTAGAATATAAAATGAATAAAAATGGAAAAACGAGGCATGTAGAACTTAATTCAGTATATCACATATTATGAGCAATGGCATGAAGAATTTTGAGTGTGGTACGTGAATCATATTCCTGCGCGATTGTACGGACACGTTGTTCTTTCACGATCACATTGCGTTTTCTAGCAGATCATTCCTTTCCCTGCTGCACTGTATTGTAGTCCAGATCGCGAGCCAAATGATGCCGACGACGTAAAGCCGATATAAATTTCCACAAAGTGGGATGCGCACAACCGAAGTCGGCCTGCAGGCGTCTAAGACCTGCCTCGGCGTGGTTATTAGTCCGAGGGTCCTTGGTTAAGGAGCAATTGTATACATTCCACCATGTAATACGAAAGCGGGGTTGTTTTCTACCACAACGGTTACAACGACCAACGTAGATAAGTCATTCTACCGAAACCTTGTTACTTTAGTCCCAGCTAGATATCTGGCAATGTATGAACAGTAGGATCCTCTATTACTGCATAGGTTCAGAGGATAACTTAATTGTATCTTTTTTATTAATTTGAAGTGTCGTGCTCCCACCCCTATTGTGGAAATTCCATTTAAATGCTCAAAGATTCCTTCATCATGGCTGTTCCTCACCGTGGACTGGATTACAAAATATTTTTTTTTAATATTATCGCTTCGTGTTTGGATAAACTGATGCGCGTGCATAGTTTTGGTGAGTACACCGAACAAGTTGGCAATGCAGTACGTGTTTCAGATTCGATGTTTGAAAACGAGTCCCTCGCTTTTTTTTCCCCCTTCACCGGGGTCAAATTTGAACCAATCAGAAAACAGATACAGAGCAAAAATATTTTTGAATGTAGAATAGCCAACCTGAAGTATTCTTATCAGTCGGTTGGTGTGTACATATAATTTTTTGCGAATTCTGAATGGATTGCCGTGCCGCTTAATTTAAGAAAAGTGCTGGAAATAAGATATTTTACCTACAGAAATTCCTTCGCATTGTGATGAGTGCCGCAAGCGACTCAAATTTTTGATAATCGCAATTAAATATGTATATGGGTACGTATATCAGATCACACTTTATCGTTTCATTACTTTTTCAAATACCTATGGTCAAAATCGAGAAATCCGGTGAACCTTTATCAATTTTGTGAAGATGTTTTCCCATTTCCTTCACCCTGGCAATAGAAATTATGAAAGTCACAATGAAGGAATCCGATATCACTACGAAAGAATTTACTAGTCTGGTTCCACGAGAGACCGGAAATTTGTGAATATGAGTCAGTGCTGCCAGATTTATTTTGCCAAAATCTGGAGAATAGTCCAGAAAGAGAAATCCGGAATAATCCGGACATAAATGTGGTGTTCAAAGGGAAGAAAGAGACCTTAGAGTGAAAAAATAAAAAATCTTTTTATCAGCTTTTCTGGCATAGAATTGAGCGTAGAATAATAATCCATGTTCAGTTTTACCAATTATTCTAAAAAAAAATTAACTGCCCCGAGCTTCATTAAGTTGAAAAAAATACATTATGTAACTATTAAAAAAAGTAATGATGGAAAAGAAAATACATTTAAAGTTCAATTTACCCAAAAATAATGACGAAACTATTAGGAATAAAAGGAGATTAATGTTTTTTACAGGAAATTTCATGCAGAATTCAGTTTTATTATCACTTTTACTAAATAATGCACCTAAAATTGAATTAACAGAAAAAGGACATGCCCAATTAAAAATCACTCAGACAACAAATTACTATAGATCAAACTGAATCTCTACATTCGGGAAACTGAAATTTTTTTGACTATTTTTATTTTATTTTTTCCCCCATTTTGAAACCATGCATAAATCAATGGCCCAGGAGCATTTTCCTCCATTATATTGAATTTGAATGGGAGCTGAGAAATCAGGAATGGATTCGTATCAATAATTCGATCTAATAAACGTTATGGATTCGTGAAATGCATTCGTATCTTTATAGCAGATTCGTCGGATTTGTACTTTTTTTTGTCTCTTCGTGAATGTCACACTGAAAGCCCATAATTTTCGGGGGGAGGGGACGAAAAAAAGAATAACCAAAAACGCGCTGGAAAAATATGACTATTTTCAACTTTTAATTGAATTTTGAATTAATTACAATGGCGGAACCGAATGAAATGGAAGATGACCCTGGAAAAATTGATTTGGATGCCGGAACCGGTCAGTTCGTGTGTTCGAATCCACAAATCTACTCCATTTATTCAAATCCGATTTGAGTTACAGCAAACGTGAATCATTCTCGAATAAAAAAAAATTTAGTTATTCGTTGATTCTTATGCGAATCTAATTTTAGTGGATTTGTTTTCAATTTTGATTTTTGAAAAAGGATGCTTTGGGTGAAAGGAGAACTGAATAATTATTAAGGGAAAAAAAAGGGGGGGACAACTTTTTTTCTAGTCCAGTTTAGTGCAGTCAAAATGCAGTCAGCCAGAGAAAAATACTTCAAACCAATCAAAAGTTGAATAAACCCACAAAACGAGAAAAAATAACAAAGATCCGGATTTTCCCCAAAATTTCCGGACATTATTCAGAAATTCGGACATTTTTTGTCCAAGGATGAAAAATCCGGACACCTGGCAGCACTGTTACGAGTGCGTTGATGTGTGTGGAAGAGTATGTGCGTATTCACAGTACACGGACGTGCGTGTGCGTAGGAACTTCTTTCTATGGCCAATAATTCCTTCAACGTGGGCTGCCATTCCTTCAGTGTGGTCCTAATCATTTTGAGCCCCCTCTTATCTTCTCCCCTAGGAAGTATGCTGTCGGTTCAACCTCATAAATATGTTCTATTATATGTATATAAATAATTTTCATGAAAAAAAAGGGGAAGTATTAAATAGCACGAAATAAAAAGTGTGATTGAACGAAATGTGAAGCCTCGAAAAAAAAAGTTTGAATGACGAGTTTTTAAATCGATATCACGAAATGACTTGCATACGGTATATTATGTTGTTTAAACACAAAAATTATACGTCATCGCGGATAACGTACATACTCGTGGAGATAGGAGATCCATGAGTTTAAGAGGGATCCAATTTTCTATAAAAACGGTCATTAAGAATTTTTTCTTAAGTACTCTAGAAACGCCATAGAGGGGAACTCTGAGGTAATGCTCGAAAGGGCGGATTTCAGGGCTCGGGTTGAGAGAACAAAAAAAGAGTGGGCATGTAAAAATTACCCTTTATTACAGTACATTAGGAATTTTTAGACCTATTATTTATGCGAATGATCTCATCGAGATCATCGAGGGGTTTCGAACTCAACGAATTCGTTTTTGATATCGGTTTGGCTCTTAATCTAAATTTGTGGCTCCTGAGGAGGGGGAGAATCGATTCATAGATTTTTATTTCTCCAAAATTTGATTTTGACATTAATTTGTGCGCAATTGTAAATTTGTGGCAAGTATGATGGAAGCCGAGAATTTAAACTTTTTATTTCGGGCGCAGTAATATCGTGTCTCTTTTTTTCATTGTGTGTAGAAGGTGTTAACATTCCGGGCGTATTTTATTTTATCGTGTAAGTGAATTATATTGCGTTCTGAAGTTTAATTTTTTCTTCAAACTCTTTCTTTTTCTGTTTCGTACTTGTTACTGCGCTTGTCAGTTATATATTTCGTGTAAACAGCATATTTCTTTCGTGAATTCAACATTACCATTGTGGGCCGATAAATGGGTCCCAAAAAAAAAGAAATAATGTTTAAAAAAAAAAATAAGAAAAAAAAACCAAAAAAACAACAACATGAATTATCAAAGGTTTGGTAGAATGACCCAGTTATCCTCCAAATACTCAAGTAAAGGTCCAAAGACTCATCAACGTAACTCTCCAGTTCTTCAAAAGCGGAAACAACGGCAGTCGAGGGGGACAAATGCCAATGCTACGAACATGCGAACCTGTAAACTGATGCGAGGATCATTTTCGTAAAGGACCTGTAAATGACGTGAACGTACTCGTTTCATCATATTCTGCGAAAAATGGAACAGACAACCACCGATAGATGGGCGCTAATGAATTGCCAACCAGATCAGCAAATTGTGAACCGTGGGGGAAAATGGGATGTACGAACTGCTAACCGAACCAAGAGTGTATCGAAAATGAGATGAATGTATTGCCAATTGAAACGTTCGTCGCCCAGTACAGAGATGGACGAATTGCGAACTATTTTACTTGACGTTACAAAATGGGTGCTGTTAAGCAAAACGGACTTAGCACATTTGTTGACAAATTGAGTTATTAGTATCGTTAGAAAGAGCGCAAAAAGTAGAATTTTTCAAAAGTGGGCTCCCGATACGAAAATGTGTACCCACGTTAAAAAGGTCTCTAGTACTTCGAATCACGTGTTCTCAAAAAACAGATTTTGTCGCTTGAGTCTGTTTTGCTTAACAGCGTCCAAAGTGAAATACAGTAGTTGTCTCGATTTTTTCTCTCAGCTGGATATACATTATGTATGCCTATTAACCACTTTACATTTATGGGGTCATTGTATTCGAACGAGAAAAATCTTGTCCTTGTAGGAGTAAAAACAAATTCTTTAGGAAACAACACGATCGTCAAGAACGAATAATAACTATTCTGGGCTTATCAATGCTGCAAAAGTTTATACCTCATTTCATCATTACATACTTGCTGAAAAAAAAAGATACGAGCATCAGTAGAATCTGTTTCGGAGCATCATTTTGACTAGTACTATTTTGGTTAGTAAATTTACCAGGTTTGCAATTCGTACATCCCTTTTTCCGACATTGGAACAGTTGGTTCGCAATTGGCAAGTGTACATTTCTGCGTTCAAGAGAACTGATTTGCAATTCGTCTATCTCGTACCGCTTCGGTTGGCAATTCGTACGCGCCCCGATAGATGTAATGAGAAATGCAGGTAAGAATTCATTAATCAAGGCCTGTTCGAAGTGTTCGAAGTCACATGACAATAATGTTGGAGCGAAGTCTTCCTCGAAAGATTTAAATGCGGTGAAGAGGGCGCGATATGTAGCAGTAGTTTTGTTAGGCAATGAGACTCATACTTCGTACAGATCGCTCTTATCAAGTTCATCCATGACAGGGTATCTATTCTTGTTCGAAAATGACTTCCCCTGACTTTTCCCGGTTTTCCAGGCCAAGTTTCCCAGTTTTCCAGACCTTTCAAATACAAATTACACATGCAAAGGGAGGGAGGGCCAAATTTTTTCGAACATCGTGAGCGGCGAATATCGTCAATCACTCCACAAACTTTTTTTTTTTACTATCGTGAGCTTATGGAGCTCTGGCAGAGAGGGTGTAAAAATTTAATGATGGAAATGAAAACGCGCTCTATGGGGTACAGCGTGGTGCGATGTCAATTAACGACTTCATAGATTTTTTTTCGTGTGACCGTGAAGGGGGAGGGGGTGAAAGAATAAAATTCGAAAATTGGTTTATAGGTTTTCGAGGTCGCGGCATTCGATTTTAAGGATAATTGTTGGATCCTGTTCCTCTTGGTGCGACCAATGAGGTAGCAAGAGCGTAGGGCAAGCAACGGTTAACTCGGAATTCACCCTTTCTCATTAAAGTCACCGAATAGGGTAAAAATAGTTTTATTTATTCAAAGTGTTGCTAATAGAAAATAACGCCGTAAAAATTTCCCAACTGAAAAAGCACAGGAGCTTAAATTTGGTCCAAATTAAAAATCGGAAGGGATATTCGAAATCAACGACACAAAACCACCCCTATTTCGATACTTTGTGCAATTTTTCGCCGGAGAAGCTGAATTCGTATTACGACAGTGCTCTGGAAGGGGCCAGATAAAAATCTGAGGCGATATTCAAAATCAACGACTCAGAGATAGGTTGGCTATCCTGTCCAAAAAAGTGACTTTAAAATCTCGTAAAGAATTTGGAACCAGAGAAAAACTAGAGTAACCGGAGTTAGCCCCTCCTTCGTGGAGCCTGAATGGTATAGGGGGAGAGAACATTACTATTAAAATAATTTCTGGAACCTAGGTGAAAAAGCCGCAGCATATCTAACGACAAATGCTATGAAAGTAAAAAGGAGGTTAGGATCTGGAAAATTATGGCACTAGGGGAGGCGGAAGAGACTTCAATTTAAGAGTATCGATAGATATATAAGGTCATAAATTTGAAAACAATGGACTCTTTCGTAACGCGATAATAATTATTATGCAGTCTTCAGATTTTTTCAAATTTTGTGGATTAGTTACTCTTCCCCCAAAATCTCGGAAGTCCCTTTCACTCACGCATATCTACATTTGCGAAGGAGAAGGGAGCCGAAGAAAAACCCGATGGCAAGATGTTCCAGAAGGTGAATTCATTGGTTTTCAAATTTTCGTTTCATTACGAGTTTCTCCAAAAATTTTTACACTGGGTAGAGGAATTAGACTGAATATTTTTTTATTTTCGCGCCGATTTTCAGACTCTCGCGAACAGGATGAGATGAAAACACGAAACACGAAACAGCTAATATTGGGAGAAGTGCATATGGATTGGCTCGCGTTTAGTCACATTTTTCGTGAAATGGTCCGTGAAAAGGCGCATACGAAATACGTTAAGTGTATAGCCGCCTTAATAGAAAGATCTAAACGCGTTACGAATACCATGAAAACGATTTTACACACCAATACACCCTGTACTACAGCAACAGGAGAGGGGGACTTGTATTACCCACATCCTTCTCCTGTAAATGAAAAAATATAAGAAAATTGCCTGAGCGAAATCAAAGAAAATTTTTTTGTAAGAAATAGGGTATAATCTGTTTGAAATACTACAGAATTTCGCAGTCGATTTTTTTTTACAAAATTCCCTGACTTTTCTAGACGGAAAAAATTCTCTGACTTGTCCAGATTTTCCAGGTTTTCCAGAGAATGGACATCCTGCATGCACATTCTCGTTCGTTCATCGTATTTTCAATCCTCATTGATGATGTTCGTCATCTCTTGAAATAATATGGTGAGGTGGGACGTATGGCGATATGCCAAAGTGGCCCGACACCGCACCCGCGGCACCGGGAACTACCCTTTCGAGATAATATGGTTCGTAACTTAAAAAAGAAAATCAATAATGAAACCAGGGTCCGCGCCCAGTCGTCTCTCCCGCGCCTGAATGTCCATCGCGTCCAACTGGTTCGCGCCTCATTTTCTGCGGCCAATCGGCAGCGCCTAATTGCCCAGATCCCGCACAATATGTAAGACTATGAACTACGCACATAAGCACAATAATTTGTCAGTCATTTGAATCGGCATACGTACCCCTCTTAATTTGATAATGAGATCTATCAGTAAGTACAGTAGTTTCTCAGAGGACGTGGAGGCTGTGTCGGCGTGATACCGTACAAACTCGGAAACCGTGTTCACGTGAGTCTCACCTCTGAAAGTAAATGATAGATTCACGCTTCTATTCAGATCATTGCAGGCCAACGAACGTAAATTATACCAACTTACACGATGAAAGGGCCAGTGAAATTCATGAATTCGACGCAGTCTGGGTCGTCATCGGGAGGTGATACCTGATAAATATCCACGTCAGCGGGTTGACCGTCTAGAGGTGAACATGAATTCACAACTAGTAACTGACCCAGCGCGTTGAATGTTCCTGTAGCAGAATAAAGTGGTCTAGTACGATCTCACCCAACACTGAGGAAATAACACACAGACAGACATAAAGTCCTACCTTTCACATGAGGTGTCGTGAATTTCGCGGGTGTACTTCGTGTCTCGTGGATCACACTCGGAGTTTCAGACTCGACCGGTCTGAACCGCATTGGTCCCCTCATACTCATCAACCTGCACCAGAGCACGTATTTACACGCATGTAAGTGAGTGAATTCCAACTGAATTACTTCCTCAACGAATACTCACTTTTCTTCATTCACACTTATCGAGTCGTTGTTCACCGAACTCTGTCCCGAGTGACCGCTACCCCGTCTGTCCGCCTGATACGACCCCGTACTCGGTAAAGGTTTTTGCGTAACGTATCGCGAATACCATTCGGCATACTCTTTTGGAAAGGTGACCTTGAACCAGTTCATGTACTTCTTCGGCTCCACATCGCGCACCTTCGTCCAGTAATCGATGTCGTGTTTACGCATATGTGGTCCACCGCCATAGCGCAGAATATACCGATGGTCGACTAGTATTGCAAAATACCAAGAAACGAAATTCACGAGAGGTTTGCGACATGAAAACCGGAACAGAATTGAAGTCGTATAACTAACTGTGTACTCACGATATTCGTAGTACGGCGGCCTTGGGTAGTACCGGGGATTGCTGTAGTCTAGAAGTTCGTGTCGGTGGTACTCGGAGCCGGATCGACTCGAAGGCCGCGATGTCCTGCAAAATTGAAAGACAAATGTCATTAAGCATACTCAATAGTTTTCGTAGAACAATTATCCTGTCTTTACAGTCCAATTCTCTTTAACACCAGCTTCGTTCAAGTCGGTCTCTTCGGTAATTTACGTCACAGAGACAGTTGGAGAGAAAAATATTCGCTTGTCAAGACAGACGTAGCATTTTTCGGCAGTTTATCTGTCTGCCTGCTTGACTAGCCAAGCTGCTTTCCTTCATAACTGTTTTCGCATCGTCTCGAATCTTGTCATTCTTACCAGGAGTACGGGACGGGAGGGATCTTCAAAAGTGTATTATGAAGTGATAGAATCGCGGTTTTATAACGATTCAAATTCTGATTCAGGTAAAGAATTGACTTCCCCATTTCCCGGAATGTTCAATCTTTAGTAGTTTCTGTCATATTCCCGGTTAGGTCTAGAATTATGAACAGGATTGGCGGGAGGTGATTCGGCATGCAATAAACAGTCCCAAAAAGTACCGATACTACCAACGACTGTTCACTACAAACTTGGGATCGAAGTTGAAGAGGGATTGAATCAATCGAAATGATCTGGGTTTCAATTCATAGCCTGAAAAACGAATCCTCTTTCAGATTAGAATGCTGGCAGTTACGGAAATTGGATTAGTAAAAAACTTCCCGGTTTTCTGCCCAAAATTTGCGTCAATATGGCAGTTTTCCAAATTTGTTGGGCCTACACTTTTCGTGGCTTAAATCGGACCCCAAATACTGTATTTTGTGTCACCAATGTTCAAGAATAGAAGTTATTTCTTCTCAAATTCAGAAAGGTAGAATCCAGCGATATAAACTTACCTATCCCTGAAAATTGGTTCTTCGTCATATCGACCGTACAAATCGTGTCTCCTGTCGCGGTAGCCCCTACAACACAACAATACATTACTAATACTAGATACTACTCAAAATGAATGCCGATGGACGCCTGTTGATCTTTCATATATCACCACTAAAACCTTCACGTGATGAATATTAGATTTCTCAAACCAATGCGATTCAAACACTAGAAACCTTAGTTCAACTACTTGTCTTTTCGAATCCACAGTCGGCTCGGACTAAATATCTACACAAATTCCTCTAGCAGAGGTATGCTATACGTATCTACTCACCTTTCATCATGGAGATACGAGTCCTGATCATACTGCCTGTACTCCGGTTCTCTCAGGGGTCTCCTACACAATCACACCCAGCGAATTATAACTATGTAATCTCAATACCTCCCCAACTGGTGGGGAATAGAATAAGCCAACCGTAAGCTGGCGTGCCGTAAAAGAGGACTAAAAAGCGACTACGCATAAACGTCTCAAGTAGACTATTCTAGCAGTGACAGAAGGAAGGTAGGAGAACGCAAGATGTGATAACAGGGCACTCACAGTAAAAAAAATCGTCAACGTATCATGACAGTTACAAATCCTTGACGGACCTGCGGGCGAGCACTGAGGGTTGTAACCCATAGACTAGGAGAAAGATACTCAGAAATCAAACCCTGACGGGGGCAGTGGCCACCGTCAGTATCAGGATACAGCATAGAAGATGGACTTCAGGGAAAGAAATAGTGAATTTCAACATGATGGCACTTCTGGATCGAATCGGGACATGACAAGAATGCCAACGGAAACAGAATTTTCTATCAAGATGATCCGGACCGGCGGAGAAATAGAGTGACTTCCGTGCGAAAGAAACACCTAGAAAGCGCTGTAATAGGATACGAACAAAGAATAATCGCACTTCGATTAGGAGCAGAGTCGCAGAGAACCGAGAGGCCAGGAAAAACATCATCGATAGCGTATAGACATCATGTAGCCGAAGTCACGATGCCCAAGATGGGGCGATCGACCAAGAAAAAGAAAAAAAATCTTCATACATTTCAATATAAGGTTGCTCTGAGTACATACCTTTCAAAGTGTCTACGCTGATTCCTAAAAGTTTCGTAATCATCGTCGTCGTCATCGTAATACGGTTCACCTTGTGACTGTGAAAAGCTGCAGAAGGATGAAATGCAAGCGGAAGAAACATACCAAGGGTAACAAACAAAAACAAAATGTGGAAATTAGTGCTATCCAACAAGCATACCGGAAAGAGGAAGCCAATAAAAAGCTTTTCATCTTCACAATTTCCAAATGGAGATGAAAAAAGAGATTCAAACGGGTTCAAATCCAATGGATAAAGTACACACATGTATAAATTGTTTCGGGTAGATGATATTCCATATTTTACTTCAGTCTAATTTGGAGCCGAACTTACAACAGGCAA
The DNA here is from genome assembly GCA_031841125.1 of Acanthococcus lagerstroemiae. Classification (NCBI taxonomy): domain Eukaryota; kingdom Metazoa; phylum Arthropoda; class Insecta; order Hemiptera; family Eriococcidae; genus Acanthococcus; species Acanthococcus lagerstroemiae. The sequence goes on along the minus strand of CM063108.1, from coordinate 38,521,799 downwards.
CCGAAGCATCCTCCTCAGTGTCTTCATACAACGGGCGCTCCAACAAACAAAAATGGAAAAAGAGGTCTTTCAGCTTTTTTCTTGAAGGTATGTACTTTGATTCCACGCTGAAGAATTCAGATTTTCATGTATTCACCCCCTCCCTCACTTTCTGAATAATATCCCGGCACATTGTCCATAAAATCTTTATAGTCTTATCATGGGTTCTGTGAGAAAATGCAGGATTCAAGACAAATGCGTCCTGAAGTCAATCATTATGAAGCACCTCCTCGCCCTTTTCAATATTTTTTTTTTTTAAAGGGAAATATACGGACGTTGATAGTCGTGCTTCCCCTTTCCTGTTCCTCTTTTTTTTTGTTCTTTCTGTGCGCTCTCTTTCGGCTAAGCACCTCAGGCCATGGGCCCCATTTCGCAACTTATGTAAATTCAGCACTGCTGTCAGAACGCACAGGTCCAATCCTCACCTCATGAACCTCCTTAATAAAATCCGTGAGTATTCCAGTCTCAAGATGATACCACAATGCTCACACTTTTCGATGAATACCGCTTTGGGCATCTCTCACTTGAAACTGGACTCCATCGAAGAACAAACAAAAATGAGAATAAACTTTTTGGTTAAATTTATAAAAATAAAGCAATTAACACAATGGTGTGTAGAATAGAGCGGTTTTTCGAAAACAAATTTTTACAGTTGAATAAGTTCATGGGGATTCGGGCTGGTCGAGGTGGTGGCGCGCTGTCATAGCAAACTTGTAGTAGTGATCATGTGGGAATACCACATTAACATACATACTTAATTTTCAGAAAATATCTCAAAAATAAAAGAGTTTTCCAAAAAAAAAAACAAAAAAAACAAAGAGAACCAAACTGGCAGAGGTTGAAATTTCTTTTCAGATGAGTCCATTTTCATTTCATAGTAATTTTCTAAAATGATTGCTTTTATACGACAGTTCATCTTTTTCACGCTATTGAAATTGTAGAGCGCGACTCTTTCGTGCTCTCAGTTCGAATCAACGCTAACAACATTGTTCTCGAAATCTTCTATGTACGTACCTTTGACTATAGCAAACTACCGCATAGTAAAAGGTAGCAACACCGCGTGTTTTTTGTTAGTGGTTAGTAGCTTATAACATACTTACAATTTTCAAAAATGAATTGGACATTTGAAGATATGAATATTCGAGTCGGGGGCGAAACTCAGGCGACCATCGACAGTTAACAAAACACTACAAAATCCGAGTGAACTAACAACAGGAGACCTATCTAAACCATAGTAGGCTCGAGCAGCACAATTCGAAGGAACTGAAATAAGTTTAATCTTCACCTAGACATATAATTTTTAGCGGTTGACAAAACACAAACTAAACGAAAATGTTCAAACTTTGTACACCTCTAATCCTCTAAGCAGCATGACAGCCCGAATGTTCATTATCGGGTTTCCACTGACAGGGAAATTGAAAACGAAAAAAATCGGTTGGTTATTGTGACCCACTTAAAGTGAAATTTCTCAACTAATGCTTGGCTTTGCTGGGCCAGCTTTGCGAGTAAAGTACGTAACTCTAAATCAATTCGGTTACAGCTTTCTAGCCTCAGGAGAAAAAAGATAGCATCGCCCTAAGTTCACAATTTGCCCCTTCTTCCTCCTACACTGAATACTCAAACGACGAAACAAAACGGGAATCTGTTGTCTTTGTTTGTCAACTTGACAATCACTCGATCTCGCGGTGGCACAAAAAAAGATTAAAGGAATCAAGACCTCCAAAAAGTTTCGAATTTCAGAACTTGTAACAAACAAGCATGTTTCTGTCAGTGCTTGACCTACATGAAAACTGCTTGATATTTGCAACACTTTATAAGACACTCGACTTTGCTTGATCAGCAGACAACTTGTGAACACGCAATTCTTTCCTCTTTTAAAAAATAACCGCGCACGCAGCATGTGCCCTCCACCTCGATGAATTCTGATAAAAACTAATACCACACAAAACTACCGAAAAATACACGCTGATCTACTTTCCCCCGACTGACACCGTCCAGTGCGAAACGTCGGTAGCACCATAAACTGCCACAATCAAGCGTTAGAATGCAGCAAATGTAAACCATTCCTTCGTGTGTGCAAGTCATTTCAGCTAACGAATAACGCTTCTACTCGCCGAATACGACAACCCCATGCTGACAAACTCAGGAAAAAACCCCTGGTTTTTCAAAACGTAAAAACAAGATACCTGCGATAGCGGCGTAGTGCACTCGATAGGGACGAAAACGTGATTACGAAAGAGAAAATGAACAAATTAGCACGACATTATGATAAAATTGTACGAGTACACGATTTCACCGAGTCTCACCTGCTTTCGTGATCCCGTCTGCTAGACCGTTTCTCAAACCGGCGTGGACTGGTGCGGTAATGCTTCTCATGGTAAATGCGTGATCCACGATCCGGACTGACATCATACGCTCGGTCCATCGAATCACCGTAATCTTCATCGTCGCTTCTGCAAAATTAAAAAAAAATCAAATTCTAAACTCATGGCGCTATCTACAACAATTTTGATAAATATTGGAGAGATAAGGAATCCGATGCTGAGAGACTGAAACTGGGGATCTAAGAACTAATCTTTCTTTTCTACATATACCGCAGGTCTGGCAGCCAACATTTCTACCCGTACTCTCATCTTAAGCAACTGACGATACCAGACACGTGACTCAACATATTTGAATTCGCTCCGTCAGAGAATTACGAGTAACGAGTAACAAGCTCATATGTTTAGATTTTTTCTGGAACTCGCAACAGGTATTGGTGGCTACGTTTCAAATCCTCTAGCATCACCTCTCTCCTCTTAGAAACAGCATCTCTCGCATCTCTTCCTGGAAAGAAAACCAAGTCGAAAGCCAGTATTATAAAACTTCAAGCAAAGGCTGTTGAAATTAACAAATTAAGCAAGGAGAGGACTAGATCTTAGGACTCTTTTTATACAGCGGCACTGATTCTATATTCTCGTACTGGGCTTACGTAGTTATTAAAAACATTTCTTCTGAAAATCTCCTAACAACTGACTCATTGCATTGCTATCTTCCAAGTTGCAGCTGACATGTTTTCAAAGTAGCTTTCCGGTTTCAATTTCGTTTTCTTTGTTGATTCCCAGCTTCTTCTATTCCTAACTGAAATGTTCCATTAGTCAGACGAACAATACTATCCTGCATTACCACAACTCTTGCAAAGAAAAATAATCTAATTACCATATTTTTTCATCGATACGTTACATAAGTCAACTTACTCTATTTTCCGTCTATCTGGTCTGCTGTCGTAAGGGGGCTTCTTCCGGCTCTTATCGCCTCGATCCTTGCCACTCCTGCGTGATTTATCGTCATCGAATTGGCGATCGTCGTTGCGGCTGCGGCTGGCAGCGGACGGCAACGGTTCGTCACTGCTGGTTTCACCCACCACCAGCCGTTGTTCCAGTGGTGGTTTTACTTTACGATTTGATTTATTATGCGGCGGCTCGAACTGGTATTGCGTATTCGGCTTTGGATCTGTAAAGTGTATCAAATCATCAAATCGCATGTAAACATTGGTGATGGAAGCGTACCGAGGGATTATGATGAGGAGATCCAAATTAACTGATCATCCACTCCAGAATGAGGCGGAAAAACGATCTGAACCGATGTCATGTGAGGATCGGATGAGGTCAGGACACGAAATGTTTATATTGTTGATGAGTCAGGATAGTAGCTAAAAGGATTCAGTTGGTCGACAAAGCAACATACGGGTATTGGAAATTATGTCAGTCTACGGATTTGGTAATATTAGTGGGCCCGAACTCTATCGATATCGATCCTTCTGCATAACAACAGACATCAGGTCGAAAGCAAGCGGAGATACACGAGGAGGGTAATGGAAGCAACTGCCCCTCCCCGAAGAAAAAATTTTAATTAAAAACACTTCCAAAATAGTTGACTAGAAGAAAAGTCTCAATACCTTAAGCTAGTTAGAAACTCAAGAAGATTTTAAAAAAATCCTAAAGCAAGCATTAAAAAGTCTCAAAAAGCTTAAACAAGCTCGGAAGTTTCACAGAGTCTTGAATCAGTCTTCAATAGTCTTAAAAGTAGCCTTGAAAATCTTAGGGAGTCCTCTAAAATGTCTTGATCAAATCCTGAAGAGCCCTAATCAATTTTGAAAGAGTCTAAAAGAGTTTGAAACACGTCTGAAAGAAAGTCCGGTAGTCTAAAATGATCATTGAGTCCTACTATATTATTTAGTATTAACGAGTCCTAAACAAGTATGGGAGAGTTTTAAAAAATCTCGATCACATCTTAAAAAGTCTTACCCAGTCTGGAAGAGTCATGAAGAATAGTGCACGAATTTCGACGAGTCTAAGCAAGTTTTAAACAAGTTTAGAAAAACTTCCAAGGTTTTGAAGCAAGTCCAAGGAATTTTCAAATTCTTTAACTAGCATTGAAGAGTCTGAAGAAGACTTTAGAACAGATCTCCTCCTCAAGAGAAAAAACTGAGTGGTGTACTGTGACAAATTTTAGAAAATTTCTAACTATTTTTCTCAGAGGAAAATATAGCAGTTTTAAGAAATTTAGTAGCACATTCTAGAAGCCACTCATTAATGAAAAAAATAAGCGGCAATAAACAGCTCGAAACCTCGAGTATTTACATTTTCTCTCTTCATTAAATCACAATCTCACTTTATATAAATGATTCAAATACTCGGGAGAGGAGGGAGAATGTGAAAATTATTAAACTCTTCAACATTCTGAAGAGCTCCTCCCAGGATTCTTCTCTGGACACTGGTCCAAATACAAATACAATTCGCAATAATTAGTTTTCTAGTGAATGACACAATTCAAGTGGTTACCCCGCGCAGTTTTTAGAGTTGCCCGAAATTCGTATCCATAGGACCGATTAATAACATATGGAGTACTATGATTACTATGATGGAAGAAAGGAAAGAGGACTGAAGTTCATCAGTCACAAAATTTGAGAGTTTGGGACAGTTCAAGTACCGTGTAAGAATTTTCCAGGCTTGATGGAAAATTTCTCAGTCTTTCAAACTTGTTTAACAATTTTCAAGCCTTCTTTAAAATTCTTTTAGACTTATTTTACACTTTTCCTGCGTTTTTTAGACGTATCCGAGATTCTCCCAGATATGCATAAAATTCTTAAATTCTTCAACATTCTTCAGAATTTTTCAAGACTATTTAATGCTCGATTGGCCTGCGTTTGAACTATCATCATTTTGGATGGCTAAACACACTTTTGGTCATAGTTTAAAAAGCAAACGAGTTTTTTATCAGCCGAAGCTAATTTCAGATTTACGACCGCTACATGGTTATGGCTTACTCTTCAAGACTCTTCCAAACATTTGAGATACTTTAAAACTTTTTCAGTCTCACTAAAGATTGTCTGCGAGCCTATTTTGGATTCATTCAAGTTAAAAATTTATTTCAGATTAGACTGAGACTTTTTCAGCACCTTCGATTTACTTTATCATACAGAACTGCTTCAGATCCGTTAAGAACATTCATCTAGACATGTTCAGAGAGTAAACACGTCAAGAAAATTGAACAAGTCTCGCTACAGATTTTGCAAGTACAAAAGTAATTTAGAAAAAGCTTGATGTATTTTAGAACTTAGATATGCCTTCTGGAACAATTTTGAAGAGTCATAAGTTTGGAAAAATTTGAAAGGTTCACAGAGAATCTGAGGCCGTTTCGGCTGAATCTTAAATAAGTTTAAAAGACCCTGAAACAGGTTTGAATGAGCCTGAAAAATCACAGCGAATCTGGAAGTTCGTAAAAGTTCCAATCAGTCAGAAATAATCTTAAACGAGTCTGAAAACATTTAAAAAATCTCGAACATGCTCAGAAGTGTCTCATCGAACCCTAAATTTTCAACTTCTTGAGTGGAACCTAAATATTAATATTTCAATAAAATTCTACCCGCGTTATTTCTAAATTTTCCCAAAACTTTTCAGCTTGGTTCATCGAATATTATTAAAGTTCAAAATTAATTTCTTTCCGTTCTAATTAGTCCCAGTGTACAAATCTGAAATTTCCAGTCGTATAATTACACTTCAATTATTCATAATTGATACTTGTACTTTAGGGACATGGTCATATTATCCGGGCAATAAACCCTTGGGGGGGGGGGAATTGAACTACTAATCACCACTGTCAGGACATTCCGAATTCAATACCAGGATCTCGTAATGAACGTAAAATACAAATAATAAACTGGTGAACAATACCTGGCCCCAACTTGGCCGAGTTCTTCCTGGGGCCTGGAATAGTATTATAGTTATGACCAACAACTGTTCGCGGACCCACAGGTCGTTCACCGCTGTCCGTATAGTGGGCCAATTCTTCTTCTCTTTCATCTTCATCTGAAACAATAGGTCAAAAACTTGAACCATCAAGGATTACCAGACGTCCCCCCACAATAAGAAATTCCAAGTTTACAAATCCGCTATTTCATTCTAAAGTAAAAAATCAACCAGCTCACATCATCTCTCTCGGTAATATGAAGATGTCATCGACCCATTTGGTGTGGTGGGACGTATGGCGATGCACGCATGCTGAAGTGGCCCCTGAAACACCGCACATCCCGACCCTGGAAACTACCTTTTCTAGTACCACATCAGTGGCCGGAGGGACGCTTTGAGGCCGAACGAAGCCCTAATTTCGCCGTGTCGCTACGGGTGCGCGCGTCCTGCCAAGGCCACCATGAGGTTCCCTACTGACCGAGGTTCGCGCTCTCCGAACACTAGCCTGGAATTCAGGTTTCCCACAGCCGGGCGCGCCATCGATCCATGTTCAGTATTCCTAGTAATGCACTTCTATTTATCCCCCCCCCCCTATTCTGACGCAGGCCCATTCGGAGCGTTTCCGGGATAGGGGGTGCGGTGCCCCGGGGCCAATTTGGCATGGGTGCATCATCATACGCCCCTCTATCATCGAATGCACTTCTATTTGTTTCTTTTTCAACTCAACCTATCCAGGGACGCGGAATTTTCAATTTCCATGTTTACCTCCATTCGTCAGCTCCACATAAAACAAAGTAACTCTGATTTGAACTCTGACAAAATTATCAAACAGCTCCAACCGAGCAGAAAAAAACTAAACGGGCCCTTTGCTTCAATTCCAAACGAAAATGGAAATTAGTTACGGGTTCTTTCCAGTTGCTCCTACCATTCATCTACCAATAATACCTCTTTCAACCTTGTTTTTCGTCAGCTTATCCTCTTCCATACACCAATAGTTGAAGTGCCAATTACGGATCCGATTCCAGATAAAGTCAAATATAAGCTACAGGTTCCAACACTAGCAGCCTAGGCTCGCGGTTTCTGTTTCCAAAGTTTTCCTTTTATATTTTATGCTCCTCATGGATAATTTTCTAGTCAGCGACTCTCGGAACTCTCATTCTAGCAGGCCACTCAGCTATTTACACCCACCAGGTCTTTCTCTCGCGACACAACAAATAGCACAACGAACCTCCGACACGTTTAAAAACTCACCATTATCCACACTAGTGACATTCTGAAGACCATAGCCGAAGGAAGCATTCGCCGATGAATTCGAAAACGGTCGAGTCTGAGCTTCGTTGGGTGTGCTTTGACCTCCGGGAACAGTCCTTCGGTTAGCCCCGATCAATCTTTCTTGATTTGCGGCCGTCATGTTTTTCCTGAACCCCGCATCCTGGCCACCCTCGGCGCCGGCAGGTGCCGCCACATTAGCACCAACATGCTGCCAGTCACGCTGCTCCGAAGTGTACGACGGCTGCGTGGAGTTATTTCTCGACGCGGTTGTCTCCACGTTCGCCAAGACTTCGTTACCGCAATTCTGGCCCCCCTCTTCATCCCTCTCCAAAGTCTCGCGATTCAGCTCCAACCTCGGTCTCGAGTCGATCAAATCGTCTCCGTTTTGCAGAAACTGCTCCTGACCTCTACTCATCGTTACTTTCGCACTCTGTTCGTTCGTTCTGGCTATCAACAGCGAATTATTATCGATCGCCTTAGCGGTCGAAACTCGGTCCGTCACGTCCACATCAACATTGCCGTAGAACTCGTTACGTTTTTTCAGTCCGTCAAAATTACCTTGATTCTCGTTCTGCTGGTAACTCAAAATCTCGTTTACGCTGCTCGTGTTCGATGAGACGCTGGGCGTCTTCGAGTGCACGTGCAGTTCGTGCGCACTCTGCGTCATACCAACGGGCGAGAAATGCGACTGCGCTTGTACATGGGGACTGTGAGGACTCTGCAGCGTACCAGCGGACGGAAAATGCGATGGCGCCGGTGCCGTTTCCAGGTTGTGGGGTTTCTCGATTTGAAACCGACTGCTATGCGGCGCTTCCGGCTCTTTGCGAGGCGCGTTTTTCACGTCTGGCAAGTCGACGAACGAAGACTGCGAGTTGTTCTGGTACCAGTAGTCGTAGCTGGGCGACTGCATTGGCGTCGACGAAGGCACCGTCTTCGTGTACGGGATGTTGTCGGACGCACCCTCCACCGCCATTCGATTGGACGACGGGTCGCGGTATTGGTGATCGTCCTTCGCCTTGTCCGCGCTGAAGTCGTTCTGCTGGAAGAACGGAACCTTCTCTTTGTTCTCGGGCTGGTCGACTTCCTCCGACGGGTAAGAGTTGTCGTTCTTACTGCTCTCCAGCCGGGGCACGTTCGCGGCGCTCGTATCGAAAGACTCGTTTCGCAATTTCAGATCCGGCTCCGGGTACTTAGGCTCGTCCGGGTATGGTCGCTGGGATTTTGTTTCATGCTGCTGATCTATCTGGAACCCGCGTTGCTGAAAACTAGTATCATATTGGATATTTTCGGTCGCCTTCAACACCCGTTTGCCTTGGACTGGAGGAGGCCGAGGCTGATAGCCAGTTTGAAAATGCGAATTCGCAGTTTTGTTATTCGGGTCAAACATGTTCGATGGCGGTTTAGGATGGTCGTGCCGCGAGAAATTATCACGTTTTTCAGTTTCATATGGAGGGAAGGGTTGGGTGTACTTATTTTTAAGAGGCTGGTTAGATTTATCGTCGTGAAGGTAGCTATCAAAAAAATCCTGAGACGCAGAATTATGGACGACGTTACCGTCGCTGTACAAGTTGTTGTTGAAGTTGTTGCCGTCTTTTTTCGGTATAGGGGGGAACATTTGCTGTGTTACTGGATAGCAATCTTTCGTCATGCTACCGGAGATAAACCGTTCGGACAGTGCTGAACTATCGTATGCTTTGGGCGGCGGTGGTGGATAGTTGCTAAAGGTGTTGCCTTCGCCAGGTACGATACGATCAAACGGCGGCGAATTGAGCCCATCGTCAAACGATACTGTTTGACCGGTTACAAGTCTACGAAGCCCTGGTGGCGGATATGGTTCTTCAAACAAAAGAAAAAACAAAAAAATTATATCCAGAATAACGGCAAAAGATCTGTGAGCGAAACTAAATAATTACTTCATATAGTATAAGAAACCGAGACTCGTATACTCGCCCCATTTTCTAATCCAAGGGTAGTGATGAATAATTCTAATATCAGAGACGAGCCATCAGTCAGTCAGACAACGAGGTAGACAGATAGATAGTCAGCCAGCCTATCAGATAGAAACGCCCATAGCGTTAAGAAAGAAAGCTAATGAGAGTTGAAATATGAAGTAGATGGAGGGCGAAGTCCCCCAGTTTTCAAACATGTCTTAATGAAAGAAAAGAAGAAAAAATCCTGAGAACCCCGTTTGTCATATTGGTATCGTTTGTTTCAGAATAATGAAGAAAATACATTTACATGAACTGAACCAGCTTGCGTCATAACAGAACACTTGAGACCGCATAGCATCAGATAACTACTAATTTTTCGATACAGCAGTTAGCCTACTCATTATTCAATGGATTCAGACAAGTGGTTCAATAAATTTATACTCAGCTTCTAAGAATTCATTCGTGATGCAGACAACAATAAGCTCACTTTAACTTGAATTGGAATCCTAAAGTTAAAAAAAAAAAAAGATATTTAAAATCATCGACATTGGATTAAGTTTTGTTCCTTCAACTAGCATAACTTTGAATGGAAAGTAAACTGAAATGTAGCCGGATTACTAAGGTTCATTTTCCAATTTGAAACGACTGATGTCGGTTCGAATTTAATTGCTACAACCGAACAATATTCGTGGAACCAAAGAGACCAAATGTCAATACCATCGATGCATCAAGAACGGAATATTTAGAACTGAAAGTAAACGCCATTGAATTCCATCTAAAGCATTTTTTAATGTAAAACCAATAATCAATCTATTGAACTGGGTAAATTCGTCACATTATAAAATGATTCGCTGCACTGTTCACTCATAGTACATACGTACCAAGCATGAGGAAAGAGAACAGTTGTTACTCTTCAAGCCAATCAGTGAAGTAATTAAGGTCCGAGTCTTTCAGTCATTCTATCAATTGTTCATACCACTATGATAATAAATTAATTACTAACCATCATCGAGAATTTCATTTTGGTTAGCATTTGAATCACAGTTATCGTGCTCTCCAGCTAGCTGAGTTTCCATATATTGTTCTCGATTTTCGAATTCACTCGATTGATTGCCAGGCCACTACATTGGAAATTAACATGTATTACTGTGACGGCAAGATCTCATCTTAACGTACCACGTACTATATTCCATAATGAAAGATAACGTACTGTAGTATGTACATTCGAAGGGTATCCAAAATCAGCCTTCTGCCTGTTCACATTCATGGAATGCATGTGAGGATAATGATTGGCCGACATAGTAGACAGCAATTCAGCGTCAGTCGTAATTCATTTTACGTCGCCTGGCCGCATAAAGCATAACCTGAAAATCCCCAAACGGAACAAGTGTAATCTCTTATCAACAGGATCTACCTAGTTGCCTGCTCTACTTTCAAATGAAAGCTGAGTAGCGGAGTATATTCGAGGAGCAGATTCTATTCGCGTACGCCTCGGTCTGTTCTACGAACGAGGATGAAAATTAAGTCGAGTTCATGAAATTTGGGTATTAAAAATTTGCTTGCCAGACTTATCACATTACATAACACTAACCTGTACTTCGAGTAAACAGCTTGAAATATTCGTGAAATGTACTACAACGAATAATAACCAGATGTGTATCTTGAACTCCTAGACATGGTTAACACAATCATGAAAGTTCGGATAACAGATATCAATTTTCACTTCAAATTTATTATTCACTCAAAGAAGAGTTGAATTTTGTGTACGTTAACACTTTTATTTTTTGCTGATTTGATTCCACTTTTCAAGACTACCAGAACAGTGTTGCCACAAGTGAAATGACTTGAAAAGTGTGAGCGCAACACTTCAATAACCGGAATGCCAGTACGCCAATAGAGTACGCAGCGTCCCTCCGTCACTCGTTATACTAGGGATACTATAGTTCCACACAGGTATAATGAGCCGCTATTTTGATTCGCACCGCGCCCGTCGATGCGGAATTGACTACGCGGTACGCTTCGCGTTGTCGGATTCGACCAGATTCGACATTCACGGGCGCGGTGCGAATCAAAATGGCGGCTCATTATACCCGTGTGTAACTATAGTATCCTTAGTTATACGTGTATCGTGTATAAAAAAATAGTCATAGTCAAAGTAGGGCTCTATAGTTTTACCTGGGTATACTAAGCCGCCATTTTGGTTCATACTGCGCCCGTGGATGCCGAATCCGACTATGCGGAGCATACCGCGTAGTCAATTCGGCATCCACGGGCGCAGTATGAACCAAAATGGTGGCTCAGTATACCCAGGTGAAACTATAGAGCCCTAGTCAAAGGTTCGTTGGCTTTGTGTTGTGACCAGGGATGGCAAACGAAACTAGGGCTCTATAGTTTCACCTGGGTATACTAAGCCATCATTTTGGTTCGTACTGCGCCCGTCGATGCCGAATCGACTACGCGTTACGCTCCGCATAGTCGGATTCGGCATCCACGGCAAAGTCATATAGATACACCAAGTTGGACGACTAGCGCGTTTCCGCGTTCTGCCGTCATGCCGGCGCGCTGCTATCGCTGAACTCCTTTGGTTGCATTGCTCTTATATGGACATTCTTACGTTTTTGTGGATTAGCTCAAAAACTATCAATTTTGATGAAAAATTGGAAAGAGCTAAATTTGTTCACCTTGGAATTTCCCATCGAATGCGAGTAAATTCGAAATTTTTATGGGTAAAATTTTGAAACTGATCTTACCTGATAGAAAATAACGGGTAGAATAAATTTTGTTCTTATCACTTTTTCATAAATCTCGACCGTTATTGAGATAAACGCAAAACCTTGTTAGGGCTCCCAACGTTTACATTGATTTCACGGCAGTCGAACGCTGCCAGCGCTGCTATCGGGATAAATTATCGTAACATACGAAGTTTAACATTGGTTAAATGGAGAGTCGAACGACTTGGTGTATCTATATGACTTTGATCCACGGGCGCAGTATGAACCAAAATGGCGGCTTAGTATACCCAGGTGAAACTATAGAGCCCTAACGAAACGAAAGGAAATAACGAAACAACTAATATATTGAAACCTTTGACTATATATAACTATATGGACTGATCAAGACGACACTTGATTAGAGAAGACCTTGTTGTGATTTCTGGTTATCAGTTTGTTCTGTATCCTAGATCCTAACGTTGTAATGTTGAAAAGATGCGATTTATTTGCTAAAAATCAGTCCACTTTTGAGCCTATACATCAACCAATGTATTTTTCAATTATATATACCGTATTTCTCTATTGATACAGCCAAATATTTTTGCACAAAAGGAAGAATGAGAAGAAAAACGGAGAAAACAAGGCAAATCAATACGTCTTTTATTCCATAGCCTGCTACAGCGTTTGTTTTACAGGAATAATTCAACCGCTCCCTAATTTAAGTTGGAAAAGTCTGTAACAAAAGCAGCCGTAAAATTGTATCAAAGCACAAGTTTTCTTCACAAAACAAGAGTTCCTCACGAATGTTGTTTTAGCATTAAACGCCACAACTATCGTTTCGAACTCAGTAATTGCTGTCAATGGGAAACAACTAATCAAAAAGATACTAAGAATGTTCATCATTAACATCAAAAACAATCCTTATGGTGACAGGAATTATTTGAATTCGCAGATCTTTGTATACGTACATTACATAAATTACAGGTTATCACCTGTTATCATTCGCTTAATCATTATAGCACAAAAGATGTTGAAACAACATTTTATCAACTTGATCAGTCCATATAGTTATACAGGGTTAGTCAGTTTAAAACGCAGCATAGGAAAATCCCGTTCGCTGCGTGTTAATGTGACTAGACGACGCGGTGCGTACACTTGTACTATGATAAGCTAGTGCAACGTGGGAACAGCTTAGTCAGTTTAAAACGCAACATGAAAAATCTCGTTCACGGCGTTTTAAAGCGTACTCTCGAGGGGGGGGGGGGGAACTCCAGGTGGTTTTTGAAGAATTTCATCGAAAATCTTCAGGAAAAATGTTCGGGAAAATTCTCCGATGACTTTTAAGGAATTTTATCGAAAATTTTTGGGATAATTTCCGAGAAATCTCTGTTTTCTAAAGAATTCTTTCAAAAATCTTCGGGGGAGTTTTCCGATCATTCTTAAGAATTTCACAGGTAATATTCATGGGAAAACTCCGACAGATTTTGAAGAATTTTATCGGCAATCTTCAGGTACAATGTTCTCCGAAGAATTTCATCGAAAACCTACGGGGAAAATCTCCGAGAAAATTCTCCTATGACATCTAAGGAATTTTATTGAAAATTTTTCAAGAAAAAAAAACACGATAATTTCTGTAAAATCTTCTCAGAAATCTTCAGAAGAAATTTCCAATGTTTTCCAAAAAGTAACATTATAAAATTCGTCGAGGAAATTTCCCGAAAATTTTTGAAGAATTTCCTAGGAAATATTCGGGGGAACAGCCGATGGTTTGTAGAGAATTTTATCAAAAACCTTCAGATAAAATGTTCAATAATGTCCGAAGAATTTCATTGTAAATCTTCGGAAAAAATCTCCGATAATTTTTAAAGAATTTCATCAGAAATTTTTAGAAACAGTTTTGATAATTTCTGCATGGTTATGCAGTTTAAAATTCCACCGGAAACTTTTCCCGGATATTTCTTGATAAATTCTTCAAAAATTATCGGAAAACCCCCCCGAAAAGTTTTAAAGAATTTCTTTGGAAAACATTGGAAATTTTTTCTGAAGATTTCCAATAAGATCCTTCGGAAATTATCGGAGTTGTTTTTCAACAGTCATGGGGATCTTTTCGAAAATTGGCCAAAAAATTCTTTGATTGAAAAATTTCCAATGCAATTCTTGGGACATTATCGAATTTTTTCAGCAAAAATTTCTGTTGAAGTTTTGTAAAAATCATTAAGAGATTTTCCCCGAAGTTTCGGATGAAATTTCTCGAAGATCTTCCTGAAGATTTTCGATTAAATTTTTCAAAAACTGACGGAGTTCCCCCTCCCCCAATATTTCCTATGAAATACTTCCAAAGTTGTCGGAAAATTTTCTCGAAGTAATTTCTTGTTGGAAAATATTGGAAATTTTCTCAAAAGATTCCGAAAAAATTCTGCGGGAGATTTTTTATTGAATTGTTCAAGAACTGACGGAGTCCCCCCCCCCCGCGAATTATTTCTTTTGAAATACTTCCAAAGTTATTGGGAGATTTTCCAGAAGTAGTTTTTTGTTGGAAAATATTGAAGATTTTCTCAAAAGATTTCCGATAAAATTCTTGGAAATTTTCAGATTTTCTTTCCATCTCCGATGAACTTCCTTTAAAAATCATCCGGGATTTTTCCCGAACTTCTCTACCGATTTTCAGTGAGATTCTTCGGACATTATTGGAATTTTTTTCCAAAAAATTTCTCATGAAATTCCTTAAAGATCATCGAAAATTATTCCTGAAGATTTTCGATGAATCTCTTCGGAGAATATTTTTCCTGGAGGTTAGTTGTATCGAAAATTACCGGAATTTGTTTCCGAAAATTTCCAGTGAAATTCCTCAAAAATCATTGGAAAATTTTCCCAAAAATTTTCGATGAAATTCTTCGAAAATCATTGGATATTTCCCCCGATGAGTATTGAATAAGGAACGCACCGAGTACCCTTCACTAATTCATTCTTTTAAAAAAATGAGAGACGCACCGAGTACGCTTCACTTGTAAACAAGATTTTTCATGCTGCGTTTTAAACTGACTAAGCAGTTCCGTCGTTGCACTGGCTTATCATAATACGAGTGTACGCACCGCGTCGGTCTAGTCACATTAACACGCAGCGAACGGGATTTTCCTATGCTGCGTTTTAAACTGACTAACCCTGTATATAGTCAAAGATTGAAACGAAAAAAAAAAAGTTTCGTTTGCAGGGATGAGAAGCTTAAACTGTTAAGCTTAAACTTTCGCTTAAACTTAAAAGTTTTTCCAAAAATCTCATTCGCTTAGCTTCAGCTTTTTGCCCTTATCATTAGCTTTTCAGCGCTTCGCTATCGGCTTTTTTTTTCAACATTATACTCAATTCCGCATGAAATCGACCATTAGTGAATAATTCATCAAGTATGAACTTCGTATGTAGTACTTAGTACTTACTGGTCAACGTCAACATCAGTCAGACGTGAAACGTGAAGCGAAGTCGACACTGAAGCACTGAAGCAGGAAGCACCAAGAAAACAGGCGAACACAAAGAACAACCCAGGACCACTATTCTTGAAAAGTTGTTATGCGATGTTATGATAACAACCGTTGTTATGAGTTGTTATCAACGTGGTAAAGTTTGATGTTGTTATTGGTTGTTACGAGATGTTAAGTCAATCCGTATTCTTGAAAACCTTTTTTAACATCAAGTTATCACACTTGTTGTTGTTATTTATTATTATTTTATTTATAATAAGAATTTCCTACGCCGGTCAGTAACATTCTAATTAACTTGTCAAAGTAGAAGTGAAACAGCGAATTTCTAGTTGTTTAATTTTGAGTAAAATGTCTGCGGTATCTGAGAAGAAGATTGCTAAGTAAGTTTGTTGTTTATCATACGAAGTACTTTACTTACTGTGGATGTTGGCATTATACTGGAGGCGACATCCACATATAATGAACACTTTCATACATATAACGCCATTTTAAACTCATGAAGCAGATATTATCTATAAGGCATCTTTTCGCTTCTTTCAACGCTCTCTGCTGATTTATTTACAGATTCCAGCATATAATAATACATTAGTTGACAGTCTACATGTTTGAACTTTGACATGTAGTCTTTGATATAGCAGCTGGTCTGCACTTCTTTATTGTAACACAGTGTACACCTACTCCTTATAGCAGTTGTACGCACTTTTTACATCTTCATAACATCATTGAAGTGAGCATTTCTACTACAATTACTAGTACATTAATTTACTTCCTCATTTACAATACACTAGTCTCGTTAACAAGTTTATTTTTTACGTACTTCAGACATCGACAAAAGAAAATGACTGAACCTCAAAAGGATTTTTTAATCCAGTTTGTGGAACGAAACCCAAAACTGCTCACGCAACAGTTATCGCCAGACTTCACGAAAGCAGATGAAGGAGATTTGTGGAAACTATTAACGGAAAAATTAAATGTATTAGGAAGCGAGAGGAGTACAGCTTCCTGGAAGTTGGTTAGTAATTCGTGTATAGAAAAAGATCGCTAAATTCTTGTGCGACGTGTAAATATTATATTGATTATTGCATTTTAGACGCTGAAGGATTACAAAGCCCGCGTCCGAACTCAAGGCCGCGAAATATATAAAGCACAACGATTGAAAACTGGTGGTGGTCCAGCAGAAATTACCTACGATTCCTTGTCGCCCCGAAAGCAGCGCTTGCTAGCAATAATGGGTGGCAGTGCTGTTATTGAAGGCGAGCAGGTTGAAGAAAAGGGTTTGCCTCATAAAATTCAAAAAAAGTTATTCCACTCTGATGTTCACAGTGGTGCAGTCTGTGAAACGACTACGACCAGTGGCAAATGTGAAAAAAGAGAATTACCGTCAACGTCGAAAATTGTCGAAGAAAATTTGGATATCAATGTAGCTGAATACCACCCGACTGCAAGTTCAGACTCTCCATCAATAGTTGTTATTGTGAGTGTACTGTACAAGTATAAGCATCGTATTATATGAACATTATGTATCAAAGGTATATTTCATGCCCCTTCATTTCATATTTTTCACCGTTCCACATTTCATTCATTAGTGCTTCGTTAGTGCTCTTTGTTCAACTATTACTTTCGTTGATGCTCAAACCCTTTCCTACAGAAACACATGAGCATCTGCTGAGAGGGATGATGAAGAGGCCACACCCCCTATTTCGAAAAGCTGATGGGAAAGTATGACTTTATGCACATCTTCAGAAAGCTTGGGTCAACCAAAATTTAAATCGCTTCATACTCCCTTAACAGGTTTACTTTGGAAAGGGATAAGAATTGAAACAATTTGAAAACCGAAACAAGGTATCAAATAAGGTTCTGTCTTCAACGATTGCGATTTCTTTACTGCATTTTCAGTTCAGTTATGAAGAGACTTCAAATTGGGCTCCAACTTTCAAATTAGATTTAAAAATTGAAAATTTTCAACATATGAAAAACTTATGGCATTATGCACATAACTGATAATCCTCGAATAAGAGGAAAAAATTCAAATTATTCAACAACTTCACGGTAGATAGGCTCCGAATAATCCCTGAGAGAGATAATTAAATTCATTTACGGCACAAATAAAAGTGTTTCTGGTTGTGTAATATTTATTGTTTGTCTATTTTTGAACTTAGTCATTACAAATTCACCATCCTTTGAACGCTAGTTAGTATTTTTAGTTAATAGCTGAGCAACAAAACTAAATTTTACTATACAAATAATTGGCAAGGTCAGGTTTATTTGGTTAGTAAAAATATTATTGTGCAAAAGTGAAAACATCATCGATCACTTTTCCCTAAAAGTAATTCCATCCCTTCTTCACTTGAAACCTCTGGAACAGAAAGCTTCACAAACAAACACCAACGATCATTTCTGATCCTATTTTAAAAATGGGCGGCTGCCATTTCACCAGCTCCCAGGCGTGGTTATATTTTTCTGTGAAAAGGGTTTGAGCAGCAATTAAACTAATAGATGCATAAACATGCACTGGTGATGTACAATCGAATGAGATGAAGACGGTAAAAAAATATGAAATAGGAGGCTCCGTGATAAAATTATTCCACATTATGAAAAAATTCTGTTTATCAATAGTCCCGCTTCTCGAAATTAACAGAAGTATTTTTCAAGTACCGGTAGTTGACATTCTGAAAAGCATCTTCCAATATTTGAAGATCAATAAATTTAGTTTACATTTCCTCACCTTCCTTTTCCTTGTTTTACAATACTACATTGACCTTCCTTTTCAAAAATGTTTTGACAATGTTTCCAGAGAGTGAGTCTGGTTTAATAATTGTTGGAAAATACTTAAATTTGTCCATTTTGAATTAGTTTTCAAAATTAAGTAACTTTGAGAAAATGTACAGGATCCGTTGCAGTATATACAGGAGGACTTTGAGGATGACCTGAGCAGTTCACAGGTTGATGAGGCACAGCAGCCAGAATTACTTCCAGAACCCTCAGACAAGCGAGGTAAAGATACAATTACCCCGGCCAAGAGACTGGTCAGGCCTAAAAAGAAGCGGATATCTTCTTCTGCGGGTATGTCATTATTTTCATTTACTGTTTCATGAACTGTGTAGTACTTGTTTCAATCGGGGCGAGTTTTCAAATCTCCCTTTATTATTTGTGGACAGATTTCTTGAATTGCTTGAGGTGTAAAAAACTTTCTGTTCCCTCTGAAGGAAGCTGACTCCTTTCTATTTCTGTATACTAAAAACCTTAACGCCGTGGCACCTATACTTTCCATGGGAGAAAATCTGATCGGTTTCCCTCCTGGAAGAAAAGTCCCTCCCCCCTTGCGAGAAAACGATTTCTTCTTTCTGTAAACAAAAAATATCTGGCACCACCACCGATGGAAGACATAAACATCAGCCCCTATTTACCTATCCTGTACCTCTCTGCAAACAGTGTATTGAGCTCGTGGTCTTCCCTGCCGTATCAGGGAAAAGTGATCATGGACCTAAAAAAATATACACTGAGGTAAATTTGACATTACGATAGAATCATCGAAGAAAGCCTGACATTACTTTATCATGGGTTCTGCAACCTCAGCTGTAGAGATCTCAAAGGAAGGGGGCTCGTCGTCCATCCAGAAACTACACATAAACCGGACTGCTCCATAAGTTCTCCACCCGGCCCATTTTCATCAGCATTTGCCCATGTGGCACTTCACTGCTACCTGCCTCCGTCTCTTCTCGCATCTTTATCCGTATCCTTCCTCATCTCCACTGGAAGAAAACATGTCATGGAGAAAATGTAGTAGCGGTGGCGCTGCAGAAACAAGTACGTCCGTTTTCCCCGTTTTCTATCGAAGATGGATTGTAGATTTAACATTTTCACTTCTGTGGTTTATGTCAACCGCCTTCAGAGAGGAGAGAAAAATTTTTGAACTTTCAATGAACTAAATTCTGTTACAGAAGGACTTAAATTTGTTTCGGAAGTATAATCCCACAGTTCGTTCTCGAATAAAGTAAAGGGTGGATTTTGACGCTACAGTATACTTTATAAAACCTTAACTATACGTAATTCGTACCTTGTTTTTAATTTATCGATGTGTCACCTACACTCTCCTTGCAGTGTATAATAAATGGAGTTTTTAATTGATATGCATTATGTAAATTGCAGTCACCTCCGACGCATTACAAATCCAAAGAGAGATGGTCGAGCAGCAGAAACGTCAAACTACTGCTTGGGAGAAAATAGCGGACGCTATTACAACGCAAGCAAACGCGCTAGTTACTATAGCTGAGATACTCAAGACCTTTAAAAAATGAAATACTTAATAAACTAAGCCGTGTACTGTATTCATCATGATCTCGTTGTAAATAAATTGGTTGTTACGTGATTATAGGTATATCCTTGGAAATTATTATGGACACGCATACTTAACAACTTACCAACAATTAGAGGAAAGCACCTTTTTCAGTAGCTTGTTCCATCAGTATTGCGAACTTCACTTGTTGCCATGTTGAACCCCTTTCCACCTGTATCGATAAATTTGGAAATTTTTCATAGGTTTATATGCTGAAGAGTGAAAATTTTCTAATGATTACATCCTCCCATTGAAATTTTAAAGTTAGTGGTATAGCCAAGCGCATGAAATACGTAAGGAGCTGGATAACAGCACACTGCCTAGCCGCGGTGTCTTGTCTAGGGAACAGCCATTCTGCTGGCGTCATCCAAAATATTAATGAAATTATCCAACATGGTATAGATACGTAGTTTTTGTTGCTCGGTTTATCAGTTGAACAGGGAACAGATTATAGGTGTGAAAAATTGGTGCAGCTTCAACATAATTACGTTTTCTTCCTTGTTTCAAACTTAACCCAGCTCGACTCAGAATGCAGGCGATGCAAATTCCTAACACCTTATTTTCTCCACCCTTCCTTTCTTTCCCCACTTAAACACATTTTCTTGTTCTTTTCTTGTTTTTTTATTTTCCTGCCCTTGTCCCATTCATGTTCCTAAAAGGTTGTTTGAATGTGTTCGGAGACAGTTTTTAAGGAGTGGACTCTTTCGAAATAAGATTTAAAAAATTATATTTTTTCCGCTGAACTTAACAACCGGTCCGAAAGCTCACTTTTGGTTTACAGGAATTAGAGGAACACTCTATTATGAAAAAATAACAATGAAATAGAAAACACGTAAATACGAGAAATGCAATAATAGGAACACATATATGAATCAATATTTACACTATTAACACAAAACCACGTTCATATCATGTTATCAACAATGTACTGTCTGTTTGCGGCACCTCTCTGGTACAAGTTGTGATCACCTTGAGCTGCAGGTAATACAACATCTTCATTCTCTCTATCCTCATCATTGAAATATTCTTCGAAATCCATTTGTAAACAGATATTGTGAAGGGCAGCACATACGTTTGCAATTTCAGCGGCCTTTTTCGGACTCTGTAACATTTTAAAATTATTTGAAGATATTTGAAGCAATTAAATATTATTTACAATATGTCTTCCTCTTGACTTACTTTCAAGCGAGCACTGATTGAACCAGCTCTGTGTCCTTCCCGCAAAAATGGCGCAACAGTTTCGAATATTACTTCAAAAATGGTCTTCGTGACCCGAAAGTGGTAGCGGAATACGCTATCCGGAAAATTAAAAACATCACTTTCAATGCGAAGTTTTCTTCTTCTTTCCGGAATTTGACGCCGATTTACGGCATACTCATTTGCCTCAATTATACCATTTAAAATATTAATATTATAAGCAGCAATAGGTGGAAATGCCATCCCTTTTACATTTAAATATTATGAGCCAAGAAATAATTTCCAAAGTACAAGCTGATAAAGTAATAACTTATATTATTTATGATGCCGTCAAATTTGATAAGGAAAGTATTAACATCTCATAACCACCGTTTACACCTAGTCCCGAGGAGGTGTTATATAACACTCAATAACTCGAGTTAACAAGCCATTGCAACTCGTAACATCGATTCAAGAATATCCCTCTCATTTTCCATAACAACTTGTTATCATAACATTGCATAACAACTTTTCAAGAATAGTGGTCCAGAAGCCGGAACCCAGAACCCGCGGCCGCTGACATGATTTTTCAACTTAAAAAATCAAGTGTTGTGATTTTTTTCGGCTTTTTGATAGAAAATGTGAATGTCTTAATTAAGCTGCTCAGCGTATCCTTTTTGGCTGGCTTTGCGCTTAATGAACAGCGAATGGCTGACTTTTTCATTCGCTTAAAAGCCGTTCAATAATGAGCTTAAGCTTCGGCTTAAGCGGTTATCGGCTTAAACTTCTCATCCCTGTTCGTTTGCCATCCCTAGTTTTCTGAATTGTGATTTTTAGGATCGGCTACTAGTAGCCGAGCCTATTGCAACCACTTTCTAGGGTCGGGTACTAGTAGCCGAGCCTACTGTAATCGAAATTTTATTTCTTTTCCTGGGTGAGTTGAGTCAGGGTGAGTTCAGTAAATAGCAGGAATGGCAAACAAACGAAACGAAATAACGATTGATTTTTGTCAAAAATATTGAAACGAAAAAAAAACTGTTTCGTTTGCCATCCCTGGTTGTGACGACGGTTATACTCGTGAACTCGTGAATTAGGCGCGAGAGGTCGCTGTTGGGAAGGTGAGGTGATTGATATCACGGCTGACCCCCCTCCCAGCGACTCACGACAATTATTATCTTTTTTTTTTCTTTTTTTTTTAATATCACCAAAAAAAAACAACTTGAAAAGAATTTTTGGAAAAATTATTCGGAAAAGATGGTAATGGTACTCAGAAACACTGGTTTCTTCTAACCATGATAAACGTAGATAGTCGTTTGATTGATTTTTCGTATATACTGCTCAGAAAAAAATTTTCTTCTCGTACCAGAAGGGTGTACTTCCCAGAAAACTGAGTTTTCTTCTTGTATCCACAACTTGACAATCATTGTACAAAAACATAGGTATTTAACCATTTTTGTTTTATTTATTTTGCGGATCTATTTGTACATTCTTACGTGTTACCGTAGTAACCTAGTTGAAGCTTAATCAGTTCTAGGCAAACTTTAATCAGTACGAATATCGTTGATCACTTAGGTGTGTATCATATATCGTTGTTCGTTTTCGTATTTCGGCCGTTTATCATGCAAGCTTCTCGGTCAATCGCTGTCTATCGATCTCAGCAGTTTGTTCCTACAGATCTCAAAGGGAGTCTGCAGAAGTGGTTTCGTAAGAAGGTCAGCTATCTGTTCAGCCGTACCAACTTGTTCAATGGTAAGTAGGTTTCTTTCTACATACTCCTTTATTTTGAAATATCGGAGTTCTACGTGCTTTAGCCGTGCTTTTCCGGCCTTCGTGCATGCCTGCCTCAAAGCAGCGTAATTATCCTCATAGATTTTGATCGGGAAAACGTCTAATTGCAGTGTTTCTCTTGTCATGTATGCCAGGTACAAGATATCGTGTGCTGCTTCGTTCAACGCAATGAACTCAGCCTCTGCTGTGTTTTCAGCTATGCATGATTGTAGTCGTGAGCACCAACTTACTGGGGTCTGATACATTCGAACAACATAGCCAGCTGTGGATTTCCGAGTTGTATCTCCAGCATGGTCTGCATCAACATAGCAATCGATGACACTAGCTGGGTTTATATTTTTCGTAAGTTTTTCATTCGTGAATTGAGGACATTTAAGTCCAAGCTCGTAAGTTTTCGAAACATTATGGAGAATTCGTTGAATCAGGGTCCAGTATAGTGGAGTCGGTGACATTTGGAAGCGAGCTAGGAAATTGACTGCAAAACTGATATCTGGACGAGTATTATTTGCCAAATATATCAGCGCTCCGAGTGCTTGACGGTAGGGGAATTTATCTACTGGTAGAGTGGACAGTTTATTGTGATCGGATAACGGTGGCATAGGTGTTACTGACCAATGTGATATTTTCAGGTTCGAGTTATCAATGGTGTAGTATTGTTATACAACTGCCTTTGCGTATTCTCGTTGATGGAGGAAAAGATGGTCGTTTTCCCTTTCAATCTGGGTATCAAGAAACGTTCTCGGAACTCCTAGATTACTTATTTCGTATTTATTCGTGAGTTGCTGTAATGTTTTGTCAATACCAACGTTATCGCTTCCCGTGAGAAGAAAGTCGTCAACGAATACTAAAACGATCGTAATTAAATCATTATTCCAACTTGTGTAAACAAAAGATTCTCTTTGATTTTGACTGAAACCTATTGATTTGAGAAACGTGTCGATTTCGATGTTAAAACACACTGGTGCTACATCGAGTCCATATAAGACTTTCTTCAATTTGCACATAAACTTTCGTGGATCTGCATCAATACCAGGAGGTATTGCTACATATTTTTCGCGGTCTATTTTGCCGTTCAGGAATGCGTTCGTAATGTCTAACTGGTGCATTGTCCAGTTGAATTTTGAAGCCAAGATGAATAGCCATCGAATAGAGCTGGATGAGGGTGTTGGTGATGCTGTCTCGAGTTTCGATGCTCTGTTTTTATCACGACAGCCGACTACCACGAGCTGGGCTTTGTACGTACCATTCGATTTGATCGTGAAAACCCATTGCATGGGAATAGCTTGTTTCTCTGGGGACAATGTCCCAAACATCGTAGCGGTGCATTGCATTTAACTCTTTGTTTATAGCTTGTTGCCACTTTACTCGATCAGGTCCCGTTGTTGCCTGTATGTATGTCAGGTTTTGGTTTCTGTGTGGAGTATACTTTGTTTTATCGAATTCACCAAAGTGGTCATACTTTACGGTAGTAATATTTGTAGTTATTGTATCCCAATCGTAATCTGTCGTTTGTTCAATTACTTCAGGGTCGTAGTTCATATTTATTTTATTTGTCAGTTCTTCGTGAGTAATATTTCCGTTAGAATTTTGTTCATTTCTGAGTGTTTTGTGTTCCGTAGGATTCGGAGTGAGGTCTTCGCCCCCTCCTTTCCCAAGATCGTTTGTGATTTCGGAAATCGGTAGGATTACTTGCGGAGAAGGTTGTTCGCCCCCTCCATTAGGAGAAACATTCGAATCCGATGGACACGTGCAGGAATGTGATGTTGGATAGCAAGTGGAGAGAATATCAGATCTTTGTGTTGATCGTTGGTGGGTAATGGAAAGTCATGTTTGAATAATCTAGATTCGTTAATTACTACGTTTGTTACTTCATTTATTTTCTTCGTTTTGGGGTCAAAAACCTTGTATCCAGTTGGCATATATCCAACCAAATAGCAGGTGATTGAACGTGATTAGAATTTTCGACCTGATGGTATTGTTTCGTTGAATACATGAGCCTGCGAACCAAAGATTCTGACTTGAGTCAAGTCAGGTTTCTTTCTGTAAAAGAGTTCAAATGGTGTCTTAAAGTTAAGTCCAGCGTAAGGAGTGCGATTGTATATCCGGCACGCTGTCTCTACCGCAATACCCCACATGCTTTCGGGAAACCCCGATTCAAAAATGAGTGCACGAGCACGTTGAGGTAACGTTTGTTGGACTCGTTCAACGAGACCATTATGTTCGTGACAGTATGGTTCAACAGTATCGAGTCTAACATATTTATCGAGAATTGTTTTCGTTTCAGCCGACAAAAATTCAGGGGCATTGTCGGAACGGAGAAGATTAAATTGACCTGGATATGGATATTTCGCGCGGAGAAAACGATAGGCTTCATTCAGCATTATTGGAACTTGTTTTCGGTTTTCGAGAAGAAAAATTTGAAGGAATCTAGAATAGTCGTCAATGACAGAATGAATGTATTTGTTTTCGGAAAAGTGAGTGGGAGGTTGGATAGGACCTACTACGTCGGTATGAATTATTTCGCCAACACGTTTCGCACGTTCTCTTTCTTTCGTGTGAGGATTTCGTTTCTGTTTTGCGTGTGCACATTCGTTGCAGGTTGCTACTGAGCCCGTAGCGAGTAATTCGTCAGTGCCGTCAGCAGCAAACCGTAGATAATTTAGACAGTTTGCAGAAAGGTGGCCCATGCGGCGGTGCCACAAGTTGCCATTTCGTTCGCGTTGTTGCAACTGTGTACTCGTGAGAGTACGTTTCAGTTTTCTGACTCGTTTTCAAAACACAAAACATTATTTTTATCGTCGATTTTATTCATAGATTCGTTCGAACTAGTACTATTACAATGTAAATTCGAAACAGTAAGCGGAATCCGTGTTCTATCTAGCACATAGATGTCCAAGTTATAAACGTGATTGGCTACTTTTATCATTGAAATTTTCTTGTTCAAGTTCCTAGAATAAATAAAACCAGAATCAGTATCAAGGAGAATGGTTGTGGAAAAGTGTTCATTAAAAGTTTGACAGCTTAGGATGTTGTTGGACGTTTCAGAAACAAATTAAACTTTGGGAATTGTGAGAGACGTGTATTCTTTTCGGATTTCAAAAAAATCGGTAAATTACCTTCGCCGACAGACTGTCCATCTGCGGCGAAAGCTGTTTCTACCATTCGCGGATTTTCATAAAGCCTCGTATACACTTAGCGAATGTGTTGGCGAACGCGTTCGGCCGAATACGTTCGGCGTTTGTTGTTCGTTCACCATGAATTCGCGGCTTCCGTTTACACTTGACGAACCGAACATGCTTGTGGCTGTTCGCCATGGTTCGCTGGTAAGAAAAAACAAGCAGTAACATCAACGTATCATCAAGTCATCAACTAAATTACTCATAATAAATATGCATGGACTACACAGCATAGCTCGCTCATCCCAAGAAAAAAAAACTGAAAAACAAGATTAGACACTGTCGAAGTTGGAATATTCGGCGAAATGTTCACAAATACGTATACATCTATTTGTCTAGACGTCGAACATCGCGCGAATTTCCTTTGACGTTCGCTGATTTACCGCCTTCTGACCGAACATCATGGAACACGAACATTTGCGTTCGCCAGCGTTCGGTGAAAGGTATACACTCAGCGAATGCACGCGTTCGCTGGTGTTCGGCCAAACATATTCGCTAAGTGTATACGAGGCTTAAATCGTGAAATTTTCGAGTAACGTTGAGTCATTTATTAAATGATGTGTGGCTGCAGAATCAGCGAAGACTGAAATTTTTCGTAGATTTTCGACGTTAATATAACCGTAATTTTAAATTTCATTGATCTTACCTTTAATTTTTCGTGGTTTGGTACAATCTTTGGACAGATGACCAATTACAATGGTAGCATACACGACCAAAGTTCGGACAATCTTTCGCTTGATGGAAGTACAGACCACATTTTCTGCAAAGTTGACGAGCTTTTTCCTCTGCAGTCATCGTTTTCAATTTTTCTTTCTGCTCGGGTGGTAATGGTGTCAATTTTGTCTGGGATTTCATAGATGTCGATGATGGATTCGAATTCGATGTTGATGGTGTGTTCACCTTTTCGAATCTTTGCTTCTTGCGATGTTCGTCGGTGTTGTAATCGTTCTTCCGTTTATTTCGCAGTGATTCGTGGTCCAGTTGCAGAAAAAGCGATTTTATATCTTCGAACTTCTGTTCTGCTGTTGCAGTTACGTTGTTATAAAACGAGGCATATAACGTGCCGGGTTCGTTCGTTTGCGGAATCTTGTTTAGAAAAGTAGCAACTTTATATTCTTCACTGAAGTAAGTACCTGCGATTTCAAAATCTTCAACACAATTTTCGAAATCTCCAACAAAACGGACGGCGTCGTATCCAATACGGAATCTCAAGTCAGTAAATTGCTTGTATATATCAACAAAATCTCGAAAACGTGTTGCTGAGTAAAGTTCCTTCAGACGTTGAAAAGCTACGAACGGTGATGACGTATTCTGTATTCGTAGTCCTATACTTCGACAAGTTGTCGCCTGAAGATATTGGAGTGTACGAGAATTCAATAGGGATCGATATGTCGGAGATATGTTGACATGATCGATACCAGCCTCGGAACTTATGAACGGTGTCAACATATTCGTCTCGAGTTCAAGTCGAAATTTGCGTTCCCACTGCTTCCAATTTTTGTAGCCTTGCAATTTTTCTTTTTCTTCGAATGTAGGAATAGTGAACGCCGGTGTTTTGTAGTTCCTGTCGAGTTCAAGGAGATGTTGCGACTCATCTCTCGGCAGTTCAGTAGTTATGCCTGGAATTCTTACTGTTCCACTGCGCACCAACTGTAGAAATGAAGCAATGATCGCTGCGTCTTGTAGCGTATCAGAGTGCGTGCCAGGAATTTGTTCGTCCACTACAGGCAGAGTTTTGGAGGATTCCTGCAATGGTCGGGATGTCGCCGGTGTGGTATCTTCTGCGTTACTGCTGGCCTCATCGCGTTCAGAACCAAGACTGCGCTTCCGTAACATCATAGTTTCGAACAAATCGGATGTCAAGAACTCGAAATCTATCAACTTTCACACAAAAATCAGTTCAAAAAACGTTAAATTAATGCATTAATGTGAGCGCAACACTTCAATAACCGGAATGCCAGATTTACTCAGCCCACGAGAGCACGTTGCGTCCCTCGTTATATTGTTCGTTGGCTTCGTGTTGTGACGACGGTTATGCTCGTGGATTAGAGGATATCTTTCGAGCGCAATAATGCCTCACGGAATGTTTACTCACGTTTTTACCCGGTATATCTGGGTGTATCCACAGATGATAAATAATAGATCGCATTATTTTCGGAGAAGCAGCATTGTACTATAGTAAATGGATAGAAATATTACCGATTAGGCCCTAGGCCACATTCGGCGCGAGAGGTCGCTGTTGGGAAGGTGATTGATATCAGGATATCACCGCTGAAAAGTGAAATCAGCAAAAAATTAAAGTAATGACACTAGCGCGCCATGAGCTGGAATATGCATTGCAAACTGCAAACATCAGCTGACTGTTAGCCGTCACAGCCGAGATGACGTCACGAAAAGGTGTCTATAAGGGCCGTTTCACAAACGGCGTAGTGTGAAACGGCGCTCATATTCGTCAATCATCAATCATGCAATCACGTTTTCACACTTTTTCCGTTAGGTTTTTTCCACTCCACTTTCCTACTTTCTGCAAAATTTACAGGCTGAAATCTGGAACGTTGCAGCGTCATTTCGTCATTACTACAATTCCTACAATCAATATCAATATCAATATTACTACTTATGGAACACTGACAACTATGATAAACAGGCCGAGTTGCGCTGTAAAATTTAAAGAACAACAGTGTTCACTATTTTGTACGTTGATCATTTCATCAATTTTTATAATCAGTTACTAATATTATTGTATTACAAATCATTTCATTTCCTGGTGCTCCTTTAATATCGAATTGTAAATATGTAGTCCACACAGTCCTCCGTGAAGTTCCGCAGATATTTAAAATGATACGCGTTGCAGCTACGCGATACTTCTCGGAATAAGTAGTAAAATGTTGTTTCTCGATTTGCTCATCAATGTCTTCGAATTTAGTTTTACGGGTAAAATATCTAATTTCGTGAAGTATTCGTCTTAACCATAAATCGTGTACGTCCGTAATCCAAAGATGGCAGATTTAGAAGCGGTGTTAGCCGATGTTAGTTACCTAATGGCTATGGAGAAAAGCAAGCTAGTCCCAGCTGCCAGAGCCAGTAAGAAAATAATCCTGCCGGATCCTAGGTAAGTATAGTGTTACTCTGAGTTACCTACGACTTAGTATTTTCACATGATCAATTACCTAGTTACTCCTAATCCTGCTCAAACTGCTCAATTCCGAGTCGAGGAAGCTCGATGAGAGGGAAAAGAAATAACCAGCGTGCAAACTAACGGTTTACCAGCTAATGAGATTACCGTTTTGACGACGGAGGTTGCACGAAAACTTGTATTTGCTGTCCAATTATTAGATCCATGCCAACTAGATGTGCTAATCTGAGGTGCCCGATGGTAAGGTAAACTTACTGCCTCGAGTCTATTTCCCACCTCAGTTTCTTTATTGTTACCTTATAATTGCAAAGGTCATCAAGAAAATAGATTGGTTTACTCGATTTTATTATATGTGTACAAGAAGTATGCCTATCGCTTCAAGAACCTGATAATCACTAGACCTAATTAGCATTGGGGCATGAACGAACTCGGAGCTAATGATGAAGTGGGAGTTTAAACTCTGCGGGCGAGCAATGGAAACGAACTAGGATTGTCGGATGTTCAGTGCATTTGATAGTTGATAACGTTTCCTGATCGTTTCTATGAAGAAAGAAAGCGAAGTGAAACTGTTTAGAGAACATTGTAATGGATTTTACGCAATCTTATTGTTTCTTCTATGATCAGAAGCAAGGCCTAAGTAGAAATATCATCAAAAATAGATCTGTTGCTGCTGTATCATCAACTTCAATTTTTTTTTGGCTATGTTCGCGATCACAAACCATTCCCTAACCAATCTAGTACCGTGTATAACCATTCTGGTAATCATTTGGAGACAATAATTTTGAGGTCTGCCGTTGTTTTGAAAAATTGTATCGATTTCGAAACACGAGCCAACTTCTAGATCGATAAGAATGTCTTTTGGAGTTCACTTCGACTTATAAACAACGTTTTAGATTTCTAGATTATCCGAGTTTCAAGTTCAATAACTTGGTATGATAATGATATGAACTTAGTTGACCTATGAGCTTCGAAGACGCGTGTAAGCGGAATGTGCAAGGTTCGACGTAGTACTATTATCGAAAGGAGCTGATGTTGCAGTTTCATAGCCTCGAATAAAACTGCCCAGCGGGCAGTCGCTATTTGTTCAGTCCTTAACTCTACATGTATGCACGCCATCATATGGACGCTATTCAGCAAGAGAGAACCAACTAACATTTGTAAACGCAATGAGTTATTAGTATTATTGGAAAGAGCGTAAGAAGTAGAATTTTTCAAAATTGGGCCTCCGATTCAAAAATGTGTACTCACGTTGAAAAAAGCTTATCAGTTAACGCTATGTCGTATAGTTTATACATGGCTCTTGTGAACTTCGAATCACGGCATGTTCTCAGGAAGCGGATTTTGCTAGTTGGTTCCATCTTGCTGAATAGCGTCCATATGTCAAAGTGCATGTGTAAGTTTTATGTACTAACTGGCGAATGCTCGCGGAAACAAGATGCAAAATCATGGTAAACTAAATAGCTCCTTTAGCAGATCAAATGAAACACACGAACTTAGTCATGAAATTCCTGTAGCCTTTTCGAAAGATTATAGTGGTCGGCGAGTTATTAAAACTTTCCTTGTGTTTGAATAAACTTCGCCATTCTCTCAAAGTGCCACAGCCGTAGGAAGCGTTCGGAGTGTTCCTTTTCAGTCGTACATAAAAATATCACGATGCCGCGTTATTTGTATTCTTATTTTGCTCACTGCTTTGCCCTTCTTCCTGTATGGAATTATGGTTTTAAATACAATTCTCAACCTTAGCTCCTTCGAGATTAGTATGTATGAATCAATTTAGACTCCGGATTTTTAGCTTCTTCCTGATTTTTCTATCACCTCGGTATTTATCTCTGTACTTTGGACCAAAAGGTGCCAATTTCAGTTTTCAGCTTCACGCATCTGGTAACGAGAAGTATCTCCAGCGTCGACGAAATTCTAAGAATTTGTTTAGCTTCGGCTCTTGGAGACAGCTTAATCATGTTTTGGCTTTGGAAAACCAATAGCTTTGCTTCGTCTTATTATTAGGTTGTGTCTATTTGTCGGTATATACCTACGAATAAGAAGTTATCTGTCAGTATATGTACCTACGAATAAGAAGTCAAATTTGTCGGTATATTATGAATTATTTACAGCAAAAGAGTTAATCGTCGGTAAGTTACAACTTTATAAATGGAGAATAATGGAGAATTTATTTACGCGCCACAATCAGAGCAACCGTCAGCGATCTCGGAGAGACAATGGATGTGAATTCGGTTCAGGCAGCAGTCAGTTTTCGTGAAATTTGATGTGAGTAGTAAAGCGCATACAGGGCAAAGCTCGGCGTCACATTCGTGTTTCTTCCAAGGAAGATGAGCTGTAGGCTGAGAATTTGAGCATTTTGCAGGAACCCTGTCTGCTGCACTTCTATTGAATGAGCACAGCTGACGAACGGCTCGCTTAGGTCTACCTCTGGCTTTCAGTTTTCTTTTGAACTGCAAGTTAAACTTACTTTGAACTTGGGAAGGCGAGGTCGAAGGAAGTGCTGTTGACAGAGACTCGGTTGAAAGAGACTTCGATGGAAGTTCAGCGGTGGGAGAAGCAAGAAGGGGAGAGGCATCGGACGATTCACGTGAAAAGCTTGTCCCTGCTCTGACCGCGTCTTCCACCTTTTTTAGCGCTTCTACATACTCCGTAAACTGCTTTGTACCATGGCACGAAACGAGGGCAGCTTTATTCATCGCAGTGGGTAGTATTTGGCTTTTTATTCAGAGGTACATGTATCGACAGATAGCTTCTTACTCGTAGGTATACATATACCGACAGATAGCTTCTTATTCGTAGGTATATACCGACAAATAGACACATCGATAATTTTTTCAAAAAACTGTAACACTTCTCTCTTATGACGAACTCAGTTACGATGGTGAGGGTTAAAAAACTACCCAAGTATTATGGAAGGGTAGGGGGGGGGTAATAAGTATAGTTTTTACACATTTTGGATTGTCTCTCCCAAGAATTCTCCCTAAATCCGCCATTGAATCTCAGACTTGAACAATATTGCAAATGGGATCCATCTTTTGATGTACTGGACCTCAGAAATGATCCAGTAAAACGATACTTCTTGAAACTAGGACACCATGTATGTTATTGGCTGATACCTAACACGATGAGCAAGAATTTCGCGAGATAAGGAATTATTTTCAACTCATGTTATAAAATTACCTGGTATTTGATCTTTGCACTTTTCTTGTCATGATACCCGGAAGTGTATAAACATATCGACATATGAAGCCTTGTCCTTCTCTCCAACTAAGCAGTCTTATTTGGATCATGTATTTGTACGGCAACTACCTCTGTTCATTTGCTCTCACCCGAGCCCTGGAACCGCCCCTTCGAGCATTACCTCAGGGACATCAGGAAGCCTTTTTTTAGGGCTGCCTTAGCCCTCTTCTCTTCTTGCCGGGAATCGGCCTAGGTCAACTATGCTATCTTCCTGTCGACTAACCGGATCACTATACTCTGTTCGCAAATAGAAAGGGTCAATGTGAACAAACATTGTGGAACTCGCGATATCCGCGGTTTGAAGTGGGTTCGTGTAAGCAATCGATTGTTATGTGCATGTATGTGTTATCATCTTATAGGGAATTTGGTTCTGTGCTTGTGGGTGTGTTCGCGTTTTTGTTTATGTTGATCCTTCCTATTTGCGAACAGAGTATCTATAGCCCCGTGGTTTATGACGGTGAGTTCAACGAGCACCGGCAGGTAGCGCCTTACCCATTTACAGCTTTCAGATACTGGCGACCGATTATACAGGACCAATATCTCCTGAGTGCATCTGTTATTAAAAAGAAGATTGGACTTCTTAGGTAGATATTCTGCTAGATCATTCATTTTGAAATTGGATAAAAATTATCGTAGTGTATCCAACTTAATTTCCTTTAAGATGATACCCATAATGCATTTGCATTTTAGCGCATTCATAGCAAAATTTGGTGGGAGGGGGAGGTCATTTATTTTCAAAATTCTGTTTTGTTAGACACCCTGTAAAAGGCTAAAATTACACTTTGCTACCTACACTGAGGCCTACCTTGTACTTCAGGTCTTTAATCATGGATCCATATGTAAGCGAGTTTTCCATTTGAAGTACAAGTGTTGAGCGTATTGACTTGTGGCTCGTGAGCTCCAAAACTTGATGATTTGAAAGGGAGAAAAATGGTTCATTTGAAACTACTGAAAATACAAATCCATCTGTAATTATTCGTCTCATGTTTTCAGTTTATGAAGATGCATCTTTCCTTAACTAACGTATTTTTCATTATTTGTTTCAGCGTTCGAAGTGTGATGCACAAATATTTGGAAAAAAAGAATGAAGTTCATTTCGATAAGATATTCAATCAAGTTTTCGGTAAGCGATTGATTATGAAACATGTTCAGTGTATCACATGAAACGCGACTAATATTCCAACTACAGAAAGTGAATTTTAGAGTGTCAGTAGGGAAGTGAATCAGAGATTGGTCTGCTTTCCGCTTATTATAGAACCAAGAATTCTCAAAATATGGCTGTGGGTTGTTGATTAGAAATAGACAATTCAATAGCCACAACATACTTGTGATGAATAAAATGGTCCTCTCAGCCGTTATCGTATTTTTAGTTATGATAGCTCCAAGGTTGAGTGAAACAACCAAAAATAATAGATAATAAAATAAAATGGATTTTGATAATTTTGAGAAATATTGAATGTCAAGGTTCATTTAACGAGCCTAAAATTTTAGACGATTTGAATACTGCCTACAACACACACCCTGGCTTGATTAAATGTTTCTCTTCAACGCTTCCGGATTCATTTGCGACTGAGTCTCTTAAAACGGTTCCGCATCAGTTATAGCCGGTTAGGTATTGCAAACTTAGAAACATTTTTACATAACAAGTGGAACTTTGTTGAAATAGGTATGTTGGGAATGCTTTCGAGAATGATATATTAAAAATTCCGGCCCCCACTCTCGTGGCTAAATTTTTTATGGTGGATTTTAGCCCCCCTACATTGGTTTTTTCGAGATATCTCGACGGGTATGCCGTTTAAAAAAAAAAGTTAAAATAGGAGTTGTTCCTCGTGAAATTTGCTATCGAATGCACTACACACATGCTATTCTAGGCCTAAAAATAAGCGAGAAATGTCCCTCCCGGAAAGAAGAAATTCTTGAAATTCACAGTTTTCTCTACTTATAGGTATACTTTTTGTCAGTATTCATGCCCTTATGAAACTTGAGGAAGAAAGTTTAGAAAACCCGGTCGATAATTTTTACTTGAGACTACCTTTTTTAGGCATAGTATGAAATTCTGAAATATTATTGAGTGGAACACATATATTTCATTTGTATTTTTAACTTATAAGTATGGCTCATGAGACATGTACTGCAAATAATTATTGAACTACTGTTCATCTTTATCTTCTCCTTTTTTCTGTTTCCTCTTCTGAAGATGAGTCTGTTGTCTCATCCGCGGACTTTGGCTCGTAAACATTATCTTCTTTTTCCTCCTCATGACGCGCCGCATTCAGACAAGAAATGTCTTTACAATTCGTACATTGGTTTGAGCGAACTAATCCCGTAATTAAAATAAGAATCTGGTTAACTTTGAATAATAGGGAAAACCTTGAATGACAGGAGGAAGCAAAGCTATAGGTTGTTAATAGCGAGAGATGAATGTCTTCAGAAGTTGAGAGTTATATGCCAGTGAAAAGTAGGAAGGAAAAATGCGTGCTGCCAGACTTCTTGCCAGCTTTTCTACAGCCACAAAGCCGCATACAACCTTTGAAACACGCACATGAAACCAAATTCAACAACTGGTGAGGAGCTGCTTCTTGTGTCGTTGTGATTGGAGTGTACTGGCCGTCTTTCAACATCCAGCCCCATTCCTTAGGTACCTTCTGAACGCCTAGCCACTCTTGTACCTGCTGATACACTAGATACACTCGGAAGGCATGCTGCCGAACTGCTTCTTCAGTTGGCGAGAGAGATGCTAAATAAACAGTCTTCTTATTCGCACTAGCTGCAAACTGATCGAATCAAAATTTTGAAAGGGAATGATCTTTCTTCTTAGCACTATACAGGTTCAGAATGTATTGGCAACCCGCTTTAAAAACATCGTCAACATTGGAATCGGAGTTATTGAATGTTGACAATACGGTGTTTATTTCTCCTCCTTCCAGTTTCTTGTAGGCCATTTTCTTCCCTTTTCTGTACAGGGCTGAGGTTGTGTCGCAATTCGCAACCACTAACCGCGCGTACAATTAAAATTTTTCCTTGACACTTGGCATTTTTCGCTGGATGTCATTTATACCATACCAACGATGTGGATTTTCCCCCTTGCCGCTCTTAAAGAAGAGGACTGTCCTGCATGCTGAAGGTGTTCGAGCTAACAACAAAACAAGAAGGTCGATATCTTCTCCGACAACAATGGCCTTCTCTCCATTGCAGGCTATGCTTACACCTGTTTGCATTGTTAACACGTCAGCATCCCCAGCTGTTATCTCGCACGGAATTCCTGTTGTAATGAGATTGCGGGACAGTAAAACTATAAACTGCTCCTTATTTTTATTGTTTGCCAGAAATACACTTTGTTTGACATTTGGTACAGTGTTCTCTCGAACTTCACCTTCCATGCTCGCAACTGTTGAATATCGGCGATTCTGTTCTACTGCTTTTGTGTTTTTTCCTCCATGATCATCTGTGGGATCGGGGGCTATGGGGTAACGCCCGGTCGACCACGGGGGAATTTGTCCCCGTAGAGTGACCCTTATCCCCGCTCAGTACCGCCTGCCGGTTGGGAAGCGTACTTCAGCGAGTTGTCGCCGCAGCCACCAACCGGTTCACTGCGAGGTTATATCTAATCTCTAGCAGACTTCATCTGCGAGTAGTGCGACGCCACACCATCAAGTACAACAGTGGAGTTACTCCCGTTATTCCGTTGAATTAATGCAGCATATCCATCGCAGAGTTGACTGAATGTTCCTCCCGCTTCTCAGACAACTTTGCGCAAAAGAAATCCTCCATCCACTACATATTTACAGTTGGTTGTCTGCACCTCTTTGGATAAGGAAAAAGAGAATATAAAGTCGACTTTGTAGTTTTACGCATCCCTTTTTCATCAAAGAACGCTAAGGATAAGGTGCTAACTCATACTTCAAATATTGCTGTAATTCAGCATTGCTACGCTTGAGAATGCAAATTCTTCTTGTGATGGTTTGCACAGCCTCTGTTTTTTGCACTTAATGTCTGCAAACTTTTCATCAAATAATTTTCGTAGGAGTGTGTCGCCAACTGTATTTGCTAAATGACAATTTACCAATGACAACACTTGCAAGTGACGTCAAGTCCGAAGTGATGCGGAAGGGATCACGAGCCCATTCGTAGAGGATTGTAGCGTCAATTCCATCTCTCACACTTCTGGAATCACTCCAGTCGACGGCATTGCAACAAATCCTTCTAACGCTTTGATAATGTTGACAGTGGCAGGCATTTCAATAATCCATTTATTAACAATACTTTCTGTCATTCCTCGGTCGTGTGTTAAGCCGCCTGATATCTTCATTGATCGCATCAACGTCTGTTCTATTGTGAGGTCCGACCAAACACCAGACCAAAATTTAGATGTACGGCGAACTGTGAATTCACCTAACGTAAATTTTTTTAATTCATCCGAATTCAAT
Source organism: Acanthococcus lagerstroemiae (assembly GCA_031841125.1). Classification (NCBI taxonomy): domain Eukaryota; kingdom Metazoa; phylum Arthropoda; class Insecta; order Hemiptera; family Eriococcidae; genus Acanthococcus; species Acanthococcus lagerstroemiae. The sequence continues at coordinate 38,484,864 of CM063108.1, read as the reverse complement.
TCGAACGGTAATTCCGACATATCCGGTAAGTATAGGTGGGTGGATTTTGCATACAGATGGACCAGATGGTGACCTCTGTGGCGTAGAAATACGATAGCATATTTCTGATAAACTGGAGGTGTAGATCCCAATCTCCGCTTCGTTGGGCTCGGATAAATTGTCGGACAGTATTCACCTGCACCCACAATGTTGCAGGATTGTCATTCGCTATTATTATGTCCAAAAGGGTGTTCACTTTCTCTCTGATTCTGAAACTTTTTCAAGCGTCGGAGGAAAGGAAGAAGAAGATAATGTTGACGAGCCAAAGTCCGCGGATGAGGCAACAGACTCATCTACAAAAAAGGAAACAGAAACCGGAGAAGAAGATGAAGATGAACTGTAATTCAATAACTATTTGCAGTATATGTCTCATTAGTTATACTTATAAGTTAAAAATACAAATGAAATATATGTGTTCCACTCAATAGTATTTCAGAATTTCATACTATGCCTAGAAAGGGTTGTCTAAAGTAAAATTTAGCGGCAATCTAAGTCGGATTTTCTAAACTTTCTTCCTCAAGTTTCATAACGGCATGAATACTGACAAAAAGTGTACCTATAAGTAGAGGAAACTGTGAATTTCAAGAATTTCTACTTTCTGGGAAGGACATTTCTCGCTTACTTATAGGCCTAGAATAGCATGTGTATTAGTGCATTCGATAGCAAATTTCACGAGGAACAACTTCTATTTGAAACTTTTTTTTTTTTCAAAATGGCATACCCGTCGAGACATCTCGAAGAAATCAATTTAGGGGGCTAAAATCCAGCATAAAAAAATCAGCCATGAGAGTGGAGGCCGGAATTTCTAATATGTTATTCTTGAATGCATTCCCAACATATTCCAACAAAGTTCCACTTGTTATGCAAAAACTTCTCTAAATCATCATTTGCTGCCGATTTCCAATCAGCTATTTGTGAGACCTGTTGAAACGAACTTGAATAAATTTAAGACTTTTATCAATTTCACTGGACTACCAATACTGAAAACTGCGATGTTTTGAAAATCCTGGTGGCGGGGATTGGTACTATGTGTATTTCATTCATTGCGTGTGTTTTCGCTCGTATCTAGTACTGGTGAGCACAATGGGAAAAAATATTATCGTAGTAACAAGCCCTGTCGCTAGTTCGCTAGCTACATGGTTCAAAAGCGCTCAATCGTTCTGGTATTGATAGTCCAGTGTATTTGCTTTTATTAGAGCCCTATAACCATACAAGTGTGGAAACTTGCCATTTTGTGTTCAACTGTGCCCGTGGATGCTGAATTCGGCTATGCGGGACGTACCGCGCAGTCAATTCGGTACCAACGGGCGCGGTTGGATACAAAATGGCAGGTTTCCGCACTCGTACTGTTATAGATCTTTAGCTTTTATAGACTCCTTGGATCGGTTTTACCACCAAGATTAAAGGAAATGTTCAGTTCTACCAACTATGAAACATGGTTTGAACGATTAAATCAATGGCCCAATTTTGGTTAAATACGTTTTTAAAATTAAGATTACCAGTATACCAGGTGTCATCTCCAAATTCGTTTTGTGTAGTGGGTATTTTTTTGGAAAATCGTTTTCATTGTCTCGTGTATAGATACGAACATTGAACAATGATTCTTTTTTTTTTCACTTTCGATTCGTGCTTGTTCGAAGTTTTTTCTTCCTCTTCCTTCTATAATCACCTGGAGTACGACATAATCATAATACTGTATTTCACTTCTTTCATAGGGAATTACGAATTAGAAGAATTTAATTTTCAAAAGTAGAGTGTATATTCACTTCCGATTATTGCCTCTAACAGCAAGGCATCTTGCTCCAAGTTTTTTCCCCCTCTTCTATAATCAACTGGAGTACGATAGACACAATCGTACACTATATTTCACTCACTCATTTATTTATTTTTTTCCCTTTATTTCTTTCATAATAAAATGGAGTACGACGTAATCATAAATATACTGTATTTTACTGCCTTCATAGGAAATTACGAGTTAAATAGAAGAATGTAAGATTCAAAAATAGAGCAAATGACACATCCTAATGGTTTTACCATTCTAAATATAATTTTGGGGTATTTAATTCTTTCCAGGGATGGCAAACGAAACCGTTTTTTTTTCCGTTTCAATATTTTTGACAAAAATCAATCGTTATTTCGTAATTTTGTTATTTCGTTTCGTTTGTTTGCCATCCCTGCTATTTACTGAACTCACCCTGACTCAACTCACTCGGGAAAAGAAATGAAATTTCGATTACAGTAGGCTCGGCTACTAGTACCCGACCCTAGAAAGTGGTTGCAATAGGCTCGGCTACTAGTAGCCGATCCTAAAAATCACAAATCAGAAAACTAGGGATAGCAAACGAAACGTTTTTTTTTCGTTTCGTTATTTCGTTTCAATATTTTAGACAAAAATCAATCATTGTTTCGTTAGGATTTTTTCCATGTGTATAGTTGCTTATTTAATCGACATCACTCACGCCCTGATTCTTTCGCAAACCATGATCGAGACTCGGTGCAAACAGCAACTCCCACAAGAAACAAGGCGATAATGCTCAGATCACACTTCGGTTTTTTGGCTTCTTTTGGGTTTACAGTGCCATCATTTTAAGCGTCACGCTCACCTGCAACATGCTCACGTTTCTTAAACGGCGATTACTTTCATCGCACTTGGTAGAACAGATCCACTGTAGTGAACTACGATTTAGTTTAATCGACGTTTACTGCAATCTGAGTTTATATATATATATATATATTTTTTTTTGGTAAAACCGGCCCTAAGGATTTTTAAATTTGTTGTACGAATCTTCTTCCGGAAGATTCATTTTAGGCGGAGTATTCTGCTTTTGGATTCTATTCTTCTTTGAGATGTACGGGGATAGTATTATAGAGATTACACTCGTTTCACTTCAGTATTAATATATTTAGCAAAACGTTTTCAGGTTTGACCTCATACTCAGTGCTTCGTATTTATCTTATGATTCTGACCTCTGACGTATTTTACGTTTTTCTGAGACTTTTTGAGACTTTTTCAATGTCCATACAGTTCCCGCAGTTTTCGTGTCTTCCCATCGTGCGGTGCCTCAGGTTGAGGTTTATGGACACGCTGACTTGACATAGCAAATCAGCAGACTTGCAAACACTGCGGCCGATGTTTCAATTTCAATAGTTAAATGCACCATGAATGTGTAATTATGAATGTAGGGATGCAAGTGCGGATGTTATTAGGATCTCTCCTGTTAGCCGAGACCAGACGAAACCAAGAAATTATCTAAAATGTTACACTGTCCCATGGAAGAACTGCAAGGATATGTAGCAGGGTTATCTGCTGGTTTAGTTTAGAGTAGTTTTTGTGTGAAACCATTTTTGATATATTTAATATCCGTGGACCTACATTCAAACACCCTCATTTCGGGGAACTATTGTGACTGTATAATTCACCGTGTTTCAGTTTTTAGCTTTCTGTTAATTTGTGTCGAACTTCGCATTTTTCATTTGATTTTCCTGCACTGGCTTAGTTTTACAGCAGCGCCATCTCCAGAATTTGAAAAATGCTATAGATGTCTAAAACATTTCCGTTCTTCCCTACAACTTTCGATGATTGAATTGCATTTTTCAGTTGTACTTCGCGACTCTACATTTTGAAATACTCTTGAGTGTTAAACCCCACGTTTTTTATCCTCAATATGCATTATTTTTGTTATTAGAATAACTCACTCGTAGTTTCCGAGTACCGCGTGAACGTTTTTTACTCGCAAAGTTGGCTCACATGTCTTTCAAATTTAAACAAATTGAATTCGAATATCGGCTTATTATGTAACCAAATCGGCCTTAATTAACTTTTTTTTTCCATCTTGTTCAGGTTATTTGCTCTTCAAAGATTTTTGTAAAACGTTACCCGATGGAAAACTTCCAGAATTGGAATTTTACGACGAAGTAAGTTGTTAAAAAAAAAAACTTGTACTCTTTCCTTATTTCCTGTTAGGTACGACTACATTGATTTTGTTGATAACGAATACGACCATTCAACTTCTATAAAACTCATTTTATGGTAAAATCGATTGAAAAGTATGTCCGGCTAGAAATATGATTGTATGAAGGACATTTGGAGACCTTAGTGGAAGAAGTGATTTTTTTGTAGTAACAGACTATATTAACAGCCCATGTGATAGCGGTTAGCACAGTCTTTGGCTGCAAAAAAATGGACGTGATCACTCTTCCACAAAGCCCTCCATTTGGTGTCGAAAATGAAAATAAGCTAATCTCGTGTGATTTCCAAAACCGAGTGCGAATCGATTTACCAAATTTCGTCCTCGGGCACCGATATAACTTTTTTATGTATCGTGTTCAAAAAATGTTTTAGGAGCGAGGGGGCAATATCGTGTACGTGCTAAAAATCTCTATAATCTGATGATAAATGCTGGGACAAAATGAAATCATTGGCCGTCCAGTTCAAAACATAGAATTGATGAATTAGTGACCTGTGAAGCAAAAATTAATCCAGAGTGGATTTTACGTCAGTTGATGTGAAATTCTGTTTCTGTAACATATATTATTAGCCTAAAAAAGTTTTCTAGCATAATAATTGTGCTGAGATCGAAAACCGGCCAACATAACGACTAAAAAAGATTCACCTTTCGATTCGCTAATCTCAGCCTAGCAGTTGGAACTTGGTGGTGAATTTGGCTCTCGATTTCGGCTGCAAATCCGGGGACGAACCACTCAGGCATGAACCGATTGTAATCGATTATTAAATTGCATTGTGCGGTATCCAAAAACATTTCGTAGGTTTTAAGATTTCAGAGTAATTTCGTATGTGCAAAAACGGCTAAGTATTGGATCCGAACTGTACAAACCAGTTGTTCTGTATTCGTGTACTTTGATTGTTGGCTTTCGCAGATCGTAGGACAGACTAGATCCTGTTAGTTAGCCTAAAACTAGTTCGTTCATTTTGTAACGCCCGTTCACTGTTTCAGATCAAACGCTTCGAGAAAGTCGAGTCTGTCGATGAAAGGAGAGATTTAGCAAAGAAAATCTACGATGAATTCATAATGAAGGAGTTACTTTCGCACACCCACGTAATGATTTTTATCTGCGTACTGTCTAGGTACCCAGGAGTGAATAAACGCTTCATTATTCTACGGCATATCCTGCCCCTTCACGCCTTGTCTGTATTCCGCCATTGGAAAGGCATATCATTAAGGCTTTTATCTTTGCTCCTGAAAAGTTCCTAATTGATTGATGGGATTAATAAGTTAAACAATGGATACAAACCGACAAAATATTTAATAAGTTTTTAAAGCCAGATAATCTCAGTAGCTCTGTTTTCATTACGCTGGATGATGACCCGTAAAGCTGAGTCGAAATGCTTTTCATCTACGACGATTTCTTCGCCGCATTAAAGAGTTGCAATGAACAGTACTTTGTAAATGCCATAAAACTGAATATTTTTTGTTGTCCACTTAAATATAGAGAGTCTGCCGAATTCTAAAATTACGTGACTTAAATTTCATCATTCGTATTTTCCGACTCATGTAACCCCTGCAATATTCAGTATAGGCACAAAATAATTGTATTGGTTCTTATTGCATTTTCACCCTTTTATCCGTTGATACTCGAAAAAATATTGAAGTGTAAATTTATCGTTAAATTCCCCCGAAATCCTTAGTGTTTCAACTTGAAAGCTTTGCAGTCCCGTCAGTTTTGAGACGAACCATATTTGTATATGAGTGCGTGAAGTTTTTTTCTTCTCGACGAGTTCGGTTGAATGCTCCTAGCTTGGTCTGAGGTACCTTTTTTGTATCGATTTTTTATCTACTGATTTCGATTCTCATCATTGCCGTAGGCTCAGTTTTCTTCAAGAAAAAAGACGAGGAATAGCGGAGGTTGATTGCGCAATTGTACCCAGTAGTGAAAGTGAGGGGAAAGAGAGAAAAGGAAACGAACACAGAAATATCAGAAGTGTAAAGCTGATTATCGAATCGGATCTGGGCTCCAGGGTTGTCAACTGTGCCATCTTATGGCATTTTGTACCTTTTGTTTTTTTTCCCCCGATGTGCCATGATCTTTTGCAGGCGACGTGCCATTTTTGTCGCCATTTTATGCATGAATTTAAAAAGATACTATTTTTTAAATTTATAATATAGCTTCTTATTGAATTCTGAGTCCTAAAGTAAAGACCACGAGTGAAGATACGTATCTTTAGTTTAATTTTCCTGGACTTTTTCTTGAAGCATACTTTGAGGGTAGATTTAATCTTGGGAAAAATTTGAAATCGTGAACGGAGTCATCCAGTTGAAAACGAGCTTGTTTCATATTTGGAGACCATGAAGCTCGAGAATCTTGACTCCCCACCGTTCTCTCTTAACGGGCTCCCTCGGTATTCCCTCGTTTTCTTCAGATTTATTCAATGGTAGTGATTATTGTCAGTTCAGGATTTATGAGAAATCAAATTCTAGCTACTCTCTTATGGTAGAAGTACTTGATAATATTTGGTATTTTCCTTCATTCAGTATTATTATCTGAGATTGATCATTTTTTTCCTTTCTGATTATAGAACTATCCACAAGAAGCGGTCGCTCATGTTCAAGCCTGTCTCGTAAAAAACGACGTGCCAGTTAATCTGTTCGAGGTATAATGTTGCATAATTTCTTTATACACTGTTCAGAATTGTGAAAATAATTCGTTACAATACAGTTCAGATATCTAGGCTTTTCGGCAGTAGGTAACCGGGCAAATACGACGGCTGCTGAAACCAAAAACACTGTATTATGAACCCCTCCAGCTGCAAAATTAAGGTGACTCTTGAAAGTAGCTCAATATTTCAACTGGAGTTAAGACAAGTTGAGTGGATGAGAAGATATTATGTCGATATGTGAGTCGAGTACAGAAAATTGTTGTACCAAAAATTCGTCAAGCCCGGAATTCCCGACGTCTGAATTTTCAATTCCAATACTATGGTTACTTTTTACTAATGTTTGAAAGATCTAGTGCTAAAAGGACCTCCGAAAATTATTAACAAAAGGTTTTCTGAATTTCAATTCCAGCTAATTTTGATCAAAGCTGAGAGACTCCTTACATATTTCAAAATCCATTTTAACAAGTCTCCGAACCATACATATGTCATCATCGAGAGATACGTGAGAGAAGGGGTGGGAGGTCTTCAGAGAATTTCAGTAGCTTTGTTAGATTACAAGTTTATAGACTCACTTCATTTTTCTCATGTAGTAATTCAGGATATACGCAGTGAATCACAGATGTGTAAGATTATAAATTCAGTGCTACGCTTTAACTCGTTCAAAATGTTACACAGTGTGTAAATTTCAGAAAGGCTCAGACCTGCAGAATCTGAAATGCAAAGAATTTTTTCCACACGACTTGTTGGTCGACTTTTTACACAGACTTTAACTTCTGTTATTTGCAATATTTGAAATTCTGTCTGCTTCTCCCTCTTCCTTCCTGACTTTGCCACACTTTTTTTTCTCTTTTTTTCTTTACTCTAATGCTGATTATTGGAATCGCGTATTCATACAGGTAGTTATTTTTCAAAGGCTAATCGTGTATTCACGTAGAAGTCTGATTGCAGTTAATAAATTTGTATGAGAGTTGACAATTGCATGTTTTTGTCATCTCAGCTCGGATCCTTAAGTTCGTCAATCACTATAATTGGAAGGCCTGTGATTCTGGGAACTCCTTAGTTCAAAAGGTATTGGCCATTCAATCCATGTCAACGTTTGTGGTTGTCCTGCACTACCCATTGCATGAACTATTTTAACGTTCATGAGTAAGTCGCGTCAATATTGAGGTTTGAAAAATTAAAATTTTCCAGCCTTAGAAATCCTTGAATCGAAAATTTCCAGAATTTAGTGTGTATGTTGATGTGTGGTGTTTCCTAAAGCAGTTCGGTTCCATTTTCCTGTGGAATATTACGTTTTTGTGCAACACTCTGAGTGTTAGATTGAATTTTTCAAATTTTCTTTTTGTGAGTATAGGAGTGATGCAGTTCATGTACTTCTGTAATGTTTAAAGCATAAACGCAAATAGCCGCCCTGGAGTGGGGGCTGACAAGTATCAAAATATCCTAAAAATTCTTTCGCTCGTGTCATTTTTCAATTTTCTGGGCTAGCTAAGTCCCACAATTTCCTCTCCTTCTATTTGCGCTTATGCATTACAGTGTAGATAAGAGCCACTGGGTGACAGAGTAGACCCGTTTTCTCGTTACTTGGTGTTGTGAACTGTTCTCAGTGTTCTGTATTGAGTTATTTTCATACTTCTGAGCTCTCTGAAATAAAATGAACTCGTAGTCTGTACTACACCAGATACTGGACTTACATCAATTCTAACCCTACGTGACGTGGTTCTCATCTGAGTCACATTTTTTCTTGTGTTTCAGCCTTACATACCCGAGATATTCAGCAGAATGCGAGGCGAACCATTTCAGAAATTTCTGGAGAGGTAAGTCGAATACCATGCTGGTAGTATTGAACATTTCTGCGACGAGGAAGGCGGAGAAGATAGGCAAATTACCTGCGTATTCCTTACGCATAGTTAGCCTAGATTCGTACGCATACGTGATTACTTGAGCATTATGTATTTATTTTTTCAGTGAAAAGTATACCAGGTTCTGCCAGTGGAAGAATTTAGAACTCAACATCCAAGTAAGCGAGCTTGTTCCATACTTCATGCGTAGGCAGGGTTGCCACTTTCTGGAAAACCGGGAAAAGTCAGGGAATTTTCATTTAAGTCAGGGAAATTTTCTGAAAATAACAAACGAGTTCGTATTTTATCAGAGTAAACTTTTTTTTATCTGTGGGAATGGACTCAACTTCCTTTGAGTATTTCTAATATTAAAAAATATTACATAAATTACATCTGTACCTTCTTCTTCTCGATAGCGATTTTTTTAAAATCTGTATTGTAAAAAATTTCTGTGACTCTCCTCCCTCTGGGCTTTCTCGGAATCCTGTAAAAAAGTCAGGAAAAATTGGAAAAGTTGGCCTGGAAAACCGGGAAAAGTCAGGGAACACCAATCCTGAAAAAAAGTGGCAACCCTGGTAGGTGTATCTTCTCTCGGACCGAGAGACGCGACACATGTCGTACTCGGGATTCGAAAAAACCATTTCGAATTTTCATATTCTGTCCGAAAATCAATAATTGAGAACGTGCCGATCGAGTTTCTTCCAGTATTCGAAATTCGTGTAGCGATCCGTTCTTACAGTAACTATAATATCGCACCACTTTCGATTGTGTGATCGATTGCAAATCCTCCGAAAGTGTGCGTACTTGTTTTAGTGTACGCCTATCAGTCTCAGGTACTTGGTTATTTTATTAAATACAGCCAACTGCTTCCTATCGCTGAATCTCGGGGAAATGTGGGGTTTGGAAAAACGGACATGACGATACCATCGAGATATACGGGTTTTTGTTGATTTTTCATTGATTAGCTGGTGCGCATTTCCTTCCTAATTACTAACAACTCGTCATCGAAACGGGGAAATTCAACTTGACAGTATCGTTTCGTAATGACGTCAGTTTATTATTCGTGTCGTGACTTGAAGATTCCATCTCATTCTTGTTCGGGATATTGGAGAAAACTCGTGCATTTTATCTGAACGCTTGAAATTTGGCATGTGAGTTCGGGAGAGCATGAGGATCTATTTGAAGGTCACGAAGAAACTTCCTTCTGAATCTATCTATGGGGGAAGAGGATGGGCATCAGGGTTTAGGTTACATTTAGTCTAATGTGGCAAAGTGTCCATGTTGAAGTGTGAGTGAACTTGATAAAATCTGTATGTAGGGTGTGCCAGTTAGCAATTTCTTCTTCTGTAGCCCAGAGCGCTTTTCGCTGTTCACTGAAGAGGGCGTAACAGCCGAAAGCGCTCTGGACTGCAGAAAAAGAAATTGTGAATTGGCACACCCTGCGTACAGTATACTATGGCAAATATTAAAAATGTTTCGGGCAAAGATTGAAGCTCTTTGAATTCCCCATGAAAAAGGTTTCTTACAATTTTTTTGTTACGGCCCAAAAATGTCGCTAAAAGGGGGTTCAACTTAACTCCTCCCCGCCCTTCCCGCTCGTTTAGTTGTAACGACTCGTATGAATAGAAGAGACGCTACTTACCTCGAACCCGTTCCCCTGTATCCTTATCTATCCATTTCTGGAAAGCTTTCCCTTTTCCTTCCTTACGATACAGCATTTGTCAAATTAGGTTTTTTTGTGTCATATTTCTTTTAGACTATGGCATTTCAGTAGTGGAATTTTTCGATTTACGTAAGAGCAATTCGTGGGAACGACGTACCTATTCAGAGTTTTACGGTCACTGAATTAATTTTTGGTGTTACTTTGACGGAAAACTCAAAAGTTTGATTCGTGGAAAAGGAGAGGTGTGAGCAGGACGCGGGAGGGATAAAAATTCTCAAGCATATCAAAATTTAGGATTTTAGGATCGCTGAATTCATTTTTGTTATTATTTTGACTCGAATTTGTCCCATCTGTCCTCCTTCCGTCGCTTAGTTTTTTGATAATGTAACCTATATCCGTTGTTCTTGTTTTGTTTCTGATACTACTGTTCGTGATTTTATCTTTTCTCTTCATTTTCAAAATACTGCGCTCCATTGCTCTCTGCGTGGTTTTTAGTTCTTCTACTTGTGATCCTGTTAGTGCCCATGCCTGTGCTCCGTAGCTCAGCACGGGCATAACACACATGTCTAGTATTTAACCTTCGCTTTTGTGCTCACTTTGCCTTCATGATACTTTTCAGTGCCCAGTAACTACTCCATGCCTTCCTTTTCCTTGTTTGTATCTCTTCTTCCATGCTTTGCTCGAACGATACTGCTCTCCCTAGGCATGTGTACTCCTCGACTTTCTCTGTGAGTGTTCCCTCGCTGGTCAGCTAGGTATCTGGGTTGTTACTCATATATTTTGTTTTTGACATGTTTGCCTGTAGTCTGCTGTTCTCCCTGTGAGATCATCTGTAAAGCGTAGGTTGTTTATTCGCGTACCATGAATCGACAGTCCGTACTCATCCCAGTCCAGTTTCCTGAATATACTCTCCAGTACACACGTAAAGAGGTTGGGCGACAAGGGTTCCCCCTGCTCTACTCCTTTCCTGACCCTAAATCTTAGTCCGGCGCTTTCGATTTTTATATACGCTTCCGCCTCACGATATAGGTTTTGAATTACTCGTATCAGTTTCGCATCACATCCTTGTTCGGCCATTGCCTCCCACACACCTTCATGGATGATGGTATCAAACGCCTTCCTGAAGTCCACGAACAGTAGTGTACTTCAATATTGAATATTGTATTCTTTCGATTTTTCAATCAGCTGGGTCACTGTTCGAATGTCGTCGATAGTAGAGTACCTCTTTCTGAAGCCGGTTGCGACGGAGGCTGGTTACTGTCCAGTTGGTTGTATAGTCTTGTTTTTTTTTTTTAGGATTTTAATGAATATTTCATTAAGGTTATCCGAGAGGCTGAGGGGTCTGTAGTTACTTATTTTCTCCTTACCTCCCTTCTTGTGCAGGATTATCATTTCTGCTACGTGCCACTCTTTTGGGCTGACATTTGTGTCCACTATTTCGTTAACACTGCGGTCTGAAGGTCTAGGAGGTCGAAAGTTGCTGCAGTGTGTGATTCTCTGTTCTGTCGGGTCACGGAGCTGTCCCTGTTTTCAATTTTTGTATAGCATGTTGTGTCTCATTTTTAATTATTTTGGGGAAAAGGGTAAGTCAGCAGTGTTTGCTGTCCCCAACAGTTTTTGTCCCTTTTCTTGTATACTATGATTTCTGTTATGGGTGTGGGTAGTTGGTAGACCGTACAGTTTTTTTTTTGAAAATAGGACGTAGCTATCTCAATTACTGTACTTTCTCCTCGTCTGAGCTCGCCTCTTTTATCTCTCAGCTTGTTGATTATCTTACACCTGGTTGCTAGCTCCATTTTCACCTTGCGTATTGACCACGAGTTTTTAATTATCTCCTTCGTCTTTTCTTCCTCGTACCTTCGTATGTCCTGTTCTGTTTCCCTTCTTACGAGCTTCTGAAGTTCGCTTAGTTCGACTCTTTGGCTTGCTGATAGCTCCACCAGCCCTCTCAGTGCCTCTCTTCTGTTTATTAGTTCTTTCGTTGTTGAGATTTTATCATTGGTGCTTTCCGTTGTCTTCTACTTCCCGTATAGTTTACCCGCTTCCTTGATTGTTTTTAAGATTTCACTATAATATACATACATATATCTTCGTTCTTATATGCGCCCCTTTCTTTGTAGTTCCTGAGTTGGCTTGTTATGTATTCATTTGCGGCCCTGAGATTGTATCGGGGAATAATCGTTTTCAACTTACCATTGTGCTTCCTGTAATTCCTATATGAGACCCTGTTCTTGATTTGCATCGTGCATGTTATGATTTTGTGATCGGAGGCGAAACCGAAACTCGCAAGAGAGAGTGGGGAGATATCCGCGGTTATTGACGTATCGTTAATAAGAAGGTGATCAATTTCATTCTTTATTTTTCCATTAGGCGAGACCCAGATCCATTAGCGGTTTGGATTTTTCTTGAAGAACGTGCCTGCAATTTTTAGTTCCCTAGCTGTCGCTCAGTCTAGTACCCTCTTATTTATCGTTTCTAGAGCGTGCGGGCCTATGCAGTCGTACTTTGACCTTATTGATACTTCATTCCCTATCTTGGCGTTAAAATCATCCATAACTACTCGCACTCGCTATCTTCCGTAGTGTTAAGTGCATTGTAGAACCGGTCAATCTCCGTGTCACTTTTCTCTATAGTAGGCGCGTATATCTAAATGATAGACATGTAAGTCTTCTTTTCACCGTTCAACTTTAGCACGCAGATTCTTTCATTTATGCCCTTTATTTCGCGCACCCTGTCCGAGATCTTACCGTTTATTTAGAAACCCACCCCCTTTTGACCTTTCGTTTCGCCGTTGTAGTAGAAGTAATTCCCGTTTTTCCTCCTTATGAGATTTCCCCTTCTTTCCTTACCTCTGCTAGCCCTATTACATCCATCCCATTTTATATTCTGCAATGCATTTTCCAGCTCGCACACTCTTCCTTCCCCCGCCAAACCTCTGCAGTTGAAGAAATACATGTTTAGTTTCGAGGCTGGGCACTTTTTGCCTTCTTTACGGTATCAGTTATTACTTTTATCGGTGGATGGACAGTATAATTCTAATAATTATTTTTATTAACTTAATTTATTTATTAATAATTAAAAATAAATTTTATTTAAAAAATTTATAATATTTTTAATATTCTTTAATTTCCAAAATTAATATTAATTCTAATTAAATTAAAATATTATAATGAAATTAATTAAAAATTTTATTAATATTAAAACCCCTTCAAAACGCCCCACAGTGACTGCACTCCGGCTGCGGGCGGTTTACCATGAGCTCGGTTTACATTCTGTTTAACTTTCGAAAGGTCCACGATTATCGGTCGGATGTCGCGCACTCCTGGTGAATCTCTGCACCTGATTCTCGAGCGTCTGTTGATTCGGATCCCACTTACCTCTAGGCGGCTTCTTGGCAGACTTACTTCCTCCTGAAGGCGCGGTGCACCCCATGCCGTTCGCTGTCGTCTCTGTTGCACCTGGGTCTGGGGGTAGCGATTCGATCTCTTCGCTGGGTATCCTTTGTCCATCCATAGTTTATCGGATCCAATTTCTTCCATTGCTGTACCACGCAAACTTGATCACATCCATCCTCACTAGCTGCTTTGCTTTCTTTAGTGTTTCAGTGTTCTTCCGCGTCAGGTGCTCATCCGTGTAAATTTTCGTACCATTGCATTCTAGCCTTTCTCGTTTTTAGTGCTTGATAAGAGCGTCTTTAGTGTCCAGGTTGTTTAACCTGACCACAATGCCTGGTATTTCGTCTCTACTGGCAGGTAAGCAGTGTATTGGACAGACGTCGTTATCTTGCACCTTCACTCCCAGTTCGTTGGCAAGTTGCATGAACTTTTCCCGAAGGTTTTCGTTTTGTATGGCTGGCATTCCGTTAATAATTATATTGAATTTTTTACTGCGTTCGAGGTTATCTACTCTGCTTTCCAGTTTACGGTTAGCTCCCTTCAGTACCTCTGTTTCCGACTTTTAATTCTACGAGCTGCTTGGTCCACGAGGCCAATTTTGCGTTAAGATGAGTCATTACCGTCTTCGTCGAGCTTGTATCTTCTGTTAACTTTAATAGTCAGTTCTCACTTTCTTCGTCCATGCTGATTTATGTGTAACGTCGACAGCGAACTATTCGCGTGGTACCGGCTCTGCAGGTATATGCCTGGCTCTGATATGATAGTGAATCTTTTTTGCTTACTGCACGCACTACGATCGTGCGATATCTGCGCTGTAACTCACAACGCTACGAAACACGTCTGTGCACTTCTATCGTTAAACCGAACTTTCCAAATAAAAATACTCTTTTAAAGTTGACTGAAGTCTCGTTTATGTCAGTACACTCCTACTTTGCTGGATTCCTTGAAAATCCTTGATGATCTACCGAGCTTATTCTCGTTAAGACGGCCGCTATTGAGAAGTTCTTAATTTCAGTATTTCGCTTTGGGAAGGATAGTTTATTGGTCCCATCGTTTTCCCCGTGTATCTGCGTTTACTGGACAGTGGGTTTCGACGCAGCACTAATCTGTTTAGATTGACCCTTGTATGTACCCTTCAGAACTCTCGTGCCAAATTTTACCATTTCTTGTAATGAAGTGTGCGTTTCGTCTGGAATTCTGCGTAAATTCCTTAAACTGTTTGTCACCGGATGCGTTACGTTCGTGGGTCGTCCGGAAACGAAAGGAACTTACCTCGTCCAATGAGTCAGTTGTACAGAATCATAAGTGTCACTCACGGAATTGAATAAGTGCATAGCCCTGATTACCGGGCCGGTACGCAGAAAATCAGTGACATGCTACTGCAAAATGTGACGCTTTGCCTTGCTTGTGGCTAGCCTTGACCACAGCTATGTGAAAAATGTGAGATTATACGTGCAGGTATTCTTCGACTGGAGTTCAGTTAGCTTGAGACCTAAAACTGATGCTAATATTTAGACTTTTTGAAACCACGTAGTGAAATTTGTGATTCTACTTACCGTTACGGTGTCATTGTGTACTTTGCATGGAAGTTGGGCGTCAAAACTGAATGTTAGATTACAGCGTCGACGTTTTATTAGAGGTTTACTTGTGTGCACTGCATAATTATTATGTACGCGATATGATGTTCTATAGTATGAAATTTTTGTTATTATCAATTTATCTGCTCGCTTCCGTTGGTAATAACGTGCTTTATAACAGGCCATTTTATTAATTTTTCAGCTGTCGATGAACGACTTCAGTGTACATCGTATAATCGGCCGCGGAGGTTTCGGAGAAGTCTACGGATGTCGAAAAGCGGATACGGGAAAAATGTACGCTATGAAGTGCTTAGACAAGAAACGAATTAAAATGAAACAAGGCGAAACATTGGCTTTGAATGAACGTATCATGCTATCACTAGTCAGCGATGGGGTATGTGATGGTTGTTGTCGCGTTTCATTAAAGCTCATTCATTTTTTCGAGCAATAGCCGGAAGTACATTCAGTAGTGCATGATGATAACTTTCCACGCTTATATCTGGTTGTACTAATTGACGTATTCGTTTTTTGTGTTGTGCAGGAGGATTGCCCTTTTATAGTATGCATGACTTACGCATTTCATACTCCCGATAAACTGTGTTTCATATTAGACCTGATGAATGGCGGTGATTTACATTATCACCTTTCGCAGCACGGCGTATTCAATGAACAAGAGATGAGGTTTTACGCTGCCGAAGTTATTTTAGGTGAGACTTGATACGACCGACGTGTTATCGCGGAACCAAACAACGAATAATGGTCGAAAACCTTAGAAACGTTAGAATGGCCGGGAAAATTTAGAATAAATTTGGAAAATGACGGCGTGTTGGGGTGCACTCATGACGCTGTCATTACTATGAGATAGAATGCATTATATTCGAATGAAGGTCAAAGGATAATCAGCAGTGATAATTTTGTATACGCGCTTATACGTTTTGCACCGGTTTTTTTAGTCTATTTGGTTTATATTTAATTTCAGTGTCTGTGTTGGAGAAATTAATAAAATTCAGGAAATAGTCATTAATAAAAAATACCAACTGCAAACAGTAGACAGAATAATTAACAAATTAATACAACAAAAAAGCACAGACACAGAATCAACAACCACAAAAACGGACAAATACGCTGGAGCAGTACCATTCACAGGGACATATACATACAAAAGGGTGTGATTTATTGGCACGAAAAAAAATCTGAACGCCCATTAAAAAAGGTGTAATAACAGTCGATTTGTAAAACGCACGAAATTATAAACATCACACGAAATGAAAAGTAGGAACCGAAAAAAAAAAGAAGAAAAAAGGCCGCAATGTAAAATTGCAAAACGAATAAAAATGAACGAAAGTTCTATACTATGTGCACATGTAAAAAAAATAAAAATCACGGTAGTTGTCAGCACGAAACACGAATATCTGGATAAGTTCATAGAAATAGGGAATTCATCAAATGAGGAGGGCTTTTCTAGCCTTTGCTGGCCTTCCTCTTTTTCTTTTTTGACCAATAGGTATATTTTTGGCTTCAATCGGTACCTCTACCTCCTTGCGCCGTACCTGCATCCCCAAAGCATGTTTGTATTGTTGGGATTTTGCAAAAACTGGGCATGAACATGTAACTCATGTAGGAGTCACTGACATTTGCCAAATTTCTGTTCTCCATTGCTTGAAATCATTGACGCTTGACCACTTCCCCGCTCGACGTTGGAACTTCCCAAGGAGTTTTGCTGTGATTGGTACTTTCATTTCCAGAAGAGGAAATGAAGTACTGAGTGCAGCCATCACCCTCACGTTGCAGCACAGGCACATTTTGAATCACCCACTGGCAGGCTTCTGTCCACATTGGTAGAGAAATTGAACGTTTTTCAGTGAACGGGAGGCAGTTAATGGAAGATGGATTCTGTCGTTGCGACCACTTGGTGATCATGTTTGCAGCGCAGCTGAGAAATTGTCCCACCGGTAGTCTCTCCCTTAATGTGTGCTCTTCCTTAGTGACAGCGTTGGTGGCCTCGATCCCGTTATTTGTAGATGGGTATCCGACAGCAACTCCTTCGTATCCATTTAGAAGTATCAGTAACCATTTTTTGTGAAAGTATTCAATGAATTCAGCCATTTTACTGGCACTACTCCCCCCCCCCTTCTTCAGGAATAGCGATGAGGTGTTCACGAACATCTCCTCATCTCCACTTTTATATCTCGTTAGTTTTTAGTTCTAATGAAACGTTCGCACAGCGTAGTAATGCGTTTCGTAACTGCAAGAAATAATATTGCGTTGACAGATGGTATTATTCTGTTTGCGAGTTACTGCGGGATGTCCGCTTTAAATGTCATCATGTTAGATTCTTTGTTCGTGCGCAGATATTTCGTTCAAACATACTTTCCATTTCGGGCTATTTATTACTCCCCCATACAAAATACAGAAGGTATTCAACCAATACAACATAAAACTCGGAATGAGAAACAGACCACCTCAGATCTAATGAATAAGCAATGACAAAACAGAAACAAATGACAGGAACAACAGCAACAGAGTATACAGACTGGACTGCGAACACTGTAACATGACCTACATAGAAGAAACAGGCAGAAGATCCACAACTAGAATAAAAAAACGTGAAAAATCACAGAAGCTGAAGGATGACAGATCTTTTTTTTGGAAAACACTACAACGAGCAGGGACATAACAACCACAAGTTGACAGAAATACTAAATCCTACACATAGAAAACAACACAAGAAAAAGAAAATTAAAAGAACAACTTGAGATAAAAAAAAGCAAAAACAAAACAACCTAATAAACACAACAACTAACTTCCAAAGCGAGAACCTATTCCAATCAGTAATATAACACTCACTGATAGGACAGACCACACAGCCACGAACAACCAATAGGAACACATTAAATAGGTTTTGCCATACGGTACTACACATCACTCGATAAGTACAGGACGACAAAGAGAAAAGTGTTTACTCCATTGAAGATGACATAACAGCCGCAAGCGTTCTGGACTACCGAAGGAATAAATTGTGAAGTGGCACACCCTACATACAGAATATTTTATTTTACTGGGGGGGGGGGGGGTCACACTGGTCTGAAACGATACCCTAGTTTGCATTTAAAATGTGGTTCAAGAGTTGTTAGATTTATATTTTAGACTGTAGATTCCGGACTGGGAGATATTTTTACTGTAGGACCTACTACAGAGGTCACTTAGAGCCTATGGCTTATCACTTATCACTTATCATATTCTCAAACTTGGGTAAAAATTTGATATGAGTGAGAAGAGTATTTCAAGTCTCGTTAAGAATTTTTATTATTAAACCTTTCCTAGTAATCTAGAAATATGAGCACCCTGAGTCTTAGGGGGAAAAACATAAAATTTGGAGTGCCACGTCGTCTGTGGTAGAGAATTACTACCTTTCTGCGTCGCCTCGCGTATCAAGAAGAGGAGATGAGGGGTGAAAGAAGGAAGCGCGTCCGGCTGTGGTGCACTCAAATTCCAGGTTAATGCTGGGTGAGCGTTACCTCCATCGATAGGGTGTTCCATAGTGGCTCTGGCAGGACAGAGTGAATCCGAAGGAGAGAGGTGAAATGAGGGCCTGGCCAGCCTCAATGTGTCCTTCTGGTTGCTGATGCGATACTCGAAATGGTAGTTTCGGGAGCAGGGGTGCGTGCGGTGTCTGGAGCCAATTTAGCATGCCTGAACTAATATTTGCTGTTCATTCCTGCGTAGAATATTACTTGCCTAGTATTGGACTAAATTATGTGAAAAACTCGTCAGCAATCTTTCGAGTTCTTTTAAAATTCCGAGAAGTGCAATGCTCTAATTGAGCCGTTGCCATTGCAACATCCGATCATTTCTGTAAAGCCTAGACAATACTGAAAGTAGTAGGTCTTGTACGGAACAAGTTGATGTACAGTTTTGATCACTCGAATGCAATTATGTTTCTCGATTTTCATCCACAATCCGGTGTGCATTGTTGTTTGAATTCACGCTCAATGTCTTTGGTAAGACTCGCGTCTTGGGGATCTAAGACTGCCTTGCGGCACTTCTTTTTGTTCACTCTTACGCCTATCACGCGCTGGAATCAAGAAATGCAGATTTTGTCCATTTATCAGCTGAGCCAGCCGTACTATGCCACGTTTCTGGCATTCGTGAACAAATTTTCAAGACACTAATTGTCTGTTACTAATGTTTTTATCAACCGGCCGGAGAGAAATCCACCTTTTCTTGACGATGATTTATGGTTACTCAGCTCAGTGGAAGTGTGTGAATTCATAGATGACCTCTAGTGTCCAACGATCAACAAGCCTTATTGCATCTTATGGAAAACGTATCAAAACAAAGCACGCTTTTCAAATACAAAGGGGGTAACCTGAATTCTTCTTATAAACTGATTTTGAAAAATAATGCTGTATAACTGTTGGACGCAATGAGCAATAAGAGCCATTCTATAATTTTTTCCAGTTGACAGTTTTTTTGGTGTTTCTCTTTGTCTGTCCCTTTAGTTAAGTCTGTCGCTTCCTATTCCGTTGACTTTTCGATCAGCATTATTTTTATCCCTCGCCAGGGTTGGTACGACACACGTTTTTTTTTTTTCGTGTACTAGTTCTGTCATTTTGAAAAGACGTCTGAAATTAAGAAGTGTACCAGAAAACATCTTACAGTACATCTCTGTTCGCGTTTCCTAGGTTTTAAGATAATTTTTTATTTATTTTTACAGGCTTAGAACATATGCACCGACGTTACATCGTATACAGAGATTTAAAACCGGCGAATATTCTGTTAGATGAACACGGACACATTCGAATATCCGACCTCGGCTTGGCTTGTGATTTTTCAAAAAAGAAGCCGCACGCTAGTGTGTAAGTTTTCAGAAAAATATAAATAAATGTACCTGGCCTGTTTTGGTCGATTTCACCTAAAACGTTGTGTCCTGTACGAATAATGTGTAAATTGATTTAATTTTTAGTGGAACTCACGGATATATGGCTCCGGAAGTACTTTCTAAAGGAACTTGTTACGACTCTAGCGCTGACTGGTTTTCTTTCGGATGTATGTTATACAAATTACTGAAAGGACACAGTCCTTTTAGACAACACAAGACTAAAGATAAACACGAGATCGATAGAATGACGTTGACATCGGTAAGTTCGCAAAAGCCAGCTCGTCGCGTCGTGCCACCAACATAGGTGGCCTTTGTATGGAGGGGCTCGGTAGATTAACCTCCCAGGAGGTCCCCCTCCCCCGAAAATATTAGAATTATCCAAAATCAACTTTTTGAACAGGGTACTCCGCCCTAGTCCCCCTCCAGACCGTACAGCCGGTTTGCGAATGCCCGCCAATTTATACTGGCAGTTTGTGCTGAAATATCATTGAAGTTACTTAATTAATTTGCAGAATGTCGAGTTACCAGAAACGTTTTCGAGTGAATTGAAGGGTCTATTAGAAAATTTATTGCATCGAGAAGTCAACGAAAGATTAGGCTGCAGAGGCCGGGGGTGAGTTGACGAATTTGCATCTTAATTTATTCCCTAAATTAACCGCCTTTTTTCTTCATAACGAACCATGGTATCGCTGCTGGGAAAAAGTAACTCCGGCTCAGCTTCAAATAAATGGTCGAAGCTGAGCCGGCTTCAGTTGTGAAGACTTGATTCGCTACAGCAGCCCGGAGTCACAGAAAAACTGCTGCTGCGTTTTTGAAATCCGTCTTCGACTCCTTGCCGTTCGTTTGGTTCAGGCTACAGTAAAATTAAAGGTTTTTTCGAATTTCTCCGTGCCAAATAACGCTAAGTGTATTGTGTTCAATTCAGCGCCGAAGAAGTAAAAGATCATCCATTTTTCAACGGCTTGGATTGGCAACAAGTGTACATGCAAAAGTACCCGCCTCCGTTGGTGCCACCGCGTGGAGAAGTGAATGCCGCAGATGCATTCGATATCGGGTCGTTTGACGAAGAAGACACTAAAGGAATCAAAGTATAGTATTGTTTCTCTTTTCTCGTATAATTTGCGTTTCAGTCATTCTTCCTTCTACCCCATCTTGATGTGCTGAAGCTATCGAATACCCTCATTCCTTACATTTGATCGTCGGCAGTTTTACAATTTTCAAACGATTCTTACGGGGTGTTCTATTGCATTTACAAATAGCTCACGGAAGCAGATCAGGAATTATACAAAAATTTCCCATTGACTATTTCGGAAAGATGGCAAAATGAAGTGGCAGAAACTGTTTTCGAAAGTGTGAACTTAGAAACAGATAAAACGGAACAGAAGAAGAAAGCGAAGCAAAAACAACGGTTCGACGACGATGAAAAAGGTTTGTTGGGATTTGAACAATTATATTTTTTGACATTTAATATTTTAGTTTACATTTTCTCTCTCTTTTTTTTTTATTTATTTTTTTATTTTATTTTATTTTTTTTATACACCTAACGACAGCACACGCTTCCCTATTCGCGGTTCCACTGTCGTTATCGTGTCCGTCCCCGCCTTACTGCCGCCGTATCGTGGCATCACCTTTCGGTATTCTTCTCGAACACGGCGACGGGCTTCGGCTGCATAGCCGACCTTTCGGTGGGGTAGCCTTCTCTATTTATGGGGAGTCATCGCTCAGGATCTGTTGCGTGGACTACGTGAGTTGCGCGGATGCTGCTCGCTGGCTCACGCGTTCGGCGTCCTCCTTGGCCCGCATCACAGTACCAGCAAATTGTATCATCGCTGCCCAGTTCTGCGGGCTGGCCAACATCACTTCAACCATTGTCTCGGGAGTGATGTGGCTGCTGACGGATGCCTCGAGTGTTGCTCTTGCGTCTTTCCATGTAGTGCAGCAAAAGATGGTATGCTGCGCGTCATCAACTTCTGCTGGGCAATGCGAGCACTGGCAGGGTACCTTGTTCCAACGGTCAAGATAACCATTGAAGCACCCATGCCCGGTGAGCGTCTGCGTGAGATGGTATGTCAGCTCACCGTGCCGCCGCAAACGCCATGCATCAAGGTCGTGTACTAGTCTTGATGTCCAGTGGCAATGGGCGGGCTCTTGGAGGCGAACCACCCACTCTTGAATTGTTTGCCGCCGGACTTGTCGTTTGATCTTTTTTACGCCTTTCTTTTTTCTATCCGCTGGTAGGAGCTTCTGGAAGCGCTGATACAGCATAGCGCTCTCCCTAGTCTACAGATCGATAGGAGGCATTCGGGCTAGTACTAGAGCCGCTTCATATGAGACGGCTCTATACGCGCAAATTATGCATAACGCCGTAGTCCGCTAGACCCTTCCAATGTCTTCTCTGTTCTCGCGGTATGCCGCGATTGGCGCCCAATTGGGGGCTCCATAGAGAAGAACCGAGTGGATTACTGCCGAATATAGTCTTCTTCGACTCTCACTCGGCCCCCGAAGGTTCGGCGTAAGCTGACGCAACGCTCTCAGCATCTACTCTGCTTTCTCTGCCGTTGTACGGAGATGTGGTTTCCAACATAGCTCGTTGTTCACCGTCATCCCCAGGTACACCATCTAGGGCTATAGGAATACTGGTTCACCCAGTACCGCTAGGTCAAATGGCTGTGGCCTGTTACCTTTCCGCCCGTGGAAAAGGACGGCTTCTGTTTCCTGGGCTGTCACCTCAAAGCCATTCGCATGCATCCAGCGAGACACCATCTCGATGCTGAGTATGGACCTGCTGCGAACTTCCTGCTCCGACCTCTCCTCTACAAGGAGAAGGGTGTCGTCGGCAAAGTAGATGACTTGGGCTCTTCTTGAAAGTATGAGCCGCAGGACCCTGTCAAAAGATATGTTCCACAACAGCGGTCCTAAAGGCCCATTTACATTTGTCACTTAAAATGATCATCTTGGATGAATGACAAATGTAAACACGATTTCATCTTCATTTCCTCCAGAATGATCACCGAAAGTGAGCGGTGAATGGAATCAATCCCCAATTGATTTTTAGTGAAAAACCTTTCATTGTTCCTTGGAAAACGATGACTCATCACGGGTCAACGCCTAGTGAAAAATGTGAATTTGTCGCCTTCGGTGATTCATCCAAGATAATCATCTTGAGTGACAAATGTAAATGGGCCTTCAACTAGAAATCCAAGGTCGTGACTCCAGCCCTGGATAAAAGTGAACAATGAAACGAAGAAAAAAAAAAAAAAAAAAACTGATGAAAATGTGCGAACGCGGATGAGTCACTGTGGTTGAATCATTTTGAGTGATCACTCCCGATGATCATCAGAAATGAAACAGTGTAAATCCCCCTTAAAGACCGATCCCTGAGGTACATCCGCCGAGATGATCTTCTGGACCTGGCCATTTTCTGTGTCTATATACGCTATCTTTCTGTCTGCCAGGTAGCTCCTGATGATCGCTCGTAGGTACCCCGGGAGATCCCACTCATTCATCGCTTTCAGAACACGCTTCCAAGGCAGTGTATTGAAAGCGTTCCTCACATCGACCATCTACTGTATACAGTGTTGATGATCCGCACATACAATATACCGCGTCATTGGTCGACCGACCCACTCGAAATCCATGCTGGGATTTCGACAGCCCACCTTTAGAAGTAATGTGTGTGCCCTTCTACCCGCAAAGCAATAACCCGCTGCAGTAACTTGCCTATGTCATCCAGTTGACATAGGGGCGGTACGAGGAGTGCAAGCCCTCTGGTTTGTTATTGCCTTTGCGAAGCAGGGCCGGCCTCGCTGTCTTCCATATTGCCGGAAAGTGGCTGTCTTCAAGACACCTAGTAAAGAAGGTGCGTAGCCATTCCGGCCTCAGCGAGTGGATCAGTTCACAAGCCAGGCTAGTTACGCCATTCGGCCCTGGGGCTTTCCTCTTTCCTCTGATCCGATCCACAGCTATTCTCAGCTCATATGCTGTGACTTCCAGCCGCGGATCCCAGTCGTGCCTGGGGAGCTCCCGCCTTCGTGGTAACGGCCGGTGCTGGGGAAAAGAGTGGCAACGATTTTCCCAGCGTCGCGGACGGTAGCCCAGTCATCGGGGAGGGGGATAAGAGTCGCTGTAGGACCACCTTGTATGGGCGGCCTGATGGATCATCGTCCACCGTCTTGACGAGCTTGGCCCACTTGTCTGCCTTTGCTCTTTTGACGGCTGCGCGCAGTGCTTTCTTGGCATTCATCCCCTCAGCATCGTCTGCTCGAGAGGCTCGATTCTGTCTCTGTCTGTCTGTTGGTCTCCCCCCCTCTTTCCCCCCTCTCCCGTGAATTGAAAATAAATACCATCTTAGGAAATTGGTAACGGTCTTTTATTTTACAGTTCGATTCAGTGCAGCCAGCCTTCTTGAAATTTCAGGAGATCTACTGAAAATCTGGGATGTCTCTTGAATGTCTTTTGTGTTTCATAAACTTTTCTGATCTTTTGCGAATTTCTCATTTCCAAATTGCTGGTATTTTTCGATTCTTCTGAATTCAATAGGGTCTCTGAATTTTCTGTCAAACCGCCTGAATTTGTTCTTAATCCTCTGAGTTTTTTCTGAAAGTTCTTGATCGTCTCTTGCCAATTCTTTTAAACATTGTTGAGAAAACTTTTCAAATACGTCAATATTTTGCATTCTTATAATATGTATTGATTTCCTCCGTTTCTTCGATATTTTTGAAATTTCCTTAATTTGCCTGAACTCTGAATGTGGTATTCCTAAAATTCTCTTGGCGTAGGCTGTTGTCAACAATTAAAATACGTATTTTATATATGAGGTCTTCGCATAAGATACGCCTTTCTTGCAATAGTGGGCTCGGTAAATTACGATCAACCATATCTATCGTGTACCTAACGTCTTGACATGTCGTATTTATTTACTTTTATTTCCTTTAAAGAATCGGATTGTATCTTACACGGATACATAAAGAAACTGGGAGGTCCTTTTGCTTCTGCATGGCAAACAAGATACGCCAAGCTGTACCCGAACAGACTGGAGTTACATCCGGAGTCTGGAAGTGGAAAGCCGGAATTGATATTTATGGACCAATTAGAAGATGTCAGCGGCGACTTGGTGATTGTAAAGAACGAGCACTGTATTATTTTGAAAACAAAAGATACCAAAATAGTGTTAACCAATTCGGTAAGTCAACGGCGATTGAGTTGCACAGTACGTGAGGTGACTTGAGGCGGTTGCGGTTTCAGAGGGGTCGTTAGGAGTCGGAGCCTTTCCCATTGGATTCAGCTTTACAAAAAGTAAAACTTGGAATGAAACGAAGTATGTTTCTTTTGAATTTGATGGTGGGTCTAACCAGAGATGGGCGTTGCTCTTGCTCACTGTTTGGTGAACTTAGTTCTGAACTAGTTCATCTCCCCCAAAAAAAGACCAAGAACTAGTTCACGAATTTTGGTCTTGATCAACTTGTTCATCTATTTTTTCATTTTCTTTTTTGGGAGGCTTTTTCTTGTATATTTCACTTTCTGGACTCTAGTTTCAAATTTCATAATGGTTTCAGAGTTACAATTACGAATTATAATAGTATTGAATTTTTATTTGATGTTTAAATTTTAATAAACAAACGCATAGGATTTCAATAGGGATTTTGAAAAATTACACTACTGAACAAAATGAAATTTTTTGTTTGCACAACGCATTTAAGGAGGTGATTCTTGAGTACTTTTCAACGCTGAATACAGTGCCGTCGGCCGTTTTTCTCTATCACGTCTAGTTTTTCTGATCAAAAACTATAAAAAATTCAACTAAATGTGTTCAAAAAGAGGTTGGAACTGAATGTGGTTATACTGATTCGTGTTGTTGTGTGTTGCGGTCGTGTGTAGTGGTGTGTATTCCGTCTGTTTGTTTTCTGTTATTGTGGTCTGATAACACTGATAATATCAGTCAGTGGTACCGCTTATTCCAATGCAAAAACAAAATGGAAACGAATTTCAGTCGTTCAGAACTCCGAATTGTGACGTGATAGAGAAAAATGGGTCGCAGTATCGTGTTCAGCGTTAAAAAGTACCTCAGAATCACCTGTCGAAATGCATTGTGCAAAATAGTTGTTCAGTAGTGTTATTTGGGTAATAACCTAGTTTTCAGTTGTAGGCTATCCAAAAAATTTTTTCTCGCTGCGTTCGCGATTTTCTTTGCCACCAGCACAACTCAAATTTTAAATGAACAAGACCAAGAGCAAAAAGGTTCTTTTTAATGAACAAACAATGAACTAGATCAGTCGGGAGACCAAGTGAACAAGAGCAAGAACTAGTTCACTAAAAGTGGAAAAGAACAAGAGCAAGAGCAAGTTCATTAAATAGTGAAGAACGCCCATCTCTGGGTCTAATTACCTTTTGGAATAACTATGCAACATTTAAATTGAAAAATTTTATATCTAGGTTCCGTCTGAAAAACTCAAAGTTTGAAAAGATGTAAAGATGTTATTGTAAATTTGTTCAAAACTAATTAGAATTCTTGGAAACATCTTTCAGACTCTTGTAGACTTATTTTAGACACTTCAGCCATTCTTCTGAACTTGTATTTTTCCAGGTCTGATTGAGACTCCTTTAGACATGTTTGAAACTTATTGTAATTTGAGACTCTTCGGGATTTCTTTTAGATTCGTTAACGCTTATTCTATGTGTATTTCAGACATTTTAAAGATCCTTATAGACTGTCTTAAGATTTTTCAAGACTTCTTCTTTCAACACTCTTTGAGAACTGTGAGGCTTTCTCGCATTTATTAAAGACCTGCAGGTTCTCTAAACTTATTTAAGACCATCTTTAAGACCCTTTCGGAATCGTTTAAGACTGTTCAGAGCTTGTATTGAACTTTTTAGACTTTTCTAAACATTCGTGACTGTTCAAGACGTCTCTCAAATTCACTGGAACTTGTGAGACTTACATGACTGTAAAGAATGTTCAAAAAGCTTAAATGAGTTTGGAAAATGCCCTTTAACGGGCTGAAATAGTCCGAAAATTACAATCAAGCCTACATACAAGAGTCTTGAAAAATTCTGGACGAGTCTGAAAAGGTGGACTAAAGCATGTCTAGATGGGTTGAAAGAAATTGAAAGGTTCCTGTGAAAAACAACCTTAGTCAGTTTTGAAATTTCAACTTTGCCGACAGATAGTGCTATAAGTTCTCTTCAGCTAGGTGAGTTGTCGGCGTGAGTTTGTCGGCAGATGTTGCCTTGTTCAAATCCACTATTGTGTTGGAGCATGATCGCGTGGATACGACGCTATCTGTCCACAAAGTCGGAATTTCAAAATTGACTAAGGCTGTTTTTCACACGAACCCTTCATATTGTGGGAAGTCTTGAGCATGTTTGAAAAGCCTGACAGTGTTAAACCCATGTGAAAAATCTTTAATGTAAAAGCGTCTGTGGAAACGGTCTTGAAAGAGAAGGTTTTAAATATGTCTGTTTGTCTTAGAAGAAAAATGTTAATGAATTCTTACCATGTCTTGAAGAGCTAGAAAGTCTTGAGCAGCTTTGAAACAGTCTTAAAGAGCCTGAAGAAGGTACTGAAGGACGTAGCAGGTCATACAAGTCTAGAAAAGTCTTGAATAAGTTACAGTTTCATATCTTTAACGCAATGTTCTAATTATGACATTCATCTTCCTGCAGGATGAGATTGGTTTGAAAGAATGGGCCAATTCGCTGCGATCTGCTTATAAGTGTTCCTTAGAATTATTAAAAAATATGAAAAAGGTGAACAAAATCATCTACGGGGGCAGCCGAAACGATAAAACGACGGCCATCATCGCTCCGCAAAATACCAATGGTCATTAGCGATAGTTCATGGTGCGTAGCTACCTGTGTCGTGTATCCAGCTACGAGTAAAAAAAGTGTAATACAATCCGGTAAGTCACTGGCAGTGTAAATTGCTTTTATCGAATCTTATGGGTGGGTTCCCATTCGAGTTACTCGTGAGTTCTCCGATCATTGCTTTGTTGGAAATCGAACCGTGCCCTGAATTGGTTGGCATTATGAAGAATGTATTCTAGCGTTTTAAAATGGTAATGTGGCCGCGTGCTACAAAATGGAGGAACAGATACCGTTTAGCATACTGTGTCAGTATATTTTCTTCACGATCGGACATTTATTTCATAATACCATCTCATTGTTGTTCGAGATGAATACATAAGCTTGACATTGACCTATCTTGAAACTGTTTTGATTCTCATCAGCGTGCATTCCTTTTCAGAAGCCGAGCTGTTTCTTTGGAAACTGCACGTATAACAGTATCCGAAGACGAGCGGCGAGTTTGCGAAAGTAAAAATCTATGACAACTCATTGATGCTCCAACGGAGAATTACGATTTATGTCCGGTATTCGCCGTACGTAGATGATACTTGATAGTAAGTGCTGGGCCGACGTGATCGTACTCGCTTTTCTCGTCTTAAGGTTAGGTTTGATCGTGTTTGCGCGTGATTCGAAGACGTTCGGAAGTGCGCTCGTATCGTAGATACGACTTCCAACGCCCGTTGGTAGCGGTTAGTCCATTATTTAAGTTACCAGGTATTATCGTCAGTACTGTACGATACTGACCTAGTCGATACTATCGAATTGTCTTCTATTTAGTATAAATACACCCAGTCGTACAGTATCGACAAACTGTACCGTATTGTATCGTAGCGTGTAGTATCCGTTACGCGATACGTACGAATACCGCATTCCACCGCCGATATCTCAAATGTTTCATGTCAAAGACCCATTTAGATCGGCTGGAGGATCGAGTGCCCGAAATATCGGTTTCGTTAGTTGGAAGTTCATAGCGAGTTACCTCCGCGTACAAAGATGAAACTTTGTCGGAATCGTAGTTTGTGTAGACCTTGTAGTTCTGCGGTTTTCATCTTGCGCCCATTCCTCTGTAGGGTAAGCGTGAAATGTCCTGCAGCTATGAATGGAGGAAGAGTGACCAGGGTAAACTCTTGCTCGCCGTCCTTCGAGTATTGGTGACTGTAGATGTCGGAAGAATGTTACGCGGTTTTAACCGACAAAATACCAGTAAGAAACGTATCATACAATTTATGTACACTTGTAATTTCTTCTTTCTTTCTTTTTTTGTTCGTTTTATTTTCTCGGGCTACGTGCAATTTTGGGGAACTGAAATCTAGAGTCGATGTCGATCAAAATTTTTCTCGCGTGTCGTTGAATGCGTAAAAAATTATTGGTTCATCGCCTTTTTTGTACTCATCGCGAACGACCATTATTGCGTACATTCGATTCCATTCAACTGTATTACGAAGTTAGATGTTCACGTTCAGTGCCGTATATTTTTAGAGCTCTCCGTTTCGTCGTTGAAACCTCAGTACCATGTTTCTCGGTTTCTTGGTTTCTTTTTGCATTACGATTTTCTTCATACAAGTGACGAGAAATCCCGGTTACTGGTCGGAGGAAACGGAAAGTTCAACATCTTTTTTGTCTCTCACATTACGCTAATATTTACTGTTATCATTGTTATTAATACTATCGTTACGACTATTATTAATATTAAAATTATGTGTTATTTATACGTAGGTAGGTAAGTAGATAGGTCGGTATTATTTATGTGTTAGTCTAATGGCGCGAGTGCCATTATAATGAATTTGATGCTCATCGGCGTTGGCATGTCTCTAACATACTCTCAGCAGTGTCAGCTCAGATAAGAATCTGAGCAGCACGGCGAAAACAATTACTCTAGATGTTATCGTGCAGTCGGTGTCGAAAAATAAACCCCAAAATGTGAACCAAAATGAGTAGGTCTTCTATGTGCTTTGAAACTTTGGCCAAAATTAACGGGACTGGTGGTCAGAAAACAACTTCCTTGCGTGAAATAACAAAAAGTTCAAAATGTAGCTGATACGATGTATTTTAGACTGCACTATCATATTTCATGTCAAAACCCACCCTCAGTCTACACAGGAAGTACAATTTGATACAACTGAAAGGTCCCGGGCTTCGGTACAATTTTTGACATTCGACCGCAAATTCCAGTAATAGAGTCCAAAATTGATTAACTTTTGTTTTAGTGCGAATTTCTAATCAGTATTTTGAAAAGTAGATTGGCAAAGAGTTGTGCCCATGTCTGGAAAAGTATCTATTCGAACTGCTGGACGTGTGTAGCTTTTGATATTCGACCAAAACGAAGCGAGGGCGTTCCAAAATTGATTATGCTACTATGTTCGTATTTGAAAAGCTCAGGTGGAAAATACGAATTCGGAGAAGTCGAACCTAGAAAAGGAATGTTCGAGAACAGTGGTGCATTCAAAAAGCAGGTCAACTTGTGTCGTACTTGTCTTTAGCTTTTTGGTGCCATCACACACCGCGGCTATCACATCAATTTTGAATATTGTTTTAAACGGGAAACCGACCACAAATACTGTACAAATCGAATTGCATAACCTGAGAGAAAGACTACAGTATGTTATTTATGATGTTATAATTAGCAGAGGTACTAAATTATCCTGCAGGTAACAGAAACTATTAAAGAACTGTGTTTTGGTTGTTTATCCCTGCATTCAAAATTTGAAGGAACCTACGTTCATTTATTATTCCTTTCTGTTATAGGTTACGTTTTGGTTTTGGGTGTTTCATTAGGGTGATTATGCGCACAGATACCTACATAGGTAGATTATTTGGATGCTGTTCGAACCAACATTTGTGGCAGTTTCTATAAAAAGGGGTTTCTTTGTCGATCCGACGAATTTTGAGTTACGGATAGTACGGAATAGAGGAGGAATGAATACCCGTTCCAAGGAGCTATCGGCGTGAATTGTAGCGTTTTTCTTTGTGGAGATACGAGCGGTCAAAGATGAGTGTAACAAGAACGTGCGGAAACACGTTTTCGAGAAAAACGCGTCTAAAGTTATACACACCTTTTTCTCCTACTCCTTCAAATGGCCGTAACTCGCCGCGGAGTCACGTTACCAGCTTCGAGGAGGGCTTGCTGGAAAGGTATTTTTTCGCTCCTCTACGTGGTAATAATTCAGAACATCGAATTTATTCGTGAGCTCCGAAAAACTGTGAAGAAGCGACGCAGACATTCTCATTCTCTTTTATAATTCTCTTTCTCTCTCTCCCTCTTCTCTCTGCCACCCGTAAATTTTATCTCTTCGTTATTGGGCGTTGAAGACAAAGTGGCTGACATCTGGTGGCAGAACTAGCAACTTCACAGTTATGGTATGAAAAATTGATCGCTCCCATAAGAAATGTACAGGCAGGGATGGTGTGGTGGGACATAATATGGCGATGCACGCGTGCCAAAGTGGCCCCTGAGACACCGCACCCTCGGCACCGGAAACTACCCTTTCGGGCATCGCATCAGTGCCGAGGGACAGGCAGGGATGGCAAACGAAACCGTTTTTTTTTTCGTTTCGTTATTTCGTTTCAATATTTTTGACAAAAATCAATCGTAATTTCGTTATTGCGTTTCGTGTGTTTGCCATCCCTGCTATTTACTGGACTCACCCTGACTCAACTCACCCGGGAAAAGAAATGAAATTTCGATTACAGTAGGCTCAGGTACTAGTACCCGACCCTAGAAAGTGGTTGCAATAGGCTCGGCTACTAGTAGCCGATCCTAAAAATCACAAATCGGAAAACTAGGGATGGCAAACGAAACGTTTTTTTTTTTTCATTTCGTTATTTCGTTTCAATATTTTAGACAAAAATCAATCGTTATTTCGTTGTTTCGTTGTTTCGTTTGCCATCCCTGTGTACAGGCGATGATTCGATATTTTGAAATTCTTAAAAATTACAGTTTTTTGACGATAGGTATTAACCGAATGCAGTTCTGTGCGCTATAAACTACAAATAAAAATGGTCGTCCAAAAAGAATGGACGTTCAAGTGTTCGTAAAACAAAAAAGATCTTGGCTCTCCATGTAAAAGTATAGGAGAAATCGATATTTTCATGTCATACCGGATTTTTGTGTTTACTAGTGTTAGTGTATGTGTGTGTATATATTACAGTCGACTGTAGCGCTCCTGGTGAGCGTTTCAACGGCGAATTGCGATGTTTTTCTGTAGAGATCGACCAAAATCTCAAAATTGATTGTTTCCATCGAAAAATTTTGTTTTTCTTTTTTCGTGTTTTCTGAGACTTCGATCGATCGACAAAGTTACCCCTTTTCATAGAAACTGCCACATTTTGTAAACAAAATGAGTTACTGGTATCGTTAAAAAGAGAGTAAAAAGTAGAATCTCTCAAAATTGGGCCCCGATTCAGAAATGTGTACTCTTGTTTCAAAAAGCTTATCAGTAAACGCTATGTCATATATGTAGTTTCTACATGGCTCTTGAACTTTCAAATCACGTGCTCTTAAGAACAGATTTTCCTGGTTGGTTCCCTTACGTTTCACAGCGTCCGTTTGGAAGGTGTTTTCAGTAGGGCTCGGAAATTAACGTAATCGATTATGTGATTATTCGGATGATCGAGATGTAATTAATCGATTAACCCGATTAGCTGCCAAGTTGAATAGTGTTCGATTATTTTTTATTATTTTGATTGTGATTGGATGCGTTTGACTGCCAGCGCTGCTAGTGTCAGCATGAAAAACAATACTCCATTCATTACTGTTTTACTTTTCTAATTGATTGTCAACTTATATTATTAACTGATAATGAATACTCATATGGGCCGAGCCTTAGATTTCAGTGTTAGCTGTTCAATCTATGTGATCGAACCTTAGTTTCCAGTTTTTCTTATTCAATCGATTGGTGGATCAGTGCTGTTTCCTCACAGCCGTTTCTGTGATCTTAATCAGAACGAAAAAGAACTAGTTCCTGTTTGCAAACATAGGATGCTATCCGTAGCAGATTGAAATTGTCATTCATCATTCACAGCAATTCGGATTCCGCAGGTTTCGTAGCGCGCTGCTGTTGTCTTACTGATAAGAAAATGAAAGAGTGATCGTGATTTTTTTACTATGGTTTTTTCGTTTTATTTCTAAAATAAGGTCAGGGAGATTTTCTTACAAGCTTTTGCGAGTGAAAACACAAAAACTGTCCGGCCAAACTGCTAAGTTATTCGTAATATTATAACAAAATCATTACTAAGTTGCAAAATCAAAGTAAAAGAATCAGAAGTAAAGTGTAAGGGAAAGTGAAACACCAAACTAAAACGGATAAGAAATCAAACTACAACATTGGTTCTATTCACGAAATATCGTCGTATCGTTCTATCATCACTAGCATCACTCTTTCGTTGGTTATAAAAACATCCACTAGATGCCGCCCACTTTGTTGCGGAATCCGAATTCGTGTGGTCAGAATGAAAGAGGAACAAGATTCGATTCGCCAACAGTAGACGTGAACGATGACCAGTTAAATTTCATTCATCTCATTGGTCACAGTTCGGAGCTGTTCGTGTGATTGTGTGAACAGAACTGAGTTAGGTTTCTATTTGCAAACAAAATAAGTGAACGATGAGTAAGTTTCAATCAGATGAATTAAATTTGAAATCCTAATTGTGAAAACAGCCCTAGTCAGTTTCGAATTTTTGACTTGAGTGGCAGACTAAGCTATATCCATTGCTCTGACGGATGAACTGCCTTGCTGGTTTCCATTCTCAAATGATGATTTTGATGAAATTAACTGCAATGTATTTGCATAATGGCGGCGGACGTTGCTCAGTCTATCATTTAAGGCAAAAAAAAAAAAAAAATCAAAACTGACCGTCAGGGTTTCAATTTTCATCATTTATACCCTCCTGATGTTTTGTCAAAGATGACGGGTTTTAAAATCTTAAGTTTTCATTACTTTATGAGTAGGATGTGTGAAGTGTTCAAAATTTACTTTTTATGAAGTATCAGATATCTGCGTATTGGCACCAGAGATGGGCGTTGTTCACTATTTAATGAACTTGCTCTTGCTCTTTTCCATTTTTAGTGAACTAGTTCTTGCTCTTGTTCACTTGGTCTTCCAACTGATCTAGTTCATCGTTTGCTCATTAAAAAGAACCTTTGCTCTTGGTTTTGCTCATTTAAAAATAGGGTTTTTGTACCAACAAATTGCGAGCAAAATTTTTTGTTTTGGGTAATAGCCTACAACTGAAAACTAGGCTGTTGCCCAAACAATTTATTTTTAATCCCTATTGAAATCCTATGAGATTGTTGATAAAATTTAAACATCAAATAAAAATTCAATAATGTTATAATTTATAATTATAACTCTGAAACCATTATGAAAGTCTAAACTAAAGTCTGGAAAGTGGAAATACACAAGAAAAAGCCAAGAAAAGAAAATTACGAAAAAATAGATGAACAAAGAATGAACAAGTTGATCAGGTCCAAAAATCGTGAACTAGTTCTTGTTCTTTTTTGGGGGAGATGAACTAGTTCAGAACTAAGTTCACCAAACTGTGAACAAGAGCAGGTGAACAACTTGCTCTTCAAGAGCAACGCCCATCTCTGATTGGGACTTGAACCTAAGTTGCATGTGTTGGCAGCACTGTCAGCATGTTCATTGTATTCTTATCACTTTAGGGTGAATTTTCACGAATAGATCACCCCAAACTGATAACAATACACGCAAAACGTTTGCCCTAGGTGAGGTTTAAACCCCAATTGTAGTTTTTGTTTGTATTTATGAAATTTTCACTGAATACCATCGCTGCTTCATGCGAACGTGAAATTTGTTTGTAGTTGATGATAGGTTCAACTGCGGTCCCATCTCGGAAGTATAACTCTCATCTCATTTTTTCTCTCTCAATTTATGTTGGTAACAAGGTATTATGCGTAAGGTACAAACATATCGAACATAAAATGATGGTAACTTGACTAAATATTGTTCTTTCAGTTCTATTATTATTCTAATCAGAATGTAGTATAGTGATGATTTTACTCGAAAGAAATGTGGATTTTTCCCCTTCAAAATCTGAAAAATAAGGTAAATACCAGTTTACCATGCCCGAGTTGTGATGAGAGTTTAACAGATCAAGCAACTGTTCAGTTTAGGCCATGCATCTTCTTGCCAATCGTATTACTGTACCTTTTCTTGATTACTAAATAGTACAGAAGCGGCAGGGTTCAAACCCAGCATGTTTTGACATCCCTTGTTTCGTTCTTTTCTGAATTCAAATTGCTTCGAGTTGAAATCTTTAGATTTCAAAATGAAGTACCAGTTACGGATTGGTGAAGTCTCTTAAGTATCACTATCTTTGGTACCTTTCTGTATAAAATGGGGGGGGGGGTACGTATCGGCTCATCAATTCTACCAAATGTAAGAAATTCCGGGCTAGAAGGGCAAGGTAAATTTTCAATTTTTCAATTCAAAACAGCTGAGAAAAACAGAATTCAGATTAACGATATTGCTTTTGAGATAAAAGTGTTTTTCGTATCTTGTTGGTATCTTCGATGAAATTAACTGGCCCTGATGCTGCCCGCTTGAGGATTAAGCGGACATGTGGTAGGTGGGAGAGAATTTGCGGTTGGTGTAATTTGGACCGGGTAGCAGTTAGTTTTTGACGTTATTGAGTATGAAGGTTCACGTAGCACGTTCATGGAGATTTGAAAAAACTCCTGAACTCCAGTTTATTTGTGACTTCAAAAAATGTAATTCATAACTGGTACTTCACCGTATCGTGTTCTTATGTAGATAAGATACTGCTATTTAAATTTCGAATTATGCCCTCGTTTTTATCGCCGGTCTTCTTAGGTAGTTATTGTTACGTTATTATAAAGCCCTTAGCAAGTGCCATTGATGCGTAATATGATAGCATTATGTACATTGTGGTATTCGTGTGAAATTGATTATAAAATACATATTTCGCTTTCCGCGTCAATCATGCAACTTTATGATGACCTTAGTTGCGGCTACGATTTCCCACCTTAGGCATTTTGATGGGGATCAGGAGGTGTTCGACATTGGCTATCGATACGAATCTTAAGTCGACAGTGGCCGACGTTCTCATTTGTATCTGAAAACTGAACTGTGAAACTTCACGCAGTTCTAAATCTTCCTATTCCTGCTTATTGTTGAATTCGATGTTACAGTTTGTAAGTAAAATAGTAATCCTTTCAGGCCCGTAACTAACGCCAGGGTAACCAGGGCGAAGCCCTGGCTAGGTCATTCTAAAAAAAAAAAATTAATAAATACGAACAGCTAAAATTTAAAAAAAAATTGTGTTGTACCTTTATGGCTCATGCCCTGGCACACACAAGCGGTTATAGCTACTGACTTGAATCCTTTCCACACGGCTTCGCGTTATTGTTTAGGTGTGTATAGTTTTAGTTAAAAACTTTTTGTTCACCGTTTTACTCGTACTATAGGTTCAAACTCCGTGACCTGTTAGCGGGCCACGACGCACACAGTTTAGGGAACCATCGAGTTACCGCGCGGTTTCCGTATTATACTTTTGTGATTTAATTTATCGTTATAGTAAGTGGCCAATATTTTAAATCAAAATTTTGGCTTTTGTCTCGAATCGATCTGATTTACTGTTACGTATTTATTTTCGGATACTGTGTGTCGTTTATCGAGGAGCCCAACGCGCGTGTATTTTATTGGACTACAATGTAGACTTTGATGAGAAAACAATCATTTTTTAAATACTAATTTACGATCGCAGTTCTTAGGTTGTTTCGTCGTAGTGTTTTTATTTGTTTGTTTATTTGTTCGTCTATTTGTTTATTTATGTATTGTTTTCTTTTTTTCCTTCTTCTTCTTTCTTAAATTTAGTTCGAAATTGTTTCAACTTTTTCTACGTTTTGTATTTTAAATTTTATATTAAAAAAGAATTTAAAAATTATTTTCTAACGAAAATGTAATGTTATAGTATATAGCGTGTGTATTATTTATCGAAGCATTTTCCAATCAAGTGCTGTGTAGTAATATTATATACATTACAATTAGTGATAATAATAAAGTAAATTCCCGACGAAAACTGTTATTTTAATGGAATAAACACTAGTTTTTGTACGTAGTTACATATTTTTCTTTCCCCATAGGTATCGCTTATAGCCCCAAAGTGAACCTAGGTAGTTTTTCAGAATCATTGTCAAGATTTGGGTACACATTTGTTTAAACTATTACGTCACTTCTTTTTCGAGCCATTTTCAAATTCACTGGACTTCCAGAAGGATGGCGAACCGTTATTGATTGGTGAAAGGGATCGATTGTCGAGATCAAGCTTGTGAACTACATACAGCTAGTCGTCGCAGGAAGTTTGGTTTTCCCCTGTACACAAGGAGCGTTCTGTATTGAACTAGATGCGTACTAAATGAACAGCTGCCTACCGTTTCTAAACTTAGTTACAGTCAACCCTCGCGAAAAACGTGTCCACATAAATGTCCCATACAACGTCCACATGGGAAAAAGAAACTAGTATAGTAGATATTTTTGTGGATCATCTATTTGCATCCACTAGACATTCTTGTTTAGTAGTCTTCATAGAGTTCATGTTTACATGAAGGTTGTAAAGAGATTGTCATTCTCGTCTATTAGATGCTGTCTTCGTAGAATTCATGTGGACACGAAGATTGAAAAGAAGTGAACATTTATGTCCATTCAATGTTTCTATATGTACATCTGTATCCGGGCTGCCAACATGGCCCTGTCTACCTAGGCAAGTCGGTATTTCATAAGTACATTTAAGTGGTGGGCATGATTTGTTGCTCTTGATAGCATCAAAGGTCATTAATCATCAAAATCGCGATCTTGATGAGAACATTGAGATCAATTTTAAGTTGCTGATCTTAGTAGTGCTTTGCGATAAATTTCAGTCAGTGATCTTAATTATGACCTGAGGTCATTTTTCAAATACCTTGCCTTGCCCATCACTTTACGTTCATGTCGGCATGTCTTACTGAATTATTTTAACCTGTGTTATTCCATGAACAATCATTTTGTTGAAGTAATTTCCCTCTAGGTATGTTACCAGTGGGATTCTCATGGTGGGGGCTAATAGGTATCAAAATAATGCTGAAAATGTTTTCACTTGTATAATTTTTTGACTTTTTAGGGACTAAACCCTTAAAGCCCACTTTCCTCCTCCTATTTGCGCCTAAGATTCTCTAAAATTACAACTCCAATGTAAGATTTAGTTGGTGAGAAAGAAGGAAAAAATTCATATTCCTGTCAGAGACGAAATTTGACTTTCAGTTCGGAGAGGGGTGGGGGTGGAAAAGAAAAATCTGCCGATAAATTTTTTTTTTAACTAAAAATTTACCAATTTTCAGTTGAAATATTTTTCAATTGAAAATAAAATAATAAATAAACAAACGCTCTTGAGAATTGAAAAATTCAAACGAACAGTTTCAAAATTTGCTGACTATCAAATTATTGCCCCCCCCCCAATAGTTTTGTCCCTGATTCCTGCCCACGTGACTGTCGTGGGTCCTGGTTCCAAGAAGTAAGAACTCTCGTTATCCGAGGACGAGCAAAATTTCTTTTATCCAGTTAATTTTGTTTTATAAAATGAAAATCCATTGTATGTACATCATTTCTGAATCTCCGACAATAAACAAACAATTCAAATCAATGAGTGAAAACAGGAATTGATTTTAAAACGGGTCTTTGCTGATTACGGGGAAACCACTGGTCTGGTCTCGTCGAGCTTAAAAACTTTACTCGTACTAGGATTTTGGGAAACCACTGGTTTCGGATAAAAAGCTTTGATCTGAAGTCTTGTGAAAGTCTTCCTTTGCTCATCATGAATAATTCGTGTTGGTAGGTAGGCGAGGTTGCGATCGTGAAGCGGTATGTGTGGTAAAGGGGGAATATTGTGTGCAGAGGTAATTTAAGTCAATAGTCATTGGCTCAAGCTTAGCTGATGACTTTGAAGCTGTCGGTTAACTTGGTTTATAGCTTGAAGCTAATTTTCCGGCTTCAAATATGACTTATTGCGGTTTGGCTTATGGCTTAATCTGTGTGCGTTAAAGACTACCGAGGCATTCCGGTATAATATTATGCGTATTTTCTCCGTGGTGCGGCATCCTGAGAGAATCACATTGGAATTCTAATTGTGAATCGTAACTGGGTTTCACAGAAGATGGAAAATTGTGCCAGTGAACTCACAAAATGTAGGAGTAAATCAGAGATCAAATTGCTTCCTACCTACCTAGTAAGAATGAAGAGTTGAAGAAAAGACTGATGTATATGTTGATTCAGCGCTCAAATTGTAACTTGCAATGTTTGAAAGAATTCGCTATAAGGATGCATGAAGCTACTAATTTCAACTCTTGACAGGTTTTCATTGTACTTGTATCTAATACTACTCTGGGAGTTGTGTATCTTCAATTTTATTTAAACTTATAATCCTGCTGTCATCCTGTCTTCCTTTCAATATCTTGTATAAAAATTATTTGTTTGAGCCGGAATTTATCAAACTAATTTGTAGACAAAAATCGAAGTAAATCAAAATAATTATGAGTAGTTTAGTAACTAGTAAATAAATAAAAGAAAGTATGTCAAGTCTGGTCCAGTCAAGAAACATAATTTGCAACCCGCAATACACATCTATAAAGGAAATTTTGAAGTTGGTGGGGAAGGGGAAAGGACAAAGGACGAGTTCAAGTCTTTAACAGCGCCGTGAAAAACGCCATTCGATTACTACAAGTCATAAGCATAACGAAATTGGCACCGTATTATCAGTACATCGTAGTACTTTTGTACTACAGCGCCTCACTAATGGCGGCATTCGGCTTCCCTTCTTGTCTTCGACCATGTATGGTCGAAGCTTCTTGTGCTTCGCGAGTCACGCATCTAGTTATTATCAACATCTCTGTTGTAAACACGACGTATCAACATAGCGGTTGGACGTTTATCACAATTCACATTCATTATGAAATCGCAAACGAATTCTCCTTCTTGTAAGTTGCTATGTGAATGTGGCTGATTCTGTTCTGATGTACATTTATCACCAAGAAGAAACTCTGAGTGGAGTATCTGCATTCGAATTAATCTTTTAGGAGACGCATTAGCAAGAATTGTGTTTTCGAAGTACCGCATTCAACATCTCCGTACACCAGTAATGTATTCGATCCTACATTCTACTAAAGATGCCCACAGCGATACGATATGGAGTTGTGCATGGGGTCAGATGCAGGTGAAAGAAGATGAAGAAGATCCCGAAGAAGAGATTAAAACGATCGAATGCATCGTTACCGGTTCTGTAGATGATCTCGTCAAAGTGTGGACGTTTCATTCTGACCGGTTAGAGCTGCAGAAAGTTTTGGTGGGCCATTCATTGGGAGTAATTTCGGTGGCTTTGAATTCAGACTGTACAGTATGCGCTTCCAGTTCATTAGATTCGGTGCTTATTTTATGGGATTTGAAAACTGGAAATAAAATTAAGACAATCATGGTGGGACCGATAGAACTGTGGACCATCACATTTTCACCGGATGATAATTATATTATCTCGGGCAGTCATTCCGGCAAAGTGAACATGTTCAACGTCGAAACCACAAAACTGGAGCAAACATTCGACACACGAGGGAAGTTTACCCTTAGTATCGCGTACAGTCCAGACGGCAAGTATATCGCGTCTGGTGCCTTGGACGGCATTATCAACATATTTGACGTTCAAAATGCGAAACTTACCCACACGTTAGAAGGACACGCGATGCCCATAAGATCTCTATGTTTTTCTCCCGATTCTAAGTATTTATTGACTGCCTCGGACGACGGTCATATGAAAGTGTACGCTGTGCAACACGCTGAAGTAGTCGGTACCGTATCAGGTCACGCATCGTGGGTATTGAGCGTTGCATTTTCACCCGATTCCAAGTATTTCGTCTCTGGTAGTTCGGACAATACCGTCAAAGTTTGGCAGTTGAGTGATTTAACTTGCGTTCATACTTTCAAAGAACACACCGATCAAGTTTGGTGTGTGAAGTATAACAAAGACGGCTCCAATATCGTATCAGTATCCGAAGATAAATCCATCAACGTGTACTCGTGTCCTGTCGTTTGAATAGCCTTTGTATTTATGTACTTTAATATTGAACAACCGACTATGCAGATCGTCGTATTCTCTGTAAAAACCGACAACCATTTGATATTTTAAAACTGTAAAAATTGTCGACCCCATTTTTTATTTATTTTTTAAATTGAAAAATAAGGCTTTTTGGTCAAGTTATAGTAAATTATTATTTAGACGTGTACCCTTTCAGTCTTGGTTAATTTGATGTGTGATATATATACTGACATGACATGAGTTTCTTAATGTGTGTGCCGCCATTATCTTGATCGTGAGAGTCGAGGTCTATGTTCTTGAAATTGGATTATACCCACACCTCGATAGAACTGGTAAGTAAGGAAGCATATTAGAATACTTAAGCGGTGATCTGTGAAACAGAAATTCGCGAAAGAATCATATTTTTGCATTTTCAACGGATTTTGGTGCTTTACACCTCTCTATGTACAGCCTTTTTTGCTCCGATTTAATCGGAGATATTTTCACGGAACACGGATAGGATAACCAAAAAAGATAAATTGCAGTATGCACTCAAATGCTTACTAGAATTTCTTAGTACGACAAAAATCGAAAATTTTATTTTACCATGGCCGCCAAAATGTAGTTTTTTTGATAAGAATTTTCCTCACTTTGCTCGTAAATGAGTATTTTCTATCACTTTTCCAGCGAGCGTCAACATCTCAAATCCACCCCACTGAAGAATTCTGACACTGAGCGTGCTTTTGTTACTCAATAAGAAAGTGTAAGAACGTTTACAATAGTTCGTGTAATACAAGACATGAAACAAGCATAATTTGATACAAAAAATATAGAAAAACACGTCAGTTTGGTGGCGATACATATTATACATATTACTAATAACGTAGAATAATTAGCGCGAAAAGAAATGTTGAGTTATATTGCAAGTTAACAGAAAATCATCACTTAGTATTTTCGCGTAGAGTAGGGTAGGGTGTAATTGCAGTATCGAGTAATTACTGACTTGGAAAAGTTTCGCTCCCTGGCCTTCGTTATGATGGTAGACCACGGCAACATTTTTTGAAACAAACAGTTTCGAGCTCGCGAATATAAAATGCAAAGAACTTTTCGAATCAGAATACCGGCGATTTCCAAAGCCTATTTTGACTCAAAAAGAGTGTCTTTTGGCGCTGATTTTGCAGGTCGGATATCTTTAATGTCTTTAGATGCACCGGTATGGTAATTTTATTTTCATAATTCATAGTTACATTCGAGAAGGTATCATGAATGCTTTTATTATGCAGGCGACATTAGAATCTCAGAATAACCGAAAAAGGATATAACGATACTGTTGTTCTCTATGCTTCGGTTTTCAATGTAGCACAGTAGCAGGACCCATCCGTCAAAAGTCATCAGGGGTCAATTCTGATTCTGCAACCGCAACAAAGTGGGCGGCATCTAGTGGACGTTTTTATAACCAACGAAAGAGTGATGATAGAACGATAGGACAATACGAATTTCGGGAATATTCTTTACCAATGTTGTAGTTTGGTTTCTTATCCGTTTTAGTTTGGTGTTTCACTTTCCCTTACACTTTACTTCTGATTCTTTTACTTTGATTTTGCAACTTAGTAATGATTTTGTTATAATAATACGAATAACTCAGCAGTTTGGCTGGACAGTTTTTGTGTTTTCACTCGCAAAAGCATGTAAGAAAATCTCCCTGACGTTATTTTAAAAATAAAACGAAAAAAAACCATAGTAAAAAATACCAAATCAGGAAATCAGCAAGAATAAAATCTCCTTGATCACCCTTTCATTTTATCAGTAAGACGACAGCAGGGTGCCACGAGGCTCGCGAAACCCGAATGTAGAAACTAATGAAAAATATCAACGCAGGAATTAAAACGACGTAATGCCATTATTTTGCACGAGAGGAAATATATGTACGTCTTCATGACTTTACTATTTCAAAATGCTAGAGGGTTGAAGTTTCACAGCGTCCAGCGGAAAAATCAGATTTACCCGTTCTATCGTCTGACTTCAGCAACATATTTGCATTTCAAAATGTGAAATATACCTATACAGCAGAATCAACCCATCAAAAGCTATATCGCCTGACAAAGTATTAAGGACATTACAGACTAAAACCCTTATAATGTTCACAAATGAGCCAAACTTGGTGAGCGGAGTACATGTATAGATGTATGGTAGCATTACCTTAATGAGTATATTTTTCGATCCACTTCACTTTCAAGTGCTTTAATATTCGGGTGAATACAAGGCAGCCTCAATAGAGGATGAAGTACAAATACAGAAGTCGGAAGAAGTTTACTCATGTGGAACCGCTATTTAGAGCACGTTATCCTAATCAGCAGTCCCAAAATTCACATAATCTCAACTGATTTACAGCCGAATTAAACTAATTTATT
Source organism: Acanthococcus lagerstroemiae (assembly GCA_031841125.1). Taxonomy (NCBI): domain Eukaryota; kingdom Metazoa; phylum Arthropoda; class Insecta; order Hemiptera; family Eriococcidae; genus Acanthococcus; species Acanthococcus lagerstroemiae. The sequence continues at coordinate 38,441,524 of CM063108.1, read as the reverse complement.
GATCGCCTAGTACATACAGGATATTAATGACGAGGATTTAATAGGCGTCACGTGTATATACGCATATTTACATGAATAAAGGTAAGTAACTTATAGTTACAACAAAGAAACTCATTTCGCTTGGATATTCGGAGCACTTCTCATCAACGCGTACCATTGCACAAACTCTATCGAGTACTGAATTTTTCCCGAAAACTGGACAAATCCGGGTGCACTGATGGAACTTCTCAATGGATTCATTTGGTTCAGAACTTTTGCACAACAGTCACACCGAATTACTGATCAAACAACATGGTATTTCGTTTTTACGGCTAGACACAGTAAAGAGTCGCCACATTTTTCTCATTATATTCGTTCACGGAATGAGCCAGTCCATTCAGAAAATCAGCCGATAGTGTTCATATTTATCACAGACCTGCCGGCTACTGATTTCCATTCTGTCTTTCAATACACTACATAGAGGCGCGAATACGCGATTGCCAGTCACCTGTCACTATGACCCTTAACACTCGTTTGTTCCTTTCGACATGGGCCGGCACAGGTACCCGTTACCATCGCATCATTTATAAGTTTTATTACAAAAATAATTCTCCGGTTCGTAATTCTCCAAATTGTTTCCCATCGTTAAATCAGTGATATCTTTAACAACCATTTCAGCTACTTGCCAAGCCATTTCTTCTTCAACCTATACACATCACACACATGGGTGAAAATGATAAATTAATCGCGTTTGAGACCAGTAAACACAAGGTAAGAAGAGCTCAATTCAAAAAGTAATGAATGAAGACATTCTTAGTCTATCCCGCGATCTTCATGAAAAGTCAATGCAAGAAGTAACAGCCAGTGTTTAACTGAATCTTGCACAATGAGTTCTCCAAGATTACATGCGGATTCAAAGATATGTTCAGTTTTCCCATATTATAGGTTCACAGATAAAGATAACACCTACGCGAACGTGAACGAACTCTTATTTGCTTATTTTCAAACCAACAGCATCAATTCGAAAATACAGGTTCTGCCTTTCCAATTTGGAGATGGGCAGCACCCCATGGTTTTAAATTAATTTTTCCCAATTAGAAAAGTTTGTAGTTGTTGGTGCACTCTGGCGCCCAATGCCTCAGTTTTACATAGAATCACAAATTTGTACAAAGGCAACTGAAAATATTTCTTCCCTTCTTGCCTCTTCATAATTTAAAATAAACAAAATTGTTCCAGAATACGTAAAAATAAAAATACTCACCCTGTTCGCACTTTTTTGTACCCATTTTTTCATCATTTTCGAAATTCTAGATTCTGAAAAACAATATGTTCAATGATAGTCTTAATTCATAGAAAAGATCGACTCCAATACGAATTTAAAAAGTTAACTTACCGTTGCTGCGATCCGGATCTGGTTCAATATCCCTTTGGAATCTCCCCAACTGATCTATATGACCGAAACTTAAGCCGCTGTATAATAGATAAACATAAATTTAATTCGAATAAATGTTCCTGGTATGAAAGCAAGAAAACGTGTAGCTCCACAAGTGAATATAAGTATGTCCAACAGAATGGAATCTTATAGGACTGCTAGCAGAACTACACGTAAATAAAAATAATGATAATATCAAACGGTGTAATTATAACACATAATAACCTTCGTTTTCTGCGATCCCAAATCGAGTCCGGATCCAATTTTGTTAGAAAAGTTTTTTTCGAGGAATCGATGCTGTATTCGCTCACAGATGACGTCGGCGAGTGATTCATAATGGAGCTACTGTTACGGATCATATCGGATAACATATGAACGTAATGCTGAGACGATAAGAAAGGAACGAGATAACTGGTACGTAAAAACGCTAACACTGTGTTGATCGCACATGCGAAGCTATCCGCGTGCGGTCCTTTGGTTTCATCGCATATGGCTTCTTCTACAGCGCAACGTATGTTATCATTGAAGCCCAGAGGGCAAGTAGCTAATAACGAAAGATATCTGAAAAAACAACCAAAAAGATACATGAGTTATTCTCCAACCAATGACCTAGACGTGAGATTAATTTAACGTTCGCAATCACAAGCATAGCAAAACGAGGTACACAATAACAAGCAACAGACGATAATCGAAAAAATCAGCAATCACTCCGCTATAATCACAATTTACCATACAACCTAGTCATTTCATCAACATTTCAAACGTATAATATACATACTTTTCATAAATACTAATAGCGTCGTTCAAAATTTGATCGATATCAGCCTGATCATTCTGTGTCGAATTCTCCACGAACTGTTTGAAATTAGTGGCTGCCAACCAGAATTCAACGACACTCGAGCAACCTTCTATCTCTAAAAACTGGAACATACGGTCAATGTTCAATCTGCCGAAGCAAACGTATCGTTCAGTAGGTCACAAAACCAATAAAGAAATGAAGTTACCTGCATAAAGTATGATAATGCTGTTTCGTGACATAGTATGTCTCCTAAAGTAATCGCTCTGCTAGTCAACAGTTCAACTTGATAGCGAAAATACAATTCACTTCGCAAGAATTCCGCCCAGTACCTAAATGTAAGCAGATATAATAATATGAGTATGTCGAGCCAGCAGCAGAAAACTGCCACTGTTAATATACCATTAGTTTTCTCAGGGAAACGACAAGCCGGAGGCGTGTTTCAATCAATCAGAACTCTCAATCTCTTTCCTGCTATACGAGGTATGGTAGAATGGATTCCGCTCCACAAGACTACCACCGATGATCTGCCATAATTACCGTTTGGCAGGGTGATTGCATGATCGGGACTTCCTGAATAAATAAAATACAGTCGTATGCGTAAACTTACTCCAGAAGTACTCCTCGTAATATCGACTCCAGACTTGCGGAGTCAATTGCAACAGTCTTGTCGAATACTTTATCATTCGCGAGCGAGATCTTAGCGCGTATTTCAGCTGGTAGTTTGAGCAATGCATCATGGATCCCACCATCACTATTCGTGCAAGTATCGCCACCGCTATCGACATCTTCTGGGTGACCGATGCGATCGAAATACTCGTACGCTGTATTTGGACCGCGGTTACCAACACGTATAAGTGAGTTGTACAGTCGTAATACGTCAACTGCCATCTTCGATTCCAAAAAGTACTTGAAATACAGATACACAGATTTATTCTCGTAGATATCGTCCAAATCGTTCGGAACTAGGCGGCATTTTTCAAGTGGAATGTTATCTAAACAGTAATTTAATTCACAGCAGATTAGTTTCCAGTGAAATAACTCGATAGAAACCTGCAAGAGAGGAAAACAGAATCCAGGCTGCCACCTGTTCGTGTTCGAATGAAGTATCGACGGTACTCAAAATATGTTGAGAATGAGTAATTCTTACCGGACTCTTTTAAATTGAAGCATTTCAGAGGTCCGTCGTATCGAGGATCTAACGTCGAAACGCTTACGTCTTTCTTCGGCGAATGAACGCGTCCTTTCTCTTGAATTTTTTTCCATAAATTAAGCATCCTACCATTCTTATGCCAAAAATTAGTTATTCTTGTTTCAACAAGATGATGTTCCTCCTTTCAAATTTTCAGTTGTCGTTTGGATCCTTATTCATTCCGGAATTGAAGATTGAAGAATTCAAAATAATGAAACATACCTGTTAATGGTATTCAGTAGCCATTGAATTGGTAAGGAACTGATAAGATAAGTGATAACTGTAAATGGAGTCCTATTATAAAATTGGACGAACGGACTCCTCAATTTCCGATGTTCCCGTGACGTCATCAGAGTCCTATAACAGCTGACTGCGTGTCAGTGTTACCAATTCTAGTGTTTAAATTTTCATGTTGTTTTATTCGTCATCAGGCAGCACTGTGCACCATGCGCGCACAACGCACATGAACATACAATTCTTGGTACAATCCTCATGTTTTTATCTCGACAAGGATGGTAGCAAATTGATTCCTTGATTTACTGATATTCTAAATTGTTGAATTCTAGAATTTGTGAACGTCTACCACTATTATCATTAACTGAACGGATCAAGAAAATCGGTTACAATGTCCACAAATCCGTTAATGCACGCGAGAAATCCATATAATACGCCATTAGATTTGCATGATTTAAGCGAACGATATCCAGTTTTAAGTCAATACGTGCACACGGTAAGTAATTTGTTCGCTCTCGCTGTTATTGCACTTCCGCCTATAACTACTACATTCACACTGACTTATCATCACCAGCATCAATACGCGGTATAATGAGTCGCTGTGATACAGATTCTGTTGATGCTCGTGTTTCCTCAGCCGGTACAGATTTTGTTAATAATTTTACAGAAACCAAATGGAAAAGTGATTTTCGATTTCAAGAATCGAGACGCCTTGCGTTGCCTCACAACAATTCTGCTGAAACGAGATTTTGGTTTAGATGTTACAATACCCGATGACAAACTGATACCAACACTACCCTTGCGCCTGAATTACATTTTGTGGATCGAAGACTTACTGGAATGGTCGCCTGTCCGGCACACCGAGTGTCAAACGCCTATCAAAGGAATCGATATTGGTGCTTTATTGTAATCACTTATTACTTTATCTTGTAAACGTAATCCTTTAAAAATCAAATCAATCCGAAACTCTCACGAATGTTCCTAAATTTGTAAGCTCCTTTTAGTCATGGTTTCTTTTTTACCAGTTCATAGACCAAAAATGTAGTTTTAGATTTTCAAAAGCATTTCATTACTGGTTTTTCATAACATTCTTGTTAAACGCAGGCACTGGAGCAACTTGCATCTATCCATTGTTAATGGCCAAGAAAAATGGTTGGAAAGTATTGGGAACGGAAATCGATGAACGTAGTGTCCAAACTGCCCGCGAGAATGTTGAAAATAACAGACTTGGACATCTTGTATCTGGTAACAAACGTTTTCATGTTACTCCCTGACGAGATCAACATTTCACGCGCGTCCGTGTTTCATTCGTAACCATTTCGGATTTCAGTGGTTCCAGTACCACCGTCCACATTTCTGCGAGATGTAGTGAATAACGAGGAGACGTTTGATTTCTGTATGTGTAATCCTCCATTCTTCGATCGCGCTGCAAGTCAGACGAGCGATGGGTCATGTAAGAAAAACCGCGTCAAAAGACGACGGATGGCAGGGAAATGCATCTCTGGCTCGCCACATGAAATCTCATCGCCGGGAGGTGAAGAAGAATTTGTTGGTAGTATAATTCGAGATAGCTCGAAATTACGTGACCGTGTCAAGTAAGTACGTTGTGGGTTAATTTAGGAGTTGAAACCATTTCTCGAGCCCAGGAATCGGATGTCTCTGGTGAGGTGTCTTATAGAAGGGGAGAGTTCAGAAGTCCTTTCACATGAGTTGAGTCTCCAAGTTGAGTTCGAGAGTATTTCTTAGTACATGCCCGTGATAGATGAAGTTCGTTCATATGATAGTTTCTAACTGTACTTGATGTTTAACCATTCTTGCAATTACTAATTCACTTTTATTTTTTAGAATTTATACGGCAATGATTGGCTGCAAAGGTTCATTGGGAGCTGTTCTGCGGATGTTGGAAGAATATAAAGTCGAGTCATTTAGCACCACTCAGTTCTGTCAAGGACGAACCGTACGTTGGGCTGTGGCGTGGACTTTCGCTCGGCTATCGTTGAAATCAAATTTTTCGTTATCGCGACGGCAACGCCAGTCTAAACTGAAATCACCGTCCGATCCAATTGGTTGGACTGTAGAGTGCAAGTACAGCCTGAACGAATCGGTCGACGTTCTTCAAAGTTTACTACGAGAGTTCGAGGTGAGTTGGAATGTGCAAAAGGCATTCTACAAAGGGGGGGGGGTAGTCTAACCTCTCTTTTTACCTGCAAAGATACTCTGTACATATAAACCAAAAAATGTATCTTGATGAAAGAAGGATCAGGAAGAAGTTTCGAGCTTTCTCTAGTTCTCTGTATTTTGTCAGATACAGAGAAGAGAAAACTCAAGAGCACCTGACCGTCGCATCCTAGAAAGAACCTGAACTCTCCAACTTTTGAAGTTCTGTTAGGGTTGAAAACGACTTTTTCAAACTATGAAAAAGTAACGAGCAAGAGATGATGAGTCTTGACAGAATTCGGACGAATTTTTGGGCACGAGTCCCTGTATGTTTTAGTGGATCTTGACGGAGTCCTCGGAAATTCTGTGGATTTCAACGTAGTCTTAACGAGCTTTAAATAGCCACATGCTTTTTAACGATCCTAGTGCATCATAACATGGTCTTATCAAGTTTTAATGACTTCACCGCTTGGTCTCTACAGGGGCGGAAATAAAGCGAAAACTTTGGTGGGGAGAGGGGCTGATGCCCCAGTGCCTAAAATTTTCTATTATAAATGAATAAAATAGTCCTCACCTACGGAGCCCAAACATGGGCCCTAACAAAGAAGCAAATAAAAAAGTTAACTACCACTGTGAGAACAGGGACGAGACTAGGGGGGCACCGGAGGGCAATTCCCCAAACCTCCGCCGAAGTTGGAAAATTTTGGTAGTTGGATCAAGAGTTGGAAAAATTCAACAAGTCAAAAGAGATTTCAAGGTTTTTTTTTTTTTCTTAGGTAATACGATAAAAGTTTGACACTTGGGAATTTAACAACAATTTTTGCCCCTTAGGAAAAACTTTTCGCTACGTTCCTGAGCGAGAAGGATGGAACAAAGTATACTAAAGTGAAGAATAAAAGACAGAGTGGAAAACGAGAGAATAAGAGAGGAAACGGGTATGAAAGAGGTAAGTTGAAGATCAAGAAATTAAAATTGGGTTACGCGGGACATATCGCGCATCAAAAAGGGCACGATAAAACAAAATATCTGTGAGTGGGAATCTTACGACAAAAAAAGGAGAGAAAGCCCAAGAACAGAATGGCACAATAATATAACAAAAATTACAGGAATAATGTGAAAAAGAGTAGCCCAAGACTGAAAAACATGGAAAAAAACTGGGGAGGTCTATACTCAGAGGGTCTGATTAGTTAGAACTGCACAAATAAAATGCTGATATTAATTACTATCCCAAAGGTTTCAGTTTTTGGAAACCATATTCAGCATTTATATTCTAATGATCCAGTTGAATTTTTAAGAACCCTAGTATCTTTGTCTGAACAAAACAAAAATGAAGCGATAAACTGTAAATGAGTCAGGACACTCCCAGTGAACGCAATGTGACTTGAAGAGCAGATGTCCAAGAGGTCTAGCTAGACCTCTCTTGCAACTTGGCCAAATAGTTTTTTATTTCTCATTTTACCCCCCCCCTCCCCCCGTCAAACTACGTAAGCCAACTCACTTAAGTCCACGGTCTAGATGAGCTGCGAAGTGGGTCAGTTAGTACAGTATATGACATGAGCATGCCCAAAATGTGCGAACTTCAGCGCGCGCTGACGGCGTTGTTTTCAACTCAGCGAAAATTTTACAGGAGATCTTTTTTATGTACATTTTAACGAGGAACAACTTTTGTTTGAAAACGTTTTCCATAAAACGTTCCCTACGTGAGATATTTTCGAAAACGTGAATTTCGGGGTCTTTGAAGCCCCCCGGGGAGCTTAGCTCCACCGGGATCGCTGTGGACTTTTAGTATGTTAATTAGGGGGTCATTTCGAAGACATTCTAAAAGAAAAATCTTTAATATCATTCATGTCCATTTCCAGCCCTTTTTTGGTCTTATTTTCCTGGACTAAACGCTCGAAACGTGTAGATGGCCTTTGTTTTGTTGATTTCATCGGTTTTCTGTATCAGTTCTTTGGCGTTCTTAATTTTTTTTTAGGAATATGGGTGGTGATTTGCGTATGTTTACTTTGGAGTCTCCATAACAATCGAACGGGTTTTATTTTCTTTCGATTTTTTTTTCTTGGTAAAAATCCAATCGGTCTCTCTAGCTGGTGGTTTCCCTCCGTTGGTGTCGTATTTCATTTTCGTGTTATCAGCTTTTGTTGAAACCGGGTCGCTTGGTCGCTTTATTTATTTGTGTGTTTATCCATCTGTCTGTCCGGAGATAAGGTGGACTGTTCTTAATCACGACATTTCCCTTGCAGAAATCTTAGATCCTCCATTACTTAACCTTACGAATACTAGATACAAGGCACGACCCTACTGGACCACTAGAATCAAACAAAAAGACAAATTTTTGACCGACAGTTTATTTCATTTCAGATCGAGTTTCTCGAAATTGAAAGAAGCGAACGTGAGTTAGCTTGGAGGATTTCCGCCTGTCGGAATACGTGGACGGGACTTCGTAGAAAGAGAAGGGAGAAACTGCGGAATGAAATATTAGCTTCAGGTTCTTCGCAAGTGCCGAGAAATGATGCGTGTAAAGTGCCAGCGTCTTCAACGGGTCTGTCCCGAGAAAGCGATAGAGCCACCTCTTGCAATCAGTTCAAGGAACAGAAAAACATTTTATTCGACGAAAGTACAGCGCCTAACTGTCAGAAACGACAATTTGATTCGGCGACCGAAGTCGAAACACATAAAAAACGCAAGGTGTCCGGTGAAAATGATGGCGATAGCGGCCCCAGATGCGACGACGCCGTCAAAGAAACTAACGAAAAAGGCTCTGGGTCATCCACGGTTATATTGGAAGCGGTACTGCGTATTAGAAATTTACGAGAGGATTCGGATAATAAAGATGTCGGCGGTGGCATCCCTCTTCTACTTCAGATCTCCCTTATCCGTGGAAGTGCCGAGATGCCGCAACAGATACTCCAGTTTTTGAAAAATAATCTTGTATAGCTGTCGAAGACTTTGGTATCTCTCGAGTTTGGCTGGACTGTGATATTATCGATCTCTTCGCCAGTCAATGCATCGGTAAATTTCAGCGATTACCTATAAATAATTTATTAGTTATTTGTAAGAACCTCGTTTCATTCGCTAAACGCATAAACACTGACCATATATCGACTGAATAGTTTACTTCGTTTCTGGTGGAAAGTCGATGGTGCGTGTCAGCAGTCACACAATTTAAAGAGGATTGTCTTCAAACGAAAATCTAAATTTAGTTTAGCCAATTTTTTTGACAAGAATTCGAAATCGGCGCTTTCCATTTCCATGCATGGGTCATCTTGTCTAGACAGATGTTTGAACGCAAAGCAGTGCCCTAAAACACGAACGTAATTGTAAATAATTGTAATGGTCCTGTACAGGGTCTGACGTGTATTGACTGCCGAGCATGTACACCGGAGAAGACGTATACGTGAATGAGCTGCAAAGAATCTCTGTGGATCGTGTAACTCTTCAGCACTGACCAAAAAGTCGTTCGCATAGCGCGCTGATTCCACACCACGTCTGAAAGTCGATCCGCAGCGGGAGTGACCCCCGGTCGGGTGTTGGCAGACCAATTGTATCGCACAACGCTGCTTTTTCATCTTGCGAGAAATATCTACCGACGATACGAGCCAGTGCTGCGAATAATTCTTCCTGAAAAAAGAACAGTTTTCAAAGGTTAGCCTTCATTTTGGTATACGGGACATTGTGATTCCTTAACAGAACTAGGTTGGACTCCTTAAGCAGAGCTAGACTAGTTTCTTGAAGAGCCTTGGGTTCCGCCTGCGATTTTCAGCCCAATTTACCATCAGCTAGTCGTTTAGATGCCTCTCAACCTGCACATCAGTATACCTTGAACTAGACTCCAGCTTTCTTTTCTTCACTCCAGCAAGGCAAATTATTATTCTGCGAGTGAACTATATAGATAACCTAGATCGTATAAAGATTTAGTAGGTACATCGTTATAGATATTCACCTGCGTTTCTATATATTCTGTGTCCGCCGTCGTATTTGCGTGTAATTTAAATATTCGCTGGTATATCAAACGGTAGGTTTTTGTGACGTGTACGTGCGTTTTCACATATTCAAGCGGCGTCATACCTGTGCGCATGATATCAGATCTGCATATATGAATCGGCGTATAGCTGTAAGTTTGTCTTGAAATTCGTAAATGGTGGTTTCCAGTTCTTACCGACAAGTCGAGTTTTGTCTACCGGTAATTCGAATCTGGCGTTTCTCCTTGAGAATACTTTAGCCAGCGCAAAAGACGATGGGGATTGGGGCGAGGCAGCCGCTTGTGTGGGTGTTGACACCATGAGTAAACCCGGTTCCCGCGACTGCAACTGTAGGTGCAGTTCTTGCTCGATAAGTCGTCTCATTTTATCGTCCATTTCCGGCGCAGTTGCTGGGCCATAGTGGTGTGGCGACACCGATGGCGGATGCTTGCACAATTTTGAACGGATTCGTCTTGAAACAGCGCATTTCTACGAAGGCCGTGCCACATGAAACAAAATAAAGAAAATAAATGCCGAGATGTTCCATAAACTAAGAACTTCGATTATGCTGAACTTGGGCTGCTCGAATAAAATGAAAACACCCGCTTTCGAGCACGGCTCATCATCAGGGTACAGTGATGGCTTGTAACCTGATAGTGAGCTGTTCCCTCAGGTCTCTGACATGATTCCTAAGGATGGATTCCAGGGCTTGAAGTGCGGTGTGAAGGTCAAGTTAGCATGTGTGCATTTACATACGTACGATGAGTTGCGCTCAGGTTGTCACCCTTCCCATGAAAGATACAGGCAAGGATTTTGTACTTTTATAAGATACCTTCTTATGAACACCTAGATCTCAAAAGAATTTAAAAAAAGGGAATATAACAAAGGGAAATTTAAGAGAATTTACAGGAGTTTTTAGAACCAACCAATTGACCACCCAAGTAAAATGAGGGAAACCACCACCCACAGAGTATGCATTCGGGTACGCGATCGAGGAAGAATGCACAAGAAACCTCGTCGGAATGACGTTCGGGTACGCAATGAGGAAGAACGTCATAGAAACCTCATCGGAATAATCAAAATCCCCAGTAATAAATCAAACCCGAAGTGTTGGATAGGGCCGAGTAAAGATCGAGTGTCCGGATAGGGTAAATCATTCGAGTCGCCCTAAGATACGCTGTTATGTTGCGACGAGTGACGTTGTAGGGATTTGTCGTATAAGCTACAAACTCACATGCTACACCAACTGATGCGCGGGTCGTTACAGACTTAACAACGACCGGGTGCAGTAGCGATTGAGCAACAGATCTAAACTGCGAGAGATTGGAAGGCGAACAGTCCGGAAAGTTTAACTTATGCTTCGATGGGACGACAATGTATAAGCCTGAGGTCGTTAAGAGAGACAGGAGCACATAAGGAAAACAAAGCCAGAGATATCTCGAGGGTGACATCGCGGACGAACCGCTTGCTCAACCCGTACACTCGCCGAAACGTATCTGGAGTACGGAGAAAAGCGACCGTCGTCAACGCTCCTAGTGCGAGAGAAGAATAAAATACACAACTGCGCGCGAAACGAAACACCAACCTCGCAGGACGCGTATCAAAGGCGAGAGCAACCCAACGATTTACACTTATGCAAGAGAAATACTCACTGGCGCAATGAATTCGCACCGTGTCGCAATACATAGTCACAAAAATTTGAAATACTTGAGTTTAATGAAATTAAGATGTTTGCCCGTTAGCATCGATAAGATATCCCCAGTTTAGTTTCCAGCTGATGGCGCGAGTAGACGCCGTGGACTGGACCTAGGGGTGAACCGGCATAATCGCATATTTTCAGTAGGTTACCTACTCCTTTCACGACAGAAAGTTTAGAATCATCCATAGACTCCATCTCACGAGCGTTACGTTCTCCCATATCCAACGCAGCTATAACGCGAGCGAGTAAGTCGGCGAAAGATCCGGAGACGACGTCGACGTAATAACCCTCAGGTATTCGCGATTCGGAGGTGAAGGACACGACTGATTGGTAAAGGTCGGACAGTTGTTGAATAGCTTGGTCTCGTTGCGATTTAACTGAATATCTCACCAGACGCACAGCAAAAAGCGATCGTCTGGCAGTAGTTAAGGATACCCACGACGAAACCTCGGGTAGGGAGGAAGATGGTTCATATCGACAGACGGGTGGAGCTCCCTGGTGTGATCGCGTCGGAAAGTGAACATGATCCGAGGGCTCAACATGTGAGACATTAGACGTACGTGGTGGAACGACGGTGAGGTTGTGAGAGGCGTCAACATCTGAAACACGTGATCGAATGACGCTATTGAGTTCAGACAAAAACCCGCCCCGATTACTCATAATGAGAGACAGGACCTAGGTGTAATACTCCGCGATATACCTAGGGTTATGAGAAACGAGTATCAGGAGCACAGAACACCTGAGCGATAGAGTAGACTCGGGTATGTGATTAAGAAGAGAGCGTATTAAAATTCGATCGTAAGGATCTGTTATATCCAGTGAGGCCAAAGAAGATATGTTTTCCATTATCCACAATCGATCACCTGCATACAATAAATCAAATAATGGAGAAAACCCACGATTACAACTTGAATACGTTTCTGGCTTTTATAGACTACAACAAAGCGTTCGACTCGGTCAACTACGAATTCATAATAAAAGCTCTAGCTAAACAAGGCGTAAACCACCAAATTGTAAAAATTGTAGAAGAAATGTACTCCGGTCTAAAGAGCAGAATAAAAAGCGACAGGCTAGGGCCATACTTTGGGATAAGGAAAGGAGTCAGGCAGGGCGACCCCCTATCACCATTACTTTTTAATTGCGTGTTGGAGGAGGTCTTTCAGGGTTTAAACTGGGACAACAAAGGCTTGGAGGTTAACGGGAAAAGATTAAACAACCTGCGTTTCGCTGATGACGTGACTTTGGTGGCGGACTCCTTCTCTGATTTAAGGGAAATGATTCACGAACTAAGCTTTAACAGCCAAATAGCCGGCCTAACAATTAATTTTAAAAAATCGGTATTCATGGCACGAGAGACCCCAACGAAAAGTATAAAAATCGGAGACAACGAAATAGCAAGGACAGACGAAGCAATATATTTAGGGCAAATCATCACATTCGAGCAAAAAATGGAAAAGGAGATCAGGAGGAGGGTGAAGGGAGCATGGAAAAATTTCTGGATGTTAAAAAACATACTTAAAGGCAATTTCAAGCTAAGCCAGAAAGCCGAGATATACAATGCATCGGTACTACCGACGATGATGTACGGATGTGCAACATGGACCCTTTCCGAGAAACTAAAATCAAGGATCACTTCCGCCGAGAATGCGATGATGAGGGCTATTCTAGGATACAAAAAAATCGACAAAATCAGCATAGAAAGGATGAGGGGGAAAATCCCAAAACTCCAACACGCAATAACATACCACAGGAATATGAAATGGGGTTGGGCGGGTCATGTAGCTCGTATGGACCCTGACAGGTGGACCCACAGAACGACCTTCTGGAATATGGCGTTCAGAATAAGAAGAAGCGGAGGCCAAAGAAAGAAATGAAGAACTGAAATTGACCGCTTCCTTCAGCACATGCACTTCCACCGCATAGCCACCACGAGATCCGAATGGGAGCGGGTGAGATACACCTTTGCCCTAAAAGGGCCGGGAGCACTTTCAGCGTAGCTGTAACAGCTTCCATAATGTAAAGGAAAAATAAATAAAATAATAAATAAATAAATAAAATAAGATCTCAAAAAAGAAAGAAAAAATTTCTGGAAGTTATTGCCTTGTTCTGGTTATAAATAAGTAGACTACCTATCGATGATCTCGATTCTTGACTAAATTTATTTTCGTACTTGAAAGTCATCTTCACCGAATACTTCAGCGCCGTGGCATTTTACTCTGTGAGTGCGTTGTTCACCTCTTCTGTTGCTGTCAGTTTCATCGCTACTGCTTCTGCTTCTGCTATCACCACCACGACTCGAGTCGCTGTCACTGTTATCTTTGCTAGAGGAACTGCAACTGCTACTCGTCGATTTACTCGCGTTTTTGATTCTGGATAGCGTCGTAGCAGGCCTGTTACCATCCGCACCATCACCGTCTTCCGTGATATTCGCGTCGTAGTTGACCGAAACCTGCGATAAAAATACAGTAACCAGGAGCATTTGAACTGATTGTAAAATTTTCTGAAATTCACGTTCTGTTGCCCGCTTGCTCACCCCACCCCTGCATGTTTTGTAGGCGCACACAATATCTTAAAATGAAGATGAAGTACCTTTGGCTCCGCTATTGGCTACATGTTAACCAAGATACACGCGTGCTCAACTATTTTGTTGCTTTTGCTTACATGTACATACACTAAGTAGTGATGAGGGGACAATGCTGGACAGAACACTTTGCAAGCAATGTTCTTTTTTGTTTAAGATATTCGTGAATGGATGGAAATAACTTTGATGAGAAGAGCTTTTTCATTTCGAGTTGTAAGTTTTTACTGTGCAGATCGCTGTTGGGTTTCACTCTATCATCAGTGAGTGTACGGTTCGCATACAGCTAAATTTGTGAGGACTAGAGTGAGAGTGGCCCTTATTTTCTCGACTTCATACTCACTCCCTCTCTTTTCATTTGCTCTCACCCGAGCCCTGGAACCGCCCCTTTGAAGCATTGCCTCAGGGACATCGGGGAGCCTTTTTTTATGACTGCGTAAGCCCTCTTCTCTTCTTGCCGGAAATCGGCCTAGGTCGACTGCGCTATCTTCGTGTCGAGTACCCATATCGCTAGCCCAGTGGTTTATGATGGTAAGTTCAACGAACACTGGCAGGTAGCGCCTTACCCACTTACAGCTTTCAGATACTGGCAACCGATTACACACTTCTCGGAAGCCTCTACTGTAAGTGGTTGCGACTCTGTGTACGTTATCAGAATGCGGTGTTAGAATGTGTGACGAGTTCTTTCTTGCATTACTGATAACGATACCGGCGTTGGGAATTGAACCCAGTGCCTTCGGGTTATGAAGCCGAGTTCTTACCGTTAGGTCACAGAGCCACTCACCCCCTAAATTTTGTCCTTACAACTAGAAAACACTCAACGCGAGTTTTCAGCTTTTGACGTTGAAATTTAACCTTGCCAGATCACCTTTGAAGTTGAGAGAATACGCATGCGTGGCGCTTGTTACATCCCACCATCCAGAACGTTAGTCGACGCTCTTATGCTGAAAACTCGTGTGGAGTGTATTTTAGTTGTAAGAAGAAAATTTAGGAGGTGAGCAGGATAAAGTATGAAAGTCGAGAAAAATAAGGGCCACTCTAACATCCATATTGGTTGAAGTTGTATTCATGTGTAGTAAGCATGTCGTGTCTTTACTGTCTTCCTATTGACGATTATCTGGTTTGTTTGTCGAATGTCTGTCTGTGTTATTAGTGTTCATTGTTTTATCGTGTTCCTTTTTTGATTATTTTCACTTGTTCTTGTAGTTTTTGTTTCCTTGGGTTTTGTATTGGTAGTATTTGGAATGTGTTAATCCTAAATTGTCATGCTGGTGGTCATTGAAGTGTTTTCCTGAATAATTTGCCATCTTTGAGAGTCTTGATCTTTCCCGTTCTTCATTCTGGTTGTAAACGTTCTACCTGTCTCTACAACAGACGTCATGTTGCAGTATTCTTACAGTCGCATCTGTGGACTCAGTTGTAGTGATTCTTGTCGTTAGTTCCTGCACTGTCGTCGTTCATTTTCGTTCGGTAATTGGTAATTGGTTTTTCCGTTCTTACGCTAAGTTCAATCATTGTATGTTATATGATTGGAAATCTGGCTATGTTGTAACTTGGTGTGTGGTTGCCATGAGTTTGTTTGTTAGGGCGTACACCCTTGGCGTTACAGTTACTGTAAAAACGCCAAGTGTGTACCGACCCTTAGTGGTCTTATTGATTATTTCGATTTGTGAAGTTTGACTAACCCTTATGGTACAGTGGCGCTTTCGGGGTCATTTCTGTCAGTTTTTTGTTGGTTTTGATATATGTAGTTGGTTTTCAACAATGGTTTGCCTCAACCCTGACAAGGGGGGATACCCCGGACCTGGACTTTCAGAGAGGCCCGATATTTTTAAAAGGCCTGAATTTCAACGCTTCCGGCTAAATCATACTGCACATCAAATTAGCAGTCACTCCTTACTCCATGAAAGAAACCTCTTATCGCGTACCTTATAATTTTTTCCCATTTGACAAAATAACAAAATGAACTGGAAGGAGACGGGGCTCTTGGAAATCCCCTCGGGCTCTCTTTTTCTCTCTACGGGGCTATTTTGCCCTAATAACTAATGAATTAACCGAGTATGCCGTATAAATGCGCGGTCAAGTAGGAAGAGGAAGTGCGGCATCTGGCTCCTGATAAAGTGAAAAACATATGAATGCACACTTACCTGAGTTTCACAGGCTTCAGAAGAATATTCAGTCTTTCTACCAGTGCCATCGGCTTCGTAAAGCTCATCGGACTCGCGTGGTTCCATCTTTCTTTTTTTCTGTTTCTTGCTAACGGCTTTTGTTTTCTTTCTGACTGTTGCGGGAGTTATTGATTTTTTGCCGGCAAATACATGCGGATCAAGACGATTGTTTTTAGCTTTTGAAATATGAACGTCGTCGTTAGCCTGATCTGCTCCACGTCTCCTTTTCGATACACTGGAGCCTCCTTCAGCACCATCAACAGGCTCAATGCCCCGGCGAATTAACCACTGAATGGCCTGTAGGTAATTGTGCAGCAGTATGATTAGAGTGTTGCCTATCCATGACTGAAAGTCTGAGAACGTGTGAATCTGAACCCCAACCTCTACCGGGCCACAACCAGCAAGTTTGCATTCTATAGTCTACATTCCTCGTGATTACGACCCTGTGCTTTAGAATCTTCGTTACCATGAACAGGGGAAGGGGATTTGCGGACTCACCTCTTGATGGGTAATTGTGTTCATAGTGTTACTACGTCCTCCACATCGACCTGTAAGACGATTCTGAAAGCCGTGATTTTTTCTCAAACCCTTGCTTCGTTCTTCATAGATTCCACCGGCGTAGTTTGCTCGTTTCTTTAACGCTGCTGCTGTCGTTGCAGCCGTGATAGATGTTTGCATGCCAAATTTCGTGTATAGTGGATGGCACAAGCCATCGGTATCGACGTTACCTCGGCCGTAGCAGTCGTTTCGAGAAACCTCATTCCTTGTCGGTCTTCCTTCCTATAATCAACAGGCATTTTGTTTAGGTAATTCGAAAACGTAAATCAAAATCATGAATGATCGATAAAAATGGTTGGAAACTTTCAAATGTCCGCCGGCTCGTTACTGTAGCAACAGCTATAATATAGGGAATGATCACAGTAAATTTAGTCTTAGTCAGCGGTTCACAAAGTTTATCAATGATAAACCTCTTTTAGAACAGTAAATATTTCATATGGAGCTCCAAAATAAACACAGGTGGGCTTAAGTGTCCCTTTTATTGGAAGTCATGCGAGAGAACATGAGTAGAAAATGTGATTTATCAAGCAGAGCTCTTAGGGAGACTTCTTAGAGGCTTAGGGTTCTGTAAAGCACACTTTGAGAACTGCTATTCTAAGCAATTTAGATCAAAGAAGCATGACTGAAAATAATTTTGTTGGTAACGAGTGGGAGTTCGGTGTAAATTTTGTTTGTATGGTCCCTTGAATCTTGGGGGAAAAAAAGAAGTCGCGTGTTACTTATTTTGTGATGGAGAAGGTTAAGCACCCTCACAATCAGTTTTATTTTTGGCAAAAATTTTAAAACTATCATATTTAGGGGGGAAATGAGAGTAATTAACACCCATCGAGCTGCAAATAGGTCGACAACTGGCTGTCACTCTGCGCTACTTATCACCTGCCATAATCGGTTTCTATAACAGCGATTCTGTCGGCGCTTATTCGAATCAGAGAAGTAATTGATTTGGCAACAATGACATCCATAGACACTATCATTTGGTAGTTGGGTGCCAAAAGTATTCAAACTAATATATTTCCTAGCGAAATTTTACATGAAATTTAATTAAAATTTTTTTTTCCGTAACTGTCTTAGAACTATTAAAGGGGAGGAGGAATTAGAATAGCTTTTCTTACTGCCACTCATTCCTAAACATCTCTGAAATCTATTTTTGCAAAAATATGTACAACTATTAGGTTTAGGAGGAACTGTCAGTAGAATGTTGAGTTATCTGTATACTTTTACATAACATGTTTCCAGTTTTTTCATAACTGCTTGAGAACTTTCAGAAGGATGGGGGAGGGGTCAAAATTGCCTTTTTGGCACCTGGTTTCCGCTATTGATTTATTTTACTATCGCAAACTCCAAATCTTTCAATTATTTTTGATTTCAGGATGCATTTTGTTTCAGTTACTTGAAATGTTTCGGCAAACACCACTGCTGAAGTACGGAGAATCACTGCCAAGTGCCTCCATTTTCATGGCAGCAGAAAAGCAAAGTTGAAATCGAATTCTATGACCCAAAAATGCCAAGAAATTATGATTATTTCCTACAATTTTTTTTTTTTGTTCCTAGCCCCCACCACTCCTATTCTAGGGTTATGAGTATCAGTGCTGAGACCGAATTCCACGAGCCAGAAAACGTGCGAAATAATGTTCTCCTGAAGACTTGTGTTAATGAGTGGTTGATTCACCACTCTTAAGACAGTTGTGGGAGGAAAAAATTGAAAATAACATATTTTATCTAAAATTTTATGAGGAAAAGTATTTGTTTGAAATTGAAATTTTTTGGCACTGATCTACCAAATGATGGTTTTATGCTGTTTGCTGCCATCCATAAGAATGGGTTGTCACTGTCGCCAAATGGATTAGGTACCTCTTTTATTCGAATAAGCATGGACATACACCATATTTGTAAACCTGGGTAAGAAAAGAGCTCCTTAGCGTCAAAAAATCGAGTTCTGGGTTTCTGCAGGTCCTGGTAGATGTAAACGTGCTTACACGTGATTAGAATGTGAAACTTCAAAAATCGTTCTTTGGGGCTGGACAGAGGTCCCACATTAGGCCCATGCTCGCTGAGAACTAGTTGCGCGAAGTTTCTGTTCCCCGTATTTGGGCGTGCCCGATGATTCCAAATTCTCTGTGCCGAACGTTCCCCATGTATCGAATTTCCCCATCGTTGGGTGTTATGCAGTCCATTCTCGGGTATTTTTAGGTGCCCTCGCTGTATGCTCGAGTGGTAGCATGCCCCCTCGCAATCCTTGTGTCACAGGTTCGAGTCCCACCAACGTCGGAAAGCTAGTGATATTTGAATACCCCCACCAACATCCTAGCGAACATAGCGACTACAGTATCAATCGAGGTGGAAAGATAACGCGTCCTATAACCCCATCTGTTCGGACGAATAGGGCATTACGATGTCGAGGCGTGTTACCACCAGATCAGAAATATTGATACTGTACGCGTGGGCGTGTGCACGTTGTGGACAGCTTACTCAACGTTGTGAAACCCATGGTTAGTAAGCGAACTGCGGCTGCACAGTGCACACTCTGGCACTGAGAAAGGAAACTTTAACGCGACAAAACCGTGAAGGAAAGCAACGGTAAACTACCCTAACTAACCCTGCCGAGGAGAGTCGAGCGTCAAAAACCGTGACCCCAACGTCCGCCATCGGATACGGCACCTGAAGAAGAGGGGTGACAAGGCTGATCATGGATATATATATGTAGTACCATGAACTTACCAAATTCAAGCTGTCTTGACTATAACTTTTACGTAGATCGAGTATGAGTCGCGTTTTCTCGGCCGTCCCAACCACTGCCGGATCAGGAGTGACGCATCGACGAGTAGGAATCACAGGGATAGTAGCCGCAGTGACTGCTCGCACAGCCATGGCGTGTTTCTTGCCACCGGCACATACGATAGCTGCTGCTGTAGCTGCGACGTTACCAGTATCCGCCGTCGTTGGTATTTGCGTGGGTGTAGGTGGTCGCGAATCGGTTTGAGTGTAACGACGAAATAAAATCTCCGGTACGAATACGTTGTCTTCATCGTTCATGTCCAAATCGCCGCCATCATTACTCGATGAAGAATGACCGTCGTAGTCCCGATAGAGGCGACCGACGCCCGTCCAGCCCATAGTACTACCGTGTCTGCCACTACCGGCGCCATAAGCTGCATTTGTTGCTACTCCCTTGACTGCTCGAACATTCTGCCGTTTCAAGATCTACGGGTAATGAACAAAGTACGAGTATGAAATGCGTGCGTTCTTGCAGAAGAGACGATTATTCACGCTGCTGGTACTAGGACCTTTTATACTTTATTTCGTCCCCCTCTCCCGACTCACCCGTTTGATCTTGCAAATCGCTTTCTTCGTGTTTTGATCGGCCGGATGATTGCATAATATCGAACAGGCGCTCGAATTCGGATACGGCGGGTACGCCCCAAACGGGTAACTGCTGCTGTAATCGCCGTGTGCGTTGGCGTAGTATCGATGAAAGACCACGGGCCGAAATCCGACAGGTGCCCGCGCCACCAATTTCGTAATAACCATGTTCGCCTCAACCTGCGATCCGCGCTGTAATTATGAATTCGAATTAGTTGTTGATTGCTAGGAACTACAGAGCATTGCGAAGGCACCGAATGGATTGGATCCAAAAATTGCTCTCAAAACTGAATTCAGCGAAATCAGAAACCTGTAAACTGAATGTCATCTCGATGAAATGACTAATATTTGGACCGAACCCGCTTTGCTGGGACCTCACACGGTCGGCTTCAAAAATTGCATTCGGAATTGAATCCAGTGACCTGTAAAACTGTACTATTATATTTAGCCGGAATACCCTTTTGTGGGACCACAGTGAGTTGGATCTAAAAATTGCCCTCGAAATTAAATTCAGCGGCTTCGAAAATCTATAAATTGAGTGCAGTCTTATTATAATAAGTATTGCTTAGGCATAACCTCATGTGGTGGCACCAGAACCTCGTTTAGTGGAACCCCATGTGGATCGGATTCAAAATTTACTCTCAGAATCAGATTCATCGATCTCGAAAACTTTTATATCAATTCCTGTATCGAATTCCACCTCCATCAACCCGAAATCATTTTTGGTCATTGCATTAAAATTATTTTGAATACTGTCATCACAAATTGTTAAACTGAACGCCCTTTCTCCGTATTGAAAAGAATAAAAAATTATCTTCGGGCTAACCTGACAGAAGAGAGGGTGAATTCTTTTGGAACTTATTGAGCAGTATAAATCTGGGTGATGTGATTGATAAATTCATCCAAACAAAAAATAGAGAAAGAAAATTACTATTACGAGTATTATTAACCTTTATTTCGTATTATAGATTTGATTTACTGATTAATTGATTTATTGATAATTAGCCCTCCACAACAGCCTGATGGCCAATTACAGTGGGGGGGGGCGTATACAAAAAGTTCTTAATACATATATCTGAGTAAGTATAATATAAAGAAATAAAAAATAAAAGAGAAAAAAAAGGAAAGAAAAAGTAACTAAAAAAAAAAAGAAAGAGGAAAAAGATAACTGAAAGAGAAAAAGAATAAAAAATAATAATAATAAAAAAATAAATAAAAATAAATTAGGTAATTAATTTTTAAAAAAATTAATAAATAAATAAAAAATAATAATAATGAGAAATAAAAAAATAGTGAAAAATAAAATATATATTTTTTCGAATCGCCAGCCATTCCCCCGTGTCCCTACCCCATCCACCCACCAGTTGTAGGCCACCCCCGTGACCTTACTCCCAGCGATACTTAGCCCCGTCTTGGGGTCTGTTAAACCAACACAACTGAGGAAACGGACGAGAAGAATTGATATAGATAATTATTCGAGGAAAGGGTTAGTTGTACAGAAAAGCTCAGCTGAAGAAGTCATTGATGCCACGTTTAAATTTTAATTGATTCAGTGAATCAAGAATATCTAGGCTTTTGTCTAATTGTACCATGTTGTTGTACACCTTCATAATGCGGTTGAATGGAGCATTCATAAAATGACTAGTGTGAGTCACCGGAAGTAAGAATACGTCGGTCCTTCTACAATTGAAACTACGTATACGTATTCTTACATTCTCAAGTAACGTCGGTTCATTTATCTTGTTATGAATTATTTTGTGTAGAAAGACCAGGCCCGCTAAAATGCCTGTAGTATAGGTATCTTAAAAAGCGCTTTTGTACATTTTCTACCAAAGTTATTGCATCAGCAGTAGCTGGACTCCATACCACGAAGGCGAATTCAAGATGAGATCTAACCAATGAGCACCTAGTATAACATTTTTATTGTGTCTATATCGGTAAAATTAGATGTATTTCGGATAATAAAGCCGACCATTTTCCTTGCTGTACTAACCGCTTGCCTGATATGCATTTTAAAATTTAATTTGGTATCTAGAATGACTCCGAGATCTCTTATTTCAGTTACTGATGTGAGTTCATATTCTCCTATCATGTAGGTAGTACCAATCGAGTTAACTTTTCTTGTGTACTTACTCGTAATTGTAACACATTTTTGCTTATTAAACGGGGGCTTGTTTCTTTCGCTCCTAGTTGTGATTGCGTCAAGATCCTCTTGGAGAAGCTGTGCATCATATATCGTTTGTATCCGTTTGAATAGTTTCAGATCATCCGCATAAAGAAGTATTTTGGAGTGCCTAACATGTTGTGTTATATCATTGATGAATAAAAGGAAAAGAAGGGGGCCAAGATTTGATCCTTGGGGTACTCCAGATGTACATGAAAACATTTTAGATTTTGTTTTTTTATAGAAAACATATTGCTGTTTCTCGGAAAGGTATGAGGAAAATAGTGCCGAGAGCTAGTCGGAGAATCCAATTTCACTTAATTTGTGAACTAAAATTCTGTGGTCTACTTTATCGAAAGCCTTTTGAAAGTCCGTGTGGATTGCGTCTACCTGAATGTTTTGGTCAAGGATAGATGATGTATAGTTTACAAACGATACTAAATTAGTCACAACAGATCTACCTTCCATGAAACCGTGTTGGCAATTGGAGATTCGGTTCCGGACCTGTTCATAAATTTTTTTATATATTATGGATTCAAAGACTTTTGCAGGCATTGGTAAGATTGATATTGGCCTATAGTTGGTAATATCGTTTATATTGTCGCTTTTAGGGATTGGTGTTACGCTGGATATTTTCCATATTTTTGGAAACGTTGATGTTCGTATTATCAAATTAAATATATACATTAACGGTTTTACAAAGAATTCTCGACAAGCCTTGTATATGTACGGGGGTATATTATCAGGACCTAGTATGCGTTTGGGTTTTATAAGTTGCAAGGCTTTATCGACCTCCCAACAAGAAATATTATTTAGTTGTATACTTACGTAGGATTATTACATATCGCTCGTTAAATACAAGAAGGTCACAACTCAAAAATCACAGTTTTCCAGTAGAGCATTTTTAAAGTTCGTTTCATTATAAATGGAGAACTAACCAACCTGGAATTTTTTTTTTTAAATTTTTACTGAAAGGCCAGCTTACCCTGTAATAACTGTGTGAGGAAATAAAATGTAAAATCAATACAGGCCAAGTAAACTCCTTAATTAATGTTACATTCTGAGTTGTGACGTTATTACCGCAAAAGTCAATCACACCACGTGACACAACTCCTAAATATGACATTCTTGTCACAAACATTTTTTCTTTTTTAGAAATAAATTTTTATTCTGATCAAAAATGTACAAAATACAAATTCGGATTTTAAAGTGAATTATAAAAATGCTGATAAAATTTAGGTATGTAATTCTTTTCAACTAAGGATAACAGGTATTTTTTCTTATTATCTGGTATTCCAGGTTTTTGTATAAAAACAGACTTCAATTTAATGTTGATATTTGTCTTTTTTTTTTTCTCAATGACTGAAAATTCAGAAAAATGTTCCGCAGCATACGAGTATTTGCAATACGCTGTATTTGGTTTCCCATCTTCCATATTCATTATTTTTATTTCAGAAATTTTCATCGCTGTCGAATTAATTGGACCCATGTTCTTAGCCAGTTCTTTTATATCAGTGAAATCATGGAATGTAAGCTCGTTTACAGTGTACAAATTTCCATGTTTCCTCGCTGCTTTGATAGCCGAAACAAAACCGTCTAGTGTAAAAATTGGTCCACTTTTCAACTGCTTCTTGACCTGCGGAAAAAGCAAATCTGATTAGTAATAACAGCTGAATAAACTCAGGCATGTTAAAAATGTGTAAGACTTTGTACTTGGCGTTCAATCAGTGAATGAGCAGAGTCTCCTTCATTCTGAGAATGGCCTTTCATCAGGTATTTGTGGGTTGTAGACTTCATTTTATAGTGGGTAACAGCGTATAAATACACTGCCAAAATGTACTTACTTATTTTTATTTTGTCCACCACAGTTGTCTAAATAAAATATAATTTCACTATTTTCGGCAGTTTTTTTTTTTTTTTTTTAAGTATTTTAGTAAGCAGGTACCCAATTCGTTGACTCCACGATTGCCATTTGCTTCGTCCCAAACATAGCATTCACAGTCATTGGTCTTCAAATCATATATACTAAAATTATAAACATTAAGTTTACTCTTGTAATAAAACGCTGAAACTTCACCTTTAGGGATGGGCATAACAGCTTGTAAGTCATAAACACATACAATTACATTTGAATCCATATTTTCCTTATCTCTTTTTTTTCTCTTCTCGTGATAAAATTTTCTCTTGCAAGTGTGTTTTGTATTTCTCTGCCAGTGATTTCTTCTCGTCGTCACCTGCATTTTCGTGAGCAAAGCAGACATCGCACAGATCTTTTTTTGGAGTAAAAAAAGACAAATTGAAATCCTCAGTGAAAATTTTATGGAAAATTGCATAACTGGCATGAGGAACATTCTCCTCCACACATTTCGAAACATAATCTTGGTAAATGTCGGCCAAATTGCGACTACCATCTATAAATTGTCTGGAAGAAGCAGCTCTAGTATAATGGCTTTCAATTTTGGGAATTGAGTTGATATGCTCATAAATTCTTTGGCATATAGCTGGATCCAAGCATTTATGATTTTTGTGTTTGCCATGGTGATCTGGCTCTATTAAAGTCCCCGCTACTTGATTCCTCTTTTCTATAACGGTTCGAATAGGACAATAATGTCCAGAGTATTTTTAAAATATGTTTTACAAACCCTGATGTCCTTGCCATCTTTTTTTAAATAAAATGCATTATTGTTTTTCCGAGGTTTTTGGTCACAATTATCACTAACTCTAACATATCTATATTTGGGCTCAATAACCTTCATTGAATTCCCTAGATACTGTCTCTGCAATTCCAACTTTCCAAGTGACTAGTATCCTGTAAGCAACTGTTTCCTTTCTTCTTCAGAAAACTTCATAGTACACTTGAGACAGCAATTTTCAGCGCAGCCTGGCTTCATTTTTCTTGCTTCTCGGATTTTCTTTGAGGCCGTATTTTTTTCATACATTTCCCCTGAGTTTCTTTTTATATTTATCACATTCCTTTTCCAATTTTCGGTATTTCTTTTTATTTTCAAACCTTTCTTTGGAGGGCTCACAAAAATCGGTATAGAGTTGACTAGTGAGGTAGAATCTTTAGAAACCGAAGTACTATGTGAGGCTGAAGAAAATGATAGTCCAGATATATTTGTTTCATTCACAACATTGCAGAGAGTAGCATTCTTAAAGAGCCGTCACTATCATCAAAAGAAAAGTCAGTATCATCTTGATCTGGTATATACTCATCTGCACTATCATCTGACTGATCTGAAGATGATGTTGAAGAAGAGCACGTTGAACATATGCTCGACGACAAGGAGGAAACCGATGAATCTTTATCTTTCATACAATCTTCAGGAACTTGCAGGATGGAGCCTATAATTCAAAATAATTTCTAATTTCCTTAAAAATAAAAACCTTCCATCTGACCATAAATTCTATTGCTGATAAACAACATACTTTCACCAAAATCTTGAATCTGCAACTCAATGGGAGTGTTATCATGTGGGTCAATATACGTTCTTGCATTTTTGTCTGAAAAACCCAAAAGTGTGTCTTGCACCAGAACCGTTGAGAACCCCCTTTTATCAATGAATTCTGATTAATTTTACAAATCCCAATCATTAAATGGTTTTTTCAACTATGAAAGTATGAAGTATCAGACGAGTGATAAAATTGGAAAATAAAGTAAAACCAAATACTTCAAATTACATTCGGAATATCATTAAATCCCTAGAACCCAAAACCTGTGTCACAACACAGTCTTACCAGTATTCCCTGACCTATTTACGCTTACCTAGCTACATCTAAGCTATTCTTCCGTACGTGTATTCTCTCGCATTCCTCCCAAATTACACCTATTGCTTATGCGGTAACAAAATCAGGAAGAGAATGCTTACTCTGAACAATTTTTTCATCCTCAGATGACGATACGATAGGAGTAGCTAAAGATGATTCAGCAGGTTCTGCTCTCGAATTTGCTTCAAGGTTAGTTGACTCTATCTTATTGTTTGTCTGGAGAACTGTTCCGGCGAACAATAGAGGAAAAACGACAATTATACAGAGAAATTAACACGTTTATCACGTATAAATAATCTCTGGAATTTTAGCAAATAAATTGAAGGAATCATACCCATTGTATCCTCAGTCTTGGGGAATAATTTTCTTCGTACTCCTTGTTTGTTTCTCGACTGTTTTTCTGACAGTTCTTGCAGAAATCTTCGTCTTCCAGGTAGTTTCAACCTATTTTGAACTAATGCCATCGTTCTCTCACTACGTGAGGTCATGGTTCTATCTCCAAATAATTAAACAGTTAAAATGTAAGCATGTCAGAAGTTGATATAGTGCAGTATAAAACCTTCTAGTGTAACTGCAAGATGGTCATAACTTGGAGTAAAGATCAAACGTTCACAGCAAAATGAAAAAAGTAGAGTTGTAATAGTGTCACAACTCAAAATAATACATTCTTTAACACAAAAACTTAAGAAAAGAATGACACAACTCGAAAAATGTCCCTTCAGTACATTACTGAATGGAGATAAATTTCACATACAGAATGTCACAACTCAAAATAATACACTATTGATTTGAAAAATACAATTTAATTTATACTTACTTTTGCGATACTTCTGTATTAACTCCAAATAATGCAGTAATGAATTAAGGAAACGTGACTTCTCCACAAATTAACAAAACTGAACTGAAGATGATACAGTGTTGCATAAAAATTGGGAATCAGTTTGAGTTATGACTATGTGTCTCAAGCGCACTCTTCCGGCCAATTTTGAAGATACAACTTGTTTCGTTATATTATTTTGTAGACAATCAAAATCTGTATCGCTATGATAGTAAAACTCAAATTCACAAATTGTGAGTTATGACGTTCTTGTATTCAGCAAAGCCCCAATACCGACTGCAGCAACCTAGGGGCGAAATCGCTGCGTATCCCCCCACTCTCTCCAGTGGACTCCAGCCTGGCGGGTGACAGCCCTTCAGGCAACAAAACTCTCAGATGTAAACATAATGGAAGCAAGGGTAAGTCAAAATTGAATTTAAATGTTTTTACAATTAATACCCAAGGGTTGGCCAGTAGTGACCGTCTTCTCGAATTTGAACAGAAATTAGAAAAATTAAACTTTGATATTATGGGACTCTCGGAAACAAGAAAACTTGGGGAAAAATTAATAAAAAAGGAAAGCGGTCACTATTTCTTTTACTCCGGTCATACTAAAGGCTTCAGAGGAACGGGCTTTTATATTAACAGAAAGTGGGTAGACAAAATCGCGGAAATCAAGGGAATTACTGAAAGATTGAGCCTATTGAAAATCAACATAGGGAAAAACATTAAACTTTTGATCATGCAAGTATGTGCACCTACACTGAAGGCAAACACAAAAGAAAACGTAAAATTTTACGATCAACTGCAAAAAACTTATGACGAAGAAAAAGAATACTATAATATAATAATGGGCGATTTTAATGCCAAGTTAGGAAGCCAACTTGACCCAGACTGCTTTAACAGTATTGGTAGATTCTGCTCGGGAGAAACTTTGAACAAAAATGGTGACAGCATGTTGAACTTTACCGAAGGAAAATTTAGCGAAACAACAACTTTGAACTCTACCAAAACCAAAATTTCTGAAAAAACTAGAATACTCTGTGAAAGGAGGAACTCGCTGGATAATGAAATTCATAAAAATTTTAAAGAAAAAATTGAATTAACTAAACTGAGGAAAACTGTTAAAAAAGCAATTAAAAATGATATTTATACTTACGATACGAATATGATGCTTGAAATCATAAAGCAGACAGGATCAGTGAAAAAAGCAAAACGTGAAATTTTTCAGGATCAAACTATTATTCCAAAAATTAAAAATAACGAAGACAGATTTGTTTACGACAGGAATAAAATCGTCCAAGTGGCAACAGACTTTTATAGTAAGTTATACAGTAAAAATCAAAACGAACAAACTGCAGAGGTTACTATAGAACTGAACAACAAGGAGGAAGTTCCCTCTTTCATAGACAGCGAGATTTTGTCCGTCCTGGAAAGTTGAAACCTGGTAAAGCAGTAGGCCCGGACAAAATAGGCAATTATGAGCTGAGGCTATTTGCGGATGAATTAACGCCAAATTTGACAAAAATTTTTAAAATATGTTTTACAAACCCTGATGTCCTTGCCATCTTTTTTTAAATAAAATGCATTATTGTTTTTCCGAGGTTTTTGGTCACAATTATCACTAACTCTAACATATCTATATTTGGGCTCAATAACCTTCATTGAATTCCCTAGATACTGTCTCTGCAATTCCAACTTTCCAAGTGACTAGTATCCTGTAAGCAACTGTTTCCTTTCTTCTTCAGAAAACTTCATAGTACACTTGAGACAGCAATTTTCAGCGCAGCCTGGCTTCATTTTTCTTGCTTCTCGGATTTTCTTTGAGGCCGTATTTTTTTCATACATTTCCCCTGAGTTTCTTTTTATATTTATCACATTCCTTTTCCAATTTTCGGTATTTCTTTTTATTTTCAAACCTTTCTTTGGAGGGCTCACAAAAATCGGTATAGAGTTGACTAGTGAGGTAGAATCTTTAGAAACCGAAGTACTATGTGAGGCTGAAGAAAATGATAGTCCAGATATATTTGTTTCATTCACAACATTGCAGAGAGTAGCATTCTTAAAGAGCCGTCACTATCATCAAAAGAAAAGTCAGTATCATCTTGATCTGGTATATACTCATCTGCACTATCATCTGACTGATCTGAAGATGATGTTGAAGAAGAGCACGTTGAACATATGCTCGACGACAAGGAGGAAACCGATGAATCTTTATCTTTCATACAATCTTCAGGAACTTGCAGGATGGAGCCTATAATTCAAAATAATTTCTAATTTCCTTAAAAATAAAAACCTTCCATCTGACCATAAATTCTATTGCTGATAAACAACATACTTTCACCAAAATCTTGAATCTGCAACTCAATGGGAGTGTTATCATGTGGGTCAATATACGTTCTTGCATTTTTGTCTGAAAAACCCAAAAGTGTGTCTTGCACCAGAACCGTTGAGAACCCCCTTTTATCAATGAATTCTGATTAATTTTACAAATCCCAATCATTAAATGGTTTTTTCAACTATGAAAGTATGAAGTATCAGACGAGTGATAAAATTGGAAAATAAAGTAAAACCAAATACTTCAAATTACATTCGGAATATCATTAAATCCCTAGAACCCAAAACCTGTGTCACAACACAGTCTTACCAGTATTCCCTGACCTATTTACGCTTACCTAGCTACATCTAAGCTATTCTTCCGTACGTGTATTCTCTCGCATTCCTCCCAAATTACACCTATTGCTTATGCGGTAACAAAATCAGGAAGAGAATGCTTACTCTGAACAATTTTTTCATCCTCAGATGACGATACGATAGGAGTAGCTAAAGATGATTCAGCAGGTTCTGCTCTCGAATTTGCTTCAAGGTTAGTTGACTCTATCTTATTGTTTGTCTGGAGAACTGTTCCGGCGAACAATAGAGGAAAAACGACAATTATACAGAGAAATTAACACGTTTTATCACGTATAAATAATCTCTGGAATTTTAGCAAATAAATTGAAGGAATCATACCCATTGTATCCTCAGTCTTGGGGAATAATTTTCTTCGTACTCCTTGTTTGTTTCTCGACTGTTTTTCTGACAGTTCTTGCAGAAATCTTCGTCTTCCAGGTAGTTTCAACCTATTTTGAACTAATGCCATCGTTCTCTCACTACGTGAGGTCATGGTTCTATCTCCAAATAATTAAACAGTTAAAATGTAAGCATGTCAGAAGTTGATATAGTGCAGTATAAAACCTTCTAGTGTAACTGCAAGATGGTCATAACTTGGAGTAAAGATCAAACGTTCACAGCAAAATGAAAAAAGTAGAGTTGTAATAGTGTCACAACTCAAAATAATACATTCTTTAACACAAAAACTTAAGAAAAGAATGACACAACTCGAAAAATGTCCCTTCAGTACATTACTGAATGGAGATAAATTTCACATACAGAATGTCACAACTCAAAATAATACACTATTGATTTGAAAAATACAATTTAATTTATACTTACTTTTGCGATACTTCTGTATTAACTCCAAATAATGCAGTAATGAATTAAGGAAACGTGACTTCTCCACAAATTAACAAAACTGAACTGAAGATGATACAGTGTTGCATAAAAATTGGGAATCAGTTTGAGTTATGACTATGTGTCTCAAGCGCACTCTTCCGGCCAATTTTGAAGATACAACTTGTTTCGTTATATTATTTTGTAGACAATCAAAATCTGTATCGCTATGATAGTAAAACTCAAATTCACAAATTGTGAGTTATGACGTTCTTGTATTCAGCAAAGCCCCAATACCGACTGCAGCAACCTAGGGGCGAAATCGCTGCGTATCCCCCCACTCTTCTCCAGTGGACTCCAGCCTGGCGGGTGACAGCCCTTCAGGCAACAAAACTCTCAGATGTAAACATAATGGAAGCAAGGGTAAGTCAAAATTGAATTTAAATGTTTTTACAATTAATACCCAAGGGTTGGCCAGTAGTGACCGTCTTCTCGAATTTGAACAGAAATTAGAAAAATTAAACTTTGATATTATGGGACTCTCGGAAACAAGAAAACTTGGGGAAAAATTAATAAAAAAGGAAAGCGGTCACTATTTCTTTTACTCCGGTCATACTAAAGGCTTCAGAGGAACGGGCTTTTATATTAACAGAAAGTGGGTAGACAAAATCGCGGAAATCAAGGGAATTACTGAAAGATTGAGCCTATTGAAAATCAACATAGGGAAAAACATTAAACTTTTGATCATGCAAGTATGTGCACCTACACTGAAGGCAAACACAAAAGAAAACGTAAAATTTTACGATCAACTGCAAAAAACTTATGACGAAGAAAAAGAATACTATAATATAATAATGGGCGATTTTAATGCCAAGTTAGGAAGCCAACTTGACCCAGACTGCTTTAACAGTATTGGTAGATTCTGCTCGGGAGAAACTTTGAACAAAAATGGTGACAGCATGTTGAACTTTACCGAAGGAAAATTTAGCGAAACAACAACTTTGAACTCTACCAAAACCAAAATTTCTGAAAAAACTAGAATACTCTGTGAAAGGAGGAACTCGCTGGATAATGAAATTCATAAAAATTTTAAAGAAAAAATTGAATTAACTAAACTGAGGAAAACTGTTAAAAAAGCAATTAAAAATGATATTTATACTTACGATACGAATATGATGCTTGAAATCATAAAGCAGACAGGATCAGTGAAAAAAGCAAAACGTGAAATTTTTCAGGATCAAACTATTATTCCAAAAATTAAAAATAACGAAGACAGATTTGTTTACGACAGGAATAAAATCGTCCAAGTGGCAACAGACTTTTATAGTAAGTTATACAGTAAAAATCAAAACGAACAAACTGCAGAGGTTACTATAGGACTGAACAACAAGGAGGAAGTTCCCTCTTTCATGGACAGCGAGATTTTGTCCGTCCTGGGAAAGTTGAAACCTGGTAAAGCAGTAGGCCCGGACAAAATAGGCAATTATGAGCTGAGGCTATTTGCGGATGAATTAACGCCAAATTTGACAAAAATTTTTAATCGTATTCTAAAAGAAGAAACGATCCCATCCCAATGGAGCTATTCAGAAATAATACTTCTCTTCAAAAAAGGAGATAAAAATGAAATAAACAACTACAGACCTATAAGCTTGAGTTCTAATTTGGGAAAAGATTTTGGCAAATTAATAAAAGAACGTACAATCTATCCACAATTAGACCAATGCCAAGGACCTGAACAAGCAGGTTTCCGCAAAAATCGTTCCACCATTGACCAACTATTTATAATCAATCAATTAATAGAGAAAACGAAAGAATAAAACCAACCGTTATACTTACTATTCATTGATTTCCAAAAAGCCTTCGATTCCATTTACCTATCCGAACTTTGGAGAGCCTTAAGCCGACAAGGTATCCCCGAGAAAATGATAAAAATCATAAGAGAAATGTACAAAAACAACAGCGGAAAAATCCGTTTGGACAAAACAGGCAAACATTTTAAAATCGAAAGGGGAGTGAAACAAGGGGACCCCCTATCTCCCAACTTATTTAATTGTCTACTGGAAGATATATTTCAAAACTTAAACTGGGAACAAAAAGGTATAATAATAAATGGGGAAAGGCTCAACAACTTAAGATTTGCGGACGATGTGGCTTTAATTTCTCAGGACGGACAAGAAATGCAAACCACGGCAAACCTATTAGCAGAACAATGTAACAAAGCAGGCCTGATTATAAATACCAGTAAAACAGTGTTATTATCAACAGTAAGTCTAGCAAAGAAATAGTTATCGGTAACAATCAAATTATAGCAGAAGATAGCACGATATATTTAGGTCAAATTATTTCATTTAAAAATAAATCAGAAAAGGAAATTTCAAAAAGAAGATCACAGGCATGGAAAAGTTTCTGGTCCCTAAAAAATATCTACAAAAGTGAAATACCTTTGGCAATGAAATAGAAAATATGGGAGTCATGCACACTACCGGTGCTAATGTACGGCGCACAGACATGGGCCACCACACAAGGCCAAACTCTGAAGCTAGCTAGGACCCAGATTGCAATGGAAAGGGCTATAATCGGAGTAAAAAGAAAAGACAGACTAACCAATAGACAGGTAAGGGATACATCAAAAGTCAAGGACTGTAGATTTGTCATGAAAAAATTGAAATTTGATTACGCGGGTCATGTTGCAAGAGGGGGGATGGACAGGTGGGAAAGAAAAATTTTGGAATGGGTACCTAGGGGAACAGAAAGAAATGTAGGGAGACCTACTACCCGATGGGCTGATGAAATCAGGCAACATGCCGAGGTCGCCTGGGGAAGAGACGCCAGGGAAAGGGGCCGCGGGAAAAGAGTGGGGGAGGCCTATGCCCGTCAATGGGCGCATTAAGTTAGAAATTTTATTTTAAGTTAATATATTAAGATGTACAAATGGGCTGCAAAATAAATAAATAAAAATGTATTCAGCAAGCGATATACATTTATTACATTATGAATTCGAATATAAAACGGGATTTTGAGTATCTTTACTCGTTTTATGCTGCCATAAACGAACACTAACGTACTTACATATAGAAGAGTGAGCTTTCCCCTCATCCAAGTTGACATCTCTTTATCTCTTTTGATATTATAATATACAAGTAGAGATCCTATTTTAGAATTAGCGCTTTTATATCGTACATATTTTTGACATGTCACGAAGTTCATCCGAAATTTTGAAAAGCATTATTCTTTCTGCTATTTTTGCTATAAACGAAACACATTCAAATGACTGTGCACCTGCAGATGCACAATAATGCAATAATTATAATCGAAAAAATATTTCTAAAAAAACTGCTTGTTCATTTAGATGGGGTACCGAATAAGAATAACTAAAGGTTAGCTAACTAGAGGTTTGACTACAGATTGAGAAAGTGGGCCTGAGTGAGGTAAGGGAGGATTAATTTGATTGAAATATAGTCAACGGGGCCCCGCACACAACATTAAAATTTCAACTACTCGATTCAGTTAAAACTTTCGTCGGTCGGATTCATCAAATAAAGAAAAAACAATAATAATAACGTAGCGACTTATAGCATAAGACTGCGGTTTGTTATACCTAGTTTGACTAAAAATGGGGCCCGCGGCTTATGAGAACAGTGAAATAAGACCCACAAATGATGGGGTTATGGAGTCCCGCAAAACATGAGCATGCCCTTGGAAGGGAATACTCCGCTTCTAATGTATCGTGTTTGGGAATTGGCTGAAATCTGGGCATGTATTCTGCACTCGATCAAATTGTTGGGACTATTGTATCAGTAGGTTATTTTAAAATAAGAACCTGCTTAAAAGCTCAGGTGTAAATACGTACCTCTTCGTTTTGTTTGCGATCATAGCGGTCGTCAGTCAGAGAAACGGTCAGCGAAGGCAGTAGACCGCATTTGGTAAGCAAATTCATCGAACGGAATACCTTATATTAATGTCGCGAACGAAGACACGAATTAGAACTACCGTACTGAATGCCAAAACAGGATCTATTCGAATAAGGCGACCTTTCTGCTTTTTCCTCAAAATTTTAACTAGATCACATTTTCTGCGGTATTTGCAAATTAGAGTTGTCTCGAATCGATGTCTCAAACTGAGATGTCAGATGTGCTCTTGGCCTGTATGTGTGCTTCTTCTACTGGTATTCACTTAATAACGCCAGCAGGTACAGCATTGTTGATCGGTTGCTAAGATCACCACCGTCGACGCCGTTGGCAGTATTAGGACTTGCCTAATATAAAATGTTATCCGGGTAATTCTCAGAAAATCGGTATATTTCAGTGTTGTTAATTTCAAAAAATAGAAGGGGATTCTTCACACTTTTTCTTTTTTTGTATAGAATAGATTATTGATATACATGTCGGTAATAAGGTAAATTTACCAATAGCCGCCTTAACTCGAAGATTTTTCATATTTTTTCTGATTGTACAAGAAATATTGGATATTTTCGAATGCGGATGCTATATCATTGTTTGGTTTGAACCTTCCGCCTCATGCAGCATTTGTCATTTTTCAAAAAGATTCACATTTTGGTGCTCACATTATTTTTTCAAAAAAGTAATTTTTTGACCCAATTACCGCCACTCCAAAATTTCAATTTTTCAATTACCGCCACTCTAAAAGCCTTTCAAAACACTGAAATTAACAATTGAAATATAGGGGAGAGTTGCCCAAGTCGGACCACTTTTTCTTTGGAGGCTTTTAACTCAGCCGTCGTTGCACGGAATTTGAAGTGTGGTATATCACTGGAAAGGGCATACATCTGGCTACCTTCGATAAACATTTGAAAACTCCATGATTATTTAGGACGCCGTGAAGACAAGTTTTAAGAAAAAGTTCCAGAGGTGGTCCAATTTGAGAGCCGTGCCTTAAGTTGGACCATAGGTTCTAAAGTTGGACCAGGCATAAAAAAAAAGGATGAAAAAGTGTGTAAACGCTGAAAAATTGTATTTAAAAATATGAAGAGTCAATGAAATTAGGCTATAAGTCAAAATAAACATTAATGGTAATGGTTTGAAAAATATGAGCAGATACAGTGCCCTAATATATGTTATAATCGCAGATGTCAAGTAGCGGGAAAGCAATCTGCCGGTTCTGACGTGAGGTCGTTCCTAAATTAACACCAGCGATATGCTTTACAACAGAGGAGACAGGAATCCATTCCAAATCGGGTTTATCGAGAAAGTGGAAAATCCCGTCTTTTTTCTGCCGTAAAAATTCAAAATAAGCCGAGCCCTTCTTGTTGTTCATTTCTCGTAAACAACCAATATAATGCTTGGTAGGCACTTTGCCTTCCTGTAAAGAGAATTCCGTTATGTAGTAACCCCCTACAAAAAGTTCGAATTTCTCTTGCTCAATGTCTGAAAACGTTTCCTCATCAGGTGAGTCCGATGCTAGATTAAGAGGAGCAATCTCTTCATCCGAGCTGGATGAATCGTCACTCGAAGGTACTTTGCGCGGTCGACCTCTTTTTCTCTTAGGCTGAACAGCGGACTTGACAGATCCACTAGTACTTGGGCGAGTATCATCACCAATGTCCCAACATAAACGTTTGCTTGCTGAAGTGGATCTAGAAAAAAAAATTGAAATGCTACAGGTAAAAAAAATGATACCTACTTCTTGGGAGCTGATTCTCCGACTCCAGATGCTTTCATAGTTTTTCTGACAGAGGTTGTTTCTGAGATGCGGCCGGACCATTTTTTTCGAGCTTCTCTTTCTCTGTAAACCAAAAGATAGGCCTAAATAAAAAATTTGAACCTAAATAGTTTTGAGCACATAAAATGGATACTCACGCTTTTGTACTCTCGGTTTCTTCTAATTTGTTTCTATAGGGACTCGACGTCAATTCCTCGGCTTCTAGAAGTGGGCGTCCTCGCGTTTTCTTACCACTGGAAGTAGTTGGAATTGTGGGTACGGGCGAGATTTGTTGGATTATGTCTTTCACCGATGATGATGTCGGTTGTGGATCTGGCTCCACATCTGCTGCGGCTACATTTACTGCATCCTCATTCACTTCTTCGACATTCACGATTTCAAAATCATCCTAATCATTTTCGGTCTCAGGATCAACATTCATCGCATCCGCAGCAGCATATGCATATTCTGGGAAATGTAGCATATCAAGTGGCCAAATACCAGAACCGCGAAATGCACTCTCAGCATTGCCGAGAAGCGCCGCTTTATAATAGGCCTCTTTGAATAGAGTCGGGATTTGGTAAATGGATATGGTTTTACCAGGATTTTCAATTAACCATCCTTTCTCAGCACTGGCAAGGTATCCTTGAAGAGGACCAGAAAAGGCAACATCCAACGGTTGCAATCGATGGGTGGTGTGACTTGGTAACTGGAGCATAACAATACCATTTTCACGACAAAATTTTATTGCTTGCAGATTTTTTGAGTGGGTTGTATGACCGTCAAGAAGAAGAAGAAGAACTGGGCGCTCTGTACTGCAATTAATATGATTCTGAAAATGACGCAACCATTCCAGAAAAAGTTCTTTGTTGATATAGCCAGTATCTGAAATGCGAACAATACTCCCTCGAGGCTTTCCAATTTCCAGTGCTGAAGGTACCTCTTTCTGGCTCTTATTGCTCATTTTGAAAATGAGCATCGGGGGTACATAATTACCAGTCACGTTGACACAACAAACTGCTGTTGAATTTGTTCCTCTCTCCGCACTTTTCACACCACCGACCTGTCGTTTTCCTTTCTGTCCTACAATTTTCCGCACTGTTTTTTGAATAGTCGAAATCCCGGTCTCATCGACATTAAATACCTGCTCAGGTCCTAAATGAATTGACAAGCTCGGTCAACTTCTCAAAGAATCCCTCGACTCGTTTTCTCGAAAATCCTTTTATTCTGGCCATTGACGTCAGCTCTGGAGTTCGGAGACTCAGTTCAGGGAACCGTCGCAAGAAGTTGTAGTACCACTTCTTCCCTGTACATTCATTAAACGGATGCTGTCCTGGCTGCATGTGTTCGGCAATATCGAAGGTTAATTCTCTGATTTCAGTAGGTGTTAGTCCGAACATTCGTTCTTCCATCAACAATATATGATTCTTCAGCTCTTCTTCAACTTCTGCAAGTAATGTCGGCGGCCGACCAAAACTTTTCTTACCCTTACTGCGAGCATTTTGCTTGTGATAATGCCGTAACAGAGTCGCCTTAGGAACGCCATACAATCTTGCTACTTTATTCACACCTTCCTGTCGATCCAATGCCGCTAAGGCCTGTTCCAAGTCCGCGTCATCCCACTGGCCATATTTCGTGCGATTTGGTGCCTGAATCAAAACAATAGAGATGAAATATCATTACTAATATCACTGTAAAAAGGTTTACAAAGATATTTATAAAAGTTTACTTTCCTTAAGTCACTGCTTCTACGGCTGTTGAAATATCAAAACTGAAAAATGTTATCCCAAGGTGGACCGGTTCAACTTGCGATATTTCCTTGTTTTCATTTCTTATTGTTCAAAATGCAGAATTACCAAGCTACACATTTTTTATTGCATTAGTCCGTGGCCTTGTATGTGACAGAATGCAAATAATGCAAAAATAATGCGATTTTGAGGTGGTCCAACTTAAGAAACAAAATTCGGTCCAATTAACGCAACCACGACTTTTTCGCACAAACATGGCCGTGCAAAGAGATGTATGCAGTTAATGTTTTATCTCTTTGTACAAAAAGATGGCTGAAACAATGACTAAATCAACAATATACTGAGATATTCCATCTACTTACTCTATTTCCGGTCGCCATCAACTTTTCAAAATTTTCAATATGCCGAAAATACACGTTTTTCGCAAGGCACCAACTTTCATGGAAATTTTTTTCACTAAAAATGATAACACAAAGCCGGCGCTCTGTGAGCAATATCATTAGACAGCCAGCTATAACTTATCTTAGAACCAAAGCGCTACCTATCGA
This sequence comes from Acanthococcus lagerstroemiae, assembly GCA_031841125.1. Lineage (NCBI taxonomy): Eukaryota > Metazoa > Arthropoda > Insecta > Hemiptera > Eriococcidae > Acanthococcus > Acanthococcus lagerstroemiae. The sequence goes on along the minus strand of CM063108.1, from coordinate 38,403,214 downwards.
AGGGCTCGAGCAATTAAGGGTGGTCCAACTTATGCACCGGTTCAATATGGGCAACTCTCCCCTATTCCTAAGTAGAAAAAACATTTCAATTCAAAAGGAAGTGTGTTATAAAATAATACAAACTTGGTAAATTTATCGAAAAATCGTTAAAAATAAAAATAAAAAACTGCGTAAAATAAATGAGAAATCGTTATAAAAAAGTCAAAAATCATTTTAAAATAAATGAGAAAGTCTGAAGGAAAAAAAAGGGAAAAAACGAAATTAACGATTCTCCCACTGATCGCAGATAAAATTATCACATCCTGTTGTACCAGCGCGTATAGATCGTGAGCCCACATCTGACAACCTTGACAGTGGATCCATTCTTCATCATCGCTCCCTGTAAAAAATGAATTTTTTACTTTTTTTTTCTTTTGAAGAAATCATTGCAGTACTGTATCCAGGAATATGGCAAGGAAGGTGGGGTTGACCTAACATATTGTCGGTGGCGCGTTTGACACCTCGTATGTGCAAGATAGAACTTTTACTCATCACTTACACGTACGAGGTATTTGGAGCCAGGCTTAGAAACCCATGCACATAGGGAGGTGTTTTATAGCGTCCTCTAGCGGACCACTTTGTAACGAAGCACATAGGAGGAATTTTATTCGACGCGCCCGTCAGAGACGAATCCAACAATCAGTTTCGCAGTGGGTTTTGGCAGCTGCAGGTTGGTAATGACTTCCCGCTTGGCATCGGTCATCCAGGAACCAGAGGCGTCGATTTGGAAACTGAGAAAAGGCACGGATGCTTGCAGGAAATGGCACTTCTCAGTGTTGGTGTTCAAGCCTGCATGGTCCAGTCTTTCAAATACGGCACACAGGTGCTCCAGGTGTTCCTCCTTGGATTTGGTGAACACCAGGATGTTGTCTAGGTATACAAAGATGAATGGTAGGCCTTCAAGGGCCTTGTTGATGAAGCGTTGCCTCGTCTTTGGCGTATTGGTCAGACCAAAGGGCATTTGGATGTTCTTGTACAATCCAAAGGGCAGAACAATAGCTGTTTTCTTTCGGTCCTCTGGCTTAACTGGAATGTTGTAGTATACCCAGGTAATGCCCAAGTTGTTGAAGACTGAACACCCATTTAGCAGCGCAGTGGCATCACTTAGCCGGGGCATTGGATAGTCGTCCTTCTTGGTAATGTTCAGAGCTCGGTAGTCACTACAGAGACGGATGTCGCTGTTCTTCTTTATGACAATGGTTGCAGCTGAGCTTCAATTACTGTGTGATGGTCGCATGATACCAAGGTCACAGAGTGCTTTCACCTCAGTTTTGGCACACTTGGCAATGTCTGGTCTCAGACGGCGCGGTTTAGCATGCACAGGTGGACCAGTTGTCTCAATGGGATGTTTGGTCTGGCGTTTCAGCTCGTGCAGGGTCTTGGTCAGGCGCGTGAGTGCGGGGAACTCGTTGATTACACAGGCGACAGCTGGGTCCAAAAAGAGCGTGTTGTTTTCCAGGACCTGGGTTTGAGCCCTATCGCAAACGCGTGCTGGTACTGAAGTCAGGTTGAGCATGCCCAATAGTTGACGGCGGGTGATGTCCGGAACCAGAAAGAATTTTCCCGAGAAATCCGCACCTAGAATACCATAGGGTACATCCGCGACTATGGCTGGCCAGGAGAATGAGTGAGGCAGGCCAAGTTGGAGCGTGGTATCTAAGGTGCCGTAGGTTTCGATTGGTTTTGCATTGGCGGCCTCTAGTCAGAACAGATACAGCTGTGGAGTGAAGTGCTTGTGGTCTTTGTAGCATGCGGGTACTAGTGTGACATCTGAGCTAGAATCAGTGAGAAAGAGACATGCAAGCTGTCAGTCCTAGACAAACAATCGCTGCGAGGATGAACTGGCTGCTGAGGAATTGCTAGCAGTGGCAACGACCCGTGGTTTTCCGAATGCTGTACCTTCAATATAGTGTTGTACTGGGAGCAGCCCTCTCGGCACTTCTGTGCATTGGTGCCATGGAGAGTGTGATAGAAGCACATCCGACCTTCAAAAAACTGTAGTCAGCTTGGGGTCCCATCTCAGCACAAATTCTGGATAGAGGGGAAAATTTCGAATAAAATGTATTTTTCAGTTTTCCCCTAGCAGTTTCCAATCCAAAGATTTTCGCCTTTTATCAAATCGCCCAAGGAAATTTGATATCTCACAAATGCATATTGGTGCGAATTGTATTGCAGACCCAACGAGTTTAAGGCGTCACTAAATTTTTGAAAATTTTGCAAAATTGCCGAAATATTCTCGGAAATGCGGTCAAAATGGGTCAAAAATTGACTCTAGCTCAATTTTGACAACGGATTCGAATTCGTCTCAAGAAACTAATACAATTCGCACCAATCTGCATTTGCGAGATTGCAAACTTCCTGGGGCGAACTGGTGAAAGGTGAAAAACTTTGGATTGGAGACTGCTAGAGGAAAACTGAAAAATAAGTCTCATTTGAAATTCTCTCCCCAATCCAGAATTTCAAACCGCACTTCTCTAACTGCCTCCGTTCCAAAATTATTCGCAAATTGTCAGTTCGCCCCAGAAAAATAGAAGGTACAATAGGTTGGAATTATGTGCGATGTGTGACATATGCAACGTGTCGAAGGCGCACTCGAAAATGTGGACAAAATGGGTCAAAAATTGACGGTAGCTCAATATTGACAGCGGATTCAAATTTGTCTCGAAAAACTGAGTAATCAGCGCCGATGCCGAAGCTCTCCGAAAATTTTGTCGCTCCAAAAAAGACATAATGTGTAGGGGAGCATGGGGAGAACTGAGACACTTTTTGGAAAACCGTTGTAAAATGACGTAGAACCACTATGGAAAGCTTTGAATAATTGCAACCTATAGTTACGTGACTGAACTACAAACCTTCAGAAATTCAACTTCCTCGGGCCATTTCTAAAAATCCTACAGCCCTTCAAAAATTTTGTCTCATATCACCCCACGAAAATTTCAAAGGGAGCATTGACACAGTGCATGGGGAACAATGAGACAACACATGAAATACAGAAAATTCAATCAAATGATCATGTTACATAGTACAAAAAAGTATAAATTTATTTTATATGGACATTACAATTATTAAATTAAACTTGACATTCTGAAATTGAAGAGGGGGAAAAAAGTTGGGAAAATTGTAAATAGGGACCAACGAGACAAAAACTGGGCAACTGATAAGGCCTCTCTGCGGGATGGTTTTCAAGTTTGGTTCAAAAAAATTTCCTGTAGGTGTTCAATGTATAGTAGTCAACACATTTATTCAGTTTCGGTGGGTAAGATATTCATACATCGCAAAAATGCTGCATCAACGAAAAATTTCGATATTTTATCTAAAAAATTGTCTTATTGCTCTCTAATGTGGCAAAAATGTTCAATCGCTTATAACTCGAAAACAGCTTCCTGAAAATAAAACGGTTTTGGTACAGTTTGGTTACTAAATAGATCATATTTTAAAAAAGATATGATTTACTTCGCAAATACAAATTTTCTTTCTTGTGAACTTTTTTCGTAAATGCCGAAAACTAAAAAATTACCAAATTTCGATCACGTTATCAATATCACAGCTACTAATCGATAGAACTGAAAATTTTTCTATAACAGTGTTAGCTTACTGGATAGTGACGAATATGTGACGCAGTGTTGCCATTTATAGTTTGTAGTGTCGGCTAAATCAGCACTGTCTCATTGCTCCCTTGTCTCAGTTCTCCCCATGCTCCCCTACAGTATGGAAAAATTATCAAAATTTTAGAAAATCAAAAAAAATTTCGAATTAATCAGTGTTTCTTATTCAATTTTTCACGCTGAGTTCGAATTCGTTGTTCCCATTTAGTGGCGACCCTCCGTTCCTGAGATACACTTGAAAAAGTTAGAAAAATAGATCAATTCGGGTCAAAATTCACTCTAGATCAATTTTGACAGCGGATTCGAATTCGTCTCGAAAAATTGAGTAACTAGCACCAGCGCCGAAGCCGTAGGTCTCGGAAACTTTTTTCGCCCCAAAAAAGACATGATGTATAGTTTGGAGAAATTTTCAAAATTTGAGAAAATCAAAAATTACGAATTACTGAGTGTTTCTTACTCAATTTTTCACGCTGAGTTCGAATTCGTTGTTTCAATTTGGCGGCGAACCTCCGTTCCCGAAATACACTCAAAAAAGTTGGAGAAATTTATCAATTCGTGTCAAAAAATTACACTAGCTATATTTTGACAACTGATTCGAATTCGTCTCGAAAAATTGAGTAACTAGCACGAGTGTCGACGCCGTAGCTCTCCGAAAATTTTTTCGTCTTAAAAAAGACATGATGTATATATATGGAGAAATTTTCAAAATTTGAGAAAATCAAAAATTTCGAATTAATGAGTGTTTCTTACTCAATTTTTCACGCTGAGTTCGAATTCGTTGGTCCCATTTGGCGGCGACCCTCCGTTCCCGAAATACACTCAAAAAAGAAGGGAAAATTGATGGACTTAGGTCAAAAAATGACTCTAGCTCAATTTTGACAGTTCGAATTGGTCTCGAAAAAATGAGAAATAGCACCAGCGCCGACGCAGTAGCTCTCCGAAAATTTGCCCAAAAGAATATATATATGGAGATTTTCAATTTGAGAACAGAATTAATTAGATGTTCTATCATTTCGGGTTCATTCTGTTCATGCGTTCGAGATACATCAAATTGAAATGATGAATGGGTCAAAAAATACTTTAGCTATTTAAAGATCGATTGCCTAAATGGTAATAGTCAGGCGATCTCCGAATTTGCCAAAAGACTATTAATAGGAAAATTCAAAATTAAAATCAATTCGATTATGAGTTCTATCAATTTCCGTGAGTTCGAATTCTTTTCATGGCGCCACCCGTTCCCGGATACACTCAAAAGTTGAAAAATTGATGATTTGGTCAAAAAAGACTTTAGCTCATTTGACACGATTCGAATTCGCTCGAAAATTAGTAGTAGACCACCCGCGGCGAATCTCTCCGAAAATTTTTTCGCCCAAAAAAGACATGATGTATAGTATGGAGAAATTTTCAAAATTGAGAAAACAATTCGAATTAATGAGTGTTTCTTACTCATTTCCGCTGATTCGATTCTTGTTCCATTTGGCGCACCTCCGTTCCGAATACAAAAAGTGGAAATTGATGAATTTGGTCAAAAAATGACTTAGTCAATTTTACAGGATTCGAATTCGCTCGAAATGAGTAAGAGTACAGCCGCGGCGAATCTCTCGAAAATTTTTCGCCAAAAGCATTATGGAAAATTCAAAATGAGAATCAAAATTGATATAGGTTTATCAATTTCGTGATGATTTCAATGCGTGTTCCGATAACTCAAAAAGTTGGAAAAATTGATGAATTGGTCAAAAATGACTTAGCTCAATTTTGACAACGGATTCGAATTCGCTCGAAAATTGAGTAAACACCCGACGGCGATCTCTCGAAAATTTTTCGCCAAAAAAGACATGATGTATAGTATGGAGAAATTTTCAAATTTGAGAAAATCAGAATTCGAATTAATGAGGTTTCTTACTAATTTCCGCTGAGTTCGATTCGTTGTTCCATTTGGCGGCACCTCCGTTCCGATACACTCAAAAGTTGGAAATTGATGATTTGGTAAAAATGACTTTAGCTCAATTTTGACAACGGATTCGAATTCGCCTCGAAAAATTGAGTAAGTAGTACCAGCCCCGACGGCGAATCTCTCCGAAAATTTTTTCGCCCCAAAAAAGACATGATGTATAGTATGGAGAAATTTTCAAAATTTGAGAAAATCAGAAATTTTGAATTAATGAGTGTTTCTTACTCAATGTTTCTCGCTGAGTTCGAATTCTATGTTCCAATAAGGCGGCCACCCTCCGTTCCCGAGATACACTCAAAAAAGTTGGAAAAATTGATGAATTTGGGTCAAAAAATGACTTTAGCTCAATTTTGACAACGGATTCGAATTCGCCTCGAAAAATTGAGTAAGTAGTACCAGCCCCGACGGCGAATCTCTCCGAAAAATTTTTCGCCCCAAAAAAGACATGATGTATAAGTATGGAAAAATTTTCAAAATTTGAGAAAATCAAAAATTTTGAATTAATGAATGTTTCTTACTCAATTTTTCACGCTGAGTTCGAATTCGTTGTTCTATTTTGGCGGCCACCCTCCGTTCCCGAGATACACTCAAAAAGTTGGAAAAATTGATCAATTCGTGTAAAAAAATTACTCTAGCTCCATTTTTACAACGGATTCGAATTCGTCTCGAAAAATTGAGTAGCTAGCACCAGCACCGACGCCGTAGCTCTCGGACAATTTTTTCGTCCCAAAAAAAACATGAATTGTAGAATGGAGAAATTTTCAAAATTTGAGAAAATCAAAAATTTCGAATTAATGAGTGTTTCTTACTCAATTGTTCACGGTGAGTTCGAATTCGTTGTTCCAATTAGGCGGCCACCCTGCGATCCCGAGATACACTCGAAAAATTGATGAATTTGGGTCAAAAAATGACTTTAGCTCAATTTTGACAACGGATTCGAATTCGCCTCGAAAGATTGAGTAAGTAGTACCAGCCCCGACGGCGAATCTCTCCGAAAAATTTTTCGCCCCAAGAAAGACATGATGTATATTATGGAGAAATTTTCAAAATTTGAGAAAATCAAAAATTTCGAAGTAATGAGTGTTTCTTACTCAATTTTTCACGCTGCGTTCGAATTCGTTGTTCCAATTTGGCGGCCACCTCCGTTCCGAGATACACTCAAAAGTTGATGAATTTGGGTCAAAAAGACTTAGCTCAATTTGACAACGATTCGATTCCCTCGAAAAATTGAGTAAGTAGACAGCCCCGACGGCGAATCTCTCCGAAAAATTTTTCGCCCCAAAAAAGACATGATGTATAAGTATGGAAAATTTCAAAATTGAGAAATCAAAAATTTTGAATTAATGATTTTCTTACTCAATTTTTCGCTGATTCGAATTCGTTGTCATTTGGCGGCCACCCTCCGTTCCCGAGATCACTCAAAAATGGAAATGATAATTCGGTAAAAATTACTTAGCTCAATTTACAACGTTGAATTCGTCTCGAAATTGAGTATGCCAGCCCGACCGATCTCGGAATTTTGCCCAAAAAAGACATGATGTATATTATAGAGAAATTTTCAAAATTTGAGATATATCAGAAATTTCGATTGAGTGTTTCTTACTCAATTTTTCACGCTGAGTTCGAATTCGTTGTTCCAATTTGGCGGCCACCCTCCGTTCCCGAGATACAGTCAAGAAAGTTGGAAAAATTGATGAATTTCGGTCAAAAAAAGACTTTAGCTCAATTTTGACAACGGATTCGAATTCGCCTCGAAAAATTGAGTAGGTAGGACCAGCCCCGGCGGCGAATCTCTCCGAAAATTTTTTCGCCCCAAAAAAGACATGATGTATAGTATGGAGAAATTTTCAAAATTTGAGAAAATCAGAAATTTCGAATTAATGAGTGTTTCTTACTCAATTTTTCACGCTGAGCTCGAACTCGTTGTTCCATTTTGGCGGCCACCCTCCGTTCACGAGATACACTCGAAAAATTGATGAATTTGGGTCAAAAAATGACTTTAGCTCAATTTTAACAACGGATTCGAATTCGCCTCGAAAAATTGAGTAAGTAGTACCAGCCCTGACGGCGAATCTCTCCGAAAAATTTTTCGCCCCAAAAAAGACATGATGTATAGTATGGAGAAATTTTCAAAATTTGAGAAAATCAGAAATTTCGATTTAATGAGTGTTTCTTACTCAATTTTTCACGCTGAGTTCGAATTCGTTGTTCCAATTTGGCGGCCACCCTCGTTCACGAGATACACTCAAAAAATTGAAATAGAATTTGGGTCAAAAATGACTTTAGCTCAACTTTGACAACGGATTCGAATTCACCTCGAAAAATTGAGTAAGTAGACGCCCGACGGCGAATCTCTCGGAAATTTTTTCGCCCCAAAAAAGACATGATGTATATATGAGAGAAATTTTCAAAATTTGAGATAATCAGAAATTTCGATTTGAGTGTTTCTTACTCAATTTTTCACGCTGAGTTCGAGTTCGTTGTTCCAATTTGGCGGCCACCCTCCGTTCCCGAGATACAGTCAAAAAAGTTGGAAAAATTGATGAATTTGGGTCAAAAAATGACTTTAGCTCAATTTTAACAACGGATTCGAATTCGCTCGAAAAATTGAGTAGGTCACCAGCCCGACGCGTACTCTCGAAAATTTTTTCGTCCCAAAAAAAAATGATGTAAGTAATGGAGAAATTTTCAAAATTTGAGAAAATCAAAAATTTCGAATTAATGAGTGTTTCTTACTCAATTTTTCACGCTGAGTTCGAATCGTTGTTCCATTTTGGCGGCACCCTCCGTTCACGAGATACACTCGAAAAATTGATGAATTTGGGGTCAAAAATGACTTTAGCTCAATTTGACAACGGATTCGAATTCGCTCGAAAAATGAGTAAGTAGTACCAGCCCCGACGGCGAATCCTCCGAAAATTTTTCGCCCAAAAAGACATGATGTATAGTATGGAGAAATTTTCAAAATTTGAGAAAATCAAAAATTTCGAATTAATGAGTGTTTCTTACTCAATTTTTCCGCTGATTCGAATTCGTTGTTCCAATTTGGCGGCCAACCTCCGTTCCCGAATACACTCAAAAATGTTGGAAAAATTGATGAATTCGGGTCAAAAATGACTTTAGCTCAATTTTGACAACGGATTCGAATTCGCCTTCGAAAAATTGGAAAGAACCAGCCCCGACGGCGAATCTCTCCGAAAATTTTTTCGCCCCAAAAAAGACATGATGTATAGTATGGAGAAATTTTCAAAATTTGAGAAAATCAGAAATTTCGAATTAATGAGTGTTTCTTACTCAATTTTTCACGCTGAGTTCGAATTCGTTGTTCCAATTTGGCGGCCACCCTCCGTTCCCGAGATACACTCAAAAAAGTTGGAAAAATTGATGAATTTGGGTCAAAAAATGACTTTAGCTCAATTTTGACAACGGATTCGAATTCGCCTCGAAAAATTAAGTAAGTAGTACCAGCCCCGACGGCGAATCTCTCCGAAAATTTTTTCGCCCCAAAAAGACATGATGTATAGTATGGAGAAATTTTCAAAATTTGAGAAAATCAGAAATTTCGAATTAATGAGTGTTTCTTACTCAATTTTTCACGCTGAGTTCGAATTCGTTGTTCCAATTTGGCGGCCACCCTCCGTTCCCGAGATACACTCAAAAAAGTTGGAAAAATTGATGAATTTCGGTCAAAAAATGACTTTAGCTCAATTTTGACAACGGATTCGAATTCGCCTCGAAAAATTGAGTAAGTAGTACCAGCCCCGGCGGCGAATCTCTCCGAAAATTTTTTCGCCCCAAAAAAGACATGATGTATAGTATGGAGAAATTTTCAAAATTTGAGAAAATCAGAAATTTCGAATTAATGAGTGTTTCTTACTCAATTTTTCACGCTGAGTTCGAATTCGTTGTTCCAATTTGGCGGCCACCCTCCGTTCCCGAATACACTCAAAAAGTGAAAAATTGATGAATTGGTCAAAAAATGACTTAGCTCAATTTGACAAGGATTCGAATTCGCTCAAAATGAGTAATATACCAGCCCCGCGCGAATCTTCCGAAATTTTTTCGCCAAAAGACATGATTATATATGGAGAAATTTCAATTGGAAATCAAAATTCGAATTAATGAGTGTTTCTTACTCAATTTTTCCGTGATTCGAATTCGTGTTCAATTTGGCGGCCACCCTCCTTCCGAATACATCAAAAAAGTTGAAAATTGATGAATTGGTCAAAAAATGACTTTAGCTCAATTTTGACACGGATCGAATTCGCCTGAAAATTAGAAAGTACCACCCGACGGCGAATCTCTCCGAAAATTTTCGCCCAAAAAAGAAATGAGTATAGTATGGAGAAATTTTCAAAATTTGAGAAAATCAGAAATTTGATAATGAGTGTTTCTTACTCAATTTTCCGCGATTCGAATTCTTGTTCCAATTTGGCGGCCACCTCCGTTCCCGAATACACTCAAAAAAGTTGGAAAAATTATCAATTCGTGTCAAAAAATACTAGCTCAATTTTGACAACTGATTCGAATTCGTCTCGAAAAATTGAGTAACTAGCACGAGTGTCGACGCCGTAGCTCTCCGAAAATTTTTTCGCCCCAAAAAAGACATGATGTATAGTTTGGAGAAATTTTCAAAATTTGAGAAAATCAAAAATTTCGAATTAATGAGTGTTTCTTACTCAATTTTTCACGATGAGTTCGAATTCGTTGTTCCAAGTTGCCGGCCACCCTCCGTTCCCGAGATACACTCAAAAAAGTTGGAAAAATTGATGAATTTGGGTCAAAAAATGACTTTAGCTCAATTTTGACAACGGATCCGAATTCGCCTCGAAAAATTGAGTAAGTAGTACCAGCCCGGAAGGCGAATCCCTCCGAAAATTTTTTCGCCCCAAAAAACACATGATGTATAGTATGGAGAAATTTTCAAAATTTGAGAAGATCAAAAATTTCGAATTAATGAGTGTTTCTTACTCAATTTTTCACGGTGAGTTCGAATTCGTTGTTCCAATAAGGCGGCCACCCTCCGTTCCCGAGATACACTCAAAAAAGTTGGAAAAATTGATGAATTTGGGTCAAAAAATGACTTTAGCTCAATTTTGACAACGGATTCGAATTCGCTCGAAAATTGAGTAAGTAGTACCAGCCCGACGGCGATCCTCCGAAAATTTTTGGCCCAAAAAAGACATGATGTATAGTATGGAGAAATTTTCAAATTTGAGAAAATCAAAATTTCGAATTAAGAGTGTTTCTTACTCATTTTTCACGCTGAGTTCGAATTCGTTGTTCCAAAGGCGCCACCCTCCGTCCGAGATACACTCAAAAAGTTGGAAAAATGATGAATTTGGGTCAAAAAATGACTTTAGCTCAATTTTGACAACGGATCGAATTCGCCTCGAAAATTGAGTAAGTAGTACCAGCCCGACGGCGAATCCTCCGAAATTTTTGCCCAAAAAGACATGATGTATAGTATGGAGAAATTTCAAAATTGAGAAATCAAATTTCGAATTAATGAGTGTTCCTTACTCAATTTTTCACGCTGAGTTCGAATTCGTTGTTCATTTGGCGGCCACCCTCCGTTCCCGGATACACTCAAAAAGTTGGAAAAATGATCAATTCGTGTCAAAAAATTTCTCCTAGCTCAATTTTACAACGGATTCGAATTCGCCTGAAAAATTGAAAGTAACCAAGCACCGACGCGAATTCTCGCGAAATTTTTTCGCTCCAAAAAGACATGATGTTAGTTATGGAAAATTTTCAAAATTTGAGAAAATCAAAATTTCGAATTAAGCGTGTTTCTTACTCAATTTTTCACGCTGATTCGAATTCGTTGTTCCAATTGTGCGGCACCCTCCGTTCCCGAGATACACTCAAAAAAGTTTGAAAAATTGATGAATTTCGGTCAAAAAATGACTTTAGCTCAATTTGACACGGATTCGAATTCGCCTCGAAAGATTGAGTAAGTAGTACCAGCCTCGACGGCGAATCTCTCCAAAAAAATTTTCGCCCCAAGAAAGACATGATGTATATTATGGAGAAATTTTCAAAATTTGAGAAAATCAGAAATTTCGAATTAATGAGTGTTTCTTACTCAATTTTTCACGCTGAGTTCGAATTCGTTGTTCCAATTTGGCGGCCACCCTCCGTTCCCGAGATACACTCGAAAAGTTGATGAATTTGGGTCAAAAACTGACTGTAGCTCAACTTTGACAACGGATTCGAATTTCGCCTCAAAAAATTGAGTAAGTAGTACCAGCCCCGACGGCGAATCTCTCCGAAAATTTTTTCGCCCCAAAAAAGACATGATGCATAAGTATGGAAAAATTTTCAAAATTTGAGAAAATCAAAAATTTCGAATTAATGAGTGTTTCTTACTCAATTTTTCACGCTGAGTTCGAATTCGTTGTTCCAATTTGGCGGCCACCCTCCGTTCCCGAGATACACTCAAAAAAGTTGGAAAAATTGATGATTTGGGTCAAAAAATGACTTTAGCTCATTTTGACAACGGATTCGATTCGCCTCGAAAAATTGAGGAAGTATACCAGCCCCGACGGCGAATCGTTCCGAAAATTTTTTCGCCCAAAAAAGACAATGATATAAGTATGGAAAAATTTTCAAAATTTGGAAAAACAAATTCGAATTAATGAGTGTTTCTTACTCAATTTTTCACGCTGATTCGAATTCGTTGTTCCAATTTGGCGGCACCCTCCGTTCCCGAATACACTCAAAAAAGAGGAAAAATTGATGGATTAGGTCAAAAATGACTTCTAGCTCAATTTTGACAGATTCGAATTGTCTCGAAAAATGAGAATAAACCAGCGCCGACGCGAAGTCTCCGAAATTTTTTCGTCCCAAAAAAGACATGATGTATAGTTTGGAGAAATTTTCAAAATTTGAGAAAATCAAAAATTTCGAATTAATGAGTGTTTCTTACTCAATTTTTCACGCTGAGTTCGAATTCGTTGGTCCCATTTGGCGGCGACCCTCCGTTCCCGAATACACTCAAAAAAGGAAAAATGATGACTTGGTCAAAAAATGACTTCTAGCTCAATTTTGACACGATTCGAATTCGCTCGAAAGAAGATAAAGTACCAGCCCCGACGGCGAATCTCTCCGAAAATTTTTTCGCCCCAAAAAAGACATGATGTATAGTTTGGAGAAATTTCAAAAATTTGAGAAAATCAAAATTATCGAATTTACTGAGTGTTTCTTACTCAATTTTTCACGCTGAGTTCGAATTCGTTGTTCCAATTTGGCGGCACCCTCCGTTCCCGAATACACTCAAAAAAGATTGGAAAAATTGATGAGATTAGGGTCAAAAAATGACTTAGCTCAATTTTGACAGGATTCGAATTGGCTCGAAAAATTGAGAAATAACCAGCCCGAACGGCGTATCTCTCTGAAAATTTTTTCGTCCCAAAAAAGACAGATGTATAGTATGGAGAAATTTTCAAAATTTGAGAAATCAAAATTTCGAATTAATGATGTTTCTTACTCAATTTTTCACGCTGAGTCGAATCGTTGTTCCAATTTGGCGGCACCTCCGTTCCGAAAACATCAAAAAAGTTGTGAAAATTATAATTGGTCAAAAAAATGACTTTAGCTCAATTTTACAACGATTCGAATTCGTCTGAAAATTGAGTAGTACCAGACTCGACGCGTACTCTCCGAAAATTTTTTCGCCCAAAAAGACATGATGTATAGTATGGAGAAATTTTCAAAATTTGAGAAAATCAAAATTTCGAATTAATGAGTGTTTCTTACTCAATTTTTCCGTGATTCGAATTCGTTGTTCCAATTTGGCGGCCACCCTCCGTTCCCGAGATACACTCAAAAAAGGTTGAAAAATTGATGAATTTGGGTCAAAAAGTGACTTTAGCTCAATTTTGACAACGGATTCGAATTCGCCTCGAAAAATTGAGTAAGTAGTACCAGCCCGGAAGGCGAATCCCTCCGAAAATTTTTTCGCCCCAAAAAAACATGATGTATAGTATGGAGAAATTTCAAAATTTGAGAAATCAAAATTTCGAATTAATGAGTGTTTCTTACTCAATTTTCACGTGAGTTCGAATTCGTTGTTCCAATATGGCGGCCACCCTCCGTTCCCGAGATACACTCAAAAAAGTTGGAAAAATTGATGAATTTGGGTCAAAAAATGACTTTAGCTCAATTTTGACAACGGATTCGAATTCGCCTCGAAAAATTGAGTAAGTAGTACCAGCCCCGACGGCGAATCCCTCCGAAAATATTTTTGGCCCCAAAAAAGACATGATGTATAGTATGGAGAAATTTTCAAAATTTGAGAAAATCAAAAATTTCGAATTAATGAGTGTTTCTTACTCAATTTTTCACGCTGAGTTCGAACTCGTTGTTCCATTTTGGCGGCCACCCTTCGTTCACGAGATACACTCGAAAAATTGATGAATTTGGGTCAAAAACTGACTTTAGCTCAACTTTGACAACGGATTCGAATTCGCCTCGAAAAATTGAGTAAGTAGTACCAGCCCCGACGGCGAATCTCTCCGAAAATTTTTTCGCCCCAAAAAAGACATGATGTATAAGTATGGAAAGATTTTCAAAATTTGAGAAAATCAAAAATTTTGAATTAATGAGTGTTTCTTACTCAATTTTTCACGCTGAGTTCGAATTCGTTGTTCTATTTTGGCGGCCACCCTCCGTTCCCGAGATACACTCAAAGAAGTTGGAAAAATTGATCAATTCGTGTAAAAAAATTACCCTAGCTCAATTTTTACAACGGATTCGAATTCGTCTCGAAAAATTGAGTAGCTAGCACCAGCACCGACGCCGTAGCTCTCGGACAATTTTTTCGCCCCAAAAAAGACATGATGTATATTATGGAGAAATTTTCAAAATTTGAGAAAATCAAAAATTTCGAATTAAGGCGTGTTTCTTACTCAATTTTTCACGCTGAGTTCGAATTCGTTGTTCCAATTTGGCGGCCACCCTCCGTTCCCGAGATACCCTCAAAAAAGTTGGAAAAATTGATGAATTTGGGTCAAAAAATGACTTTAGCTCAACTTTGACAACGGATTCGAATTCGCCTCGAAAGATTGAGTAAGTAGTACCAGCCTCGACGGCGAATCTCTCCAAAAAAATTTTCGCCCCAAGAAAGACATGATGTATATTATGGAGAAATTTTCAAAATTTGAGAAAATCAGAAATTTCGAAGTAATGAGTGTTTCTTACTCAATTTTTCACGCTGCGTTCGAATTCGTTGTTCCAATTTGGCGGCCAACCTCCGTTCCCGAGATACACTCGAAAAGTTGATGAATTTGGGTCAAAAACTGACTGTAGCTCAACTTTGACAACGGATTCGATTTCCCCTCGAAAAATTGAGTAAGTAGTACCAGCCCCGACGGCGAATCTCTCCGAAAATTTTTTCGCCCCAAAAAAGACATGATGCATAAGTATGGAAAAATTTTCAAAATTTGAGAAAATCAGAAATTTCGAATTAATGAGTGTTTCTTACTCAATTTTTCACGCTGAGTTCGAATTCGTTGTTCCAATTTGGCGGCCACCCTCCGTTCCCGAGATACACTCAAAAAAGTTGGAAAAATTGATGAATTTGGGTCAAAAAATGACTTTAGCTCAATTTTGACATCGGATTCGATTTCGCCTCGAAAAATTGAGTGAGTAGTACCAGCCCCGACGGCGAATCGTTCCGAAAATTTTTTCGCCCCAAAAAAGACATGATGCATAAGTATGGAAAAATTTTCAAAATTTGAGAAAATCAAAAATCTTGAATTACTGAGTGTTTCTTACTCAATTTTTCACGCTGAGTTCGAATTCGTTGGTCCAATTTGGCGGCCACCCTCCGTTCCCGTGATACACTCAAAAAAGTTGGAAAAATTGATGAATTTCGGTCAAAAAATGACTTTAGCTCAATTTTGACATCGGATTCGAATTCGCCTTGAAAATTTGAGAAAGTAAAACCAACCCCGACGGCGAATTTCTCCGAAAATTTTTTCGCTCCAAAAAAGACATGATGTATAGTATGGAGAAATTTTCAAAATTTGAGAAAATCAGAAATTTTGAATTAATGAGTGTTTCTTACTCAATGTTTCTCGCTGAGTTCGAATTCTATGTTCCAATAAGGCGGCCACCCTCCGTTCCCGAGATACACTCAAAAAAGTTGGAAAAATTGATGAATTTGGGTCAAAAAATGACTTTAGCTCATTTGACAACGATTCGAATTCGCCTCGAAAAATTGAGTAAGTAGTACCACCCGACGGCGAATCTCTCCGAAAATTTTTTCGCTCCAAAAAAGACATGATGTATAGTATGGAGAAATTTTCAAAATTTGAGAAAATCAGAAATTTCGAATTAATGAGTGTTTCTTACTCAATTTTTCACGCTGAGTTCGAATTCGTTGTTCCAATTTGGCGGCCACCCTCCGTTCCCGAGATACACTCAAAAAAGGTTGAAAAATTGATGAATTTGGGTCAAAAAATGACTTTAGCTCAATTTTGACAACGGATTCGAATTCGCCTCGAAAAATTGAGTAAGTAGTACCAGCCCCGACGGCGAATCTCTCCGAAAATTTTTTCGCCCCAAAAAAGACATGATGTATAGTATGGAGAAATTTTCAAAATTTGAGAAAATCAGAAATTTCGAATTAATGAGTGTTTCTTACTCAATTTTTCACGCTGAGTTCGAATTCGTTGTTCCAATTTGGCGGCCACCCTCCGTTCCCGAGATACACTCAAAAAAGGTTGAAAAATTGATGAATTTGGGTCAAAAAGTGACTTTAGCTCAATTTTGACAACGGATTCGAATTCGCCTCGAAAAATTGAGTAAGTAGTACCAGCCCCGACGGCGAATCTCTCCGAAAATTTTTTCGCCCCAAAAAAGACATGATGTATAGTATGGAGAAATTTTCAAAATTTGAGAAAATCAGAAATTTCGAATTAATGAGTGTTCCTTACTCAATTTTTCACGCTGAGTTCGAATACGTTGTTCCAATTTGGCGGCCATCCTCCGTTCCCGTGATACACTCAAAAATGTTGGAAAAATTGATGAATTCGGGTCAAAAAATGACTTTAGCTCAATTTTGACATCGGATTCGAATTCGCCTTGAAAATTTGAGAAAGTAAAACCAGCCCCGACGGCGAATTTCTCCGAAAATTTTTTCGCTCCAAAAAAGACATGATGTATAGTATGGAGAAATTTTCAAAATTTGAGAAAATCAGAAATTTCGAATTAATGAGTGTTTCTTACTCAATTTTTCTCGCTGACTTCGAATTCGTTGTTCCAATTTGGCGGCCACCCTCCGTTCCCGAGATACACTCAAAAAAGTTGGAAAAATTGATGAATTTGGGTCAAAAAATGACTTTAGCTCAATTTTGACAACGGATTCGAATTCGCCTCGAAAAATTGAGTAAGTAGTACCAGCCCCGACGGCGAATCTCTCCGAAAATTTTTTCGCCCCAAAAAAGACATGATGTATAGTATGGAGAAATTTTCAAAATTTGAGAAAATCAGAAATTTCGAATTAATGAGTGTTTCTTACTCAATGTTTCTCGCTGAGTTCGAATTCGTTGTTCCAATTTGGCGGCCACCCTCCGTTCCCGAGATACACTCAAAAAGTTGGAAAAATTGATGAATTGGGCAAAATGACTTTCCAATTTTACACGTCGAATGCCGAAAATTGAGAAAGTATAAAACCGCGGGAATATCTCAAAATTTTTCCAAAGAATTTAGTATATAGAAATTTTCAAAATTTGAGAAATCAATTCGAATAATGATTTTTTATAATTTTTCGCTGATTGATTTGTTCATTTGGCGCCACTCGTTCCCGAAAATAAATGAAAAATGATGAATTTGTCAAAAATTCATTAAGGTCAATGCTGAAATTGTAAGCCACCGCGATTCAATTTGCAAAGCATATAATATGAATTTTAATTGAGAACAATTGAAATTTCCATTTCATTGATTTAAGCATCGTGACACTCAAAAGTAAATGTATTGCCTCGATATCAAAAAATATGATTGTAAAAATCTCAATTGAGTTCTGAAAAAATACCACCCGACGCGAAGCTCTCCGAAAATTTTTCGCCCCAAAAAACATGATGTATAGTATGGAGAGATTTGCAAAATTCGGAAAAATCAGAATTTCGAAGTAATGAGTGTTTCTTACTCAATTTTCACGCTGAGTTCGAATTCGTTGTTCCATTGCGCACCTCCGTTCCCGAATACACTCAAAAAAGTTGAAAATTGATGAATTTGGGTCAAAAATGACTTTAGCTCAATTTTGACACGATTCGAATTCGCCTCGAAAATTGAGTAAGTAGTACCAGCCCGACGCGAATCCCCGAAATTTTTGCCCCAAAAACAGATGTATATATGAAATTTTCAAATGAAAAATCAAAATTTCAAAGATGTTACATTTTCAGCTGATCGATCTTGTCAATTTCGCACTCCTTCCGATCACTCAAAAGTTGAAATTGATAAATCGTCAAAAATGATATAATTTACCGATTCGATTCCTGAAAATTGAGTAATAATCGACCTATCTCAAAATTTTTCCATTTTTTACAAAAAGACATTTGAATTTCACCTCCGTTCCCGAGTACACTCAAAAAAGTTGAAAAATGATGAATTTGGTCAAAAAATGACTTTAGCTCAATTTTACAACGATTCGAATTCGCCTCGAAAATTAGTAAGTATACCAGCCCGACGCGAATCCTCCGAAAATTTTTCGCCCAAAAAGACATGATGATGGAGAAATTTTCAAAATTTAGAAAATCCGAATATATAAAAGTGTTCTACTCAATTGTTTCAACATGATTGACTATTGTTGCCAATTGGCGCATTCCTCCTTCGAGATAATAAAACATTGGGAAATTATGAAATTTGTCAAAAAATGACTTTGTCATTTGCACGATTCAAAATTCGCTGAAAAAAATTTGAAATAAAAGACACTCGAATTTTCCGAAAATTTTTTCGCCAATAAAGTAAATTATAGAGGGAATTTTCGAATAATTTGAAAAATGAAATAATTGAATAGGATTTCTTATAATTTTTCAGCTCTTGAATTTTGTACAATTTGTGGCACCTCGTCGAAAATCAAAAAGTTGACATTGCGATTGGTCAAAAACTACTGAAAATTTTTTGCCAAAGAATCGAATTGCTAAAAATTTTCAAAATAGAAGAGTCAAATTTCCGAATTTTTGCCATACAAATTTTTCAGAGAAATTCAAATTTGGAAATTCAATATTAGAGCATCACTTCTCAATTGACTACTATAAAATTTTGTACAAATTGAGACTTCGTTCCAAACAGCTTACTCAAAAGTTGAACAAATTGAATTGAAATTGTGTCAAAAAAGACTTAGCTCACTTTTGACAACGATTCAATTCCTGAAAAATTTGATAGACCAACCGACGAGTAAATCTTCAAAATTTTTCAAAAAAATTGATAGTATAAATTTCAAAATTTGAAAAATCAGAAGATTGTTTTTACCAATTTTTCTTATCTGATGTTCGTTCGTTGTTCCAATTTGGCGCACCCTTCCCAGTTGAAAAAATGCGAAAGAAATTGGTCAAAAATGATTGAGATTTGTCAAAATGAATTAGCTCGAATTACAAAGAGAATCCGCCGAAAATTTCGCAAAATTTTTCGCCCAAAAACGAATGTGCAATTTGGAAAATTATTTGATCCCAAAAATTAATCATGTTGTTCAATTTTGTAGAATTTCGAAAATGTTCAAAATCGCAACATGTTGAAATTAAAGTTGGCAAAATTTGATTTGTCATAATTGAATTAGCTATGTTTAAATGGATCCTCGTTCCCAAATCGAAAAACGTTCGGAATTTCATTCGAAAAATTTACGTTTAGTAAAATTTTAATAGAATAGAATTTTCAAATTGAAATAAAATTGAATATCGTCGTCCTACTCATTTCACGTTTTTCCGCTCCAAAAAAGACAATTGAGTATGGAAATTTCAAAATGAAAAATAAATTGAATAATGATCTTAAATTTCACGATGAATTCAATTTTGTCCAATGGCGCACTTCCGTTTCCGAAATAATCAAAAATTGAAAAAATTGATGAATTTGGGTCAAAAAATGACTTTAGCTCAATTTTGACAACGGATTAATTCGCCTGAAAATTGAGTAATAACCCCCCGACGGCGAATCCTCCGAAATTTTTTGGCCCAAAAAGACAATTATAGTAGAGAAATTTTCAAAATTAGAAAATCAGAAATTTCGAATTAAGAGTGTTTTTACTCAATTTTCACGCTGAGTTCGAATTCGTTGTTAATTTGCGGCGCCCTCCTTCCAAAACACCAAAAAATTGAGAAATTTATAATCTAAAAAATTACTCATATTTACAACGATGAATTCTCTCGAAAAATTGAGTAATACAGCCGACGGCGACTCTCCGAAAATTTTTCGCCCCAAAAAAGACATTGTATAGTTGGAGAATTTTCAAAATTTGAGAAAATAATTAATAATGGTTTTCTTCAATTTTTCACGTGAGTTCGAATTCGTTGTTCCAAGGCGGCCACCCTCCGTTCCCGGATACACTCAAAAAGTTGGAAAAATTGATGATGGTCAAAAAATGATTTAGCCAATTTGAATCGGTTGAAATTGCTAAAATTAGTAAGTCACGCCGACGGCGAATCCTCCGAAAAATTTTGCCAAAAAAGACATGTGTATAGTATGGAGAAATTTTCAAATTGAGAAAATCAAATTTCGAATTAACGTGTTCTATCGTTTTCAGCGGTCGAATCGTTGTCCAATAGCGCCACTCCGTTCGAATACCTAAAAAGGGAAAAATTGATGAATTTGGGCAAAAAATGACTTTGCTCAATTTGACAAGATCGAATTCGCCCGAAATGAGAATAAACCAGCCCGACGGCGAATCTCGAATATTTTTGGCCAAAAAGAATTGATAAGATGGAGAAATTTTCAAAATTGAGAATCAAAAATTTCAATTTGAGTGTTTCTTATCAATTTTTCACGCTGATTCGAACTCGTTGTCATTTGGCGCATGTCACAGATACACTCAAAGAATTGAAATTTGGGTCAAAACTGCTAGTCATTTGACAACGGATTGAATTCGCTCAAAAATTGAAATAGTACACCGAGGCGAATCTTCCGAAATTTTTTCGCCCAAAAAACATGAATAATGGAAATTTTCAAATTTAGAAATCAAAATTTGAATTAAGATGTTTCTCTCAATTTTTCACGCTGAGTTCGAATTCGTTGTTCATTTTGGCGGCCACCTCCGTTCCGAGATACACTCAAAAAGTTGGAAAATTGATCAATTGTGTAAAAAATTACCTAGCTCAATTTTTACAAGGATTCGAATTCGTCTCGAAAATTGAGTAAGTAGTACCAGCCTCGCGCGAATCTCTCCAAATTTTCGCCCCAAAAAGACATGATGTATATATGGAGAAATTTTCAAAATTTGAGAAAATCAGAAATTTCGAATAATGAGTGTTTCTTACTCAATTTTTCACGCTGAGTTCGAATTCGTTGTTCCAATTTGCGGCCAACCTCCGTTCCCGAGATACACTCAAAAGTTGATGATATTTGGGTCAAAAATGACTTAGCTCAATTTGACAACGGATTCGATTTCCCCTCGAAAAATTGAGTAAGTAGTACCAGCCCCGACGGCGAATCTCTCCGAAAATTTTTTCGCCCCAAAAAAGACATGATGTATAGTATGGAGAAATTTTCAAAATTTGAGAAAATCATAAATTTCGAATTAATGAGTGTTCCTTACTCAACTTTTCACGCAGAGTTCGAATGCGTTGTTCCAATAGGCGGCCACCTCCGTTCCCGAGATACACTCAAAAAGTTGGAAAAATTGATGAATTTCGGTCAAAAAATGACTTTAGCTCAATTTTGACAACGATTCGATTCCCTCGAAAATTGAGTAAGTAGTACCAGCCCCGACGGCGAATCTCTCCGAAAATTTTTTCGCCCCAAAAAAGACATGATGTATAGTATGGAGAAATTTTCAAAATTTGAGAAAATCAAAAATTTCGAATTAATGAGTGTTTCTTATTCAATTTTTCACGCTGAGTTCGAATTCGTTGTTCCATTTTGGCGGCCACCCTCCGTTCCCGAGATACACTCAAAAAAGTTGGAAAAATTGATGAATTTGGGTCAAAAAATGACTTTAGCTCAATTTTGACAACGGATTCGAATTCGCCTCGAAAAATTGAGTAAGTAGTACCAGCCCCGACGGCGAATCTCTCCGAAAATTTTTTCGTGCCAAGACCGCAGTACGATTATCAGGTGAACTCGATATTACTTCCTGGGCTGGCTGAATTTGGTGCTCACATTGCACCTCAAGAGGGTACAGCTGACTAATAGAGCGCAAAAGCGTCTGATTACGGCACCGCACATGAGCTAAAGCTTGTCTGCGGTCCAGCTTCTCAATGCGCCCAAGTGCCCAATCTGCTCTGTGTGCAGACGGTTCTTGTACTAGAACAATGTCACCAACAGATTGTGAAAATTTGCCCGAGCCCTTATTTTTATGATGATGAGTTTGATGACGTTCACGTATTGTTTGCCGGCAACATAATAGCTAAATTTTTCGATTTTTTAAAAACTAATGATTGCTCAATACCCTACATACTACATACATCATGTGTTTTTCGGGGCGAAAGAATTTTCGATGACTTCCGACGATGGAACTGGGCCGTTAAAGACTAATTTTTCCAGGGAAACTAGTTTGTCGAAAAGAAAATGTAGTAAAATTGATTCCTCCGATTATGAGATACTTTCCAATGTTTTTCCAACTGCTTCATAGAACAATTTCCTTTACTTGGAATAGTACATTTATTTGGACGATTACATGAATAATATTTTATACACACATTTTTCGCTTAAAACTACATCATGAAAAATTAAAAGGCCCAAGCTATTATAATAAATTCGAGTACAAATACATACGGAAACAATTAATGGAGAGACACAGCGCCATAGGTACACAAATACAGGAATGACATGGAACAACCCGCTAAATTTATTACAGTTTCCTCGGGATACATTCTTAATTATGTATGAAGAACCCCATTCCAGAGGGTCACCAATGCTGAAAATTCTAAAACAGTAACAAAATATCTGTTACGTTTCTATAGCTAAAGATCAACGAAGTTCAAGATAGAAAATCAAAGCTTTCAGGTAACCTAGTCGCGTTGGAGAAGAGTTCTTCAAATATTGTCATGAAGAATGACATGTGCTGAAGGAAAGTAAATGGGGGAGAGAAACTTGAAATTTTTCAATTAAGAAGGCCCAATTTCGCAAGCAGAAGGTGCGGAAACATTTGGTTTTTCTTTTTGACTGACTTACAGCGAAAAAAGCATCTAGGAACGTTTGAAAATATTCATAATTTTCCAACAGAGGGCCACTGATTTTCTAACTAAAGCCAATTGTCAAATCTTAGAGATAGGTCTCTATCCTCTCCCCCTAAGGTACGCCCCTGATTACCATTCGCCAAAACCGAGGGAAAGAAAAGTCAGCTTTCACGAGTTGTTGGGGCGAATCCTTAGTTGCTTAACTCGCGGAGGGGAATGAAGAATATAATGAGCATCATGAGTATGTAGCGAACATGGTGATGTGTGTGAACGATTACTTAAATACTGATTGTAAATCGATTATATAAATCAATTGATTAGTGCCTCCCTCCCTATGGAAGCGGACAAGAACCAAAGAAAATGAGATAGGTCGTATTTCGATTTGGATCACGCCAGCGATAATTTTGAATGAATTTAGAGCATTGTTTCTCACCCTCGAGCTTCACATGCAGCTCAGTTTAGTATTTCCTAAAAAGTACGATTTAAAAAAAAAAATTAAAAAACAAAACTTTAAAATATGCTTGTAAATGCTTTCGCAAAGCCGCTATTTCTTTTTACACGAATTAATTACGATTGTCTCAGCTCTGACATTCGGTCAATGACAATTTTGTTGCATTCGGTGCGGAGTAACGTCGCCAACAAGGTACGTGTTCATAGTAAAACCGTTTTCGTCTCGAAAGAGGTACAAGAATTCTCGACCATGGTATAAAAAAATAGGTACTTTACATTAAACACACATACTCGTAAAAAAAAAAAAAAAACGACTAGTACACATGAAGAAACTTACAATTCACTTGCGAGGGTCGTCGGCACTACAATCGAAGAATTTCATGTAAATGGTTCGTACAGTAGTGAGTACGAGTGGACCACATATGTACCTGACACCTATAATCAATTGATTCACATATGAACGTACCGAAGCAACTTTTCTGGATGGATGAGAGGGGGAAAATAACAATTTGCCAGATACAAAATTCGGTGTCGCTAATTACAAAAATGTTAATAAATCGACATTGACGTTCACTTTCGGATTTTCTGAACTATGTAAACAACACGCTTACAACAAGTAGCAGGAAACAAAACGGGGTTTCATTGGAGTCGACCAGTAAAATACCTTCCAAGTCCTTCCCCCCTTCCCGTTCATTTCACTACTTAGGTACTAGAGCATTATAAACCCGAGTATGTTAGGTTGCCATTTCAATTTTTTTACTCGCCGTACAACCTCGGGATAGAGTGAGGATGAAGAAGGCGACTTACTTAGCACACCTGGTCACTTTGGGAAGTCAATTCTAAGTGCAAGACTGGACATCGCAGTTGACATTCCCCATGAAAATTTTACGTTTGCTCGGTAACTTTTTTTTTTTTTTTTTTTTTTTTTTTTTTAAGAAGGAGGACTGTAAACTTTCCATTTTCCCTGTACAATATTTCAATTTTGTCAACTAGAAAATTTTTTTAAATGACCAGTAAAAATAATAATAATGAAAAAAATTTAAAAAAAAAAATTAATAGAATAAAGGAAGAAAACTGAAACGTTGAAAATGCTTGAAATCGACTCACGCCCCTAGCCACCTGAAATTGTAGGACTGCGGAAATAAGGTCAACAAATGAAATCCCCAGTTCGCCTAACTTTGGTACGATGTGTAGAACATCCCTCCCCTTGCGTTGAGGCCACACGTCATCTAAGTCATGGTAATTATCTTTCATTTGTAAGTATACCGGGTCAATTAGGGACGTATTCAAGAGCAAAATACCCATGAAAACAAAAAAGAAAATTCTCGAAAGTGGCACTGTACCGGTACTAACGTATGGTACCCAGTCGTGGGCACTAACAGAGGCAAAGACCAACAGCCTAGCCAAGATGTAGACAGCCGTGGAAAGGTCACTGTCGGGAGTAAGAAGAATAGATAAAATTAAAAACTGTACGATCAGGGGGGGAAATGGGAGCCAAGGACTGTGACTGGGAATCATGAAATGTGCCTCTCGTGCGAAAACAAGTTTTCGAGATAAACGAGTGTAAAGATGGGATGGTGGTAGAGGTGCGCACAGATGTACATAGCGTGTACATCTGTGGTGGTGCGCTTACATGTTGCTATGACAACCGCGTTTCGAATTCTTGTTCTTTGTCAGTCCTGTAGGCGCCATTTCACTGGACATCGTGTAAACGGATGTATTTGAACTTTTGATGTAATTCTTAAGTGCAATTTGTGGAAAGACTAAAGAAGATAGAAAGATTTGTTTCATTCGAAAGGCGTGATTTTTTTCTATAAGAACTGTCAAGAATGTGAAAAATGATTTTTTGGCACAAGAGGCACATTTCATGATTCCAGGTCACATATTGTTTAAAAAACTAAAATTCGGATACGCGAGAGATATCGTAAGAGGAGGGGAGGAACGGTGGGAAAGAACAATTATGGAGTGGGAACCAAGAGAAAATAAAAAAAGAAAAGGCAGACCACAAACCAGATGGGAAGAGGAAATATGCCAATATGCAGAGGTTACGTGGAGAAGAGGTGCAAGAAAGATGGGGGAGGCCTACGCGAACGTCAATGGCCGCACTGAGTTATTATAGATAACTATTGTAATGTGTATGAAAAGGCTGTTAAATAAATAATTTCTGATTGCAAAGTCGGATCAACTTGCGACATATCAAGACCTAGGTATTACTATCCAGTTTCCTTTCGGGTGAAACAATTTTCTCTTCCGCAGAAAGGGAGCCAGGACGTTCCACCAACTTTGGATTTCC
This sequence comes from Acanthococcus lagerstroemiae, assembly GCA_031841125.1. Classification (NCBI taxonomy): domain Eukaryota; kingdom Metazoa; phylum Arthropoda; class Insecta; order Hemiptera; family Eriococcidae; genus Acanthococcus; species Acanthococcus lagerstroemiae. Next base: position 38,377,543 of record CM063108.1, on the reverse strand, counting down.
AATGAGAATTTATCGAACATCATATCGAGTAGGGGGTTTTGGGGTACTGATTTCGATTATCCAATCATATTTCTAATTTGATTCCAATCGGGGCTCAAAAATTCGAAGTTCACTCGTAAAATAGTCAAAACTAACTTTTCTGGAAAAATCGAACAAGTGTGACCTGGAATCATAATATGTGCCTCTAGTATCAAAAAAATCATTTTTCACCTTCTTGACAATTATTATAGAAAAAGCCACGCTCTTTCAAATGAAACAAATCGCAGCGTCCTATCTTCATTAGTTTTCTCACAAATTGCATTTAAAAATTTCGTCAAAAGTTTAAAAACATCCATTTACACGGTGTCGTGTAAAACCGGCCTTCGGGGTGTACGAAACGCAGTTGTCATTGCAACGCTTAAACGCACCACCACAGATGTACACGCTATGTGCATCTGTGCGCACTACTACCACCATCCCATTTGTACACTCGTGTACCTCAAAAACCTGTTTTCGCACAAGAGGCACATTTCATGATTCCGGGTCAAAAATACTGACAATGTGGTTTTCCGGATCGCTAATTTCTCAAACTTACCAGATTTTTAACCCAGCCTCACTTTAACCCTTTTTATCCATTCCAACTGAGAAATTTAAAGTTTGGGACAACAAAAAATAGTTTTCGAAATCTGCTACTCAGAAAACTCCATTATCCATGCATTGTGCAATTTTTCAAAAACAAAGTCAATTTTGCCCGTTTTACCGCTACAATTTTGAGTTTGAGTTTAAAATTGGAAACGGATCACAAATCTAATTTGATATTCTAAGCCAGCGACTCAGAACAAACATTTTATTTAACGTGATCTTATTTAAAAATCCGAAGTTTGTAGAATATTCCAGCCCCTCTCTTTAGGGATAAGAACATTTATTCGCTCGAAAAGAAACTAGACATCACCAAATACAGATCCTGCTTTGTGGGACCTCAATCCGGTTTCTGTCAAGGAATGGGCGCATTTCATTAAATAATAAAGTTTTGAACCGTGCCTCCTTCTCGTCCAGAAGAAACAGGCGCTAGAGAGCTTAAACATTCAGAAACCAGAGCCAAGATTTTTCTAGATTTTCGCATAATTTATGTCTGATCTGGAAGGAGCTAATGTCTAGAGGAATATCCTCTCCCACATTTCCACCCCGGTACGTTCCTCACGCTTACCTGGCAACTCCTCACCACCTCACCAACGACCAACTCGCGATGTACAAAAAAAAACACAAAAAACACATGATAACGAAAGAAAAGATACTGGCGATAAAACGTGACCAAAATTCCACAGAAAGTCTTCGATCACGTGGCTGTACAAATACAATAAAATTAGAAATGGAACAAAATGGCTACAAAAGATTCTGTACAAGTTTTTACAGCCTCGAAATATTTATACATCGTGTATAATAAAATAAAAACATCGTTCTAACAACACCGCGACGAATCGACTAACGAAAAATTAACACAAACATTCTTTGTACAAATGGTTAACGAGTACGAGAGACGAGAAAAGAACAAAAAATGAACGAATAGAAACGTTTTCGAGTTGCGAGTAGATGCGATCTCGCAGGCTTGAGCCTCGAGGTTCTAGGTTCGACTATATAATGTATACAACGAAGAAATACGGGGGAGAACGGCAAGTAGGAGGGAACAGGCAACAATCGAAGGTAAGTCCACCTCGGCAAATCTGAGCTGCAAGGGCAACCTAGTCAGGTACCAGAATCTGATCAGCCAACATCACGTATTTCGATACGTTGTTTTTCAAGGGGTCACCAAAGTGAATGAAACGATGGGCCGCACAGCGTACTTACGTCATTTTCCAATTTTACCCTCGATTTGTGCGACAGCGCCGGCGTTCCGAAGATCTACAACCTCTGTGCGGCTCTTCGTCACTGCAGAAGACTAGCTACCCAGGGTGAACTGCGGAAACCGAGACTCGGTTCTTCGAGCAGCACGCTCGCAAAGTGTACCTACATCCAAAACCACCTTCTCCTCTTGGAACTCTATCACTGAGAAAGAAAAACTGGAGGGATAAGAACATAAGACGAGGATACACGTACAAAGGAACATATCCGTTTACAAAAAAAGAAATTTACAAAGTTACAGTCAACGTTACTACAAAAACACGAGTTGAAAAAAACATTTATACATACGTACACACATACAAATACTCTCATCCAAATATACAGACTGTAAATAGTGCCCGGCGTGAATTACCCAGCATATATGAATCTTAGACACCAACCGAACTCGCACTCGCGAGTTCATAAAACAGTCGCAACTGGGGAAATCGTATCCGGCACACCTCGGCGACCGGAGTAGGCCAGCGACCTGAAAGTGACCATCGACGGGTCTTCCGCCACTTCCGAAACATCACAAGGCCGCAGAGGGCACCGAGAACGCCCCTGTTGGCCGAGAACAGAGGAAATGGTACGGTGTACCACATGGAGGGAACAAGACGAAACAAAAAAAGGAATACGGAGGAAGAGAGAACAAAACACGACACGAAAATAGAAGACAATTATGTACACGACAACAAAGAAGACTTTCAGGTAATTCGTTTCCGACTTTGGAGACCTCGATACTCTGCAGCTTGTTCGGCTCCTCTCGGCCATTCTGGACATTCCCAGGTACTTCTCGACTGAGCTCACGAAACCGCGAGGCTGGATTCTGTCCAACGGCGGCCATTCGTCCGCGAATAAAAAACGGATACATGAAAGACGAGAAACGATCCGCAAACAAGAGCAAACGAGACCGGATTAACGAAAACGCGATAATTGAAACGTTGACTGCGGGCACATTTGATCGCATCCACCGTCCCGCTTGGTCCACTCCAGCAGCGAACCAATCGCATATCGGTCGCGAACTCACGACTTCAGTACGAATCTGTAACATAAATGATCGTAATTGATTGGCGTTCCACAGGGGCAAAACGGCCCGGGCAATTTCGTTTCTCATAGCACAAATCTCCCTCTATGTGCGCTACTCTGGCGTAGTAAAAAAGCTTTACAAAAAAAAAAAAAAAAAAAATTCTTCCCTCACCATCACAATTACGATAACAACTCATAAAGTAAATGATAATTATTATGGATCCAAAAAGTCTAGTAGAGTAAAAATGGGGTTTATAGCACAAGCCCTCTGTGTATGTCTTATGAGAATTCCTTCGTGTGATATCACAACATAAGAACGTCCCGGTTCCCCTGCAGACTTTAAGTATGCAATACTTCTACTGTACTCGATCAAAATTTCGTCTCTCAAAGTGTATGTTACCTGTTATTTTATTTTATTTTCATTTTATTTTACTTTGGTCCCTCCAACAGCCGAAGTCAACTATAGGACTATAGGAGGGACCTCTAACACACAAAAAAAAAAAAAAAAACAATATGAAAGAGGAGAAAAAATAAAAGTAAATTGTAAAAAATAAAAAAAATTGAAAATAAGTAGAAAAAAATTAAACAGAAACAAAAGAAATAAAAACAGTGAAAAAATAAATAAAAAATAATAAATAGAGAAAAATAAAAACTAAGAAAGTAAATATAAAAAATAAACCTAAAAATAAACCTGCCGCATGTCCGCTATCCTACAGCTCCCCATCCCGCCACTATCCGCTTAAACGTCGATCTAGGCATACTATAAATATCAGCGCCAGTAACTCTGTCAAAAAATTATTTGCAGTTTTCATAATGTTGTTTAATGGGGAGAATTCCATTTTAGTGGTGCAATATTTTTTTAGGGAAAAGTATTTTTTGTATCTAGATTGTGTTTTTGGGGCCAAAATATTCATATCTTGAAGCAGTTTTTCATCGTTAATACGAGGGTCGTTCAAAAAGAAAGGTAACAACACTTACTGTGAAAAACCCGGTCGCCGGATCGTTATCATGGCAACGTATCTTTAGTGATAGTCCAAATTTATATGTGAACAGGAAATACAATGAAAAAGTAAAAAAAAAAAAATATGAAGAAATTGATGAAGCATTAAGCAAGGTAAGAGGAAAAGAAGAAAATTGATTATAATGGAAGACTGGAATGCCAAGGTAGAGGGGGGGGGGGGGAGAAGAAGAAGAAGGAGTACGGGGAGAGCATGATTCAGGACAGCAAAATGAAAGAGGGTCCAGGCTCATAGAACCTTGTAAAGAATATAAATGAGTTATTGGAGACACTCTCTTTGAAAATCATGAAAGAAGAAAATACACTTGGAAAAGTTCAGGAGACGAAAGAAGATACTAAATTGATTATATTTACTACGACTAGAAAAAGATATGAAGATCAGATAGTGGACTACAAGATATATCCAGGAGCGGATGTAGATAGCGACCACAATTTAGTAGTAATGAAATGTAGGTTTAAATTTGAAAAGATGAATAAGAAAAATGTAGAAACAAAATGGACTTCGGAGTTATTTAAATAGATAAAGAAAAGAGAGGAATATCACAAAGACGGGATGAAAGAACTTTGTAAATCAAAGAAAGGAAATAATATTAAGGGGAGTGGATAGCACTACAACAAGCAATAAATCTGGTAGAATAGAAGAAAATACGCACTCAAATAATAAGATCAGGAATGAGGAAGTATTGAAGCGAACAGGAAAGAAAAGGGAAATTTGGAAGATAATAATTGTCAAGAGAAGAGTTAAAATTATAGGTCATAATATAAGACATCCAGGAATATTATTATTATTATTATTATTATTATTACTAGAGGGAATGGTTGAGGGAAAGAACTAGAAAGGAAAGCAAAGTATGAGCTATGAAGAGCAGATAATGAAAGATATAAAGTGTAAATCCTTCTCAGAAATGAAAATATTAGCACGAGAAGGAGAAAAGTGAAGAGGCGCAATCTACTAATCGAAGACCTACAAATACATCATCATCATCATCATAATCAGCATCATCATCATCATCATCATCATCATCATCACAGTCCAAGTACTGTTGAAATTCCAACCCACCCTCAATTCCAGGAGAGCCCTAAAATTTAAAATCTGAAGTGTGAGGCGGAAAAATTTCAAACATTTTAGAAAACTGAGTTAAACATATCAAAATAAAAACTTTCTTGTCGCTCATTTCAAAAATGTTACCGAGTTTTTATTCGGCTCAGACTTGGACTCCATAATTTGGATTCGGCACTCGAAGTGAGCAAAATTTACATCACTCAAAAAAAAAACGGAATTTAACGGAAAAATTAATTTTTAGATAACTGATGACTCCGAATCAGCTCGTTAAGTTTTTAATATCGACATTATGGGACCCAGAAATTAAAATGAGATCCAGAAGTGGACAAACTATCAAAATTATGGACTTTAACGGTCATTTAGTTCAAACATTCCCAAAATTCTCAATCCGATTCAAGTTTAAAAGATTCCGTAAACCAAAAAGGACAAGCACTCGAGCAGACAACTGAATTGAAGAGTTTTTATGTAATCAATGAGTTCAAACAATCGGACTATTGTTATCTAACCCTGACTGTTGCGACAAAACTTGAATTCGAAAATGTTAAACGTCACTGATTTATGTTCATCAGTTGTAAAATCCGAATCTGTTTAGAAAAGTTCAATTCGTCAAATGACAGAAGCCGCACTTGATTTTGTAGAAATCAAATAAACTATGAAAATTTAATCATGGCTCTTGGATCTTTCACTGGACTTCATTTTCGGGTCAAATGACAGTTTTTGTCAGTCATGTTGAAAGAAGCTCATTTGAGCTTGTATCAATTATAAGCCAACATCTGAAGTTCAGAGATTGACAAAATTGATGGACGTTAAAAACCCAAATAAACGACTAAAATAGCGATAATTGTAACTCCTAATAATTTTTGTTCATTAATTTTTGTATTTTTTTCAAAATAAGCAAAAATGAGCAACAAATTTTTCATTTAAAAGGCTTGAATATCCCCCCCCCCTCCCATAACCCTCATAATTCATTTTTAGTCAGTTTTAAAAGTTTTTCGCCACTTTGGATTTGGCAATTCGTCGATGGTTAAGACAATTTTAAAAGATCAAACCAACCTTGCCCCTTTCGGGCACACATTTGGGTTGTGAGATCCTACCCGAGTCGATATCGAGAATTTAATGAGCTGATAATGGAATTTTCGAATTGAGCGACCGACCGCCCCTCCCTCCTACTTGATTCGGTTTCCAAGAAATCAATTTTGCACTTCAAGGGTTCAATTTTGGCTTCTGAAGCCTAAATAAAAAAAATCCAAGAGAAATCGGATGAAATTTTTGAATTCAGTAACTCAGAAAATTCCTAATGGATACTTTACTACTCGATTTCTCTGGAGTCCATTTCGACTTTTAAGGCCCACACGCAGTTCGAAAAGGAAATGAAGTTATTGAATTCACCAACGCGAGAAAAACTACTCACATTTTGATATTTTACCCACTTTCCTAAAAAGAATCAAATTTGACCTCTATAAGACTTAAATTCGAATTCTGGGACTCAAATTAGGATTCAGAGAAAATCTAATAAAATTTTAGAAACGAGCAATTTAAAACCTCCTATTTAGATGATTTTCTCGCGAAAAATTTCAAGTTAATGGGAAGTTTTAGTCCCACTGTCACTTCTTCTTACCACTTGAAAAAGACCTTAATTTATCTCACGTCGATCTGACTTCGGAATAAAAGATGGGGGGGGGTCATCTTTTACAGCCTGTATAATAATTAATGGCCACTGTTTTCGTTGACTGATGGGAAATTACAATGTTATATCGTTATATGGGCCAGTCAATCACCTGAAAGAGCAACAATTCGTTCATGGGTACAAATATTTAAATTTGTTAAAGAACCAACCGACCCGGCCCAGTGTTTACTACTTAGGCTGAAGCCCGCCGAGAAACTTCCCGGTGTTCCGAAAGACATGTCCAATTCTGACTATTCATCGAACTAGGAAATCGAACCTGTCGAACTTTCCTGCCGATATGAGATGGATTCAAGTACTTACTCAGTTGTCCAAATCTAGAAGTACAGGAAATATAAGAGGGCCAGTGAGCCGAAATTTGAGATGTAGGCCACGTGGTGACTCAATCGGGTGATGGCGCGACCGCTAGCAACTAGCTCTAGATCCTTCATATCCGGTTCCAACATATCTGCGAACACAAAAAAAGTTGAACAATATTTTACTTTGGTTGTTTGAGCTTACACAGGTAACGAGCAAATTGTAATTTAGGAGGATGGAGTTTCAATATACCAGACCGACAACTTCCACTCGAAATTCTCAGTGGCCATCGCGAAGTACATCCGCTATTCCAAATTTCAGTATACAGACAAAAACTGATTTTTCGGCGTTACGTAGACTAAAGAATTCTTACAAAAAAATTTGTTGTAAAACATCATTTTACATTAATTTTTGTAATTTTCAAAGAAAAAATTGCTTTATGGGAACTATGCAAGACTCAGGAATAGTGGAAACACTATACAAACAAATAACCGAAGCGATTAACGCAGCCATATCAGAGTCAGAAGAACCAAAATCAAATACAAGTAATAACGATAAGAAGATAAACGAACTTAAAGAAGAAATAAAAAGCTTGCAAGCTAAAAGAAGTGGTTTAATAAGAATCAAAGGAAAAACAAAAATAGAAAAAAATAGAGTTAAACGTGGTCTCCAGACTAATTCGGAACTAAATTAGACAAAAAAACTGTAGAATTAAAAACGAAATAATGAGAAAATCCTTAGAAGGCAATAAGAACTTTAGGAAAATGAGAAGGAAACTAAAGCCAGGTACACAATGGACCACATACTTCGTAAACAGTGAAGGTGGAAAGGTCTACAACCGAAATGGTATTAAGTTTATAATTGGTATTATTTGGTTTATACTATAAACAAAATAATAACAAAATACTACAGAGAATTATATAATGACAACAATAAAGATAATATTGAAAATCTATTGGACAAAAATGTGGAAAACGAACCTTCCTTCTTGGAAAGCGAAACCAAAGCAATAGTAAATCAATTAAAATCAAATAAAAGTCCCGGTCACGACAACATAACCAACGAACACATAAAGATGGGAGGAAGGGAACTAGTAAAAATACTAACAAAATTATTCAATAAAATTTTGGAAACAGGAAAGATCCCACAGGATTGGAAATTTTCGGACGTAATAATACTCTTTAAAAAATGAGATAAACACAAAGTAGAAAATTACAGACCGATCACCCTTACTCCGATAATTTCCAAAATATTTTCAAAAGCGCTTGGAAACAGAGTTAGAAAAAGGGGTATAATAAATTGAACGGAAGGGAAATGAGCTTTTAACGGAAGAAACTGTAACCCAAAATAATCCCAATCAACAGGAAAAAAATGAGCTTTTAACGGAAGAAATTGTCATGTAAAATAATCCAAATCAACAGAAGAAAAATGAGCTTTCAATGGAAGAAATTGTATGTGAGTTACTGTTAGCAAAAGTACCCTAACTTGAACTTTCATCACTTCACGGAAAAGTGGGAGAAAATTGATAAGGACTTCATCACCTATACTTCAGTGATCAATGGTTGAAAAAATACTCTTTGTGGTATGAAGGTGCGGCACCCGGCGTTCCGAGCACTAATAACGGCTTAGAATCTACAAATAGTGTTATCAACAAAGAACACACCCTCAGGGAGAGGCTTCCCGTGGGTCAGTTCCTGAACGGTGTGCAAGTGTTGGTGAAAAAGTGGTCTACAGATCGGGATCCTGAGTCCGTTAACTGTCTGCACTTTGCATTGACTCCTGCGATACCACTCAGTGTATACACGACTGCTTATCAATGGGCTGTCTCCAACAAGAAAGTGTTGATGCGTCAGTTGCCTCACAACTGTCAAAAATTTTTCACGCTTTCCTCCTCTGTGAAGCAACCACTTACAAACGCTCTGCTTGCAAAGTTCCAGGCATCAGATAACTGGGCGTCGTTTCAGAAATACAAGGAATGCTGTTTCGGCCTATGGATAATTATCATCAACTTCGACGACCTTGGCGCCTCTACATGTACGTGTCCTATATTCCTAAAGAAATTGGTTTGCAAACACTGTCTCGGGATGAAGGTACGCCTCGGGCTTGTGAAAGTTCCTCGAGAGGCAAAGGCAATCACTCTAGGTCAAAAAAGAAAGCGAGGGCGTCCTAAACAGGCGAGGCGCGCACTACTGTTATAGGAGAGAAGACTTCATGTACTTACAAAACGTGCAAATTTTTTAAATATTAAAACGTGCAAATTTAAAAAAAATTGTGTAACCATTTTTCCTTTTGTGGGTAATATAGATTCACCGATTATTATTTTTTCCATTCTGGGTCTCATTTTATTCTTCCGTTACACCTACTTTTTCAGTTTTAATAACTTTTTCTTCTGTGAATGTTCGAAAAAATGCCGTCATTTCCCCCTTTTCTTCCGTGCGATTAAATCACACCCTTAGAAAAATACTAATCTCGCAGCAACCAATAGAATAGGCGGGTTTCCGAAGATCCTTCTCAACAGTGGACCATATACACGCGGTCAATCAGATAATAGAAAAATGTAACGAGTACGGACAAGACATACACACAGGACTAATAGACTATAACAAGGCCTTTGATTCTATAAGCCACGAATTTCTGCTAAGCTCACTCAAAAATCAAGGAACTTTCCTAAAATTGATTAAACTAATATACAAAATGTGTACAAATATGAAAGCTAGGATTAGGACGGACACGACGGGCGAATACTGTGACATCAAAAAAGGAGTGAGAGAAGGCGACCCCTTATCGCTGATTCTATTCAACTGCGCGTTCGAAGAAATGTTTAGAAATCTGAACTGCGAGGGGAGGGGGATTAACATAAACGGTAGTCGCCTAACGAATCTAAGATTCGCAGACGATATAGTTCTTTTTGCAGAAACACTAGACGAACTAAAGGAAATGTTAAAAGACCTAAACAGGCAAAGCAAAAAAGCAGGACTAATAATAAATACCCAAAAAACCAAAATCCTTTCGAAAACACTGGGACAAAAAGAATTCCAATAGACGGGAAAGACATCGAAATAGTAAAGGAGGGAACTTCTTACCAAGGCCAAAAAATAGCTTTTGAAAACCAAATCGAAAATGAAGTAAATATACGAATAACAAAAGCATGGTCGAAATACTGGTCCCTAAAAGATATTTTCAAAGGCTACTTTAGTACAAAGCATAAAAGTCAAGTATTCTATACGTGCGTCGTATCCGCCCTAACCTACGGATGTCAAAATGGCCTCTAAAAGAAAAAGTCTTAAAATAAAATTAGAGTCACGCAGAATGCGATGGAGAGGTCAATGTTGAATATAAACAGGAGAGACCATATAAATACAGCAACGATAAAAACAAAATAATTACTGAAAAATAACATCGATACAATCAGATATATCAGAAATACCAACTGGGCAGGTCATATCTCCCGCCTCGCGGACGACCAATGGACCTATAGAGCTACTTTTTGGCAGCCGTGGGACGGAAAAAGAAGGAGGGGCAAACAAATTACAAGATGGAAGAACGTCATGAATAAATTTTTAAAAAAACTGTCAAACAATAGCAAAACACAGGAAAGAGTGGAAGCGCTTACGTGAAACCTTTGCCCGATACGGGCCTTCGGGAACTGGTGGGCCCTACAAATAAAATCAATGTATCGTAACAAATAATAATCCCAATAAAGGTATTTAGATTTAGAATCACACTTCTGCTGATTTTCTTTGCGGTTTACGTTGTCGTGAAAACTGAGCTCTCCGGCCCGGTTGGCCCGCGGAGGAGGCAATTCGGCCGGTGGATAACAGGACCCGAACGCCTCGTAACTGGCCGAGGACCGCGCCTCGTCGCGGGTCGACATGTTGTTTTGAAGTTCGGGGACGGCACAATTAGGTTCACACTATGCACGGAAGAATAAGAGGGGGGGGGGGTAAATAAGTATATACAAAAATGTTTCGATTACTACGTTAGTTACACTGTACGGCGCGGCGGTGCCTAAGATTACGCAAAAACGTTTTAGGTGCGAGAAATCGACGCGGAGTAAGTGTTAATGCGGCGGGACGGCGGCGCGGCGGTACGCGGTGCTCGCGGCGGCGGTACAGGTTCGGGTGACCGTGCGGCCTAACTAGTTCACGGGTTCGTAACTCCGACTAAGGGGTGCCTAGTGCGGGAAAAAGGAGGCGTGGAGCGGAGCAGCTTAACCGGGTGAAAGGGAAGTCGGGAAGGTTTCAGAAGGGGGCCACGGTGTACTTGCTACTTATGCAGTAGCAAGTAAAGCCGGATCGACTATCGACTTAGCTCTTTGCAACCTACTGGATACCAACAGGTACGCATAGAGCTAAGCAGAAGTGTAGGCCCTTGAGTGTTTAGGCGAAAGCAGGAGAAGCACCACGGGTGTACTTGCTACTTATGCAGTAGCAAGTAAAGCCGGATCGACTATCGACCTTGCTCTTTGCAACCTACTGGATACCAACAGGTACGCATAGAACTAGGCAGAAGTGTAGGCCTTGATTAGAGGTTTTTAGGAGGAAAGAAGACCCAGCGACGCAACGACCGGGGGGCGGTTAGTAGGCTGGCAGGAGTGAGAAGTTTTTACGGAGTAACAGGATTTAAGCTGGGGAAGAAAAGAGTCTTTAGGCTAGACGGTAGGTTTTTTAGGCTGGACGAGGTGGCAAGAGAAATCCACAGGAACGGCGAGAAGAAGCACGAACTTAGCCAGCGTTGCGAAGCGAGACGCGAATTGACGGTTCAGCGAGAGAGTCGCCAACCGAATCTCGTACGAGTCTTTTCGGGTCGCAGGATCTGGAGGATTGGATAGAAAGCGGAACGCTTAAGAATGTGGCTGCGGCTCGAAGACCGAATTCGCCGATATCGGGAGAGAGAGAGACCGAAAAGACAGTATGAATACCGGGGCTAATGGCCGAGGGACAATAGGTAGCCGGTCGTGCGAGCATCGCATCTCCGGACGTTTTAGAATCGGTTTCGGAAGGAAGCGGAGAACGGGAGGGATGAAGTCGATACACGTTCGCGAGGGTGAATGTTAGTTAGACCGCGCGTTCTACCTGCGGAGGCATTCGGACAGTTCGTTTGCAAATCGAGAATTTTGAGGACGACGAAGTGTGTCGTCATTACAACGTACTCTGAAACATTAACAAGGTAGCCGCCTTTTTTGGAGTTTTTTTCAGACTATTTCGATATCTTGTTCGATACCTTCCCGTTTAAGATTCCAAACTTGGTGGTACATTTGAACCCTGAAGGAGAGAACATAAAAAAAAACCTAGAAGATACTCGTTCATATAGTGTCGAACCGACTTTGCATTCAGGAAAAAGATGGGGGATTATGGTTTTACACCCTGCTATGTTTAGACATTGCAGTTCCGAGTTCTCTCAATCCATTAACATTTCTACTCCCTCCCCCTTTCTACTTCGCGAGTAATTAGAAAAGCGTATTTATTTTACAGAGAAATATGCAAAAAATGGTACGCGCGTATTTACGGTACGATTCTCTATCAGCGTCACTCCGAGCGCGCCGTAATCAACTGGCTACCAAAACATGCACATCTTTCGTGTCACGCATATTGCCTATTCGATTCGCCGTAAATACACCGTAACCGACGTTACGTTCACGCGCTTCTGGTGTTCCTTCCGTCATGCGAGTACAAGCGGCGAGCTGACTGAAGTATTCACCGCAACTCCATGAAAGCGAATTCTGAAGACGAAAAATAGTTCATCTCCAGAGTTCTCAACAACGGAAAGAGTGTGACGTCCCGTCAGACCACTATTTGAATGAGGGAAGTGCGAAGTACGTGAAGTGCCAGTTTTTTTTTTCGAAATCGATTTTCTTGGCGCAAATTACGCTAAGTCACATCCCACATGCATACAAAGGTTCGTAAGTGTGTTAACATTGCTCCAAAAGGCTCATAATTCTGGTTCAGGTACATTTCCCCGACAAGAAATTGCCCCGACATCCTTTTTCCCGAATCCTTTTTCCCGTCACCTGTAATCCCGTCACCGTTTTCCCGACTAATTTTTTCCCGACAAGTCACATATTCCGACACAAAAATTTCACAATTACCGAACCTAACGCCCCCCCCCCGCTTTTCCTTGACGGCCGCTACACCATGTGTTTTTATTGGCCGTAGTTCAAAACCAAACCAGAGATCGAACATTTACGAGCGTTTGGAAGAAAGTGACAAGTGAACAAAGGACGAAAAAGACGCTTCAAAAGCAAACCAGGGAAGATTTGTTAGTGCTCGTATATCAAGAGAGAGTTGAACTGCCCATATATGCCCGCGACTTGACCGACAGCAGTGCGCATAACAAAGTGTGAAACCTGTCCGTGAAACCGTCCACCTTTCTTCAATGAGGCGCGCGGAAAATGAGTGTATGCGGAAATGCTCTTACCTCAATACTTTTGACGGGTGGTAGGTTTTTTTTAGTTTTTTTTAGAAGACGGCCTGTTTTATGAACATTTTGGAAGAGCACGTTTCATGATTTTTTTTTTTTTCAAAGTTTTATTAGTACTGTACAAGAGCTAGTACATTTTCCAATTTTTATCAACGACATGTGACGGGTTTTTAAAAACAAATTATTGAAAAATAAAATAAAAGAATTAAACTATACATTATGCTGTTAGCAATAAGCCTGAGAGAAAATACAGGGTGAAATTTTGATTTAAAAGGCACAGATAAATTTTCGACTTTAGTTGATCAGGTCGAGTGGGTGTTGACGGCGAAGACGTCGAGTGTCCCCTGTTGTATCTAGCAAGACAATTGCTTCGACGTTGGGATGAAGGTGTAGACGACGAATATATCTTGTGGGCTGCTGCTTGATGAGTTCGCCAACTGTGGGAAGGTCAAGGAACAGTTGAAAATGAAGTACATCTTTTGAAGTTCTCTCAAATGCGATAATTTCCCAATAATCGCATTGGAAATTTTTCAATCAAAGAATTTCTTGGCCAATTTTCGAAAAGATCCCCATGATTGTTGAAAAACATCTCCGATGATTTTAGGAGAAGTTTTTTCGAAATTTTAGAAAAAAATCGGAATTTATTCCAAAGGATTTAATCGGAAATTACTGAAAAGTGTCTCTGATGAAATTTGAAAAATTTCTTCAGAGAAATAAGTCGATAATTTCTCATTTTCTAGGAGATTTTTATCGGAAATTTTTGAATTACATTACTGATAAATTCAGAAGAATTTCATTAGAAAAGTTCAGGGGAAATCTTCGATGCTTTTTGAAGTATTTCATAAGAAATACTTGGTGGAAAACTCCGACAGTTTTTGAAGGATTTTATTATAAATTTTCAGGAGAAATGTTCGATAATCCCGGAAGAATTTCTTCGAAAACTTTGCGAAAAATCTTCTAATGATTTTTCAAGAATATCATCGGAAATTTTGAGGAAAAAATTCTGATAATTTCCGAAGAATTTCTTACGTGATTTTCGAGGAGATTCCTTTGATTATTCAGGATAATTATCGAAAATATAACGGAAAAATTTTCGATGATTTTCAGTGATACTTCTCAATGATTTCCAATAAAATCCTTTGGAATAATTGCAGATTTTCTCCAACAGTTTGAAACGAAAAAAATTCTCTTAAAATAATCGGAGATATTTTTCAATGATGTCCGATGAAATTGTTTGAAAAAAAAAAATCGGAACTGTTTCCTAATATTTTTGATAAAATTCCTTGGAAATTCTCTTTGATAATCAAAAAAAATCTCTCAAATATTTCTCATGAAATTTTTTGGCAATTATGGGAGATTTTTCTTGAAAATTTCTAATGAGATTCTTCGGAAATTGTTGCTAATACCCGAAAATTTCCGATTGGATATCATCAAAACTTTTTCCTGAAGTAATCCTTTAAAAATCAACAACAGAGGTACTTCTCCACGAGTTTCTATAATTTAAAATGATTGCAGATTTCCTCTAAAATTTCCAGAAAAGTTGTGCGGAAATTAACTAAATTTTTTTCTAAAAATTTGTAACAAAATTCCTTTAAAATCATCGGAGAAAAGTTGGCAGCACTGAAAAAAAGAAACTGCGGTTCTAAAGATTTCATTTATTATTTCGATAGATATGTTTCAGTTCGGTCAGTGTACATTTTAGCGCGGTTTTTCCATATTTTTGGCATTTCATTTTTAATTAGTGAGATCCACCACACAAGCATAGAGCAATGGCCCTGCAGGTAATTCCAAGTCAGAAAGGACATAAGGACAGTTTTCCCCGGGTGTGAAGTGCTGGGCTGTCGTTTTCACTTGGGCCAGTCGTGGTATCGCAAACTGAACAGCGACCTTCCCCATCTGCGCAATGAATATAAAACAAATTCGGTAACAGGTAAGTGGTTGAAGAGATTTTTTGGATTAGATCCAATGACGGTTATATTCGGCCAAATAGATTTAGCTGCAGAACGCAATTGCTATTTCAAAATCAGCAACCACAAAGTGAAATGACACAGGCTCGCTACTGATAAACTCGTCGAGAGATGACCAGCGCGCTGTCGATAATTACAATAAGAAAAACAGGCGCGCAATCAATACCCTTGTTGCGCGCTATCAATACGCCAATATTTGGGACAAAATCTTACCGCGCGCAATCAAAGAACTCTGATTATTTTTACTCGCAAACATCTGGAGACGAGAATGAGTTTGTTGACTTCGATTCATTCAGAAAGACGTTCACTGATCTACTTGTTCATCTCCGCCCTCGCTGAGCTTAAAAAAGAACAGGGCAACGCTGAGATTTGTCTCGCAGAATTAAGTCTTGTTAGGCGGGTTAAGAATTCACCAGGAAAAAAGTGGCTTAATCTGCAAGATCGTATTTACACCATAGTGTTGGATTTCGATGACCATGTTGCCGACTCTACCGAATTGGACTATCTACGTTTACTGGCAGACACCATTGTCTTATCTTGAGCGTGAGTAATGAGAGAAAACGATTTCGTTGCATTTTATTGTAATAGTTAGTTTTACTGTACAGATACTGCATTTCGATGAGTATTTCATGATAAATGATTTTTTTTTAAAGTGTCGGGATTTGGACTGTCGGGATTAAAGGTGTCAGGAAAAAGGATTCGGGAAAATAAATTTTTGGAAAATTTCTTGTCGGGAAAGCGGATTCGGGAAAATGGGCCTTTACCCATAATTCTACCAGATGATACGCTTTCTGTAACTCCATAACTTTATTATCGAGCAAACCGTGCTAAAGGCCACTTATAAATCTGTTCAATGTATGGCGAATGCTAGTTTTTATGCTAAGCACCAGTTTTCAACTGCCCTTACCTTTCTATACGATTGCATAGTGAGCAGGGCTATGCACTGCAAACATGTTCTTACCTCTCCTGTAACATTTGATTTGTGGCATCTAGCGTACTTCGCATTTCCGATATTCATTTATGTACAAGGTGTGTCACGAGAGGAGTCGGGAAGCGATCTTTGGCGCGGGAAAAAATGTGCTGACTTAGAAGAATCCACGATGACACGGTTCGAGGATCTGGTAACGAGAAATAGCTCAATCTTGGGTCTATCCGTCCAAACATTCCGAAACAGCGTCGTCCGAAAATCGAAATGTCGGTTAGCGACTCCCCCATCCGTTTTCCGGACGCCCTAAAGGTTGAGAAACCTAATTCAAAAACAAGGGAGAAAAGCAGCCAGAAAGAACGGAAGAATCGGAAACATATAATCTATGCTCGTAAGTTATTATAAACCCCGCTTGTGCCTGTGCCGCCAGAATCCTCTATCTAAATATTGTTTTTCATTTTTCGCATTCGGAAAATGTACGACGAAAGCGAAAAAAATTCAAATACTTTTCCGTTTTCCACTCGACGTAGTATGCGGTTCGACGTGCGCGATTTTCGAATCCGTTTTTCGGTCACCATTCTCGTACCCAGCAATAGGGATTTTCATTCGCACGCTTCTGATTCGAGGTTTGTTTTTCGTTCTATTTTCATTCGGACTGATCACAGTTTCTACTTCGGCACATGGACAGGCGATGGGAGGGACGTGACTCGATTGTTAATTTTTGCACTCGTATCTAGGAGATTCACATACGACCGTACCACTATCAAAAATCCCCCTCTCCCTCAATATCAAGAACGACGTATCCCTGACGTATCTCAGGAATATGCAAAGTCTTCACTTGCTAAGCTGTTTTTTACCCTTTCTAAATTTGGTGAAATTAGAGCAGCCACCAGTTTGCGAGGCTCTGGGACTTTAAACGCTGAGATTCAACCCTGCCTCCGTAATCCGTATAGAAAGTGGAATTGACTTACTGTCTTCTTCGTTAACGCCTCGTGTCGTGAACTGGTACAAATCGGAGACTTCGTTCCATCCGTAACGGTTTTTGGCTTGCACGATCGCCTCGTAGCCCAGGCCGGGTTCCAAGTTGCGTATGTTGTAGGACATGTGATGCGAGTACGAGTCGCCGTTCACCGGTATCACCATAACGTCGTGCCACTGTCCCGGCTGTTGATGGGTATCGTTCATCTGTGAACAAAACGTTTAGGCTGTGAGATGTCGATGAACTCTATGCTGCTCCATGGGGTATCGAATTTATAGCTTCTTTTTTCATGGTTTACAAGAGTGGCTGGAGGAAACTGGTGTTCCTCGAGGGATCTAGGAACGTTCACCCAAGAAAGAGTTTAGCATATCACTGACTTTGGGAATGCATAGACTCGTACATATTGTCGGTGCTTAGCCGAATACAGATAGTGAAAAATTGAAGTCTTCCAACTAGGAATATTATGTCATCAGATTTTTAACTCTGGCATGATACAACGGATTGTGGGGAGGATTGAAAACTACCTCGACCATGGCAAATCCAACCAGTGACGCAACTAAGGGGGAGACAAGGGTGACATGTTTCCAGGCGGCACTTTTTCCAAAAGGTGGCCAATCTTCATACCAAAAATTTTTTTATTCAATCAAAAAAATGTTGAAAAAATGATTTTTTCAACTTTTTTCGCTAGATTCTTTCCTAAAGAAATTTACAAAATTACAAATCTGAACTTTTAATGGAGGGGCGTCGGGGTAGCAGTGGCAGACATTCTTCGTACCTACGCGACAAATTTCTGATTGCGTTACTGAACCCAACAAAGTATTCAAACAGAGGGATTTTGAGTCCCTAGTTTCAAATACACTACTAAATTTTAATTGACATCCCGATTTGAGCTCCCTCAACCCTTAAAAAGAGGTACGAGTAATGTGAATTAGAAAACCGACCAGGAATAGAAACAGATATCACGTCACTGATTTGAAATATCTCATCAGATTTCTAATCACGTTTTGAACTGCACCCTCAAAATAAAATATATCCCAAGGTGAGAAGGGGAGGAATTAGATTCAATTGTGAAAATCACCGAATGTATTGAAATGTGACAGTGCTGGGAATAAGGTCCCACTTTGTCCATATGGACCCTAGTACTTACCCTTGCTTACCGAGCTTACTGTGTGAGGGATGTATGTTATTAAATTTCATTAAAAATCATAGGCGGATCCAGGGGAAGGGGGTTAACACCCCCTCCTCGAACCTAATTTTTAAATTTAAAAATACAAGTTGACCGGCTACTAGATAATTTTTATTTAATATTAGTATTATTATTCATTTTACCCAAGATAGGAGGCAGCCACCGAGGGGAAAAAAGGCTATAATACCTCCACACATGTTTTCAAGGAAGAAGAACGGGAAGAAAAATGCGAAGAAGGTCTGAATTTATTGTATTATGATTGCAGGGGGTGGTGGGGGAAGACAGGATATACAAATCTGAATAGGAGATAGAAGAAATAAAATAGGATACAATAGGATTAGGGGAAGTAAGGAAATGGGGGAGAAAAAATAGCACAAAGAAAGAACGGAAATTTAATGTATTATTATGGGGAGACAAGAGGGTACAGGGGAGTGGGGTTTTATATCTGAAAACCAATAATGAGAAAAATCAAAGAAATTGGAGGAGTCTCCGAACGGATTTGCTACCTCATACTCTCAGTGTAAGAAAAAGTCAGTGCATTGATAGTCCAAATATATGCCCCAACAATGGAGGCTAAGGCACGGGAAAGGGAGGAGTTCTATGCAAAGTTAGAAGAGCTTTTGGAGCAAAACAAAGAATAATATACAATGATAATGGAGGACTGGAATGCAAAAATTGGCGGAAACGAGGGAGACTTGGGAATCTTAGGTAAATACTGTTCAAAAACAAAAATGGAGGAAGATTAATAGAATTTGCATCCCAGCAAAATCCTAAAATAGCAAATACTTTCTACAAAAAAAGACAAGCCAGAAAACTCACATGGATATCCCTCGATCAAAAAAACAGAAACAAAATAAGACCATATTTTAACACATGATATGAAGATAATATAAGACGTTTCCACATTGACTAATTTCAACTTTTCATCGGACCTTAGAATATCACGAGCAAGAAAATAAGATGAGGAAGGAGGATAAAATATAACAATACTTAATGGGACCCATTTATCGGCCCACAATGGTAATGTTGAATTCACGAAAGAAATATGCTGTTTGCACGAAATATATAAATGACAAGCGCAGTAACAAGTACGAAACAGAAAAAGAAAGAGTTTGAAGAAAAAATTAAACTTCAGAACGCAATATAATTCACTTACACGATAAAATAAAATACGCCCGGAATTTTAATACCTTCTACACACAATGAAAAAAAGAGACACGATATTACTGCGCCCGAAATAAAAAGTTTAAATTCTCGGCCTCCATCATACTTGCCACAAATTTACAATTGCGCACAAATTAATGTAAAAATCAAATTTTGGAGCAATAAAAATCTATGAATCGATTCTCCGCTTCCTCAGGAGCCACAAATTTAGATTAAGAGCCAAACCGATACCAAAAACGAATTCGTTGAGTTCGAAACCCCTCGATGATCTCGATGGGGTCATTCGCATAAATAATAGGTCTAAAAATTCCTAATGTACTGTAATAATGGGTAATTTTTACACGCCCACTCTTTTTTTGTTCTCTCAACCCGAGCCCTGAAATCCGCCCTTTCGAGCATTACCTCAGAGTTCCCCGCTATGCCGTTTCTAGAGTACTTAAGAAAAAATTCTTAATGACCGTTTTTATAGAAAATTGGATCCCTCTTAAACTCATGGATCTCCTATCTCCACGAGTATGTACGTTATCCGCGATGACGTATAATTTTTGTGTTTAAACAACATAATATACCGTATGCAAGTCATTTCGTGATATCGATTTTAAAACTCGTCATTTAAACTTTTTTTTCGTGGTTTCACATTTCGTTCAATCACACTTTTTATTTCGTGCTATTTAATACTTCCCATAATTAATTATAAGAAAGAAGAGAAGTTTGCAATAAAAATTATCTCAGTGTACAGGTACGACAAATACAGGGAAAGGATCAAAGAAATTATTGAAAGGATTTAAAAAAAAATGGAAACTTAGTGCAAGAAAAATATAATATCATACAACAAGCAATTAAAGAAGGCAACAACGAATATGGGCTGGTTCGAGAAAAAATAAATAGCGGATGATAAACTAACATTAAACACCAAAACGATAATCGAAGAAAGGGAGCAACTGCAACAGAAAAAATTTTTGGCACCAACGGAGAAAATAAAATTGGCAGAATTGAAGAAATTAGCCTGACAACAAATTTGTAATGACATAAGAACATTTGATGCAGCAAAAGTGGAAAGCAGTTTGAGAGACAATGGTATAGTAGGTGGGTCGGTAGAGCACAATCCACTGCGGGTATTCACCCCATTAGACTATATACATATATGGACGCTATTTAGCGTAAGGGAACGAACCAACATTTGTAAACAAAATGAGTTATTAGTATCGTTGGAAAGAGCGTAAGAAGTAGAATTTTTTTTAATTGGGCCCCCAATTCAAAAACGTGTACTGACATTGAAAAAAGCTAATTAGTAAATGTTATGTCATATACAGGCAGTGGAATTTTATGAAATTATATGCATGCTAGTTTTGATAAAGAAGCAGTATATGAAGCATACTCTTACATTTCAGGCCATTCTGAGAAAAATGAGCCCTATTTAATTTTATTTTGCATATTCTGCATATTTTGCCCATGAAC
Organism: Acanthococcus lagerstroemiae; assembly: GCA_031841125.1. Classification (NCBI taxonomy): domain Eukaryota; kingdom Metazoa; phylum Arthropoda; class Insecta; order Hemiptera; family Eriococcidae; genus Acanthococcus; species Acanthococcus lagerstroemiae. The sequence goes on along the minus strand of CM063108.1, from coordinate 38,356,499 downwards.
GCATATTTTTACACATTTTCACTATTTAAAACGCATATTTTACTGTTTTAGAGCATATTTCGTCGAATGTTCGATTGTTAGAGCATATTTTGATAATTTGCAATATTTGTCACATTTAAAAATAAAAACACTTTTTTCTCTCAAATTTTTGATGAATTTGATTTTTTTTAACGCTGCAAAAAATTAAGATTTTCCCCTTGATTCAAACAATGATTTTATTATTTTTTTTATTGTGAATTTTTGGAAAATTAACATTTACATGCCGACAGTAAGTAGATCTCGACACGCTCTGTAAATAATACCCATATTGTTAGCGCATAAATATTGCGTATTTCACCATCCTAAACCGCATGAAATTCCACTCCCTGGTCATATAGTTTCTACATGATTCTTAAACCTCGAATCACATATTCTCAAAAAACAGATTTAGCTGGTTGGTTCCCTTATGCTGAATAGCATCCATATAATAAGCATAGACCAAGCTAACTGTACACAGCAAATGGTGAAACATCTATTAGGACCATTAACCTCGAATGCTTCTGATTTGTTGTTTAGCCACTCAGTGCGCCTGTGCAAGGCAATAAATTCATGTTTCTTTTTTATTTTGTTCATTTTATTTTTATTTGCAAAAGTTGTTTAAATACTGATAAGTGATGTGATGTAAACTGTTGCAAGTGTGCCTAGCATGCGCTACTAACCAATTAGAAACATTCAAGGTTTGTGGTCCTTATAGATATTTCACAGTTCTTGTACTGTTTTCTGTGCAGTAGGTATCTGGGTCCACATTAGTTACATATGGTCTATGTTCACCCCAGTGGAATGTGTTCTATACCGACCCACCTACTACTCAATGGAACTATTAAAAATGGCAGCAAAAGAACTGAGTACAGGGAGAAAGTAGGTATTGAAGGTAAAAATTGTTTTTTACCTTCAATACCCACTTTCTCCCGAGAAAATTAGGGACAGGGAGCAAATTGTGGAAGCAGCTACGCAGCTATATGGAAAACTATACGGCAAAGAAAACATAAAAGAGAAAGTGGAAGAAGGGGAGAATGAACAAAACGAAGAAGACATACTCAAAATATTAAAAAGTGAAGTAGAATACGCCCTTAAAAAAACTAAAAAGTACATTATGTAATAAAGCTCCAGGCCCCGATAAAATCAGCCACAAAATGCTGAAAATACTCATGGAAATATTAATCAGACCACTAACGGAACTATTTAATCAAATATTAGAAAAAGAAGAGATACCAAAACAATGGGAAACAGAGGAAATAATTTTACTTCATAAAAAAGGAGACAGAAAAAGAATAGAAAATTACAGACCAATAAGTTTAATAAAAAGTTTGAATAAATTTTTCGGATCATTGTCAAAAATCGTTTGTACCACCAACTAGATACAAATCAGAGGCGAGAACAAGCGGGCTTCCGCAAAAATTACTCAACAATAGACCAAATCTTTAGAGCTAATCAATTAATTAAAAAAGTCAATAAATAGAATCGGGAAGTGCATCTTCCGTTTATAAACTTCAACAAAGCCTTCGATTCAGTTCACCACAACTTTTTATGGAAAGCTATGAGAAAACAGGGCGTTGAAGCAAAATGGATGAACAGAGTTTAAAAAATGTACGAAAATGCAAAAGCCTACATAAAAATGGACAAACAAGGACGGGAATCTGCAATGCAAAGGGGAGTACGTCAAGGTGATCCACTATCCCCGAACTTGTTTAATTGCATCGTAGAACAGATTTTTAGGAACCTAAACTGGAAACAACGAGGAGTAATAGATGAGGACAGGACAGAGGCTGACAAACTCAAGATTTGCAGATGATATTGTAATTATGGCGGAAAGTAAAAAAGACCTCCAAAATATGGCAAACGCTCTCATAAACGAATGCAAAATTGCAGGACTGTCAATAAATATAGAAAAAACGAAAATTATAACAAACAAGGAAAAGGGGGAATTCAAAAGTAAAGAATGGATAATACAAACAGTAAAAGAAATTGAATATTTGAGACAAACAATTTCATTTCAAAATAGGAACAAAAAAGAAATATCCAAAAGAATGAAGAGAGGGTGAAAAAACTGTTGAGCCAAAAAAGAATTCTACAAGGGGAAAGTAGCAAATAAACTAAAATTCAAAATCTGGGAGAACTGTACCTTACCATCATTAACATACGGATGTCAGACATGGGCAGCAACAAAAGCCAGTGTGGAACAAATTCAAACCACTCGAAAAACAATGGAAATAAGTATCTTAGGAATCAAAAAGCTGGACAAAATCAAAAACACGAAAATCAGGAGAAAATCAGGACTAAAAGACATACGTAGAATACACGATCAAAAAGTTAAAAGCAAATTATGCGGGACATGTAATTAGGCAAGAGGACAGATGGAGACGGAAAATTTTGCTCTGGATACCAAGGGAAGGGAAGCGCTACAAGGGAAGACCACGAACAAGATGGAGAGACGAGATAGTTCAGGCTTGGGAAAGAGAAAAGTACGATAGAGGAAAGATGGAAAGAATGTGTACAGGCATTTGCCCAGAAATGGGCCAATATTGGGGGAATAGAGTCCGACAAGAATTAAATATAAGAGATTTTATTAACCAATGTGCTGTAAAATAAAATAAAAATTAATTAATTAATTATCATTCGTGTTTTTTTTCAATCCCCTCCCCCTTGAGAAAATTCTGGATCCGCCTATGTTAAAACTACAAATTGCTGCATCAAAAAAGTTATTTTCGGAGAAAAAAACCACACTTCTGATTATCTCACTTTCTCGATATCCGAGGAACGTTATTCTCCATTGAGATCGGATGATCGTGTTTTTACTGTAACGCGATCTTACATAAAAGTACTAAGTTGTGAGCAGCAGCGCTTACCGTCAGTTTCCGATAGAGCAGACGAACTTCATCCAGCGGCGGGTAGCTCTCGATCATCCACGTTAGATTGTACGAATCCTTCGAACGACTTTGCGGAGGGCTGCGAAATTCTGCCGGGGTAGGGCGTCCTGCGTGAACAATTTACCAGTTATTACATCGGCCCTCTCGAGTTCTACCCACTCCTCACTCTGAACGCGCTGGCTTCACGGCCAACCGGTGCCGGCCGCTTCGCTACCACGGACACCGAAACACTCTAGATACTCACCGGATAACTCCATGTATTTACGTGACTTTCCCAGATTATTTTCGCCCTGGCAGCTGTAATTACCGAAGTCGGAGCTCTGCACGTTCTTTATGGTCAGCGTGTACTTGGTGCCGCGCGCCTCCATCGTTCTGCGGTCGGTCGGATCCAACACGAAGCTGTCTTGAAACCAGGCCACCTGTAAAACGTTGAACGTGTGAAAAAAAAGGCGACCTCACACTCGTACCCGTGCTCACGCGGACGCAACTCGTATAATTCTTCCTGTAAAACCCGCTCACCGGCGCGGAGAACATCGCAGATCGCAGAATTGATTAAACTCGGTCGAGCTTTCGCCTCGAGGAAAAAAGGCGATAAGTGTAGATACTTTTACGAGCCGAGCGGCGACAGAGAGAAGACTTACAAATGTAAAGCCAACAAACGAAGTATCCTTGTAATCCGCTCGAGGCGGAGGGCAAAGACCGAAACGGCGTACGACGGTTTGCCGCGGATAAAACGTCGCTGTCGCGAGCTCGGATACACGGCTACGCGCGAGACTGCGAGCATCCCGTTATCTCCCACACGTCGGACGGAAAGAACGGAGACAGAGCAGAGAGCCGGAGAGCGGACAATCAATCTGATATAACTTGCGTCGAAGTTCGCCAAGCAAAGGCGGTCGGCGGTCGCGGTCCGCATCGCCGGCCGTGTCATCCGTTTTGTTCTCACTGTGCAGATACAAACACACGAAGAGTGTACAGCACGGACCGCAACTTTTAACAAACTTAAATCGCGTTTGCCCGGATTAAAGCCGGACTCCTAATTCGATTTACGAGTGCCGGAAAACGTCAACCGCGGATTACGACGTTTTGATTGAGTTCCTAAATAACTGGGCAACATCGCCGCGTACAAAAGCTTTTCTCCGCCGCCGCTGATTGTTTTCTGACGAACGCACCCGCCGGCGGCTTACAACTCGGATTTAATTTTCGCCTATGCGACAGTCTGCAGCGTGGAGGTTAGTATAGGCGAATTGGCATTTGGAAAACAACTTTTTCGACCAGCGCCTCCCCCCGGTCGGACTTTACCCCAGATATATCATGGGAATTAAAGAACCAAAATCCAGCTAGCCACATTCTACCAGCACCAAAGAGACACTGAAAGAAATACTCGACATTCTACAAGACCACAACAAATGTTACACCGATGTATGTAAAGTAGAATACGAAGCTGGAAGCGCCTTCTAAATTAATGATATAAATATGCGGCCGTTTCCATAAAAAGGGGTAACTTTGTCGATCCGACGAATTTTGAGTTGAGGATAGTACGCAATACAGGAATGAATGCCCATTCCAACGAGCTATCGGCGAGATTTGTAGCGTTTTTTATTCCGGAGATACAAGCGGTCAAATATGAGTGTAACGAGAACGCGCGAAAACACGTTTTTGGGAAAAACGCGTTTAAAGTTCGACACACCTTTTTCTCCCACTCCGTTAAGCGGCCGTAACTCGCCGCGGAATCACGTTACTAACGTCAACGAGAGCTTGTTGGAAAGGTAATTTTTCGCTCTTCTGCGTGGTAACAATTCAGAACATCGGATTTATTTGTGAGTTCCGAAAAACCACGAAGAAGCGAACGCAAACATTCGCATTCTTTTCTCATTCACTTTATCTCTTTCATAATTCTCTTTCTCTCTCTCCCTCTTCTCTCTCATGCGCGTAAATTTTGTCTCTCCATTATTGCGATGTTTTTTTCTATAGAAATCAACCAAAAACTCAAAATTAATTTTTCAACCAAAAAATTTTGTTTCGCGTTTTCTGAGACTTTGATCGATCGACAAAGTTCCCCCTTTTTATAGAAACTGCCACATATATTTCTTAGTTGTATACTACAAGTTATTAAAAACCTAAAAATAATAAGGCGTCGGGCCACGATAAAATTCTAAACGAATATATCAAAACTGTAGGAAAATCTTTGGTTAAAAAACTCACTAAACTCTTCAATAATATTCTAAAAACCCGAGAAGTACCGTTGGAGTGGAGACACTCGGATATCATCCTAATATTCAAAAAAGGTAATACGCATAAAATAAAAGTAATAAATTACAGACCTATCAGTCCAAGTCCAGTAATTGCAAAAATATTTTTCAAAGTACTAGAACAGAGAGTGAGGAATCTCCTAACCTTACAAGAACCTAGAGAGCAGGCCGGTTTCTGAAAACAGGACTCAACGATAGACCACTTGCAGGTCATAAACCAGTTAGTGTCCATTTCGGAGTGTGAATGAACTTGATAATATTCCATTTGTAGGGTGTGCCAATTCACTATTTCTTAGGGTACTCCACTGATGATGGCATAACAGGCGAAAGCGCTCTGGACTACAGAAGACGAAAAAGTGAATTGGCACACCTTACAAATAGAATAAACCAGTTAATCGAAAATTGAAACGAATACCAAATAGAACTTCACCTTCTACTAATAGATTACACTAAAGCCTTCGACTTAATTAACCAAAATTTCTTGCTACACGCCCTAAGAAACCAAGGAGACCCAGAATGCCTGATTAAGATAACAGATGACTTGTATTCTGATCTAAAAGCACAAATACAAACTGATATCACCGGCCCCTGCTTTAACATAGAAAAGGGAGCTGGACGGGGGATCCCCTTTCCCCCATTCTCTTCAACTGTCTGTTAGAAGAAGTCTTCAAAACAATGAGATGGGAAAATAAGGAGATAAAGATCCAAGGATAATACCTCAGCAATCTTAGATTCGCCGATGATATTATACTAATCTCAAACAATCTGGAACAACTTGAAAAAATGGCAAAAGAGCTCCTTCTTAAGGGAAAAACAGCAAGACTGGAAATAAATACAGGAAAAACGAATCGTCTCTCAAACAATCAGTTAGTGAAATTGTTGCAAATTGATGAAAAGTCAATCAAGAAAGTTGATGCAGACCATAAAATAACATACAAAGAGGGCGGCACTAGTGCCGCTCAGTAAAGTACGATTGTCATACAGTACCATAATGTCCATAATACACATCACTGAACAAAAGAATCTGCCCAATTGATAACATAACTCTTGAAAATAAAAATACTCACTTTTTTCTCTAACTATATGTTTTATTTCATTAAGTGTAGTTTAAATTTTCCTTTCTAGTCTGCACAGTGTGTAGGTACTGAGTGTAGATATTTACAGAAAATCTTAAGTGATCTATATCAGTTCTTTCTATCTACCAGTTATTTTTACGTGTGACTGTGGCAAGTGTTACCCCTGTGCTATCACTACAAATCTACAATATGTCGAAGAAAATCAACCACAGATGTTACTTTTATTACGGAACTAAAACCAAATTTGGTCTAGTTTTTAGGGTCGGCTACGAGAAGTCGAGCCTATTGCAATCACTTTTTTTATTCTTCTTCTCTAGTTGTCGCGGACTCCGCGAGAGGGCGCAAGGCACCTTAGCATTAGTGTTTACTTGAGGAGTTATCTGTCAAAATGGCCCCTGACGAATAGGATTCCTATTTGTCAAGGGCCCTTTTGATAGATAACTCCTCATTTGCCTACTAGTAGCCGATGCTTGATAATTTATTGTTCGCTAATCATTTGATGTTTTTCGGGTCGGCTAGGAGCAGAGCCAGGGATGCACAAATGGTTGGGTTGATCTATTTATATGTATTTCAAATAGGTTAGGTCGGAATGCATGTAAATGGTTTTCAAATGGTTTTAAAAATTTTCTCTACAGTCACTGCATTTATTTCATTGGATGAAATAAACACTAAAACTTTAAAAGTACTGACACGGGTGACCTAACAGACCTTACTACGCAACTGTATTATCCACTAAGAAAGCATACATTCTTCATATTATTCAGAAATGTTGACAGACAGAAATGGCACTTGTTACTTATCAGGAAACGCACAAACTGAAGAAGAAACAAAACCATTTGGGAAAACCACTTAAATACCTTGCAGTATAAATAGATTTTTAGTTAACAAATGCATTCAAATAGGAAGTATAAATGGTTGTCACCAAATTTCATTTAAATAATTTATTTAAATTCCTATTTGAACCATTTAAATGGTATTTCCATTTGAAGTTCAAATATTTTGTGCATCTCTGGCTAGGAGGCGTCAGCATTACCTACATGCCTAGTGTTTATGTTTAGTGTTCTGTTTGATTACCGCGTAGAACACATTAAAACAGAAAATGAATTCTGAACGCATTAAATGGAATAATACGGGAAAAGAATTCTCGTTATCTTTGTGGGTTTTGGAATAAGCGGTGTGTCCTGTCGTTCTTTTTTGATCGGGTATTTTTTGTGAAAGTTTTTATAAAGGTCATTGAAGCCGTTAACATTCAATTATATTTTTTTGGTTATTTCATGATTAATTATAACTTATTATCAAGCGACTTTCTATCGTTCTTATGTCAATGCTGAGTTTTTAGCGCATGAAGAGTTACGATTTCCTCATCCTAAGATGCCACCTGAATTGGTTGAATTGAGTAATACAGAAGAACGTTTTCTGTCGCCAGTTACCAGTAGTAGTGAGAAGCGAACGAGTTGTAATATGTAGCACGTAAAGACGTTATCAGTAAATCAGTATGTTAAAGTGCACATTATGTTTGTACTGATATCTTGTGTAACATTATTCAGACGAATCAGTCATAGGACATAGGTATATATGTCATACCTATGCGTAATTATTATCAAGGGAATAGAGAATCTGCTAGCGTGATTATTACATTTAGTTTTCATTCCCTTAGAAGTGGATAATTGTTTGCTAATCATTATGATGTTTTAGAGTCGGCTAGGAGTAGTGTTGGTCATTTATCTGTTGATCAATTGCTCTTCAGAAATTAGAAATCGGATGAAATCTTCGCCCAGATGATCGAAGTGCGAATGTTCCAGAGCCTGCAGCTTTGTAGTTTGAAGCCTTTTGAACCTACCATATGCTGTTGGTGTGTGTGTAGTGTTATCTCAATTACCTTTCCTCTATCAGCTCTAATATCCCGGAACAAAGACCCTAAATATGATCACCAATAGGTTTTTTCCTGATATCTTTTCCAAGGACCGCTAATAAAAGATAGGCTAGTCTCTAATTTTTCAGGTTTTTTTTTTCCTTTTCTTCTTTTTAGTGATAAGCCTAAATTTTTAAAAAGTGATATTTGTTGTTAGTTTTTGTTCGATGTTATTTTCATTGTAGTATCTACTAAAAAGAAACTTGTTATTTAATTTTAATTTTTTTTTTTTTTTTTTAGTTTTGTAAATACTGAAACAAATGATACTTTCATTGTGGTACTGAAACTAAATCCAGTCCTAGTTTTAGTGTGGTTTTTTTTTGTTTGTTTGTTTCCTGATTTTTTTTTTTTTTTGTTTTACTCGCTCTCGTTACGATAGGTATTGAAACTATAATTTAGTTATATAGTTAGTTATTTATAAGTCTGTTTATAGTTTCTAGATTTTAATTTTATTTTAATGCTTTCAGTATGGTATCTACTGAATTACGGAAACCAAATTTGGTTAAATGAGTTACTTACTTTTTTTTTGTTCTGAAAAAAATATTGAAACAAATATTACTTTCAATACAGTACTGAAGTTATTACTTGTTTTTATTGTATCAAATTTGATGTAACTGATTAAAATTTAAATAAAACACTCTGGTCATGATGTTAAAACTGAAATTGAACGGTATTTTTATCAATAAAATTGACTTATATGAGGAGGGGGGAAGGGGTGAGAAAAACTAGTAAAGGTATTCTAGGAGAAGAAGCATTATGTATGTTGCAAAATAAGACACAAGAAAAATGGTCACTTAAAATTATTAGTGCCACCCAGTGAAAATTGCTTAAAATATGCTGTGAGTTAATGAGGCGATGTATCCGGGTCAAATCGTTCCTGGAGTGGACTGGACTAACTGACTCACTGACTCAACACTTCATTCGCCTGCGAGTACCACACTCCTAGTATCAGCCTGTATTCTCTTGTGAGCATCACGTTCCTTGTACCAGCCTGCGAGCACTACGCCCTGCTAGTGCATCATTTTGCAGACAAGTCTGCAATCACGGGAACAGCATTTTCATGTCTGCTCCGCGGACTGTGCCGACATGAGAATGTCATCATCCAGCGAACATAACGTCCAAAAAATGAGTGCGCCAAAAAATATGGAGTAGAGGATGACGACATTCTCATGTCGCCGTAGTCCACGAAGCATACATGAAAATTCTCTCCCGTGGTTGCAGACTCGTCTACAAGATTATGCATTAGCAGAAGATAGTGCTCGCAGGCTGGTACAAGGAACGTGATGCTCGCAAGGGAATACAGTTTGTACTTGTTTTTTACTTTACCTGCAGATTATCGAAAATTCAGGTCGTGAGTGCTATTGGGATTTTTAGTCATGGGGTTAGAATTTTGTATGGGAGTAGATGAAGTATTACGGTCATACACCTTCTTGCTGACAAAACTTACCGAAGATGTGAAAAGGGTGCAACTCGAGAACAAATAATAATTTTAACCTCCAAATCGAGCCAAGAACGCTCTTCACGTCGATATTTTGCTCTCAAATCCGGAAAATGAAAGCTTTCCCGAGCAAATCATTAGCTTGGAGGACGCCTCCACTCCCCTCCCCCGATACAATGTTTCTTTGCAGATCTTTGGGCACAGATGACAGAATCGGCGAAGCAGATTCTGAGACATTCGGCTTTCGAACATAGTTTTCTTTTAACTTTTGCGAACCGCGCACCTTGAAGCCGACTCGTTAAATGTAATTTACGCGCGACTGCTTTCCCGGGGCTCGCCGTCGTTCCTTCTTCCACGCCACGGAACGCATTAAAGGCTGATTCTGTCCTAATCAGCGACATTAAATAATGATTATTCGCGCGTTATTATGGACGCCGAGAGAAAAGAAAGAGAAAGCGAACGCGTGCTCGGCGGATGGTCGGCTACCAAAGGTCGCGCATTCAACCGCCGTACTGATCCAGGGTGCGGCAGCGATGAAAGAATTAAGATACGATACGCGGAACGCTGCAACCGGAAAGCGCAAACTAACCAAATGAAACGTTAATTTAACACGTTATCGCCGAACTGGACGGGGATGGAGATGACGAGGACGGTTGAGAGAGAAAAATTCAGAAACGGGGCACAGCTGGAACGGCGACAGATGGAGCAAGTAAGTCGTAACAGTTAGCTTAGCCCTCTGGACCAAGCGCACAGACCTTTGCTATCAACATGCCCTACGGAAAAGCGAGCCCATGCCATGGACATTGTGGGGCTTGACCCCTCTGCGATGTCGAGGTCATTAGTGTGGGATTGCCCCTCTGTGATGCCAACTCCTCGCTACGATCCGCTGGCCAGCTAAATCACAATAGTGTCCGATATTATCTGGGAGTTCGGGAGAGACGCCAAATACACACACACGTTCATATTCCTACATACAGTACGTATTTCCAAATGTATTGCAGAAATTCTGGGGTTAAGTGCACGTCCCCATAACTCTATTGATACTAATTCGGAATCAGAGCGTTTCGTACACATGGTCTCTTTATTTCGAGGAATTAGGTATTTTTCGCGGGGGGAGGACGCGATAGAAAGATGTAAACACTGCATTTTCCACCTCGATTTTTGACTTAGTTTCTTTTGGGATTCGAAAATTCCATTCCCCTGGAAGGGTTGTTAGAACGTTTCATCAACTTGGACACCAAAACATACTCGTATTATCGAACAATAAGGAAGAAAAGTAGAGGTTGTTTGGATCACTGATTCTGAAACCTCGTGATCCGACCCAACTTGAGCCCCGAATTCAACTTTCTCTCTTTTCAAAGGGGCAAATCGACTTTTCTGGAAAACTTATTTTCAAAATCATTCGCATCTTAAATTTTTGTTGGGGGAGGGAGAGCTGAGAGGGAAACTTGAACCATCGATATTTCGGTTGTGGGAGGTGGTCATGTCAAATAGAAACATATTAAACAATGTAGGAAAGTAGAAAGTTTTGGATCGCTGGTTCTGAACCCTCGTGATCCGCTCAAGTCCCGAATTCGAATTTCTCATCTTTTAATAAGGCAAATTCATGTTGCTCAAAAAACGTACCTTCAAAATCACTCGCACCCTTAATTTTTGTTGGGGACGGGAAAGCTGAGATTTTTGACCCCGTCCTACCCCTATGTAAGAACACATAAGATTAATTAAACCTCCTTCTTACATAAGATTTTTTCATGAATTTTCCTAAAAAATTTTACAATAAATTAATATTGTTTGAAAAGGTTCAGATACGGTAAAATAATAAATTTATCATGTCACATAAAACTAAGATTTTTATTTTTTGACTATTATTTAATGTTTGGATAATACATATTTAAATTAAAGCTAAGATTCAAAGCAACAATCTTTAAAAAATTATTCAGAGTATCAATCGTCAAGGCTGAACGGATTGGCAACCCATTCTGCCTAGTCAGGCAAGAAATGTGTCGCCTGAGTTGTGACTACGTTTAAACTTACGTAATAAAATATTACGTAAGAATGGCTTTTACCCCTCCAACCTCCCAAGTAGGGTCATGTAGAAATTTTTCATCCCCCCTCAGGGCCCTTACATAATTAATGAACGACCCCTTACCCATTTCAGTCTTGCGATGCTACTTAATGAGATTTAACGCAGAGCCAAATTGCAATAAGTTTTTCGAAAAGTTGTAACGTTTTTATTTATACATTTGCTTTTCCATGATTTTTATGAAATAAGTCGAAGAATGAATTACATGCGTATTAATGCAAAATTATCCATTTAGTAATAAATTTACAAGCCCAAAAATTCTTAATTTCCATCCTGACTAATTTTTGAAATCCACAGTGAGATCAATAAACCGTTCATTTTTAAATGTAGCAAATCCAATCAAATTTTACGTCCAAAAAAACATGAAAAAGTCTGGATCTTCCAACCATTTTGGTAGGCACATTGCCCGCAATATCATATGTTCCCTCTGTGAGGCCACAGTCTAGGAAAATCCTCGTATACATCAATCTGCTTTCCGAAAAACTGGTCGTAATTTGACCATTTGCGTTTAAACCACCTTCCACAGCACCTCTCAGGACAAAGGGTGGCAAACGTAGAAGAAAGTCGGGTCGGGAAAGTAAGATTCGAAAGTAATATTCAGAACTGAATGGATATCATTTCGAAATGATAAGTATTTTTGGACTAAATCTCCTTTAGTGGCACCTAACGAGATCAGAGCTAAAAATCACCCTTCAAATCAAAATTGTTGAGCTCGAAACCCTACACATCGACTTCGTTTGAAATTCAATCAGGGTGTCTGCCAGAATTCAGTTTTGAAATTCCGCCGGAACTCTTGTAAGACACTTCCGGGGAAAATTTGGGTGCAAAAAATACAATATCAATGTTCAAAGTTCGTATTGTCAGAAGTTCGCAACATATCCGTTCGAGTTCACTAAAGTTGACTTTTGAAAAATCATTGTTTTAAATTCTTAGAAATTCACGTTGGTTGGCGACATCTCTAGTCGTTATGATCTGAACTATGCTCAAAACAGTCTGCATGTATTGGGGACAGGCCCGGAGCCAGCAGGTAAGCCGAGTAGGCCAGGCCTGTCCCCAAAATGTCTCGGCCTACCCTATGGCATACCTACTTGGAATAATGAAAAAATACGTGGTCTGTAACCATAGTTCTGAGTTCTGCATGTTTCTCATTCATGAATCAAAAATCAAGATTCTACAAAAGGGAAAGAGAACCAAGTCGCTATGTAGGTTACAATCAGGGGAAAAGTTCTTATTCTATTCGCGACAGGACACAAAGGGTGCGCTGCAGGTGGCAATATTAGGAAACTGGACGAAAATATGATCAAATGTATTGCGCTTATGGGAGAATTTCGTAAAATCTAGAATATCCCGATAAATATCAATTTTTTTTTGAAAATTGAAGAGAACCTAATTTGTTTCCCAGTAAATTTCGAATATAATGCGCTCACATCAAGACGCGTTCATGGAAATCACATCAGAAATTTACTCTTCAAATTCGACTTGACACTGTACTTTTCATACGCCCTTATCAGTATGGATCATATTTTCGTCCAGTATCCAAATTTTTCCATCTGCAACGCACCCTTCGTGTCCTGACGCAAATAAGGGCGTATGTGATGAAAGATTGAGTAATTTAGCCGTACTCTCCAACGAAAAAAATATTTCTAAAAGTTTAAATTTGGATAAATTTGTGGAAATTTCTGCTGGTAACCACAAGAATCGCAGAATTATTTTAGTTTAACATTAATATTTGTCAGTTTGTATTTTCATATTAAAATTTCTTAATAAGTTATTTATTTATTTCTTATTATATTATTATTTTTTGGGTCGGTGGGGGAGGGGGGATGAACAATGAACTGTGGCTTAATTGAAAATCATATGGCCTAAATGTGGCATACCTGACGAAGAAATCCTGGCTCCGGGCCTGATTGAGGATAAAACCTAAGCTTTGGAAAAAAAATAATTGTGTCCAACATTTGTAAAAAATTCCGATATCTTGGGCAATAGTTAAGTGAATTCCGGGACTTTTCTCGGGTTTCAGGACCTACTTATAGACTTCAGGACTTTTCCAGGTTTTCCGGAACTTCCGGGACCGGTAGACACCCTATTAATTTTTTCAGTTTCCCGATCACATCTTAGACAGTTACTCTGAGGACTGAGGGGGTCCAGATGGATTCTTCCAAAATAAAAACCACCCTAGTATTTTCGTTTCAGAACTGAATGCACAAGAAAGCACAAACCGAACCCAATTTTCGCCTTTGATTTCTTTTTTTTGGAGACCGAGAGGAAAATTTCGGCAAAGGAATTTGCACACATTTCGGCAATGAGTGAGCAAACAAATACAAATTAAGCAAGACTTTCCAAAAAAAAAAATTTCAATTTTTCATTTCATTTGCGAGGAGCTGACAAGAAAACTGGTACCATCGCAGTATCTCGACGAGGGAAGAGCTTACAGTCAGGGACTGAGTGCACAAAAATGGACAAATCGAACACAACTTTACAGTTTTTAAAACCCAGTTTTGGAGCTTCCATTCCATTTGTGTGTAGGGGAGGCTGAGTGGAGACTTTATACCGCCTATATCTCAAAAAGAGTAGTGTCGCATATTCTGAAACAAAGTGCACAAAAAAGCACAGAGAGCACAATTTTTCGAAATCACTCCTACTCTTTAATTCTGTACTCGGGGCTAGAATTTCTCTCGTCACATATCGTGTTTTCCTGCTAGTATCAGAGGAGGAAGTAGCGTGAAAATTTGAATAATGCATTTACAGCATAGACATAATGGTTACTCCTGATTGCGTAGGTAATGGAGAGGAGGATAAGGAAATAGACCTAATAAAATTACTACTCTGATTTTGAGTATTTCGAATTCCACATGTCCCATTCTACATCTGGCTATGATTTTGGGAATTCTGCAACCTTATATGGTTTTTATGCACTGTGCAGACTCTTTTTCTCCAATGAAACTCACTTTACACCCAAATAACCCCTACATCGAATTCTGAGCAACCAACTAGTGTTTCACTATAAGTAAATAGATTTCTCGATTACATAAAGAATCTGCGAGCACCTACTCGTGGCACCGCAACATGGTGACACCTACACGAGCAGCCCTACTCCACGTACACTCTGACGTGCGTAAACCCAAGCGAGAGACCCGTAAGCCGTGTGTACCAAAATAATCGCGTTCGTGAAATGCCGAAACACGAAATTTATACGCCTCGTAAAACCGCGATGAGAGAGACCACAGGGGAAAAAGAGAAAAGCTTTCGAAAATGCAATGTAAAATTATTTTTTTCCTATACCGAATACACGTACGCCATTCGGGCGGAATTATAAATTTTTTAATTTTACGACCGCAAATTATTTATCGTTGGCCGACGAAATTTCGGCGTCTGTCGGAGCACGCGAAGCAATAAAACGGGAAACTTTTTAATACGAAAAGTCAGTGTCGTCGGCCCCTTGTACCGGGTGCGAGGGAAATCGTCTATGTGCGACTTCGATGTGAGAGGATGGTAACACTGAGGCAACTTCGGCCAATTTCGTAAAAAAAAAAAAAAAAAAATGAAACCGGAAGGGAGAAGGCTATTCTGTGTACGTTAAACCTGCATGCTGGATGTTGTATCCTTCTTCGACACAGTGTGCAAGTTCAAAAATAGAGCCATTTCCTGCAAACTGGAGACTAGAGGTGGAAATAAAATGCTTTAATGGCAAATAGTACGGTTAAATTGCCTTACTGTGTACATACAGGGTGTTTCACGAATTGCCCCCCTCGATTTTTTTGAACGCGAAGTCGGTTCTCCAAGGGACCAAAATGGATGATCTTCAAGGGACGTTTAGTTTCTTTCCGGGTAGAAAAAAATTCGGTCGGTCCACGACTTCCTCCACTTTGCACTCCCATAGCTCAAAGACTGTTTGCACGCCAACCTTCATACTTGCGTGATATTAGCATTGACCCTTCCTCTTCCCATCCACACAATTGAATCAGTGTTACCACTTATCGTTCGCGAGTCAAAATGTTTTTATTCGATTTCCCGACATTTCGTTTTTTGGGACTAAACGCGTTTTGGAAGTCAGGTCCTCAATTATTATTATTTATAAGTTAGTATTAAATCCGCCCACTGATACGATACTCGAAAGGGTAGTTTCCGGGGCCGGAGGTGCGGTATCTCAGGGGCCACTTTGCCCCAAGTTAGTATTAAGTAGAATCGAAGGTCATTGAAAAAAATAATTGAGTTTCCTAATGCTTTCCTCTGCCACATAATATGATGGTGAAATGGAAAACTTTATGATATCTGATAAACAAGTGAAAAATCGAGTTCTATACATATTAAAAATTATAATTTCAACAATTTTCTCATTTCAAGCCAAGTTTTCCTGCGCTGAATCCTGATAAGATTAGGTGAACGGCATTATACTGAAACAAATTTTCTTGTAAAAATTACCATGGTCTGATACTTCTGTGCTATTCACGTTGTAAATGCTGAACCATTAACTGTCGCTCTGAATAATTATCGGTACAAACAACAATTTTTGTAACTTGAAAGACCACAATTTCCATACATGGTTCGACTTTTGAAAGCCAAACCAGGGCTAGATCAGAAAGAAGTCTGATCTGATATTTCAAATGAGCGATCCACGACAATCAGATTTCGATATACATGCTTAATTGTTCAATCCAAACTAATTTTCTCATTGTGTTAGAGGAAATATTGAAATTGAACTGAATCTTTCTTGTAGCAAATTTAGTCACATTCAATTTTGTCATAAACTATTTATTATATGCGTACGTATAAGCAGCGAGATATTGTCCAAAACCCAAATTCACCCTCTCCGCTCCTCCTGTAACGATGTTAGCTGGCCTCAGATTTTTGAGGAATTTTCAGGTGATCAATAGGATAAAGTAAGGAACAATCCTGTCAAGTTTCATCTCTGCGTCATTTTTTGCATTTTCAGCTGAATTTTGTTACTCAGTATACTGAAACACAAGGCGGTTAGAGAAAAAGCTGAATAGAACTTTACCGGTGTTACCAGATGAAAAGTTGAAAAATGAGCCAGCAAGAAATTTTCCAAGATTGTTCTAGGTTTAAGATGAAATGTACCAAATAATAAAATGTGCGATCTTTGAAAATGTACCGGTCAAAATCATTAAAACGTACTGTACCAAAACAACCCAAAAGACGACAAAAAGTACCAGATTCTACCACGAACATGGAAAATGTGCCAAAACCTACCAAAATTATTGAAATCACCAGACACTGTACCAGAAAAGTTGAAACGTACCAAATTACACGTAATGCCACCTGCCACCTAGAGAGAAAGCCTGAACACGGAATTATGATGTCATGCTCACTAGTCAGTCCGTGTACATTGCATATATTGATAAAACGCATTTTTTTCATTTTATTTAAAGATAACTCGATAAATACTCTTTTTTACAAAAAAAATAAAAAATAAAAATGCAAGTTACGAAATTTCTTCTCCATTAAATTTCCTTTCTGATGGGTGTAAGTTTAAGGCTATAAACGTGGTCTCTTTCATTATTTCAATAATTTAATTTTCGTATACACTAATTATGTGCTAACGGTATAGCATTGTTTTCAATGTATCATCTGATCTTTGCATGCAACTTGGCAAAATTGTTAGAATAAATGAAATGCCGAATATGGTTAAGGTTTCAGTCTAATTTTAACTTCAAGGTAAGTAATTTTAAAAATAATTCGGTACTGTTAGCTGTGGAATATCTTTTGACTTCAATGATGTGAGAAACATCCATATTTGAGAGACGTTGATAATTATTTTTGAAAGGGGTAGAGCCTTCTTTAATTTACTATTTCGCTCTGGAATTATAATTCAGAATCCTGTAACGGGAGTGCGGCCGATAATTGATCTTAGTTGTTAAACGTTCCTGTATTAAATTAACAGGTAAATGAAATAGCTCGCGCAAGCGCTTGCATACATGAAAACACTTCTACACTCATTGTAACAACTTTTAAGACTCTTTCTGGAAGAATGGTGTTGATGGAACCCACCTCGCTCCCGCATTCAGCTGACCAAAGGTTCTATTCCTTATAAAGACAAACCATTCTAAGTTTCGACAAATTTAACCAGAATTGCGATGAGTAGCATAGATAGCAAGAATCAACAAGAAAGCTACATTGAACAGAAATAGGATTTTCTGTCCCATTCTCTGAAAAGTGATTCAATTGACTTAAAAACTTCAGATTTTATTCTGATTACCAATACACTATTCTACGCTGCATTCCCTTTAATTTGGTAGTTAGAACCTTTATCTGAAATTAGGAAAAATTAATAACCCTTTAGCTCCATCTCCACCCAATGGCGTAGCCAGGATTTTTCCACAGGGAGGGCAAAGTAAGATTTCCAAGGGAGAAAAAGTCTAAAATTGAGGTATTTTTTAAAAATTGCCTGTATTAGAGGACTATTTTATGAAAAATGAAGGTAAAATTACTGCTCGAGCAAAATTTTTCGAAAAAGCGTGTTTTAAAGGCGAAAATTTGCCCATTTTTGCATATTTTACATTCAATTTCAGGTGCCCTTCGCCCCCCCCCCAGCTACGCCACTGTCTCCACCTTAAGACGTGTTTGTCTTGAAACCATATTTAGTATTTCATTTATATTCTAACTATTTTGCCAAGTTTCATGCGAAGATCAGATGGAAAATTCAAAAAAATGTTATACCGATAGCACACAAGTAGTGTATATGAAAACTGAATCATTGAAATAATGAAATAAATCGCGTTTACAGCCTTAAACTTACACTCATCAGAAAGGAAATTTAATGGAGAAGAAAATTTGTAAGTTGTATTTTTTTTTTTTTTTTTTTTTTGTAAAAATGAGTTTGATCGAGTCATCTATAAATAAAGTGAAAAAAAACAACGTGTTTTATTTATTGAAACTGCAGCGCGTAATTATATACGAAAATTTAAATCGCTGAAATAATGAAAGAGATCGCGTTTACATCCTTAAATTTACACACATCAGAAAGGAAATTTAATGGAGAAGGAAATTTGTAACTTGCATTTTTTTTTGTTGTAAAAATGAGTTTTTATCGAGTTATCTACAAATAAAGTGAAAAAAAGGCGTTTTATTCATTGAAACTAATACGTGTAATTATATACAAAAATTAAATCACTGAAATAATGAAAGAGATCGCGTTTACAGCCTTAAACTTACACTCATCAGAAAGGAAATTTAATGGAGAAGAAATTTGGTAACTTGCATTGTTTTGTAAAAATGAGTATTTATCGAGTTATCGTCAAATAAAATAAAAAGAAAAAAAAAGTGTATTCTCTATATTGTACGCAATGTACACGGACTGACCACTGAGCGTGACGTCATCGCTACTTTCGCGTTCAGTGTCCAGGCCTTCTGTTTAGGTATTGACCAGATCCGCTATAAATGTACCAAATGTAGCAACACTGCTTTCCTTATGTGAAATCGCCTCGTGAATACTTTTTGTTTGAAACTTTTTTGACATATATGTCTTATGACTGGCGGTCACCAAACTTGTTCGTCACGTTTTCACTGGCCGACACCTAATGTGTCACAATGATGACGTCATCACAGAAATTGTTACATCATCCACTATACATTCAACGCAATATTCGCTATCGTTCGTTAGCTATGCGCGCGATTCCGTTCGTTACAGATATACAGATTTTAATTATTCGTTCCTTGCCTCTTTCGCGAGTAAGTCGTGTCTTGTGGCTCAATCGATTGAATTAATGGAATGTGTTCGGTAGTCATAAGATGTACCCATGTACCAATATATCTGCATGCAGTATAGATACTCGAGTTTCTTCTCCATAAAATAAATACGTCTCGACTTATTGCAGAAAGTTTAATTTTGTGGTACTTTGTACCCTTTTGAGGGGCTTCGGGAGATTCGAGTTCCAAGGAATTATCCTAGTATGTTGATCGTTATTGCGATTTGACCTCCTCGGTGCCAAAATCCAGCACACCATCAATTGTTTCATCTATGGAAAGGTCAACTATACTCATTTACAAGCGCCATCGGTAGTTGGTGTTAAACATCGGCCCAAGCAAAATTACGTCGATCTTCAGGTTCGCAGTTCGCACATTTAACGTCGCCGTTTTACACGAGGGTGATACACGTACCCACGACACACTCTTACTTGTATGTTTTACGAATGTTTTGTTATTCTAATCTTCTATCTTGTACGCGGATCAGCATAATGTAACGTACATCTTAATGATAAATGGGTTGTTGCGACAGAGTCTTCGTACACACTATTCGAGGAAAGCGTGTACTCAGTGCCACCTTAAGTGCGGGGTATGCGGAGATCTGTTCGGTGCGACCGCAGCGAACTTTCTCGAAACTATCAACGACTTAACTTCACCACGCGGCGGCGGAGGTCCTACTCTCGTAACGACGTCGGCGTGCGTCGCGTCGTCTTTATTCAGCGTTGTGTGAAAACGATAAAATTCACCAGACGTGTTAAATAATTAAATATTTATGGTAGTCACACGGCACGAGTACAAGTATACAACGTATATTCGCTCAAACTTCAACAATTTCCTGAAATTAAAAAAATTTGCTCTTAAAACATTTGCTCAATTTTTTTTTAAACTGCTCAAATTCAACATATCAGCTTCAATTTTTAAAATTTATTCAAATTTGAGAAAGTGGCTTTTGTAAATTAGAAAATTTGTTCCACTTCGGAAACTTCTCTAATTTAGAAGATTTTCTCTGTAATGGTACAAATGTAGTGAGGACTAAAACTTGCACACTTAATTATGAGAACATTTACAGAAAACTCTCGCCATGTAAGTATTAAGCTTTTCTTAATCCTGTGTACGCGGGCTCTCATGAAGAATTTCAGGTGATTCTTAGCGAAAAGTTATCGAATTTAAAACAATTTGTATTTTAACTCACCGGCGTGTACTAAGGGGAAACAGAGGGGGCCTCTCCCTAAAGGTTCGACAATGAACCATAATTGGAAAATCAGTGTGGCCTTCAGATGAAAATTGCTCAAAAATTTGAGACTTCCTGAGACGTTTTTGTCGGGTCTCTATGTCCAATACAGAGTGAAAAAACGTTTGTTTGCTCCATTCCTAAGTTACGGAGCTTTTCAAATGCAAAATTCTTCAACTCTCCCTCCTCTCTGACAGTTATCCTTCGGTGTGCCTATGTTTCTCAAAGAAAAACTAACTTCCGTACTAAATTATACAATATTTACTCAAGTGTATAGAGTTATCTGGCTGGAAAAATCTCCTAGGATTAAATAGGTTTTAATTTGGCATACAACGTAGAATTTTTTAAACATCAAACAATAAGCACAAAAAAAAAACCAACGATTTTCTACTCGGATTTTAGAAACGCAGAATCAATTTATGAAGTTTTTATTGGTACAAATACTTATTTTAAGACTCAACTGAGGGGACAGAATCTATATTACAGATAAAATCATCGAACATGAGATTCTTTGTAGTCGCTGAATTCGACTTTGAGGTATTTCGCCTGTAACACCTACAAATAAAAGTCCATAGGGGGTCAGGGTCGTGAAAATTTCGAAAATATTTCACATACAGCTCATGTCTCTATCTCCATATACCGTTATTTGCGGGGATTTAAGAAAAAATTGAAACAATTAACTTAGAAATCAATCTTCTGCTTGGCGTCAGGCACACTTCTTAGTATAGATAGATACACGTCACCAGGCTTATCCCCAAAGAAGCCAAAGAAGCCAAAGAAGAGCAAGACAAGACCATTTTCCACAGAAACTTGTAATTATCTCACGACCAATACCGACTTATCAGTAATCGAGATAAATATCGATACACGGTACAACGAGATATGTCTTTTTTTGAAGTGAAGGTCGCCTCAGTTAACACGTAATGCGGAAATCGGGAGCAATGAGTCTTTTTGATTTCGATTCTCGCCTCAGAAATAACGCTCACAAAGTAACACTTTTGTCGTTTACGTGCTTTAGCTCTCGATCAGCTGTTTTTTTTTCCATGATGCTCCAAAATAATGCTGCTCCAAGTAACGCTCAAAAAGTAACGTTTCTTTCGTTTATGTTCCAAAGCAAAGACATGAAAATGTCAAATACTACAGAATGAATAATTTTTTAAAGTTCTGTCGTCCTTGCCCCCTGTGAACCCTTATTGGTATCGGTTATGGTTGAAAAAACCTTAAAATTGACCACCCTTACACTAATGAGAAAGATTTCTCATGGTCAAATCAATTTTTTCAACTGAATTCAATATTTTGATAACTTCAAAGCAAAATTTAAGATTTTCTTATGGAGAATCCAACGATAATCTTAACTTCATCCCTGAGCAAAACCAGTCAATACAGTAGCATTTCAGGAAAAGCTGATGGGTCTTCAGATAAAAAGGAACTATTTTAGCCATTGTGAGGAAAATATTTTCAAAGTAGTCAAATTTTGGTCCCCTGTTTACTTATAAGTATTGAAGTTTGTATTGCCATTGTTTTAAGTTTATTTTTAAAGCAATATTTTCATCTTTCACAGTCAAATAACAATAAAAATAATCGAGCGGTTGAAAGGAGCGCATAAAACAGGGTACGTCCAAAAAATTGTGTAAAATTGATCAAGTACATTTTTACAAATTTTCAGTTTCCCTACTCTTTAGCATTGGTGATAAGTAGAATTTAAGCCATTCTAAGGTTGAGTGTATATTTTCACAAAATATCTCAACGTTAATTCATGCAATCAGATAGAAAGTGGAACGTTTTTCCTGCCTCTAGAACAAATGACAAAATGGACTTTACCTATTCGGGGGGGGGGGGGAGTGTATGATGACGGGGAACATCCGACAGAGGCAAAGCTATTCTTTCGCACTGTGCGAGTTGCTACATCAGTCGGTAGGGGCGTGTACTGATTGTTATCCTCTCTTTTCTAATTTTACTATCAATTCGAGCCCTGGAATTCGCCCTTTCGAGCATTACTTCAGAGAAGTCGGGAAGGCTGTTAAGGCTGTCTTAGCCCTCTTCTCGTCTTGCCGAAAAACCGTCCTAGGTCGAAATGTAGCGAGTTGCTACGTGGGCTCGAACCCGGGACTTCCGGATTTCAAGACCAGCGCGCTATCCACTCGGCCAACCAGACCATACTAATTGTAGTGATTCCGATCACAAATCGATCGTCAACCATTTTTGACTGATCGGCCCTTTATTCGATTATCAACTTTCGATTATTTAAAATCGATCATTTTATTTTTTTATGATCGATTTTCGACCTTTTTACTTTTCTTACTGGACTGATAAACTGATAACTCAAGGCTGACTCAAAGGGTCAAACTGTGAGTGTGGTGTGATCTTTTCATTCATTGTTCTGAGATCAAGTGCGGTCAAAATTATTGTAATAAATCTTCTTACGTTATATTTCGTCATTTTTAACGAAAAAGTTTGTGATGAATTGTAATTTAAAATTCGATGATTGATTGATCAAAACATTGATTTTTTCCTCCCAACTGATCTAGGTATTGATATGATTTTTTTAAATGATCGATTTTTGATTAAAATTGATTACAAAATCGCTAATGATTGGAATCTCTAACTGATTGTTGTCTAAGAGTAACGTAGGTGTGGAGGGGGAGCAGTCTGGTTTCACATACAATTCACTAAATGTGTGTGGAGCGTTACTACGTCACTTAGTGGCATTTTTTCGCGTTCACGTTCGTTTCGCCTTTTCTACATTAAACACCCATCTTGAACTTGTGTAACGAAGCTTCGCATCAAAAAGATTTGTTTAGTGAAATGATATATACAGGGCAATCGAACATAGAAATAATAAAAATATACTAGTTGACCCTCTGGGTGGAGGGGTTATCTCGTTGAGTTACTGGCAAAAGCGAAGTTGATAAAAGTAAAGTGATGAATGTGTAATGTAACCATTATTATGTGCAGTAGGTAATCAATTTTTGTGAGCGTTTATGGAACATTTCAGTTTCAACTACAACATCTCTCAAAAACGTTCAAATTTACTTTAAAAAGGTGGCAGTTTCTATAAAAATGGGTAACTTTGTCGATCAATCAAAGTCTCCTAGAACGCGAAAAAAGAAATACAAAATTTCTTAGTCAAAACAATCAATTTTGAAATTTTGGTTGATTTCTATAGAAAAAACATCGCAATAACAAAGAGACAAAATTTTCAGGTGTGAGAGAAAAGAGGGAGAGAGAGAAAGAGAATTATGAAAGAGAATGAGAAAAGAATGCGAATGTCGCGTTGCTTCTTCGCGGTTTTTCGGAGCTCACGAATAAATCCGATGTTCTGAATTGTTACCACGTAGAAGAGCGAAAAATTACCTTTCTAACAAGCCCTCGTCGAGGCTGGTAACGTGACTCCGCGGCGAGTTACAGCCGCTTGAAGGAGTGAGAGAAAAAGGTGTGTCTAAACTTTAGACGAGTTTTTCTCGAAAACTTGTTTTTGCGCGTTCTTGTTACACTCATCTTTGACCGCTTGTATCTCCGCAAAGAAAAACACTACAGATCTCGCCGATAGCTCCTTGGAACGGGTATTCATTCCTCTATTACATACTATCTGTAACTCAAAATTCGTCGGATCGACAAAGTTACCACTTTTTATAGAAACTGCCACATAATATTTATTGACAGCAAATGACAGCAGACTTAGGGATTAGATCTTACAAGTTATTACTATCCAGGCTAATTCCTTCCGGAAACCCTACTACAAACTTTTTCACACAAGACTGTAAATACTCTCAAACTAAATGAGAAAACGGAACGAAAATAATAGAAGAAAATAATAAGAACAGGATATTGCCAGCACTAACCGCGAACTATCAGCGAAGGATGCGATTCGTGTTTCCTCCCAGTTTATCAGTGTAAATGGGCGGTAAACACAGACGGTTGTAAAAACCAACGACGAGGACGATTACACACGAAAACGATTTTAATTTACGAGTCCACGGCCATACTGCACGCTGTCAGTATCATAAGAATTACAGAAACTGTAAAAGTGGGTTTAGAGCAGCAGAGAGATGAGTATGCACATACAAAGCAAACAGGTAGACGCAGACAAATTTCTCGCAATTCGTAAAGTTTTTAACGTCGACTGTTAATTTTATTTACCCTGCGCCACAATCCTACCGTAGAATTAGCTCATCAATGATGGCACAGTAGCCCACTGCACACTGTGACAGTAATGAATGCTTCAGTTTTGTCAGACAGCTATGACCAGACTTCACGAACATCTGCGACAGAATACGAACGAACGCACGTGACGGCAAGTACCTGTCAGATGTGGATGATATAGGTAACTACCAAGCACGAACGAATATAGCCGAACACGAACGAACGCGATCCGACAGTTTGTCGGCACATCAAAGGATTCGTGCTTAATTGTACTGGATTGCATTTGGTATGTCTGAACAGTTTTTTGTTCCCCAGGACAGAGTGTGGATCAGTTCAAACATGACGAACACTACCATTTTTGTTCGTTCAAATGCGTTCATGTCCGAGTTCATTTGTACCTATCCATTCGTCGATGGTTATTCCTGTTCGTTCGCTTTCGTTTTCATCTGTTCACGTTCGTTCGCGGATGTTCGTGATCTCTGGACCTAGCTCAAACGAGTAACCTCGAACTAAGGTTCACACGAATAATGAGAAAGGTTTTGACAGGCATCATCGTTGTCAACTCAAGGAGTATTTGAACCAAGAGTTAGGAAAAAAGTTGCCCAAAATTGACCAGATATTCATTTAAATCCTTAAAAGATGCTAAAAATGGTTAAATTTGTTTTTAAAAATGTCAAATTTTAATACAATTTATTGGCAAAAAAAAAAAATAGAAAATCATTCAACACCGCCCTCCGAAAAAAAAAAGAAAAAAAAAGATGCTATAAATTTAGAAAAGTTGCCAAATGGGCAACACTGATTATCAGCGTCGGCTATGTTCTATAAATAGTAGTCAGACAATCCATTAAAAATTTCGACAGCTAGCAGATGACCTGTTTTTCTTGCGGATTCGAACACGAATAAACATTTTCACCGATGAGTCTCAAATTCCTATTTAGCCTTTTGAGACCATTATTCGTGACATAATTCAGGTTCAAGTCACTCTCATCTACCTCTAGCTAAATCTATATTAACAACGACTTTTCAACAACCCATAACTCCTTTAGTGTGCTCACCATGCACAGTGTTAATGTAACAGGTTCATTACCAGAAACGTAACCTCTGTAAATACTCGTACAAAAATAAATATGCTAAATAATGAGGAAGAGAACTTACATCAGGTATGGGCTCTCCGTGGACTATGCAGACAAGCTGCGCTTCGTATCCTTCGCCAGTGTGAATCCAGTTTCTCTCTACTTCTATTTCAGGTGGATCTGTAACAACGCAGTAATAAATTAAGACTCGACTTATGCATATATACTCGTATAATATTATGAAACTAGCCTGTGGATCCTAAAGCACCCCAAGAACCCCATATCATCAGATCTCCCTCAGCAATTAACACAATTTTACATTATATCAAGATAGAGGTAGGTAACTGAAACATATTCGCACAGGTGAAACTACGTGTTGATTCTTTACGACTTTTCAGATGAGTAATCTAAGGTTGTGCAACAAGATCCACCTATCAAGAAAGCCCACAAGTGAAATCAAATTTTAATAATCTATTCAGAACAACTTATTCTAAAGGGTTGTACAACAAGGCTAACCCGTTAATAAGCTCAACGTATGACTTTTTAGAACAACTTAATCTAAGGTGAGGTCCTACAACAAGGCCTGCCTTTCAGTAAGGCCCACCCCCTCGACATCTAGAGAACTAATTCATTTTTGGTATTTTAGTAACCCGCACATTTCTTGAATGGTGAATGCAACAGAGTTCATTTTCTGTGGCTGTATAAAATATTATTTCTGTTACCTTTTTCAATCAGTACCACGCATACCCTCTCCTCCTGTTACCGAAAAAATCAAAGAGGCTGAACGTTCCATCGCCGTAATAGTTGCTGAGTATGTTCTTAAATCTCTTCAACTCTCAAAACTACTATTATGAGGCTCGTTTTTCTTCTTCTTCTTCTTCTTAAGAAAGCTCGAAAACTTTATTAGCGGGTATGAGGGAAACGATTATTTTAAAATCTGTTACAGGTACCTATTGCCTAGCCCGAGCAGTTCCCATCCAGTTATCCGTCCGCTCAAGCATTGTACATAGTTGATGGTAAATTTAGTACTCCACTCGTTATATCAAATCGTGAAATGCAAACCGTCCTGACTCATTGTATTTTTGCACAGCGAAATTCGACATACCCCTACGTTCTGCGTTATTGTTTTTCAAATTTCTAATTTCTTTCTTTCTTCTTTACATTTCTTCTTTTTATCCCTTACACGCTGCCAAAAAAGCGAATTCAAAGAAAGAATAAACCAAATAAAAAATTTAGATTCATTCAAATTTAGATTCATTCTCGAGCGCAAATAGGTATTCGACGTCGTTTCGTCTTCGACGCCAATTAAGTGGAGACTCGGTTTCAACTGCATGAAAAATTCGAATCATGATCGGTATCGCGGACCCGGGTGAAAGAGAATCTTGTAATTAAATATGTAAGTGACGGATACGTCGATTGCCAAAACTGCGGAATTTCAGTCGGCCACCTACGGAGTTTTGAAAGACGTTTAAGCGAAGAAGAAAAATATTCCAAATCGTATCGGCCGTTTCGCCAGCTGATGAATGTTTAATTTCCGGAAGGTATAAACCTTCGCAAAGATGGGCTGTGCTTGAAAAAATAAACAAAAAAAAAACGACTGACTCATTCGGGTAGGAAGATGAACGTTTATAGATAGGCATAATGGAAGCTGTTCCATTTTTTATAGACCTTGATAGCGGTGGTGATAGGCAGACGGGTATAGCGAGAAACCCCGAACTTTGAAATACAACTGCTTCAGATGGGCGATATCTCTCCAGCACCTCAAAAACGTGGACACTGACAAGTCGGCAACAGAATATGGCAAAAAATACAAAATTCCTCGCATTATACATTTTTTTCGACTATTCTGTTTCCTGTTACCAAAACGCTCAACTTGAATACTTGGCCGACGAGCGATGGGGAGACTGTTTAAGTACGAACTTCTCGAGAAATTATAATTTTTGGTTCATGGGCACTGAGGAGGAACAATAAGTAGACAGTAAAGCAGGTACCTACTGAAAAAGTAGAAATTGATCAGCAAAACTCATTTGTGAGATGTATTGTAAATGTACAGTCTACTAAGTTAGTATGTACTTGTGTACCTCCTGATAAAAAATGAACCATTTTTAAATAATGACTCAAAATTGGAGGGATGAGCGCAAAAATTAGTCAGGAAGTATGTTAACATTCGATATCACCTCGGATAGCATAGTTCGTCACTTCAACAAAATCGACTTCACCACTTCTTGCACTGAGATACCCAACTGATTTACCTAATAATTTTTTTGATTCCTGTACAAATAACGGAAAAGCACGGACGTGAATATGAAAAACTGAATTTCAAAAACGGTAAATAATTTTCCCCCAACACGCTCCGAATTACAAAAAAAAAACAAAAAAAACATTTTCACATTTTCAAATAAAACAGCACTACTCGCCAACATGCTATAACTGGTGTACTTGAGAGGCCAAAGATAAGCTCAGAAAATGAAATTGAAATTTTTATTTTTATGTTTTGACCTGTTTACTTAATTCTTATAGAAGAAATCACGCTCTGTCGAATGAAATAAATCGCAGCTTCCTACCTTCATTAGTTTTCCACAAATTGCATTTAAAAACAACGTCAAAGCTTAAAATTTATCCGTTTACATGGCGTCGTGTGAAACGGGCCTACAGGAATGACAGAGAACAAGAATTCGAAACGCGGTTTTCACGGCAACGTGTAACGGTACTGATGCGATAACCGAAAGGGTAGTTTCCGGTGCCGGGGGTGCGGTGTCTCAGGAGCCACTTTGACGTGCGTGCATCGCCATACGTCCCACTACACCAAACGTACCACCGACAGATGTACACGCTATGTACATCTGTGCGAATTTCTACCACCATCCCATCTTTTTACATTCGTGCATTCGTTTATCTCAAAAACCTGTTTTCACACAACAGGCACATTTCATGATTCCAGGTCACATAATATGTATTTATAGGTAAGGTAAGTGCGGGTATTACCGCCCATGCGGCTAATTGCGCCACCTTTCAGAATGACGTCACTTGACAATGCAGTCACGAGGTGCGGTAGTTGTAGCATGTGTATAACGTCACAAAAACCAAGTTTGCTATCTTGGAAAACGTAAAAATTTCGTTTCAGGAGCATGATAAGAAGAATCAGAAAATTAGCGCAGTATTCTTTCGTTCTTACTAAATACCGGAAAATATTGATAAGAAAGAAAGTGCCGGGGGAAAAGCTGTACATAAAGGCAATATAATCTTATTTACTGTCGTTGGACAGCTTGTTCTTCCAGCTTTCAAACTGTTTACAGAACGTCGAATTATTCCACGAAGGCAAGCGAATATGTACAAATGTACGAAAAAAAATTATCGGAAGCTGCTAAGAGTACGCGGCGGGTATTTCCGCCATGCCCATGACGTGCTGATTTCGCGTCTGAAATTTTTCGATACTTATACCCACTTTACCCCCACTTTGGCACCGGTCTAAAATAACGCCGCCCTGTTTTCGTTCAGAAAGTGATTCGTTCGCATTTAGAGGCGGGAGGGGGGGAGAGGTGCCCTTATACTAGTGAACGACAGGGCGCAAATTCATTACTGATGAAACGTTCCGTAATAATTTTGCAGTTAGGTCACTTTGGTATTGCGCTCCTCAATTGACTTTCAAAAAAATTATCATTATTTTTAAGTTTCATTTTTCATTAATTTTTAAAGATTTTAAGTTTCGAGATTAATTCTTCCAAGATTGTTCCTCATTAATGTTCAGACATTCCAGTTTTTATAGTAACAGTAACTTTTAGGAGTTTTCTCAAGAATATTATTTTTACAAAAATTTTCCACTACTTGCTTTTCTAATGATACTGAGACAAGATAATAACCAAAGAAGGAGAAAACATTTTGGGGAAAAATTAAACAAGCTAGAAGAAAAGTAGGGCAGAAGGTTTTGAAGGAATCAACGAATTTGTTTATGTAACCCCCAATTCCACCCCCACTCTTCCTGTTCTCCCTTGGGATTATTCTATATAGTTCCCTTCTGAAGCTTTACCTCCTGGATCCACAGTAGATGCACTAGGAAGCTGTAAAACGCAATTCTCCCTTAGCATGGCGGTAATACCCGCATTTATACCTTATTTACGTGTTTTGTTTTTGTTTTTGTTTTTTTCAAAATTTACTTACGAATAATTTTACATGGAAACAGTACTTGACAAGAAAAATAGCACACGAGCAGTACAGAAGTTTATCAGTGGAGACCCTACTTCTAGCAAAAATAATATATTACTCAAGAAATAAATAAATTTCTATTGGGTTGTAATGGTGCGTGTTGAGAGATTTGAGTTGAGGATTTGTTATTAGGAGGGAGGGAGGGAGGGTAGGGAGAGAGAGAGAGAGAGAGAGAGAGAGAGAGAGAGAGAGAGAGAGAGCGCCAGACCTGCTCAGACCATCGCGGGTTTGTCTGAAAGGAATACCCGCCAGACCCGCTCAGACCAGGGCGAGTATTCCGAGTATCCCCGCGGAAGTTGGTATCGAGTATTCCGAGTATCCCCGTGATCCACGGCAGTCTATAGCGAGTCTTGCGGGTTTGCCTAATCGTAAATTTTTTATGTCTGAAAGGAAAACCCATCAGACCCGTTCAGACCAGGGTGAGTATTCCGAGTATACCCGCGATCCGCTCTCGAGAGAAGCGGGTATACCGTGGATCCACGCAATACACGCCGTGGTCTTGGCGAATATTCCGAGTATCTCCGCGGAAGTTGATAGCGATGAGTATTCCGAGTATCCCCGCGATCCACTCAACTCTCGAGAGAAGCGGGTATGCCGAGGATCCACGCAATACTCGCCGTGGTCTTGGCCAGTATCGCGGGGTTTTGTCTGAAAGGAATACCCGCCAGACCCGCTCACACGAGGGCGAGTATTCCGAGTATCCCCGCGGAAGTTGGTGATAAGGGCTGACACTTTAGTTCTCTTCATTACTGAAAATGCTAGAGCTCATTTTACCTGTACATGTTTTTGTGATAAGAATACCCTAATCATCTTTTCGTCCACTACACTAGCGCACCTACAGCCAAGCGCCAATAGTTATATCACTCCATATCTATTGTCTGTCTTCAATTCAGTTTCTGAAACAAGCTGGTCCATCTAGTATAGGGATTTAAAATTACAGCGTTCAACGTTTCTCGCTTGTAGAGTGACGAGTTCGGCGTTCGTATACCGTGTACGTTGTAGGTTACTCCATATTTACATGCTCGCGTGATCTTGAACGCCAATTATCTTGGTTGGCATGGGATTCACGAAAAAAAAACACAGATACCATTCTTGTAGAGAATTTTACGTTCTTTAATTTTGGTGCTGATTATTTTTACCTATAACTCAATTTTAAGTTTTTTTTTTTTTTTTTAAATTAAAAAGCATTTTTTATTACAACATTACAACATTACGAGACGATGCCGCACTTTCCCTGGTGGTTTTCAGTGGGTATCGTCTCGGAATCTACATTATGTATAAATTTACATGATTATAAAGTGCACTACTTTAATTATTCTTACTATATGCTTAGCCTATTGAGATTAATACTACGGTGTACATACTTGCATAAATAAATCAATCAAACGGTTTTTCGGTTAGCTTGTATTTTCTGATTTTTTTGACTTTGAATTTGGTGAAGATAGTCTACCAAATTGTAAAACTCGTCTCTGGACATATCGGTTATGTTTGTGAGGGAAGCATTGTTCTTTATTTTATATTTGCGTCGCAGGTTTTCTCTCTGCGGGCAGTTATAGATCGTGTGTATTACAGTCTCGCTTTCTTCCTTACAATCCTCGCATAAAGCGCTATCTATGATTTTAAACCTAGCTAGGTAATTATTGAAGTTGCCATGTCCGCTTAAGAATTGTGTTACGGTGTAATCGGTGTAGAAATGTTTCATTTTTAGTCTTTTTTCAATATTGGGGAAGAATAGATACGTGACTCTACCTGTCTCCGCATTTTTATGCTGTCCCTGCCATTCGTCTGTTGTTTTGAGCCTAGCCTGTGAGATATTGGTTTTAACCTCGTCGGAGCAACCGTTCCAATCCTTGAACTTTTTGCATTCTTTTATAGCTTTACGTTCTTTGATTTTGAGATCAATTGGAGGGA
Source organism: Acanthococcus lagerstroemiae (assembly GCA_031841125.1). NCBI lineage: Eukaryota > Metazoa > Arthropoda > Insecta > Hemiptera > Eriococcidae > Acanthococcus > Acanthococcus lagerstroemiae. The sequence goes on along the minus strand of CM063108.1, from coordinate 38,324,570 downwards.
TTCCAGCAATGCACCAGGTCGATACGTACAAAACTGTTCTATAAGCAGATATTACCCCTAGGAGGATTTTACGTTGAGTCATCAGGAGTTTTTTAGTTTGCAATTTAGTGAGGTTTTTTGCATAGGCCAATGAACAATAGTCTACATAAGACTCAAAGGTAGCTTTATACAAGATTAGTCTGTTTCTAAAGTTGTATCCATACGTGTTTCCATAAAGAGCTCTGAACCATACAAGCCAAAAACTGTTTCCGGGGGCACTTTTTGGACTCTGAGGGGTGATGCTCACACCGGGAGGAGGGGGGAATCACGGGGCTTTTCCGAAGAGGGTACTAAACGATCGTACCTAGTTTCAGCTGTGCTGCAATTAATTCCATCAAAAATGCTAATTCCCCTGGACTAGAGGAAAATAATCAGTTACGAGCAAACGAAGCAAAAAATTAATAACGTATGCTAATTATCTCGTTTGAAGGAAATGTTAAAGAATGTAGGACAATAAGTATAACCGCGATCGAAGTGAGCGAAATTTCTTTTTTACTCTATCTGGTCAGCCTGAAATGGGCGGCAAATTACATCTAGCGTGGACCGGAAAATTTGTAAATCTGCCACTGCTTCTTTCAGTGTGAGTATGATTAGATTTCTTACCACATAGAAGTAGACTTTTACAGTTACACCACTATGAGTGCAAACTTTCTAAAAACCAAGTTCACAAACCGTACATTCAATAAATAAATGAAAAAAACAAAACAAACACGCGCTTTCGAAGAGAAGCGGGTATGCCAAGGGTCCACGCAATACTGGCCGTGGTCTTGGCGAGTCCAGCACCCAGTGAAGTCAAAGGGATAGAGCTCAGTAAAATTTTCACTTTGGCTATAAAAGTAAGACTGCTGAGCTGATCCTTAACAGCAACTTGAGGAATAGTGCAATGGATTACAAAGTCTGAGCACTCGGCGCATGCAGCGCCACTTCACACACAAATTAATGAATTATTTCAACAGGAACGTTCCAAGAGGAGGAGAGGAGGAGAGGTTTCGCTCCCCGAAAATTCCCATCAATGGACAAAATCCCCCTCAGTTGATAAAAATTAACGAAGTGATGAGCGAGTTCAGCCGTTGGCAAAATAGCGCATGTGAGCTGATTTATTTTTGGTTTGCTAATTGTTGATTTCGAAAAGTTCATCAGTTTGTCATAAAAATACAGATTTTTTGCAGCGCGATTACAATATTTTTTCATAGGTAAAAGTCCACGTACTGTAGTTGACAAAAATAGAAACGCCCCTCGTCCCCCATCAAAAAAAGTTGAATTATTGGTCGAATTTCGTGCTGTTTTCGTTATGTGTTTCCAAACGATCCGAAATTGACATGCAATGAAGATATACGCATCTGCGCGCACCAAGTGTCATTCCCATTCAAGAAAATGCTGGTTTCGGTTTTCTGCAAAGCGACAGCGAGCTGAAAACTGTCCCTGGGTAGTACGTCCTTGTCATACGCGATCTCCGTACCGACGGGACAACCTGGAAACTTCATTCCATTAAGAATCTACACCCCTGTACTCGTACACACGTACCGCACGGAATCGATTCTCGAGTCCAAACCGAATTCATCGATCAGCTGGCACTTACTTGGCACCGCGAATACACAAAAGCCGTGTACGACGGGTATAATATATACTTACGGCCTGCTGTCATTTACATAATATGGATGAATTCACTTACAGAGTACGTCGAGCTGCATGTCCACGGTGACCGGGTCGCCGACCCCGTTCGACGCGGTACACTGATATACTCCGGCTTGGTGACGGTCCACCTTTTCCAGAGTGATGGAGAAACCCTCGATGGTTTTCTCGCCGCTGGGTAAAACACTGTCCTGAAACGGAGAAAAAGAAAAACGCGACCATTAAATTAGCCTCCGTACGTGCGCACGTTTTTCCGCCATATTAACACACGTTCTTCAAAAAGGGCTTTACGAGTACCGAACTCGTAAATTTGAAAACGAAAAAGCAACTCTCATGCAGCGTGCACATGTTAATATAGCGGCTAGAACTGGGAAAATTGACAAAAATACCTTTTTCTACTCTCGAGATTTTTTTTCCCCCCCCAATTTACCATTCTCCCATACCCTCTGCCCGGTACGAACTGCACGTCTAATTAAAGTTCGTCAAATCTGTCTCAATCTCAAGTCGTATATACTTCGAGTATTATACGAAAAAAAGATTTTCTGTCCATCTTTAACTTCTATTTACATTTTCTGACGAATTTAATTTTCTGCTCGTTTATTCGAACTTTCCGATTCGTATTCATAAGGAATTATGAAAAAGCATTGCGAGAAAAGTTTCACGTTCAAAGGAGAACACAGAACTCTTGAATTTTCGCTCTCGCCGAGTCGAATCTTCACTTATACATACAGTAATACGGTACAAGCGATTTTGGCGACTAACTTTCTACCTTTCGCCAGCGAATAATCGCAAGATGACGTATAACGCTATAACTTTTGGCGTCAACTTTTCCAACTGTCGCTTAATCCGAGGCTCACGGCTTCTGTTCGAGTATCTACCTCATTTCAGGTGTATCTAAAGTACGCTTACAGACGGGTGTACAGGAACAGACATACACGAGTCTTGCTGGAAACGCAATCCCCAGACTTTTACTGTAATTATTCGTAACCTCGTAAGGTTTATTAAGCATCTTTGGAACTAAAATATGTCGCGCAATGCCCTCAGTTTCTTATTAGTGCAGACTGTTGTGGAGTTTCCTATGGCTCAAAGGATCCAGTGAAACTAAGTGTGTGAAAATGCGTAGAATGCGGCTGAGATTAAACTTGGTATACTCGTTTAAACCCAAAGACGAACCGCAGCACCCACGGGACATACTAGCTGCATATCCCCCACCCAGACTCCACCAGTCACTACTTCTGCAATTGACAGGCAACTACACAAGGGGATAAGGGTAACTTTTCAAACATGAATTCGGTAAATAATAATAAACATTTTATAAGTTTAAATATTTATACTTTTAATACTCAAGGGTTGGCTTCGAATGAAAGGCTATTGGAATTTTAATCAGTAATAGATAAAATTGATTTTGACATTTTCGGTTTAGCTGAAATTAGAAAAAAATGGGAAAAACAGTATAAAAGAGAAAATGGCTCTAGAGGGACGGGGCTTCTACGTCCATGAGAGATGGGTAAACAAAATTACGGAAATGAGAGAAATTTCGGAGAGGATAAGTCTTCTAAAGCTGGCATTAGACTAAAAAACAAAAATTTTGCTGATTCAAGACAACGCCCTTACATTACAAGCGAATGATGACATGAAGAATTCTATGAACTTCTTCAAAAAAACCATAGAAAAAGAAAGCGAGTATTACAATGTTGTATAATCGGGGACCTAAACTCAAAATTGGGAAAGATTTGGATGTCAAAAACCTTAATAGTGTGGGTGGATTCAGTTCAGGGGATGCAACAAATAGAAACGGGGACTACTTAATAAATTTTACAGAAAATAGACCCTGGACAGTAGTGAACTCCTTCACCAAGTAGAGGAAAGTTGAAAAGTGGACTTAGTGTTCACCGGATGGTAGAACGAGAAACGAAATAGATGATTTTTTGATATAAGGATAGTTAAAGACTTGAAAATATGCGATAAAGGCTATAGCAGGGTAACCCGATGTGTAAGAGGCAGATCAGTGGCGGACACAAAACTGCCACAAGTGCCATAAAGTGGCAAAATTAGTAGTCCTGAAGTTAGCCACACAGAAATATACAGAGGTCGCTAATGTCATTTGTCACTCGATGAGCGTGTCAATTTTATGCCACTAACTGAGGCAGTTTTTTTGCTAATTTATGACAATATTTTGCCATAAAGTGGCTCGTTGCCCAAGTGTCGGAAGAGTGGTATTTTTTTGCAACCATGTGACGAATTTTTTTTCCCCTACTACGAGTATTTGATTTGGAAGCCAAGGAACTTTGTTACAAGAATATGTAATTTGAAAATATTGAGGAATGAACTTTGGTTTTGAAAGCGCTTATAACCGCAGTCAATACCTTGTAATGACGACACACTTTATCGTCCTAAATTTCTCATTTTGCAAACGAACTGTCCGAATACCTCCGCAGGTAGAACGCGCGGCCCAATCAATATTCACTCTCGCGAATCTGTATCGACTGCATCCCTCCCGTTCTCCGCTTCCTTCCGAAACCTGTTCAAAACATCCGAAGATGCGAAAATCCCATCGCCCGGCTACCTATTGTCCCTTGGCCATTAGTCCCGGTATTCATACTGTCATTTCAGTCTCTTTCTCCCGATATCGGCGAATTCGGTCGTCGAGCCGCAGTCACATTCTTAAGCGTTCCACTTTCCTATCCAATCCTCCAGATCCTGCGACCCGAAAAGACGCCGTACCTCCCAATATATTCTCCGTTTCCACCCTCATTCGAGACACTCGTCTGGCAGTTCGTTCGAAGCCAGTCGATCCGAACCGCGCTCGCAACTTCGGCCTAAACTCCTACTTTCGCTTCATCCAGCCTACAAATCTTTGCTTATTTCCAGCCTACAAACCTCCATTCTCTTCCAGCCTAAGTAAATCTACTCTTCAGTCTAAAGAACCTCTCTGCGAACCTCTCTGCTTCCTGCTAAACCTCCTGCTACTTCCGAATAGCCTACTGCTGCACCTTCTCTCGCATACACCTAGCTTATCAACAGCCACCGTCCGGGCAAAATAGCGTACTTGGAGGCGATCCGCCAAGTTGCCATTTAACCCAGTGGCGTACTACGGTCGCGTCTTCACCGACACGATCGAAGTAAAGTGTTGTAGATACTGTCCGAGTTAGATAGCGTACTTGGAGGCGATCCGCCAAGTTGCCAGCTAACCCCGCGACATACTACGATCGTGTCTTCACCGACACGATCGAAGTAAAGGGAACATTCACTACCGTCCGAGTTAAATAGCGTACTTGGAGGCGATGATCGGCCAAGTTGCCATTTAACCCGCGGCGTACTATGGTCGCGCCTTCACCGACGGGACCGAAGTAAAAGGGTTGTCTCTACCGTTCCGGGCAAAATAGCGTACTTGGAGGCGATCCGCCAAGTTGCAGTTTAACCCGGCGGCGTACTACGGTCGCGTCTACACCGACACGACCGAAGTAAAGGATTTTCTGGCTACTGTCCCGAGCTAAATAGCGTACTTGGAGACGATCCGCCAAGTTGCCATTTAACTCCGCGATCCACTACGATCGCGCCCTCACCGGCACGACCGAAGTGAAAAGGGTTAGAGTCCTTAACAATCAGGCCTAGGCTACTTCCCGTCCACTCCCCTCCTGGCACCCTTGCATCCTGGTCAAAGTTGTGAACAGTGCATTAGTTAGGCCGCGCGGTCATCTTACGACCTGTAAACCCTTCCGCGCCGCCGTCGTCCCGCCGCCTTAAAAAGTACTTTACCACCCTTTTCGCTGCGTCCTCATTTTTTTTTGTTATTTGCGTCCGTAACATTCCGCGTTTACTAGTTTCGAAACGTGTAAATTCTGTACATACTGTAATCTACCAAACATCTTATTTTTTACTAATTTGGTGTCGGTTTCACACTTATTTTTAATACATAGTAATCAGATTTTGCAAATCTTATTTTATTTTGGTGCCGCGCACTTGATCGCCCCTATTTTCGGCCGTTCCCGAACTCTAATTAAAAATGTCGACTCGCGACGAGGCACGGCCCGCGGCCAACTACGAGGCGTTCCGGTCCCTCCGGAACCGCCGGGTTCCGTTACCCACCGGCCGAATTGCCTCCTCCGCGGACCAACCGGGCCGGATAGCTCAGGTTTCGCGACGGGGAAAATATTGGATGATTTTTGAGAAATTTTATCGGAAATTGTTGGAAAAAATTCTGATAACGTCCGAGGAATCTCATCGGGAATCTTTAGAAAAAATTTGCAATGATTTGCCAGAAATTTCATCAAAATTCTTCAAAAAAATGTTTCGATAATTTTCGAAGTATTTCTGGGAAATAATCGGGAAAAATCTCTGATAATTTTTTAAAGAATTTCATTGGAACTCGGGAAGAATCTCCGATAAATTTTAAGTAATTTTATCGGAAGTTGTTGAAAAAAATTCCAATAAGTTCCAAAGAATTTCTTCGGTAACGTTGGAAAAAATCTCCAATAAATTTTAAGAAATTTTATGGACACTCGGGAGAAATTTCCGATAAATTTTAAGGAATTTTATCGGAAATTGTTGGAAACTAATTCCGATAATTTCTGAAGAATCTCATCGGAAATCTTTAGGAAAAATTTCCAATGATTTCCAAAAACATTTCATTACACTCTTCGAGAATATTTTCCGATAAATTTTGAATTATTAAACCATTGGAGTATTCCCCCGAGTATTTCCTATGAAAAGCTTCAAAAATTATCGAAAAAACTTCCTCGGAGAATTTTGATGAAACTTTTTGGAAATTATAGGAAATTTTTCTAAAGATTTCCGATTTGATTCTTCGGACATTATCGGAAATTTTCCCAACAATTTCCGTTGAAATTCCTCAAAAATTATCGGAGATTTTTCCAGAGTTCCGATGAAATTCCTTAAAATTTATCGGAAATTTTCCCCGACTTTTCCGAAGAAATTCTCTTGAAATTATTGGAATTTTTTTCCAACAATACCGATGAACTTCCTTAAAAATCATCCGAGATTTTCCCCGAAGCTTCCAAAGTAATTCTCCGGAGATTATCAAACATTATTTTTTCCTGACGAGTTTCGAAAAAATTCTTTAAAAACCATCGAAGTTTTCCCCCGAATCGTTACATTTTCTGTTGTCCGTCACGGTGCCCCAGAGCACAGCAATGTTGCGTTTAAAACTGAATAGACGGCCATCGTGTGCCCGCTTATTCATTACCACGCAACATGCCGAGTTTTCCTATGTTGCAACGAAAACTGAATAACCCTGTATGTCTTGTAAGTCCCAAAATGTCAAAAATTTGTACTCGACACCACCTTTCTCATTCAAATTTCGGATTTCGGGTCCCCTAGGATGCACTGGATGTAGGAAATCACGTACTGAACGCAAACTTTTTTCGCACAGATTCCTTTTTGGGGGAAGTTTACTTTCCAATGACGTGCATAAAGCCATTTGGATAATCTGCAATGAGAAATTCAAAAATTCGTAAATGGTAGCACTTTTTTAGGTACCTGATTTTGGACAGGTTTTGGCTAGGGTTAGACCCTGTCTCCCAAAATTGATGAATTTGCCATTTTGTATTTTGAAGAACTGCCCTATCCAACGATGTGCATGAAGCCACTATGGCAACTTGTGTTCAGAAACTCAAAAATTTGTGAATTAGAATCACTATTGAGTCTAAAATTGAAATTTAGGGCCCTAGAACGGGTTGAATTGGGAGGGAAGTGTGATACTCGGAATCAGCAACCTCGAAAACCCCTTTTCGATAGTCTGTTTGCTAGGTCATGATACTTCAATTGTGGACGGATTTTGGTCATCTCTAGGCCCCTTACCCCCAAATTTGATGAATTTTGAATTTTTTTTTCATGGATTCATACACTGGAGGAAGTTCCCTATTCAACGATGTGCGTGAAGCCATTTTAATAATCTGTATTCAGAAAGTCAAAAATTTGTGAATATGGAACCAATTTTAGGTTGAAAATTTGGATTTTAAAGCCCTAAAACCGGGTTAAATCATGTATTCGGAATCCGTAACCTCGAAAACCCCTCTTTCAATCGTTTGTTTGCTAGGTTATGACACTTTGATTTTTGATGGATTTTGGTCATCTTTAGGCCCCTTGCCCCCAAAAATTGATGAATTTTGAATTTTTTTTCACGGATTCGTATTTTGCAGGATATGCCCTTTCCAGCGATGTGCATAAAGGCATACCTTTCCATTCAAGATTCCGAAGTTGGTGGCACGTTACAGCCCCTAAAAATTTTAGAGGGAAGTCACCCTTCATATAGCTCTTGTTGAAAAGAAATTGGTACCGGATTTGGTTTTTCAGCTTCATAAGGAAAAGTCAGTAAAAAAAACAGTCTTTCGAGCACCACTCTAAAAATGCTCAATGTTTGCATGAAGGTGGAGTACATTGAGAAATATTTGCAAATTAAAATATTTTACCACCTCAAAAATGGCGGCGTGGGTGTCATTTTAAAAATTTTTAAATCGATTGTGGCGGTCAAAAAAAGCAGAAAAAATTAAAAAACCAAAAATTTGCGCAGATACAGTCGTTACCCTAATTAACATATGTACTAGAAGTTGACACCAATATAATTGGTGCTCGGTTCCCTCGGGTGCGGGTGCAAAATATGAACAACTTGTTGACCACCGAACCACCACGTCCAAAAGCGGCACGAAGAACATGTTCTTGATAAGGTGTGGACACGAATAACCCCAACTAAATTTTAGAAATTTCAGTAGACTAGCCAAAAAAAAAGTTCTTCGTTTCCGAGTTCCAGAATTTCCCGATGTTGCCTAACCTTTTGATAAATACCAACTGAAAAAGAGAGGGTGCCGTACCCTCTGTACTCCTCTTGCGGCGGCCCTGACTACTTTGAGTCATTGAGCCCACACAGGACTAAACAAGAATTCGATCCGGTTATGTTGGTAAGATCATTCACTGAAGCATTTAAGATCAATAATTTCAACTCTGCTCCAACCTTCTTCTTTCAAAATGAACTCGGATTGTGTCAGTAATCACACGAATACTTTCTTGTCCGGTTAACTACCCATTGCCCCCTCTGTATATACACTCACAACTGAACCTAATGTCAATGTAACGCGTGCGTGTGTACGCTCAGAATCTCGCTTATTAACGAATGACGTTCCACCCGTGAACGTATGCAGCAACAAAGCTTTCGAGGTTAACTCGCGAAATTAGAAATGCAAATACGAAGTATTGCTATACAGGCAGACAAACGGGTATAAGTGGTGGAAAGCTTCATAAGGTAACGGAGCGAACGAGGAGAGAAAAAATCCTAACCTGCTTAATTGATTTAATATAACCCGGTTTTTTCCTCAGCACCTACATCCGAGCAGATTCGTTAACGTTTCGTATATTTTATTTTCGCCTGCCATTACCCTACCTACCTCCAGCCCAACGCTCGACAATCCACCACAAATATATTTTTTGAAATCGCTGCACCGGCTCTCGTGTACCGCTCAAGCACACCAATAATCCGGAGACGCAAAAACGCTCGCGATTCCGCTCTATTCCATTTGCGAAAAGAAAATTACTATCTCAATTAAAATGCACGCGAAGCGAGCGTTCGTAACCAAGTTACAGTTTCTAATTTCTTCTTCGAAATCACGATCTACACATTTCGCTCGAAAGTATACGAATATACAGGGTGTTTCGCGACAGAGACCGGCTACTTTGGAAACCGCTAGTACGGCAACTTGTTAACAGTCTACGCATGGCAGACAGTCTATTCATGATGCCGAAGGAGTTGCGGTTGAAACTGAGGTTGGGACCAACATTTGGACTACAGCACTCTTCTTGCAACCCATCCACGAGTACATCAGCAAACAAGTGGTTACGCAATGTTGCACAGTCTTGAACGGTATTGGACAGTTTTTGATTAGAGAAACTAACACAACACCATGCATGAATTTAAGGGTGTTTCATAATGAGCCCTCGTTCGACTGAGCCAATCGACGGATAACACAACACCATGCATGACAAACCTTTTTTTTTATCCCCTTTAAAAAAAAATGTAATTTTATTTTATTTTTAAAAAAAAAAACAAAAATTTTTTCCCCATTTCTATCCTTTTTTTCCGGGCCCCCCGGGTACTTTGAAATCTGAACGAAATTTTTCCCCAAAAATTTTTAAAATTCCCCGAAAATAAAATTTGAAATTCAAAAAATTAAAAAATTTGAAATTAGATTTTTTAGGTACCAATTTTTACAGGGTTTTCAGGGAACCCTTTCTAAAATGAGAATTTCCTTTTTTTTTAAAACCCCCCAAATGTCGAAATTTTTAAATTTGGTTTAAAATCAAAAATTTTGTTTTAATCAAATTTTACCCAAAAGAAATTTTCCCCCAAATTAATTGGGAAAGTTAACTCCCCCAAAAAAAACAAAAAATTTTTAATTGGGGTCTTAAAATTTGGAGGTTTTTTATCCTTTTCCCCCCCAAAACCCCCAAATTTAAAAAATTTTGAATTTTTTTTTAAACTGGGGGGGTTCCCCTTTTTGGGGGTCCCTTTAAAAAATTTTTCAAAAAAAAATTTGTAAAATTAAAAATTTTTTTGGAAAAAATTTTATTTAAAAACCCCCAAAAAGGAAATCGATTTTAAAAAAAACCCCAAAACCCCCTTTTTTAAAATTTTTTTTATTTGAAACTTTGATTTTTTTATTTTGATTTTGGTTCCCCCAAAAAATTATAATTTTAATTTTTTTTCAAAATTTTTTGGGTTTGTTTTTTAGGATGGCATGGAAATTTTCCCTTTAAATTCCGAAAAATTTCCAAACCCCCCAAAATTGGGGGAATTTTTAAAAAACTCTTGTTTGAAAAAAATTTTTACCCATTTTTTTTTTTCCCAAAGGGGGGAAAAAAAAATTTTTTTACACCACCAAAAAATTTTAAGTTTGAAGGGGAAAAAAAAAAAATTAAAATTTTTTTTCCACCCAAAAAACGGGGGTTTATTTTTAAAAAATTTTTAAACTTTGGGGGGTCAAAAAAACAAAAAAAAAAAAAAACCCAAAAATTTTCGGGCGCTTTCCCCCCCCCCCCCCCCCCCCCCCCCCCCCCCCCCCCCCCCCCCCCCCCCCCCCCCCCCCCCCCCCCCCCCCCCCCCCCCATTTTTTCTACCCTTTTCCCCTCGTATATTCACTCACAACTGAAACTAACCTGTAACCTCTTATCAAATCTGCATCAATCGTTCCAACCCCGAACGTGAGCAACAAAGTTTCAGGGTTTAACCCGAAATTAGAAATGCAAATACGGGGTTAAGGAGAATTTTTCACGTTTACAGCCCTTCCTTAAAAATTTTAAGAGGGGGAAGTTCACCCCTTTTCCCCTTATATAGCTCTTGTTGAAAGAAATTGGTACCGGATTTGGTTTTTCGCTTATAAGGAAAAGTCAGTAAAAAAAACAGTCTTTCGAGCACCACTCTAAAAATGCTCAATGTTTGCATGAAGGTGAAGTACATTGAGAAATATTTGCAAATTAAAATATTTTACCACCTAAAAAATGGCGGCGTGGGTGTCATTTTAAAAATTTTAAAATCGATTGTGGAGGTCAAAAAAGGCAGAAAAAATTAAAAAACCAAAAATTTGCGCAGATACAGTCGTTACCCTAATTAACATATGTACTAGAAGTGGACACCAATATAATTGGTGCTCGGTTCCCTCGGGTGCGGGTGCAAAATATGAACAACTTGTTGACCACCGAACCACCACGTCCAAAAGCGGCACGAAGAACATGTTCTTGATAAGGTGTAGACACGAATAACCCCAACTAAATTTTAGAAATTTCAGTAGACTAGCCAAAAAAAAAAGTTCTTCGTTTCCGAGTTCCAGAATTTCCCGATGTTGCCTAACCTTTTGATAAATACCAACTGAAAAAGAGAGGGTGCCGTACCCTCTGTACTCCTCTTGCGGCGGCCCTGACTACTTTGAGTCATTGAGCCCACACAGGACTAAACAAGAATTCGATCCGGTTATGTTGGTAAGATCATTCACTGAAGCATTTAAGATCAATAATTTCAACTCTGCTCCAACCTTCTTCTTTCAAAATGAACTCGGATTGTGTCAGTAATCACACGAATACTTTCTTGTCCGGTTAACTACCCATTGCCCCCTCTGTATATACACTCACAACTGAACCTAATGTCAATGTAACGCGTGCGTGTGTACGCTCAGAATCTCGCTTATTAACGAATGACGTTCCACCCGTGAACGTATGCAGCAACAAAGCTTTCGAGGTTAACTCGCGAAATTAGAAATGCAAATACGAAGTATTGCTATACAGGCAGACAAACGGGTATAAGTGGTGGAAAGCTTCATAAGGTAACGGAGCGAACGAGGAGAGAAAAAATCCTAACCTGCTTAATTGATTTAATATAACCCCGGTTTTTTCCTCAGCACCTACATCCGAGCAGATTCGTTAACGTTTCGTATATTTTATTTTCGCCTTCCATTACCCTACCTACCTCCAGCCCAACGCTCGACAATCCACCACAAATATATTTTTTGAAATCGCTGCACCGGCTCTCGTGTACCGCTCAAGCACACCAATAATCCGGAGACGCAAAAACGCTCGCGATTCCGCTCTATTCCATTTGCGAAAAGAAAATTACTATCTCAATTAAAATGCACGCGAAGCGAGCGTTCGTAACCAAGTTACAGTTTCTAATTTCTTCTTCGAAATCACGATCTACACATTTCGCTCGAAAGTATACGAATATACAGGGTGTTTCGCGACAGAGACCGGCTACTTTGGAAACCGCTAGTACGGCAACTTGTTAACAGTCTACGCATGGCAGACAGTCTATTCATGATGCCGAAGGAGTTGCGGTTGAAACTGAGGTTGGGACCAACATTTGGACTACAGCACTCTTCTTGCAACCCATCCACGAGTACATCAGCAAACAAGTGGTTACGCAATGTTGCACAGTCTTGAACGGTATTGGACAGTTTTTGATTAGAAGCAAGAAAACCTACTACACAACACCCAATGCATGAATTTAAAGGGTGTTTCATAAATGAGCCCTCTGGTTTTTCGAACATGAGGCCAGATCGACACAGGAGAGGAATGAATCTCTAGGTAGCATTGTCCACCTCCTTTTTGAGCGGAAACTTGCTCTCTGTTCGGGGGGCGGGGCTCAAATGTACCACTGACATATCAATTTTGGATTTTTAGGCGTAGAAGTATCGAATAAACTATTAAAATACTGTTCTTTTTCTGAGTCATTGATTTCAAATATTTCATCAGATTTTCAATCTGGCCCACATATTTTCTCAACGGTGAAATTAACTCAGGTTTCAAACTGGTCGCTGATTTCAAGTATTGCACCAGGTCTTTTATTTGACTGCGATTCGCGCCCCAAAATCAAAATCTAAGCTTTTTCAAACAAGCAACACAAACTGAGCTTAAAAAATTAGGCTGGTCCCAAAATAAGGTTTTTTGAAAACGCTGATTTCAACTCTGGCTGTGAATTTTCGTTCCAGTCCCATTTGTGTTCTGAAAATCAAATTTTCATCCCCTGAATAGGCAAGAGTACGAGTATTTTGGTTTGAAAAACCGAGCAAGTACCGAGGTAGTATAGCTCAGAGGGCAACTGATTTCAAAAGTTGATCTCGATTTTTGATTCATTTTCGCTCTATGATCCGTACATCGAAACATTTTTATACTTCAGAGAGAGCAAAATTTACTTGATATGGAAAACCGTACCAAATACTTGGATAGGAATTCTTATGGATTTTTGAATTACATTTGTTGTGCAGCCTCATTCAGGGTGTTTGAATTATAATTTCACAATGAAAATTGTCAAATACGTTGAAATTCGAACATTTCACACACATCTTCAGAAAGTCAGCGTCAAGCAAAGAGCAAATCCATTGGGAAAATTGAATTTTCTTCCCTCCTCTGTCACACAGTGAGTCAAAGAGCAACTTAACATGACCAAAGTCAGAGGTGGGAAAAATTTGTCAACTTATTGATGACTTGATGAGTTCATTTCAGAAAAGAGTCAACATGAGTTAGGTTGCAGCAGTTCTTCCTAATGCGACCACCTTATCAACTCAGTTACAACTCGTTTCGTCAACTCACTGAGTTAGTAAGTCATTCATATTCCTATAACAGACAGTAGAATGCGCCGTTGATATCAAGTGACAGATTTAGAGCCGTAGCCATGGAGGCACAGAGGGCAACCGCACTCCCAACAAACTGAAATATCTAAAATCTAAAAGTTGGTAAACTAGCCGCGTTAATTGGCACAGTTGAAATTTTTTTTTTTTTTTTTTATTTATTAATCGAGGACCTGACTTTCAAATTGCGCTTAGTCCAAAAAACGAAATGTTGAGAAATCGAAAAAAAAAAACATTCTGACTTAACGAACAATAAGTGGTATCACTAATTTAATTGGGTGAATGGGAAGAGGAGGGGTCAATGCTAATACCACACAAGTATGAAGGTTGGTGTGCAATTGTCTTCGAGCTACGGGAGTGCAAAGTGGGGGAAGTCGTGGACTTAGCTCGTTTTGACAAACCATGTCATACTTGTGAAAGGTAAAAATTCGTACATCTTGACCTAGAAACTGTCGGAAATCGGAAGTCACAGCTTAGAGACGACCATTCCGGTGAACGAGGCACGCGTGAACAATGCCCCCTCTTCTCTCCACCCTTCGGATATCCTTGTACCCCCCCCCCAAGTAAAAAGCAAGTATGGCTTACAGTCGTAAGAGTCTTATATTCATAAAATTTGAAAAAACAAGTAAGTCAGTATTATAAAAAAGAACGAAAGAAAGGTTTCACTAGCTTTAAGTCGTGATAAAATCGTGAAACGAACTCTGAAACATGCTTTTTGACGTCCTCCACCAGATCGCGCTATAAACTCAATTCTTAATTTTTTCTGAACCAAGCGCGTTTTGGAAGTCAGGTCCTCAATTTATTTATTTATTACATAATTTATCCAATATTTATTTACTTATTCGAGTTTTCAACCGGAAAAACTCTTCAGATAATACGAAATTTTTCAAGAATACGTATATTTAGCAGTGACAGTCAACATACATTTAAATTGCCTTAAAAAGTTTTTTTGTTTTTTTTGTAGTTTGATGACACTGAATTTTGGTTTTTAGTAAGAAGTAGCCTCAAATAATTTGAAACTGTAAGTAACAGTAATTTTAGTAGCTGCAATTAACATAAATGTTGGACGCCTATTTTTCCTTTCTTGTTTGACGAGCTTAAAATTTAAGTTTTTAACTGAAAAAATTTGAACTTTCAACCCCTTCCTCACCCAAAGAATGCTTCCTCGCGGCCCTGGATAGAATGTACTAAATAACTGCCAGCGTCATATCATTTAGCATATTCTGTCACTCGATATTTATTTCTCTTTTTATTGTTTATCATATAGGGTGTTTTACGAGGTGGTTCCTCTCCCTCTTTTTTTCTTAATTGCGAAATTGAATTTTCCCGAGACGAAATTGAATTCTTAATTGAGAATAGTAAAATAATTTCTCCTTCAACCCTCACCCCCTTCCCAAAAAAGAGAAGGCAACTTTGAAATCATAAATAGAAACGTACAGAACAAAAATCGAAATATTTGTTTTGGATCGTCGATTTCTAATATCGCAACCGGTTTTTGAACCAGCTCCATTTTGGGCCCCAAACTCCAAATTTCAACTAAAATTAATTTCACTTCAAAAACTGAATAAACTATCGATTTCCTTCTCGTTTTTTGGGGGAGGGGGGGAGGATACTGATTTTAAATATTCCATCAGATTTTCAATGTGGGGTTCCGGCTGGCCCAGTGGATAGCGCACTGCTTGTCTCGAAATCCGGAGATCCCGGGTTCGAGTCCACGTAGCAACTCGCTACATTTCGACCTAGGCCAGTTCTTCGGCCAGAAGATAAGAGGGATAAGTCGGCCCTAACAGGCTCCACCACGTCTCCGAGGTAATACTCGAAAGGGTGAATTCCAGAGCTTGGGTTGAGAGCAAAATGAAAAAGTGGTTTTTAATGTGGGTTCTGATTTGGATCACATATTCAACATTCTCCCCACAATTAGAAAATTGACGATCGTTGCAAATGTGGGCCCCAAAATCCAAATTTCACCCTGAAGGAGAGAGAATCAATTTTACTCGGTGAATGTAACTTGTAATTTAGAAAAACCGTAAACGAGGTATCGAGCTGTCAAGTTCGCTTACACGGATATAAGGGTGTTTTAGAAACTCGTCCCTCCCGCTCTTTTTTAAATCGAAAATTAGATCTTCTCAGAACAAAAATGGAACTTGGAGGGGAAAAAACAAACAAAAAACACAATAAACACAAAATGAAAAACTAAAGGCGATAAGTACTAAAACAAATTTACAAACATTACAAGAAATCACCTAAGCTACTTCAGGTCACAAAACTAAATAAATGAATAAAACAAAATAAAAATAATAATAATAATAAAGATCTATTATACGAAATCATGATCAGTTATTAAAGCACCAAGTTATTATTTAAATATTACTACACCCTGCTGACTTGAGCTGAAGGGCGTATTTACGGGGAACTAAGTATGCAATTTCATATACGTTACAAATGGTAACAAACAATACGCAGTGTAAAGAGAAAATCCCATCATCTGTTTTTTCCTGAATGCGAAGTGGGATAGACGCAGAGCAAACAAGGAATTTCACTTTTTCTAAATTCATTTTCCCTTTGGTGGACCTCTTTTCATTCGGGGACATAAAGAGTAGCTTCCCAAGTACTTATGTCCATTCTGATGGCTCAGGTTTTCAGCATTACTTCGCTAATGAAGTACACTGGGGACAGGGGTCACCGTGGACTCGCCCAGACTCCCGTGGGGCTTGGTGGTAGTCTGTGGTTAAACACCTATGAGTATGGTGACAGTACGCTGAACGTTCGTTATTATGAGTTATTAGCTTAGTCGGCTATCTACTATCGACAATTTCCCACAGGTGAGATCCTTGGAAGGAGTTCTTTTTTCTTGGGATCTTATTCCGAAATTTGGGCGGGACGCCTGGCTTTCGGGAAATCTTGCTACAGATGGATACAAACTAACTGAAATTGTCTTTTTCATAGCAAAATTTAGAGTTTGAGGTTCAAATTTAGGTTGAATGAGGTATCTACTTAATTTCAGCAACTGGAGTAGCATTTAGCAGCAGATTTATGCGACTGGTGGCAAAGCTGTCCTACAAAAAGAGTCTATCGAAGACACCATACAAAGATGCCATGCTTAAATCATGAACAAAGACTTTCTGAAATTATCTTGTATAGAACAATAAAAAGGAACGAAAGAGCTTCGTGAAATTCATTCACCTCACCCGAGAATCCACGAGATTATCCTGGCTCGGAGGGCTATATGAGAGTAGGCAGGCCTCAACTCGAAAAAAAAGGTTTCATCTCGCCGACCCCCCTACGCCGTACACACTTTGTAAATTGATAAATAAATCGCGCAAGCTAGAACTGGAATCGACAATGGCGGCGGCAGCGAAAACAACGACAAGAGCGTAAAACGCGCAAAATAATCAAAGTTATCCGATGACACAATCAATCTCTCTATACTATCCTTTACTTTATAATCCAAGAAACCCTTGTTCGTCCGACTGTATAAGCTGCCCTCGAAATTAGTACGTTCTTAATTATGACGATAGCGGTAACTCGGAAACGTGACCCGACCGAAGCATGTTGGTTGCCACGGCGCGGTGCTTCCTTTTTGCAAAAGCGTTATAAGTGATAAATCCTGCCCATGCCTTCGGTGCCTCCTTTGCCTCGTTTACCTGCTCCGCTGCGTTCTGCTCTACTTCTCGCCACCCCTCCAGGCCACGTCCATTATGGAATCGAAACCAGACGATGAATTATTTATGTTGACTTAACGAGCGCCCACTTATGTACAAAATCAGTTATCCTGTCCAGTCAACAGCGGTAGGTACCGGACTATTCAAATTTGCAATACGGGTAAATTCTAGAGGACGGCAAAACACACGTCTACCAGCCTTGATAGTCGCGAACACAACTTTGAATGTCTACGATGTGCTACCGATACCGACTGCGCCAACAAACGCTAACAGTCTCCTACAGCTCGAGGAATGAGTGTCGCGACTACCGAGAATTCCACACAGCGAATACTGAAAGGGATAAGGATAAAGCCTCCCCTCCTCTCTCCTTCCGGGGAATCTAGCAAAAGGTTTCCCAACAATCTTTCCACATCGAATGCTTCTTTTTGTGGGCCAAACCGGCCAGGATAATAAAGACGAATTTGCTCGAAGAGTGTGAATAAGACTTTTCAGTTGGTTATCTCACACGAATATTTTAACCACTCGGCGACACGTGTAGGAATAACAAAGGTGTCGTATCGCTTCTCCGTCGGCAAGATGAAAGTGTATTGGCAGTCTAGCACACACTACAGATGTGGTCGACCTAGCGGTTTTCAAGCGTTGCTGATTTTCCAGATGGGGTTGCTAGAAACTTTCACCTAAGGAGGCGCAACTCGTTGTTACCAGCGTATCGACTATAAATGTGTTACCGCTCGTTGCTCCTTCATCTCGTTCACTACTTTACATGATTACATACATCATGTGGTATTGGTCTGCCTGTTTTAAATTCTAAAATGGTACAGCCGACCTGGCCAAGCTAGACTGACTGGTGACAGGGGCGCTGTTCGAAATGAAAATGCGAAAACTTACTTTGCGTGACCAGATGATATTCGGCACTGGATTTCCAGATGCTTTGCATTCTAACGTAATCGAGCCTCCCTTGCGGGCAGTTAGCACACCATTTGCCGGAGTTGTCCGTATACTGGGTGGCACTGAAACAAACAGAATAATTCGAGTTTTACACAACCGTAGGCAGTTTCACCTGGTGTAGGTACACATTTCAGCATGGAATTTTGAATTTCTGGAACCAACGGTTCCATCACGATACTTACACTCAGTAGGAGCACAAACGTGCAACTTGTTTATGGAGACTTGGAGAGAAAGAGGAATTGGCATTTAACCAACTGTAATGTCTAGTTTATAATCAGAAAGAAGAAGAAAAAAAAGGCACGTCCTCAATTTTTCTGATTGGAAGCCGATTTAAAATGAAGAATTTTGAGCTGGTAGATGGGCAGCCCCTCTTCCGTACAGCGTACATCTATGTGAGTTGAAGGCTTCGTAAGTCGGAGTCGGGTTTATGTAAAAGCCAAAGGGGACATGGTCTCCGGATGCTCAGCTGGAAATACGGGGCACTTATACCTGGAATCATGAGGTTAAAATGAAGGGGGAGATAGAGAGAAACACAAAGAAGACAGTCTTATTTTCTCTGAAAAAATCAGAATTTCAGAATAACACTTTTTGAGATGAGAGTGTCTTTCAATGATAGACCTCACACCTCATGGTACATACAGGGTTAGTCAGTTTAAAACGCAGCATAGGAAAATGCCGTTCGCTGCGTGTTAATGTGACTAGACCGACGCGGTTCGTACACTCGTATTATGATAAGCCAGTGCAATGACGGAACTGCTTAGTCAGTTTAAAACGCTGCATGAAAAATCTTGTAATTTACAAGTGAAGCGTACTCGGCGCGTCTCTTATTTTTTTAAAACAATGAATTAGTGACGCGTATTCGATGCGTTTCTTATTCAATAATCCTCGGGGAAAATCTCCGATGATTTTCGAAGAATTTCATCGACAATCTTTGGGAAAATTTTCCAATGATTTTTAAGGAATTTCACTGGAAATTTTCGGAAACAAATTCCAGTAATTTTCGATACAACTAACCCCCAGGAAAAATATTCTCCGAAGAGATTCATCGAAAATCTTCAGGAATAATTTTCGATGATCTTTGAGGAATTTCATGAGAAATTATTCTGAAAAAATTCCAATAAGGTCCAAAGAATCTCATTAGAAATCTGTAGAGAAATTCGGGAAAAATCCCGGATGATTTTCAAAGGAAGTTCATTGGAAATGGAAAGAAAAATCCGAAAACTTCCGAAAAATTTTATCGGAAATCTTTTGAGAAAATTTCCAATATTTTCCAACAAAAAACTACTTCTGGAAAATCTCCTGACAACTTTGGAAGTATTTCATAGGAAATAATTCGGGGGTGGGGACTCCGTCAGTTTTTGAACAATTCAATAAAAAATCTCCCGCAGAATTTCATCGGAAATCTTTTGAGAAAATTTCCAATATTTTCCAACAAAAAATTATTTTGAAAAAATTTCCCGACAACATTGGAAGTATTTCATAGGAAATATTAGGAGGCGGGGGAGGGGAACTCCGTCTCAGTTTTTGAAAAATTTAATGAAAAATCTTCAGGAAGATCTTCGAGAAATTTCATCCAAAACTTCGAGGAAAATCTCTTAATGATTTTCGAAAAATTTCATCAGAAATTTTTGTTGGAAAAATTTGATAATTTCCCAAAAATTGCATTGGAAATTTTCTAATCAAAGAATTTCTTGGCCAATTTTCGAAAAGATTCCCATGATTGTTGAAAAACATCTCCGATAATTTTAGGAGAAGTTTTTTCGAAACTTTAGAAAAAATCTACAATTATTTCAAAGGATTTAATTGGAAATTACTGAAAAGTGTCTCTGATAGGTTGTACCAACTCGATTAACATGCAACGAACGGGCTTTTCGTAAAATATTTGCGTGAAGATTCTTTGGCGTCAATTATCGGAATTTTTCCCCAAAAATTTTCGATGAAATTTTTCAGAAGTCATATCGGAGAATCCTCCCGATGATTTTCGATGAAATTTCTTGGAGAACATTTTACCTGAAGATTGTTGATACAATTCTTCAAAAATCATCGAAGTAAAATGTTCTCCGAAGAATTTAATCGAAAATTTTCAGGAGAAATCTTCGGGAAAATTCTCCGATAACTTCTAAGAAATTTCATTGGAACAACCCAGGATTTACCTCTAAGCACGTGCTTAGGGCGGCAAATTTTTAGGGACGGCAACATTTTATTTTGTTGTAATCATGCATGGGATCTAATGCAACAAAAAAGTACTTAAGGCATGCAAGATTTCAGAGGCGGCAAATTTTATAATGCGCTTAGGGTGGCAAAACTTCAAATCCGAGGCTGCATTGGAAATCGTTGGAAAACATTCCGATAATTTCCGAAGAATCTTATCGGAAATCTTCAGGAAAAATTTCCAATGTTTTCCAAAGAGATTCTTTGAAAATCTTCGGGGGAGTTTTCTGATAATTTTTGAAGAATTTCACAAGAAATATCCGGGAAAAATCTCTGATGGAATTTTAAACTGCATAACCATGCAGAAATTATAAAAATTCTTTCTAAAACTTTCTGATAAAATTCTTTAAAAATTATCGGAGATTTTTCCGAAGATTTACAATGAAATTCTTCGGACATTATCGAACATTTTTCCTGAAGATTTTTGATAAAATCCTTCACAAATCATCGGCGTTTTCCTCCGAATATTTCCTAGGAAATTTTTCAAAAATTATCGGAAAATTTTCTCAACGAATTTTAATGATACTTTTTGGAAAACATTGGAAATTTTTTCTGAAGATTTCTGATATGTTTCTTCGGAAATTATCGGATCTTTTTTTTCAAAAATTTTCGATAAAATACCTTAGATGTCATTGGAGAATTTTCCCGAAGATTTTTCCCATAGATTTTTGATGAAATTCTTCTGAGAACATTTTACCTGAAGATTGTCGATAAAATTCTTCAAAATCCGTCCGAGTTTTCCCATGAATATTACCTGTGAAATTCTTAAAAATTATCGGAAAACTCCCCCGAAAATTTTTGAAGAAATTCTTTAGAAACCCGAGATTCTTCGGAAATTATTGGAATTTTTCCCAATATTTTTCGATGAAATTCCTTAGAAGTCATCGGAGAATTTTTCTGAACATTTTTCCTGAAGATTTTCGATGAAATTCTTCAAAAACCGCAGGAGTTTTCCCCCGGATATTTCCTAATCGGAACATTTTCTCGAAGAATTTTAATGAAATTCTTTGGAAAACATTGGAAATTTTTTCTAAAGATTTCCGTTGAGATTCTTCGGAAATTATCGCATTATTTTCTTTCATTGTTGATGAAATTTTTCGAAAATCATCGGACATTTTCCCCGGAGGTTATTTTACCCTTTTGGAAGAATAAAAAACGAGATTTTTCATGCTGCGTTTTAAACTGACTAAGCAGTTCCGTCATTGCACTGGCTTATCATAATACGAGTGTACGAACCGCGTCGGTCTAGTCACATTAACACGCAGCGAACGGCATTTTCCTATGCTGCGTTTTAAACTGACTAACCCTGTATATAACCAAACTTGCTGTCTATGGTTGTGTGGTCCGCTTTGGTGGAGAATTCATGTTACCGAAGTCATCGTTTTCGGTTAGTTGTAAGCAAATTAAGGTCATTTTGGCAGGACTTGGTATCCTGTCAGGGTGCAGGAAAATTCGCCGCGCGAAATTAATCGCGCGAAAACTGAAAGCCGAAAATTCGTCGCTGCGAAATTAGAATAACGACAGTTTGGTCGCGGGGAAAATTGACCGCGAATGAGGAAAAAAATTATTTTTAAGGGGGTAGACCGTGTACGAGTATATCTCTTTCACCAGTTGGTCAAAAGTCAATTAGTGAATGTTATTAATCTTAGCCGATAACCTTTCGCTGGAAGGGTTGAGTGAATTGACACCTAATTAACATTTTTTGAAGAAATACAATTACGATGATTATTTGTAAACAATGGGGTTACTACAATCTCTTCAGTAGAGTCATCTGACCATTATGAGAACTTGATTAATTGATTTTAAAATGATCTTACTAATAATTTTAAGGAACTTTTAAGTAGTAACACATACATTTTTGATCTATTTTGTAATAAGTACCTACTGCTCTGTATCTTATTCTAACTACCCGTTTCTGTTTCGCGATACTGACATTTACTTGCTCTTTCTCACTCATCGTTTACTCATTTCAGCGTTTCTCATTTCAGCGTTTCTCATTTCAAACAGTGCGTGAACTTGCTCAGCAGGCCATGCAAGTATGGTACTACATTTCTTCGTCATCATCTTACTCGCGATAACATTACCCACTTTAAAATTTCGTAGCGACGAATTTTCGCGCGATCAATTTCACGCGACGACTTTTCGTATACCCATCCTGTCAGGTTTCGTTTAAATTGTTCTTGGTTGTTTCTGGTCAATCCTGGTCAGTTTTTGTCGTTTACTATTGAAAGTTTCAAATTTTCCATTAATATTAGATTAATCCCACGGAGGTACCGAACCGGTTATTATTTTTGTTGCGATGGGGGGGGGGGGGAGAAAACCTGACAATAATAAAGAAAAGAAGAAAAAAAAATTGTCAACACTTCTAAAATTTTGCCAACATAGCTGATCTCTGACTTTTCCCACTGAGGATTAATATCACTAAATCTTCCAGTTCAGATTACTTTTTGAGCTGGGGAGAAGGCTTCCTATCTCCTTGATTTACACCAGCTTTAAGCAGTTTTTTAGTTTCGTATTTCTTGCCAATTTTAGAATGCTCATTGCTTTCAGAATGTATTTCAATTTTGGGCTACCTACCAGTCTCAAAAATTGTTTTTTGATAGTTTCTAGTTAATTTTCAGTTTTGAACCTTCTATCAATTTCAGGTTTTTCAGCATATGGATTATTCATCAGTTTTGGGCTACTCATCAACATTGGGTTAATTATTATTTTTGGGTAGATTTTCAGTTCTGAGATGTTTGTCTGTGCTGTGAGCCAGTTTTAGGTACTTCTCAGTTTAGGCTTCTCACTACTACACTGAACTGTAATTAATTTCGGCTGTTTTTCAAATTTTGAAGGTAGATTTGGGCACCTTCTCAGTCTTGAACTTTTACTCCTTTTTGTGAGTTAGGTGTGTAAGCCTCATTTTGTTGGTTTATTAATGTTGACCTATGCACTATTCTTAATCGGATTGGCTCTTATTTTAAATTAGGTAGTTTTTGATATTTTCTGTTCAATTTCTGTCAGAGTCAGCCGTCCAGGTTGTGTCTTAATAATGTTTAGCCTGTTTCATAGGTATCGCTTTTTTTTTTTAAATCGATTTTAATCAGATTTGGTCGTTATCGGTCTGACGTAGGGTAGATATGCCAACTGTAGCCATCGAGAGTCGATTTTTCGATTTCAAAAGTGAATTGAAAATTCAATAAATCATCTAGCAGCACAGTTTATACATATTTTATTCTTTTTTACGAATTCAGCAAATTTGGACAATACTGACGTTGCCAACCTTCAAACACTTGGGAATTCATAATAATAAATACCTAATAGTTCAGGAAAAGAAATCATCCTAGTTTGGCCACTGCTTACTCAAAGAGGTTACTTGCAGTCTCCTAGTGACCACTTGCTATTCTAAAGTCACCACCTAAATTTTAATTCTAGGTATATGCAGGGCAGATGTGTATGATGTGGCCACTTTTGATGTAAATGTGACCTTCTGCGGTCCGAATGTAACCACCTGAGTATTAGCCATATACTATTGTGTAAGTTTCAATTTTGCCGTATTTTCCCAATTTTCCAATTTTTTGTAATTTTGTATTTTTTTTTTTTTGTTAAAAGGTTATGGGTCAAAATAGGAATCTTTTCAGATGCTAAAAGTGGCCAGAAATAGCTTCGTGAGAAGCCAGACCAGCGGTCACATTCGGACAAGCAGTAAATTCCAGTTCCTAACTTGACCGGCGATAAAATAGCCCATATGATGACGGCTATCTTAGGGGGAGGGGGATGTACAGCTGGTAACGCATTGCTCCAACTTTGAAAAAAGAGAAAACTATATGGGAAAATACACATTTCTACTTTTAGCATTCAAGAAGAACATGCAAAGTTGGAAATATAAATTTCAGCCAAAGAGAAGTGTTCCTCTCAAGTATTCCTAACATCCTTCTAACTTACCCTCCCAGACTAGGGTATGCTCATGTGCGTAAATGTGAGTGTTTGGGGATAAGGTCCCATCTGCATTTGCAGGGACGAAACCATGGGGGGGGTGAAACACCCCATTCCCCCATCATAATTTGGCAAATGGCAAATTTTGAAACTGTTCATTTGAATTTTTCATTTTCTAAGAACGTTTGTTTGTTTTCTTATTTTTTTTCTTTCAATTAAAAAATTGGCAAATTTTTAAATTTTTGAAAAATTTTGTCGGCGAAGTTTTCTTCTCCGCCCTCCAAACTGAAAGTCAAGTTTCGTCTCTAGCTCATTGTATTTTTTAGGTTGTTTTGTTTTGTTTTTGTCTTCATTATCACTGATTGTTCTTTCAATTTTATTTTCCTTGTGTTGTTTTCTGTGAGTAGGATTTTGTACTTTTCTGTCAATTTGTGGTTGTTGTGTCCCTGATCGTTGCAGTGGTTTCCAAAAAGTGATTTGTCATCCTTTCTGAAGATGGCATAACAGTCGAAAACGCTATGGACAACAGAAACAAAAAGTCATGTTCACTCACACTCCAACATAGACACTAAGCTATAAGACATGATGTCTCTGTATGCACTATTATAGTGTACATACTCCTCATGAAGCTCTTTTTTACATGGTTCGCTGCTATACAGCTTACCTATCTTTAAGGATGGCTTTGCTACATAGCTTGCCGGCAGGGCTTTATGCAACATGTTACATGGAACCTTTTTATGTTTTTAGTCACCTCTAGATTTGGTTTTATTGGTTCAACTTGGTCACGTTCAATCATATTTCAGTTAGTCTGATATTTGTTTTTTTCGGTCGAGCTTGGTCAAACAGATTCGCTTGTACTGTCACGATACTCGCATAAATAATCTACCGTAGGTTGTTTCACCATAGAAAACCCTTCTTTGCTAGATATCACGTTCATGCCCCCGAGCCTATTCCCATCACTTCTGAAAATGCCTTATATCCGCCAGGCATGACTATTTCATGCCAATTCTGCCCTCGTTTTCCAGTTGTTCTACAATTTAATTTCCAGCTCAAATTTTCCGGGGACGTGTATTCGAACATCGCAATTTGTCAAGTCTACCGGATCGAATACGCGAGCGAATTTTCTCGACGCGACATTTCGGATTCACGAAATTGAGTTTAGTTAGTTCGTTATTTTTAATCACAGCCTCCGGTTGTTTCAGCCTTTTTTTCGTCTCGAATGAAAACGACCCAGCACTGATTTCTGTTAAACGTCGAAACCTTTTATCCGTTTGTTTTACCAGATGATTTATTTTAAATAACGAAGCTCGCGAATTGCAATATACAAGGTTCGAAGTAATTCGTTTCGAACTAAAATTTATCTGTAGATTTTACGTTGGAAAGTTTTTAAAAAATAATATAAATTTCGCTCGTATATTCTTCGTCGCACAAAGAAATAATAAGTTTGATGGTCGCGCAGATTTTTTGCTGTCGCACAAATCAACTTTGATTTCCTGCTTTATTTTTGTCGACACGAAGGTCTAACGTCGACCAGACCAACAAAATGGTCGTATCGAACTAAAATTTTCGATACAGTCTATACTTCTGCTCTTTTTTCCCGTTCGGTGACGTCTACATTTTCGCGACGACGAACGAGATCGAATTTTCAACTGTCGTCTCCGTCGATGCGGAAAATTTTCTGGGTAGTTCGTGCGTGCAAACTGCCGAACCGAGTTTGTCGTACAACTATGACGGTTCCTGCGTTTTCTTCTGTGCATTTTACAACTAGAAGCTCCGGCACTAAAGGTCACTGCGATCATCTCCAAGCGCAAAACATCGAGAAATTGGAACAAAATGTTGACTTTTGACACGGCACCTTCGAGTCGCGTTAGTTTTCAACCACAGACTGGCCGTCCTTTCGTTTAATTAATATAGAGCTAACTTGAACCCCGTGGTAGTCTCAGAAAATAAGGACATTTAGAGGAAAAATTATGTAAGAAGAGCAATGAGTTGATTAGAAACCTTACCACAATCATTTTGACCATTTTTAGAATAAAGAGTTAAAGTACGCCATCAAAATTTTCGAAAATCCTGAGATCTGCGGTATTTACGAAAAATATTTTAAACAAAAATTTTGATAGTCTGGATTCTGAATATTAACGGTGCCTTGCACTTTCTCCATAAATGTCACCGAAACGTTATGAATTTTATGCTTAAAATGAGAATTTAGAAAGCCCTTGAATGGAAAAAGATTGCTATGCTTTCATTTCACAGGATTTGGGAAAGACGAGGGATCTAAATTTTGCTCTTCAGCTCTCCAAACATGAAAATTTTTCGCCCCCTCCAAGTTATCACACGAAAGTAACAGCGTACGTTTTTAAGCTTATCAGAGTACGAGAATCACACCAGGATATCAATAATGTTAATTATTCAGAACTGGGGGAGCACATCTTATCAGAACCTCAATCCACAACTTCTCACTACCATCTTCTACCAGTGAGGTATCCGCAAAAATAATAGCCATCTACCAGTGTTTACTCAAACTAGCCAACGACCAAGCAACAAAAATTTTGGTATGAACAGACTCCGAAACGTCGCTTAGGAACATACAGAAAAACACAATAACAACTGAACGGCTGTAGAACAGTTCCGCGCGAACTCCTAAAAAATGTACCAATTCCGCGCCAAGTGTATTTTTTTTTTATCACGTAGTTATGCGCAGAAATCCTATCTAATATCAGTTACGCGCAACAACGAATCAACTCCAGTCAATACCAAAGGGGACAACCATATTGAGTTGGAAACATTTCGATTGGCAATTTCAAAATCAGCAACAAGAGTGAGAGGCTCAAACTTCAAATTTTCTGCAGCACAGGTGTCAACAAGGTGGGAAAAAAGCAGTCTATATATTGCTTCCTTTTTCGAAGGAAGTAATGCCCATACTAAAGGAACGTAGTGGCCATTTTCAACTATATGAAGTATCACCAGAACACAGGTATTTCAAATTGCTTTTTGGTGCAAAGCACACAATGTTATTTGCTTTGTCATTAATGAGTAACAGAGGTTGCCCATTGTGAGTAAGTATGTCCATGTTTTCCACTGTTACATGAACTCCAGCAATGTCCTTCGGCAGGATTGGTAGAATTGAGCGCCTTTTGCGACAAATGCTTACACAAATACTGTCAAGATCGTCGACATTTGTGGCAGTTTCTATAAAAAGGGGTAACTTTGTCGATCGATCGAAGTCTCAGAAAATGCGAAAAAAGAAAAACCAAATTTTTTGGTCGAAACAATCAATTTTGAGATTTTGGTCGATTTCTGTAGAAAAAACATCGCAATAATGAAGAAACAAAATTTACGGGTGTGAGAGAGAGGAGGGAGAGAGAAAGAGAATAATGAAACAGAATGAGAAAAGAATGTGAATGTCGTGTCGCTTCTTCGCGGTTTTTCGGAGCTCACGAATAAATCTGATGTTCTGAATTGTTACCACATAGAAAAGCGAAAAATTACCTTTCTAACAAGCCCTCGTCGAGGCTGGTAACGTAACTCCGCGGCGAGTTACGACCGCTTGAAGGAGTGGGAGAAAAAAGTGTGTCTAACTTTAGACACATTTTTCTCGAAAACGTGTTTTCGCACGTTCTCGTTACACTCATCTTTGACTGCTTGTATCTCTGCAAAGAAAAACACTACAGATCTCGCCAATAGCTTCTTAGAACAGGTATTCATCCCTCAATTATATACTATCAATCTCGCCCATTCAATTGATAGCAGAAGGCCTATGCCCAATATAAATAAGGGCCAGTTAATTAATTAAGTGCAGTAATATAATATAAAATGGATTATTTATGTATAATAAAGGCTAATTGAATTGAATTGAATTGTGTACTATCCGTAGCTCAAAATTCATCGGTTAAACAGAGTTACCCCTCTTTATAGAAACTGTCACATTCATCTTACCAGTTGCATTTTGCTTCACAATTTCATCTCGCATTAGTTTCATCAGTCTGAGAGAAATGTCGTTTAAAGCCTTGATTTTGACTGCATTTGAAATTTCTTGCCTTGGCGTGATCACGAGTGGCTCATGATTGCGAAAAACTTCTCCTCCTTGAAGAACAACTGACCTGTTTTGTCTGTATATATACGCGCACAACACTGTTTAGAAGTACATCTCCAAGGTATTCCAATTTTAACAATACGATCCTTCCAAAATTTAAAATTATTATAGAATTTCAAATCTTTTCCTTTTTCACTGACAACTGAAGAAACTTCCATAATTAGGTATTCCACTTAAAACTTGTTATTCATAATATTTTTTTATACTTTCACACAACGAACTAAAGCAATTTAGTGTTCCGAACATACTAATATGTACAAGTAGGTATCTATGATGAGAAGAAAGAGATAAATTACTTTGGGAATAGGTACAGGTTTTGGGCGAGTATAATAGACATGCCAATTCTGTTAGATAATTTTCGCGCGGAACTGTCACACTTTTTTATTGAACTCTGTTGCGCGGAACTGTCCTATGGAAAAATAGGCTTTTACCAATTCGCGCGGAACTGGTGTACCTCCTAGCTGGTACACATGTTTTTTTATGCATGGAGCAGGAGATGAGTGGAAGAGGGAGGGAGGAGGAGGTGGAAGAGGAAAAGAGAAAGATGCGTCTGGTGTAGCTCAAGACCTTATTCTTTCTTTTCTTTTTCAAAATCCTTTAAAATACAGTATTTTTATCCAACACAGAGCACCGATTTCGGGGTTGGAATCCTTAAGAATTCGAATTTTCTCCTTATACATATGTTTAGGATACACCATACGAGAGCGAGGGAGGGCGGTGAGCGCGCTAGAAAAGCTGTTTTTTTAAATAAACTGATTGATAATTTTTAATAAATTATGATCAACTTCCTCTAGTAAAAAATTTTCACTTATCATGAACACAAGAAGTTCCAAGCAGAGGTGTACGCACAATTCGATCAATTTTGCTCAAAATCCAAGATTCTTATGCTAATAGTCTTTCATCACTCATACGAGCTTTGACGCCACTTTTTTCTTCCCATCATGTCATCCTGAAAATGATAGTGAACATTTGGGGAACAAATAGAGACCGATTGTACTCAAAACTGAAACAGTTTTTCTTCCTGATATTCCTTCGTTACTTATCAACATTTCAAATTAGTTCGATAATTCATCGATAGTTTATTCTTTGATTATACGATGACAAGATTGATATTCAGGAATCCTAAGAACCACTGAACCAATTTTACTCAGAATCAGAAGAGTTCTCCAAATTATCTTTCATCGGTCGTATCAGAAGTAGGTAAGATTAAAAAAAAAATTTGAACCACAAATACGAATATTGCGGTGGGCAAGAAACGATTCGAATATACCAACTTTCTTCACAGATCACTGAAAATATGAATCAAATCATAGATTAAAGGTAACTATGGATAAAATGAATCGAATCCTTTAAATTAATACAGATCAAAAATCAAGATATTTTCCCCTTTATTTTAATTGTCAAGTTTTCATTTCTATCTTCCAATCTTTCCACCTCCCTTTTTCATATTTAGTACGAAGAAATGAACATGCGTTATACAAGTAAGTAAAAAGGACCTTGAGCTCAATGAAATTTAATTCTTCAATAACATTTGATTTAAAAAATAAAAATAAATTTTTAAAAAAAACTGTAATTGACGTTGTGAAATTTTTCAGAGATGATTCGAATCACAGATATACTCGTAGATACTTTTACAAAAAATGATCTTGCAGATGTTGTTAAAAGTTGTTCCATGGGTCCCTAAATAAATGATTCGAATCGCAAATAACTGGCTGTGAAATGTCCGGAAAATTCGTTTCTCTCACCGTACTGCCCCAGTTGAGAACTTAACAGCATCTTTTTTTTATTCAGCTAAAAAATACTATTTTCTTTTTACACCGTGTGCGGAATACTACTCTGCAGCCCTCTTTATTTACTGAGTTTCTGTGACATACAGAAAAAATAGAAGAAACAATTTTTATGGGGATGCCGATTTAGAACACTTTTTGTTTGCAACATATCAACTCAAATATTATAGATCTTGTGATTTGTCGAAGAAAAATGATTTTCGCAATGTTTGGGGGGGGGGGGGTGAAAGTACAACTTGTTGGTAAGAGTATCATCTGAGACAACTTCCAGTTAAGTGTTCCACTTTTGTTTCTTCGCTCCAAAAACTCCCATTTTCAGCCTATTTCGCCTAGACTAATGGTAAACTCGAATACACAAATGCAGAGCTATGGACAACCTCATTATTCCAGGTGCAACCCCCCTATGGCTGAGCGCTTCGGGACCATGGTCCTTTTTGCCCGTCATGGAAAACTGGCACTGAAAATAAACGTGAAGAATTGTCTCATATATGTCCTTTCAAATTTGAAACAGAACCCCTCGACTCCAATCAAGTATTTCGACTCCACAAGTCCAGGCAATAGGTACTTTTTAGGTATTTTTCCAAGCAAATATCCTATTACATTCACATATTTTATTTATGTTCTTATTTTGAAGACACATCTAATCAGTGAATAGTGTTTTGTTCATATTATGATCTGTCCGTTCAGTATACTGACAGACTATACTAAGCGATAGCAGCGCTCACGTTCTGGCATAGTATGTAATGATATCGTGATCGTGTTTTTTAATATTTCTAAATTTTAGGTCATTATCACAGTTATTGAATGGTTTCCTTGACGTTCGTGGCGTTAACTAACCAATTTACGAGTAAGTATAATTCAGGTTCCTTCATTTTGATAGTTTTTGCAATTAGGAGTTATAGCGTTTTAATGGAGGTTTTTCATTCGATACATCGATTAATTAGCTTACATTTGCAAAAACCCCTTGCAATGAGCAAATAGCTCGTAGTTTAGTCGGAGTCAGTTTCAAACCCGTCAGCCTCTCTTTCATTCGTCATCTCTCGACACCATGCACACATGCACAGCCATGTTCGACAATTACGACACACCTTCTGGTGTACGGTTTAATGTCATTTTTTCTACGTCATTTTTGTATATTTATTCTATTTAAAATAATTATTGCATTACGAGTCCTTCGGGTCCCCCTGGTGTTCGGGTGCGAGCGACAGCGTTAATTAAAACTTATCAATGTTCACACTCGCAACCTGCGGCAGCAGAGTGTTAATGAACCATCCAAGCAAAAACTAAAAAGTTTATTTGGTGAAAACGTTTAATTTAATTCATATAAAACGTTGTATACTACCTACAGTTGTTCATTATATTTTATATTACACGAATACAGTTAATTTCAACGGGAAACGCAGTGACGTCAAAATATTTCGCCCACACGCGATAATCATTCAATTCACGGTTGAGTAACCAACGTATGTTGGAGATACGAGTAATGTACCAGGGAAAAAAAAAACGAGAATATTTTTGAAAACAAAACAAAAAGTTGTTTTTTCGACCCCGTATTTTCGTATCGCAGGACCGCGAGACGAGCAAATTGAATTTAACGAGCAGATGAATCAACGGATTTGGCTTCGAATTCGCATGGGATAGGAATTCTGAGGAGGGGGCCAGGAACGCACTATATGTCAGTTTTCGGAAACGTATATATTAGCACAGGTCCGTTGTAGCTTCGGGAAAGAAAATTAATGCATTATCTCCTCCCACACCCCGGTTATGTCGGTATAGCTTTCTCTTTTGATAGATATCATTTGGCATATACAAGCCAAAATTTGAGCATATATACCGAAGTAAGAATTTTATTTTGAATTGTGAATATGTTCATCGACCCGCCCACCGAAAACAATCGTCAAGCTGTACATGCGGCAGACTGTCCAGATTTTCGAATTATTTTCCGGTCCACGAACCTCTTTTCCCACTGTACCAGTTAAATGTAATTTGAAACATTTCTACAAATTCGAAGAACTTTATCCAGGTTTGTTCACTCGGGTTGCCGCTTCAAAGTGATTCTGAGGTCGCAAATCGCTGTGGTCGTAACAGAGCAGTAGTTTAGGCGAATATTGGACAAAAAAAAATCTGATAACAAAGGGAATTTTCTGAGAAATTGTTGAGAGAAGAGTATCCTTGCAAACATATTTCACTCCTGACCTCATCCTTCAAAACATTCTGTCCACAACTTATGTTTCTTTATTTTGTATTTTAGATAATTTAGAAATGTTAGTAAATGTTCGCGTAATCCAGAATATAGGTAGGGGAGCATGGGGAGAACTGAGACACTTTTTGGAAAACCGTTGTAAAATTACGTAGAACCACTATGGAAAGCTTTGAATAATTGCAACCTATAGTTACGTGACTGAACTACAAACCCTCAGAAATTCAACTTCCTCGGGCCATTTCTAAAAATCCTACAGCCCTTCAAAAATTTTGTCTCATATCACCCCACGAAAATTTCAAA
Organism: Acanthococcus lagerstroemiae; assembly: GCA_031841125.1. Taxonomy (NCBI): domain Eukaryota; kingdom Metazoa; phylum Arthropoda; class Insecta; order Hemiptera; family Eriococcidae; genus Acanthococcus; species Acanthococcus lagerstroemiae. Next base: position 38,291,652 of record CM063108.1, on the reverse strand, counting down.
GGGAGCATTGACAACTTGCATGGGGAACAATGAGACAACACATGAAATACAGAAAATTCAATCAAATGATCATGTTACATAGTACAAAAAAGTATAAATTTATTTTATATGGACATTACAATTATTAAATTAAACTTGACATTCTGAAATTGAAGAGGGGGAAAAAAGTTGGGAAAATTGTAAATAGGGACCAATGAGACAAAAACTGGGCAACTGATAAGGCCTCTCTGCGGGATGGTTTTCAAGTTTGGTTCAAAAAATTTTCCTGTAGGTGTTCAATGTATAGTAGTCAACACATTTATTCAGTTTCGGTGGGTAAGATATTCATACATCGCAAAACTGCTGCATCAACGAAAATTTCCGATATTTTATCGAAAAAATCGTCTTATTGCTCCCTAATGCGGCAAAAATGTTCAATCGCTTATAACTCGAAAACAACTTCCTGAAAAAAAAAAACGGTTTTGGTACAATTTGGTTACTAAATAGATCATATTTTAAAAAAGATATGATTTACTTCGCAAATACAAATTTTCTTTCTTGTGAACGTTTTTTCGTAAATGCTGAAAACTAAAAAATTGACCAAATTTCGATCACGTTATCAATATCACAGCTACTAATCGATAGAACTGAAAATTTTTCTACGATAGTGTTAGCTTACTGGATAGTGACGAATATGTGATGCAGTGTTGCCATTTATAGTTTGTAGTGTCGGCTAAATCAGCACTGTCTCATTGCTCCCTTGCCTCAGTTCTCCCCATGCTACCCTACATCAAATCGAAAAAGTAAATTTTCAAGCGATACAAATCGAAGAAGTCCAGTTTCTGATTTTAATGTTACAAGCGGTAAAATTAAAATGAAAAGTCTACGTCGTGATCTGTGGGGTAATCTTCTCCAAAGGAAGGATGGGGAGGCGGTAGGAAGTTTCAGTAACAGTCAAATTTTAGAAGGCACAATATTTACCAAGCTCGTATCCAAGGTTGGTTTTCCGTGTTCCAATTTCAGCCAGACTCATTTTTTGACCCTTTTCGACCACATTTTCAAACTTATCTCGGTAACGGAGCGCCGCCACCAAATTTGAACACTAAATTCGAACTCAGCGTGAAAAATTGAGTAGAAACCAGTCTTTAAATAGAAATTTTTGATTTTTCAAATTTTGAAAATTTCTCCATACATCTTTTTTTTTTAGGGGGTGCAAAAAAAAATTGCGGAGAGCTTCGGCGTCGGCGCCGGTGCAAATTCTTCGAGACGAATTCGAATCCGTGAAAAAGGGAAACAAGGGGAAAAGGGAAAATAGAAAAAGGGAACAAGGAGAGTTGTGAGTTTGGAGACGGTTGAAGATTGTTGGAGATCGTTAGAAACTGTTGGAGACTCTTGAAGATTGTTGGAGAATGTTAAAGACTGTTGGAAACTGTTGGAGGAGATTGTTGGAGATGACTGTTGGAGGAGACTGTTGGACGAGACTGTTGCAGGAGACTGTTGAAGGAGACTGTTGGAGGAGATTGTTGAAGGAGATTGGGAGAGAGAGAGAAGAGAGAGAGAGAAAGAGATATTTTGTAAACTTAGGTATTTATCTATTCTGCAATTTATCGTCGCGTACTTCGCGGCAATACCACCGTTCAAATTCACCCTAAAAAAGAAGAGATGTTGAATTTTTTCATATTTGTGACACTGCTGAGAATTAGGTCCCACAATGGAATAATTTTCATGCGCTACTGGACCAAACGTAAGAGCGCAAAATCCGAATTCTTAACTCAAGTTTTTCAAAAAATAGTCATTTTCTGGTAGATTTTCAAAATTACTTTATGCCAACAAAATGGAGAATCGATTGAACCTGTGTGTAACTATTGTCCTACCGAAACGGATCATAAGAGGAAAAAATTGTCACTGAAAACGAAACAGATCTAAGTCCCTGTGGAAAGAGCCCAAAACTAATCGAAATGCTACAGAGGGAAATAACCCTTAAAACTACCAAAATCCACCGTTCTCCTACAGTGATCCAAGTCCAAATTTCCATTGTTGCAAGTACGAGACGTAATTAGGACAAATTTCTATGGATAGGGCTTTTCATCGTCGAGTTTGTTTACATGATTTCTTATCTCGCTGTAGAATTATCACCAAGGAGCTGTATGAGGTGTTACAAGAAAAAGGCCTCAATGGTAATTAGACACTGAGGCCCTTTTCTGTGCCACATCCAGCGATGGTAACCGAAACGAAAACCAAAACCAAAAACGAATACCAAAATAGTTTTATATTGGTTTCTAACAAAACCAGAACCAATGTATACTTAAGAATTGTTCTCTGAACAAATCCAAAACCAATATTTAAATGATGATCCAAAAACCAATGTCAATAGCAAATGGAAAATATATTGTTCATTTCCAAAACCAAATTAATTTTTGAAATCGGTTTTTTTTTCCCCCTTGTCTCTTGTCTGGTTATCTGTACCGGTATTTTGCGTTCTGCAATCTGCAGCATTCACAGTTGGCAGCAACGCTTGACGCCAAAGCGATTCTGAGATTGATCCACAATTCCACAGGCAAAGAACCTTTAAAATAAATTCATGTAAGGGTCTTTTTCTACGAGATATTGAGAATCGATAAATCGATCAGTGCAAAACTGCACTGCAACGCCGTTTCGCAGTTATCAATTTTCGTTCTGAGCTTCCGAGTTGAAATTAAGTCCAACATTTGCGGTATAGTCAATGAATTTCTTGAGAACGAAACAAAAAACCAAAACCGTAAAATTATATTGGTTTTTTTTTTGCGAACAATATTGTAAACCAATATGCACTTCCAAATTATTCTTTAAACAAAATCAAAACCAAAAACCAAATTACTTTTTTAAACTGGGAGTAATATCTGTATAAAATTATATTGCTCAAAACCAAAACCGAAACCAAAATTTCAAAGTTATTCGGTTACCATCCCTGGCCACATCACATTATGGTTCTTTTGGCATATTTTATTACAAATTTTCACATTTTTCTTTCAGTGCTCTACTTAAAAAATCTGAAATTCGTAATAAAATGTGTCAAAAGAATCATAATACGATGTGTCACAGAAAAGAGCGTTAGTGTCCCATTACTATTGAGGCCCTTTTCTTGTGTCAAGTCACATACCTCATTGATGACAATTCTACATCGAGATAAGAAATCATGTAAACAAACCCGCCGATGAAAAGCCCTATAGCATACTTGCATTTAGTACCATCTGTGAACTTACAGACAGAGCTATCTTCAGGCAAGAATTTTACAATCTTCGATCCCTTTTTTACCTCAGAGCTACGCAAAATCAGATGTGTATCATTGTTGTTTCATTACGTCCTGGTAAAAAACAAATTTCGACCAACGTGACATTCAGATCAACTAGCATTTAGTCGAATACAAGAAGTCAAATGGAAACACTACCTTAAAAATCAAATTCAGCAATTTCAAATCATATAAAAAATTTCTACCTCGAATTTTATTCTTACATTGTTTCTTCTTCATTATTGGAGCCATCTTTACCTTAGTAGGCATTATATAGCTTATTGAAATCTCTGGGGACATATTCTCACAATAAAATAATGAAGGAAAAAAATTTTTTCATTATTCCACGTGTTTTTCCATAAGGAGAGAATGCATGGAGCACATGTTCTCATTCGATCGAGCAGTAACTTTGCAGGAATTATTTGTATTTTTTAGAAATCAATCAAGGTAATGGGCGAAAAATTCCTGCCACGAATAAATAAGGGCCACCCTACTGTATCTGAGGATCTCGGCTCCCCAGGAAAGCAGGGAAAAGGTACCGGCAGCTCTAGGACACAACCGCTGTTTCTTTTTTTCGTGGAAATTGGGGAGATTTTGAAGGGCCAGCTGGGAAACTTAAAAATGAAAATGACTGGTCATCGTGTACTTCACAACTGTAAACGTAATATCGATGCTCGGGATTCGAATTTATTTTCAAAGGCCGCGCCAGTTCCCGGTTGCCATGCAGTTAGTGTTACGAGAGTGACTCGTGTTATTAAAGGTTTATCGTTTGCAACAACTTTTCCTATAATAGGTAGATATCCAGTCGAGATGTATTCAGAATTACGGGAGAGGCGGCGAATGCTGAAACGCTGGAAGGTCGTCGATGAAATTTCAATTAACGAAAATCCTGACGGCGCAGCGTTCTGATGACGTCCAGCGAGCCCTCCGATTGTCCAACCTAGTTGAGTACAAAAATCGAATTTCGTGCCCATCGTTTTCCATTATCTCTTTTTTGTTTCCACCTACGCGTTTTTGATTTATTTTTTCGTTGATACGACTCGGATTTAATACATTGTTTCGTTGTCGTGGTTATTTTTTTCATGCTGGCGTAGATAAAGTTTATTTGTGGTTACGAAAAAAAAAAAAAAAAAAAAAAATAGAAGAGAAGAGAAAGAAACTGTCGCGAATAAAAAATTACACTTTTAAGCTAATTTCGTGTACAGTTTTGAATTACGAACGTCTTTACGATAGTAAATTTTAAATTTCTAATTTATGTACTTTCGCTGGGTTGGTAAATTAATAAAAAGAACAGCTTTGTTGGTAAAAAGATAATGTAGAACTTCTTTGTTTTCAAAGTGTGTGAGGTCTGTGGCTTGTTTTTGTTCTCGCATCGTAAAAAGGTTACTTTTTTTTCAGCTGAAATGCTGTGGCATAAATCAGTGTTTTGGTAATTTAGATATAGTTCCTGTAACCACCCTTAACTAGACGCTGATTATTCGGTCATTTGAACAATATTTAATACGGTTCCGTTCTCGAACATTTTTGACTTTCAAATTTCGAGGTGGGGAATATTTTAGAAAAATGTGTCCATTATGGTTGTAACTCCACAGATGAAGAGTATCTGAGGCAAAATTTTGACTATTGGACAGTTTGGGACGTGCACTGATCCAAATCTTTCTTTTCCAGTTCTCCTACTCGCTAGGAAAAATAGATAACTTAGTGTCTGATCAATCAGGTAGAACCCAATGTTATAACATTCAACACAAATAAAATAAGTAAAGAAGATTTAATCAGCTCTATTCATCAGCAGTGACGTCGCAAGTTTTTTTTTCTAGAGGGAGGAAAAGATAAAACAAGAATTTGAGTAGACAAAAATAATAAAATATAAAAATAGTTTCCTTATGAACAAGGTATTATAAATCAAGAACCAAAGAAACAATGCAGAAAAATGAGATTCCTTGTCAGACAAATGATGTTATATAAGAGTTGATAAGCAAAAATATAGTATATAAAATTTTGGGAGAGCACAAACAATATTTGATATCTACATTTTTTTTTATTGGGGAAACAAGTATCTTTATACTTCCCTCCCCCTCCCGTTTTGACGCCACTGCCCATTCGTGAACTCTGATAATGATATAATACGTTAATTTTCAACTGTTTCACGGATTTAGGCCATCATCCTGTTCTGGGCTGGTTCTAAATATCATTTTTGACATGTTCACCGGGTTGGGCAATTCTTCAATTTTCGGCCATTTGTCAATTACAGCAACTCGAATGGTTTACGCCCTTTGTCACTGGAAGCGCAGTCTTGGTCAGTTCAAGAATTATCGGAAGTTGTTCTCTGTAACCATTGGCTCTAGCTAGCAACATTCCTGTATTAGGGGCGCGGCTGAAATGGGCTGGTGAGCAGAAGGCTCTGACACCGCCAGAAGTGAAGTTCCTGCGGACGAAAGCTCTACTATGGATATTTAGCATAAGATGCATCCCGAAATTAATTATACATAACTGGACAAGGACATGAAGCACCCATATAACTCAAGTTTGTAAGACTCCTTCCACTGGCCCGTGCGAAGCGTAATCGAAGCAAGGTAAGACATATGCGGAGGCAACTAAGATTTTTATACGGTTAGACAAACATACGGAGCCACTTGAGGAAGTTCTGGACTGACTTTGGGGGGAGGGAAGCTGGCCCTCCGTGAGTTAAAAAAAAAAGTTCAAGAGTTACTATTTAGTTTTGGGCTTTCATCAGTGTTTAGCCATGTGGCACTTTCAAACTATTTAACAGTATTCTAAGCTGTTCATCAGTTTTAAACAGTTAAGGAGTTCTGGTTAGGTCTTCAGGTTTTTTTTCGACAGTATTTTGCCATGAGTCTGTTTTGGACTGCTTGACAAGCAGTTCAAGGGTGCTGGTTTGTTTCTCAGTTTTGGACTGCTCGTCAGTTTTGGGTCATATGATCGCTGTTAAAAAATGATCTAATGTTTTTTTTTTCTTTCTTTCTTGCTTCCTGCTGAATTGACATTTTCCTGCAAGTTTTGGCCATTCAGTCGTATCTGAGATATCAGTCGAAAAAATATAAAAATTATTGACTTTTTTCTTGCTTATATAAAAAATTTACTTGCTGAGTCAGTATTTTTGACCTATTTTCAACCCTATTGCTGATAGGTTTTGCAACGCTTCTGGACTATAGTAATCAGTCAAATTTCTCAACAAGGTGACGTTCTGCAGGTCAAATTTGAGTATATCAAATTAGGAATCAAAACGAATTGATTAATATATAATAAGTCCACAATTGAGAATACTTGAACGTTCAATGTCTGGGCTTTCTGCTCCAACTTTGAACTCATTACATAAGGTAAGGTTTGTTACCATAACACAATTGCCACGTTGACACACCTCTCATAACTTCCATGCTATTAGCGCTCCAAGCGCCAAAAAGGAAATTGTGGAGAAAGACAAGACGCATCGCATATCCATCATTCGCAAAGATCCATGAAAAATTTTATTCTATTTTTTTTTTGGGGGGGGGGGAGGGAATCCCATTTTTTGTGTATTTTTACCAAAAATTTTATTTGTTTATTTATTTTGAAGACGAACTATTAGAGATAAAGCCAAAAACTAATAGATAGTTGGAATCGTGATTTTCTGCATCGACTGGTGTAAAAACATTTTGAAAATGAATACCTACTTGGTTAGTTGGTAACGCTGATTTAAAAAATGTTTACGGTGTTGCCACCTTAACACAACCTGATGTATGGTCACGATGACATAGATTTGTTGAAATATTGATAACACGTTCGCATTCGTTACATTCGTGATCTTTTTGGCAAAATTAATACGTTCTTATTGATTTTAAAAATCCGATGGCGACTCTGATCCGGAATCTTTCACATCTTAGTAAAAACCCTTACATGAGGAAACCCTCCGCCCGATATCACGAATTTAGAAAAGGACCAGTTTCGATTTAGTACAATAATTCAAATACGCCAGTGGTTCAGAAGGAACTACACGTCTTCAGTTCATTATGTAGGATACATTTTGAACCGCAAGGAAAAGGAATACGAAGTTAAATTTTTACGTCGAAAACACGAAAATTCCTTCTATTTTCCACACATCGAAGATAAAGCCAATGTTGAATTATTTGAAGATGTAGTTGTGGTATTACCTGACCCTTCAGCAACCAAACAAGCTGCTCGTCAACAAGGAATTATGAAATTCGAGGCTGTAGATCTACATTTTTATGCAGTAAAATGAAAAACATCGCGATTTTCTGCATTTATTTTTATTAATTTACGTTTTTGTTTGATTTTTTTCCATTTATTTTCGAAAAATTTGCGTCATGTTATCTGTTAATCATTACTTATGATTAAACTTTATTTTTGATTAAAAAAAGTCGATAATGCTATTTTTTTTTTTTTTTTCAATATAATATATATTTTCACAGAATTCTGGTGTGTCATCGTAGCAACATCATGAATAATGTTATTCGGATGTGTGTCATCGTGGCCTTAAGAAATGGCACCATGACACAAAAAAGTTGTTTTGGGTTTTCAAGTATAGCTCCGTTATTTGTGAATACATCCTAACACAAAATTTGTAGTACAATTCCAAAATATCAAGCTTTCTAACGGTTCAGAGAGATCCAAAATCGATTAAATAGACTTCGAGTTATAGCAAAAAATATGCTTTTTTGTGTCATGGTGACAAACCTTACCTTACACCCTTCAAGTACACCGATTAATTACGAGACAATTTTACATAATTTCTTTTCAGACCAAAAGCACATTTCACCTACTCTACCCCGTATTCCGTCGCACAAATTCTCGAGGGAAAATGGTTTTTCGGCCCTCTTCAGTTACGTTTCATCAATATTATTTCTAGCCATTTTGGTCAACTATTTCATTGTATTTTCTCGTTTGTGGTCAGTTAGTCCAAGTTGGTTGTGTTTAATCATGTTTAACCAGCTTTGATCTCACGCCATCAAAATTTCTTTTTCAGTTTTGTTAAATTTGGTCGGTGCTATTCACCATGTTTCGTATAGAACAGTTTTCAGAGCCAGTTGTGAAACGTATATATGTACAATGTACATACTAATTGTCTGAAAAAATCCGTGACTTCGTGCCAATCGGCTGAAAGAAAAAAAAAATGCGGTTAAAAAGGAGGAAACGGTGAAAGGGGAAGAAAGGAAGGAAGACAGAGAAAAACACACGAGAAGAAAAAGGAATAAGAAAAAAAAGAGAGACAAAAAGAACGGTCGACGATAGAAACAAGTAGTCCGATTTTTCTGGGAAAATCAGACTGAAAACTTTTTTGACTCAAGAGGCTATTTTCAAAGATTGGCCCCGAGGCGCATTTCACCTAAATCCGACTCGACTCATTTCTTCTTCAATTCGGCTGCATCACGTCATGCTTTTCTAACTTATACCCGATTTTAAACTTTACATGTAAGTTTCGACCAACGACGAGAATCGAAAGAGCTTTTTCCCCATACAACTCGTATATAGCTCGGGATTATTTATGGAGAGGGCATCAACGAGACTTTCCCAGAAAAGCAACAGTGCTACACTCGGGCGTATACAACCTCCTCACGGATATTTTTCGTCAGGTCCAAAAGAAAAGTCGGCTTTTGCGGCGTTCGGAGATACACAGCAATGCTAAACTTCGGCCACTAATTACGATTCAATCCTTTTTCAGCCTATAGTATCTCGGCTCCGTTTCGAGTAAGCATACTATATGCACCCTCCACCTGAGATTTATTTCCATGTAACTTATTTGTTTGCCCGGTCTCCGGAATTGCTCGACTTTTCCCAAATCTTTCGTAACAACCCAACTGAAAGTTTAAACCGCATTTTTGGGACTTTTTTCTCCGTACACGAGACTTTGGTGAAAAAAAAAAAAGAATCACTTGGAAACAACGAGACGATTCACGCTCGAGTTTATTACAGTAAGACAAAATAACAAGAATATTTTCGCCTTGTACAACGAAACGACTCGATTTCGGTGTACAACAAAGGGAGAAAGAAAATAAGTCGTAAAAATAATAGAATTTAGTTACCTCCTTAAAGAACTTTAGAATCGAATAAAATCGTTTAAAAAAGAGTTCTTTGAACATCTCTTCAGCTTTTCGGTATAATTTACGGAAGATATTTTCGAGGAACGAGAGACAAAAAGGGAAAAAATGAAATGAGAAAAACTAAACGTTATAATGAGGTTTTTTGTGACTTTTCCAAATATTATATAAAACGTCTTCGTTTTTTGTTTCCATAAAAATGTAAATATTATATGGAGGAGAGAGAAGAAGAGAGGCCAGAAAAAAGTCGGCTATTTTCTTTCGGCAGATATACCGAAGTAGGGGGTAAAAGTTCGCGAGTACGAATAGCAAACGACACCGACAGTGAAAGGGAAAGTGAAAAAAAAAAGGTAATCGCGGTCTTTGTGATGGGAAATGCCATTAAACGTGACGGGGTGGAAAACTACAGCAAGACACCAGCGATAACGAAGTAAATTAATTTTTATGAAAGGTGTTCGCTGTTTCCAACGCGAGTTAATTAAAATTACGTTTAAGTGATAAAAAGTATACGGCCGGCATTTTGAAGACAAAAACAACTTTAAAAAGCTCGTTGTCATTGGCGTATAATAGGATCATACTTCTATATGGTTTACCCCGCTGTCACCATATTTGAAGCTCGTCTTCCAGACAATTTTAGTCGGTTCGGCAGGCAAAAACAAAAAGCAGCTTTTACGGGCTTTTGTGTTATCATTTTTTTTTTTTTTTTTTTGCGGGCCGATAGTTTCTCATTTCAATTTCACAGCGAATAAATGGCTCCAGACACAGCGAGGCGCGACACGAATGAAACTACTTTAAGCATTCAAGTTTCAATGGCAGCACAGGAATCGATTATAGTAGACTCCCGATTATCCACCTTAATTGGGACTGAAGGGGGTGGATAACCCGAAAACCAAGGTGGTCACTCAAACTTTTCCTCGAAAAAATTGAAAAAGTGACAAAAATTCACAAACAAGTGACCTAAGAAAGACACCCGTGCTGCTCCGCAGCATAAGCTGTTAATTGAAAATATAGTGGCTGAAGCTGAGAGCCAATCAGAATGAAGCAGGAGTTATTTATTTATTTTTCTTTAATCTACAATTTTTTTCCCTTTTAAAATTATAACTGGTGAAGTTGAATGTCCACTCACAAACCACAACTATCCTCAGACTTAACCGACTTGAGTGGTCATAAGCTCAAATGAAAGGTCTTGATCCACTGAATGTTCTTAGAGCAAAATAAATTCTTCACCTCAATTAGAATCTGAGATATAGATCTTTGAGTCAAGAAAAATCTTGAAAATATCAAAAGTCAAGTTGAATGTCCACTCACAACTGTCCTCAGACTCAACCGATTTGAGTAATCAAAAGCTCAAATGAAAGGTCAACTTGATCCACTAAGTGTTCTTTAGAGCAAAACAAATTCTTTAACCCAATTAGAACCTGAGATATAGATCTTGGAGTCAAGAAAAATCTTGAAAATATCAAAAGCCAAGTTGAATGTCCACTCACAACTGCCTTTAGACTCAACCGATTTGAGTAGTTGCAAGCTCAAATGAAAGGTCTTGATCCACTGAGTGCTCTTAGAGCAAAACAAATTCTTTACCTCAATTAGAACCTGAGATATAGATTCTGAGTCAAGAAAAATCTTTAAAATATCAAAAGTCAAGTTGAATGTCCACTCACAACTGGTCTTCAGACTAAACAATTTGAGTGGTCAAAAGCTCAAACGAAAGTTCAACTTGATCCACTGAGTGTTCTTAGACAAAAATGAACATTGATACATTAATTAGAACCTGAGGTATTGATGTTTGAGGGGAGGAAAAGCTTGGAAAAGTCATAAATTAAGTCGCGTTTCAGTATAACTTGAGAACGGTCAAAGTTAAGTGAATTCCAATACTTGATTACATATGTACATATGTGGCAGTTTCTATAAAAATGGGTAACTTTGTAGATCTAACAAATTTCGAGTTACGGGTAGTACGTAATAGACAGAAGAGTGAATGCCCATTCCAAGGAGCTATGGACGAGATCTGTAGCGTTTTTCTTTGCGTTGATACAAGGGGTCAAACATGACACGTTTTCGAGAAAAACACGTTTAAAGTTAGACACACCTTTTTCTCCCACTCCCTCAAGCGGCCGTAACTCGCCGCGGAATCACGTTACCAGCCTCGATGAGGGCTTGTTGGAAAGGTAATTTTTCGCTCTTCTACATGGTAACAATTCGGAACATCCGATTTATTCATGACCTCTGAAAAACTGCGAAGACGCGCACGCAGACATTCGCATTCTTTTCTCATTCTCTTTCATAATAAATTCTCTTCCTCCCTCTCCCTCCAATCTCTCTCACACGCAAATTTTGTCTCATCGTTATTGGATGCTTTTTATATAGAAATCGACCAAAATCAAAATTGATTTTTTTTAACCAAAAAATTTTGTTTTTCTTTTTCGCGTTTTCTGAGACTTTGATCGATTGACAAAGTTACCCTTTTTTATAGAAACTGCCACGTATAAATACCTTTCATTAAATAAAAATGAAGCAAATTGGCTGGATAGAACGGCCGGACGAACTCGTATTAGTTTTCATCAATTCTTTTAATATTGTATAGATATTCTGCCATAGCTAAATAGATAGCTCTTTTGACAACACAACATAAAATGAAACTTATAAGACTGACAAACGTCCTAAAATTGTCAAATGACCCAAAATCACGGTCAAATAGCAGAAAACGGATAGATTCAAGACTTAAAGTACAGCCCAAAATGCTCGAACAGTTCTAAATCAATAAATAAATAAAAACATCAAACTCTAAATGAAGCCAACACTGTTCAACAACAATACTGATACCTGGCCCAGAGCTGATATTTAGCACAAAACAGGCCAACAATTGAAAATTATGGAATAAACCAAACCGTCAAATCAGCCAAAATCAACAATTAGCTCTGCTGACTCACGACAACCCAAAATATTCACACAGTCCAAATTTGCAAACGAATAAAAACTAAAGGAAATACTAGAATTCAAAACCAGCTCACAGCAGAAAACTGGTCCAAAACTCTCGAACAACTCACAATTGTCAAACGACCACCGACTGTTGAAAGACTGATGCTGTTAAATACCTCAGAATATTCGGAACAACTTGAAGGGACTGATGCCAAACAGCCGAATACTGACAAATATTCAAAAGAAAACAGTTCAAAATGAAAGAATGGTCCGTAACACATTCAAAGCATTCAGTCGACTTCAAAATATCAAACAGCCGAAAACTATAATAAATAGTCTAAAACCAAAAATCAACTCAAGCAGATAAATGACCTAAGACTTAAAAACAGCCCAAAACTGATAAATAATTCAAAATTCTCAATCAGGCAAACTATAAATACAGAGCCATAATTGGCAATCTATTTTAGATGATAAACGGTTCAGAACTCTCAAGCAGCTCGACATAGAAAAACGGCATAAAACACTAGAACGGCCCAAACTGGTAAACGACCCATTATCAAAAACTGCTCAACTTGGCATACAGCCTAAAACCGATAAATAGTCCAAAATTATAAACCAGCTCAAAACAGAACAATGGGCCACTAGAACACTACCATAGGCCCCAGACAAACAGTCAAAATAGTCAAACGATTCAAAACTGTCAAAGAACCCAAAAGTTAAAGTCTGAAGTTCACACAATGATGTAGAACTGTCCAACCGACTAAAATCAACTTTATTTTGCTTGTGAACCCCATTTGTCCGAGAAACGGACATTTTATAGTTGGAAAATTCATGTTCTTTCCAACAAAGTTACTTCGATTCGTTTCTGATCTGGAGTATAAGTCCGAGTAGTCTGAAGTCAAGAGGATGTAGGAGGAAATGAATGTGAATACCTTAGGATAGGGCTGTTCTTTTATATACGAGTATTATAGATGTCAATTCAAAAAATTTGAATCTGAAACACAACAGAGGGGATAGGTATTGTATCGAGCAATACCCATATTTTATTTCATCTATATCAAATCTTCTGCCCTTTAACGTAACCTCATTTTTTCCAAAAATGCCATACGTTTCCCTAGGAGCTGAAAAGTCTGACGTTCAAATTTAAAAATACGATGGGGAACAGACAAGAATTGCGCAGAATAGTAACATCGATATTCGATTTTATCTTTTACAGCCCCTTGCATTTCAAAATTCGAATTAAAAAATTTTATAGTGTTCATGTTGGAGTGTGAGTGAACTTGATAATACTCTGTATGTAGGGTATGCCAATTCACAATTTCTTCTTCTTTAGTCCCGAAAGCTTTCGGCTGTTACGCCATCTTCATTGAGTACCCCAACACTTTTCTCTTTGTCGTCAATTATAAAATACAGGAAGGTATTTTTCGCTGCTTCAAGAGAATAGTGACACAACTGCAAATTCGATTTTCTCCGAGTTAAATCGTGTAATATGTCGCAAAAACACTAATGGTTACCAAGGAAGAACGACGGAAATGTAAAAGTGCAATACAGCAAACTGCCGATAGAGGGCACTTGTGTCGTTCTTCCTTGGTAACCATTAGTGTTTTTGCGACGACCTGTTATACATTCTAACTCCAAACAAGTCAGGTCGCTTTGCGACCAAGTAATAGGGTCGGCCTTTCAGCTGAAGTCTGGGCGGCTATTCCACTAACCAACTTCGAACAAAAAGTGCAAAAGTACAATCGCACTTGGACGCTGTTGAGAGTAAGGAAACCAACCAGCAACATCTGTTTTCTGTGAGCACGTGATTCTAAGTTCAAGAGCCATATGTAGAAACTATATGACATAGCGTTTACTGATAAGGTTTGATCAACATGAGTACACATTTTTGAATCGGGGGCTGAATACTGAAAAATTATACTTTTTACACTCTTTCCAACGATACTAATAACTCATTTTGTTTACAAAAATGTCAGTTGGTTCATGCCGACCCTAATTCCAGCAAGAATCATACAGAATATTACAAACCTCATAAAATGAACTCCTTTCATCGATTCTTTGTGTTGATACCGCGAGTCTCTTTTGCTGAGCACGACGTAAAACCATCTTTTTATCGGTTTCTTTTACACACGATTACATTCACTTTTACATTTAAAACCACAAGCGCCACTTTCAACAGCAAACGCGATTCATTCTCGTGCATCTCGAACATCAATTGATAAGAAAAAGAGCCACTGGAAGACAAACCCAAACTACTGATGTCACGCGTCGCGTAGAACTATTTTCCCATTGGCTGCGCCGACCATAAGCCACTGACATCACGCGTTGCGTGGAACTACTTTTCCATTGTATAAGGCTCGGCTACGCCGACCCTAAAAAACCGGATTTGCAGTTGTGTCACTATTCTTTTGAAGCAGCCATTTATAGTCGACGACAAAGAGAAAAGTGTAAGGGTACTCCACTGAAGATGGCGTAACAGCTGAAAGCACTCTGGACTACAGAGGAAATTGTGAATTGGCACACCCTACATATAGAATATTTAAAATTTTATTCCTACAAAGTAAACTGCAGCATTGTCAGAAAAATTGAAGACACAGGCACAAGATTGTAAATAAAATTTGATGTGTTTTTATCAAATACTTGTCTTTCTCCCTCTTACGTTTTCAAATTCAAACTTGAAATTGTCTTTCCCCCTCTTGCGTTTTTAAATTCCAACTTGAAATTTTTCGTTCCATCCTAATGCATTTACCTTCCTTCACATTTAGAAGAATGCGAATACTTTTAGAACCCAAAATACATAATGTTTTACAATTAATGCCTCACTAAAATGGAATCGAAAAAGAATCACGATTTTTAATGCCTTTTATTACCAAATGTCCCGTGGCATGCTTTTCAGGTAAGCAAGGTAAGCACCGCTTACCGTGAAAATTCCCGAGAAAATAAGTTTTTATAAACAATATCAACTTCAACTCGTAACAAGTAAAAGATAATGAAAAATTGGGCAAAACAGCGACTGTATTGACGCCTACAATGTTTACGCCTAAGTTATAATAAATTCACGGGAGATGTATACTGCTGGCGTTCAGTAATCCCCTAACATAGGCCAGCAAGGTGTGCGCACGCATTGCACGACTTACGCTCCGCCTCTGTATTAATTATCAACCCAAAAACACACTAGCATGTTCGATGAGACGAAACCTGTGCGTTTGGTTGCGTTCTGAAAGCGCTTTGAGTCAAGCTTGGCTCAGCTGTGGCTACACACGAACGTCGAAGTTGACAGTGAAACGTGTACTAGTCAATGCTTCATGTTTCAATGCTCCGTGTTTTTTTGTCCCCAAAATGCATATTCGAGATCTTATTGAAAAACCGCTTTCGCGACGTACTCTTAATGAACAATTAGAAATTATTAATGGTGGGAAGCCAAAACCAGAATTACCATTTTAAAGAACTGAGCAAAAGAGAGGTGGTTCGAGTTTTACTAGACACTGCCACATATCGCAATTTGAAAAATTTTGTGGTTAACCAGTTGTGAAGATGGTGGGAAACTGTTTTGTTGGCCGACATACTGATAGGGGGGTAACTCCCCCCTCCTCCCCTGTAAGAATTCTTTACTCAGGGAGAATCCAACAAGTCAAAAGGTTTTTCTTTTTTGCTTTGATATACTTGGCAATTTTGAGTTGAGTCAGTTGGGACTTTCACAATTTTCGTCCCTCCCTCCCCCCTCCAGGAAAAACTCTGCAGTGGTACGTATTATTTGTCACAGAAAAGAATAAATGCATAAGGAATGACCCTACACAGGAATACAACAATTTGAATAATTTCATCAATGCATTTTGTAGTAACATGTTTCATACTTTTATTCTGATATTTACTTCACCTCTACGCTTATCGCTTACTTCCTAGGAAAAATTTATTCGAAAAAATAATATCAAATACGGAGTTGAATCCACTCTTCCAATCTCGTCACTACCAGGGGGCATGCCTCCCTTAATGGCACCCCAAAAATCAACATATCTATAACCGATTCCACTCGTTCATGTGAATTTTTTTCGAACAGCCCAACGACTGGCGTTCACATTGCGAAGCAGTTTCGCATAAGTTTTCGATTCTCGCCGCTAAGACACGCGTTAAGTATTTATAATTATACACCATTTCTGAAACGCATGCTGGCTGCGGCGAGTATACACTTCTCGAAATCGGCTCTCGCCGAAGTTATGTAATAATTTTGCGAGTAAAAAGCGCCCATGGTTTGCGGTCGGTTGTAATTTAAACTTAACAAAAGCAAGAATCATTATAAACGAGTTAAGAGATCTACTCGCGGCTGCCGAGTGAAACTTGTAATTGCTTTCATGATCCAGAAAATTATCGGCCAGCCCTTTGAAGAAAACACCCAACGACGGCGAATTTAACGTCAAAACTTGTTTATATCGAAGACGGCGTAGAGTAGCCGGCCAGAGCGAAGTACATTACATTTATACATAAGTTTTCGGATACATAAATTTTTTGTCTGGTCTAGTTCTAGTAATACTGCAGCAGTAGTCTGCATGCGTGGATTCGGGAAACAAAAGCTAACTGCGTATTCTACCGTTTAATTATTATGTAGTAGTAAGTACCGAGAAAAAAGAAAAAAGAAAAAAAGTCTTCATAGGAAGGAGTGCAGTTTGTACCGGAGAAACTTTGTTAGAAAAGGGAACGAGAAACCCGGCCCAGTAGTGTGACCTTTTTTCCCAGGTGTCACTCGGGGTCTAAACGGGCAAGATGACAATTTCCATTTCCAAATTTTCGCCACGGGGAGGCAAACCATTACTTCAGAGCGAACAAAGCGTTCATATGTTTGCCCGAAACCAGACGGATGGGGGTACACCAGTTCTGCGCAAATCGGTAAAACCTATTTTTCCATAGGACAGTTCCACGCGAAAAATTATCCAATAGAATTGGCATGTCTATACTCGCCCAAAACCTGTACCCACTCCCAAAGTAATTTATCTCTTCTCATCATAGATACCTACTTGTACATATTAGTATGTTCGGAACACTAAATTGCATTAGTTCGTTGTGTGAAAGTATAGAAAAATATTATGAATAACAATTTTTAAGTGGAATACCTAATTATGGAAGTTTCTTCACTCGTCAGTGAAAGAGGAAAAGACTTAAAATTCTATAATAATTTTAAATTATGGAAGGATCGTATTGTTAAAATTGGAATACCTTGGAGATGTACTTCTAAAAGTGTTGTGCGCGTATGTATAAAGACGAAACAGGTCAGTTGTTCTTCAAGGAGGAGACATTTTTCGCAATCATGAGCCACCTATGATCACGCCTAGGCAAGAAATTTCAAATGCAGTCAAAATCAAGGCTTTAAATGACATTTCTCTCAGACCGATGAAACTAATGCGAGATGAAATTGTGAAGCAAAATGCAACTGGTAAGATAAATGTGGCAGTTTCTATAAAAAGGGGTAACTTTGTCAATCCGACGAATTTTGAGTTATGGATAGTACGTAATTCAATTCAATTCAGTTAGACTTTATTACACATAAATAATCCATTTTATATTATATTACTGCACTTAATTAATTAACTGGCCTTTTATATTGGGCATAGACCTCCCTATGTACTATCAATTGAATGGGCCACATTGATAGTATGTAATAGAGGAATGAATACCTGTTCCACGGAGCTATTGGCAAGATCTGTCGTGTTTTTCTTTGCGAAGATACAAGCGATCAAAGTTGAGTGCAATGAGAACGCGCGAAAACACGTTTTCAAGAAAAACGCGTCTAAAGCTAGCCACACCTTTTTCTCCCACTCCGTCAAGCGGAAGCGGCCGTAACTCACCGCGAAGTCACGTTACCAGCCTCTACAAGGGCTCGTTAGAAAGGTAATTTTTCACTCCTCTACAAGGCAACAATTCAGAACATCGGATTTGTTCGTGAGCTCCGAGAAACCGCGAAGAAGCGACGCCACATTCGCATTCTTTTCTCATACTCTTTCATAATTCTCTTTCTCTATCTCCATCTTCTCTCTCACACCCGTAAATTTTGTCTCTTCGTTATTGCGATTTTCTTTCTATAGAAATCAACCAAAATCTCAAAAGTGATTGTTTTGACAAAAAAATTTTGTATTTCTTTTTTTGCGTTTTCTGTGACTTTGATCAATCAACAAAGTTACCCCTTTTTATAGAAACTGCCACAAAGGTCGATAATCATGACAGTATTCGTGTAAGCATTTATCGCAAAAGGCACTCAATTCTACCAACCCTGCCTATGGACATTGCTGGAGTTCATGTAACCGTGGAAAACATGGACATACGTACTCACAATGGGCAACCTCTGTTACTCATTAATGACAAAGCAAATAACATTGTGTGCTTTGCACCAAAAAGCAATTTGAAATAACTGTGTTCTGGTGATACTGCTCTTGTTGATGGAATTTTTAATAGTTGCCCGAAATTTTTTTGTCAGCTGTTCACCCTTCAGATAGTTGAAAATGGCCACTACGTTCCTTTAGTATGGGCATTACTTCCTTTGAAAAAGGAAGCAATATTATATAGACTGCTTTTTTCCCACCTTGTTGACCACCTGTGCTGCAGAAAATTTGAAGTTTGAGCCTCCCACTCTTGTTGCTGATTTTGAAATTGCCTTTTGAAATGCTTCAAACTCATTGGTCTTGACTAGAGTTAATTCGTTGTTGCTTGTAACTGATATATAATTAGACAGGATTTCTGCACGGAACTACGTGATACAAAAAATACACTTGGCGCGGAACTGGTACATTTTTTAGGAGTTCGCACGGAACTGTTTTACATCCAGGTACAGTCTAGAAAAACGGGAATCAAAATTCACATACTGGTAAAGAACCACGTATGTAAACAATCGCTTCGCCACAAAGAAGACTTACCTGCGTCTTTCCCTGTACCCTTCAACTATTCCCGACAGCAAAGTGAATTTAGTATTGAGAATTTCAGGGACTTGAGGTAACTTAGACGTTATTACAAAAAAAGTGTCCAAGCGCATAAAAATCGTAAAGAAAACAACAGTGGCACAGCATACAATAGGCACTGATTTTCGCGGTTCTTGGATCCTTTTTTCATAATAACGTTCACTTGACGTACAATTATGAAAAAGTATATAAACTTGCAGCGTTTTCATCCGTTGAGAGAATTATCGAAGAATGTTTACAGTACCTGTCACCATCCGAAAGGGTTTATTTGTCTCGACCATCCAATTTGCTGATAATTTCGCTTCGCCGGCCCTTCTTTGAATCAATAAAATACGAACTCGTTAACTGTCGAGCGTTTCGCTTTCTCCGTCTCTCGCCTGTCTTAAAAATGTATTTCGTTTAATAAAATTACAAACGCCGGCAGCGCTTATTAATGAAATTAAAAAGCGACTTTAAAACGGCTTACGCCACGTAACCGCGTCTATTCTCTCCATTGTCAATGGTCGACGGTTTGGAAGCGCTATAGTCGGAGACGAGGACAACCAACTGATAAATCATTTTTCGAGTACACTATTCATCACCGAGGCTGGAAAAAAATCACCCTTTCCTCCGCTATCGACTGTGGAAATTAATTTCCAACCGCATTATGTATACTCGCGACCGAAGAAGAAAAAGGTCCGTGTTTATTTTTAATATTTCGAATATAATACAAAAAGTATTCCATTATGTGCCACAACCCCCAGCCCCCGCCCGAATAATACAAGGCACACGCCGTGGCCGATGACAGGAAACGATGTTTCAATTTAACCCTCGAAGAGGGAACGGGGAGCCGCGACAGCGCGGTAAGAACCGATAAATATTCTACACGGAATGCGAAAAAGCAAAGTCGGCGGCTGTAAAAATAGTTTCGAATATGTGTCATCAAGATGGCGCTGGGTAATGAAAGGCATCAGCGAATACCTAAGAACGTAGAAAAGCCGCGGAAATCGAGAAGAAAAGCTGAAAGGCTGGCACTGAGAGGCCGGCAACCGGCAAGTCCCGCGGATGCCAGCGGCTGCCAGAACAACGTTCGCCGGTTATTATGCAAATAGTTGGCAAGTTTTTGTCTCTTGTACCAGCGCGAGGTCTACGGGCGCAAAGTTTGAAGATTTCGCCGCAGCCGAGTTTTCTCATCTGCCGGCCGCAGTGTCTAGCTCGCGGTACGGAGGAGCACGGGATGGCGTATATGCGAACTGCTGTACATACGCTGCGAGCTCCTCTGTTCGCTGGTCTTTGGAAACTGACATAGCATCGTGCTATACACATATTATAGTAAACACGTTAACGAAGAATGTTATAAATGAGGACCATAAATACGCCCGCGGCGTGGTTTGTTGGCGGTGCGGTTAGCGAGGGCGCTTTAACGATTAATTTGTCAGAGACTTGGGCCGGAAACGCGAGCGGCGCGGCGCCCGTTGCGGCGGTTCAAAGACTGTGTGCTGTAAAGTTCCGGTAAAATGATACCGACAGTGTTTTCGAATTGTTGTCAACAGTTTGCCGGCTGCGTCACGCGCCTTCTATAACTTTCATCTCGGCTGGAATTTCCGAAAGCCGGCGCAGTTCCGAACATGGTGTAGTAACCTACTCGACGGAAAATTGTGTATTTTATCGAAAAAACGCTGAATTCTATATGCGAGTTCAGAAGGGTGTAAGAACCGATTTGCAGATCGAAACAAAATCATCAATAATTGAAAACAAGCAGCTAGCTGCTGGAAGAGGGCCGGCTCTCGACTCGAAAATAGAAACTAGCTCATCTCTTATTCACAATCGCCCTTGAATAATAAAGCTAAGGGATAAAGCTAACAGCTGAAACCATTGAAAGGCTAGCTAACGACTAACACTTAAGGGCTAAAATTCAAAAAGCTAGTGGCTAATTCCTTTTACCGAGGACAGGCAATCAGCCACCAACCACAAAATGTGACAACTGTGACGTGTCACAAGAAAAGGGCCTGAATGGTAACTGGACATTAAGGCCCTTTTATTGTGACACATCACAGTTTATTCAAGAACGAAAGGCCAACTGCGACAGAGCCGGATTAGCTTATCATTACATCATTAGCCATTCAGTTAAAGCTAACAGTTTGGCTAATATTTACATCCTTCTTCAATAGCTAAGCTAACAGTCAGCTAGTCTTGACCGAAATTGCTCCGCTAATGGCTCAGATAGCTAATCTTGATTACAATTGTTCAGCTAATAGCTTAAAGCCAAAACTAGGGGCAGTACCTAGGACCATTTTTCACATTTTGGGCTCTGTAAGTTGATGTAAGGGTGACAAAATTTTTTGAATTATTCTGTTGGATAAAGCTACACTTTCTACATACTTTCGCACAAACGGACTTCGAAAACATCAAATATCCAATTTTTTATGTTTTTTTGAAAATGTTGGTCCTAGGTACAACACCATGTTGTACGTAGGACCACCGAATGTTGTACCTAGGACTACCTCATTAAAAGCAATAAAATTATAAAAGAAAGTATAATTTGATGTCTGAAAAGTACAACTCTTATAAGTACTTCAAAATTACAACATTTTTATTCCTAAATTACAAATGGCGATGAAGGGAGAGCGTTTCGAAGATGTTGAGGCGATTCAAAGGAATGTGACCAGGGCTCTAAAAGTCATTCCAGAAGAAGAGTTCTCCAGATCGTTCCAGCCATCGTACGAGCACAGTTAAATTTGTACAGAACGAGGAGGGAATTATATTGAAAACTGAATAAAAACTATTTTCTAAGCTCTTTTTTTCTTTCGTGAAAAAAATGAGTCCCGGAACTTATTGAATACACTGTGTAAATAATCCATAAAAGGTCCCTATAAAAGTGGAGGATTACAACAGAACCTCTTATCCGGAACTCGGTCTCCTGGAACATCCGTTAACCGGAACGTGAAAAAAAATACTCTTTTGTTCGTTTTTTCTTAGGTACTGTACTGTGAAATTATGTGGTATGTACAATATTTTTAGCAACTTTTGTCATAAATAATGCATAAAAAATAATGAAAAATGGTACATACTCGTACTATTCTGTATGCGTTTTAGAAGTCAAAATAATCAGTTTTTCGATGAACCGGAAATTTTGATATCCCGCAGACTTCTCGGAGCCTTATTGTTCCGGATAATCGAGGAGTCTTAAAAAAAGTAAGATAATCATAAAAAATCCCAATAAATCTACAGCTTCATGGACATCAAGTTAAAGGTCTAGAAAAACTGAACCTAATTTTTATACTTCTATTTTCTCCCAAACTATGTATAACATAAACATTTTGAACCAAAATACTTTATTGCATTTATTGCAACAAATAATAAAATTGTTACAATTTTTTTCCCAAGTGAAACGGATTTTTAAACATTTTTTTCTAAAGAAACTGAAAACAGAAAAATTTTCTGAAATTGAAAATTGATTAAATAGCTTTGAAAATTAGATTTTTATCTGAAATAGTCCGAAAAAGTCTTTAAAAACATTAATGTCAGGCGAAAATGTAACTTTTAAGGGACAATAGTCCAGAAAAAGTTTTACTAAAGTTATCTCATTGGTTTCAGAATTTCTTGAATCGTCCAGAAAACCTCAATCGACCTAATAGGCTGGGCCAGAAAAAAAAAAAGGATTTGCCTAAAAATCCAGGACTCTGATCAGAATGTTGTCGGGCGTTATCTCATCATCAGCAACTTCGCTACTGAACCAAACAACTATCTGCAGGGTTGCCAGATCAAAATACTCAGAAATCTTCATTTCTCAAATTTCCATAACATCCAAAATCCTCTAAAATCCTCAACCATGTTCCCGACTGCTTTAAGTGTGGCAGCCTTGCTTTTGAATAAAGACAATGCCAACAATGTACTGCGTCACTCACCATTTTTGATTTTTTTTTTGTAAAATAACTTGATGCGTACTTTTAGGAGCCCGAATGCCCAAGAATATGCATTTAACTTTTTCTGGGAAATCGTTACATCTTTTTAATTTAAATTTAATGGTTTAAAATTTTGAAAAAAAGACATAGTAAAAACCGATATTCTCTCCTCATTATATTAAAATTTCAGCAAATTCCATGTAAAATTGAATAATAACTTTTTCATACTACTTGATCAGAAAGGTAATGTTTACGTTGGTGTTTTACAGACGACAAGAAGCGCCTACCTCCATGCATCGAGTGCTAACGAAACCTACATGTAAAGTAAACGTCCCTCAATGTCAAGCGTTTTTACATGAAAAAATTGCTGGTTAGTAATTTTGTATCGGGGAATCGAACCTGCGTCCATTAAAACATTTGACTGAAATGCAGCGATTGTCTCTAACCACTCGGCCACGGGGCGAATAACAAAATAGCGACTTAAGAATGCATTTAAATATTCACGATGTAGTACAGCTGTTATGTCGCGGTCGTAGTAGTGTGAACGGCAATGAGATGTGTGTTGTGCGACTTTTTTGATTGTGCGACAGTGTTGTACCAAATGTACGACCAAACTCTCAATCCGCAAAATGTTGGTCCACTTCAAAGGAAAATCGCGGGACACACTGTTGCGCGACCGTGTTGTGTGCAAAAAGGACCAGTGTGGACGTGAATTCGCGCGTCTTCTGGGAAATTGATGCGACTTGCTGTTGGTTGATGTCAGAGAAGGGCGTTACTCAGAGCAAGTTGTTCTCTTGCTCTTGTTCACTATTTGGTGAACTTAGTTCTGAACTAGTTCATCTCCCCCAAAAAAGAACAAGAACTAGTTTACGATTTTTGGACCTGATCAACTTGTTCATGCTTTGTTATCTATTTTTTTTCCTCTTTTTTTCCCTGCTTTTTCTTGTATATTTTCACTTTCCAGACTTGAGATTCAACTTTCATAATGGTTTCAGAGTTACAACTGCGAAATATAACATTATTGAATTTTTAATTGAAGGAGAATTTCATCAAAAATCTTCGGGAAAAATGTTCGATAATCTCCAAGGAATTTCATCGTACATCTTCGGGAAAAGTGTCGGATGATTTTTAAGCAATTTCATTGCAAATTTTCGGAAAAAATTTCCAATAATTTCTGAAAAATCGCATTGGAAATCTTTAAAAAAATCTCCACTGTTTTCCAAAAAATTTGATAAAAATTTTTCAAGAAAATTTCCTGATAATATTTGAAGAATTTTATCGAAAGCACCCGTGGAATAACACCAAGAGTTTTGAAGAATTGTACCGAAAATCTTTAAAAAAAAACCTTCAATAGATAAAATTGAAAAAGAAAAAAAAAACAGATCATGTCAGCGAAAAACCACTGCCGCTTCTGATCAAGTAGTATAAAAATATCTTCCACAACAAGAGCCAAAAGTGAGTTTACATGACTCACTTTTGACTCTTGGTGTGTAATCCCTTATGCACCCACGTATTGCTGTAAAACGTTCCCGGGCAGTTTTAAGTTTGGAGAGGTCAAGTTTTGTCTCTAATCACATATATACTTTTCGAATATCTTTAGGATAATTCATCGAAATTTTAACAAGTTAGTAATGAAATGAAATGCTAAGTGTTAAGGAAAAATTAAAAAAGTGAATTAATTTGCTTTTTTTTCGACAATTCATCTAAAAATCGGAATGTAATTTTTTAGGTAAAAAAATTGTCAAGTAATACAGAACAAAATCAAAAAATTAATCTTTTTTGTACAAAATTAAAAATTAAAATTATTTTACAAACTTAAAATTTCAGATGGATGCAAAAACAGAAAGCTATAACAACTCGATTGTTTATTTAATTTGAAAATTGAATAATTTAGAAGTGAAAAGGAAAAACAGAAAAAAGTGCGATGAAATTATAAACTAAACGTTTACTTAAAAATCGAAATGTAATTTTTTATGAAAATAAAAAAAAATCTGAGTAATACGAAACAAAGATCAAAAAATTATTTTTTCAATTTTTTCAACTCATTGAATTCCCGATCAAGCGGATTTTGCATGCTCGTTGCTCGTCGCTGTATCCACCTGTCGATTAGGATCTAAAAAGTCACTGGAAAAATGCTACTGCATCAGCCGATCTTTTCCCTTTCAGTATCCCTCCACCATATCTCATTTTCCTCTTCTCTCCCTCCCGGACATTGCAGCGGCGCGAAACTCCCAAATTTACCGGCCCATATCTTATAAACTAAAACGGTCCACCAGGAAATATCCTGATAACTTATGTATACAATAAATCCGCTTCTGGTAGTATTATTTTATTTAATCCCTAGGGAAGCAGTTCTTCAGCTTAGCTAAAACTCTTCAATCTTGAATGCTCATACAATAATTTTTCAGGCTCGCACAGACTTGTTTTAAGTTCTTCAAACATCTTCCAAACCTAATTCAAGTCTCTCCGTAATCATTCAAAACTTGTTTCTGACTTCATAACTCTTTCAGACTTGATTATGGCTCTTCGGGAAACTAATTAAGATGTTTGAGAATCCTTACGGCTTTTTAAGATTCATAATATAAAACTCTAAAACTCCTTGAAAATAAGACGCTCATGCAGGACTCCCCCAGACTCTTGTTCAAGGCTTACTGATTGTTTAAAACTCATTTAAGACCTCTTATAGCTCCTCTAAACTTTACTA
The DNA here is from genome assembly GCA_031841125.1 of Acanthococcus lagerstroemiae. Lineage (NCBI taxonomy): Eukaryota > Metazoa > Arthropoda > Insecta > Hemiptera > Eriococcidae > Acanthococcus > Acanthococcus lagerstroemiae. Next base: position 38,265,904 of record CM063108.1, on the reverse strand, counting down.
AGTTCCTCCAAGACTCATTCACGACTAATAAAAAGTCTTCTATTCTCGTTTAAAACCAGTAGACGCTCTTTAAAAAGCTCTTCCGAACTTCTATAATATTCGCTATGATTGTTTAAGACTCTTCGTAACTCTTCCAAACTTGCCAAAGATATTTTCGGACTCTTTCAGCTCTGATCAGGACTCTTCAAGACTACATCATAACATGAAGATTCCTCAAGACTTGACCTTGGTGAAGGCGGATAAGGCCTCTCTAAATGACACGAGAGCTGCCATTGTATAATTCCATTGTATCCCTTGATGTGCGACTGTATTAGATATCAACTAGAATAAGCTCAATTATAAGTAAATTAATTTTGTTATTCCATATCAATATTATCTTTTGCCATTTACATTCGTGTAAGACAATTATTTTCAGAAATTTATGATGTGAATGGAGAAAATGGACCTCGAAATCTTCTCTTTCCCCGCTGTAAGGTAGTAAATTCAACTGTAAAAGAAGACACACCGCCGAAATTCAACTAAGATCCCCTTACCTCTTACACCTATAACAGGGTGGTAAAATCAATTGACAGACCTGCATAGCAACCTAAAATCAACCTTACAATCCCCTTTCCCCCTGTAGGAAGGTGGTAATTTCAACTGTAAAATAAAATACACCTCCGAAATTCAATTGAGATCCCCTTACCCTTTAAACCTGTAACAGAGTGGTAAAATCAACTGTATAGAGATGCATTCAACCGAAATTCTACTCGTACTTTTGGGTAGTGAAAAAACTGTGGTAAGTGGTATCAAAATCGGTGGTGCGATACAGTTTACCACTCAACTACCACTTTCTGTTCTATTGAATATAAGGTGGTAAAATCGCCGTGTCGTTCCAAAATGAGTATAATTTTCCTATTAGGGGTGGCACGAGTTAATGACCTCAGATTGAGCTCAAATTTTTTGTGGCGAGTTTCTAGGTCTATTGGAACAAATTTCAGTGCGACCATCAATTGGCGAAAAGTTGTAAAATAAGGGACACCCTAATGCTGGCAGTATCACAGTAAATGCGCGAAATGAAATTTAAATTCAGATGCATAACTAAAGTTGAAAAGCACAACATACTGATACGTTAATGTAGTAAAAACATACAATTTATATTAGGTGTACCCCCCCCCCAAACCCACGAGCACCTCCGGAGAGCGGCAGAGAAGGCGGACCGGGTCGCCGGGCAGCTGTTGCGACTGATGGCAAACCTGGGCGGCCCGCGGGAGCAGAAGCGGAGGTTGTACGCGAACGTCGTGCTGTCGGTCCTGACGTACGGCGCACCGGTATTCGCGGACGCCGTCCAGATACCGTACCGGAGAGTGGAGCTAGAGAAGGTGCAGCGGAGAGTCACGCTAAGGTGCGTCAGCGCGTATCGCACCGTGTCAACGGAGGCGGTAGGTGTGCTGGCGCGCCTTCCACCCATCGAGCTGAAGGTCGACGAGTTGGCGCAGTCCTACAAGGAGCAGAAGAAGGCGAGGACGCGGCAAGAGGCACGCCGGGCGAAGCGTGGCATTCAGCTGACCACGCTTCAGCGATGGACGGAGAGGCTCGCCCAGTCTTTGAAAGACGAGTGGACCCGGGAGCTGATCGGTGAGCTCGACCTGTGGTTAGGTAGGAGGCACGGAAGTCTGAACTTCCACCCTGACCCAGGTCTTGAGCGGACACGGCACCGGATGGGTTTGGCGGGGAGCGCCGAGTGCACCCATTGTGCAAGCGGAGAGGAGGACACGCCGTGGCATACGCTGTTCGAGTGCGACGCCTGGGAGGAGGAGAGGCGCGGGGCGGTCACGATCGATCCCGGAGACGGCGTGATCGACCGTCTTACGCCGGACACCCTGGTCCCGGAGCTGTTGAGGAGCCGGACCGGTTGGAAGCGGGTGTCGGGTTTCGTTTCGGCCATCATGCGACGGAAGATGGAGGCCGAGTGGTCGAGACAGAGGACGCAAGGAGGAGGAGAAGCTGGACTTGCTACTGCTGCTGCTGCTGCGGCGGCGGCGGATACCATCCAGCGAAGCTCGCCCGCAGCACCAGGGCTGGAGCAGAGCTCGCCCGCAGTGCAAGGGCTGGAGCTTCAATCAGACGAGTCTCACACGACGAGTGAGTGAAGAGGAAGAGGCAGCGCGTCCGTCTGCGGGGGCCCTGAAATTTCCAGGCGAGCGCTCTGGGAGTGCGGACCTCGGTCAGTAGGGAACCCCGTGGTGGCCCTGGCAGGACGCGCGCACCGTTCCGGCCAGGAGAAATGGGGGCTCGGGCCCGGCCCCAAAGCGTTCCCCTCGGTACTGATGCGATGCCCGAAAGGGTAGTTTCCGGTGCCGGGGGTGCGGTGTCTCAGGGGCCACTTTGGCATGCGTGCATCGCCATACGTCCCACCACACCCCCCTCCCCCAAAAACTTGCTAATCCCTCTCCTTGGAAAAATCTTGGCTACGCCACTGCAATGGCCACCCTGCAAACTTCCCCCGGTGTAACGCTATTTACACTAAAATATACAAATAAAATCAGTAAATAAAAAGTTTCACGATTTCCATTTGTTCTTGTAGTTTTCTGTTTCGTAGGTTGCTTTATATTGCTAGTATTTTGAAACTGTAAGTTGGTTTATTGCCACTTTTATGATCGTTTGAGTGTTTCCCAGTAAGCGATTTGTCATCTTCAAGTTGCTGTGATTTCTTGTATTCTTTCATTCTTGTCACGAATTTCCGTCCTCTTTCTATGTAAGACGAATCATTTGCGACGCCGCGACACCCACTTCCCCGCCAACGATACCGTATAGTTTTGCAGTTTCCCGCAATCGAGGGTCGTCATCTGCCCTCCATAAATACCATGGTCGAAGTAGCGGTCGCACTGCGCCGTTCAGCTCGACACCGGAGTCCGAATGACCATCAACCAAAGCCGGCAATAACGATGAGCTCGGTAACACTCGTTAAGTCGTCCACGTAATCGCATCCGGGCTACTCGACCGTGCCATACCGGGGGCACTGCCATCGCCGGTACACATCTCGCCCGAGTGACGGAAAATCGACGCTTACGCTCCCGCCTTCCTTTAATTTCCTAATAAGAAAGTATTTATAAGAAAAAAAAATGAGCGAGAAAGAGAGAGAGAGAGAAAGCGAAAGAAGAAAAACTGCTCTTCCATTCTCAGACTGCATTAAGCTCGCAGTCGCATCTCGATATCAGAAATAATTGAATTCCGGCTAACGAGCGAAAATGTAGCTATACTTTTTTTCTGCCTGTGTCCACTCTCGGTCGCTACTACCTCTGCAGCTGAGACCGCAGCCGCCACCGGCCAACCTCCCATTATACCCTTAATAAAGTGTGTGCGCTTTAGCTATACATACAGTCCTTAACTCGAATTACATTATCCAGTTTAATCGTATTCCGCGCGTCTTATACTGCGGAGAGAACGTTTTCGCTAGATAACGTCTTTGATTATATAAATTACCGTCGAGGTCTCCGTCTCTGCTCCGGGCTGGAGAAGAGCCCGGCCCGGCCCAGCCCGGCTCGGCTCCGAAGAGGACACTGGGCGTCTTCTGCAGCCAGAAAACGAAACGACTTGAAACGCTGCTGCGAACGCGACGCGTTATTTGCATATTAATGAGGGCGCAAAACGGTCGGCGGGCAATTGAGACGCCGAACGTGCGGCGTACGCGGCGCGGCGTCGGATTGCGAATCGGATGAAACGATATTTATGGTCGCTACGTTGTTTCATTAAGGAAAACGTCCTCGGCGTATTACTCATTCGAATGTACATTTATATCGGAACGAACGCAAGACGGGCCGCCTGCGAAAGGTATGGTAGGTATCCGTAATGGCTGCTCTCCGGATTACGGGACGAATTAGAGAAAGAGTAACGGCTGACGGTGTTTTACGGGTATCGAAATCAACTATTTACCTCTATCCACTGTATGCAGAATATTCCGGAACGAGTACTCAACGTACCGAATGACGCACGACCGAAGGGAACACGACTGGGTCGTGTTCCGGAGACGACCGCGCGAGCTATTGCCAGTGGCTGGGCAGAGCTGAATTGAAATTCAGAATTAGTAAACACGTTTGGTGTACGAGACGCAGAGCGCGGCCACTAAATTATGTCCGACGGTTATCGACGAGCAGCAACTTCCGAAGGTTTTGTATGACAGTATCCGAATCGAATTTGAAGAAGCAGTCGAGGTGACACTGTTCAAAAGTCTGTTCTCTTTCTTCTTCAGGCGCCACATCAGATGTCGGACGTTGGCAGTCACGGTATCTGACGCGCGACTCTCCTGGGCAGTGTAGTCGAGGTAGTTTGCCGTTGCTTTCCCCACGATTTTGTTGCATTAGAGGTCTCCTTCTCTGTGTCGAAGAGTGCGCAGCCGCAGTTTGCTAACTAGCCACATGTTTCCTTACGTTGAGTAAGCTGTCCGCGACCTGCACACGCACAGTACCAATCTTTCTGATCTGGGCGTAACACAAACTATGATTGAAATGCCTTGTTTGTGTGAATTGGCGAGGGTTACAGAAAGCACTGTTTTTCACCCTGGATTAATGATACATCAGGGACGAAATTATGGGGTGATCCCGCTCCCCCAATAATTAGACAGTCGGCAAAATTTGAAACTGTTCTTTTGAATTTCTCATCATTTTTTAAGAACGTTAATGAAGACCTGACAAAGAAAGAAGTGTAAGTGCCAAAAATTGTGCCCAATCTACTCTACGCTCCTTAAGAGCATGGAAAAGAGGTATGACTTCTGAATCTAAACCCAAGTTACCTAACCCAGTCAGCACAAACAGTCACAATAAAATACCCAATAAAACAAGCAACAGTAAAATTAAAGTAAAATACTTAAACGTAGACAGGAAAAAAGCACAACAACTCGAAATATTGAACAAAGACAAAGACTTACTAATTTTAGCAGAGCCCAACTACAACAAGAAGAAACTTTTTGGCCTAAGAACCCAAAAATATACAGCAATAACGATGCCAAACATTGCCTTGTGCTACAAAAACAACTTGAAAATACAACCCATCATTAACACAGACGATATGATAATAGCCAGAATCAAAGACATAGTCATTGTAACAATATACTGGTCCCCCAACGAGCCTAATGAAGAAATCAACACTAAAATCAAGGATCTAGAACAAATCATAAACGATAACTTTAAAAAGCAGAAAGTAATATTAATAGGAGACTTCAATACGAGATCTAGCATGTATGAAAAACTTAAAAATATAAGCTACAACAAGGCAAGAAGTAACTTGTTTGAAAACTTTCTCACAACCAATCACCTTATTGTCAAAAATCAATACAACATAAAAACCTTCGAAAACAAAAACGGCTCAAGCGTAATTGACCTATTAATCACAAACGAAAAAATCAAAAATCAAATCACAAACATTAAAATCAAAAACGAGAACCTGGCTTGCCACAAGTCGATAAATTTCGAAATAGCAGAACTAAGTAAAAATACAAAAGAAGATCCCAAAAAAATGTGGATAGTAAACTACAAAAAATTTGAGGAAGTGATGGAAAAAAGTGATTTCTCAGATATACAAAATCGAATAAAAAAAAGCACAAACAGGGAGGAACTGGAGATCATGCTTAAAGAATTCACGAAAACGATACAGGAAAGCAGGAGAAAATGCATGGTGGAATCGGAAATAACAGATAACACCTGGTGGAATAGTAAGCTAGAAATCTACAAAAAAGTAATAAAAAAACTAACCAGGCTGAAATATAGATACAAAGCGAAAAACAAGCTAACATACCTAGAATTACTACATAACGTGCTAAATAACCTGAAGCAAGAATACGCAAAAGAAATTATAGAAAGCAAAAATAATGCCTGGAGAAAGCTCATCTCCGAAACAAAAGTATGGGGCAAACCCTACAAAATAGTCATGGAAAAATTTAAAAAATTCGAATTCCCCCCTCTTAAGGTAGCAAATAAAATCATCTCGGAGGAGAAAGAAAAATATCAGGAAATCTTCAATCATCTATTCCCAAAAACAACCGATAATCTAAACAAACACAAATCAAAGGAGGAAAAAAAAGAGCGAACCATTGATAACACCATTCTAACAAACATAATCAAAAAACTAAATAACAGAAAGGCGAACGGCCCCGATGACATTTCGAATAAAATTATAAAAATCATCCACAAAAACCATCCAGAAATACTCAAAACAATCTACGAAAAATTACTAAACCTCAATCATTTCCCACAAATATGGAAACTAGGAAAAATAAAACTAATAAATAAACCCAACAAAGACCCATCAGAAATCAACGCCTACAGACCCATCACACTACTATCCACCCTGGCAAAGGTATACGAAAAAATTATAAAACATTATCTGAACGAGGAAATAAAAGAGAAGAAGATTTTCAACGAACACCAATATGGTTACAGAGAAAAAAGATCCACTGAAACAGCACTGTATGAGATGACTAAGATAATAGACCAAATGAAGAAAGAGTATAAACACATCGTGATAATAAGTTTCGACGTACAGGGAGCTTTTGATAAAATAAAGTGGTCTAGCCTCCTTAAAGTCATGGTGAAAAAAAATATAGACCCTAATAACGTCAAAATAGTACAAAGTTTCCTAGAAAGCAGGGAAATTGGATGGTTCGACGACAGCAACAAAATAAAACTACAATACGAATTATCGGCGGGTGTACCTCAAGGATCGTCGCTTTCCCCAACACTGTTTAACATTGCTATGTCAGAAATCCACAGAAAAGTAGACGAAACAGAAAGAATTAAAATCCTAAGTTATGCAGACGACTTACTAATGATCGCAGGGATCAACGAAATTAATAATGCCGAAATAATAAATAAAAAAATAGAAAGAGTGAACAACGCATTGAAGAAACTAGGGCTGAATCTAAACGTGAATAAAACTCAAATGATGTTCCTATCAAGACGACACAACAAAGCAGAGTTCCAAAAGAAAATAGAGAAAGAAATAAAAATGGACAAGGTCAATCTCCAATTTAAAACAGAAATTAAATATTTAGGATTAATTCTAGACCCGGCACTAAATTATAATAAACACGTAGAATATATAACAAACAAACTAAAAAAATACTACAACAAAATCAGATCCCTATATGGCAACCTATATGGCTATGACACAAAGAATAGGGAAATAATATACAACGCCCTCTTTCGCTCAATAACAGAGTACGGATCCTTAGCTTATAGTGAGAAATTAAGAAAATCAGACATCAAAAAACTAAAAACCGTGCAAAGAACAATATTGATAGGAGTCATATCCGCTTATAAAACAGTCTCTCACACAGCCACCCAAGTAATAGCAGGAAAATTACCAATAGACCTTCAATTAAAACTAACCAATCAAATAAAAAAAAATAAAGAAGAAAGCAGACAGAGGAAACTCACAAATAAACAGTCAAAAGAAATGATAAATCGAGCGAAAAATGACATAACACAGGAATGGCAGGAACAATACGACAACGAAAGGACGGGAAGAAGGACAGCAGAATTGATACCCAACATAGAAAAGCGATTAAAAAATAAGAAACTAAAGTCCGACTATTATATGACGCAGTATTTAACGGGACATGGGAAATTCGCAACTTACCTGAAAAAGTTCAAAATCACAGACAATAGTATCTGCAGGGAATGTAAAGAAGCAGAAGACAGTCCAGACCATACATTCAGGGAATGCAAAAATTTCACTAAACTCAGAGAAAAACATAGCATTACAGACGAGGACTTGCAAAAATGTCTACAAGAAAAGGAGAGCCATGACAAAATGGGAAAATACGTCAAGGAAATTTTGGAAACAAAGGGCGAAATTAAATAATAATAATAGTAGTAATAGTAATAACAAAATAAATAAAATAAAGTAAATAAATAAATTAAAATTAAACTACATCGGATTAAGTTAAGTTAATGCTAAGTAATTTAGAGACACTGTACACCAGTAGAGTAAGCATAAATATACTTATCCGTAGATTGTGAACCCCCGACTCCCCTGGCACGAGAAACAATTGTAAAGTACCAGGGGAGAAGGAGTAGTTGTATACCAAACAAAAATAAATAAATAAAAAAAAAAAAAAAAAAAGTGCCAAAAATTGAAAAAAGATTTTTTCGTTGAAATGTATACTTTGGATTCATGCAAGTGCAATGAAACGGATGTATGTGCTAGAAGGGATCTTGTTTGCTTCCAGAAATTCTCGGCAGATAACACTACTTGTAAGTTCAGTCTTTGTGTCTGTGAAAGGAGTGTAAGTGCCAATTACCCACGTTACTCTGGCAAGAAGATCAAAGATATTATTGTTTGTTATCACGACTTTATTCAGTTGTTGAAGATCAAACAGAAGCTAAACACGATCTTCATCATGGTTTTGTAACTGTTCATAAGATTTTACATGTTTTGAAGGGTGAAACACAGTGGCGGATAACCCTAGAAGCACAGGAAGCACGTGCTTCCAGCGGCAAATCGAATGTACAGTGCTTGAGGAAATGATGAATGATGCGTGCGAAGAATAGAAAATTGAAAAATTTCTTCTGAATTACAAATAGATGACAATTTTTAGTTATATTTGAAAATGCCAACGCTGAATGGCTGATAGCTGATACGCTAAACCTAAATAACTGATATTAAGTTACATTAGGTATGACAAATTACTGGCCACCAAACTCTTCAAATCCATTCTTTTTAATAATTCATTTCTAGAATCGCTCATTCAATTTTGCATTATCACGTTGACGTAAAATTACGATGATGTGCTGGGGCTTAGACCTGTGGGGAGATTACGTCAATCTGAAAGGGGGAAGGCGACGCTACTTTAACGCTGTGGAAGTCGAAAACTAGATATTCTCCGAGATCAGTAAACGTTCAAATTTGATTCAAAATCTATGGTAAGCACGAGAGATAACGTTCTTTTTACACCAGGTCAACTACTCAACTCGGTTTCGCAATAAGCAGTAACGCAGCCCGAAGAAAAATTCATAATTAGAAAAAATGTATTTTTTTAAATTTATTTTTATTCTAGAAGAATCCAAATTAAAAAATATTAAATTACAAATCTTCAATCCGTCTCGGAGCTGGCTGATTCACCTAACGGGAAACAGAATAACAAAAACATTGTTCCCGTCGGTTTCAATAAGAAATGTGAGTTGAAAATTAAAAACACTGGAAAATATAGGAACGCTGTCAAAGTTCAGTGGCTGCTGAATTCTCAAAATAATCGAGGATGCTACGAGTCCTTAAATTATTTTCCAAAGTGTCAGGCTACCGAAGAAATGTAAAGAAATTAAAACTAAATTTCGGATCGTGTAGCTACTCAGTACTGTCTCATTTAACAAGCATATCTAGACCACTAGAGAAAGTATTACTACTTTTGGCCAGCTTTGTAACACAAATAGACATTTCTGTAATGCCAAAAATACGTATATTTCCAAATATAGAGAACAGTACCAAGATCAAAATATAGGCCTAATGAGACGAGGCATAACACGAAATTTCTATTGAAATGTTGATGTTCAAAAATTAGATCTCCAAAATAAGATCAACATCAAATTCCAACATCGGTCACTCAAAATCTGAGACGCCACATATAGCCTAACTGTAATTACGTATTCTAAATCGACGAACTATTCTGAAGTTCCATATTGACCGTTTAGGTACTCAAAATAGAATTTCAAAATTGATAAACTACTATTGAAACCGATGATCACAAACATTTTGACCATCATAAATCTGATCTTCCCTGAAGCTCGTATAATTTTACAGGCTCATAAAATCACGAACGATCTCACGTAAAGAGCCTAAAATTCTGCCACGATTAAACTATACAAGAAATTCTTCAAACTCACTAAATCGACCATAACGACGTCGGCATTTACTTCTGCCATCTTTTTCGGAAATCTTCAAAATGTTAGGTGGTAAAAGAAATAAATAATTTAACAATTCCAAATTACCAAAATTCTAAATTACTTTGTTAGAACATTAATACAAGCTTTTCAGAGAGGCTTGAAAATTGGAAAGTGTAATAGTTCGTCGATTATAAAGAGGCCAGCAATCTTTAAGCTCTCAAATTTCTGACTTGAAAAGTCGAGGAATACTTGGTTTCTAATTTGGCGGCAATTTCTCAAAAATTGTAGGCCAGAAGATGCCGGTTCTGTTTGAATCGTATTATCTGTGATTCAGGTTTTAACTCTGTGACGTCAGAATATCCACAGAGTTAAAGTCGAAAACGTACAGTTTCTGACACACGTATCTAATTGACGTAATTATTAGTTATTGTGATTAGTGAATTTTCTACTTTTTAATTGCGGTACTATTAATTATTTTTGTAATGGCGGATGGGAGAAAGAGGTTAAGTGGTGCACAGTACCAAAAGCTTCGAGACGAGAAGCGGGAGAAAGAAGAAGACGTTCTCAAAAAAATTCCAAAACTTGATAAATTTTTTAAAAAGAAACCTCAAGAAGGTAGGAATTATCAAGATTATTACGAGTATGTTTGGAAAGCACAATTTTTTTCAATTTTTGATCATATTAATATAATATATCTGTATCTAGATACATCAGCAAGCACGTCAGCTGAATCGACGCAGCAGATACAGCCGGTTCAACCTGAAATTACTGCCTCTTCATCTGTTGATCCTGCACAACGAGAGACAGAGGGCACCTCAAATCCAACTTTGTCGGCAGCTGAAGATATTGTAAGCACTGACCCTGCTTTGTGGTCAATTAGTGAGTCAACCATAAATTATTTAGTTTCGAAAGAAATTGATCAAAATTTGAGTGAAGATTTTTCTGTGACAAATACGTTTTGTAAAGCTACAAAGAAGAGTAGAAGTTTAACCAAAGATGTATTCGAACGAAAAATGAAGAATGGGCTACAAAAAAGAGTAGAAGTTTAACCAAAGATGTATTCGAACGAAAAATGAAGAATGGGCTACAAAAAAGAGTAGAAGTTTAACCAAAGATGTATTCGAACGAAAAATGAAGAATGGGCATGAGGAAATATTTATGCTACTCCCGAAGCAAGAAGGCACTATTTTGTATTCCGTATCGGCTATTTGGGAAAGCAGACTCAAAATTTGGTACGGAAGGGTACAATGACTGGAGAAATGTGAATAAAGCCTTGAATAGTCATGAAAACTTCCGTGAACATCTTAAAAGTCGGTAAAATTTTTTCGCCCGAATTAAAATAGTTGGCAGAATAGATGAAAGCTTATTAGTAAACGCTATCTATATCCATAAATCGGCATTATTCATGGGCTTTGAAAGTAACGTTTTCTCAAAAAACAGATTTTCTCGCTTGGGAGCTTTTTGTTCAACAGCGTCCATTTTCCATTGCTTCCAGCACGTGTTTAGGAAAGAGGCTCCCTCGAAGACCTATAACGACCAGATACCGTCTAGTCTTCGACCCATATTTTCGATTTGCAAATTGACTAAATGAGATTAAAACGAAGGTGACTACAAAAATAAAGGTACTAAACATTAGACCATACAGCAGGAAACACTTTAACCTCAAAAAGGGCTCTCCTGAATTCTGCACATGCAGAAGAACTCTTCTTTATAAATAAAAACAAGTATTTGTTAGATTTGTAAATTTTTGAAAATATTTCATACTGTATGACGAATTGTAATGAGTCATTAAAATGAAAACGGGGCTAAAGTACATGCTTTTGGTGCCTTAAATATTTTTTTTTGGCCTTTTCATTTTGGTGATGGTTTTATTTTACAGAAATGATTACACCGCTCTATTAATTACTTGCTAGTGACCTACCTCAATAAATTCATGAAAAAAAGTGAAAAAAAAAAACATCAAGTTTACTGCAAAAAGTTATCGATTTTAATCGATTATAATCGATAAAATGCGGTTTGTAATCGATTCTAATCGATAAGAAAAATTATAGATTTTTCCCATCCCTAACACATTGCTCGTGCTGAGCAGTGGTGGATTTACCAATGGGCGAAGTGGGCGGTCGCCCACAGCGGCAAAAAGTTGAGAGAGGCGAAACGGGAGAAGCGGAAGAACAAAAATGAAGGGAAAGGAAAATTTTTTTTTAAAGGTAGATTTTTGAAAAAATCAACTACAAATCAAACCGTGGGAGGGGGTCCACGGCTTCAGACTCACAAGATATTAGGCGGGATAGTACAAATGACCACGGCGGCAAATAAATTAAACCCGCCCTGGTGTTGAGGTCCTATACGACGAGGCCTTCAGAGTAATATCGGAGAGCAAACTCGTTCGAAAAAGATTCAAGTCGCAGGCAAAACTCCTGGCTGAAGAATTTCCGGCGATAGCTCGATTGCTCGTCCACCGAACTGTTCAGATCAGTTGTATCAAAGATTATGTAGGCAATCCAACATCCACGAGAGAGACGGCGGACGAAGAAGAACGCTCGTATTTGGAAAATAAGAGCATTTTCGGATTCTAAGACCTGTAATTTATAATCCTCTCTTTTTTCATCTGAATGGCAACGCGCGCGTTTCAGCTGACACTAGCTATTATGAGTCGTGAGTCTCGTCATTCTCAAAATCCGTGTACTCAAATCCTCATAAAAAACTAAATTCTGAATTGAATGCATATTTAGTTCGCATGCGAAGATGGATAGACAAAGAGAAACAGCCAGATAGACATGCCAATGAGGCGTTAGGCTAGTGGCAAAGCCTCCATGCTCTTCAGTTTCACAATCGCCATCTCAATTTCACCGCCTACGGAAATTCTTCAAATCCATCATTCACCCCCATGAATACACTACCACTCTACAACGAATTCGACGCCACTGGATTATCGATTAAACAGAGAATCAAAATCGAAGGGACGCAGCGAACTTGGCGATAAATTAGACCATTCGACGTAATCCGATCTACTGTGACCAAGAAATCCTACATATTTTCCAAGCTCCGGTGCCCTCGTGAGCGCATAACGGGCCTATATTCGTTCAAATTGCTGTTACACAAATTCCTAGTACGCTCGAACGCAATCGAATCGCATTTCACGGATTAGTGTGATACACTCGTGGATGTACGCGCGCGGACCATATGTGAAAAAGAACAGACCCGCGATATCCAAGCCGAAGCTCGCCAGCGTCACCATTTGTAGCCCGAGCCATATGCAAGTCAAAAAAAGAGAGAGATAGAGTGAAACTGAATGGAAGTACGGAGGGGAAAAACACAAAACAAGGGGATGTGAAAGAATGTATTTTGTACGGAATATTATCGAACATTACGTAATGAAGGTTTATCATATCCCTTGCGAATTTCTTTCGCGTTACTACCCCTGCGAGGATTTATGGGCCCTTCTTTACGCGCATGGAGGGAGCACGGACTCAGAGCCTGTAAAACGCTATTAATGCTGTTTACGCTTCAATACTTCGTGTTATGTAGGTTTTCGCTCTGCTTTTTCGATTCTCCGGCTCGGGTTTATTGTTTTTTTTTTAGCAGTTTGACGTTGTATAAATGATATTTTACACAACGAATATGTTGTGCGGTTTTCATTCGCCCTTTCGCACCCATTCTACTGGGAGTCGTTACAGCCGCGACGGTGTAAGTACAACAAGTGTTCCGCGGCCATGCATAGACTTCTCTTTATTCTGCATCGCGGCAGTAGGAGATTCGCAGAGCAGCGAAGCGTCGCAATCCAAAGGGTGCTTTTAATTACGCGACGAAAAAGGGTTTTTTGGAATTCGAAAAACTGTTTTAAAAAAAGAGTAAGTTTAGCGAGAGGGAAAGTACAGAAGAATAATATTGTATACACTTTGTTATAGTTCGTAGACTTGACAATCGTACCTCAGTACATGAAGACGGAGCAGAGCATATAACTGAACTAACTCAAAGGAGGTTTGGTCTGTGGCGTCGCTCCTCTAGAGGGAGAAGCAATTTTGGGTGGAAGGGAAATTTAAAGCCAAAAATCAAAACAACAGGCTCGTGTGCAAAATGATGCACTAGCAGAGCGTAGGGCTCGCAGGCTAGTACAGGGAACGTGATGCTCGCAAGGCAATATAGGCTGATACAAGGATTGTGGTACTTGCAGGCGAATGAAGAGTGTTGAGTCAGTCAGTCAGTCAGTTCAGTCAATGAGTCAGTCCGGTTAGTCCAGTCAGTCAGTCTTATTATTATTCTTACCTCGTACCGGAAGGTAAGACATGAAACTACTTACCTAGTTGAAGAACAATCCTTGTCAGTGGCGTAGCGTGTCTTATGGAGAGAGATTGTCCCAATATGTTACCCTCTCCCTCCTCAAAAAATAAACCCAAATATTTTTACTTCTCTCCTCAATATTTTACACCCCCTCTCCCTCAATATTTTTACATAGTCCTCTAATATTGGCGATTAAAAAAAAAAAACTTCAATTTTCGACTTTTTCTACCTTGAGAATCTTATTTTGCCCCCCGGCCCCATGGGAAAATCCTCGCTACGTCACTGATCCTCGTTAAACTTTTGTTTTGTTACGGCGTGGGTCGAACGTTTTATGTTTATTCTGTGTCAATATAAGCAAGCACTATGTTCGCAAAAAATATTTCAATTTAATTGAAAAATTCCATCCGAAACATAGCATGAATGAAATTTATAATTGGAAAAAATACCTAGGTGTTAATTTTTGGAGATTTTTATATTCGTTTCATCTGCTTTATATTATATTGTGAAACGTTTTCTTTCTACCAGGTAAACCCGGTACTTTACCCAGCCCCTCGCGAGATTGAAAAAAAAAAGAAAGAAAAGTTACTGGGTGCTACCCGGTAACCTGGTATCTTACCTAGTTACCGGGTATGAAAACTATAGGTAGTACAAATAGGTATTCTACCGCGTTGTTACCTACCCGCTGCAGTACGCTAATTCATACGAACACATCCAGAAAGTAGCAACCCCCCAGCTCTCATAGTTCGCCCGCCCACCTCGAACAAACAAACAAACACATAGACAAACTTACCCTTTTGTATAATTGAAGATTTTTTATAACTGATTAAAACATTTTGACATTGGTAGAACTTCTCTAAGACTCGTTAACACTGGTCACGGCTCATTAGGAGAATTTCATGAGGTTTTAGCCTTTTATTGAGCGAAAGCCGATTTCCATGGATAGGTGAAAATAAGATATATATATTTCAGAAAACTGAATAAAAGCCGTTCCATGTACAAAATGTATGAGAAAATAAAGTTTCTTGCAGACATTTTTTTTTTTTTTTTCGTGAATTTTTCCGATGTTTTAATAGTTCTTTTGTTAGCCTGTGCGGAGACAAATCCAACAAAAGATCATACAAATCAGTCCAGCCGTTTTTGAGTTATGAATAGGTGTAACTAACCCGTCTTTGTTTTACATTATATAGAATATAGATTATGCACATAGGCGAGAGGGAACTCAAGGGAGTGTTTCCAAAACTGAGTTTGTCAGTGATGGAAGTGAAATTGAACATGGTGGTCGATATACAGGGTTTCGAGATCGCTGAATTCGATTTTGTGAACAGAATTTGGATCTGACTCATTCGGCTTACGCCAAACGAAATTCTGGTCCCATCACAGAAGGGTATAGTTGAATAATAGTAACTAGGGGGCTTTGCCCCCTGGCCGCTTCGCAGCGCAACCCCACGCCGTCCTCGGCGCTTCGCGCCTCTTCTCAACATCACAGTCCTCAGTGTTTGGTCTAAATCTTTTGTTCCAGAGTTGAGGTTTGCTTTGCGCTTCTTTTGCTCCCCCTTTATCAGCGGTTCTCAATCTTCCACCATGAATTCCCTCCTTCCAGCCTTTCTTCATCACGAGCCTCCTCCTCCACCATGACCCCCTCGTTCACCACGGTCGCTGTCCGTCTCCACGGTCACACTTCAACAGTCACAAACCTCCTCAGCCACAAACTCCTCTCCCACAACGGCCATAATCTCCTACCAGAGGCTTCAGTGCCCACCCCATGGTCTTTTACCTCCGCAGTATTCCCCCCTGCGAACCCTTTCCTTCTGCAAATCCGGGTAGGTCCTCTCCCTTGGACTTCCTCCTCACCTCTACAATCATCGACCACCACAATCGACCTTCACCACCTGGGCCTTAATCTCTTCACATTACCCTCTCCCTCGCTCCATGACTTTCTTCGTCCACAGCTTCTCCCTGACATGGCACTCTCCGTTCATCCCTCTGATCATCACCCAGTCCTCCACCTAGTCTCCCCTCGATCACCCTCTTCCACCCAGAGTGCCCTGCATTAGGACCACGTACCCCGACCACCCCCACACTGCTATGGCCTTGATTTCTGTTTACGTACCACACCCCCACCAAGATCTCTTCTCCCATCACTACTCCCTCTTCCCAATTGCCGCCATAATCCCTCACTACAGCCTTCCCCTTCCACTGCTCCTTCCCTGCGGCCTCCTTGTCCCAACTTCCACGAAGATCCCCTGGTCCTCCCTCCACTTAGGAGCTCCCACCACCATGACCACCCTTCCCCTTTAGACCCCCACTACCAGCCCCTCTCGCACAATGGCTTTCATTTCCCTCCCCAGTCTCTCTTTCACCCAGGACTTCCTCCTCCACCAGGACCTCTTACTCACCATTACCCTCCTTCCCCACCCACCCGCGGCCTTTATCTTCCTCTACAGTCCCCGCCACCACTGTGGTTTTCCTCCCCTTCAGGAGCTCTCTCCTTCATCATGAGTACCTCTTATACCCCCAGGCCCTTATCCACTAAAGTTTTACTGCCCCTCCAGAACCCTCACCCACCACTACCTCCTCCTTCCTCAATGGCCACCCTCTCCTACCAAGGATTTCTTCACCATGAGGACCCCTCACTCACTACTACCCCCTGGGTTTTATCTCCCTTCACAGCCCCTGTCCTCACTATGGTCCTCCAACCACCTTGAAGATCCCTGACCATCCACCCACGAGCTCTCACAACCATGACCACCCCTCCTCCGAGAGCCCTTCCCCCTTAAGACCCTACGCCGCCACCAGCCCCTCTCGCACCACGGCCATTCCTCTCCCTGGTCCCCTTACTCATCTTAATCCCCTGTCCCACCCAGGGCCTCCATCTCCGTCCACAGCCCATGCCCCCACGGGGGCCCTCCTCCCCCATCACGAGCTCCCTCGCCAACCATTAACCTCCTCCTGAGGATAGGCTACCTCTGGAAAATTGAGCAATTAAGGGGCAGGGTAGGCAACCCGCAGCGACTTGAGATCTTGGAGATTATGGGTAACTATGTCATTATATGTGTTTTATTGTCTTATTATGTCGGTTATGTTTTAAAACTTGGAGATCTTTTATGTTAGAACAGATTATGCGCTTGAAAGCAGCTGATCTGCCCAGCAATTTTTCTGATTTTTAGGTAGGCAACCTGCAATATGGGTGGTTATGTCATTATATCTCATTTTATGTCTTATGATGTCGGTTATGTCTTAAAACTTATGTCCTTGGAAGTAGCCGATCTGCCCCTGCAATTTTTCTGATTTTTAGGTAGGCAACCCGCAGTGAGTTTGGCGGTGGCGGATTTTACTTTTTTTAGTATATAGAGAGATAGAGAGATATTGCGGTCGTATTCAATATACCGGTTCTTGCGGCTACTGCATTCCATCTTGAAGGCATTGTATGAAACCGACAAAGTGGGGTCCGATCAAAAGGGGTTCCGGCTAAATAATGGTAATTTTATCAAGATTGTACTCAATTTGTAGATTTTTAAGGTCCCTGAATTCACTTCTGAAGGCAATTTTTGGATCCGATCCATTCAGATTCCAACAGGAATTTCAGCTAAATAATAATTATTATTTTAAAATCGTATTCTCTTCATATAGAGCGAAAATTGCTGAATTCAATTGTACGAGTAAATTTTGGATCAAATCGCTCGATATTCTACCAACAGTGGCAAAAATCAAATAATAGTCGATTTTTTAACTCTTGAATGCACCATCAAACAGACTATTATTTTTTTCCTTCTTGTAATACATACCTAAGCTATCAGGGCTATAGAGAAGAAAATTTATTGAGGGAGTGAGAACCCAATATTTTGCAACTATGTTGAAGCGAAACTCTGAAATATCGTTCATAAATCACTGACTGTTTTCAGGTGAACAGAGAGCTCTAGCGACAAAACGCGTCAATAGAATAATGTGCGACTTGAAAGTGGATCTATGTCATGTCTATGTTTACCATTGTGATATTTAATTGTGATTGAAGGCGTAGTCTTCGCCAGTGACATGAACGGGTTTGCTTGGTAAAACTCAACTCGGCAGTAAATGAGACATAGTAACTTGTTCGTGAGCTTTAAGTTTGAATTTTTGACATTGAAGGTACATAAGTAATATTGCATTAAATCGAGCTGTCGCAAAGAGAAGGTGGGAATACTCAGCAGTATTTTTATATACCATTCTTAACAAGGTTTTTTTAAATGTCGTTTTTCAGTAGTGTTGCGATGCACATTTGGCCCGATAACCTTGAAGGAAAAACAAGAAATTTCCCTCCAGTTGCCCGGAGGAAGCGAGTTCTAGTTCGAAAACAAATCTCTCTCCCACTCTCCCTCTTCTTGTGACGCCTTTCTTCGTCTTGGATGCTGAAAAATCTAACCAAGCTCCCCGACTTTTTACCTAAATTTCGGTGATTCATTTACTATGGACTCTACAACGCGTATCCTAAAAACACGACTGAACGGGCGCTAGACCCTGTATTTCAATTTTGCTCTCGTTTCGCGGCAACTCGCGCATTTTCAAATTTTCGAAATCCCGGAACCGCGCTGCGCGTAACGCCCCGCCGCGTACGACCGAAATTAAGCGGCGATTGCCGCTTAATTTCTTCGTGAAAACCGCGCCGCTCCAACGAATTCGAGGGAGAAACATTGTACTTGTCGGATGTTTTTCTTTATGTATAGCTCACGCCGTGTATAATATGCTGGAAGCGGAGGCACGCATTTTACGCTTACATAATGTCTCGTTAACATTCGCGAATTCCGAGCACATATTCAATATCAATCCGCGGCGCCCATTACGGGCTAAATTATTCGCTGTACACGCGCGCGGTAAAACGGCCACTGCCGGCGTCGACCGTTTGCCACGTCCCGCGCATATAATTTTTTAGCAACAAATAGACACGATGAGCCGAAAATCGCCGGCTCTAATTCCGATTTTCAGACCGGGTGTGGGGTTTTTTTCTCTTCTCCCCTGCACATATATAAGGTGATTTCCATGTAAACCGAAATGCGGAACTGTTATAAAAGAAGTGATAACCTCTAAGGCGGGTAATATATTAGCCGGCCGAAGCCGATTCCGCGACCAACTTTATCTTTAAAGATTAAACTTATTCAGCAAGCGGTGTCGTTTAAAATGCAAGTTCTGTAAGTTCTAGTCGAACTTTCCAGACCTTTTTATGGAGCGCGATAAAAAATTATTGTGAAACCGCGCAAAATAAAGGAAAAATGAGGCAGGAAAAAAGGTGGGAAAAGCGAGTATGAAAAACGCGGTAACTTTTATTTCCATCACCTGGGTGAAGAAAACTTTATCGAAGTAATTATTTAGATTTTTTTTTTCTTTTCCTCTCGAAAAAACGTTGATCAAACTTTTAGTCCGCGTAATGGAAGTTTATAGGGACGAGCGATTAGTCGCGTAAATGAAGAGAAAAGAACGTGAGCTGCAGAACTGATTAAGCGAATTTGTCGTTTAACGGTTTTGTACCGACGTCCGGATGCTAGTTGAATGTACTTTGCATTCTCTGATGCAAATGTGCCACTTGGCACATCTGTAGTTGAAACCCTAAGAAGTATTTTAAGAATTGTTGCCAACCCTAGACCCTACGTCGAATCCCCTCCTTTCTCGCCGGGGTTACAAGTGACTCTTCTGAGATGGTCAAGTTTTGCTCGTCACCTGAGCGGCCACAGACTTCAAGGAGATCAAAACTGACTAAACTTCAAATACGCCACAGGAATGCAGAACATATTCTTCATATGGCTGAGGAACTTTAGTCTTGGGTGGCGAAATTTGAAAAAAAAAAAAGACCCAATATTCTTCGCTCGCACTCTTTGGGCTTGCAACGGCAACCGTCTTCACAACACTAGAAACAGCAACCGGCCACTTAGCAACCATGGCCTTCTTTCTAAGAGTGATATTCTCAAATATTACATGCCTATATACATGCCCCTCGGAAGGCTTAATCATCGACTGTCTTAATGGATGTCGCACACCAGCATTTCTGATGTATGAAACATTTGGGCCATACTACATTTGATGCGAAAATTTACAACGTTTCACGAATGATCAAATTCTACAGAGTCAGAAGCGACCCAATAGTCTCAAAGAGTTTTAAGAAATCCTAGGCAAATTTGTAAGACTCAGAAGTCATCACGAATTTTAAATAAATCTAGAGAGTAACATCCTTTTCTTTTCCCGATGTGTTAAGTTAATAAAATGTAGGTATTTTTAACTTCCTAAAGGCTTTTCCCAGGACAAAAAAAAAAAAGAAGGTCTGACTGAAATTAAGATCTCGAGCCTAGGATTTTTTTTTTAGAAGATCTCATTCCAGCATTCTTGGCTCTTGGCTTCAGACGCCATTTTAGACTGAGAAAAATTTTTATCAGAATTCTGTGTGTGGTCAGCTGCAAAATTAGCGCGAGAATTTGATTCACGAACAGAGCTTTCATTTTTCGATGCGTCAAATCTTTAAATCTGAAAAATGTGTTGTTGTTGGTTTTTTTTTTTTTTAATAGCAGGGTCTGATCAAAATCTCAAAATTAAATTCAGAATCAGTGACCTGAAAGTAGGTAAGGACCTTTTCCATCTGTGGTCGGCGCTAAAATTAAACTGTTTAAGCATTTTATATGTTTTTATTATACTGGATATAATTGAGCAAAACCGTAACGAACTAACGAAAACCGTAACACTCCCCCGACACGAATTCAGTGGTTGACATCTACAATCTGCAGCCATGTTGTTGACAGAAATTTCCAGCCCCTCCCCCCGACACGAATCCAGTCCGTATGATTTAGCTCTTCATGGTGACAATTCAGTTCAGTGGTTATTTACTTTGTCCTTAATGAGTAACAGAGGTTGCCCATTGTGAGTAAATATGTTATCCAGTGTTACATCAACCCCAGCAATGTCCTTCTGCAGGGTTGGTAGAACTGAGGGCCTTTTGCGATAAATGCTTACACGAATACTGTCATGATTATCTACATTTTTGGCAGCTTCTATAAAAAGGGGTAACTTTGTCGATCAATCAAAGTCTCGGAAAACGCGAAAAAAAATACAAAATTTTTTGGTCGAAACAATCAATTTTGAGATTTTGGTCGATTTCTATAGAAAAAAAATCGCAATAACGGAGAGACAAAATTTACGGGTGTGAGAGAGAAAGAAGATGGAGAGAGAGAAAGAGAATTATGAAAGAGAGTGAGAAAAGAATGCGAATGTCGCGTCGCTTCTTCGCGGTTTTTCGGAGCTCACGAATAAATCCGATGTTCTGAATTGTTACCACGTAGAAGAGCGAAAAATTACTTCTTAAACGAGCCCTTGTCGAGGCTGGTAACGTGACTCCGCGGCGAGTTACGGCCGCTTGAAGGAGTGGGAGAAAAAGGTGTGTCTAACTTTAGATGCGTTTTTCTCGAAAACGTGTTTTTGCGCGTTCTTGTTACACTCATCTTTGACCCGCTTGTATCTTTGCAAAGAAAAACACTACAGATCTCGCCAATAGCTCCTTGGAACGGATATTCATCCATCTATTACGTACTATCAATCTGGCCCATTCAATTGATAGTACATAGGGAGGCCTATGCCCAATATAAAGGGCAAGTTAATCAATTAAGTGTAGTAATATAATATAAAATGGATTATTTATGTATAATAAAGGCTAATTGAATAGAATTGAATTGAATTGAATTACATACTATCTGTAACTCAAAATTTGTTGGATCGACAAAGTTACCCCTTTTTATAGAAACTGCCACATTTATCTTACCAGTTGCATTTTGCTTCACAATTTCATCTCGCATTAGTTTCATCAGTCTAACAGAAATGTCATTTAAAGCCTTGATTTGGACTGCATTTGAAATTTTTTACCTAGGCGTGATCACAGGTGGCTCATAATTGCGAAAAACTTCTCCTCCTTGAAGGACAACTGACCTGTTTTGTCTGTATATATACGCGCACGACACTGTTTAGAAGTACATCTCCAAGATATTCCAGTTTTAACAATATGATGCTTCCAAAATTTAAAATTATTATAGAATTTTAAGTCTTTTCCTTTTTCACTGACAAGTGAAGAAACTTCTATAATTAGATATTCCACTTGAAAATTGTTATTCATAATATTTTTCTATACGTTTGCACAACGAACTAATCCAATTTAGTGTTCCGACATACTAATATGTACAAGTAGGTATCTATGATGAGAAGAGATAAATTACTTTGGGATAGGTACAGTTTTGGGCGAGTATAGACATGCCAATTCTATTAGATAATTTTTCCGCGGAACTGTCACACTTTCTTATTGAACTCTGTTGCGCGGAACTGTCCTCTAGAAAAATAGGTTTTTACCAATTCGCGCGAAACTGGTGTACCCCCTTACAATCTCCGTATTAACTGTCACCGATGCGAGACTCAAAAGAGTAGTTTCTGGGACCAGAGGTGCGGTATCTGGGGAGCCAATTTGGCATGCATCGCCATACGCTCCACCAAGGGATGGGAATCTCCTTATTAACTCGACTATATATAGTTTGGCACGCGGATTATAAGCAAGAAAATCTTTAAATCGGTGCAATCTAGTTCTAAGGTGACAGAGCGCATTTGGTTGAACTCAGTTCGAGCCGTACACAATTAAGGCAGGTACGGTTCTTTCTTGATGCTCTCCATAGCACTTTATAAGAACTGACAAATTGACGTGTGTAATCGTTGCAATCATATATATTATACCTAGATGGAGAACGACGAGCCAGCGAGAGAACTATTGTTAACTCACGCCGAAAGACGGATACGGTCGTTAGGTGGTTATGAAAATGAAAAATGGCCATGCCGGACTCCGGCGAACGACACTCGAAAGCGCTGAGATAAAGAAGCACATCAGGTCCGGCCAATAAAAGCTGCTCGAATTAAAGAAAATTTAAAACGCGCTCGTGTACACCGGACAGAGGAAAAGGCGGCGGCGGCGAGAGAAAAAAAAAAAGAAGAAGAGGACTCCGGCGTCTACTTTGAATTCAGAAAGTGCTGAACTATTATATAAATGGACGAAACGGGGCGCTAGAGATAAGATAAAGAAAAGGATGAAAGTGGTTTATGAGATAGAATCTATTTCCGACAAGTGGCATCTTAGTTCTTAGGTGAATTTCGCGTACGTGATAGGGCTTAGAACGGAAACTCGATTTCATTATTTCGCTCCCGTCGCAGCCCCGCACCCCGTTTCGTCATTATTAAAAGCTTCAGTTTCAACGTCTCGAAGAAGGTTTCGCCTTTTAAGTCGGGCCACTTACACACGGCCGCACGGTTCATATCTACCACGATATCTACTATACCTATACTGGTGCATGTACCTACATCGTCTACGTGTGACATTTCGTTGATTTTTACGCAGTTCGCTGCAACGCACGTATTTTTCACCCTGAATACCTTTACACCAACTCCGATATAAAAGCTGGACGCCCTCCGACGCGTTTTAATTAAATGGCACCCGCGATCGTATTTTCGAATTCTACTTACGGGTTGAAATTTGAACTCAAATCGGGAGAGCTGTGTAATATACCTGTAAGTACAAGATTTTCACGCGACGCTGTGCTCCACAGCAGGTGCGTACTGAGCGCCAATTTACACAACGAATAGGTCGTAATTAATATCGCATTAAGTGCGAAGACGAGAGACGATCCGTAGCCGCGAGCCGAGCGAAAATGAATAAGAGTATGGTATCTGCGTACAAGTTATCTCTATGTACTACCTAGTACCTACTAAAACTCGTATAATTAAAGTCGTTTAGCGTTAACGCGTTATTAAAGTTATCTATTAGTTTCTACGGTTACGTTCGTGCATCGAATTACCGCATCTAGGCGGCTTCTTTGGTCTGGCACGAGATACATGAGATCCTGAAAGCAGTCGCATTCATCACAGCGATGCATACAGTTAGATAGAACGGAAGTCTAAATCGACAAAACTCTCCAGAAAAAGGTTATCACATCCGTTGAATACAGAATATGATAATATATATAAATCACTTTGTTCCGTTGCTAGCTACTTGCAACTTAACTGACATATAGGCACATACTCAGCGATTCAAGATGAGGTTGATGCAATACAACTTCACCATCAGTCATGTACCAGGTATAAAACTCATGACTGCTGATCGTTTTTTAAGAGCGTCGCTCAAGACCAACACAGTCACCGAGCTGACCTCAGAAGTCGAGGCCTACACATCAATCACGTTGACTCGTATCATTCGCCAGCATTCGCCAACATGCTGCACACATAGTCAGACGCAACGTAAAAATGAAGAATGTCGCCACCTCAGAAATCTTCTCAAACAGAACCGACCAAACAAACATCAAGCAGGTGCCATTTGCTGTGCCACCGCGGCATCTGTACCGAAATGAAATCACTCTAAACCGAGGTATCTTACGCTGTGGTGACAGAGTCATCAGTCCACATTCTCTCTACCCAGAAATTCTCACACGTATACATGATGGACACATGGGTATCACTCGATCACAACGGGCATACAGAGCAGTATGTTTACGGCAGAACGCCTAATCGAAGAATGTGAGACATACATATATCAAACACCAAGCAGAACGGAAGTACCCAATGATCGCAACTTCCACTCCTGAAGGCCCACGGCATAAAATCGCACTACATTTTATTGAATTCAATAAAACGCGCTACCTTGTCTTTGTTGAATATGTGTGTATCACTCGCGCTACATAGAACTCGCTCGCGTACAGACACTCAGTACTGCAGAACTCATCGCACGGTGTCGAGGAGTCTTTGCTCGACACGGTATCCCATTCGAAGTCTTCGGTGACTCAGGAACACAGTTTACAGGAGCCGAGTGGCAACGATTCGCACAATCATATAAGGTTTTCCACATCTTGCAGTTCACTGCACTATCACATGAGCACTGGTGAGGCTGAAAGAGCAGTCAAGACAGTCGAATTGCTACTCCTGAAAAATCCAGAAGATCCAGCTCTAGCTCTTGTAACATATATCGTGACACACCAAATGCTTCCGGCTACAGTCCAGGTGAATAGATGGGTCGTCACTTACGTCCTCGCTTACCTACATTCAGGGATGGCAAACGAAACGAAACGAAATAACGAAACAACGAAATAACGATTGATTTTTGTCTAAAATATTGAAACGAAATAACGAAACGAAAAAAACAAAACGTTTCGTTTGCCGTCCCTAGTTTTCTCATTTGTGATTTTTAGGATCGGCTACTAGTAGCCGAGCCTATTGCAACCACTTTCTAGGGTCGGGTACTAGTAGCCGAGCCTACTGCAATCGAAATTTCATTTCTTTTCCAAGTTCAGTAAATAGCAGGGATGGCAAACAAACGAAACGAAATAACGAAATTACGAAATAACGATTGATTTTTGTCAAAAATATTGAAACGAAATAACGAAACGAAAAAAAAAAACGGTTTCGTTTGCCATCCCTGCCTACATTGCCTCACAATCTGCAATCGAAGGCGGTTGAACATGACGAAGTCTACCCATGGAACAACAGCTACCACGACCACCAAGCGTCAAATTATTATCAGCGGAAACCCTGAAATCAGTCCCGGTACACGAGTCTACGTCAATGTTACCAATCTTCCGGCAATTGCCTGAGATCTTAGGCGCAATTCTAGATTCTTCCGGCGTTTTCCTGGCACTGAGGTATCTTCTAGATTTTCCGGCATTTTCTCGGCACTCAGATACTTTAATAGAATGTCAGGCATTTTCTATATCTTAAAATTCTGTCTGCACTTATTTTTTACATTTCACATTTTTGAATGTTGGCAATTTTACTGCATACTGAGAGCTACGAACTATTATTCGTCTGCTGTCTGTTTTTGTTGATACAACGAAAAACCACAGCTTAGAAAGCCTAATGAAGTAACAGACGGCGTAACCATGATCAGGTTCGCTAGTGTCGACCTCCTGCAAAGGTGATCAAGGTTGATGTTCCCATAAGAATACGTGTAAAGTTGGTATACTTTAAAGCTTCCGGAATTGCTGAAAATAGGTTTTTTTGAGTCATATAACATGTCAAATTGAAGCTTGAAGTCTCTAGTTTATGATAAAAGCGCTCTAGTTACACGAATAAGTTGATTTCCAAATTCTGTTTTTCTTATGAAAGTTTACCATTGGTACAGTTCCCAAGTCACTGAATGTCGTTTAATATTGGGCCACCTCAGAACTTCAATCGGAGGAGAGGAATCAAAATAACTCTCATAAATTAACAGAACAGATGGAAAAAGTAAAACTATTTATTGAGTAAAGGAACAGTTGAATGGAACCTTAACATTTGATAAGCAATTCATAAGGATCATGAGAATTCGGTTAACGCGCTTGTAAACAACTAGTATATGGAAAATGGAGCCGTTTCAAGTTCATAAAGGAAAACTAGAGACCTCAATCTCTATATTCATCTATTATAAGCCGCAAGAAAACATTTTATTGACTAGAAAATGCGAATTCAAGTTATATGCATTCTTATGGTGATAACGTCCACGATCACCTTTGCAGCGCAGGGTTACCAAACTTCGGAAACTAGTTGTTAGTTAGTATGTCAGTTCTAGAGCTAGATTCGAAAAATAAGTGAATGATTTACTTGAACTTGTATTCCAAAAGTTTCCAATAGTCTCCGGCAATCTTACGCATTTTTATAAAACAATCCCAGGCAACTCTGACGTTGTGAGTTGGTAACGCTGGTTTACGTGCCAGATCGAAATGCTGAAGGTACAGTCATCCAGAGTCCAGAGCAACAACCTTCACACATATATCTAGTTGCAACCTATGATGGCTCGACACTAAGTCGGAATTCTACTACAATGCTGCGCCCACTGCCAGACAAACCGTCCAGCCCAGCACGGGTACCGACCAAAGAATCAACTCCACGTACGATTCGTACCTCACGCTATGGGAGACCACTTCGAGAATCCCAACGTCTCCACTTATAAGGGGAGATGTATTACCGCATCTCCAAGCGATAAAGGCCGCCTCTGTTACTCTTATCTCTTTGAAAATCAGATTGTGCCATGATTCTCTCGTTAGTCTATACCAGCTTTTGAATTGAATAATCAGTACAGACAAGATCGCGTGTACAGCTTATTACAATTTCGAAGGTCGCTGAACTAGATTTTGGAGCTCATTTTTGATTTAATATTCCCTCCTCTTCGGGATGTCACCAAAAGGGACAAATAGAATACCATCTTAGAAAATTGACTATTTTGTTCACCGCTGAACTCCACGAATACAGTGGCACCTCGATCAAGTCCGAAAATGAGCACCAAAATCGAGTTCAGCGATTTGAAAACCCAATGAATGAATCGAAAATCATCACCAAAACAACATTATTTGGTCTCAGACCAACTCTGGCAGCAAGCCAGGGAGTCGGATCGTAAAATAACTCCTGCAATCGAATTTAGCAACCTTCAAGATCTATAAATCGACTGCTGTCTCGAATTGAAATTTTTGAACCGAATTTAAACGACTCTGTAACGATTTTTCACTCTCAATAAATACTACTCGTATGTACAACCTTCCACGACCCTTCTGTGACTGTACACATTTCATGACTTCTTATGAACACATACTGACTCAGTCTTCCAACTCATTAGGTACCACTCTTCTAAACTCTTCTACTGAGTTATCCACTAACCGGCCCAGTAAATATTATTTTTAATTTTGTCACACGTTTTCAAGTGTTGAGTCTTCTCAAGAATTCCTCCCTTCGTTAGGTTGTTTTCTCAAAGAAAGAAAGAAGAAAGAAAAAAAAAAGCCAAGTAAGTACGTATTATATTATGCTTTCCTTAGAGAAGATCTATGTAGCCGAATAGCTTCTCATTCCTAGGAATATTTTTTTCTGCCTGATCCTACCCTTGAAATATAAGTTTGTTTTCTTTTTAATTCAGTAACTTAAGTAACAGGAGAGCCGTAGGTATTCAAAAACTGAAAATCGGCATATCGACCTTTTGAAGAGCCGCGGAATTCAGTTTTGAAATCGGTTACGCAAATTATTTAACTATGATTAGAAACTGGGTTATCTAGTTGAGGTTAAAAATTTGAAAAAATAAGCTCAAGCATGGACATCAGATATTTGTGGTTTTTTTTTTTTGTTGCTAATATCGTGGTGGTTCTACTTCAGGAATTGTGGTCGTTACGGTGGGAGGAGGCAGTCAAAATGACAGCAGTTGACAAACAGGTACTGACATTATTTCAACCGAATAAAAAGTTAGGCGTATTCCTCGTATATACTTTTTAGGTTATGAAAGATACAACATTGATTCGAATAAAATTAGGCATATTCTATATAGATTTTTTTAGGTTATGAGAAACGCAGAACTGATGTTGAGTTTCAGAAATAACTCCATAATCGAATACCAGGAAGAAGCATGAAGATCGTAAATAATGATGAAGTGCACAACTTGGCACTTCGTGTCGAACTTCTAACGAACGTATGTAGTATAAGTTGCCTAGTCTGATCTTCTAAGGAATTGACGCTAAATTTACTTTTTCTACGATACTTGATTTTGGTCGCGCTGACATCAAACGCAAATATAACGGTCGTTTGATTTCAGGAATCTTTCGACACCTCCATCCCACAGGAGAATAAATTGCCAATGTAAGACATAAACGCGTATAAGTTGTTCAATCAAAAGGGTTAGTCGAGCGTCATGTGTCCTTTTCCCAGCGAGATAATACAGTATTTCTATATCTATTTCACGTTCGTTTCGACAGAATGAAGTTAATTCGCTCGGCGAACTCGGTTCGCGTTCGTGTCCTCTGTGACTGTGCTTCATTCACTATCGTTTTCCACGTACCCGGGGTCAATTTCAGCCGATCGGTCACGTTAACTTCGGCACGTTTTCGCGTCCACTTCATCTTCCTTAATTTCGAAACTCGCACATGTAAAAGACCGCATCGAAGACCTCAAATGGAACACTTTCTCCGTGAATACACTGCTAGACTAAAGTCTTTATTCAACCCCCCAAAAAAATCATGATTCTCCTTCTATTAGCAAAAGGGAACCAGCAAATGACTGGAAATTCAGATATAATATTTCGAGAATATTTCTCTTTTCACGCGTGTGCAGTGGAGGCATTCAGACATACTCGATATGCGGACCAAAAAAAAAGTCTAATGTAGCAAAAAATCGCATACTTCGTATTTGTAAGAAACAGATGTAAGACGACAATGGTCTACTAAACGGCAAGAGACCTTTGCTCAATACGGGCCGGGGTAGCGCGAGCTCTGCTCTAGCCTAAAAAACTCAGACATTTTAAACACGCAGTTGTAAAAGCCCAATAAAGGTCATTTATTATTATTATTATTTACTATGAGAATACTATATCCTCAATTCGACGAGTCATTAAGCGTGGATTTATTTACCATCAGAACATAAATAACGTATTTTTAGCGGGTGGATAGAGACGTTTGTCCGGCAGTGTGTACATGTATACCCCTGTACAAATATGAAAGACGTTCGTTCTCACGGCAAGAGCTGACGTGAAGGATTTCCATTATCTCGGGAAAGAGCTGACTGAGGTAAATCTCATTTCGAACATTTAGCGGAGTTCAGAATTTGTTCGCCGCGAGTTTGCAAACAACATCGAAGAAGGCGGCGGTGCCATTTTAATTGTCATGTTTTATCGGTCGCCGCCACTGAGGGTTGCCTCTACCTGTTCGACTTCGCCTTATTCCCCGAGCTTATTTTGACGCGCGACGTCTGCCGAGTTAGCGTCGATACACTCTGCGTACAGTCTCGCAGACTTATCAGCAGTTTGAATATGTACCACTCGAAAATGTTAAGTGCCAATTCGATGGCTGCGAATCGAGAGCGCAAAGTTTAAAATACTCGCAGGTGCCGAGGTGCGGCGCTTCATCTCCGTCACATCCCGTCACTTCCAATCGTTGCTATCGGATCAGATGAAGGTATACTCGCCGTTTCCCTGTTCGGCATGGCTTACAACAGCAGCAGACACTGCGTACATCTCGTTTCCGATGACAATTGCTACTCTTTTGGGAAATCAGACTAGTGCATACACGATAGCTGTACAACAACTGGTGTCATCAAAGACGAGTATAACGTAGAAAGAAAAAAGAAAAAACAAGACGAAATACACACTCTTTCTGAATGTTCGGGAGATCGACCCGTTTGTACTCAATTAAAAAATATGCAACGTTAATATAACGTTTGAACGCTTGTAATCAGCATAGAAATTTCGTGGAATCACGAAACTATCCGTTCAAGTAACTGCGAGAGCAATTTTGTAGCTTCGGATAGGTAAATGCAAATTAT
Organism: Acanthococcus lagerstroemiae; assembly: GCA_031841125.1. Taxonomy (NCBI): domain Eukaryota; kingdom Metazoa; phylum Arthropoda; class Insecta; order Hemiptera; family Eriococcidae; genus Acanthococcus; species Acanthococcus lagerstroemiae. The sequence goes on along the minus strand of CM063108.1, from coordinate 38,235,470 downwards.
AAACTGTTGCTCATAAAATACGCCCGAGCGCAATGTCAACCTGGGATTATTTCATGAGGAGAAAGCATACATACTCATCTACTTTCTAGACCCGGAGAGGATCACCATCACTCAGCATAACCTCAAGAGATTTGATAGTCTAGTTTCCGTCAACTTATACACACCTAAATCAAGCACTATTGGTCGGCTGATGATTTTTCTAGAAAGAACCTTTGCAAATACCCTTAGTAAACGGGAAATGACGAAAGAACTTGCAATTCCTTGGATGAAAAGGGGACGAAATTTGTGGCGCAAGTTCAAGGGAATAAATCGTTGGTTTACCTTTGAGTAGCGTTTTTCTGAAACAATCCGTAAGGAGACGATAACAAGCGCAGAAAGGCTGGCCCTCTCCTCTTCTCCATCTGTAGTAGGAAAATACGCAAATAGGTGCGAAAAATTAGCTTTTCGCGCCGAGTTCAGTAGGCATTCGTATTTCTATTTTCCCTCTCGTCTTAACGTACCGTTTTCCATCTTATTTTTCCTAATCATTCATTTCTTTTCACGTCTTATCCGGTTTTTCTCCCTCCGCCCTCTTCCCGTTGACCCCCTCCCACCCCCAATAATTTGGCAGTCAACCAATTTTGAAACTGTTCATTTAAATTTTTCATTTTTTATGAATGTTTGTTTATTTTTTTTTTTTTATTGAAAAATATTTCGATTGAAAATTTTGTCTGCGAATTTTTAGTTTTCAAAAAATATTTATCGGCAAAATTTTCTTCTCCGCCTCCTGAAACTGAAAGTCAAATTTCGTTTCTGAAAATGGAGTACCCTGGACTCCTGTCAGGGACTAAGCAGTCAAAAACCGAAGGTTTCAAGCTGAGTATCGAAAGTTATCTGAAACGTGGAAACAAAGCTGAAATGTGGATAACATTTCGAAAATCTGAAAGTCGGTAGCAAACGTTGAATTTTGAATTTCAGTGACTATTCCGTTTTTACTAGATTCTTTGTTTGACCTAGGGACTGAAACTTGAGAAGCTGAATTGTTGAATATTTTATTAAAATCTAAAAGTCGAAAACAAAAGACTTATCTTCCAATGTGACAAGCTGAATCCAATAGCAAATGTTGTATTGTTCAATTTACGGGCTTTGGTCCTGGTGATTATAGGAAGGAAATTCAGTCTGGAACAAATATCAAAACTCCGTGTGTTTTTCCCAAAAGAACGAAAGGGAGCTTGCAGCACGGATTCCACAATAATCCGATCGACCTGAAGCTTTGTATATGTATATATTTTTATTTATTTAATGGGAACCAGTTTAGGAGACGAATCAGAGGAAATTCAGAAAAAAATATCACCTAGAGTAAATAACGACCATATGTAAAGGAAGTTGTGAATTCCTCTCAAGTATTCCTAACATCCTTCCAACTTACCCTACCAGACTCGAGTATGCTCATGTGCACAAATGCGAGTGCTTGGAGTATAAGGTTCCAATCTGCATTTGTAGATACGGATCTATTGGGGGGGGGGGGGTGAAACGCCCACAATAATTTGGCAGCTGGCAAATTTTGAAAATGTTCATTTGAATTTTTCATTTCCTAATAACATGTTTGTTTGTTTGTTTATTTATTTATAATTTTTTTTTCAATTAAAAATATTTTGATTAAAAATCGGCAAATTTTCAAATTTTTGAAAAATTTTGTCGGCGAATTTTAAGTTTTCAAAAAATAGTTGTCAGAAAATTTTCCTTTTCCACCCACTCAAACTGAAAGTCAAGTTTCGTCCCTGGCACTCACAAAGATCTGTTTTTACTGGTCGTTCAATACACGCAGGTTTCCAACACTCATTCTCGTTTTTTAATTTCGATTAGGGGAAACTTTAATTGCACGTTGAAATAAAACGGATAAACGATAGGAATATAACGATGAAATCGAGTGTATGAACGATAGGAAATGTGCCAATTAACGTTACACATTGCACGCTTTTCTACAATGAAATTACATTAACTTGAAATGAGTTCAACGATTGAAAAATATATTACACTTCTTTTCTTTTTTACAGATGCCCTCATTCATAGATCCTCCTCAAGTCTCTCCCAAATTTTTTTTCAGGCTCAAGTTTTTAACTTTTTGCAACCAGTGTAGGATAAGGAAACATTTATCAACCAATCGTAGGTTCGCTATTCATTTTCCAATCGTACCCAACATGTCTCTTTCCAACAGCTCTCTTAAAGTCTCACTCAAGCGTTTTTCAGACCCGAGTCAACTTCACTTTCTTGTAGCTGGTATAGAATAAGAAAAAATTTGGCTCCATCAAAGCGCCCTCCAACTCGTTCCGCTCTTCTCCAGAATGATAACCCAATCTTCCTCGCCCGCTTCTTCACGTTAATATGACCCTGATCCGAGTTATTTTCACTCTTTGGATCCTTCTCGATTCAAAGGATCCTTACCACCTTTAGGTACGTCATTTACTTATTCACTTTTTCCCCAAGTGCCCGTTTCTAGTGGTCCTGTTCAGGTCTCATTCACGTATTTCCAGAAATGAGTTAGGTAGGCATTTAGGAGTCAAGTTTCAATTACGTCAACGTGCAATGTATATCGTTACTTATAATTTTTCACTATTCAACTTAATTTGTAATTAGGCTAACATTATTTCTTACTCAAATAGAAATATTTTATCCTCAATCCATTTTTTCTATGGCTCGTTACTTTTTCTTTCGGAGAACTCATTTTTCCGTCGTTACATTTTTTAATCAGACGATTTGATGACACCCTTTCGAATACCCTCGCTACGGTCTCGACTTGAAATTTCTCGTAGCAATCTCGAAAAACTCGCAGAATCACGTAGTCTGCCCACTTTGTCTAGTAGTTCATGATAAAATTCGTTAAAACATTTCCTTCGGAAAATGGGTACAAAATACCTTTATACCCCCTTAAATCAATGCCATTTGTTTGACCACACTGAAACTCATATAATTCTGTCAAGATACGGAGAGATTCGTTCAGATTCTGCTGAGACTCACTAAATGCTAGGATGACTTTTTGACAGCTTCTTATGATCCACTGGAACTCATCAAGAGTCTGTTGAGATTCGCTAAGACCCTGTTAAGACTATTAGATCCAGTGGCGTCGTGTCTGGGTGTTCAAGGTGTTCACTGCACACCTACTTAATTTTTGTCTTACAACAAAAATCCCAGAAACAAGGAAAGATTTAAATTTTGATTAAAATACAAAATAAAACCTCGATAAATTGAAAAATAGCCGGCATTTTTCTCTTTGCGCTTCCCGCGGTTCTTATCTTTGTCACATACTATGGGAATTGCGTAGGATGTTCACTAGCAACATTGCACACTCTTGGTGGTATTGTCGCAATGGCGTTATCTTTGTCACATACTATGGGAATCGCGTAAGGATATTCACTAGCAACATTGCACATTCTTGTCAGTATTATCGCAATGGCGTTATTTTTGTCACATACTATGGGAATTGCGTAGGATGTTCACTAGCAACATTGCACACTCTCGTTGGTCTTGTCGCAGTGGCGTTTGCAACAAAGACCACGAAGAGTGAAGCGGAGACTCGTTAATTTAAATGGCAGTGTTTTCACCAGCAAAAATGAATGTTCTGGAAGCGCATGCGCATGCTGCTATGTGGTGAGTGGATGGATGCAACTTCATTCTTCATTGACACCCATTATTTATACATACTGATACTGACCATAAGTTTTTGATACATATACTGATTTTGTGTGTGTGTGTGTGTGTGTGGGTAGGGAGCGGCGTAGACCCGCCAGTTGAACACCTGGGAAAGAGCACCACGCGACGCCACTGAATTAGATCAATGTTAGTGGTTATATTTTGCTCTCTTCATCTCTTTTTACTGCAAAACATTAGCAGACCGTTTTCCAAACTCAAAAGCCTACTTCGAGAAAAGGGAATTGACATAGATATGTCTTTTTAGGCTGGGGGTCATTCTGAGATTTGTGAAACGAAAATGCGACAAAAAACTGAAGAATATAGGGTAAGAACGGGCTATCTGCATGTTTTCTAGTTTCGAGAAAAATGAATTTGAATGCGAGAAACTCTATAAAATTAATAGTCTGCCATTAAAAAATCTGGAATTCTAAAATACTTAAGGTGTTACACTGGTGCATATGATAAAAAAGTCAAAATACCTCCAGATTAATTTTTAATAAAGTTATAACGGTACAAAGTGTCAATAGTCCCAACAAACAGCGAAAAAACGGGCTATCGAGGCGAATTACTTATGGGGCAGCCGTTCGTAGTAATTTCGTGCTATTTCTTCATAAAACTGCTTCAAATGATTCAAATATGAATCGGGTAAGGTGGGGAGAGCGACGGCTCGACGTTAGCCCGTTCTTTCGCTGTACCGCTCCAATAAACACGTTCTTTCGCTGTATAAGAAACACTCACCGGTAGTTTTGAAGCCTTTAGACCCGTTCTTTCGCTGTTTTGACCTCATGGCCGTGTTCAGCGTCCAAAAATACATATGGGACCCCACCCAACTCGATTTCGAGGAAAAATGCAGACAGCCCGTTCTTTCCCTGTACTCTTCAACTGCAACGCAAAATGTTACGCTCTTCAAAACTGAGATCAGTGTTACCATGAAGACAGGTTTGATAGACATTTTCGGTTATACATCATGTTTATTGCATTTGTGATGAAATTTCGTTTTGTTATTCCAAGTGAACAATGAGTGGCTGCACCTACCAGAAGTTTAAGAAAACCTTACAAATGTTCGGATGCAGAAACTGCTGTATATTATATATTACGACGTATATTAGATCACAAAGGAATATACACAAACATTTACAAATATTTGTTTTCAGTTTTCATTCCCCATTCCAAGTAGTCCCACACGAAGAGCGGGTAGTGGTGCTGGTGCATAGATATGTTAAGGAATTTTAAAATTATGAAAGAATGACATATCCATGATTTAATGTTTTCCCCGGTAAGGGAAAAATTTCATACTTTCTCTTATAGTTCCACATCTGGTTCTCAACACAGCGATTAGCCGACATATGTCACATGGCTTACGAGGCAGAGCAGCCAGGGTAAGTTTTCATTTCTTTCCCCATGAATTGTTGCGTTAGAGTATTTCGTTTTTATGCTAAAGACATGCACATAAGTCTTCGGAAATGGTTATAGCCACTGTCTCACAACGCTGAGTAATCGACTCACGGAACACACACAACAAAGTGCCCACGGGGTGGTAACCAGCTTTGCGAGTATAACGACTTGTTCCTGAGAACTGGTGAAAGACGAGAGACCGTACGTGCTGTTCACCTTGGTTGGTACTGCAGTCGCTCTGTTCGGTAGGATGTTTGCGGGGAAATAGAAAAAACCTGGTATGGTGGGACGTATGGCGATGCACGCATGCCAAAGTGGCCTCTAAGACACCGCACCCCCAGCACCGGAAACTACCCTTTCGGGCATCACATCAGTGCCGAGGGGGGAAAGTAGAAAAAAAAAACCTGTTCATTAGGTTTCTCAGTAGTGGGAATCGAGCCAGAGTCGCAAGGATGAGAGACTGTGACACGATACCATTCAGCCTGCCACAGAGCGACCACGACTGAACAGCAAAATATGCAAACAGTAATTATCTTCTCTTTCCAGCTCCAGTTGAAGCCCAAAATCATTTTCGCCATCAAAGAACTAACGGATATCCATTTTCTGAATAAAACAACATTGTTTTTTGGAGGTCCGGAATAGCTTTTATGCGAGAGTCTCTCTACTTCACGGGGCTATCTCTGCATTGCCCGTCTTCTGAAAACTGTACAACATCCACGTCAGCGATTTTTCCACGTACAAGATGCAATCGAACAGTACGTCTTAGATGCTTCCCCTTCCCATCATCCCGATATCACGTTCACCCCTCTAATAAAAACTGCAACCTACACGACTCTACTTTTCCTCTCAGCCGGGTGCGACTGTACAATGTACACCGATACAAGGGCAAGGGCGTCAGAAATCATATTAGAAAAATAAAAGAGATTACGAGGCGCAATTATTTCAGTGTCGATTCGGAGAAACCCACCCTCAAAATCGACCCCCGCGTTTAACGACCGCCGGACGCAAAACGCGGAGCGGTGTGGCACGAAATGCTCGCGAGGGTCGCCAATCAACACCTGATGTGTGATGTTTGCTCGGTCGTTTAATTTTTCCATATACGGAGGAAGTGAGACCGAGAGTCTAGGGTGGTCCGATTGGATTAGCTGAGCGCGAAATTAAAACTCGACTCGGCGCGGCGATCAAACGCGACCCGCGTTTCTTTTAAACTCCGTTTAAGAATTACGGAGAACAGCGCAGAATTAAGATTAATGATGGGGTTGATTTGGCGAAAAGGTGGCGCGATTACGACCGGCGACCGCGGGGCGGACGAGGGGCGGCAAGGTCAGCGTGGTCAATAAACGCGTACGAATGATTCGGATTACGAACGTAAATCATCGCTGGCTCCGACGGGCTATTTATTTTCTAAAACTGCCGTTCGCTCTGTCACACTCACGCTTTCAGCAGTTTTGGCGAAATTCGAGAACAATATCTGCGCGCATACGACGACGTATATAACATGTAACCGAAATCGAGGCAAAAGACTGGGTCTCCTTACAGCCGGAGCCTGAATTTACGAGCAAGTGACCAGAGCGAATAGACGGATTTGACCCTGGATAGAAACATCGTGCTACAAGAAAATGTTCGACTCTAGGTCACATTGGTTCGTGGTTTTTGGCCCGCCGATTCCGGGTCCGGCCTGTCATATTTTCTCCGTAACTTGCCTTTAAAGTGGTCCAAAATACCATTTGTGGGAGTTTTCAGGCCTAATTTGAACCAGCCTACTAATCTGTTATGAATAATTAAAAGCATTCTTCCGAACCAATTTTCTGTCCAGTTTTTACGAATCAGGTCTACTTAGTTACCAGAAGTACAAGATCTGAACTTTCATTTTTTGGCCTTTTCTTCAATCCTCTTTCATGTATGCAGTGAGGCAGTACTGTGAAAAGCTTCGTGCAACCGGAGAGATGGTATAAAAATTAAATGAGAGAAGATAAACTTACGCACTGCAGATCACACTGAGAAGAAACGTAAGCCGCCGGCAAATGTCGTAATGTCGGTCCTCCTATATGGGGCTCTCCAATCTGGTCCGACGCCATCGGTGCCAGGGAGTACAGAAGAACCAATCTGGTAAGGGTCCAACGGAAGGCTGCACTGATGTGTGTCAGTGCCTATCGCACTGTCTCCACAGAGACAATTTGCGTGCTAGCATGTATACCGCCAGTGGCGTTACCAGCGGACGAGCGGAAAAGGGTATAGAGCGCGAGGCGGAAGACGCCACCGAAGAGCAGTGCGGCGCTACGGGTCAAGCGGGATATTAGATAATCCACGCTCCGCATGTGGGAAGAGCGGCTCTCCCGCAGTACCAAGGGAGAGTGAACCCGTCTCCTAGTAGGCGATCTCAACGCGTGGTTGGGCGGACGCCATAGTCAGCTGAACTTTTACCTCACGCAGGTGATGAGCGGCCATAGTGCCTTCAACAAGTACCTGCACCGGATGGGCATAGCAGAAAGTCCGCAGTACTCCTACTGCGCTGCAGGAGGGCGAGATGATGATGCCTGGCACACCTTGATCGAGTGTCCGGCATTCGACCAAGAGAGGGAAGAAGTGGCGGCCGCTTTTCGAAACGCGGACGTTAAGCCACTTACACCGGAGAACCTGGTCCCGACAAAGCTGGAGAGTAAAGCGGGGTGGGATCAGGCAGCTGCCTTTGTCAAAAAGACGTTGAGCCGCATGACAGAACTAGAGTGGCAGAGACAAGAGCAGCGGATACAGCACATCGACGACGACGACAATGTCGCTGCTGCCAACCAAATTATTCAGGTGCAAATTCGACTTTTTTCATGATTATTTTCATTTAGCAGCGCGTTCATACAGTATACTCGTCTTGGAAGGTGGTGTTGCACGTCATGTGTATTGTCCTGGAATGTAGCACGTCATCTTGATCGTTTTCAATGTTCTCCAAATGCAAATTGACAAAAATCTTATCAAATCTCTCTGTTCCAAGGTTTATGAGTATTTGTTGCTTTGTACCAGCTTGGTATTAGAAAATTGCCTAAGTGGAATACACAGTGCTGGGAAACGAATTCAGAAAAGATAATTCTGATATTTTAGGGTTGTGGCATATATTAATATTAATTTTTCAAAGCTATTGTATTGCTTACATTGAAGATTACTGTGAACAATTACCAAATATATCAACGGTGGAAAGGTAGTGTTGTAACCTGATTGTAACGTTCACTTAGAGTGTTCGGGGAAAGAGACCTAACTTTCAAAAATTGCTCCGAACTATTTCGTTTTCAAATTTAAAGATTGAAATTTGGAAATTACAATGTACAAATATGTGGCAGTTTCTATTAAAAAAGGGGCAACTTTGTCGATCGATCAAAGTCTCAGAAAACGTGAAAAAAGAAAAACAAAATTTTTTGGTTGACCCAATCAGTTTTCAGATTTTGATCAATTTCTATATAAAAAACATCGCAACAACGAAAAGACAAAATTTTCGGGTGCGAGAGTGAAGAGGAAGAGAGAGGAAGAGAATTATGAAAGAGAATGAGAAAAGAATGCGAATGTCAGCGTCGCTTCTTCGCGGTTTTTCGGAGCGCACGAATAAATCCGATGTTCTGAATTGTTACCACATAGAAGAGCGAAAAATTACCTTTCCAACAAGCCCTCATCGAGGCTGGTAACTTGACTCCGCGGCGAGTTATGGTAGAGCTCTATAACTTCGTGTGAGTACGATCGTCCGCCATTTTGACTCGAACCGCGCCCGTGGATGCCGAATCCGACTATGCGGAGCGTACCGCGTAGTCAATTCGGCATCCACGGGTAAAGCTGACGTCAAAATGGCGGACGATTGTACTCACACGAAGTTATAGAGCTCTAGTTACGGCCGCTTGAAGGAGTGGGAGAAAAAGGTGTGTCTAACTTTAGACGCGTTTTTCTCGAAAACGTGTTTTCGCGCGTTCTCGTTTACACTCATCTTCAACTACTTGTAAGATCCGCAAGGAAAAACGCTACAGATCTCGCCAATAGCTCCTTGGAACGGGTATTCATTTCTCTATTACGTACTATCCGTAACTCAAAATTTGTCGGATCGACAAAGTTACCCCTTTTTATAGAAACTGCCACATATGTAGATTTTCTGAGGTTTGGTTGGCCGAGTGGATAGCGCGTTGGTCTCGGAATCCGGAGCTCCCGGGTTCGATCCCACGTAGCAACTCGCCAGATTCCGACCTAGGCCGGTTTTTCGGCCAGAAGTGAAGAGGGCTAAGACAGCCCTAGCAGCCTCTCCGACGTCCCTGAGGTAATGCTCGAAAGGGCGGCTTCCAGGGCTCGGGTTGAGAGCAAATTAGAAAAGAAATATGTAAATTTTCTAAATAATTGATAATAAGGTCTCGACAACAATTTTTGAATCCTACTGGAAAGTATATTACATACTGTTGCCCCCACAAAATAATTTTCACAAATCAGAAGTCAAGTTCCAAAGCACTGACTTGTAAATTATGAAATGCTATTCAAGAACCTATTAAGCTACGTTTAACAATCAATTTCATCCCTTTCCCCTTCGAAGTCCGATTTTGTGTTTTTCTTCCCATTATAACATTAAAACCTTCATTGGGAAAGCCAACACCTAAGCTACCATAACGCAGTCGAAACATAGTTGAGGATTTTCAAGGGTTTTAAATGTTGCGGAAATTTGAGAAATTAGAATTTCTGCGTATTGTGATCTGGCAACCCTTCTGCCAACAACTGACAAAAAAAAAAAAAAAAGATCCCGCGCAACTCGACACAGCGAAGAAGAAGAATAAGACGCCGTAGATTCACCGCCGTGAAGAGGCGGAAGGAGAAATGGGTGTAGCAGGAGCTACCTCAAAGCGGTCCCCTCTATCATGACGCAGACCCATTCGGGGCATTTCCGGGATAGGGAGGGTGTCCCGGGGCCAATTTGGCATACATGCATCGAAAACGTCTCAGAGGGACCCTTCCAAATACCCCTTAGGTTTGTCCTCGTCTGAGTCATCGAATAATCTGAATGAGCCTCAATAGCAGAAACGTACCAATAAGGGGGAGAGGGGGAAACTTACTCCCCTGAAGGAATTTTTCACTCAGCAGTTGGGAAATTTACCTAATTTCAGCCAGGCGAGTAGGGAAAATCCAACAAGTTAAACGGTTTTTTTTTTTTTCTTTCTTTGATACTTGGAAATTGAGTTGATAAGTTGGAAAAACCCACAAGTCAGAAGATTTTTCTTCTTTTGCTTTGATAATTGGGAATTTTAAGTTGGGTCAGTTGAAAAAATCCAAGTTGAAAGGTTTTTTTTTCCCCCTTCTTTGATACTTGGAGATTCTGAGTTGAGTCGGTTGGGACTTTCACAATTTCTACCACCCCTCCCTCCCCCCAGAGAAAACTCTTCGGTACGACCCTGCTGAATATTAATCAGCTATTCTGATAGCTAATATGTTATGAAATTTCGATTTACACGAAAATAAGTTAATTTGTCAATCTCTGAGTATACTGAAGTTTGGCATCACCTGCTTCTTTTTCTCGGAAAACAAATTTAGTCGGAGGGCCTACATTCAAGTTTTTGAAAACAAGATCTCTCTGAAACGAAGAGAAGATCTCCGACAGACGAATACAAATCTTATAAACTTGTCTCTTTTCTTCTGCTTCGAATGCCGGCTTTTACAGTTTTCTGCTGCATTATAATGAGAAGTCTCCAGCTCTCCTTATATTATCCTTGGTATGACATTGTCGTATTTCTATGTACTAGAAGCCACCTCTCCCTTCCTCGGTGATTTAAAAAAAACAAAAAAAAAACAATTGAACAGAAAGCAAGAATATAATAGGACTTGACGTGTCTTTCATAATAAGAACGAGAGGCTGGGCCCCAAGGAAGGCGGACCCAAGAGCGGTAACTACCGACAATGACAGGGTCACTAATGGCCACGGGGTGAATTCGCAAAATGTACACCAAATATTAAAACAACGCCCAAGTGCACTTCCAAATCGCGGTCATCAAGCCGCGCCTAAGCCCACCTTCTCTCTGGGTGGACCTTTCTCTTCCCTTTCACCCAGCCCTTTCTGGCCTTGTCAAGTGGTGTAACTTTATCAGCATTTAAATCAAAGTCACTTACCCAGTATCTCGACCGTGTGTATCTGATCCGCATTATGACTGTCGCTGATTTGACACACGTAATCGCCAGCATCCTGTGGCATCACGTCACTCACTTCCAAATTGTATCCGTCCACCAGCCTGAATCGCGAATCGCGAGTCACCATCAAATTACCGGCGGTCAGCACAGCGCTACCTCGTCGCCACAACAAGACGTAATTGCCTGCGGACACACAAACGAATAAACGCGACCGTAAATAAAAATTTCCAAGCATGTTTATTAATTAGCTAAATATAAAAGGTATAATGATATAACACATAGATATGTATGTATAGGTAACTCGTCGTGTGACAACGCGTATCTGGCATCTGCCTGCTGTAAGACCAAAGACTCTCAACCATCCAGTAGAACAGTGTAAGATGATTATCAAACAATTTAGTCGAGTTAAAAAGCGATCGACAGGCTGAAGGGGGACATTCCCGACTGCGACTAACCTTTAGATGTAGATCCACGATGCAGATAAGTATCGCGGTGAGTTCTCAGAGATGTTGGATCGGAAACGGGAAAAAATACGAAAAGTGCTTATCTAGGAGTCTGGGATACTGAAAGCCGTACGATAAATATACAATATACTGGTTCATGAAATAATTTTTTCGGTAACATTATAGACGCCTACCTTCCGAGATGCAGTTGCAAGTAGTCGGAAACCCGGTTTTGGTTTCACTGTCGCACAATAATACAAAACTGCTTTTAGCTTTTCGCTTATGTTTACGAGTTCGACTTAAAGAACAGTTTTTGAAGTATTGCAGTTCCACGGATACAGCTGTAATGCAAAAAGGGCCATAGGAACCTATAGGGAGGCTTTATACCCGGACTCAGACGGACTATAAAATAACCGTTAATTCCAGGAAAGGCAACTTACTCTGACATCCCCAAGAGTGCAACCTTGAAGTTTCGGTTTACACTGACACAAATATTCTCATAAAATAGAAAAAAACGTGGAAACATCAACCAGTGAATACGTGCTCTCAAACACGCACATGTACGAGTTGCATTTAAGTGGCAGAGCAGGTATTCAACACATTTTGGTAGGAAACACCTCTTGGTGAGTCAGTTTACAATTGTATTTCTCGCTTGGATAGTCACTAGGTAAACAATAACATCTCGTTCAAAATTTTATTACGTTACGACTTTCGCATTATATTGGCTACACAAAAGCCAAACAATTAACAGGCCTGATGAGAGAAAAACATTTAGGGACTTTGGTTCTGGACCGGGTCTCCACTCGCAGTATACAAATGTTTAGCTAAAAACAGTGGCACCGGAAGGGAATAACCGACCGGGGAGCACAGTTCAAACTTCTGATAACTAACGTTGTAGTGACTTTTTTTCCTTTCTTTGCTTCTTTGTTGGAAAGCTAATTGTCAGCGTCATTTTCGACTTATTTGTAACGCAGCGTGCAAGTCTCCCGGTGGAGACTTGAAATTAGTGCAAAATTTTTCACGCGGTACTTTGCCTACTGCCGGGTGCAGCCAGCAATTGTTTTCTATCTTCCTACCCCTTCCTCTTCGCCAAAATGGATTAATATTTTGTACAATTAGGTATTATACGTGTTAGCGACGTTTTTATTATAATATTTTCTGCTTGGTTTTTTTTTTTTAGAAACCTCAACCCTTTCGCCTTATTGCTCTCCTTGCAGTAGTCTTTCTACTTCTAGTCTACTTTAGTTTGGTTTCAGTAGTTGTATGGAATATGTCAGGTCACGTTCCAGTGCCGGATTAAAGGACTTAGCCGTTTTGCCGCTCCTATGTTTCATACTAAAAAAAAAAATTATTAATAACATTTTTGAAAAATTTGCTGCCTTTTCGAAAATTTGCCTCTCGAAGTCACGACTTCCGTTGACTTCTACGGAAATACGGCGCTGTCACATCCATTACAGTTCAGATTGATGTGACCTGAAGTCGATGCCTCTGTATGATTCTAATTTTAAGGACTTAAACGTAGGTTATTTGCGATTTTTTTTGTCATTGTCTCTGTTTTTGGACATAAAAAAGTAAATTCGCCTTCGTTTAATGGACGCTAGAACAGGAAATCTCGTAAATTATTAATCTCGATTAGCGTGCTACGGGACTCGTCAAGACTGGTGAATACATTGTGAAGAATCATTACAAGTCACCCAAATGAATCAAGAGCATCTAAGATGTCTTAACACTCCATCAAGACTCATTGAGGTTATTCTACGATTTATTCAAGCTGATAACAGAATGAAGTAATGGAAATATAGGTAAAAGAGTAATTGCTGCTTTAAGTCATCATACATTTAGAAGAAATTGAGAACGTTTTAATATAATAACTGAAAAAAATCTACGTCAAGGTTCCTTGAAGGCTTCTTAACACTCTGCAATGATTTAACACATGACTCATTAAAATTTGTTAAAATCTTGTCAACACTCATTGAGCCTCATTTTGAGACTGACTTAAACTTTCTCAATTTCCTGTCAACACATTAGGATTCAACAGGGCTCTCTAGTTTAAACTGGTTCTGACACCCCGAAAGCCCGGCATGGATGCAAGTGGAGGAAATAAGGGCAGGAACATACTGATAGGGGGAGGGAGCAACTCACCCTCCTGTGGGAAATTTTCACTCAGCTGTTGAGAAAATTTACCATTCCAGTAAGGGACAAAAATAAGGGGGCAGGGCACGGAAGCCTCCACCGGAGTTGAGACATGTTAGTAGATGGATCAAAAGTTGGAAAAATCCAACAAGTCAAAAGGTTTTTTTTAGTCAATACAAAACACGTTTGATACTGGGGAATTTTGAGTTGAGTCAGTTGAAATGTTTACGAGTTCTGCGCCCCCCCCCCCGGAAAAAACTCCTCGGTACATCCCTGAATAAGGAGCAATCGTTCCTCCAGAGAACAAAATAAAATGAAAATATACTACGAAAATAAAGTAGCACTGAGAAGATTTGCAGTCTGAAACAAGGCATTAAAGGTCGTAAAGAGCCTCAAGAAGTGGCAGATTTAACAGGGTGATAGAGTGACAATTTCCTACAGAGTCCAACCCAAAAAGACACCACTTAGCCTCTCTAGCCAATCAAAATTACAAAATATTTTATCAGCGAATAGTATGGGATGAACTCCCAGTAAAGTTATCTGACTTTTTTCAGGAGTCTTGTTCCAGAACCTCCGCTTCTTTCACCCATCAGGGAGTTTTCAGTAAGATTGTTCGATCATTTCTTAGACCATCTGGTATTCTTGCTACAGGGCCTTACAAAAATTGGGCCCCAGAAAAATCGTATTTTTTGGGAAGGGGAGAAAGAAAGGTTATTAGAATCATCTAACCCCTTTTTTCTTAACAATAAAAATAGTGGATCTCTTAAAACGTTTGCTGACTGGACTTTCTTCCCTTGGATCTGCTGCTGTGCAATACCTTCAAATGAAGCCCTCACACTATTTACGACTGGATGCACCATATTATAATTTTTAACCACTTTCAGCTTCGAAAATGATGGTTTCCTCAGGATATTTTCCGATTAGGCTTTCTATAATAAATCTGCCACTGGCTTTATAAAGTCCAGGAGAATTAGCTAAAAAAAGAGGTATTTGATGGGATTAATTACAGCACAGCTGAAACTCGGTACGATTGTTTAGTATCCTCTTCGGAAAAGCCCCGTGATCCCCCCCCCCCCTCCACCGGTGTGATCATCGCCTCTCAGAGTCCAGAAAGTGCCCCCGGAAACAGTCCTTGGCTTGTATCTAGTTTAAAATTGAGTTACAGGTAAAAGTATTTCTTACCAAAATTAAAGAGCGTAAAATTCTCTACAAAAATGATATCCATGTTTTTTTCGTGAATCCCATATCAACCGAGATAATCAGCGTTCAAGATCACACGAGTATGTAAACATGGAATAACCTACAACGTACGCGATATACGAACGCTGAAATAATCGCGAAAACACATGACTGGATGCATAGAATGTTACATGATATAATTTCAATTCATTATCTTTATTATTATAAGAATTCATCTTCATCCGAATCTACATGTATACAATTTTATGCGCTTAAACAACCTCCTCTACAAACGCGTGGCTACAAGAGATACCCACTTTACAGCAACCACAAGATCGTGATCCCGATGCGGAAAACTAAGTTCGTGTAAACCCAATCGAGACCCTTGGAAAATCAACCCTCGTTAGCCCTGTCTCAACCCGGTATGTTTCCCCTCCAGCAGCCAATCAGAGCGCTCCATTCGAGGGGAGCCATCAGGTTAGCCAATCACAGCGCTTCATTTATGGGTAGCCCTCTCACTACTCGAGCTATACACCGACGTTGAGTCATCTGTGCTATACCCTTTATGTATGCCCTTTGTAGACCCGTCGTATAGCCTCTCTGTATGCCCTTCAAGTATCCCCTTTGTAAACTGTCGTATAGCCCCTCTGTATACCCTTTATGTATGCCCTTTGTAAATTCATCGTATAGCCCCTCTGTTTCCCCTTGCAAGGATCCCCTTTGTAGACCCGTCGTATAACCTTTCCATATCCCCTTCATGAATCCCCTCCGTAAACCCGGGTAGATCCCCTCTTGTAATTCAGATACACATGGGAAGGGATGATGGGCTCTCAGTCAGTTTAAAAAGGTTTGAACATCCCTTCTATCATGCTGCACTCGTGATTCCCTAAATTCGTTATGCTGAGCACTCGTTTCTGGTTGACAGTTTGTGAACTTTTCCAAACCTTGGTAAAGATGAAGCATATGACAGGGGCGCTAAGAATCCACTGCTGCAAAACGCTAGAGGTAATACCGCGTCGATGAGTCAGTCCGCCTGCACTCTTCATAATTCGCATGAGTGTTTGTTCGATTTGCGTTTGAACGCTAAAGAGTCGCTCTCTAGCAGCCTAATGAAATGCATTTGGATGAAAAGATGATCAGGGACAAAAATGTTCTGCACAAAATCTCAAGTTGGGCTCACCTGAAAGGAAATGATAAGGGCTGACACTTAATTCACTCCAATACTGAAAATGCTAGAGCTCGTTTCACCTGTACATGTTTTTGTGGTGAAAATACCCTGATCTTCTTTTCGTCCACTACACTAGCGCAACTACAGGAGTGTCCAAACGCCAATAGTCATGTCGCTCCTATTGTCTGTCTTCAATCCGATATCCGATTTCTAAAACTAGCTGGTCCATCAAGTATAGGGATTTAAAATTACAGCGTTCAACGCTTCTTGCTTGTAGAGTGACGAGTTCGGCGTTCGTGTATGGCGTACGTTGTAGGTTACTCCATATTTACATGCTCATGTGATCTTGAATGCCGATTATCTTGGTTGGTATGAGATTCACGAGAAAAAAAAAACAAAGATATCATTTTTGTAGAAAATTTTACGATCTTTAATTTTGGTAAGAGATATTTTTACCGATAACATAATTTTAAGCTAGATACAAGTCAAAGACTGTTTCCGTGGGCACTTTCTGGACTCTGAGGGGTGATGCTCACACCGAGGGAGGGGGGAAATCACTGGGCTTTTCCGAAGAGGGTACTAAACAATCGTACCAAGTTTCAGCTATGCAGCAATTAATTCCATCAAAAATGCCAATTCCCCTGAACTATTAAGGAATTTTTAGCAATTATGGAGCGTCCTGAAATCCTTAAACGAGTCTTGAACAATATCAGTAAGTCTTAAGAAGTTTCTAAATGTTTTAAACAAGTCCTTAAAATAAATATTTGATGCGTTTTAAGGATTTTTAGAAAATTCTAACTAATCAAGAATGGAAATATTTTGAGAGTCTTCAACGAATTCTGAAGAGTTTTAGCAAGTTTCAAACAAGGCAGTAAAATCAACTTTCACCGGGTCATACCTTTTTTGATTCCTTCTCTTCCGCTTCTAGCGAAAATGCATTCCACCTCGACTGCAACTAACATCGTAATCTATTTTTGCTAATGAATAAACATATCCAAAATCAACTAGCAAAAGAGAAGAAAAAAACTAGACCAACAGTTGATTCTAAAAATCAGCTAAAAAGAAACTGCTCATGTTTATAATTTTCCCTGCTGATACGCCATAAATTATTTTTCCGTATGATTGTATGAGGAAGTTTTAGTCCAGTCGCGGAACTTTTTACCGGAAGGGGAGGAAGAAGGTCTTTCTTCCTTTTCTCCACTTTTTTTTTCGCATTTCTAGGTACATAATACGCCTAAGCGAAAATTTCATCTTATAAATTTTTTCCAGGTGATACTCTGGCAAACCAGAAATTGCGCCAAAGATATATGTAGTTGCGCCCCCTTTTAAAAATTGGCGTACTGGTAGTTGCGCCGGCTAATCCGTCTTTGCATACCTGCAGTTGCGCCGTGTGAGAATATTTCACATACCTGTAATCGCGCCTAACGAACGAACGAATCATTCAAGATAGATAGTTGTCGAACTGTAGTGGGTAGGTTTAAATACGTACCTACTATGAATACTGAATTTTAGGTATTCAAAAGTAATCTTTTGATCGATTCATTCATAGCTATGTTTGGACAATGAATGTTATCTCTTCCATTCAAGAATACGTACTGAATTTTCGTACTAGTATTACACCAATGCATAGATAACTTGAGTGTGGGTGTGAATGATTTAAACGTTACAGATTTAACTCGTATAAGGGGAAATGTTTATCGAATGTCAAAAAGTACCCCCTCAAGATGTATCAACATGTTTTGTTGAAGACCTTATGCCTATCAAACCACCTGGAAAAAATATTGCAAAGTTCTGCAATTACCTAGTCGATAATTATATTGCTGACTACGCTTCCTTTCCACCTGAAATATGGGCTTCCGATCAAGTAACAGAAAGAACGACGAACGCCTGCGAAGCTTTCCATTCAAAGTTGAGTTCTTACTTCTACCACTTCCACCCGGACATCGCCACATTTATTCTCCAAATGCGACATTTGCAGAACTATTCTGCGATATGTCAAAATTCTACATCTGTACCTAAAAAGTTACACACGAAATGCGAACAGAAAAATACTTTATTATCCGACACTGTCAGGTTGTATAAAACTAGGCAAATCAGTAGGCTGCAGTTCGTAAAGACAGTTTGCTATCACTACTCTAAATAAGCATTTCCTATTTTTTCATTTATAAAAGATCGAATTTTTTAACCACACTAGACGTTCAAGTCTACCAGTCCGAAGTCTGGTAAAGTGGGACGGGAAAATTCGTTCTTTTGCAACTGAATCCACTTGGCGCAATTACAGGTATGTGAAATACACATATTTTCACGCGGCGCAACAGCGGGTATACAAAAACGGTTCAGCCGGCGCAACTACAGGTATGACATTTTTACCAATTGGCGCAACTCCCTAGTAGCCGATACTCTAATTCGGCTGGATTAAGCTGATTGACGCTGAGTGCAATTAAAAGAAACAGTGCCAGAAACTCAATCATCAGCCCTCTTAGCTGTTTGATAAAACCAGCTGGCAATGCTGAATGAGTGACAAACTTCGTCAAATATATAAACCATACATACGCTGGGACCAATTGATCATCCTGATCGCGTCGCAATGTCACCTAAATTGCATTATCAGTTACAGTCCCTTACGTTTAGAATTTTTCCTACTGTTAGACCCAATTTACCTTATTTTTGCAAATGAGGATGTTTTAGCTCACATATGAACATCTTCTTGGAAGGGGAGGGGTGAAATCTTTCGGTTTCTTCCTACTCTTTTTCGCATAAAGCTGGCAATACTGACTGCGTTACAATATGGCGCCCGAACTTCATTTTTACCAATTTTTTTTTTTTCAAATGAGGTCGTTCCATTTGCGAAATGTTTCTTGGAAAGGGAGAGGAGGACTTTCTCTCAACCCTACTCTTTCTCGCATGCAGCTAGCAATACCGATTGCTTTACAATGTGACGCCCGAACTTCATCGTCAGTGGCCCATACACTGGAACCAATTCGTAATCCCAATCGCATCGCAGTGTCACATCAATTTCATTTTCAGTTACGGTACATACTTTATTGAAATCAATTTCTTCCTTTATTCCTTACGAGTATCTTTAGGCGGCAGTCTTGGTTCGATTTGCAATCTTCTTACTTTTCGTCGGATAAAGAACGGCGGTTACCTGAATCACTCAATCCGACTTGAGAAGTTTGAACGACCTTCTCCGCGCACATAAAAATCCAGCGTCGGTTGTACTCGCGATATAATTTTTTTCTTCTCCGAATCCGACGTCGTAAATGGAATATACTACCGCTTCTCTTCTTTTTTTTTTTTTTTTTCCTAGCTTCGGCAACCGCGGCGAAATTTATTTTCGGTTGTAATTATGAATGGCGAGCGAAAAAGAAATTATAATACGTAGTACACTAGCCGCATTACTCGACGATATAACGAGGTAATTAATGTCTTGAAGATGGTGTACCTTACTTTCGAGTGCTCGTCCGAAAGTAATAAACATTCGAGGTATGCCGGCGAAATTTCAAGTGGGAGGTATCATAAAACAGAGTCGTTGGAATTTTAATATAAAAGGATCGTCAATCCTGCTTCACTCTTTGCGAGACTGCTGCCGGCTTTTCTTCTGCGCCCGTGTAACGAATGAAAAGGCGAGAGCAGAATACGAAGACGAAGATGCGGGAGATTGAGGGAGAAAAAATGCGCTCCGGTTTCCGTCTTTTCCAGAAATTCAGTCTGCCTGCGTTTTTCGATTCCTAATTTCGTCGTTTTCCGTAAATTATAGCGACGATTCCCGCGTCGAGTCGCTTCGACTTTTCGGCACAGAATATTCTCCGCAGCGAGACAGGCGTAGGGGTGTGCGAGTGCGAGCGAGCAGGTCCCTCTGTATACATTTCGGTTATGAAACCGTGGAAACACTTTGTCGCCGCGATTTTAACGTCGCCACGGAGTCGACAGAGAGCGTTTTTAGCAAATTTGGATTTTATTACCGGTGTCCGCTCTCCGCCGCGATTCGAGGTGTAAATGGATATTTTTATCGTTCTTACGCCTCTCAGAATCGCATCCCATCGGCCGGTTTAGCTCTCGTGAGTCAGGCAATTACATTGTGTTGTTTCCTAACTGGGATGGTAAATATAGAGCGTCGAGCTTAATGATCGTAAACGGCGTGCCAGCTTTACGGTAAAATGTGTTCATTTGACGATATAACTTTATTCGCGAGTTTACGGTATCCCGGATAACAGGTGTATGGTAATAAAAAATCGAACAAAAAAGTATACGGCGGAACGTTGCGTCAAGATAACACAACTTCTCGAGGATTCGAAGCTTTGTGGCAAACTTCTCGATTACGAAAACGGTTCGGGTACCTCATTTCGTTCCCAAACACAAAAATATGTACCGAAAATCGTTTCACATACGAGGGTTGGGAAGGTAAAGAGCGCAGGACGCTGCTCATTTTAATGAATTTCGACGAAACATCAAGGATTCTTCAAAAGTTTCAGTCTGTCCTAATGAATCCTGATAAATCTTGCTCGAGTCTTAACCAGAGACGGATCAAGGAAGCAATCTTGGAAGAGGCAATTCAGAATGTGTGAAAATTGAGCAACCTCCCCTTCTAAGTACTCTGATCATTTTTACGTCCTCAAGATGGTCGAGAAACACATAGAACTATTCGTAACTTGTTGATGTTGAAAATCGGAATGCCTTTCAAAAGGTGTTCTCAAATTTCTTGATTCACTAGATTCTTTAATAGGCTACAAATTTCAAATGATTTTCATCATTAATATGATACCATTATATTATTCTCCATCCAGCAAGGGACAGCTGTAAAGCTAAAACTATTCAATGCTCGTTTAAGAATCTTTTAGATTCCTCCAGACTTGTTTCAGACTCTCTAAGCCTCTTCAAAACTTCTCTCACACTCGCTCGGTTATTTTTAAAGAGGTATAATAAATTGAACAGAAGGGAAATGAGCTTTTAACGGAAGAAATTGTAACCTAAAATAATCCCAATCAACAGGAAAAAAATGAGCTTTCAATGGAAGAAATTGTGAGTTACTGTTAGCAAAAGTACCCTAACTTTAACTTTCATCACTTTACGACGTCACTGAAAATCGGTTTAATCGGCTGATTGTTAACGTTCGTTTGTTATCTGAATGGATTTTCAAAAATCTGTCTTGATGAGGACTTCATCACCTACTTCAGTGATCAATGGTTGAAAAAATACCCTTTGTGGTATGAAGGTGTGGCACCCGGCGTTCCGAGCACTAATAACGGCTTAGAATCTACAAATAGTGTTATCAAGAAAGAACACACCCTCAGGGAGAGGCTTCCCGTGGGTCAGTTCCTGAACGGTGTGCAAGTGTTGGTGAAAAAGTGGTCTACAGATCGGGATCCTGAGTCCATTAACTGTCTGCACTTTGCATTGACTCCTACGATACCACTCAGGGTATACACGACTACTTATCAATGGGCTGTCTCCAACAAGAAAGTGCTGATGCGTCAGTTGCCTAACAACTGTCAAAAATTTTTCACGCTTTCCTCCTCTGTGAAGCAACCACTTACAAACGCTCTGCTTGCAAAGTTCCAGGCATCAGATAACTGGGCGTCGTTTTAGAAATACAAGGAATGCTGTCTCGGCCTATGGATAATTATCATCAACTTCGACGACCATCGCGCCTCTACATGTACGTGTCCTATATTCCTAAAGAAATTGGTTTGCAAACACTGTCTCGGCATGAAAGTACGCCTCGGGCTCGTACAAGTTCCTCGAGAGGCAAAGGCAATCCCTCTAGGTCAAAACAGGAAGCGAGGGCGTCCTAAACAGGCGAGGCGCGCACTACTGTTATAGGAGAGAAGACTTCATGTACTTACAAAACGTGCAAATTTTTTAAATATTAAAAACGTGCAAATTTTTAAAAAATTGTGTAACCATTTTTCCTTTTGTGGGTAATATAGATTTACCGTTTATTTTTTTTTCATTCTGGGTCTGATTTTATTCTTCCGTTACACCTACTTTTTCAGGTTTAATAACTTATTCTTCTGTGAATGTTCGAAAAAATTCCGTCATTTCCCCCTTTTCTTCCGTGCGATTAAATCTCACCCATTTTTAAATGCAAAAAATAACCGAATAACCGTACATGGGTCATTCTTCAAAAATATTGATATTTCAGGTATGTATTTCCACAGAGAAAAGTAGGGGATATTTGATTTTTTTATGATTGGAGTCGTTAAGAAACATTCTGTATAACATATTGGTAAGATGGGGCCGACAGTGAGGGGATTCTGTATTTTGGCATAAAATTATATGGAGCGTTGATAAAGGCATACTAATCCATTAATTAGACGTAATTA
This sequence comes from Acanthococcus lagerstroemiae, assembly GCA_031841125.1. NCBI lineage: Eukaryota > Metazoa > Arthropoda > Insecta > Hemiptera > Eriococcidae > Acanthococcus > Acanthococcus lagerstroemiae. The sequence goes on along the minus strand of CM063108.1, from coordinate 38,213,025 downwards.
TTATTGGATGATAGATGATCATGCCGAAGGACACTTTTTTTAAACTCTTAATTTTAGACAATAATATGCTAATGCACGAGTCTTGTCACAAAAAAACGCGATTTGATATGCGGACCGTATTGCTCTGATAAGAATATACAATTTGACCGTTAATTGCGACGAAAAAATATTGAAACGCCTGTTCTGTGACAGATTGAAAAAGAGCCATGCCGATGGACCAAAAATCGAGGGACATTTTTTCAAAGCTGGCCATACTGACTCCCACCTGCGAAGATGCGATTTCAATGTTACCTTGTGATTCCTTCATCCATTTAAAGTAGCACTATGTTATCAGTTTGTTCTACTATCAGGGCCGGCTTAAGGCCCGGGCGAGCCAGGCGCTTGCCCGGGGTGCCGTGAACTTAGGGGCACCGAAGTCTGAAAGACGATGATCCGCTGAACAAACTTGAGGTGAATTTTGTTTTTACTCATCTTAAGAATTTTGATTGGAAGTCCGTCAGAATAGATGTAAGAACAACGATGTTAATTTACCGCAATGTGTGAGAAGGCAGAAAAATAATGCAAAAAATAGTAAACGTCGCAATTGGGAAGTGAACACTCCACTTGGAGCGCTAGTAGTAGCATGCTTTGAAAACCTCATTATGTGATCATGGTTATATATCAAGTCGCATTAATCCCATACTGAAAGTGAAAGTTTTTTAGTCTTCTGATCCGTTATTCTGTTTGTTTTTTTTTTTTGTTTTTTTAAAATATAATTTGAATATAATAATTTATTTAAAACAAGATTTGCAACAAATTCAACGTGTGTATGCCTGACATCGTGAATTATTTTAACAATGCAAAGAGGCCATTCATAGAAAGGAAGAAGATGCTTAATGCCAAACACCTGTCGAATTTAAAGAAGGAACCAGGTAGGTATGTATTACACAATTACTTATTCAATTAGTAATTAAATGAAGAATTTACAATATTATTTTCTGCATTAAGTTCAAGCAGGGCCGTACCGACGGTAGTGGGGTCGTTCACCTCCACCTCATTAGACAAATTTTCTTCATATACATGTGGGCAAGTGGATAAATTTAAGGTATTTGTAGCCCCCCTCCTCAGCAATGTATCTACATCACACCCCCCTTACTTAAATCCTGGGTACGGCCCTCAGTTCAAGATTTAATCCACCTTCGTCGATTTCTTATCTGCTTCAGTTAAAGGGGTCACAGGAAGGAAAGTGACTGGTAGATGTACTCATCGTCGGCTATAAGTGGCAGGCCTCACGACTTGAGTAAATAAAACTTTCGAAAATGAAGGGATCCAAGTAACTGGGCACTGCTCCTGGAAAGGAGGGGTAGAGGTGAAGTGTAAACATATTTGCGCGCTACTTATGTATTTGGAGAGGTAATTATTTTGTAAGCCGACAAAAAAATGTATCCACTTTTAAGTCTTTCATTATGGATAAGACAAGGCAAATTCGCCATAATGTATTTAGTTTCTTAAGAAAAAAAGGAAGTCTGCTTTATCATATTTGCTGTAAGATGTGAGTATCAAAATGGAGATTTACTAGTTCTGAATCAGAAAACGTACATGAATATGTTTATTTGATTAAAAATTGAAAGCTTTTACAAAAATTCTAAAAAAATGAAATGAAAATTATTTTTCCTTCTTTTTATTTGTTTATTTATTTTCTTTGAAAGAAAAAGAAAAATTTGAGAAAATTTTGTGACGATTGCAGTGTTCAAAAAAAAAAATCAAAAACCTAAAAAACAAAAAATTCTTTCAAGAAAGTCAATAATTTTACATAATTATGCTCAAAAACTGGTAAATTTTGCAAGAGACTCGAATTCTGCTCAAAATGAATACGAGGAAAAATTATGTAAAGTACCTGACAAAACTTCAACTTGCATAATTTCACAAAAATAACTAATAACACTCTTTTTCTTAATAATTTGAAAAAATTTTGGCTCATTATGTACAACACTGCATATCATAACCATGATCACAGAATGAGGACATTCTATATTTTTCCGGTAGAGCTCGTATTTTAGTTAAATTCCCAATGCCTTGTTTATTTCTGCCAATATTCGTGAGGCAGGGTTCTGAGGATTTCAGACCCCTAAGGGGAGGGGGCGACTCAAAGGATCCTTGCCCAGGTGAAGATTTTTCCTTGAGCCGGTCCTGTCTACCATACAGCTTAAAGATTTAGAAAAAAGAAGTAATAATGAAAATCGTTCGAGGGACAGCCATGCCGACGGACATTTGAGCATATTTAGTCCAATTTTGACCCATTAAAACTGGATTAAATTTTCTTCTAAAGCTTGGAAAAGTAGAACTGAGTCATATCTATCAACGAAAAAGAAACAAAATAGCCGTATCATTAATAGTTTGTGAGATACCTGTAAGGGACAAAAATATCAACATTTTCGAAGAATAACCCATATTATGTTTGCAATAACCAATGAAAACAACCAAGAGCGATTTGGCGCTTTCTCTAAGCTCTGGTCTGAATCTGAAGTCTCAAAACTAATTCACAATAGTTAAATTCGTGTAATTTGAAATTTAGCAAGGTTGAAATTCGGGAGTAGTTCAGACTCGGATACAGATTAATAACTAAGGCTCCATGTACATACTCATACGTATACTTCCTACGGGAAGAGAAAGCCGTCATTTTCACTTTCAACAAATTTTAAGAAATTTAATCCTAAAATTATAAAAGATTCTCACCCGATTCAAAAATACTGTTCTACATTCTGCATAAGCCTGTCTATATACACTGGAAATAATTCTGAAATCCGAAGATAAGTAAGGAAAGATAAATTTTTCTATTTGATAATAAATTAAAAAATCACTTTTAACACGTTGACGCCCGACTTATTATATATGTATGTATAATATGAATCAACCACAAAAAGTACAGTAACCAATTCACAGAGAAGATGGGGGGGGGGGTTGATATTTTGCACTCAAACTCGTTGGACGTCAGAGACCTGAGTAACCCCTATGTATCATATACTGTGGCAGTTTCTATAAAAAGGGGTAACATTGTTGATCAATCAAAGTCTCAGAAAACGCAAAAAAAGGAAAACAACATTTTTTGGTCGAAAAATCAATTTTGAGATTTTGGTTGATTTCTATAGAAAAAACATCGCAATAACGAAGAGAAAAAATTTACGTACATGAGAGAGAGGAGGGAGAGAGAGAAAGAGAATGAGAAAAGAATGCGAATGTCTGCGTTAAATTCTTCGTGGTTTTTCGGAGCTCACGAATAAATCCGATGTTCTGAATTGTTACCACATAGAAGAGCGAAAAATTACCTTTCCAACAAGCCCTCGTCGAGGTTGGTAACGTGATTTCGCGGCGAGTTAGGGCCGCTTGATGGAGTGTGAGAAAAAGGTGTGTCTAACTTTAAACGCGTTTTTCCCAAAAACGTGTTATCGTCACACTCATCTTTGACCACTTGTATCTATGGAATAAAAAACGCTACAAATCTTGCCAATAGCTCGTTGGAATGAGCATTCATTCCTCTATTACGTAGTGCCCGTAACTCAAAGTTCGTCAGATCGACAAAGTTACCCCTTTTTATAGAAACTGCCACATTATGATACATGGTTCACTCGCGCCCAATCATATACGATACATAGTTCCACATCTAAAGGCTGGCATAGTTTGACGTACCAGCGTACAGTTTTTCAAAGGGTAGAGAAGTAAGCCAACATTTGATCATTCCAATCCACTCCAGACAAGTTTTCGTTATATTTTCGCGAATGACTTCGGGCTTCAGCTTTTTCTTATCCAAGCGATGTGTAACCTCCACAAAATTAGCATTGTGTCGACTCGAAATCATCATTAAGTACATCTCTTTTGTCTTTCCATTTCAAAATTGGGTAATTCTTTCATCGAGAAAATACACTTTTTTCGTTGTTCAGAGGCGTTGCCTTAACAATATCAGGGATGTCTTTTCGATTTTTTCGAAGCATTCCAACCATTGCTGTACGATTCTTATGGAAAAATTTAATCAGGGGGATACTAGTACAGAAATTATTAATAAAGAGTGAGTGCCCCTTTCGCAAATACGGTTTCATTATTTTTTTAGTCACAGCAAACGCGTGTCCCTGTTTTCCGGAGATGGTTCCTTTTCCTGTGCACAAAATAGCGTTTAGGATAAATCGGTTTGAGAAATCCACAAGAGTCGATTTGCTTTCGTTAAGTTTCATTTTCCATGACTTGGCCCGGGTGGAGAGGTCGTTGACTGATTTTGGTAGTTTAGAAATTGCGACTTGGTATTAAGAACGGCAGACAATGCACATGTCGTCTGCGAATAGGCTGACTGAGGTTGAATTCGAGACTGAAACTTCCATGGTGTACATGAGAAAAAGCGTAGGTCCAAAAACGAAGCCCTGGGGAACGCCTGCTTGAATTTCCTTCATAGAGGATGAGGCACAGCCATGGGAGACAACAAACTGCCTGAAGCTCAGATACGCTTGAAACAGTTTGCAGAAAGCAGGCGAGAAGTGTGGCTTTTTAAAATGTGTAGCAAAACTAAAGAATACGCTTTTGAAATGTTGCCAACAGCGGGTTAGTTCTCGCCAAGTTAGCCAATCTGAAAAATGTTTGAGGAAAAGCTCTCCTACCCCCCTACCCCACGGTATGTTCCTAAGTAAACCTCAAATTACGTCATAATTTTCCGGTCTCGTTCTCTATAGTATGTTACGTGACTCAGATGTTTTCGACGTTTCAAACCACCGAACAACACACGTCAATCACAGTCCATCAAAGCGGAGACACAGACCTTTGAATGCGACTAGCGACGAAAATGTCCATTATCGGGTACGCCCGTGTACCTATTGGCCAAGGTAACATGAATTAGCTTAATCAGCAGTTATATAGCAGGAGCTTTTAATTCGCCAACCCTTCCGCGATGACGTACGACGATTGAATAAATGAATGAATGCATGGAAAAAAAAAAAAGTACACCGATGATAAATGGAAATGCAAATCTTCCCCCGGATATACGACAGACCCTCTCGGTAGGGTAAGGTTTAATTAGGGTGAGTGTTCCTGTCAGTCAAACGTAATTGAATGAGGTTGAATGGAAAAGGATTATTTCGTGGCTCTTACAAGACGACAAGAGGATCATCGTCGCGTTGTTGCTTTATTAGCGTATTATCAAACAATATACAGTATAGTGTACCGTCCCCCTAACGGCATGAATGGTATTTACTAAATACATATATGTATAGCCTAAGTAATGTATAAAGAGAGACGACTTACAGCAGCGTCATTTGATAGTGCAAATCGAGTTTTTCTATCCTTCGAAATTAAATAAAATATAATAAAACGAAACTGAGTGCCAACGTGAATTAGACGTTTTGTTCGTTTAACCTTTTTTTCATTCGTGCGTGTAATTCTATTAATTCTTTTCCCCCGACAGTCTAAATTAAGTTGTTCTCCTGTACCTCAAGAAGAGGAATTCGAAAACACGTAAAAATGCACGAATTAGATCTCTCATCGTCTGGTACGCTATCTGCCAACGCACTTCACAGACTGCTCTATTCGAACTCTTCACTGACAGCCATCTCGGCTATTCGAAAAGAAGGTTTAGAATTATTTATTTTCACGTACCTCCCTCGAAATTACTTTTATTCAAGTATCGAGAGATTGAAGACGTATATACGCCGGGAAATGGTTCACGTCCGTACCCCACTGAGTGAAGCATTCTATCCTTTTTGAGATCTTCTGAACGATGCACAATCAAGTGGTCTTAATTATTACCTATGAACTATGAACGGCATACAGAGTCCTCCGATGTTAAGCTCGATAATAATTGTTAGGTAGGTTTTGTAAGCGATTACAACTGTATACGAGTTACTGCGATAGAGACAACTTCAACTAGAATCCCGGCGAGCAGACTGACAATACCCCGTTGGACTCTATGCAGGGTGCTTTACAAAGTACCCTATTTTTTTGATCGCAAAATCAGATCGGCACCGGACACAAACGGGTCCTCAAACAGCAAGGTCTGATTTCTTCTAGGGTGAAAAAGTTTACCTCCCGAACAAGGAAACTCAAATGCACCACCAACTTTGGAATTTCAAGAAAAAAATATCGAACAAAAAGGTAAACTTAGATTTAGGTAAAAATCACCTGAAGAAATTATGAGTAAGTGGATTTTTGGCAGAAAGTTAGGTATGATGGTCCTACTGATCATACTAAAAGTCATTACTCCTACTCCATGTGCTAATTTTTTAGGAGAATTCAACTCCCCCTCTCAATACGACAAATATGAAAAATATTTTTCAGCAGTGTTCCTCACTTGATTTCCCATTGAAATTGAAGACCTGACTTCCAGAACGCGCTTAGTCCAAAAAATCGAAAATCTGGCGGAGGAAGTCAAAAGGCACCTTTCAGAGTTGGTTTCACGATTTTATCACGAGCCAGCTGAACCTTTCTTTCGATTTGTTTTCCCAAATTTTATGCATATAAGACTCTTATGACTGTAAGTCATACTTGCTTTTTCCTGTTGGGAGGGGGGGGGCGTACAAAATTGCGTGATGGGTGGAGAGAGAGGGGGAGGGATTGTTCACGTGTACGTTGTTTACCGAAATGATTGTCTCTAAATTGTATTTTACGATTTCCGACAGTTTCTAGATCAAAATGTACGAATTTTGACCTTTCACAAAGTATGACTTGGTCTGCCAAAACGAGCTGAGTCCACAACTTTCTCCACTTTACACTCCCATAGCTCGAAGACTGTTCGAACGGGTATTAGCATTGACCTCTCCTCTTCCCATTCACGCAACTGAATCAGTATTACCACTTATTGTTCGTGAGTCAGAATATTTTTTCGATTTCTCAACATTTCGTTTTTTGGACTAGGCGCGTTTTGGAAGTCAGGTCCTCAATTGCTTTCTACTGTTTTTTCCTAACTGTCCCCAAAATGCCTCAAAGAGAGGGTTGAATATGACCTTGTTCTTCACCACGTATTAACACAGGCCTAGTGAGAGAAAACGTAGTTGACTTTTCGACATGTTTTTGGTCTCACCGACTTGAACGATCAGAAAAGATGTCAATAATCATTGGGCCCGATTTTATGCGTCCCCGTCTACCTACATCAACCTACCCCTGGCAAATTTTCCTACCCCCTCCCCTTTATCCATTAATACCATCATTTGAAACTTGTGTTTTTTGAGTTTAGGAAGTAAAAATATTCCTTTTTCTACAACAATTATCAAAACTTTCTTCAGTTCCAATTACGGAATCAAGATACCGGCTGAGAAGTTTTCAAGGTCACAGAAATTAATTTTTACATTGGTTTGACTGAAAATTCAAAATTCTGGTACTGAGATAGAAAGCAATAACTGACACTAAATGCTCGATGTTTTGGGTCACTAAATTGAATTCTTCAGCAGAGGGTAAAACTGATGCCAAAAATGAATTCTAAGACCCCGAAAATCTAGTATTTGATACACGTATATTTTCTTTTCTAGTTTTGCTCTCAACCTGAGCCGTGGAATCCGCCCTTTCGAGCATTACCTCAGAGACGTCGGGGAGACTGTTACGGCTGTTTTAGCCCTCTTCTCTTCTTGCCGAAAAACCGGCCTAGGTCGAAATGTAGCGAGTTGCTACGTAGGCTCGAACCCGGGGCCTCTGGATTTCGAAACCAGCGCGCTACCCACTCGGCCCCCCCCCAGTGATATTGTATTTGACCTTATTTTGCTCTTCCCCTTCTTACCGTAATTTTGAATTTTCGCTAAAACTAATATCGCGAGTCAAATTTTGTGACCTTGAAACCTCCCTCGCCGGTATCTCGATTCTGTAATCAACGCTAGTGACATTTTTGATAATTGTAATAAAAAGTAATAAAAATAATAATGTTTACTTTCCAAAAACACAAGAAAACAAACATTTCAAATGGTGGTATGTATGGATACGGGGAGAGTGAGTAAGAGATTCCACACATTAGTAGTCGGGAGGGGGGGGGGATGTGTATGATCGGGTCTGATGGTGATTTACAATCCTTCTGCATGGTCGTTCAAGTCGGTGAGACCGAAAGAATGTCGAAAAACTGCGTTTCTCCCACAAAGTATGCCACAATGAATGATGGAAAACGGTATAATTTTCAACCCCACCTAATTTTGTGGCATTTTGGGGACAGTTTAAGAGGAAAGTCGAGAGAAGAACACTTTTTGTTAGAAAACAGTCTTCTTATTTGCCATAAGTCCTGGAATATCTAGGGGAAAAAAGTATGAGGACTCGAATGTCCCTAAAAAAAAATTAGCACAAATAGTAGGGATGATGACCTTTAGTATGATCATTCCACTTACAGCAGAGGTTTCCGAGAAGTGTGTAATCGGTCGCCAGTATCTGAAAGCTGTAAATGGGTAAGGCGCTACCTGCTGGTGCTCGTCGAACTCACCGTCATAAGCCACGGGGCTAGTGATACGGGTATTCGACAGAAAGATACCGCCGTCGACCTAGGCCGATTCCCGGCAAGAAGAGAAGAGGGCTAAGGCAGCCCTAAAAGGCTCCCTGGTGTCCCTGAGCAGGTAATGCTCGAAGGGGCGGTTCCAGGGCTCGGATGAGAGCAAATGAAAAAAAGGATTATCACACCTACCATTCTGTCAAAACTCGGCTCCCTCGTTATTTACTTTTTAAACCAAATCTTCCCAAACATATCGAAATAGGGACATTCGAAATTTGAATCGATGGCTTAGAATATCTGATTAGACTTTTTATTTAGTTTCAATTTGGGCCCCAAATTCGATATTTATCTCCTCAGGGGGCTGAACTTAGCACAACTTTAGAAATCTATTAATGTATCGAAGTAGATTTTTTTTAGGTCGTTGATTTCGAAAATGGTATGGTATTTTTCATTAAGTCCAGAGCTGAGATTCAAAATCTAAATTTCATCGTTCAAACGCGTAAACTAGACTTGTCTTACAAATTTGAACAAATTATTGAACTTGAGGATTTCTGAGTCGCCGATTTGGAATGTCATCAGATGTTTGATCGTGTCCTGATTTTGACCCCAAATTTGACATATGACACCTCGAAGGGATGAAATTAACAGGCCCTAAAATTCAAGGTACGTATCAAATAACTTTCCTTTTTAGATCGTAGATTTTTCATTCATTTCTGATTGGAGCTGCAAAATTAAAATTATATACGCCCAAAAATACGTCATTACCTTGGCTCACAAAATTAGACATAATATCGAAATAGGTTTCTGGGATTGCTGATTTCGATATACTTTCAGGGCTCCTGGGAAAGGGGGTGATAGAGTCGCACTATTTTTGAAACTATACTCAACAATATTCCAACACTCAGTCGGGAATATATCTAGATCCCGTTTTCGGTTTGTTATAGCTCATAGGAAATTTAAGACCATTTCAGTAGTTATTTACTAGAAAGTCAGGAAAGTCGTGAAACTTTGGACCAAATGTAAAAAACAAAAAAGTTCTTTTTATTTTTGTGCTTGTTAACCAGATTTTGTGAAATTTCAGTCGGGTTTTCATATATTTACCCCGGACATGTTCTTCGCGCCCTGAAAACTTTCTTTAATTTTCGGCGTCATGTTGATTTTATTACTACTTCAGAGTAACATTTTTATTGAAGCATATAACTTTTTCCACTGGATGAAGAACGTAATCAGCGACAGGAAAACCATTCATGATAGTTTTTTTAGATTTCTTAGCTGTGACCATCTGAAACCTCCTTTTGATTTATTAAAGCGGGGGAGAAGAAAAAAAAATTCAACCCCCCCCCCTTATATACTTCATTCAGCTCGACACTAGCGTTTAAATAATGTGCGTAAAGATAATTTGAAACCACGAAAGTAAAATTTCGTCGGTGTTCTATAAAGCCTCAGGAGTCTATTAATTTAAGAAAAGGATTCTCATGTTTCCTAGTGCTAAAAAAACCGACCATAACAACTATTTCAATAATTGTAAGCCTATCTTCAAAATTGATGCTTCTAGCGGCCATAACAAAACTTCGTACACCCAGCTTACGAGATTTTGTACCAGTGAAAATACTTCCACATCCCACAGACACACAAAATTTTAGAAGTTATCAGCCCGATCACTTTCATCAAATGCCCATTTATCAACGGCAAATTAACTCTCACTTTTTATTATTATTTTATTCTCTTAAAGTCCAAAAGAAAGTTAATTTGGTCGATATAAAGGGTGAAATCTGAATTTTGAAACCCAACTCAAGACTAAATCGAAGGTGTGTATGGTTCTTTAATAAATTAATTAATTTTGAAAAAAAAATGAAATATAATTTCTGAAATTAATAATCTTTTGCTTAATTCTGAAAACTACGTAAACTGTGGTCCTCTGACAACAAAAATAGCGAATTTAGGGCCCAAGTCGAGGGCGGATCAAAACCCCGGACTGAATGTTCGAAATCAACGACCCAAGAAGCGCTCTTCTTTTACTTCGTTAGATACTTTTTCACTTAGAATTTCAATATTGGCGGTACGTTTGAGTCTCTCTTCTGAGAAGAGTAATATTTTCACTTAAAAAGATGCTAGACTGTTGTCACTTGTCTATCTCTTTATTCATTCTGAATCGGCCCGATATGGGTTGATTCGTGAAATCAGGCCCATAGCGTGACTACCTTTCCAGAAAGGGCAACTGTGTGCAAAATTGCAAATTTCACGACTAAAAATCGAAAAAGAAGCAAAATCGTATCATCTTTACGCGGAAATGCACCCACCCGACTCTCAACCTACAAATGATTGGCACATCTGCCCTTTCTGCTGAGGAAACCGTCAGCTCAAGAGAGGGGAGGAATGCTTCTACTTGCCCCAGTGGTGGCAACTTAGATTTTCTTCGTGTACTGCCCGACTTTTTTCAACTGGGGGGAGGGGGATTGCTAAATTATTCTGGTCAATTTATGCGAGGAAAAAAACAGAAATTTTTTGGACAATGCGAATTTAATTTCGATCAACCCAGATTTAAATCCAAATATCCAAATATTCAAATAAACTTTTGGATTTTGGAGGTATTTTTCGAAATTTTTCCATGTGTTGCCCAAGCCTCAGGGCAGTGCTGAAGTTACCACCACTGACTTGCCCCTCCAACTACAGGTGGGCATGAAACATCCTGTATATACATAGTGTAAAATCTTCGAAATCGACAGTTTGGTATCCATACATGTAACAGAATTTGGGATGCCAATAATTAGGAGCTTTCAACGAGGTTCCTTAACCATGCAATCAATTCAACGATTCACAGGCTCAATACTGATATCATACGTGTCCAAGTCAGCCAAGACAAAACTCCTTTCCAGTCTAGTTTTATCTTTTCTCGCCAGACGATGCATGAACTCATCGCAAGTCAAGTTTACGTCTGCTTTCACATAATATGAACTCGAACTGAGTTCAACTCTCAGTGTTTTAGAAAATGCATTCCCGTCCAGCGTACTCAAATATTCCAGCTTCGGGTTTAGTATACAGACTCCGAGTAGTAACAGAACGACTTCGGGTGGGCTTACTGCCACATGTTCGGCGCGACAAGCCCATAAATCAAAATGACGCTGCCGATTCGATATAATTTGAAATTTAAACGGGTCGGGGCTTCACGAACGAGGCGGTGGCATCGGCAGCACTTATGGATTTTCGCAAAAATTGTCAGCGACAAGTAAATCCTCGGTAAAGCCGCAGGCTACAAGGGGAAAAACAGGAAAGCTGTAACGCGAAATCTAAAATCTTCGTCTCTGCCTCGAGGTTATAATAGGGTTGCACGTCGTTTCCTCTTTTCGAGCCCTCTCACTCTCTCTCTCTCTCTCTCTCTTTTCCCTCCCTCTCTCCTCTCGTACATTATTTTTCTTTTCAAATCGCAGAATTGCTTTTAGCGAGAATTTTTTTCAAATTAGAAAGTTCTATAATAGTGTCCTTAGGTTGCCATTGTAATCGGTTAAATTAAATTGTATTTTCCTTTTTATACGTATTACGCGGTGTAATTTGTGCGAAATAATTCAATTTTATAAAAGTGTTTTACGTATTACGAGCGAGGCGAAAGGTGTCGCGAGAGTCGAATTTATCCTAAAAGAGGATAGTTCGCGTGAAGCGCGAATAATTTTAATAATTATTCGACTGTATATCGAATTACATCGAGTGTCGAAATTTTCAATGCTGCCGTTCAGTCATCGAATTTCCTTTGACTCGGAGGGGAAAACAGAAATCATCGTTTTAAGAAGGCCACAGTACGGACGAGTGGAGCCGCGGCGAAATTATTAAATCTGTGCACAGTGTAAGTGGACTCCCAAATGAGTGTCGGCCAAGTCCCTCCTCGGGAGCGTACTGACGGGAAATGGCTAGAGAAGCCCCAAGCTCTTTAACTGAAACATCCCAATTACGCAAGCAGGGTGAATAAAAAAACTAAGTTTTTTCACTAATTACGGGCAAAAACGTCTCAAATTTTACAGCCGAAGCCACAGTCAAAAAAAGGTTTTTCATCTTCTCTTCGGTACACCATCGCTCAAACCCTTTCAATCTGAGCCTGAGACTAGTGCTGCAAACTTGAGGACATTAATCATCATTTCTGCTGAAGGCCAGTCTGCTACCCAGAAAAAAAGTACAATCGTAGCACCTGACGAGCGTTATGAAAGCTGATTTTTTAAATAATCAATTATTTTTGACGAATGGATTCTTTTTGAATGGTCGATCAACTTCTATTAATCTGTTAATTTTGTATAACCGCTCAATTTTAATTATAATCAACTAGTTTTAATTAGTCGATACATTTTAATTATACAATTAATTTTGATTAATTGATAAATTTGACCACTTCGATTAATTTCTTAATTTTAATTAAGTAAATTTAATTACTTAATCAACTTTGAATAATCGACCAGTTTTGGTCGATTAATCAATTCCAATTGAGTACTGGTTCTCAAGAAGCTCCGATTCTATTACAGGCTTTCTACAAGCAATAGAATCTGCATTCAATAGATCAATTTTCAGAAATCAGTTAATTTCTATCAATCAATTAGTTCGGAGTCATTGTCCTATTTTGATGATTACATCAATTTCGAACAACTTATATTATTCGGGCCTGATTCAACGGCCCGACAAGACAAAGGGATACATCGATAGGAACAAATGCAAATACGACAATTTAATGGATCCAACGACAATTTCCGGAGTAAACAATAAAAAAATGAATGCCCGACAAAAAATACGAAGGGCGACGTAAAAAACGAACTAAACTACACGAAATATAATGCACGGCAATATTATTATGCAAAATGCACCGCTGAAAATTAATTACCACAGTAACCTAGGTAGCGACAAATTAAATGTTATAAGCGAATTTTTGAGTGAGCATCAATCTAAGTAAAAACTATAAATAAATGAAAAAATAAAAGTTAAAAATGATAATATCGTATATCAGACCCTGTAGATCCTTAAGGGCGGAGAGGATGAGGTAAATGACCCCAGAAACGGATTCAGCAACCCGAAAACCGTACTACTGACTTACAGAACTCTAAAATCGGGGACACTGGAGTAATTGGAGATTGGCTCCATGTGAAACCTGAAGGGCTTAGAGGAAGGAAAAGAGAAAACAACTGAAATGGATTAGGCGACTTAAAAAACCCTATCAGCGATCTAAAGAACTCGGAAATTGAGGAAAATTGTAGTAACTGAAGATTAGTCTCAAGGGAAGTCTGAATGAAGAGGAGGTAGGGAATAACCCCTGAAATGAAGTCAGCGACCTTTAAAACCTTCATCTAGAATAGAAAATAATATCTTCAAGCTCACATCGGGAAGTACCCACAGCGATTGAAGCTCAAATTTCGTAAATCAACGTTAATTCCTACGGGTCAACCTTTTCCGATTTTGCTCAAACTTCGCAGATTTTTTTTTAATAAGGTGCCTGCGGCTATGAACGCCATGTTGGTAATAAAGCCATATCGCACAAAAACATATAACTGATAAAAAACTTCGGTAGATGGCATGATATGTGCAAAAGAGAAAAAATATAATCAGCGGGGAATAGAATGAATTGTCGTTTAAAATAAAAGTCGTTCGAAAATATTTTTTGTCGGTCTTACTAATGAAATAGTTGGTTTTAATGTTGTCGTTATATACCATTATTTAGAATGCAAAAGTCCTGTCGTGCAACCCTTTTATCCTCTCGTGTCATATACTATTCCCCATATTAATACCTTGGCCACATAATGACTATTGCAACTGTAATCCATACCAGCAATGGTCAACAGGGAGCTGGGACGTGAAAATATCAAAATTATTCAACGTACAGTTTCAGGTATATCGGTAATAGGATTTCTGTAGTCGCTGAATTCCTTATTTTACTTAGATCTCATGCCCCAGTCCCCATGGATTCCTTGAGGAATTTTAGGGTAAATGGATCATTCAACATTGTTCGATTTAAAAAAATTCTGGCTTGTGGGTTTTCCGGCTGAAAAAATGAGTTTAGCCACTGGGAGCGAAACATTTCAAAAATCGTCAAATCTGAAACCGCCCTAACGTATGCACTTCTTTCTCTACAGATACAGGTAGGTATTTCTTTCTCATTAGCCTCAGTGTCCTAGTATTATTTCAGATTAGTTCCGAAAGATGCGTGCTTGAATCAGCCGCAACTCTAAATACGATATCTATGACCTGTGACAGGCCAGGGGAATGAGGAAACGAGTGTTCGGCATTTTTTTCATCACTCATTTCTTACTTAAAAACACGTAAAAAACAAAGGGAATTTCAGGATTTTGAAAACATTGATACTGTTGTAGTATCCGTGTAATACAAAATTCCCACTTACTGGGAAATGACCCGGTAAGAAACGCCTCACATTTTTCTTAGCAATTTTGCCAACTGGTTACTGATGAATTCGTCAACAGCTGAGCGTTTATTACTTTTGCCAACTGACGAAAGAAAATGTTAGGGGTGCTCCCTCCCCTTCCTTTAGTACGTCCTTCGATCCTTATGCCAGAGATATGTTGCCACTTGCAAATTTAACAAATCTTTCGAGGTTTTCATCGAAATTCACTCCAAATCAGTGCCAGCAATGATCTGTCGATGCCGACAGTAGCGCGGTGGTTTGATTTTGAACCGCGTGTATTACGGAGAGGCAGACGCTGAATCCATTAGGCGTTGTTGGTGATAAGATGCCTGCCATCTGGAAAGGTGAATAGACCGTTTCCGAGAGAGAGATTCGAATTATGTTGAGTGTGTTGCTGCCAAATTGGCACGCGGGGTGCACTCGATTCGATTGTAATATGCTACTGGGAATTCGCGGGGCTGAGACCGCGCGCTCCCGCAGCCGGCACGGGCGACGAATATCGACGAATTTTCGTATTAAAACGAATGTACCGATTTCAATACACTCGGAAGTGGGAAGCTGGGACCTGGAAGCGTTTTCCTTCGGGCGTCGAGTCGAAACAAAACGCGTCCATTATCACGTTATTGGCCAACCCTTCCGAGTACTCCTTTTCCTAGCACACTCCCCGACCGCTCCCTGTGCATTCGCTCCATAAGAATATTAACCGACTGCGTAGAAATTCCTGCTCCTCTGCTCTTCGATTTAACCGTATCGAAATTCGGA
This sequence comes from Acanthococcus lagerstroemiae, assembly GCA_031841125.1. Classification (NCBI taxonomy): domain Eukaryota; kingdom Metazoa; phylum Arthropoda; class Insecta; order Hemiptera; family Eriococcidae; genus Acanthococcus; species Acanthococcus lagerstroemiae. The sequence continues at coordinate 38,197,462 of CM063108.1, read as the reverse complement.
TCTGCGAACAACGTCTCTATTTGCCGGAATATCGTTTGTATGCGCGGTATTAAAAAAATCTCTTGTTTTTCTAAAACGCTGTATATAACCGAACATCGTTGGACGATTTTTAAAATATCGGTCGTTTTTCTTCGAGCTATATGACTGTATTGTGAGGTGTGTGTGTGTGTGCGCGCGCGTATGTATTGTGTGGCGCGCGAGAAGGGTAATCCCGAACACAGTACCCTCTGCCGCAAAATAATCTCTATTATCCACTTTTCCCTTTAATGCCCGGAAGCTAATTGATTGTAATCCCTTACTAAACGAAGTTTCGCAATATCCCCGCAAATCATCCTCGGATGTAAAGAGAAAGATTACGTTTACGAGATAATCCAGAAAATATCAAGCGGGTATACTTCTCACTCGAATGCGTTTTTGCTGCAATTCAGTACACCATACGCTCGGTTTTGGTAAATTCGTCCGACTGTCGAGTAAACAAAGTTTATTTTTATAAATACAGTCGCAGGTCAAGACGTCCAGACTCAACAGCTCCCTCTGTTTTTCGCGCATTCTCACTGCACTTATATATATATACGTGTGTTCTTGATTCTTCATCTTTTTGTAAGAAACGGAATTCTGAATCTCCTTTTTTTTAAAACTGTTTGTACGAAGACTTACTAAATAGGTACATAAATAATAAACTTCTCAGGTCTTCTGACCAAAATGGTAAATAGCATAGCACATTCTGTAAAAAGATTTTTAAACATGGTGTGAACATCCCCGTCAACCTGATTTCTAAAACTACGCTAACACTAAGCTAAACTAAGCCGAAGCCTCTTTAAGCATGTCTCTTAAAAAGACTCAATCCCTATTATATTCGTACTAGCTGAATTATCCGTCCTTCGGACGGGCTCAAACATATGCATTAGTACATATGAAACGAAATAACATGTAAATTCCCGTACAGAAAAAAACAACAGGCGTTTCGAAAAAAATAAAGAAAATGAAACCTGACATTGTTTTTTCCTAAAGTGGATAAGCTTTGTAATCTTTGGAAATTAAATAGAATTGCCCATTCTTCTCTATCTCCAAAATGAGATATGATCGAATTATCCTGTACATTTCACGTTCTCAATAGAGGTACTGAGCGGTACTTTTGCCCAAACATATGCAATAGTATGAAACGAAATTACATGTAAATTCCCATATGGAAATAAACAGGCTGATACATATACGTTTTGATAATTTTCTTTAATGATAGAAAATGAAGCATGAAATTGTTTTTTCATAAATGTGTAAGCTTTGTAATCTATGAAAATTAAATCGGATTACCCGTTCTTCTCTATCTAAAAAATAAGAAGTGATCAAATTATCCTGTACATTTCACGACCTCAATAGGAGTACTGAGGGTGTTTTTGTTCATTGTCATGTCCTGCTTCAACAGTAATAAATATTACCTATCATAAAGAACTTATTACTACTTGTGACAGTTACTTTTGAGTTTTAAGCATTTTTGGATTTTTGGTGAATTTTTCCCCAAAAGTTCTCAAAACCTAAGATTGAGTGCAGCTCCCAATTATGTGTATTTTCTGATTCTCCAACAATTCACTATAAAATATCCTCGCAAATGACACTGAGGACTACAGAATCTGTACATGGACAACTATTGAAATTCAAAAAGCACTCTGAGGCCTTCTAAGTTGTTCAAAATTCCAGGTGGAATTTTCTCGATCCGAACAACTTTTGAAAATATCAATTATGGGTCGACCCATATTAATTGGCAACGACCCACAATTGATACGAAATTTTTTGATATACCCACAATTGGTAAGTATAATAAATCAAATGAAAAATCATGTAGTTTACATAAGTGCCTAAGCATTTCAAATTTATTTTAAAAACACGTTGACTTGTCTTATTTGACTTTTAAGTATTTTAAAAACACATTAAAGTCGAGTAAATTCACAGTACCAATAATGGGTCTGAAAAAAAGTAGTACCAATTGGGGGTCGGGCTAAAGTTTGATTAGAAAAAGTAACTGAAAAAACGTGAAATTTGGTTTTATAAGTTAATGTATCACTTGTACTACACTTTTCATTCGATCACCCGATCATTCACTTTGATTTTTCGCGATTTTTGCAAACTATTTCCCCCATTTTTTGAATTCCTTTATTTTTTCCGCACACACACATATGTGGACCGAAATCGAAAACTCAAGCGGAAAAATGTTCTTTAGACTCTCCTCTACACAACCATATATAATACGTTGAGAAAATATTAACTTAAAGTACTTATCGATCGTTTTTCACAGAATTGATATTTCACACACATGAAAAATAAGGCATGTTTTGATAACAAATTTGAAAAAAAATTCCATCACAACAAACACATTGAGTTATGAACTTGAAACCAATATGGATAGTATAAAACATGTTGGTCCTTCGAATGGAAGAGGTTTCACGGTTGTCCAATGCCTCGATCTAGCGAGAAAACGCGTTTTCAAAAACAGGACTCACAATTGACGCTAGGCTCAGAATAGGTAGCTTACCTTACTATTATTATTTTTAATAAAATATTTCAGAATAGACCTCAGAGGATAAAAGTTTGAATGGTGATGGTTTACATTATAATCTATTTGACGCTGGCGCTTCTATAATTTGCACAGTCCCAGTCAGAGGCTTTCAAAAACATTAATTGAAACGGTTAGAACCAAAAGGAGTTAAGTCCAAAAATCGCATTTTTCAGGAAGCAAAAAAATTGTTTTATTCGAAAATTTGAAAATCGCAGAATATGTCTTTCAGGATGGTGGTAGAGGGTCACAAGAGACAACTTTTAAGCCCGGCCCCGTCGAATAAAATTTTCAAGGGCCGAAGCTGGGCGTACTCAAAGTTTTTGGACTTGACCCCTTTTCGTTCCGAACGATTTTTTTTTTGCAGTTTTACGACTCGAAATTACCCCTCCTTTTGTAGCCAGACATAAAAGGGTCACTTTAGTCTTGGTCCCATTTTAATCGAGCAAAATCCTTGCTTGCAAGAAAAAAGTTCTGAAGCTGTATTGGAAAATTGCGATTTTGTTTTTGAAAATAGCACATTTTTCAGGTATAAAAATGCAAAAAGAGGAGGGTGGGCCGGAATTTTTTATTTTTAGTTATTTCTATTTTTTACACTAGAATACACAATTTTCGAACAATTTCAGTAAAAAACCCACTTTTTAAAAACATTTTGTTACAAAAAAATGAAAGAAAGCGATGTTGCCAAAAAGCACTTTCCCAGCTGTTTCACGAAATTTCGACCACACCAGCAGATCTGCGATACTTCAATACCCCGTGATCCGTAAAAAAAGCAAAAAGGACAAAAGTGGACTTAACTCCTTCTGGTTCTAACCGATTCAATTATAGATAACAACTTTGATAGGTAACAGTTTGTATGTTTGTGTCACAGGTCGCGCTATATATGTTCTTCTTATCATTGTATGCAGTACGATTGTAACTTCGCACTTTGAAAATGCCTAGCCGGTATACTTTAATTATCATCTAAATCTCTTTAATCTCTTCAATAAATGAAAAATGAAGCAAAAAAGTATTTTTAAAATAAAAGTTTGATAGTAAAAAAAAAAAACGCACTAAAAGATCCGACGCTATAGTGCTTCTACAGTTTGCACAGTCCCAGTCAGAGGCTCTCAAAAACATTAAAGATATCGGCTTGGATAACAGTTTGTACATTTATGTCACAGGTACACCGCTATAATATGTATATTCTCCTTATCATTGTATAATAACAAACGCACCAAAAGATACGACGCTAGCGCTTCTACAATTTGCCCAGTCCCAGTCAGATGAAATAAAAAAAAGTATTATTTGTAAAAAAAATGCAACATGAAACATCTACTTACACCTTTTTAATCTTCTCAATAAATGAAAAATGAAGCAAAAAAATGTTGGTAAAATGAAAGATCTATAGTAAAAAAACGCAACATGAACTGAGTTTTGAACTTGGTATATCTGTCTCCCAACCGGATGCGCAATCAGTTACCCTAGTTACCCGCGGAAAAGTCACCCATCCATTTGCAAACGTCAGTTGGACGCTGTTAAGCGCAAGGAAACCAGCTGACATTTGAAAGCAGAATGAGTACCTATTTAGCCGATCATTTGAGTTGGTCACTGATAATAAGGCACTAACTCGGATTTTCAACCCTTCAAACATTCCACCAATGACTGCCAGTCGATTACTAAGGTACGCCATGTTCCTACAAGATTTTGACTATAAAATTCGTTTTCGGACAGGCGAAGAGAATACAAATGCTGATTTCCTGTCAAGAGCACCAATGCCGAATGGGTCGAGAGGCGTTGAAGCAGCATTTGCCATCGAAGTTGATCGCATTGAAGACAAAGTCGTCAAACAAATTTCAACGCCTGAGCTTACGGCAAAGACCATTGCCGAGCATATAAAATCTGATGCAGAAATTAAACCAATCCTGAAAGCTCTCAAAACTGGTAAAAACAATGTCGAAGATTTGATAAACAACAGTTTTTTTTCCAAAGATACACGCGTCTATGTCCCAGCAGCTCTACAAAAACTTGTTTTAGAAGAGCTACACAGTACACACCTGCAGGAGGCACGAATGAAAAGGCTCACGCGATCATATGTTTTCTGGCCATACATTGATACCGATATTAAGGCACTTGTCAAATCCTGTGAAGCTTATGCGTTATACTCGAAAAAGCCTCCATAAGATAACAAAGCAGTTTATAGGAGTAATTATTAAAGTCCATTTATGTGGCAGTTTCTATAAAAATGGGTAACTTTGTTGATCCGACGAATTTCGAATTACGAATAGTACATAATAGAGGAATGAATGCCCTTTCTAAGGAGCTATCGGCGAGATCTGTAGCGTTTTCCTTTGCGGAGATACAAGGGGTCAAAGATGAGTGTAACAAGAACGCGCGAAAACATGTTTTTCAGAAAAATGCGTCTAAAGTTAGACACACCTTTTTCTCCCACTCCTTCAAGCGGCTGTAAGTCGCCGCGGAGTCACGTTGGTCACGTTACCAGCATCGACAAGGGCTTCATATGGTGGAGCGTAAGGCGATGCACGCATGCCCAATTGGCTCCCCAGACACCGCCCCTCGCCATTCGCAACCCGGAAACTACCATCTCTAGCATATCGTCGGGTTGCTGGTGCGGACGTATTGAGGCTGGCCCGAGCCCCCATTTCGTCGACCGTGTCAGTGCGCGCTGTCCTCAAGGGCCACTACGGCGCACCCTACTGACCGAGGGAACCGCCATTGTCGCGACGACGACCTGGAATTCGGGTGCACCGCAGACGGACGCGCTGCCGTTGCTCCAACCCTTCACCTCCTCGTCTGGGTGCGTGTGTCGACGCAGGAAGGTGGTGACGGCGGGTGAGCTTCTCTTCTTCAGGATGGTACAGGATCGATGGTGTGGGCCGAGCTTTCTCCGTCGGCCCTCTGCCTCGACCACTCTGCCTGCATCTTCCTCTTCATGATGGCCGAGACAAAGGCCGACACCCGGTTCCAACTGCTGCCGCTCTTCATCATCTCCGGAACCAGGGTGTCCGGCGCGAGACGGCTGATGTCGTCGTCTTCTTCCTCTTCTTCGTCGTCTTCTTCATCCGGCTCATCGCGTGGTGTTGAAACCGTCCCGCGCCTCTCATGCTTCCAGGCCTCACACTCGAACAGGGTGTGCCAGGGTGTGTCTTCCGCCCCTCGATCACAGTGCGTGCACACGGGGCTCGGCGCTATCGCCATCCGGTGTAGGTACGTGCCGAAGCACCCGTGGCCGCTCAGGACTTGGGTAAGGTGGAAGTTCAGCGCTCCGTGCACTCTTCCTACCCATCCATCGAGGTCGCGTATCAGCGCTCGGGTCCACTCGCCCTTGGACGAATGGGCGAGCGCGTCCTTCCACTTCCGAAGCGTGTCCTGCTGGATGACTCGCTTGACCCGAAGTGCTTCTCTTCTCGTCTTCGCTTTCTTCTTCGCACCGTATACCTCCGCTATTTCGCCGAGCTTGAGTTCGATCGGCGGTATACGCGCTAACACGCCTACTGCCTCCGAAGAAACAGTGCGGTATGCACTGACACACCTCATCGCGGCTTTTCGCTGGATCTTCTCCATCTCCACTCTTCTATACGGAATCTTGATGGCGTCGGCGAATACTGGCGCCCCGTATAGGAGGACCGACATCACTACGTTGACGTACAGTCTTCTTCTCTGCTCTTTCGGTCCCCCTAGGTTCGACATCAGACGGGACAGCTGGCCGGCTACTCGATCCGCCTTCTCAGCTGCCCGTCGGAAGTGTTCTCGGAACGACAGCTTCCCGTCGAACCACAGCCCCAGGTACTTCAGGGCTGTACAGGGCGCAATCTCCACACCTTTTAGGACGAAGGTGGGTGGGCTGTACTTGCGGCGCGTTGTAAACAAAACAGCTTCCGTCTTCTGCACCGCCAAGCACAACCCCGCCGACTCGATCCAGCGGGTCAGCGTCTCCAACGCCTGGTTAACCCGTCGCGTGACCTCTGCTGTCGTTTCTGCCTGGCACACCACCAGCGTGTCATCAGCGTAGCAGATCAACTTCACGCCTGGTGGTAGTGCCAGCTTCAGCAATCCGTTGAAGGCGGCGTTCCACAGGGTAGGTCCGAGTACTGATCCCTGAGGAACGCCGCAGGTCATCGCTCTCGTGATTGGACCGGCCGCCGACTCCATCTCTATTCGGCGGTCGGTGAAGTAGCTTCTGATGATGCGCACGAGGTAACCAGGTACCCGCGCCAACTCCAACGCCTCTATGATACGCGTATACGGTATCGAGTTGAACGCGTTCTTGATGTCGAAGGGCTTGTTGGAAAGGTAATTTTTCGCTTTTCTACGAGGTAACAATTCAGAACATCGGATTTATTCGTGAGCTCCGAAAACCCGCGGAGAAGCGACGCAGTCATTCGCATTCTTTTCTCATTCTCTTTCATAATTTGAGTATGCTAGTTCCATAGGTAGACTTCTCCGAATTTAGGGAAATTGAGTTAGGTATCGTTTCGGTTACTGTACAACACTGCCTACAACGTGACGTCATCGATTTTCAAAAAACAACAACAGAAGCGCTCCAGTATGCAAACGAAAATTGGTTTAGAATCATAGGTAGACTTATCCTATGGAGAAGTCTGGGTCTGACACGATTATTGTTTTGTTTACAAAACTGTGTTTTTGATAATGAATTATTGTCATCGTGTACTAATGTAAAACAATTAGTAGTCTTTTCTTTTCAATTATTGCTCAATTTTTTATAACTATATAGCAAAAACTGAATCATGTTGCGTTTTCATTTTTTGTGTATTGATAATAAAAATGTCTCATTTTGAAAGGTGATAACAACTGATAATAAATTTCCATGTCATTCCTCTTTTGCAGCCTTTTATAGCAATAATAAACAAAAATTGATAAGCAATTTCAAAACATCGTGTCAAACCCAGACTTCTCCATCTTTGAACGCCTTTTGAACACGAATCGGAGTACTTGAAAAAATTTTCGACCTATATCTTCAATGTGAGCACAAAAAGTGATCCATCGCACCTATATCCAACCATTAAGCCCGAACATTAGCTGAGAAACAGTTTTTTGCGTTTTCCGGAAAACTAGGTTTTTGGAGAAGTCTACCTATGGAACTAGCATACTCATTTATTCTCTTTCTGTCTCTCCCCCTTCTCTTTCACACCCGTAAATTTTATCTCTTCGTTGTTGCGATGTATTTTCTATAGAAATCAACCAAAACCTCAAAATTGATTTTTTGACCAAAGAATTTTGTTTTTCTTTTTTTGCGTTTTCTGAGACTTTGGTCGATTGACAAAGTTACCCCTTTTTATAGAAACTGCCACATATAGTGTTTTATCAGCATCCCAAACCATCATTCTACACTAGCACTTCTATAGGAGGATGATTTGTACATAAATAATTATTTTTTGTTCATTTTTGCGCTAGAGCAAAAAAGTTACTCTTCCTGCATTTTTTTTTTTAATTACTTTTTCAGCATATTGTTAGTGTACTCCACTGTTGTCTAAAAGTTTCACTTTTTGCACTGAAAAGTGATTACAAATAAGGCGCTTTTCGAGCATGTATTGAAAAAAAAAACGTATTCTCGCACTTTTATAAATAACTATTTGTCATTTTAACGTGCAAAAACAAATATTTCATGTAACGTTGGATGACATATTGACTAGTTCAGCCCCAGATAAATAAATAGGTATCTAATCATATTTTGACTGATTGTTGATTGTGATATTGTGATGTTTAAGCGGTATTATACAAGCGTTGGTTAGCTAAAATGGTTACCACCGAATAATAGAGGCAAATGGGTTATTCTTCAAAAATGTTGATATTTCAGTCCCCAGCAGTTATATGACTGAATTCTACTTTTTCAAGGTTTCAGAAGAAAATTTGATCAACTTTTAATGGGTCAAAAAAATTAGATTAAATATGCTGAAATGTCCGTTGGCATGGCTGCCTTTCTAACAATTTTTATTGTTATTATTTTTTTCTACATTTTCAAGCTATATTTATGTTAGAACAAACTGGCAAAATATACTACTCTAGATAAAGAATGAATGAGTTGGGAACGTGGAAATGGCGTTTTCACAGCTGAGAGTCAGTGTTGCCAACCTTGAAAATTGTCCCTCAATTTTTCTATCTTTCGGCATGGCTCTTTTTCAACCAATCATAAAACAGGAATTTCAATCTTTTTTCGTCGCAATTAATAGTCAAACTTTATATTATTCTTATCAGAGCAATACGGTCCGCATATCAAATCCCTTGTTCAAAATGCTCACCTCCCGAAGAATAACTCTAATTACATCGTACGACAAACAAGTTCGTAGTTTTTGACCCCGAGAAGCTGATTAACTTTTTGTAACTATTTTTTCACGCTGATCCTGAATTCGTTGGCCAATTTCTTCCCGGACTCTCTATTTTCCCATAAATGTACGTTTAGGATGCCGAAGAAGCTTTCCTGGTGTTGCAGGCTCATTTCTACAGCATGAATCCTAGTATTTAACAATCAGTAACAATCAATAAATAACATTGTATTCTTGGGTTCGTATTTTGCGTAGATTTTGAATCCGACCTTTCAATTTAGGTACAGACGTCATTTTTCTGACAAACTACTTTTGACCCACTCAGTTGAATTGAATTTTAAACTTTGATATCTCGGACAAATACGGAATCTCCAGACCTATTTCGCGTTTTCATTACGAATTTGACTCTGCCCTTGTTTACAATGGAAAAAGCCATTTAACTGCGAAAGGTGACAAAATTCAAACTTTAGGAATCAAAATAAATTAACCGTTTCGGATCGGCTCTTCACTCTGATTTCTGATCTTACCTTTAGGTATTGATGAAAGCATTTCGTTCACACTAAAAATTTTGTCTTTCAGTGACCAACAATTCAGAAATTCAAGTATAGGAAAAAGCTTTATCAAATATGTTTGTATACTTGGGTAAGACAAATGACTTTCACGGTACGAGACCATCGAGACAAATAAAGATAACGGTACTCTTTTATTTTCTGAAGAATTAATTAATCACGTTTGTTTGTTTGTAAATACCACACGCAACACGCAACTGTCAAAATTCGCTTATATCAATAACCTGGCTGACTACGTCGATTTCAAATTTCATTCTCCATCTCATACGAGTATGTGCTCCCTCCCGATAACCATCCTAGTCGCCACCTCAGTCGCCTTGTCAGTAGCACTCGGAAAGAGAAATAAAATCCGAACTTCTCCTCTGGCAATAATCGGAGCTGTTCGGTTCGATAGACCAAACGACGTCTGTTTACGTTGCTTTTCTTCGCCCTTGATAAATAACGTTAACGTTTAATTTTCGAAGGAAATTGATTTTTTAAATCATATTGCTGAAAATGAAAACTGAACTACGTTTTCATAATAACGCCGAATGAAAACGATAAACGTATTATCACCTCTCTTTCATCAACGGAGGGCGCCCATGTACGAATTCGTCAACACCGAGAGATAAATCGCATCGTGAGGGAAAATTTTGTAATTTGGCAACGGATGCTATCCGAATATAATTTTATTCGGAAGTCGAGGAACGCAGTTTCACGCGATCATTTGCTGTTGTGTCAAATGCGTAAGCAGCGTCCGTTTTATGAGTCATAAATTTTTTACGAATAGGACTGATGCTCTTTCTACCTTAGGCCAGTATGTCGTGCTCTGGTGAGTAGGTAACCACCAGAGCAGTGCACGATACCGATACCGAGTAATACTCGGTCAGGAATCGTTTTATGATTAGCGCTGTATTTTAGGTGGAGGAGTGGTGGAGTAGTCTACGCCTTATCAGTGATACTTGTTATCGTCGATACCATATCACGAAAACGACTACCTGTCGCTACAATACCGAGTATATACTCGGTATCGGCCGATACTATACCGAATACCACATGAGTATATAGTATATACTCGTATCGTGCACTGCTCTGGTAACCACCAACAGACTCCGGGACGTTACAAAGCAACCATTTTTAAAGATAAGAGGGATAAGTTTGGCATCTACAAACGTTTTCGGATAATGTAAGAAATAAACTGCCAAATTTCGACAAATGACGAGATGTACCAAAAGCTGAAGAGAAAAAGAAGAAAATTCTTGTTTAATCCAGCCTCACTGAAACCCGATTTTGCTAACAGTGAAAATCTTCATTTGTGGTGAGCCTACTGCTAGTCCTTCTCCTCATTTTCTCGGCACATGCCTAGAAAATGTGAGATTGAAAAGCCCGAGTACATTAGACCAGAGATCATGCAATAGAGCATGGGGGATGATATACGTGTTGCAAAACCGGGACCGCCCCCTAGCACCATTTTGCTAACTACATATTGGTTACTTACACATGGGCTTTACATAACCGTTCACTCTTTCCTCGATTCGATTAGGGAGAATGGGGAATTAACTCCCATCGGACATGCATTGAGGGGAATTTTGTAATTAAAATTATTAGAATTCTGGAACGTCTTTGACGGCAATTTCACGCACTTTTTAACTCAAATTCTCTGGTAATTTTTACTCGGTTCTGCTAACAATTACTGCGATTTTCCCATAGTTTAATGGAATTACAGTAACTTTCACCGGAATCTAGTAAAGACTAAGAAGAACTTTTAATTAAATAAGTAGAGCGACAAATCGCTGAACCTCAGAGGCTTACCTGAATCCAAGTAATTTTTAAAAGAATTCTTCGTAGTTTGAGAGACGTAGGGGAGAGTGGCCCAAGATGACGTAGTCAATAAGATGACATACCGACGATTTCTCGAAAACTACCAACGCGAAAAATACAATTCTTCGCTTCAATTGTTGGTCACACTGTAGTGAGTCAGAGCCGCTATAAACTGACCTGTCAACTGCGTAATGCTGAAAAAAATATGTTTACTGGGACAGGTACGCGAAGGAACGGAGTGAAGAGTTTTTTCTGGAGACTTTACTCAAAATTCCCAAGTATCAAAATCTATTTGTATTGGTTAAAAAAAAAGAAACTTTTGACCTGTTGGATTTTTCCAACTTTTGATCATCTACTGAAATGCCCCAACTCCGGCGGGGGTCCGGCAAACTGCCCCTCCTCGCGCCACTTGTTTTCGTCCCTGGGTACGCGGCGAAGACGCCGTGCCTTGAAGGGGCTTAGCTAAGCCAAGACGACAGAGGGAAGTTGGAATGAAGACGTGCGGCATTTCCAGCTAGTTCAGTCACCCGTAGGTGGTTCCTGCTAACTTCATTGTGAGCTGGTTGCCGAAGTGACTGTTCGGACGTATACTGCTTTACCTACGAAGCGTCGGCTTCGCTTATCGCGTCACCGGCCGATAAGGCACACATCGAAATGCAGCTTCAACTATTCATTCTGTTTTTCCGTTCGGACGAAAATTAGTCGTTGTGCAAACATAAAATAAACGTGCATCTAAGAAAGAACCAGATCGCTTTTATTCGAGCCTTACGCTACATTTTTTGGTCCCTCGGGCCGGATCGGATTCAACAACCTGTGAATTGTGAATCCTCATCTTCTTCGCTCGCGTGAAACTCGTGAATTGTGAATTTTCGCGAGTTTTCGAAAAAAAATGCCAGGCGACTCCAGCAGCGTGATCCGCCGCAAAATCGGCGTAACAAAAGCACGTCTCACGCGCTTAGCCTAACGCATCAACGAGCTCATCGGACGTTCCGGCGATGTGTCTGACACGACTCACTTGCAAGCTAACGTAGATGACTTCCGAAAACTCAAAACGCAGTACGCTGAAGAAATTAACAACTTCCTCGTTTCAATCGACGAAACATCTGATACGTATGTTGATACAGAAGATAAGTATCTCTCCGATTTATCTGAAGTAACAACAAACCTTACGCTTTTCGACGGCGTCCTAAAGCGCTGGTACAGACAGTTGGAATCGGACGACGATTCGCGCCGAGACTCGCTATTGCTATCTCCGCTCAACCAGACACAACAATCGATCTCACTCGGACCGGCAACACCCAAGTTGGGCCGAATAAGTGTTCCGCACTTCAACGGCGAAATCCTTGCGTTTCCCGATTTCAAGGGCTATTTCGTAAACCTAATCCACACCAATCCGGAGCTGACGAACGTGCAGAAATTGCACTATTTACGAGAAGCCTTGGAGGGTAGTCCAGCTTCCAAGCTGATCCGTAACTTTCCGATTGCGGATGCGTTCTATGAAAAGGCCTGGAAGAAATTACTTGATCGATTCGATTGTCGGCGCACTGTCATCGTGATTTTGTTCCGTAAGCTGACCGATTTGCCGTCCGCAAAGAAGGAAGTCGACATCCGCGATCTCATTGACGAGACCGACGTCACGTTCGGCGGCTTGGAAGCGGCCGGAGTCGACAATCCGTTTGGTTGTTTTGTATGCTACCATATATTGAACCGCCTTCAAGATTTCAAAAACCAGCTTACCGCAACCGATTCTTACCCGACATACGACGACTTCCGAAAATTTCTCCGAACCCGATTGTTCGTCGTTGAAGAACGGACCGCCACCTCAACGCAGCAGCTTGGGTCGTAATCGAGCAGAATGCGTGGTAAGTCTCAACCTTTATTACCTAAAGTGACTGCTACCACCATTGTCTCAAGGTGTCCAGCCTGTGGACAAGCCGGTCATACCCTGGCACGCTGCCCGGAGTATACTGCCGCCTCAGCATCCAAAAAACTTAGCCTAGTCAAGAAGGCTAATGCCTGTTCTAATTGCTCAGCGGCAACTCACAACGGTAAACCATGCGAATCGTCATCCTGTCGTACGTGTGGTCAGCGACACCACACCACACTACACGGAAACTATGCCAGTGACAGAGGTATATTGCCCACATCCGCAAGGGTAGTGTGAGGTGCCCAGTGACCTTCTCCCGTACCTCAAATAGAAATCTGTGTATAAGTCCTTGCGAATCACTCTGTAAGTCCGCACGAACCCTTTGTCGAACACTATTTCCAACGAGCGAACAAATCGCGTGCATTTAAGTAAGACAGATCATCGTACTCCGTGTGGTGGTTCTCCGTGGTACAGTTATGGTTACATTGCACCGAACCTCAAACGGCGTCGCTCTGCCGTACCAGTGTCAGAGTGCCAGCGTCGTTTTCCCGTGGGTTGGAAAACACATATCTACATACGTAGTCGTAACTTGTATAGGAGCAGTATAATCTTCGTCGCGGAAATGTAAAACGCGTCTATCAACGAGGTCGGAAAGCAATTGGACAGAAAGAAAGCAAGAGAGACGCTGAGCGAGAGGAAAAGAGAGCAAGAGAGAGGAGACAAAGAGAGTCGGAGAGAAAGTAAACGGACGCACGGGAATCCGAAGAGACCCGCCGCCAGGTATCACGAACAGACTCCTTATCAAGCCGCGTTTTCCTCTTTCCTCGCTTTTCTTATATCGCTGGCGCGTTTTCGCAACAATTGTGTAATCTCTTCGTCTCGAAGTTTGTTTCTTGCCTTGTCTCTTTTACCCCGAAACTCGTTCCCATAGGCTTTAAGCGGTAGCTGTGAGTATCAGCAGTGCGGTACCGGCATGACGTCGGCGGTATCAAGTTGTATATACATGCATTCTCGCCCAACTTTACCACCGGCGTTCTCGGTCACAATCTCTGCACTTCCAGCCACCAGCACGAAAAACAGACACTCGAAAATGTTTTATTCAGTCGCTGTCGGAGTATAATAATTTCTAGCTCGTGTTTTGCGACGTGAATACAGAGAGAAAAAAAAACCACGGTGCAGGGTATTTCTTGCTTGCCACGCTGCGATAAAACTGCAACCCTATCGCCAAATTATGGAGACGTGTTACCAAACCGCACTCACGATTGTTTTGAAAAGCTAGCTGCCGCAGGGACTTGACATTAGCAGAGGAAAATCTCGAAGTAACACGATGACGGCGGGCAGATAGGCAATTGTGCATTTAGCGCTCGTAGACTCGCATCCCCAGGTGCTCGTTGGACTAGAATCGTCTAGAAATACTAGATGTGTAATAAAATCTTCAAGTTATTGACATGATTTAATTGGCGATTCGGTACCCATCCTGGACTCTTGAGGCTCCTGAATACAAAACCGATACCAGTAAGTTTTCTTTTGGGGCGGGAGAGAGGGCGTAGACAGTAAAAATGCCGACAATAATACAATACATGTCAGATCTCTTCCTAGTTAAGGGTATCTCAGCTCAACAGACCTCAGTGGAAAAACTCACGGACCTCTCCTCTGACCACATACCGGTTCTTCTAACAGTGGTCTCTGGGCCTATTTATATTCAGACTGCACCGAGCTTGGTATCCAAATATACCGACTGGGACTGTTTTCGAGAGAAACTAGATCAACTTAGTGATATTAAAACCAAGTTACCGTCAAATGGGGTATCTTGGAACAGCTGGATAACTTGGAACGCACCAAAAGGCTCGCACAGTGTTATAAATTTTGACTGTTCACTGCTTATATACTCATAAGTGAGAGGAGAGGTTCGGGGATTAGCTTGAATAGGTACATAAGGGGACGCGTGCGCATGTCTGCTAAGGCGTTCCATGTTATACGGATGTTCCAAGATACCCCTTGAAGAGGCTTTAAGTACCTACATGTTCAACTTATGTGAAGCAGCTACTTCAGCTACTCCGTACAACAGCCCCAGACCTCAGTGTTCCACTTTAGCTTCTGCTGTACTTGAGATTCGAGAGTTGGTAACTGAAAAACGTAGAGCAAGACGCCAATGGCAGAATGGCAGAATAGTCAAAATCCGCTGATAAGAAAATCTTCAACAGACTCTGCAGAAAACTCAAGGAAGAAATTCAAGACTACAATAACTCAACTTTCCAGACATACTCTCGTTGACGCCTACAGCTGATACCAATTATTCCCTCTGGAAAGCTACAAAAAAGTTCAAACGTCCGACTCAACGAGTGTCACCCTTGCAAAAATCTGATAGAACATGGGCTCGTAGTGATGATGAAAAAGCAACGTTATTCGCCACACATCTGGAGCAGGTTTTTCAACCTAATCCCATTCAGTCAAACCTTTATTTTACTCATTTCCAGTATCCCACTAATGAAGAGTATGCTACACCTTATTAAGCTCATTAGGGCCTTAGAAATTGCTCGAGACATTGACAAGGTAAAAACCAAGAAAACGCCTGGTTGTGACGGCATCTCACCAAACATTCAGAAACAGCTATCAAGAAAAGGGATTGTTATGCTTACGTACTTTTTTAAAGCTGCTTTTCGCTTATAGTATGTACCTAAAGCATGGAAACAAACTGAAGTAATTATGATCCATAAACCTGGAAAGTCTGCAGAGTCTGCTGCGTCATATCGACCCATATCCCTTCTACCAATCCTATCAAAACTGTTTAAGTGAAAGCAATCCTACGCCCAGATGAGAAACTCGGGTTTCGAAAACAACATACAGTACAATCGAGCAGTAGCTTCATCGCCTCACAGCTTTTATCCGTAGTGCGTTTGAGTGCAAGGAGTATTATGGCGCGGTGTTCCTTGATTCAGCGCGGACGGTTGAACCAGTATGGCACCAAGGACTTCTGCACAAACTTCGACTGCATTTTCCAGAAGCAATCTTCAATTTACTGCAGTCCTACCTCAGCAAATGGTACTTTCGCGTTCGGAACTCAACTACTGGTCCCCTATACAAGCTGGAGTGCCTCAAGGCAGCGTTCTAGGGCCGGTTTTATATCCTTAACCACTCGTATGATGCACCACAAACCCCTGGCACCATGACAGTGTTATTTGCTGATGATATAGCTGGGCTAGCGGCAGATAAAAACCAAGGAGTAACTATGTAAAAACTGCAACAGTCACTCGACGCTATTTCCAACAGGACACAAGACTGAAAAATTCGATTCAATCCAGACCATTCAGCGTATGTTAATTTTGCACTGAAGGTGACAGAACCGATTCCTCTCATACTGGAGGGAAGAATCATCACTCAAAGAGACTCATCAAAGTATCTGGGGATGCATTTGGACAGTCGACTGAACTGGAAAGTTCACGTCAAAATGAAAGGCCAGCAAATACGAAAGAAAATGCGGTGACTATATCGGCTGCTCGGCAAACATTCTCCTCTCAGCCTCAATTCCAAGAGACTAGTGTACGTAACTCTTATCACACCTATTTGGGCCTATTGCTGCCAATTATGGGGCAGCTCGAATGTTAAACTTATCGAACGTGGCCAGAATATTGCCCTAAGAGCTTTACTCGACAACAGTCAGATACCCCGAAGACTGAGACGATTCCATCCGTTCGATTTACCTTCTCGTTACCCGTAGTCACCAACTAGTATATATTACTTATCTTTATTCATGTATCTGTTTCTTTTTCCATGTTAAACTTTTTCATATTACCTTATGTATCTTGAATAATTTACTTAATGTCGTTGGACATGAACTAATACCTGTGATCTTTGCTACTTAAGGCTCTCTGGGCAGTTGAAATAAATGTTGGAAAAAATAAAAAAGAGGGGGGAAAAGTCGAAACCAGCGACGACGAGAGCCAAGCGGGACTCCAGTGTAATAATTCTGTTGTTGTTTTTTTACACAGATGGGAATTTGCCTCTAGTGGTCGTCCTTCACTTCTTTTAGCTACCCCTAAGCAGTCCAGGTCCGGTGCAAATGTACTTTTTGCACCCCTTCCTCTCGCCGTTACTGGTTGAAACCTCCAAAAAAGTTCCACACTTTCCTAATTTCGCAATTTTGCCGAATAGTTGTCCAAATCTGCTTAGTGCCAACTTTTCAAATAAAAATAGAGTGTGATCCTCCTGTTTTGAAAGGACTTAACATAAGTAAAGGAAAATCTAGAAATAACACGATGACAGCGTTCAGATAGGCAACTGTGAATTTAGCGTTCGCAGACTCGCATCCCCAGATGCTCGATCGACGAGAATCATCTAGAAATGATCAATGTATAATACAATCTTCGGGTTGTTGACGTCATTTAACTAATGATTCGGTACCAGTCTTGGACTTCTGGGGCGCTTGGACGTAACACCAAGGCCAGTAAGTTTTTGGGTGGGAGGAGCAGGGGAGAAGACACAGACAGCAAAAATGCCAACTATAATACAAACAAATTTCGGATGAAACTTTAAAAAAAAAAAAAAAACTCCCCCGTCACTTCAGTCCTGCCAGAACCCAGAAAAAAAAACAGGATAAGCGAAGAATGAAGTAACAGAGGAGAAAGGAAATAGTAGAAATTAGAAATTAATTAAAAGTTTTATTAATATTAAACCTCCTTCAAATTTATATTCTTTACGAAATATTGGATCTTTAATTCATTTTTTAATAACTATTCCAAGTTATTATAGGATTAATCTTATCTATAAATTATTTAAATAATTTGAATAATTTTATTTCATCATTTAAATTGACCAATATTGACAACGCTGAATCAGTAAAAAAAAAAAAAAAACCCACGAGAAAAACAGAAAGGTGGTTAAAGAAGAAGAAAAAGACCAATGGAGACAAAAGAACAGGCGGAACACTATTAGTGACGTCACTGGTGTAGGATCGCCTTTGACTTATTCATGAGAATATGCTTTTTTCATCTTTGCTCATAATTTATGTCCTCAACATATTTTTCTATTATTTTTACCATATACAACATTCAATTAACTATCGTTAAAAAAGAAAAAAAAACAACTCTACAACAAAAATTCAATTTTTCCCCATTACTTCCTTATGAAGAAAATTTCGGCGCGGGTGAGACAAGAAAAATTGTTGCGGGTTGCCTATCCAAGTTAGCCCACCTCCCTTTAATCGGCTTTGCCTGGACCCACACAAGTAAAGGTTTAAAGATTCACATTCATCGCCCCCATGGCCTCTTTCAAATACCCTCTCCTGCTCTAGGAGTGATTTACACACTTCGCCACCCAACTTCCACAACAATTCTCGATTCACTCGAAATTAGCACACGACTCAGTCCTATGTGCGTCACAATCTATCTGCTCCTGCATCCTGGGTGTTCCAGGATGACTGGACTTCCCAACAAAGGGAAGTTATACCACTTATTATTCATGCTTGCATTGTGGGAAGCCAACCCTATTACTTGAAGGGTCACAGATATTTGATGAAATGCTTTTTCCACCCTTTTACGACAGAAATTTTATTCCTAAGGACTGGAGGTAGATAACGGTTCTCTTTTTCTGGAAATACTGAGAGGACAATCAAGTTTAGAATCACTATCTCGTCCTGCCTCTTTAAGTATGTATTTTTTTTTTTTCAAGTCCAGGTGAAACAAAATTTAGTTCCTCAAGGCAGAAGACAGCTACCGAGGTCGTGGCTAGCCATTTAGTTATGAGCAAAGACAGCAGAAATGCCGACTAAGATACACAAAACTTTAGCTGAAATCTTCAAAAAACAATTCCTGGTTTTCTAACTTAGCCAACTGGTATCAGAATTTGTCTACTTCAGACGTTTCAAAAAACATTGGAAAGAGTGCATCCACTTCTTCCTCAACCAAAAGACTCTTATTCCTGGAGGGCTGGCAACATACAATATTTCAAAAAAGTGTAGACCTATATCAGACCTTTTGTACTATACAGAATACTGTACCTTTCGTTTTTACCACCAGTCCTGAGATGGCACAAAAATTCAAGGAATTCTACATAATACTACTGCTCCTTTGAGTCATAAAACCGGCCAACTATATTATACATGCATTATTAATAATTTGTATTACTTTTACCCATAAGGAACTGTATTAATCTTGAGACACCTTGCATCGGTCTATTAGTGACGTCGAACAGCTTGAAAATGTTGAAACTTGTATTCGAATAAGTTCAAAAAAGATAAGATCGAAACACAAAACCGTTCGGTTCAAAGAAGTGGTGGCTAGGAGGGCCGAAGCGGCCGAGGTATGGAAAGTATGTGCCACTCTCTAACCTTCAATATTGTACGAAAATTCAGGCAAATTTCAGTATCCCAGTCGGCAAATTTGGGGGAAAAGAGCTTCTTTTTTCTTCTTCTTCCAAATTTTAACTGAAGTTTTTTACATTTTAGTCGGCACTTTTATTGTCTAGACTCCCTCCCTTCCCCAGGAAGTTGTTAGCTACAACCCTGATCATGGCAGAATGTATTCTTGTTGATGGATGGGGCAGCGGACAAAATAAAAATTAAGGAAAAACGTATGATCCATTGAAATTTGGAGTTAAAAAGGTTATTTTACTTAGGTATTCCTCGTTTTGTATGTCTACTCGTACTTGTAAAAACTCAATTGTAAGGGGAGTAGTGTCCTCTCTGTTTCCATGGTTCCACCCCCTATGACTGTACATTGAAACATAACATAGGAATATAAATAGCCAAAGTTAGAACTCAATCGAAATAGACCCAGTACTAGAATTCTTCTATGAATGACGTTGATGGTATTGCCTCTAAAAATAATGATAAAAAATACTTACTTGCGAGCTGAGCGAGTAAAATGTTTTCAACTTTTAGGAAAACTTCTGTGAAAAATAATCTTTGGACAAGTATGGAGGAGGATTATACAGCACCCCCTTCCCCGACCTACCATTAAAATCAGTTACAGAATATGGATCGAACACTTAATAACTGTAAATGTGAATCAACACGTCGACAAGTAAAACAAGAAAGGTTTTTCCCCTCTTTTTCTTGCTAAAATGGATCAAGAAACTAACTCATTCGCTCTCTAGCAGTATTTTTTAAACATAATTCCACATTTTGATTATTGAACCGATATGCTTGAAAATTCAAACAGCCGAACGAACACAGAGTTCGAACGAAATATTCATTCAAACAGTTCAAAAAGTTTAACTACACAGAAGTTTGAACACTGCTCGACTTCACTACTACCTGTCTATCCATCTATCTGACTTGCTGAATATCTGTCTTGGATCTTTTAGAATTCTGATCAGACAGAGGAGGGCTGGAAAAATCGAAAGAGGAAAACCAAGTTTTCAGTACAGACAATATGCATTCGTTCCCTTGCACAGTCCGAAATAAAATCACAAAGAACTTTTAGTACATGTTAGACCTACTCTAAGAAGTGAAAGAGCTACAAAGCTCTGCCGTTCATGAAGTAACCTTTATATAAGATTTGCCATAGACAGAAAAAATCTATCGGGTACCGAGACATCTCAGGACTCATATTGGGTAAAGCATACACAGGAATACATAGAAAAAAATCTTAATTCTTGACTTTGTTTCCGCTTCGATGGTCAAGAAGATGAATGGCTTATCTGCAGGTCTACCTGTCTCTTCAGCAAATTATAATGATGGGATGAAGTTTAATTTTTTTTTTAGGCAGCGTGAATACAAAAATCCATTATCATCTCACTTCTGTATCAGAATTTTTACTTTTTTTATTTTCTATGAGAAAGAGGGGGCAGTTCAGGGACAGAGGATTTTTCAGAATGCTCCTCTAGCTAGTTATACCCAACCCTTGCAGATTCCGCTTGCCTATCCATATCTTTATCTGCCTGACTGGAGAGATAGCTGACTGATTCTGTATCTATCGTCTGACTATTGATTTGCCTGGATTCCGGAGCAACAGATTCGCTTCTTCAGTTTTTCAGATCTCAGGTGGACAATCCGTCTTGCATTGTTTTAGTTCAGAGTAGGAAAGGAAAACCGATTTTCAGCATGCAGAATTTGGTGTACATGGATACTTAATATCCAAATAAACGACTACAGCCATGGCAATTTTTTAGTAGACTAACTTACTCGTAGGCTTGTAAGGAAAACTTGCTTTAGATTTTCACACAAAAACCTTAATAGGTACCGCTGACGGCACCAAATTAATTACAAAGACAAGTTAATTCTGCCGGGCTCGTTGTTTTCGTTGATGTCTCTTGTTGCTGTGGCTGCCTCCCCTTCGCCCCCGTCAACGATAAAAGAAAAGCCGAAATGTCAACGAATAACCTAAAGTAGAATGTAGTTTGATAAAATCAGACAGAACTTTCTCCTTTTTCTCGGCCCGCTGAATGGTCTTTGTGGTTGTTTCAAGTTGACAATTTTTCACTAGAAGAATAATGTCGATTTTTTCCCTACATTTTGCGTTTCACGATACAACTCCGCACAGTTTTCCACTTTCAAATTGTGTTTATTTTTATTTAAATTTTCAGACCGAATTAATTATTTTACGAGTGGAAAACGTGAACGACATTTTTCTCGAGAGGTTATGATAGTTTGAAAAAAAAGAAGAAAAAAAAAGAAGAAGAGAATGTAGAGAGAAGAACACGAACAGTTTTTTTCAGCTTCATCGTTCCTTTAGTGACCTTTAATATTTTAGCATGTTGTGACTTTTTATTATTTTTTTATAAGCCCAAATAGCTTTTTTTCCTTCTTTATCGTTTTTCTCTATTCTAGCAGGCAAAATATGAACTTTATCTTTCAATACCATCGAACAGGATAGTGAACCTTGTCTCCGTATTCTTTTTATTCTTTTGATTTCTTCCATGTAATTTACTATTTTGCTATTGCCGAAACGTTTCAGGCTGGTCGAATGAAACGAAAGTTGAGATAAAAGCACGGAAGCCTACTGAAAATTCAATTCAGTCAACCAATCACAGAAGGCAGTGGTAAGCAATCGCACATTTGTTTTTGAAAGTATAACGAGTGAAACTGCATCCGCATACACGCTTTTAACCATGCGAACTCAAAATGCGGTAAATTGCAAGATTTTCGCACTTTAACCCATGAAAATAAATAAAAAACTAAATAGGTTAAGTATACCTAGATGAATTGAGCGTAGCATCAGTGAGGCCAAGGTGGAGGAAGTTGAGGATCAAGCAATCAGCAATCTCCGAAATCAAAACAGCTCTTTCTTTCCTATATGCTGCCAAAACTCAAGACAAAATTTTAAGAGAAAAAAGAAAGAAAAAAAAAAAGATACAGCTTATACACAGATTTTGAGAGTAGGGTGGGAGGTTGGTCCCGCTGCAGAAAGTTGACGTAGTTCTTCTAGGAAACGTTCAAAATGCTCTGGCATTCAATACAGAATTAGGGGAGTAAATCAATGTATTGGGAGTAAAAGACCAAAAATATCTTTCACTTCAGACATCATAATCAAAGCCTGCCTACAGAGAAGGCCTTACAAAGCTAACGTATGTTGCAGAAAGTTCGATTCAAAATTCATGTGTAGTCACTTAGTCACCTAACGTACTCAGATGGATGATCAGTGGCACCAGATCCGAGGAGCCAGGAACGCACTTCAACCCTCCCTCGTGAAGCGCGAGTGGGGAGCGTAGTATCATTTTGCTTCCCCTTTCATGAATAGATGATTTTGTAGTCTCAGCGCGTTATCGGGTCAACATACAGCCAAGAGGAATCGTGAATTTTGAAATGCTGACGTCTAGTTTCTTAAGGAGTCAAACAAATTCTCTTTTACAATACATGATCAGAAAGACGATGTTTACTTTAGTATTTTGCAAGTGGAAAGCAGCACTTTTCTTCGACGCATCAGATACAAGCATAACCTTAATGTAAAGTAAATGTACCTCAATGTAAAAACATGAGTCACAATTTTACATGCAGGCACGGTTACCAACAGACACAACGAGGCGACCACAAGAATGCCAACAGATACCGAGAATGACCGACTAATGCCGAGGATGTTATTACGGTGTTATACTGGTGCTTCCTGATATTGTTCTTGATCGGAACTGTAGGTTTCCTTTCAGTTGAAAAAATGCACAGGCTAAATTTTTCAGCGTTGCTTTTTTGACAAGACAAAGCGGTTAATGTTTTCCCTTTCTGATCATGTATTGTAAAAAATATCTTATAAGTAGAACAAGCGCCAAAAATGAATTTACATGACTCAGAAATTGCTCACTCGCATGTAAACACTCACTTTTGACTCTTGGTGTGTAATATACTATTTTTTGCCAAAGGAGGGCTAGGAAAAGGTTCATCACTATAGAAAATTCAATTATATGAGAACACATTAATTTTACAGGAAATTGAAATAGAAGTTTCCGGAGTAGTGATGTCAAAAAATATCGATACTATCGATAGTATTGATACTTCCTGATATCGGAAAGTATCGATACCAATCACTAGGTATCGATACTTTTTGATACTTAAGGTGAATGGCTGAATGAACGCTGAATGCGAACAAATACAAAACAAAAACTAACAAAAGGAAATGTTTTTAAGTAAACAGAAACAGATAACAAATCGAAATAAAATACCGGGAAATTGCTTGGAAGAACCCAATGGGAGGGATTTAAACCCCTAAAAACCACCTCTTGCGTATTGCCTGACCTCAGTTATTCTATAGGTATCGATATCGAAAGTATCGATATTTAATGCTGCTAAAATCGATACTATCGATACTGGTTTTTCCTCGATACTTAACATCACTATTCCGGAGTCGCTAACTGCGAATGTTCCACATTTTTGACATGAACAAAGTTGACATGACTTGACAATGAAATAAAGTATCAACGCACATTAGTGCAAAGTTTATGTCAAGTAAAATACAATTACTTTGAGAAGACCGGATCTTTCACTTATTCACTGTTAGCCACTAGGGAGAGATGTGATAGGCAAAATTGACTTGGCTGAAAAATTTAAAACGCTATAGAAATAGTTTTTCTCTTCGTTCATGGTGTCTACCAGTTTCAGAAAACGAAAATTCATGCTATTTTCTTGTTTTTTTCATGCTATTTCCATGCTTCATTTTCTCTCTAATAAGTCCGTGGGTCCACTCGCCCTTGGTCGAATGGGCGAGCGCGTCCTTTCACTTCCGAAGCGTGTCCTGCTGGATGACTCGCTTGACCCGAAGTGCCTCCCGTTTCGTCTTCGCTTTCTTCTTCGCACCGTATACCGCCGCAATTTCGCCGACCTTGAGTTCGATCGGCGGTAAACGCGCTAATACGCCTACTGCATCCGAAGAAACAGTGCGATACGCACTGACATACCCCATCGCGGCTTTTCGCTGGATCTTCTCCATCTCCGCTCAGTAAATCTATACAAGCCGGAACTCGTTGAGACTGAAGAAATTTTCCGCCGTAGACCGAATTCCGCCCACAAGAAGATTTGTGCAAGCCGGAGAGTTCCGGCTTAATTTTTTCCCCCTTTATTCTTCCTTCCTTTCTTTCTTTGCAAGCTTGATACATACATTACAATATAGGCAAACACACACACACAATAGTTAACAATCGTATGTACTAGTATTTTGAAGTTATTTTCGACAAAAATCTCCATTTTTTGACTGATATATTTAACGAAATTCTAAATACTGGAAAAATCCCTAAATAATGGCTGATAGCTGAGGAATCAGCACACGTAAAGTCTGGTCCAGTTAAGAAACATAATTTTTTCACGGCGCTGATAACGTGTTCTTGAATTCGTCCTTCTCCTCCAACTTCAAAACACACATATATCGATGTGTATTGCGGGTAGCCAGTTATGTTTCTTAACTGGACCAGACTATATTTTCCGGCTTAGCCATGTTCAAAATGGTAATTTTCATCATTCACCTTTTCCGTTTCCGCGTAAAACGAATTCCGGCTTATACAAAAAAATTTACACATAAACCCCATAAGAACTGCCGGGACTTTTTCTTTTTTCCGTTATGGACGGATTTCCGCCTAATACACACTTCGGCTCACGCAGATTTTACGATTAATATAACCAATTTTCACATTTAATGAGCCGAGGAACACTTAAAAAATTTATATGAATTAATTTGCAGACTGTATGAGGAAGGAGAAATGTCAATAGATTTCCAGAAAAACAGGTTAATTATGATCCCTAAGAAAGCAGGACCCAGCAAATGTGAAAACTATCTACTATAAGCTTACTATCGCATACATCAATGATTCTATAGCTGGGAACTATTCATTTGGACGCGACTTATTTGGGTGATGCATACCTTTTGGTGCTGAGTAAAAATTGAAATTCGTTAACTGAAAGCGTACCTTCCTTAAAATGCGTTATACATTATAAAGGAGATCGTGAATAATAAAATTGGTTCTCAAGAAAGTAAGTAAAAAAATAATACGAGAACGTGGTTGTAAATTTATAAATTCTGGGCGATCGCGCGTAGGTATTCAATAGCTGTTCGATTTTCATAGTCCTGGACTATTGTGAGGATTCGTTCATCTTTCGTGATATATTTCCTGGGAGCAACTGAGCCTCTTGCTTTCTATTCTCATGAGTGATCAGTATACAAGAAAAAAAAAATTAGCACTTTTACACCGTATATTGTTTTATGCTGGTGAATAATTGCTACACCACCTACTGGGTCGAGAGACTAAGGAGTATAACAGCAACAAGAATATAGTGTCTTGTTGTATCAGCTGGAGTTTTTTTTTTTTTTTCGGTGAGGAGGGGATTTTTTTTTTAATACATGACATAATAAAGACTTAATGAGACAAATTGAAGGCATAATAAGACAAGATGAAGACATAATCAGATCCCTGTCAAAACGAGTCTTCCTTGAATCTAAATGAGTTCTAAAAATGTCGGAATGCCTTTTAAAGAATTTCATGAGTCGTAATGAATCTTAAAGGCCGCGAAAAGCGTCTTGACAGTGTAAGAATGAGTTTGAGCAAGTTCAAGAGTGTCTGAACGGGTCTAAACGAATCCGGTACGGAAGTTGAATGAGCCCTCACTTAATCTTGAAAGGTTGTAATGAGTCTGTGCTTTGTTCCAGTCTGAATTCGTTTTGTTCTACCACAGTCATCATGTCATTTGTACTTTCGTGGCTGCTTGCGATGTTCTGTAGTCGGTTTTTTTATGAATGGTGAGATGGCGACGCGTGCGCACCGCACAGGTTAATTCGACATTTTTCACGACATGACATCTACCTATGGTATATGTTGTGGGGGGAGGGGGGTGTTACAAACGTATCCATAAATTACGGCGTTTACGAGAAAGAAAACGGAATATGGTACGGCGTTTTACGTTTGTTAATAGACTTCGCAGATGTCGCCTAAAATATAGGTTTGCGGCAGCCGAGAAAATTACGTTTGTACTTTCTTGAAAGCATTATACGGCCCGAAAATCACAGCATAGCGCCCAGCAGACAGAGAAGAATTTGCGAAACATAACTCAACCATACCGGCGCTGGCGGTTGCTCGTGTACTTGGTTGTGTGCGAAATGGAAAAGTCGAGTTGCAAAATAGAATTAAGTAACAAACTGGAAGTATCCGCTGACTTAGATTTATGAAATATGTTTAGCAGCCCGAACGTCTGGCTTTATAGTTTAGAGTGAATAGATAACGCTCTCGCATTCCTTTTTCCGGACGGCTGCCTTCAACGTAGCCCATTTCTCCACTGGTGATTGAGATGCGAGTTCCAATCAATGCAGTGCAATGTATGGGATGGGCATTCTGCGATCGCAACCTAGAGTATCTGTCTTAGAACAGAGAGATTGTTACCGGTAGTTCTGAACTGAAGCCACGTTCGTAGATTCTTACACCTGTACAAAGTGTGGAAACCTGACTTGGTATCTTTCACTTATGTACGCCGAACAACAGTTTAGTTTTATGGGTGGCTATCGAGTCATGTAACTGCATCATTTAATCATCTGAAATGAGGAGGAGGCATTCCAGTTATACAAGCACATATACCGTGCTGGTTACAATGAATTTATTTCCATCCAGCCGAGGCCGAGAGTATCACCTCCAATGGCTTATCGATCTTCAACAGTGAGTCGTTATCCGGGACTGAGTAACTGAAAAAACTTTCTACAGAGTGGGAGAGAGGGCCTTATACGTTGTGCAAGAGCCCCGCAGGCCCCGGAATTTCATTTTTCGATCCTACAAGGTAAATTGGATTGTTACGGATCTGGCATATAAGAATATCTTCCTGAGTCCCTAAACGTCTTACAACTCCGTTTAAAAATACCCCTCTTTTGCTTTTTTATGAGTGATTTTTTTTTTCATGTCTCACCATATGTGTACCAAACGGAGAGGCTCGCCCAGTCTCCGAAAGGCGAGTGGACTCGGGAGCTGATCGGCGAGCTCGACCTGTGGTTAGATAGGAAGCACGGAAGCCTGAACTTCCACCTGACCCAGGTCTTGAGCGGACACGGCTGCTTCGGGTCATACCTGTACCGGATGGGGTTGGCAGCAAGCGCAGAGGGCACCCATTGTGCAAGCGGAGAGGAGGACACGCCGTGGCATACGCTGTTCGAGTGCGACGCCTGGGAGGAGGTGAGGTGCGAGTCACGATCGATCCCGGAGACGGCGTGATCGACCGTCTTGCGCCGGACACCTTGGTCCTGGAGCTGTTGAGGAGCCGAAGCGGTTGGAACCGGGTGTCAGGTTTCGTTTCGGCCATCATGCGACGGAAGATGGAGGCTGAGTGGTCGAGACAAAGGACGCAAGGAGGAGAAGCGGATGCTGCTGCTGCTACTGCGGCGGTGGATACCATCCAGCGAAGCTCGCCCGTAGCACCAGGGCTGGAGCAGAGCTCGCCCGCAGTGCAAGGGCTGGAGCTTCAATCGGAAGAGTCTCACACGATGAGTGAGTGAAGAGGAAGAGGCAGCGCGTCCGGCTGCGGGGAACCTGAAATTTCCAGGCGAGTGCTCTGGGAGCGCGGACCTCGGTCAGTAGGGAACCCCGTGGTGGCCCTGGCAGGACGCGCGCACCGTTCCGGCCAGGAGAAATGGGGGCTCGGGACCGGCCCCAAAGCGTTCCCCTCGGTACTGATGCGATGCCCGAAAGGGTAGTTGCCGGTGCCGAGGGTGCGGTGTCTCAGGGGCCACTTTGGCATGCGTGCATCGCCATACGTCCCACAACACCATGTGTACCAATTAGTGCTAACCGTCTAGCCACATCGTGATTCGTTTCCCTTACGGACACACACGCTTCATCTATAAACGGTGAAGCGTGTTGTGTCTCCCTTGTATTGTGAAGGCAAAACAAACTTCGGCAAATCATACACGACTATCGAGCATGAATCTGTGACCTATGAATCTATCTGTTTGTCTCTCTTTGCGCGTTTGCAGCAGGCTGTCTGTTTTGGAGCGAGAAGGCGGGAGGTTTCTGATGTTATGCAGAAATGACGCAACTTTGACCCGATCAAAACAGAAAACAGAACATTCCCCAAAATGGAACATTTTTGGAATTCGAAGGCTGAGTTCGTTTTGGGGAAGAGAGCAGAGGTGGGTTGACAATTGGGAAAAGAGTGGACAAATCCACTCAGGACGGGCTGGTAACTGCTAAAAATCGACAAATCTTTTAAGACTGAAAATATAGCGCGTTGAACTCGGAATCCGGAGGTGCCGGGTTCGAGCCCACGTAGCAACTCGCTTGTATTTCGACCTAGACCGGTTTTTTGGCAAGAAAAGAAGAGGGCTAAGACAGCCCCAACAGCCTCCCCGATGTCTCTGAGGTGATGCTCGAAAGGACGGATGCCAGGGCTCGGGTTGAGAGTAAAATTAGAAAAGAGAGAACGAGGCGAAAATGGTTGTCACAAATCCACGTACCCTTGACTTTAAAAAA
This sequence comes from Acanthococcus lagerstroemiae, assembly GCA_031841125.1. Lineage (NCBI taxonomy): Eukaryota > Metazoa > Arthropoda > Insecta > Hemiptera > Eriococcidae > Acanthococcus > Acanthococcus lagerstroemiae. The sequence continues at coordinate 38,168,536 of CM063108.1, read as the reverse complement.
AAAAGAAAAAGAAAACAGGACCAGGGCCGCCAAAAAATAATTTTGGAAAATATCTACTTATATGAATTTGTATATATATATTTTTTTGTTCTTGTTGTTGGAGATATTTTGAACTGAAAATACGTAATTTACCCAAATAATAATTAAGTTCCTAGCTAGTATTGCCGATCCTCCTAAAATTTCGGACGATTTCATTTTGAATAATTTCCTTAATGTTTCCTGAACTACTAAAAATTTTACAACAAATTTCCTAAATCAACCTTTCTAAATTATTAGCGGGCTTACATTACACATTGAAAAAAATTGTATGTTGAAATTTACTAGAATTCTGGTGAGTTTCTCCCATTCAACAGTTCCAAGCCCTCTTAACTGAAAATTACTGTAATTCTTGCTATAGGTATTCTGACAAAAATTTGTATGATTCTGTTAAATTTTAATAGAATTACTGTAATTGTTCCCAGGTTTTAGTAAAACTTAATAGAATTTTCTGTTAAGGAATGCGTGAAATTGCTAAACATCAGAGACATGACCAAAATTTTGGGAATTTTCATCGTATAAATTTTCTCGGTGTAGTTTTTGTCTGGTCTCTTGAATTTTTTAATCAAGTCTCCTAAATTTTCAGTCAATTCCCTGGATATTTTCGGTGAAACTCTTAAAAATCTATAGACTTTTTAGTAGATTTCCTAGAAATATCTTGATCTTTTAGCGATTTCTGAAATCTTTCGAATTTAGGAGTGAAAATCCTGTAATTTCTTCAGCCTGAATTGCCAACACTGTTGCCGACGCAGTTTTCACATTATTTTTACAGAACATATACTAATTTCTTATGGGAGGGGGGAGAGTAAGAAAAAATAATAGGTACATGTTTTCTCTTGATTGTTTGAAATAAATTCATGGGATTAAGTTAACGACACTATCTTCCAAAATAAGATATAAAACTTCCTGGTGAGCTTACCTGTAGCATTTTCATTTGCGTGAGATGGGAGGAAGGTGGAAAATAACGAAAAAAATAACCGGTTTATAATTATTTTCAACGATGATATCTTATTACTTCGTGCCAGAGAAAAGTATTATCCAAATAGAATATAAAACATTTCTCGAGTTCATGAGCGGTTTTTATCATTTTAGCAGGGGTGGTGGAGAAGGTGAAATAATAGCACAATGATCCTTTAGGTAACAAAAATAGTTTGGATCGAAAATGCCCTACACTGATCTGAATAATATGCAGAAGCATAACATTTGTTGCTGTTCGTTTACCGTATGTTTTTATTTAGAGGGAAGCGAAAGAGCAAAAGGAAAAAAAAAAAAAAACATCTCAGATTTTGCTTTGTTAGTGTGAAATAAAGATAATTGGGCTAGTTTATCATCCTAAATAAAAATCAAAGTTCTTGACGAGCTGGATGCTATATTTTCTTTTTTGGTAATGAAATGGTGGGGAGTTGAACGATCTATTCAGGAATTCATTGTTTGCATAGTGACGATATTCTGGGCCAAAGCAAACGTCAGCTTCTCAAAAAAATTATGAAGAAAGTGCGCTATTTTTTGTGATGTTTTTACGGGGGAGGGGGAGGGGGGTAGAAATAAAAACAGTTGAATTTTGCTTCTGGGTAGAGGAGATTTATTTTCAATCGATATGTATATATTTTTCCTTTCCCTATTTTCCCACGTCAAAGACTACAAATTTTCTCTAGTTTGTCTGCAATTTTTTGGGACAGTGGGTTAAGGGCAAAGCACCGAAATAATTTTTCAAATGAAAATATCTTGGACCGAAAATGCATATTTTCCTCGAGAAGAGAATGAAAAAAAAAATTTCGGTAGAGAGGTGATAGGATATATCGGAAAACTTTTGTTAATGTGGATGTTTGCAACATAAAATTATTATACTACTTTACAATTAAGGGAATAACAGATTGGTCATGAGCTCGTGTTTCGCATATGGTAGAGGACCCCTGAAACAGAGTTGTTACACAAATCGACCCTCTTATCAATAATCAAAATCTGACGCGACATTGTGGTCGAATTTCATAGAGAATTCGATACGAAAGTCGAGTTTCGATGCCGACACCGACTTTTGGATAGAATTCTACCTCGAAGTCAATGCAGAACTCGATCTGAAAGTCGATGGTAACGCGGTGACCCGACTTCTGTATCGAATTCTATATCAAATTCGATCACAACATCGTGTTGAAGGAATGATGAATTTTGCGTGTCGAGATTTCTTTTGAGGGGAGAGGTGGCTAGTTACAAGTCACATGTATTTTTCTTTCGAAAAGTGGACTTTTAAAATTCCATTTGACATAAATACTATCATTTCTCAAAAATTACCTTTTCATCTGCTTTGAGGCTGTGCTCGCCTATCTTGCAGATAATGTATTACAGAAGTGCTGTGAGCCAATAGTTGTCCTACCCGTCGATAAAACAAAACCTACGTATACTCTCGGGGTTGTTTAAAATGATACCAGTACCGTATTAATATGTTTGTCTCTCTCTCTCTCTCTTTTACAAAACGGGCTGCCAAATTTTCTCTGAAAGCTATCAACGGCCATGGTATCCTACTCAGTACAACTGCGCTGACAAGTTAGCCGTCGGCTTTTTGAACATATAAAGCACCCTCGATAACGCTTAGTATTTGTGATCTCTGAAAGAATCCTTATTACACAATCAGTTCTCTCCCTACAATTTATACCAATTTCGTAATGGAACTACTTTACGGTATGCTGCACACTACACAGTAAAGAGTCTTCTTCACACTACCCGAGGCCGTTGTTTTCGGTTTCTCTTCGTAGATATTCACTGTTGGAATCCACCCTTTCGTGTTCCAAATACCTAAATATGGCTTCTTTTTTTTTTTTTTTTTAACGAATACCTACTATGCTGCTTCCGCTTCATTTATCATTGGAAATATTTTGTAGGTACATATGTTTCTTCGAAGTCATTTATCACTCATCAGCTATATGACCCAATTGAGCTCGTAACAACATTCACTTTAGCCCATTTTGTAGGTAATAGTTTACTCGGTGGTCTAATTAGAAACGAGGCGTGATGTCCCCGTTGTGAACGAGTCGCTGTTTGCTGACATTCTTGCATAGTTTCATCGGCCACAGAGGCGCCAATAGGAAAATACGAGTGAGGAAGGGGATTTGTTTCTTTTTTGTTGGAAATCCAATAGGATAGAGGTGGCAGAGTGAGATAAACTGAGTGGTACAATCAAAATTTCAGAATAATCGAGAATGACCTTACTGTCCTTTTTAATGTTAAACAGCTGAGAAAGGAATCCAGCAGGATTTTGAACTGCTGCAATCCTCTGTTTCTTTGAGGATCAAAAAATCCGTTCTATCTCAAAAAAGGGCTGGTGGCCCACTAATTCTTATCTTTCTGAAGAAAATATGCGGAACAACCTATCGAAATTGTTTGTTCTTTATTTCACTAAATCCGAATATCCTATACCAGGTGGAGATGTTTGATCCATCCCCGTTTTTTGGGCTCCAAAATGAAAATTTTATGCTTCAAATGCACGAAAATGGTTGGAATTCAAAATATCGAAATAAAAGTTTTTGGGCCGTTGATTTCGACGATTGTCATAGATTTTTAATTAGATCCGAATTTCAGTCTCCGCAAAACTGAAACTTCACTTTTGAGAGTGTCGAAGTAGGAGTCTCCCAGGTCATTTTGTTCGAATATCTCATCAGATTTTGAATTTAGGGACCCGAAATCTAAACTTCGCAATAATTATTTTTGTTTTTTAATTCAAATTTATTTTTATATACATCATCGGGAAACCAGTGTCGAATGGAATATCAGTCTGTCAAAAGATCGATAATTTCCTCCACCGTCGCCTGACAGTAGGGCTCTATAGTTTCGACTGGGTATACTAAGCCACCATTTTGGTTCGTACTGCGCCCGTCGATGCCGAATTGACTACGCGTTACGCTCCGCATAGTCGGATTCGGCATCCACGGGCGCAGTATGAACCAAAATGGCGGCTCAGTATACCCAGGTGAAACTATAGAGCCCTACTGACAGTGGATTTGGAGACAACTTAAAATAGGCACAATTGACTGAACCTTAAAAAACGATGAAGAAATAGAACAGAAATTATAATTAAGGTTTTTAGTCATCTACTTTAACCATTGCTGTTGAGCGCTCGATTAGTGTCGCCCTCTATCCTTTTTTCTCGTTGTACAAGTTTAGATGTTATCATTGTTATGTTCCATTCCTTGTTTAGTTAGATTAAATTGTGATGGTGTTAAGTATGTCAATGTTATGATTTTCTTCGTTTTCGAGAGCAAAAGAGACGACTTTAACGAAATTTGAAGTATACAATTGCATCAAACTTTTGTTGCGAAACTTAACTTTTGGATCCTTGGAATGTAGATTTGACTTCACATTCTGAATTTTTTAAATTTTGAATGGGAAAATTTCTCCTCACGTAACTTTACTATTAGAAAACCTGTGGTAACAGGAGCACCAAGTCATAGCGAAAAATTGAAAATTCTCTCCTTTCGACTCACAGTAAGTCGGGAGACTACTTGAGATGGGGAAAATTTACTTGACGTCGAGCATGCAGAAATCAACGTAGCAAAATTAGAGATCTTGGTCGCTGATTCTGAATTTTATTATATAATATTTTTATTCAGTTTCATATTGGACTCTAAATTCAAATTTTACGACGAAAAAATTCTGCTTTGCTTACAGTTGTTTCATTTATGTTCTATACCTTTAAATTCAAATTTTACGACGAAAAAATTCTGTGTTCGAGTATGAGGCCTGGGGGCAGGAGAGGCGCGGGACGGCCACAACAGCGATAATCCCGGCGGCGACGATGAAGAAGAAGACGACGACGTTGGCGTGATCAGCCGTCTCGCGCCGGACACCCTGGTTCCGGAGATGATGAAGAACGAAAGCAGTTGGCACCGGGTGTCGGCCTTTGTCTCGGCCATCATGAAGAAGAAGATGCAGACGGAGTGGTCGAGACAGAGGGCCGGCGATTCACCAAGCTCGGCCCACACCATCGAACAGGAGGAGAACTCTGTACCATCCTAGAGAAGAGCTGCTGCAGCTGCACTGCGGACCCACCGGCAGGGCTCACCCGTCGTCACCACCTGCTTGCGTCGACACACGGACCAAGACGAGGAGGTGAGGGGTAAGTGAAGAGAGGCAGCGTGTCCGGCCGTGGGGGACCTGAAATTTCCCGGCGAGCGCTCTGGCAGTGCGGACCTCGGTCAGTAAGGAACCCCATGGTGGCCCTGGTAGGACGCGCGCACCGTTCCGGAACGTAGAAATGGGGGCTCGAGCCCGGCCCCAAGGCGTCCCTCCGGTCACTGACGCGATGCTCGAAAGGGTAGTTCCTGTGGCCGGGGGTGCGGTGTCATGGGGGCCACTTTGGCATGCGTGCATCGCCATACGTCCCACCACACACCAATGCACAATTTACAAAATCGAGGGGGATTCATCCCCCAATCCCCTTGGCTACGCCATTGACTGTCCAGTCCGTCAAGGGTCTAGTATAATTCATACAGCTAATATTAAATAGCGTATTTTCAGAGCTTCACGCGTTACTGGTGCAAGTTCTGTTTGCGTATTTCTGGCGTTGCGATGCCGTCTGCAAGGTACAGCTGATCTAACCATTGCCTAGTTTATTTCGAGCCCATTTATCAATCCAAACAATAACTGATTGCGTTTAGAGACGAACAAAACTTAATTTCGATTCTACACTATAAGCCGGAGTTTACTCGGATACAGAGTAAGTTCGACAAACTTTCAAGTCATTCCCCTCTGTAGTGCTCTTCTTCTACGTAATATAACATTCGCTGTCGTACTGCATCTCTTTTCTTCCTCTCTGTCCTCCTCATCCTTTTGAACGTTATATACCTTCTATGGACCTGTTGCACGTAATATTTTTATCAGCGATCGCGGGGCTCCCTTTTCCCTTTTTTCTTTCCTCCTTTCTTCCTTCGCTCTCTCATTTTCTGTTTCACTCGCCAGTCAGTTTTTCATCGGCTACATTTTTCACCGTCGCAGACTATTATTCTCATTTTTAGTAACACGATCGCGGCTTTCCCAAATTCTTGAGATGCGCGATTTTTTTTTGTTTTTTTTTTACGTCAAATGCTGCAACTCCATAATCTCGTTCACTGGAGTTGTTACGACCGCGCGGTTTTTAGCTGTTTTTTTCTGATAACGTCTACCAGACGGAAATTACAGTTATAATTATCGCATCGACTTTTCTGTTGAACTGCGAGTGAAAAGTGTCCGTACACGAATGACAAAGTTACAGCGGTCTCTTTTCCTTGCCTTTGTTTCGCCTTTCTCGTTCCTCGTTCGAGCACCGGAAGCTCCTGCGCCCTTTTCAGCTCCACCTGTTGCGACCGTGATCGGTGTAAGTCTTCGCCGAAGGTTCTATTCCATTTACGCGGCGGGAAGATGAATATACCCGGATTGTCACATCGCCATAGTGTAGGTCGAAAAACATGCCCGCCGTTAATGCGGATATTTACAAATTTATACGGAATGAGAAGCGAATTTAGCGAAACTGAAACCCGCGAAAAGTGGAGTCTATTAGGGGAGCGGCATATTTTACGCGCCACGTAAGTATATCTCGCCGGTGCGAAGGGGGTTTACGAGCATGGCCAACGAAAATTCAATTTCCTCGCAAGACCGAACATATCTACGGGACATGGAGTTTGAATAAATCCGCCGAAACAGACCTCTCTCGCAAAGTACCTTGCACCGCACCGATGTAGGTATTTCCAACTATACGTTCTCAAAAAGGTATTGTCGAGGTGGGTTTTCAGTGTGCTACTCGAAATAAGTTGAGAAAAGCTTGCTTCGTTTTCGATTTTAGGTACCGAATCAACCCCCGGCCCGCTCCCCTTCACATACACACACATGATTCGCGTATGCTGTTCGGTTTTAGAAGTGGAGTAGAAATTAATATATGGGGACCCATCTATGCGATGACGGTTTTGTCGTTGCATGAGCGGGAAAAACAACAAAATACTTAGATACTCGCGCGTCATGAGCATCATGGTTCGCTGACTGCGAGAAAAACTCAATCCAATTAATATTCCGAGTATTAAAACTAAAGTATCCTCGCTTCGAAATGTCGAGGCGCTGTTACAGGTTTCATAATAATATGTCATTTGCATTGCACATATTTCGCCTTTTCATCCCCAAGTCGTATTTGCGTCAGTGTATTGCACGGTCAATGGAGAGAGGTTGAAGCTCAGCCTGTATGAAGAAAGTTCATCAGTATAGTGAAGCGCATATTTCGGTTACGTCAGCAAAATGTGCATCCTTTTCTGCCAAAATGAGATTTTGATGTTATTGGGAAGTAAAGTTGAAGATATCAAGGAGCGAAGCGGGGGCCATAATCCTCGTTTTTAGGATGTAATTCCCCCCTCCTCCACAAGAATCTTCGTAATCGAAATTTGTCAGCAAATTCTATCATTCAGCCGACATTTTGGATTATTAGGCGGCAAAACAAGAAAATGTTGAATCTGTTCATTTTTCCTTTCATTTTTGGATTTTGTATAATTGAGTCGGTATTTTCAAAATGTCGGTTTTGAAGTGAATTGAGTAATTCTCAGAAAAATGCCACATTTGATGCTTGAAAAGTTGAAAAACAAAAGGCCATTTTATTCGAGGTTTTGTAAGGGGATTATCACATTTGCCGGGGTTCATTTCCACTGGGGGAGGGGGCACAGCGTTTCCAAAATTTGATGCCTACGGCCTAGGAATTTCTTAGGTCGTGGTCAACAATAAAGAACCACGGCCTAGGAATTCCTTCGGACATGTCAACAATAAAAGGCCATGGACTAGGATTTTTTTGGGTTGTGGTGAACATCTTTCAAGTCATGCTGCATATATTCAGAGGCTTTTAGTCATGCTTAGAGCTAGGATTCCTTGGTATTTGCCGGTTGAGTTTGCAGAGGCGCCGGTGAGTAGGAATGAACTAGACATCCGTTTCAGAGTAGTAGGGACCCAGGAAATAAATTTTATTTCGCCGAAAATGGGTATAAATGCCGAAAACGTAGATAAATTCCGAAAGTAGGGATAAAAGCTGAAAATGTCCAACAGAATGAGCGTAATCGTCTCGAAAAATGCAATGATACAACTTCAGGGAGGTCTGCTTGCTGTAACTGTACCTGCTCGACGTACATGTTCGAATAATTACATATGCACCTTTGTCAATGATTCCCTGACACAGTTCTACAAAGGCACTAGGTTTTCCGAAAAAAACCTGCTACTAGTCACAGATGCAGTGCCGTACATGGTTCTTGCCGCCAAAATTTTGCAACAGATCTTCTCCCATCTTACACACGTGACTTGCATTGCACATGGCATCCATCGCATATGCGAGCAAGTGTGCGCATATATGTTTTCCAGAGGTTAATCGTCTCGTGAACTGTGCTCGGAAAATTATTTTGAAGTCTCCAGCGCGAATAGAAAAGTATAATGAAAAGATGAACTGTTCCCTACCACCCGATGTGGTAGTTACACGATGGGGGACATGGATAAAAACTGCTGATTTTTATGCCCGTAATTTTGAAAATTTTTCTGAGCTAACACATGAGTTGCCGGACGATTGTCAGCGGATACAGAAGCTCAAAACACTGCTTCATAGTTCTTCCAGTCGTTTGCCTTCGGATCTCGCCTTCATCCACACCTTCGTGGCATTTCTACCAGATGTTACCCAAAAACTCGGAACTAGGGGTCTTCCACTTCATGAGCAGCTCCAAATGGTGCATAAAGTTCGTTCGAAAATCAACCAAATTCCAGGTTCACGTGGATTAATTTTGAGAAGGAAAGCAGAAAATGTATTCGCGAAAAATGTTGGACTGAGTACTTTAGAAGAATTGAACGTTTCTCTAATTGAGGGCACCGCGCCTCCATCTACCTTCGCCCAAAACCCTGCATTGCTAAGCGTCTTTCCCTGGGCTCCACTGACATCCGTCAATATCGAACGTTCTTTTTCGGACTACCAGTACATCCTCACCGATCGTACGCACAGCAGCTTCACCCAAGAAAATCTCGAAAAACATTTGATTTTACTCTACAATAAACGATTTCTGTAATACAATGTTTCAAAACGCTTTTTTCTTTTTAGACGATCCTTCGTACGGTTAGAAAAGAACATGTAGTAATTTGCCGAAAATTGCCGAAAATTACCGAAATTGAAGTTTTTATTGTCGAATTTCCATTTTTTTTTCTTGCCAAAAAGTCCTAGCTCTAGTCATGCTGCAATGGAATCTGGACGCAGTCAATAAGTCAATATGGGTAAGATATTTTGTCAAGTTTGGTTGATATTATGGAGAACGATTCATGAATTGATGGCAGGAAAAATATAAGTTTCGAAATACAATGTGGATGCAGCTGTCCAAATGGTTTAGTGCTTCCAAAGTCATCCCTAGACAACAGAGCCGGAGGGGGTGTGAACCCTCCAGTCATTTTTCATTGGCAATTTTGGCAAAATTTTGGAAATTGATATTTCATTTACACACCAATTTCACTTTTTTTTTTTTTTTAAATATTGAATGAAAAACTTTATTAATTTTGACAAAATTGTATTCCTCGGTTAAACCTGAGAAAAATATAGAAAAAGGCATCTTCAAAATTGCTATTTGACAATTCGGCACTTTTTAAAATTTCTATTCGGCAATTAATCATTTTTATAATCCACACCCTCTTAGTAAAAATTGCTCAAATCGTCTCTGCTAGAAAGCGTGAAATTTCCATATGGGACGGCAGATTTTATACTGCCTAGAGCAGCTTCTTTCCTTAATACGGCTCTGTACGTATGCCAGGCCACCGGGAATTTTCCTGGTTGCCCATTAGGTCTTTCTATCCATGTCCATCTCAGAAAGCTCGAAAACCTCATTTCTGAAATTTCTTAACGTGCTTTTTCATCAACTTATAGAATAATTTTAAATTTATTCTTTGATATAATTTTGGTGGTGAGGGGGGTACAATTACCCCTGAACTCACATCAGGTTCCGACACTATTGGTCACCAGAGAAACCCATGAAGTTGCCCGAATCTCACACTCTGACACCTGTCAAGATTTTTTGTCCTCATTATCTTTCTCATCCCGCGTATTACGATTTCCCGTTTACTGTACGCTTTTTCTTCGGTCCCTTGAAAATCATATTTAATGAGTTTCACATCATTTTGTTTTAATAACCACATGAATCCAATAGGAGGGAATACCGAACTGAGTTATTGAGGAAATTGGTTCGCTCTCAAATAATAATATGAGCGAGTGACAAATTGGATTTAATCGTTGTAGATCGCATTGATCACAATGAAACAAACGTATAATTGAACTTGAACCGATGTATTCTTTGACAAATCGAACCCGTGAAAATCGAAATGACGACATAGATATATAGTATAGGAAATTTAGTCAGTAGAATTTGGTCAAATTTGGTCCGATTTGGTCATTTTTAGTCATCTTATGTCACTTTCCTCATGTTTTGCTTGGGTTGTGTTCGATATGATTTTTAGTAATTTTGGTAATTTTCAGTTGTTTTTGATAAAATTTGGTTTCACCCGCTGTTGATTTATTTTTAATAAGTCTTGTCTGATTTGGTTGAATTTCCGTGAATTATTTTTAATGAAATCTGGCTTAGATTGCTGTCTTGTTTTAATCAATTCAGGCTAGAATTGAATTTAATCAGATGGATCAGTTTTGGCCAATTTTATTCGATTTTGATTATGTTTGATCAGTAACCGGACTAATTTTTGGGGCCAAAAGGAACTACGAGTATGACAATAAATAAGGAGAAAAAGAAGCAGAAAAAGTAACTCCGTAAAACTGTCTTAAAAGTATCTTAAGACTCATTAAGGCTTCTTGAGGCTGTTTAGAGGCTCAGTGCAACTCTTTGAGGTTGTATTGCCATTAAGATCCCATCAGACTGATTTTATTTTATTATAACCCTATATGACTCGTAATGACTTTGTTAAGACTTCTATAACTTATTAAGATCTCCTTCCCACTCCCTCTCCGAGCCAAAGAAAGGCCGCAGGGTATGCCCTGTAAGGGGACTTGATAGACGGCAACAGGATTCTTTAAGATGCATTAAGGATCCAAGGAATTCTATTAATACTTCCTGAAAGCCCTCTTAGACTCGTTAGGTTTTCGCAGACTTGTACGCGTCCTTAGGTCCTGCAATCTCGTAAAACAGTGACATATTTAGAAAAACTTGGAATCAACAAAAACCTATTTAGAAGTCTTCCGTCCGATGCGAGGCCTCGGGAATCCACCCTCATCTTCCCCGCCCATATCAATGAACACCTTATTATTATTTTTTTTTTTGTCTTTAACATTCCTCCACTTCAGTCAACTCTGTGCGGCCTCGTACAGGCAGTGGAAATTCACTTATCCCATTCTCACCGACAATTAAGAAGTCGGAAAAGGCCCAGCTCTCGCTCTGCTCGTCCTGCCGGGGGTACGCTTTTCAATTTTCTCGTTTTTCGGCTCGCATTTTGGCTTCCAGCCGCTCAAAGGCACGATGATTTTGGAGAAGCACAAGGCGGCGCGGCTGTTATCTCGATTCAACGCCGTGTTCATGGTGTAGCACTACAGAATACAGTAATTCAGGATATCGAACAGGACGCCATTAGTGGCCCCAGGTAGTGATTTTGTAAAGACATCGAAACGAGATTACGTACGCATTAAACACGCCGAGAACTTGGCGAGTGGAACGACGACGGAAAAGCCTTTTGTCCGAAAATAATCGGCACGGAAACTGCCGGACAAAAAGGAGCACGACCCTTGTTTTCGAAGTTAATGAAGCGCAAATAGTTTCGCCGAATTTCGGTGTACGCGTGTAGTCTACGCCGCGCCATGTGCATTTCGAAGACGTCGCCGGCAGGGATGGCCGGCTTTTACAACCTGTTATGTGCGAAAAGAATCTGCCGTTTCGATTCTGCTCGGTATACGAGTTACGAGTTCACGTATTTACCAGCGAACGAGTAAATGAGATGTTAATTTCCGCCGGCGGCAGCTGAAAAAGGATGTTCGACTGGCATCCGCGATATTTAGAGTCCTAATGAGTCTTGACAACCATTTGATGAGTCTTAGCAGGGACTAAATCAGGCTTAAAAGTATCTTGATATACGTTTTGAAAGATCCCGAGTCCTAAAGAATCTTGTCGGCAGATAAAGGAGTCAGTAGAGTCTGAATGAGATTTGAATGCGTCTGATGAGTCTTAACACGAATCCTAGGGCGATCGAATGAGTCAGTAGAAGTCTGGATGAATTTCAGAAGGATCTCATTATAGTCTTAATTGGGGAGCTCCGCTTTCTAGTTGCTTTGCGGTCCAACTCCCGGTAGTGTTGTATAAAGACATAATCCGAGATAAAAAGACATGCCACAAGACACAATGAGATATAATGAAGACATAATCCAACGTAATAAGACGTACTCGTCGTAGTTGATTAACCTGCTGTGTCTTGAATCAACTATACTTGTTTTTTAGAAAGAAAGAAAGAAAGAGAGCGAGAGAGAGAGAGAGAGAGAGAGAGAGAGAGAAAGAGAGAGAAGGGAAGAGGGAAATAAGGTTTGTAAGCAGCCACGAGAAAGATAAATTCAAGTATAACTACGAGGGTCATTCCAAAAGTCTTTGCACATTTTTTTTTTCTCCGGAACGAGTGATACTGAAGAAATGAAATTTTTATCAGATGTTCACTAGGATTGTAGCAGTATGCATAATTTTTTTCGAAGTGATCGGTCGTGTTGATCTCGAGTTATCGCCGTATAACCACGAATTTGAGTACTGCTGCGCCATCCAAATGCATGTGAGCTCTTTCCATACCATAGAAGCTTTCTTCGTTTCTGGTACCCAAGTCTCGTCTCCGGTGACTAATCGGCGTAAAAAATCGTTACCTTCCTGCTCATAGCGGGCCAAAAAGTCCAGTGCAGCGCCCAGTCTGTAAGTTCGAGGCTCGTCAGTCGATTCGCGCGGACGGTGCCTCAGCATAAATTATGTAGAGTTGGACAAACGCGGAGAAAACTCCACTATTGGGAAAGGAGTCAGACAAGGAGACCCACTGTCACCCAATCTGTTTAACTGCGTCCTAGAGGAAGCAAAGCGGCAATTAGAATGGGAAGAGACGGAATCAGAAATAGATGGAGAATTCATAAACAACCTGAGATTGATTGGCTGATGATGCAGTGTTGATTGCGAGAGATGCGGCAGAGCTAGTAAACAACGTGAACGAATTTTTCAATGAATGCAAACAAGCTGGTTCAGCAATGAATACGAATAAAACGAAACTACCATCAAATGCGTGCGAAGCTGGAATTTCGATAATGGGAGAAAACATTGAGCGGGTTAACGAGGTCAGGTATCTGGGACGAACTCTATCTTTGAAGGGGGACCCAGAGCGAGAAATCTCGCGTAGAATTCAAAACGAATGGAACAAATACTGGAGCTTGAGCAACATATTTAGAGGTAAACTTCCAGTATGGACTGAGGCGGAGGTCTGGTGGAGCTGCATCCTACCAAAAATGACATACGGTGCGCAGACATGGGCGCTAACTAAATCAAATGTAAACAGGCTGCGAACCACCCAAAGGGCGATGGAACGTAGTATTCTCGGAATCAGAAAAAATGACAAAGTGGAAATATCCACGATAAGGGCCAAAACTAGACTGACGGATATCGAGGAGGAGGTGAAAAAATGCAAATGGAGATATGGAGGTCACATTTCTAGATAGGAGGGGTGGTGGGAAAGGAAAATAGAGGGGTGGATTCCATACGACCAGAAAATGGAAAAAGGAAGGCCAATCACCCGATGGCGTGATGAATTCCACAAGGAACTCGGACCTATGTGGAGGAGATATACTCTGAACAGGAAAAAAATGGAGGGAGGAAGGGGAGACGTATGCCCAGAAATGACCGGGCAAAGAACTGGGAAAATAAGGTGGGGGTGGTACCCGTCTCGGTCCGCGACGTACATAGGTGCACGTAGAATAAGATGAATATATACACAAGATGTCCGATAATTATATTGTTCAATCGATTCCGGCCATATTTTGTCAAACTGGATCAGACTTCGTCGTGTTGGGTCAAATGAAATGTGTAGACTGTTCTTGGTTTGTTCTTGGTCAGCGAGTGTTTTTAGATAGTTTTAGCCTTTTTGGTTAATTTTGGTTTGATTCTTTGATAACGCATGAGCGTTGCACAACTTCTACGTATTTGAAAATAACATATTTATGCAGAATACTGCAGATCGTTTGATTCGTCAAAACTCGACCAGATCTCATTCAAACACTATTAAAATGCATTCATTAAACTGTAACAAGACGCTTTATGCTGCCCTCGGGGCTCATTATAACACATCGGACTCTTTTGAAACTCATTCAGACACGATTGAGACTCATTCAGACTCCACTACGACTAACTTGGCTGCTCTTGGGATTTTAGGACTGCAACCCGAACGCGGAACGGCTCAACCTATAGAGTGAGGATCCTCTTCGGAACCTATCTTGTAAATTTCGATTCAGAAAGCGGGACAGCTGCATAGTAAAATAAACCCGAGAACTTGGGGCAGTGGGTAACAAAAGTTTCAAGCTCGCTGGCCAGCCTTTTTTCCGATGCGCGCACCAGTCAGGTTTGATTAAAAACGTCCAATTACCGGACTAACGACAACAATAAATGACGTTAACAAGAACTTTTCTCGGAAAATTTTTTAACGATTCAGCAATAAGTAAAACTTTTTCCAAACGCACGAAAGTTTTGTTTTAGTTTGTAAGGCCGAGACTAAATAAACTAAATTATTCGTCGCTACTTTTACTTCCTTTTTGTTCAATAGGCTGATCCGGGAATATGCTCTGTAACATGTCTTGAAGGCAGCAGTCGCAGCGTGCCCTATTTCTTCTTCTTATTAAGGAGCACACTTAGCCCGGGCCGTTGCTACCCCCCTTACAGCTGCCGACAAGTTCCTATAGTTTACTATCGTCCGGCAGCGTGACCAGTCTTTCAGGAAGAGACTGGGTAGGAAGCAACTCGACGCTCATAACAATTCAACCTTCAAATTTCAAACAAGCGAAATAAAAAGTTTGATTTTTAAGCTTAAAATCGGAAAATGGATTCTGTTAGCGGAAAGGAACCGGGTCAGCTCACTGAGGGTTAATACTCTCATCTGCTCTCTTTTCCCAAAGCTGCTGGGTTAGTTCAGCGTGAAAAACAAATTTTCCTGACTTGTAAGAAGAAATGTCGACGCAATGGACGAATCGAATAACCACAGCCGTTAACAGGCGTCCATTTTTCACGTGCTGCTCGAATCACCTCATACAATCCGTTAGAGGCTGGCGAAAAAACTGTACACGCTTATAGGCCAAGGCGCGACGGTGGTTGGGGACGTGCTCCCTCGGCTAAGATATAGTTTATGACCGAAGCCAATCTTCGTATCTCATCGCCGATAAGTTCGAAAATTTCCCGAAGTATACACAAATTCCAATACCCCGGGCGACTGACTTTTACTGCAGCTTTTTATTATTTTTTTTTTTTTTTACGCACCTGTAAAGTCGTCGTATTAAAATTTATCGCCGTATCTAATTCGGCAGGGAAACACGTAAAATTCGATGGTGCTGATAAAAAATATACCTACTTTTTTTCCAAATCCGAGGGTGCTTTTTCCCCCGTACCTTCCACGCAGCAAGCTGCATTATACATATATAAAGTTATAAAACAAAAACATAAACTACCGATAAGTTAGGAAATATTTTAGGGCCGAATCAATTCAAACGAGAGATCGGTGCAGCGAGGGGAAACCGTTTAGAAAAACTGAATATCAATATTTAAAAAAAAAAAAAAAAAAGCACGCACGGTGAAGGGGAAGGGTGAGCGCGAAAAGGCGGAACGTATTCGGTTATTAAAAATCAAACTGAAGCAGGAACTGTATATTGGAGAGTACAGATAACATTTTCGTATCTTTTTCCCATAAATATACGAAAAAGCTATAAATTTTTATATTTTGCGCAAGCATACAGTTCGTTTTTAGTCAGTCGAGCTTACGAGCTCCTACATTTGGCTTTCACGAATGTAAAAATAATTTCCAAGAACGGGACGTTTAATTAAAAGTCTCATTTCGGACGACGTGTTATCTAAAATGACAATATCAAGAGGGATGTTTACCACGGAATGTGCAATTTTCTATTTGTGGAGAGTGGGGAGAGTGGGGAGCAATCGGACACGGGGAAGATTCGGACGACCCCCAATTGGGGCCTCAATATTTTCAAAAATCGCCAATTTCCAAATATTGATATCTATTGATTTATGCAAAAACATTCAGACTTTTATCATTTTCGCGAATTTATAACAAAAAATGTACCTACTTTTTTACTGTTTTTCTTTTGCGCAGCCACCAATTTTTCAAAATGAAATATTTTTGGTTTTCTGAAGAGATATCAATTTCAATCGATTTTTGTTAGGTAGGTTGGATATTCGAAAATAAGTAGGTAAACAATTTTTGTCGTTTTGGCTGAGTGTCGCTTTATGTAAAAAAAAGTTCATGCAAATGATAGGTCGGGAGCATTCGAACAAATGGTGTTCTCACTGATTTTTCTCTGATCTCAATGTGAGAAGAAGTGACTGTGGGTTTTTTTTTTTTTTTTTTTTTTTTTTTGTAGGTGCCTGATCACTTTTATTTCTTGGACGTACCGCGGATACCTCGTTTGTGCCTTTTTCTGATATTATTGAAAAACTTGACAAGGTTAATAATGAAAAAAACAAAATCTGCGACAAAATCGATATTAAATGATATTTTGTTGTTAATTATTCGTTGAATGGTTTTTATGTTGTTTACAAAGTTTCATTTTCGTAATTAAGTAATAAATTTGCATTTGTGCATATTTTCTTCAATTTTTGTGGGATTTTATGTCATGTCCGAATCCTCCCCATAACTTGACCGAAGGGTCACGCCCCCATGTCGGGGTTCGGACAAAAAAAAACAAGTTTTTGAAAATTAATTATCATGGTGATAATGAAGACAAAAATGGGAAACAAAAATCATTGTAGATGTACAAAACTCCAAAATTTACGATGGTGGGGTGCAATTGCCACAAAATCTCATAGTTTCCACGTAAAACGTCAATATGCAAAAACTGTCCGAATCCTCCCCACTCTCCCCTATATACTCGTACATCGTTATCGTGTGCAGATATACGAGCAGGTACAATATCGTTTATATCAAAAACTTGACAGGTACAAGAAATAACGAATATAGCTGGGAATACTCGTGCTGTGTGAAATCTTCCAAGGATAATGCACTCAGTCAGTTGTTTGTAACATCCAATAGAACGTCTCTCTTGGTTGTAATATTCTGTAAGAAAATCTGCAATTCTGCTTTGAAGCTTTCGAAATTCGAGTTCGGTCGAAAAGGTTTGCTTGGCCATAAATAATCGTACGCATTAGTTCAAGGATGGAGTATTTACCGAAAATTTTGAGAAAAATTAATGCTAATACCAATAGCCTCCTTTGAGTTTGAGGTAAACGTGGGGTCTCCTTAGAGGTAGGTATTCTTAGAAACACGAGACCACGACAGAAGAATACAACGGAACGCAACCGGACGCGCACTAGTCCGGAACACCAAGACCCTGGGTCGAGAAACAAGCAAGGTGTGGACAGACCATTTTTGGGGAACAAAAGTCTGAAAAGGTTAAAAGCGGAAGAGGGTGAGCGTTGCTGGAAAAAGGTCACTCGAAGTTTTCATTCACGGCTCATAGCTAGAGTCGAACGACCAACCTGATCTTAAGAGCCCGATTCTATCATCCAGGCTGGAAGTTCGCTGTAAGTTGTTGAACAAGTTGGTTATTCGCATTGAATGAGGGCTGGCCAGGAGCGGCCATAATAAGCACCTCTTACTGTATACTCGATACTCGTATATTAAATAATTTCGAAATTTACACGACCTCGTCCCTTATGGACTTCTATTAGTAAGGGTTACGGTCAAAATAAACTCAAAAATGAATATTCAACGACTCGAGAAAACTTCTTTTCGGTAGATGTTAATCGCTAATTTTTGGGTTCTGTCCCCAGAATGGAGCCTTTAAAATGGAGGTTTGGACGAAAAAATGGTAAATGGATTTAGCGTTTCTGACATTCAAGAAGAAAACAACGTTGCAGATTTAATGAATTTTAATCACATTACGACATGTATATTGGAGCAATTTACCTTTCTCGTAATTTGTTCAAAATCGTTCCCCTCTGCTTTATTCGTAAAAATTGCAGATTTTTTCATAAGGAAGTTTGCACGATAAACTTGACTCATTTTTGGCGGGACCCCTTATATATACTAGAAATTATAAAACATTTTTGTTGGTGGGTTTTCTAGACCAAAATGGCTAGCCACTGGGAGCAAAGCATTTCAAAAATCATCATATTTTAGACCAACCCATTTCCTGTGTATTAGAAACTTCGTCCACAATTTGCGATCGACAGACAGAGGCAGTCAGTCAGACAGAAGATTTTCCGAATAACCATGAAATAGCGAGTCAAGGAAACATTAAGGAGCGGACAGATACTTGTGAAGCGGATATCAGTGAGGGGATGAGCAGCAAAGCGGCCAGAGAGCGAAACCCCTTGTCACATCTGTTGATTCTGCCCACTATTTTAGACCAAATGTCTGTCAATTTTGCTCTCATATTCTCAACTGTGGGCTTGTTGCGTCGTCCGGTTAATCCACATTCGCTAGTGATGGCATTCGCAGAAAAGGAACATAAATTTCTAATATTTCATTCCAGCCGGATAAACCGACCCTCTTCCCTTGCGGTTCGTCTCATTATTTCAGAAATATTCCGTAGACCAACTCAAAAAATATAAATTCTTCATTAGATTGAATAGGTTGTCCGAATTTGAGATTACTGCTCGGATTCATAATAAAGAGTAGGTCTTCGAGAAATATAAAGTTGCATGATTGGGGTATTTTTGTGAATGAGCATTGATGCGACTATACCTCGTGTTTCTTCTTGTCCATATTTCTATAAAACGCCGTTGTATATTACAAGATTCCGAAAATTAAGATCACTTCGTATCGAGGCGAGTGAAAAGTCAAATAAAATGTTTCTGTCTGGCGAATTACTTTCCTGCAAAATACAACACCGCGGGAGTGGAAACTAAAAAAAGAAAGAAAGAAAAAACGACTGGAAGAAAGAAAGCAATAGAAGTGTTCAAGATTTTGTTGAGCTACGTGAAAGAAAACTAACAGAAAGTAAAATAGTTACCGAGTGAAATACTCATTTTTTTGCAGTGTCTAAACCATTTTCTGGAATAAAAACGTGAACAAATAAAACGAAAGTAATTTTCATCGTTCGTATTGGAAAAATAGATAAGGGAGTGGGCTGGTCGAGTTGTTTTTTAATACGGTATATCCAGCTCAGTTTTTATTCTTTCGATTCTCTTTTTCTGGTGAATTGGAAAAACTCGTTTCCATTATCCGCTTAATTTGTAAGTACTTTACTAGTTCCATACTTACGGCACAATTTCGGATCCATAAATTTATTGACCAACGAAATTCATTTTTATCTTGCTACCTGCTGGTTTTTTGCGGCTCGCCGTCTCATTCATTTCTGTTTCAATTTTTTTTTTCTTCGGTTTCTACACAATGACCAAGTCTTGCAAATTGCGGCCGTGGCACAGTCGCATCGCAGGCCTAAATACATCCCGTGTACGCGGTACAATCGTCAAAAGAAACTTTTATTTTTCTCTGGTACGTATACGGGCGGGGTAATTGCGGGCACTTTCATATTATAAATGTGGAATATTACTTTCCTATTTCCGCGTGTTCCAGGGTTCCGTATATTTTTATTCTTTTATTGAATGAAATTACGCTTACTATTTTTCGTTTCCATTTTCAAATTTCATTTTGAAACTTTTTACGTTGTTCGTTTCTATTTCCACTACAAATACCCGTTCTCTCTCTCTCTCTCCTTCTCTCTTTTCCCATTTCTTCCACCAGAGTAACTGACGAAATGAACTTTGAAACGCCTGGATTATTGACCGAGTTCGCATTCTCGAAAAGCTGAAGGCAGTTTTTATAAATGAAAAAGCGCTCACAATTAGGCCGCATATGATATTACAGACATGCTGTAACACTCTGAAGCGCGACCAAATCAAATTGTATATGAGTGTCAGCCATTCAGCCTCGGGATTCTCAACGTAAGGTCAGCACTCGAGCTCTATAGTCGCCTTTTAATAGTGAGGAGCAGGGGGGAAGCATTCAATCCCTCTACAATATTAGTTCCATAACAGATTTCAAAAGAATTTCGACATCGTTTTGATGAACCCTGATAAAGTCCAAATGTGTTTTTACAGAATCTAAGTGATTTCAGAGTCTGAACCAGTCCTAATGACAACCTAGTGACGTGACCGAAATAGGCCATTTGGGGCAAGATATCGATTTCAACTTCCAAACTGAGTCTCAAAGAGCTCTTCTTCACTTCGATTTTTTGCGCTTACGTCCGGAAAATGAAATCTCCTTAGGAGAAGAAGCAAAGGCAAACCATCAGCGCTGGGAGAGCAATCAATGCCTCCCCTACACTAACACAGAAATTCAATTGTTTAACACAGTATTTGGAAGGCTTGTCAGGGTCTCGATGAGCTTGGATGAGCGGGACTGAATCGGAAATCTGAACGTGTATCAAATTAGAGTCTGAATAAAAAGCTATAGAGTCCGAATAAGTCTGAATGGAACTCAAATTAGTTTCCGAAAAATTAAGATCCAAATACAGGAACGTCCCGAGGAGCGTTATCTTGGGGGGGGGGGATTGAAAACCCCAACCGACTCAGTTAAAAATTCCCAGGTATCAAAGCAAAATAAAAAATAAAAACCATTCACGAGTTGGATATCCCAACTTCACTTCCCAACTCCATTCCTAAATATCAAAGAAAGAAAAGAAAAGAGAAAAAAAGAACTTTTGACTTGTTGGATTTTTCCTACTCTTCCTGACTGAAATGGTAAGAGAAGAACGGTATCCCAGATAGTATTGAGAAATTGATAAGAGAAAGGGAAACTCTAAGGCGGAAAATAAATAGGAGCAAGACAGAAAAAACTGAGACGAACCTGTTGAGTAAACTAGTAAAAAGTAAATTAAGAGAATACAATGAGCACAGAGAATACGAAATAATTAATATTACTGGAATCAAATAAACGTACAAAAGAAAGAAAAAAGAAACTATCCCTAGGGAAGATACAGGGCCAGATTTAGGGGGCCCAGGGGGCCCCAGGCCCGCACAAATTGGGAGCCCGCACATTTTTCATTACATGCTTGTACAGACGCGCGCGCTACGTACACTCACGTACAATATAAAATACCTAATAATAATGACGATGATGACGATATTAATAATAATAATGAAAATGATGATCAATGTTGCTAAAAAAAAATGTTTGGGGGGCCCACACAAAACTTGGGCCCCGGGCCCGCAAGTGCCTAAATCAGGCCCTGGGAAGACATGGACAACTTACACGATTGATCAAGATGGCAATAAGATTTACGATCGCAAGAAGATCAGCAGAATAGCTTTAGAATATTACTCCAAGTTATACAATGATAGGGAGGATCTAGAGAACACAAATGAAACCAAATATGAATGAAATGACGAACCCGAACCCCCTTTCTTGTATGAAGAAATTGAGGAAGTAACAAAACCTTGAACAGCAAAAAGATATCATCAGGTTTTATAACAAATGAGCACATAAAAACTGGAAATAGTGTTTTAAATAAATATCTAACGAAACTTTTTAATAAAATTTTAGAGGAAGAAACTATTCCTACGTCATGGAAACAGTCAGATATTATTTTAATCTTCAAAAAAGGAAATAGACATCAGATAGAGAACTGCCGACCAATAAGTTTAAATCCCACCTTAGCAAAAATCTTCTCTCGAAACCGATAAAAAATAGAATCTCCCATATCCTAAACCAGCAACAACCAAATGAACAAGCCGGCTTTAGAAAAGACATTTCAGTTACAAATCATCTCCATGTGGTTAACCAATTAGCAGAAAAAAGCAAAGAATACAAAAATAGTATATTACACGCCAAGAGTCGAAAGTGAGTGTTTACATGGCGAGGGAAAGTTTGGGAACGAGCGTAGCGAGTGACCAATTCCCGAGTCATGTAAACTCACTTGTGGCTCTTGTTGTGGAAGAGATTTTTATACTAGTTGATCAGAAGCGGCGATGTTTTTCGCTGACATTGTCTGTATTTTTCTATCTATTTATTTATTTAAATTATAGACAGGTGATTTATATGTGCGTAATTAATTCAAAAATTTAATTTGCTTAGTTAAATACTACGAAGTACAAAACTTTGCCTTCCGAAAAGTAGACAGAAGTGAAAATTCGCCCGAGAGACGACGAGCGAATGTAAGCCTGTTAGCGCAGAAGACACCACGAAAAGGTTGACTTAAATTTTCTTCAAAAAAAAAAAAGTGTCCATTCGTGTACCAGTACAGTCGTCATAAGTGTTGGCGTCAAAATGTTAGCGTCGTCTTTAAGATAAAATTGTCATGAGTATGGATTATTGTGAGCCACATTTCGAAGGCACTCGACAAAACATATGCGTTTCCTCTTAGTACAGAT
Organism: Acanthococcus lagerstroemiae; assembly: GCA_031841125.1. Taxonomy (NCBI): domain Eukaryota; kingdom Metazoa; phylum Arthropoda; class Insecta; order Hemiptera; family Eriococcidae; genus Acanthococcus; species Acanthococcus lagerstroemiae. Next base: position 38,145,944 of record CM063108.1, on the reverse strand, counting down.
CAACACGACTCTGCAGTCTCAATGCAACCAAGATTTCGGACTCAATGAATCATCAGATAACACTCACAATTCGAGGATACATTCACCCAAATTTTCGTCTCCGGCAAAATAATAGCTGTCGATTGTAGGAAAATTGAGTAAGACTATATCAATAGTTTTGATAGAATTCAGTAAAAACTATCGATACTATCAAATAAGCATCAAATTACTGAACATCACTATTTTAAGACATCATGGACATTTCTTACTCCGATGTCACATTCAGCCTCTCCCCCTTGTTTTCTCTACTACAGCGATGCTTCCCACTTCTTTCTCCCTCAACAAAAATTGTGCAATCGATACGATTATTTTGCCTGTATACGAAACTTTTTCGGATTTCGATTTAGAGGCGAAAAAGAACCCAGAAAAGCGACCGAAAAGCGAATAACGAAATGTCTGCCGTTAAGGTCTATCTATACGATTTAATTTTTATTGGACTAATTCCGCTCTCAGCTGGGCAGATTTATGAACGCATTCGAAATTACCTGATAAGCGGCGACGCTCTCAAATCGGCGTCCTCGTGGCAAAAATTCCGTTTATATTGCACCTTTTAAAATAGGGAGATGGTACCTGGCTACATTATTGAAGCACTTCCAGCTATACACACGCAAATACGTATAAAAAGTTACAAACGTCACGTTTATTACGCTTGTAAGTATCCTCCGCTTTCTCGTTTTCACGCGACTAAATATTTTCGTTAATTAGAATTCTTATTTTAATTTAAATTGTCGCCGTGTCGCCTTTTATTTTTTTCCCTCATTAACGAGCGAATAAAAATTATTTCAAAAAAGCAGCGCTCGGATCGTGAAAATATTTTTATTTCCTCCCGAAGATCGTGTACCGTTTTTTCCCCTACCTTCTCCGTTTTTCGGCTTTATCATTCGCAAATAACTTTCGAGTAACGGTTGAAATTTTCAAAGAAAAATAATTAAAAGTTTCCGTTTCCTACGGACCTTCCTAAAGACCCAGAGGTTAAGCAGGAGAAAAAACCAGTCGGAACGAATGATCGCGGAAGTCTCCGGGGAAATATTACACGAAACGATGCGATGGGGTTTCTTTAAGCAGAAGAGATATATACTTGTAGAAGAGCTTCTTTTTCTTCGTCTTCTTCTTCTTTGGCGGAAAAAATATCTTGGTACAAGAAAAACATATACGTTTTGTTTGAATGAACGAAATTGAGAAGACTTTTGTATTTGTTCCTTTTTCAGACACAAAATATTTTGGACATCCTTCCGTATCGCTTTCTACGGTACGACGGGATACTTTTTCGAAACGAAGAACCCTCAGCTTCTGATTTTTATAGGTGCTCGTGGAATATCTGCTCTCATGGAGACACTTTTCAAATATCTTAGTTGGCACTGGTCGACAGACGGATCCCATTTTCCGAAGTACGAGTAGGGGAAGTAGCTGGTTTGATGAGTAATTCCTGACACGTTATTTCCTGGAAGCACTGCTACCGCTCAGCGGTCGCGATTTTGAAAACCATCAACGACTGATGAAACGTAACAATACGATCCATCTGTTTAAATGATAGCAGGGTTGGATATATAATGACAAAAAAACTACCCTCGTAGCAAAGCTGTAGATGCAATAGTGTCTCAAACCTATAGTCAACAACAACCAGTATACATCGGGTGCGGATGTACAGCGGAAGCAACGAGGGTAATTTCCTTTTTAGAAAGAAAACGCCTGCGAAGTGACAATTTTACCAAGTCTCAAACAAGTCTCCTAGAGTTGTAGAGTGTGCCAAGGAATCATAAGCAAGTATTATGAAAGAGTTTCCTAAGTCGTTGAAGCGAGCCTTGAAGAGTGATGGTTTGATTTAAGTCAGTCCAGAAGAACCTTGGACGCCTACAAGCAAGTTTTGATTTGAAGAACCTTAAACATTCTTATAGAGTCTCAATAAGCCGTTATCGCATCTCGAAGAGCTTAAAGAGTCTTCAGCATATCTGGACGTCATAAACAATCCGAAATTATGCTTGAAAAGTCTTGGTGAATGTTTAAAAAGTTTGGAAAATCCATTGAAGAGCAAGAGGTTCCTTGCCTTCAACAAGTGTAGAAGAATCTTCATAAAGTTTGATGGGGTAAATCAAACCTTAAATCAAACGTTGATACACAAGGAAGCTGAAGGTGGTAACTGCCCAACATAAGCTCAAATAGTCAACCTGGAATAGCGGGGGGCTCATAAGGGACCCATAAGTGTCAAAATAATGCTAAAAATTCTTTTCCTTGCGTAATTCTCCTTTTTCTTTTGAGCGGGGAGCTTTTAGTATGTACATAAGAGAGAGCAATTAAGCTTCCTAAGCTTCCATTCGTGCTTACGCGTCTTTTCCGTTATACTTATACTGCTAAGTACTTACGAAAATATTATTAATTTCGCAACCTTTGGTACGGTATCATCAAGAAATCGGCACTCACCTGAAACAAATAGAAACATAGTACGTTAGAGCATTGAAAGTGCGCTTTAGATACCCAAATGTAGACACATGCCTTTTGGGCCTCAGTGCGGGTATACAAGAAGAATAGAGGACCAACTAAAAAGTACCAGGGAAGAAGCAGGTAAGTCAATTTTTTGCCAAAATCGAGTTATTAATACCGTGGGAACGAGAGTAATGAGTAGAAATAGCTGAGCTATGGCAGGATGCCTGAAAGGATGCTACAGTACAGAAAAACGGATTTCAAAATGATTTTTTTCATTTTTCTTCCTTCGTCACAAAAGTGTCTTACCTGCTTCTTTCCCTGTACCCTTCAACTGTCCCTATCCGAGCAAAATACTTTAACGGAAAATGCTTCAAAAATAGTAGACTAGCTCAGGCGGATCCAAGAGGAGATTACTCCCCCCCCCTCTTCGAACTTAATTTTTAAATTTAAAAATACAAAATAACCCGCTACTAGATAGTTTTCATTTAATATCAGTATTATTATTCATGTTTTTTTCACCCCCCACAAAATCTTAGATCCGCCTGTGTAGAGTAGTAAGATAATTACATACGATAAAGGCCACTCCATCAAGGTTGGACAAGCCTCGGAAAACGGCTCGGGCAATTTGTTTCCCACAGCCAACATTTTATTGAAATTTCAACCCCCGCCCCCAATTTTGGGAGAAACCTGAAATTTAAAATTTGACAAGCGAAGTGAAAAAATTAAAATTTTTTAGAAAATTGGAAGTATTGAAGTAAGGACTTTCTTGTCGCTCATCTGGCCCAGATTTGCACTCCATAGTCTGGATTCCACATTCGAAAGAACAAAATTTACGCAGGCCCGTAGCCAGGGTTCTTTGGAAGAGGGGGCTCACTGGGCACTCGGCAAAGACACTCAATTAATGCATTTTTTGTAACAAGGAGAAGGGTAGTGAAGTTCGTTTGAAAGGAACTTTTTTATTTTTTCTAAAAGAATGCCACTGACTTAAAAGTATATGTACAGTGTGCCCGGAAAAATTCGCCTCAAACTCTATTTCTTTTTGTTAGAACTCGGATTCAAGGTCAAGAAACAAACAATATATACAAGATGAAGTATCTACTATTTTTTCCAATTTTTTCTTCCAGTTTTTCAATATTTTCTTTTAACGTGCAAAAATAAAAAAAACAAACAAAAAAACCACCATTAAAGAAATCGCCGGAGGGTGGCTCAGGTTGGTAAAACCCCCTTAGCTCTGTCCCTAATAACAGGCTTGAATTTACGTGACCCACGAAAAACCGAATTCAGCGTCCAAAAGGAATTCTTAAGATGACTAATGACTTCAAATCAGCTCTTCAGAGGTCTTTTAATATCCACAGTTGTGGGACCCAAGAATTCTAATGAGGTCTCGAAATGGACCAACTATCGAAAAAATAAGCAAGCACTGATTAGTTTTTAAAAAGGGAGAGTTTTTACAATCTCTGGGTTCAAACTATCAGACTACTGTTATCTCATCCTGACTGTAGCCATGAAACCAAAATTTGAGAATGCTCAAGGTCAGTGGTTAATTTTTATCATTTCTAGAATCCGAATCCGTTAAGAAAAGTTCAAATCGTCAAATAACGAATTATCAGAGGCAGCACTTGATTTTGTACGAATAGAACTTAAATAAACTATCGAAATGACGTCGTTTTTTTAAGAGGAGGCGACGGCAATTAAATATATTTGACTAACTTCAGTTTTGGGTGGAAAGATAATTTGGGTCTGTCATGCTGAATGGGTAAACTCAGCAGACTTTGCATTATTCGCAAACCAACATCTGAAGCCCGGAGATTGACAAATATTGATCGACGTTGAAAATTCAGGTAAACTACTAAAATAGCGGCTAGTGCAATTCGGAATTTTTTCTCTTTTTCCCAAAAATTAGTAAAAAATGTCTAAACAAAAGGGTTTAATGTACACTCCTCCTCCCGATAACCTCGATAATTCTTCCTAGAACAAATTTGAATTTTTTTCTCAAGTATGGATTTCTGTAATCCGACGTTAAGAAAATTTTATAGGATTAGACCAGATTTCGGTGGGTTCGTGTGAAAAGGTGCTACCTACAATTTTTTCACAAAGTAGGACTTGTTGGTATCGTTGGATAGGGAATTTTATTATCTACAAGATACCACGCGGTAAATGATAAAATATTGCCTCAGTTCAACAGGAAACGCAAAAAACAAAATGGGTTAAAAATACACTATTAACAAAACTCATCATACGAGTATGAAAAGATTTGAGAAAATAAAAGTGGAATATCTTCATCTCTGCCTAGTTAAGTTAGACCCGCTTTCAACAGATTCGTCATGGTTGCTTCAAAACCTTTGAACCTCTCAATTTTTTTTTTTGCAGATAGCACCATTTCATATTAACCCAACGATTTGTCCTTTTTGGACTCACATTTGAGTTTTGGAGTTCTAACTAAATCGATATCAAAAAATTAATGAGCTCTTGACAGAATTTTTGAATTTTGTGACTGATCCCCTTTTTGTTGTTTGTGTGTTTAAGTGACGCATGCATTTTCTGTCTTGATGAATAAGGTTTTCTATTTTTCTAACAACTAAATATGTGTTGTCCAGCTATTGAATGAATTTTTCACGACAAAATCGATCACAGACTTTTTCTTTTTTGCAGTTTTTGGGATTCATTTTAGGGAGTCTTGGTCGGCGGTCAATTTGGACTCCCCCTCCCCCGCACACACAACAATTCGAACTATTATGTCACGAATAATTTTTCAGGAATTTCAGAAATGGGGCCTATATAGGAACTCGTCCTCTGCCTAATCACACAAAAATGGAGAAGCTAACCTCGCCGATTCTGAGAAATCTCTCAAAATACAAACGGAGTCCAAATTTATACCTCTTCCTCTAATATCATAATGCTTGGAGCTGTTTTACGTGGACCATGCATCCGTTTCTTCACGCCGCGTTTTCTCGGCAAAATCTTCACTGAAATCAGGAACGAAAATAAGAGGGAACGGGGGGGGGGGCAGCTTGCCCCCAAAACCTCCGCCGGAATTGGAAAATTTTAGCAGATGGATCAAAAACTGGAAAACTCCAATAAAACAAGTCAACTTTTTTTTTTTTAAAGCCAATACAAATAAATTTTGATAGTTGGGAATTTTGAGTTGAGTCAGCTGGTAATTTAACAATTTTTGCCCCTCCAGAAAAAACTCTTCGCTACGTCCCTGATTGGAATAAATAATTTTTGGATGCCAGATACTCAAATATATAAACTTTGCAATCTTCATCAAGCTTTTACAAAAAAATATTTACATGTACACCGTTGTAACGCTGACACAGACCTTTATATGAATGCAATCGTATCGTTTCTATTCAAGAATTTCTCATTGTTTCTCCTCGCAGTTCCTTCAGTATTAGCTATGCTATCTGGTTTTGATGAATAGCCTCCATTTCACGCATTTAACGAAATTTCCCCTCAACTTGCGCGCGAATTCGCCTTAATTTTTTACATTTCCGCAATTTTCCTTACATATAACTTAGGTATCGCAGATACGCTCTGCTCAAAATTAAATAACAACATTTCGGTATCGCGAGAGGCAATTGTTGAATCGACTACATTATTTCGGGAACAGCATTCTAAAATTACCAACAAACGAATAAGAATATGCTGCAGCAGCGGAGGGTGGAGGAGGCGGGAGCAGAGGGAGCGAAAAAGCGAACGAGATCGAAAATAATCACATTGCGAAATGATGAAAGAAATGAGGTAGTATAATTCAACGGGTATTACGGAAGCTTTTAACGAAAATACTCTATCTTCCGAACGTGCAGGGAAAGAAACAGAAGTGGAGGAGAGTCCTTTGTGCTTTGGATTTCTTTTTGTCTGTGTGTAAGTATGTGTTTCATGGGGTACGAGTACAATATTATATATTTTCCGTGCATCGTAAAGGTAGAAGAACGTTAAACTCGGTGCGTTATTAAAAACGAAAAAAAAAAAAAAAAAAAAGAAAGTAAAATAGAAAAATATTCAAAGTGCGGAAAATAAGCCAGGTTCTTTTTTGAGCCAGAGCACGCATAAAATTTTTACATTGCTTCGGTAAAATGTATTTCAGATACGAAAGATGTCACTTTAATTAGGCCGGCTGTATTTTGTTACTGAACAAGAGAGCGACACAGTATGTCGGCAACAGCGAGGAAGACCTCAGTCGTAATTGTAAGATACTGGTATGCTCTTGAGTTTTGTGAAATTCGATATTGCGTCTGCAAATCTTCTTACGAGGATTGTAAACTCATACAATTTTTACCCGATTACAGAACTCTGTACTGGAAACACGTCAGTCTATTCCTTATTCGGCGATGCTGCTGAAATAGCCAGGATCCAGTTGAGCTTTTTGAAAAACTTTACTTGTGAGATGCTTTAAAAGAAGATCGCAGTTTTGCTTGAGACAAAACCGATCTGGTTTGACACCAAAATACATCACTTTTTTGTGAAAGCAAAAATCAAAATAAATAAATAAGTGAAATAAATGCCACCTAACTCAGGGGTGGCAAGTAGGGTGTAGCAGGCATGCAAGTGCTACACACGGGAACATTTTTGTTACACTCGGGAAAATTAGGAAAAAAACTCTGCTACCTTCTGAAAAATCAACATTTTGCACCAGTATTCTTCTGTTTCTGTTTGCTAGTGGATTAAGATTGAGATTGATTGAATTTAAATTGAATTGTAAGTATGTTCATTAGGTGGCCCTTATGTACATGTAAAATTTTTTTTGTTGGAATTTTTAAGGAGCTACCCCCTGAAGTGGTTACCTACCATGAAAAAATATACCTCAAAAATTTCACCTTAATTGGGCAAGGTTAACCCTCAAACAGGTTAAAGCTCGTTAATTGTGGTTGCGCGTCGCATTACCATCGTGCGGTGTAGTTGGTAGAGTGACGCAGTTACATATAAAAAGCTCACAACTCGCTACAACTTTATTACAATTTTTAAAATCTTCACAATTATAATATTCAAGTGCAGAAATACCCTAAAACAACGTTTTCTTCTGGTAATTCGGATAATTTTTTCGGTAATTAGACACAACTTGAACAATAAATCGCTTCTGTTCTTCATTTGTGCTGAGTTTGTTATTGTACTCTTCGATAAGACATACATCCCTTTCGGTGGCATCATTAATGACTCGAATTTTTTCTAACATTTCTTTTGTCTTCATGTATAGTTCGTCGGTATTCCATTCCGATGATGGAGGTTTTTGTAAAAAAGAAGTACCGAAACCGAACCTTTTAAAAAATATTAACTTTTCGGCACACACAAAATCGTCGATTTCTTTTTTTACAATGTTCTCGATTTCTGCTTGTTTGATACTTAATTTTTTACTAGTAATTATCATATTTTCCTCTTCAAATTCGATATCAATATTTTGCAGCATCTTTTCTTTAGTGTTGCTTGGGCAGAAGAAAAAGAAACACCTTTTGACCTGTTTGATTTTTTCAACTGACTCAACTCAATCTTCCTAAGTACCAAAGCAAAAGGAGAAAAACCTTTGACTTGGGTTTTCCCAACTTCTCAACTCAATTCCCAAGTATCAAAACAAAAAAATTTATCTTGTTGGATTTTCCTGACTCGCCTGACTGAAATGGTAAATCTTCCCAACTACTGAGTGAAAAATTCCTACAGAGGGAGGGGGGAGTTTCCCTCATGCGCCCTCCCCCCATATCAGTACGTCCTTGTTGACATAGGGCATTGAAACCATTGTTTCGCGTAAATATTTAGGCCTTACGAAAATACAAACTTCGCGAATTCCTCTCATAGTGGCAGCGTTCATTCTAAATTCATGTCTGAATAAATGAACTTTTAGGGAATAAATGGCTTTACTCATCCAACGAGCATGGTGCATTGCCCCTGAATAACGAAAAAGTGTGTACTTCCTTAAAGGTGTTCCCAAAAATAATACCAAACTCAGCCAGTTTTTTGTAATCATCTCGCCTAAGTTTTAACTAGTCTGTGTAATGGTCCGTACATAGCCGCGTCGTTTTACCGGGAACACCGCGTGGCTCGGCGCGGATTATAATCATGCGACGCGCTACTGGCACACAAAATTTAACATGTTTGAGGCACGGGTTAACCTTGACCAATTTCGATGAAATTTTTTTGGTATCAGTTTTTATGGTTAGTAACCATTTTAGAAGGTAGCATCCACAAAATTCAAACTTTTAAAAATAAGGGCCACCCTAATGTTCATTCATGAACAATTTCAGTTATCAATCTAAGTGTGGATTATTTACAAATATTTTGATCTGATTATAATGAATTTAGTGTTTTAAATGTTTTTTATTACGATAAATAAAGTCATAAACATAAACCTTTCTGTAGAGGGTTGATTCTTAAAACGTTTAAAAAAAATTTCAAGGGGGAGGGGGGGAGAAGATAGGAGTTTCTTGGTCAGTTTTTGAAAGAAATTTGTTTTGCATCATGCTACACGCCACCCCTGACCTAACTGCCCATGGAACCATAAAGAGATGAAGCACATCTCTATTGACATTACTGAGCACTAGCTCTCTGCTCCTAGATGGCAGACTACTGAGGTGTCACTCTCAAAAGAGAACAGTCCTACTCAATCCAAAGTCATTTATACAGGGTTAGTCGGTTTTCCTTCCGCCATAGGAAAACTCCGTTATGCTGAACGAAGTATGACTCAATTGTTTGGCCAGGCGAGCGGTCTCTTCGACAAGAATTTCATGGAAAATATTCGTTGGAAACTCCGATGGCTTTTGAAGAATTTTACCAAGAATCTTCAGGAGAATGGTTTTCAGTTTCCGAAGAATTTCGTCGGATATCTTCGAGAAAAATCTCCTATTCAGAAAAAATTACGATAATGTTCGAAGAATTTCATCGGACATCATTGAGAAACATCTCCAATGATTCCAAAAAATTTTATTAAGAATCATCGAGAAGTATCTCTGATTATTTTGGAAGGATATCCTTAGAAAGAATTTTAAATATTTTCAGAGATAATCATCAAAAATGTTCGGGGAAGATTTCCAATGATTTCTAAGGAATTAATAAGAAATATTGAAGAAAAAATGTGATAATTTCCGGAGAATTTCATCGGAAATATTCAGAAAAAATTCCAGTGTTTTCCAAGGAATTTCCTCAAAAATCTTCGGGAAAATTTTTCGATAATTTTTAAAGAGCATCGGAAATTTTCTGAAAACATCTCCGATAATTTTCGAAGAATCTCATAGAAAATTAAAAAAAAATAATTTATAATTTTTTCCAAGGAAGTTCATCAGCATTCTGCGAGAAATTTTCTAATAATTTTTAAAGAATTGCATCGGAAATATTCGGAAACAACTCCGACCGTTTCTGATGAATTTCATCGAAAATCTTCTGGAAAAATGTTCGATATTCTCCAAAGAATTTCATCGTAAATCTTCGGAAAAAATCTCGGATTCATAGGAAATATTCAGAAAAAAAGTCCAGTGTTTCCAAAGAATTTCCTCGAAAATCTACAATAAAATTTTCTGATAATTTTTAAAGAATTGCATCGGAAATATTCGGAAACAACTCCGATAATTCCCGAAGAATCTCATCGAAAATAATTTTCGATGAGATTCTTCGGAAATTGTTGGAAAATTTACAATAAAATTGCTTAAAAACCATCAGAGATTTTTCCAGAATATTTTCGATGAAATTCCTCAGAAACCATCGGAGTCTTTCTCTGAATATTTCCTATGAAATTCTTCAAAAATTGTCTCAGAATTTTTTCGAAGAATACTGATGAATTTTCTTGGAAAACATTGGAGATTTTTTCTAAAAATTGTCGATGAGATTCTTCGGAAATTAACGGAGTTGTATTCCGAAAATTTCCGATACAATTCTTTAAAAATTATCGGAAAATTTTTCCGAAGATTTTCGACGAAATTCTTTGGAAAATACTGAACTATTTTCTGAATATTTTCGATGAAATTCTCCGGAAATCGTCACATTTTTTCTCCAAAATTTCTGATTAATTCCTTTTAGAAATCATTAGAAATTTTCCCCGAACATTTTTGACGAAAATATCTGTACAACATCAGAATTTTTCCAAGGATATCCTTTCAAAATCTTCAGAGATACTTCTGGATGATTCTTGATAAAATTGTTCGGAATCATTGGAGATTTTTACTAAGATTTCTGACAAGATTCGCCTGAAATCATTGCAGATATTTCTCAATTACGTCCGATGAAATTCTTCGGAGATTTAGAAAATGTTTCCTGAAGATTCTTGATAAAATTCTTCAAAAGCCATCGGAGTTTTCCCCGAATATTTCCCATGAAATTCTTGTCGAAAAGACCGCTCGCCTGGCGAAACAACTGAATTATACTTCGTTCAGCGTAACGGAGTTTTCCTATAGAGGACGGAAAACCGACTAACCTTGTATAAATTAGAACTAGAAGCGGACCCAATGCACTTACTTGTGGCACTCCGAAAGACATTAGTAGCCAGGTAGTTCATTTCCAATTACTCCCACCAGTCATTTACTCGCCCAATATGATTCGAACCAATTATTCATCGTCTCTCCAATTTCACTATTTTCAATTTTCTCCAACATGATTTCCTGGCAAGACTCACGAAACAGCCGGTACAGGTGTTTCAATGAAAATTAAATTCCAATTTTCATTCATCTCTTCTATACTTTTTTTCCCTTCTTCAGGATTTACACCGATCACATATTTCCGTAATATATTTCATACCTCACGTATGCACGCGAATGTAGACGATAGAAATACACGCATTCGTCATCTTTAAAGGGAAACTCGTACGTTCCTCCATCATTCATTCGTCTTCACCGGTTGAAAAGAAACCAGCGAACCGAAAATTGAGGACGCCTGCGAGGTTCTATCAACACTGCGCGATTCTTCAATTCCCGAGTATGCAAGAAAAATTAACTAGGTAGCCAAAATTGCTTATACCTCGCACGACTGAAAGTGGGTACACTTAGATATCGGCATTTTCATTTTCGCAAATATTTTTTCCAATTCCAGCCGAACGAAAGCGCTATACGACGAGAGTATTTCTGCGGCGCGTTGTGTATTCTGCAAGACTGCACGTTCCAATAAAGTTTCAATATTCACAATTGCCTATCGAAAGTTAGCGAAAGTTTGAAGCTTATATACACGTAGATTCGACGACGATGATAGCGCCTATATTATAGACGTACACATACGGGAATACGAACAGCCCAAAAAAGTATTCCTTTTTTCTCGTCGCTGATATCGAGCAGGGGACGCAAAATTTATGATTACAGTTTACCAATTTTCCGTACATATAATTCACCAGTTTTGTTTTGCACTTCGCCGAGTCTCGCGAGCGTTTTAATTCATTTGCTACCACTTTCGTTTCATTATTATTTATCGTTGTCTATCGACAACAGCAAACAAATAGCTTGAAAAGTGCGTGAACACATACAGCATAGTTCTGTGAATTATATAATAACTAGCTGAATTACTCTCAAACATATACATTAGTACATATGAAACGAAATAACATGTAAATTTCCATACAGAAAAGAAACAGGCGTTTGGAAAAAAATAAAGAAAATGAAACATGACATTGTTTTTTTCTAAAATGGATAAACATTGTAATCTTTGGAAATTAAATAGAATTGTCCATTCTTCTCTATCTCCAAAATGAGATATGATCGAATTATCCTGTACATTTCACGTTCTCAATAGAAGTACTGAGCGGTACTTTTGCCCAAACATATGCAATAGCATGAAACGAAATTACATGTAAATTCCCATATAGAAATAAACAGGCTGATACTTATACGTTTTGATAATTTTCTTTAATGAAAGAAAATGAAGCATGAAATTGTTTTTTCATAAATGTGTAAGCTTTGTAATCTTTGAAAATTAAATCGGATTACCCGTTCTTCTCTATCTAAAAAATAAGAAGTGATCAAATTATCCTGTACATTTCACGACCTCAATAGGAGTACTGAGGGTGTTTTTGTTCATTGTCATGTCCTGCTTCAACAGTAATAAATATTACCTATCATAAAGAGCTTATTACTACTTGTGACAGTTACTTTTGAGTTTTAAGCATTTTTGGATTTTTGGTGAATTTTTTCCCAAAAGTTCTCAAAACCCAAGATTGAGTGCAGCTCCCAATTATGGGTATTTTCTGATTCTCCAACAATTCACTATAAAATATCCTCACAAATGACACTGAGGACTACAGAATCTGTACATGGACAACTATTGAAATTCAAAAAGCACTCTGAGGCCTTCTAAGTTGTTCAAAATTCCAGGTGGAATTTTCTCGATTCGAACAACTTTTGAAAATACCAATTATGGGTCGACCCATATTAATTGGCAACGACCCACAATTGATACGAAATTTTATGATATACCCACAATTGGTAAGTATAATAAATCAAATGAAAAATGATGTAGTTTACTTAAGTAAGCATTTCAAATTTATATTAAAAACACGTTGACTCGTCTTATTTGACTTTTAAGTATTTTAAAAACACATTAATGTCGAGTAAATTCACAGTACACCAACAATGGGTCTGAAAAAAGGTAGTACCAATTGTGGGTCGGGCTAAAGTTTGATTAGAAAAAGTAACTGAAAAAACGTGAAATTTGGTCTTATAAGTTAAAGTATCACTTGTACTACACTTTTCATTCGATTACCCGATCATTCACTTTGGTTTTTCGCGATTTTTGCAAACTATTTCCCCCATTTTTTGAATTCCTTTATTTTTTCCGCACACACACATATGTGGACCGAAATCGAAAACTCAAGCGGAAAAATGTTCCTTAGACTCTCCTCTACACAACCATATATAATACGTTGAGAAAATATTACCTTAACGTACTTATCGATCGTTTTTCACAGAATTGATATTTCACACACATGAAAAATAATGCATGTTTTGATAGCAACTTTGAAAAAAAAATTCCATCACAACAAACACATTGAGTTATGAACTTGAAACCAACATGGATAGTGTAAAACATGTTGGTCCTTCGAATGGAAGAGGTTTCACGGTTGTCCAATGCCTCGATCTAGCGAGAAAACGCATTTTCAAAAAACGGACTCACAATTGATGCTAGGCTCAGAATAAGTAGGTAGCTTACCTTACAAATTATTATTTTTAATAAAATATTTCAGAATAGACCTCAGAGGATAAAAGTTCGAATGGTGATGGTTTACATTATGACCGATTTGACGCTGGCGCTTCTATAATTTGCACAGTCCGAGTCAGAGGCTTTCAAAAACATTAATTATAGATAACAGCTTTGATAGGTAACAGTTTGTATGTTTGTGTCACAGGTCGCGCTATATGTTCTTCTTATCATTGTATGCAGTACGATTGTAACTTCGCACTTTAAAAATGCCTAGCCGGTATACTTTACTTATCATCTAAATCTCTTTAATCTCTTCAATAAATGAAAAATGAAGCAAAAAAGTATTTGTAAAATACAAGTTTGATAGTTAAAAAAAAAAAAAAAAAACGCACTAGAAGATTCGACGCTATAGTGCTTCTACAGTTTGCGCAGTCCCAGTCAGAGACTCTCAAAAACATTAAAGATATCGGCTTTGATAACAGTTTGTACATTTATGTCACAGGTATACCGCTATAATATGTATATTATTCTCCTTATCATTGTATAATAACAAACGCACTAAAAGATACGACGCTAGCGCTTCTACAGTTTGCCCAGTCCCAGTCAGATGAAATAAAAAAAAGTATTATTTGTAAAATATAAAAGTTCGATAGTAAAAAAGCGCAACATGAAACATCTACTTACATCTCTTTAATCTTCTCAATAAATGAAAAATGATGCAAAAAAATGTTTGTAAAATGAAAAATCTATAGTAAAAAAACGCTACTTGAACTGAGTTTTGAACTTGGTATATCTGTCTTCCAACCGAATGCGCAATCAGTTACCCTAGTTACCCGCGGAAAAGTCACCCATCCATTTGCAAACGTCAGCTGGACGCTGTTAAGCGCAAGGAAACCAGCTGACATTTGTAAGCAGAATGATTTATCAGTACTGTTATTGGTGAGTGTATAAAAAGTATAATTTAGTATCGTTATTGGTAAGTGCATAAAAAGCATAATTTTTCAAAATTGGCCCCCCGATTCAAAAATGTGCATTCACGTTGAAAAAATCTTATCCGTAAACGCTATGTCACATAGTTTCTACATGGCTCGTGAACTTCGAATCACATGTTCTCAAAAAACAGATTTTACTAGTTGGTTCCCTTATGCTTAACAGCGTCCAGTTACCCTCAGATTACCCAGAAACCTGTCAGTTACCCTTGGTTCCCTTTCAGTTACTTGGGTAACTTGCGGGATTCTGCGCATCGGAAAGTCAGTACGTTTTACGTTACAGTTATCATAAAATTTTCACGCCATAAGCATGCTATGGAATACTTACTTCTAGATAAGACATTTTTAAAAAGATTTCCTTCAGTAATACCTGAGAACACTGGTGAGGAAAAATCGAGACTTGTCTTTATATATTACATTAATCTCTTTAATAAATGAAAAATGAAGCAAAAAAGTATTTTTGTAAAATGAAAATTCGATAGTAAAAAAACGACACATGAAGCCCTACAAAAGGATTTGTGAAGTAAAAGTTCAATAATAAAAAAACGCAACATGGCCTGATCAACCGCAGTATGTACACTGAGACGCTTTTAGATGAAAGAAACCCTGATCGTTCTATATTCACGATGTGTTATATGTTGTCACACTGATCACTCTAACACGCGTTTTCAATGACGAGGTAAGCGCGCGGAACACTCACACATACACACATATGCAAAACGACTTTAAAACTTAATTACAGCTTACTGAATGCACTTCTCTGCAATGTTTTTTTTTTAAAAAAAAAACCTCGTAGGGAACCCAAGCTTTCATCTGAGACATTTAAAAAAAAAATCTGTTCAGCCTATCGAGCGTGATGGCATTTCATCGACCCATTTATAATATAGAGATAGATAGATACATAACCAACATTATTTACAGATAAACATATTTTCCTCGTTTTTTCGACTCTTTTGTTAGAGACGGCATATTTGATATTAACTACTGGTAATGAACTCGCTATACATGTTTTCACCTTTTTCATACACTGTACGTTCACTCTGAATAGCCTTTTATATTCATTTTCCCAAATTAATATCGGCTGAGTGCTATTAACCAGGTCAAAGAATTCGATTTGATGTATGGTTATTTCGAAATCGCAATCCTGTTTTTTTTTTGTTTTTTTTTTCAATATTTTGTTTTAAAAAAAAAAAAAAAATTATTCCACTCGTATTATTATGCTGTGTCTGTAGTAATGTACATATGCGTGCAAAAGGTTTATCACACTGACCGGCCAAGTCAGTCAATTTATAAAAGTACTAGCTGACCCGCTTTGCGGCTCATTCATACCGTGGGCTAAATTAAGCTGGCTTAAGTACCTAAGTTAGATGGGAAGTGCTAAAATTAGAAGGAAAAAAAAAAAACTATTTGACGAGTTGCAAGGGAGATCCAGACCTCCTGGACACCTACCCTTCAAGTCACATTGCGTTATTCATTCGGAATATCCTGATTCATCTGCAGTTTATAGCTTCATGTTTGTATTGTTCAGACAAAGATGTTAGGGTTCTTCAAAATTCAATTGAATAATCTATATACGTATTTAGTATACATTATCCGTCAAGATGAATGGAGAATGAAATAGGTACTTATAGATCGAATTTTGACGTCAATTTTCTATCAACTTCTGATTAATCAGTAATTTACTTAAAATAGACGCGTATCTTACGTCAATTATCTAATCCATAATAAGTCAATCAACAATTATAGGACAAGAGACTTATTTTTGGTGTCCATTAGCCATGTACTTTCTTGATGTGTTCGTATAAACTCTGGAAAGGTTTCAGGCTAAAAAAATTTCGGTACAACTTATTAGAAAGGTCTAGAGAGAGCCTTCGGTAGTGAACACCACCTTCAATGTGATAGCAAATAAGGAAAGAAAGAATTCAAGGAAAAATAAAAATAAAGATAAGAATTTCAGACCACGAAAAAGAGCAGGTAGGGAACTCTCTCTGTCAGGTTCTAATCCACATCCTCCATCAAGGGAAATAAAAATTGGTAGTAAGAAAAACACGGAGAAAAAATCCACAAAAAGAAAAACACTTATATGAATTCAGAATTGATACATTTCAACTGTCGGGGACTAGCCAGTGAAGAAAGGCTTCTTGAATTTGAAAACGCCATTGGGGATACAAATTTGGGCATAACTGGACTTGCGGAAGTGAAAAGAAATGGCGAGAAAATTATAAAAAGAAAAAATGGATATATTTTCTACTACTGTGGCACCACTACGGGCTATAGAAGTGTAGGATTTTATATTAACAAAAAATTCACGGACCATATAATGGAATTTAAAGGTATATCAGAACGAATTGCAGTTTTAAAAATCAAAGTAAACGAGAAAACAAAATTGTCAATATTTCAGGTCTATGCGCCCACTCTCTCGGCCCCTAAAGAAGAAACTAAAAAATTTTATCAAAACTTAGAAGACAACTATATAGCTGAAAAGGAGACATTTACCATAGTAATGGGGGAGCTCAATGCCAAGATTTGCCATGTTCAAGAACTGGGAAATTGCGTAGGACCTGAGGCTGTCGGTCCGACTGACAAAAATGGCTATAAACTAGGGCAATTTGCAATGAAACACAATTTAAAAATAGCAAATACATTTTTCAAATGTGGGGTGGAGGGGAGGTGGACATGGAGATCACCAGACGGCAAAACAAAAAACGAAATTGACCATCTCTTGACGAATAATTTTAGTATTATATCTGACGTCTCAGTGGTACCAGTGTTCCACTTCTTCTCAGATCACCGCCCGGTATAAAATCGCATCAAAATTCCTCAAGACCCCCCCTCCCCATAAGTCAAAAAATGTATCAAGTACTGCTAACAGAGGAGGTCTGTGGATACCAGTACACAGAAGGGAAGAAGCCAATCTGAATTTTTTCCGAAAACCTGTCTGTTCTTCCGGTTGCTGAGAGTCCAAAATATTATAAATTTTTCTTTTTCATATTTTCATGAATGCTTTGCGGATATTCGACGACAAGCTGATGGGGTGATAATTATTTATATCGGCCCTATCGCCTTTTTATGAAGCAGAATGCTTTCCGAGAAGTATCACTGCTTTGGGGAGAGACCCAAGGAGAGAATGTAGTAGAAAATTGCAGTCCCAACGGAAACTAGTATATTTTTGAACATTTTTAACATTTCATTTTCAACTAGAGTCTTACAGTGCCGCGAAACATCCGTATGAAAGAAATTCAAAAGTTGTAAATGAGTTTCAAGGAGCCTCAGTAAATTTTTAACAAATTTAGGACAGTCATACAGTGTATTCAACAAGTTTTTAATTCTTAGACAAGTTTTTGAGAAATCCTAAAAATTTTGAAGGTTGTGATTGAGTCTGGGGGAGTTCTAATCAATCTTCAGCAAAACTGGAGAATTCGTATAAAAATATATTAAAAGATCCTTCTTGAACAGAGCTAACACGAAGAACATGTTCCTGGAGGCCGGGGATGGGGAAATAAATAAATAAAATCCCTACAGAAACTCACAAATTTCAAACTCTCTCGTTTAATTTATTTTTCTGGCTGAGTCCCAGAATTTTCCGACTTCCCTAAGATCTTGGTAAGTAATTACTGAAATGTTCCAAATTTCCCATGACAAGCAAACAAATAATAAAATAAAATAAATAGAATAAAAGTCAGCTACTAAATAGTTCCTCGACTAAGTGCCAATATTCTCGGAATTTACCTGATGAGGTGTCCACCATATCCCTCACACCAGCCCTGGTCTTGAACGTTTTAGAAAATTTAAAAATGTTGGAAGACCCTAAAAAAAAGCGTTTAATCGTCTCAAACAAACATTGAACAGATTGTATGATTCTTGATCAAATCTTCAACAGCCTTCATGAGGTCTTGAAAAAATAGTAAGCTAACCAACAAGAAGCAGATAGATAGAAAGACAGCCAGTCAGAGAGGCGTGCAAGGCTGTCCTGGAGGCTCATCATCGTCGGAGAGAGCGAAGAGACCAGAAGGCAAAGCTCTTTTAATCATATTCAGAAAGGGTATTCCAGCTGAGTATGCCAAGTCGACAGGAGGAGAGTAACAAAAAACGTTACACACATATATGGCCTATACTCAAGACTAAAGGAGCTACAAATCTTCAAAATTTGAAAAATAGCGAATTTTCAGCGCAAGTCAGATTAATAATTTTAATTCTGATCCACCTCTACCCTTCTGCGCAAGATAATCAACAAGCAAAACATTGCCAATGTAATAAAAATTTGCCGAACTGAATTGCTAACATTTGATATTGAAAGGGCTACATCAGTTTTAAAGAGAGTACAATTTTTGAAGTGCATAACTTCCAATTTTTGTAGTTTTTCAATTTTCCAGACAAGCAAAAGGTGGTTACAAAAATTTATGTTTCATTTTCAGTATAATATCTACTGTGCTACCTTTTTAAATAGGTCGCTAGAAAGTTATCACGAAAATCAAATTTAGAATTTGGAAAATTTCATGAAGTTTTGCTAAACTGAAATCTGAGTGAATATTTATGGGGCATAATGTCACCCTCTATCAAAGACGACTACGAGTGGCTGCTACTTTGAAACAGAGATAAAAAGTACTACCACTGTCTAATATCTCCACACTTGAAGGATCTATAAAAATTGAAAGTTTTGCACTCCAACAATTTCATTCAACTTTTATGATTAGAATTTGAATACTGCTAGAGTCGCTTCAATATCAAAGGTAAACAATTCAGTTCTGTAATTTTTTTTTTACCTTTTAATGCACCCCCCACTACTTACCTCCAGATTAAAAGAAGTAATCAGAATCAAAAGGAAAGTTCGTTATTTTCAATTTTTCAACACTTATACTGACTGACCTCTTTAATTTTAAGTATTGGCCATTTATTTTATTTAATTTATTGGCCGTGACCCAATTGGGTCCGCGATATTGACACTTCCGTTTATTGGTAAGTAGACGGTGCCTCCATCGTCGGCCCGCCGTCGGTCGCCCATTGTTAGGCATAGGCCTCTGTCAAGTCCCTCCACCTTGTTCTATCCTTTGCCATATTAGACCACTTTGGTCCGAGATGTTGATGCAGTTCGTCCTCCCACCTCATAACCGGCCTCCCTTTGCCTCGCTTGCCTTTTTGTGGGACCGGTTCGCGGATAATATGGCCTGCATACTTGAACTTCAGCTTTTTGAGAACAACCCCGATATTTCTGGCTTTGGTTTTTTCCAATAAATATCTTGTACTTTGGTATGATCTTTTAATCTGATTTAGAGGATACTTCTCAACATTGAATTGTGCGTGGACCGGATTTTGTGCATTTGTTTTTTAGTAATGGCCCAGGTCTGGGCTCCGTAGGTCAATACTGGAAAGACTGTGCTTTCCAATACCCTGATTTTAGTATACAACCGCATGTTGCTTTTCAGTATTTTTCTTTGGGACCAGAAAGCTTTCCACGCGTTTGCCCTGCGGATTTTCAACTCTTTTTCCGTTTTGTTTAATCAAAAGCCAGAATTTGCCCTAAGTACTTGTATTCCGAGACCACCTCTATTGTTTTATTGTCGATTTTGATTCCTTCTAAATTCTTGATATCTGACATAATTTTTGTTTTGGAATTGTTGATTGTTAGGCCCACTTTTTCGCTTTCTCTCCTCAAGTTCTTTGCCATTACTTTTAGTTATTTTCCGTTCTTCGCGATGATGACAATATCGTCTGCGAATCGGAGATTATTCAGGTTCTTAAACCTTGATAAACTTTCTCCTCTAATTTTGATTTTTATCCCTTTGCCCTTCCATTTTAGTTGTCGAAAGACTTGTTCCAGTACTGTAATAAAAACATTGGGAGAGAGCGGATCCCCTTGTTTAACACCTCTCTTAATTGGAAACTAGTATGATTTTTTGTCTAATTTTATCTGAGCCATTGAGTTTGAGTAAATGCTAATTAGAATTTTGATAATATTTTCGGGGACACCCTTCAAGGCTAGAGTTTCCCATATTTTTTTATGGTACAATAAATCGAAGGCCTTGTTGAAATCCACAAACATTATAGCTAGGTCTAGCTGAAATTCCTATGTTTTCTCCAAAAGCAGGCTCAACGTTTGAATATGGTCAATCGTACTCAATTCCTTCCTAAACCCAGCCTGTTCGATCGCTTGTTGCCTATCCAAAATTTTGTGTATTCTTTGTCTTATTATTGTCATAAACACTTTGTAAACATTTGACGACAAGCTAATCGGTGTGCAGTTACTGACTTCGTTATAATCCCCTTTTTTATGTATTAATACAATTTCGGAGACCCCTTCGTATCCGAACCTCAGTCATAATAATGTTAAGATAAGTAAGTATTGGCCATACTTGAACAAAATGTGGTTCTTTCCCCTCGCCGAGTACTGTTCCCTTCTACTAACTGGGCATTGAAATGAAAATGAAAATGGTTTATTTCGTTGCCAACTGAGCTAGGCTCGTGTTTAGCAACGGCACTAAATTACATTTTTCCCCCTTCTTTTTTTCTTCCTACAATATTCCTTTAGTTAGTGCACTACTTACTCTTTACAATAGTTACACATATTGCGGTTGTTATTAGTCGGACTGTATGCTGCGCTGTTTTCTGTTTCTGTAATGAGTAGTTGTATTAGTAACTGCATTTCGTATCAAAGTTTTGTAAGTTCTGTTGTTAGTTTGTATTATTTTTTCCCTATTCTGCTGATCAAGTTTGTTAAAGTTTTTGAGTTCAGTGTAAATGCTGTTTGTTTTACCGATGTTAGTTTTTATTTTTGGTAATGTTACTGTAAATTATGTGTTCCTCGTCAGTCTAGTGTTAGTTTTGCTGTATTTCGTTAGTAAATTATGTTTTTTCACGTATTTTATTGCACTTATTTCATGTAGTTTTTCCAAAGTTAGCGCCTTTGTTTCCTCAAAAAGTTGTACTGAGCTAAATCTTTTTGGTTTTTTATAAAGTATTTTCAAGAATTTTTTATGGCTAACTGTAACTGGTTTTAAATTAGTTTTATAGGCTGCCCCCCAGCTTGATATTCCGTACTGTATTTTTGATTGCACTATCGCTGTGTAAAGAATGCGCTTTACTTGTTGAGAGATTATGTTCCTGAATTGAATTGCAATAAAAATAGACTTTAATAGTTTTTTTTGCTAAATATTTGCCTTGTTGTTTCCAATTTAGATTTTTATCTATTATTATCCCTAAATATTTCATAGAGTCGACGGTATTTATTTGCTGGCAATTATTGTTTAATTGAAAACATTTATCATTTCTATTACACTGATTTGTATGAACGTTAATATCTACTTCCTCGTTATTTTTCTTATTTTTTAGTGCAAATTGTACTGATTTAGTTTTTTTTTGGTTCAGTATCAGTTCATTATCATTCAGCCAGGTTATTACTTTTCTAATATCTTTTTCGGCTTTTCCCCTGGTTTCTTCCCAGCTATCTCCTTTTTCTATTATGACGGTGTCATCTGCATATGAAATTATTTCTCCCTCTATGTTAATTTCAGTCAAGTCATAAATATAAATTAGGAAGAGTAACGGTGACAAGGCCGAACCTTGTGGCGTGCCTCCTTTTAGTGTGAGGATCTCGCTTTCTGTTGTTCCTATTCTTACTTTTTGTTTCCTATTTTCCAAGTATGAGGTGACCCAACTTAGTACTTTCCCCTCACAGCCTGCTCTTTCAATTTTTCCAATTAGTTTTTGATGATTCACTAGATCAAATGCTTTAGAAAGGTCTTGAAAGATCGCTAGACATTTTTTGTTTTCATCTAAATATGTGGATATTTTGATGTGCAGGTTATTGATAGCTTCTTCTGTTCCCATATTATTCCTGAATCCCAATTGATTGTTTGAAAAGAATTTGTTTTTTTCCAAAAATTTATTTAGTTGAAACTTTACTGCCTTCTCTAATATTTTTGAGGCTGTTGAAAGTAATGAAATTGGTCTGTAGTTGTTTACGTCTTGAGTATCGCCTTCTTTGTAAATTGGTCTTAGAATGGCTAATTTATATATTTCCGGGAATTTTCCTGTTTTCAGACTGAGATTAATTATATGTTTTATTGGAGTTACTAATTTATTACAGTTTTCTCTTATTATTTTTGTGGGGATTCTATCTTCTCCTGCTGCTGCGTATGGCTTTAAAGACATTATCCTTATCACATCATTTTCTTGCAGTAAGCGGAATTCATAGAATTTCCTAGTAATAAATTTTATGTTATTGTTCCCGTAATTTTCATTTATATTTTTAAAATCATTCTTCACCTTATTTGCTATATTTGTGTAATGTTGATTAAAAAAGTTTGATATTTCAGTTTTGTTGTCATATATTATATTGTTGACTGATATAGTTTCCGGATCTTTGTTTTTAGAAGTTTTCTTGGAGTTAATTTGGGTTATTCTGTTCATAGTTTTCCACATTTCTTTACTATTAAATGGTGTGTTTTTTATCTGTATTTCGTAGTGTTGTACTTTTGTTTGTCTTATCAGAGCTGTCAATGAGTTTCTATATTCCTTATATTGTTTCTTAAGATTTTCATTGTCAATATTTTCCTTCAGTTTCTTATGTAATTTATCCCTTTTTTTGATTTTAGCTATTATTTTACTTGTAATCCATGGTTTCAGTTTCTTTTCTTTTTTGAGTTGTTTTATTGTTCTTGTGTTGTTTTGTATTATCTTTTGCATTATTTTTGTGAATTCATCTGCAGCTTTATTAACATCTTTTATTTTAGTTATGACAGACCAATCCTGCTTTTTTAATTCAGTCATTATATTTTAATAATTTATTATTTTATTAATCAAGTTGGTTTCTTCCTCTGTACCCAGCTGAACACCCTGTATAATCTTCAGAATTGTGACTTGTTGATGCCAATGAAGTTTTCCGGGCAGATGGGGCTTTATAAGCGCAAGTAAGGGGCTCAAAGGTGACTTAGCCCCGCCCCCAAAAAAATGAAACGACATTTTGTTTAGTAATACCATGATACGCGTCAGTCCCCAACAGGTCGTTTATTTGAGCTTGTGTGGGTCCTACTTTTTTCTTTCTGTCATTGTCACTCTACTCTCTCTCTCTCCCCCTCTCTTCCCCCTCTCTCTCTACCTCTCACTCCCTCTCTCTCCCTCTCCCTCTCCCTCTTCCTGGCCGAAGACACATTCGAACATCCACGCATCAGATTCCAGTCACATAAAGTTCAGTGATCTGTGCGCTCGCTTGTCTCAGTCGCGACGCGAAGAAATCTCTTCCGCCTCGCAGCCAGACATTGAACTGTGCTTGTCAAATCAGCTGGATATTTTCGATTTATTGTATCGTTCGAATATTTCGATGCCACCAACTCGTATATATCTATACCTATATGCCGTACTTCCTTTTGAAAATATGTATTAAAATTTGAAAACTTTCTTCTTTCGAATGGTGTATAACAACTTTTAATCTGGAGAAGTAGGACGCCCTATATCGGGTATATACTTTTTTCCGACAAACTTTTTTTTTTTCAAACAAGAAAAAAAGAGAGAGCGAGATACACAGATGCGGAAGATAAAGAGGTAACATTTTCAAAGAACTTAAAAGTGTTTTCCACCGT
Source organism: Acanthococcus lagerstroemiae (assembly GCA_031841125.1). Lineage (NCBI taxonomy): Eukaryota > Metazoa > Arthropoda > Insecta > Hemiptera > Eriococcidae > Acanthococcus > Acanthococcus lagerstroemiae. Next base: position 38,121,820 of record CM063108.1, on the reverse strand, counting down.
GGTGTCGGTGAAATGGTTCAACTATTGAAAACAATCTCTTTGAAGCGAGCTGAGATTCTAGTCATCCGATTGAACGGAAGTTTTTTGTAAATCTCTTTACACTAAAAGTAATAAAATTTAAGTGCGAGGCCTCGAACAACGCGAAGAGGTAAAAAGCGACATCCGAGCCGAGAGAGGAATCAGAGTAAGACAAAAATACCTCGTTGACGTCTTTCCGAGGATTAAAAAGATCTACGCCAATTGACCGGGCTCTTTCAACACCTTTCGAGTGCGCGATAATTTCTCGAGCGGATAAGGGTATTCGCGTTCAATGAGAAGAGAAGGAGACTTCAAAAATTGTAAGCTCGAGCGAGACGTGTTGTCGGCAAAATACGAGGGCTGCGTCCTTTTCACGCCAACCTCGAGAATCGTTTAACACGATGACAGACTCATTCGAGAGGAAATTTCCACTGAATGAAAAGTCGCGATTACAAAAAATCCGGTCAATGAAATTGGCTGTTGCGATTCTACACACGGTACAGTCATTAGACATCAACGGAGCGAAGGAAGCTATTCCACGTAGACATGTGAAAGTAAGTTTTGCTGGTAACGTTTTTATGTATTCAATTTAACCGCACTAGATATCAGGGTGTAGCTGCTTAATCTGGCTAATTGCTGTCTTGGTCAGGGTTTGCTACCAAAATGTAATATCGACTTGCTGGGGGCGTTGGCTTTAGTTCAGCTATGTGCCAAACTGCCCTAATGACAATGTGCTGCGAGTTATTCGATTTTTGCAAATGAGAAGTCTTTAGTTCGGACTGCAGCAAGAGCATTCGAAATCAAAGAAACGAGACTGTACAGAGGAAGCACTGTATTAATTGATTGAACAACAGTTCCCCTCGGCACTAATGCGATGCCCAAAAGGATAGTTTCCGGTGCTGGGGGTGCGGTGTCTCAGGGGCCACTGTGGCATGCGTGCATCGCCATATGTCCAACCACACCAATTGATTGAACAACAAAGGAGGTCCTAATGCGAGTGCTAAAACATAGGTACATACAGTGTAACTAAATTGATCGGATGTCCTACCTGACTGATCGAGGGAGGAAAAAGAAGAATAAGTCATGAGAAGAAGAAGAACATGACATAGAAAAGATCACGCACAAGAAGTACAGGTATACAGGAAACAAAAGATCATGCTATGCAGAAAGTAGCCTGGTAGGACGAGTTTTACAAAAAATATGCATACATTGGCGAGAAGAGGGTCCGCGCAGTACCCTATCAGAAGAGTCACGTCAGCTTACTGCTAAAAGACTGCTAATGCTTGCGGATCGAGGAGGACTTCTCTATGTACAGCTGCCATTTGAAGCCAGAGTAACAGTTTAAAGTTGAAATAAATTTGTATCAGTAAAAAAATAAACCAGTCGCTTTCTGATTGAGTGGTATCATGCCCGCCTCATATCCTTGCAATGCAGACACGGGTTCGATTCATAGTGCCGGAAAGACAGAGAGCCGGTAACTCTGTTCCATCCTAGAGAAGAGCTGCTGCAGCTGCACTGCGGACCCACCGGCAGGGCTCACCCGTCGTCACCACCTGCCTGCGTCGACACACGGACCAAGACGAGGAGGTGAGGGGTGAGTGAAGAGAGGCAGCGCGTCCGGCCGTGGGGGACCTGAAATTTCCAGGCGAGCGCTCTGGGAGTGCGGACCTCGGTCAGTAGGGAACCCCATGGTGGCCCTGGTAGGACGCGCGCACCGTTCCGGCACGTAGAAATGGGGGCTCGGGCCCGGCCCCAAAGCGTCCCTCCGGTCACTGACGCGATACTCGAAAGGGTAGTTCCTGTGGCCAGGGGTGCGGTGTCATAGGGGCCACTTTGGCATGCGTGCATCGCCATACGTCCCACCACACCATTAATTTATGGTGGGACACAATCAATGTCGACCATGATGGGAGTCATAGCGATAAAAATATATGTAGAATAATATACTCGTATAATTGGGGTAGTATCTAGCAGCGGAGGAAGAAGAGCAGACTTTCGAGAAATAAAGTAAAATTTGTTTGACAAATTCAAAAATAAATATACAGGGTAAATGTACTCTATAAGCCAAACACTGATCCCCATTTGCCATCGGTCTCTCAGTACCAAATGCCAATATGCACTCTCTGCTGGAGCTGCACACGGGGCAACTGCAATGAAAACCGGACTGACAAATTTGCTAATCACTCATGGCACCCGTTAATTGAAATTCTTCTGTACGAGTACAGCTCCACCCATTCTACCGACACAATATTGTTTTTACCGCGGAAGTCATTTTGAATTAGAGGTTTGCCATTTTCTACTCGCATACCGATGAGCCTGTTTTTCTATTGACATGACCACCTAGCATTACTACATACAAATGATTTTTATACCGCGTTGTTAATTAAATTCGCGGTATCACATCGAAATAGTTTCAACCTTACTCGGCATGATTTGCAAGCATTCAAATAGCGGTGCATTTGTACCGAACAAAATAAGGCAAATTTAACCAGAATGTTCGCAGTATGTAAGCTTACAAAATGAAAATGGAAACAACGCGTACCATAACTGGTAGATGCGGCAAAATGCGAGGACATTTTGTAAATTTGAAAGCTCGATGTCGAATTCAATCTCGCTAAATGAAGTCTTTAGAAACATTCGCACTTAACTGAGCTTTGAAATATTCAGCTGCTTTCATCCACCAATAAGAGTACTGAACAAACACCTAAATTGTTTGGAATTTCTGTTACTGTATGGAGTGATGCCATGTGAATACTCTTGTTGCGTCGAGAGGGCAATTTTTAAAGAAAATCAGCAGAGTATCAACATTTTCGCAAAACTTTGTGAGCACCTAGTAACATCAATTTCGAAAATTTATTGCAGAAAAAAGACGCAGGAGAGGAGTTTTGGCGTCAAAATACTCATTTTTCTAGAAAAGTAGAGAAATGACTTGGCTTGGGAAAAGTTTTCCTAGAGGCTCTTAAGAAAATTGGAGTAGGACTACAGCTTCTCTCTCCACTCCATCTTTGGGAAATAGTGGATAGTTGTAATAGTCCAGTCCCCACAATTACTGATAGGATTCAAAATATTATCAACTGTTTCCAATCCACAGTCGTCCGTAAGGGGAGAAAGTTGTGGGATAATCCCTCCTAAACTGTCCAAAATAAAAAATGTTCATACTAATCATCCAACAAATTGAACAAATTTGCCTGATTTCCATCATTTTTAAGGATCAGTAGAATGAAAACTACTCTCACAGAACATTTCTGGTACCGGACATATTCCAATGATGAGAATTTTACAGCAAAAGTCAACAGTTTCCTATAACTCAGCACCTTCAAAAGAAAGAGTAAGCAACCAGTCCTGCACATTGTCAAGATAAGTTAGTTTACCTGAAAGATCATTTACGCCAAGACCCCTGCATGATAAAAATGACGACCAGCGAAATCTCCAAGTTTCCTCTAATCCGGAGCCGATTCCGTGTTTTTCAAAGTGAAACACCGAAGTTGTAAAAAAAAAATCAACATTTTGCCTTTTCCGAAACACCATTTTAGATCTCTAGAGCTTCCTCAAAGTTACAACCAGAATGTGAATGTAAAGGGAAAAAATGAAGAAGAAATTATGTTTCCACAATGATGAAGTTGATGATATTGTTATGTCAGGTTTAACTCGCGTATAAGTTTCTTTTTTCATCTTCTGGTTTCTGCTTCTTCTTTTCATACACCGCACATGGTAGAACTTGATGGAGCTTTTTCACCCGCGCGAATATAAAGACTTATAAACAAAGTTTACTATAACTTCGCCAACTGCATGATGAAAAAGTTTGCTAACAGTATAACTCGGCTGCGAAAAACGAGCAGCCTAGATTGTAATCGGTTTTTGTCTACTCTGGAAGGCGGATGTGATGAGGGGTTTGGTATTACTGGCGTGCCATCGTTCCTTCATTCGCATGCACACATACGTGTTCGAGCTGAGAAAGCTTAAATCGTGTTTATACGACTTCATTTTTGAGCTCAGATTACTTTCACCAGGGCAAAGATTACACATTGTCCGTTATTTTCGATATAATCGGTATAATTTTTGTTTTCGTTTCTTGCAAATGACCCTATATTCTATTAAGGGGAAATTGTAAAAGATAATTTAGAACTGGAAAAATCTAGGTATTCAGTAACGCTTCTTCCCAAAGTTAGAAGAAAATATGGAAACCAAACTTCTAGTGTAGAGAGAGACGGTTGATGAGACATGGTCATTAAGACATATTCTGGGCATAAAGAAAAGATAACGAAGACCTTAACCGGCTTACAGAGTATCTCATCATTTCATATTGTCAACATGAATGAATCTGTTGCAACTAGAAGCAGTACAAAACACTAGAAGAGCACTTATGTAGGATAACAATTGGCTAGCTCGAACACTTGAAGGGACAGACATATTCAATATTGTATACTTTTCGACATATTCCACGAAATATTTTAAAGATAGGGTTACCACGGGTTGAAATGCCAAATTTTGTTTGAAAGATCGCGTTCAATTTCCTGAAGCCTTTCGCTTCGAATTTTCCAGCTAACTAACAGTAGTTCGCTGTATGTTTTTTGCGCACACAAAAAGGGTCGAAGCCTGATTTCACATACCTGTATACCCTGTAACCTATATACACAGATAGGCGATGCAGGATTTCCCATAGTTAGGCGCGACTGTTGCTCAAGAGACCACTGGAATGGACGTTTACTTTACCTCCTTCCCCTTCTTACCTTTCTTGGTAGACTTTGAATTGGAAACAAAATACTAATAGAAATCGTGCGGGAAAAAGGAGGTTTGCTGTCTTCTCCTCGGCCGGCCAAAAAGCAAAACACGAACGCCACGTTTGCTTTTGCCCACTACGCTACAAGGTACAAATCCAGCACTGCAAGTAGGTAGGAAGATATTTTGTAGAGAAAGTGGTTCAGAGGACTTATAACGAATTCGAACTGTACTCGGGAGACGAACTACAATCAAAGGAACCAGAGACACGCGCGTGCCGCGTATTATAGACGACAACTCCATACCTTTTATACCTTTTCCCCGAACACGTACTTTTCAAAATACGAATCCCGACGTCGCCGTCTTAGAAAAAGATTTTCCCTTCACCGGGCAAAAAAAAACGTTTGAGAAATATTGCGAAGATATTTTTCCGCTCGAGTAAATGAACTGTCATGTGGCTGTCGAACGCGGTTTTTTTCTTCGTCCATCGCGAAACGTAGATAAATTTCAAGCTCGCAATCATCGACCGTAGTTTATCTATATCCGTAAAAATATATATCATTTCGCGTTTCCACTCTCTACCACTTTCACCTAAATACAGATACATAATATACAACAATGCGAATGGATATGAGCCGCGCCAAAATGAAGTTTCCATTTCGATTTCGATCTTTAAAATCGTACCCTGTTGGATTCATATACAACAGGGCGCAGCTAGCGTGGTCGAGGGGCAGTCCTGTACGGGGGTGCACCGTAATTCCAAACTTTAAATAACACTTCTGAAAACGTACATCGATGATCGGCGTGTATACACACACAAAGAGGAGGCTTGCAAAATAGTATATTACACACAAAGAGTCAAAAGTGAGTGTTTACATGGCTAGGGAAAGTTCGCGAACGATTGTAGCGAGTGAGCAATTCCCAAGTCATGTAAACTCACTTTTGGCTCTTGTTGTGGAAGATATTTTTTATACTACTTGATCAGAAGCGGCGATGTTTTTCGCTGACATGGTCTGTATTTCTTTTTTTTGTTTTAATCTATTTATTTATTTAAATTATAGACAGGTGATTTTTGTGTGTGTAATTAATTCAAAAATTTAATTTACTCAGTTAATCACAAGTACAGTATCGCATTTGTGTTTTCAGTTTGTTCACGTGCACAAACAGCATACACAGGTAGTGGCCAGCAAAAACGTAACAATGGTTAACAACCAGAGCCGTGCACGATACCGATATCAGTACTCGGATATTGTATTGTTGCAGAGCGACTACCAATTATGTACTCGGTAGTCAGTTTCATGATACCAATACCAAGTATACTTTGCTGTATTATGACTCATCTCTGGGCGAGTGTTTCATCTTCATACCATGTTCCTAGGGTAAGTTAGGTGCTGCAGTAGTGATGCCTTATCAGTGATACTCGTTATTGGCAATACCATATCACGAAAACAACTACCTGTTGCTACCAAGTACTATTTGGTATCGTTTTAAGCGATACAATACCAAATACCACATGAGCATATCCATACTCGTATCGTGCACTGCTCTGTTAACAACGAACGGTAACAGCTGTACTACGTTGTGAATATTTAAATGCGTTTTGAAGTCGCTATTTCGTAATTCGCTCTGTGGCCGAGTGGTTAGAGACAATTGCTGCATTCCAGTCAAATGTTTCAATGGACGCGGGTTCGATTCCCCAATATGAAATTACTGGCCAGCAATTTTTTCATGTAAAAACGTTTTACATTGAGGGACGTTTACTATACATGCAGGTTTCGTTAGCACTCGATGCATGAATGATAGGCGCTTCTTGTCGTCCTTAAAACACCAATGTAAACATTGCCTTTCTGATCAAGAACTTAGTATAAAAAATATATTTCTGTATCAATATCTAATCCAACTGTAAAATATATCATGAGCTCAAACAATAAATCCTAAAATTCCAAGTGAAACTATAGCATAAATTATATTAATTTTTCTAAAAATTTCTAGTTTTCCATTTTCTTGATTTGACAATTTATTTATTTACATAATGCAGGGGCAACAGGGGCCACAATTACGGAATTTCACATGTTACAAGATACAAGAGAAGGAAATTAATGCATAATGCACAATTTATGAGTAATATTGCGTGTTACAATTGCCTGTAGATATTGGCTTTTTGAAGATGGTCGATTAGTAGGTCGGGTGTTACGATTTGGAAAAGATTTTTGAGTGTAAGAGGACTGGGGAGATGGAAGCGTAGAGACGTGAGGATTGGGCACTCCAGTAGGAGGTGTGGAATTGTGAGTGGATGATGACAATAAGAGCATATCGGAGGAGTTAATTTGTTCAGGAAGATTTCATGAGCAATACGAGTGTGGCCAGTGAGTAGTCGGGTGAGAATGACGTCGTGTCTGCGATGACCGGTGGAAAGGATGACTGTTGCTGGGGTGTCGAAGATGGATTGAAGTTGACGTGAGGGATGTTGGGCTTGCCAGCGTTGAGACCATTCTGCTGCGATGGCTGTGTTGATGAGGTGAGTTGCTTCTGGGTTGATCAGCGTTGAAGATGGAAGTCCGAGAGTTTCTACGGCAGTTTCTAGTCTGGGTGCAAAGTGTTCCCGATTGTGGGTTCTGTGGCGGTTGATTGTCGGCGAAGGTCTGGTGGAAGTTCGTTGCAGAGCAAATAGAGATTGGAGCAGGCTGTGGTGGGAAAGGCACCACTGGCCAAGCATAGTGCTCGATGGTGAATGGCGTTCAGTTTATTTAAATCCGTTATGGTTGCTGCTGAGTAGATGGCAAGTCCGTAATCGCATTTTGAACGGATAAGTGAACGATAGATGCGTAGTAGAGATGTTGTATCGGCGCCGTAGGATGTGCGTGCCAGTTTTTTGGGAAGGTTGAGACGTGCGTGGCAGCATTTCTTGAGTTCTGTAATGTGATGTCTGAAGGTGAGTGATTGATCTAAGTGAAGTCCGAGATATTTGACAGTTGGCGGAGTGGGAAGGGAAGTTCCATTTAAAGTGATGCTGATGACGTGTTGACAGGTGTGTGCTTTGCAGAAGTGTGTGGCGTTAGTTTTTGTAGCAGAAAATTCTAGGCCGTAGAATGCGAGTTTGTTTACTGTTTCTTGGAGCTGACGTGTTCCTTTTCGTGGCGATGTGTTGAAAATGAAAATGGATAGGTCGTGTACGAAGAGAGCTGATTTTACGGGGGTTGTCATTTCTTCACAAATGCTGCTGAAACCTATGTTAAAGAGTGTGAGACTTAGAACGGAACCTTGAGGAACTACATTGTCTAGTGTTCGATTTGAGGAGATGGTGTGACCAAGACGAATTTTGTAGCTTCAATTGGTGAGGAGCTGCTGGATAAAGAGAAGTATACGGCCTTTGATATCCCATTTTGTATAAGTTATTCGGTGATTTGTGTTTTCCAGATGGTGTCAAAGGCTTTTTGTAGATCGACGAAGACGGCTAGTACATGATGGCGACGGGAGAAGGATTCGAAGATGGAGCTGGAAAGGAAAGCAGAAGGCAAGTTGTTTTTCTGTTGATCGGCCGGGTTGAAATCCGGCTTGTTGAGGAGGCATTAGTTTCTCTGTGAAAAGAATGCATTCTGTTGATCGGCCGGGTTGAAATCCAGCTTGTTGAGGAGGCATTAGTTTCTCTGTGGAAAGAATGCATTGGAGCCGAGCGTTGACTATTTTTTCTACGAGTTTGCAGAGTACGGAGGTGAGTGAGATGGGTCTGTAGCTGTCAATGAGATGTAGAGGTTTGTCAGGTTTGAGAAGTGGTATGATGATTGCGTGACGCCATGCTTGAGGAAATTTTCAATGTTCCAGCTGGTGGCAGAGAGGCGGAGAATGAAACATTTCAGTTTTGGGAGGGGGTGCATTTTTGATCATCAAAATGTGGATTTCGCCTGGTCCTGGACTTGCTGATATGGTGCGTCGAATGTCTGATTGTAGTTCTTCGTAGGTGAGTTGTTGGTTGTAAGTGGCTTCGGCGTTATCTGTGTGACTAGTGATGGTGAAGTGTGGTCGGGCTGTTGAACGATTTGAAGCCTTTGCGAAAGAATCAACAAAGGATTCGGCTATGTCTGTGGACGATGTATGAGGTTGCTGATCTCCGGATATGATGGCGGTGGGGATGTGGAATGTTTGTTTCTTTTCTATTGCCCGTATTTTGTTCCATACTTCGGCAGGTGGAGTATTTTTGGTGATACTTGGGACATATTGCTGCCACGAGTGCTTTTTGACTGTCTTGAATTCCAGTTGGGCATAATGGCTTTCATTGTTTTGAAGTATATGAAATTTTCTGGCGTAGAGTTTCTTCTGAGTTTTCGTAGTGCGGTTTTTCTGTTTTGGAGGGCGATGGAGTAAGCTGCGTTCCACCAAGGAACAGGTATTCTATGGGTGACTGTGCTGAGGAGTTGGATGGATTGGATGTGGTGTGCATTAATGCGTGATATGTCTAGGAGTGTTGTGGTGATAAACTGGGTTGCTTCTTCTGGATTTGTGATTGGAGGAGTGATGATTGAAGCGCTCGTTTTATAGTAGAGTTTCCAGTCTATTTTCCGATGATTCAGCTTTGAAATCGCGAAAGGTGGTTCGTGGTTGGGTGGATTTTGTAGTGGTTCAACGATGAGGGGGATATGGTCGCTGCCAGCCATGCCTGGGTGATACTGTTCAGATAATAGGTATAGCTATATTCTTATATTCTTAGTCAGTCACAAAATGGAAGTTACTTATTAACACTGTGTTAATTGTATTAAATTCACAGTTAATTATTTTTTATGGTTATTACAATGGAGAATCAATTTATTCCCTTTTTTCTTTGTCAATTTATTTTTTCTCTAAGGAACTAGTCATTTGTATCAGTATTACTGATTCTTATTGTAAGAGCAGAACCATCACCAGGAGTGTAAGTAGGCAAGTGGTGGATGATACTAAGTCATAGGAGTTGGCCGTTTGCCCTGAAAGTATCAATCCTACAGTCAATTCAAAACTGACCATATGTCCCAGGAAAGAAATAATTGACAACTTTGGTCACTGACCACAAACACACCACTTAAAAAATCTTCAATTCGCACGCGTACGGCAATGTTGAGAGCCACGTCCGGTAATTATGACGTTGGCATCTGGCAACATTGGCTGTCAGTCACAGTGTATATTTCAATGTCGCACCGTACAACACTGGAGATGCTGAAGTCTCCCGTTTTATAATTATTGGCATTTCAAATAAAATTTTCTACAAACGTATAGTTCAAAGGCGGAAGCTTCAGCCAGTTATCTTTACCAGACAACATACAAAAGTAATTCAGCTAGTCCGTACAAGATATTCAAATATAACGGCTGATAGCCGCGTCCGTGCTTTTGAACTTTCTCCAACATTCAATGCCCCGTTCCCGGGGGGTGTTTTCGCACAAAATATTCGGAACGTTATCTTATTTTTTCAATCTTTCGAGAGGGCTTGTTGGCAGAGAGGGGAGGTACCCAGTGTATTCGCTCTTTCCTAATTCGAATAATGCAAAAACCGATATCGATGACTGGAGCGAACGTATAACGAGTATTCTTTCATCTGTTTGCTCGAATTGACAGTGACAGATTACATGAGTAGACTTAACGCCTTTCAATGTGAACGCAAAATGCAATAGACGATACAGAGCTTTTATGTAGCTATATAGCTCGCCGTACCCTTTCAATACTTTTTTTTTTCTTTTTTCATTTCATTTTCTTCGTACAACATCTTCTATTCCAGCGTACAATTTTAGGTTTCCTGTCGCCATTAACACCTTTGAAGCATAAACAGACTGAGCATGGTCTGTGGGATTAAATTTTGAAAAAGAAGCGACAAGAAAGCTCCCACTTGATTAAAAAGAAAAAAGAAGAAAAAAGTGAAAAAGACGTACACGCGAATCCCTGGTAATATTTTTAAATGACAAATTCGACGACGACGTGCTTGCATTTCGTTTCTTCATCTTGTATAAATCTTTTTGTGCAGTTTTTGCTCTCGCGTGCGCTGATTTGTCGTAATATAACAAAATACTCGAACGTTTGCGCTCGTTCAAAATTAATTTTACTCGAAATGACGCGTGCAAAATGAAAAACACAAAGTCGGTCCGTATTGTGAGATATTCGTAGCACTGGAATACTATATGAGAGCCTACAGCCAAGACCAAGTCGGCGAGCATCGAGGCACGTATATCTACAAGAAAATAAAGAAACGACTTTTTCCTCCTCTCTCTAAGCTGCATTTTTTTTTACCCTCAAGTTGGCACAACAGATAGACGTAACGGTCATAAAAATAATTCAGTACGAATTTATGATGAATTAATTTCCACGGGCGAAGCCGAATCGATTTTTCTGAGCGATCATAATTTTCAGGTCACCGCCTGGCTACATTAGCGAGGGTTGGAGGAAAGCGAGAGGAAGTAGCCAAGACTTCCGTATATGAAGTGAAGAGAATTGCTGACTTTTCTTCCGTATAGTTTTATTCTTCGATAGAATACAAGGGCGAGTGAGGCAAGCCCTCATGGCCATGGGCAACTGTATCAATTTTGATAAAGAGGTTCCTAAAATTTGGAAATATCCCCCAAAATTGAGAAGAAGGAAAAATGAAAGACAAAATTGAAAAATCGAGGAATCAAAATTAGGGAGACGGAAACATAACTAACACGATAGCACATACTACTAATCCTAATAGATACAAGTTTGCATACGTGTAAAACCCTAGTAAGTACCATTTAGGTTACAGCATGTAATTTTGAACTTTAAAAACTGTAGATCAACATTTTCGAAGAAGTACATTTAATAAATATGGTGACCGCAAAATAATTCAAAACGTCTTTCTTTTACGTATGACGTTATCTTTCCTCTGTACATAGTCGTACGAGCTCTACTCAAGTAGTGTCGCAGCAGGTCGAACGTAAGGTAGCATATTCCGCTCTAATATTTCTCAGCTTATGGCATGTTTGAGATTAGGATGTAGGCCAAGAATTGCACCAAAAATGAACATAACGACTAGAAAGCCTACCTTTTTAATACAATTAAAGACAGCCTCGAATCGTTTACACGATTCGTTGAGACTCCAAGATTTTTCAAAACATTCCAAGTAAACAAACTACTTTACTTAAAATTCTGTAAAACTTACTTGACTTTCCAAAGCCCTTCCGGATACGTTTAAAACTCTCGGATATTAAGTTTAACATAAGTTTACCGGTAAAAGAAGATGTAATTTTACTTTGAAAATTCTTATGAATCGAGTCCATCAAAAATATAACAAAAATTTCTCAGGTCAATGATCTGCGTTGTTATTCGCGTAAAAAGTATACGTTTTGTACGTTATTCATTGAAGCCACTAGAAAGCGTGAAAGGGCACAAAAATGACTGTCTACTCGATTTTTATGGTTTTTAAGTCCATTTACGAACTTATTTTGGTCTCGGTGAGTAACTTAGTGAATCACTAAATGAGTAAGTGAGTGACTGAGTGAAACACTGGGTTACTAAGTAAGTGATTGAGTAATTGTGTAAATAACTGAATAACTAAGGCAAGTAACTGAGTGAATCACTGAGTCACTAAATAAGTGATTGAGTGAGTGACGGAACAACTGAGTGAATAACTCAATAAATAAGCGAGTGACTTGAGTGAATTACTGAGTCACTAAGTGATTGAGTAATTGAATAAGTAAGCGAGTGACTGAGTGAATCACTAAATAAATAAGCGAATGACTGAGTGAGTGAGTGAATCACTGACTCAGTGAGTGACGGAGTGACAAAGTGAATTAATAACTGAATTAGAGAATGAATGAATGACTGAGTAAGTGAGTGAATCACCAAATAAGTAAGCAAGTGACTGAGTGAATGAGTGAATCACTTACTTAGAAGTCACTATATAATATGCAATTTTTCTTGTTTCACCTAACAGATTCACAAGAGGAGAAAATTGAAGCGTCATAGGTTGATTGAGTCGTATCGTATCTTTGTACTGAGTACTGGAGACGTGATGTGAACAATAGTCATGAAATTATAGACAGGGTGAAACCGTTTTATAAAAAAACGCCGCACTAGCTGAAAAAGGCAAAGGGAAATGTGAAAGCGGTCGAGTTCAACTTTCTCAAATTTTAGGCTATAGGTCAAACAGAGAATCTAGTAACAACAGATTTCGGGCTGCTCAAAGCGGTGGCGCGCTGTAGTCGTTTACCTTGTAACCCTGATCGAGGGGAATATTTCATTTACAGGCATACGAAGAAATCTGATGCATGGAAATGCTCGAGGGTAGTTTCCCGATACGTATCGAACGTGCGAGAACGATAATTGTACCTACCACCGATCATGGAATAGGTGGGATTATCTGCTTGCCGGCGGTGTCGATACGTCTGGTCGATCTACCTTCGAGCGAAACGAGGCATCTTTATGACAGTAGGTATAGTTCTCCTGTGTCTTTCTAATTTTCACACATTTTCCGGCCGTGATTTTGGCATAGTCGCCGTTAAGTAGTTTACGTGTGATTTATCGCTTTCTAACTGTTTATGGTTCATGTGCCCGCGTGATTCTATATCGTGCATCCTTATTCACTAACGTGAATTAATCTTAGCCCCAAACGTCGGGGCGGGGGTCGGGCCAAGATGAATGCACCACGATGCCGTTCACTAATGTCAGTTATGTAATTGCTGGAAAGCCGCCTACGCAGAGCAGAAATGTATGTTTGCCGTAAATCGATACCCGTCCACTTGGACCATGTGAAAGCCGCTTCGTCAACCATGACCACCCTCGGACGAGGTCATATCGCCACGCCACCATCGATCAATGTCGACAACGATCGCTCAATCCATTAGAGTGCTCTTCAAATAGTTAAACTTTAAAGAAATGAGTTTTCCCCGGGCATCTCAACCGTTTAATTGCTATTCATATTTATATCAAATTTTTCATTTTATCGGATTTCTTAATGAAGATCCCCCCTCCATTTTCGCCACTAGGGTGGGCGTATGTGTTTTCTCCCTTTTTCTTTGCATCGTCTTGATTTACAGATCGCTGGTTTGTCCGCTGCAGGGAGAGCTCGAACTGTCGTCGGATCACCGGAGATTTCAAGTATTTATTTATCATTACATCTCTATATTCAATGTTACTACTATAATTTCATCATTTCTCGGGGTTTAAGGATGGCTCTCTTATCCTCCCTCCAATTTCCTGTTAAGTGGTCCCTGTAGGGTGGTCCCGTGCCTCTGTGACAGTGTTCCGGGTTATTTATTGGGTCTAGTACCTCCTATCCGTCCAATTTTAATGGTCATTCGGTTTTATTGGGTTTCGTACCTCACCGCCAAATTATGTCCATATTCTCTTTATTTATTGTGTTATATTTCTCAAACCCTTATCTGCTTCGGAGGCATTGCTATGTATCAGTCTCCGGATCTACCATCTTCCACCAGGGTCGGTCGGACCCCTCAATCGTTAGGTTTTTCTCCAATTCGTTTAGTTCCTACAATTTAAAAGTTTTTTACCTCGTTATTGCTTTTATAGTTTTTGTTATTTTACTTTACGATGTTATTGGTTTGGCCTCCTTGCTCGGGGTCCCATTTTTGATATGTTATTTATTCGTTACCTATTATATTTACATCTTAGCATCCCTGTGTTTTTAGGGAATTCAATATAAAAATGGCAATAATGTTCATAGACTTTAATAAAGCCTCTTTCATGATAAAATTTTGATTGCTTTGGCACAACAGGGGGTCCCGAGTAAAATTATAAAAATGTTGGAAAAATTATATGGTAATTCCAATGCTAAAATCAAACTAGACAAAGAAAGCGATGTAATTCCCATTAAACGCGGGGTAAAGCAAGGTGACCCACTCTCCCCTAATATTTTTAACGCGGTACTAGAACACATCTTTCGGCAACTAGACTGGCAGGGAAGGGGGATAAAAATCAAAATGAGAAACAACAATCTATATCAATTCAAAACTATTAGCAACCTAAGGTTCGCAGATGACATTGCGATTATTGCTAAAAACGGCGATGAGCTAAGAATTATGGCGGAAGATTTGAGGAGAGTTAGCGCGGAAGTTGGCCTGTCAATCAACCAGGAAAAAACGAAAATAATAACGAATATCGAGAACCTAGGCGTAATCAAAATTAACAATAAGGATATAGAAGTAGTTTCAGAATACAAATACCTAGGCCAGACACTCTCAATAGATAACAAAACAGAAAAAGAAATAAAAATTCGTAGGGCAAACGCTTGGAGGGCCTTTTAAGGGCGCAAAGCAAAATATTGAAAAGCAAGATGAAGTTAGACCCGAAAATCAGAATATGGGAGAGTACTATCGCACCTGTCCTTACCTACGGGGCCCAGACCTGGGCAACCACCCAAAAACAAGAAAAAAAGATTCAAACGACACAAACTTCCATGCTTAGAAGCATTCTGAAATTAAAAATTAAAGACCATGTTAAAATAGAAGAAATAGTCAGTCAAACTAAAGCCAAAAATATCTGGGCAACCATTAAAAAACTAAAATGGAATTATGCGGGACACTTGGCTAGGGAAAACGTAATGAAATGGAATAGAATTCTAACGATGTGGGTCCCGCACCAGGGCTATAGAAACAAGGGGAGACCGGTCAAGCGGTGGGCCGACGAGTTGGTCCAAGAAATCGGAGGTCATTGGCCGTCGGTAGCAAAGGACAGAGTGAAATGGAGGGATGTGACGGAGAGCTATACCCGGAAAAGGGTAGCCGAAGGAGGAGTCAGTGTGGGGTGGGTTCACCCACCTAAATAACTAAAATGTAAAATTGAATATCTATATGTATAGTGTGTATATGGCTCCTTATTGGGCTAAGCATTATAATAAAATAATAAAATAAAATAATAAATCCCTGTGTTTTTAATTCTCGTTGGAGACGTACCTTCGCACAGTTATGCTGCGCCCATAGATATGAGTGCTGGACTGGGAGCGTTGTTCCCAGTTTCCCATGCATCAAATCTCAAAATATTATGAAAACGAAAGCGTTTATCGAAAAAATGATTAGGACAAAATTTATAGTACATAAAATTTTCCTTCCACTGAGACCATTTTCATTTCAATCTGATGACTTTTTCTAAAATATGTAAGGTTTCAATAGTTCCTTTTTTTTTTTTTCACGTGCCTAAAATTATAGAGGGCGACTCTTTCGCGCTAGCAGTCCGAATAGTCATTAGAATTTGGAATTCAACGTTTGCTACCGACTTTCAGATTTTCGAAATTTCTTCCACATTTCAGCTTTGTTTCAACCTTTCAAATAACGTTTGATACTCAGCTTAAAACCTTCTGCTTTTGACTGACTAGTCTCTAACAGGAGTCCAGGGTACTCCATTTTCAGAAACGAAAATTGATTTTCAGTTTGGAAAGGTGGAGAAGAAAAATTTGCCGACAAATATGTTTTGAAAACTAAAAATTCGCCGAAAAAATGTTTACAAAATTAAAAATTTACCAAGTTTTTAATTGAAGAAGATAATAAATAATCAAACAAACATGCATCAAAAATGAAAATTCAAATGACCAGTTGAAATATTTTTGAATTGAAGAAGAAAATAAATAATCAAACAAACATGCATCAAAAAAGAAAATTCAAATAAACAGTTTCAAAATTTGCCAACTGTCAAATTATGGGGGAGGAGGGGGGTTCAAATGAATAGTCTTAAAATTTGCCGACTGCCAAATTATTGGGGGGCGTTTCAACCCCCCACACCCCCCTATAGTTTCGCACCTGTTCCTAGCTGACATAGTCGCTCCACTCTGCACATCACAAATCGAACCAGGCTGCTGGAATCAACTTTATATACCCGATACTTCCGCACAAATTTTATACAAAAAAAAAATCGTTTTTAATCCGTATACTATTAGGATAAAGGAGTCGTAAAAATACTACGTTATTCTGTGTTGTTATAACGACGACAGCCATTCGGTTCCACAGGTTGCACGCTACCCCCGTTTTTAAAAACGGCTCTCCCGAATCGTAAAAATGTCGGTTTGATCGTACGTACGACAAATAACCGGAAATTCGTTTTCATTACACCGAGCACTGTTTTATCGTCATTTTATTAGCGATAAATATTTATATGCACGTATACAAGCAGAAGCGTATACAAGAACGTAGCTCTGCTGCTCTACACACCTTACGGACCACGCGCACTCGATCCTTTCAAAAACTAACTCACTTTCGACCGTAGTCAATTCCGTCATTGACTTGCCACATTCAATGATTCCATACAGGCGCAGAATAGCATGTTCGGATAGTGGAAGAACCCCGGTAGACCAAAAGTTTTCAAAAGCCCTTATCCTGAATCCTCGAACACTTCAACCATCAGGGACGTACCGATAAGGGGGTAGGGGCAACTTACCCCCCGTAGGCATTTTTCACTCAGGAGTTGGGAAAATCTACTATTTTAGTCTGGCTGAGTTGGAAAAATTGAATACGTCAAAAGTTGTTTTTTCAATATTTGGGCATTCTGAGTAGAATTAGTTTTTTTTCTTTTTTTTTTTTTGCTTTGATACTTGGGAATTTTGAGTTGAGTCAGTTGGGGATTTCACAATTTCTGCTCCCTGCCCCTCAAGGAAACCTGTGGGTACGTCCCTGTCAACTATTGGTTTCATTGACAACGTTTCCAATAGAGTTTGATTAGGCGCAGATACAAACTTCGGTATTGGGAGGAATGATAAGTAAGGCAATTTGAATAAGATCTTCACTGAGGGCTTCACTAAGAGGAGATGAAAAACCACACTCATACATCCCCTGTCCAGGGCCGCAGACATAAGGACAGGGGGAGCTTGTCCCATCATCCTTCAAATTTGGCCAACTAGCAGTTTCAGGAGGTCAGTCGACAAATTCATACATCTGAAATTTTTTTGTTCTTAACAGTTGTGGAAAGTTTTAGACGTGTTCGCTTCGACAGATAGAAAAATTTTCATTCTCTTTCTTCGCTATTACTCCACTCAGGCACGGACTAGCCCACCGGGATACCGGAACATTCCCGGTGGGCCCCCGAAACTATGAGGCCCTAAAGGCTGGATAAAATTATAACAGTTACGAGCTACTAGTAGAAATTGAAAAGTTCTGATGAATACGTAATTTTTAGATAATTGAGATTATTCTTCACGTTGCAAAGATGAGGACCTTGATTCCTTCATATTTATTCGAGTCAATCACAAACCTATAATAACATGACA
Organism: Acanthococcus lagerstroemiae; assembly: GCA_031841125.1. Lineage (NCBI taxonomy): Eukaryota > Metazoa > Arthropoda > Insecta > Hemiptera > Eriococcidae > Acanthococcus > Acanthococcus lagerstroemiae. The sequence goes on along the minus strand of CM063108.1, from coordinate 38,103,903 downwards.
CCCTTTCAACCATACTCGTATTTCATAAACACGTCAATTAGGCCAATAATTATATATACTCATTGATTTTCTGAGTCTAAAACACCTTTGAACGCGGGGGTCTATGACTACTAAGATCTAGACTAGAAAACGAACCTACGACTGCAATACGATGTCTGCCCGAAAGTATCCGACCTTTGCTTCTTATTTGGAGTTCAAACTCGCTGAGGCTTTCGGATAAGTATCACTTTCAATGTAGTCCCCATGAGAGTCTGAAACCCATTGCTAACGTAACTCCCATTTTTGGAAGTACTTTTGGAATGCATTTTTTGGTAAAACCATAAGTTCACTGGTCGCATTCCGTTTTATGTCCTCTACGTCGTCGAATCTTTCTTTTTTTAACGGAGTTTTTAACTTCGGGATAAGCCAGAAGTCACACGGAGCCGTGTCTGAAATGTAGGGTGCTTGTCTAACTTGTACAATGCCGCGTTTAGTCAAATAATCTTGATCAAGGTGGGATGAGTGAGCTGGCGCGTTATCGTTCTACAATTTCTCGCCATTTTCATTCTTTATTGATAGTTTGACCTTTTGGGGTGTAATTCATGGTGTATAACAGTCAACATTTTCCGGCGTTCTTGTTGATGCAGGTTAGGGTGTCCCTTATTTTACAAGTTTTCGCCAATCGATTAGGTGCGCACTGAAATTTGTTTCAATGGACCTAGAAACGCGCCACAAAAAATGTTGAGCTTAATCTGAGATCATTAACCCGTGGCGCTTTGATCTTGAAGTTACGTGTAATACTGCGATTTTACAAAAAACCGCGAATAGCTTGGAACATACCAACTTCAGGACCAAAATGCATACAACATAAAATTTTCCTTGTTAATTTAACTGTAAAAAAGATTCTATACAACTTGTCTGTAGAACGCATATTTACCGAGATAATCGCAAAAATGTGTGAAAGTTTCGAGGAACGCGGCTTTTATTATTTCTTTCATAGCCGCTCTGTACTAAGTTATCTAGAAAAATATTCACTTTAAGACCAAAATGCAAATAACATAAAATATTTCCTGCTGAATTTTCTATCAAAAAGATTCTATACAACTTTTCTCTAGAAAACATATTTATCGAAATAATCGCAAAAATGTGTGGAATTTTCGAAAAACATAAATTTTTTTTCTATTTTACGCCTGAAATATCTATTAATGTTAGGTAATGCACAATGCACACTACTTCAGTCTCTGTCTACTGGGGCAAGTGCTCCAGTTTGCCCCCTCCCCTCACCTGGCTACGCCCATGACAGTTTGTTGGGTACCTGTTATAGAGTAGACCTCGGATTATGTATGTACATTGCAGGTCTTCCCGAACGAGGTTCACTTTCAACCGACTCCCGACCATTTTTAAATCGATTGAACCACTCTTTGTGCCATTTTATTCCTATTTCCCAGGTACTTTTTTTGTTCCCAGTCCGTGCCTGACTCCGCCCCAGCACCATAGTTCACCTGTTTGAATCATACCGGTCTTTCTCGGGACTTCACAATAAATTCGCACAACGCATAATGTATCCTGTATCTTGCTTCAGCTCACGTTTTTTTTTTTTTTTTTTTTTTTTTTTTTGAAACAGAAGAAAATGATTAGACAAAGTCACAAGATGAAGACTTTAAAGTAACATGAGAAATGTAAATTTCATGGCGAGTATCAGGGAGCCGCGATAGTACCTCAGCCATTAGACGGGGACGAATCAACTATTATTGGAAAATGAAAGAAGCTAATGAAATATCGGTTTTGGGGTCACTGATTTCAAACATTGCATTAGATTTCCGGTTCAACTCAGACTGTCGCCTAAAATCAAAATTTTACGCTTACGAAAGAGTAAAGTCATCTTAACTAGAAAATCAAACTATGTGTTGAAATGAGAAGTATTCTGGGCAGTTGATTTCGAATAATCAAACTGAATCTTATTTCGATACTGTGTTCGACTTCCCCACTTGAAGCTCCGTATTTCGAAGTTTATGAAAGTCAATAATAATTAGAATTGTATTTTTACCGAAATGGCTGCTAAATGCAGTCATCCGTCGGCTTGTGTAGTTAATTTTATCGGAAACGAAAAACTTAGAACATTAAAGCTCGCTAAGGAATTTGAGATCTGGACTTAAAACTTGCCTAGAAATTTGAAATCTGATCTGATAACTCTAAGGAAGTCATTTATTCTTCACAGATACGAATATGTATCATGTACTTGATTTATTTTCAGTTCAGTATACTCTTACTGCTTTAATTTAATGCAGAAACAAAGTTTTGATGGCGTGAAATGTGAAAGTCTGTTCGCCTCTTGGAAAACGTATTCGGACATACGACCCTTACAGACGTAGAACACCTGAATTAGAGTCGATTTTGACTCCTCTTATGCGTGAACTTTTGATTTTGGTCACTGAAATTGGAGCCGAATCAGAAATTTAACGCAATATTCGAACGAAGCGGCTCCAAAAAGTCCTTACATTTCAATTCATTGTTCAATTTTCTAAAGTCGGGTCAATTTGACTTCTTTCAAAAGTGGAACTTGAATTCTGGAGCCGGAATCGGGGCCGGATCACAAAACTGGTTAGATTTTCAATGTAAGCGGCGCGAAAACCCTAGATGCCAATACTTCGCTTGATTTTCTGAAAGTTGTAAGTCAATTTAGCCACTCAAGAATAAAATCTCAGTTTTTAGGTCTAAAATTGGAGCCAAATTAAAAATCTGACCAAATTTTGAGAATATGGGAATAAAGAAATTTATTTGCTTCTTTGATAGTCGATACCTTCATGAATTGGTGAAACCACTTTTTCAGGGAGAGAAAACTTTCTAGCCCAACACGAAACTTAGACAGCTGTAAATCAAGTCCTACATTGTCGATAGCTGAGTTGAAAAAGGAAAGCAGTAGAAGAAATGCCTGTTCCACACCCCATACAAGAGAAAATATCAACTCAGCGGTCAGTACCTGGGAGGTCCTTCGCAACCGGGATGGACTGCAAGGGTGATTTTTAACTGAACACTGTCAAAAAATGATTACAGATCGTTTTTTGTTTACATAGCTTTAACCCTCCGACCAAGACGTAAATTCTAACCCCATCGATGAAACCTGGATAAAAAAACATCATAAGTTTGAAATACGCCCAAATGTTTTTTTCGAAGTGAGAGTCGGGGAATATCGACGCAAATTTTTTGAGAAAAAAGACAACTTTATTTTGCCAATTGAAAATTTAAATTTCATCCAAAATTGAGAAGTTAATTTTTCCAACTGATGGAAAATTTTGAAACTGACGAGGCAAGGAAATAAAGTCAACACTTCGAAACTTTGCCAACTGAGGTTAATTTTGCTAAATTTGTCAACTCTGGATTTATTAGGGGAGGGGAGGGGTTCCTTTGGCACGTTTCCGAATGAGGAGGTTATTTGCCGAGACTGTTGGTTAGTTAACTCGTGACAAAATAAACCCCAATTTTTGGCCCCTTCGTTGTGAATAAAATACTTCAGTTGCGCAAAATACCTACAGACTTGTAATCGTTTACACTGGGAGAGCCCGTCTTCTTTCCGTATGCTGTAAGGTTGTTATTATAAATGAATTTTCCTTCCAAATTTGAAAAAGAAAAAGGGAAAAATGAAAAATTTTGACGGTTAAATCCGTCACGAGGATACAAATAGTTGGTTTACTGAAAGCAGATTTGAGGGTACAACACCTGTTTTCGCATTAAAACACATCAGCGAATTTGGACTTTTTTTTTCGTTTTACAATGCTGACGATAAAACGTATCGCTGCTGAATTTGTTTTTCAACTTTAATTTAATTAATAAAACGAAGAAAGAAAGAAAAAAGAAAAATAACTGCACTGCGCTGCATGTAATAACTTAAAAACTTAAAACGTCACGAATTTGTACTTACTTAAGTGAATTAAAAATTTACACCTACTTCGAATAAGAAATAGGTAATTAGTTGAGGTGTTATCCTCGCTCAAACTTTCTAGAGCTTACGTGCCTAGCGCACGGGAGATTTGCAGCGAATTCATTTCTGTAATTCGCGTGTTTTCTGAAGCAGTCGAAATGAATTAGAAAGGGGAAAAATGGAAAATATGAAAAATGTACCAAATTTAGTAAAAATATTATACAGAATTGGGGGCAGAATGGGCTTGAAAAGAGCACCTGGAAAATCGCAATTGTCAGAACTTAATATGTCAAATTAAGGAAAACTGGGTGCGGTGGATGAAGTACGTATTACTCTTCTGGGCTCCCCGGAAAATTCCATTCCCCAAATGCAGATGTAAAAATCAAACTGAAGCGGTTTTTTTCTATTTTTGCTTGCTTACTGAAATATGAAGGTAAAAATTATCATCCAGTTCCCACTGACCTTGAGTATCTCTCACTTCGAGAAATGTTCACGCTGCATGGCTGTTCGAAACAAATACAAAGAAAATGTAACAGAATGTCGTTTACAGAATGGTCATAATATTTAAATCGAAAACTTGCACTCTCCTTCTGGCCCCTAATGACCGTGTGATTCTCTCGCACGGCTTCCTCTGATATTTATTATAAAATTTACATTTCTCATTTTCACAGTTATAGTCGATTTGTCCCAGTTCTTCTTCCCCTTTTCACACTTTCCTTCCCTTCTTTAAAAATGTATTTTTCCAGTCCCCCTTCCAGTCAGGACTCCGGAATCAGTGACCCATTTGGCCCGTTAATATATAAATTCAGCGCCGAAAACACCCCATCGAATTTTCGATTCGACCCGAATTCGGGAACTAAAGTCAAAATTTGCTCTTCAAATGGACGAAATCAATTTGGCTTGCGGATTCAAACGGTGTTATCAAACCTATTTTTTTCGGGGGAGGGAGTGTAAAAGGAGTCACTAACTCTGAATATTATAACAGATTTTTAAAATAGCTTCAATTCTGGCTTTAAAATTTAAATTTCACCCTTGGAAAGGAACTGAATCGACTTTAAGCTTCATCTGCTACCAAAATCGGACAAGGTGCCGAAGCAAAAGATTTTTTGGGCCTTTGATTGGAACATATTGGAAAATTTATACAAATACTCAAAGTCGTACATATCATTAGATGTAAAGAAAAATCATTCCCAATTGAAAAGGGGGTTAGATAGGGAAACCCTCTTTCGCCAAATACTTTCAACAGTGTATTAGAGTCTATTTTCAGGAAACTAAGCTGGGACCAAAAGGGGATAAACGTAAATAGTAGGCTGCTAAGGAACTTAAGATTTGCTAATGACGTTGTATTATTTGGGAAAAAAACAATGAAGAAATTTCGGTAATGATAGAGGACCTAGCTAGAGAAAGTAGGAAAGTAGGCCTAGAAATGAACATGTGAAAAAGCAAAATAATAACTCAAGAAAGGAGGGGGAATGGGATACTGCTGTCTGGGAATATACAAATTGAAAAGGTGAATGAGTTTAAATATTTAGGTCAAATAATCTCGTTTGAAAATAGGAAGGAAAAATAAATTAGTGAAAGAGAGACAAATTCGTGGAAATCATTTCGAGCTACGAAACAAATTTTTAAAGGAAAAACGTCATTAGAGAATAAATCAAAAATCCTGGAAAGCTGTGTATTCCCAGTGGTGGCATACGGAGCCCAAACATGGTCGTTAACAAGCGCACAAATGGAAAAGTTCCAAATAATGAAAACTCAATGATGAGAAGTATCCTCAATATCGAAATTAAAGATCGAGTAATGATTGCAAAATTAAAACACAAATTTAAAATTCAGGATCTCAGTAGAATAATAGTGAAATTAAAATGGAAATATGCTGGACACCTGTTAGAGATAGTCGGCACAAATGGAACGCACAACCTTCTGGACTCCGTATGACCATAAAAGAAGAAGGGGGAGGCCAACTACTAGATGGCGAGACGAATTCACAAGAGCTTTGGGTGTAGGGTGGCCAGACCTCACATACGATAGGGATAAATGGAGGGAACTGATGGAGGCTTATGCCCAAAAACGAGCAGAGTAGGAAGCTGATGACAGTCCATCTACCCCTACTCAAAGCTGTAAATAAATAAAATAAATTGATTGGAATGTCTGTTTGATTCGTAATCCAACCCAGTTCACAAACCCGAAAATCTGAATAACAATCAGTCAGTCAGACCTGCGAGCACTACCGCTCTGCTAGTGCATCACCTTGCAGATGAGTCTGCTACTACGGGAGAGCATTTTCATGTATTTGCTTCGCGGACTGCGCCGTCATGAGAACGTCATCGTGTAAGTCAGTCATTTATTATTACATATCATTTTTGTAACGCTCCAAAATAACGCTTTTATCCGTTGTATGCCAAAGTGAAAATATACAAATGTCAAAACCAACATTCCCTCGAGTAACGAGCCTAATTGTGATCATTATAACATCTGAGTACTAATGTTTCCTAGGACGTCACTTTATCCTTGAATCAGACCTCCATAATGAGCGGAAAACTTGACTCACCGCGTAATTCTGACGTCCTTTTTTTGGTCGAAACAACGTCTTTATCATCGAATATACAGGGACGAATAAAAATGGTATATTACACACCAAGAGTCGAAAGTTAGTGTTTACATAGCCAGGGAAAGTTTGCGAACGAGCGTAGCAAGTGAGCAATTCCCGAGTCAGATAAAGTCACTTTTGGTTCTTGTTGTGGAAGATATTTTTCATACTACTTGATCAGAAGCGGCAATGTTTTTCGCTGACATGGTCTGTATTTATTTATTTAAATTATAGACAGGTGATTTTTGTGTGCGTAATTAATTCAAAAATTTAATTTACTCAGTTAATTACTACAAAGTACAGTATCACAGTCTTGTCTTCAGTTTGTTCACGTGCACAAACAGCATACACAGGTAGTGGACAGCAAAAACGTAACGACGGTTAACAACGAACTGTAACAGCTGTACTACATCGTGAATATTTAAATGCGTTCTTAAGTCGCTATTTTGTAATTCACTCCGTGGCCGAGTGGTTAGAGATGATCGCTACATTTCAGTCAAATGTTTCAATGGACGCCATTCGATTCCCCGATACGAAATTACTGCATGACCAGCAAATGTAAAAACCGTTTTACATTGAGGGACGTTTACTTAACATGCAGGTTTCGTTAGCACTTGATGCATGAATGATAGGCGCTTCTTGTCGTCGGTAAAACACCAACGTAAACATTGCCTTTCTTATCAAGTAGTATAAAAAAAAGTTGTTTTGACTATCGACAGACATCGAAATCACGGCAAGCCAGATTCTACTCAATATCGGACATCAGCCAGTGGCGATTACTCTGGTCATTCTGATCATTCAGAGAATGACCAGACAAAATTGGGGAAAATGAAATTTAATAATATTTCAAAATACCAAAAATTTAATCATCAATATTAAAATATACAATGTGAGATGATACTACATATTTTGAAATCGTTAGAGCTTAAAATGACGCTGATAATTCTCTCAAATTGCAGAATGACTTCGTTATTCCTACGCACGGGGAAATAATATTCGCGCATGCGCATACAAGCTACCCGGTATGCGTTTTTGAACGTCAAATCATTATATAACTACACAGAGAATGACATCACCCTACACATTATGACATCGATTCTCGACGGGTGTGCAGTATGCAGCTGAGTCTACAGACCCCCTCCCCTCCAACAAGTCGAACTTTTATGACTGGATAATCGAAAATTTTGTAAATATTAATGATAGACGTATAGATTTTATGTTTAGTAAATAAATTTTCAGAGTTAGGTATATAATTGTTTCTTGTGAATTTTTCAAATTATGTTTAATCCCCACACCAACCCAGTCCCGTAGAGAGAAAAAGAAGGCCTAAGGAGAATTTCCACGGGCCCCCCTCTCCATCCAGTTCATTTTGTTCTTTTGTAAGACAGGAAAAATTATAAGCACACATTCAAAACCAGCATTTTTTATTTTATTTTCATTAAGAAGTGATTGCTGATTTGATGTGCAGTACGATGCTACTGTAAGCGTTGAAATTCAGGCCTTTTAAAAATATCGCGCCCACTTGAAAGTCCGGGCCCGGGGTAATCCCCCTCCATCTCATTAGGGTTGCACCTACCTCTAGTTGAATTTATATGTATAATACTAAGTTTTGTCAAGGAGAATAACCTAGAAAAAAGAAAACAGGATTCGCCATTGGACATCATATTTCGGTGAAGAAATTTTCCACCCTGAGGAAGGTCGGCCAATGGACGCTCATACGCGGTCGAGGAGATTACTGGAGCACCTGACCGTCTGACCCATGATTCCTTGGTGTTTCCCTTTTTCTAATTTACTCTCAACCCGAGCCCTGGAATCCACCTTTTTGAGCATTACTACAGAGACGTCGGGGAGGCTGTTAGGGCTGTCTTAGCCCTTTTCCCTTCTGGCCGAAAAACGGGCTTAGGTCGAAATCTGGCGAGTTTCTACGTGGGCTCGAACCCCGGATTCCGAGACCAACGCGCTATCCACTCGGCCAGCCAGACCCCTAGATTCATTGGTGTTGTCAGGAACCGTCGAGCATATTAGACCTGGCCCTCACCTTAGACATTAGGTAAATTAACAGCTAGTTTCATTTTCAGTTCGACCTTTGCACGTGAGTTCGCCTCCATCTGATAAAATCTCCAGTACTACACGTGTTTTCCTGAACTACGAGAAAAGGATTCGGTGCCTCTCGCTCCCTCCAACCCAACATGCAATATACTCCATGAATTACAATGTAAATACGTGCGACAGAAGCTCTCCCCCTCTTTTATCGTCGGATTAAATCTGTTCTCGCAGATCGTCTGCCACAAAACTAATGACATTCGCAGAACGCAACCGCGACATGATTTATTTGCAAGTTGTATCCGCGGAAACTTCGAACTACAATTTTTCTTCTCTATTTTGCGCGATATTAAATTAAACTTATCGCGTCACTTCGTGCTTACCGAACAAAATAATAATTTTTTATTTTTTTAGTGTATAAATTTTTTGGAAAAAAAAAAAAAAAAATACAAAGGAGTAGATAGCGACTGTTACAGAATTTCAAAAGAGAAAACCGTCCCCCATTAAAGAGATATATAATTTTCTTTAATATTTTAGAATGACAGGCCACTCGGGACCGATATGAAAACCCGGCGTAAAATATTGTATTTTTAAACGTTGTACGAGCTTAAAATCGAGCCTTTGAGTGCAATGCAACGTGAATTTTAAGTGCCTGCCATGTACGTTTTTTAGGTTAGTTATGCGAAAATTCGGCAGAAATCGCGAATGATCTTTTCTCCATTTTTTGCGGATGTATATTTTCGCTTGGTTGCAGGGGCTGTCGTACCTTTTACCGGAAATACTTGTCTCGGCTATAGTGTGCGATAAATGCGCAGGTAGAAACCGCCGTCCATAGAACTGGAGGAAATCGCGGAATTTATTCAATTTTACGATCCTGATTAGGGCGTTTGTTATTTTCCACATTTGCGAAACATGGCTGGGCTACCCTCTGATCTTGTTCCATATCATGAGGAGGAAGTTTGCGGATTTTGAAACGTTCTTAACAATACCCTTTGTCGAAAACAGCTCGAAATTATGCACGAGATTTATACAAGGATTTTCTCAAAATCGCTTCATTGCACCGTCCCAGAACTCCTATACACATTATAAAGGATCTGGTATTCACCACTTACGTCTAGAACGTTTTAAAAGTGGGTAAAAATCAAAATCAAATAGACAGAAAAGATCAGGCATGAGGAAGTATTGAGGCGAATAGCGAGAAAAAGAGAAATTTGGAATGTAGTCGTTAAGAGAAGAATCAAAATGATAGGTCCTAATATAAGACATCCAGTGATATTGTTATTACTACTAGAGGGAATAGCTGAGGGAAAAAACTGAAAAGAAAGGCAAAGAATAAGCCACAAAGAGCAGATAATGAAGGATACAAAATGTAAATCCTTCTCAGAAATGAAAATATTAGCGCTGAGAATGAGCGCTCTAAATCAACAGATACTAGCGAAGCAAAATTATATGCAGACAGCACCTGTGGATCACGATAGGTACTTGGTAAGAAGTGTCACTAAAAGAAATATTCAATTCTCGAAGTAAGGCGAACCCTTCATTTTTTTTTAAAAACTTGTTCTAATTTTTGCTGAAGTAAGTATCCTTGAGCCCTTAGAATAACCTGAATTCTTCGACGCACTTCTGTGATCTCGACTTTTGATCGTGAGAAGACAACCCTCGCGTTTCCAATTTCTTAATCTTTTCAGGGAGAAACGAAAGGCAGGTTTGTACGAAAGCGAGATGTGTTGACAAAGTAGCATATGTTGGCATTTTTCGGCAACATAACAATTTTTTCCCAGCCTCCTACCACCATGATTCGTGCTTATCTCTCAAAATAACTCATCTGCCTATCACAGAAATGACTTGACAAATGCCGAGGAATCCGGTCTCTAAATATAACATAACATGAAGTTCCGAAATTAAATTTTCAAAACTTTTAAAATGGGGGAAAAAACTTTGAAAAATTTTATTTTACTCAGAAACATGTATTTTCGAAAACTAACGCAATAATTTTGAATTGTTTTTTCATGCTGATTCCGAATGTAGCTACATACCACTGATTTCGTTTTCGCTAACGATTCTGTCATAAGTGAACCATGAAGTTATAACATGTTAGTAAAAGGTCAATTTACGTACAGGAGCGGGCCGAGTTCTGTCCTCGGTGAGTAGAATGGGAATAGATCGAAAATGCCGATTCGGTGGAAAAAATTCCGTGCAACGAGAATAAAAGCCCAGCAATTATACTTTGCTGACTGATATTTAAAAAGCCGACTAAATTACACACAAATTTTTCATATAAACAGAAAAAATTGACTTCAAAGATTCGTGAGAAGGGTGTTACACTCCGTCCCCCTTTGTTTATGAGCGAAAAAATCTTGCATCAAAATTTGAAGACTATAATATTCAGAATCAGTACATAAAACTGGTCCAGATGAACGTGTTTTGGTTTTTGAACCGGCCATTTTGGAATTTTGTTATATTTTCATATTTTGAAAATCACTATAAGAGTAAAAAAGTTTTCCGCGAAATTTTGGAAATAAATTTGAAAATTTATAGTACAATTTCGGGATCAAATAATCGAGAATAGTTGGTTCATTTTCAAGAATGTACAATTTTGGCTAAAGAAGAATTTTTTAAATTAACCTTTCGAAAAACTATATTCAAATACTTCCCAGTAATTCAATTTTGAATTTAGACTTGAATATTCTATCAAATTTTTCGGAATTTCCTCAATTTCTAAAATATGTCAATAATAACGTTTTTTTCTTTTTGTTTTTGTTTTTGGGTATGGGTGTTCTGTGGATCAGAGTGATTTCAGAAAAATCATGTAAATCGTACAATCTTTTTACCACGACGTGAAAAAAAATTAGAAGGCTACCCGCCATTTTTCGGAAACATAGAAAATAATGGACCTCATAATCCCGATATTTTAATTTTACGATCAGCGCACGTACTAGAAATCAGCAAGCGTTTTCATTACGAACAAGTCAACGTTTTCATGTTCCGAAAATGGGATCAGAGTCAGAAACAATTCAATAAAAATACGTAAACAATGAACCGAATATTCAAGAAAAAAGGAAAATAAGGTCAACAATCCTTTAAGAAATTCCAAATTTTCGAGACACTATTTTATTTAGTTCTTTGAAGTGATGGCATTCGTGACCCAAAAAGGGTTTTAATTAATAAAATATTAGAAACTCTAAGGATAATTTGGCCTCCAAAATAAATATTCAGCGAAAACTTTCTGATAGTGGACAGTATACTCGAAATTAAAAAACTTGAAAGTTTTGATCAGTTTCTATACACCTACTATAGTCTTGTAAGAGTGCAATGGACTGCAAAGTCTGAGCGCCACCTCACACACAAATGAATGAATAGTTTTGTAAAATCAAGTAGACTACCTCTACTTATTCTTCACCAAAAACGAAAAAAGAAGAAGATGAGGGGAAGAAAGTGAGTCTAGAAATCGACTGCAATACTTTTACGATTAATTCATCAGCAGTATTCAGACAATACTCCAATGACAAGTCGAAGATTCACTTTATGAACGACTTTACGATGGACGGATTCACAACGTAAGAAAAATTTCAATCTGATAAATTTTTTCTATGCATCAATCATTATAGGACAGAAAAAAATTCTTCGCTCGCTTCCTTTGCTATTCTTTCTCTACATGGACAAACAGAGTGTTTCACAAATTATTCCCTTCGCTTTGTTTTTTATTCGCGAAGTTGGATCTTCACGGGACGAAAATAAATATTCAATTGAGGAAATCAAATTTCTCTTCTAAATAAAAAAATTTTCTCTACCCCAAAAGGAAAGCTCGAAAGTACCACCAATATCGAAATCTGAGCTTCCTAGATCCATGATTCCGAAAACTGCATCAAATTTTTGATCTGGTTTCAATTTGATCCCAATATTCTAAAAAGGGGCCAAATTTAACAGATCAGTGGAACTGAACAAAATTTCAAAGTGTTTTTTTGTCAGTCACTGGTTTCAAATATCGCATCAGATTTTTGATCCAGCTCTGATTTGGGCGGCCCAAAAGTTCTAATTTTGGACTCAAGAATAGTAAAAATTAATTTTGTTTGAACAACTGAATTATCGATTTTCTCCTTTTTTGAGAGGAATAGGGAGGAGGGGGTCGCTGATATTGAATATTGCTTCAAATGTTTGATCTAGGCACCGATTTGACCACAAATTTAACAATCGCCCCGTAATTACAAAAGTGACTAAATTTCATGCCAAATGAGGGAATCAGTTTTACTTGGCGAATGTAACTAGTAAGTTAGGAAAACCGAAAACGAGATGCCGACCTATCAGCTTCGCTTACACCGGCATACAGGTTGTTTCATGAATTAGTACTCCTCCCCCCCTCTTTATTTTTGATCGCAAAATCAGGTCTTCACAGGACAAAAATGGATCTTAAAAAAAAACAATGAGAAAGATAAGAAAAATCACAAAATCAAAAATTAAAGATGATAAGCATCAAAAATTCACACCTAAGTTACTCGAGGACACAAAGCTGAACAAAACAAAACAAAAAATAAAAAAACAAAAACCGCTAAGACGAAATTATCAGTCATTAGTGTTCGAAGTTACTCTATTTTTAATTCCCTACGCGACTCGCTAGTTGCACCACAGCATGGCGTATTTACGGGGAATCGAGTATGCAATTTCATATACATACAAACGGTGGTAATCTCACATTATGTAATTTTTCTCCTGAAAATGAAGTCCGATCGACACGGCGTAAACGAGGAACTTCAAGTGAAAGGGTCTAGTTTCTTTTTGGGTGAAAAAATTTCCTCCCCTTACAAAAATGAGGAACGAATATACCACTCATTTCGGGTTTCTACATGGAAAAGTAATGAATAAAATATCGAAAGAGGGGTTCCTTGGGTCACTGATTTCGCATATCACATCGGATTTTTATCTGGACCCAATTTGGGGTAAAAAACCTAAATTTTTGACCCAAAATGGGCAACATTGAATTGGCTTGAAAATTTGAACAAGTTATCGAAATAGGGATATTTTGGCTCGTTGGTCTCGAATAAGCATCAGATTTTTAATTCCATCCACATTGGAGCCCAAAAATCTAAATTTCTGACCCAGAAAAAAACAAAATTAAATTGGCACGAGATATTCAAGAAAGTTTCGAAGCAGAGTTTTTCTCGATAGCTGATTTCGAGTATCGCATCAGATTTTCAATCTGGTTCTAATTTGGACCCAGTAATATTTCGAAACTAAGAAGGGTCGAACACATATTTTATTGAATAATTGAATAAATTATAAATTTCTTGGGGGTGAGAGGATCGCTGATTTTGAAAATCGCATCAGCTTTTTGGTCTGGTATTGATTGGGGCCAAAAATTCAATATTTCCTCCAACTAACAGGAGCAAAATTCACAAAGCTGGGCTGCCCAGTCGAAATTTCATCTTGAAGGGAGGCGAGGAACCAATGCAATTTAGAAATCCAAACAAAGTATCTTAATCAGTTTTTTTGTGTTCGTAAAGATCGAATTATTCGATTACATTTTTGTACCAGGTTATATGTGAAGTCACTACGTCCGATTTTCAAAATGAAAGTGATAATAATTTGTGACCTGCATCGAGAAAAGGTGGTTAGTGAGCAAAAAATTCTATTTTGATATTTTAATTAATATAAGCATTTATTCGAGGTAGATATGTTACATTTGAGTTAACTATGTTATATTTAAGATAGGTTTGTTACAAATCGACGAAAGCCCTTATTCTGGGCAAAAGCCTCCTTCAACCTCTCCCATTCGGTCCGGTCTGCTGCAACCCTGTGATAGAGACGGTTTCTGATAAAGCTGGTGATATTGTCCGACCACCTAGCCAGGGCTTCCCCGGCTCTCACCCTTCTTTTAGAAACCAAAATGTTGTTTTTATAGTCCATCTGTCATCCTTCATTCTGCACACATGCCCTGCCTAGTCCCATTTTAACCTTCTAACAAAGTGGATGATATTTTTGTTGGATTTTAATTTGTTCTTAATTTTCGTCAGATTCACTTTGTCTTTTAGTTTAATGCCAAGCATTGCCCTCTCCATAGAGTTTTGTGCAGTTCGAAGGTTTTTTTCCAAATGTTTGGTCAGAGACCATGTTTGGCAGCCATAAGATAATGCCGGGAGGACACAACTATTAAATAATTGACTTTTGAAAAAAATAGGATACCTATTTGTTTTTGAATATAAATTTTAAAGACCAAAATTTGCTCCATACTAATGTAATTCTTTTGTCAATTTCTTTTTCTGTTTGATTTTTGAATGGAATCAATTGTCCAAGATATATTATATTTTCAACTGTATCAATTGTTTTTGTACCAATTTTTATTATATTTGTTTGTCCTGAGTTGTTTAGAATTTTTGTTTTTGCCAAATTTATTTCCATCCCTGCTTTTACACTTTCTCTGTTGAGTTCTTCCAGCATTTCCTGGAGCTCGGAGGCACTCTCCGCTACTACCACCACGTCATCTGCAAACCTTAAATTGTTCAGAAATACCCCGTTAATTTTTAGCCCTTTTTTATCCCAATCCAGGTTTCAGAAAATTTCTTCTAAGGCGCAGTTGAAGAGTAGCGATGAAATCGGATCTCCTTGCCTTACTCCCCTTTTAATTTCAAAAATATTTCCCTCTATGTCAGTGACTATTCTTGCTTTTAGCCCCTCGTATATTTCCTGAATTAATTGAATGAAGTCCCTGTTAATCCCCTGGTTTTGAAGAGCTTGAATCGTGTAGTTGTGACTGATAAGATCGAAAGCCTTGGTGAAGTCGATGAAGGCTAGGTGGACGGGGATCTGATATTCGGATGATTTTTGAATAAGTGTATTATTTACCGTATGGAGGTGGTCAGTCGTGGAGTACCCCTTTCTGAAGCCTACTTGGCAAGGCGACTGTATCAGGTCAAGCTTCGCTCTCAAACGATAGTCTAGCATGAAGGAGAAGATTTTGGCTAAGATTGGAATTAGGCTTATCGGTCGAAAGTTTTTGATGTCGTCTTCTGATCCCTTTTTAAATAATAAAATGATATTCGATAGTTTCCAATCAGCTGGAATGGTTTTTGTTTTAAGAATAGTATTGTACATAGCTATAAGAACTTTTATTAATTTTGGTCCTCCGTGCTTGACATGTTCGTTGTTGATGCCATCATGACCCGCTGCTTTTCCTGGCTTCAGTCTTTCGACTGCCCTCTTCACTTCGCATTCCAAAAAGTCCAGTTCGCAATCGTCACTGCCTGATATTTTAATACTAAGAGGTACGGAATCGTCTCAGTATAGCTCTGAATAGAAATCGGTAGCAACTTTATTCATTTTTATTGTTTTTGTACTTTTTGTAGACTCCCATAATTTGATGAATCAAATGATCTAATTTATCTTGTTTAAATTTTCGTAAAAGATTTCTTATCAGTTTGCAAATTAGGTTGAATTCAATTTTATTTTTTGTTGTTTTTAGCTGTTGTTTTAAAAATTCCCTTTTTTTAAAATTAAATCCAAAATTTTTTGAGGGAGTTTTAACTCAGACTTTCCTTCCGTGGGAGGTAACCTTAGATTCGCTGCCTCTATAATCATGTTTTGAATTTGCTTCCAGCTAGGTAGTTCTCCACAGCTCCTCACCGCTGGCAAGTTTCTGTCTAAAGTTGATTGGTAATCTTCTTGGGTTTCTGAGGAGATTCTGGGAGGTAGTTTTTGAGTATCTGGACGGTATCTTTTATTTTTTATAGCTAGTTTGTAAAATATAGGTCTGTGGTCAGAGTGGAATTGAAAGTGAGCTAGGGTATCACAATTTGTTATATTATTAAAAGTTATTGGGGGGAGGGGCTAGTATATAGTCGATTTGAACGTTTGATTTGGGGCTAGCCAAGGCCTTCCCTCTTCTTGAAAAATGTGTTTACTAATTTAAAATTGTTTTCCTGACAAAAGAGAACCAGTTTAGCTCCCCTTGGATTTCTTTTTCCATAGTTGAATTTTCCTACAGTTTCTTGTTCGTCTGTTTTTTGGAGACCTACTTGGCTATTAAAATCGCCTAGTATTACCAAGTGGTTTTTAATGTTTCGTTTTTGCTTGTCCAGAATTTCCTTCAATTGTGAATAAAATTCGTCACAAGTTTTTTTCTTCAGTAGTGGCTGTTGGCGCATATATGTATTTGGATTATTATTAATGATTGTTTTTCAAGTTGGAATTTTATTATGGCTATTCCGTCTGAGATTCCTCTGAATTCAGTGAGTTTGTGACTTATATTATTTTTTATTAAGAAGCCTACACCTCTCTGGTCACTTTGAGAGCCTAAATAGCAAAAAGTATTTTTTTCTTTTGTGAAGATCATGCTTTCGCCATTCGTCCTGATTTCCGCAAGGCCTATAATATCCAATTTTGAGTTTCGGAAGGCTAATTCTAGTCCGGCTAAATTTTCATATTTTTTTAAAGTACGAACGTTGAGGGTGGCAATTTAAATTGATTTTGTTTTTTTAGTTGATTTATTTTGTTGGCGATTTTGTGATTTTTTTAAAGTTTTGAGTAGAAGTCAGGTTTTGATTGATTTGAATTTTTTGGATGATAGGGTTGCTTTGCTGAAGGGTGTGATTGTGACGAGTGTGTTGAGTGTAGTTAGGGTTGTGATTTATTTCAGGTTGATGAGTGGGGGGTGGTCTTGAAGGCCCTAGATGACCAGACTTACCTGGGCCCGAGATTTTGAGATTTTACTCGATTTATACTAATTAGTACTGCTCTTTCACGTGGTGTTTTCGGAAAAAAAAAAAAAAAAAAAAAAAAAATTATTTAGGCTTATACAAGCCATCAATGTTGAGCCCTTTGTAACTGGCTCTTATCAGTCACACGATTTTTAGTCTAGTCAGTAATTCTCAAACGGCAGTATTTTCTTCCACAATGCACACTTCCGCGAGTTGATTTATGCTGAATTTCATTATGACAGATGCTCATACATTCACAATCACTATTTTCACAGTTGGCAATACTGAATAACTAGAAAATTTCTTCTCTCCAGATTAAAAAAAAAGTAACAATAATTAAAAAGTAAATTGTATAGTTATATTCCTCAACACCCATTAATAATTATTCCAAATTTCAAGAAAATTGATCGCTCCAATCCAAGGATATTCGCATTCAAAATTTGTTTTCGTTTTGCTGGGAAATTTATGTTTTGCTTACTAAATGTCTTTTCTCGATGCAGGTCACACTTTTCAAATTTGTTTCCTACTTCAATTCAAAATTATTTTCACTCACGTTACTAGAAATCTTGTGAAGGACAGAATTACAAATTGGTTGTAAAATTGAAGTTCTTACTTCTGTGCCGTACAGCGTGTCAAAAGAATGATTAGAAATATATAAAGTTTATTAACTACGAATAATGAAGAACAATTAAAAAGACATGCAGTATTCGTTCCTCATGCATTTTCCAATAGACGAACCTCGCACAAGTATGAGTAAGCTGAAACTCACAAATTCGATACGGCTCTCTAGAATTTTATTTATCTCAAGTAGCTAACGTTATTTCGTCTCAAGTGGTCTTCATATTTGCTGTACGAAGGAAGAGAGAGGCTTTTTGATTTTTTTTATAATGAATTTGTAAAGCAATTTGCCCCCCCCCCAACATTCTCATGATTCGACGCAGAAAAAACTTATTATAAAATTGAAAATATGTTAAAACTGGACTTGCCCGAAGTTCCTTCCCATTTAACCCACGAATATGACCGAGGAGAACAGTAAAGTCAATTTTCACCCGTGACTTTCGATTTCGCTAGATACTAATTTTTAAACGAATTTGTGGAAATGCCTTTTTGAATTATAGAGCACAATTCGGCAATTTTGATTGTGAATTACGACTTTCGAAGTTGAATGCGGCCAGATACTACATAAATATAATGAGATACATGAATTTCTTGTATCCGAAAACATTATTTCGATATTTTTCCAAATCATTTCAAATTTTCCCACTAATTAAGCGAGTAATTGGTTATTATAGCCACTGCAACAGAAGGAGATCATTCAAGTTTTACGTGCACGTATTTAACTTTTAATACTTTCGTTGAAGAATTCGGTTAGAAAAAAAAAAAACTGATCGAAGTCGAACCTTTTTCAAATATTTGAAATTATCGGACTGACATGTAAAGAATAGGAAGTTCCGATGTATTTATCTCTGTGACACAGCCAAATATCAATTGTACCTTCCACACATACACAAAAAAGTTGTTTTTAATTTTTTAAGAATCTAAGATAAATTTCTGAGATCTCACAAATTTTTTTCCGTAAAATCTCAAGAGTTTTCATGAAAGGGATCCGACAACACAGAGTAGCTTCCTGACTTGGAGAGAAGATCTGGAAGATCACGGGCACAATTTGAATAATCTGTGATATAAATGAAATTGCAGAATAAATGAAACTGTAATACTTCTAATTAAGTTTTAGGCTTATTTACACATTTTGACATTTTGCCAACTTAGGACCCCATTTTGTTGACTGTGTTAACCCCTTCTCAGGGTGTTTCTATTCGAAGTGCCCAAGGGACCAGTAGAATGTAAATTAGCACTTAGAGAGAAGATCACTTCAGTCTCACGCATCTACTTTCTCTGAACACCAAATCCATAAAGACACCCATAGACAACATCCAGTGACCAAAAATACATCTCAATTCATGAATAGCGTTGTACATGAATTTGTTTACAGATCTAGATCATCCGTGAGAATTTCGAAGTAATATGAGGTAAAGACAAGCTGATAAATTCCTTCTAAGACATCTGATTACGTGGAAACCAAAAAGGCTTATGGCTTCGTTTCGGCTTTCAGTCTTTGCCAAAAACATTGTATCACGTATTTCTGCTTCACTCTTCAGCCGCGGACTGAAATACAGCTATTTCGCACTTATACACAATAATTCAGAACGTTCACTTACCCAGGTTTTCCACTTCACACGGCAGCACCATCGTATCACCAAGCACCACTCGGAAAGTCTGTCCTCTTGACAAGAATTTCGGTGAATTCGGTGGTACCGTAAAAGTATTTCTCGATCCGTTGGCCACATTTTTCGGTCCAGCTGTAACAACATTTAAATATTGAACCTTATTAGTTGACACATACAGTAGATTTTAAATTGTTTTGAAGTTCGTAGAGGGTAATAATGATTATGACTACAGGATATGTACAAAAAAGGAGAAATTTCTATTGAAAGCGATCTCGTTGAATTTTTGCATGAACAATTAATATGTCTCTAGCTGAGCTCGGGCACATTTTGTGAGCTCCTCTATTTCGAGAGCCAAGGGGTAATATATCTCTTAAGGATGAAAGAAAATAACTAGGTAGTGGGTACGTACAAATATAATATACTCGAACAATGCAAAATTATTCGTGAAATTGATATCGCGTGGACCGATCTATAAAAATTTTAGAGTGTTTACCCAACCAAGTATAGAAACAAGGAAAAAGTAACTGGACTTGAATAATTTCACGTAATTTCAAAACGGGAAAATTTCAAATTTTCATCGTACGTAGTGGTGCATACTTCAATTCAAATTTTTGGGTTTATAAAAATACAGCCCTCTAATTTTAATCCCCCCCCCAGTAGTTAATTTGCCGAAACACTTCTTCTAGCACTGCGTTAAATAGGTTGGGGAAAGGGGATCTCTCTGTTTAACTCATCTGTTAATTTTAATTCTATCAGTCGCTTTATCTAGTTTTACACTTACTTCCGAATTTGAGTATAGGTCAATTAAAATTCCGATCATTTTTTGGGAAACCCCTTGTTTCGCGGAAGCTAACCGAATACTTTCGTAGAAGTGGAAGTCAAACGCTTTGTTAAAATCAACGAATATTAGGGTTATTTCGAATTGATACTCCTTTGCTTCCTCCAGTATTTGGTTCAAGAATTGAAGAGCTTTTTTCCAAAGTCGGTTAAGTCAAAAAATTTGATTATTCAGGAAATGAAAAAAACGTTGGGACTCCCCCCTCTGAGGCAGTGTTTTTGGAAAAACGTGAAATGTATTGTGGAGTAGTACCTATACCAAACTGTGTTGAACATTTCTCTTTTAAAAAGTTGTAATTCCCAGATCTATAAGACTTCAAAGTTGACAAGGCCGTGACCTAAGCCACTTTGGAAGAGCAAAATGTATTCAAGGACGCTAAGACTCAGATTTGCAGCCTAAATGAAATCGAATTTTCACCACTGTTATGTGTAATATGCTGCATACTGTTCAAAACCACCTGAAAATTTTTTTCTGCCGCTGCCTGCACTCAGCATGTTTTATTGCATGTTAAAAACTGGATCGCGGAGTGCTGAACAAGTCTGATCACTTTGGAAGCCAAAAGTAGTTCGACTTAAGCCACTTTGGAAGAAAATTATTTTATAAATCGCTGGTAACACTGCAAAAAAATGGATTGGTAGGTCGGGATACCTACTTTCTATAGCTACCACTTCACACCACCAGATGTCATATCAAACTCATGTTCGTTAAAATTTGACTTGACCCAAGACCTCTTCAACTGTACTAAGATATTTTCGAAAACCGGCCTGTACGACAGGCTGCTGCCCGTCAAGGGTGTTGCAGATTTTGTTTTGGATTCATAAAGAGCTTATAAATGTTTGATGAGAGACTAATAGGCCGATAATTCTTTTTATGTCTGATCTGTCTCCCTTTTTGTGCAATAAAATTATTTCAGATGAGTTGATTAGGTGAGCGACCCTAGGAAGAATGTAGTTAAACAGTGCGGCCAGTGGGCGCGCTAGGGTACAACTCCAACATTTTGAACGCCTTGTTATACAAGCCATCTGGACCTCGAGTCCGGTTGGATTTCAGTTCCTTCACTGCCTTTCCTACCTCTTTTACCTGTATACTGGGAATATCGTCTCTATTGGTCAGATAGTTGCGTCCATCAGAGTGTTAGTAGTAGTTCTAGTTTGATCGCTATTGTAAATATCACCGTAAAACTCAGTTAACCGTTCTAGGTATCTTCACGCCTCTTGGATTCTTAATTTTGGGGAAAGCATACCTGCCTCTAGCTAAAGCTGTACTAACTTGTTTGGTAGACCATGTGTCTTCGATTATTGACTGTGCTAACTCTTGTTCAAACTTCCTCCAATTTTCTTTTTAATCAATTTCACCACTAGTGCCCTACTTAGGAGATCTTTGGCATCGGTTCTTCTGAGAACTGATATCCACTTCTTTTTGTGAGTCCCATTGCATCGCCATACACGTCCCACCACACCATACTATGAGGCAATACAAGTTCACAAATCTGAAAATTACCTCAATTTTTCTCTTAATTTTCAGTTTTACGCTACGGAGTCATTAGCTCTCCATTTTATGACGCACTTTAATCCTATTTTCTTCATTTTCGTATACTAATATTGTTCGCTGATCAACAACACGAAGTTGAGTTTTCCACGCAAAAAAAAAATCGATGTAAAATATCGTTAATTGCGGGAATTTTTCCGAATACACCTCGGCGAAGATGAAAAAGATTACGACGTTCGCTGCGGAAACTGATACTGTTAAAAATATTTACAACGTATATAAAAATCAGGAAAACGAAACGCCGGAGGAAAAAAATTAACGCTTGCTTCCACCTTTTCCCCTCTCTTCCCCCTCTCTTTCTCGTTTAACCATCAAACTAGGTCTGGAAAATGTTATAACTATGATTTACTGGCGTTTTCCAATCTGAACAAAAGAGGAAAAAGAGCAGACGAGGAATAAAAAAAAAAACAATCGACGAGGAAGCAAACAAAGAATTATATTTTCTAAGAATCCGCGAATTACTTCGAGCTGAAGAATTTCGTATTAAATTTTTTCCTCCATCTCCGGTACCCCGAAGCAATTTTTTTCTCGTATTTTCTCAGTACGCCTGCTCTTCTTATATATTTGTCCTATCAAATAGTATCTCTCGAATAGCGAAGTCGAAGATTAGCACGCTCTATACTGTTTGGACATCGATTTTCTGCAGTCACGTGTGCACGGCCTCGACTTCAAACATTGACTTGTCAAATACACGACACAAAACGAACATCGCACAGCCTCATAAGCTCACATTAGTAAATAACAAGAAAAGGGCGTATACATGTACATATATATCGATGGAATTACAAAACAGCGTTATGCAGTCAATAACTCCATCGATACATTTTCGAACGACGCGAAAAAGTCTGAAGAAGATTTAAAAAATGGAATCCATTCTCGCTCTACGATTATATATACACAAAAATTTACGAGTTAAACTAAATTCGGGAATAAAATTCGGAATCGTCGTGGAAATTTTCGACGCTCGTTTTATGGTGACGAGAATTGAAATAAATTAGTTATGGCCCATTTCGAGTCGCTCGGACAAAAGCATTTCTGATTTAGGCTGTTTTTACGAGTCCATAAATTAGAGAGAAGAAGACGTTGAAATTTTTCGAACGCTGGCCGCACTTTTTAGTTTCGGGGATTAAACTTTAAGCGCGGCAAAATGCTCGTATATTTACGGGCGCAGATAACGGAGAAGAGACAGGTTAACGTGGTCGCTGATTGGGCCATCCGAAAAATTTTAGTTCAGCGACTTCATATTTTATGATATCGACCGAAGGTAAGCAATTTGGCTTCCGGGAATGGAATTCAATAACATAATTTGTTTTCCGCCTTTTACCGACTTTTCGAAGAAAAGGGAGGTATTACACTCGTCACAGTTGTGAAGTTGGGGGCGGGGGCAATGTTTTTTTTGCGTTTCAGAGTGTTTAGAACACGACTGTAATAGTGGCTGAATTTCAGGTTTCCTTATTATATATATATATATATATATTATATATATATATATATATATATATATATATATATATATATATATATATATATATATATATATTATATATATATATATATATATATATAATATAATATATATATATATATAGGTTTATATATGTACACCTTAATTTTGGTATATTATGGAGAAGTACTCGAAGTTGTTAAAATAAGCTTTTGAAGGCAATCGGTCGAGCCGTTCGTGAGTTTTCCTTGAGGACAAAATTTGTGGCACAAAAATCTCAGGAACTATCGAATCATTTGATTCCAAATTTTGGTACATTATAGAGAAGTACTTGAAGTTGTATTGGTGAAAGTTTGATAACAATCGGTTGAGTCGTTCACGAGTTTCCTCAATTTAAGTTCAGCATAAGAAGCGCAAGGCGACTTATGTACTCGATGTTGTTTGGGATTTAATTTATACGAAATCAAATTTTGATAGCCGCGTAGTTTTGTTGTATTATACAAATGTTTCGGTCTTACACGTTTCCGCTTGAATGTATCGATTTCAAATTTATACGAAATCGAATTTTGATAGCCGCGTAGTTTTATATTTTTTATAATACTATTCTCTGTCGAGAGTTGCGTTTTTTAAAACGTGAATGGCCTTAAACATTTCGGCCGAATACCACTAGTCCTTGTCGACATTTGCGTTTTCTAAAACGTTTACCACTTAAAACGTGTCGACAGTGTCTCGATTTCGCGAGGAACGAGCGAAGCGAGTTCCGAGTACGTTTCGGTATTACTGCGAGGAACGAGCGAAGCGAGTTCCGAGTGCTTTTCGGCCGAAGGCCGAAAAGTCGGTACTGCTTTCGCGAAGCGAAAGCAGTTTTTTCTTTTTCGCTGACCATCAGCTTTCTTGAACAAAAACAATAGCAGCCTTGGGTAATGCGATTTCGTAAAACCACCCAACAGAGAGAGACATACATAAGAAGCGAATATTTTGTGAGGAATTCGGTAGGCGGGAAGAGGGGAGCACACCAAGGAGGAAGACGTGGCTCGGCGATGTAATAAGTCTTAATCTTGACCAGAAGCAGATGTCTCTAGTACAGCAATTTCGTAAAAAACCCATCAAACCGAAAGAGACATACATGGAAAGAATGAATGGGAGAGGGGACTAGAGGCCAAGACTGAGGACCTTACTGGACAAGGCAATGAGTCCTAACCAGCAATAACGAGAGTCCCAATGAGTCGCAAGAGCAAGGACATGCCCTTGGTATTATATAAAGTAAGAGTTCTCCTCGCATTAAATAGCTCTCAGCGAGAGTAAACGGAAAAAATTTTTAACACTTTTTTCTTTTCACCACCAAAGTTCTTTTCTGCAAACTGTGCGAAAAACAGGTATGTTCTTATTGACAATTTTACATCTACGTTCTCGAAAATATTGCTGGTCAAACACTTGAGAGAGAAATCTAAAAATTCGAAGTGTAGACCCGTTAGATCGTCAGATTCTATATTTCCGAGGCGGAAATTGAAATTTAGATTTTTTCATGGGATCGTTGAGGGAGTGCTCGTATTCCTACTGCAATATTTGAAAATAATTTCATAGTTCACGATGCTTTATTTTTGTTCGTTCAATGCCTATATCTTTTCTTACTCCTATCTATACGTACTTATTTTCAGGTCAAGATTTCGAAGGGTTTTAAATTTTCTCAACATAAGGCCACAAGTGGGCTCTCGGCAAAAGTTGAAGAATTTAAAAAAGGGAAATCGAAGAAACAAGCGCTGGTACAACCTTTGTTGAATCAGCAACAGCACTCGAACGAGTTCTCTTCCAGAGTTTGTAGGGCGTTCTTAAACGCCAACATACCACTCTACAAAGTTGAACATGCTGAGATTAGAGCTCTCTTCTAAGGATTTTGCAGGAAGAGAGTTGCCTCATGAGTCGACCCTACGTAAAAATTACGTTTCTTCAGAGTATGAAAAGGTATAAATTCATGCACGATCGCCGTATTCCGCATTCTCGTTTAAACGATTTAGAAGTAGTTAACAGGGAACCATCTGTCTCTGTCGTAACGAAGGTAATTTCTCGATAATACCTTCATTTCATGAAGAATATTCATTCAGATACTTTTTTTCGCAAGGTTCTACACGCAATCAGGAACGACATCGGAAGCCACCCAATTTGGTTATCTATCGACGAGACCACAGACAGTTGTGGAAGATACATGGCCAACGTTGTTCTTGGAAAACTCAGTCCCACTGAACCAGGGAAAAGCCACCTAATTCTGTGCAAGGAATTAGACGTGACAAACCATGGGTACCATTGCGCGAACAGTGCCAGCAGCTCTGCGTAAGTATATTTTTTGTTAATTTATCTTTCGAGCGTTTCGCCAAAGAAGAATAAGTACAGTCTGGCTATTATTTCAATGCATTCTACTTATACTCGGTGAATACGGCTCTCTGATAGTCAAATCTTAAATATCTTCTCTTACAGTCGTAGGACATGTCACAATCTCATCAACTGAACCGTACACCCTTCATTTTATGCATTCCTGTTTCAGGCTTGCTGTGGCCAACCTTTTCAGATGAGGAGGAAAACAAAGTACTCGCATTGGTGACTGACGCTGCTCCCTACATGTTGAAGGCTGGGAAGAGCCTCAAGCTTCTCTACCCAAAGACGTTGCATGTTACTTGTCTTGCCCATGCAATGCACAGAGTTGCTGAGGAGCAGCGCGAAAAATCGTCCAGCGTCAACAAAGTCATTTCTTCAGTGAAGAAAATTTTCGTCAAGACTCCTTCTCGCGTCCGTGCCTTCAAGACGTTGCATCCAGAGCTCCCTTTACCTCCTGAGCCCGTATTGACTCGATGGGGAACTTGGATCTTGGCTGCCTTGTATTACAGTGAAAATCTTAGCGCAATTGAAGAGGTGAGACTATTTGAAATATTTAAAATCTCCTCATTTTCGATGTTTTGTCCATCATTCTTTTCATACTTTTCATACCTTCTATGTTTACTCCATCGTACGATCATATGGTGCATAAAATTACGGCGTAATTTTCTCAGTTATTCTCTCAGAGCTAATTTTTTTTCAATTATCTTTTTCCAGGTGATCAATACGTTTGACGAGGCGGACAGCAAGTACATCGCGAAAGCTAAAGCTGCTTTTGAAATGACGGACTTGGTGTCATCCTTGACTTTCATAAAAGCTTACATGACCATCATTCCTGAGGTCATCCTAAAGTTGGAATCGCGAGGGATGGCGTTGGTTGAAGTGGTCGCTACAATAAATGGAGTCATTGAAAAAGCCAAATCATGGACTGGAGAGACTGGGAAAACTGTGAGGAAACAGTTGGAGTTCGTGCTGGCTAGAAATCCCGGTTGGAGTGCAGTGTTGGACTTGGAGAGGATTGGAGAGGATGCTGCGTGGCGAGTCTGCAACGTCAGAGGATTTTCCAAACTACTCTGCACAAGAAGCAGCATCATTCAAGTATCTACCTCTCGTGTCAGTTGACGTTGAAAGATCGTTCTCGTCATTGAAGATTTTATTGACCGATCTAAGAAAATCATTCAAAACTGAAAATATAGAAAAATTTCTTGTTGTACAGACCAACACGAATCTATTTCAATGACTCGTCTAGTAGTACTGAACATTTTGTAAATAGACTTTTAAACTGTAGCTTGCTTGTATAAATGAAACTTGTCATATATATATATACCTGAAACTTGTAGATACAATTATACATACAATATATACATACAATTTGAAAATAAAGCTCGTAGGTATATAAAGAGAAATTGTAGTTTTTTTCGTTTCATTTTCCTTTCCATAGTGTTTAACGGTGTTTTTCGAGCATACTTAAGAGCATATAATGGTTTTTCGAGCATATCTACCTAGTATAAAACAGATGTTTTTTGAGCATATCTGGAGATTTTATCGAGCATATCGATCCGAGCCCTACAAATAACAAACCTGAAGAGGAATGTATTTCGAAAAATAAAGACGATGTATTAGAATTGTCACCCTTAAGTGATGAAAATATAACGTCTGCAGTTGATGATGAAGATAAATTGAAATTGTTGGAAATAATCTAATGTATCGAACGAGTTCGTCGAAATTTTGGCACAGATGGTGCAGCTTCAAAAACGCTTTGGAGGAGGTTCCACTGGAAATATCGAAGGAATTTGTAAATTTTTGAGACGATTGCAGAAAATTCAATCACATGGAGTCTGGGAAACATTCCTCCACAATGCTGCTAGTAATGTATCGTTAAGGCATTGCGGTAGAAGTAAAATAAAAGTACAGCCAACTGCTATATCACGACGTAAAACCACCAAACGACATAGCCTTAATTCATCGATATTTTTTCGCTAAAAATTAGCCGCGATATTTTCTTCCTAAAATTACTTGCCATTTGTTTCTTTTAGTTATCGTGGCTCTGTATTGTTTGCGTTAGCATTGTATTGTTTTACGTTAAATAAATAGCATTGAAACCTCAGATAATTGTAAATATTTATTATTCATTTTAATAATAATATCGCACCGATTTTTATTAATTAGATACTAAAGAGAACTCTATTTACATTGATAACCGGTATTGTGCATTTGGATATAGTTAGTGATAAGAAGATGAAATCGTCGCTTCGGGTCGTTCATTCAGCGAAGGTGCTCTAACGTGTGAGGGTCTAGATATGTGCATAATATTCCGATAAATTCTAATATTATTAAAAAGCCCTATCAATTCATCAATTGAACACTGAAGTGTGAACTGAGTAATCCCGGTTCCGGTGAATGGTATGTCAATGCGCAACTTTATTACACAGCAACAGATGCGCATACAATAAACTTTCAACGTTAGAATACCGTAATCCGAAAGTCACTGTGCGGATTTTATTTTAAATGGGCTCAACTAAAAGGAAATTTTGTGGGCTATAATTTTTACTCTCTTTCATTTTACTTGTAATTCGATATTTTTCGAGATATTTAACGGTAAACGAAAAAATCCGTGAAAACTCCATATAAGGCTACGTGTATTTAACGCGCAACATTGGCCCCACAACCGTCTCGTGACTCTACCCATTCTTATAGAGTCTTCAATACGTTAATTCAAAGTGAAGTGGATACGCGGATTTCAAGGTAGTTCCTCTCACCAAGGGGTGGTTTCAAACTGAAACGAGACTTTCGCGGTGCGATAAGCCCGGATTGCTTCCAAATCTCCAGTTCCTTTTCAGTTATGACACTGCGGCATGCATAGTGGGCATTCGTCGCATTCTTATCATTATCTTATACAATTCAAACGGGAATATCAACACCGGCAGACCGGCACGATGCTATGCCGGAAGACGAACCACGACAATGTGGTCGACCGAGCTGCACAGCAAAACCCAAGTACGCTGTTTGTTCAGGCTCGAATTCGATGTTGTTTAAGCAAGCCTTTATAACGTAGCGAGCGACCAAGCAGCCAAATTCGAGTCGCGCAGCTGACGCGGAAGGCGGAACACATGCACGATCTTCGTAATTAATGTACAACTCGTTTATTCGTGCCGCCGATAAAAGGAAAACAAATAGGCACGTAAACTACTATCGTGCTCTTGCCGCACTTGTGATACACCTATAAATATATACATAGTCTATACACATATCATGGTAGCCTACTATACTTAGGCAAAAGACAGCCCCTGTCCCGAAATACGCCAACACGAAGTAAAAGAGAGGAAATCAAGAATAAACTAGAAGCGTATATATCCCGAATTGATTTCTGTTTATTCCTTTCTCTGCCGAAACCTGCACACGAACGTGTACGTCGACTTAACGTATTTAAATTTGCAAACGAACACGCTTTCTAGTTTACTTAAAACTGAATTTTGTGAACCTGGTACGAGGGGACGAAGGGGGGCGGGGACGACGGCGACGAATGCTTGCGTGAAAATAGATTTAACGAAGCGTCGTCGCCTGGAAATCTGCCATATATCGTTCATATTTTTTAGGTATTCGTCATACGTGTATTTGTGTGCAGTTGCACAGTAGAATGAAAACCGAATCAACTGCTATAAATACGAGCGATAATCGAATTTTATCCGACTATTGAGAAACATCGAAATAGTGGTAGCGCCGAGTGGTTCGTAAACAGATTACATTTCGCTTTATTCCTATAAACGTTCCAGCGTAGCACCGGTATGGAGCACTGTTTCACTAAGCACTTGTTGAACAATTTACATATTATACAGATATACAAGTTGACGATATTTATTTGCAATTCCGAAGACTCGCCGATCCGAAAAGGCTCGGAAAAACGTGGAAGCCATTAATAGTATCGTCATTCATGATTTCGTCGATGAGTCCAACATAATGTTATTCCTAGCAGCACGAATTTCAGTTACTAATGTACTCGGACCGTAAAAAGGAATTTGCTGACTCGGTAGCTGTCGAAAAAATCCCTTCCGTGCCCCAGCAATAAGAAAATGGGAACTTTGGCCTGGGGTCGAAACTACCTTCGCTGGTTTTTCGGACATGGTACGACAGAAGTGTTTAGTCCGGACCCAAGCAATAGCATATGAAATCAAAGACCGAGAGGTTGTAGAAAAAATGCGTGTATTTATCGACAGTAAAAACAAATGCGAGTGCTAAATACAAACTGTGTCTCAACTGTAACTGGACGAAACTAACCAGATGTCCTGCTTGGGCCGATTTGGGGAGAAAAAGGAGAGTGAGTCATGAGAATAAGAAGAAAAAGGTGGTCGTTTTGAAAAGATCTCGTATCGGAAATGCAGGAATGCAGGAGACAAAAGACGTTTGTTAGACACTCGGTTCGTGCTACGCAGACAGTGACCAGGATGATTAGGCGATGTATACAAAAATGTAAATTCGATAGAAAAGGATCGCCGCACCTTCTTACAGTCCGGCGACGTGACCTAATACTTTCATGAGAACATAAAAAGATAAGAAAAGGGAAAAACCTGGCCACAGAGAACATTCAAAACGGGTCCTTTAGGATGTTTCTAAGAGTGGAAATTTCCACCTTAAAACCCCTATTGTCGGCAAACAAGCAGCGTGAATATTGAATTAGATGTGGCAGTTTCTATAAAAAGGGGTAATTTTGTCGATCCGACGAATTTTGAGTTAAGGATAGTAGGTAATAGAGGAAGGAATGCCCGTTCCAACGAGCTATCAGCGAGATCTGTAGCGTTTTTTGTTGCGCAGATCCAAGAGGTCGAAGATGAGTGTAACGAGAATGCGCAAAAACATGTTTTCGAGAAAAACGCGTCTAAAGTTAGATACACCTTTTTCTCCCACTCCTTCAAGCGGCCGTAACTCGCCGCGGAATCACGTTACCAGCCTCGACGAGAGCTTGTTAGAAAGGTAATTTTTCGCTCTTGTGTGTGGTAACAATTCAGAACATCGGATTTATTCGTGAGCTCCGAAAAATCGCGAAGAAGCGAACGCAGACATTCTCATTCTTTTCTCTTTCTCTTTCATAAGTCTCTTTCTCTCTCTTCCTCTTCTCTCTCTTCCTCTACTCCCTCGCACCCATAAAATTTTATCTTTTCGTTATTGCGATGTTTTTTCTGTAGAAATCGACCAAAATCTCAAAACTGATTTTTTCAACCAAAAAATGTTGTTTTTGTTTTTTCGCATTTTCTGAGACGTTGATTGACAAAGTTACCCCTTTTTATAGAAACTGCCACAATGGGTGGCATTGAATCCATGACTGAATATGAGCACAGCAGTGGCCTAATTCCAGGCAAGGAAGGTAAGCGTCGCTTACCCAGAAAATTCCTGAGAAAATAAGTTTTCATACACAATATCAAATTCAACTTGTAACAAAGGAAAGAAAATGAAACATTGGGTAAACCAGCGACTGTACTGACGATTACGGCCACGGGCGTAGCCAGCGAGGGGCAATGGGGGGGGGAGTTGCTCCCAACCTGAATTTTGAAGAGAGAAAAAAAAAAGAAGATTATTTTCGAATATTTAAAGCCAATTAAATAAAATTCACAGAAAATACGATGTGCCTAGAGGCCTAAACGCTAGATAACAAAAATGTGTGACTGGTGCCACACTGATAGCAAAGCAGTGACTTGTACTTGCATAAATTCTATCTTTTTGCTCCCCCCTGGAAAAAGTTCTAGCTACGCCCATGCTTCTGACGCTTACGCTGAAGTATAATTAGAATAAATTCACGGGAAATATATACTGTTCGGCATACAGCAATCCTTGTACATGTATATTCGTATAGGCCAGCGAGGTGTACGTTGGATCTAACACTTCTTTTCCATGCTGCACGCATTGCACGACTTACACTCCGCCTCCGTGTTAATTACCAACACAAAAACACACTAGCATGTTCAACGCAACAAAACCTGTGCGTTTGGTTGCGTTCTCGAAGCGCTTAGAGTCAGATTTGGCTCGGCTGGCTACACACAAACGTTGAAGTTGACAAAGAAACTTGATTATGTTCCTCTACTAGTCAGAAAGCGGGGCAGGAGAGTTTAGTAGAAATAACTGAATTGAACAAACTAATCAAAAGAAGTATTCGAGAGGATATATGAAATTATGACTTTTCGAACTCATCAAAGGCATAATAGAAAAGAGAGGATCTACAAAATTAGCGGAAAGGCAAAGGCATAATAGAAAAGAGGGGATCTACAAAATTAGCGAAGAGGGCCACCACTAAATGCCGCTATTTGCTACCTACGTTGTTAAAGGAGGGGGGAGGGGCCATACACGACAGGGCAGAAATTATATCAGAAGCAACGAGATTTTATAAGAAATTATATGAGGATTCGAGGAAAAGATGTCATAGGGAATACTTGGAAAAGAGTAAAACAGAAATGAAGGAGCTGATTAATAAGGAGAGAGTGCCTGTCTTTTTCACAAGCGAAGTAGAAAAAAGTATTAAGGAACTAAAATCGGGGAAAGCATCGGGACCAGATGGTATTAACAATGAAATAACGAGAATTCTAGTAGACGAAATTGTGGGACCTTTAACTGTACTCTTCAGCAAAATAATGGAAAATGGGGTTACTCCCAAACAATGGTTAAAAGCAGAAATAATTCAACTCCACAAGAAAGGAAATCGTGAAGATATCAACAATTATCGTCTTATTAGCCTATCGTCCAATATTGGGAAATTCTTCGTCAAACTTATTAAAGGAAGGATCTATGGTACGCTAGACTGCAACCAAACAGTGGATCAAGCTGGATTTCGCAAGAACTACTCCACCGTAGATCACATCTGAACAGTAAGTCAGATCCTGGAGAGGGCGAGGGAGTATAGAGTAAGCATTCGATGCGTGTTCGTAGACTTCCAGAAAACCTTCGACTCCATTTATCACGACAGATTGTACAGGGCACTAGCAAAACAGGGCTTCCAGAAACTCTATTAAACATTATAGCTTATATTTCTGAAAATGCCACGACAAGTACTGTGTTGGACAAAAAAGGGAAGGACTTTCCGGTGGAAAAGGGGGTCAAACAATTTTCAACAGTGTGCTTGAAGAAGTTTTTAAAAATCTAAATTGGGAAAACAGGGGGATAAAAATATACGGCAAAATGCTGACAAACTTAAGAATTGCGGGCAATATAGTACTTTTTGGGAAAAATAACGAAGAAATTAAAAGCATGTTCGGGGAACTGATTGAAGAATGCGAGGAAGTGGAATTAAAATGTAATATCTCCAAAACAGTGCTACTGGTGGGCGAAGATGGAGTCGAAGAGCTGGGGGAAATTGTTTCAGATAATGCAAAAATCAATAAGGTAAAGGAATGTAAATATTTGGGGCCAACGATGAGCTTCAACAAAAATAGATTAAAAAACGAAATAAATTTCAGAATTACTAATTCGTGGAAAGCCTTTCGGGCAAACAAGCATATCTTTAAAGAAAAATTCAATATAAACACTAAAATGAAAATTTGAAACAGTGTAGTGTTACCGGTGCTAATATAAGGCGCTCAAACCTAGGCCTTTCCGTTGAAGCTGAAAAAAAGGTTGGAGGTGACCCAGTTTTCCATGATTCGTAGTATCCTGGACCTCAAATTGAAGGACAAAATTAACAAAACTAAATTGTAAGGAGATCTGGGCTGACTGATATAAATTATATCACGAAAAAACTAAAATTTAAATATGTAGGACATATGTGCAGACGAAATAGGAGAAATGGAACATAACAGCAACGAATTGGGTCCCCAGAGACCATGAAAGAAAGAATAAAATAATTTATATTAATTTTTATAATTATTAACCGTCTTTTAGAAAAATTATAAATATATCCACATATTATAAATATTAATAAAGATCTAAACCTATGATGAATTAAAAGTAATAAAAAACAAAATTTTCTTATTATTATATTAATATAAATTGATAAAATTATAAAATTTATATAAATAATAGAAGAATTAGCAATGCGTCCCTCGATAAAGTGGCTCGATGAAATCACCAGGGCAGTCGGCCCAAACTGGGCAAGCGTGGCACAAGATAGAGTAAGATGGAGAAAGGTGACAGAGGCACATGCCCCACGGTGGGTGAAGTAGTCGGGGACTTGATGTAGGATCCTGAGGATCAAAATTACTCAAGTTATTGCATACATCGCTGTACTACGTCGTGCTGTAAATAAAAATATTAAAAAAAAAACTAGTCAACGCATTACGTTTGAATGCTCCGTTTTCTTTTTTTTTTTTTTTGGTCCCCAAGATGCGTAGGTATTTGAAATTTTATTGAAAAGCTGTTTTCGCGACTTACTCGTAATGAACAATAAGAAATTATTCATGGTGGAAAGCCTAAACCAGAATTACAATTTTTTAAAACTGAGCAAGAGTTTTACTAGACATTGCCAAGTATCGCAATATGAAAACATTTTGTGGTTAACCAGTTGAGATGGTGGAAAACTGTTTTGTTGGCCATGTCTATTCAGGGATGTACCGATAGGGAGCAACTCCTCCCTTCCCCTATAAGAATTTTTCACTCAGCAGATGGAAAATCCAACAAGTCAAAAGGGTTCTTTTTTTTTATATTCGGTAATTTTGAGTTGAGTCAGTTGGGACTTTCACAATTTTTGCTCCCCCCCCCCCCGAAAAAAACTCTCCGGAGGTACGTCCTGTATTCGTCACAGAAAAGAATAAATGCATATGGAATGATCCTACACAGGGATACAACAATCTGAATAATTTCATCAATGACATTTTGTGGTAGCATGTTTCATACTTTTATTCTGATTTTTACTTCACCTCTACGCTTATCCCTTACCTCATAGGAAAAATCACTGCACACTACTGGAGCACAGAAGCATCGTAGGCAGCCGATGTCGGCTCTGACCTTTCTCAAAGTACTCTCTACTGGGAGATGTAAGAAATGTGCGGCGGCAGCATCCACTTCTTCCACGGGTTTGATTTGTTATGTATGCCCTGTATGATACATCAAACATTCCTTTCTTAAAACAGGCTCCAGATGAAATGAGAACGGCATCGTCGTACTTTCGGCGATATGATCCTCATTCGGGTAGTTTTTACACTCTTTCTCGCGATTCTCTCCTTGTTTGTAGTTCCGTTTTTTCGAGACCACCAGATCAATCCTGGCCAGATTTTAAAAAGACAGCCGGCAATAAATGCCTGCGAGACAGAACGGTTTTGTCTCAACTGACATCAGTCGAGCTAACTACTTCTTCCGAATACGGAGCTAGAATTAACCCCCGAATTACGGATGTACTGAACGATCTTTCTGGTTAGGTGATAACGAAGTCGGGGAGCAGCCAGGGTTAAAGAACCTATTAGTCCAAGTACGCGCATACGCCATATTGGAGTACATCGTGCTCGTGGATGCCGAATCTGACTATGTGGAGCGTACCGCGCAGTCAATTCGACATCGTGTAGGTTCTTTACTAGGGTAGGCTTTGCCATTCAACCCCGAGATCAGAAGCAGCTGAACTTGGAACACTCGGTTCACTGCGACTACGTTTCGAATCCCACCGCTCAGCAGGTCTTGCATCCACCGGTGAGTCTGAAGCTGGCACGACCTACCGAAGGAAGAACATGCTAGCATCATAGCCTTTTGGTGGTGGCGATACCGAAGACGGTCTCACTTAGAGAGACAGCAGGAGCGAGTTCTAGCACACTATCCCGAAGTCAGATGTCCGAGTCCGCACAGTCTCGGTTCCTGCGAACGCGACGCGAATCCGGTTGCGATCGCCGAGAACCCCCTTCCCCTCCAGGGTCAGTGCGAACTCACAACTATAGAGACTCTAGCTTCGGGGCTACACTCAAAAAGGTTTTCTGAGCTTACGACTGCTAAAACCCTCCCCTCCCTTTCCTCGCATAAGGCCGGTAAATATGGGCTGATTTTATTTTCTGTACAATATTACGGATCCTAGAACAGCAGGCTGCCTTTTCGTGTTTCCTCTACACAGCCCTCTATAAAATTTGTTGACTGAGCCTTCCCGCCACTGACTAAAGGGTCTAGATATTCTCAACAACGACGCTCAATTCATGGACCCTTTTTTAGCGTTTTGTTTTTTGTTCTATCTCCAACAGCACAACACACTTTTAGAGTCTGTTTACCTTTTTGTTATCTGTCTGCCAACGCAAAAAATCCTGGTCGGCATTTTTCAACTCTAAACATCGACGGGAAACAGGTCAACACAAATTGTTAGAAATTATAAATTTCTCCGCTAGGAATGCTTGCGTATGAGAAGATCTGGCCTTGAAGATTTTCATTCCTGTATCTTGGCCCACCTTTAACCTACACTCTGCTCTGCCGCGGTACTCTGTACCGTCGCATATAGAATATGCACAATTTAATTCTCGAAGTCGCAACGTTAAGTCCCATATTACAACGCTCGCTCGTCTTTGTGAAACTTTCAGTAAGAACTCGATAAAGAAGTCTTAAAGGATAATATAGTCGGTTAAACAAAAAAATAAAAAGGAAGAAAGGAATCTGGAGGGGGACCGCTGTCTTACCCAGTAACGAATAGCCATTTGTAGGAAGCCAGTAAAAATTCCCAACCAACCGATCGTATAAATTTCGGGCGAAAGTGGTATCGAAAATTCGGAAAGCGTAGAAAGGCAGCTTAACTTAAAAACTTCAGTTTGTATTCCGGAAAGATGTTTGTTATTTATCACCGCGGAGGAAACGAGAGCGTTTGTTTACGGAAAGAGAATTTTTTTCTGCTGTTTGTTCAGTATACCAGCGATGCGATGCCGCACGACGTTATATTATTTTTGCCTTTTGTATAATTTTTATTTCCATAAAGTGTGCATGTCAAACAGTTGAAATGATTTTTGACAGCGGCTTATTGATTCGCGACGATGATATTTCTATATTCGTACAGTTGACAGAGTCGCATATGAATTATTACAGAGTGACAGGGGAGGTGTTATATATGTATACGACATACCTTGCGCTGCATTATAGTATACTAGCTGACCCGCTTCGCGGCTCATCTAGACCGTGGGCTAAAGTAAGTTGGCTAAGGTGAGCTGGCTAAAGTGTTGGCCTCCCTCATTGGCGTGGAAACACGCGAATACATGTCGAAATTTAACCGCAAGCAGCTTCGCCGGCATTAGTATGTCCTCTCCTCTTCCCATTACAGCAAACTGCTTTCCCATCTTCCCTCTTCATCCTTCCAACAAATCCCTGTGATCTTTTCCTGCCTGAAAACTTGCAGTTTTCCTCCCTCTACCCTTCCCGTACTGCCGGCATTGGCTGCTAATGCAACTGATAAGCGGGTGGTCACTTCACTTCTTCGTCTTTTTCAATGTCTTATAGACTTCACTTTTTACTTACACTCTTTGTAACCAGCTGCGGATTTAGAAGCTATGCCGCTGTATGTACTTGAACGAAATGCCCCCTCACCCCTCCACTGCATATCCTCCTAATGAGGTACAGGTCAAAATTTGATAATTTTTCCCAGGTATGTTTTCTGCAACTTCTACAATATTTTCCTTTTTTCTGTTTGTCTCTTCTTCTTTTTCCCTTTTTCCGAATTTCCTTTCTTTGTCCCGCTGGTTTTGTGCAAAAATCTGCCGCCCTAGGCACTTGCCTAATGTGCCTATTGGGACATCCATAGCTGGAACTGCTAATATGTGATAAAGAAGATGCGTTGGTAGGCATTTAGATATTTCAGGGGAGCGGGTCCGGACCCCCAATCCTCTACCTATTATACTTAGTACCAGAATATCCTTTGTTGTCTCTACCTTTCTGTGTGTACGTGCGTGCATGCGTGTGTTGGCCGACGAATTGCCGTGTGGCGACTATAGCCGGTTTTTGCTCGAAATGGTTCCGTGAGAAACGCTACAGAAATTTACAGAAATTTACAAATGCAAATAGCTTCAACTTTCACTCCTTCTCACAGAATGGTGACCCCCTCTTCCTGGTCTGGCTTCTCGGAAATTTTGGCATTCAAGGCAACAAATTGGTGGATGTCACAGCCAAAAACCCAACCCTGGACTGCCGGTCCTCCTCAGTCGCCCTTGTTTCCGATGTAAAATGCCTGTTTCGAAACACGATCCTCGCTCAGTGGCAGGAAAAATGGTCCATGTCCCGTTCCAAGCTCCATCCCTTTAATTCATTGGCTCTATCTCCCCTCCCTGGTATATCGTCCGCACGCAGGATTAAATTCACCCTGACTCACCTACGCATAGGTCACATCAAACAAACCCACTCCTTCTTTCTGTCGGGCCTGAAGTTCCCCACCTGCTCCCTTTGTGATTCCATAGACCCCCTGGCTGTCTCACATGTTCTCCCATCCTGCCTGGGTTCCAACTCTCTCTCTCTCTCTCTCTCTCTCTCTCTCTGCAAACATCTCAAGCTCCTCGAAACACTCCATACATTTTCAGTACAGTCAGCAAGCAATAACAACTAATTTCTGTTCCATCTATTCCATAGGCAAACAAACTCATTTATGTATTTCGAGAGCTGTGGCATCGAAACCTGATCAAAATTTTTCAATCTCTCGAGACAAATTCAAATCTGTCGTCAAAATTGAGGTACAGTAATTTTTTGATACATTTTATCAACATATACTCCAATTTTTGAGCCTATCTTGGCAATGGAGCACCGCTGCCAAATTTGATCAATAAATTTAAAATCAGCCTTAAAGATTGAAGGACAATCGCTTCGCGGCTCATCTAGACCGTGGGCTAAAGTGAGTTGGCTAAGGTGAGCTGGCTAAAGTATGTTGGGTTAACTGAGTTAGTCCTTTCCTTTTCCCTTTACAGTAAACCGCTTTCCCACCTTCTTTCCCCGGCCTTCCAACGATTCCCTGTGATCCACATCCGTGATTTTTTCCTGCCTGAAAACTTGCAGTTTTCCTCTCTCCACCCTTACCGCACTGATAAGCGGGTGGTCACTTCACTTCTTCGTCTTTTTTAATGTCTTATAGACTTCACTTTTTACTTACACTCTTTGTAACCAGCTGCGGATTTAGAAGCCAAGCCGCTATAGGCATTTAACAAAATGTCTCCTTTACCGACTTCCTATCCTCGTAATGAGCTGCAGGTCAAAAATTGATAATTATTTCCCAGTTATGTTTTCTGCATCTGTTTCCTTTTTTCTGTCTGCCTCTTCTTCTTTTTCTCTTTTTCCAAATTTCCTTCATTTTTCCAGCTGTTTTTGTAAAATTTTCCGCCCCTTGAAATCTATTACCCTAGGCACTTGCCTAATGTGTCTATCGGGAACTCCATTGCTGGAACTGATACCACATACAGGTATTTAGATTTTTTGGGGGAGGGGTTCAGACCCCCACTGTTAACGGTTGCGTTGTACTTTAGGTACTCGCAGATAAACTAGCGAGCAATACGTTTATATTCTCGTGAAGGTTATCAATAAATCGCAGCTTTCACACCGTTATCTTTTGATTATTATACGGCGGAAGGTGCAATCTTGATTTTGGCGTCGTTGTTACGACGAACTTAACCGAGTAATAGTTCGAGCGTCGCGGCGCTCTTTGAACTCACGCACAGTTAGTATCGTGCAGGGCGAGCTACTTTTAGCTTCAGCCTACTGGTACGGACGTGCGACGTCAGGGGCGTAAAATTCTCCCGTTTCTCTTTCCATCTTATTTTCGGGGTTTGGAATCCCACCCCTGATCAGCTATTACCATTTTAACCGTCTACACCCACCCTCTTCCCTGGTATCCGCATCTGCCCTTACCTGTTATGATTCGCCAGCCAACTGCGAACAAACACGCACACTTACCCACAGATGAACTAACACTTTTATACATATTAGAGAAGAGCGATTTGGATCACGAGACGCAGGACGCATTTTTACCCGCAGTTTTAACTAATAGTTGTTGTGACAAAAAAAAAAAAAAATGTAGAAAAATAGGCGCATTTACCTATTATATTTAGGTACTAAAATATCCTTTGTTGTTCCTGTTCCTAATCTTTCTTTGTGTATGTTCGTGCGGGCGTGTCTGTGTGCGTGTGTTGATAGACGAATTACCATGTACCGGCTAGCCGGTTCTTGGCTCGGAAAAGGTTCCCTCTTCCCTGAGAAACGCTACTGAAATATCCGGAAATTTACAACTGCAAATAGCTTCAACTCTCATTGCGTTCAGATGGAGAGTCCTGATCTATTTGCAGTTTACTGCTTCATATTTGTGTTATTCAGAGGAAAATGTTCGTGTTTTCAAAAATTCAGTCGGATAATTAGAAGGAATGCTGAAAATAGTTTTCAAAAACTGAAATTTCAGGGCTTTTGGAGATACGTGGTTGAAAATGGGCCCTGCGGTACATAAATGAGTATGAAACAATATCCAAATATGTGGCAGTTTCTATAAAAAGGGGCAACTTTGTCGATCCGACGAATTTTGAGTTACGGATAGTACGTAATAGAGGGATGAATTCCCGTTCCAAGGAGCTATCTGCGAGATCAGTAGTGTTTTTCTTTGCGGAGATACAAGCGGTCAAAGATGAGTGTAACGAGAACGCGCGAAAACACGTTTTTGAGAAAAACGCATCAAAAGTTAGACACACCCTTTTACTGCCACTCCTTCAAGTGGCCGTAACTTGCCTCGGAGTCACGTTACCAGCCTGGACGAGGGCTTGTTAGAAAGGTAATTTTTCGCTCTTCTATGTGGTAACGATTCAGAACATCGGATTTATTCGTGAGCTCCGAAAACCGCGAAGAAGCGACACAGACATTCGCATTCTTTTCTCATTCTCTTTCATAATTCTCTTTCTCTCTCTTCCTCTTCTCCCTCGCACCCGTAAATTTTGTCTTTTCGTTATTGCGATGTTTTTTTACCAAAATCTCAAAACTGATTGTTCCGGCCAATATATTTTGTTTTTCTTTCTTCGCGTTTTCTGAAACTTTGATCGATCAACAATGTTACCGCTTTTTATAGAAACTGCCACATATGTTATGGTCGCATTAAATCCATGAACATGTAATGATGAGGCATTTTGAGCTAGCTTTGGAAATTTCAGATTTTCAGCCCTCCCAATAATTTCTGAAGGGAGAGAGTTACAGCCACCAAATTTTAACAAAATGTGAAGAAGTTCGATGTAAAACAATTCTGAAAAGTTCAAGTTGAAAACAAGATTAGGGGGCCTGCAGGGGACAAAATAATGTGGCCCCCTCCTAATCGGGAACCGAAATTTTTTATAGCCTAAAACCTCATCCGGGCTCATACGAACACATCCAGAAAGTTCCAACCCCCCAGCTCTTATGGTTCAGCCGCCAACCTCGAACAACCAACCGAACAAACAAACAAACAAACAAATAGACAAACATTCACTTTTATATAGTAGATGAGGAGCTCTGAAATAGCAGCTGTTGGTGAAATGAGAAATAGCATGTTAATTATGAAAAGGACTACCTATCGACTGGTATCGACAGTTAAAATGTTCTGCCACAGAATGCAGATATTGCGATGTGTCGAGAAAGTGCATTATGCAGGTATCCAATTTGAGTAACCAAGGAGACAACCTCTGGATTTAGGCCACTGTTGAAGTAACTATAGGTATACATGTTAAAACATAATCCGAAGTCCACTGTATATACAAAAAGAAAGAGCGAGACACCACCACCAAAACCTATCGTTGTCTTTTTCCATACCGCTAGACCGCCTACTTTCAGGTTGCTTTTACGAGTATGGAGCGTGTGCGTTCCAGTGTGTTCTTTAGTTCGCTGGTAGTTCTTTTCCCGATCTGACAGAACTGACATAATTTTGACCTGCGTCAATTTTGCGAATTGTGACACGGTATTTCGACATTTTGAAAATCATTTCAACCAATCAGAGCATGTCGATGTATTTTTGACTTGTTGACACGCTTTTGACCTGACACTAATTTATCAATTCTGCTACAAGTGGGCGGAGCCTATGTGATTCTCAAGAAAACCGACACTGTTTTGACTCAAAAACGTGTTTTTTGACACTGATTTTGTAGCTCGGGTTGGGTAACAGCATTCGGGTATCTCAAGGTGTTTCCCTTCCAACTTTCTTAAGACTGTTAACTTCAACAATGTTGAAGTGTATAATCAACATTCAACTCTCAACAAGGGTGAAAGGACTTGTATTCAAAAGCATCATCATTCATCGTTCACGGTTGCGACTTTGCGCGTAATCCCGTTTAATTAAAAAAGTCATTACGGAGGTATTCGCTGAAATTGGCTGATAATTTTGTTTACACCTCAACCGAGCCAGCGAGACAGGGCGCGTTTGTACGTGTTGAAAAACATGCGGTAGTTTTCTCGACGGTAATTTTGGTGCGCGGTCGGAGCGGAAGAAAGACGAGCGGAGCAGCAAAGCGTGTGCGAAGGCGAAAAAGAAAAAAAAGGCCCGCGCCGTAACGTAAATCTCGCCGGAAAAATGATGCTGAAAAAGAGACCGGTCAAGGAAGCCATCAAAAATAATGGCCTGTTCGCCGAAAGTGTGAAAATAGTGGTCTGTATCGTGCGGTTAGCGAGTTTTTATGGAGTGTAGCGTAGACCAACTTCATTAACCGCTTCCTCTCTGCATTGCGCCGCACCAGAGCTCAGGTTTAAAAACTGCTGCTGCTCGTTCGCTCCATTTCGGACCCCGCCCTGCTTCGCATTACCACTCTAGGTTCGCACAACGAACCAGCGAAGTCGCGCAATTTGGTGAAATGTTACTCGTTTTAAGCTCTAAACCGTACATGTATATACACAGTACGATAAAAATGACTGAATTGTCAAGCTTGGCGACTGCAGTGGGGGAAAAAGGAATCGGAATCGACAATTGGCACATTCAACCTGTCCTGGAAATGGAAGCACTCATGACATTGTTTTCGTCTCAAGGTGCGGAAGGTAGAGTAGGGTAAGATGACGCAGTGGGTAAGACGCCGCAGGTGTCCGTTTTGCCATGTTAACAGCGCTGTAGAATAAAAGTGACGTAGTAAGTTTGTGGTGCTCCTATACCAGACCCTGTGTACGAATTCCTATAGCCACAGACCAGTTCGTTCTTTTTCTATGATTTTTTCTGTAATGTTTTATCTAAGAGAAAGTTCTTGAAAATGTTTGATCATTTTGAAGCCGTTTTGCGACACTGTGATTAATTTTTGTTACGAAGTACGGCAGTATTTAAGGGTAGATAAGATGGCCAAAGTGTGAGTAAGTAAAGATGCCGCACTATAGTGAATGATAAATTTCGATTACTAATGATCTAAGAAAAGCTTCTCAGTTTGTTATTTTCGATTACGGTGTCGAATTATGTCAAAAAACTCCTAGAGGATCTTGGGCAGAAACGCAGCTGAAAAACGCGGTGGAATGAATATGTGGGAAAAAAACATAGCATACGTGAAACCAGCCGGTTGTTAAAAATTCCGGAAAGAAAACCTACTTACTTAAAAGTTACATTTTATACGTTTTATACAATAAATACAGCCTTGAAACAGATGTTTCGGTCCACCCACTGGAACATAGGCCTCCTTGATCAATTATTTTGATACAAGGGTTATAGTCTGATTCCCTTTGGTGACAAGCCATTGCTGGGGAATGGTTATGAAAGAGTTTTCCTTCTCCATAAGGGGCATGCAACCTGCATGGCACACCAGACTAGTCAGGTGTGAGTAGTCTATAGGTGTGGCTAACCCAACTGTAGTCTTTTTGAATACCGGCGGAACAAGTAAATTGAACTCCACCTCCTGCTACAATTGGTGTGGCTTGGTCGGATGTTAGTTTTTCATATTATATTCTTGCATTTTATTATTTTCTTATCATATTTTTAATCTTGAAAATTCGCAGTCCGTACTGGGATTCGAACCCGCGTTCCTTGGTTTAGGAGGCAGCGTTCGAATCCACTCGGCCACCAAGCCACATACATATACTCGAATTAAAAAAAAATCGTATAAGATTGCCTATTTTCATTGCAGTTTTACTTAATGCATAATTTCCATTAGCCATCTTACCCGACCAAAAAAGGGCATCTTACCCACACCATCGGGCAAGATCAGTTTTTTTTTTTTTTTGCTGTGATGTTTGGGAATTTTGAGTTGAGTCAGTTGGAAAAATTCAACAAGTCAAAAGGTTTTTTGTTTTTCTTTCTTTGATACTTGGTAATTTTGAGTTAAATCAGTTAGGAATTTCACAATTTTTGCCCCCCCCCCAAGAAAAACTCTCTGGTCGTACGTCCCTATGTCTATTATTCGTCACAGAAAAGAATAAATGCATATGGAATGACCCTACACAGGGATACGATAATTTGAATCATTTTATCAATGCCGTTTTGTAGTAGCATACTTCATAATTCTTATTTTTACTTCACCTCTAAGTTTATCGCTTACCTCCTAGGAAAACTCACCGCACGCCACTGCCCTCAACCTTCCCTAACCCCCTTTCCCAGGCTATCCTATGAAATAGTTTGTTGTTTAGAAAACTATAAAAATCGTACTTCCACCTAGTTTTTATCTTGCAGATTTTCTTTCATTTATTGGTTGCTAAAAGGTGACCCTATAGGTCCAACTGTCATCCTTCATCCTCGCAATGTGCCCCGCCCAGTTTAATTTTCGTCTCCTATATGTGGTAATGAATTTATTATTATGTGGTAAGTTTTCCCGTACAGTTTTAGTAGATATTTTATCCTTCCGTTTTAATTCGTGTATAGATCTCTGCATTTAGACATAACGAGAAGGGGGAGAGGAACTCCTCCGGGCCCAGAATTTTTTGAGGGGACACATTATTCATAATCTGATTCATTTTGTATATAAAAACGGGGGAATAGGGGACATAATATAAAATACTTTAATTTCGAGTATGGTGTGGAGAAATCGACCGAACACCAACTCCAACAATATCCTGAGGAAAAGAAACCAATAACAAAGGGAGGAAGTATATCAAAAATATGTATACACAACTCTTGGCCTAATACGGTCGGTCACGCTGCGGCGTAGATGGACCTAGGCTCACGTGGCGGCGCTATTTACCTGTAATTCAGAAGAAGAAGAAGACACGGCTGAGTAGTTAGGTCCCCAACTATCTCCTGTACCACTAAAGTAAATTAAAGAAAAGGTCGGACGAATCCATGAGTACACCTGTCCCTGATCCAGCATACCGCCAGACCAACGGTGGGGGTCTGCGCTCACTCTCCACACCGTGCAGACCATTTAGAGCTGAGTCGTCCTGATGATTACGCTCCATAAAGAGGACACTCGATGCCCCCCCCCCCCACAGTGTACATGCGAGAGAGATTCAAGATCGGGAGATGAGCAGAGGGAG
Source organism: Acanthococcus lagerstroemiae (assembly GCA_031841125.1). Classification (NCBI taxonomy): domain Eukaryota; kingdom Metazoa; phylum Arthropoda; class Insecta; order Hemiptera; family Eriococcidae; genus Acanthococcus; species Acanthococcus lagerstroemiae. The sequence goes on along the minus strand of CM063108.1, from coordinate 38,058,979 downwards.
CACATCGTCGCCAGAGCCTGGCTTTCCCCAACTATGAATAGTACTCCCCCTCAGCACTACCTTCGGCGTACCTTCGGGTCCACGTGACAGGAATGTCGGTCGATCACTGACCTAACATATACTAGGTACTGACTACTGACTAACGAAATTCTACATAACCTATCGAAGGCAAATACTAAATAAGTGACACACTTAAGAGGTGAGCACATTTACCCAAAGTTCGGCTAATGAAGGCACAATGCGGTAAAGAAAATCGAAAAATGCATGTTCAGCGCGCACAGCCACACAAAAATCAGACTAACTATTATATAGCCTCGCAATCGTGGCAGAAACGAAGATAGTACCTATGTGTGAATGGGCTCTGCCTGTCGTTACTAAGGTACTATACCCCAGATGCGGACATCCGTCATTTTGGATCCTACAGTGCCCGCGGATACCAAATCCGACTATGCGGAGCGTACCGCGTAGTCAATTCGGCATTCACGGGCACTGTACGATCCAAAATGGCGGATGTCCGCACCCGGGGTATAGTACCTTATCGTTACATCATCCCTATTGTCCACACCCTCGAGGAAATGATACCATTCCTTCGACAGGCCGAGTTCGCAGCTTGGAGGTATCGGCCAGTGCCAAGGGGTGCCTAGAATACGGATATTACCAAAAACATGTTTTTACATTTTGTACATTCTTTGATTTTTTGCTTTCGGGTTTTCGAACGCAAAATCATGATCTCCACGGAGGACCCGAGAAAAATCGCACAATTTTTTTCTTATATCCTTTCCGGTCGGATTTTCTCTTGACAGCCTTGACTTTGACAGTGGGGCACTTTTCACGCTAATAATAAAGTAACAGACACCAACCGATTAGGAGAGAAGACACAATACACTCTACAGACATTGGACAATCACGACGAACACAGAAACCAGTAAGAACATTGGACTACACAAGCTCGCTATATCTACTATCACCTACCACATCAAAGTGTACACTTAGTGCAAGAACCTCGATGATGGAGTAACACCCGAAAACGTTCTACAACAAATCTGTACTACATACTTAGTGAAATAAATGCACTTGTTCCAAAGATAAATTCAGCGGTATTTCGTTGAATGAAAATGGTTTTCATGTACTGCAGTTTCCCTACAGTTGGCATCTCCAATTTGGCGATAAATCACCAGCGTTGGTAACTCTGGTTCTAGGGATATAATGCCTAGTTCCTGAAAGCTGGTAGACAGGAGCTGCAGGACACGTTATTTATTCACCTTGATTGGTGCTGTGGTCGACCTGTTCGCTAGGTTGTTGTCGGAGATAGAGACGAACCCCGTTCGCCACCTTTCCGTCACTGGGAATCGATCCCCGTTGTCGAGATGCGAGGTAGACCCATACCACTCGGTCACAAAGCCACCACTTTGTTGAGATTACTATTTGCAAACACCTTCCCGTAAAATATAGGACGAATATAATCCAATTTTCTCAGCTCCCGTGACTTTCAGTGTGATCGATTTTCCTGTACCTTGTCTATACACGGTACTAACACCCATACATATAAATTTATGGAGCGTTTAATTCGAATAATTTTGTTACGTTTTCACGGTACGGAGACATTCGGCGAAGCGTGCAAAATATATGTACGTAGAGTAGTGTATTTGAACTTTCTGTGTGTGTTTACTGCCAAGCCTCTCTTATTTCTCGCATGTCTCCTGTCTCTATGCCCTGGCTCCCTTTCATTCAGATACGTTAACACTTCGGTTAATAGAGGAAGCCCACGCTCTTGCCTTGGTAGAAACGTCGATCCCTTCGCCTCGACACAGACACACATCAAATTATAGCAGGATAATCGTTTTCGAGCAGCCGAATTCTGTAATCGGATCCGGCCGAAGAGATTCTCGCTAATGTTTTTCTGGCAGTCATCATCATCATACGTCTTGTGCATAGATGGCTGGGTGTAAGTATACGTGTTCTACTGCACACTATACCCGGGCAATTACACGGATTACTTGTTCTTGACGAGATAATTACACCCAGTTGTGTATCTTCTATGTTTCGCGAAGCGAAGAGCCGAGCTGTATTTCTCACTCTGTCGATATGTTTCGCTTGCTCTCTCGTTCGCTCTGTTAGCGTCATCGTCACCGACTTCGTCATCATTCACGACTTAAACTCCGATTAGAGTTCATGACTAGACTTTTCACGCGGTATGTTATTCAGCAAGATGGAACTTTTCAAACGAGAAACGACTTTATACACCACACAATAGCACCCAAATGGGAGCTCAGGTGGTCACTCACATTATCTCTAAAGGAGCGGGCTTGATCCAAAGAGACGAAAAGAAAGAAGTGAGAAAAACTGAAAATAAGAACGGTAGGTGAGTGGAAGAGTCCTTTAGTTCACAAGGAATAAACTTGCCTCACCTATCAAAAACACTTTGGGCGCCACTGGCTGTACATGTAGTTAGGTACGTACAAGCCGTACGTGTGCAAGCTCGCCGTATTCGAAGCAGAAAGAAAGTTTCGACTTTTGAGTCGCAAATACGAAAGACAGAGGGAGAGAGAAAGACTAGGATAGGAAATGAGAAAAGGTAAGTGGAATTCCGGCAGATTGAGAAAACGAAATGGGGGCGCTATTCGCATTTTACGACGTTAGCGGTGGCAACGAAACGCGGCAGGGATTCGTGTATTTAGCGTCAATACGAATTTTTCGGCGATAATTTCTATATAAACGAAATTTGATAAGAAGAAACTGCTTCCAATGTGAACGCCAATCTCGAGAACAAATTTTCGCTGTATGCGCACCTAATTGGTTCATTCGTTGTAGCGTCTCTCTGTTCAACTATTGCCATATTTTCTCGCCTCTTTAACCATTTATAAAATCATAAAACGCTACATTCGAGACAGAATTCTGTGGGCCACTGGACAGTATGATATTAGGCTTTGTGACAGTGAGCAGTTGGTCCCCTTGCTATTGTTACGCATATGCTTTCAAACTGGCCAGGACTTTTCAATACTAGACTGTGTCAACACTTGATTTAAGATCCTGTTGAGACTCCCTAATACTTATTAAGAATAAGTAAATGCATGAGAACTAAAACCAGTTGAGTACCCAAAACGGAATTTTGGGAAATGGAAAAAAACAACAACAAAAAAACTGTGTTTAGCGGTCAGAATACTGTTGTAACGGCTGAACCTCGGCTTACGTACAGTAGAGAGAGACTGAGGAGCATTCCTAAAACGGAAACACGAAAAGCGAAGCACAACGCTAGCTGGTGGCAACAAAAGAAAGTTTTAGTCCACATAAGTTAGCCCAAATAAGAGTACAAAAAGGAAAAAATTCATAAAAAGCTGAAACTCCATACATTGGTCTAATTAAGTGCGCTCTGAATAACATATTAAAAGTCCCAACGAATCCGGTGCCGGCGTCGTCCCCCTAGGGGGCAAAAATGGGGGCGTAAAACAGTTTTTCGCTTATACTTGTATCACACTAAAATTTGAGTTTAGAAAAAAAATGTTCCGACAAATGTGATAGAGAATTAAAAAATACACAAAAAATGTTCTTATACATTTTCCCGTAGAGTGCTCATTTGTTGGATAAATTAATATTAAAAGTTGAGAAGTTTCCTCCATGTGTACATTTAATTCAACTTACTGTAATCGATGCGATGTACCTATAGACTCGCGCACGCATGAATACATTAATTTCTATTTACTTTGTCAAACAATTTATAGGTCTGAGTGAGCTCTTAAGTGACTTGATGCAATGATTTGAAACTCATATGCTAGAGGTCGAAGCTCGAGGCCCCACAGCTAAACTGTAATATTTCCGAACAATATGTGTCAGTTTCTATAAAAAGGGGTAACTTTGTCCATCGATGGAAGTCTCAGAAAACGCGAAAAAAGAAAAACAAAATTTTTTGGTCGAAACAATCAATTTTGAGATTTTGGTCGATTTCTATAGAAAAAACATCGCAATAACGAAAAGACAAAATTTACCCGTGTGAGAGAAAAGAGGGAGAGAGAGAAAGAGAATTATGAAAGAGAATGAGAAAAGAATGCGCATGTCGCGTCGCTTCTTCGCGGTTTTCGGAGCTCACGAATAAATCCGATGTTCTGAATTGTTACCACGTAGAAGAGCGAAAAATTACCTTTCTAACAAGCCCTCGTCGAGGCTGGTAACGTGACTCCGCGACGAGTTACAGCCGCTTGAAGGAGTGAGAGAAAAAGGTGTGTCTAACTTTAGACGAGTTTTTCTCGAAAACTTGTTTTTGCGCGTTCTTGTTACACTCATCTTTGACCGCTTGTATCTCCGCAAAGAAAAACACTACAGATCTCGCCGATAGCTCCTTGGAACGGGTATTCATTCCTCTATTACATACTATCTGTAACTCAAAATTCGTCGGATCGACAAAGTTACCACTTTTTATAGAAACTGCCACATAATATTTATTGACAGCAAATGACAGCAGACTTAGGGATTAGATCTTACAAGTTATTACTATCCAGGCTAATTCCTTCCGGAAACCCTACTACAAACTTTTTCACACAAGACTGTAAATACTCTCAAACTAAATGAGAAAACGGAACGAAAATAATAGAAGAAAATAATAAGAACAGGATATTGCCAGCACTAACCGCGAACTATCAGCGAAGGATGCGATTCGTGTTTCCTCCCAGTTTATCAGTGTAAATGGGCGGTAAACGCAAAAAATTACCTTTCTAAGAAGCCCTAGTCCAGGCTGGTAACGTGACTCCGCGGCGAGTTACGGTCGCTTGAAGGAGTGGGAGAAAAAGGTGTGCCTAACTTTGGACGGGTTTTTCTCGAAAACGTGTTTTCACGCGTTCTCGTTCCACTCATCTTTGACCGCTTGTATCTCCGCAAAGAAAAATACTATTGATTTCGCCAATAGCTCCTTGGAACGGGTATTCATTCCTCTATTACCTACTATCCGTAACTTAAAATTTGTCGGATGGACAAAGTTACCCTTTTTTATAGAAACTGCTACTTATCAATCGTGAAAAAATTTGCTGCTGCAGAAAGAATGGGTAACTGGCTGTGGCATCTTGAATGCGAGCAGCAGATGCTTAAATTTTTTCATGCGGCTGGACATTTTCCGCACGCTAAGGCTGCTCACCTTTATCTACAAGATGCCTATCACCTACAAGACAAAAGAGTGATTTTGAGTACATTGAATTTTCGAAGTATTTCACTATAAGAAGAAGTCAGAATTACTTTGCCGTATTTGGAGTGATAAGACCATCGAACAGTCCTTGATGAGACTTATGAAAAGCAGAAGAGGATTGATTGACACGTGGTTGTGGTATACAGCCAAGTGCGATTCAAAAATGGATTTTGAGTATGCTCGTTGTTATGGCCATTTGTGAAGAAGTTGAGGAGTTCACAGGGTGCAGGAAACATTTAAGCGAACAACATGTCGATATACGTCCCTCTCGGATTTTACGAGATACTTCAAATGTTGAAAAATTAACACAGTGGCTTTTCACACATAACCCATTCCCAGAGTCACCGAATATTAGGTATATAGCATCCCTATCCACAGATGTTATAGGGGATGCTTCAATCACTTGCCACGAAAACGCATTTGTGAGAAACCTTGGCGACCAGTCCATGGTTAACAAAACATTTTCCGACATAAAATTGAAAAGAGGTATGTTATACCACAAGAAGAAAAGAGAAAACCAGCAATTCCAGCAAAAATGAAGCGCTATTAGGGTTTATCAACAGCAGTATTCATATTAGAGAAAGCGTCCGACCTGTCGACCCCGTCGACCCCCTCTTACTTTTCCAAAGAATCTCGTTCTTGGAGAAACCTGATGAAGAACTGAAAATCTGTTTTTCGCAAGAAACTTGCTCCCTTTCCAACATCTCTTTTCACGGAAGGTGGGAGGGGGTGATTCTCTTCATATCTCAATGTTTGATATGCATTTATTCGACAAATACGCACTCTATGGGAAAATGTGTAAGACCATTTTCTGAGTATTTTTTCATTCTCTATCACATTTTTTTGAACTTTTTTTTTTCTAAACTCAAATTTTAGTGAGATATAAGCGAAAAACCTTTTTACGCCCCAGAGGACGACGCCGGCGCTGGATTCGTTGAGACTTTTAGTATGTTGTTCAAGACACGTATAATTAGACCAATGTGCCAAGTTTCAGCTTTCTATGATTTTTTTCCTAGTTAGAGCCTAATTCATGTGGACTATTTTGGTACCTAACTTGTTTCAGTTCTGAAGCGAGTCAAAAACAAGTGCGAAACGGTGTATACGAATGCATATCAGTGAAGATAAGCGCTTGTTAGGCTGGATTAACCATGTTCAGAGCTCCAAAATCAGCGACATGCGATGATCTTGATGTATATTTACGAATCCTATAAACTTGGACTTGACTGGTTTTAGTGAGGCTGTGTAGCAAACCATAACAAACTCGCGTTTCTTGATCACACCAGCAATTCTGATGTCACCGCGCGATCCGGCATGCTTGGCCTGATCTGGCCATTTTAGACCTGACCGGTTTTAGTTCTCATGGATTCAATCACGACTCTTAATATTCTTTAAGATTCCGTTTAAACCCACGAAGAAAGGGGTTAACCCAGACTCTCTCCCGGTTTGCTTCAATCTTTTAAGATTCTTTCTGAGTTTTGCCAAGACCTTCACGAGTTGAATATAAAATGCTTAACGATAGCTGGCGAATCTTTTTTTAATATTTTTACAAAATATAAAAATCGAATATTTTGAAAGACCAAGAAAAAGGTAGGTTTGAACCCCAGCCTGCTCTTCATAAGTACGGCCTTACACCATTCATATGTACACATCATAACCACGGTTCAAGCCCTCAAGTATCACGAATTCGTGATTCAAATTTAAAGCTGTTTTATTGGCACCCAATTGGAAGAAAAAACAAGGTGTAATTTCAGGCGACGGAGATAATTTTGTAAAATTTTGTGTTTTATCAAAGAACAAGTATACCAACGGTGTTTGAAAAGTTCTCTCGTAATTTCTGGTTAACCTACGCGGAAATTGTTCAACTTTTTGGCCCCTGCTATTAACAGTATTCCGAACAAGTTTATTTTTCCGAACTTGCCTTATAATGAGACAATACAGTAATAACACTAATAATAATAACAGTAATGATGATGATAATAATAATATCGCATTGAAGATAATGTAAAAAGTGCTACCGTCAAAGGTCGTACATTGTACGTTTGTATGGTGGAGAGGTGACGCGACCGGGGGGGAAAAAAAAGGTTAAAAGAACGGTTTTATTTGCCTTCTGTAATAACTCGATTAAGGAAAAGTTTAATATTGTTACATATATTTTTTTCTTTTTCAAAGACGGAAAGAAGGAGAAGAATGTAAATCTATTCTCACGAAAGCGGGAAAAGAAGAAAGAAAAAAACGAGGGAAAAATAAAATAAAAGCCGGCTCGCCTTTAAATTAAGTTGACACGCTTCCTTTTTCCATTACTTTTAAAACTGGGCGAAAACGTGTTCGGCGTGACAAGCAGACGAAATGCCATCGGTTAGGTAATGCCGCGTGATTCTTTTTCCAGTTTTTATTATTGCAAATCTCGAATCGTTTCGAGTTGTGTTCTTAAAATGTTATTACACCCTCTTCCGTTCTTTGCGATAAGTTCTAGCATAGACTTTGAGAAAAGCAAAGTCGGGTAAGCAGTCGCCACAAGAAGTCTTACAAAAAATCTTAAATTTCGGTGCACTCATTATGCCAGCCGACGTGGAAAATAGACGTTGTTAATTATGAAAAACATGGTCACAGCCCCCTTATTCGACAAAAATCTCTAGATACGCAAAAGTAGAACTTCAGAATTTTGTCAACTTAGACCCTACATTGACAACTGTGGAAATGAATCCATCGTTAGTCTTGAGGGGTGAGGAAAAGATTAGTTATTCACAGTTCTTGAAGTTTGTACCAATTTTACTTGAAAACAGCGTATTTCTATCGGAAAGTTTCAGGTGTTATCCCATCATCAGTGATTGAGCTACTGAAGCAATTTGTACGATTGTACCAGGAAAAGGGACAACAAACGAGAAATGAACAATTAATCCTCGGATTTTTGATAGCTCTCTTTCCTAATTTTACTCTCAACCCGAGTCCTGGAATCCGCCCTTTCCAGCATTACATCAGAGACGTCGGGGAGGCTGTTAGGGCTGTCTTAGCCTTCTTCTCGTCTTGCCGAAAACCCGGCCTAAGTCGAAATGTAGCGAGTTGCTACGTGTGCTCGAACCCGGGACCTCTGGATTCTGAGACCAGCGCGCTATCCACTCGGCTAACCAGACCCCAGATTTTCGATAGCTAAGAAGGTTATTGTGAACGATTTTTCATTACAGCTGGGATTATAAGTGTCTGTCTGTAACACACTATATTGATTAAGGTAGTACGGTATCGTGAACTATCTTGTCATGTCCTGTATTTTAATTGGTTGTTGGTAAAGGTCTGGTAGACTAATACCTGTCATTGAGTTCTGTTTGGTTTGTTATTAGTGTGAAAATGGTAGGGCGGGACACGATGAGTAATTGTCTGGAGTGACTGAAGGAGCAGGTGGGAGGCTCTGGGCCCGACAGGAGAGAGAAGTGAGTCAATCTGGTATGACCTATTCTCAGACGAGCGAGGATAGATTCAATTCTGTGGAAGATAAATTACGGAGGAGGACAGGGCTGATCATTTAATAGGAAGGAGCTTTGAGGGGGATAAAGACCATTTTTCCTGCCACTGTGTGAAGATCATAATTTTGAAAAGGAATTTATGTTGGAAGAAATGGTTATTTGAGAGATCGGCAGCTGAGAGGAGGGTTCCTGGCAGTAGCATTTACCATTTCGTTTTTCCAGAGCACCTGAGAAACCAGTATCTCTCCATTTATTCTTGTAATTTCCTTTTTGTAAGTGGTTTCGTATTTTTAGTAATTTGGAATTATAATCTGATTTATAATCACGTTCATGGTAATTTAAGAGTTTTTCAACAAAAAAAATGATTGTCGTCGTTAAGTTTTGTAATCTCTCATGTTCCTTCATTCTTGTTAAGGTGTAACGTGCCACTTATTGGTCAAGTGCCAATTAATAGTCAAAATTCTGAAGTTATCAATCTGGCCCGCTAGAGGGCGTGAGAGTTTTATTCTTTTTCATCAGTGTCTGGCAGACACACAGTACTTCAGTATGATTTGTGTTTGAAGTGATTTTGATGATTCGCGTTGAAGATACGAGCTGTGGAAAAATGTTGCCTGTTTTCGGCGTGATAACGTTCTTGAATTTTCGAAGTCCATCATCCAAATTGAAAACGTAAGGACATAATCACTTTTTATGATTGTGAGTTCAAAGGACATACTAAAAGGAACATTTTTCAAATAATCAACTGAAGATCGAGGAGCTACTTATCGAGTGCGAGTCCTGTGAACTGGATGTTGAATCCAGTTGTGGAACTGATTGTACCTCAATCCCATCATTGGGGTTTTTGATTTCAGTAAGTTAGGTAGCTCATTTGAGAGTGGCAGAACATTGTGGCAGTTTCTATAAAAAGGGGTAACTTTGTCGATCCAACGAATTTTGAGTAACGGACAGTATGTAATAGAGGAATGAATGCCCATTCCAACGAGCTATCGGCGAGATTTGTAGCGTTTTTTGTTCCGGAGATACAAGCGGTCAAAGATAAGTGTAACAAGAACGCGCGAAAACATGTTTTTGGGAAAAACGCGATTAAAGTTAGACATACCTTTTTCTCCCACTCCTTCAAGCGGCCGTAACTCGCCGTGGAATCACGTTACCAGCCTCAATGAGGGCTTGTTGGAAAGGTAATTTTTCGCTCTTCTACGTGGTAATAATTCGGAACATCGGATTTATTCGTGACCTCTGAAAAATTGCGAAGACGCGCACGCCTACATTCGCATTCTTTTCTCGAGTCATTCGCATTCTTTTCTCATTCTCTTTCATAATTCTCTTTCTCCCTCGCCCTCCTCTCTCTCTCACTCACGTAAATTTTGTCTCTTTGTTATTGGATGCTTTTTCTATAGAAATCGACCAAAATCTCAAAATTGATTTTTTCGACCAGATAATTTTGTTTTTCTTTTTCGCATTTTCTGAGACTTTGATCGATCAACAAAGTTACCCCTTTTTATAGAAACTGCCACTATGGAAATGATGAAATTCAATATTCGGAAGAAAAGAATTTGACCAATATTGGCTCCAATTTTTTTTTTTTTTTACCAGTGAATGGCTACTGTTTTCTTTCTCTTGTTATCAGTCTGGCGAATGAAATGATCATGATTACATTTTGGGACAATTTTGAGAAGCCAGAAGTTGGAAGCTGAATGAGTTCAAAACTAGAAGGTGGAAGTGGAAGCTGAAAATTTCTCACTTATTCGAATAACGCCCAACTCTGTTTCCAAGGTTTACGTTGTATTGGCTAAAAGTTTTCAGTATTCTGTAAGGGTGTTTTCCTACATATTGCATTGCACCTCTGTATGTAACCATTCTAATTTTGATTTTCAGTAAATAGGTAATCCTGATAAATGTTATTAATGAATGAGAAGTGACAGAGTGACGAGTGACTGGCGTGAGTACAATTGGCATCCATGAAAATCGGCAAATCTTGAGGTTGACAGTTGTGCACTGCATCCAGTAAGTCATGTAAGTCATTTAACTGTGGAGATTATCTTTTTCTCCGTTCCACGGATGAGCAAGAAAATTTTAATTTTTAAACAACCCATAAAAGAATACTATCTTCTCATCAAAATGTTATCCATTACTTACTGGAGGCAGTGCACAACTGTAACCTACAAGATTTGCTTATTTTTCATGGAGATAGATTATACTCACGTCCGTCACTCTGTCACTTCTCATTTATTAATGAGATTAATCAGGATTACTTATTTTCGACAATTTTATGTATTTTTAATTTTCTACAATTGTTTCCTCCAAATAAATTGCAATTTTCCGATCAGTTTCGACATTCTCCGATTCTTAATGTCTTATCAACAGCCGATTTATTTTCATTTCTTAGATTCTACCAGAAGATTTCTCATATTTTCCTCGGCGGATTATCTTGTTTATTAATTAGGTTAGTTAAGATTACCTATCATAGTCAATTTTACCCCTCTTCAATTTTCTACAACCGTTTTCTTCTAATAACGTGAGGTTTGGCGATCATTTACGATGTTTTCCATTTCTTCATTTCTTATCAACCGGCAGTTCACTTTCATTAATTTTGTAGCTTTCACCACAAAATTTCTCAGCAACTTTTTTTCACACGAATTAGAAAAGTCTTCAGTACAGACAAATCACTCACATCTAAGATCCATTTTATGTACTTAGAACAGTAGTTATATCATCATATTTTTGTTGTTTCTTTTCGAGAATGAGAAAGTACCTACCATCTATATGGATACACTCGCTACATAAAGGTATTATTAAAGGTCCTAGGATTTATCATCATCTTATGGATCTCTTTGAATCATCACTATCATCATTTCTTCCTTTCATTTTTCCCTTCGGTTTTGTATTTTTTATTTTCTTTTTAATCGTCTATATGGTTCACAGTCTCACTTTCACACGATCTTCCATGTTTCGCACGAAAGCCAAAAAAATATAACCCAAATCCGAGACACTCGAAGTGTCCCGGAAGGACAAAAGAAACTGTTTTTTAATATAGTGGATTATGACTTCTGAATACTAATTAGGGCTTTAGGTTAAGAATGAGGAGAGCTGAAACGCGTTAAGACTACGTCAAGGCTTTCTTCACTGAAACAGATTGCAGCAGCACAGCATTGAGGGATATGCGATCTATAAAACCAAGGTTATGAAAATTGCTCGCGAAACCGGCCGGTCAAAATATACATAAGCGTCAGTAACACTTCAAAATATTGCAGGTAGATCAGTTGGTGAACTCATGTCAGTCCTCCAATATATACATAATCACGTAGACGTACCTCAGTAAAACTAACTGTAAGACGAACTTTTCGCTCGATTTGACAGCAACTTGATTTATTAGACGCCATCCTTTTCATCTGACACCGGAGCAATACACGGCGAGCATATAATGTAAGCAAAAACTTATTTCGAGGTTCGAATATACATTTTCGACGAAGACCGAGTGAAATAAGACCAGCTAAAAGGCTCCCCTCGCAAGGTTCTCACGTCCGAGAAAGATGGAAAACTTGATCGGTAATACGATGTATAGCCAGTTTTTTCTTTTTTACCGGGAATGGGGATGAGTTAGTTAAGATTCGAGATGGACTGTCCATGAAGAAAATATTGGCAGCGCGGCCAAGAATTGAGTCAGAGCAAAACAAAAGTCATGAATTTATTTCGCGCCACTGAAAGGGAATAGACTGAAAAAAAGAGGAGTAACTGGGTTTCAAGCGGGGGTTTTCTGACGATAGTTCTTACCAGGATCATACTTACGGAGGGCATTATGATGGCGCCCCGCCCCAATTATCTGGCAGGAAGTTAGCACAGTTATTTTCTTAGTTTTACTCGACAGTTGGAAAATTTTTGAAATTCCCACCGCATTCCACCTTCTCTTCAATAAATTTGCTTTGCTACGTCCTGGTTTTGATGTGGTTGTGTGTAGTTCGAAAGAGGTAATTGACAATTTTCTAAAAGAGAGTTTGGGTAGTCTGTTCTCATATTTTCGATCCGTCGAAGAATTATTCGAAATCAAACGATGTCGCAACTGTACAGAAAACCCGTCAGTAGCTCAGACCTTGAGAAGTACTAGACGTATTAACCAACCTCATTTCCTGACCCGAAGACTCCACCATCGGTCTCAGCGTCAATTAGATCGAAAACTTTCGACGACCAATCACCAAGCTCAGTACGTCATCGAGTCCGTGCGGTAGCCTCACTCACACTCCGCTCACCTGAAACTATCCACAGTCTGGATCTCTAAGCCGCCGCACGCGGCTCTGACGTTTCAAAATCACTTCAGCTGGAAGAACCCCCATTTCGCAGATGAGCCGAACCTGAAACAGAGCTTCGGCCTCATAAACTCAATACATGGACCGAATTGTCGGTCTTGCTTCAGTCTTGCTCTCTTCAAAAAGTTAAGTGGGGACACTTCGTTCACGTCTCTCGCATCCAGGTCGGAGACTTAGAAAATTAACGTATAACCGATCTTATGTCGTGTCGTATGCTCTCAGAAACCTAGTGGCTAACCGTTGTAACTGTTAATAAAGTAAAGTCAAAGGATTGTCTGAAGTGTCAATAAATCTATTCAAATTAATCTCAGCCAAGTCATCTGTCAAGCCGATAATCTCTAATTAGGGGCTTGTTACCGATCAGCCCCTTTTGAGCCCACGCTGTGGACTCTTCTGGTCATCGTCAATCTACTACACCGAACAGCAGAAGCCCAAGAGGCTCTCCGACCTCACGACAGGACTTGATCTAGATTTTTTTGGACTTACATATTTGGACGGGTTCAAGATTCTTCGAGACTCCCCTCGAAATTGAGTGATGCAAAAGTCAACACTCTCCACGATATGCAACATTTTCTTTCCGAATAGACATTCAGGTCGAAAGAGTACTTGGTTCGAACGAGTCGACATTTGTTTTAAGTTTTCAAGGAATTTCCGGACATGTGTTAGACTTCTTCAAACTTCTACTAGATACACTGAAGACACATCAAGGCATTTCAAGACTCCTCTAAGACTAGCTCAGACTTTTTCAAAACCTTTTCAGACATGTTCGGTCTCTATAAGCATGCCCAGAAAAGGTGTTCGAAGTGTCTGGAACAGCTCTGAAAAAGGTAGTAAAAGAGCCACCGCAAGTTTAAAAGAGATTTTGAAAAGTCATTAAGGGTCTTACACGAGCAAGTGTTTCAAAATGTCTCGACTAAGCCTCAAATAGATTTAACGAATCCGGAGAATATTTGAAGTTGAGCTAGAAAAGTCTGTGAGAGTCTTAAATTAGGTATCTTCAATAACCTAAAAAAATCCAGAACACGTATGGATGAGTCTTACACAATCTTAAGTAAGTGTAAAAGATCCTAAACAAGTTTTACATAGTCTTGAAAAGTCTTAATGAGTTTGGATAAATTCTTGACGAGTCCGAATAATCTCAAACGAGTCGGGGAGAGTCTTAAGCAAGTCTGGAAGAATTCTAAGGATTTATTCTCAATCAATCCCGGAATATTCTCAATAAGTCCGGAAAAGTATTAACGATAGTCTTAAACTGTAAGATTAAGCAGTAACTTGATAACAATTTATCAGTACGCTCTGGGCATTCTTTGAATCAACATACGAGTACTGTTGTGCGAGACGACTTTTACATGGTATCAGAAACCGTTCGCTCAAGCTTCGGCCCAACTTTAAATGTTAAAACTACGCCTCCTGAAATATCGCTTCGAAGTAACCTATACGCCAGGGAAAAATATGTTTCTGGCTGACACGTTGTCGAGAGCTTACCTACAAGAAAACAGTCCTGATTAATCTTATTTATCCTACACGGTACAAGCCTGCACTACGCTAGTAATGTCTGATAAGAGAGCACAGCAGTGGCGAGAAACAACGGGAGCGGACCCGGACCTAAGTGGCTTGAAGTCAATAATTGGTAGTGCGTGGCCCCATGAGTGAAAGCAGCTCCTGGTTGGAGGACCAGGGGATCTTCGTAGTGGTTGAGCGAGGAGGCCGTTGGGTGGTGGAGCCGCGGAAGGGGAAGGCTGTAGAGAGGGACTAAGGCCGCCATTGGGGAAGTAGTAGTGATGGGTGAAAAGGTCTTGGTGGGGGTGTGGTACGTGAACAGAAATGAAGGCCATAGTGGTGTGAGGTGGTCGAAGGACGTGGTCCTAATGGAGGGCACTTGGGGTGGAAGAGGGTGATCGGGGGAGACTAGGGGAGGACTATGGCCATTGTGGGGGAGGAATTTGTGACTGAGAAGGGCTGCGACTGTTGAGGTGTTACCGTGGAGACGGAGAGCAGCCATGGTCAACGGGGGGGGGGCGTGGTGGAGGAGGAGGAGGCTCGTGATGAAAAAAGGATGGAAGGGGGTTCATGGTGTGAGATTGAGGACCGCTGATAGAGGGGGAGGCAAAAGAAGCACAAAGCAAACCTCAACTCAGGAACAAAAGTTTCAGACCAAACACTGAGGACTGTGACGGCAGGGGGGGATCGCGAAGTGGCCAGGGGCGAAGCCCCCTAGTTATTACTTACTAATATACTAAAAAAGTAAAATCCGCCGCTACTGCCACCACCGCCGCCACCTTCGGGAGAAAAAAAAAACGCACTGCGGGTTGCTTACCTTAAAATCAGAAAAATTGCAGTGGCAGATCAGCTACTTTCAAGGACATAATCCGTTCTAACACAAAAGATCTCCAAGTTTTAAGACATAACCGACATAATAAGACATGGTGGCGGTGGCGGCGGCGGATTTCACTTTTTTAGTATATAGAGAGATAAAAAGACATATAATGACATAATTACCCGTAATCTCCAAGATCTCAAGTCGCAAGATATAACACATAGTCTAACTTAAGATATGTATAAAGGCAGGTACAGTGTTCACGAATAGGGCAGACCAGCTACTTTGGACTCTGAGATCTCAGGTCTTTATGACGTCATAATCATCTCATTAGATCTGTTCACTGAGAATTTTCCCAAAATCATAGGCGGCGGCTGCGTGGCTACTAGGTGCCTCTGGGAGGGGGAAAAAACCACCGCAGGTTGCCGATTTTGCCCCTTAATTGCTCATTTCTCCAGGGGTAGCCTACCTTTGGGAAGGGGTTCATGGTGGAGGAAGGCCGCCACCGCCACCGGGAGAAAAACCCACTGCGGGTTGCCTACTGGGGTAACCGACGGGGAAGCTCCTTCAGGACAGGAGGGTAAGTCGGTTTGGGATGCGGAACCACAGTAGACCTCGACTAGCTCGGGGGGATCTACAGGGCGGATGGACCGGCACTATAGGGTTTGCGGGATCCTCGGTGCTTCGACGTACGAGGTAACTCAGTGTTCGAAAAGTACTCAGCTAGTCGTAATGCCTCAAATGCCCGATCCTACTCTGGTCTGATGGCAAGCAGGTAGGACACAGACACGAGATAACACAAACACACAACACAAGCGACGAATATGATTATATTATCATTACGAATACACTTACAGACTATACAGGAGCACGAAGATTACGGTGGTGAGGATTCTTCAACAAAACGGTGTAGACGGATCGGATTCTCCGGGATGGTTACACGTGGGTCCTGATTACTACGACCAATTAGCCAGCACGCGACCTGGAAGTCTCGTCACTCGGTCTCAGTTCTACGCTGGTTAGCGGAACCGGAATGTTAATTCCCAACGTTTGGAAAAAGCTCACGAAAGTACGAAAAGCTTCTACGACCAAAATGGTAACCAGAAGTTCGCGAGAAAATACGACTTTGACTCTGTTAGGCTAAAAAGGGTACAAAAATCAACAACAGGATTCCGTTTAGTACTTAACACTTCAACGTCCCCGAGCCGAGTCCTCGTTGCAGCAATTTCTCGAATGGTCAACGATGAGTTTTCCCCCTCTCTTTACAAGTCATGGAAGTCACGGAAAAGAAGGAAAAATCGATATCATCGAAAAAGAGCACGGAAATGGTATTATCAGGAGTAAACATGGGAGTACAAGAATAGACGTGTTAGGATAAGTGAGAGAAAGAAACGCATTGGTATATCTATCGCATAATTACGATATCAATGCCTTGACCATTCGGAAAGAGCGCAGCTCGGTCACCACACTACCCTGCCCCTTAATTGCTTCTTTCTCCAGGGGTAGCCTACCTTTGGAAGGGGGTTCACTGTGGGGGAGAAAGCTTAGTAAAATTCGCCGCCGCCACTGCCTCCGGGAGAAAAAAAAACACTGCGGGTTGCTTACCCTTGGATGGGGGGCGCTAATTTTGATTCTGTCTACAGGCGGAGCATGTCAAATCCGGCCCTGATGACGTCATACACCGATAGTAAGTATAATTGAGCAGAGGTTGAAAGTCAGCCAAAAATTTAAGCCGAAAAGCCGATAGCTGTTAATTTTCATGGTATACAGTTGAAAGTTGAAAGCCAAAGTCTAATGTAAAAATGCTGAAAGCTTAAGCTAAAGTTTTATTAATAGACTTTCTTACGATTTTTCCTTTTTACTGGTCACACACTGTATACTACACACTCGCAGTTTGCTGTTTGCTCGCAGAGCTAGGGCTAAGCTAGCAGCGTTTAACGTTTTACTTTGCCTATGCTCTCCTTATGCTACTAATAAAAAGGGCCGTACCTCCATGTAATCTAAGGCCTATTTTCATAAATCTGATGTTGATTCTCTGGTTCTACGTTCTAGTCATCC
Organism: Acanthococcus lagerstroemiae; assembly: GCA_031841125.1. Taxonomy (NCBI): domain Eukaryota; kingdom Metazoa; phylum Arthropoda; class Insecta; order Hemiptera; family Eriococcidae; genus Acanthococcus; species Acanthococcus lagerstroemiae. The sequence continues at coordinate 38,041,675 of CM063108.1, read as the reverse complement.
AGTCATCGGCTCATTGCTCTTGGTCTTATCTTGGTCTCTTGGCTTGGCTTATGGCTTATCTTATCAAATTGTCTGTTCGCCGATTCACGCTGTCAAATTTGAGTTTCAAGGAACAAAAAGAAAGTCAGCTGTTCCCAACATCCCAACTTCCTATTCGAAACTGAAATTTGAAACCAAAGTAGTTCCGTTTAACTTACATCTTCGATAATTTTTAATTATATTTAATCCAAGATGCCGAAACATAAATCGGATCCGATAGCTGAAAGCCTTATTTTAACTAAGCCGAAGCCGAAAGCCGACATGTAAAAAGTCGAAAGCCAAAGCTGAAGTTTTATTCTTGAAGGTCTTAAGTTTTTAGCCGAAGCTGAAGCTTTGTATACAGCTTTTCAACCTCTGTAATTGAGAGGAAACCTGTTACTAAATAAAAATATTCGGCCATGGTAGTTGGTTGATACGACATGATACCGTAGTAATCGAGGTTTGGGCCGCGAAGCTAAAAAGTAAAATCCGCCACCGCCACACCACCTCCGGGAGAAAAAAAATGCTGCGGGTTGCCTACCCTGCCCCTTAATGGCTCATTTATCCAGGAGTAGCCTATCCTCGGGAGGGTCCGCCGCCTGCGGATTATCTACCCTGTCCCACTAATTGCTCATCTCTCCAAGGGTAGCCTACCCCTTAGAAAATGGTTCATGGTGGAGGAAGCTCCAAAATGGAGAAAAGATCCACGGGGGGCGCGGCCTCAGGAGGGGATACAGGCCCTGGGTGGTCCGGGGTAATGGTGAGTAAGAGGTCCTGGTGGAGGAGGAAGTCCTGGGTGGAAGAGGGACCGGAGAGGGACATGAAAGCTGTGGTGCGAGAGGGGCTGGTGGCGGGGGTCTGAAGGGGAAGGGTGGTCATGGTGGTGGGACCTCCTGAGTGGAGGACTAGGGGATCTTCGAGAGAGTTGGGACGAAGAGGCCGCAGAAGAGGAGCAGTGGAAGGGGAAGGCTGCAGTGAGGGATTAAGGCCGTAATTGGGGAGGGCGTAATGATGGGTGAAGAGGTATTGGTGGGGGTGTGGTACGTGAACAGAAATAAAGGCCATAGTTGTGTTGGGGTGGTCAGGGGGCGTGGTCCTAATGGGAGAGGGCACTCGCGGTGGAAGCGGAGGTATAAGACCATGGGGTGGGCATTGAAGCCTCTGGTAGATTATGGCCGTTGTAAGGAAGGAGTGCGTAGCTGAGGAGGGCTGCGACTGTTGAAGTGTGACTGTGGAGGCGGAGAGCGACTGTGGTGAATGAGGGGGTCGTGGTGGAGGAGGAGGTCCGTGATGAAGAAAGGATGGAAGGGGGTTCATGGTGGAAGATTGAGGACCGCTGATACAGGGGGAGTAAAAAAAAGCCCAAAGCAAACCTCAACTGAGGAACAAAAGTTTTAGACCAAACACTGAGGACTGTGGTGGTCGGACGCGGCGCGAAGCGCCGAGCAAGGCCGGCACGAGCGATGCTCCCTAGTTATTATTATTATTATTATTATTATTATTATTATTATTATTATTATTCGTAAAGCTCTTTTCGTCACACTCCAAAGTAACGCTTTTTTTCCGTTGTATGTCAAAATAAAGACACAAAAAATGTCAAAACGATTTCCATAGAAATTACAATTACTTTTCGTTCCTCCTCAAATGTAATACGCGTGAAAGTAACGTTTTTCCGGTTTGTGTGCCGAAGTAAAGACATAAAAATGTCAGAATGTTTGCAATTGTTTTTTTTCTCTTTTTTTTCCTTTGCATTTTCTTCAGCCACAGTCTTCAAACTTATGGGACGCTGCTTCTTGAACCGAGATAGCCGGATACGTTGTAAAAACATGGGACACTGTGGAAAGCAAGCGGCAGCCGAGCTTCCAAGTTTTCTGCGCGTACTTTAGTCAACTTCACTTTGCGCTTTTTTTGAGAGTACGAGAGAGTGAAAGGTTCAGTCCGAACCGCAGTGAGAACATACAAAATCAAAAAACAAGAGCGAGGAGAACCATTGTAAAAACAGATCCTCAGAAAGCGAAACACGAACTGTGACTGAATTAAACTAAACCGATGTCCTGCCTGGGCCGATCGAGGGCGAAAAGGAGAATAAATCATGAGAATAAGAATAAGAATGTGGTTTCGAAAAGGTTGTACCGGATGTGTAGGAATGCAAGAGACAAAAGACGTTTGTGAGACGTTCGCATCGTGCTGGGCAGAAACTGAGCAAGCGAGACAATTCGACGGTTTATACAACAATGTACATTCGACAAGAGGGGATCGCCGCAAGTTCGTTACCGAAAATGATCCAAGTCTTAATTTTATCCAGGCAGGACTGCCACAGATCTAGAACTGAGATGTGACACAACAGGTACCTTCTGCTACCAAGCCGCTAATCTACGCATTGGAGTTGCACCAACAACAATTCTGTCTCTAGTTAGGCTCGTACTCGAGGTATTTCGAATTCCATAGACAGGTTGGACTCTGCGGCGAAGACAGTATATTTCATGTCGTACCCGTCTGGGGTGTATTTCGTCGAGTCTGCGTGGCCGGTCACCAACGAAGCCAAAGTCTCTCGTTCGCGTGACGGGCCGCGGGAAGCCATCAATAACGCTCGTTACAGATGCGACGTTCGTCGTGGACCACTCGGCGCGGAACCTGTGTCCCTGCACGTACATGTCGGGCCGCGTGTGGGTGAATGTGGAACCGCGAAGTGACGTGTGCGACTTACGAACGAGCTCATATATGCCCTGATATATTTACACAGTATGGGAACGAGAATGAGAAATATACGAACGAGAACGAGAACGGCAACGGCACGACCATCAGATAAGGCGGTCGCCGTATTTTGGACGTTGAATTATGGCTCGAGATCGCCGGTCCGATATGTCCGCTTGTATAATCTTCCCGGACGAGTGCTAAAGACCTGTTAAATAGGCGCTCGCCTCTCCTAGTTATTCGTTAATTAAAAAGCCGTTGAGCGGATCACCGACGTTGTCGTCGAGATTTTAATATTCACCGGGCGGAGTAGCGCGATGACGGCGACAGCGACGGCGAGAAGGTGTCTTCGCTCGGCTCGCGGGTCCCTCAGGAAACGAGCGCGAGGTGATGTGCTGATGGCGCGGCGACACTCGCAGGCCCCGGCGACCTTTTAGGCTTTTCGCAAATCTCTGCACCTTTGCGACGATAATGCGCGTACAATATCAACGCCGGTGTTGGCCGAAAAACGAAACGGAGCACCGGAAACTGACGCCGGGGAAACGAGGAAATTTTGTCGACACCGACCAAATGTGCAGGTTTGCGAGGCTTTCCCCCCCCCCTCTCCTGTCGTTACTCCGCCTAAGCGGTGTGTATAATTCCCGGCGTTACACGAACGTGAATAAATTTAAAAAAAACTGAAATATTTTAGTGGCTGGCGAACGGATAAAATTGGCTCGCAGAAACCAATTTAAAGTTAAGCGTCGTTTTATGCGATAAGCGGCGAGCAATGGCGGAGTAAATAGGATAAAGAAATATGGTTATGAAAATATAACTTAACTCTCGGCGCGCGGATACGTCGGGGACACAAAATGCTTTCTCTCTTTCTTTCTCGGTGCTGTATGCTGTGTACGCTGCACTGTATATCCGAAAAGTGGCAAGGTGCTCGTCCTCGTCGTACCGCGAGTATAAAACGCTTGGCCGCATCTCGCCGATGTATACAAAAAAAAAAAACTACCTACGAGGAAATACCGTCGAGATTTCGTTTCGCCTTTTTACGTTTGAGTTTATTTTATTCCCTTTCTCTCTCTTTTCATCTATTTATGTCTAGGATGTCTTAGATCTCGGATACGAGGATTACATTATGGTTACCTCGACTCAACTTTCTGAGAGTCCGAGTGATGGCAACTGACCGTAGTCTTCTTTGCAAAGCATCGATATCGACTGTCCCCTTTTTCTCGTTATCAATGAATACATACACGACTGAAAATCCCAATTTGACAAACACACCCTCACCCACATTCTATGCGGACACAGGTGTTCTGGGAGAGCCCTCACTTATGCTAGCACAACGGGAGCTCCAAGTAATCATACGTATATGTTACCGGAAATGCTGATAATTCGGAAATTACGGGAACGCCTAGTCCATCACCCGAGTTCCTGAAATGACCAGGTCATGACCATAATGACTAGGACGTAACGTGTATTCACTAATTGTAGTAGAGGCAATAATGTTTTGTTAATTTATAAGATCATAAAGCTGGCCTAGGCTGTCTTGTGAGTGCCGGAGAGGTGGTAGGCACTATCAATATTAAGCACGAAGTATGATTCGGTAGTGAAAGTGAACCAAAAAAATAGTTTATGCTTTCACATACATGTATTACGTTGGTAAGAAACACAATCTAGAATAGGGTACAATACGTCTAAATAATTTATAAGATTACTCGTAAATTTTCGAAAATTAATTGAAAAATTCCAGTATTTAATACAACTTCCAGCACGTCATCAACGCTTTTACGCAAATATCTTCTGCCATATTTTTAAACTTTAGAATAAATTAATTACTGTGATCTTGGAAACTTGAATGAAGGTACTAGTTTGGTGCGGTAGGCAGTGGCGTACGCAGGATTCAGTCAAGGTGGATGTCTACGAGAAATTAAAGGGAATTTGTGGGGAGAAAAAGGAAGGTCCGCCCCAAGAAAAATTTTTTTTTCAATTTTTTCTCCCAAAAGTGAATTTTTAAGCGTTTTATACTCCTTTTTTATATCATACTGTGGCGAATAATCCCGAACATTCGAGATAAGCGAAGAAAGATCGACATGTTTCGAGCAGCAGAATAGAAGTTCGATAACGAAAGCGATAAGGAGTTTCGCCGATAACGCCGGGATATATAAAGACCGCTGGCCGTCGCCGTATAGTTTAGTTTTTGTATGCGATAATCGTGCGTTTTCAAAGCGATCTAGCTACTGTTTTCGTACGTTTGTATTAGTGTGACATTAAAAGTTCTTACTAAGTTTCGTGAGTTTTTCGGTGCGAATCTCGTTACAATACTTTGTTGGAAATTTTGAAGGATAGTAAGACTCATAACTTAGTGAAAACGGTTAAACCTCTGATATAGGTACTTACGAATGAGTACAAAAGATTTTAGAATTGAAAGAATATAGTCAATGTCTGAAGAACAGATAGGTATTAATATTTACTTCAATTTGTCAACATGGAAATTCTTCGTGGAATTTTGAAAAATTCCTCTACAATATCTTCAGTTATAACTGGCACTTGCCGATGTAGAGGTTTCTGAAGTAACGCGAGACCGTTCAGTCTCTTTTCACCCATTGTCGACCATAAATAGGTCTTGAGCCTCTTCAGTGAAGAGAATGACCGCTCGCCCGTTGCAGTACTAACTGGCGAGGCTGCCATAATGGACAACATTTTACATTTATTTGGAAAAGCCTCTTCACTGCAGAAATCAAGAGCCGTGAGACTGTTCTTCACCTTCATTGGGCGCCAGATGTGCAGCTCATTGAACCATATTACTTCAGATTGGTCAGGCAAGATATCTGAATATGTACAAAATAATTTCAAAGCAGATTCTTCTAGTTCTTCTTTTCTCGGATCATCTTGTTCATGTCCTTCCGGGAACAAACATTTGGAATTGGATAAAGCATCGCGATGCTTCAAGAACCGATCATGAATGTGTCTCATAAATAGATCTAAATACGGGATGTAAACAGTACGTCTGTAATATTCCTCTACAGAATCGCTCATTACGTTATTGCGTTAAGTTTAACGCGATGTAAGTCGTGGTTTCAAAATGTCAATATTGCAGTCATTACAACATTTTTCCACTTGTTGAAAAATTTGATGAAGGTTACCCCCACATTTCTTCTTCTATGTCGTAACTCTTCTTCTGCCATTTGTGTATGTTCGAGAGCCTGAGCCAAATCTTGGTTTTCACTTTGTAAAATGCGACTTAATGGCAAAGCAATTGTATTCACTGATTGGAGAACATGGACGCAAACTTGAAATTCGATTTTTTAATAGTTGAAAGCAACTGTGTTGCTGCGCTTCTGTTGGTAGGATGAGTCCATGTGTCTGTAATCTGTTCTAAAGCTACTACAACTGGTGGTTGGGGATTCACAAAACTATCCACAGATTCATGTTGCTCAACCCATCTAGTCTGACATACCTAATTTTTTCAATTTCTTTTTAGTTGTTGGTACGCTATCAGTACTTTCAATAGCCGCTTTTAGCGCCAACTGTCTTTTTGGAGAGCTGAAAAATTTATGAATATGTTCGATAGTTCCAATAACATTTCTAATATGGGGCTCTGAAAATGCGTTGTTTACAGCTAAATTGAAACTGTGAGATACACAATACGAATAGACCGTCAATTTATGTACTTCCTGTACGTAAACATGAGTTCCATGAAACTGCCCTCTCATTGCAGCTGCTCCATCGTAGCCTTGCTCCATCAAGTAGGTACAATCTGAACCGGATGTTTCGAGGAATTTAAGAATAAACTTCTTTTTTTTTTCGAGGAATGTGTCCAGACACCCAAAACACCCCCCCCCCCATGCGTACGCCACTGGCGGTAGGTATACCTGTAGTCTAAAGGCGCTGACAGCTATTCAATGGCACTGGGCGAGGGCGTCACTATTCTAAAAACAGGGATAATGGCAATCACGATGGCCAGCAGAAGGGCCTTGTTAATAAGCAGATCTCGATCTGTACAAACAGTCAATCGGCTATTAAGACACTATCGTCACACCAAACTACATCTCTGGTGGTGGCGGAGTATGTTAACAAATTATACACCCATGCTCAGAAGAACCGTGCCACCATACTACGGACACCGAGACATTGCGGCGTAAAAGGAACATGATCGCTGGAAAGCTAGCGATGGAGGGCATAAAAAAGGAACTGGCAACACCCAGACAGCGTCTTCCGGCAACATACAGCGTCATAAAATCCAAAGTAAAGGCTTCAGCTCAATTAGCTCGCATAATAAAACCAGGCCTGCCACCTTTGTCGATAGGACTCACGACACTCTTAACAATGAAGATTAATTGAATTATCGCCGATGATTACGCACATTACCCTTTGTTACACAAAGGGTTCAAAATTGATGAAAAATTAGGCAAAAACATTCAACTCGATGAATATTTTGAATTCGTTACTGATTTTCACTATAGAATTGATATCAAATTACTTTTAAATTAGGAATTGATATCAAATTACTTTTAAATTAGGAATTTGATGTCGAAATTCATGTTGACTTATCTATGTAAAACTATACCAGTGTTACTCTAAGAAAAATTATTAAATATCAATATTTAAGCATTGTATCACTCTATCTTTTATGGACTCTACTGAATAGTTTAATGGAAGTTCCTGCGAATCTTTAAGATTAACGTCTTCGATGAACATTGTGATTTAAATTTCTATATCAACTGCATCAGTAAAAACCTTTATGCGTTACTAAATTTATAATTATTAGTAGTGAACCTAGCAATGTTGACTATAGTTTACACTCAATTAGTACCGCGTCTTGGCTCGGTTAACAACAGTTAATATTCGCTAAATTCGTGTCCTGCCCTCTGATTTTTTTTTTTATAAGGAAATTATAATTGCGGTCCTAAATAAGAAAAGAACACATCAGAAAAATGCTAGCCTCCTTTGCCTGGTTCTGCCAATTAAAGGGTTAACTACCTCCATACTTTCGCTCACCTGGGAATGTACTCCGCTCTTAACCCCTCGAAGCTACGCATTATAGTGGATTTTGCGTCGAACCGGATCTCATTTGAATTTTCCTGATCGAACTTTCGAGCTTTCATCAATTAGAAAACAGAGAGAAAGAAAAAGAGGGGGGAGGTACCAAAATCTTGTATAAGGTAATTGGTTCTTTACATTAATGAACTGAAAAAGTCCTGAAAATCATTTTCTTACGGTAAATTATGCACGCCTACAAATATATACGTACAACTGAAACTAGGGTGTTTGTTTACAAATTTTGATACTGATCTGTCATTTTGGGATGATATTCATGTCATATTCAACAGGAATTCTGAGTCCCATCTCTCCCTCTTATTCTGTTTCCAGTCAGTTACTTCAAATTTGAACTAAAGACCAAACCAATGTGGAAAACGGTTCCAGCGACCTTCCAAAACTGAAAGACAACCACGCTGTGGTTCATTGATTTTCCTGATTTCAGGCTTCTCTCCCATGACTCTATTTGCCGCAATCTCTCAATCCTGTGTATAACCACGAAACTAAAAAATGATACTTGCATGCCTATGTTGAGATCTGGGCACATTTTGACTCTCAAAATCTTCCTCTCCGTCTAAAACCGCTTTTCCAATCTTCTCCTTAGGGTAAACTGATGTAAAGGTTAATTATAGTAACCCTCAAATCCTGACCAGCAATATAAGTTTTTACTCTGTAACATCTTCAATCTGAATTTTGCCGATGGAAAAGAGAGGGCATTTTCCTGAGTTTGAAAATTCAGTAAGACCGAGAGAAATCAACAACCCGTTGGCAAAATTTCATAAGTTGACTTTTTTTAGCCTCGTTGAATTCAAGTCAGTTGCGAAACTGAAGTTTTCTCCTTCCCTTCCCAATTATCCACTAACTACTTCCGAACTATAATTCGTTAGCGAAACCTTTTACGGCATCCTTTCTTTCTCGATTACCGAGTCCAGACTGCAGAAATACCACTGAAGACACAAACTTCAAACACATCAACTGTTCAACGCGGGACGGGGATAAGTGACTTGTACTGCACTCGTTGGCAAGCTCGTAGTTTGCTACCCTTCACTGATGCAACGCCATGTACGTAACAACCTTTCTTTTTCCCGGGAGGAAAGAAGAGGAGATATATGCAGTTCGTGCAAATTCTCTAGCATCCTATTCCTTCTTACATTCAATTACGTCTAATCTTCCTTAAACTGCCTTGGAACTGTAAGGCACCATCGCGCTAGCCGCCCATTCCATGTGACTGCGGCTCGACAACCACCTTGACAGCGTGTTCGAAAAACTCATCATTCGACGTACATTTGCCACGCCGACAATTTTTCGCCCCATAAGTTGACGAGTTACACGCGCGCACGTAAAGTTTGAGTTCTCACCCTCACGCTCACTCAGAGCAGCTCGAGCAACGCTAATCGAGTTATTCGTCACATCCCGGTAGCAACGTTTTCCTAATTTACATTAACCGACGGTGTAATACACGTAACCTTTTTCTCGCTCTCTCGTTACGCGTCTCCTCCCTCCGACAAAGAATTTCATTAAATTTGTACGTACACTTCTTTTCAAGCTTGCGATGCTGCGACTCCACTCGGTTACGAGCGACAAAAAGCAAATTAATCGTGTAATCAAGTTAGAAGAAGTCACGTTATCGTCCTCCAGTAGATACTCTGTATATACACGTATTTATACTGAACAATATATACGGTGTGCATTTGTGCAAATATAAAAGCCTTCCAAAGCTTTATATCGAACAGTTTTCCGCAGCCATCATGTATGAGCAGAGCGTTTGAGAAGAAATGCAGCCTTCTGCGTCATAGCGCAGCTGGAAAAGAAAGCTACCTACAGTCTTGAAGTTTGCACCAATTTCACTCGAAAACAGCGTATTCATGTTATGCCCCATCATCGGTGATTTAGTTACTGAAGCAGAAGCCTGTCTGCAACACACTATACTGAACAAGATAGTACCGTATGGTGAACGAACGTAAGCGGAAAAGTTCAATTCAGAAGGTAACGAACACTCGAGAGTTCCAAAATTGGCAAGAAAAACGACGGCACTACTAATGCGAGACAAAGCAACTCTGTCAATGTGAACTCACGGCCCAAAAGTAAGAAGAACTCAACACCCCTACAAAACCAGTCAGCGAGGGGGCGTATACGACATCCCATAAAAAACAATCAGGAAGCCCCCTCCCAAAGCTAATTAACAATAACTAAGAAACCTGTCCAAAAAAACAAGAAAATAGAAACTTCCAACATTTAAGCAACTGTGGTAACCGACGGCAGAACACCTTGGGATTGGGACATACCACTGTAGGGCCACGACTAGCAAAGGGTCTACAGGGCGTACGGATAGGACCACAAAAGAGCTTATTGGATCTAGAGCGAAGTAACTCAGGGTTGGCTGAGTACGTAGTCGTCGAAAGGCCTCAAGTACCAGCTCTCACTCTGACGCGAAGGTAAGCGGGAGAGTGACGTGAATACGAGATAATATATATTTACAAAACCAGCAACGAATAAATATAGGTTACGTGTTATTCGACAGGACAACGGATGACTTAAGATCTACGTGAAAGTATAATTCTCCAATGATGATTGAACAAGTCGGATCTTCCGGGTCGTGAGCGAATTTCAGGTTGCTGGAATAGTATCTAGCTACTCCGCTGGCGCACCTCCATCCCCATTTAAGAATCTCGGGCCCTCCTTTGATTATAACGTCGATTGAATCTCAACGTTTGCACACGTGTTTCGGAATATCGCGAGAAGTCAGAATCACGAAAAACTCAGACCCTTACCGGGAAACAGAGTCGATCAGAACCTTACCGGGAAACAAAGTCGATCGAATTCGGAGACGAAATTATCCGCGGTTGAGGAGTTCACAAAAATCAAAATATCATCTACTCTGGTAAAAAGTACGAAATTTTCGGTTAACAATTTTCACGGCGATGTTACTTGCATCGTGTCCAAAAACCAAAGTCCTCGCTGCCGCGTTTTCCACGATGATCATCGGTGAGTTTTTCTTCTCTCTCGGTAGGTCAAGGAAGTGAAGTATAATTTAGGAAAAGTCGATAATAATCGAAAGAAGCGGGCAGAAAAGTGTTATCAGGAGTGGACAAGAATCGACAGGTTTGAAGAAGTGAGAGAAAGAGAACTCGTTTCAGTATCAATCGAAATAGTTCGATATCTACAACGTTGATCATCCGGGAACCGTGGAGCTAGGTTACCACACAACCAATACTTCAAAATTTCGGCTATTAAAAAATCCAAAAGATCTAGAAACAATAGAAGAAGCTATGCAAGAATCAAAAACAGAAATTTTAGGAATTTTAGAAGAAGGGAGAGTGAAAAAATTATTACAACTGAAAATAATTTTACGTTTTTTTCATTTTGACAATAAATCGGATCAAAGAAAGGTTGGCTTCCTAATCAAACAACATTTTACCAAGTTCATTACTGAAATACAATATTTTGGCCAAAACGTTTCAGAATTCACCCTACACTTACCAGAACTAACTTCAGCGGCCAAAGCACAAGGATTCAATCGTCCCCAAGTCTCTGATTTTTTTAATTTGCTTGAAACTACACTTTGCCAATGAGAAAATCCCCGACCACAACATTTTTAATATGGATGAGAAGCCAATAACCACAGTCCACAAAACATCCAAGGTATTTACCAAAAAAAAGAAGCGAAAAACAAGTTGGTTCCATTACTAGCGCAGAAAGAGGCCAGCACGTCACAATTGTAGTATGTTGCAACGCTGCTAAAGTTGATGTTCCGCCAGCGATGATTTTTCCCTCGGAAAACGTATAATGCAGACCTCTATGACACCGCTCCAATGAATACACTACACCTTTACAACGAGAAAGGTTACATGGCCGGTGACTTATTCTGCTAAATGGATGCAACACTTCGTAAAGTTGTCTCATGCATCATCCGCCAACAAAGTTTTATTGTTTTAGATGGTCACTCAAGTTGTAAACAGTATGAAGCCAACGAATATGCGAAGAAGAACGGAGTTATAGTTTTGCGTCTTCCACCACATTGTACTCATCGTGTACAGCCGCTTGATGTGGGTATTTTTAGTCCAGTGCACGGCTTATGATAAAAACTATGGCGATGGGAATGAAAAAAAAGAGCTGGCCAACCAATTAGCTTGTACGAAGTCGCTTTATGCTCTGTAACAAAAAAAAATGCTGAATCGGCTTTTCGAACAACAGGTATTGCTCCACTGAACAAAGATATATATTCCTCGATGAATTGTTTATACCAGCGGAGGCAACAAATATGCCAACGACCGATGCTAATGATAACTCACTACCTACCACCAAGGACGACTCTCCGCCAACAACTGGGGTCAACTGACTACCTGCCATCAATGACGATTCTCCGCCAACAACTATAGTCAACTCACCACCAGCCATCAACGACGACTTTCCACCAACAACTGGAGTCAACTCACCACCTGCAATCAACGACGAATCTCCGCCACTAACTGGGGTCAACTCACCACCAACCATTAATAACGAATCTCCATCAACAACTGCGGTCCATGCTGAATCTTTGCCACAATCATCCAATAAAATTTCGCCAGCTGATGTGCTGAAACAAGCAGTTCATCCTCTTCCTACGCTAGGGTAGGTACTAGATCACATGCGGGTATAATCAGATGCCATCTTGGTAATAAAAAGAAGTAAACAGTGAACCAAGCGAATGGGAGCAGCCTGTTTTGTTTACTGTTTACTTCTGTTTGCTACCAAGATGGCATCTGATTATACCCGCATGTGATCTAGTACCCCACGCACGCGAAGCCCATCTAGTTCCAGTAAATGTAAATCAAAGGATGCGCATGTCCTAACTTCAACCCCTGCGATGGACGTACTGAAATTGCAACAAGATAAAAACAAGATCAAGTCGATGCGACTTAGAAATTCGAAAACTGGAAAAATAGCGGCGCGTAGGCAAACTGCGTTTGAACCAAAATCTCCACTCAATTGTGACATCGACTTTGACTCCGACTCTGATGACGATGACCCGCCATGCTTATATTGTAACGAGTTGTACAAAAAATCAAAAGCACAGGAAGAGTGGATTCAGTGTCTTTCATGCACAAAGTAGGCGCACATTCTTTGTGCCAGTGAGAGTTTCCATGAAACTCAATTTGTTTGCGAAATATGTGTATAAATCAATTTTGTACATGTTCTGTTATACAATACACTACAGTTTTCGATTTTATTATTTTTTTAACCTAAATTTGTTCACTTTTTTGTTGCTTTTTAGAATTGAAAAAAAAATCACCTATTGTCATCTTATCAACCATATGGCCCAAGATGACACACTTGACAAATTTAAAAAAATCAAATTTTGAATAAGCATTAAAAAATTTCTAAAAATATGTAACCTAGGGGTAATGATAGCCACAGAGTTGTACTTTATTCGGTTCCAATTAGTTTTTTCCAAATGTCAATAGTTCGCCCAAAAAGTTGGTGAAAGTAAAACCTATGTCATATTGGGCCACCCTCCCCTACACAGTCCTACTTTCTCTACACTTGTGGCGCGAATATATGCAAGTATAAGTTATCGGATCCATTAAATCACCCGACCTATTCCGTGATATACTAATAATACTTATTACAATTTGGTTACTATTAGAATAGGTTTGTAACACTGTTAAGATCCTTTCTTGTTTTCTGTTTTTTCAGTAATTCGAGTGTGTATGAAGCGTTTTTGTTTTTACTGATAGTAAGCGCGAATAAAGTTATTTGAATTAAAGAGTGATTATTGTTTTTCATTCCATGGTGGTGAACATGGCATGACATACTGAATTGGTAAACCTTCTAGAAGGGTTGAAGATGTACGGCTTAACCGATCGACGTCTTCTCGACTGTACAATCATTTTCGACAAAATGAAAAATTTACAGCTGCCGAGGTACACCTTTGTACTCTCTGAATCTTAATTTAGTTGAGTTTGTGTACTCAATGTTGATTAGTTTGTTTCACATGTTCAGTCTACGTCTCAGTGCCCCTACAATACCATCAGTATCATCGAGAAGTTCGACGCCTACCAGAACAACGCGAACATTTTCCCAACAACCTCAGCAAACACATTTTCGACAATCGCAGCAAACGTATTCTAGATTCCACCCTTATAGTAAGTATCGTTCTCATTCTCAACGATGTGGGATAGAAGACGACGCTGATATATATTTATGAAGATTTCCATTCTAGAGTCGTCTCTCACTTGACTATGCATTGATTCGATATTTTTTATTTTAGCTCTCGTTTCTACCAAATGTTTCTATTTTACATATTTTTTAAATGTATGCACCTTGTCCTAGGGGTTAGAAAACCAATACACAAGAAGAAAAAACGGAATTTACCAACTCAGAAGTAACTTACCTAGAAAAATACTATAAAATCAAAACTTCGAACCTAGTTTTCATACCCGGTACCCGGTATTATCAGTTACCTGGTACCACCCGGTACTAGGTACAGTGTATTACCGGGTTACCGGGTAGCACCTAGAGTAGCCCAACCGCCAAAAAGACCTTATACAACGTTAATCGAAAGAATTGAGAACGAGTTTTAACCTACGGAAAGCGAACAGATTAAGAAGCAGATACAAGGCCTGGTTATCGGCACCAAAAAACCTACCCTCTTTTTGAGGGAGATGCTAGAATTGGTGAAAGGCTGCGTCACAGACACCGTGCTCAGGGAACTCTTTCTCAACCAGTTACTGAAGAACTTGAGAGAAATTTTGGTGGTAATCGAATCGGCTAGTTTGGACTCACTGGCCCAGCCGCTGACAGAGGGTGGCAATCCAGCCACGCTATTGATATTGCCACTACAGAGTCCACCCAAGCCCAAATATTGAGTCTGACTCACAACGGGGTAGAGAAAAAGACAGATGAACTGATGGGTAAAATGGTGAAAGCCTTGGACCGCGTGTTACGGCGTGATGGGAGAACTTCGGCAGAACGGATTCCTGCAAGAGGATGTTGCATGGAATCGTCGATCGAATTCCTGTTCTAACGAGCATCGCTTTAGGAGAAGAAAATAGCTCCACTTATCACACCTCCACGGGGTGGAGGGTTATCTGTTCTTGGCACTACCGGCGCATTAGATAGTGCAGGTCTCGTTCTACAGTGGAAAATTCATGTAGTTTTTCGCTGGCTTTGGCTTTCCGTAGTGTAAAGATCTGCTGAAAAGTTTTCTTCGCACGTTATTAGTTTTATGGAGTTTTTTGATCAGCTATGCGATGACATCTTCGATACAACTGTTCTTTAATAACTTTGCTAGTTAATTATCGATGATTTGAGAACGTTTTAGCAAATCGACGCATCGGTGTTCGCTTAGTGCTCCTGTTGTCTTCTCGGTCGAAATGAACTAATTCAGGCCCCAAACACTGGAGGGAAGGCCATATCAGAAGCGACCGTCGAGATGGTGCCAGAGCCAGGCCCACGTCCACCATCATTGAAAGACACCACACCCATCTTAAGGACTAATTGAAAGCAGTTGCCATCATGTCGGAATTTCGCTCAGAGAATGCGTTAGTTACGTATTGGCAGAAATGACGATTTGAATTCCAATCGATACCCACGGAGCCGAATTTTGTCCGTTATCTATAATTCGTGTTGAAATGTATTCTCCCGTGGGCACACAAATTTCTCACCCTTTTTTCAGTTACATGCACTTTATGCATATATTCGTCACTATGATATTGTCTTGGGCATCTCCTCTCCCCCTGCTTATATGTTCCGGGATTATTTTTCTTAGAGTTTATTTCAGCTCAACAGTGGCTCAACTGCGGGGAGAGCTCGATCCGCCGTCGCCATTCCTCGTGTTCCAGGTATATACTTTTCGCCAGTGGCGTGCAGTGAGTTTTTCTGGGAGGTAAGCGATAAGCGTAGAGATGAAGTAAAAATCAAAAGTATGAAACATGCTACTACAAAACAGCACTGATCAAATTGTTCAAGTTGTCGTATCTCTGTGTAGGGTTATTAAATAAGCATTTATTTCCTTTCTGTGATGAATAATAGATACAGGGACGTACTGAAGAGTTTTTCCTGGAGCGGAGGGGAGGGGCTGGGGAGGAATTGCGAAAGTCCCAACTGATTAAACTCAAAAATACCAAGTATCGAAAAAAAAAATCTTTTGACTTGTTGGATTTTTCTAATTCACTCAACTCAGAATTCCCAAACATCAAAGTAAAAAAAACAACCTTAAACTTGTTGGATTTTTCCAACTTCTCAACTCAATTCCCAACTATCAATACAAGGGGAGGAGAACCTTTTGACTTGGATTTTCCCAACTCCGCCTGACTGAAATGATACATTTTCCCAACTGCTGAGCGGAAAATTCCTACGGGTGGGTTGTCCCCCTCCCCTCTATCGGTACGTTCCTGAATAGATACGGCCAACATAACAGTTTTCCACCGTCTTCACAACTGGTTAGCCACGAAATGTTTTCATATTGCGATACGTGGCAATGTCTAGTAAAACTCGAGCCGCCTGTCATTTGCTCAGTTTTAAAAAATGGTAATTCTAGTTTCGGCTTACCATCATTATTAATAATTTCTAATTGTTCGTTAAGAGTAAGTCGCGAAAACGGATTTTCAATAAGATCTCAAATACGCATTTTGTGTGTGTGGGGGGGGGAGACAAAAAAACGGAGCATTCAAACATACGGCGTTAACTAGTAGAAGAACATAATCACGTTTCACTGTCAACTTCAACGTTCGTGAGTAGTCGGCTGAACCAAGCCTGACTCAAAGCGCTTCCAGAACGCAACCAAACGCACAGGTTTCATTGCGGTGAACATGCTAGTGTGTTTTTGTGTTGGTAATTAACACGGAGGCGGAGCATAAGTCGTGCTGTATGGAAAAGAAGCGTTAGATTCGACGCATACCTCGCTGGCCTTTACAAATATATGTTACGGTCAAAGTAAATAATCGGTCATTTTACATATTGCCTGGTATAATGTCTAGGAGACGTGTGTATCTGTGAGTGCGGAACTGGTAACGCTGTCCCCTTAGAAATGGGACTAGTCGAGGCATATAGCAAGATTACCCCAGGAAAGATGAGCATTCCGAGCCACCTTTGGGCACCTAAAACATGAAACAAGAAAAATAGGAAAACCAAAAACTAAGTGGAAGGACGGAACTAACTCGTTTTTACAACATAAACAATTCAACAAACAGCCCAAAACAGAACAGACTAGGGTAGGCAGAGAAATACGTTTGCCCAACATGGGCCGGGAGCTCACTCAGTTGCTAAGGTCGCAAAGAGATGAATTGCATGGTGAACCTCCTCGTCATTTCCTGTATTCTAATTGGAACTGGTTGTCGGTAAAGCTCCAGCGGACCAATCACTGTTGTTGAGTTCCGTTCGGTGTTTCAACAACAGGAACTGGTCCACCGGACCTTCCCGTAAACCTTCGGACAAAAATACGCTGCTTTCAAGTGAAGTTGGTACAAACGTAAAGAACCGCAAACTAATCTTCCATTCACATCTCAAGACCAACAATGGATTCAAAGAAAGACCTGATCCAAGAACCTGCACTTTCCCGCCCGAATATCCTCGAAGTCTGAGATCGAAGGAAAGAGTAGACACAGCCTCCTCAGATATTGAAAACCCATACAACGTGCCTCTCAGTCACACTGAAGCGTCGAAGACGAAGCACCCAGCAACCCTCCACGCCATGCCATGCCACCCAATATGTAAAACGAAAATGCGAAATGTTATTAGTTCGATGTCGCGAAAACGGAACCCATTTTCTGTCACTAGTCTAATTTATCCGTAATTAAAGACGACTTACGCGTTCGTTTTGCCTTCCCGAGTGTATGTGTGTAGGTTGTAGCCCAGGTAGCGAGAAAGACAGAGAAATCCAAAGAGAAAGAGCCAACTGCGCTGGGGAAACTCTCCTTCGCCGCCGACGCCGTCGCTTTTCCACGTATGCTACACGCCATAATTAAGAGATGAAAATTTTCGGTAAAGATATTCCGGATTGGAGCGCACGAGAGCGTGCAGTTAAAACGTAATCTACGGTAAACGCTCTCGCTACCAGCGTCTGCTTTATTTGTTTTAATAAGGCGTGTAATAAATTTCCCATCATTGCTACTACCTGTTCCGAACCGAACTGAACGCTCGCAGCACCGTAACTACTAACTGTACAGGAAACGACCGATTGAAACCGGGGGGAGGGGGGGAGGTGAGGGTGCACAACTAGACGAGAAAATTAATCGCGAACGAAATTCGTTTTCCGGGTATTAATACGTATAATCCTTTTCCTGACAACAGGATATATGCCTGTGGGATTGGCAAAAAACTAGAAGGATGAAGAATTATACGACTGCCGCGTCAAAAATGGTCATGGTATGATACGAGCCTCCAAAATTACTTAACTGTCAACTGACACACAGGCATTCTCAAGAAATATTGGAAAATACCCCCGTTTTGCATCCTTACGGAGGGTGTTTGACTCCTAGGGACGTAAAAATACACTAAACCGATTTCGCCTCTTTCTCCGCAAACATACTGGCGAATCGAGTGACCACGGTACCCCAGGTTGGACATACCCGATGGGCCGCAGTCCAATAGTCCAAACTGAGCGGGTCCGGCCCGTTCTTTCACCAATTGACATAAATATGGCTGGAAGAAAGAGAAAAAAATCATCAGTAAACTGATGACGAATATCTGCACTGCACATGTAGATACATATTGGTATATGGATACGTCCTACGACCTGTTCTACGTATTCAGTCAAATGCCCTTCCGATTTCGGAGCCATGCTCATCTTACTGTTCAGACATGTTCAGTTTCAAGATTGATACGGTATTCACGACAAACTGCTAGGCAATGGTAAAACCCAAACGTCTGGTACAAACACGGTTTTCGCTCAAGTATACTCAGTAGTATGACTTCATAGTAACAGGAATGTATCATACCCAATGTTGTTAGACATAACAAAACAAAATGACAACTGAATTTTCGAAATTTTGTCATACGACAAAATGGAAAAAACACAACAAAAAATGAATCGAATGACAAAGCAAAATTTCAAAATGTATTTATTGACTACTACGCAACCTTTGTTGGAATAACATTGATGGAATTAGATTGTATTTAAATACAACTGTAAATTAACAGGTATTGGCATTTTGACAAAATGAAAAAATAATTTTGTCATAACATAACAAAACCCATGAAAAGACAAAATAACAGAACTGCAAACATGACATATCGAAAAAATGAAATGCTCGTCTAACAAAATGACAAAAAATCGTTTTGTCTAGCATCACTGATTCATGCCCTAATTATAAAATTTACATGAAAATCTCTCATAACAATACGGCTGCAGACTGCACTCGCACAGCAAAAATCAAGATCAATGAGCAAATGGCTGTAAGAATGTCGGGAAGGGGGAAGGGAAGCGTAAAGTTTTGTACAAACACGGTTTCCGCTCAAGTATACTCAGGTCAGTAATATAACGTCATAGTGACAGGAGTGTATCATACCCCAATGGGAATTTCTGTTAACAACGCGGCTGCAAACTGCAGTCAAGATCAATGAGCACATGACTGGAAGAATGTCGGGTGGAGCGTCGAACGTGTCGGGGGGGGGGAAGCGTTACGGTTCTCGCTCAAGTATACCCATGGCTGTAAGATGTCAAACTTTTAAGCAGTGCAAATTAATCAGCTGCGCAGCAAAGATCAAGATCAATAAGCACATGGCTAGAAGGAAAATTAATTTCCATGGAAATGTGGACCACTGAACTGAATTGTGACCATGAAAAGCTAAATGAACGTTTGAACTGAAATCAAGTTCAGTGTCTGTCGGAATTGGTGTCAGTCGGAAACAGGATGGGAGGGTCATAGAGACCGGAATTTTCGGCATTGAAACGTATGAATCTCGGCACCAAAATCGGAAAATTCGGCATAATTTGGCATTAGAAAAAAAAGAAAAGAAAAAAAAAGTGGGAAAATCAATTTTTATCTCATTACGTATTGGATAGTTAGGGAATTACAAATCAAAGTAGCAGATAGGCAAGGGCGGATCCATGGGAGGGGTTTTGAGGGTTCGGACACCCCTTCGGGCCGAAGAAGTAAAAAAAAACATTGCGGAAGCACATTACAATAATTAAAAATGTAGTGAACGTGTACACCTGCAGTGCTATAGTGCTGTGTGGACTTCAAAATTGATCAAGAATCAACTGAGAAATCCATCTCGATTTTTTTTCGGGGGGGGGGGGGGCGAGAGTGGAAAAAGTTTTATTTTCAAAACACCCCCATTGGAAAATTTCTAGATCCACCACTGCAGATAGGGTTGACTCTTGCTTTCTGCGAATGTTTTAATTCTAATTACGAGTGTAAATGTTGTTTAAACAGTAGCGTCAGAAGTTTGTTTGTTTTTTTTTTTTTTGGGGGGGGGGGGTACAAAAATTTGAAATTAAAGTCGACAAACAAGAAAAATATTTTCTTGTTTTTCAAAAAGTGAAAGAAAGAAAAGAAATCTTGTAAAGTTACAGGAATCTTGTAATTTTGTCAAAGTTCCTTTTTATTAACTTGCTGAATACTCAGTTTTCATTTTTATTACTGGCGGGAGATTATGTTAGGTTAGGTCATAAAGTTCATTAAAAACGACAAGAAACTATTGATTTTTGATGAAAATGTTTAATACGGTGGTGGGGGGGGTCCATGTGGATTCATCTTGTCATCTTGGTCTACTGAAGGCGAAATGAATATTCCGTGCTATGATGATTGGTCTGACGCGACATGGTGGGGTCTCGCGTGTCTCCGAGCTTGATTGAGTGTTTGCGTTTTGCGTTGGGTGATCATCCGAAACAATGGTCACCACTAATTATTGTTTTACACGTCAATAAAGGTCAATGGGGGTTAGCACCCCGTGCGCACGAGCCTGCAACTATGTACTGTTTGACTGCAAAACAGGACATGAGGTTTTGTAGCATTTGTTAATGAATGCAAAACTACAAACTTCCAGTTAGGTATTTCTCATCAGTGTTCAACAGGGCTTAAAATCGTTCATTTCAAATTAATGTACCTAAAACGTTCTTCAAAAATGTTAACTAATGTGCAAACAGTTTATTACGTTTTTTCTATCTCTGTCTATGTGTTTGGGCTCTCTCTACCTCCACTGTCACTAAACTGTAACTCAACTGATGTCCTGCCCGAGCAATCAAAGAAGAAAGAAAGGAGAGTGAGTCATGAGAATAAGAAAAACGTGGTTTTGAAAAAATCACATATCAGATGTACAGGAATGCAAGAGACAAAAGACGTTTCTAGGACGTTCGCATCGTACTACGCAGGAAGTATAGTCAGGAAGAACGTTAGTATGTAACATATATACAACAAAAACTACGTACAAAAAAAATCGGCCACGTTAAAAAGTCGTCACTGACCTTCTGAGACTAACTATCAATTCGTCTAAGGCACGTTTCAAGATACACATGCTAAGTAGTTTATTTCATTCTTTCACCACAGGAGTAGTACTCTTGAATTTTCATAAAAACGGGCTTCTCAAATAGGATTTTAAAAAAAGCTGTTTTTACAATACATCCCGTCCATTGTATGTCGACTTGGAGGGGGGGGGGGTTGATCCGTTTATACGTGTTTCAAGAAAATTGCGTAGTATTGAGAAAAACAAGTCGGCTCTCTATTACACTCTAGATGCAGCTGAATGAGTTGAGTCTCATAGTATTAATAAATGCGATGCCCACGTAAGCCGGTGATGTGCCCAAACACCGATATGTTTGAGTTTGTGGTATGTCGGGGAGGGGGGTGGATTCAAGAATATTTGGCCCGAAGTGCTACAACTGGATTGATCTAATCGCTTTAAATTACATATTAATTGAAGTCTCAAAGGAAGTCGTTGAACATGGAGTTCTGTTCCATGTTATGTAAGCACGATTTCAGAGTCGTGCATCTCATACTCTAAATATTTGCACGATAAGTCATCCACAAGGTTTAACACAGACAGTGCTGTAGCACCGTGGAGCATAGAAGCATTTTTAGCCTTGGCCTTACGTTTACTATACTTAGTAGCCAATTTGGTAATTACTTCACTCTGCTTACCTCCAACTTTACGGGCGGACGTACGCTGCGAAGGAGCGGCCGGTATTTGCTCAGGTGATTCCTTCTGATCTTGGAGAACTTCATATTCCTGATTCGGAAGTCACCTCAATATCGTCCATATTAAAAAACAGAACTCGCGAAAACCGAAAACTACCTATATACATTCATACACTGCGCACTATAAGCTTAGGATGTATTCGAGCTACAGCGACGAAAAACGTTATGAGAAATTGAAGAGATCACAATGACTATCGAAGCCTAGCGTCTGAAAATGGGTTTCTTCATTTTTATCACAGAGATAAGGAAAACTTTGTATTGTAACAAGGCACTACACTAGCCCGCACGAGTTCATGATGTTGCGATAAGTCTCCTTTGTTGCTGTTTGAACAGAAAACTTGAAAAAACTTGCATGAAGATAAGCGTGCCGCACACTGCATAGCAAACTGCTGGTGCATTAAAAAGAGCTCGGTTTACTATTGAAGTGAGTCACGCGTTTCGTGAAGACCGTCTTTTGTACGGCTTTCAATATAATATAGTTTCTCTGTTGAAACGCGTTGCCAAATTCCAACGGGTCAGCAGGTAAAACCATGTGTTTTACAATCGCGTAGGGAAATTTACAGTTGACATTATCCAGTAGAATCCAGAAAAATTGAAAAGGAAAACAAATTATATATGTACACCATACGGATGATTCCGTACGTTCGCTTTATGTACAAGTACATTATGTATGTACATTATGGATAAGCAACAAGTTTTAGTTTGCAGGTTCTTCAATTCTGCAAGTGTAGTAATACGTACTACATACATACATAATGTAAGGTTGCATCCGAAATTTGTCTTGTCATAAAGGCACGTATGTGTGTGTGTACATATGTATGTATAGGTACATATATGTAAATAACACACCGTCCATCAGCAGTCACCAAGTTTCTGGTCTCTAAGTAACAACAAAATCATGTTTAAACAAATACCAGTGCCCAACTGGAATCAGGCTGAAGTACACGCTACACGCACATGCATGCTTTAGAGGTAAAAGTAAGAAAAGTACCTCACGGGGTTGATTTAAAATAGCAGAGTGCATATACAGTATTCATATTACATGTATATATATGTATGTATGTACGAGAGTTTCAGTCCATGTGCTCAAACTACAACAAAAATGAGGTTAGGCGTACATACATCACGTAATTAAGTTGTACTTGTTAGTCACTGATAACGTACGTACATATGTACATCAGCGTTCCTCAAGTCTAGATAGACTCTTGTGAGAAACATGAGTCACATTTGTATATCAAGAACCAGAGTTGAAAAGTTTCTAGAGTAGGTACATAACTGAATACTGGACACTGTTCTAAATCCAATGTTCAATTTCTACCTACGTAGATGAGGGTTATAACTTTAGTAGGTTTTAGTATACAATTCTATAGGTTTCATAGAATTTCTCTGCAGATATCAGTTTTGAATTATTGTAAGTAACTTCTTAATCCATAACTAAAGAGGCTTAACATATGTATGTACTTTTACAGTTCGCACATTTTCGGATGATCAGTCCGAAATTCAGGGCAATCGAGCACAGATTTACAATCAGAAGACTGTTAGGTACAGCTCTGCTACCATGTTGGAAATAATGTGTGTGTGAAGCTCTCCGTCAGAGGTGTCAAAAACACATGCATCATCACTCGAGATAATGAGATAAATGTATGATGTTCGACGAGAGAGTACGTTCAACCAAGCTAAGGACTTAGACAAAAATCGACTCACCAGCTCAGGTAGACCTACACCAGATGTAAAGGGCTTATTGTATCGTCATATATTCAAGCGGGGAACACACAGAAACACAAACACAACCCATAATTGTGTAAAGGATGTGTGTGTAGGTGTACGTGCGTGCGCGTTGTGTGAGCGACTAACGTCAGTGTGTAACAGCGAGTCATCAAATGACTGGGTCATCTGCGTAAGTACTCGTTGCAGAATTTCAGCTATAGGTACAGTTCTGCAAGGTGACTTGGTGGCCGAGTGGATTGAACGCTGTCTCCTAATCCACGGAACGCGGGTTTTCGAATCCCAGTACAGACAGCGAATTTTTAAGAGTAAAATATGATAAGAAAATAATAAAATACAAGAATATATGAAAAACTTTAACATCCGACGAAGCCAGAAGCCACACCAATTGTAGCAGCAAGAGGTGGAGTTTAATTTAATTTTTCCGCCGGAATTCAAAACGACTACACAAGTGGGTTAGCCACACCTACAGACTACTAACACCCGACTAGTCTGGTGTGCCATGCAAGTTGCATGCCCCTCATAGAAAAGGAAAACTCTTTCATAACCATTCCCCAATAATGGCTTCTCAGCAAGGGGAATTAGACTATAACCTACAACCCTTGCATCAAAATAATTGATCAAGGAGGCCTACGTCCCAGTGGGTAGACCGAAACATCTGTAGCAAGGCTGAATTCAACAGTTCTGCGAGTATGCCCGTCTGCCGAACCCATCCTAACTGTAACCGGCATCACTTTTTTATTGAACTTAGTAAACACCTTCGATCATACACTTCGCTATAGGAGAACATTGATAATCTACTCAGGCCAAATGTATGCAATTAACGGCAAAACCTTTTATCAAAAAGATGGCGTACTCTGGAAGAGGGGTAAAAAAGGTTTGAAAAGTAAGCCTCGTTCTAGTGCCCGTAAACAACTTTCTAAATCCACTCGCGCTTTCTCGGTGAACGTTATCCTTGGCATTAATCTGATCAGAGAGAAAAACGGCAAAAGTGTTGACCGTAAAGGCACCTCCGGAATTTTAAATTCGTCCTTGTTATTATTTTTTCAACAAATATGTATTGCAAGTTTTTTTTCCTTCTGCGAGAAGCCAAGACCCCACCCGGTGGCCCCTCCCAGACTCCCTCAGGTGACTCCGTGTATTCTTCCTAAGTACATAAAGTAAAAATTTAGGTGTTTCCCTTCCACTGCATTACATTCCTTCGAGTAGGTTGAGCATGAGCAGGGAGGGGAGATGTATTGCAAGCTGGCGTAAAAATATGTCCGCAGTAACAACCACCTGAGTCAATTTTTTTTTCAATCACTCAAGAGCATCGCATTAATACCAAAATAATTTGGCCAGTGTGCTTGGAGCTTGGATTAGTTCACTATTATAGTTAGAAGGAAATAATATCACGAGTAGGATACAATGTGAGGACGGCCATTTAAAACAGGAGAAAATCTTATATTTTTCGTAATTTTGTTTCGTTTACCGAGCTATTAATCACGACGATGAGTTTGGGCGGAAATGTCGTATCGTTTTTATTTCATAATAGAAACACTTTTCGCTTGATTGATTGATTGGCTTCCTTAATGCCAATATTTTCACCGCGTATCCCGCGTCGATTTTTTTTTTTCTTTCAGGCGGCGAGAACTACGGTAACAGGATATATTGCAGGAAATAACGAAAATGGTGAGGGGGAAAAACGCTTCGAGCACAATATTTTCAGTAATTGGTTTTTCGGGTAGCTTTTCTCTTATCATTTGCCGCAATAATTTACTTGGGGAGAGGGAATTATCAAGCTGCACGTCCATGCCAAATTTAAATCCGTCGATAAATATGGAGTCGAAGAGTTCTTATTTTTTGACCACTGCTGACCGAACGGATTCTTAGATGCCACACAGCTGAGCAACGTCGCCTGTGGATGTTTTCTGAGGAGATTAACAGTAAATTTCTTTTTTTTCCCTAACACTTATCGATTGTACCACCATTCTAACTTTGGTTCAACGTGTGTTGATCCTCTAAGTCGACGGGCCATTGACTGAAACCGCAGTTTAAGTGAAGTTCAAACATGGAACGTTGATTAGATAACAGACCCCAAGTGTGATTTGAGCAGTCTGAAAGTTTTCAGAAACGTGTGACGACCAGTTCTAGGTGACGAATATATTGCGTCCTGAAACTAACTGTTGTGGTGACTTCGAGAGGGAAAGTGTTTCACCAACATTTCAATACCATCACATGTGCTGAGCACACCCAGTAGAGAAGACCGGGCAATAGTTCGCAAGCATCGGCGACAGAACTAATTGTACATACAATGTCTCCTTGTTAAGACTTCGGGAAGACTGTCATTCTCTTTTACTTGACCGAGATGCGGCAGTTTGTGATTTTTCGAGATCCCTGTACACGACTGAATTTCTAAACGTCCTGGCTGTCCTTTGTAGCCAATGTACAAGCAAGAAAAATGGTGTTGCACACGTGAGAAAACAATATGTGTACTTTCAGATAAATTTGGGATAGCCGAAAGTCAAGACGACTCGCTGATGAATATTTTTATTCTTCTCAAGACGTATGAGCAATTATTTATTGGTTTAATTTGGCTCTGTTAATGCAGAGCACAAGTTCGGTGTACCTCTGAAGATGGAACAAGTAACCGTCTGAGATTATTTTATGTACCTATTGGATTAGAGGGAAGTCAACTTCTTAACATGGTTCACCGGATCGTACTTAATTTCTCACTTTTATGTCAAAATCATATTGTGGAAACCATCGAACTATTTCGCTTAAATACCATACACCAGTAAAGTTATACTAAATTTGATACACGAGAGACTACACTACTACATAGATAGACAAATACTGCAAGAACAGGTCGGCTTTGTCCGAGGTGAAAGCACGAGAAAACAAATTCTAAACATACGCCAACTTATTGAGAACCGTGAAGATGGTAATTCAGTAATACTTTGTTTTATTGACTACAACAAGGTGTTTGACTGCGTCAACTGGGCAGAGCTCTGAAAAGCCCTAAATTCGATGGGCATTCTCACTTAAAAACAACTACGAGGAACTATCGTAACATTGATATGTACCTGTATAGTTACTTATCTCCTAAGCTAGTCTCGACAAGGCAATCGTGCAAAGAGATAAAAGGCCATACCATTTCACTTATTTTCAATGTACTGATATTTAGTCTCGAATACATTACCGTGTGACACAGTTCTATTTTCTCATTTTCCAAACCGTACGATATAACAATTGGCGACGAGGTAAACTCGTAATACGTATAATTAATTCGTTTTCTCCGCACAATTTCGTTTTTTTCTGAACAATTTCGTATTTTCGGCAAACTCAAGTGTGTAATGACACAATTTTTTTGGGTATAACTTGTGAAACTGGGTGTCGCGATCTGTTTTTTTTTATTATTTCGTGCGATTGATGGCCTGTCCGATTGAGTTTGCATTCAACTGCTATTTTTCATGAAAGCTCACGTTATGGCTGTTATCACCGGGTCCTGCCATTCAGAAGAGTTGGTTGGAAATAAATTGTTGCTGTTCAATAACTAGTGTCAAATGGCTGTTCATCAGTGATCCAGTAAATCAAGGTGGTACCTGTGCTGCACAGTAAGTCATCTTCTACTTCCACATTGTAACTCAGCTCCGTTTCAATCTTATTCACCATGAATGATAAGCAATTCTAGATGCTTTTGAAGGCTTTTAGTGAATCTCAGGCACAACTTGTCCAGTCAGTCACAGAGCAAATAAAGTCGCACATAAAAGGTGACATAGCTAAAGACCCTAATTCAAATTTTGCTAATATCAATCCATTTGAAAATTTTGAAGCGAAGAAAGAAAAATTTGTGTGCTACTTAGAACGTTTTGAAAATTATGCTGCTATGAAAAATGTCACTACTGATGCAAAAAAAGCCCAGCTGTTATGTACATCAATTGGAGCTACTCACTATAATGGGTTAGCTGCTCTTCTGGGTCCAAAGAAAAGCATTAATGTGCTTAAGTACACGGAGCTCACTGATGCTTTTAAGCAGATGTTAGTACCAAAGAAAAACGTTGTTGTTTCCCAGCACTATTTTTTGAATGTTTATCAAACGATCGTTGAGTTTGTTGCCACACTTCAGAGAGATTTGACCGAGTGTGAATTCTTTGTAAAATGTGAATGCCAAAAGAAAGTCGCAGTTGCAGAATTGTTTCTCAGAGCACAGTTTGTTCGTGGTCTTCGGGATAACTGGCTACGTGAACAGTTATTACAGTCTGGTGTAACAAGTTTTGAGGAGATTTTAGCAAAGGCTACAGCGTTAGAAGCTTCGAGAATCAAGAGTAAGGAATTGACTCAAACCACTACCGCTCCACCTGGAAGTCAAACAAGCGAGATTAACAAAATTGGGCAGTTTAATCGCCATTCCAGTAGAAATCAGATTCCAGCTCGTGATAGGAGTCGTGGGAGAGATTTTCAATCACATTGTAATCAATCATCGAGTCAGAAGGGGCGTTTTCGGAGTCAGTCACGTGGTCGTCAACGGGGAATAGACTATCGTTCCCTGGGGATTGAGGGGCTTTGTTTGGCGTGTGGTAAAAATAACCATAAGTCTCGGGATTGTCGCATCGAAAGAACCAAGCTGAAGTGTACATCTTGCAACAAAGATGGTCATGTTGCAAAAGTTTGCATTCGAACATTGTTGAGCAGGCCCAAAAGCAAATCTGATACTGCAACCAATGCCATTGAGGATGTCAGCAGTGCCTCAAACATGTACACACAGCACACTTACGGTATCAATAAGGTAGATGCTATTACTGACCACTCAGAGAACATTACCGTTGTTGATTTGTACGAGCTTGCTCCAGACACAGATAAGTATGTTGTCACGATTAAGGTCAATGGTAAGCCACAGAATTTTGAAGTTGACTCAGGAGCAAAGTTTACTCTTATTGCAGAGAATGAATTCAACGCACTTGACCTAGGGATACCACTTCAACATCCAGATATCGCATTTCGATCCTATTCAACGCATATCAATAAAGCCCTGGGTAAAGTTCCTGTCACAGTCGAGTACAAAGGGAAGCAGATCACCGAAGTGTTGTATGTTGTCCCCACTGGTTTCAAAACTCTCCTTGGGCGAAAATGGATTAGAGGATTAGACATTGAGCTCAGAGAGATCGACACTGAAATGCAGAATGACCAGGTGTCTCAAATAGCCACAGTGAACTCAGTTGAAGATATCATCAATGAATTCCCGAGTATTTTTGAAGAAAAAATTGGTTGTGTCCCAAATTTTGAAGTTAAACTCCAGTTACGTGAGAAAGCCAGGCCTATTTTCACACGTGAACGAAATTTACCATATTCTTTACGTGAACCGGTTGAAAAACAGTTGAATCTGCTCGAGGCCAATGGCATTATTTCAAAAGTTGCTATCACTGATTGGGGATCGCCTCTAGTTGTCTTACCAAAACCAGACAAATCTGTCAGACTTTGCGTTGATTACAAATGTGGTGTCAATGATTGGCTTGTCTCAGCTAATCACCCGATTAGACGCATCGATGATGTCCTAAATAGTCTACGCAACTCTACATATTTCTGTAAGATTGACCTTTACAATGCTTACTTGCACCTGAAAGTAGACGAGCAGAGCAGTAAGATCCAGACCATGGCAACGCATATTGGCACATACAGAGTAAATCGCCTCTCATTTGGCATCAAAACAGCGCCATCCGAATTCAATCGTATTTTGTCGCAGATTTTGAAAGGCCTTTCTAAGGCTGAGGCCTATTTTGATGACATTATAGTGCATGGAGCCTCCTTGGAAGAATGTAAGCAGAATTTACAGGCATGCTTGAGAAGACTTTCTGAATATGATCTACATGTGAATCGGAAAAAGTGCTCCTTCTTTGAAACCAAGGTTGAATATCTTGGCCACGTAATTCAACATAATAAGATCAGCAAATCACCGGAGAAGATTCGAGCTGTAATGGAGATGCCACGTCCTACAAATGCTGATGAAGTCCGCAGATTTTTAGGTATGGTCACGTATTATTCACGGTTTATCCCAGATTTTTCTTCTACATCATACCCACTTCGCACATTGTTACAAAAGAGACAGAGTTTCCTTTGGTCATCTCAATGTGAATCCGCATTCATCAAGCTGAAGAATGAAATTTGCAGCGATCGAGTTTTAATGCCATACAACCCAGATCTACCAGTGTTCCTTACGTCAGACGCAAGCCCATTTGGCGTTGCTGCTGTCCTCAGTCATGTCATTGATGGTCAGGAAAGGCCAATTGCTTACGCATCTCGCTCTTTGATTCCAGCTGAGCAAAATTATAGTCAGCTAGACAGAGAGGCCTTAGCCATCATGTTTGCAGTCACACACTTCTATGATTACATTTTTGGGTGGCACTTCATTCTTGTCACTGACAATGAACCGCTCACTCGTATTTTCCACCCTCACAAAGCGTTGCCACAAATGACATCGTCACGTCTGCTTCGATATGCTTCATTTTTATCCGGTTTCGACTATGCTGTCAAGTTCAAGAGGGGCAAAGAAAATGTGAGTGTTGATTGCTTATCAAGAGCACCAATAAACCAGAAACATGTCTCAACTGATATTACCATTGGTGAGGAAGTTCATCAATTGCAGATGCATTCAATATTTCAGATTTCAAGTGAGTCAATTACCGCTGAAACAATTGTGAAAGAAACATAGAGGGATGCAGAGCTCGGGCCAATTTTACAGTCTTTGCACACCCAATCCACTGACTCACCCTTCACAGTAAATACCGGCTTACTTTTTCGAGATGATCGAGTCGTGATACCAAAGAACCTCCAGAAACAAATTCTAGATGAACTTCACGCTACTCATCTTGGCACCACCAAGATGAAGCAACTCGCACGTCGTTATGTATATTGGAAGTGCCTAGATGGAGACATTGGAAAATTAGTCAAGTCGTGTGAAAGCTGTGCTAAGATCAAATCCAATCCAGCAAAAGTTCCTATACACCCATGGGAGGAGCCTCAAGAAAACTGGGATCGAGTTCATATTGACTACGCAGGCCCATTCCAGAGCCACCAGTTCCTTGTCTGTGTAGATGCTAAATCAAAGTGGGCTGAAATAAAGTTGGAGAAAAGTGCCCCGACTTCAACTTCCACAATTCAACTTCTAAATGAAATTTTTGCTGTTCACGGGTTTCCACGCACACTGGTCTCAGATAATGTAACTATCTTTACAAGCGATGAATTCCGGCAGTATTGTCGCACTAATGGCATTTTCCAAAAATTCATCGCACCAGGCCATCCAGCAACAAACGTGCTCGCAGAACGTCACGTACAGACATTGAAACAACGCCTGAAAGCCGCTATCGACGATCCAGCACCATTAAAGGATAAGCTACAAAACATCCTTTTCCGACACCGAGCTACACCACTGTCATCAGGAAAATCACCAGCTGAGCTCTACCTACATCAAAAAATCCGCATTCGATTGGATGCCATTTTCCCACATCAGTTTTCTTCCACAAAGGTGTCCGCATCCAATATTCGTCAAGTTAAAGAGGGGGAGAGAGTTCAAGTGCGAACGTTCCGAGAAAATCGATATACCTGGGATTTTGGTGAAGTGATACGTAAGTTGGGTCAATGCCATTACATTGTTCGACTCGACTCTGGCCGTACAACCAAGTGCCACATAAACCAACTTCGTTCTACACTTGTGCCACGCAAGAAAAGTGTGTATTTTGGGCCAACGCAGTCCTTCAATGTACCGAGAACTCAGAGGCCAATACTGACAGAGCCAGCTCAACAAGCACCACCTAGCACCTCGATTCAACAGGCGCCACCTCAAGGTCCAATCCAACAAGCACCATCCAGTGGACCTATCCGTAAATCGTGTCGTACAACACGAAGGCCAATTCGATTTAATGATTATGTACATAATTTTAATTGTGAATAAGTCCTAGTATTAGTTTATTTTTAAGCATGGTTACCATTTTTCTAATTTTTATTTTTATTTAGTTTCAAAATTTTTCTATCTTAAATAAGTTTTTTTTCAAGGGTTTGATAGTTTTCGAATTAAGGGGGGAGATTATCGTAACATTGATATGTACCTGTATAGTTACTTATCTCCTAAGCTAGTCTCGACAAGGCAATCGTGTAAAGAGATAAAAGGCCATACCATTTCACTTATTTTCAATGTACTGATATTTAGTCTCGAATACATTACCGTGTGACACAGTTCTATTTTCTCATTTTCCAAACCGTACGATATAACAGGAACCTATAAGCGGAGAGTATGGCTTTAGTAAGTAAAACTCCAAAGCATAACGAATCTGATCTGTTTCAACCGTCAAAGGGTGTGCGGCAGGGGTGCATCCTCTCGCCGGCCATGTTTAACGTACATAGTGAATACATTTTCAGGCGATATCTTGGAGGTTGGAATGGCGGTGTCATTAAAGGAGACCAACTAATCAGAGTAACCTCCAGTTTGCGAACGATACACGACGCTCTACGCGAAATCCATGGACCAGATGAATAAACTGGTAAAACGCGTGGAGGATGAAAGCTCCATGTTTAGACTGACAATCAATAAAGACAAGACGAAAATAATGATCGCGGATGGAACGGATATATTACCCCACAGCGCCCTGCTACAAGAGAACGAAGGAGCAGACACATTTGTGTACTTAGGATCACCTGTAGACAAAGACGGAGGTTCACCAAAAGAAACACGCAGGAGAATAATACCTGCGAGAGTTACTGTCTCCAAACTGACCAGTATCTAGAAGGAAACCGCAAGCTAAGACTATACGACGCAAACCAACGTAGGAAAGTCTCAGTCTTGGGAGGAGTTGGAGAGGGGGTGGGTCACTACAGTACATATCCTGTGAGAACCTATTTTCGGTAACCTCCGAGTTCTAGGCACCCCTTGGCACTACCCGATACCGCGAATTTGCGAACTTGGCCTGTCGAAGGAATGGTATTCTTTTCTCGAGGGTGTGGACAACAGGGATAATGTAGCGATGGCAGAGCCCACTCACACATAGACACCATCTTCGTATGGTCAGTCTGATTTTTGTGCTGCGGTGCGTGCTCGGGCTTCTAGAAAATATGTATTTCCTTCGACATTCTGTATTGCGATATTTGTATACCTTAATTTGCCGAACTTCGGGTAAGTGTGCTCACCTCCTAAGCGGGTCACTTATTGAGTATTCACCTTCGATACGTTACGCACATTTACATTAGTCAGTATACGTTAGATCAGGGATCGATCGACACTACTGTCTTGTGAACCCGACAGTACTCGGAAGGTAGTACTGAGGGGAAGTTGCAGAGTTTGGGGAGCGAAGCTCAGACGACTATGTGCTTCCTTCGCTAATCTTTCAATCTTGAAGCTCTCTAAGGTGTACGCTGAGAGGGGATACCGAGTGTCTCCCTTTATGGAGCGGGGTCGTCAGGACGACTTAGTTCTGAAGGGTTTACTGGTGTGGAGGGTGAGCTCAGACCTTCACTGTTGGTCTGGCGGCATGCTGGGTCGGGGACAAGCACTCTTAGATTCGTCCAACTTGTCTCTCTTAATTTATGTTAGTGGTACAGGAGGTAGTTAGGGACCTAAATACTCAACCGTGTTTTCTTCTTCTGAACTACAGGTAAATAGCACCGCTACGTGAGCTAGGGTCCACCAACGCCGCAGCGTGACCATCTTAGACTAAGAATTGTGTACACATGTTTTGAATATACTTCCTCCCTTTGCTCTTGATCTCATTTCTTTAGGATATTATCGCAGTTAGTATTAGGTCAGGTTTCTTATACATACCATACTCGAAATTTTTTTGTATGATATCCTTTACAATCCCGCCATCTTTTTATTGTAATTAATGCGCTAAAGTAAATCCAAAATGCTCTTTCTGAGACAGCATCGGGGGTTTTCTACTCCCCCCGGTTCCTACACCGGTGGCTACGCACACTAGTATTCCTGTGCGGGTCGAAACATGAATCATAAAAATGGTTGACCGACAGAGAATTGAGGCCTTTGAAGTGTGAACATACGGATGTCTCTTCAGGATCTCATGGACGGCGAGGCGGACAAACAATTCCACTATCAAAAAATTCGAAGTACGCACCAGACTATCTACTTTTTGCAATCAGAGGATCCTGAACTTTTTTGGACGCATCATCTGCAGACCTGTCTACATGGAAAACCTGGTGGTCCAGGGAAAAGTCGTGGGTAAAAGATTGAGCGGCCGCTCGCCGAAGCGAAGGATGTATCGGGTCAAGAAGATCTCCGACCAGCAATTGGAACAGGCCTTACGCAGAACAGAGGACCGGGTGGAGTGGGAACTGTTGGTGAGGGAGATCGATTGGTGGATTCCAGAGGCTTCAGTCATGAAGCATAAGGACTGACGAATATGTCAAAATTACGAACTACCTTATTCTGAGCAAGTAGACGAGAACTACATTCTTCCGCGAATTTCAACACTCTTTGTGAAGTAGATGAAAAGTGAATATATAACAGGGTGTGTGCGTGGAGGAAGGCACAATTTCGATTAACGCAGACTGATCGACTGATCTACTTGAGCGGTTCAACGGAATTGGTTCAGAGCCTATAGCAATTTCTTTTTTTCGATTTTATATGCTTTACGTCAGTCACTTGTCAAGCTATCGAAGAGGCCTTTTACTGTTGCGCGGCTACGACCGTCCCTCATCCGTTTACAATATTCCGTTTGTCACACCTATTCAATCATCACATCAATTTTCTGATTTCACGCACCACCTCGTTTTATTTTTTCATTTGTAATATGACCATTTCTGGAAGAAGCCACTTGGTTTCGAATGGAGGCCAAGATACGTCCTTCATTTTTCGAAAACATTCCACTATAAACCCAGTAACCCGAATAAAGAACCCTTCTTCTTGATCCGTTCTCCGTTCATTTCACCGTAAAAAGTCCATCCTGTAGTTCTTTTTACTTCCGTAAATTCATACCAAATCCTCTCTATATTGTTTCTATGCGCGG
Organism: Acanthococcus lagerstroemiae; assembly: GCA_031841125.1. Lineage (NCBI taxonomy): Eukaryota > Metazoa > Arthropoda > Insecta > Hemiptera > Eriococcidae > Acanthococcus > Acanthococcus lagerstroemiae. The sequence continues at coordinate 38,007,108 of CM063108.1, read as the reverse complement.
GATTATCAGGCTTATAACTCGCAGATTCGACGGAATGTATGTCAGTTAGTACGTCAGTTTGGGCAACCGCACTCAGTCAACGTCCTTCAACTTAACTTTAAATGGGTATTCAATAATCTCTCATGTTTCCGAATTAGCCTTCATTTTTTAATTCTTCCCAGATGTCAGTCAAAATATCGGCTGCGTCATTCGGTTGCTTGGAGACTATATTCTACTCCCTAGAATTTTGATTATCAATTTATAATTATAGTTTCATAGAGCTAGAAATCAGACTCAAATGCAAACATTATTCGCATTTTGGAATTGAATGGACTAACTTTACTAAAGCAGTTTTTTTTTCTCTTTTAATTACGGATATTATGTCCGTCTAACGGATAAAAAGGCGCGAATTCGATTAATTATACGAAAACGAAGTAAGTATACATCAAAAGAAGCGAGAGATTTTTCTCGCCGGTTGAACTACATGTCCTACACGTTTTCATTTCATCGACTGTACAGTGCACAAGAGGAGAAGAAAAAACTGGAAAACTTTTAGTTGAAACGGCGTAAAGAAAAAAAAATTAAGCTGTTTTAATGCGCCCCATCGAGTTAGCTAGATTAAAAAGGATTTTTTTAAAAGCACCAGAAGAATAGAGGCTTGCCCCAATGGAAATTGGCAGGACGTTTAATTAATGTAAAAGTAATTTTCAGATTACGGAAACAAAGTACGTAGTGGCTGGAATGAGCGCGCAGCGAGTAACAGGCTCCGTTTTCAAGAAGTTCGACGTGTTTTCAACGCTTGAACAAAGCAGAATTTATATTAGAAACCGACGGGGTCATGGCTGCGGGTACTTAGCTGATAGGAAGAGCTTAGAACAAGGGGTCGAACAGGAGGGAGCACGGGGAGAAGAAAGTGGGGAGGAGAAAGAAAAGAAAGGCAGGAGTAAAAATAGTCCGAAGGCCTCCAACGATAATTAAGACTAAACGTTTTTTAAAGGAGGCGCTTGTCACTTATTGGCTCCAAAACCGGCTTTAATTTCGATTTGGGATATTTTTGGACCTTTTTGGTCGATCTTGATACCCAATTTAGTAATTCTTTGGCAGATTTAATCATTTTGGTCGTATTAATTTAATTCACGTGGTATCCTGGTCACATTAAGACATCATTCATTTTTGAACAAATTTGGCCATGTTTGGCCAGACCTAGTCATTATATTGACTGACAGGAATTAGGGAGATCCCGTAACCGCCAGTCAAAGGGTCCGGAAGACAGCGGCCCCAGAGCGATGAAGAGCCCAGAAAAGGGCGGATCCATCACCAATCCATCGAGCAACGGCGTCCCCACCACAGCTGCAGCAGCAGAAGAGACAATGACAGGAGCGGATGAGAAAGGTTGGTGAAGCCCAGTGGTACCTCGGCATCTGTGAGCGTCCCCTCCAGTCCCGAGGAGCGTCACTGGTAGGGGATCCTGGAACCCAATACCCGGCTCAATTGCTCGACCCACTTTGAAGAAGCGATAGACAACATGAGGTAGAAGTCTTGTAGTAACCATCTGACCATGGAGGCGGCCTCTTCTACTCGGAGCGACCCTCCTGTCTTGGGTATGTTGCCGAAGTGGTTGGCGGGTATGAAGAGGGAAGCCAACGGGGACATGTTGTGAGATTGAAGGAGACAATAGACAATCTCAAGCAGACTAAGACACTGACTAACTGGTCGACAAATGACAGACAGAATAGTTGTATCTAGCTTTAAGATTGTAAATATTAACGTGCAAATATTTTGTACCCAATATATGTAGCAGTTTCTATAAAAAGGGGTAACTCTGTCGATCGATAGAAGTCTCAGAAAACGCGAAAATAGAAAAACAAAATTTTTTAGTCGAAACAATCAATTTTGAGATTTTGGTCGATTTCTATAGAAAAAACATCGCAATAACGAAGAGACAAAATTTACGGGTGTGAGTGAGAATAGGGAGAGAGAGAAAGAGAATTATGAAAGAGAATGAGAAAAGAATGCAAATGTCGCGTCGCTTCTTCCCGGTTTTTCGGAGCTCACGTATAAATCCGATGTTCTGAATTGTTACCACTTAGAAGAGCGAAAAATTACCTTTCTAGCAAGCCCTCGTTGTAGCTGGTAACGTGACTCCGCGGCGAGTTACGGCCGCTTGAAGGAGAGGGAGAAAAAGGTGTGTCTAACTTTAGACGCGTTTTTCTCGAAAACGTGTTTTCACGCGTTCTCGTTACACTCATCTTTGACCGCATGTATCTCCACAAAGAAAAACGCTACAGATCTCGACAATAGCTCCTTGGAACGGGTATTCATTCATTCCTCTATTATGTACTATCCGGTAACTCAAAATTCGTCGGATCAGCAAAGCTACCCCTTTTTATAGAAACTGCCACATATGTAGTTTCAAAATGTGAGCTCTCTTCCCTGGCCCGTGCTAAACCTACTCGAAGGTATGTAAGGCAGCAGAGGAGGGGCGGTAAATTTTTATTTCAATGTACATAGTCGAATACATGGAGCCACCAGAGAAAGTTTCGGACTGGCCGCCAGGTGGGCCTTGGCGCCTCGCGCGGGGTTAAAAAAAATACCTAGTCATTAGGTCATATTTGATCACGTTTGTTTCAAGGTGAGTCTTGTTGTTTTAAGTCAATCTAAGTTACACTTGGTTAGCTTTGGAACGGGCATTCATCCCTCTATTACGTACTATCCTAACTCAAAATTTGTCGAATTAACAAAGTTACCCTTTTTTATAGAAACTGCCACATATATAAAGGCTCTTCCTGTTCACTAGGCCTGGAAACAGAATCCGTCTTTAAGTACGATTTTATGGTGTTGACCCTAAAAGTGATTTAAAAAATACTCATTTCCGAATAAAGCGAGAGATTTTTTCAATTTTTCGGAGGGAATTTATAGTTTACCCGATTATAGAAGGGGATTCCTCAACCCTCCCCCAATCCTAAAATCCGGATATGCAGTTTGTAAAGAAAAGACTGCACTGAATTTACTTCCAAATTTGGATTTACTGCAGAAATCAGTTAGGATGAAGTTGAAGGGAATTCATGTTTCATTTTCCCGTCGCTGCTGAACTCAATGTATCGCTTCAACCTATATTGTTTTTCTTATATTACCTCAACCAGGACTCGACAATGGTATCGTTGAACACAGCATGTATATTTTGTTACAAGCAACATTACTGTACCCCTAACCGGTTTCCACTGTAAAAATATAGGCACAGCAACAAACCAATTTGAAGAAATACCATCTCTTGACTTATTCAGCCTTGCTTCTCCCTCACTTCCAACCGTAAATTTTCTGTCGTTTGAATCTAGTCGACGGAGGGCTAACTGAGGAATTTGGAGGAGTATGTGCCCATGTCCCCACAAGCAAAAAGAATTCATCACTTCTGATTTTACTCAAACCTTGGTTGGCTAGCCAAGAAAAAGAGATCTTCATTACGGATTCTCCGACTGAATTCACAGACAGAAAGATAAACGTACAGACGAGCCGCCAAACACCGAGAAAATGGAATCGACACACACAGAAGAGGAACACAGTTGACGAGAGCGAAGCTCCAATCGCTTATGCTAATTATTAATTTGGTCGCAATTAGCCGTCAAAATTGTCTCGAATCCTAGGACCCATTCGACTGCTCTCCGACTAAACAATTTACGTAATCAGATTCGTGGACGAACTCGCGTCCATTCGAAATAAGTAATACGAGGAGCATAAATACAACGAGAGGCGGTCGTCCTTTACGAGAGCTGTAAAAACCTATATCCAGTCGTCGGGATGTAAAAATGCAACCGCATCGAGCTATCGACAATCCGGCGATCGCAGATAGCGCTGTAATTAAAGAAGAACAAACAATAACCGCTAAAATCGACGTACGCCGAAGCGACCACAAAATTTTCCCGCAATCGAAGCTATTTTGAAATTTATTTTTATTATATACTCGCGTAGCATATATAAAACCGCGCTCGAAAAAATTCCTTCTCCAAGTACGTACATAGTTTTATTACCATTTCGGAACGAATTAAAAATAAATTGTTTTCCCCGATCGAAGATACCGGTATATCGCTTCTTCGTATCAGAAAACCGTAGGGGGAGGGGGTGGGAGAAAAAGTAAAAAATAGAAGCTAATCTGAATAATCGCGGGTATATATCGGAGACGGATAATTTGTGTATGTTATTTGGCAATAAAACACGAATTCGAGTATCCGAGCACTTGACTAGTGTGCCGCTCGATGTGTCCCCGCTCAGGTATTCTTTCTAAAATTAAATACGAATAAAGAGAAAACGGAGACGGAGGAAGGGAAAAGCGTAAAACGAAGAAAGTCAAACAATTTACAATAAAACGAGAGAAAAACGAGAAACATTTGGTTATATCAGTTGCTATGATATGCCATGCCATCATTTTACGCAGCAATATAATAAGCTGACTACACAGGAACTCCGAGAATACGTATATATAACTTTAAAGTACCTAAGTTAGTATTATTTGTATAGATGTAGTAACGATTCCAGCTTTCCAGCACGCGGCCGGTGGGAATATAAAAAGCTATACTTTGCTCGCGCCAGTTCACCATTTACTGAATTCCCAGCAGGTCGCCGCTGCAGCGCCGCACCGTGGCGGGAGACGCGGACACGGCGCGACAACGTGAAAAATTATCCTCGAATTCAGCTAAAAATAAAACTGTCGAAAAAATTAACGCGCTTTTATTATCCTTCGGAGCGCGAAATAAGACGCGACCGTGTTCACTTAAGTATATACAAGATACAAGATCCGAGATCCGAGATCCGTATACATCTATATACATTATGAAACAAAAGAGTTGGGACACCTAATAGAAAAGGGTGTACGGCGAATCTTTATCGCGGTCTGGTGACATTTTCTACAAGATTTATGTAAGCTTCATATTAAATTATATATTTCGCTGGGGAGTTGGGACTTGGGAGGAGACCCTTCACCTTCACGGCTCTCGCGATCTTCAGTCTTGAAAAAATACACGTCGCACCGCACCACAGAGTGCGTTTTTCTTTTCTCGCTGTTTCGCGCCACCGGCACCGTCGCTCCTCTACGTCGAATAGATATCGAATGGCAAAAAAAAAAAAAAAAAAAGAAAGAAAAAAGGTAAAACGAAGGAAAACTGACAATGAGTTTTAATTTCACAAAATAGACAGCCTGGTCGACCCACGCCGCGTGAAATATTTACTCGCGAGATTAAAAATTAAAATCGATTTCGACGTCGAAGAACGGTAATCGTCGATCATTTTTATTCATTTTCAATGATGGGAGCAGGAGGAAAGAAAAGGGGGAAAAAAGAAGAAAAACGATCGGCGAATTCGCTATACATCTTGATAGTGTCGACATTTCGTTCCCGCGTCTCAAAACTCTCAACCGTACCTCTCGAAATTACCATTCAGTTTAGAACTTTTTATCGAGTATACCTCTAGGTTCAACTTTGTTCGTCATTTCTTTTTTTGCTTTTTTTTGCTTTGCACTTCAGGGTTTTAGGGAGGAGACATACAATGAGAAACTAAAATCGAAAACTTTTCCATTAGAGCAAAAAAAAAAAAAAAAAAAAAAAAAAAAAAACCACTATGAGTAGACAATATTAACGCCCAGCCATCGTTTGAGAAAAACAAAAAGTGACTTCGCCAGTGGCAACAAGTTTCCTGTTTTATATTTTTCATTCTTCCTCAAGTTTTCTCCGGCAATACGCACTCGTACGAATTTACCCCGGAAGATCGGGTTTTGAAAAGTTTCCAAATTGATGGAACACCCTCATTATCATAACCTTTTCTCCATGGAGTGTACGTTGACGTTTTTAATGAATATTAATTCAATAATTCAGGCAACCCGGTTACTCGAAGTAAGTTTAACGTTGCATCCCGGACTTCTGTACATTGATATTCGATAATAATATTGGCAAGTCTACTATAACCCTTAGCCGAGGCCGTAGCGCAGCACATTCATTGATGGAGCAAGAATAAAACATTGTCTAACTGTTGAAGCGAAAATATGAAACATTTACCGACTATTATCTTTTTATTGACTTTTTAAATTTACGATGAAGCTTTTGATAACGTCAAACACGATAAGTGCAGTGCCGGATTACCCTATAAGCACACCAAGCACGTGCTTGGAGCGGCAGATTTTTGGGGGCGGCAAATTTTGAGGACGTAGTTCCTCGGCTACCCAAGACTTGAGTTTCCAAATTTGTAATGTGAAAGAGCCCTCCCTGCCAATCACTGGCGACTCCAGACGCTGCTCCCGGTGTGCACGGGCACACCTGTTGATTCTGCCCCCAAAAAATTTATATTTTTATGACACTGATATTATTTTTTTGGCTTATTGGAGTCTATTTACTCATCCATGAAAGGAAGTGCAGCTCGACACGCCATTTTTGAAAAGACTGTCACTGATGTTACGTCAAAGTTTTGGTGTTTGGTACAAATATCTGCAACAAGATGGGCTTGCAGAGCTGAAGCAGTTAACGCTGTTTTTGAAAATTTTGATTGTATAGTAGAAGCTCTTGACGTGATAGCAAATACATCAAATGATTCTAAAGTTGTTTTTGAAGCTCGAAATTTGCTGGATCACTTCCATTCGTTAGATTTTATATTTTGGTTATATGTACTTAAGCCAATTTTGGATGTTATAAAATGTGGCAAGTAAGGTTCTGTAAGCTGATAAACTGTCTTTGGGAGCAGCAACTCACGCGATTCAATCATGAAAAACAGCAATGGAATTTCGACGTTCTGCTGAACCTGGTTCTTAAGTGAATAATAATCAAAATCATGAATCTGTAGCATTTGATGAATTATATAACGAAGTTATTGCAAAGTGTATGAATATGGAGATTACAGTACCAAAATATAATGAAAATATAACGTCGTGTAAGCAGTCGAACTGATAAAAACCCAGGTTCTGCTACTCAACTTACAATTAGGCAGACTTATACTAAAAACTACTTCGAAATATTGGACAATGTTATAACAGGTATCAACGATCGATTTTAAAATGACGTAATAGGAAAATTTGATGCGTTGGAAAATCTTTTTGTTTTCAAGCAATCCAGCGAAGAAAACGTTAAAGCAGTCGCAGATATGTTAAAAACTTTTACATCACCAGTAAAGGAAATTGATCTTAGTGCTGAAATGGAGTTATTTGAACAAAACCATTATTTTGAAGAAGAAAGTACTGTATATGGCAGATGTCGGTATTTTCAACAAAAAAAAATCCCAAACTTCATGAATGTTTTATGCTACCATTCCAATATCCACAGCATGTGTGGAAAGAGTATTTTCAAAGTTGGTGTTAGTAGAAACAAGAATACGATCTACGATGACCCAACCAAGGCTCAAATCTTTACTTACAGTTAATGTTGAGCAGAGAAACGCACGCAATGTTAAAGTAGTGGATGCTGTGAAAGTGTTTCAAACAATGAGGTCTTGCCGTCTAAAAACATAATTTACCAAAAATACTTTTTTTTTTTTTTTTTTTTTTTTTAAATCTTAAGATACTTAGTACCTATTCTTGATTTTTTGTTGTTTTGTGTAGTTCCTTTAATTATAAGGTTACATTCCTTGCCAAAAAATATTTTTTACCAAAAAATATTAAATCATAATCGAATTCAAATTCGTAAATTGTTACTTTAGATACTTAGTACTTACTCTTAATTTTCTTCTATTTTGTAGTTTCTTTAATTATAAGGTTACCTACATTCATTGCCAAAAAATATTTTTTGTCAAAACAAAAATTCTTCTTAAATATAATTTTTTGGTGCATCGACATCATTTTTCTCATTCTAATTTTTTTTTAAATTGTCGGGTTAATTTTTTTTTGGGGGGGAAGGGGGGAATTTTACAACTTTTAGGAAAGCCTGGTTTCATAAATTTGAAAAGTGCACACCTGTTCAAATTGTCTAGAGTCGCCAATGCTGCCAATCCTCCGACAGTAGCATTATTTACCCAGTCCTCTAAATACGAGAAACATACATATTTCCGAGTCAACTTCAGCAGCTGAACCTATTGGACTGTCTCCACCCAGACTGTCTCTATTTGTGACTCCTGTGAGCAGCAGTGTAAGCACCTCGGATCCAGCAAATAGGGTAATCAATGATAAAACAATTGATTTTTTACTCTCAAAGGAAATTAATCAAAATATAGATAGAAAAAATTTTATGGCAACTAAAACGTTTTATTTATCCACCATTTAAAAAATCTAGATCTTGGAATGAGGGTCATTTTAAGAAGAAGTTGGCAAGTGGAGAAGTACAGAATAGAAAGTACTTGGTATATGTGTGTGCTGAAAATACGCTATTCTGGGCTCCATGTCGATTATTTGGGGGGCACTTCACTTTTAGCAACTGGAGGGTTTACAGATTGAAAAAATGTTGGGAGTGCGTTGCAAAGTCATGAAAATTCTTCAGAACATCATTAATGTCAGATTGCCTTCCTCCATCGGAGCAATATAGTTAGCAGAGTAAATGCCAATCCCCAGAACCAAATTCGAGCTGAAGTTAACTACTGGTCCAATGTTTTGCAACGTGTGATTGCTGTAGTTAAAAAACTTAGTAATAGAGGAATGGCCTTTAGAGGAATAGATGAACAATTCGGATCAAAAAAGAATGGAGGTTTATTTATGCTACACAGTCTCCCTTAACTGTGCAGCATAAATAATAAACCATTTGAAAGCGAATATTTGCCCGAGAGTTAAGTTGCTATTTAGCATTTATAAGTTTACTGTCGTCAACCGCGCGAGGTAGGAATGTTGACCGTTTCACTGGCCTGGTTTCTCTTGCTTCCAGTCAAGGAGAAAGGAAAGTGGACTTCAAAGCAGACGTACTGTGATGTTGACCGTCTTGTGCACTAGTTCCCTCTTTCCTTGCAGGGCTGGGAAATGAATAAATGTACTCTAAAAGAATAAATTACCTACTATATATAAATGAACTGAAGAAAGCAATCACTTAATATAATTACTCAGTATACCTAATTAGTGGGAGGTGGGGTTACAAGATGGTAAAGCATCATAAATTTCTGAGAATATATTTTTGTCTCCAACCCAAATTCTTACAGGACACAATTATTTCCATACATTCTTACTCATGTAAATAATTGTATATCAGACCTTAAACTAGTCAAGGTCTCAAAAACTATTTTACACGTTTTCCAGGACAAAAAAAAAGAACTAAATACATAGGCGAATTACTAAATAGATTTTTCGACGCACACAAAATCATCATCTAAATTCAATAGGTACCAAGCTAATGTTCGAGTCCCATTGATTACTTACATGAACTCTTATATGTGTTAACCCTAATTTTGGTTGACAATTTGTTGTTAATTGTTATTTAAGTAAGCAGGTATTTATTTAGCAGATGGTGCTGCTGCTGTGTGTTGATGCTTTACGACTTATTAGACAATTTTTTACGAGAAAGTTCTCATGCTTTTAAGTTAACTTATTGGAAACTGCACACCCCCTTCTCATCATCTCATCTTTATCTCTTAAGTTTAAACCTGACCGCAGCAACAATAAGCAAAAATAATATCCTGAAAGACGTGAAAACGTAACCAAATTTTCCAGATTCATACTTCGTCTTTAATAGGATCAGAAAAGTTGGTAGGAACGGTAAGGAGGTCTTTAATGTAAGACCAAGCTGTACTCCTGAGAAGGACTTTCAAGTGACGGGAGGTTTACACTGTACAGTAAAATACACTACACAGTACCACAATGTATATACACGGAGATATTAAAATTTCATTTTTCCGCAAACAGAATGAAATAGTGGGGTAACATTTTAATACGAACTTTTAAGTGGAATATTCTAGTCATTAAAAGCAAAACTTGCTATCTCGCTTCGAATTACTTTCGTCGAGAAACTTTTCTTAATTATTATTACTATTCGCTGACAACAAAAGTTGTATGTTAAATTATAGTAAACGATGTCGGTTAAGAATAACTTCCACTTCGCGAACTTCTGATTTGCCGGATAAATTATTTTTGCATGAATTACGACAAAAAATCGTTTTAAGCCGCCTGCGTATTCAGACGTTGTATGTACGTGCGAGAGAGGAATCTTGATTATTTTTGTGCAGTGTTAGCAGCACTGTCGCAATCAGGGATTTTGAGGATGCACCTCCACTCTTTAGGAAAAAAGTTATTTGAAAATTCTTGCAAATTCTAGCCACCAGTCAGCGAAATTGGGATGGTAAGGATCTATAATTTTTTAATATTTTGGTCAGCATTTTTACTGTTTACACTTTCAAAATTAACTTGCTAGGGGCTAGATTGGGCGAAGTTCATGAACAGCGCTGCCAAACGCACTTTGAATGACTGAATGCCGTTCATGAACGTGAATTTTCCCAAATCTACTAGCGAAGGTCCTACATATTGACTGCATTTTGTACCTATATCGTAGTCAAGTCAGTATAGGAAGATGTTGCTTGACTTCTGCGCTATTTGCCTGACTCACATGCTGTTTAATTGTCGATTTTTACGGGATTTTTTCACCACAGCCATTTTGAAGTATTTCGAATTTTTCCCTCGATGAGGGGCAGTTGCTTTTATTTCCCTCTTCGTGTACCCATACGCACTTTCAAAACAGTGCCGCAGTGGCTTTCGGTTTTTTCGTTTCATAAGAGGCATATGAAGAAACCCTATAACACATGTGCATCCAGGTGCCTGGTAGTCCTAATTCAGCCCTCTCTCCGCGAGATCGAACAGGTAGGTACTTCTACGGATTTATAGGTATATCTTGAGATGGAATATCATCTTTGTAGGAACTTTCCAAGGTGGTGGCGCGGTAGTATCGTTGTTACTGATAAAACAAATAACAACAACAGTGAAGCAGGATCAAATTTATCAGTTACACTTGGACGCTGTTCAACAAAAGGGAACCAATCAACATTTGTAAACAAAATGAGTTGTTATTAGTATCATTGGAAAGAGCGTAAAACGTAGAATTTTCAAAATTGGTCCCCCGATTCAAAAATGTGTACTCACGTTGAAATAAGCTTATCAGTAAACGCAATGCCATATAGTTTTTACACGGCTCTTGAACTTCGAAACACGTGTTCTCAAAAAGCGGATTTTGTGGGTTGGTTCCCTTTTGTTGAACGGCGTCCACTTATAGTTTGCGGAGTACATTAAGATTTTAGTTCTTCCAATTTTTTAATGGCTCTGTCACGACAGTCAGTGCGTTTTATCGTGTCCACAGCACGAATCATCACAAAATAATTAACTAATTACGAATAAAAAAACATAACGTAATAAATTCTGGTGCAAAACTGTGAAATAGTAATGTAAAATTGACGAAGTATCCTGCTTCACTGTTGTTGTTATTTTTCATTATTGATGATAACGTGCGGTTCATAAAAAAGCCACCAGATTTCGCCCACTCCGTTGGAAAGTTCCTATTCCTTTCTTATTTCTTTTGACATGGATATGTCTATTAGCTGGCCCTCCCATCCTATTTCCGACCGACACTGAACTTGATTTCAGTTCAGTTCACTTATGCGCACTGCGTGAAGCCAATCAGTATGATTTAGTTCTTCATGGTCACAATTCAGTTCAGTGGTCCACATTTCCACGGAAATTATTTTTCCATCTAGCCATATGCTCATTGATCTTGATCTTTGCTACGCGGCTGCAATCTGCAACCGATTAATTTGCAGTGCTTAAAAGTTTGACATCTTTTACAGCCATGGGTATCATTGAGCGAAAACCATAACCCCCCCCCCCCGAAACACTCCTGTTACTATTACGTCATACTACGAACCTGAGTGTACTTGAGCGAAAACCGTGTTTGTACTACCAACCCCCTCCCCCCGCCTGATATTCTTCCAGCCATTTGCTCATTGATCTTCTTTGCTGCGCAACTGCAGTCTGCAGCCGTGTTGTTAATAGAAATTTCCATGAAAATTTTAGGTTGTTTGCCCGCGCGCAGCGCTGCAAGCACCCTATTGCAATCGAAAAAATTTTCTTTAAATACGACTGAATTGTTTACAGATCATAGTTCAGTTTTAGTTCAGTTTCGTTCTCCGTCAACCGTCAACTGCTGATCGAAATGTAGGAGCGCTAATGTGCATTTCCTAATGAAAGATTGAGTTCTTGAGTTATTACAGCCGGAAATAACGAAATAACATTGCTGTAAACGGAAAATACGGTATTTTCGGCATATTTAGCGACAAAAAAGCATAAAATATGCGCATATTTCACCTGTTTTTAAGCATATTTTTGACAGCCCTAGTTATATGAATATTTTTCCTCTCAGTTAGGAATGCAATTTGGAAAGATGAAAATAAAAGATTCTCATTCGGGCGTATATTTTAGTACTGTGTCTGAATATTAGCTTCAGAGCCTCAATATTTCAGATTTGGCATCGTTTTATCAACACCAGTTTAGGAAGTTAGAATTAAAAATGAAGCTAGCGAAAAGCTCATTTTATTGACTTTAACTTATTAGCTATAGTCTATAGTCAATGAATGCAGTACATAAAAGTCCCGTAAGCCATAAATAAGCAGATAACAACCTTCAACCTGGGACATGGCAAACACCCTCTTACTACCCTGCTATCTGCAAGGTAGCTTGTTTCAATTGGGATATGATACACTCCTGTTATTATGAAGTCATACTACTGAGTATACTTAAGCGAAAACCATGTTTGTACCAAACGTTTGGGTTGCACCATTTTTTGTCGTGAATGCCTTATCAATCTTGAAACTGGACACGTCTAAATAGTAAGACGAGAATGGTTAGGAAATCGAAAGGACATTTAACTGAATGCGTAGAACATGTTCAGTAACTATAAAACATATCCACGTACCAACTCGTAGATACTTGTCGTCAGTTTACTGATGATTTTCTTCTCACGACTGGAGCTAGACAGAAAAATGGTACCAGTAAGTAATAGTTTTCCTTATTTTTGTCCAAATTTTTGACAAGACCAAATTGGCCCCTAAAGGGGAGAAGGTCAGATTTGAGGTCCAAAATAAGGATCAGATTGAAAACCATTAGCAACTTCGAAATCAATTTGTGTAGAATTTTGCAACAATTAGTTATTATTACTTCAATTTCGGTAACACTGAGTGAGATATTCGCGAAAGCACCACACCGGTATTTTCCATTCGGCCGTCGTAGATGAAAACAAGCGACCTCGCGGATTGCGAGGTAGTAACAGGGTGTTTGCCATTGGGACTATGCAAATTGTAGAAGCGCTAGTGTAGAACAGGTATTTTTTGATAAGCGAATGATGCTCTAAGAATCTGAAGTCTTCTTTTCGTTTTTACCCCCAGACCACCGCGGACCCGGGAACATAAAAGCTCAGGACGCTACACGCACATCATGGAAGTTCAAGGCTTCGAAATGTGAAGCTGCAAACTGCAATCACCCGGCAGACTTTGATCAACCACGATCAACCCAGAACATACTAGAAAACTAGAATTTCATTCCAAGTGGCAAGCAGAAATGAAACACTCTACCTTTACAAGACAAAAAATAAATTCAAAAGACATAAATCCAAGGAATTTAAAACGTCAGGAGTTTCAACGAATATGAACTGTCAACTGCTGATAACAATTCAGAGGGACAGGAATTTTGTTTCGATTCAAATAAATGAGGAATTTTACTTCCATTCAAATAAAGTTGTGTTCTCACTTCAGAAAATGCACATTAATGTGTTCTCACTCCTCATTACAATGTTTATAAGACGAAAAGACATTAGCTCTATGTTCCACTCCTGTGAATTCGTGAACCGTTAATGCGAGAAAAATAATCTGTCATTTCAAAAACAAAACGTGATCTGCCAATTATTTATTCACGTTTTTCATCAATTCCGCTACACAATTATAATAGAAGTTCAAATTCGTGGTTGAAGGCATGTTGATGGTTTTGGATGATTCCTCAATCCTGACTGATAATGAAAGAGAAAAGTAAATAGTCAAACGAGAAACGAAATATTCGTGAAAGACCTCTGAAACAGAATACCAAAATTACCAATTACTTAATACTGCTGACATATTTATGAGACATAACTCACATCGCATTATTCCTCGGAAAATTTCCAGATAAGAGTACCACAGAATGTTGCTTGTACTTGGTTCGATTCAAATACATTATACACGCTAATTCAACTGAGAACCCATTTCATACAAACAAACAATACACTTACCTCTTCTAAATCCAGTTAATGTCTTCACTTTCTTTGAGGAAATAGTTCCTTTTGTGGAACAGAGTCGCACAATTATACTGTTAGGTATGAGTAAAATACGAATCGAACCACACGTCTCCGCCTTAAGACCGATGTAACGATCTAAACGCAACTGAGCTAAAACTGAACTATGAGCTGTACACAATTCACTCGTATTTAAAGAAAAAAATAAAAATGAAAAAGCAATTGCAATAGGGTGTTTGCTTGCAGCGCTCCGCGCGGCAAACACCCTAAAAACACCATTCCAAGATAATCAAGAGTGCGCGTATCCATGCAGTGTGGAAACATTAACTCGAAGGCGAGTGGATTTCTGCGGCGAGTACGGTGGAGCGTTGAGGAAAATAAAACCCGTTCGCTTCTGTCAAATTTCAGAAGTTGATTTCGCGGCCCATTTGTTATGTACGTAATATACAGCAAAGTATAGCTTGTGCCGGCGGCATACCGACGTAACTGGAAAATTTTTCAACGTTAATGGGGCACGGCACGCTTTCCCCATCCGACACAGCACAAAGTTCCTCGACGAAGAAACAGAGAACATCCGCTAACTATGTACAAATACGAGAAGCTCTTTTTCGGGGTGCAAACGCGGATCGTTTTTGGAATTTGCAGTCACGACGAAACTACCAAATTCCACGAAGAAACGAGAATTATATCGTTATTTAATAACTTTTTTTTTTCGGTCACAAGACAAAGGAAATCGGTTACCGATTGATTTTTCGCGCCGTAAATAATTCTATATGTTGTTCGATAAAAAGACGAAAATCACCTACCTACGCCGATCTCTATAGCTGCAGAAGACGGGAAAATAAAAAACATGTATAAATAAATAAAATTTGGGAAATCTCGCGTCTCTTCTAATACGGACGGAAAATTTCATTTAACGCGCCTTCCCCTCCTTCCATTTCTTTCGCTTGCCGAATGTAAAACAGTTATACGAGCGTACATAGGCACTTACTGGGGTTCGAATCGTAAAGCCGACGAATAAATTTAGTGTATGCGAGAGTGTGTGTATGCCTGCAGCACGCATTCGAACGTTATTCCGAAACATTCGAATATCATAAAATTTTACGAAGTCGCAATGAAGAAAATTGATTCGTAACGCGGTACATCGAGATCATACGCACGACCAGCTAAAAATGTCAAGCCAGCTTCGGAAATTGGATGGCTGATACTTGAGCCTTTGATCGAAGATGTCGTAGCGGACTCGAGGCAAAAGGTCCGATCAGCGAACGTCTTGAAGGGCCTATCATATTGAAGATATAGAAAAGAAAAAACTATTCTACTGAGGTCCCCAAACCCAAACGGTCAGACTACTTTACTGAAGTACCTCATGCGCAGGAAAAGTTCGCGCGATTCAGTTAGAGGCCCAGAAATAAGATCGGATTTTTTGGACCCCATGTGTTCAAAATAAAATCGTATGATTCTGATAGCTTCCCCTCCCCCTAAACAAAAGGTTACACGAATTTTCTGGAACCCTGTAATAGAACAAAAAAAAATCTCAGCCGATGTTAGGTCTGCAGAGTACGAATATGGCCAATTCTTGTTTTGGATTTTCAGTAGTAAATGGGGCCAGAGGGACCTTCTCAGATACAGATCCAGTCAGCAAGTATTTTTCTGTTAGCCAGTTTCTCATCCGTCACTTAAAGTACTATGTAATTAGTGTTACCGTATTCCATTAGGGTTATTAAAACATTAGTCCCGATATATCAAAAATTTGAAACGATATTTAAAAAAATTCATTTTTCTTTATTACTATCAAAACATTGATAATTGAGTTTCAATACATCAAAAATCTGCTTTGATATTTCCATTTCGATAATTATTGATATTTTTCAAAATATCGGCATTACTACGTGCGTACAGTACAATCATGATTATCCGAACCCTGATCATCCAAAAATCCGCATTATCTGAAGTCTTGATTATCCAAACTTTCTCCATATTATCCAAACCATTAGATTACGCAATATTATGCACTCAGGTGGTTACTACGTTATCATTTGCAATAAAAATTTTTCAAGTGAGTACACATTTTATGCATTGTACATATGATTCCCTATGCATATACAGTAACTGCCGCTTTATCTGATTACGTTGGGACCGACACAAAATGAACGTAATCCGAAAATCGCAATAACTGGCGGAAAAATTTTTGGAGGAAATTTTAAAAACGATTAATTTTTTCCAAAATGAAAAATGGAGTACATTTGTGCATGAAGGAAAACGATCTACTGTATATTTTTACTTGAAAATTGAGTAAGTTTACTCTGCTTCAGTAAGACAACCATTGTTAAAATGGATTTTAAGTTGTTACATATAAGAAAATGTTCGTTTCTTATGTGTTCTACTCTGTAACTCTTCTCAAAACACATAATACCTCAAGCTTCACACTCTTTTTCATCATCATTCGGTTAAAAAAACATATCTTTACCAGAAGAATCAAGGTTTATCTTTGGTAAACCTAGATTTTTCTGAACAGAATAAACGGCGCTCATGATTGTATTATCGAGCGAAAAATGCACACAAAGACTTATTTTGTTCCATTTGTAATAAGCGGCTGATTGTATTAATCACTGAACGCATTAAATGGCGGTTACCATATATATGGTGAAACAATTGATTTCTCACGTTCGAATACACTGGGCCTGCTTATATGAAAAAAATAAAACACGATTATCCGAACCACACAATTCCCACATTATTTCGGATAATTGGGATTGTACTGTAATGAGAAAATTTCCTTTTCCAGAAACTGTTAGGCCACTGTTGCTAAAACAGCTCTCCTGCTCCCCCACACAAATCAAACTGGTCCTAATGATCTGTTGTACTTTGTCCTTAATTTTCACAGTATCCAACTTCGATATGTTGGAGAAGAACTTGACATGTTATGGGCCGGGGGAGGGGAGTAAACGAAAATTGTCGGTGAATATAAAAAGGAATCCTTAGACAGAAATTCTGAAATAAGGAGGGGGCTTGGATAACACTCTTTTACAATGTCTCAAATTCAATTTTTTACAGTTGTTTTCTATGATTTTTCATACCTTGAGGGGAAGGGGCTCAATAAAGCCAGATGTAAGTCTGTTCAAGCCTGAAGGAGATGTTTTTGAGGAATAATGATTGTTTAGTACTTATGGCTAATAGAAGACTACAAAAGGCATCCAAAAATACTATTACTTCCAAAAGACCTTTTTTCTAATTTATCCTCAACCCAAGCGCAGAGGAACTAACTGGATGGAGACCCTGTCTGATGGAATAAATTAGCTTAACAGTTTATCGGAACACAAAAGTTACTTTGGTTAGATAGTTGGTCAAATCACTTGGTTATACATATATCACTGTCACTTCGGTTAGGTTATTGCGAATGATATGGAAATCAAATGACAAGCGATATTATTGGACTGAGTATGCGATAGGTAGTCATAAGGGTCAGTGCAATCAAGTTACAGAGTATGCTATGAAATTTGAGCCTGTTGCTTGGCATATTCTGTCACTTGATCGCAATAACGCTTACGGCTGCCTGCCACATAATCAACTTGTTAATTTCGTTTATTTTGCTATTTAACTTCAAACAATGCAAAACCGTATCATCTTACAGCTCAGCTGGGGAACTAGTTATACGGATTGGGTCGAAGTCAAGACAATGACTGACTCAAATTGGCTCAAATTCTGGATGTTAGCTTTCGACTTTTAAAAATCTTAAAAGACATCAAATAACGAAGTCTTATACACGACCTTTTTTCTTCATACATATTATTCGACTTGTTCGTCCATTATATGGTAGATAGTCATAAGCACTATTGCAATCAAGTAACAGAGTATGCCGAGCAATCTGAGCTGGTTGTTGCTTAGCATACTCTGTCAATTAATTACCATGGCGCTTATGGCTGCATCTGTTTTATAATTTTACTCTCACCCCGAGCCCTGACGTAATCCACCCTTTCGAGCATTACTTCAGAGACATCGGGGAGGCTGTTAGGGCAAATTTAGCCCTCTTCTTATCTTGCCGAAAAATAGGCCTATGTCGAAATGTAGCAAGTTGCTATGTGTGCTCGAACCCGGGACTTCCGGATTCAATGACCAGCGCGCTATCCACTCGGCCAACTCGACTTCTTTCCGAAAGACCTGGTAACAATGATGAAAGAATTGGTGACAATCCATCATTAGCCTTGACACTGCCGCTCTGAAGATTTCCGCCGACGATCGTCCCAACCAGCGGCGCATATCACTCATCCATGAGTTCTGTCGTCTTCCTGGTGATCGCTTTCCGCGGATCTTTCCTTCCAGCACGAGTCTCAGTAGTTCGTATCTATCGCCTCTCATGACGTGACCTAGATAGCCCAATTTGCGCTCCTTCACGATTGTTAGTAGAACCTTTTCATTTCCGTTGATTCGTTGCAATACCTCCGTCAGTGGCGTAGCGTCAGGGGGGCACAGCCCCCCATAATATTTTTACATAGTCTTCTAATATCGGCAATTTTTAAAAAATACCGCAATTTTCGATTTTTTTCTCCCTTGAAAACCTTATTGTGTCCCCCCCCCCCTTTGGGAAACTACTAGCTACGCCACTGACCTCCGTGTTCGTGATTTTCTGCGTCCAGGATATTATCCTGAGTAGACGTCTGTATATGTACATTTCGAATGCTTCTATTCTTGCTTCCATTGCCTTACTGAGAGTCCACGCCTCACATCCATACAGCAGGACCGAGAGCACGTAGCACTGTACCATTCGTAGACGTAATTCCAAGCTTATTTCTTTTGTTATAAAGAACTTCTTCATTGTTATGAAAGTTGCTCTAGCCTGCTCAATCCTCGATCGTATTTCTCTTGCGGCATTGCAGTTCTCGTCAACAAGAGTCCCCAAGTACTTGAAGACTGTCACTTGTTGTATGACCTTTCCTTTAACTGTGATGGTGATTGGAGTGTGTTGTTTTGCAAACACCATGACCTTAGTTTTTGTTACGTTCAGTGTTAGGCCCAACGGTTCACTCTTGGCAACCATGGTATCCAGCATTCGTTGCAGTTCCACTCTGCTACTTGCGAGGAGGATGGTATCGTCTGCGTATCTGAGATTGTTAATAAATCTACCATTTACTATCACTCCGCCTTCTGTTTCCTGCGATGCCTCCAGAAAAATGGCCTCTGAGTATATATTAAATAATAGAGGCGAAAGCACGCAGCCTTGTCTTACTCCCTTCAGGATTCTGATGTCTTCAGATGTTTGGTTGTCGATCCTCATATTTGCTGTTTGTTTCCAATAAAGATTGGATATAATTCGAACATCTCTGCTATCACTGGCTAGTTTTTTTCAGCACTTCCACCTGCTTATTATAGTCAATGCAGTCGAACGCTTTCCTATAATCTATAAAACAAGCGTATACTTCGTGATTCATATCTCGGCAGCGTTGGGTAAGTACATTTAGCGTGAAGATTGCTTCGCGGGTACCAAGACCGTTCCGAAATCCAAATTGCGTTTCATCCATTTGCTCCTCACATTTGCGATTACGAATTATTCGAAGAAAAGCCTTGAGAGCCTGCGACATAAGGCTGATCGTTCTGTAGTCAAAATGTGATGCGTGTTTTTTTTTTTTTTTTTTTTTTTTTTGTTTTTTTTTGGAAGAGCGATGAAGGTCGACTTTAACACGCGTTTCAAAATGTGGTGCCTCAGGGGAGAGAAGGAGAGAAGAAAAATCACAAACATCGATAGATAGGGATGTATAGAACCGGCTTTGGGAGAAATTGGCACCTCATCTGTTCGCTGAAGTCCGTAAGACCGCAAAAATGTCAAAAATTTTGCGTATTCTGCCTTAAGGCTTGTGTTATGAGTTGTGATGTAAGGAGTCTGTTTGAGCTCTCTTATTCTCAGGATCCGTTTGAAGAAAATATGACTTATGTGATATCATTTAGAATATTTCATCACTGAGCTGCTATTGCTTTACTTTCTGACAAAAATGCGAAAAATTGATTTTGGGGAATTCGCACCACAACGGAGACATATAACCATATAAGTGTCAGGAAGGTGGGGGGACTTGTTTCTGTTATTTGGAGACGCATTTTGGAAAATAGTTTTAATAAATTCCAACTGCTAATTATGTTTTGGTTCCATTTTTTTTTCCCCACGAAACTTGACTGAACTGAAGGTTATGGTCGATATATTATATAGATTTTCGAGGCCGCTGGATTTGATTTAGAGACTATTTTTTACTTCTGATCACTAATAATGTCACTAAATGGAGGGGGGTGAGGGTTGAGATGAAATATTAGTAAATTTTTCGATTCCAGTATTATTTCATATTTAGGTTTATAAACTCGAATCTGAGAGTAATTTTGGGATCCGGCTTATCACACGTCACCAGAAGTTTCGAACCCAAATGGATGTTTCCTCCCATTAGGCCTGCGTGCAAATATTGCATTATACGGTTTATTTTTGATCCCCATTAAGACACTATGAAAAATTGAAAGAGACCAATTTTACGTAAAATTTAGTGTAGATTAATTTTGTCATTTACACTTTTTTGCAGCGCGACCTATGGTTGAGAAGTTATTGAAGGAAAGCTGAGGAAAGAAACACTTATGACTTGAGCTAGATGCACATTACGCTGACGTTTTCGTGTGAACACGTCATGTAGCTTTAGCATCCGGGAAGGGCTCGACGTGAGGTTCAGGTTTGACAACATTTCCTTGAGATGTTAAATACAAATGTGCAAGTGGCACCTGTGCATAAAGAAAATCAGAGTACCTTCCGTATTATGCAACTAGCATCCCAACTATAAAGAACAACGAAATGCCAATTCTTCTACGGGATTCTTTAGTCAAGCCGAGGAAATTGAAGTCCGAGAGGCAAGCACGGAGAACTTTTGCGAGCAGGTAGGTAGAGTGAATTCCGAAGAATTCACCCGCCTATCCGAGTCCGTCTCACCTATCAGCCGGAAGTTGGAATGGCCGCGCCCGATGGATACAAACAGCCAAATCGCCATTGCTCGGAGCACTTTCGTCATTTCGCATTTCTCAATTCGGTATGCCGATCGCGTCGCTTCAACTTCTCTCGCTAAGTCACCAAGTGAGGACGCGACGCCGAACTTTTCCACCTAAATGACTCCCCCCGCTCGCCTGACTCGCGCAAAACCGCGTTCGTGCGACTCGCCGACCGGCGGACGCCGTTGAATTTAAATTCGCTATCCGGCCGAATGGTTCGAAAAAATGCCGACCATATTAGCGAATTATCAGCGCGTCGCTATAAAAGCCGGTAGCGGACGCGACGGTGCAAAGAGGATGCAGCACGAAGGTAACCTTTGCGCCGTGTAACCCGCAGCGGCAACGGCGGCAGCAGCGGGACGCGACACCAAAGGCCGCAGCCGGTGTTTTAATTTATCGCCCAACGTTTTCCGTAATTAAATACAACTATTCGCGAAATGACGAACATCGAATGCCTAATTTAGCGTATTAATTAGAAGATATTAAAATGGGCCTATACGTGCAAAGAGGAAAGGGGCCGCAGTTCGTTTTCAAATTAGCTGCGAGCGGCTTCGTCGAACGGCGTTTAAATTCTGATGCTTTGACGCTGCTGTTAATTGCAACTCGACCAATCGTTTTTACACGTTCGACGTTTATTTTACCGTCCGTCGAAAAGGTCCGCAGGTATTCGAGGTGTAAATCGATGTACTGCTCTAGTCGCAGTCTTGGAGACCGCATCACTTAGTTCATTCTCCAACGGGTAAAGCACGGCGCCGGCGTGCCTACCCATTGACCAAGAACAGGTCAGCTGGCCTGTGGAACTAAGAGGGAAAGCATACTGAATTCTCGCTGTACTCGGCGTTGTTGATGGGTGCCAAACTTCAGCAGTAGCTAATTATCTCTCCTCGGCTTTCATTAGAGTGTTTTATGAACATAGATCCCATTTACACTAATTACAGCGAGCCAGTTCTCAAAGTTGAATTGAAAAATGGTAAGTGGGTATCTCATAACAGTGATAATGTGGCCTCTTTCGATTCCTCTTCGAGCAGAGTTTGAAAGGAAGGTGTCATTGTAATCTATAATGGTTACACTGTTTCACATAGAGTATTTTCTCTGAACACCTTTTTCATTTTAACAAAATGAAAATTTGGTGACACTATTTCATAAGTTTCATGGTGCAACTTACATTCGCAATATGAATATAGCAACGATAACTGGAGTAGGAACAGAAAATATTCTCAGGGGAAAAAGTGATACATCAACATATTTTCTAACTCTGCTAAAAATAAGAGATGGAATTCCGAAAGTATACATTTATAAACATGCCATAAAAATTGATTAGCACGCCACAAAAAGTAAATCGCACGCCCTCGCAAGGAATGCCTGAAAAATCAATGTAACGTCAGAAACATTATACCACGTTACAAAAATGATTGAAGGATTTTACAAAAAAATAAATAAAAAAAAAAAGTTAGGATACAAAATAAATAGGACAAAATTATGGTAAAAAAAAGTCTGATTATCAGTTCCCAACGGCACATTTTTCGCTTCTCGCGGAACCTGTAGTACTAGCTGCAGCCTGATCTTCATACCTAACGAGTGCTTGCATTCCCCTTTCTTCTGGAAGGCAGGGCATATGCAGCTACATTCATTTACGCACGTACGATTTATGACGATTCTCCATACGGCGAAATGTTCCTTTTTGAATTGGTTGAACGTGGTCCACTTCCCCTCCATTCATTCATGCTTTGACAGGAGTTTTTCAGTTACTGATTTCTTCAAGGCAGAAGACCCTACAAAGTAATACACGCAGTTTTTTATCGGAATTGTCGGGCCTTTGCAAAACCTTCTTGTTTTGCAAAGCCCACTGATATGCTTTCGTCCAACGTTCCAGTGGAATGCTGGGTGCATCGGCAAAATACGTCACATTAGGTGAAGAAGGGTTGCGTTGGATCGACCATTTTTCCACCAGTTCAGATGCGCTTGTAAGGAATTGACGAAGAGGCAGACGTTCTCGGAGCGTATGGTTCCTTTTTATCCACCCATTCGTGCCTTCAAGGCCATTGATGTTGCTCGATGGATAGACAGGAGCAGCTCCTTCGAACCACTTCGGGTATATTTTCGTAGCCACTGGTTTTCGAAGTGATCAATGAAGCCTCTCACGCGCGTATCTTTATCCTTCTTCCACTTCTCGACAAATAGACCTGAAGCTTTTATACATGGTTCCTCACTTTCACAGTCTGTTGTAACGCCTCAATATATTGTTTGATTTGGCCGCACTTACCTCTTTTCGTCAAACCTATCAAAAACTTCTTAATTCCTTGGACAACAACATGGAAGTAGCCTAGGCTGGGACAATGAATAAATGTGGCATGCTGCAGTTGAGGCGTGAATTACCTGTACTGGGGCGTTCAACGATTTTTTTATGTCGCGCGCATGTAGGGCGTGAAAATCCATTTTTGTGGCTTGCAAATGAATATTTCCCAATTTCGAAGGCGACATCTGGTACCTTCATCTTATTACAGACGCTGCTTCAGTCCAATTATTTCCAATTTTCATAATTGGTTTTACATTTCAACTTTAGACCGTATCAACTGCTAATCCTAATAAAATTTGATGTGTATTTAATGCAATTGGAAGGACCTATGTACTATTTGAAAAAGAACAGTCCGGTAGTACATCAAAAAGGGACGTGCCCTAGGAAGTGTGATAAAAGTGCCTCCCCCAATTGACCCTCAATGGCCAAAATTAGATCAGCAGTGGGAAAGATCACACCGACAATTTGTAAACTTTCAAAAGAGATGACTTTTTTTTTTCTTTCTTTCTTACATAACGATTACAAAAATGTTGTCATGTCGCAAACTCGGCTACTTAAATGGCAAAATTGAGTTTTCTTCCCCACCCCGAAACAAAATCACTCTTATGAGTCTGCGACACAGTAACATCAGAAGACAAGTGTGGGGTAACAAGTGATTGATTGCGTAGGAGACAACAAGAAATTTTACAAAAATATCTTCCACGCAGCCATAAGAGAACTTCAGCGCTGTTTCCGAGTTGCGTTTTAATTGCGGGTGGGGGGATTGCGTCCGATGGTATAGGCAAGATGCTTCCCAAAATCAGTTTCGGATGCAGCCGATAATGAGATAGTGATTTGACTTTTTCAAGTTAAGTTTTGCATTGTACAACGAAACACATTGACAGTGCGCGATTAAATCGTGGTCATAGAATTTCTTACTTAATTTTGTGAAAACGTTGTCATGTAAAAGTAAACACTTTTATGTTTCTGATGGTTATACTCGTAAGTTTCGTTTCCATAAATTATTAGCTGACAATGATAAGAGATGGTGCTGCACCAAAAACACTTGTTCGGCATTTTTTACGAAAAATAGCCAAGGTGAAATGTCAGAAATGAGACTCGTCATATTCATGAGCCAGAAAATGAATACGTTCTACAAAGGCAAATTGTGAGCAACCGGCTGAAGCGAAAGGCTGCGGATGAATTATGCGAGCGTCCAGCAAAAATTTTACACACAGAGATCACACCGGTGGAATTAGATTCTTCAACTGGGTATGATGGTTCTCTAATACGTAAGAATATTCATTTCATGCTCGATCTAGAGTGCTGCCCCCCTCCCCCAATCCACAAAGTCTAACAGAACTCCATGACGTTGTACAGACCTTGCAGCTCCAGACAAAGCTAAATGAAAAGTTTTTATTCATAAATGAATCGATCAGTACTATAGCAGGTTTTACTACTCGGTCAAACTTAAAGTACCTGACCAATTATGAAGCTATGTTTGTAGATGGTACATTTAATAGTGTTCCAATTCTGTTTGAGTAGATTTTTGTCATTCACGGTTTTAAAAATTCTGTATATGTACCACTTGTTTTTTTTCTGCTGCCAAACAAGACCACCGGTGCATACGTAAAGACTTTGGAATACTTGAACAGTCATGTCCGGAGAGTACCACAAATGATTTATATCGATTTCGAAATTGCTATTCATACAGCGATGTGAAACATGGCCCCTAAGCCAAAAAAACTTAAATAAAATTAGAGTAACCCAAAATACAATTGAGTGATCAATATTAAATATTAAAAGAAGAGATCGAGTACCAATCGAGAAAATAAAAGAAAAGCTAAAAAATAAAGAGGCAGTAAGGTATATCAGGAGAAAAAAAATGGGATTGGATAGGAAACGTAGCAAGACTTCCGGATGACCGATGGGTCTACCATACAACATTCTGGCAGAATCCTAATAGAAAACGAAAAAGAGGGCATCAAAAAACCAGATGGAGGGACGACATACATAAATTTCTAACCACAAAAAACTACAGCATAATTGCAGAAAACAGAAAAGAATGGGATCGCCTATAAAAGACCTTCGCTCTATATGGACCACGGAGTACAGATACCATCGCGTGAGCCTACTCCCAAGAAGGGATTTAAGATGAAGATCCATACAGAAACTCAACAAGTATGGCCAAATATCCAGGTTAAAGGTTGTCGATTTCATCTGGGCCAAGCTTGTGGTATCGCAAAATACAAAGTCTAAGATTGTCCAGCCATTATAAATCCAAGGTGATCAAATAGAAGTCTTCCTGCGTACATTTTTTGGTCTGCACTTTTTGCCATCAGAAGAAGTAAAGGACTTCTTTATAGAGGATTTAGTGCCAGTAAGGCCAGATCATGACGGAGTTATACAATTTTGCGACTACATTGTAGACAACTATATCGACAGCAGTTCTTCGTTTCCTCCATCTATATGGGTAGAGATTTCAAATTCATTGACGAGGACAACCAACCAGTGCGAATCGTTTAATTCGAAACTGAATAACATATTCTCTCAGGCACACCCGAATATTTACATTTTAATCAAACCCAAAGGCAAAATTATAGGGGGAGAAGGAGTTGACCCCCCCCCCCAATAATTTGGCTGTCGGAAAATTTAGAAACTGTTTATTTGAATTTTCATTTTTTTATGAACGTTTGCTATTTATTTCTTTTCAATTAAAAAATATTTCGATTAAAAAATCGACAAATTTTTAATTTTTTTAATATTTTGTCAGCGAATATTTAGTTTTCAAAATATATTTGTCCGCAAATTTTTCTTCTCCACCTACCCAAACTGGAAGCCAAATTTCGTTTCTGAAAATGGAGTACCCTGGACTCCTGTCAGAGACGAGTATCGAACGTTATCTGAAAGGTTGAAACAAAGCTGAAATGTGGAAGATATTTCGAAAATCTAAAAGACGGTAAGGTAGCAAACGTTGAATTTCGAATTTCAATGACTACTCTGTTTTTACTAGATTCTCTGTTTGACCTAGAGCCTGAAATTTGAGAAAATTGAACATTTTATTAAAATTCAAAAACTGAAAGCAAAAGACTTATTTTCCAATGTCACAAGCTGAATCCGATAGCAAATGTTCTATTTTTTAATTTACGGGCTTTGGTCCCGGTGAATATAAAAAGGAAATTTAGTCTGGAACAAAAGTCGCAGAAACTTTGTAGTTTTTTTTTCTTTCTTTCTTTCTTTGATTTTACTGAAACAAATAATCAGAGGAAATTCAGAAAAAAATATCACCAAGAATATATATAACGACCACCTTAATGTGTACAGGGAGTTGTGTCTTCCTAACATCCTTCCAGCAGCTTATTCTCCTAGACTAGGGTATGCTCATGCACGCAAATATGAGTGTTTGGGAGATAAGGTTCTAATCTGCATTTGCAGGGACGAAACTACGGGGAGGGAGGGGGTAAAGTACCCCCAATAATTTGGCAGTCGGCTAATTTTGAAACTGTTCATTTGAATTTTTTTTATTTTTTTAAAATATTTCTTTGTTTGTTTGTTTGTTTATTTTTTTTTCCAATTACAAAACCGGCAAATTTTCAGGTAACCCGACACTTTCTGTAACGCATTTCCTCTAAATCCATTATCTGTAATAAACAATTTCTCTAACGTCAATTTTCAATTTTTTTAAAATTTTGTCGGCGAATTTTTAGTTTTCAAAAAATATTTATCAGCAAATTTTCCTTCTCCCCCTCCCAAACTGAAAGTCAAGTAATCTTTGTACTCGTATTTCAATATAAACGTACTGTAATATCGTTCATGTTTTATTACCTATATTAGGTTTCGGCCACTCAGACTGGTATCTTTTAGAACATTGTAGAAAGCAAATAGTATGCCTACTTCGGGACGCATCTTCCCCTTCAGAAATATGCAAATGTGCTTTTTGGCCCGCATCTCAAATGCAGCCAACTTGAGATGGAGCTGCCTCAACGGCCCTCCATTTAACAATTTACAACTTACGGACGAGAGGTACCTGGGCAACTGGCTGATTTGACCAGGAGTACGTTTCAGAAGTACGAGAGTGTTCTTCATACAGGAGACTGGTTCCTCCAAATAGGTACCATAGATTACAATACCGGCAACGTCCATTTAAAATACATTAACCCCTTCGGTCGCGAAGAAGAAGCACTATCTAGTAGTGTGGATTATTGGTACAATTGTAAAACATTGCGCTTATTGGCTCAGTCGTATACATTTAATTTTTCAAGTGCCATCAGTGGCGGATCCAGGATTACACTTGGGGGGGGGGGGGGCTAAATGTTGGAGAAAAAAAGAGCAAACAAAATTTTAAGCATGAATGCATGATTGTTGATAAGTGATCATGTTGATTCATTGATAACGCGATATGTATTCACGAACTGTGCTATATGAGCGCTACTGTCATTAAAAACATCGGTGGCTAAAATAAGTGGAAAAGCGAGTGATTTTTTTTTGGGAGGGGGGCTATATCCCCTTTAGCCCCCCCCCCCTGGATCCGCCACTGAGTGCCATTAAAAGGAAAAAATCATTTAAATAAAATACTAGACCAGTTTTTCATATTAAGTATCAATCCACGCCACCAGGGAAATAGACCAAGAATTTCGACCTTCGTTTCCGGTATTATAATCTGTGGCATTTGGTTCCCCTGAAGATCGTCTACCGCACTCATAATCCTCTTCAGAATCGAAGGAGTTGAACTAACAAAAAGTATTTCTTATACTCGGTATAGCGTCACCAGCGGGCAGTCACCCTTCTCATTAATCAGAAATTACTTTTGGCTAGGAAAACTTAATTTTGTCGCGCGCTTTTCATTTTTTTCTCTATAGACCAATCGTCGTTTTCGTCGTCGTTGTTCGCGAAAAAGTAAACACCAGAAAATCGCACGCAACAGAAAGCACGGCGAACAATGAAACTCATTTGAAAAAGTGAACCCGGCTGCGTTCCGACCAAATACAAGAAGTCTCTGTATATATCTATACACATAAATAAATATAAGAAAAACGTAAAAGCGAGGCAAAAATTGATATAAAAATAATCGACTATACCACTCCGCGGCGAAAAGTTTTCCGCGAGAAGCTCTCTTCGGTTTTTCTTCAAATGAAGCGGCTGAATTCACCGTTTCCAGCGTCGATTCAGCGAAAATTCTTTTTTACTCTTTTTTCCTTCTTCTTGTCCCTCTACCCTTTCCCCTTCTTTTTCTTCAACATCGCCGCCGCTTCTCTTAATTTTCCGCCTTTGTTCCTGATGCCGGGTTTCATAAACCGTTCGAAACGAATAATTTAATTAACATTTATCCCTGAATACTATAGAAGAAAGAAATTTTTTCGGATTGTTATCGGATAACAGCGATCGCATTTTGCGGGGAGTGGCTGTGACGCGACAGGGGGTCCAAATTCCGCTGCTTCGATTACAAAGAAATTGAACCGAAGCACCTCTTACGCTGTACCGTGATTATACAAACAAAATGAGAGCTTTTCGAAGTTAATTGTTTTGGAGCGTCGCTTCGGCTGTGAGCACTCCTTATGCACAAAAACCAGCCGAGCGCGTTTATCTTTCCGGAACACTTTCCTTTTTTATTTAATTCGCGAATAAAGAAGGTTTACTTACGGCTGTTCGCGCCTCTATTGACGATTAGTTGAAGATCGAAATTCACTTCCAAAATACGAATTTGGTAGACCGGGTCGTAGCTATTGGGAGGAAGGGGGTCAAGATTTCACTTTACATTACAAGAAATATATGTATTTTTTTTTTGGATTGTTTATATTGCATCCACTATTTGCGTTCCAAATCACTCTTTTATCAAAAACCTAGCTACGGCTCTGTCGGTAGTCGTACAGTCCGGCTCAGTTCGATTGGCAAATCGGTGAAGAGGTGATTTTGGAAATTGAAGGTTGCTCGGCATGTGTACTGCGAATCTATTTCCAAGGAGCAGAAATTGACAGATCTATTTCAACTAACGAACCAAAGCTAGGCAATCAGTCTCCTCGCTGTCGGTTGGCACATTTCATTCGTTATTGAACCAACAACAATTTGTGGTACTGATCACCTAACCAGTGGCGTGCGGTGATTTTTCCTAGGAGGTAAGCGATAAACGTAGAGGTGAAAAGTAAACATCAGAATAAAAGTATGAAACATGCTACTACAAAACGGCATTGATGAAATTATTCAAATTGTCGTATCCCTGTGTAGGGTCATTCCATATTATGCATTTATTCTTTTCTGTGACGAATAATAGACACAGGGACGTACTACCGAAGAGTTTTTCCTCGGGGGGGGGGGGGCAAAATTGTGAAAGTCCCAACTGACTCAGCTCAGAATTATCAAGTATCAAAGCAAAAAAAAAAAATTTGACTTGTTCGATTTTTTCAACTCCGCCTGATTGAAACTGTAAATTTTCCCAACTGCTGAGTGAAAAATTCTTACAGGGGATGGGGGGTTGGCCTTCCCCGTCGGTACGTCCCTGAATAGACATGGCCAACAAAACAGTTTTCCACCATCTTCACAACCGGCTAACCACAACATGTTTTCATATTGCTATACGTGGCAATGTCTAGTAAAACTCGAACCACCTCTCTTTTGCTCAGTTTTTAAAAATGGTAAGTTTGGTTTAGGCTTCCCACCATTAATAATTTCTAATTGTTCATTAAGAGTAAGTCACGAAAACGGGTTCTCAATAAGATCTCATATACGCATTTTTTGGACAACAAAAAAAAAACAACGGAGCATTCAAACATAACGTGTTGACTAGTAGCAGAACAATCACGTTTCACTGTCAACTTCAACGTTCGTGGGTAGTCAAACTGAGCCGGAAGCGCTTTAAGAAGCGTTTCTACAATGCAACCAAACGTACAAGTTTTGTCGCGTTGAACATGCTAGTGTGTTCTTGTGTTGGTAATTAACACGGAGGCAGAGCGTAAGTCGTGCAAACGTGCAGTATGGAAAAGAAGTGACATCCGATGTACACCTCGCTAGCCTATACAAATACACGTACGAGGATGTTCGTACTTCTCTCGAAAATAAATGGGATCGAGGTTCAATGGTTAGCTCATGAAGTTTATTGAATCTCGAAAACCAAATAATTTAATGACGTTTTTTCCTTAATTAAAATGAACGTAAATTTCACTACACAGTACACACTACACACTAGACATGATTAAACATGTTCTCTTTCGAGCTTCAATTCGTACTGAACCGATAGCAAACATTGATCGGGATAAATGGTTGCCTCCGCTATGCCATCAATAAGATAAGGCTATTGAGACAAGCAGTAACATGCGAGTCTTACATAATTATAGATAAGCGTTGTAAGCGTCAATACAGTCGCTGTTTTGCCCAATGTTTCATTAACTTTTATTCAGCTTTGTTGATTTTTGAGCCCACATGTGCGCCGGTCAACTCGATCTATTGCAGCACCTCTTTCAGGTCCCCGATGTTCTCACTCAATAAGGTGGTATCGTCTGCGTATCTTAGATCTGATATTTTCTTTCTTCCAAGAGTCACTTCTTCCTCTCAGTCATGAGGAAACTGAAGAACCATAAAGCCCCCGGTGAAGACAGCCTCCCAGCAGAGATCTACAAACACGGAGGTAGCCATCTCGCGAAGGCACTATTACACTTTTTCCAAGAAATCTGGAAAAAAGAGGAGGTGCCTACTGACTTCAAGGGTGCCATGATAGTAAATATATATAAGCGGAAAGGAGATCCATCAGACTGCTCTAACCAGAGAGGGATCTCCCTACTTAGCGTGGCGGGGAAAATCCTGGCGCGCATTATAGTGGACCAGCCACAACCGGCGCTTGAACCAATTATCCCGGAGTCCCAAGCGGGCTTTAGACCTGGACATGATTTTCACAATGCGTCAGATACAAGAAAAGGTGAAGGAACAACACTCATCGCTGCGTGCAGTATTCATTGACCTCCGAAAGGCCTTCGACATGGTCAGCAGGAACGCACTCTCGAGAGTCCTGGGCAAATTCGGCTGTCCAATAAAACTAATCAAAATCATCGCTAGCTTCCACACTGAGAGTAAAGCCCGAGTCATAGTTGGTACAAGATACACTGAGGACTTTGAAATTTCAAATGGAGTCCGACAGGGATGTGTCTTGGCTCCCCTTCTATTTAATGTCTACATGCCCGCGTTCCTGGTGAGATCCTTGACCGCAGGCTACGACAAAGAGGAGTATAGGCATTCGGTACCGTATCGATGGTGGCCTCCACAGCCTACCCAAACTGAGGAGTAAAACAAAAACGCAAACCGCCAAATGACAGAGCAACAATATGCGGATGATTTGGTCGTCCTTAGACACTGCTGAAGAAATGAAACCAATGATAGAAGCCTTTATTGAAGCCTATGAACTGCTGGGCATGGACAGCAACACAGCCAAAACCAAACTGCTCATCACGAGATACGATGCCCCAGCGCACCTAACAAACCGAACTATCAGTATTGCTGGAGACCCAATTGAAAAAACGGATCAGTTCAATTACCTGGGAAGCATCTCGTAAGTAGCTCTCTGGTGACCTCACCGCCGAAATAAACCAACGAATTCGGAATGCCGCAGCGGCGATCTTCAAACTAAACAAGAAGGTATTCCTGAACAGGGAGCTCTGCGTGGCGACAAAGGTTGCCGTGTATAAATCGGTTGTCAGAACTACTCTGCTATATGGAAGCGAAACATGGACCGTCTACCAGAGACATGTCAAAGCTCTTGAAAAGTTTCAACAGAGAACACTAAGGCAGATCCTATCTATTAAATCGGCAGGACTATGTCTCCAACTCCAACACGGAGGTGCGTGAGCGTGCGCGATGTGAATCAATCGAGCACCTACTAACCAGACACTCCCTACGTTGGCTCGGACACGTCCAACGAATGACGGACCGGCATTTACCGGAACAGGTCCTATATGGTGAGCTGACCGAGGAAAGAGGTTCACGGGAGGGCAAGCCAAACGCTATAATAAGGACATTGTCTACGCTGCACTCAAAGGCTGCAACCGCGATGGACATTGGGAGGAGATCTACCAGGACAGGAATGCTTGAAGAACAGCTCGCCACAATAACACCGGCATCTTCCCGCCCACTGAGCGCAGGCAGCCCCACAGCACGAAGCCGCTTGTCTGCGAGGTCTGTGTCAGGAGCATTACATCCCGGTTCGACATGCGTAGCCACATGCGAGCACACCAGCGGAGGAACGAAACTGGCTGATGACGGGATAACGGGATCCCCGTGTCGGGGCCTGACTACGATGACGATGATAGGGCTCTCTCATCACCCATTCTCTGGACGCGCTGAAATATCGGGCTCAGTATGCACTCTTGTCGTACTTCTTTGGCTGTTTTGAAATATGTATTCAGTGAATTTGCCTTTGGGATGTCAAATAACAGCACCCAAAAAAAATGTTTATGCTCTTGATAGGCCTGATAACAACAGTTTCACAACGGTTGGTAGTCGCACATTAGGTAAAATACCCACAATACACACGTTATTTTATGGTTTAAACTTTCAAAAGTTCATTACAGTTCAATGTCAACCTTCTGGATACGCATTACGGTTTAGCTGAAGTTATAGAAAGTAACAGATTATTGGTTATGGTTAAATGGTTACATTCCAACACACTTTTAGGTATTAGTAACTGATACGTAACGGTTATGGTTTAGGATCCTTATTACCTTATTGCAACTCTGCAACTTGGTGATGTAAATGCAAACTTTCGCGACAGTTTCAGTTCGCGTCTGAGTGAGCAATATACCTATAGCTCAAGACGTACGTGTCTTCTTGTCGCTAACTGTATCTGCTTCTGTAGGTAATATAGGTATACGCAAATAGCTTTCTAATTTCCCAATTCGAAATTCACCAGGTTTATGGTGTTGCGGGTCGAAGCTATAGAGCGCACGGGGTGAGAGGTAGCGTGCGAAAGCACAGCAAAGCGTATCGTGAATATTCATGACCGCGCTCATAATCGCAGCGTCTCCGGCGTGACGTAGCGCTGCGCCGCGCCGCGCGAAGTTGCGGCGACGCGGCGCGTTTCGCTGATATAGCTGCTGCAACTGATTTATGTAAAGAACTTCCTTGTTAAGATGTCGTTAAGAATGATTTAAGGTATTCCACACGTCCTGTTACTAACGATACACGTGTCATATCACCAAAAATTATTTACGCGTATGCTGTCTCTCTGTCACTTCGTTTCTCTCTCTCATCTCCATTTCCTCTCCTCTTTTTCCCACCCATCGTAAGCACTTATACGTTAACTTATCTCACACATTTCGTCTCCGCAAATGCCATCATCCTTTTCGAACAAACTGTACACATACGCGACAACAGATGTTCTTCATTTATTCGCCAAGTTCCTCGGTTTTCGTTTTCATCCCTGACTTCTTTTCTTTCTCACGTTTGTATACTACTCGTTACAATGTATATATGTAAGTAATACCGTACACACGCTACACACTCGGTGTAAATATCCGTGAATTTACCCCTCCCGTGGTTCTTTCTTCACTTTCTTTCCTTCCTTCTGTGTCGTTACCCCTGTACACCGAGTTATGTATTACAATTCGATTTTCGAAACACGATACGCACGTGATGAAAACCAACACGTTTGTTTTCGTCGTCGAAATTTCGGGGTTCGAAAAGGGAAAGCGAGAGCGAGTAGGGGAGGACAGAGAAAGCGAAGCACCGTGTGTAGAAGAGAGAAGGACTGGCGAGACGGGAGGAAATATTATTTTATATTTCAACGAATTTTTCGTTTTCCAGCCACGGTATCAACGGAATATCAATTCGGTCACTCCTCCCGCTCTCGGCAAATACGCCGGTATTCATTTTTGATTTTTCGCCGAACCCCGGATCCTGGGTACCTGGAGTGTAAGGTATTATATTCTTATTAGATTGGCTTTTGTGTGAATACGCTGACTGATGCGACGCGACGCTGCCACGCCGGGCGCAGATGCGGGACGGTGCACCGATCTACGACGTTCCGAAGTCACGTCGCCGTCCGCCGGGTCGCCGCACATCGCTCGTCGAGGTGATTGAAACCGCACACGCTTCGTCACTCGCCGCGTGCATTCATTAATATATTCGCGATTCGCGCTTTCTGGTGAAGGTTTGAAATTTTTAAAATTTAACTTATTCGCGCGGTAACCGCGGCGCGGGTGCCCTATGCCAGATGCAGCAGCACAAGGGTGTGTTAACTGCCCTCGAGCGCAATATTAACATTGTCGAAGCCGAGGACGTGAAGATGTGAAGTCAACCCGGGTTGTTTTATTCGCCTGGTAGGAAAAGCTTCAAAAGCCGGCCGAACCAAGATGAAGAATTTTGTAGTTCTAGTCTGGGTACTCGAAGAATGGTCACCTGCTCCCTGATCCATGTTTTAGATGCTGTGTTGGTCAGACGAATGTCACAACAAGGGCGTGTATACATAGTTCGAGTACTTCACTCACGGGAAACCACATTTCCACTCGAACTTCGGTGAATTAACATCGCCTGTCGTTCTGACATGTACTCGTAATACGAAAACTGGGTCTCGTCCACAGTAAAGTTACGTAGAACAGGTCGAATGAATAAGAAAAAATACTGGGAAACTGAATTCTGGTATGTAGGGTTGGATCAACATACTTAGAAGTTAGAGCATATTCATACGCTTCCGAAAGCGACCGAACTCAACAAATCCAGAGAAAGTTAGTCAGCTAGTCAATGCACAAGTCGATAGGGAGGTAGACAAACAATCAGTCAGATACAGCTATCTCATCAGTCACACAGGCAGACAGAAAAACAGAAACGCAGACAAGTACACAAACATACGCAAAGATCGATAGGTATAGATAAAATTTTGAAGAAAATCTCGAAATTCGAAAAACCCACGAGAATTGAAAGTTGATGTCAGAAATCTTCATTTAGTACGAATACAAAAATTCATTCGCATTCATGGAATACTGCAGTCGCCGGGGAGAAATAATGAAAACATAGTGACAAAAGTTTCCAAAAAATCTCAAAATGTTCAAAATTCGAGAAAATTGAAAACTGAATCTAATTCAATATCTGTAACCTTCCACCAACTTGTATATGAAAATTCTGCCAGATTCGTGGCAAACTGTATAGTCTCCTTGGATAATTCATCCAGTTCCCATGAAAAAATTTTCTCAGTGGAGGGGGGGGGGATGTAAAATTTGAAAAATCCAACGAAATTGAAATTTGAAATTGACCAATATAAAGATTTTTAACTCAACTCGAATAGAAAAATTCAGCCAAAAACTCATGGAAAATCGTATTCTAGTAAAATAATCAACAAGTTCCTTCAAGAATTTTGAAGAAAAAAAAAAACCTTAAAATTTGAAAAATTTGACTAAATTGAAAAATTAACCTAATTTGACAATAGGAGCCTTCACTGAACTCTTATGTGAAAATATGACAAATTAATCACAAGATATGTTCGCTTTAGATAACTGTACCAGGGCATACATTTTGAAAAAGAAACTCAAATTTTGAAAAATTCTACAAATTTATATTCAAAGTTTTCAATAAACTCGTATACAAAGATTCCGCAAGATTCATGGAAACCTGTGGTCTTCTAAGATAAATAATCAAAACGTCATGATCATTAAAAAAGGAAAAAAAATTCGGAAAAGTTGATAAAATTAAAATCTGAAAACTGAACGTGATCCGACATTAGGAGTCCACAACCAACTCGAATAAGAAAATTCAGCTGAATTCATGTGAATTCATGGAACACTGTAGTCACTTTGGAAAACTAATCAAAGAGTTATAATTAAAATTTAAAATAAATTTAAAATGTTGAAATATCCGGTAAAATTACACATTGAATACAATTTGTCATCATGAGTCGTTAACGAATTTGTATACAAAACTTCAGTCAAATTGATGAAAAATTGCAATCACTTTAGGGAAATGATAAAAGAGTACGACAAAAATGTTTTAAAAAAAATCACTAAATGCAGAACATTCCACAAAATTAAAAACTGAACATAATTCACTATCAGAAGTCTTCAACCAACTCGAATACAAAAATTTAGCCAAATTTATGGACAATTGTATCCGCTTAAAAGAAATTATGAGAGAAACAAAGATTTGGACAAATATCTTAACATATGAAAAATTTGACAAGATTTAAAATTGAACTCAACATGATATCAAGAGGGCTTTTCATCAGCTGAAACTAAGAAGCATTTCGGGTCAAGCGAGTCGTCCAGTAGGACACGCTTCGGAAGTGGAAGGACGCGCTCGCCCATTCGACCAAGCGCGAGTGGATCCGAGCGCTAATACGCGACCCCGATGTATGGGCAGGAAGATCTCACAAGCTGAACTTCCACTTGACCCAAGTCCTCAGCGGCCATGGGTGCTTCGGCACGTACCTACATCGAATGGCGATAGCGCCGAGCCCCCTATGCACGCACTGTGATCGACGGGCAGAGGACACACCTTGGCACACCCTGTTTGAGTGTGAGGCCTGGGAGCAGGAGAGGCGCGGAACGGCAACAGCAATCGATCCCGGCGGCAGAAGCGACGACGACGGCGTAATCAGCCATCTCACGCCGGACACCCTGGTTCTGGAAATAATGAAGAGCCGACGCGGGTGGAACCGGGTGTCGCTCCTTGTCTCGGCCATCATAAAGAGGAAGATGCAGACGGAGTGGTCGAGGCAGAGGGCCGACGAACCGAGCTCGGTCCACACCATGGAACAGAACAACTTTGTACCATCCTAGAAGAGCTGCTGCAGCTGCTGCGGACCCCACGCACCTGCCTGCGTCGCCATACGTACCTTGACGAGGAGGTGAGGGGTGAGTGAAGAGGAAGCGCGTTCGTCTTCCGGCTGCGGGGGACCCGAATTCCAGGCTAGTGCTCGAGAAGCGCGAACCTCGGTCAGTAGGGAACTCCATGGTGGCCCTTGCAGGACGTGCACACCGGAAGCGGCACGAAGAAATGGGGGCTCGGGTCGGCTTCAAAGCGTCCCTCCGGTCACTGATGCGATACTCAAAAGGGTAGTTTCCTGGGACGGGGTGCTGTGTCTTAGGGGCCTCTTTGGCATGTGTGCATCGCCATACGTCCCACCACACCATATGCAAATAGTGAGTAAGGATTCTGGAAAATTGTTATCTCAGCAGACAGTTGATCAAAACGAAACGGCAAAAATTCTGGAAAATATTTTTAGTGTGTAACATTTGAAGCCTAAAGCGGATCTGATATACGCATTCTGAAAATATTCTCTGAAATATTTTTAGTAAATTAATATCAAACTTGGATTTTGATACCTTAAATGGAGCCCATGTACAACTTGATGTGGCATTCTTACGTACTCAGCAATTCAAAATACCTTATTTTGACACGTAGTTTGATTTTTCAGATGAAGTCAATTCTGACGATTTCGGGCCGAAAATTTGTCTTTTTTGACCCCAATCGGAAAAAATGAATCAAAAGTCGGATGTGATATTCGTAATCAGCAACCTAAGTCCACTATTTTGCCGGATTGGTCGATTTTCTGAGGTCATGGACTTTACAAGATTAAAATCGGATTCTTGGATCAAACTCTCATTTTCAAACGTTCGTTTCTCGGTAACAAAGAATCGTAGAGAGCTCCACGAGCGCTCGTTGAAGAAGTTATTTCTCGCTGTTGTCGAACTTTGAAGCAGTACAACCTACAGGACTATGAACGGTAGCAAAACCGAACAAATCGCACCATCACCCGCACTGTGGTATCTGGGGATTTCGCTGTCCATGAGCGGGTACGGAACAGTCGCGTACATCGGATGCTTTATTAGGTTTCTGGTTGTAAATCAAAGTTTCAACAATTTCGGATCCTTGTAAAGTAAGTTGAATGAAGAAAATATGTAGAATCCTCTTCGATGATAGGAAGAAAGCGGCCCGGCGTATTTATGTAATACAGGACGATGAAAAAGTACTTATTCGCTCGCATCACAGCGAACTGACAACGACAGCGTAGGGTGAACGGAACCCAGGCCCAAATTAATGATCGCGAACAAGCAAAACTTTTGTAATTTCGACGCTCCCCGGCCCCCCGCTACAATAATAGCCCTAAGAACAATGCATCATCGACGTCCGGCATGTATATTCTCAGGCGGCGGAGAGCGGATCAAGCAAACCAGAGACCGCGTGTACGTGAAAAATGCCGAATTTGTCCCGCCCCGGGGCCGTGTGTTGGACTGCATCCAGTTTCGTTTTTCCTTCTCCAAACCAGCGAACACATTGTTCCCGAGTAGCGTGTACCACACTCGGTCGCAATTTTAAAACGCACTTTCAGTTTTGTTAATTATGTGGAAATGTTATTGAAATAGACTGTCGCGGAGATGGTGCTTGTAAGGAAAAACGTGTCCGAGTTTTTTTAAATTCTTTTGAATTCGGAAAGTTATCAGAGTAATATTACTTGGAGGACTCGATGCAAGAAGTGGTTAAATTCAATCTCTAATAGTGACAGACTACATTGACCGACAGTCAATATAATCGCGGTTCGTAGTGTTTTTCACTATTTAAAAAAAACAACAACAACAACCTTAATCTCTTGTAGCACTTAGCACTCTAATTATCTACATAGTTTTTAAAGCTGCATCGTACAGTTTTCCAGTTCAAAAGGGCATTTCAACTCTTGGACGGGCTGTGATTTTGATCGCGTGAAGAATATGGGCGAATAGAGCAGGAAGTTTTCAAATTCTAAATGATGAAGAATGGCTGTGAACAAAGGAAAACACCCCTAACTTGGTCAAATTTAGTACGTTTTTGTAAAAGGAGCAGATACATAGGCAAATAGATGGGGTTGAAGCTTAGCTCTCCTCTGAAAACCCCCAAAAAACTGAAAAATTATACAGCGAAAGAATATTTAGCACTGTTTTGATACTATTGTCAGCCCCCCTCCACTCTAGGTCGGCTATTTGCGCTTAGGGACTCATACGTCGAATGTGCTCTACTTGAGACGACTTTAGATTCGAATTCTGCGTACTTTTTTCTACTCAAAATGAAGCCCCAGGCACCATTTTATTTATACATACGATTCTTTAATACATAATCAAGTGATGCAACTCGCATATTTTCACAATTCTGCCACATGACTGATACACCCGTAGTGCTCTCTATCAAGTTATTATGGGAGCTCGTTAAATTTTTCGATTCCACTCGTAAAATATTCGTTTCTACGAACAAATAATGAAAGCTAAATTTATGTAGCATACAATTTCACTTCAACTGAGAATACAAATAAATTAAGAAATCGCTGTACAGTTTTGGGAAATTCTATGGAAAGTGACAAATGACAATACTCGACGAAATATTTTGTTCAAATAAAATCATCGAATGAAATCTATCGAAATTCGATTTAAAATCAGTAAGTTGTATTTGAAGTTTGCAACTTTGCACATTTCAAAAACCATAAAATGCTGATAACACCAACAGCAATTTTCTCATTTGCTGCATACTATTTGGAAGCGAAATTTTAGGCGTAATAAATTATTTAGTTGTCATCATTAACAACAACTAGCAGTTAGCTCCGGTATTAGTATACATTCACATTCGAATACAGACTGCACACCGATAAGTAAGATTAAAACCTGTTGCACGGGGCAATAAAGCAGTGCAGCCACTCCATGCAACGTGCAGGCTACATTAAATTTACAACACCGTAAGTATTAATTTTCCTAAAAAAAAAAAATTTTCTAGCGGAATTAAAAAGTATGACCAACTTCCAAATTTTTCAAAACATGAAGTTTACATAGGTTCAATAGCAAGCTTTGAGTATAAGTCTCCTGGAGGGATAGAAACCATGTTTCCTATGCCTTACCTGTAGAGCGCGCATTTCTGTCATGCAGATGCCCCCGGTGCTAATGAAAGCTTATGGCAATCAGTTGGTTTACAACGGGGCATTCGCATGACAGTAACGCGCGTGAACGCGCGCGTCACATGGTATAGCGCGCTCTACAGTTGGACGTTCGTATAATGTAAATAATCAGATTTCTATCTATCCAGGAGATTTATACTAAAGATAGCAAGTCGAATCATTTTGTTATCAGGGTTACAAACCTTCCGGATTTAGCCATAGATTTAGAGGGCCTTGGAAGAGCTTGAAATTATTATGAATTTTCCTAAAACTACGAAAGAACTCTACGAATTTCGTTCAATTTCCCACAGGTTTCACAAAAATCTGCAGATGGTCAAAAGCCATTTTTTATCAAATCAATCACGAACCGATTCTCAAAACCTCATTTTTGAAAGTCCTGTCGAAAACCGACTTCCAATAATAGGTTAATTACAGATTTTAGATAGTCAGTTAAAATCATTTTCATCGGTTAAAAATTCGTTTCAGGTGATCAGTTGAAATCAGTTTAATACGAGTATAACCGATTCAAATCCGATTTTAGATAATCGGTTAAAAAGAATTGAAAACATAATTACAGAAGCCAATTGAAAAGACCATAGAAAAAGATCTGCTAAAGGCTTCAGGACAGGAAGATAATATCAGTTTTCTGTTAAAACCTGTATAGTTTCTAAAAATATATTTTCAGTTTCGGACTTCCAAGCTTTCAGTTGAAGAAATCAAATGCTAAATGATTGCTCTTTTGACTACGAAAAAAGGTAAACTAGCCTAATGCGACCCCTTTTTGTATCTTATCTGTTGTTGATGGTGCCATCTCGCGGAAGAAAAATCGTACTATATCATTTTTTCACAGAGAATGCAGGTATTGTAAAAACCAAAGAAAGAAAAAAAATACATGAGAAAAACGAAGTTACACCTTCGAATTTTTTTCAAGTCTAGTTTTTGGAAAAAATAAGTGAAAAAAAAAGTGTGTTGCGAATATTTCCAAATAGATTTCTAAAACGTATTATTTCAAAGGCTATCCAACGGTATATTAGTGTTCAGTGTCAGAACTTCTGAAAGTTCAGGTAAGTTAGTTTGAAAATTTTCAGTTTTAGTCCCCAATGTGACCTCCCACCTTTTTATCATCAAAATAATGCCGAAATGTCGTAATTTGGTTGAATTTACTGGCAGATGGCAAAAGTAAGAAAACAATGGACCCAAAACTAATAGAATCTGCATGTGCGTGGAAAAGATTAGATTCAAAGTTTTAAATTTTACGCATGGAACTATGAATATTTCGTAAAAAGCATTAAATAAAAGTTTATTTGACGATTTAAATGATTTTAGGTGGATTTAGAGGCCACATTAGACACACAAAAAATTTACCAAAAATAGACTTTTTTAATTTACCAAAAATTGTTGTTTTTTTTTGTTTTTTTTTTAATATTTTGGCTTTTCCTCCACTCCAGTAATAGTCAATACTCTCTCCCTCAACACTGCATACTATTTCTGGGATTCTGGAGACTTTGGGGAGCATTTAACAGCCACAAAAGTAAGAGGGGACCGTATTAGGCTACTTCACACTTATTTGAAGAAAAGGTGAGGTTTCTCTGGATAGAAATGGGAGGATGATGGCAAAAGGTAACTACCCTGTTCTGAACATATGAATTGTTACTAACATTTTTTCGATCCAACTGAAATGGAGGGATAGGCATCCAAATATTTATTCTGAGAAGATGAGGTGGTTACCTTGTATTGTTGTACTCTCAGTGTTTCGGTTACTATCTTCCAATACCACTAAGCACGATAAAGCGTCCACTTCCGTTTTGCCTTTCACAGGAAGTCCTGGATTAGATACGGATTACTTAACATGTCTGAAACAGCCCTAACAGCCCCCGACGTCTCTGAGGTAATGCTCGAAAGGGCGGATTCCAAGGCCCGCACTGAGAGCAAAGTGGAAAAAGAGAATGTCTCAAATGGTGGAAGGAACCCTATTTCTATAAGAATTGAAATTATTCCTCAAATTGTTCAATTTTTTTTCCCAAACAACCAACTTTCAAAATCGGTGATTACAATCAATTAATCGCGGGGAACTCCGTCGGCTAAAAACCGAATGAAAAACTGGTGACCAAGGTCAGTTAATTATCTAAAAAAACCAATAAGAAACCGGCGATCAAAATTGGTTCAGAACCGAATGAAAAATCACCGGTTAAAACAGGTTGATTGGTCGTGAAAAAAATAGCTCATTTTTCGGCTAAATTTTAGCCGATTAACCGGCTTTCGTTGACAGCACTACAATACAACCATCTACTACAGTTTTTAATCACAGAGTTAACTGAGTGCCGTTTCATTAAAACTATTGTGATTTTCTGAAATAGAAGCGTGAAAATTTCAGAATACAACATCGCTTCTTGACATGGCCATACGCCATACTGCAATGGTTTAAAAATCTGGCTGCGTATTTCTCAAGACTATACTTTCGCGCATCATGCCCTTTTTACAGACACTCACTCAATTGTAAAATAATTTCAGTTGAAAATGAACTTACGATTTCGCACGCGCTGCTAACGTTAAATCGGTAGATCGGCATCTTCCAATTATTACGGACCTTTTTACGTAAGCCCAAAATCCGAATTCCGCGGTACAATGGAACTCGTACTCACCTGAAACAGAGAAAATTAAATTAATTTCAAAATTGCGATTATAATGGGTTAGTTTCCGATCACAAAACTTATGACATAACAAAAAAAAAAAGATGGGGTCTGGTTGGCCGAGTGTATAGCGTGCTGGTCTCGGATTCCAGAGATCCCGGGTTCGAGCCCACGTAGAAACTCGCTATATTTCGACGTAGGCCGGTTTTTCGGCAAGAGGAGAAGAGGGTTGAGACAGCCCTAACAGCCTGCCCAACGTCTCTGAAGTAATTCTCGAAAGGGAGGATTCCAGGGCTCGGGTTGAGAGTAATATTAGAAGAATAACAAAAAAAGATGAAATACTCGTCTGACAAAATGACGAAATGACAAAAATCATTTTGTCTCCTCCTCCTCATCATCATCATCATCACAGCTTTTATTAATGCAAAAAACACGTCTTTTTATTTCTACATTAATTACAATTCAAGTTATTCATAGAGCATTAGGCCCATAATCATATACTGAGCATAGGCCTCCCTCAACCATGTCCATTCTGCCCTGTCATTTGCTATCCTATGAAATTATTTATTTTTTATACATTTTTCTATATCATCCCTCAACCTGGTCTTTTGTCTTCCCTGCCTCCTGCCTGTTCTATGGTACCAGTAATTAATTTTGGAGGTCCGTCGGTTGTTTGCTGTTCTTGTTACATGCCCAGCCCAGTCCCATGTGATTCGACGGGCTACATGGGCCGTGTTCAAATTGTTTTTAAATTTTCTTTTTATTCTGTCCAAACTGACTATCT
Organism: Acanthococcus lagerstroemiae; assembly: GCA_031841125.1. Lineage (NCBI taxonomy): Eukaryota > Metazoa > Arthropoda > Insecta > Hemiptera > Eriococcidae > Acanthococcus > Acanthococcus lagerstroemiae. The sequence continues at coordinate 37,963,388 of CM063108.1, read as the reverse complement.
CTCAATTTTATTCCTAACGTCGACCTTCCCAACTGCATTTTGAATTATGTTCAATTTACGTATTCATTCCTCCAGCAACACTTGAATTTCCAGTTGATAGTTTGAAAGTTTAGCCACAATATTATTTTTATGTTTTGGTGGAGGAAAATGAAAAATATGACTTAATGACCATATTTCGAACAAAAAAATGACCAAAGATGACGAAAAATGACTTAAGATTGAAAAAATTACCAAGTGGCTACCCTGTATTTTTTCTATGGATTCCCCCCCCCCCTCCATTATTCCTTGTCGAGATTCAAGATGCGTGCCTTTTTACCGACCCTCACAAAGTTACTTGTCTATCTTCTGATACACGCGCTCTTTACACTCTCTCGTATTTTTCATTTTGAATGCCCTCGCTGCGGTCCGGAACAAACACTTCTCTCATTTCCTCATACAATCCCGAAAAATCCGCAATGCTTCAAGTCTAAATAAGACTGTGTTAGAACTTTGGCGATTTCTTGGGACTCTATACAGACTACAGAGTCTTTAAAATGTATTAGACTTCAGTAAGGTATAACGACTCGTTGAGTCGAAACACCGTCAACGGCCCGATCTCCAGTTGTTTTCTATTCCAGTGTAGATCAGGTCGCGGGCTTTCGCGAGTCCCCTCTGCTACGTGTTACCCGCGATACCTGCCGCACGTCTCCAACCCTTTATTCGTCGCAGAGACAACTTGCCGCAACATCTATTTGCCGCAGATTTAATTAACCGCTAACACCACTCACCGCACATATGTCGCCGTGAGATAATTTCATATCATAAAGTAAATTTGAAGGGTATCACGTATAACAAAAATTTTCAAAATATTGATCAGCAAACTTAAAAGTAAACAAAAATTACAAATTATGGGCAATTCCTCGTTATATAAATACTTGTGTGTGCAGAGCCACCAACATAAATTTTGGAATGAACCACGTTCCGACAATTAAGTTGACATTATAGTCCACAAGAGTATCGATTAGATACTCTACTGAGATTCTTTGCTCGTAAGCCGTCACAGTGTCTAACATACGATCCTCCAATACCATATACTTTTGTCTTTCGGTAGGAGGTGCTCGGCTCATTTCTCCCTCCGTGTACTCCACTCCACATCCCGCAGTTTCTGACACGTTCTCAGAACGTCAGTGAAAGTCCAGAAAGATGGATGGCTACATATGAATTCGTCTTGTAATTTACGGTGACCACCAGACCAGCCTCAGCATTATTATTAGTATGTGAAACCCCATCCATAGTTCGGTCATAAACGTTCCACCAGGTAACGTTAAATTAAGGTCTGTCTCGAGAATTTCGAAGACGACTGCTAATATCATAGTGTTCAACGTACAGAGAAGGTCTTCAAGGCGTGTACCAACATACACCTGCAAATCATCAGATGCAGATGATACATCTTGAACGATCACACACGTCAGAGCAGTAACAATCTGCACATGAAGATGTCTGGTAGGATCATTTTCGTACAGTGTTAGAAGATGAATATATCGCGAACTTTCTTCTGGATGTTTTGAGAGAATTGGAAGAAACACCCACCAATAGTTGCTGCAGCAAATACTCTCTGGAAACTCATTTATAACTGCTAATTCGTAGTCGCACGACAAAAGGATTTTTGCATCTCTCACACCTAAGCTTTCTAGTGCTCTGAAGAATTTACGATACGTTTCGACAGTTTTATTCGGTAAGAGGCAGTACAGCAACGGATGAGCTCTACCATATCATCCTCCAAAAGTGATGAATACAGAAGGGGCAGTTCAGGAACGAACCGAAGAGTTTTTCCTGGAGGAGGGGGGGGGGGGGTAAAAATTGTGGAAGTCTCAACTGACTCAACTCAGAATTCCCAAGTATCAAAGCAAAAGAAGAAAAACCTTTTGACTTGTTGGGTTTTCCCAACTTCTCAATTCAATTCCCAAGTATCAAAGCAAAAAAAAAACTTTTTAAATTGTCAGATTTTTTAAACTCGCCTGACTGAAATGGTCAATTTTCCCAACTACTGAGTGAAAAATTCCTACAGACGGGAGGAGAAGAAATGGGCGAATGCCCCCCCCCCTTCAAGACATCTAAAATTGAATATAAAATATGCGAAAATGAGAAATTATTCGACTTTAAAACACGTTTTTTCTAAAAAATTTTGCTGGAGCAGTAATTTTACCTTCATTTTAATAAAATAGTCCTCTAATATCGGCAATTTTTTAATAATACCTTAATTTTTGACATTTTCTCCGTTGAAAATCTTACTTTGTCCCCCCCCCCCAACCCTTTGGGAAAATCCTGGCTACGCCACTGACCTTACTGAATTGAGGATAGTCACTTAGCCAAAATAGTGCTCGTGAAACTCATAGTGTCAAACTGGTTGATGATTGTAATGATTATAGGTGTGGTCCTTAAATCTGCTCGAAGCAAAGTTTTTAAGAACACAACTAATGAACCGACCTGTTGTAGTGAAAACAGTGTTACCACTTGGAAGAATGCAAACAGGAAATTTTACAAGCTTAGAACACGTTCAGATATTAAAATTCTAAAGTAATAGAAGGAAACAAACAAAAAACCTTTCAACAGAAGTCTGATGTAGCAGTATTTTTGAAAAATACGTATCTCCTACTGTAACATTTTATATGCTTTCGTATCCTAATAAAATAATTTCCGTGGAAATTTCTATTAACTACACGGGTACAGACTGTAGTCGCACAAGGCGCAGCAAATGTCAACCACTGAATTCGTGTCGGGGGAGCATGTCGTGGTACCCACCGGCTGGAAGAAAATGGAAATATCAACTACTGAACTGAATTGTCACCATGAAGAGCTAAAGAGCTGCGAGCTGAACTGAGCTGGATTGGGGTAATTAGAAGGTAAAAATAGTTTTTCCCGATTTTCTCGGGGGGAGGGGGAGTTGCCCCCTGGCCCAGTCCTGGCTGCAGGCCTTCCAGCTAATATAGGATGACTGTATATTCATGCGGTGAGTCAGGTTGGATGGCTGTAAACTACTGTTAGCAATAAAATTACGAATAAAATAATTTAATTCGAATTACTCATTATAAGTCTCGTAAAGACATTGAGGAGGGTGTAGTTGTCTTGCAGTCCGTTTTCGATTTTTTGTAATCTGTTCAAGCAGAGCCGAACCTTGACTATCAGTTGGGGGGGGGGAAGGAAAATTTGCCGACAAATATTTTCTTTCAACTCAGAATTCGCCAACAAAATTTTTTTAAATTTGCCAATTTTTTAATTCAAATATTTTTTAGTTGAAAAAAAAAAAAAAAGATGAACCAACAAACGAACGAACAAACATTCTAAGAAAATGAAAAATTCAATGGACAGTTTCAAAATCTGCCAGCTGCAGAAATATTGAAGGCAGGGACGTACCGATAAGGGGGCAGGGGGCAACGGGAAAATTTACCATTTCAGTCAGGCGAGTTAAAAAAATCTAGCAAGTTAAAAGTTGTTTTTTCTTGCTTTGATACTTGGGAATTGAGTTGAGAGGTTGGAAAAACCCAACAAGTCGAAAGATTTTTCTTCTTTTGTGTTGATACTTGAGAATTTTGAATTGAGTCCATTGAAATTTTCACAATTTTTACCCCCCCCCCGCCCCTTTCCCTCAAGAAAAACACGCCCCTGACTCCAGAACTCAGAATGGGATCCCAAAGTGGATAGACTATCGACATTAATTACTGACCTCAAGGGTAGTTGAATTCGAACATGCGCTAAATTTTGAATCTGATTCAAGCTTAAAAGACCCCATAAATCGAAATGGACAAGCACTAATTAGTTTTTACAAATCGAGTAGACTATTGAAGTGGAGAGTTCTTACGATCTTAAATTCAAATTAACAGGCTGTTTTTGATAATGCTAAAGATCGCTGATTCATTTTCATCATTACAAACATCCTAATCTCTTGAGAAAGGGTTAAATCGTCAGATGCCGAATTTTCAAAAGCAGCATATATGATTTTATAGAAAATGATTGAACTATCAAAGTGAAAGTTGTTTTATTTCCATTTTCTTGTTTGAGGTAGGGGGGGCTGTTACAAATTTAGTAATGACCCTTGGACCTTTGATTGGACTTCATCATTCTTAGGTTAAATGGCAATTTTTGCGTGTAATGTTGAAGAAAAAACTCATTAAAGCTTGCATTTTTACGAGCCAACATTTGAAGTCCAAAGATTGACAAAAATTAATCGACATTGAAAACCCAAGTTATCTACTATTGAAACCTTCTTTCTAATTTGCTCTCCACCCGAGTCCTGGAATCCGCCCTTTCGAGCATTACTTCAGAGACGTCGGGGAGGCTGTTAGAGCTGTCTTAGCCCTCTTCCCTTCTGGCCGAAAACCCGACCTAGGTCGAAAATTCTGGCGAGTTGCTACGTGGGCTCGAACCCGGGACCTCCGGATTCTGAGACCAACGCGCTATCCACTCGGCCAACCAGACCTCAATCTACTATTGAAAACAGCGACTATTGTAATTCCTAATTTTGGTTCAATTTCATAGTTTTGGATTTTTAAAGACCTGATGAACCTTCCCCTTATAATAACTCATAGGTACTTGGATGATTTTGAAATTTTTCCTCCAAGTTGAATTTTGGTAATTTGATGGTTATGAAAATGTTGAAAGATTAAATCAAGTTCGTTCAATTTCGACTCTCATTTTGGGTGTTTGGGGCCTACCCGAGAGTCAATATCGAAAATTTATCGCGTTGATGGAATTTCTAAAATAGGCAACCTCTTCTCTCCCCTTACCGATTTCGATACTTGATTCGGTTACCGGGAAGTCAATTTTAATCACTTCTGGAGACCAGTTTTGGATTTTGAAAACTAAATCGGGAATCCAAGAGGAATCCGAAGAAATTTTCGAATTCAGCAACCCAGAAAATTCTAATACTTTATTCGATTTCCTAAAAATCAATTTTGAATTTGGGGAACCAAGTCGCAGTTTAATAAGAAAGCTCATAGAAGCTTTCGAATTCAGCGATGCGACAAACTGCTTGTATTTTGATTCGTTACTCAATTTTCCAAGAATAGAGAACTCTGAAAGTTAATTCAGGGTTTAAAGAAGAATCTTCAGGTGAAATTTTCGAAATCAACGACCCAAAAACTCCTATTTTAGTGATCTTTCCATAAAACATTTCAAGTTTAGCTTTAGTCTTGCTTAATGGGAGGGGATTTTTTTTTTTTTTTTTACCGAAAATGAAACGAGACCTTGCCGTCAGAGATGTCGAATTAAGGAAAAAAGCTTTCATTCTTTTCCCATTCAGAATGGGCTCATCTTCATTCTTTGCGAAAAAGAAAAAGAAGAGGAAAGTGAGAGTGAATGTATTCCTCAATTCAGCATCTCTACTTGCCTTTAGAAGACCCCAGTTTGCATCACGTCGATCGGACTTTGGAATAAAAATGGGTGTGGGGATTATCATTTTACAGTTTGTATAAAAACTAACGGTTATAGTGTTTTTATTCACTAACAAGGCCGTATTTACCTGACTGGCCTCTATGTGCTAATTTTTTTCACCACCCCCAAAAATATACGTAAAATAAATCCCACTTTATTCGTTTTCAATTTTTCATTCCTCAAGCACTTACATTACTCACATGAGCATACCCTAATCTTGGAGGGTAAGCTGGAAGGATGTTAGAAATACTTGAGAGGAACACGCACAACTTCCTTTACACATTAAGATGGTCGTTATTTAGTCTTGGTGATATTTTTTTCTGAATTTTCTAATTCGTCTCCTAAGTTGGTTCCAATAGAATCAAAAAAAAAAAAAAAAAGAACCACCACCACCATCTACCTACAAAGTTTTAGGTTAATAGGATGAGAGGAATCCGTGCCACAAGCTCCCTTTCGTTCTTATGGGAAAAACACATGGAGTTTTGACTTTTGTTTCAGACTAAATTTCCGTCCTATATTCACCAGGACCAAAGCCCGTAAACTGAACAATAGAACATTTGCTATCGGATTCAGCTTGTGACACTGGAAAATAAGTCTTCTGCTTTCAACTTTTACAATTTAATAACAAGTTCAACTTTCTCCAATTTTAGGCTCTAGGACAAACAGAAAATCTAGTAAAAACAGAATAGTCATTGAAATTCGAAATTCAACGTTTGCTACCGACTTTCAGATTTTCTAAATGTCATCCATATTTCAGCTTTGTTTCAACCGTTCAAATAACCTTCGATACTCAGCTTGAAACCTACCTTCGGCTTTTGACTGACTAGTCTCTGACAGGAGTCCAGGGTACTCCATATTCAGAAATGAAATTTGACATTCAGTTTGGGGAGGTGGAGAAGAAAAATCTGCCAACAAATATTTTTTTAACTAAAAATTCACTGACAAAATTTAAAAAAAATTTTTAATTTGCCGATTTTTTAATCGAAATATGTTTTAATAAATAAATAAATTAATTAATTAAAAAAAACAAAAAACAAACAAACAAACAAACAAACAAACAAACAAACAAACAGACGAACAAACAAACAGACAGACATTCATAAAAAATGAAAAATTCAAACGAACAGTTTCTAAATTTCCCGACTGCCAAATTATTGAGAGGGGGGTGTTTCAACCCACCACATCCCTATAGTTTCGCCCCGGCGTTCAAGGTACACAGGGATCAGATTTATGAGTTTTCGCCCACGGCGGCGCGGGGCGAGTAGGTCCTGCGGCGAGTACCTTTTGCGACCAATCCTTACTGTGGCTGATCGTCTGTGCGACGAGTCGACAGGTACCGGACACGACCTCATAATGGCGACGAACAACGGTCCAAATTGGCGTTTTTACAAATTCATTTTCTCGAATCTGCGTTACGACGCACACCTCCAGAATTGTGCCACGAACATGAAACTCTCTGTACGTGTTGCAACCCAACACGACAGGACACGTTTTTGGTCCGGAATGAACCGGAGAATCGGAAGATCACGAATGTAGCTCCACCTACGCGCCTCTAACCCATAATTACCGGTTTTAATTCATCCGTGACAATACTGACTAATAAGTGGGCGGTGAAATCTTTTAATTTTCCTCGTACTGACGCTGCTCGCGACGCGAGATTTTTCTTCCCGCGCGAAATCCACCGCGAACCGCGGTAATCTCAGGTGTGAGTGACTCAGTGGCGGAGTCGCGGAGCAGGGGCGGCACCGAGTACGGACCGAGTTCGTATATAGAATATTCAACGTCTGGACGTCGACGTTGGCCCCGGCCCGGCCCGGCCCGGCGGAATAAAATATATCACTACGATTCGTAATAGAGCCTGATAGATTAGCCCCGTCATAAACACACGTCGGTATTAATAGACGGTTATGCTGTCTGTATTTTTCTCTATGTCTTTCTCTCGCGCTTTTTTCTATCTCTCCCTCTCAAGTACCTATGTGTGCATGTGTGCGAGTACACATACACGCGTGTTAATTGATGCGAATGGACACGGCCATACGTATGTATGGGAAAGAACGGAACGTACCAAAGCAAAATGGTACGTTTAATTATACGTTCCGGAGACGCATGGGAGTTACGATATCCTTCCCGGTGTACAAGCCGTACATACCTATACCACTCGGGTCTTAATGCCTTTCCTCGAAATCAGTGTTTTATCTGCATTTTACTATCTCTGTGATTTTTATGTATTATGTGTATACGTAGTACACTCTGGAGAGGCTTCCAGGCGAAATATACACGTCTGTTATTATTTCGCCCATTTCGGTTGTAACGTTCATTTCTATTTCATTACCGGTCAACCGAGCAGAAAGACAGGGTATACCATAATACCATTACCCAATAATGGTTATTAAAGGCTGAGCGCGATTCTCGAAGAAGGCAGGTTTGGTTTTTTATACCTGCGCTGGCCGAACAGTATCGGCCCCGGCCGTGGCCGTTAGTAACTGAGAACAACCCCGGCCGTAAACTTGGTAAGATGTAATGTGTAATTGTGATATAAAGTGAACTCGAATTTCGTGACCATTATCGACGCGGCGGTAATCTGAGTAGGTAGCAGTCAAGGCCGGTCTAACTTGGAACACTTGAGTAGACACAAACGTGTGAATACCGCCAACGGAGGGGTTAGCGGGCGCAGGATGCGAGATTCCATCGATTGTACGTCAGATAAGGTGAATAGAAAGATTTCAGAATACTGAACTAGAGATGGTACGCAGTGGAAAATCCTCTATTCTTGGAAAATTGAGTAACGAATCAAAATACAAGCAGTTTTTCACATCGCTGAATTCGAAAGCTTCTATGAGCTTACTTATTAAACTGCGATTTGGGCCCCAAAATTCAAAATTGATTTTTAGGAAATCGAATAAAGTATTAGAACTTTCTGGGTTGCTGAATTCAAAAATTTTTTTCAGATTCCTGTGGGATTCCCGATTTAGGCTTCAAAAGGCCAAAACTGGTCTCCAGAAGTGATTAAAATTGACTTCCAGGTAACCGAATCAAATATCAAAATGGGGAAGGGAAGAGAGGTCGCCTGATTTGGAAATTCCATCAACGGGATAAATTTTCGATACTGACTCGCGGGTAGGCCCCAACCACCCAAAATAAGAGTCGAAATTGAACGAACTTGATTTAATCTTTCAACATTTTCATAACCCTCAAATTACCAAAATTCAAATTGGAGGAAAAATCTCAAAATTATCCAAGTATGAGTTATTATAAGGGGCTGAGAAATACGAATATGAAGTTACGCGAAACCGGTTCACCTGAAAAACGTAACGTTCGTTTCGCGACATTGAGTGTGACGTCACACCATGCCAGTACACTGAGTCGAGATCGTAAGTCCGTGTAAAATTGTACAACATGGTTGCGAAGTTCAGCTTGTCGCGCGGCTTTTGAAGCAGTGGATTTAATTTAGACTATTTTTAATGAAACAGATCTAATACTGATCGTTTTTTTAGAGAGCACTACTCAAATTTTCAGATGTTCACATAATTCTATGCCGAAAATAATGCAATCAAAACCGAGTGATTTTGTAAAGGCTGCTGCGAGAAATCTACTGAACGTCGATAACGCAATGGTTTAGAATCACCTGTTTTGAATATTAATGAGATGTGAGCTTGGAAATCAGGACTGTAAGTGCATCAGGCCCCATTTTCTGAGACGCTCGTATTATTTTGGGAATGCGCTCAGAAGTTTTACAATAATCTATCAGCCTAGGCGCAAATTAAAGAGATTTTGAGCGTTTTTTAGACATGATGAACGAAATCTCACTACACTAGAATGTTATGCTGCGATTTAAATTATTCTTAGTTCGATGAGGTCAACTTATATTAATTCTTCACGAGAACAATGTGTACCTCCTCTGCTCATACATGCTCATATATAACGCGATTCTTCAGAAAGTTCTGTATCCTCTCACAATCTTTTAATGTACCACAGCTCTTTTCATTCTTATTCTTCACTGACTGTACTCACAAATGAAGTATTTAATTAATCACTTGGACTGTACATTGACACCTCACTTTCTGACTCTGACACTTCTTGATCAGTTTCCGTCTCTGATGTTCCCTGATCATTTTCTATGACTAACGGTCCCTCATTACTTTCCGTCTCCTAACCTCTGTCATCATTCTCTGATTCCGACGGTCGACTTTTCGGTACATTTACGACTACATAATTCATAAAGAGGTGATGAAGTTGTATGAAGACTTTCATTCAAAAATAAAATACGATTTGTACTTTAGACAGTTAGGTATAGAAAGGGACAGAAACATGCGGACACCTGTGAAAAAAAGATGTGGGAGCCAGAAAAAAGGACTAGAAAAGGAGAAAAAAATTGAAAAAATCAGAGGAGGGTAGAACAGGTTAACCTCTTCCCTGAAAAAATAGCCCTGCCGCAAGCACAGACACGAAGAATTTCACGGAAAAATACGCAACTAAAATATTTAGACGGGATAAAAAGATTCGGACACTGGGTATTTTGACATGGATAATGTCTATTGGTTGGCTCTCATCCTAAAATCGATGTCACGTTTTCCCGAACGACACTAAGAATCCCGACTGATTTCCATGAAAATTCATTAAATATAAAACATATCCATGTACCAGTGTATCTGGGCATGCAGTGTAGATACTCGTCATCAATTTACTCATGATGAATTTGTAAATTTCCATGGAAAATTTGAATACTGAAGAGAGGGTTAGAAGAAAATGAAATTTCCATGGACATTTTTATAATAATTTGAAATAAAGACTACCCTAGTTTTCTCGTTCGCCATTTTAGGGCGGCCCTCTTTTTGGTACTCTCGGAATTTTAATTATTCTGAAGTTGCTGCAATCTGAAGAGCTTTTTGCATTCTGTCACGTATGCCACAGGAACCCGTCTTTTGTTTTACAGACGAAAGATTAATTTCTAAATTTAGCATCTTCTGTAACCCCCTCCCCCTTTGGTCAAAATCAGACACCTGAACACTAGGCTGGCTAAGCTACTGCATTTTATAAATTCTAGCCCCCACCAAAAACAAACTTCTGGTTGCGCCCCTGTACCTAGCTATCTATCTGATATCTGGCTGCCTGTCTATCAAGATATTTATTTTTCCATATGTCTGTGTGTTTGTCTTAAGACCAAGGATCCTCCTAGTGGAACATGCGGTGTAGAGAAAGATTAAATTTCTGACGGAACATGTTATCACAAACTAGCTTATGACTTTCACAACTCATGAAGACTGGTGAGGCTCGTTATAAGACTAGTCGAATTTTCCATAAGGAATCGGACTTGATTACATTTTTCTGAATATGATTTGCTCAAATGTTCCTTTGATGATCAAAAGTTGATGCCTGAATAATTGAATAATTACAGAATTATAATAAGTCATATTGCGACATCGTAGCATGATTGCATGCGGAGTTAGTTATGTGTTGGAAAAATTTGAAGCATAAAAACTCCAGCGTCTATTGCATTGCGAGTACCAAAAAAGAAACACAGTAGTTGTGACCATGCGATCTGTCTTCAACTTACCAATACATGAAGCTATGATGATGATGTGGGTGAAAATCTCGTCTATAATGCTTCTAGTTTACAAAAATGAACTTATGATCATTAAAAATACATTTTTCCAATTTCTGTTAAAATAATGTAAGATCAAGTCGGATTTCTTACGGAAAAATATATGTAGTCCAAATGTTAATATATGTTTCCTTCTGTCTCCGAAAAATTGGTGCTCTACTCTGTCTCCTTCACGCACAATTTTTGCAATTTTTCCCCGCCCATTTCCTCTTTGAATATTGCGAAAAAACCACGAAAAAAAAAGAAGTATTCGGATCATTATTTTGTGTCACAACAGGTACGTATTACATAGAACGTATGTACCCCGCACATTTTGCAGCAACTTGTCCTTAATGCACCCCCATCTCTACCTAATTTCCTTACTTTCTTCACTCATCACCACCGTGAAATGGAAAAATAATCAGGCGTAGAGTTCTTCCTGGGAGAGGGGCAAAAGTAGTGAAATTCTCAGTTGACTCAACCAACCCTGTCGAGAGAGGGGGAATAAATACCCCGAGCCCGGACTTTCAAGGGGGCCCGATATTTTTAAAAGGCCTGAGCTTCAATCATACACTGTACATCAAATCAGCAATCACTCCTTACACCATGAAAGAAACCTCTTATCCCATGATCTATCATTTTTTCTCATCTAACAAAAGAACAAATTGAACTGAAAGGAGAGGGGGTCCCGAGGAAATTCTCCCAGACCTTATTTTTCTCTCTATGGGACTGGACTCAATTCACAATTTCCAAGTATGGAAGTTTAAAAAAATACTCTTTTTGATTTGGTAGATTTTCCCAGCTGACTCAACTTAAAATTTTCAACTATCAGAGCAAAAAAAACCTTCTGACTCGCTGGATTTTCTCCACTTCTCAACTCAATTCTCAAAAATCAAAGTCAAAAAAAAACTTTTGACTTGTTGGATTTTTTCAACTCCGTCTGACTGAAATGGTAAATCTACCCAATACTTCTGAATAAAAAATTCTTACAGGGGGTAAATTCCCCCCCCCCCCACCGGTACTTCCCTGAAAATAATCCAGAAATTCAAAAACAAAATCACACTTCGCCCGTGAAGGAGAAATTCACGCTGTTTCTGGATTAACTTGCACTGAAACTCGAATCTAGTAGCGTTCGGTTGGCATGACGTAACGTCATCGCTACAGGGTGCACATCGAGGTACAGTTTTTCGTGCAGCGCAACTTTCATGCGTTATTTCTTTTTTTCTATGGATTTTTTTAAAATTCTGCTTCGGCAGTAGTTGCGATCTAAAAGTTTGTCCAGGACCCTATTGCGCAAAACGCAATTATTCCGCAGTGACGTATGTTCCTCCTCCCATAATACCTCCACAGAAGATTTCAGCAAGGAACTTTCATTGGATTCGTGATCTGCTAGTCTTTACCTTCCCAATGAGATTTCAACCATAATGATAGAGCAAATTTTTGCTGTGAAACAGATTTTTGCACTTCTTGGAACTTCTAGTCAATGGTGCTTACTGCGTTTTGCGTAGAAAACTCCTCGATTCATAAAACACGTTCTCTTTTCTAATATCGATGTACACCAAGGACCTTAGGTTTACATTCTTCACATCGCGATACCATCTAAGGGCGAATTATTACACCGGAAGACAAAAACTGACCCTCGAAAAGTTCAAAGCGTTCGAGCGGCTGCAGTAACAACGACGACGTACGCAGGCATCCCCGACGACGAAGTCGTCGAAAATTTCAGCAAGTTTTTTTCGCACGCTCCGACTAGTTTTCTTTTCGTTTTTCTTTTCGTCGTCGCACGAGGTGGTTGGTTGGCAATTTTGCACGCTTTTCTCGTCAGACCGACGACACGACGCGATGGCAAAAAAAGTGCCACTCCAGCTTCCTCCGCGCTCGTTCTTTCCATTCCACGGCATCGCATCGCCTCCGAGTTCGCTGCGCTGTTTAGCTCGTTATGGCATGCAGGATGTACAAGAGTAGAGATACTTGTACTTACTCGGAACACTATACCATCCGCCCTTTCGGTCGTCCTGAAAATCTGGATCCGCACCCCGAACCCCCGAATTCTCAGTCATGCATTCGGTTATTTTTATATAACAACTCCGGGTCATTATTATGTCGTTGTTTCTGTTGTTTTTTTTCCCTCTTCCATACCCTTTTTTTTTTCTCCTTTTGCCATTCTTCTTTCGCATTCCTTTTTTTTTTCCTCCAGAGAATCCCAACTTACTCGTTGCACGTCACCCGTTTATTTACGGTTTTCGATTTCGCCGAACACATACACACACACGCACTTGTAAGCATTCTGATACACGCGTGCATTTTTCTGCTCGTCCATCGGTTGTTCGCGTGTTTCCACTTCACGTACGTATATTATAATAATTGTGTGGCTGACTCTATGGCGAGCATACACTCGACTCTGCGACTCGACTCGATCCTCAGTCGACATTCGATCGTAATTTTCCCCTCGATATCGTTTATCCGGACTTTTTTCTCTCTCTCTCTCTCTCTCTCTATTCGTCGCGAGCTTCGTGATTCTCCATCTCGCTCTCTCTCGCCCACAAGAAGCACACAAACTGGCTCGTTCTTCGCGCTTTTATTATACCTCCTATGGCCGATTATCGCGGCTCGATCTTTATCTAGTGGCAACCACCGCGTCGTGATATTTCACCAATGTCAGTCGTTATCCACTTCGAATACGCCAAGATAAACCGGCAGTTAGGAGTTTAAATCAAGGTTCCGATTTCGAATGTGACGTGACGGTGTTCCGAATACCACTACTGTTTTTTCTCCTTCTGTCTACCTGTTGCTGGCGCGTTTTTTTTTGTTTTTTTTTTATTTCTTCTGTACACGAGCCTGTTCGCATTTCTCGGTGTACACCGAATCACGAACTGCCACTCCAGATAAATAATTTTACCTGCCTTTGCTACGTACAAGAGAATGTCGACAATACACGGGCGCGCGCTGAGAAAACGGTCAGTAATACCTGATTTTTGGGTCAGTTACGAGTTTCTTCATCAGCTTCTCAAGCTTGCAAGTTCAACTCCAGGCTGGAGGTAACGCAGATCTCAAAAGTACAAAGGGTCATATAATTGAATAATTGGTTGACCACGTTTCTAGGACAGGTATAGTCAGGACATTCCACCATTTAGCCACATTACGCCATCAGGATTGTACAAGGGTGAAGAACGTTCTCCACAGACGTAATTCGGGCCGTGCATCCGTCAGAGCGCGTCGCTATCGAGTCGAAGTGATAAGTACCAAAACATGAATCTATGCATTTCCCCCATTAATGAACATACTCATTAAAATTGAAATATCTCGAAAAGTAAGACTTTTTAAAGTATTTAAAGAGAAATGAATTTTTCGAACAAAGAATTTTCAAGACTATTTTTATACCTATATTCCAAAATTTTGCTGCATGTGTCAGAAACTTCACGTTTTGGTCGCTGATAAGAGTAGTCGACACTAGCGCTGGACGGCCCGAATCATCACGGCACGAGCAACCACAGTCAAAGTATCGAGTTCCTGGTCAGTTGCGAGTTTCCTCGTCAGTTTCTCAAATCCGCAAATTTAACCCCAGGCTGGAGATAAAGGCCTGTGTTGCGGCCTAGTACTGCAAAGGGTCATATTATTGAATAATTGGTTGACCACGTTCCTGGGACAAGGTATACATAGTCAGGACATTGCACCAGTTAGCCTCATTACGCCATCAGGATTGTACAAGGGTGAAAAACGTTCTCAACAGATGTAAGACTTCACCACATCATGAGCAACCACGGCCATTGTATCGATTTCCTGGTCAGTAGCGAGTTTCCTCGTCAGTTTCTCAAATCCGCAAATTCAACCACAGGCTGCAAATAATGCAGATTTCAAATGACTTGTGCTGTACTGTAGCACTGCAAAGGGTCATTATATTATTGATGGGCAAGGTTACGCCACATAAGACAAGAGCTGGTGGAATATACAGGACAGATACAGAAAACTACAGTGTTTTATTAATTCACTCCACTGCCCCATCAGGAGGATAAAGACGAGGAAGACTTACATATACTCTCAACAGGCGTAATACTCCATCATGCCACAAGTAGCCAATGCTTTTTTGGCATGTGTCAAGAAACGAAGCCAGTGTCTCTCAAAATGAGTAAGAAGTAGTCCCTTGTTTCATAAGTCCAACTTAGCAAATTCTTCCTTGAAAAAGAGGGCGGAAGGTACTTTTTTCCCCATTTTACAACTTTTATTAGAACGTACATTCTACCCCAGATGTGTGCGAGTGTGGGGGACGCATCCGGTGGTCGAATGTACCGAGTTTTGGGCATGAGTATCCATCGTTCTCTTTCACCATCCCCTATTCCCTTCCCATGAGCATGTGTGTTTGAAAATGAATTTTGAGCATGTATACAGAGTGTCCTCGATGATTCTAGTTTTGCTGCATACCAACGAAGTCCACATAGCATTATAGTCATGCGGATTTACAGATATTTGATGAAACCCCGTTATTCCGTGGTAATTACAGAGGATTTTTCAAATTGAATATAAAACATGACTCTGATTCAAAAATTCGAAGATTCTGCGAAAATTATTTCATTTTTTAATAATCATTAGGCTCAATAGCTTAATTGGGACTCTCGTCTCCCAGGTTGGGGGCTAACTTCTTATACTCGAGAGTAATTTGAATAAAATACGAATATTTCATGTAAATACCTCTCATTTAATTAATATTAATTAGGGTGAGATGGAGAGTATAGGCAAAGGAGCTGATGCTTTCTCCGCTAAAACTCTCATCTCCCGGGCTAAAGGATATCTCCTTGTACTCAATGTCCACCGCATTCATCTGATATTTGATAACCCAAACTCGAAAGTAATTCGGGTATCATTTCCTCTGGCATTTGATAATCTCCTACTCAAAAGTAATTCGGATAAAATACAAGTAGGTATCTCTCTCTCATTTAATTAATTAATATTAATTAGGGCGAGATGGGGAGTATAGATGAAGAAGCTAACGCTTTCTCCATCAAAACTTCCAACTCCCAGGTAGAAGGCTATCTCCTTATACTCGAGAGTAATTTGGGTAAATGCTCACCACATTCATCTGTTGTTCGATATCCCCTCTACTCAAAGGTAATTCTGTTAAAATATAGATATTTCATGTAAGTATCTCCCACTTTATCGTTAAAACATCCTAATCTCGGATTTGAATCTAAATTGCATTGTCTAAGGCTTTAATGTCACCACTTTTTCGTTAAAATCTTCTAATCATAGGCTGGTTGGATAAAAAAGGCTGACACTTGTATCCGCGAGAAAAGGGAATACAATATGTACATTAGAAGTCGATTGATACTATTTGCCCTGGGATTGGAGCCGTACACTTGAAGCGTCAAGTGTCACGCTCGCTAATTGATACAGGTCGAGTCTACTTTTTGCAAAAAAAGTCTAAAGACATGTTTCGCCTGTTGACTGCTTCGTGTGAAAATAGCATGCATGTGGTACAAATGTGAAATTGTCTCGTCCGTCGACTGCATCGAGTAAAAATAGCATACATATCCTTGTATCTGATATTCTTTGATTCGGAAATTTGCAAAATTAATAATAATAATAATGATTGGTTATACTCAAATTTAATTGCGAGACACTGAGAGGTCCATCGATAGACGCTGCCGCGTCTATCGAGGGACTCTCTTGTCTCGGGTTGGTAGATGACTATCAAATTCGAAAATTAATTCAGGATTGATAGGTTGATACTGTTCTAAATTTAATTGGGAGACGCTGAGAGGCCCATCGTTGACGCTGCCGCGTCTAACGAGGGACTCTCTTGTCTACCTCCTTAATCACCTACCCCGTTAACATCATACAAACATCAACACGCGCGAAATTTTAAATATTCAGTTCAAAATATACAACGAAAATATCTCCCACTTAATGCTTCCCCCACTTTAGATTGGACACCAACGCAGGAATCTCGAGTTTGCAAAAGGATTGTCAACTGTTAGACGATCCCGTTAGAGGATAGCAAGTCGCACAACCGTCACCACCACCGCCGATATTTTTCCCACCTGCAAATTGTCTAGAGTCTGGACAAAGGATTCTCGAGTTGCAAAAGCATTGTTTACCGTTTGGCATACCCACACACAATAGCGAGATACGAGGAGATACTTTTCTCCGGGTAGCGTCAACGATGGACTCTCTTGTCTCGGGTTGGTAGATGACTATCAAATTCGAAAATTAATTCAGGATTGATGGGTTGATACTGTTCTAAATTTAATTGGGAGACGCTGAGAGGTCCATCGTTGACGCTGACGCGTCTAACGAGGGACTCTCCTGTCTCAAGTAGGTTAATCAATCAAATTTTAAATATTCGATTAAAAATATACAACAAAAATATTTCCCACTTAATGCTTCCCGTCTTTAATCCGCAAGCATCACGCTTCAAATTCCATCCGAAATACATTAAACATCGCACCTTAATTACATAGTACCGAACTGTCTACGCGAACTCGATGCGTCGTGACGTCAGATGGCGCTTAGCATAGTCCGTTGTGTGGCCCCGGAGCGGCCTTTTATACCTACTAATGTATTTTTTTTAATTTTTTTTTTTCAAAGCGTTAGAAACAAATTATAGGACATTTGAACGTTCCAAATGCAGTATAGTGGTGTTAGAGGTGGCAGACATTCAAATTTGCTTCAAATTATAGGTACACTGACCTCACCAGGCGTCAAGCTGATCTGCTACGTCGACGACACGCTGGTGGTGTGCCAACCCGAGTCGACAGCAGAGGTCACGCGACGAGTTAACCACGCGTTGGAGATGCTGACCCACTGGATCGAGCCGGCCGGACTGTGCTTCGCGGTGCAGAAGACAGAAGCGGTGTTGTTCACGACGCGACGCAAGTACAACCCGTCCACCTTTGTCCTAAAATGTGTGGAGATGGGCTCTGTTCAGCCCTGAAGTACCTGTGGCTGTGGTTCGACGGGAAGTTGCAATTCCGAGAGCACTTCCAACGGGCAGCTGAGAAGACGGATCGAGTAGCTGGACAGATGTCCCATCTGATGTCAAACCTAGGGAGACCGAGGGAGAAGCGGAGAAAGATGTATGTGAACGTCATCATGTGGCGGAAAAATGGGGGTCATCGCTCTACGAAGAAAATCCCCCCTCCCCAGACAATTCCTGTTCTTTCTTTTCTTTTTGTTTTTTTATTGTTGCTACAAATATACGTGTTAGTTTATTGATAAACGTTGAAATCAAAACTACTTTCCTTCCAGTAATACAGTTTTGATTGTCGAATTCAACTTTAGCATTTAAAAATTGAGGAGCAAACGTATATAAGGAAAATTTTACTTCATTTGACCCCGCCTGAGACCAGGACTAGTTACGGGCCTGGCAAAAGTATTCCAATCAAAATTGTAACGGTTTCATTCTTTCGGATAATGCGCACAGAAAATTTTGTCAAATTTGGAGAATTGGCGGTACATTGTCTATCAAGTTGTTTATGAAAATAATTCTTAATTGGGTTTAATTGATGAATGAACTAATGAAAAAATAGGCAAAGAAGTATTTATACTTTTGGGGTGAGTTCAAATCAAGCGAGTTAGAGGTTTGCAATGTCCAGAAAAGAATACGAAGACTCGTAAAAGGTAAAATTTCAAATTTGTGTGGCGGAAGGGGGGTCAATAAATAAGGACGGGTGAATCATTTCTGAAGATTTTTCCGTGTCGTTCTTAAAACAGGTAGGCGCCACTGTGTACTAGTCCCAGTTAAGTAACGGTACGTAGAAAACCAAGATAATCTTGAAAACTAGTGGATGGATTGTGTTGAAATTCAATACCGTACTATCCCGCCCCCCAGCAATTTATAGTCCACATAAATTTCTTTTCAACTTGTTAATTCTTTCTGCAATTTACAGGAAACATATAACGGAAAATCGAGAAAATCTCGTGAAATTCAAGTGGAAGCCAACAGTTTTTTATACCCAATACATCTCTATTGTTTATTTCATCGGTTTGTTCACTCTTCCTTCACTCACCGTCCGCACAAGCGGCAAATCGAGGAACTTTCCTCCTTCGAGAACATCTGGAAAACAACTGGAACACATGTAAATGGAAAATCAGTGCCATTCGCTTTCTTTTCTAATGGTATGTCGAGAAAACTTTATCCCACCTCCAGTTCCGCAACTGAGTGTAAACTAGTAGCTGATGCTGAGAAATCAGCTAAAAATGCACAGTGAAAATTTAATTACCACTAACAGTTCCCAACCAGAGATTGTAGAATCAACCCTAATTACAAGAGCCCTCGAATACTCCGCATACTACCTGAGAAAGAGGGGGTATCGAGCGCTGAACGGGGGTTAAATTATCCTGCTGAGATCGGTGCCCAGGCTCCTGCTGTCCCGCGCTGCGTGCTCTATTCAAGCGTTTTTCAGCTCAATGAAATCGCCAAATTAGAACAATGAAAGACGAGACCACGGAATAAACAGGCCGGAAAAGTGTCGAGCCAGCGAACAAATGTAGACGACGGGTACGTTTGCGAATTCGCTGTAAATTAGCTCGCAGTGTTTCACATTCTGTATACACCTATAGTAGTTGTATACGAGTATGGAGTAATTAGAAACGAAGTTTAATGAATAGTCTACACAGTCTCCAGAAAAAGGAATACGAATAGTTGGAATACGCGGCAGTGTAATTCCAGGTGAACTTTCTGATATCCTCGTGAAGACGGATAATTATTATAGCGGAGATTTACTCGGATTACCATTGTGATAACCACGAAAACACAATGTTAAACGTTAGTTCGCTGTAAAATAGGAACCCATTTAGAGGAAAAGCTCTACTTGATTCTCCCACCCGCTTTATTAATGCAAGACGAATTAATATACTAGCTGAATAAGTTACCAGCTCAGCAGCACACGCCATAGGTATCTTGCTCAGGTATTTCTTTCTCTCGTTTCCATTACACCTTTCGCAAAGTGGTCAATTTAGAGATTCTAGGTGGACAAAGATATTTTTTCCCCTTAATCGGCCAGAAATGGAGTGCTAACAATGGAAAATATAGTAAAAAAAAAGCATTTTCCCAGTTTAGCCCCGCTGAGACTACAATTTGGAAGACTGCTTCAAATTACACCTTCTATAGGCCACGTTATAATATCAGTTAACAGATAACTTGGGTCGCAGTCCAAATTTGCTACTCACTATCGTGTATCTTCTAAGATTTTACCAAATTTTTCTTTAAACTCTAATATTTGAGTTCCAGAAGCCAAATTTGAGATTTAAATTGTTCAAATTTGACTCTTCTTTAAAAATCAAATATTGTATCAAAATCAAAATAGTTTCTAGCGTCACTGAATACGAAAACTATCAGTTTACTTATCGCGGATAGCAATTTGAGCCTCACTCGTCAAAACTGACTTTTCTTGAGATAACAAGTAAAGTATGAAATCACGGATTTTCTGTGTTCTTAAATCCAAAAATATTATTATATTTTCTTGGGTTCCGGATTTAGGCTTCAAATACTGTGAAGAGATCGAAATTGACTTCTTGGAAATCGTCACAAGTACCGAAACAGGGTGTGTGTATATGTGAGTGTGAATTGGGGAGAGGTCGGTTGATTAACTCGATAATTTCATCATCAGTTTGTCAAAGTTCGATATCGCCTCGCACAAGATCCCAAAACCCGAATGAAAGCCCAAAATGAACAAATATGGTTTATTCTTTCAACATTTTTTAACCACTTAATTACGAAAATCCAAATTGGAGAAAGAATCCCAAAATTATCCAAGGATGATCATCGGGGGGGGAGGGAGGTACACCTAAACTTAAAAATTTTAAAACTATTAAATTAGAGTTTTTAGCAAATTTTGAAGAAAAAAAAATGAATGAACCGAAAGTAGCCCCAGTAGAAGGGGGTACATGTAAGACATCTAGTGTATGTTTTTCAACACAAGATTTTTTGCCGCATCTACTTTCAGTTGTGTCAAAGAGTGGCCACTTTTTCCAAATTAGTGTAACCTTTTCGACACAACTTTTAAAAATAAATTAGGAAATGAAAACGCAAAATTTTTTAATCGAAAATAAGTTTTGGAACCTTTTTTGACACAACTTGTCTTATAATTTCTGGACTGGGGTCTGTATAGGATAGATTGTATAACATTTTCGACATCACACTTTAACCAGCGCTAATGCAAACTGATGTGCAAAAAGCTACCCTTCACATGTGAAGGGCAGCTTGATTCAAAACTTATGCCCTAGGAATTCCATAATCAAAACCCTAAACTCAAGTAACCTTTTGGTCACCATATTATATGGGATGGACAATCTGGCATAGTACAACTCAAGCTCATCTAAAAGCTGCCCTCCAGATGTGGAGGTCGGTTTTTTTTTTCTAAAGTGCAGTAACTTTTTGTACAGTACACGATGGGTTGACGGACACCCTGTCAGTCATCACAAGCTGATCCAATTGATCCAGTTGCAAAATTCTGCGTTCAAATATACAATAATATTTTTTGACAAGAAAAATAGGTGAAACGGATAAAGTGCCGAGATGGCCATCCCTGCTCTTTTTCTAAAGTTCAATATTTTTGATAAATGCTTGTACAGAAATAATAATTCTTATTATAACATTTTTACAGATCTATGAACAACAAAATTCAAGGAAAACCTTCCCTACATTCCCTATACTTACTCTAGTCATAAAAAATGGGAAGCCGCCCTTCACATGTGAAGGTCGACTTTTTCTGAAGTCATGCAACTTTTTGAAGTCAAGATTTCAAACACAATGTGTAGTTGAAATGCAAAAAACATGACGTTATCTAATATATACAAACAAACACTTCCTTAATTATGAAACAAGGCAAAAGTTATCGAGTTGAAAAGATAGCCGAAAAAGTGGTTGGTCCAATAAAAAAGATGGAACCTAAAATACGTCGACCATACGTATTTATAATTAAAAAATAATTTCTTTATACCCTACCAACTTTTATATTTTGATAGGGTGGTTAAAAAAGTTGTTTCTTTAATAAAAATGAAACCCAATCAAATTAATACTAGAACCTTTAACGATCTTATTGAGAAGAAACAATCAGAATTTAGAGAATTGAATGCCAAAATGGACCTACCTAGATCAAGACTATTTGAAATAGTATTCAAATTAATTGAAATGCAGGCAGTCTGAATCAGATTATGAAGAATTAAAAGCTTAAAGGGACAGAATTTTATCAGAATTAATTCCATTGGATGACCTAGCATTTCTGAAAGCAATAAATAATTCTGGCGAACGATTACGTAAAAATAAAGCACAAAAGTTGTCCAAAAACCAAAAAAACACGTTAAGAAACCAAAACAGGGCGTTAAAATAACCGGTATTGGCGTTAAAAAATCAAAAAAGCGCATTGGGGATGATATGAAAAAGAAAATGATGGCTAAGCAATTTTTAACTAATGAATCAACCAAAAAAAAAAAGGTCATTTCGGCAGCCATCAAAAATGAAATACTAATTTTGATCAGGAGAGGACGCTTAAAAATTTGAAATACCGCATTTTAGAGGCGTTTCTACGCGTGATACTTTGCCATCAAGAATCCGAAAATACAAACGCGGAATTGTAAATTTAGACACCTCCAGACCACTCTGGAACATCTTGAGTTGCCTATTGTAAGAAACGATTCACAAATGAATTATTACGATTCTTTTGGTAACGTACCCCCTCCAGAATTCGTGAAATATTTTGGACGATCCAAAATTATTTATAATTATACACAGAATGAAAAAATTAATGAAAAACTCGGCCCTTCAGGCCTCGTAAGGGGCTCCGCCCCTGACACCCCCCCCCGATCTCTTTTGTTTTGAGCATACAGCTAAAATATAAAGAACATGGAACATGCTTTAGCTACTTTTTATTTTCTGTAAATAAAAATGTCGTTATTAGCCGAAAGTTTTTGTACAAAATGTTTCTGATTTTATTTCGCAATTATTAGCCGAACGTTTACGTACAAAACGTTAACTTGATGGCCAATATTTAAAATAATATTAAATAAATAAATTTCCATGGAAATTTCTATGAACAACACGAGCTTATACGGCGCTACTTTCCGTTACGAAATTTCGTATCGTTTTCTGGTAGTTAACTCATGACTAAAGCATGTTCCATGCTAAAAATTGTGGTAAAAGGTGTTTAGAATTTCTTATACTAGCCCCTATTTTAATTGTTTCCTTCGGCTTTTACGTCGATCAATTTATATTAATCTCCGGACTTCAAATGTTGTTAGCATGTGATTGATACAAGCTTTAAATGAGCTTCTCTTTTCAACATTACACACAAGAATTGGCATTTTGCCAAAAATAAAATCTAATCAGAGATTCAAGAGCCAATATTAAATTTCTAAGTCTCCATGCCTCCAAGTAAAAGGAAAAAAACCATAATTTCTATAGTTCATTCGATTTCTATAAAGTCATGTACACTGCTTCCAAAAATTTGTCATTTGACGATTTGAACGTTTCTCAACAGATTCGGATTATTGTATTGATGACAATGAATCAGTGAACTTTAACATTTTCACAGTTGAATTTGTGGTAACAGCCAGAGTAAGGCAACAAGAGTCCGATAGGTTTCATTAAGTATTCATAAAAACTGGCCAGTTCAATAGCCCATTCGATTTGTAAAAACTAATCAGTGCTTATCCATTTCGGTTTATGGAGTCTTATTAAACTGGAAACAGGTCCAGAATTTTGAGCATGTTAAATCTGAACGATTTTTAAGATCCGCGATTTCGATAGTTTATCCACTTTGGGATGACATTTTGGATTCTACGGTCCCACAGTATCAATATCAAAAACTTGACGAACTGAATTGAAGTCATCAATGACCCTAAGGATTTCTTTTCTGATACTGAGTTCGATTTTCTGTGAATCATGCTAGTTTTGCCCAGTTCAAGTGTGGAATTCAAATTACGAAATACAACCATGGGCCGGATAAGAACTTGATAGCAGATAGCATTTTCGAAATGAGCAACAAGAAAAAGTTTCTGTCTTGATATATTACTCAATTTTCTAAGAAATGTTAATTTTCTCAACCACAAGTCGAACTTTAATTTTAAGGCTCTCCTACAATTCGAGAGGGGAGGTGGAGGTTAATATTTCAGTAACTGGGCTGTGAGAAAAGAGACTTCCCAGGCCGTTTTCCGAATCATGACCAACCCTGATTTATTATAACAAATTTTTTGTATTTTTATCCAGCTAAAAGTGGCCTCCTCTCCCACTCTGCCTCGATTAAACCGAAAGACTGCCACGAATGTGACACTGCTCTGCATGATTTAAAATCCAAACGATTTCCGATCTAGAGAAGAAGACACAACAATTTTAAGCCTCTGTTTCCTCATTATACATGAAAAATGATCAATTCTCAACAGAAGTCAAGTAAATCAATTCGTCGCAAACGGTTGCCAATAAAACTACAACTGTGAATAATAGAAGCAGTTCAAGTCACACGTGGATATGCATAATTTATCTCTGCTTCCCCTTGCTCACTTTCTCCGTCCTACAGGAAGTAAACATCACTATAAATTTAAATCTACATTTCATCTAATTTCCAGCAATTATACTGTAATACCAGCTTTGGAAGTAATATGTAAAACAGACGTACTCTTGTTAATCTTTTCAATCGAAAAAAAAATCAAAAAAATCGCATTAATATTCCGCCCCCGATGACGCCTTAAACACAACGCTCTCTTAGCGAGTTATTCGCAGACTTGACCGCGCCTGCTTTTCAGTGTTGCTACCTAACGAACCAAACGCCGCTGGAGGCTGGAGGGAAAACAAATTGGCATAGGCAAAAGGGCACATATAAGGAGCAATCTTTTATGCACTTTGTATGATTCGGCGAGTATCATTTTCGTGACTTTTGTCCGGTGTCTAACTTCTTGATCATTGCGTTCCAAGATCTTCAAATGAAGTCCGGGTCCCTTACACTACAGCCTGACGGCGTGATCGGCCATCTCGCGTTGAGCACCTTGGTTCCGGAAATGCTGAAGAGTGGACCCGGATGGAGCTGGATGTCGGCCTCTGTCTCGACCATCATGAAGAAGAAGATGCAGACAGGCAGCGGGGCGGTTCCGAGTTGAGTCCCAGGATGTCATTTTTAGCCGAACTGAGTCCCGAAGCAGGGGGGATAAGAATAAGAAATGTCCAAATTGAGTCCCGTTGTGGCGGGGGATAAAACGAAGGAATATCCGAATTGAGTCCCGTACTGGCGAGTAGGGTATGCTTAACGGACGGGTAAAATCGTTCGTAGTAGTCGCACAAATTTTGAGACGAGGCGTAATCTCGAATTTCTAAGCTCGGGTTCAACGGTCTACATAGGCGGAACTTTCCGAAATGTTCCAATTTCGTTCACACAGCTTTTCACCATACATGGGTTCAGACACAATACGTACGTCCCACTTGTATTTCCGAACAAAAGAACTGGCGCCTACGAAACAGTTCTCCGAAATGTTGGGAATGAGATAATTGACGTTGGCTTGATCTTCGAACCCTCAGAATTTTTCACCGATTTCGAGCAAGCCATCCACAGTGTAGCGCGCAACGTATGGCCT
This sequence comes from Acanthococcus lagerstroemiae, assembly GCA_031841125.1. Taxonomy (NCBI): domain Eukaryota; kingdom Metazoa; phylum Arthropoda; class Insecta; order Hemiptera; family Eriococcidae; genus Acanthococcus; species Acanthococcus lagerstroemiae. The sequence goes on along the minus strand of CM063108.1, from coordinate 37,937,842 downwards.
GCTATTTTCTCGAAAGGGTGGCGCTTCCACCTGGGATAAAGCTGATGGCGTAGAATCCAGAACCTGTCCTTGACGGACGAGCATAAAGACGTTGACAGCGAAAGACGGCAGTTCTTGAAACTTTTCGTCAGTGTACCATTTCTACATGCTGCCGATGTTGAAGAATGTTTTGTGGAAGACCTAATGCCCCTGCTTCCTGAGACGACGAGAGGGTGCAATAATTTAGTGACTACGTGCTCGACAATTACATCTATTCTGACTGCCAGTTTTCCCCCACTATGTGGGCAGAATATTCTTTGGCCACCATTCGAACAACGAATGCATGTGCGTCATCACAATCCCACTAGTTAGAAGTTCAATGCGATACTTACGCGAAAATAAGCTATACCTATTCGAAATTTGAAAAAACGTTCCGCGGCGATGAAAAAAGAAACGACTGTTACCACCCTGATTCGACGCGACTTAGGCGAGCTATCCCGCAGTGAATGAGAATCAGTCGCGAACCCGGGACTCAACTCGGATGTGCACCTCCGCTACTTCAGGACCCAATTCGGACGGGCATCGCCGCAACTTAATACTCAATTCGGTTACGGCCCAGACAGAGTAGTCCAGGCAGAGGGCCGACGAACAAAGCTCGGCCCACACTGGACACAACGACTCTGTATCATCTTAGAGCTGCTGCAGCTGCATCCCCCCGGCAGGGCTCACCACATCGTCACCACTTTCCTTCGTCGCCACACGTACCAAGACGAAGAGGCGAGAAGTGAGGAAAAGAAACACGTTCGGCTGTGGTGCACCCGAATTCCAGGTACGGGTGACCGTTTCCTCGGTCAGTAGTGTATCTAATAGTGGCTCTGGCAGGACAGAGCGAATTCGAAGCGGAGAGGCAAAATGGGGACCCGGGTCAGCCTCAACGCGTCTCTCTGGTCACTGATGCAATACTCGAAAGGGTAGTTTCCGGGGCCAGGGGTGTGGTGTCTGAGGAACCACTTTGGTATGCGATCAAACATTACAGTAAAGCCTCATCACTTCAGTCACCCTTGTCTGGACGATTTGAAGAACTTCACGCCGTCGCATCGCTATCGCGTGGTACGCGCAGGCGATTCACGCAGTTCGTAAAGCTCGATTAGCTCATGAGCTATGTAGCCGTAGCGATCTCGAAGAATATCTCCGGGTGTTGTGCGAACGTGCGAATTACATACGAAGTATACGAATTAATAACTAGATACCGTTGTAACAATAGGCTACACACTTCTGTACAGTGCCCAGCTAGGGTTCTTATATAGACTACAAGAGACCAATAACAGACACTCGCTTCTCCGCACTTCACCATCCTGAAAGGTCGATTTCGAGACTTCGAGTGCTTTAATCCTACGTATAAAAAAGGTTACATCGTCGTCATATAGTCGTCTATGTCTGGAAACTTTGCATTAGTACATCGTTAATGACTGCTCGGACTATTGAATTAGTTATTATACCTGAAGCGGTGCCCGCGTGTTTTATTTGTTTATTGTGTTTTTATTACCGGCATTTACTAATTCAAATTCAACTCCTCTTGTTCGACCGTTGTTTTCTCTCATACATGCAGCTCAACCTATCGTCCACTCACTCAGGTGCCAACACACCTTTGTTGTTTTAACCCGCGGTGGTCGTCGCGCCAACCTTGTCACGAAGAAGTCGGCGAGACGCGACTCAGCGGTCGGCACTGCTGCTATTGTCTCAGCTAATTAAGATACAGTTTTTAGGCTGGTACTGCAAAAAGTATAACGTGAGGGGTTTATTCGGCGGGTCAAAAACGTATCAGTGAAAAATAGGAAGTTCTCGCCAGTCTTCTGCCGCTCGATGGCTTGAAAGACGACTGCGGATTAGGACAGACTAGAACACAATATATCTTCGGAATCAATTAGGGTTCAAAAGTAGTTGCTTTTCGGCATAAAATTTATAAGGGTGATGAAATGCCTCATGGAGCACGCTAACCGAATCGCAGTGCCGAGGGAGTCCTCCCGCACTTCCTAATGTTAGTTCAAAAATCAGGCATTCGGTAAATTTTGGTTGCTAGTCGGCAAAATTTGGTTTCAATTTTTTATATTTTAGTCGGCATTTTTCGCTGCTCACAATCCCGTCCCCCTTTACAAATTTTACTGGGGGGGGGGGGATTTCGGAGAGCTTTTCAGCGTCGGCGCTGACGGTAATTATTTAATTTTTCGAGACGAATTCAAATCCATTGTCAGAATTGAGCTGGAGTCATTTTTCACCCATTTCAACCACATTTTCGAGATAGATTTTAGTTTCGAACTAAAGGCAGCAATAAAGAGAAAAATACCTCCCCTCAGTGTCTTCATACTTATTTATATTTTACTTTCGTCATGTTGCAGACGAGTGCACAACAACGGGAGAGCATCTTCATGTGTGAAATTCAACTTTGCTGCGCCCTGCGCAACTACATTCTGCAGCCGTGTTGTTGCTGCGCAACTGCAGTCTGCAGCCTTATTGTTAATTCCATGGAAATTTTTAATACTGAAGATCACGCAGAGGATGGTTGGAAAAAGTACGATACATAGGCTCGCGTACGCATGGCCTTGCGCGGTCAGTCGGACCAATCGGGTCAGTCATTCAGTCAGTCAGAAACGTAACGCGCAAAATATTTAGTTTTTCCTTTTGGGTGTCGAAGAAAAGACATGAAAATGTCAATAAGAAAAACGTCAGTCAGCCAGTCAGCCTAGCCAGCCCATAACGCGATTTTCGTCACGCTCGTTGTGTGCCAAAGTAAAGACATAAAAATGTCAAAAAGCTTGCTAGCAACGGTCCTGCATGTTGAAGTTGACTTCTCAGGTACTTACAATGTGCAAACTCTAGAAACAGAGTTTTTTGGGTTTCTGATATCGAAAAAGTCGTCAGATTTTTTATTCAGAATTGGGGCTCCAAAATCCGGATTCTACCCTTACACCTGAGAAATTCAACTTTCTCGGGAACTTGGAACCCGTATCAAAACTGAGCTTTCTTGGGTCGCTAAATTCGTAAGAATTCTAATCAAAATTTTATTATAGCCTCAAAATTTAAAATATCATTTCCAAAGTAGCAAAAATGAAGTACGGAAAGATTCAATAACACACTACCAAAATTAGTTCAGATTCAAAAATTTCATCACTTTTTGTTTTTTCCCAGTAAGTCCAAACAACAAAATCTTGAAAATCAACATAAAAGACTGGACATGGAAAATCGAACGAAGTATTATAACAGAAGTCTAACGAGTCACTAATTTAAAATATTCCGTTTCATTTCGGATCTGACCGTGACCTGAGCTCAGGGACGCACAAAAGGGCCCTCCAAACTTTTTACACGTTCGCCAAATTTAGTAAAACTGATTCTCAGTTGGAAAGATAAGATCAAAACTTGGCAAAAAATTTCAAAAGGGTGGTACCATGCTTTCTTGCTTGTCAATTTTATAAAATTTTGGAAACATTTCAAAATCGGGAACTTTCCTTTTTACTTGCCAATTTTAAAGGTTTCCATCAGTTGACAACATAGACGCCGACTTATGGGAATATTGGGGGGGGGGGGCAGAATCGGTCGGAGCGCGGTTTTTTCTTTGATTATTTTATTGAAACGCGTCTGATATTTCGGTATTATTGATTTTATTCTTATTCGTTTTATCTTTTTTCTTTTTTGTTAAATTTAAATATTGATGGTAAAATTTGTTGTACTTTTTCCAATTTTGAGTTGTAAATATTGGAGGGGGGTGTCGCCCTTTCAAAGTTTTCACTAAGGGGCGCCCCCCTCCCAAAAAAATGCCTAGTCGGTGCCTATGGTTGACAAATATGAAGTGTAAAAGTCGGCAAAATGTAGATTTTTTGCTGGTTAATTGTAATCATTTTCATCAGTTGGCAAAATCAAATCTGCAATTAGCTAAATTTTTGAAAAATGTTGACTTTTTTTGTTGCTTATCAATTTCAAATATTTTCGACAGTTGACAAAATTAGCCCTCCCCCTCCTTAAATCCATGATATATTCAGTATGTCCCCGTTTGAGTTCTACATCTTCACTTTGGATAAAAGTGAAATTAACTTTATTCGAGAACTCGAACAAATTATCAAGGTAGGAGTCTAACGAATCGCTGTTTTACATATAATATACGATATCGGATGTGATTCTGATGGGTTCCAAAATCCAAATTATACGCTTGAAATGGGCAAAGTTACCTTTAATCGGAAAATCGACTGACGTAATAAAATGGGAGTTCATTAGGTCACTGATTCCGAGAAAACGGCACACCTGGATCCAAAGTTCTGCGTTCCTATGAATATTTAAAGTCTTAGAAAAATCTAAAGAAATCTGAAAACAGTTTTTAGAAACCGAGACTATGTCTCTGATTTTTACCCTAATTTTTTCAAAAAAATCTGGAGAAATCCGTAATTTTGAATAGTAAAAAAGCAGCGTTCCTCAAAATATGCTCCGCGGAACCCCAGGGCTCCGCAAAGGCTCTGATAGGGGTCCGCCGCACCAGGGTATCCAAAATTCTGGCCGTGTGTTGTATAGCAAGGAAAAAGTAAGAAGTAAAAGGTTTTTTTATTAATTTAGTGAAGAGCTCCATAGCGTACATTGCTGTTGAAAAGGGGTCCGTCACCAAAAAAGTTTGAGAATCGCGGGTATAAAGGATCATTTGAACTGAAGAAATGTTTTTAGATCTGGCGGAACTGATTCTAACAATTGAAGTTTGTCGAGTGGCCTACATTTTAACTCCATGACTTAAGTTTTACTTTAGAAATGGGCAAAATTTATTTAAACTAGATCCATGAAAATAAATAAGAACCAAAAAGTTTTATTTTTCAAGTCGCTAATTTCGTATATTTCTTGAGACTTTCGATTGATACCTCTTCTACAAGTCTTAAAATTCAAAATGAGAGCCTTCATAAACATTAGACAAACATTGATTAATATCTTTCAAAATTATAGGAACAATTAACATTACGGATTTTTGATGACTGAAGAATTCGAATACCTGCGAAATTTTCGAATCAACCCATTTCGATGCCTCTACCTTTTAAAAATTTTTTACACCTCATGTTTATTTTTGCAAGAATCATTGAAAACGTGAAAAAAGGAAATTTCGGATTTTGGGGTCTAATCTGAGTTCAGTTGATAAATCTAATGAATTTTTCAAATTCAATGCCCCCCCCCCCCAAAAAAAAACTCTTTCAATAGTTTGCACAACACCTTTCCATTTAAGATTCGAAGTTGGTGGCACGTTGTAACCTCCTTCTGGAGAAGAAAATGTGCACCATTAAAGAAAATAAAGACTCTTAAATCAAATTTTTGTCATTTCAAAATTTGCTTTGAAATTTTACTTGCAAATGGCCGCAGTCAGGTTAAAACTGCGATAATGTACCACTTATATACCTATACAGAAAACGTGTTTCGGAATTGAGTTTCCACGGTGATTACGTTTCATTTCAGGTTTGAATTCGGAGTCAACGAGGAGAAGAACTGATCCGGAAACATTTATTTAGCTTTCTAATGAGAAAGTCCGAATTTGGGCAATTTTCGATCATGAGTATCACCCAACGGAGGTAAATGGGGCATGCTGATAGAGCAAATTCGGGGTTGCCTCCCCCTATAAAGAAAACTAGTAGAACCCGTGTTTTCAACCCTTCAAAAACTATATAATTTGAAAGCCTGTACAAAAAAGCTGGCGGTCAGATTTTGAACCTAATCAGAAACGTAGTTTAAAAGCCTCAATGGGTAAAATTTGAATTCAATATCTTTGGCTGCTGAAAAGCCAATTTCAGAGTGAAAAAAGACTTCCAATAAAATTGTAAGGCCAGATCACAACCGGAAAATTAAAATTCGGGACCTTCTGGGATTTTTCGGAGACCTATCCAGGATTTTACGAGACGCCTAGGAAACATTTGTCCCTCTCATCCCTTCTTCATATCAATTTTTCTCGCAATATTTGATTTTCTAATTCATAGGGAAAGTTGCTATTTTGGACAGTTTTTCTGGGGTTATTTAGACAGATTTGAGAGTATTCCGGGTTTTCGAGCTCTCGTTGTAAAATACAGAACTTTTCGGGGTTTCCAGGTTTTCTAGGACCGGTAGATACCCTATGCCAACCTTTGATCTAAGAACCAAGTTTTCTTCCTCCAACGTACATATATAAAGTCTGAAATTTGTCAATTATTTTGACTTTTAAAAGACCATAAATATTTGCGGCGGAAAAAAAAATCATTCAAGATTTCAATACCAGATTCGAAATCAGTTTAAGAAACTGGTCACAGACATCGCATTTTTTGTGATATTAGAACTACACAATCGGAGCTTATGCTTACTCGAGTGTGTAAAGGCCATTAAAAAGATCTATATCCGAAGTTAAATGCCAATTCGGAATTTAAACGAAAAGCTGATCCAGAAACAAATATATATTCGCATTCGTCACTGATATGTGGTCAATTTATATTTGGACTTGATATATATTATTTCGAAAGAACTCAATTTGAACGTGATGATACTTTTTTGAAAAAAACCAACTTCAGTAGCCAACAACAACTGTAGTTGTACGCTGTTCACAGGAGTGGGAATCGACCCCTTCAATTTTACTTTTCAAACAATTGGATAGCACGTTTAACTTCAGCTTCTTTACTGATAATTTGACGGAAGAAGATTGCTGAAATAAAAATTTATTTTACTGCTGATTTCGCCTGTTGATCAGACCTTGATAAATTCCGTTCCCCAATTCTGATTTCCCAGTCCATTAGACATGTTTCCACAATATCACCTATTTTTCCACTTTCGTATCAGAAAAAAGACCAAAGCAACCAACCTATTATCTATTATATAATCTCTCTAATCTCGGAGGACGAATTCGTTTGAATCGATGAAGCTGAACTAGCCTCGTCCCACGCACGATTACAGAATTGGGTTCCAACTAGAGACAAAATTTCGACGCTGTCTTCGCCTCCGTCTTGTTCACTCCGTTCATCCAGCAATAATAATCGGCCTGAAAAATGACGCGCAGGGTGGCGAATGCAAACGTCGCCGTCAAAATTAATAACAAAACCGACGCTTTTATACGGAAATAATTAAGTGGACAGGGCAAGAAAAGAGGAAGAAAAAAGAACGCCGAAGGGAGCGGAATCGTTTCAATCTTAATTACACTCGACGGAATCAAAGACCGTAAAAAACTTAAATGTATTTTGGCTTTTTGTCTTCCGAGAGTGTCGAGATACGGAAATTCTTAGTTTAAAATTTTCCTTCCACCGTTGTAAGATATAGACTTGGTCGCTTAACCTGCCTCGTAAAAAGAGACAAATTCGTTGAACCGAGCGCCGACTAGATATTCTTCTTTTTTCACCAGTTTTTTTCAAACTTGGTAACCGCGTAACTGATTTAAATACATAAATTCTAAACATTTTCTACGATAAATATAATTATTACGATCAGTCCTGGCGAGAGTCGACCCAGCTGATATTTATCTCCGCGATCTGCGCTTCTCGTACTGAGAAGAGTTTCAGAATGTTGGTTAGCAATGCCTAACGAACATCTCCAAATCTGAGCCACGAAGCAGCTTAGTTACCTAAAGTGGTGGAGATCTGAAGGGAGGGTATCAGAAGAGACAACTACTCCAAAAAAATCAAAGGCGAGCAACTTTCTCCAAAAAATACGATTCTCTTAAACATTAGATTCAAGAAATAATTAAGAATTGAGGAGGTTTTTAAAATCCAGTGGCAAGGTTTTTCGACTAAAATTAAACCCTCCTCCTGATGAGGAAGGTACACGACACCATCATTGGGTACCTTGAATTACCTTTATAAAATCTTCCTTCACGATTCGTTGTGATCATCTAAACCTATACGCTTGCCGAAACATACTTCTAAAACTGATTTCCTCCTCTTGAGTGATACCTTGCCGTGATGATGAAGCTTGAGCGTTAAAAAAAAATCTCTCTATATGAGGTTATATGTGAAATGTAAATTTTCAGAACTTGCACAAGATAGGGAGAAATGGAGAGCTGCATCAAACCGGTCGTAAGACTGATAACCTCATCATTATCAAAACTGATTTGGAAAAGCACAGTCATTCTCTTGCTCTTTCCTGCAGGCATTATAGTACCCAAGTATGTGTAGGAATTAGTGGCGAATCTAGATAGAAATCCAAGCAGGGGCAATTAAAAATGTGTAAGAATTATATTTCTTACTCATTCTTCTCCTCCTCTTGAATGCATAGATAATTTTTTCGCCCTCACGACGGTAACTGAGTGAATAAACAAGAAAGAAATACTTGGAGTTTGAACCATTGGCACTGCTATTGTCTTACTGACGTTGAATATACACATAAAATTGCCTTCCAAAGTCAGTGTAGGTCCAATTTTTTTTTCTTATTCACTTAATTCCTCATTCGGTAAATTTTTAATGTTAATCACAACAGGTACAATCTAATTTTCTTCCTTCAGGGGAAAGGGAGGCGTAACTCTCAAGACTAACTAAGACTCTTCAATCTTCAGTTCTCGAGTAAGTATCTTTTAGATTTAGACCCTCCCCGACTCGTTTAAGCTCATCAAATCTCTCTTCCGAATTTCTTAATCCAAGACTTGTTAAAACTATCAAAAGCTTTCCTGTGACTCGGCATAACTTCTCTAGGTTAGATAAATGGGTACGCTAGGAAGAGATCCATGTCCCCGATTCCGACGAAACCACATTCCAGAGTGACCCTCACGATCCAGATTCCCAGGTTCATGTTTGAAATCCACTAATTGTCTCGTATTCTTGCCGAGTGTTGATGTAAGTATCTAGATAAATGGGTACATCAGAAAGGGGTCCATATCCCAGCCTCCGGGGAAACGACATCCCAGAATGACCCTCATCATCCACCTCGATACAGGTTCCCAGGTACATAATTGAAATCCATTGGTTATCTCGTACACTGACCGAGTGATGGCGATCATACAGATAAATGGGCACGTTAGGAAGGGGTTTAAGTCCCAGCATTCGGAGAAACCATAATCCAGAGTGTCTCCTCCCCATCCCCCCTATCAAGTCGGTTCAGATCTTCACACTCGCGGTTGAAGCGAATGTAATCTCGTATATAATTGACAGTCCCCATCCCCTCTTCCCCTTTTCGAGTTGATCCAAATTCCCGCACATGGTTGAACCTGTATTTTCGTTTGTAATAATTGGAATATGAAATATATCACATACGCCGATAAAAGTGAAAAAAATGTCTGTTTGTCTCCAGCCGTGAGGGTACCACTGACCACTTCTCCCTCCCCTCCTCCTTATCAACTCGATCCAGATTCACTCGATTTTGCGTATAATAATTGGAATATGAAATAAATAACATGGTTCTGGTAGGTTACAGGAAGCGTGGTGCAGTAGATGGCGGCCGGAGTGAAAAAGTGTCTGTTTGTCTCCTGCCCTGAGGGTACCACCGACTACTGCCCCCTCCCCTCCCTTGTGGTTGAACCTATATTTTCGGGTATAATAATTGGAATATGACATATAACTAGGTATGGGATTTTTATGCCACAAAAATCGTGTTTTAGGCGCTTTATTTATGTTTTACGCGGTCTGAAATATGTCAAAAATATTTCTAAAAATCCGACAATATGCCAAAATACATATGTTTGATAAAAGGGGGGCAATATGGGTATCAAAATTCAGGGTTCTTGAAGGAGAACAATAATACGACAAAATCGAAACGAAAACTTCATTCATTTATTCAAAAAAAGTATTTAAAAAAAATGTTTAAAACAATTATTGCATTCTAGCGCAAGAATTGCGAATGAAAAATCACAGAAAAAAAATCAATTTTTTTCTCACAGGAGCAGATTTTGGCAAAAAGTCGGTTTTTCAATTTTTTTTTGTCTTTGAAAAAGTGGATTTTCGAATATCTTGCGAAAATGTCGTGAAAAATGGAAAAACGGGTACAATATGCTCAAAATATGTCGAAAAACGGGTAAAAACACCAAAAATATGTACATTTATGCTTTTTACGAAAAATATGCTCATACAAATTGGGCTCATTTTACTCGGAATTTTATGATTCGCGAAGATATTGTAAATATTCCTACCGGCAATCAACCAAAAAAATAAAATAAAATAAAAAATAAAAATCCCATCCCTGCATATATAACACATGGCGACAAGAGGTAAAAAGAAAATATTTGTCCACACCCTTTACCTCGAGGGTATCACGGACTTACGACCCCTTCCCTCCACTTCCTTGCAGTTAAACCGAATGTACGTATTTTTGTATATAATCATTGGAATATGGAATATACAGAGTTTGCAGGGGAATCGCCACTTTTCAGCATCGACTGAGACGTCACCCCATAAGAAAATACCTACATGGGAGAGCTGTGCTATAATATGTATACAAATTTATTCTACTCCCCGGCCTCTATTAGGATTCTTCAAGACGAGTCATGCCTCGTAAAATGGTTCCACGCTGTCTTAAGACGAACATACAGACTCTTCAAAACGCACTTCCAAAATTTTTAAAATTCACTGAGACTATTCAAGGTTTATTTGAAACTCTTTAAAATTCTTCACCACTTGCTGAAGCTTCTTCCGAACTCTTCTCGACCTGATCAGGACTCTTCAAGACTTCATCAAAACTTTTCATGGTACTTCACCAAAACTCTGTATAACTTTTCAAGACTCGATCAAAATTTTTCAAGATACTTCATCAAGACTCAGCACAACTTTTCAAGACTCGATCAAAACTTTTGAAAAGTCGTATATAACTCTGTACGACTTTTGAAATCCTTGCACATCTGTTTGGAATTCATCGAAATGTTTTCAGATCTACCGGACTCGTTCAAGAATAGCAATTCATGAAGCGTTTCTCATTCCGTTTTGCTCCCTGGGAGGGACAATTGCCCTCATTGCCTTCCCGTATATCTACGTCTGATAGCAAATAGCATTTAAACAATTCTTTTGGAAACCCACCTAAATGACGAGAGCGAGTGTAAAATCGCTATAAAGCCTCTTACCTACACATTACCATAATGGATCATCGTCGTGGTGATTCACCGCCAATCGGAAGGCTTCATTGCAGACCACTGTTATCCCGATTGGTGATCAGAATCGGGGCAAAAAGCACGTTCTTTTTTCTTGGGTGGAGGGAGGGGGTGAAATCAAGAAATTCTGACTGAAGTTTACAAATTTCAATTGTGTAGCGAAAAAATCTCCTTTCCTCGCAATTTTTCTGGCTGACTCCTAATTTCAGTTGACAAACAAACAAAAAGAAAAAGAAAAGACTGACAGCCACGTTTCTCACTGATAGTCGGAATTTCTCCGAATGGAGGGAGTGTCCCCTCGCCCCCTCTCGCACCGGCCCTTTTGGTTGCTGGTGATCTGCAACCAATCGAAAAACACTGTTGTAAATTTTTACCGTTAGGTACTTCACCGTTGAGGTAACGGTGGTGATATACAATGGCACCTTCCGATTATAGGGTGTCCCCCCCATCAAAAAATTCCCCAACTTTTCCAGATTTTTTCAGTCCATTTTCCAACTTTTTCATAACAAATAAATTATTTAAAAAAAAAAAGTTCAATTAAGTCTGACATAGAAAATTTTACAATACTTTCACATCATAAAATTTTCTTCAAAATTCTCTGACTTTTCCCCGACTTTTCCCGGTTTTCACCCTGGATTAATAGCAAATCTCTAGTTGAAGTAACCACGCGATCTGCAATGTAGCTTTCTGATTGGTAATGAATTTCCACTTCGCATAACAGCGGAGCATTCTGGTTGCTTACGAATCACTAGTTAAGGTAACAGTGGTGATCTGCAACGGAGCTATCTGATTACTTGCGAATCACTAGTTAAGGCAACAAGCAGGTGATCTACAGCAGAGTTTTTGATTAGTTTCAAACAGCAATCCCTACTTATTAAGTTGGATTTCAGAGGATTTAAAATTGGCAACGTCACATCTTCCTACTTATCAATGGGGCAATTCTACACATGTGATGTGGCAGGTTTACGAATAAACTAACATGTTCAACCCGCCACGTCAATAACTAGTTTATTTCCTATATGAAGCATATCCACTCAACTTTTGTTTCCAGGTTATTCTGCGTCTGCAGTTCCGCTGAATAAATTTCATTTAAAAGGCCGACATATTTTACCAATACCACGGGTTATAAATAGGCGTGTAAGTTTTCCAAGTCGAGAAAACACCGCCGTAGGTTTTATAATCAAACTGTAATCATTTGGCTAAGTATACACGATGATTTTTCGATGCCTCGCTGCCTTACTCAATAACTCGAAAAGTTTTCACTATTAAGACAAAAGCCGTGAACAGGCGTCTTAAATTGTATACGGAACTTACGCGATATTCTTTTCATTACGAGTTTTTATATCTCGAGGAATGGAGAACTTTTGGCGGAAAATTTCAACCTACAGGAAAACTGATGCGTAATTGGTTTTCATTCTCAGGAAATGAAATTAATTTGGATGAAATTATTCAGATAGGATATAAATGTAGGACATCTGTAACAAACTACACAGGAAAGTAAATTTATCAGCAACCGGAGGAAACTAATAACTTTCGCATCGAATGAATAGCTTATTAATTTGAGTTATTAATGAAGAAAGAAACAGCGTATGTATGTGAGAGTTCGGAAAATGCTCTCTCCAGTTCCACACCTACTGCTGAAAATAAAAGATCCTCTTCATTTATAGTATTCTGTTATTCTTGCAACTGAACTGATAAAGAAACGGTAAGCTACTTATATATTTTCTACACTTAGTCACAAGAGGAAAGTGTATGAAAACTTCAACTTTTCTGAGATCTATTGCAGCACGTGTTCACTAATGATGTATAAAAGGTCCCAAAATGAGTTGGCGTTTGACGTACTTCACATGGTGATCTCTATGTTTTGTCAAATAGAATCGTTCCCCAAATTTCCACTTACTTATTTCTTCTCTCTCATTCTTTTTCAAAAATAACTGCAAACGGCCTCGCAGCCAACTCCGTCTTTCTTTTCCTAAAGAAAAGAGCTTTCAATAAGAAAATCAGTTCGAAGTTTGACCTAATTTAGGCACAATGATTTAATAATGATCTGTCTATTTCATTATTCTTCACAGTTTTAATCATAGAAGCGCAGGACCCACATAAATGGGGGTTTGATGATCTCGAAACCGTAAAAGTAGTAAATAAGGGCTTAATCATTCTGTCTTCTGGTAGGGTCATACAGTACCCCCCTCCCCCCATGATACCCGATCTTGAACACAGAAAGATCGAAAGTAAACCACATAACTACTATTAAATTCCGTCACTTTTTTCACTTGACAATTACTAGATAAATATTGCAAATCTATCATACCATCATTCAAGAATTTCATATTTTCTCGTAATCGTGCGATTAAACAACAATAGACCCTTAAAGGAAGAGAAAAAAGGTTACGTCTAGACTCGTCGCACTTAAAGGAATGAAAGACGTTCGATTACTGAATGTAATGTATAGATGTATACGGAGGCGTACATACGAAGCATTTATATTGATTTTAAGCTCTTTGCCGATTCAATAACGTGTTATTAAAGACTGACTAGTCGTTTCAAGTACTTCGAAATAACTTCTTTTATCATCCTCGAAAACGAATTTCGCCGAAGTCACCGAAAATCGAATGAACTTTCATTTTTCAATGGTAAGGAAGTTCGAAAATGTTGCGATTGTGTAATATCTATATATTTTTTCGTCCTTGAATTATGTCACTCAAGTTCTCGGAGCAGACGGATGTATACACAGATGGACAGACAGACCGACGCAAGACCCCCTCCCCCAAGTCGAAGGAATGCTGTAAGGGATACCAGAGGGAAACTTAGAGCTTCAGGGCGAAAAAAGACCGAAAGCGGAAGGCATAGATATCAGCATGCAGTTAGACTTATACAAACGGACTGACTGACTGACTGACTGACTGACTGACTGACAGATGGATATACAGGTGAATAGTTGTTTTAGACCGATGAATAAAGAAAAGTAGGCAACTAACAAGACCTGTTTAAGGCTCATTACAATTTTCGGACTTGTTTACGACCTTTCAAAATTCCTCCGGCGTTGTTCAACACTTATCAACGCTTTTACTTTTCAATACGTTTTTAAAACTAGATAAGGCACTTTTAGGCTGTTTGTTTAAAACTCGCTAATACACATTAGAACTCGTTCGACCCTTCAGGACAGTGGCGTGCGGTGATTTTTTGTAGAAGGTAAGCGATAAGCTTAGAGATGAAGTAAAAATCAGAATAAAAGTATGGAACATGCTACTACAAAACGACAATGATGAAATTATTCAAATTGTCGTATCCCTGTGTAGGGTCATTGCATAAGCATTTATTCCTTTCTGTGGCAAATAATAGACACAAGGACGTACCACCGAAGAGTTTTTCCTGGGGAAGGGGCAAAAATTGTGAAAGTCATAACTGACTCAACTCAAAATTCCCATACATCACAACAAAAAAATCTTTGACTTGTTGGATTCTTCCAACTTTGCAACCCAATCCCCAAGTATCAAAGCAAAAAAAAAAAACCTTTTGACTTGTTGGTTTTTTCCAATTCCGCCGGCTTGAAATTGTAAATTTTCCCAACTGTTGAGTAAGAAATTCTTACAAGGGGAAGTTGCCCTTTTCATCGATACGTCCCTGAATAGACATGGCCAACGAAACAGTTTTCCACCATCTTCACAACCGGCTAAGCACAAAATGTTTTCATACTGCGATACGTGGCAATGTCTGGTAAAACTCGAACCACCTCTCTTTTGCTCAGTTTTTAAAAATGGTAATTCTGGTTTAGGCTTCCTACCATTAATTTCTAATTGATCATTAAGAGTAAGTCGTAAAAACGGCTTTTTCAATAAGATCTCGAATACGCATTTTGTGGGCAAAAAAACACGGAGCATTCAAAGATAACGCGTTGACTAGTGCTTCTAGAACGCAATCAAACGCACAGGTTTCGTCGCGTTGAACATGCTAGTGTGTTTTTGTGTTGGTAATTAACACGGAGGCGGAGCATAAGTCGTGCAGTGTTATGTGCAGTATGGAAAAGAAGCGCTAGATCCGACGCATACCTCGCTGGCCTACACAAATATACATGTACAAAGATTACCAAACGCCAAACAGTATATGTCTCCCATGAATTTATTATATACTTAAGCATAAGGCGTCGTAAGCGTCAATACAGTCGCTGTTTTGCCCAGTGTTTCATTATCTTTTGTTCGTTACTAGTTGAAGTTGATATTGTGTATGAAAATTTATTTTCTCGGGAATTTTCAGGGTAAGCGGCGCTTACCTTGCTTGCCTGGAATGCACGCCACTGCTTCAGGACGATTCCAGACTATCCCACACCTATTTGAAATAATTTGAAACACTTCCACTTATGTTCCGGACTCTATCAAACCTTTCAAAACTTTCTTGAAACTCTTCTACACTCGCATAGAACTTTCCAAGACTCTTCCAGACTCGTTCAGAACTTTCTCTAACTTTTCTAGATGCTTTTGGCATCTTTTAAGATTCATCAAAGTCATTTATATGACTTCAGCATACGAAGAGCATATCTAACACCGAGCAAAGATCGTGTACGAGTAAGGCTTGCTGGTAAAAAACATTGGGCATGAAGTGGCTGAGTGAAGCTCCGTGAAAATGCCGCAAAACTAATGGTCATTATCAATGATACTCATCCAGAATTAATATTCCCAATTCAGAAAGCAAGTGTATCACACTTGAGTCTTTCTAGTGGGGGGGCAATAATTTCTGCAGACAGTAGGCCCCTCTGGTATTCCTGTCTCGCAAGCTCAATCCCTCGAAGCGCCTTTCTACCAAATTGCTGAATATTTTAAAAAAAATTTCGAAGTGGCGGGGGTGCAAACAACACTCTGTACCACGAGATTTTTGGAAGGAATAATTTACCCCTGTCCCCCTTTTCGACGCCACTGAAATTGACGGAAATGAAGCGGAATGAGTACGGCAGAAATAACAGGGGATAACATATATCGACACAAAAGGCAAACAGAAATAATAAAAATGAAATGACAGGAACAAAAGAAATGGAAAAAAGAAAATTCAAACGAAGAACTATAACTAAATTAGAAGAATTAAGAGAAATCAAAGAGAGAACAAAGGCAGATAGAAACAAAAGCAATAATGAAGATGAAATGACAGAACTTACAGAGAATGCAGACGTGAAAAAAATAACAGACAGAAATTAATCGATAACACAACTGATAGGAAATGAGTCACCGAAATGGAATAAAGAACAAACCTTACTAAAAAATGACCGAGCTGTCAGTAGCACTTTATTTTGAAAAGGGGAGGGGGGAGGTTAACGGCAAAAATTATGACTAAAATATGTAAGATTTTTGTTGACGACTATAGAAATTGAAGTCCTCACTTTGTCAATTTTGCCTACTGATACTAGAAGTTTCCGAAGGTCGACTTTTTAAGTAACTTTGGGAAGTGGGGACCCCTCTCCTCTTCACTACCGTTCTGAAAATGACAATTCGAGAATAAATAAACTAAGATGGATAGAATTAGCAAATCTGAAAGAAATAGAATAACACGAACTAAAACGATAAACAACGCAAAATTTCAGGAATGATAAAAATTGTCTGATGAATGAGGGAGAGGTGGACATGAAACACACATAATAGAAACGAAATAGCAGAAAAGCATCCGAGTAAATGTAATGAAAAAACTGACCGAAATTTATGAACCAGGTCTCTAAGACTGAACTAGCCGTATTAGTTACTGGGAAATTTCCCTGGTAAGCCAGTCCAATATATGAGATTTGGGTCCACACATTTAGAAGGGCCGATGTAAAAGGGTAGAAAGAGAAGAAAAGAAGCAAAATGGTGGAGGACCTATCCCGTGGTGTTTCTCTGTAGTAGCTTTATAGGTCTCAATCTGCCCCTGACCAAGGCTGGTAGAAATAGAATCAAGTAAGTTGATGGGAATGGTGGACAGAAATAAAAGAATAGACAGAATAGCGGAAAACTGCGCAGAGAATCAATACCAGTGTATAGGACATTTAGAAAGGAATAGAGGTGAGGAAAATGATTTAATATGAATGACAGGGACGTACCGATAGAGGGACAAGGAGGCAACTCCCCCCACCACCCCTATAGGAATTTTTCACTCAGCAATTAGGAAATTCCAACAAGTTAAAAGGTTTTTTTTTTTTTTTTTTGCATTAATACTGCGGAATTGAGTTGAGAAGTTGGGAGAACCCAACAAAGTCAAAAGGTTTTTCTTCTTTTACATTGATACTTGGGAATTTTGAGTTGAGTCAGTTGGAAAAATCCAACAGGTTAAAAGGTTTTTTTTTTTGCTTTGCTACTTGGGAATTCTGAGTTCAGTCAGCTAGGACTTTAACAATCCCCCCCCCCCCCTGGAAAAACTCTTCGGTACGTCCCTGATGAATGACAGTCCTGAGAGAAATAAAATGACTGAAACAGAAGAAAACAAGAAACAGAGAGAACTGACGTAATTAAAATTCATTAACTTAATAATATGAGACAGGAATTGCAGAGCGGATAAAAATTTTAATAAAATAACTTACTTAAAAAAATGTATACAAATCACAAAGAAGAGAACATGCATAGATAACTGGCAAAAATAATGCGAATGCAAGACAAAATTGATAGATATTGAAAATAAAAAACCGACAGAATCTATAGATGACAGAAATGCAGTGACACAAGTGTTTCATTCCTTCACCAGACTCAATTATCGCCCTCTCCGAGTTAGATCAAAAACGGAATCTTCATTAACCTATTTAATAATTTCCTCCCCATCATAGCGGTTAGGCCAATTACAATGGAGGGGGAGGGGATTACAAAAAATTGTTTCAAAATAATAATAATAATAATAATAATAACTCTTTTGACCCCTTACTTCCCTACAACGTCACGCCCCCGGTCTCTCATCTCTACCACATCCTCAGTTTATTTCCGAAACCTCACGAGGCATATGAAGACCAACTAGAAACTCAGAGTGCATGATGACCTAGCAGGGTTCGAAATCGATTGACTGAAGGACTCTCAGTGCCTGAGTTTGAAAGTTTTTTCGCATCAGGAAGAATACATATACCGATTTCCGGATTAGTGCGAAGTATTTCGTTGTACAGACGCAGTCCTCTGATCAAAGTGGACTCCCTGTACCCATTTTTTCTCGTGCTGGTAACATCGAAAAGATCTCTAGAGCGTCCCCGAAAATAGGGGATACGGAAACGAATCTCGCTTAACATAACGTCAGTTATTTTGCCATTGATGATGTCATACAATAATAACAAAGAGGAAAGCTGCCTCCGAACTTGTAGGCTATCGACTTCAAAGCCTTGCCGCAATTCTTGGTGTCTCAAATCTAAAAGGTAATAGAACAGTCTGTAGTACAGATACTTGAGAAATCTATTTTGACCTTTTTCAATTACTTAATTTCTGATCTTTGTAACTGGATTCCAAATTAGTGCAGCGAATTCAAGATTTGACCTCACAAGTGAAATGTATAATATTTTTATTGTATCAGTATCAACGTAGTTCTGCCCATTTCTCATTATAAAGCCTAACATTCTTTGTGATTTTGACACGACTTTCAAAATATGATGTTTATAGAATAGTTTTGAATCAAAGACGACACCCAGGTCTCTTATAGTCATGACGTCGCGCAAGTACTCTCCACCAATATTGTATTTATCGAGTGTCTCATGCACACTTGACATAAGTGACAAAAATCTTTTTTTTTTCAGGAGAGCGATTTGAAAATTATAAATAACGTTGTGTTATATACGTGACTCAAATGGTTTACGCCATTCAGCGGGCTAAAAAAGGAAGTAATTCGTTATTTGCGAATGTAGCCCGATAGAGGGCATTGAAATCTACGAGAATATGTATTTAACTCATTTTTCGCCAAAATGTCACGTCAAGTGTGCATGAGACACACGTTATAATCAATTTTTGTATTTTTCCTAGTAAAATAAATTTTTTCGCATTTCCTGACGTTTGAAGGTAACCGGTTTTCCTGACTCCAAACAACCAATGGACTGAGATCGTCTTGTATGGATTCACAGTCTTGGCTTGATACGACTTGTTTAAATATTTTTATGTCGTCTGCGTAAAGTAATAGTTTGGAATGTCTAAGTTGCGCCACAATGGAATTAATAAATATCAGAAACAGAAAAGGACCTAGGATAGATCCTTATAAACTCAAGCTGTGGAGACAGTTGTCCCCATGTCCAATAAAACTGTTGGAAAGCTACATTTACTTGGCCTCTGAAACGATGTCAAGCTATAGAGACAAGGGGGGTTCCAGCATGCAAACACGTACAAATACACGAGACGTGTTTGGGTGCACGAATTTAATATCCAAAAGGGAGGCTGGAAAACAGACCTTAAGTATTATTGGTCTTATTTCACATGTATACGTGTATACGTGGGCACATATAGATAGCCTCTAAAATGTAATTTATAGGTACTAAATGAAAAAGAAAAATAAACGTATGCGATCGACTGCTACAGCGAGAGCGAAGTCTCAGTATCTCTACGAGGTTGCCAGAAACGGTTTGTAAAAATATTTGTACAACTTTTCAGTTATCTAACAATTTTCTCGATATTTTTATTTATCCGGCAGCAGTGAAAAGTTAGATACACCAGTAGCGAAAAGTTTGGCGGAAGTTAGACAATTTACTTTTTTTAGATTTCACACACAACATTCGTGCGCCACTGCATAGAAAAGAGAAAAAAAAAATCGGAAAAGGGATGCGACGGGAAAATGTATACAGCGAGGAGACGTAGAAAATTGACGGCGAGATCGTGGAGCCACCGACACGATACTCAGTAAACTGAACAGAGATAGACTGAAGCTAGGATAGGAAAATTTGATTGTACAAAAGCGAAATGGAGTAAGTTTAATCGCCCACTCTGGCTCTGGGTATAAACGCGCGCGGATGAGGAAGAGCGTCGCACAGAGGTACTTAGTTCAAAAATGGCTCGGAATTGCAGACACGGCAGAAATACGATCGGTATTAATTTCCGAAGTCACGGTTCAGCGGCAAAATCGGGAACTAATTTTACGAACTGTTAATTACGCAGTTCGATTACACGCCGCGACGCCCCGTCCCGCGTCACCGCGTCCGGCCTGCACCGAGAGAAAATTGCACCACTGCCGCCGATTAAGAAGATATTTGAATAAGCTAAATAAGCGGAAAATTCCAATCCCGACCGACTCCGCACTGCACTGTATACTCGCCCCCCCCCCGCCTTTCGTCCAACCGGAGTGTATTATTTGTTTTATATAAAATTTCCGCTGATAAACTGTTCGGATAAGTTGGGGCGAAAACGGCGCAGCCGAGCACTCGTAATTCCATTACCACCAGTCATCTCGTAATGTCGGCCCAACTTTATCGGTTAATTAAATGGCGGTCGTGTTCCGGCGATTTGAAATATTATTGTTTTCGAGAAAACTACCTCACGGCGCACGGTGGTCCGAAGCGTCGAAATGTTGAAGGTACATCGCCGAACGCAGGGTAACATTAGCATCGAGCGCTTATTCTTTTCGACGTTCGGCTAGGACATTTCAGATTTTATAGACGCATTTGTCGTGCTGTGTAAGTATGTATGTATTTCAAATTCAAAATGCAACCAGCAACAACCATTTTTGAAATAGACAGCGCGGTGATCAAGAACAGAGGCGGAGGACTTACAACTGGTAGCATGTGGTCGAGAGAAGAGGTAGTACTTGTTTACACTGGAATAACTAAGCGGAATGAACTCTGGGCGCCGTTGCGTCGATGCAAACTCAGAGGCACCGAGACATGAACCTGTTCGCCGGTTTCAGCATTCCAGTCCAGGCAACTCGACCAGAAGGAAAGAGGGCAAAGACAGCCCTAACAGTCTCCCCGACGTCTCTGAAGTAATGCTCGAAAGGGCGGATTCCAGGACTCGGGTGGAGTGCTAATTAGAAAAAAAAAAAAAAAAAAGTCCAAGCAACTAGTTTTTGCATCCCAATATGTGACTGTTTCTATAACAAGGGACAATTTTGTTGATCCGATGAATTTTGAGTTACGGACAGTACGTAATAGAGGAATGAATGCCCAATCCAACGACCTATCGGCGAGATTTGTAGCGTTTTTTGTTCCGGAGATACAAGCGGTCAAAGATGAGTGTAACAAGAACGCCCGAAAACACGTTTTTGGGAAAAACGCGTTTGAAGTTAGACACACCTTTTTCTCCCACTCTGTCAAGTGGCCCTAACTCGCCGCGAAATCACGTTACCAACCTCGACGAGGGCTTGTTGGAAAGGTAATTTTTCGCTCTTCTATGTGGTAACAATTCAGAACATCGGATTTATTCGTGAGCTCCGAAAAATTATGAAGAAGCGAACGCAGACATTCGCATTCTTTTCTCATTCTCTTTCATAATTTTCTTTCTCTCTCTCTCTCTCTCTCTTCTCTGTCATGCGCGTAAATTTTGTCTCTTCGTTATTGCGATGTTTTTTCTATAGAAATCAACCAAAATCTCAAAATTGATTTTTTAGATCAAAAAATTTTGTTCTTCTTTTTTTGCGTTTTCTGAGACTTTAATCAATTGACACAGTTACCCCTTTTTATAGAAACTGCCACATATAGTCAACTGATTTTATCCTTCCAATCCAAGTATATTGTATCAGGAATCTACTCTGGTGAACTGGTTAAACATTCTTATCCGGGTTACTGGTTTCAACATTCTTAACAAGTTTGCCAATTTCAGCATTCTGATCCGGCAACCAGTTTCAGAAATCCAACCCAGTTAGTCGGTTTCAGTGTTCAAAATTCCAATCCTGCTAACCTGTTTCAGCATTCTAATCCGGTAACCCGGTGAAGAACTCGAATCTGGTGAACTATGGTTTCTACATTCTCATCCAATTTACCAGTTTCAGCCCATAAATCCGTTTCATCGGTATTCTGATCGTGATGAAAGCTTAGAACCAGTTAATCCAAAACAAGAGCAGAATATCTGTATTACTGCGTACAAACCCGACGCAACGCAAGTACAGCCCATCCACTGTTCTCCTAAAGGGTGTGGAGATTAGGCTCTGTACAGCACTGAGGTACCAGGGGCTATGGTTCGACGAGAAGTTGTATTTCCGAGAGCACTTCCGACGAGCAGCTGAGAAGGCGGACCGAGTAGCTGGACAGCTGTCCCAACTGATGTCGAACCTACGGGGACCGAGGGAGAAGCGGAGAAAGATGTACGTTAACATCATCATGTCGGTCCTCTTATACGGGGCGCCAGTACTTACCGACGCCGTCGAGATTTCCTACAGAAGAGCAGAGATGAAGAAGATTCAGCGACAAGCCGCGATGACGTGTGTCAGTGCGTACCACACTGTTTCTTCGGAGACAGTAGGCGTGTTAGCGTGTATACCGCGAATCAAACTCAAGGTCGGCGAGTGTTCTCGCGTATGTTAGGTACCCCTGTATAGGAGGTTTTATAATATTAAAACGCCGGTCGCTCGGACTGCATCTTCTCCTGGAATCCTCGATTTCTCCTTTATAGCCTTTTTGTTCTGTCCTTCCTCTTATTATTGTACTTCTTTTCAACGGAATTCGAGCGAACCTTCTTGCCGGGGTACCTCAGTTCTGTTTTGGTTGTAATATTGTACAGCACGAGTGTGTATACGTTTTTGGTTCGCTCATCGACTCGTGAGTCGATGAGCGTTTAATCATGTAAATACATATGATATACAGTCCACTTAATTATTAATTATTATTTGCTTTTAATTTCGCACCCAAACATTTGGTCCTCCGGGCCGGATAGGTGAATGAATACCTATCATGGCCAGTTCTGTACCGTGATTTTTCGTTAATTACCGCGTAGTGTTGTGGATCGTGCGAGATGGAGCGGTACATCAAGAAACGCCGATCAATTATTCATCAACTGAATGCCATTCTCGGTTTCGCCGAATCTTTGAGGGAGCAACACGTACTGTCAGCAGAAGTTGCAGTCCGTTTGGAATCGCTTGCATCGCTCACTCGGAAATTCGACGAAGTCCTCGATCTGATTATGGAAGAAGACGGTTCCGGCGAGGAATATGACGCTCTTCTTCAGCGCGACGGGTTCGATTCGGCCTTTTATAAGGCCAAAGCGCTATTGCAGACGCATCTGGATCATCACCCGTCGCCGCCTCACGCTATACCTGCACTTTCAACTGGTCCAGTTTCCCGTGCGAAACTGCCAGATTTGGTTCTCCCAATTTTCTCTGGCGAGTACAGCGAATGGCAGTCTTTCAAGGATCGGTTTACTGCAATGATCGGCAAAGGCAGTCTTCCTGACGCCGACAAATTGCAGTATCTTCTTTCGTCGCTCAGTGGTGAAGCGTCAAGTGTTGTCAGCGACATGCAGATCACGGACAGCAATTATGCCGAGACTTGGAAGCTGCTCGAAGAGAGGTATTCCAATGTAAAATTAATAGTGTATGCGCACGTCAATAATATTCGTCGGTATCCGAAACTTCAATCTGAAACCGAGCTTACGGGCTTACTCGACTGTATTACTAAAAATACGCGCGCTCTCGCGAACCTTGGTCAAAAGGTCGAGTCGTGGGACGCCTTTTTGGTTTTAGAAGTCAAATCTAAATTTGACCAAAACTCGCTTCGTGAATGGGAGTTTGAGACGCCTTCGTCGTCGCTCCCTACATTTTCTCAATTAATCGAGTTCATGAAGGCCAGAGTTGCCGGTCTTAAGTCGCTTGGTAAGGTCAGTGTTGTGACTAAATCAATCAAATCAGTTTCGATTCCCACTGAGGGAAAATCTACTTCGCTAAATTTGGCTACTGCAGTTCCTATTGAAGCGACTTCTCAGCCCTGTCTGTGCTGTCATGAGTCGCATTTACTCCTTTCATGTCCCAAATTTAACAATCTGGATCCTCGTGCAAGATTTGAAGCCCTGAAGGGTCGCAATACCTGCTCTAATTGCTTGGGCGTTGGCCATAGTAGCAGAACTTGTCATAGTAAGTCTCGCTGCAAAAGGTGCCAGAAGCCACATCATACTCTTTTACATTTTGAAAAACCAGTTACAAGCCCCTCTGCTGCTGATACGGTCTCTCAGCCTGGTAATTCGGAAAATGCGTCGTCTACTCTTACGACGATCTCTCAATTTTGTGGAGCTGTGTCCACATCTTACGTTTTGCTACCCACTGCGGTAGTTTTAGTAGCCGATGCAGCTGGTTATTTACGCCCTTGCCGTGCGTTATTGGACAGCTGCTCGCAAAGCAGTTTTGTGACTGAAGACATAGCAACGGCTCTTGGTCTTCGTCGCAAACCCGCTCGTCTTGTTGTAGATGGCCTTGGTGGTGCCAGATGCGGCGCTGTTCGAGGCAGTGCACAAATCAATGTACGCTCCACGATCAGTAATTATTCCCAGTCGGTTCTCGTCCATGTATTACCCACGATTTCGCCTGTTCAACCTCGCATTGCTCTTCCCAAATTCACTCCCCCTTCGGAGTTGACTCTGGCTGATCCAGGTTTTGGTGTTCCGGGTAAGATTGATCTCCTTCTAGGTGCGGCCGTCACCTCTGCTGTATATCTTGATGGCAAGAGGTCCGGATTTTGCGGCGATCTTGTGGCCCAGAACACCGAGTTTGGCTGGGTAATCACGGGCAGTTGCGACGTCACTTCGACGACTTCTTTATTATGCCTGCATTCTTTTGATAATCTTGACGACCGTTTACGCCAATTTTGGGAACTCAGTGAAGTTCCGACTAACGAGACTATTTCGGATGACGATTGTGAACGCCATTTCTGAGATACTCACCGTCGAACCGACAACAGTCAATATGTTGTTCGTCTGCCTTTTGTTGATAAAGGCCATTCATTGTTGGGCGACTCCTTTCAGGTCGCATTGCAACGTTTTAAGGCTGTTGAACGCTGACTCGCAAAAAAACCGAATGAACGTGCGGCGTATAATGACTTTATGCGCGAATATATTGACCTAGGTCACATGGAACCGGTATCAATGGCCGAAGTCGGCAACGGTTATTTTATCCCGCATCATGCCGTTTTTAATAAGGGCAAGATTCGCGTGGTTTTCGATGGGTCCGCTCAGGTATTGAATGGTGCTTGCCTGAATGATGTGCTCTTAGCAGGTCCCAAACTTCAAAATGATATTGTGCCTATTATTCTACGTTTTCGACTACATTGTATCGCTTTCACTGCGGACATCGAAAAGATGTTCCGCCAAATTCTTGTTGGACGTAGAAGATAGTAAATATCAATTAATTTTATGGCGTTTTCATCCGGACGATGAACTTTCAGTTTTCATGCTTCAAACTGTCACATATGGTTTGAAGCCATCTCCGTTCCTGGCTAATCGCTGCCTGAAGGCCGCTATGGATGCCCACTCTTCACTCTACCTGTTTGATGGTTTTTATGTCGACGATTTTCTTGGTGGAGCGGCGACCTTGTCTGAAGCCTTATCCATCCAAACTGCGCTGATATCGGCTCTTGAGTCAGCCGGTATGAAACTCTGTAAGTGGGCGTCGAATTCCCCGGCTCTTCTGTCGAATGTCTCGCCCGAAAATCTGGCGGCGGGAGAGTCCCAGGCGTTAGTGCAAATTGAACCCATAGGAACATTAGGGCTCTTCTGGAATACTGCCAGTGATTCGTTCATATTTAAGACACGCCTGTCCGAGGTAGGTGTGGTCACCAAACGATCCGTTCTTAGCGACATTGCTCGCCAGTATGACCCCCTCGGCTGGCTCTCTCCTCTGACTATCCAGTGCAAAATCTTCATGCAGCTACTGTGGACAGCTGGGCTGTCATGGAACGACCCCCTTTCGTCCCCTTATCTTGAACGTTGGCATTCTCTTCGTAACCAACTAAGCCTGGTTGATCAGGTTGTCGTTCCACGTGTCATTGCGGTTTCGAACCCCTCTCGGATAGAGCTGCATGGCTTTTGCGACGCATCTAAAGACGCTTACAGTGCCGTAGCCTATCTGAAAACTATGAATTCATCCGTTGAGGCACTGGTGATCAATCTGTGCTCCCGTACCAAAGTGGCTCCCTTGAAGCCGGTCTTTATTCCGCGCCTTGTATTGTGCGGCGCTGTTCTCTTATCAAAATTATTAGTATTCATCATGAAAACGCTTCCTCTGAAGGTTAATCAGGTGTACGCGTGGACAGATTCCACTGTAGTATTAGCGTGGCTGGCTCGCCGCCCTGGTGACTGGAAGACGTTTGTTAGGAATCGTGTGGCTGAGATCCACGATCATTTTCCGCGGCATGTCTGGGCGCATGTCAGTGGTCGGGAAAATCCGGCTGATTGTGCGTCGCGTGGAATTTCTACTCGAGAGCTGCTGGATCACAAGTTGTGGTGGACTGGCCCTGCGTGGCTGTCAAGTTCCGATTATCCGAATCAGGAGGTGATGGTGGACGGGGAGGCGGACGCCGAACTGAGTCCAACCGCTACTTCTGTACTTGTGAGTACGTCTGACTCAAACGAATTGATTGAACGTTATTCATGTTTTACAAGACTCTTGAGGATCTCTGCCTGGTGTCGTCGATTCCGACATCGCCAAAATGGCAGACTGCTCAGCCTGTCCGAACTCACGGAAGCTGAAATTGGTTTGATTTCTACCATTCAACGTAACTTCTTCCCAGGTGAAATAACCTCTTTGCAGCATAATGGTTCACTGTCAGCCAGTTCGCCTGTAGCAAAGTTGTCCCCTTTTCTTGATGAAAATGGTCTTCTCCGTGTGGGTGGTCGTCTCTCTCTGTCTGCTCTGCCATACACCCGCAAGCACCCTTGGTTGTTGCCTAGACACCCATTTTCACGTCTCATTATGAATTATTATCATTTGAAATATCTCCACGCTTCTTCTGATTTGCTTCTTTCCGCTGTTCGTTCTCGCTATTGGATTATAGGAGGACGCTCTCTCGCACGGCAAACGGTTCATTCTTGTATTCGTTGTGCTACTTATAACGCTCGTCCGACTGGGCAGATGATGGCAGAATTGCCTAGATGTCGCCTGGAAGGCATTCGCGCCTTTTTGAGCTCGGGTGTTGATTTTTGCGGTCCTTTTAGTGTGCGAGTATCTCGATTACGTGGATCCACGACTATGAAAACGTGGGTTGCCCTGTTCGTGTGCATGGCAACCAAGGCTATCCACCTGGAGGCCGTTTCTGAGTTGTCCACGTCAGCCTTTCTGGCGGCTTTCCACCGATTTGTTGCGAGGCGAAATCGCCCCCAGCATATATATAGTGACTGTGGTACCAATTTTGTTGGCGCCAATCGTGAACTGAAACGCTGGCATGATAATTTGAAACGTGACGAACGTTTTTCAAATTCCATAATTGAGGAAGGCATAAAGTGGCACTTTAACCCCCCTGGTGCTCCGCATTTTGGCGGACTCTGGGAAGCGGGCGTCAAATCCACTAAGCGCCACCTCAAGACTACGGTTGGTGACCTTGTCCTCACCTTCGAGGAATTTTCAACTGTTTTGGCTCGAGTCGAGCAAGTCCTAAACTCGAGACCCCTGTTTCCCCTTTCAGATGACCCTTCCGATCTTGAAGTTTTGACCCCTGGTCACTTTCTGCTTGGCGCGGCTCCGTTATCTGTGGCGGAGCCCCCAACTGATCTCTCATCTCGTTGGAAGGTGGTGTCTCGGGTGCTCCAGCATTTCTGGAAGAGATGGAATTTAGAGTATTTGGGGCACCTCCAGCAACGTCCTAAGTGGTTCAGACCTCGTAAGAATTTCGCTGTTGGAGACCTTGTTTTGGTGAAGGACGACAACAGTCTTCCTGGTAGTTGGCTTCGAGGTCGCGTGCAGGAAGTTTATCCTGGTCATGACGGCCATGTCCGTGTTTGCGATATAAAGACCTTGAATGGATTGCTGAAGCGCCCAATTGTTAAGCTTGCCCCCTTACCAGTGTCTTAGTACCTATTCCCGATCTTGACTTGTATTATTAATTTGTTTATATGTTTGTTAGCTTAATCTGCAGCTTAACGAAATTTTTCTATTAATAATTATCTTCGTTTCAAATTTCTGTTGTTCTTATACCTAGTTTATACCACTTGTTTATAATTATGACTTATTTTTTGTGATTTCTAATTTACTATTGTTTCCAGTTCATATTTTTATTTTTACATTTTACTATGTCACGTCCGCTTTCGGATAGGCATCAATTTCGTTATTTGTAAGTTATGTTCCAAATCCTGTTGAAGTTTCCTTCAACGGAGGGAGGATGTTCTCGCGTATGTTAGGTACCCCTGTATAGGAGGTTTTATAATATTAAAACGCCGGTCGCTCGGACTGCATCTTCTCCTCGAATCCTCGATTTCTCCTTTATAGCCTTTTTGTTCTGTCCTTCCTCTTATTTTTGTCCTTCTTTTCAACGGAATTCGAGCGAACCTTCTTGCCGGGGTACCTCAGTTCTGTTTTGGTTGTAATATTGTACAGCACGAGTGTGTATACGTTTTTGGTTCGCTCATCGACTCGTGAGTCGATGAGCGTTTAATCATGTAAATACATATGATATACAGTCCACTTAATTATTAATTATTATTTGCTTTTAATTTCGCACCCAAACAGCGAGATAGCGGAGGTATACGGTGCGAAGAAGAGAGCGAAGACGAAACGGAAGCACTTCGGGTCAGCCAGTCATTCAGCAGGAAACGCTTCGGAAATGGAAGGACGCGCTCGCCTATTCGACCAAGGGCGAGTGGACCCGAGCGTTGATACGCGACCGCGATGGATGGGCAGGAAGATCGCACGGAGAGCTGAACTTCCACCTGACCCAAGTCCTGAGCGGCCACGGGTGCTTCGGCACGTACCTACATCGGATGGCGATAACGCCGAGCCTCATGTGCGGACATTGTGATCGACGGGCGGAGGACACACCTTGGCACACCCTGTTCGAGTGTGAGGCTGGGAAAATCCAACAAGTTAAAAACGTTAGACGGTTGCTTTTCTTTTTGATACTACAGAATTGAGTTGAAAAGTTGGGAAAACCCAACAAGTCAAAAGGTTTTTCTTCTTTTGCATTGATACTTGGGAATTCTAAGTTGAGTCAGTTGGGACTTTCCCTATTTGTACCCCCTCCCTCCCGCAGGAAAAACTCTTCGGTACGTCCCTGAATACGACAACAAAACGGATGTAAAACTATCAGTATGTAAGGTTTGAATTGATGAAATGACGATTTTTCGGGAATTGGCCGCAACGCAGCGCTGCAAGCACGCTATATTTGGATTTAGATTTTCATTATTTTTTGAATCATCAAAATGCAAATCCTTTGCTTATAGTTAGGAGTAGAATCCGAAATCCTTTTTGAAAAAGGATCTGAAATCCAAAATCCAAAATCAGGATTTTTGGAGATTTAGATTTAAAATGCCTGAGGATTTAAATCCTGCCCAACCCTGGCTAATACACACACAAATCATATTAGCAAAATATGAGAAACACGCCAAGTTGTGAAACACGCAACCCATTCAAAACACACAAAACGCGCAAGTCATATGGAACATGCAAAACGCAGAAAATATGTGAAATGTGTACAACATGCGAATAACATAAAAACACATGAAACACATAACATGCGAAACCAATAAAACAAGAAAAACATACAAAACGTGTACAACATTTAGAACAGGTAAAATGTGCACAACACATAAAACAATTAAAACACTGAAAATGTAATTCAAGCCAAAATGCAACAATAACAGACAAAGACGAAACCTTACTTTCAGTTTGGGCGGGGGGAAGGGATGGAGAAGGAAAATTTGCCGACGAATATGTTTTAAAAACCAGAAATTCGCCAAGAAATGTTTTACAAATTTGAAAAGTTGCCGATTTTTAATCAAAATATTTTTTAATTGAAAAAAAAAAAAAAAACTGACCAACTAATTAACTAACGTTCTTAGATAATGAAAATTCAAATGAACCGTTTCAAAATCTGCCAACTGTCAAATTATTGGGGGTGTTTAACCCCCCTCCCTAGTTTCGTCCCTGCAAATGCAAAGTGGAACCTTATCCCCCAAGCACTCACACTTGCGCATATGAGCATACTCTAGTCTGGGAGGATAAGGTGGAAGGATGTTAGATACTTGAGAGAAACACACATTCTTCCTTTACATGTTAAGGTAGTCGTTATTTACTCTTGGTGAACTTTTTTTTTTTTTTTTTGGATTTCCTCTGATTTGTTTCCTAAATTGATTCCAATAAAATCGAGAAAAAAAACCTACGATGTTTCAGGTCGATTGGATAAGGGGAATCCGTGCCACAAGCTCCCTTTCATTCTTATGAGAAAAACACAGGTAGTTTTGACTTCTGTTCCAGACTCAATTTCCCTCTTGGGTAATTCTTCAAAAATGTTGATATTTCAGGTATGTTCTTTCATGGAGGAAAGTACGGAATGTTTGAACTTTTCCTGATGGAAGTCGTTAAGAGACGTTCTGTATAACATATTGGTAATACTGGGCCGACAGTGAGGGAATTCTGTATTTTGGCAAGGCAATCAAAATCATGAATGCAATGCCGAAGGACACTTTAAAAAGTTCATGCCGAAAGACAATAATGAACAAAAAATGTTCTACCGTCGATTAGATACCAAAACAAAAAATTATACGGAAAGTTGAGAAAAGCATTCTAACCCATTAATTAGATGTAATTACATATTTTTGGTTGATGAACGTCTATCGTTGCATAAAGATGACCATGCCGAAAGACATTTTTTTAAATTCTTAATTTTAGACAATAATACGCGAATGCACAAGTCTCGTCACAAAAAAAAACGGGATTTGATATTGCTCTGATAAGAATATAAAATTTGACCATTAATTGCGACGAAAAATTATTGAAACTCCTGTTTTGTAACTGGTTGAAAAAGAGCCATGCCGATGGACAAGAAATCGAGGGACAATTTTCAAATCTGGCCATACTGACTCCCACCGGTGAAGATGCGATTTCAATGTTACCTTGTGATTCCTTCATCCATTTAAAATAGCACTACGTTGTCAGTTTGTTCTAATATACAGCTTGAAAATTTAGAAAAAAGTAAAAAAATAGGTAATAAAATTTGTTTGAGGGTCAGCCACCGACGGACATAAAAGTGGATCAGATGTTCTTCTGAAAGCTTGAAAAAGTAGAATTGAATCATATATAACGAAAAAAAAGCAAAATGCCGTACTGTTGGGGACCGACATGTCAACATTTTCGAAGAATAACCCTCCTATAGTCACCAGGATTAAAGCCCGTAAATTAAACAATAGAACATTTGCTATCGGATTCAGCTTGTGACATTGGAAAATAAAACTTTTGCTTTCAACTTTTAGATTTTAATAAAATCTTCAACTTTCTCAAACATCAGGCTCTAGGTCAGACCGAGAATTTGGTAAAAACCAGTATAGTCATTGAAATTCGAAATTCAACATTTGCCTCTACCGACTTTCAGATTTTCGAAATGTCTTCCACATTTCAGCTTTGTTTCAACCTTTCAGATAACGTTAGATACTCAGCTGGAAACCTTCGATTTTTCACTGACTAGTCTCTGACAGGAGTTCAGGGCACTCCATTTTCAGAAACGAAATTTGACTTTCAGTTTGGGGAGGTGGAGCAGAAAAATTTTCGGACAAATATTTTTTGAAAACTAAAAAGTCGCCGACAAATTTAAAAATAAAAAATAAAAATTTGCCTATTTTTCAATCAACATTTTTTTAAATTATAAAAAAATAAACATACATACATTTATAAAAAATGAAAAATTCAAATGAACAGTTTCAAAATTTGCCAACTGCCAAATTATTGGGGGGGGGGGGGTCAACCTCCACACCCCCTATAGTGTCGCCCCTGATAACAGATCGAACATCGGGGTAGGGATTGTAAGTACTACATAGCGGCAGAAAGCAAAAAGGACCAGAAGCAGCAGCATAGCCGGGAGGGGGTGCGACTTCTTCAAGAAGTGGTTTTTTCAATTTTAGCACTCCTCAAATACCAGAGGCGTAGCTACGGGGGAGGGGGTCTGAACCCCCCTGGCATCGGGCGACAATGTGAAAAAATTAAAATTTATTCTGGTAATAGTAAATATTACACCTGTAATGTTGTAAAAGTGAAACGACCCAATCCCATCTCATACCAAGTCTGGCTACGCCACTGTCTAACACCCTCTCCCCCCTGGTTAAGAACTAGGCTAACTACGCCTCTGCCTTGAAGTATTCATTTGGTTACTTGAAGCTGCGCAAAGTGTTAGGGGTGACGGGGGCCACCCAACCGACATGAAGTACAGTTTTTGCGACTGAAAAACAGACCTAGTTGAACTGATTTTCTCGCAGTAGCACAGAGCTACACATACAAGACCATACGAGAGCCCAGGAAACCATCATGTTGAGCTCGTGTAAGAAGGAGGCTCCGTACGAGTTAGAAACGCATTTCGCATTCACATTGTATTCTTTTTCACTAAAGCTCGGTTTTGCACGAGATACTACGCGTCCACCTGTTGACAACATACATTTTTGTTCGCGACTGTAACCTCTCTCCGGCAGTTAAGTCTAACGTTTAGTAACCCAATAACGACAAGTTTGCTCGTAACCCTTCTGTTCAACTGTCGATATATTCTTTTTTTTTCTTTTTCGTTTTTATTTCTCACCCGCGGTAATTGCAGTTATCTAAGAGAAGTTTGGCGAATGTCCTTTCATTTGCCGTTTCAATACTGCGGGCGTGCAACGTCCGCCGAATGCCAAATGTCGTATTTCACGGCACAGCGTTGCTTCGTGCGGAACCTCGGATAAGAGAGGAAGTTTTGGGAAAAAATATGATCCGTTTGCTCGTACATATGGTCGAACAGTCGAACGTGTTCGCGGGCGTCAAATCAAATTTCGTTAAGTTCTTCGACGGATCGGCGACCACGTCGCAGACCACACGCCACACCCACGTCAAATTTCGCGTCGCCGCTAATTCGGTCCGAAATGCGAAAACCGCGCGGTCGAATAAATTTGCACTCTCCGCGCTACCGTCACGTCGTGTCGAATTTTTATCTAAAAATCTGCCCCCTCCCCTCGGCTGATTTATACGCGCACACTCACGCTTCCACATCCGCATCGCTCAACCCGTCTCTTCGCCTTCGGCCGAAATGCCCCGCTCGTTCGCCCTTTCGTAGAGCACGCGGACATCGTATCTACATTAGAAAGTTTTTCTTTTCATAAACTCTGGCGAATTCCTTTATTTCGCGACGATTATACTCGCTGGAAAAAGTAAAAAATAGAAGTCCCCGTTGCATTGTCCGTCTTATATGTAAAGTTCGGAAGAATAGTATCGCCCCAGCGTATAAGTTTTGCGGAAAGCTCGGCCGCAAGTAAGATGGTCGACGGGCCGGTGTATTTCGCTCTCGGCGATAACTAACGAGAATCAAAAATGACTTCTCTTCCAAAATTCCAGAAAAGTCGATCGAAAAGAGGTTCTTCCGAAAATAGCGTTGATCCGAAGAAAACTGTGCCGTAGTCTATTCTCCGCGTGGACCGCAGACTCTTCGACATGTGTGGTGGGACGTATGGCGATGCACGCATGCCAAAGTGGCCCCTATGACACCGCACCCCCGGCCACAGGAACTACCCTTTCGAGCATCGCGTCAGTGACCGGAGGGACGCCTTGGGGCCGGGCCCGAGCCCCCATTTCTACGTGCCGGAACGGTGCGCGCGTCCTACCAGGGCCACCATGGGGTTCCCTACTGACCGAGGTCCGCACTCCCAGAGCGCTCGCCTGGAAATTTCAGGTCCCCCACGGCCGGACGCGCTGCCTCTCTTCACTCACCCCTCACCTCCTCGTCTTGGTCCGTGTGTCGACGCAGGCAGGTGGTGGCGACGGGTGAGCCCTACCGGTGGGTCCGCAGTGCAGCTGCAGCAGCTCTTCTCTAGGATGGTACAGAGTTCACCTCCTGATCGATGGTGTGGGCCGAGCTTGATGAATCGCCGGCCCTCTGTCTCGACCACTCCGTCTCCATCTTCTTCTTCATGATGGCCGAGACAAAGGCCGACACCCGGTTCCAGCTGCTTCCGTTCTTCATCATTTCCGGAACCAGGGTGTCCGGCGCGAGACGGCTGATCACGCCGACGTCGTCGTCCTCCTCTTCATCGTCGCCGCCAGGATCGATCGCTGTTGTGGCCGTCCCGCGCCTCTCCTGCTCCCAGGCCTCACACTCGAACAGGGTGTGCCAAGGTGTGTCCTCCGCCCCTCGATCACAGTGCGCGCACACGGGGCTCGGCGCTATCGACATCCGATATAGGTACGTGCCGAAACACCCGTGGCCGCTCAGTACTTGGGTAAGGTGGAAGTTAAGCGCTCCGTGCGTTCTTCCTACCCATCTGTCGAGGTCGCGTATCAGCGCTCGGGTCCACTCGCCCTTGGTCGAATGGGCGAGCGCGTCCTTCCACTTCCGAAGCGTGTCCTGCTGGATGACTCGCTTGACCCGAAGTGCCTCCCGTTTCGTCTTCGCTTTCTTCTTCGCACCGTATACCGCCGCAATTTCGCCGACCTTGAGTTCGATTGGCGGTATACGCGCTAACACGCCTACTGCATCCGAAGAAACAGTGCGGTACGCACTGACACACCTTATCGCGGCTTTTCGCTGGATCTTCTCCATCTCCGCTCTCCTGTATGGTATCTCGATGGCGTCGGCGAATACTGGCGCCCCGTATAGGAGGACCGACATGATGACGTTGACGTACATCATACGTCGCTGCTCTCTCGGCCCCCCTAGGTTCGACATCAGACGGGACAGCTGGCCGGCTACTCGATCCGCCTTCTCAGCTGCCCGTCGGAAGTGCTCTCGGAAATGCAACTTCCCGTCGAACCACAGCCCCAGGTACTTCAGGGCTGTACAGAGCCCAATCTCCACACCTTTCAGGACAAAGGTGGGTGGGCTGTACTTGCGTCGCGTCGTAAACAGAACAGCTTCTGTCTTCTGAACCGCTAAGCACAGCCCCGCCGACTCGATCCAGTGGGTCAGCATCTCCAACGCCTGGTTCACTCGTCGCGTGACCTCTGCTGTTGTCTCCGCCTGGCACACCACCAGCGTGTCGTCGGCGTAACAGATCAACTTTACGCCTGGTGGTAGTGCCAGCCTCAGCATCCCATTGAAGGCGACGTTCCACAGGGTAGGTCCGAGTACTGATCCCTGAGGAACGCCGCAGGTCATCTCCCGTGTGATTGGTCCGGCCGCCGACTCCATCTCTATCCGGCGACCGGAGAAGTAGCTCCTGATGATGCGCACGAGGTAACCAGGTACCCGCGCCAACTCCAACGCCTCCATGATACGCGTATATGGAATGGAGTTGAACGCGTTCTTGATGTCGAGGCTGACCGCCGCGCAGAACTGCCGCTCGCGGATCGCCTTCTTCGCCAGACTCTTCAACTTCAGCGCCGCGTCCGCAGTCGAGCGGCCAGTTCTGAATCCGTACTGACTGCTCGAGATTGTCTTCCGCCTTTGAAAATGCTCCTCCAGCCTATCCACGATGGTACGCTCAAACACCTTGCCGACGGTGTCGAGCAGGCAAATAGGCCGGTACGAGGACGGCTGGCCATCTGGCTTTCCTGGCTTCTTGATCAGTGCCAGCCGCGCCGTCTTCCATCTGCTAGGGAATGTCCCCTCCTGCAACGCCCGATTGAATACGTTGGTCAGGAGGGACGGGTCTGCTCGGTGGACTACTTCCCAGACGACGTTGGGAATCATGTCCGGACCAGGCGTCTTCCTCTTCTTTGTCCTGATCCGGTCGATCGCGCTGTCCACTTCTCCTACACTAAGCAGAGGGATATCCTCTCGCACTTCGGCAGAGACTGCCGTTAGCGGGGGGCGCTGGGGGAACAGTTCTTGAACTACCTGTTGCAGCACCCCCGGCTCCATACGGCTCGTCAATGACGGCCCAGACTCTTCGACAGTGACGGATTTAGAGGACGGGCTTGGAAAGTTTACACCCAATCCAAACATTTCTAAAGCTCCCCAGAGAATTCCACTTTTCTTCCTCCTATTCGCCTTCTTTCCTCCTCACTAAGAGAGCTCACGCTTCACATTTTTCGAAATCAAATGTTGGAATTCCGGAGCTTTAAAGTCAGTCTATATTCTCCGAGAAGGTAATACTGAAAGTATATTAATTTCTCAAGTTAATTCGCTTTATTTCACGGTACTGCTTAAAATCATCAATCCTTCTATCTCTGGAAAGGGGCTTTAAATTTTTTGCCAGAAGGAGAGTCAGAATTTTTTTCTCGAAAAATCTCCCACATTTTATCGAAGACAATGAGAAGTATGTAGTCAAAAAATCACGTATATATAAGACGCTTCTCAGCAGTTTCTCGAGAAGCCACGACGAATTACAAGATTATTTTATTACAGCCTTTTTATTTATAAGCAAGTATGATCTACTCAAGTATTACTATTGGTAAACGGGGGAAAAGCCCACTTTCCCTTTGCTTACGTCCCTCTTCGGCAGTGGCGTCGCTGGTTTTTTTTTTTTTTTTTGGGGGGGGGGGGTATTTTTTTTAGTAGTGTTGACCTACATTCATCGGCTTTGGTGGATTTTTTTTTTGGGGGGGGGGGGTGTAGTATGTTGTATCAAAGTGTCTAACAGTCATTTAAATCATTTATTTTCAGTCATGGTCATTTGGAAATTTAAGAATCAGCAAATTATATCATGAAAGAGAAAACAAAGAATTTAGAATTGGAAAATTCTATTATAATGACCAGGGCTGCAATTTTTATGCGAATGCATCTTTTTATCTATGGCGTATACGTATAAGTTTCAAAAGATCTTCACGAATCACAGAATACTGAGTCAAATGAGCAACACTTCATCTTGGCATTTACCGCATATTTTGCACCAATTCTTCTTATTTTTCAACCCCCCCCCCCCAAAAAAAAAAAAAAATATTAATAAAATTATTTTCTTAGTGTTGAGAATGATGTCCGACTCCAAAAAAAATTGTGAAGACTTAAGGGTTAATGAATCAGCAGAAAAGCTTTTAGAAAAATATGTTTTTTTGCACGTGAGATAACCTTTCTCTTGCCCCCATCATCACATTCATCAATCATCAAGAAATTACGAATAGAGGTGCATTATCTCCTGGGTGCATCTCCTATTAAAAGAAGATTGGGCTCTTAATTAAGGAGATACTTTGCTATATCATTTTAAAATATGATAAAAATTTTTTCAGTGTATCCAACTTAATTAATTTTTCCTTTGAAATGATATACTCATATGGTATTTGCATATTTATGCATGTTTTACAATTTTGGCGCATATTTTCGGCATATTATTTAGACTGAATTTAGTGCGTAAAATATGCGTATATTTTGCTATTTTTTGTGCATAAAAATTGCAGCCCTGATCATGACGATAAATCGAAAGATCAGCTTACAAGAGTCTTCGCATGTATGACATGCTCATGTGAGTCGTGTGAGACGTGATCATCATGCGCGTATTAAGGTAGGTGAGCTCAATAAGACCCTAATTTAAGGTCTTGGCTCTCCAAACTTTCATGTAAGTGATTTCATGTTTTTCCTTTTTTGTATTATAGTCGTCAACTACAACATTTAAAAATTGGCTGTCTTGAAATTTTTCTAGACTGCTCCACGTTCCTCAGATCTTCTAGTAAAAATACCCCTTTTTCAAAACTTGATAAGTCCAGCGCACCAACGAACGGCCTATAACGTACTAACACTAATACCTAATAAGCCTGACCTGAAATTCGATAAATAAAAAGTTAAGCCTGGTTCAACTAGAAATGTATGAGTAAGTTATACCAGAAATGATAATCAACTGATCTTACCAGGCTGGACCTTATTAAGTTACATAAAACTACTTTTCGTTAGTATCGCATACCTCGGTTCCAAATTGCTCAAATTTCAATTTTCTGGCATCGATCGTTAACCAACTACCACTACAACAACTATCCAATGTTTGATTTCTGGATAGATTCCATTTGACTAACATAATACTCGTAAATTCTCCAAGTTACACAAAAATCATATCGGAGCATTTTCTACATTATTAGAAAATCATCAACCGGCATATCTCGCACCAATGGACTAATATCTTGATTAAAACAATTGGACAGTGTTGCCATATAACGAAGGAACAACTTCGCTGTTCGTTTTAATGCAGTCTAAAGCATGGCAGTCAAGATCGTGGGACTTATATTGTGGATCCGGGCCTTATCGGGCTCATCTACCTCATGCCATAAAGTTAGATTTTTCCCCCATGAAAATGTAGTTTTATAGACGAAGAAGTATAATTTAGCTTTAGGTTATTATTTTAGCACATTCATAGCAAATTGGGGGGGGGGATCAAGGTCATTGATTTTCAGATTTCGATTTTGTTAAACACTCTGTGTATGTTTATTGCGAGTTAAGTGTATGTAACGATACTACTATTAATTGCGGTATCACACGGTACTAATTCGTTTACATTGGCCTTTGAATTGGGGGAGGGGGGAATTTTGATCATTTCCAGTCCCAATGTATTTTTTTGGGGTGTAGAAATTACCCGTCGACCCCCCCCCCCCAGCGACGCCCATGCTCTTCGGGCAAAGGTCTCTCCGTTCAGAGCCCAGTTGCAGTTGTTGCGATTGGCAGCTGCTCTTCGCCATGGGAGGCCTATAAATTTCTCAATCTCGTCTCTCCATCTTGTCAACGGCCTTCCCCTCGATCTTTTTGCTTCATATGGCGTCCAGACTTCCCTATCCAAATTCTATCTCGCCATATGACCAGCATAGCTCAATTTCAACTTTTTGGTTTTATATCCTAAATCCAGCATCCGCGTTTTTTCCCTTATGATTTAAGAAAATCATTCTTTCAGAATAACTTACCAAATAAGACACTGAAAACAGAATTACCCTGAAAATGCCTCATTTTGTTATAGTCCACATAAGTTGACACAAATTAGAGTACAAAATAGAAAAAAATCATAGAAAGCTGAAACTTTGTACATTAGTCTAATTAAGCGGTCTGTGCTACATACTAAGAATCCCAACGAATCCGATGCCGGCGTCGTCCCCTAGGGGGCAAAAATGGGGGCGTAAATCAGTTTTTTGCTTACATGACACTAAAATTTGAGTTTAGAAAAAAAATATGTTCCAACAAATGTGATAGGGAGTAAAAAAATACATTAAAAATGTTCATACATATTTTCCTGTAGAGTGCGTATTTGTTGAATGAATTAATATCAAACTTTGAGAATTTTCCTCCATGTGTACATTTTTAATGTAACTTATACAATGTAGACTGGCGCACGCTTGTATACTTTAATTTCTATTTACTTTGTCAAATAATTTATATGTCTGAGGTCAATGGATCTGTGGCTGACAAAGAAAAATGAAAAAAAAAACCACAATGAATTGAACCTTATACACTGTTTTACGAAAGAAACGCCCTAGTCTGCTTTATATTAACCATTCCGATCGAAAATCGATCATCGATCATTTTCGATTGTTCGGCATTTTGAAACAGACTTTTCGATCCGATCATGACTTTTCGATCATTTCTGATCGATCTTTCAAATACCTCATGATCGATTTTCGATCTCTGATCGATCATTTTCGATTAATCGGCATTTAAAAATTGATTCGATCGTGAATTTTTGTTTATTTTTTTAATCCGTTTTCCTGTTTCCAGTAAATCAATTAATCGAAAGATCGGCGATCAAGTTATCGATTGATCAATAATTGATCGATCAATCAAAAAATCAATTTATTCTTCCCGATGTTTTTGATCGATTCGATTTTTGAAATGATCGATTTCCAATTTAAATTGATCACGGACTTTTGGACGATCGGAATGGTTATTTATATGTTTCCAAGAAGGTATATGGAAAAAGAAATTTAACTTACGTTCGATTCCCCAACCACTGCGGCTACGCTTCAACATTTCCAGCGAGCGTATCACCAGGTGAAAATTTGGTTTGGTCTCAGATTGAATCCAGATAAATAGGACTGGAGAAAGACGGAAAATGGACTAACACCTATTTCAACTACCGCAACTGCAGCGCCCGAATATATTTTAAAAATCATTTTTTGTTCATGTAAGAAGGACTCTTGCGGCAAGAAGTGCGGTGGCCGTAAAATGGGACTGACCTGCTCTGGGGTGTGCCTCTGTTCAGATTGTTCAAATTATGAATTGAAACTCTGAATTTGGAAGAGCCTGAATAATTAAATTTTACATTTACCTATATCATTTCTGTACGTACACCTAATGTTACATGTAGTATGTATTTTCGAATATTTTCAATTTAATTCTGATTTATGTATGGAGTGCGAGTAATTTGACGTTTCAAGTAGTGGGAGGGGGAGGGGGTTATTCTCTTCATTCCATCACGGGTGCGAGTATTTGGAATAAATCTTCTCGTATGCGTAAGTCTACGTCGCATAGATTACATTAAATGTGTACATAGAGGAAACATCTCAACGTTTGATATTAATTTATTTGACAAATATGCACTCTGCTGGAAAATGTGTGAGGCCATTTTGTATGTATTTTTTCATTCTCTATCACATTTGTTTGAACTTCTTTTTTCTAAACTCAAATTTTATTGAGATATAAGCAAAAACTTTTTTACGTCCCCACTTTTGCCCTTCAGGGGACGACGCCGGCACCGGATTTGTTAGGACTTTTACAGGGTTGCCACTTTTTTTCAGGATTGGTTTTCCCTGACTTTTCCCGGTTTTCCAGGCCAACTTTTCCAATTTTCCCTGACTTTTTTACAGGATTCCGAGAAAACCCAGAGGGAGGAGAGTCACAGAAATCTTTTACAATACAGATTTAAAAAAAATCGCTATCGAGAAGAAGAAGGTACAGATGTAATTTATGTAACATTTTTCAATATTATAGACTATTTCATTTGCAAATAGATTATCATTATTCTTACGTTATGATAAAAAAAGTTTACTCTGATAAAATACGAACTCGTTTGTTATTTTCAGAAAATTTCCCTGACCTAAATGAAAATTCCCTGACTTTTCCCTGACTGACCAAATTCCCTGACTTTTCCCGGTTTTCCAGAAAGTGGCAACCCTGTTTTAGTATGTTGTTCAGGACACTTGACTGAATCAGTGTACCAAGTTTCAGCTTTCTATGATTTTTTTCCTAGTTACAACCTAATTTATGTAGACTATTAGGTGATTTGTTTCGTCTCATTCTAACTCATGTATAATGGAAGAAGAAAATGGAAAGGGACGTCGAGCCCAGTGGGAAGAAAAATGCTCCACCTCCGCGTAGTATTTCATTCAATTATAACATACCGGACATCTCGGGACTCGATCAACTTAATTCAAATTTCAAAACGATCCCAACTTTTGCAATAAATTTTCTCGAGCTTCAAAATTTTTCACAACGGAGAAAAAAGTTCTATTTCGGACGGACCAACTTCGAACGGCGTTATCTTGGCAGACACAGTCCCCCAGCTACGATATCATCGTCTGACCCCGTCGTGTCATAAAAAACCTATATATTTACAGTAGCTAAACCACCAAACCTCGTCTCATTTTTTTTTCTCGTTCGTACTCGTAGACTCCTTCTTATAACAACTATATATGTATGGCCTATGAAACCGATCTGTTCGAACGTTTCGATGTATTATTCGTGTTCGACGGCTGATGTAAAATAAACAGAGCTGGCGATCGAGATGAGTGTGTCCACTGGGTGTTTATGTAACCACTTCCCCTACGATATTTGCCCACCCGCAAACAGTCCCGTTTTATTTGCTCGAGGCCCGTCGACTGTTCTTCAAACATCACCCACTAAACGATGAAATCGGAATTTCAAGTATCGAACGCGGTACAATGTTACCCCATTATTACTCGTCTGTATTCGTCAACCCATCTCTATTATTAAAAATACTAATTAAAAAGTATTTATGGGCATTGCGACGGGGCAAATGAAAAACGAGTACATCATAAATATATACTACACAGACAACTTTTTCGATGCCTAATTATATCACGAACACTTGGCGCGAACGATTCACTCGACATCCAGAAAGCTATAGGTACAGAAAAACAAATGTTCACGGGGGAAAAAAAAAAAGAAAAAAAAGTTGAATAAGTGAACCTCGATGTATCATTGAAAAACCAGCATCTGTCGGATGCATGAATTACAACTTAAAAATTTTTTAAATATAGGGTAACGCGAGCGAGCAATGAAGCAGAGACTCGTTAACGGACGGTTTTCGTCGTTCTTAATAAATCGTTTCCGCGGGGCTGGCTTCGTAAAACCGCGGCTGTAAAATGACGTTTCTTTTCTCCTCTGCCCTCTCGGCCTGGCCGCCTCGCGCTCATTCTCCGAATTTTGTGCGCTTAAATTATACGGTACAGTCAGAAATGGTACTGCGGTGGTGGATACCGCCACCGGCTACACGTCCACAACACCCTTAATTAGTGTACAAATACTCACGATAACGCAACACCGAACCGCGGCCACGGAGTTCCAGCCGCGTCGGTTTCAGGTCCGCGATGGCAGAGGCCGAACCTAGCCGGGCAGAACTTCACTCCGAATAACGAACATTTGAGCATTCAAATCGCACCACTGAACGATCGAGAAAACTGGGCCGAAGGCGACGGTACTGCCGGCAAAGCCCACCACCGCTTTGAGGATGAATCACGTACTGGCTGATTCATGTACCACTGAGCGAAATTTTGCTGCTGTAATCCAAATTTGGACTCCACTCTGCAGACACTCTACAAACTCGGAAATGGAACGGAGAAAAGGTTTCTATACATGCGGTTATTTAATGACTCTGAGGGAGTTGCGACTAACTTGATGCTTTCTCATCCATCAGGAGACGAAGTGTACACCAAACTTCAGTTTTTCCGCTGGAAAAGCGATGCACACGAAAAGATCACCAAAATACAAAATGAATTAACTTACAAAATTTGCGGAATAAAAGCATTCGCAAACAGGGTTGGGAAAGCCGAATCCGAATCCGAATCTGAATATTGAAGTTTAAGAAATTGTTCTGTCTCTAAAGCGAATCCGAAGCTGAGTGTAATCACCTTGCGATGGAGGAGCCGAAACTGAAGTTTATAACGCAATGTTACTGAAGCTGAAGCGAAGCCGTGTAATGTTTCAGATTTTTGGCTTTGGTTTCGGCTCACGTTCATGTCATATTGCCAGGATCCGTGATACGGGATTTTGACGTATATATCCACTTGAAAATGTCCCGCGAAAAGTACCTAAAGGCTGAGATCGATATTTGATCAGGTGGAAATGGACCTTAAATTTGAATGGTATGTTTCTCAGATTACTTGATTGACCTAAGATGATACCAGTATACCCGTCAAACCAGCATTCAGATGACGAGAAGTCGAAACTCGAAGCTGAAGCTGGATCCGAAACCGAAGCTACAACATGAATATTTCTGAAGATCCTTCCAGCTTGCAATTAAGCTGAATCCGAAGCTAAGTTAATAAGTTTCGACTTTCCGAACCCTGTTCGCAAATGTCTTGCAGGTGTGATAGTAGGGCAACGCAACTCGTACATCTTGATTTCAGCTTCTAAATTTATTTTCAAGACCTCTCAGTGATGGCCACAGAATTCAATTTCTTGTGCGGTGGACACTTTCAAACAACCACAATGCCTTCAACAACGTACATCAATACTTATGATACTCTCTCAAGAAGACCTTCACTTGGTGGAGCGTATGGCTACGCAAGCATGCCAAATTGGTTCCTCGGACATCGCACCTCCGGCCCTGGAAACTACCCTTTCGAGTATCGCATAAAGACCGAAGTGATGTCTTGAGGCTGACCCGGCGCCCCATTTCGCCTCTTCTTGCTTCGGAATCGCGCTGTCCTGCCAGGGCCACTATAGACACCCTACTGACCGAGGCAACACTCACCCAACGTTAATCTGGAACTTGAGTGGCCCAAGCTGGACTGCGCAAGTCCTGTAGATTGTGCAGAGCGTTATTAAAATTCTGACCATCAGACTAACCCCTTCAACAATAGTATTGCAACATCACGGTGAGGAAAACTGGCTCGGATGACTCCTAGTCGTATTTAATCAATTTTGATCCGGTTTGCTCGACTTCATCCGGATTTGATAGTTTTTAGTCAATTTTGGTGTTTTTTTTTTCCTAGTCGTTTTTAACCAACTTCGGTTTTTCTTGATAAATTTCGATCAAATATTATCGAATTTGGTCGTATTTAAACGTATTTGGACACTGTAAGTCAATGTTGGTCAAATGTTAGTCAGATTAAGTGTAGTAGTTAGTCATGTTTAATTCATGTTTATATTATTGGCTGCCTGTTTATTATACTATACGCCAATTTCTCAAGGATGTTTAGTTGTTCAGACTAACCCCTTCAAAAGTAGTGATTAAACTCTGGGG
Source organism: Acanthococcus lagerstroemiae (assembly GCA_031841125.1). NCBI lineage: Eukaryota > Metazoa > Arthropoda > Insecta > Hemiptera > Eriococcidae > Acanthococcus > Acanthococcus lagerstroemiae. The sequence continues at coordinate 37,893,523 of CM063108.1, read as the reverse complement.
TGAGTGCGACTGGTTCTGGTTATGCTTTGTCGTATTTAATCAATTTTGGTCTGGTTTGATCAACTTGAGTCGGATTTTATCGTTTCTAGTTTCTGGTCGTTTTTAATGATGTTTGGTTTTTATTTTTGATAAATTTCAGTCAAGTTTTACCGGATTTTGTCGTATTTAGACGCATCTGGATATTCTAAAAATCATTTTTGGTCACGTTTTTGTCATTTTTGACAATTTTGTAACAGTAATCATGTTCCCTTCAGGTTGATTTTGTGGAGAAAAATCTCAAAAATCAAACATTATTTATTATTAAGTATTAGCTGCTTCATTATCGTGTATTCCAGTCCTTAAAAATATTTTGTTCGGATGTAAAAATTTAAAACTACTCCTATTAAATAGAATTTGAAGTCTTCGACTCATGGTATTTATTTTTAGAATTGCAGGTCCTTTCGTCGATTTCAATTAAATAGTCAAATTAAGTCAGAGTGGGCCAGTTTTCGTCATTTCAGACTGAATTTGGAGTTTTGGATGGATTTGATCAATTTTTTCTTTCAGTCATCACCTTTGGGCAATCTTTAGATCGACTCGTTTGGTTTTCCCTAGATTTGGTCGGTCTACAGGTTTGGACAGATTCGCTCATTTTAGGGTAATCTGAGTCAAATTTGATTGATTTTCATCGCATTATGGTTACTTTAGATCGGATTTGGCCAAATTTGGCCATTCCGTATTTTTGATCGTGTATGGTTCGAGCTGTGTGTTCTTCTTTTGGTATTTTGATCAGATTTGGTCATTCCTGGTCAGATTCTGCTTGCACGCAGGGAGAAAAGAAGGGCAGAACATTTCTTTCTCTTTCAAAATCTAGAAGAAAGAAAAAAAAACAGGGAAGGGTATGAAAAATCATCAAGATCTAAAATATCTGTTAAAGTACACTTCTGCCTGTTTTTTTTGCTGGCCTACAGTTTGATTTTTCTTCGTGGTAGTAGGGGGGAAATGCCTTGAAATCAAAGCTAGCATATGCCCCCTGTCACACCCGTAGGTTGTTCTGGTGTTATGACGCTTATAAAATGTAGAAAAAATAAATACAAAAATAAAATCAGAAGAAAATAAACAAATAAAAATAAATAGAGGTTTGGTTGGCCGAGTGGATAGCACGTTGGTCTTGAAATCCAGAGGTCTCGGGTTCGAGCCCACGTAACAACTCGCCAGATTTCGACCTAGGCCGGTTTTTCGGCTAGAAGGGAAAAGGGCTAAGACAGCTCCAACAGCCTCCCCGACGTCTCTGAAGTAATGCTCGAAAGGGCGGATTCCAGGGCTCGGGCTGACAGCAAATTAGAAAAATAAATAAATAAAAAATAAACGAATGAACGAATAAAAAAAACTAAATAAATGAAAAAGGAATGAGGCATTACATAATATTATACAAATAAGCATAAGAAATAGAAAAGGAATAAGACGTCTCTTATTATCATAAAAAATATGTGGAACAAGTAGGTATTTAAGTAAATTGAGGGGCTAAGCATTTTTCTTTATTATTACTGAAAAACACTTCCCTCTTCCAATCAAAGTTGACCGTTTTTAGCCAATTTTAGTGCTTTGGTCCTTCTTTATTTTTCATCAATTTTAATCAGGTTCGCAGGTTCAATATTATTTTTAGTCAGATTTAGTTACTTTTAGTTTTTAATCGCTTTTATTATTTTCAGTGATTTTTCGGTGGGAATAATCACGTTTATTGTGCTTGCTTTTTTTGGTCAATTTTAGTCAGATGACTGATACACGGGTTATTCTAGATCCAAATTGTGTTTTCTAATGGATTCTGTGACAGGCGCAAATAGGGAGCTCCCAATCTTCTGAACCTGCCTCCCCAACAAAACTAGAATATTATATGAGCGAAAGAATTTTCACAATTATTTTGATACTTGTCAGCGCTCCATGAGCTTCCATTGCAAGTCAACTATTTAAGTATTATGTTTCTTTATTTTTTTTTATTAATACAAACATCTTATCTTCTACAATCTGATCATCCGAATAATTCAGAAGTACGCTAAATAACGAGAACAAGATTGCGTTCCACTAAAAGCTTCTCCAGTTGTTTTTAGTATTTTTTCCTCAACTATGGTCAAATTTTCTTAATTTTGATTATTATTTTGATTACGGTAAAATCACGAATACGTACTTTTTCCCCAAAATTTTGTTCTCAAAATTTGAGGTGCGTATTAGACACTGCATATATATGTGACCGGCTCGGAGGAAATGGCGGGGCTTACGTCTAAAAAACTGATTTTGGGGTTTTAGCAGATTCATATTCTCGATCTTAAGGAGTATGCATCCACTCCCGTTTGCCCAACTTCAAAAAACCTATTTTTCACGGATGTACAAGCGTTTAAAAATTGATAGTTGAAAAAAAAAAAAAAAAAAAAAAGTAATTTATAAGAAAGAAGATTAACGACTATGTGTGTGATTTTTATCACAAAATGAGTAAGACAATCTTCAATCGCTATAGAATTGGTTGCATACTTTCTATTTTGAAGGGGCAATTCAATATTTATTTTTTTTTGAAAATGCTGATAATAATTTCAAACATTTTTAAATAAAAAATTTAAACATGGTATTTCATTGTTCATACTATTTGTAACAAAGTACTTTCTAGACATAATTGTCTATCTTCAATATTGAAGGCGCAAAAAATTATCCAAAAATATTAACTTTTTAATTAATACATGGCCCTTTCAATTTTGAGAATAGGCTATTCTTTCAGGAGAGCTTTTTTGTACTTCGTAAATGAAGTAGCATACTAAGATGAGTTTCTCCATTTAGAAATATGACAGAATTTTTAAATAAGAAACAGGTGACTATCACTTTTTCTCTGCTTCCTCCCACTCCCAACCGCGCTGACCGCTCCGACATGTTCCACACACTCACAGATGTCACACAACACGATTCCGAAGGCATAACCTGCAGTACGAACCACGTGCTTAACGATACAGTGTTACCAAACTTCAAACGCGTTTTTCTCAAAAACTTGATTTTAGACGTAAACCTCTTTTCTTCCGAGCCGGTCACATATATATATTTTTTTCTTCAATGAAAAATTATACATTACACAGAATAACTGATAAATTCTGGTGCATGCACGAACAAGTACAGCAAATGCAGATAAGGAGTTGAATGAGTACCAACAGCAACAATGTATGTCCAGTCCTGCAGTACGTGATGAAATCTGACGAGTGCCTAATGCCTATATTATGATGGTTCAGATACTAGAGAAACGGAAGAGTTATTAATTGAAAAAGTGATAATGATTTGAATTTTTTGACATGCTTGCACCAATTCTTTTGATATTCCGTCTTTGTAAATTTTAATGCGTATTATACACGAATTTAATTTTTTTTGTTTTGAAAAATGCCTTGAAAATCTGGGGTGCGTATTATATACGAGTGCGTATTATATGTACTAATCGAGATGTTGCAGTACTTTCGATCATTCTTGGTTTCGATTCATTTGATACATTCAGTCGGTTGTTAGCTTTACCCTTATTTAGAAATTTTATATCAATTTTCATTAGTTTTTGTTATTTTCAGTTCAATTTGGTTCGTTTCTAGCAATTTCATTAATTTTGAATCCTTCGTTCGAATAGATTTTTTTTTGGCCAATTTTGGTTGTTTTTTGTTATTTTTAGTGGAATTTAATTCACCTTGGTTGTTTTCCATGATGTTTGCATCAAATAGCTTTTGATCAATTTTGATAAATATTCAGTCTTTTTTTATTATAATTTGATCCCTGGAGGTTTCCTCGAACTGCTGAAATGACTTTCCCTCACCTTTAGTCAGATTTGGTTGCCTTTATTAATTTCTTGTTGTTTATTGTCTGTTCACGTCACTTGTGATAACATCTAGTCAGAGCAGGATTTACACATGTACACAAAAGACAAAAAGACCATGGTTCTAGTAAACTGAGTTGGAAGGAAGTGCCACGAAATATGATATACAAAGATGAGAACAGAAAAGAAAAATCTAAGGCATGTTAAGAAGTTGTGGTACGTCTCCTCGATAGTGGGGAGGACTAGTTTACTTTCGTCTTAATAAATGCAGTTGCTGCGATGACAGAGATGTGACTGGACGTATCCTGCGCGTACTTTTTCGGTTTTACTTCATGTTCATAGTTTGCGGACTCAAAAGATTGACATTTGAGCGAATGCGGATAACTTAAGGTTACTAAAAATGGTTATAGGTATCGAAATTACTTTTGATTTTTCTTTTCTAATTAATATGCTGCAGCTGTTTTATATTGGATGTACCCCTTAATACCAAAAATGATCATTTTTGGTAATTTGACGAGGAGATATACAGGCCCAAAAAATAGATCCAAGTTTCGTACTTTACCTCACTGTAATTGATCACGGAGCAGGATCCTACCGCCATACCCCTTCAACTTTCTCCTAGTGCCGTTGCCAGCGACTACATCTCAAGTGTAGTTAGAAATAGATTGATGTTGGAATCTCACAGACACGAACGCTGTTGCCGCGAATTTCAGCTCATCTCTGAACCGGAGACGAGACGACGTACTCGTGGTCGCGTAAGAACAAGCGACTAATTAGGAGCCGTTTCTCAATTCGAGTAGCTTCCTCTCGTCTAGATACTATAATATCGTACCAAGTTACACTATACGGGATACATATATACATATATCATCGTGGTTAATATTGCACGCGGAAACTGGCTGCCAAGATGCTTTCCAGTTTCCACTTTCCACCATTCAGTCATCATTATCAACGTGCACCGCGCGCGCGATAATGGACCGCATTCGAGCGAGTATATATTGATAAATTAAACCGAACACGAAAAACTAATTTTCTACTCGAATATAATCGAGAACGGCGGTGGCGCTGCGCTATTATATATAAGGTCGTTTTATTTTCAAATTTTCTCCTCGACTGAGTGACACGTATCAGCAACGTAAGGAGCGCAACGCGGCACCGGGACCTCAAGATACTGTGTACATCGCGCGATACTTACTTCAATACACAAAGAGAAGGAAAACTTTGCGAGTATACTCGACAACTCGACTGTAATACTAAATTTTAGGGGTGTCAAACTTCTATACCGTAATGCAATTACCGAAGTTTCCGCTGTTAATTTCGCCTATTATGTGCACTTTGATCCAGTCTTGCAAGACGTTTCAACAAGGTCGCACCCATCGCTAATTTATTTTGCCCGGATCTGATACAGAAGATAAAACTACCGAGCTGACGTCGACTACTGATGGCGATGCCGCGCCGAGCACTTAGGTCGGGCAAAAAAGCACGACAGCGTCTTGACACGTGTGAGAGCTGAAAAACCGAACTAGAATATTCGTCGAATCGCAGCCGGCGAAAACGCTAAATTTATTATGCAGATGAAAGATGAACGAATAAATCGCCGTATACACCCGGATCGAGTCTTTCGCTAATTGGGACGTAAATACCTGCGCGGTTCCGTAAAAAGAAAACAGAAAAACACAGTGCCTAATGTCTTCCCGATCTCGACTAATCCGGTGGAAGTGAACGTTAAAACAGACGGTAAACTTGAAAAAACTGCCATCGAAGATTTGTTTTCTTAAATTTGTTCGAAATAATTCACAAATGACTATCGAAGAGTTCCTCGAGCGAGTCCGGCATGCTTCAGTCGAAAATGAACCTTCATGAGAATTGAGACGAAAAAGCTCCCTATCAGCTTTTCTCCCAAAGGTGATGAGAATTAGAACAACTCTTTTACTTTCCTCCCGATTCTGACGCAGGCCCAATCGGGGTAATTCCGGGATAGGGGGTGCGGCGTCCCGGGACCAATTTGGCAGGTGTGCATCGCCATACGCCGCACTACTATCGAAATCTTTTACTCGAATACTGCTACACTACAAGTTCACACACAGGCAGTATGGGTGAAAATCTGAATTCTGGACGACATATCACCTCAGAGGTGGATTTCGGACCAAAGACACAGGCAGCAACCGTCCTAAAAGGCTCATCATTTGCAAGAGGAAAAAAAAGATAAGAATAAAGTGGGACGGTTCTGCCAGGGCCTATTCGGATACAGAAAAATGTGTTTTATGATTCTCGTAGACTTCTCTTTCCATCCAAAAAGGGCAGAGACTGTGGAAAAAATTGTCTTACGATTACAGTAGGGATGTCAAAATAGAGGTTAGACGATTTCTCAAGAACCCCTTTGTGACTCTCTCTTCAGAAAGTGAAAGTTAGGCGATTCTGCTGACGTAGCAACGGGAAGAGGAGAGGTGATGCGGGAAGTCAATGCGGTTGAAAATCCGGCACTCGGCAAATCTTAGAACCCTCCCAGCCAAATTGGAAAAGTAAATACTTTTCTTGTAGATTTCAACTAAGATTGGCTTGCTACACCCCTTCCACCTCCGTCCCCCAAAAAAAACTGGCGCTGCGGCCCTAGGTGAAGCCCCTTCATAATATGATTCTATAATAAATAATTAAATTAAATTAATTTTTCATTAGAAAAAATTATAACTAAAAAATATAAATGATAATATTAAACCAACTAACTGCGTCGCCACACGTACCAAGACAAGGAGGTGAGGGGTGAGTGAAGAGAAAGCGCGTCCGGCTGTGGGGACCTGAATTCCAGGTCAGTATTCGGGGAGCGCGAACCTCGGTCAGTAGAGAACCCCATGATGTCTCTGGCAGGACGCGCGCACCGGAAGCGAATCGGCGAAATGGCGGCTCTGGTCGGCCTCAAAACGTCGATACTCGAAAGGGTAGTTTCCGGTGCGGGGGGCCGGTGTCTGAGGGGCCACTTTGGCATCGTGCATCACCATACGTCCAACCACACCAAATGATAATATTAAAATATTAAAAGTAATACAAAAATTATTAAAACTGAGGAGCGCACTTCCAAAGTAACCTAACTGCAAAATTATGATTTCATGAGTTTTTGTTTTCAACACCGCTGTCTTGCCGCGCTAGTGGCATACTTAGCCAAAACAAAGACGAAAAAATGTTTCTTGAAGGTTGAACTTATTGATAGCTACCTTAAAAAATCAGTTACCTATACTTTACTATTTTGCTTATTAAGTGTTTTGTTTGTTCTTCTCAAAGCAAAAGTTCTGCAGTTAGGTCACTTTATAAGTGAGCTCCTCAATTGCTAATACTGAGATTAATATAATAACCAAGCAATTAAATTAAAATTTTTATCTCTGGCAAAAATAAATGTCAATAATTCTTATGGTAAATTTAATAAAATTTAACATTAGTTTGAAAAAGTTAAAAATATTTTAATAAGTTATTTCTTAGTCAAGTTAGAAGCTTTATTAGTAATATTTTAATTGAATAAATTATTTTCTTTAAATTATCAACAGGATTTTAATCACAATCGCAAGGAATAAGATAGATATTATGGGCAAAACAACTGACACCCCTCCACGTTTCGCCTTTCTTGTCCCCCAGAAAGTAACAAAAACCAAGACATAAAGAATTTTATCAGGAATCGGAGCTATATTCAAATTTTGCTCCAGAGCCGGAAGCCAGCTCAAAGTAGCCCCGGTGTTGATATGGTTTGCGAAAATTTTATAATAAATCAAACAAACATAGCATACATGAGTAAATTTAAAATTATTTTTAATTACTAAAATTTTAGTTTAAAAAATTCATCATTATTTTCATCTTAAATATTAACTTAATATTTTTTTAAATAATATTTTTATCAATAATAATTGATTATTTTTATGAATTAATATTGAAATAATCAATATCAATATTTAAAAAAATATTAAATTTGAAATTAATAATGTAAACAAAACCAATAATAAAAAATAATTTCATTTCTATTAAATCTCATCTGATGGAGAAGAAGAAAATACAGATTCCAGCGATCACCGCGAACTTCTATCTCTTATTTTATTGGGAGACGAGTTATATGTGTTCAAAGCACTCATACGACTACCTATGATAGTAAATAGGATTTTAGTTGCATTTTCTTTAATTCCCCAAACTTCTGTGTTTAGGACTAAAGGCATTTTGGAAGTCAGCTCTCCATATCCTACTTTACATCTGAATTCTACAGGACGTTCCATTTTCTAAGACCAGAAATTCCGTAAGGGAATCATGAGTAGGATGAGCAGTTCAAAAAACTGACCACTGGCTTTCTATTTGCTTCTTTTCTGTTATAAATCAAATTACAATTTGGGTGTGTGCGATGATAGTCGGAAATAGACTGGTTCAATCGGAATTCCAGAATAATCCGAGATAACTTCATTCTGCAAAGATACAGTGTAATTTTTCGATATCATCAGCTAAGAAATTAAGTAAGAAGGACGAAATGCTAAAATCCCGTTTTTTGGAGAATCAGAAAACCCGTTCTGTCCTAAACAGGGCCTAAGGATCGAACAACTTTCTATTTCTAAAAAAAAAAAAAAAATGAAAAAAAACTGATTTAAACATTCCATCCACCGGTAGATGTTTTATCAGAGGCTGCAAAATCAAAATTTCATGCTTCAAACTGGTGATACTGACTTGGTTTCAAAACTTCGAAATACAAGTTTCGAGGTTCTTTATTTCCAAGATTATATGGATTTTAGTTCCCCAGGATTGAAATTTCACGTTTTGAGAAGAGATAAAACTGACCTGACGTGGAGAATCAAAAAATGTCAAAATAAGGGTCGTCTTTTAGATCGTTTTGTTCGAATATTCCATCAGATTTTGCATTCAAGAGCTTAAAACCTAAACTTCGCGGTAGAAAATACCAATTATTTTTGCTTTCGAATTAAAATTTATTTTCATATACATTATCTGGAAACCAATGTCGAATGGAATACCAGTTTATGAAAAGATTGAAGTTTCTGTTCCATCATCTCACAGTGCGTTCGAGGACAACTTAAACTGGGCTAAATTGGCTGTATTTAAACTGACGAATATGTTGATTTATAAATAGGTAAATTTTATTTGTTGGTTTAAAAAATTGATTTTTTATGGTTTAGGGCCTAGGGACAGGAGTGAAGCGAGGTAGAAAGACGGATTTTTTTATAGTTATTGAGAGCCGCGAAAAAATGAGGAAGGGTGCAAAAAATGGGGGCGGGGGTAAGTCCTCAAAAGCATTGGGGATCTCGGCACCTCTGTGCTGACTTTGCTCTCCAAAAATCAAGGAACAAATTTTCAAAATTTAATTTTCTGCACGACTTCCTAACCACTGCACATATAAACTTACCTACATTTCTTCGTACGTTTATTACCATTTTATTTATAAATAATAAATAAACAGATTTTCTGTAACATTAAGAATACAATTTTTACATATTGTATCGCTGCTTACTTAATGTATCTTTTGCTATGTTTATACTTCGACTTATAAAATTACAATAGAAAATGAAATAACGTAGAATTCGTTTAATAATTCATTAAAGAACAGTTACCCAAAGACATTTTTAAATTGAAGTAATCAAGAAGAAATTTGTATGGGCTGCTCCCGCCCCAAAGCGTTCAGAAATCATGAGGGCCTCCACAGTATTCCAACTCTTGAATCTGGGCCTGATAAAAACAAAAGAAAGCTTGTGGCGCGGATTCCCCTTATCCAATCGACCTAAAAATTTGAAGGTTTTTTCTTTATTTTTTTTTGATTTTATTGGAACCAATTGAGGAGACGAATCACAGGAAATTCAGAAGGAAATATCACCAAGAGTAAATAACGACCACCCGAATGTAAAGGAAATTGTGTGTTCCTCTCATGTATTCCTAACATCCTTCCAGCTTACCCTCCCGGACTAGGGTATGCTCACGTGCGAAAAAGTGAGTGCTTAGAGGATAAGGTTCCAATCTACATTTACGGGGCGAAACAATAGAGGGGGCTGAAACATCCTCCAATAAGTTGACAGCCGGCAAATTTTGAAACTGTTCATTTGAATTTTTCATTTTTTATGAATATTCGTTTGTTTTGTTTTTTGTTGTTTTTTTTTTCAATTAAAAAATATTTCGATTAGGAAATCGGCAAATTTTTTATTTTTTAAACTTTTGTACACGAATTTCTAGTTTAAAAAAAAATTTGTCAGTGAATTTTTCTTCTACACTCCCCCCCCCCTCCCCAACTGAAAGTCAAGTTTCGTCTCTGTCCCGTGGCTGATTATCACGTACAAACTAAAGCCATAGCTGTACCCTAGGGTGGTACCTTCTTACCAACATGATTTTTATGATTTTCATTATTTACATGCGTACTGGTAATTTGAATATTCATGATCTTTTCCCGGGGGATTGTACGGAAGACGACCATCATCATCAGGACGCCTGAAGCCGAACCTACACCCAGAATAGTTCCAACACAAATAACCCGGATAAGAATCAGAGAAACTAGGTACATCTCCTCCTCTACCCTTCGCTCATTCCCCGCGGCCATGTTCGTCTCTAATCGTCATTCGCAACGACTTATCGAACTGCAGGCGATGAAAAGCTTCAACATCCGAAAATTTTTCCAAAAAGTACGTTCGACGCCAAATTTATTGCGCCGTCCAAACGCTAGCCGCGAGCCTTAAACTTTCGTCGTTAAACGCGCCACGCTGCGCCGCGTCATCGCTTTTCAGGCTTATTCGTTCGACGAGCGATACACACTATAAAATTACAGTCAACATCAACGAATTTCTAAAACGTAATTAATTAAAGTATATCTCCTCCCAGTTGGGGTCATCGGCGGATTAAAGCCCGGGCGCGACGAACGGAAAACAATACTACGAAAAGAAAAAGAGAGGCGAAATAAAAATGAAAATATAGAAGACACCCAGAAATTAAAGACCAAAAAAAAATGTTGGATGAAAATAATGAAAATTAATGAATGATAATACTCGCGAATAGAATGCAAAAAGCGACATAAAAAGGAAATAATAACCTAATTTTTCAGCAGGGAGACGCTGAATGCTGGAATACCATTTAAAAAAAAAAAAAAAGAAGAAACCTAATTTTTTTTATATTTTGTTCGCAATTTGAATTTTCATTATACAGTCTTTTAATTGAACTTGGCTGAAATGTACTCGACTTGGATCTGCCATTAGATATTCGGCAACGAGAGTCCATTTCAGTGATTATCTAATAATGAATTAATGAAATCAGCCTACACAGCAAAAACTATACCTACGTTAAGAGTTCGTGGACGATACGAAATGATATTAATACCGATGCAATTTTTTGCACGATAACTTTTTTTAATTGCGACTTAACTGGCTTTCCCGAAAGATACCTAACGATAGCGATTTTTTCATTGCGTCGTTTCTGCTCTCTCAGTTCGGATTGCGATGATACGCTTTTGAGTCAAGCCCGGCAAAACTGAGCCAGCAGTTCGGCGACTCTTCTGAATGCTCTGAATCGTTAGCGGTATAGCAGAAGAAAAGAAACGACCTCCATTTAATGGATATTTCGGTTTCGTTTAATTCGCGCTGTATACTACGCTGGGCTGGTTGAGCTGATGATGGTTCGTTGGAGGCGATTTCGAGAATCAGCAGAAATCGACGCCATTAGCGGCGCAAAGAAGATACCGTTTAAAAATTAGGATGAGTTCGGATAAGTTCTTCATTGCTAATTCATTTTACACTCGCTGGATCTTCTTGCCTGTAGTTCGCAATCATATAAATTTTTTTTTTTTGTAGCAGGGTTCGAAAGGTCATCGTGCACTAAGAAAACCTATAGGTAATGGTGGAGCTAGAGAAAAACTTTTGGTAAAAAGTGTTTTGAATAGTTTCAGGGAGTTAAGCCAACTTCCAATCGTCGCGGTTCCTAAACAGAATGATTGAACGGACGAACGCAACGAAGTTTTTAAAATACGTCCAAGGACTACAGGGCGAATGAGAAAAACTTTCGTTTTTTTCCCTTCTGTAAAAACAGTAAGATTTATTAAACAGTGAAAAAATCTATTGAAATCATATTTTTACCTCCGTTACGTTCTGAAATCTCTGTCGAACAAATCTTGTTCTAGAAGAAATATTATGTTTTGCGTAAAACCCAGTTTGCATCAGAGCTTCTTTCAGTAAAAATAGGTAATTATAGACTACCCCCGGGACACCGCACCCCCTATCCCGGAAACGCCTCAAATGGACCTGCGTCGCACCAACTCCCCACATAATAAAGGTTTTTCCTGTACACATTGAATGGACTTATTATAAATCCGTGTATATTATTTTATTTACAACGCGAAACTATAGAGGGGTGTGAGGGTTGAAACTCCCACCCCCCAATAATTTGGCAGTCGGCAAATCTAGAATTTGTTTATTTGAATTTTTTATTTTTATGAATGTCTGTTTGTTTGTTTGTTTCTTTTTGTTTTAATTAAAAAATATTTCGATTAAAAAATGGGCAAATTTATAATTTTTTTAAAATTTTGTCAGCGAATTTTTAGTTTAAAAAAAAATTTGTCGGCAAATTCTTCTTCTCCACCACGCCAAACTGAAAGTCAAATTTCGTTTCTGAAAATGGAGTATCCTAGACTCCTGTTAGAGACTCAGTCAAAAGCCGAAAGTGGTTTCAAGCTGAATATCGAACGTTATCTGAACGGTTGAAAGAACGCTGAAATATGGAAGACATTTCGAAAATCTGAAAGTCGGTAGCAAACGTTGAATTTCGAATTTCAATTACTATTCTGTTTTTACTAGATTCTCTGTTTGACATAGAGCCTAAAATTTGAGAAAGTGGAACATTTTATTAAATTCTAAAAGTTGAAAGCAAAAAGACTTATTTTCCAGTGTCACAAGCTGAATCCGATAGCAAATGTTCTATTGTTCAATGTACGGGTTTTGGTCCTGGTGAATATAGGAGGGAAATTTAGTCTGAAACAGAAGTCAAAACTCCACGTGTTTTTCCCATAAGAACGAAAGGGAGCTTGTGGCACGGATTTTTCTCATCCGATTAACCTGAAACTTTGTAGTTTTGTGTTTTTTTTCTTTAATTTGATTCTATTGGAACCAACCCAGGAGACGAATCAGGGGATATTCAGAAAAAAAATATCACCAAGAGTAAATATAGACCATCTGAATGTGCAAAGGAACTTGTATGTTTCTCTCAAGTATTTCTAACATCTTTCCAGCTTACCCTCCCAGATTAGGGTATGCTCATGTGAGCAAATGTGAGTGCTTAGGGGATGAAAAATTGAAAACGAATAAAGTGGGATTTATTTTACGTACATTTTTGGGGGTGGTAAAAAAAATTAGCTCATAGTGGCCATTCAGGTAAATCCGGCCTTGTTAGTGAATTAATTTTTATACAAACTGTAAAATGAAATCCCCACACCCATTTTTATTCCAAAGTCCGATCGACGTGGGAAAAACTGGGGTCTTCAAAAGGCAAGTAGAGATGCTGAATTAAGGAATGCATTCACTCTCATTTTCTTTTTTCTTTTTCGCAAAGAATGAAGATGAACCCATTCTGAATGGGAAAAGAATGAAAGTTTTTTTCCTTAATTCGGCACCTCTGACGGCAAGGTCTCGTTTCTTTATCGGTAAAAAAAAAATCCCTCCCTTTAGGCAAGACTAGAGTTAAACTTGAAATTTTATGGAAAAATCACTAATATAGGAGTTTTTGGGTCGTTGATTTCGAATATTTCACTAGAAGATTCTTCTTGAAACCCTGAATTAACTTTCAGAGTGCTCTATTATTGGAAAATTGAGTAACGAATCAAAATACAAGCAGTTTTTCGCATCGCTGAATTCGAAAGCTTCTATGAGCTTTCTTATAAAACTGCGATTTGGGCCCCAAAATTCAAAATTGGTTTTTAGGAAATCGAATTAAATATTAGAATTTTCTGGGTTGCTGAATCCAAAAATTTCTTAAAATTCCTCTTGGATTCCTGATTTAGGCTTCAAAAGCCAAAACTGGTCTCCAGAAGTGATTAAAATTGACTTCCCGGGAACCGGATCAGATATGGAAATGGGGATGGGGAGAGGAGAAGTCGCCTAATTTGGAAATTCCATCAAAGCGATAAATTTTCGATATTGACTTTCGGGTAGGCCCCAAACACCAAAACGAGAATCGAAATTGAACGAACTTGATTTAATCTTTCAACATTTTCATAACCATCAAATTACAAAAATTCAAATTGGAGGAAAAATTTCAAAATTATCCAAGTATGAGTTATTTATTATAAGGGGAACCTTCAGGTCTTTAAAAATCAAAAACTATGAAATTGAATCAAAATTAGAAATTACAATAGTCGCTGTTTCAATAGATTTCTTGGGTTTTCAACGTCAATTAATTTTTGTCAATCTTTGGACTTCAAAAGTTGGCTCGTAAAGATGCAAGCTTTAATGAGTTTTTTCTTCAACATTACACGCAAAAATTGCCATTTAACCTAAGAATGATGAAGTCGACTCAAAGGTCCAAATGTCATTACTAAATTTTTAACAGCCCCCCCCCACCTCAAACAAGAAAATGGAAATAAAACAACTTTCACTTCGATAGTTCAATCATATTTTATAAAATCGCATACGCTGCTTTTAAAAATTCGGCATTTGACGATTTAACCCTTTCTCAAGAGATTAGGATGTTTGTAATGATGAAAATGAATCAGCGATCTTTAGCATCTTCAAAAACAGGCTGTTAATTTGAATTTAAGATCGTAAGAACTCTCCACTTCAATAGTCTACTCGATTTGTAAAAACTAATTAGTGCTTGTCCATTTCGATTTATGGGGTCTTTTAAGCTTGAATCAGATTCAAAATTTAGCGCATGTTCGAATTCAAATACCCTTAAAGTCAGTAATTAACGTCGATAGTCAATCCACTTTGGGATCCCATTCTGAGTTCTGAATTGTGAAAGTCCCAACTGCCTCAACTCAAAATTCCCAAGTATCAATGCAAAAGAAGAAAAACCTATTGACTTGTTGGGTTTTCCCAACCTCTCAACTCAATTCCCAAATATCAAAGCAAAAAAAAAAAAACCGTTTAACTTGTTAGATTTTTTTAACTGACCTGATTAAAATGGTAAATTTTCCCGTTGCCCCCTTCCTTCAATAATTTGGCAGTTGGCAAATTTTGAAACTGTTCATTTGAATTTTTCATTTTCTAAGAACATTTGTTTGTTTATTATTATTATTTTTTTTTTTCAATTGAAAAATATTTTAATTAAAAATCGGCAAATTTAAAAAAATTTTGTCAGCGAGTTTTTAGTTTAAAAAAAATATTTTTCGGCAAATTTTCCTGCTCCATCCCCCCAAACTGAAAGTCAAGTTTCGTCTCTGACTTTGGGTAGGTGAACCACTGCCAGCTACCCCGCCCATTTTAGGGCATAACTTTCCATTGTCTTTCTCCATACATCTCGGTCTCTCGCTAATTGCACCCATCTTCGCTTCCAAATTTTGAAATCGTTCCTCCAGCGTCGTACTGTGGTCTCCCTCTTGGGCGTTTATGGCCATACGGGATCCAAAAGGTCGTGATATTGCGCCACTTTAAATTATTTTCTCTTATCAGATGGCCCGCGTGCTTCCATTTCAGTTTCCTAACGGTATATATAATATCAGTAACATTAATTTGATTTTTTATGTCCTCGAGTATAATTTTGTCTTTTATTTTATTATTATCGAGCCACGGAGCTACACTCGCGGGCTATGGCTCGGGAAAGGTTGTTGTCTTGTATGTTGCAGAGGTATCCAGCAGCGGAAAGGTAGGTGAGGGTGTTGCTTGTGTGCTCGTGGGAGTTGCAGAGGGCCGAAATTCGACTATGGGGGACCTGGTGAGAGTCACAAAGGCGGTTGAGGGAGGGGCATGAGAAGAGGTGGCTCACAGTGAGAGGGTCTTCATCTTCACAGGGTGGGCAGTTGAGGGGGTACAGGCTAGTAAGAAGATGCGTATGTTCGATCCTTAAGCAGGTGATGATAACTTCCTCGCGGCGTGAGGAACGTTGGAACGTTGACCAGGGGACAGGTGTAAGCTTGATTTGTGCGAGTTTGTTGTGCCGAGAGGTGTTTGATGACGCCACTCTTTGAACCACTTACGCAAAATGGTCTGGCGAATGCAAAAGTGAGATCTGTTGAGATAGGGAGTTGACGAGTGATATATGGGAGCTGCGTAACTTGCTGTGCTGCTTGATCAACTGCCTCATTTCCTAGGATACCAATATGGCTTGGGATCCAGATGAGTGAAATTCTCTTGGTGATAAAGGAAATGAGATGGAGAATGAGATGGATACGTTGGATGAAAGCGTGCATAAGGCGATCGGAAATAGGCCTTAAGGATGAAAGTGAATCTGAGAGGACCAGATAGTGGGTTGGTGGGTCTTCGAGCGAGGACATCGTGACTATGCTCTGTAGGATATCATGGAGTTCAGTTGTGTAGATGGAAGCTGTATTTTCAAGTCGGAAGGAGTGTAGTAGACTGTCTATGAAGTAGGCGTAAGCGGTGCGTCGGTTGCACTTTGAACCTTCAGTGAAGCATAGGATACGGTCAGGAAAGCGGTCAAGAATTTCTCGCAAATGAGTCGGATAAACTTGGGGGCATGGGGATTTTATATGGAATTGTGTAAGTTCAAAATTGCATGAGGGAAGGTTCAACAACCAGGGTGGGGGTGATGTATGGATTGTTGGTAGTGACTTTTAGGAAAATGTACTGGACAGTGTCCAAAGTGTGATCGTAAGTGTAGCAAGGATTTAGGAACATGGATGTAGTTTGGTGGGTTAAAGACATACTCATAGGCAGGAAAATTAGGGTTGTGTGCTATCGTAGCGAGAACTTTAGCAGTAAGAGAGAGGAGGAATCCTAGCATCGGCACATATACTCAAAGCTGGGTTAGTAAGAAAGACGCCAATGGCGATACGTAGACCCGCATTTTGAACAGCGTCAAGACGCTTGAAGTGTGAGGGAGGGGCAAGTCCATATATGGGTAATCCATAATCCATGATTGATCGGATCAGAGTCTGGTATATCTGAATGAGTACTACATCCTTTGGAAAGATGTGATCTTTTTTAAAAGGGAGTAACAAATAACCCGAAATGGAAAGTATGTTTGAACGAAATATCTGCGCACGAGAAAAGAATCTAACACGACGAAATTTAAAGCGGACATTCCGCAATAACTCGCAAACAGAATAATAATATCAGTCAACGCAATATTAACACATGGGCACGTGATATCAATGTATTGCCTGATAAACATGAGTCGTACAGAAACAGGCAAATAAATACATTTAACTTAAAGTGTGCGAATCAAGTTTCATACATGACTATGTGTTGCTCATGCATACGTTCGAAACGGTCTTCATTTTTAATAGTGCAATGTGGACAGAAGCCTACCAGTGGGTGATTCAAAATGTGCCTGTGCTGCAACGTGAGGGTGATGGCTGCACTCAGTACTTCACTTCCTCTTCGAAAATGAAAGCACCAATCACAGCAAAACTCCTAGGGAAGTTTCAACTCCGAGCGGGGAAGTGGTCAAGCTTCAATGATTTTAAGCAAGGGAGAACAGAAGTTCGGCAAATGTCAGCGACTCCTGTTACATGTACATGCCCAGTTTTTACAAAATCCCAACAATGCAAACATGCTTTGGGGATGCAAGTACGGCGCAAGGAGGTAGAGGTACCGATTGAAGCCAAAAATATACCTATTGGTCAAAAAAGAAAAAGAGGAAGGCCAGCAAAGGCTAGAAAAGCCCTCCTCATTTGATGAATTCTCTATTTCTATGAACTTATCCAGATATTGGTGTTTCGTGCTGACAACTACCGTGCTTTTTTTTTAATGTGCAAATGGTACAGAACTTTTGTTCATTTTTATTTTATTCGTTTTGCGATTTTCATTGCGGCCTTTTTTCTTTCTTTTTCGGTTCCTACTTTTTCATTTCGTGTGATGTTTATAATTTCGTGCGTTCTACAAATCTACTGTTATTACACTTTCTTTTTTATAGGTGTTCAGATTTTTTTTCGTGCCAATAACTCACACCCTTTTTTAAAATGCTCTGGAACATAGAATTTTGCATCGTGTTCAGTTTCTTTAACTGTTTTTTAGTTATTGGCCATGTTTGAGCCACGTATGTTGCCACTGGTAGCACACTACTACTTCAGATTTTAGCTTCCGTTTGAATTTTCATTTTACTTTTAAAAATGTGTTCAAAGGCCCAGAAAGCTGTCCAAGAGTTGGTTTTTCGAACCTCAATTTCTTTCCAATTCGATTTTTGAATGATACTACTTGTCCTAGGTACTTGTAGTCGTCAACCATCTCTAGTTTCGCTCCGCTGGAGAGGCGACTTGCGTCTTTTCCAACGTTTTTCATAATTTTGGTATTTCCAAGTTCATTTTTATTTCCACTTTGGCCCCTTGTTCTACCAAGTTGTCAATCATACAGTTTATTTCCTCAGTGTTTTTAACCAATCAGTACCAGAAATTGTTTATTTGGTATCCATCCATTAACAGGCCATATTTCTCCCACTTTACATCCTTCGACATTAAAAATATTAGGTGACAATAAATGGTCGCCTTGATTTATTCCTCTACCTACTCTAAACAATTCCCATTTCTTATCCAGCGAGATAAATGTTCTCGACTTGCGATACAAATTTTCTAGCATTATTATAATACTTTCTGGAGCGCCTTGCGATGCAAGCGCTTTCCAGGCACTAGGTAGATGGAGTCGATGGCCTTATTGAAGTCAATGAATGCTAAGAACACCTCTAATCTGTATTCATTTGCATTTTCAATACTACGCGTCAGCGCCTGAATATGGTCTATTGTTACAAAGTTTTTACGAAATCCTGCTTGTTCTACCGGTTGGCTTTGATCTAACATGTATTCGATTTTTGATTATTTCCATGAATACCTTCCCCATATTCGAATATAAGCTTATTAGTTGATAGTTATCAATATTGCACCGATAAACGATTTCTAAAAGACACCATATTGGTCTGGAGTATATAATGGTTTGTTAATCCTACGACGTGCTGAAAAACTGAAATCATCGTCTATTCTCACACAGCATCAACGCGAGTAAGTTGAAAAATTTGAACAAAAATTTTTTTCGAAATAAAAGATAGAAATGATGAACCGCAGATTTAAACGTCAATGAATATGATCTATCATCTAGTATTCGCATGGAAAAATTGAACGTATCACCGGAGAGGTGAGGAAAATGTCTCAAATTGCTGCACGAGGTAGGAGCCAAGAAATCGACACGAGTTTCAGTTTTGTGAAATGACTTTTAAGGAAGATACATTATCATGAATATTGGTTTCAAAATTCGGCACATCAAGGGAAGAGTACCGCTGTGGGACCACTACGACAAGGCATCGGGGACAGCTTTTGGTACGGCGCGTTTCAAAAGTCCGACGTCGGATACATAGAATTATTATTGAGTTCAAACGTACCAAGGTAACTCACATGATCTGACATCTGGTAGTAAAACTGAATAGAATTCAACTCACCTGAAACAAACAGAAGAAGATAAAATATTAAACAATAAATATAGATCAAGGTTACTAGTGCTACTAAATAATTTCATAGTTTGTTTGACTTGTGCATAAAACAATCATATCACATCATGTATACACGTGATATGTAATTACTCATCATCATTATTCAAAAACATTGTGGTACCAAGCTCAGGGATGCAATCACGGGATTTTCAGGCGGCAAGCGAGAAAAAAATTCAAGTTCAGATACAAAGTGCATCCACTATATGGCTGAAGCAGTTAGCTACAGTTTTGATCAAGTTTGGTACAGGTTGTGTTCATTGGTCCTTTTCATTTTGGTCAGATTTTGTCGTTCTTGATCAGATTAATTGAGGACAGTCACGTAATCATTGATCATATTTCGCTTAGGTTATTTTGGGTCGAATTTAGTCCTGTTAAGGACCGATTTTGTAATTTTTAGTGTTTCATTTATCTTTTTTTCGAGAGGGAGAAGGGGTTTATCCTTAATTCTAACTGTTTGTAACCAGTCCCCCGTAACTTGAGCAACTTTTCTTAGTGGAAGTGGTAACTTACTTTCAATTGGAGAAGGTAACTTGGGACAAGATAAATAACATCAATTTCGTACTCCAACACTTCGATTTTCGTGGCAGAATTAGATGATAATACCTTCCAGGGAACAAACAATAAGCCAGAGAGGTGCCGACAGGGGAGTTACTTACCCCCACCCCCACACCGGTAGGAATTTTTCATTCAGCAGTTGGGAAAATTTTTTACCATTTCAGTCAGGCAAGTTCTTTGATACTTGGGAATTTTGAGTTGAGTAAGTTGAAGAAATCCGAAAGGTCAAAAGTTTTTTTTTGCCCGCTTTGATACTTGGAAATTCTGAATTGAGTCAGCTGGGATTTTCACAATTTTTACCCCCCCCCCTCCTCCTGCGGAAAATTCTTCGGTACGTCCATGCAATAAGCGAAGGGAGGCCTCGCGGATACATTTCTGATCCTTTTTAGTTTTATTCGTACTTGATTGTTTCAGTCAGTCTGTTATTTTCATGATCTTCAATTCAAGTACCTTCAATTTGGTTTCTTTTTTGGTCAGTTTTGTGGGATTTTTTGTTGTTGTTAAATATGATTAGATTGGGTATTTTTTGGCTTTTCTGGTCGTTTTGGTAATTTTTGATCCTGTCTGGGTCATATTTTTGCTCTCGTCATTTTAAGTAATGAATGCTTGATTTGGACTGTGCTTGTTCGTTTTTTTAAATCACTCTTGGTTACACTGGGTCATTCCTGGTCAGATGAATCAGTTTTGATCTTTTCGATTACGTTGGCTAAGATTGCTCTTAGTCAAATTTGGTTGTCTTTGGACGGATTTAGTCATTTTTGATTAGTTTTGGGTGTTGGTCGTGTTTGGCTTCGGTTGTTTTTGGTCAGGTCCATAGTGCGACCACTTTCTCAAGGGGTAACTTGGGTTCGACGAGGAGCGACCTTGGACAAAACAGATAATTTTTTCAACTTCCAAATTTCATCAGATGAGAAAAAAGCTCGTTACTTCAATTTTTGCATTTGAACCAAAAAAATAAAATTTTTATAAGAGCAAGTCGTCAGTACAAGATGGGGAGCAATCCCCTTAACTTCCCCCTAGTGAAGCTGTTTTTGGTATTTTCTGATCAGCTTTGTTCCTTCCTAATTTTCCCGGTCATTTGGTGTTTCATGTTGTTGTTTTTTTTTAGTCTCGGTTCCATTTAATTTTCATTCTTAATTAGTTTCGTCAGATTTAGTATTTTCTAATCAATAGTCATTATACAATCATACTTTGTTCGGGTAGCTTTTGTGGTCCTTTAATGCTTGCTATTTATTTCATTTCGTTTATCGCAAATTTTATTGGAGAAAGTTATGGAGTGAGCAGCAAGGGTGTCAAAGGTATAGCTGAGAACAGTAAAGTGAGATTACAAAATTATTACAACGATAAGTGAAAGCGGAATTACTAAGAAAACATGAATGAGAATTATCCCAAAATACGTGGAATTAAATTTTAATGTGTTTCTTTACTTGATGTTTTTGCTCGGAAATACATATGTACATTCTAGTCGACTAGCAAAGAAATAAAGATAGAAAGAGAGAGAGAAAAAATGAATAAGTTTCTAGACCCTGTAGTCCCTGAAATCTCAAACATTTCAATTGAAAAGCTGAAGAAATCGTTTATTAATCACTCGAGACTCCTCTTCATCAACTTATTAAATAGTTTTTGACTTTTCTTCACGATGGAAGAAGGGGGAGGGGTAAAATTACGTTTTGTTATATTTTTTACTACTACCTCACCCCTCATGTCGACGCCGCTCATTGTGACAACATATGGTTGGATTTTTAGGACGGATTTGATCATTGCAGGCTAATATTCTTAAAATTTGGTCACATTTTTTGTTTTAATTTCGTGGTGTTATCATTTTCATAGCCAATTTTAGTAACTTCCGATAGTTCTCCGCCGTTTTTAATCAACTTTGGTAGTTTTGGTTAAGGTTAACTCATTTGGCGCGCATTTTCCATCATTTTCTAGAAACGTTGAGGAATTTGATTAGATGTGATTGGCCTTCTCCATTCTTCGTCAGCTGAGGGATTTCAGGAAATGCTCGTTTTCAATCATTTTTCAACATAGGTCAGTAAGCTATGAAAACGAGCACAGGACATCAGGATGATAAAAGCAATATTATCAATTATCTTGCACTAACTCACATTGTGCTTGAGCGCCCCATCACTAGTACTTATAATTTTCGAAGAGTGCCCAGAATGGTTTCTAGTGGCGTAGTCAGAGGGGAGTCTGGAGCCCCTTGCGATTTCGTCAAATAGTGGTTTTTCTAATTTTAACACCCTTTCTAACACCGCTCCCCCTACTCTTTGGTCAAGGCCAAACCCCCTGAAAACTAGGCTGAATAGGCCACTGATAGCTCTCTTTAATGATAGCTATGTATTTTATTTCGTTTACCACAAATTTTTGTTAGGAATAAGTCAGTAGCGCGAGGTATCAAAGGTAAAGCTGAGAACAGTATGTAGAATTACATGCGTACGCTCACAACAAGTGAAAGTGAAATTACTAAATAGGCACAAACTAGAAGTATTTCAAAATATTTGTCATTGACTTTTAGTATGTTTCTATTTTAGTTTGTAGGTATCTACCCGCAGCTGCAACATTAGCGCTAAAATGGGTACGGTATAGTTCTACGAGTTAGGTTTCCTCAATTTTGACCTTCTGAGAGTCTTGACGTGGGTCCAATACAGAAAAATTAACATTTCAAATGAAAGGCCACGAAATAATGTAAATAGATTAATAGATAAACCGCAAGGTAAAACTGGAAATAGTCTGAATTAATTATGAGCTCATGGGAATTCTTATGAAATTCAAAATGGTCTTCACCGGGCTAAATAAGCCTTGCAAGCTGTAATGAGTACAAATTACATTCACGTTCCACTATGATGAACTACGTTTAGTTATTTACACGGAAACCCACTGTAGAAATATACAAACGCTTGTACAGGGTGGCTAGGTGAAATTTCGAGGTGGTTCTCAGGATGACCCATTAACCCCATCAATTTCTCTACAAGACAAGCTCGTAACACACTTCTCCGAGGTAGTTTCACAGTCAGCAACTACGTAACGAATCAATGTTTTCTCAAAACCCGCAACCAGCCGAACGCACGGGCAATGCGTGTATTCGCTCTGATTTCCACAGCGCCGAAGATCCCGCGACGTCAAAATTAACAGAAGCGCCGTTATAATTGCCATTCGCAGTAATAAATGAACCGGGTTTTACGTTAATAGAGGGTTCTTAATTTATGTGA
Organism: Acanthococcus lagerstroemiae; assembly: GCA_031841125.1. Taxonomy (NCBI): domain Eukaryota; kingdom Metazoa; phylum Arthropoda; class Insecta; order Hemiptera; family Eriococcidae; genus Acanthococcus; species Acanthococcus lagerstroemiae. Next base: position 37,870,357 of record CM063108.1, on the reverse strand, counting down.
CAGTGGGCCTATCCTCTGGACGAGGGGCACGCGGCCGACCGGCTCGATTTTAGCATTAAGACGAATAACGCGATACGAAGAGGGGTTAACCATCGCGTGTTCAACTCGGAAAATTGTGTAGCCGTAACTCGGAAATGAAGTACACTTTTCGGTTATTTATCGCTCTTTCCTTATTCGTACAATTATTTTTGGCGGCCGAGTTTCATTAAAATTAATACCTCCGAACAGTGACGAGGCTTTGCGGTGTACAAAGCAGCGCCGCCGCCGCAGGCCAGTGTGCGCGGCAAGGCTCTCCTTTTGTCACACCCGCAATCGGAGCGCAGAACAGGCGAGTGACTGAATTTTGTAAGAGAGCAGAGAGGTAGGTATTCTTAGAAACACGAGACCACGACAGCACAATACAATGGAACGCAACCGGACGCGCGCTGGTCCGGAACACCAAGAGCCTGGGTCGAGAAACGAGCAAGGTGAGAAAGACGACAGACCATTTTCGGAGAACAAAAGTCGGAAAGGGTTACAAGCGGAAGAAGGCGAGCGTTGATGGAAAAAGGTCACTCGGAGTTTTCATTCACTATCATAGCTAGAATCGAGCGATCACCTTGATCTTATGAGCCAGATTCTACCATCCACTGGCTGGAAATTCACTGTAAGTTCCAGCTACATACAGCTTCTTGCAGACAGGTCTGATGCCAGATGGGGGAAAGGATAATCCTCCAGGCCCGAACTTTTTGTGAGCCCGGATTTTTCATTACCTGATATCTTTTAGGACTGCGCCACCAAAACCTTTCGGCCGTCATGGTTTCATGTTATTCACTATTCATGGGTCAAACTTAGCATAACGATATTTATTTATTTCTAATAATGTTCGGTACTATTCATGAGATGAACCCCGTGTGCGCGTACTGTTATCGAGGGGCGGAGGATAACCTCTGGCACAGCCTGTTCGAGTAGGCCTGCGGGCACGAGAGGCGCGGGACGGCAACAGCGATCGATCTCGACGGCAGGATCAGCCGTTTCGCGCCGGACACCTCGGTTCCGGAAATGTTGAAGAGTGAAAGCGGATGGAACCAGATGGAACTGGGTGTCGGCCTTTGTCTCGGCCATCATGAAGAAGAAGATGCAGACAGAGTGGTCGAGGCAGAGGGCCGACGGACGAAGCTCGGCCCACACCGGACACAACGATGCTGTACCATCCTAGAGCTGCTGCAACTGTTGCGGACCCCCCGGCAGGTCTCATCTCGCCGTCACCACCTTCCTACGTCGCCACACGTACCAAGACGAGGAGATACGGGGTGAAGGAAGGTAGCGCGTCCGTCTGTGGTGCACTCATGAAAGAGTTTTGTTAATATTTTGAAAGGGGGGTGAAGCACAAAACGTAATCTTGGTGGCACAATTCGGCACAAAACGAGAACAATTCAATGAGTCTATTTGGGACCCTAAATTCGTCTTGAAGGGGGGGGGAGAGGGTCGGTTCTTGAAAGTTTTGTTAATATTTTGAGTGTAGCACAAAACGTAATCTTGGTGGCACAATTCGGCACCAAACGAGCACAATTCAACGAGCCCATTTCGGACCCTAAATTCGTCCTGAGGGGCTGTCATTTCGCTGGCCCCACCCAAAGACTTTTGGAATTACCTGGAGAAAGGGGGGAGCACAAAACATACAAATTGCGGCACAATTCGCCACAAAACGAGCACAATTCAACTGGTCCACTTTGGATCCGAAATACGAAAAGAGGGGGGCAGTGAAATGGACCTCCATATACACTTCACAAAGTGACTATTCATGAGATGAAATCAATATAAAACTAAAGGTTTTCGTTTTTTCTCATGAGATCTGGCATGTTTTTCAGTGCATCCAAAATCTTTCGTAGGTTTGTCCAAACCCTCAAACCCCATGGGGAGAACTTGTCAAAAATTAAGTTTTATAAAAATTGAAATCTATTGGAGCCTATTTCAAATGGGCTCATGGATGTGGTGGAAGAACATCAAAAAAGTTCGAAGTTTTCGAGGGATCACCCTGTCCAACTTTCCCAGTGGATCCGGGTTTGTAAAATCCAATACGGTAAATTTTGTCCAAATCCTCCACAGTCTCCCCTACTTCACTGCTACTAACGTTCTCTAGTTGATTACTAAAGTTACTACTAACATTCACTAGTGAACTACTAAATTAGCAATTAACTAATGAAGTAGATAACAACCGAAACAGGTCTGGTTGGCCGAGTGGATAGCGCGTTGGTCTCCGAATCCGGAGGTCCCAGGTTCGAGCCCACGTAGCAACTCGCCAGAATTTTCGACCTAGGCTGGTTTTTCGGCCAGAAGGGAAGAGGACTAAGACAGCCCTAATAGTCTCCCCGACGTCTCTGAAGTAATGCTCGAAAGGGCGAATTCTAGGACTCGGGTAGAGAGCACATTAGAAAAAGAGACAACTACCGAAAACTGACAGTCTATTTCTGATTTTCAGTAGTTCACAACGTACAAATAAAATTACAAAACTGTGTTGTTTATTATTATAGTTGAGTAGTAACCAATTTTTTGAAATTTTTTCAAAATCAAAATTGATGCCGATGGCCTGATGCGATTACGTATCGTCGTATGTTCGTACAAATTTACAGCTCATAAAAATAGGTAGGTACCAAATCGAGCTTTCACCCCTGTTCAAATTTTTTTTTTTCTAAAGGCTATCCCCCACCAAAAAAAGTTCTGGTTGCCCTCCTGGTAGTAGTATTTTCGGCAACCTGAATGGTATTCTTTATGCGAGTATACAATACCAGTAATATAACCATTAGTAACAAGATGCTAGGCAGTAGTTTACAACAGTAACTACTAGAACCTACTAGACAGCAGTTTCATTTCAACGTGGCCATTAGTCACTGCTGGAAACTATATATTAGTCAGTAGTTTTCAGTAGCAACAATGGTAGAATGAAAACTACTACTCAGTAGTTTACAATAGTAATTTTGACAAGTAGTAACTTCAGTTATTACTACTGAAAAATACTGGCCAGTAGTTGTCAGTAGGTAGCAATTTCGACAACTAGTCTTTCAGTAGTTTGAAAATGCTACTGTACTACTGATGTGCTGATAAATAGTTTTGATATTTTTATGTCTTTACTCAGGCACACAACGGAAAAAGGTGTTATTTTTTAGCGTGACAAAAAAAGCGTTACGAAAATCGCGTTGGCTAGGCTGGCTGGCAACGGAAAAAAACGTTACGGACTGGCTAGGCTCGCTGACTAGCTGACTGACTGACTGACTGACTAACTGATTACCTTCTTTTTTATTGTCGTTTTCATGTCTCTGACTGACTGAACTGAACTGGACTGACTGAATGTATATTACCCTACATAAAAAAATGTCTATGGAAATTTATTTAAAAAAAAACAACAAGGCTGCAGACTGCAGCTGGAGACTGTAGAAATGTCAACCACTGAATTGAAATATCACCATGAAGAGCTAAATCATACAGACTGTCTTCGTGTCGTGGGTTGCACCGGCGATGTGGCTATGCTGGCCAACCAGTAGACATAAGTATTTCGCTGAAATTTCGTCGTCGGAATAGAGATGCGAAATGTAAGGTATAGTCGGGGAAGATGCCGCACTTTTCGAAAAACGGTCATAACTTTCATTAGGGCAACGCTAGCGAATTCGTTTTTTGGACCAATAACACTAGCTGTGTATTGGGCATGATGTACTGCGGTTGATTTCAACTTTTGTTCACGTATTCAAGACCTATTAGGAAAATTTAAAAGTCTGATTTTTGCCATCTTACCCGATGGGGTGGGTAAGATGCCGCATAGGGTCGGCTAAGATGGCTTATGGCAAATAGCATATCAGATACAAATAAAGTTTCGTGAATAAGTATAAAATAAAAAACTTTATTGCCATTTTTTTAAGGAAACTAGAAAGAATTGGGAGTTTTCGAATTATTAGCGGTCAATCGCGACGTCGTAATGTTCTTTCAAGGATTCTACGTGTATAACGCCTGGCAGCTTCTTTGAACGGAATTTTATGCTCTTTTTTATAACCTGAACTCAAAACTTTCTTGAGTCCACGACCTCCTGCAGAGGTTTTAACATACTTTCCCGTCTGCAAAATGAAATTGAAAATGAATTCAATGCATTTTGATGAAAATCGTTGAGGCATCTTAGCCGACATGCACTTCAGTCATCTTTGCCGACTTGATATTTTTTGAAAAATTACAGATTTTTTCACATTGAATGAAATTAAAACAAACTTACTTTTGGTTCCGTGGAATCTGTGTTAAAAACACATTATTATCGTAGAAATTATTTTCAAAATAACCCCCTTTTTTCTTAAAACGAAATAACTTGGAAATTTATCACGATTTGTTTTTCAGCATTCAAAACACGCAAAAATTTCATCATTCGGTCATAGAATTAAAACAACTAGGTCTCACAACCCAAAAACTTGAATACAAGGTCGGTTCATCAGGTACCACCTGGGTACTACACATATCTGACGTCGTCAGCACTCAACAGTACTGCCAGTCTGACGTAGCAGAAGTGCGGCATCTTTGCCTCCATGGCATGTTCGCCAACTTTACCTTAAATCGTATAAATCGAGGCTGGGCGTGAGGCGCTTCCGACTCGCAACGCTCATCCTTGTATCAGCCTAAGAGCACTATGTTCCTTGTATTATCCTTCGAGTACTACGCTCCGCTAGTGCATCAGTTTGTAGACGCATCTGCAACCACGGGAAGACATTTTCATGTCTTTCCGCTACTCGGATTCTGCCGACATGAGCATGTCGACGATCAACAACTGTACCGCCGAAAAAACAAAAAGCGGAGCGACCCGTGGTTGCAGACGCGTTTGCAAACTGATGCAATAGCGGAGCGTAGTACTCGAAGGCTAATACAAGGAACATAGTGCTCTTAGGCTGATACAAGGATGAGCGTTGCGAGTCAGAAGCGCCTCACGCCCAGCATCGATTTATACGATTTACATTTCGCATTCCGTTGTGTGCCAAAGTAAAGACATAACAGTCAGTCAGTCAGTCCAGTCAGTCCAGTCAGTCTAGTCAGTCAGTCCAGTCAGTCAGTCAGTCAGTCAGTCCAGTCAGTCAGTCAGTCAGTCAGTCAGTCCAGTCAGTCAGTCAGTCAGTCAGTCAGTCCAGTCAGTCAGTCCAGTCAGTTCAGTCAGGCAGTCCCGTTTCAGCAGTTATTTCTTACGCGGGTATCTCTGAAGCTGAGAACTCTTCACTAACTCGTTTCTTAGACCGAGAGGAGCAACTATGCCAGCGCTTGGGCAAAGAACTATATTCGGGTAGAATACATCGAGTTACTGAGAGCTCCACCACACTGGAAGGTACTCTTGCTTTGTATATTCCGAAACAACTGAGGCATGATTGCAGGCTTTCAACAACGGGTAACGGTCCCAAAAATTTGAATCGATCTTTACGGCGTGTCGACGTTCTTGTTTAGCTTCATTCGCCATTCAGTGTGAACGGTCGTTTAGCTTGTCACACGTGTCACATATCACGTCTCACGGGCATATATTACAAGCAGGATTCGCGGTTTGGCTGTAGTATCGATTATTAACCTATCGCGGATGCCAAAAGTACATGTATGGAAAATTAGTTCATCAGACCAAGACAAGTATGCGTCGACAATTAGTCCATTATCATTGTTTATTCAGCATCGGCTACGATGATGGCAACTACACGCCGAAGTAGACCTATACATTTATAACTAATATACCATGCGTATTCGGTGACAACGAATATATTGTGGCCACTGCTCGCTGTATTCCATTAATACCACACTTCGCCCACCCACCATTTCGATATGGTATTACTATTGTAAACAATAGACCTACGTTGAGCTATATTTATCCTACCTTACATTATATTGCTGTTGCTACATGGCTTGGGACATGTCACTTCGAATTTTGAGTGAGTGTATAGTCCAGTCGAGACGCGAAGTACTCTGTTCGTTCGCACGCGGTAATAATAGAGTACTTGCTGCTCAAGAACAGCTTTAGGAGACGCTGAACGTTCAATCTTCGGTTTTGGAACAACGACAGCAGTAGTCCACTTCAAGTACACGTTTCTCGATGAAGCGGAGTACAAACTTCAAGAACAGAGTGCATAAACTCATGCAACATGAGTAATAGACAGGTCTTCACTTACGACTCGCGAGTTATAAGCAGTTTATTTCAGTATCAGAAGGCCGCTGATGCTTCAAATTTAAATCAAATCAACATGTTTTATTTCACCTATATATGGGCCGTAATTGGGTGTAGAGAGAATATGTCTCGATGTCACTGAATCTTGGTTTTGGTGTGTTCTGATAAAACTTTTTCATTTCTTTTGACAAGCATTCAGTACATTATCTGCATGTACAAGGAAACTTGGGATGTAGTCACGATAAACACGCTGATATACAATCGTCAGAGTTAAGACTAGTTTAGAACCGAAATCACATACACTTGGACTAGATCCAGACTTGCGTCCGACCAAATCCAGATCAGAATCAAACCAGATCCGGACCATAGTCATATCGCAAGTGAACCGGATCCAGGCCGGAGTTCGGACTGAAAACTGAAACAAGAAAGAATTCCTATTTCTGTTCGGAATTCAGGCCGACACATTTTCCTTTCCAAACTTCACAGGTCAAATCTCAACCGGTTCCAACCTGAAGTGCATCGGTATGAAGCGTGTTGCGGTGGTTTGAAAAGCGGAATTGGAAAATTCCCGACCGGATACAGTATTCCTGTTCCTCGCGTAACGAGTTCGGGTGCTGACACCAGGACTGAGACTGGGAAATGTCACCGGCAAGACTGAAGTCAAACCAGAGACTCGTCGTCAAGAACGAGACTACACATGTTTCATTCACTTTCGACAATATACCTCTTCCACCAACAGTGGCGTGTGGTGATTTTTCCTCGGAGGTAGGTAAACGATAAGTGTAGAGGTGAAGTGAAAATCAGAATGAAAGTATCGCGATCAAAAAATTCAATTTTCTTGCAGATAACAAATGATGTATTTACGCACTTAGGCTCTTCTTACTGGATCCTGGGAGGAGACTTAATGCGAAACGCACAAAAATAGAGACACGTAGAGTAACATTTTATATGCTTTCGTACCCTAATAAAAAAAATTTCAATAGAAATTTCTATTAAACAAACGGCTGCAGATTGCAGTCGCGCAGCGCAGCAAAGATCAAGATCAATGAGCACATTCCTATGGAAATGTCAACCACTGAACTGAATTGTCACCATGAAGAGTTAAATCATACGGACTGGCTTCGTGTCGGGGTGCGTGTCGGGGGAGCGTTACGGTTTTCGCTCAAGTATACCCAGTAGTAGAAGCGTTTAAAATGCCAAGTATACCCATGGTGTGGTGGGACGTATGGCGATGCACGCATGCCAAAGTGGCCCCCATGACACCGCACTCCCGGCCCCGGAAACTACACTGTCGAGTATCGCATCAGTGACCGGAGGAACGCTTTGAGGCCGGCCCGAGCCCCCATTTTGCCACGCCGCTTCCAGTGCGTGCGTCTTGCCAGAGCCACCATGGGGTTCCCTACTGACCGAGGATCGCACTCTCTAGAAGCACTAGCCTGGAATTCAGGTCCCCCACAGCCGGACGCGCTGCTTTTCGCTCAAGTATACCCAGTAGTAAAAGCTTATAAAATGCTAAAAACCTTCATTTTTGAACTTATTGTCATGCCACAACATGGATTCAGTGATAACCTTGGACACTTCAGAGTAGGTATGCCATTCGAAAGTTGAAAAAGTAACTTCGCTACTCGAAGAGGGTCGGCAACACCTTCAAATAGCAAAGCTGCAGACTACAGTCGCGCAGCTCTATCACTTATCAGGTTATCAGTATCACTCTATGAACAGGAAGGTACTCTTCAATCAATTCCAAAACAATTCAGGTGGCATTTTAGGAAATTGTAGTTCTTCTTACGCTAACAACAAAGAAGTAATTTTACTTCGATCCATATAAAGTTTACAATTTGAATAGGCATAACCAAGATTATCAACAATACTATGAATACTTGTTAACTGACATCCATTTTTGAGAACATTGGATGTACATGTGTTCGTCAGAACTACATACTTCAGCATAGACAATAATGATTTTAAAAAAACAGAAAAACAATCTATCGCAACTTATACATCCTCAGGATGAGTATTTTCATTATATTTAAGAATTCAACAGTAGGTTACAAAATTTGATTTCGATTCGCTTTACATTGTTCATTTGCCTCATCAGTCATCACACATTCCGATCATCGTCACAGAGGGTAATGCCGTTGTTTCCTCTTTGGTGGGCTTCATCACTCGAAACCTGAAACAGAATACCAAAATTACCATTACTACTTTTACTACATTTACAAGACATAATTCGCATCGCATTATTCCTTGGAAAATTTACTGATAAGAGTACCACACAGAACGTTGTATATACTAGGTTCGATTCAAAGAAATTCTACTCTAATTAAACTGAGAACCGATTTTATACATTAACAAACAATACACTTACCTCTTCTAAATCCAGTTAATTTCTTCGCTTTCCTTGAGGAAACAATTCCTTTTGTAGAAGAGTACGGAACGCACAATATTACAGTCGCAAGTAAAATCCGAAATATAAATAAAAATAAAACGTAAAATATAATCGCAGTTTTAATCATCTCTTTTGGTTCTATACGTCATTAAGAACACTGACTAGCACAGTAATGAAGATTAAGATCAATGAGCACATCTGAAGAAAAAAAGAAAAGAAAAAAAAGTAGTTGCTAGAGGCTCATTACCGACCCTAATAAAATAGAAATTATTACTTATAATTATATTGTTGTTATTTTTTAATAATTTATTTCTCGAAAATAAAGCGCCACTGAACTGAACTGTGACTAGGGAAATGAGAAGGGAAGAGAAAAATTTCGATTGCAATAGACTCGGCTACTCGTTGCCGACCCTAAAAATATCCACTATTAAAATCCCCCCTCCCCCCCCCAAAAAAAAAAGAAACAAAAACATAAATTTACAGGTGCTTCATAAGGGAGGGAGGGAAGAATGAGAAAAAATTCTCACAGATTCATAAGTACCAGTATAGGAAAACGAGTTGGTGGTAATAAGAGTCCCTTCTACTATTCGGAAAAGTGGCTACGAGCGCAAAAAAAAACACTAAAATTTTATATTCGTTCCCATAAGCCCTCTGTGGATACATATATGACAGTTGGAAGACTAATCTTGAACTTCCATTTCGCGACATTTTCAAAGTGGTCACGAAAGAAATTGCTGGAGACATTTTTCATAAGAAATTTAATGAGCTTCAATTTTTGTTGGAAATATTTTTCATTTGAGGCCATGTTAGACTAGACATAACCTAAACTTTGATTTTTGTTTCCCGTTTTCTCCTAAATGTGAATCCAAGAGGGGTTTTCGGCACGATGCTGATCTTCAAATTGATTTTTATGCCATTTCGAGTTTTCTTCAATTTTCAGTACTAATTTTGCACTTGCTGTTAGAAGGAAAATTGCCATGCAGCGAACGTGCCCTGTCGCCTACCATTTCGTGTAAGTGAACTCTTATGTTAAGAGTCTCCTTGGCCTTGGCTGAAACTGGGAGAAGGGGATGATATTACTGTCCTCATATCTACATGACTGGGAGGGCTGCTCTCAATGGCCCCAGATCCAGTGCCACCGGGGGGATAAAGTTTCGCAAAAACGACCCTCTAAGACAATTACAAGATTACACGGTACTACTTATCGTCAGACGTCACACATCATTTCAAAAACGTATTTATTCAGAGTTCTTAAAGTTTTTATTTATCAAAAACCTACAATGTAGTCGTCGTATTATATGACTTCATCTATCCTCTTGTGCCGTATTTCGCGATTCTTTTTTTTTTCCACATTCGAAACCCGTCAAATCCACTTCTATCTTTCGTCGACAAATTCTCTCGTGTATTTCAATGCCTGATGAAAAGTGCGGAGTAATACGAGGAGAGAATATGCTCGCTTTCAATGAACGTTTTCGGAGAAAGATTAAAATCGTATATTTTTCGGCGCAAAAAAAAAAAAATCCTTACACCCTTTAGAAAAGTATAAAAAGGAGAAAAAAAGTCAAAATATTTGCATAAATTTCTAACGATACCGCTGAGACGACATTATGCGGTTGGTGCAGATACTGAGGCCTACACCCTGCCGTGGCTGGGGTTCAAATCGGCTTAAAGTTAATGTTATTTTTTTACAACCGAATTATTCGCCGAATTTATAAACTTATTCTTCCGCTCAACTATTTCGGATACACATGCATAGTATATGAAGGAGAAAAAAAAAGGGGGAAGAAGGGATCCCGAGCAGCTACGGTGGCTTCCTTCGCCCAAATTCCTTTCGATGCTGATTTTTAAATAAGCATTTTTTTCGCTCGGTACTTACCTTACTTTCGTACCGACCCTTAAAAAGCTATAGCGTTCTTCATCCCCCGCCGCGTTCGTAATTCGAAAACACGGGGTGGCTGGGCGGGGCTGTGAGAACCTGTGTACATTGTTTTCGTTAATTGAAAGTGAAGAAGAAGATGGATATAAAAAAAAAAAAGTTATGTAAACTGATTACCACCAATTTATCTAATGGATTTATTTTGTCGATCGTTATCGAGTACCGGGAAAAAGCTGAACCGGGCGTCTGTAATAATGAAAAAGTTATTGTACCTCCTTCTTGTTTATATACCGCGGATGATGAACACTGTAAGTGCAAAGTTCGTTTGCCCAAGTTTCGCCAATGTACCCAGCTACCCATCGCACCCTCTTCACTGTGCCCTGCACGAACCCTCCCCTCTTATCGAACTAATATTTAAGAGTTGGTTGGCTTAATTCTTTTTCTCTTCTGTTCTGTATTTGTGCAGCGTGTCGGCGAAATAAAATTTCGTCCGAAAATAAGTTATATTTTGCCATATATATCGCGAGTGAAGTGCGCCGTGTTTACTCTTTTATTACAGATGGAGTATATCGAGACACTGGAGCGGTTATTGAGATATTTTTTCAGCTGTCCACGCGCTGAAACCAAATTAATGGTTATTATTTCTGTGTATGTTTCGGGCACGATCGCGAGGTTATTTGCTCACGAAAGCGAAGAAAACGTGAAACTATATAGGTAGTGGATGAATTAGTTTTCGGAAATTATTTTGTGCTCGACGAGAAAATCGCTCAAGGTGCTCCAAACCCGTATATTTATATTTCGAAGCGCGGATTCGCGGCAGCAGATGTACGCGGTGTAATCAATGGCACCTACGCATCGTACACGCCACTGAAAATCGTATAAAGATAAACAAATTATGTAAGAAATGATAATTTCTCTGCCTGATGCTTTCAAGTAGGCCCGTTTCATGGAGGGACATACCGAAGAGACTTTCTTTTAGCGGAGGTAAAGAGTTACGGTGATGTTGCCGACAGTCAATTTTGTAAGCCGGAAAAGTTTTGAGATTGATAAGCCCAAAACATCAACACTTTCTGTTTTATCAACAGATGAAATTGAATTTTTTCCTTTCGTAAATAGGTTACGTTACATTTCATTAACTTTTCCGAAGACGAAGAAAACGTTTTACCTAGTTGCAAGAACGTGGAAATATTCGATGAAAAAACAGACTTAAAATTTGAAAACCTCATATTCGGTACGGCCGAAATTCTACTCGCCATCACACTTTCTCTTTTCTAATTTTTACTCTCAAACCCGAGCCGTGTGGAATCCGCCCTTTCGAGCATTACCTCAGAGACGTCGGGAGGGCTGTTAGGGCTGTCTTAGCCCTCTTCCCTTCCTGTCGAAAAACCGGCCTAGATCGAAATGTAGCGGGTTACGACGTGGGCTCGAACCCGGGAATTCCGGATTCCGAGACCAGCGCGCTATCCAGTCGGTCAACCAGACCCCTCTCGCCATCACACTTACTAAAATACATACACTGCAGTAGACTTCCAACTATCCGGCATAAACGGAGACTAATAGGTCAGCTAGATAACTGAAAGTCCGGATACAACGGCGTTTTCTCATTGCCTCCTCATTACATACATAAGTGTACAGTAAGGTATTCCAAGACCTTGTAAGATTAGAAAACTTAAAAGAAAAATCAAAACGATCACCAAGTCATTAGGTTCGTGGGAGTGGAAGAGGAGGCTAATGAAGGCATCTCCCCGTGAACCGATGCCTTCATTCATATCAGCAGAAAATCCAGAGTGTTTTTTTTCTCGATTTTATGTGCTCTTTGAGCGTGAAATTTGCAATTTTGTCCAAAGTTTCCCCGCCACCTCCCACCTCCTGGAAACGTGGTTGCTCCTCCTAGAAGTCTACTGTATTTGAGATTGAAAAATGTTTAAAAATGAACTGTACTTATTCTATATCATTTTTTGAACTTCATCTATTTTACACACATTTTTACTGCATAACTAATTCGACACTGAATGATGAAAATATTGTTTTAAAAACATAACATGTTTCAAAGTATAACTTCAAATATATCTAAACGGTAAGGTGGTCTGAAATTTGGCGGTTTTTAAAATGTTTCTCTCCCAGTTGCTAAACTACGAGTAGTTCATTTTGGTCTAAAAACCCACCAGCCAAAATTTTCTTGAAGTTAAACAATTTCGGGGGCTTCATTGGAGAAAGAGAGGGGTCAAGTTTAACATAGGATTCCCCATAAAAAGATCTGCAATTTAAATTTGAAAGCTTCCAAAACACCGAGTTCGTTGAAAAAATTAGGTTGATCATAAAAAATCGCCCTCATTAATATAAGGATGTAGGCCCGTATCCAGAGGGGCGCTACGAGTGCTGAGTACTCCCTAGCGCTTGTCGGAGCTCCCAACTGGCAAAATTTCGTGAATAAAAGTAACGAATTTCTAACACGTATTTTTCTCGCTAGATTTGTTCAAAACATTTCCTTCCACTACACTTTAATGTTTATAAACTTGGCAACACTGATTTTGCTCTGAAAGATAGAGACGAATCGCACGTTTGTCGTTTTTTATATGTGACGTGTCACAAGAAAAGGGCCCGGATGTCCATCCAGCAGTTTCAGACACACAGGCCTTTTTCTTGTGTCACATTACAATTGAGGAGCCGAAGCCCACTTCCAAAGTGACCTAACTGCAACATTCTAGTTTTGAAGAAGAAAAAACAAAAAAAGCAGAACAATTTATCAGCAAAACAGTAAAGTAGGTAATCGATTTTTTAAAGGTAAGTATCAATAAGTTCAACCTTCAAGAAAAATTGATCGTTTTTATTTTTGCAAAGTATGCCCCTAGCGCGGCAAGACAGCGTGTTGAAGACAAAAACTCATGAAATCATAATTCTGAGAACTGATAACGTGATAAGTCCACAGAAATAGAATTTGTTTACTTCCAAAAGTTCGAAAATTTGATCGCTGTTAAAGTTTTGATCTCTTTTCAAGCAATATAATCAATATTTTTCCAGTGGGTTGTCGGTGAGCTGAATCACCAGTTATGATTCTGAATTTTGAGACCAAAAGTTCAATTAGTGGCGTAGCCAGGATAGAAAAAGTCAACAATTGAGGTATTTTTTTTAAATCGCCGATATTAGAAAACTATTTCATGAAAATGAAGGTAAAATTACTGCTCGAGCAAAAATTTTTCAAAAAAACGTGCTTTAAAGGCGAAAATTTTTTCATTTTTACATATTTTACCTTCAGTTTCAGGTGCCTTGGGGCATTTGCCCCCTTCCCCTTGGCTACACCACTGCCTCGTAGAAATCTTAACATTATATACTCTATGCGTATCCTCAAGCTCCCCTGGTAAACAGTCAGCACCCCCTACCGCAGATAGCTGGCTACGGACCTGCAAGGATGAAGTACCTATCGAACATTTTGAGCAAAAGTTTATTCAAAGGTCGATCGCTTCTGTTGACATAGAGGTAAAAAATACACTTTTTAGAACTTTGAACATTACAGACTACAGAAACCGAATAAAAACAAAATCAGAACCGTTAGATCTCTATTTATGATTTTTTTTCTAGTTGAAACCTCCGTTTTGAAGGCGCTCTACTGTGGGTCAAAACCTGAAAATCACAGATAATGTCGTAAATTGCATCGAAAATTGAGTTTTTGAAATTGTTGAATTTGTTTTTGAGGGTGTTCTAAATAGAGCCCTCATCCACAATGGTTCACAGGGAACAGGGACCTAAATACTTTGCTATTATTCAACATCCAGCTTCAAGTACAGCGACAATAAGGTTTCTGTAATCTCTAAATTGACTCCTGACATTTTTTCTCCTGAATCCTCACAGATAATAGTTCACGGGCACTGGCAGGTGATAGATAACTTCAAAATAGAGAAACCCTATAATCGATAAACTTACAGCTGTATGTTAAATAGTTTCGAAGTTCGCATGTCCCTGTCAAATTTGGACCGCTGTTGGCAGTGATTACAATCACAATAACTAGAAAAACGAATTTAGCGACTCCAAAACCCCTATTATTAACATACTTGGATCAATATTGAATATTTTGAAGTTTCCTCGACCGTGCCTCCTGAAATGAAGTGTGGTATGTCGATTTTCTAAAAAATAATGTTCGTGTCACGTGCCGATGAGAGACTTAAATTCGTAGAAATTTGCTTTCAACCAACAGTTAACATAAACACAGATGCAGGACTGATTTTCTGCTTCTCAGATGCAAAAAATGGACTTTAGGGTCTGTTTCAGTGCCTTACTCGCTGAGCTCGTGCGACGGTACTGACACTCGTTTGAAAATCACCCATTTCCCGCACTTGATACGTAAATCGCTATTCTGCAACCCAAAAAAGTCTCGCTGTAGTGGTAATTATTCTATAACACAAAGCCCAACAGATATATTCATTTTTATCCTTTAATGAAACTAAATAGGCGTTTCCAAATCATGAGCCCATCGATGACGATGATTCCGTTCACTCTCAGTTTCAGAACCGGGCAAATGTTTTAGTTCGTATCAACGAATACGCCGAATGTTCCAATGAAAAAGCAAATCAATCTCTTGACGAAAACTGACATAATTTCATTATATCGTCCTAACTAGGTTATCATTTACATTTCCCAAGTTGTAAATACGTGTATAGTTCGCTGCTCGACGAGAGAAAATGCTCGTATTCAGCCGTGGCTGATTTCATTAGCCGCGCCGTACGAATGCTTTCGAGCCATTCGTTCGGGCCCATCTGGGTGCAGCAACGAATTAAAGAACGTATTTACTGCTGATGCGAGAATACCGGCCACAAATGTGTTCGCCTTCATCTCAAAATAGCAACTAGGTGTAGACGTTGACACATCTGAGGTCAGTCAATCCAGTGACCGGACCAGAGTTTCAAGAGCCGCGCTGCATTTTGCAGTAGAGTTTCACATTCAGTGCAAAGGAACTTGACAGACGTTCGAGGGTTCCCGAAAGTCACGACTCGAATTTCATTCAACTTTCTGAAACACTATAGTACGACCGAAATTCAGCACATTCAAAGACGGACACGCAAACTGGCTATTTTTATACATCACGGATAGAAACCACCCTCGAATCTTGGATTTTGATCGACGTAAAACGCCGAACAGGGAGGCGGATGTGTCCCGCTCGTTGAGAGGCCATTCGAGTGGGAATCCCACTCGAAATCTACCCTTACCTTCAACACCTTGATATACAATCGGCTTCTTCTCCTCCAATTTCAGTTTTCTAATGGGATGTATACTCGCTAAATTTTATTGATATACCGCGTCCAATGCCCCGCATTTGTTTTCACTGCGTTAATTCGCGTTAAAAGCTCGCAAAAGACGTACGCTACAGTAGGCGGGTCAAAAATGGAAAATGCGGTAGGCGAGCAACCACGACCACAAGCCCACAACCACAGTCCCGAAGCCGAAGGGCGCCCGAGTACCCTTTTACAATAATAATAATAATTTCAAGGTATGAATGCCTGTCACCGGTAATCAATCACGCTGGAAGCTCATCGCGGTTCGTAGTGCAGTTTTGCTAAAGCAAACTCTTCTTCGCGCCGAACCGTATACAAGAAAAGCGGAGGAGTGTAGCCGGCGTAAAAAATGTGTTTTTCACGCCTCTCGGATAAGATTAATAATTAATTAGATTTTGAACGGGTATAAGGTCTCGTCGATGAAAAGAAGACCGAGAGAGAGAGAGACGCGAACGGTGCGGAAAAGGTGTTGTACCCGAGTTATTGCCGTTCAGTGTGAGCCCCCGTAAAACAATGTATCCTCTCTCGTATATATCCTTTTCCGAAGAAGGTGGTTAACTTGTATAAATACTGTTTGCCGAAGTAAGCAGCGAAATTGAATGGACCGCCTGCCGAGTCGATAATGAAATATATACCTAATGAACGCGTTCATTATGAAAGGAATTAATTAATATACATCGACGAGAGCGGCGTAAAAGCAAATTTATCGCGCGCGGCGAGGCCTGCGTCAAATAGACGCGCGTTCGTGAACGGGGCCCACGTTTCAAGTTATTTTCCGAGCCCGGAAAGCCCGTATTCGCACCAGGCACCGGTACAACATTTCATAAATAAGAATCGTACACGTTGCCATAAAAGCATGAATTTTACTGAAATAAAAGCACGGAGATTAATTTCAGAATCACCCCCCCCCCCTCTATCAGATGCGAGTGAATTCATAATTAAATGAAAAGAGAAATTAACATCCGATTTTATAAATAGCCTGATATGGTCCTAGGATGGAGGAAGTTTCAAGCAAGAATTGAAACATTTTGATTCCTCATTAAAATAGTATACAATATTACTGTACGAGCAGCGAAAGTGAGAAATATCCTCGTGGAATTAATCGAACAGTTGCGATACTCATGAATCGCTGCTCGTACTTAATTTTATTTTTAAATAAAATTCTATCTCGTAAACTGAAAGTCCTATCAAACTTTTAATGACAAAAAGTAATATTACTTTTTCGAGGTCTACATGAAAATTGGTTTGGTAGCTTTCAGGACATCCATAGATGCTCTTTTAAACGAACAGAATACGCACTGAATGAATAAATATCTACAATCTTCTTTGATACTAATTCAAGCAACAAGTTTCCATTGAATTA
Organism: Acanthococcus lagerstroemiae; assembly: GCA_031841125.1. Lineage (NCBI taxonomy): Eukaryota > Metazoa > Arthropoda > Insecta > Hemiptera > Eriococcidae > Acanthococcus > Acanthococcus lagerstroemiae. The sequence continues at coordinate 37,853,317 of CM063108.1, read as the reverse complement.
ACTTCAACTTTCTAAATTCAAAGGATAACCATCAACTGTCATCAAATCTGAAGAGCAAGATTTTGGAGCTATCATTTTTGACCAATAGAAATCGTCGACCAATGAAAATCGTGATGGTGTAAGCCGTGGCGAAAAGAGAGAGAGAGAGAGAGAGAGAGAGAGAGAGAGAGAATTTATTGTTTTTAAATTACAATATTAAATTAGTACATGACCCCTCCACTATGCACATATTTGTGCGAGCGTGGAGGGGGCTACTCTCACTTATATTTTAGAAAATAAAATAAACTATTGTAAGATAAAACAAAACAAAACAAAATGAAAAATCGAACTTAACTAGGGCAAAACCAAAGTGGTTAAAGAAATAATAAGATGATAACAAAAATAAAACTAAAAGATAAATAAATGAAACAAATAGGATAAAAAGCAATAGCAAAATAAGGCAAACAATACTTTTGGAACAAATAAGAAAATAATAACAAAAATAGTACTAAAATAGTACTAAAAATTGAATAAATGGAATAAAATAAGAATAAATAAATAAGCATGAAAGCAAAATCAAGCTGCTGCAAACAATACTAGGAACCATATTAAAAGAATTGTCAAAACGATACTAAAAAATAAATGAATGAAATAAAAGTTAGCCAGCGATAAGTAAACAAATAAGTAAACTGATAAATAAATAAAAATCAAACTACTTGAATAAGGCGAACACTGAGACAGAAGACTGTAAACAAAAGAGAAGAAAAGGAAAAGAAAATAATAATGAAGATAATGAAATTCAAGTAACTAGAGAAATAAAATATGTAAATAAGAGTTATATTGTAAAAGAAATGTGACGCGTCACAAATATTTTTCGCCACGGCTTTATTGAAATTTAGATAAAATATGGGTGTTACAGACTTATATTATCCTGATTCTTTGCAACGGGGACAATGTACTGCTTGAATTTTGATTGAAGGGACAGCCACCCCATTTCAAGTGACCTTGAAACCCTTGGGCTGGTTATCTTTCTCGTTGTATTAAATAATAGATATGGGCTGTCCATATATTACGTAATCCAATACTAGCCCATTTTTATAAACAATAAGGGCCCTATTCTCTCCACGGTATTAAATCACTTTTTTGAAACAGATTAAATCACATTCTGCAAATTTTTCAGAAAACAAAAAAAAAGTTCGTGATAATTTTGAGAATTATTATAAATATTAAGGATTATTGTACATGGATGGTATTGTTCATGACAAATCCGATGGTAACATTGAAATTTCTGTCATCATACTGACCATCGAGATATTTCGGAACTTAAAAAAAAATTAGCGGACTTGACGCGTTTTTGGGCCGAATTTTTTCAAAATTTTGTTTCTTCGATCTTCTTTTACCATAAAAACAAAATTATTGTTGGAAAAGAATAACGAAGATCGGGAAAAGAAACACGTTTGACTGGTAACTAATATTATTTTTAATTCATCTCCAAAACTCATTAACACGGAAAGCACCAAGTGGTAAGTTCTAGATTGAACCTGTTCACGGGAAAAAAAGGAACTTTAAAATCACATTTTTATATTTCTTGTTTCAAGTGCGTGGATCAATGGGTCTTGGTTAGTTTTCTGTCATAAAAAGTTTAATTGGCCTGTTTCAAAAAAAGAAAAAAAATTAGGTAACCATTGTTTGGACATACGCCTTAGACATTGGATGGATCCCTATTAAGAATTGATTGGGTAATCATTCACAGAAACTCCTCGGTAATCGTGTAAAATAAGCTGCCAACCCCCCCCCCCTCAATGATCATGTAATTAGTATACGTAGTACCTTGTACGGACAGTCCCTTGTACAGATATGAAAGATTTTACTTTTAACTTTCCTTCTAAAAAAAATTTATCTGAAACACAGAAAAACATAACTCTAAAGTATGGTATTTGAAGGATGGCAGTAAAGACCACAAAAATCACATGATAGATACGGATATCGAGGGGGGGGGGCGTTCACCGGAAAAATGACAAAAATTCAACGTTCGCGTTCATGAGGCCTGATGTGTTGGTGTAAGTATAGGTAGCTCTTTATTGAAGTTTATTTTGAACGTTCAGTCACAACGTTTCTAACGTGATTACGAAAAAATAGTAGAAAACGTGTTTTTTAAACTCATACAACGAAAGTGCGATTGTATCGGACGGAGAAAATTATGTTTATTTCCATCCGATTGGGCAACAATGATAACGATGATGAAACCCGTGGCGAAAATACGAGTACAGATCACTCATACTTTCATTCACTTCTTCATTTCAAAATTTCTCTTCCTCCGCCTCCTCTCCTCCCAAACCAAAATACCTTCCTAAACAACTGCGCACAACATGGAAAGCACAAAGGTATAAAATACGTTAGGCGTAATAAACGCTAGGCCATTAGCATCGCTGGATTCATTTTTATATCATTTTGGCCCCACGTTCAAAATTATGACATCCTGAGGAAGCGGAAGACAGGGAAGAGGATTTAGATAACTCACATTACAACGTGTACCCTCCCCTAATGTGTTATTTTATTTTGTCCAGGGTCCTCAATTTATAAGATAAATCTAGTACGTATTACGTAACAAGGCCCCCCCCCTTCTATATGTTTGATAATTAGCTTCAATTAGAAAATCGGTCACCTTCAGTTGACAACTTTCAGAAATAAGACTTTCATGAAGTTTTTGATTGTTTTTAAGACTAAAGTCAGTAGAAAAACATCAACAATTTTTCCACACTGGAAAAATGTTATTCCACTCTCCCCTTTTTAAAAATTTTCCTTTTGCTCGACACCTATGGAGAAAATTCGAATATAAGCTTCCCTGTATAAGTATTCCATGTAGGAAATGAAATTCACAACATAATGTTAAGTTGAAGTAACAACTTAACTTTCAACTGTTACAAGCCTTTTCCGAACTAGAGTTGGATTTTCATGGCATGGGGCATGCAAGTTCTTAGGAGAAGGGCTTACCCGGGACAGAATGCCTGAAAAAGAAGGACGGAATGGAAGAAAGAAAACAAGAAAGAAAAAAAGGAGGAAAAGAAGAACGAATACTCTAAAGTTTGAATACACAGATGCATTCGAACAGTTTTAGCGAGTATTGAATATATCTTGAACATTTCTGAACATTCCTGACAAGAAGGAGGAGAGCAACCAGGGATTTTTACGGGCTCAGACATTACACTCCAGAAAAGTGATAAAAAATCCCGAACATTGTACAATTCGAGAGCAGCCTCAGAAGTCTTTAAATCTTATTAGAAGGGCCGCCCACAGAAAATACAGGCATGTGAGTGAGAGGAGGCGAGGACATTAAAAAATGTTTGCAATTTTTCTCGAGTCTACCACAAAAATAACGAGTTTGCGTTCGAAAACTCAAAACCAGATCAGTGACAATGTTAAAAAAAAAAAAAAACACGATGAAAAATCTACATCCTAGAAAAGAAGTCCGAGCCTGAGGAACCAGTTCCCTAACTTTTAGCCTCTTGGATGAAATTTTTACTCGCCAACATAGAATTTTCTAGTTAGGCGCATCATAAGAACAGAAGAAATAAGAAATTTATTCCATCCGTTGGTACTTTACAAGAAGTAATTTGAATCAGGTTGTCTACCGAAGTCAAATACCAAAAACAAGGGACTTGAATGTACGTATATTTAATTCCTGATTTTGAGGAACATTTTTCAATTCCGTACAGTTGACATTGAATCCGTTTGTTTGAGAGATTTCATAATTTTTAATTTAATTGCAGAGTTTGGAGGAATTCCTCTCCAATTTTTGAGGAATTTTCTATCAAAATGAGAGACGGTGATAGGTACTTCTTTTTCTAATTTTGCTCTCAACCCAAGTCCTGGAATCCGCCCTTTCGAGCATTACTTCAGAGACGTCGGGGAGGCTGTTAGGGCTGTCTTAGCCCTCTCCTCTTCCGGCCGAAAATCCAGCTTAGGTCGAAATCTGGCGAGGTGCTACGTGGGCTTGAACCGGAACCTCCGGATTCCGAGACCAACGTGCTATCCACTCGGCCAACCAGACCCCATGGCGACAGGGTACTATAATAATCGTTTTACCGACTTTTCGAAGAAAAGAGAGGTATTTTTATAGTACCCTAACGCCGGAGGGGGGGGGGGTGGAGCTGAGTAAACAACCAAGATTCCCTTCAAATAACACTGTGCAACAAAATATTTAGACATGGCTACTTATGGTCTATTCTTGTCTCTTACATCATAGTTAATGACAAATGGACCATCTATCGACAGAGACTTTGTTTTCAAACAAGATAATAGACAGATTTCCTGTGACGTCACACAGAGAGTTATTACTGTTAGCAATAGTATCCTTCGCTGAGCCGACGAATGTTTTAGGCCCTTTTGAGGTTTTAAGAGGAGTAGGAATTTTGTCAGTGTTTTCCCCTCATTTTGTAACTAATTTTCATCACATTGTGCGCAAAAAAATTTTGTATGCCCGAATTTGAATTTGTTCACGCAGTGGTAGTACATGTGTTTTGTCAGGCACACAGCTAGGACAAAAACAAATTTCTAAACGGTCTATTGCAGTTTTTTGTTTTTTCTAGACCTAAGATATCCAAAAAATACCAACGAGAACCCATGGACAACCCCAGAAAAAAAAATTGTTGCACAGTGTAATAGACTTTCCTAGTGCTTCATTAAATTCGAAGATTTTAGCGAACATACCACTAACACTACACAACAAACTGAGATTTTTTGGAAACCGCATGAAGGAAAATAGATGATTCTTAACGTATTTTTCACGCTGAATTCAAATATGATATTAAAAATGCTGAGTTAGCTAATCATTTTTTACGTTTGCTGGGAAATTTAATAGTGTATTATGAGAAATTGTTCTATTTTATGTGGCGACACTGATGTTGTATTAAACTGATATTACCGATGAGCTTCGTCTTCGACGGTACTGAATAGAAAACTTCCGTGTTGTTCTCTGTCCGTCTGTGTTCCGTAAGTATTATTCCAATTCAACAACGAACGTTGTGATTATCATGAATACTCATGCATTGAATACATATTCATCAAATTTATTGTCGGAACACATTTATCTAGTTCACTTACATTTCGTAAAAGAAACAATAAACTGTAATACCGGAATGAAAAGGCGTTATTTTTTCACTGAAGAGATCGCCTTTCTCAAAACTGTTGTTCCATCACTTCATCGTTAATGATAAAATCTTAGAATCAGTTGAAACTGTTTAGATCGTCTTGATATCAAAACGTCAAAACACACGTTCACACACGTCACTGTGTTGGCGAGTTCGTTTTGTGATACATGCAGTGTGGCCACATTCACTAATATTTCTAACACGTGAGGGAAATTACGGGAAATAATACAGAATGAATTTACGAGAAAAGGAGAGCTAATTAAGAAAAACAAAAAACGGCATTGAATTCAGCGTGAAAAATACTTCTAGAATCGGCTACTCTCGTTCTTGCGGTTTTTTGGCTGTTGGGTAGTGTAATTTGAGGATCACTCAAGTATATACTAGATTATTACAGCACGTATAAATTGAAGTTTTTGATGAAAGAATGGCGTACACATACAGCACAATGCCCTTTTTCCATAATGCGAACTTTAAAATTTTCAGACTTTTTACTATCACACCCACTACATTTTAGTTCCATATTTACTCTACAAACCAACGCGTATAACTAGTAAGTGACATTGTTTTACCTATGTGATCTTCATAAGCAGGTGTATTAGATTTATTATATTTTTTAGTTCGTGATGTGTTTCATTTTTATCCTACTATTGAAAGAATGCAGAAATCTTTATTCAGCTATTAATACTGTAGGTACACTAAAATATATAAAGAAAAGGGGGAAAAAAATTAACTTGATAGCGTGTAACAGAGTGTAACACGCTTTCAGAAAATCATTACGGTCAGGACTGAGATGGGTCAACTGTGGTTTCCTCAATTTAAAAATATAGCTGATTTACACTTTTGAATGACATCAATGGCATACTGTGCGATCCCGGACCGCTCATCAGTGGCAAAATTAAAACTTCAATAATGTTTTTCTTAAGAATTATACTTTTTATTCCATTCTATTCTTCCACACGGGCCGTCAATTATAACGTAAAATTGAGAAAATAGTGAAGTCCACGAAATAATCTTCGAGCTCTGTAAGGCGCTTGGAAATCTATCAATTTGAGGAGAAATCCTGAAGATCAATAACCCTGGACTGAGCGACTTGAAAAAACAAAAAAAGAAGGAAACTTTTGGAAGGATTTGGAAGACCAGTAAACACTGAGTATTTTGAATCCTCGTTTCACCGTTCCTATCACCCCCATACAAAAACTGCAACGCAATTTTCTGTCACAATGTTTCTTCATTCATTTTGTATTTTATTTCCCTAAATCTACCCTCCATTTCGTATAAAAATTGAAAATAATCAAAATTTATGGAACGTTTTGCCCAAAGCGGAGGCAGGCAGAGAGCAACATAGTCAATATCGTGTGAGCAACTTTCTGACATTCATTAGGAAATCAATCCAAATGCATTAATTTTCCAGAAATGAATTTTTGGCAGCAATTCTCTCCATTTTCTGGTCCGAATTCGATCGGACAATTTCCCGCGAGGAAGATCAAAAGCTCTACGCAACCGAATTCGCACTGAAAGTTCACGCATTTCGAGTATCGACAAGGATTATGTAGGATATAAAGGCTCCTTGCTAAGACTAGGACTATGAGGACACGCTCGCCATACAGCCTTTCCGGTATATAGTTCGATACGCTTGCGTGACCGATATACGAAAGAAATCTCTCCCAGTTCCTTTGAAACGTTTGAAAATGTAGTGAAATCATTTCTGCCCGGAAGAGCGGTATTTACCCTTTTCTTTTTCGTTCTTCTTTTTTTCTCCTTCTCATTCCCTCGTCATCTTTATTTTACAAACGTGTCGAACCGAATGACGATAAAGTGGCGCGGCAACGAGCGCTAACAACGTGAATTCGAGTGCGGTTTAGTCGCCTCGTTCAAAAGCTCTACAGTCTACACTTTACAGACTACACAGTACACATACGAGGCGTATACAGTATGCTGCAAAGTGTATAAACTATATGATTGTGTACACGAATCCTTAGCCGGAAATCGTGAGCTGTTACGCGGTGCGAAACGATTCGCAGCTCCATGAGGATAAAACAGAACATGACGTCGGTTTTCGCTCTTATTCAAACGCTCACAGCGGAATTAATAATTTTCAGTGTACGGAAAATTCAACAGCTTTGAGTGGTTGCGCGTAATTTTCCCCGTCCAGCGACGAAGTCCGTGTGTGCCGAGAGGCGCCGGGGCGAGCCAGCGTTTCGGTGCGCTCGTTCGGCCGCGCCACGCAGTCTGCTACCTCGACTCTTTTTCACTCGGTGTTCAGTCGGCACAAACAATAATTAAAAACTGAGAGAAAAATGAAAAACCTGCACGCTTTACACCGTGTGGGGGCGAGTTTACCACACATAACTCGCGCCACACGATTGCCATTAGCACACGTTCGTCTTTTCGGACACGTGGCGTAGAAATGAAGACCAAAAACGAACCGCATACGAGCGGGCAGCCGATTTCCAACTCCAAATAAAATCTATACTCCTAATCCTCCCCATCTAATTGATAGGCTACTCAAAATAAGTAAATTTTCAGTGTCTAACCAAAACCGCGCGGAGTGGTTGATTTCTGGGAAAAAGTAATCTTCTACTGAAATTTTGATTTGAAGGTGCTAGTTAAATGATTGTTGCATCAACTCCTTTGATTCAGCTGTATCAATTAACCCTTTAACGCTTGGCATGGTCCGATTTGCTCCTCCCCTCCCCCGTCAGCTTATTTCGGACTTGTTTTCGAGCTCGACTTGTTTGCTTCGTTCGCCTAATATGGAGAGTTGGTCCGCATACTGCGGCGACTAGCTCCATATAGGTCCACAAATGACTATGTAAGCAGTCTTGAAAATTGATTCAATCAGCCTTTCTAAACTATTGAGCCAGATTTCACGCTTTCATGACAAAGTTTTCATCGATTCCCCCACACGTGACTGCGTGCCCCCAATCTACAGAATCTTGAATGTTTTGCGTAATTTTTTACGTCCAAAATGAGGGCAACGTGACGGCAACGCAACCCCCTCCCCCCCCCCAAAAAAAAATCGCTTTCCACGTGAAAGCGATAATACAGGTGAGACTCGGGGGATAACTTTTATTCGACACATATTCTGGGTGTAAGCGACCCGGCACAGACATCGCTTTGTGTCGAGGAAAACAAACGAAAATCCGCACTGTTTTCTTTTCACTCTCAGCACTCCTCCCCCCGCTGCGGATCTTTCTTTTCGTCTTCGTTTCTGCAGCATCTATACAGATACTATTCGCCAATTCAATAAAAATGCTACACAGGATTTTGCGACCCGATATAGAGGAGCTGCTCAGCTGTTATCTGGCATCGGCAATACTCGCAGATATCCGAACGCGACTCCACGATTGAGAGTGCGGTCACGCAAATCTTTGACCGGACTGGAAAATATTTCGCGCTTCACTGCGTTACCAAGTTGTTTCGCTGGTTGTTTCTCAATAGTTAATTTAAAATTTTCCCCAAACTTGGCCTTTTTTCTTTACCTTTCTCCATTTTTTCTTCTTGGTATTTTGAAACTGTTTTTTTGGAATACCTGCACTATTGCCTGCTGAGTATATACGGCCCACACACTGCCGATAGTGCAGGTTTCCGGATCAAAATGAACACGTCGGCTGTTACCAACAAATAGAAAGAGATCCGTGATATTTGTTGCATCGGCATCAGGGTCGAAAAAGGAACACGGTGTGCACGAGATGACATCGTACTCGTGTAGTTTTCTCATTTAACAGAAAAAGTTTGAAACATACAAGTATGGGCGTCACTGGGGGGGGGGGGGTAGATGGGTAATTTTTACCCCAAAAAAATTTGGGTGGATACAACTGATCAAAATTACCCCCCCCCCCTCCCAAAAAAAAATTAAATTAAAATTAAAATTAAAAAAATTCAAAGGTCAATATTTATAGGTACTTGCAGTTATAAAAAATTTGTAAACGAATTAATGCCATGTGATACCGCCTCGCAATACACATACACAGAGTGTCTAACAAAATCGAAATCTGAAAATAAATGACCTTCACCTCCCCCCCCCCATTTGCTATGAATGCGCTAAAATAATAAATTAAGCTAAATATACTTCTTCGTCTATAATACTACATTTTCAGGGAGGAAAAAGTAACTTTATTGCATGAGTTAGATGAGCCCGATAAGGCCCGGATCCACAATATAAGGCCCAACGTACCGATCTTGACTGCCATGCTTTAGACTGCATTAATATGTACAGCAAAGTTGTTCCTTCATGATAATATGACAACACTGTCCAATTGTTTTAATCAAGATATTAGTCCACTGGGGCGAGATATGCCGGTTGATGATTTTCCAATAACGTAAAAAATGCTCCGATATGTTTTTTGTGCAACTTGAAGGATTTACAAGCATTATGTTAGTGAAATGAAATTCATCCAGAAATCAAACATTGGATAGTTGTTGTAGTGGTAGTTGGTTAACGATCGATACCAGAAAAATGAAATTTGAGCAATTTGGAATCGAGGTATGCGATACTCACGAAAAATAGTGTTATTTTTACCTAATAAGGCCCAGCCTGGTAAGATCAATTGATTATCATTGCAAGTATAACTTATTCATAAATTTCTATTTGAACCACGCTTAACTCTTTATTTACCGAATTTCTATTCAGGTCAGGCTTATTAGATATTAGGTTGGGTCTTATGAGCTACCCCCAGTCCTATCCAAGCCCCTTGTGGTGAGGAGAAGGTTGGGAAAGTCATGCGTCAAAATCTGGCAAACATGGTATAATAACACACCCACTGGCCAGTGGACTAAAAAACTACTTCCCACAGTAGGTACGAAGGGAGTCAATGGGGTGGACTTTTACCTGGCCCAGGGACTGACTGGTCATGGCTGCTTCAAGGCATACCTCTTCAGAATGAAGAGACGTGTGTCTGACAGATGCGGATGTGGCGGTCTGCAGACTGCGGAACATATCCTCACGGTGTGTCCGCTGTTTGCCGACGGTCGACCTGCGCAGCTGGACCTCTCAAGCTCTAGCTGCAGAGCTTACATCCATGACTGCGTGAAGCAACTGTGGGCAGCCGAAGCGGAAGACGCAGCTACTGGGACACAGTAGACTATTTTGAAAAGAAATTTCAATCGCAACAGTGTAACTGATTTGAATATACATAGAAGGTGGGGGGAAAAAACAAACATATATTTAAAAATTAAATACCACGCTCTTGGTGGGTAGCTGTGTGGAAGTCCACCCCTCTGATAACATTGTATCTCACAACCAATGACTAAGGGTGGATGGGATACACACATTAATGTAGACGAACAACCCACTGCAGAAGACAAGCGGAACAGTCCAGCGGGATTCTGGTGGGACTACTGTGGCAGGTACTCAATGCCATCGCTGCAGTTGTTCCTACTGGGATCTGGCCTAGGCTTAAGCAGAAAGAAGCCTAACTCTACTATACGTAGTTATATATAGATATACGACAGACATATCACCTCCCCCCTCAGGACCACGCCCTGCTGTGGAAGGGGTGATATAAGGTATTATTAAAAATGCAAGCCCCTCAGCAGATCCCTGCTACTATAGCAGGAGGAGCAGAGGTGGCCTCCTGGTTTGGTTTTTTGATCAACCCGGGCAAAAAAAAAAAAAAATTTGAAGAAAGAAAAAAAGGTTATAGGCCCAGTCTTCTTTGGCGCGCTGGCCTTATCAAGTTTTGAAAAAGGGGTATTTTTATTAAAAGTTCTGAGGAACGTGAAGCAGTATAGAAAAATTTCAAGCTAGCCAATTTTTAAATATTTCAGTCGACTACTATAACACAAAAAAGGAAAAATATGAAATCACTTATATGAAAGTCTGGAGATCCAAGACCTTAAATTAGGGCCTCATTGAGCCCACCTACCTTAATACGCGCATGGTGATCACGACTCACATGAGCATGTCATACATGCGAAGACTCTTGTAAGCTGGTATTTCGATTTATCGTCATTATCAGGGCTGCAATTTTTATGCACAAAAAATAGCGAAATATGCGCATATTTTATGCACTGAATTCAGTCTAAATAATATGCCGAAAATATGCGCCAAAATTGTAAAATATGCATAAATATGTAAATACAATATGGGTACATAATTTCAAAGGAAAAATTAAGTTGGATACACTCGAGACAATTTTTATCATATTTTAAAATGATCCAATAAAGTATCTCCTCAATAGGCCAATCTTCTTTTAATAGGAGATGCACCGAGAAGATAATGCACCTATTCGCAATTTCTTTATGATTGATGAATGTGATGCAGGCAAGAGAAAGGACTTGCAAAAAAAAACATATTTTTCTAAAAGCTTTCTACTTATTCATTAATCATTAAGTCTTCTAAATTTTTTTTGGAGTCGGACCTCATTCTCAACACTAAAAAAATAATTTTGGGGGGAAAGAAATTGAAAATAAGTAGAATTCGTGCAAAATATGCGGTGAATGCCAAAATACGCGAAATATGCAGGATGAAGTGCTGTTCATTTGACTCAGAATTCTGTGATTCGTGATGATCTTTTGAAACTTATACCTATATGCCATAGATAAAAATATGCATTCGCATAAAAATTGCAGCCCTGGTCATTATATTAGAATTTTCCAATTTTAAATTCTCTGTTCTGTCGTTCAAGGTATAATTTGCTGATTCTTAAATTTGTAAATGACCATGACTGAAAATAAATGATTTAAATGACTGTTAGACACTTTGATACAACATACTACACCGCTCCCCCCAAAAAAATCCACCAACGCCGATGAATGTAGGTCAACACTACTGAAAAAATTACCCCCCCCCCCAAAAAAAAAAACAACAAAAAACAAAAAAACAACTGCGAATGAAACTTACCAATTGCAATCAGAATCCCAAGAAGTATAATGACACCGTGATCGTTTACAACGCTTCCTACACATCCAAGGATTCGTAAAGCAGTTGCTGTATCATCGTTCATGAAACCGAAGAAAGTATGCATGAGGCTAGGACAAGAAAACGCTCTGTATTCATAATCCAAATACAAAAAACGACTAACTCAGATTGATTCAAGAAAAAGAATGGCTCAGTTTCTTGCCGCGTATTCATGCAGGGTTAACAGGCAGTTTCACCTTTAACAGTGGCGGGTTTAACGCCACGTTCATTTAAATAACAAATCAATGACGAACATTCAAACAAACACAATTTCACGGGTCTGCGCTGTTAACTACCCCCACCACTGTTAACGTTGTACCTGCGCATCAACACTGCATGAAGACACATGGAGCATTGGAGCATCCAAGCTATTCATCACTCCGTCACTTTCGAGGTTGAGGTAGGATCCGGCAAGTTCCAGATAGTGGTGGAGGCCGCCGCTGAATACTCTGATGAAGTAGATGATGATCTCACCAAAGGCGGCGAAGAAGAGGACGCAGTAACCGCCGTCACTGGTGGGGTACCATTTGAGCGGCTGGCCAAGCAGTTCCGCCGCATCACTGAGCAATGCTGGGGGAAACGCTGAGACGAGGCGTCGACTGGTCGGTGGACGCATTCGATCTTCCCCAGCATCAGCGCCCGACGTAAGTCCAAAATACAGCTCTCATTTTGGACAACGCAGGCGCTGACGGGATACGGATGCTTCGCCGAGTACCTGAACAAGATGAGACGGCGCGACACTCCACAGTGCGAGTGTGAGGGCATGCGTTCGCAGTCTGCGGAGCACGTTCTCACAGAGTGCGCCCTGACTGGTTCACACATACCCATTCCACCACCGATGGCTTCACCGGAGGAATGGAATGTGTGGGCCGAATTCGCGGCGAAGACGATGCATTGGCTTCGGGAAGCGAAGAACCCGCTATTCCTAGCGGCGACCACCACCACGTCATTACCAGCACCAATCAATGGACAGCCGGGATCAGGGTGGACCCGTACCCAGTGTCCCTGTCGGCAGCATACCAATATTGACTGGCGGAAATCAAGAAGATCCCGTAGCCGCCAGTCAAAGAGTCTGGAAGAGGGCGGTCCCAGAGCGATGAAGAGTCTGGAAGAGGGCGGACCCACCATCACTAACGCACCGAACATCGGCATCCCACCGAAGCTGCGGTAGCAGAAGAAACAATGACAGCAGCGGGCGAGAAAGGCTGATGGAGAAAGGAGAAGCCCAGTGACACCTCGGCACCTGTGAGCGTCCTCTCCCGTCCCGAGGAGCGTCACTGGTAGGGGACCCTGGAACCGGATACATGACTCATCCACTTTGAGGAAGCGATAGAGAACTTGAGGCTGAAGTCTTATGATAACTGTCTGACCATGGAAGCAGCCCCTTCTACTTGGAGCGACCCTCCCGTCTTGGGTGTGTTGCCGAAGTAGCGGGCGGGGAAGGAAGATGGAAGCCGATAGGGACAATAAACACCCCGAAGCAGACTGAGACAACGACCGACTGACCGGATAACAGAGAGATAGAATAGTTGTATCCCGCTTAATAAGGTTGTAAGTTTTATGTGTAAATATTTCACATACAATAATGTAGTTTAAAAATGCGAGCTCCCTCCTCCTTGCCCGCGCTAAACCTAATTGAAGATATGTAAGGCAGTGGAGGGGGGCGTCAAATTATTTATTTTACTGTACATAGACGAATACATGGAGCCACCGGAGAAAGTTCCGGACCGACCGCCCGATGGAGCCTTGGTCCCACGCGAGTAGGGGGAAAAAAGTATAAATCGGGACTACCGGTGGGACTACCGGTTTACCAGAGTCATTCAGTTTTCAGATTTTGGAATGAATGGAACGTGCCTTTTCGTGGAAGCTTCATGCATCCTTTCTCAGGGTATCGAGTTGATAATTATTATGCTTCTGACAAGAATGTTTCCAACTCACCAGCAATTTGGAATGATCCCCTACTCACAAAAAGTTCCCCGCGTAAGACTAGTTTATTTCCTTCCGCAAGGGTAAAAATGTGCCTAACATTACATTTTTTTTTTTTATCGAGGGAGGGAGAAAGATGTGTATGGAATAATGGAAACACGACTGACACCGACGAATCTCATGAGAAAAGTTATAACTATCAAGCTCTTCTACAAATTAGCTCAAAGTTTGATAGACACTGTACAACAGATGCTTCAAAAACTCTGAATATGGCTACAAGGTAATGTATAAGCAAGTACGTAAAATGAATTTTCTTGTTTTACGGATTTCTGCATTCAGCAGAAGAATGAATTACTCCTAACCTACTTTTCCCAGTACCATTGGTATTCATTCCTGTTCTCCATTCCCAGTTAAAATTTGGTTTTGGAGTCCTATTGGTTTTTGGAGGACTTCAATAACGAAACTTTTTGAATTTCTACTATCAAGAAACTTAGAACTGAAATATCGGTTGCCAGATTTTCAAGGTATTATTCGCATGTCATATGAATTTGACCTTGAAATGAAAACTGGGGCAACTAGCTCAGAGTTGAAGTCTTGATGTCGGTGATTTTATTTAATACAATGTGCATACATCATTTCTTAAATTTCATCAGCCAATACGTTCCTTTACGATACAAATTGAGCAACATTTTGAAAGTCCCGAAACTCATTGCGAGGAAAGTCAACATGGTAGCAGAAAGTGGCTGTATGTTCGTGTGACGACCAATGTTCCTGTCGACGATGGCAAGTCGTTCTATGTTTGTATTTTCAACATCTAACACGATCTAGTTGAAACCAAACGGAAAGATAACCCATGAACTACAACCCTTTTATGCATTTCAAGACTCCCTGTCCTCATTCAGGCTAAAAAGACTTTAGATCAAGAAAAGGAAACCGCTGGGCAGTAGCGTAGCCAGCCTAGTGTTCGCGGGGGGGGGGGGGTCTTGACCAAAGGAGGAGGGGGTACTAGAGGGTGTGGTAAAGTGTTACAAAACTTACTATTTGATGAAGTCTCAAAGAAGAGTCCAGACCCCCTGGACACCCCCTTCCTGTTGATTATGCCACTGCGAACGGGTAAGGCACTGCTGCGAATTCGAGGTAGTTAGTAACAGTTCTATGATTTCGAAAACAATACATATAGTTCCAGAACTTTGACTCAGCTTCATTCACTTACGTTACACTTGTCTTGTGAGGAAGCGGATTTACAGGATACACATTCTCCCTCGACTTCCTGTCGTGTCTTTTTGTGTGCGTCAAACTCGTCGGGTGGTGCTTCTCCGTGTACGAAAAGCTTGGGCATGATTTTCGCGATTTTGATGCAATTTGTAGGCTTAAATTGCAAGCAAAAGCACGATTATGAAACTGATATTAGGGATTTCTCTACATTGAAACAACGTCAAGGAATACGTTCATATGCATCATATATCAACGAAAGATTGCACATGCGCAAATGTACACTTACATCGGTCATCAGCCTTTTCTTTTTCTCTTCTCCACGAGTAAGTTACGCACTTCAGCTCGAATCCTTTTCCGAGCAGCGTCACCTCATTTCTTTCTTTTAGCTGATTTGGGAAGATCGATGACGACCAGATGATCTAGTGACCCTTTCGGATTTGGAGCGTCTCTCTTTTCTGTCCTTCGGACCAAATGAATCCGGTGAATTACTCGAACTCCTAAATCTAGTCAGCTTCCTTGAAGACGTGGAGCTGTTAATTTTTCTGCAATTAGTTTCTCTTTTTCCTTTGTCGTAATTAGCTATAATTTTACGCTGAATAAATTCATTTTACCACGGATTACTGGACTTGCATCTATAGGAACTGAATATACTTCTCGTCATATCCTGACAGCTGCCGGAATTCGTCTTTTTAATCGTCATATAAAAGTTTATCTTCTTTGGTTTTCTTAATCCTGATTTCTTATAGTTTCCCAGGTTTTCTTCCTTTAATCTCTTTTTAACAAAGTACTTGCTGTCCTTCGATACGTCGAAGAAGTTTTTATCATTTTCCATCTCTTCAGTCACCAAATCGCGATAATCCTGATTTTCTCGACTTTCGTGGTTTTCTTCTGGTATGAGTGGAATAGCCACCCTCTGCGCGGAGTGTTTCTCCTCCTATAAACGCACTCAACAGGTCGCTGACCATATACTCGGGAAAACTGAATGCAGGATATTTTCTGAATTACATATTTCTTTTAGTATTAATAAATCAAAACATTTACGCATTTTCATCTAATTTCATACTGCAGTATCTCCACTAATGCGAAGTTGTATTTTTTGTAAATCAAGTCACAGAGCACGGACAAGTTAACCTTATTTCAAACACTTGAATGAGATGAAAACGTGAAGTGATGACAGATTTTCTCACCTCAATAACCATTTGAAAATTCGAGCACTTGTTCCGTTCATTCAGAGAAATCGAAGCCCAAAAGGAAGGCTAAATATCTGGATCAGACTAGACTCTTGTTTGATTTTTCGTAACTGGAATTCCTTAGACGAGAGTATCAAGCTATAAAGTACTACGCGAATACTTTCCACAAAGAATCGGGTCAACAGAGCGTCGAAGAAATGTTTAATAATCGGATGTATCACGTAGGCTGATTCGAACACAAGCCGAACTCCACCCGGTCCGGTTAGAAAGCGTAAAAGGGGAGGCTATACGCCGCACCGAGCCCACTGTTTTCGACTTTTCTAGCCGGAAATTCCGATCGAATTCTCAAGAACGATTCAGGCAGATGATTAATTTTTAGTATTTTAATTTAAACTCCAAGAATTTCCATTCTTCCGCTGGGAAAGTTCCGTGCTTTGTAATATCGGTGTGCGCTTTAAGTAGGGTAGAAATTTGTTGATTACTCACGGAGTTCTCGAAAAAGCAAACACTACGCCCCGGTCGCGCTGTTTCGATATTTAACAAAACAAATAACCAGAAACGCTGAATTTTCGTAATTAGGTATCTTAAATTTTCGTCGATTGACTCGCTCTGTTGATTGGTGCTCGGAAAAGCAACGACCGTATTAATTTACAAAACGGCTGTAAATGTTTCCTGGCAACACTCCTTAGTATTATTGTTCGAGTCATTCGAGCTCAGTCATGGAAACCTGTATAAATCACCTCTGGTAAACTGAAACTTTGACGTCTTTAGGTAGGAATTATTGTAACATTGTGAGAAAAGAGGGCGCACCTGTAGGTGTAAGTATACTTCTCTATCATCAGAGTCAAATTAAGTAAACGAAAATTTTGCTCTTCTTCTAGTATTAGAAAATAATTCATGACATGTAGAAAGCGCGCCTAGAATATAACAAAAATAATATACGCTCACTAGTTAACGTTTATCACAGAAGGGGGAGAGGGTAATGGGGAAATTCGAATTCATCCCACCACGAAGTATATTGCGGTTGCAAATTACAGTAATCCAAAATCAAAAAGCAGCAATCAGAAGAAAACAAAATTAATTGATTTCGCCAACTGATGAAAATTTAAAAAATTGACAATTAGAACAAAAGTCTTCCAAAATTTGCCTTCATGCGAACAAAATGGTGTTTTTCGTAACGGTAGAAAAAATATTAAGTACAGTGATTGTAAGGTTACAGCTCGAGATGCAGGGAGGAGGCGATGTAAAATCGAAGTCGTAGGTACTTCTTCCTTTCAGTGTTGCAAGCGATATTTCTCGCATTATCTGTGTGAGTCGAGGGTATCAGGGTGTTTACACAATTTGGAACATCAAAATACTTGACTTTTATTTGACCTATAAATTTGACCTCAAGAACTGCAAAAAGGCACTCTTATGCAGGAACATGCAAAGCGCTAAATCACGTTACTCATATTGCTATAATTATAATACAAATATAACGTCATCATAGCTAATGTTTTCCACCTTACAAAAATGAAAAGATGAAACGAAGTTTTTACCTCTTGCTTTGTTATTTTTTAGTTCATTCATTGTTCCTAGTCATTTATATAATCAACATTAATTGACCTATGAAAGAATTTTGAGAAAATACTTGACTTTTACTATATCACTTGACTTTTTTTTTTGAGTACTTGACTTTTACTTGACTTACTTAACCCTGTAGAGACCCTGATTACATATAAATTAGAGTGATAAGGTACTTTCCGTGCACATGTTAAGATATGAATCAGCCTTCTGGAAGAATGATGCTGATGATTGACTCCAGTGTGCAGTACTTCACCAGAAATTTTCACTTCGTTTAAGCGTTAAAAATGAGAGCACATGCACTGTGAGCACGTTTAGAGACATACGTAGAAGGTCTATTTCTTTTTGCTTTTCCTGTTTCACATTATAACGATCTCGCGTTGGAACAGTTGCCTACTGCCACTGTATGGAAGCCAGATAAAAGCCGAAAGCTGAAAGTCGTATTCAGCCAAATTTTCCATTAAACCCTTCTTTTGACTAACGAACGTATTGACTCCCATAAGAAATGATTAAACATGTCACAGACGGATCTGCAACCACGGGAGAGCATTTTCATGTCTCGTTTTTAATATCGACGCGACTACAGTCTGCAGCCATGTTGTTAATAGAAATTTCCATGGAAATGTCAACCACTGAACTGAATTGTCACCGTGAAGAGCAAATCATACTGACTGGCTTTGTGTTGGGAGGAGTGTAATAGTTTTCGCTCAAGTGTACCCATAGGTGGAAGAAAAATAAATTTCCATAGAAATGTCAACCCAGCATGAAGATTTCCTTGATTTCGATTCTCGCCTCAGAAGTAACACTTTTTTCGTTTATGTGTACCTACCAAAGCTCTCGATCAGCTGTTTTTCTCGTGGTTCCACAGTAACGCTCAAAAAGTAGCGTTTTTTTTTGTTTATGTGCCAATGCAAAGACACGAAAATGTCAGAAAATTCCCACGGAGATTTCCATTAAATACTGAAGATGGCTAGAAGAAATAAAAATTTCCATGGAAATGTAGACCATTGAACTGAATTGTGAGATGACTTGAGACCAAGAAGAGCTAAATCATACGGATTGGCTTCACGCAATATGCACCACTGAACTGAACTGGAAATGAGAAGAGAAGAGAAAACAAGTAACCTTCTTCCTCGAGGAGGGTCGGTAAAAAAGCACGCATCTCGACAAGAAATAATGGGAAAAAATCCATGGAAGAATTACCAAATAATTCAACCTGGCTCAGTCCTAATAAAAAAAATTTCTATTAAATACTGAAGATGGCTGGGAGAAATAAAAATTTCCACGGAAACCACTGAACTGAACTGTGACCATTTCAAGCAATGCTCGAGCATTAGAGCATGCCCAGTTTCGCCGCCCGTGGTTAGACCTGCCCTTCCAGTTCTCCCGCTGGATCAGCCAGTGAACTGCCAAACCATTAAAAGTAGAGAGGGTTACAAGTGGTTTCATATTTTTCATGTTCCGCGCTACCTCTTGGCCTGAGTTTTATTCAAATTCACCTAATATGTAAAAAAATATTGGATAAATCGTCGAGAAAATTTCTCTGCGTTCCTTGAGGTTCACCCTCTCCATCTGTCAGTGCTTTAGTCTTGTTGGTATAAAATTTGAAAAGCGTGCAGTTCGAAAACAACGAAATCTCAGAGAATCCTCTGTAGGTAAATACAACCTTCTGGATTAACATACTAGGGCTATAACCGTGAAGACAAACGAAGGAATTGCTCTACCTTCGTAAAACCTATGCCAGTCATAATTCATTGGTACCATTTCTTTCTTCACATATTGCTCCGCCAGAAATTGAAGTTGTAAGAGCCTCCTGCCGGTCTGATTTCCATAATGATAATTCCGAGAGTTCTTGGGCTGGGGGGGGGTGTTAAAATGATAACTGATTCCTAGAGTCCATGAGAACTAGTCATGAGTTCTTAGTCTTTCAACCGCTTATAGTACCATTAGACTACCACGCGAAAAACGGACATCAAGAAGTGTCGAGGACGTTTTAATTATGGATACTTTGTTTCGTGGACTGGTACACCTTTGCTGATGCCAGTTCTACATGGCTTCGCTCTCTACTTAGATTCACAGATCCATCACAATCATAAAGTGATCGGTGAAACATTCCCAGCAGTTGTCGGTTCGTTTACGAGAACTTTTTTCTTTAAGAAATGAACTTACTCGACGAGAGGCGACGCAAAATCGTTGTAATTTTATACAACCGCCACCCAATAGACTACTAATGTTAATGGTGGGATCCGGGGGAAGGAGAACACAGAAGTATTTGCTCTTATCGCCTCAAATGTCCGAACGACAATTCTGGAAATCCATACATACATATATTTCAGCCCCTCTTCCCACGAAGAATCCAGTTTCCCCTATCCAATGAAATTTTGTTTCCACTGTTGAATTATTCTAGGATCACACCACCGATTATTGTGGCGATTCCGCACACAATTAGACTGCTCAAATCACCATTCTGAATGACACATGACACAGAATTGAAGAACCGGTGACCACCTACAATTTGGCGGCCATTCCGCGTAAATGGGGTTTTCTGACTGGTTGCAAATCACCAGGATGGCTATGCTTAAAAATTATTGTGTTTTTTTTCACCGTTTTATCGATCGGATGATACAAAGAATTTTATTTGTGAGCCTTTCCTCACTAAAAAACACTCCTACCTTTTGTAAACAGTCTAAACTTTCTTTCTTTGACATGTTCTGAAGGACAAGGTCCTCTCTTGAACATTCTCAAAGAGCAAGTTGTCCCCTTACCCCAATGTGTGCCGCCTTTACTATCAAGTCACGATAAAATTACAAAAGACGAAAAGATACCTTTTCCTGGAAATTTTTTCAATTTTTTTCCCCAACTCCGGGACGAAACATCGAAACATATCTTGGCTCGGGTAGTGCGAAAATCAGCATGCTCGCGGGATTCTACCTCGCGTTGCCTTTGAAATGTGAAAACTTCTCTACCATGCCGCGAAATCACGCAACGCAAACTTTTTCCCTTCATAATTCGTTTAAAAAAAAAAAAAAAACTTATTTCCTCGCAATCTTGGCTCGAGTTGTCTCGACCATCGAAATGTTTACTTTCTGGATTCGATTACTGGTAATTTATTTGTATGAAACGTGGGAATCCAGCTGAATAGGTTTTCGTCGTTGGCCCCTCGCCCCCACATCGAGCACGTAGAACTGCTAAAAGTAAAATAAATAATACCGGTATACGATATTCCGAGTAAGTAAATAAAACAAAAAAACAAAAATATCTATAGAAAAAAGATGTCGAGTTAGTCGGATTCTCGAGTCGGACCATTTTGTATATTCGGCATTTTACGATCCGGCCGACGCATTAAAAAAATATTAGCGTTTATGGAGTACAATATTGAAAAGTTGTCTACAGCCCGACGGAAACAGAATCTGCAAGCTGCAGCAGTCTTCGTCTTACGCACTTCTTATAACAAGTGGACAATCACGGCGGTCAGGTTGTCCGGGCGAAAAATCGAAAAACGAAATTTACTAATCGACCTGAATGCCCGGAGTGACCGGAACCGTCGATAGATTTCGATCGGACGACTCTCTCATTCGAACATGGAGCAGAAGAAGCTGCTGAGCTCCGCTAACAGAAACCTTGCCGAGTCGGCTTTCAGTCCGAATACAGACGCTGAAATTTTCCGACTTTGGTACATTACAAAGGCGAAAGTTATAAAAATTTAAAAACCAAATGTCTTTATACGCCATTTAATACGGAAACGTATTGGCTGTATCGACGGCATCGGGTGGATTCTTTGGCATCGAACACCGTCGTCAGACATTGCCGACATTAGTCGTGTATATTTTCTTTCTCCCCCCACCCGCCACCGACCTATCTCGAGATAAATATATTAATTTTTATATTCTATCTTCTACCCTGTCTCTCTTTCTTTTTCCCATCGTAAAAACAAACATTACGGCGCTTCCGTGATTTTTATGTGTAAATAAATATGCATTTTAACGATATTAAAACTTTTCTCGAACATTCGCCGGCTATTATTTATATTTTCTATTTTGGAAAACGGTATGCACGTGAACACTTCCAAATAATGATGGCAAATACAAGAAAATGGAGAGAAAAAACGATAGCGAGAATGTCGAACAATTTCGGAAAATGAGGTTCGTTTCGCCATTTTACTTTCATAAACACCTACATTTCTCGTTTTCACGTTATTTTTCGTGAACTAAGTACGTATCGGAGATTTTAACACCGGATTGACTCTCGTTCGGGAATGGAAATTTTCGAGTCAAGAATTAAATTACGAAAATAATTTTATTCAACGTTCTGTCAGTGGATTCATTTAGGCGAAAGAAAATAAATGAATTTGCGCATCATCGATAGCGAAAATAACTTACATAGTCACTGATTAATACAACGTTTCTAAAATGCTTCAAAAATATTTAGATTTCGATTATAACCGTTAATGATGATGCTTTTAAACACTAAGACCATTTTCTGGGACGAGTGAGTTCCGAGTTCTTATTACGAACGAAAAGGTTGCGCTTTTTGTACTTCGAAATGAGGTATCAAAAGATGAAGGTGGTTGATAAATAAGCGATTTCTAAAAGTACGCAAAGCACTTTCTCTCTGATCCGGAAACACTGATATGAAATCCCACTATGTCGAGATGTTGCCTACTTATAAAGCCACCTTCAAATTCAATTCAAAAATCTTTATTTAGGGGAATGGACATGTTACATAGGTTCCCGATGTGCAGTGAGTTACATTTGTGTCTGTAAAATCGTCACAAAGTAGCATCATAGGCTACGAATAAGCCTCAAAAACGCCAAAATAAAGATACAGAGTGAGGCTAAATAATGATTTAATTTTCTCCTCATTGTCGCTCAGATATAACATTTTTAGCCTCGAAATAGTCACAAACCAGTCACACTTCATTAACGCCTCAAATCGGTCACAAACGAGACACTCAGACATAACATTTTCAGCCTCAAAACAGTCACAAAACAGACACATTTCACTGTTATAATTCCATCAGATCAGACAACTAGTAAAATAAAAATGGTAGTTGTTTAGTTTTTGACGATAAACTTGCTACTGATTAGTAAGCCATAAATAATTCAGAAATCATAGTTTTGTATAAAAGTTCGAAGTTTCAGTTTAATTACTTGTGATTCATGATGAATTCAGCGTATTAAGTGATGTACTCCCATGTCTGTCCATCAATCATTGAGAAGTTTATAAGTTTGCGCTCAGGGGCGAAACTATAGGGGGTGTGGGGTGGGGGGGGTTGAAACACTCCCCCAATAATTTGGCAGTCGGCAAATTTTGAAACAATTCATTTGAATTTTTCATTTTGTAT
This sequence comes from Acanthococcus lagerstroemiae, assembly GCA_031841125.1. NCBI lineage: Eukaryota > Metazoa > Arthropoda > Insecta > Hemiptera > Eriococcidae > Acanthococcus > Acanthococcus lagerstroemiae. The sequence continues at coordinate 37,830,049 of CM063108.1, read as the reverse complement.
GAATGTCTTGTTTATTATTTTTTTTTTTCAATTAAAAAATATTTCGATTTAAAAATCGGTAGATTTTTAATTTTTAAAAGATTTGGTCGGCGAATTTATAGTTTAAAAAAAAATATTTGTCGACAAATTTTTCTTCTCCACCTCCCCAAACTGAAAGTCAAATTTCGTTTCTGAAAATGGAGTACCCGGGCGGGACTCCTGTCCGAGACTAGTCAATCAAAAGCCGAAGGTTTCAAGCTGAGTATCGAACGTTACCTGAAAGGATGAACAAAGCTGAGATGTGGAAAACATTTCGAAAAACTGAAAGTCGGTCGCAAACGGTGAATTTCAAATTTCAATGACTATTTTGTTCTTACTAGATTCTCTGTTTGGCCTACAGCCTAAAATTTAAGGAAGTTGAACATTTTATTAACATTTAAAAGAAGGCCCTTAGCCAGCCATCTGCGATAGGTGGTGCTGACTCGTTTACCAGGGGGGGGGCTTGAGGATACACATAGTATATAATGTGAAGAGTTCTCCGAGGCAGTGGTATAGCTAGGAGGCAAAGGGTGCGAATGCCCCCAAGGCACCTGAAATAGAATACAAAATATGCAGAAATGAGCAATTTTTCGTTTTAAAACACTGTTTTTTCGAAAAATTTTCGCTCAAGTAGTAATTTTACCTTCATTTTCATACAATAGTCCTCTAATATCGGCGATTTAAAAAAAAAGACTTCAATTTTCGACTTTGTCTTCCTTGAAAATCTTACTTTGTCCCGCCCCCGGAAAATCCTGGCTACGCCACTGATTGAATTTGTCTCAAAATTCATAATCGAAACTGGATTCAACTTATCGATAACCCATTGAAAACAAAATTGAATAGATCGAGTGGAAAAAAAATTAACCCTTAGAACGGTCAAATGTTCGAACTTTTGGAAGTATCCGTAAAGAAACTCTATTTCTGTGGACTTATCAAGTTATCAGTTCTCAAACAGCCATTCAGGCATTTAGCCATCGATATTCAATGTGAACTGGATCGCGAGCCTACTACTGTGCTTGTGAATATTGTAATGTAACACAAGAAAAAGGTCTGTGTGTCTGAAACTGCTGGATGGACATTCGGGCCCTTTTCTTGGGACACGTCACATATAAAGAACGACAAACATACGATTCTTCTATCTTTCAAAGCAAAATCAGTATTGACAAGTTTATAAACATTAAAATCTAGTGGAACGGGAAGTTTTGAACAAAAGTAGCGAGAAAAATAGATGGATTTATTTATTTTTGTTCATGAAATTTGGCCAGGGGAGGCTCCGGCGAGCGTTAGGGGCTGCTCAGGGCCCACTAGCACCACTCTAGCTAGGGGCCTGGCGTAATGTGTTATATTAAACAAAAAGCGAGAAACAGTTCTGATGCTGTGTATTCTCAACATGCACATTACATACTGCTTAATAATAGCCAGCTAGTCTGGTACGATAGGTACATTACTTTTCTAGCCCGATAAGGAATACCGGTTCCTTATCGGGCTGTGCGTTTAATAATACGATGCTACAACATCTCCCCTTCTAACGAAATACCTCTGGGAGTTCGGGGGGTCCATAAGTAACTCCCCGTTTGGCTGCACGATCGGGCAATCTTCTGGCTGGTGCCGGTGTCTTTGGCTTTGGAATCTTTGATGGACTCGACGTTGGCGTGGTAACCCTCTGACTCAATGACGGCGAAGATGTCGATGCAGGAGCAAGGTTCAACAGTGGAGGCTGAGGCTCGTGGCAGTCTGGCCAGTCCGAATACCGAGTGGGAAGGCGGCGAAGACTCTTCCGATTTCGGCGCAGTTTGGCGCCATTTTCCAGCTGGACATCGTAGGAACGAGGTTCTAGCCGTTTTCGAATGACGGTGCCTTTCCTGTTAGCGTCCTCAACATAGACCTTTCTACCTGGACTTAATTCTCGGGCATGACGGGTCCCTTTGGCACAATCAAAGTTTTCCTTCATCTGGTTACGACGTCTGGTATCTTGGGCTTCGAGATCTGATCGTTTAATAACACAATTATCGAGGTTGATCGACGGTACCTTTGTGCGAATCTGTCGGTTGAAGAGTAGTTGTGCAGGACTACGAGTTTTAGTTACGCCTGAGTGGCCTTCGTGAAGCTTTTTCAGCATTTCCCGTTGTAGTTCTGGTGGGATCCATAGACGATGTTGGAATAGAATTAAATCGTCTTCTGTGGAGAGTGAACTTTGGTGTTTCCAGTAGGAGATGAGTTCCTCAGGTACATCTTCTCGCTGGTTTGGCCAGCCGTTGCTGATGTATGTGGAGAGTTGTCTGCCAAGATCAATGGCTTTTTGAGCTGTTCTTATTCGCTCAAGCTGAGTTTGAGAGCATTTGATCTCATTTACTGTCCTAAAGGCGACTGTTTGGAGTTCAACCTCGAACCTTTTGTCATCATTGGTGGATGACGAGACGGGTTTTCTTGAGAGAAGGTCTGCGGTGAACAGATTTTTTCCGGCTGTGTGGATGACTTCATAGTCGAACCTTTGAAGGCGCATTCGAATTCTCTGCAATCTTGGTGTTAGCTCGTCTAGGAACTTGGTTGTTAGTATTGGCAATAACGGCTTGTGATCTGTCTCGATTGTAAACTTCAGTCCGATTAAGAAGCTATCAAATCTGGTACACGCCCATGCAATTGCAAGCGCTTCTTTCTCGATTTGAGCATAACGTTTTTCTGTATCCGTGAGTGTACGAGATGCGAAAGCTACTGGCAGATTTTTACCATCATCTGCTTTCTGAAGTAAAACTGCGCCAATGCCATAAGACGAGGCGTCACATGAGACTGTTGTTGACTTCACTGGATCGTAAACGGCTAATACTGGAGCTCGAGACAGAATATCCTTCAACTTCTGAAAGGCAACTTGTTGAGCTGACTCCCAAACAAACTCGCAGTCATCCTTCAGGAGACTGTATAGTGGTTGAAGTAGGGTTGATCGGTCAGGAATGTGACGAGCTAGAAAGTTTACTGAACCAAGAAGTGATTGAAGCTCTGTTTTTGACTTTGGCGGCTCCATGTTGGCAATGGCTTCAATCTTTGCTGGATCAGCGAGAATTTTGCCATTTTCAATCTGATGACCTAGAAACTTGACTTTCTTTGTGCGGAAGATGCATTTATCCCGGTTTAGCGTCATCCCCGCGTCGTTGATACGTTCCAAGACTGACAGTAATTTTTTGTCATGTTCTTCTACAGTATCACCCCAGACTAGGATGTCATCCATATGACATACAACATTCTGTAGTCCTTCAAGCATCCGGGTCATTCTGGCTTGAAAAACCTCAGGTGCACTCGAGATTCCTTGAGGAAGTTTGTTAAAGTAGAACCTACCCCACGGTGTTAAAAAGGTAGTCAGCAACCTTGATTCTTCTGCAAGAGGGACTTGGAAAAACCCTGAATCTGCATCAAGTTTTGAAACGTACATGGCACCAGTAATTTTGGCTAGCGTTTCTTCAACTGGTGGAATCTTGTAGTGCTCGCGTTTCACAAACTGATTTAATCTGGAAAAATCTACGCAGATCCGCACTCGACCGTCTGGTTTGGGCACAACTACCATAGGTGCTACCCAGTCCGTTGGTACATTTGCAGGGACTCGAGTAATGACTTTCTTCGTTTCCATTTTCTCAAGATTACTCTTGGTTTCTGGATACAGCGCAAAAGGAACACGGCGAGGTGTTGTGATGGCAAATGGTTTGGCATCTGCTGTTAGGGATATACGATAATCTCCTTCCATGGTGCCATAACCACGATAAAGGTGCTTGAATTGATCCTCTGGTAGTGGAGATCGTTCGATGCTCGCTTTCACTCGACTAATGTGCTTGACTTCGATAAGATTTAAGGCTTTGATTGCCTTCCAGCTGAGCAAAGCTTCTTCTTGGTCGTGAACCAGATACACCTTCTCAATTGTTTCTCTGCCATTACCTCTGATTGGCATTATCTGCATTCCATGAATATCAAGCATTTTCTTGCCCGGTCCTCTGAGACGAATATCTGGCTCGAGGAGATCATAGTTTGGGTTTTCATATGACAGGGGGGCGACCACTTCTTGTGCCCCTGTGTCCATCTCGAATTGTTTACGGTTTCCAGCTAAGTCTAGGTGGATAGTCATCTCTTTATCTTCTTTGGCTGATCTGACCGCGCCTATCCGTTGGACGCGACCAACATCAAAGGGCTTGTCTTCGTCACTATAACTCGAATCTGTGTTAGCATCAACTTGACGTACTCCACGATTTTGTTTTCTGGATCTGTTTCTCGATGACTGCATTGGAGTTCTCAATGATGACGAGTCTTGACTGCTACCAGCAAAGCACTGCTGGGCATAATGCCCCCGACGGTGACACTTGTTGCATTCGGCATCCCTGGCTGGGCAATAGTCACGAGAATGTGGGTTACCTCCACAGCGATTGCAGTTGCTGGCTCGTTGTTGAAAACGGCGGTTTCGTTGGACTCGATCAATGTTACTGGTTCCAGGTCGTTGTTCTTCGCTTTGATGAACCACATCTTCATAAGTACGAACCATGTCCACTGCTTTGTTGAGTGTTAAGCCTGACACAAGTTGGAGCCTCTTGCTCAGCTCTGCATCGGCGATACCAACAACTATCCGATCACGAATCATTTCATCACGGATTTTTGACTGCTCGATTTTCTCAAAATCGCATGTCTCTGCGAGCTTGTACAGTTGAGTGATGTATTCTTCAGCGGACTCGCCCTGGTGCTGGTCTCGAGAAAAAAAACGAAATCGCTCGTGGATGAGATTGCGGTGTGGCAGGAAGTGTGAATCGAATTTACTCAGGATTGTCACGTATTTGGTCTTATCTTCGCTGGCGCTGAAGGTGAAAGACTTGTAGATATTATTCGCGTTGATACCCATGACGTAAATCAACGTATTGATTTGTTGATTGTCTGACAACCCGGATAAGCCTGAAGCGCTGTGGTACCTCTTGAAATTTTCCTTCCAAAGAGGCCATTCCTTCGGTTCGAAACTGAAGGGTTTGGGCGCACCGCTGCCACCATGTTATATTAAACAAAAAGCGAGAAACAGTTCTGATGCTGTGTATTCTCAACATGCACATTACATACTGCTTAATAATAGCCAGCTAGTCTGGTACGATAGGTACATTACTTTTCTAGCCCGATAAGGAATACCGGTTCCTTATCGGGCTGTGCGTTTAATAATACGATGCTACAACATAATGATGATTTTTTAAATTGTGGTATCTCTGCCTAAGGGGCGGGGGCTCAAGATACCTTTAGAGTGGGCTCAGCCACAGCTTGCCCCTCATGGTTACGGGGCTGTCTAAGAGTCGAAAGCAAAAAAGACTTATTTTCCAATGTCACAAGTTGAATCCGATAGCAATTGTTCTGTTATTTAATTTACGTGCTTTGGTCCTGGTGAATATAGGAGGGAAATTTAATCTGGAACCAAAGTCAAAACTCCATGTGTTTTTCCCATAAGAACGAAAGAGAGCTTGTAGCACGGATTCCCCTAAATCCAATCGACCTAAAACTTTGTAAGTTATTTTTTAAAATTATTATTTATTTCACTGGAACCAATTTAGGAGACGAATCAGACGAAATTCAGGAAAAAAAAAATGTCACCAAGAATAAATAACAACCACCTTAATTTGTGTAAAGAAGTTGTGTGTTCGTCAAATATCCTTCCAGCTTACCCTCCCAGACTAAGGTATGCTCATGTGCGCAAATGTGAGTGCTTGGGGGATAAGGTTCCAATCTGCATTTGCTGGGACGAAACTATTGGGGGAGGGGGGGGGGGTGAAAAAAAAACAGTAATTTGACAGTCGGCAAATTTTGAAACTGTTCATTTAAAATTTTTATTTTCTAAGGTATAATGTTTTAATGAAGCCTGGAAAAGTCTTGAACAAATTCAGAAGATCCTTGAAGTCTCAGAGAAGTCTTAAAGAGTCGTAAAAGTTTCACATAAGTTGGAGAAGGAGGTCTTGATGGGTCAAAAGAGTCATATTATCATAGTATTAAGTGAATCCAAGAAACCTCTCGGATGGTGTATGTTTGCACAAGGGCGGAGGAAGGGAAAAGTCTCAAGCGGCTCACTATAAAAAAGGCGCTTCAAAAATAAGGTAAAAAGAGGAACGAAAAAAGGAAAAAATAAAGAGTAGAAAAAAGGCAGACTTTTTTTGAGGGTACAAGGACGTTCTCTAAAATGAATCCCCGGCCCCATATTTTGCTTCCTCAAATTTTTAAAATGTTTTGTCGGCGAATTTTTAGTTCTCAAAAAATATTAGTTGGCAAATTTTTAGTTTTCAAAAAATATTTGTCGGCAAATTTTCCTTCTCCACCCCCAAACTGAAAGTCAAGTTTCTCGCCTCTGTTTGCGCTTCACAGGTGAGTGCTTACGCCACTTATCGAAAAACGATTAAAGTAGGTAAAACTCATTAACTATCCGCAGTACCTACAAATTTGAACAGTTTCCGATTTCTGAACGCACCATTTTACTGCAAGTAGTAAAATTTTACCCTACAAGTTTTTTATTTTTCAAGTCATATATTTACAGACATTTACAATTTTATTCGCTATCATTGTACATTTCACCAGGTTTTCGATTTTTTTTCTCGAAATACGCCCCATCAGAATGGATACACCGACACCGTTGCGGTGATTATCAGCTAACCAGAGCACTCGGGAATAGATACACCATCTTACTGGTATGTGTTGATGTTCTTCTACCTTTCTGTTTTCCTTGTAAAGTATGCCATTTACTAAACCAGAATTCCGCCTAAGCCTTCCACCAATTTATGTGCTTTTTATTGATCTCCTGTTATAATCATGGCCCAAGATTTTCTTCTGAGGTTGGTACTGATTGAAATAACTGGCTCACTCGTTTTCCTTACAGTTTAATCAGTATCTCGCGATCGTGTCATGGCAATCAGATGTGGTTAGAGACTTTTAACTCCTGTGGTCTGGGTATTCATTTTACGGAAAAACTCGTTGAGACCAGCAAAACTATTTTCGGTGCCACCTACATGCACGAATGCCTAATTGCCATAGGGGGATCCAACTGGAACAGAGTATTTTTCATATACCCTAGTTACCCCCTCGGTACTGATGCGATGCCCGAAAGGGTAGTTTCCGGTGCCGGGGGTGCGGTGTCTCAGGGGCCACTTTGGCATGCGTGCATCGCCATACGTCCCACCACACCATACCCTAGTTACATTTGGTAATAATTACATGTTCTTGTTATCCACTTGACAATCAAAAATATTCTCCGGATTGAATGTCAACGAGAGAGGAAGAAAACTGGTGCTAAAAATCTCGTTGATGTAATTATGTTTTTATTTTATTTTTTTCTATTTCAGAGTTCTGGCGTGAGAGCTGGATGTACACAGTTCTTCGTATAATTAGCTATCTAGTTACGGTCTTATTATAAGATGGATACGTTTTTAGCATTTTATATGCTTTTACTACTGGGTATACTTGAGCAAAACTGTAACGAAAAACCTAACGCTCCCCAACACGAAATTAGTGGTTGACATTTCCATGGAAATTTATTTTACTCGTAGCATTTTATATGCTTTTACTATTGGGTATACTTGAGCAAAATACCTAACGAAAAACCTAACCTTCCTCCTGACACGCTCCCCGACACGAATTCAGTAGTTGACATTTACAATCTGCAGCCGTGTTGTTGACAGCGTATGATTTAGCTCTTCATTTTAAGCACGTAAAATGTTACAGGAGAAACGTATTTTTGGGTATTTCACTGACTGATTAACCGATTGACCTGACTTACTGATTTGATCCGAGTTTCCCTGTTCTTTATCTTAAGAGTAACTGTGATGAAAGTAATGATGTACTCACTTTCAAAGCATGTTTGAACTAGTGTGTAAGTGCCGCGTGCCAGTATGGTAAGGTAATATGCATTGTACGTACCTAGAACATATAAAATGAACATGGAAACCATTAGTTGTCATAAATAATAAAATGTACTCTGGGTAGTAGTGAAGGCATATGTTTTTGAGTAAAAAGGTTTTCCTCAATTCATTCCTTTATCGTTGAATACATTACAGCTTTTGTTATAAATTTTTTTTTAGTATCCCTCTTTCACCTGGGAGGAGGTGAGGCGCGGGGCGGTCACGATCGATCCCGGAGACGACGTGATCGACCGTCTTGCGCCGGACACCTTGGTCCCGGAGCTGTTGAGGAGCTGAAGCGGTTGGAACCGGGTGTCGGGTTTCGTTTCGGCCATCATGCGACGGAAGATGGAGGCTGAGTGGTCGAGACAAAGGACGCAAGGAGGAGAAGCGGATGTTGCTGCTGCTACTGCGGCGGCGGATACCATCCAGCGAAGCTCGCCCGTAGCACCAGGGCTGGAGCAGAGCTCGCCCGCAGTGCAAGGGCTGGAGCTTCAATCGGAAGAGTCTCACACGATGAGTGAGTGAAGAGGAAGAGGCAGCGCGTCCGGCTGCGGGGGACCTGAAATTTCCAGGCGAGTGCTCTGGGAGCACGGACCTCGGTCAGTAGGGAACCCCGTGGTGGCCCTGGCAGGACGCGCGCACCGTTCCGGCCAGGAGAAATGGGGGCTCGGGCCCGGCCCCAAAGCGTTCCCCTCGGTACTGATGCGATGCCCGAAAGGGTAGTTTCCGGTGCCGGGGGTGCGGTGTCTCAGGGGCCACTTTGGCATGCGTGCATCGCCATACGTCCCACAACACCAGTATCCCTCTTTCTGATTGATCAATACATAGTTGTCTTAGAGCTTGACGTTTCTTATTATTTACGATTATTCAGGACAATCAGCATTAAGGATGAGAGAGACTTTTATTATCTTTTTTTTTTTTTTTTTTAATTTACCAATTATTATCGATTTTTCTGGCACTCCTTCAATCTTTCTAGTTCACTCCAATTAATATGTTGAAAAAATAAATAAAAAAATGAAGGGGAAAAATAGATATTATGTAGGAAACAGGGAAACATAATACGATAAATGCATTTACCTAAACTTATACTAAGAGAGAAAGAGAAAAAAGTTAGAAATAGGTCAAAATGGAAGTGTACAAGAAGATTTATTTAAGGCACGAATAAGCTTCGCGCCTCAAATGAATTCCATTAAGGCAAAAAAGTGGCAAAAACCAGAGTACACAAAAAAGATTTGTTTCAGACACAAAAGAGCCACGCGACACATTCAGGACACAAATAAGACACAAGTCTCAAAACAGACACACTGAGGCTGAAATGTGGTTTTAAATCCTCAGACACACATTGGTTACATTTGAGACACATTTTAGGCTCAATCTGCCTCTTTTGTGAACATGTGTCCCATTTGTAACAATCAAATCCAGTCATTTTTCAGACCCAAATGAGACACCAAAAAGCCATTTTTCCGACGCCACAAATTGGCCTTAATGATTGAATTTTTGCACATCGGGTTTAGAATATAATGAATTAGCGGCCATTACAATACAAGATGAGGTACCTCCTATTTTTTCTCATTTTTTATTCCCCAACCCCCCAGTTTCTTCCTCAGGGTTTACAACATTTTCTTTTAACGTACAAAAAGTTTGTTTTAAAAATCGTCGGAATTGGAGCTTAGATCGGTAAAAGGGGACTCCCTTAACCCTCTCCTAATTACGGGCTTGCATGTAAATTCAAAATCAAAAATTTAAAAAAGAGGCCACGGACTATTGGTATTTACCGGGGTAAAGATGCGACTGGAGAAATGGGGTGGCAGGAACTACCCCAAAGCGATCCCCCTATTCTGACGCAGGCCCATTCGGGGCGTTTCCGGGATAGACGGTGCGGTGTCCCGAGGCCAATTTATGGCATGCGTGCATCGTCATACGTCCCTCTATCATCGATGGATTATTGGTGCAAGTACTCAAAATACTTTTCTTATGTACAATTTTGGATGTTTCAACGTATTAGCCGTTGAGGAACAATATGCCGAATTGACTAAATAGGCTGATAAAACCCTGGGATGCAACTGAGAAAACCTAACTTACACAGCTGAATAAACAAATTTTCCCGAAATCGACAGTTGAGAAATTTGTAACTGATGAAACTAATACGTTTAAATTGACTGAATTTCCTAATGAAACCTGTACAACTGACAAGACTCGAATGACCTATAGACTAAACTGATTGATGGGAGTTATATAGATGATGACACTGAGAAAACCTGTACGACTGATATCACTGAAAACTCGTCAACAAGAATCCAAATGTGGATCCGTACCTCTCCGAGTCAATCCTGCATCTAGAAAATCGAATGAGCATGAGCATGCTTGAAAAATGCTGATATATATTTTTTTAATGCATGACCAGAAAATGAGCAAATACTGCTTCGTATATGCCGGGGAAAATGATGATGTTTCAGCCTAATTTAAAAACTGTGATAATGAACAAAAATAACCACAAAATGGCGTACTTCTCCACACAACTTACTTTTTGCATGTACATATCGATCAGTTTTGGTGATATTTTAGTAATCACGAATGTTCCGCATATTGGGAGATGAACAATCTAAGTTTCAACTCACAAATTAAGTGAAAATTTCATACATTTGATGATTTACATTATATGAGGTGGTACAATCGTTCACTATGTTTCCGTCTCATCCATTGACAAAAATAGTGAACCCAAATTGGTTGATCACTGAGTGAGAACCGACTCATATAATTGCAGCACACGCCTTCGGCTTGTGCCGCGAACTTCACAACTCGTCGGAAATCACTCACTTTCCACCCCAGCAGTTCAATATACGATTGAACCACAAGAGTGGAACAGTACTTCTATTTTCTTTTCATTTCTGAATGAAGTGAGCGACCCGAAAATAAATTATTCCAATTAATACTATACACATTTTTGATTTTTCATAATTTTCAACCGGAACCATGCGAGACCATTCTCTATCGATTCCGGATCTCTAACTCGACAAATAATTTAAAAATTTAGGCTTTTTGTTTCTAATGGACTTAACAATGCCGCAGGAAATGAATAAAAACGCCAGACATAATCTTTTCTCCTCTCAAATCCTATACTCGTTCTCGCCAGAATGCGAAGAAACGAGAACATGCCTATTAATTATACACATATTTAGGAGAGGCAAGGAAAAAGGAGGCAAAGCTACTCAAATGATAGTAACTCGACGAAAAAGTCTGTTTTTTGTCGCTGAACCAGACCTATATCGGTGTTTGTTCCTCTCTAGTTTTCCAAAATAATAATAATAATAATAATAATAATACTAACGAAATACCAACTTCTTGGGTCGTGAAAAAAGTTCGAAAACGAGGGAGATTACGTACGAAACCAAGCTTTCCGAAAGATTAATTTTTTGGAATTTCGACTAATGTAACGAAAAAAGAAAATAGAGGAAATGTCGCAACACGTCTACAATTATTTCTTTACATTTTCATCCTTTTCCTCGCGATAATTTTCTCAAGGGCTTATTATATTTCTCTCTTTTTTTTTCTTTTTTTTTGCGAGCATTTTCTCCCACATAGGTACTACTATACCGTATTCTATATAGAATTTCAGTTATATTCGGCTAACTTTATTATACTCGTTCATTTAGAAATAAGTAGGGAAGTACACCAAATTACTATGGTTATGTTGTTTTTTCTTTCGCCACGCGCTCTCTCCCTTAACAAAAATTAATTTTTTATTAGCCTATTTCGTGCGAGAAGGAACTGTAAATGCCCTCGCGTGTCCGATGGATTAGCGTAATTCTAATGCGTTTCGAGGCATAGCGACAGGTAATAATGCCTGGAAAATAAATTACAAATTGAAACCAAAACGCAGTTCACAAAGCATCTCTATTAGCTGTTTCAAACGGGCGCGTACAGAGGGATATTTACTCATGGAAAATAACCACCGAAGCTCTCGGCGGCTAAACAACAAATTTTCTTTTCGAAAGTCGACCCAAACAGACGCAAGATGGGAAAGTCAATTCAAAGTCAAGGCAGTAAGTTCCTACGCGATTTTAAATACAGCAATCGTATGAGAAGCTGATGAATTTTAAAGCTTGCCAACAAATATTTCCTGCTCACGCTTGGAGACTTCGGGATCAAGTTAACTTTTCCATTTCATGTGTTGAAAACCCCTACACTCCTAAGTTTTCATTTTGCACTGTATGAACGTAAGCAAAATTTCAGCCCAACTGGAGACGGTTCCATGCTGCCTCTAGTTATCTCTTTTTTTCACGAACAATGAACTTGATATTCTAAACTAAATATACTGTTTTTTCGTGTTTTTTCCCCCAGTTCTTAGTGATGTTAGAAACAACTTATGTATTATTTTGGACAGCTCTTTCAACTTCCGCTCAGAAAACAATGAATTACGATAACAGCTTTAGCGTGAGGCTTATGCCTCCACCAAATGGCTTCTAAAAAAAATGAAAAGTAAATTAAAGCCAGGCCATTTTTTAGCAAGTTCACTGAGAGAAAAATATAAGACTTGATATTAAATAAAGAAGAAAGAAAAGAATACAGGAATGGATTCAGGGCTGTAGCCATGATGGAGATGATGTGGGTGTGGAAGTGGGGGGATGACAGTAGCTCGCCCCAATCATCTATCAGATTTAGCAACTGGCGATTTCAGGTGCTCCGTTCAGTTAGTAAATTTCCTTCATTGCGGCCCTATGTGGATTTAAGGATTTTATATCTGCAACATCACCAAGTTTTAATGATTCTAATACGCAGGGGCGTAGCAAGGGTAATGTCACACCCTTTCCCACGAATCTTCGGAGTCTGAGTTCTTCAGCTAATTCGGCCACGAACGGTATTTCGAATAATCAGTCGGCAAAAAACAATAACCAAGAAGAAAATCGTTGACCTTTTTTCCCCTCTGCTTGCATGGACAATTTATGCACCAAGTGGGCCTTTTCCGGAAATTTTTGCACACGGTCAGCATTTTTCGGTCATTTAGTCAAAAAGTCATTCAGGTTTTTTTCACTTTTTTTTTTTTTTGCACTTGCATAAAATTTGTTTGAGGTAAGTCGGCATTTTCGACCTACTTTTAATTCCCTAACGGCTCATACCGTTCGCAACCCTCCTTTCAACACGTTTGATAATCAGTACTCAACTACAGGACTAATGGTTCCCTGAGAATTGTTCGCACGAAAATTGAACGCAAAACAAAAAATGGATCGCACGAAAACTGTTCGCAGCGGAAAATTGATCGCATACGAAAACTGATCGTACAAAAATTGACCGCACGAAAGTTGAAAGCAGAGAAAATTGATCGCACGATTTTTCACAAAATTGTTCGCACCAGTAAAATTTATTTTCAATATTCATTTATGAGCAACACCTCACAAGTACTTGAAGATACTGTTCCCTTCCCTTCCCTCATCATCACCATCGCTGTCATCACTCTCCTACCAGTCAGTGGTGCCAGGACAGCGTTCCACGAGCCTTTGCAGTCTGGCCGCACTGTCCTTATACTTCTTTTTCTTAGAGAGAGGGTTACCCGCTACTATGTGCTCTACATTGGCCTCCACCAAAGATTGCTCCCGGTGGATGCCTTCTATAAATTTGAAGATGTTAAGATGCACGGCATTGAGCATGGCTTCGAAACCGGTGTGCCACCCTCCCTTCAGAAATTACAGCGAAGGGACGAACATAAAAGTAAATTCACAATAAATGTCGAAAACGTGTATTGCATTTGAATCAACTGTAGGGGAGACTGGGGCAATACCAACCATTAGAGAATACCAACCTGTCCCGTGAATCACAGATATCGTTACTTGGCGATCGCTCTAGGTGGATGCGTTATGAAGTACTAATGGTATTACGAACCTTGAATGCATAGTCCATGTTTTAGAGCTCGCGTTTTTGTGTTTATGGTGATAATTCAGTTTTGTGCATTCGCAATCTTGAATTTCAAGAAATTTTCGTAAGTCGGTAAGCAGAGCATTTTTCGACAAAAATTTTAGTTTATGACTCATTTTGTAGCTTATACTTTCTACCTTATCGTACAAAAAAAAATCACAAATGCTCAAATGCCATAATTGGGGGGATAGAATTTTTTTTCTCTGCTAAGACACGATCGAGATGTAACGGGGAAATTACCAACCAACAAAATTTTGAAGTGTTTTCTCGTTTTTCAGATAATTTAAGGAAAAAAAAACTTCTTTATGATTCGAAACTGCCAAAAAAAAGAATATCAGAAAAATTCATATTATTTAATTATCTAACTAGAAGATCCGTGCTGATCTGCAGCATTAATTGTTAATTGGAAGTATAATGGCTGAAGCTGAGAGTCAATCAGAATGAAGCAAGTGTTTTTTATTTATTTTTCTTTAATCTACCTTTTTTTCCCTTCTAAAATTATAACAGGTGAAGTTGAATGTCCACTCACAACTGTCCTCAGACTCGACCGGTTTGAGTGGTCACAAGCTCAAATGAAAGGTCTTGATCCACTGAATGTTCTTACAGCAAAACAAATTCTTTACTCAATTAGAACCTGAGATATAGATCTTTGAGTCAAGAAAAATCTTGAAAATATCAAAAGTCAAGTTGAATGTCCACTCACAACTGTCCTCAGACTCAATCGATTTGAGTGGTCAAAAGCTCAAATGAAAGGTCTTGATCCACCGAGTGTTCTTAGACAAAAATGAACATTGATACATTAATTAGAACCTGAGGTATTGATGTTTGAGTGGAGGAAAAGCTTAGAAAAATCATAAATCAAGTTGCGTTTGAATATAACTTGAGTAAGGTCAAATTTAAGTAAATTCCAATGTATATGTAAAAAAAAAAGAAAAAAAAAAGGCAAATCGGCTGGATAGGACGGTCAGACGAACTCGTATTCGTTTTCATCGACTCTTTTAATATTTATGTTATGGTACATGATGTAAATTCGGGATCGAACGTGAATTCCCGGGCAAGTAGGTACGTTGTAACCCAGCGTCATTGGGCCGTGGTATTAATGACCGAGATATAACGTAATTTACATAGCTTCTTGGGCCTTGTTGGTACACGTTCCAATAATCATCACTTCCCGAGCTGATCGGCGTTGCCCAGTACAGTTCGGGAAATGACGTGCGCGTTATTGCATTATACTGTCTAATGTTCCAAAATATCAACTAAATGACTAAATTTTCCGAACAATGTCGATTTTGAAGATTCATGGGTGTGTTGGAGAGGGGTTCACTCCACCCCTGCATATTTCATATAGATTATCTGTTTCGTCAATTTTGGTTGAATTTGGTCGACTTTGAACGAGTTTGGTTATTGTTGACCTACTATTCGAGCCAAATAAAGAAATCTCGCCTTTGGACCTCAGGCTTCCTGGTACCCGATGCGCAATCAGTTACCCTCTAGTTACCCAGTTACCCGCGGAAAAGTTACCCATTTGTTATCCACGGGTTACCTTTGTTCCCGTTTAGTTATCCCGGTAACTGGTGGGATTTTGCGCATCGAGTACACATTCTCAAGAGTTACCCGTTCCAGTATGACGACAAAACTGAAGAGTTTTACTATTTTAGCTGTTTAGCCAGACTACTCATATCAAGATGGCCCAAAATGCCAAGATTTCCCAAGATGTGTTGGGAAATCTTGAGAAAGCCCGGTCCAGTTCTAATATGATCTGAAATTTACAAGAATTCCCAAGTAAATTGTAGACAAAATCGATGTTCACGATATTTCCTGGTCTTTAACGTGCATGCCCGTTGGTTTTCATAGTTAACGTTATTTCCCGGCCATTAACGTCATTATCAGATTTACATCATGTACCGTAACATATAGATAACGAAAAACTGTAAATTTCTAAAAAAAAAAGTCATTCTCCAGTAAAAGGTCCTAAGTCGTTGGCAAACACGATTTTGAGGACCGAGAGAGAACCTTTCCAAAGAGCGCTCGGGGAGCTCTCTATGATTCTTTGTTACCGAGAAACGAACGTTTGAAAATGAGATATTCGTGTCTGACCCCGCAGCACGGTGTCAGTCAAATTGCATAAAGCACAATTTTGAAGGAGTTTTGCCCCACCCTGTATACTACTTCAACATGTTTCGCTTTACTTTTCGCTTCTAAAATATTTTTATCGGAATTATTTTTGAAAAAAATATTTTAATTTGCTCTTTACCTCATACTGCAACTTTAGCCGACCGACAAATTGGGACGTTTTACTAGAAAATGACACTTTTTTTTAAAGGGAAAATAGTGCTTAATGTTGGTACTTTTTAATTAAAAATGAAAAAACGTATGCATTTTGTATGTTTTTTATTCAAAAGATAATTTTAAGTTTATTAAACTCTTCATTTTTTAGTTTGTAGGATACTAAAATAAGGTGGTTTGTATTACCCTGTTATGTGGGGAATACCAACCAAATGAGCTTTTTGTAAATTCAAAATAGAAAGCTCTGATAAATTTTTGAAAAATTTTCAATACCGTAGTTCGGGGTTCAAGGAATACATTATGATGATTTCCAGAATTTAGAGTCATTTGTCTACTCAAAATTAAATTTGGCTTCAGTGGTTGGTATTACCCCGGTCTCGCTTACTGAGGCTTTATTTTCTGGCCAAATATACATCACTGTGCCGAGTATAAATTCCATAATAGCCCCGCATTAGGCCTTAAAATCTAATTTATTTTACAGAATTTGAAGTGTCTCTTTCAACTATCCGACAAAGCTTTTGAAAACATCCATATCGTCATCTTGATAACACGAAAATAATGACACAAAATGCGAACAGACCCGCCTGACACGAAATAGATTGTAGAAAAATCACAATTTATAGTTCTCCGCGTGTTCTGACAAAGTGACATATTCGATAGCCAACCGCCGTCTGTCCTCACCTATTCGGGCTGGTCGAGGTGGTGGCACGCTGTCATTGCAAAGTTGTAGTAGTGATCATGTGGGAATATCCCATTATCATTACGTACTTCATTTTCAGAAAATATCTCAAAAATGAAAGAGTTTTTCAAAAAGATGAAAAGAACCAAACTGATAGAGGTTGAAATTTCCTTTTGATGAGTCCATTTTCATTTCAGTCAGAGCAATTTTCTAAAATGATCACTTTTACAGCGGTTCATCTTTTTCACGCTATTGAAATTGTAGAGCGCGACTCTTTCGCGCTCTTCATCCGAATAAAAATATCTATTGAACAGAGGGCGGCTCTTCAACGGGTTCTACGGAAGAAAATAGCTGTCGCGATGAAAAAATCTCAACTATTCGCCACATCATCACTTCGACTGGAAGTATGATGCCTTTACGTTAGTTCTTGGAAATCGATGGTTGGAGTGGATTGTTATGTGTGGTTACTATGTATCACAATTGTAGCTACCTAATCGGGAGTTATTGTGAGACATTATGTTTTTCAGCTTCAGCATTTTTTGGGAAGAACTTTTCATTCGGGCTCAGTCCACGTAGTGGAGATTTTGAATGTTAGAGACATCAGCCGGTAAAATATCAAAATAGTATCGTTAAATGTTGAGTTTTTTTTTTTTTTTTTGCAGGCAAGAAAGACTTTTGCACCGAGTCCGTATTTTCAACCAATTTCCACCCGACACGTCGACAGGGACCGCTCTGCCCCTGCTCTCTGGCTTTTCCCGCTTTAAACTTCCGGCTTCATTTCTTATTAATCTCATTAACGTACCCCCATTATATGGTGAGTGGTAGGTGCCGTATTTCAAGAATAACTGGGGGTCAATGCGTACAAGTACATAATACGTTTTGGGCAACGCAACGTGGGTCAATTCTCTGCTCCAGTGACAGGACGGCGCAGAGTCAGCAACCGTACACTGTATTCAGTATCGTTGCTAATTAAAACGAACGAGTAAATACATTCGTTGACTTTTCCCAACGTCGAGGAAATTACAGGTGGTATTCGATCAGGCTTTCTTACTACAGCTCTATATTTCGGGTAGTAATTTATCGTTTTGAGACGCGAAGTGTACACGTTTTCTTCACGTTGAAGGAACGGTTATACCGTTTTCGGATGCCTTTCCGTACTGCGAAGCAGCGATGCTTAAAAATTATATTAGCGGTCATTCGGCAGACCGACGGTCATAAATTGTGGGTAACAAGGAAGAAAATAACTTAGGTCCGCTCGGGCGGCAAGTTGCGGCTTCCGAAGGCGAAGAAGTCAACAGGGAATTGCTGGCCGGGCACGTGGTAAGTTTCATATTTTTAAACCGACAGGCAAGCACGCTTTCCCATGTAGTCTGTGGGTCTATACGTGTAGTACTTCCGAGTCAAGTTTGTTAGTCCGAATTCACGCCAACCTTCCTCAGAAGAAAGGCAATGAATGGTAAACATGTCAGTAACACGTTTACGTCGAAGAGAAACATTGCAGAACCCCGAATTCTAGCCGATCGATTCCAGGAATTTTTTTGCTTCACTATTCGCTCTGTTTTCGACCTGAAACGCACTCGTACGCAGAAATTACGAGTACTTATAGGAAGAATGGCATTCAACTTTTTGAAGACTACAAATGCAAGATCGGATAATTGGTTCGGCGCTTCTAAGTTTGCTCAGCTAATTTCATAGTTCGTTTCACTCGAGCCACGAGAACTCGAGACGTTACCAGCCGTCGCGGTAATTAACGACAAATGAAATCGGATTGCTCTGCGATGATAATTCGACGGGGCTACATTTCCGGGTATCAAACCACCAGTACTTATCTACTATTTTTTTTTTGACCTTTTTCTTCTTGATCTCGTGATTTCCAACTACAGATCAAAATAGAAACAGTCAAGATTCCAAACGTCCATCAGTCCTGCCACTTAATGTTGCTCTAATACTAAGGATTAAACCTAGGATCTCGGGAATATAAGAAGATAGTAGCATCAAATAATTCTGAATCGATTACGAAGTTGCTAGTTTGAAGCTTAAGTTTCCAAGACACCCGCACCAAGACAGAGATAACTACAATGCCGAATTACGAATCATGTAAATCAATGAACCTGATATAAACTCCTTCCTTTGAGATTCGGTAATAGGTATCGTCAACATTTTCAACACTTATAAAGACTCGTTAAGATTGATTACCATTCCTAATAAAAAAAATCTGTAAAACTAATTACAGCGGTCAGATTCGGGGTTTTGCCCCTGGCTATATTTCGTGGTCTTACTCCATTGTCTGTTTTTTCTATCTTTCTAGTCTATCTAGCTGGTCTAATAATTGGCTGACTATTTCTCAGCCCGTTTTCCTGGCTGCCTGTTTGGATTTTTCTCAACTGTACAGATTCCTAACCACTCTCAGTTATACACAATTCACTACCTCGGTTTTTGCCCCAATGCGATTTTCTTTCAACCCTCCTCAAGTCTTATTCAAGGGTTTTTCATACCCGAATGCGTTTCACTTCCTTATACTCGCTATAATGTAAGGGAAGATTTCTGCTCCATCAAATCGATTCCTCAGTTTTTTAAACTCTTCGCTTAACTGATAGCGCATTCTATTTCACACGCCTCTTCAATGAAGTATAATTCCGATCTTAGTTAGCTTCACCTTTTAGGACTCTCCTCAACTCTTAAGAATTCCTTACCACTCTCAGATACACAATTCGCTTATTAGTTTCTGCAAATGTGTGATTACCTTTTAGCCCATCTTAAATCTAACTCGACCGTTTTTCAGACCCGAGTTACATGGGTGGCGACTTCAGCGATGCTCACTGGCTCCAGCGCCTAATGAGAGTTTTCGAACACCACACATTAAAGGTGGACGGGAAGGGTAAATTATCTCAAAAGACTCCGAGAGGGAATTAGAGAGTCGAATCAAGTCGAGCACCACGTAAGAAAAATAAAAGTTGCTGCCTACGGCGAATTAAGTTTCACTTCTTTGTACTCGCTATACGGTAAAGAAAATTTTTAGGCAAATCGACCGTCATTATGTTCTGCTCTTCCTGAGACTGATGGCCCAAGCATAATTCAGATTCGAGTAAATTTCCCCTGTTAGAACGCGCACTAGCAGGGACGTACCGATAGGGAGCTAGGAGGGGCAACTTACCCCCCCCCCCCATCATAGGATTTTTCCACTCAGCCGTTGGGAAAATTTACCATTTCAGTCAGGCGGAGTTCGGAAAATTCAACAAATTAAAATTTTTTTCTTTCTTTCTTTCTTTCTTTCTTTATTTTTTTTTGCTTTGATACTTGAGAATCGAATTGAAAAGTTGGGAAAATCCAATAAGTCAAAGGTTTTTTTTTTGGCTTTGATACTTGGGAATTTTGATTTGAGATAGTTGGGACGTTCACAATCCCCCCCCCCAAGGAAAAACTCCGGTATATTCGGTACATCTCTGCGCACTAATAGATAGAAGATCCACAACTTCCTAATATAGGTTTTACCCACGACCGGTATTAAGTGTGATGCAGTGTACAAACTGCACTACACAGAGGCGTTTGCGTAGTGCTTTGCACCACAAGGAGAAAATCAAAAGAAAAAAATGCTATAATGTCGTACTGGTTTTTCTTTTTTCTTGAAAATTGTAAATTTAACTTTCAACAAAATGCTACAACTTTTATTTTCCACCGATGAAAATTTATTTCAAATTCCTCCGCAGTCCTTTTTTTGGATCTCTAAAGAAGGATAGAACAATTTTTACCTATTTCATTTCTGAAAAAAAAAAAAAAAAATAAAAAAAAAAAAAAATAATAATAATAATAATAATAATAATAAATAAATATTTTGCATCATACGGGGAAAAGGCAAGATGCCGGCCATGGTTTTGCCAAATTGTTTTCTTTCTTCAGCTCTCCCAAAGACTGATTCAAACGCAAGAAAATTGGTTCCCTACTATCACCGGTGTAGGAGAGCAGGGGGTTCACCTGCCTTCTGACGCTATCAAAAAGAGCATTTTAGAATTTCAGAATGTACATAATATTTTAGCGCATTCATTACAGTAATAAGATTACGGGATATGCGCTGCAGCAACCACTAACCCCCTCCCCCAAAAGACTGAAATCTTCATACACTGGTTTCTACTACAGTCGACATGCGTCTTGGCCTGCTTCGAGGAAAGATAAATGTCGGGTAGAGTGCTACTAAAACCCGAAAAATGGCAAACGCAAAAAATCTGCTATAATAAGATTCAGGGAACCTTTATTTTGTACTTCACTTGTGATGTTTCCTTATGAAATTCTGCTGTTGATGATACGTTTCAGTTTCCCTATCGGGTAGGGGAAATTTTTCACCAACAATTAAAGTATACCTCAGAGCATTTGAATATCGCCGAGTGCCCTGCGTTAGTTCGACCTAAAGAAAAATTTAAGGAGATTTTTCTGACACACCCTGTATATTGTACATGAACCTTAAATTTCAAACACGGAGTACTACGAGTATATTCACAATTTGTCGCGGAATCATTCACGGAAATCTCCACACCTTGACGGTTATTCATAATCAAATACCAGACCCTTTGCTCCTTCAATAATTAGGTAATACTAGGGGTCCCTGTTTCACGGTTCAAAAAACAATACAACTGTAACACAGTTTTAAAGGTCCTTCTGATTTTTCCCCCATGCACTTCCCTAAATTTTCGACTTGAGACTAATTTAGATTCACAATGACTTCGCATGGAAATCTTCAGTTGAATTTTCATTTTTCTGAAATGTTTTTAGTTGTTACTCTCTGGTTTTTCCTACTTTATTTTGTCTTTTTCGTCTTTTTCTCTATTTTCTGTTCTGTTTTCTGTCTTTAAAAAAAATATTTAGCTGCCTTTTCCCTACCTCTTTTTGCCCTTTTTTGCTTCCTTCGGTCCTTCTGTGTTTCATCAATCAACAAGCTGACTACACAGTTCGTCGCTTCTATTTTTCACAATTTTCTGATATTTCTTCTCTTTTCTCTGTCATTCTAACTCCTCATTGATCTGTTTTTTGTTTTTTCTTTTCGGGCATTTTCTTCATTTTGTCTTCTACCTATTTGACAAGAACGAAATGAGAGTAATTTCCACAGGCACCGGGCTATAAACTTCAAACTACCGAAATAAAACCGGCTGCGTGTCTAGCCAATTCGTTTTTATGAAATTTCTGTAACTGGGTGTTCTGCTGTTTACTTTTCGATCAGTTCACATTTCATTATTTTGGTGTTTCTTGTCGGTTTTGTCATTTCTGTTTCTGTACTTCGTGGGTGCTACAATCTCCATCGAAATCTGTACCGTCACGAAATTCTCCTACTGTGAAATTTAATGATGATCATTGTGATTCTTCTTCGTATGATGGCGATAACAATATCTTTTATTTTTTAAATCTCTATTTTTATTTTGTCTCATGTTTATATTAGATGTCTTTTGATTTTATTATACATTGTAATGTCGCATATCTTTATCCAGAGTCTATACCTGAACTGAAAGATGAAGAAAAAACACGAATTTTCCAGGACTTAATATACAAATTTTTCAGGTATTACTGCTAGGAAAGAAAAGTTATGTCATTCTGCTTTTCTGACTGTCAAAGTACATTTTTTAATGAGAATTCATCACAATTTCAAAAAATTGACTCTTCTGTATGGTGAAATCTGTCTCATAGGCCTGCTTTTTCCGAGTTGAGGGAGATGGGATGTAAAAATATTTATCTGCAATGACTGTCTTTTAAAATGGCTAACTTTTGCTCCTTACAGATTGTTTACAACCAATTATTATTTTAAACTCGTAAAACAGGTGTTCCACTAATGATGGCATAACAACCGAAAGCGCTCTGGACTACGGAAGAAGGAAAAGTGAATTGGCACACCCGACACACGGGATTTTTCTACAAAGTTAAGAACAGAGTTCTGGATTCAGTAGGCCAATGATCCGAATTTCAGTTTTCATTAAATCAAAAAAGCACGAATTCACAGAAAAAAAGCCCAACATTTACACGACTGCATTTTACATTTCATACATACGAAAAAATCTCGATGACTTTTATGAGCTTTTTTGAAATATTCTAAGCGTTTAGAGCAGACTGAACGTTGTGATATTGATAGTAGATAATTTCAAAAAAGTCAACCAACATCGTCAAAAGATCTCGGAGATTTCAAAACATTTGAAATTTTCTGAAATATTCAAGAGATTTTTATAGAACGTTTAAAGAAAATTTTGGAAATCACCTCAGAAAAATCCGTGAAGGAATTGATTGAAAATTATGAAAAATCAGGACAAATTTGTTTTTCACGAGATTTAATGAAATTTCCAGAGTTGAAGAGACTTTCGGGCTTTCGGGAGATAGCTCAAAATTTTGGAAGAGTTTGCAGTACTGCAAGCGAAATATTTTTAGAGTTTCTCAAATATTTAGATCAGATTTGAAAATATAAATCGTTTTCAAAACCATTCCGCTTTTCTTTTTCCCCTTATTCTTATCGAGCCACGGAGCAACACTCTCCGGCTATGGGCTCGTAAAAGGTTGTTGTCTATATGTCGCAGAGGTATCCAGCAACGGAAAGGTTGTTTATGTGCTCGTGAGAGTTGGAGAGAGCCAAAATCCGACTATCGGGGCGTGATGAGAGTTACGAAGGCAGGTGAGGGAGGGGCATGAGAAGAGCTGGCCCACGGTGAGAGGGTCTTCATCTTCACAGTGTGGGCAGTTGAAGGAATAAAGGTTAGTTAGAAGATGCGTACGTATGATGCGTGTATATATACAATCCTTAGGTGGGTGATGATAACTTTCCCGCGGCTGGAGGAACGTTGGGACGTTGACCAGGGCACAGCCGAGAGGCTTGATTCCGCTACTGTTTGAACCACTTACGCAAAATGGTCTGGCGAATAGCGGAAGTGAGATCTGTTGAGATAGGGAGGCGACGAGTGGTATATGGGAGCTGTGTAGCTAGTTGTGCAGCTTGATTAACTGACTCATTCCCTCGGATACCAATATGGCTTGGGATCCAGATGAGTGAAATGCTCTTGGTGGTAAAGGAAATGAGATGGAGAATGAGATGGATGCGTTGGACGAGAGCGTGTGTTGAAAGGCGATCAAAAATAGATCTTAAAGAGGAAAGTGAATCTGAGAGGACCAGTTAGCGGGCGGGGGTGGGTGGGTCTTCGAGCAAGGAGATCGTGACTAGGTACTGTAGGATAGCATGGAGTTCGGCTGTGTAGATGGAAGCTGTGTATTCAAGTCGGAAGAAGTGTAGTAGACTATCTATGGAGTAGGCGTAAGCGGTGCATCGGTTGTACTTCGAACCATTAGTGAAGCAAAGGATACGGTCAAGAAAGAGGTCCAAAATTTCTCGCAAATGTGTCCGATAAATTTGGGGGGGGGGTATAGATTTTTTAGGGAATTCTGTAAGTTCGAAATTGCATGGAGAAAGATTCAAAACAACCAGGCTGGCTGTGAAGTATGGATTGTTGGTAGTATTGTAGGAAAAGGTAGGGGACAGTATCCCTTCAAAGCTGGAACGTAAGTGCAGTGAAGATTTAGGAACAGGGGTGCAGTTTGAAGGGTTAAAGAGATATTTATGCCACTGACAAGGAAATTATAGTATGGAACAGAAAATTGCTTCCCATACCGCATGTCTATGAAGTGATTACTCAAAGCATTTGTTTTGTTTCATTAATAATTTTTTAATATAAAAAAGGCTTCGAAATGATTAAAATTATCCAACTCGGGAACTATAACAGACGGAAGCGCGGAGTCAAGGAGTACTTTAAATGGTACGAAAGAGGGAATTGTGTCGTTACCTCGAAAAAAAAACTGGATTCGAGAAATAACTTTTATTGAAAATTGAAAGAATTAAAAATTGTGTTAGTAGTTTTTCTCTAAGATCTGTGCCTCTTCAAATTAAGACGAGTTAAACATATCTACACGTTTTCAGGATGAGTATGCATATTCACTCTACTGAAGAGCGGTTGCGCTGTCTGTGAACCCCTATAAAGAAGAGAGAGCCCCCCCCCCGAGGAATGAAGGAGGATGAAATGGTGGTGGTTGTGTTGGTGATAATAAAGGCTAGATTTTAATATATAGAGAAGAGATACAGATGGCCCCTGAGCTCCGCGCCTAAAAACAAAGCACCCAAAGGTGGAGCCGAAGCGGGAGCTGAAGCAAGAAAGAGCTCTTTTGTTAGAGTCGGAACCGGAGCTGGAACCTAGCAAAAATAATTTGCTAGATCCGGATCCCAGAAACATTCCGTGAAGTCGAGGCCAATTTCTAGCTCCGACGTTGGCTCCGGCTTTCAACACCCCCTCCCCCCGTGACTGCCTTACACTCCTCCACCTTTCCCCCGCAAAATGAGTAGAGCCCGAGCCGCAGTCTGGAAAAAGTTACTAGCTGAAGCCGGAGCTGAAGTCAGAGTCACTTCGCAGCAGCTCCAGCTTGGTGCCGGCCGGCTCTGGGATCCTGATGAGAACCCACCCTTTGGCGTGAGCTCGCAAAGATCACTCCGCGTTTGAGGGCTCGGTTCGAACAGTCCAGCCGAGGTAAGTTATTCGAGTCCCGATGAGGAGTTGCCGACGGCGCGATGTGACAGGACGGCGGCGAGAACAACGCCGCAGTTTACCGCGATAAATCCTCTCGCTCGTCGTCTTGGGCGCACCGAAAACTGAAGGAGCTTCTGTACAGGCAATCCCGCAGATCATCTTCGCCGTAATAAATCATTCCTTACATCCCATTCGTTTACAAGTGGCGTGTTGTTTACATATTTCAGTGACGTATCATTTTTCAAGCGCAGCCGTCATAATGACTACTATCATGTTCATGTTCGAAAATGAACTCTGTTTTGCCTCGTTACCAATGTGCAGTGTATAGGCTTTTGCTGTGTCTGGGACACGCATCGACTCTAGTTTCTCTTCCTTTTCTTCATCTTGGCCGGCGCAAATACTGCTTAGTCATTTCTCTTTCTCAAAACTCCTCGCACACTGCCTCTGCCCCCCCCCCCTCTTTCCCGGAAACGGCATTAAAATATACTCGAATATCAATGTTTTTAAAAACAGCGCGATAGTACTCGCTAATGACCCGAAGACGTAATCGATTTTTTTCTCTCTCTCCCGTCTCCTAATTACGTTCGTCGTGCATCATCAGCCTCGTGTGCACGTTTCGACGACGGGCGTTATAAATCAGCGGCTCACTCTGGTGACCCGACAGAGTACGGTGGAAATTCATAATCAAGTTTCCCGTTTAAAGGTATTTTCCAGAGTTTTTTTCCCGCTCGTCCAGGCCACTTCCTTTTGCCCTCTCTGAAGCCATGTCGCCAGTACACTGTGTATTTACCTATACACAGACAGAACACACGCGGTATCAGACCTAATGATACCTAGTTTCAGCGAAGTAGATATTCATTAGAGCGCCTTTATTTACAGCGACGGCTTTCGGTTTAATGGCGCGGAAGGTGTAATATTTAAAATGATACTTGCATTAAGCCCTTAAGAGCGGAGACACACAGTTAAAACTAATATTTCACGAAAATGGGCCACCAAATTGGCATAATGCGGAGTGAAGATTCCTTGGAGATGTAATACGAACTCGTTCGCTTTATTTTTTTCCTTCTCTCTTTCTTATAAATACGTATTTTTCAGTTTTCGCTTCGTCTAGCCGCCGTTTTTCTCTAATTCTTTCCGGCCCGATTTATTTTTAATATCGTCTGATGGTCTGATCCGGAATATGACACTAAATTAATACGATCCATGTTCGCGCATGCGATATCATTTTGCCGACATAGTAGCTGGCACAGAGTATAACTATAGAATGGTACTAGGATAGCTACTGCCCGATACGCAATCAGTTACCCTCTAGTTACCTAGTTACCCGCGGGAAAGTTACCCATTTGTCACCCTCGGGTTATCCTCAGATTACCCTTGTTCTCCTTCAGTCACCCGGGTCCAAAAAACACAATTTTAAATAACTGATAATTGAGATGTGGAGCAGAGGATAAAAATTTTTCGAAGACGGGAAGGTAGTGTGGTAAGGATTCTGTCGAATGTAAAATTTAGACATATAGACCCTTTCTCATCTCCAAGCCCAATAAAACGGGGAAAATACACAAAAAACGAATTTTCTCTTGATAAAGTCTGTGTTCGAAATTTTGCGCATCGGTGAGGACTGCTGCAAGTCCATCAAAGGCGAAACTTGACTTTCAGTTGGGGGGGGGGGGGGGTGGAGAAGGAAAATTTGCCGACAAATCTTTTTTATCGGATTTGGCGATTTTTCTTTCAATCAATTGATTGAAAAAAAAAACAAAAAAACAAACAAACAAACAAACAAACGTCCTTAGAAAATAAAAAATTCAAATGAACAGTTTCAAAATATGCCAATTGCCAAATTATTGAATTATTGGGGTGTTTCACCCCCCCCCCCCCTCCATACACCCATTAGTTTCGTCCCTGAAAATGCAGACTGGAACCTAATCCCCATGCTCTCACATTTGCGCACACGAGCATACCCTAGTCCGGGAGGGTAAGCTGGAAGGATGTTAGGAATACTTGAGAGGAACACACAACTTCCTTTACACATTAAGGTGGTCGTTATTCACTCTTGCTGACCTTTTTTTTCTGAATTTCCTCTGGTTCGTCTCCTAAATTAGTTCCAATAAAATCAAAAAACCTACAAAGTTTCAGTTTGATCGGATTAGGGGAATCCGTACCACAAGCTCCCTTTCTTGTTCCAGCCTAAATTTCCCTCCTATATTCACCAGGAACCAAAGTCCGTAAATTAAACAATAGAACATTTGCTATCGGATTCAGTTTGTGGCATTGGAAAATAAGTCTTCAGCTTTCAACTTTTAGATTTTAATAAAATGTTCAACTTCCGCAAAATTTTAGGCTCTACGTCAAACAGAGAATCTGGTACAATCAGAATAGTCATTGAAATTCGAAATTCAAAGTTTGATACCGACTTTCAGATTTTCAAAATGTCTTCCACATTTCAGCTTCGATCGATACTCAGCTTGAAACCTCCGGCTTTCGACTGACTAGTCTCTGACAGGAGTCCAGTGTACTGCATTTTCAGAAATGAATTTGCCGACAAATATTTTTTTTAACTAAAAATTCGTCAGCAAAATTTAAAAAAAATTAAAAATTTGCTGATTTTTAAATCGAAATACTGTTTAGTTGAAAAAAAAATAAACAAACATTCATAAAAAATGAAAAGTTGAAATGAACAGTTCCCAAATTTGTAAACTGCCAAATTATTGGAGGGGTGTTTCAACCCCCACACCCCTACAGTTTCGCCCCTGAAGTCCACTGAATTTACGGAGGAGAGCTCAGCCCGCGCAAATCAACTACACTATAATAAACAATAGAGAAACAAGACACATCATACGTACCATATGGTATTACTCCTTATGGTATTGCCCTTAAAATACGGTATTAGCCTTACCATATGTAAATTACCCTCGCCGTATGTTATAATTTTTATTATATCAAATGTAACCTAGTTAATATCGGTAACAGTATGATAATTGGAAAGAACTGAATATGGACACATCCAAAGAAAATTCAATAACTAATATGACAACAAGAATCCGACAGGAAAATTAAAAATAAAAACAATACAAACCAACGCAAGGAAAATAATACAGTAAAAACAGATCGAAATAATCAACAGAATAGAAGACAAAACCACTCAATTAACTCAACAAAAAAAATTGACACTGGACCATTTTCTATAAATTAATGACAATAACTTAACCGACATTGGGCAAACAGAACAGACCACGAAAACCAATAGGAAAACGAACCTTTTACAGTACACAATAATAATTCACCAGACATGAAGGCCAGTACAGACTAGCGCGCATCAGCTCCAATGCAACATGTAATGTAACATGTAAAGAACCAAATTTGGGCGAATGCGCGCATGTATGGACGTCCATACATGCGCGCGCATTCGCCCGAAGTTTGTTCGTTATATGTTACACATGTTGCATTGCAGCTGATGCGCGCTAGTCTGTACCGGCCTTTACATTACATGTTGCATTGCAGCTGATGCGCACCAGTTTGTACCGGCCTTTAGACGAACGAACCAGACTATAGCCACTATGGAGACAGGGCATACCATAATCTATACCGCCGTATCATATTAATCTTAAGGTCCTTACTAGTCAGAAAAATGTGAAGTACGGAAGATGGGCCAACTTCCGAAAACATTTTGTCAACTACAGGGTGCTTCAATGTAATTGACCCCCCTCCCCCATAGGTTCGCAAGAAACTAACCCTGACAACATGTTTGGTGGAATGTATGGCGATGCACGCATGCCAAAGTGGCTCCTGAGACATCGCACCCCCGGCCCTGGAAACTACCCTTCCGATTATCGCATCAGTAGCCAGAGGGACTCTTTGAGGCCGGCCCGAGCTCCCATTTCGTCGTTCCACTGTCTGTGTGCGCTGTCTTGCCAGAGCCACCATGAGGGGTTCACGCTCACCCTGCACTAACCTGGAATTTGGGTGCACCACAGCCGGATGCGCTTCTTCTTCACTCACGCCTCACCTCCTCGTTTTGATACAAGTGGCGACGCAGGAAGGTGGTGTCGGCGGGTGAGCCCTGCCGAGGGGTCCGCAGCAGCTGCAGCAGCTCTTCTGGGATGGTACAGAGATGTTATGTTCCATGGTGTGAGCCGAGCTTTGTCCGTCGGCCCTGGGTCTCGACCTCTCTGTCTGCATCTTCTTCTTCATGATGGTCGCGACAAACGCCGACATACGGTTTCATCCGCTTCTGCTCTTTAACTTTTTCGGAACCAAGGTGTCCTGCGCGAGACAGCTGATCAGGTCGTCGCTGTTGCTCATGTTTCTACCGCCAGGATCGATCGCTGTTGCCGTCCCGCGTCTCTCCAGATCCCAGGCCTCACACTCGAATAGGGTGTGCCTGAGTGTGTTCTCCACCCCTCGATCACAGTTCGTGCACATGAAGCTCGGTGCTATCGCCATCCGATGAAGGTACGTGCCAAAGCACCCGTGGCCGCTCAGGACTCGGGTCAGGTGGAAGTTCAGTTCGCCATGAGATCTTCCTGTCCGTACATCGAGGTCGCGTATCAGCGCTAGGGTCCACACTTGCATACCCTCACTAGCGAGGAAACTGAGACAGGAATACCAAGAAGAAATCGTCAATTTTTTAATCGGTATTTTTTCTCAAGATAGAATCTGGAACGGAGTCGCTCCACCCTATCTCCAGTTCCGGAATACATTTGAATTTAGCTCTAGTTCCGACTCCACATAAAATTGTCCCGAAATTGGCTCAAGCTCCGGTAAATAATTTTTTTTCCAGACTACAGCTCCGGCTGTGGCAAATAATGTTTATCAGACCCCCGCTTCAGCTCCGGTAAAAAGATATTAAAAGACTCAAGCTAGAACTAAAATGGATTTTGGCTCCGACCCCGGCGGAAGGTGCGACCGAAGGTCAAAGAGGAATAGGAGACGAGGAGATGTTGAAGAGCTGAAGCCAAAGTAGGAGCCGGAGCTGAAAATAGGCTCCGGCTTCGGCTCTAATAAAATTCTGAAACTAGCTTCAACTTCCTCCGGCTATCAAATAATATTTTTCAGGCACTGGCGTCGGCTCCTCCGGAAAACGGTCTGCTCCGCGGGGTTTCGAGCTCCGATTTCAACTCTAGGTCTCTAGATAAAATCATAGATGAAGACAGAGTGACGCATTTGAGGAGGGGCGGGCGCTTCAGCCAAAGTAGAGCTTTGCATACTTCGTGTAAGTCCGATCGCCCGCCGTGTTGACTTCAACCGTGCCCGTGGATGCCGAATTCGACTATGCGGAGCGTACCGCGTAGTCAATCCGGCATCAACGAGCGCGGTTGGATTCAAAATGGCGGACGATTGTACTCTATCTAGAACTTTAGCCAAAGAATGCTCGCTTTTTCAGAAAAGAAAGAAGAATTTCGGTAAAAAATTAAAGTATCGGAGAGGTGAGAAAACGTGAAATTTCTGAGGAACTCAAGTGTCCCCTTCACTCCACTATTGGATAGAATGATGGAACCGGCTGAAGCAGTTGCGGAAACCGGGGAACTAAAATATTTGTAATCGTTTCAATAGCGTGTTTTTTGTCTCGATGAGAAGGAAAATGTAAGAATTAAAATAAAATTAACCATTTTCCATTGACCAAAAAATGTTATAAGTTATAAACTATAACCGATGGAAGGATGAGTGTCTAAAGGGTATTTGTGAAAATTAAGCAGAAGACGATCTATTTTCATGAAAAGACGACAGGGTTAATGAAATAATTTCCATGAGAAATCAGAAAAGGCGAAATGTTTGTATTCATTTTGTTTGCCAAGATTGATTTTGCGACCATCCCGTCGAATCGATGCCTACAAATATTGTCAATTTGTTATTTTTATTTTGGAAATTCCCCTTTCTCGAAAAACCGACTAAAAAACAGCCCTGACTGATAACTGTTCCTTTTGTTTTATTTTTTATTGACAATTTATCTTCTTCATGGTCAAGTTCTTGTTATTCATGCCATCAGATTTACTTGTGATTCATATCGTTGCATCTTCAATTATGATTTCAAGATAAGATACATACCTTTTTCCAATTCAAAATGTTCCCATTTATGATGAAATGAAGACGTCAGTTTTAAGTCAAGGAAAATACGTCTTAATAAATTCAATTTAGAGCATCTCTTCAGCAACGCTCGTATAATTTAAACCCAAATAAACTAAAAATTTACAATCCAGTTTCCTGCTTATAGCACTGCACCCTCAGAACTATTTTGTCAGTTTTTAAAACTTAGAAAAATGGAAGTATCACCTCTGGTTTTTTCCCTCAAAAAAATGTTATTTTATTCAACTCTACTGCGTTCACAGACGAATCGAAATAACGAGGTTTAGAACTGTCTCTGGTTGGCTCGTGATTTATAGACGTAAAAACTTTTCTGGGCAAGCTTCCTGGTTTCTGTTTGTGAAGGAGGAATGAATTTCAGGAGTCATAATGAGTGGGCTCACACTTTTAGAGAGTATTTAAGCCTTATATAACAGAGTGTCAGCGAGTCCTATAACGTTTTCACGTATCTCCACTTGATCCAATTCCCCAGTGAAATACCTGATGAGTTCTAGAGAATTTTAATGAGTATTACTGAGCATTAAATATTCTTTATTCGGTGACCGTGCCCGAAGAAATGGACCTTATGGGCAAAAAATTGATTTTGAGAATATCGATCTTAGATTATCGATATTGTTTCGACCATTTCGGCCCATTTCGATCTTACATTGCTTACGTAGTCGATGAATGTTGGCAGTCGAATTGAGTCACGAATGACCGTCAGAGTTGCGGAAATCGGTTTGGTAAACTTTAAACGTTGATTTCTCGAAAACAGCTGTTTACCCATAAGGTCCCTTTCTTCGGGCAAGGTCAAAGGGTCTTAATGAATTTTAATCGAGTATTTATAAAGTTTCAATGTGACATCGAGTTCTAAATGGCCTAGGGAGCCTTAAAAAGTCGGAGCACAGTCTTTCTTTCTTTCTGCTGAGGACCAGGCCTAATGAGAGAAAAAATCTCCACCTCAGCTGACATGCATTAAAAAAGTTAATTCTGGGCTGCATCACATAATATTTATCCTTACAAGTTAGGGCGAGAGGAAGTGATAAACTACCATTTTATAACCTTCATTAAGGATTTGTTTCTGTAGAAGATTCAACAGTAATTTCTAGACTCTAATCTTACGAGGGTTTTCCGGGTTTCCTACTGTTTTGTGTCCAATATTTCAGAATACAAATGCAAATTTACGTTCACCATTGCTTTTATACGTACTCTAGAAAGACTATGGAATTATTAATAACACGAACTTATTGTGACTTAACGTCAGACTCTTCGGACGGAAAATTCGTAACAGACGAAAAAGTAGAATAATTCTTTAGAGAATATCGGTCGAACAATGAACAAATTTGAAAAATATTTCGCACCGCGATTTACTCGAAAATAATTATATTCTTAATTAAAAAACCAAAAGTTTTCCTTAAATCCGAATAACTTCGACTGAAGAATCACAGCACACCACACTCAGGGCTATACGGAAAAGATGGAGAGCGCCGAGAAGTTTTTCCGACTCGAGAAACTGGATTACAATTTTAATTAATTTTTTCCGTTTTACTTTTGATGTCGATGTCGGGTGAGCCGACAAGCAGATTTCTGCTCCTTGCTCGTTAATAATTTTTTTCTTCTTTGTAATATTTACGCGATCTAGAATAAAACGAATAATTCGTCTGTAAAGTTCTCCGATACACCGATAGCCTACCCTCGGTTGAAATAAAGAAAAAATGTAAAATTATATGGACAGATTTCAGCGGTTGGTTTTGATCTTTCGAAGCCTAAAGCCGCGAGTATTCTCGCTGTCGTCAATATCGAAGGCAGTGGCTACAAAATCCAAAACTGATAGGTTGAAGTATTGTCAGGGCGGAAGACGAAGAAAAAGAGAATGGTGTTCCTGTACAAGCCACAAAAAAGGATCATTTTGTCGGTTCCAGTTTTTTCAAAATATACGAGCAATTACAGATGACCGACCAGTCGAAATCGTCAATTTTCCGATTTCAACATATGCTGTCATAGAGTGATTGATTTTTTTTACAAAATGGTAAATGTAAATTTAAAAAAGAACCCATCCTTTAATAATTTCATCTCAATTTGCTCTGTCTTCTTCTGTTTCACAATTTAACTAACTAGGCTCATTGGCTAGTTCAGTATCCGTTTGTCTGTTTGTCTATCTCAGGACTCGATCGATACTCATGCTGACACTAGGCTAATAATTTTCAAAACATAAATCTTAGGTTTTCGCTCAGTTTCCTTATCCAGTCAGGTGAGAAGGAAAAGAAGAAAGGATTGTCTGCCAGTCTAAGTATTATTAGCTATGACGTACATATATTCAGATCTTGATTTCTAATTTCAGTATCCTCTCCAGATCTGACCGTCAGGTACGAAAATTTCAGATCGTTATGAGATCCACAAGACCTTCAGATAACACTAGGATCAAATTCTCAGATCTGAAGTCCAGATCAACGGATCCGATCTTCCGAGCTTCAACACCCTTGTGCGTCAGTACATACTAAGTACATATGCATAGACTGTACTTCTTTCTTTTTTAAACTCACCACCGAAGTACGTCACACCAACACAAGATATTCAATGTGATCACTTTGGGTTTCACCATAATTTAGCTTTTTACTTTTTTCCATGTTTTGTATCTCTTCATAAACTTCAGACACAGCCCACAGCCTCCACCGCCCCCTCTCCACATACACAAAATCTAGGCATATTTCTATCTTAAATCTGAAAAATCTCAGGAAGACATTTGTAATCTCAATTTAATGTCCAACCAGATAGAAAAACAGACCGACAGAAAAACTTACACCAGTCACGTGTCTGCAAGCTATAACTAGCCAGGCAAATTTATTGAACTGTCAAAAGGGCGGTGAGGCTGATTAGGACGCCGCGAATGCGGTGCAGTCGTTCAGCTAGTTCCTGTACATCGTGTATCTTAAATCTTGAAAATACGAATCTTATAATTGTTTCGAAATTAAGATCTTTGAATTCTCGTAGAAACCTAGGATTTCTTGGATTTTTAATGAAAATTCAAATCCCTTACGTGAAGATTCAAAATTCGAAAAAACTGATGATTCGTGATTTTGGAATCTGGTCCTCATTTTCTCAAAATTTACTCAGTTTCGTTTCAATCTGGAAGATTAAATCCTAATTCTGAGTAATACTAAACAGATCTGGAATTCAACCGAATACCCATCTTAAGATTATGAACACCTCCACTGACAAAGCACAACCTGCCGATTCAACCATTATTATGACCTTTGTCGACAAAACCTAATTTAGCTACCATGAGCAAGAAATTTCAAATAGCGAAATTTTGGACTACCGTAATTACCAAATTCCAAACCATCTCGGCGACGTTATTTCATTGACAGCGATAGCAAAAAGCGCATATTTTCGATGCTTTCTATAGGATACCAACTTATCTACCTACTACAAGAGGGGACGCTCAGTCAAGGCGCAGCTTTTTTCTTCTCTGCCTTCGCCGGGACCTCCAAGAAAGAAAAGCAAATTGTTCTCTGTTTCATTACGGAAAGCCCAACGTTTCCTTTTCCAAATTACTATGAAGAACAACGATCCGAAAATTCCGATTACATTTAAAAAACACGCCGAAACACTCAGTTACTTTATAAAAACGTCTCTCGCGAGGTATTGGAAATTCGTACGACGTCATGAGAAAAGTATGCTGGGAAATTGAGGAAGGTAAATTTAATGAAAAAACAAAAAGCGAGTGAGAAATTAATTTAACGTATAAAGAACAGCGTATACCGACGTTCAAAATACGTATACATATATATTCATCGCATTATTGTTAAGACTTTTCGAGAAAAGGGATATACACGCACAGTTGAAGTTGGGGCGGGGGCATGTTTTTTTGTTCAGATTTTAAACAGATGTAAAATGGCTAATTCAGGTTTCCTTATATATATATATATTTGTCGTACTACCAATCCGAGGCCCGGTATATATAACAGACAACCCGAGACCCACCTTTAATTTAATACTTGAAGAGGCAGGAGTTGAAATTTTAAGAAACACTAAACCATACAAATGTTGGGAACCTTAGAGGGGTAGGAGAAATCACCTGTAAAGATATATAGATATGTTAGACATATACCGCTTCTCCGAGCCCCAGTACACTGTGAGACAAAGTGAGACCCATTGGAGATATGTTACGGTAAGCCGAGGCCCAGCGCGGTTGCCACACTTATTCTAGTGTGTTATCTTGTTTATTCATGAACACCTGCGATGCAAGCTTCGAACAAAAAAATAACCAGGGGCTCACGGAAAATTATTTCTTAAGCCGACCAAATGGAGAATTCAATTTCCGAAGTTGAGGTCGGGGTCAACCCAACGGATTTCTTTTTCTTTGCAGCGTATCCATAGTTGAGTACTTTTACTCCCTATTTGTTGCTATCTGCCCTCGCCAGATGCCCCACATATTTCCACTTAAATTGTTCGACATTATATCCTATATCCTCGCCTCCAGCCATTTCGTACAGTTTTCCATTTGAGATTTTGTCTACCCATCGCAGTCCTAGAAGTTTCCTCAACATAGATCTGAACGTAATTTGTAGCTTCACGATTTGTCTCCTGTAAGGGACCAGGTTTGTACTCCATACTTGAGGGCTGGTACCGTTGAGCTATTTAGTGTTTGTTGCAATTCCGGCAAAAAATACATTTTAATGCCCAGAGGTTGTTCCACCCCTTTTTAATACGCCTCATAATTCCTTTATCTCTTTCTTCGAAACTAATAATCTGCCCCACAGATATTCGATTCTGTTACCTCTTCTATCTCTTTCTTGCCCATCGATTATTAGATTTTTTCTTTCCACTCTTCCGATTATTTTTGATTTGCTACCATTCAGTTTGAGGCCAGCTTTTTTGCATTCCCTCAATAGCTTTTCTGCCATTTTCTTCAACTCCTTACTATTTTCTGTAAATAAGATAATATAGTTTGCGTACCTTAAATTACTTAGAAATTCTCCATTTATTTTTAATCCCCTTCTTTTCCACTTCAGATTGCGAAATACATCTTCCATAATGCAGTTGAAGAGGTTTGGCGACAAGGTATCCCCTTGTTGAACTCCGCTCCCAATTTTGAATTCACACCCTTTGCTTTTAAGGCTAGCTCTTGCACTCGAATTTGCATAGTAATTCTGTATATGACTTTAATAAACCCACTTTCAATTCCCTTATTTTCCAGTGCTTTTAACATATACTTATAATCCACTAAATCAACTGCCTCATGAAAGCCTATGCAAAATATTTCAATTTCTACATCATATTCGTGTGTTTTTTCAATAATTTGGCTCACAACGAAAATATTCTTTACAGTTGAGAAGCCTTTTCTGAATCTCGCCTGTTCACTCCCCTGATGATTTGAATCCAGATGGTTATACATACGTCTTTTTAAGACTGCCATACATGCTTTAAAGATGTTCGATGTTAAGCATATTGGCCTGTAATTTTCAATGAGTTCCTCCCTCCTTGTTTGTGTAGTAATATTATTTTGGCTAAGTACCACTGTTTTGGACATGTTTTCATAATTCCGATTTTGTTAAATAATTTAGCCTGGTGTGGCACTCTCTGATCGCCAAACCTTTTCAGCTTTTCGTTCGTAATTCCATCCGGTCCTGGGGCTATGTCATTTTTCAGTCTACATATTTAGTACGTATTCCACTTCTCTCTCCATTATTTCCGGGATTTCTTCCTCCTTTCACCCTCCAGTTTTTGCTGTTTCGTAAAAACTTGTTGCTGCCTCTAGAATTTGTTCTTGATTCTGAGTCACTTTTCCTGTCTGATCTTTTAGCTTCAGCATAACGTCTCTCCCGCCATCGAGTTCGAGCCTAACTTTTTTAGTGGACCAACTTTCTTCCAAAATATCTGGAATTTTTTCCTAATCATATTTCTTAATATGTTCTCTAACATTTTTCGACACCAATTTTTGTATTTTAGTTCGCTCAGGTTTGTCCAATGGTGTTTTATTTCTATTTTTCCAAAGGTTATTCTTCCTGATTCGAGAGTCTATTTTGAAAGCTTATCCCTGGTTTTCTCTTTAACCCTCGTCACTCCAAACTCTTCAACCGTGTTTTTTAAAGCTTGATCCATACTGTCGTAAAAATTTTCCTCGACTTTCATTTCCTCTTGCACTGATTTTAGTTTCTAGCGTGCGTCCTCTTCCTTTCTGACTGGGATAGTCCGTCTTCTTCTCCCTTTACCCTTCCTGTGATTTTCATACTGGACTCACTGCGCCGGGATGCTCAATTACTTATCCACATGAGACTTCAATTCACAGAGCGTCGCCAATAAAGTCTCGAAAATTGAGAAACAGATTTTCGAAGTTGGAGGTGGGGGCTCCCCTCCAACTCATGAAAGATGAAATAGGAAAAATAAAAAGTTCAACCAGATCCGAAAAATCGATAGTTAAATTTTCAGAGCTGGGGCGACAATCTATCTCTTGGCTTCACAAAACTACCGATCGAAACAAATAATCAAGTTTATGAAACATAAGTTTTAAAATTCGAACAACTGGGAAAAAGGGGGTCACCTCTCGAGTCCACAAAAGATTCAGATCGTGAGAATAAAAACGAATCGAAGAATAAGCATTGAATTCTGAAGAATCGAGAATTAAATTTTCAACGCCTGAGGCGGTGGTCCACCATCGGATCACCAACACAATTAGATGGAAAAAAACAATTTGTGACTGTCCATACTGAAAGGGCACTTCGGTTCAAAAAAATCGACTTTGAGATTATGTTCGATTTTGGTAGGTCAAAGAGTACTGTTTAACACTGTGAGTCTCTGAACTCGAAAAAGCAAAAGTGATAGAGCGCAAGAGTGGACGTCTATAGGCTATCGCGTTCTCGAGATTCCCGTTTGAATCTGTAAGTGTCTCCTGTAAAATTAATGTTTTGGACCGACGTGCCCTTTTAATTTGGACGGTCACATTTATCGAAGAATAATGTTTAAAGTAGATAAACGGCTGCACGAAAGATCCCAATCGAAAAAATAAAAATGTCTCCAAAAATATTTTTAAAGACCGAAAAATTGAGAATTCTACTCCTCGGGTCCACAAAACACTTCCGATCAGAACAAAAGAGTTTCAAGGAGAATTATTTCTTAAGTCTGAAAAATCGAGAATTTGATTATCGGAGTTGGGAGTGGGGTCCACCCCTTAGATGCACAAAGTAGTTAGATCGACAAAATAAGGGGTTCCGGAAAAGTACTGTTCAAGACGGAAAATCATGAATTAGACTCACAGAATTGGGAGCGGGGTGCACTCCTCAGCCCCCAAAGATCTACGAATTGAAAAAATAAAAAGGTTACCAAAAATATTTTTATAGGCCGAAAATTCGTGAATTAGAATGTTCGGACTTGTGGGTGGGGGCACCACCCTTCGAGTCCACAGGAGGCTTAATACAACAACTATGGTTTTACGGAAAACAATTTTTCAAGCCTGTAGATTTTCGGCGTGTAAGTGGGGGTCCACCCCTTGGATCCATAAAAGACTTCGATCCAACATAAATATAAGTTTATCAAAAAATGATTTTTAAGCCTGAAGAATCGAGATTTTAATTTCCAAGTCTGGGGTGGGGTCAACTCTTCGGTCTCACATAAGATTTCAAATGAAACAATAAACAATCACCAGGAATAAATTTGAGAGGCTTAAAATCGAGAATTAGATTTCTGGGGTTAGGGTGAGGGTCCACCCCTCAGATCGACAACACACTTCGATTAACAAAATAAGAGGTTCACAGACAATCGTCGTTCAAGCCTGAAAAATCGAGACAAATGTCCGAAGTTGGGAGTGTGGTCAACCCCTCGGAGAAATGAAGAGTTCATCAAAAATAATTTTAAAGGCCGAAAAATCAAGAATTGTTGAGGGCAAGAATCCACCTTTCGAGTCTAAAAAATGTGGCAATTGAAATGAGAGGAGGTTTGTGAAAGATAATTCAGACGTTGAAAAATCGAGAATTATATTTCCGGAGTTCAGGATGGGCTCCACCCCTCAAGTCCGCAATAGATTTTATCAAAAAAACAAAAATAAGTATTTAATAATTCAAAATTGAAAATTAGACTTTCGGAGTTGCGGGTGTAGGTTTACCTATCAGATCCACAAAATACTTCGACCAACGAAACAGAGGTTCACGGAACATTATTGTTCAAGACTTAAAAATCGAGAAGTAGACTTCCAGAGGCGAAAAATATTTTTAAAGGGCAAAAAATCGAAAATTAGATTTTCGGAATTGGGGTGGGATTCCACTCCTCGGGTCCAACAAAGACTTTTCGATCAGAAAAATAAGGGGATCGCCGAAAATTATCTTTCACTTCAGAAAAATCGAGTATTAGATTTCCAGGGTCGGGGCCGGGTCAACCCATCGGGACTGAACCATTTGACCCCGCAAATGATAACAACTGAAAAGTGTAAAAGGTCACTAAAAATATTTCTAAAGGCCAAAAAATCGAGAATTAGATTTTCGGAGTTCGGGTGGGGTACCACCCCGCGGCTCCACCAAAGACTTCGATCAGAAAAATAAGGGGGTTCATCGAAAATTATTTTTCACGTCAGAAAAATCGAGAATTTGATTTCCAGAGTTGGAGGTGGGGTCAACCAATCGGGACCACAATAGATTTGAATCGAAAAAATAAAAATTTCATCAAGAATAAATCTGAAAGCCCGGAAAATCGAGATTTATATTTTAGCAGGCAACGGGGGGAGGGTCTATCCCTTGGGTTTACATATGATTTCGATCGAACAATAGAAGGGTTATGGAAAATCAGCTTTCAATACCTACCAAACAAGAATTTCATGACCGGAGTTGGTGGCGAGGAATCCACCCCGCTGATCCATATAATACATCGATTAACAAAGTAAAGGGTCCAAAGAAAACTATTGTTGAAGACTGAAGAATCAAGAATTAGACTTCCGGAGTTGGGAGCAGTGTCAATCCTTTGGTCCTATAGAAAACATGAACAGTTCATCGAAAGTAATTTTTTAAAGGCCGAAAAATCAATAATTACACTTTCAGGGTTTGGACGGGGGTTACTTTTTGAGTCTACAGAATGTATCAATCGCAAAAAGAAGTTAAAAACAATTGCAAAGTTTGAAGCATCGAGAGGTAGATTTCCAGGAATTCGGGATGTGTTTTACCTCTCAAATCCACATTAGATTTCGACCGAAAATTAAATTATAGCAACCATACGTACTTTTAAAGGCCAAAATATCGAAAATAATATTTTTGTGGTTGGGGAGGGGGAGGGGGCACCCGCCTGATCCACAAAAAGGTTCGATCAACAAAATAAGAGGTGCGCGGAAAATTATTTATATAGCCTTAATATTCCAGAATTGGACTTCCAAAGTTGGGGGTGTGGTCGACCCCTCGGCCCCATAAAAGATTCCAATTGAAATACAAAAATTGTCACCAAAAATATTTCTGACGATCGAAAAATCAAGAATTAGATTTTCGAAGTTGTGGGCGGCGGATCACTCGTCCTCGGGTCCACAAAATACTGCGAACAAAGAAATAAGCATGGGCTCACGGAAAATTCTTTCTTAAGCCGATAAAATAAAGAATTCAATTTCCGGAGTTGGGGGCGGAGACAGTCCATTGGGTCCACAATATTATATTATTTTTTTTATTTACTGAGAGTGTTATTGCCTTACTGCTATAATCAAACTATTATTAAAACAAACGTAAATTATTAGAAGAGGATTAACGTATTATTTGAATTGAAAACATAAGTCGTTCACCAAGAATAACTTTGAGAAGCTGAAAAATCGAGTTTTTTTGATTTTCGTCGTGGGTGGGAGAGTTATTCCTTGATCCACAAAAGATCTCGATTAAAAATAAGGGGTTTATGGAAAATTGTTTTTTAACACCTACAATCGAGAATTTAATTACTGGAGTTGGGGTGCGGTCGACCCCTCAGAACCACAAATTATTTCAAACGAAAAAAAAAGTTCACCAACGAAAACTCGAAAATATACTCTTTTGGTGTTGGGGGCGCGAGTTCACTTTTCCAGTGTACAAAATGTATCAGTTGAAAAAAGGGGGGTTTACGTAAAATATTTCAGAAATTTGAAAAATCCAGAATTAGATTTCCAGAGTTCAGGACTGGCTTCATCACTCAAGTCCAAGATAGCTTCCGTCTTTCAGTTACACGTTTAAAACTGCTGAAGTCAACTACTTCTTTCCAATGCATTATGGTTTCATACAAAAATATTTATTTTCTGAATGAGGCCTCGCTTTCATTGACACGGGGCATCCAGAAGATGCTACTTTCATCTGAAGGCTCTTTGGTACACTGTGGGCCTCTTAATTTCGTCGCAGTGTATACATCTTTCTGTTGTACTGTATTACAAAGCACATACATATGTGTTTTTTTACAGACTCTACTCAATGAAAGTGGACCTGTCACCTTGAGCCTCTTCCAGGGGCGGATGGGCCATAGGGCAATTCGGGAAAATGCCCGGTGCGTCGCCGCCATTTTGACGCTGCGGCGCCGGTATGTTGAAAAATGTAGGCATCTATAAAATACTTACAAAATTAAAATAAGCGTATGTTGCGACGACAGTCGAAAAACGTGCGGCGGCGCTGATCAATTTAGGGAGAAATAAAGTGATTGAAAAATTTAAATGGGCAGGCACATTTTGCGCTGTTTGTCGACCAAACGTGAGTGAGTAACCTCTGCCCATTTTTGGATATACGCCTCGACGTAGCTTCTCCACTTTATTTTATCCTGCGCTAATCTTTGCCACCCGGGGCCCCAGTTCTCTGACGAGTTCATCTGTCTATCTAGTTACTGGTCTACCTATCGTTCTTTTCCTTTGCAGCGTATCCAGTTGAGTACTTTTACTCCCCATCTGTTGCTATCCGCTGTCGCCAGATGCCCCACATATTTCCACTTTAATTGTTCGACATTATATCCTATGTCCCCGCCTCCCACCATTTTGTATAGCTTTGCATTTGAGATTTTGTCTACCCATCGCAGTCCTAGAAGTTTCCTCAACATAGATCTGAACGTAATTTGTAGCTTCACCATTTGTTTCCTGTAAGGGACCAGGTTTGTGTTCCAGACTTGAGGGCTGGTACCGTTGAGCTATTTAGTGTTTCCATTTTGAGGGCGGTATTGAAATTCCGGCAAAAAATACATTTTAATGCCCAGAAGTTGTTCCACCCCTTTTTAATACGCCTCATAATTTCTTTATCTTTTTCTTCGAAACTAATAATCTGCCCCACAGATCTTCGATTTCCGTTGCCTCCTCAATCTCTTGCCCATCGATTATCAGATTTTTACTTTCCCTCTTCCGATTATTTTTGATTTGCTACCATTCAGTTTGAGGCCAGCTTTTTTGCATTCCCTCAATAGGTTTTCTGCCATTTTCTTCAACTCATTACTATTTTTTGCAAATAAGATACTATCGTTTGCGTACCTTAAATTACTTAGAATTTCTCCATTTATTTCTAGTCCCCTTCTTTTCCAGTTTAGATTGCGAAATACTTCTTCCAAAATGAAGTTTAAGAGGTTTGGGGACAAGGTATCGCCTTTTTGAACCCTGCTCCCAATTTTGAATTCCCTCCCTTTGCTTTTAAGGCTGGCTCTTGCACTCGAATTTGCATAGCAATTCTGTATATGACTTTAATAAACCCACTTTCAATTCCCTTATTTTCCAGTCCTTTCAACATATATTCGTATATGTATTTATGATCCACTGAATCAAATGCCGTCTGAAAGCCTATGAAAAATATTTCGCTTTCCACATCATATTCGTGTGTTTTTTCAATAATTTGGTTCACAACGAAAATGTTCTGTAC
Organism: Acanthococcus lagerstroemiae; assembly: GCA_031841125.1. Taxonomy (NCBI): domain Eukaryota; kingdom Metazoa; phylum Arthropoda; class Insecta; order Hemiptera; family Eriococcidae; genus Acanthococcus; species Acanthococcus lagerstroemiae. The sequence goes on along the minus strand of CM063108.1, from coordinate 37,786,863 downwards.
AGTTAAAAAGCCTTTTCTGAATCCCGCCTGTTCATTCCCCTGATGATTTGAATCCAGATGGTTATACATACGTCTTTTTAAGACTGCCATACATGCTTTAAAGATGTTCGATGTTAAGCATATTGGCCTGTAATTTTCAATGAGTTCCTTCCCTCCTTGTTTGTGTAATAATATTATTTTGGCCAAGTTCCACTGTTTTGGACATGTTTTCATAATTCCGATTTTGTTAAATAATTTAGCCTGGTGTGGCACTCTCTGATCGCCAAACCTTTTCAGCTTTTCGTTCGTAATTCCATCCGGTCCTGGGGCTATGTCATTTTTCAGTCTACATATTTAGTACGTATTCCACTTCTCTCTCCATTATTTCCGGGATTTCTTCCTCCTTTCACCCCCCAGTTTTTGCTATTTTCATGAGCTCGTTTTGCTCGCGGTAAAAGTACTCGTAAAAAATTGTTGCTGCCTCTACAATTTCTTCTTGATTTTGAGTCACTTTTCCTGTCTGAATCTTTTAGCTTCAGCATAACGTCTCTCCTGCCACCGAGTTCGAGCCTAACTTTTTTGGTGGACCAACTTTCTTCCAAAATATCTTGAATTTTTTCCTAATCATATTTCTTAATATGTTCTCTAACATTTTTCGACACCAATTTTTGTATTTTAGTTCGCTCAGGTTTGTCCAATGGTGTTTTATTTCTATTTTTCCAAAGGTTATTCTTCCTGATTCGAGAGTCTATTTTGAAAGCTTATCCCTGGTTTTCTCTTTAGCCCTCGTCACTCCAAACTCTTCAACCGTGTATTTTAAAGCTTGATCCATGTGCTTTGTAATACAGTACAACAGAAAGATGTGCGCACTGAGACGAAATTAGGGGGCCCACAGTGCACCAAAGAACTTTCAATGTAATACATCTGTGGATGCCCGTGTAATGAAAGCGAGGCCTCATTCAGAAAATAAATGTTTGTGTATGAAACCATAATGCATTGCAAAGGAATAGCTCATTTCAGCAGTTTAAAACATGTAACTGAAAAACGGAAGGTGCTCCCCACCCTAACACCGAAAATCTAATTCTCGATTTTTCAGCTTCTCAAAGTTATTCTTGGTGAACGACTTATTTTTTCAATTCAAATAATACGTTAACCCTCTTCTAATAATTTACGTTTGTTTTAATAATAGTTAGATTGTAGCAGCAAGGCAATAACACTCTCAGTAAATAAAAATAATAATATAATATTGTGGACCCGATGGACTGTCTCCGCCCCCAACTCCGGAAATTGAATTCTCTATTTTGTCGGCTTAAGAAATAATTTTCCGTGAGCCCATGCTTATTTCATTGTTCGAAGTATTTTGTGGACCCGAGGACGAGTGATCCGCCGCCCACAACTTCGAAGATCTAATTCTTGATTTTTCGATTGTCAGAAATATTTTTGGTGACCATTATTGTATTTCAATTGGAATCTTTTATGGGCCGAGGGGTCGACCGTGCCTCCAACTTTGGAAGTCCAATTCTCGAATATTCAGGCTTTATAAATAATTTTCCGCGAACCTCTTATTTTGTTGATCGAAGCTTTTTGTGGATCAGACGGGTGCCCCCTCCCCATCCCCAACTTCCGACCACAAAAATATTATTTTCGATATTTAGCCTTTAAAAGTACGTATAGTTGCTATAATTTATTTTTCGGTCGAAATCTAATGTGGATTTGAGAGGTAAAACGCATCCCGAATTCCTGGAAATCTACCTCTCGATGCTTCAAACTTTACAATTGTTTTTAACTTCTTTTTGCGATTGATACATTCTGTAGACTCAAAAAGTAGACCCCCCGCCCAAACCCTGAAAGTGTAATTATTGATTTTTCGGCCTTTAAAAAATTACTTTCGATGAACTGTTTATGTTTTCTACTGAAATCATTTGTAGGGTCAAAGGACTGACTCTGCTCCAAACTCCGGAAGTCTAATTCTCGATTCTTCAATCTTCACAATAGTTTTTTGAACCCCTTACTTTGTTAATCGATTTATTGTATGGATCAGAGGGAAGGATTCCTCGCCTCCCAACACCGGTCATGAAATTCTTGATTGTTAGGGGTAGAAAGATGATTTTCCATAACCCTTCTATTGTTTGATCGAAATCATATGTGGACCCAAGGGATAGACCCCCCTCGCCTCCTAAAATATAAATCTCGATTTTCCGGGCTTTCAATTTATTCTTGATGAAATTTTATTTTTTCGATTCAAATCTATTGTGGTCCCGATGGGTTACCCCACCTCCAACTCTGGAAATCAAATTCTCATTTTTCTGACGTGAAAAATAATTTTTGATAAACCCCCTTATTTTCTGATCGAAGTCTTTGGTGGAGCCGCGGGGTGGAACCCCACCCGAACTCCGAAAATCTAATTCTCGATTTTTGGCCTTAGAAATTTTTTAGTGACCTTTTCCATTTTTCAGTTGTTATCATTTGCGGGGTCAAATGGTTCAGTCCCGATGGGTTGACCCCGTCCCCAACCCTGGAAATCAAATACTCGATTTTTCTGACGCGAAAGATAATTCTCGGAGATCCCTTATTTTTCTGATCGAAAAGTCTTTGTTGGACCCGAGGAGTGGAGCCCCACTCCAATTCCAAAATCTAATTTTCGAATTCTTGCCCTTTAAAAATATTTTTCGTCTCTGGAAGTCTAATTCTCGATTTTCAGTCTTGAACAATAATGTTCCGTGAACTTCTGTTTCGTTGGTCGAAGTATTTTGTGGATCTGATAGGTAAACCTACACCCGCAACTCCGAAAGTCTAATTTTCGACTTTGAATTATTAAATATTTATTTTCCTTTTTTTGATAAAATCTATTGCGGACTTGAGGGGTGGAGTTCATCCTGTACTCCGGAAATCTAATTCTCGATTTTTCAACTTCTGAATTATTTTTCATAAACCTCCTCTCATTTCGATTGCCACATTTTTTAGACTCGAAAGGTGGATTCTTGCCCTCAACAATTCTTGATTTTTTGGCCTTTAAAATTATTTCTGATGAACTCTTTATTTCTCCGAGGGGTTGACCACACTCCCAACTTCGGACATTGGTCTCGATTTTTCAGGCTTGAAGGACGATTGTCTGTGAACCTCTTATTTTGTTAATCGAAGTGTTTTGTGGATCTGAGGGGTGGACCCTCACCCTAACCCCAGAAATCTAATTCTCGATTCTCAGCCTCTCAAATTTATTCCTGGTGATTGTTTATTTTTTCAATTGAAATCTTATGTGAGACCGAAGAGTTGACCCCACCTCAGACTTGGAAATCAAAATCTCGATTTTTCAGGCTTAAAAATCATTTTTTGATAAACTTATATTTATGTTGGATCGAAGTCTTTTATGGATCCAAGGGGTGGACCCCCACTTTAACGCCGAAAATCTACAGGCTTGAAAAATTGTTTTCCGTAAAACCATAGTTGTTGTATTATAAGCCTCCTGTGGACTCGAATGGTGGTGCCCCCACCCACAAGTCCGAACATTCTAATTCACGAATTTTCAGCATATAAAAATATTTTAGGTAACCTTTTTATTTTTTTCAATTTGTAGATTTTTGGGGGCTGAGGAGTGCACCTCGCTCCCAACTCTGATAATCAAATTCTCGATTTTTCAGACTTAAGAAATAATTCTCCTTGAAACTCTTTTGTTCTGATCGGAAGTGTTTTGTGGACCCGAGGAGTAGAATTCTCAATTTTTCGGTCTTTAAAAATATTTTTGGAGACCTTTTTATTTTTTCAATTGGGATCTTTCGTGCAGCCGTTTATCTACTTTAAACATTATTCTTCGATAAATGTGACCGTCCAAATTAAAAGGGCACGTCGGTCCAAAACATTAATTTTACAGGAGACACTTAAAGATTCAAACGGGAATCTCGAGAACGCGATAGCCTATAGACGTCCACTCTTGCGCTCTATCACTTTTGCTTTTTCGAGTTCACAGACTCCAGTGTTAAACAGTACTCTTTGACCTTCCAAAATCGAACATAATCTCAAAGTCGATTTTTTTGGACCGAAGTGCCCTTTCAGTATGGACAGTCACAAATTTTTATTTTTTCCATCTAATTGTTTTGGTGATCCGATGGTGGAGCCCCGCCTCAGGCTTTGAAAATTTAACTCTCGATTTTTCAGAATTTAATGCTTATTCTTCGAGTACTTTTTATTCTCACGATCTGAATCTTTTGTGGACTCGAGAGGTGACCCCTTTTTCCTGGTTGTTCGAATTTTGAAACTTATGTTTCATAAACTTGATTATTTGTTTCGATCGGTAGTTTTGTGAAGCCAAGAGATAGATTGTGGCCCCAGCTTTGAAAATTTAACTATCGATTTTTCGGATCTGGTTGAACTTTCTATTTTTCCTTTTTCATCTTTCATGAGTTGGAGGGGTGTAACCCACCTTCAACTTCGAAAATCTGTTTCTCAATTTTCGAGACTTTATTGGCGACGGTCTGTGAATTGAAATCTCATGTGGATAAGTATAATTGAGCATCCCGGCGCAGTGAGTCCAGTATAAAAATCACAGAACGGGTAAAGGGAAAAGAAGGCAGATTATCCCAGTCAGAAAGGAAGAGGACGCACGCCAGAAACTAAGATCAGTGCAAGAGGAAATGAAAGTCGAGGAAAATTTTGACGACAGTATGGATCAAGCTTTAAAAAACACGGTTGAAGAGTTCGGAGTGACGAGGGCTAAAGAGAAAACCAGGGATAAACTTTCAAAATAGACTCTCGAATCAGGAAGAATAACCTTTGGAAAAAAGAAATAAAACACCATTGAACAAACCTGAGCGAACTAAAATACAAAAATTGGTGAAGAAAAATGTTAGAGAACATATTAAGAAATATGATTAGGAAAAAATTCAAGATATTTTGGAAGAAAGTTGGTCCACCAAAAAAGTTAGGGTCGAACTCGGTGGCAGGAGAGACGTTATGCTGAAGCTAAAAGATTCAGACAGGAAAAGTGACTCAAAATCAAGAAGAAATTGTAGAGGCAGCAACAATTTTTTACGAGGACTTTTACCGCGAGCAAAACGAGCTCATGAAAATAGCAAAGACTGGAGGGTGAAAGGAGGAAGAAATCCCGGAAATAATGGAGAGAGAAGTGGAATACGTACGAAATACGTAGACTGAAAAATGACATAGCCCCAGGACCGGATGGAATTACGAACGAAATGCTGAAAAGGTTTGGCGATCAGAGAGTGCCACACCAGGCTAAAATATTTAACAAAATCGGAATTATGAAAACATGTCCAAAACAGTGGAACATGGCCAAAATAATATTATTACACAAACAAGGAGGGAAGGAACTCATTGAAAATTACAAGCCAATATGCTTAACATCGAACATTTTTAAAGCATGTATGGCAGTCTTAAAAAGACGTATGTATAACCATTTGGATTCAAATCATCAGGGGAATGAACAGGCGGGATTCAGAAAAGGCTTCTTAACTCTAGAGAATATTTTCGTTGTGAACCAAATTATTGAAAAAACACACGAATATGATGTGGAAAGCGAAATATTTTTCATAGGCTTTCAGAAGGCATTTGATTCAGTGGATCATAAATACATATATATGTTGAAAGCACTGGAAAATAAGGGAATTGAAAGTGGGTTTATTAAAGTCATATACAGAATTGCTATGCAAATTCGAGTGCAAGAGCCAGCCTTAAAAGCAAAGGGAGGGAATTCAAAATTGGGAGCAGGGTTCAAAAAGGGATACCTTGTCCCCAAACCTCTTAAACTTCATTTTGGAAGAAGTATTTCGCAATCTAAACTGGAAAAGAAGGGGACTAGAAATAAATGGAGAATTTCTAAGTAATTTAAGGTACGCAAACGATATTATCTTATTTGCAAAAAATAGTAAGGAGTTGAAGAAAATGGCAGAAAAGCTATTGAGGGAATGCAAAAAAGCTGGCCTCAAACTGAATGGTAGCAAATCAAAAATAATCGGAAGAGGGAAATTAAAAATCTGATAATCGATGGGCAAGAGATAGAGGAGGTAACGGAAATCGAAGATCTGTGGGACAGATTATTATTTTCGAAGAAAGCGATAAAGAAATTATGAGGCGTATTAAAAAGGGGTGGAACAACTTCTGGGCATTAAAATGTATTTTTTGCCGGAATTTCAAAACCGCCCTCAAAATGGAAACACTAAATAGCTCAACGGTACCAGCCCTCAAGTATGGAGTACAAACCTGGTTCCTTACAGGAGACAAATCGTGAAGCTACAAATTACGTTCAGATCTATGTTGAGGAAACTTCTAGGACTGCGATGGGTAGACAAAATCTCAAATGCAAAGCTATACAAAATGGTGGGAGGCGGAGACATAGGATATAATGTCGAACAATTAAAGTGGAAATATGTAGGGCATCTGGCGACAGCGGATAGCAACAGATGGGGAGTAAAATTACTCAACTGGATACGCTGCAAAGGAAAAGAACGATAGGTAGACCAGTAACTAGATAGACAGATGAACTCGTCAGAGAACTGGGGCCCCGGGTGGCAAAGATTAGCGCAGGATAAAATAAAGTGGAGAAGCTACGTCGAGGCGTATATCCAAAAATGGGCAGAGGTTACTCACTCACGTTTGGTCGACAAACAGCGCAAAATGTGCCTGCCCATTTAAATTTTTCAATCACTTTATTTCTCCCTAAATTGATCAGCGCCGCCGCACGTTTTTCGACTGTCGTCGCAACATACGCTTATTTTATTTTTGTAAGTATTTTATAGATGCCTACATTTTTCAACATACCGGCGCCGCAGCGTCAAAATGGCGGCGACGCACCGGGCATTTTCCCGAATTGCCCTATGGCCCATCCGCCCCTGGAAGAGGCTCAAGGTGACAGGTCCACTTTCATTGAGTAGAGTCTGTAAAAAAACACATATGTATGTGCTTTGTAATACAGTACAACAGAAAGATGTATACACTGTGACGAAATTAAGAGGCCCACAGTGTACCAAAGAGCCTTCAGATGAAAGTAGCATCTTGTGGATGCCCCGTGTCAATGAAAGCGAGGCCTCATTCAGAAAATAAATATTTTTGTATGAAACCATACTGCATTGGAAAGAAGTAGTTGACTTCAGCAGTTTTAAACGTGTAACTGAAAGACGGAAGCTATTGTGGACTTGAGGGGTGAAGCCCGCCCTGAACTCTGGAAATCTAATTCTGGATTCTTCAAATTTCTGAATTATTTTACGTAAACCCCCCTTTTTTCAACTGATACATTTTGTACACTGGAAAAGTGAACTCGCGCCCCCAACACCAAAAGAGTATATTTTCGAGTTTTCGTTGGTGAACTTTTTTTTTCGTTTGAAATAATTTGTGGTTCTGAGGGGTCGACCGCACCCCAACTCCATTAATCAAATTCTCGATTGTAGGTGTTAAAAAACAATTTTCCATAAACCCCTTATTTTTAATCGAGACCTTTTGTGGATCAAGGAATAACTCTCCCACCCACGACGAAAATCTAAAGCTCGATTTGATTTTCCGGCTTCTCAATGTTATTCTTGGTGAACGTCTTATTTTTTCAATGCAAATAATACGTTAACCCTCTTCTAATAATTTACGTTTGTTTTAATAATAGCACTACTGAACAGCTATTTTGCACAAGGCATTTTGACAGGTGATTCTGAGATACTTTTCCGCGAGCCCCTGCTTATTTCTTTGTTCGAAGTCTTTTGAAGCGTCATAAGGCATATCAGAACAGTGAAATTTGTAGCCGTAATAGTATTTAACTCAAAAATCATTGATTTATGTAGTGTTTTTATGTTCTTGAATTTCTCTAGAGGGACTATAACTAGAAATTTCTGAAGGGCATCGTAAAAACTGGTTACTCGGTCGATAATGAATTGAAATGGAGAAATAGCCTAAACAAAATCAAATTTTTTGCATGCAGGCGCGGATTTAGAAAGAGGAGTTGGGGGGGGGGGGTTACAGTAGCGGTGGTGACCTTCGTGGCGTGTAATGAGCGTACAATTCATTATTTTTATTCCATCTTTTTCCTATTATTGCGTTTAAAATATTCAGCGAGGGGGGGCATGTACCCCATGGCCCTCCCCTTGGATCCGCCACTGTTTGCATGTAAAAGGGTATATTTTCTGTATAGTTTTTCATATGTAAAGTAGATAAACTTACTTCTGAATAATATTAATACATTTGTTATGACATGACCTGTCATACTTAAAATCCATAATTAGAACTGTGCATGTAGAAAAATGAAGTTTTATTTGATTTCTTTAGCCTCTGTTTAACATTTCCAATGTGTCTCCCTTTAAACAGTAAACTTGATGTGAAGTCGAAAAAATACATGTTCTGATTAAAACTGCTTTTTTCTCTCGGATAGTATACGACTTTACCTGCAGTGGACACTTCTAAATTTGAAATACTTACATCATATGCATATGAAGGGTACAGGGAAAAAAGGTTCAATGTCACATTTTTTTGAAAATGAAGATATGGGCATCGTTGGATTCAGGATGAGGTGTAGAATCATCCTAAGCACTACGATTTTATAATATAGTAAGATTTCTATACATGGGGGTATCGCCCGACATCGTCAAACGTTCACGATACCCCCCAGTATTAGGAAGATGGTTTTTTACATAAATGATTGTAAAAATATTGCTTATTTCGCAACGAATTCAGTATTTCATTCCATTTAATTCCCGCCGGGAGATGATAACACGGTTTGTTTACTTCCTGGTGGGAATTAAATGGTCATTTATTCCCGGGTTCTTATCACTGAGTCAAAGAGCCACTTTACTCCCAGAAATGACGTCGGTAAAACCTAAATTCATTTCTCAATATTTTCAAATCGTACGACGCACATTATCACATTCTTGTAACGAACTTTCTTCGTTTTCATATTAAATAGTAGTGGAAGAAAACTCGTCATATAGTGGCAAAAAAAATGCCACTCTTCTGACACTCGGGTAACACGCCACTTTATGGCAAAAATAGTCATAAATTGGCAAAAAAATTGCCTCAATCAGTGGCATAAAATTGACACGCTCATTGAGTGACAATTGATGTAAGCGACCTCTGTATATTTCTATGTGGCCAACTTCAGAACTACTCATTTTGCCACTTCATGGCACTTGTGGCAGTTTTGTGACTGCCACTGATCTGCCTCTTGCACATCAGGTACCTGACGAAATATACAAAAACTCTCCTAAACAGTTTGGCAGTTTCTCTTCGGTGATTCTGAATAATACCTTGCGTGAGACAGTCTGGCAAAAATTAGTCCGCTATGTAGGTACTGGGTAGTACGTCTTAAACAGTTTAACTCTCTTTATTCTACTATCCGTTTTGTGTATTTTGTGTAGTACAGTTCGGCAATATTTAGTAGACTATCATTGCATAAATTCTCCTTTTTGATCGTAATTATTTCTATTATTATTTTTGAATTTACATCAGCTAAGCTATTTTTAGTAAGAGCTGCCTAGACCTGAATAATTTCTTCTAGTTGTTTCAACGACTCTTACAAGACATCACAAGAAAAATTCATAGATTTGTACATACAATAAATAATAGATTTGAAATTACTATTCAGTTTGACCATTTAAACTTGTCCTTTCCACAGACGATGACAAAAATTTAATAAGATAGGCAGAAACCATATCAGTTTCTAATAAGTGGTACAATTGTTTAGGTATGGTGCCTTTTTCTCCGTGTTGAACTTGACACAGTAAAAATGAAATTACAGCAATAGTTGCCTCTGAAATACCAATTTTCGAATTAAGGTAACCGCGTCCAGGTCCAGTATTAACCTTTTTTTTTGCCATCATATGCACCCGGAAGTATTTCCAAAGTAGAAACCTTAGACGTAACGTGAACTTTTATACGTGACTACGTATTTTCATCGGTGCAGACGAGCAAAAAAAAATAATATAAAAAAAAAACCACAACAAGCCAACCTTTAACCAGGTCTAAAAGAGGCCTTTTGAAAAAATTCTTGCCACGGTTCTAACATTGAAAATAGTTCCAAAACCCCTTTAATTTTGATTCTAAAACAATATTTCCATTACGGAATTGATTGCTGAAAAATGTAAGCCGTAGCCTGGACTTTGTCAGACGCACATTAATTTACCACGACATGTTGCCGATGTGATGGGTCTCGGAATACCTTATACTTTACTGGGTCTCGGATTGATACACACTACGTGAACAGCGCCCTCTGGCGTAAAGGTGCGCGAACTATTTCTGTATAATTGAAGGTACTCTAGAGACGTTCCGAGGCCCATACGAAAATGCGTATACGTACTGCTTGGAGGGAGGTACCCCAGGAAAACCGGACAACACGGCTAAACGTTCCGAGTCCCGCTACTGGGTCTCGCAACGTCGAAACGGGTCTCACAAAGATACTGGCGTTTCCAGAAATGGGCTTACCTTTACCGTAGCATATATATATATATATATATATATATTATAAATATATTAACTTAATTTTGTGGGAAGAAAATCTCAGAAACTATTGAATCAATTGATTCCAAATTTTGGTATATTATGGAGAAGTACTCGAAGTTGTTAAAATAAGCTTTTGAAGGCAATCGGTCGAGCCGTTCGTGAGTTTTCCTTGAGGACAAAATTTGTGGCACAAAAATCTCAGGAACTATCGAATCATTTGATTCCAAATTTTGGTACATTATAGAGAAGTACTCGAAGTTGTATTGGTGAAAGTTTGATGACAATCGGTTGAGTCGTTCACGAGTTTCCTCAATTTAAGTTCAGCATAAGAAGCGCAAGGCGACTTATGTACTCGATGTTGTTTGGGATTTAATTTATACGAAATCAAATTTTGATAGCCGCGTAGTTTTGTTGTATTATACAAATGTTTCGGTCTTACACGTTTCCGCCTTGAATGTATCGATTTCAAATTTATACGAACTCTAATTTTGATAGCCGGGTAGTTTTATATTTTTATAATACTATTCCCTGTCGAGAGTTGCGTTTTTTAAAACGTGAATGGCCTTAAACATTTCAGCCGAATACCACTAGTCCTTGTCGACATTTGCGTTTTTTAAAACGTTAACGACTTAAAACGTGTCGACAGTGTCTTGATTTCGCGAGGAACGAGCGAAGCGAGTTCCGAGTACTTTTCGCTACTACTGCGAGGAACGAGCGAAGCGAGTTCCGAGTGCTTTTCGGCCGAAGGCCGAAAAGTCGGTACTGCTTTCGCGAAGCGAAAGCAGTTTTTTCGTTTCGTGCTGGGTGGGCATTTATGGCACTATATGGCTGTGCTCTTTCTCTCGTCGTTTTCATCTCTACGATTCGACTCGACGACCCGGCTCCACTCGGCCCGAGCACGAGACTCAGCCCGGCTCGGCATCGAGAAAACTTTCAGCGACATTCATTACCGACAGTATACGGTGGTATGAAAAAAGAAAAGCTTTATAGCTAAATCGCGAATTACATTTTTAAAGTTAAACAAATAAAAATGTTAAAAACGTAGTATCGGTACCCATGGAGTAAAACGATATTATAGTATGAAAGGACAAAAAAAAACGAAACGCCAGGCTGTATGAGTTACCGAGCAGAAAACGAAATGCAGCAGGCAATTTATGACGTTTTGTATGCATTTATTCCGACTAATGAGCGACTCAAAGGATTATACGCGAAAAAAGAGAGGGTTATACACAGACGGAAAAAAGAAAAAAGAATCTGCACGTTCTTTTGATGAAAGTTGGAGAGTTGGAGTACGTTTCTCTACTTTTGTACGATTTCCCAGTTACCCTTTCGATAGGTGCGTGAGTGTGTAGAGCAATATATGTGGTACACAGGGTTTGAGCCCGTTTCGGCTCTCAAAAGTAATAAACAGGGTTAAAATATATTACAGGATACAACACAGACCCGAAAACAGCACTGGGTGCTTTTAAAAGAGACGCTGTAGGACGATTGATTGTCGAAAAAACAGAACACTTTATCACAGAAACATGATACTCGATACGTTATGAATCTGGGCGTCAAAGATGTGGCAGAAAAGAGCTCAGATCAGAGTTTAGGCTATAGCTAGCCTAGCACATATAGCCTACAGCAACAATTTCAGCTCTTCGGAGTACCCGTAAAAAAAATCTGTGTCTGCTCAAAAACATCGTAAATGGTGGAAGCGGTTTGGGATTAGTAGTTCCCAATTCAATGACTTTCAAAACGTAATATTTGATAGAGTGGAGCGAAAACGGCCAAAAAGAAGAAGTTGAATTCGAAGGTCGGATAGGGCTACAAAGTTGAATTTGAAAATAAAATAACGTGTGTAAAATTTCGAAAAATATTATAGAAATCTTCCCATGGTCCACTGCGAGTGAAGTTTCAAATTGAGCTTTAGGTATCACGTCAAGTGCCGAACTACTTTTTAATGTAACGTTCAAGACTGTGACATGTCACCTACCAGGGGGTGACAGTGAGGTTTCGTAAAAGAGCTTCAGAGTAAATGAGGATGGCTGGAACTTGGTATGCTAGGTCCCAGACGTATGCCCAACTCTTTTTTCGGGGGAAATAGGTACCCCGCTGAGGCTTCCGTGAGCCCACGACTGTCACCCACCGGTGGTTAGAGATTTTATAACGCGGAATCGCACTCTGTTCGTGAAGAACAACTTTTTATTATCAAACTCGTAATTTCTTCACATCACGCTTACTTCGCGAGATAGTGTAGATGCACCAGTTTATACAGGGAGCGGCATCTTAAAGTGTACATGTTGGTAACACTGCTGTATCAAAATCATCTGTTAGAGAGAAACAAAAGATACGCGATTGGAAAGAGGACGGAATGCCATTAAAAAAAAGTTTATTTATTTTAAAAAATAGCATCTTTACAATGTTTACCATTACCTTTTACAAAATTTAACCTTCTTTCGAGACTTTTCAGAGCATTCTCTAACACTATAATATGGCAGTTTCTATAAAAAGGGGTAACTTTGTCGATCGGACGAATTTTGGGTTAAGGATAGTGCGTAATAGAGGAATGAATGCCCTTTCCAAGTAGCTATCGGCGAGATCTGTAGCGTTTTTTGTTGCGGAGATACAAGCGGTCAAAGATGAGTGTAACGAAAACGCGCGAAAACATGTTTTTGAGAAAAACGCGTCTAAAGTTAGACACACCTTTTTCTCCCACTCCTTCAAGCGGTCGTTACTCGCCGCGGAGTCACGTTACCAGCCTCGACGAAGGCTTGTTGGAAAGGTAATTTTTCGCTCTTCTATGTGGTAACAATTCAGAACATCGGATTTATTCGTGAGCTCCGAAAAACCGCGAAGAAGCGACGCAGACATTCGCATTCTTTTCTCATTCTCTTTCATAATTATCTTTCTGTCTCTCCCTCTTCTCTCTCGCACCCGAAAATTTTGTCTCTTCGTTATTGCGATGTTTTTTCTATAGAAATCGAACAAAATCTCAAAATTAATTTTTTTAACCAAAAAAATTTGTTTTTCTTATTTCGCGTTTTCTGAGATTTTGATCGATCGACAAAGTTACCCCCCTTTTTATAGATACTGTCACTGATCGCCGCGCATTCATCAGGAATCCGTTGTTTTAAATCCTCTAAATCGCGAACTTTGGTGGCATAGACCTTTTGCTCGAGAACGTTTACTAAACGGCAGACTTCTGGCTACCTGAGAACCGTTTTACCAACGCGCTAACCCCACTACATCGCGAATAACAGTGCTACTGACATGTAAACTTCAACATGCCGCACCTATAAATTTAGAGTATCACACTGGTGAACAATATGGCACTCAATGTGGTATTTAATTTCATCTAAATAAACAAAATTACCTAGCTTGATCTTCTTTATCTTCTCTATACTGAGGGAGGGGAAGGGTCGCTAAATTCGTTTCTTCTCTTATTGTGAATTACCCCAATGTTGACTATGACCAGCCGAAATTAGGAATTGGGACATCGTTTCAATGTCTATAACCCTATGTACTTGTATTACTACGTTTAGATGTTAAGATTTATGGGGCAGTAACTGTCTGTTTGCTCTTATCCTGCACATAAAAATATTTTCAATAAATAATAATAAAGTAGCATAACAGCTTCAATCACATTGTTCAGTTTCGTTTTCGGATCATTGTGTTTATTTTTATTGCCCCCCGCTCCCCCTTACCACCCGGGGTCTACTAAGGTAATCTTGAAATTAAATTAATTCGAGATCAGACTCCTGTAGAGCTCAAAGGGCAAAAGGAGGGGGAAAAGAACTCCAAAAATAAACTCAGTGACCCAAAAAACAATTATTCAAACATAAAGAACGTGGAAATTGGAAAATTAGAAATAACCACAAGTCAAGCCCAAAGGAGTAAGGGGAAGCGGAAAAGAACTCTACAAATGAGTTTAATGACCGAAAAATACCCTTATTTGTAATATATATAGAAGTGTTCGCTTGTCTGTTTGTTTACGTGTTTGTCGAGCTGGGGGCTTCGTATTTTCTGAATATGTGACCTGGAATCATGAAATGTGCCTCTCATGCGAAAACAGGTCTTCGAGATAAACGAGGGTAAAGATGGGATGGCGGTTGTAGTGCGCACAGATATACATACCGTGTACATTTGTGGTGGTGTGTTTACGCGTTGCTATGACAACCGATTTTCAGATTCTTGTTCTCTGTCCGTTGCTATGACAACCGCGTTTCGAATTCTTGTTCTCTGTCATTCCCGTAGGCCCGTTTCACACAACGTCATGTAAACGGATGTTTTTAAAGTTTTGTGGAAAAACTAATGAAGATAGGAAGCTGCGATTTGTTTCATTCGAAAGGGCGTGATTTTTTCTATAAGAACTGTCAAGAAAGTGAAAAATGATTTTTTGATACCAGAGGCACACTTTATGATTCCAGGTCACATATGTTCGTATGAACTCTGAGAAGGCTTTAGGCCTAAAAAGAGGGAGGCCACAAAACTTTGCCCCCTCTGGACCCTCAATTTTTTTCAACTTAGACTTTTTGGAAAAGTTTTATATTAATCTTCTTCATATTTGTTAAAATTTGGTGACTGTAACTGTCACCTTTTAGAAATTATCAGGGGGTTGAAAATCTGAAATTTCCAAAATTTTTTTTTTTTTTTTTATTTTAATATATTTTTATTTGAACTATACTTAGTACATTTACAAATAGTGCTGATGGATTTCATGTAATATTCTAGTCCTAATGAGCGTGCAGTCACGCCATTAAGGGTTTAAACTATTAACAAAAGCACAGGTAATTTGACACGTGGATGAGACGAGGATTGAGTAAACTTCGGAAAAATTTCCAAAAATACACACCAAAGTTTCTTCATCTAACTTACTTCACCCCACTCACGTTAACCCACGACCTAGATGCGGGTCAGCTAGTTCACAAATAAATAAAGAGGAAATTAAAACAAAATACGGAATAACTGAAAAACAATCCCCTGAAAAGCCCGAAGGAGGAGAGAAAAGGGAAAGAGGATCCCAGGAATGGATTCAACGATCCTACAAACCCCAATTTAAGAAAGGAAATAATTCTCACGCACATACGGGAGGGGGAGGGCTGCCTTTCTGATTTAAACTTAAATTCCAAAAATCAACGTCAATTCCCAAATTAGTCTCAACCTCCGTAAGACACGAGTTATTCTTCACAGATTAGAATTTTTTTCAATATTTGAAACCAATATACGAGTAGGAGGTATGCCAAACGAAAAAATGATTTTTCACCGCTACCGAAAGTAAATAAGGACAATCGTACTGTAGTACAGAAGCCGATGCTTTTTCTCTCTACATGAACGAAAATCCGACACAGGATTGTTTCACGCATTATCAAACCACCTCCAAAAGTCGATTAACGCTTTTCTTAGGAAGGAATCGAGTACAAAATTTGGGAACAACGCTACAGAATGGAACAAAATGAGTACAAAACTATCATACTAAATTTGATCCGAAATTCCAACTTGGGGAAGGGGGTAGCATGTCTCCAGTCTCTTTCCCTACCTCTTCAGGAATTTGTTCATATCTCAAGAGGAAGTTGAGAAAACAAAATTTTGAAACAACGATACAAAAAGGTACAAAATGAGTACACATGCAAAATTATGGTACCGAATTCGGCCCGTTTTTCCAGCTTGGGAAGAGGGTGTATAAGGGTTTCATGTCATCCGCCCCCGCAACCAAAATTTGCATATATTTTATCTTGTAAGAGGATGAAGTACAAAATTTATAATGACAGTACAAATTGGTATAAAATTGGTACAAAATGGGGGTATTGAATTCAACCTAAGATTTCAACTGGGGTAGCACGTCGTCAGCCCCCCCCCTCCATAAAGATGCTAACGTCGCGGTTAGTGATTAAGTGTGACCTGTCATGAGAACCTAACTGCATGCGTTTTTGTTTTCAGAACGTTGTCTTGCCACGGTAGGGGCATACTTTGCAAAAACAAAAATGACAAATTTTTCGTGGAAGGTTGAACCTATCGATACCAATTAAAAAAATTTCGTTACTTCGCTACTTTTGCTTATAAAGTGTTTTTCTTGCTTTTCTCAAAACGAAAATTTTGCAGTCAGGTCACTTTGGAATTGAGCTCCTCAAATGAATGAATAGCTGGCAGGAAATAACGATTTTAGTGTTTCAATGTCGCGCCCGCAGGTTCATCCCTGCGTTACGCGGACTGCCAGGCGATGGCAACCGCGCCACTTCGGGACGCGCTCGGACATATATTTTTCGAGCTTCAAATTCAAGTCGGCACTGGTCATATCATCTGATTTGGCTGAAATTTTCAAGGGTTCATTTTTACGACCAAAGTAAAAAATTTAGTGCGGGAGGACAGTAAAATCCGAACACTTTCCGTTTTTGTTACGAATACGTGGCACCCTAATGGACCTCAACACGAATAATTCGGTTACTTTTTCAATTCTGAGAAACTACGCATCGTGGAGAAAGCGAGTACATTAATTCGGTATTAGAAAGTCCAAATCTGTTGTCACGAGGCGCAGTTAGAACAGGATGATTCAATCAGCAATCGGTCTTGTAAATCGGTGACAGACGACAAGCGGTGCCGTGACACCCCGGATACAATAACAGAGGCTCGAATTTAAAAATAATTACGATAAATAACGTGTAATATCAACGCCGACGTTCGCCCGCACTAAGCTGTCCAAATTAACGGAAAGAATAACGCGTCTCGCTCATCTGTCCCTTTTCGACTTTTTCGAAAAAGTTTCCGGCGACGGTGTCGTTCTCGAAAACGAAAACATCAAACGCTAAATGCCGCAGGATGAAGAAAGAGAAAGCGAGGGGGAGACGAGATTCGATGATAAACTCAAATTTGTTCCCTCGGATTTCAACAGAACGAAAAAATGAAACGAATACGTTTAACTCACGCGTGTCTTTGCGTATGTGTACGCGCAACTTTTCACATTTCTTTCACGATGAATGGAGTAGTACCGTGGTACGGCATGGAATGGAATGGAGTTTTAATGCAATAAGTTTCCTCGCGGAGTAAAGTGGCAAAAAAAAAGAAAAAAAAAAGAAGTTCCCATAGATTGAGAGAAACAGCAGCCAACAGTTATTGGGATTTGGTTTAAGCGAAACTTTTAGACACTTCTCTGGCAGCGTTCGATTATTGAGTTTACTTCCTCGATTCTACGTCCTCCGTAGCGTTTAGAAACAAAATTATTAATTGCCTCGCTTTTCTATTTTCCGTCTGCAACGGGGTTACGCGCCGGCTCTCAGCGGTATCACCGCGAAGGAAGTATATAATATTATGATTCCAGAAAGGAGAGTACGGAAACTTCCAAGTATAGTTAGTCAGAAAGGCGCCGCGGAGGAGGGGGGGGGGGTTCTACAGCGCTTCGGCCTCCTCTAAAATCTGCTTTCTCACATCCCCTGCGGCAGTAATCTCAACTGATCCGACGTCTATCGAATGCGCATCGACGCGATGCGTTCGGCCAGATAATGTCACCGCGAAACCAATTACACGACAACAACTGTAACTGGTTTTTCGGTCATTAATATTTTTCGTATTTGTGTTTGCGTTTCGCTTTTTTCAATGAAAATACCCTTGTCATCGTCGTCGTTCACACGAAATCGACATCGACCCCCGACGCTACATACAGCCGGGCACGCGGTAATTAACGATACGATCTCTCGGTACGAACAGAAAATCAATTCTCGACTCTGGTTTATCCGGCTAATGATCTCCCTCACTCGCCCTCTCTCTCACTCTCTCTGCGTGCATTTGTATACGAATATACGTAGCCGGTATTTGTAGACGAGCATACGGTACCGTGGGTATCGTGCGACGGATGTAACCTGAGCCGCGATACGTAACACGAAAACTAACCTAATTACACGCAAAGTTCATCATAAAAGCACGAAAGTTGGAATGTGAGGTCTTGAAGAGAAATGAAGATCATTTTCAAGATCGCAGTCACCACATTCGAGAGCGTGCTTCCGTTCACGAGAGGTAGGGTGAAACCTTAAGAAAAGGCCCATCTCTGAAAAGGGCGCCCATATTATGCTGGTCTATCATCACACACCCTCCCCATTCGCCTTCTCCACAAACGATCAAATCAACCGCTTGAGTAATCGACCATCTTAGCGACCAAACTAAACTCGTACGAGTCAATTTGGTCCTTGAACTAGCATTTTCCTTCATTTTTTGCCTTCAATAAAACTTTTACTTTGTAAGTTGACAAAAAGAATAAAGTCAAGACTCTTTATTCTCCTCAACTCTTCAGAAACGAACTACCGAAAATGAAAATCGAATCGGCGCACAGCGTTTCAGATGGCAAATTCAGAAGAACAAAAATCATTTTACAAACGTTTTTTTCTCACTAATATGAAAGCGTATACGTGTTGTGGACACTCCAGATAAATTTATTATGTGCTTTAAAAAGACGGAATGCGCATGCATTGTTTTGAAAATGTGTTTGATGTTTCCGGTTGCTGAGTAATCACTGAGGCAAGACAATTCGGCTTGTACTCGTGGGGTTGTGGTTGTGTTTTTTGCGAGTTGAATTACTGTGAAATAAAGATTAGTAATAAAGGCATGTTTTCAAATTTTTTCATATTTTTTAATGGAACTGAGCAGGAGCAATGAATTGCTAAACCATGAGATTTTTGCTCTGAAATTAAAAACAAAACGGAGTCGAACTTTCTACTTCCCTCTGTTTTACAAACGAATCCAGCAATATGAAATCCTATCACAAGTCTATTTTCAATCATCTGCGTTAGATTCGTTTGCCACCGAGCAGCATCATGCTTGTAGAATGGCAAAATGGAGTAAAAACTGCGTTGAAATGCGGTTCTTAGTAGGGGTGTCAAGTATGGAACAAAAAAGTATCGATTAGTATCGATTAGGTGTTCATAAGTATTGATCGTATCGATACCTTCACCTTGCCAGGCTAAAGGCTGAAACAGAATTGGTAATTCAAAGTCAACAAATAAGGTAAAGGAAAAAAAAAGAAGAAAAAAAAAACTGAAGAATAAAAATTAACTACTACCTATATTTTTTTACTACAGAAAATTACATTTTCTTTATTCAAAACCGTAAGGCAAAATTAATGGTAAGAATATAAACTAAAAACTAGAATACGCAAAAGAACTAACGAGTACGAATCAAAAAATTAAAGGTGCAAACAAGAAGGGAGGGGGCTAGGGAGCTATAGCCCCCCATTCTTCGAAATTTTCTAAATCAATTTTGAAACGAAAGAAAAAAATTGACGCCGATCGATGGCTCTAGGCACATAAACGAAAAAAGTGTTTCTTTTTGAGTGTTACTTCTGAGGCAAGAATCGAAATCAAGACTCTTCATGGTGACAATTCACTTCAGTGGTTGACATTTCCATGGAAATTTATATTTCTACCAGCCATATAGGTATACTTGAGCGAAAACCGTTACACTCCTCTCGACACGAAGCCAGTCCGTATCATTTACTCTTCATGGACACAATTCAGTTCAGTGGTCGACATTTCCATGGAAATCTCTGTTAACAACATGACTGCAGACTGTAGTCGCGTCAATATTAAAATCGAGAAGTGAAAATGCTCTCCCATGGTTTCAGATCCGTCTGCGACATGTTTTCAAGGTGCTAGTGATTTTGATTACTTTTGGTTCGACTTAGTGGTTTTCGGTCGTTTTGGTCAATTTTGGGCAGAAATAGACAGTTTTTCTTTATGTAAGATTCTAGTTGTTTTCCATTAATTTTAGTCAACTTACTTCCAATTTTTCTTTGTATTATTTCAGTGCCTCCCCCTCTCCGACAAATTATGTGGTTATGGATGGATGTCGCTCTCATTTGATCTGGTCTCTGTTGACGGATTCAATTTCGAACTATTTCAAAATTATTTCAACAATCTTTATCAGAGATGAACGAAAATTTTCAGTGTAGATGGGAGTATTTTCCTTCCATTTTCATATTTTTATTCTTGTCCCATAATCGACCCTACCGTAAGTTTTATTTAATTTCGCAATTTCAGATTTTTATGTTTTGTTACGCGCGGAAAATTCTGTTCTTTTAAGAGGATAACAAAGTTCAAAATATTCGTCTCACGGAGACTGTTTTTCAAAATAATTTACATAGGTATTAAAAAATGAACACTTGGGGAAATTGTTATGACTTTTTCAGTCAAGTGTCGTAATTTTGCCCAATATAACAGGACCTAAAAGTAATTTTCCTTCCACATTTTGAAAAGGAGTAGATCGATTTTTTGTTCTTCTCCCTCCCTACTTCCTCCGCCTTTTATGGTTTTAATGCTATCTTTTGTGGTTGATGGTGTAAATCGGTTCAGACCCATTTAAGCGACGGGGAGGGGGAAGGGAGTCTCCTTGGTCTTTTAGTTCGGAACCACTCTCGTTTTACTTCGAACTATGGGTTATTCTCGAGAAACTGAAAATATTAAAGTTGCATTTTTTATTAGTCTTTTTGTTTTTTTCTTCCACCCCCTCCTTCCTCCCTACCTCACCTCCAAATATATTCAGTTAATATGTAGTAAAGAATATGCAACAAGTTTAAAAAGCAAGAGCATCAAAATTTAAGGAGGGAGACGATTTTTCTAAATTCTAGCCCCACCAAAAAAAAGTTCTGGTTGCACCCCCGCAAAAAATTATTTTTTAAAAAGATGAAAATTAAAGTTTTTGGTTTAAAATCACAAGGTAACACTAAAAATACCAAAAACTAGAATAATGAAACACTTGAAAAAACCAATGAAGAAAATAGCACCGATTCAACTTAAATTTACAAAATTGTCATAGCATTAAAAAGATTATTACAGTATCGATACTCCAGTCAAAGTATCGATACTATCGATACCATCGTACTTTATTGACATCACTAGTGCTGAAGTCATCGATTAATTGATGAATAACATAGCGGTACCTCAAAAAATTACTGACATGTATTTATGGGATCCTGTGTGATCTTTCACTTAGAATCCGAATCTGGCAGTAGAAATGATTAACCGGAAATACAAGTTACTTGGGACGAGTTTAGCATGCAGGAATTATATGATAAACTTGAAAAGACAATAAAAGAAATCAGTAGGAAATTTGGCATGGATAACTCCGAAGTTCTTACAAATGACAAATTAAAGGCGGAAACAAAGAAGATGTTGGAGAAGAGAAATATGATGGAAAAAAAGGAATTAAGAACGTTGAGAGAAAAGATTGAGCTACTACTGCTACGGAAAAAAGTAAGCGCGGAAATCAGAAAGGATGTGCGTGACTATGACGCCAAAAAAAAATGAGGAATTCTTAGCGGAGAGCGGCTCAATCAAAAAAGTCAAAGGAGCTTTGTCCACACATAAAACTCATTCCCTGCATGCTAAACGAAGCCGGAGAGAGAGTGTACGAGCGTAAGAACATTGTAGAGGTAGCAACACACTTCTACGAGGGCCTTTACAAAGATCAGGAAGAAGAGAAGGATTGGCCAGAATTAAAGGATGTGGACGAAGACTTCCCAGAAATATTGTGTAGCGAGGTGGAAAAGGCAATCAAGTCCTTAAAAGTAAGCAAGGCAGTGAGCCCGGATGGTGTTGAAAATCGTACACTGAAGCTGTTTGGGGACGAAATAACACCAACAATGACAAAATTGTTCAACAAGATTTTGGCCACAGAAACCATCCCAAATCAGTGGAAGAAAGCAGAAATAATAATTTTGTTTGAAAAAGGTAGTAAAGAGGATATTCGAAATTACAGACCGATAAGCCTTACTTCTAACATTGGAAAAATCTTTATGAAAATTATCAAGGAAAGGCTCTGTACTCTCAGTTGGACTATAACCAGGCAAGGGAACAGGCTGGGTTCAGAAAGAAACACTCAACTATAGATCAAATCTTTATCATGAACCAAATAATCGAAAAAACAATAGAATATAAAATCCCGATCTACGTGCTCCTAATAGACTTTTTAAAAGCATTTGATTCTATAAAACATAAGTATCTCTGGCAGGCACTCTTGGCCCAAGGCGTAAATAAGAAAGCAATCAAAGTTATTAAAAATATTTATGAAGGAGCAACAGCTTATGTCAAAACTGATGTGAAAGGTAGAGAGTTCAAAGTGGAAAGGATCCCCTTTCTCCAAATCTATTTAACTGTGGGTTGGAAGAGGCCATGAGACGGCTCGAGTGGGATAATAAGGGACTAAAAATTGACGGCGAATTCCTGAGCAACTTGAGATTCGCGGATGATGTTTCCCTAATAGCAGACAATCCGAAAGACCTGATAGAGATGGCAGAAGAATTTATAGTTGCATGTAAGATGGCCGGTCTTAAGGTCAACACAAAAAAGACCATCCTACTCTCAAACGCCCAAGAGAAACCTATCATGATAGCAAACGAAAATATCACATCGGAGTGCGAAACAAGATACCTCGGCCAAACAATATCCTTTCGAAATGCTAGGGACAAAGTGCTGTCTAGCAGGATCAAGAGCGGATGGAGCCATTACTGGAAAGTAAACTTCCAGTGAAGACTAAGGCGGAGGCCTGGCAGAGCTGTATACAACCAGTGTTAGTATACGGGGCCCAAACTTGGGCGCTGACCAAGGGTAGTGTAAACAGGCTGTGTACCACACAAACCGCTATGGAAAACAGCATGTTGAACATAAAGAAAAAAGATAGGGTAAAGCTTTCGGAAATTAGAGCAAAAACAAAACTGCGGGACATAGGGGAGGTAGTTAAAAGCCACAAGTGGAAATACGCAGGTCACATTTGGAGGGAAAGGGATGACAGAGTGGGAGAAGAAGTTGGAAGGGTGGACCCCGCGTAACTACAGGAGGGGAAGGGGGAGACCCATTACCCGCTGGAGGGATGAGCTCGACAAAATTCTGGGAACGAAATGGAGAAGAAGTATCCATGGTAGAGAGTTTTGGAAAAAGAAAGGGGAGGCATTTGCCCAAAGCTGGGCGGTGTGTGCGGCAACCGAAAGGACGGAGGGGAAGGGACTCACTGGTCGTGGTACAAGGCGTCGCAATAGTTGTTAAATATACTCGTAAGTTTAAATGTTAGCTCAAACTCGCCGCGCTCATCTCGTCCATCCGGGAATAAGAAGTATAATAAACATTTGTATGCTGCTAAAATAAATAAATAAATCTCCAGAAAACTGTATTTGTTTATGCTTTTAAATGCGAAGGGAAAAATTTCGTGATCGATGTTGAAAAGTACATTTTATCAATCATCTTCGCCGCTTCAATTCTTAGAGTAGGCAAACTATTATACACCCATTTGCAATAAGTTGTCCAATTCCTAGCTGCGGATAAATCCATTTAAGCAGAGACACCTTGTAACGCCGTCAAGTAATTATATTATTAAGTATTACCTACGTGATGTCACGATGTTTTACAACTACCTATGTACTCGCAATAATTTCCAAAATAACAACTGTATGTTGCTACTCATGCAAACAAATTCAATTGCCATCGTGCTTACTGTTGACATCAGCATTTCAGCATAATAGTGATTTGTTACATTTAAATTTTTATCATTTTTGAGTGCCGCAAGGTCACCGGGGAAACCTCATCTAGAGCGTAAAACTATTCTAACAGGATGTTGAACAGGCCGAGTGAACATATTTCAATTTGTTTCTCCTTTGTCACGTCAAACTAAAAAAAAATTATTTATATGCGTTTGGACGAGTTCAAAACTGATTTATTCGCACATTCATCGAAATACACGTGTACAAGATGAATGATGCGTGGTATTATAAATAATACGTGAAAAACGTGTGCACACGAACACCGTGAATCCGAGTGCGATACCATCGATTTGTGCGGCCGTTTCCGATTATTATTTATTATTTTTCCTGACCTAGGTTGCGAGGTTTGTTTTTCCTCTTCCTTCTTCGCAGCTCATTAAAAGGCTCCCGTTTAATAATATCGCAAATGATTTGTTTTCGTTGATTGATGGGTTCGGGAAAACGGGTAACAAGAAAAAGGGACGAATAAAAAAGGAAAAAAAAGGGGTGGCGAGAAGTGCTCGGCCTAATGGCGGTATTTATATGCTCGCACGTGTGCGGTGGTTGGCTATCGAATTCATTATTTTGCCGGCCGGCAGATAAAGAAATCGCCGAAGACTTTTAAGAGGCTCGCTGTGCATTATTTACACACGAAAGTAAGTCTAGCTTGCTTTGTATTCGGCTTTGGGGCTTGTTCCCCGACTTGGTCGACGTTTCTGAGCTTACTGTTAGCTTCTTTTTTCTCTCTTTCAGTTTACGTATCTACTTCTCTCATTAGTCTTAACGATAGAATTTGAATAAAAAGCCCTTTTCTTTCCTTCCGCAAAATTTCTTTTTTTATTTATTTATGCTTTTTTCTGATATAGAGAGAGAAACGGTTTATTTCGCTCTTCTTCAAGTCTTGGCTCTGTGATCACGAGTCCCGCGAAGTTAATTTGTGCTACGAAAAAAATATCGGGATTTGTACAATAATTGCGACTTATTTATTTTTCGTATTCGCGTATCGATGCGGCAAAGGTTAAATTGCTGATTTTTGTATAAATATCTTTAATTTTTTGATACAAATGCAAATCCGTTTGAGTGATTCAATATTGAGAGACGAGCTCCGCGATATTGGCAGTTTCGGCAGCATCTTCGAGGTTACTTGCGAACGAGGAAGAATTGGAGATCGAGCGGAAGAAAAGCAAACGCGAGACGAGCACGAACAGGGAGTGGTTTGAGAGTAATTTGGTTTTTTTGTACAGGAAGACTCGTAATATTCGGAACTGGAGAGATACGGTTATAGGAAAACGAATTTTGTCGCGTAACCTGGCTGTACATAAACGTATATGCGACTGAGTTTAAAGGCGAAATGGCTGCCACAAAACAGACCTTATACAACACCTTTAGAAACCCTTGCAAGAACAGAGTCGCACGAATGTCGGATTGTATGGACTTATTAATGGTCTCGGTCACGTGCAGCATCCTAATTGCGCTCATTTATGCGGGAGCAGTAAAGCGCGAGGCAACGTACAGAATTAGCTTGATAAATTCAAATTGGTGTAACCCTGTTCACTGAGGAGTGGCCGTTATTTTAAGCCTATTCTCTAGAGCAGTGGCAGTGGTCGATAATGTTAGTCCCCCTCTCCCCTTCCTTATAATGATGAATCCGTATCAGGACTAAGATCAAACGACCTTCCAAAAACAGTCACAAAGCAGCTGAATTCCAAAAATATATCAACCTCCCGTAATTCCTGAACTCTCAATAGCTCATAGAGGGTGGCACAAGAAACAACTAGCCAACTTCAACAGTACTATGAATAGCAGATCACCCTGTTCACTACAACTTTAACGTCTATGTTTTTTACACTTTTTACCATTGCACACTGAGAGAAATACAGGTACTTAGTATCCAAAGTCGGAGAAAGAGAGTCGGATGATGGAAATTAAAGGTTTGATCCCTGATCTGCGGTAATTTCATTGCATTTGACGACCAGTGGAGAACAAATAAGGAGGGCTGTTAAATTCCAGCGCCGTCTTTTTTATTTTGGCTGCACCCCAGTTGCGTCCCGTACGGGAGGGTAAATAAAGGAATATATCGTAATTATTGCGTCCCAATAAAAAAAAGGTACCTGTCTGAATTGCGTCCGACGTGCATCCCCATTGCGTCCTCCTCTAAAAGACGTTAGAATTAAAATGACTTCATTTTCGCACGTGTATAATATGTAGATTACAACAAGAATGACGATTACACGACACGCAATTATTACGTACATAGTACAAGTTGACAAGAATAAGCAAGAACGAATATTGCTGCACACTTTCATACTCTTAAGTCATTGCCAGTTCGTCCTTAAGTTGCGGTGTATTGCGCGCGAAAAATGTTAAGTGAAAAACAGGAAAATCTGAAAGTTGGCGATGGCTATAAATTTTGCATTCTCAATACGTGCGACGAATTGTGGGAACACAATGGCTCGATTCTGGAGGCAGTTCATTGCAGATCGTATACAGGCTGTCGACAGGGGTGGTGAGAAACGACGTGCCAGATGATGAATGAAGTTGACGATGTTTAGGTCTTGCTAGTTAGCCGCAGATGGGAGCTCTGCATAGGCGTAGCAGTAAAGAAATATGATTTTTAAACACACCTGCAATACTTTGCAACCAGTCCTAAGTCTGGGTAAGTGGGAAGAGAAATATATGGGACGAAATTGGGCTGTTAAAATAAGGGATGCAATTCAGACATGTACCTTTTCTCCCTGGGACGCAATTGCGACGCGCCCTTTTTCCTAGCGGGACGCCACTGAGACAAAAATTGGTGGTCGGAACGCAATTGGGATTCAGAGTTTTTGTTTTTTCAGCTAGTTGAGTGCCCATTCTTTATAACAGAATGAACACCAGATTATAATACAGTATTCAAGTTGCAATTTTTGATACTGGTTACTCGATTTCTATTAATTTTTACCATTTTTCCAAACCGCTTTTCTCTCCATGCGTAAGTGATGTTGTGTTACAATTAATTATTAAAAACTGTGTAATTTTACACTTTATTTTAGTAGGCAATGTAACGTACAACAGGTGCGTACTTTCAGGACATCATGTATGTACTATTAGGACAAGGGTATTCGATAGTATGAATCAGACATCTTCAACAATAATCAATTTCTTTAATCAGAGGCGGTGGGGGGGGGGGGAGCAAATGGAAAAGTAATACTGTAGTTGTATATCAGTATGTTCATAGTACATACAGTGTGATTTTCAATATTTTCTGAGCATTTTCCTAAGTAAAGTATTGCCAGATCTGGTCCAAACATATAGACCAAATTGAATCGGTTAGAACTAAAAGGGGTTAAGTCCACTTGTGTCGTTTTTGCGTTTTTCACGGATTATAGGGTATCGAAGTATCGCGGATCTGCTGGTGAGGTCGAAATTTCGTGAAACAGCTGGGAAAAAGCTTTTTGACAACATCGCTTTCTTTCATTCGGAACCAAACATGGCTTTTTCAAAAAACGGATTTTTCCCAAAAATTGTTCAAAAATTGAGTATTTTAGTGTAAAAAATAAAAATAAATAAAAAATTCCGGCCCATCCCCTTCTTTTTGCATTTGTATACCTGAAAAGTGCTATTTTCAAACACGAAATCGCAATTTTCCAGAAAAGCTTCAGAACTTTTTTTCTTACAAGCAGGGATTTTGCTTGATTGGAATGGGATTAGGACTAAAGTGACCCCTTTATGTCTGGTTACAAAAGGGGGGGGGGTAATTTCGAGCCGTAAAACTGCAAAAAAAAATCGTTCACAACCAAAAGGGGTTGAGTCCAAAAACTTTGAGCCCCCAGCTCCGGCCCATCGAAATTCCATTCGACGGGACCGGGTTTAAAAGTTGTCTCTTATGACTCTCTACCACCATCCCGAAGGACGTATTCCACGATTTTCAAATTTTCGAATAAAACAGTTTTTTTCGCTTCCTGAAAAGTGCGATTTTTGGACTTAACCCCATTTAGAGGGGATTTGGAAAATTTTTGAAATATTTTAGTCCATTTTCGGGCTTCTTTTCTAAATTTATCAATATTTATGATGGAAATAGAAAATTTGTTCTTTTCTATCACGGCATCATAAAACATAGATAGCCTTTTCCTATCTCTGGGCTCTGGAAGGAGGGAGTCTGGAAGTCAACAAACAAGCAATTATCTCCTTATTTCTATCATGAGGTATGAATGCGGTACCAGAGGTATGCCACAGAGATCACACTTAATCACTATCAGCTATCAGCTCTTGCACTTCTTTTGGTTCTCGTATCTTGTTCTTGATTCTTGATCATACTATCCACTAATTTTGTCAGTCCTTATCACTGCGGACACAAACATTCTTAGCTACAGTTTGATAGCCATTTACCTTGATTTAGTTCATTTGGTCTAACTTTTGCGAAATACATCTGGCGACACTGTTTTTTGTGGGACTTTTTTGGTCTTCTGTGGTAAAATCGAGTTCTAGGAATTTTTTTTCTTTGCTTTGTTTTTTCATGATGAACTGGTTCATTTTCAAAGACGGAATCTGGCAACACTGCGTTCGCCTTCTAATAATCGCGGTTTGAACACAAAATACATACTATTAGGCTAAATGTTACTTTCCTATGCCCAGGTTTTACATTGGTTCTTCTAGGTTCCATCAAACAGTAGTCACTCTCATGTACATTCCAAATTTATTATTAAACTCGTCATCACTGTGGACGATGCAGCATCACATATTTTCATGATCACACGCTGTATAATGCCACCACACTTTACAATCACAACTGCAGAATTTGTGTTATATTCATTACAATTTCTTATTACAGGCTGTGCGATGTATAGTCGCTAATGCTACAGCAGGACTGAAATTCTTGATGATATAGTCGCACAATCCTAGATTACGGGGCACCATTGTTGCAATGTTACGATCACAAAACTTACCAAAATCACTAGACAGAATAATGATAAGGAAATAGTAGATTACTACACAAGAGGATAAAGTGAGCTTTTCACAACGAGTGCAGAGTTTGCGAAACGAACCGAAGGCGAGTTGAGCAATGGCACGCGTATGTCAGCGGGAACATACCCTCTTGTATTGTACGTTATTTTTCTAAATACCTCGCGTTATATAAAAACAGAAATAAATCTGCTAAGTCGATTTTCTACGCATACATGACTGTGTTAGTAAATACTGATGAGAGCACTTGATTTATTTGTTTGCAAATATTTCAAAATTATCGATGAAGAAATTTTTAACTACGATTTGGAAATATGCACAAAGTTGAATTTTTTTTTAATTGGATCAATAAATAAGAAGATTCATCCTATCGCAATACCGATATTCACAAATTTTTTTCGTAGAGACCGGCAATTTTTGCTCCCCGTGTTAGAGGATAGGAAATACAGTATATAATGAGAAAGTATGATATGACACAAAGCTTATGACGATCAAGTGTAACACTATACTGCCTTGAATAATAAATAGTATGATTCACAGGTATACGGAGGTAGTAATGCTCTATAAGGTCCGGTGCACAAATAAGGCCTACCCCCTTTATCTTATCGTTTAGGCTCAATTGTGAGAAACTACCTTGATAGGGTGATGTAGGGGATGTCTGACAATACCACTACTCGAATTTTATCACGTTGGTTACAAGCGGAAGCAAAAAAAAAACAAAAAAAAAAACAGTGAAATGGGATGATTTTTAAACGCTAATGTTATTTTCATAATCCGAAAAAATTTAAATATTATAAAATATAAGTACTTTTCAAAAAAATTATTAAAATGGTATTATTCTACGGGAAATTAGCTACAATAACGTATATTTGATTACGTTTACCCCCGCCATTTCAATACGTTTGAAAGTGATCCACCCAGTTTCCTAAAATAAGGCCCACAACTGTAAATTTAATTTTTAAGGAAATTGTTTCACTTAGGATGAGTAATAGAGCGCAATGGACAAAGTAGTCCGAAATAAGAGATAAATTATAAAACCATAATGTTTACGAAAAATATATTCCTTTGTGCGAATGTAACGGGAGAGAAATGAAAAAGTTTTTGATCAAAAATTGCCAAATATTTAAGTAAGTAAACTAATTTTGTACGAACTGTAGAAATAACTTTTCAAATGTTCTTTTTTTTCTTCTTTTTTTCTCGCATTCTAATTCGAAGAAAAAAAAAGAAAAAAGCGGGCCTTATTAGAAATAGCTGTTTTTAATAAGGCCGAAAATTACTTTTTTTGGAACGCTTCCCCTCAGCCCCCTTGGGTAAAAAATAAACGCATGATGGTTGTTTTCTAAAGAAAAATTTGAAGTTTCATCCCCCAAAAAAATTTTTCAAACTATCAATTATACGGCGACTTATTTTTCAAAAACACTTTCATGGGCTTTATCGAGCATCAGTACGTTATATCACACTGCCTGTGCTGCCAAAATTGCTCCGAATTGGAGATGTTACTACTCACGATTCTCATTTCCATGTTTTCGTCCCATTACACGCGTATAAGTTTATGTATCTTTGAAATACAGATAAGAGACAATATTAGTGGATAAACACTGACAAAGAACTCGAGGGAATAATGAAAATCTCATACAAAAAATACTATCGTATATCCTTCTGAAGGAGTATACATCTATGCAAAATCTGAACTAAATGTAAGTATTTGAAATAAACATCCATACTGTTACAGTTTTGAAGGAACATCATTCGTTATTCTGTGTAATCTTAATATTTAAATACGTATTTAGTCACGACTTACGCTATCCATTCCAGTAACATCAGTAATCAACCAAGTATCAGTAGGTAATACCATGCATACAACTCACCTGAAACAAAGAAAATGAAAATCAATTCACAAATATAATCTTCAGTAGGAAACAATCTCGCAGAACATATCCGAAGAGATGACACAAGACCGGGCACTCCGCAACTCGAACGGATTTCTTGCATCTAGCGTCAGTTAAAACGTCCCAAGAAAAACGTCAAGAATTGCCAATACATTACGTTTCTTTTTCAGGATATTGTAAAAAGGATAGAATCATAAAATCAGTTTGGACGACAATACTCTGATCAACACAAAAGTAGCGGTGAGTAGTGAGGGCTAGATAAGGAGAGCACAACACTGATGAGGGGAGGCACCGGAACGCATCTGCTGAAAACAAGATTACACTCGAGGTGATTCATTACCCTTTGGTTTGGAGACGGTAAGTTTACCTAATTTACGCTTTATAAATGTAACTGAAAAACACGCAGAGAAGAGGCGACATTTTAGGAAACTCACAACCGGATAGGAAAGAATCGAAAACACTCGTCTCGGATCGAAGCTTCGAAAGCTTCAGGCTATCCTGCCTCATTTTTCGCATTCGATTTTCTCACCCAAAAAATACAATGCAAATACCCAATTCATCAAGCTTTCGCTATTAAACATTCTAAATTGTCAATGAATATAAAGCAGTTTGTCGTATATAGTTTCTTTACCTTATAAAAAGATTGTAAATTTCTTGGATATGGTGTATCTTGAGAACCCAAAATAAGGATAAATGCTGAGTGTCTACAACTAATATATATTTTCCACGGCGAGGTTGACATTGCAGAGACGTATCAAAAGGAGGAACGGAGGAGGCTCATTCGTCCGAAAACAAATAATTTTGCCAGTTATGAAGCAGGAGTTGAAGAAAATTATTCTAGGCCAGTTTTGAAAGCAGGCTTATCTTGAAAACTCGCATTTAGCTTAATCATAGGTAATAGGATCAGGTGTCAGATGAGGCAGACGTGTCAGAATTCAAAAGGGACTACTTTGAAAATTTATACTTTTTGCATGTAAGCGTAAATAAAAAAAGAATTTTTGTGTAACAACCTATTTTGTCTGAATTTCAATGGTTCATGTCCTCTTATATTCATTTTTTCCTTTGACCCCCACAGCAGGTATATCTCTTGCCATAGCTGCGCCTAACAGTGCCTCAACAGGAAAACAAACTTCGTCCAAATCGACAAACTTTTCTTCATCACGGAACCACGTGGTCGACTGTATTTCTGCGGCACCTTTTGGCAGGACCGCAAACGAAAATCCCGCACCAATGTGTTCGCGCTCGAGAAAGCTCATTTTTCTCGATAACAGCCGCATTTTCCGTCGGCGACGGAGTTTGAAAAAGCCGAAATTAATCTTCATTGCAAATCCCTTCGCTGATACGGTTATTCATTTTTCCGCGCCGCGTTTCACGTTAGACATTACACGAGCACCAAGGACTGAAAAGGCGAAAGGCCTGATGAAAATGAAATGCGTTAAAAATAACACCGGACCTTAGTTCCTTTTTTTTTTCCTGCTCGCCGTGGAGCACGTGGTGTGCTATACACGATTTTCTCAATGACACTGGAAACAATAATCCAGACTCGAGTTTCTCCTTTTCTCTCGCAATCGACCAGGATTTTCTCGACGTTTAGGGCGGCCAAATCGCGGCCATTCCAACTGAAGCCAAAAGCGGCCGATAACATCCGACGAAATAAAGCAGAAATAAACGCGGCTCCGATTGTACACCGAAATTTTCGAATCTATCGCCGCCCTACGTGATTCGTCTAGAATTGCTGAGATAACGCACAGGGAAGGTTGAGTTAGCTTTACAGCTTCTTTCGTTTTGATTTTTTTCATGGGCGCTCAAAGAAATCGTTTTCAAATTTAAGCTGCTGGAGCTGGATTGCCCGTCTCGACGTCAGTCTGTCAGATGACGAACGTAAATATTTTAGTGCTGCACGATATTGCGATTACAAATTGGGAAAGCGTTGCGACAGTTTGATGCGAGAATGTCAAACTTACATTTCCTCAGAATTTCATAAAAAAGTAGAGTTTGTGGTCTCGAAGGAGAACCGTGAATCATCGAGGTTTGCTCATTGACTTGGCCGGGTCGGAGCGACAAGCCAGGGGTTCTGAACCCTTTCCCACCCGTTCAATGGTGCTTGAAAAGTCGAAATTCGGCAAATTCTAGCAGCTAGTCAACAAAACTGGCGCAGTGAGAACTTTTTTTGGTTACAACTGAAATTTATTATATTTTAGTCGTCATTGTAGCTATAGACGTCACTTTCTCCCTCGAAAAAAATTGCCACCTACGGGCCTATGGCCCTGGGCTTGTCGGATAATGTTTGTGATTATAAGCATTTGGGATGAATTTATTTGAGAAGACAGAAGAATATTAATCCGACTTGGTAGTATGAGGAATTAGACGACCATCTAACAAGTTTTCTTCACGTGTGAAGGCAAACATTCATGAAAATGGCTTTTCACCTTGGCTATATCCTCCCTGCTGTTCTTCGAAATCAACTATACCCTTTCACACCAAAAAATACGAAATAAACAATGAACAAATACCATAGGTCTACACAAACACAAGAATACATCTGGCGAGTAGTGACCGGGATAAGCAGAAATAGGATTGTCTAAAGTAAGTTAGAATTATTGACCATACGAGGAGATGTAACTTTTTTATATGACTGGTGACGTATTCAATAAAGAGCTCTAAGAAAATCCAGAATACTACTTCACACAGTTTAGATTTACTGATTATAAAATGTTTTCAAATCAAACTTTTATTGGTGGTGTGAAAATCTTGGAATCTTTAGTTCGGAAATTTCTGACTTTAAATACAACCCAGGACATTTCAAATTCTGTAAAAAAAACAGAATGGAATTGGTGAAACTAAAGGTGGGAGCGGGTCAAATTCAAAATGGGTAGTTTTGAGTTAGCGAAGGAAACTGAGGCACGCGGATGGACTGGTGTGGTCGAAATTCCGCTCACGCGCTAAAACCATGCTTTCTGACAACGTTGCACCCGAAAATTTCATGATTTGTACAAAAAATGAAGAAAAATTTCGAAAAGTTCAATTTTTCAGCTTCGTAATTTGTTATTTTTTCCTCGAAAATAGACGACTTCCAAGAAAACACGATTTTTTTCGGGGCAACACATTTTTTTCTCACTTTCAAAGAATTTGTTCAAATGAAATCGGAACAAGACTAAAATGATCTACTTTAGCGTAGAAAAGAATCCCACGCAATGTTCGGCCATGATTTTCACTTTTAGTCACCGATGCGAACCAGAAGGGGCTAATTCCAAAACCTCTCCGCAGCTGTATCCGTAGTACCCTTGAATTTTTCTTTCGCAGTGTTCTTGAAAATCGTCTTTTGTGGTCCCTTTTCACTGCCCTAAACCATGTTTCTAACAGATTTATAGTTTTTGTGTAAATCCGCTTTTCGCTTTCCTTGATAAAAATGAACTTAACCCCCTTTGGTTTTCACTGATTCAATTTAGGAGTTATTTAAAAGATTTAACGTTTCATTTTCTTCTCATGAGATCTTGTTCCAGAGCAAAGTAATTTTGACGAATAAAGTACATAAAACGTTCACACAGAAGAGATCACAGGGTACTGAAAATAAGTTATCAATAGATACTAATTTATCAAAAGATTACAAATAACATGCTTACACAGCATAAGTTACTATAGTTTTCTCAGTCTTCTGGCATTTCAACAGCATTTTATTGGTTAAAGTTTCCAAATCACACTAAAAAGGGTTTACGCTCCCAGTGTTTCCCCCAGTAGCTTCGAAATAA
Source organism: Acanthococcus lagerstroemiae (assembly GCA_031841125.1). Taxonomy (NCBI): domain Eukaryota; kingdom Metazoa; phylum Arthropoda; class Insecta; order Hemiptera; family Eriococcidae; genus Acanthococcus; species Acanthococcus lagerstroemiae. Next base: position 37,752,406 of record CM063108.1, on the reverse strand, counting down.
GGTACAGGGATACATTGCATTCACAATTATTTTCATTTCAAAGTTGGCAGACTAGTAATCTTAGGTGCTCAAGTGGCAAAAAAAAAGTTACACATTTTACGGTTGTTTTAGCATATTAGTTTGAAAATATTTGATTTGTACGGTTCAACAGTTGGAAACGTGTTAATTTTTGCAGCCTAAATAAATTTTTTCCGCTGAGCCCTCTCCCCTCAAAAAAGATAAATAAAAAATTGAAAATTATTCAGCACGTTGCATGTTCATAAGAAAGGCGTGTATCAAATCCACATTGGCATCAGATCAAAAATCTGATAGAATATTCGAGATCAGCGACCCTAAAAGTCCTCATTTTGATACATTTTTTTAAGGTTCTAAACGAAGTGAAATCTGCTCATTATTTAGTATGAAGTGTGAATTTTAGGGTCCAAATTAGCATTGGATCTAGATTTTCATGGGATATTTGAAATCAGTGACCCAAGTTTTACGATAACGTTTCATTAAAATTTAAAACTTGAGGAATGTCTTAGCCCTTCTTTCGGGGGCAATGATAGTCACCCACTAATGCCCGTTCATTACACAGAAAATTGTCAGATGTCAGCGCTATCTGGTCAAAATTTTGATTATTTTAAACTTCATTGTACGCTGTATGGTAAGGAATCCATGAAGAAGAAAGGATTCTGAATCCAAAAAACTGAATCTATGACCAATATTAAGAATCAGAAAAACTCGAATACTGTATCAAAATGATTAGGAATCCAGCAAAGAGGATGCTAAAACTCAAGAAGAATCCGAATTCAAGAATTCCGATTTTTAGTAAAGATTCTTCATTTCAAAAAGAATATAAATCTAGGAGAAAATGATTGAAATCTGGATTCTTAGATCGGATACGGATTCAGAATCTCCATTAAGAATCCTGATATGGATTCGATGGAAAATAGAATCCTGATGTAGATTTGAAACACACCTTTCTTATGAACATGTTCATTGAGAGGGGGGGGGGCTTAGTGAAGATAATTTATTTAAGCTGCAAAAATCAACACGTTTCCAACAGTCGAAGCATACAAAACAACCATTTTCAACATGATACGCAAAAACAACTGTAAGATGTGTAATTTGCCTGCTTTCTTGCTAACGGAGCACCCAAAATTATCAATTTGCCAACTAATACAGGCCAAAAGTTTGAATTTTAAGGGTGAAATTAATTTGGATTTTGGAGATCGAGTAGGCCTACAGCCTGATGAAAAATCGGGTAGAATCAGTAGCATAAATTGGGATATAGGATATATTCCCAGCCCCCTCCCCCCTAGACCCAGGAAGAGAAGTAAAATATCGTAACGTGTCAATCAATATTTTAGACCTGAGACTCTTCTTTATTGGTCAAGTCGAAATTTGGACGAAATTTCGAAGATCCCCATTATTTTACTTGGAACATTTTTACCTAGGACAACTTTCCTTTTACGCTACTGGATGGTACGAGTATATTCGAAATTAGCGACTCCCAAAAACCGTATTTCGATCATTTGTTCGCTTATCCCAGTCAAGTCAATTTGGCTCCCTCTCAAGATAAGAAGTTCAATTTCCCGAGCTTGAAGCAGGACTAAATTAAAAACCTAATGAAATATTCTAGATCAGCAACCCGATGAGCCCCTATTTCAAAACTTCGCTCCATTGTCCGAGTCGCACAAATCTTGCCCATTTTCAATTAATTCTAGTGATTTTGTATCCCAAATCGGGACCTTATCAAAACTTGGATAAGCCACTGACAGCCGACCAAAAAGTCCCTATTTCGGAGGTTCTCTCAATAGCTGCTCATCTAAAATTCGAAACCTGATGATTGCCCTAGTTTTCTTTCGAGCGAAGTGAAATGTTTTATTGCAATGATGACTAGACGCGACCATTTCGACATCCTCATTGCCACATTTGTCCCATATCGCTCTCAAATAAATAAGAGGAAGTTTTTTTCACATTGCATTTGATTTCCAAAACGTTCCGCTTATCTCGCTTCACAACCAATCGGACCGTTTTTTTATATCTATAGCACATCATCCCACTGGAAAATCAGATCTGATTTTTCGGACTTGTGGTAACTTCTCCTGGGCTGCATTACATTTACGTACAAGCGCTTACACTCTCACTTTTTCATCTCTGGTATGATACAATTCTATAGATATTTCTTTGTCGCACAGTCTATCTCATTTTTCCACTCAAACTAATCCCGCATCCATCCGGACATATCAGTAAGAGCCGATGTAGATGAAATGCGCTTTGAAGCAAATTTTTAAAAAACACATTCCCCCCCCCCCAGCAGGAAAATACTTCCATTGTGCTTCCCTTTTCGCTTTACTTTTTTCTTTCATCCACACTTTCATGCCTCTTCCCTTACTTCGCGTTTTCAAACGGCACTTTCTACCAGAGAATCTCAAGGCATTTGTCGCTTTTATTCAAAGCTGCTTCAAGCTGTTCAAGATGCCTTAGTTAGTTCAGCTTTGTTCTTCAGTACTCGTTTAATATTCTCTCAGACGTGCTGCGTAAGCTCATCCAGCCAACAAGCAAGCAAGTCTGCAAGCCAGACAGACAGACCTAGTCAGGAAGACAGGCTCTGGAAATTATTATATTTATTACGAACGATGTAACCTCAACACATGATCGGGTAGCTTTTCACAGGCGAACAAGAGCCGCGGCATTCGGGTGTGCAGAGTTCAGACAGCAGCTCTACCGGGTAAATTAATTTGAGCTTTGCAAAATATTTGTTCTACGAATCTTTAAATTCGCAAGGGGCGAACGAGTGTTATGACTCATCGTTTTGTTTGTACTCTGCGGTTGGTTTCATCTGCGGCTCTAGAAAAATAACGAGTCGAGTGTTTTAATTATTCGACATATAAAAAGGGGTCGGGGATTCGCCACTGTTCGAAAGCAGCTCGAGTGGCTTTGATCTTTCCTGTCAGAAATGCCTCAGTCATTTCGTACTCTTCTTTTTGCCGAATTATCTATAGGCGCCGAGCGCGTTTTGGCAGAAAATAAAGCGCAAAATCCAGCCTGCGATGGAGCCGCGTCAAGAATGGATGAAAAGCGACGAGACGAGAATCTTCGAAATTCGGTCTACGAGGCAAGCAAAAGAGAAGACGGTGAAAATCGAAATGACAATCTTGCGAATCTGTGTTCGAAAAAGTTGTAAGAAGCTTTTCTGTCATGTTTTAGGTCTAAAACGCGGTGAAGTCGACGACAATTTTCAGGGGTGTCGTGGAGTCATTCTACCGAAACCTTGTTACTTTTGACCCAGCTAGATATCTGGCAATGTATAAAAGATAGGGTCCTCTATTACTGTACAGGCTCAGAGGATAACTTGTATCTTCTTTACTAATTTGAAGTATCGTGCCCCCAAATGCTCAGAAATTCCTTCATCGTGGCTTTCCCTCACCGTGGACTGGACTACAAAATATATTTTTTTAAATATTATCGCTGCATGATTAGATAAACGGATGCACGTGTATAGTTTTTTGAGTACAGTGAACAAGTTGGCAATGCAGTACGTGTTTCAGACTCGATCTGAATCAATGCAGCCATTTTTGAAAACGAGTCCCATGCTTTTTTTTCCTTCACTGTGGTCAAATTTGAACCAATCAGAAAACAGACACAGAGTAAATATTTTTGAATGTAGAATAGTTAACCTGAAGTATTTTCATCAGTCGGTTGGGCGTGTACATATGATTTTTTACCAATTCTGAATGGATTGCGGCTTAATTTAAGAAAAGTGCTGGAAACAAGAGATTTTACCTACAGAAATTCTTTAAACGTGGCGCATTGTGATAAGTGCCGCAAGCGACTCAAAATTTTGATAATCGCAATTAAATATATGGGTACGCACATCAGATCACACTATCATCACTTTTTAAAGTACCTACGATTATAATCGAGAGATCCAGTGAACCTTTATCAATTTTGTGAAGATTTTTTCCCATTTCCATCACGGTGGCAACAGGAATTATGAAAGCCATGATGAAGGAATCCGATACCACTATGAAAGAATTTACTAAGGTCTGGTTCTACGAGAGACCGGAAATGTGTGAATACAAGTCAGTGCTGCCAGATTTATTTTGCCAAAATCTGGAGAACAGTCCGGAAAGAGAAATCCGGAAAAATCCGAACACAAATGTGATGTCCAAAGAAGGAAGAGACCTTAGAGTGAAAAAATAGAAAATCTTTTTTTCAGCTTTTCTGGCATAGAATTGAGTATAGAATGATAATCCATGTTCAGTTTTGCCAATAATTTTAAGAAAATTAATTGCCCCGAGTTTCATAAATTGAGAAAAATACATTACAACTATTAAAAAAAGTAATGATGGAAAAAAAATACATTTAAAGTTCAATTTACCAAAAAATAATGATAAAACTATTAGGAATAAAAGGAGATTAATGTATTTTACGGGAAATTTCATACAGAATTCAGTTTTATTGTCAGTTTTACCAAATAATGCAACCAAAATTAAATTAACAGAAAAAGGAAATGCCCTATTAAGAATCACTCAAATCTCTCGCACAACAAATTACTACAGATCAAATTGAATCTCTACATTTGGGAAACTGAAAATTCTATTACTATTTTATTTTCATTTTGGAACCATGCATAAATCGATGGCCCAGGAGCATTTTCCTCCATTATATTGAATTTGAATGGGAGCTGAGAAATTAGGAGTGCGGATTTCGTATCAATAATTTGATCTAATAAACGTTATAGATTCGTGAAATTTATTCGAATCTTTTTAGTAGATGCATCGGATTTGTATTTTTTTTTTTTTTTGTCTCTTTGTGAATCTCACACTAAAAGCCCATAATTTTCGAGGGGGGGGGGATGAACAAGAGAATAACCAAAAACACGCTGGAAAAAGATGATTATTTTCAACTTTTAACTGAATTTTGAATTAATTACAATGGCGGATCTGAAAGAGATGGAAGATGACCATGGAAAAGTTGATTTGGATGTTCGTGTGTTCGAATCATATTTGAATTTAAAAAAGTTTAAAAATAGTTAATCGTGGATTCTGATTTGAATCTAATTTTAGTGGATTTTGGTTTTAAACCTTGGTTTTTGAAAAAGGATGCTTTGGGTGAAAGGAAAACTGAATAATTATTAAAGTAAAAAAAGGAGAAAGCATTTTTTCTAGTCCAGTTTACTGTAGTCAAAATGTAGTCAGTCACAGAAAAATATTTCGAACTAATCAGAAGTTAAATAAACTCACAAAACGAGAAAAAACTACCAAAATCCGGATGTTTCCCAAAATTTCCGGACATTATCTAGAAATTTGGACATTTTTTGTCCAAGGATGAAAAGTCCGGAGATTTACTGGAAAATTCGGACACCTGGCAGCACTGATACGAGTGCGTTGATATGCGGGTGGAAGAGTATTGTGCGTATTTACAGTACACGGGCGCGCGTGCGCGTAGGAACTTCTTTTAATGGCCAACAATTCCTTCAACGTGGGCTGCTATTCCTTCAGCGTGGTCCTAATCATTTTGAGCCCCCTCTATCTCCTCTGCCAGGAAGTATGCTGTTGTTTCAACCTCACAAATATTTTCTATTATATGCATACAAATGATTTCCATTGGGGGGGGGGGGAAGTAATAATGTTTTAAGAAAGAAAGAAAAGAAGAAGAAGAAGAGAAAAAAAAACAAACATGAATTATCAATGTTTTAGTAGAATGATCCCGTGATCTCTTTGGTCCAATGAAGAAGCCCCGCTCAAACTCTGTTGGTTGCCCCCCCCCTAATTTGAAATAGTAGTAACTTTTTTATTTGTCTGACACAACGTGGTATTCCTTCTTTTTGCTGTGTTCATTCCACTTGATACTTTTGATAGTTTGACTGCAAAGCAATTCTTTACAACGAAATTTAAATAAAACGTTTCTCGGCATTTTAAAACTAATTACATTAAATTTTTCGTATTCTCGTAAAATAAACTAACCACAAGTGTCACAAACATTCTAAATGATCAGAAATAGTTATTGATGTTTCAGTTTTGGTGACCAATAATTTTTTCTTTTCCTTTGCTGATTCATGCACTGAAGTACAATAAATAGCATAATCGTCAGGTTAATTATAAAACCTTCTAAGTCCCAATTTTGGCAAAATGACTTTTTTTGTTGATTGAGATAGAAATGACTGTACCGCACCCTATGATAATAGTCGAAACATTCTGAAACGACTTTTAGATTTAAGAAAGAATGAAAAAAATGTGTAACATTTGAATAAATGGCCCTGCTCAATATTTTTTGCCTCTCCTGTAAGATTTGCACAATGGCACTTAGACGGTATTATAATAAAGCTGACGATATGAAGTACATAAAGGGGTTGCTTTGTCACTTAACGTCGTTTAAGTAATTACTTTCTGTGTTATGAATAATAAAAATATACTACAAACATTTCCTATTTCCTCATCTGACCAGGAAAGAAAAAGAACCACCCCCCCGTCATCACCAAAATGGTCTCACGACATCCCTACAATTTTCTTACTTCTATGAAATTCAAATTTCAAGAACATACACCTTTGATTTACGCGAAGACTCTTGTTTTTTCATTGCCCTACATTTTTACTGATGGTAGAGGGGGCTTCACTGTTGCTAACTACAAAAACATGTTATACATTCTTCTAATTTCAACACCAGACGAAATCTTCGGGGCACATTCCTCATTCACAGTGATTAATGACAGACAATCCCGCTGTGGTTTCAAGCAGGGAAAAACACCCGGTTGACGAAATACATACTTCATTTGAGACAACAGTTTTTAAACATAGAATTGCTTCATATGAAACTTGTGACAAAATTGGGACCACTCCGCTCACTCTGAGACGACTCTGCGTTTTGATATAGACACTCTTTTGCCACAAACTTAGGTAGCTTTTGTCTATGGAAGCACTGAAAGGGGAAGGGTGGCGAGGTGTGTATTCGACAGATTATAATGACCACGCAAAGACGAATCAAATCGCGTTACGGCATTAGGATATCTTTGTCGAACTCGTCAAACCGTTTTCATTTTAAGGCCATAAGACTCGATTATGATTCTGGAAAATTTCTGTTTCGAGATTCTTCCAGATTCAGCAAAAATAATGTCGAGCGAGTTCTTTGTACTCGTGGTGTGCGTGTTGAACCGTCAAATAACCCCGCCGACGTAGGTGGCAGAAGAAACATTAGAGCAGGAAAAGAAAACCGTTTAAGGTATTTAAGACAGTCAGTTTTTTTTATCAGCTTTTGTTTTTGTTTCACGTTTTGTTTCCCCTTTCGTCTCTTTCTCACGCCAGGAAAAAACGAAGTAGAGGTAGTGAAAAGTAAAATGTAGTTCGGCGTTTTAAGTACGTATGAAGAGATTTTTTCTTTTTCTTCTTTTCGCCTTTTAAGACGGGCTTTTTCGATTTTGCTTCTTTTTTTTTTATCGTCGCCGCATTAACTGAATAGTTAATAGTACTAATAAGGGCTCGGTGTAATTTGCTATATAGATATATATACAGAGAGACACTTCGAAAAAAGCCAACTCGGCAGAAAAGTTCTCTTTTTACGCTTCGATGTGCGTATTTCTTTAACTTTGTTTAAATTTACTTTTTTCTCCCCTTTCGCGTTCGTTATACTCTTCTCTACAGCGTCGGAATTTTATTTTCTGCAAATAAGAATCAACTCGGAAATTTTTCGCCCTGTAAATTCTAATGGCACTTTCGTAATCAGTGGTCTTGAAATTATCGTTTCTGCGTCGTTTCGTAGACTCGTTCTTTTTTCGATACAGCCGCCCCGCTGAAAAGACGGCCACTGAAAATACTGTGAGAATTTACGAGATTTGCGCAAGCGATATCTCCCACGCGACTAGAAATATCACCGACTTCGACTCGATTTTGAAGCGTAGTACGAGTGACTTTTCCTGGACTAAATAGAAGGCGCCTCCCCCGCAAATTTGACAGCTGGCTACAGTTGGAAAATCAGTGGTCCTGAGTTGGAAACTGTTAGAAAATTGGGAGACTATTTGCTTGTTTTCACGACTCAAATCATTAAAGCACCTCTATCAGCTTTTCGCTCGGCCCCTTTTCTCTAACAATTTCAAGCAAGTTCCCTCGGTTTTTCAAAATTTTCCATAATTTTCTTCAATTTTCCTAAATTTTTCTCAGTGTATGTCAAATTAGTTCAACTTTTTAAAATTTTCCTCAATTCCCGTCAATTTTCCACAATTTTTCTCAATTTTTCATACTTTTTCGCAATATTTCTTTTCCCTATTTTACTCAATTTCCCACGGGTAACAAAACCGAAATATAAGAGTGAAAACCGCATGTTAACGAAAGAAAATATCTACATCGTCAAGTAAAAAAGCTGATTCCATTTTTTCTTCTGATTAAGTTATTTAAAAGTTTCACCGCAATTTGTATACGTCTGTTCATCTGCAGCGATCCTCTCCCCTCGATTGTAGGTATACTTTTGTATAAATCGTCCTGCCTGGCTACTTCCTCTGTAGTAGTCTAACAGATGTCGTTTGTCACTTGCATTTCCAATACGTGATCTCCTCTAAAGCACGCTATTTTTCTTCTTAGTCTTGTCTTTTTTTTTCTTCTTCATTTGATCGGCCAGACAGGACATTAGTTTAGACCAGTAATAGTCAAGTTACAAAGAGCAGTCAGAGTACAGTTATAGTTTATGCTTAGCACTCACGAGGATCTGTTTTTCTTATCATTCAATACACGTGCTTTTTCTACAAACTCTCGTTTCTTTGATTTCGCATGGCCTCGCTCCGGTCCGGACTAAACACTTCTCTTCTCTCTCTCTCTCTCTCTCTCTCTCTCTCTCTCTCTCTCTCTCTCTTGTGAAATTCATCGTTTATATCTTTTCTATTACTTTTATATTTTCTATCATTTCTTCTATTCTGCAAAATTTACATTGTTTGGAATCATTCTCGTGTAATTCCTGGTTTTGTATCACTTGTGTCACTTCCGTCCTCCCTGTCTTTTTCAGAATTTCTATCAATGTTTTCTACCTATATACATCAACTCTTTCATTTTAGTCTATTAATTGTTTTCTTTCTGTTCTGTGGTTTCTAATTTACGCTACTTTTTTATCAACTACGGCAAAATGCAATTTTCACAAGTTATGTAGATTCGATTTCTATTATTTTTGTCATCACTGCCATTTCTTTTTTTCTTCTCCATAATTACTGTCATTCCTGTCACATTTTGTCTCCAGTAATTTGTTATTTTTCTTTCTTCCTTAACTCATTATTTATGCTGTTTCTAGCATAATCGCAACCCAACTGCCTTATCAACACTTGGCTCTTACCTAATTTCTAAGAAGTTGAAAAACAAAAAAATAAATACATATTACAGAAATTTGCTTTTGGCCCCTGGCATCCGTTATCATTTTTCAATATTAGAGACTGAAGTTTCATCGGTAACAAAGTGCAGAAAATCTTCGCCTTCGCATCCTTCATGAACGATGTCACCCGTTTATTCTCAGTGAAAGAATTTTATTTCACATGTCTGGAGCAGACAAGTTATTTCCTGTGCCCTCCCCAACAGGCGGGTATGTTTATAGGTCAACACGAAATTTCTGTCCAGTGGATATCGCATTATGACAGGCGAGACGAAAACCATGTGACGGCAACCGCTAAACTTCGGTGAGCAGCAAATAAACTTACTATCTGGACAAAACGAAAAAATAATTTAAACGAAGCCAAATCAGTTCACGTAGACTTCACGCAATAAAAACACAATTACGCGGCAGTCTCATCTCAAAAGCAAAACACACAAGTACCTCAGCATCCAAGCCAATAAATATTATCAGCATTCGAGGTCTCTATTACGCTCTTTCATGGAGTTCACTTTTCCCTAGTACTTCGTTAGGAGAAATTTACATAATGCCTTAAGATTTTAATTAGAAGAATGCTTTCAAAATCATGATAATTACTCCTATAAGAATGAACTTTTGATCAACGGAAAGAGGAGTTCGATGGCACCATACTGATATGCTTGAAATCATAATTTCCTACCTTTTTTATACCGGCACAATATCAATGATCATCTAGTGGAAGGGAAAAGAGGTATGTTTTCAATGATTGATCCGCTGATCAACTTTTGGACAAACACTAAATTTCTATTTTTCTAGCAGTTGATCTGAAATATAGCATCTTATTTTTCAAATAAAAAACCAAGACATCTGAACGGCTTTCGAACCTATTCTGACCAAGAGCTACTGGCAGCAATCAGTAACATTAAACGAGGCTTGAAAAAATGACCGAAATGTTGCTTATGTAGGCAAAACACTGAATTTACCTCGTGGTCTACAAATTTCATTCGTAGACGAAGCCATCGACAAATTGCGAGAGCAAAGAGGCACAAAAATTAGGCGAGATTTCGTTATCAGCCATCCGATAGCGCTGACAGTCAATGCAAATGACAATCTGACATAAGAAAGGATGGTCATTTTCAGTTTTCACGTTTTATCACTAGAGCTCAACACCGAGTCTACACTATCAAACCACTATCGAACTAAGCAGTTTATGAATGGATTGTGAACTTTTGGACGGATGTTTGTGTTGCGATGAACCTAGAGCGAACTGAGAGAAATCGTGAACATGCGACGAACCAAGAACAAGTGCATACCAATCACATTCCGTATTCGCGAACGGGTTGTGAACCATATACACATTACACACAGATATGTTAAGAACACGTGCCAACCAGTCACGAACATTCCTTTGTGTTCCGCAGCGTATGTATACACTATTTAGGACTATCAACTCAGTTTTTCCAAAGAACAAATTGCTGCTGAAAAAGGCAAATTTAGTCACAAAAAAGTAAATTTTCCAAAAATGTAGGACTAATGTTAGCATAGACAGATTACTGGAAAGAATAGCACTATCTATATGGTATTACACTATTCACATGGCTCTCGGCCTAAGTCTTCCTTTCAAACAATGTACCGCACAGATAATATAAAATACCATTTGGACTCCTTTAAAAATTACCCTGTAAATGTTGAATGCTTTTTACATTTTCCGGGATAGTTTCATAAGCTGATGAAAGAAGCAAAGTTTTCTTATTTCATTGCTCGGTCTAGCAAAGGGCAAATGCAACTTGGAAAAAGCAAATGGTTGGTAACCCTAACTATTGAACCAAATGATTCGCGAACATACTAATCAGTGTGGATGGAAAAAACGCCGTTACAGGAATATTTTGCCAACAATTCGCAAACTGCGTCTGTAGCCATATACGCTATCATACACTGGCAAACCGAATGGTTTGTGAATGGTTCGCGAACCATTTGATGGAGATTTGTGTCGCGACAAACCAAGACAAAAACGCGAATATGCGACGAACTAAGAATGCAACTGCATCATATTTTGATGAACATGCAAGCCCATATGCAGACCAATCACAAGCTGTGTTTGTGAACGGTTCGCGAACCACATACACACTTATAGACGTGTCAAGAACGCATCTCGACTAGTCAACGAACATTCCTTTGTTCATCAAAAAAACCGACAGAATGATTAGCTGCGAATACACTACCGAATGAAATGGTTCGCAAACAGTTCAATGGAGGTTCGTGTGAATTGACTGTGGGACAAACCGCGTGCGAGCCGATAATTTCGCAAAAGCTGCGTATACACTATCAAACCGAACAGTTTGATGGAGGTTTGTGTGAATTGATTCTAGGACAAAATGTGTGCGAACCGATAATCTTGCAAACGAGCAAAAACTTATGGACATACCAAGAACGCGTCCTCACTACTCACGAACATTCCTTTGTGTTCGTCAAAAAAACTGATAAAATTCGGTTCATCCTGACAAACTGTTTGCATACTGTTCGTGTACCATTTGTGAACCAGTAATTTTCCCATCCACACTAAGTTCGCGAACCGTTCAGTTCAATAGTGTATACGCAGCTGAATATGCAAAAACTTACAGACATACTAAGAACGCGTCCCCACTACTCACGAACATTCCTTTGTGTTTGCCAAAGACTGACAAAATTCAGTTTGTAACAGACTGTTCGCATATAGCCGCATCAAACTGAACGGTTCGCAAACCGTTTGCGAACTTAGTGTGGACGGGAAAATCGCTGGTTCACGAATGGTATGCAAACAGTTGGTCACAAACCGAATTTTGCCAGGGTTTTTTTTTTTTACGAACACAAAGGAATATTTGTGAGTAGTGGAGACGCGTTCGTGATATGTCTGGAAATTATCAATTCGCACGTGGTTCATCCCAAAAGCAATTCACACAAACCTCCATCAGACTGTTTGCGAATCATTTTCGATTCCTTTGACCATATGTACATGGACTGGTAATACTGATAAGAACGTGAAGGCTTGTTTGTCTAAAGTATCCTGTCAAAAAAAAAAAAAAAAAAAAAAAAAAAAAAAAAATCATCAATTTATCAGAATAATAATGGTAGACATATTTTCAGAATATTTTTATTTTGTAATTTTTGGTCGTATTTTATACACACAAACACCAAAATATTTCCTTCTAGGCGCTAGAACACAATTCGCAGTTTCCCCATTTTCTTGTGTAATGCGGGTAATTTTTATCACTCACAAAAGGTCGTTTTTCAAATGATACTATAAACAAACAAGCCTTCCTCCCCGCTACCCCTCCTGCCAACACAGTACACCAGTTTACGTGTGTATGGTTGAAGATTCGGTTCAATAGTGCAGATGCTGCTTACTGTTTGTTAGAAGCACAAATAGGGCTCCGAACGTCAGAACCGCGGGGAGGGCTGAAGCCCTCTTTTCATGAAGCAACACCACTCCCTGCGTCGTGTTCTTTGGTAATCTTTCAGAATTTGGGGAGGGGGGGCTATTTAGAAGTTTGGGGGCTAAGCCCCCTAAGCCCCCACCTATTTTCACCTATGCTGTTCGTGTACCGTTCGAGAACCAGCGATTTTCCCATCCACACTACGTTCGCGAACGATTCGCGAACCATTTAGCCGTGTATACACTATCAAAACGAACGATTCTCAAACTTAGTGGATGGGAAAATTGCTGCTTCATGAACGGTATGCGAACAGTCCTGTCACGCACCAAATTTTATCGGGTTTTTTGATGAACACAAAGGAATGTTCATGAGTAGTGAGGACGCATTCTTGGTATGTCCGTAATTTTTTGCACGTTCGCGAAATTATTGGTTCGCACACAGTTTGTTCCAGAATCAATTCAGACAAACCTCATCGAACTGTTCGCAAACCATTCGGTTCCATAGTGTATACGCAACTTTTGGTTCAATAGTGTACACGCGGCTGTTTTGTGACAAACAGTAGTTCGCGAACCGTTTGCGAGACTTTCCTGCAGCGGTATTTTTTCTGTCCACACTTGTACGGTATGTTCGCGAACTGTTCGGCTTGACAATGTACACGCGGCTTAAAGGAATGTTCGTGATAGTTGGGAGGCGTTCTTGACATGTGTGTGTGTCTTGAGTACGTGATTCATGAACCGTTCGCGAACAAGGAGTGCGATTGGTCTGTATCGGCCCGTAGCTAATGCCAGGGCAGCCAGGGTGAAGTCCTAGCTGGCAGGCGCGCCGCCCTGGCTAGTACATGGGAGCGAAGCAAGCAAAAAAATGTTTTGTGTTGTACCCTGACAGCTTTTATGCCCTGGTGGAATATCAAATGCCCTGGCACCAAGCGGTTACCTACAGGCCTGGGTCTGCATTTGCGCTTGGTTCGCAGCAGGTTTGTTTTGCAACACAAATCTCCATCGAACAGTTTGCAGACTATTTACAAGTCGTTACGCAGCTTTCATTAAAAAAGAAAAAAGAAAAAAAAAACAGAAAACGGTTTGTCACAGACAGTTGACAAAACCGTTTGCGAAACGCTTGTGCAGCGGCGTTTTTTCCTTCAATACTGGTTACACCTGGGTTACACAGTATGTTTGCGAATCGCTTGGTTCGACAGTGTATGCGCGGTTCTACTTAATATGCGTAGGGTCACGCACTGGTTTCGAGCTCTAGGGATGAAATATGGAAAGAATGACCGGCTGCGTGGTCCTTATCATCAGATGTCTGTTGCTCGCTATCTCATTGTCATTTTCACTGACTGTAGGCGCCACCGGATGGCAGATTGCTATAAATCTGAGACTGCGTCTAGCCACTGTACCTCTCTATGCTCCTGATTTGCAATCAGTTACCGCGATCTTTTTACTTTGGATTGACTCGAACTTGGCACTCATGCTCAGATATCGGCCAACCCAGGTAAAGTGGTCTGATTTTAACAAGCAAAACAAAATGGGAAAAGAAAATTGACAAGTTAACGTCAACTCACAGCATTCATTAATTTACTATTCTCATGAGCAATGTTATGTGTGATCGGCGAAGTGGCCTGTGGTGTGGGAATAGGCAACCAACCAACGGTATAAGTACACAGACTACCGCACGCTTTTAGCATGACAGATAATCCACGTTTACAGTGTTGTTGGCTGGCAAGAATATACTACATTATAAGCGGGTGTGTAATGCGTATTACGTGTATACAAGCGATATAGGCTTCCCGCTGCACACATACGCTACACGTTCTGTATATATAAATGAGAGTACATACCTCCCGCTGATTATTATAATATATCCTTTATTATTTCTATGGAATGTAAAGTATCTTCATTTTAAATAGCGACGCGTAAAATTAACAATACATGGGAGCGATCTGTGTTAATTCGGTTTTTGTTGGCGCTCGCTATATTCGAGCACCCTTTTCGCCCTTTTGCCGCCTTTTTCATCATTCATATTCAGCGCACATATGTATAGCTGTTAACTGTACACAACCCAGCTCTCTGTCGTTTGTTTTTTAATTTATAATTTGAGGTTTCGTTTACAATCGTTGTAGCATTTTTTTTCATATAGTAGAAATAAATATGTTGCAATTTGGTCCTGTAATTTGGACCTTTTTGGGTTCTTTTTTTGTAACCTACTCATAGGTGTTTGTAATTATTTGCTATATTCTGTGCGCATAGCTCACAGTTATGCACAGTGTATACTCCGTAGTCTCTATGTTTTTCGCAATAAGCATCTTGTATTCGTTATTTTAATTATTTATCTTCCGGGTCTGCGATCTCTCGTTACTGGGTGAGACAAAAAAAGAAGAAAAAAAAGTTAGGAATACTGTCGTTTAATTAGAAGCCAGATTCTAACAACATGGAGGGTGTATTTTTCGCACTCGCGCTACGTGTTGAAACAATTTCACGATTTCAGTTTCGCCTACAGCTCTCTTTATACGTAGTCGGGGGTTAATTACGCCGGGCAGTTTAGTTTTTTCTGTATGTATTTTAGGCCGCCGTTGAGCTGAAATCGTTTAGAAACGAAAGCATCGAACGAATAAGGTTCTACAATTCGTCGCTGAGAGAAGGTATAGAGAACGTAGCCAGAGTTGTACAGAAACTAAACAGAATATATCGCACCGAGTGTATGGCGACAAAACGCATGCTAAAATGATCAACCTAACTATATTATGCATGGCGAGTAAACGCGAATTAATTAACTTTAATTTCGCAACTCGAAATTCAAATCTCTAACTAATATTTATTGACTAACTCGCGTGTATGAGACGGGGCAAAACGGAACGAATCGAAGCGAAATGGGGTGATGCAGACGCGGGGGTAGCATCCTCGACGAGTGATTTTGACCAACGTTCGAAATTTACTCCCCTGAGTTCTTTGGACAACGCGGATGAAAACAACTTTATATTAATGTACGCTCTTTACCCTTTCGACTCTAACTTACTCGGCTATACGGTTCGCGATATTTCTGATCAAAATAAGGCAAAAAAAATGGAGAGGGAGAGAGAGAGAGAGAGAGACTAAAAAACTAAAGAAGCCTCTTCCAAACTCCACGAGTGCACGCTTTCGCAGTTTGTTGGCATTTTATTCGGTCTGGGGAATACCAATACCGCTTGAATTCGGATAGACTGTATGCTAGTCCGATGTGCAAGAAGGGAGGGAGGCTTAGGGAATTAGGCCCTTAAATCCTTCAAATGCCCCTACCCTACCCCTTCAAAAGAAAATGAAAAATTATACGAGCGAACGAATTTTTAGCAATATTTTGATACGTGTCAGCTCTCTTCATTTCTTTTAGCTGAATCAATAAATTGGAAATGAAGTACTGAGAATGGGGAAAACGGCAAATAATTGTATTCTCCAATGTAGCCTCCCTCCTCTCTCTTTTAAGACAAATATATTTGAGAGGATTTAGTCCCAAACTACACACACATTGCCAACTATAACACAACGATTCACAGGTATTTTGGACCACTGAATCAAAATATTTCAAGTTCTAAGTCACATCACTTTAGGGATACTCGACCACAATAGGGCGAACTTCAGCAGACACCATAGGTATATTTGTGGTCACTGGGTTCAAATTTTCAATTTGGAGAGCCTTTGGAGACCACGAGGCGGGAGTGAGTCTATTTTACGAACGGCGATACACTGATTCACTGGTATTTAGGATCATTGCATCCAGATTTTTGAAAAACCCTTGGAAGCCGCCATTAGGAGGCAATTTCAGTTACACACGCTGACGGCTATCTTTTTACACTGTTTTTTTGATCTGAGTCACTAAGTTAAAATTTCTCGTTTGTTATAGCACCATTCCGTGCGTAAAGGCCCATTTGATCAGTAAAATTTTTCCAACTCCAAGTCGTATCTCGACAACGGGAGAATATTTTTCGAAGCGACCAAAGATTTCCGGTGCAGCAAGCATATATGTCTAGCAAAATCCATCAGCCATGTCCAAACATATGCTCCTGTTGTCGAGATAAACGCCTTGAAGTTGGAAAAATTGTGCCAATCAAATGAGCCCTTTACGCATGAAATGCCAAAATTGCGCAGTTTTCAAAACTTTACTTTTAAAAGACTAACATTGCAGCATTTGCATAAGGGATACTTGGAGTCGAAGATCTAAATACCTGTGAATTGATGGACATGGGCGTAGCCAGCGAGGGGCAAGGGGCAATTGCCCCCAAAATTTTGAAGAAAAAAAATTATGTTTCGGTGCTCATAAGATTATTTTCGAATATTTAAAGCCAACTGAATAAAATTCACAGAAAACAGGATGTGCCTAGAGGCCTAGTCGCTCGATAACGAAAATGTGTGACTGGCGCCGCACTGATAGCTTATAATTCTACTTTTTTGCTTCTCCCTGTTAAAAGTTCTAGCTACGCCCATGTTGATGCATGATGATCGGCAGCGTGTATAATTCCAGCATTCCCCCTCCAAATTGTGATCCGAGCGATTTTGAATGATAATATCAATTTAAAGGTTAATCAGAAATCGAAGAAGCAGTTGATCGATTTGATGTTCTTCTTATATCATCAGCACAATCAGCAACCCAAAAACCTGAAAATGGGTCAGCAAAATTGACGCTAACTTATCCTATAGAAATTCGGGAACTTGTTACAGAAAAAAAAGCTCATCGTAGGTGGCAAGAAAATAGAACTCCAGCCAACAAAAGTATCTTCAATAGCCTTTGTAAAAAAAACTGTATTCACAAATCTAGGAAATCTATAACAGTTCTTTTCAACAGTGTACTTGAAATCATTATCACTATCAGAAACCTCCGATTATTTTCTCTGGAAGGCTACAAGAAGAATCAAGCGCCCCATACAACATATCCCACCACTTCGCTCTCTTCCTCTGGTAACTGGGCTCGAAGTGATGAAGAAAAAGCTATATACAGTTTTCGCTGAACACTTAGCCCAAGAGTTTCAACCAAATCCTACTACATCTGCAGCTGATTTGACCCTACCACCTTCAGACAACTCTGACTCCACTTTTATACAATCAATTAAACCAATAGAAATAGCTCGCGAAATCATTCACCTCAAATCTAAGAAAGCTCCTGGATATGACAATATTACAACTCCCATGCTTAAAGAACTACCGAAGAAAGGTCTTATTCTTCTCACATTCAATGCTGTTCTGCGCCTACATTCCATACCTTCATCGTGGAAAAAAGCTGAAGTCATACTAGTATTAAAACAAGGGAAGCCTTCAGATCTGGCTGCTTTATACCGGCCAATTTCGTTATTACCTATCATATCCAAGCTATCTGAGAAACTGTTTCTTAATAGATTGAAACTTGTACTCGAAGAACTTCACCTTATTCCTAATGAACAATATGGTTTTAGAGAACGTCATTCAACTATAGAGCCAGTTCATGGTATCACTGCGGTAATTGGAAAAGCCTTGGAATCCAAAGAATACTGTTCTGTAGCATTTCTGGACTCAGCTGAAGAGAGGCTGCGCGTCCGGCCGTGGGGGACCTGAATTCCAGGCGAGCGCTCAGGGAGTGCGCACCTCGGTCAGTAGGGAACCCCATGGTGGCCCTGTAGGTCGCGCGCACCGTTGCGGCACGGAAAAATGGGGGCTCGGGCCTGGCCCCAAGGCGCCCCTTCGGTCACTGATGCGATATTCGAAAGGATAGTTTCCGGGGCCGGGGGTGCGGTGTCATCGGGACCACTTTGGCATGCGTGTATCGCCATACGTCCCACCACACCATTTCTGGACTCAGCACAAGCTTTCGACCGGGTTTGGCATCCTGAACTTTTATACAAATTCCAGCTTCACCTACCAGCCGCTTACTCAACCCTACTGCACTCCTACCTCTCAGATCGAGTATTTAGAGTCCGCTACTCATCAGCGATTACAACTTGGTACTCCATAATAGCGGGAGTTCCTTAGGGCAGCGTCTTAGAACCAGTTCTCCACTATATCTACGTTCATGACCTACCTCAGCTGCCCGGTAATACCACAGCCCTCTTCGCCGATGATACAGCTATCTTGTCTACTGCCCCTTCTCAAGATCAGGCTACAACTAACTTGCAGACCTCTTCTGATTCTGTTTTTCAATGGACCCAGAAATGGAGAATTCGCCTCAATTCTGACAAATCTATGCATGTGAACTTTACTATCTGTCAAACTACTCCCATACCAGTTTACCTGGAGAGTAGAATTATTCCTCGAACCGACTCTGCCAAATATCTGGGTATGCACTTAGATAGTCGATTAAACTGGACAGTGCATGTGAAAAGGAAAAAGCAACAAATGAAAGATCGTATGCGCTCCCTATACTGGCTACTTGGAAAAAACTCGCAACTAGATCTCTCCTCCAAACGATTACTATGTCTGACCATTGTGAAACCAATCTGGACCTATGGCTGCTCCTTCTGGGGCTGTGCCAGCCAGTCTAACATCGCTATCATCGAGAGTGGCCAGAATATAGCCCTGAGAACAATAGTCCACACCTTTCGTTTTGAAAGAAACGAGGATATCCGCCGCGATCTACAAATGCCAACAGTTGAATAAGAAATTAACCGCTTTGCTGCAAAATATGAAGCTAGGCTGCTCCATCATCCTAATATTACTGCTCTTTCCTTACTTGACAATAGTGAGGAACTTGGACGATTAGAAAGATTTAAGCCATTTGATTTAGCAGCTCAACTATAGAGGAAATTTTTTTACTATTCTACCCATACTTAGAACTCATTTATCCAAAAAATAAATTATATCGAATTAACGCTTCAATCTGTCCTACTATGCGGTGTTTCTTTCAAGCTAGAGGAGAGGGTGAATAACAGGTTTTCAGTATACTGCTATCGAATTGTTCTAATTCCTTGGATTTTCCATTCATTCATAATTTAAACAAATTTTTCAAGAATTTTCACAGAAAATTTGTATTTTTTGGGCGAAGCACCTGCCTATGTATCCATGTCGGAGCGAAGTCCCCTAGTTTTGTCGATGAAAGTACAGAGTGCCACTAACGTCGTTATCCCTATGCTCGTTCTAACTTTAGATATCAATAAATCGAAAATAATCAAGTCATCAAAAACAATATATTAATCATGAATAGTCAACAAAATATCTATTCATTTCAAAGAACCAGCTTTTGTAATGTGTAGCTGCAACAGAGGTTTTTTAATGGTAATCTGAGTTTTGCGATTATTTTAATCACACAACATTCCTAGATTATGCAATATGCAAGTAAGTATACAGAAGGTGGGTATGATACGAGTAACATTGGAATACTGACAGTAACTTCAGGAAATCGTTGAATTCATTTAATAATTACGAAATTAGAAATTTAAAAAAACACGAATGGAAGCAGAGAGCCATCATATACTCATTTTGGGTAACTGATTAATTAATTAAACTTGCCTGTAGTCCAGCAAATATAAACTTTCTTCGTTTCCTATTTTTTTTTTTTTCCACCATCTCCAACTTTCATTATTATAAGTACTCTTACAATAAAATTAGACGTTAGACGAACAAACACGAGCTGGATTTAATTTTCACGAAAACATAATTGACTTCAAATATCGTTCAGTTTTGCTTACGGGTGTATTCACAGAGGGTTTGAGTGAATTCAAACGAATTTTTAAGCCGACTGTCACGTGTCAAACGGCAAAATAAACTACAAAAAAAGTATAACTTGCGTGGACAGTGTCAACAGGGCGACCAAATTAATTCGCATTAAAATACAATTATTTTAATTACTATCGATTCTTCCCTGTCTCTATCGAAATCATCGAATCAAGCTACCGTTGTCCCTTTTTCATTCTTGTTGTCAGAGTTTCATCGGGGTTGACCGAAAAACAGCTCCACGAGCATGACATGGCATGGGTCATGGACCCACTAACAACACACTGTAGAAGCTATAAAGTATACACACGGAGCTTTAACCTAGTTCTTTTTTTGTTCTTTCTGCCTTGCGAATACAACCTTCCTGATGTACAGCACAAATGGCGTACAAACTGAAAACGAACAGTAAAAGTCAGGTGGGAATAACGGGGACTATAGTTTTTTAATGCGAGTGGGCGGACTCACCGTGCTTACACATGAACTTTTAAATGGTTTTAATTACGCCGGTCTTGCCCTCGGAGACATACACGTTTATACCCGTGAAAGCACTTTCCTTCTTTCTCTTTCTGTTCATCGTTTTCCCTCATTCTTCGAAGGAAGGAGAAGCTAAAAATCACGTCCGGTCCTATTTGGCTACAGAAAGTTCTGACCTCGAGTTAGGCGTGACACGATCTGGAAAACCATACCTTCAGTTGGAAAACAAAATGTTGCAAAAGAGCAAACTTAAAAAAGTAGTTAATTCAGAAATGTAAGGGTTTTTTCTCGTGTAATGTAATAGAGTGTATTTTCAACTTTCCAGTTTTACTGCGCAAGGACCCTAGAAACGGCTTTCTTTCTCTTTCTTTTTCTATCGACCACAGGTACGGTTAGGTAATGATAATCTCATCCATTGGCCACCTCATTCACCTGACTTCTGTAACGTGAACTGTAAGCAACTTCTAAAACGAATATATAGACAATGCTCGCGCTGGAGTTACAGCTGATGATGTTTTAATTATACTGGGAGATGTTCTATAGATC
Organism: Acanthococcus lagerstroemiae; assembly: GCA_031841125.1. Taxonomy (NCBI): domain Eukaryota; kingdom Metazoa; phylum Arthropoda; class Insecta; order Hemiptera; family Eriococcidae; genus Acanthococcus; species Acanthococcus lagerstroemiae. The sequence continues at coordinate 37,731,018 of CM063108.1, read as the reverse complement.
ATCAATATACAGTACCCGAGTAAATTTAAAACTTTTTTTCTTTCAGCCAAAATTCGCTTCAGTTTTAGCGTGTTTCTATTCCATAGAAATACACCCGAATTCGATTGACTGCGAAATGAAGGAGGGTTGGGGTAGGAAGTTCGGATGATTCTGGAGAGCTGATGACTTATAGAATTCATACCTGTAACTTTTAGTTGAATTCAGTCGAATGGACGAGGAAGAAGGTCGACAGAAATTTTTAATCGGTCATATCTCCCACATGATGCATTTGATTGCAGTATTTATCAGAACTATTTTGTTGGCATTGCTCATTACGTCATTACTACAACTTTAGTTAGTATCACCTTTCATGCACGAGGTAGTGCGGAGAAGAAACGAAAATCCAAAGTTGTACCAAGATAGTGTCCATCAGAAAAGACCTGAAAGTCAGGTAGTACATTTTCCCGGGTTTCCTTCGTACAAGATAGACCACTGTACATTAAACATTACTGACCGTGTTGATGCTCACGTTCTAATGAAGGGATGAATGAGCATATTGAATCATTCCGCGCAGGTACAAATTAGAAATACGCTTATCTTACGCGAGGACACTGCTTTGCGTGAGCTTTTCCTTTCCAATAAGTGCATCGCCAGAGGCGTCGCTAGATTTATTTTTTTATTTTGGGAGGGGACGGGGGTAATTTTTTGGTAGTGTGACCTACATTCATCGGCGTCGGACCACTGTTTTCGTTTTACCATCTGAATACGACAAAAATTGAAATTATTATTAAATTTGTTTTGTATCCTAATTTTATTCCCAGGGGACGCAATTAAGTCCATTTAATAAAAAAAGTAAACAACTTCTGAAAAAAAAACAGAAATGTCCGATCTAATTTTTTTCTTTCTGCTTCTATTACTAGACATCTCAATCTATACAAGACCACAAAACATCGAAATTACTTACTTCGAGTAAAAATTTCACTTTCTTGCAGATAATTGAAAAAACTTTTCAGCATTCACAAAAATGAAAATGTTTGATGAACGGCGAAATACGCCAGCATCGGTCAAGGTTTCATATGAGCAGATCGCTTCAGATAATTCTCGATAGTTCTGGGCTATTTTCGCGAGAGTGCACTAATTACCGACTGAGAAATGCCGGGGGACGAAATTAGGTACGAAGACGAACATTGGGCTAGATATCCTAATTTTAGCCGATTTAATCGTGCCGATAAATCACACCCGTTTTCGTTTCATAAAACCCATCTCGCGAACCGTAAGCCCTATCGAACGTTTGCTAAATATTATGGTTTTGAGCTGTACAGGTTTTTTAATAACTATTTATTTGAAGGATTAACAGGTAACGAAATTTTTGATGTTCATGGTGTTGTGGGCCTCAGTCAGTATTCGTTCACCAACTATTCAAGTAAATTTCCCGAGTAGGTAAACTCGTTCAGTGTACCCTTCATTTGCATCATGAATTCGTTTTTTCTTACTCCAGATTTACTATCTACAATTAAACTTTGACAAGTAGAAATGTTTTTCAAGACATTCGTATAGAGACGGGCCTAGGGGGAGTCTTCAGAGTCCGGCCTTATTTGTTGCTTGAGTGAAAACATTCGTGTTATTGAGTTGGCATCTTCAGCGTCAGTCGGCAAAATGTATAAGTGGCTAAGCTATTCATATTTTATAATTTCTTTTTGCACTTGGGCGGAACATTTTTGTACCGAGTCGGCATTTTCCGGAAAGTTTTCAAGTTTTCATTCTGGTTCAGCACATTTAGTCGGAATTTTGTACATTAGTCGGGACAAAATGTGGAAACCTTTGATGTTTTTCTTTTGTTCTTAATGAAAATTTTTTCACCGATTGCACATTTTCTACCCCCTCCCTCCAGTGAAACTTAAGAAAGCCACGTCCTTTGCTCTCCTTCTAATACTTGTCTGACAACATGATTCTTTCATACATCGGCATATATGCTCTCACACGATATTTGGGTCCTGATATGGAAGCGAGGAGAAGAACACTGTCAAAGAAGTTCTCTGTCGTTTCGGCTTTGAACTTAAAAATATACTGCTGATGCCACCACCACTATCTGCTCTCCCTACCGCCATCCTCGCTCTGCTCCTCTCCTACCGTCTATGTGGGTATACTATACGCACACAAAAACTCGAGCGAATGTACTTTGGTATCGCAAAACGAACTTTCGCGAAATTAACTACCGTTTAGTCGTATATACAGAGTTGACTTTTAATTCGCCGACATTAACTGATACATTTTCGAAATAACGAATTAGGGCGGATTAGTATATAGTTGGGAAAAAAGTTTTTCACAATCGCGGATCGCGCGATACTTTTTGTTAAGACGCGAGCGTCGCTATACGAGAACGTACGAGCGTGCGGCGCGGTACAGCGGCGAACGCGACTCCGCTGAAATTAAATTAAACTCGTTTACCAACTTCAGCGCCAGCCATTATTCGCCGACAATTAATAAAATTAGAAATTTGAATTTTCTCGTTTGATGACAGAAGCTCACGATGGACTTTTAGTCGCTATTCGCTTTTTGATCGAGTTTCTCGCATCCGGTCTTTTATACGCCCGTAATAACATCAAGCATGGTGACATCGTCGGATAGTAAGTAGCCAGTTAACCACTAGCCAGGGGGACTTTCCAAGTCATCTTTGTCCGTCTGTTTTGAAGATTATGATGTCCGATTTCGCGCTTTGTTTGACGCAGTCCTGACCTTTCGACTTTTACATTCTGCTAAACGCGACCACCCGTGGAATTTCCACAGTTATACTTGAGGCGAAACTCTAGAAAGGAAGCAAGTAATAGGTTTGAAAACTTCACTTATACGGTACGGTCGATGGTATCGTGGAATCGAGAAGTGCGAGAGGAAACCAGGAGGTCTATTAAGTGCTACGCAGAAGACGAGTTACAATGAGAAAAAACAACACAGTCTAGCCCTGAACAAATAGGACATTAAAAAAGCTTCACTGAAATACGAAATAGCGGAATCATATGATCAACAATCGGTTGGGTGTTGGCATAGGCGCAACCAGGGAGGGGGGGGGGCTATGGAGACTGTAGCCCTACCCAAACTCTGAGCATTGTTTTTTTTAATCTCAGAGTATTTTACCTTTTTTATATAAAATTCATCCCCTACCTTTGCCTAGTGTAGCCCTTCCCACCCCCTCTGGGGGTAGTGACAGGGGAAAAGTGCACAATCCCGTGCACGAGTACGTAACTGTCACTACCTCAAGTCTGCCACGGCGTTGTCGTCGCGGAGGGGCTTAGTCCATGTTCTGCGGGGACGGCGGAAAGTGGTCCTGGGCTAACTCAGTAATGGAATCCACCATTGCTGACATGCCTAGGTACCTACGGTTCAACTGGAAACGGTTGTTCTCGCTGCCGGCCTCACAGGCTTGGATGACCAATGTGGTTAGGCGACATGCGGACTTCACCCCGCATGGCCACCGTCACGCAGTACTCACTTCTTCACCGGTCTTGGCCGAGGAAAGTCACCTCCTCTGGTTATATCATGGTCACCAAGAATTGGGTCATGCTGGGAAGATAGCGGCTTCCTGTAACCCTAGCGGCATGGGAGTATGATCCAAGGGTCCTGTTCTGTCACTCACTCACCCTCACCCATCCCCCCCACATCACCCAGTCGCCCAGACCCAGTCGCCCACCCACTCCACCAACACTCCCTCACCCCCCTGTCAGTAGGGTAGAAATGGCGTGGTCCACCTGCGTTAATGGTGGAAAAGTATGAAGCGATGTCCGTGAATGAGATAATGCCGGCCGGTGAAAGCCCGGTACCCGGTACTGTGGGGGTTGGCTCCGTTGCCCCCACTGGATCGTCAGCCTACGTAACGAGCAAATTGGCAGGAAACACCGGAGAAGTACCAGCACTGGCGGCGACCCAAGCCCCGCCGTCAGTGTTGCCAACGCTATTGGGCAACAAACAAGAGAAACGAAGACGTATCATCTCCACGTCATCGGAGCGGGAGACATCGACCCCGGCGTCGAAGAAGAAGTCATCGACGTCCCCGAAGATGGCTGGGGGCAAGATGAAGAAAGAGATAAAGCGGCTGAAGGACGAACTCACGTTGCGCGACCAGAAAATCATCGGATTGGAGGTTAAAATGAAAGTATTGGTCGCGCAACACGAACAGGAGATTGGGGCGCTAAAAAAAGAGCTGCAGCAGATCCGCGAACAGCTGAAGCGCCAGCCGTTCCCTCAGCAGCAGCAGTCGCAACAGCAGCAGCAGACGTCACAGGACCAGCAGCAGCGAAATCAGCGACAGCAGCAGGAACAGCAGCGGAAACAGCAGGAGAAGAAGCGACAGCAGCTGCAGAGACAGCAGGAGCAGCAACGGCAGCAGAAGAGTCAACAACAGCAGCAACATACGCAACAGAAGCAAAGAGAAGCCGAATTCGAAAGCGCCGGCGACTACCCCTGTCAGCGAGGAAATCGAAAAGATGCGCGAGCAACTGCGCAAGGAGTACGAGCGCACAGATTCGCTCCTCCTTAATTCCGAAACTGATGGGGAAGGCGGAAAGTGGTCGAAGGTCCTCGGGCGGCGAGCCAAACTCCGCCAGGGGGCCCAGACGAAGCCGGTGCCAGCTGCCCCGCCCAGGCCAGTTCCCCTGCCCAAAGGCAGGGAGGCCCGGAAAAAGGAGCTGCTCAGGAAGAGGAGGCCGCGTACAGCGGCGATCGTTATCGCGCGCAAGAGCGAAAATATCGAGTACGCGGCCCTAATCCGGAAGGCCCGGGCGGCGATTGATGTGAAGGCATACGGGGTCCAAGTTACGAGGACCCGAGCCACACAGGCAGGCGACATGCTGCTAGAGCTCCAAGGAGAGGAGCCAGCGGTAGCTAACTTCACTGAGAAGCTGCGAGAAGTGCTGGGCGCAGAGGCGGATATACGAAGACCGCAGCGCCGCACCACCCTGCTCCTGACGAACGTGGAACCGTCAGTGAGCCAGCAGGAGTTAGAGGCAGCGCTGCCAGAAGCGCGTGTCTTGAAGAAGGAGGCCATGTCGCGCGGCACCCTGGCGTATAAAGTCGAGGTGCCGATCCAGGCGGCACTAGACGCGCTCGCGCATGGCAAAATAGCGCTGGGGTGGAGCACCTGTAGGGTGCGCTCGCTCGAGAGGGAAAAGCTGACGGTTCGATGCTACAAGTGCCTCGAACCAGGCCACGTCGCTGCAAAATGCGCAGCAACAACCAGCATGGGCGACGTGTGCTATAGATGTGGGGGGACCGGTCACAAGATCCGGGAATGCCAGGAACCCCCCAAGTGCCCACTGTGCAGTAGAGTGGAGGGGCGTGACTCCACGCACGTCCTTGGCGGTAGAGGATGCCAGGACGGTGGCGCCCTAGGAGGGAGAGGCCGCAGTCAACGTCGTTGAATAGGCCACTCTCCTTCCTCCAGGTCAACCTGAACCACTGTGCAGTAGCCCAGGATCTCCTGTGGAGCACGGTGGGAGAGAGACAGGTTGACCTGGTGATAGCGAGCGAGCCCTACAGGGTAGGCGAAGTTCAAGGATGGTACAGAGACCGTACTGGACTGACAGCCGTTGGCATATGTCCTGACTGTCCCATTGCTCCGGGCAAGGTAGAGGAGGGGGAGGGGTATGTAGCTGTGCAGGTTGGAGAAATCACCGTATACAGCTGCTACTTCTCCCCGAACAGAAGACTAGAGGAGTTTGAAGCCTACCTTGCCTGTCTTGAGGAGAGCATCGCGAGGAAGACGTCAAGAGTCATCGTGGCCGGAGACTTCAACGCCAAATCCACGGAATGGCACTCCGGCCGGACCGACCCTCGAGGATACGCCCTGGGGGAGTTTGCCGCCCGGATGGATCTCGTTCCGACGAACATGGGCGGCACTCCTACCCGATTTCATCAAGGGTGGGGGTCGGTCATCGATGTCACCTTCGCGTCAGCAGGACTGGCCCGCTGGATCAAGGGCTGGTCCGTGCTGGATGAGGAGTCAGGGAGTGACCACCGGTACATCACCTTCACGCTGGACAAAGGAAATACCGTGGTCACTGCTCCAAAGAAGCTGGGAAGATGGGCGATCAGGAAGCTGGACGCCGATCGACTGGAGGCGAGCTTCCTGGCTCTCACCTGGGGAACGGGAGAGCGTCGGGATGACGAAGAAGAGGAGAGCGCAGAGGCCGCTGCCGCGAATGTCATCCGAACAGTGGCGGCGGCCTGCGACAGCGCAATGCCCCGTGTCGGTCCGCCGCGCAAGAGACAACCAGTCTATTGGTGGACCGACGACATCGCCGAGCTGCGGAGGGAGTGTAACCGGCTTCGTCGTCGTTACCAACGAACACGAAGAGACGACGAAGGCGCGGTAGAAGCTTCGCAGCAGTACCAGCAGGCTCGTCGTACCCTCAAGTCGGCCATACGAAGAAGCAAGAAGGCGGCTTGGGAGGAGCTATGTGAAGAAGCCGACGACGATCCCTTCGGCAAGCCATACAAGGTGGTGATGAAGAAAGCCGGAGGGCCGTCGGTGACGAGCCGAATGGAGCCAGGGGTGCTGCAACAGGTAGTGCAAGAACTGTTCCCCCAGCGCCCCCCGCTAACGGCGTCTTCTGCCGAGGTGCGAGAGGATTTCCCTCTGCTTAGTGTCGGAGAGGTGGACCAGGCGATCGACAGGATCCGGACCAAGAAGAGGAAGGCGCCGGGTCCGGACCTGATTCCCAACGTCGTCTGGGAAGTGGTCCACCGTGCAGATCCGTCCCTCCTGACCAACGTCTACAACCGTGCGTTGCAGGAGGGGACATTTCCGAGCAGATGGAAGGCGGCGCGGCTGGCCTTGATCAAGAAGCCAGGAAAACCAGATGGTCAGCCGTCCTCGTACCGGCCTATTTGCCTGCTCGACACCGTCGGCAAGGTGTTTGAGCGAACCATCGCGAATAGGTTGGAGGAGCACTTTGAGAAGCGGAAGACAATTTCGAGCAGTCAGTACGGATTCAGAACTGGCCGCTCGACTGCGGACGCCGCGCTTAAGTTAAGGAAGTTGGCGGAGAAGGCGATTCGCGAGCGGCAGTTCTGCGCGGCAGTCAGCCTCGACATCAAGAACGCGTTCAACTCGATACCGTATACGCGTATCATAGAGGCGTTGGAGTTGGCGCGGGTACCTGGTTACCTCGTGCGCATCATCAGAAGCTACTTCACCGGCCGCCGAATAGAGATGGAGTCGGCGGCCGGTCCAATCACGAGAGCGATGACCTGCGGCGTTCCTCAGGGATCAGTACTCGGACCTACCCTGTGGAACGCCGCCTTCAACGGATTGCTGAAGCTGGCACTACCACCAGGCGTGAAGTTGATCTGCTACGCTGATGACACGCTGGTGGTGTGCCAGGCAGAAACGACAGCAGAGGTCACGCGACGGGTTAACCAGGCGTTGGAGACGCTGACCCGCTGGATCGAGTCGGCGGGGTTGTGCTTGGCGGTGCAGAAGACGGAAGCTGTTTTGTTTACAACGCGCCGCAAGTACAGCCCACCCACCTTCGTCCTAAAAGGTGTGGAGATTGCGCCCTGTACAGCCCTGAAGTACCTGGGGCTGTGGTTCGACGGGAAGCTGTCGTTCCGAGAACACTTCCGACGGGCAGCTGAGAAGGCGGATCGAGTAGCCGGCCAGCTGTCCCGTCTGATGTCGAACCTAGGGGGACCGAAAGAGCAGAGAAGAAGACTGTACGTCAACGTAGTGATGTCGGTCCTCCTATACGGGGCGCCGGTATTCGCCGACGCCATCAAGATTCCGTATAGAAGAGTGGAGATGGAGAAGATCCAGCGAAAAGCCGCGATGAGGTGTGTCAGTGCATACCGCACTGTTTCTTCGGAGGCAGTAGGCGTGTTAGCGCGTATACCGCCGATCGAACTCAAGGTCGGCGAAATAGCGGAGGTATACGGTGCGAAGAAGAAAGCGAAGACGAGAAGAGAAGCACTTCGGGTCAAGCGAGTCATCCAGCAGGACACGCTTCGGAAGTGGAAGGACGCGCTCGCCCATTCGTCCAAGGGCGAGTGGACCCGAGCGCTGATACGCGACCTCGATGGATGGGTAGGAAGAGTGCACGGAGCGCTGAACTTCCACCTTACCCAAGTCCTGAGCGGCCACGGGTGCTTCGGCACGTACCTACACCGGATGGCGATAGCGCCGAGCCCCGTGTGCACGCACTGTGATCGAGGGGCGGAAGACACACCCTGGCACACCCTGTTCGAGTGTGAGGCCTGGAAGCATGAGAGGCGCGGGACGGTTTCAACACCACGCGATGAGCCGGATGAAGAAGACGACGACATCAGCCGTCTCGCGCCGGACACCCTGGTTCCGGAGATGATGAAGAGCGGCAGCAGTTGGAACCGGGTGTCGGCCTTTGTCTCGGCCATCATGAAGAGGAAGATGCAGGCAGAGTGGTCGAGGCAGAGGGCCGACGGAGAAAGCTCGGCCCACACCATCGATCCTGTACCATCCTGAAGAAGAGAAGCTCACCCGCCGTCACCACCTTCCTGCGTCGACACACGCACCCAGACGAGGAGGTGAAGGGTTGGAGCAACGGCAGCGCGTCCGTCTGCGGTGCACCCGAATTCCAGGTCGTCGTCGCGACAATGGCGGTTCCCTCGGTCAGTAGGGTGCGCCGTAGTGGCCCTTGAGGACAGCGCGCACCGACACGGTCGACGAAATGGGGGCTCGGGCCAGCCTCAATACGTCCGCACCAGCAACCCGACGATATGCTAGAGATGGTAGTTTCCGGGTTGCGAATGGCGAGGGGCGGTGTCTGGGGAGCCAATTGGGCATGCGTGCATCGCCTTACGCTCCACCATATGAAAAGCCCTTCCCACAGGTAATTTCTGGTTGCGCCTACGCTCCCTATTATATGTACATTAGGCATTTTTCCGGCGAAAAATTTTTCATAGATCTTCTGGACCGGGACCTGGTGAAAATTATTCAACATCTCGAGACGAATTCAAATCCATTATCAAAACTGATCCACACTCAATTTTAAACCAATACCCCCTCGTATAACCACATTTTAGATTGTATGTATCTCGAAAACGGAGAGTCTGCGCCAGATTTGGGCAACGAATTTGAACTCGGCGTGAAAAACTGAGCAGGAATAAGTAGTCCTCTCAATTTTTTTGATTTTGGAAAATTTTGAAAATTTCTTCATACACATCGGGCATTTTTTTCGACGAAAATTTTTCGAAGAGCTTCTAGGTCGGGACCCGGTGAAAATTACTCAACATCTCGAGACGAATTCAAATCGGTCGTCAAAATTAACCCACACTCAATTTTTGACCCATTATAGCCACCACCCCCTTCAGTATGAACAAATTTTCGCTTGTATCTCGGGAACGGAGGGTCATCACAAGATTTGGACAACAAGTTTGAGCTCAGTGTGGAAAACTAAGTCCGAATACGTGGTTATCTCTATTTTTATGATTTTGGAAAATTTTGAAAATTTCTCCATACTATAGGGGTGCGCATAAGTCAGTATTCGCTATCAAAAATCACTCATGCGAGCTATAACTCGTTCTATTCCATTCAGAATGCTAACTTATGCGCACCCCCTGTTTTATACATCAGGCATATTTTGGGCGAAAAATTTTTTGGAGAGCTTCCGGGCCGGAGCCCAAGCCTGGATTTAGCATTCTCGCGCCTCTAGGCAGAATAAAATTGCCACCCCCTCAGAATTTCGTTTTTTCCCCTTAATAAATACATTTTTTTTAAGTGTCGAAAATCTGCCGTCCTAGGCACGTGCTTATGTTGTCTATACGTGAATACGGCCCTGCCGGGACCTGGTGACAATTATTCTCCCTCTCGAGACGAATTCAACGCCGTCGTCAAAATTGATCCACACTCCATTTTTGCTTCAGGACAGCCCCCTCCCCGTATAACCACATTTTCTATTGTATCTCAGAAACGGAGGGTCAGTGCCCAATTTGGATAACGAATTTGAACTCAGCTTAGAAAATTGGGTAGGAATAGGTCAACATCTCGAGACAAATTCAAATCCGTTGTCAAAATTGATCCCCACTCCATTTTGGACCCAGTATAGCCCCCCCCGTATAACCACATTTTTAATTGTACCTCAGGAACAGAGGGTCAGCACAAGATTTGGACAAAGAATTTGAACTCTGAATGAAAAACTGAGTAGGAATAGGCGGTTATCTCAATTTTCTTGATTTTGGAAAATTATGAAAATTTCTACATACCACAGGCTCAACTAGGGGAGGGGGCTATGAGGATTACAGCCCTGCCTAAACCCAGAGCATTTTTTTTAAATCTCAGAGTACTTTACCTTTGTTGTATAAAATTTATGCCCCTACTTTTCTCTGTTTCAGCCCCTTCCAGGGGTAATTCCTGGTTGCACCTACCACTTCTTGAACTTTTTGTATTTTTGTTTTTGTCATTTTCGACGGACTGAAGCCGAGAATTTTCACACCTCTTATCAGTACGAGTTCTTAAATGAAGGTATCACCTAGGGGTTTTTCCAATATCATTGAATTTGAAGTCGATTTAACCCTACGTCCAAAATATGTAGTAATACCTAGAAAGGTATGAAGTCCGAAACTTCATAAAATGCGATATAACTACTGTTTCATAAGTTTAGATGCTCGCCAAACTTATTTCTGACAACGATTTGACCCCAATTTGTAAATTACAGCATCGAAATGGGAGCGACTCAATAGTAGGAAAAACAATAAGCACGACATGAGTGTCATTTCAATAATCGGAAAGGCCACTGAACTAAATTTCTATTATGATTTTACCCTAATGTGAAAATTGGGGCATTTGTGGAAGTACGGGAGCGGAAAAGTGGAATTATCGATATAAGCAACTCGATTATCGTATCAGTGTATTGAAAAGTCACTGAACTCATTTTTAATGATCGTTTGAATCCCATGTAAAAATGGAGATATCTGAGAAGTGTAAAGGAGGAGGCTAAAAAGTATAAAAATGTGTAGGTCCTCGGTGGGTATCATTTTGTTGGTTTAAACAGTTGCTAACTTGTTTTTGATAACGGTTTTAGCCTCACGTAACAATATGGACATCGGGCAGGGGGTGGCAATGAAGCTCAAAAGTAGAAAAATCAATAAGTCCTACATGGGATTTATTTCGTTGGTTTGAAAGGTCACTAAATTCATTTTAGATTAGATAATGATTTTGCTCTAATGTGAACATAGATAGGGTTATCTGGGGTGAGGGAGCGGTCTCGAAAGTTCGCTGAACTCATTTTAAGATGGTTTGATTCGAACGTGAAATTTGGAGTATCGGGGTGGGAAGAAGAGGAGAGGGTTTAAAAGTGGAAAGATTAACAAGTACAATACGGATATCATTTCAGTAGTACGAAAAGTGGCTAAATTCATTTTCGATATTTTTACCTTAATGTGAATAATATACTGCCATCGGGGGGGGGGGGGAGGTCAAAAGTGAAAACTTCGATACGTTCAAGATGGACGTCAGTCCTTTCTAGACTTATTTGTCAGGCTGATTCCGAATCCACGGCCGAGTTCTCTTGCCACCCAAAATTTTTCCGGTAATGCCTCTACAGTTGCGAAAAGAGCCATTTTACGCGTTTTCAAGCTTATTCCTCAATTTCTCACGCATTCCCAAGCTGATGAAATATTGAAGAATGTTTTTCCAGTAAATTTCGACAACCGATTACTTCAGTTCTGCATTCTTACACATTGGATTCCTCTCCCACCCAACATGCAAAATGTACAGAAAATGCGTAATAATTTATAGAGGTGCCTTGAGCGGTCGATGATCTTAACGCGCCTCTGGTTTAGCCCTATTAAGGCTGGTCCAGACTGATCACAATTCCTTAAGATTTAAGATATCTTAAGACTCGTATATCCATCGGCTCAGCCTGTCGGCCACTTGACAAAATGGCGCCTTTACGCCGAATCTTGCGGATTCACTTCACAACACACCCGACAGTTTTTCAGTTTCTACGTGTCATCTCATAGACACGAATTCGGGAGCCCAGATTCGGCTCGGCAATCGAATTTTCGTCTACTCAGCTGTTCGTGCGACTCGATTCGTTCGATTAGCGATAAAAAGGGAACCGAACATGTTCGCCATGTTCACCTCGATGCGGCCGCATCGGTTTCGCCATTTTCTCGAAAAGAAGCGAAGATTTATCGTTCTTCTCCTTCGCGTCGCTTCGGACGTAAAATGAATGGGCGAAGAAACGTAGGGGCGCAGAGGGGCGCGCGGGCTGAAACATAGGTTTATTAAATCGGAAAGTTTTTGACAAAATTTCGAGCCATAAATTAGCTGTTCGCTTCATTTTTGATTCGAGAGCGGCGAGCGTAAAAAATTGTCGAATTTCGTCCGTTTCGGAAACGTTGCATTTACATGAGCTCGACATGGTATATAAAAGTTTCGCATCGCAACGCCATAACAGCTTTCATTTCGAAATAAAAAATAGATAAAAATCGTATTTATTTTTACGGTCCAACTTGAATTTACGGCCGGATCGACAGTGAACTTTCATTCATTCGGCGTAATCCAATTTGTATGTTTTTTCCCGCGCTTTAGATCTCTTTTTTTTTCTCTTTCGTTTTCGAAAACGCCTCCTCCTGGTTTCTTCGCCGGAATCCCGCTATGTCGCGATAAAACCTCAACTTGCGGCTCGACTCGTGTGTCCTGTTTGAGAGAGAAAAAGGAAATCGCGCCAGCGTCGAGCCAATAAGGAAAAGTGCCCGGATGCGGGCTCTGCTAGCCGAGTAATTGAAATGTTTAGCCGGGTAAATGCTTTCCGAATGTCTGTTTTACATTTTTGGTTCGGCTCGAAAATTATATAGTTATTAATTCGGGTACTCTCGAGATTTTCGGCAACGTCGTGTATAATATACACGAAAATCGCCTGCTCGGATATTCCGTTCTGTTATGACTTCAATGGAGCTAGTTAAGGCGAAGGGGAGGGGGCTATAGCGGCGGCACCGAACATAACGAACTTTGAACGAATACGTAGCTCCTATGTCTACACAGTGTACGGGTATGGATGGTACACAGCTGTTGCCAATGTTAGTCGTGTAGACCTTTCAAAACGTAAAGTTTCACTTCTATTCTCATTCTTTCCATAAGCGCACCGGTGAACCTCTTCATCGTTCTCTATGACGATGCTGTGGAACACGTGCATCTGCACTTGACTCGCGCACTTTAAACCAAATTATCTTCGCGAGTCTCTCTACAGACCCGTGAAAATATTATTTGTGATACAGTCCATGAGAAAGTGCCTCAGATCGGGAAAGTCAACTTTTCCGCAGGGTCAGAACTAGCGCATTTAAGATCCAAGTTGTCAAGAATGCTATAAAGTAACAATAACTGTAGAAGTGCAATTTTTCTCAATTTTCTTTATCGATAGTTACCGATAAATTCAGTTGTTCATTGATATAAGTCGATAAGCATCGATTGAAAAAGCAGATATTTTAGACAAATTTTCAGTGAGTAAAAATGAATAAAGCAAGGCCAGTTCAAAGAGATATGGGAATTGAGAATCAGGGGCATATTACTCCCCTATGTATATGTGGTGTAACTCGCGCCACCTGCAAGTGGTTTGAGTCCCTCTAGTTTCGGATACATGTGGTTCACAAAAAAATGTATAAAAAAATAGTCGAAAAATAAAGAGTTAGGCATTTCAGAAAAAGTTCCTGTTTTTTCTTAATCTAGAAACTTCAATTTTTCGGGCTCCACCTAAATGGAGGTTCCATGAGGATATGGGGGGGGGGCAAAAGAAGGCAAAGAATAAAAATATTAAAAGAAAGAAACAGGTGGTTCAATAAAAGTTTTTTGAGAGGGGAGCGTTTTTCAATGATCAGCTCCGAGAAGTATTTAATCTAAGCCCAATTTTGGTTATTTTGGTCCCTTCCAGCTTTGATAGTCCGGACCGCAATTGGTTATGTTTGAATTCAGGTATCATTTAAACTGATTTTGACCGTTTCTCGTTTCTTCTGATCGTTCTCACGTCATGTTTTTCCAAATTTCATTTCATTGGTTTGTTAGGCGTTATTGGTCACATTTGATCATTTCTCTTCATAGTCGTTTTGGTCATGTTTGGTTGATATTTTCTCCATCCAGTTTTTGTCATTGCCAGTTACTTTTCTGTTTTGTGTTGTTAGCCCGGATGAGACTGTTTTTTCAGGCTGATGCTGTTGTCATAGGACTGTTTCAGTTTTATTTAGACTTGGTCATTTCTACTTTCTGGTCGTTTTTGCTATACTTAATTCTAGTTATTTTCCGCCATTTTTGGTCAGCTTAGGTCACTTATGGTTATTTGTGATCGAATTTCGTTATCCAGGGCGTCTAGTGAAACACGCCCCTACAGGGTTGGCATTTTACGTGTAAAATGAATGTAAAATGTACATAAAATGTAAAATCGACGTAAAATGCGAAAAAAGAAGAAGAAAAAAAGCAATAAATTGATGAATGATAGATGATAAGAAATGAAAATGAAAATTGAAAAGGAACTATAAAATGAATAATTGAGATGAAATTCAGTAAATTTTGACGGTAAAATAAGACCAGTAGAGAATTTTAGGAAAAAATTGCTGATACCACAAAGTCCGATGAGTTTTAATTTGATTTTTTTTGTATTTAATAGAATTTATAAGATTTATTAAAAATTATTTTTTGTTCTTAGAAAATTTTTAATTTTAAGTTTAAATTCTAAGAAGTTTCGCGAAAAATGTTAAAATTTGTTCTCTAGTCTTTTGTGATTCAATATAAAACACCCTACTTTCCTATGAGTTACCGATAGTGAATTTGAGAACTATAAATTAAATCGGGTAGAACATAAAGGGGTTAATTCCACTTTTGTCGTTTCTGCTTTTCTCACGGATTATGGGGTATTGAAGTATCGCAGATCTGCTGGCGTGGTCGAAATTTCGTACTGAAACAGCTGGGAAAGTGCTTTTTGGCAACGTCGCTTTCTTTCATTTTTTTGTAAATAAAATTTTTTCAAAAAATTGATTTTTTTCCACAAATTGTTTCAAAATGGTGTACTTTAATGTGAAAAATAGAAATAAATAAAAAATTTCGGCCCACTCCACTCTTTTTGCATTTTTATACCTGAAAAGTGCTCTTTTTATAGAAACTGCCACATATATAGACCAAATTGAATCGGTTAGAACTAAAAGGGGTTAAGTCCACTTTTGTCGTTTTTGCGTTTTTCACGGATTATAGGGTATCGAAGTATCGCAAATCTGTTGGTGAGGTCGAAATTTCGTGAAACAGCTGGGAAAGTGCTTTTTGGCAACATCGCTTTCTTTCATTCAGAACCAAATGGAGCTTTTTCAAAAAATGGATTTTCCCCAGAAATTGTTCAAAAATTGAGTATTTTAGTATAAAAAATAAAAATAAATAAAAAATTCCGGTCCATCCCCTTCTTTTTGCATTTTTATACCTGAAAAGTGCTATTTTCAAAAACGAAGTCGCAATTTTCCAGTACAGCTTCAGAACTTTTTTTCCATACAAGCAGGGATTTTGCTCGATTGGAATGGGACCAAGACTAGATGTGACCTCTTCATGTCTGGCTACAAGGGAGGGGGGCAATTTCGAGCCGTAAAACTGCAAAAAATCGTTCAGAACCGAAACGGGTTAAGTCCAAAAACTTTTAGCCCCAGCTTCGGTCCATCAAAGTTTTATTTGACGGAACCCGGCTTAAAAGTTGTCTCTTGTGACCCTCTACCACCACTCTGAAGGATATATTCCACAATTTTCAAATTTTCGAATAAAATAGTTTTCTTCACTTCCTGAAAAGTGCAATTTTTGGACTTAACCCCTTTTGGTTCTAACCGATTCAATTATAAAACTGAATGATAAAGGAGACGACTATTTTTGACTGTAGTTCAGCTGTGTGCAAGTTTTAAAAACTTTAATTGAAAAATTGAACTTCAATTTTTTTTTACTCATTTTGATTCATTTCACATTTTACATGTAGAATGTAAAATAAAAAGTTATTTTACAGAAACTATTTTACATTTAGAATGAGCATGTAAAATGTATTTTACCTGCTAACCCTGCGCCCCTATCGTTGGTTTTGACCGAGAACTTAATTCGAGGAGCGACAAAACCTTCAATTGATAATGTCTAGTTCTTTTATGAGTGAAAACTTTCTCTCTCCAAAAAAGAAAGCTGGAAAGTTTACCAACGTTGAATTTTCAAACAGGAACATATCGAATAAAGTTTCAAAATAGGACGTTGTGGGTCACTGAATTTGAATATCCAATCAGACTTCTGATCCCACTCCGACTTTTTGGCCCAAAATCCTAATTTTACTTATAAATTAACTCCATTATTTCTTTTCTGTTTTTCAAACTCTGTAACGAATCGAAAATGCAGTTTAACACATCGCTGATTTTGAAAACCGCAATAAAAATTTCTGATCTGACTTCAATTTGGATTCATCGGTTGAAATGGGCAAAGAGGCTTAAATCTTAGTCGGATCAAACATCTAATGAAATTTCCAAAACGACGAAGTAGAAACCCCCTTTTTTAATACTTCATTCAACTTCTTAAAGTTAGTTTTGCCCATTTTGAGGCCTCAGTAGAGGCCGAATCAAACAGAATGTATGCTCAAATTCAGCGGCCAAAGAAATTCCATTTTTGGTACTTTGTTTAATATTTTGTCATTTGATAATCCAAGTTGGTGGAAAGTTCCATACTAAAATAGTAAGAAATCTAAAACAAAAAGTGCTGAATTCATGAATCCGAAATCCGAATATCAGACAAAAGAATATTATTATACTCGTAAATCTATTTTTACATAATTCGCGTTTTTTGAAAACTTGATTGACCCATAGGAATTCATCGGAATCGGGCATTTAATTCTCGAATTGAGTTAAATCGGCCAAATAAAACTGGCCCTTAGAATAAATTATAAAATCTGTATCCGAATTTAGCAAAGAGAATTCAATAAAGAAGAATCCAAACCTAGAATTTTAGATTTTTCTTCAAAAGAGGATTTTAGATTCCAAATCCAAGAGCTTAATTCTCACTGAAAATAGAACTCTGGATTCCAAGAAAACGCCAAATCCAGGATAAAGTAATTTGGAAACCAGCTCTTGAAATGTTGAAATTCAGGCATAGATCAGAATCTAGGTTCTTGGATTCATACGGATTCAATATCCCCAAATTAATTCAAAATCCTGACAGGCATTCTAATTATTCAAAACTGGATTCAAAATCTGGAGTCTCGAAATTCGATTATGAATTCTTTTGTGCCGTAGAGACCTCTCTGTTTTATACTTCGATGGCTTCGGTCTGTTTTTTTCATCAGTATTGGTCAATTTTTAATCCGTTAGGCAGTTGTTTTCTTCTTGGTCATTTTTGGTTACGGTTTGGTTGTGTACCAGTTACGGGGGCTGGGTTGTTTAGCAATTTCGACCGTCGGTTTTCGGTCTAATTTGATCGTTTCTGATCGTTTTTCAATCGACTTGAAAGTTTTTAGTCATATTTAATTTAAGCTGATTTAGATATTCATATTGGTCAAATTTGGTTGTTTCTGGCAATTTCAGACCGCTTACAATCATTTTTTCTTACATAGGTAAACTGTTCTAAGTCGGTCGCTTTTTGTTAACATTCATCGATACAGCCATTTTTTTAAATTATTTGTGGTAAGATTTAGTAGTTTAGTTCTGACTGTCATTTATCTTTAGACTGTTCGTCACATGATCAGTTTGGGAGGATTTTCAATTTTGGACCGTTTGTTAGTTTCGAGCTGTTTGTTCTAGATGTTTATATAATTGTGAGCTTTCCATTGGTTGCACTGTTCGCCAATTTAAGCCCCTTTAGTTTCTCTTTCTTCCTTTTTTGTACCCAATTTTAGACTTGTACTGCTGTTTAACCATTTTGTGTCAATTCTTAGTTAGATTTCGTTTGCTTTGCAGTTACTCCGTTTCCAGCTGATCACGAATTTTGGTATATTCACGATCGTTTTTATAGCAAAACTTTACTATTTTACTTTTTTGAAATTTTTGATATTTTTTTAGCCATCTTTAGCGTAATACTTCTGTTTCCAGTTATTTCTGGTTTTCATTTTTGAATCTTATAACGTAGATTTTCAATAGTTACTTTGGGTATGGAAGTAAGGTGCGAAATTCCATTAATAAATTTTTACTTGAATTAGTTGCCCACGAAGCTGGAAATTTTCGGAAGTTAGCAAATAAAGTAAGAAAAAAATCAATTTTGTGGGATAGCGAGTAAAATAAAGTTTCTAAACTATTTTTCCGCTAATTTCCGATCTGTAATCAAATCTTTTCTTTATGTGTCTTTTAAATTAATCCCATTGATGATATCGCTGATAAGCTTTGACCATCGCTTGATTGTGAGAAAATGTGGCTTTAGTAAATTCTGGAGTCAGTCTCGAAATCAGCATTAAAGTATACGGTTAGAAACAATACTTCACCCGTAATGTCATGGGACAACTTTTGAAACTTCACCTATATAAAAGATGAAAATAAACAAGAACTTTTCCCACAGACTTTCACAGTCCCATCGAGTCTCATCAATTTTTCATCCAAGTTCCAAGGTATGATTATCAGAAAAGTGCAGCACACGAATATATAACTCCTTTTTGTGATCTTCTTCCGCCTTCTCATTTCAATAATTCGGTACCTACCTACTAATTATTACTATTGGAAATATAGTTTCCCAAATACAGTACCCTTAGTTTATTATTCGAGAAAAGTTTATTTTTCACAAAAATCGAAGCAGTCAGTCGAGCCACGTTATTTTACTCGCTTTCGCCCTAATCTTCCTTCACAAAATAGATCAGAATCACTCGTTCTCCCACCAACAGTATATCAGTCAGTTATCAAATTCTGATTCGTATTTACATTCATTTTCTTCGTTCATGAGGCACGATAATAATTACCCATTTTTAACTCGTTCACACGGCATTTAAACCTGTATTTTTTGGCTTCTTGTAACTGCGTCACACGCAGCCAACCAATGTTTCTTCGATGTCGTTTTTCGTGACTGCCGACAATATTTTGGGCTGAATACGTGTTTCACGGCTGGGTGTTACACACAACCGATCTCGCCATCTCCGACTAATTTATCGAACATTTGCGCGGTTAACGTAACGAGCTTTTAAGTTTTATATAAATAAACTCCGATTGGATCGGCTCGAAAACGGCGTCGTTTTACTTTTAAATTAATACTTCATAAATAAAACCGCGTTCTGGGTTACGTGCTATGAAACCGTTTGTAAATGCTTTGCACATACACACGTCGATGACAGCATCGTGAAACATTCACCAATTGCCGTCATGCTGCGATATGTAGCCGGAAAACACGTATGGCCTTTTAGAATAAACAGCAAAGTCGGGAATATTTGCTGTTAAAAGTCCATCATCAAGGGACCTTCTTAGAATCATCTGACTTGAAGGCATCTATCCAGAAGCTCAAGCTCCAATCGCTATATGTTATATCTGGGTCACTCCATGTCAGTTCGACAAGCTGTCGTTGACCCCTTAGATTTGGACCAGAGTGACAGGGGCAGCTTCAGTGTACCCCAGTAGTACGGCTGTGAAATAGTTCAGCAAAATATTCACTCGGTTTTGAGTTCTCGATGTTTTTCAAAAATAAACACGAATGATTTATTTTTTCTACATCTCTCTGGAGAGAACACAAGCATAAGTGCGCGAAGTTTTTGTTTTGCAAAAGTCGCAATGTCCAAGATAATTTTGGAAAAATTTCAAATCAGGAACTTCTGGCTCCCAAAATACTTTAGGTATACACTAGGGGGCTTCGCGGTCCAACCCCTGCAATATCCCCCATAATCTAGCGTAGGCACGTGCCAATGTTGCCTATATAAAAATACGGCCCTGATGGACGTCATAGTAACATAAGTGTATCTTACCCTACATTAAAAAATTTCCATGAAAATTATATGAAAACAACACGGCGCTACACCATCCAGGAGCCCTCTCCTCCACCGAGGACCCCCCCCCGGTGGGCTACCCTCTGCCAATCTCCACCACAGCTGTCCGCCTCCATCATAGTCACTTTCCCCCACCATGCTCCTCCTCGCCCACCACGACGCCTTTCCTCACCGTGGTCGTCCTCCCTCTCCAAGAGCTCCCACCTCGACCGAAAAGCCACCCGGGGTAGGATA
Organism: Acanthococcus lagerstroemiae; assembly: GCA_031841125.1. NCBI lineage: Eukaryota > Metazoa > Arthropoda > Insecta > Hemiptera > Eriococcidae > Acanthococcus > Acanthococcus lagerstroemiae. Next base: position 37,710,898 of record CM063108.1, on the reverse strand, counting down.
TCTCTGGTGAAACGTGAGATTAAGGTACAAGGGAGGCCACCAGGGATTTATCCTCACAGAGGGGAAGAAGGAGATCGTTTTTACTGTTTAATGTATAGAGTGCCCTCCTCCACCACAACTCCTCCTCGTCCTTCACCGAGACCTTCCTCCCCCAAGTTCCCTCCCCCATCATGAATCCCCTCCCAAGGATAGGCTATCCCTTGAGAAATGAGCAATTAAAGAGCAGGGTATGCAACCCGCAGTGGGTTTTCTTCTCCCGGAGGCGGTGGCGGATTTTACTAAGCTCCCTCCTCCACCATGAACCCCATCACAAGGGTAGGCTACCGCTACAGAAATGAGTAATTAAGGGGCAGGGTAGGCAACCCGCAGTGGGTTTTTTCTCCCGCAGGTGGCGGTGGAGGCGGCGGATTTTACTTTTTTTAGTTTACAGAGAGATAGATTTAGCCACATTTTTCCACACTGAGGGTAAAAGTTTTCTTAATGACCAATAAAACTTTGACGAGGGCAATTATTCAAGTAAATGAGAAAAATTATTACAAAAATATGCTATAAATTACAAACTGAAAAAAAGTGTCACAAAGTTGAAAAAGACAAAAATGGTTCAGTAATCGTAATTAATCCACGTATCAAAGTCACACCAACTTATGTGGTGTTTTGTCGGCAGGGACGTACCAAAGAATTTTTCCGGGGGGGGGGTGAAAATCCTAACTGATTCAACTCAAAATTTCCAAGTATATCAAAGCAAAAAAAAAAAACCTGACTTGTTGAATTTTCTCAACTTCTCAACTCTCAAAATTTCCAAGTATTATCACCGAAATTTCCCAACTCCGCGTGACTGAAATGGTTAATTTTTCGTAACTTCTGAGTAAAATATTTCCTCCAGGGGGCCGTGTTAGTTGGCCGCAAGGGCAGTAAAATTGCTTTTCACACAATACAGCGCTAGACATCAGGTAAATTAGCGTTTCAAATGAAGTGATTTTCGCCAGTATTTACTATACAAGAAAAATTTTAGGCGTTCAAAAGTCACCTATCGTCGAACGAGAGTCCAGCACCTAGCCTCAAGACTGAAACACCTTATAGAATTGTGGTGCTTTTGCTCAGTTCACGGAAAAACATCAAATTTTGGGGCCCCAATGGTGGCTGGATCAAACACGAATGCAATATTCTGAATCAGCAACGCAGAAAATCCCGATTCTGATACTTTGTCCAATTTCTTAATCAAGTGGATTTCGCCCTTTTCAAGAATTCAGTTTGAATTTGAAGGATCTGATCGAAACCGGATCAAAAATCCAATTGGGTATGAATGCTGACGTGAACAAACCTTGTAAGGGCAATCTCGGTCACATTTAGTTGTTTTAGTCGAAAAATGGACTAAGAAGATTTTTTTTTTTACAAACTGAATGATTTACTGGTGCTAGAATGAGTTTTTGAACGGCAATTTACACCAATAACTAATAAAATAAATTTTTAGAATAGTTTTCTTCCCTTCGGACTTCAAAACAAATTATTTTGTCCTCACGAGATTTGTTCACGTCAGTGTCGATATTCAAAATCAAGGATCCAAAAGAACCCTATTCTGATGCTTCACTCGATATATTTTCATTTGGGATTTCCAAGCTCGTAAAAATTTTCAACCCACGATTCTTTTTTCTGAAAAGAAACCAGGTCTTGCCCCATAATGACCCTCGCTTACTTTTGCGTCGATCTGAAAAACAGATGGAAGCACTTCACGACACGATCTACAATGGTCTCATAGGCTAAAAACCAATTTTTAGCCATCATATTGTCCCTTGCACACAAAACACCACTCATATTGGTGAAGACTTTTAGTAACTTAATCAATATGACAATTTGACCATCAATGCGAATTTTCAGCAATTTTTATAGATAATTTCAAACTTATATTTCTCCTTTAGACGGAAAATTACCCTCACAAATTTTGACGGGGCGTTTATAAGGTTTTCAATCCAACAGGGTATGTTATGACAAATCCCCTACTGTTCGTCTACAGCAAAATTGAGTCACAACAACCAAGGATTTTCAAGCGGAAAATTTTAGTTTCTTATCAAATAAAAAAAAGTTTTCTCCCTTCCAACATAGGTTAATACATACTCCCGAATTTTGAATTTCAAATAGCGAAAGAAGAATCGAAATAGGGGCATTTTAGGTCACTGATTACAAACATCGCATCAGATTTACAATCCAGTCTCAATTTAGGCCAAAAGGTCCCAATTTCAGAATTTGTACTTGAAATGAGGAAAACTGATTTTGTCTGAAAAATCAAATAAAGCATCGAAAAGGGGGTACTTTGGGTCAGTGATAACGGATATTGTATTTGATTTCTCATATAGATCGAATTTGGGCCCGAAAATCCAAATCTCAGACCTAAAATGACTAAATTCGCCGGATTTGAAAAATCCTTTGATTTGTAGGACCAAATTACAGCCAGATTAATAAGCTGATCTGATATTCATAATTAATGATCAAAAAAGTACCTCGTATTTCGGCACTTCGTTCGAATTTTCAAGATAAGTTGACTTTGACCATTTCGGGTCCATAGTTTGACTTCGTCCGACCCGAATCGGAGCTACACCAAAAATCTGATACGATATTAGTAATTAGCAATCCAACATTTCTCTATGTCGGTACTCGGATTGATATCTTGCCATTTGGAATTTCTTAGTGTTACGAGTGGGCCCATCCTAGAGGCAGAAGAGGGATTTCTTTACTTAAAAAAAATTAAACCTTGCCATTTGAAGATACTAGTTTGTCCTGTATCGATCTGACTTCGAAACAGCTATGAATATTTTAAAGCCACGAGTTCCAACATTGAAGTTTTTCCAAAATTAAAAGTTTTAAAAATGGGACATATTACAGGTCCTTATAATTCATACCCAGATCTTGCGCGTCTTTAAGCCCAGATTCTATTGCCAAAAATAGAGAAAAGTCAATAGCATAGGTACTTTGAGAGTGACCACTTTTGAAAAACAACGATAACTCGAGACAGGATTAATATTTTGCCTAAATAGTTTCACAGAAATACTACCTACTGGAATACACTGAGGCCTGCCCAGTCAGGTTGGTCTAAATCGAAAAATCTGAGGACCAAAAGATTTTTACTCAGTCTCATCAGCAGCATTCCAACAACATTTTTGAACACCATACTCTATTCATCAACAGAACTCCCAACAAAAATGTGCAGCGAGTTTTCAGATTTTCTTGGCACTTGAATTCGAAACAAGTCGCTTCCAGTTCTTATACTCGTACTTCAAAACGTAATAAGAGTTCGTATTTTGCAAATCAAATTTCACCAATACAAACAAACTGAAAGCTGATAACAGCTAATTCAGTAACTGATCTGTAAAAAATACAGTAATTCTTTTTTTGCTATACGTGAGTACTATAACGAACAAACAAAATTAAGCTATTAATCGGGCTGGCAGTGTTTATTGTACCATTTTTTAATTACTTTATCCGGAGGGTGCAAATGCGGAAAAAATGGTGGCGAATACGAAAAATATTCAATTACAATTTTTCGACTCTTCGATATTCCGATATCAACTTGCTGTTATAGCGTACCAACTATACAATAACGTTTAAAAAAAATGATCGGCTTCGTTGGCGAATATATCATGTTTTTAAATCTGAACTGCAATCAGCCTGTATGACAATTTTATCTCACCGACGTGAGTATACGTTTAATTAACCTTCTCGTTGTTATTGAGAAGAGGGGATGCGGGGCACAAATGGAAATCACGCATTAGTTATTGAGAGGTCAGGAAATGGCGGTGTTTTGGAAACTTCTGAAAGCTTGGATATTATAAATGGCTATTTTGACAAATCGGAACCTCCTCCGGCTCGAACAGTCTTCCAGGGCCTTGGCAAGGTCGCCGGAAAAGTATGGGGTTTTCGAATAAAAACTTAAATATGGAACAAGCGTTACTCAATGGCTCAGAGAGCGGCCAAATGAACGAGAGCTCGAAACATCGCAACAGACGTGAGATTTATTGACTTGCTGATATTCAACCCCTAATGTCTTCATTTAAAATATGCAATCGATTGATACAGCCGCTACACTACTTTGCCCTAGAATTCGTAGGCATCTGCCAAATATTTTCAAGTCTCAGTACAGCCTGATGAAGTTTCAGGAATCTCAGCATAATCTAAATAAGTCTCGAATGCGCTCTGGAGAAATCATAGCGAATCTTAACGAAGTTCCAAGGGTTTCAACGCATAGTTTCCAGGAGATGCGGGTTTTTCGAGTTTTCGTACGAGAGTTGAGGACATTCGAAACAAGAGAAAGTATAGACAAGGCGCATGTATTGATTAGTCGATAGTAAAAACAGATCTGTCTGAGAATATTCAAACATAAATGTAACCAAACTCCGATCGAGGGAGAAAAAAAGAGAGTGAGTCATGAAAATAAGAAGAACGTTGTTTAGAAAAGATCACGTACAGGAAGTATAGGTATGCGGAAGACAAAAGACGTTCCTAAGACGCGTCTTAGTACTGTCTGATGGAGTTTTTAGGTATCTCAGCATAGTCTGAATGATTCTAGAAGAGCTGCTGCAGCCGCTACGGACCCCCCGGCAGGGCTCCCCCGCCGTCACCACGTACCTGCGTCGCCACACGTACCAAGACGACGAGGTGAGGCATGGAGGAAGCGCATCCGGCTGTGGGGACCTGTATTCCAGGCTAGTACTCGAGGAGCGCGAACCTCGAATCAGTAGGGACCCCATGGTGGCTCTGGCAGGCCTTGAAGCGTCCCTCGAACCACGGATGCGATACTCGAAAGGGTAGTTTGTCTCAGGGGCCACTCTGGATGCGTGCGCATCGTCATACGTCCCACCACACCATAGTCTGACGGCGAGTCTCGAATGCGCTCTGAAGACATCATAGCAAATCTTAAGAAAGTTCCAAGGAGTTTCAACGCATAAAAAGTAGCGGGTTTCTCGAGTTAGTCCGGATCACGGCAAGGGCACTCAAAGTCAAAATAAAAAAAAAGGTATAGAGAAGGTACGTGCATTAATTAGTCGATAGTTAAAAACATATCTGACTAAAAATGCTAAAACATAAATGTAACTAAACAGATGTCCTACCTGGCCGATCGAGGGTGAAAAAAGGAGAGTAAGTCACGAAAATAATAAGAAGAATGTGATTTAGAAGAGATCACGTAGAGGAAGTACATATAGGTATACAGGTGACAAAAGACATTCCTAAGATGCTCGCATCGTGCTACGCAGAAAGTAGCCAGGCAGGATGATTTATACGAAAATGTATGTAGAAGAGCAAAGGGTCGTCGCAGAGTCTTAAGGAGTCCTAACATGTTCAAGAAATTAAAATGATTTTAAGCACAGCCCTAGAGAGAGCCTTGACGAATCGTTAACTCGGGGTTCGGAAGTTTGAGATGTTGTAAAATGCACCTCAAAGAGTCTCTACACTGTCTGAAAAGTCTTAATGAATCAATAATTTTAATGTATTTTCCAGCGCGTCTTAACGAGTCATAAAACCATCGTAACAAATCTTAGCAAGTTTTGATGAGATCTTAAAAAGTCTTACTAGTCGTAAAATAGTCTTAGCGAGTTCTAATTTTTCTATTTTTCACAGATTTGAGTAAAATGGCAAAACGAAAGGTCTAGAACCTCGAGCTCCTCTTCGCAGCTACTACCTTGGACTCATACTTTCAAGTCATGACGGATCTAGGGAATAATCCTAATGGGAAATTCGAAAGATGTAAGAATTATAATGTTTACACTACCACACCTTCCTCCTTCGGAGTGCTCGGACAATTTTCCAACCTTCATGATAATAACTAAGTCAGTGCACGAAAGATGCCGACTTTGAAAACCCCTTTCCCTCCTTGGAAAATCACCAATGTTACAAAGGGAGGAGAGGGTTTCACCAAACTTGGATCCCGGGGCCCAAAAGTCCTAATCATGGTGCCTACCAGTTTCAGAAAATAAAAATTCATGCTACTTTTTCCTTTTTTCACGCCATTTTTCATGCTTCAAGTTTTCTCTAAAAAGTACACCCCCTTATATATACTTGTTTTGTAGGAAATTTCTTGTGCTTTTTTTAGCATGTTTCATTCTGATAAGATACTTTAATGATAATTTAGAGAGAAAAAAAGAAACTTTAAATCGAAAAAATTTTAGATTTCAAATGCTAAAAGTTCATGCTTTTACAAAAAATTGTAAAAAAACATGCCATTTTCATGCTTTCACGCTACATCGAGCAAAGTCATGCTATTTTCTGGTTTTGCATATTTTCATGCCCGGTAAACACCCTGTAGATCCGGCTCTGCCTTTTTCCCACTTTTTACGATGGTTTGAAACATTTCAAAATTCTTGCGGGCTCGTTTTTCTGTACAACTTTTAGAAATTTATCACAGATTCGCTATGACTTGAAGATTTATATTCAACTTTTGAGGCTCTTCTCCACTTTCTGGGACTCCTTGAAACACTCAAAGATTCTAACCGATTTGTTTTATAGACTTGACATGGTGCGTCACTTATGATGCGTTTCTGATTTCATTTTCTTCTTTTCTCTGGGAGAGGCAATTGCCCCAAGACACGGGCCAGCCCTTAGAACAGAGAATCACACGGCGTCCTAGATTGAAATAATAATTTTCAAGCTGCGCGGCAGTAACGAGCTAAATTCGGCAAAAACACTAACTTTATCTGGCCGGGAAGTCATGTGCGCGTCTTTTCGAAGAAAATTAAAACGAGAAAAGAAAAACGCGCGAAAATATTTCACCTGCGCACACACGTGAGGAGAAAAATTATTAAAGGCGCCACGTTTCGAATAGCTGTGTAGCTAGCTATATATGCTGTTTCCAGAGGAGATGTGATAAAACACGGGGAAAAAAGAAGAAAAAGAAAAACGAAGAGAAAAAACGAAAATCAGTAACAAGGATGTGGCAACAGCGTGTTGGGCCGAACTGCCGAAAGTCTTTACCATCATTATTTTATTTTATGATTTTTCAAAAAACTCGAAAATAAGCTTCGAGAGGTCTCTCTTCCTCTTTTTAAGCAGTAGCGTCTCCGAATAACTGTATACGGCTATGTACGAATTTGTATCTCCGTAAAACGCTCCAAGGTAGACACGCCGAAATTCTGATTTCGCGCGACCTTTTACCGACTTTTCGAAGAAAAGGGAGGTATTACACTCGTCACAGTTGTGAAGTTGGGGGCGGGGGCAATGTTTTTTTTGCGTTTCAGAGTGTTTAGAACACGACTGTAATAGTGGCTGAATTTCAGGTTTCCATATATATATATATATATATATATATATACACATGCAGGGAATCCTTTTCACCTCCATACATAACGCAGACGCCCTCGCCTCCGCCAGAAAAAATGGGTTTAGAAGTGTATACTTTGTAATTTTAGAATCAGAGCATTGATGTCATAAGAGGCAACCTGAGAGGGGTAAGGATTTCTCAAAATTTATCACCGAGTGTATACATTATGTATATAGTCCCTTTCACCTCCGAACATAGTTTATACTTTTCGCCTCCTTTTGTATTTCTTTTTTACATAATTGGCCATTTTGGCCTCCAGCAACGTTGCCAATACTTTTGCAGCACATGTTTACGTCTCATCCTCCAGTGTGCGATAAGCAGGCTTGTTCGGACTCTTCGCGTACTTTTGCATTCCTGGGGCCTATTGTTTGAAATCAATATCTTTTCATTCAGGTATACTGCAATCGCATGTTGGTCACTGAGTTGCAGCAGACACACATAATCATCATATTTCTCTCGTCACCGCATGAAATTCTTATAAATTCTACAAAGAAACATCGCCTTCTTGTCTGAAAGCAGGATGAAGGCAATGAAATTCGTCAGTGTATTTCTTTTCAGCACGTCTGTAGTTATTATATTTCAGGTTTCAGTTCAGACACCTGTTGTTTATTTTGTTCCAATTTTTTCTGTATACATGATGGTATGTACATTTTTTTCAAAGAGGATCTTTTTTCACCTCATTTTTGTATATAAAGCGACTTTTTCGCTTCATATATGGAGGCGAAAACAAAATGCTAAAAGTGAAAATCTGCAACTTCGTATTAGAATTTTCTGTGGAGTAGTTTCTTCTAACAATCTTGAACATGATCCCATGTTCTCGCGGGTATACGATGATATCTTTGCAGGGCGGCTTTTTCGCCTCTTTTTCATATATAAAGCGACGTTTTCACCTCATATACGGAGGCGAAAACGAAACTCTAAAGGTATATCTTTTCAGGGCGGCTTTTTCGCCTCTGTAAGTTTCTTATTATGTTATTCTTGAACCTCTTCCTCAGACTAAAAAAATTCATGTCCATTCCGAACTGTGTTATTTACAATGTCTTAGAGTATAGGGAAATGGTAAACCTGTGACCTTCTCGATCTTGATCATCATGTTCTCGCGGGTATATAATAATATCTTTGCAGGGCGGCTTTTTCGCCTCTTTTTCATATATAAAGCGACGTTTTCACCTCATATACGGAGGCGAAAACGAAATTTTAAAGGTATATTTTTGCAGGGCGGCTTTTTCGCCTCTGTAAGTTTCTTATTATGTTATTCTTGAAACTCTTCCTCAGACTAAAAAAATTCATGTCCATTCCGAACTGTGTTATTTACAATGTCTTAGAGTATAGGGAAATGGTAAACCTGTGACCTTCTCGATCTTGATCATCATGTTCTCGCGGGTATATAATAATATCTTTGCAGGGCGGCTTTTTCGCCCCTTTTTCATACATAAAGCGACGTTTTCACCTCATATACGGAGGCGAAAACGAAATTCTAAAGGTATATCTTTGCAGGACGGCCTTCTCTCCTCTGTTTCATATACAGGGTTAGTTGGTTTTCCCTCCGCCATAGGAAAACTCCGTCAGGCTGAACGAAGTATGACTCAATGTGTTATCTTCCAAAATGTACAGTACGCTTTGTTATCGGGTGTAGGCACGCTGCATACTATTCGTGAATAGCGACAAAACCGATAACAGATCTTCAGCGTAATGGAGTTTTCCTATTGCGGAAGGAAAACTGACTAATCCTGTGTACAGCGACGTTTTTACCTCATAGACGGAGGTGAAAACGTAAGACACTGTATCTCAATAATTTAAGCTTCTACAGGCCAGCAGGTAACCCCCCTGGGCAAATTTTTGACTGGAGGCGAAAAAACCTACATACATCATCTATCAATTCGTGGTAAACTTTTCGGTGCAGTAATTTCTACTTACAATCTTTAACATGCGGGGTATATGATATACAATATTATATACATTTTTTTTTTTTTTTTTTTTTTTTTTAAAGAAGGTCTTTTTCGCCTCATTTTTGTACATAAAGCAACGTTTTCACCTCATATACGGAGGCGAAAACGAAATTTTAAAGGTATATTTTTGCAGGGCGGCTTTTTCGCCTCTTTTTCATATATAAAGCGACGTTTTCACCTCATATACGGAGGCGAAAACGAAACTCTAAAGGTATATCTTTTCAGGGCGGCTTTTTCGCCTCTGTAAGTTTCTTATTATGTTATTCTTGAACCTCTTCCTCAGACTAAAAAAATTCATGTCCATTCCGAACTGTGTTATTTACAATGTCTTAGAGTATAGGGAAATGGTAAACCTGTGACCTTCTCGATCTTGATCATCATGTTCTCGCGGGTATATAATAATATCTTTGCAGGGCGGCTTTTTCGCCCCTTTTTCATACATAAAGCGACGTTTTCACCTCATATACGGAGGCGAAAACGAAATTCTAAAGGTATATCTTTGCAGGACGGCCTTCTCTCCTCTGTTTCATATACAGGGTTAGTTGGTTTTCCCTCCGCCATAGGAAAACTCCGTCAGGCTGAACGAAGTATGACTCAATGTGTTATCTTCCAAAATGTACAGTACGCTTTGTTATCGGGTGTAGGCACGCTGCATACTATTCGTGAATAGCGACAAAACCGATAACAGATCTTCAGCGTAATGGAGTTTTCCTATTGCGGAAGGAAAACTGACTAATCCTGTGTACAGCGACGTTTTTACCTCATAGACGGAGGTGAAAACGTAAGACACTGTATCTCAATAATTTAAGCTTCTACAGGCCAGCAGGTAACCCCCCTGGGCAAATTTTTGACTGGAGGCGAAAAAACCTACATACATCATCTATCAATTCGTGGTAAACTTTTCGGTGCAGTAATTTCTACTTACAATCTTTAACATGCGGGGTATATGATATACAATATTATATACATTTTTTTTTTTTTTTTTTTTTTTTTTTAAAGAAGGTCTTTTTCGCCTCATTTTTGTACATAAAGCAACGTTTTCACCTCATATACGGAGGCGAAAACGAAATTTTAAAGGTATATTTTTGCAGGGCGGCTTTTTCGCCTCTTTTTCATATACAAGTACACAGCGACGTTTAATATGTGAAGAGAACATTTCACCTCCAGGCATACAAGCAAGTAGGAAACCTCCGAGTTTAATATTAATTCAATCACTAATGCGTTGTTGCCGCGAATCGGAGGCGAAAATGCTCAGTTATGTTTGGAGGTGAAAAAGTCTCATTATATGATTTACAAGTGACACTAGCGCTGTCTGGTGAGAGGTACCATGCACTAAAATGTATATGTCTGATGTATGTGGGTTTTTTCGCCTCCAGCCAAAAATTTGCCCAGGGGATTGCCTAGCCGGTAGAAGCCTAAATTATCGAGATACAGTGCCTTACGTTTTCACCTCCGATTTTTCGTTTTCGCCTCCGTATATGAGGTGAAAACGTCGCTTTATATATGAAAAAGAGGCGAAAAAGCCGTCCTGCATATGTATATATATGTAATATATATATATATATATATATATATATATAATATATATATATATATATATATATATATATATATATATATTATATAATATATTATATATATATAGATTTTCTAAAGGGAGAAATGGCGTCTTTTTTAGATTCCAACAGGAGAAGTGACTTCCTTTTGGAAAAGTGACGTCTTTTGAAGGACGTCATTTTTCCTTGCGGTTTATACACATTAGAATGACCCCAGGAGCATGCACAAAAAATTTGAGCGGGACGTCATTTTTCCAAATATACAAACCCCCTTACCCCTATAATGTGTGGTTTTCACACTAGAGCGCAGCGCAGTTTTATACACCGAGTATATTGCTGCCCACTTCAACAGGTAAAATGACACTGGAAGTTTATACAATTTCACCGCAACGGGCAAAATGACGTCCTCTTTCCGCAACACTGCACTGCATACAAATTACACGGGCCCGACTGTTTGTGTCTAAGTTAATGTCTAGTGTCTACATTATTAGTTGATAAAGGGAATGAAAATGAATTATCGTTCATCAGTTGATGGTGTACTATTTCTCATCTCAGTGTAAATATGAATGATCCAGCTCTGTTCAACATATTTCGAGTAGATGAAGATGAGGATCTCGAAGCTGTCCGAAACATTTTTCGCTCCAAAAAAGACATGATGTATAATAGCCTGACCAGAGTTCGACGATGTAGTATGGAGAAATTTTCAAAATTTTGAAAATGAAAAAATTGAGTTCATGACTCATTTCCACTCAGTTTTTCACGCTGAATTCAACGTTGTCCAAATTCGGCGGCGACCCCTCGTTCCCAAGATACGCACAAAAATGTTTGTGAAATTTTTCAAAATATGATGGTAGCTCAATTTTGATGACGGATCGAATTAATCTCGAAAATTTGAGTCATGTACACCAGCTCCCGACCCCGAAGCTCTCCGAAAAATTTTTCGCCTCAAAAAAGACATAATGTATTGAGAAATTTTCAAAATTTCGAAAATCAAAAAATCGAGTTTACGACTCATTTTTACTCAATTTCTCACGCTGAGTTCAAAGTCGTTGACCAAATTCGGCAGGACCCTTCGTGTCCGAGATACACTCAAAAATGTTGGTGAAATTTGTCAAGAAAGGATGGTAGCCCAATTTTGACGACAGATTCGAATTTGTCTCAAAAATTTGAGTCATGTACACCAGCTCTTCGAAAAATTTTTCGCCCCAAAATAGACACGATGTAGCATCGAGAATTTTTCAAAATTTCGAAAATCAAAAAGATCAAGTTCACGACTTATTTCCGCTCAATTTTTCACGCTGAGTTCAAATTCGCTGACCAAATTCGGCGGCGATCCTTCGTTCCCGAGATGAAATAAATTATCGAAATTAAGAATCGAAGGGAAACCTTACTGCTTTTCTCGAAGAAAAAGAAATCGTCTTAGATAAAAAGTACTGTTTCTTTCTTTTGAGGAGGAGGAACCAAATCTGCATAAAAAGAACCTGAACTTTTTTTTTTTCAGTAAAAGAGAACTACAAATTGATTTAAATTTCTGTTTGTAAAATTCTGTGTAATTCATAAACGATCTTCAAAATTGAACTGGAAGGTAACTTCCGCTATTCAATACGAAGCTGGAGGAAGATTCTGACGTCCTTAATGATTTGAAATAAATAAAAATCCAGTGTCGCAACATTTTGTTCAATTTTTCAGATTCATTCAATTTTTATGCGGACTTTAGTTTTTTGGAAACATTTGAACAAGCATTAGAGAAAATCGAACAGGAACAGTAGAAACGTTTCAAAAGGTTACAGTTCTAAAAGCTCAAATTTCCATACTTTGTTCAATTTTTAATGCCAAGTTAGTTTCATCTGACTTGGATCGTCCCAAATTTGGATGTTTAGTTTCAAATCAAGCCTAGACAAAAGGACTGATGCAATCAGTATTCAAATTCAGCGGCTTACTGATACTTTTCTCGTTAGTTCTATGTTCGAGCCCTTTTTGTTAAGGAGACATTATTTTTAAATACAGCAAACTTCACTCAAAAAACTTTTTTAATGCCGTATTCAATTCAAGTTTCAAATTTTTGCTATTTCTGAAATTCATCAAAATTCTTATAGACTTTTTAATGAGTTATTAGGTCCATTTTTATGAATTTTTCGATTACTAAGATTTTTTATTCTTCAAAATTTGTATTGTCATTTACCAATCCTGACAAAATTGAAAAGAAAACGAATTCAAAGAATTAGGAAAGTGAGCTCAGTTAAATAGTAGGTAGCACTTTTCAAAAAAATCGTATACGAAAAAACTGAGTAAGATCCATTGAATGTTGTGGTCAAACAGGAAACAGTCAATTAGTTACGAGTAATGATAATTTTGAAAAAAAAAAAAGAACCAAATTATTTGACAATGAACTTTATTTGACATCACTAACTTTGAAACAATATTCTAATTCAAGAACCGTGGTAAAATCCATTTATGACTGTATAGACAGACAGAGACGATGATCAGTTACGCAGCATTCAGAAATTGAAAAAATCTTGAAGGGTTGCAAAATTGAAACGTAAATTTTATTTGACGTCATGAGCTATTATCAATTAGTTTACAAAAACCTGGCGAAATTCGCGGAAAATTACTGTCGCAGAATGATCACAAAGTTATACAATTTTGAAGGGGCTGGGAGGTTGATCAAGATATGGGCATGAGACTTATATTATCAACTCGAATACGAAAATTGTACCCTACTCAAGGAAAGTTGCTATCATTTCATGAAAGTCATCGATTAGTTAACATTTTAATTTAAAAATAAGTATTAAATTAAAGTAATTCGACGAAATATAAGCTTGAATCTGATTCAATATGGGGAGTCTTCAAAACGTTTGTGAAAGAAATTTGAGTAAGATTCTTGAAAAATTGTAGTCCCATTCTGAAAATGATATGGAAGAATTACAACAATAATGCGAAGAGGAAATTTAGGAATTCGCTAAACTCGAGAATGTTGGAAACTAATTTGATATGATAGCAAATGTTGTCAGCCACCCAGAGTACGAAATTTAGCTTGATTTTTGGAAAATTGCCATCACTAAAGAAAAAGTTGTGACAAGACTTTTAAGGGAGAGAAAAAAAATTGATATTCGAATGATTCCACAAAATGACAACCTGATCTATAAACCGTGAATTTTTCATTTAAGACGACGAAAACTCTCCAATAACTGAAAAACGACGAAATCCTGTTCGTTTTCCCGCAGATAACCATTATCGATGAAGAACGAGAAGAGTAGGGTAACAGGGCACTGCGTGCCTACTTGCCCCCTTCCCTAATGAAACACAAAATCTGGCTTTACTTCATATCTTCACTCACTTACAAAAGCTTTGGTCAACCAGCTTATGTAAATTTACAGCGAGTTAGCAGCGCGCTATAGATTTTTTCAGTCCAAAATATTTCAAAAAATTTTAGAAAATCTTAGAAAATTACTTGAGTTTTACAAATTAGAAATATTCCACAATAACTTGAAGACTCCAGAGAAAATTTTAAATATTACAATTTTTATTTTATTTTCCAAAGATGCATAATAGCCATAAATCTTGGAAAATTTAAAAAACTCAGAAATAATTACGGACAGAACTCCAACAAAAAATCGGAACATTCTACCAAATTATGCAACATGTGATGACATTTAAAGAGCACACTAATCAAATTCGGATCAAAAAAATTTCCAGAATTCCTGAAAATAATGAAAAAGCTCGTAAGGAACTCCATAACTTTTTTAAAAAAGTGAATGTACCTAAAAAATTCAAAAATTCAAAATATCCAGGACTTTATAACAATTTTCAAATTTAAAAAATTTATGAAATTTATTAGTCGATTGTCAAAAAAAAAATCTATACGTCAGGAAACAAGCGATCAAGAATCCTCATTCCAGTACCTGGTCCACTTTTTCTGGCATAATCAAATTGACTTCTTCGGAGAGGAAAATCTAGGAAACTGGCGTGCCAACACGAGTCATATCGAAAATCTGATTGAGTTTCCAAATGCAGCGACATAAAAACCTCTATTTCGATATGTTTTTCGATTTACTGAGTTACGTTGATTTTGTCTATTAGAAAACTATTAAGAATTCTCAAATTTAGTAATCAAAAAAATGCTTACCTCAAGTGGGCCTATTTGAAAGTTCTAAATTCGGATTACGCGGCATAAATCGAAATTGGAGGATTAAAAATTTGACACTCTTTTCGAACTCAGCGATGCATGACACTCGTATACCTATTTGACACACTGATCAACTTTTTTATCAAAATCCAATGGCCTCTTAGAACAGAAAAAAATTGAATTTTGGGGCCCACGTTGGGATTCAATGGAAAATCTAACGCGGTTATAAATCAATGATCTAAAAATTCCAATTTCCGCACTTCGTCCAATTTTCAAAGGCAAATTAGTTTCATCTGATTCAGATCGTCTGAAATTTGGATTTTTGGGTTCAAATCAGGGCCACACAAAAGAATTGATGCAGTCAGTATTCGAATTCAGCGACTTACTGATACTTTTCTCAATTAGTTCTATGTTCAAGCCTTTTTTTTTTTTTTTTTTAAGGAGAAAATTTTTTAAAAAACAGCGAACGTCACTCAAAAAACTCTTTTAATGCCGTATTCAATTCAAGTTTCGAATTTTAGCTATTTTTGAAGTTCTTCAGAATTCTTATTGACTTTTTCGTAAGTCATTTAAAAAGATCAAAATCAGTATGTATATCATAACCCCTCGATTATAATCATTATATATTATTATTTTTTTTTTTCGCATATCTTACCCAAGGTTTGCATACGAGTTAATATTGAATTTAGTAGGTACACTTTTCCACTCGGTAAAATTATTTTTAATTTCGGGATTTTTTTTTCAAAATTTTTGCTAACACTCCTTTAGTACATTCTCAGAGAGACTGCAATCTTCCACGAATCAGGTTGACTTTTCCTATTCTGTTTGATTGAAGGTTTACATAAAATCACGTCCATTTTCATGCATTTTTCAAATTCTAAGGTATTACTTTCTTCAAATTTTGTATTGTCATTTATCAAAAATGTAATTAGAATATTTCAGAAATCTTTCTCAATTTTTGTACCCGAGTTGTTCGAAGACTAAAAATTTCGAACTAATGTTCAATTTCTCCAATTTATCAAATTTTCCATTTTGACCCGTTATTATTAAGTATACTAACTTTCTGATCATTTTTTCTGAGGTGAACACAATTTTCCCTGAATCTTACATTTCAAATACAGGTTGTCTGAAAACTCAAGACAAATTTTTCTATTTTGTTAAATTATTCGAATTTCAATATTTTTTATATTTCATCAAAATTCTTGTCGTATCTTACGCATTTGTTCACAGGTTGACTAAAGAAATTTTCCACGAATCAAACTGAATTTCCCTATATGAAGTGAAATTAAACTAGTGATTTGAATTTATTTAAATTTCTTAACTTGAAGACTTTTTTCAAAATTTGAGTTTCTTTTCCTTCAAATCGTTACCATACCAAACTTCGATTATTTTTTCAAAATGTGAATACAATTTTCCTTAGAACCTAAATCGTACTATATTTTCTTGTATGATTTATTTGAAGATTCTCGATATTAAATAAAGTCTATTATCCCAATTTGGCGAATTATTCCAATTTTAAGATCTTTTCATCAAAATTTTCGGATAGCACACTGACCATCTCCTCAGGATGACTGTAATTTTCTACGAATCTGGCTGAATCTTCGTATGCTAGTTGGCGGAAGACTACATCAAATGATGTTCATTTTCACCTTATTCGGAGTTTTCGCATTCTTAAATTTTTTATACCCTTCTTTTGAATACCAGTAGTCTGAAGACTTACGAAATAATTTTCTATAATATTATTAAATTATTGGAATTTCATTTTGTTTTTGTTTCATCCAATTTTTTTTTTATATCTCGCTCGTTTTTTTAGGGGATGACTGAAATTTTTCACGAATGAGACTGAATTTTCCTATGCGAAATAAAATCGAACTGGTGGATATCAAATTGATTTAAATTTTCAAATTCGTGGAATTGGTTTTAGAAATTTGAGTTGTTTTTATGGGTTCATTACCCTGCCCCCCCCCCAAATTTGATGGTGAGTAGACCCCCACCGGCACCGAAAATATAATTCTCGATTTTTCAGCGTTTAGGAATATTTTTGATGACTTCTGTTAATTTTTGCAATTGGAATCTTTCGTGGGTCCAATTCTGAAAGTCTCATTCTCGAATTTGCAGGCTTGAACAATTATTTCCAGTGAACCTCTTAATTTGTTGATCGAAGTAATTTGTGGAACCTGGGGGTCGACCCCCACCCCAACTCCGAAAATCTAACTCTCGATTATTCAAACTTTTAAATTATTTTGTGAACGAAAATCGAATTTTCGATTTTTTGGCCTTTCGAAATATTTTTAGTGACCTTTTCCGTTTTTCAGTTGTAATCATTTGTGTGGTCTAATGGTTGAGTCCCGATGGGTTGACCCCGGCCCCAACTCTGGAAATCAAATTCTCGATTTTTCTGATATGAAAAATGATTTTAGATTGTCGAAGTTTGTTGTGGTCCCGAGGGGTGGAACATCACCCCAACTCCGAAAGTCTAATTTTCGATTTTTCAGGCTCGAACAATAATTTTCCGAGAACCACTTATTTTCTGGATCGAAGTATTTTGTGGATTCGACATGTGGACCCTCAACCCCTACTCCGAAAATCAAATTCTCGAACCTTCGGACTTCAATATTCATTTTTCGTGAACCTTTAATTTTTTTGAATAAAATCTATTGTGGACTTGAGGGGTGAAGCCCGTCCTGAACTCTGAAAATCTAATTCTCGATTCTTCAAATTTCTGAATTATTTTACGTAAGCCTCCCCTTTTTTCAACTGATACATTTTCTACACGGGAAAAGTAGAGTCGCGCCCCCAACACCAAAAGAGTATATTTTCGAGTTTTCGTTGGTGAACTTTTTTATTTATTTATTTATTGAAATAATTCGTGGATCCGTGGGGTAGACCACATCCCACCTCCAGAAATCAAATTCTCGATTATACAGGGTGTTCCACGAAAGTCCCCCCCCCTGTTTTTTCACGCACCGATGGGCAGATCTTCCCGGGACGAAAATGATTTCCCAGTCGTAAGGTCTAGTTTCTCTTGAGCTTAAAAAATTTTCTCCCCCTTTCACGGGGGGCTGGAACCTACCACCAACTTCGGAATCTTAAATAGGAAGGTATGCCTTTATGCACCTTGTTGGAAAGGCCATTTACTCCAAAATACGAATCCGTGGGAAAAAATTAAAATTTATCAATTTTGGGGGGGTAAGGGACCTAGAGATGACTAAAATCCACCCAGAATCAAAGTGTGGTGACCTATCAAACGAACTACCGAACATGGGGTTTTCCAGGTCGCTGATTTCGAAAATTGCCTTATTTTTTCGATTTGACTAACTCAGGGGGCAGAACATTCAAAAATTTGGGGCAGAAGGGGTTATTTTAATGTTTCTCATTTTCGCTGATACAATGTCTTTATGCACCTTGTTGGAAAGGCCTCTTTCTCCCAAAAGTAGAATCCGTGAAATTTTTTTGAAATTTGTCAATTTTGGGGGGCGAGGGGGCCTACAGATGACCAAAATCCGCCCGGAATCAAAGTGTGATGACCTATCAAACGAACTATCAAAAAGAGGGTTTTCTAGGTCGCTGATTTCGAATAATTGCCTTATTTTCCCGATTTAACCCGTTTTAGTTTTAAAATCCGAATTTTCAACCTAAAATTGGTTCCATTATTCACAAATTTTTGACTTTCTGAATGCAGATTATTAAAGTGGCTTCATGGACATCGTTGAATAGAAAACTTTCTCCAGAGTATGAATTCGTGAAAAAAATTTCAAAATTTATCAATTTTCGGGGTAAGGGGTCCAGAGATGACCAAAATCCGTCCAAAATTGAAGTATTATGACCTAGCAAAAAGACTATCGAAAAGGCGATTTTCGAGGTCGCTGATTCCGGATATCACATTTTTCCCCTGATTCAACGCGTTTCAGAGCCTTACAAAATTTTGGACCCAAAAGTGGTTCTAATTGACAAATTTTTGAGTTTCTTAGCTCAAGTTATCAAAGTGGCATCATGCACATCGCTGGATCAGACAGTTCCTTCAAAATATGAATTCGTGAAGAAAAATTGCAAATTCATCAACTTCGGGGAACGGGGTGTAACGCCAGCCAAAATCTATCCAAAATCAAAAACCTAAAAGAGGTGCAGGGTGAGTTTTGAGAATGACCCTCCCCCCCTGTTTTTTTCTCGAATAATTGTCGGATTGCTCCCAAACAAAATGCGATCTTCGTGTACCGTGGTCTAGTTTCCTGCGGGCACAAGAAATTTTCTCCCCCATATTTGGTGGGCTAGAACGTACCACTAACTTTGGAATCTTGAATGGGAAGGTATGTTCTTATGCACCTTGTTGCAAAGATCTCTCCGCTCCAAAATTGAATCGGCGGAAAAAATTCAAAATTTATCAATTTTAGGGGGCCAAGGGGCCTATAATTGGGGGAAATCCATCCAGAATCAAAGTGTGATGACCTAGGAATTTCTAATTGTTCTGAGAAAATTCAAAGAAAAACTTACGTTAGAATGGTCAAAAATCGATACCACAAATGTCACTCCAGTTTTTGTAACCTTACTTTTGGAAATTTGGGAATTTCATCGAAGATCTTTGGGAAAATTTTCCAATGATTTTCATTAAAAATTTTGGAGGAAAAATCTCATAGGAAATAAGTTGATGGAAAACTACAATGGTTTTGGAGAATTTTGTCAATGATTTTCAGGGAAAATGTTGCATGATCTCCGAGGAATTCCATCAAAAATTTCTTGAGGAATTTTGTCAGAAATTTTTGGGGAGAAATTGCAATAATTCTAATCTTTAGGAAAATCATTCGATAATTTCTGAAGAATTTCATTAGGAAACATTTGGGGAAAGGCTCCGATCGTTTTTGAAGATTTTCATCAAAAATCTTCAGGAAAAATGTTCGAGGATTTTAGAAAAATTTCATCGAATTTCTTTGGGAAAATTTTCCGATGCTTTTGATGGAACTACATCAAAAATTTTTGAGAAAAAAATCCTTGGGTTTTTTCAATTTTTTTTATTATTAACAAGCTTAATGCTGAACTGAAGAATCTTATCGGACATTTCTGGAAAAAATTTCCAATGTTTCCCAGAGAATTTCTTTAAAATTCTTAGGGAAAATATTCTGATAATTTTTGTAGAATTTCATTAAGAGAAAAACTCCGACGATTTTTGAAGTATCAACAATGTTCAGAAAAAATGTTCTCCGAAGAAATTCATCGAAGATTTTTGGTGAAAATCTCCGAGAATTTTCAAGAAATTTCACTGGAAATTTTCGGAAGCAAATTCCGGTAATTTTTGATACAACTAACCTCCAGGAAAAATGTTTTCCGAAGAAATTCATCGAAAATCTGCAAGAATAATCTTCGATAATCTTTAAGGAATTTCATGAGAAATTCTTGGGAAAAAATTGCAATAATGTCCAAAGGTAGAAAAATACAGGAAAAATCCCGGATAATTTTCAAAGGAAGTTCATCAGAAACGGAAAGAAAAATAATTGCAGATTTTCTCCAACAGTTTGCAAACAAAAAAAGCGAACGAATCACTTTCTGAAAAAAAATCCTAGGTCATCACACTACAATATTCTCGGTGGATTTTCTCCAATTGTAGGCCCACTGGCCCCCTAAAATTGATCAAATCAGAATTTTTTTCACGGATTCTAATTTTGGGGGAAGAGATTTTTTCAACAAGGTGCATGAAGTCATGGTGTCAGTGAACATAAAAAACGTAAAAAAATGAATCCCTGCTCCCCCAAATTTTTGAATTTTCTGCCCCTGAATGGGTCAAATTCGATATCCACGACCTGAAAACCCCCTTTTTTGATATTTCGTTCGATAGGTCATCACACTTTGATTCTGGGTGGATTTCCCCCAATTTTAGGCCCCCTGGCCTCCTAAAATTGATGAATTTTGAATCTTTTCCGCGAATTTAATTTTGGGGGGAAGAGGCCTTTCCAACAAGGTGCATAAAGACATTGTATCAGCGAAAATAAAAAACATTTAAAATAACCCCTTCTGCCCCAAATTTTTGAATGTTCTGTCCCCTGGGTTAGTCAAATCGAAAAAATAAGGCAGTATTCGAAATCAGCGACCTGGAAAACCCCATTTTCGATAGTTCGTTTGATAGGTCACCGCACTTTGATTCTGGGTGAATTTTGGTCATCTCTAGGCCCCTTGCCCCCCAAAATTGATAAATTTTGATTTTTTTCTACGGATTCGTATTTTGGAGTAAATGAACTTTCCAACGAGGTGCATAAAGGCATACCTTCCTATTTAAGATTACGAAGTTGGTGGTAGGTTCCAGCCCCCCGTGAAAGGGGGAGAAAATTTTTTAAGCTCAGGAGAAACTAGATGTTACGACTGGAAAATCATTTTCGTCCCGGGAAGATCTGCCCATCGGTTCGTGAAAAAACAGGGGGGGGACTTTCGTGGAACACCCTGTAGATGTTGAAAAACAATTTTCCATAAACCCCTTATTTTTAATCGAGATCTTTTGTGGATCAAGGAATAACTCTCCCACCCACGACGAAAATCAAAAAAACTCGATTTTTCAGCTTCTCAAAGTTATTCTTGGTGAACGACTTATTTTTTCAATTCAAATAATACGTTAATCCTCTTCTGATAATTTACGTTTGTTTTAATAATAGTTAGATTATAGCGGCAAGGCAATAACACTCTCAGTAAATAAAAATAATAATATAATATTGTGGACCCGATGGACTGTCTCCGCCTCCAACTTCGGAAATTGAATTCTTTATTTTATCGGCTTAAGAAATAATTTTCCGTGAGCCCATGCTTATTTCATTGTTCGAAGTATTTTGTGGACCCGAGGACGAGTGATCCGCCGCCCACAACTTCGAAAATCTAATTCTTGATTTTTCGATTGTCAGAAATATTTTTGGTGACCATTATTGTATTTCAATTGGAATCTTTTATGGGGCCGAGGGGTCGACCGTGCCCCCAACTTTGGAAGTCCAATTCTCGAATACTCAGGCTTTATAAATAATTTTCCGCGAACCTCTTATTTTGTTGATCGAAGCTTTTTGTGGATCAGACGGGTGCCCCTTCCCCATCCCCAACTCCCAACCACAAAAATATTACTTTCGATTTTTGGGCCTTTAAAAGTACGTATAGTTGCTATAATTTATTTTTCGGTCGAAATCTAATGTGGATTTGAGAGGTAAAACGCATCCCGAATTCCTAGAAATCTACCTTTCGATGCTTCAAACTTTGCAATTGTTTTTAACTTCTTTTTGCGATTGATACATTCTGTAGACTCAAAAAGTAGACCCCCCGTCCAAACCCTGAAAGTGTAATTATTGATTTTTCGGCCTTTAAAAAATTACTTTCGATGAACTGTTCATGTTTTCTATAGGACCAAAGGATTGACACTGCTCCCAACTCCGGAAGTCTAATTCTTGATTCTTCAGTCTTAAACAATAGTTTTCTTTGGACCCTTTACTTTGTTAATCGATGTATTATATGGATCAGAGAGGAGGATTCCTCGCCCCCAATTCCGGTCATGAAATTCTTGTTTGGTAGGTATTGAAAGCTGATTTTCCATAACCCTTCTATTGTTCGATCGAAATCATATGTAGACCCAAGGGATAGACCCTCCCCCCGTTGCCTGCTAAAATATAAATCTCGATTTTCCGGGCTTTCAGATTTATTCTTGATGAAATTTTTATTTTTTCGATTCAAATCTATTGTGGTCCCGATGTGTTGACCCCACCTCCAACTCTGGAAATCAAATTCTCGATTTTTCTGACGTGAAAAATAATTTTCTATGAACCCCCTTATTTTTCTGATCGAAGTCTTTGGTGGAGCCGTCGGGTGGTACTCCGAAAATCTAATTCTCGATTTTTTGGCCTTTAAAAATTTTTTTATTGACCTTTTCCCTTTTCCATTTTTCAGTTGTTATCATTTGCGGGGTCAAATGGTTCAGTCCCGATGGGTTGACCCGGCCCCAACCCTGGAAATCTAATACTCGATTTTTCTGACGTGAAAGATAATTTTCGGCGATCCCCTTATTTTTCTGATCGAAGTCTTTGTTGGACCCGAGGAGTGGAATCCCACCCCAATTCCGAAAATCTAATTTTCGATTTTTTGCCCTTTAAAAATATTTTTCGCCTCTGGAAGTCTACTTCTCGATTTTTCACTCTTGAACAATAATGTTCCGTGAACTTCTGTTTCGTTGGTCGAAGTATTTTGTGGATCTTATAGGTAAACCTACACCCGCAACTCCGAAAGTATAATTTTCGATTTTGAATTATTTAATATTTATTTTTGTTTTTTTGATAAAATCTATTGCGGACTTGAGGGGTGGAGCCCATCCTGAACTCCGGAAATCTAGTTCTCGATTTTTCAACGTCTGAATTATCTTTCATAAACCTCCCCTCATTTCGATTGCCACATTTTTTAGACTCGAAAGGTGGATTCTTGCCCTCAACAATTCTTGATTTTTCGGCCTTTAAAATTATTTTCGATGAACTCTTCATTTCTCTGAGGGGTTGACTACACTCCCAACTTCGGACATTTGTCTCGATTTTTCAGGCTTGAACGACGATTGTCTGTGAACCTCTTATTTTGTTAATCGATGTGTTTTGTGGATCTGAGGGGTAAACCCTCACCCTAACCGCAGAAATCTAATTCTCGATTTTCAGCCTCTCAAATTTATTCCTGGTGATTGTTTATTTTTTCAATTGAAATCTTATGTGAGACCGAAGAGTTGACCCCACCCCAGACTTGGAAATTAAAATCTCGATTTTTCAGGCTTAAAAATCATTTTTTGCTAAACTTATATTTATGTTGGATCGAAGTCTTTTATGGATCCAAGGGGTGGACCCCCACTTACACGCCGAAAATCTACAGACTTGAAAAATTGTTTTCCGTAAAACCATAGTTGTTGTATTAAGCCTCCTGTGGACACGAAGGGTGGTGCCCCCACCCACAAGTCCGAACATTCTAATTCACGAATTTTCGGCCTATAAAAATATTTTTGGTAACCTTTTTATTTTTTCAATTCGTAAGATTTTTGGGGCTGAGGAGTGCACCCCGCTCCCAATTCTGTAAGTCTAATTCATGATTTTCCGTCTTGAACAATACTTTTCCGCGAACCCCTTATTTTGTCGATCTAACTACTTTGTGCATCGAAGGGGTGGACCCCACTCCCAACTCCGAAAATCAAATTCTCGATTTTTCAGACTTAAGAAATAATTCTCCGTGAAACTGTTTTGTTCTGATCGAAAGTGTTTTGTGGACCCGAGGAGTAGAATTCAAAATTTTTCGGTCTTTAAAAATATTTTTGGAGACCTTCTTATTTTTTCAATTGGGATCTTTCGTGCAGCCGTTCATCTACTTTAAACATTATTTTTCGATAAATGTGACCTTCCAAATTAAAAGGGCACGTCGGTCCAAAACATTAATTTTACAGGAGACACTTAAAGATTCAAACGGGAATCTCGAGAACGCGATAGCCTATTATAGACGTCTACTCTTGCGCTCTATCACTTTTGCTTTTTCGAGTTCAGAGACTCACAGTGTTAAACAGTACTCTTTGACCTACCAAAATCGAACATAATCTCAAAGTCGATTTTTTTGGACCGAAGTGCCCTTTCAGTATGGACAGTCACAATTTTTTTTTTTTTTCCATCTAATAGTTTTGGTATCCGATGGTGGACCCCCGCCTCAGGCGTTGAAAATTTAATTCTCGATTCTTCAGAATTTAATGCTTATTCTTCGAGTAGTTTTTATTCTCACGATCTGAATCTTTTGTGGACTCGAGAGGTGACCCCCTTTTTCCCGGTTGTTCGAATTTTGAAACTTATGTTTCATAAACTTGATTATTTGTTTCGATCGGTAGTTTTGTGAAGCCAAGAGATAGATTGTCGCCTCAGCTTTGAAAATTTAACCATCGATTTTTCGGATCTGGTTGAACTTTTTATTTTTCCTATTTCATCTTTCAAGAGTTGGAGGGGTGTCCCCCACCTCCAACTTCGAAAATCTGTTTCCCAATTTTCGAGACTTTATTGGCGACCCTCTGTGAATTGAAATCTCATGTGGATAAGTAATTGAGCATCCCGGCGCAGTGAGTCCAGTATGAAAATCACAGGAAGGGTAAAGGGAGAAGAAGGCGGATTATCCCGTTCAGAAAGGAAGAGGACGCACGCCAGAAACTAAAATCAGTGCAAGAGGAAATGAAAGTCGAGGAAAATTTTTACGACAGTATGGATCAAGCTTTAAAAAACACGGTTGAAGAGTTTGGAGTGACGAGGGTTAAAGAGAAAACCAGGGATAAGCTTTCAAAATAGACTCTCGAATCAGGAAGAATAACTTTTGGAAAAATAGAAATAAAACACCATTGGACAAACCTGAGCGAACTAAAATACAAAAATTGGTGAAGAAAAATGTTAGAGAACATATTAAGAAATATGATTAGGAAAAAATTCCAGATATGTAGGAAGAAAGTTGGTCCACCAAAAAAGTTAGGCTCGAATTCGATGGCGGGAGAGACGTTATGCTGAAGCTAAAAGATCAGATAGGAAAAGTGACTCAGAATCAAGAACAAATTCTAGAGGCAGCAACAATTTTTTACGAGGACTTACACCGCGAGCAAAACACGAGCTCATGAAAATAGCAAAAACTGGAGGGTGAAAGGAGGAAGAAATCCCGGAAATAATGGAGAGAGAAGTGGAATACGTACTAAATATGTAGACTGAAAAATGACATAGCCCCAGGACCGGATGGAATTACGAACGAAATGCTGAAAAGGTTTGGCGATCAGAGAGTGCCACACCAAGTTAAAATATTTAACAAAATCGGAATTATGAAAACATGACCAAAACAGTGGAACTTGGCCAAAATAATATTATTACACAAACAAGGAGGGAGGAACTCATTGAAAATTACAGGCAAATATGCTTAACATCGAACATCTTTAAAGCATGTATGGCAGTCTTAAAAAGACGTATGTACAACCATCTGGATTCAAATCATCAGGGGAGTGAACAGGCGAGATTCAGAAAAGGCTTCTCAACTGTAAAGGATATTTTCGTTGTGAGCCAAATTATTGAAAAAACAAACGAATATGATGTAGAAATTGAAATATTTTGCATAGGCTTTCATGAGGCAGTTGATTCAGTGGATCATAAGTATATGTTAAAAGCACTGGAAAATAAGGGAATTGAAAGTGGGTTTATTAAAGTCATATACAGAATTACTATGCAAATTCGAGTGCAAGAGCTAGCCTTAAAAGCAAAGGGAGGGAATTCAAAATTGGGAGCGGAGTTCAACAAGGGGATACCTTGTCGCCAAACCTCTTCAACTGCATTTTGGAAGATGTATTTCGCAATCTGAAGTGGAAAAGAAGGGGACTAAAAATAAATGGAGAATTTCTAAGTAATTTAAGGTACGCAAACTATATTATCTTATTTACAGAAAATAGTAAGGAGTTGAAGAAAATGGCAGAAAAGCTATTGAGGGAATGCAAAAAAGCTGGCCTCAAACTGAATGGTAGCAAATCAAAAATAATCGGAAGAGTGGAAAGAAAAAATCTCATAATCGATGGGCAAGAAATAGAAGAGGTAACAGAATCGAATATCTGTGGGGCAGATTATTAGTTTCGAAGAAAGAGATAAAGGAATTATGAGGCGTATTAAAAAGGGGTGGAACAACCTCTGGGCATTAAAATGTATTTTTTGCCGGAATTTCAACACCTTCCTCAAAATGGAAACACTAAATAGCTCAACGGTACCAGCCCTCAAGTATGGAATACAAACCTGGTCCCTTACAGGAGACAAATCGTGAAGCTACAAATTACGTTCAGATCTATGTTGAGGAAACTTCTAGGACTACGATGGGTAGACAAAATCTCAAATGAAAAACTGTACGAAATGGCTGGAGGCGAGGATATAGGATATAATGTCGAACAATTTAAGTGGAAATATGTGGGGCATCTGGCGAGGGCAGATAGCAACAAATAGGGAGTAAAAGTACTCAACTATGGATACGCTGCAAAAAAAAAGAAAGATAGGTAGGCCAGTAACTTGAAAACCTGCTGAAATCAACTACTCCTTTGCAATGCATTATGGTTTCAAACACAAATATTTATTTTCTGAATGAGGCCTCGCTTTCATTACACGGGGCATCCAGAAGATGCTACTTACATCTGAAGGTTCTTTGGTACACACTGTGAGCCTCCTAATTTCGTCACAGTGCATACATCTTTATGTTTGTACTGTATTACAAAGCACATACATGTATTTTTTACAGTCTACTCAATGAAAGTGGACCTATCACCTTGAGCCTCTTCCAGGGGCGGATAAGTCATAGGGCGATTCAGGCAAATGCCCGGTGCGCCGCCGCCTGCATTTATAAAATACTTACAAAAATGAAATAAGCGTATGTTGCGACGACAGTCGAAAAACGTGCGGCGGCGCTAATCAATTTAGAGAGAAATAATGAGATTGAAAAATTTTAATGGGCAGACACATTTAGCGCCGTTTGTCGACCAAACGTGTACGTGTGTGTGAGTACCTCCGCCCATTTTTGGGCATACGCCTCCACGTAGCTTTTACATTTTTTTTATCCTGCGCTTATCTTTGCCACCCAGGGCCCAAGTTCTCTGACGAGAACGTGGAACTGAAAGACGGAAGCTATTGTGGACTTGAGGGGTGAAGCCCGCCCTGAACTCTGGAAATCTGATTCTCGATTCTTCAAATTTCTGAATTCTTTTACGTAAACCTCCCCTTCTTTTCAACTGCTACATTTTGTACACTGGAAACGTGGACTCGCGCCCCCAACACCAAAAGAGTATACTTTCGAGTTTTTGTTGGTGAACTTTTTTTATCTTGATTGAAATAATTTGTGATTCCGAGGGGTTGACCGCACCCCAACTCCGATAATCAGATTCTTGATTGTAGATGTTGAAAAACAATTTTCCATAAGCCCCTTATTTTTAATCGAGATCTTTTGTGGATCAAGGAATAACTCTCCCACCTACGACGAAAATCTAAAACTCGATTTTCCGGCTTCTCAATGTTATTCTTGGTGAACGTCTTACTTTTTCAATTCAAATAATACGTTAACCCTCTTCTAATAATTTACGTTTGTTTTAATAATAGTTAGATTATAGCAGCAAAAGGCAATAACACTCTCAGTAAATAAAAATAATAATATAATATTGTGGACCCGATGGATTGTCTCCACCCCAATTCCGCAAATCTAATTCTCGATCTTTCAGCCTCTCAAGATTATTCATGGTTAACTTTTTTCGATTCAGATCTATTGTGGATCCGTTGGGTTGACCCCGATCCCAACTTCGGAAAATGAATTCTCCATTTGGTCGGCTTAAGAAATAATTTTCCGTGAGCCCCTGTTTATTTTTTTGTTCGAAGTCTTTTAAAGAGTCATAAGGTATATCAGAACAGTGAAATTTGTAGCCGTAATAGTATTTAACTCACAAATCATTGATTTATGTAGTATTTTTATGTTCTTGAATTTCTCTCTAGGGACCATAACTAGAAATTTCAGAAGGGAACGTATACTCAGAAGTCCGAAAAATCGTAAAAAATGGTTACTCGATCGATAATGAATTAAAATGGAGTAAAGCCTAAACAAAATTCAATTTTTTGCATGTAATAGGCTATATTGTTTTTCATATGTAAAGTAGATAAACTCACTTCTGAATAATATTAATACATTTGTTATGACATAACCTGTCATATTTAAAATCCATACTTAGAACTGTGCATGTAGAAAAATGAAGATTTACTTGATTTCTTTAGCCTTTGTTTAACATTTCCAATGTGTCTCCCTTGAAACAGTAAACTTTATGTGAAGTCGAAAAAATACATGTTTTGATTAAAACTGCTTTTTTCTCTCGGACAGTATGAGAACATCTATCTCTATGTATCAACGACTTTACCTGCAGTGGACACTTCTAAATTTGAAATAGTTACAGTATAGGCATATACTGTAGTTTGATATTTACATAAGTTGTATCTCTGTGTAATGATAATAGGTGCATCCTCATAGAGGTTAACTTTTTTTCCTATATAAATAAAATAAATTCTGTGTTTCTATAGTGCAAATTAACCTAGATTTCATTAACTCCGGGGTGGGCCCGCGAAGCGGGCAGGGGGCGGAGCCCCCTAGTTTTCTATAATATTATTAAATTATTGGAATTTCATTTTGTTTTTGTTTCATCCAATTTTTTTTTATATCTCGCTCGTTTTTTTAGGGGATGACTGAAATTTTTCACGAATGAGACTGAATTTTCCTATGCGAAATAAAATCGAACTGGTGGATATCAAATTGATTTAAATTTTCAAATTCGTGGAATTGGTTTTAGAAATTTGAGTTGTTTTTATTTCCTTAAAATCGTTGTCATAACTTTGATTCGTTTTTTAAAATGGGATTACAATTTTTCTTAAATCGTAATTAATTCCTTGTATGATTTTTTGAAGACACAAGATATTAATAAGGTCCATTTTCCCATTTTTGTAGAATTATTCTTATTTTAAGATTATTTTTCCTTCACAATTCTTGATTAACACACTGATTATTTCTTCATTTTTTATGAATCGCCGGCAAACTGAACTTCCGTATTTCAGTGGGGCGACGATTTTTGGTACCTATCAGACCAGATTTATTTTCACTTTCTCAAATTTTTCGAGTTTTATGATTTTTTTTTTTACAAAAATAATTATACTCGTAGTTGTCATAAGTCTTTGATCAGTCTTCCAGAGCGTGACTATGATTATTAATGAATCTTACTCAATTTTCATGTACGAGTTATTTAAAGACTTACGATATCAACTGAATTAAATTTGCAAGTTTGTCAAATTTTTCACATTTGCCATCTCTATTTTTTTTTTTTTTTTACTTGACCCGTTAATTATTCCTTCCCTTTTAGGTGAACATAATTTTCCGTGATACGTACACAGATATTGTACTTTGTACACGAATTTTTTTAGTCAGACCCATCCTATCAAATCACATTTAGTTTTCCATTTTGTCGCATTACCTGACCTTCAAGATTTTTCCCTTGTAAATTCGTACTCAAAATTTATATTTTTCTTCAACATTCATAATTAAGGGATTATTTCGTGACTACAGTTTTCCATAAATATTTTCAGGATTCTGCATAGGCAGTACAGTTGGAGAGAATTGTGGCATCACTTAAGCTATGTACCTAGATAAACAGAGTTCGTGGTGGGAGATGTGACGGACTTCTGTTGAAATATACGCGAAGATTAAAAGGGAACTCGTCTTGGCTTATATACTGTAACACTTAATGGAAGAATGACGTCCCATAAGTTTTGCAACATCGCAGTACGTCGGATTACCCTTTCATTGCAACGAAGTCTAGATATATTTGCAGATGCCACAATTCCCTTTGATGGTAGGGACGTCACTTGGCTATCAAGTTTAAAAAGTACGTTTTTTAAAGGTGAATGTTTGTTCAGCGTATTCTCATTAGTAGTATACTTTTTTTAGTTTTTATTTTAAACGGTAAATTCATGGAGACGTCAGGTTACCTGTAGAGGTAAAGGACGTCATTTCTCCTGTAGCAATCTATATATATATATATATATATATGTACACCTTAATTTTGTGGGAAGAAAATCTCAGAAACTATTGAATCAATTGATTCCAAATTTTGGTATATTATGGAGAAGTACTCGAAGTTGTATTTGTGAAAGTTTGATGACAATCGGTTGAGTCGTTCACGAGTTTCCTCAATTTAAGTTCAGCATAAGAAGCGCGAGGCGACTTAGGTACTGGGATTTAATTTATACGAAATCGAATTTTGATAGCCGCGTAGTTTTGTTGTATTATACAAATGTTTCGGTCTTACACGTTTCCGCCTTGAATGTATCGATTTCAAATTTATACGAACTCTAATTTTGATAGCCGGGTAGTTTTATATTTTTATAATACTATTCCCTGTCGAGAGTTGCGTTTTTTAAAACGTGAATGGCCTTAAACATTTCAGCCGAATACCACTAGTCCTTGTCGACATTTGCGTTTTTTAAAACGTTAACGACTTAAAACGTGTCGACAGTGTCTTGATTTCGCGAGGAACGAGCGAAGCGAGTTCCGAGTACTTTTCGCTACTACTGCGAGGAACGAGCGAAGCGAGTTCCGAGTGCTTTTCGGCCGAAGGCCGAAAAGTCGGTACTGCTTTCGCGAAGCGAAAGCAGTTTTTTTATTCAACTCGAATTCCGCTGGGGACTGTTTCGACATAGAAAAGCAAACTTATTCTACCTTTTCATTGATTAAAAGAAAAGAAAAAGTCTTTGTTCGTGAGATTTTGAATCTGTTCGGCGGGCTTTTGTCGAAATCGAGCCATCATCGTTGTGACGCTGAACGGCCGTGTAATAAAATCGATTTTCTTTTCAATCATTTTTCTCAATTTCATCGCTTGAATGGCATTGCATTTTCTTACGAGTATTCAGATTTATTTTAATAAATCAAAAAAGCAGAGCGCGCGAAAGAA
This sequence comes from Acanthococcus lagerstroemiae, assembly GCA_031841125.1. NCBI lineage: Eukaryota > Metazoa > Arthropoda > Insecta > Hemiptera > Eriococcidae > Acanthococcus > Acanthococcus lagerstroemiae. The sequence continues at coordinate 37,679,475 of CM063108.1, read as the reverse complement.
AGCACGACGACGTGCGACTTGAACAAATAATATCGAAATTCGAACTTCTGGGATCGAAGAAAATGAATTTCTGTGAGAATTTGTATTTATTACAAATCAAAATATTACACTCCTTTATGTTCGATAGTAACCCACCACCAGGACCTACACTTACTGAGCATTTTTCGCGGGAAAGGAGGAGAGGGTTGTGTCTTAATTTAGAAAATCAACTTCGTCAACTTGAATAAATGCGGAAAATAAACAAGCAAACAAATCTGCTTTCGAAAAATATTTCAATTGAATCCAATATTACACCCTGTCGACAGTGTGTTTGAAACAGAAAAGCAAAGAACAAAAGTTAACATCAACACTTTAGAGATTTCAATTTTCGAACTAGACAAGACGAGGAAGGAGAAAAGTTCACCTGTTTAAGATTTTTCTAACATAGGATCTACTCACGTGCGAAATTTCCAAGTCAACAAGCGATTACAGAATAATTTCTAAACGGTTACTCTACTACTGAAGATTTTTCCAACAGGGATCGAGAATCCACGATCCAAATTTGCAAACTGATGGAAAATTATCCACCTAGGCTTCTTTTTGGTCTATACATGAATGTATCAGAGAAGTACAATTCTAAGCTATGGGAATTCCCAGGCTCTGGAAGATGGAGAACTTTAAATTGAAAAAAATTGGATTTAAGGATACTGATATAGAAAATACGATAATTCTACTTAAGGTGAGTTCAGCAGTTAACAGTACCTAGAACCTAAAAGTCTAAAACCAATCAACTTTAAGATCCTTTCGCCAAACATTGGACAGTATAGAAGAATTATACGTCTGTAAAACAATATCCTAAAAATTACTAATCATAGGTCTAGTCTCCTGAACATAATCACAGGTTGAAAGATATTGTCAAATTTCCTTATCAGGAAGATAGAACATAGGGCAAGTAGTGATTTGAAGAGTAGAGGGTTGGTATTTGTAAACGTGCGATATTATATTTTGTGTACTTGTCGTTGCTTCTGTATAAGAATAAGACGTTCAAAGGAGGTTACGGTAAGGGGAAAAGATGCACGAATACTTTTCTCGAACTCAAAATAAAAACAAATTGGAGCAGAATCGAAATCAAAAGAAAAACAAGGTGGAGCCAGATAACCAGCCATGTGATGAAACATGATGAATGACCATCGATCATTTTGAAATCTATATACTTTTAGGAACACGCCAACATTGACTATTGACTTTCATTCATTCCGATTTCCACATTCTTCATGTAAGAATTTTTACTGAAAAAATTACGTTGAATTCCTCGCATTTTGGCAGGTGGCAGCATAAAAAATGTACCCCTTCCCGCCCCATCCACTCAAAGACCACGGTATAGAATATGATTTAAAGAAAGAAAAGAAAAAGAAAAAAAAAAATTATTGAAAACTGATTTAGTCGGCCCATCCACTGCTTTTCTTCTGGCTACGCCTTTGAAAAAGATACGCTATTGTTCATTCCCTTAATCAGGCGCGGATCCAGACGATAATTTTGAGGAGGGAAATGGTAGAAGGCGCGAAAAATTCCCCCCCATGGATTTCTCCCTCTCCTCCCCCACAGATTTCTTCTGTTCTTGGTTTTAAGGGGGCTCCCCGAGTCACCCCTCCCCGTGGATCCACACCTGTTCATTATTGAGCATTCACTGACAGCTACATAAGACAGATTTCCTTTTTCTTTGGTTTTAAGGGGGATTTCCACCAGCCCCCCTCCCCCGTAAATCCGCGCCTGTTAACGCTTTCTCATTATACGTTATTTCATTCAAATCAAACGTTGAAAAATTGTGCAGTAGGTGAAATGAATTTCTAATATCTTAGTAAAAGTTGCGGATTTACAGTAACAGATCTCAGTAGCAAATGTTCTAAAAGACCAACCATTTTCAAAGTTCAGAAAAGGTCTCACAATTTTAATATCCCCAACGCCCTCCGTCAAGACGAATTTGCTAGGGACGCTTGGCGTGTAAAAACAATAGGACGATTCCAGCTAGGGCCTCTCAAAAGATGATCAGACGATCCAAAAATTATCAGACAATTTTCTTAGAGCCTCTTATGTGCTAATATCACGATTCTAGTATAGGGACCCCCAGAAAGTCACACTGTGTTAATCCAATTATACGGATTAAGGTCATACTTTTCCGGTAGTCAGGCGGTTTTGAAGGGCCTTTCTGAAGGAGGGAGGAGCCTAGTCAGCAAATGTCCGCCACTTCTCACTGAAAAAGCTAGGTGTCTAAGGAAAATATCAAGTCCTCCACCCTAATTTCCAAGCCCAAGCTTGATTTTATCAGCAATCTGTATACAAATTGATGCCTGATGCCATCAAAATCAAAAAGTGAATTTTACACCTCCAGCTTTCTTCAAATATAGAATCGAAAATTGGCGTTAATGGGCAACATGAGATCCTCAATAAGCAGCATTTACCAACAGACGTCGAGACCTATGTATGTATGTTTTTCTCTCTAGCGTTACCTTAAGGATTTCAAAAGTTTTCCAGTCAACAAGATTGGCATTTTGTGGTTGGAAGAATTAGAAAACCTCACTCATCTCTCTATCTCATAAAAAAATCGCGTCGGTATTATCAGAAAAATATAACTCCGAATTAATTCCATCGAAAATTAACAAGGTGCCTATGGGAACTGAAAGATAAAAAATGCAAGACTTTTTCATAACTTCAATTTTTTCAAGTCTGAGGGCGGGAGGGAGGTCTTTTATATCACGGAACCCCTCCGTTAAATAAATCCTACACAAGGAGGCTTGACATTTCCGAGTGGTTTGCAGAAGGCCGTAGAGAGAAAATTGGAGCCCGGGGAAAATATTTTATAAGGCTCGATTGAGAAATTACTTTATCCGAACAGAATCACTCGCACTCAGGCTTGAGGGTCAAGGGGACTAAAGAATAAATAATATCTACTTATCAGTGTTTTTGTTCAGTTTTGTTTCGCTTTGCTTCATAAAAATTGTTTTCGATTATTTTCACATATTTTTGCCTTTTTGGTATTTTCAGTGGGCCTCCTTTCAAGACCGGAGCCCGGGGGAAATCTCCCCCCCCCCCATCGGGCCTGGTGGTTTGTTGGAGAAGAATCGAAATACATATATATCTTCGACTTTCTTTTGAAGTCGCTAACTTCGCGTATATTTCACGTGCTTAAAACAATTTGATTTTAGTTAAAAACGAAGTTCTTCAGTAAATAGGTCTAGGATTTGAACTTCAGCTTTTAAGAAATTAAAAACTTCAATTAAAAAAACACGACTCTTACTTTACTGCGAGATATTTTAAAAAAAATTACTTTTCCATGACTTCCATGACCTTTTTAGAAAAAACAGTACTTTTCCATGACTTCAATGACCTGTAGACACTCTGCATACGTAACTTCAGCTAGAGATACTTTGCGGTGAATTTCTTCAGTGATTTAATACGGCATACTAAAAATAATTACTTATTTAAAAAAGTAAGAAATAAAACTTCTTCCATAGAGCGATATACATTTCTCAAGCAATCCTACGCTGTACGAAAAATTAATAACGAGCTCGATCTCGAACGGAATATAATAATAATTTTCGGCCCCAAAAAAATAATTCCACCAGAGCGCTATATAAGACTTTTAGAAATAAGACCTAAAAAAAGAAAATTGGAGAATTCGGGAGGCAGACAGAATTCTAGAATTTTAAACTTAAAAGTAAGCACACTAGGAAAAGTATTTCGTCGGTAAATTTCGTTGGCGAAATTCCGAAGTGTAAATAAATCAGAAGCCGCTACTAAAAGTGACAACAGTCGAATACTGTTGCCACAGTTAGGAATTCCTCAAGGTTCATAGGCTGTCTGAGAGATAATTCATAGAGACATTTTTATTTCGTTAGCCATTTGCAATTCCCCGAATTGGTTGTCAGCTGATGTAGAGGCGGATACTTACTAAACCATCACCACGCAAGGAGAAAAGAACAAGGGAATCGGCGCTAAAGGACGTCAGCACCGAACATTTTCAACAGTTAGCATTATTAGTTTATTTTTGGTATGTTCAGCGAATCATTCGCCAGTCCGAAAACAGAGAGAGAAAAGATCTTTTTTTCTTAACAACTGAAAGTGGTGAGATTTCAGTCGACAGTATTCCTTTCCACATACTTTCTTCTTTCATAACGATCAAATCAAAGTTTTTCACATCAGCGTCGCTCTCAAGAGTAAAATTACCCGTTATAGGAAAACAAAAAGTGAATTTTTCCATTCAGTGTTTAGGTAAAAGTCGATTCACGTGCACATCTAAGAGAGTTCAGCCGTAAGTAGGTGTATACGGTGTCCCGGTTTCGGTAAACGTAATTTGAAAACAATAAAAATCCTCGCACACATACACAAATCACACAACAAACTGAATCATACACTACACACCTTCGAAAATCGGAAACTAATGGTAAAATGTTATTTAGGAAATATTCGGGAGGGTGACAGCAAGCAAAATGCTGCAAGAACTTAATGTTACCCTACTTAAATTTCATTTTTAAAACATTGTAGATTGATATAAGCTGCTGAAATTGAAAAAATCTCAGATAAACGAGCCCTTTATGGAGAGACAGAATCGTTAGTCTGTAAAAATTATCAGCTAGAGCCGGAACCCGAAAAAGTTATTGGCTAGAGCGAGAGTCAATCGTGGAATTTTACTAGAAATTAAATTGAAGCCTACTTCTGGCTTAAACACCGCAGCTCCGTAGAAAGTCAGGTTCGAATTCAGCGCAAAAAATAGGCCTAGGAATTTTATTTCTCTCAGTCGTGTCAAGAGTCTAAATTTGGGATTTTCCTGGCATAAAGATGCTATTACATGTTTAATCCGCACAAAAAACTGGTCCAAAATTCAGTACCCATTTTATTCGAAAAAATTTCTACAACGGTTGAAACAGACATCGAAAAACACCAAAAATGGCCCTTCTGAGTAGTTAACTGGAATGTAGGGGAAAAATCGGAAAACGAATTCGGAATCAGCGAGAAAGCTATGTGTGGAAAAGTTAGGTTCAAGTCCTGGGTACTAGAAAAGGTTAAAAATGTGTAGCATATTATTATTTACTGGAGCCAGAGATTGGAAAAAATTATTCACCCGAGCCAGAACTATAATTAGGAAAATAAAATTACATGGTATTTGAAAAACAACTTGTTAAACGTAGATACAAAATAAGTAGTAAGAGTTTCGAGAAACTGAGAAATCTGCCCCGGTATGATGTCATGCTCCAATTTCATTCTTGCTGCACGTTCGTTACTCAGAGCAGGTCTCGCATGATTCCAGCAAGAACTCTTAAAGAAAGATCAAGTGATCCAAAAAAGCATCGGACGACTTTGCAGGAGATCACTTATATGTATACAAAAATCGTAGGATTCTGTCAGGGGTCCCATAAACAGGGTTGGACATACTCCAGAAAACGACCGACGGAATTTAGTTTCTCACTGCCCAAATACTATTAAAATTTCAATCCCTCTCCCAATTTTGGAAAAAAATGTTACAGAGTTTTTACCCGAGCCAGGTTCGTACTCCATAATTTTAATTTTACACTTAAAATGAGCACAATTTCCTCAGGGGCGAAACTAGCTGTTCTTCCTAGGGGGGTGACAACTGAAAGCTGGCCGAATAAAATGAATTGAAAATGAATATTTTGCCGAGTGGCCAGTACTTAATTCCCAGAAATATTTAATTCTTCATTTCATTTATTACATTTATCGTTCGCCAACTGCCGATTTGCCGAATTTTCCAACTGCACTGACGACCCTGGGGGCGTAACGCCCCCCTCTTTGTTTCGCCCCTGAATTTTCATGACTCACGAAAAATAGAATTTAGTGTCAAAAATGGAATTTTCAGAAACTGATGAGACGAATGAACTCGTCAAGTTTTTGATATCGACATATACGTGGGACCTCAGAATTCAGAATGGGATTCCGAAGCGGAAAAACTATCGAAATCACGGACTTTGAAGAAGATGGTCGAATTCGAACATGGGCGAAATTCTGGATCTGATTTGGGTTTAAGAGACTCTACACACAGAAATGGATAAGCACTGATTCGTTTTTACAAATGGTGTAGACTACTGAACTGGAGATGTTTTACGATCACTGAGCTCAAACTCTTGGACTATCTTTATCTCATCCAAACTGCTGCCATAAAACTCAAATTTGAAATTGTTAAAGGTCACTGATTCATTTTTACCGTCACAAAAAGCGAATCTGTTGAAAAACGTTCAAATCGTCAATTAACAAATTTTCAGAGGCAGCACAGGATTTTAAACAAACCAAATGAACTATTGAAATTAAAGTCTTCTTCTTTCTTTTAAAAATGTGATAATGGCCCTTGGACCTTTGATTAAACATCATTTTTGGGTTGAATGGAAATTTCTGCGTGTAATTTTGAGAGGAGAATCTCATTGAGCTTGTATCATTTGCAAGCCAAAATTTGAATTCCAATGATTAACAAAAATTGATCAATATTAACGTCGGCGCCGAACTCATGTGCAGCGAGGAAGGAGCAACGGTTCCATATGAAAATTGCACAAACCCAATAAAAGTAACCAAAGTAAAAAAAGTGGATTATTTTTCGAAACATTTTTGTTACTATTTTTACGAAAAAGAACGATATCAAAACCTTAAAAATTTCATTTCCCATGGATATTGAAAACCCAAGTAAATTATTAAAACAGCGGCTAAAAGGCCATTACGCAAATTTTACAGAGGAAACAAAAAACATTGAGGAGAGCCATTTATTCAAATGTTACACATTTCTTCCATTCCTTCTTAAAAAATTTTAAAAGTCGTTTTAGAATGTTCTGACTATTATCATAGAGTGCGGTACAGTCACTTATATCTAAATCAACATAAAATTCATTTTGCCAAAATTGGCACTTATAAGGTTTTATAATTAAGCTGACGTACTGGAAATCCCAATTCCAACTGATCCGTTTTCTTCTCCAAAAATCGCAAATACCCTCTTGCTTTTTATTTCATTATTAAAGACTTGACTGTACACCCCCCTTTCCCCCAATAATTTGTTCATGGACGATTCCGGAATTTTTCTTCCAGTTTGAATTTTGGTAATTCGATGGTTAAGAAAATTCTGAAATGCTAAAACAAGTTTGTCCACATTTTGGGCTCTCATTACGGTTTTGAGATCCTACCCAAGTCAATATCAAAAGTTTAATGAGCTCATGATGAAATTTTAGAACTGAGTCACTTAACCTCCCCCTTCTTAATTTCGATACTTGATTCCGGTTTCCGAGAAGTCAGTTTTGTTAATTTTATGGGTCCAGCTTTCCGATGTTGACGCCTAAATCGGAAACCCTACAGGAACCTGATAAAATTTTCAAATTCAGCAACCCATAAAATTCCTAATATGCTACTTTATTCGATTTACTAATTTAAGTTAATTCTGATTATTTCAAGAGTCAGTCTAACTTGAACCTAGATCGCAGTTTCATCAAGAAATTTAAGTTCTCGAATTCAGCGACGCAAGGAACAGTTCTTGATACATTATTCAATCTTTTATGATAGGTCAAATTTGACCATTGTAGATACGACTCAGATTTAGATCCTGGAATGCAAAGTAGGGTTCAAAGAACAATCTGGTGAAATTTTCGAATAGAACGACCCGAAAACCCCTCCACAAAAAATTTTCAAGTAGTTGCAAGTTAATAATCTCGCTTTGGGAAAAGAAAAATTTTTTATGCCGAAAGAGGAACTAAACTTCGAATGAAAAGGAAAAAGATTGCCATTCTCTCATTCTTTTCCCATGCACAAATGAAAATTTAGGAATGGGTTCATCTTCAATCTTTGCGGGGGGGGGGGAGACTATTTGACATCTCTGTTTGCCACATGAAGACCTTAGTTTGTTCTAAGTTTGTTCCACGTCGATCCGACTTTTTTAAAAAAATATTGCGTTGGGATTATCATTTTACAACCGTTGTAAATTAATGGTCACGGTTACTGCTCATTCTTGAGAAATTACAACGGTATACCGTTACATGCAACAGCCCATCATGTAAAAGAATTTAAATTCTTCCGAGTCTCGGCTATTTCCATTTTTGAAAGAACCATCGAACAGTCCAATTCTGACTGTTTCGACTATGTTTGCTAGGGGACCCTTGAATACAGAAAAAAATCGGGCAATTGTGACACGGGTCCTCAAGAAAAGTCAGACGATCCGAACAAGATAAGACGATTTTTCTATGGGGGCATACTGTATGCGCAAAAAAGATTATACGGTTCTGGTACAGGCCCCAAAAAGGTCTGACGGTACTCACTCGGTTCTACGAATTCGAGCAATTTTTTTGTTTTTCCAGCAGCCGGGGCATCTATAGACTTTTTGGAAAGCGGGCACATGCCCTGTTGAATTCGTCGTGAAGACCCGTCCAGTCAATATTAACCAATCAACCAAATCTAAACGAATTCTTTAAGGAATCTACGATTAAATCTTCCAAATTCTAGGAATCCTCGAAGCTTAAAATAAGAAATTTTGCCGAAGTTTCGATGCTCACCTTTGCCGCGATTAACCGCAGCCAGACTCCACACCAACAGAGAGACGAATACCGCAATCGAATATATCCTCCTGCTCGTCATGTTTCCCTCGAATTCGAGTCGTCACACCGCCAATGATATAACAATCGCGAACCAACTTTTTTCTTTATTATTCTTTTTTTTAATCACTCGAAATGGTATATAATTTAAAATGCGAAAATTATTTCACCGCGAAAGCCACCGAACTAATTCATCACCGTTGAAAAAATCATTTAAATATTGAAAAACAAAACGACACGCGGGTTAATTGACCATTGAAAATATTTTGCGATTCGGTAAATCGGGCACTGCGGGCGTTGATCAGAAAGGAAAATTTCCGAAAAATCACGTTTTATTTTACGTAAACCGAGTACGAAAACTGATAAGAGACGGCCGGACCGCAACAAAGAACCAGAAGAGAATCCAGCAACACGTGCTACAGCGTACTGATTGAGGCGCGAGCCGGTGCGACACGAAGCCGCATTTTCGAAACGAACGGAACGAGCCGGCAGCCGGTAGTTCGTCGACCAACCGCTAGCGTTGTGAACTGGGATGAGAAATGCTCCAGCATTATTTCGTGACCCAGCATCACAGGTGCTTAGCTAGCCATTAGCTGTTAGCTGTTAGCTTGCAGTTTTTGGGAGATTTTTAGCCAGCCGTTAGCTAGCCGACTGAAAATTTTTTAGCCTTTAGCTAGCCGTAAGCCAATGAAAATTCGGAAGCTAACGGCTGTTTTCATTTTGCTAATTTCTTGCCTTTTCTCTTCTGACTACATTCAAACTGAATTTTTTTCCTATTCCTTTTCGGTGGATTTTCGTTTTTTGGATTGAAACTGCAAGCTTGGTCAAACTCAGACTCAGAATTGGGGGAAAGAAAAAGAATTGCAACCAAGCTACCACTTCACCTATTTTATTTTTACCAAAAATGTGGATTAGTCTTTAGCTGTTAGCTAGCCAATCAGCGTCCTGTAGCCATTAGCCGTTAGCCGAATCCAATTAATAAAAAAAATTAGTTTTAGCTGTTAGTTTTAGCCAATCTGATTGGCTAAGCACCTCTGCCCAGAATGCTCGATTCCAGCTCGAGCATAAACGAAGCACGAAGGGCATATTTTCTATACTTTAATTTATAGTGAAATAATGGAGTAACATTGAACATCGCTACGTCAGCCCGCAAATGGGGAAAATCAAAAATTAAATTAACTGAAAATTACAAGTTTAATATGAAACTCTTCTATGTGTGCTACCTTGAGACAGAGTTGGGCAGAATTCGAATAAATATGTATTCATGAATACAATTTCAGTAATCATAGAATGCGAATACTGTATTCATATTTATCGAAAATGAGTTTCCGAATACTGAATACAACTCTCACGACAGTATTCAGTATTCACGAATGAAATGTGTATTCGTAATCGTATTGTCTGCTCTGTGAATACAATGTAAATTCAGGTGTAGATTGCAGGCCGGCAGGGTTTTTCCGGACTCCAGGTTACAATAGCATATGACTTATCAAAGTCGGATCAGCTATGGGTGCTAATCGTCTTCTTTTCTATTATCACACCTGATTTCCTTTCCTTCATTTCTTTAATTACTTTTTCTATAAATCAGTTAACATAATACTGGTGATAAATAACAACCTTGTGTTACGCCTTTTTGAATTTTCGCTTCTTCCACTTCATCCTCTATTTGAGGAGCGATTTTCCAAAACGGCCTCTGTCCAGTTTTATATTTTTTTCACTGGGAAGAAAAAATCTGGTGTATCCTTGTATTACACCTACATGTCACGGTTGATAGTCGGGTTGCCTAGTAGAACACTTACAGGAATATATCTCGTTGAAATATTGAATGTACCTTGTATACAGAAGACGCGCATGACAGTTGCGAAGCGGGGGACCTCCTGGACAGAGGCTGTTTTGGAACAACACTTTTGAATTATTAGTTTTTGTTTGGGATAAAATTAGACATAACGTGCCTTTTAGTAGACTCTAATTTATAAAATTCTCAAGATAATGTCGAGTCCTCTATTGTGATAAAAATATGTGGACAGAGACCGTTTTGGAACAACTTTTTTCTTCTCGAAAAATCCTGGCTACGCCACTGATCCTCGTTAATTTTTTTGTTTTGTTATTGCGTCCGCAATGAATAACGAATAACGATAGTTGACAAATATTATTCACATCTTCATTTTACAGAATACCTAATGATTGATGAATAATTTTACGTGTTGACGAATAATGAATAACGAATAATGATTGATTTGTTATTCATGATTATTATTCGAATAACATCTTATTCGAATAACGCCCAACTCTGATATGAATCATTATCTTCATTTCGGTAAGAATAAATTTCACCCATTACCACGCAATTTCAGGCAACAGTATGCACTGAGACAGTTTTTTGCGTTTTACTCGAAAGTTAAGGAAACGGAGAAGCAGACATTTGATTTTACATATATGCCTTATGTCATACACTCCAATTTTTGAGCCTATCTCGGCAACGGAACATCGCTACCAAATTTGGTCGGCGAAGTTGAAATCAGCGTGAAAAAGTGAGTGAAAATAAATCGTCAGTTCAATTTTTTTGATTTTTTGGGAATTTCGCAAATTTCTCTATCTTATACATTAGGTATACATATTTTTTTGGGAGGAGGCGGAAAAATTTTTGGAGACCTACGGCATCGAAACCTGATCAAAATATTTCAATGTCCTGAGACAAGTTTAAAACCGCTGTCAAAATTGAGGCAGAGTAATTGTTTCATAAATTTTACTAAAAGAATGTAAATACTACATACAGTATATTATGTACTCCAATTCTTGAGCCTATCTTGGCAACGGAGCGTTGCCGCTAAATTTGGTCAAAGAATTTGAGATCCGCGTGAAAGATTGAAAGAAAATAAGTGGCCAACTCGATCTTTTTGGTTCATCAGAATTTTTCACATTTCTCCATTCCTATAATCGTATTTATTTTCAGAGTTGCACAATTTTCATTCTAAATAACGAATAACGAATAAATCAATCGTTAGTCATGGCGAGTGAATTAATATTATTTATTCGTTATTCATACGCATGAGTACTGAATAAATATTCGGTACTCGCGTCAGTCATTAATCATCATTCGGTAGTCAGTAATCAGGAATAACACAATTAACTTGAATACAGAATTAACAGAGGACGCCTTATTAGTACTTCATTATTAAACAGAAAGACAAAACAAAAAGACAACCAAGAAAGTTCAAACTCGTACAATATAATAGGACTCTGAGACTATGACAGAACTGACAAGAGACGTGCACATAACTGCTCACTGCTGTTCTTTCCTGTTGCATCTTATCTTACTTGTCCCTTGTACAGGTGTTCATTACTTATGAGTACTGATCTACTGATTACTAAATACAGAATATTTCCGATGCATCGAATACTACGTATGTACCTAACGACTAAATTTTCACGTTTTCCGAATCATGATTGATAACTAATGAGTAATTATTTATTCTGAATATTATTTGGAATAAAAAATCATTCGAATAATGCCCACTCTGTTTATTTTTGGACGAAAAGTTCGAAATGGGCAAAAAGCATCCTGCTTTCGATGTACATACATATGTACATATGTAAATCGCGTAAGTGTGAAAGGTATCCATATTTGTAGCCGATCACCGATACCGACACGATATCGATCCGACAGCCGACATTCGTGTGAAAAGGCCCTAACACAAAGAATCGCAACAAAACATACGGAACAAAAATATTCGAACGGGACCAAAAGATACGGAATACGGATACTGCCGTAATCGCCATCGTAATACAGTTGAGTGCAGGTAAAAACATGAAGATGAGTCAAGTAGAGATAAGGATGCAACGACACGTTGCTGCAGAATGGTAGAGTAGGTACAATGTATGTATGTATTTATATCTAGTTCCAGTGACTCACAAAATGATTTGGACAGATCTTTTTTTTCGTGTTTTTTCCCGCAATATTTGAAGAGAAGATGGGCGGAAAAAATTGAAAAAACCGGATGTACATGTACATAAGTACATAAGTATGTATGTGACAGAAGACAGTGTAGGGCAGTAAGGAGTCATAGAGCACCCATTTTTCAGAGATAGCCCGAAAAATAAGTGCAGAAAAAATAAAAACACGAAACATGAACATTAGGGTGGCCTTTGAAAATCAAATTTCGAAAATTTCAGCTCCCACCACCTAGAACTGTTACTTCATATGAAACAATGATTCCCTAAACATTTCAACTCGATTAATTAATTTTAAAGCGGCCCGAATGAGGGATTTCATTAAAATGGAGGTAGCCCGGTTGAGCACGCTACTCATATGTACGTTACAGTGCCGGGTGAAGTACGACGCTTTGCACGGTAAGCATACGCTCGTAAAAGTACAGCTGGAGTTTCAAATTTTTCACGTCTGATTTTTCTGAATAACTTCTTTTGAAGAAAAAATAAAGAAAAGAAAAAACAAGGTGCCTAACAGTCATTTAAGTGATTTAACGTCATTTATTTTGGAAGCAGGTCATTTAAGTCATTTAAAATAATTTATTTTCAATCGTGGTCATTTAAACATTTAAAAATCAGCAAATTATACCTTGAAAGAGAGAACAAAGAATTTAGAATTGGAAAACTCTATTATAATGACCCACGCTGTAATTTTTATGCGAAAATACATATTTTCATCTATGGCGTGTATTCCAGAAGTTTCAAAAGATCTTCACGAATCATAAAATTCTGAGTTAAATGAGCAGCACTTCATTTTGTATATTTCGCATATTTTGGCATTCACTGCATATTCTGCACCAATTCAGCTTATTTTTCAAAATATTTTTCCGCAAAAAGTGACTTTTCTAGTTTTTTACTCAAAAATACCCATTAAGAATAATTCCTGATTCAAAAAAAAAAAAAAAAAAAATTGAAAAGACTTAATGATTAATGAATTGCAGAAAAACTTTTAGAAAAATACATCATGTTCTTTTGCATGTGAGATACCCTTTCTCTTGCCCGCATCACATTCATCAGTCATTAAGAAATTATGAATAGGGGCAGCAATATCTCCTAGGTGTATCTCCTATTAAAAAGAAGATTGGATTTCTTAGGTAAATGCTTGGCTAAATTATTTCGAAATTAGATAAACATTGTCTTAGTGTATCGAACTTAATTTTTGCATTCAAATGATATCCATATTAATAGTTTATTATTTTAGCGCTTTCATAGCAAATGGGAGGGGGGGGGTCATTTAACGGTCATTTATTTTCAAAATTCGATTTTGTTAGACTCTCTGTTTTGAAAAGTATAAACAAACTTTAAACATTTGTTTATTTTTTTTTAATTCATACATATTAATCAGCCCATACTGACCATGTGCTGCTCCCTTTACTTTTCCCGACAGGTGAAGTTGGATGGACTTTTAAGGCATACAAATTACAATCAAATTTGCCTTCCCGACAGTATGTGTCTGCACTACAGTATTATAATTAGGAATAAAAACAAACATTCAACATTCGTAACATTTTATTATTTCAATCATATTAAACTAAGTGTTGATTTTTCAGAATTTGGGTACTGTTTTCTGTATTCCGTGTCATAACTTGTATTAAAAATTGTTTTTGCTCTTCGTTTTTGCTTATTTTTAAATGTTTGATGGTGAGGGACAATTCACAATTTCTATTACTCGCTTCACTCGTAATTCGCAGTTTCAACAATAAATAAAAACCCAAACAACAAATAATTAACATAATTAAATCAGTAAACTAGAATACACTGAGTAAAACAGAAAAAAAAAAATTTATTTTTTAAGTCAGAAAATTTAGTTAACAAAATTACACGGCCCATCTCAGAGACCGTTGATGCCCGAGTTTTTCCACGCGTCCCAAGGGCATACAAGAATAGTCAGCGCGTTACCTTCATTTTAATGAAATCTTTCATTCGGGCCGTCTTAAAAGTGATCATTGAGCTGAAATTTTAAAGGGAATGTTTTTTCATATGAAGGAACAATTCTAGGGGGTGGGAGAGCGAAATATTAAAAAAAAGACTTCGTCATCTATAACAGAGGGCTACCCTAATGTACATACATACATATGTCACATTAATATTCGGACACCACGTATTTTTTCCATATGGAATTCGACATGATCTTACAGTTTGTTAAACAGAAATCGCGAAAATGTTCCTTTAATACACAAGTTGATTTCTGTAAACTAGAAGCATTACAGTTTACAGAATACGATATTTTAACCCACATCATCATATTATATAGCTTCATGTACTGGTAGGTTGTAACGGAGACGGGTCGCAACTACTGTTACTGTATCTCTTTTTTGGTTGCAGGCTAATGCTAATTACAATGGACGCAGGAATTTTTATGTTTCAAATTTTTTCAACCCATACCTAACTCCGCATTTAGTCATGCTACGATGTCGCAATATGACTCATTATAATATGTAATTCTTTAATTGAAGAGGTTAGAATCAAAACAGACACTTGCTATTTCACTTCAAGGGTGCAAATAGGCAAAATACTGTACACGAGTGCAGGAATATCTTGCTGCGCCTGTGAATTATGACTTTTCGAAAGCTTCAAAAGTTTACGAAATTCCTCGGTCTACGCTTGCTCGTTTTGTAAGAAAACAATATACAAGAAAGAGGTGATCCTAATCTCGCACCAGAATCCGTTCTTGAAGCCAAAATGGGACGAAAACCGGCACTTTCTCGTCATATTGAAGCTAAACTGGTTGATTACATTCTGTACTTCATATACGAATTTTGTTTATACTTATTTATTATTCAAATAAAAGTTTGAATTGGTCAAAATATTTGTTCATTTAGTTCATTTAACAAATGAATCACTTTTTTAAACAAATGAATGACTTTTTTTCAATGATTTGAACGTTTAGAAATAATTTATTTTAGGTGTCTCATATTCGGACCCCCCAGAAAAATTTTCAAAATACTCATTTTTTATACTTTGAAAAACAGTTCCCTAAATTATATTTTTAGGAATTTAAACCCCGATTCTAAAAATAGACTATCCTAAGCACTTCCTAGCACAATTCCAATCTCGTTTGATCTATTCCATTGCGATCTACATATAAGCGATCAAAAAGTGGTAGGTACCTCATAATCGTATCATAAAATAAGACTTTACTTTCATGCAATTCTGTCTTGTTAAATGGCATTTCTTTTTTTTTATTTTATTAAATGAGTTTTGATTTTGAACGTCGACTGACAGTTCCGAACGTTAGTAAAATTAACGGGCATTCCTACTGATACGAGAAGTTTCATTTTGTAATCACTAATTGTAATCATTAAATGAGTCTGGACTTCGGAGGTGATACAAAAACATAAAACTACGCAAAATACAGCGTTTCAAAAATAAAGATGCAAAGGGAAAAAACAAGAATTCTAAGATTCAAAATCAGAGGTTAGGGGCTTCTTAGTTTTCAGTGTTATTTCAGAGATCACAGGTGATGCTTCCATCTTACATACCCATTGGCACAATGAAAATAGGAGAAAGTCAGAAAAATTTGAAATGTCAGCAATAACTCTACAGCGGTTAAATAACCCTCAATTGTAAGTGTAAAATAACATAGCAATAACAGTAATTATTAACCGAATAGATGAAATCACATAACTGTAACCATAATCATCAACTGTATGAATAAAATAACCTAACCATAACAATAACCGTTCACCGTATTCTTTCCGTTATAACAGTTCTGATTTAATCGCATAGATTGAATTATTAAAGTATGCTAAGGAGCGCTAATAAGCAAACATGCACTCTGTTCCAATAATCAGGTGTCAGGGGATTCCACTCAAAAGGCATTGTTTTCATCAAGGCTTGCAATGTGTTCGATACTACCTTCTGTTATTTTATTTTTTCCTAAATCTATGCTCGAGCATAATGTGTACTCTAAGCTCTTCATTGCAGCTGCCCAAATCGGAAAATTGTTGGTTTTACAAATTTTTTGTCGACCTCATACCCCCCCCCCATCATTTGCATCGAGTGTTCAAGTAATTTTTCTTACGATTACATTAGTTAGCTACTTTTGAATTTTTTAAAATTAAGAATTACATTCGTTTTCATTACGTTCATTACTTATTCTTTAATCATTTAATGCATTTTTGAAAATTATGATATCATGTTCTTCCTTCTTTTTTTTTTTTCGGGGCTGCCCAAATTTTTTGAAGGTGTCGAACAAGTTTTTGGTAGTGCCCAATATAGGCGGTACTGCCCGTTAGGATACACACTGCTCAAAATTTAAGCTCAATTTAATATGCTCAAATGGTCAAACATAAATTTATCGAGCGTACTCGGCCACGTATCTCAGAGGTTGTGAACAGAAACACAGACAAGACCGACATCGACACTCGCCGACACAAATTTATTCCTCGAAAACACCCCATCCGAGGTCAGAAATGCCGATAGATGCGTCATGTCAGATACGTATAGCTGTCCATTGCCCAGCACTAATGGATTATAATGATTACACGCTTACCTCGCCTATTAAAATGCTTATTTTTTACTCGTTTTATCTTTTCTCGTCTCGTCAGAGTGTTCCTGTAAAGAAGGAAGGAAAAGAAGTACGCCATTATACGCATTACAGGTATACGTATGCTACACCTACGCTGGATCGACTTCATCGAAATTGATGTAATACGATAAGGTTGTCTGGAGAAAGAATATTCAATTACGGCCACTTAAGATAATATGACGATGAGTAGCGAATATACGAGCTGAAAGAATTGACGTTTTCGATATGAAAGAATTTAGATTTTATACGACTACACCGCCGTAGACAGAAAAATTCGGTCAATAATTCTCGAAAATTCGAGCGAGTACCAACGGGAGATATTTCACATCAGGAAAACGGGTACGATTCGATTACAGTTGATTCGAATCACGATCCGCGGACAGGGTAGTGATTAGTGAGATTCCAAATGTTCCCGTAGATTCATAAGCGTAACTAGGCGGGGGGGGGGGCATGGGGCTATAGCCCTCCCCAAACACTGAGTATTAAAAAAAAAAAAAAAACTTCAAAGTATTTCACCTTTTCTGTACAAAATTTACCCCCTACTTTTCTCTGGTTCAGCCCCTCCCAGACGTAATTCCTGGTTGCGCCTATGCATAGATCCCTTTCCTTCCCGGGGATCTATGGGAATGTTCCTTTATATATACCTCAAAAGAAGCCTCAGCAGACTATTCCAGTCGTGTTTTATTCCAATAGTCCGTAGATTACTCATGATGCTGGAATAATCCAATTTTCAAGGTTATTCCGCTTAGCAACTTAAAATTTCCATATAGATGCCCGAGAACAAAAGGAAAAGAATTACCGGAAAAATAAACAGATGATCGGCTGTAATCATACCTAATCGTATCACCTAAATTAATACCGAATTTTATTTATGAATGTGGCTTGGTGGCCGAATGGATTTGAACGCTGCCTTTTAAACCGCGGAACGCGGGTTCGAATCCCAGTACAGATAGCGAATTTCCAAGGTTAAATATGATGAGAAAATAATAAAATAGAAAAATATATGAACTTTTAAACATCTGACCAAGACCAATTGTAGCACGAGTTGGAGAGTTCAATTTAATTGTTCCACCGGAATTCAAAAAGACTACAATTGGGTTAGCCACACCTATGGTAGACTACTAACACCCAACTAGTCTGGTGTGCCATGCAGGTTGCATGCCCCTTATAGAGACGGAAAACTCTTTCATAACCATTCCCCAGTAATAGCTTATCACCAAGGGAAATTAGACTATAATCCTTGTACCAAAATAATTAATCTAGGAGGCCTATGTCTCAATGGGTGGACCGAAACATCTGTTTCAAGACTGTGTAATACAATAATAGAATAAACATTTACACAGTTTGTGTCAAAAAAAATTTGCGACCACTTTTCAAAGCACCATGTACATAGTAGCAACGGTGGCACCCAAAAACGTTTGAATCAAGTTGTACACATCTTCGAGAGCAAATATACCAAGTTTCAAACCGAACGGGCTGTTAGTTATCCATAAATATCAGTTCTGCGCGCGAGTGTTTTACGCGCGTGCCGATTTTTGCCTAAAATGAATATTGTGGGGGGAAAAAAAAATTGAACAAAGAGTTATCATCAAAAATTGGTGAAATAGCAAAAAACGAATACCTGAAGAGATCCAAGACGAGTTTGTGAGTGTGTATGGCAATAATGCATTCTATTTGTAGCTGTTAAAAAGTGGGCTGGCCGTTTTTGAAGCGGTTGAACCGGTTGAACGATGATGTGAGAGAAGGGAGACCGAAAAAGGCGCACAGCGCCATCATAAGTGAAACAAATGAAAGCAGCTGTGAGGAAAGATCGCCGATTAACGACGCGAGAGGTCGCTGCTGAATTCCCTAGAGTCCCTAGTATGAGCGGTAAGAGCGTTCCTAGAATTTTACAGAAAGACTTTTGGAAAGGGCAGAACTTTGTTCTGCACCAAGATAATGCGCCAATTCACGGCGCGCATTTGACACACATCGAACTCACCCGATCTCGCACTGTGCAACTTCATCGTACTCCCAAAGATGAAACTGGCGCTGAAGGGTACCCATTTAGGCTGTACTGAGGGTCTACAACCAAAATCGGCGGAGGTACTGGCAAGCTCCACTTCAAACGATTATAAAAAGTGTTTCCAGGACTGGAGAAAGCGTTTGGAGAAGTGCATTGCTGTTGGGGGGGGGGAGAGTATTATGAAGGGGTCAAATTTTAGTTTTTGTAGAATTTAATTATATTATGTTTTTGTACAATAAGTGGTCGCGAATTTTTGACACAAACTGTGTATTTATGAAGAGGTCGCGGTATTTTCCCGATGACTATTCAGTCTAATTCTTCAGTTCAGTACTGTATTAATAATGGCTCACCACAGTGATGAGGATACTAGTGCAATAGAGGCGACTCTCAGCCTTGAGAAACCGCCGCTGCACAATTTGCGCGTTACAGAACAACAGTACACTCTGAGAAGCACTTGGACAAAAGATTCAACTTTTATGTTGTGCAGGGATCGTTTGGTAAATATACCAGTATTGTTCATGTCTGTCGATATTATGTACAAAGAGCTGAAGAGAAAATATGGAAGACCAGAGACAGAGGGACATCATTCAAAGTTGGAACTCTCATATTCTTACTTCACGATAGCTATGATGTATCGCCCAATGCCAACAAAAAACCTGAATTACCTTATTCTGTGAGAGGTGAGAGGGCACGCAGAAGAAAAGTGAAGAAAAAAAAATGAACGCAGAAAACTGAGGATTGTGCAGCATTTTATATAAAATTGCTAGATGAGTGCTCAGGTACTAAAATAATTTTCTACCACTAAAAACACCAACACTCACTTGAATTCTAGAATCACGCATCGTGTAAACACACATGGCGTATAACACTGATAAGATATTGATAACAAGAATCTCCTGGGACGGGGACAACAAATTCAAACTAAGCGGTCAGGACTGAGTTGAAATAAGTAGTGAACTCAATTTTTGTGTTTCTTGAAATTTTCTCCATAGTGTCTTATTTCGGGCAAAACCTTTTTCCGGAAGCTTTTGAAATCAGAACCGGTGAAAATGGCTAAATTTTTCAACACGAATTCAGACCCGGTGTCGAAATTAAGCTAGAGTCGTTTTTGACCAATTTTACCGCAACATTTTACGACAATTTTTGGGCGATTTCAGTTATGGAACGTCGCCGCCAAATTCAATTAATGAATTCGAATTCAGCGGCCAAAACTGAGAAGGAATAGGCTGTCAACTCAATTTTTTTGATTTTTGAAATTTTCTTCATAGTATATAAGTAGGTACATAATGTCTTTTTCGATGTATCGAAGGGGACCTCAAATGTGAATTGAGGCCCATTTCCAGGCGTTTCTCGATGAGCTTTTCTGCCCATATCAGCCTTGTCATCGTTTCGAAGATCTGTGATCCGTGACTCGAATCGACTTTACCGATTTGATCAGTATCCGCAATTCGTATCAAGTTTTGATGGGAAATACCACTGATACGTGATTCGGAACTCGAATCATCACCAAAAAATTTTCAAATGGTGATACAATTGAAAAATAATTTTTTTTTTGGCTTCGTATTGTGCTTTGTGGATTGTGATTTTTAAAAAGTTGACACTTTTAACAGCGACAGGTGACACCGACATGCTAGCTGATCGACTCATTTTCATTTTATAATAAGGGACTTGATGAAGATATAGTTTTAGGTTCTTTGTTCACAAACTGAGGAGTATCCCTCCCCCCGCGCCAGCCCCACGATGACAGATGAATGCGGTAAATGGCCACCAGAATCATTTTCATAAACATTACTGCACATAATTCCCATGATGAACCGATCAAACAACATCAAATTCATTACAAAACACTAAAATCTGAGGCCAGACTGAGATTCAACAGGAAAATTACCACTGAAAACGAGAGATTTTAGCATTAATTTTTTCATACGAGAGGCATTCCGGGGAAATTTACAATCGCCGAAGACGCTCAAAACCTAATTCTGGAAGAACGCCAAGGAAATTCATGACCACCGGAGATCCTCGGCAATTAATTTTAGAAGAATATCGAAGAAATTCACCATGAAGAACGGCTACCGTAACTTATTTCAATATTGTTTCTTCACAGTTCCAAGTCAAATAAACTTCACTCATTCCAAATCATTCTTTCGCCACGTTGTGTACCACGGAGGGAAAAACTTAAATTTTACCCAACAAATTCGTCATTCTACCCTTCACAAGCTTCCTACTCACATTAGTAAAGATAATTTTAAGATTTTGAATCTAAGTTGAAAATTTTTTTTATATTATTGTCGCCCTTATTTTGAAATTTGGAAACATGTAATAGTGTTACGTAACTTGATGCAAACTACTATGAAATAATTCAAACTTTACAACCATAAAAATACTTGTTATGATAGGTACCTACTTCATTTGATTTTCTTAGTCAAATTGATCTCCCGCCCCCTTCAAAATGAAATCTGAATTGTACAGGTCTAAATTTGCCATAAATTGACCTATAAATCTGCTAAGGGCTTTTTTATTTAAAAAAAAATTGTTTAAACGACTTTCCATCTCCCTCACGTTATGTCTTCTTTGCTTTTCTATTATTACACATATGGCACCGATTTTCTGTGAATAAGTTGTAGGCTTCAATTTCCCTGTTCGCATTTTCCGAACAATACAGTTTCTCTGTTTTCCATTATTTCCATTACCCTCGCCTTACAAATGCTTCGCATTATAGTCACCTGGTCGTATTTTTCCATTTTGATATGCCATGATAATTCTGTGTGAATCTTATGGAAAATTCATCAACGTTGAATTAATGAACTGAGCCAAAATTTATTTTCTGCTCTTTTCGAATTCGAATATGTCTTCGTTACTGAGTGGGTGACAAGAGCGGAACTGAAACGGATTGAGTCTGCCTTTTGAGAGACATGGTTTATAAGGCTTAGGCCCAGTTCAGCTTCACGTTGGCCTAGTTTTAGAAATATGACCGATAGAGATGTTCACACCACGTTTAAAAACTTTTTTACAGAGTGTGCTGCCATTTTGGCCAGAAGACCTAACAAGGTTATTATGAACCTATTAAATCTTCGACAAATAGAAAAAAGAAAAGGCGATTCAGAATTTCGTGTCTTACATGTTCTTGAAACGAAATTTTGAGACAATTCCGGATCTTTAACTTAAAATTTTTTTATAAAAACCTTTGTTCGCCCTTCTCTTCCCACAGTTGTTCTTCAGTATCTGAAAATTACCTTTTAGTGACTGGAAATTGTTTTTTAACGACAGAAGATGCCCTTTTAGTAATGACATAAAGAACCAAAAATGAGTTTATTAATATTTTAAGACCAGATCTGGAACCAAAACAAAATTTTACTTCAGGAACACTATTTTCCTTTTTCTTGACGCCTTTCAAATTTCAATGCAAAGTGTGACTAATTTTTGATTTGCTTATAAAATAATGACTTTTTCACTTAGGCATCAATAGACATTTAGAAAAAAGTTAAAGCATTTAAATGATAGCTCAGAGATGTTCGTATCAGCATACAAAATGTCAAAATTTCAGATATGTTGGAAATGATACATACTTGTATGTTTTAGTAAATTCATAAGAAATTAAAAAAATGAAAATTTGCGAAAACTGTTTTGGGGGCCACTGAGAACATCACATACTGTAGAAATAATCCATTTCAAATTTTTTCGATGTCACGAAATCGGCGTTTTAGTGGAAAAATCTTGACGCTCATCTGACTGATTCTATTCAAATCAGTGTGATTTCTCGCGGACTGAGCATACTAGCTCCAAAACGGAGATGGGTGATTAGGGATCAAGACGAATACACTTACGTACAGAGACCGGATTCCTCAGCACTCATAACTTCGTTTTGCTAGACGATACACAGAAGTGCTAATGATGTACGAGCACGTTTTAGAACGACGGGGGCTGAAGAATAAATTTTATTTTGCCGAAAATGGCGTAAATGCCGAAAACAGTCAAGAAGCCGAAAAGAACCGAAAATGCCATTTCCAACCAAATGAGAAAGAAAAACTAGAAATGTTCGTATGCCGGTCGCGCTTTCTTCAGGAGTTTGCGTGAATGTACTGGCAACATTTAGAAAGTCACGTCATAGTGTACCATAATGCTAAATTCTTGGATGCTTGAAATAAATAAACTTTTCGATTTTTCTTTGAATTTGTGGGACATTTTTGCGTTTTTGTCGAATAATGCCGAAAGTATTACTTTCAGCGCCGAATTATCAGTTTTTTAGTGCCGAGGAATCCAGTCTCTACTCATGTACAATTCTACAATGAACATTAAAAAAAATTAAAATTCTGTGTTGCTTACTGCTGCATAGTGCAAGGGCACGGGAGGATGGGGAGACGATAGGAGGCGGCAAGAAAATCGAGGACTCTACTGAGGGAAGGCGAGTTACACTGAACGATTAGAGGGAGGGTGGATGGGAGATTTAGGGATTAGTGATAGTGAAAGAAGAGAAGAAAGAAATGAGAATAAGAAAGACGGTACCGATGGTTTAACCAGAAATTGGGGAGAAAGTTTATGAAATAAATAGCTATTATAGGATATGGCCTATGCGGAGTGCACAATATTTCCGATTCCAGTAATTTGATCAAACTAAAAGATCATTACGGAACTACAATGAACTTAAATTTTATATGCTTCCATTTTATCCTACAAGACACCCAAATTTCGAGACAAACGAACCGTCTAATTCGCGCCATCGTACTGCCATGAACTTACCTTTTGCCGAAGGAGGTATTGAAGACAAGACAGAGCTATTCGTTCAATCCAAGAATCCTTTTTGGAATATCAAATTGTGTTCCAGAAGCTTTATACACAGGAATCCCACGTAGCGTGGCTGCCTTTCCAAATGAGATATGGTTGCACGATGACAAGTATCATTTCCAAATTTCTGCAAAACAAGCAAAAAAACAGTTCTTGATAGTTTCATTTTGAAAGTCTGAATTCGGAAAATAAAATCCTCCAGGGGCCAATGTGAACTCAGCGGGATGTTTTCAATGTCCCCTCTTCTCCGACCTTTCCGACTCATCATTTCAGTCGTATAATCGCGATATGAACGAATCAATTAGGTACCTCGTCGAGCTACAGAGCCAAATCGACGAACTCGGTCTTGTCAAAAACGTTCGTATACTCAAAATTTTTCGCTTTTGCGGACAAGCTTCGGGCGGAATGACGATACGTTCGCGTATTTATTTCGGCAAAAGGCAGAAATGATTTCAACACATCCGACTAAACCTTATACCCTACCCATTACTTCCTCGAATACTCGACATTCTTTGTTCGCTCTACAACACTATATTAACGTCTGGTTCGACAATTTATTCTCTCGAATTTCGCGATTATGATGATGAATTCATTTGAATCATCTTATACCGTACAGAATTTTTATGTATATCTCTCTATATAAACTCCAATTTCTTACAATATTCATTTCTTCCACTCGGACCGTTTTTTCCACCTGGGTATCCAGGATCGTTTGATTATTCTTCGGCGAGTGAATCTCTTAATCGCATTGTCGATTTCGTTTCGCAAAATTCTATTAACTTTGCCAAAACGCTTCATTCTTGCGAGCACCGAAAAGGGAAAAAAAACATTCGAAGTGTAATTTTTTACTATGCCGTTCGACCAAATTTCCTATATATATTAGAAACGAGGAAAAGCAGTTCGTTCATTGAAGGTAGGCAAATATACTTAAGTTTGCTGAATGCGGAAAAACCCGATATAAATCATTTATGAATGAACGAATATTCCCGAATAATGTGCGGTTTCTTCTGTTCTGTTAGTAAGGTACCAACTTTTCAAAAACTAAGGACATAGGAGGGAAAAAAGTCTAATTGTTGATGTAGAGGGTTTCAGTCCAAATGGAAATATACTCACTCGGACTAGTAACAGGATGGTTTTATCAAGTTTTTCCTCATGCGATTCGGTGTTTAGTGTCTGTGTCATGTGACAAAACGCGAGATTTATAACTTTCGAATGCCAACACGCATACAAAGAGCGATATTTTCTTCTAGATTTCCTTTTTTCCGTCTTCTTTCTCTCACTTTTTCGCCGCAGCGCGGGCTTTTTTTACTCTCGTTCAACGAATACGGTTATACACGTTTCAGTGTCCGGGTTTCGGCTTCATCTGAATAAGATATTTCACATGAACCGAATGCAGAAGCGTAAATCGAAGTCGAATTTTCAAAATCGCTGCTGTCGAAGCACATCTGATGCGAATACTTGTTGCTCCTCAGCTTGTTTAAATGTTTGGGCAGATTTTCCATCACGAGAAACTGAACTGGTCAAATCTGAAACCGGCCACGTGTGTTGTTTCAAATTCTCGGACAGTTACAAAAAACGTAATGACTGCGGATGATTCTGTTTCAAGCTCAGAATAAAAAGGTATAAGATCATGAAGGTGAGTAAAAACAAAAAATTGTGGTTGGTGGTCTTCAATCTCACGATACGTAAAAAAGGCGTGGGATTAAAAAGTTCAGTGGTTTCTGACTAGAGTAGGCTGGTTTTTGCTTTCACCCAACATTTCACACCAGGGCTCCAGATTTGAGTCATGGAAACAGGAAATCCGTACGACCTATGTCACAGATACTCGCACTCCACGTGATTGAGTATGTGCAGTATGAAGTACGAGAAGTGCGAACATACGAATGTCCGACTTGCAAAGTGCGAATGTACGAACAAATTATGAAATACCCTTTCCCTCCCTCGCAGAATTCACGCGTAACTGAAATTTCGAAGTTCCATACATGTTCTGCACTTCTGCACGGATGCGAAAAAAGCCTGTTCATACTGAGCACGTACTGAAGCAGGTTCGGGCTTGCCTCACTTTGATGTACCGAAAACGATCGGATCGGGTTCGAATACCGCACGAGGCAATTGAGGCATTCACTGTGCTGTCTCAATTACCCGAACTGAGGCCGAACAAGGCTGCCTCATTCAGCCTCGAATTGCTTCTCCCTCAAATATACAGATATCCATAAATCCGTGTACATGTATTATCTATAGACCTCCATTTCATACTTCTCTGAGTTAAGAGCATAGCGACTTTACTTTTCTCACAGGTTTGAGAAACATTCAATCACTGAATTTTGCTTTAACACCAGAAACTCTTAAAAACTGGCATACAGGGCGTAACTTGGTTTAGTATTACCTCAAGTCATATGTCATTGTCTTTTAAGAATAAATCTACGGCAAACTCAATTTACTAATTAATAACTTGACGGGTATTTTATTTGACCTAACTGGAAACGTTGCCCTCCAAATTGAACAAAGAGCATTTGGGACTACAATATTAGAGCCCGCAGAATGATAAACAAATTTTACTATACCAGAATAAGTTATCTCTATTGTCGCCACCATTGCTACCACAGAATAATGTTCCATATTAATGCCAGATTAAGACCACCGATCGAACTCAAGGTCAGGCAAACAGCGGAAGTATACGGTGCAAAGAAGAGAGCGAAGACGAAACGGAAGGCACTTCGGACTAAGCGAAACATCCAACAGTCAGGGCTGCCAGATCTACGTCTTTGGTCGTAGATCTACGGCTTTTTCATCAGCCATTGAAATCCTACGGCTTTTTCTACTGCTTAGGAGGGAATCTACGGGTTTTCGGCTTTTTATTATTTTTTACCTTTTCTCTACACATGCCTTGGATATTATAAACTCATTCACCCTCACAGAACTGGCCTTCCACTTCCACTTGAAAAATGTGAAATATTTTAATCTGTGAACAACATTACCAGAGACGAGTTTGAAGAAAAAAAAACCCTAAAGAAATGAATGTTTTGGGTACTTTTTCTCGAGATCGTTCTTTATGGTTTTGATTCGTCTTGTTTACTGAACGGTTACAACATATAATTAAAATCAAAAGTTGTAAAAAATGATAATGAACCAGTTGCCCTCTATTATTATTTGAGGCGAAATGACTGGAAAGTGCGAGTGATTATTCCTATTTCACAGATATGCAAACTGCAATGCAGAATAATGGTAAAATGCGCGACACTAGCGTTACTATACGTCTACGGCTTTTCTACGTCTTTTTTCCTGACATCCATAAACGAATATTTCCGGCTTTCTCATGAAATAATCTGGCAGCCCTGCCAGCAGTCCACCTTTCGTAAGGGGAAGGACACACTCGTCCAGTCGACCAAGGGCGAGTGAATTCGAGCGCTGATACGCGACCTCGATGTATGGGCAGGCAGGTCCCATGGGGAACTGAACTTCCAACTGACCCAAGTCCTGAGCGTCCATAGGTGCTTCGGCACGTACTTAGATCGGATGGAAATAGCGCTGAGCTCCGTGTCCCGCACTGTTATCGAGAGGCGGAGGACAATCCTTTTAGCACATCATGTTCGAGTGTGAGGCCTGGGAGCAAGAGAGGCGCGGGACGGTAATAGCAATTGATCCCGGCAACAACAAGAGCGACGACGGCGTGATCGACCGTCTCGAGCTGAACATCTTGATTCCAGAAATGCTGAAGAGTGGAGGCGAATGGAACCGGGTGTCGACCATCAAGAAGAAAAAGATGCAGACAGAATGGTCGAAGCAAAGGGCCGACGGACAAAGCTCGGCCCACACCAGACACAACTCTGTACCATCCTAAAGCTTCTGCAACTGCTGGGGACTCTTCGGCAGGGTTCACCCCGCCGTCACCGCCTTCTCGCGTTGACACACGTATACCAAGACGGGGGGGGGGGGTGAAGGAATGAAGCGCGTCCGCCTGCGGTGCATCCGAATTCCAGGTTAATACTGGGTGAGCGTTGCCTTATAGTCAGTATGTTGTCCCATGGTGGCCCTGGCAGGACATCGCGAATGCGAAGCGGAGGGGCGAAATGGGGACTAGGGCCAGCCTCAATGCGTCCCGCAGGTCACTGATGCGAACTCAAAAGGGTAGTTTCCGGGGCTAGGGGTACGGTGTCTGGGGATTAAGGCATATGCCGTCCCAGGGCTCACGTGTGTGAAGACCTCTTCATATATTTCCTCGTAGCTCCTTCCAATTATCCAGATCTTGCTTTTTATGAATGATTTTTATAACCAGGGAGCGGAATTCTATGAAATTGTATGTATGCCATTTTGATAAAGAAACGGTATATGAAGCATACTCTTACGTTTCAGGCCATTCTGAGAAAAATGAGCCCTATTTTCTTTCGCATATTTTGCCTATGAACGCATATTTTTACATATTTTCGCTATTTAAAACGCATATCTCACCGTTTTAGCGCATATTTCGTCAAATGTCCGATTGTTAGAGAGCATATTTCAATCATTTTCCGTATTTGTCACAAAGAAAACACGTTTTTAATCTCAAATTTTCGACGATTTTTTTCAACACTGCAAAAGAATAAAGATTTTTTGATTTAAACAATCATTCAATTTTTCTTTTTTTTTAGCGCGAATTTATCGAAAATGAACATGTACATGCCGAAAGTTAAGTAGATCTCGTCACGCTCTGTGAAATGACACCCATATTGTTAGCCCATATTTTTCTGTTTTTAGCGCATAAATATTGCATATTTCACCATCCTAAACCGCATAAATTTCTGCTCCCTGTTTATAACAGACAATGCCAGAAGACTTCACCGCCTAACTCTCACTCCAATACTAAGATGAATCGAGAAAAATTGAAATATTTTCGACTAGTACGCCGATTTTGTTACAATCGGACCTAAAAATAGCTGAGCTTAATTGCAGTGAAGAATACTGAAATTTTTCTGACTGAATTTTAATTTGGAATTTGAGATCAAAAATTTGATCGATAAGAAAGAAACCTGGTGAAATCATTTCATCGAGGAGCCCGCCTCCCATCCACCCATATAGATCGATTCCAACAGGATAAAATAAGATTCTTACAAAAGTTCAGGTCAATCGGATAGGAGCAGGTGAGCCGGCGCTTCTCGCTATCTCTCCCCCTCCCTCTCTCAACTCTCTAATTTGAAAATTTTAACTGACAATCTTATCCTGGGCTTCCCTCATGATGGCTCCGACATTGGGAAAGAAGTTCAGAAAAATGATGTTGGAGATACATAAATATCAATCTACAGGTTTTCGGGGTCTCGAAATCTAATTCCGACGGAGTATTTTGGCTCTAATCTCTTTTGGTGTCACCAAAAGATATTTAGATCAAATCACAGGCATTTATTAAGGATAATACTTCTGTCTGGTTGTGACATGTAAGCACCACACTCTTACTCAATGTATGCTGTTTACGTGAGCTGTTGCCAGGATGAAGGGATAAGACTCAGCAGAAAATTTCTGTAATGGTTAGGATCGCCTCTGTGAAAACAGGGACTTCCTCTTTTTTCGTCAACTGGCCAAATTGAACTTTCACAATTGGTAAAATTAACCCTTTGCAGCCGACAATATCTTGAAAGAGTGAAGCTTTTTTAATATTCTTGCTTCTCATCTCTGAATTTTTTCGGCTGGCAAAATCAACATTTTTTGGAAACATCAGGATTGCTCAACGACCCCCCCCCTTCCCACCCACCCGCACCTAATAAAATTGGCTTCAGTACATCCCTGAAGCGCAGCTACGAGTTCAAAGGCCGAACTGCAGACTTTTTCGGTCGAATTTTCAATCGCCTGTCAGGAAGTCATTCGATCAGTCTCTCTTTTTGTTTGATTGACTGACTGACATTCTGGTTATTTACCCGACTTTCTTATCTTAAGTCCGAAAGTTGTTTCACAGCGGGTCTGAAATGGGACGATGACAGAAGAGGATGATTTCGTTTCTAGTACGTTAAAGAGACGAAAGTCGATTGATACTCATCCAGATTCTCCTGAAGTTTATGAGACTTTGAGACTAATCGAAACTCATTATGATTCCGTCGAGGCTTATTGAGAACTATTAATACTGTTAAAACTCTGGAGCGGCAGAAAAGAAACGAAATGCGAAAATAGAGAAACATAAATCTTTGAGTTAAAAGAGTCTTCACGAGTCTTGAAAGTACTTAAAGCAGCGGCGTAGCCAAGCGGGGGTGTCTTAACCCCCTTTGCGATTTCGTCAAATAGTGATTTTTTTAAATTTTAGCACCCTCCCTAACACCTTCTTCCTCTTTGGTCAAGACCAGTCTCTCCCCCTCGAATACTAAACTGGTTACGCCTCTTACTCATGGAGTATTTAATACCCTCAAAAGAGTATTAATGAGTCTTGAAATAGTCCTCATCGTGCGTCTCAACATAAGGTGAATCTCATTACTCTTAACCAGTCTATATCTACCAAACAATGTCCCAAGAGAGTCCTAACACGTTTTAATAAGTCTGAAAGCCGATGCTTAATGAATCTTACACGAGGCTCATCACTTTTGATGAGTCTTAATCTGCCTCACAACGTCTCAAGAATGTATTAAAAAATATTAATAAGTTTGAAAACAGACTCGAATCTTAAAATGTTCGTGGTATTACAGTTTGAAGCGTTCTTTGTAAACTTCGAAGATTTACGAACCACAAAAACAACATTCTCGACCCCAATTTAGCTTGCAGTCAGCAGCTGGATCTAAAGGAGCTTTATTTTGTCATAGTTCCACCGTCTCTCCACTCCAGCAATTTGATTGCATGTGTAGTTACAGTCTCAGTCATCGATACGGGGCAGCTAAAGCACCTGTTCGTGAGTCAGCTGTCTTATGCAAAGGAAATTATTCAATTAAACGTCGAGATTTTTCAATGTTATAGGTCACGCCGATGTAAAGACGTGACCGCAAAAATGTTACTGAGGACCAATACAGCCTCATCGATTCTTATCGTTTTCGTTTATAATATTAAGAAAGATGGTATGCGAAGCCAGTATTGTACCAAAGTTCTTATCTGATTACGACTGGCAGCACACGAGCGCATAGACCGGTTCCAGTAAACGAGCTTCATTTGATGAGTTCGTGTACTCAAAGCCGCTGATTCGTATACATGTAGCCTCCTACGAATGAATACAGTCAAGTTTAGAACATGG
Organism: Acanthococcus lagerstroemiae; assembly: GCA_031841125.1. NCBI lineage: Eukaryota > Metazoa > Arthropoda > Insecta > Hemiptera > Eriococcidae > Acanthococcus > Acanthococcus lagerstroemiae. The sequence goes on along the minus strand of CM063108.1, from coordinate 37,648,441 downwards.
ACTTCTCACATAATCGAATATTGCTGAACAGTGCCGGTGCTACTTATATTTTGCAGAAAAAAATCTGTTTTGGCTCCTTTCACCCCTAGATTTTTTCATATGGGCAAGAATGAATCCCTAAAATTTTCAGCCAAATCTGATAATATGTATTTACCTAGCCGATTTGAGCTCGACATTCTGAAAATACAAGCCCGAGTAGGTCCGAACGTGAGCCGGTTCGCATCGCCCATTGCCCCGCGTAGCCAATTGAAGAATAACGGAGTCCCATGTTGGAATGGAAGAAACGTTCTAAGTTGCTTTATCACTTGATCATCCTCTAAATCGACAGAGGGTTGTTTTTATTACTCTTAACTTTTTAATTATCAATCTTTTATTAATTTATACCAAACATGTGGGCTTGAAACTGATAGGTTTTTAGCATAAATGTGCATAAAATTGTCGAACTGCGTGACGCGAACTCACAAGTTCAGTCATTTGGGATGAAGTTAGCCTTCCGGTATGAAGTCGATTCACTTGATTTTTTTCGCTTTAGAAGGTGCTACACTATGGTACTGCCAATGAAATTTTAAGGATTCTATAAAGAGCAGGAATACATTTTTCATCCCATGTCAGGGTCACGAATTGAATGTTGCAAGATCCACTTATAACATAGAGCATACAGTTTGTTTACATTATTTTGTCTTCGAAGACTTTCTATCTAGCAGGAACCTTCTAAATCATAAACGCAAATAGCTGAACGATAATGGGAGGGCTCGTGGGTGACTGACAACATGAAAAGAATGCAGAAAATTCTCTCGCTCGTATAATTTCTCAGAGTTTTGGGGACTCTCAAAAGACTTGGAAGGGAGGCTAAGCCCCCAAAGCCTCCTCCTTATTTGCGCCTACACCCGGAACTGTTCCGACACGTTTATAGGTAGACGAAAATTGAAAGAGCAAAGATTTTCTACGTTTGTTGATTTTAAAAATGTTCATTAAACTGGATCCTCAGTTGACAAAATGTAGAAATTGAAGATTTTCCCCGTCGAACTGAACATTTTTCTAGGTTGCAAAGTTCACATTTCTGTAACTGGAAACATTAGGAGAACTTTAAATTTTCATAAATTAATTGTTACAAGAGAATGAAAAAATGTGAGGGGAGGAGATTATTTGTTTTAGATATTCTCTTTTCTAATTTTACTCTTAACCCGAGCCTTGGAATCCACCCTTCCGAGCATTACCTCAGAGAAGTCGGGGAGGCAGTTGGGGCTGTCTTAGCCCTCTTCTCATCTTGCCGAGAAACCGACCTAAGTCGAAATGTAGTGAGGGCTCGAACGTGGGACCTCCGGATTGCGAGACCAGCGCGCTATCCACTCGGCCAACCAGGTATGAATGACACCCTACTGGTAATTGATGAAAGTTCGCTCTTGGTAGTTCGAGTGCTGAAGGAATATAAATGCGATGAATATCGCTGCTCTTGATGTAATCAGTTTGATGAATATCTATGCTAATGGACGAAAGGCAAGTAGTAGTGTCGGTTATATGTATCATTCACCCAAAGAATTCAGATTTCTTGCTCAAACGTTGATGACTTATTCACGGACGCACGACTTTCTAACTGACAGGGTCGCAGATATCCTTGCCGAAATTTAACAAATTTACATCAACCTTCCCTCTCAAGGTATCAACTTTTCTTCGAGTGCAACAATACCACAATCTTGAAAACGCCCAGTGAAACTGACTTAAACCCAATGTTACGAATCGCATCTGAGACATTTATATAAATAAGTTCCTGAAAAATTGAAGGAATACTCTTTTTCCTAGTTCAATTTTAAAAATTGAAATTCACAATTTAATCAAGAGTCACCCTAGAGTCAAACTTGAAAAGGAAAAAGAAGACCGGGTATATCCAGGAAAACAAAGTGGAAAATAATTTCTCGTGTATTTAAAAAAAAAAAAAAAAATTGGTACAATCAAGATTAGCACAAAGGGGCATGACATTCCCTTCAATTATGAAATTGCACCCAGAAGTCAAGAACTTGGACACTCAGTCGAGTCAGAAAAATTATGGTTGGCGGTGGTATTTCTTTATTATTTACTGACAACGTCGCAAAATTCCAAGATCCAGTCAAAAATTGGAAAGATGAATAATTTTACTTTATTTTACTTTTTTGCTTGTCAACTGTTTACGAGGAATTTTCTGTATCAACACTAGGGTGACCGTTATTTTCGAATACGGAAATTTCTGCCATTCCTAAATCAGTTTTAATGAAATTGAAAAGAATGTGTTTAATTTTTCTTAGTCTCTAGCAGCGTTGAACACTTGTTCTCATAGATTTTAGTAAGTTAGGTGATGTTGGTCAGGTATAATACAAACTTCAGCTCCGCAATCTAGATCAATGACCCTGGGGGTGGCTAACGAAAACTAAAATTTCAGACAAAGATTGAGTTACCGTTTTCCGAAAGAGTTGAATTCGACTTTGAGAGTAATTTTCACGACCGCCCTCTTCCCCTTCCCCTCTCCTCCCGGATGTTACCAAAGAGAGCTGATACCAAAGACTCTGTTCATTTTATTGAGATGGTACTCAGTTTATAAGTTTTCACAGTCATTGAACTCAATTCTGAAAGCAAACAGGATTCCACCCAGGGCATCGGACGGGGTGAAAGCGAAATTTACAGAGCAGCAGAAGGACAAAAGTAATGAAATGATAAAGAAAAGAAATTAAAACGCACTAACGCTCCGTGTGTAATTTTGTGCTTACTAATTGATCAACACATGGCTGATACATTCTGACTCCAGACAGCGTTCACAGTTCCAACAATGGACCATTTTTGATAAGGGTGATAACTGATAATCAATAATTAATATTTCAGTTTGAATGATTTAATTAATTATCTGAATGAATTAAAAGCAAAATGACGTACGAATAGCCGAAAATAGGTGAAACTCTTCGAATATTGTAAAATGACACCCATATTGCGATTGCATATTTCAGCTGGGTATGAATTTGCGTCCGGTACATTTTTAACATGTTTTAGTTGCGTCCCATGAGAAGAAAAAAGATATGTGAGTTCCGTCCCGAGTGTAAAGAATAACGATGAACGAGTTGCGTCCTGCTTCTCGTCACCAGTCAGTCTTTCCTACTTTCTACCTGTTTTGTGTACATTTGGTCTGTATGGCAGTCATCTTTCGAATAATCATCCGGGACATCATAATTTAGATCTCACCGCTTCCTGGATTTCAAAAAGATGATATTCACCAATAATAAAAAAATAACCTTATATTAACGATTGAAGCCCGGAAGGTACGCCATCTGGCGGACTGCGGTGAATTACTGATTAGAATAGGATAAACAGGATATTAAAATATGAAGATGTTGGAAATTTTCTATTTTATTGAAATTTTCAAGCTAATTTTGTCTTGGAAACTACTTACATGTTGTGTAACACTGGGGTACGTTCCCCAGAAAATCAGACCAGGAAATAACATTTTTTCGGCTTTGCGCTTTTTGTTTTACTTCAAACTTCTTTGCTTAATACGAGCATCTATTAGTACAAAATTTTGGTAGTCTACACTTCCAAAAAATGTATGTTGAACGAAATAGAGCATGCGTGGTAGTTCTTATAGAAATAGGCGACTGATCTACTTTAAAGGTGAATAAATTATCTGGGATTCAAATTATCTTAGGAAGATGATTTAAAGAGTTGATATCATAATTGAGAGGGAGTTGATGTAAGAAAGTGAAGAGTTATCGGTCAAAAGGGCCTCTGTCGAGCAGGGGCCCTTTTTGCGGAGATGCTGATTTTCGAATTCTCCGTGTCCTACTTCATTAGGAAACCCCCGCTCTATGTACCAACATATGATATTCAGCGAAATTAGCGCCAATAAATGATTACAAACGCATTGTATTAACATCGATTCTATGCTGAAATGTGTACAAACTCGTCATATAGTCAGAGAAACCAAAGCATACATTACATTCTATTATAGAGTGAAAAGTGAGTAACTCTATCCACGATAATACACCTCAGAGATTACACATTTTGGTTGCGTTATGAGCAGAGAGAAACATCTTCGCAATTACATTAGTTTCAACCACGAGAATTGACAATAACTCATCATACAACGAGTTAGGAATTTTATTATTGTTTCATAAGTTGCAGAGTAGAAGGGTAAATGCATAAAATTCACCAATTGGAATTTAAACCTAAATATAGAGAGCACTCTTGTGCTAAGACTGATAAGATGAAACCGGGATCACGGAGAAAGAAATGCCTTCGAAAACCTACTCTGCACATTCTGAAGCTAGTAACACATCACCCGAGTAATTTTCCGCTTGGATTTATTTTTTTCATCATTCTGAAGACTTTCGTGTACTTACACACCAAATTATAATTCTCGACAACCACTTCTGAATTAACTATAATTTTTCAAAAAATTACTTTGCCTCATTAAACAGCATGTAAATAAGAACCAAAAGATCCCGGTTTCATTAGTTACGGGTTCCGCCGCCAGATGACAGCTACTTTGAGTTTAAATTCCAATATTATCATGGGAAATCAGATACTGATAAACCACGACACGTCCCATCACGCTAATTTTTTCAGCATGAAAACTTTGAAGTGGTTTTTCTCAAAATCATTATTGCTGACAGGGGCCCTTTTGACAGATAACTCCTCAAGTATTCTATCAACAAAACGTAGACTACTGAGATTATTGGAAAAACATTAACCTGTACATTTTAAAATAGTTGCAACACGTAAACCCAGTGTTTTAAAATTCGTGGATGGGTAAAAATATTTGAATTTGAACATTTTGTGTTATTGAAAATTTTCGAGGTTCCAATACATATACCTACAGTCTGTATGTTTGTTTTCTTCAGACGCAATGTACCCTACATGTGGGACGGAACTCGCACATCTTAATTTTTAAGCCGGGACGCAACTGATACGAAAATGGCTTTTCGGGACGCAACTGGCCAACTACCCATATTTCTACATATTTTTCAAAAAATACATAATATTTTGCACTTTTTGCGCATGTTATATGCGCATATTTCGTCTTTTTCGGTGCATATGAATCCGCTCCCCGGTAAAAACAAATGTAATGGCGCAAATCGCATTTTTCTATCCTCACGACTTCTGGAAATACAAGGCCTCAAAGTTGACCATTTCTCATCAGCGTGTTTCACAGGCCCTCCTGTCCCCCTTCAATTTAGGTAGGCGTGAATGGGAAATGGTTTCCGAGGTTCTGGGCAAAGGGTACTTAATTCACAACATTGGGAAAAATCTGAGAACCTGAAGGTTAGAAGTCGTGCGATTTGATATGGGATAACCCAGCTGATTTTAAAAATCAATTAATAAGTAAATAAATAAAGTTTGGGACTATTACATAAGGGTACATTTCGTTTGCCTAAAAGCCTTGCGAAAGAAATGGCGGGCGTAACGGGTTCCTTTTTTTCATCTCCGGCACCTACACCTGTACCGGTCGGGCCAGCTCTATGCTCCCGAAATATTATGTTACCGTTTTACGACGCTCTCTGCATGCAAACTCCCTCGTTTCTCGAGAAATCCTCTCTCGACAAGGGAGCACAGTCTCAGAACGGGGGAAAACAATCAAAGGTTTCATCTCGCGACGGTAGGCCTCATTCGATATAATAACCTGCACACGAGTGTATACATCATGCACATACATGTACCGTTTATGGTTCGCGTGAGAAGAGTAAGTTTTTGCGAGAAACGATTTATAACGATTCGGCGTCGGACTCGAATATGGGCACACACACATACACACACGTAGGTACACGCGCCGCGTAGTGAAACTCGCACTCAGTGCAGAGTGAGTAAATGAAATGGGCTTTTTCTAATCAGGTTATAATTCCCCGAACATTTGCCCACGTAAAATACGCACTCCCATCGGTACAATTTTGAAAACAAGCAGTCGGTTAAAAACGTATATAAAACGGCGAAGTACCCCTCACGACGAATTATTACAGGTGGTGCTGCCGAACGGCCGTCCGTTTTTCAAGGGTTTCGCTTTTGCTGGGCGAGGAGGCGAACGAGCGGAGCGCTGGCACGAGCGCCCGCCTGCAAATTCTCAAGAGTCTGTTACACGAAAACCGAAATAAATACGATACACTTTATCTATTTTTGACAAATTTTATTTATTTAATGGAAGAGAGAGGAGAAAAGAACGCCAAAATGTTATTTCAGTTTTCAGCTCGCACATTGAAACGCGGCGGCGTTGAAAAATGAGAAGCGGCAGCGCCAGAGAACGAACGAGTGCGATTTCGACGTCTAACGAAATTTTCGTGCTTTTCGCCGATTAACGCGCTGAGACACTCTACGAACCTAAGAGATGGCTGTTCTGTGCCTTGTGGATAGGTATGCATGTATGGATGGTCTGCTTTTCATAGCGCGATTCAGGAAACAAGGGGGTACGGGTGCCTCCCCCGAGGAAAGTGAAATTCGGCATCTACAGTACCGCGCTTCGAATATCTGTTACATATTCAAGTATTTGTGTATACGTTGTATACAGGTCGGTACACTATTCGTACTCGGGAACAGTCTCAGGATTGAAATCAGAATGTTCTGATTCAATCTGTTGGTTCGCAGGGGCGGATGGACCATATGGCGATTTGGGCAAATGCCCGATGCACCGCCGCCACTTTGACGCTGCGGCGCCGGTACGTTGAGGGGGAAAAAAATATGCGTTTATAAAATACTTACAAAAATAAAAGAAGTGCATGTTGCGTCGACAGTCGAAAAACGTGCGGCGGCGCTGATCAATTTAAAGAGAAATTGAAAAATTAACATGGGCAGGCACATTTTGCACCGATTGTCGACCAAACGTGTGTGTGAGTACCTCCGCCCATTTTTGGGGCATACGCCTCCACGTAGCTTTTCCATTTTCTTTTATCCTGCGCTAATCTTTGTCACCTAGGGCCTTAGTTCTCTGACGAGTTCATCTCTCTATCTAGTTACTGGCCTGCCTATCTTTCTTTTCCTTTGCAGCGTATCCAGTTGAGTACTTTTTTACTCCCCATCTGTTGCCATACGCTCTCGCCAGATGCCCCACATATTTCCACCTTAATTGTTTGACGTTATATCCTATATTCCAGCCTCCAACCATTTCGTATAGTTTTGCATTTGAGATTTTGTCTACCCACCGCAGTCCTAGAAGTTTCCTCAACATAGATCTGAACGTAATTTGTAGCGTCCATTTGCTTTCCTGTAAAGGACAAGGTTTGCGCTCCATACTTGAGGGCTGGTACCGTTGAGCTATTTAGTATTTCCATTTTGAGGACGGTGTTGAAATTCCGGCGAAAAATAGATTTTAATGGCCAGAAGTTGTTCCACCCCTTTTTAATACACGCCTCATAATTTCTTTATCTCTTTTTTCAAAACTAATAACCCGTCCTACAGATATTCAATTTCTGTTACCTCTTCTATCTCTTGCCCATCGATTATCAGATTTTTCCTTTCCCCTCTTCCGATTATTTTTGATTTGTTATCATTCAGCTTGAGGCCAGCTTTTTTGCATTCCTTCAATAGCTCTTCCGCCATTTTCTTAAACTCTTTACTATTTTCTGCAAATAAGATAATATCGTTTTAAATTACTTAAAAATTCTCCATTTATTTTTACTTCCCTTCTTTTTCACTTCAGATTACGAAATACTTCATTCAGAATGCAGTTGAAGAGGTTTGACAACAAGGTATCCCCTTGTCGAACCCCCCCTCCCAATTTTGAATTTCCTCCCTTTGCTTTTAAGGCTGGCTCTTGCACTCAAATTTGCATAGCAATTCTGTATGACTTAGGTAAACCCACTTTCATTTTCCAGTGCGATTAACATATATTTATGATCCAATGAATCAAATGCCTTATGAAAGCATATGCAAAGCATTTCAATTTCCCCATCATATTCATGTATTTTTTCAATAATTTAGTTCACAACAAAAATATTCTCTACAGTTGAGAAGCCTTTTCTGAATCCCACCTGTTCATTCCCCTGATGATTTGAATCCAAATGGTTATACATACGTCTTTTTAAGACTGCCATAAATACTTTACAGATGTTCGATGTTAAGCATATTGGCCTGTAATTTTCAATGAGTTCTTCCCCCTTTTTTTGTATAATAATATTATTTCGGCCAAGTTCCACTGTTTTGGACATATTTTCATAATTAGAATGTTGTTAAATATTTTAGCCAGGTGTGGCACTCTCTGATCGCCAAACCTTTTCAGCATTTCGTTCGTAATTCCATCCGGTCCTGGGGCTATGTCATTTTTCAGTCTATTTAGTACGTATTTCACTTCTCTCTCCACTATTTCCGGGATTCCTTCCTCCTTTCACCCTCCAGTTTTTGCTATTTTTGTTAGCTCGTTTCCCTCGCGGTAAAAGTCCTCGTAAAAACTTGTTGCTGCCTCTACAATTTCTTCTTGATTTTGAGTCATTTTTCCTGTCTGATCTTTTAGCTTCAGCATAACGTCTCTCCCGCCATCGAGTTCGAGCCTAACTTTTTTAGTGGACCAACTTTCTTCCAAAATATCTTGAATTTTTTCCTAATCATATTTTTTAATATCTTCTCTAACACTTTTCTTCACCAAGTTGTGTATTTTAGTTAGCTCAGTTTTGTCCAATGGTGTTTTATTTATATTTTTCCAAAGGTTATTCTTCCTGACTTGAGAGTCTGTTTTAAAAGTTTATCTTTTTAGCCCTCGTCACTCCGAACTCTTCAACCGTGTTCCTTGAAGCTTGGACCATACTGTCGTAGAAATTTTCCTCAACTTTCATTTCCTCTAGCACTAATTTTAGTTTCTGGCGTGCATCCTCTTTCTTTCTGACTGGGATGATCCGCCTTCCTCTCCCTTTGCCCTTCCTATGATTTTTATACTAGACTCCCTGCAGGATGCTCAATTTACAGCGTGATATGCGGTAGTCTGATGAGAAGCCAAATTTTGACAGTGTTGTTACATCTTCAACTACTGACAGGTCATTTATTAGTAGGTGGTCAGTCTCATTTTTAGTTTTCCCATCTGACGATATCCATGTCCATTTCCTTTTGACTTTTTTTTCTTGTAAAAAGTGTTTGCTGTACATAAGTTAAATTTTTGGGCAATTTCTACTAATCTTTCCCCCCTGTCATTTCTCTCCCCCACATATCAGATGGGCCGCAGTTTTTTGAATTAGCCTCCCCTCCTACTTTTGCGTTGAAGTCCCCCATTATTACCTGATAGTATTCCTTCTCTTTTGAATTGCTGCCTCCAGCTCATCATAAAATTTATCTACTTCTGCCTTCTCTGCTCCGGCTATAGGTGCATACACTTGCAAGATTAGCATTTTTGTCTTCTCATCTATTTTCAGTTTTAGTAGGCATATTCCTTCAGATATTATTGTAATTTCCACAAAATCATTTTTGATATTTTTGTTAATATAAAAACCTATCCCCTGTAACCTTTTTGTGGAACCAAAGTAGTATAGATAGCTGCCTCTCCTTCTTTCTGCCAGTCTTTCCCCATATTTTCTAACTTCCGACACGTTTTTTAAATAATTTCCATTAATACATTATCATTTTTTAAACATTTTTCTTGGTGTTCTCAGTCATAAATACACTTTATTAAAACAGTCAATTTAATTTATACGTGTGTATTGGAGGGGGGGGGGCAAAACTCTTACGGCGCCGCACCACTCCAAATGCCGGTAATAATTTTAGCGCCCATCCGCCCCTGTTGGTTCGTACTGGAAAATGATCTTTAAAAATCAGTTGAATTGTTTGTATGGATTTAACTTGAAAAGTTCATGTACCTTTGTAGTCTCGTACTGGAAAATGATCTTTAAAAATCAATTGAACTGTTTGTATGGATTCGACTTGAGAAGTTATATATGTATACTTGTAGTCTCCTGTGATATCCTGATTTCAAATTTGGGAATTATTGCTGAGAGGATTCGTTTTTGTACTCGTCGATTTTCTCGTGGTAGATGGGGGGTCTTAGTTTCAAGTCTTTTTTCGTACATCTATCACTGAGTTATTCTACTTAGTTGATTAGTTATTTTCGTCAATAAAATAGTTAAAGTCTCAACTGACTCAACTCAGAATTCCAAAGGGTCAAACGTTTTTTGTATTGGCTTAAAAAAAACACTTTTATTTTATGGATTTTTCCAACTTTTGATACATCTACTAAAATTTCTCAACTCCGGTGTGGAGGCTTGGGGGAAGCTATCCCCGTACTCCCTTATTTTCACCCCTATAAAAAACATAAAAGTACAACTGTCCAGTTTTCTCAACTTATAAGATTCCTACAGGGGGCTTGCCCCCTCCCCCTATCTGCATGTCCCTGTCTACTCGAGGAGGCTTCAAACTGCGGAGCTGCAGACTGCAGTCGCGCAGCTCTACGTTTTATTATTGCAAATTTTTCGTTTGACATTAGTATTGATAATATTGGTATGACTTGATTTTGATCCTGATATTATCGATATTGGATTCTCTTGATATTAGCGTTCACTACCAGTAACACTAAGGAACTTACCCAGTAACACTAGAATAGGATGGAGCACGTCGGAACTCGTTCGGAATTTTTTCAACTCTTCATGTAGTGCAGATACCGCGTAAGTCCCGGACTGGCGTGGTTTTTCTGCATTACACGTAAATTTCTCAGAGTTGCCACGTTTTCTTTATACATCAGAGAAAATTCTCATTCTTTCACCATAGCTGTGCCTAGAGTTAAGGAACATTTTTCTGTAAAAAACTGATTTTCGAAATTTTGGGACTTACGTTGTTTCTGAACTATGTGGTTCAATTATTTTATTTTTTTTAATTAATTTTTTTTTTTTCAAGAAGATAACATTTTCTGTTCTCAACATTTATTTATCAAAGTGCAATGAGTAAAACTGCGAATTTATTTTTGCATTGCCTGATTCTACATAATGTTTTAAAACGGTTGATCGCATAGGTAGGCCTACTATAACATCACTTCATCCGTGGTAGATGACAATGGCTGGTAGATAGCATATTAGAACAGCACCATCCTTTATTCACCTTGGCCCCCTGGTAAGTTGTCATGGGACTAGCGAGACTGAAATAAGAAGAAGAGCTCAATTTGCTAGAGAGGCTGCTGTAAAACTAAGCCATACGCGAAAGAGTGATGATATCAGGAAAGATATAAAGGTTAAAATGGTACAGACACTGATCTTCCCTATTGTGCTTTACGGAGCTGGAACTTGGACATTACAGAAAGTCGACCGAAATAGACTGGACAGCCTGGAATTCTGGATCCGAAAGAGGATGTTTCGTGTGCCATGGACTGCAAAGCGAAACAATGTGTCCATCGTGGATGAGATAGGAAACCCTGAATGTCTAAGTTCTACATGTGCGCCTCGCATGCTGAAAAATATTTTAGTTACATCATGAGACGAAGGAACGATAATCTTGAGAGGCTAGTTATAATGGGAAAGACAGAGGGCAGGCGGCCTCGTGATCGCAGCCCAATGAGGTGGACAGACAAAATTCGGGACACATGTGAAGAGCCAGTCCATGTTGTTGCAAGAAAAGCAGAGGACCGGGAAAAGTGGAGAAATTACGTCGCAGCTCTGCCGGTGTAGCTATAATCAAATCGATTGGCATTTTAAGAAGTGAAAAGTATTCAGTGGCATTGCCGATATCAGGAGGGGCCTTGCTTCTCATCACTGCAACAAACCTCTTTTACTCCTATATTAATAAACTTACGTTTTTCCTGACCACCTACTCCAAGAACGAGAATGGTTTGCTGATATAATCTGGGACACGTTCCGCAATGTTTGCGCGAGTTAACCCCTTTAGAACGACACTGCAACAAGATGAGAAAATAATCCATTGGCGAGCGTCACAACTGCGCAAATACAATAACGATTTCGAGCTGTTTGGCGAAGCCGATTCCAAATCTAAAGAAACTGCGAATTAGGCGACTCGGCGGCTCCTCGACTGCGGACTCGACATTGCGAAACTTTGACTCTGCCTCTTTCGCCGTCAACTCGACATCGACATTCGCCACGCCGCGGCAACAGCCCACTCGGTTTCCCTATTTGGGTTCCCTACAGCCGAATCGAAATTCGTAATTTTTTGCTCCGCCATTCCGTCCACGCTCAGTTCATCTGCCGACTGCCGAAAATGATGATTAATGCGAGTCGTTATGCGTAATTTTATATTAATTAACCTCCTCGGCGTTAACTCGGCGAAAACTTATCCGAGCTGCTTCAGCTCGCGAGTGCGAAAGTTTATCGCGCTATCTTCGTATATTATATCAAATTCACGAACACGTACACCGTATGTGTACTCGTTTGTCTATAAATTCGTCTGTAGACGTCGAAAGTATTCGTCGGGTAGAATTTCATACTTGCACGCTGCTCTCAGCACTCGTCATTTATTTTCGGACGGACCCTTCGCTCTGTTATTACCGCCACACAGTTCAACGCCTAGGTATATAAACGTAACACCTTCGATTTATGTTCGCGACCTGTCTGTGATTATCGAGCTCGGCAAATATGACGAAGCCATTTTACTCTCTCGTAATTCGTACACGCCGGTAGAGAGTCGAGTTAATAGCAGGCGTCGCGCCGCTCTATGCCGCGCTGTTATTCTACACCAGGCCACGGCAGAGAAGACCGGATTGCAACTCCGCGAACTCATTGGTCGTAATTACAGAGCACGATTCTCCCAGCACGTACTCCGGACTGAATATAATATTCTATCCCGCGCCTAGCTACAAATACATCAGGTATACGCGCGAAATCGAAAAAAGTCTCTTTTCTGTTTGCGAGCTGGTTGTGCGCTCGTCGCATGAGCACAGCTCCAGCTCCAGGCTGAGCTTCAGCGCCGCCGACCGCTGCGATGCCGTTATATACGTCATCTGCTGTACTCCCATGAGTTGGAAATTATTTGTTGAACGACGGACCTCGTATCGAGGTTGAGAGTCAAGTGGGTCCGTTAGTTCATTCAGCGGTAACGTGGACAGCCAGATCGATGATTCGTACTTGGAGATGGCATTGGAAGAATGCATATAATACGATTACAGCTTGTTATTTTTGGTATTTGGCAAGTCACGCTGCTGGACGGCGTTGAAAGAGAACGAGGCCTCGTATTACAGGTGGAAAACCAAACACTCCCGAATGTTCGTTTTCCTGAATGATCATTTTCCCGAATCCATTATCCCGAATATACTGTTTTCACGAATGCCAATTTCCCGAATCCATTCTATCCCGAATGTATTGCTTTCACGAATACAGCTTGAAATTTCCACGGTACATAAATTTAGTTGATAATGAACTTTACAAGCAAACGAATAAGAATTACCTAATGGCTCAAGTCGCTGATCGCAAACTACTACTCGATGGCTACGTCTACCTCGGATCCCATGCCAGCAACGAAGAGTATACTGGCATTGCCGGAAACTGCGCGGGAGCGAGAAAGAGTGCAAGGCAAGAGCGATCACCAACGATCCTGCACCAGGAGCGGCGGTTATCGTTATTAAAGGACTATCTCTGTCGCTACACCAGCATCCTCCTAATCAGGGGGAGTGTTCTACGTAGGTGGTCAAGACCAAAATAAAGAGGAAGACAGCTGAGCACCCACAGCAGAAGCCCGCACAACTTACTGACAACTACTGCAAAATGAATTACCGCAAGTGCCGCTTGCAGTATTGAGCAATTGAACCTCTTGTCTGAACGTGAGGCAATCAAGCAAATAATACGACGAACTAAAAAAGATTTACCGACAAATCCTTAGTTGTTAAACGAACCTGAAGACATCCCAAACCAATACCAAAAAACGTTGGTCGGAGAACAATATTCCTCCTCTAAGACTCCATTGGCAGTGATCTCGAAGGCCGAGTGTTGGTTTTTACTACACGAAGAAACACAGAAATGCTTTGCCAAAGCTCTACATGGTTTCTGGCAAATGGGTTGGCTTGCAGGAGCGCATTTCAGGAATAGTTCGCAACTATTCGGACTATGATGGTAGAGAACTCGAGTATCTTCGAACACTTCCGTACAATGGTAATCTATGTATGTTAAAATAAAACTTGATTTGTTGTAGGTATGTACAATGTTGATTTATATCAAATTTCGTGTTTAAAAAAATTTTTAATAATAATTTTTTTTTTTTTTGCTTTTCTGTTCGGGAAGAGAGAGCATTCGGGAAAATAGTATTTGGAAACAAGCCGTTCGTGAAAAATGTTTTCGGGGAAACGAACATTCAGGAAAGTGGTTTCGGGAAATTGGCAGGGAACCGTAGCGACAAGCTCGTAACCAGGTCAGAATTGTAGGTCCGGTAAATGGAATCCTGAAACTGGCAAATGAAATCTCCTTCTGTACAATATTTATTCCCTCCCCCTCAGAGAGTAGACCAGTGATAGAAAATCCCGGCTCGGGGAAAAGTTTTTGTCAGACTCCACTTTCTACCGAGAAAACCTATACTAAAATCAGGACTAGTTTACAGTGGCGTAACTAAGGAAAGGTTCGAGGAGGCCGAGGACCCCCAGAAAATTATTTGTCCCCTCCCGAAGAAAAGAAACTGAAAAAATAAAGGAAATATTGTAAAAAAGAGGCTGATAAAAAGGAAAAACTGAATAAAAATAAGTATGTAAAAATAAGTTTTTAAAACTACGCTTTTATTCACTCACATACCTGCACAGTAGATATATTTCTTTTTACGCTAAAAATAAAGCGTGAAGAAACGAGAAGAATTTTCGTTTCTCCAACGATTCTAGCACCCTCAGGATTATTACACTTATTTTTCGCCACAAATTACAAATTAGCCTGCGATGTAAGTAAGTATAATGTATGGAAAGAGACGATAGCGTGGAGGATGAAGAAAGAGGAGATCCTATTTGAGGTCAGAATTTGATACAGCTCTGAAAGAAATGAAAGCAAGTAACGCAGAAGGAGTTGATACAATTGCTAGTGAGTTATTGAGGAATGCAGGAGATGTTAGTAGTTTTCACAAATTTGTATGAATTAATTTGTAGATCGTATGAGGAAGGAGAAATGCCAATAGATTTCCAAAAAAAGAGATTAATTATGATCCCTAAAAAAGCAGGCGCCAGCAAATGTGAAGACTATCGTACTATAAATTTACTTTCGCATACATAAAAGATTCTAGTAAGGATAATAAATAAGAGAATACTCGTACAAAATAAAATGGAAGAAATGGTAGAGAAAGATCAGCTTGGATGCAGAAAAGGTAAAGGAACAAGGAAAGCAATTTTATGTTTGAGGCTTTTATTTGAAAAAAGACTGGAAAAGGTTTAGATACATATTATGTAATTTGGAGATTTAGAAAAAGCTTTTGATAATGTTGAATGGTCAAAAATTTTTCACATGTTGAAAGAGATAGGAGGGGTGGTCATGGTGGTGGAAGCTCCTGGTTGGTGGACCAGCGGATCTTCGAGGTGGTTGAGCGAGGGGGCTGTAGGGTGATGGAACCGCGGAAGGGGAAGGCTGTAGAGAGAGACTAAGGCCGCCATTGGGGAGGAAGTAGAGACGGCAGATTGCCTACCCTGCCTCAATAATTGCTCATTTCTCCAAGGGTAGCCAACCCCTAGGAGGTGGTTCATGGTGGAGGGAGCTCCAGAATGGGGAGGAGGTCCATGAGGGGCGTGGCCTCAGGAGGGGGATAAAGGCCCTGGATGGTGGGGGTAATGGTGAGTAAGAGGTCCTGGTGGAGGACGAAGTCCTGGGTGAAGGAGTAACTGGGGAGGGAAATCAAAGCCATGGTGCGGGAGGGGCTGGTGTTGGAGGAAGGGTGATAATGGTGGTGGGAGCTCCTGGGTGGAGGACTAGGAGATCTTTGAGGGAGTTGGGGCAAGGAGGCCGTAGAGGAGGAGCAATGGAAGGGGAAGACTGTAGCGAGGGATTAAGGCCTTAATTGGGGAGGGCGTAGTGATGGGTGAAGAGGTCTTGGTGGGGGTGTGGTACATGAACAGAAATGAAGGCCATAGTGGTGGTGAGGGGAGACTAGGTGGAAGACTGGGCGATGATTTGAGGGATGAACGGAGGGTGCCATGTGGGGGAGAAGCTGTGGACAGAGATGAACATGGCGAGAGGGAGAGGGTAATGTGAAGAGATTAAGGCCCAGGTGGTGGAGGTTGGTTGTGGTGGTTGATTATTGTAGAGGTGAGGAGGAAATCCAAGGGAGAGGGCCTACCCGGATGTGCAGAAGGAGGAGAGCGACCGTTGTGAATGAGGGGGTCGTGGTGGAGGAGGAGGCTCGTGATGAAGAAAGGACGGAAAGGGGTTCGGAGCAAAAGAAGCGCAAAGCAAACCTTAACTCAGGAACAAAAGCTTTAGACCAAACATGGACTCTTGACTGATTCAACAATGCGTTAAGACAAAATCACCCGATTGTGAAATTAATGTGTATGTAAGCTTTGAGGTCAAGGGTTACACGTACAATGGAATGATTGAAATCTGGAGCAAAGAAGTGTAAGTGCAATTTCAATACTAATGTAGTTGCTGACATCAGCAAAGAGAGGAGAGGGGAGGGGAGGAGAGGAGAGAAGAGGTGAGAGACTACTGCTCAGGGTCAAGATTGTTGAGATTACAGCCGAATTCGTAATACAAATTTTACCCTTAATTTTCGTGCCACCCACGGACATGTAGAATTTTTTGAAGATTTACTCAACGTTGCAGTCGTATTTATAATATCCCTTTGCCAGTCACCCGCCTCAATTGGGATGGTAATTGAAGTTTTTTCAGAAGGAAGTAAGTTTTTTTTCGCTCTGATTTGAAGGATAATGGGTGTCCGGCGTATTTGCCAGATCATGTACCGTTTCGTACAACCACGCTCTCTTTCCTGCAATTTTCTTTGTTGAAGCCAGTCGATACCACTGCTCCCAGTATACCGTGTGCAGGCAAGTGTCCCTCCCCCACCCGTCGCTAGTGCCATTACCCGTGTGCGACGAAATTTCTATGGCAGCTAACGTTCCAAACTGTTCTCTTTATGGCCGTTTAATGAATGTAACCGACGAAGAAATGAATAAGCATTATCAAATATGCAGCAGCGAAATTTTCTTTAGCCATTTTTCTTTCGAAACAAAAGTTCGGTTACGGAAATTCGAGAACGAGGGCAACAACATACGTTTTTTCCCTTTATTCTTTTTAGGAATGCATATACATAAAGCAGAAGTGAAAGAAAGGTAGAGAAAATAAAAGACAGCATGGCGAATAACAAACCTTAAATATTAATTGGGACGCTGCATACTGTATATTCTCTTCTCTATGGTACGTAATTTTTGAAGAAGAGAACGCGAGTCTATACTAACAAAATGAACTTTAAAAAAGTGCATATTAAAAACGGTCGTTAATGCAAAATGACTCGGCAACATTGTTAAAGACAAACGATGATTTTGAAATCCTCATTTCTGACCGTACGCTTTAATTGTTCATAGCATGGTACAGCCGACTAACAAAGGAGTGTTACAGCTATTGTATAGTCAATTTCATATTTTGACTGGATATTTCAAAAGAGTTAGAGAAAACTTCTCCTCTTGGGTGATACCTTGCTGTGGTGAGGAGGCTAAAGCGTAAAATTTTTCTTAAAAAGACTCTCTATGCGGTTGTACATCGTTAAAATCGCGACGAAAAGCATCTAGGAGAAGGCAAAATATCCGACAGATAAACCCTGTTTGAAGAAATGAAAAATTACAAAAGTATCTCTTTCCAGAAAATGTAGCTTTTCCAAATACGTATTAATTACTCATGATAGCGTTCCAACAAGTAAGTAATTTTCCCGGATATAAAAAGCTCCCCATTCGGATGTCCGGGAGGGAGCTACTTGGGGGAGCATCATCATCGGAAAGTTATAAAAAGAAAGACATAATTAAAATAGGAACTTGGAATGTAAGAAGCTTCAATGGAGTTGGAAGATTACAGAATCTTAAGAGTGAAATGAAGAAGCTTAACCAAGGAATAGTTGAAATAAGTAAAGTAAGGTGGAAAAAGAATAATAATTTTTGGTCAGGAGACTTTAGAATAATAAATACAAAGGGAATAAAAGGGCAAGCAGGCGTCGGAATTGTTATGATTAAACAAATAGATAATAAAGTTATTTAGTGTCATTCTCTAGTAAAAGGTCCCAAGTTGTCGGTCGGCCAAAGTTGTAGTACGAGATGAAGAGTGAACTATTTTTTTTTTCTTTTTTTTTTTTTTTTAAATTATTCCGATAAAAATATTTTAGAAGTAGAAAAGTAAGGCAAAACATGATGAAGTAGGATACACGGGTGGGGCAAAACTCCTTCCAAACTGTGCTCTATGCAACTTGACTGACACCTTGCCGCGGGGTCACAGACGAATATTTCGAAACGGCTGTTTACATACTCTCAGTTTCAAACGTTCGCTTCTCGGTAACAAAGAACTGTATAGAGCTCCACGAGCGTTCGTTGGAAAAGCTATTTCTCGCTCTGCTACATAAATAAAAGCTTCTAACTTTTCAATATTAAAATTCTTAATATTTAAAATTTAAATTATTCTTTATTTTTTCAAAATAATATTATAAAAACTTATGTATGTACGAGTATAACTTAAAGCCGTGTTTACCGACAACTGGGGACTTTTTACTGGAGAATGACTCTAATTGTGAACAACAGAGTGAAAGGTTAATTTTGATAAAATTCAATACCAAACAAGCACTTACAACAATCATACAAGTGTATATGCCTACTAATACTCAGGAGGACGAAGAAATTGAGGAGGTAGGGCAGGTGCGCCATTTGTGGCCACTCACCCATTTGTGGCCACTTTTACACTTTAAATGTATTTTAAATCAGCAAAAAAGCATTTTCTGCATTTTTGGTATTTTCCAAAATGTTCTGGCACTCCTCAGCTATCGAATGAACCAATGAAAATCCGTGTAGCACCATTTAACCGCTAATTCGAGGCATTAGAATATCGCGAAAGCAACAAAATTGATAATTCTCATCACTCACTGTTAACCTGCTGATTTTGGATGGTTTTCCAAATTAAGGTTTAGAAGCTTCAAAAGACCGCGCATAGTTGCGGTAAGTATTTTATTTTATAAATTACACTTTTCTGAATCAATTTACGATGAAATGTAGGCAATTTTATCTCATTTTCATTAATTAATAGTGATTTTAAAGAGTGGCCACTTTTGGAGGACGACAAAACATTGTTCTCCATATGTGGCCACTTACATTCTTACATATTATTATGTTCATTTCTCGATCGTTTTAATCTATTTCTGAATATTATAAAGGTCTGAAATATAATTTTAAGAAGTGTAATCAATTTCTAAATGTTTCAAAACCGTAGATAGCCAGTACCATCAATGGCTGAGAACAAAGTGAAAGCCAAATTACGATAAATTTCCTTGGTATTTCGCTATATGGCATTTCTAAATACATTTTTTTCTTTTGATTATGTATTAACTGCATTCGAAGAGCAAGAAAATTACTAAAATATAGTGAAGTAATAATAAATAGTCCGAAAAAGTGAAAAAATTCGACCCAGAAATGTCGAACGAGCATTCTTTTGTAATAAAAATAAAAGTGGCCACAAATGGTAAGATTAGATGGCCACATAAGGACGAAAGTGGCCACAAATGGGATTTTTGAACATTTTTCACATTTCCCTCAAAAGAAGAATTCGTGGTGTATATTTTCAGATTTAAAATATATTTCCTGGCAGAAGATAGATGTGAGACCCTAATAAAGTGAAAATTAATTTCTGTTTGCCTCAATAATGATTTATAATGACTTCTCAAAGTTGAAAATTCCTTAAAGTGGCCACAAATGGCGCATCTATCCTATATGAAAAATTAGAAGGACTCATGGAGCATATTAGAAAAAGGAGAGCGTTTGATACAGTTTTGTGCGAAGTATAACTTAATTATAGTAAATACTCAATTTAAAAATCATAATAGAAGAAGGTGTACATGCTACATGGAAGAGTCCAGGTAACGAGGATAGATATTCAAATTGATTTTATTATCACAAAACAACGTTTTAGGAATCAAATATTATACTGTAAAACTTATCTGGGAGCCGATATTGACAGTGATCATAACTTAATAGTAATGAAATGCAGGCTTAAATTGAAGAAACTTGGTAGAAAAGCAGAGGTATGAAGATGGAATTTGAAAAAGTTGGAAAATATTAATAGTAGAGAGAAATATCAAGAGGATATTGTATTAGAATTAGAGGCTGAAAAAACACTGGAACTTAACAGTGTGGAGGAAGAGTGGGGTAAAATAAAGGAGGGAATACTAAAGTCAGCATAATCTAGGAAAAATTAAGAGAGAAGAAAAGAAACCACGGATGAAGGAGGAAATCCTCAGAAATATGGATGAACGAAGGAAATAGAAGAATGCAAACGATAGGGAAGGTAGATTAGTTTATCAAAAGTGAAGAAATGAAATAAAGAGAGGGTGGAAAAAGGCAAAGGAGGAATGGATGAAAGACGAAAGGGAGAAGATGGAAGAGATTATGAATAAAGGGCACATAGACTTGGCCTACAGAAAAGTAAAAATGGAGTTTGGAGAAGGAAGGAAGAAAGCAAGTAATATAACAAATAAGGAGGGAGAGCCTATTTACACAGCTGAAGGAAAAGTGAAAAGGTGGGTAAAGTATGTACAAAGACTATATAGTAACAATGGGGATGAAGAGATAAAAATGGAGAGGGAGGAAGACGTGGAAGATGAGGGAGACTCAATTTTAAGAGGTGAATTTCACAAAGAACTGAGAGATTTAAAGAAAGGGAAAGCTCCAGGGGTGGATGAGATACCAGCTGAATTATTATAGAATTTAGGAGAATATGAACTTCATAAATTGCATATATTAGTATGTTATATTTATGATAAAGGGGAAACGCCTGAGGACTTTATAAAGAGCGCTATTATAATTATACCAAAAAAAGCAGGAGCAGATAGATGTAAAAATTATCGAACAATTATTTTTCTTTCGCATGCGTCAAAAATATTAACTAGGATAATTTACAGAATTGAGAATAGGATAAAAGTAGAATTAGGAGATGATCAGTTGGATTTAGAAGAAGTAGAGGTACTAGGGAAGCAGTGTTAGCGTTAAGATTAATTGTAGGCTCGAGAACTCAAAAGGGGCAGGACAAATACATGGCATTCGTAGGTATTGAAAAAGTTTTTGACAACATTAAATGGGATAAAATGTTTGATAATCTAAAACGATAGGAATATAATTTCAAGTAGGACAAGTTATTTTAATCTTATACAAAGGACAGAAAGCCACATTCAGAATAGAAGGAGGAAAAGGGGAGGCTAATATAGAAGAAGCTGTAAGGCAGGGGTGCTCCTTTTCTCCAGTATTATTTAATCTGCACATAAAGTGGGCCATAAAAGAAATAAAAGAAAAATTTGAAGCAGGTGTCACTATACATGGAGAACGAGTAAAGATGCTCAGGTGTGCAGATGATATTGTCTTATTGGCCCGCCCCCATCTTGACAACTGTGACGAGTGTAATACCTCCCTTTTCTCCGAAAAGTCGGTAATAAAGTAATGGTATGTAATCGATGTGAAGATGATAGCTTAAATATAAATACTGAAGAGGAAAAGATTGAGGAAGTAAGCGAATTTTGCTATTTAGGGAGTAAAAATGGACGGATAAGGAAAAAAATGAAGTACCTACTGAACAGAGTAGGAGGTAAAATGGATATTTGGCATTGTCTGAAGAGAAGGAGAGATCAACTAATAGGGCATAATTTGAGGCACCCACGAATATGCTAGAAGGAAGAGTGGAGGCTGGAGGGTAAGAATAGGGTAGATCAGCAAAGATTCCAGTATGTTCAACAGATAATCAAGGATGTCAAATGTAAGTGTTATTACTTATTACGAAATGAACGAAATTGCACAAGATAGGGAGAAATGGAGAGCTGCATCAAACCGGTCGTAAGACTGATAACCTTATCATCATCATAATAAAAAAACCTGCTCAATTATCTTTTACAAAGACTGGACAGGAACCACCTTAGAGCTACCGCTGTACTTGGGAGTATACGAAGTCTCATAACAGAGAAAAAAATGGTGGACTTCGCTCAAACTAGAATTTACCAAGTAGCATTTTTCGGTAAAAATAACGGCTCCAGTATTTCATAGAAAAATAAACTGGGCGTATGATAGGGAAACGCAATTTTGAACCGAACTTCGGGCTCACTGGATACACTTTTTTTGCACTCAAATTTTATGTACATTATGGGTAATTCGAACTAGTTTCCACATTCAGCACGGGTACAGCTGGATACGAATTTTCATCGTGTTTCCGTCTCCATCCTAATTAAGTGGGACGAAGAAATTGGTCGGCACAAAAACACATATAACAAGTTTAAATTAACGCGTTCGGCGTCAAAATATGAGCGAGTGGCGAGAGAAGAAAACGATATGATAGCGGAGATGTGTGTGTGTGAGCAGCGTGCAGCATACAGCAAGCAGCGCAGCGCCTCTAATAGCAAAAGCTGGCAAAAAGCGTAAAGCAAGTGTAAGTGGTAATTTAGGAGGACGTGTAAAAAACAGAAAGCGGGCGGAGGTGTAGCGGTAAGCAGGGTAAAAGCACAAATCACGCACCTTAAAGCACCGCTGCCGCAAAATTGATTAATATAAAGGGTTCCTGTCATGCAACTTTAACATCAAAGTATCCCTGTCTGCCGCCAGCTGCTTGTACCTCTCGTTAGATTTATAGATATAGATATAGACAGCGGGACGGTCGGGCTGTACTATATATACTTTTTTTTTTTATTATTATTTTCGAACTGCAAAAATACATTCCGACACGAACTTCCTCGCGCTCGAGTAATTATATCGAATTTGTGAAATTTCGGGGATTTTTTTCGCCACCACCGCGGCCATCGACGGTTTCGAAGAGCGCCGTATATTTCGTGAAAATATGTATAGGCCGAATGGCTGTCGAACGAGCTACGTGACCATTAATGGTATCTGGCGACGCTGGACGGGCACATGCGAATGGGGGGAAAAAATTCGTAACGAAGCGTGAAGCAGGCAGGCCTCTTAATAAAACGAACAACCATTTTTATACCTCGTTATTCTTGTTTGGGATTTTATACCCGGTTATGATATTGTATACGCGCCCTGAATTCAGCACGTATTCGTCTGAAAAGTAGCGCCAGAATATATGTAGGTGCAAAGGTGACCGAAAACATTTTCAAAATTTTCTGTTTCATACCGTCAGACTGTCTTTAAAGAGGTGCTCGATTCAGGCGCGGATGGGGAGGATACTGACGGCAGTTGGCCATCCCTGAGAGAAATTTTAAATTGACAATATTTTGCAATACAGTAAAACCCGCCACAACGGATATCGCACAGTGGGATAGAATAACAATCTAGCCGAAAGAAAGTCGTATAACGAACATCGCGCAGTGTGACAAAAATAACAATCTGGCGTGACAAAAGTCGCAAAAACAAAGTTCCAGAAATCAGAGGAACAGGCACTCACTCCTTGTAAATGTACTCAGTGACATCGGAACGGAGACGGGGTTACAGGGGAACATTGTATCCCCTAAAATGTAGAGGTACAGAAAATCATTTGTACTCCCCCATACACAAAAATATGAATAAATGGGTAAAATTTGAAGAAATATTCGGTAGCAGTTCACTATGTGGTCTACCACGGATTCAGATCTTTTGTAGTTTACTTTTTCACGACTGTAATCTAACAAAATTGAAAGTGCGTGAGTAATGATGAATCATCGAAAAAAAAGACAGGATTAATCATGAAGATGTGTGAAAGACGAGTAGATAGTATCGCTTAGGAGCAATCCAGATTGATGAAGCTCGGTTCGTGGGAACACGGAAACATCACAGGGCAGAATGCTAGATGAGGACAAGCCTACACAATTCGAAGACAGTGACACGGAGGTCGAGAATCAGAGAAATCATGAACGCCGTGCTGACGTACCATGAGTCCTTGGCCTGAAAAAAGGAAAGGACTGGAGATATTTCTGGGTCGCGCGCCGGAATAGAGCCACCCTCATCCCCATCATACATCGTGAATGCACACCGGGATCCGTAATATATTCTGACGAGTGGCCGTCGTACAGATGTTTAACATCATTAGGATACCAATACCACACTGTAAACCACCAAGAAAACTTCGTGGACCCGGGCAGTGGAGTCCATACCCAGGGAATTGAAAGGACGTGGCTGGATGCAAAGATACGACTACTAAAGAAAATGCCAGATGTCCCCGACGCCTAACTTATAATACGAGTAATACATTATGTGCTATCAATGGACCGCATACTACTACTATGAAAATGTACTCTTAATTTTATTCACCATCAAACTGTAAAAAGATGCCTTGAGAGATTTCAGAGACAATATTTGTATAATCTAAGATTTTTCGTTTATCTCCACTTTTGAGAGACAAAAACCAGATTTTTTTATTTTGCTTGTCTAGACTTAAGCTTTTATTTTGAACCCCCCTAAAAAGAGATTTGACACCACTGGGCGCACTCTGTCGTCAGTCAATGCATTCGGCTGAGAAGCTCTCCAACCCTGTATCAGGAATATCTAAATTTCGCGGGTTCTCCTATGTACAATACAAGTGGGATAGGTTTATCTGGCGAATTTTAATTTAGAGTTCTATCCGAATATTCATGTGATTGTTAGATATTTTAAACATTTTCGAAGAACAAGGTCTGGAAAACGTAAAACCTAGTTTTGTTGTTGCATTATTATGACACACACCACAGAAATATAACAATATTTTTACATCAATAGACTCGAAAAAAGTGGTATTAGGTGGGAACAAATACAATTATTATATGTACCAATAGGTCTTCTATGGGTGTGGTAAGAACCCCATAAAGACCACTCTTGTGTTTTTCAGCATTTTTGTAACTACTGGAGAGTGAAGGAGAGAGAAAATGTAGAGAAATACTCTCATCAAAAGCTTCCGACACATTTTAGTCATTCGAGAGACGACAGGTAATCGTTTTTTTAGCCCAAGGGAAGGAAGGCGACCGCTAACGCAGTTTCATTGAAGCGTGAGAATAACAAAATTACTCGTAATTGTCCAACAGTAACGCATATACTATTATGCATCTGATAAAATTTCATCAGATCCCTCAAAGAGATTTAGATACCTGTCAAGTCCCAACGAGAAATTCAGATATCTTTTATGCCCCACAAAAAGTTATCAGTTCCCAGAAAGAAATGCCGAATTCTATCAAACTCCACCTAAAGATTCAGATATCTATTACAGTAGACACTCAATTATCTGCCATCCGTTCGCCTTTCCGAGTTATCCGCCTAACCAGGGCGGATAATCCGAAATCTCATTAAAATCACAACTTTACAACTTTACTTCTTTTAGCATAGCTGATGATGAAGAATGGGTAGGAGAAGCGTCCTTACATACGGATTATGATGATGCTTTTAGAGCGCTGGAAAAGCGGGTAGTGTTTAAAGAACAATAGTCAGCAATCACTGCCCAAGATCATGAAATGCAGAAAGTGAAGAAATTATGCCGCTGAGGAGCAGCTTATAAAAACACAAACGAAAACTAACAAATTACAGCCCCCCCCCCGTATTGTCTTTTTCCCCCTTCACAGACCAAAGAAGACGGAAGTGTCGACTTGTTCTTTTTAATATTGAAGGTTTTTTTGTTTTGTTTTTTTTTTTGTATGAAATAACTTATACCACCTTACCTGATTCAATAAAAATTGTTTTCCCCATTCCACAATGTTTTTTTGATCAAAATTATATGTTTTCGGGTTATCCGCCCTTTTCGTTATCCGACCCATCTTCAGCCCCAGTTAAGGTGGATAATTGGGAGTCTACTGTACCTATGTTTCACGTAGAAATGCAGAATCTTTCCAGGTCCTCCACAAAAATACCAAATTTCATCAAATCCCTCATAAAAATGCAGAATTTGATCAAATCACACCTAAAAAAATTCAGGTAGCTGTAATAGAAACGCAGAATTGCAGCCCGTTCCGCGGATAAATTCGATACAATCCAGAAAAAGATACAACAGATTAGTAAAATTTTGATTCCCACTCATAACAGAATCTTATAAACTCAAATTAAGCCTACTGCCCTCCCCCCCAACAAAAAACTGACTGCGACGAAACCTTTCAGCCTTTTTTTTTCTCTCCAAAAGTGAGTCGTTTTCTACCAAATATTTTCATGTATATCTCCCCCCCCCTCCCCGAAAGAAGAGGTCATGAAAGATCATTCATATAGAAAATAAATTCCTTCCTGCTTCCCAACTCCAAATAGACCGACCGAACTGGCTCATGAACTGCATTTGATCATACTTGCCCAAATTACGCCAAGTTGCCTAATCACGCCACCACTCCACCTACCAATATCTCGCTGACTAGCGATCCTATCGTTAATATAAAGCCAAAGATTACTCTTCTGCAAGCATACGTAGTCTGTGCGCTCAGTGTCATATTTGTGCTTTGAATTTGAAATCTAAAAAAGTTTTTTTTAATTTTTTGATGCACAGTGCCGAAAGATGAGTTGAGAAAACTAATGCGATTTTGAATTTAAATACGATGTTTGCGGAAAGTATTACACCATTATTAATTGATCTGACTTTTTCTTCATAATTCTTAATTATTATCATAAATAATGTTTTTCCAAGTGTTTTCTTACGCATTGAAAACTGGGATATCGAGATTCTAACTACGCCGCCTGTTATCATGTTATAATTTCAATTGTTTTTACATGTTTCCACTCAATATAAGTAATGAAAAACGTTCATGGTCAAAGGAATAGATGCAGACAGCTTTAGACGAAGTCTTGAATGTAAATTAGACTGTTCTGAGAGCCAATACAGGATACAACATTCCGAAAAGAAAACTATGAGACACTATAAAGTTGATGTCTAATCATGAACTTAGATGGGGATTAAATAATAATTCTTTTTTTTTTCAACTTTGATTTCGACTTCATGAGGTATTTTTATTATAATTTGATGCAATGGCGTGATTTGGAACTTCGGTTCCCAATTACGACAATTTTGATATGATTAAAAAGTGATGTAGATACCTACTTAACAGCGGGTAGATACATGTTTTTTGTTTTTTTTGGGGGGGGGGGGGGGAGGTAAACTTGTGCACCAAATTGGAAGTTTGATTAATAATAATATATGTACTTATGACAGTGAAAAATATTTGTAGTTCTAATTATTTCATATTTTGATATATGAAACACACGGCACGTTTTTACAACAGTCAAACAATAACAACTCTTTTCTGTTCTATGTATGCATCTATATGTTGGTGGCTAAGTGGCGATGTAGCGTGTATCGCTTCACATTTGTGTTATTTGGCCGTAAATGTTGGTGTTTCAAAAATTCAATTGGATAACATTAGAAGAAATGCAGATCATAGTTTCCAAAAACTGAAATTTTAGGGATATGGGACTGAACAATTGGCCATGTGATACATAAATGAGCGCGAAACAATATTCAAACCAGTTATATTCTAATTCAAATGATCACGGGGGGGGGGGGCACCAGACAGAATCGAAGCTCCCTTCCGACTGTGTGAGTTGCAACATCAGTCGGTAGATGGGTGTACTGAATATTATCTGTTACAGAAATTCAACAAATCAAAGATCATGAAAATCGGTCCAGCCGTTCTTGAGTTAGGTATAACTGGTGAAACTAACCAGGTACCGAAATTTTTATGGCCTAAAACCTGTTCCGGGTTCATACGAACACATCCAGAAGGTACGAACCCCCCAGTTCTTATGGTTCACCTGCCAACCTAGAACAAGCAGACAAACAGACAGACAAACTTACACTTTTATGCAGTACCTATAAGATTTTTTATAACTGATTAAAACTTTTTGAAATCGGCAAAATTCTTCTAGACTTGTCAACACTGATCATGGCTTATTAGGACAATTTCATGAGGTTCTACCATTTCATATGATTTTACTACAGGGTATACTTGAGCGGAAATCGTAAAGTTCCCCCGACACGAATTCAGTGGTTGACATTTCCATGGAAATTTATTCTTCTCCCAGCCATGGATATACTTGAGCGAAAACTGTAACTCCACCCATGTGCTCACTGATCTTGAGTTCTTCTTTTCTCTTCTCATTTTTAGCTAGTTCAACTCACAGTGCTTTAGCTCTTCATGGTGACAATTCAATTCAGTGGTTGATATTTCCATTTTCCCCCAGCCATAGTGTACTGGAGCGAAAATCGTAACACTCCCCCGTTTCGCTCCCCCGACATGAATTCAGTGGTTGAAATTTGCTGCACTCTGCGCGACTACAGTCTGCAGACATAGAAATTTCAATGCCCCTCCCCGCCCCGACTCGAAGCCAGTCCGTATGATTTAGCTCTTCATGGTGACAATTCAGTTCAATGGTTGACATTTCCATAGAAATTTATTTTTCTTCCAGCCATTTGCTCACTGATCTTGATATTTGATGCGCCCTGAGCGACTACGGTCTGCAGCCGTCTTGTTAATAGAAATTTTCATGCAAATGTCAAGCACTGAGGTACAGTTTTCGCTCAAGTAGATTCAGTAGTATGACGGCATAGTAACAGGAGCGTGTTAGGGAGCATAACCCCCTCCCACTACCACCCTCCAGAAACCTTCGCGAGAGTGTACAGAGCAACTTCCCAAAGTCTCATGACGATCAAATGAACAGTGTAGTAAAGTCCGCAGCTGTTGTTGCTGCGCGACTGCAGGCTGCAGCCGTGTTGTTAATAGATATTTCCATGGAAATATGAAGGACGGACAGACATACATTTATTTTTTTATATATGTATATGTCCATAGATGGTTATTTACGTAGTAAAAGAGTTCATTTATAGCCAGAATTGTGTTGCCTAACTTCAACAAGATTAGAGAAAAACACAGGTATCTTCCTTAAGGTGGCATCAAGTACGGTATCTTTGGGCCTCCCCTTAGGGCCTCCCTAATACAACTGATGAATTAATTTGGAACCTTGATCAGTAGGCCCATACTCGAATGAACTAACATGAAAATCCTCATGTCTCAGCTCGTTCGACATTGATAAAGATTACCCATCTGATATTTGTGTCATTCGCGCCCCAACCCATTCGACATTATCTGCTCTTTTTTTAATTCTATTTGCAACGGCGGCACTTCGGCAACACAATTTTAATATTCGAACTCGCGGTAAGTGCTCCAATTTCGGATGATAACGATGAAAATTTGTAGCTGACATGAAAAGCCGGTAGAATTTTCCATTTAACGCACTGCTATATAGTTTGGCTGCGGCAGCATCAGCGGCATTGGTGTTTTTTAAAACTTGTTTTTTTTTTCCCTTTTCTTCCTGGAACGGATACTGACACAACGGATTAAGCTAATATATCGGGCCGAATTTATCAGCTAAACTATCACTGGCATAGAGAACCTTTTAATGACTTTTACCTTTTATATACCGCGTCGGTAATGCGAATGAGAATGCAGCCATTAGCGCGGCTACCGGCTGAATAAAACGAAGCCCATTATACTATTATTGTATTATTATTACTATTATTATTATCATCATTATTATTATTACTGCTACGACGGAGTATTTATGAGTTATTTACTAGCCACTAAAATCTAAGGGATGTTGGTCAGTGCTGCCGCGTCCAAAAGCCGCGAATTTCTCCTTCACGTTTGCAAAATGTAATCGAACAGTCAGGTGGTCAGATTAAATATGTATCACCGGTCGACACGATTACAAAAGAATATTTAATGACGTTCCGAGGGCTAACCCCACTGATAAGTGAGCTGAGTGAAAACCCTCACCGCTCCCATCTCTAATCAGCAACTCGGACGGTAAGAGTATTCTCAAGACTAGCACAGGCCATATAAGGAAAGAAAAAAGTAATTTTTCATTTCCTGGAACTAAGAGCCTACATTCAGAGGGGTATTTAACGGGTCAGTAAAAGGGCATTTGCCGACTGGGAGCTTGTCACAAACGGTCTCTCTGGGCACTGCGGTAATTATAAACTAGGCGCATAGGCGTGGTTACAAAAACTGGAGTTATACTTCCCCATATTTACAATCTGGTGACGTGTTTCAATAATATGATAAATGGCACATCGAGGTAGTTGATATCCAACCAGTTAAAGGGGCTCTATACGATGTTTACCACTGAGGAGTCGCTCGCCCAATGTCCACCACGTAGAGCAAATAATGGCCGGAAATGGGGGCGAAGTGAGCCCTATCCATGTGAAAGGGGATGATGAAAAGAAAACAGGGTGTCCATTCTTGTTCGGAAATGATTTTCCCTGACTTTTCCAGGTTTTCCAGGCCAATTTTTCCAGTTTTCCAGACCCTTCAAATACATATTACACATGCAAAGGGGGAGGGGGTCGAATTTTTTCGAACATCGTGAGCGGCGAATATCGTCAATCACTCCACAAACTTTTTTCCTACTACTGTATGCTTGTGAAGCTGCGGCAGAGGGGGTGTAAAAATTTAATAATGGAAACAAAAACGCGCTCTATGGGGTGCAGCGTAGTGCGATGTCAATTAACGACTTCATTTTTTTTTTCGGTGACTTAATGCCGACCGTGAAGGTAGGGGTAATTTTTGGATCCTGTCCCTCCTGGTGCGACCAATGAGGTAGCAAGAGCGTAGGACAAGCAAACGTTGACTCGGAATTCACCCTTTCTAATTGAAGCCACCGAATAGGGTAAAAATACAGTTTTATTTATTCAAAGTGTTGCTAATAGAAAATAATGCCGTAAAAATTTCTCAATTGAAAAAGCACGAGAGCTTAAATTTGGTCCAGATTAAAACTCGGCAGCGATATTCGAAATCAGCGACACAAAACCACCCCTATTTCGATACTTCGCGCAATTTTTTCGCTGGAGAAGCTGAATTCGTATTACGACAGTGCTCTGAAAGGGGTCAGATAGAAATCTGAGGCGATATTCGAAATCAGCGACTCGGAACTTGGTTGGCTATCCTGTCTACAAAATTGACTTTAAAATCTCGTAAAGAATTTGGAACCTGAGAAAAACTAGAGTAACCGGAATTAGCCTCTCCCTCGTGGAGCCTGAATGATTTAGGGGGAGGGAAAATAACTATTAAAATTAATTCTGGAACCTAGGTGAGAAAGCTGCAGCATATCTAACGACAAATACTGTGAAAGTAAAAAGGTGGTTAGGATCTGGAAAATGATGGCACCAGGGGAGGCGGAAGAGACTTCAATTTAAGAGTATCGGTAAATATATAAGGTCATATATTTGAAAACAAAGGACTCTTTCGTAACGCGATAGTAATTATTATGTGGTCTTTGGATTTTTTTCAAATTTTGTGGATTAGTTACTCTTCCCCCAGAATCTCGGAAGTTCCTTTCATTTACCATGTTCTACATTTGCGGAGGAGAAAGGAGCCGATGAAAAACCCGATGGCAGGATGTTCCAGAAGGTGAATTCATTGGTTTTCAAATTCTCGTTTCATTACGACTTTCTCAAAAACTTTTTTACACTGGGGAGAGGAACTAGACTAAATATTTTCTCGTTTTCGCGCCGATTTTCCGATTCTCGTGAACAGGATGAGATGAAAACACGAAACACAAAACAGCTGATTTTGGGAGAAGTATACAGGGATTGGTTCGCGTTTAGTCATATTTTTCGTGAAATGGTTCGTGAAGTCACGAAATACGAAATACGTCAAGTGTATAGCCCCTTTAATGGAAAGATATAGACGCGAAACGAATACCATGAAAACGATTTCATCACACCAACACACTCTGTACTATTGCGATAGGAAAGGGGGGTTGTGTTACCCACATTCTTCTCCTGTGAAAGAAGAAAGGTAAGAAAATTGCCTGAGCGAAACGAAGGTAGAATTTTTTTAAATAAGAAATGGGGTAAAATCTGTTTGAAATACTACAGAATTTCGCAGTCAATTTTTTAAACAAAATTCCCTGACTCTTAGGTGAAGAATGCTGAAAATTCCAAAATTCCCCGACTTTTCCCTAACTTTTCCTAACGGAAAAAATTCCCTGACTTTTCCAGATTTCCAGGTTAATGGACACCCTGTAAAAAAAATTCTGGCTTGGAGCAAAAACATATCATTATTACTATTATTATTATTATTATTATTATTTTACAGCCTTGGATTGTACATAATCGTTATAACCCGCCCAACTCGCGGGCATAGGCCTCCCCTACCTTTTCCTATGAAACTCTGTTCTTTGCCACCCTTCCCCATGTTGTCCCAACTCTCAGTGCAAGCAAAACATAAAATGAAAAAGAAATTAGAAAGCTCTTGAATTTTAGATTTTTCGTAGACTGACGTTGAAAATGCCGACTCAATGAAACAAAAAACTTTTATTCAAGTTTCAAGCTTCAAGAAGAAAAAAATAAATAAAATAATGATTTTCTAATTTTACCGACTAACAATGAAAATGTCGCCTGAATGCTACGAACATTCTAAATTCAAGCAAAAGAAATATCAACCCGACTATAAATCGTCGAATTTACCGAAAAATGCCGGCTCCAAAAATTCGTGATGGGAGAGCCGCCTCCTCTCCTTTCACTACACTTCTGACAACATACTGGAAGCACTGAATCTATTACTAGGGGGCCATAGCTAGGTTGTGCCTACCTCAGCTATATTCAATGTACTCTCTCCTGACGGACTACAAGGGTGGAAGGGCAACAGCTTCCCTCATCATAAAGAATGGTGTACGTACACCACTTCCAAAAGGATCTAACAGCTTTTTTAGAAGGAACGAAAGAAGCATAGAGGGCCTGTAACTCCAAGAACAACGTATTTATCAGTACTACAGGGCTGGCCACACTAAATCTCTACATAAGTTACTTGAAATTACAATAGAAAATACTTTACTGTTCTGAAGCAATATTATTCAATTTAATTCAAGGCACTTCATTAACAACTTAGTATCAATCTTTAACACAGTGGTTTGCTCCACACGAGTCACATGGCCCGATTGGAAAGTGTTCTATACTTTCCTTAGCCTACTACTTATTAGATTATTATTATTATTTATGAAGGGGGAGGCTCGGGAAATGAGCTCTTCTATTCTCGAAATTTCAGATGTGTGGTATCCTAGAGATGGGGGCAGGAGAGAAAAAGAAACTCCCAGGTGCAGGTTTCATATCGATGGTTCTGCGGAAAAAGGGCCAAACTCGACGTTTGTAGCGGAAGTTCAAACTTTATACCTACTTGAGCGATAGAAATATAGTGTTTTCAAGAAAATAAAGTACTCTATGTTGTAGAGAATTTCATTGGCTATCATTCGGTACAAAAAATTGAGAAATTACACATTGTGGAAGCCAATGAATAGAAGAAAACAAGAAAATGGAAGAGATTGGCCCTAATAGTTTCTCGCTGCTTCAGAAGGCGCCAGAAGATCAGTAGGGCCAATCTAGGTTTGGCCCTTCTAAATGATAGATGACGTGAGCACAAAAGGGCCAATCTACTTCATTTGTGTAGTTTATCCTCAATTGAACAATTTATCTTCCCGTTTTTTTTTTTCTTTCCTTGTCACAGAAAAAGGAGGCTTCTTTTTTCATAGAATCTTCTTTTGAAAAGCAAAATCCAAACTAAATTATAATCATTGGTAATGGCATATAAGCTCGAAACGGATCTTTGATAAGGGTGAATTATAATATTCCTGCACTCGTACAGTGTTGCATTAACCACAGAAAAGAATCTTCTCATGATCTGTAATATTTGCGGATTTGGCTCATTAACTCGTCGCTAAAAAGGCATCAATCACAGTTTGGTCTTTAACATTATTTTTCC
This sequence comes from Acanthococcus lagerstroemiae, assembly GCA_031841125.1. Taxonomy (NCBI): domain Eukaryota; kingdom Metazoa; phylum Arthropoda; class Insecta; order Hemiptera; family Eriococcidae; genus Acanthococcus; species Acanthococcus lagerstroemiae. Next base: position 37,614,721 of record CM063108.1, on the reverse strand, counting down.
TGACAATAATAGGAGATTGGCCCTTTTTCACGTTCATCTTTGAGTTTGGCCCTATAGAGATTGGTCCTTTAGACTTCTTTACTTAGATCCGTAATAAAGATTGGCCCTCGAGGAAAAAACCGAGTTTGGCCCTTTTTCCGCAGAACCATCGATATGCCCTCGCTGCGCTTCGGATTGAACACTTCTATTTCTCATACAAGCCCCGAAATATCCGCATAACTATTCTGATGTGGTCAGTGGCGTAGCCAGGATTTTCCCAAAGGACTATTTTATAAAAATGAAGGTAAGATTATTGCTTGAGCAAACATTTTCCGAAAAATCGTGTTTCAAATGCGAAAAGTTGCTCATTTTTGTATATTTTACATTCAATTTGAGGTGCCTCGGCAGTGGCATTCACCTCTCCCCTGGCTACGCCATCGCCACTGGATGCGATCAACGAATTTCTTCATAATAGGTACATTGAAATTCAAAAATTGTTATTCTGATTTTAGAGTCGAAAATCGGCGGCATCCTCAAACTAAAAACACCATAAGAGTCCTTAGCGTGCGGAAAGGACACCTTCATTAATGCTATCCATTTCGTAAGTATCACAATAATGATTCACGTGCGAATGAGGGTAAGGCTTGACGCATGAGTAATGAAAAATATTGGACGGATCCTCGAGAAATGAATTCTTAATTCATTATTCATACATTTTCGAATCAAAAAGTATATCTTGCGGGATAATATGCTCATTTGGCAGTTTTCGCTATTTACCTCCATTCTTGGTACTTATTCTTTTTTCGGAAAGTTGAAAATTCTTTTATTCTTTTTTCGGAAAGTTGAAAATTCTTTCCCAAACCCCTTAAGCTACGAAATGAACTTCTATTTGATTTCCAGACATCCGCCCTTCAAGTAAACGATTCGACAAACGCCGAGGAATCCGGGCTCTAGATGACCTATTTCGACCCTTTCTACGCCCTAATCTGGTACAAAAAAATTTCGCTCGAGACCACTTTAAGATTCTCAACTTCTTGACTCCCCTTCCATCGTTACTTTCTGGATCCACCATTAGTTTTCATGTTTTTTCTCCTGGCTAAGGTCTTCGACCTCAGTTACGTACCCTCAAATCTCGCAGCTCGATTACGCTGCACAACCACACTCTGAATTTTGTACAAATTTCTGACAGTTCGCCGATACCTCTAGCATTCCTTCTGAATCGATAAGACCACTCGTGTGGTCGTATGTTCGGTGTGAAACTTTTTATACACGTTAACTGTTGCTCACGATACCGGTGTATTGCCAGCTAGCCACGAACTGCAAAAGCACCGCCCGACTTGCCACGCCGGTTTCATTTTCGCGAATATCCATCAAAAATAAACAACCAATACGAATTGAAATATCGCGTGACCTTATTATTACATACTATCGCGATGATACAGTTTTTTTATACCACTCTTTCTTTTTCAAATAGAGAACAATAAAAAGCCAAACGGTCATTTATCAAATGCTCGTTGAAGTCGTGCACACGAACACACACACATACCAAAAATGCCCAGCAAAACGAGAAAAAAATACAGGAAAAAAGTGTATACCCTTGTGACATCTGATAATAGAATTGTTAAAATATGCTGCGACGATTTCACGGATGACCATCATCGACAAAAAAAAAAGATGATTTGCGTGACAACTGATAACAAGCTTATGCTAATTTTCTGTACATTTAATGTCTCGGCGTTTTACTATCGCGTTCCATTATTTTATGGTCGTGTTAGCGACGGTTGTAAAATACAATTTGCGCAGAAATAACAACCTAGTAAAGGGGCAGAAAAAATTGTGCTGCGACGGGATCTGGCAATGAGACGGAGAAAATAGTGCATTACTCGAACACGTTGAAAATTATACCGGGTATAAAATACAAACGAATAAATCATGCTTTTTCTACATTTTCCGTTTTCTGTACATACCGCGTACTTCGTCTTTTTATTCGTGTCCATTTTCCCAATACGTGATACTGAAATGGCGAGAGAGGTGTGGGTCCACAGGGAAACATAAAGATAGCGGCAGGTTATGTGGCAGAGTGGTGATTTTAGTCAATAATGCAGATCATGATTCGAGACAAATTTGATAAAAACTTTATTTTTATCCCAGGTGGGTCGCGGTGAAGCGGAAGATTGATTTGGAAAGCAAACATGATCCCCGCCCCGGTCAGTAGTAAGGCAACCGTACAACTGAAGATACTTCAAGGAGTGTAATTGACGGACATGACATCTACTCAGGTCTGTGGCTAACTGCTTGTGTGTGCCAGGGCATTTGATATTTCAACCAGGGCACAATGATACAACGAAACGTCATTATTTTTTACTAAAACGTCTTTTTCTTAACTTTTATTTTTCGTTAAAAGCTAGCCAGGGCGGCGCGTTTCCCAGCAAGGGCTTCGCTCTAGTTGTTCTGGCGTTAGCTACGGGCCTGCATCTATTGCCAGCTCACGGTATTGTATCCTCAAATTAGTAATATGAATGAAGTATAAGAATTCGGCATAAAAGAATTGTAGTCAAAATGTCAAGCTGGAAGTTGAAATATTCTTCCCTCTATAAACTGGAAGCCTAGAATTCGTCACCACCATTTCCAGGAAGGAAGGTCCGTGAGCCAACAACCAACATTTCTGTGGCTCCATGTACTTCACAAGTCGTTGGCCATCTGCCTATTTATCGGTCTGTTCAGTTTCCTCCCCTATATACTAAGAATGTGCTCGGTAAAGTCCCGAGTACCAGAGGCAGAGGAAGATCGCCAACACGATAGCAGGATGCCTAACAAATTTGAAAATTAAAAATACTGGACTTTTATTGAACTTTCATCGCACTCTTTTCGGGCTTTTTATATGCGCAAAAATTAAGTTTGCCAGACAGATAGTGATCGAAGTCAAGTTTTCGACAGCACTACATTGTTATTATTCCTCATTTTTCAATTTTCATTAAGCCTACCTATGATTGAACTTTTATTAGACTTATTGGACCATTTTTTAAATATTGGGCTTTTATTGGACTTATTGGCTCAGTAGACACCCTGGGTAGGCACAGCCCCGTAGCCATGGGGGAGAAAGCTGGGGCTGAGCCCCCCTAGGCAAAGATACCACCATTAAAAAGAAATCATGATTACACGGAACGAGAAAGAAAGGAGGGATGAAGAGAAGTAATATCACAGAAACATTTTAAAATTAACAAAAAAAACTTGGTTAACTAATTTGGGAATCTTGGATTGGGAATAGGATTTTTATGTAATGGCCCCAGTACGCTCTCGCTAAGTTACCCGAGCCTGTTTAGACAATGAGGCGAGACATCCGAGACCCGAGCAGCCGCGTACGCTCGCGATACATTATTGAAATAAAATATAAAACGTTCGCTTGTTAAAAAATGTCGGCCTCGGCCCCCAAATGGTTCACAGAGCACCACCCACACATAAGTTCTGGCTACGGGGTTGGGTAGGCAGACGACGTAAAGAACAGATGAATCGATGCATGTAAAAACAGGTCAAGTCACATTTTTGAAATTTTACAGGAGAGTAAAAAAACGTTTTACAGCAAAGTGGTAACACTGACGCTCGAAATATGGTATTTCTGACGAGAAAAATGTTGCCGGTCTCGATTTTCGTGTATCTGTTAGCGCTAGCGAGATATTGCAAAAAGAAAAATGAACTTAACCTGTTTTCATGTGCGAAGTTCTAAAAAATCCTGTCTATGGAAAATTTTCAGAATTATTTTTATTAAGAGGAAAATTCATCTTTCACATCATAATGTACGACAATTGCATGCTTCATTATAAATCTTACAAAATAATCGAAATTGTACAAATCAAAATTTTAATTTTATTCAAAACTTTCTTTCAAATCTTACAAAATACCTAACAGAAGTTCATTACGGCAATCGTTTCACATTCTTTTCTTTATTGAGAATTCTATCATACTTCAACTTTTTTTTTAACCGGATTCTGTTTAGCCTGTTTGGCAGAAATAGGTTGTAGAGGATTTTCCTCCATAATGAAATGAAATTCATTAGTCAAAGGTACAATCAAGCACAAGTGAAATATTACGAAAACTACAGCCATACACGACCATCGACATGTGGTTTGATAAAAACAACTGTGGACTTACCCTAGTCTTGCATGAAAAAAATTGGACTTGACCTGTTTTTCCGCGATGAAAATTTCAAATGTATTTTTTGGCACAGTGGTTCGACGAATCGAGCCAGTATTTTTCCTATGTGTCGGTCTTTGTATGACAGTGTTGCCCGTGCACAGAACTGATTTTGGCAAAATCGATGACTTGACCAGTTTTTGCATGCGCCGATTCAGATTCAGATCTGTGGCGACAGCGGCGGTCATAGTCCAAGATCGTGATAGGTGAAGAGATCCCATCGGAAGTCAGAACAGCCGGCAGCGACAAGGACCTAAATGATGATGATAAGGAATATGGTCTCTGTACCCTCTCCAGTGCCGGAATCTCTCTTCATTTTACTTCCCTCCTCTCAACAGAAACATTAACGTAACAGCTTTCTAACAAGGAGTACATAATATGTTCAAATTATGAAGGGAGAACTACAAAGACGGTACAGTGCAAAATTTGATTTACTTTAACCATTTCTTTCAGTATTCAGAAGTATTTCGAGTATCCTAATGAGACTCAAAAAATTTTTAACGTGTTTTAACGAGTTAAAACTCTTCAGGAGCCTATAAAACGTCTTAACAAATCTTAACCTCTAGTCTAATCCTAATAAACCTTCGCAGAATCTTGATAAGCTTTAATTAGTCTCAAGGAATCACGAATGGGGTCTAAAATAAGTCAAGAAAAGTTTCGACAGTGTCGTACGACAGACTCGATTATAATCAATAAAGACTCCGAGAGCCTTAACGAGTCATTAAATTATGAAGATATTTAGAGGAGATCCCAGGGCCGTATCAAAAAACGGGTGAGGGGATGAGAGGCGTTTCTAAATCGAAAAAAAGCGTATCACTTGGCAAATTTGATCCTCAGATGGAAAAACTAGGATACCCCACCCCCACGCCAAACAGTCGCTCGGATGCATCCTCGAAAGTGTCAATATCAGAATTAATCTTATAAATTGTCTCTATAGAACCTTAACGAACTTTATCACCGTCTTCAGAAGTCTTGAAGACCTTGAAGGATTTCATTAGTTTAAAAACGCATCAGATATAGGTACAATAGCTGCAGTTTCAGAACTTCGCTAGAGCAGTAATCAAATTCTGGCTCCAGCTACGGCTCTTGAACCTGCTAAGTCTTATGCCAAATATTTTAGACGAGGCCTTATGCTAAATATTTCACGGGAGACCTCTTTGGTAGCACAAAAGAATGGACACTAGCGATAAGAAGAGCTTAACTCCTTCCCCCTTACTTGACAACAAGATTTTCGAATTTGGTTCATGAGTACCAACATGGAGGAAGAAAAGTTTACTGAACTTTAATAATGGCCTCAACAAGAATTTTACATTTTCGCCACAAAGATACGACATGCGAAGTTCTATTGAATATTGAAAAATAACATTGATATTTAGGCTTTGGTTGATGAGCTAACTGTTTCGAAAGGTTGAAGTACTCTTCAGACTATTCCTGGTTTAGTTAAATAAATTCAAGATTCTTATAAGCTTGCTTAAGACTCTTTAAGACTCATTTAATACTTTCGCCGCAATGTTTCTGATTTTTCAAGGCTCTACTCACCCGAACACGCCTCAGACTATTTTAGATCTGTTGAAGTATTTTTTAAAGAGTGTATGTCTCTATCGAAAGGACCCACTTTATCGATCACAGTTTTGGCTGTACAGCCGTTTTTCTAAATTTCCACCAAAAAATCGATTTTAGGTTTCTAGCGGTTTGGATACTAGAAACCCTGTTCTTTCAGATCCACTTTGCCGTCTTTCGAGATCTTACTCCGTTCCAGCTCCGAAGTATGAAATGCGTCGTAGAAACAAAAAAGGCTCAGGTTGTAGTTTCCGTTTTTTTTCCTCGAAGGAACTTTTCACTCGTGACTACTTTGCAAACTTTCAAACGCGTTTTACTCAAAATACAGATTTTTTGTATCTCAATTTCATAAATAATCCAAAAAAATATCTTTCTGTAACGCTGCAAAGCTGGTGAAGGTCTCATTCGGAAAGTACTTTTGTCTAGTACAAGCCCCTCCCCGGGTAACTCCAGATCAGCAAAGAAGGCCCTTTCGATAGAGACGTACGCTTATATTTTGTGGACACTCTTTGAGATCTCTAAAACTTTTTCAGACCCTCTCAGAGATTTTTTGAAACGTTTACCTGTTTAAGACTCGTTTTAGACTTTTTTAGACTTTTTTAGACTCATCAAACTGGTTTAGGACTCATTGAGACACATTAGGGCTTTCCTAAATTTGTTTAAGACTTCTCACAATTTCTTTACGACATCCCTAAGTCTTTTCCGGACTCGATTTCATCGAGCATAAAATAGTCTCACGGCTTCTTGAGTTTCTTCCGGACTTCACACGTATCTCGTTAGATATTTTAATTATCATCAAGTCATCACACCCGTATGCCTAACCTGTCTTGAAGAGTTAAAAGGACCACGAGCAAACCTGTTCACGTTTCCTTAACGAGCATCATAATATCCTTGCATAACCTTATAACGTACCTTGGAGAAGCAATAGAACACTGTTAGCGGTCTCACACATTTTTAAAGATGATTAATACGTAATCATGAGCGTAATGTGTGCTGAGGGATGACGATATCTCATTACAAGGGGGTGGCAAAACCTTCTTTTCAGACAAAAACATATTATGCTTTCTTTTTAAAATGAAACATCGCATTTTGTTGAAATCTGGATAAGGAGGGAGCAAATACCCTTTTTGTACCTCTTGTTTCGCGACACCCATGTCAGTGATCATAACTTCACATAACAAACTGGAAATTGTGATAGTAATGTTAGCTATCTTTTTAAAAGTAGCTTGTAATGCAATTAATTTTGTGTTTTGTATACGAAATTAATCCCTCAAAGTAATTCAGATAAATACATCTTTGGCGGGAGCCACGCCAACATTTCAATTCTCTTCCATAACTAATTTCATGGTGTCTCAAAGTTTCAGAAAATGAAAATTCATACTATTTTCTTATTTTTTCTGGCAATTTTTCACGCTTCAAATTTTCTTTAAAAAGTACCTCCCTCCCCTTGTATTTTGTATGCACTTGTTTTGTAGGAAATTTCACGCGCTTTTTTGGCAGTTTTATTCTGATGAGATACTTTAATTTAAAAAAACAAAAAAACAAGATAATTTAAAATAAAAACAACTTTAAATTGAAACAATTTTAGAGCGAAAATGTTTAAAATTCGTGTTTTTACAAAGAAATTGTAAAAAAATCGTTCCATTTTCATGCTTTCATGCTACTTTGAGTAAAAATCATGTTATATTTTTGGTTTTTCGTGCTTTCATGCTCGGCAGACACTCTGGATTTTCAAGTACTAAAATACATACAGGCATGATTTCTCCGGACTAAAAGTGACGATCTGGCAAGTAGGTCAGTATCATCTTTTTTCATCCCTTACTGGTTTCATACAATATGGCAGAATCAGGTAAAAAAGCCGCCTTTTGTTCAATGTGCATGTTTACAGATAGAGCAGATAATGATGGTTGCTGGTTATAAAAAATGTTACATTCATAAACACGCGGAAAACTACATATTGTGATTTGGCTTCAGTTTGCTCCAAATTAGGCCGAGGTAAGGTAATACTAATACTCTTATATTAAGTGTTCAAAACTACTGGGATAAATACACAGAAGTCACCTCAAATCTATTCGAAAAAGTTAGATTTCGAGACTTTTATGTGACTATTATGAAGTTGAAATGCGGCACCACCTGGACTTATATTTGGTCATTAAATACTGCAGTCTCTGTACAACTGACTTGAACGATACAAAAAAGTATTTTCGGCATTTGTTTTTTGTGAGTCATGTTTTGAACACCCTTCCCCCCACAATTTCTAAAGAGATAACGTACAAACTCTGAATAATTGCCAGTCAGTATGACACGTTTCCTGAACTTTCGAACCAAAAATAAAAGAAAGGAGGTTAGCTGCCTCCTAATTATGGCGCAGAAACAAAATTTAGTCTAAAACCTTCTCTGGACTCGTGTGAATGTATTCTAAACATGTCAATCTCCTAATTATGTGATGGCTTTGGTGCTACTACCCCCCTCCTCCACAACCCCATTCAAGACCTCCTGAAGCGTCTCTCTTCCCACATAAGTTTATTTTGCTTGAACACTCCCCATAAACTTTATTTGGACCGGTCTAAGTATAGGTAGATACTTCAAAATAAATTGTAGGAACACTAGTACTTGACCATCCTCCCTCCGACTCTGTCTACATTAATTCTGACCAAATCTATTGCATGCAGACACAAGTATTTGGATAGCTTTTGGAATCCGGTAATTTAGGACCTTGGTTGATTGAAAGAGCCGCTTGTTAGGACAATTTCTACACCTCCACCGAATCCGCTGCATATTTTTATTGTAGAAATTAGTCGCTTGGATAGAAAATTCAAAAAAAAAAAAGCTGAACTAAATGGAGCGAACGCTTTTACCCTAAGATGAGACAATCTGATACCGTTTTGTTATTTCCACTAGGTCATTGTACTCGTTTTCTTAGATAGTCATATTCTAGTTAATATCGAAAAGATCCTAATCTGGAATCAGTAATAAGAACTTTAGATTCGTGTGGATATCCTCAATTCTCACGGGTTTTGGATGGTGATACTCTACTTACAGCACACCTTTACTCAGTGGACGCGAATTAGAGGGAAAAGTCGTCCTCTCGTTTTAAAAACAATCTTCCTTATCGGGCTACTAACAGGACATCCGTAACCATACAGCAAACCAGTGGTCAGAGACCGAAAAAGTGGACATTATTTCGTTAAACGTATAATGAGAAAGGCGTTAACATCGTTTCCCCAACGCGCAGTATACACACAAAGTAATGCCCCGAATCGTTGCACTTTTCACTTTTTTCTCGTATTCGAACTCTCACAGAAAAACTGATAAGATCTGGTAATAATAGCTTTGCAGTTGGTTTGTCGTGCAGGACTAAGCCATACCCAAGTCTTAGAGCATGAATATGCTTTACGGAGAATGAGACAAAGAGAGAGCGGAAAAAAGGCTAAGAAAATTGATTGTTTGCGTGCTCAAAGTTCTTTCAAAATTAGGAGAGGGAGCAAGAAAATTAAATATGAATTAATACGCTGTTGGAAAACGAGTATCACGTATACGCTTTTTTTCCTTCTCCATTGTACAGTGTCAAACTAGGATAACAACCTATACTTAAGGTTGAAACTTTATATAAATTTGAGAAGGACAAACGTCGCGTTACGGTTATCACCGGATCAGAAAAATACGTAAAAACATTTAAATGTCTACAAGTAAAATAAAACGCACGTAATCGCGGCGAATATTAATTAAGTACGTCGAACGATATGGAAAAAAGAAAAATGAGAAGGCAGTAACGCGTGGCTTCTATTTATGCTCATTTTGATCGCATAATCAGATGATTAAGTATCGCAGTTAGGATATTGCAGATGTACAAGAGTCATAAGATCACCAAATATTGTTTGTTATGATCTCTCTCTCTCTCTCTCTCTCCTCTCCTCTCCCTCTCTTTTTAGTGGAAATTTCTTTTACCACAGTCTCCCCTTCTGTGTCCTTTGATATTACCGTCTCCTTCGTGGGAACGACAGCAGAGGTGCAGCACATCAGCAGAAGATGGTACACCCACTGGCTTATTATTATTATTGCCTTTACTGTGCAGAACCAGGATTGCCATCTTCCATCTTCTCTCCTTCTTGTCGCCAGTAAAATTCCTGACCGTTGTGATCTAATTCCGCCGCGAGTAGCCGCCATCTATTTCGATCTTAGGCTGTCCCTACTGCCCGCGCCATGGTTCCGAACTTCGACTTTACACGATCTGACCACCGCGCGGTAATCTATTTCTTGCTCTGGTTCCCAGTGTTCTTCAGAGTAGTATCACTTTCTCCAGGCTTTCATCGTCGCGTCTGACTATATGACCAAAGAAGCTGAGCACATGTCATTCGCAGACCTCAGCGAGCCCACCGATAAGTTACTTCTGCGTGCAACCCATGGGATTCGTAGCATCCGTCTGCAAGTCTACATCTCGAAAGCATTTAGGCGGTGTTTGTCTTTCGCTTTCAAGGTCCATGTTCCCGCTGCGTTTATCGTGATCGGAAAGATCAGCGTTTTTACAACTTTCTTTTGTAAGCCTATGGGTCATTTCTCGTTGCATGTGATAGCTTTTATCTTCATCACCGCCGGTTTTTCCAGAGCCATTCGTTTTCTTATTTTTGTGGAAGATCCGCCAGTGAGTTCCACCACCGCACCCAGATACATGAATTTTTCGATCACCCCTATCTCATTCAACGCGTTTGGGTCAGTTGATATAGTAGCGCGATCTACTATCATTAGCTTTGTTTTTCCGATATTACTATTGTATAGGCCCCTTTTTTCGCTCGCTATCTTGATTCTGTTTATCAATTCCACCATTACCGTTCCGTTAGCTGCCATCAATGTGGTGTCATCCGCATACCTCAGGCTATTTTTGCTCCTCCGACTCACCCGTCCACCACCTCTCTCATAATGGACTCCTCGTACACATTAAAGAGTTGATACGAGATGATGCAGCCTTGTCGCACGCCCTTCTCCTCTTTGAAGGGTGCACTTTCCTCGCCATTGATCCTCACTGTCATTTTGCTGCCTTTGTAGAGTGCCCTGACTAGTTCGATCAGGTGGCTAGGTACCCCCATCTTCTCTAGTATTCGGAAGAGATTTCCCCATTGAACGCAATCGGACGCCTTAGCGTAGTCTATAAAACAAAGCACCATCTGCACGTTCAATTCGCGATTCTTCTCTATATTAGCAAGCGCATGTTCAGGACCTGCTCTCTGGTGTCGCGCCTTGCCACAAAACCCGCTTGTTCCGGCGGAATTCGTCGGTCGTGAAACGTCTTCAGCCTGTCGTTGATAATTCTAAGCAGCGCTTTGCTTGCGTGTGGGATTAGTGCGATTGTTCGGTAGTTATTACAGTTCTTGGTATTGCCTTTTCTAGGTAGTGGTCTCAGTACCAATTTGCACCAGTCTTCCGGCCATTGCTTCGTGCGCCATATTTCCCTACAGATTTTCCATATTACTATCTCGACGTCATCCCCTAAGACATTAATTAGTTCTACCTTTATGCCATCGTGGCCTGGTGCTTCACTATTTCTCATGGCCTTAAATCACCGCTCTGACCTCTTCAATGAGTATGTCCGGTTCCTGTTCTCTGGACTCTGTGATCCAGCTCTCTGTACCTGGCCGGGTTACCCTCCACCTTTACCGCTCCCCATTGTTCTATTACGTCCATAGTGGCCTCTTTTATCCACAATTGCCGTTTCTCCCTAGGCCTTTTCCTGCGCTTCACTATGTCATTTCTGCTCTCTATGATGGCATTTTTCAGTTGATCCTAAAGTTGCGTTGGTTCATCATTCATACTTTTTAAATACGCTTTTTACGCAAATTCCTTTTTCTCCTCATCACTAAGGTATGTCCTCTTGTTTGTATTTCTATTCTTGAGCTTTCGTATTCGTATTCTTAACCTTGCGCACAGCAGTTGGTGGTCCGTTCCAATATCAGCTCCTGGTGGTGTTCTTACAGAAGTTATTGATGATTTCCAGAGTTTATTCACTTGTGATTCCGTCGCACGATTTCCACATATAAAGTCTCCACCTTGGCTGTTGGAGCCACGTATTTGTCACGGTCAGTTCACGTTCCACTCAGAACTGTAGCATTCGTTCTCCTCGGTCACTACGCAGTCCCAATCCATATTTTCCGGCAACTCCGCAGTATTCGTCGTCCGCTTCCCTCTGGCCTACCTTCGCATCATAGCCGCCGAGTATTAACACTATTATCCCTGCTGAGCACTGAGTAGGGACATACCGATAAGGGGGAAGCTACTTCCCCCCTTCACTCGGAAGTTGGGAAAATTTACCATTTCAACCACGTGAGTTGGAAAAGTCCAACAAGTTAAACGTTTTTTTTTGTTGCTTTGATACTTGGGAATTGAGTGGAGAAGTTGGGAGAAAACCCAAAAAGTCAAAAGCTTTTTTTTTCTTTGATACTTATAAATTTTGAGTTGAATCAATTGGAATAATCCAATAGGTCAAAAGGATTTTTTGATTTTTTTTTTTTGCTTTGATACTTGGGAATTCTGAGTTGAGCCAGTTGGGACTTCCACAATTTTCACCCCCCCCCCCCGAGGAAAACTCTTCGTTTACGTCCCTGGCACTCAGTCTATTAATTGTTTCAGTTCACTGTAGAACTTCTCCATCTCCCCCTTCACAGCGTCGATTGTGGGAGCATAGACTTGTATTATACTTAGTGGCGCCGGTTTTGCATTTATTCTCACAAGTATGAGCCGGCCGCGCATCGTTCTTACTCCCATGACAGCTTCATCATTTCTCGTTGATACTATTACTCCTACGCCACTGGGCGCTCCTTCACTGTTCCTGAGCATGTAGACTACATTCCCTTCAGATGTTCTGAAGTGTCCGTTCGTGTTCCAATGCGTTTCGCGTATTCCGAAGAATCGCAGCTTATAGCGTTCCATTTCTTTTTGAAGGATGGCTAGTTTTCCACACTGTCTTAGGCTGTGCACGTTCCATGTGCCTATATTAAAGGACGTTCTCCTCGCAAAGTTGATTTGATCAGCGCGAACGGTTATTTTTCGCACCCTTCCACCATTTAAGCGGCGCCGAGACTCGAGGCCATTCTGATTTATCGCTCTCATTATCAGGTTTTCTTACGCAGATTCCACGGAGGCTTCGCCTTGCCTTTCACGGATTTTTCTGTTGGGATTTGCCCATCTTCCATACTGTCGAAAGATAGCCCTCTTGAAGGCACCTGTTCAGGCAAATGCACAGCCACTCGGGCCTCGACCTTAAAGCCTTCCTCTTGCCTCGGATGCGGTCCAGTGATGTCTTCAGCCCCTGTGCTGTGACCACCAGCTGTGGATCCTGGCTCTCCAAGGTGGACTCCTCCCGCATAAGTGGTGGCAGGTACACTGGGGAAATAGGAAGGTCACTATTCCGTCAAGCACTGCGGACGATGGCCAGAACATTGGGAAATGGCTTGGAAGTCGCACTAGATCCACCTTGTCAAAATGGTTTCAAAGATCGTCGTCAACCGTATTACCAATTCAGCCCACTTTTAAGCTAGTTCTTTCTTCTGTATGTAGTGTGTGCCATTTCACAATTTCTTCTTCTGTAGTCCAGAGCGCTTTCGGCTGTTACGCTATCTTCAGTCTGTGTGAATTGGCACACCCTACATACAGAATTTACCAAGTCCACTCACATTCCAACATGTACACTTAGTTCTTTCTTGTATTGGCCACTAATCATTTATGATGCGCCTCTTCAGGCACGGTTTCGCCGGCTTCTTTTCATGACTCGCCGGTGCTTGATGGAACTTTCCTAGCTGCCCTATCCCGTTATTCCACCTATTCCACTAGTACGTGCTCTGGTAGGCTTGGCCAGCCTTTACCGTCGGCACTGCACGCCTTGAGAGTCCGATTAATGATCCAGTCTGCAGTCTATAAGGCGCTAGGGATGATGTACAGAAAGTAACATCACAATTTACAAATAAAACTTCTACTTGTACTCATAGAAAATCACCGAAAACACCAAGAATAACAGAGAGTTACTTTTAAAATTTCTTCCATCACTATTCAATCTGTCGGTGAAACAGGGAAATACTTCCAGAACTGCTAAGAACAGCGGTTATGATTCCTCGTATCAAAAAAGAAAATAGACAGGAAAGGAATAATTATAGGCTAGTATCCTTGCTCTCAACAATATCAAAAGTCTTTGAATCATATTATGTAAAAGAAAAACTGATAAAATTGAATTTTTTTCTCAGAAAACAGTCTGAATTCCGAAAAAATAGGTCAATAGACAGATTAAAAATCTGACTGGATTTTCGAAATTAGTCATCCACAAAGGCTTATTCTGGTGATTCCAGTGGTTTGTTTAATTTACCTGCAAAGTTAACTGGCTCCAATGAAATGGGGAAAAGATAATTTTGAGAATCTAATTAGAGCTAGTTTCAAAATCAGCGACCCAAAAAATTCTTCATACTTTTTTGATATTATGGTTTCATTTGGAACGTTTATTTTAAGGTTCAAGTACGTCCTACTACTTAAGAAAAAAATACTGAAATGATTTAACAAGTCTTTACACGCCGTGGCGTATCCAGGATTTGTCCCAGGGAGGGTATCAGCGACATTTTTGGGGGTACACCTAATATGAACTGTATGTTTTTACATTGACTTATCAATATGTTGTACCTTTCAACTTCAATTATGCATCTGAATTTAATTTTCATTTCGCGCATTTACTGAGATACTGCCAGCATATAAAAAATTCTCATCTCAAGGGGGGATTCATCTCCCTAATCCCCACTGTTCACACGTGCCACGTCAATCGGATTTTGAGAACAAAAACAAAGACCGAGGGGGACAGATTCGCGAAACACTCTTTTTTCATTTTTGGTCTCAACCAGAGATTACCTCAGAGACGTCGAGGAGGCAATTAGGGCTGTCTTTTTTCTTTTTTTTTTTAAATATTTATTTATTTAATTTTTTTTTTCTAATCTACAAATCGCTCACATCATGGGATTTTTACATATTGTTTCTCGTCTCATAGCACTCATTCATCTCTTCTTGCTGAAAAACTGGCCTCAGTCGAAATGCAGCGAGTTGCCACGTGGGCTCGACCCCGGGACCTCCGGATTCCGAGACAAGCGTGCGCTATCCACTCGGCCAAGGGCCAACCACACCCCGGATTCGCGGAACATTGTACATATTCCAACGATAACAAAGAATGATCACGATCACCATCGAGCAATGCAGTCAGCGGAGCTATCGATGATCCACGATGTCCAGAAACGGTAATACGTGAAAAGATTCGACGGTCACCCCATTCCAGGGCATTCCCGCACATTCATTCGCCCAACTAACGACTGCGGACGTTTTTGCGCCAGTTGAAAATTAATTTGAAGCCTATAATAAGCAAATCATAAATCGTGTAATTGAGCTTACGTCGAGAACGGGAGATAGGATTCTCCCTTTAGCGTTTTCGTTTTCGCATAAACAACACTTGAATATTTTATAACGTTCGACTTGAATGCTTAATACGGTACCAGCACCCTCAACCCCTTTTATACGGTTTGATTGTCGGAAAAGGAATAATTTATCGCGGATTTTATACATTCTTGCAACGTTAAAAACTACGCGTAATGCTCCTGTAAGGAATATCTGGCGATATTTTTCCAGCAACTAGGCGAAGGGCGTTTATTTACTCGTAAGGGATTAAAAAAAGAGCATATGAGGGAACTTGAACTTAAGACTTTCCAGGGTCACAGAGTCGCTGTACACGTTTCCGCCTGCACTTCGGTACATACCAAATGAAATTGCCGTTTTTCGCTGCTCGGCTATTAGTCGAAAATTTATTGGCCGGATAGTTTTTCTTTTATGTAAAACAAGTACTTCGCTTAATGCACGTGGCGGCGTGCGGAAAAATAAGCACACTGGAATTTACATAGAAATGACTATCTGCGAGGAAATTATAGTATTTCGTTTATTTCGACGTCGAAATTTATACGATACTTTGGGCGAGCACAGAGCGCGGCTCACAGCCCTGAGCCGAGTATTTCGCGCGCTTAGGTGCAGCAACGGCGCTCTCTCGCCGGTTGACGGCGAATGCGAGCGATTTAGCGACAGCGACTACGTCGACTACAAAGCGTAATCGAATTTATGGATAGCAATAATTTGTTTCGAGGAGCTGTTGGAAAACGTTAAAATTACGGATGGTAGTTCGAGAAATACCACCAGGTACATACTCTCCTCAATTATAGCTGCTCGGTATCAGTTCTGCCAATACAATCGGAGAAGAGAAGAGAACTTTACTCCTGCACTATTTTACCAGAAGACAGGTGAATGCCAGAAAAGTAGTTTCGCTGGCTAGAGATGGATCTGAATTACTAAAATGTGATCAACAGGTTTACATGATGACTTTTCAAATGTCAACAGGATGTGATGCTAATCTACATCTTCAGGTAGATTACTCGTTATACTTTTGCACATTAGGGTAAGCTGTTCTGATAGATGCCGAATTTGAAATTTTCAGATCTAAAAATGCAATGAAGAGTAAAAACATCAGTATTCTATTATATTTTATCTTGAGCTCCCAATCGGATCCTAAATTTTTCAAAAATACCAAATTTTTCTAAAATCTAAAATTCTGAATTGAAAACGTAATATGTAGAGAAAGATAGATATTCTATCGGGTAATAACAACACTAAGATGTACCAAGGCCATGGCCCATAGGCGTTAAGGGTCTCGCAAAAATAAAATTCAAAAAAAAAAACAGTCACATTTTATTTAATTTTTTTCAGCGATGCTTGAGTACTTAACTTTTCTTAAAAAATGACACAGTTTAGGAAAACTTGAGCAGGGTGGCCAGTTTTTCCCCAAAATTTCCCTGTCTTTTCCCGTCCATTTTCCAATTTTTTCATAACAAACAAATTACTAAAAAAAAAAAAAAAGTTCAGTTGAGTCTGACAGAGAAAATTGTACACAATACTTTCACATCATAAAATTTTCTTCAAAATTCCCAGACTTTTTCGATTTTCTTTTAAATTTCCTGACTTTTCCTTGACTTCTCCAGGTGTGCTCATATTCCCCGACTTTTCCCGGTTTTCCCGATTTTCCAGAAACTGGTTACCCTGTTGAGTGTCCGGTAAGGAGCTCAAGACTTGATACAAGAAATATAATAATAAACAACATGATTGTTGTTACTCAATACAACACTTTCACTTTCCAAAGTCGAAATTCAGATTTTATAAGAAATATGATTCTTTTGAATAATGGAGGGCCCGGTAAAGAGCATAAAATTTAATTTACAAGAAACAAGAAAATATGCATATTCGTATTCGATATCATACCCCTTTTCCCTCCCACTATATTGTGTTTCAAAATTCCGATCCAACTTATTCAATACATAAGAAGAAGAAATTATCAAGAATAAGTGGTTATTCTCTCCAACTGCAGTGTGCCCCCACTTCCTATTTCATTCACATCAGCCCACTCATTCTCTATCCATTTACGCTAAAGTAGTCCAAATTTCAACGATTTTTGAAAAAATTACTCCCATTGGCTAAAGTTGTTCCTTTCAGTATAAAACCATACAAATCAAACATTTTTTAAATTAAATAATTCTGAGAGGTCTTATCACGGAGGGCGTCACGTGTTTCATACGAATTCCCATAACGAAACCTATAATTTTGCTTTGAAGCTTTTCAAATATCGAGTTCACTCTAAAAAATTGGTTTGACCACAAAAAATAATTCTCGTTAGTGTAAGGATAGAGCATCTACCAAGAATTTTAAGAAAAACTTCATTCGAACGTCAATGACCTCTATTGATTTTAGGGTAAAAGTACACTTTTTTGGAATTTGAACATAACAAACCTCAGAAACTCAATAAAAGAACAAAAATAATGATATGCATACATGAATTTCAGAACCACTAAATCAATTTATTGAATTTCTTTGGCCCCAATCCCCATTTTGTCGGCACTAGTAGAGAAGCAAAACCAAAAAATTCCAGATAATACCATTAACTATATCGTTTTTTTTTTCTTGGATTCGCTGAATCCGTTCTCAAGATTATTTTGACTATAAAGGTCCACAGGAGGTAGGGACAAGAAAACTTCAAAATTATTTAACACTGCTTCAAGAATATCGATAGTACGGTAATTTTTTGGTTAAACAAATTTTTTCGACTGGGCTCGACATTTTGAATGATTAGGAAAACTGAGAATTACCTCAGAGGGAATCTTATATCAAATTTGAGTCCCCGCGCGGGATCCTTCAAAACTGTTTAATTTCAAAAAACTATTGCATCGTGGACTTTCAGTAAAAAAAAGTTTAGCCATTGGAAGTGGAACATTTCGAAAACTGCCAAGTTTGGACCACCCTAATATACGCCTCAGAATCCGTCTAAAAACGATAAACTAAAATCCAACTGGAAATGACCTAATCTATCTAAAATTGATGGAGAAATTCCACACACAATTTGAACCAAATATGAACACAAATAATTAAAAACGACAAAATTACCAAATCTCATTAAACATTAATCCACAACTACTCAAATTGTTCAAAGTGGGCCAAAAATGACCAAAGAACATTCATCGGTTATTTTTTGAATTATTATGTACGAAAATTGCTAGAACTAGGTACCAAGATGTGAAGATCGCTTTTCCATCGCAATTAAATGAGCAGTTGAATTGAGAAAGAAATTTCACCGAAATCGCATTTGTCAACATGCATACTCCGTTCGATAATTTAGTTCACAGAAGTCGAATTACAATATCCACATCAAATTTCATAGACAGAACTTCACACCAAATTTCGCATTAACTTTGATGTAGAATTTTGATCCAAATGTTGATGCCAGTATTGTAAAAATTTAAGCGACAAATTTAAAATTCAACTTGAAAGCTGAGTCAAAAATGTAATGGATTTGGGCGACTTGATACTTTTGTGGGAAGGATAAAAGGGGGAAATCATGGGACCATTGTTCAAAAAATGATTTAAAATCAACGATGTGCACCGGAAGCGGAACGGGAAATGGGGGCTCGAGCCGGCCTCAAAGAGTCCCTCCGGCCACTGATGCGATACTCGAAAGGCTAATTTCCGGGGCCGAGGGTGCGGTGCCTCAGGGGCCACTTTGGCAAACGTGCATCGCCATACGTCCCACCGCACCACTCATATCAAAAACCATTCAATTCTCAGTTTTAATATTCACAATCATGATTTTAAAACCAAAACCTGGCAATAACTCAAAAGAAAAATCTTCTTAATTCTTGTTATTTCTCATTTCGTACTTTTCGAATTTGTATGTCATATTACTTTTTATATTTTAGACTCATAGCATCTCCTTACAGGAAGCTGAAGTGGAACTGGGCTCAACACGTGGCGAGGATGGACAATAACAGGCGGGCAAAAATAACCTCCGACTGGTTTTTAAAAGGGGGAGGATGAAAAGGGAAACAAAGAACCAGATGGAGGGATGAGTTTGACAGAATGTTCCAGCACAAACAATATCACAAGATTACGCAAAATAAGGGAGAATGGGAGCATCTGAGAGAGGCCTTTGCCCAACAGAGGGCAACTTAACATAAATATTATGCAAGGTATAGGTTAAATAAAAAGGAAAATAAAGGTAATTTGAATTGAATTCAATTTTAGACTCAATGAAACCATGATCCAAATTTTTATCCCCTCTTACCCTAATTAAATATGTAGACACACTAATTAATACTAGCACATGTCAGGAGGAATAGGTCACCGGAAGGTGAACACTCTTGTCCACCTTTTAACCACTACGATATCCGACTCCAAGATCATACACCTGATTTTGAATATTCACACCGTCAGTCATGACGCATACCAAACCATAGCCGTTCACTTCCTGGACTTCCACACCAAGTGAAAACCTGGCTACTTTGGCCGTCACCCCTCTGCCCTTCTGGAAAATCTAACTTGAGGCGCAACACGATCAGAGCTTGAAAACTAGCTGAAAGCTAAAAGCTAAAAGCCAAAAAGCTGTATTTTTTGGGGGATTTGAAAACCGAAAGTTGAAAGCTGAATGTGTTCAGGGCGTGGAAGCTGAAAGCTGAATCTGAAAGTTGAAAAAAATACGGCTTCAAAAGCCACAGCTGAAAGCTGAAAACTTTTTTTCGGCTTTCAAGCCCTGGATGTTCCTGATAGTGGCGGCAGTATCTCTGCTCCATGTTTCAGCTGTGGATTCCACCAGGATCTCCCCTATAGAATCGTCATGTCCACAGTGTGCATGATATTCCTGTAGAATAGACGGACAGGTAGACTTAGTAGTACAATCTATGTACTGCGATATAACCAATTTTACTATGAGGTCGCACCGCTAGTACTGTTATGGGTAATCCCCTAAATTTTTGAAATATCTCTTTTACTCAATAATTATCATCTCTCATTTTCCCCCGAATTACGTTTTTTCTCCGATTGTGTTTTTTGTGAACGTAAAACGCATTGCAACACTTCAACCTGTACCTAGATTTAGCATGCTGACTTTTCATCTTATTTTTCACGATATTCATTAGTTACGATCCAAAAGGCGTCTCGATACCAAATTCGAATAATATTCTTGTTTCTCTCTGATTGGTCCGTTAAATGTCGATCTATTTTCCTGTATAACCGAAATATTTCCACGCCTAAGTCAGTTTTTTATTAGTCTTAGTCTTTGTTAGTCTTGTTTCAATTAAAGTCATTAAGAATATTCAAGTTCTCGTCCTGCCACTATACCTGTCAAGCGATACGTCTGATCGGAATAGTCGTGGGTTAGGTGATGCCCTTTCGGGGTTATCATAACAGTACAATCTATGAACAAGGTAGCCACTTTTTTTTGAATGACTTTCCCTGACTTTTTTCGGTTTTCCAGACTATTTTTCCAAATTTTCCCTGACATTTTTTTCAGTTAGTGTTGTATAACAGCTCTAAGAATACTTTGTAAAGAAATGATTCATTACGAGTTACGCTGATATTTATTGTTGAAAAAGAGTGTATATTCTTTAATCCTCATTATTTCCAAAAAGTTCCCGAATTTTGGTCAAAATTACAGCAATTTTTCAATTTTTCTAGACTGACAAAATTCCCAGACTTTTCCCAGTTTTCCAGAAAGTGCTATCTTGAATCTATGAAGCGTATTCGCGTCATTTGAAAATCATTTCAACAGTCCGCTAAACGATGGCTGCTACTATTTCCTACTTTACCGCGAAGATCAATTTCCAATACGCGTTGAGTGCTTACTTTTTTACAAAAAGAGGCGTCTCTAAAAACACTTAATAAAGGAAAAATACGCCGTTAACGTTTCAATCGTGTCGAAGATCGTCGTTTATCGGAGCGCGCGTCCGCGTTCGTTTGTAATTAAACTCGGAATGAAGCTCGAATAAAAAATGTTTGAAAAATTATACACCGTTTAGCGGAGAAGCAGAGAGGCCTTTTTCATTCATCGTTTCCACAAAGGGTTATACCATAATACTCGCGAGTTATTACCGTCGCAAAAGGGGGATAAATTTTATTTTTATTTATTCCACGAGGAGACCGCGCAGGGGATGTGGTATGAGAAGAACGAATGAACGAGCAAACGAAAAAAAAAGTTATTGTGCCGCAAATGTTACAATTTTATGCAAGACGATTATTTTACTACGGAGTGTCATCTAAATAATAAAATTCAAGGCTTACCAAGGCGACCCCGTGAGGTAAATAAAATTTGCTGGCTTTTTGCGATTGTTGCACATTGTATTTGCGAGCCAGCGGGCACTAAGAGAACTTATTTGATCCTAAGGTCCATGGCGTGGTACTTCACAGAGAATTTTGAGCTACCCCTCCATAACCTTCAGTTTTTAGACTACAGTATTAATGGCGGTATAGAGAACTGTTAAATTCAGTAATTTTTTTTTAAATTTTCATTAAAATATTTCGTGGAAAATTTCAAATAAATTCCTAAACATGTAAAATGTATTTGCGACAATATTAATCGGAAATTAACGTTGAACAATTTAATAAATTAGCTTTGCCTACAATCTTATCAGAAGTTATTACTACTTATAAAAATTATGAATAAATTTCATAATTTCATCTTGAAATTTATCACCGTGAAATAATTTCATTTCATGAGATATTTTAGAGTGAAATTTTTCATTTTTACAACACCAGCGGCATAGCTGTATATTCAAGTGTAAAAGTGACAGAAGCGCAACAGCAAAGCTTAAATGCCCAAAACAAGGAGCCCACACACAAGCTGTTACCTAAAGGACGCGTAGCGTTACCAGTAACAGCTAGTAGAGTTATATATTCTCAGCGGGTGTCTTCGCGTTTACTCATTCAATTCTGCAGAAAAACAGGGTGTCCAACAAATATCGTCGTCGGCGCACGTCCTTCGACAAATTTACATGACAAATTCGAACATTCATCCGGAGATAGCTCATAAGGCCCGCAGATAAGTTCACTTCCTAAACCCGGCAGAACTTTGTTTACAGGTACAAGAAAGTCCCCTCCCCCAATTCTCCAACATATGTACAAAAAAATCATCTCTGCCGTGGAGATCATTCTACGGTAGGAACACATGGAGAGTGCTATCCGCGGATTAACCACCTCTGAGGTTCAGACTATTTAACGACCTTCCCCTTACCTCAGAAATGGAAACGGGATAAAAAATCTTTAAATGAACTACGAGAATGACTTAACAAGCGGGACTGGTAATGGTCATTACAGACATGAACGCATCACTTTGTATGCGCACCTTCCTGCCTTTGTGTCTTAATCTACGCCGTAGGGTATTCGCCGACAACCGCCTGACCACTAGCAAAACCCAAAAAGTGGATATTAGAGAAAATAAATGAATGATTAAATAAATAAATAGTTCATTAGGGTGTCACTGAAAGAAAATAGGGTGAGATACAATACAGATGTCGATTCATAGGTTTGCATAGCCCCAAATTCGATTCTGAAATTAATTTGTCCAAATTTATTTTTTTATTAACTGGACGAGTAGTGCATAGGTAGAAGAGTATTTTGTTCCATAAACCTTTTGAATCGATAGCAATATTTCACCCTATTTCGACCCCCCCCCCCTCCTCATGGAGCCACAATTCTCGATTTAGGGTTACACAAGTATCAAAAATGAATTCAGCGACCTTCGTAACTTGAAAACTGATACCTTTATTGTCTCGTTGAAATTTTCAATTTTTAGCCCCCCACCCCACCCCACAAGTGCCATAATTTTTAGATGTTGAACAAATTAACGTCGGAATCGAATTTGAGGCTATGGAGATCTATGAATCGATATCTATCTTGTAATTCATCCCATTTTCATCTCCTTCCCATTCAGTGCGCCAAAGTTTTTGATTAAGGTCAAAACAACATCAACAATGAATTTAGCAAATTTGGAACCTCCTTGACGGTAACTCGACCACGTCACTCGCACGAATCATAGGTCCAAAAATATCTATCAGAAATTCTCTCCAGGACCAAAGGAATGCCAAAAAAACACAAATTTACATGTGCTGTATGTAAAACGGTGGTGGAGGGGAGGGCACTGGTGAAACCGGCAGTGGGCACAGAGTACCTCTTTATTTAACAAATTAAAAAAAAAAAATTGTTCTACGTTTATATTTTGAAGGTATATTGATGGATTTTTACTTTCAAAAAATTTGCCCGATACAGACAGAAATATCATTTCTCGGGGCGGGGGAGAAGATTGTAAATTTTACAAATTTAAAAAAGGCGGAGTCATATATTATTTGAAAAATCGCACACTTGATCAAAACTTCTGGTTTCATCACTGTGGGGGGTGGGGGGGGGGGATGAAAAATGGCCATTGGTAGATAGATACCGACGTGAGGTGATTCGGGCCGTACATCCGTCAGAACGCGTCGCTATCGAGTCGAAATGATAAGTAGTAAAAGGTGAATCTACTCATTTCCCCCATTAATGTACATACTCATTAAAATTGAAATATCTCGAAAAGTAAGACGTTTTTAAAGTATTTAAAGAGAAAAGAATTTTTCGAACAAAGAATTTTCTTTCGATTAAGACTATTTTTATACCTAGATTACAAAATTTTGCTGCATGTATCAAAAACTTCACCTTTTGGTCGCTGATAAGAGTAGTCGATACTAGCGCTGGACGGCCCGAATAGGTCAGTGGGTAATTTGCTTCTTTTGGAAACTTTCTGAACAGACGATAGGTAGAAAGTTATAAACCAAAAACCAGATTTTGAAGGGTTTTCGCCTCTTTCTTTCCTGTAATAACGGAAGCTGGCGTTGGAGGAGCGGGCAATTTTTTCCCTTCATTAGGACGGTGACTTCAACCATTTCTGCCAAGACTCGTCTACATACTTTATGACGCCTTCAAATTCAGTCAGGACTCTGCAAGGCTTTTCAAGGCTTAAAACAATCGTTCTAACTCTGTATGATTTTTCCAGATTCAATTAGAATTCTCCAAGATTATTCAAGGCTTTCAACACTCGTTCGCGACCATGAAAACCTATTTGAAATTCCGTAAGATTTTTCTAGATTTATTCAAAACTTGCCAATACTCTTTAAGATACGTTTAAGACTTCCACGACTCTCCTATAGTTATTTAAGATGCTTCGGGACTCTTTGAGACTTCTCCAGATAAAAGGATTAGTAGAGATTTTGTGAGGCTTTCTCAAAAATAACATATTCTTGAAGTATTTTCAATCAAAAACTTTCTCTTTGGGCATGGCCGACATCTTGCCTTTTCCCCGCATGATGCAATTTTTTTTCGAAAATGAAGGAGGTAAACACTTTTTTTTTTTTTTTAATCCTGCCTTAAAAGTCAAAAAGAGGGAGGAACCTTGAAATAAATTTCTACAGGTAGAATAAAATTTGTTAGATTTTTTTGAAAATTAAAATTACAATTATTGCAAAAAAGAAAAATTCAATATTTTAGTTCGCACATTTACACTGAATCACATACAGCGTGTTTCCATTTCAATCATTTTTTTAAATTGAAAATGTGAAAACGATTTTAAAAAATCACGATGAAAACGAAAATGCGTTCTGTGGGGTGCAACATAAAAGTGCGACGTCAGCTGACGTCTTTATAGCATTTCTCCTTTTAATTTGATTTTCTCCATGTGGTGCAGAGCGCCACACAAATGGCAATCTGTACTGTACCACACCTAATGCTGGCCATGCTCTAGGAGGGGCAATTGCCCCAGTGCTCTTCCTAAATAACCGCGCCTAGCCGACAGTAATAATGCGTGCTAATCCATAACTCTGGCCCTAAATAAGTCACGAACTGTTCAAGGGCATGTCGAAACGAAAGAATTTCGAAAAATATCATTGGTTTAGTTATTTGGCGAGTGAACGACAGAACGTACAATTTCATCGTTACATTTTACAAACGTATATGTACTTCAATTTGGACGCGCCTTTCAAGAGTAAGGGAGCAAGAGTAAGCGGGAGCTGTCTCAGGGTTGTAATAGAAAGGTCAAAACAAATTTTTGGAGGGGCAAATTTCACCAAATTTTCTCTTTCCTACGGGAGGGGGTGGAAGCAAATTTCTATGGGGCAAAACTTCCATTTGTACCCTCCAGGTTACAGCCTCACGTTCTCTAAAAATTCTTCCCATTCACTCAGTAACGCCGCCAGAAATTTCAGAGACACCACGACAGCTGCAAGTTCGCACGGCTTAAACTTCTTCCGCGACAATATCGCTTTTCTAAACTTGCCACTGCCTTTGTTCTATGTATTTCATTTCGATAATGTTGACGTAACCTCCCTCAGGCCCTAGCATCATTACATGGTGAACCACGTGTTACGATCCTTCTGAATTATCTTGTATTAATAAATCTTTCTGATCCAGCTGTAACCAAAACACAGCTTATTTTCTCCTGATATTATTAGATGTACTTGTCGTATTAACTACTTCTGCTTTAATGAAACTTTGAGCTCAAAAGGTGGGGTAATATTTCCTGGTTACGTCCGCATTTAATTGGTGTACTCACTTGTTCTTATTATTCGATTATTCTTATTTTAACTCTTATTCCGTTTTCATCGTTCTTATCTTATATTCTTAAGGCTATAATAGCCTTGAAAATATTGTCAGTAATAATTTAAATTCTATCCTAAAGTTAACTTCACTTGTCGTCTTGATTTCGTGGCCTTTTTGAGTAAAGCTCTCTACACTCACGTTCAACGATTCCAAGCCGTCAGAGAGCCAGGGCGAGCCATTTGGGACCGTAATACAAAATTGTGGCGCAGTTGGTGGGACTAATTTTTCACGACAATTGCTTGCGCTACATTCGAGTTGATCGTATTCGACATTTTTTCGGAAATCTGGACACCAACTGGCATCTTCGAGTCTACGAGTATCTAACGATAGTCTGCTGCCTTTCAAACCGTAGCACTTATTGTGATCTGTTCTCTCATAAACAATTCCGAAATTAAATTCGAGGCCCATAGCACCAACCAATAGGGATAGTTTGCTACCTTCAGGCCAATAGCATATCTATCTCTGAGTACTCTGCTACCTCAAATTCGACGTCACTTGAATAGCAAGTTCGTGAGAATTCTCATCATCAACCTATAAGCTCATTCTGGCACTCCGGGAATGTTATGGTCTTTTCCAACCATCTTGTACGTATGAATCTTTCCGATTCAGTGTAATGTAAAGTACACCTTATTTCTTCCTGATATATTCTGTATATGGGGTGTGCCGATTCACAATAATTTCTTTCCTCTGTAGTCCAGAGCGCTTTCGGCTGTTATGCTATCTTCAGTGGAGTACCCTAACACTTATCTTTGTCGTCCTGTACTTATAGTGATGTGTAGTACTGTATGGTTAACCTATTGGGTGTGTTCCTATTGGTTGTCTGTGGTTGTGTAGTCTGTCCGATCAGTGAGTTTTATCTACTGTTTGTGGTTGGTATTTGTTGTTAATGGCTATTTGTTTGATTTTGTTAATTTCTATTGTTCTGTGGTTATTATCATTCGATATGTTGTTTGCTGTGTAGCAATAGTTGTGTAGTGCTGCTTTTTTGTGTTTTTGATGGTGGAATGAGTCATTAGGTATTATTGCACCGGTATGGGTGGGTTTTCTATCAATGTTGTACTGTATCTTGTTGTCTTTTATTTGTAGTGTTAGGTCGAGGTAGTTTATGGTCTTATTGCCCTTTTCCATTGTGAGCTTTATGTTGTTATTTATGCTGTTTGTCTCCGTGAGAAATTGGTCCAGTTGTCTGTGTAATCTGTCAAGGCGATGTATAGATCTATTTAGTATTCTAAGCTCTTTGCAATCATTTGGTTCATAACGTGTATGTTCTCGCGTATGTTAGGTACCCCTGTATAGGAGTTTTTATAATATTAAAACGCCGGTCGCTCGGACTGCATCTTCTTCTCGAATCCTCGATTTCTCTTTTATAGCCTTTTTGTTCTGTCCTTCCTCTTATTTTTGTCCTTCTTTTCAACGGCAATTCGAGCGAACCTTCTTGCCGGGGTACCTACCTCAGTTCTTTTTTAGTTGTAATATTGTACAGCACGAGTGTGTATACGTTTTGGTTCGATCATCGACTCGTAAGTCGATGAGCGTTTAATCATGTAAATACATATGATATACAGTCCACTTAATTATTATTTGCTTTTAATTTCGCACCCAATCAGTGTAGGTGGTCAAGTGTTGAAAAGAACCTTTTGATCTGTTCCTGTCCAAATGATTAATATGTCCTCTACATATCTTGTCCATAGCTTTATGTTTTTCTTATATTTGCTGTTGTTTAGTAGGTCATTTTCAAAGTTGCTCATGTATATTTTGGCTGGAACGGGTGAGAATGGTGACCCCATTGCTAGGCCTTCCGTTTGTTCGTAATATTTGTTGTTAAACTGGCAGTGGTTTGGTTTGTTCGTCAGTATTGCTGTTAGTTTTTGTTTTGGTATGTTCTCAAACATGTTTGTTACATCCAATGATACCAGTTTGTCATTGTTGTTTAATGTTATTTTTTCCAGTTTGTCTTTTATAGTTGTATTGTGTTTTTTATGCTGTAATCTGCTCTGAAGTTTTAGTATTCTTTCATAAATTTGGCTATTGTTTTAGCTAGTCTGTAGCTTGGTGATTTGTAGGCTGTTGATTAGTGGTCTTATTGGTCTGTCCTGTTTATGGAGTTTCATGAGTCATTTTAATTGAGGTGCCTTGGGGTTCATTTCTCCCAGTTTATTGTTGTTTATGTTGTTGTTTTTCATTATGGTTTTTAGTCTGGCTTTTGGTATTTGTCGGTCGGGTCCGAGTTTAGTGGTTTGTAGTAGCTTCAATTTTCTTTATGTATTCGTCTTTGTTTAGTACTATTGTGGTGTTGCCTTTGTCTGCTTCGGTGAGTATTAAGTGGTTTTCTTTTATTTTCTTTTTGAGTTGTAGGGCTGTCTTTTGTACAAATATGTTTTTCTTGTGCTTATTCCCTTTTTCTTCTTTATGGTCAGCAGAGTCAGGTTCTATGGTCTGGATGATCTGTTCGCAGTCTATTGTTAATTCTTCTAGTGTTTTGTCGCTTATATGTTCTGTTGTGTTGTATTTGTTTCCTTTATCCAGTAAATCGTTTTTTATACTTCTTGATCAGAAAGTTAATGTTTACATTGGTGTTTTACAGACGACAAGAAGCGCCTATCATTCATGCATTGAGTGCTAACGAAACCTGCATGTAAAGTAAACGTCTCTCAATGTAAAGCGTTTTTACATGAAAAAATTGCTGGCCAGTAATTTCGTATTGGGGAATCGAAACCGCGTCCATTGAAACATTCAACTGAAATGCAGCGATCGTCTCTAACCACTCGGCCACGCAGCGAATTACAAAATAGCAACTTAAGAACGCATTTAAATATTCACAATGTATTACAGCTGTCACCGTCTGTTGTTAACCGTCGTAATATTTTTGCTGGCCACTACCTGTGTATGCTGTTTGTGCACGTAAACAAACTGAAGACAAGACTGTGATACTGTACTTTGTAGTAATTAACTGAGCAAATTAAATTTTTTAATTAATTACGCACACAAAAATTACCTATCTATAATTTAAATAAATAAAAAGATTTTAAAAAAAATACAGATCATGTCAGCGAAAAACATTGCCGCTTCTGATAAAGTAGTATAAACAATATCTTCCACAACAAGAGCCAAAAGTGAGTTTACATCACCCGGGAATTGCTCACTCCTTACGCTCGTTTGCAAACTTTCCCTTGCCATGTAATCACTCACTTTTGACTCTTGGTATATAATATACTATTCTTTTTGTGCGAAGTTTACAGTTGTCATGTATATTGTCCTTAAGACGAATTCGTGCTGCTGGTTTTGGTTATGTTGGGTGTTTCTTCCTTTTTGTTTAGTGCGTAGAATTTCTAGGTAGTCTTTCCCTTCTTAATATATGTGCTGTTCTATTTGTTGGTGTTCTAGTGTCTGGTTCAGTGTGAAGTGTTGGTTGTACAGTTCTATGTGCAGTATGTTCCTTTTTCTGCGTAGTCAGGGTATTTTGTTTTTAATTCTCATTACCTGTGCCTGTTTCAATGTGTTGCGGGCCGCTTGACTGTCTGTCTTCATGTTTATTGTTGCGTACTTTTTGGTACTATGTTGTTCCTCAAGCATTCATTGTTGAACCATATTTTGGTAATCGTCTTCGCTAGTTTGATTTTTGTTTTTAGGTGTCTACAAATCTCTTTCAACTGGTGGGGTGTGAGTTTAGTGTCCATATTGGAGTGTGAGTGAACTTGGTAAATTCTGTATGTAGGGTGTGCCAATTCATAATTTCTTTCTTCTGTAGTCCCGAGCGCTTTCGGTAGTTATGCCCTCTTCAGTGGAGTACCCGAACACTTTTCTCCTTATCGTCCTGTACTTAGTGATGTGTAGTACCGCATGGTAAACCTATTTGGTGTGTTCCTGTTGGTTGTCTGTAGTTGTGTATAGTCTGTCCGATCGGGGAGTCTCATGTTATTAATTGGAATAGGTTCTCACTTTGGAAGTTAGTTGTTCCTGATATTATTAGATTCACTTGCCGTATTAACCACTTCTACTTTTATGCACCTTTGAGCCCAAAAATTGGGGAAATACTTCCTGGTCACGTTCGCATTTCATCGATGTACTAATTTATTCTTATTATTTGATTATTCTTATTTTAACTCTCATTCCATTTTCATCGTTCTAAGCCGTCGGAGCGCCAGGGCGAGCCATTTGGAATCGTAACACACGGTTCAACTCCCTATAACGAATGAAAGCTAAAGCCAACTTTTGATTCCAGTCATGACGTGGATATTCTAAATTTTCAACCAAAGACCCCCGAATATAACCTTCAGTTCGATTCTCCGAAGGGAACTACGAGTATGTTTAAGCCCACAAATAGGTATGACGTACATCGGCGACATTAACTTCAGGATAACGCCGTTTCTCGGAATCGTTAATTTTTTTAATTTTAATTACGACGCCATAAAATTGGGGTACGCGTTGTGCGTGATATCGTGACACATGCGAGGCGAGGGTGCCGATCGGTCGAATCGCAAATAGACCGAAATAGGTGCAGAGAACAGAGAACGCTCGAAGTGGACTTTCTTTCTGGACACCTGATACCGATGAACCTGGCTCACCTATGCCCGGCTCCCATTACACTAACTCATATTTGACACTATATGATACATGGATCGGGTTGAAGCGCATTTTCGGTATTATAATCCAATTAAGTATGATAATGCGGACTAGCGTATATGATTGAACCAGTTCTTCTCATGTTCCGAACTCGTTCGTACGAAAGCATTTTCGCCGCGATACCGGACACCGGTACGCACGCCCGTTTTCATTCGATCCTGCTCGTAGATTTATGCGTTTGGCGGAATGGCGGCATTACCTATATTAATTCATTCGATTCCGATATGCAGTTGATATAATACACGAATTTCGTTTATCTTCAGCATTTCCAAGTCATTAAATCTGCTCGGCTGGTCCGCTTCCGAACTACACACAGTAGCGCGGTTGGAGACAGAAAAACCTGATCTAGGACTGAGCCGAAGGTCGCCGCATCGCCGCGCCGATCGCCGGACAACGACAATCCACCTACGATTAGATAACAGTAATTGGCCTTTTCCGGTCATTTAGATTTCGGCCGCGCAGTACTAGCCGCTTGATGGCCGGGGTTCGAGTGAGAGTACAGCTACAAAAAAATGGGTTAAACGAGTTTCGTGAGAGAATAATATTGATGATATTACACGGTGTACACGGAGATTAATAAATCAAAACAGTCCAGGAGAGGGGTACTACACATTTTAAGGATCACCGATGGCGTCCTGTGCGCAGTTTGCTGCTCACTGAAAGAAAGATATGGGCATTGGCAGACGTTATTCCAGAGGGAGGCAAAACACATTTCTAGGAGAAAAAATCAATATTGTTATTACCACGATAATTAAAAATATCGATATTGATATTTTTATCGGAAATATTTGGACCAAGTTAACCTGCCTTGTTTCATCATTTTTTCAAACAGTGTTTTCTATAATAATACTTGTCCACTATATTTTACTAATTATTTTCTAAGTTCCCTTTCTTCATACAGTCGTGCGGTCATAGATTCATGGACAATAATAAATTCCTGTCAAAACCAAATTTTAAAAATTGCAAACAATTTTGATCATATTTCAGTTGCCGGAGTTGGCCTCGGCCTCTCTCTCTTTTCAAGTACCTGTCCATTTAATATTCCAAAATTCAAATTACAATCTTACAATTTACAAAACAAACACATCCACATTGAAGCACTTTTGAGCAAATTTAGTCATCAAAATCAAAATCACTATCAGCAGTTTTCTGGCGAACCAAGTTAAAACTGTTATCACATTTTTGGCTCAACAATAGGAAAAAACAATGAAAAACTGAAATTTGATCAAAAGAGACTTTATAACAATGGAACTTACAGGCCTTTTTAGTACGTACGTACTTATATCATTATCAGTGAATCGTCCCAGGAAAATCACCTAAAAATCTGTTGCTTGATGGCTTTTCTCTTAAATAAGGTACTAGGGAACTTCAAAAGGGAAAAAATGTATTATTAGGAAAATTTTGCACCAACACTGTCTGGCGAAAGGGCGAAACTGGCGAATTTTGAGGAATTTTGGCATTTCCAGACAGCCGATCTGGCGACAGGGAAGTAGTAAAGTAACTTGATCGGTCATACTGCATTGGAGGTTTTCAAAATATTGAAATATCGCTCTTCCTATAAGAATATCGATAAATATCGAACATTATCCGATAATCGGAAAAACTCTATTATTCGATATTCTGTGGAAAAATTATCGATAGATAACGATATTTTTAATACGATATTTGCATCACTAGTAAGGTAATGCATTTTTTGAAAATAAATGCCGCAACGACTTTCCCAGCAGTGTTGAAGGGGTAAGAACTAGAAATTCGGGCCTCGTGGGTCGGCACGATTGATCAAGCATACTATTAAGTTATAACAGAGAAATAGGTGGAAGAAAAAAACTACAATCGAAGCCGCAGCAAGAGTTGTAAAGATCACAAAAAAAATTATAAATCCAAAAATTTGAATCCATGAACACGTAACGCAAAATCTAAAATGTAAATCCGGTATCAAAATGATTCTGAATCCAAGAATTCGAATCCGAATACTACAAAGAGGATTCTACAATTTCAGAAGAATCCGAATCCGCGGATTTGGATCTTGCTTCCATGGGCAGCAAATTCAGCGGTGCTCACAGGCTCTAGCACCTGTTGAGAGTTTTCGACCACCACATGGACAAATTAAAGGTGGATGGGGAGGGTACAGGTATTTCAAAAGACCACGAGAGGGGATGAGAGAACCCAGGATGGGCAAAGACTCTTCAAAATTTATTTCTCGACTTTTCCTGACCTCATTTTTTGTATTTCAAGAATCCATACATAAAAGTCTTCAGATTATTTTTAAATTTCAAATATAAAGCCAAGAGCATAAATTTACGGACTTGAATTTAATTGAGGTAATCATCATAATTCTCACATTGCATTGCTTTCCTACAAAATTTTCCATTGGATGGTAATCTAGTAATTTATTCCTGCCCTTACAGTAAAGTTCTCGAAATTTCTTGACGTTTTCTTTACTTCCTAACCGATTTTCTACAATCCTGACTTTTCCCGACTTCCTGACCTTGTAGACACCCTTTGTCGAACCAAGTCGAGCACCGCATAAGAAAAATAAAAATTGCCGCCTATGCCCAAGACAAATCGAGAGAATCGGTTTAAGAAATTGACAAGGAGCTGAAAATGCTGGAATGAGTTCTTCTTCGAATTTTATCTCCTTAACGAAAAGTACTAGGGAGACCCCCCCCCCCTATTGGATTGGTAATTAAACCCACTATCACACTATCAACTCAGACCTGTAGCGTGATCACTTCTCCAGGATGGGCTACCATTTTTCCAAGGTGGATAAAGCAAAATTTTGCAAGTCAGTTTAAAAACAAAGAAATTGGACTTTTTCTTTTTAAACGAAGTCGGAAGTATAAAAATCCATCCCCCCTATTCTGACACAGGCCCATCCGGGGCGTTTCCGGGATAGATAGTGCGGTGTCCCGGAGCTAATTTGGCATGCGTGCATCGCCATACGCCCCTCTATCATCGAAGTATACAAATCCAGAGGGGTCTGGGGTTGGCCGAGTGGATAGCACGCTGGTCTCGGAATCCGGAGGTCCCGGGTTCGAGTCCACGTAGCAACTCGCTACATTTCGACCTAGGCCGATTTTCCGGCAAGAAGAGAAAAGGGCTAAGATAGCCCTAGCAGCCTGCTTCCTCGATGCTCGAAAGGGCGGATTCCAGGATTCGGGTTGAGAGTAAAATTAGAAAAGAGAGAAGTATTAATATCCACTAGAAGATTCCTCTTCATAGTTTCTTTTCAAAAGCTTGCAGAAAAAAGAAAGAAAGAAAGAATTAAAAGACGCCAGAGAGGTAACTAATTGTCTAAGCCCCCTCCCCCCTCCGACGCTACCTACATCAACTACAATAATTATACCAATTTTAACTAAACCGAGCTTCAATTAATCAATTAAATACCTTAAAATTGAGCGATATTATACTTTACGTGGATAACATATTTTTTTAACTCAGACTGAAACTAAATCAGATAGTGTGATGTCCATGTCAAGTCAAGAATTTAAGATAACTCGCTTGACAACAAACTATAAGAAATCCCATCGAATGTTATACACCCCGTCTTCAGTGATTTTCATGAGATCAAAACTGTGTACGTGTTTTGCTACGTGTACACAAGAGTTTGCGCAAAAAAGTTTGAAAACAAACATTAAGGCACCTAAAGAATTAAAAAAATCGATTTTTCATCCAATTCGGAAAATAACCCGAAAAGTGATAATTCTATGAAAAAGAAAATTCTCATTGCATTCAGAATTCTAAATTAGGTTTAGAATCCAGATAAAATTCAAAATTTAGGCGCGGAGTCTGAGATTTGCTACATGGATTCTGTAGAGAACAGAAACCTAATGAATTTTATGAAAAAACAGAAACCAAGAATCCAAATCACCGAGAACTTGATTGAATTTGGATTTTGTTCTATATTCATTTACATTTCTCACCGTAGCTAAGTCACGGGGGGGGGGGATGGGGTGGTATATAAGTATATTTGAAAAATAGTTTAAAAACAATGTTCGCGGAGCTGTTGTGCATGCATTATAAGTTGCCTATGTATGCAATTGTAGGGGAATCAAACCGTTCTTTATGAGTTGCCTATGGATGCAACTGCAGGGGAACCAAACTCGACTAACACAACTCGCTTACAGTCATTCACATTCAACTGGGAGCGGACTCATTTTCTTCTATGTTCAACAAGAATTCGGGTTTTTTTCAGAACTTGGAAAAATTTCTTTTTCTTTCAGTTTTTCAGACGTTAAATTCGAGTTATTTGTAAAAAATCGGCTTATTTTTAAAGGTTCTACTTTTGATCTCACTTCGGTATCGACTTCTTGGTCCATTAGGATTTGGATGTGCACACGTATTATTGGAAAAATGTTTATCAATTCAACGAAGTTATCAATTAATATCAGTTATTATTATTCTTATTAGACATAATATAGGTCCTATATCTACGATTTGATATCTGTTAGAAAATAAAGTCGATTGTTTATGTTCATTGTTATTAAAAAGCGTATTTTTCTGTCTTTTTTATTCTCAAGTCCTAAGTTACGAAGAGTAGAAGCAATGATTTCTACAAAAGAAAGTGTTTCAACCTCCATCAAGTCTCCGCCCCCCCCCTCCCTCATGAACGGTTTATGGATTTGGTATTCTAAGGTTTACCCAACAATCAACTCAAATTGGAAAGGAAAAAAGATTCGAAGACCAACATACAGAAAGGTTCGTGTTGATATGGAACTACTACCTTTAATTATTCCCAAGAAGTATACGTAAAAAATAAATATGTGAATGTTTCCTCCTCAGGAGAACGGGTAACTCGATCTTTCCTTCTGCAACTATCGCGGCGATCGCAGTGTTAAGGTGAAAATAACTCAAGAGATCTTATCGGATTTTTTCACCGTCGTTTTATTTTGATATAACTCAATTTATCTAAACGTTTTGGCATTGTTAACGAGTAATCGATGTTACTGCCAAGACTTTGGGTTGTATAGTCGAGTTCTCAAAATCTGGATGTCGAGTCAATTTCTGAGGTAGACTTTTACAGCGTCATCAGTAAACAACTCCAGCGAAATTTTCCGAATTTATAGAGAAGTAGCCATGCGAAAGATAATATTGGCCCCGATCAAGGGAGGCACTTAGTCACAGCCGGTATTTGATTCTGCTATACGGAATTTTGATGTCTTGAATTAAGTCTTTTGTTTCTAATGAATCATCATGTAATTCATCATTTCCCGTTATTTGGGTAGTCGTGGTTGCATTTACAGGGTTGCCACTTTTTTCAGGATTGGTTTTCCCTGACTTTTCCCGGTTTTCCAGGCCAACTTTTCCAATTTTCCCTGACTTTTTTACAGGATTCCGAGAAAGCCCAGAGGGAGGAGAGTCACAGAAATTTTTTACAATACAGATTTAAAAAAAATTGCTATCGAGAAGAAGAAGGTACAGATGTAATTTATGCAATATTTTTCAATATTAGAAATTCTCAAAGAAAGTTGAGTCCATTCCAACAGATAAAAAAAGTTTACTCTGATAAAATACGAACTCGTTTGTTATTTTCAGAAAATTTTCCTGACTTAAATGAAAATTCCCTGACTTTTCCATGACTGACCAAATTCCCTGACTTTTCCCGGTTTTCCCGGTTTTCCAGAAAGTGGCAACCCTGATTTAGGCTTTTCATTTGGCTGTTCCGCTATTTTAGGCTGTTCATCAGTTTCGACTATTTTTCAATAATCAGCTGTCAGATGTTTGTCGATTTTCATCACCTGGAATAAGTCTTTTAGATTTGCATTCTGAATCACCATCTCCGTTGCTTTCTAAGGTCGCTCTGTATTCCACAGCTCCCCACTGACCCCTGGGACGCCTTCACATATCGGACTAGTTCTCTGTCAAATTCGTCGGAAATAAAGTCACAGTCAGCTCGCTACTCGCATTCTCGAAATTTCTACTCTCTCGTTCATTGCGAATTTCATTCACGTAATTCGTGTTCTTAAATCGTCGGATGATGTTTTTGCTGAGTTCCGTCCGAGTAATCAGTTAAATAATACCTACCCGAAATTGCGAAAGTTAAACTCTAATCAAATAAATTTTCTTCAAATCGCTTTCCTCCTAACGTGAAATTTTACCTTCGAGCCTCGTATTACGTCGTAATTCGAATAAGATGAAACTAAGGTAATTTTGTTGTTTTCCATTCCGAACAAATACTCGTACTTATGTACCGTCTTCATTCTTCAGCATGTCTCAATTCCAGGTCAAATCAATAGGCACGACTGTTGGAAATACTGCTTTGTCTGTATCACCATCAGTACATGGCAGACGGACACACAATTTCGTTTCACCGTTTTCTTCTAGAATTTCATCTGGCTTATACTCGTAATAAAATAACCAGGCGGAGTAACTAGAGTATATTCGGTATATCGACAAGAATTTCGAGAAATTTCAGGATGCGCGGCGAATAATTCATTTTTCATAACATACCAAGAGGCCAAGTAGATTTTCGGGTAGTAATTAGTAATCACTTGAGGTCTATTAATAGATACATCGCTGAGTTCGCTATGAAAAAAATGTTGGGTGGGCTACTAAAAAGTAGGGACGGATGGAACCCTCCACTTACAGTATATGTAGACGAGCACCTAGAGGGGGCACAATGGAATTGTTGTCTTTTGCCAAGCAACTGAAAAACCAAGATATGGTGCAATCTACGCGCTGCAGAGACGGTGTGGTAAGGATCCGGGTGGCAGAAGAGGATCAAGGTGACGGATATGGCGCAGCTCGAAAAGTTGGTAGCAAGAGGCAGTGTAACAAATACTCGCAAGAAAAGAAACTTGGGTATGCGTAGCCAGACTCGCCAAATTGCTTGAAAACGAAATCGGACAAAACCAGCCAAAAAACAAGCACATCAAGCAGTTCACGATAAGTAGCTTTCCAAAGAGCGTCCTCAACCAGACCCACAGCACTTTGGACCAATATTCCAACCGACGCTTCGTGCATACGCTGCATAGTAAGATATATAGCAGTTATCACAGAATACGCAGCCAGAGATATCAGGCCCCGAACCTCCGAACTCGACTCGATCCCCGTAGTCGTGGGACCGTAACGCAAAAAACTCACAGGAAAAGGAATGGACGGTCTGGTCAACCAAAACAAAAGAAAAATGAAGTCAACCAGTCTGAAACTACTGTACTACAACTGTACAGTACTGATGAGTCAGGGTGTCTACTAGAAGAATGAAATGAAAAAGGATGCCATTTACTTGCCATGGACTTGCCATTTCCCCATTTGACAAGCAAAAAAAAAAAAAAAAAAAAAAAACACACACACCTAGTTTGTTGTTTCCCAGATATGTACGGTGTAATTTTTCCAGTTTCGCTCAGGACTACATTTCAATAATAGAATACATAACACGGCCTCATCAATCAGCAAAATCATTATTATAATATGAGATAATGCTTATACTTAAACAACTTAGGTATGACAGTAACTTTCTCTAAGAGTCGAACTCAAAACCGAAAACAGATAATATGTATAAGTTCATACGTCACTTCGTTCGTCTTTATATTGGGTTTTTTGGAACCAATTCACAACGGAAGACAAGTTAGGCGACCAAATTACCGCACACACCCGCAAACTCGGCGCGCAGCGATTTTCGTCTCTTTCTACACGCTTTGTTCATAACGCGCCTCTGTCAAGTTAATTTACCCAGATTCTTGGCTGTTTAGTGTTTATTGATAGATTTTATCAATTATTATGCAGTACCGAAGTTCTTCCTTCGTTTTTCCCGTTTTTGGTTGCTCCTTCTGCAAAAGGATGCTATTTACATGCTCGGATGCCGTCTCAAGAAAATACTTGCTATTTACTTGCTTTTGGTTGTTTTACTTGCCTGTAGACACCCTGTGAGTAAGGAAAGACTGGGTGAACTAGAGGCTGCTCTGGATAAAATAAACTGGGACATTGTGGATCTGTCAGAAATCATGAAACAGGGGGATGGTCTATTTCGAAGAAACACGGGAACAATTTCATTTTGGAAAAACCACAAGAGTTTCGGAGAGGTGGGTTTTTAATTTATTTGTATTTGAGTCCCCCCCCCCCCTCCAAAAAAAAGGTGGCGGATGATCCCATTGACAGGGAAGGACAGTAGTTACAATATATAATTATTATTCTTAAAAACAAAAACAAAAAATACTTTTCGAAGGAAGGGTGGGGGAGGAAGAAGGAAAATATGACAGACAGAGGGAGGGGGAGACAGGCACCAGAGCAAGGGCAGAGCGGAGGGTCAGGGGCGGGCAGGTCCACAGGTTACAGTTGAGAATTGTGAATGGAGAACTGAGGGTAAATGAAAAGAAAAAAATATTTCAAAGTAATGTCCAATCAGTTTTAACGTATGGCGCACAAACGTGGGCCCCCACGGAACGCCAGCTGGTTGGACTAGCTAGAACTCAAATGTCAATGGAGCGGTCAATGGTAGGAATCAAAAAGAAGGAAAGGATAAGTAATATGGCAATCCGAAGAAAATCACAAATCACAGACTGCAGACACAAAGTAAAAAAGATGAAAATGGAATACGCCGGCCACGTGGCCAGGAGGGAGGAGGGTAGGTGGGAAGGGTTGAAGAATGAAATAAGGAGAGAGTGTAAGAAAGGCAAAAGAGAAATGGATGAAAGAAAAAAGTGATAAGATAGGAGAGTTTATGAATAAAGGACAAATGGACTCGGCCTATAGAAAAGTAAAAATGGAATTTGGAGGAAAAAGGAAGAAAGCAAGTAATATAACAAATAAGGAGAGAGAGAGCCATTTCCACAGCTGAAGGAAAAGTGAAAAGGTGGGTAGAGTATTTAGAAGGACTATATAGTAATAATGGGGATGAAGAGATAAGAATGGAGAGGAAGGAAGATGTGGAAGAAGATGAGAGAGGGGACTCAGTTTTACGGGGTGAATTTGAAAAAGCATTGAGAGATTTAAGGAAAGCGAAAGCTCCAGGAGTGGATGAGATACCAACTGAATTATTACAGACCTTAGAAGAATATGCGGTAGTTTCTATAAAAAGGGGTCACTTTGTCAATCAGACAAATTTTGAGTTACGGATAGTAGGTAATAGAGGAATAAATGCCCGTTCCAACGAGCTATCGGCAAGATCTGTAGCGTTTTTTGTTGCGGAGATCCAAGGGGTCAAAGATGAGTGTTACGAGAATGCGCAGAAACACGTTTTCGGGAAAAAGGTGTCCAAAGTTAGACACACCTTTTTCTCCCACTCCTTCAAGCGGCCGTAACTCGCCGGGGAATCACGTTACCAGCCTCAACGAGAGCTTGTGCGAAAGGTAATTTTTCGCTCTTCTATGTGGTAACAATTTAAAACATCGGATTTATTCGTGAGCTCCGAAAAATCGACATTCGCATTCTTTTCTCATTCTCTTTCATAATTTATTCTCTTTCTCTCTCTCCCTCTTCTTCTTCACCTCATCGTTATTGCGATGCTT
Source organism: Acanthococcus lagerstroemiae (assembly GCA_031841125.1). Lineage (NCBI taxonomy): Eukaryota > Metazoa > Arthropoda > Insecta > Hemiptera > Eriococcidae > Acanthococcus > Acanthococcus lagerstroemiae. The sequence continues at coordinate 37,574,927 of CM063108.1, read as the reverse complement.
CTTCTATAGAAATTGACCAAAATCTCAAAATTGATTTTTGCAACCAAAAAATGTTGTTTATTCGTTTTTTGCGTTTTCTGAGACTTTGATCGATCGACAAAGTTACCCCTTTTTACAGAAACTGCCACATATGTACTTGATAAATTGTACAAATTAGTATGTTATATTTATGATAAAGGGGAAATGCCTGAGGACTTTGTAAAGAGTGCTATTATAATTATACCATACAATATAAAATATTTTTCGTTTTCCTCTCGTCTGAAATTAAAACAGTATACACAACGGGATTGGTAAATATGCGATCAACTCGTGCGATTACGTCACTCGGCTCCGCCTCGTTCTGCAAACTTCGCACTTGTTAATCGCATATTTGTTGGGTAATCTACTATTAAAGAAAGACAAGTTATTTTAAACGTATATAAAGGACAGAAAGCCACATTAAGAATAGAAGGAGAGAAAGGGGAGGCAAATATGGAAAAAGGTGTAAGGCAAGGGTGCTCCTCATCTCCAATATTATTTAATTTGTACATAGAGTGGGACATAAAGGAAATAAAAGAAAAATTTGAAGCAGGCGTCACTATACATGGAGAGCGAGTAAAGATGCTCAGGTTTGCAGATGATATTGTCTTATTAGCTGAAAGGAGTATTGATTCGGAAAACATTTTAAATGGAATGGAGGAGATTTTGAATATAGAATATGGAATGAGAATAAATAAAACTAAAAACTAAAGTAATGGTATGTAATCGATGTGAACACGATAGCTTAAATATAAATATTCGACGGGAAAAGATTAAGGAAGTAAGCGAATTTTGCTATTTCGGGAGTAAAATAACAAAAGATGGAAGGAGTAAAAGGGATATTAGTAGTAGAATAGCACAAGCCAAATCAGCATTTTATCGGAAAAGTAATCTTTTCAAATCAAAAATAAATCTGGAAATCACCAAATAGTTCTTGAAAACCCACGTTTGGAGTGTAGACTTGTATGGATGTAAAACCTGAACCATAGGAAAAACAAAGAAGAGAAGAATTTAAGCTTTCGAGTCGTGATGCTATAGGGGTACTTAGCATCAAATAGACGGATAAGGTAAGAAATGAAGGACTTAACAGAGTAGGAGATAAAATGGATATTTGGAACTGTCTGAAGAGAAGGTGAGATAAACTAATAGGACATAATTTGAGGCACCCAGGAATAATATCACTACTGCTAGAAGGAAGAGTGGAAGGAATGAATTGGGTAGGTCGGCCAAAATTCCAGTATGTTCAGCAAATAATCAAGGATGTTGAATGTAAGTGTTATTACGAAATGAAAGAATTTGCACAAGATAGGGAGAAATGGAGAGCCGCATCAAACCGGTCGTAAGACAGGTAACCTCATCATCATCAGTAGCATCCAGCGAAAGGAGTACACCATCAATTCAAAAAGCCGCATCTCTCATCCTCAGTGTTTCAGTATACCCATTCACCCTCCTCAAGTGATACCAAGGAAGGTAATTTCTCGTCGAATACATGCTGTCTGTGTTCTGTGATCCAGACTCGCCGATAAAACCCAATGATACTCCGCACATGTTCGAGCAGGAATAATTACTACATCGCTGTCAATAGCGACCAATAACGAGCGATTTTAATTGCATTCCACAATCCACATAGCAACCGCAGATACTAATCTGGATAACATCAAAGTTCGACTGTCTGACTGATGAAACCAAATACGAAGAAAGTTCCTTTTTACTCGATTCGTACGAATAAAATCCAGCAGTTTGTTTTGTTTCACGAACGAAATCTCGGCACTTCTGCGAACCTTTACGAAGTTAATAATTATTTCAACGATAACTTTCACGTGCGACGAATTTTACGCGACAAAGAATATTTCTCTGGTACTTTTTGTTTTTCAATAAATTCATTTCACGCGCGACGTTGTTAAACTTTCCGGCGATGATTTGTGAAACAAAACAAAAATATATATACTTTGACTGTTTTAGTGATTGAAATGAAAAACTATCTGCGAGCGGAAAAGCATAAAAAAGCTTCTTGTCGCATAAATACATGATAAGTAGTATCGTCTTTAACATTAATGTCTCGTCTGAATAAAGTTCTTTTTTTCTCGCTTACAAATAGATTGTTTTTTTTTTGTTCAGCGATTTTTTATTCGCTTCGTTTTTTCTCTCTCTCCCTCGCTTTCTTTTCTATCTTGGTTCGGTTTTCAATGAATAATTCATCGAAAAGGTTTTGTCAACAATTATTCGACAATTTGCAAATAGTATTTATCAAATACGAATTATATGATGGATCATTTTGCGATTATACGGAGTTCAAGAGGCGTATTTCGGTCGCCACTGAAGCCTCGTATATATCTACGTAATTAATGTAAAGCCAAATCGTTTCGTTCGACTTTCACGTCGATGAGGCGCTAAGATCGTAGATGGAAAAAGGAAATCCGAAATTTGGAAATTCATCGAAAAACTGAAGAAGAATACAACAACTATACAACGTAGGAGTGGTTACAATGGTTACGATGGTCACGAATTGACGAAGCTTTCGCGGGCGTAAATTACAAGAAGATAACGAAAATTTACGTAGGTGTTATATTTGCTGTCCGACTATGGGAGATATTTCTAAGAAATGACAAAGAGTAAGAAACTTCCAAAGATTATATCAAATATTCATTGACGAGATGAAGTGAAAATCAATTTTCAGCGCAGAATCAAGTAAGTATTATGTAGAACTTCATATACCAGTCACCGTCACGGGTGTTCAAATTAGGAGAGTAATTTAGTCGAAATTACAACGAAATTCAGTTGCAACTTGGAGAGGGGCTGGATTAGGGAGGGGGCCACAACTTGGGAGGGTCAAGTAGTCACCAGAAAAAACGAATGTCCTTAGAGTACCTAAATAAAAATTCAATATTTGAGTCATGCCACACGTGGAGGGCTCATTTGGTCGAAATGGAGTTGATACCAACTTCATTTATTAGATAAAATTACATTCATTTTGAGCCTTTTGGAGCCCCGTAATTTTGCCCCGATTTAAAGTTTGAACTTCCAACACGTAAGTTTTCAGGAAAATGACTTTAAAGGAAAATAAACCGAAACATAGGCACTCTTATATTTCAAATGAATGACGTCATATTTCGATAACGGAAACAGATATTTCCATGAAGTCAACGGATTTCAATACAGAAAAGCTTGCCTAAGGCAAACTGGATTGTTATTAAAAAAATCGTGAATTTTAGTTTTGAGAAAAATATCGGCTGTTCTCAAAATTAGGAACAACCAAATGGGCCTTTCACCTGTGGAACGACACGTTTGTTGACTTGTTCATCATTTTTTTTTTTTGGGGGGGGGGGAGCTCCTTTTAAGACTTAGAAAACTGGAAAATAAGGGCTACCAAATCGTAAATCTAGCCCCGACTTGAAGCAGTTATGCTCAGCCAGGGGATTCTCGGCCAATTTTCGGTTCCCAAACATTTTTATCACACCTCCCTACTGTCTAAAATCAACTGCTCACGCCCCCTCCCTCCTCTGCACTTTAAAATACAATAAGGGTTATTAGTACTGTCGTGAGGTCGCTGAGCCTCTCAGGTTTTTGTTGGACATCGTAGCAGATCGACGTGGATCAGGAGGCTCCACAGCGTGGGCCCCGGGGGCTATCGGTTAACAAGCCCCAAATCAACGGTCCTCGGCTTGATAAATGAGTTGGCCGACGTTAGGTTATTGGTAGGCTACTACAAAATAGCAAAAGGCTTTCAAAGAGCGTACGACACGACAAGTCGAAAATCACGCACCACACCCTTTAAAATAGTGCTTTTGTAGTTACTACTTGACGCATTAGTGTTGTTTGATTACCAAAGTTTAATTATTGATACAATAGCTATAGGTATTCAAATGTGGATTCAGCAGATATTACATACTGAGATTTTTCAATTTATTGTAAAAAATTTTCCAGAACCAATTATGTATAATTTTTCATGTGAGGGCATTGCACTCTGATTAAAAGTTTCTAACTCTAAAATTAATACGGGAGAGTAAAAATCAAGGTGCAAAGGAGAGAATCGTCGATGACGAAAAAAGGGCTGGATTAGGACAAAGTTGAAAAACTATGAAAATTTTTGCATGTAGTTTTAACCAATATAGATTATAGCGGGGGGGGGGGGGGGTCTTGATTTATTCTGATTTATTTTTTCAGTAGTTTCCTCACTGTCTTATATTACTACCGAAACCAGAGGTGGAAAGCTGAAAGATAAAGCTTTCACTTTTGACTTTGGCTTCAATTTCAATATAGAAAACTTTTGGCTTTTCAGTATCAATATGTTTCAACTTTTGACATGAAACTTTCAACTGTTGATTTTTCAACAAAAAAAATGAATGAGGCATTGGTTGTTAGTTTGTTGAAAATAGAACTTGATGTCGCTTCAGGACTTGCCCAGAGAAAAAAGAGAATTGGAAAGGGAAAGGGCGAAAAGAATTAATGGAAAAGTTGAATAAATAAAATTTTGGCTTTTTGCTTCCCATCAGAAAATATTATCAAACTTTGAACTTTTGGCTTCTTACCGTCGATATTCTCCAGGTTTTCGGCTTAAAACTTTCAGCTTTCAGCTAGCTTTCCGATTCTGACCGAAACATTCCACCGATTTATCTACGAGTACTATCGTGAGGGAAAATGTTCAATCAATATGGTACATCATTTCTTCAGAACTTCACACGTCTGTCCCTTCAAAAGTACCATCAGGCAAACATCTTCACGTAGTCAGGATGAGTTGCTGATGACCCGGTCAAAAAAAGGTCTTGCACTTGAAACACTATATGTGCTCCTATATTTGAAATCAGCAACTAAAGAAATCTTCATTCCAATACCCCTTCTCCAAATTTCTAAGAAGGGTTGATTTTACCCAACTAGAGTTATATTCAAGTCACTGTGCGGTGGGAAAAAGAAGTACTGTGAAATTTAGTTTTGGTTCTATCGAATTTTCAATTTGCCAACTAACTACAATAGTAAATTTACCGAATAGAAACATTTTGACATCTTCATGTCATCACTCTGGCACACAAACTGGAAAGATGTTACTTTTACGCGTGACATTTTACGCGTTACATTTGAGGAGGAATAAAATAATCATTTCCGTGGAAATTTATTTTGACATTTTCTTGTCTTTACTTTGGCACATTCCAGCCATTGGTATAAAACAAACAGGAAAAACATTACATTTGAGGAGAAACGAAAAGGAGTAATGAAAAGGAATTATCATTTCCATGGAAATCATTTTGACAGTTTTATGTCTTTACTTTGGCACACAACGGAAAAAAGCATTACTTTAGAGCGTGACGAAAAGAGTGTTATATGAATAATAATAATAATAATAATAATAATAATAATAATAATAATAATAATAATAATAATAATAATAATAATAATAAAACTACTGACTGACTGACCGACTAACTCAACACTTCATTCGTCTGCAAGTACCACACTCCTTGTATCATCCTATATTCCCTTGCGAGCATCACGTTCCTTGTAACAGCCGGCGAGCACTACACTCTGCTAGTGCATCATCTACAGACAAGTCTGCAACCACGGGAGAGCATTTTCATGTCTGCTTCGCGGACTGTGCCGATATGAGAGTGTCATCGTCCAGCGAACGTAGCGTCCAAAAAACGAGCGCGCCAAAAACCATGGAGCGCAACGTGCTCTGCGGAGCGTAGCGGACGACGACATTCTCATGACGGCGCAGTCCGCGAAGCAGACATGAAAAACTAGCTAGTGCTCGCAGGCTGGTACAAGGAGTGTAGTACTCGCAAGCAAATGAAGTGTTGAGTCAGTCAGTCAGTCAGTCAGTCAGTCAGTCAGTCCAGTCATGTGTTAAAATTTTTAGTTTATTAATGAAGGTGAGCCTCCTCCCCTACAACTCTGTACATGTCACTGATAAAATCTGACTGAAATTAACTGAAGCGGTGACTAAGTTTCTCGATAGGTAGGTACTCTTCTTGGACGGTAATTGGTATCCTCGGTGTCCTCGAGTATCATTTGGGTAGTTCAAAACCAATCCTACTCGAGGGCTCTCCTGGTTGGTGGTTGAACATTTCAAGCCCCATTTACGAAGTAAAAGCACCTTTGATAGCCCCATTTCCGCACATTGAAAGACCGCACTTTCCCGTTTTTCTTTATTTCTTCAACGTCCAAGCAGACGATGGTTGGCTGAAATTTTAGTATCCATTGTTTTTCACGACCGCGTTGTACTTGCTCATTCCGCTTTAAAACACTAAATTCGCGGTTCGTGGTTCAATCTTCGTTTCCTTTTTTTTTTTCTTTTTAATTTTCCGAGTCTTAAAATAATTTACAACCAACTCGAGCGAATGTTTACTCCGGCCTCGTTTGAAAATACGTAAACTAGGCGCGGATCGTAAAGAAACCTCTGTTCGTGCCGTACCGCGAGCCTCCCACGAACGATTTCGTATTTTGCCGCAAATGACACGAGCTCGTAAAAGCCTCAAAAATGTTTTTTTTTCAATACCGCGCCGCAGAAAGCGAACGCAAAAGGCACGATCCTGATGGGGAACTTAATCGTCGTCGACGGGCTAAAATTGTGTCTACGAATTATTGTACCACACTCAAACGAATTCCTCTTTCTGCACAGATTTGAAGTTCAAATTACTCTAAATTTTTCCCCTTTCGATAATATCGAGTTGACTTAATTCGTTTTTTGGAATTTGGCGTCGTAAAATTCACGTGCTGGTTGTTTGCCAAGGGCGTCCACCCATCAATCGCCGTACCAGGCAGGGCTGGGGAAATGACGCACAACAATCAAGCGACGAGAATGAAAGTTATTGACACGTTTTCAACTTTAGGTTTAATGCTTTTGAAACTCCACCTATTTTAAGAGCTAGATAGTAGATAGGTGCCTAAGAATTAAATTCACGAACTAAAAGCTCTAAAAAGTAGCGCTGTGAGAATTTTGGTAACAGAAAGTTGTATGAAACAATCACTTTTCTTCTTATGTTCCTATTAAAGATACCAAGGTCTCAAGATCTGACGAGAACACAAGAACAGGAGACTGTGTACAAATTATTCAAAAATGCAAATTTTTTTTGGATAGGATTTTTATAACAAAAACGAAATATTTCAAAGCAAGTGATCCGGCCCAAGAAGTTTGTTCTTCATAACATAACAGTTTTGAAAAATTGTGTAAAGGGTGTACAGGAGCTCCAAAATAGGGCTGTTGGAGTATACTGATTAACAGGTATCCTTTACTTAATGTTAATCAAACAAACATCATGTCATAACTCATTTCTATAGTTTTCGGATTCATTGGATCCATGTTAAAGGTATTTGAAGGCGTACCTCACCGCCAAAGAATTCACAGGGAGGTCAACTCATAAGAATTTGGGTTAATAGCTTCCGAAATACTGACAGTAGGATACTTTCACGAGTTTATTTCGGACGTAAGTTTAGTTGTAACTTCTACGCAGAAGGCTCCATAGGAGACTATCACTTGGGAATACGTAGGTATGAGAGCTAGTGTGCGTTATCGCATTCATAACTATTGAGGAGCTAAAATGGGTTTTACAAATATAAAAGAGTAGGGTTTCAAAGCACGAGAAATACCTCTCCCTTATTTTCTGTTTTCAATAAATTTCAAGTTTCAAATCTATTTTCCATTTCAAAATAAATTTTCAAAAACATGTTTCCTAATACTGGAAATATAGTTTTCAAAATACAGTTCCAAAATAGATTTTTTAATCTAAAGTCTACTTAATTTTACTATCAATTTTCCACTTTCCACAAAATTTGCAAATTTAATACAATATCTGAAAAAATACTGATATCCAGGAATGCGCTTGCTTATTATGTTTCTTTCCTAATACTAAGGCGCATGAAAACTTGCAAACGGACAAATATTTTTGAGTGCTCATAAGAAATGGGAGAAAGTGGACAGTAGTATGTACCTATAGTGAACTTGAGTCGGACTTTGCCTGCGATGGTTTTTTGCTGGGTAAAGTCACATTTTCAGAGTGAAAATGAGCTGTAATGGAAATTTCAAAGCCACATCGAGCCAAAATTTAGTTTAAAAACATTGCTTTATTTCCTCGACTTACAGAGCGAGAATTTCACCCTTTTTGTTCTTCAACAGCCATTTTCCGGGAAAAAGGGTTCAATCAAAATTTAAAGGCTAGGTTCGTAATTGATGAAAAAAATTAGTCAAGAAACCGACATCAAATATTCTATTAAAAAATTCATAAGATAAGACAGTGTGAAAACATAATTTGGAAACTTTCACGGCTCTTTATGTAAATCATGAGCTAATTTATGCAAAACTTTTAGATTTTCAAAAATGGGCCCCGTCACTTTCCGTTATACTGGAAACTCAATCACTGATAAAATGAAGTAGTGATGGGGGAGCATACGGTGCATGATAATGAAAGTTCAATATGCCTTTATTTTTATAGATATGTACTTAACCTTAGAGGTTAAGTTGCCCTCTGCTGGGCAAAGACCTCTCTCCCTCTATGCCATGCAGTTCTTTGGTAGTCCCGGTGTTTTAACATTTTGTCAAACTCAACCCTCCATCTAGTTCTTTGTTTCCTTTTTTTTTGCGCCCCTTCAGAAACCAGTCTGAGGTTAATTTTGCCTATCTGTTGTTATCCATCCTAGCCAGATGTCCCGCCCAATCCCACTCCAGCCTTCTTATCGCGTGCAGGAAGTTTAGGTTGTGCTTGAGCTTATGTTTTTATTCGGAAATTTTTTTCGTATCCCTCCTCTTAATACCCAGAATTCGGACCAAGACGAGGAGGTGAGGGGTGAGTGAAGAGAGGCAGTGCGTCCGGCCGTGGGGGACCTGAAATTTTCAGGCGAGCGCTCAGGGAGTGCGGACCTCAGTCAGTAGGGAACCCCATGGTGGTCCAGGTAGGACGCGCGCACCGTTGTAGGAAGGAGAAATGGTGGCTCGGGCCGGCCTCAAAGCGTCCCTCCGGTCATTGATGCGATACTCGAAAGGGTAGTTCCTGTGACCGGGGGGTGCGGTGTCATAGGGGCCACTTTGGCATGCGTGCATCGCCATACGTCCCACCACACACCAATACCCAGAATTGCTCTTTCTATATTATTTTGAAGGGTCTCTATATTTTTTTGCTTCTCGTTTGGTGACTGGCGAGGTCTGGCACCCGTACGACAGGGTGGGGAAGACACAGCTGTTCAGGATTTCCCCTTTGTGTCTTTTCGAAAAATTACCTTTAAAAACTGTTTTCAAGGACCAGAATTTTTTCCAAGAGTTGGCTATTCCCGTAACGAGTTTCAGGTTTTTGGTTTTATTAAATGAGATCATTTGCCCTAGATATTTAATTTCTTGTACCAACTCTATTTTTTTCCCATTATAAGCCAGAGTTTCCCAGTTTTTATTTGATAGAATTTTTGTTTTGTCCGCGTTAATTTTTAGTCCTGCTTCCTCCCCTCCTCTCCCCAAATCAATTATCATGTTCTTCAACTATTCTTTTGATTCCGCAATCAATGCGATGTCGTCCGCAAATCTTAGATTATTCAGTCTATTTCCACTTATCAAAAGTCCTTTGTTTTCCCAGTTCATCCAGCGCCGCATTGAATAGAATTGGAGACAGGGGGTCGCAGCTGTCTTACCCCCTATCCACAGCAAAGTATCGGCCCGGTTGTTCTGTGACTATTCTCGCTTTCAGATCAAACACATATCGTTGATTAGTGAGATGAGTTTGCCTGGGACCCCTTGTCTATGTAATGTGTTAATTAGAAAGTTCTGTTTTAGAGAGTCGAAAGCCTTCTCGTAATCCACAAAAGCACAGTGTAATTCAATTTGGCGTTCCCCTGTTTTTTTATATAATTTGTTGAGCGTGTGCAGGTGGTCTGTAGTTGAGAAACCTCTTCTAAAGCTTGCTTGTTCGATTGGTTGGTTTTCGTTAAGTTGCTTATTGATTCTAGTTCCTACCAATTTTGAGAAGATTCTTGATACGGTTGGGCTAAGGCTTATTGGTCCATAGTTTTTGATATTGTGTTTGCCCCCTTTTTTGTACAACAGAATTATGTCCGATTTTTTCCATTCAGATGGGACTTTCCTGATTGTAATATCATGCTAAATCATTTGGTAAGATATTCTATCATCTCCCTCCCCCCTCCATTTTGAATGTGTTCGTTAAAAATTTTACCCACCCCTGACGCTTTGTCTTTTTCCAGATTTTTAATTATTGCTTCGATCTCGTGTTTTAGAAAGTGTGGAATTTCGTCCTTGTCCTTGGTTGTTATTGTGCAGTGTCGATTCTTGCTGTTGTCCTTGTATAATTTTGAATAAAATTCATAGGCTACTTCATTGATTTTTTTCCCTATCATACAAAAATTTATAAGATAAGACAGTGTGAAAACATCATTTGGGAAACTTTCACAGCTCTTTATGTACATCATGAGCTAATTTATGTAACATTTTTAGCTTTTCAAAAATGGGCCCACGTCACTTAGTGTTGTACTGGAAACTCAATCACTGATAAAATGAAGTAGTGATGGAGGAGCACATGATGCATGAGACCAAAAGTAGACGTGATAAATTAAATGATGTAAATTACACTTTTCCATCGTCACTAGTTTCGGAGATACAAAGTTTCAAAGTGACAACTTTTCATGAGATTTTCCCACCATTACAAATTTAGGTAAGAATAGTGAATGGAAGCTATTGCTATAGGGCCGAGTGGTTAACGTGCCCGATTCGCAATCCCCGCGTCTCGGGTTCGTATCCCACTAACGCCGGGAAGCTCATCCTATTCGAACACTCCCGCTAGCATCCTAGTGAACACAGCGACAACAGTATCAATCGAAGTGGAAAGAAAGCGTCCTGTAACCCCCGCCAGTTCGAACGAACAAGGCACTACAATCGTACGGTATGTTACCACCGGACCTAAAAGACTGATACTGGGTACGTGCACGTCGTGGCCAGCTTACTCAACGTCGTGAAAATACGTGGCTAGCAAGCGAACTGCGGCTGCAGACTTTTCGGCACAGAGAAGGAAAACAAACCGTCGGGAAGCAATGGCAAACTACCCTGACTAACCTGCTAAGAAAGTCGCGCTATCGCGACTACCAGCACCCAGACAGGAGTGGAAGGATTGATGATGAGTGACTGGAAGAGAACTTTCGGGGTTTTGAAGGATGTCTAATTAATGTACAAGATTTGAGAAAAATCTGAGGACCGATGGAGTCAAATTAGGGCTGTTTAATATAGAATGATGATCGACAAAACATCTGAGTACTTAGGGGCCTCAAAGTAGGGCGATTCGATATAGGATGACAATCTAGTGATCAATCGGCAACACTGGGAAAGTAAAGGCTTCTTTTTGAAGTTTTAATTTAAGTTTTTCTACATTATAATCGGTATTTTTTCAACCTCCCCCCCCCCCACACACACACAAGAAAAACTTCCAAGCAAGCTATGTTCCTTGATTTACAAGTGAGATTCTGCAGCTCCAATTAAGAATAATGGGGCTCAGAAAACTGCGTGTGTGAAAAGCTTCAAGTTTTTAAATTCTCAGGAATGTTAGGCGTCAGCTGGGACCTGGAGTTAAAATCAACTGGATGTAAGCTTTAGCTATCAGCTTCATCAACATTTTCATAAGCCGAAAAATTTAGCTTTACTTCTTAAAGTTACACGTTGCAACTGGAAAATTAAGCTGGAGTTTTCTGCTTCGCTGAAAAGCTTGCACATCCAGGACAAGCGGAGGCGACCATAGGCAGAGTTAGAAATCATCGAAGCTAAAATTAACGTAACAGATGATCGATAACTGTATTAAGTGATTGGTTCGTTTTTAAAAGCTTATGGAAGTATAAGGGAGGAAAGGAGCTAATTTTCGTTATGTGTACATTCCGGGGTAGGTAAATTATTAATTACATTATCGTCGTCGTTTTTTCATGTACAAACAACGTCGCGTTTTATTTCGGAACTAGGAGTTTTTATCTTTAATTACCTCGGAGAATCGACGTTCCATCAAAATTGCATTACAAAGAGGCGGACACCCTTCTTCACTCTGTCACACTCTCTCTCTTTCACTATGCTGTCGATTTTGGCCGTACTCGCTCGCCCTTTTATACGCTGCGACTACAATAATTTTAATTAGACTACTACTCTCTCTCTCTCACTCTCTTTCCGGAGTCAGACGAACATGAAAGTAGAAAACAAGAAAATAAATGTTTTCTTCTCAAAGAACAATTTCCTCTGATAAACGAGAAGCGCGAATTTAAATTTCAAGCCTTAAATTACAAACGATAAGGAGGTTTAATTAATTATTTCAACGTGCTTTACTAATAACAGTAGTGTCTTGTAGTTATTTAAACAATCTGCGGAAATTGATTTTCGGTCGTGGAGGGGGAAGGGGGTTGAGACTGTCGTGAAGATAGTGCCCAACTAATTACTTGATATTAAAAAAAAAACAACAAAAAAAAACAGATTGGGGAATTCTAGATAGAAAAGCCTGCGATCTGATATTTAGTACGGAGGAATATCAGAAAAGTGATTTTAACTTTAGTCTTTCGGGGTAACTGGACCCACCGAGAGCGAAAATTGTGGTCTCTAATAGAATTTCAGCACGTGGTGGTTCTGGAAGGGCCCAGGTTATTAAAAAATAGTTTTTCCAATAATGATCCTAGGGGCTAGCCTCGAGCATAGGGTAAACGAAAGGGAGCATTTTTCGTATTTTAATGACTACCGCATTTACCAACAAATAAGGGCATTTTATCATAAAATAACGTGAAAATTTTCAGTGGGAATGTCATTAGCTCTCTCCTGTTCTTTAATTGAACTTCGTTGATTCCAGTTCAAGGAAACTCACTTTTATTTTACCTACTATACATAATATTATGTATTTACGCGGGAATTCCACCAACGCAAGTAGGCATGGGCCAAACATGTGACATTATGAGATGAAATGTTAAGATCACTTTCAGTGGTTCTGTACTAATACTAGGATGTACATTTTAGTTATTCCATATTTACTAGTAATTATTATAATTGTATTACTGAAGAAACTGTCCTCAGTTCAGTATAATCTAACGAAAAACTAAAGCGATGCAACTTAGTCCTGTCTGTCCATCTGCCTTTTTACTTAGTAAGTATCCAACATGCACCTTCACCGCCCCAAGAAAAAGGGGAGCATAACGCCAAGATTTCTTTTTGCTCCCCATTCTTCAGAAACAGCCAATTCCTACTAAGTATTCACTACATATCGACTCAGGGTGGACTAGCTCATAATGTAACGTTTGTTTTGGAAGACAGGGGCCGTTCAAATTGACCTGATATCCCTTCTCCTCCTCCTTCTCGAAAAACAACTCCGTAACATGAAGATGTGAAGATATAAACCATATAAAGGCACAAAACCTGACGATATGACCAAAATAAAGACACATAAAGAAGACATAAAAGCATAAGGACACGACATAAGAGTATAAGACATTATTTCCCTGACGGCTATTATTACCATCATATTTGAACACAATCTGAATGATTGATTGCTGGTAAAGCAGAGGAGATAATCTTTACTAATTAAGTATAGAGGCAAATCACTCCAAAAGCCAGTTTACAATTTATTAACACCACGACGTTTCGACATCACTGTCATCATCAGGTAACACAATCCTGATGATGACAGTGATGTCGAAACGTCATGGTGTTAATGAATTGTAAATTGATTTTTGGAGTGATTTGCCTCTATACTTAATTAATCTGAATGATTCTTATCGAAGTCATAATTGGTCCTAATATGAGTCTGAATAAATTTCAAAAGTGTTTGTAACAGAACAGATAGCAAAAGGAAGTCAGGAAAAAATATAAAGAATAGAAAAGAGCAGAAAAAGGAGAAGCTGAAAGAGAACGTAGAAGACACAGAAAAACTGACGAATATTGAAAAAGGAAGAAAGATGAGTCAGAAGAGATACGAAAAAGACTGAAAACATGAATTTTCATTATGAATGATGATTGAATCATTTTTCCCAGTACCTACAAGTGGATTTAACTGAGGGTTGAAAAAAGTGTGCTGTAGATGGCGGTTGGTATGATACTGCCTAAAGAAAGATAGAGAAAACGGAAAAAACAACAAACCACCAAATATTATTCTGGAAAATTTTTCATTATTTGACATCTCGTCCCCTTTTACAGGCATGCCAAGGGACCAGATGTAAAAACTACTTCCCAAAATTGAATTCAGTGACCACGGAAACCTACAAATCCAACATCATCATGGGACCATGACTAATATTTGACTCTTTCTACGCCCTTTAACGGTACTCCGGGGCGGTTGAAAGTAAATTTTGCCCCCAGAAATGAATTCAGCAATCTTAAAAACCTATAAATCGACCCATCTTCCGAATTTTAATTTTTCCTCATTCGCCTTACTTTCGGAGCTACTTTGCCACGGTCAGTAACCCACATTGAGGAATTTAACTATTTTACATTTAATCCAAATTGAATAAACTTCCGAAATCTATGACAATGCGTTTCCTGTTCGGGGCTGAGAACAGAAAAACTTAGTTAAGCACGTCAAATCTCTGTATTTTCTCCATGAGAAAAGGAGGGTGCTTGAAGCACATGTTTCGCTTATCCGATCGGCCTGAAACCTCGCAGGATTTTTTTATCACATTGAAACCGACCTCAGTAGTGTATCCAAAAGGATTAAAAGAATATTCTACCGAAATAGACAAATGATCACCCGATTGCTTCAGCTTGTACATGACAAATGAACAGAATCGAATCTGAACTATTGTAATTAGTAGACCTTCCAAAATAGTTTTTACACATTTCCCGATCACATGCAGACCATACGAGCAATAAAGTTACTTGAAAATTTCAGCCTCTCTTCCCTATACTGATCAGGTTTATTGGAACTAGCGCTATTGAGTTTCTATTTGCTGAAACGTTCAGAGAAGTTCATCTCACTCACCAGTTCTATTGTTGGGTGAAGACTTAATAAATTATTCTTTTTTATATCCCATCTAAAAACGAATTTCAGTTTCTTCCTAGGCACACTATTTCCCGAGCCTCGTACATTGGTTCAGAATGAAAAATCAGCGGGACAAAAATACAATAAAGATGGTCAATTTTGCGATTTGGGTAGAAACAGAAAATTCCATCAGACTGTCTTTAGAATACATATACTCTAAAGGAGGAAGAACCAACCACGGAAACTGGTTTTACGGCCTCCCCATTCCGCTGAATCAGGGCCGCAGCCAGGGGGCTGGGAAGGCAATGACCCCTAAGAAAAACTTGCCTCCCCTCCCGGGAAAAAAATTGACGGATTATGAGAAACAAATTTTAATTGTATGAAATGCTGAAGTGATGTATGCCAATTACTTAAAGATGATTTCTGCATTGGAGACATTTGTATCAGAAAATTCAAAAGAAGAAATGGTACTGAAATTAAGGTAGGTCGAGGTTTGCTGAGTGTAATGAAAACAGGTATGTTCACCTTGACTTTGCATACCATTCTCAAATTGTTAGGAATCATAGCCTTTGCTGATCAAGTCTTACAAGCCAAAGAAACTGGTTTGGCTTAAGCATTTTCAATTATTAAAACTGTGTAGCCTACAACTTTTTAGGAAGTATCTGATGACTATCAGAGTTTACATCCTCAAAAAGCTGAACATGAAGATGATTCTACTTCCACAGCCGCCGTTAAATGAGAAATCAGCTGCAGTAGTAAATTGATGAATTGTTTAGCCACTCAAAGTGCTGGCACTCGTAGCGACGATAATTTTCGACATATATATTATACTTTGAAATAAGTGATATAGTCCTACTTTAATTTCATCATCGATTTTCAGAACATCGTTTGCTTTTCACCGCAATAGACCGTCTTTCTAATTTTGAGATGGAAGATGCAACCAAGGAACATTTGGAAACTATTTTCAGCTTGTATATTACGATACCTAAAACAGAAGAATTGAATTGCATTAAAACATAATTTTAATGAAAATAATATCAATAAAAATGATTATTTGACAGAACTATACAAGTACAAAATTCCACCTTCTAAAAACAGTTACTAAATGCTAATAGCCATTGAGCCATTTGGTTGTACCAGCACTGCGTGAATCCTCATTTCGTACACTCATTCGAATTTTATCAAAATTTCGACAATTCATGAATTTAAGGCGGGAAGCTTCGAAGAAAGGATTCTACTTTATAATCGATTCCATATGAAGAATTACTTCGTATACTTAACGATAAACGAAATCATTAACTTCAATTATTTTGAATTTTATTTGAATTAAGAAACCAAATAATTTCAAAGTAATGTTCTTTTAAATAGTTTTTATGACTTTTGATTATTATTTCTAGATTATAGTGAAGGACCAAATGTTAATCTACTTTTTTTTTTAAAAAAGCTCCTGCTGCCCTCCTCCATATCAGTATTGAACCACGAAATCACGATTAATAATAAATTTCAACCTTCTACTTTTACTTTTCTCAGTTGAACATTTTAAAGTTCAGTCAGAATTGACCCACAAGGGTTTCAAAAAAAGTAAAAAGAAAAAACATATTTCACACCTGGTGTCAAATGTTGATCTCTTGACAGTTTTCAATCTGAAGCTCATTACATTTTTTACTTATACACTGAAACATTTAATACTTTTCGATTTAATTAATTAAAACCTTTTTTAGCGCGCGTAGGTAAATAAGAACTATACATTTCATGTTAACAATACATTAACCGGGTCCTGCCGCCACATACCCTGTCTTTGGGCAAAGGCCTCCCTCAGCCTGCACCATTCCTTCTTTTCCCACGTCACCTTATGGAAGTAAATATTACGGAGGAACTTGTCAAAATCATCTCGCCACCTTATCTTTTGTCTGCCTTTACTTTTTTCATGATGCAGTGGCCTCTAGAACATTGGCTGGTATGTCCATCTACTGCCTTTTAAACGAGCAATGTGTCCCCTCTCCCATTCCATTTTTGTCTTCTGATATTGGTAACTATGTCATAATTATATATACTTGTTGTTTATTGTTTTACGGGGGGGATTTTATCTTTTTGTTTGATTCCCAACATGGATCTTTCCATCTTATTCTAGGTAATTTTGATTTTTTCCCCTTGTGCTTCAGTGAGGGACTAGGTTCGGGAGCCATAGATTAGTGTTGGGGTAACAGGCATTAAATATGTCACTTTTTGGTTTATTTCTAAAATGGCCTTTTAAAATACATTTGAGATTCCAAAATTTATTCCACGTCAGTGTTACTCTTCGATTCATCTCTTTCTCCACTCTTTCTTCTAAGCTCATCTGCCCCAAATATATTGCTTCGTGAGCTTTTTCGATTTTAATATTGTCTGTTTCCAAGAACTCATTTCACTGAATAGAGGTTTTATTTTCTCCATGCTTATCTCCAAACCTGCCTTTTGGCTTTCTCTGACTAATAAAATGATAATTTGTTTGATTTGATTTAGATTATTAGATACCAAAATAACATCATCAGCAAATTATTGTTTTGGAAAAAATTGTTGCAAAATTGTAGGACTTAATAAGTTTGAAGCTGCTGATTTTGTGTTTTATCACCTTTTTTTATGAACTAAAATAATATCCAAGTACTTCCAATCATTTAGCGTTTTTTGTTCCTCGAGAATTCTTTTAATAATGCTGTTAATTTTTCAACTATGACCCTTCCTCCATATTTTATACATTTATTAGTTATTCCATCGTGCCCTGGAGCTTTACTCTGCTTTAAATTTTTTTAAGATTCCATTAATTTCAGGTTGAAGAAAAGGGGGCACTTCATCCTGGTTATATTGGTCTTCTAATGTCCTCTTTTTATTGATTCTTTGTAGAGGTTGGTATAATATACTGAGTTGCTAATTGCTGATTTGGCATCTGTCGTAGACTTTTTGTTTTTGATCATCTAATAAGTAAGTCGTCGAAAGTTTACCCACAGAAAGTTGATTTTTTGATTTTTCTGGTACTTTTGCTCATTTTTGGTATTTCTTGAATTATTTCGTTATTCTTTACTATTGCTCCTTTTCTTGGTTTCCCTATTAATCAATTTAGTAAGTTAATTTCTATTTTTAAAGGTGTATACTTATTTTTGGTTTTCAACAGTTTTGCTCTTTCATCGCACAATTCTTTCATTTTGTAGTTTTGTGCCCTCATCTCTGATTTTTTTGTTCAACCCCAGCACATTACATAGGAGTACATTTTATGAGCAATTTCTAGTTTCTTTTTCAAATCCAAGTATCCATTACCAATATCCGGATAATTTGTTATTCTTGGACCATTCATCATTTCTGTAACAATTTATTCGTTCAATTCTGGTTTCTCTATTGGAATTAAAAAAATTTTTTGGGCGAAGTTTCGAGATTTGCTCATTTCTATTTCACATTGGATGAGTCTGTGGTCTGAACTAAAAGGAAAAGTGCTCATTATATGTATTAAAAGTTTTCATCTTTTGAAAATTAGTGAGTACCAGAGTATAATCAATCTAATTTTCGTGTTTGAAATTGGGAGACATCCAAGTCCATTGTCGGGATTTTCATGTTTTGGAATAGTGTGTTTACAATTTTTAAGCTATTTTACTAGCAAACCTCAAAGTCTCCAACCCCTATTATTTCTTTTACCATAGCTATAATTTCCAATATAAGCTGATGATTCGTCCCTTTGTTTTAGGCCTATTTGACTGTTGAAGTCCCCCCTGATTATAACGTGAGTTTTTGTTTATGAATTATGACTATAGTGGTTCCTCAAGTTATATAAGTTTGCGTGAAAATCTTCTATTTCTGCTTCAGCAATCACTATGGTTGGTGCATAAACTTGGATAAAAACATACCTGGTCCCACCATCTACTTTCAGCACTATTTTGCCATTCTATCATTCAAACTAGACATTTCTACTATCTGATTTTCCAACATTGGTTTTACCAGAAAGCCCTCCCCCCCCCTCCCTATGCACTTATTTTCTTTCGTTGTTATTAAACACTCCTTTGGGTGACATGTTTAGGTAATCCTATAATTTCTATTTTTGAGCTGCAGAAAGTATCTTCTAATTCCAAAAGTTTTTTGTATGTTTTCATTGATCTAACATTTACAGTACGAGTACTTATATTTAACAAATTTTTATTTTCATCTTTATTTTTCTTTTAGTAAAATGTACAACAGTTTTTTTTTACAGACACATTAGTAAAACATATCAATGTGGATCTGGTCAACATTCCATAACTAGATTAACAGATTACAGTTGACACTTATCTCAAGTGCGAAAATTTTTTGCCAAATGTCGATCCTTTTTCAAACTCACAAATCTTAGACTTTGACACCGGAAATATGAAGTATGTCAATAACACTGGTATGTAAGCTCATAAAAACTGCACATTTTTGAAAAACATCAAAGTGGAACACTTTTTATCATTTTTTCCACTCGGATTCATGTGACCCACAAATAGCCGGTTCAAAGTAAAAATTTCAAAATCTTCCAAAGGTCCTTCATTTGAGCCCATGTCAGTACATATAAACACCTACATACGTCGAGAGATGAATTGAAGTGTTCACCGTTTCGATATTTCCAAATTACTTTTCCTTATATTCGAAAATTGTAGAATTTTAGCACATTTCTCAACACAGGAATCTCAAAATTATTATCACGTGATAATACAAATCACGTTTTCACAGCCAAAACTATGGAGAACGGTAGATGAAGGTTCACTCTACATGATTCACCACAAAAAAAGGTTGCGAGCGCTCCAACGAAGATTTATTGAACCCTGAAAAAAGGATCAACATTCGATACCTAGATCAACATTTGGCACTTTACCTTAATGAACATTTTTAATCAACAAATAATAATAATAATAATAATTTTGTTCTTCAATTATTGTCACCTTCTTTCTACTGGTGGTGGGGGAGGGGTGTTTGTTATAAAATTATGGGAAGGGTAAATGGGGTGCGGAGAGTAAGTCCTGAACTTCGTTTCCCCCAGGAATTTTATTTGCCCCTTTGACATTTGGTCCTAACTACGGTCCGCCAGCGCTGAACTGAGCTTTGAGAGATGATTTTTGCTCGACCGATGAGCTGAATGTAACGTTTGTTTGCCCGTGCGTTTATTGTTGGAACTGTTGAAGCTCCAGAGGTATTTAAGGAGGCAAGAAATTAGCAACGATTTTTTTATTATTTTTCTCATAGTTATTACCTCATTTCAAATTTATTTAGCCGAGAAAAATTTTGTCCGGCTAATTTTTCATTCTGAACCGGTATGCCCCGGCCCCTATACGCTCGTTTTCGTTACACATAATTTTTTTTAATTTCACTCCAGCTAACGGTTAAAGAGACTAGCCAACGACCTCCATATCATGCAGACCGATAATTCATCCGCATTTACGCTGCACGTACCGCAATAAAAAAATTTTATCTCGCCCTTACTACGAACTGATAATGGAATTAAACACCTGCTGTAATTCCGTAAAAGTGAAAAAAAAGCTCCGGTCAACTGGGAAATAACAAATATTTAATTTTTTTCGCTGTAGTCGTTAACGAGTGAATTAGAAACGGTTTCGCCCTAATGATTCCCATTTTTGAAATCCGGAGCATAAAAAAGTTATGACGAGAAAAAAAACGCGACGCGGCGTATTTAAGGGTAAACTTGTGGAAACTACACAGGGGAAATTCGTAGACTACTGCAACATTCTCTAGTTTATCCAATGAATATTTAATAGATACCCGAAGTTGGCTTTTTTTTTGCTCGCCTGCCGTTATGTTATATAATAGGAAACGCACCCTAAAAAACGTTTACAAAGCCGAATAGCATTTCATATTTGTTCGCGTTAAGACCTTTACCAGCTGAATTTATCTTAACTAGATTATTTATTCGCGTCCTTAATCTTTTAAACGATCAAAGTTAGTCGGTCGTTTTAAAATGTTTTTAATTTTTTTTTTTTTCTTTCATACATACAAATACGCGAGAGAAAGTTTCGCCGATAAATAAGGCATCGCTCGAACGAATATCAGCATCTGAAAGGGTATTGGCTTGGCAAGCAGTCGAGGACGCGGACTCGATTTGTTCGCAAATAATGAAAAATCTTTCGCTACGCAAAAATTGGGAAATTTAAAAGAACAATAAAACAATACTGCCGGAGAACCGGCAAGATGTTTTTGCCGTGAACGATTTCAAAACGTGCGTTTACGGTTATCGAAAAAAGAAAGAAGGAAAAAATGAGAAAAAACGGAAACGTGAAGAACGATTTGCAGAATGAAAACCCCCGGAAGACGGCTATTTTTCAGCGAGCAAAGAAGCGAACCCTCGATAACATGGGCGAGCACGTACGAAAATTTTATTAGCATTAAAAGTTGTATCTTCAGCGTATATACATTTTAACGCCTTTCTCTCTCATCTCCAATATCAATTTTATTGTTTTTACCCATATTTTACGAATATTATTGTTCGGTAATTTACGTTAGTGCTTTCATTCGACGCGTGTTAATAAATATAACGTGTGACGGACTAACGAAAGAAAAAGGCAACTGCGTTCAAAAAACCAAATCCCTATTTTCAGGGATTCCGAAAAATAAATCATGCAGTAAAATAATCGATATCACGTAGTGATGCTGGAGTAAAGGAGGGCACTTGCCCCAACTCGTGATTTGAGGGACAGAAATATTGTTTTGTTCACCCAGTTTCAACACAGGAATTTGTAAGAATGAAAGCTCGCTTACACGAAACGGTAATGGTCAGGCACATATTTGGTCAAATGGCTCATTTTCTTTTGAAACTGACTGACTGGACTGACTGACTCAACACTTGATTCGCCTGCGAGTACTACACTCCTTGTATCAGCCTGTATTCCCATGCGAGCATCACGTTCCTTGTACCAGCCTACGAGCACTGCGCTCTGCTAGTGCATCATCTCGCAAACGAGTTTGCAACCGCGGGAGAGCATTTTCATGTCTGCTTCGCTGACTGGCACCGACATGAGAATGTCGTCGTCCGCTACGCTCCGCAGTGCACGTTACGCTCCATATTTTTTGGCGCGCTCATTTTTGGGACGCTACGTTTGCTGGACGATGGCATTCTCATGTTGACACAGTCCACGAAGCAGACATGAAAATTCTATCCCGTGGTTGCAGACTCGTCTGCAAGATGATGCACTAGCAGAGCGCAGTGCTCGCTGGCTGGTACAAGGAACGTGATGCTCGCACGGGAATACAGGCTGATACAAGAGTGTGGTACTCGCAAGCGAATTAAGTGTTGAGTCAGTCCAATGAGTCCAGTAAGTCCAGTTAATCCAGTCAGTTACGTCAGTGCAGTCAGTCAGTAGTTTTATTATTATTATTATCATCATTATTATTATTATTTTTCGTCAGGCTCCAATCCTCACGAACGTCGTTATGGAGCTCGTATGAACTGAGATTATAAAATTATTGAGGAAAAATTGTGATTTCTCACTCTGGATCGCAAGGAGGATCACAGAATTCAACTTGAAGTAGACAAATTTAAGATATCAAAAAAATAACTATTTTAATCTTTTATTATTTTGATTATTGTATCAAGTGTGTAATCCGATTCCGACCTGAGTTTCCAACCTGAGTTTCCAAAATTCAACTTTTACACAGAAAACGCAGCATTTTGTTTTAGATTTTAACACCTTAGATGGAGCCTGGTAAAAAAGATAAATATAATTTCAAAATCAACACTTCAAATTTTTTAATTTGAAATTTCGATTAAGTATTCTGATTTTTTTTTTTGTTACTCAATGATCGGCTCCTTACTAGATTTCTTTCGTTGAAAGATTTTCTTTTAACTACGTATTTATGTAAAGAAAACTTTTTCTATTTGAAATTGTAAAAATTGGGAAACTGTGAAGTGATATTTGAATTTCGAAGGATCCAAGTTAAGATTTGTAACAAAATCTGATGCAATTACAGAAACCATCGGCTAAAAACTCAGATTTTATTCTTAATCGCTTTTTCAAGTTTAGTCGATTTCGTCCTTTGAAGTTGTTTTCAAAACCACTCTGAGGCGACGTAGAAGAAAATTCAATCTTTCATACATTTGATTATGGTTTCCCGATGATGCATATGAAAATAACTTTAAGAGCGCAAAGAATTACAACTTCCCATTGTGAAGTTGAGGTTTCTGGCCTCTGCATGCAAAATCAGATGGGATATTCGGACAAAATGATTTAGAAATCTCTAGTTTGGCCCTTTGATTCGCCACGTCGAGATGGTTATTCCTCCTCTCAAAAGTGGCACGTCATTTTTCATCTATTACCAGCATTCAAGACTAACGCCCTATCAATACAGAGCGCGCTAAACTTCCATAATAAATATTCATTCAATATATTTTTCTCATTAAATGAATAAAACTGATATTTTTTTTTTGGTAATGGAAATAATGTCAACTACGACATGATGAAATACGAGATCATGACTTTTTCGAGTTTTGGTTAAAATATCATGACTTTTCATGATTTTCATGACAATTTTTTGAAAGCATGACTCTGTATGACTTTTCAGGCCAGTAGACACCCTGCAGCCTGTTAGGGCTATCTTAGTCCTCTTCACTGCTTGCCCAAAAACCGGCCTCGGTCGAAATGTAGCGAGTTGCTACGTGGGCTCGAACCCGGTGCTTCCGGATCCCGAGACCAGCGCGCTATCCACTTGGCCAACCAGACCAGGATATTCGCATACAGTGGGACGAAAAACAAACAATTCTGATAGGTTGCTTGATACATATATTTCAGAGAGATGCAGTTGGTAGACCTCCAGCACCTATTCGGAACAGAATTGCTTTTGTAATCCTCCAAAGGACAGGATTTAGCATTTTAAAATTTTGCATGTTTTCCAGTTTTCCTTCTGAGCCGCTTACATTAAAGAAGTTCACTGAATCGTTGCAAAATGGTTACCCACGATTGTTCTGAAACTTTGATTGTATTACTCGGTTACTAACTCTTAACCTCCCCCTCCCCCCAGTGCTTGCCCCAATTAGGTTGGACGCCCAATAAAGAAGAAGAAAGAAAAAAGATCAGTCATCAGAAGTACCTACGAAAATTTTAAGTGTGCCCCCACCCAACCATGATTCCCTCCTTCTATCTCAGCATGTAACCAGTGTTAGAAGAACGAACGAGAACGAGAAGAAGAACTGTATGTTCTCGGTTCTTGTTCTCAGAACGAGAACAAGAACATGATGGGATTAAGAACGAGAACGGGAACATTGGTAATTATAGGGTAAGGAGAACGAGGAGCATGAACGAAAACCATGCAATTTAGAGAAGAACGAACGAGAACGGGAACGAGATGATTTTTGCATTCTTCCAACACCTTTGCAGCTGGCGTGAAAGCAAAATTCTGAAAGCCTAAAACCAGAAATTATAAATTTTTTCAATGAAAAAATCAGCCTACAGTACTCGGATGTTGGAAAAATGAACGAAAACGAAAAAAAAAGCCGGCATGTTCTCGTTTTCGTTCTCAAAACAAGAATGAGAACGAGAACATGATGGGATTGAGAACAAGAATGGGAAACGGAAACGGGAAATGAGAACAGGACCAAGGTGGGAACAAGAATGGGAACAATATGGAAACGGGAACGTTGGTAATTTTAAGGTAAGGGGAACAAAGAACATGAATGAGAACCATGCAGTTAGAGATGACCAAACAGGAACCGAAACGATGATTTTTGCGTTCTTCCAACACTGCGTGTAACTTACACATGAATCGTTATTGGCTGTTTTACAATGTAATGCAAACGACCCATAAGTCACACACAAAAATGCACAATCTTTCAGATACTAGCAGTGATATGTTCTGCGAGTATAACACCATGTTCTTGAACTGGTGGGGAACTGCAGAGTACGCTATCTATCCACCTTGACTGGTATTGCTGTCGCTCTGTTTGCTAAGACGTTGCGATCGAAAGAAAATGAAACTGTTCAATGGCTTTCCGGCGCCGGGAACGAAGCCCGCGTCACAATGATGCGACGCGAAAACCAATCAAACACCAAGGGCCACGTTTTGGTCCTAACATTCTTTACCTATATATAACCTCGACATTAAAGCAAAATAAAGCTATCTACATTGGCAGAAGAGGGAGAAGAAATTTTCAATAGCCTGTCACTCTTGTGTTACGAAATCGGGACGTCATGCTTACGTAAAGTTGAGATTTTGCCAGCATCAACATGCAGTGTTGCACATCGTGAAATTTCCTTTTCAATTATACCAATAACTCATTTCCCCCCAAAAATGTCGATAGCACTATTTCGCTCTAAGGTCTCGACCTCGACTTATCCGCGTCGTTGATGTAAACACGGTTAATTTTTCCTGTTTTTGGACATAGTACGCGGAAGTCGCCCAACAATATCACGATTTTAAGAACTGGCTTGAACATTTTCCTTACGCTACTGAGACAAATGTACAGCGGGGTCAGTTCGAAGGGCTGGCTTTGGCCAAGAAAACACGACCATGAATCAAATGGTTGGTGTTCGAGAACTCAGGCCGTGACTGGCTAGCGCGAGTAGAATACATAAAAACTGCAAAAACTGCGTAAAGAAGTCGGGTACTCCCGAAATAAGCGAATTATCGCGGCGGATGTAGTAGGTGGAGAGATGAGGGGCGAATCAAGCGAAGAAAAAAAAACGCATTTCTTCGTTTCCGGTATCGGATGATATTAATAAGATAGGGAGGCATATGGGCAGTAGTAGCTTCTGAAAGAGAAATCGCCATAAAAATGTCAAAAAAGAGAAAAGAGCTTTACCTCCTTCGCACATTTATCGTCGTTAGGGTAGCAGCATACACTGCACCAGCACACACATACGCGGATGTATATAAGAAAACACAAAAGAGAGAAAAATAAGAAGAAAAAAAGCCCTCGCCAGCGTACGGCTGAAAGGCGGCGGTGGCGTGGTCCTCAGGAGAAGTGCCACGACAGGCTCCTCCTGAAAAGTAAGATATATATTTTATTCAATATATCGACGGCTATGTATAAAAAATTTGGTGCGAACCGAGTGAATTTCTAATGCGCTCGTGTATAGACTATAAATCTGGGCGCATCTTCGAGTCCGTTTTTCTAGGTGAAAGGACGCTAAAATGTACTTTATTTTACATTTCTGGCATTTTCGCAGTCGTCGGTAATTCGGAGCTCGCGCCGTGTTACAGACGAACGCTGCTCCCCGCTTGACGACCATTACTAGACGATTTCGCAGTTTTGTCACGTCAAACGTAGATTTCGGCGCGGCTACACTTCGTCGCAAGCCCGTCGAGTACGTTTACTCTTTGCGGGCTCGTTCGATAAACCATCATTATACCAGATTACGAGTCGAGAGAGTAACTTATCGCCGTAGATGCCCCCCTTTTTGTCCTTTTTTTCTCGACCGAAATACTTAACAAGACGAGCATTTTACTTCGTTCACACGCCCACGTAATTTTTTGAAACCTCGAAAACGCGACACGGAATATCAATGTATTCGTATGTACGCCGACCGTGCAGATAATTTACGGTCTGGCGATGCGACCGCAGAGTCCCGATACGTCCAAAGTGAACCGTACATCATGTTACCTCGATTTTCCAGCCAATATCGAATGCCGTTACCGATATAAAAAGTTACGATTCGAATGACAGTTCCACGTTTACAGGTTCACGGACGAACCGAACTCACTTTTTCCTTGGTGGGATAAAGGGGGTGAAAAGTGAATTTCGCCAACATTTTCTACATCGACACATAAGGAAATGGAAAGGAAAAAAAGAAAGAGAAAAAAAGAAAGATCCCTCTTCTCATCTTTGGCACACCCCTGTAAAGTAGGGTGGCTCTTACTTCGGCGAGGGCAGAGTTTATTTTGCAGCATCCATCCCCTAGAATTATTCTACATTACGTGAAAACAATATGTGCCGAGTTTGAAGGTCACTGAATAATTTTAACCCGCTCCCCAACAGAGGTGAAGTCCAGCAGGTAATTTATATAAAAGTTTTGGGTCATTTTAGTAAAAACTGAATACCGAGGAAATAACGAGTGTCGATCCCTTGCTCACCACTCTTTTCTTAAGGTATTTCACCCTCCTGTCTTTTTCTCGAAAATTATTTTCTATGACATTGGTATAGTATATTTTTCTATGACTTTCTCTTTCGAGTAGGGGGAAGCAGTTATGGATTTTATCCTGATCATAACGCCAACAAGATTAACGTACACAACCCTGATATTTTCTATAGGAAGAAACTTTTTCCTTTTTTAAGCGTGATTCCTCCTCTTAGGTGATACCTTGCCGTGGTGAGAAGGCTTGAGCGTAAAAAATAAAAAAATAGAAAAGACTCTCTATGCAGATCTTTCCTGAAAGTTTTCGAATCTTTAGGTAGACAACCCACCTAACGTTTTTTCTCCAGAAGCGGAGGCAGAATAAGCGGCAGGGGAGGACAGGTCTTCAGTACATAGAGAGGGACGGAGTTCAAGATAGCTGATCTGGCTCTGAATATTTATGTATTATAATAGGTGGTTATGTCATTATTATGTTTTCCCATGTCCTATTATGTCATTTCACTCTTACCTAAATCAGAACAGATTATGTCCTTGAAAGCAACTGGTTTGCCTTGAGATCACGGACTCGAAAGTAACTGGTCTGCCTTGCAGTATTCATCACGTACAGAACCTGCTCGGTGTCTTATCTGTCTTTATGGCTATGGCAGGGAAATTCGCGAAAGGTCCAAGAATTTGTTTCACAGAATTGAGCATGTACCTTTATTTCTTCTCTTTTTCCATCTCACCGTTTTCCGATCTTCTTTCTCTGTTATTTCAGTAGTTCTCGGTTCATCTTCATAAATCGCTCTCTAACTCTTTCACACTTTATCTCATCCAGTTTTCCTCCCTGAACCCTGCCTGTACTGCCAGTAACGAGTCTGATCGAGGTAGAGCACCTGGAAACACCCGAGTACTGGCATCCGCCATTTTGAGTCGCTTGGTGTCCGATGATTCACAATGCGACACGCAACACGTTCCGCGTAGTGTATTGTGAATCGTCGGACACCAAGCGACTCGAAATGGCGGATGTCAGTACTCGGGTGTATCCAGGTGCTCTAATCGAGGTAGGCTGGTAATTAATTTCTTTATTCGTTTACGATCCGTCGATGACTAGTCTTCACATTCGTGGATTGTTCGTGATTCGAATTTTCTCAGCCTTCATGCCAGATTCGGCAATGCCACGTTTTTTTTCCTTTTTTTATAGTGCATGCTGGGTTCCGTAAACTTTTTCTTTTAGCCTTTCCTTTGTTTTCCGTACTTTTGGTGAACCTTGCACCTACAAAGTGTAATCCGTTTTTCACTATTGTTTTTTTCTTCTTGGTCTGCTATCAACGCGAAGTTGCACCAGACCGTGTGTTCGCGAATTTCGTCTCCAAGTGATAATTTTTCTTCTACTCTTCCCTGTTTACTCGGGCGAGTAAATACTTCACAAGTCCACCACCGCTAGAAGTAGAGTCGAGCGCTGCGTCACGAAACCGGTCTCGCGTTTAGGCTATTGAGAGCTCGTTTTCGTGTCGCACGAACCAATTTCGTACCGCAAGGGTGATTTCGTGGTGCGAGGGTGGTTCGTTAGCTACTCGCTGATGAAGTCGGTATAGTTCCTGCATATTTAACTACCCGGAAAAATTAGGGTAGGCATCCGAACTCGGGCAAGCTTATTGCAACAGGCTATTTCTGCTTTACCGCTTTTCGCTGCCTTCTCCGCTATCCATCCTTTCTTTTGGCGAGCTGACTGGAAGCCAGTCACCCCAACTCCTTCTTCGGCACGTTGACTGGAAGCCAGTCACCCCGACTCCTCCTTCGGCGCGTTGACTGGAAGCCAGTCACCCCAACTCCTTCTTCGGGGCGTTGACTGGAAGCCAGTCACCCCGACTCCTCCATCGGCGCGTTGACTGGAGTCCAGTCACCCCGACTCCCCCTCAACCATCTTTCCTCCGGCGCTATAGTGTAGGGAGTTACCCGTGTCTCGATTCTACTTCGCAGTGTATAGTGCTAGTACTGATCGGGGAGCCAGTCCCTTCCCCCTTATTGTTTAAACATTCGCCGTCGTTCCCGACTTTTGTGGGTTTCACTTATAAATTGTACAGTAGTGCCGTTTTTTGTTCCCATCGCCGCGTCCTCAGTTCATCTTGTGCTCCCCTTGTGTAAATACTATTAATTTGAATATATCTATATATATCTAACACCTCCTGTGTCGTTATTGTGCCGTGCTATTTTTTTTCACGTCGAAGATGTCCGCGTTTTGGAGCTTACGTTCCCGCAATGTTCCCAGTGAGGTCACTCATCCTCGCGACTTCAGTGCCCACACTCCCCCCTGAAAGCGCGTCTCGCTGGCCCCCGCGGTCCCGAAACGCGACATCTTGTTTGTTTTTCTCTTCCGTCTCAGAACTCTACGACATTCAACATGTGTCTGGGTAACTGCCTTCCAAATCCCTGGCCTCTCCCTCCCTTTAGATAAGTCTCTTTGAGCTAGTCGTGGTTTTTTCGAGAGTTGCCTTCCGGATGCCTACATACATTCTTTCTTTTGCGCCAAGATTTAATGTGAGCGCGTTACTGCCTGGTACATTATGGACAATCAGCCGCTTCTTTTTCTTTTTTGGTCGGTCGTTCATAAAAATGCTACATGGCTTAAGTTCTGAGAAAGACTGCCTCGAGATCTTTGAGATTATGGGTAATCATTTCATAATTACGTCTCTTTGTGTCTTATTATGTCTTTTATGTTTTCTGACTTGAGATCTCGAAGTCCAAGGCAGCTGGTCTGCTACAGCAAGTTTTCGAATTTTCAGGCAGGCAACCCGCCTGGCTTTTTTCTCCGGAGGCATGGATGATTAGGTCATTCAGTATGTCTTTATGTCTTGTTATATCGTCTGGTCAGAACAGATTATGTCCTTGAAGATAGCTTGTCTACCTCTGTAATTTTTCGGATTTTTAGATAGGCAACCTGTTTGGTTTCTCCCCGGGAGATATATTAGGGCCAGAAACGAGCCTCTTGTAACTTTTTTTTCATAATTTCTTCCAACCATCTTCAGCACTGTTTCCCGAAACTGATCACAGAATGCATTCGTGTTAATAAAAATTTCCATGGAAATTTGTACAAAAAATACAATTACTATGAATGTTTATGATGGGGGGGGGGGGGAGATAGTGATGATAATAATGATGAGCTCATACTTTTATGTCTAATGTTTCCATGGCTTATGTCTTATGATGTATGTCTATGCATTCTGCCTGTCACGTGTTTTTTTCCCTCCTAAATTTGGAGTGGTAGAGAAGACGGACACAGGAGCTTTTTGCTTTATGTAGACTGAGACGGGCAGATTGTATTTGTCGCATGGTGTTTTTAGGATCGGCAACGAGCCTCTTGCATTTACTTCTTTTCATTATTAATTTCCATATAAAACATAAAAGTATCGATTTTCAAGACGGTGCAGAATCAAGATGCGTGCTTTCTTGCCGACCCTCCTCGAGTAGAGAGTTTACTTGTTAATTATGATAGTTATTATTACAAGCTTTAGTGATGAGTCTTGATACAGATCAAATGAGGCTTAGAAAGCGTCCTCATATAGTCGCAAGTATAGTCATAGCGCACACTTCTCCCTCTCCTCATCGTATTTGAGAAGCGGTATCAACACATGGCCAATTCTAGAGGCCAGTCGACCAAATTGGAAATTTGAGGTTCTTGTTCAGCGGGTGTAACTGAACTTTGTAACATTTTAGTATAAAATTTCCTGGTCTAAAACCCCCTGCTTCCTACAAAAACTTGCTAGCTACGATTCAGAATCCTAATATACGACCTTCATTTAAAGTGAGCACATTTTCGAGTTCAATCATTTTTAGAATTTTGAAGACGGCGTACAATTTGGGGTACATTTACTAAGTCGCTGAAAGGGTTTTTATCCCAAAACTGCATTCGTGTCTAAAACTTCATAATTATCCAGCTTCTTGGTCCCGGACAAGTGTAGTCAAGACTACCTATATACGTATCGGTGCTTCCTTGTCTTTGTATCCACTCGGTTACCTTTTGTCTCTAAGGCGAAATCGATGCCCGCGCCAGAATACCGTTCCGCACAAAAAGGGATGTATAAGAAAAGCGAACGTACCCGATCATCTAGTATCCGTGACAAGCGTACAACGTTAGCCGAAATCTTATTTACGACGATAATTAAACACGAAATCGAGTAATTAAGAGGAAGTCATCGAGAAATTTTCGAGAGGGGAAAGAAAAGTGTGAGTGAGCGAGTTTTCTTAACTCGTTGGCCACGGCGCCGCGATGAGAAAAAGAGAACGTCGGGCTGGGAAATTAGTTTGTTAGTTATAACATAATAATTACGGTCGATGTTAATAATAGGCTTTGTGTAGCTCTCTCGGTTATTAACGTCGCTGGCCCTCGAAATAAGGAGGTATTTACAATGAGGCGGAAAATTTAAGGCGTCGTAAATTTCGACGAGCAGAGCTGGCTGTATTCTTCGCCCGGATGGGACGCCGCTCGACTCCCGGACGTTAATATTTCGCGTTTCTTCATTCATGAATTCTAAATCATCTCGGTTTACATTAAAAGGCCAATTACTCGTTCGCTGCTAACGACGCGGCGCGACGCGACAGCCTTCGTTCAGAAAGCACCCGTGCGACTTTGGCTCGCCAGATTTGAGGATACGAAAAAGAACGAAGAACATTCATCTGCACTTCGAAAATGAAATCGGGGTAACGAAGTGATCGAGAGACTCTGCGAAGAAGCTGCGCCGGCTACTAGAACGTTTGATGGGGAGAAGGTGCGAGTCCCAGACAGTCTTCCATACTCGAGGAAGCTCAGACCAAGACCATGGCAAGGTTGCCGGAAAGCCGTAGCAAAGGTTTTGCTCTGAGAGAGACTCAACTTCGTAAAGTATTTTTCGAAGGTTGTTTCCTGACATCACACGGTACAACAAAGGAGTTTCAACTCGCAAGTGCAAGAGTCTTTTCCGATTCCAACAAAATCGTAACTGGTATGCGGAGCCGTCAGAAACGTGAACTTCCCTTACCCCTCGAAAACAGAACGAAATCGTTTTACGGAGTTAACAAATGTAGTAAAATCGACCCGCATCGGACCAAGTTAAATCAGCAATTAGCATTCAGACGTATTGACATTCTGTAAGTCGCTTGCTAATTGGCAATATTTCAATTTTCAGTCGGAGAAACTGAGGTTCTCTCCCCCCCCCCCAAAAAAAAGAGAAAAAAATCACTTTAAAACGTTTCTGGGGGGGCTGCCCATTATTTTATTTATTTACTTGAAATTAGTGTTGTGTCCCCGTTCATGGCCATAAAGGTCAATTACGGATGCGGATCATTAAATAAATAAAAACTAAAAAAAAAACAAAAAAAAACAGTCGAAATCTCCTAACACTGAATTGCAAAATGATCAAAGGAGGGAGAAGGCGGATACTTGATTAGGAAGAGGTACTTTCCAGGCCAGTCATTTGACTAGCCCCTCCCTTCAGTAGATAGAACTCTTTCAGGCAGGCCAACCAGAAATCGAAGATCGGCATGAAGACAGGCCAGCCCGGGGTCAAAAATAAAAAAACCAGCAGAGGAAAGAAAGAAATGCCCTTTAGTGAGAGGTTAAGCCGCCCAGTCAGGAAGGAGAACAGCTTATGAAGGAACCATATGTTGTATACAAACGGGGGAAGGGCAACAAAATCCATTTAAGGTTATTTTTTCTAATGAAAGCCAAAACCGTAATCTATGTGTGTGAGTGAGTGTGTGTATGAGAGGACATTTTAGGGTCGGCGCAGCCGAGCCTTATACAATGGAAAAATAGTAGTAAAGTTCTACCTAACGCCACTGTGGCGCTTGTGGTTTAAAATGTAAGTATGTGGACAAACAAACGAGATACACGAGAATGAATCGCGTTTGCTTTCGACAGTACAGCTTATGGTTTTAAATGTAAAAGTGAACGTAATCGTGTGTAAAAGAAACCGATAGGAAAGATGGTTTTACATCGTGCTTACAGTCTGAGCAAAAGCGACTCGAGGTATCAACATAAGGAATCGATGAAAGGAATTCATTTTGTGAGGTTTGTAATATTGTGTATGATTCTTGCTGAAATTAGGGTCGGCGTGAACCAACTGACATTTTTGTAAGCAAAATGAGTTATTAGTATCGCTGAAAAGAACGTAAAAAGTAGAATTTTTCAGAATTGGGCCCCCGATTCAAAAATGTGTACTCACGTTGATCAAAATTTATCAGTAAACGCTATGTCATATAGTTTCTACAAGGCTCTTGAACTTAGAATCAATTGTTCTCAAAAAACAGATTTTACTAGTTGGTTCCCTTACACTTGACAGCGTCCAAGTGCGATTGTACTTTTTGTTCGAAGTTGGTTAGTGGAATAGCCGCCCAGACTTCAACTGAAAGGCCGACCCTATTACTAGGTCGCAAAGCGACCTGGCTTGTTTATTTACTATAGCCAGAATGATAACTTTCTCTTAGGAATACTACAGGTAAATATACACTGAATGCTATTGTTTCAGATATATCTTCAATTCATCTGTCATTATTCGTAGCGTCGAAAAGGGGGGTACAGGGTATCATTTGTAAACCCCCCCCATCCACGCACTCACAAAAATTGGTGAAAATTAAAAAATTATTCTGTAAGTTGATAAAAAGGGGTCTTGAGAGATTTCAGAGACGGGATATATACGAGATTCACAACAAGGTATCTCGGCTTTTGAAAACTTGTTTTTGTCTTTGTTTATCGGCTTGAATTTTGATGATTCTTGTACTTCCCGTGGAGGAGGGGGTGGACACTTCTACCTCATTGGTCATTACATTAATAGGAAAAAAGACTTGTAAGTAATTAGATATCCATCAACTTCTCCACAATCTCCAGAGTATTTTTCATTCTCTTTAAATTCCAAAATGAGTGGTACCACTTAGCTTTTGTGTTACAGAAGATTTTTCTCCAAAAAGAAACTAGACCTTGTCATTGAAAAATTTGGTTCGTATCCGGTCGATCCAACTTCACAATTAAGAAAAATAAAAAGATAGGGAAATGTTGTGATTCTTATGATGTAACTGAGAGGCAGATAGGTAAATTCAAACTAAGGTGATGAATATTTCTAAATGGCTTCCTATTTTATAAATTACAGGGTGCCCAGCGATCAAACAAAATTTTTTATTCAAAATTTACTCAAAAAGATCATCATGCTTCAACGATTTAGTCTTGAAGAAGATTCGTTTTTCAACCAAATCGAAGTGGTGTTGTATGGGTATGGTTTACGCTATAGCTTCCCTCCCCGGAGAGGGAAATGACGCCCTCTCCCCCGCAAAGTAACCAATATTCCAAATGTGATTGTTTCCCTCCCGCTGAGTAACCAATATTTCAAGTAGATGGATTTGGTTACACTAAGCTGACTGTTTCGTGTAGTTTCATACGTCTGTGTTGTTTGAAGTCAATCATTATAGTATCACAGACATCGCGAATTACTGCCAAATTAAGCGGGAATTGAGGAATTTACGTTCATTATGCTTTCACCTTCTGAGCATGTTTTGAATAAAATATCGTACACAACATAATTGTGAAAAAAGCATCATCACTCAAGCTGCAAACTTCGCCCTTGTGAAAACGCCCCCCCCCCCCTGTTATGTAATATGTTATTTCCGACAAGCGAATCTTTTTCGGCTGACATGGTGGAGTTTTTTAATTCTTCCACCCACCCAATCTTATCCACTCTCAGAGGTTTGTCACTTTTTTTTTTTTTTTTTCAATTTTGGGGTTCTTGCTAGTCAAGGTTGTTCATCAATTTTGGAATTTTTCAGGTTTGTGCTGTTCTGTCCGTTTTGAGCTCTTGGCTGGTTTGGAATCCTCCGACGGTTTTAGACTGTTTGCCATTTCAGAGTTTTCTAATTTTGAGGTTTTTTTCTTCAGTTTTGAGCTGTCGATCATTTTTGGCAAGCACACTAACTTGTCAATTCTAGGCTCTTCGCCAATTTCGGCCACTTCTGGTAATTTTTGGTCATTTCGGGCTGTTTATGGTCGTTTTTGGTTGGATTTAGTCGTGTTAAATCTTATTCAGCGCAGATGATTTTGGTCCTCGTCGATCACTCTTAGGCAACTTTTGTCGTTTTAGCCATTAGCTTTCAGATTTGACTATGTACTTCGGGTTTTATTTCGGTCAGGTTTGGTTCTTTTCATTCTTGTTTCATTCACGCTGTAATCGGGTATCTTTGGTCCATTTTGGTCATAATTCCTTTTGGCTGTTATCAGATATTTTAGGTCGGATTTGATCGCTTACAGTTTCTAGCTGTTTCACCATTTTGGGCTGTGCATCCATTCTGGACTCGTGCTTAATTTTGGGGTGCTTTTCAGGTTTCAATAGTTCAATACGTTTGAGGTGTTCTCCAGTTTTCGTCGTTTCTGGTAATTCTTGGTTCAGCTTAAATACAAAAAATGTGATCAAAGTTGGTCTTTTGATTACTTTTACGTTTAATTTAGGTTTTGATTAATCGTCTTCACTCGTTACGTTCATTTTCTGAATATTTACGACCTGGGCTATTTTTGGTAATTTTTGGTCTAGACTATCCATTTGCGTCATTCTTGGTCGGACCTGGTCGCTTGCAGTGTTGGGCCGTTTATCAGTTTTGAGAGATTGTTAGTCTGTTTCCAGTTTTGACCGTTCACTAATTTTGGTCGTTTTGATTGGAAACTCTAAACCTCTGGCTAAGGAATATTGCCTCACAACCTCACTTATTAGGTTAAATTACTGGTAACCAGGAAGCCAAGCATGAGTTGTAACTGACCCTATGGCCCTTTTTAAGCCCGTTTTGGACCAGTTCGGTGGATGTTTTCATCCCTACACCCGGGTCTATTCACCTCTACCCCTATACCGACGGTCTCGTGGGCACTTGTACTAACTAACATTTTTGTCAAAATTGAGTAAAGTATGTAGATCTGTAGCTGCAAATGTGAGTTATCTGCTGGTATACACAAAACAACTGATAACTTATTATTTTTTTGGACTGCTAGGAAACGATTTCCGATTGAGCTAACTGACAAATTATAATTTGACGAAATTTTCAAAACGGTCTCCTGGAAAATGTCATTAGTTAGCACAAGTGTCCACGAGACCATCGCTATATGGTCGGCTCGCAACTAGCAAATCTTCGTCATCTTCCAAAGTAGTTTCAATGCGATCCGCGACAGAAGTGTTGGATCGACAACTTACGAACGTCGATACGAGATCACAGATACATCATCAACCCTGTAATGACGACAGTAAACCATAAAGTTGACTCGAGACCATATACAGCATCGCAGAGAGAAGACAAGGACGAGCTTATTTTCATTAATAACCTCGCCAGGAACATGATGTACCACCGGCCGAAGATGATGCGAGTGTCACCGGTTGGATTCCAGGGAGACGCCTCAACGATGACGGAAATGCTCGTTTAAACAACCCCACGATTCTACAAGTACGAGCACGAAGCTGCTGGTAACTGCTGTCGTACAAACGTCTCGTGGGAAACGGCGCGATGCTCGGTGACTCGACTTTCTTTTTCATCGTCGGTGGAAATATATAAATTACGAAGCCCGCGACTCCAGAGGGAGAGAGTGAGAGAGAGAGCTTTCTCTTAAGAAGTAATTTGTCTTTACAACCAGACGTCTCCCCTGCTTGGTGCCCATCTTACGAAGTTTATACGAGAACGCCGCCGCGTATTATATCCTCAATTTTTCTCCAACTCATTATAGGCGAAGGCAACATGTACATACATTTTGGCTGCACAATACAGTGATTTCTGACTAATAATTCGCGGCTGTGCCTATAACATCCATCGCGCTGAGTTGCATCGAGTCGCGTCAGTACATCACTTCAAAAGTTGCGCCAGGAATTTCGAATAAAATTTCCGTTTTGCCTTCGCGCCGCATCGAAAGGTTAAGCACTCCGAAAAGCTATCAAAAGTTGAAACGAAACTTCTTCGGGAAACGTTTTCGACGAAAACGACTATAATAATTAGTTTTGAATGTCGTAACGTTACATTTCCTCGTGATGCATTATTGACGAGTTTCAAAATGAACTTTCGCGCAGATTCCGCACGTCAAAGTTCACTTTGTTATCCGATATCGCTTTTACTAAATTATCGAGCGTTTTTCCAGAGGAAGCGGGGATGCTTAGAGGTGCGAGAAAAAAAGAAAAAGAATACAAATAACTAACAACAACATAACAAACAACGTACACAGAAAACCAACGCACAAACGCAAAATAGTCTCCCCTCATTAATGTATCTCCCTCCCGCAAAATTGAATCAATCCTTACTTGCCTCTAAGAATAATAGGCCATACCAGACTGAACCACTCCTTTCTGCTGTCTGCCTAGAGCCTCCCACCTGTTCCCGCTACCACTCCAAAGACCCTCTCCATAACCAACTCAAACGCCATGCCCCACTACCCGACCTCTCATGCCCTCAGTTCTTTCACATTCAGGCTATGCTCCTCTTTCTCATTCACCTTGACAGCTTCTTCCTGTAATCCCCCAAATAATACGGCACATAACCCCTAGTGCAGCTAAGACCTAAAAATAAATAAATAAAATAATACCAAGTGACTTGTTGATTCGTTTCACTACCATAAACACAAAATGGCCGCATTAACAACTACTACTACACGACATCAAGAAGCCAAATACTCAGGAGCCATTCTATAGGTAGAAAATAAGCTAGTAAAATACTGAAAACTTTCAACCAATATAACATCGAGCTCTAAATAAATAAAAAAATCAATCAGTGCAATGATCAAACAGATAAAGAAAAGACAGGAATAAAAATAATGGTGCCCCAGACTGGACTGTGAACGAAGGAACATGACATGCGTAAGAGAAACAGACATAAAGTTCAAAACAAACAAACAAAAAAAAAACCATGACAGATTCTGTAAATTCAAAGATGACTCACTATTTGGAAAACACTCAAATGATTATAAATCAAATACAGTAGAACCTCGATTATACGAGGTAAGTGGGGGAAAAGGTACCTCGGGTAAGTCAAAAAATCGGATCATCGAATGCCTTTTTTTTTTTTTTTTTTTTTGTCAGTAATAAACTCTTGGATGCTCGTTAAATTCATGGATTTCGCTTGAGGAGTGTTAAAATGTTTATTTCAATCTGTAATAGCCATGAAAATTCATGAGGAACATTTTATTAAAAGAAGCACTACATTATTGGGGTTTCAACTTGCAAAAGCATTATAGATATGAGGGCAGACGTACGCCATGTTGGCTCACACCGAGCCCGTCAATGCCGAATTTACTACGCGGTACGCTCCGCACAGTCGGATTCGACATCCACGGGCACGGCGTGAGCCAAAATGGGGCATGTCTTCACTTGTATTTATAGGGCTCTACCTGTGTGGGTGAAAATGAATGAGTGATCACGTGTACTTTCAAATAGAAACACTGCTATCTTCAGGAGAGTGAAAAAACGAGTAAAAATTATTCTACCAGTAGACCTGATTATAATTCAATTTCTGGTGATGATGCAATTAAATTTAGGGCAAATTTTCTTTGAAAGTGAATTTCTAATCGACTTAATGATAGTTGAAGTATGCTACACGCTTACGGTAAATCATACGTGATCACTCACACATATACAGGGCTGCCCACACTTGAAACTCCAAGTTCAAGTCCCAATAAAATCACATTTTCATTAAACCGCAACATGTAGTATCCTTATTGCAGTGTTCAAGGTTAACTTCGTTCAAGGCTACTGACAGACTACCAACACATTCTTTGTACACTGCCCTGTAATCCTCGTTCTACTTCGCTCATACAGCCTCAGCTAACATAATATTGACATATGTACGAATACAAAATGATTTATGAATCGGATAGAAAAAAAATTAACCTAGTTTTTTATGTCGGATAAGCGAATGCTCGGTTGGCAAAAATTGATCTCGGATAATTGAAAGATCGGTTAGTTAATGGTCGGATAATCGAGGTTCTACTGTACTAATGGAAATAACCAAAATAAAAACAGGAGAAAACAACGTCATAAACACTATGATAAACTTCAACAATGAACCATTTTCCTCACAAATAATAAAATATTTGTAAAAGACATTCGACAAGCTCATAAACCCAATGACCTGATAGGAACAGACATAGAACCAACGACATGACAACAATCAGACATTGGACAAACAGCAAAGAAAATAGGACCAATTTGGAACCAGATGGCTGCAGATTACCATGGTACTACCCTAGACTATACATACACAGCGTGTTTAATGAAATAGGCCTTCGTCTTTATTTTTATACGACAAAGAAGGATCTCAGTTTGGTATAATGTACAGTTTCCTTTCAGGGAAAAAATGTTCTATCCCCTCAAAATTCTAAATTTACTCAGAAGACGAACAAAATCAACTTTTTTTAAAAATCACACCAAGTATTACGAATGGGCTTTTCCAGTCGTTAATTCCGAAAATTTTACCAGATTTTCGAACCGGCTTAAATTTAAACCGCTTCATCCATTTCAACTTGGAAATTCAAATTCTGACAGACAAATTGAAATTGTATCAATAATCTGTTTCAGAAAATGCTTTTTGATTTTTCTTCTTCAAGCTTGACATAATCAGAAAATTTTCCGCAATTTCTTTCAACACCGCAGCATTCACCGAAAAATCAAAGCAATCGTCAAAATAGGAAATTGACGTTTTCACATTGCTCTGCAAATGAGACAGTCCGGGACAAACTGACTTGAATCGGAAAATTATATTTTGCTTTTTTAAAGGCATCTAATGAGGCAGACTCTGAGTTAAAAAAAAATAGCGGTTCAAATACAAGGGAGATACCGAGTTTCAAAGTGAAGTCTAAAAAACCCCAAGCTTTAAGAAAAACGCTGTTAAAATTTGGAAAGAATCTTGATCTTTTACCCATATTTTCTTGAATACATGAGATCGGATCGATATGGGACCATGTTTGACAAAAGGGTTAGAGAGCTAGGGGGACTAGATGGTCGACTTAGCTTTCAGAAAATATTGAAATTACATACATTAACAATATATTATTATTGAGGGCGGGGGGGGGGGTAAATTGACTTTCTAGGCAAAATAGCTCCTTCTGAGCTCCAGAAGTCCGCTAATGCATGGGACAAATGAGAATCTTCACCTAGTAAAAGGTCTAGTTTCTTTCCCACTGAAAAATTTTTCACCAATAAAAGAGGGATAAGATTGTCGTGATGAGAAATTTTCACCTTCTGCAACTTCGAAGACTTTTCCTCATCACACCATTTTGGCTGGTTTCTATCAGCTTATTTCCGTATTTTCGATCCATCAAAGAATAATCCGAAATCAAACAATGTCGCAACCGTACAGAAAAACCGTCGGTAGCTCGGACCTTGAGACGTACCAGACATATCAATCTACCTCATTCCTCGATCCGATCGCACGAGCTACAAGCGTACAACAAAGCATAGACACTGATCGTACCTCCTGCCATCGGTCAAAGCGTAAATTAGGTCGGAAAACTTTCGATGAACAATCAGCAAGTTCTCAAGTATGTCATCGAGTCCATGCGGTAGCCTCGCTCCTACTCCGGTCACCAGAAACCGTCCACAGAGCTTCAGCTTTATAAACTCAATACAAGGGCCGAATCGTCGGTCTTGCTCTCATCAAAGTTAGGTGGAAGCCATATCCACATCTCCACACGTCCAGATCTGGGACTTCCGAACATTAACGTAACTTACTGAATTGGGTCGTACGCTCTTTGAAAGCCTTTTGCTATTTTGTAATACCAATAACTTCACGTAAAAAGTAAAGTGCTGTAACTGTATCGTTTGCTAATTAAAACTTGTACATATAAACTCGACTCGGCCAACTCATTTATCGAACCAAGGACTGTTGATTTGGGGCTTGCTAACCGACAGCCCCAGGGCCCACGCTGTGGACCCTTCTGATCCACGTCGATCCGTTACGACGACCAACAGAAGTCCGAGTGGCTCAGTGACCTCACGACATGAACGTACCATAAATTTTCGAATTTCAGATGAGATGGTTTCGAGAAAACCATCAAATAGGGTAAAGGTGGCGAAGATGCCGCAGAGGCAAAGATGCCGCACCTTCAAAATAAATACATTGGCAACACTGAACCATGGAAACGACATCGTCATTATACGCCCCAGGCTACACTGACTTCCAGATAGCGTTTTCTTTTCACAGCGGAAGATATATGTGGTTCCGTGATTCTTTATTTACAAATTACTGCCCACTAAACGTGAATAAAATTTTCTTATCAGTATGACTGTTTTTGTATTCGGTCGAAGAAGAATACATTTATTCTGGTGAAGCGAAACGCGTGAAAGCAAAAAGTAAGTAAATTTATTGTAGAATACAATGAGGACATAACATTTGAGATTTTCAGCAATCTTATTGTGCATAATTGCCCAATCACTGATGACTGACGTCAACAATGTAAGGTTGGTGAAGATGGCAAAAATGAGTGGAAGCTAAGATGCCGCACTTCCCGCTGCGGAAAAATCACAATTTCTGTCAATCTGTCACTGACAAATTGAGCCAAGTCGAGTCAGACCCTGTGTCACAGCTGAAACTCTGCCCACCGGAGTAATCGTTGACAGAAGGTGCCAGAATTTCATTGTAATGACAGAATTTTTTCATTTTTTTGTCACACGGTTAAACGCAGAGCAACGTGAAGGTTGTGTTTTATACTTCGTGTGCGTATCTTTTCCTTTGCGCTAGCCGCGTTATGGTAAGTTAAAAAGGCGCCGTCGCGTATTTAATGGAGCTTAGCTGACCTATGCAGCATCTTACCCGGCCTCAGAAACACTTCATCAAAAGTTAGACATTCGCACAACGTCATTGTTTTTTGGTAATTCAAACGTGAAACTTTATTTTCATCATATTAAATATATGATGTACTACAGACCATAGTATATATACATACTTCAAAATATTCTCAATTTAACTTCATAACCACGAGATATGGCAATTCACAGAAAGGTGCGGCATCTTTGCCATCTTTACCCTAGGGGTTGGGTTACTAATTTCGGATGTAATGTATCATCACGTTTTTAATGCGGCCCTAATTTGGACTTCGTAATTGATTTCAGATGTGATACAGGCCAAATTAGTACGACTGCCAGTTCAAAGAAACATAGAAGTAGGGGTTATTTCAGTCACTGAGTAATAATTCCCATCAGATTTTCAATCCAGCCTCGTTTTTGGTCATTAAAGTCAAAATTTCGTCCATGAGAGAGAGAGAGAGAAATCTGACTTCTCCCAAAGAAATGTAACATAATATTAAAATTCATGTTTTTGAGAAGCTGATTTCAGAAATCTTATGACATTTTTTATTCGTCTTGACTTGACATTCAAAAATAAAATTTCACACTCTAGGTGATAAGACTGGTTCGACTCGGAGAACTGAACAAATTATCAAAATATTTACAGATTACTTGAGATCACTAATCTCGGATCATCAGATTTTGCAGCCGACTCCCCTCAGTCCACAAAATCTGCTGTTAAAGATTTAAGCTTTTGGTTTCGAAATGTCATCGGGTTGAAAATCTGATGGAATATTAGAAATCAACGACCCGGAAATCCATATTTCCATACTTTGCTTGCTTTTCCGAGTGAGAAATTAGGACTTTAGAGCCCAAATCAAGACTCGATAAAAATTCGGATGAGATACTGATAATGAGCGGTCCAAGAAAAACATTTAAATATTTTTCTACATAATTTACCGTTTAAAATTTGAAAGTTTATGGAGCGTTCTAGTTTTCTTCTTCAGAGGAAGGGGGAGATGATGATTGTTCTACGGAGCTCGTTTTTCGAGTAATGAAAATAGCTAGATAATATACGAAATACTATTAGCATCCTCCTCCACCAAAAAATAAATCAATAAAACCAGTTCAGAAAATTGATTTAAAAAAAAGCACCTTAAAAGATTCAAGAAACGAGATTTTTTAGAAATTTACAATAATTTTTTATCTTCACTCAAGTCCACTTTCGAATAACAAGAGAATTTTTTTCCCCACCTTATTGACTTTTAAATTACTGGACCCCTTCCCCCTTCTTGGAAAAACTTTTGACTACACTGTCGTAACGTTACAGTCTTAAAAACAGAAATTCGACAATTTCGAATTTCAGTGAATATTGCAGCTGTATTGAATTTTTTTTTTCAACGTACGGTATCTCTTTTCCTAAGGTAGATCAAATCATATGAGAAACTTTAATGAAGAAGCACGACATAGAAGGCAGAAAAGAAATTATCAATTAGCTCCATGGACAGTCGATCTGACAAATGGAGAAAAGTCTGGGCCAAAGAACTAAAGACAGGCCAACATGCGTAAAAGGAATGTCATCGAGATGGTTGCGGCTAGGGACGTCCTCAGAGTACAAAAAAGCCTACGCCCCTTTTCCCCGAATATCGAATTTCCAAGGAATGCCCTGCTCTACCAAAAAAGTCATATTTTTCTTTCTGGGAAAGGGTTTTGCTTTCCCTCTCTCTTTCCAGGAAAATGTCAGACGATTATCATGATTGAACCGC
Source organism: Acanthococcus lagerstroemiae (assembly GCA_031841125.1). Lineage (NCBI taxonomy): Eukaryota > Metazoa > Arthropoda > Insecta > Hemiptera > Eriococcidae > Acanthococcus > Acanthococcus lagerstroemiae. The sequence goes on along the minus strand of CM063108.1, from coordinate 37,531,437 downwards.
AAAATGGCCAAGAGATGAAACTCCTTAATTGAAATGTATACCATAAATAGTCTGTCAATTGCGTGTCAATATTTCTCGTGGTCTCTTGGTCTCCTTACATTAGTCGCATCTATAGAAGACAGAAATATACAATGCCAGAACAAAGTTGGCATGCAAATATGGTGAATGTTGCACAGAAGTATTCTGAGATCAAGATTTCCACAAAATACTGAATACATAAAGTGATTAAGTAGGTATTTGTATTACTCCATCTCAATTTTTCCAACTCACCTCTTCTATCCTCGATCTTTCACGAGGACAAAAACAGAGAAGGAACGACGACATTATTTCCCTTTTGTGCAAGGCAGCTGGGGAGATGTGAGGAACGAAAATCAAAATTATTAGAAAAAGTATTCCTTCATTTTGCCGATGATGAAATTTCACAAAACTCTTATCATCTTTCTGGCCAAAAAATACTATTACTCTCAAAATGGAACTTCCATATGGTAAAAGCCTGTGTATTGTTTATTCATATTTCTATGCAGATAACAGGTGTCCTATTGCCTCCTTCCCTATTTCGACCCCTATGCAGAAGATCATATTATACATTATTGCCAGATAGGATCCATGGTACAGAACTCTATTTGGAATGGGACACGTCATGTGGTCTCCTGACGACTGTTTGAAATCGTAAGGTCATCTATCTCCCTCAGAAGTATGGAAATGCATTTAAACTGACAATTCTGCGTTGCATATAATGCAGTCCATATTCAAGTACGAAATACTCCTTCATAATCAAGAATAAATAATACTAGGAAACGTGGAAGTAAAACGAAAACAGCCCTCTTCGAGTAATGACGCGTACAATTGTGCATTTTAAAATGCACTCCGTTTTTTTCTCTCGTTTTTTTTCTCGAATAACTAAGAATAAGTTTTCATTTTCGAGGGGTATATAATCCGGAAAAATACGCTATATATTTTCCTTTTAACTATAAATATATTATATCGTATGCATTAAGTAAACATCGTTAACTGTATTCGTAAAGAGCGGGTGTGAGTAAGAGAAGAAGGGGAGAGAGGGAGAGAGAGAGAGAGAGAGAATTCCGCAGAAGATTCCTCGTTCAGGAACAGGAAACGGATACACTCGTGTATCCCGATGTTGTATCGATGATTAAACAAGCTAGAGGGAAGAACAATCGAAAAGGAGAAGGGTTCAGGGGAAAAAAAAGTATAGCAGTAACGTGCGTTACAGTTGATTTTTTTACTGAATCGGATATTTTACATCCATTATTTTTAAGTAATTCATAGTATTTGCTTAGTTAATTATTTTTAATTTATTGATTCGTTTATCTTTCGGACAAAATTTTGCAGATATTATGTGCTGCCGGTTACAAAACCATATAGGGGAAAATATATTTTACTCAACACCTGCACGAAGAGTACTTCCTTACTTACCTACTGCTCGCAGCTAATATGCAATTTGATCCTTTCTCGAAAGATGTTGAGTAAAATATCGTACGCAACTTGGGAGGGAAAAGTGAAATAAGACTCTTGTGTGTTGTAGCTTTCAACTTCAGCTCGTGCTGCAAACTCGCAGTCCTCTTACTTCACTATTTTCCCCTTGTTACGAAATAGACTATTACACTGCATCTGATTACCGGGTCCCTGGATGTCTCTCGCTATCATCTCGTTCAACTCAGAGCTCAAAATTCATCTTCCAACGGGTAAAAGGTGCCCGATTAATTTTGATCAATCGATAAATTTTAATTATTTAATTAATTCTTAATAATTGAGCAAATTAAATTATTCAGTTAACAATTAATTTCGATCAATTGTTGTGAACTAGAACCAACCGGTTGTTTATTTATTCATTCCTTCCCTCCAAAAAAGAAGTTTTGATTGTCTTGGGTACTTCAACAACAATAGATTAATTAACCAATTTTGAATAATATAGAATTTTTAGATAATCAATTGTTTTAAATTACATAATTATTTTTGACTAATTATTTTTGGTTGGTTGATTAGACTGTACAACATCACAAATGCCTCGAGAAACGAATTTCTAGATCTATGTTTCACATTGATTTCGAATACACTGGCCAATTCTTTCCTCTATCCCAATTACCCACAATTTTCATATAAATTGCCTTAGGAGTGGCTGAAATCGGTGTTTTTCCAGCTCATTTCTGAGTTATAATATATGTTACGCCAAATTCATCAAATTGACGATTTCATAAAATCGGCAACAAAATTTGTCGAATTTGTAAAATCGGCCGGTTCTGCTGATTTTATGAAACAAGCAATACATTTTTACCAAATTTATAAAATCGGCATGTCTAGGGTCACTTGGGGCAAAACGTGAACACCTAATTCTCAGGGTAATATGTGAACATTGTCCAGCTTTCTGTAGAAAGAGTTTCAAAAGGAATTTTGGACGACAATGTGCAGGGAAATCTTTCTTCTTGTGAGAAATAATCTGACCTATTCTCATTTAGAATTAAGGAAAAAAAAAATTGGCGCAAAACTTCCCTTTTTCTAGGGGAAAAAAATGGTCTTGCAATTTGAAAACAAAAAGTAGATTGCTTACGATGTAATCATTATTTCTCGATTGTTTTCACATTTTTGAGTGACAAAAAGAATGAGCTTTCTTTGAATGCTCTCAAAAACTGATAAGTCTTAACTAGTCAACAACTGAAGAAGGTTAAATTTATGAACCACCCAGAGGCAAAAAAGGAAACACTGTTCGGGCAAAAAAGTGGAGATTATTCTGATTGATTTGAGAGAATATTTTGCACGCGATTGCATGCATAGTTGGTAATTCTGCTTTGGAACCACCTGCACTCTACGCCTTCAACGTCTTTCAAACTTCACACAGCTTCCGCCTCTTTTTCACAAGTCCATTTATCTTGATCCATTAGGTCAAATTCAAAATCAGAGTCATAAGAAATAACTGCACTGGCACTGTTTGCAAACAAACATTGAAGAGTATTTCTGAAGGTACAGATGGAGTTTATGTCTCATTTTATCAGTAGAGAAGTCATGATTGAACAAGTCGATGACATTATTCGAATTATGAGTAGTACTCGTCTTCATTTTATCTTATCATACATCTTGCTTTCCAGTGAGCACGTGAAAATTTTGACCTCATCCGTCAGGTACACTCATCAGCAACAATTATTTATTATTGATTTTGTAAAATCGGCAACAACTGCTCTTGCGCTACTGATTTTATAAAATCAGCAAAATATCTACCGATTTTATGACCTCATCGTCAGTTTGATGAATTTGGCGTAACATATACAAATTAATAAAGAATTGAAATATAAATGCAGATTTCAAATCTAATTTTGAAATTTTAATACAAACTTTTTGATTAGATGACTTGAGGCACTCAGTAAGACCTAATTTGACACGTTTGGGTATTAGTGGGAAAATAATAGTGTTTCTAGACTTATTTTTGCGCTGAATCCGAAAGTAACCTTAAATCTTCTTCGAACCTTCGAATGATCTTCTACAAACCAAAAATAACAAAGAGGAGGCCTTACATATCGAATAAAAAAAGAATTCAAAAAAATCAAGCAAGATCTTGAAATAATGCTCAAGTCCTGTCTTTCGGAGGATTACAAAATCCGTTCTGTCCCGATCAGAGGGGGGAGGAGGGGTCCAGCCGTGTTGGAAGAACAAACGAGAACGAGAATAAAAATGGCATAGAACGAGAATGAGAACATTGGTAATTTTAGGGTAAGACGATCGAGGAACATAAACGAGAACCATGTAGTTAGAGAAGAACGAATGAGAACGAGAACGAGATGATTTTTGCGTTTTCTTCCAACATCTTTGCGGTTGGCACGAGAGTAAAGTTCTGAAAGCCTAAAACCAATTATATATATTTTTAAATGAAAGAAATCAAACTGTAGTACTGTACCAGTGTTGAAAGAACGAACAAGAACGAGAAGAAAAACAGCATGTTCTTGTTCTCAGAACGAGACCGAGAACGAGAACATGGTGGGGTTGAGAACGCGAACGGCAAATGGGAGTGGGAACAAGAACGGGAATGGGAACAGGAACAATATAGAAATGGGAACGAGAACGTTTGTAATTTTAAGGTAAGGAAAACGAAGAACATGAATGAGAACCATGCAGTTAGAGAAGAACGAAACGAGAATGGGAACGATGATTTTAGCGTTCTTCCAACACCAGAGTCCACTTTTCTCTTTTAGAAGAAAAAATGTCAAAAATCAAACGACTGTTTGTTTCTAGTTTCGCTACATCCGAACTTCATATCAGATGAGGATGTTTGATCCAACCTTGATTTAGGCCCCAAAATGAACATTCTATACTTCAAACTGGCGACAGTGGACTATCTTCTGAACATCGAGATAAAGGTTTTAGGGTCTTCGATTTCGAAGGCTGTCATTCGTTTTTGATCAGATCCGATTTTCAGAACCCAGTAAAGAGTCGCTGCTCAAGGTCAAGATAGTCAAGATTACAACCAAATGCATTGTACATATTGCATGCTTTTAATGTTCATGCAACTCGTACCCATGTGGATTTCACGTAAGAAATGTATTTTTTGATGGAATTTAAGCCCAATTTACTCAATTCTGAAGTCCTTATACAAGCAACCATTTGCCCACCACCCGCCTCAATTGTGATGATAACTGAGATTTTTTCAGAAGAAAATAAATCATTTCTTTTTCTCCAGGTCGAAGGAAAATGGACGTTTAGCGTATTAGCCCGGTCATACATCTTTTCATGTAAGCGAATTCTCATTCTTCCAATTTCCTTTATTTAAACTAGAGGGGGGGGGGAGGCACAATGATACTTCTGCCTTTCAACTTCACGAGCGGGGAAAGCGCCCACTTTGCTCCCGACTTCAGGACCACTGGGCCATCCCCACTCCTGCAGTTGGGTCACGACCAATAGCTATTTAGAAAAAAATCAGCTAAAAAAAGGATCGAGAAAGTTCAGAAGAAGAAAAATGAAAAGGGTGCAAAACGAAGCTAACTCGAATCGTGTGTTGGTTATATACGAGTAAGTACTTTCATGTAACACTGTGCAACTATACATAGAGCTATTACAAAATACCGAATACAATACACATATTATACAAACACACACACAGAGCAAATGAGAAAGCGTGTTCGGGCCTTTGTCCGGGCTATTTGCCTTTTTGGCGGGCTGTAAACGCGGCAACCCATTTCGAATTAATTAAACGCGCGATGACGCGTACCAAAGAAATTTGACGAATGGAACGGGCCCGAAAAGCGTATATAAACCTATGTTCGCCTAATCCGCGTCTAAATTTGCGGAATATGATCGAGACGAGCCATCGAGCGCCGGCTGAATATCAAAGACGAATTAAAAGCGATCCTCGAAAATATTTGCAGCCTACGCCTAATTGTGAGACCGTTAACTGCCTCGGCCGTGTACACCGAACAGATCGTAAATTCGGCCGGACGCATTGGCATTGTCCGTATAAAACTAATAACTCGCTCCAACAGGACGTTATAAAAGTTACTTAAGGGTAACTGCACGGCGATATTGAATCTCACCCCTGAGTAATCGTTTAAAAGTCAACGATAATGGAGTCGGCCGTCCGGTATCCATTTACCGGGTGTGCGACAATGTTCTCCGCTGACCGCCGTCGCGTGATCATCAAATTTCAAAAGTGTATTTCCTGTAATGGCGCAAATATACGAGGGTGGCCGAAGAATAAATGCCGAATGCTCGGCCTTGGGAAAAAGAGAGAAAAATGAGAAAAGGAGGGTCGTGACTATTAGGTGGCCGGAAGAAAACGGGCTCCTCATCGCCGTATAAATGATCTTCGCCGAAACACACTCTCCTTCAACCGCGCCTCTTTAAATTCGAATCTGTTCGAGTATGAATTTTTGGTCTTTTGATCAACGGCGTACATATACTGCCATCGAAAAATTTAATGGGCCGTGGGGTTATTAAACTGAAATTTCTGCTCGACTCCAAGTCGATGTTTTATTCAACGGTTATACAACCGAACGCGGTGGTAGGATGGGTTTTACAATCCGCATACGTAATTATTTGTAGAATGTAAGGGGCAGAGGACACGTCACTACTATAAAGCGACGCACAGTGGAACAGAATAACAATCTAGTCGGGCCAAAGTGGCAAAAAGAAAAGTTCTAGACCATTCACTCATTCTTTATATGTAGATGCATTCTGCTGGCTATACACTATGCGTTATTCGCGCATTACGAACCATCAGCAAACTCTTTCCTAACACTATTCGCGATTCATTCCTCAGTTCCCGTTGATGTTGCGATTAAGATGAATATTATTTCTTGGTGGGGTGGGGGACTACAAATACTCCAAATTTATCCAATTTCTCACATGTACCTCTCCGTCTCAACCCATTGGTTTTTTGGTCAAGGGGGGGGGGGTGAACCCCTACCCCTCCCGTCGGTACGATCCTGCCCGTTTTAAATTTTGCGATTTGTCGCGAATTAGTCCAGTTTCTGCGCGCGTACTACAATACAGATATTCTTCCGAGATTGAATTCAAAAAATGACTCTAGCTCAATTTTGACAACGGATTTGAATTTGTCGCGTAAACTGGAGTAATTAGCACTATTCCCGAGGCCGAAGTTTTCCGAAAATGTTTTCGCCTCAAAAAACACATATGTACAAGGAGAAATTTTCAAAATTAAAAAAAAATCAAACTTTTCAGTTAACGACTGATTTGAATCATATTTTCACACTGAGTTCAAATTCGTTGTTCCAATTGGGCGGCGATACTACGTTTCCGAGATGCGCTCCAAAATGCCGGTGAAATGGGTCACAAAATGTCTCTAGCTCAATTTTGACGATGGATTTGAATTTGTCGCGAAAAATTGGATAATTAACACTATTCCCGAACCCGAAGCTCTCGAAAAATGTTTTGGCCACAAAAACACATGATGTAGGTATATGTGTCAAAACTAAACGAAAGGTCCCATTTGGTCGGTATGAAGTTATGCATACTATGTTGCTAAGGAATAAATTCTCTTTCCAATGAAACCAGAACAAGCTCGGTGCGTTCAAAACTCGCGGAGATATAACAGCGTGAACGCGGGATAGCGAAAATCCTAAAGTCGAGAAAAACGCGTTTATTTTTAGGGTGTTTGCCCGCGCGCAGCGCTGCAAGCACCCTATTGCAATCGAATTTTCATTTTTTACTTTTTTTTCATTTAATACGACTGAATTGTTTACAGCTCATAGTTCAGTTTTAGCTCAGTTGCGTTCTCCATCAACTGCTGCCATCTATCGATAAGTCAGTTTACTATTATGAACGTATCCTCTCCGTTACGATTTACAAATCCAACTTGTTTACGTTTTATTTTGTTATTTTGTATTTTACTCATGACAGTATTGTGCGGCATGTACTTTTCTACAAAAGGAACTATTTCCTCAAAGAAAGTAAAGACATTAACTGGATTTAGAAGAGGTAAGTGTATTGTTCGTTTGTATGAATAATGGGTTCTCAGTTCAATTAGTGTATAATGGACTCGAACCAAGTACATGCAACATTCTGTGGTACTCTTATCAGGAAATTTTCAGAGGAATAATGCGATGTGAGTTATGTCTCATAAACATGTTAGCAGTATTAAGTGGTAATTTTAGTATTCTGTTTCAGGTCTTTCACAAATATTTTGTTTCTCATTCGACTATTTACCTTCGTCTTTTCGTTATCAGGAACGACGAATCATCCAAAACTGTCAACATGCCTTCAACCACAAATTTGAACTTCTATTATAATCATGTAGCGGAATTAAAGAAAAACATGAATAAATAATTGGCAGATCACGATCACGTTTTGTCACCAGACAGCGGTTATCAGTTCATATTCATTGAAATTCGTGAGTTTTAAATTCCTTGGATTTATGTCCTTTGACTTTATTTGCCTTGTAAAGGTAGAGTGTTTGATTTCTGCTTGCCGCTTGGAACTTGGAACGAATTAAACAGAAAATGGAAATATGTATTCTAGTATGTTCAGTGTTGTTCAGTCTGCTGCGTGATTGCAGTCTGCAGCTTCACAGTTTGAAGCCTTGAACTTCCATGATGTGCGTGTAGCACCTAGGGTTTTTGCTGTGTTATCGCATTTCAAAGTGTTTCAATTTATAATAAATGTGACGCGTTGCGTGAAAAGGGCCACTGTGGTGATTTAAAATTTTGAGTTTGCGAGTCCGGTACCACCGATTTCCAAGGTCTACAAATTAAAGAATACCGCATTACAGAGCCGGGAGATCTCATAAGCGGAGAAGCAACCTCAAATTCTGTAGACCTTGCCAATCAGTGGTACCGTACTCGCAAACTCAAAATTTCAAAATCACCACAAGGGCCCTTTTCACGCATCGCGTCACAAATAATAAATAAGAATTTGCAAACAACCTATTGCCAGGTCCTCCGGACCTCGCTTGTTTTCAATAAATACGACTGAATTGTTTACAGCTCATCGTTCAGTTTTAGCTCAGTGGCGTTCTCCGTCAACTGCTGCCATCTATCGATAAGTCGGTCTACTATTATGAATGTATCCTCTCCGTTACGATTTACAAATGCAATTTGGAAAGATGAAAATAAAAGATTCTCATTCTGGCGTTCGTGCTTCGTGGCATAGATATATTTTTTTTATCGCATAGACATTGGTACTGTGTCTGAATATTAGCTTCAAAGCTTTGAAATTTCAGATTTGGGCGATTTGGTTTTGTTTTATCAATACCAGTGTAGGAAATTAGCGCAACAACACAAGGAATGCGGAGAAACCGGACGTTTTTGCAGTTTTAGGATAATTTTGAGAAGCCAGAAGTTGGAAGCTGAAAGTCTTTCAGCTTCAGCTAACACCCTCTTACTACCTTGCTATCTGCGAGGTAGCTTGTTAAACAATATGCGCTGCAACGCCAGCAACGCTAACCGTTTAACACGCTTTCAGTGATAGGAGATAGTATATTATACGTTCTGAAGGAGTTAAACACTGTTTTCTATTATTTTCGTTTCCATACCATTCGATCAAATCCCCTCCCAGCCCTTGTTCATTAGGAGAATAACCGGCTAAGTCGAATCTTTTTCAATACTGGGAGTTGCTCGGTACAATTGCATTTTTTCGACCCTTTTCACTACTTTCAGGCCCTAGACCCACTTGCACCTGAAAAATGAAGGTCCTAAGATGTTAAATCAACAACAACAAAAAATCCATATTTTGACTAGTGTACACGATTTGGGTTGTATTTCAAAAACTAGGATTGGCCAAGTGGGACCTTTCGTTTAGTTTTGACACATATTATACAAAAATCGTCAAAATTTAAAAAAAAATCAAACATTTTCAGTTAACGACTTTTTTTCACTCAATTTTTACGTTGAGTTCAAATTGTGCGGCGGCGCTCCATTTTCGAGATACGCTCCAAAATATTGGTGAAATTGGTCAGAAAATGTTTCTAACTCAATTTTAACGACGGACAGCAACTAAATTACAAGAGAGAGGGGGTGCTTGCCCCCAAGCCTCCGCCAGAGTCGGGAAATTCTAGTAGATTGATCAAGACTTGAGAAAATCCAGCAAGTCAAAAGGTTTTTTTTAAAGCCAACACAAACAAATTTTGATACGTAGGAATTTTGACTTGAGTCAGTAAGGAATATAACATTTTTTCCCTTTCAGAAAAAACTCTTCGCCACGTCCCTGAAGACAGATTTCAATTTGTCACAAGAAATTGAGCAGTTAGAACCATTCCCGAGGCCGAAGCTGTTCGAAAATCTTTTGCTCCAACCAGGCCTGACAAGAGACGGGATTCATCCCAAGCCTGGATTTTTGAAGACCCGGATTTCTCGTCGTCTGTCTTTCCTTTTTCCTTTTTTTTTTCCACATTGTCTATCTGCTTTTTTTTTACAAATCATCGAGGAAAACCCGTTATTTTTGAGATAAGCTGGAGGAAAGTTGTCCCCTCCCTGCCCGTATTATACCTCGTCGACCCTGCCTTCAGTTTCCAGGAACAGCTCGGCAATTGTAGATACTAGCCCCCTGGCCACTTCGCGGCCCAACCCCCGCTGTCACTCGCTTTGTTTGTGCCGGCCTCTGCCAATCCCCACCACAGCTGTCCTCCTCCCTCACAGTCACTTTCCCCCACCATACTTCTCCTCGCCCACCGCGACACCCTTCCTCACCGTGGCCGTCCTCCCTCTCCAGGAGCTTCTTTCTACCTCCACCGAGAAGTCTCCCCAGGGTAGGGTACCTCTGGTGAAACGTGAGATTAAGGTACAAGGGAGGCCACCAGGAATTTATTCCCACGGAGGGGGAAGGAGGAGGTGGCTTTTACTGTTTAGTGTATAAAGAGCCCTCCCCCATCACAACTCCTCCTCGTCCTTCACCGCGACCTTCCACCTCCAAGCTTCCTCTTCCACCATGAACCCCCTCCCAAGGGTAGGCTACCGCTGGAGAAATGAGCGATTAAGGGGCAGGGTAGACAACCCGCAGTGGGTTTATTTCTCCCGGAGCCGGTGGTGACGGTGGCGGCAGCGGATTTTACTAAGCTCCCTCCTCCACTATGAACCCCCTCCCATGGGTAGGCTCCCTCTGGAGAAATGAGCAATCAAGTGGCACGGTAGACAACTGACAGTGGGTTTTTTCTCTCTCGGAGGTGGCGGCGGATTTTACTTTTTTAGTATATAAAGAGATATGCCCTCACTTTGCTCATCACATCTTGAAATGTGTGAGATGAGCTATGGCAGAGACTGACCCTAAAATTGTACGAATAATTTAATCTGCGAAATTAAAAATCATAAATAATTGAAAAATAAGCTAACTAAAGCTATTGAACTCATAATTCAAATATAGATTAAATCTTTTTTCTAACTAATTAATTTATTTAATATGTTCTGTACTTTATTTAGAACAGATTTAGTGAACATTGTAAACTTTCAACAAGATTTTAAATTCATCAGGCCTTAGAAGACCAAAAAGTGAATTGCAATTTTTTAAAGAATTTTTCTCACATTTTGACTTCGTTTATGGGAAAAAGTGATTTTGTCCAGCAAGATTTGAGATCCAATTGTGCGTCTGTCACTTTTTTTTGTATGAATGGCTATTGATGAAATAATACATAGTTAATGGTATGAATATCCGAATCATTCATTGGAAACCTTAGCCGAAAGCTGCAGAACATTTTTTTTTTGCCCGAAAAAAGACGTGTAACAACTCCATTAACTATGTAACGCCAATGATTCTCCAAATTTGAGAAAAAGAATTTTCTGTATGCGTTGTTGGAAAGAAGTGAAAGGACAAAAGCTCTGGAGGTTCTCTGGTAGAAGTTTGGGGGTTCTTCTCCTCACCTTTCATCAGTGCGCCTCTTAAAGTGCGTCCACATTAGGATGATCAGCCCAAGATGAATGTAGTGTGGACGTGCGGATGATCAGCCAAAATGAAGCTGAAGAACTGATCAGCCTGGATGATCATCCTTAATCCCCAATCGACTTACTGGCGGTCTGATCAAAAGATGCTGATCATCCCAGACTGATCATCCTAATGTGGACGCACCTTTAGAGAGTTGAAAACAGCTAAGATCGACATTCCCCAGCTACAGCCTTGTTAGTAATGAATCACATATCAATACTGTCTTCTTCAAAATATCCGCCGATTGTTTCTGCCGTCAGCGGAAGTGGTGAGCTCAAGGCAATGTAAACATAGTAAAGGGAACTCACACACTCACTTTTAAAAAGAGATACCAACAGCACAAAAACATAAGCGTGTATCTGCATCTAGAATTACCAAAATTAAAAATATGAAATGAAACCCCGAATTCGGCTTCGACAGGTATTTTGCAACCCTCGTCAATTATAAAAAAAGAAATCCTGTTATGACGATTTGCAGTTCATTTTAAAGGTCTCGTCGATGATATCAGCGGCAAAGGGAGCTAATAAAAACAGAAAATTTAACTCGAATCTCCCAGGTTACTCGATACGAATAAATTTGCTTTGTTTACCCGCAATCGAACTTCGTTTTTTGTCGCTAGCTTTCCTTGTAACCTGTATACCTAGAGTACACTTAAGCTAAATATCGAAATATAAATATTCGAACTACCGTAATTCGTTTTTAAACCGACGAGAAATTCGATTCGACGACATTCGACTCACTGTTATCTATATCATGAATTATGGAGACAGAATTATCATACAAATCCAGTTCACCTTTGCTAAACAAATTATTTAATAAATTTTGAGGAATAATAAAATCACTTTACGTTATCTCTGAAGAAAAAACGAAAAGGGAATTAATAACACAAACGGTGAAGACAGACTCTTATACTCGTTAGTCAACTAAATAACAATCACCATCGCCACTTCGAAAATTTTGTGAGGGAATGAAGGAATTCTTCAACGAATTTGTATTCGAAAAGAATCGTGACTTCTGAATTGACAAAGGATAACTGCATTTCTCAGCTCACTTCGGAAATCAACAACTTCGAAAACGTACCGAAATTTCATTTCACTTTTGGACCTACTCAAATTTCTCCGAGTACATTGTACGAATTGCAGAGCACTGATATCGCTGGTACAGGAAGAAGAATGTTGGTGAATCATGGTAATTTTTGTTTTAGAATTTGAGCAATGTTTTTGAGCAGGGTCAAGGCTCATTTTTTCGGAGAGCACACCTAGAATATCACTAGAAAATGCATATAGCTGGAAGCTTTTCTTTTCTGTCTGACGTACCAGCCTATCACTGGTGTATATTACTATCTCAAGGAAACCAGTTCATAGTCTTCTTTTCTTTTCGTCATTTCATATTTTAGTTGAGTGTAATATGTGATGTACACACCCGGTATCCCAGGAAACGGTACCTTAAGTCGGAAAATTATACTTATTCTAATAATCAAGTGCATCTTATATAGCAAGAAAACCGCTCGATCGGTTAAAAATTGTGGGAGGTACAGCATTTTGAAAATAACATGTAAAAACTCAAGTTTTAGAGAAAAAACATTTGAAGTTAGGAAATATCCGAATTGACGTAAAGCAGTGAGTATCAATGAGACTCTCAAACTGAATTGACAGTCGACGAAAAACACGAACTTTTTTTTTAGCACAACGGACAAAGTGGTACAAAATGCCTATCGAAGTTGAATTTGAGGTTCCATTTCATATTTTCTGTTTTGGTAACTCTAGACACAAATAAACTCATACATCAAAGTAATCAAGACACGCTGATTTCTTGCAGTCATTCCGAATAACTTTCCAAAGTTACGCATGTTTCAGTTACACCACCGTACGGGGTGAAATGAAATCGGAATCTCTCTCGCCCCCTTTGGAATACTCAGTGAGTCTCAAATAAACGTATCAGAGTAATACATAGGTTTGGGAGAATTTTAAATGAGTTTCGAAAAAGAGTCTTGGGTAGTTCGTTTTCAAAAATCTTACAATCATATACAAGTTTTAGAAAGCTTTTAAAAAAATTTTCAAAGTTCTGAAAAATCAAATTCTTAATTTTGAAAACCAGTAATTAGGCCTGAGAAAGTCATAAAGAAACGTAAACGAGTGTTAAATAGTCTTAGCGAGTCAGGCAAAATTTTGGAAAAATCTTGAAGAGTAAACCAGTCCGAAAAAAACTAAGAGATTTTCACTAATATTCTCAGTTAATCTTAGGCACTGCTGCCACTCCATCCTCGAGGGGAAAATTAGATGGTATTGTAATACATGTTAGGTTCCCAAAAATTGTCACACAGTCGATAATACTCCAATGAAGTGGGCAAAAGTGCCAATACTCTTTCGACGGTATTTTAATGTCCAACAGTAAGTAACTCTTATTCACTCAAGTTACCAACAAGGAGACAAAAAATGATGTAAGTTCAAAAGTTATCACATGCGTGCATCGCCATACGTCCCACCGCACCATCTTCGGGGTGGGGGTGTGGAAGAGGAATAAAAAACTACATATTAAATTCCTACACATTCTTGACTAATCAATTACTCCTTCCAGGATTACTTCCCGGATCCTTCATTAATCCTAACTTAGTCTGAATGAGTTTTAAAGACAGTAAAATATGCACAAAAACTTCTACCTCTGTCTAAATAAGTCTCTGGAGTCCATCACAGAATGAAAGAACAGTAACAAAGTGAGAATAGGTGTTGAAAGTACCGAATACGTATTGATGGAGTTTGCAGAGTTTTCTATCAAATACTACAAGTGTCGTAGTGAGTTTTAACAGAGTCGGCTGAGTCTTCAAAAGTACTGGAAGAGTCTTCATAGGTCTGAAGTCCGATCCGTCTTAAATAGGATGTGAACCAGTCGCAGCAAAGTCAACATGAGTCCAAAAGTGTCGATGAGTTTGATGGAGCCTGGAAAGTATTTTAACGCGTCTTAAAGGGGCTGTATACTCGTATAAGATCCGAGTCTCAAGCCTTCATGTTTTCAAATTACTGTTTTTATGATTAAACTGACTGCACCAGCCGGAAGACAACTGCATTTACCATTTAACACCCATTTTGGAGAAAAAACTGGTATCGATCATTGTTTACTTCATGCTCTCAGAAATGCCAAGCCTCAATATGAAAAATCTAAGAACCAAAATTGAGTTCCGATCAAACATTCAGAATCTGAGACTCAAAGAGCCCAGGCACATTTAATTTTTCCAGTTATGACTACTTCGTCTTTTCTAAAAAGTAAAATTTTGATTTTAGCCAGCGAGCTGAGAAAAAAAAAAAATCTAATCGAATGTTGACAATCAGCAACCTAAAAACCACTATTTCATTAGCTGCCAGGTTTCATTTTCGTAAGTTAGGCCGATTCGACCTCGTTCCTTTTTATCTTAATTGTTTTTTTATTATTATTATTATTTTCTTTATTTTTTACTTAATTTGTTTCAGCACTTCCTACGAGCTAGGCACCCGAGGACAATGGCTCTTTTGATCCCTTATGCAAGTTCAACGCCGTGGATCCCAATTCAAAAGGACGTTGCTCAGCCCGGGCACTACTAGGAAACCAGAAAATAAAATATGGTCACATCTGTACAGGGCCGGATCAACATCTGATCTTTTTTCCTACATCATGTCCCTCGTCCAATTAAACTGACTGCTCTTTGGGAGGGCTGTCAAAATAGTGCCACATTTTTTATGCACGTAATTAGTGTAAAACCATCAACCTTTTTTCAGGGAGGGGCTCCAAAAGTCTTGGAACCCGCTTTTTAGCGTACAAAGAAACCCAGCAAAACATTTTTCTCTTAATTTTAATAATGATAGGCATGATGAGCCGTCAAGGATATCCTTCTGTCTCAAGTTCGCCGTTGGATTTTTTTTAGAACAACTGATTTCAAGAGAAACAAGCTCCCAATTCTTAGAAACAAAAGTTCAACATCATGAAGATAGACGAGCTATAATAGTTTGGTTCTAAAACTTCCGGGAGCTTGTATATCTCCTCGCATTGAATGAAACAATTGGGTACAACACCGAATGGAACTGTAGAAAATAAAAATGCACTGTACTCGTATAACCTATTTGCTCGTTATTTAAAAGTTGATACACTCGGTTTTCAGTGTTTCTATTCTAATAAAATAACGATACGAGCTCGATTATTATACACAAATTGGCTCGATGCGTCGCGCTATCTGCGTTTACGAAATTACTAACGAGTCGTCAGTTCCATTCTATCTGGTGATGGTAATGATCGACTCCATGTACCGAAGTCAGTCAAAAGTTTAAATTTACGCGCCATTTCGATTTTACTTGCGCTCATTTGGTCGATAAGAAAGCACGTTCAAAAAGCATCGAACCCGGTTTCGAACGTCATTTAAATAGCAATTTATATTTTATTGCCCTAAGAATTCTCTCGGCGCTTTTCACTGGTTAGTTTCTCATTCTAGATCGTCAGCGAGCGAATGGAGTTCTCATGTGCAGTTACTCGAAATTTCTGCCCGTATAATTTGGTTCGTAGAAAAGCTCTAACACCTCTACATACGAAATATGGACCCTTGTATTTTGAGGTACTCATTTGGCGACACTGATGACAGTTTGGCCAGTTTGAAAAGAGAATCGCCCAGGGCCTATTAAAATTCAAAAATGAAAATTCTAACTTTTCTAAGACTTATTTTATAATGTCTTTAGGTTTTAGTGCTATGAGGGGCAGCCTCCCTTTGTCCGACAAACATACATTTTTTAAATACAAATTGGCTGAAATTTAAAATTAATTACTCTTTTGCATTTTGTATAGTAAAACCTCTCCCAAAAACAAAATCCTACATAGGCCAATTTTTTAGAGTTGTTGGAGAAGGATACAAATATGTATCTTTAACGGAATTCATTAAAAATTGCTAACTGAATGACACTAAATCAGAGTGGCCAGTTCTCCCCTCCCCCTCCCAAAAAAAAATCCCTGACTTTTCCAGATTTTTTTCAGATTTTTCCACTCTCCATTTTTCAACTTTTTCATGACAAACAAATTTGAAAAAAAAAAATGTTCGAGTGAGTCTAACAGAGAAAATTGTACCTACAATACTATCACATCATAAAATTTTTTTCAAAATTCCCTGACTTTTCTCTGATTTCTTCACGTGTGCTCACATTCTCTGACTTTTCCCGGTTTTCCAGAAACTGGTCACCCTGTAAATGCTACCACTTAACTCGGGTTGATGGCTTTATTGTATCTCATCTCTAAATTACACATCTACACCAATTTTTCATGTTTGTGCCTTTTCCGTGCATTTTTTGATTTTATATTATAATTAATCAAGTAATGGTAGGGTCAAGCTTAATGATCTACAAAATATCCTGGAAAAAAACTGGAATGAATAAATTCAGGTTAAAATCCTATACAATCCATATTGGAAGCAAGTAGCTCTTATGACCACTGAAGGTACAAGTACAGAATAAATAAAAATCAGCAGAGGAATCCACCACTGCTTTTTAATTTATACTCCGAGAATATTTTTAAAAAAGCTCCGAAAGGGCTTAAAATTGGCATTAATTTTATTTTATTATTATTTTTTTACATTGAGTAGGGGTTTCTACGTAGCTTACAATCTTATATTTCTACTTTTCTTTCTGTCATGTCTGTGAGCCACCACCTACTCCGCCCACCGTTGGGCATATGTCTGTCACCCTCTTCCAAGCCTTCCTGTTTGTTGCTGTCTGTTTCCAGTAGGGCCCTAGCTGTTTTAAGATCCAGCGCGTGGCTGGTCGGCCTTTACCTCTGTTACGGTCCAATGAGATCCAAAGAGTACATTACAGGTTCCATTTCTCAGGAATCTCTCTCGCCATGTGACCAGCATATTTAAATTTTAGTTTTTTGATTTTATATCCGATAGCCATTATGCAAAAACATTGCAGTTCATTTTATCAAATCATCATCTGTGAATAAAAACAAGCAGACAGTTCATCCTTCTGATCAGTAGATATAACTCCGTCTGTCATTCGAGTCAAAAAATCAAAACTAACCTCGGTTGTTTTCACAATTAGGGTTTCAATAATTGTATTAATCGCAATGTAAATGCTACAAAAATAGTGTTTCGTTGGACATTTTGGCTGCAACCTGCCGGAAAATTGAACCGCAGTTTTATTTACACTGCACAGCGGAAGCACGAAGTAAAAATAATAATAATAATAATAATAATCTTCTCTTCATAATCAGTAGAATTTCCAGAGAGAAACTTCCTCAATAATGACTTAAATTACTTTTTCAGAAGAAAAATGACCATGCATAAGTGGTTAGCCTGCAATTCCCATTTCGATAAATTTTGCTTTTTTTTTAAAGTTAATTTAAATTGATTTTTTTTTTAAATTGTATTCTTCGACCCTCTGTGTGATGCAGGATGAGAAATTCCAAGTATTAGATAAAGAGTTTTTGTCAACTTTTGACAGATAATTGCGACTACAAAAGTGTTTCCATCTCCGTGAAAAAATCAAAAATGTCAATAGGTCTAAGTTCAGAAATTCTTTATTAAGAGCTGAACTAAATAAATTTCCCGACCTTACTCAAAATAAAAGAATATGCTGAGGGTTGCAGCTGCTTTCATTCTAAAGCTCTAATTCCGATGAGCAGGTGCATTATAAGGAAAAATATTGAAATACCTGGAATTAAAGCTGCTAAATTATTCGCTATATTTGATCGATGAGATAGCAGAAACAAATTGACAAGCAGCGTGCTTTTCATATAATTTGCAGAAGGCCGGGCCGTAAAATTCAATATATTTTCGAGTTGTCGAGTAAATGCGCTTTACGGGTAACTAATATAATGGGGAGAGAGCAAAAAACAATATTTTAAAATGTTTAGTGAAGAATCAAAACTACGAGTAAATTGGTGTGACTGTTTGCCTGCTCTGTTCGTTTTTTCTATCATGTTCTGAGCAAAAATATAAACGATGGAAAGAAGGTGGAAGTTTTTTTCCGTTAGTTCCGGTCAAGTTCTTAGATGAAAACTAATTCAGTAAGAATTCAATTGTTATTTTGTTATAAGAGTCTATTTAGTACACAGTTAACACAATTTCTCTATTTGTTATTTCTTTCTGTTTCTATAGAATTTCTGGAGTCCATTGGAATGCGTTCATATTTGTGCAGAAATAGCAAGCACGTAAACTTAGTCAGCCCTTCACCTTTTGTTGTCAGTGCAATAGCAGAGAACCTCCGTATGGCCAGTAACTATCCGTTTACATTGATTTTCATAAAATAATGACTCTCACCCACACATAGTTAAATGCCATCTCTCCTTAGATCAAGCTAATTGAGTGCTGAGGTGGCTACAATGATATGTGGGTTGCCGCTCTAAAGTTGTCTACACTGCTGCCTAGCCTACTGCCTAAACTGAGTTATGAACGAGTCGGTGCTCTCACATACTGTCGTGATGAGTTCGATGAACGACGCTTACTCATTACGATATGTTAGATGCTTATGCTGTTCGGTGTTAACTAGTTACTTTAATATACGAAGTTTATTAAACTGGTGTTTGTTCTTTGAACGGAGTTTCAAGCAAGGATCGGGGGCTCGTACCATCTCCTCCCTTCTTCGATGTCTCCAATGAGAAATGAATTCAGCGACCTTCAAAGCCTCTAAATTTCCTCCTCCATGAATGATATCTTGACTTTTCTATACGTGAGCTTCATTTCCAAACTAAAAGGTAAATTAACACGGTATCCACTTTTTTTTTATTCGTGAAAAGTTGGTCCATTAACTTCCTCCCCTTTACTATTCAACAGTCACCACAGATTTTAATGCTGAGCACAAAAGGCTAGACCGTTGAAAATAATTTCAGTGACTTTCAAAACCTCCCTGACACATTACACTGTACAACTTAGACACTTAAGAGCTCCTTCGCCATCCTAGAAGCTACAAGTTTCCAGTTACGGTCAAAATAACATAAAAAATACATTTAACCACAAAAACATGAAAAATGATATATTTATGGCATTTTTGATCTTTAACCAGCAGTGCCTCTGAATTCGTCTATTTCCTAAACTTAGCACTACAGGATTCTGATTTTTAATTTTCCTAAAAAGTTCACAAAGTTCCACTATGGTAGTATCTGCAGGACATATTATGAGCCAAAAAACAATTAGATAAATATGTGGTTGAAGCCAATGGGGACGCAGGAAAAAAATAGTCAGACAGGGAAGATGCTGAAATAGAAAAACCTTTTTAAAGGTATTTATGTACCTTAAGAAGTCTCGCATTCATCAATTTCCATAAAAGAAGAAAAACTCCGCAACTCTGTATTACTGTTCGTAAGGCGTGTTAGTACGTGGAAGGGTAGTTATTTTAAATCTCACTTTTGGCAGTCAATCTTGAAGCTGTATGATTTCAGCGAAAACTTTGCGCAGAGCAATTCGTACCCCAGGTAGCTAGGTAACACTTCCCAGTTAACAGATGACCACGAAAAACGTGAAAACTAAAAAATGAATACGTGTTTGATCCATTTTGGGATGAAGTCGAAAAGAGAGGTACGTGCTTATTTAGTAAATTAGGTGACCACTCCGAGAATCGATTCGTTGCAGAACCTTTTGTTACATTTACTTACGAAGCCATTCGAGCATCAGACTTTCCTGTATTATTTTTCCACGAATATGAGAACGATTACGGCGAAGGAAAATTGAATTTTGGAAATTCGCATTCCTATTATTTTGCTTTGCTGCCGGCGGATGTGGTAAGTGGTAACCGGGCAACGGCGTGTGTCAAATGCGATTTATAAAAGAATGTCGGGAGGGACGGTGCAGGCTGAAGGAATGAAATTTGGGAAAAATCGCGGTATTCTAGAAATTCCCACGTGTAGGGGAATAATTTCACGTATGAAGAGCACGCCGCTTTTCATATACAGTCGACGGCGTTTTGTAATTCTGGTTCGTGCTTTCGGTGTATAGGGAGCAGGTAGATATTATTATTATAAATGTATATACGTACATATTGCCTCTGTATATGTAGGTGCCGAATGTATTACAGGTACGTGTGCTGGAAGTACGACCATAGTCCTCGAGTAATACCTTCATTCGTGGTTAATAAGCCAAAACTAAACGGAATTCGCGGATTATTCGACGAGCAGAGCGCACACGAACTTTGTGCATCTTTTGGGGGCATCAAAACTTGGAAATTAATTCCTAACGTCGGTTTGCGACAACGAACTTATTTTGCAGAGCACACCGACGATAAATTGCATGGTTATCAGGATCCAGAATATTTACCGGATTTTTGGAATTTGTATCATTATAATAATACATAGGTTACAGCTGGACTTCCGAAATTTTTGGATGTTACTAGAAAATTCGAGTACTTAGAAGAATTCTTCATCAAAAATCAAAATTGGTCAACAACTCGTTTGTAGCCGAGGAGGCGTCCAAAAAATTGAAGGTCAGTTCTTATTTTTCACAAATTTTATTTTACCGGTGCAACTTTCAAAGTTTTCCTCTCATTTTCATTTGTGAACTTTCATTTTGATTTCATTTTGCAATTTTCAAAATTCACCACGCCAAAGTTTACAAATTTTAAAATTAATTGCCCTAATTCCAAAAATGTCTCCCCACTGCGTTTTTGCATTTTGAAAAGGGATAAAATATTTGACCCGCCAAAAAAAAAAAAGTTCCAACGACAGACCTCTGCACGTCACAATAGTCGGTATAAGTGACTATTTTAATAAAAAACCCACCCCAAATGAAGCGCGATAAAGAATGCGATGTGAGCGACAATTGATTTTACACGGCTTGACATGTGAACACGAGTACTTCATATACCTGCCTATTCAACACTGTACTGGACCTGGTGAAAATTATTCAATTTTTCGTGACTAATTCAAATCCATCGTCAAAATTGATTCTCACTCAATGTTTGACCTAGTATACCCCCCTCCCCACTTGTATAACAACATTTTTGATTGTATTTACAAAAACTGGAGGGTCAGCGGTAGATTTGGACAATGAGTTTGAACTCAGCGAGAAAAGCTGATAAAGAATGGGTGGTTATCTCAATTTTTTTGATTTTCAAAAATTTTGAAAACTGCTCCATACTCCTACACATTGGGAAATTTGGTCCCAAATACGAGTCGGATTGAAAATCTGATTCAATTTTCGAATTCAGTAATCCAAAATATCCATTTGAGTGGTCCTTATTTGATCTGTGTTAAAAAAAAATTTCATGTTTCCGACTAGACCGACCCCCGATGGGCTTCCCACATTAAAAATTGTTTTCGTAATATTTGAGCACTGGGCCAGATGAGAAAAAAGAGGCCGACCAGCGTACTGAAAGAAGGCCTTACTGGTACAATAATGTTTTTCTTTTCATTTTTAAATTTATAATATGTACATGTTTAGAGGACTATAGACAGCGCCGATACGGCGTTATTATTATTTCTGCGGCGTTCAATACACTTTCCCGGTCAATTTTTTTGGCGGGATTCGACTTAAACGTCGTGCGTTCTTCATTTCAGGCATTTTTTGTTGCTTTTTTGTCGTTCAAACAACTTTTTCTGGCGGGCTGTTATTCCCCACCCTTTTGAAAATTCCAGAACAGTCCCACATTTTGCCATCGTCGAAGCTGATCTTGTTCCACGAATCCATTTCATTCAATTTTGAGAGTCATTCGTACACAGGTGCTTCCTTCGACCACGTAGTACCTAACAGACCCGCATTAACCGTACAACATGAAGCAAATATAAAATCGTCGCATGACGTCAGAGTAGGGCAGAAAACATTTTAAATGGATGTGTAGCGTTATTTATGTATTAGCACAAATTCCCGCTGTCAGATTTACTGTGATGACTCAGTTATTCTGCTACTGAGGGTGTGAAATTTCGATGGATCTGCGGGGTAGAATGCACTTAGAGAAAAATAATTCCTCAAAAACATAATAGTATATCGAGTCATCTATTTAAAAAAAAAATTCTTTTTCCTAATTTGCTCTCGACCCGAGTCCTGGAATCCGCCCTCTCGAGCATTACTTCAGAGACGTCGGGGAAGCTGTTAGGGGTGTCTTAGCCCTCTTCCCTTCTGGCCAAAGAACTGGCCTAGGTCGAAAATTCTGGCGAGTTGCTACGTGGGCTCAAACCCGGGACGTCCGGATTCTCAGACCAACGTGCTATCGACTCGACCAACCAGACCTCTTTCAAATAACTTTTATTTTTTTATTCAAAAATTTTATTGATAACTATCTTTAGATACTACAAACTCTTATGTAGGGCATATGCCTCCCCGCGTTTTTTCCATTCGACTTTGTTGGCGGCTACTCTCCTCCACTTTGGGCCCATTTCCTTCCGAAATTCGTCCCGCCGCCGCGTCAGCGGCCTACCTTTATGCCTTTTCTCATTGTACGGCACCCAAGCCTCTAAATTTCTTGTCCACCCTCCTTCTTGTCGTCAGATATGATCCGCATACTTCCATTTTTGTTCTTTGATTACCTTTCCTATGTATTTTTCTTTCGTTACCCTTCTCATCTTTTTGTTCTCAGTTCTATCCTTTTTCTTTATGCCGAAAATACTTCTCTCCGTTGCTTTTTGAGTGGTTTGTAGTTTTCTTATACAGTAAAACCTTGTTAACTCGAGACCCTATATCTCGAAATCCTCGTTAACTTGAAGAAAATTTTATTCCCTTGCACTCTCCATAAGGCCTAATGTTATTTTAGACTCTACATCTCGAATGTTCTTCTCACGAAAAACTCTATATCTCGAATTAAAATTGCTCGGAAAGGAGTACCATGTACTGTATTTTTGTTGACAACTGCACAGCTCATGTAGTACGACGCGAATTGAAATCAGTTAAGGTGGTATTTTTCCCTGCAAATGCCACATCTGTACTTCAGCCTCTCGATTTAGGGATAATTCAGAACGTGAAAGTTTTATACCGGCAACAAATCATTGAGAGAATGATATCCGACATTGATGAAGGAAAGGGATCATCAATAAACCTTCTCTTGGCGATCAGAATGTTGGATAAGGCTTGGCGAATGGTCTCACTATTGTGTATAGAGAAATGTTTTTTAAAAGCTGGTTTCTGGACATCGAATACTGAATTTGAGAATGATGACGAGTCTGTCTTACATGATGTAGAGGAGCGTTGGTCAGTACTGTCGGGAAAAAAAGGAGAAGGGCTTGCTGATATCGATTGCATTGATTTTGTTTTTGTTGATGATGGCCTACCTGTTTGTGCTATGCTCTCTGATGACGAAATTATAAAAGAATGCTGTTATGAAGATGAAGATGCAGATGAGGCTGGGGAACACGAAGCTGACGAAGAAACTGAGCCGAAATCCTACCATTATCGAGATGTACGCTAAGCTGCTATCAAACTTTTGAGAGGGTATTTTGAAACATCCGACGGTACCACCAGTTCTACTTTTCATGCATTGTCTGAAATAGAAATCACTGTTGAAAGGAAAAAACATTGTAATCTAGTTCAGAAGAAAATTTCAGATTTTTTTAAAGGCGTTTGCACATTTCTTTTTGAGAAATACAAACTCGATATCTCGAATTTTTTTGTGTTTATCTCGAACTTTTTAAACTCGAACACTCTATATCTCGAACAGAAAACTCATTCCCTTCAGTTTCGAGTTACCAAGGTTTTACTGTATTACCTTTTGTTAAAGCCCACATTTGGACGCCGTACACGACCACCGACAGAGTACAACTTTCCCATATTCTGGTTTTTAGGTGAATGCCTATCCTTCCATTGAAAATATTCTTTAATGCCCAAAAGTTTTTCCATCCTTTTTGTACCGTTCTGCTCAGTTCTTTTTCTCTTTTATTTTTGAACAAAATTAATTGCCCCAAATATTCCACTTCCTCTACCCCCACAATTTCTACCCCGCTTATTTCGAACTTTTCTATTTTCTTTTTTGCCAGCACTTTGGATTTTATTCCGTTTATAGTTAGACCCGCTTCCCTACTCTTGGCAATAAATTCTTCTCCCATTTCCTACAGCTCTCTCGGTGAGTTGGCAATTATTGCTACGTCATCCGCGAATCTCAAGTTGCTTAAGTACTCACCATCGACCCTCAATCCTTTCTTCTCCAATCCATTTTCCTAAATACTTCTTCAAGTATACTACCGAATAGATTAGGGGATAGTGGGTCTCCTTGTCTTACCCCTCTATTAACATTCAATTCTTCTCCCCTTGGAGTTTTTATACATATTTTTCAATAGCCTTATTATTTTCGTATTTATACCTTGGTTAGCGAGCCCCCCCCCCCCATATTCGTGATTAACCATGTCGAATGTTTCTAAAAGTCGATGAAGAGGAGATACAGCTCCACGTTATATTCGTTTACTATTTCAATTATCTGGTTTATTATAAAAATTTGGTCCACTGTTGAGAAGTCTTTTTGGAAACCTGCCTGTTCCCTTCCTTGGTTACTATTTAACTGATTATAAATTCTCTCTTTCATTATTTTCCCGAATACTTTACTCACGTTAGAAGTTAGACTAATAAGCCTATAATTGTCGATTATTAGCTAATCCCTCATTTCTCTTGGCTTATCTAAAATTTTCAAAATTTTATTGACTGGAATTTCTGACCCAATTCTGTAATGCGTTTCTCTACATTTCCTAGAAGTTGTTTTCTCGAAACTTGGACCAAATCTTCATCACAAATCAAATTTTGAAAAAGGCTAACGAATATAACATGAGTATTTACTAGCTGTTTGTGGACTTGAGAAAAGCATTCTATTCCACTGAACATAGGTTTTTGTGGGAAGTCCTCTGGAAACAGTGAGTGGACCAAAAAATATATAAAAGTAGTAAAAGATTTATACCAAAATGTTGAAGCCTATATAACTCTGGACGGGAAGGGGGCTATATTTAAAATTGAAAGGGGTGTATGGCGGGGTGATCCGCTTTCCTCTCTAACTTGTTTAATTGTGCGCTCGAGGAGATTTTCCGGAACTTACATTGGGAAGGAAGAGGGATTAAAATTAATAGGTAATACTTGAACAATCTCAGATTCGTCGACGATGTCTTAACTCTTTGTAATTCAATAGCAGAAATCGAAGAACTAGGAGCACAGCTTTTGGAAGAAAGAAGAAAGACAGGGCTGGAAATTAACTGGAGAAAAACAAAGATTTTATCGAATAAAAAAAAAGAAGAAAAAGTGGACATAGAAGAGACTGAAAGATCGATCAAAGGGACGACCACTCAATGAAGTGACGAATTTTCGAAACAGTTAGGACCTCTTTGGAGGAGAATGGCCGCCAACCGCAAAATTTGGAGGAAAAAGGGGAGGCATATGCCCAATTTAGAGCCCAGCTGGTAGGAGGTGGGAGGAACTCCCTCCTTTGCCAATTCTATGCATTAAGAACCATGATGATAGATGTTGCACCAGTTTGCTTGAAAATAAACATAAAACAAGTAAATAGCCTGCTAGCAGTACTCAAAAATTGTTCAATATTTTTTCCTATGTTTTTCACTTTTTCTCTCTGATCATCTTGTTTTCTCCATCTTTCCTTCGTTTTTGTCTTCTCATTTTCTCTCATTTTCTTTCAATTTTTTGGGTGGGCCACGAGTCTTTTTAGGTGGGCCTAAGCCCACCTCGGCCCACCTGTAAAGACGCCACTGGAAATGTAATGCCAGATTCGTATCATTGTACAAAGTTATAAGCACTACAAGACTTCACTACTGTAAATAGAATGATGGGCCGAATTTCCGAAATATATGTAACTCAAATACTAATTCAATACTAATGTTGAAAACCTTCTGCATCGCATGCCCTTGGCATACAGACAGTGATGATACGGACTAACCGTACAATTAGGCTTTCACACTTTTGGTTTTTTTACATGTATTCTTATCAAACGTATGGTGAAATGTTGTTATCACAAACACGAATAATATGGAGCAGAATTTCCGTTCATCTTATTCCTTCTGAAATTTAATGTTAAAATAGAAATATTATAGCTATTATTAAAAAATGTGGTTCATAATAGGTGGAACTTTTTCAAGGAGTCATTGATGTGCCAGCATACTGAGCCCAAGTACCAAAGGAAATAGGAAAATACTGATATGGCCGAAGATTTCGGACATTTGTTTTCAAAACGTAAGAAAAATGTATTGCGACCTTACAACGACGGTGAAAAAAGAAATAATTTTGAATAAGACTGCTTTCTCTTCTGAAGTACATATTGAAACATTTCTCATTGAAGTGAAGGGAATAAATCCAGAAAATATCCCGTTGAAACTGAAAGTAGTACCACCATTTAGCAACATTGCTGGGGAAACTTTTCCTTCAACAATTTGTAATGAATCGTATCTTAATGTAAAGATATTCGTTAAGTCTACTTAATGGCCATTTAGAAAACAAATTTTAGAAATCTTCGGCCATGTCAGTATTTTTCGATTTTCTTTGGTCCTTGGGCCCAGTTTGCTGGCACATCAATATTTCCGTGAGGGATTTCCATCTATTATGAAGCACATTTTTCAATAATAATGATAATATTATTTCTATTTTAACATCAAAATTCAAAAGGAATAAGATGAACGAAAATCGCGTTCAATATTATTCGTGTTAGTGATAACATTTCACCATACGTTTGATAAGAATACATGTAATATGTAAACAAACCAGAAGTGTGAAAGCCTAATAATATTGGAATTTAAACCTAGAGTTTCAAGTGTTGGCAACCCTGTATTTGTGTGAGTGATTACCGATGATTTACCGTAAGCGTGTAGCAAACTTCTACCGTCATTAAGTCGATTAGAAATCTATTTGAAAAAAAAATTTGTCCTAAACTGCATCATCGCCAAAAAATTGTATTACAATCAGTTCTACTGGTAGAATAAGTTTTACCCGTTTTTTTGCCTTCCTGAAGATGTATGGCGATGCACGCATGCCAAAGTGGCCCCTATGACACCGCACCCCCGACCACAGGAACTACCCTTTCGAGTATCGCATCAGTGACCGGAGGGACGCATTGGGGCCGGGCCCGAGCCCCCGTTTCTACGTGCCGGAACGGTGCGCGCGTCCTACCAGGGCCACCATGGGGTTCCCTACTAACCGAGGTCCGCACTCCCTGAGCGCTCGCCTCGAAATTTCAGGTTCCCCACGGCCGGATGCGCTGCCTCTCTTTACTCACTTCACCCGCTAACACCCGCGCAGGTAATTTTGCAGCGCACTCTAGTGCAGATTTAAATCCCAATGCTGTATTGATGCTGTTCTGCCCTGCTCTGACGTCACGCACACTAATTCATTATTGCTTCACTGAATGACGTTACAAAGGCTAGTCAGTGCGAGTCTATTGTACGAAGTACCAATATGGTCGAGGGGGGCTTCACTTCAGGAAATGATCTTTGCTGCGCAACTGCAGTCTGCAGCCTCGCAGTTTGAAGCTTTGAATAGTAAAGGCACAGCCAACCCACTTCGAGTAGCGAAGTTGCTTGATTTTTTTTCTTGAAATACTCGACCGCAATAACGCGTTAAATATTAATCGAATGACACAGGAAAGCCAACAGATACTAATTACGCCTGTTTCTAAATAACCTTCTCATAACCCGCAATTCTAATTAGGACAACGTTTCTCCATTCTTTTTTCTCTTTTTCCCCTTTTTAAAAGATAGCGATTAACGAGCGCGATTTTCGTGTTGGCTAAAATTGATGCTCGGATTAGCAAGAGAGAGAGAGAGAGAGAGAGAGAGAGAGAGAGAGAGAGAGAGAGAGAGAGAGACGTTAGCCGTTCGCCGTCGTCGATTCTCCTTTTTCTTGTTTATTGAATTCTAAATACTTCTGAATTAAGGTCCCACTTTGTGAGCACACGAAGAGAAGAACGAGGTCTTATAAGTAGAAAATAAAATCACGGAAGAAAACATCGTAAAATGTACAGCGCGGTCCTCTTCTTCGTTTGCGCTTTTTTGTAGCATCTTCCCGCCTTCACCCTGGTCGCCTAGCCATCATTCCAGTCGAGATTTGCATTTAAATGGAAAACTCGGGGAATACGAACAGGCAGCCATGCCCATGCCCGTCCCTGATAAAACAAGCTTCTTGTAAACCACTATACGAACCCTTATATACTTTTTTCCGGCGAGTTAACTTATACAGCTTAATTGACTTCATCACGGCGTTTTTAATTACCGACCATTTGCGTGCACTCATCTCTCTCTCACTCCCCTCACCTCCCCACTCATTATTCGACAGAAAAAGTACACAACCTCGGTCCCCGATCGACATCCTGTTTACCGTGTCGTCAAAATGTAACCGCGCCAAAAACGTGCCCGTGTCGTCGTAATTCCTACTTGGTTTCTCCTCTCCAAAAAATGGCTACCTGTCGCCTTGTTTCTTTTTTTTTTTTTTTTTTCTTCCTTCTATCTGAAAGTGTGTTAACGTACATAATTAGCAGCGAACTTTCGAGGCGTATTTCATTTGGCTACAGAATTTCGTGCTCGTTTCATTTTGCGCGCTCGTAAACGCGTGTCATTCGTGGGAAGCCCCGTGTACCGCAACTAATCATCATTTCGAAATCGACGACTGCCGTAAATTTGAAACAAACGAGAAAAACGATTCGTGTCGGGAGACCAGCCATCGGAGAAGAAGGAAAAGCACAAAAAGCTAGAAAGCTAATACCGGAGTAATAATAATAAAAAATAAATAAAAATCGTTGTTAAAACAACTTGCGTACAGTCCCGAGGGAGTAGCACTCGTGTCGGTATAACAAAACGAGCGTATTTGAGTAAGTACGTTATTTATTCATTTTTCCTTCCCTTCGGTACATTCCCTCTCCGGACAATTTGGATGATGTTTTCGATGAATACGTACGAGTGAAAAAAAGGTGTACACATGTACGATTTGTGACAAGTTCGACATTGTTCGACGTGCAGCCAAGTCCGGCTTCTGTCAGTGTCATCGCGCTTCAAAACGATGATGATATCGCCGGCATCACATTGACAGACAAATATAATAACTGCTCGTTTTTTTTTCGATCATTATACACCACCCTTTAAATCGACACTTCAGTTTTCTATATTCGGCACAACGAAACAGATTATCACCTCTCTAGCCCGTCCAAATTAAAAATTACAGATATCAATTGGAAATGCAGATGTACATAGACTCAGTTACAAGGTGAGGGCACCTTGCTACAGAGCAAAATATTAATTGAAAATGCTTCAAAAACAGGTCACCGGTGGGAAAGTTTTACAAAGTCTTAAACAAGCCTGCCATCCACGGGGGGGGGGGAGATTCCTTCCTTACCTCAGCACTCATGAAGCTGCTGGTCAGTAATAACATTTTGCCTCCTCCCCACACCCACAGTTTCAATCAACGACATTGTAAGAATGAAAGCTGACCGGGCCAATAAAAAAGACCCCCTTTTTCCGTTAAATTGAAAAAAGAAATGGCTTATTTTCTTTTGGCAAAATTTCAATTATCGTCACAACTGAACAAGTGGTAGGCAAACGACTACCAGCACCACGACTTTAACGCTGAAAGTGGGGAGAGATTCCTGTTTCTACAGCCCCCCCCCCAAAAAAAAAGAAGTTTTTCCTAATATCTCAGAAGGGGGAGGGGGCAGCACAAGCGACGAGGTTTTCAGCACAAACCAGGACAAACGTAGTACAAACGTAGTACAAATAACTGACACAATTTTAATCCTCTAGATGAAAGTGGGGATACTCCCGTTCCTACAGACTCCCAAAAGTTTCCCCAAATATCTCAGGAAGGGGAGCAACACAGACGACGGGGTTTTCAGCACAAACTAGCGCAAACGCAGCACAAGTGAATGGTATATGTTTCAAGCTTATTGAGGTAGGAGGGGCCGAGGAAATTTCAATTTAAGCATAAAATATACTGTCTACGTGAATTTCACATGCCTGCGGTAGCATGGAAATTACGCATACCAGTGGCATAGCCAGAAGAGTCTAGACCCCCTTACGACTTTGTCCAATAGTGGTTTCTCCAATTTTAAGCACCCCTTCTAATACTTCCAGCCCCTTTGGTTAAGACCAGACCCGCTTGAACACTAGGCTGGTTACACCACTAATGCAGACAATACGTACGAGTATACAGGGTTAGTCGGTTTTCCTTCAGCCATAGGCAAACTAGTTTTTCGCGAAACCAGCTGCACGTTGTTTCGCCAGGCGAGCGGTCTCTTCGACAAGAATTTCATGGGAAACATTCAGGGAAAACTCCGATGGCTATTGAAGAATTCTATGAAGAATCTTCCGGAAAAATTTTCTAAATCTCCGAAAAATTTCGTCGAAAATATTCGGGAAAATTTTCCAATAATTTTTAAAGAACTGCATCGGAAATTTTCGGAAAACAACTCCGATAATTTCCGAAGAATTTTATCGAAAACTTTTAGAAAAAATTTCCAATATTTCCAAGAAAGTTCATCAGCGTTCTTCGAGAAAATTTCCAGACAATTTTTGAAGAATTTCACAGGAAATATTCGGAGAAGAACTCCGATGGTTTCTGATGAATTTCATTGAAAATCTTGTGGAAAAATGTTCGATAATCTCCGAAGAATTTCATCGTAAATCTTCGGAAAAAATCTTGGATGATTTTTAGGCAGTTTCATTGTAAATTTTCGCGGAAGATTTCCAATAATTTCGGAAATCGTTTAGAAAAGATCTCCATTGTTTTCCAAAAAATTTCATAAAAATTCTTCGAGAAAATTTCCTAATAATTTTTGGAGAATTTTATCGAAAGCACTCGGGGAATAGAATAACTCTAAGCGTTTTGAAGAATTGTAGCGAAAATCATCAAGAAAAAACTTTAATTATTTCCAAGGAATTTCATGAAAAATATTTGGGACAATTCCTTTGATTTTCAAAGATTATTTCCGATAAACTTTACCAAAAATATTAAGTGTAAATTTCTGATAATTTTCAATGAATTTTATCGGACATCATTATTCGATGATTTCAGGAGAAATTTCTGGGAAATTTTAGGAGAATTCTGCAATTATTCCAAAGGATTTCATCGGAAATCATTGAGAAGTACCTTCGTTGATTCTCGAAAATTTTCTTCAGAAAGAACTTTCTTGGAAAACATAGGAAATTTTTTCTAAAAATTTCGATGAGATTCTTCGGAAATTATCGGAGTTGTTTTCCGAAAATTTCCGATGCAGTTCCTTGAAAATTACCAAAAAATTTTCCCGAAGTTTTTCGAAGAAATTCTTTGGAAAACACTAGGGTTTTTTCTGAATATTTCTGATTAATTGCTTAGAAATCATTGAGGATTTTCCCAGAACATGTTTGACGAAAATCTTTGAAAAGCATAAAAAATTTTTATAAGGACAACATCCTTCCAAAATCATCAGAGATACTTCTCACTGATTCTTGATAAAATTGTTTGGAATCGTTGAAGATTTTTCTTAAAATTTCTAACAAAATTCGCGTGATGAAATTCATTGAAAATGATCGGAAATTTACCCTTAATATTTTCAATAAAGTTCGTCGGAAATAATCTCTGAAAATCAAAGGAATCGTCCCGAATATTTTTCAGGAAATTCCTTGGAAATAATCGAAGGTTTTTTCTGAAGATTTTCGGTATAATTCCTCAAAACTCTTGGTATTATTCCCTGAATGCCTTCGATACAATTCTTCAAAAATTATCCGGAAATTTTCTCCAAGAACTTTTATGAAATTTTTGGGAAAACAATGGAGATTTTTTCTAAAGATTTCCGAAATTATTGGAAAATTTCCCCAAAAATTTACAATGAAACTGCCTAAAAATCATCCAAGATTTTTTCCGAAGATTTACGATGAAATTCTTCGGAGATTATCGAACATTTTTCCACAAGATTTTCAATGAAATTTATGAGAAACCATCGGAGTTTTCCTCCGAATATGTCCTATAAAATTCTTTAAAAAGTGTCAGGAAATTTTTTCGAAGAATGCTGATGAATTTCTTGGAAAACATCGGAAATTTTTTCAAAAAATTTTCGACGAGATTCTTTGGAAATTATCGGAGTTTTCTTCGGAAAATTTCCGATGCAATTCTTTAAAAATTATCGGAAATTCTTTGGAAAACACTGGACTTTTTTCTGAATATTTCCGATGAAATTCTCCGGAAATCATCGCATTTTTTCTCGAAGATTTCTGATTAATTCCTCAGAAATCATTGGTTGGGAGATTTCCCCCGAACATTTTTGACCAAAATCTCTGAAAAGCATCAAAATTTCTTCTAAGGATATCCTTCCAAAATCATCAGAAATACTTCTCGATGATTCTTGATAAAATTGTTTGGAACCATTGGAGATTTTTCCTAAAATTTCAGACGAAATTCGCCTGAAATCATTGGAGATATTTCTCAATGATGTCCGATGAAATTCTTCGAAAATAATCGCAAATTTTTCCTGAATAGGAGATTTTTCTCGAAGATTTCCAATGAAATTCTTCGGAGATTTAGAAAATTTTTCCTGAAGATTCTTGATAAAATTCTTCAAAAGTTATCGAAGTTTTCTCCGAATATTACTCACGAAATTCTTGTCAAAGTGACCGCTCGCCTGGCGAAACAACGTGAATCTGGTTTCGTGAAAAACTAATTCTCCTATGCCGGAAGGAAAACCGACTAACCCTGTATGAGAGGGAGCATACAAAAGGGACCAGTTGACCAATTTTTCGATTTTTACTTTTCTGTCTAAATTTACGTAAAACCCCATTAGAAATCGAATAAAATCAATCCCAGGCCTCTATCTTAAAAATTCAGCGAGATATTGCAGTTTTAAGTGAGGCAATCAAAATTTATTACTCCAAAAATTTCAAAAAAAGTACAAAAAGGAAATAACAAATATTCTTATGCACAATTAAATTGTTCGAAAGCAATGTTCCGTGAATACTGGACACGTTTTTTCCCCCTTTTAAATGCGAGAGCAGGCACATATAGTTACCCGTTGTCAGGATAAGTTGCCTAAATACCTGCCGAAGGGGAGTCTCGCATTTCTCGCTGGGAACCTCTAATCTTATAATGTAGACAACTTATCCTGCTGCATGAATGCTTGTCTACTCTTACCGTTTAAGGGACTTTGATCCGAAGATTTTCAATGAAATTCTTCGGAGATCATGAAATATTATTTTTACTGACAATTTTTCATAAAATTTTTCAAAACCATCGGAGTTTTTCCTCGACTATTTCCTATGAAATAAGAGATTAGGGGAGCGTTTGGTAGTGTGTAGGACCACCTTCATAGTTGAAATGTTGGTATGTGACAGAGCGGTAATTACCAGAAAAATTACTCTCAATTTTAAACGCTTTTTGGAGCAAAGTAGTTCGTTACCTTAGAAGCAAGAGAAGTTGAATTCAGAGCTCAAATTAGAGTCAGGTCAACAATCTGACTCGACTTGCGAAATCAGTCGCCAAAGAAATTTCTGTGCCAGTATATCGCTCGATTTTTCAAAACGGCAGGAGGTTAAATTTGGGTTAGAGAGCACGAATTAGAATCAAGGATTTCTCTGGAAGACTTGCCATGGTAAAATTAAAAATAAACAGCGATGATAATATTTCCATATTTCAAGTACATATTATGCTCCTAATATGTCAGCACCAAGAAGAAATCAAAGAATTCTATGAGCTCCTTGGGGATAGCTTTAGGATTCACGAAAGTAAGAATAACATTCTCATGGGAGATTTTAACGCAAAAATAGGCACAGACAGTCGAGGGAACCCAGGTGTGGGTCCACAGGCAATAGGAACTTCAAATAAAAACGGCAACAAACTTACCAGATTCGCTAATGAACATAATCTTAAGATAGCCAACACCTTTCACCAAAAAAGAAAAAATAAGAAATGGACCTGGAAGTCGTCTGATGGAGTAACCAAAAATGAGATCGACCACACACTAATTGATAACTTAAAAGATCTTCGTCAATATCAACACGATCTCAACACTCCATTTTTCTTCTGATCATAGACCAGTTAAATGCAAGCTAAGATTCACCACGAATAAAATATTTAAACGAAAGGAAAAATCACTAGAAGACAAATTTAGACGCAAGTAGATCCAAGCCCACAAAAAAGCCGATGCCGCCGAACTCCTAATCAGAGAGGCTTCTAAAGCTAAAGGGATGATATAAATATTTATTCAATCTCCAAACTAAATACGATACACTGTTAGAAAACATTCACAAAATATATAACATTTTTGGGATTGAAATAAATAAAATCAAAACAGACGACAAATTAAGCAAAGAAACCAAAGGGCTAATCTATAGACGCACAGAACTCAAACAGAGAGAAAAGCCATCAATGAAGGACCGGATTGAACTATGCGAAATTGGTTCACTGATTAAGAAAAAAATCAGAAGAGATGTTAACAAATTTGAAAGGGAAATGGCGCAATCGATAATTAAGGAAAACTGGTCCACGAAACAGGCTAGGAGGGCAATAGCAAGAGGCAACTTCCTTCTCCCCAAAATTAAAAATCAACACGGTCAAGTAATAACCAATAGAGAAGAAATAGCCAAAACGGCCTCAGAATTTTATCAAAAACTCTACAATGCAGACTCCATAGGAGCGACTAAAACTGATGTTTGGCACAAACACCAGTCCAACCAAGACGAACCCTCAAAACCTCGCCGGAAGAGGCGCTACAAGAAATCAAAAAGTTAAAACTCAACAGTGCCCCTGGGCCTGATGGGATTACAAACGAAATGCTAAAAGACTTCGAGGATATACTGGCGTATCCACTGGCTTCCCTCTTTAATAGCATTACCTCCTTAGGTGAATCACCCAGACAATAGTACTTGATAGAGATAATTCTCCTACATAAAAAAGGAGATAGATAGGTCTGTAATAAATAACTACAGACGGACTAGTCTATCTTCAAATATCTGCAAACTGTACATGAAAATAATCAAAAATAGAATCACAAGAAACTAGATGCCCAACGAACGGTGGAACAAGCAGGGTTCCGTAAAAACTTTAGTACAATGAACCATATCCAAACCCTAAACCAATTAGCAGAAAAAGCCAAGGAATACCAAACCAAAAAGCCTTGATGTTCGTTGATTTTAACAAGGCATTTGACTCTCTACACCATAACAGTATTTGGACGGCTTTGGCAAAACAAGGAGTACCTCAAAAAATTATTGAAGTTTTGATCAACATTTATAACAATTCAGAAATTAGCAGACCAAATCAAAATCAATAGGGGAGTCAAACAGGGAGATCCACTCTCACCCAACATGTGTTTAGGAACATGAACTGGGAGGGGAAGGCATACAAATCAGGGAGCTCCACCACTTCAACAAAATTAGGACACTAAACAACCTAAGATTTGCTGATGACATCGGCATCATAGCCAAAAACGCCAAGGAACTGCTGTCCATGGTTGAGGACCTAAGGAGGGAAAGCGAGAATGTTGACCTAAGTATCAACTTTACCAAAACAAAAGTTACGTCCAATATTCACCAGCTGGAAGAAATAAAAATTAACAACCATTCAATAGAAAACGTCTCTGAATATAAATACTTAGGCCAAAAAATCTTATTCAAAAATAACTCAGGAAAAGAGCTAAAAAAGAGGATAGCAAATGCGTGGAGGGCCTTCTGGGGCCAGAAAATATTCTGGAATGGCAAACTAAACCTAAAGCCAAAGATGGAAATTTTCGAAAGCACAGTAATCCCAGTGTTAACCTATGGTGCCCTCACACACGAAAAAACAAACTCAAAAACTATCTTCAACCCAAACACGCCATGCTACGCAATGTTCTAAAAATTAAATTAAAGGACAAAGTCCATATTTCAGATATACTAAGGAAAACAAAAGCTAAAGAAGTGGGTATCACTGTTAAGAAACTAAAACTCGAATACGCCGGGCACATTGCTCGGGAATCTAACTACAAATGGAACAAGATCCTTACATTTTGGACACCCTTAGAAAAACGGAAAAGAAGGAGACCAGCGACAAGATGGGGAGACGAGGTTGATCAGGTGGCGGGTCAAAATTAGGACAACAAAGCCAAAAATAGGAAAAAATGGGCTAAATTGTGCAAGGATAATGCCACGAAGTGAGCTACCGCGTGCTGTGGTGGGAGAGCACCTCACCTACCTAATAACTAGATAATGTATATAGTAATAAGTACATATATATATATATATATAGCACCAGAGAGCCATGAAATAAAAAATAAATAAATAATTTGATTACTTCCGAAATACCCACCGCGCCAAAAAAACTCATTTAGATACTTTGATTTTCCATGTAGGGTCAATTTTCCCCATTTAATGAAGTCAAATTTGAATTTGGGAGTCCAAATCAGAGTTGGATCAGAAACCTGATTGTATTTTTGGAATCAGAGATCAAAAACCCCGCTAATTCACACAGCATAGACTTTATCTCTTGGACGGGGACGAGGTAAATTCGAGGCAGAATCAAAGTTAAATCAAAAGTCTAATCAATCGCTCAAAACTTCAATCATGATTTTTTTTTATAGACGTTTTCATTCAAAACTCCAAGTTGATGAATTGTTGCAGCCTCCCATTCGGAAGAGGGGCATTCCTTCATCCCAAAATAAACGATCGTGACCCTCGTCAATTCGGTTTTGCGATAAGGAGACTAATTCGTAAAAGACCCTGTACACTACAGCATATTACAAGGAAAAACAAAATTCCATATGTGTCAACATGTGGCCAGTAAAACAAAAGCGAGAATGTTTTCAATTTACATCGTGAAAATCATTTTAAAATCGCTGAAATTAGGATAAATACAGGGTGTCTGAGTTTCGGTTGCTAAGCGGGGAGGAATGAATAGTACTTGAATAGACAAAGCAAAAGTGTTATTATCACCTTTTGCCTAATCACAAAATTGAAGGCGCCGCATCTTTGTAAAAATCGAAAAATTCACTAATTTTGACCTATTACAAAAATCACGAGTAATGATGTTGCCCAGTCTACAATGATGCCATGGTACAGCACTCACTTAGAGTAACAAAACAAGTTATTACGAAATCCGGCCTGCTCTGAAAATTTAAGCAGGTAAATGGCATCCAAAATTCAGAAATTTCTATTTTTTTTTACAAAATTGTGCAAAAAGCCTACTTTTACTGAATCCCAACATGAATAACCAAAAGCCGGCGTACAGTTCTCATTATCAAAACTGGTAGCCCTGATTCAGATGAACAAAAAATCATGCCACTATCTCCTTCCAGTTTTCAGAATTTAAAAAGTTAAGACGCGTTGAAGTACTTTCAAATTTCAAAAAAAAAAAAAAACAGAAAATTTAACTCGCCCTAAAAATTAAACTGTTAGGGGGAAAGCTATTCGGTTTCTAGGCTCCGCTCAAAAGTAAGTTTCCCTAAATTCGTAGGCAGAAACAAAAATAAAATAAAACGAAATGAAAGGGAAATGTAAATCTTTAGTTTTGCACACTCTGGAATAGAACTGGAGTTGCTATATCAGTGCTACAAAAATGAGCCAACATTTCGACGTGCGTTGCTTGTGAATTACGAAGTGTAATACATTTCTACACCGCGTAACCGACGTTCGACGGAAATTCACGAGAAATTGTGTCATACAGTCAATAGCGCAGCTAGGGGTTTCCCAAAGGGGGGGGGGCACAATAAGGTTTTCAAGGGAGAAAAAGTCGAAAATTGTAGTGTTTTTTTTTTAAATCGCCGATATTAGAGGACTATGTAAAAATATTGAGAGGGCACGTGCCCCCCCCCCCGACGCTACACCACTGCATACAGTGGCAAATTTCAGAAGAAAAGCCAAGTCTCTTGCTTCCAGGTTTCAAATTTTTGCAAGAAAACGTCGAGTTTGCAGACATACTAACAGAAGATAAAAGTAAAGCGCACTTTTAATCGGAGGGATAACTGGTACATTCAGTAAGAGTTGATAAATTTTTTGAAATAATTTACTTAAAAAATTTATTCTCAATCTGGTAACGTCTCAAATTTTTAGATTTCTTTTATAAAAACTGAACAGAATTAAAGCATGTTGTTAATTTGCAGCGAATGTGCACAAACCATAACAATGGCTTGTCATAAAATGAATCAAGTTTCATTCATCTACTTTCAGCGAGAGGTCTTCTTGTATTCCAGTGCCTATTTTATGGTGGTTAGACAACTGGTTCAACAGATGGAGTCTTCATGTAACGCCAGTCATTCATTCAGGCATAACGACTATTGAAAGTTACAATAAATTAGAAGCGTTTGTAATTTTTCTTTTTTTTCTTTTTCTTCTTTGATCATAAGGTTCATTTTTCGATCATTTCAGAAGCTTCATGAACTTCAACGCGACATAACTTTTTAAATTCTGAAAACTGGAAGGAGATAGTGGTATGATTTTTTGTTCATCTGAATCAGGGCTACCAGTTTTGATAATGAGAAACGCCGGCCTCTGGTTATTCATGTTGGGGTTCAGTAAAAGTAGGCTTTTTGCACAATTTTGTAAAAAATTGAAATTTCTGAATTTTGGATGCCATTTACCTGCTTAAATTTTCAGAGCAGGCCGGATATCGTAATAACTTGTTTTGTTACTCTAAGTGAGTGCTGTAACATGGCATCATTGTAGACTGGGCAACATCATTACTCGTGATTTTTATAATGGATCAAAATTGGTGAATTTTTCGATTTTTACAAAGATGTGGCGCCCTCAATTTTGTGATTAGGCAAAAGGTGATAATAACACTTCTGCTTTGTCTACTCTAGTGCTATTCATTCTTCCCCGCTTAGCAACCGAAACTCGGACACCCTGTATTTCTAACGCAATGCGTTCACGAAAGCTGGTAAGAAGCCAAAAAAAAACTTCATTATACATTTGTATCGTAAATTGGGGCTATATGGGAATCGAGGATATCCAAATAACCCCTCAATTCTCGAATAGACCCTGTTTCCTAAATAGCCCCATTTCACGGTATTTATCCAGGTTCATTTTCTAAAGAAAACGCATAAGCTTCCTTCTTGAATACCTGCGAACACAATCAATATCCTTCGAGTAATCGCAAACCTATTCGTTGTAATTCGAAAAGCCCAAAAAGCCAGAGAAAAAAACGCGGCGAAGAGAAAAAATAAAATTGGCTGAAATCTGGAAGATGCGAAAAATTTTAAATTTAAATTCGATACCCGCGCTGAGGCTTGCCTGCCGTCTAGAGCGAGCGAATCGCAAGTTATTTATGGGATTTTTCTAAGCATGTCGGGTTTCTGTCTGAGTGGCTTTTTCACCCTCAGCTATTTTCGAATAACGAATATTTAGGATAAAACAACCGTTTTCCGAATGATAAATTACACGGGAACGGTAAAGCTAGTCCAAAAGGAAGTAAAATTTTCCTTACTTTTTATCCGTTTTTTCCTCTCCTTTATTTTATTTTCCTTCGTTCATTTTCATTTCCCACAAACGTACGAGTGCTCAAGCACTGACCATCCAATATTCGATAACATGTAGGTACGCACGTAGCTATTACCTATTAAAAATCAGCAGAGTTCGGTATTTTCACCTTTTTTACGGAAGGTGTAAGAATAAGAAGACTCATCTTCAGAACGATTAAGCTAATAATGACCTATTTACATGAATACAGATACAAGAAAATTAACTGGTATACCTGTCTACGTTCTTCTTTATAACGCATTGAACCTGAAACCTGAACCCACTTTCCTAAGGTTAGAGTATCGTTACGCCTCCTCCCACTTTAACCAGCATGCATCAAGGGGCGGTAACACGAAAACTTATCGCGGGACAGTTCCAAACCACTGGTCTCAAATGTAGAGTGAGAAGCCGAAAAATGAATTGTTGTCGATTATCAAAACATTTTAGATCAGATTCCAATATATTCCCAAAATTTTGTTCTCGAAACGAGCCAAATAAACTTCACTGGGGAAATTAAACAGCGCATCAAAATAGGAATTTCTTGAATCAGTGATCCAAACTACCTTATGAGATTTTTAATACGACTCAAATTCAGGCTCCATAAATTCAAATTTTATAATCAGAAGCGGAAAAATGTACTTGACAGTTTACAAACTATTATATCAAGTATCAAACAAAGATTTTTGGGATAAGTGAACTCGAATAACTTTTTCAAATTTTTTACACCCTTTTTCTGAAATCCCAGTACCTGAAATGAGAGCTTATGATCTTTAAAAATTGAGTGAAATATCAATAAGACGGATTTTAATGGTCATCGCAAGAATCAATACACTCAAAGTTTTCAACATGGTTCCATTTTCAAATTGAGATATTTCAATTTTTAATGTTCACACTATTTGTTCACAAGTTCAGATGTTGTCGAAGGATAAATTTGTTAAGGAATTTGGAACGACGGCATTCAATTTTTCAAAATCCAACAAAGGAACAGGATTTCAGCATTTTATCCAAATTTCGAACTTCGAAGTGAAGTTGACGCAATGCTTTTACAAATGTGAGGGCGCATACGAAAAGGGACCAGTTGATCAGAAGTAAAATTTTACAGGGAAAGCGTTCAAAATTGAGTTTCTTTTATTTTTTTGGATTAACGTTCTGTTACTTACCAACATTTCAACCCTGAAGGTCCTACACACTACCACGCGCTCCCCTAATCTCTTGTCCGTTCTTTTCGGAAAAAATTTCCGATGTTTTCCAAAGAATTTAAACGTTTGGCGATCTCCAAAGAATTTCATCGAAATACTTTGGGAAAATTCTCCAATGATTTTCACGGAATTCCATCGGTAATTTTCGGGGAGAATTTCCAAATTTATTCAAAGAATTCCTTTAAAAATCTTCGGGTAAATTTTCCGATAATTTTTGAAGGATTTAATAGGAAATATTTGGGGAAAACTCTCATGGTTTTTGAAGAATCTTATCAACAATCTTTAAAAAAAAAATGTTCTCCGAAGAATTTCATCGAAAATCCTCGGGAAAATTCTCCTATGAATTTTAAGGAATTTCGTTGGAAATTTTCGGAGAACAATTCCGATAATTTCCGAAGAATCTTATCGAAAATCTTTCAAAAAAAATTCCCAATGTTTTCCAAAGAATTTAAAAGTTTAATGGCCTCCGGAGAATTTCATTGAAAAACAGTACGAGTAAGTAAAATCTCCGATGGTTTTTTAAGGAATTTTATCGAAAATTTTTGCGAAAAAATTCCGATAATTTCCGAAGAATCCAATCGGAAATCTTTAGAAAAAATTACCAATGTTTTCCAAAGAATCTCAACAAATAACTTTGAGAAAATTTTCTGGTAAATTTTGAAGAACTTCACAGAAAATATTCAGGGGAGAACTCCGACGGTTTTGAAAAATGTTATGAAAAATCGTCATAAAAAATGTTCGATGATCTCCGAAAGAATTTCATCGAAAATATTAGGATCCGAGCCCCTTAAACGGTAAGAGTAGACAGGCATTCATGCAGCAAGATAAGTTGCCTATATTATTATACTGGAGGTTCTCAGCGAGAAATGCGAGACTTCCTTTCGGCAGGTACGTAGGCAACTTATCCTGACAACGGGTAAATATATTTGTCTGCTCTCGCATTTAAAAGAGCAAGAAGAAACATGTCCAGTATTCATGGAAAATTGTTTTCGAACATATTTAAAATTTTACATAAGGACATGCTATTTCCTTTTTGTACTTTTTGAAATAATCAACTTGTATCACTTAAAACTGCAACATTTTGCTGAATTTTCAAGGTTTTATTCGATTTCTAAGCGGTTTTTACATACATTTAGCCAAAAAAAAAAAAAAAAAATGGTCAACTAGCCCCTTTTTGCATGCGCCCTCACAAATGAAATTTGGGGCCAAAATAAAAGTCGGATAGAAATGCCGTCAACAGACACTTAAATTTATACTTTAATATAATATTTATTCAATTCAACCTCGAAGTAATAATCAAAATTTAATAATTTTTCATTGTCCTGTTATCCCCAGAGAAATTAATATAAATAAATTTATAAACCGTGTAATAAAAATACTTGAATTTGTAACCTAATTAAATTTGACATAAATGGTTCGAATAAAATTTAATGTCTTGATAGGATAATCGACATTAGTGACTTAATGAATTCATACTTGATTCTTTGTTTAAA
The DNA here is from genome assembly GCA_031841125.1 of Acanthococcus lagerstroemiae. Classification (NCBI taxonomy): domain Eukaryota; kingdom Metazoa; phylum Arthropoda; class Insecta; order Hemiptera; family Eriococcidae; genus Acanthococcus; species Acanthococcus lagerstroemiae. The sequence continues at coordinate 37,489,094 of CM063108.1, read as the reverse complement.
TGTCAAAGTAAAGTCATTCCAACTCAATTCAAGAGGGAAATTTTAGATTTTGGGGCCAATTCGGGATGACTTGACCTACTTTCAAGGCCACAATCGAGATCGGATGGGAGGTCTTATAAAATTTTCGTAATCAGCAGCCCGAAAAACCCACATTTTACTGCTTCAATTTTCCCGCTGAAGTCAATTTTGCCAATTTCCAGAGTGACCATCCAATTTTAAGGCCCGAATCGAAACCGGATGAAAAAGCTGATGAAGTTGGACATCCAACAAATTTCAATTTCGATACTTCATTATAACCCATTTTCAGAGTGTGGATTTCGGAGGCCAAATCGAGATTTGATGAAAATCTAATCGAATTTTAGAAATCGATGACCCAAAAACCATACTCAGGCGTGGCTTTTCCGAGGTTATTCGTGACCTTTATTTCATTTTTTCGTGACCTTTGAAATATAATTTCGTACCCCCACCCCACCCATGAATTAGACAGAAAACCTGAAAGTAACAAACATGAGAAACTATGTAAAACTAACAGTAAGTTAGCACAGTTAGGTGCCAATAGTAAAAGAATAAAGAAAGTAGGAGATGCCTTTGTTTGCACACTGACACAGTAACTTTCTTATTATTTTGAGGGTATTTGGTAAAAATTCGTAACTTTTTCGTATTTTTCATGACCTATATTGAAAATTCGTAGCTTTTTCGGGATTTTCGTGGCTGGTAGGCACCCTGATATTTGATGAGTTGCACGATACTTTTACACTTCTCGCTGATCTCTCTGCATTATAGAATTAAGGCTTATTATTGGAATTTTTGGAATTCTCACGTTTTAACCAGCCCATGGCGTAGAACACAGAAAATTATTCCTCATGGCATACTGCCTCACCGTGTTCCATTTGAAATCCTAGCGATATTTCCACCCAAAGTACTGAGCTGACTACTGCAGAAACTTTTCTCTAGCATCCTACAAAAAATTCAACTCTGACTGTCAATTCGTTTACTGCGTCCTAGCTTTTTTTGCAAGCAAGACACTCGGAGGCAGGAGCGTAGCTACGGGGGGGGGGGAGTCTGAACCTCCCCTTGACATCGGCCGACAATGTGAAAAAATTAAAATTTATTCTGGTAATAGGAACTATTACACCTGTAGTATTGTATAATAATAATAATAATAATAATAAGCCTTTATTGCGCGAAATTATATCTGGGTATACATATTGGAGTACGCAGACTCCTATCGCGCCATACCCTGCTTGTGGGCAAAGGCCTCCCTCAGTCTTTCCCATTCTCTTCTGTCCCACGTTATTCTGTGGTATAATTTGTTTTTTAAAAATGAATCGAAAGCATCCCTCCATCTTACCGCCTGCCCTCCCACTTTCCTTGGGGTGTATGGGTTCCAAACTGTCACTCTTTGGGTCCATCTGTTGTCTGTAAGTCTTCCGACGTGGCCTGCCCAGTTCCATTTCTGTTTCCTATGTGCGGTTATTATGTTTTCGATGCCCGGTAGTTTGTTTTGTATTGTTGTTAGAGGGACTTTGTCTCGTAGTTTCAAGTTCAGTATGGATCTTTTCATTTTGTTTTGTGTTATTTGTAGTTGTTTTTCTTGATTTTTCGTTGTTGCCCAAGTCTGTGAACCGTATGTTATTGTCGGAGTAATATTTGCGTTGAATATTGCGCTTTTCAATTTGTTAGTGAATTGTCCTTTAAAAATGTGTTTCAGATCCCAGAACTTGTTCCATCCTATTGTTATTCTTCTTTTCACTTCTTTGTCCATTCTATTCTGAAAACTGATAGTTTGGCCGAGATATATAGCTTCATCCACTTTTTCGATATTTTCTCCTTCCACCGTTATGGGGGTTTTTGTGTCATTATTTGAAATTAATTTTGTTTTTAACGCATTTATTTTTAGGCCCGCTTTTTTCCCCTTTTCACAAAGTTCTGATACCATTTCTTTCAGTTGCAGAAGATTATTAGAAACTAGGATAATATCATCTGCGAATCTCAAATTGTTTAGATATTCCCCTTGGATTTTTATCCCTTTTTTTTCCCAATTTAAAGATCTAAAAATCTCTTCTAATAAGCTGTTAAATAGTATGGGTGATAATGGGTCTCCCTGTCGGACTCCTTTTTCAATTTCAAAGTATTCTCCAGTGACATCTGTTCTAATTCTAGCTGTTAGTCCGGAGTACATATCTGCTATGATGTTCACTATATTTGTGGAGATTCCTTGATTTTTCAGGGCCGTAATTAGAAAGTTGTGGTTAATGGAATCGAAGGCTTTAGTATAGTCAATTAAGAGTAGATGTATGTCAATCTGATATTCTTTACATTTTTCTATTAGTTGGTTTATGGTGTGTAAGTGGTCTGTTGTAGAAAAATATTTTCTGAAGCCGGCTTGCTCTCTTGGTTGGTATGAATTAAGTGTGTTTCTGATTCTCTGTTCAATTATTTTTGAAAATATCTTTGCTACTGTTGGACTCAGACTTATTGGTCTATAATTATTTATTTTGTGTCTATTGCCTTTCTTGAAAATTAGTATTATGTCAGATTTTTTCCATTCACTAGGAATTTTTTGAGTTTTAAGAATTTTGTTAAATAATCGCGTCAGTTTTTTAATTATAGAGGGTCCTCCCATTTTTATGTGTTCGTTTTGTATGTTGTCATGTCCTGGGGCTTTGTTATTTTTTAGGTTCTTTATGACTTGTTTTACTTCTGATTCTAGGAAGTCCGGCTCGGCTTCCAGTTCGTTGTTGAGCTGAGTTCGGTGTGTATTAATCGAATAGTTTGTTTCCCGGTATAGATTTTGGTAGTAGTTGGTTGCTAGGGTGTTTATTTGTTGTCTGTCATAGATTTTTTGGTTGTCGTCGTCTTGTAAGTAGGTCGTCCAGTGTGTGCCTATGGTAAGTAGTTTCTTGACTTTTTTTGTACTTCTGGAGTTTTCGAGGATGTCTTTGATTAGTTGGTTGTTCTTTGTATTTGTTGTTTCCCTGATTATTTTCCTAATTTGTTTGTTCATGAGACAGATTTCTATTTTTTCCTTTGCTGATTTTGATTTTTTATGAAGTAGTTTGTTTCTTCTTTTATATAGTTGATTTAGTTCGATCCTATTTTCGTTTTTTGATGTGTTGGTTGTCGGCAGTTTTGGTTCTGCTTTTTGTTTTTGTACCGCCTGTTTAATTTTTTCTGTTACAGATAAGTACTCTTCATCGATACTTTTGTAGTTGTCATCGTTATCGTTTTCAAGTAGTTCCGTTAGAAAGTTTTCGTACCTTGAGGAGTTGGTGATTTGTAATTTGGTTTGGCTTATGTGTTTGCGTTTGGTTAATTTATCTATTTTCATTTCGCATTGTATGGGTCTGTGGTCTGAGAGAAATTGAAAATTTTTTAATACGTCGAAGTTCGTAATGTTGTTGAGATTGCAAGGAGCGAGTATATAATCTATTTGGTTCTTGGATTTGAGGTTTGGCGATATCCAGGTCCATCTGTTGTTTTTCCTCTTTTTAAATAGAGTATTTATTATTTTTAGTTCATTTTCCTGGCAGAACCTGAGCAATCTCCATCCTCTCTTGTTTCTTACTCCGTGGCAATAATTACCTATGTATTTTGATTCTTCCCGTTCTTTTTGTCCAATTTGACTGTTAAAGTCTCCTAATACCCAGGTATGCGTTTTTTTGTTTTTAGGAATTTTATTTAATGTTTCATCTAGATGAGAGTAGAATTCTTCCATTTCTGTATCTGAGGCTGCTAAGGTAGGTGCGTATACCTGCACTAGTATTAGGAGTACATCGTTCCTAATTTCTAGTACTAGCTTAGCAATTCGATCCTTGACACTTGTTATCTCTTTGATGTATTGTTTTAATGTTGGTTTGATAAGGAAACCCACTCCTCGTTGGCCGTTATTACTATCTGAATGGAACAAGATATTGCCTTTTTTTGTTACTAGTAATCGTTCATTTGGTCGTCTTACTTCAGATATCCCCAGAATTTGAAGTTTAGAATTATTGAATGCCGTCTCTAGTTCTAAAAGCTTGTCGTAAGTCTTCATTGATCTGACGTTAAATGTTCCTATTTTTATTGATTTGTTGTCTAGTTTGTTGTTGCTGTCGTTAGTGGCGTTATGGTTATTGTTCTTGTTGTTAATGTTGTTATTGTTAGTTGTCTGTTTAGTATTGGTTCTGTTGTTGCAAGTTCTGGTATCACTCTTAAGCTTTGACGAGTTTGTGGAAATTATTTGTTTTTCTATTACCTGCTTCTTGGAAAAGGGGTCAATGTTTGTGCTTACCTGGGTGACTGAGGGGTGTGGTCTTAATCGCCCTTGCTGACCAGGCAGAGCTGGGCGATAGGAGTTTGCGTTTCTGTTCTATTTTGTGCAGTTAGTCTTAAAGTTATCCTTAAAATTATCCAGCGTGGTCTGGAGCCGTTTTGGGAATTCTGGTTTATTGCTGACGCTGTATCTTCTGGTTTCCTTGGTAGCTCTCTTTTTGAATTTATCCTTGATCTCAGTCTTTTTACTTGTATTGGGGCTCCTTTCTTCTGCTGTCCTCTTCTTCCCTGGAGTATAGGCATTGCTGTTTGGTTGTTGTGATAGCGGCTGCTCTGTTATCTGCCGCCGTGATTCGATATTCGCCCTTGTTGTAGGTGCCCTGGTTGAGCCATCTGTATCCTGTTCTTCGTCTTCTGTATCCTCCTGGTTTAGTGTTGTTAAAAGTTCTTCTAGAGCGAATTCGTCGGGTACCTTTTTGACTGGTAGGTTGTCGTCTTTTCTTACATGAACTATTCCCTCTTTGGTCCAAACATACTTTACCATACCTTCTCGTCGTAACTCTTTTGCGCACGACAATAGTTTTTTCGTGTATGGTGTGAGGTGGTTTGAACAAAAGATTGGGGTAGCTGGTTCCAGGTTAAGACAGTCGCTTCGGAGTTTGTTAGTCTTCGACATTTTTATCATTTGGCCTACCACATCCCGATCGACTAACTTCACGATAATGTCTGGTATATTTGTTCTGGCGAATAATCTGTGGGCGGCCATGATGCTGCTGTTTGTAATTTCAATGTTCCAGCGTTTGGCAAGGTTGGTGACAATGCCACGTACATTTTCTTCTTCACATTTTGGTATTCCACTGATTATGAGGTTATTACGGCGGTTGTATTGCTCTAACTTTTCAAGTCGAACTCTCATAAAACTGTTTTCCTCACTTAACTGGTTTATGGCATCGTCTTTTTCTTGGTTTTGGATTTCCAAGGAGCGCACCTTGTCTGCTAGTTCGTCAAGCTTTTTGTCTGTCTTCTTCACAATTTTCAAAATTTCCTCAATTTTCTCTTCCATCTCTATCGTTTTGTAATCTATGGTTGGCGATAGTTTTGTAACAGGTCGCAGCGTTTATAATATGTGAGAGCGTTTTCAGGGGGAAGGGAGAACTCGGTGCGTTGACGTACCTGTAGTGTGTAGTGTGTACCAGGGCAGCTGTTACAGTCTTGAATCCGCGCGCGTCGATTAGTCTGCAGAGCTGACGGTTGTTGGTGGCTCGGTCTCCGGGTCGAGGGGTATGCTAAACCGGTTTAGTCCTGCAGGCGGCCTGTGATACACGCTGGTATTTGACAAGTCGATCGGAGGATCTCCAAGCGACGTGAATTTTCCTGTTCGTGATTTCACAGCCGAACTGGCCGCAATGGCCGTACGTACCAATTTTTCACGTTGCGATCCGCTGTGGGTAGACGTCGCCGATCCACTGAGCACTTTGCGACACCAGTATCAATTTTTCCGCACAATAATTCTTACTTCGCGAACTTCGGGCAAAAATAGAGCGTTTACACTGCGAATGTGCACAGCTAACGTGTTACACCTTGGCCGGTTGAAACGAAAAAGTGAAACGAATCACCCCTCCCCCCCTTCATTCCAAGTCTGGCTACGCCACTGCTCGGAGGTACAGTTTTGATCTCGACTTTATTGCCCTTTACTCTGGGGGAGGCAGCATATTTGATATCAGTCTATTATAATATGTTTAGTTCTCTAATTAGATATTTTCATAATAATTCCACTATTATTATTATTTCAAATGGGGTTTCAAGGGTTTCCAAATTCCTTTCTGAACCAAAGCATCCTAATAAAGGTGAGATCCACTCATAAACACAAATAGCCGACCTGGAGTGTGGAGTGGGAAGGCTCATCCCCAAGTATGATAATCCTAAAAATTATTTCACTCTTATAATTTTTCTCTTTTTTAGGGGGGGGGGCTCTTAAAAGATGGAGGCTAAGCCCTCTAAACCCTTTATTTGCATGGATCCTCTTCGGGTAGCTGTAGATAATAAAATGTCTTCCCTTCCATCGCACGTCGCCTGAAGAAGCCGTTGGCTCCCTCCACGGTGCCAACTGTTCAGTGAGAGAACTGCCCTCTGATTGGTAGTACAACAAAGAAAACAATGCTTTTTTGAGAGCCTGAAAAATCTTTCACTTACTGCCAGATTTACAAACTGCATGCTAATATTACTGATATTACTGCACAGACAGCGCTGCTGTCTTCTCCTTGATTCAAATGAGTTTGCAAAAAAAATGACCGAACATGTTTAGAATTTAACAGAAGCCATTTCAAATTATCCATAGTCGATTCCCGATTTAATTTTGAAAAAAGAATACATTTTTTTTTCAGTGGGATTTTTCATTGCTATATAGATCTCACGGACGCAGATTCAACCACACCACTAGTCTGTATCATACGGTGGATACCCTATAACTTGATCTGAATACTCAGAGCTTGCCATTATTTATCATAAGTAATGGCTAAATCTATTTACTCTGGTCTACGGATTTTGTTCTATTATTATAAATACGCTAATACAGAATGGACTTGAGATTTTCCATCGAAATGTAGGAGAGGTTTGAGGTTAAGACTTTATAAACTGCAGGCGTCGATACGTGCTGTATCGTATGATTGGTGCTAACTGCAACCTGGCTTAATTGTGGTATCTATAATTCGGACCTAGCAGCGTAGTGGCTGACATCTGGTGAAAGTTTTTAACAACATCCGTTTACACACCATTACTAACGCATGCACATACGTCGCTCTTATCAACGTTAGGATAAATATCAAAGCTAATAGAACATATGACGTGAAAAACTTCACTTTTCGAGTGACTCTGCACTAATTCCAATACATTTTTTCGCAAAAACTTGTCCTAAATATTATTTAATCGTTACTGGGCTACCTATTTTTACTTGGATTGCTATCATAAATGAATTTTTGACGAAACTGGAACGAAACGAAAATCACGATTTTCCCATTTAAATGCATGGAGACGTTCTCCGCTATCCTAACGTTGGTAACGTTGGTGCGGCAAAGGGGAAGACTCGATGCTAGCGCTACACCGCGCTGCTAGGTCCGAATGGTGAACTAACAGTAGGGCTCTATAGTTTCACCTGGGTATACTAAGCCACCATTTTGGTTCATACTGCGCCCGTCAATGCCGAATTGACTACGCGGTACGCTCCGCATAGTCGGATTCGGCATCCACGGGCGCAGTATGAACCAAAATGGCGGCTTAGTATACCCAGGTGAAACTATAGAGCCCTACTAACAGATGAACGCTGTTATTTACAGATACAGCGCAAGATTATTTTAAGAGAAGGTTCACTCATCCACACGGCGCAAACAACATAATGTGACGTCACTGACGGAAAACGTACACAGGCCGCTTACAGGAGTACAGCTTTCTTTTATCTTTACTCATAATTGATGCCCTGAACATATTTTTCTATTATTTTTACGACGTACAATATTCAATTGGTTCCCGTTAAAAAAAAAAAAATCCCTCTACCGCAAAATTCAATTTTCCCATTACTTTCTTATGAAGTGAACTCTGGCGCGGGTGAGACGGGAAGAATTGTTGTGGGCTGCCTACCCGAATAAGTGAACCTTCTCTTAGAATAATCTTGGATACAGCGAGGAATATGAAGAGCGAAGGTTAAAAAAGGAGTGGCGTTCTAATAGCTGTGAAGAGACCACCCCTCCCCCTCACGGTATTCTTTTCTACAGGTACAGCTTTGAATCTCTTCTTATAAAACTGTAGTTTCCAAACTATCCCTCTCTTTTGGTCAGCACAGACTACTTTTTCCCGTCAACAAACAGGGATGTATACAGGTATTCTTACAACTCATTACAACTTCTCTCATTGGCAACAAGCAAAATAATGTAATTATTGCTGGTGATCCAACCACATAGTGAAGCTTCAAATATCTGTGAGGATCTGACAATGTTTTGTGGTAGTATTGGAGCATGGAGTACTATCGCTCAATCAAATCTTGAATGAAAATAGCAAAACTTTGAACCTGATCCAATGAACTTCCTTAGATACCAAAGTTAAACGAGGGGAATCAATTTTGGCGAAACATGGATAGGCAGCATCCATCACTCCTGATAAATCTACTAGAAAGGATTCCTTCTCACATGGTAGGAAAACCCCCACTCATCTCCGAAGGAGAAAGAAATTTTTCTGAGGCAAATTTTTTAGCTCTGTATGATAACCTAGCGCACCAAAATTGGGAATGATTCACTAGTATAAATTACCCTAACTTGGCAGCTGAAGCCTTTCATCAAACTCTTCAGTCAATTTTGGATGAGGCTGTTCAATAAAACCTATTAAAAAATGGAGATACCCACTCTGATTTACTATCAATATAAAAATAAAGTTAAAGGAGAAAGAAAAATTCCATCAAAAATTTAAGAAATCAGGAAATAACACTTATTGGTTAGGGTACGGAGAGCTGCGTCGAGAAAGTAAAAAAATAAAAAGAAAGCTTGAAGCTCTCACATAAGGAACAGATTTTCTATAATCCAAAAAAATTCTGCAATTCTCTGGAAAAATCTTCAAATTTCATAATGCAACTCTTAGAGAATAATTATACAGAAATTTCTAAGGCATTCGCCAACCGTTGTTCTTAGAATTATTCTTAGCCAATTAATTCTCCACTTCAATCAATGAATTATTCTTCATAATATCACCTCCTATTGGGTGATACCTTGCCGCGGTGAAGAGGCTTAAGCGTAAAAATAAAAAAAATATGTATAAAAAAAGAGAGAGACAAGTCTTTTTATGAAGTTACATATTGTTAGAATCGCGACCAAAAGCACCTAGGAGAAGGCAAACTTCGACAGATAAACCCTGTTGAAAGCAATGAAAAACTACTACAGTATCTCTTTCCAGGAAATGTAGCTTTTCCATGTATTAATTACTGATGATGGCGTTCCAACAGGTAAATAATTTTTCCGGATGTAAAAAGCTCCCCATTCGGATGTTCGGGAGGGAGCTACTTGGGAGAACATCATCGTCGGAAAGTATTAAAAATAAGGGCGCAATTAAAATAGGGACCTGGAATGTAAGAAGCTTGAACAGAGTTGGAAGATTAGAGAATCTTAAGAGAGAAATGAAGAGACTTAACCCAGGAATAGTTGGAATAAGTGAAGTTAGGTGGAAAAAGGAGAATGATTTTCGGTCAGGAGACTTCAGAATAATAAATACAAGTAGAATAAAAGGGCAAGCAGACGTCGGAATTGTTATGAACAAACAAACAATCATTCATTTTTATATATGTAGAAGATAAACAACAGAGTGAAGGGTTAATCTTGATAAAAATCAATACCAAACCAGTACTTACAACAATAATACAAGTGTATATGCCTACTAATACTCAGGAGAACGAAGAAATTGAGGAGGTATATGAAGAATTAGAAGAACTTATGAAGCATGTTAGAGGCGAAGAGAATCTTATTATTATGGGTGATTGGAATGCTAAATTTTGGATTAGGAATGAGAAATGAAAGAGGAGAACGTTTGATACAGTTTTGTGCGAAAAATTTATGAGACACCTATCGCCTATCCAATAAAAATAGTGACTGACTCAGCTCACACGGCAAATCATTGGTTCCCAAATCCGAATGAACTTCGAAATATTACACGGCCACCCCTACTTTTCACCGAATTAATTAATTTTTGTCAAGCTAGAAAAAATACCAATAGGTACCTGGAAAGCTGCAGAACCCGAGAGTCGAGATTAATATTCTGCGAACAGAAAATAGTAAGTATATCCACATCGAAAGATTAATTAAATTTGCTTCTCGAACTTGACGAAGTGAACTATTATGAACTCCGGGCGAATACGAAAATATTTATAAATTCTCGTCAGAAAGGAATAAATGAAAACGGCGAATGCAGCGAGAGACTATGAGCATAGGTTATACGTACACTCACATACATATCGAGTTTAATCTCATCCAGTACACCGCTCTACAACAACAGGAATCCAATGAACGTGATCATTTTGCGCGCAAAAATTTACGTTTACTACACCACAGCGAGAAAAATGGAGGCAAATGAAACCAATTTTCGAAGTTCATTATTTTTTATTATTTCACTATTCTTCCTAGTCTTCATCCTCCCGTTCATGTTGTTCATTTTTGCAACACGATTAAAAAATCAACGAACCCGCTCGCCGAAGACGTATAATATGCTTAACCGGAAAACCGTATAAAATTACCCATTTTATTTTGTTACTATCGTAGATAACGAAAAAACTGTAGTTCTTTCTCTCCCATTTATTCTTATTTCCGAAGATAGGACAGGGGTAATAAGTTTCTTCCTTAAATCAACAAAATTTACTCGTTTAATGAGTAGCGACTGCGCCATTACTTTATAGTCATAATTTCGTTTTTCTTATTCTAAGACCATCAGAAGCCACTTTTGGAAAATTTGGCATTCTTCCACATTCGGATGGAAAGCACTAATGTCCACATACTGATCGCAGCAATCCGTCCTAACCCTCTCCGGAGTCATAAGCAATGACTTAAAAATCATAACAAAGACACTCCACAGAAAATTCAACAACAATTACACTTTTCAGCTTTGCACAGTCTGTTCTGCTTCAGACTTGTTCACTGATGCAAGCATCAAATAGAACAATTTTTCACAGCCTAAAATATCAACCACCCATCAACTTGACAAAAGATTTCTTTTAACTGCAAGAAAATAATACGTTAAACGAAGTGTCCATGTGGGAGTGTGAGTGAACTTGGTAAATTCTGTATGTAGGGTGTGCCAATTCACAATGTCTTTCTTCTGTAGTCCAGAACGCTTTCAACTGTTATGCCGTCTTCGGTCTTTTCTCCATGTCGTCCTCTAAGTATTTATAATGGTCTGCAGTACCGTATGGTAAACCTATTTGGGGTGTTCCTATTGGTTGTCTGTGGTTGTGTAGTCTGTTCAATCAGTGAGTCTTGTGTTATTAATTGGAATAGGTTTTCATTTTGGAAGTTAGTTGTGTTCATTAGGTTGATCTGTTTTGTTTTTGCCTTTATTATCTCAAGTTGTTCCTTTAATTTTATTTTTCATGTGTTGTTTTCTATGTGTAGGGTTTTGTATTTTTCAGACAACTTGTGGTTGTTGTGTCTCTGGTCGTCGCAGTGTTTCCCAAAAAGTGATTTGTCATCCTTTAGCTTCTGTGATTTTTCATGTTCTTTTATTCTAGTTGTCAATTTTCTGATTGTTTCTCCTATTTAGGTTCATGTCACAGTGTTCGCAGTCCAGTCTGTACACTCCGTTGCTGTTGTTCCTGTCCTTTGTTTCTCTTTTCTCACTGCTTATCAGTTTAATCACAGGTAGCCTGTTTCTGATTCCGAGGGAGACAAACAGCATAAATAACAACATAAAGTTCACAATGGAAAAGGGCAATAAGACCATAAACTACCTCGACCTAACAATACAAATACAAGACATCATGATACAGTACAACATTTATAGAAAACCCACCTACACGGACGCAATAATACCCAATGACTCATTTCATCAAAAACACAAAATAGTAGCACTACACAACTACTGCAACAGAGCCATCAACATATTACACGACAACAACCCCAGAACAATAGAAATTAACAAAATCATACAAATACCAACCACAAACAGTAGACAAAATAATTAACAAATTAATACAACAAAAAAGTACAGACACAGAACCAACAATCACAAAAACAGACAAATATGCAGGGGCAATACCATTCACAGGGACATATACATACAAAATACAGAAAATATTCAACCAATACAACATAAAACTCGGAATCATAAATAGACCACCTCTTCTTTTCTAATTTGCTCTCAACTCGAGCCCTGGAATCCGCCCTTTCGAGCATTACCTCAAAGACGTCGGGGAGGCTGCTAGGGCTGTCTTAGCCCTCTTCACTTCTGGCCGAAAAACCGGCCTAGGTCGAAATCTGGCGAGTTGCTACGTGGGATCGAACCCGGGAGCTCCGGTTTCCGAGACCAACGCGCTATCCACTCGGCCAACCAGACCTCAAACAGACCACCTCTGATCAAACAAATAAGCAATGACAGAACAGAAACAAAGGACAGGAACAACATCAACAAAGTATACAGACTGGACTGCAAACACTGTGACATGACCTACATAGGAGACACAGACAGAAAATTCACAACTAGAATAAAAGAACATGAAAAATCACAGAAGCTAAAGGATGACAAATCACTTTTTGGAAAACACTGCAACGACCAGGGACACAACAACCACAAGTTGATAGAAAAATACAAAATCCTACACACAGGAAACAACACAGGAAAAAGAAAATTAAAAGAACAACTTGAGATAATACACGCAAAAACAAAACAAAACAACCTAATAAACACAACTATCCTTTACTGAAATCCGGAAGCAAGAGTTGAAAAATTTTATCAGCTCCTTTGTCTTTTTACACTTTCTCTTTATCTCATTCCTTAACTTTTGATAAGCTAATCTACCTTCTCTATCGTTTGCATTCTTATTTATATTTCCTTCGTTCATCCTTCTTTCTGAGGATTCCCTCCTTCATACATGGTTTCTTTCTTCTCTCTCAGTTTTATATAGATTTTCTTCTGCTGACTTTAATAATCCCTCCTTCACTTTATCCTACTCTTTCTCCACACTGAATTTTTCTTGTTTTTTTTTGTTTTTTTTTTTCAGTCTTTAATTCTAATACAATATTCTCTTGATATTTCTCTCTAGTATTAATATTTTCCAATTTTTTGAAATTCCATCTTTTTACCTCTTCTTTTCTACCAAGTTTCTTCAATTTAAGCCTGCATTACATTATTACCAAGTATAAGATCGCTCTGCAGCTTTGCCAGAAATATCTACTAAAAAGGTTTTGTTTCGTCCCTTTCTCCAACCACAGCATGCTAGCAAATGGAGTGATAGAGTGACCGCGGGACCAACTGAGATGAATAAATTCATAGCGTGCTCTGCAGCTCCTGCTAGTTTCCAGGAACAATGCATCATATTCACAGAGTCGCCAAATACATTATCACGAGTATCTGAAATACTGGTACTGGGTTGCGTGTCGCTGAGTGGGTCGTTTACTCAACGTTGTGAAACAGGTAGCTATGTAGTAACCATGTCTCTGATAACTGGAACTGAGAAAAAATACTTTATAATGCAGTGAACTGCGGGAAAAGCAGTAACCAAACTACCCGACTAATCTATCACAAAAGCCGCACGCCTGAAAATCACCGGGTCACTATGCCCTAATGTAGTGTAAAATGACTGAGAATTGGAATAAAATCATATCTGACTTCTAAAAGTATAAAACTGTTCTCCATCTGGGCAACTATTGTTGTTTCTTGGAATCTCACGGCAAACAGGCAAGTGGTTCAGCATCTGTCAGAGATGTGTTCCTGAATTCTGCAAACTGGCAGAGTTTCAACCACTTTCCGTTTACCTACAGTACCAACTAAAGATAACACACAGGGTCAAGCATTCAGAAGTTGCGATAACTCAACTAAGAGCTGGATTCTTAGGGAACCAATGCCATTATAATCACTGACAGAACTACGGCAAGATTGAGAGGGCAAATGCAGGAAGAATTCTTTTAAAAAGTATCAGAAAGGAGACCATGTATAACTTGGCGTAAACATTCCAGACTGAATATCTTCTTATTCTAAGGAAGTGTGTGGGAATAATTACGATTTTAGATATAAGTAACTGTACACTCCTACAAAGTTAGATACCCAAAAGTACAGAGGGAGCAGAATGCTCAAGCGGGGGGTTGCTATAAGCAAACAAAGGATGATATAAGTACGCAAGAGATCACTAACCTGTGTTCAAGATGCAACCAGCAAAAATGCTTGAAGCTTGATGCGAATGCGAATACAGCAGCAAAATGCGAATAGGAACACACAGTTGCCAAATGCGAATAAGTATGAAACGGTTGTAAAATGCAAATACGAAACGAAATGTATGTAAAATGCGAACGTCTACGAATACAGTTGCGAAATGCGAACAGGAATACAGTCACAAAATGCGAATACGATATACGAGTACAGTTGAGAAGTGCGAATAATTTAATAATTAATGAAACCACATACACTGAAATAACATTAACAATACAAAACACGAAAATAAGAGAACACTAACACAACATGAGTAACATATTGCACAGGAGGGAAATTTTAAAATTTTGGGATAGCCGTGTAACAGTAACATGTGTCAAAAATGACACACCGTGGAATTGTTCATTGGTTCTCAAACTATGAATGTGAATATAACTTTTACTATTGAAACCCGTTCATTATGTGTGTTTTATCAACTGAGAAGCATTGTTGATGTATAGTAGTGTTTAAAGGGTTGCCTATGATGAACATTTGGAAGGAGTAAAAATTCTATTTAGTGTTATACGGTTTCATTCAATAAAGTATGGAGGTGTTTTCCTGAATTAATTGTGACTATTAGTTTGTTGACTTAGAATTTGTTATATTTATATTGGTACACTGGGCAAGAAGGAGGAATGGTTATTTCTAGTTTGAAAAACTAGGCTTTTTACATCAAACAGGGTAACTATTTTGCATATTTCAGTAACACAAAGGAGTTCCAGTAACTGATTGGCCAACAGGTTTCATTTTTTAATAAGGTTGTGAATGTGTTTACAGTTTCTTTAGTTTACATCGTTCTTATGGTGATTGATGTTGGTAAGTCTGTGAAGCAGTGTTCAGAAGGGCGGCTTCCAAAGCCCCGTTTCACATATGCCATGCCGCCGGAACAGCAGCCGTGAAAGCGGCCAGGTATCATACGGGGAGCTCGTGACCGGCAATCGGGGACGGTGCCGTGTGCGCGCCGGATTGAAAATGAACCGGCCCAGCTCCCATTCTCTGTATGATATTCTGACCGTCTTTTGGTTACCATTCCGGTAACACGGTGTAGTATGACACGGGCAAATTCGGGTTCAGACATCGAAGACTCACTTTTCATGGAAAGGATTGTGGCTGGAAAGCGATTGAAACACACATGTGTTTTGGGGAAATTACCAAGCATTTTTAATATTGGAAGTAGAAGTGACATAGTAACTGAATATGATGGAAATTTTGTCATTCGCTTGTTATTCACTGTACACTTCAAAATGGATCCAACCGAAATTCGAAGAGCCAAGTTACTGCGGGAATGCCAAATTTTCGGTGCGGCTGATGACGATATTGATGAAAATCGTATACCAGTTGACAACGACAATGAATACCGAGAGATCGACGAACCCGATGCGCTCCTGGAAAACGATAAAGAAGAGGACAACATCGATGCGATCATTGTCCAGGAGGACCCGCCAGCAGATCGGAGAAAATTTTACGGTCAAGGCGATAAAAAAATTATTTGGTCCGCCGATCCACCTGCAAATATCAATCCGTTGCAAAGCCGTCTCATTATTCCTGCTCGAAGAGGTGCAGCATTGGCGCTGGTGAACGAGTTCACGCCGGATACGTCAATGCGAGAGAAAATATGCCGTTTTTTCGAGCTTTTCTTCACATCGCAAGTAATGGACCTGATTTTGCTGCATACCAATACGAAAATTGAATCCGTTCGTTCACGTTATCCGAACCAACGATTTACCCAGAACACGACCGTCGACGAGTTAAAAGCTCTTATCGGAGTGCTGATTTATGCTGGAGCGACTCGGAACAGCCTCGTACCTGTTGATGACTTGTTTGACTCCCTGAACGGTTTGCCATTATTTAGATGCACGATGAGCGCTATGAGGTTCAAGTTCTTGATCAATTGCATTCGGTTCGACCAATGGCAGCTGCGGTTACCCCACCTTCCTCGTCCAAATGATCCATTCACCGCCATACGCGAACTCTGGACGCTATTCTTACAGTCATGCCGCGAAAATTACGAACCCTCTGTTCAACTGACAGTAGATGAAACAATGCTTCGGTTTTATGGACGATGCCGTTTCCGAACATTTATACCCGCCAAGCCAGATAAATACGGAATTAAGATAATATCACTGACTGATGCTCGGACGTTCTATTTTTTGAATGGCCATCCTTATTTGGGAAGAATTCCAGAGAATGAAGAGGATGAACCAGCGACCAAACGGCAGAAACCAACCACATCTACCCGGGGCCGATCTGCCTCAACTTCACGCGCCAGAGGTCACAGTCGCAGTCGCGGGAGCACGCATGAAACCAGCACTGAAGGCTCTGCCCCAAAATTGTTGAAAGCTACAACTGAAGTTCTGGAACTAGTCCAACCCTTTCAAGCCCGTCCTAGAAATATAACGTGCGACAACTGGTTCACTTCGGTGCAGCTAGCAGACGAGTTGATGAAAATTGGCTTCACAGTGGTTGGAACACTGCGTAAACTTCGTCCAGAAATACCTCTCGAGTTCCTCCAGTGTAAGAAACAGGACGTTCTGACAATGCGACATGGATTTCGTGGACAACAGACATTATGTTCGTTTATTCCTAAATATCGGAAGGTAGTCCTACTTCTTTCGACGTACCATCATACGGCTGACAGAGCTCCAGTTTCTGGGAAACCTGTGATAATAGAGGATTACAACACGAATAAAGGAGGCGTCGATATATTCAACGAGATGATGAAGAGCCGCACCACGCGTCGGAAAACTCAACGTTGGTCACTTCGTGTCTTTTACTTTATCATGGACGCAGCAGCTTACAATGCCTATGTTCTGTTGGAGGAAGACGAGACTTCAAGAGTAGATGCACTGAAATTGTTGGGGCTAGGCTTAGTTGAAGAGTTTACTAGACGTCGCCTTGAGGTCCATAATTTGAATTTGGAGTTACGATCGTCAATTATACATTTTCGTCAGTTGGCTTACGGACGCGGTTTGGAAGTAGCGCAGGAGCGCGAAGCGGGTGGAGGACGACCGACAGTACGCTGTAGGATTTGTTTACTGCAAAATCGTGGCCCTGCTGCTAAAAGGGCTAATGACTTCTGCAGTGTATGCAGATGGCCAATTTGCGGAGAGCACAATCGCAAAATTGTCGTTTGTCAGTCTTGTGCCCATTAGTTCAATCAAAATTTGTTGTACCTTTTGATTTTCAAGTAAATTATTCTCTTGTATTTTTGAATATAATGCGCACATTTTTTCCTTTTCTTGCGTTCCTGAAACTAGGGTGCGAATTATATTTGAGGGTGCACTATTATGTGTAGCATGTTACTGCATGCAAACGAATAGTAAGGAAAAAAGATGAGCACCTGCTCAGGTTTAGTGTATTAACATAACTAGTAAATGGAAACTACAGTTACCTATCTCTATCCATCTCCGCTTCCTCTTTCTTCTTCAAGGAGAGATTGACACAGGTGAGAGGGGCGAGCTGAGTCGGTTGAAAGGGAGGATACAGACAGTCAAAAGAAAGGTTGGAGGGAAGGGAGAGGTGAGAGGGAGGACAAAGAAGGGTCGGGGAATTGAGTGAGAAATTGAATCTGATGAGGAACTCCTTTCTTCACTAGTCTCTCTCTTTCTCTCTTTCTTTTTTCCGCGGCCCCACTATCGTCGTGTCCATCCTCGCCCTTTGGGAAATCATCGCTCAGAACCTGCTGCATGGATTGCATGTGCTGCGCTGATGTTGTCCGCTATCTCTGACGCGTTCGGCGTCCTCGTTGGCCCGCATCACTGTGTCCGCGAATTGGATCATCACTGACCAGTTCGGCGAGCGGGCCAGCATCACTTCAACCATCATCTCGGGAGTAATATGGCCGCCGACAGACGCCTGGAGGGTTGCTCCAGCGTCGTTACACGCAGTGCAGTAAAAGATAGTATGCTGCGCATCATCTACCTCTGCTGGACAATGCGAGCACTGGCTGGGTACTTTGTTCTAACGGTTAAGATAACCATTGGAACCCCCATGCCCGGTGAGCATTTGCGTGAGATGGTACGTCAGCTCACTGTGCCACCGAAAAAGCCATGCATCGAGGTCGTGTACTAGCCTCAATTTCCAGCGGCCATGGGCGGGTTCATTTTGAGGTAAAGGGGGTGAGAAGGTAAAAACTGAGTTTAACTCCTATACATTCTGACATGCCTCTCCTAGAATTGACTCTAGGGTCCGCCATTGATAATCGATGAAGAGGTAAGTTTCGCTCATACTAGAGTGACCGAAAGAGGTGCACCTGCACAATGGTTTCCTTGTACAGACCTGATAGCTGATCAAAAAAATAAGCCATTTTAGAAAATCAGATAATACAAGCAGACATTTTCATGCAGTGAAACGCTCTGTATGTAAGTGTACATACAAGTATATCAGGACCGTGTTCGCCTTTTGGCTCTGTTTTACGGAATCATTTGCCGAATTCGCAAACTGAAACAAGTCATCTGAATTCTCGTTTATTTACGCGTTTGATTCGTTAAGAATCATCGAGGAATATTATGAATATGTATAAGTTGTTTGATATGGAGGTTCAAAAAGACGGGCACTCGAAAGAAAGTTCGTGTGAAAAAGCCCTTGAAAACACATGTCAGGATATCAGCCGACATACGACACTTGTGTGAAAAGGCCCCAGGCACTGTGATGTGATCTTTGCTAATTGAAGAGTACAGGGAAAGAACGTGGAAGACTGAATCAATAATAAAACACGCTCAATACAAAACAATTGAGCCAAGAAAGAAAGAAGAAAAAAAGAGAAAAACAATAATATATATACCTTCCGACGAAGTACAGCGAACAACGCGAGGGAAAGAAAGAAAGAGAATGATAAAGGGGATGAGGGAGAAAGGACAAAGGAGAGAAGATGACGTAGAAGGCTCTGAAATCGAAAAACAACTTGATTGGAAACGTGTGAACTAATACGCGTAATTGTTGAGAGTGGCAGCCCTGATCTGTCCGGTTTATCGATACGCCGGCGTATAAATGTATTAAAGCTATGTTACCTCGCTGCAAAGTAAACGCACTGTAGTTCGCGCATCGTTCGTATCGTGTAATGTGCAGTGCTCTTGCTCTACAGATTTACCGACGCGCCACCCATGAATCTCTGAACACAAAAATTGTGGTAAAGTCAATTTTTCAGGCTATTTTTCCAAAAACAACATCTCTTTTTTTTTAAAGAAGCTTCAAACGATTAAAATTATGATCTGTCAGCACTTCGGTAATATTTTGGAAACAATTGATGCATGTGTCAAAAATGACACATGTTACTACTAGTGCTATGTCATGTTGTGTCATTTTTGACACATGTTACCCATGTTGAGCTAACATGAAGTTACAGTATGACGAAAATTTATCCCGTAAACTTATACAACCATGGTCATGTAGCATGTACACGGTATAATAGACCGCCATTTTCTAGCAAGTTCTATCCGTGGAAAGGAAACCAGCTGACTGCTGACGTAGCGCCGTAGCGGTCTGACGCAAGCTTAGACCATACATTCATGGACTAACGATAAGCTTATCTCTCCAAGGCAGTTGTCACTGTTGTCTACCTAGCTGCCCGCCTGACATTTAAGCGCTTCTTATCAACTTAATAAGGATGCAGTTTAACCTTTAACATTGGCTCACATGGAGAAAACACAAAAAACACTACTCAAAAAAATCGAGTTTCAGAGAAAATAAAAAGGAACAAAGGTGAAACTTAAAACTCCTGTAATTTCCTTTCAGCTGATACCTATTTTATATCTTCTTCTGATTGAATTTTGTTTTTCTCCCATAATGCTATCTTTTAAATTTTATCAACTTGTAGGCAAATTACACGGCAAACAATAGGCAACTGCCTTAGAGGGAAAAGCCTTATTCGGACCCAAAGACGTTTATACTACTACACTAGATACCTAACTTCAGCCTACTAGTAGTATAAACCCTTCTTACCCACCCCACGTTTTAGTATCCCTTCTGCTAGCCTCACCGGTATATAAAATCAGCTCCAATACATTTTAAATGGGAAGTTGGTCATTTTTAAGTCGCGCTTATTATATTTTGTCTGGGTAAAACGATCTGAAAATTTGACAGACTATGCATCCATATCTTGGGAGCAGGAAAATTAAAAAAAATTAATATGCTACGCTTCAATTTCTTATTTTTTTTAAATTTGAACGCCGGCACCTCCACGCGAAATTCACCATGTATTTTAAATGGGAAAAATGACTATACTGGTGACTGGCGAATGCTTATGCAACATTCGCACAAATTCTAGATACGCTTATTTTACTATGGTAGGTATAGGAAGTTAGGTATCTAGTGTAGTAGTATAAACGTCTTTGTTTGGACCTAGCAGCGTAGTGGCTGGCATCTGGTGAAAGTTTTTAACAACATCCGTCTACACACCATTACTAACACACGCACACACGTCGCTCTTATCAACGTTAGGATAAATATCAAAGCTAATAGAACATATGATGTGAAAAACTTCAATTTTCGAGTGACTCTGCACTAACTCTAATAAATTTTCTCGCAGAAACTTATCCTAAATATATTATTTAATCGTTACTGGGCTACACCTATTTTTACTTGGATTGCTATCTTAAATGAATTTTGGACGAAATTGGAACGAAACGAAAATCACGATTTTCCCATTTAAATGCAGGGAGACGTTCTCCGCTATCCTAATGTTGGTAACATTGGTGCGGCATAGGGGAAGACTCGATGCTAGCGCTACACTGCGCTGCTAGGTCCGAATAGTCAGGAACAACTTTTTACAAAACGTACTGTATGTTCTCTGATAATAGTGTCCTGGCAGGAAGAAAGGGACCTCAGCGCAAAAATGTAGATTTTACAGAAGAGTGGATAAACAAAACTGATAACGTTTTCACGTTATGGAAACACCCAACTTTGAAGACTTACAGTCGTTTGAGAAAATTTTTTAGAATTTTTTCAACAACACCACACAAAAGCGAGGCTAAAATTTAGTAAAAAACAGTTGTTATCACAAATATTTTTTTCGCACTGAGGTCCCTTTCTTCCTGTCAGGTCACAATGTAGTGATCAGAGAATTTCAACATAACTTCACATTCACAACAGAAGAAGTTCGCACGCAGAATGATGTAAAATTTAATTACTTTGCTGACAGTTTTACCAAAAACGTTATAACAATCCAATAAAATAAAGACTGGAGGATGCTAAAGTCTAATCCAGTTAAGAAACATAATTTTGTCACGGCGCTGATAACGTGTTCTCAAACTCGTCTTTCCCCTCCAACTTCAAAATTCCAATATATTGATGTGTATTGCGGGTAGCCAGTTATGTTTCTTAACTGGACCAGACTTTATGAAGGGACGTTTTTTTAATTGTGACCTATCATGAGATCCCCCTTTACTGCCTTAGGACATTGTAAGTGGGTTAAGACAATAGGGGGGATTTTCTCATGTCAGGTCACAAATAGTTGCTAAGTGCTATGTTTGGTTTCAAATTTTTATCAGTATTGGCAGTCCATGTAAGTACATATGTATGGTCAAAGCACGCAAGATTCTTATAACAAGAGGGTAGCTCCGGTTAGCTCATTAGAAAGGCGCAAAGGACGTCAATGACATCACTGAGATGCGAATTATACAGGACGCTTAAAGGAATACAGCTTTTTTCGATAACATATTTTTCTATTATTTTTACCACATACAACATTCAGTTGGCTACCTTTTAGAAAAAGAAAAAGCTTTCACGCCCCAAAGCTTAGTTCACACAACGCTGGTACACTGGCGTTTGAAACTACAAGCTGGGGCGCGAGCTGGTATGCTAGTCATGTTGTATGTTCAGATGGAGCGCTAATAATTCATGTCGCGTTGCTGATGATAGCAGCTTATCAGTTCAAAAGTTGAAAATTTTCAACTTTCATGCTCGGCTGGTAAGCTGGTGAACTTCGTGCTGGTTCACGCACTTACTATAACCTGCGCTTCTTGTACCAGCATCGTGTGAGCTGTACTAAAGCTCTAGAAAGGAGAGTACAATCGTCCACCATTTTGAATCCAACTGCGCCCATCAATGCCGAATTGACAACGCGGTACGCTCCTCATAGTCGGATTCGGCATCCACGGGCACGGTTGAAGTCAAAATGGCGGACGATCGTACTTACACAAAGTATACAGAGCTCTAGCTATACCTAAACAAAATAAAACAGAAATTAAAAAATACAATTTAGAACTTCGCTTGTTCTTGAAGCTGGCAGAGCCAAACGCTAGAAATCAAATCTGCTTCAAGCTTGCAGCATGTAACATGTATTTTAGTCAATATGCGGTAAAAATAAGAAAAATGGCCAAATATAAGCCAAATATGCAGTAAAATCAAAATGTACAATTGTATGCGAAAATATGCATCATGCATATTTCCTTAATTAAGCAAAAATCAAGTTGGGCTCATTTTACTTGGATTTTTATTAATCATAAAGAAGATGTGGATATGCGCAGAAATATCAATAGGGAAAATATGCAAATGCATGAAAAAACTTGCCGTAGTTATTCTCAAATTCATGTTGTGAAAAATGAGTCGCTTTCAGATTTAATTTGTGATCAGTGTGGTACAGTAGATTATTAATAGGTTATTTCTATTTTCTAATGCTCTTTGATCGAGTCTTTGCTTGCAAAAATCATTTCTCATCGCACACCATTCAACTTTGTCTCTAAGCTTCCTTAAGTACTGATATTTGAGAATGGGTGAACATCCTTAAATACTAGTACACAAGAAAACTTAATGAACAAGTTTAATAGAATCCACCGTCTTAACCAAAGTCATATAGATATAGATACACGAAGTTAGACGACTGGCGCGTTTCCGCGTTTTGCCATCATGCCAGCGCGCTGCTATCGCTGAACTCCTTGGTTGCATTGCGCTTATATGGACGTTTTTAGTTTTTGCGGATTAGCTCGAAAACTATCGATTTGATGAAAAATTGGAAAGAACTAAATTTGTTCACCTTGAAATTTCCCATCAAATGCGAGTAAATTCGGAATTTTTATGGGTAAAATTTTGAAACTGATTTTACCTGATAGAAAATGACAGGTAAAATAAATTTGGTTCTTTTCACTTTTTCATAAAACTCGACCGTTATCGAGATATCGCAAAACCTTGTTAGGGCTCCCAATGATTACATTGATTTCACGGCAGCAGAACATTGCCAGCGTTCCTATTGGGATAAATTATCGTAACATAACGATGTTTAACATTGGTTAAATGGAGGGAGAGTCGTCTAATTTGGGTATCTATTGGAATATAAAACTGCACTAGAGTGCGCTGCAAAATCACCTGTGCTGGTGTTAGCGGGGGAAAATGAAAAAGTGATCATGTGTACTTTCAAATAGAAACACACTGCTATCTTGAGGATGGGAAAAAACTAGTAGAAATTATTCTACCAGTAGAATTGATTATAATTGAAATTTTTGGTGATGATGCAATTAAATTTTGGACAAATTTTCGTTGAAAGTGAATTTCTGATCGATGTAATGGTATAGTTGAAGTTTGCTACGCGCTTATGGATACATCTCCATGATCACACTTTCAAAGACGCAATAGTGCCAACATTTGCAACTCTAATTTATATTCCAATATGACTTTGGTCTTAACTCTTCAGGCAGATTCTATATATTTGAGGAGTTATCTGTCAAAAGGGCCCCTGATGAATATGATTCCCATTTATCAGGGGCCCTTTTGACAGCTAACTCCTCATTTATGGATTATTCCCATTATTCTAGGGTACTAGATCACACGTGGGTGTAATCAGACGCCATATCTTGGTAGCAAAAAGAAGTAAACAGTAAACAGCGAGTGTGCGAGCGGCTGAGCAGCCTGTTCTGTTTACTTCTTTTTGCTACCAAGATGGCGTCCGATTATCCCTTAAATGTGATCTAGTACCCTAATTATTCTAGATGATGATTGATGAATCCTCTTTTTTCAGAAGAATCGGAACCCTTGGGTCCAGATTCTTCTTGGATTCTGGGCTATTTTTTCAGTGAGATACCTACTAAATTTTTGGGTACAGATTCTAGAATTCTTCTTGGATTCTGGAATCCTCTTTACTGGATTAGATTTTAGATTCTCAGATTCTGAATTGTTCAATTCGGATCTTCATACTCTGAATCACTTTTGGCCTTGGATTCGGGTTCTTATATTCCGATTTTTTTTTTTTTTTTTTTTTTTTTTTGATTTGTCTCAATACTGGCGCTAATTTCATCTGCTAATACGTTAGTGGTTCAGCGAGTAGGGCAAAGGTACCAGTAAACCATATTCTTTGCTTTTATAAAAGCAGCAAAATAAAATGCATTTGTAGCATTTATAAACTCTACTTTCATAAGACAGTAGCATTTTTGTGTTGAAAATGTTATTAGCCGATATCTTCCATAGGATAATAATTCATTCTTTCCCCTCTCTTTCATACTCAAAAAACAATCTTAACTCTAGAGAATGTTGAATTTTTTTCATTTAGAGGGGGAAAAAAGTTTTACTATTTTGTAGTTTAGTGCTTTTAACAAAATCCAGAACGTAATAATTGCTCTACACAAACAAATACTTAATATCTGATCTACAGATGAAGCTACCAGAGGAAGGGCGAATAAAATTTCAACATGCTATGTAGGTAATAGGTTATTTCTTGTCTTAAAATAACACAGAATAATGAAACTGCTCAGTATATTCCGTCAAAAAATGAATAAGAAAATCAAGGCTATCTCTGTTTTTCTTTTCTTGTCCTCACTCTATGGGCCCATTCTTGTATTTGAAATTAAGCCTTTTGAAGCGTTTCCTCGGCTTATTTATTAATTTAATCTTTCAATTTTGGAACTGTCAAAGATTTAAAAGCTATTATAGAAGCAGGAAATTGCATTTCAAAAATTTGGCTATGAAGAAAATTTTTAGTTTCATTCCAAAAAGCGGAGTATAGCACAAGGAAAAATTTCATCTGATCATGTAAAAGTTCATTCTCCTCTTCAGTAAAGTGAGCGATCGCTACTGTTGGCTGAGGGTATTCGTTGGATCTATTCATCCATCTTATTATGTACAGTATAGTTCATTAACAATGAAATCATGATGAGATATTGATAATATGAATGCGTACTTAGTAGGTATAGGTATGCCAGACGCTAGAGCATCTATATAACTAGGTAATCCGTTAAACATTTTGGCTTTGATAGTTTGCTATGTCAAACTATGCAGGAACGAGCGCCGCGGATTACTTCGAGACTCTTGATCACAGAATAAGATCAGAAAAAACCAAAATAATATTGACAGGAATACCCTCCTAATATAATCTACCATAATAGACTCGAAGACACGTTCCAAATCCATAAAATGTTTGCTCAGAAGATTTGTCGACACCCATATCAAAACACCGATGCACTAAATTCAATAAGACAGCCACGAATTCAATTTACATTTTTAAGCCTAGCCATTCCCATTTGTCACCAACTCACTACATTCTTCCAACTAGAATAATTTATTCGATGCTAATTAATTCCTCTTCGAAAAAGCTCCTGAAATAAACATTTTCCGCCAATTTCTTTGCCACAATATATTTTAAGCCGGAAACATTTCGCAACTGACTCGTTCTTTAAGAGTATATTTTAAAGGAGAGACAAAACAGTAAACAAGATCTTCGTAAACAAAATTTCACGCCATAAACGTACCAGCGAGGACGTTCCGTGAGCAAACACGAAAAGCTACCTACGTTCACCCCCTCGAAGTGAAGTATTTCCCAGTTAACGAAAATGTTAATTGGTTTTCCGCCGCCACCTGACTGCACTTACTTTTTTCCCCTTTATAAAGTTTGGAAATGGCAAAGTTTAAACCAATAAGAGAATAATATATTGAAATAATGAAAAAATTAGAATAGGTAGGTAGCTGCGTTCTGCGTTGCAAACGACGATGACATTTACCTGCGAAATACTCTCAATTCAAATGCAATTCATTTCCGTTTCAAAGGTTACAGAAATATTTTTCAAATCAAGTCAACAATTTGTGTAATAAGCTTTCAAACGAATGAGAACGAGTCTCCGCAATCGAATGCTGGAAAAAAGTGCTATATCACGTTTGGTTAGGTATGGTATAGTCGATTTTGCATAATCTCATCTCATTCTCTGTTCTCATACCTACTTACTCGTAAAATCCAGATTTCGAAATGCTTACAGGAAGGCGAAGTATTCACATCGACGTTTTCTTGAATAATTATACGAGTAATGCGACGGTAATGGTGTTTGATAATGGTTCTACAGAGTGTTTGAATTCAGAGTACATTTGCAGCATTCGTATACATAGAATCACTGCTTTATTTCCCAAAATAATATTGAAGTGCTTTATGCATTCACACGTGAAGCAAGTGTGATAAATTTCTAGAATGTCGCGGGATGAACGCTTTTTATTTATACATCACCACCATCATCAAGTATAACTTGAAACTTGAATTTTCTGTCTTAAATACGTGGATCATAAAGGCTAAAGGTATATACACAGGGCTCTATTCAGAGGGGGGATTTGGATACCCACCACTAGAGCTCACCAATGCCAAAAATTACAAATATTCATATTAAAGAACTGAGTGTATGTTGTTTGCTGATCAAATTGCCTGAATTCATACGAGATCCCAAAGAAGAAATGAGGTGTCCCTTTCTTTGGTGGATCTCTGATAACATTTTTGGAGCTCCCATTTGACATGGCGCTAGTATACATTTTAATGGGAAGGAATTTATTGCTAGCCCCACGATTTCCAGGCGGATAGGCAATTTTTGGAAATATGATTGGGTATATCACAAATTTTCACACAGGTGAGCACAATATTAATTTACAAGCCAAGATATGAGTAAAAATCATGATACTCATTCTGATACTAAAAATTAAGTATAGGTATATTTAACCTCTATTTAAATTCAGAAGTGCAAGTATCACTCAAATTATGCTTCACTATTGAGTGATGACATAGTGAGAGCGTAATATAGTGAACTATGAAATTGGTGGCTATTGGGATATTATTTGACAGTGAAGCTAAAAGCTCTCTGCCATTTCCTGATTCTTATAACAAAAACCTTCTTTAGCTTGTTTCCTTTATAACAGACTACTTATACTTTACATTATTTAAAAAAAGTTGAACAATTGTGTACCTATTTTGAATATTATTAAAAATAAGTGCAAAGTAGGTACACAATTGTTCAACAACTTTTTTTTTTTTTTTTTTGTTAAATTCCAAAGCAGGGCTGATGTTTTAAACAGTACGAACAGCGATTTATTCTGTGCACGATTATCTTTAAAATCTTCAGAGTCAGCATGTTCTAGTCAACAGCTCTCCCACCATTGAAAATGTACCAGCCCTGCTCCTATTCTCTGTGTGATCTCTGACCGCCTTCATGGCTGCCTTCTGGCAACACGGATAGTGTGAAACGGCCCTGAGTAGAACCCTACATACCCAAGTATAATGGGCCGCCATTTTGGGTCACATCGCACCCTTCAATGCCGAATTCACTACGCGGTACGCTGCTACGTTCCGCATAGTCTGATTCGGCATCCACAAGCACACAGTGTGCTCCAAAATGGTGACCCATTACAATACTCTCCTGTGTGTAGGGCTTTACCTTTACCCTAAGTTGGAGCGTTCACACGAGACTTGTGTGAACACTCGCACTCTCTATGTGTGATATCTAGGGACAGGGTTTGAAAGCCATATTATACAGCTTAGGCTTTCGGCTATTGCTGATGAGGTTATGACCTTGAAAAATATAGCTACAGCTATCGGCTTTCAGCTATCACTGATTCGGCTTCCGGCTTTTAACTTTTGACTGAAGTCAGAAAATTTCTATAGCTTTTGGCTATCAACTTTTCAGAACTTTTTTAATCAATCAAAAATCAATAGATCAGTATAGATGGGTACAATAAATCTGCAAAGAACATAAGTTCAAGAGAAAGGAACCAAAAATAAATTGAGTTTTTGGTCCTTAGTTGATGAATTCAGCAAAATCTCCAAAAGCCCAAAATCTGTATAAAAAACCGGAAGAATATGGCTTTTGCTTACAGCTTTCGGCTTTTACACAATCGGCTGAAGCTATCAGCTCTCGGCTTTGTTTACACTTTTTACAGGCTATTGATCGACTTTCAACTTACAGCTATTGGCTATTGGCTGACTTTCAAACTCTGTCTAGGGCTGCTAAAAGTATGCTTTGGCATATTTTCCCTCTGTGAATCAAGTGAAGCATTTTGAAGATATCTTTGCCTTTGCGCTTTGCAAAACATGACATTCTGAATGAAATAAGCCGTAGGTATTTGAAATTGCATATTTCAATATAATTGCATATTTGGTATTTTAGAAGCATATCTGGAGCATATTTTATCAAATTTTCTAAATTTTTGCATTTTTGGACATGTTTTTGAACATCCACTACACTATATTATCATCAACATCATCGTTGAGTATTATTTATTTATTTCTTCACTGCACTGGTAAGTGGTGAACAGTGGAGAAAATTAAAGTTGTCAGTTGTGACAACACTGTTTTTCTTGGTCCTGGAAAACCGTTTGGAAAATTTGTTGAAACAATGTTGCCAATATAATCTGCTAATTTTCCCCTCTGAAATGATACACATATTAGAACAGAATATTTTGGAATATTTTGACGTTTTAGAAAATATTTTTGGTATATTTAGCGATAAAGAAAGCATAAACTATGTGTGCATATTTCACCTGTTTTTAAGCATATTTCTGGCAGCCCTAGCTGATATTTCAGCAAAAGGGAACCAACTAGCAAAATCCGCTTTTTGAGAACACGTGATTTGAAGTTCAAGAGCCATGTAGAAACTATGTATGGCACTGCGTTTACTGATAAGCTTTTTTCAACGTCCCTACACATTTTTGAATCGGGGGCCCAGTTTTGAAAAATTCTACGTTTACGCTCTTTCTAATGATACTAATAAGAAGTAATAACTCATTTTGTTTACAAATGTTAGATGGTTCCCTCTTGCTGAATAGCGTCCAATTGGAATTTAAACTCAAAAGTAGCTGACATCTGGCGGCGGAATACATAACTAACAAAACTGGGATCTTGGTTCTCATTTACCTGCTGTTTAATGAGGCAAAGTAGTTTTTTGAAAAATTGTAGTTAATTCAGGAGTGGTTGTTGAGAATTATAATTTGGTGTGTAAGTACACGAAAGTCTTCAGAATGATGAAAAAAATAAATCCTAGCGGAAAATCACTCGGGTGATGTGTTACTAGCTTCTGAACTTTCTCCGTGATCCCGGTTTCATCTTATCAATCTTAGCACAAGAGCGCTCTCTATATTTAGGTTTTAAATTCCAATTATAGTTTCTACCTAAAGTCTCCACTCTCCAGGAAACCATAATTATATTGATGGGTATTGCGGCTTTGAGGGTAGCCAGTTATGTAGTTATTATTAATTTTAGACGAAAAAAACAGACAAAATTCTGTAAACGTGCGTTCGTATATTCATGTATTCAACAACTGATAAGGTAGTCACAGAAAAATAAAACTATACTGCAGCTATACAATGCCCAAAAGCCTCTCCATAGCTGCAGTGTACAAAAGAAAAGATTTTGAGATTACTCATCTAACAATTAACATTACATTACCAAAAAATTGCAAAATATTAACACGAAAACAAATCTCGTGATACAAAGGACATTTACAAACATTGGCAAAAAAAAAAAAAAAAACATATTTAAAATTTCGAAAGAAATAATCAAAATACATACATTTCAAAATAATTACGAAAACGAAAAAAAACAATTCAAGTATTATTTACTCGTGAACTGGAACCAAAATTTGCTGGACAATAAAAGGCCGCAATCTTTGAAAGGTTGTTACATCAGTGGCCTTTGTTAAGACGTCAGCAATCTGGTCTCTTCCGGGGACTGGCAAAAGTATCACCTCCTTTTCTTTAACAGCTTGGCGAATAGCAAACTGTTTCGTAAGAAGAAACCTGCTCTCTCTGGACTCAGTACCATTAGCGATGCTAATAGCCGATGAGCTATCCTCGTAAACAACAGCGCTTTCAACGAATCCGAAAATTCTCTCATTAAGGAATCGAATAAATGAAATTTCCTTGATAGAATCGTTCAAGGCAGTAAACTCCGCAGCAGCAGTAGAGGTAACCGAACGTTGCTGCTTTCGAGTACTCCAATCAACTAAATCACCGAATGTGTAAAGTAGGAATCCCGAAGTTGACTGATATTCGTCGTCGCTCGCAGTAGCAAAAGAAGCATCGACGAAACAAGTGACAGTACGATCTCCAATAGACCGATAAATTAAACCAAAATCCACGGTTCCCCGCAAATATCGAAGTATCCGCTTAACATATGCGATTACTTCGTGAGTAGCTTCATTTTGAAAGCGGCTTAAGTAATTCACCGAATACATTATATCGGGACGAGTATTTCGAGCTAAGAAAGATAAGGCCCCAATCATCGATCGCATCTCAGTCGACTCTAAACGAACACCCGTTCGCTTAATTCTTAAATTCGTCTCCATCGGAGTTGATTGGGCGTGTGCATCGCTCATACCAAAACGATCCAACAGTTTCTTCGTGTATTCAGCTTGGCTCAATGTAATTACGCGTGTACGATAGCAACGATTAATTTCTATGCCCAAAAACATCTCAGGCTGAAAATCGACCTTAATCTTAAACTCGGACTTAAGCGTACTCAATAAATCATTGATCCAAAAACGGCAATTTGACGCAACAAGAATATCGTCCACGTAAACGACGACAATGGCGATACTTCGATCATTCAAGCGATAAAAAATACATTGATCGACTTCTGATTCACGAAACCCGTGTTGTACTATCTCTCGTCGCAGTCTTTCGAACCATATTTTACTGGACGTCTTCAGACCGTACAAAGACTTCCGCAATTGCAACGCGACTCGACTACGATCATGCGACAGACCATCTGGAACTTCTATAAATACGTCATCCCGCTCAATATCTCCGTACAAAAACGCAGATTTGACATCCAACTGCACAAGTTCCAGGTCAAAACGATTAACCATCGACATTAACCACCGAAATGTGGTCATGTGAATGACCGGAGAGTAGGTCTCGGTATCTTTGTAACGACGAAAATCCTGGAAACCTCTCGCAACAAGGCGAGCCTTCGCGGTTTCTTCACCACCAAACTTCTTCACTGTATACACCCATTTCGTCGAAATCAATGGGCAATTAGGACGATCGACTACAACGTAAGTTCCGTTGTCGTTCAACGAATTGAACTCATCACGCATCGCCTCCTTCCAGGCACTAGCGAAGGGCGAATTTAAAGCATCATCATACGATTGCGGAACGCAATCACTTAGCGTAAGAATTCCATCCGATTTGGAAACTAACGACATTGAATACGGATGGTCGAGGACAACAGGATCCAAGTCAGGCTGCTCATA
The DNA here is from genome assembly GCA_031841125.1 of Acanthococcus lagerstroemiae. Taxonomy (NCBI): domain Eukaryota; kingdom Metazoa; phylum Arthropoda; class Insecta; order Hemiptera; family Eriococcidae; genus Acanthococcus; species Acanthococcus lagerstroemiae. The sequence goes on along the minus strand of CM063108.1, from coordinate 37,457,496 downwards.
CGCGAACTCATCAGCGTCGAAAGAATATCCGCCGGCTTCTTGCTCATTCTCTAAAACGCGCTTCTCCAAATCAGCAAAATTTCTCGACTCAACGTGATCTACATTACACGATCGATAAGTGGCACGGCTTTTGACGTCCATCAGTAAGTACCCGACACTAGTATGACCAACATGTATACGCTCAATCGCTCTCGGATCGAGTTTCTTGTCGCCTTTTCGAGCTGGACCATCGATGTGCTGAAACGCGACGCATCCAAACACACGAATTTGAGCTCCATTCGGCCTTCTACCATAGTATGCCTCAAACGGCGTAGCCATCTCAGCATTCGCCGAAGTCGGGAGCCGATTTATCAAATAAACAGCCGCTTTGACAACGAACGGCCATTCTGTTTTCGGAAAACATGCATCGAAAATCATCGCCCGTACCTTTTCCATAAGTGTACGGTTGTAACGTTCGGCTTTCGAATTTTGCTCCGGCGTATACGGATTACACGGATCGATCGAGATACCGCTTTCTTCACAGAACTGCTTTACGTCGCCCATTACATATTCGCGAGCATTATCGCAACGAATGCTCCGGATCTTCACACCTGGAAAATCATTTTCTACGGTACTCTTATACGCCTTCAGAAAACGCAAGATATCGCTTCTTGCTACAATAGGATACGTGACGCAATAATTCGACGAGTCATCAATGAAATTAATAACATATTTCTCTTCGTTGCGTTGACTCTCAACCAACGGACCCATAATGTCGCTGCATACCACTTCGCAAACTCGTGTGGCGCGATGCCGTTTCTCAACGTGCGATGACCTCTTAGATTTCGCCTTGATACAAACTTCACAATCGGAAAATTCGCCTGCCATGACTGACAGCTTCGGAACGCCGTCAACAACCCTCGATAAAATACTCAGGTTCTTGGCTGACGCGTGGCCCATACGACGATGCCACAATAAATTAAGATCGCGTCTTGACTGCTCTGCTTGACTAACCGCCTTTGACTCTACGACCCGAACTGATGCAGGTAGAGCTCGCACCTCAGTAAACTGCCGCAATAAATTATCGACAGGAAAGCCGCTAACTTCATCGCTCAAAAAATACTCAACGCGCTTAGCTCTCGCGATTTTCGGTGCAATTAACACGGACGTACCATCCGGAATATAAACTTCAGCGTAATCCCGGGTAAAACGAATCTCAGCTCCTTCGTCGGTAAATCTATCTTCCGATAGCAAGTCGGTCGCTAAACCAGAAACGCACAGCACGTCGTTCAAAACGACGTCATTCATAGTGTTAAAACGATCTCGAACTACAATCCGCATATCGCCGATACAATCTGGCTGCATTGCAAACGACCGCTTAGCTCCGTGAATAATCATATTACGACCAACCTCGCGTACATTAACCAGAACATTAACGTCGCCAACCATATGCTCCGTAGCTCCGCTGTCCAAAACAAAAGAGCGAGCGATTGGTGCACCTTCGTTACGAGAAATGCGACAACTGACATCTCCCTGGGGCTCAGTATCCTCGCAGACACGAGCAATATTCGAAACGATTTCGTCGACCGCAACGGATTCGCGCTTCGAAAAAGTAAAGGCGCGACGGACAACATTCTCTGAAACATCATAATCAACAGATGCAACAAAAGAAAACGGGGGTTTATTAGCATTATTATCATATGCCGGTGGTTTCGGCCTCGACTGAGCAGTCGAATCACGGAAAGAATAGGGCGGGTCACTACGACAGCCCTCAGGTACACGAGTATCGGATCTACGTTGATCAAAACCATTCGACGATCTACTATCGCCATTGCCAGCATTTCCAGGAAAACGACGACGCCAATCATAACCAGTGTTACTACGAGGAATATCTCTGCCATTGCAGCTATCATCAAAACTCTGCGGAGGAAAATTACGACCATTTGAGCCACGGTCATCTGAAACAGAATATGCCCTATTTGTGCGACGACTAAAACAATTTCTCGCGATATGGCCCATGCCACCACATTCGAAACATTTAATTGGACCGGTACGACTTTCGTTACGATTACCGCGAAATTCACCACGAAAATTATCTGCATTGTTACTGCGTGAATTTACATTACGATTACCGGACCGTTCACTATTACGATCACCTTCTTTACCGCGCGAATTACGATTGATATTATTTCCACGATCAGTCAACTGACGAGAACTATCGCGATCGGACTGCACTAACAGCGAACTCGACTCATTACTCCGTGATTCACGGACACGGTACTCGGAATCCTCCAGTACTTGGCGTTTCAAATTATCGTACGTTTTCTGCTCTGCAGGAAGCGAAGAAAACCATTTTCTCACATCGTTGTAGCTGGCCGGTAGGGATGTACGAAACTGTTCTAATTCTTCTTTGTCAGCCAGTTCTCCGCCCACTTCTCGGAAACGATCGGCACACTTCTCAAATTTTTCAATATATTTGGCCATATTCATGCCCTCGATATACTTCAGCGTAAATAAAGCGGAACGTGCGGCATCTTTACCAACATCTGATGCAATACGGTACAGCGTGATGATTCTCGAATGCATCTCAAAAGCAGTAACACTGCTTCTTACTCTTAATAAAACACGGGTAGACAATCTATCGACTATGTAGGCAATCGCCTCTGCGTTCTTGATACGAAAGTCTTTATATTCGTCTAAGGTTTCGCGATTTCCTACTGTATCTTCACGAAACTTCTTTTCAATATCGCTTGGGCAAATCATGGAGGACAAATTGTCTCGCATTAGACCAAATTTAATTCTGGCTACAAATTCTTCTATGTTTGTGCCATCGAAAATATACGTCTTCGGACGCTCGACAAATTTCCGGATCTCGGACATCTCAAACGATTTAGTTAACGAGATACCTGATACGCTGTTCAGTGAAGTGGAGCACGAATCGACAGGCTCAACAGGCAATCTTCGACCAAACAATACAGATAAGGGGATGTCGTCTTCCGAGTCGGTAATTGACTGATAACTTGAACGTTTTGACTCGGTAATTGACTGATAACTTGAACGTTTTGACTCGCTGCCAGGAGGAATATCGTTCTCTTCAAAGTCTGCTTCAGCCACAGACATTCAGCCGATAGCGAAATGTGAGGACAAAAATTCTTGACTCACCAAAACGAATTATTACTTGAACAAAGGGCCACACCATAGACAGCAAGATGGCAGAAACACGAACAACCGGTACTGCTTTAGGAACGATGCAACTTCTTCAAAACTTAATTAAAACCGTTGAGCATTGACGAGAGGTGATACACCTGTCGCATACTTCAATAAAAATTAATTCCGCAAAAACCAACCACGTTCTGCTACCATATTAATTTTAGACGAAAAAAGCAGACAAAATTCTGTAAACGTGCGTTCGTATATTCATGTATTCAACAACTGATAAGGTAGTCACAGAAAAATAAAACTATACTGCAGCTATACAATGCCCAAAAGTTATGTTTCTTAACTGGAGTACTGGACTAGACTTTACATGTTTACATGGCTCTTAAACCTCAAATCACGTGTTGTGAAGCGTGTTGTGTTCTCAAAAAGCGGATTATGCTAGTTGGTTTCCGTTTGCTGAACAGCGTCCAAATGTCGCTTAGTTCTGTTTTGCTTAACAGCATCCATTCCATCTCCGTCTTGGAAAAAGGACCAAAGTGTAAGTTATTTTACGCCCTTTTCGCAGGACAATCTTCAATGCAAACAGGGCAACAAACTTCTCACGCCGGTTTTGATCTTTTGATTTGTGAGGGGCGACTCTTTGATATTTTTGTCTTGATTTGATTATTGCAAAAATTGCGAAAGTGAAAGAAAATTAGTAACTAATTTGCTAGCAGTTATTATAATTTAGTAACTGCTGAAATCTAGTTATATCGTGACCGGATTCTTTTCGACAGATAATGCTTTCGCTGTTCGTCTGTAGCGTGTGAAACACTTGATCAGCTCATTGGAAGATTGGAACATACTCATTTATTTCGCGTCTAATTCTCGTGTTACAAATCTGAATTTCAGTTCGAATTCGTAATGCTTCGTGAAATTTAGTGAGAACAAAGAAAAGTTACTCCGCATATATCCCGGTTCACTGCAAGAAGTATGTTTTTTAGCCGATCTGTACTGAAACACAGCAATAGCCTTCTGGGATACCCTTCTGTATTGTGTCGTTACTCTCTGAACCAGTTACGCTGTAAGTTTGTGCAAAATGATACTGTGTAATATTTTTCATATTCACACTTATCTTGATGAATGATGTTGCGATCACTGAAACGTGATACATATGTTGAACTAATTTAGGTTGAAATATATCCCTGTACAAGAAAAGCAACCGTACAGCTCGTCAGTCAACATTGTATATAACATTGTACCAGATTCGAGGAGAGTATGAGGATATTGTAAGTAGAGAAGATGAATTAATGCTTCTGACAAACCTGCTTCATAGCGTGAGCCAAAATATGTGTTTCTAGGAGCTGCAAGTTCAGATACATTAGAAAAAAGTTCCAATACATTTGTGGATGTAGCTGTTTGAGTGTTTTGAGCTCATATAAGTACCACTTGAAGCCATTACTGTTAGAGAATAGGATAGTCGTCTGGAATTTCAATGCTATGTAAACTACATCAGTGTATGTTGTATCGTAAGCTACATCATGAGAACAATCAGTAGGATATGATTTCGAAGTACCTGAATCACTCAATGTAATCAACTAACGCGAAGCTGTGCAAAGTACTGAAGAAATCGAGATGAAAAACTGATAGCTCCACATCCTGTGTACAAGAAATGTTTCTCCTCGGAACTAACAGTAGGTTTTATCTGTAGGTTTATACCGAAGACCATCAATCCCGCTGACGGAAGCAAACTTATCACTGACAGCAGCTCAGAATCGTGTATACAGCACACCGCCATCAACGAATCAGAAACCTCTGACAGCGGCTGAAAAACTAAAAGCAGCTGTGAAGGATTACGGTTCGACGGTGATCATTTTTCACGTCACAATATCGCTGATATCGTTAGGTTGCTGCTATTTGGCTGTTTACAGGTAAGTCTTGCTCGCTCATCTATCTACTCTGGGTCTGAAACACTTCTTCTGTTGTGTGGCAGATACCGATGTACTTGTGCCAGCTGAATCCGGAGGTTTCGAAGTGCGAGCTCGGGTCGCCCATACGAGGAGTGAGAAACGACGCCCTGTTACCGCTAGCGTTATTCGTAAAACACGTGTGATGTTTCTGTTTCAGCTGTATTTCGGAATCGTGTTCTTTACTTTTTAGTCATCTTTCATGATTAATAATAACGAAAATAGAGCTAAATCGAAGACCACAACCGTTGCGACTAACATCACTACTCCCACTACCGATAACAGAATGGAAACGGTTTTTATTAAAGACATTCACGTCGGCATGAAAAATTTAACGCTCACTTGTATCGTATTAGAAGTGGGCCAGCCGGTCGCGTTAAAAGAGAATCGCGAAGTGCGAACGGTAAAGGTAGCGGACGCGACCGCCTGTATCAACTTGGCCGTATGGGACGACACCGGACACTACGTAAACGCTAGCGATATATTACGTTTGACTAAGGTGTATGCGACCCTATGGCGTAACTCGTTGACACTGTACACGGCCAAAACCGGTACAGTCGAGAAGATCGGCGAGTTCTGTATGGTGTTCAACGACCAATTGAACATGAGCGAGATCGTGCAAGCGCCGCCACCCAACAATCCCCCGAATGGTAACCCAACCACCAATGCTGGCGTCGGCTTCGCCAAAGGTCCGGCGTTGGCAGCCAACAGCCATATCGGGCCTCCTCACGCGACCAGCGGCACGTCGCGTTACGATTTAACCAGAAATAGCTCGCGCAATGGTCAGCAGACTGACGATGCTACGAGTGCTCCCAGAAGTCGTCCGGAACGTAGATAACCTCTTTGGACTTTCATTCGAGCTGATTGGTAGTTGGGGTTCGCGATGCCAAGATGCGGGTTATTGGGGTTGTACAACGAGCTGTGAAAAGCTATTCCGGGGTCCTGCTTTCCGCTCACAAATTCTCTGTACCCGGGCGGTGATGAAACGAATGTGAATCGTGGGATTGCGTTTGAGTGCACACTGATGCAGCCCGGGTCCTTATTTTGATTCAAATTAAAGTACTCATGTGTTCAACACTCTGGCAGTTGCCTGGAAATGCCTGTTCAACATTTCGGCAGTTATCTGAAAGCAGTGGGCCCCGAACTGTTTTTGAGAAACTTGAGCATGGATTTCTTTGACACGTATTTACAGCACTGTGCTCATTTATGCTTCTCACTACTTCGTTAATTTCTGACATTGTTATCTCGTTTCAGTGAAGTTATTTGCTTTATAATTAGGAAGTCGAGTTGTTTCTTTAACAAAGTTTCTCTTTAGAGATCCTTGATGGCCTATATGAAAGTTTTCGTATTGATAAATGATGATATCAAATTTTTTCCTGCTTTAAACAGCAGCCTTCAAGTTTGGTAGGTAGTTTTAAGCCAAAAACAGAAGCTAAAATTCAACTGATCATTCAAACTTCTGACTGTTGTAATCGAAGTGCGTGTGGCTTTTTGTAAGTCTCGAAATGCTGGTCCAAAGTATTGTCCAATTCGCAAACATTACCTTGTTTCTTAATAAGTACATCTCAATTCTTTGTAATATAGGATTTTCTCGTTTTGTTGTCTTGTTTTTGTAAATATTGTAACAAAAATGTCTGTAAGTATGCAATTTTAAAGTTTTTCATTTGATTTTAAAGCGCATTTTAAAATATTGAATCATTAAGAACTGATTGACCGATTAAATATTATGGAAGTTGATTGTGTTAGGAACAGGTCAGCGTTATTTTTGTGCCTACCATTTTAGAAAATTACCCTTTATGGGACAGTTATAGTGAAAACGAAATACTGGATGTTATTTAAATGAAGTTGGATACAATAAAGTGTATTTTTTCAATGTTATTATGTTATTCTTGAAATCGTTTTGCAACCGCGTTCAGTTTTTACAGTAAATTATTAGCAAGGATACGTAGTGCCCAGGGATTGCAAAATTTACTGCCAAATTTCGACCGACATATGAAAGTGAAGGAAAGAATGAAACTCTATCTAAATATTCATCGTCAAGGCAAAGCCTAAGTAGGTGAGAGGGGGCTTCACCTTATTCGTCGAGAACTTGCCAAAAAAACCCAAAAAACTGGAGAATTATACGACCAAAGAATTTTTGCTCCCCCACCCTGATCCACTATTTGCGCTTGTGATTTCGAATCAAACTTCTCATGAAACTTCTTCATACTCACGAGCTTATTGCAAAAGGGAGAGTAAAATTCATTGGAATCGACATAAGCGCCAATATTTGTTTGTTCACAGTTGACCCAGGAATAGCTCTTGAAAGTTGATGCTAGAAATGGTAATTGAATCATCTAGACAACTTTCGAGCGAAATGGGGTTTCAAACGTTCTAAAAGTTAAGACTGAATCATTCTATGTTCATCACATAGGTGAAGTCTAAAAACTCCTTATAGCCGAAGTTGAAGGATTGAAGTCCCGAGGACAAAAATATTTCAATTTCTGTTACCCTGTTATTGCTTATGATGTTCCAACTTCCTTATTCATTCACGTTCATCTCTGCTCCCTCTCGGAAATCCAAAAATTTAGTTTGTTAAATGAAAATATTGTGGGTGCTCCGCAGAAATGGATTCTTTTACAGGATACTTGAAACGGTAAGTGAAGGATTGTAAGTTGGAAAACAAATGTACATTACACTTATGTATTTAATGGGAGGGTAAGGATTAATTTGTACTCTACAATGATAGTTTCTGGAGGGTTTTGTTGTTACTCTTATGACAAGAGATTATAGTTTCTGGCGGATTTAGTTATTACTGTCACTGTCATAACTGGAGACTAACATTTGAACTTTTATGTAAGTGAGCCAAGTCATAGCAAGACTAGATACCTGCGGAAACAGAACTTGAGATCGCCAATGAATTCTGTCAACTGACTTCGGTGTAGTGACCGCAACTCCAAAACTATCTCGGGACGGTCCATATAAACCCAAAGTAGGTGAATCGACTACTCTTTTTTCAGGAACCAGGCCATAAGCCTTTTCCTTATTGGTGTGCAAATAGTGGCCAGTAGAGACTAAACTTCTAACAGAGCTATGACCATCACAATGCTAGGCGCAATCATGTTGTCACTACCACGGGTAGTGAAGAGTTCAAGGGAACGTATTTAGACCGATGACAATGTGCACTGTGGGTTTGCGAAAAGATTGAGCACACAAGTCATCAGTTTTCCTTGTTCATTTGTCACGTATCACAATTCAACTGATACTATAAAATCCTTGAAAGTTATCACATAATAAAAATTATTTCTGAACTGATATTCTGCCTGTTAAGTCACATCGCATCCAACGCTGATCAAATATGTGACAGATTATTATTAACTAAGTATAATTTTCAATGCCTACAGACTTAGGTTTTAAGTCTGCAATTTTTTCAGTCAATGATTTGGATTCAAAAGTTATCAAATATCAGATGTTTTTAAATATTTGAATCAGGACTAATCAATATTCAACTAATGCAGATGTAGCTAGCAAGAAATCATTAGCAAGCAAGATCACTTGAATAATGATCTTGATGAAGGTCACAATCTGAAAATTGATCTTAGATCAATGCAGAGGGCTCTGATGATCTTGACCAAGTAATATTATAATCTTACAATTTGATTCTAACCCTGTGAACTATTATGAGATGGGTCGTTCAACAGTATTCAATAACCCTTAGCAAAATTTGAGATGAAATACGTATACACTTTGTATGTAGAAGGAGACATTTAAGTTTGACGTGTTCCAAATATCGTCACTACGACACATTGTGTGCAAATGAGATTTCAGATTTGTACATGATTATAAACTACTGACGAACTGACAATAAGAGCATTCTTTGAAGTTTATCACTTCTTACCTCCTCCACTATGTGCAACTACAGATAGTAAAACCACAATCTGGAACTTCTGTCAGATATGGGTTGCAAAAGAATCGTTATCCTCGATCGCAATCAGAACTTGTAAGCAAGGCCATACATGAGCTTCTCGAAAAAGATCCCGAACCTTTATAAACCCAGCTCGCGTATTACATTGTGCGTACAACAGGAATATACTACAGATGCGAGTATTTCCCGATTTCCCCTTGAACCCCCAACAGAAGAAGAAATTTGAACTGCTTATATCAACATTGTCAAGGTTTCGCGTGTTCTGATTTCCGCCGTTCTTTATATTTTCTAGCGGTTTCGACGTAACTGAATGGCTGAAACGCCTAAACCTCGACTTCGGCGACCGAGTGTCGACAGTAGCTGGAGCCAGTACATTCGTCATCGCGTACTCCATCCACAAACTGTTTGCTCCAGTCCGGATCAGTATCACTTTGGCCACGACTCCTTTCATTGTTCGATATTTACGTAATGCAGGGATACTCAAGCCACCCAAACTGCAGAAATAAAATGTACATTGTGATCTATTTTAAGACTGTATCTACATTTTCTATGTAATTGGGTTAATATAAGTAGTTTGTTCTATCACGTGTGTATTTACCTGTGATTCTGTGTGGACGGTCGAATTGTAATAACAGCTCGGAAGCATTGAAAGAGCACAAAAACATTCGTTTGAGTGAACAAATATAATTACTCGGAAACCAGGGAAGCATTCATATAAAAAAGCGCCTTCAATAAATCAAACGAAATACCAATGAGAGATAATGTAAAATTGCAACATTTATACATTATAAAAGTAATTAATGAACTTAATATCACAAGACTAGTCACTTGCGTAATCGTATTTGAAAACATTCTGTTACGTCTGATTCGGCTACAAGCAGCTTCTGTCAACCGTCAGTATTTGAAACGTTCTCTGTGCTTCAGTTATCCTTCTAGGAACTGTTGACCAAATCTCAGCAACCGACCGTAATATCTTGATATGCTTGGCCGCCTTGAAGTAGTCTGGAGGTAGTTTCTAGAAACCTTCATCCATCATCACGAAGGACTAGGCACATAGTTCAGAAATTTATTTCGCATTTCCTAGAATAAAAATACGATAATTTTCAGTGAGTTCATGTTCGAAATTACGGACGTTTTTATACAGAACTACCAACACCTTCGCTGATACTTGCTCGGTGTTTCATATTTTGTTTTATTTTCAAAATTCGATGTCTTGAAGTGTCATCACTCATCAGCCCCTCCTCACTAGCATAGCGACGAAAGTAAAGGGAAACGAGTACAAGATACATATATACCCGGTGCTTGAGTGCCAACAAATAGTTACATGTACGGAAAACGATACTGCGACTTATATGGAAGGGGAGGAGGACATTAAAGAAGAATATGTAGTGACAAACATGCAATTTCTTAAACATTTTATGTGTAATCGAAATTTGGAGGAAGTAAAACTGATTCATTATACCTTCAAATCTTGTAGGCGGTTACAATGTATCCCATTACTTCCTTTCGGATACCACTGCCCTGGTACCCGCTTTGATCTTGGCTCTCGGATTCTGGAATTTATTTTCTCGGTGATTTGAGCGGCAGACTTAGTTTTGAGAGCATCAAGATTTAGATGAAGGAAAAAATTGACTTGAAACATTTTTCGATAAAATGAATTATACATCGATCTAGGAAACGCCAATTTAGGAAGATCCTTGAAGTGGACGAACTACGAGGTTCTCGACGAACCCCAACAGCAGAGGAATTCGTAGGAGAGACGAAAGAATTTTCAGAACTGACTGCGGTTACGGGATACCAACCTTCGTAACTGGCACCTGGTTTTGTATAGTTGAACCGCACAGCAAAGAGAGCCAGCAGGCTACTACTTTTTCCACACGAGAACTTTGTAAAAGACGAAAAAACACATGAATTACGAACTGTTACACATACCTCGTTCCCCAAGTTGTTTATCTTCTGTCTCAGTCGTTTAGCGACCACTTCATCTTCGAATGTACGTATGAAAGTCGCCACGTGATGTAAGCCAATGAGATACATAACTGGACTAGTTCTCTCGTTCACTCGACCTGAACAAAATGAGGCATTCTATCAAAAACATACATTTAGCATAGAACACCCTTACACCCTCTCCACCGTGCTTCTTCCAACATTAACTTCGAACTAATTACACTATTGGCGGAATTTAGTTTAACTCTCAATATCCCATATATTTACCAACCATCAAGGTTACTCTAAGCCTCTCCTCCACCCAAACAATCCACCATTACTCGCTTACCGGTCGCAATCATCCGCAAATACGTCTCGATCAGCTGCAGATTCGTTTCACACGGCTGCAGATAACACTCGATTGGTACCAGCAACTGGTCCACCTTGACGCTGAGAAATCGTAGCATTACCGCTTGCTCGGTCCAGACGTACTGCCGAATACGGCAGTCGTGTTTCTGCTGCAACGGCACCAGTACGTACGCGCCAAACACCGGATTACAGTACGACGAGCTGACGAACTGCTCGCACAGCTCGCGATAGAAATCGTAGAACGACGAGATACCCGGTATCGGCTTCTTGAATTCCAGCCGGTCGTTGCGTTTCAGCATCTCGCGCAAAATGTCGTGCAACACGTCGGCCACCTCGAGGAAGACGTCGCCACAGAAGAACACGCAGCACACGCGACAGTACCGCGCCGACAGCGACATATCCGTTTTAATGTCGTCCGCCATACTCTCGATCAGGTGGATCCACCGTAGCACTGGCTTCATCGTGGCAGCGTCCACACTGCCATCGTTCTTGGCGTTGCTGATGCGCAGAATAGGTACATAGTACCAATCGGTGGGCAGGGCGCATTCAGTACCTCGTTGCGTCGATATCAGTGTGGCGTTCGTTTTCGGCAGACGCAGCTCTTGGGCGAAAAACTGTTCCATGTTTTCGAGGTCGGAGAGCACATCAATAGTGCGGGAACCGTTCGCGATGATCTTCAGGTACACGTCCGCGTTGAAGACAATTTGGCTGAAGATATTTTCGATGCCAGCAGCGTCGTCGATGTGAATGATGCGGACAAGTGTGAACGCCAATTGCAGCAACTTTCTATCGATGGACATGTGTCTCTGCGAGTACCAACTCAACACGTCACACAGGAAGGATATCTCGTACCTGGCGGGCCAAAGGGACGCGACCTCGCTCAATGTCGAATGATTGAGAACAGCGGTAACATACGTCCAGACAGGATCGAGGCAAACGACCCCGTTGAATTTTAAATTATACTTCAGAATACTATGGACTAGAAGTAGGCTGTTACTCGAAGTTAAAATGGAGGACGGAATTGAGAGAGACGGTAAAGATGGAACGTAGTTCTTCTTGCCAGCGTTCAGTAAGAATGAGCAGCTATGTAACTCGGCGGTTAATCTCTGATAAGCGGGCGTATCGCCGAATACGGTCATTTTGGCGTGGAAAGACGACAGCGGCAGGTCGTTCGAGCGAACGCGAGTGAGAAGGTGGATCGTATTCGATGTTAATTTGACGAACTCCCGAGGAAGCTGTTTTTCGTTCACGATCACGTTCATCCACTGGCAACACAGCCGTTCGAGAGTCGGCACGAGGAAGCGTACAATCTCGGGGAATTGATCAAAGAGGAAAGTGAGAAGCGTGATCAACGCGGTCGCAAATGTGATAACACCGGACTGGAGGTCGTCAATTTGAATGGAGAATAGCTGGTTCAACAGAGTGCAGAATGCCGGAGAAAATTCGGATACCGATTCAGGCGCTATGCACTGGTGCAGAAGTACGAGCCACAGATATATACATTGGCTGGCGGTTGATGTTTTGGTGGTCGCGTCACCGATGATGCCGAGCAAGAATGGAATCAGGTTCAGTCGTGTCGCCAGTGTGGCTGCGAACTTGGCCGAACGACACGCGATCACTCGGAATAAAATCATCAGCTTGGCGATGTACAACTTTTCAGATTTCAGGGGGGACTGGCAGTTAAGGAAGAGCATTTCTAACAGTGAGGGGGTATTTAGTATGATAGCGGCGGCCTTGTCCGAATGATACGCGATTCTGGTTAAACATTTGATGATCGACAGATAGTGGTCAACCTCCAGCAGCGGATCGTCGATTAGATATCTGAAATTTAAAAGAAAAAATAACAATAAGTACATTTGAGTTAGAGGTCGATATTGACGTAGATTCTGAGAAAGCAGTCGAAAGAGTTCGTCACCATATTTACCTGAATCGCTGCACGATGTCAGTTCGCAAAGCACCTCGAATAACATCCACACCAATAAGCTCGGTATCTTTCAATTCATCTTCACTTTCGGAACTCAGAACTTCGTGATTCACTTCAAACGTTGGCAGTCTCATGTCTCCGAATGTCCCCACCATATCGGATAAATAGTGCTAAACATTGACAGAAGACATCTTATTTTGTTTCTCGTGTAAGTCTCATCCATGAAAATGGATTCATCAGAAATACATGAATTTCGAGACACATCCACAATAAAGCGATATGAAAACTGGAGAATCTTAGATTCAGAAAATTCAATCACAAGTTAAAAGTGGAATAGAAGATTACTCGAAACTTTGCACCGAAAGTAAGACCCATTAGGTCTCACACAGAGAGGACTAAATGCTTGGTTTCCAAGCCACTTGTGTTTTCGGACTAAAAATGCTCTTCTTTGATGGCCATCCAAGCTTTTTTTTCAATTACAATCACCGAAACTCAATCAAAAACTGATCGAGACTCTTGAAAACTCTGCTGTGACTGGGATTGATCAAAACTGATTACAATTTCGTGATCTTTGAACGCTTTTTGCGCATTATAAAAATAGTTTTTGAAAGCAAGTTGGCTGAAATAATTTCAGCTATAGCGTTGAGCTATCAGGATAAAAAAGAATTACCTCCATGGACACTTTAATGAAATTACGTGAAATTGAAAATCACGATTTTTGACGCAGTAGAATAGGGAAACTGAAATAATCCCCCAGACGTATCGAATGTGTTGAGTGTTACTTAGTTTGTTTTAGCGTGATACACTAGCGCTACCTAAGCAATGTTAACATCCTAATGCTCTGTTATGACTTACTGAGACTCACGAAGGCCGGTAAGAATCTTCCCTCTTCCAATTCAATAATACGTTCAGAATCTTAAAAACTGATTAGAACTCTCAAGGAGTTTGCTGAGTATCACTGAGACCCTATGGAGACTGGTTAAAATTGATTAACACTCGTTAAGACACTTTCAAAACGCATTCAGACGTTTGTTTCAAAATTTAAAAAATTTGACTAGTTTGGTATAGCATTTTTAAACGGATTTGATCCGGCCGACTTCATTATTCAAATCTCTGATTGTATGTAAAAGAACACGATAACTGGTACTTAATACTATGTTCAACTCTTAAAATACATACCATATCCAAAGGTCTCCATAATAATGCACTCATCGCTCGCAATGCAGCCAGATAAACTGGTTTCAGTTTCTCGTCCAGAGAGAATCGAAGAATTAGGAATATTCCAGACTCTAGCAACTGCTTCAGGAGCTCTGTTTCCAAACACGAGGATAAAACGAACTCCTGTGGAAATAAAATAAAATTATACTTCTCGATAAGACTTTAAAAATTTACACTTCTTCATTTGTACGTACTTTCTCCAATATGGCAGCCAATGTGTTCAGAGCCACTATTCGCTGTCTCGGTAAAGAGCTCCGTGTGAGCTGATACAACTCTTCGATAGCGTACCCAGGTCTTTGCGGTTCTTCACCATGATGATACAATCCTCTGTCGCACGTACTTTTGTTTTCTTCAACGTAGGGCAGTAAATCACCTGAAAACACTCTTAGTTACGTTCTATTCAATCGTATTCAGTGAGTAGAAAGAGTAGCTGGTACCTTCGAAATCGAATCGAGCATTATATAAGGTGTCTGGAAGAGGTTTGGTAATACTGGGAACATCTTGCATCCATTTCAGTTTTTCAGGTTCAACGACATCCATATGAACTCCCTTATCTTTCAACTCTAAATCAGTGTTCATACTACAGTACAACACAAATAACAATACTAAACATTCACAATCAAATTCGTGAACAAAGTTAATCAAAAATTTTACTCACTCAAAGGATGTGCAATCTTCGGTTTTCAATTCCTTTTTATATTGCTGTTCCAAAGTGTCGACATCCATGGTCTGCGATACACGCGAATTCGACTGTACCCTTGAGATATAAAAAAATAACGTTATCGTTACATCAGGAATTCCTTTTACTCTCTACGCGGATGAATTTATTCGCGCCTCACGTTGAATTATTAGCCTTATTTTCAGTAATGTTTTCAGTCTGCGCCGAATGCTTGCGTTTAGCTCCAATTTTCGGACTGATAACTGTGCTGAAAAAAATTATAAATACTTGAACTATTTGTAAATTCAAAGTATTCGAAAATTCACATTAAGTATTAGTCTTGTTGCATACTCTCGAGTAGATAAGTTACTGAACGGCGACTCTAAACCAGTATTGCAAGTCATTTCTCTTCTTTTCCGTAAGAACTCTATAGTAGAAGGGTTCAGCATCTGTAACAGCTCTTTCTGATTTTCTTCTATTTCAGTCTGAGACATGTTTGACAACAAAGCAATGTTATCCGAGTGAATTGCTTCGGCTTCCTTACCACTGACAATAAAACTACGGTCACCTGATTCGGAATAAAACAAATCGATAAATTACAATTAAGCTTTACGTGATCGTAGATGGGAATCAAAAATTTCAGCATCAATTTCATGGAAATATCGGTGAAACTTGTTAACTTCCGGATAAAATTTCTCAAGAACTCGAGAACCATGCCTTTACGATCTTGGAAACTGGTAGAATGTACAAAAGTAGAGGAAATAGACCAACTCTTGCTGAGGAAGGTTTACTTCGAGTAATACACGGTAACAAAAATCTTTAACGATGAAGATACCCACAATACAAATACTAAGGTTGTATAGATAGTTATAGTATCCCAAAGAGGGATAATGGCGGCATAATTAAGAATTACAAAGGGTGAAAATTATTACCGAAAACGGCGGTCGGCTCAGTTGAGTTGGCTGACTGATCTGTCGCCATTTGCGCTTCTCGTAATTTCTGCATCTTCTGAGCGAAGAGGCTAGGTTTCCGAGATGAAGACATACTAAATCAGTTACAAATTAAAACTGCGTAAGTTCGAATACAGACGGAATTAATATTTTCTACCTACGAATGGTTACAGTACAAATCTACAAAATACTCATTTCTTGGTCCATCTTGGTCATTTGATTTGAATCTTGTTGAAGAAACAGGTATGAGGAATTTTTGATAAAATTTTATCAGTATCGTCGGATTCAACTGGATTGATCAACAATGCAGAATGAAAAAAGCCTCAAGTTCCCATAGAACCATACCAACTAAAGTCCTTTCTAATTATTTATTTTTCTAATTTAGTCACATGCCTTCAGAATATGACAATGCTCCAAAACCTGTGTGGTTTAGGTCTCTTTTTCCTGGCAACATTCACCGCGATTTTGAATGTCAACATGTCAGCTGATAAGAAAAAAGAATTGGAAATTATCAAAATCGACTTACATTCGTTGTAACCTTATAACGGGAAAGAAGATCTAATTAGAAGATATTCCTGTGATCGAAAGAAACTGAATCGTCTAAACCGGTATTATTTTGTTTCACCCAGTATATACACCAGCTAGTCGCTAAAGTACGTAGTTTTTCAACCTTAAAACCAACCCTAATTATGCGATTTCTGTTCTTCTCGATGTAGCTTTCATCTTACTCCGCAAGGCCCAAAGGAACTTCATTTTTAAAAGTATAAACTGTAAAGGTACAGGTGCATGATGAAAGCTTTCTAACAACTCGGTGATGAAACAATAGAAAATGTATGATGCTTGCCACCAAGTGTACCCGTATCTTAATTATGTGTAGCGATCGCGTATCGAAGTACTGGTTATAAATACTCGGAAGTCGAAGTGAATATCGGTCAATGTGAACTAAAAACAATCTGTTTTGTATCTAGGTCAGGATAATGTTCGAGATTCCACCGTTCAACAGACCATCTTATCAACTTACCCCTGATGATATTAATCTCCGTGGTCCAGGATGCCTGGTAAGAATGAAATATGGCACCGTAGTTGGATTAGTTGTCGGTGGATCAGTCTCTGGTGGTTACGCGGGATTTAATGCTCATCGGTAAACTGCAAGATATTAGCCTTTGTACACCTGTTATTTTTTGGAATGTTTTTTAATTATACTTTTCGTGTTTTTCAGGGCTGGTTTAGTTCGTCGGGAATTATATCGCGTAATGTTCAAGCATTTTTATCGCAGTGGATGTATTTGTGGCATATTAGGGGGATTACTTTCACAGGTTTGGTGTTGAATCACCGGTGAATATTTTTACTGTTTAATCTATATCGTAGGTTACGAAGTGATGTAAATGAAATTGTTCATTGTTATCGTTGGTGTAATTTCGTTTAATCAAGGTAGTACTGTATTCCTGTCGATGCTGTCTGATTTCGTAATTTTGAATGTTCAGATGCAAATTACATAATAATGCTGATTGTTAATGCAGTACTCTGCTTCCAGAATGAGGAAAACTACTTCTTCCTTTGAATATATTAAGTGTGCTCGAAGGTTTCTTCCAGTCACTTATAATTCAGTATTGGTCGAGTCTACATCGTAATTCTACTCGCATGTGTCCTAGGATGACCATATACAGAAAATCATCGCAGAAATCATCCCGTTTATTGAATTAGAAATTATTATTTATATGTACGTATCATAAATTAACCTAGTTCACCGATATCACGTTTGAACATGGTAACGCGTCCTTCAAGTCTATAGTTAAATTTTTTAACGTTCTATGCAAATAATTTTCTGCCGACCCTAATTTAAAAAATGTTTTCTTCTCTTTCTTTTCTTTCTTTCTCTGTCTAGCTAGAGATTTTTCAGTCCCTATTGTAAATTTGCCTATTGAAAATCCGGGCACATGTCCGGTCTGCCTTTTCTTCCAGCTAAAAATCACTTTTAATTAACTAATTGATGACTACAGATTGTGTTGGTCACCCAGGAATAAATTGCTCTTGGGTATCTTCTTGGAGAAAAAAAAAAATCAGAATGTAATCAATGTGACAGCAGTAAGTAACTGACCGTCTAGCATATCAATTGCTGAATTACGCCAACTAAGAAAGGAGTTTTCATGGATTTGGAAAAGTAACACTGCAATATAAAATCCCACACTATACCCTCAATTTGAAATTACATACAATATTCTGAAAGTTCAAGAACACTAAATACCTCTACATTTTTCTGCTTACAAGATTTGCAATAATACCAGGAAGATTAAACATTTAATACTTGTTAACTGCAAAACATGTTGACGATAGAACAACATAGTCAACAATTTGGCCAGTATTCTCATGGACGTATAGATTCCAAGATTTATATTTAACGGCTGTTAGATATTTGAGGGAAGGAAATCCATACATATTAACTTCGATCAAAAATATTAATTGATATAACCTGCATGATAAAATGGCTACTATTAATTACTCTTGTCGCTGTATAAGTAATAATAGTAATAATAATAATACAATGTAGGTATGTGGCATCTTGAGAATATAACTGAATTATTACACATGACATCACCTCCTCGTATTACTATATTACTATCGCTCCGACTACACTTTGGCGTTTGCAGAAAACAGAACCATCGCATATTTAGGGAGAGTGACCACGAGGCCCCCTACCAAATGCCAAAAAATCACCAATAGTGACGAATCATTGACGGATATCTGAAAAGAGTGCAAATTTTGGACGTGACTACGCTTTTCTTTTCCCTCTTACTTTTTATGTTATTAATTAAGGAAATTGGGGTTCCACCTGTCTTAGGTGTCGCGACCTCCAAATGCTATATCCGGCACTGGCATCAAATGTCCTGTAACCGAACTCATTTACTTTTATTTGTAGTTGAATACATTTTCCAATTCCCTATCAATACGTATGAACCTTTACTAGCAATTTAATTCCTGAGAAAAATAATACCAACTATTTTGATTACTTTAAGATCTGTATTCTTACAGTGTAAACAACGAAAAAATTTGATCCTAGATGTTACTTTTTCTCCTATAACTAAGTGTCAATTTTCAATTTCCTTGAGTAAGCGAATTCTTTCAGTAAGAAGGTAAATTATGAAAACTTGAATAAGGTACCATCAAAACAAATGTCGACATGCCAAATTCGTCACTTTTTCGACACGACAATTTGATCAAATTTGATAATAGAAGTCGGACTTACCGTGTTGAAATTTGACTTCTGGATCAACTGCAATACAGAATTCTGCGTGTTTGACCGTCATTCGGATCGACAGTTTGCGTTCTGGCTGGCTGACGGGACAGCTAATTGACAATTTCTCTATTTACCTATCGGTTTCACGTTTTGTCGGCACAGAGACCAAAGCAGGTCGAATACAAGATACAGGGTGCTTGGCTTCTGAAACCCAGTTCGACTGCCGTGCTGTGAACTTAATTTTTTTTGGGGTTATTTTTCATTTTTGTTTGGACTTGGCTGAATAGTTAGAGCGTTAAAGTAGGTATATTTTTGTTTACTGAGAAATTTGTCTACTGGACAGTCTATTTTTTTATTTTCAACCTATTAATACGAATTTTTGTAGTCAGTTTACTTGACAAAATGTCTAATAGATATCAAGTAGGTACTTGATACGGTTCACAAAAATAACTACTAGACTAATCTTTTTTTCCACTCGCCCATCATATTATGATACATTTATGTGAACATGTGTTTGACGAATACATGAAGCACTTCGTGAATGTTAGCATCAGCGTTTCGAAGAACGTCAGCATAGTTGTACAGTAAACATTCTGTAACATAATACAGTATAGACTCCGAATTATCCTACCCAATCGAGGCTGAAGGTTGGTCGGATACCGGAAAAGGTCGGATAATCCGAAATGAATATTTTCAACGTAGAAATAACGTGCACGAAATTGAAAAAAAAATTATTTATTTAAAAAATTAAACTTTGGCGTAAAAAAAGAATAAATAAGTGAAAAAACAATAATTGTGTAATAAAAAATCACAAATCACAATTTTTTAAAATAGTCGGTGAATAAATTTTTTTTTTTTTAATCGCGATTCTTTTTTTGGTCGCGTAATTTCGTAACGCGCCACGCCGGTCGAACAACGTACGTAATCTCTCTATACACTCCAAAATCAAAAATTAGGTGTCTAATGTAGAAATTCGAATTAACCGACCTTAGTAGGCTGGATGAGTCGGAGGGGTGGGTCGGATAAATTTGAGTCGGATAACCCGAAAGTCGGATACTGGGGAGTCTACTGTATATCGTGCAGAGCACAGTGCCCAACTTGAAAGTAGACATCTTATTGATTAACTCGATGATACTCGTGCAGAAAAACTTTTTTCATTTACTTTTCTCCCTCACTATGGAAAACTTTTTCCTCGCTGTAGTTAACGTGATCAATAAATATAGAAATAACAATAATGACAACGACGAAAGAAAATAGACGAAATACAGCTTTTTTTATCATTTTATCGTACATATAAGGAGGGAAACATCGGAGTCTGATTTTCCACCCTCTTTTTATTGTAAAGTATCTGTGCAATACAACGTCGTTTGTTACATGAACCAACCATAATGGTAGGTTAGATATTTATTCAATGTACCGACTCGTGTTCTCTTTCGAAAAAATTCTCAATTTCCCCAAAAGAAGCGCACTCATACAAGAAACATGATAAAGATTATCTACCTATATTTATTTTAATTTATTGATGATTTCGTCTTTTGCGCCCTTTAATTTCGTTAACTGCAAGATCAAACTTGATAAAAAGGAGAATCAGCGAGTTCGAAGTTTCCAAATTGTATTCATTTTTCATTAGTTTTCTGAGATATATTGAAAAGCAGCTTATGTAACTCAGAATGCATCGAGAGACTGCTAGCTCATATACGAGTATACTGTCTCGAGCCGTACTGGATATTTAGAGGCAAATAATTACGATTTTGTCATCCATAGGCATAGATAGTGTGTACCCAAGAACTGGGGGAGAAGACCATCGACAATGTTGTAGCTGAACAAGAGAAAAAAAAAAGTTCAACTCCCTTATTCTTCTTCTTCTTCTTTGTCTTTTTTTTTTTTTTTTCTTCTTCTTCTTCAATGGGTCGTTGGGTATACCTATTACCTATACCTATAAGGGAGATGGTCAAGGTTAAAACAGTTTTTACAGGTGGTCATTTGTTCTTATGACTGTGAATACTCGAAGGACCGGACAAATTTTAGGAAAAGAATTGTATAAGGGGACGGGTCCCTATGATTTTGTATCGATACGGATATATTATGAAAGTTTCTAATTGGACCATTACGATATATTGATACCGGCGATCATATTTTTTCGAAATTATAAATTTTAATAGTATATGTCAGTGGTCACCGCGACGTGATGATGGCTTTCGGCATTCGGATTTAGGATACAAGCTCTATTAGACTTCTGGTCTCGCAAAGTAACGTTTACGGCTCGCAGTTTCTGACTGAGCCAATTAAATGGCCAATTTACCGAAAGGCAATCAATAGCATTAAGAGTGCCAGACAGCGTACTACGGAATCGGTATTGGTATAATCACTGGATGAGTTTTGGCCTTAAATTCGTATTTTTATATGCATACTAGTTTAGTAATTCATGGGGTAATACTTCAGCAACCGTTGTTGGTTACGTGTTGTCTCTTTCAGTATGATGGGTTCATTAGTCATTACACCTTCTTGTCACTATCGAGCGAATTCGTTGAACAGCTTTCCGTTGTGGTCGATTACGAATGGTTATTCTAACCCATTTATATGTACTTAGGGAGTCGACTATTGTATTGTGGTATAGTTACTCACCGGAAGCTGTCAGAGGCCCTCATCGGTTGTGACACAAAGGACAAATGATTCTGAGCTCCTAAACCAACATAGTAGATAGTAAATATCTGCAAATACATAATATTATAGGTACTTGAACAAATAAGTCACGCTATCGCGTTTTTACGACAAAAAATTTAAATCAGACCTTCATATGCCACCAATGGTTTCTAAAGTCGAACATGCTGTATGGTTACTGACTGCAATCGCAGAAATTTCAGAACGCAGTGGCTCACAGTAGTAATGATGCCATAATGCACAGACCAAACTCGGGTGTTTTGATGTGTTCACTAATAAAAAGATAAAGGATGGTGTGGTGGGACGTATGGCGATGCACGCATGCCAAAGTGGCCTCTATGACACCGCACCCCCGGCCCCGGAAACTACACCTTTCGAGTTTCGCATCAGTGGCTGGAGGGACATTTTGGGGCCGGGCCCAAGCCCCCATTTCACCGTGCCGCTTCCGGTGCGCCCGTCCTGCACTCGAACAATTCTAAAAATTAAACTATTTCTTGCATTAAAATTTGGATTTAATGTATATTATTTATTCATACTTACAGTTACATCAGGAAGGTAAGAGCTGATTCAATATTAACAACCCTAGCAATACACGTTGGGAGCCATCGCAGGAAACGTGAAATGCTATGACAATGATCCTCCTCCAAATTCACCAAATAAAGCTATAGACAAATAACTAAAAATTCATGTTGACAGTAGAGGAAAAATTCCTCAAACTCTTAGAATTATTTTTAATCAATGGTAATCAACTCCAATTATTATATGTATAGCTTAGGTATCTGATGTATACCTACTTGATGTTTTAAATCCTTTTGTTGGAAAAAGTTGTAATAACCCACCAAAATGAACTCTTGACGCTGTTAAGCGTAAGGGAACAAACCGACATTTGTAAACAAAATGAGTTAGTATTAGTCTTGTATTAGTAGTATCGTTGGAAAAAGCGTAAAAAGTACAATTTTTCAAAATTGGGCCCCCGATTAGAAGATGCGTGTACTCATGTAGAAAAATGCTTATCAGTAAACGCTATGTCATAAGTTTCTACATGGCTCTTGAACTTCAAATCACGTGTTCTCAAAAAACAGATTTTGCTGGTTGGTTCCCATACGCTTAAAAGCGTCCAAGTAATATAATTGGACGCAGTTAAACAAAAACCTCCCAAGCGACCATTTCTTGACAAAATGAGTTATTAGTATCGTTGGAAAGTGCATAATAAGTAGAATTTTTTAAGTAGTGACCCCGATACAAAAATGAGGAATTATCTATTAAAAGGGCGCTTGACATATATGGGATTCCCATATGTCAAGCGCCCTTTTGACAGATAACTCCTCAAATGTGTACTCACGTTGAAAAAAGCTTATCTGTAAATGCTATGTATCATATAGTTTCTACATAGACGCTGTTCAGCAAAAGGGAACCAACTAGCAAAATCCGCTTTTTGAGAACATGTGATTCAAATTTCAAAGTTCAAGAGCCATGTAGAAACTATATGACATTGCGTTTACTGATAAGCTTTTTTCAACGTGACCATGAGTACACATTTTTGAA
Source organism: Acanthococcus lagerstroemiae (assembly GCA_031841125.1). NCBI lineage: Eukaryota > Metazoa > Arthropoda > Insecta > Hemiptera > Eriococcidae > Acanthococcus > Acanthococcus lagerstroemiae. Next base: position 37,434,022 of record CM063108.1, on the reverse strand, counting down.
TCGGGGGCCCAATTTTGAAAAATTCTACGTTTAATGCTCTTTCCAACAATACTAATAACTCATTTTGATTACAAATAATGTTAGTTGGTTTCTTGGTTCCCTTATCCCGTTTGTTGAACAGCGTCCACTGGACTTTGAACTTCAAAATTCAAAATAATGTCGAATCACGTGTTCTCAAAAAGCGGTTGGTTGGTTCCCGTTTGCTGAACAGCGTCCAAATGAAATAGCTGTTATTATATTATCACAATATCACTTACGATTAGTTATCAGATGTTATCATTATCACCCAGTCACCCTTATCACAAAATGTTTGCGCACTGCGCTGTTACTTTTCAGTGTGTGTACGCACCAAGGAAATTCGCAATGGGACAGGAGGACAGGACCTTGGGACAAGATAGACTATGGTCTGTAGGAACGGATGGCGCTTTTGTTGACTGTCACCTATCTCATAGTTTACTTTCGTTCTTCGTTGTTTCGTTTTTCCTACTGCCGGTTTGTTTTAATTTTAAGGTTTTAACTACAATTAATTTCAAGTTATGTTCGCGAATGTTATTTGGAAATGTAAATTGAAAGATTCTATACAATATGAACAGAAGTTTTAAGGTTAAATTGTGAAAAGGCGAAACTTGGAGTAGCTGTTAGTGTGACCGTGAAGTTGTGGAATGGCTTCTGCATTCAGGTAACCCTTAGATTTAAATTTAACTCCCCTTATAGTTCGTGCAACGAAGTCGAAAGACTTTTGAAATCAGTAGTGAGAATTAACTGACTTCGTTTTGGTTATATTTCGTTGATAGCGGCCGTTTCATTTGTGGTTCGCATGTGTTGCATTTGAGCCTAAATGCTCCCAGAACTGAAATACTTAAGCACTGGTGAGTTGGCTTCTTGGCTCCTGTTTGAAACGTAGGTAGCTTCTCAGCATAGGACGGTGCGAACATACATTTTCCAGTTTATATGCACCAAAGATTAGCAAACCGGAGTTGATGGCTTAACTTTCTTGTCTACCTTCCTAACTGCACTCGGTGATACTATTGATATTGACAGCGTTATTCTTCTGCCCTAGTAATGCTGAGATTGACGATACCAGTCGACTCAATATTAGTCAGTGGTATTTCAAATTGATACGGACTATGAAGTCAAAATATCACTCGATTTGTAGAATTTTACTTTCTTGAAAATGTTAATAAGCAAGCCTGTTGCGCTGTTGTATAGTGACCGATAGTTGAAATCTTTCCAAGATAGAATTATTCATACTTACCTACTATCAGGTAAATATCTGATGTAATGCCATTAAAATAATACACTGAGGTATTTAGCCGGTTAATTCTTGTACCTGTAGGTGCTTAAGCGTAATTACACAGTGCGAAAATCTGCAATAATCGATGTCATTTAGCAATTCTATTGAATATAATGATGAAGTCATTGAATGTTTATGGTCAGAGATATTCGCTGGACAGTCAACTTGATTTAGAGTGACATCAATTTATGTATATTTTACATCATACAAGATGTACAGTCATAATGGGTCAAGAATTCTTAACGTTCCGCGTTTCAAATGAAAAAAGATTTCATCCTCCAGATGGAATTTGAGTCATTAGGTCAAAGTTCGTAGTAGAAGTAATTAATTTACGGGTTTGCTCGCAAGTACATTACTTACATAGACATTATGCAAGTACTGCTATTTAGAGAAAATTAGTAGCCGTACTTATTGCTGGTTAATTTTTTGTGGCTGGTTGTTGTCGGAGCTATGCTGCGTTGAGTCATTCTGGTGGATGCGCAGTACTGAGCGAGAGGGAGTGATGGTGAAAAACTGTTCCATCTAGCAGAAGTTTCTGAAAGGTGGCATCACACCGGCGACCGGCTTTATTTTTACTTCGTGTATGTGGTAACTCGAATGAAAAATGTGTCAACTTATAAACTAATGAATGACTTGAAACACACAAACAGAATTTTTTAAAAATACATCTTGACTATCTATTACAATAATATGTTCATTCGAACCCATAGAAGTACATTTATGGGTACAAGGTTAAGTAACAAAAGCGAAGATTGCTTTTCACTAAAAGCTTCTCATAAGGAATTGAAAGTTTGTGTTAAATTTTGGATTAAATAAGTTCGAACGGTTTTGTTCTCACGAGTCTTCGTAGCATGTTGCCTTTGTCAAGGAGCTGGAGAGCCTCGATGTTCGTGGGTGTCGATGCAGGCGAGTCTCTTGTTTGTGGGCGAATCGTTGGCTTTCGATTTCTATATGGTGTTGATGCTTGCTGCATAGTTAGAAAGTTAGCTGAAAGCTGAAAGTTTTAAGCCGAAAGCTGGAGAATTTCGACGATAAAAATATTTTTTGATGTGAAACGAAAAGCTAAAAGTTTTATTTATTTAGATTTTCCTTTCATTTTTTCGCCCTTTTCTTTTACAGTTCCCGTTTTTATGTGTTTTTTTTTCAAGTCCTGAAGCGACATCAAGTTCTGTTCTCAACAAACCAAAATACAGTGCCTCATAATTTTTTTTCTTGATGAAAAGTTGAAAGTTTTAAGCCAATTTTGATACTGGATATTTTTCTATTTTTAGCGCATATTTTGCCCATTTTTTAGCGCTTAAATATTGCATATTTCACCATCCTAAACCGCATGAAATTCCGCTCCCTGATTATCAATAATGCACAAAATCTGGTTTCGTGCAATTTGTATCTTGTTTGTGTTGGTCTTTCTCGCGCACCCCTCGAGGACGATACCGTACGTCCAAATTGGTTTTAGTATTTGCTTATAACAACCTTGTATTTGTGATGGTGAACTACGAATTCCTCCAAAGTAGTCAGTATATTATCTTTTTCTTGATTTTTATCTCGTCACACTCAGTTGGATGTGCTCACTTTCCAATTCAGCTTAACATCAAGATTTACATACCTTATTCATCATCACCGGTTGGTCGGATGACATGAACAGATTCAAATTCATCAACTCGAATTCGCCAGCGCTTAAATCATTCAGTCATTTGATCTATAATGATTTCTGCTGGTTTTCGATTGCCTCTGCTAGGTTATTTTCACTTATAGAGAGGATCGTAGTATCATCCGCAAAAGTAACTGTTGTCGCCCTCGATCTTGGTATGTCAGCGGTGTATAACAGGTATTCGTCTGTCCTAGTACATTTCCTTGTGATACTTCAATACTAATTGGTCTCAGACTGAAGCAGGCATACCCATATTTGGTTCAAAAGTACCTGTTAGACAGGTACGATCGCAGCAGTTTGCAGAAGTCACGAGGGAGCATGCGATTAGGTTTGAAATGGAGTCCGGCATGCCATACTTTCTCAAACGCTCGAGCAGCATCGATAAATACTGTCGGGCAAAATTTCTTTTCCTCAAATGCCTGTTTGATGACATTGGTTACACGATAAACCTCTGGTCGATGTGGCATGCTAGTTCCTGAAGCCAATTTAGTGTTCCGGAATCAGGTTTTTAGCTTCTATGATTGGTTTGAGGCGTTCCAGTGACAGCTTTTCGAACAATTTCGAGATCATTGGGAGCAGATGACATATTGATCTATAGGATGCGATCTCGTTTGGCGGCTTGCCTGGTTTTGGAATTTTCGTGATTTGGGTTACCTTCCATGATTCTGGAACATACTTCAAACACAGGACAACCTTGAAGATGTGTGCTATCATATTACAACTGCTTTTTGTGGGAGTTCTTTCAAATACTTTCTGTAATGAGTTCGTATCTCGGCGCTTTAGATTCGGGTTGATATTTCTTTCAATCTCGCTTTTAATTTCTCCTTGTGGTATGGTTTTTATTCTAGTCAGGTCGGTGTTTGTTTCGCTAAGTAAACAATCAGGATTATCGGATTCATCAGGCTGGAATGTCTGCTCCAGGTGGGCAGCAGAAGTTTCAGATTTGCTGAGGTTGTCGCATGCCCAGAATCCGTTTTTTTTTTTTATTTTTTAAAATTATTTTTAGTAGGCAGATTTTGGACGTCAGATCTTTTTACTGGTAGCCATAAGACTTTGCAGATATCTAGTAATTGATTCATTTTTTACTTCGCTGATCATTCTCTTCGACTCAACTGATTGACAACTGTTTTGTCGATATAGGGTTTCAAGTCGATTTGCCATTTCTTGCGCGCTCGTCGTTTTTCCTCGAGCTCCAGAATGTCTTTTTCTGTTACTGATAGTGTGGCAATTCAAGCAGCTTCCTGGATGATGGTCGTCAGCAGTTCAGTGGTGTCATCCAGTGTATCCTGGTTTTCAGTGGGACTAGTTAGGGCGGCTTGTCGGCAGATTCTTGACAATGGTGGAGCTGATAGTTACCAATACAGCGGTGTGATCTGACGATAAGTCATCACAGTTTTCAAATTCTACATAGTTGTTAATTCCATTTACTGCGAACAGGTCCAGAAGATCAGGAAACTTTTGTTGGTCTATGGGTCAATAGATTGATTCGCATGGAGACAGGAATCTTAGCTGTTGGGTGTCGGCTTGTTGGCTGCTTTGAGCAGTTCGCGTCTTTTTGTGATTACTAGCCGGAGTCTGTAGGTCAATAGATTGGTTCGCACGGAGACAGGAATCTTAGGTGTTGGATGTTGGCTGCTTTGAGCAGTTCGCGTCTTTTTGTGGTTAGCCCCGGTGGTTATGTTTGGCGTTATAGTCTCCTCCCATTACAAATCTTCCCAGGGTAATGAATAAAACCTCAAACTGTTTCTGATTAATGTGATTTTCTGGCGGACAGTATACCACGGTGACAACCAAATTCCCGGGTTCCTAGACGAAACACATTTTACTGGTATCACACTGTCAGATGGTGTATGTATTGATCATTATTTGTGATCTGCAAAAGTGTAGTGTGTGTATAACCTAGTTACCTTTCAAATTTCTAGCTCTTCTAAGTATAGTTCTAGGATTCCTCTAGAAACAATTTTTATCTAGCATTTTTGTGCCTAGTGCATGAGATGTTCAAGTGGGGACGAAAATACCAACGTTTGGTGATAACATCCTTTTATCAGCGAGATGTATTCGCCTGGAAATTTGGAGGCTAGATGCTAGAAGACGCTAGCTCAAATGTAACACCCTGATTACGATGTAAGGCTGGCTTCTTTTGAATAGGAAATATATACGCGGGTGCTCGATCGGCGCTTCTATGCTTGGCGCAAATCAAGCTTATTTTCGGCCCCATGGTGAAATCGGCGCCTGGCGCAATTCTAGCGCGCCTCAATTTTCATGCGGGTACTTCTCGAATAACGAACTGATTGGTATGAAGTTTCATCAAAATCGTGCACTTTATCATACACAAGCATACATGAAATTTCATTCGTGGAATTGGTGAGTCTCTTATGGATGATATTCTTAAGCACCATCTTTTCCAGCTTTGGTTCGAGGTTGGAAAGTGTGCGCGTGTTTTCACGTCTCTTTGCTGCACCTACCTACGGAACATCGAGAAATTGAACTGAGCCAATAACTGATGATGAAGGAGCACTCATCATCTCAACTTACTTGCACGGTTGGCGCGACATGGATGTGACATCCTCCACCATTCTTGTCAAGAACTTTTTTGTTGGTTAATTGAAATTAATGAAATTTCAGCCAGGATTTGGGATTTTGGTGGCCCCCAAAGCTTGTTCTTTTTACACCGGTCCTGCTTACTTTCGAAGATGACACTTTTCTAATATCTATCCACGTCATAGATGGCGTCTTCAGCTATTTGAATGTAAATTTTCACACTTATGAGCAGTTACATGCTTCCTCATTGATAAAATGAAACGACCTTATGTACGTACTTCAGATGTCCGCCAATTGGGAGCTTATTCATTCACATACGTACTATACACACATTATATCTATCTGCCGATTACCGTAGTAATTTTTGTCTACTTTTAGCGTTAGAAACGTACCGAACTGAAGTACCTACCATACATAATTATACCTAACTGAGATGACTTTATAAATTCCTTTTAAAAGAAATTTTTTTCTTAAATGATTCATAAGTCTGTAATTTCGTTACCTGCTTTTGTAAATATGAATGACACATTCTTGTATAATTCAAGTTGAGCGCTTGTTGGTACAGTTATTTGCATTTATTATTTTCAATGGTGATGATATATTTTGAAGTTTGTTTTGACGTTCCCAAAAAATATCGTCCCGCTTGTAATTTCGACATTTTATATTCAACACCAGCTGTGACTGAGATCTTCCTTCGAGCATCATCCGCTTGTTAATTGAACATTAATTTTTAACAATCTTACGTCCGGTTTCCATTGAAAAAACAATTAAAAAATATTACAATGGAAATGCGATCGTCGTGATCGATAAAATTAAAATTATTCTGCGTTCAAAACAACATATTATAGTAGGTGTCAGGACTTTCCATCGAAATTTGATAAACTCGATGAAGTGTTTCTTTCAAAGCAGAACGTAAGTGTGGTGAGATCATAGGCGCGAGTGGGCTTTAGCCTCAAATCCTCTGAAGCCCGCTCCCCCTCCAAAGAAAGTGAAATAATATTTAGCATTGTTTTGATACTTATGAGCCCCCAGGTCGACCATTTGCACTTATGGGTGAAGTACACAAAAATTATGATTTAGGTACTGTGTGAGGATTGAGGACACTCGCACATACATAATATTATACAGGATGTAATCAGATAATCACCATATTCTTTTCTGAATACAAAGTCGGTTCAACACGAGCTGTGTACAAGGATCTCCAAGTTTCTTTATGGTGAAAGATTTTTCCCAAAAGGAAGCTCGAACATAAGGATGCGACCAACCCCCCCCCCCCCCACCAAAAAAAAATTTTCCAACATTTATTCGTGAAAATAGGCAGGTATTCCATTGTAGGGTATGCCAATTCACTTTTTCTTCTTCTGTAGTCCAGAGCGCTTTCGGCTGTTATGCCATAATCAGTGGAGTACCCTAAATGAGACTTGTCTCTTAAGGTCCTGTAGTCATAGTCTAGAGTAGTGCCGTATGATGAACCTGTTTAGTCGTGTGCTCCTATTGGTTGTCTGTGATTATGTAGTCTGTCCAATCAGTGAGTGTTATGTTATTAGTTGGAATAAGTTCTCGCTTTGGAAGTTAGTTGTTGTATTTATCAGGTTGTTTTGTTTTGTTTTTGCCTTTATTATTTCTAGTTGTTCTTTGAATTTTCTTTTTCTTGTGTTGTTTTCTGTGTGTAGGATTTTGTACTTTTCTGTCAATTTGTCATTGTTATGCCCCTGGTGATTTTAGTGTTTTCCAAACAGTGATTTGTCATCATTCAGCTTCTGTGATTTTTCATGTTTTTTGATTCTGGTTGTGAATTTTCTGCCTATTTCTCCTATGTAGGTCATGTCACAGTGTTCACAGTCCAGTCTGTATACTCCGCTATTGTTGTTTCTGTCATTTGTTTCTGTTTTGTCATTGCTTATTTGTTTGATCAGAGGTGGTCTGTTTTTTATTCCGACTTTTATGTTGTATTGGTTGAAGATTTTTTATATTTTGTATGTATGTGTTCCTGTGAATGGTATTGCTCCTGCGTGTTTCTCTGTTTTTGTGGTTGTTGGTTCAGTGTCTGCTTTTTGGTTGTGTTAGTTTGTTAATTATTCTGTCTACTGTTTGTGGTTGGTATTTGTTGTTAATTGCTATTTGTTTAATTTTGTTGATTTCTGTTGTTCTGAGCTTATTGTCATTTAGTATGTTCACTGCTCTGTGGCAGTAGTTGTGAAGTGCTGCTATTTTGTGTTTTTGATGGTGGAATGAGTCGTTGGGTATTATTGCGTCAGTGTGGGTCGGTTTTCTGTGAATGTTGTACTGTATCCTGTTGCCTTTTATTTGTATTGTAAGGTTAAGGTAGTTGATGGTCTTGTTGCCTTTTTCCACTGTGAACTTTATGTTGTTGCTTATGCTATTTGTCGGCGCAAGGAATTAGTCTAGTTGTCTATCTGTTCCTGTCCAGATGATTAATATGTAGTCTACGTATCTTGTCCATAGCTTTATGTTTTTCTTGTGTTTGCTGTTGTTTAGTAGGTAATTTTCAAAGTTTTTCATGTATATTTCGGCTAGAATGGGTGGCAGTGGTGACCCCCTGGGTTTCTGATGTCGAATTTCGCATCTGTTCTTTAATATGGCTTCAGCTTAGGTCCAGAAATCCAAATTTTTGGGTTTCTAATGTCGAATTTCGCATCAGTTCTTTAATATGGCTTCAGTCTGGGTCCAAAAATCCAAATTTGGTACTCAAAATGGGAAATTTTCTTATCTTGAAAAATTGAACGAAGTGTCAAGCCTAGATTTTCTCAAATTGTGTCAGATTTTTCTATCAGTTGGAAGATCAGAGGAGCTTGAATTTTTCATTTGCATTAAATCTGATGTGGTATTCAAAATCAGCGACAAAAATCCCTATTTCAATAATTTATTGAATTTTCTAAACCAAATCAGTTTTGCCAATTGTGGGTCCCAAGTTAAAATTTTGAGGTCCTTATCAGGTCGGATCGGAAAACTGATGCGAAATTTAAAATCAGAGCGACCCAAGAAACCTCTGTTTCAATACTTGGTTCGATATTTCTCCGTTTAAGATTTCAAGGTTCCTAGTACCTTCGAACCTCCTTTTGAAGGCAGAGAAAATTTTTTCGCCCAAAAAGATTATACCCTCCCGCTTGAAGATTTTCATTTACCTTGCGATGATCTGACTTCGCGCTTAGAAAAAGAAAAATCAATTCCCCGTAATCGTATTGAGGTGGGACGAACTAAGATCTTTTAGTTGAGATCTAGTTTCTTTTTTGGCGAAAACATTTTCTCTTCCTCGAGGGGGGGGGGGGTGAAATGTACCACCAACTTTGGAATCTTACTGAAAAAAGTACTAAACAAAGTACTGAACTAGAATTTTTACATTTTTATGGGTCGTTGATTTTGAATATCCTTGGATATCGCATCTAATTTCACATTCGGGGCAGATTTGGGCGTAAAATTCCAAACCCAAAATAAGCAAAATTAATTTTGCTGAAAAAATTGAATCAGTTGCAGAAATGAATAGGTTTTTGAGAGGAGGGGGGGGGGGTTATGAGTTACTGATTTCGATTATTGCATCAGATTTTTAATCCCACTTTTCCTCCGTCAAAAGAGCCTATGTGACTTTCATTAAGAACTTGAACAAAGTATCAGAACACGTAAAGGGTTTTCATGGCGTCCATTTTGAAAATCGAATCAGATTATTTAATCGAATTTTACGACTTGTGCTCAAAAATCCAAATCTGATTCCGTTAAACGAGCAAAATTGATCCAATTTAGAAAATTCAACGAAGCGTTGCAAAGAGGGTTTTTGGGGTCACTAAGTTCGAAAATTCGTCAAATTTGTAAACTGGTTCTGTTTTGGGCGGGCCCGAATGTGATTTTCCTTCTTTCAGAATGCCAATTTTGCAGAGTGTTACGAAAACAGGAACAAACTCTTCCTTTTTCAAAACTTGAATTCTTTCCATGAAAAAAAGAGAAAAAGTCCTTTTTCAATTGAAAGGCACAGGGAAAAAATCAGGTTAGTCACTTGTGGCGAAGCGAGAAAAATGAAAAACAATTTGTTTATAGTATACGTGGTTCTTTACCTGTACATGAATTTTGATACGTATATTTTTTCGGACTGTGGCATCCTTTCAAGTTTCCTACCATAGCTCAGCTACTTCTACTCATTACACCCGTTCCAATGACATTAATAACTTAGTTTTGTCAAACAAGTATTTTGATTCAATTCTGTATAGAGTCGTCCGACTTTTTCTCTTTTAAAGGATCCAGTCGGCCTTCGGCAAGAAAAAAAAAGTATTTAATTTGACCCCTAAAATTTAAATTTCCGGCTTCGAAATGTCAAAACCTAATTGACTCAAGAAAATCAACTATTGAATTAGATGAGAGTGAATCATAAAATTCCCCCATCTTTAATTATTGCCCAGGTGAGTCGGGTCAAAACGGGACGCACGGACATCTTCCAATGGTAAGACCTTTTGTGGAATGAATAAATTTCCCATTCTCTAGAGGAATTCTGGAATCACCAACTTTGGAATCTTAGATGATATTCAAGCTCTTATAATATTATAATCCGGAAGATTTTTTCATACCTGATGTCGGACAAAATTATTAACAACATGATCTTTCTTTAACCCTTATATAGCGCACATAGAATTCTACATAAATGGCACACATCGGCGAATTTAGCCGATCATTAAATTACAAAACCTATCATACCAATCTTCTTAGATTATGATGAAATATGCATAATTATAAAAACATAGTCTGAACTGGTTGAAGGGAATAATCATTTTTGCAAGGGAATACCTTATTACTACGATTACCGGCTAAAATAATAAGAAATTTGGTAAATATTTCAACATTAACTTTGAATTCGTTTGGTATAAACCCCCTGTGGAACTCCAAAAGGGGGGGGTGATATTTTTTTCATAAAAAACAAGGCTCATTTTGGCATAAACATCAAAACGAAATACACTGTACAAACAATTACAGAGATAAAAACACGTTTAAAAAATCTAGCATCTGAAAAAGACTCGAATTCCCCCTCTCTTGACTTTCCAAACATCGTACAATTAAAATTAAGGTTAGATTCTGCTGCATTTGTAACTTGCAAGGGATAAACCAGTTAAGCGCCCTCGCATTCGTGTATATACCACCATTCATACACGCATGGTGTGCGAAAACGCGTCATCGGCGAATTTCGCTGATGTGTGCCATTTAAGGGTGACGCAGTTTCTTATTCAAAGAAGAAAGTCGAATACTTTTCATTCTGGAAACGGAAGGCATGATGAATCTTCTTTTTCTTCAATGAAACGTTGCATTTTTGATTTTTTGAATGGAAATAAAGCCTTCTCATTGTAGCAAGAGAAGGGAAAGTCTCCTTATTTTCATGAAGAAAAGGAAAGTGTTCTCTTCCTGGAAGAGCAGAACGACGTCCTTCACATTCACAACATGAAAGGGAAGACATTTCCTTTCATCTAGGAAAGAAAGGAGTGGAATCCATCTCATTCATAAAAGACGGGGTGATCCGTTTCTCTTTTCTCAAAGAAGGGGAGGGAGTGGATTTCACTTTATAGATGGAGCAAACCAGGATTTTTTCTTCTTTTTTCTCAAGTCAAGAAATGCGTTATTTTAGTCAAGAAATGAAAGTAATCATTTTTTTCTCTTGTCTCCAAAAGATGAATAAGTTTTATTGACAGAAAAAAAAGGAAGAAAAGAATTATTTTCTTCATTTTTTCAGTGGACTACTATGACTCTTCAAAAAATGGAAAAAGTTGATCGACAGAGAAAAGGGAAGGAAGGACTTTCTTTTTAATAAATTATTCATTCTTCAAAAAAATAAATGCAACTCTTCTTTTAAAAAAATTTAAAAATGTGGAAAATATTTAAATTTATGGCAAGTTTGCGTGTGAAAAATTATATTTATTTGTACATTGATGGAACCCTTTCTCTCCCCACTAATGTATGGTTTACATGTGTAAGCCCCTCAATTCGAATGTTCAGTTTTCGTTTGCTATCGTAAATTATAAGGTGTAGTTGAAGGAAATGATGATTACCTAATTTATAAATGTTTTCGTTGTGAAGTCACTGTACCTAATACGTGCATGATGCACAAATAAAGTCATAAATATCAATACATAAGTATGTATTTGCGGTTCTCGTGGTTGGACTCATTCCACATGATTCAGTCGGTTAAGGAAAGTATCTACCCACATGAATTATAAAATAAACCAGTTATTGTCATTCAATTTACTAGTATAGCATCTATCAATAGAAATTCGTAAGAATCACTTTTCTGCACTCGTGTTTGATACTGCATAATATTGATACGGACATGTTTTTAGAATCTCCCTCCGGTCACTGATGCGATATTCGAAAGGGTAGTTTCCGGGACCGGGGATGCGGTGTCATAGAGGCCACTTTGGCATGCGTGCATCGCCATACGTCCCACCACACCATGTTTTTAGCATTAAATGACAACAATCAAAACTTTGAAACATTGGAATTTTTTTAGTTCCTGCGAGGGTTAGGTTGTAAACAGTGAGGGCCCCTCACTCTGAGGGCGCGCGCGTTGCTCTCTGGTGGAAAAGAAGATAGCACTGGTAGGGGACCTTCTACTAAGTCATTTTTCTAAAGGTCAGTCAACTTTTTGCCGCTCGAGGGGCTTCTGAGATTACCAGTGGCCTACTAATGGCTGTTCGAAGTTTTGCTAGCGCACCTCCCGAAGCCAGAGGAGGATTCATGGGTATTTGAATTTCATTATTCATTGCATTTATCCTGAGGCAGACGTACTGCAGGCGACTACTCCCAAAGTCGTGGCAGGCTATGTTTTCCCTATTTTCCCGGGGGAATCCTGGGTTCGGCAGTTCCCTAGTGCAGTGTCTGTCCTAAGATACAACACTACAGAGACGGATAGTTTCCGCGGCTGTAGCTGACTGTCACCAGTATTCCTGTACTCGCCCCAGTTAATGCTTGTCCAAGTTGTCGGAGTAAACCTCAGTTTAAATGGTGTCGGGTAGGCACTCTCTTTGGTCTTTTTAGAAAGGACTAACTCGTTGCAGCCGTTGGTGTCGAGAGTTGACTTGAACCTTCGACCGGTATTTCAACTATGAGTCCCAAAGTCTTATGATTGCTTCAGGGTTCTGCATAGGCGGCAAATTTATTTTTCTCATTTCGTGCTCTACTTTGTTTGACTCTCTCCTGCCCTCTCGGAGTTTTTTGAGATACCTCTATCGTTCTCGTCTACCTAAAATATTAATTTTCCCATGTGATACTCGAAAGCTTTTATCAGATGCTAGACCCTGTGAGCACCGTTGAAGCCACCCATAAGACTCTGATTACCGCCAACTGTTTTATGTGTGAGTATTGTGGAACCGATTTTTGGTCAGTTAGCAGCGGTCCCTGTCTGCATGTCTCTAGGCTGTCGCGAGGAGAGTTTTTGTCGGAGTAAACTTCAGTTCTAGTAGTTGCAGGTAGACTCACTCTTGGAATTCGTGGAAAGAGGAATTCCACTTGTTACCTCCCCGTTGCAAATGGACACTCTTGAGTCTTCTGGAGAGACAGGTTCATTCATTGTAACTTGATTGCAACGGATGCTTGGGTTTCCATAAGAAGGCAGGGTCCGCTCTTGCAACTTAGAGCTTTCGCTCCCTATGGGTCTCTCTTCCAGACACAGACACCAAAGTTCCCTGTATTCTGCTTTGCCCAGGGAACACCATATGGCGATAGATTCTGCCGCTTGCGCACCTGAAGGAAGAACATCGTCTTCGAAACATAAGAACTAGCTTGATACGCACCTATATTTATAACATTCACATCATGTGATTCTACCTTTAAACTGAAATAAAATGAATTCCTTGAATTACGATGACCGGCGATACTAAAAAAGTTGACCTCGTCTTTCTGCCTGTATTCTTATTTTGAGGTTCGATCGAGTTGAAAGAAAAATAATCATGAATAGACAGAGCCTGGTACAAGAATTTAGTTTGGAGGGGTGGATTTCATCCTTAAAAGTGATGAAAAATGTTTTGATTTATGAGCGAAGAGAGTAATACATTTCCAGTGTAGGGTTACCATCCGTCCAGAAAATCCCGGACATGTGGACGTGGGTCTTGCATACTATGCCAAGTGCCAAAAACATGTTTTCGATACAATCGCATTTTAAGTTTTGTAACGTCCACCATCGTGGCGGATGAGTTGCATACCACAATAATGAAGGCTCAGAACAAACTTTGATCTATTCCCTCTACCACCCAGTGCAATTTTCACGTCGATTCATGAATACTTATGCCAAGTGTAATCCCACTTTGAAAAATACACCTCGCAGAAAAATTGGAAATCAATGGTAAAAATTCATTTTTCAACGTTTATTATTCACTTTTTATTGTACAAAACACTTATTAATTTTCGAAAAAAAGGACCCAAAATCAAATAATTATTCTGAAAAATATAATTTGAAAATATAAAAAAAATTGTTCGACTAAAAAAACAAAACTTCTGAACAAAAAATAAGCAGAACCTTAACGATAGTAAGAAGTGAAGAACATCTCGACATTATTCAACGAATTTTACAAAGATGAATCAACATTTTCACAAGTTTAAGGTATACTGGTCTGCTCAATGAAGATATTTTCGAAAAATTCTTGATCGTTTTCCTCCAAGTAATCAGTCATGCCGATTAGATCTTCTAAAGTCGGTAAAACAGTAGGTGGTTAAACTGGCACTTAGCATTTTCTGAACGTTTTCCGGGTATGGCATTTACAGGTGGCGCCATCTTTAGAATTTTGAACCCTTAGAAAGTAGGTATCCAGCACATTGATAGGTTCGGTTGGTGTACATTTCGTTGAAGTATATCGTGGTGGTCATAACTCAATTTCGCCAAAAATGGCACTTACTCGTAGCATAGTATGCGAAACCCACATTCATGTCGGGATTTTGAGCTTCAGGGGAAATGCCCGGCAGGGATTGCAAAAAAAGTCCGGAAAAACTTTAAACTTTTATTTTTCACACATTTTGCTAAAAACAATGACAATCAAAGAATCAAAGATTGAACTACGCAGTTTGTTTTCCTGGAGGGCGGTATTTATGAACTAATAATGGAGTAAAGACTAACGATAAAATATTATTTTTTAGTGAGTTGTGGTTCACCTGATATGCGATCGTATCGTATGGTTTTCCAAGAACATAACTACTCAGGCCCGGCACTAGGCACGGGAAAAGCGAGCCCTTGCTCGGGATGCCCAATTTGTAGAGGCGGCAATTCATCAATCATCATGGTATTATGGTCCATTTAAAAAATAATAATAAATGTAAAAGTAAATAGGCCCGTTTCTTTTGCTAGGGGCGGCAAACGTTCCTCCATTGCCCGGAGGCACAAAATCTATAGCGCCGAGCCTGTAACTACTCAGTCTACCAAGAATTGACTGGCTTTTAGTAGCTGAACAGGGAAATCATCGGCTGACTAAAGACTGGCTAAAAAATTGATAAAAATTCAGCTACTGTTGCTGCTACTGAGAACATTAGCTGCTTAAATCTATCAATTCTGGATTTGATACCCCGAATATTATGAGGGGGGAGGGCACAACTTTTCTCTATCCGGAATTCCTGTTCCGCTGATCTGGTAACCCTATTCCAGTATCTTAAAGAATTTTTTGAAAAAATTATAGTGAGGGTCCTCCAAATTCCCCCTTCCTTCTTAAACCCGGCTATGGAGTAGACTATCGCTATCTATAATTTTAAAAATGAAAATAACTAGTAAGTACGTGAGTTACCGATTACTTGGGGAAAACTATCGATCTGAGAAAAGTGCTCATCATTCTGTCGCACTGAAACTATCTAGTTGAGAAAGTTCTTGTGTTATTTGTCGCGGCTGCAATCATTTTAACGACTCACAGCCGTGTTCTCTGGCTGGGTTCGTAAATTCACTCACTGCCAATGAGTGATACTGCACTAAATTAACTGTACACTCGACGAAGAATACGCACGTATCCCGCATATTAGTAGCAGTTGAACAAACTCATTATTCAACAAGTTGATTATTATGCAGACTTTTCATGTCCCTAGGAGAATATATACGTGTGACACACAGGCATACCATAAACAACAGACGGCACAAATTTTGTATATGAATATGCTTGCGTTTTTGCGTTGGAGAAATGGCGACGTGTGCTCCTACTTCCGCACGACTTCGCAAATTATTTCTCAATTTTCTATTATCGAAATCGAGTTTCGAGAACCTACTGTAATTATATTGTGAACCTGGCCTGCTCGTGGCGTATGACGATGACGATAAATGGCAAACAACCTCCCATTGAGGATATGAAATCCATTCAATTGAAACCTATAAACATCGCCATCCATTGATTAATTATAATACTAATATAAATACAGTCACGATGAATAAAATAAGGTAAACCGTTACAATTTTTCAATTAACATACCTATCTCTAACTATTCATGATTTTCATCGGATCGTTAAATCTGTATAATGGACGATTGATATACATAATAATGTCTTCGAGATTATGCGATAATTTGCTGAATATAGCAGCTGTTACTTGAGCCCTATAAACCCGAGTGTGCTGAGCCGCCATTTTTATCCTTACTGTTTCCATTGACCAGCGAATACGTCACAGCAATGATCAAGACTATCTGTGAAGTTCGAGGTTGCATGGCGAATGAAAATATGAAAATGGCAGCCGAGCGTACTCGGGTTTATTTACATGAATTTTTCCAGTAAGCTTGCAAAAATATAAATAATTATGAATATCAGTAAAGTAAGACGGTTTAGGGGTTCGGTAAGCTCAGGGATGGATTAAGCTACTGGGGCCCCTGAGCTCGTGACTGTACAGAGTTGATCACAAATTTACACAGCGTCCTTCAGTATAAAACATTCACACATAAAGACACTTATCCAGGATCTGTTGTTTCAAATTGGCTATCCTCCCTGTGAAATTATTTAGAATTTTCATTTTTCCGCGGATGCTACATGTCAAATCCAGTCAACATTTTTTGTACCATTAAAAATAATTAACCGAAAAAACGGCGAGTTCACTACATACTACTTGTTGTGTGTATGTTTAGCTATAAAATTATGTAATTCATTTAATCCGAACCTTTTTTTTTTTTTTTCAAGGCCTTAGAGTACATTGAAAGTAAAAATGTGGACTGACGGTATTATGAAACAGCCTGTTTCACATTACCACCACCATTAGATTCTGAGTCAGGCATTTAACATAACTACCGTTATTTTCTATGCAAATTCCAACCAACTGGAGAAAATCTCAGCTGCACATTCTGTGACGAGAAATTTTTAGCAGTGTTGCAAGATTTTTCATGCATCAAAGCGCCCGCCAAAAAGAAGAGCGCTAGAATTTTTATATTAAAAAAAATACATATAATCTCCTCCCCCCCCCACATTTTTCAAACTTCACGTTTGAAGGCTATTATTTTCTTTCAGTCAAGAGAAAGTTGAGTTTCAGGAGATTGAAAAATGAAAAATGCCTACTGCCTTCTTCAGTGATTTGAACAGTGTCATGAGAAGAATGTTACTGTAAACAGTTCATTCATCAAGGAAAAAGCAGAGAAATTTGGGGTGAGTCTTGGAATTAAAGATTTCAAGACTAATGATGTTTCTAAATTTTCTTGTTTTGCATTAAGCTTAGGATAAGCTCTGCGTTAAAAAAAAAATGTAAATTATACAAAAGTTGAGGCACTGCGCCGACTAATAACTGCCCAAATAATGATGGATCAATTTTCTTGAAACTTGGCCAAATGTTAGTTGAGCGTTATATACAGCCTCATTTTTCAGGGTTCCAAAAGTTAGCCTATAACTTGTAATATAAGTTTGTTGCAGTTATCGTCAATTAGAAAGCAGTACAAAACCACTCAGCTCATAGGCACAAGATTTTTTTTTTCAAAAAATTAAAAAAATCAGCTGTAAATTTATATTGTTAAGGCTATTTCTGTTGATCTAGATAGTAATAATTCACGACGAATCCTTTTTTTTTTTATTATTTTTTTTTTTTTAACGCAAAATGTTTGAAACAAAACATCACCGGCCAAAAGTTCAACATCACAGTAACAGAACACTGTTCATTACAGAAGATGACTAGATGAGATTCGATGAGAATCAGAATTTTCGTTTTCGAAATTTTGAGTAGCGACTGCTGACTGGTTTTGAGGCATACACGCATGTTGCATGGTCGCAGTGTCGCAATTTGGAACTCTGAAAGTCAAAAGTCGACTTAGCTGGAAGCTAAAGCTATAGGGCTTTTCATCGCTGGGTTTGTTTACATTTCTTATCTCGCTGTAGAATTATTACCATCAATAAGCTATGTGAGGTGGCACAAGAAAAATGCCTCAGTGGTAACTGGACACTAGGACCCTTTTCTGTGCCACTTTACATTATGGTTCCTTTGGCACATTTTATTACGAATTTTGATGTTTTAGAACTCTAATGAAATTCCAATAATGTTGATGGATTTTGGATCGATTACTGCAAAAATTGCAGTTTTGTAAGTCTGCAGTCGAAAATCGTCACTTATCGCCTAATTTTTGGAAAAACGCCAAAGTTGATTTTTCGGCGCCAAGCGAGTTTGGAAATCACCACGTCTGGCAACACTGATTTTTAGCCATCGGTTCAAGGGATCTGTGGATTGAGAGCCATCAATTAATATTTTCTGAATCGAGCCTGTGTTGCCAACACTGGTATTTGTGACTCAGTTTTATCCATCTATTCTGGCAGCAGTAATATTGTTCCTTAATGCAAAATCCGCCTTGATAATCTTCAAACTAATTTTATTAATATCAATTTGAATCAATAGTTTAAAGAACTATATAGTAATTTGTGGAAGCTCGGGTACCGATCATCGAAAATAGAATTTTGGTGTACGATAGTGATGAGCGCAGGTGCACTGATATAGTTATTTAGCCCAAAACATAATTAATTTATTGCTTAAATTAGTACCACCATTCGATTTCTCATCCAAGAAATTATAATTATGCAAATACTTTTCAGCTCCTCTTTCAAAAAATAGAAACTGACACCAAAAAATCAAATTTTTGGTGGTACACTTTTTTAAATGATAAAAACATACTATTTCCGTGAATATAAATGAAAAGAGCAAAATATTGATGATTTAAATTATATGGATGACGTTTGCAGGAATCGATGTACATATGTTTGGTGTAAATTTCATGTGGGTCAGATGCACCAAATTTGGCCATCTAGAGATCCTATTCTGGCTATTTTTCAAATCAATAAATGGATATCAGTGTTCTGAATTCGAATTTGGCAAAAATAACTATTATTTCATAAATGGCACTTAGACGAATTTAGAATTAACGGGATGATGTACTGCCTTCCAGAATATCAGTTAACCTATTCGGTAAGCGGTTTTCAGTTTTCCTGAAATGTTGAAGTCCTGTGAACGAACTGCATTTGTAACTAACGCGAAAAATTATTACATAGGCTCACTTTTATTGAAAATAAAGTGATAAAAGTTAGTCAAGATCTTATGGGAAACTGAAAAATTGATGATAAATTTTTCAGTGAGTCATAAAACGCAATATTTCTTGCGTGTGTAGTGTGCAGTGGTGTATGCTGTTATTGACTTGAGTATACTTTATAACTGAACTGAAATATAATGACTTCAGTATGAACTTGATTATAATTACCTCTACTTATGTTTTTACTGCAAAATACCAACTAGAATAATTTCTACGTAAAAGAATAAAGGTAGCTACTTAATTTTTATAACGGGCTTAGCTTCAGTCCTATGAATGAACATCGTACTTCCACTTGTAACTAACGCGAAAAACTTACATCAAGCTTCTCGTTCATTGAAAACAAAGTGCTACAAATTAGTTAGTGAAGATCATAATGTGTACGTTCATGGAGAAAAGGTCCTTGTTGTCGAAACTGAGTTGAGGCCAGTACCTTATAATACAGGATTTTCTTATCAAAATGAGACCTTTTCTAACCCGAAAGCTCCAATATATGAAGAGTAAAGAATGAAAACTCACATTTGCCATTTTACTTCAAGGCCGCAAATAGGCAAAATATTGTACACGGGTGCAGGAATATCTTTGCTGCACCTGTGAATGTACGATATGTATAACATACTCCATGTTCACAGGCGCAGCAAAGATATTTTTGCACCCGTGTACAGTATTTTGCCTATTTGCGCTCTTGAAGTAAAATGACAAATGTGAGTTTTGATTTTTTTTACCCTTCATATCCAAAAATACAGCTGTTTGAAGTCCTTTTTACATGAGTTTAAAACAACTTGTCTTTCTTTAAATTTGATTCCTATCTTTTTTTTAGAATATCAAACATTTTATCCCATTTAACATTACCAAAAGCTTCTTCAATATCAACGAATGCCGTGTATCTATCCTGCCCCTTTTTGAGTCTCTCCTTGGTACCTCTACTTTTTCTAAATCCAAACTGATCATCTCCTAGTTCTGCATCTATTCTATTCTCAATTCTCCTAATTAATATTTTTGACGCATGCGAAAGAAGACTAATGGTTGGATAATTTTCACACCTATCTGCTCCTGCTTTTTTGGTATAGTTACAATAACACTCTAAAGTCATTCTGGCATTTCCCTTTTTTAATAAATATAACAAACTAATTTGTACAATTTATCAAGTACATATTCTCCTACGTTCTGTAATAATTCAGCTGGTATCTCATACACTCCTGGAGCTTTCCCTTTTTTTTAATCTCTCCACGCTTTGTCATCAAATATACCTCTTAAAATTGAGTCTCCCCTCTCATCTTTTTCCACATCTTCCTCCCTCTCTATATTCTTGTCTCTTCATCCTTATTATTACTACATGTATACTTATAGTCCTTCTACATATGTACTTTACCAATCTTTTCACTTTTCTTACAGCTGTGTGAATAGGCTCTCCCTCCTTATTTGTTATATTACTTGTTTTTTTCCTTCTTTCTCAAAACTCCATTTTTACTTTCCTATAGGCCAAGTCTATTGATCCTTTATTTATAACTTTTCTATCGTATCACTTTTTTCTCTCATACATTCCTCCTTTGCCTTTTTACACTCTCTCTTTATTTCATTTCTTAATCTTTGATAAGCTAATCTACCTTCCCTATCGTTTGCATTCTTACATTTTCTTCGTTTATCCATCTTTCTGAGGATTTCCTCCTTCATCCATGGTTTCTTTTCTTCTCTCTTAATTTTACCTAGATTTTCTTCTGCTGACTTTTATATTTCTTCTCTTATTTTACCCCATTCTTCCTCTACATTGTGAATTTCCGGTGTTTTTTCAACCCGTAATTGTAATAAAATATACTCTTGATATTTCCTTCTAATATTAATGTTTTCCAACTTTTTCAAATTCCATCTTTTTACCCTCCTCTTTTTTACCAAGTTTCTTCAATTTAAGCCTACATTTTCATCACTACCAAGTTATGATCACTGTCAATATCGGCTCCCGGATAAGTGTGTTACACACACTTCACTTTTTACTCTAAGATTGTGTATGTTCGACTCTCTTGCCCCAGACCACTCTATTCCATCTTTCTCGTTCGTTCCCAAAAAATGCATCTGAACGACATGCCTCAGAGAAGTTTCCCTACACCTTACATGAGACCATAGTTCTTCCTTCCTCGGAAATATTGGCAGATTTTTTTCTTTTTATTCTAAGCCAATTATACTGCGGTAACAACTATAGGATCTTAGACTTCGTTTCATTTGCTAAGTAATGCTAACTTCCAATCGCTTCTCGATACGGAACAGGCTTTCTACTGTCAAAATCTTCCCTAAAGGTTGTGGTCTTTCGTTCAGCTACTCACCCGTGTTATTATTACTGTTCGATGGGCTTGCATTCACTCATTCATTCATTCATTCATTTCCCCCCACACGGCCATTTACGGGTGACGGGGGGGGGGGACACAAAAGTAGGGGAGAATTATTGACTACTTAAAAATAGTAAAATAAAAACAAAATAAGAGAAAGAGAGACAGACAGACACAAGGGGGAGAGAGGGAGAGAAAGGAGGGGGGAAAGAGTGGGTTGGGGGGAGATGATGGATGGGAGGGGTGGGAACACAAGATATGTATATCAGAATAAAAGCAATGGTAGGTAGTAGTGTGAAGTGAGAACATCAGGTGAGTTATAGAAAGACAGGTAACTGGGGCAGTATTTTTCTGCAGAATTCTGTATTTCTTAGACAAAAGATATCAATTTCTGGAGACTGTAGTGCTAATTTATTATACAGACGAAGAATTGAGTTCAGTCCACTAGAACGGTAACTTTCGGTTCAGGCGGTAATAACATGAAACAGCTCCCCTGTCTATTTTAATGCCTATTCGTCTTAGTTGGAGGAGGGGAGTCTATTATTTTTAATTTATCTAAAATTTTCTCGACAAATTTTAACAGGTATGTAAACAGTTTATTACTTTCATTAAATCTTTTTCTATGGCTATGTCTAATAAACGTTTGGAAATCCTCAAACTAGTAATCTCGATCTTCCTCACTAAGCACGTTTCTTAGTTTCCCTTAATTTGTCGTCAGGACAGTTTCTTGCTATACTCGTACAAGCGCATCGTCAGTAATTATGCAAGATAACAAACTTGTTCTTTTTTCTCCTTTAAAACTGAAAGGAACGAACTCTAAAAACTGATTTTCTGCCATCGTTTAATTGAACTTGATGTGTGTCACCTCTTGAAACTTACTTTCAATCCACTTAGAGCACATTTTAAAATTCAAGGTAGATAGTTTTTCTCGTTCTTTCGCGAGAGGAGTAGACTTTTAGAATTTTCATGAAAACTAGGTTCTTTAGCAGACCGTTTGAAAAAACTGTTTTAACATCCATTTAGCATACAACGAGTTGGAGGAACGGTCAGCTTATACGTCTTTTAAGAAAGTAGTCGAGAAAATCAGAACGTTCCAGACTCAGGTCACTGAGTTTAAGGTAATCATAAATTTATGTCCGCGAAAAGCCGCTAATATGCCCAACCGATTTATTATACAAATGAATATGTGTAAATCTGTCCGTATCAAGGGGAAGAGGATAGAAATTTCAAAGTATTTGGGTCACGAGGGATGAAACTGAACCGTTTAAACATGTTTAACTCAGGCCGTATCATACAGTTATGAGGTAATTTGTCCCTCCACCAGCCCGGGTGTTCCTTGATATCTATCTTTACAAACTCACATCACCTCCAGCAGCCCATTTCTACGCCTATCTTTTTAGGCTCCATACCAACCAGCGACGGGACTGGGCTTGTAAAATCAAAACCCCGGATGTCCTTAAAATTTCGCGGCTGCCCTGGTCTCTCTGTGGCGGCCTTACGGTCTACGCCCGATTGGACCGTACTTCGGTCTCCGCCCACCTCCCACGGGGCAGCGGATATCTTCGGCATGCCACGAGAGCAGTCAGAAGGTTGCCGGACGCGCGAACCAGTCCACTTGGGACCAGCCACGCACCACGGCCGCCTCACCGGCCAACTCCTGCAGCTCAGACATGACTCGGCATCGCCGGACACTGTGAAGCGGGCTTTGTGCAGGCGTCACGCCCACCTCTCCACAACCGCACGGCTCAGGGTCTCTCAAACTGAAGCGTTCGAAATAAATACCAATAATGGGCTTTCCTACTTACTCTTTCAACGAAGGCCATTTGGGAGAGTTTTCTAGGACTGATCGCTGTGTGGCCGAGTGGTTAATGGGCCCGATTCGCAATCCTTGCGTCTCGGGTTCGTAACCCACTACCGCCAGAAAGCTAGTGCTATTCGAATACACCCCCGCTAACATCCTACCGCAGACAGCGACAACAGTATCAATCGAGGTGGAAATATAATGTATCCTATAACTCCCACTAGTTCGAACCAACAGGGCACTACAATCGCAGAGCGTGTCACCACCGGACCTAAAGTAAGACAGATTCTGGTATGTGCACGTCTTGGCCAGCTTACTCAAGGTTGTGCAAACACGTGGCTAGTAAGCAAACTGCGGCTGCACACCCTTTGCATTTTTTTATTTTTTATTTTACAGCATTATTAACTATGTAAATATTTACACGAATGTTAGTGCGCCCACGTGCGGGCATAGGCCTCCCCCACCCTTATCTATCTGGCTCCGGCCCTGTCCCTTGCCCCCCTCCCATAATCTCCCCGCAATACTTTTCAGTTCGTCTTTCCATTTTTTGAGGGTTCTCCTTCCCTCCCTTGGATACCAATTCAATACCCTTCCTCCCCATCTTCCCATCCTGTTTCTAATGTGTCCCACGTAATAGAATTTCAGTTTTTTGGTGATATACAGGGTTAGTCAGTTCAAAACGCAGCATAGGAAAATCCCGTTCGCTGCGTGTTAATGTGACTAGACCGACGCGGTGCGTACACTCGTATTATGATAAGCCAGTGCAACGACGGAACTGCTTAGTCAGTTCAAAACGCAGCATCAGAAATCTTGTTTACAAGTGAAGCGTACTCGGTGCGTTTCTTATTCAATAATCTTCGGGGGAAATCTCCAATGATTTTCGAAGAATTTCATCGAAAATCTTTGGGAAAATCTTTCAATGATTTTTGAGGAATTTCACTGGAAATTTTCGGAAACAAATTCCGGTAATTTTCGATACAACTAACCTCCAGGAAAAATATTCTCCGAAGAGATTCATCGAAAATCTTCAGGAATAATTTTCGATGATCTTTAAGGAATTTTCTGAGAATTTTTTTGGAAAAAAATTCCAATAATGTCCGAAGAATCTCACTGGAAATCTGTAGAGAAATTCGGGAAAGTCCCGGATGATTTTCAAAGGAAGTTCATCAGAGATGGAAAGAAAATCTGAAAATTTCCAAAGAATTTTATCATAAATCTTTCGAGAAAATCTCCAATATTTTCCAACAAAAAACTACTTCTGGAAAATCTCCCAATAACTTTGGAAGTATTTTAAAGGAAATAATTCGGAGGGGGGGGGGGACTCCGTCAGTTCTTGAACAATTCAATAAAAAATCTCCCGCAGAATTTCTTCGGAAATCTTTTGAGAAAATTTTCAATATTTTCCAACAAAAAATTACTTCGAGAAAATTTCCCGACAACTTTGGAAGTATTTTATATGAAATATTGGGTGGCGGGGGGGGGACGCCGTCAGTTTTTGAAAAATTTAATCGAAAATCTTCAGGAAGATCTTCGAGAAATTTCATCCGAAACTTCGGGGAAAATCTCTTAATGATTTTTACAAAATTTCAGTAGAAATTTTTGCTGAAAAAATTCGATAATGTCCCAAGAATTTGCATTGGAAAATTTTCAATCAAAGAATTTCTTGGCCAATTTTCGAAAAGATTCCCATGACTGTTGAAAAACATCTCCGATAATTTCCAAAGGATCTTATCGGAAATCTTCAGAAAAAATTTCCAATGTTTTCCGAAGAAATTCTTTAAAACTCTTCGGGGGAGTTTTCCGATAATTTTTGAAGAATTTCACAAGAAATATCCGGGAAAAATCTCCGGTGGAATTTTAAACTGCATAACAATGCAGAAATTATCAAAACTGTTTCTAAAAATTCTTTAAAAATTATCGGAGATTTTTTCCGAAGATTTACAATGAAATTCTTCGGACATTACCGAACATTTTTTCTGAAGATTTTTGATAAAATTCTTTACAAACCATCAGCTTTTCCCCCCCGAATATTTCCGAGGAAATTCTTCAAAAATTATCGGGAAATTTTCTCGACGAATTTTATAACGTTACTTTTTGGAAAACATTGGAAATTTCTTCTGAAGATTTCTGATAAGATTCTTCAGAAATTATCGTTGTTTTTCTCTCAAAAATTTTCGATAAAATTCCTTAGATGTCATTGGAGAATTTTCCCGGAGATGTTCTCCGTAGATTTTCGATGAAATTCTTCGGAGAACATTTTACCTGCAGATTGCCGATAAAATTCTTCAAAATCTGTCGGAGTTTTCCCATGAATATTACCTGTGAAATTCTTAAGAATGAACGGAAAACTCCCCGGAAGATTTTGAAAAAGTTCTTTAGAAAACAGAGATTTTTCGGAAATTATTCCAAAAATTGTCGATAAAATTCCTTAGAAGTCATCGGAGAATTTTCCTGAACATTTTTCCTGAAGATTTTCGATGAAATTCCTCAAAAACCACCGGAGTTCCCCCCCCCCCTCACCCGGATATTTCCTAATCTGAAGATTTTCCCGAAGAATTTTAATGAAATTCTTTGGAAAACATTGGAAATTTTTTCTAAAGACTTCCGTTGAGATTCTTCGGAAATTATCAGATTTTTTTTCTTCAAAAATTGTTGATGAAATTTTCCAAAATCATCGGACACTTTCCCCCATCCCCGAGAATTACTTTATCCTTTCGAAAGAATGAGAAACGCACCGAGCACGCTTTAAGACGCAGTGAACGAGATTTTTCATGCTGCGTTTTAAACTGACTAAGCAGTTCCCTGGCTTATCATAATACGAGTGTACGCACCGCGTCGGTCTAGTCACATTAACACGCAGCGAACGGGATTTTCCTATGCTGCGTTTTAAACTGACTAACCCTGTATCTATCATCCTTCGTTCCGGTCCCTCTCCCTTTGGTATAGAGAAGGAAAACTCAAACGCAACAAACCGTGGGGAAAGCAACGGCGAACCACCTCGACTAACTCTGCACAGGAAAGTCGCACGTCAGAAACTGCGATCGCCAACATCCGGCAACGAGTATGGCACCTGATTTTTTTTTTTCCTAGGACTGTTTCATTATTTGTTTCGTTGCTGCTTCTTGAAGATGCTCTTGTATTAAAATACGAGTACTTTATCCAATCAAACCCGTATCGTCTGGGGAGAGGTAAATGGAGGCATTGCCCTACCCCCTGAGCCGACGGTTGGCTTCTCATTCCAAGCAGAAAGACCAAAACCTTTGTTTGCTTCTTGTTAGATTTTTGGGCGCGAACTTGGCTATTTTGCCCTAAGTTGCCCCTCCGAGAAAAGTGATTGACCTCGCTGGAAAAATAGTTATGCTACGGGGCCTGCGTCGAATCTCATTTGTAAGCTAAGAATGAGAAGCGTAACTTTGATCTGTACAGCGACCCAGTTTACTAATTTCACAATTATTAATTCTAATATACCTGATATATAATGCAATATTGGAACCACTTTATAAATTCGCCTACCTACAGCAATATTATCATCATTCGATTTCATTAAACGTTTTCTACGAAATTTACCGGATATGTGATATGATGTGGTATGTAATGGAAAAAACTGGGTCAAAATTATTCAGTTGTGAAGATCGTGATTAAAATAGTCTACTCATAGTTCGGAAAATTTTCCTAGATTAATAGCTATAATGAATAATTGAATGACGTGAATGTTTATTTGCGGCTTCGATAATTTTCATAGATGTAAGAATATGTACCATGTACCACCTACCAACCTATATCTGTACACGGTAGTTTAATACGAAATACACATTTACTTTCTAGTACATTCAGGTATTATAGAGATGTAGGTATATTTCTCTCGGATGGTGAGTTAGAAACGAATGTAGGTATTGTTATTATAGATATTTAATGTTGAATATGAGTTAATTACCTATTCCTCTAAGCCGCAAGAAAGCACGTAGTTTTTTTTCTATAAAGTGAAATTCCCTGACTTATCCCTAACTTTCCAAGACACAGTTCAGAGCGGTCCATAAAAAGTGGCTAAATAAAGTTACGGGGCATGTGAAAAAATGTTTGCAACTTTATTACGAAGAATAAAAGCATAATAACAAAACAAAGAGAAATTTAATTAATTATTAGCTTCATTTCAGCTTCAACAACTTCAAAGGACAATACATGAGAGTACACTTTTAGAAGCTCTCCTATATGCATTATTCTTTTTCCAGGCGTATTTCCTAAAATCCCTGACTTCTCCAGAATTTTAAAATTCCCTGACTATTCCAGGCTTTTCCCGGCTTTTCCAGAACTGGGCATCCTGAGTATCTTCCTTCCATTTTGTCTTGTATTTTTTCGTCGGCGAAAGATTTTTCTATTCCAAACAATTTAGAAATTATATTTTCCTTAATTTTGCTCATAATACATTTCAACGTACTTCGTATTTCCATAAGTATAAGTGAAGTAAGGCGGAAAGAGGGGAATGATTTCTGGTCGGGAGACTTTAGAATAATAAATACAAAGGGCGTCGGAATTGTTATGAATAAACAAACAGGTCATAAAGTTATATAATATTATAAACAACAGAGTGATAGGTTAATTTTGATAAAAATCAATACCAAACCAGAACTTACAACAAATATACAAGTGTATATGCCTACTAATACTCATGAGGACGAAGAAATTGAGGAGGTATACATATAAAGAATTAGAAGGACTTATGAAGCATATGTTAGAGGCGAAGAGAATCTTATTATGGGTGATTTGAATGCCAGAGTTGATGAAGGAAAAGAAGGTAATTTAGTTGTGGATTTTGGATTGGGAATGAGAAATGAAAGAGGAGAGCGTTTGATACAGGTTTGTGCAAATAACTTAGTTATAGGAAATACTCAATTTAGAAATCATTATATGTAGAAGAAGGTATACATGGAAAAGTCCAGGTAACGAAGGTAGATATCAAATTGATTATCTTATTACAAGACAACGTTTTAGGAATCAAATATTAGATTGTAAAACTTGAATACAATATTTGATTGAGATTTTCTATCACAATAATATGTAGAAGATACCCCAGATTGTTATTTTCTTACGAAATTTAGGCCCGTTTTCATCAAGAAACAAAAAACAAAAACAGAACATGAAACACAAATTTCCCTGATGTGCCTGAAAACAAGGGAACGTTCTGAAACACAAAAACATTTTTTTCACAGCCCACAGTCTCAATTCTCGAATATTTTCACATTATTAAGGAGCAAATTTCATTAGATTTCCGTACAAGTACTTGAAAGTTGTGAAATAATGATTTAAAAAGAATAATGAGCGATGACATTTGTGAGGCGAAATGTGAACAGTGCTGGGGTAAAAGACGAACAGTTTTGGAGTAAAAAGCGTACGTGTGTAATTGTTCGTATCATAATTGTATTTTGTTGCGTTGAGATATTTTTCATGTTCATTCTTCGGCAACAATGTTGAAAATAGCTTAGAAAATTGGTGTGTGCTGTATTTCATTTCTTCACAACATTTACGTACCAAAGAAGATGATAAAATATTTTCCTTACAACTTATGTTGTAGCATTGGAAATTACATTGAAAATATACGTACGTTTTTTACCTCAGGGGATTCGCATTTTGCCGTGTATGCCGAGGTAATAGGTGAACAGTGAAACTATGGTGAATAACAGCAGTATTATGCGCGAGGTCTCCTAATCTGTCAATCGAAAATGAGCAGGAAGGTCCCACGCATTTATTGATATACTTAAAAAGTAAAAAATAACTCGAAGTAATGAAATTCATAAAAATGTATTTTTTGTCTGACTTTTGCCTCAGATCACCGTATGCCATAAAACTGTGTAGAGATTTCATTAACTGGCGAGTCAAGAAACAGTCGACTTTGAATCTTGTAGTAAGAAAAGTCACAGCGGTAAAAAGTATATAGATATACAGTAAAACCTTGGTAACTCGAAGCTGAAGGGAATGAGTTTTCTGCTCGAGATATAGAGTGTTCGAGTTAAAAAAGTTCGAGATAAACACAAAAAAATTCGAGATATCGAGTTTGTATTTCTCAAAAAGAAATGTGCAAACGCCTTAAAAAAAACTGAAGTTTTCTTCTGAACTAGATTACAATGTTTTTTCCTTTCAACAGTGATTTATATTTAAGACAATGCATGAAAAGTAGCACTGGTGGTACCTTTGGATGTTTCAAAATACCTTCTCAAAAGTTCGATAGCAGCTTGTACATCTCGATAATGGTAAGATGGTACTCCTTTCCGAGCGATTTTAATTTGAGATATAGAGTTTTGCGTGAGAAGAACATTCGAGATGTAGAGTATGAAATAACATTAGGCCTTATGGAGAGTGCAAGGGAATAAAATTTTCTTCGAGTTAACGAGGATTTCGAGATATAGGGTCTCGAGTTAACAAGGTTTTACTGTATTATATGAAAGACTTTAAAATTCGTATATTTTCTCAGCACTAAATTAGAAGATCTGCCTTAATCGTGACAAAAATAGGTAAAACTCCAGTTCTGGGAGATATTACATCAAGTTACATTACTGCTATATTA
This sequence comes from Acanthococcus lagerstroemiae, assembly GCA_031841125.1. Lineage (NCBI taxonomy): Eukaryota > Metazoa > Arthropoda > Insecta > Hemiptera > Eriococcidae > Acanthococcus > Acanthococcus lagerstroemiae. Next base: position 37,404,364 of record CM063108.1, on the reverse strand, counting down.
CAAGAGAACTAAAATACTCGTACTTCGTAGGAAAATTACTTTCTTTTTTGCCGCCGGTCGAAGTGATAATAACGAGTTAGAGTAGGGGGTTTATAAAATTTTCACATTCCGTTGTATTGAAAATTCTGTCAGTGATAAGATGACATGAAATAATGATACAGGAACATATGACACGTGATAACGAAAGAAGACTTGATGAACAATTATTATTCTCAATTCTTCCCAAATGTGAAAACTTCAACCAGCACAAATGAAGGTAAGGGTGAATGGAAAGGCGTTTTCGAGGTTCCGATGAAAGGGTAACTAATCCGCGAAATTTGGAGAAAAAAATTTGAGCACCTGAAGATTAAAGATAGGCTGATCTGATATGAAATGACCCACCTCAGTGTCTTCAATCTTCTGTTCTGGCTTTAAATGGTGTGTCATCTGCTGAAAGAGCTGCTGCGAAATTACATAATATTATATGCACCGGTTTGTCTCCTAAAAGGGTCATAATTTGTTTAGTTATTCTTCGTTCAATCCTTGAGAGAACCCTATTTTAACTATTTGGACTGCGACCGACCCCAGCGGACATATTCAGCTCTGATATCGGCTCATGTGAGCAACATCAGACTAGTTACTTATCAGTTGAAATAGAAATGTCGAATATAAGGTTTTTCAAGATTATACTAGCCGATTACAATAATGTACATCACATGTCATGTTCTTGAGTAAAAGAGAGAGAGAAAAAAAACTTGAAAATGGGCTTTAGTGATGAGGTGTACTTATATACGCTCCGTATATCCTCCATGATTCATTAAACTTTACTAAATATTTACATCGCTAGTAAATCAAGCAAGTATAGGCCTACTTCTCATCATTAAAATGAGCGGATAAAATTTGTCCACATTTTAACTAATAAATTACAAATCCACGGATTACGTTTGGAATTTCTCAAAAACTGGTTAGAAGTTAGAAGCTCTCTTACCGGTTAATCTATTTACGACCGCTTCAGTTTACATTAGCTTTAATGTCCTTTTTTTTTGTTTTTTTTTTCCCGAACCTTTCATACTAAATAGACGCGATGAGAGTATAATGCAGCTTAATTTGTCGAAAAAAACTGGATCTGCTGTAATTAATGACGAATAAATTAAACAGTTATTATGTGGCAGATCGCGATACAATGCGCGTGGCAGTTTGTTTATTAATTCGTACGAAAAGATCTAGAATCAGTGTTTAAGTAGGTCACCTGACTGCGAATGAATGTAATTCGACAAGTATTTTTAAAATTGCAATCTATGACGTCATAGTAGCTAGGCATGTCCAGATGGCTACGAAGATTGGTCCACTTTGAACGCCAGTCGTAAAAATTTCCCACCTCTTTATCACGCACGAATTTCACTCCCTTAGAGAGTAATAAGAAAATTGAAATTTTGTGCAGTAGAGAGCTCTTTTTTTTAGCATAACAATGTAGTTCATTTGACGCCGTACTGCAGAATAAAATAATTAAAATTAAAAAAATAAAATAAATGAATAAAAACTGTTTAACTGAATAAATTAAATTTAAAATATTTAACTGAATTATTAAAAAAAAAGATCCCCCCCCCCCAAAAAAAAAAAAGAAAAGAAGGAAAAATCGGAAATATGTTGAGAGCACAACTTGTGAAGATCGGAAAGAGCAAAATTTTCTATCAACCTCTGTTATAATCCAATTTCAGTGACGTCATTGAAGTTTCTTCCCTTCCCGAGGTGGAACACCCCGTATGTGACAGTCCGATTGATTTTTCGTATTCCACCGTCTGATCCCTTCTTGTATAGTTGAGTTGCATCGTTCTTTCACTACGAACGGGATCTAAAACCTGTTAAGTCATACTCGTACCATATACTCGTTCAAGAATAGTCGATAGTTAACAGCCATGTCGAGGACGTCAGCGTTGGGGCTGCTGAATGAGCGTGAGCCCCTTTAGCAAAATTAGGTTGTAACATGCAGTGAAATAGGCTGTTTCCAGCTATTTCCTTCCAGGGACGTACCGATAGAGGAAGGGGGAAGCTCCCCCCTACAGAATTTTTTTACTTAGCAGGTGGGAAAATTTACCATTTTAGTCAGCCGAAGTTGGGAAATTTCGGTAGAGTTGGAAAAATCCAACAAGTCAAAAGTATTTTTTTTGTTTTCCGCTTTGATACTTTGGAATTTTCAGTTGAGAAGTTGGGAAAATCCAACAACTGGGACTTTTGAGTTGAGAAGTTGGAAAATCCAATAAGTCAAAAGCTTTTTTTTTAATTAATTAATTTTTTATTATTTTTTATTTATTTGCATTGACACTTGGGAATTTTGAGTTGAATCAGTTGGGGCTTTCACCCCCCTCCCAAGAAAAACTTTTCGGTACGGCCTGTTTCCTTCCTACCCCATCCACTGAATTTCTAGTACATTTTGAAAATTGCCAGGAGACTATGTCGACTTTCTGTAAAGAGATTTCCCAGCATACCCCAAAGTTCGCGCATGACATATTCACTCGTATTTCACTTCTTTTTCAATCTAAAATACAGAAATTCGAAAACTCTGACCTGCCTCCAGTTCCATCTTCGAGTCTCCAACTTCGTTCATTCGATGTTTGCGACACGACCAACGATTTAATTGAACCTGCTTATTTTCTGGGTTTGGGCAAAAGTCTGTTTATAACTGGTGTAAATTAGGGCTGCATCCGAATTTAGTCCCGAAAGGGTAATGTCGCAGCCGAATTTAGTCCTCCCTAATAGCCGAGTTTAATTCGCGTAAGAGGTCGAGTTTAGTCCGTGCAAGTAGTCCAGTTTAGTTCCGTAATTTTCTAGGCACCTGTGAGTAGGTGGTAGGCTATTTTGTATGTCTGTGGGCGTTTCTTTCGTGAAATAGACTATAGTGCCGCTAACGCAATGAAGAAGTGGGACAGGTCACAAGCAGAGGCGTAGCCAAGGGGGGGATTAGGGGATGAATCCCCCCCTTGAGATGAGAATTTTTTAATATGCTGGCAGTATCACAGTGAATGCGCGAAATGAAATTTAAATCCAGATACATAGCTGAAGTTGAAAAGCACAACATACTGATACGTCAATGTAAAAACATACAGTTTATGTTAGGTGTACCCCCCCCCCGCCCATAATTTTGCTGATCCTCCTCCTTGAAAAAATTCTGGCTACGCCACTGGTCACAGGTCATGATTCAGGATGATTCAGGAACGAGTAACATTGACAATAGCAATACGACGTTTTTAGGAAAATGTTCGACATACACTGTCACAGAGGAGAGGTAATGCTATTGACAAGAAGGCGAGTGTAGGAGTTCTCATGACGCGCCTGAAATATTCAAAACTTGTTTCCTTTACGTTCTTCCCCTCACACGAAATGTGATTTCTTTTTTCCTATTTTTTCATGACGATGCAACAGCTGAAGGACTAAACTCGAATCTAGCTTCGGACTAAACTCGGCCTTTAACCTAGGACTCAACTCGGTTAAAAAAAGGTCAACGGGACTAAACTTGGAACCGCCCGTTTTTTCAATATTCACACTTTCGGTTGTAATTTGGCTTCACAAATTATTTCTTCATATTCTTCATCAAATCGGAAGTTTTCTAAAACTGTCCGCGTATTTTAAGCATTGCTACAGCCTCAGAAATATTCATATTAACGCTTTGAAGTTGATTTGGTTTAAAATTGAATAGATACCATAAAATGGTGCAACAAAAAATGAAAATGGTAGTATTTTTTGAGATAATGCCTCAGCTTTGCACCTAGCATTAGCTTCCAGAGTCATATATTCGCTAATTTCAACTAAAGCGACATCGTATTTCTTGAGGGTTATAACGAAATGGACGGGTAACACCTATTCTACTGGACCACTTGTACTACTTAATCGTTCTAGAACATCCCCTCCATGTTTCATCAGAGTCCCCCAGCGACGAGTTGAAGAGCATAAAAAGTCATAAATACTCTCAGTTGTGCTGAAATACTTTACCCCTTCTTCCGAAACTTTTGCGCGTTCATTGGCAATGTAGGTAGTAGATACCCCTTTGATTTGACCCCGCCGAAGATGGGTCATTGTAGTCCGAAAACTTATTCAGATTGCATTGAACGCTGATTTTCTAAAATTAGGATAGGTAATTACGCAAGGGTGCAACCCAGGAAGGGGCTAGGGGCTATAGACCCCTTCCCAAATTTTTCAAAATCAATTTTGAAACGAAAAAAACTGATGCCGATGGTCTGATGCGGTTACGTTACGTCGTAGGTTCGTACACATTTACAGCTCATGAAAATAGGTAGGTGTAGGTAGTGAGGTACCAGATTGAGCTTTCACCCCTGCTCTCAAGTTTTTTTTTTTTTGACATTTTCATGTCTTTGCTTTGGCACATAAACGAAAAAAAACAACAACACTGAATTTGTGTCGGGGGAGTGTTACGGAGGGAGAGTTACGGGTTTCGCTCAAGTATACCCAATAGTAAAAGCATAGAAAATGGTAAAATAAATTTCCATGGAAATGTCAACCACTGAGGTCGTATCGGGGGAGCGTTACGGTTTTCGCTCAAGTATACCTAGTAGTAAAAGCATATAAAATGCTAAAACGTTCCTTTGGAGCATCACGAAAAAAAAACAGCTGATCGAAAGCTTTGACACATAAACGAAAAAGTTTTACTTTTTGAGTGTTACTTCTGAGGTGAGAATCAAAATCAAGGCCCTTCATAGTGACAATTCAGTTCAGTGGTTGACATTTCCATGGAAATTAATTTTTCTTCCAGTCATGGGTATAATATGTACGTGAACGAAAACCGTTACGCTCCCCCTGGCAAGCTCGAAAACCTCCCCCCCCCCCCGAAACGAAGCCAGTCCGTATGATTTGCTCTTCATGGTGACAGTTCAGTTCAGGGGTGGACATTTCCATGGAAATTTCTATTAACAACATGGCTGCAGGCTGTAGTCGCGTAGATATTAAAATCGAGACGTGAAAATGTTCTCCCGTGGTTGCAGATCCGTCTGCGACATGTTTTCAAAGTGCTAGTGATTTTGATTACTTTTGGTTCGACTGAGTGGTTTTCTGTCGTTTTGGTTAATTTTGGGCAGACGTAGACAGTTTTCCTTTACGTAAGATTGTAGTTGTTTTCCATTATTTTTAGTCAACTTCTTTCCAATTTTTCTTTATAATATTTCAGTGTCCCCCCGCCAAATTATATGGTTATGGGTGGTTGTCGCTCTCATTTGATCTGGTCTCTGTTTACGGATTCGATTTCGAACTATTTCAAAGTTATTTCAACAATTTTTATCAGGGATGAACGAAAATTCTCGGTCTAAATGCGAGTAGGTTCCTTCCGTTTTCATTCTCCTCCTAATGGACCCTACCGTAAGTTGTATTTACTTTTAAAATTTCAGATTTTATGATTTAATCCTGTTCTTTAAGTGGGTAACAAAGTGTAAAATATTCGACTGGCGGAGACTGTTTTTTAAAATAACTTACGTATCAAAAATGAAAACTTGGGAAAATTTTTATGATGGTTTCAGCCAAGTGTCGTAATTTTCCGTAGTATAACAGGGCCTACTTACAAATAATTTTCCTTCCACATTTTGAAAAGGAGTAGCTTGATTTTTCGTCCTTCTCCCTTACTCTTTCCTCCGCCTTCTATGGTTTGTATGCTGTCGTTTGTGGTTGATGGTATGAATCGGTTCAGACCTATTTTTTGGGGTAGGGGAAGGGATTCTCTTTGGTCTTTTAGTTCGGAAGCACTTTCGTTTTACTTCGGACTATGGATCATTCTCCAGAAACTGAGAGTATTAAAAGCGGCCATTTTTGTCAGTTTTTCTTCTTCCACCCCCCCCCCCCCACCCAATAATATTTAGGTGATATGTAGTGTAGAATATTCCCTCCTCTTGGGTGATACCTTGCCGTGGTGAGGAGGCTTAAGGGTTAAAAAAAAAAGGCTATGAGGTTATATATCGTTAAAATCGCGACAAAAAGCACCTAGGAGAAGGCAAACTCCGACAAATAAACTCTGTTGAAAGCAATGAAAAACTACAACAGTAGCTCTTTCCAGGAAATATAGTTTTTCCAAATATTAATTACTGATGATAGGGTTCCAACAGGTGAATAATTTTTCAGGACCTAAAAAGCTCCCCATTCGGATGTTGAAGAGGGAGCTACTTGGGGGAGCATTATCATCGGAAAGTTGTGAAAAGAAAAGCGCAATTAAAATAAGAACTTGAAATGTAAGAAGTTTGAATGGAGTTGGAAGATTAGAGAATCTTAAGAGAGAAATGAAGAGGCTTAACCTAGGTATAGTTGGAATAAGTGAAATAAGGTGAAAAGAAGAGAATGATTTTTGGCCAGGAGACTTTAAAATAATAAATACAAAGGGAATAAAAGGGCAAGCAGGTGTCAGAATTGTTATGAATAAACAAATAGGTCATAAAGTTACACATTGTAAACAACAGAGTGAAAGGTTAATCTTAAAAAAAAAATCAATACCGAACCAGTGCTTACAACAATAATTCAGGTGTATATGCCTACTAATACTCGCGAGGACGAAGAAATTGAGGAGGTATAATATGAAGAATTAGAAGGACTTATGAAGCATGTTAGAGGCGAAGAGAATCTTATTATTATAGGGGATTGAAATGCCAGAGTTGGTGAAGGAAAAGAAGGTAATGTGGTTGGGGATTTCGGATTAGGAATGAGAAAGGAAAGAGGAGAGCGTTTGATACAGTTTTGTGCGAAGTACAATCTAGTTATAAGAAATATTCAATTTAAAAATCACTATAGAAGAAGGTATACATGGAAGAGTCCAGGTAACGAAGGTAGATATCAAATTAATTATATTATTACAAAACAGCGTTTAAGAAATCAAATATTAGATTGTAAAACTTATCCGGGAGCCGTTATTGACAGTGATCATAACTTGGTAGTGATGAAAATGTAGGCTTAAATTGAAGAAACTTGGCAGAAAAGAAGAGGGTAAAAAGATGGAATTTGAAAAAGTTGGAAAATATTAATACTAGAGAGAAATATTTAAAGGATATAGTATCAGAATTAAAAACTGAAAAAACACAGGAAATTAACAGTGTGGAGGAAGAGTAGGGTAAAATAAAGGAGGGAATATTAAAGTCAGCAGAAGAAAATCTAGGTAAAACTAAGAGAGAAGCAAAGAAACCATGAATGAAGGAGGAAATACTCAGACAGATGGATGAACGAAGAAAATATAAGAATGCAAACGATGGGGAAGGTAGATTAGCTTATCAAAAGTTAGGAAATGAAATAAAGAGAAACTGTTAAAAGGCAAAGGAGGAATGGATGGAAGAAAAAAGTGTTAAAATGGAAGAGTTTATGAATAAAGGACAAATAGACTTGGCCTATAGAAAAGTAAAAATTGAGTTTGGAGAAAGAAGGAAGAAAGCAAGTAATATAACCAATAAGGAGGGAAAGCTTATTTATATAGCTGAAGGAAAAGTGAAAATGTGGGTAGAGTATGTACAAGGACTATATATTAATAATGGGGATAAAGAGATAAGAATGGAGAGGGAGGAAGATGTGGAAGAAGATGAAAGTGAAGACTCAATTTTAAGGGGTGAATTTGAGAAAGCATTGAGAGGTTTAAAGAAAGAGAAAGCTCCAGGAGTGGATGAGATACCAACTGAATTATTACAGAACTTAGGCGAATATGTACTTCATAAAGTGTGAAAATTAGTATGTTATCTTATGATAAAGGGGAAATGCCTGAGGACTTTGAAAAGAGTGCTATTGTAACTATACCAAAAAAGCGGGAGCAGATAGGTGGGAAACTCTCCTTAGTATGTTACTTCATTTGCAAAAATACAAAAAACTCCCCAAGAAGAATTGCCTATTCTCAAAATCGAAGTGGCCATATATTAATCAAAAATTGATATTTTGGTGAATTCTTTGCGCCTTCAATATTAAACATAGACAATTATGTCGGCAAAGTATTTTGTTACAAATAGTATGAACAATGAGATACCATGTTTGAATTTTTAAATTTTTTATTTAAAAATTCTTGAAATTATTATCAGAATTTTAAAAGAAATAATAATATTGAATTGCCCCTCCAAAATAGAAAGTACGCAACCAACTCTGTAGCGGAGATTGAAGTTCTATTTCAGGTGCACTAACACCGAGCAAGGCTGAGTACTCACCAACTGCCGCAGCACGTGGAGTTACAGTGCAGTGGTGGTGAATTTCACCACGTGTACCATTAAAAGGGTTAAATATAAATATTGGACAGGAAGAGATTGAGGTAGTATGCGAATTTTGCTATTTAGGGAGTAAAATAACAAAAGATGGAAGGAGTAAAAGGGATATTAGTAGTATAACAGCACAAACCAAATTACCGTTTGTAATCTTTTCAAATCAAAAATAAATCTGAAAATCGAAATATTATTCTTGAAAACTTATGTTTGGAGTGTATCCTTGTATGGATGTGAAACGTGGACCATAGGAAAACCAGAGAAGGATCGAAACTTTTGAGGTGTGGTGCTGTTGACAGATACTTAGTATCAAATGGACGGATAAGGTAAGAAATGAGGAACTACTCAACAGAGTAGGAGATAAAATGGATATTTGGAATTGTCTGAAGAGAAGGAGAGATAAACTAATAGGGCATAATTTGAAGCACCCAGGAATAATATCACTGCTGTTAGATGGAAGAGTGGAAGGAAAGAATTGAGTACGGGTCGGCAAAGATTCCAGTATGTTCAGCAGACAATCAAGGATGTCAAATGTAAGTATTATTACGAAATGAAAGAATTCGCACAAGATTGGGAGAAATGGAGAGCTGCATCAAACCGGTCGTAAGACTGATAACCATATCATCAAAGAATATTCAACAAGTTTACAAAGCGAGGGAGACGATCTGGGCGAATGTAATCTACACACACATTTCATTTTGAAAATGTAAACTGCTCACAGTGTAATTTGCACACAGAACGACGAGTATATTCTGAATGTATTTTGCTCACATCGGTAATTTTATATAGAAGACAGTATTTTGCACACAGTGCTACTTTAACGAGTAACTCTACGGTAAATTACAAATATAACAGGTAAGTCTAGGGTAAAATGTAACGTAATAAATAACTTAAAACATGAACGTAGAATCGACTGAGATCAGTCGAGTAGTCGAGTAATTACAAGTAAAATTTTGGACAACTAACAACGAATTTCCTCGAAGACCAGGGATAAATTTAAGCGGCAGCGAACTCATCGTTTCAGGTGGTGAACTCATCCTTAATACCTACAGCGCAAACTACAATTCGAATGATTAGATATACTTATATGGGGACAAAACTTAACTCCAATGTAGCATTCACGTATGTACGAGATCGTTCCGAAATTAACTGAAAACTTTTTGTGATTATAAATAGGCATTTAGGAGTTTGCAATAATAGAACAGGTACCTGTACGTAGTGTACGTACAAAGATAACATACGCTGATCTCTTATCTGTACTGGCAAGAGTTTCTCTATCCTCCATCGATTCATTCTCACTCCATTCTACACCGTACATAATTTAAGCGGTAACGATCGAGTAAAGTGTGAGCAGAATACGTCCTTCAATGAAAAGGAAGAATGTAAAGTGCTCACACTTTTCCCCTGCCTTTTGCAGTGTGAGCAAAATGCATACTTTCGTATTTTCTGAAAATGTGAGTAGTTTACTTTCTCCCGACGATCTTTCTAAATTCTAGCCCCCACCAAAAAAAAGTTCTGGTTGCGCTCCTGTAATTACGACAGTGTGCGAAAGATTGCAAATAATTAGAATTCATGTTTTTCAACATTTTCATATTTTTTCAATGTATATCGCTTAATTGCCATCCCCCGTGTGTGCCGCCCCAAACAACTGCCTAGTTTGCCCGTGCCTCGCGCCGGTACTGTCAAACATCATAATACAATAGCGGTAAAAAATTTAGGAACGAACAAGAAAATGGATCTTCAAATTGACGGCGAACGAAACGATTCGAATGAACCGTTCGCACCCAAAACGTATTGGTAGGGCGAGTAGGGTCGTTCTATTCTCATATTCTTCCGAATACAATTCCAATTCGTTTCAATTCTTTCCGTCAGCGCTCAGCGGATTAGTCATTTCATTTACCGCCGGTGCTGTGCACGAAGCCTCCTGCCTTGTGTTGGTGCGTCTGTATTGCGCGATTTCGCTCACGTGCTTCCATTATTCATATATTCAGTTCTTGTGTCGTTGTGTCGGCGTTTTTGTCGCGTCCATTTCGATCAGCTAATTTGCGTGATTTTCGTGTAAATTTATTCAAATTTCTGCGCGAGTGTTTTGTGTTTGGTGCGCCGCTTGTACCGAAACAACTTTCGTACGATTCAGCAGAAAAATGGAGCTGAAAATGAGTGCTCTCTGGCCGATGTTATGTTTCGGACTGCTGTTTTACTCAGGTAGAATTTGCTTTCCTTTAAATGGCCCAGATGCTTCTTGACCGTACAGTGACAGACTGGCCACTCGACCAACCAAGCCCAGCGAATCACTAGAGGGGGTCCAGCGAGTTCCAGCATTCGAGTATTTGCTTGGGGAAAACTGTTTGTGGTAAAGAGCCTCACCTGAATTGAGGGCTTAATCGCTAAGGGCCTAGAGTTGGGTCAGTCCGATGCTGGCTGTGTACAGTATTGGGAAATTTCCCGGCATAGTTTGTCTAGCCGGCTTAATAGATCGTTGTGACTTGAAATAAAGGAAAGGAGAAGTAGCCTTTTCCTGGTAATTTTTATGACCTGTATAAAAAACTCAATTTTGCCCACTAAAAACTTGAAATTTGCCAACTAACCAAACATTTTTGTAACTATCAAAAAAGAAAGGGGGAGAAAAGTCAACGCTTTTGAAATTTTTCCAACTGTTGATTTGATTTTGCCAACTAAAGGTGATTTTGCCAACTCTAGAAAGTTGTGAGGCCAGGCTCCACCCTTTCTTCAAGTATGTCATTTCGACACATTTTCAAAATTTTAACGTTTAGTTTTGCGTGTTTCTTTCCGGCACATTATACCTATTGAAGCTCTTTCTTTAAGCCAGTTCTATTGATACGAGGATTAGACCCATGTAACATGTTGAGTCTCGACATTATGGTTCTGCATTCAATAATTTCTGACCAAATTAGTCGAAACTGGCTGGCTCTGTGAGGATTAAATCTGAAATATCACCGGGAATTATCAAGTTATTAATCGGTAACTATAGATATCTATCTATTTAATAAGACCTTATTATCGTCGATGTCGATAAATATCTTCAATTATTATGGGCAGAACGCCGACCATGTTAGAGAACGGTAAAAGAATTGAAATTGGCTCCGTACTCTTGTTGCGAATTAAACGTCTTGCAGAAAAAAAAACCGTGTGACATTTTTGGCAAATTTGGTTTTTGTGAAAAAATCACGATCTGGCCTCTTGATTTGACTGATAAACTTTTTAAGAGACTAAACGTGAAAATAGCAAGGACGTGCCGAAGCGACTTTTCTGTTCGGTGAAAACTTGATTTTAATCCGCGGAAAATTTAAATTGCATTGAACAAGAAATCGAGTTCGCCAGCTGATGGAAATTTTCAAAATTTACAGGGAAAAACTACATAAGAAATTCAGTAAAAAGTCAACATTTCTGAAATTCTGGTGACTGCGGATTCGATTTTGCCACTAATAACAATGTAACTATTCTATTTTTTCGTTCTCCAGAAAAATATGAAAAATGGTACGTAGGCCCCTTTTCCCACCATTCAATTGTCATTTTCCCACTTACGAAAATTGAATTCTTCGCAGTTAAATTTTTGAGTTGTACTTATACAACCTTGTAGCCCAGTGTCGCCTTATAGTATCATAAGGTCTGTAATTTTTAGTAGGAGTATGAAAGGTTCGAACTCAGCCGCCTCTTCTTCATTAAATTGTAAATGACCCTTTTCTTCTATATTATACTGTCACACGATGAATACAAGTAAAAATTTTCGGGCAGAAACCATCGCGAAAGAGACAAAAACAACCTAATCTACCTAACATCTGATTGTACCTACTAATTTGAAAAGCTGAAGCTGACCCTCTTTTCCCCACTATTTTTTCTAGGCCTATTTGTGCTTGTAGGAAAGCTCATATGTATATGGAAGACCAGTAGTATACATAAGGAGGAATGTATGGAGATATATCCCTCTCCACAAGAGTTCAGTAAAATGTTAGATCTTGTCAAATAACATCCTATGTCCAAGACTTTACTTTTCCCCCTTTTGTTTTGCGTGTCGAATCAAACTGTGACTAAAGATAGAAACCCAAAATAGCTTTTAAAGTGTTGAGTCAAAATGCGGGATAACTATTGGATTCAAGACTTTCTTGCTGGTCAAGGTAAAATTAATTTTGTACGTAGATTCACCACTTTGACCTAGTTCCCTCTCCCCCTTTCCTCGTAGAAGAATTTTCTGTGAATTACCATTAGTGGCCATTTTATAAAATTACACGTTATTTACAACAAAAAAAAATTTAAAAAAAAAGAAAGAAAGTGGATTTTAGAACCCTAGACGAAATTTAATATCGAATGTATCTTCTGAAGCAATGGATAGTGCCTTAGATCTGAACCACCATAGATCATGATTGCGGTCATAATATTTGGAGGGAAAATATACGATCAGCCCTCTGAGTTGACAAATAATCTTTTGTAACCCGCATTAAGGGTCAGAACTAAAATGCTGAGAAAGGATATCTCAGATGAATTGTTCTGCATTATTTATGAACCGAATTCAGCTGTAAGTAAACAATACTTGAAATTTGGACAGAGACTTACCCCCCGCGAAGGAACCCTTCCCTCCCCGGTACGGTGGTCGTTGGCTAAATCGTCGGACGTGACCATTGACTTTTTTTTTGCTAATTTTCATTTGAAAAGTTTTATGAGTTGGCAAAATCAGAGTGGGATGTTCCGTTGGCCAATCCTCGCTTTTTCATGCTTGTCCACCTGAAAATCTTTCCAGTTGGACGAGTTTACAGTTTTTAGACCTGTTAGGTCAAAGCTGACCACCAAAGGATCCTGTTGTCGCCATTTCTCAAGTGAATGCGCTGTAACATCATGAGAACGAGTGAATAATGAGTTGCTAGAAAACCAAAGTAAGGCAGCGCTGTTTTACCACTAAAGATTCTTTCCTTTTATAGGATTTTTAGAGTTCTCTTATTTTCAGAGTCGCTATAATTGGGCTTCTAGCTTGGCACATCTGCCTTAGATAAAAAGATAAGGACTTCCTCGCAAAATTGTTTTAGTGTGACCTTAACTTTGCATGGCGCATGTCAGTAACACCACTGACTCACCAACCACCAACTTTTTTTCGGGTCACCATCTGCTCGAATATGATATAACTCACTGGTATCTTCATCAGTGCTTTTAAGGTCTCCGGAGACTAGGATAACAGCGATTATATTCATGGTGCATGTCACAATCATCCTAACACAACAGCACCTCGTTAAAGTCTCTACTAGTATTAATAAAAAATTTCGCCAGCAATGGAATTCCATAACCAAGGGATATGTCAACATTCCATTAATCTAAACCGAAGTAGGCCGAAACCCGTTATCGCTTTGTCAAACCACTCTATTCAGTGTTGTTTGGGATCTACATACGAGATTCTAATCATTGTTTCGAATCATAAAGAAAATAAAACAAGCTAATTGTAAATAAGTCGATGTAATCAAGCTGTATACGCTTTAGGATATTCGATCAAGACAATGCTAGCGAATGACGTTAATTTGACCATAACTAGTGTATCTTGTATCTGGTATCAATAGGCGACGCATCTCACCGCCCTCATCCACAAAGTATGAAAATGATTCCATCTGTAGACTTTGGGCTGATAAAGGTCGAACAATTCAGTTTCATACGCGTGTGTGCATTCCAAAAATGAGATGAAATTTCAAGCATTCGATCGAATGTAGATGTTTATCGGGATTCCACCATACACAATCCACGTAGCACCTACTACCCTACAGTTGGCCGAAAAAAATATGTGACGATCTCGAAATTTCATTCCCGTGTACAGTGTAGAAAAAAATGCCGGACCAGTTGGAGTTCTGTACACACGATCACACACGCGTTCCTTCGCCCATTCAATCTTCAAATAAAATCTAGAGAATACAAAGTAAATGCAACACGCGGCCTGCATAACGCAAAAATCGGGAATAAGCTAAAAGGTACCTAAATATATGTAGTAAGGTTGTATTGAGAAAGATAGGTCGGATTCTTTGATAGGTTACAAAAGGTGAAGGACTCGTTTACACGGCTGGCGGACGATTTTGTGCTGTTCTCGGCAATCGAGATCCGCCAGTGTGGTGCTTTATTTTTACCACAGCTTGGCTGCACATTTATCTACAGTCCTACAAATCTGTCTGCGACAAGTTGCTTCTCTCTATTTCAGGAAAAGAACGATGCCAATTTTCATCGAGAATGTCTGTACTTCGTCGGCAGTAGGCTTTTTGTTTCGTATATGTAAGCCTCTTCCAAATCAAACGAGAGGCGGTTGGGGTGCTTGTTTGAATCTGGATTATGTGAATTGGCTTGGACGGTGTACATATACGTGGCCCATCTAGCATAAAGGATGAGAATATCTGTATGATATCCGCTTAATATCATTTAATATAAGCAAATTTGTATCAGAAAGGTGGTATTACCTGACTATTCAATAGAAGTAGGTTTCACAGTGGTATCAAAGATGAAACTGAATTTACTTTTTGGTATCAGCTGGCTGCCTTATTGGTACCTACTACCCACTAAATGGCCAGGTGATACATTACTAATACAAATTTGTGGACACTAAGGTTAGCATCATGTGAGTATCATATTTCCATGCTATGTACTAGGTGGGGTGATTGCTATTTGGGTATCTGAGATGATCAGTACTTCATATCAATTTCTGATGATGCATGATATAGTTCACCATTTGTCTTACATCTGCTGCTAGGATTATCTCTGTAATCTGCAGTGGCACCTACCTATTCCGAAAATTACCCAGCGAAAATAGACCGAGCCACTATATCGAGTGTCTCATGCACACTTGACCTAAGTGACTTTTTGATGTAAATTGACCTAAATACATCTTACGATTACTGCAGCTGTAAGCTAAACCTGCGCGTGAATGAAATATCGAATTATTTAATTTTCTGTCCGCTAGAGAGTGTATGTTGTTTGACCTAAGTACAAATACACGGTTTTCTCGCTTGCCAATTATTGTCCTAAGTGATGAACCTTTGTATTCTGTGGTACTTAATCATCACAGCTAGTGCGTAAAGTTTGATTAGGTACCTGAATTATCTTTTGTAACCAGTTTACCTGTTGAAAATGCATCGAGGCAATAATTTTCAAAACGCTTTCTTGAAAAATGTTAGATGTGTCACTTAGGCCAAGTGTGCATGAGACACTCGATATATTCACTGTCCCGCCCTCAGATCTCTTTCTTAGCTCTTATGCTTCTTTCTAATTTTTCCTGAGATTGCAAACCACTCACTGGTTCGGCATCTGTCGGAAACTTCACCATTGGCCTGTTACAGTCTGCAGTAAAGATGTTTTAGCTCTTGACTCTGGTGGTTCTTCTTCCTTAATTATGATTTACTGGTTTGCCTTATGGCAGCAATACTAGATCGAGATCTTTGATAGATAAGAATTGAGAATAAATGTAATGATTGATGCGAATATTATGACAAGTTTAGGTATCTTACTAAGTGTCCTCAAAGAGTAACTAAAGTGGGAGTAGGAGTATTTGTTCTCTGATGGCATATTAGTTTTTACCTTATCTTGTCTTTTTAATGTCGGTAGAACTCTCTACACTGGGATAATGGATGATAGAATCTCAGTATTTGGAGCCTGAGGTCTATTCTGACTTGTCACAATTAGTGTGCGCTTTCTAGATAATACTGTAGAGGGTAGACGTGGATTGTGACTTACCGAGGTTGTATAATTAATTGGGTGATAATTAACTACACTTTTCTATAACTTGAAACCAACAGTTCAACTGGTGCAATTTACATTGATGCATTATTGTGATGGCGGCATTGTCGAGTTGCCACTTGCATCTTTGATGAACAGACTGTTGAAGGGATTATTCTGGCCGGCCAGCGCTAGTATCGCTATCAGTGATAACGCTGATATACGAACAGGTGAATGTTTTTGGCACTATGTACAAAATGGTTCACTTTTTTATGAAAAATTATAACGTATCAGTGTGTCTGATTGCAGCGCTCTCTGTAGGATAGACGGCTCCAATAGCAGTCGTGTACCTGTTTAAAAACAGTCTGTACAAATGAGTTCATGTTCTACAACATGATGGTCTAGTTCTAGTCTGAAATACTTTCTTCAGATGAGCTGGACCAGAGAACCACAACTTTTGCAACATACCCGCCTGTTACTGAGGTGTTTACTTTGCCAGCCGCTGCTGAGCTATCACTACAGAACAGGAGTACAGCCAGAATACTCTTTCAACTCATCATTATTTACAAAACAGTTAGCGGTTAGGTGAACGCAGATACGTCTATGTGTACTAAGCGGGATTTTAACAGTCATAAGTTGAGCAGTTTGTACAATTGATAAAGAATGAAAGTAGTGATCATTGGATAGAATCAGCTATATCAGAACCTTCCCAATTAAATACCATAGTATAGGTAACTAAAATGGACTCCTGGAATTTTTCTGTTTTCAAATCTGTTCTACGGAGTCACCAATTATCGACTAATGACATGCGAGTTGAAAAACCTGAAAATCACGGAAATCATCCGGCTTCATTTTCTGTTATTTTCAGTCTAAATATTGAATTCGATGTGAACGGTTGAAGTGTACTTACATAAAGTGTACTGAAACTATAAAGATGCTAGTGAGAATACCCGAGCGAAGTCCCGAATGTGTGACAAAAGGAATGTTAATGGTAATGGGCTCATTCAGTCGGTGTTATTAGCTTAAAACAGTATGTACATTCATAAAGACAATCCATTACCAAAGTACCTACTACAAGCAATAATGAATCAATTCGACGCCCAAACAAGTAAGCCGACAGATTTCAAAAAACCTGTTAGCATTTTCAGGGAAGGTTAATACTGCTTCGTAGAAATGCAACCAGAATTACATAATGATTAGTATTGAAAACGTTGAATTTGTTGAAAATCGTGACTTTTTCTTTGTTTCAATTACAAGCCTTCGAGGAAATCGTGTAAAAACCAATATACTTTCTGTAGCTTCCGCTTTGTAAACCCTGCTTAATTCTTGCTACCAGGCGCTCTTAAAAAGATAAAAGCCAACAAATCTCAAAGAATAGCTCCTGTTAAAGATTAACGCGTTTTGGAAATTTGTATTGTAAATAAAGGTTTTACCTTTACTGTTTCGTTCGACTCGGGCAAGCTGAAGAAGGAATAAGGTGAATGTATATAATTTTTAAAACTTGTTTGCGGCCCAATTCTAACTTCACTGGCCCCCTACCAGCACGATGTTCCGCAAATGTACTCTCCCTTTCCGTTTTCGATCATCGCTACCTATTCACGCCAAACGTACTCTCGACTGCGATTATGGTGATCGGCTTTTCATTTAAAAGTTATCGCTAATTTATTCCCAGAAATTTTCTTCAACCTGAAATTATACACATGATAACGCAAAAACTGATAAACTCTGAAGAGTAAATAAAAATATGAAACATGAGATGTTTGGATCGAGTGAAGTTGAATGAGTTGTGATTTGTGAATTGGAGATTCTTATGTAATAATTTCGGCGATAAGCGAAGACCAAGCGTAGTCTGAATATTCAATTTTGAATTTGGAAACGTGAGGAGTCATACCCTTAATATTTGAATTGTATGCAGTAACTACTGAATCTTAAGTAATAAAATCGAAATCGGGGTTCTCCCGCCATCGCAGTCAAAACACAATACCTCAACGCGAAGGGGGAAAAGTGACGTGGTCGGCGATTCTGCGGTGCTGATATAACAATTTCGATTCCCGATTCCTGAAAGTGATGGATTAGGAACCCCAATACATAACCAAAAAAGTGGGAAGCCCCGAGAAGCGGCAGTTCTATTGTGTTAAATCACATTGCCTGTGATAAAAGTCTCCATCATGCTAATTTTAAATGCATGCGTCATCGGAAAATATCGGATGATCAGTAACCCCAACCCTCCTCACAGCTCCAAAAAATGCACAAAATTGAAATATATATACGAACTTCTTCGAAACATTTTTCACTTGAGAAGTACCTAGGTATTTTCATCAAGAATAATGAGAAAATGTCGAAGGGAGTGAAGGTGCTCTCGTAACATTTCGCCGAAAAACAGCATTGAAAAAACTACCTTATAACCCCTCATTCTCTTCCGTCTGTTGATCTTGGAAACATTTCACCAATCTGTACAAAAAATGTGACGGTTTCGTTTTCTTTTTATGTTGATTCCATAATGTTTACAGTTGACCACATTGAACGTCTGCCGCCTCCATTTTGAGGAGTAGCTTCATGGTTCACAGTACATCCACTAAACTATTTTCCTTCATATCAGCAACACCTTGTCTAAGTCTCAGACATATGTTCAATCTCACTTTTTAATGGGAGGGGGTGGGGATGCCGATGATCATGTTATAGATTCGATTTAAAAAAAAACAAAAAAAAACAATAGATTATTTTATTATTCTCACCAACTTTCACTTTTACCAACTCAACTGGTCTGCTAGTATGAATATAAACGTGAACAAGATCCTTACCATTTCAGCTTTTTTTGTTCAACTCGGGAAAAATTATCGTCCCTTCAAATGTCTGTATATTATGCAAAATGTATTGCGTAAAATCAGGGGCGAAACTAGCTGTTTTTTTTGGGGGGGGGGGGTGACAACTGAAAATGTGCCGAATAAAATGAATTGAAAATTAATATTTTGCCGAGTGGCCAGTAAACTTCATTACATTTATCGTTCGCCAACTGCCGATTTGCCGAATTTTCCAATTGCACTGACGACCCTGGGGGGGGGGGTAACACCCGCCCCCTTTGTTTCACTCCTGCGTAAAATAGTACTTGAGGTAAAGGGTTTGAATTTTGAAGGATAAGCTGAAATAGCGAAGGTTAGTATTTAAATCTTCTCGGATTTTAAAATCCTTAAAATTCTACTTTTGAAATCCTCTTCTGAAAGGGATTTCAGTCTTTTTTTGGGAGGATTTTACCTATCCTTGACTGAAAGGACATTAGAGTACTCGTCGGAAGAAACAGTTAAGAGACGGAACTTGACTTTCGGGGGGGGGGGGTGGAGAAGGGAAATTTGTCGACATTTTTTTTTAAATTAAAAATTCGCCGACAGATTTTTTTTTAATTTTAAAATTTGCCAATTTTTTAATCAAAATATTTTTAATGGACAAAAAACAAACAAACAAACAAACAAACATTCTTGGAAAATGAAAAATTCGAATGAATAGTTTAAAGATTTGCCAACTGCCAAATTATTGGGGGAGTTCCCCCCTCCCCGTAGTTTTATCCCTGAAAATGAAGATTGGAGTTTTATCCCTCAAGCAGTCACATTTACGCACGTGAACATACCCTGATCTTGGAGGGTAAGCTAGAAGAATGTTAGGAATACTTGAGAGGAACACACAACTTCCTTTACACATTAACGTGGTCGTTATGTACTCTTGGTGATTTTTTTGTTTCTGAATTTCCTCTGATTCGTCTCCTAAATTGGTTCCAATAAAATAAAATAAAAAAACAAACAAACCAGCCAACAAACAAAAAAAAAAAAAACTAAACCAAAACCCTACAAAGTTTTAGGTCGATCGGATTAGGGGAATCCATGTCACAAGCTCCCTTTCGTTCTTATGGGAAAAACACATGGAGTTCTGACTTTTGTTCCAGACTAAATTTCCTTCCTGTATTCACCAGGGGCAAAGCCCAGAAATTAAACAATAGAACATTTGCTATCGGATTTAGCTTGTCACATTGGAAAATAAGTCTTTTGCTTCCAATATTAAAACGTTTAACTTTCTCAAATTTCAGCCTCTAGGTCAAACATAGAATCTACTAGTAAAAACCGAATCGTTATTGAAATTCGAAATTCAACGTTTGCTACCAGCTTTCGGATTTTCGAAATGTCTTTCACATTCCGGCTTTGTTTCAACCTTTCAGATAACGTTCGATACTCCGCTTGAAACCTTCGACTTTTGATTGACTACAGTCTCTGACAAGAGTCCAGGGTACTCCATTTTCAGAATCGAAATTTGACTTTCAGTTTGAGAAGGTGGAGCAGAAAAGTTTACCGACAAATATTTTTTGAAAACTAATTATAAAAGCAAATTACTCCAAAAACAATTTACTGAATTTATTAACACAAAATCAAAGTTTCGACACTCGCTGTCATGATCAGCTAACAAACACGTACTTCGTACAAACTAAGCAACAACTGAAATCCATGGTCTAGATGCTAGTTTCACGAACACAATACAAAGAGGTGGGGGTAAAGTTGACCAATTGAATTTAAAATACAGTAAAACGGTAAAGCGGTGAAGGTAAAGTTTAACCAATTGAATTTAAAATACAGTGAAACGGTTTAATCTTATCTAAATCAGTGTAAATATTAGATAATAATTATTATTCGGATGAGACAACATGCACTTGATATTAATTATATAAATAATAAAAATGTAACCGGATTATCGGAGCATGCCCTTTCTGTCAATCATACATTCTAATTGTATGCAGGATAAAAAACTAAAATTTATAGAAAAATGTTATATTATTCATAGATTGCCTAATAATATTAATATTTACACTGACTTAGGTAACATTAAACCGTTTCACTGTATTTTAAATCCAATTGATTAACTTTAGCCCCACCTCTTTGTATTATGTTTGTGAAACTAGCATTTAGACCATGGATTTCAGTTGTTGCTTAGTTTGTACGTGTTTGTTACCTGATGATGACAGCGAGTGTCGAGACGTCGATTTTGTGTTAATAAATTCAGTAAATTATTTTTGGAGTAATTTGCCTTTATAATTAGTTGAAATTAATCTCCTCTGCTTTGCCAGTATTCTTTGAAAACTAAAAATTCGCCGACAAAATTTTAAAAAACATAAAAATTTGCCGATTTTCTTTAATCAAAATATTTTTAATTGACAAAAAAAAAATGGAAAATTCAAATGAACAGTTTCAAAATTTGCCGACTACCAAACTAGGGGGGGAGGGGTGTAGTTTCCCCTCCCCCTCCGTAGTTTCGCTCCTGTATGATTTATACACATGGCATATACTCCAAATTGAAGGGGCTACAAAGCTCTGAGGTTGGAAGTGTAGGAATTTTCCTTGAAAATTTAATTGCAGATTCTCATTTAAATATTGTCGATGGGTGGCAAAGGATGGTACTGCAAAAGTGTAACAGAAACTTGAGAATCTAGTCATTGCCTATCGTTAATATTGAAGGGCAACCCAAGTTTGAGGATTTGAGTTGTGAAATTTAAGCAGAAATTTTAGTAACATGAATTTAGACATTCACAGTCCTTTTAATACTAAACATATTTGTGTAGAATACCCACTCTTCTGATTTCATTTTCGAAGTACACCGCCCGCTGCTACACATGGAGAAAAATATGAAGATGTTGACGAAATGTTTTCTTCATATTTTTAATTTTTTCTGCGCATTTTGATTTCCCCGAGGTTTCTAATGATTTTTGGGCAGTTTTGGTACTTCTTACAGTAATTCAAAAATGTTTGGTACTTCCCGAATTCATTTTGAGGTTTCTGTCTTTTTCCTCTCGGATATGTCTGACTAAAATTGTCTAAATCACGAAATGTTGGTCCTTTTTTCTTTTGTAGAGAAAAAGTGGCCAACTGGTCCTTTGCTTTTTACGACTTGGTCCATTTTCATTGGCAGTATTAAACAACAAGATTTGATGACAAAATTGTATAACCTCGAAAAAATGTGAAAATTTTGAAATTCAAAAATGAAATTCCTTCGAGCTGATCGTGTTTATTGCATTTTTCAAGGTTGGTCATGTGAGTACTTTCAAAATGGAAGAAGTAATAACATTATTGGTTGCCTATCTTCTGTCTTGATGGGGCTACACAGTACACAGTCTGAATTCATACCATTCGAATTTTTATTCAAATTTTGTGACTAGTTATCAAACTTGTGTAGTCCTTCCGTTGTCGCGCCCTTAGAAAATTTTCCAAAGAAGAATTTAGCGATCAGATTGTCAGAGGAAATCAATTTTTTTGCAACTTCAGAGCCTTTGTGACCTTTTCAATTTTGAGAATGTGCCATATCTATCCATGAAGTTTTTTGTTTCCCTCGACAGATACGCTAACACCATTCCCGGTTATCCTCTAAAACTGAGACACCCTGTACATATAATAGGACTGACAGGTCGTAACCTGCTCATGTGATTCAAAATTTTGTTGTACAGTTTTATACAGGGTGGCTCCTCGTGGTTCAGAAAAATGACGTGTGTATTGTTTTCCGCACCAAAATACTTGATTAGCATTAAAGATTTAAGGATTTAAAACACCTCGTGTATGGTCATTTGTTTGACGCAACACCTATCCACTGAGTTACGGGTTTGTGTGATCATCATTTCTGGTTCATTGTCGAACTCCTGCAACGTTGGTCCATTAATAATACCCGCTTACCCGCAGGTATGAACTATGAAGCCTTTTTCAGATGAAGGCTCGAAGATGGCCTTTTGTAGAAATAGAAATGCTACGTTTTTCGAGGCAATAGAGGAAGAAAAAACAGCTATGTCGGCCTTCGGCAGTCTCTGTTTGTCATGTGACAATTCATGGGTTAGATTTAGTCTTTTTGCAGTAAAACTATTCATCTTTCTACCTAAACTCTTGACCGCCTTTGCGCCGTTTCTGTTATTGGTCGCCGTTGAGATCGTTCATCAGTATTTTTGAAGAAGGATGTTTTGTTCTTCTGTACCTGTTAACCTGTTGCTTTTTTTTTCGCTGAACGGTCAGTCGTGTTCGGTACTTTATTTTCCGAACCGCGAATCATTTAATAATGCTCGTATAAATTTCGCATTGTTCGAAGATGCTGGCGCGAACAGCAGCAGCCATCTGTAAGATTGCTCGAATTTTTCTTCATCCGTTCAAAAGGCTTTTAAAACTGCGACAGCTGGTCGCTATTAATATGTGGAAAAAAATACACGCTTATGAAAAAGTCGAGTTCAGACATCGTTAACACCGGAAAATATATGGGTTAAGCATTAGTAACGAGAAACTTTAATTAGTTCGAACGTCCTTCGAGCCAGCGAATATATATGTCACAAAGCATTAATTTTAAATATTATGATATACGTCGTCGTGTAAAATGACTACATAGTCGTATTATATTCTTTGACAAGGTGACGATTCTTTTTCGACATTTCTATTTCGGATTTTACTGTCCAATAAAAACGACTCTCAAACGATGCAGGCGAAAAAAGCGCGTAAAGATTTTCCAACTCGAAATAGATTCTTTTCTAATTTACGTTTATACTTCGAAACCGTTTTTCTTGATTTCGGAAACGATTTTATCGTTTCGTGTGCATACTCAGTGGCGGGTAAAAAGTGGTATTCCAGTCTGGTGGACACGAGTGCATCCCGAACCACCGATGCACGAGTACACCGACCAGTCCACATCGAAATTAGCGGATCAGTTCGAATTTTTAACAATGACTGATTATGAGTGTTGGACGTTATACTTACATATTTTTGTGGTATGCATGTGACTGTCTCCACTCGAGAGCCGTTGTAACTAGTTTATCTATCGCTGTCGTCCCATCATGTAAATCGTGAACGAAACTCACAGATGTTTGTTACCCGAAGGTCACTTTCGGGTGAGACCAATATACGTCACAGGCGATCTGTTTTGTAGCTTTCAGCACTATTCGGCAATTGAAAGATTGTGAGAACGCTTAGCTTTGCTGCTGTTCAACGAGAACATAAATTAGCGAAGGTGATTATGATACGACCACACAGAAGGCTGGGAGAATGTCGACCAGGGTGTATTGCCGTTAAGGGGCCGCGGTGTGCCAGTTTGGGCAGCCCTGACGATCGAATGTTCAATGATTCGTTAACCACCCTCGTATTCTGTTTCGTCTGGTTTTCGAATTCACAGGTCATTGAACTTTGGGCAGGGATTTTTGTTCGTCGCCGGTATTTACAAAAAATGTCTTGCTTACCTCAAAATTTTCACAATCTAACGAAAAATGTAGAAGGCGTTTGTTTCCATTGCTTCGTGGTGATTGGAGAGAATTCACCGAATGACTTAAACCAGTTTTCAGTTCGCAGACGTAATCTTTTTCGTCCAATTATCGCGATATGACTGTAAGGTTTTCCGCGAACTGACGTTTTATATCGAGCGCGTTATTGAAGCGTGAAATGCCTGTGTTTGTGCCCGCGCTCGCATTTCTTTTGTTTTGTACGGAGAAATTAGTGAGCATAGTGTTATCTTCGGATTATTAAAGAAATTCCGGTGCTCGCAGTTCAACTGTATCAGACATTTGCAGGGAAAACAGTATCGATAAAAATGTGGCGATTGTGGTTTTTCTGAGCTGTTTGATTACAATGGCGCGCTGGAATGTTCTGCCGGCATTGCACATTGGCCCATGGGATTGGTTTTAAATTTAATAACGAGAACTCGTCCGTGATATTAATTCAAACTATGGGATATTGCTTATGCTAGTGCTTACGGTTGAGAACAATAACTTCGAGATCGAGTGAGTGATAGGAATAGTATTTGTATGGAGTGATAGAGGAATGTTCAGAATGGTAGTCGCATAGTCGTACAATTGTGGCGCAGAAAAATGAAATCTCCGCATCTTTTTGCTGATCTTTGTAGGTTTGGTTGTGTAGGGGTGCCGGAGTGCTACTCTTCATCAAATGCGGATCAAACTCGATTTAGTTATACCCATTGTATGTGCCTAAGCTCTTCTGATTCCCTAACCGGTTGGGCTAGAAAGCATTTTCACTAATTGTGGAGAGGGAAGAGACTCATTTCTGATTTTACTCTCAATTTGAGCCCTGGAATCCGCCCTTTTGAGCATTACCTCAGAGACGTCGGGAAGGCTGTTAGGGCTGTCTTAGCCTTCTTCGCTTCTTGCCAAAAACCAGCCTAGGTTGAAATGTATCGAGTTGTTACGTGGACTCGAACCCGGGACCGCCGGATTCCGAGACCAGCGCGCTATCCACTCGGCCAACCAGACCCCAAGAGGGAAAAGATCTACCGCCAATCTGAAGATGATGCACTTCGGTCTATTGTATTTGGGTGCATACGATTAGGCGCGTGAGACAAAAACTTTATTTGGGCGCAGAAGTATTAGGGCGCGGCTACCTTCGAGCTCAAATAGTTTGTGCGCGCAAAAAATTATGGATACACGTGGAAAAAATACTGCGACTTTACAAATTGTGCGTGATCGCACGTAAAAATAGGAACTTTTCTTATTTTCCTGCGGTCACGGCGAATTCTCTCTTTCAAAGCGTACACACTTAGCAGTGCTTTTCTTGTGATGCTTGGGATAAGGTACTCAACTGTGAGCTGACGATGCAGCCAGTACTCTCGTCAGTTTCCTCAGCATGGCGGTAATACATTGAAACGCCTCTGCTTTCACCGGATTAGGTTGGTGCGTGTGTCTATAAACTCCACGATTCTTAATAATACCATTTACTTCATGAATTCGAGTAGGGGAAGTCTGACTTCACAGGATTTCTCAGTGTGAGCGATCTTTCTCTAATCGGATAAGAACTGACGAGGCAACTAATTGTGACAGCGCGGTGGCTCCACCAAAAACAACGTATCCTGAACGCCCTTTAAGAGAATAGAATTTTTAGACTTGGCATTTTCTATTGCTCTTTAGTTGTTGATTCAGTTTGAAAAGTGGGGACCTTTACCGGGGTCTGATTGGCCGAGTGGATATCGCGTTGGTTTCGGAATCCGGAGGTCCCGGGTTCAAGCCCACGTAGCAACTCGCCAGATTTCAACCTCGGCCGGTTTTTCGGCCAGGCGGGAAGGGAGCTAAGACAGCCTTAACTGCCTCCCCGACGTCTCTGAAGTAATGCTTGAAAATGTGGATTCCAGGGCTCGGGTTGAGAGCAAATTAGAAAAAAAAGAGGGACCTCTACCAGTTCTCAGCCTCATCCAGTTCGTATCCTTGGGACCTCTGATTTCTATATTCAACCCTGTATTTGCCCATTTCAACTTTTCATTTGAATTATATTCTCATGATTGAAAAAAGTTGAATGGTGAAACTTCCTGGAATAATGGAAGATGAATGCAGTAACCAAAGAAAAAAAGAGGGGGAAAAAAGAAAGATGAAATTGGAAAGAATTTTTGTTTTTTATCATAATTTGCAGTTTTTATAGTGGCAGTTTTTTCCATAGAAAAAGTTTTTCTTTAACAACCTTCACCAATGCCTCTCTTGATCTTACGGTTCCTCTTCTTAGTTTTGTCTATCTTGAAAATCAGAATTTTAGCGGTAGTGATTTTCCGCTTTTCTTGAGTGGAGTAACAATTATCATTTTGTGAGATGACCCATTTTAAACCGACCCTGTTAAATTCTCGCCATGGTTTCCGCCACATTTTATCTGTTTTCAATCATAGAGAAATTAATTAAGGAAGTCAGTGTTGTCTAATGAACTGAGGCGGCTGCGTATTTATGTAGTGAGGAAGTTCTAAAATATAAATTTTTCGGGAAATGGAAAAATTGTTTCTATTTTTCTACTGAGAGTTACCCACCATGTGAACGGAGCGTTCTGATTGGCTGAATATGTAGCCCTGTCGTTACCTGTCAGTTACCCTCGGAAACCCTTCAGTTACCTGGGTAATCGAAGGGTTACAAAAAGGTAACTTTACCGCGCGTAACTGGCGGGTTTTTGCACATCAGGGTGTAATTTGGCTGTGCTGTTTTCCTAGGTGTGTTTCCATTTTCAGATTTTGTTTTTTCTTGTGAGTGATTACACCAATCCACGAAAGTCTAGACATATGGGACCTGTTCAAGAGGAAACTCATTTTTGCTTACAAATGTAACGCATCACGAGAAAACATACCTTCGGGTGATGAAGGTTGAAATTGAGATTTTAACTAATTTTTGTAGAAGTAGGCACTGGAATCCAATGCAGCTTACTGCAAGTCTCTAGTTCTTTTCCCAACTGAAATATAGCGTTTTGAAATCAGAGCATTCCAAAACATAATTTTCAAGAATTTAATAGTCGAACGTTACTCCGTTTTTTCTACCATGACAGCCGTGAAACTTCGTTAAAAATAAAAAATTCTGAAGAACTTTTCCGTCTGCGCAGTAACCTGAAACTTGCATGGTGCGCAGGAGAAACTGCATTTAAAATAATACAAGTGTTTCCCGAGAGATGGTGCTTGTAAAGTTCCTGTAGGAACCGTAGTCTTAGAACTTCATCGTCACACTTTATTACAGGCATTTAAGTCCCTTTTTAAAATACTACCAATGACTGGTAAAAATGTCGATTAGGCCTCCACAAGTTGATACAATGTTGCCAGGAAGGTGAACTACAACTCGTTGAAAACTCAATTTCATCAAAAATTAGTTTTTCGCCCTATTTTTGCCATTACTGCAAAATTAGGATTTTCAACTTAAGATATGTTTTCTCATGACGCACCACAAATAGACAGTAGTGACAAACATTTTTTTTTTCTCTGGGAGGTAAGTTGATCTGACAAGCCAAGCAGAAAATTTCCTAGTCTCTTGAGAAGGGGGACAAACAGAATTTCTTGAAAAATGTTCCTGTGAATCTCATCAATCTTGTCTCTGAAATCTGCCAGGGCGCCTTTTTATCGACTTTCTGCTTTATTAAACTTGTACCCCGCCCCCTTTTTTGGGGGGGGAGGGGGTACCTCCCATTTTGACGCCGCTGCAAATGTATGTAGGTTTCTTAATATCACAACATTCTCTGAAATAGAACTAAACTAATATCTTTGCAAGGAGAAATTGCTGACTTACTTGGTTGGATGAAGATCATTCACTTGAAACCAGTAACGTAGCGTCGTGGGGGGCACAGGGGGCACCCCCTCCCAATATTTTTACATGAAGTTATAATAAAGGAATATCCTTTTTAATCTACCTCGGTAATAATTCAAGCTAACTTTTTTTTAGTGGATTGGGCCCCCTCAATCATGTTGAGCACGCTACGCCTCTGCTTGAGACCCCCTGTATTCTGTAATATTCTAGAAAACTAAGACTCCACTTCCCAGACGAAAAACGAAGCGGCTAGCGCAGATCCTGGATCTGGGTGTCAGAATCGCTCCTACTCTTGGTTTTAATATATTTTCCCGCCAGTCTGTCTGTCTGCTTGTTCGTATCTAGTATTTTTTTTCTGTCTGTCTGCGTTGTTTGATTATTTATTTATCTGTCTATCCCTTGGAATTTATCCTGACCTTCCCCCTATCCTCACGCTGACTCAGTCGTGGTAATTTCAGATAAGGGCGTGCGGTGTCCCGGAGCTAATTTGGCGTGCGTGCACTGCCATACACCCCACCATCATCAATCCTTTGGGATCTACGGCTACCACTACCTTCCCGGAATGAAGTCGAGTCCCAAATCAAGATCAGGATTAGGAGTTCAGGTGTTTTCTCTTCTTCATCCTAATCCCAAAAATGGTACTCTGCTCTCCAGCTGGAGTTGAAAGCGAAGATGTAATTGAAAATCTTCGAGTAATGTTTTTAAACTGATGATATCCCAGGTGTTCGTTTCGATCACTTGATTTTTAGCATCCATGTTGTGTGTTTTAAATTTCAGCCCTCTGGGAAATAACATGAGAAACGAATTCAGTGGCCTTCAGCACCTTAAGGATTACATACCTTAATTTCTACCACTCTCTTTCTGGAGACGGTTTCCCGATTTCCAATTCGGAGTGTAACTGGTCTCTGCAGCACTAACGAAATGTAGAATGAGCTAAC
Organism: Acanthococcus lagerstroemiae; assembly: GCA_031841125.1. Lineage (NCBI taxonomy): Eukaryota > Metazoa > Arthropoda > Insecta > Hemiptera > Eriococcidae > Acanthococcus > Acanthococcus lagerstroemiae. The sequence continues at coordinate 37,375,505 of CM063108.1, read as the reverse complement.
AATGGACGATTAACGCTTCGTGAAATTGTACCACTGAAATGTACATCCACAGTTTTAGATCGTCTCGAGCTGTTTTTGTCGATGATGAAACTCGCGTTCTGTGAGTTTGGGGTCTCGATCGCTCGATTTATTATACCATTAATGTATAAATAGTCTCAGAACTTTAGAAAACTTCTAAGCGGGTGACAATCGTGATAAATGTTGTACGGATTTCTGGTCATCGGGGTTCTGTGACACATTTCTGTGTGTTGCAAGCGTAGATGGCTGGATACGCAGATTAACCAAAAGTGGAAAACGCGAGGTTGAGGCTAAATAGAAAGGGAAAACGAATAGCAGATATGATCATTCATTTGAGGAATCCACGCGCAAGAATTTGGTGTTTCGTATAATATAGATTTGTCTCTGAATCTTTAAATAGCATCGACGTACATTCGCGTTCCTAGCGATCGAATCCTCCTTATGATATTTATCAAAGCCGAATTATCATTCGTCTCGGATGCCCGGGTCGGGGTATCGTCTGCGGAACGGAATTTATTTCCTCGGGATTCTCACACACAGCATTGCCGCTTCAAAGCCCGCGCGATTGTATCTGGACTTTAACAAATTACACTTACATATAATTTCGAATGAAAATGAACGGCAAGCTGTAGAGGGAGCGGACTTTCAGACTGAATAAGAGTGAGGAGACTGTGGAAGACAGAAACAGTATAATGACCTGATAACACGTTCACTGGCGAAAGTATCTACGCCGTGGCCAATACAAACAGATATACTTTTGATCAAGCATCTATAACAATATTACGTGATTTCGTCATAGCGAGTGACTGATTCCGAAAATGGGCACAGTTTGATATCTGCGGTCCTGTATTATGTCTTTACGAAGTGTTTATGCACTCAGACGGTATTCAAAAGATGCTGCGTAAATTGATTTCAAAATAGTTTGTGTCTAATTGGAAATGATTTACTATTTCTATCGAGTGGGTGCAAAAATTCTGGCATCGGGTCTTTCTAAACGGGCGGACGGTCAACGGATTCATGCCAATGTAAATACATTCAAGCTTCGAGGTGTTCACGCCTTAAGACCTTCGCAAGAGTATGTACATCTATAATGAATAGGTTACCTTTAAGTATATTCTTCCGTGTAAAATGCACTCACGACCGACGAAGCGAAAATTATTAGTTAGTTATCTACAGCGACCAGATTCGACTTTCCTCGACCTAAGTGAAATATATCCTCCAGTAGTTTATGTCTTTTTAATGGACTGTCATCCAGTCAAGGTTTGACGTTCTGACGTTCAGAACTTCTGTTACTTGTTGATGGTCAAGCGTTTCGGTATTAGGTACCTATTCTAGGCAGTTACACTTGCGAAACTTCTTGAGAAATAAACTGCGGCGAAGAAGTTTCCGTGCTTTTTTTTTGCAAAAATGTTGAAATTGAAAGTGTCTTAATTTGCTGGTGATGGAGCAGTGCCTGTGGGCTAAGCTCTTCTAGCCGGTCAGGGTGTTACGAGTATGCAATTTGTGATGATGAGGAATGTACAGCAATTACGCCGTCAGAACAAAATGACGTATCCTTACTTGAAATCTGTTTTTGGATTGAGGGGGGGGGGGGATTCGCATGGTTATACAGGAAGATTCGTATTATTCAGTGTGCAGCCCATCAATACAAACAGAATGATTTTGAAATGATTGAGGGAATTATAATTTATTTAAATTTATAAGGAAATCCTTATCGCAGTGCATTGTGGTTAGTGATGAATCGTACTAAGGTCTGCACTTGTTGAATTGGTTCGCACGGCATGCAGATGGTGCAGGAGTAATTAAGTTCCAGTAATGACATGGACGCTGTTAAGCGTAAGAGAACCAACCAGCAAAATCTGTTTTTTGAAAACACGTGATTCGAAGCTTAAGACTCATGTAAAAGCTATATGACATAGCGTTTACTGATAAGCTTTTTTCAACGTGAACACACATTTTTGAATCGGGGGCCCAATTTTGAAAAATTCTACTTTTTGCGCTTTTTCCAACGATACTAATAACTCAGTTTGTTTACAAATGTCAGCTGGTTCCCTTACGCTTAACAGCGTCCACATGAGGATTGTTTGAGAATTTGTTGAAATTCGTTACTTTTGGTGCTATTTGAAAAAGGTAGAGTGATATATTTGGGTAGGAGAATAGCTTGAACTGCAGAATGTTCGCTTTTTCGGAATGGAGAGGCAAATTCAGGTGAAAATTGAATTCTCTGTGTGTGGCCTCAAGAGGTTTTTTGAGAATTTGAAGATGATAAGATGTACTTATCCAAAATCATAAATACTCGGTTAACATTCTGCTTAAACTTTTTGAGACCTATTTAGGCTCGTTAACGCACAAACGAATTCTCATTAAACCTTCTTGAGACCAGGGGCGGAAATAGAAAGGGGCTAAGGGGCTAAGCCCCTCCGGTTTCAAAATTAAGCCCCTAAACTTTATTTTGAAATTAATTTTAATACAGTAAGACCCCCCCCCCTTACAAAGGAAGTATTACCGAGAAAAAAATTATTTTTATAGTTTTTTTCTTGGGGGGGGGGGGCTATGACTTTTGAATTTTTATAAAGTTATTTTAGGCGCTGGGGCTTCAGCCCCCCCCCCCCCTCCTCCCAAGTTTTCGCTCTGTTTCCGCCCCTGCTTGAGACTTCTTAAGATTGTCTTAAGAATTGTCAAGAAGTTGTTACAATGGGTTAAGGATACTTTAGTACTCATTCTCCGCAAAAAAAAAAAATAATAATAATAATAATAATAATAATAATGATAATAATAATTTTGAGATATTGAGACGCCTTGAAACTATCTAAAGCTTCTTGTGTAGTCTTGTGTAGACCTTGTCAAGCCTTGCCCACAACATGTTGATACTCTTTGAGATCACCTGTCAAGAATTGTTTTTGATGCAGTGGAGACTTAAAATTTATGACTGTGCGCAATTCTAAGATCCACTAAGATTCGTTAGGACTAGTTAAGGCTGTGTTTAGACTCGTTAAGACTCGTTAAAATTCCACTTAAACGTAGTGAAGTCACGTTAGAATCTCAGAACTCGTTTGGATTGTATTGAGATTTCTTGAAACTCTGTCAAGACTCAGTGCGAATTCTTCAGGATTGTTTAGATTCTGTTTAGGCTTCTCAAGACTCCATTAATATCCGTCAGAATTATGTAAGGTATGTAAAGACTGATTTATAAAGTTCGTTCGGAGTTCTATTCAAACAAGCTAAGACTCAGGCTCGGTTGGATTGTTTTATTGAGACTTGTTCAGATTCTGTGAAAACCAGTGGCTTAGCAAACTTACTCGAGGCCTTAGGAGAAGCAATTTCGTGAGACTATGAAGCAGAGACGAATTTGATAATAAAAATGGGAAACTGTAAGGATAAAAGCTCGCACGAGGTCCACTAACTTTACTTCTGGTGTAACGTTTTACTTGTGTGAGTGGGGGTGGTTGAATTAGAATCACGATCCTTGGACAACGAGGTGGGACTTTCGTTTTATATTATTTACTTTACATTTTCCATCGATAACGGTGAATTGTTCGTGGATACCTGAAATACTGACCTTCTCGTACTGAAAACTATACCTGAATATACTTTATGTGGAAGTACTCAAATGACAGAAATAGGTAATTATTGTATTCGTGAGAATTTAGTCATTATTTTAGAAAAGGTATTATTATTTCTAATCCATTAACAAAATTGGAAATGAGTGTACCCCCCCCCCCTTGTTATGAGTTACTCGACGTACGAAATTTAAGTGCTGCATAACAGTAAAAAGTTGGGATTTGCATTTCCTTTTACAAAAATGAAAGGTTATTAAGGACGTTCGGATAGTTCGGGTTATTATTTATTACATTCGTGGAACTTCTGACGTCGACGTCACTCGCGAGCGCAAATAGTTTTTCGAATAGGGGGTTTAAATTTTTTTCTCTTGCTTCGCTCGCCATTTTCAGTTGCAAGGATTTGCTTTTTCCGCCCTCCGTTCATAATTTCTGAGAGGGACTTTCAGTACGTTTCAGGAGGCTAAGCATCGAGTCCCTCTTCACTGTTTGTACTTATAGTCACTATAATAAAGCAAACTTTTTCGCTGTTATTTTATCTAGTTTCACTTCGACTTGGCACTATACAATAGCTGTTTCATTATTTTCCCGTAAGACAAATTTACTTCTGTATTTTATTTTATTAAATTCAGATAATTTTACTCTAGTTCGTCCTGGATCCGATCGCAAGTTTCAGCATTCTTCGCTCCACTCCCTTTTCACTTCGAACGTATTCAATCATTTATTATACATTTTGCATTAACCCACTTCCATTTTCAGTTTCCAATTTCTTGCCCTACTCGCTTACTTAGTTGGTGCACACGAGTATTACACTCGTCCAGAAGTCGTATATTTCCCGCATTCTTCGTCGTGCATGTGTTGCATATAAAATTTAAGTACCTACTTTTGCAGAAATCGACAATCGTCAACAAGTTGGCATGCGGTAATATTATTTTCGTTGCATTTGGTCTTTTTTTACAGTCGCCGGAGGTCGTCAATTTTATTCGCGTTGTAAACGTGTTCAGTCAGAACGGGCGAAGTGTTGAACGAATCCAAGTTGAGCTGACGTTTCAACGTAAATTATGATTCATGAGAAGAAAAACTTTGATGTTGGCTCTAAATATTAGTTAATGCAGAATGAAACCTGTCAATGTGAAATCTTCCAGGGCCGGATTGGGTCTCAAAAACTTACAGGGAAAATATAGCTGACACTGGCCGAATGCAGGGATGGGAACAGATTTTTCGTGGGTCTACCGATCCTCCAGCCCACTTACTCGATCGGCCCGTCGAGAATCTTCCTGGTATTCCCTATGGCCAATCCGACTCTGAAATCTTCCATTTAGGAGCGTGTGTTTCCTCTGGGTCTATAAGCTTACCCCGTGAAACAGAAGAGTTATATTCTGTGGCTTCAGTTTCTTTCCGTTATAGTCATGTAGGGCGCAGCTTTTATGGCAGATTAGTCGGTGTAGTTCGTCTTCGCTCTCCTCGCGGGTTCTTACGTTAGAATATTTCCTTCCGTGTGCAGAAGACGTCGAATGGTTACTAGCTGCGTGCTCCGCGTTTTCCCAACGTTGAGTAAGCAATCCACGGCCACACACAGCACAGCACCAATCTTTCAGATACTGGCGGTAACTTCGAGCGTAAATACGAGGGTCGCCCCGAAAATAAGATTCCCACCTCTCGCGTTTGCGTATAAATGAACGAAAATTTAATCTGAAAGAAGCATTTTATTCTTTAAACATTGTAGCTTTTTTCGATATACATACCTTTCAAGTTTCAACATGTGTCACATCTTATAATTAAATTTTCAACACTTTTTGAATATTTCAGCAACTCGATTTTTGAGCGATTCGTCGTCCTCATGCTTCTCTCCAACTAACTCTTTTTTCAGGTAAGGAAATAAAGCATAATCACTCGGTGCCAAATCGAGGCTGTAAGTTGGGTGTGGCACAAGTGTCCATTTGAACTTCGCAATAAGATTTTTGGTGGCGTTTGCGGTATGCGGCCTTGTATTTTCGTGCAAAAGTTGGCTTCCTTTCGGATGTTTTCCAGGGCACCAGTATTTTAATGCTTTCCACTAATTTGTGAGCGTTTGAGTGTACGCCTCAGCATTAATGGCCGCCCCACGTTCCATACATTCCAAAAGAATAGTGCTTTGGTTATTCCGAAAAACAGTTGCCATGGTTTTTTGCATAAAGGAAGTTTGTTTGTTCCACACCTGGCCTACAGCCTCGATCTGGCCCTGAGTCATTATGCTTTATTTCCTTACATGAAAAAAGAGTCAGTTGGAGAGAAACACCAGAACGACGAGTCGCTCAAAAATCGAGTTGCTGAAATAAAAAGTTGGACGGAAAATTTCATGAGGAGGATAGTATTGAAAATTTAATTATAAAATGTGATTATAAGGTTATGAGTCTCACGACCGGTTTGATGCAGCTCTCCATTCCTTCCTATCGTGTGTGAGTTCTTTCATTTCGTAATAACACTTACATGTGACATCCTTGATTATTTGCTGAACATACTGGAATCTTGCCGACCTACCCAATTCTTTCCTTCCACTCTTCCTTCTAGCAGCAGTGATATTATTCCTGAGTGCCTCAAATCCTATTAGTTCTCTCCTTCTCCTCAGACAATTCCAAATATCCATTTTCCTCCAACTGTGTTAAGTACTTCCTCATGTCTCACCTTATCCGTCCATTTGATGCCATGTATCCGCCTATAGCACCACATCTCAAAAGCTTCGATCCTTCTCTTCTCTGGTTTTCCTACGGTCCAAGTTTCACATCCGTACAATGCTACACTCCAAACATAAGTTTTCAAGAATAATTTTTTGATTTCCAGATTTATTTTTGATTTGAAAAGATTATTTTCGATAAAATGCTAATTTGGCTTGTGCTAAATTTAAAAGGTATGTATATCGAACAAAGCTAGAATGTGTGAAGAATAAAATGCTTTCTTCAGATTAAATTTTCATTCATTTATACGCAAACGCGAGAGGTGGGAACCTTACGTTCGGGGCGACCCTCGTACAAGTATGGAGAACCAATGCACACGTTAAGGCAAGTGATACATAGAGGGCGGTATTCTGAGAGCAAATGACCATATTCCTTTGACAGCGTAAATACGTATTTTTAAAAGTGCGATTGTTCCAAAAAGGATTTCAGCCTTCCAGTCAGGTTTATTCTCTCAATTAAATTTTTCTTATCATCGCTTGTTGAGGAATATAAATTTTTCTCTAATAAGTACTTCGTTAAAAAACAGAAAAATGAATTAATGGTTAATAAGAGAGGAAAGCGGATTTTATTCAAAAAATTGTAATATAATGTGATTGAAAAGAATAATTAGAAATGATTAACCATAATTTCATGTTTGTTGGCGTGTAGAAGGAATAGTTCGAATAGCAAATGCGAAATCCGAAATAACTAACATTACAAACCATCTGATTGATAAGGACGACGGGGTCTTTCGCTCTCCATAGCCAGTGTTGGAAGAAGACAAAAATCATCGTTCCCATTCTCGTTTGTTCTTCTCTAACCGCATGGTTCTCATTCATGTTCTTCGTTCTCCTTACCGTTCTCGTTCCCATTTCCATATTGTTCCTGTTCCCATTCCCGTTCTTGTTTCCACCTTAGTCCTATTTCCATTCCGGTTTCCCGTTCTTGTTCCCACCATGGTCCTGTTCTCGTTCTGAGAATGAGAACATACCGTTTTTCTTCTCGTTCTCGTTCGTTCTTCCAACACTAGTGCAGTACTGCAGTTGGATTTTATCATTAAACAAATACATACAGTGAACTCTTGCTAATTTGAATTTGAAGGAAACAGCAAATTAATTCAAATTGAAGAGTATTTATTTTTTTGCACTCACTGTACTCGTTGATATAGGAATATAGGTTTGAGGGTGGTAAGGTAATGCAGTATAATAGGGCTATTTTTTGAAATAATCAGTAATTTTCTTTAGGGTAATGTTTTTGTCGCACAGGAAATCAATCTTATTTTCAATTTTCACCAAAGCAGTGAGTGTGTCATCACCAGTATCACTATGTTGTTGGATGTACCTCATAGGCACTGCATGAGACTGCCGAGCTTCTTTTTTTTGTTTTTTTTTGTTTGTTTTGTTTGTTACTGCCGGTACATCCTTGATTTTGTCATCATTTTAAAGCTAGCCTCTAGGGATTCATCTTCATTAACTTCAGTAAGAATTTCCTCATTGGTCAAAACAACAGTGTTATCATTGAAGTATAAGAACTCTTCTTTTCGTGGAGACGGCATAATTACACAGTTTCAGATTAAAATCTGAACTATACTGCGTGAATAAGTTATAGAGTGTGACGTGTCAAAAACAGGAAGAAACCAACAAGAACATAGGATACATATTCAAATTATGGAGGTACGACGACGACAAAGTTCAAAATACAGTGAGTTTTTGCCTGGTATTTCTTCAATTTATGGAGAGGACCAAATACATGCTTTTTTGTCAAATTGTCGAGGTTTTCTGAAGGGACCAGCCGAATTGTTCAAATTACAGGGGTATTCAAATTGAAGAGGTTCCAATAGCGGGAGTTTACTGTAATTAGTTTTAGGCTTTCAGAATTTTACCTTCGCACCAGCTGCAAAGGTGTTGGAAGAACGCAAGAATCATCTTGTTCCCGTTCTTGTTTGTTCTTCTCTAACTGCATGTTCTCGTTCGTGTTCCGCATTCTCCTTACCTTAAAATTACCAACTTTCCCATTCTCGTTCCCAACTTGGTCCTGTTCCAATTTCCCGTTTTTGTTCTCATTCTCATTCTGAGAACGTGAACATGCCGTTTTTCTTTTCGTTCTCGTTTGCTCTTCCAGCACTGGTGGTATATGGATGCTCGAAGTGCGGTGACATGTTCTGCCTGTATAATATCCTGTTCTTGTGAACTGCCAGGGAACTGCAGAGCACCCTATCTATCCGCCTCAGGTGGTGCTCTGTTCGCTTGGTTGTTGCGGGGGGGGGGGGAGAAACAAAACCTGTTCACTAGGATTCTGGCGCTGGGAATCAGACCCGTGTTACAAGGGTGCGAGGAGGGCCTGATGCCACTCAACCACAATGTGATCCTTTTAGGTACACAGTGGCGTTACCGGGGAGGTCAAAGGGGTCTGGACCCCCTCTTTTGTGATTTTGTTAGATAGTGCTTTTCCTAATTTTAGTATCCATCTTCTAACACTAGGTTGTCTACGCCACAGTAAGTACACAAAAACGAAATAGGTGATGACCGTCGTCATCAGCGGGAAACTTCAAGGAAAATGTTTTCACCATTTTCCCATTTCTGGGTCTAGCTGAGAGGACTTCAGCTGCACACCCAATTTCGCATTAAGTACACTGGAAAGTTTTAACAATCATCAACATCACATTGCTTTACAGTTCTGCTTGTCCAGGTTGGGAACCTTCTAAACATATTGTCCCTGCTGTCGTTGCATTGTAACGATGTGGTTGTATGCTGGGCGCCATGAACTATGCCCGATGCGAAGAAACGGCCTTCATTGTTCTAAAATCCGATTTTGGTTAGAGTTGATTTCATCCATCAGGAGCAATTCAATACCAGCGTGGTGTTGTCCCTTCGGACACTACAGTGTATGCATCCTGCGTCGTAATCATCTTCCACCTCAACACGGAAACTTCGGTGGTATAATAAATGAAGGCAAGAAGCGCCGGTATTGAGATGACTGGTTCTCCGGTTGAGAGCCTGTCGTTCGGTTCGATCTTCGATTATCGAATAATTTTTCACGTGTTCGGCTATAGTTGATTAATAGCGATCAAGACAACGGGAGTACGCGCCTGTGCTCCGCCGTGTGTTTTGTATACCCACATACGTGATTTCTTATTCATAGAGGTCAGTTACAGGCCAGTGTACAATCGTTCGTTCTGGTCGCTCCGGAGTCGTACAGCTCGGCGTATGTTCCAAAAAAAATTTTTCTGTTTCTTTACAAGCGCGATAAAGCACCGCTGATCGAACAGAATTGTTTCGACTGACCGGGAAGGCGCCTATTAGAACTGGTTCTCGATAATGGACCCGGCTATGTAACAGTAGGCGATCTGCTTAATCATATTTTATTCGGCGTGAAACAGAGCTCTGCTTCGCATCGAGGAAGATTGTACAATTACTCGGCGGTGGTCAGCCGGCTTCATATTAATGGGGTATATAATATTTATAAGTAGCCGGTTAATGAAATACTCTCCGGGATTATGACGAATAGGGTATTCATTTTACACGCGTGGAACAAGACACTGTGTCCCTGTTTAATGCAGACATAGTGATACACCCAGCTCTGAATCTCATTCAGTGTTCGCTCTCTGTGTTTCGAACGAGCGTAGGTGAAATTGCGCGTCTTTCGGTATTTATGGGAAGACGTTGTCGCTGCGTGGTGTTCGGACCATACATATGTACGATTTCGTTATACGTCTCTCTGTCATCTGGCCAAGTGCTTTTTTATGAAAATTAGTTCGTTGGTTCGTTCCCGTTCCCGTTCCACTTCCGCAGCTGCGAAGGCTGCAGTCTCGCCGTGTAGTCGTATACTGCTCTTGAGAAAGATTCGTCGATTCGTTGTCTTCATCTGGATGAGCCACAGTCGACAGGGTTACTACCCCGCTGGTACGGTCGAAAACTGTTTGCGTTCGTGTCGTGGACGATATAATCAAAATCGGGCTCCTCCAGACGTAGGGGAAGCCAGCCGTGCATTGGCCGAGGTTCGCGTGTCCTCGGAGTTGAGCGTAAATTGACGGATGTTATCGCAGCCAGACGCTATATTGCCTCTGACGTATCCATAGCCGGTTTTATACTTGAAATAGTCAAGGCGTCGGAGTGACCACGTCGACTAGTTAGCGGTCACCGACTGACTTGGCCCAGCATTCGAAAGAACCTCAGAGAGCCTCGCTCTGAGGATGCAACATTTAGCCAGACCAACTTTAGGTGGTCATCTTCACCGGAGAACTCGGCTTCTCTCCTATCGGTATGATACAAGGGATGATCAAAAAGTATTTGAACTGTCGCAGCTGTAAGCGACTTATCGCAGCTAGCAAATTCTTTTGGTATTATCTGAACGCCTGAACTTTTCTCTTTCAGATATCATTTTGGACGGTCCGCCTTGATTGGTTCCCAAACTGAGACACTTCAGGGTATCTCATAACATCTCGGAGAAACGAAAGAAAAGAGTCAATAAATCGTTCAAAACTCACTGTAACTGAGTGCTCTTGGTACATTTGATTGTACATTCTCATCCCCTTCAATATATTCTCCCTTCTTGATGCACTTCCTCCAGCGTTTTTGCCACTTAACGAAACATTCAGCGAACTGGGAATGGCTGAAATGCTCGGATCGTGTTTTCTTTGATTTCGTCGATGTTTTGGTACCACTCGCCCTTCAGTACGCCTTCAAGCTTTCAAAATTTCACGTTCGCGCGTTCTGCGAAATTCGTCATTGTATGCAAGGGCGTAGATAAGAGGGTCCTGCGGATCTAAACCTTTTAACAAAAATATAGATTTTTTTTCAGAAGTTATGTGAGGCAGATCACAGGGGAGGGTGTAGAGGGCCAGGCAGGACAGAGAAAAATAATTTTTAGACCCCTCCCCTGTAACGGAGTTGCCTATGTCCTTGATTGCGACTAAGTAAAAACCAGCTCCGCTAAGCACAATCAACTCGCCTTTTCTCAAACGAACGTAGGACTGTTTTCGAATAAGACAGCTGTTTCAGAGATGTATCATTTGAAAGAAGAGGGTTCCAGCTACGCATCCCACCTCATTGAACAACATACGATTTTTACATGTGCCACAGTGGCGACAGTCCAACTACTTTATGATCACCCTGTGTATGATGTCCGCAGACCGAACGAAAGATTTATAAAAATTCTAAGATGATACGGCCCCTGCCATCAGTATAGAGGAGGTCGTATGAACACAAAATACCATGACAACTATTCAGATGGGGTAACTATTCAAAATGGTAGCCATCTAAAGTTGGCGGATTGCTTGTTTCATTCGTTAGTTTGTCTTGGTCGCGTAATTAGAAGCAGAGGTATGGAGCAGAACATAATAGAGTTACCAGCTGGCGCATAAATATGGGAAATATTGAGCGAAGCTCTTGTCTTAAACTCGAAAGCTGTTACGTATCGTGCGTTGCTAGTTGAGTAGTCATCTCGATCATAATCCATAGTTGGTCTTGAGGCGTAGGGGAAAAATAAATTCTTGAATTTTGTACAGGCTTGCCGATTTTACTAGGAAGCAGCGTATTTTGTTTGAACGTTTTCGGGTACTATCCCATCATCAATAATTTAGCTATTGAAGCATAACCTTGTGCTTGTGTATAATACTATGTATTAATTAAGGTATTACCGTATGGTGAATTGTCTTGTCATGTCCTGTGTTCTGATTGTTTATTGATGAAGATCTGTTGGACTAATCCTTGGTTTGGTTTGTCGCCAATATGAAGGATGTTTCACTGTTGTTTTCAAAAGACGTTTGACATGATGAAACTTTGAATAAGGTGCAGCCAATCAATGATTGAAAAAAACACGTAAAACAGAGGGAAAAGACAGAAATAACTATAGTAAGTAATGCCTACAGACTAAATCGTGAAGAATGTAACATAACTTGCATAAGAGAAACAGGACGGAAATTTGCAGCAAAAATGAGAGATCGCAAAAGCTCGAAGATAACTGACATTTTGAAGAATACCCTGAAGAATTAACATTATAGCAAACGAACTGGCAAATTTAAAATACTAACAGTTAACGATATAAAACAATAACTTATGAAAAGAAAACTACAATAGTATGACTGGATAAAACAATAACTTGATGAAAGAAGTTATAGAACAAGGCTTCAAGTGTATCAATACCTAATTGGGTTGTTGCAGTCATCGAATTCATTTTTGACGTTATTCTTTTAAAAATTTCGACCAGTACTGGTTCATACGTCTGGTTCGGCAATAAAAATCTGGTGTAAGTTATTTTTGAAAGATACTAGACTCGTTCGTTCCGCAGCTTACTTTTTTGTATCACGTGTCAGTTAAAAATAATATTTCTTTAAAATGCGGTTTTCTGTTTTTTTATTTTGGCAGTGTCAATGCAAATTTCATGTGTATTTTGCCCAAAATACGTACTTATTTTCCGAAAATAAGTGCATACTCTTACCAGTCCTATAGACCATGGTCATAATACATATGAACCGTTTTTCTATTTTTCGAGTGAGAAATGCAACCGTTGATTACGGAATTGTCCGATTAACATATTTATGCATTTTTCAAGCTAATATGAGTAGATACGAGCGTAAATGCAGTAACTTAAATTAAAGCTCACTTAGTTAGCTACAAATTATAAACATGAATTATTCAGATCAGACTATACTAACTGAGTTACAGTTCACGAAAGAAACGTGTTATCTACCATCATCTTAGAGAATGGTCGACTTTTTGAAATGCCACCCCACTCAGATGGCTATCATGTTTTTTTGTATCGGTGATGACCTCCTTCATTAACGTTAGAAGCCACGTATAATAAATTCTAAAATTGGTACCGACTTCGCAGTTTGTACCAGTTGGCCTACGAACATTTCATCACTCAGGAAAATGTACAGTGTAGTTGCTCTCGATGAGCTGACGTATCAGAAAATACAGAACTTTTTTACAGCGCTATAGTGAGCAATACCCGTGGATGTGAAAAGAAAATGTTGACTTGGGCCAATTTTCCGCTGGACAGGAAGAAAAAAGTGCCTGTTATTGCGATCTTTTGACCGAATATCGCCGAATTCCTATTGGCATGCGAAGTGTCCAAGCGACGTCTCTAACTTTTTTTGCCCAAGTGCCATATTAAAAACTGTAAAAGGCCTGGCAAGCCAGCAATATTCGGGGGGGGGGGTTCGGGGGTATGGAATGTTGCTGGCTGAATGAAAAAAAAATTGAAATGAATTGCTCAATGGTGTGTTTCTAGACTATACCAGTGCCTTGTATTCTCGTCTTGAAAACACAGGAAGATATTAAACCGTAGCATTGTATTTAACTAAATGTGTTTACGTAATATTAATAAGTTACAGACGTTGAAATTTCTAAACTAGGAATACATTTTCAAAATACCAAATATTTTATTACCTAACAGTTTGCCCGCGGGTCACTTAAAATTTGTTCGCGGGCCGTAGGTTGGAGACCCCTGACGCATGTGTTGCAAAGCATATTCTATAATTTGATATTTATATCTCTTGGGCACTGCATTTTAGCTTCAAGTTCCAATACTATACAACAGTCTTCACTCAGTTTGAAAGAGGTCCGGTGTTTCGTTAATCTTACATGATTTTTCAAAAATTCTTTTCTCTCTTGAGTGTGGATATGAGGAGGAAGCAATGGAGTAATTCGCTCTCCCAAACAGGGAAATCGGAATTGAAATGACCTAGCGTACCAGAATCATTAAGATAATCCTTAAGTGTCTGTCTCGAGAGATCCTAAACAATTATGAAGGAGTTTTGAAAGTTGTAAACAAATTTTGAGAAGTTTTACGGTGTTTTAAAGAGATTTACAAAACGGTGTTCAAATCTGGAAGCGGGTTAACTGAGTTTTGAACAGTGTTAGCAACTCTTGAAAAGGTTCGAAAAAACCTTGAAGGGCGTCTGCTTATTCTGGACCAGTATGAAAGAAATTTTGTAAGTCTTGATGTACTCTTGAAGATTCTTAATGAAGTCCGGAAGAGTTAGAAAATGTCTTTCATTTGTCTTGCACAATCAGCGTGTCTTGAATAATGGCTTAACAGAGTCCTAAAAAACATCTGACAGAGTCATCAAGGACAGTATTATGTCTTTGCCCCCTCCTCATCCTCTGTTGAACGGGTTCGGACAAAATGGTGTAAAAACTGTAAAAAAATCGAATTTTATTTTGAAATACAAATATGTTGATATTGCGCTGCTCTCATCTCATTTTTACCTTTTTCTCTCACTTGAGCAGAGCTTTGGCTATACATTTTAAAAAGAGTCTTAGTGAATTTTTACCAAATTTTGAACCGTTTTAGCGAGTTTTCAGCAAGTTGGAAAATTGTTATCTAATTTGAACAAGTTTGGGAGCACTTTAAAGATAGATCTTACATGAGCAATGAAGATAGAAGAGTACTGGCTAGCCCTAAGGATCCCCCCCCCCATCATAGAGAGACTCTAGATGGTATTGTAATGAACGTTAAAAAGGTTCCAAAAATGGTCAACCAATCGCAGTGACTACTTCGTCTTTTGTATGAGGGAAAGGGACAAATCAGATGTTTGGAAGAGAAAATTTTAGCTAGAGGAGGAGTGACGATAGATTTTCGAGCAAGAGGGAAACAGTGGATTTCCTCTTTCCCTTTTACACACCTCGAGTCGAGAATCAGCGATTTGTGAGAAAATATGACAGCACACTTTGTGAGGTACTGTAAGATTCTTACACACTCCGATTGCCCCTAACAGGATTACTTCCTGATCCGTTACTGGTTTTCTTCTAAGGTTCAATTTGCCTTGATAGCTTCAACAGCTAATTATTAGCTGTCTTTTTGCGAACGATCGCATCGTTTCGCCACGTCGATGCTTTCCAATTACTACGGAAAAAAATTACCGCCAAAAATGAGTGATGCTATCCACCAGTCGTTTGCGAATTGTGCGACAACTGAAAAATACCGGCGATGTGTTGAAGTTTGCATTATACATGGCACCTCATTTTCTGTACATTAATAACAATTAATTTTTTTGCGCCGCTTCCACAACCACCTTCGCAATTTTTCAAAACGGAAAGGTAATTTAACTCGGAGGTTGCTTACTTATCGAAGAATATATTCCTGTGTACGTTAACGAAAAGACATAAATTCTTCTACGGAATGCCGTGTACAATTATTCGTCATTTTTGTTCCATTGGGGAAAGTTTGATTGTATTCTACTGCCATTAATAGGAAGCTGTATTTACATGACGTTTTTATGGCTCACTTTGACCTCATCATGGCCCGCCGGGTCGATTAACATCCATCTCTACAACTGGTCGAAAGTCGATCGACAGTCGTCAAAATGAATAATTCACGCAGCGTCGCCAATCCGCAGATGAAAAATGAAGATACCACACCGGTTTAAAATTTTTTTATATTTCAATCTGCAAAGCGGTCTAGAATACATCTTTCTTTTCCAATATTTATTTCACCGTATAATAAACTTATCAACGAAGAAACAAGCGCCCATCTCCGGAAACGGTCGTCGATAATTGCCGTTTTAGACTCGGGGCGATAACCTGACTTTTTCCCCCTTGTTTGGTACGTCCTATTTTTCAGCTCGAGCTTTCGGGTACATGTTGCTATTGTTTCTTGACAACGACCACCACGGGTATATATGTATAGCTGAAGTGACGCGGATGTCGGCCAGAGTTTTAATTCTTGGCGCCAACTACGGTCGTCTCGGTTGCTCCGGCACCCCGAAAATGGCGGGCGGGGTGTGCTGGAAATGCCGGAACGTGGCGCTTCAATAAATAATCATTCTTAAAGTGAATGGTCGCCCCCTTTATCAAGCTTTTCGTTTCATTATTTCACGCCTCTTTAGAAAGGGATCGTTTTCGTGTTTTGTTTTTTTTTATCTTCCAGTCGGGTGTCCTTATTGCAAGTGGAGTGGATTAGCATACAATACCAGTGTTACGCCTGTAATAGTTGGTTATTCTGTGTTGCTTTCAACGTCGTCGAGAAAATTAATTTCGTAATTGAAAGTTGCGAGAGTCGAGTGATTTAAGCCGTTTGCCGGGCTTAATTGACCAGATAGTAAACCATGTGGGTGGTGTCTAATCTATTCTGGGGATGAGGGATGCATTAATACTTTACAAGCTCGAGCGCCTTCACGTTAATTTCACTGTTCAACGGGACAGTCAATGCAAAGTACCGACTGCTCGAATATAAATTAATTTGAATTCTCGGCGATTTGGGCGGCTGTAGAACTGCGAAAGTAAATTCGATACCTGGTTGGCAGTGCTGGATATCTTTGGAAATAACTGTCAGACTTTATCATCCAAATTAGGAGTGAAGTAATTAACTGAAATTGTAGTTTCCATGAGGGTGTCGCTACTGATGGGGGTGCGTTGGCAGACCAGAGATTCGTTCTCAGTCAGGACGACCAACAGGAAAATCTTGAGAAAATTTTATTGGGCAAATCTGTGAAAAAAAGTGACCAGTTTTGCCTGATCTTTTGATCCTAATCAGCGGTGAAAGAAAGAAAGAAAAAACTAAAATATTTATTCGAGGAAATCTTTCATTAAGGGAATTATACCTCCTCGCTTCCTCCCATGCTGTATACTTTGCTACAATAATTCTGATAGTTTCTAACTCGACCTTTATTTCCATCTTTTTTTCTTTTTTTTTTTAAATAATAATAAGAATTAATCTAGGTTACAATTCTTATGTTTATCTATTAAAACTGCCGGAGGCATCTATTAATAATTATGGTAATAGTTTACACAGGTTAAGTCATCCTTATCAGTGTAAGGGTGCTCTTATTTACATCTTATGGGTAAATCATTTGGTTTGAATCTCTTCAGTCGACGGATCTCTTGGCTATTGTCTAATAGCTCGATGGTTGTAGGATTTACGTGGTCGTGAAGTCGTCTTTCATACTGCGTGGCGAGCCGACGTATCTCCTCTAGGACGGTCAGTATTTTCAGGTCGCGATGTATATCGGCGTTGCGTCAAAACGGTAAGCTCCGACTATGGCGCGTAGAGCTATGTTTTGATCTCGTTGGATGTTGTCTACATTGGACTTACTGGCACAGCCCCATAGCTGGATGCCGTAGGCCTAGATTGGCCTCACAACTGCAACATAGAGTAGCCGCTTGCTCTCCAGAGATAACTGAGATTTTCGTCCCACTAACCAGTATAGGTTTCGCATACGTTCCCGCATTTGTTGCCGTTTCTGCATGGTGTGATGCTGCCAGTTCAGTTTGTTGTCGATGTGCATTCCTAGATATTTCACCGTATTCTTTAGTGGAATGATTCGGCTCTCGAGTGTCACTGGGGTGTAATTGTACTGCCGCAGGGTGAAGTTAATGTGGGATGATTTGGTGGCGTTTAATTGGATCTTCCACTGGCGCGTCTACCTGTGGAAATTGTCAACTGCCTTTTGTAGTTTTTCAGTCGCCTTGGAAAGGGTATCGGACACTGCTAATATGGCCGTGTCATTGGCGAACATCGCTGTTGTCGTATTGCTAGACGTTGGTGCATCCGCGGAGAATATGAGGTAGAAGATGGGTCCTAGGACGCTACCTTGGGGCACTCCTGCTGTGATGTTGTGCCACTGCGATGTGGCCTCGTCATTAATTACTCGAAACTGTCTTTCGCTGAGATATGAGTCGAACAGATCGCAGTAGTTTGTCGGCAGGTGCTGTCGCAACTTATTTAGGAGACCTTCGTGCCATACTTTGTCGAAGGCTTGAGCAATGTCCAGAAATACTTTACAGCAGAACTTTCTCTCCTCCAGAGCTCTTCCTATTACGTCGGTGACTCGGTGAATTTGCTCTACTGTGGAGTGTTTTTGTCGGAACCCTAACTTGTGGTCTGGTATTAGTCCTTTTTCCTCGATCAATGCCCTCAACCTCCTAAGAAGAAGTTTCTCAAAGAGCTTTGACGTGATTGAGAGAAGAGAGATTGGCCGATACGACGCTAATTGCTCTGGTGGGTTGCCTGGCTTCAGCAGCATTATTACCTGGGATTTTTTCCACATTTTTGGTGTGTAATTTCAGCGTCTTATAGCGTTAAATATGAGCGTGAGCATTACTATGCCTTTTTTTGACAGCTCCTTAAGCATTCGCGCAGTTATTTGGTCAAAGCCTGGGGCCTTTTTCGGGTTTAGGTTTTGGTCTATTTCTTTAGCGACCTCTAGGGGTGTGAAATGTCGCTGGGGTGCACGGTCATTTCGATTTGTCAACGGCATAGGACAGGCAGGTTCAGATGGTGTCTCATTCGGTTGAAACACTTTTTCTAGGTATCTCACGTACGTATCTGCTTTCTCTTGGTCGCTGCTGGCCCATGTCCCATCTTCTTTTCGGATGGGTAGTATATGCGCTGAGGGTCTTTTCATGCGTCTAGTGGCCTTTCACAGAGAGTACTCGGTGTCTTCTGTTGCAGTAAGTTGACTGATGTATGTTTTAAAGGTCTCGTTTTTAACCTCTTGAATTTTTGTGTGTAGTTCTTTGCTTATTCGATTAAGCGCAGTCTTATCTTCCTTGCTCCGCGACTGGAGCCATGTCCGTCTTGCTTTCCGTCGTTGCTTGACCAGTTGTCTCATTTCGAGAGGGTACTCGACCTTTTTTTCGACGGGTGCTCCTATTTCCGGTGTGGCTTCTTTTGCTGCTTTTTGGATTGCTTCAGTAAACGCGATTACAGCCTCGTCCACGTTCTGTTTTGATTTTAGCCTCACCTGCAAGTTAATGGCGGTATCTAGTCGCTCTCGAAGGTGATCCCAGTTGGTGTGCTTAGTTGTCAGGATTCATCTCCTGACTTTTTTATTACGGAGGAGCTCAGCGTCAGTAACACTGGGATGTGATCAGAGGTCAGATCGACTATTCCATCCACTTCTGTGTAATTTGAGGATATACCTTTCATAACAAAGAATTCGATAAGATCCAGCCTCTTACTTTCATCCGTATGCCAGTACGTTGGTTTTCTTGATGTGATTACATCTGCTGGGATTTCCAAGATGGCTTTTAGTAGTTCGCATCCCTTTGGTGTGATTAGTCTTGATGCCCAGTGGGTGTGTTTCGCATTCCAGTCTCCACCTGCGATGAATCGTTTCCCTAATGTTTGGAGGAACTCCTTGAATTGGTTGGCTACAATGGCGTGTTTGGGTGGACAGTATACAGCTGCTACAATTAGTCCGTTGTTTGGCTCTGCGATGTGCACTTCAGTAGCCTGGAGGTAGTCCTTCGAGCATTTTTCGAGTTCGTGATGTTTGATTGAGTCCTGGATGATGATGACTGCAGTGCCGCCTCTGGCGTTGTTGCTCGGGTGCTCCGTAGTGTACACTCTGTACCCTCTTATCTTTACCACTGTCCAGTTTGTACAGTGTGTTTCAGAAATTAGGGCAACGTCAATCTTCTTCTCGTTGAGAAAAACTTCAAGTTCGTATTTGCGCTGATACAGCCCGTTCGCATTCCAGGTGATGATTCTGAGGGTGTTCATTTCTCCTCTTTTTTTTTGCTTTGGTTGTCCTGGAGAAACTTGTTTTCAATTTCTCCAGTCGTTTGGCAACGCTGGCTGGCTACAGTTTTCATTATTTCGTCGAGTATCTTCTTCGTCTGGTCACCATCTTCCAGCTCCTTCCCCTGATCTGTTTGCGGTTTGGGTTGAGCTCTTTGGCTGGAGTCTTGTGATTGCTGCTGTTGTCTTCTCTTCTTTTTTGCGGCTTGGGAGTAGGATACACCTTGTTTGACAAAGTTCGTTGGTTTTTTCTCTCGAATGCGCTCTACTGCAGTCTTTGTTTTTGGATTGGCTTTTTCTTCTGCTGCTTTGTAAGCGGGACAGCCCTTCCAGTTGGCTGTATGCGTGCCTCCACAGCCTACGCACCTAGGCGCCGTTTCTTTCGGTTTGCTACATTCCGATGACGCATTAGCCCCCGCACATTCGACACACTTTGCTTGGTGTTTGTAAAAGTTCTGTATGTAC
Source organism: Acanthococcus lagerstroemiae (assembly GCA_031841125.1). Classification (NCBI taxonomy): domain Eukaryota; kingdom Metazoa; phylum Arthropoda; class Insecta; order Hemiptera; family Eriococcidae; genus Acanthococcus; species Acanthococcus lagerstroemiae. Next base: position 37,355,305 of record CM063108.1, on the reverse strand, counting down.
CCAAATTGTTGGCAGTTTTTGCACTGAGGGTTATCTTTCTTCTTGCGCGGCGCTTCCACCGTTATCTTCTGGTACCATGTGTGTGTCATATTGTACACTTTTTTGTTTATTGGGCTTGGCATCAGGTCCACAAAGAACAGTGGCAGAGGTACTTTAATCCAGGCACTGTCCTTGTTGCCTGGATCTTGGTTTGTATGTGTAGAAAACAGACAAGATGGAGAATTAAAATCTCGTATATCCATGGCATGGAGGAATTTCTGGTCTCTTAAACACATTTTCTAGAGCAAATTGAATAGATATTGCCTTCAGCAGTGTCCAAAAAATGAGCGAGCCAGAAAATATGGAGCGCAACGTGCTCTGCGCAGTGTAGCGGACGACGACATTCTCATGTCTGCGCAGTTCGCGAAGCAGACATGAAAATGTTCTCCCATGGTTGCAGACGCGTCTGCAAGATGATGCGCTGGTAGTGCGTGGAGCTCGCAGGCTGGTACCAAGAACGCGATGCTCGCAAGGGATTTGGAACGTTTTTCTACTTGAACCAGAAAAGAAAAAGAACATTTTGTACTTAACTTCACTTGTAAAGTTGGTGATTTTCTATTTGAAAAATACGCCCCCCCTCCCCGTTTTCCATCCGATATGTCTTTGGATACCTTATACTTAACAGAAGGTAGTCCAGTTTTCTTTGGTCGAGGTTTATAGCTCGCAAAGCTATCAGATAACAACTCGACTCCAAATTAGGTAATAGTGTTCTTACGATAGCATACCTTTTGAGGGTTTGGGAGGTTTTTTCGGCTCTTTCACCAGGCGTATTTGAAAAGGGGAGCTGTTGCATTCGAATCAGCGCTGAAAAGTCAGTGACCTTGAGGCACCTCGCGTTTTTTCAACCGACGATGGAATGTAGGAATGAACATCCTCGCGACGTATTGTTCACTCATGTTAAAAATTGTTATACACTTTGAATGAGCGGATCCCATTTGATGGGCTTCTTCGCGCCGAATGATCATAACGTATACGAGGTACATAAACAAATTTCACAGTCGTGTTATCACTTCAAATGTACATAAATCGTGTTGTGTGCGTTTTCCAGGTTTTTTTCCTTCTATATAACACTAATCGCGTTTATGGTTTATACTCGTAGTTTTCAATTTTTTCATTTTTTTTTTTCGGATTTCGTTGTCAGATAACCATCTCATGTACGGCGTATTTCATTTTTAAGTAAACGTTTCAGCGCAATTCGTTTAGATTATTATTAAATTAATTCGGTCAAATTCATGCAAGCAGGGAAGCGGGTTGGGTGCGGCTCAAACAACGTGGACGACTTCCCAATTATCGTTTTTTTTTTTTACAACTGTACATGTGGAATTGGACGTCGCAGTTACATTCGTATCACGTCACGCGTATGCTCGAGTAACATGTATAATGGTATCGAAATTATATCGTATATCCATTGGCATCGTCGTCTAGTAACCCTTTAATTACGTATTAAGGTACTGCGGGTTTTCGTATTATAAATAAATTCTGGCCGAAGAGTCATGCGGCCTCCGAGGTAATAATTTCATCGAAAATCACGCGTTCGCGCCGTCCCGTATCGTCGGCCCTACGTACCACATGCCGTTCAGAATTTACGGGCGAGGGCGAGGGTGCTCCCACAATTCGGAAATTTTACATCATCGTGCCCTTTGAAAAACGAAGAAGAAAAAAAAATATTTTCGACTTCGTTGATTAATAGCGACCGACGATAGCTCGGGTCTGTTGCCGCCTATTTTTGGTAATGATGTGGCGCGTTTCCTATACAGATATGCTACTTACACGCATACTATATGTACTTGTGTACATATACCTACGTACTTATTAATGGCGTGCGCGAGAGAGGCAAGAGACAAAAGGCTGGAGGCGGGGGTGAGGGCGAGGGTGGAACGCATAATACGAATAACATGATCATAGTACATATAGTTGTTCTAGGTACCGTATAACAGATATACTCCGACCTCTCCTACTCTCCGACTGCCCTATAATGCGATTGCTCATGTACCGAACATGAGCTTCCATCTGTTGCTACCATCTTATTTTTCCCTCTTTCTCTCTCCTGGCTGAACTCCAACCAAAGCATATGCGATATTAAATACGAATTGACGACGATGTTTCTTGTTTTTTTTTTAAATTATGAATCGGTTGATTTGGAAAACGTATAACGAAGGCTGATTTTGGATTTGTGATCGCAGTTACTGGAAATATTGGTGAGCCGAATCACCACACCTTGATGCTGTCAAGTACCCAATGACCGTATCATTCAAGATCGTGCGGAGACATATCGAAACGTCGATTATGAAGTCGATTTTCATTAATCTGGTTATCGAGTGCCCTCTGCGAATGGAAATGCGACTATATTCGTAAATTTGTCTTAATTTAGAAGCGTCGGTGTATGGGTTGGCGTCACCAGTTCTCAACGATTCGTGATAGAGAAATAGCGCAGCTGTGATACGTGAAGTACACGTATTCGGGGGCTTCATTATGGATGGACAAAACGACAGACAGAATTTGGTGTTCAATGGTGGGCGCCTGAATTAGCCATTCAAATGCGTTTTATTGATTCGAAGTGAGTGAGAAGGACTTCGGCCGAGAGGCGATGTATGGTTTACGACTGCAGACGTTGCACTTTCACGATCGGTGGTGATTTAATGACAGAGCTTGATGTCGGTTTGGTCGTTTTTGCTGTGGACAGCTAGAATTGGAACTGGGCCGGTCGCCATTCGCTTTCGTTTTGTATACATTGTTGAAGAAACTGGCCTGGTGAACGTTTTGGTGACCACGTGACTGCATGCCGTTTTGTTCTTTCGTTTCTCGCCGGAAAATCGAGGACCGCCAGATGTAGTTCGATCGTTTGTAAATACAAGCAGCTACGCTACTCGAAGAGGCTGACGGCTCTGCTTACTACTCAGTACTCACAATTCAAAGCTTCAAGCTGCGAAGCTGCAGACTGCAGTCGCGCAACAAAGATCAACATTCAAGGGCAAAGCTATTTTCTCTGAAAGAACTGCCTAGAACTAGAAACAATGACTAATGACTCTCAAATTTGAATCTTTGAACGAAACCGGCTCGTAGTGCTAGAAAACGTTCTTCTAATTTTCTACAATCTACATGTAAATTTAATTCCACCAATTCAGGTGGCATCTTGGGAAATCGTCTTCATCTGCTAAAGACAAAAGGATTTCATTACGATTCAAATGAAAAATTTTATTTCGATTCTAATACAGTTTACAATGAATTTGAACAGGCATAACCGAGAGTATTACCCATGTACTATCGTTAACGAAACGGGTATACAGTTTTCAGAACATCGTAAGTACACTATCCTTATAACTTGGGAACTCAGCACTGATATAGAATGATCGGAAAATACATCTCGGTAATCATAATCTTCTATAATCGGCATTGTAAGAACGAGGAAGTGGCATCCTACGCATCGTACAACAGTTACTTTACATATGTCGAAGATAAGAAACAATAAAGTAAAGAACAGGGCCGCTGGGCCGGTTCAATTGCACAATTGGATAGCACCGACATAAAAATGTACAGCTTACGGCCGCAGCCCTTGGCCCTCGCTAGAAAAAAATATTTCCTAAGTAAAAAGTATTAGACTATAGACTAAAGTCATCGACTCTGGATTGTTGCTTTAACTTTTGTTATCCTTAAATGAGATAACTAAAACGCCTGCAAAGTATTGTGCGGTAGCCCGAGGAAAAGCAAAATCGTTTTTGGACAATTTTTTAAATTTCAAAATAATCCTCACGGCTTAAATTTTTCTTCGCATTTTGGAAAAGACAACTCCTCTTTGTTGAAATCTTATAACATGGTTGAAGATACAATTAGAGATTTAGCAAAGGGATGAATCGACTTTGAAGTTATTTTACATTCAACAAAGTTATATGTTTCCAAGATAAATGAAGAACTGGAAAAAGCTGAGCCTGAGATTGATTTTGAAGTAGAAGACGAGCTTCCAAAAATACGCCGACGAATGAAGAAGAAAATGTTTAATTACGAGGGTGATGATGATCCAATAACAAATGAAAACGACAAATTTCGCATAGGAGGTCTTTACACAAATAAAAGCAACCGCGGACTGGTTGGGGGAATGGGGGAATCCCCGGCCGGTCCCCTTGGACTGCGGGCCCACCCAAAATATGACTTGTTCCAGGAATGGGGGGAAAGTGAAAATGAAGGGCCCCAACCAGTATTCCCCCTTTACAATTCCCTTGCCAGTCCGCGGGCGAATAAGAGTATTCTTCTTCTTCTTCTTCGCTGTTGAGTGGCGCCGAATCATCTTCTTCGTCAGTTATTGGCAGCAGCGACGTCATCGTCGTCGTCATCATCGATGTTCGTGGAATGATAGGTGTAATATCGTTGATCAGAAGGAAATTGAAGATCAGGTATCTGCTCTCTTCAAAGCAGGTCTTATTGAGGAGTCTACTTCGCCTTTTGCAGCCCCGGTCACCCTTGCGGTGAAGAGACAGTCTGATGGCACTCAAAAGAAAAATCGTCTGTGCATTGATTATTCCGCTCTTAATAAACTTGTGGTTCCTGAAAGTCAGCCTTTTCCTCTTATAGGGGACCTGATAGTAAAAGCCAGAGATTGTCAGTGGTTTTCCGTTCTTGACATCAACAGCGCTTTTTGGTCGGTCCCACTTAGGCAGAAAGACAGGTATAAGACTGCGTTTGTGACTCAAACAGGCCACTACGACTGGAAATGTCTTCCATTCGGATTAAAAACATCTCCAGCTATTTTTCAAAGAATTTTACGTAACGTACTAAAAAGAAATGACCTAGATAAATTTTCTGTTAATTATATTGATGATATTTTGGTTTTCTCAAAATCTTTTAATGAGCACTTGCTGCATTTAGAAAAGATAATGGACGCTGTTTATAAAGAAGGTTTTCGGCTTAGCTTGAGCAAGTGCAATTTTGCAAAAAATAAAGTTAAGTACCTAGGTCACGAAATTGAGAATAATCTCACTCGTCCGATTTTCGACAACGTACTCCCGGTTCGTGAGTTTCCTATTCCTAGGAATCAAAAAAATGTCAGACAGTTTTTAGGGAAGGTTAACTTTTATCACTCCTATATTCCAAATTCTGCTATGGTACTAACCCCTTTACATGAACTCTTGAAGAAAAATGTACCCTTTCGGTGGAGTGATAAATGTCAAAAAAGTTTTGATTTTGTTAAAGATTGTTTATGTAACGAACCATGCTTGGCCATTTTTAATCCGAATCGTGAAACTAAAATCTTTACTGATGCTAGTTTGGAAGGCATGGGGGCTGTTTTAAAGCAAAAGCAGGAAGACGGAACTTTTAAACCCGTCGCTTACTTTTCAAAAAAATTAAAAGAATATCAGAAAAGAAAAAAAGCCGTTTTCCTTGAATGTCTGGCTATCAAGGAGGCTCTAAATTATTGGAGATATCAACTTCAAGGAATACATTTTGAAATTATTACGGATCATAAACCTTTGGAAAATATGAAAATTAACACTAAATTTGATGAAGAATTACGCGAATTAATTTTGTCGATATCTCATTTCAATTTTAAAATAACGTATCAGCCAGGAAAAGTTAATCTTGAAGCAGATTGTTTGTCTCGAAATCCAGTACTCGAGGCACATGAAGCTCCTTCAGAAATTAAAATTGTTAATTTATTGCAAATGGAGGACTTATTAATTGATCAAAAATCTGTAGCCTTGGACAGACTCACCAAAAAGATTAACGTAATAAATGGTAAAAATAACCTCCTATTTACCAACCACAAAGACTCTAAAAAAATTATTATTTCCGATGAATTTGCCAAGGAACTTATAAAAAAAGCCCACTTTCGTTTTGGCCATATTGGAGTAAAGCAACTTGAGCTAACTTTACTTCCCTATTTCTATAACGTAAATTTCAGAACTTCTATTCAAAATTTTGTAGGAAAATGCTCTGTTTGTATTAAGAATAAAACACGTCTTTCTCCGACATTTGGGCCAATGTCTCAGTTGGGACCGGCCAAAAGACCTTTTGAATATATGTCTGTGGATAATCTTCCTTTTGACCATTTTAATTTAGAAAAGGACCGAAAATTAGCTTTTATAAATTCTCAAAAAAATCATTTTCAGAACAAAAAGCGATTTGACCGTAACAAAAAGGAGCCAAATTTTAAAGTAGGTCAATTCGTCTACGTACTTCATGGTAATTCACTTAATCGAAACAAATTGGACGAAATTCGTACAGGTCCCTTCAAAATTTTAAAGAAACTATCAGGTGTCTTATATGAGGTTGATGCTGGCTTTCAGAAGCATGAGTCTAATATTTTCCATGTTTCTAAAATGTACCCTTTTGAGCCCTAGGCTCGTTTCTTCGTTGCGGGGATGTAAAATACGATGTATTTCAAATACCTACTTTTCTCTTTCTTTGTGACTCATCTCGTTTTTCAAACCTAACGGTTTTACACTCTCGTCTCATACACCCGTACACTCTTTAGCCTGCTTTCAATTAGGCTTATCTCGTTCATGTTGATTATGGATCGAGATTTCTTTGCGCGTTTGCACGTCATGTTTTGATGCCGAATTGTCTCGCTGTTCATTCGTGTTTACTCTAGCGTGCTGTGCACTTCATATGATTTTCGTGATCAAAATACTTGAAATTTTGATATAATTTCTGTGTCAATAAACACTTTTTGAAATTCAAATCAAAATCCTGTTCTTATTCGATCGCGAAACCTACATACAATATATTGGCATTAGAATATTTTTATTCAAATAATAGCTCATGCAAAAAAAGTCCTGCGTAGAATTCCACATTCATGAAAAACATACTCTCCCCTCCCCCCTCGCGAACTAGTGGCGCCGCCCATTGTTTTCCTTCACTTACATCGTACAATACTTTTGTTTGAAAAAGGCGATTTAAACTCATTTCTGACAATATGCGGCAACTACCGTTTGTAACAAAATATTTTCTATTTGGGAGCACACTGAAACCATTTTCAGTGTTGTTGTGAACAACCCTTGCTCTCAAAATCTTCACAAGCAGTCAAAACTTAAAAGTTGGATTTAGACCTTCAAGTACGCCTATAAGAGGGATTGTTAGATTCTTAAGTCTCAGGTTCACGTTTAAAGTTATTTGAGTTGTAATTCTCTTCCATAATGCTCCGAAATGAGCGAAAGTCTCTCAATATTGACCTTTACATATATTGTCATTAGTGATATCGAATACAGGGTGTCATAGAATGCAGTGGTGGCAACTTAGGTTTTCTTTGTGTGTTGCGCGACTTTATTGAACTGGAGGGGGGGGGGGATTGGATTGCTAAATTATTCTGGTCAATTTATGCGAGAAAAAAAAACAGAAATCTTTTGGACAATGTGAATTTAATTTAAAAAATGTTGACCAACCCAAATTTAAATCCAAATATTAAAATAAACTTGGGCTTTTGAGGTATTTTTCGAAAATTTTTCTTGGGTCGCCCAAGTAGTGTCGTGTGTTGCCCGAGCTTCAGGGCAGTACTGAAGTTGCCACCACTGATAGAATGTCCCCTCCACCTTTTGTCTTGGCCGCCAAGTGCTAGCCAGATTGACGCACAGTGAAAAGAAAGCTGAACTGTTCGACCAAGCCAGTGGCGTTAGAACGGAGAGGGTATTTATATTCCTCCCCCTCCCCCCTAACATTTAATTGAAGAAAATTAAAAGAAATTATCCGGAAAGCTGATGACGAGACATATTGAGAGATTTCAGAACCAAGATTCCTGAGATTTCTCGCTTATTAACTAAGCTTTTAAAGAAAAGAACCTGTTTTGATCCTCCTTTTTTTTTCCTGTTAGTGACTCGAATTTTTGTACCTCCCCAAAAAATCTTCCAACTCCCCAGCGATCACCTGTGGGGTTTCAAACGAGAACATGTCGAATAAAGTATGTATCGAAATAGTATAATTTCGATCACTGATTTCAAATATATTTGCAGTTTTTTGACTCATCTCCAATCTTATATCCCGAAATCCAAATTTCACCGAAGGAGCAAGATTGACTTGACTTGACAAATCGAATGGAGTATCGAAAAACAAAGATTTCAGATCGCTGATTTCGAATACTTCTATCAGATTTTCGATACGACCTTGATTAGCACTCAAAAATTTTAATTTATAGCTTGAAACTAGCCATAAGGGGCGGAAATCGAGACAGAATCAAAAATTATATGAAGTCTTCGGCATCAAAATGATCCAGCACCGTTAGTTTTAATGTGTCATCCAACTACCAAAGTCAAGCCAGCTTTGCCCAGATCCAGGTAGGGCACAAAATCAAAGCCGGATTAAGAATGTGATGGGATGCCTGTTCAATATGTTCTCATTTGAAATTCCAAAGTTGATCGAACCGCCTAACCTCCGTTTTGGGTGAGAAAACATCTCTTAACCCAAAAACATAGCAAATGAGTTCAAATTTGAGATCCTCTTTTCTCGCCTGTCAATCCGACTTCGCGGTCGAAAAAACATATGAGGAGGGCATTTCGAGACATTCTTCGGCACATGTTCATAGGTTTTTCCTGAATTAATTTTTGACGTTATTTTGATCTTACCACAACTTGAAAAGGAAAGGGTCGCGACCTAAAAATAAGCGTATTTTTAATACGATTATTACAAACTTAAAATGCAGCTGTTTGTATTATATATGTTGTTTACCCCTTGTGATTTAGTAAGGGTAGCTAGCTAACACTTGCAGTTAATAACCTTAGAGACGAACACGGCGATTCAAAAAACCCTGTTATCGATCTGCGTAAAACTTGCAAGATACTAATCCTAACTTTTGGCTTGCACCCCTTACAGAGCCTTTCAGCGTGCTGGTCAGGGAGCCGTGAGGGGATAGGGTAATGAGGGAAGAAATATAAGGGATCTAATGTATCACATAGAATATTTTTACACCAAGCTGGGTTTTTTTTTGTTTTTCTAGTAGGATCCTTAGTTTTCGAGAGATATACAAGTAGAAAAAGAATTTCGTTTGCATCTATTTTTGCCTGCTTTGAATTTTCGCGACGTATCACTTTTATAATCGAAGATAAGAGTAGTCTGCAGTGTGCCCGGTTTCGGTCGCTGAAGATCGAACCATAAACTTGTAACCTGGGTGAGAAGTGAGATGATTGATGTGCGGCAGATATTCGAAGTTGTCATAATAATTGAACATTACTGAATGTAAAAATAGGTGTTATTGTGCTGAATTCTGCGATTCGGTAGTTTCAGACGGGCTACACATGGCCAAAGCGTTTCTGCTGCTGCAACGAGTTTTTAATGAAGTTTATTGAATGTACTTCCATTTGAGACGTCGATGAGGTTACTGTTACTCATCAAAATTCCTTAATATTAGTTTAAAATATTCGTAAAAACTCGAGGTAAAATCGTAACTCGTCCAACTCCTTCATATTGTTTAACATTCACTAAGACTTCATTACATGCTCTGTTAGGACTCGGCAAAAGTTTGTTAAGACTGAGTCAAGCTCTCTTAAACTCCGTAATACTCTGTTGAGATTTGATTCTGAGCTCCTCATGTATGTTATTCTTCTTGTTCACGCGCAATATGCTTCATTTCAAAAATATAAAAAGCCAGTTTCTGCGTGTCTGGGTTTCCACCTTGAAAACATCGCCCGAATTCCACTCGTTCGATGTGGAGAATCATTATTTATAACGATTCTTTCACCTACTTGAATTTTTAAAAGCCGTCATAGTCGTTCACAGCTGGAATTTGTTTTTTCCAGAAGCGTACCTATGTCAAGCTCTAAAATGTAAAAAAGAAAAAATGAAATCAACGAGCATCTATGTGTCAGTGTTTTCCGCGTCAACGAACTCTGTAAATTAGGTTCCGAAGCTCGGAACCCGGCAGTCGAAAGTCGGTCAGCAGAAATCAAAGGGTTTTAAAAAATAATTGACATCATGAAAAACGAAATGCAATATACGAGGGCGTTTCCCGCAGTCGTAAACGTAATGCTACCACCCGAGCTATTAACCCCCGCAGAGATACTTGGTTGCTTTTCCTTTCCTTCTTTTTCTAGCCGGGGTGAATATTTAGTGACCCGACTTCATCAACGCTAAGGTGTTGTCCGAGTACACAACCCACTCGTTAATTGGAAACAACCGTCGTGATGTTAGATCTGGGAAGCCCTTTTATCTTTTCATCGGCGATATACGTAGTTTTTTGGGGAGAAATCAATAAAACAGACACGTGTAACTTGCTTGATCGAGCCGCGACACCGTTATAGAAGATTTATCGTCTTTTGTTGTTGTTTTTCGCAGGAGGGCGGAACTCATTAAAATGTGACGCGAGGGAGCAAGCAATTGTAACATTTTAACGTCGATTTATAAAATTAATGGGACTGATTAGAAAAACCGAGGTATTAATGAAGGAATGGAACCTGGAAAGGTGGCAGAAGGATCATCTTTGTGGGAATTGGAAGGGAACTGGAAGTATCTTCGAATCTCGGTGGCCAATTGGAATTGAATTGTTGTACAGGGTTACCATGGTTTGTACAACATAATAAACCAGGGCGCATATCCATTTTTACTAATTGATTACCATTTTCAAAAGTCATCAGAAGAAAAATAAGGTTCGGACATCAGAATGCTGCTGACTCATGAAAAATGTTTGTGGCCCTTTCTCCGTTTGCAGTATTTCTGATAGCTCATCTGAATATGTCCTGCGTGACAGTGTCCATCTCATAAGCGACAAATTGATCTTGAATCTCGTTTCTTCATGTGCTCTTTTGAAAGTGTGTCGGAATTGTTCGTCTTCTGTTTTGTTCATTGTGACCTCATCTGCGGTGTCTCTCTTCTATCATATCGATGAACCCTTGATGAACCCTTGGTTATATTTTTATTCAGGCCAAAGTGTATCGTCTTTCGAGCTCGCTGTCAAAAAGATTCATTCGATTTAGATGTTGCGTGGTACACTTTAATGGGCGCGCATGCTAATTAATTAACCATTAATGCCATCATTTTCAACTTCATCCATCGGTCTTCATTATGTGCAAGTCCAACTGCGCGTACCTTCGAACATCAGAACTCCATTACGGTGCTAATTAAGTGTACATCTGTATGTACAGCGACTACGGCATTAACGTTTTATCAATTTATTTTACGACTTTCGGCGAAAATATCGCCAGCAAAACGTTTCGCCAAAATGTGTGCTTATTTCTGGCGCCTGTTGCGCGAATACAGGCCAAAAGTGCTACGAAGTTCGCATGGATGCAGTGGTCACGAAGTAATGAGTGTTCTTGTTTATAACGATGGAACAGTTTTCTCTCGGTTGGAATTCCCGAGTACTTGGTATTTTGAGGAATTAGGTTTGTAATGGGAAGAAGTTTTTTTGCCGAGGATATCGAAACCGATAGAAATCGCTGATGCAGTGTTGAAAATCCCGCGTATCTTGTATTTTGGGGAATGAAGTTTGTAACGGGAAAACGTTGCAACAAGGATATCAAAACTGATAAAAATCGCTAGTGTAATTAGAGCTCTATAGTTTCACCTGGGTATACTAAGCCACCATTTTGGTTCGTACTGCGCCCGTCGATGCCGAATTGACTACGCGTTACGCTCCGCATAGTCGGATTCGGCATCCACGGGCGCAGTATGAACAAAAATGGCGGCTTAGTATACCCAGGTGAAACTATAGAGCCCTAGTGTAATCTACCCCGACGCAGATAAATCGTTTACAGTTGTAGCCGAATTAAGAACATAAAGTCTCAGCATCTGTAGGCTGGTTGTTTGCGCTACAGCCTCCCTGTATACAGAAATCGAAAGCAAAAACTAGGTTCGAAGTCTAAGTGTGTTTATTAGGGTTGCGGAAGCAGCCAAGTTGATTTAAATCTTAAGTATACGTGTTAATCCGATAATAGTTTCCTAATTAATACCTCTCGGTACATGAGCTACCTTAGCCAGTTGTATAGAAAGTGCCAGTAGGGAAAGCGAAAGGCACTGCTTTGTATTTTTTATCAGTTTATGGAAAAATTACTTTCGTGTTGTAATGTATTTTGACCGGGAAGGAAGATGAAATCGAAATCTAAATTCTTTACCCTGATCCAGTCGACTGTGATTTCCTTGTGATTTCCATCATAAATGGTGCTTTTTACTGTTTACCCATCATTCTTCTATACATTTAATTAGTATTACGTTTTGGTTTTCATTTTATTAAGACATATCGTTATTGTTTATGTTGCAGGTACGTTGAAATATCTTCTTAATGGTGTGATACAGAAATTACAAGTATTTTGCGGTGACTTATTTCCTATGTCTCAGGTAGTTTTACTCTTACTGCCTCACTATAATAGATCAGGTGACTGAATATCAATCCAAAAATTCTTAATTCCGTCGAGGTGACTTATTTTAGTTGTAAAATTTGACTTAGAAACTACCTATATGAAAGGCCGTTGCAAAACTGTTCCCAGAAAAAACAGCGATGATCTTTTGAAGTACATATTATATATGTAACGGTACATGATGTAAATCCGGGATCGAACGTGAATTCCCGGGCAAGTACGTTGTAACCCAGCGTCATTGGGCAGTGGTGTTCATGACCAGGATATGACGTAATTTACATAGCTACTTGGGCCATGTTGGTACACGTTCAAATTATCATCACTTCCCGAGCTGATCGACGTTGCTCAGTACAGTTCGGGAAATGAAGTGCGCCTTATTGCATTATACTGTATTGACTGAACCCGATGCTTATCAGGACTCGAGTTGAGAGCAAATATTAGAAAAAGAGAGCCCCTCCAATCTGGCCCCGGCTTCAGCAAAAATTCTCGGAATTAACTTCAGTCTCGATTCTGGCAAATAATATTTGTCGGTCTCCGGCTCCAGCCGGCGAAATTTTTTTTTTTTTTTTTTTGATCGCTCTGGCTTCAAAAATGTTATCTTTGCTCCGGGTCTAATTAATTTTAATGGAAGAGGAAGGTTGGAAAAGTGTGATGAATATCGATGATGGAGGGATAGGAACAGAGGATATTTAAGGGATGGAGCCGAACGGTGAGTTGGCTTTGGCTCAAATAAAATTCTTAAATTAGCTCGGCTTCGCAGAAGAAAATTCTTGAGACTACTGTTTCACCAGAAATGCGATTTTTACTCCAGCTCCAGTTATTTTTACGGGGACGGAAAAGATGGAAGATTATGGGGACGGTCAAAGAGGAAAAAAAGGAGAGGGTTAAAAGGCTGGAGTCGAAAATTTTGCTTCCTGCCAAAAAATGATTACAACGATACCTTAGAGCACAGACAGGCTATGTCCAAAAGTTGAAAAGGACATAGCCGATGTGTGCATTAGATTCTGCTCGTCGAGCTGTTCTGCATGGGGTATAATAAGTTGCTCCACTTTCGCTTACAGGGCAGTCCATTCATGTTGATATGTCCATATCTATCTGTCTACCAATCCATATGTGTCTAGCAGTCTAGCAGTCTTGTATATCTGCTAGTTTTTTTATATCCTCTTCGGGACTGCTCATATCAAGATGGCCCAAAATGCCAAGATTTCCCAAGATGTATTGGAAAGTCTTGAGAAAGCCCGGTCTAGTTCTAATATTATCTGAAATTAACAAGAATTCCCAAGTAAATTGTAGACAAAATGGGTGTTCACGATATTTCCCGGTCTTTAACGTGCATGCCCGTTGGTTTTCATAGTTAACGTTATTTCCCGGCCATTAACGTCATTATGAAATTTACATCATGTACCGTAACGTATACATCCCTAAAACCGAAGTACACTGAAGCCAGCTAAAGCATGCAGAACGTTCAACCCACGAAGTTAAGTCTAGCGACCTGCAACTAACAGCATTTGAGGAGTTATCTGTCAAAAGGGCGTCCGTTCAATGTATTTCTTATGGAACGGTCGCCCTTTTGACAGATAACTCCTCGTTTGCTTTACTGGTTGCTGGCGATTGATTGATTGATAGGTTTACTTGGTATATTGACTGGCTCCAGTGTATGACTTGCCTGATGCAGTATTGCACTATTTATATCTTAATCTTGAAACATCACGTGTGTGTTAATTTCCGAAGTCAAAAACAGTGGTGTGATTATCTGCTTTTGAAGGAGAGTGATTGGTTGACGATCTGTCCATTCCAATTTCTTTTTAATACATCGGTAGTATTCAAGATAGTTTAAACAAAAATAGCATAATTGTGTACAATAATGATTCGTGATGCACCGTAAATCGGTGTGACTTTGCCGATTTTCATTTTTGACCATGTTACTGGCTCTGTGGCGAATACAGAAAATGTATTCCTAACACTTCGAAGGGCATAGATCGATGAAGGGACGTAGCTACAACACGTCGAAAACCAGTGGGACGTATCACAGGCCGAATAGGTGGCAAAGGTAGGCTATTTTTCAAGACCAGAAAAAGTTCCGAAATAGTAAACTGATAAATAAGGTCTGTGGTATCTAACCAGGCACCCACAGAAAAATTGTTGTGGTGTCATTTTAAAGCCTGAATTCTCAGCTTTCCGAGGATGTATAGGTCTAGGCATTTTCCAGTCAGCAATCAGTAAGTATAAGCGAAAAAACTACCCTGATGTGGTGACTTTGCCGCGTGCCCATTTCTGTTGTTATCAGTTTGAAAAGTTACAATCCTAGCTTTCGCTACATTCGTGAGGTTGTTTTGAGTTTTGAATTTACCTAGTATAGTTAAGGTCTCTCAGGAATGCCTCGACTAAGAATTTAGTCATCTTGTACTTTTTTATTTACATAGCATAATTCCAGGTCTGCGAACTTCTACACTGTTTCAGTCCCAAAAGAAGTTGTTTCACGATGGCTTAGCTTTGTTCTCAATCTTGATTTCCTGATTCAGTTTTTCTTTCCTGTAATGCCATGATCTATTCACCAAGCTCTAGTTGTGTACCCTCATTCCTCGATTCAATATGCTTATGTTCAGACATTGTCCTGCTTGGTGTTAAAACATTGTCGGCCATAAGATGACTGACACGTTGTTGTGTAATTTTCTCGTTATGATGATTTGTAAAATGATAACTAGGGCAGTATGGTTTCCCTTTCCTGTCCTGCATCGCAGTTTTTTTACGATTATGATACCATTCGTGTTGGTAATACCAACACCTATGGGTATGCTCACTGGTTTATTCCACTTCAGAATTAATTGTTGCTCAACTTCATGGGTTATTTACTACGTAAAAACTTTCCCGATTAGCAGTACGTTTTTTGGGTATTTGAAGGAAAGCCTAAGGACTTTTACCGCGACCTCGGCGAGCTAAAGGTGTGAATTCATAGAATATTGCATTCTATAATATGTTAAATTCCTTATTTTCCATTTCCTACTTTTTGTGGCCCACTTTCCTGAACGCGTTTGTAATCGCTCCCTCAGAACTTTCCATCAACAGTTACCGTTAAGTTGTCTTCAATTACACGAAGGCTGGCCCGCCAAGTCTTTGGTATAGCATATTTGATGTAATAACTTGTTTTATTGTAATTTATTGTCTCCACAGTTCAGGTTTATAATATTACAGACGAAATCCAATATCCATATGGCCCTTCCTCGAGAAATCACAAATTGGTGTGGAGATGATTTGCATGTGTCACGTCATTGTTGAGGTTCACCAAGACGATTTTAAGACATCACCAGCTCGCAATAACTACTATTGACAACTACTGTTGTTAGCCGTTAGCAAATCACGATAATGATTTTCTTAGACGCCACTGTTGTTAATCAAAATTAATTATCATTTAATTAACGAACTACCTCTAACCATCACAGCACCTTACTGGTTTCGATTCTCGACCTGTTATGTTGGTTTTTCTATACATTGCCTCTACCAATATTGTCGTTTCTCGTCTGCCAGGTAATTATTGCCGATTAGCATAAAGTTGACTTATGCATTAGGTACAGACTAAGTGAAGAGGAAAACGAATACAGAAGATGCTTTTTCTCTCCTTTCTGCTTTTAATTTATGCTAAGCTCGTATAACGTTGTTTGACTGCAGTGTAATGTGAGTAAACGAAGAATGGGAAAACAAAAGAGGTGTTACTCGCAATTCGGCGCCAATTACAGTGATGCAACCGCAACGCTAGATGTGGCCTGGTAATGGCCCACCGATGGACGACGTGATATTGTGTACTCGAGCACTATCTTTGGTGTGATATTTTTCTCTGTTTCGTGACCGCCAGTTGTATAGGTATCTACAAATCGTTGTTGCTCTATGCCCAATTGCCCAAGCTGCAAAATGGGACAGCAGTAGAAAAGACTAGTTCAGCATTCATTCATACCTGTATAACCGAGTGAAGGTGATCAGGTTGATGAATTGCGTGTAGGCGTTTCGCGCGTCTCGGTGTTCGTTTTATTTGGCGGATGGTGAGATGACGTCGACAGTGCTGAACTAGTGCTGGTGCTGGTCCCTCGAGCGTGTAGCGAAAACAGCTCTGCAAACTCGCCGGTAGAGATTGCGTGTTTGAAAGACAGTTCTGGCCTAATGCTACAGCTGCTACAACCGATCGAATTTGAAAGGTGAACTGTGGAGCGCAGATCTCGGTGGTCGCGATTTGATGGTTCTGTAACCATGGTCGTTCGCAAGCTCAATGTTGAACGTTTATAAACGTGCCATATCATTACTCGGTTATTAGTATCATCAGCAGTTATATAGGTGATTCGTAGCGTTTGTATGATCGTAATCGTGGAATAAGAGCTCGAGGTGTGGTAGGACGTGGACGGTCTTCGTGGTCTACAGAGAGTGGCGACGCCGACGCGTAATATGATCGCATGTGTTCCAGAAATTTTCGGCCGCTATGTAGTTGGTGTGATGGCTGAACGAGAGGCGGTTGGGCGAGAAGCGATGGAGAGAAATTAATTCGAATCGAAGTTGTGGGAATGTTGATGGAAGCGGGAACCTTTCCTTCGGAGAAAGAATCGGATTCAGTACGAGTCGATCGGGGTGTCGTGGTCAGCAGATTCCATGGTTGGAAATATTGTGTTTGGAAATTCGTGAGAGTGATCGGTTTCGCCAGCTGCGAGAAGCTGCGGTGTTATGTTGGTTTTGTCCTAGCTGGGATGGTTTCCGGTGGTGTTGCCCTACTTCACACGATCGTGTACTTTCTCTGGTGGATTTATATCATGTTTTGCTAGTGTCAGGGCGCTTTTGTCTGGTTGTAGTATAACGAGATTTGAGCTGTTTTTTTGTTTGTATACGAAGTCGGTTCCTTTTTACAGTTTTTTGAATTTGGGTCCATGTTATGCGGTAGCGCGGTAGGCCTAGTATGTGTAAGTGCAGTTTTATCAAAGGAAGACATCAGTTTTGCTTATCTAACTTTTCAAACTTAATTTGCTAACACAACCTTTTCTGGATGCCTCGGGCATTAGAATTGTACTTTAGTCTACATAGTCGTGCCTTTAACCCAACTCCTGAGTATTTATTTATAGTAATTACAGAAAGTTGTGCGAGGGATTGAGGGCCAAGGTAACTTAAGTGTGTGCAAATTTTGATATCGTTTTAAATGTATTACTTTGCTGCAAGGCTAGAACCAGGGGAACGGAAGAAAACATTGCTTCGTAACAACTTTGTTGATGACTTTCTTGTTAAAATTTACCATATTGTTACAGGCACATAATACTATCGTACATTTGTGCAATCTCTGCTCCCTGTTGTAAACATCCTGACTTGGCTATTGAAACTTGACCCCTCTCAATTTTGTAATTTTGTTCGCGCCTCTTGTTAGACGGGGTGGTCCATTTGAGGTGTAATCAAATATCTGGTAAATTGTTTGCCTCCTCCTTCCACTATAGTCAGCCGAAATCATTAGGCCATCTCTACCTTTTATATTATGTAACTTTTATTATTCCTCGATAAATCAAAATAAATTCTCTTGAACCTCTCCCTCCCCTTATGGACTTGACAACAGAAAGAAGCAAGTGAGAAGTTGCTCTTCCCTTCGGAGATGTCAGGAAGTTGCTTTTTAATGGCGTGCCTAGATCAAGGTATGTGTCCTAAAATGTTGCTGTCACTACAACTTTAAATCATTCGTAATTAATTGAAAACCCACTCTCATCAGAGCTTGACATAATTTCGGTTCAGCACTCAGAAAATCTGTGAAATTGTGTTGTTAGAATTCTCAATAATAATTGTTTAGTGTCGAGTCTTAAATCTGACTCTCACTTGAGCTCCGAATCTCGGCCTTAGTATACTGATGCGAGTGTTCGTGTAGTTTTTAAAATGCAATTCTTACAATTGACACGAAATTGAACATAGTTTTTTCATCTGGGCCTAAAAGGAAGCTTCCTGTTTAAGAGGAAGAGTCTTTTCTTTCGAGACAACCTCTCTAAAAAAACCATCCTAAAACAATACTGGTCTTCAAACGCTTGTCCTCGGTGTTCCTACATTACGTCTTATTAATTTTCCAGCATTGTTAGCAATATTTTTTAATTTTTCCAGCGACCTCTACGAATCTAAAATTTTATTATTACATTTTATGCATCGAATGTATGTAAACCAATCACGAAAATTCTTCTTCCCGCTGGTCTTTTCCCTCATAGTTGTATTTTCTTTCGATTAAAACGATACCACAAGTAGTTACCCGAACTTCTGACTTATGATCAAGTTACCATGATACCATAGAATGCATCCTCTGGTCGGACATCTCGTTGTATTTCTCGACCCTAATTCGGTCTCAGCGTGTAGTCCGCAAATGCAGCGTACGAATTCCAGAAATAAACGGAACCCCTAACTGCGGATCCAACTGCCAATTATAATAATTGTTATTCTAGCTACATACAGCGCGCGTCAATAATAGTTAGATTAAGTTCAGTTGACAAGGGCATCGCGATGGTAAAATAAACTCGACCGAGTTAGCGCGATGGTTCTCTGCACACATACGCATTTGAATCGTAACCCACTAATAGGGTCCTACCCTACTGTAAACTCTATTGCAACGAGGGTGTTTCATTGTCTGTATTGGGTTTCAATGTGCAAACGTGCAAAGTCTTCTTACTATCAGCTTGTCGATGACGGAGATGCTCACTTGCTCAGCATGCTGAACAAACACGCAGAACCGATCGGCGATCACTCCGGAACCTAATTGCAACTCCATTGTTCTGGTTGCATTAGTAACGAAAGTAAATCCGATTGCTATTTCACGAGACAAAATATCGAATCATCCACATTCATTTGCGGTTGTGCCCTTGTGCCAGTGGTGCCAGAGCCGAGGGGATACTTGCCCCCACTCGTGAAGAATGATTTTATTATTTTAACACGTTATCGGATTTTCCACCCAGAAGGATGCTGAATTTCGTAGCACTGACGTCTCGGGTACGGAGTTGAAGCTCCTGGTTGCCCATTGTACGTAGGAATTACCCTCATGCTGGGACCGGCGGTCCCTCGTCTTACTTGGCGATCTTTAAGAGATTGGCTTCGTGTCTGTATGTACTCCTATGGGTTTTCAACTTATAGTTGGACTGTCTGGCTGACTGCTCGAAGCTAGGATTGGACTGCGAGGTCAAGTGTGGACTACCCGGCCTAATTAAGTCAGACTAGTGTACCGCCAACGGAGTATGGGGTCTAGGAGGAATGACCGCGGGGGAATTCACCGCGGAAAATTGAACGCAGTCAAATTACCGTGTGGTAAATTCATCGCAGGAAAATTAATCGACAGACAAGTATCCGACAGGTGAATTAATCGCAGGAATAATGAACCGGAGAACAATTAATCACATGACTGCTTCCTGATTTTGCGTGTTCCATTGGCACGACGATAACGAATGCATCATTTCGCATATTCGAATGCGTAAAAATTGGTTAATAACAGAAAATGCTGATGTCTGGAGGAGTCTTAGAAACTAAGAAGTTTCAGTTTTAGCAAGTTCTGAAGAGTTTGAAACAAGTATTAATTGAAGAATTTTAAAACATCTTGATAAAGTTTTGAGAAACTTTAGTCTAGCTCAGTCGAGTTGAAAATCGTTAAGAAATTTTGAACAGTTTTAGCGTGTCTTAGACAAGTCTGGGAGAGTCTAAATGAAGGGTACAGGGAAAGAAGCAGGTAAGTCACTTTTTTGGCAAAATTCAGTTATTGATACCGTTGGAATGGGAGTAATGAGCAGAAGTAGCTGAGCTATTATGGTAGGATGCCTGAAAGGATGCCACAGTCCAGAAAAACTGGTTTCAGAATTCACAGAACCACGTATGTAAACAATTTTTTTTCTCATTTTTCTCGCTTCGCCACAAAAGTGACTTACCTGCTTTTTTCCCTGTACGCTTCAAATGTTTCTTCGATGACAATGTTAAATAGTTTTAGCTAGTCTTAAACCACTTACCTTATCTCCTTACTTCTCCGGGGGAAATGATTGATTGGTATTGGGGTAAAAGCTGAAAATTCTTCAAAAATTGTCGCTCAATTGAGAATCCGCGGGAAGCTGAAGAAATTTGATAGTACATTTTGGTAGGTATTTTCAGTTTAATGTTTGATCCTCAATGAGAAATTCAGAGACGCGAATCTTTCAAAACTCTAAATATTTCGAACTCTTCTGTTGATTCAGTTACCATTTTGAAGGCATAAAAATGATTAAAATGTTTAACGGGGTAAAAACCATTCAATTTTTACACATTTTCAGTTGTCTCTCCCAGAACTGCTTCCTGGATCTGCCGCGCTGCTTCTCGAGTAAAATTCGCGGTGTAGCACACAATTTATTTTTCTCTGATTTTTCTTATACACCATGAATATGAGGGCTAGTCCGTAAGTAAGCTTTTAAAATCGTTCTAAATTTTGAATGGGTGGAAATTTTTGGATCAAAATTGGAGGCAATATTGTTCTGACCTTCGATCAGACGTAGCGATAGCTTACCTCCTTACTTTCGAGCACGTTATTGATGATTTATGTGGTTATCACTGAAGTAAGAATTTTAAGATGCCGTCCACGTCTGATGTTCGCTCAAATATTTATTTTTTGTGGTTACATATTACATTTTCAACGATTCTCCGGCACGGCGTGGCCATTTTACCAAAATAACCGGATCATACGTCTTTCTTGTATCATTTTGCTTTACCCGATAGACGCAGAATGAGAAGCCAGCCACGCGAACGATCAGTCTTCTCCCTCATCTACTCAACTGGGTACGTGAAGTTCAGAGGAAGGGCTCCAAGAATTCTTTAAACAAAAATCATCGAAATTGTATCTGAGTGGTTAATCTTTCACATCCTCTCCTGGGTGCTAAGCTTGCATTTTTTGCTTCTATTACTTCTGTCGTAGAACTATGTCTGACAAATTTTCTGTCAGAAAAGCCTATTGCCCCACTGCTCTTCAAATAAAAACTTCTCTTACCACGGCTCTTATGGAGTATGTAGAAGATAAAACTGTTCACGAGAAAGAATCGATGGTGAATAAAATTAAATGTGTTAAAAAGGAAAATCTGATTTTTAGCAAAAACATTCATTTAGGTTTCTCTGTCAAAACGCCCATCTGGCGGAAAAAATCCTGATGCAAAGGTTTAAGGATTCCACAGTGATTGTCAGCAAGTCCTGGAAGATTCAGGAGCGGTCTCCTTTAACTCACAAAATGGTTAGAGGAATTTCTTATCTGGATCCGGTGGTAGTCGTTGAAACTCCTAATCTCGCAACAGGACGGATCGTTGTAGCGCTGGAAATACATCCAAAAATCTTCTAACAGGCTCCAAAGCAAACCGAATTAAAAGCGCCTTCGTCCTTTGGTGAAGCAGCCTTGACCACAGTATGTCACGGCTTGATTCTTTGTGGATGAATCTTGTAGAAACAGCATCCTCCGTTGTGACTTCCAAAGATGACTTAAAAGACTTTTTGAACGCCAATTTCATTGTTGTGAACCAACATGAGGAGTCCCTTATCGGCATGCGTGCTGTTTTTGATGCTATTGCGGCCGCTGGTGGTGTTCTTAATGTGGACGTGACCAAAGGAATGATCCACGCCATGAGAAACGCGCATATCAAGTGCAAAGGAGCCAGAGAAAAGCGTACTGTGGAGGAAAAGGCTGAGGCAGCGTCTCGAGGTTTAAAACACCCTGGATTATGTGAGGTTGGCTAGCTTGGGGTTTAAGATACTCTTGGTTATATGGGGTTGGCTTGCTTGGGCTTTAAAACGCTCTTGGTTACGTGGAGTTAACTCGCTTGGGATTCAGGATAAGGGCGGGACTAATTTAGGGAAGGGGGGGGCTAATTTTGTTTCACCAAGTATACTGGACTAGAACATTATAACCGGGAAATTTAATAATACTAGTCGGGAAAACCGGGAAATTTTTTCTGACCTGGCGCTAGACACTCTGTTTTTGT
Organism: Acanthococcus lagerstroemiae; assembly: GCA_031841125.1. Classification (NCBI taxonomy): domain Eukaryota; kingdom Metazoa; phylum Arthropoda; class Insecta; order Hemiptera; family Eriococcidae; genus Acanthococcus; species Acanthococcus lagerstroemiae. Next base: position 37,333,035 of record CM063108.1, on the reverse strand, counting down.
ACAAATCGTTGAAAAAGGGCCGATCCGGAATTTAGTTATCTTACAATCGTTTGGCGGAAACACTGTTTCAACATTGCAAGGAGCTATATGTTTTTTGATAATCATGTAGATGGATCATATTTCTGGTACCTACGTTTTTTCTTCACCTCTTTCTGTTCATCAATCGGGCTACCTGTGTGGAACTGATTTCGAAGGGTTGCTCGAGACGCTGTGTACACCCTTGTCTTGTCTTTTTCGAAATTATTTCACGGCTGTAAAACGAACCCGAAAACGAGACGCATCGTCGATCCTCTCGAAAATTAGTACAAATTATATCGTGCTCGACATCAGCCCGGGCTCTTTTATAACCTCGAGACAGAATTAACGCCGACGATTTATAGACTTTTTTGTATATACACGATTATAAAATCGTTGGAACAGATGTTATTGTTGAGGAAAAAAAGTGTTCTGTGCTGGAACCTATGGAAGCATTATAAAGCTGTGTTACGTTGATTCTCCTTCATATCGTGTTCTCTTTTTGTGTGTGCGTTAAAAAGTGAAATCCTAAACTGAGGAAGCCGGTCAAGTACTCGGATAGTAGATCACGTTTTTGAATCCGAATCTTTATGTACGAAACCGTCAATGTGGTTTGAAAATGAAAACGCGGGAATTAGCGGAGACGAGAATTGTACGAGAGAGGAGGAAAAAAAAATCGAAAGTAACTCGCAGTTTCGGTGGAAAATTAATTATTCCTGAAGGCGGTGTCGGCGTTCAATACCGCGAACTTGTTATGGTCGTTAGTCGTTATATGTATGTATAATCGTGAGACGTTAAAGACGTTCCACACGGACTAATCTCAATTAGCCCTTTTAGTTGTTGATTATTTTTTTGAGAGCACCGAGCAGCCAGCACCTCACGCACTATACGCGGGAAGCTGCGCCGATATGCGAGAAAAAAGCGATCCGGAATGCAGATGCAAGCTGCGTTTCTTCTCCAGTCGCCTCATCGTTTCGAATACGAATGTTAATTATGACTAATGAGTTATATGTCTCTCTCTTTCGTTTCATTCATTAAAAACGAATAATCTTAAATAAACTCGTTTAACTCTTCATCGAGCTCTGGCTGTCTCTCGTGCTCTATTTTTCAAATTTCCGAGGTGCACTTCGTATAGTCAACTGGTGGGTTGTTCCAAACAGACCCGGTGGGCAGAATTAGTTTGCATACCGACAATGACATTTATACGTTTGACGAGCCTGCATTCTAATCAGATGTTACAGTTGAACGTAATTTCTCAAGCGCAGGTCTTCATTTTGTTGAAAAATATGTAACCAGAATTCGTAATCGAGTCTCGGGAAGACCAAAGGCAGCGCCGCCTTTATTTTCTTTAGAAAGACCCTTACCTAACCTTGTGTTCGCCTAAACGTCTGCACGTATCTCTAAGTAATTTCAGAGTAATTTCGAGAATTTCCGAAGCACGCCGAATTATCGCGTGTAGACCAAATAAACGGAATCGTATTTCTTTTTTTTATGATTGGCATTTAATGACAAATGGCGTGGCGTAAGTCGACACCGCCTATATTTAATAATGTTTAAAACCACTCACGTCGGAAGTCACGTTTGACTAGGTTCTGTGTTAACTATATTCGGTTTTATTACCAAACGACCCCCGGTAGTATATGTATATTTTTCCGAGTGTGAGAACAGTTTCTCACTAATTAACGTCAAAACTGGAACTGCGTTTTTTTTTTTTTTAAAGTACACGCGGCTTGCTTTTCGATCCGCTGTTTGAACGCCTGTCTGTCTATCTGTCTTCTTGTCAAAGTATGGTTCGATATCGGGGTAACCTTTACTACTATACAAGTTGACGAAAAGTTACGTATGAAGCCTTTTGTAACTTTTGATATTTTACTGGATATCAAGCCTCGCAGCGTATACATTGTTCCAGGGGGTAACTTGGGAGAACGCAACAATTTCAACCTCAATATTTTAGCAAACGAGCAAAGAAGCTCCGCGTTTCAATTTTACGTCCAAATTTGGGGATTAGAACCTCCGGCGGTAAACCTTCAGCTTGTCCCTATCCTCTGTCCCACATTACTGACCTGATTTTCATAATCGAATCCACCCAGAGGTCGCTGTTTGTTTGTGTTTGTCTTACTAGATGGTTCTAATGTTTGAAGACATGAAGTGTGCTCCGAATCCCTTCCTTTTTTCAGTTGAGGGCCGGCGGATTGTTTGAGAACTATGTGGAAAATAGCGTCAATCAGCCTTCCCGCATTGGTTACATGAACTCCGTCGCCCAGCCAAAAATCTACTTTATGACCGTCCATCCAGCTTTCAATCCGACTGTACCAACTCGTTCATTTTTATTCTTAGTTCTGTGTTATACTCGCAAGTGGACGGTCAGTTGCATTATTTATGAACTAGATGGTTTCGTCTTATCGGGTTTCAGTTGAAAGTTCCGAAGCCTCTTCATTAATCCGGATTGTGATTTGGCCATCTTTCGTTCTTTGATCTTCGACTGACTGAGTCTGAAGTCCGCATTTGTCTGTGGTTGTCAATACCGCCGAACATATTTTGTTTAGTAACCAGATTATAAATCGAATGCCGGTTTTCAAGAAGATTTTATCTTCTATTGGACCCTCATAAGCGATCGAACCTCCTTGGGAACCGATACTCGAAGAAGACTCTTTTGGTTCTGAGACTGTCATCTTCCGAATTCATCTAAATCATTTGTCTTATATTTATTCAACAGTAACAGCTTTGTCGTTTACTTTCATTGTAGCTTGTATATAGATGACGAATCTAGCATACAGAAGATGATAGTCGTTGATATTTCCATCGGCAATAAAGATATATGTTCAAACGTCCGTGGTTTTTTGGGGGGATAGGGGTGAAGAGCGGGGGAAGTACGAATGCCTCTAGGGGGTCGCGAAGCCTGAATCATCTCCTATGCTCCATTCTTCGTTTTCCATTTTTATTTTCTCTTATTCTCTTATTATTGTCTCCCATCGTTACCCCGTTGAATCGTTTTCTTTTTAGACCTTGCAGCTAGAATTTCAATTACGATATTGATGGACATATTGTTTTACAATTACTTTGCATTAAAATACGAATATTCATTTCCGAGCTCGAAAATAGCTGTGTTATTTCCTCAGTCACGTCTCCTGAAAGTCTCAAGGCCTGTGGATACACTATCCCTATTTTCTTGATTTTGGCTGATACCTACTCTAAAGTGCACTTAGTTGTAAAAGAAGTGACAACATTGTCATTGAACGTATGATTGTTTTACAGTGTTTACATTAAAGTTACAATGTTTATGAATCGTAGATAATACTCTCACACGCTCAAGTCTCGAGGTCTCATCCCCGACCTTGATAACGATTGAACCATCGTTCTTGTATTGGTTTTTGGCTGACTGAGTTGAGTATCCACGTTTGATTGTGGGTGTCGATACCAAGAGCTCCTCTGGTCGACTATTAGATTGTAAATCAAGAATTTTTTCGCCTCTTTTTGTTCCCGGCCTCTCTGCTTCAGGGCTCGTCTCAGTCCTCTGTCTGATTTGTACAACCAGTACCGGCTTCGTCGTGCTTGCATTGCAGCCACCATAGATGCCGGGTCTAGCATACGAAAAATCGACGTTGCCATTTCTTCTAATAATGAAGATAATGATGTCTGTGGTTCTGTCTTCATCAGGTAGAAAGTCCAGAGCATAGGACATTGGATAAATGAATGCCATTGTTTAGTTGAGAAATTGCTCAACCTGCTCTTATCGCCTCAATGTTGACTGGCTTGTCTCTGGAGACCCTTTGAGTCAAGTAGATTTTGTTCTCCATGGTCGTACATAAAGTAAACTTCTGCGGGTTTCTTAGTAGTCTTCAGTCAGTCAGCATTCAGTATGCAGTAGTAGTTGGTATGCCTTCACTATAAGACATTCCGATTGGTTAACAAGAGTAACGCAGTTAGTGCAAAGCGTGTATTGTCCTCAGTGAATCAGAATTCAGTATCTGATGGTATATCTGAATTGATGCTTACCCAAAAATACGAAATTAGAACATGTCTATTATGAATGGAATTGATAGATTTATGGAGTGGGGATGAAACCCGAATGGCTGGTGATTGTGCGAAATTCAAATAGCTAGTGATGGGATAGTTTGGTGGGGCGTATGGCGATGCACGGATACCAAAGTGGCTCCCCAGACACCGCACCCCCAGCCTCGGAAACTATCCTTTCGATTATCGCATCAGTAGCCAGAGGAACCTAACGTATGTTTCAAAGTATTATAAAGGTAGATGTTCACTTGTTTTTCAGTTTTCCTTGGAAATCATCCCTATTTTGCTCAACTCTGATGAGGTCTAATAGCGTACTTCTGAATGGGATGATCGGATGCAATGACGCCGAAACGAAGGACCGTACCTGGATACAACGCATTCCCAAAAAATTTGAATGTAGGGGATACAGAGTATTATATGCACCGAAAAAATTGGAAATGCACAGCCCCGTAGCCGAGTTTATGCGTGGGTGGGGCTCTATGAACCTTTTGGGGGGCCGAGGCCAACATTTTTTAACAAGCGAACGGAAAAGTGTACATGGGTTTTGTATTTTATTTCAGTGGGTGTCTCGCCTCGTTGTCTAAACAGGCTCGGGTAACTTAGCGAGAGTGTACTGAGGCTATTACATATAAATCTCATTTCTCAATCCAAGAGTCCCAAATTAGTTAACCAAGTTTTTGTTTTAAATTTTGAAATGTTTCCGTGATATTAATTTATTCTTTTCATCCCTTCTTTCGTTCTTGTTCAGCGTAATGATGATTTTCTTTTAAATGGTGGTATCTTTCCCTAGGGGGGCTCAAGATACCTTTAGAGGGGGTTAAGCCCCAGCTTGCCCCCCATGGTTACGGGACTGGAAATCTATTCAGCAAGTTAATAGAAGCCCTTAGAGATTTCAGAGACGAGATTTATGAAATTTAGGAAGATCCACAAGATTTTTTCAAGATTTTTAGCTTATTATCTCCACTTTTGAAAAATTAAGTGAAATTATTGATTTATTTTTTGTACTTATTGATTAAAAGTTTTATTTTTGTATTAAACCTACCGACGGTACTGACCGGAGAGGGGGATTTGAGTTTCACCAAACGCAATTTTCGTAACAAAATAGAAATATAATTGAGGACCTGACTTCCAAACCGCGCTTAGTCCAAAAAATCAAAAATTGAGTTCTTAGCGCAATCTGGTGGAGGAAGTTAAAAGGCATCTTTTAGAGTTGGTTTCACGATTTTATCACGACTTACTCGTATAGCCAGCTAAACCTTTCGTTTGTTCTTTTTTATAATACTGACTTATTTACTTTTGTTTTCCAATTTTATGAATATAAGGCTCTTACGACTGTAAGTCATACTTGCCTTTCCCTGTTCGGGGAAGGGGGATGTACGAGGATGTCTGAAGGGTGGAGGGAGGGGTAACATTATTCACGTGTGCCTTGTTCACCTGAATGGGTGTCTCTAAGCTGTGTTTTCCGATTTCCGACAGTTTCTAGGTCAAGATGTACGAATTTTAACCTTTCGAAAGTATGACATGATCTGCCAAAACGAGCTAAGTCCCCGACTTCCCCCCCCCCTGCACTCATGTAGCTCGAAGACTGTTCGCACGCCAACCTTCATACTTGGGTGATATTAGCATTGACCCCTCCTCTTTCCATCCATGCAATTGAATCAGTGTTACCACTTATCGTTCGCGAGTCGGAAGTTTTTTTTTCGATTTCCAACATTTCGTTTTTTGGACTAAGCGCGTTTTGGAAGTCAGGTCCTCAATTATGAAAAAGTCACTACTGCTGCTCCCTAAATAAGATAGTCATTCAGTAATCACCCTGCTCTTGAGTGCACGGTTGCCTTTTTAGGTTAATAGACCACTACAAAAAAATCAAATTGATTACATTGGGATGACATAAGCTAGGACATTACCTCTGGACATATGAACTTCCTGTTTGAATTATTTCTGGCATTTACTCGGCCATCCTGATCTTGAGTCTGCCCTCCGACTATCGGAGTCACAACTGACAGTCTGTAACGACGAGGTTGATTAGGAATAATAGTTATTTACCCAGTAGTCGTCTCTAACTCAGTTTGTACGGAAGCAACCACGCGCAATCATTGTTATTATTTTTTTGCCTTTCCTGATGATTGTATTAGTAAGTTAAAAGCTGAGCCGCCATTCCCTGCGGTTTTTCCTTCCACTGGAGTAAGACCTTAACCTCGAAGTAGTTCTTTGCGTCACAAATTCATCTAGCTGGTAATATGACTGGGTGGCTATTTCATTACGATTCGCCGGCACAGCAGAGCAGTTAGAAGCATCTTCAACTGCGACAGGCCGACAGCCAACAAGCCGCAGCCGCCCGCGCGGTTTCGTCTTCGAACCGTTTAATTAACGGACGACGAATTATCCGATTCCAAACATAAAGCTTTATTAGTGCTGTCAAAATACATTGTCTCTGTCTCCGTTCCTTTATTGTTTATGGTTCCATTGTCAAACGCCACTTAACGCAGGAAGTGACGATCATTGTTTGGTTCAACATTCACTTTGTTCCAGCTCATAAACGCAATTTGCCCGTTACGAAAAATAAATAAAAAAGGCGCGGTCGCCTCCTCCGACCGCGTTCTCGGTACATTTGGCCACGTATAAAATACCGGAATGTCAAAAATTTCTGTACCATATTGTCTCCGTCTCTCTCGCTTGCTCTTCGTTCTCTCCTTTTCCAGTAAGTATTCGTTCTTCCTTTCCACAATGCACCTACACGTTCTGTTTGATGAATATGTTCAAAAGGGAGGTCCAACCGCCGAATGGAATGACTATCGCTGAAAATTACTATTATCCAGCGTGAAGACGTCTAATTTACGTATAGACCAACAATAGTCTCTTTTGGATAGCCAATGCCGCCGAACGTGAAAGTTTTACCAGAAAACGAGAGAATTTCCGTATTCTCAATGTATACTGTTATTTTATGAAAACGATGTATCGAAAATCACCCGGCAAAAATCTTTCGAAGAGATCCATCCACCTTTATTCATTGCTATGTGCCCCAGAAATGTGATTGTTTGGATTTTATGCTTTGTAATTTTTCTTGGCTTCACTCGCTCGACCAAGTACCAACCGACCACAAAGTTCTCGGCATGTACCGGAAACGTACTACTTGCCACTGCTGCGATTTTCCACGAATCGGGCTAAATTATCGTATTTTAGTTACTTGTTCAATTTTCTCGAATTTCTCGAATTTTGAGATTTTTTTATTGTCAAAATTGTTATCAGCCTTCGATTATTTTTCAAAAATGTGACTTCAGGTTTCCAAGAAGCTCGCTCAAATTCTTTCCACTGAGCTGTCACACATGTGTGATGAAATACCTATTAGTACATTATTTTGAGTCTAATTGGTACCTTATAGAGTCCAAATTCAGGCACATTATCTTTGATACGCTCTCCTGTAAGGTTACGATCTTGACGGACTTGATGTTCCTTTTTGGAGGTGGAAGTTGGAAGGTCGCATTTAGAAAATCTCTATGTAATTTCTCAAAAGTCAAAAAATGTTTATTGTTTAGCTGCTGTAGAATGTTGTGCCGATTCTAAAAAGTAATAACTGGTAGTTGATACATGGTAGCCAGTAGCCGGAAGTTTTTTTATTTTGGAAGTAAGTTGGAAGTCAGAAGCTTTATAAATTTGCGGAAGCCGGAAGAGACGCTTCTTCAATCGACTTCTCATCCCTGATTACTTACATACGTACGAGTTGTTTGACTCTTAATATTAAATTAAGTCATTTTCTGAATTATTCGAATTTCAAGATAGTTTCGTTTCGTCCAACTTCTTTCATAACTCGTTTGTGATTTTCCCAGGGTTATCGCAATTCAGCGACACCTTCCTGTTTTGAAAATTATGTTGTGAAAATCTTCTAGAAAAATCCATCCAGCTTTTATTTTTTGCCTTCTGCAACAAATATGACTCTTTAGCTTCTATACTTCTTTGTAGATATTGCAATCCCCTCCGCTACCCCACCTACCCAATCCGTCTCGCTCGTCACTCACCCATCCTACTCCAGCAGTTCTCGGCATCTACCGGAAACTTGCTCCATGGTGTACTGGATATACGAACTCATCTGTTACCAGGTTTGTTTTCGAAAAGAATGTAAATAACTTCACAAACTCAAACGGGACTGGATAATTTTGCTCTCGTTCACGACTAATGACTTGTGAATAAAACGACTCAGTACCGTAATCTAATTCTATGGATTCAGATGTTATTTCGGCCAGAACCGAAAACCGAGTCTTCGACACAGTCATATCGAGGTTCTTCGTAGACCGGCTCGATTTGTCGTTTCCCTTAGTCAGCCACATTGAAATAAAATGATATTTTGCGTGTTTGTAACGGTGAACATCGACGATCGTGTCAGTGACCATTGTAAGTTCAAAGCCAGGCGACCGGATATCACCGGAATGTTACAATTTAGAGAAATCGGAAGGTCAATTTAAAATTTCGAAAGAATATAATTTTGAAGGCTAAACCGTTCTTACACCATCATTTATGCTGCATCCATACCAGTCTACCTGACTATATGTCTTCTTACCATCCATCCAGCTTTGCAAATTCGTTAACGCGATTGTCTTCCCTTCACATCGTTACCTGTCTTTCAAACCGTTTAAGTCGCGACCGCGACCATTTTAATCGAAATATTATTCATCGTACAATCCGGAGCATCGGGACTGGTTATTACGACCGAGTAACACGCTCATTTACTCGTTCATCGCCCTTCAATACGATCCATCACCTCGTGCATTCATGTATAATCCACCAGCAGCCAGCCAGCCAGCGTTTCTTTTATTTTCATTTTCCGTCTAACCTACCCTAATATAAATAATTTGATGCCGGTCTTCAAGGGAGTCTCAGAAATCCTTTTATCGCGTACTGGCTTTTGTTGAAAGTTTCTATAGTGTATCGTATATCCGTTATTCTTGCACTCGGGATGGTAGGGGTAATTTGTATGCAAATAATGTACCCACTTACGGAGTTTTGAGTTGCCCCAGGCTCCTCTGTCTTATCCCGCTCGTTTTCTCGTTCTACCTCTCATTCTTGTCAGCGTATACGGTGGTATTTTACTTTATATTCGGAAAAGAGTTATTATTTTATCTCGTCTTCGGGGCCACCATGCACCATGTCTTTCTCGCACTTACTCTCTTTGCTGAACTCGCCACCGAAGCACGTGAAAAGTTCTTTATTCATTCAAGTCACCCGTGTTCTATTAAAAAAATAAAATAAAATAATAATAATAATAATAATAATAATAAAACTTTTCAAACATTCCTAGTAAAATTCTAGGCACTTTACTTTGGAGAGCCAGCAAACTCCGATAACAATGACCATATAGTTTTTAATAGGTCTTCGTATCCGTGACGGCGTTTTGTTTGTCGTACGTGCCAACGCCGTTACCAGATACCAGTTTCGTATGTTACGTAGCCGGAGTCAGAGGATCGGATATAGGATATAGGAGTCGAAGGTTAAAAATTGTTACCGCTAATGCAGTCAGTACGACGCCGGCCGTTTCTCACGCACACGCATTACCGTATTCTGGCGGAGAATCCATAAAGAATATGTGTACCCGGGGCCGCGCGGCTATACAAAAAAGTTCATTTGCATGAACCTGCTGGACAGTGCCCGCTGAGTGCTTCCTCGGCTGTTGCTTCAGCCCCGGTCCCAGCCGCAGCCAAACAATTCCGACTCTTCGGCTGATCGCGAGATACGCGCTCGTTGTGGAAAGTAGAAATATTCAAGCGTTCCACTTTCAGCTGTGAATTTCCAAGTCCGATTGTTGATTGTTTTCGACAATGTGATCGAAGATCGCCATCATTGCTCGTATATCTCGCGCCAGTGCTGGATGTGCTGCGACATCCGTTCTTGCGGCGACTAGAAGATGCAAAGGAAGCTAACGAGGTAATTAGAAACGGCGACTTTCCACAACTGCGGGTGCAAGATTCGGAAAGAGATCTGATATCGCGATAATAGCCTCAGTCTCTTGGTCTAAGTTCCAACAGACTTTCAACGACCATATTCCTTTTATTTCCATTAGAGGTAAAGCACACAACGGAAACACACTGAAACATGTAATTTATAATAAGACGTGATACAGCGCTCAGATTCTGGAATTTTAGAATGGACTCACCTAGATGTGTTTATGTATTGTAAATGTAAACATGGCCGGTATTCCTAGCTGTCTGCCAACTCTGGTTTGCACTTGTAGTTCCTGCGAAAATTTTCTAGAAAATTAGAAGACAGTTAGCTAGAATTCGGTTGTTAATGGGTCTAATAAATCTCGCAGTTCTTGTCTTTATGACTGTAGTTCAACAGGCTACTGACAAAAGCGAAAATATCGAGCAGTGCTGGAGTCACTGACTCCGCCAAAATCATACGAGCTGGTGTGGGATTGCGTCCGTACCAATTCACGAACCAATAAAGTAATCAGGCTAGTTTATACCAACTAGCGTAGTTCGCGTGCAGGAGCAAATTAAATGAGTTGGTTCATGAAAAGAGCAGTTCGCGAAATTACTCCGAGTAAAAACCAGCTGCTCACTGCTCCGCAGTTCTGTGTGGTTCAAGTTTAACTGTGTACTACACTACCACTACTTTGTGAGCAGTGCCGGAGCGAGAACAGTAAGTCAACACGTAACATCTGTGAATAGGAAGGTTGAACCGAAGTTGAACCGCTGAACCAACTACCAAGTTATGGTGTAGTATAACACACCATGTACCACATACGGAAGGAATACAATCCAATTCATGAACCGAGTGAGAATAGTTGATCTCTAACCTGCTCGCTGAGACACTGCTCCTTTTACTGGTAAAAAATGATCCGGAGCAACTTTGGAGCAGTGTAGCAGATTAAGAAAACTGGTTCGCAAAAAGAGCAAGATTACTTGCAGTTGATTCAGCAAATGAGCAAGGAGTTGACATCCCTAATACCAACAGAACAGAAGTAGATTACAACAGCTGAACCGACACAACAAACTGAGATTTTTTGGAAACCACATAAAGGAAAATAGACGATTCTTTATGTGTTCTTAACGCTGAATTAAATTATGATATTGAAAATGGTCAATTAGCTAATCATTTTTTACGTTTACTAGGAAATGAAGTAGCGTATTATGATTTTTTGTGGCGACACTGATTGTGTATTAAACTGATATTACTGATAAGCTCCTTTAATCTTTGATATCAGATCACGTGTTCACACACCTGTGTTTGTATTGTGAGTTTACCTTTCGTAGTGCATACAGTGTAGCCATATTCCTTTCTGGAATCGGTTACTTACTCTCGTTTCTGTGGTTATTTGGCTGTTGGTCAGAGAAGGAGAACGCAAAAGTGATTTTGTATCATCAATGCATGCGAATTTTTATATTACACTATGCAACACACATTCTGTTTCATGTATTCCAATACATGATTTATATGGCACTTTCAATATTGATTACGATGCCATTTGCCAGTTTTCCTAGCAAGTCTTAATTTGTTGTAAATTTGAGCTGAAATTTCAAAACTTGCTGAAATCGAGCTATTTTGGAACAAGATATAAAATGAACTGGGAGATGAATGTAGTTCCATTTTGAATGCTGTTGTGTTATTTTACATGTAGGAGCATACACTGCGACATTTTCAGGCAAATCTGATGACAATTGAGCAAGTTATTCATGTTTTTAGGAAGTTCTTAGAAACACTATTTGTTTGCTTCAAAACTTTGCTCGATACCAGTCTGGGAACTAGTGGGCCCTACTTTGGGGGCGACTCATAATCGCATACTTACATCACTGTACATATGTCAACAACCCTAATGAAGGTATTTAGATTTAGATTAGATTTGTTTAATTGGTGTGATTTTGTCTGAGAATACATTTTTTTAGGCAGTAATAAAATTGAAAAAGTAATTCCAGCTACTACGGGTATTTATAAGTTCTGAAAGTCAGAGTACAGAAATGACAGAGAAATTTCCCATTCGTATTGTGGAAGTTTTATATTTGGCAACACTAACTCTCGCTTGCCCCTGAGACCATTTACGAAATGGTCTGCGTTACAAAAGAATAGCAGTATGACCACTCTAAGTTTCGCAAACCTCTCTTTTGAAGGGCTGCGATCGAGCCTGTTTTTCCAGATGAACAGTCTTTCCGAAAAATATGCAATACTCCAAAACGAACGTTATTAGGAGTCGACAAATTGAATATTAAAGAAGGTCTAAGCTCTTAATTCGCGTAATTATTTCAATAAGTCATTGTTGGAATAGTACAGAGTAACTTCACAGAGTACATAATTTTGGGTTTTTTTCATATTTTCAAACGCATGTCCCTGAAAAACTAGACGTGCTAGAGGAAAACGGCCACGGCATAGTATTCAGCGTTAAAATCTTGAAAATACTTTCAGTGTCACCGAATGGTATTGTGGAACAGACAGAAAGTTGAAATTAGTTGCGCAGTGTTATGGATGTATGAACCTCTCTGAGGTGAATTTTATATTTAATTGAGGAAATTAGCGTCCTTGATAAGATACCTAATAAGAGAAAGAGTCGTAATTGGTGGTACAGGAGATCGAACCCCTTCCTCAAAGGGCCAATATGTTCTCGAGAAAGTTCTCTGAAAATTCAAAACTCTTCGCGAGTATTTTGCATTTTTGTTTCAAGTTTTCGCAGTCCTCTTCTTCCTTGCCCCTCTCCAATGGTCAAATCCTATAGCTTCTGATCTAGGGAACGTAATTAGCGGAAAGCTTCAAAAATGTTTCCCTGGAAAGTGAACATAAAGACCTAAGAGTTCGATAGATTGACCGAGAGGCTACTAATAGCGAGCAAGTCCTGTATAATGTTTGTATGTATATGGGTGATGGGTAACCTAAGTATACTCCAGTAGTGTAATTGGGAGAGCCAATAGGAGACGATAAGTAGAAGAGTGGTTGAATTTTTTTTGTGTAGTAGTGAAAAAGAAAAAGAATTTTGATCCATCTCCCGCTCTGATCATATATTAATTTTGACTTGATAGGAACATTAACCTTTGTCGCATTGATTTTGTCACACCTGTTTCCACTTCAAAACTCTTTTGTAATCGCACCCTCTTGCGATCAGCAGTGGCGTAGCCACGGAGGGGGGTCGTCTGGAAACCCCTTCCCTTCCCCCTTGGCATCAGCCGAAAATGTGAAAAAATTAAAATGTATTCTGGTAATTGTAATTACTACACCTGTAATGTTTTTATAAGTGAAACAACCCCCCCCCCCTACCAAGTCTGACTACGCCACTGGCGATCAGGCACCTTGATAGGTATGCAATTTGCAATTTCATTGTGGCATAGGCAGTATTCAGTTTGAATATTTATTCCAATTTTCGAGATTCCTTTTTCGAAGAACCAATGAGTATATGACTCGATACCAACGAGGCGGGAAAGTAAGACTCTGAAAAGATACATATTTCTGTCTGTAGATGAGAAAAATACGAAATTATAGTGACCGTGTGATCCCTATACTTCTGAAGTTGTGCCCCCAACTACAGGAAACAATACAGCTGATGGAAAAGCTCTAAATTCAGTTGCACGATTTTTTTTTCATTCTCATTTACTCATTTTCAACTCAGTGCTCTTGGCAGAAACTACATATAAGTAATAATGTGAATAGTATAAAAATAGCATTGGAAGAACTGTATGTACTACTAAACTTCTAAGGTCGAGAGTGGAATACTGTAGTTTCTTTGCAATATGCCAAGTTCACTTTACATTAAATTGAATATTGAAATGATTTTGAATTTTTCAGTATGGCTTGGCTAATGCTAATGGAATTACTTGTTTCTGTTACAGGTATGTTGATACGATGACCCGTGCAAATTCTGATATTGTGATTAATCATGATGTTTTAATTTTTCATGCTCTCCCCTTCCCTGTAACTGGCCACCTGGCTGTTGGAAAGGGGAGCAAAATATACAAATTATTATTATTATTATTATTATTATTAATCTGAAAATAATGTAACGGAAGTACTGGTGGTAAGTGAGGGACATTATTTCCTTCAGGATGTTATAGGAGCTTCCTGGCGACCTAGAAAGCTGAAATTGTGGTTGATTACTTGCACTGTTTTGGAGAGGGAAGGAATGTTTCGGAATTTCGTGTTTCATCTGCGTCGTAAAATTTTTTAGTTCTAGCGGTAAAACGTTTCATAAAACAAGAAAATTATGAGATTTCTTTGGGTCATATGTGAGAGAAAACAGTATCAACGAAATGCTGTTCCAGCCAATTCTGTTGTCCAGTTTTCCGCTTGCATTTCGTGAATGGCAAATACATTTGCAAATAGTGGGGCTTAGCCCCTTCAAATACTCTGAAAGCCCTACCCCTCCCCAAAAAACTGAAAAATTATACGAACGAAAGAATTTTGGGTGTTATTTTGATATTTTTCAACCATCCCATGAGTCTCTTCTCCAGCTCCAAGTCGGCTGGTTGCGCTTATGACGGCAAGTCTTACGAAAAAAATAGGACTTGAATGCATTAAAGCAAAAAAAGGACATTTAAAGATCTGGAATTTCACTCCCTTCCAGGGAAAACACCTAATGGGCTGTCTCTTTTGAATTCAAAAAACTGTGTACGACCGGATCTGTTAGCTGAAGATCCAGTCAAGCACGAGAGACGACACTCAGTCTACGAGTACTAGATAGATACGAGCAATTTGCTATCTCTCCAACTAGACAAACCAAATGGTGGGCAGACAAGCAGTAGACTGTTGGGCGGACTTACGGACAATCAGGCAGACTCCTAACATCCCGACCCCCGCTGTCTCGGAAAGAAACTTCTGAATTTGAGGCAAGTAAACAGCCAGAGTAAAGGGAGGTGCGTAAAGCAACCCGGGGGGGGGGAGGCAAAATCCTCCTACGTCACCGTAATTCGTATTTTTCCTTCAATCTTCATAGCATTTTCATGTAAGAGAAAATTGAACTCTTATCAAACGGTCATATTTTCTTTTCTTTGCTGCCGTACCTATGCTTTTCCAAGTATGAGGTGTGGGCACGTGGAGTCGTTTATATTATAACGATGAAATGGTGTATTCTTGTTACGTATTTCGATAGCCCGGTGCTCTTCATGTCATTGGTCCCATCAAAATACGGACCTAAGATTGTAACTACCTCTCTAGTTTTTCATTACCGTTGTTGATTCTTCCAGCCCACCAACCACATCGACTGTCAGCTGTCCTGTCCTGGACTCCCGGAAACGTGAAAACGTTTTCACAACAATTTGTGTTGTAATCGGACCACGACACCCAAAATATATCTCCGTTTTCTCTTTTTCGGAAGCGAATAATTAAACCCTGTAATTCTCTCGTAAGTACATTGGTTATAGGGGCTACAGGAAATGGGATAACGACCAAGAGTCGTCGAACTGCATTCTACTGCAGTATTATTTTTATACCGACAAACGACAGCTCGGCTTGAGCGCTAATCTGAACCGCAGATCTATACCAAGTTGTTCTTCTTCATTGACAGTACAGACTATTAAACCTGTTTGCGTCACCTTGCTCGAGCTTTGGCGTTTTTCTTTCTCACCGCTCCTCATAATTTTCCAGCAGTCATATTGTGTTCTGCATTTTTGCGAGTGCACTGGCACTCCGGTCCGCTATCATCTCATCGCTACCCTGAAGTATTCAGTTGTTCAAATTCGCTTACTTGTCGTGCACTTAAAACTCACACTAATATTACGAGTTGGGAGTGGTACGAAATTTACGCAGTCATTCGATACGCGGAATTGTTACATACATTATTTTTGAACGTGTATTCGTGGTACTTACACGTCTGTGCCTTTTCAGGCGAGAGAGCGAAAAGTAGGCTCGGTTAAGCTCTCGAATTTCTATATGTTTACTCAAGATTAGGTATACGTAAAAACGTGTAAGTGTAATGAAGTTTCAGTAACAGAGCAGTGATATCAAATATAGTCTCTGGTACGTTTCGTACCCAGCCCACACAGAAAGCGCATTGATTCTTGTTTTCTTTAAAAATAGTTCAACTCGTTAATACGCGTCTGGAATTAGCAGCTAGCGAAGTATGGTGGGTGTTTATTCGTCTCTCTCCATTCACGATTTCGAATAAGGCGAGGAAGCGCTGATGTAATAGTTGAACTGTAACGTTTGCTTTTTCGCCCTGCAATGACGACTGAGAGAGTGCACGACTGCATGTTAACTCTTCTATTCACTGGCATACAAATTCGAAGTTCACCAATCATGCTATCGTAAAGTACCTATGCTTCAGATGAAAAACGTTGGTCATCAATGTCTTACTACCTACTTTGCCCAGTGACAGTGACCTTGCCCTGAATTTCCAATCGAATGTTTTCTTGTTCAAGTAAGAGTCTTCCAGACTGTGGGAATCGTCTATTGCGGTAATCGTATTTCAGCGGCACCCTTCTCAGGGATTCAGTTTCCATCTCTAGAGACGGGAGAAAAGGAAGTGAGCACGAACGGAAAACAAGCTCTGAGGTATTCGCCGAATGCAAGAGCATCTCTGTATAAAGTAAAACTACATTTAGACTTGGTAAAGTAGTAAGTAATTTACAGAATCTTGAAAAGTTCGGAAGGGGTGCTATTGAGTCCGAATGTGTTCTTACAAGGCTTTTAAGAGAGTCTGAATAAGTTTTATTGAATCGATGTATCTGGTGGTAATGCATCGAAATGAGACTTAATGAATTGTAGGAGAATCTGAATAGTGTTAATGCATCTTAATTTGACTAATCTTTGTAAAGCTTCCATATACCGCGAATGGATCGTGTGACAAACTAGAAAATGCTGAACAGAATGTCTTAGAAAAGAGAGCTACTTCTAACGGTGTAAGAACGTAAACTCAAATAGTATGGCCCCATCGGTCGCAAGAAGTACAGACACCTGCAATTTGTGCTTCGTGGAAAGATTATCGGGAAAAAAGATCATAAGACAAAGGAAACTGTCTTGGGAAACGGATATGCGGTGGAGGTGCGAATGCACGCCCACAGATTTGTTGTAGGCAGCGGTCAGCTAAGTCAAGCTAGTCCAACTGATCGCCGAACTCTGACCGGAGACGATGGAAAGAAGAAGGAGAAGTATTTGTAAAATCGTAACGAGTTTTATTAACGCGGTTTGGATCTCTGTATGAACCTTTATGCATCTTCATGAGTCAAAACAGGGTTTGAATTAACCTAACAGCATAAAATGTCTGAAATATGTCTCATTTCTCTTACGGCTAGGTAAGGGATGAAGGATGTGAGATGAAGCTTACTAAAGTCAAGTTTGTTTTTCGACACCCGTTTACGCATTACTATTATCATTATTAGCCATTTAGGTAGTTGACAGAATAACAAAATGAATGCAAATCCCGCAGTATGGGCTGTTGCAGATGGGGCTGATTTTGCTGGGTTTACATTCAGTTTGTTTAACGCCAATGTAATCGCAGTTCGAAACAACGATTTAAATTATTGCATAATACTTGCAGCATATAGATAAACAGTCAGAGACTTTTCCAGGTTTATTTTAAAATATTTTGAAGGGTTTTACCGGAGTCTTTGAAGCTAAGAGGCCCCTATTTTATTATATTTTTTTATTTTGCAGCCGTTCATTAGGCCCCGGAGTGTAGGTGGAAGGGACGTTGTGACGTCGAATACACCCATTTCCAAGCACTGGCATCCATCGCTTTTTTCCACCATAACCTATCCCTTCCCACTCTTCACACAGTATCGCAAATTTTTTCGTAATCTCGTCCCTCCACCTTGTAGGTGGTTTACCCTTTTTTCTTTTCCATTCTCTAGGTGAGCATTCTTCTGTTACCTTCCACATTTGTCTGTGCTCCACCATATTCCCTGCGAATCCTAATTTTGCCATTTTTATTCCCTTAACAATATCTTTCGAGCCCGTCCTTTCAAGTATTTCTTTAGGACTTATTTTATCTTTAATGTGTATGCCCATAGTATACCCTCAAGCCCTCGTATTGTGCCTTAGTCATTTAGCATCGCTATGTGGTCCCAAAAATTTTCCCAAGCTTTCGCGATTCTTGCCCTCAGCTCCAGGTTCCCTCTATAAGAGGCCCTTAATTCTTATTATTATTCTTAATATGGTAAAAAATCGTACTCAGTAGCGATTTTTGAGGGAGGGTAAGGTACGCCTTCCCTAGATTGTTTCACGAGGAAGGGAAATTACCTCCTCCGAATCCAGTATTGTCACCGCTTATTCAGGACTTGAGACTAGATTGAAACTTTTTGAAAATTTGACTTGTTCAGACTTTTCAAGACTTACGACTCGCTTAGACCCTCAGTGGCGGATCTATGGGGGGGGGGGGGGGGTCGGACACCTCCCTTCGGGCCGAAGAAGAAAACAAAATCGCTTAAGTTTTGAGTTTTTCTTCTGTTTTTGAGTTTCTGCACAGCATTACAGTCTACCATGTTCATTTTGAAACAGTTTAATCACATTATGAAACTTGTCTTCAGAAACTATTTAAAATGACATCCATCTCGGTTTTTGGAGGTGGAAAAAGTTTTATTTTCAAAACACCTTCCTTTGAAAATTTCTAGGTCTGCCACTGTAGACCCTTCAATGTTTTTCCAGATTTGTTCAAAACTGCCATAGACATCTGGAAGTGGCTTACAGTATAGTCTTCGAAAGTCCCACGTAGGTATGGAAAAATCTTGAAAAGTTTCGAAGCGTTCGAAGTTCGTATAGACGAGTCTCAGATAGTCTGGAACCAGTCACTATGAAAGGGTCTTGCACGGGTGACTGTGGCAGTCAGAAATTATCTTAGGGAGTCTTGAAAGAAATTTTGAAAGTTTCAAAGAATCAAACAAATCTGAATAATCTGAAAAAAGTCAATCTGGCTTGCGATAGCATTGACTGAGTGTGGAAGAATGTTCATGACATGAGATAAGAAGTCGTAGGCATGTCTTGAAGAATTTTTAAGAATCAAACATGTTGTAGCGGGAGTTTTAAAGAAGTCTTGAAGGGTCTTAAATTATGCCTAAAAGTCTTGAAGATGGTGGTGTCTCATCTCAAACATTCAGCGTCTTTAGTTGAGACCTAAGTGGAACATTCTTTTTTGGATCTACATTCAGCGGCGAATTAACGCGTACGCATGGGAAGCATTTTCTTAGGGCACGAAGAAAAGAAGGATGCCATCAGGGGGCAAAAAAATGTTTTTTTTTTCTACATGCCTTATTTGTAACCACTTTTCAGTGCAAGAAGTGAAATTTCCGAATCGACAATGTAGTGCATAAACAATACACCAAATAAAAAGGATGCAAAAATAATCCAGTTTTGCACTAGAGCAAAAAAGTGACCTCAAAACCTTATGTTTACTTGGCATTTGGCAGTATAAGGAAGACACACTAGACGGACAGGCACGTCGTTTTCGTCGCTTATGCGTGTTTTGATACTTAAGCGTTCCAGCAACTCCTATAAACTACTGCTTTTCGAGCATGTATTTTACAAAAATATAGTTTGCAACTCTTGCAAGAAGCGCGTTATTCGCTCGTGCTGTAAACTTCGCACTCGTCACGAATAACGCGCTTCTTGCACTTGTTGCAAAATATACTATTTTCAACACAAACGCTGGCGTGGGCGCACCCGATAGAGCTCGCTGAAGGTGCCAATTTTGATTTTGCTTCCTACGCCAGAAAGGGTTAATCCGTCCCTGCCTACATTAAAATCAGAACAGTCTTCTTCCTATTCCGCCCTAATGTTCGATATTTATCGAACAAATTCAAAAATCTTGATATCAGAGAAGGGAGGGGATGTTCACGTTCTTCTCACCGCTGAGACCTAGCCTTTTGCTACAAAGTAAGGCTCGCATTCGCATGCAATTCGTGGCATAAGACCTCACAATTGCTACAGCTCTCAGATCTGTCAACAAATTATTCTTCGAAGTCATCTTCATTACAAAGAATGAGGTAATTGCTTTGCAGTTATTGGCTGTACTTTTGCTACGATAACAAAGATTGGTTGATAGATCTTCTCATGGGCGACGTCATGTTGACTCATGAAGAGGAATGTTGCGCAGCTGCTCCAGAAATTCGCAGCCTACAGGGTCCAGTTCGTTTACATTCATTTTACATGTAAAACTCCATGAGTGTACATTCGTTCTTCTTTGCGAGACCATAAATATGAAAGAGAGTCTTTCCTTATATTGAACGATGATTTAAATCAAAACTAAATGCTTTTAAATCATAAATAGCATCCGGAAGCATTAAGAAATGCTCTCTTTCATATTTATGGTCTCGCAAAGAAGAAAGAATGCACGCTTATGGAGTTTTACATGTAAAATGAGTGTAAACAAAACAAGCTGGACCCTGATGGCTGCGACTGACTGGAGCATCTGCACAACAGTCCTCCTCATGACGTCATCGTGAAAAATCCATTGTCAAGTAAAGTAACAACTAGGCTGAAATGGAAAACTGTATGCAGGCTTCATTTCTCGTAGAATAGTACTAAAACTAGTGGGTTAACTGTTGAGGCCTGGTTGGCCGAGTGAGGTCTGGTTGACCGAGTGGATAGCGCGTTGATCTCAGAATCCGGAGGTCCCGGGTTCGAGCCCACGTAGCAACTCGCCAGAATTTTCGACCTAGGCCGGTTTTTCGGCCAGAAGGGAAGAAGGCTAAGACAACCCTAATAGTCTCCCCGACGTCTCTGAAATAATGCTCGAAAGGGCGGATTCCAGGACTCGGGTGGAGAGCAAATTAGAAAAAGAGTGGGTCAACAGCTAAAAACTTGGAGAAGTTGTCAAGTTTGGAATTCTGCTATAGTTTTTGTCAAATCGGAACTAATTGCGTGGTTTAACTGAAGCAACTTCTCTCTCCTCCAGCCATTACTACATTCTTTGTCTGAAATAGACGCGTAAGAACGAATATCGAGTGCATTGCATTCCTAAATTTTGAACGTTAATTGGTTGGCTTTGTATCCTCTAAACCTCAAATCGATACAGCCCTTGCGTTCGCGTAGATCGTTGAAGTCGCATTGCTTGCCCTCGTTTCGATTTCTAGTCAATTATTACCTATTAATTCTGGTTTAATAACGGGTGTGCGCGATTGATGGGTGCAATTTATGGACGGTGCCCGCCTTTTAAAGACGACCCTTTGCCAGATAATAAAAGACTCGGAGTCCCTTTTTTCGCCTTTATCGTAGGTCGGTTATTTTCAAAAGTCAATAAATAGGGTTCGTAATGAATCATCCGACTAACGACCCTTGCATGGCCACGCTATACAGTTAGTTGTACTCATTTTAGCGTTTTCTTCGGAAATTAACAAGATCGTCGGATGAAATTTTTACGATTGTGTGAGAGAGAAAAAAATGGTTCTATTGTCCACGAGGATCATTTACGACGATTTCGAAGAAGGTCTGTTGGCGATGAATCGGCGCATAAAAAAGCAGGCAGTCCGCGTTTGTCGTGTACATTTTCGCGGGACTGCGATACATGAAAAGGGTACCGATGATAGGATGATGGCACCTTAAAAGGCTCGTAAATTCTTCGCTGCGTCCGTCGTCCGTTATTTTCACTTGAAAAAACGTTTAATTACGATCAGCTGGCGTCTGAATGTAAACATATTTATGCGGAGGATGAAGCTATATTATCTATACAATGTATACAGTTTACAGCCGAGGCCTACCACCTTCCAGCTTACAAATTGTACGCAACTCGGAGTTGATTCAACTCCA
Organism: Acanthococcus lagerstroemiae; assembly: GCA_031841125.1. Taxonomy (NCBI): domain Eukaryota; kingdom Metazoa; phylum Arthropoda; class Insecta; order Hemiptera; family Eriococcidae; genus Acanthococcus; species Acanthococcus lagerstroemiae. The sequence goes on along the minus strand of CM063108.1, from coordinate 37,311,360 downwards.
GTCATTTTGCCGGCTTTTTTTAATTTGCCCGAAAGGCGGCAAAGAGCTGCCACCAGCCGCCGTAGTGCTGGTTTTATGAAGCGGAAACGGAAACCGATATACCTGTGCATAGTGCACGGTGCGTAACTAAACCTAAGTTATAATTTACGGAGCGAAAATGGTCCGTACGTCGCGTAAATATTGTAACGTGCAACTGGTGTAACGTCGGTCGTAAAGAGAAAATTTTACGAGCCCGGCTGCGCTTTTTCTGTCAGTAATTGTCGGTTGGCGCGTCCTAGGTGATCGCGATATCATTGTCCGCATGTATGCTACTGCCTTCCTGGTAGCTGTCGAGAACCTTGATAATGACTTTCGTCCAGCCAGCCTGAGAAACGCTCTGTTGCTGGCAATGGCAATACCAATACGAAAATCATCGAACCATTGGATGTAAATTTGATTTCCCGGGTGATGAAGCTGGGTGTATGGTCTATTGGAGTGGAAATTTATGCCGCCCTAAAAGCGTTCCGCCGACCTTGGCATGATTATTTGTGTAACCGGTTCGAAAAGGTGTATATTGTTGAACTTGATTGAAAAATTACCATCGTTATTAATGACAGCACTTCGTGTCATACCCAAGATCATGAGATGCGTGTTCGTTTCACGTAGTCGAAGAAGGATCTTGCTGCTTAAACTGAACATAGTGACGTACTAACGAGCTGGAAAATTTCGAATGCCAGTTGAACAGGATCGAATATCGGAAAACAATTTGACTTTCGTAAAGATGCCCTCTTGACTCCTTTTCTGGAATACATACTTTGCTCTCCTAGTAGATAGTGAATAAAATACCTAGTTTGCAACTCCTTTTTTTTATATGAAGTTTCGTGGAATCGTGGTGTTATTTAGTATTCACATTATGTAGAGTGAAAAAAAACAACAACAAAAACATTCAATGAAAACTGATCGAAATTTCGATCAAACCTTTTATCTTTATCGGGTACGGGTATGATGCGAATACTAAAAATCTGGGTATGAAGATGGTGTCATCATACTGATACTCAGAATCCAATAGGTAGATTATAAGCAATGGCGACATGACGGCGGGTTTTGCGGTGCCTATACACCGGTCCTCGCCCCGCAGAGGCCTCGCGTGTACACCGAGAAAAAAACCTCAGAAAACCAAACCCGGGAAAAAAAATTCACTCGCTCCGCTCTGAATACTTAAGCGACATTGTCACAGTGCTTCGCTAAACCTTGCGCCGCCTCTGAGTATAAGTGCTACTGTTTTATATAGCTGTAAAATTTATGTCATAACTTGGTGATGAATCTAAGTAATCCCCGTTCCAGTTACCTAATTATACTGACACAAGTTGAGGGAATAGTCGTGTAAATAAGAAGGAATAGGAAATGGGGGTACACTTTCCTCCCTTTCAAAGTCAGGAAAAAGGGAAGAGAGGGTAAAATTTCAGAGATCTTAAAGTAATGCACTGTGTGAGACTTTCCGCTGCCGGTGGTCCCTACTTCTTGCTTCGATCCATCGGCCGGTCGAATAGCCCACTAAACGAGAATTCTCCGACGATGCTACTGACATGGTTGCTAGCATACCGGTTATTTTTGTCCCAAGCGACGAATCAGCCGGAACGGGCACTTTAGTGAGCAGAGGGGTGAGGTACCACCGAATCTGTCTCCAAATTAACCGCCATAATTAAAACACTTAGTCTAACATAGACTGCTACATTCAATCCGATAGAACTTGCGTCAACATGTACATCAGCTGCATATACCAATCCCCGGCCCTATGTAGGTACATCAAGTAGAACCAAAGAGCTTTATTTCAAGTTCTGATGAATTTTGATTTTTGCCCTCATCATCACACCTGATCAGGTATTGACTGTGTGTACAGTTCGAATCAGAGTCAGAGATAAAGAATGTCATGTTGCCCAAAATCCTTTTTGAAAAAAATCAAAGCGTATTGAGGCGTTCTTTACGTATTTAAAAAATGAATTATTGTAATGATGTGGTACCAGCCCCTGGTCTGCAGACACTTCACTTATTTTTACTTTTGTTCAAGTGGATGGAGCATATTATGTGAATACATGTGGAGTTCGGCTCTGCAGGCGTGATAAGAGGGAGAGGGCAGATTTTCCGGGTCCGGCGGGCTCCTTTGAAAGCCTCGAATTTCTACAGCGGCAGATAATATCATTTTTTGGGCAGATCAACCAAAAATTTTAAAATTCCATAAATACTGTGATATAATTACGAAAATTTGCCAAAAAATTAAAATAAAGAACTATTATAAAATAAAAAACTTTATTATTAAGAAAAGTAATCCCCATTATCGTACAATATTTCGTACAAATATCACTAATCTTGTCTCATTTGGTTGTAACATCAGTCTTTCGAACAAAATACCTATTTCTAATTTTATTAAAAGAACATTACTATTTTATGTACTAACTTAGAATCCTTCTTTTTTGCTTATTTTCTTAACTTAAGTACGTGTTAATATAAGATATCAGATTAAATATGAAATCAAAGGCCACTTGTATACCAAAATCAATTTTTCTTTCCCCTCTTTTTTTTTTTTTTTGAATGGTTAGTTTTTAAGATGTTTTGTACTTCAATATTTAGTTGGCAAAATCAAATTTTCTTCTGTCCAAAAATTCTGTATTTCACTTTATCTTCTTGTTCTTTTTGTTTTTGAATTAGGTATATTTGGTTTGTACCACAATTCAAAAGATTATTAATCTCATAGCTTGTTGAAAATTAGTCTTGGGGTCTGGTTGGCCGAGTGGATAGCGCGTTGGTCTCGGAATCCGGAGGCCCGGGTTCGAGCCCACGTAGCAACTCGTCAGTAGGGATGGCAACTATCGAACATTCTGTTATCGATAACTATCGATAGTTTTGCATTCTACAAAAAAGAAAATCTGTATTTCTATAACATGCAATAGATTAGTTTCCTTATACACAGAACACTGGTTTGTGCTTATAGCTATCGTCACAAAACTGTTTCTGTTACTAGAGATCCTATGGCCTGCGCACCTTGGAAATACCTCTGTTTTTGTTCTAATTCACAAATAAATCTTGCAAACTGCCGTTGGAGTTTTATGCAGTGGTTACATTCAACTTGGTTAAAATTTCAGTTTCTGTCCACTCTCCAGAGATTTTGTTTCGAGTTAATATTATTTTTATTCTAAAAAACAAATCCATAGTGAATTTATTTCGGAATGAAATTACAATTTTCTCTTCAAAAAATCGATTTTTCGGCCACAGTCGGGTCTAAACGTGATCGTCGGTCAGTAATGGTATTCCCTGCCCCCGAGTTGGTCCTTTCCGAAGGAACTGCTGACTGGTACTAACAGTGAGGAGTAAGAAAACAAACAACTATCAGGACACGAGTTTTGAACAAAGAAATAACTGTTCACATATTTCATTGCAGATTGCTCAGTCACTGTTAATGTCATTTCACATCCATATTTCCATTCCATTTCATTGGGATTCCTATTAGTCACCATCAACCACTCTACCTTATCAACTGTAAGGCAACAGCAAGAGAGAGCTTACAGCCAGGACTCACGTTGCTCTCTGCGACAGGAAATTGTCCAATATTTCTCTGAAAGTATTTCATAAAAAGGTTCTGCTTCAAGAGAATTTTAGGTTCTTTATCTCAGTCAGTCTTGTGTACATATAGTACAAGATAATTCTGCATTATACTATCAATAACTATCGATAAGCCTGTCGTTACTATTGATAGTTATTGATAGTTTCCTTATCGATAACTATCAATAGTTTTGCCATCCCTACTCGCCAGATTTCGACCTAAGCCGGGTTTTCTTTCAGAAGGAAAGAGGGCTAAGACAGCCCTAAAAGCCTCCCCGACGTCTCTGAAGTAATGCTCGAAAGGGCGAATTCCAGGGCTCGGGTTGAGAGCAAATTAGAAAAAGAATATTATAACATTTTGTTAAAATGCAGATCCCCATTAGGATTCACATTTTAACCACCGGTTGACCGTCGATTATATTTTCCAAGTTTTATAATACTGGCTGGCCTTTATATAAGTCTCCTGCTTGTACATTTGGTACATTTTGAAAGACTGGACATAGAATTTAGAATAATAAAGAAAAAACAAAAAAAACAAAAAAACGAGCCCTGTCTAGCCCCTTAGAGAGATAAAAAGGGTCTGGGGGAATTTCCACAGCCCTCTCTCCTTCCAGTTCATTTTGTTCTTTTGTCAGACAGGAAAAATTATAAACCACGGGATAAGAGGTTTCTTTCATGGTGTAAGGAGTGATTGCTGATTTTATGTACAGTATGGTGTAGCCATAGGCGTTGAAATTCAGGCCTTTTAAAAATATTGCCCCCCCCCGTCTGAAAGACTGGGCCCGAGGTATTTCCTCCCTTTCTCCCCCCCCCCTCGTTAGCGCTGGATCTGTCACTTGTTGTTCCATCATATTACAGAAATATACTAATTATAAATCACAATGTTGAATAAACAAATGCTGAGTACTCATACGTATAATCGCTTAAGGGGCACCGGAGGCATCCATTTTCGCTCGCGCGAGTGAAAGAACTCACACGGACAATTTTTTAGTGCTGGGCAACTAAATGGTAGCTGTTTTTTGTTCTCAGTTTCAGTAGACTTCCAACAAGGGGACTTTTCGAATGTCTATATTTTCTCGACTTTATTCTAAGTGTATTGCTGATTTCTATTCAACTTTACTGAAACGTGGACCCCCTGCTCTGCTTTCCTCCAAGCTCGGATTTTTCCTCTTACGGCCCTGCAGCTTAGCCTCGAGTCTCGATCACTTCATCTAACCAAAAACGAGAAACGCAGTTCTTTTTTTCAAGTTATGTTATAACTTATTTTCATTTTCTTATATATCTCTCCGAACGATATTGAAATTATAAAAACCATCTTCACGACAGTATAGCGAATGATTATCTCGGTACAGTAATAAGGTGAAGACTGGTAATAACGGTTAACAAAGAGCTACTGTAAAATTACTAACACTGACGAAGCGTTTATTTCTCCTACGTACCGAGAATAAGTACCACTAGAAGCCGCAGTAACCGGTCCCGTATAGATAATTACAATCGAGAACGAAAAAAATTGGACCTATACTTTGATTTTATCACGGCAATTTTACTAATCAACTCACCGGTATACAAAGGGTGTGGTGAAACAGTCCAAGAAAGAAAAGAAAAACAGTACGATCACGATCGAAAAATTGTTACCCGCAGTCAGACCTATAAATTAAATGGCTATTACTGGGCCATGATCGGGGTATTTATGATGGCGCAGACACCGTATTATCAACCCGAGTAATGTATAATTAAAAGATATATTACAGCCATTTGGCGCGTAACGAATTCGTGGAATTGTCTGGCAGTATTAGGGCATTTGATGCTTCTGCACTGTGTACTGTGATCAGAAGATGCGTCGCAAATCGTGGGCTACCTTTTCTCCAGCTGATCTCTCGCGATATGTTGGCCTGTGAAGGACAAGAGTGTAATTTAATGGTTCCAGCTTGTTTTCGCTTAAACCAGTGATGGACCGCCGTGCGCCGATGCCAGTCGAAACGGCCATCGTTAGCTGTAGGAAAACCACTGCCATAGAGGTATTGATATCCAGCTGTTGGTGTAGGTGCCGGGTATCGAACAGCTTGACAGACTACATCACTAATAAGGCTGAGGGCTTCTGCGGTAAAATCAAGTGTGTAGAGTATCTGTCGTTTGCCTTTTCTATAGAAATACGGTCATCGGGCATCCTGCATAGTTTCTGGTAGCATCCATCATTCCCATCGACGAAAATGCTTGTATACCACCCCACTAATTACATCAGGTGAAAGCTGACGAGCTCATCATCGTGATTCACGTACATACTTCATGTTCAACAAAATGAAGACTTTTTTCCGATACTTCGTCGAAGGACAGACGACAGATAGACAAACGAATAGTGTGTGTTTGTATGCGAGGAGACAAAAGGAGGTAGCGGGTAGCCTCTTAATCGAATCCGAATTACATCGTTGGTCGTCGTGAGATTGTTGATGATGAAGCAAAAAGGGCTAATCTCGATTCACAACGTGGTAATCTTAGTCGTGAACATAGGTGAACTCTTTTCATCATACAGCGACGATGATGACCACGAACGTTGCTACGCGTCGAAAAATCATCGCGTCATGGTGCAAGAACATCGCATCATGCGCTTCGATTCAGTAACGAGAATATATTCGAGTTTCGGTCTGTAAGGCAGGCTGACCACTCGGTCACTTTTTTCACCTTAAGTCACCTCTGGTCACCTTTGGTCACTTTTTTGAAATTTGGTCACAAAAGTCACTTTTTAAAAAATTTTCCTTTAAAAAGATATAAAAAATGCTCATCTTAACTATTATCAATTTATCGAGAGAGAAAAACTGAAAAAGTGTTTCTTCAATCTGATATGTGATATAAGTATACAAGACAAGTGTGCGTGAGTAGTGTGTGATTCTACGAAAAACTTGTGATGCCAGTTTTTTTCAAGACATGAGAGCCGAAGATTACATAAAGTCTGAATGAGAATAATTTTTAGTCGAAAATATGGGAATTATGGTGATTTTTTGGTCACTTTTCGGTCACTTTTTTTTACAAAATTCGTCACTTTTATCACCTTTTTCAGAGAAAATTTGAGTGGTCAGCCTGGTAAGGTTGTTCGTTTCAGGAAACAGTATGGGTCCCCTGTCTGGGCAAAGGAAAATGAGCCGTTTTTAGTCCTGGTGATAGTTGCTGTAGTGTGGCTGCATCCATTTGGGGAGTGAGGAGTAGGGTCTGCCGACTGTGAGGAACTCTAAATTAGTAAACGACCTCGCTAAGTACATTTGGTGGTAGACACTCCTGCCAACAATGGTCAACATCACCTCTTTGCCTTCCTTGTTGGGATCAAGGTAGGTATATCCTTCTTACTCGCAGAAGGGTAGATAAGACCAGCCGAATTCATACTTCCAAATGTGACCGAAACTTGACATCTTGAGTTCTCTCCTAGTCTGCTAAAGCTATGTAGGACATAGGAGTTCCTGATTTGCTGCTTGCAGAGAACTCTCAGTGTCACATTTCGGCCATATCTGAAACTGAGACCGACTTCTTATGGCCTTCGGTGTCAGTCAGGCTTGTCTTTTGTTGCATCTTGCATAACAAAGGCCGTCTGGAGCTTTTGAAGGATTCAGTGCTGATAAATCTTTTGGGTGGGGGCTAATTTCATACTTTCGATGCTTCAAGAATACGTCACTTTTTCTGGAGAAACATCTTAAAAATCTTCTTTTTTTCAGAGTCGTCAAGTCCCTCATTATGTCCCTCCATTTGTGCAGTTTTTTTTTAATCTCGCGAGGGGCCAAGGCCCAGGCCCCACCCGGTGGCCAGTCCGGAACTTTCTCCGCTGGCTCCTTGTATTCGTTAAAAGACATAAAAATAAAAATTAGGGTGTCTCCCCTCCACTACCTTACTTACCCTCGGGTAGGTTTAGCGCTCTAAGTAGAGGGGGTCGCCTTCATGGTCAGCCGGTTACCACAAGACTTCAACCTCAAGTTCTCTGTCGCTTCCTCAAAGTGGGTCGAGCAGATGAGTCGAGTATCAAGTTCCAGGGTCTCCTACCAGTGACGCCCCTTGGGACGGGAGGGGATGCTCACAGGTGCCGAGGTGTCACTGGGCTTCTCCTTTCTCCATCAAACTTTCTCACCTGCTACGGTCATTGTCTCTTCTGCTGCTGCTACAGCTTCGGTGGAGTGCCGCTTATCAATGTTCGTTGACGATGGGCCCGTCGTCTTCCGGGCTCTTCATCAGTCTGGAGCCGCCCTCTTCCAGGGTCTTCGACTGGCGGCTACGGGTTCTCCTTGATTCTCGCCAGTCAGCATTAGTGTGCTGCCGACAGGGGCACCGGGTACGGGTCCGCCCTGATTCCCGGTGCTGGAGCCTGCGACGGCTTCTGGACAGCGGGTACGGGTCCACCCTGATTCCCGCTGTCCGTTGGTTGGTACTGGTGGTGACGACGTGGCGGTACTTGCCGCTGGTAATAACTGGTTCTCCGCTTCCCAGAGTCGACGCACTGTCTTCGCTGCGAGGTCGGCCCACACTGCTGCTTTCCTCTGCACCGACATGAGCGGCTGCCGTGTCGTTCGCAGGACCGCCCGGTGGTACCAGACAGAGCTAAAGTACAGATGTTGTCTGCACGCATCCCTGCGCCATAGTCCGTCTCGCCCTAAAGCTGTACCCGAACATGTTGGTGCATATTCGGGTCAGAACGGGGAGCGATTTGACTGCTCGATGAGTTGCCTGTCGGATGTGCTCGACCCAGGTGGCTGGTCGTCCAAAATCACTCACAAGTACCGCATTGTCGTCGTCGGGCGGACCACTCTTCTCCAACAGGTAGTTGAATCTGGTCCCGGTTCTTTGGTTCTTCGGCGACACAGCAACAGCGCTTTCGTCTTGCTGGCGTTCAGCTCTAGACCCTTGGCGGCGAGTCGAGCTATAATGGTGTTAGTTGCCAGCGCGACAATGCGCCACAGCTCCTCGAATGTCTCGGCGCTACAGATAAGCAGTGTGTCATCGGCGTATGCCTGCACCGAGGTCCCTCGGCTGATCGGTGCAAGCGTGGAGTTGTAAGTGATGTTCCAGAGGACTGGTCCTAGTACGGATCCTTGAGAACAGCCTCTCTGGAGCATCCGTGCATAACTAATGTTCGGTCATCGAACTGCTTAGCAGTTTAGCTATACTCTGAAACAGCTATTGATACTGATGCTTTGAGTTCAGGTGATATTGAACCAGCTAGATGGGCTGTGTAAATCCTCTATGCAATACCTCTTTGGATTAACGATTTCGAACGTCTGAGCAACTGTTGCATTTGTTTTTGAAAAATGTCTTGAACTCGATACTCATAAATAGTCTGCCGCTGAGTAGTCAAGAGGTTGGAGCAGATAAGCCTACTGTTCGTTACTTTATGTCTGCATATAGTTTGTGTTAATTAGAACTAACTTTGATATAATGACTGCACCCGTGTACATTGTTCTAATGTATAATTAGCTCGTCACTCGAAACTCGAGGTATACGGTTGTTGATTTTTTGATACGCAACCGCAAATACCCTGAAATGGTAATGATTCGTGTGCCGCATTACCGTATCGAGCGGCTCAGTGCGGCATTGTTTGTTTTTCATCTTCAGTTAATTCGAGGAGCCGGTATCTTGTGTTTGTCTGACGGCGTGAAACTGCGTATTTCAGATCTGTTTAGAATGCCTATTCCATTGATATGATCGGTGTTTCGCGTACAAATCACTTAAACTTTGTTTAATCCTGTCTTCATTTTTCTGATTGTAAATGATGTATGTACATACATACAGTGGTTGACGTCAAGGTCAAGTGCTACTATCCGCTTCAGTCAGAACTGGGTTTTGGTAAAAACTGATTTGAGACCGAGAGGAATGTAAAGTCGGAAGAATAGTTTAAGTTTCTGCTTTGTACGAGAAAAGATCGGAAGCTCTGCCAATCGACATACAGTAGAACGTCGATTTATCCGAACTAATGGGGACCAGAAGCTTTCCGGATAGCGGTTTTTCCGGATGACTGAAACATGTGCTTATTTTATAGAGGAAAACACATTTTGAAGGAAAATAGTCCAAAAAATTAGCTCACTGGTTTCACAATTTCCTGATTTGTCCAGAAAACCTTAATAGACTGAATAGGCTAGACTAGAAAGAGAAAAAAAAAAGAGGTTTTGCCTAAAAATTCGGGCCCTGGTTATAATTTTTTTGGGCTATATTGGTTAATTGACTTCCGGAGAATCGCCGTTTTACTGTAATATTCTCTAAACCTCTTCCAGAACGAAATGAGCCAAACCATGGCCAGTGGACGGAGCTGGTAAATTCAGCTACCATTTACTTGCCGTGACCGTTTAATTGTAACTCAGTTCACTCGACTGTAGTATGCCAGGCTGTCGTAGGTGCTGAATGCTCTCAGGTTATTCGACAATAAGACGGCTAAGTAGTGACAGATGAATGGAAATTTCGTCTCATACTATTGAGAGACAGGTACGACAACTGTTGGCAACTAAATGGCAGTTTGGTTCGAGGCAACTCATTATAATTTTCGATCATCAGTAGTGTTGAAAAGTTTCAAACGTTGAACTTACTCGTATCACTGAGGTCACAGAATGTCCACTCTATATCACCATCAGTAACAGTGGTCATCAGATTAGACTTGGGAGACAATGAGTTACCGCAAAGGCTTGTTATTACGTACACTATGTACGTGATCGGTTCATTCAGTGTTGAGGAAATGTTCAGTAACGTACATACGTGTTCGCGGAGCTCGCATTCGAAATAACGTTTATACTTGTATCCGAGCCAGCTCATGAAGTTTTACAAGTTTCCGAAGACATTTTGTTGGATAGGATGCAGACGGCAATTAATTCGCATTCATTTATTTCGCGTTCGCTTGCGGCTCGTAGAGATGAGGCTAACTTACAGAGGAACAATAGCAGTCTTGGAGAACAGTCAGTCTGTTAGAAAGAGAGGGAAAGAGGAAAATCTGAGAAAATTCGTGCTGTGTAATCGTATCAACGAAAATGTTATTCTAAAGTTGTTTTTTTTCTTGTAGATTGTTAGCATCGGGTAAATATTTACATCAAAAGCCTCTAGAGATAGTTATAGCCAATGGAAGAAATACACGTTCAATTTGTTACAGTCAAAAAATTGAAACGAGCTCCTCCCTATTCAATTTGCGTATTTTTAGTTTCCGCAGTCGTGGTGCTGTACTACCGTCCGAACAAATTATAACTGACGAGACAAATTTCTGACCCACTTTTGGGCAGATTCGACCGGCCGAAATATTTTTGTCATGGTTCCAAGGCGCCCGTTTGAGTATTTAATCTAACATACGAAAATGCTCAGCGGATCTGGTTAATTGCGTGGAGGCTAAACGTTATCATTTGTTATTTTTAGGGTACCTAGTTATACTTCCTTCTCGCGCGATAGTCTCCCACATCAGTTGTGTAAAGACTTTCTTTTTTTGAAATAATATAGATTCCTATATAGATGGAAATAAAGCAGGTCTCTGTTTTACGGTTCCTGATTTCTTTGAAGTCCTAACATAACAATCGTCAGCTAAAGTAGAAGAGTCGGGTGCGATACTTCGCATGCCGTTATCAGTTTTATGGTATACGGTGATTTGTAATTCGTTTTGATGGTATAAAAGAAAATAGAGAATACGATGGCGTTTTGGCATCCCTGTTTTATCTTTGAATGGATTTTGATAGCTGCCACTCAGCTGATACGCCAGGAAAGAGTGGCTAACTGAAGGGCCTTCTGAACTTGGCATCTTGCGGTACAATTCTGTTTACCGACTTTCAGTTTCCAAGTGACGCGAGGGAATTCGCTTTTTCTATTCTGTACTTCTAGACATTGAAACTTAGGTTAGCTCATGAATCATAGTCTCTAATGACCTATAGCCTTCTTGTTTGACTGTACTGACTCTCATTAACCCTTTTCGAAACGGCACTGGGAATCTTGGAGCATATCTCCGAATCTGATAAAGTCGCTGCGCTGGGTTTTGCAAATTCTTCTTGACTTCATTCCGTGATAGAGCTCCATCGCCTACTTCACCTCTAGATAACGGAATTTGAAGAAAAAAAATCGATACTCCATACGCCACCGAGAGCGGAATCTCTAGATGATTGATCTCCCACTGCACGTGTGTTCTCAATAAATCCATGCCATGCATTGTACCCTCGTATCTACTTATTTTCTTGTGTGAAAATACAAAAAGCTGATTTGACCTTAGCTCCCTAGCTTGCCTCTCGTGTTTAATTCCTTATTCCATTGTATTGCCATATTGTTCTACTGCACAGCTTCATACGGATTCCACGGAGATTGCAGTCACCATTGTTATTTATTAACGAGTTGTTATGATCGGAACCGTTCAATGCTCATTACTCCGCCGCAATCGGCCATTGCTGACGCGACTGGTTAAGCGTTCGGCCAACTTAGACGCGTGGTCAGCTTTCTCGCTTTTCCATACTGCGGTGAATATAAGAACTCTTCTCTTCCCACTGCTCCAGTGCAGTATCGTCTGTTCTTGTTTCTTTCGAAGGAATTATTTTGGGATACCGTCGTTCTGACACTTCCATTCGTTCGTGGGAAGTGCTGACTGAACGTTCCAATCTTCTCTTGAATTTATACCGTCGACAGGTCGACATCTGCATGTTGAAACAACCGGAATCAGCTGGTTAGGCAGCAGCATTCTGTGAACCCTGCTACATCGCACCATCGCTCATGTACTTTGAGGGCAATCGACTCGTGGCAGCTGGTAGTGCACCTCGCCGAGTAACTGTACCGATGACACGCGGTTCCTATCGGCTATGAAATCACTCGGACTCCGATTCGTTGCCCGCTGCGAAGGTAATAAATGATAAGTCGCTACTAAATACTGTATGCGATTTTTCATACACGCGAGGAATGCTTCCTCTTCCAACGGCTGTATAGCTATTCGTTGTATGTCATTTCGAGAGAGTCGAGATCTCGAGAAATGCGCCTGTTTCTATGGATATGTCGTTTAGAAGGCTCGAGACCTTATCGTGCTCGTGGTCAATGTCGATACAGGATTAACACCGACTGCAATTACGTTTGACGACCGTAAAATGCAGACGTGGAGATTCTGACGACTAACTACTTCGAGAAGAAGGAAAAACGAAAACCAGAGCTGTTTAGCGGCCGCATAGTATGTAGTTGCATCGTCATTAGGTGGCAATAACGGTGTGGAAATGCCGACATGAGTTCATGAGTTATGGCTAACTCGTCAGTTTCATTAGCTGCAACAAAGTATAGGTAGGTATATAATGTAGAGAAGATAACGAAGCGGAGCTCGAATCCATTTTAGAGCCGAAAAAACAAGCAGTATTTTCTCTCTTGACAAATTATCGCAGAGGATTACCGCGCGGATTACAGAGGCGAGATATTATCGCGAGCAAATATTAAATTACCGGAATGAATGCATGAACGTGGAATGCTTTCTGAGTATGGTAAATTCTGGGAATACTATAAATATATACCTACATAATAATAAAACGAAAAAAATAATCGCAATTATGTGAAGTGAGGTCGACGATATTGCCGCAATGAGTTCGTTGGTTTCCGGGTATGAGAGAGGTGGTGCTGCTTGTGCGTGATTCGTTGTATATAAACACTCGAGGGTTTTGAAAGCTCTGCGTAGAAGTATCCAAACACTTAAAAGCGGAAAAGCCGACCGCACTTGTCGAGGTTGCGTAATAATGGAAGTAGAAAGTAGCGGTTGACGAAAGGGCGGCGATAAAGAAGTGGGTAGCAGGTGAGGGAAAATTTGACCGAGTTTCATGTAATCGAGTTGGGAGTGGCCGTTGCGAAGGCTGAGCGTTGCGATTCCCAATCCTGGAACCCGGGGTGTGTTTTCGAATGCCATGTTAATTGAGTCAGAGCCATTAAATTTAACAATTATGTAAATTTGTGATAGAAGACTTCCAAATCTGATACTAGGCGGTCTTCGATAGCTCAGCCAGGCCACGTTTCAGTGCTCGCTAAAAGTTTGGTAAAACATACAGAACTCCTTTACACTTCCATTGATTGGCGTCACCTAATAGTTTTCATTCAATTGTTACCCTCGAGAGAATAGATTGAAAAGCATTTTTCGGTCATTATTGTCTGTTGACCAACTGAGAACATCGAATACTGGTTGACTGTATCTGGAGACTACCAGGGTGTCTACCGGTCATACAAGTCTTACAAAAGTCCTACAGTTGGAGCAGTGGTCATACAAGTCATACGATTGCTTCTAATTGCTTACAAATTTGGTAATTTTTCCTGAACAATCGCAATATTTCTTATCAAAATATATGGACAAATAAAAATTTAATCGAAAAATTGTGTTCCTTGCAATATTCTTTACAATAATTCATTCGTTATTAGGTATTTAAGTTTCTTCAAAGTCTTATTTGCAGTTGGCATGTTTTTGAATTTTTTTGTCTTTGTGGAAATTCCATTCAGGTGTGATGTTCCGAAAATAGATCATAAAAAAAGTGACAAAAATCACACGAAAGTCATACTTTTGGAAAATTCGTATGTGGTAGACACCCCGCATGTTTTCTAGTTCCCTGCATTCTGATTGAAATTCCATATGGCTGGTGGTTAAATTCTTGTAAAGAGCAGAAAAAATGAAATCCCCCGCCCACTTGGGTACGCGCTATTGAAAATAGTAACCAAATACTAATGCCCCGCCTATCTTCGCACCGGCGAGAGTTGGAGGATGAAGTAATAAAAAGTCGTAAATATTTCTCTCTCTCACTAGATGTCATCAGTTCATTACTTGATCGGCTTCAGTGTCCTTTACTGTCTCCCTTGCAGACTTTGTCTTGAACCTGGCTGGCCAAACACTTTTCGTATTGAAAGAGCAAACAACAAGCCCATCTGACTGACAAAGTGCCTAACTTGAGACAACGGCTTCTAGCAATAAATTACCTCACGTGATACTTCTGGAAAATGATCGACTCTGTCCCGTTGAAATAACCCTGCGTTCTGATTGATTGAAAATAGAGACTGTTTGCCACCAGTCTCATTTTTGACGATTTTGTGTCCTGGGGCTCTGTAACCAATGTTTCGTCAGTCGTGTTTCGAGGGGGAGGGAATAGTATAAACCCTTAGATATGCTCTTACTCGATGAATTCAGATTATTAAAAAAAAAAAAGTGTAGGTGAAGCTATTTTGTCCCTCTTATTGTTTGGCCAACTTTTGCATTGTATACCCCTTCCCAGCGGGAAGGTCTCATGAAACTTCTGGGAACACTGGAGGAAAATGGATCCTGCTGTTATCCAATTAGAGGATAGCCTCAGCCATCTATTTCATGTTTCAAAACTGTACGGTTAATGGTTATTCTCTGCTGAACGCTAAGTAGCGCATATAAAATGGGGCTGATGGAGGGGGAGGGGGTACCACAAGAACCTAAAGTAGCGAATGGTCAGTATATTTTACCAGATCCTATAAGTGCAAACCGAGTACAGCAATTACAGTATAATGCTCAGGATTAGAAAGTTATTTAAAAGTTGAAAGTTTTAAACCGAAAGTAAAACAATTTCTAGAAAGTCAGTTCGAAAGTTGAGAGTGAAAAGTGAATTTGAAAAGCTGAAAATTGAAAACCAAAGTTTTTTTTTTGCTTTTTTCGAAAAAGTCGAAAGTTTAATGTTGAAAGTGAAGTAGGAAGGATGGATAAGTTGAAACCCGGAATTCGCAATTTTATTTTTCAAAATCTAAAATAAAATCTGAAAGTCAAAATGTTTTATCATTCCACTTTCAGACCCTGATAATACTGTGCGTTTCAAAATGGCGGAAATGCTTTATCATTATGCTGAATTCTGATTGAATAAACTCTCACGCTTACCATACGGTATTACTCGATGTATGACAGTACCAAATCAAGCAAAATGTGGCATCGTTTAATAAGTAATTGGAATCACAGACAGCCCTGTAGAGAGAAAAACAGGGCGTGGGGGAATTTCCACGGGCCCCCCTCTCCTTCCAGTTCAATTTTTCTTTTGTTAGATGGGAAAATATTATGAGCTACTGGATAAGAGGTTTCTTTCATGGTGTAAGGAGTGATTGCTGATTTGATGTACAGTGTAATTGAAATTCGGAGAGAGGGGGTCGGAGATATCTTCAACAGCGTGTTAGAGCAGGCGTTCCGCAACCTAAAATGGGACAAAAAAGGTTTCAAAGTAAATGGTGAGTACTTGAATAACTGGAGATTCGCGGACGACATTGTGCTACTGGGGAGGAGCCTCCAGGAATTGAAAGAAATGATACTGGAACTCAGCAGAGAGTGCTCGGAGATAGGGTTAATAATGCCGCAAAATCAAAAATTATGTCATCGGATGAATCGGTAGTTGGGATGTAGACCGACAACCTCGTAATAAGTAAAGTCCCGGAGTACACTTACCTCGGCCAACGGATGTTGATGGAAAATAAAATGAATACAAAA
Source organism: Acanthococcus lagerstroemiae (assembly GCA_031841125.1). NCBI lineage: Eukaryota > Metazoa > Arthropoda > Insecta > Hemiptera > Eriococcidae > Acanthococcus > Acanthococcus lagerstroemiae. Next base: position 37,295,366 of record CM063108.1, on the reverse strand, counting down.
ATGGGTGTGCGTATTGCGAATGGGTGGAAAGCCTTCTGGGCCCAAAAACATATATTAAGAGTAGGTAAGGGTACTCCAAAGCTGTGTGATCCCGGTCCTCACTTATGTACGGGGCGCAGACCTGGGCCATGACCAAGAAAAACATCACACGACTAAAAATAACACAATACTCCATACTACCAAGGTGTCTACATGTTTGGAAAGTTTGGAAAAAGTCAGGAATTTGAAAAGTGGGTCAGGAAGTTTGTAAATAGTCAGGAAATTCAACAATATTTTTAAGAAGTTTTGGAAAAAAACAAAGAATGAACTCACGGAAGATTTTTTCGTCGTTTAATTTTACTTCAGCACTCCCTAGAGTCGTATTCTACAAATAAAATGCTTTCACCCAAAAATCAACTTCAAATTTCAGTCCATTTTAACCATAGTGTCTAGTAGTATAAACATAAATATATACTGTCTATACTGTAAAGATTTAAAGAAGAGAAAAAAAAAGTTTGGAAAAAGTCAGGAATTTATATTTTTCCATTCTTGTAGACACCTTGACTACGCAATATCCTGGGTATTTCCCTCAGACAAGGTGAGAAAATGAAAAATTATGAAGGAAACTAAGATGGTGGATATTGGGTACATAATCAAAAGATTAAAATTCAAGTTTGCGGGCCACATGGCCAGGGCGGAAACCCGGGAATGGGAGGTACAAGTTGTCGGTGTGGACCCCTATGGTAGCAATAGCAAAATAAAATGGAGACGCCCCTCCATCAGGAGGCGGGACGAGCTGGTTGCGAGAGTCGGCACAGGCTGGATGGGGGTGGCCCAACATAGATCAGGATGGAAAAAGGTGGTGGAGACCATTGTCCAAAAGTGGGTGGGTTAATTAGGCGCCGGTCGGCCGTTAACCCAGGTTAAATAAATAAAAATGATTGAAATTCAGGCCTTCTAAAAACATCGGGGCCTCTTGAAAGTCCGAGCCCGGGGTATTTCCCCCCTTTCTTTCTCCTTCCTCTCTTGACAGGGTTGATTACAGATAATGGGTTAAGATAGAATTTCGATTCATGATTCGTGGATCATTTTATTCGAATCCTGCTTACTAGGTATTGTGCTTACTATCATAGATAATATAGACTGCGCTTCGTGACAGAAATTATGTTGTTCTCATCGTCATCAGTCTTGGCCAACAGATGGAGAATAACTGGAGTGGCGATTGGGCTATAAGTAGTGATATCCCTCGGTACTGATGCGATGCCCGAAAGGGTAGTTTCCGGTGCCGGGGGTGTGGTGTCTCATGCGTGCATCGCCATACGTCCCATCACACCATAGGTAGTGATATAGTAGGAACTAATATCAGTTTTTGGCCAATAGATAATAGATTGATAGATAAGTTGAAAATAATCGTGAAAATGTGATGAAATACGGATTAATGACTCTCCGAAGTTGTCACTCCACTGGTTTTCCATATATGTGCCAAAATGTACTTTTTATGGCTAATCGCAGTCTCTATTATCTAAAGGTCTGTCTATGCCTATTATGCATATTACATACGCCATATAGCTCACTGTCATAGAATACTAACTAGTCCATTAGCGACTTTATGGAAACGAACGGTCAGTGAAAAATCTGTCAACAAAACATGGCTCTGCTCCGGCTGTCAAAAAGCAGATCAACTACAGTAATGGCTAATCTGGCTTTCCCACAATTCAGCGTCTTTAGTCACCAACTTCCCACTGCCTTCTGTTGAATATCTTACTGATCATTTTGACTTTTTATCTACCGATTAGGAAAGATTTGATAACAAAGTACCTACCTCTTATGTCATAAGTCAGCTACAACAATGGCCAATCTGCCATTCCATTAGCCCATCGCTACGTAACACCCCCCTCTTGCAGCTGGATCATCTCCCCAAATGCACAGAACGAATGCAGTTTCAAAAAGAAAATAGGTGATAGAGTTTTCATTATCACCTCTTTAAAAACCACCCGCATTTCTGTTGGTCATCGTGAGGTCAAGTTGGAGGTATCAAGTCGATGGTGGTCGTGATGTACGATCCACGAGCCTCGGTAGTAGTTCGTGAGCGCGAGTTCTTGATGCCCGAAAAAGTATCGAACATTGGCTGCTCGCCATGCCTCGACCTACCGAGAGTGAATGAGATACGCTGATGCGAGCCGAAATTTTCTTAAATTTATATTTATTACCCGATTTCTGTGTATTCGATTCTGGTAATCCGCCATCGAGAACCAGTTTCGCGTTTTTTTCTCCTTGTCTTCTTGGTCGTTTTTCAAAACAAGCCCGCCTACGAGTACATTCGCTGCCGAGGGATTCCTTCGTAGCTACGCGATGGATGAAAATATATGAATTGCACGAATTAGAATGCGAGTATGCTTACTTGATGACCAGCACTAGATGCTTTAGAGTTATTAAAAACGTGTTTCGGAATACTCGCGTACAATGTTTTCGGTGTTTTAATCGGATGTTCACCGCTCGAATGAAGGAGATTGAGATTTGGGCGAATTATCATGAGCAATGAAATGCGCAGCCTCTGTCTTTGTCAATACTTCTGAAAGGACCTTCTGGGTGCAAATTAATTAGCAATACCAAAGTTGAATTTCACAATCATTGGAGTCTAGTTACCTGGCTTCTTAGTTTTAGATTTGTTTCTGAATGTAGGCATTTCGACATCAATAATTAAGCTGATAGATGCGTATTGAGCTTTCGCATACGGTTAAGGAAAGAATGAAATGAGAAACTAGTAAGTAATTTTTTAACAGGGAATAAAAAGGAAGGAATGATTGCAAGCAAACATCAGAAAAATGGTTATCAGTCACCAGGTTATTCTTTTTTTAAAAACGAATTAGGAATAGTAAGCTCTCGAAAAAATTATTTTGATATTAACGTAGTATACACAGAAAAGTTTTCATCTAGACTATGCGTTCAGTTCGTTTACTTCATGAAAAAGAATCGTGGAATGTTACTGCCGTCAAACTGTATATGTATAATATAACAAAAGGTTAAACCGTTGACAGAGAGCGCTCCATTGATTTTTATTCTTTTAACCTTTTTTCTTTCTTTTTTAATTCTTTCATTACCAGAAACGAGAAATGTCAATTTTACGGAGCCTGAACTGACTAAAGTTGAAAGGTTTCGTTGTCATATTGAATGCAGCGACTGAAGTCATTGTACTAGAATCCAATTTCGTCGTATTTTTCCCTCTTCGATGGGAATTTGATGCATGGTTACCACATGTTTACCGCTAAACGACCGATTTTTTGTGGAGGTGCAAGGATGAAGTAGATCTCCTGAGATCCCAGGGATGTAGTTGAGACAGTTGTAAAAATTAAAAGTGTCCCAACTAACGTTCTGAAGCGATTTTTTATTGGATGCAGAATCAGGAAGAGGGGAGATGTCACAATCGTTCCAAGTTCAAAATGTAAATTTAGTGGACATCTCTTTCATTCATTTTTTGCGGATATTTAAACTACATTCATTATTCTTTTGTTTGGATGGTCTCTAAATGGCACACATCATAATTTTATCAATTGATATTTGGAAACACGTTTTCGAGGTGCTACCGCTCTGTTCACTGGGCACTTTTGAAAATAAAGTTTAAAAAGCAGAATGTTTTTTATCTTCCTAGACTAGCATCTCGCTCGTTGAATCACCACCTCTGTGCAGCAAAAGAAGCAACTGATAAATCACGAAAGTTGGAACTGAAAAAAATCAAGGATTTGTAAAGTGCTCAGTTATTCTCGAAGGAGTAGGAGTCTTCGAATCGGACACCTCTGTACAGCAGGTTGAGTAATCGATGAATCACAAGCGATGGGATGGGGGAAAAGTGTTTGGTATTTGTTAATAATTCAATTTTCTCACAGTGGTAGAGGTAAAGTGCATTTCCAGTTGAATTAATAAGCTGTTATGGCCTTAGTCCAGGAATACTAGCTTCCCTTTCCTAGTCATTTTAGAAGAATAACCTTCATTGTATTAAATTTCTGAAGCAAACCATCCCCATTTTACCAGATCAGCATTCTACTGTTCAGTTGTAGTAAGAACATTTTTCCTCTAGATATTTATTAAATATACGAACAATATTTACACTCAAAGTTGAAACAGTGGCGTAGCCAATGAGGGTCTTGGGGTCTGGACCATCTCCCTTTGCGACTTTGTCAAATGTCAAATAGCGTTTTTCAGCACCTTTATAACTCGCCCTTCCACTTCCGTCAAGATTAAACCTCCCCCCCCCTCTCGAACACTAGGCTGGCTATCCTACTGAGGTGCAATGTACGTCTCAAAGTCTATTCGCCGATTTCGCTAGTGATTTAGACATCTTTCGTTTCTTGGTCTCCTGCTGACCAAGACTGTCCATGTTGGTTGATAATGGTCGTCAGTACCACAAATTTTATTGGTCAACTCTCAGATTGTGCACAATCTGACCCTAATTCATAAACCAAGAGTTTTCGCCTCTTTTTTGCTCTCGAATTTTCCTCCTTGGGTTTCTTCTTCCTTGTCTGATTTGTACAACCAATTCCAGCTTCGTTGTATTTGCATTGTAGATACCATAGATAGTGGATCCAACATCCGGAAAGTTGTAATTGATATTTCCGATGGTAGTGAAGATGTAATGTCAAATTCTAAGTCGTCATTAAACCAAAAGTCATCAGTATGTGACGTGGGATAAAATACTCATATTTTTGCTGAGGAACAGTTCAACTTATTTATGAATTGATATTCACCGCCTTGTTTAATGAGAGCCATTAACCGTCATCGTCATATGTGAAATAATACTAAAATGGCGAGTTCGTCGAGATTTCTGTGTAAATAAATATCAGCCAATCAGCATCAACAATGCATCAACAATGCAACAACAGTCAAAAGTCTACCATTTGGGTTAACCGCATTGTTGAGAAGATCCGTACACAGGGTGGTATGAACGTGTTGATTTTGGCCAGCCAGAAGTCAGCGTGTCTTCTTTTGACCATTATTAGATAATTACTAGATTCCTACTCCCTAATTGGTTGTCGTATCGTATGTATGCTGAGTTCACATGTACCTGAGGCGAGGACCATTCCGAGGGAGAAGCGGAGAAAGATGTACGTCCACGTCATCATGTTGGTCCTGCTATCCGGGGCGCCAGTATTTGCCGATGCCATCAAGATTCCATATAGAAGAGCGGAGATGGAGAAAATCCAACGAAAAGCCGCGATGAGGTGTGTCAGTGCGCACTGCACTGTTTCTTCGGAGGCAGTAGGCGTGTTAGCTGGTATACCACCGATCGAACTCAAGGTCGACGAGATAGCGGAAGTATACGGTGCAAAGAAGAAAACGAAGACGAAACGAGAAGCTTGTCGGGTCAAGCGAGTCATCCAGCAGGGCATGCTTCGGAAGTGGAAGGACGCGCTCGCCCATTCGACTTTGGGCGAGTGGACCCGAGCGCTGATACGCGACATCGATGGATGGACAGGAAGATTGCACGGAGAGTTGAACTTCCACCTGACCCAAGTCCTGAGTACCCACCGGTGCTTCGGCACGTACCTACATCGGATGGTGATTGCGCCGAGCCCCGTGTGCGCGTTGTGATTGAGGGGCGGAGGACTCACCTTGGCGCACTCTATTCGAGTGTGAGGCCTGAGGGAACAGAAGAGACGCGGGACGGCAACAACAATGATTGATCCCGACGGAAGAAGCGATGAAGACGACGGTGTGATCAGCCGTCTCGCGCCTACCACCCTGGTTCTGGAGATGATGAGTCGGAGCAATTGGAACCGGGTGTTGGCCTTTGTCTCGACCATCATGAAGAAGAAGATGCGGACAGAATGGTCGAGACAGAGGGCCGGCAACGAACCAAGCTCGGCCCACACCACCGAAGAGGACAACTCTGTACCATCCTAGGAGAGCTGCTGCAGCTGTGCTGCGGACTCCCCAGCAAGGCTCCCAGGCTCCCCTGTCGTTACCACATGTCTGCGTCGCTGCACGGACCAGGACGAGGAGGTGAGGGGTGAGTGAAGAGGAAGCGCGTTCGGCTGTGAGGGACCTGAATTCCAAGCGAGTGCTCAGGGAGCGCGGACTTCGGTCAGTAGGGAACCCCATGGTGGCCCTTGCAAGACGCGCGCACCGGAAGCGGCACGGCGAAATGGAGGCTCGGGCCCGGATTCAAAGCGTCCCCTGGCCACTGATACGATACTCAAAAGGGTAGTTTCCGGGGCCCGGAGTGCGGTGTTATAGCGGCCACTTTGGCATGCGTGCATCGCCATACGTCCCACCACACCATCCGAGGCGAGGATTGAACCTGTTAGAATTCAAAATTCTTTCCAGAAATTGGCGTACCACTGCCCGAAATATTTTGTCTAGACCACGTCGGTTGGGTCCCTTACTCTTCACACAAGCAGTATGCTGACAGATCGGTGAATTCCAACAGTCAGTTGTGGCTTTCAGAACCAACGTGGAAGTATGATAACAAAATTCATTATAATTATTAGAACTTCTGGACCTCCATTTCAAGTGATTTTTAAAATCCCAAGTGATGTGACAGCAAGTTGGCCTTTTTAAAAGTGATCTGAACTCGGCTCTCAGGGTTTTTAGTTAATTAAAAAGCAAAATTTCTGTAGAATTAGTTGGGGAAAAAACAAAAACCTCTGCCTTACTTTCCTCAGTGGGTGGTGTAAACCTTTATGCAGTAGACAGTCTTGGGCGAAACGTACGGCAGCCGAGGTAAGAATTTCATGAAACTTCTTTACTCAGTCAAGCTACGAGTAATATTTGGTTTTCCAAAATTTTCTCGTCAAGATCGACTTTGTCTCATTTTCTTTGTAACCTATTACATGTTTGTAAGCAACATGTACCTCGTGCACTCCAAAGGCGAGTCCATAATTTTTGCTGTTGGTACTGCTCGATCTTATTAACTCTTGCATCGTTATCTGTACAAATGGCCGATAATCGTCTCTTCTTGAAAACCATGATCTTATTCTTTGTGCCACTAGATATCATTGTAGACACAATCGCTATCCCATGCGTTCGCCATCTTCAAAAGGGGCTTCCGACTAGTAGATCTCTTTGACTTGAATCTATTGGGCAACTCTGTGTCACAGTGGCTGACATCTAGCGGATGTTTCGTGAACGCTCATTGAGTGATCATGGAGAAGAATATTCAATTTTTTAAGTGCCCTTAAATGGAAAAAATCACTTGAGATTGCACTTAAGTAACCTATAGAAGTTACTTGAGTGCAATTTTAATTGATTTTTTCCATTTAAGGGCATTTAGAAAGTTAGGTGTTGTGTGAAAATACGGCTATCAGTTCTTACTTCACCGCACTTCTATTAATTTTGTTACCTGACATACCTATTAAATTTTTAATCGCAAAAGTTCCAATATGTAACTCCCTGCAGTTCAAATTTGAAGCATGTCCGTCATTTCTTTATTTTATAATGATTTTTTGTATAACCTCTACTTCCCATTTACGACAATGTTATTTCCTACCATGATCACTCATCCTTTCATTAGGAGGTTCACATTAGCGCTCCTACATTTCGTTCCACATCCCAATGCCCATTGTTTTTTTCAGAACTGAACATTAAAGCCAGATTCACACTACCGTGACGTGACTTGTTAACATATCTTGTCAGAGAGCGTCAGATATGTCGGATCACGTCACATAGGAAGTAGGTGTTCACATTGTTGTGACGTATTGGTTTCATGTCAGAACATATCAATGGACTGAGAACATTTTTATGTGAATGTTGTGTTGGAATACATATATGGTGAAGTCAAAACACGTCTTCATACGCCCTGACGAAAATCTGGAAAGCTTGATTTCTAACTGACGCGTCAGACAGCAGATTCACACTACGCTGACATGACGTGTTGACACGTCATCCCACATCATAATGCGTACACAAAGGAGAAATCTGTTGTAGCACTTTGAATACAAATGCACACACTACTCTGACATGATGTAAAACACGTCAGCTGATGCCCTATGGCGTGTAAATGCTGTCTGACGCGTCAGTTAGCAATCAAGCTTTCCAGATTTTCATCAGCGCGTGTGAAGACGTGTTTTGATATCACCATGTATTCGAACACAACATTCACATAAAAATTTTCTCAGTACATTGATGTGTTCTGACGTGAAACCAATACGTCACAACAATGTGAACACCTACTTCCTATGTGACGTTATCTGACTTATCTGGTGCTCTCTGACCTGATGTGTTAACAAGTCACATCAGCGTACGTAGTGTGAATCTGGCTTTAACGTGCACTGGGATATAAACCTGCACTAGAGTGCGCTGCAAAATCACCTGTGCGGGTGAAAATAAATGAGTGATCATGTGTTCTTTCAAATAGAAAAACTGCTGTCTTCAGGAGGGTAAAAAACGAGTAAAAATTATTCTACCAGTAGAACTGATTATAATTCAAATTTTTGGTGATGATGCAGTTGAATTCAGGACAAATTTTCTTTGAAAGTGAATTTCTAATTGACTCGATGATAGTTGAAGTTTGCTGCACGCTTATGGCAAATCATACCTGATCACTCAAATTTTATAAAGGGCTGCCAACACCTGAAACTTTAAGTTTACATCCTAATAACCACCTGCTTCAGTCTACTCTGGCTGTCGCTGTTAATGTAGTTAATTCTAACGAAGCATTTTATCAAAGTTGAAATAATTTGTTTAAAGGTATATTGATACAATAAAATTTGGCGCATTGAATTTGGGAAGGTTGATTTATCCCAGGATCAGCCTCATGTGGCTCAATATTTTGAATGTACACTCTAACTTGTGTTTAGTTGCTTATCATCCTCGCTTTCCGCAGTTTCTATTTATAATTATCATTTCCCACTCGTATTAAACTAAATGATGTCCATGTGTAGGAGGTGGCAGCAAGGACAGCGGATCGCTGGGCGGCTTCGATTTTCGCTCTCTGTTGTCACTCTGCCACTCGCTCGTCATCTAGAATGCTGACGAATCAACGGTGTGGACCATTAGTAGCGAGTAATGAAATTGGCTACGCGTTAATTAACCGATTTTACAATAATCTGTTTCGGAACCCCGACCCCTTAACTTCTCGCGTCTAATTGATTCGCATATGTGTTGGCCTGTTGGAATATACGAAGCTGGAAATGGTTGCTCGACTTGGACGGGCTGAAATACTGCGTGTATGTGGACTTGTAGACTGTGTGTGTAGCTCTGTGTCCTGAAGGCAATACGATAAATAATTATTTAGTCGACTGACTGCATTCGCCGGTTTTTCCCATTTTGCTCATCAATTGATTTAGTGCATTTTTAAAAGCCTTCCGCTGTATGCCCTCGCCTCTGTGCCGGCATGGCTGCCGAAGTGATAATTGTTCTTCATTCATCATAGCGATATTTCCGTCTCGCTTTCACGTTTTTTTTTTTCGGAAATGGTGCCGTGCGGTGACTTTTCGATTTGTATAATTCGTTCTTCCGAAATTCACCGAATCCATTTACGCGTGCCTCCTGCCGCGAACTGAGTTGGCACCTCTTAACGTATTATTACCTCGCGCTACAATTAATGCAACTCTTTGATCTTCACGAATCACAAATTCCTGGTTGATAAGGAAGGGAAAAATGAATAGGAGACGAAAAAATGTGGAGTGATACCAGTGATGATAATTTATACGCGGCGAGTGGCGGTGAGAAACATCACGACTGCGAGATTAGATACGCGGTATACTGAAAGCTTGGAGATTTACTATTCTTTGGAAACCCGAAGACGCTGGATGCGTTTAATAAAATCCAGACAGTGTTGCGTTATAATTCTGTCGCCTTTCGAAGGCGCTAATTATTTCGGTCGCAAAGAAGAAAATTTGCGATGACAGTGTTTGAAAGTTAAGGCCCGTTACGGCTGGCTGGGTGCCACAATTCGAAAACTGACTCGGAGAATGCGGTAGAGTACCGAACAGTTATGTACTTTTAGAATGTGTAAAAGATATATAGTATTAAGAACTTGGAAATATCCAGTTGAAGGAATCTAGTCATGTTGGAAGCTCTTCGTGTAATTAATGTTCGGTTCAGCAATTGTAATTAAGAACCGAGTAATTGCGGCCTATGATGTGTGTGATGTTGCAGTGTGAAAGAATTTTTGCGGAATAACTGAACAGTGACTACATAGTCGAAAAATTTATGGTAGTGTCTATGCAATATTGTTGTGAATTATTTGTAGTTCCTTTTGGCTTTCTAATTCCTGATACTAGTTCAATCATTAGAGCATTTTCATTCGAAATAATTCCGGCAGAAGTTTTTTTTCATAAAGTAGTGGAAATACTCATGCTAATGAATAATACAATGAACAAGTCATTCTCTCCCTCGGACCGTTGCTTTGTCTACAGTTGTGGAAAACATGTGCCTCATTTCTTTCTTCGTAATTTTTCTCGTCACCGGTGAACTTGACGTCTAAAATAGCTTAGGATAAAATTATTATACATTGAATTTTCTGTAAAAAAGGTTTCTTATAAATTTTTATCATATGCGACTGAAACGGCGCAAACAGAGTGCGTAAACAGTAGATATTACGTTGGTCACTTCTGAAAGCGTGTTATTCAAGGACGGTTGAACATTCTGTCTTGGATGGTGAATAGTTTCTTCAAGAATGTAAATCAGAAAATCTATAATTATGATTTTGAGGCGACGATCAGTGTTGCCAAATGAAGATTTTTGAAGATGCCAAATGATATGGCAGAAGATGCTAAATGGATCCTTTTTTTTTTTTTTGCCAAGATGTTGTTAACAACCGAGTTTCTATATGATTATAGAGTATGCAACATGCAGCTGCAGGCCTGGAAATATGTAAAAATCTTTGTAAATACAGCTCTCTGTAGGAGCGCTATGAACTAACTCCAACGCACCCATCACCCAGTCTTGAAGCTCACTACTCATTTTCACTTGTAGAAATTGTAACATTTACCATAATCATCCAACAGTGATGAAATTCTGAAGAATGCTATAAAGGATATTATACATCCTTCTGGAAGGGGGGGGGATGCTGAGAATTAGAAAATATGCTATATTTAGCACCCGTTACGCCGAGGCAACAGTGGAGACGGTGATAGATTTGTGCATTATGAATTTTAAAAAGTATCATCATGATGTGTGTGTGTGTGTGCCGGATGTTTAATGAAATGCCGATTCCCGTCTTTATTTTTAACCGATAAGTGGGACCGATGTGTGACCAAGCAGGATCTTCATTTGGCAAAATCTTGTTTCTTTTTGTGTGAAAAATTTTCTCTTCCTCAAAATGAGTGCTGAAGCGGTCCACCAGTTTGGATTTTCTAATGAAAACATACATACAGGGTGTCGAAACAGAGGAGGGTTTTGAATCGCTGGTTTCGAATATCGAGTCAGATTTTCGATCCGGCTCCGAGTTTCTGGCTCAGAATTCAAATACATCTTGTAAAATGGGCAAATTTAATTTTTTCTTCTCGAAAAATTGAACAGCGTATCGATAATGGAATCTTATTTGCCTGCCATAAAGAAAAATAGAAACAGCAGCAAAGTTGTGAACCAATCGAGTTATTTTGAAGTTATCAAATATGAATGTAACTGCATGCTCAGTTCTCATTGGCTAATATTGCTTTTGTCCCGCAATTCCCGAGTGCTTCCCGTAAATTCTTACTCGATGTACCATGATTGTGAACAAACCTGAGTATGGCCCGCAAGAAACTAAAAACTATAAATATTAATCCACTAATTATGAATCAAACAACTGTTCAGCAAACAGTGGCGTTATTTTACCAGATTTCTCGTTCGTTTGACTTTTTGTTTGATCACGAAGGAAGATTTAATCTATCTTCGTTGCCGGCAGAGTTACCTGCAACGATTTTTCCAATTTTGAATCCGACCTCGATGCTTGCTGCTGTTCAAGTCCAACGTTGCTGGTATTAGCCTTACAAATCAGATAAAGGACTGAGAAGAAGCCTAATGAGGAAAGTCCGCTAACGAAAAGAGGTCAGAAGATCCTTGATTCATAATCTGACTGTTGACCAGAGAAGCTCTTGGTATCGACCACCATCAGTGACAAGCAAACGCGGTCACTCGATTAAATCGGCGAAATACGGAGAAACGGAAAGCTAAATTGCAAATTCGGTTTAGTAAAGAGGAATTGAAAATATCGGGTGAAATACTTCAGAACCATTGTAGGGTTGCCGCTTTCTGGAAAGCCTGGAAAAGTCATGGAATTTTCATCAGAATGATGGAATTCTGATTTTCTGAATGACAAACTAGGTTTGCGGCTTATCAATGAATAATCCCTCTTTAGAAAATATCAGTCTTGTACTTTTTTCGTGCTGGCGTTATGATCAGGATCATGAGGGGAAAAAATTCTTGCCCAAATCCATAATTCCTTCCCCACTCGAAAGGAAAAGTCATGGAAACCCTGGAAAAGTCCTGGAAAATCATTCTTGAAACAAAGTGGCAGCCCTGCAATATAACGAGACTTTAATTCGACTCACAAAATTACTGTAAATTGAATGTAAATTTAGAATATTAAACCTTTTTTCGCAGTATAATTTTTGAATTTTCTTATAAAAGCTTAATTATGGAAGGGAAAGACAGATGCGATCACACCCTGATTGGTTAAGGCCTCCTATCGGTGGAAATTCTGGTCAGGCAACCCCGAAATACAACCTAGGCACAAATACGTATACCTTCTGTTGGTGAATGCATTTCCTCTCTCTTAAGTAAAAAAAGTATAGTTTTGAAACGGTTTTGAGATTTTTTATCGGCTACTTTAACTGCTTCAGCATGCAGGAAGATCAGTCAGAAAACATCAAAGACCTCAGCTTGTAGGTGGTGGGAATTGATTGTACATTAATGTGTCTATAATTTTTATATACGAGTGCAAATTGTGAAAAGCATTCAGTGGGACATTTTTCACTTTTCTGTCGTAAATACATAAGAATCCTTTATTGCCAGGGTTTTTATTGAAAATATCTATTAGTTCTTGACTGCTGCGTCCTCCCATCTTCAAAGCAGTGGACGATTGCCCCCTACCTCTTCTTCAATCCTTTTCTGAAGTCTTTACCAATTAAATTAAACTCCATCCTCAGTGGTGATCAGCTAAACCAATACAAGCTTCTCATCAAGTCCATCAGTCTTGTCAACCAATTGCGTTGCTGGAAATCGTCGATTTTTCATTACTACATGGTGATTGGCTGATAATGTCTCTACGCCGAAATTGCTGTATGCTTACCATACAGTATTACTTGAGGTATGACTATGCCGAATGTATGTCAGTTGTCTCAGTGGCTCTCGACTGACGAACTAGTTATCATTGACCCACTAAGAACAAATTCAGCAATTGCTCAGAAAAAAATGGCAGCCTTTTATCAGATGTCATATTTTTTTGACTTTCTTACCAATGACAGAAAATTTGACATTATATCTTCACTACCGATGGAGATATCTACTACAATATTCCGGATGTTGGATCCGGCATCTGTGTTCGCTGAAATGCAAGTACGACGAAGCTGGTATTGGTTGTACAAATCAGACAGAGGGCTCAGAAGAATCATGCGGTAAAAAGTCCGAGGCAAAAAGACTTGATTCACAATCTGACTGTCGACCATAAGAATTCGTGGTATCGAAGACCGGAAACAAAGATAGACAATAGATCCAGCCAGTCACAGACTAAGAAACGAAAGATGACGAAATTTCCATCAGGATCGACGAAGAGGCTTAGAGACTTTCAGGTGAAATGCTTGAGAATGTAAACTATCCATTGTTGACACTTAGATGTGAATTCCTGTGGTAGAGTAGTGTAAATAAATATTAATACCATACAATGAGTAAAAAGAGAATAGTTTGATCCGAAGCTTTACTGGGATGAAGGCTAATGCTGCTAGAATAAGCAAAGGATACAATGGCTTATAATTCAACGGAAACCGCATGTTGTCTCTACTTTGTGGCACCTATTAAACATTTTCCGAAGTCTCGTTTTTTACCAATGGTTGGTCCAGAATATGGGAGAATAGGCTAACAGGACCGAAATCGAACCGCTTTTTTCTTCTTCTCAGTTACCCCAAGAATAACATAGCGGGTGATCCTAGAAGGTCGTACCTTGCAACGGGGTTTTCCTAGTTGTATCGGTTGACTCAGTGGTGGTGGTGTTCGGAGCAGTTTGAAAAAAAAAGAAAGAATTGTTCGACTAATGCACCACGAGTTGCTTGAAGGTAGTGGAACCTTTAGTTCTCATATTTTCCTGTACCAACAGTAGTAAAACGGTTGATGTATCTTCCCAGATTCTGACTTACATACTCGTATCTTTCAGTTTACATACCAAGATGAAAAACAGAGGTTGATAAGATAATAAACAGTGTGATTTCATCTCCATATAGGCAATGCGCCTATGTAGCTTATCGAACAATCCTTGAAGTTCTTTACAAGTGCGTTATTTCGGGAATAGGTCCCCTAATCTACCATAAACCCCTCATTTAGATAGAGACTCACCAAAAAATTCAGCAGTGAAGTAATTTTCTAAAACATGAGCCAGAAAATAATAAATTTTCAAAAAAATTATTAAAAATCAGCCATGCAAAACTAAAAAAAATTATTGTCCAGGAACTGGGACCGTTTCTTGCTAAATATCTTTATTTTGACTCTCTGTCTTACGTGTAGTGATGGTAGAGCGACATGATATTTTCATTGCTCATTCAGATACTAAGTAGATCCTGCTTCGATGCTAATTGCAAAACAGATCAGATGCCTAGTTCTTTCTATTCGGCACATAGCTAGGGTGTAGTGAGGAAATACTCCCTGGCCGTGTAAATCGTACGTAGTAATGTATTTGAAAAAAAAATCTGATCTTAGCCATATGACTGAAATAAGTGAGAGCACAAAAAAATTAAAAAATAGATTCACATGCTCCGGTAACGGAAGCATTGCTCCCTTACTGTTTGTGCCCCTTCCCTTCCGTAGTACCAGAGATAGTTTCGGCCCTATTTCTGGTTATACATATCACGTGTAAATGTATATAGACTTCCAGTGTCGGTAACCTACATTGAAAAAAGGATGTCTTAAATCCCACGTAGGACTGACGAAGAGGTCTCAAGGCTCTCAGCGTAACTTCTTGAGAATGTGACAAAGGCATCTTCAAGTTAACTGTTAGAAATATTTTCTTCAGTATTGGCCAACAGCAAAAATTTCAGATGTGAAAAATGGGAGAAGAAAGTGTTACCATCTTGAGAAAATGCTGAAATTTGGAAGTCCTGTCTTTTTTGTGTGAGTTTAGTAACTGAGTAAGCATTTTGACAGGAGGGGGTGGGTCTCTTCGTCAAACCACTCAAACTTCCGTACTTCATTTTTTATTTGCGCTAACTTACCAATGAAACGCGCTCCAATTTCTGGAAACGGTGACGTACGAATGTACCCGGTGATCTAGATTGAATACGTGTATTAGGACGCGTAATGCGCAGTTTACATTCTGGGCGCGAAATTCATTCATGTTTCTCTTGTACTATAATGTGATATCATACCGTGTATAATTCACATCAAAGACCAAACCGTTGAAAATCGTGTATCGAAATCACCTGGCGCCGGCAGTGAAATTACCACGAGCCAATCTCCGTTTTCTCGCCTCGCACAATTCGATGAACCGGTACTGATGAATTTTCATTTCGCATGATTCTGCGATCTTCTTAGGTTTCTTGCCAGTATAGAATATCACTTTCCTTCAGACCTTCAAAAAGCGGGCAAAGCTCTAGCTGGTCACTTCTATATATAAACGCTGATATAATTTAAAACGGCCGATAATGGTTATCGAAATCCAATATCTTGTTTAAAATACACATATAATTTATGTAGTCCCGCTAAAAAAAACACTAATGGCTCGTGTTGATAAAGTCGTTCGCGTTAGTTTTTCTGACAGGCGTTGATGGCCTTAATTAAAACAGAAAATTTTAAATCGAATTGCAGAACCAGATACACCATGTATCTCGTACGTTCCGATTTGAATACGTATTTATATATTTTCTTTTTTGTTGAAGACATTCATCGTTTGACCAGCCTCTGCGTTTTTACAATATCGATGTAACGTCACCGATAATACAAACAAAAATGACGTGTGGACTTGATTTATGAGTGGAACACATAGGCCAGAAGGCGGTAGAAAAGAAATAAGTCGAGCACGAATGACAGAATATTCTTGATTCGGTTCAGATATAGAGCAGCGACTTTTTTTCTTTTTTTTTTTTCAAACAACACACGAGATAATTACAACTTTCGTCCATTGTGACGCTTATTTAGGATTTTTATCACGCCATCGCAGTCTGTTCCTATCGTTTTGTGCCCATATTTAATAACGTTGGCTGTTTCTCCCGTCTTATCTAAACTACAGTCACAGCTCACAGGGGAAGAAGTTTCTTCTTACATTGCCAATGGCATAAACCAGAGACACACTGTAACGACTTCGTTGATATTCTTTGGCTAAATATCGAGGCGTGACAGCTATAGATTACTGGTATTATTAATCTGTATGCAGCGTTGAAGATACACATGCTGAGAATCAGTCCCTAGAGTGAAATAATTTCGAAAACGGCTGATAAGTACGCTGTTGGAAATTATATGACACTTTGTTTTCAAGCTCTTGAAAAACAGAATCCTGTTACACAACTTTGAGTGGGTCGCTCTGATCAAAAAAGCGCGACAAACCCTCAATTTCGGTATTATTATGTAAAGCATCGTAAAATCTGTTTACTGCTGTAATAAAATTTCAGAGCTCGAGCTGGTATGATTTGAGTATCGACACTAAGTGTGTAACAACTGCTTCAGGTATCCGAAACAATTTTATAACTTGTTTCACCTTCATTATAGACAGGTTAATTAGGGATGGAAATGAAAAAAGTAAAATCAGACATTTAATTACTCTTTTAATCCGTATTTATAATTGTGGGTACAATTGCAGATACTGAAAATTCTAATCGAATTTCGCGAAACTATATCGATACTTCGTGGAGCAGTTCCGCTTTATGTTTATAAAATGAATCGAAATGTTTGTGAAAATAATTGGATAGATTCTTCTACTGAACTCCATGTCGAACTGTGTTCATTTTATTGTCCGTCTCGTATTTCAAAGTGGGTTCCTAATAGGAAGCTTGAAAAATGGTGTTCAAATTATTACTAATTGTTTTACTAAATGCCCACTGATGCGATGCTCGAAAGTGCGAAAAATGACCATTGGAATTTCCTTTGGTAGTGAAAGATATAATTTTCTTTCGTCATTTGATGGAAAGTCAAGAGCATAGAACATTTGATGGAAAATAATTATTATTTTCCTGTAGTCATTATGTTCAATGCGATCTTAGCAGATGCATGTTTACTCATTCGTTGCTTGAGAGCTACTCATCTGAATTATAATTGATCGGCGTGAAGACACATCGTGTAGTACCATATAGTGGAGACGCATCATGTTGTTGTACCGTATGGTAGGCACACGAGTATGTCTGCATAGAAACAATTATCTGCAGCCAGTCAGCATTTAGAAAGTAGGTATAGACCACCGTTTTAGGACAATTCGATTGACTGATTGTGATAAGCCACGGAGCCAATTGAAATTCTTCTTGGCTTAGTCATACATCAGGTAATACCGTAAGAAGAGTTTTTAGAGATTTTTGTATTAGCAAAATGTCACCCAACCATTAAGCAATTTAGCTTGCCGCAGTAAATCAATGGTTCATCAGTTAGGACAACCCCATTGTTGAAAAGACCAATCTATATTTGAGGAGGAATATTCAAAAACGATCTCTGTCCTCTTTTCAGAACTTTACAGAAGAATGAAATAACGTAGTATTCTTGTGTTTACCATATTTGAGTCACCAGTGACACTTAGGTTGCCTAGAAGAACATGGACCTGAATATTGGTAGGTTAACATAGTGTAGGAATGTGTGTACGTTTATCTTCCACCAGATGACGCTATAAAACGAGTTTCCGTTGGGGGGGGGGAGGGATGAACACAGACCATTTTTGAACATCACTTTTTTCTTGTACACACGAGGAAAGGCATATTAATGCATTCAGCCAATCAGATGTCAATATGCAGTTAATCATGAATATGGGTAATTATGAATCCTACTTATGAAAATGTTCAGAAGAACTAATAAAAAAGAAATTCATAGAAACCTACACTTTCAAGCAATAAAAAAAGCCTCACATGTCAGATTTTGCCGACGGATTCCGTGATTTTTATATCTTCCTTCCTTGAGGGCGCTTCTTCCAAATATGGAAGTATCTGAAGGATCCCCTTCCTTTCTCCCTTGGGTACGTCCTTGATGCAAACCTGATTATTTCTTCTTAGTCAGCAGTGGCGGATCTATGGAGGGGGTGGGGGTCGGCATCCCCCTTCGGGCCGAAGGAGAGAGAAAAAAAAACATTGTGAAAGCACATTGTATAAAAATGTAGTGAAAGTGTAACGTTCATTTTGAAACGATTTAATCACATTATGAAACTTGTCTTCAGAAACTAAGTATTTAAAATGACGTCCAAATCGGTTTTTTAGGGGGCGGAGGTGGGAAAAGTTTTATTTTCAAAACGCCCTCCTTGGAAAATTTCTAGATCCGCCACTGTTCGAAGAATTGTTTCAAGAAGATTACACCCACATAGTGAAAATTGAGTTTACTTATGACCTAATGTATTTTTATAACTATACTTATAAGACTTACATAATTTAAGTTAGAAAACACAAGTATGAACGTGTATCGTCTTCTTTTTTCTTGTAATTATTACTAATCATCATTAATCCATCAATCAGAATGAAATTGTAATAGTGTTGTTTGTTTGTTTGTTTTTTTTTTGTTTTTTTTTAAATGAATTAATTGTTTTTGCCACACTTTTATTCGGTGTATAATTCTTCCTTATACAACATCTCAGTCTCCCTTCACTAATTTCTTCTCCATAGCCTCACAGAACGCTGGTTTCTTTTTTCTCGTCTGCTGAGAACTATTGCCGCTGCCGTCTTCATAGTCCCCATATCAACTCCATGAATCAGCCGTATTTCGGCCACGAATACAATTAAACTCGACGTCAGCCCTGCTATCAGAATAAAAAATGCGATTTCTAGATCCTCCAATGAAAAAGCTCTATTCTGCATGAGCAGTTCCTTATAACGACGGCTCATCGACAAGCCCGATGATTTATTCCTTCGATTTCCCTCTAGCACCTCGTCATCCCATTTCTGAATGAAGCCCCCTTCAATGACGCGCAGTATGAATACGTTCAGTTCATCGGTAAAAGGAAAGTCAGTGGGTATCACGTAAGATGTATAGAATCGAAGAGGGCAATCGGGCAAAGCGTGCACTTCATATGTCCCATTCCCGAGAGTCGTGAAGAAGTTACCTGTGAACAAGTATTGTTTGCTGACTGGGCAGGTTAATAAAAAGCTGAAGTTGAAGTCGTTAATCTGTTGAATGTCAGCTTTCCATTGTAATCGCTCGCTTAATTGTGACAGAAGCGGGTCTTCTTTGAAGGCCTGTACTAGCATGAATGAAGAAGTTCGTATTTCCAGGCCACTGTCTTTCAGCTCTTCGAGTGTGTCTGTATCTTTGTAATGCTTAGGAATGCTGAGCAGCGTCACCAGTAAAGCTTGCAACAATGCTATTATTGTAAACATCGAGCTGAAGTACAAGAACAGAACCATCCGATTGGCTGCATACTTGTACTGTGACTTTGCCAACGGTATATTAATGCTGGCTGATAGGGTCGTGAATATAATATCCGCCACTGTCACCTTATTGTAGTAGATGAACTTCCAACCCACATGAGCAATCGCACATCGAACACAGCATACGGTCATCATGGTGCTTGCGATTATGAACCAGTTCATAGGTGTGAAACAAGTGAGTGGTGTCAGATACTTGGGTATCTGTTCAGCTCTTGGTACTATGATACACACATACTCCTGATTCACTGGCCACGTGTATCTGAACTTCTGTTGACCAGAGATTTCTCGCAAGAGGTATGCATTCATCGCAATGTCTGATCTTCCGTATGCAATATCTCCCAACCCTCCTGTATAAGTTCCATTCACATATTCGCCGTGTTTTTTGCCGTCTGTGCTATCCATCAACATGGATGTGAAGTTCCAATACTCAGCAGCCAGCCTCATCATCTTGTAATTCCAGCCCATAGATTCACCCGAAGGAGCCTGGAATGCGTCTGGAAAATTCTGGAATTGCGTGATCCTCAAAGGTTGTCCTCCAAAGTTCTTCTCACCGAATAAATCAGTTACCTCCGTTACATTTTGAAGATCCAGTGCTTGAACTCCGCTTAAACTTACTCTGTAGACTTCGGCCGTGAAATTACTCAACAAAATCGCGCGTCGAATTTTGTGCATAGTCCGTAAAGTCGGCAGGATTCGATGAACCTCAGCCTTCTCGACAGTCAAAATAATGTAATAAGCATTGGCTAACCACTTTCGGTGTGTCTCAAATAAGTGGAAATTCTCGTAGCCGCGGAAACACAATAAGTTTAGTTTAGAAAATACCTGCTCATTGGGGTAGTTGGAGTTGTATACGTTGACCGACATCTTTGTGCTCAGAATCCGAATCACATTTTCGCACCAGTTGTCCGCTTCTGGATCGAAAATCACAGATGCTTGCAGATTAATACGAGTTAAAATCTGTATGATAGTATCTAGACGAATGGCGGTAGAATTTTCGATGTTGTGCGGAAAACAGGTGAAATGCCGCAGTGCAAATGCGAACGTAGTTATTGTCAGTAGGAAATCCATAATGAATACCAACTGAGGAAAGGAAAACAATTCCTAAAGAAAACGCCAACAGCGAATGGAAATGTTTTAATGGTAAGCACGAAGACGTCTCATTAACTTTGAGCTTCAGTAACATCATGAAGTGGTTGGTCAATAGAATTAATGTTTTTCCCGAAAGTATTCAAAGTAGGAATGGTTGATATGCGGGGTTATTAATTGATATACCGCCACAGTGCCTTAGATTTATTCATTGTATTTTCAGTTTATTTTTTACGACTAGTGGTATCATTATGTGAAGTATGAGCTCTTGGCAAAGCAACTTTGCAAGAGGGAGAGGTATCTACATTTCTTTCTTTCTATAAAATATACTGTTCGAGTGGAAAAATTTTAAGTAAGCCGACCCTAAAACATCAACGCTCCTATTAACTTTGCTCATTCGTACCCGAAATTATCACACGTTACTCGCTGAGGACGATTTCCTCTGTTATTGAAGTGTTTGAGGAAGTTTCCCCTTCATACCCTTCCATGAGTATATATTATAAGGAGATATGAGGAAGACGATTTTTTACTTTCTTCCAGGCATGAATACACGGAGACAGCAACGGAAACGATTGCACCTCCCAGAGAAAAAATTTGAATTGGAAATGCTTAAAAATAGTTGATTAATAGAAAATGCAATAAAGTATTATAATATTGACAGCAGTCTGGATAGGAATAATTATCTGCAGCCAGTCAGCCTTCAGAAAGTAGGTATAATGAGTAGGCCACCGTTTTACGGCAATTCGATCAGCTGATTATAATAAGCCACTGAGCCAATTGAAATTCATCTTAGCTTAGTCATACATTAGGTAATACCCTAAGATAAAATTTCAGAGATATTTGTATCAGGACAATGTCACCCAGCCATTAAGCAGTCGAGCTTGCCACAGTAAATCAGTGGTTCATTAGTTAGGACTACTCCATTGGTTGAAAAGACCAATCCATATGTGAGGAGAAATATTCAAAAACGGCCTCTGTCCCCTTTTCAAAACTTTACAGGGGAATGAAATATCGTGGTACTCTTATGTATACCACATAATATGAGCCACCAGTGACACTTAGATTGCCTAAGAGAACGCCAACCTGAATATTGGTAGGTTAACATAGTGTAGGAACGTGTGTACGTTTATCTGCCACTAGATGACGCTCTAAAAAAGTTTCGGGTGGGGGGGGGGTGGAGAAAGAACATAGACCATTTTTTAACATCACTCTTTTTTGTACATGTGAGGAAAGGCGATTTTTCTTCCCCCTAAAGATTTTTAATATCCAAAAAGGATTATAATCTTAATACTAATTTATGTATTGCTAGGATTACACTGTCTTAATAATATTAAGGCGAGTGCAGAATTCTAGGGCTAGGGATGTGTAGTCGTGGTTGTTAATGAATTCAGCCAGTCTGATGTCAATATGCAGTTAATCATGAATGGGTAATTAATATGAATCCTACTTATGAAAATGTTCAGAAGAGCTAATAAAAAGGATAATCATAGAAACCTACACTTTCAAGCAATAAAAAATGCCTCACATGTCAAATTTCGCCGACGGGTTCCATGATTTTTCCAACTTCCTTCATTAAGGGCGATTCTTCCAAATGGAAGTATATGGAGGGTCCTCTTCTCTTCTCCCTTGGGTATGTCCTTGATGCAAACTTAATTATTTCTTCTTAGTCAGAAGAAATGTTTGAAGAAGATTACACACCCACTTATGTTGTGGAAAATGAATTTACTTATGACCAAACGGAAATTAAACATTAAAATTAATCTTGTGGTAAGAGAACAAATTGAACTAATAGAATTAAGGAAATTGATAAAAAAGAAAATCAGGGAGGATATTGCCCAATTCGAAAATGAATTTGCGGAAAATATCATGAAAGTACGTGGTCTACCAAAGAAGCGTACCGGGCCCTTTCTAAAGGAAAATGCCTCTTTCCAAAAATTAAAAACAAACGAGGGGGACAATCAATGACCGCGAAGAAATAGCCAAACTAGCCACGGAATTTTACCGGGAGTTATATTCAGATAAGAGACTGAAAGAACGCAAACCAGACAGATGGCTGGGGTATGTGTACAACTAGGAAGAAACCCCCTAAGCCCTACTGGAATAGAAAAAACCCTCAATAGAGTGAAGTCACGTTGGGCCCATCGCGAGATGGGATTGAAAACGAAAGCTTAAAAACATTTTGGAAAATTTTGGCAGAACTATTCGCTAAACTATATTCAACTGGGTGCTCTCCTCGGTTCTTCCCCTAGGATAATGGTGTGATTCAGAGATCATCTTACTCCACAAAAAAACAGACCTGGCAGAGATCAATAACTATCACCCGATCAGTCTGTCTTCGAATAATGGGAAAGGGTTTATGAAAATTCTGAAAAAATCGCATCTACAAGATTTTAGGTGACCTACAGCCAGTGGAGCAGGCAGGATTCCAAAAAAAAACAACAACTTTAACACAATCGACCATATTCAAACATTTAGTCAACTATGTACTAGAAAAAAACCAACGAATTCAACATAAATTTGGCAATTATGTTTACAGATTTTAATAAAACTTTCGACTCCTTCTTTCATGACAAAATTTGGCTTACGTTAGCTCAGCAAGGGGTTCCGGAATAGATTATCAAAATTCTAAACAATATATATGAAAACTCAAAAGCCCAAATTGAACTGGATAAAGAAAGTAAGCGGTTTAGGGTTGAACGCGGAGTAAAACAAGGGTATCCAGTCTCCACAAACATTTTTAATGCACTCTTAGAACATGTTTTTCGACAAATAATTGGCAGGGAAGGGGGATCAAAATTATAATTAGATACCAAAATTTATTCCACTATGAATATTTAAATAACCTTTGATTTGCAGACGATATCGCGATTATAGAAAATAATGGGGACGAACTTAGAACCTTGACGGAGGACCTGAGGAGAAAGAGAGAGTGCGACAGTTAGCCTGACAATTAACCAGGTTAAAACAAAAATCATAACAAATATCAAACATCTTGCGAAATCAAAACTGATTAGTGATTACATAAAACTAGAAGAGGTTACGGAGTACAGGTATTGGGGATAGATTTTATCAACCAAAAATAAAACAGAAAAAGAGCTAAAAATCCGTTGAGCGAATGCCTGGAAAGCCTTTTGGGCACAGAGAAACATACTCGTACTGAAGAGTAAAAAGAAATTAACTCTAAAATAAGAATTTGGGATGGCACTATCCTCTCAGTCTTAACCTATGGGACCTAGACCTGGGCCACCACTAAGAACCATGAAAGGAAGATAAACACGACCCAAAACTCAATGTAGAGGGGCATTCTCCAAGAGACCACATGAAAATAGAGGAACTAATTAACAGGACTCAAGTCAAAAACATCTGGGTAGCCATCAAGCGGCTAAAATGGAAGTATGCTGGCCATGTTGTAAGAGAAACGGGACTTGAATGGAACAAGATTGTAATAACGTGGATCCTAGACCTAGGCAAGAGGGAAAGAGGGAGACCAGTCAGGAGATAGTCTAACAAACTGGTGCAAGGCGTGAGGCCAAAGGGGATGTACCTTGCTAGAAATAGGGACAAATGGAGGGAAGTGACAGAGAGCTATACCAAGAAATGGGTAGCCGAAGGAGGAATCAGCAAAAGGTGGATTCGCCTCCCTAGTGTAAACAGACCTTGTTGTCTCCTAATTGGGCTAAGCTCAATAAATAAAATAATAAAATAAAGTTACCTAATGTATTTTTATAAGTACACTTATAATATTTACATAAGTTAGGCTAGAAAACACAACTATGAACGTGTATTGCCTTCATTTTTCTTGTAATTATTACTAATTGTCATTAATCCATCGATCAGAATAGAATTTCAAGAATTTTTCTTATTTTTTATTAATTAATTAATTGTTCTCGCAACAATCTCATTCCGTGTATAATTCTTCCTCATATAACATCTCAGTCTCACTTCACTTATTTCTTCTCCATAGCCTCACTGAACGCTGGTTTCTTTTTTCTCGTCTGCTGAGAGCTCTTTCCGCTGCCGTTTTCATAGTTCCCATATCAACTCCATGAATCAGTCGTATTTCGGCCACAAATACAATTAAACTCGACGTCAGCCCTGCTATCAGAATAAAAAATGCGATTTCTAGATCCTCTAATGAAAAAGCTCTATTCTGCATTAGCAGTTCCTTATAACGACGGCTCATCGACACGGCCGATGATTTATTCCTCCGCCTGATCTCAAGCACCTCGTCATCCCATTTCTGAATGAAACCCCCTTCAATGACGCGCATTATGAATACGTCCAGTTCATTGGTAAAAGGAAAGTCAATGGGTATCACGTAAGATGTATAGAATCGAAGAGGGCAATCGGGCAAAGCGTGCACTTCATACGTCCCATTCCCAAGAGTCATGAAGAAGTTACCTGTGAACAAGTATTGTTTGCTGACTGGGCAGGTTAATAAACAGCTGAAGTTGAAGTCGTTCATCTGTTGAATGTCAGCTTTCCATTGTAATCGCTCGCTTAATTGTGACAGAAGCGGGTCTTCTTTGAAGGCCTGTACTAGCATGAATGAAGAAGTTCGTATTTCCAGGCCACTGTCTTTCAGCTCTTCGAGTGTGTCTGTATCTTTGTAATGCTTAGGAATGCTGAGCAGCGTCACCAGTATAGCTTGCAACAATGCTATTATTGTGAACATCGAGCTGAAGTACATGAACAGAACCATCCGATTGGCTGCATACTTGTACTGTGACTTTGCCAACGGTATATTAATGCTGGCTGATAGGGTCGTGAATATAATATCCGCCACTGCCACCTTATTGTAGTAGATGAACTTCCAACCCACATGAGCAATCGCACATCGAACACAGCATATGGTCATCATGGTACATGCGATTATGAACCAGTTCATAGGTGTGAAACAGGTGAGCGGTGTCAGATACTTGGGTATCTGTTCAGCTCTTGGTACTATGATACACACATACTCCTGATTCACTGGCCACGTGTATCTGAACTTCTGTTGACCAGAGATTTCTCGCAAGAGGTATGCATTCATCGCAATGTCTGATCTTCCGTATGCAATATCTCCCAACCCCCCTGTATAAGTTCCATTCACATATTCGCCGTGTTTTTTGCCGTCTGTGCTATCCATCAACATGGATGTGAAGTTCCAATACTCAGCAGCCAGCCTCATCATCTTGTAATTCCAGCCCATAGATTCTCCCGAAGGAGCCTGGAATGCGTCTGGAAAATTCTGGAACTGCGTGATCCTCAAAGGTTGTCCTCCAAAGTTCTTCTCACCGAATAAATCAGTTACCTCCGTTACATTTTGAAGATCCAGTGCTTGAACTCCGCTTAAACTTACTCTGTAGACTTCGCCCGTGAAATTACTCAACAAAATCGCGCGTCGAATTTTGTGCATTGTCCGTAAAGTCGGCAGGATTCGATGAACCTCAGCCCTCTCGACAGTCAAAATAATGTAATAAGCATTGGCTAACCACTTTCGGTGTGTCTCAAATAAGTGGAAATTCTCGTAGCCGCGGAAACACAATAAGTTTATTTTGGAAAATACCTGCTCATTGGGGTAGTTGGAGTTGAATACGTTGACCGACATCTTTGTGCTCAGAATCCGAATCACATTTTCGCACCAGTCGTCCGCTTCTGGATCGAAAATCACAGATGCTTGCAGATTAATACGAGTTAAAATCTGTATGATAGTATCTAGACGAATGGCGGTAGAATTTTCGATGTTGTGCGGAAAACAGGTGAAATGCCGCAGTGCAAATGCGAACGTAGTTATTGTCAGTAGGAAATCCATACTGAATACCAACTGAGGAAAGGAAAACAATTCCTAAAGAAAACGCCAACAGCGAATGGAAGTGTTTTAATGGTAAGCACGAAGACGTGTCATTAACTTTGAGCTTCAGTAACATCATGAAGTGGTTGGTCAATAGAATTAAAGTTTTTCCTGAAAGTATTCAAAGTAGGTATGGTTGATATGCGGGGTTATTAATTGATATACAACCAGGTGCCTTAGATTTATTCATTATTTTTTTCACTTTATTTCTTATGACCACTGGTATTATTATAAGAAGTATATGAGCTCTTGGCGAAGCAGCTTTGTGAAAGGCAGTGGTATCAGTATTTCTTTCTTTCTACAAAATTTACTATTTGAATGGAAAAATTTTAAGTACGCCAAGCCTAAAAACTTCAACGCTCCTATTAACTTTACTCATGTATACCCAAAATTATCAAACGTTGCTCGCTGAGGACGATTTCCTCTGTTGATGAAGTGTCTGAGGAAGCTTCCCCTTCACACCCGTCCATGAGTATTAGCTGGATGTATGAGGAACACGGTTTTTTTCTTTCTTGCAGGTATGAATACACGGGGGCAGAAACGGAAACAGTTGCACCTTCCAGAGAAGAACATTTAAATTGGAAATGCTTAAAAATAGTGATGTTATCGGAGCGAATTTTTGTGATCCGGATTTTTTGGATCCGGAGAAATTAGGCAAAATCCGGATTATATCCAGAGCTCCGGTTCAAATTTGCATTTTTTCCCATTACAATAATTATTGAATTAAGTCATTGAAATTGAAAGCAAGTGAGTGATGACTACTGAGCGTGTTTCTAAAGCTTCTATGCGCAAAATAAAATGGAAAATGGAATGACTCATACCAGTACATGTAGTATACAGCCTAATCCCTGGAGAGATGAATTTCATTTCTAAATTAAAATTTCTTCTGTGTTAAATAAAATATAAAATAAATCATTACAAAGTAGGCAGCAATACAATTCATTCCTGTTTTTTTCTTTCCATCAATGTAGAATGTAGGCTTACGTTGTACATAAATGAAAAATGAAGTAAAATGAAAAATATATTATCCAGAGCAACACTGGAAAAATGATTACAAACGAACTTTTTGAATTTAATTATACAAAAACTATGAGCTTTCCACTTATTAGCAAACTTCCGGAGCTCTAGCTGAAACTCCGGATCTTTCTGATCCGGAGTTTTCGTGCTCCGGAGCAAGAAGATCTGGAGAAAATCCGCGATCCGGAGATCCGTTTAACATCACTACTTAAAAATAGTCGATCAATGGAAGTAAAGTATTATCGTATCGGCAGCAGCTTAATGATTTGCTGTTTATAGGCTAAAAACCTGACTTCTACCTTCTCTGCCGATATCAAAAACAAATGTCACTAAAAGACTGCGGGGGTAGATCTGTGACCACAGATCCAGTCGGAATAGGAGATACAGTGGTTGAATTTACCTGAGAATGAAGTGTGAATAGGACGGAACGGGACATTCGTTTTGCTGCAATAGGGTTCTTGATAAACTAATAAGAAGAGAACAAAAATAGGGAGGGGGGAGTAATAATAGGTAGGAAATAAGGAAAGTTTTTTTCAGTTCTTTCGATAATTCGTCCTCGGGCACCCTTCAGCTTGATTCAACTCTGATACTGAGCTCAAGGAACCTTAAATCAACTAAAAGACCCTTCATTATAGTTGATCTTGAGCAAGGCTGAAAAGTCTCGAGTCTTGAACAAGTCGACAAAAGTATTTTACACAAATTGTAATGAGTTGAGAAGCCTGAACGAAGTATGGAAGCATATTAAAAATCTCATAGAGTATTGAAAAGTTTTAACAAGTCTTAAACAAGACCAGAAGATTCTTGTGAGGCCTTGAACGAGTTTGAAAGAAGTATAGCTTGTTTAAGAAGTGTCATGTTTTGAAGTTTTAATCAAATCTCAAGCAAATCTGGAACAGTCGTATAATCTTAATCAAATGTTGGCACTCTTAGCGAATCTTATGTTTAAAAGAGCCTTAAAGTACATATGTTGAACGGTGTGAGAGACACGTGAAACATTATGAACGCACCACAAGGTGTGCTGAACAAGTCTGGAAGAATCAAAGAATTTTTTAAACTAATCTTGAACAAATTTGGAAAAGCTCATAAAACCTAGAAATGACCTTTAGAGTCTTAAAGACTATGCCCTCACTTTTCTGAGATAATAAGATTGAATGCGATATGATGAATATTGAAAACCGGTTTGAAAATTTATCTTAGTGTTTTGAAAACATTTGATATAGTGTCCATTTCGGATTGTGAGTGAACTTGGTAATATTCCTTTTGTAGAATGTACCAATTCACTTTTTCTTCTTCTGTAATCCAGAGCAATTTCAGCTGTTGTGCCATCATCAGTGGAGTACCTAAATGAAACTTGTCTCTTCTGGTCCTGTGGTCATTGTCGAGAGTAGTACTGTATGATGAACCTGTTTAGTCGGGTGCTTCTGTTGGTCTGTGATTATGCAGTCTGTCCAATCAGTGAGTGTTATTAGTTGTGTGCTCCTATTGGTTGTCTGTGTTTGTGCAGTCTGTCCAATCTGTGGGTGTTATGTTATTAGTTGGAATAAGTTCTCGCTTCTCACTCTGGAAGTTAGTTGTTGCGTTTATTAGTTTGTTTTGTTTTTGACATTATTATTTCTAGTTGTTATTTTAATTTTCTTTATCTTGTGTTGTTTTCTATGTGTAGGATTTTGTACTTTTCTATCAATTTATCATTGTTATTTCCCTGGTCGTTGCAGTGTTGTCTAAACAGTGATTTGTCATCATTTAGCTTCCGTGATTTTTCATGTTCTTTGATTCTGGTTACGAATTTTCTGCCTGTTTCTCCTATGTAGGTCATGAAACAGTGTTCACATTTAGGGTAACCATTGATGATGGCATGACAGCCGAAAACGCTGTGGACTACAGAAGAAGAAATAGTGAATTGGCACACCCTACAAATGGAACATTTGATATAGTTTACTCTGAAAGGAATTTCATTTTTCGTTTTAATTGGAAAGTGGTCCGCAGAAATCTTTAGAACTTCAAATATTTCTCATGAACCTATTTTGACGGCTTATAAGCTTTACCCCTCTCCCTCCCCTATTGGCCAAAAAATACACGCAAAAACAGTGGGTTGAAACGGGGTGGAGGGCGGATCTGTTACATTTTTTGTAAGAAGTATGAAAAAATGAGAGTTTCAAAAAATATTGAAATTTTCTTGACACGTCCATTTTTGCGCCAATGGGTTCACTATCAGCCCCATTTAGCGGGGCAATTAGTGAACAGATATATTGATGAATAAGTACTATATAGTAATGAGTTTATTTTTATATTCAAGTGGTAGAAATGTTGGAAAATATTTTAAGGTCAATAGAATGCAGTTTTGAATAAGAAACGATACTTAGAGGCAAAATATTTTACAAAAAGCTACTTTCTGTTCATGTTTCGCCCTAAGGGACCCTACATGTAAGCAGTTGGATAAATTTGGGTTATTTGTAGCTCACCTCCCCCCCCCCCCCACCAAGAAAGTTTTTTATCTTAATCGCAAAACCCCTTCCTTACTTAAATCCTGGGTACGGCCCTGGTTATACATGATCTAAAATTATTGATGGAAAGTAGGTAAAAGCATGCAATTCTTACACATATTGAATCCCTTATTTCAGTGTGGCTTTCTCAATTCGCCCCTGATTTCTGTAAATTCTGCTGTATCTCCTTATTCAGTTATTCCTGTAAATCTCTCCGCCCATATTATCATCATACACAGTTGAAGATCTATAACAATGTGAGTGCGTAAACCTGCCATTTTGTATCCAACCGTGCCCGTCGATCCCGAATTGACTACGCGGTACGCTCCGCATAGTCAGATTGGGCATCCACGAGCGCGGTTGAATACAAAATGGCAGGTTTCCGCACTTGTATGGTTATAAGACTCTTTAACACAGTGGAGTTAACTATTACTTCTTTTCCAGTTACGCCGACGAACAAGTACATTAACTCAGTTGTGGTAAAATGTGATATTCACAATTGGATTGACGCTCTAGGTTTTATTCAGACTTGTTACCATAAGCGCAAATAGTCGACCTGATGGTCATTGGAGGGAGGGGGGGGGGGCTGAAAATCTAAATAATGCTGAAAATTCTATATAATGTTTCAGTGCTTTCGGAAGTGAAACTTCTGAGGATTTTGAAAGCTGTACCCCGTCCAATCTCCCTATTTATACCTATGCTTGTAACAGCTTATTTACGACGCTGCTTGTTAATCCATTATTTACGCTTTAAAATAAATTTGGAGAAATAATCGTCGATATATTTCCACCCTTCCTTATCGAATAGCTCATTCAATCATTCGTGACCAGGATTACGCGATCGGAAAAACTCTCTTAATGGCTTTTAATGAATCCTCAAGGCTTTAGCTCGATTCAAAGAGTGGATCTTATTCGGATACCTCGCTAACCAAAACCAGTAAGGGCAAGTTTATTTTCGACCATCGGTTCTCACGTGTCAGTCATCGAAATTCTGGGTATTCCACGCTTTCGCCATTTTCCTATCTGTGTATGACAACGTTAACACTAGACATGTTGTCGTTGTCCCCCTGCGATATCCATTTTTACGATACACTCGTAAAAGTGCGAATAAAATGACGTTTGAAAAGGCGGTAACGCCTTAATCCGTCGTCGGTGCGAACTTTTTTGTAATTTTTCTGACGCGAAACGACGAAATTCTCACACTCGATTCAACACGATCGCTTATTTGTTTGACCAACTAACAATATTCCCTCTAAATCACCCCACATTGTGCACTGCTTTTTGATAATGCGATTATGGCATGCGTACGGTATTCGTTTACAACCGTGCAAAACGAGTCGTCGTTTGTTTATTTTGTCAAATACCACCGTGAGGACGACGAACTTCTTCGACCCCCGAACAAATGCCGTGTCTGTAAATGCACTTTTTTTTCCTCCCCGAACTTCTCTCTTCTGTACATGGTTGTAGTAGTCAGGAACTACGAACGCGTAGCCATCGCCATCAGGAAGTGTAATAAAAACGTTACCATTTTCGAGGCGGGACACTGAACGCGCAAGAAAAAGGGTAAGATAAGGTCTTTTTAACTCGCATTTGTCTACCCTAGCGAGATAATTTATTAACCTTAAGTCCTCGGTGCCGATGCACTCTCAAGATACCGAAAAATGCATCTGCCGGGTACCTCCTCTGTACCTACATAGCGGTAACGACTCTATACGACCCACCGTACAACTGTTACTTTTTTGTCTATTTTTCAAGCTTAATTAAGGGCGTTTAACCTATATATAAGCGCTAGGTGTTCATTCCTCAAAATCAATTCGAAATTTCGCATCTCATGAACTCACGAGTGTTTTCAAAATCACCTTCGAAGTCAAACATGGGGATCCGCGTGCCGAATTTCATTCTGATGATTTTGTGAGAGGTTCATGGAGAGCGAGTGTTTGAAGCTTTGCTATTTTAGCAAAATGATAAGATCGAGAGCAATGGGGCAGTGATTTATGGAAAGAAAAATGTTAATTGAAAATACGTACTTCGAAAACAGGTACTCATTGATGAGCATTACAGAATTTAAATCAGCCTGCTTCAGTTTTAAAGAGTCTCAAGGAGTTTTAATACGTATGAAAGACTTAGCCGGCCGCAGGGTCTCATAAGAAGGGATGAGAGGTGAATTAAATGTTAGAATCCCATTTTGTCAATGAATGTTCTCTCGGCAAGTTTCGTCTTGATTATACGGTTCGAGAAAGAAGGTGGTTGCTTCCGAATAATTTCCACTAGTCAGTACAGCGCCGTATTTCCCTAGAAGCCAATGAAGCCTTCGAGCGGCAAATTTTTTGAGGGTGGCACATTTTTCAAAAATAATAATAATACAAGTTTTTTTTTGGGGGGGGGGGATAGGGGCGGTAAAAAATTATTGTTTTGCCTAGGGTGGCCAAGTTCCTTAATTCGGTACTGAGTCAACATCTTCAGGAAATGTTTTTCTTATGCTGACAAGATTGTGCGAGTAGCAGGTTCTTCATTTCCCTCAAATTTTCAATTTTCGGCCGTTTTATCTCGGAATAGGAGAAAGGGGCTAAATTCGACCTCCGCGGCTCTCCACTCTTACTTTTCGTGCACTGGGGGAAGAGCTTTGAAAACTTGATGAAACGTGACGAGTGTTGAATACGGGTGAATGAATCGTATTGTCTTGAGTCTTAAACAAGTCTTCAAGGAGATTTAAATTAGTCTTGAAGCGTCTTGTGCGAGTAGCAGGTTCTTCATTTCCCTCAAATTTTCAGTTTTCGGCCGTTTTATCTCGAGGAGTAGAAGACAGGGGCTGAATTCGACTTCCGCGGCTCTCCAGACTCTCACATTTCGTGTACTGGTGGAAGAGCTTTGAAAACTTGATGAAACGTGACGACTGTTGAATACGGATGAAAGAATCGTTTTGTCTTGAGTCTTAAACAAGTCTTCAAGGAGATTTAAACTAGTCTTGAAGCGTCTTGAGCGAGTTTGAAGATGTCTTGAACAAATGAAGAATGTTTTTTTAAGTCTGAATGAAGTCTGAAGAGCTTATGAAGTTGAGAAAAGTCATCAAAGGTTTTCAAAAAAGGTGTTCAAAATTGTTTTAAGTTAGTCTGAAAGAATTTTAGAGAGTCTTGAATGAGCATTGGAGAAAGTTCTTGCACAAGTCAACAAAACTTCGAAGGTTTTGATTGAGCATTGAAGAGGCTTAGCTAGTATTAACGTGTGATTGAGTTCTGTAGGGGTTTTGAAGAGTCTTAGAAAATATGTTACAAAGCTTTACAAAGTTGTATATGTAGGTTGTGTCAATTCACAATTTTTCCTTTCTGTAGTCTAGAGCGCTTTCGGCCACAAAAAGAAGAAATTGTGAATTGGCACACCCTACATGTAGAATTTACCAAGTTCACTCACACTCCAACATGGACATTAAGCTTTACAAAGGCCTGATCATTTTTTGAGAGCCTTAAATTTTTGGAGGGTCATAATCATAGTGAATTTTAAAGAGATTTTACATTCTTTTTTTAGGGTGTGCCAAGTCGCCTTTTTTGTTTCTGTTGTCTGTAACACGTAACAGCCGAAAGCGCTATGGACAACAGAAACAAAAAAAATGAATTGGCACACCCTAAAAACAGAATATTACCTAATTGACTCACATTCCAACATGGACACTGAGTTTTTACAGTTTTAACACGTCTTGAATTAGTCTGAAAACGTCTCAAGCTTCTTAAACAACCATTGAAGAATCTTAGTTTATCTTCTGGACTGCCCATCCAACCCCTTCTCTCCTTGGAAAAAAAATGTGTTTTTACCATCGCTAAAGTTTCTGAATTCTCCAAAAATTCACGTTCAATCGAGAAGTGAAAAAGTTTGATAGCAATTTTCTGTATATTTGTTCATACATATTTAATATCAATGAAAAGTCCGCATCACCAATCGCTGAGTTTGCTCAAGTATTTCGCTTGTCTACTCATTCATCATCATCTTGAAGACTTGAAAATGATTTGAATACTCCTCGAGAGAGTAATAGGTAAACAATGTTCAATTTTTGCACATTCTGATTCCTTTTCCCGCGATTTTTTTCTGAACTTGCCATATGAATGGTGTGGTGGGACGTATGGCGATGCACGCATGCCAAAGTGGCCCCTATGACACCGTACCCCCGGTCCCGGAAACTACCCTTTCGAGTATCGCGTCAGTGACCGGAGGGACGCCTTGGGGCCAGGCCCGAGCCCTCATTGCTCCGTGCCGCAACGGTGCGCTCGTCCTACCAGGGCCACCATGGGGTTCCCAACTGACCGAGGTCCAAGCTCCCTGAGCGCTCGCCTGGAATTCAGGTTCTCAACGGTCGGATGCGCTGCCGCTCGTCACTCACCCTGCACCTCCTCGTCTTGGTCCGTGTGTCGACGCAGGCAGGTGGTGACGACGGGTGAGCCCTGCCGGTGGTTCCGCAACGCAGCTGCAGCAGCTCTCCTAGGATGGTGCCGAGTTCTCCTCCTGTTCGATGGTGTGGGCCGAGCTTCGTAAATCGCCGGCCCTCTGTCTCGACCACTCCGTCTGCATCTTCTTCTTCTTCATGATGGCCGAGACGAAGGCCGGCACCCCCTTCCAACTGCTTCCGTTCTTCATCATCTCCGGAACGAGGGTGTCCGGCGCGAGACGGCTGATCACGCCGCCGTCGTCGTTTTCTTTTTCTTCGCTTCTTCCGTCGTCGCCAGGATCGATCGCTGTTGTGGCCGTCCCGCGCCTCTCCTGCTCCCAGGTCTCACACTCGAACAGGATGTGCCAAGGTGTGTCCTCCGCCCCTCGATCACAGTGCGCGCACACGGGTCTCGGCGCTATCGACATCCGATGTAGGTACGTGCCGAAGCCCCCGTGGCCACTCATTGCCATATGAATAGGACTGCCCCTAATTTCCGTGGTTGAGGAGATACCAGCCAGTTAGAAACAAGGAGTTGCTGGATTTCGACGTGTTCAATTTGTGAAATGTTTAGTGAGACCACCCCCTCCCCCAGCCCCAATATGAAGTTGACTAATGTACCGATTATCGCTGTACTTTTGCATCATCCGGAAGAAGTTTAAGCAAAATGACGGAAATATTAAATTATTTGCGAAGGCATTATAAGCTCTGTCCTGGGAGGGGGGGAGGTAGATCGGGAATGCCGACTCGTTATGAAAATATTCTGTGCGAACAACAAAAAATTGGCCGAATTTGCCCAAACAAAGTCGATTCCGAAGATTCATTGGGGTTCATCCTCTTGTTGTATCCGTGATCTTATGACTCAGTTTTTTTCAGAATTTCTCATTTTTACCGACTTTTCGGTGAAAAGGGAGGTATTTGTTGGTGAGTTTGGGGAAACTTATTCATCTGATGGCATTCTGTGGGAATCTTACTCTTCTGACAACCCTCATATTCTATGGCGGATACAAGAGAGCTTCGTGGGATCATATGATTCCTCAGTTCGTGTGAGGAAATGTCAGATATTGACTGATTTAGTGCCCTAACGTGGAAGAGAAAAAACAACTCAAATTGGTTAACTCACATTGCTTGCGATGGTCTAAAGGGACCAGTTTTCCATAACTTCTACCCATCCCTTTTTCTATTGTGGATCCACCCCGTCCACGATATTCATCATCTGCTGTTATTTCAATTGGCTTTCGTTAACTAGAGTATAATATTTAGCTGAACGTTATTATGAACTCCGAAGTAATTCAATCCGAAGTCGGTAAACATGAACTCCCTCGTGGAACACCTATGCAAATAATGTATCCAGTTCTTCCCCAGTTCTTTCACGAGTGATCATCACCCATTATAACGAGCGATTTTATTAGACTAGGCGACTTGCCCCGAGTTGGTCAGCAATTCCGCAATTCGAGACAGTTTTACGAGAACGTAAGCGTGTAAATATAAATGCTGCTATTGTCAACACCGTTGCCAACTAATTCAACCGCGAAGAAACTCTTCGACGGATCTGGAATTAATAGCTAAAAAATTATTCTTATCCACGAGTCGGCTTACAATGAAGAGAGCTAAATCGTTATTTATGTTTAATTATTTGCAGAACGTCGTCGTAAATTATTCGACGAACTGACGTAATTCTTACTTCTGTTGGCGAAAAAGAAAAAGAAATGATGATGTAACTGTGAGGAAAGATGAAAATAAAAAGTCGTAAAATTTGGAATTATTAATTGCCTGCGACGTATTGCCTTATTAGAGCAGTTAGGGTGAACTGGGACAGTTTTGCCCACCTACTGGTGCGGCTCGATGATGAGCTTCCCAGCTTGATGCTGTTTGAATAGGTTTTTGTTTTTCATACGACATTTCTGCTTTACGTGCTGAAAAAGTCATACGTGACTATTCGCAGCGAGGCCTGGAGTGTTTTGTTTATATTATACCAAAGTTGGCCTCAAATTTATGGCCATTCAGTTATGCCGTACGTGTGTTAAATTTGTAGATTTATTACACGATTCCAGCAACTGGATGAGGTTTTCAATCCCAGATGTTCACTGTCAAGCGAAGGTCTTGCTCACAGAAGAATGAATTTTCAAGTGCTTGATGAAGTGGTAGATAAAATTCTTCGAATATTTAGACGACCTAAATTTCGAATATTTTTAGCATATTATTTTCAAAATAAACAATACGCAAATACGTCTTCCACTAACCGAATAACTTATTGTAAATATGGCCGTTTTACGTCCTCGTGCGGACAATATCGTCGAAAAGCAGTATAAATCACCGAATCAGGTCAAATTGTACTGCTCATTACAAACATAGAACTTTTTCGAATAGCTTTCGATATTGCGTTCTTCGTGGAAGCTGTTGGACTAACATCGCTCCATACTTGAAGGAAGAAGGCCAACTCTACTTCGTCAGGAACTGATTCTCGAAATCCAAAAGAAGTCCGTGTAATTTTAGTTCCGATAATTCTAGCAGTGAAAAGACCACAATGGCCCACCAGTTTCGGGTAAAATTCTGCAGAATTTGAAAAATTGTCTGCTCTTATCTCTTTCATAGTATCTGACTAAGAATCAGTCTATTCGTGTTTATCTTCCAATCACAAATAATTCGATTTTGGGCATTAGAGCCCCCTTGAATTCTAATCTGATTGCTTGCTGCAAGTACTATGTGA
The DNA here is from genome assembly GCA_031841125.1 of Acanthococcus lagerstroemiae. NCBI lineage: Eukaryota > Metazoa > Arthropoda > Insecta > Hemiptera > Eriococcidae > Acanthococcus > Acanthococcus lagerstroemiae. The sequence continues at coordinate 37,258,172 of CM063108.1, read as the reverse complement.
ACGGTGCCCTGTACAGTCGAAATCGGTATGTCTTCGTCATAAGCCCACCTTGCCGGACCGGTATGTCGAGAGCATGTGAAAAAAAGTACATCTACATGAAATTCTTGTCGAAATGAGCCAAGTAACTATACAGGGTTACATGTAACATTATTTATTCTTGCCGAAATATTCTAAGTTGTTGGAATAGAAAATCTAGTCTTGAGAAAACTCGATACAAAGTTCTGAGAGTAATAAACCAAACATCGAAAATGTATCGAATTTGTTGAACAATTATCTTTCAGTTGAATGTCAATAACTGTAAACAATTTTTTGAATTAGTTTTGATCTTGTGCAGTTGTATTCAGGGCCGGTTTTGAGTACCTTGCCGCCCTGGGCTGCAGTATTTTTGCCTGTTTTTTACATCCCCCGTCCTGCAAAATTGAGGTAACTGTTTCTTATGGGTCACAAATTCTGCCGCTCTGAGCTGCAGCCCAGTCAGCCCGAATGGTAAAACCTGCGCTGGTTGTCAATGGCGTAGCCAGGATTTCTCCGGGGGGATCAGCAAAATTGGTGGGGGTACACCTAATATAAACTGTATGTCTTTACATTAACGTATCAGTATGTTGTGCTTTTCAACTTCAATTATGCATCTGAATTAAAATTTTATTTCGCGTATTTACTGTAATACTGCCAGCATATAAAAAATTCTCATCCCAGGGGGGGGATTTATCCCCCTAATCCACCCCAACCCCTGGCTGCGCCACTGCTGTTTGTATTTGTGGATTGCTTATGAGACACGATAAGATGAGCCCGTTTACTAACATTCATTGTAGCTCGCAATGGAAGTTCGGCAGATGAGTGCAGAAAGGGTAGGGGAAACGGTTTCATATTGAAAACGAAAATCAACGGAGTGGACCCTCCTGATGCGGATGTACGCATATATTCATAATCAAAAGGGATTCAAACAGATCGATTGACTTACTTGTCCATCAATTTGACCCCAGCGTACAGTCTGAAAAAGTGAAAATTTTTTAACGGTACTGTAAATGTACAAGCTTGTTTACCCTCTAGATATCCCCTATGGAAGCATTTTTGAACCGTACCCCAACAAATATTTTCTGTTTAGGCTACTTGTACATGAGTACGTACTACGTAGCAGATCACTCGTATGAAATGTGTTATTTAATATTAAAGACTGACGAGTGCGAGTACCGAGCTACCTACCTGTGACCCAATTTCTCAAATTGAGTAAATATTCGGAAACTCACCGATGTTTTATATGCATGTAAAATGTGTGCTATAATTTTACCAAGGACACTGGCATGTAAAATCGAACCACATGTGATCTAATTTTCTATCGTAGTAGTTGTGTGTGCTTGTTCTAATTTCGTAAATTTCTTTTTCTGTTTACACAGGTGAGTCGATCCGTTTTCGTGTGAATACGAAATTTGCAATGCCATAATACGAGACTGGAACTACGTGAAATTCGGTAACTATTTCCACTTGAACTTTGCAGTCCCAAAGTTTTATCGCAATTGCTTTCTATTTCCTGTAATCATGGCGTTGTTATAAAAAGATAAACAGTAAAAATATCATAATTACGTACACGTTACGTACACGCTAGCTTAGTCAATTTTTTTTTTCAAACTTTATCTTTCGGGCAGTCCTACAATTTTTTCGCATTCGCCTACGGTTCCGCATAGTTATGATGTTATTTTACTCCAAAAAAGCGATAAAAATACCCGAATAAACATACACCCAACGAATACGTTATCACAGTTCGGTCAAATTTTTTCAACTGTTACTATTATCGTACTCGAAAATGCTCGAGATATGTTTTCTCATGGGAATAAAAACGCATTCAGTTTGGCAGCGGCATTTCGTTGCTGTCAACATTTCGATTTTTCTGGCAATCTCAGAAATCCATTTCGTCGGCGATAATCGTTTTTTTCCTCTAGTATGTCACTAACCTTACTGGCTATCGGGTGTTTCGTATCGGTAATGGATTATGAGTTCGAAAATTATGTATTGTTGATTTAGGTTATAGTTGTGTTATTTGTTGTGTGATGACTGACGCCAGATATCGCTCTGAAATTCACAACTTTAACCTAAAATGATGTCTGTTGGAATGGCGAATGGTTTGTAACAACTCAATTAATGTAGCGAATGAAAACAAGGGGGCGTTTTGTGAACAAATTCCGCCGAAATGTAATTGGAAAGTTTCTAGGAACGGATGTTAGATGGTGCCGGAGATATGGTGGGCTGCAGTTGAGCACATACCACCATTACAATTAGCTCTCGTATTGTGCTTTAGTCAAAGACCGATGTCTGCTCTTCAGTCTTCAGTTTGGTGTATCTCCTGTACTACGAGTAAATGCTTGAAATAATATTTATAACTGAACAGCGAAATAATTTCGGAAAAAAATCGTTCAATGCTACCTACTGATCGATCCTTAACCAATGAAAATTGTAAGAGCCTCACCATGTGCGCATATTGGGGCCTAGCCTGCAAATCCTCTAAAATGCTCCCTTCAAAAAAAAAAAAAAATATATATATATATAAGATTAAAGGATTCCTAGCCTGAGTAAGAAAATTGTCAGCCTCGATAAGGTCCTCATTTCTGATTTGCTATCAGATAAATTACCGAAAAGGCCAACGAATTAAATTCAAAGCTTTCTCCTTATTTATCGATTTTTCCGAGGCATTTGACATTGTCGACCACAAATTCTTATGGGAGGCTGAGTTTTTAGGCGTACTAGAAGTCAATTGGGAACAGAATGATGCTGGACACAGGTAGTTCTGCGTTGATATGAATTTGTCCCAGCAAGTTTTTTTTTCTTGGACAGTTTCGAGGTAAGCTTGTATTTCCGAGCATTTTGAAACGCTATCAGCTCTTGTCCAGTTCTCATTATATTGGCTGCTTAGATGCATAACCACGTAACCCGCAAAAATGAAATTTTACAGGAGAGGCGAAAAACGTTTCACAGGATGGGATACCCCGTGTTGTTTAAATTGGTAATTTCGTGAAAAATTAATTTTGAATAAATCTTTTTTTACACGCAGCTGCGGAGAAGTACCTAAGGAACCAGAAGCTATGAAAACTTCATTTTCGAGAAAATGTAGGTTATGTGGTTAAAGATCTGAGCAGTAGAGATGGCATTCTAAAATGGGCTCGAAAATAAGAAGCTTAAAGCTTGCTATTGAAAATATTTATTTTAATTATTTTACAGTATTTACAATTATTTATATAAGCGTCCCTGCGGCCACTGATGCGATACTCGAAAGCGTAGTTTCCGGAGCCGGGAATGCGATGTCTCAGGGACCACTTTGGCATGCGTGCATCGCCAAGCAGCCCACCACACCATTAATAATTTATATATAATTATATAAACCAAAAACGAAGTTGTTATATATTTTCAGGTGTTTCACGTGGGAATCTCAAGGACTTTTTGATGGTGGTTTGGCTTCCTCTCTTTTCTTGCTCTCTTGCTGATATCTGGTATCCACGTCTGTTTCCGACCTGAGATAGCACAAACTCTTCATTCAGTTGAATTTTTCTGAACCCTTTGTCTGATCTGTAGAACCTAATATGTACTAGCTTCTTCGCACACGCATTCAGGCGCGGATCCAGACGATCATTTTGGGGATGGAAATGGCAGACGGAAGAAACGCGCGCGAGATGTTTTTGCTACCCCCATGTTTTTGCTACCCTTTCTACCATAGATTTCCCTCTCCCTCTTAGATTTTCCCCCCTTCCCCACAGATTCTTTACCCTACCTCCGCAGATTTTTCCTTTTTTCTTTGGTTTTTAGGTCCCCCCGTCGATCTGCGCCTGTGCATTGGACTTACCGGATAAATACCGAATCCAACATCCGTAAACATCTATCCAGACCGTGAAGATGGAATGCTAAATTTTATATCTTCATTTGACAGCAAATCAAAACCATTAGACATTCGATTTCTGTTGAAGAACACTCAGAAAGCGAAAATTTTGAGAATAATGTGGGAAATCCGCATATTTTTCCATTAGAAAGATGAAAGCTGTTGAGCTCTAGCTATTATCAAGTTAATGCAAAAATGACTTATGAAGAATGTTTTCTAGCGCCTATGCTACGTTTTCATTAAGTTCTATTAATCAGTTAATTGGTACTAAGATATATTTTGTTATATTATAGTATTTACATTCGCGTTATAATAATTTATAAGCCCGAGGTGGCGTCGTTACATTATTAAACATTTCATCTGGAAGTCTCGAGGCCTTTGCCCGAATCTTGCTTGAGATTCGAGCTTTCGCTTCTTTGTACGACTCCGCTGTCCAAGATGAGAGTACGCGTTTGGTTGCGGTTGTCTATACCAAGAGCTTCCTGGATCGACACTCAGATTATGAATAAAGAGTCGTTTTGCCTCTTTTTGTTTTCGAACTTTGTCCTTCAGGATTTTTCTTAGTCCCTTGTCTGACCTATAAAGCCAGTACCAGCTTTGTCGTACCTGCATGGCAGCCACCATCGATGCTGGATCTAGCATACGAAAGATATTCGTCGATATCTCCGCTGGTAATGCAGATATAATGTCGAAATTTTCGTCTTCATTTGAGAAAAAGTTGAAAGCATAAGACATTTGATTAAAAATTGCCATTTTCCTGCTAAAAAGTTACGCAGTTTGTTGTAGTGAAACAGTGTATACGCGTTCGTTTCTTGAAAGCCACTAAGCCAACTGAAAATGGTTCGGCATAGTCATTCCTTCAGTAATACCGTATGGTAAGCATGTAGATTTTTTAGTTAGAGACGAAGTTAGCCAATCAGCGTTCAATGTGCAGTAATGATCATTAGTTTAACATCTAAGACAATCCGATTGGCTGATAAGACAATATTGTTTGGTCCCTAGAACAAACTGATCTTAGCCAAAGTTCACCTCGATCGAATCTGATGATGAGGTTTTTATAGTAACCCAGAACACATAAATTTCGTCCTTGATACTGTCTGCACATCTTCAGATCAAGTAAGAAACGAACCCGTTCCATTCATAGATGAATGTTTTACAACGTCTAAGTAAAGAATGTTTTACATCAACGCCTGTAACTACACAAGAAATGACCCATTTCGCTACAGATGAATTTTTTTGTCTGTTTAGAGAATAGAATATCTTACTTCAACCGATGAAATCAGTTGACCTGACCATGATGTATGCTGAGGTGCTAACTGAGAACTATATGGACCTCTCTGGTTTCGTCAGAGACTGCATGGGTCGACACAAAGTATTTTCTTTTTAAGGCGGGTAAGAATACTGTCTATAACAGGAGCGCAGTCGTTTCTTACTTGATCACAGTGCAAGGAACTGAAAAGCTGGTGAAAAGAAGCATAAGACATTTGATAGGAGAAAGCCATTTTTGTGTTCAGAAAGCTTTTAGTGTGTTACTAATAGTTACTGACTCGTATCTTTAGAGCGACTACCTCAGCAGTACCGTATAGTAAGCGTACATTGATTTCTGCGCTGATTATATCAGTCAGTCCACAATATAAAGCAGTGCGGTTGCCTAAAATAAGCCTGGTCTGGTTGATTAGTTGTGAGCGCGTATTGATCTCAGATAATTATAGAATTCCAGGTTTGTACTGGGAAATATATAACACATTTATTTACTTTGTAGTAGACATAGAATTCTGGGGGAATGTTATCCTCTGGAGGCCTTCAGGAAATGTCCAGTTTCAATTTCGCCCCTACTGATTGGAGTGTTTTAGTTCCAAAATAGTTACATACTAATGTTCTGCTTGGTGCGCTATGATTGGTGATTTATCTTAAATGTGTGTGTGAGCACAGTGTCTTACAAACGGTGGTAATGAGCTAGAATGAGGTTGGCGGGTTGCTTGATTAATAGAGGTTACCATTCAAATCTTAGTGAAGGTAAGGGAGCAGATGCCCCTACGGTCCTCTTCTTGACCGCGCGCATTATCTGAAACCTTGACTGATTCAATACTGGATGCAGAATATTTCCAGACAGACTTTGTTTTTCGACGGGCTGGTGAACCAGGGCTGTAGGTAGCAAGTATTTGGTGTAGAATGTAGATAGTGAAATACTGATAATATAAAAAATATCATTTGAAACCATAAAAAGGAGTTTTTTAAGTTTTTTGATTAGTTACGAGAATTATCGCATGCTGATCTTTTAAACAGCATTCCTCTTTCCTTCTCCGTCACTATCGTAGGTGGATGTGTCAAAATTCTGTTTGAAGTGTCGACCCCGACTGCGTCATCAATTGGTTAAGAACAGATTTGTTTGTACAAGTGATATTATCTATGAACAGTAGTTGGTTCAGACGCATTTTCAAGCATTTAGGTTTAAATTCTTGAAGCCTTTTCGCCGATCTTGATAGAGCACTTGGAAACAACCGAGTATGGAAATCCGCCATCTTGAGTCTCACCGTGCCCGTCAATGCCGAATCCGACTATGCGGAGCTAGCGGAGCATACCGGGCAGCCAATTCGGTATCGACGGGGGCGGTTGGACTCAAGATGGCGGATGTCCATACTCGGTTGTTTCCTGGTGCTCGAATCTTGATTGCGACTCAGCTGTTTTCCGTTCTTTGGTCTTGGGCTGATTGAGTCTGGAATCCACATTCATCTGTGGTCGTCGATATCCGGAGCTCCTTCGTCTAGCTAAAACACCAGCGAATACCGCAATGTCAAATTTAGAGAGAATGGTTCGTGGTTGGCTTCGTCGTGCAATCAATTCTGAATAATCGAAAATCGTTTCTCTCAGCGTGCAGTTTCGAGCAGCATTTCTTTTTTGGCTCCACCTTCTCGAGTCACCGACCTTTACGGACAGGCAATTAGTTCCGTCATCAGTTTTGGCGGTCGAGCAAGTTCAAAAACTTTTTCGACCCGCCCCACTCTGCAGCCCGTTAACCTTTTTGATCCGATTCGCCGTAGCCGTATTATTGATCTGAAAACTCGCGCACACGTAGATACGGTGGAGAAGAGAGACCGGGTGTCGGAGATAGAGGAAAATATTCATAAAACGAGCGCGTACATATGCGAGAGATGAAATTAAAATGGGTAGATTAATCATCGTATTGTTACGAAAGCGTGAAAGAAATTCTTATACGTTTTAAGGGGCACTCAAAGGTTAATAAAATGAAGCCGGCAATGCGGGTTCCCACAGTCGGCCGTTGGCCGTTTACCACAGAAACTAATTACACGCATTGTGACATCTTATTGTTGGATGTCTCGTTAGTGATGCCCGGCTCGAAGGAACTCCGAAGCGATCGGGGTGGCTGTGAGGCTGAGTTTCTTCTGTAGCCATGTCTGCCTGCCGAAAACGTCGAACGGATACGGAAAAGGGTACGTACGGTGTGCAGCCCAGCCGGGTATGTACGAGATTGGGGGAAACGTACATCTCAAACGGTTGACAGACAGAAGACAGTCGAGGCTGAAGTGCTTTTCATTTTCGGAACTTAATTACCGAAGACTGAGAGTCGCTCTCATTCGCCGAATGGCGTGTAGTATATAGTTCGTAAAATTCGAGTGTGAATGACGAATTCTGCGGGTTATTCATTCATACGATCGAGTGTTCTGCTGAATGAAGTCGGATATTTCGGGTGTCTTGGTGTAAACGCGTAAGCGTTAGTTAGAACTCGAGGAATGCGAACTGGTTGAACTGGTTGTTGGTTGTATTTTAAACGAACATGTGCTGCGCGACGAGAACCAGAGAGTACGAAATTAATTACAGTGAAAAGAGGAAAAAAAAAACGAGCGTGTACAGGGATGGCTGAAATTGATGAGAGGTATTAAGTGCGGGGTAAAGAAAGCGACGATGGTGATTCGGAGATTATATTATTAATATTGCCGCTTTGCGATGAGGAGAGATGAGATGACACACCGAGAAGACGTTTATGAAACCTCTTTTGTACGATTAATTTCAGCCATATGCGTGAACACACTCTTTACACGTGTTTTCAGTGGTGTTCGCGGAAAGTCTGGCGTACAGTTCTCCCCTTGTAGCGGTTAATGATGTCACTGGCATTTTTTAATGGGGCCCGGGCTGGAAAAGTTACGGAGACAGTTTGATGGTACAAACCAAAAGAGAATTTTGGTTTCTGGGTAAATTGATTGATTCATTTGACTCCGGAAAGAGAGCACATAGTGCGTCTTTATAACTGAAGGCAACTGAAGGGAATTCCCGGGAAATAGAGTTCGTAGTTTCTGTACAGCTAAAGCCAACGGAACGGACTGCCGATTACCCGATGCGCAATCAGTTACCCTCTAGTTACCCAGTTACCTGCGGAAAAGTTACCCATTTTACCTTCGGGTTACCCTCTGATTACCTTTGTTCCCCTTTAGTTATCCGGGTAACTGGCGGTATACTACGTCAGGGTATCCATTCTCTGGAAAACCTGGAAAAGTCAGGGAATTTTGGAATTTTCGGAATTTTTCACCTAAAAGTCATGGAATTTTGTAGAGAAAAAATCGATTGTCAAATTCTGTAGTATTTCAAACAGATTTTACCCTATTTCTTATTTTAAAAATTTTTCCTTCATTCGCTTAGGCAATTTTCTTATATTTTTTCTTTCACAGGAAAAGGACCCGGGTAATACAACCCCCCCCCCTCCTATCACAGTAGTACAGAGTGTGTTAGTGTGATGAAATCGTTTTCATGGTATTCGTTTGGCATCTACATCTTTCTATTAGGATGGCCATACACTTAACGTAATTCGTATTTCGTGACTTTTCACGAACCATTTCACGAAAAATATTTCGAAACGCGAACCAATCCCTATACACTTCTCCCAATATCAGCTGTTTCGTGTTTCATGTTTTCATCTTATCCTGTTCGCGAGAATCCGAAAATATGAAAAAATATTATTCAGTCTGGCTCCTCTCCCCAGTGTAAAGAATTTTTTGAGAAAGTCGTAATGAAACGAAAATTTGAAAACCAATGAATTCACCTTCTGGAAGATCCTGCCATCGGGTTTTTCTTCGGCTCCCCCCTCCTTCGCAAATGTAGATCAGGGTGAATGAAAGGGACTTCTGAAATTTTGGGGAAAGAGTAACTAATCCACAAAATTTGAAAAACATCTGAAGATCGTATAATAATTATTATCGTGTTACGGAAGAGTCCCCTGTTTTCAAATGTATTATCTTATATTTTATCTCTCAATATTCTTAAATTGAAGCCTCTTCCGCCTCCCCTGATGCCATAATTTTCTAGATCGTAACCACCTTTTTACTTCCATAGCATTTGTCGTTAGATATGTTGGAGCTTTTCCATCTGGGTCCTAGAATTAATTTTAATGGTTATTTTCCTTCCCCCTAAACCATTTATGTTTCACGAGGGAGGGGCTAATTCCGGTTACTCTAGTTTTCTTCAAGTTCCAAATTCTTTACGAGATTCTAAAGTCAATTTTTTGGCCCGGATAGCCAACCAAGCTCTGAGTCGCTGATTTCAAATATCGCCTCAGATATTTTTATCAATCCCTTCCAGAGCACTGTCTTAATACGAATTCTGCTTCTTCGGCGAAAATTTGCACGAAGTATCGAAATAAGGGTGGTTTTGTGTCGCTGATTTCGAATATCACTTCCAATTTTTAATCTGGACCAAATTTAAGCTGCTATGCTTTTTCAGTTGAGAAATTTTTACGACGTTATTTTCTATTAGCAAAACTTTGAATAAATAAGACTGTATTTTCACCCTATTCGGTAGCTTTCATTAGAAAGGGTGAATTTCGAGTCAACCGTTGCTTGTCCTACGCTCTTGCTACCTCATGGGTCGTACCAGGAGGGACAGGATCCAAAGATTACTCCTAAAATCGAATGCAGCTCGGAAACCAATTTTCGAATTTTATTCTTCCCCCCTCCTTCACGGTCGGCATTAAGTCACACGAAAAAAAATCTATCACGTTGCTAATTGAATCGGTTAGAACTAAAAGGGTAAAAGGGCTTAAGTCCACTTTGTCGTTTTTTCTTTTTTCACGGATTATGGGGTATTGAAATATCGCGGATCTGTTGGTGTGGTCAAAATTTCGTGAAACAGCTGGGAAAGTGCTTTTTGGCAGCATCGCTTTTTTTTTTCTTTTTTTTTTTAATAAAATTTTCTCAAAAAATGGATTTTTTCCAGAAAATTATTGTTCGAAATGGTGTATTTTAGTGTAAAAAATAGAAAGAAATAAAAAATTTCGGCCCATCCTCCTCTTTTTGCATCTTTATACCTGAAAAGTGCTATTTTCGAAAACGAAATCGCAATTTTCCAATACAGCTTCAGAACTTTTTTCCTTACAAGTGGTGATGTCGATCATTACAAAAACCATTATCGATCATGATCGATCTTTCTGACGATCGATCATAAACTACAGTGTCAAGTACCCAGAGGCATACAACAGACAGATATTCATTTCCATCACAAAAATGTGTGTTTTTCTTATGAGAGTCAAAGTAACCATCACCGTTCGCTTATCAGTTGGGTTTAGTTTCGGCGTTGTTGTTGTTGTTTGCACAGTCCGAATATTATCAATGCCAATGCACTCTCATTCTCCTCTCCACTGTGTTGACTACAAATATAAAAATATTTAGCAAAAACAGAAAATACCTAAAACATTCTCTATTAGGTCCTTTTCTGAGTCAGCTTTAAAAAAAACCGCGTTCATTTCTGTGTTCAGAGAAGTCGTTAATAGAAAAGAACTTATACTCATCTACCAATGGTCTCTTTTCTTATTCTTCATGATCAATCATAATGATCGCCCTGAGCTCGATGATCGAAAAAGATCGAGTCTTATCGATTTTTGATCGAGTAAATGATCGACATCACTACTTACAAGCAGGAATTTAGCTCGATTGGAATGGAACCAAGAGTAAACTTTGAGCCCCCCAGCTCCGGTCCATCAAAATTTAATTCGACAGGACCGGGATTGAAAGTTGTCTCTTGTGGACCCTCTACCACCACCCTGAAGGACGTATTCCACGATTTTCAAATTTTTGAATAAAACAGTTTTTTTCGCTTCCTGAAAAGTGCTATTTTTTGGACATAACCCCATTTAGTTCCAACCAATTCAAATGACATCGCACCACGCTGCACCCCATAGAGCGCCTTTTCATTTCCATCATCAAATTTTTACACCCTCTCTGCCACAGCTTCATAAGTACACGGCAGTAAAAAAAAAAGTTTGTGGAGTGATTGACGAGATTCGCCGCTCACAATGTTTGAAGAAATTTGACCCCTCCCTCTTTGCATGTGTAATTTGTATTTGAAGGGTCTGGAAAAACTGGAAATATTGGCTTGGAAAACCTGGAAAAGTCAGAGAAAATAATTTTTGAACAAGAATGGACACCCTGTACGCCATTAGTTACCCTCTAGTTACCCGCGGCGGAAACGTTACCCATTTGTTACCCTCGGTTACCCGCAGATTACCTTTGTTCCCTTTTAGTTTCCCGGTTAACTGATGGGATTTTGCGCATCGGGTCGCGCACTGGTGTCTGTTCAGTATGCCTTGAAGCAACTGACGACGCTTCAGTCTCTTTTCCCGGAATAATATAGTAAATTTTCGTCAATGGACCTCTCTGCAGTTTGGTCATATTGCCGAGTAATACTAAAATTCGAGATAATAAAAGCGAACACATTTCCTCGTGCTTATCAAGTCGAGTATTCAGTGTTCCTAATTTAGAATATATTTTGACCGCTGCATTCCAGGTTGTAATGAAAATATTATCTCTATACAAGTCAATCTTTGCTTTATGTTGGTATTTTTGAGTTCATTGCCTTTTAGAGGCAGTTCAAACGGCCATATAGGATTATGCAAAACAAGCCGAGCAGTGTTGATTACTCATTAAATAATTTACGTAGGTACCTCGTTAATCGTTTTCTCTCTCGCTTAGTTCTTCCCATTTCCACGAGTTATCTGCAATAACCTTGCGTTATCAAATCACTATAGAATGTACTATATGTACGTCGTATGCGTGAAAATCATCCATATCTCGGCCTCGTATACATTCTCATGCAGCAGAATACATGGCAAAGATGTTTTCAAAGTTTACACGTTCAAGTTCGATCTTAATTGAATGCGCCTCGTGGCTAGTATGCATTCAGGACGTTGAAATCCCGATTACTCAGCACCCACGACATGTTTTTGCAACAGCAAATGAGCTGATTGGAATGCTGGTTACGCGCCTTACAGGGAGCCCGCACATAATATACAGCGTACTGTGTACTTCGTACTTATTCACTTCAAATAAGCGTGTAATTCGCGGAAATTTTTTCAGCCGACTGTGCAGATACTCGATTATAATTAAAGGAAGTTGATAATGTCATTAGGAGTTTTTTTTCTTTTTTTTTTTTTTTTTTTTCGTTGTGTAATTGTGGCTTGAGCTAGTCTAGCGCAAGCCACTAACTCAGTTGCAAAACTTTCCCCTACATATAGCTCCCCGTTTTGAATAAAAACAGACGGACCTACTGGAAGAGAATGTGAGCCTCTCCCCCCAAAACATTTCGTCAGCTGGCAGACTCTGTTCCGCAATTAACGAAATTAGAGAATTCAATAACTTTTTATTCAAATCGATTTCCAGAATTGCCATAAACAGTCAGAAAAATTAGGTCCGCATTTGGTAGTAGGTAATTGGCATTTCATTCTCCCACTTGAAAGAAAGTAGCTTCAACAGGTTTTTGTTTCCTTCCATTCTTGCAGCAATATCTTGTGACCGTAGGCAGAAACTGATTATTTTATTTTATTATTTTTTTTCCCTTGGGAAAGGTGGAGTTTTAAATGGAAAACATTTTTCCCGACATTTTATATTATTGTATTTTTTGTCAGCAAGGTAATCGTACTGCAAATGAACTCAACATTTTTTTTTTGTGACGAGAGCATACATGTATGAGGAATTACTGTTGACGTAAAAACAGAAATGAAGGAATAACGAAAACCAAAACTTTTAGGAGAGGGATCGAAACCCAAAACTTTTAGGGGGGGGGGATAAAACGTTATTGGTGTGTTCTTGTTGCCCATAGTTAACACCTACTTTTGCGGCAGCTCTCATTCTCGTCGTCGGTTTCTGTGAATTCCAAGAATAGTGTCTCGTTATCCATTTCTACTGTCAGATTTTCCCGACTCATTGGACTTTCCCATCTAGGGAACAGTGTTTAAGCGTTTTTGACGCTCGTCACCTTCGGTCCAATAATTATGTTCATCTTTGGAAAGGAGAAATATTCTCGAAATGCTTCGCCTTAGGCAACGGTCTTTCGACACGGAATTGCCTCATGGAGGACTTGTGCCGAAATTGGGTTCGTTAACCCCAGTCTGAGGTGACCCCGCGATCTAATTGGTTGAAAATAGAGACTCCTCTTTGTGCACTAGTCTTATTTGTGACATTTTTGTGTACTGAGGCTCTAACTTTGTATTGATTTATGAATGAGAAAAGAGGAGACCTATCGAAGTAAGGGAATTAGAGAAGTCTTCCTCAGGCTCTTTATCAGTTTGCAAATTTGGCGGAATTCTCCCTCAGTAGACCCTATTGAATTCGCAGTCAGCAAATGTGAGAAAAGTGCTGACGTCAATTTCAAACACTTTTGTCAATTGACAAACGCTTAGGACTTCCTGTACTTATCTCCTAAAACCAGGCTGGCCGTTTTCCTGGAAAAACTGGAAATCAGGGAAAAGTCAGGGAATTTTCAAAAAATTAATGTTTAATAAAATTTCGTGGTGTAGAACATGGTTTTGTTTTCTTTGCAACTTGAATCACGTACAAAGCTCTCTATACACTAAAAAAAGTAAAATCCGCCACTGCCGCCTCTAGGAGAAAAAAACAAACAAAAAACAAACTACTGCGGGTTGCCTACCCTGCCCCTTACTTGCTCATTTCTTCAGGGGTAACCTATCCTTGGGAGGAAGGTTCATGGCGGAGGATGGAGCTTGGGGGAAGGAAGGTCGCGGTGAAGAATGAGGAGGAGTTGTAGTGGGGGAGGGCTCTCTATACACTACACAGTAAAAGCCACCTCGTCCTTCCCCTCCGTGGGGATAAATTCGTGGTGGCCTCCTCTGTACCTTAATCTCACATTTCACCAGAGGTACCCTACCCCGGGGGGCTTTTCGGTGGAGGTGGAAGCTTCTGGAGAGGGAAAATGGCCACGGTAAAAAAGTAAAATCCGCCGCCCCCGCCGCCGGGAGAAAAAACCCACTACGGGTTGCCTACCCTGCCCCTTAATTGCTCATTTCTGGTAGCCTACCCTTGGGAGGGGTTCATGGAGGAGGAGAGAGCTTGGGGGAGGACTGCAGGCCGGCACGAGCGAAGCGAGTGACGGCGGGGATTGGGCCACGAAGCGGCCAGAGGGCGAAGCCCCCTAGTAGTTACCTATAAAAAACTGAATAAAAATAATTATTTTTTTTCCCCGAGGCTTGGTACCTATGTTTAGTTCTACATAAGATTTCTGTTCACTGTCTATTGGTAGAAAATTATGGTACTAAAAATTGAGAAAAAATTGCTCACTAATGAACTTCCAACCAGTAGGCTTACTCGTTGAGAAAAAATTGAGAAGTAGATCTGTAAAAATCAGGGAAAAGTCAAAGAAATTCATTTGAAGAAAAGTAGCCAACCTGTAAAAATCACTTCGGCTTGTCTTTGAGAAAGGCAAAAGACAAAAAACAGGCAGGCTGACAAAAGAAGACAGGCTTCGAACCTGAAAGATGTTGAAGTAACTGAACTGTACATGAAGAAATTTTCAGTGTAACAGAAATCTATCCCATTTTCGAGTGATGATTTCTGCTTGGAAAATAGAACTTGCTTTCAAACATACATCCACTTGTTCTGGGCTGCTCTTGTGGAAAAAATGTTATCAAATTTTCCTCTTATGCTTCACGAATATCAATTGGTTGAATTTAATTTGTTACATTTTTCGCGAATACCTGTTCTAGAACCATTCATCCTATTCTTGTTCTCTGTGTGCAATTGAAGTACATCCGGCTGAGCGATTTCACAAGATTTAGGAAGTTGGAGTGCTCTGGGCTCTCGGATCCTTAGCCTTCCCTTTTGACTTCGTGTTTGTCTGACACTGAGGTGAAGAATTATAAAAGACTGGAGATCTCGGTTTCGTGTATACCTGGTCTGACTGTCTGTCTGTGAGTTGGTCCGCCTGCTGTCTCGCAGACTGGTCATTTCTCGACTTACTAGATCTCAGAATAAGAGAACTACCCCTACAAATTTCCGGATTTCAGGTTGACAGCTAATACATCGTTTTTCTTAGCGAAGGGTGTACGCAAAATTCCTAATATCTTACAGTAATATAGAGAGGAAATTCCCTATTTTCAGTGTATTGAATTTGTTTAATTGTACGGATTTTCCCGCTGAACAGCTTATTTTTTGGATGATTTTAGTTCAAATCTTTTTCTCATGAGGGGAAGAAAATGCTCCAAAAAATATTTGTCTTGTGAGAAAATCCGCGCTGTAAGGACCCTGTTATTTTCCTCTCATATCCGTGCATCAGTTGAACGTGTCTTCTTTACTGAGGGGTTGTAATTTTAATTTAGATAGTATACTTGTATAGCAGTGAATGTAGTAAATGCTCTGCCTGAACATGTAGGGCGTACCGTTGATGTCACTTTCAATTAAGAAGAATAACGTAAAGAGAATCTAATCTGGGGGTCCTTGAGAGGAAGGTACCTTGAGTCAAACAGCTCGCTATACCTGGCTGGCCGAGTGGATAGCGCGCTGGTCTCGACATCCGGAGGTTCCGGGTTCGAGTCCACGTAGCAACTCGCTACATTTCGACCTAGGTCGGTTTTTTCGGCAAGAAGAGAAGAGGGCTAAGACAGCCTTAGCAGTCTCTCCGATGTCTCTGAGCTACCGCTCGAAAGGGCGGATTCCAGGGCTCGGGTTAAGAGAAAAAATGAAAAAGAACACCCTGAAAAATGTTGAATTGCCATCTTCGTGTATTTTGGGTCCAATTTCCGCTGTCAGGTTTATAGCTGAACCCTAAACATTTAGGGAATCATGTTAATTGAATGTTTTGTAGTGCTAGCTACTCGAAGACAGCAATCATGCCTTCTTCCTTCCTGACATTAAATTCGAACGCTGGCCTGGTCAAGTGATGTTCTTCAATTAATTCGACTATCCCATTCATTGCGACCGCCGCTGTACTCTTAGAAAGGTTTGCTGCGAATTCTTCTGAAGCACCTGTCCGTAATTATCGAAGCCAGCCAGGTGTGTTAGGCGGCAATATCACTTCAAAATGAAAATTGGAATGGTTTGTCGTAGGGTGTTCAAGACTCTGATCGCCCGTGGTTCGGAGCGTAGACGGGGGTTGTCTGAAACATTGTAGCGGGTGTTTATACCAAATTACAGAAAAGACAAAACCCGACCTCTCGTGTCTGGTGATTATCGATCATCTTTATCGCTTGGTGTTTCCCAAATCGGTGGTGATTTCCTTTTGCGACGGAGAAGGTGCCGGGAAATGTTGAAACCACGTCGGAATCAAGCTGATGAATACAGATCAACTCGATACCCACGTGTAACCAAGTCTGGCTGGAGAAGGCTGGATTTTCGGGCTTGACGTCGAAGTTTCCGGATCAAGATTGTTCATTGTTCTGCCGATGCTCGAGGCATGGCGCAAGCCAAGAACGCGTTTATCGAACCGGTGTATGCTTTCTTAGATACGCTCGTTAGTCGATCTAATGTCTAATACATTCTATTCTAATATATTAACTTTTTTTTATTATAGTTTTCTAGTGGTGCATGTCTATCACTGACGAGCTCTTATGCATCCTATGTGTTCATTTGGTGCCTCACATACAAGATCACGTAAACTACTCGGTCTGGAAAACCGTTTTTAATTGCCCACCGATCGTTCTCGATTGTAATCTGCGTTTTTTTGTTTTGTTTTTTTTTGAAATCAAAACGTTATTTAATTCGATTTAAAACGAGTGTAGGCTATTTCGAAATCCGAATGAATAATTACGGATGCACTATAAGCTCTTGTTTTAATTCACTATCTAATGTATACATATACGCGCTGGATTCGTAGATTCGTACATCTATACGAAGTTGGTGATGCCAGAGATCGACAAATAAAATGATAAATTATGCGCAGCGTTAACCCGGCTCAAGTTGCAGAACGTTTCTTCTTTTTTTTTTTACGGATGAAAACAAGTCGTAAAATGGACAATGTGTGTGATTCATTTAGTATTAAGCGCGAGTTATTAACTTATAATGAAAGATCGAGCCAGAATGTTAATGGCCAGCGTACATACAGTCGATTTAATATGTAGCTTTTTAATGATAGTGATTCTGATCGACGATACGAGCGAATG
Source organism: Acanthococcus lagerstroemiae (assembly GCA_031841125.1). Classification (NCBI taxonomy): domain Eukaryota; kingdom Metazoa; phylum Arthropoda; class Insecta; order Hemiptera; family Eriococcidae; genus Acanthococcus; species Acanthococcus lagerstroemiae. Next base: position 37,240,917 of record CM063108.1, on the reverse strand, counting down.
TACACGAAGACAGCTTCATCTGTGAAATAATAATTAGCTGTTCATTTTGAGATATTATAAAACGCGAGAGGGTGTATATCGAATATTAATATCTAGGTACATTGTTTTAAGCGATGTGACCGAAATGCGGAATCGCAGACGCGGGAAAGATCTTCGAAAAACGCGAAAAATTGATGATCTGGTTGAGATTCCAGACTGGGTGACGTGATATATGCTACCTACATTTCGAGAAGTAGTACCAATCAGACGATTTTGTCCTGAATGAAATTTTCGACTGAAATTTCCGCTCATTTGGTGAAACGTATGGCGATGCTCGCATGCCCGAATGTCTCTCCAGACACCGTGCTCCTGTTCCCGGAAACTAGGCCTGTTCGAGTTTTGCATCAGCTTTCGAGTATCGCATCAGAAGTATTATTGATACATGCCGAAATAAGATCGACCACGTGACCATGAGTCGTATGTGGAAAAAGGATATTAGTATTCGGGGTACAGGCAGAAAGACAAATAAGTAAATGGCAGTCACGTTGATATTCATGTCATTTCTCCGGTTTTTACATGGATTTATAAACGGATTGTTCAGCTACAATAATTGACCAATCGGACTGTCCGAAAATAGTAGATGATATATTACTCCTTCTGCATATTGAATACTGATTGACTGAAATTCTTTTTACCTAGAAATATTAGAAAATGTTTAGATGAGTAGGCAACATCAGTTCCAAATTAATGATTAAACTACATCTTGACTTCTGATGGGCTCAAATTGATACGTCCTTACTTTGTTGCACATTAGTGTGGTCAACCAATAATGTAATCCTATGTAGAATATCATTGAGTATCACTGCATGCTGAATGTTGATTGGCTGATACTATCTCTATGCAAAAATTGTAGGTAGCTTACCATACAGTATTACTTTCAACATGACTATACCTAATCATTTTCAGTTGGCTTAGTGGCTATCAAGAAACAAGCTAGTAAACATTGATCCACTATAACAAGCTGAGAAAATTCTTAGCTGGAAAATGGCAGTTTTCCGCCCAATGTCTTATGCCTTCGACTTTTTTTTTCAAATGATGAAAAATACTTCAACATTATATCTGCGCTGCCGGTGGAATTATCAACAAACAGCTATCACTCCACGTACCTCCCTTGGGGCGTTTTTACAACCGAGGACTGCCTGTACCATTAAAGAAGAGCAAATGTATAGCATATCAATGCTAGTTCAATTGTTAGATTCAGGTACACTTACTTCTGTTATCAACTGAATTCTGGTTGGCTGAGATAAGTTCATCCCCGAAAGCAGAAGTTTTTTTCATCAACGAACTGGATTGTCTTAAATGTTGGGCTAGAGATCACTACTTCTCACTGTATGCTGATTGGCTGATATTGTCTTCACATGATAACAGCTGCAGTCTTACTATACGGTATTACATCAGGCATGACTCTGCCGAGCAAACAGCAAAGTTCTATTGGTTTAGTGGCTCTTAATAAACAAGCCAGTTAACATTGATCCCAAGTTATCGAACTAAACCTTTTATCTGCAAAAAAATGGTTGTCTTCCATCTTCCTGTCCCCTTCCTACCAGTCGAAATATCGACAAACATCTTACGGATGCTAGATTCAGCATCGATTCTGGCTGCTATGCAAGTACGACTAAGCTGGTATTGCCTGTACAAGTCGGGCATGGGACTAAGAAGAATCCTGAAGGAGAAAGTTAGAGAACGAAAAGAGGCAAAACGACTCTTGATTCATAATCTGAGTGTCGACCCACGAAGCCTTTGGTATAGACAACCACAACCAAACGCGGACTCTCATCTCGGACAGCGGAGTCGTACAAAGAAGCGAAAGCTCGAATCTCAAGCAAGATCCGGGCAACGGCCTCGAGACTTCCAGATGAAATGTTTAAGAATGTAATGACGCCACCTCGGGCTTATAAATTATTATAACGCGAATGTAAATACTATAATATAACTAAATATATCTTTTAGTACCAGTTAACTGATTGATACAGCTTTATGAAAATGTATCATGGGGGCTAGAAAATGTTCTTCGTAGGGTGCCAGGATAAGGTGGAATATTTCAAAATGGCAAGTATTCACAAACTGTATGCCGGATTTAAGCTCGATCAGAGGTGCTCTTGAGTTACTAAATCTATCCTGCATTTCTTATGAAAAAATATGTAGCGTTCTGTTTCTTACAATGACCCCCCGCACCCCTCCCGCATTCTGTTCAGTTCTCTTAGCCCACCTTAAGAATGAAGTATTTTATGCTGACGTATACGGTTTGTGATGCGACCGGAGAGGTCCATATTGGTTTCCGATTAGAGCAGACATTAAGTATGTTCACCAGTTGATGTAAAATATTCTATTCTTAATTAAGATGAAGGATTTATCCATCACTGGAACGGGATCGTTCCTTATGTAATTACGGGGTGAGCAGAAAGTATCAAGCAAATAATGTTAGAATTCATCCATGAGTTTGGAGGTATTTAGAAAACTTCATGACTTCATTAATCGGGCTCATATTTTTTAATCATTCTTATAGCGCTGAATGACCATTTTTGATGACTAGCCGTTATAATAATTTTTTTTAAAGGGCCACATTAAACCACCCTGGGCAAGACTTTTCTAGAGGAAGTAGAACCTGTTTCCAGAGAAACAGACATAACTTTGGGGAAGAAAATGTTTTTTGCAATTCCAAGCGGGAGCAATAGCTCCATTTATCTCCCTCGGGAGTGTTTTATACATTCAAAATCGGCCTATACCACTAAAGGAGAGAAAAAGTGAAAAACATAAACACTGATTCCGTTGTCAGTTTCAGAAGTGACTTCCGTTATGAACTAAGTTTCCAATTGGTTAAAATCAGTTTGTTCTAGGAACCAAACATTATTGTCTCATCAGCCAATCGGATTGTCTTAAATGTTAAACTAATGATCAATACTTCATACTGAACGCTGATTGGCTAACTTTGACTCTAATTAAAAATATTGACACGCTTACCATACGGTATTACTGCAGGCATGACTATGCCGAACCATTTTCAGTTGGCTTAGTGGCTCTTAAGAAACAAACGAGTATACACTGATCCACTATAACAAACTGCGCAACTTCTTAGCAGGAAAATGGCAATTTTTAATCAAATGTCTTATGCTTTCAACTTTTTCTCGAATGAAGACGAAAATTTCGACATTATATCTGCATTACCAGTGGAGATATCGACGAATATCTTTCGGATGCTAGATCCAGCATCGATGGTGGCTGTCATGCAGGTGCGACGAACCTGGTATTGGCTTTATAGATCAGACAAGGGACTAAGAAGAATCCTGAAGGAGAAAGTTCGAAAACAAAAAGAGGCAAAACGACTCTTTATTCATAATCTGAGTGTCGATCCACGAAGCTCTTGGTATCGACAACCACAACCAAACGTGGACACTCGTCTTGGACCACGAAGATCAAAGAAACGGAAGATCAACTCAGGAGCAAGGTCAGGACAAAGGCCCCGTGACTTTGAAGTGAAATGTTTAAGAGTGTAACGGAGCTATTTTTAGCTTATAAATATTGTAACGGGAATGTAAATATTGTAATATAACTAAATAAATCTTATTAATACAACTTAATGAGAATGTGTCATGTGCGCTGGAGAACGTTCTTCATAAGGTGCAAGACTAAGATGATTAATTTCAAAATTGCTGGTGCTCAAAAATCATGTGCAGAACTCGAGATCGTTCAGAATGGGTCTTGGGTTTCCAAATGTATCCTGCGTTTCTTAGAGCTGTAAACTTTTTCAACAATTTACTTGTTTCTTATTCCGTAACTAAGCAGGTGCCCAGTTCTGAAAAAGTCAGGGAATTTTGAAATTGTGATAAAATTAGAGATTTTAGAAAAAAGCATAAGTGATGCATATAAGAGAGTTTCCAAAAGTGTACTTTCATGTGTAGTTCTTTGAAGTGGATGAAGTCGAAATGACGTATTTAAGTTCTTTTGATACTTATATCTTAGTTTTGTTTTTATGTTTTTATTCTTCCTAATAATGTTACTAAAGTTTGAATATTGCGCACATCATTTCGCAAGCTCTGTAACTTCATTTAACCACCTTGTAAACCGCTCTGAAACGTGTCGGAGAACGTTAAGGGAAAGTCATGGATTTCATGTTGGAAAAAATTCGGCACCCTGCTAAGTAAGAAACGATTCTGCTCTCGTAGTGGCCCTGAGCTGCCAAATGTATCTCGCATTTCTCGTGGGGAAATACTCGAAAATCTAAAAATTTTCACTAGTTTCCTTGTTGCTTGCTCCGTAATTAAGTAAAATACGACTCCGCGCCCGTTATAGATAGTTTTCTTAGCGTGCCTTAAAAATAAAATATGTACTTGATGTCGACCGGTGCAGTCTTTGAGGCGACTAAACGGGATCCATATTTGTTCCCAGTTAGCAGACATTATGGTCTGTGGTCTGGTCAATTGACTATCGGTTCATGTAAAATATTCTATTCTGAAAAGAGACAAACAATTTATGTTTAGCGGAATGGGATCTTTCGTGTGTAGTTACAGGATGATAGTGTGGTGGGACGTATGGCGATGCACGCATGTCAAATTGTCGCCTATGAAACTGCACCCCCGACCCCTATCGCATGAGCAGAAAGTATCAAAAAAATTTATTATTCGTCCAAATAAATGTAAGTATTGGAAAATAACTAATAAATTATAATACGAAGTTGCCATCAATATACATATTTATGGAACCATAAAAGAAGGGAAAGCTGGAAAGGTAAGCAGTATCAGTGCGCTTTCAAATGTTGGGGTGAGTACCTACTGACTTCTGTGGTTAATCAAATACCAATTGGCTGAAATCAATTATTAACTGCCATGTATACTGAATGCTCATCGGAAAGTCTTACCGACCAGCCTATTCATTTTAGCAGTGGTATTGAATGTTTTATTACGAATACCTGCGAAATGCTGTAGGCTAAGTAGCTATTACCCGAACTACACGAGACTCGTTATAAGCTCATCGTACTGCTGATTGCAACCTTGGTTACTGCACATTGGGTGATATCAGTACGCTCTTACTGGCAACCCATTGGTTTCATTAGCCTATCAGAAGTTCTCCTGAATGCTGAACTGTTAATTATTGTATTGAATGCATTATGGAGGTTTGCTAATACCGTCTCTAGTTAATCTTCAGAAGCTTTCTGTGAGATTACTTTCTTGAAGTAATGGCCGACGAAACAAAATTTGGTTTAGCGGCTCTCAGTGAACTAGTCTATCAACACTGATAAAGTACTTAATTAATAACAGTTGAAAAATCTGTCTACTACAAAACTGTCGTCTTTTATCACGACAGAGAATCTTATATCTTCATTGCCAGTAAGAATACTGCCTCTGGTTTTCCGCATGCTGAATCCAGCATCCATGGTAACTGCAACGCTAGTATGACGAAGCTGCTATTGGATGTACAAATCGGACAAAGGACTCAGAAGAATCCTGGGAGAAAAGTACGGAAACGAAAAGAAGCGAAGTGATTCTTGATTCATAATGTGAGTGTCGATCCAAGGAACTCGTGGCATCGGCAAATACAAGTATACGTGGCCAAGCGCACTTGAGCAACGGACTAGATACAAGGAAAACGAAGGGCCGGCTCGCTAGCAAAATCAGTGAAGAAACCTCAAGACTACTATAATGAAGCTAAATTCGGTTTCGTAAATATTGTTATCTGAATATACCTATATATATTTGTGGGGTAATTATCTTTAAACATGCTTAGCAGCACTTTTTGAACTTACTCAACCGGTAAGAGCGGTCAAAATGGGGATTGAGTTATAACCTTGAATATTTCCCGTTAATCAGAAAGCTAGTCTTGAAGGAAATCAGTTTCGTAATACATTGAAAAAACTGAATGACATCGACTTACTTCCAAGGAGTGACGAACTCACTGGTTTATTGCAGCCTTCCTCGTCTGTTAGACAAATTTAAGTTAACGTCGACCTCGATCAGCTCGTTAATGTTATCATCTTATCATTATCCTATCCAACAAAAATGTTAGCTGAAATTAAAGGACGAAGTAAAATAGCGGGTCTGTTTTTCGAAATTCGAACTCTGGTAAGATTACAGCCAGCCCCTAATGGTCCAGTCGGGAATGTCAATAATTCTGGAACTAGACAATCCATTCCTGTACACATTATAATGCGATTAATTCCCGCTGAAAGTGTTAATTTCCATCAAAAAGACTATTTCTCATGATTCGCCTCTTTGCTACCTTGGGAGGGGGGAGTTGTCACTCCAAGTTTTGTGCTGGAAGTTGCCCAGTCGAATCTCCTACTTGTCGATATCAATACTTATTTCGTATGTGAGTCTGTATTCGGTGCGGTCTTGAATTTTAAATTGGTATCGCTTGACCCAGACTGAATGTCGGGAAATTTCGCCAGCAGCTGCGGTAAGTGAATTATTATCCATACTATTCGATGTATTCCTTAATCGAATCGCGAACTCAGAAGAGTACGAGCCATATTCGATTCTCATCGACTCGTCTTCGTAACATGGAAAACAAAAAGCGCGGTGTCTTTTGATCATTTGGCTGCGGCCGCCAATCGTAATATTGCCGTTGGAAAGTGAAATTCAGAGATAGATACGTATTTAATTTATCGTTTATTGTTTACCGGCGCCTCATCTGTTTCGAGTGTATCAAATTCGAAAAAAGTGGTGGTACGATCGGGGGCACGTATATATAGGTTTCTAATTAAAAAAATGAAAAACACAAAAATCCGCCCGTGGATTTGGACAGCACAGCGTGACAGTGATGCGGTGGCCTCTTTGCCTCTTTCACGCGGAGACGGTACATTTCAGGATTGGCCAGTCATCTGTGTTTGTATGTATTGTTGGTATGTAAGTACGTGGGCCGTGCCATGCCATGTGCTTATGGCTGTTGGGTATGACAAGAAATGTATGCCAAAGAAGTCTGTGTACTTCAATAGGCTGTACGTAGTACACATCCTCACCGGAATAATAAATAATTGTATTTCGTGTCGAAGAATGAGAAGATCATATTATTACCTGGAACAATGAGTAAGAAAATTTTTTCAAGAATGACAACAGAGTATAACTATATGGGCGTCATATATGCTGTGCAGGGTGACGCCATTGTTTCAAAATGCGGTGCGATGTCGATCGTGTCCTCGGGTCCTTGCTGGCGCTGCATTTCGGTCGAGCATTTTTACGAAGTGAGAATCAAACGCGCCGAATGATGTGTATCGAACCTCGGGCCTGGAGCCAATTTTATTGAATGATTGAGATCGTTGTTTTTATTTTTATTTTTTTCTGATGAAGGTTGCAGAGTGAGCGTATCTGGTAAATTATGATTAGGCAACAGATTCAGTGTAACTGAATTGGTAATTCGTGGAATGGAATTCGAAGGTAGGAATATCCTTGAGTCAATGGCTGGGGGTCGAAACGCAGAACGTGCTTTGATTTCCAAAATTGCTGGTACAACCACGTTCGTAATCGCGTTTACTGTTTCTAAGTATCCCGATGACGAGAACATCAACATTTGTTGTATATATAGAAATAATATAATGTACAAAATAGGGAGTCGCAAGGGCTAGCCGTTATTCTCTTGGAAAAATGCAATTTTTGCCTGGTGACAAAAAATTCAGAGCCGATGTAGAAAATTCGTTCGAAAAAGGTGGTTCGCTACATCGCGTCATCGGCGTCCAGCAGTAAAGGAGAGAATTATTATAGAACTTTTTACAGGAATCAAAAAGCATCTTTTTCCCCAGTGGAATTAGACATCTTTCCGTATTCCCTTGATTCTGGAAAACTTGATGAGCATTCTGAGACTTGAGCTCCTCATCTTTCTCTCCCAAGTAATATCACCCTGGCTTCTTTATCTCAGCCTTTGACTTTTTTCGTACATTAAATGATTGGCTAAGTAATCAGCGCGTATGTGCTGGAGGGGGGAGGGGGTGACTTGAACTTTCACACGGCGCGATCTTGCTAGTTTTGAGGTATTGCGTTTTTGAGGAATCTTCTTCCAAACGAGTTCAGGATTCACCTTTTTTGTCACTTTTTCGTCTCTCCTTAAATCACACAGTTAGGGAAAGTAGGAATAACTGCGAGCATAGAAGGTATTCAGGGATTAATTTGAAAAAATCTTGATAAGTATCTTTGAAGAAGTAATAATAGTTGCAGTAGAGGATCGGTGTATTTATATACATCCAGATTCTTGCCAAGAGAACCTGAAAACATCCTCACCCTTCATATTTTTTCATATTACTGAGCTACGCAACGAAAATATCAATGCGACGGTTTGCCTAACAAATTGAATATAAAAATATTGGTGCCCTGATAGGCTTACAATTCGATATTTGATAAATTTCGACAGCTCCCTAACTAGCAAACGAGAAACGGTTTCAAATTACCACGTTACTTCTCATAGATAAAAAGGTATAAATGTTCTCAGACTTACTCGACCAGAATATCAATCGCTACCGAACGTGAGAATATTCTTCTATCAGCAATAACGCATGTTTCGGAGCTATAAACTTTTCACTTCGAAAAAACGAATTCAATAAACCTTCTATGGATTTTCCAGCACAATTTGGTGTTGGTACTTTTCATTAACACTGCATGAAAGACCTTTAAAAGAATTTGACATTTATAATTGGCTACATGATGCACGATTTAAGCGATTCTGACATTTTTGTGTGCTACATAAAATACTTTCTATAGTATGTGTGCATACGCCAACGATGTTGCCACTGACCCGCATTCTACTATAACGACGTAAGTCAACGAATTTTTCCTCCCAAATGTTTTACATACGTCGTTTAAAAAACGGAAGACGAATACCAATAAGCTGTACGGCAATTCACGGGTAGTGAAAAAAAAATAATTGAAATGTAACTTCATTTTCTTCGCATGATGAAGCATTTAAGAGGTCGTAAATCAAGGAGGTACACAGCACAATATACCCTTTACAGTATACTGTGCAATATTATAATACAGAAATAGTGCACCTACGCACCGCATAGTACAGCAGTCGCTTTAGTTCCACACACCAATAAACATAACGTTCATTCAACATCTTTTATTCCCGAGAGTTTAGAGAAAAAAAGTTGTACATGAGACAGAAATGCTTTTCTCGAGATATACGCCTTCAGAAGTATGTATTTCTCGTGGCCATCTTTCGGATAAAGAGTGTCTCTATTTGAGGGATCGAGAGCGCATTGGCGCAACGTCTTTCTCAACCTTGATGCAAGTCCCTAGTTTAGCAACAGTTAAAAAACGAATGAAAAGGGAAATAGTAATAAGAAACTATGAGATGGCAGAGCTCTAAGAAGTGAGTTCAGGTGTACAAACACAGTGGATGTTTGGAATTCTAGAGAATTTGCCAGTTTATTACTGGAGTCATGGATGTTGACGATTAACTCCGTTGCTCCCGGGTTGTACCAGTATGGTATTTAGAGAGCAGAAAGATCTCGGCATCGCATTCATGTGCTTGAACCAACACAAAAATATGAGATTGTGTGAATTACCCCACAGATTGTTCGAGGTGTCTGTCCTTTGATTTCCATCGACATACTTGATGTAAAGAGCCAGAAGGATCCTAGACGAGGGTATTTTATAACGGTAGTGACTTTCGCGTTCCTGGAAGAGGAGGCAGGAACAAGGGTTTCCTTACATTACACTGAACTATGCAGGTCTCCGCCAGCAGCGTACCTACATTAAGAAGGTCTCGCATAACCGCCTTCATCATTCATTGAGACATGCGTACAGTTTAGATACGAAAGCTACCCGGTAATGTGAATTAGATCCTAGAAATTAATCCATCGATTCGTAAATTGAAAGAAACGAAGTAATGCAAAACTTGGATACGCGGTAATGCAGTTTGTCTGAGTGGGGCATGACCAATCTACTTTCATACCGCATGCAACAAACTGTACACCAACGTCTCATACCGCAGAAGTACTTACATAAACAACTTCTGCGAGATATGTACGACAAGGACCGACTAGCTTTGCGTGTAACTTACGATCAACAAAGTAAAATACGGCACTATTACCATCTCGACCACCGGATGATTTACTATAAGAGCTCGCACAGTAGAGATAACACCGTACCTTGATCAAGACTGTCAGCAGTGAAAAGCTCTTGTAGCTGACTGTTGGATAACTGCACGCGACAAACGCTAAAGAGCAGAATGTTCGAGAATAGAAAAGGACTGAAGGAGAAGACACAGCAGATTCACGAACGTGAAATGAATTCGTTATACCGAGTGTTTTCAAAACATACTCAAGTATACTCTAAATGCCGCAAATTGTGTTGGTACATTTTTTCTGAATCACACCTTATAAATGTGATTGGATGCTGGAAACTCAGGACGGCTGGGAGCACAGCACAATATCCACTCTACCACAAAACGGAATTCATATGCTCCATTTACTGTTTTCATGTTGCAGATCTCCATGCAGAATGTTAAAACTCGATGTTCGGCTCACATGTCGGCACTCTTAGTCGTTATTGACTGCAAATAATATTTGAGATAGCTGGATAGCTCACAGCAATACATACTGAGTTGTTTCTGTTATCTCCCTCTCTGATGGGTTCTTGTAAATTTGAATGCATGTTTTCGAATGGTATGGGCTACATTGTAATGAGTCGCCGACTTGCAACTCAAGAAATATAGACTAAATAAGTATCATACAAGGGAGAAGAGCTTCTCCGGCATAGTTTTGCGAATGATCACCTCCCTGAATTCGCCAAAAATATCGAATAAAAATAATGTGGGGCTTGATCATCTAGCAAGTATTCATGCACCTTGGACTAGCCGATAAATACTGTATTCTGGATCCCCAAAAAGTTGTAATTTGTATTTTGATCTTTGTTGGTACTATACCTAATATCATTTGGGAATATACATTGGAATGACTGATGTCTAGTGGAACTCTGTGGAAATAACGTAAACACGGGATATTGGAGGAAGAAACAGTCGTTCATTGGTTGATTCTCCGTGATGCCGTTTCCGTTGCCAGAAACACCACTAATAGCAGTAAGGCAGCAGTGACCCGCCATCATGCTTTACATTCCCAATTCAGGATGTGCCGCCATGCTATGTTCATTGGTAGGCTATATCCTGTGGAGTTTGTGACAGAGGCGTCGCTGGATTTTTTTTTTTTTTTTTTTGGGGGGGGGGTAATTTTTTTAGTAGTGTTGATCCACATTGATCGGTGTTGGTGAATTATTTTGGTGGAAGCGGTGTAGTATGTTGTATCAAAGTGTCTTAACAGTCATTTAAGTCATTTATTTTCAGTCATGGTCATTTGAAAATTTAGGAATCAGCAAATTATACCGTGAAAGAGAAAACAAAGAATTTAGAATTTTTATGCGAATTTATATCGTTATATCTATGGCGTATAGGTATAAATTTTAAAAGATCTTCACGAATCACAGAATTCTGAATCAAATGAGCAGCACTTTATCCTACATATTTCGCATATTTTACACCAATTCTGCTTATTTTTCAGTTCTTCCCCCAAAAAGTTATTTTTTTAGTTCTGAGAATGATGTCCACTCCAAAAAAAAATTGAGAAGACTTGATGGTTAATGAATCAATAGAAAAGCTTTTAGAAAAATAATATGTTCTTTTGCGCGTGAGATAAACTTTCTCTAGCCCGTCCTGATAAAGACGATACATCGAAATATCAGCTTACAAGAGACTTCGCATGTATGACATGCTCATACGAGTCGTGTGAGACGTGATCACCATGCACGTATTAAGGTAGGTGAGCTCAATAAGGCCCTAATTTAAGGTCTTGGCTCTCCAGACTTTCATGTAAGTGATTTCATGTTTTTCCTTTTTTGTGTTATAGTCGTCGACTGCAATATTTAAAAATTGGCTAGCTTGAAAATTTTTTATACTGCTCCATGCTCCTCAGATCTTCTAATAAAAATACCCCTTTTTCAAAACTTGATAAGGGCAGCGCACCAAAGAAGGCTAGGCCTATAACCTTTTTTTTTTTTACCTTATATCATCCCTTCCACAGCAGCAGGAAGTGGTCCTGAGGGGGGAGATGTTGATAATCTGAGACTATTTTCCACTCATGTGACTCGACAGTGATCAGTTGAGGAAATGTCTTATTACTTTCCAGTCACGTAGTAATCACTTTCTGAAACTTTCTTTTGAAAATGGTAGGAACATTCATGTCACTGGTTGGTGACTAATTGACCAAACTATGATCAGTCAGTTCTCCATTACCTTGATATGCGAATGGAATGAATTGTCAATCGGAAACGTGCCCAAATGCGTAGGTAAAGTACGAAAGTTGTAAGATTCATTATGAGGCTGGCGACCGACTGCGAGGTCTGGTTGGCCGAGTGGATAACGCGCTGATCTCGGAATCCGGAGGTCCCGGGTTCGAGCCCACGTAGCAGCTCGCTACATTTCGACCTAGGCCGGTTTTTCGGCAAGAAGGAAAGAGGGCTAAGACAGCCCTAACAGCCTCCTCGACGTCTCTGAGGTAATGCTCGAAAGGGCGGATTCCAGAGCTCGGGTTTAGAGCAAAGGAAAAAAAAATAGAAAAGAGGCGACAGACTACACAAAAGAATACAATGAGACTTGGTTTATAATTCCTATCAGTTCCAGCATTAGTAGGTGCTCTTCTAACCGCTCGGATGAAGCAATAGACCTTGCGTGTCCTTTTGCGCCTATGTCTCGACGAGAAGTCGTATGGAATCGGGGAGCACAGAGGACAATGATCTTTGACGGAAATATAAACTTAGCAGTGAAATTTTTTGATTCCTATATCTCAGTGTAACATCATACTATTGATATCTCTATTCGGTGTGTACCTACACTGTATACAACACCCAATATAGGCGTGACAGTCGCATGTGTACGGAAAACCCAATCCTGGGAAGGAAGTGTACATGCCTGTACTTCGATTCATTCAAGAATTATTCACACATTCGTGACTAATTATTCGAAGAAATGATCGATGATTGTCACGTATCCGTGTCCCGAAATTCGTCACCAAATTGAGCCGATTATTCTGTGAGCGATGGATGGCCGGACCACTTCTGTGTCGTTATATTCATTTGACAAAACGAATAATTAAGTCTACGAAAAAATTAAGATCACGAATACAATGGACGGAAAATGAACGAACGTGACATTAGCTGTCGAAGTACGATGACGAGTGATACTTAATCCGTGAGCTCCGTGTGCTAGTTTTGTCACGAACTTTTGTATGTATTTTCATGTGCACGATTGGTTGTGCTTTCATCTTTAACGATATGTTGTTAGTTTTGAGACGTGAGAATAACTCGTCTTGCGTGCGAATATATCGAGAATGTTGTCACTTGGTTCAATAGCTTTTTAAGGGGAGGGGGTCGTCTTTCCTTTTTGCAGAAATTCTTCGAAAAATTGATAAGATATTGCAGTTTTTGCTCAAAAACAGCTCCGTAGCTAGCGACCGGGCAGACTGTCGACTTCCCTTGCCCCCATTTTAACGAAAAAATGATTGTTTTTTGACCAGTTGACATGTTTTTTCCTTTTTGGCCGCAACAGTTCTTAATACCTAATTTAGGAGTATCAATTCAAGGTGACAGATTTACGACGTTTGTGTGGTACCGTCAGGGACGTGCCGAAGAGTTTTTCCTGGGAGGGGGGAGTGTGAAAGTCCCAACTGATTCAACCCAAAATTCCCAAGTATCAAAGGCAAAAAAAAAAGCTTTAGACTTGTTGGATTTTCCAGACTTCTCAATCAAAATTCCCGAGTATCAAAGCACAAGAAAACAAAAAAAAGAGTTTTTGACTTGTTGGATAAATTGTGAAATCGGTGAATAATTCAGGCTGCCAACTGATCTTTAGAAAAGTACCTGCAATGTTCAAAAAATAAATTAAAAAATACCTACACCGACCAAAAAATCCCTGAAAATTTTTTGCGGTGATCGTTGCATCATAGTTGATAGTGGCGCAATTACTGCATCATATTTGATAACCAAATCTTATAATATACATTCCAAGAATCCCTGCGTACATCAAAATCCCTGCAGAAATATCTGCACCATGAAAATACTTCTGAAAATCTCGGCTTTCAGGTACTTATCCCAGCAGCGGTCAACCCTGGAGTAATTGCCGAATGAAAAATGACTGGGGGCGTTTGACACCCCCTCCTTCGCATCGGCTCTGGGTTCCGTAGATGCTCGTTTGACGAGGTTAAAAACTTGTCCGGTCTAATGTGCCACTTGCCCTATCACAAACAACCGGCTGGCAATGGGCCTGCTCAAAAATGAATGGTTTTCATATTTTTTAAAGGGTCAATACATGAAATCCTTTCTGTAGAAGAATTCTGGTACCTGGCCTGTATGCTAATGTTATGAATGAATGAATCTCAATCCGTGATTGTCGGTAGATAAACATTTCTTCCATCACTGAGACGTAAGGAACTCGGGATTTTGGGTTGGAGGATTTGATATTACTGTAGGGGCGGGGACTTGTCTTACATTTGCTTTACAAAATCAGCTCATTAGCGCCAAGTTCACGTAATAGCTATCCAAAAACCAGGTAAAGGTCCAGATGATCCAAAGAGCTTCCGGCCTATATCGTTGTGCCACCTGTATAAAATATTTGAAAGAGTTGTTCTAGGCCATGTGTCTGAATGTATTGATAAAAGCGTGATCAGGCAACAGGTGGGCTTCAGACCTAGGAAGTCCTGCACTGGTCAGGTCGTGAATCTAACACAATACATCGAAGATGGTTTCGAGAAATGTAAGGTCACTGGTGCTGTGTTCGTGGACCTCACAGCAGCCTTCGATACAGTGTGTCACCGGATACTTCGGTTCAAGGTGTATCAGCTGACAAAGGATTACAAATTTACGGAAATTGTGACAATGCTACTCAAAGATCAGCGGTTCTACGTGACCCTGGATGGGAAGGACAGCGCTTGGAGACGGCAAAAGAATGGTTTGCCACAAGGAAGTATCTTGTGACCGATTCTCTTTAATATCTACACTAATGATCAACCATGTCCGTGGAATCACTCGCCGCTTCCTCTATGCAGATGATCTAGCACTTGGAGCACAATGCGACGTCTTCGTAGAAGTGGAAGACACACTGAGGTCAGGCAATAGTGGACTTAGATGCATACTATAGGGCCAGCCACCTGAAACCAAACCCATCCAAAATCTGTTCGTTCCATCTCCGAAATCGCGAGCCAAAAGGACAACTTAATATACAATGGGGTAACATCGTGCTGAACCACATAGACCACCCCAAATACCGAGGAGTAACTCTGGACAGATCACTCACCTACCGGCGGCATTGTGAAAATACCAAAATGAAAGTCGCAGCAAGAAGATGCGTAATTCGAAAATTGGCAGGCAGCGGATGTGGAGCAAAACCACAGGTTCTACGGACATCAACGCTAGCTCTGTGTTATTCAGTCGCAGAATATGCATGCCCAGTCTGGCAGCGCTCAGCACATGCTAAGAAGGGGGATGTGCCCCTAAATGAAGCATGTCGCTTAGTGACAGGATGCCTCAAGCCGACCCCACTCGCCGAGCTGTGTGGTCTTGCAGGAGTAGCTCCGCCGGAAGTTCGCAGGGAGGTTGCAGCTAGAGTCGAAAAATCCAAGGCAGTGCACAATCCCTTACATCCCATGTATGGCTATGACGACTTACCAAAAGGAAGACTGAAATCTAGGCGTAGCTTTCTCAGAACAGTCAACGAATTAAGTGCTCCCGCCGAATCAGAGCACTGTCGAATTTGGAATGCAGCATTGGAAGCTGGAACTGTATGTGAATCATTACCCCATGGCAGCCACCTAAAATACGGTCTTTGGAAAGCCCTAAACAGGCTGAGAAGCAGAACGACACGCTCAAAATATACCCTTCATAGATGGGGCTTGGCCTACGACGATCTATGCGAGTGCGGCGAGGTACAAAATGACAGACACTTTTTTAAGTGTCGATTATACGAAGACTATGACGCGGACAGATTGAACTATACAATCGACGACGAGGGAGTAAAGTTCCTCGAGTACTGGGGTAGGAAGGGAAGCTGAGTTGACCGGACACGAGAGAGAGAAAAAGCTCGTTGGTCGTTGGCCATAAACGCGAATGGAATTCGGTCGGGGATACCCATATCGGAATGCGAGAAAAATGTACGAAGTACTGATGAATTCTCCCGTGATCTCAGACGCGCAAAACGTGGGAACAGGAGCTTTTCGAAGGCGGTAGATTAGAGCTGATCAGCATTTCGATTTTATGAAGTCCTCGCTGCTGCAACTTTGTGAATGTGTGGGCGACTATGCACACACATTTCGTTATTATGGTCATCTGGTCATCCTTGGTGATGGGCTCGTGGTTTTAGATTGTAGCTGTTACTTCTCTACTTTCTTTTTTTTTTGGGTATCTACGAGTACATATCTGAAATCGCACCTTAAAGTGTGCTGTCAGTGTGACAGCTGAATGTTGCCATTGTGTGATGTCCTTCCATCATGCAGCAGTTCAAGCAGAAGGAGCTGGCTAATGGTGAAAATTGATAGGGTCTTTTTGGTTGTGTGTATGTCATACAGTCGGAGATACGTTATCGACACCCATCATCGATAAAAACATTTCATACCTACGAGTAGAAAATTTTGCGTTGTAACTGATGAATCATGAGAAACGGTAATTCGATACGTTATCTGTATACGCACTTCGGTTGGAAGAGATAAACTCGCCAAAGACTCCGCGTTTCCTATATATCCATACTTTGTTTTTATTTTTCGTCGAGCGCATATTTTGCAGAAGGTTTCATGATATGTGGGAAATGCGCGTGTAATTAATATTCCGGTTCCGCTTATGTCAATCGTGGACAGAAAGAAAAAGCTACGCGGTTGAAAAACGGAAACTAATAGTGAATCTCAGTCGTGAGATTCCAGTGTCCGAAAAGTTCCTTTTTTTCGATTATCGTGTTCGTGCTAAGTTGAACTAGATTGAGTAAGGGTTGTTGTTGGTATTCTAGTTTCAGTGTACCCGGTCGCCGTCGCAGCGGCGCGTCGCGCCGGTCCAGTGCGGTGGCTAATCTTACAAATTGGATTTACTCTTGTCGTGGAGTTTATATAAATTGACGCAATAAATGTCTTTTCTCGTATCTGTCGTGTATCTGGCGCGGTAATGGATACCGTGCGCATCTTGTCCTTTCTAGATATCGTCTGTTCCGAACGAGTGGCCGAGAAGGTAACGAGGGTTGGAGGCCTGAGACGCAGACGTATCTGTCTTGTCGCGACGTGTTCCCTTTCCGCGCCGAATGCCTAAGCATTTTTTCTATACACACCTCCTTACGCCCCTTACTCGGATTCTGTCTGGTCTAATGTCTTCCGAGCTAAGTACATTTATCTGTGACATTGATCGCGAATACTTCGTTCCGGAGATTGTCGTATGTGGATCAATTTTTAGGGGAAGTTTTGCGCTGAGATGTAATGCAGATTTGTAGCGTTGAGGAGGGGATTACTTTCCTTTGATTTGCTTTCTGGAAGATTTTATTATTCAAATTGAGGTGCAAAAATCAAAAGGAAGAGTTTTGATTTTATTTAAGGCTTAAAACTGTCATTTTACCTCCTCCTTCCCGGAACTCGAGTTACTGACTTGGAAAAGTCGCTACGTTATGAGAGTGTTGTAGTGAAAGGTCATCTTACCTCTAATTTCAAAGGATGTTTGGCTTACCCCTTCGATTTAATTTACGAAGGCATTTCCGTAAGTGTCTGGAAAAATTGGCGAAGAGAGCTCTCTCTGTTATCGGTAGCTATATATATAGGTATGTTGAACAGTAATAAAATGATAATTTCTTTGCATTTGAAAAATTCGTTCATCTACAATGTATTGTGGTTGGTACTACTTGTATTCATACGTACTCAACAAATAAAGTCACACTAGTGGAGTTGGTCCCTAGATCCCCTCTCCTTGTCTGTTCGTGGATGGGTGGATTTAGATGGGAACACTTTTCAAACTAAACTTACACTTCGATGAGTCGGAGGAAGTCGGATTGACCTACGTGGGATGGAGTCTATTCACCTAATATGACATGGGGATTTAGCAATAAGATGGTTGAAAATGTATATTAACTTCTTTAAAATATTTATATAATAATCATATGAACCGTATACGGACTCGTAATATTATCGAACATTTCATCTGAAAGTCTCGCGGTCTCTTCGCCATCTTTCTATTCTCAGTTTTTCGCTGAGTCTCAAATTTACGTCCGTTTGGATTGTCGATCCCAAGAGCTCTTCTGGTCCACAGTCAAATTTGGAATCAAGAGTCTTTTCTCCTCTTTTTGTTCTCGGATTTTCTGTAGTCCTTGTGCCTGATTTGAGAAGTCAATACCAGCTTTGTCGTACTTGCGTTACTAAATCGTGGATCCAGCGTAAGGAAAATGGTCGTTGATATCATTATTGGTAGTGAAAATATGATGTCATGGAAACCAGTTTGATTGTCATGAAGTTCAATAAATATGTATGACGACCACTTTGCTGCATAATTTATTTGTTATTTTACAATATTCACATTCACTTTGCAATATTTATAAGCCAACATTGGCTGCGTTACACCCTTAAGCATTTCACCGTGAAATCCCCGCCTTTCTTCACTGATCTTGCTCGCGATTTAGCCCTTCGTTCTTTTGTATTCCGTAGCCTGAGTCCCATGTCCACATGTACTTGTGATTGTCGATACCAAGAGCTCTGCGGGTCAACACTCAGATTATGGATCAAGAGTCTTTTCTCCTCTTTTCGTTCTCGAACCTTTTGCTTCAAGACTCGCCTGAGTCCTTTGTCTGATTTATATAGCCAGTACCAGCTTCGTCTAACTTGCATTGCCGCTAGCATAGATGCTGGATCTAGCATTCGGAAGATGTTTGTCGATATCTCCGCTGGTAGTGCAGATATAATGTCGAAGTTTTCATCGTCATTCGAGAAAACGTCGAAAACATAAGACATTTGACTGAAGACTGCCATTTTTCTCCTAAGAACTTTCTCAGTTTGTTATAGTGGATCAATGTATACTAGCTGGTTTCTTGAGAGCCACTAAACTAACTGAAAGATGTTCAATATAGTCATACTATAAGTAATACCGTATGGTAAACGTGGGCATTTTACATGCCGATAATAATAGCCAATCAACATTTAGTGTATATAATAATCAAATGTCTATCATTTGGAATAACTCTATTGGTTGACTAAATTAATGTGTGAAAGTGATGAAAGCGTTTTGATTCTAAACCATCTAGGATTGTAATGTTATTTGTCATTCTCGTTTTAAACATCAGTCAGCAAAATAAAAAATTTAATCGTTTTTTTGTTTAAAATTTGCTGCTCAGTCGACATTTTACCCTATTTCCAGCTTCGTTCCTCACGTTCAATTTCACGTAACTTCATTAAAAAAGTGTCCATGGAGGTAATTCTTTTTTATCCCGATAGCTCAATGCTATAGCTGAAATTATTTCAGCCAACTTGCTTTCAAAAACGATTTATATGATGCATCAGAGGCGTTCAGAGATCACTCCTTTTATATGTTGGTGATATAAACGAGTAAAAACTAATCCCCTTGCTATAGGAGCAGGGCTACCAACATAGGTACTTTTGGTTAACTTCCCAATACTTCTGATTTTTTTTTAGTAGTTTTGCTTTGAGCAACACATTTGAGTCATGATAATCTGCAACATGTATTTAGATAGAAAAGTATCACTCTTTGAGGGATGGGACGTTTCTTAGACTGAGGAAAATTGAACCTTAAATCATCTCCTCCTAGGTTCAATGGGTTATATTTTCGTTTTATTCTCTCCGTAACTTTACCTAAACTGGCCGAAAGTCTCAAAACTTCGGAACCAATGATTCTCATCTTACTAATTATCCGAGTATTTACTTGTTCTAATATGTACCCGCTTGGGTGCAATAGAAAGTTTTAACATCGTTGTTGAAAATATTTATTGTACAGTATTTATTAAATGATAGTTTTAACAATATTTATACTCGTGTTACAATGCTTATGAACAGTAGTTCTAACAATATTTATACTCGTGTTACAATGCTTATGAACAGTAGGTGGTATCACATCCTCAGGCATTTCACCTGGAAGTCTCTTTACTGATCTGCCTTACGATTTAGTTTTTCGTTTCTTTCTATTCATCTATTCGAGATGAGTGTCCACATTTTGTTGTGGTTGTCGATACCACGAGGTCCGCGGGTCTACACTCAGATTGTGAATCAAGAGTCTTTTCCCTCTTTTCGTTTTCGGACTTTCTGTTTCAGGATGCTTCTAAGTCGTTTGCCTGATCTGTAGAGCCAATAACAGCTTCTTCGAACTTGTATTGCCGCTAGCATGGATGTCGGATCCAGCATTCGAAAGATGGTGCTTAATATTTCGACTGCTGGTAGTGAGGATATGATGTCAAATTTTCTCTCGATACAAAGTCAAAGGTATAAGACATTTGACAAAAGACAGCCATATTCCAGCAAGTAATTCGTTCGGTTAGATATTCTAGGATCAATGTTCACTGATTCGTTCATTGAGAGCCACTAAACCAACAGAACCTTGTCCAGAAGAGTCATGCCTGAAGTAATACCGTATGGTAAGCTTGGAGATGTTAGTAGGTGAAGACAACATCAGCCAATGAATATTCAGTATACAGTAGTGATCTATATACAAACATTTAAGACAATCCGATTGGCTGATGAGACAGTTTATTGGTCTTTAGAACGAACTAATCTCAGCCAATCAAAATTTTTAGTTCACAACCGGAGTCAATGTCTGAATCTAACAATTGAACTAGCATTGATATTCTTTACTTTTTTTTTCTTTCTTTATTAGTATAGGCAGGCCTTGGGTCTATAAACGCCGTAAGGGAGGTAGGTGGAGATATTGTTTCTATATAGAATTGCAAAGAATGCATTATTTTACCAGGAACGTTATGTATATTCTTCTGAATATGGGTTCTATCTCAAGTGGTAATGAATAGGGCCGAGCAATCCAATTGAAAAATGTGAAGTTTAGCTTTTTACGTTTATTTTATAAATTTTGTACATTTTTTAAATATACAATTTTTTTCAATTTTCTATAATTTTTTGTACCTTACTTTACGAACAATCCTCATACATATCGACAAAAATGGCAATGTCTAGTTGAATTATCCTACAGGGCAATTGGGTTCGTATCTTTTCTCTTAAGGTTGTATTATTTTTCAGTAATACAATACAAATAGCACGAGAATATTTCGCATCAAGTACAAGAAATTTTTAGTCATTTTTGAGTTACTATCTGAAGATTGGGCATTTGGTTTCGCGAGAGTATTACAATATTAAATCGCAATATTTACAATATCTTCAAATTCACTTTGTATTGTACGTATTTCTGACTAGAAAATGAGTCTGTTGAATGGACCCTTCCTTTCCCGAACACAGCGAAAGAAATGTCCAACACTAATTTTCTCATTCCTTTAACCTGCGGAGGTCATGGACTCGTATTTCGTAGACTTGTGGCTGTCACAAATGAATGTTTTGGAACTACTCTTTTTTTTTTACGATTCAGAGAGATCGAGTACAGTCTTATACTACCCAAAAAAAATTCATGATTTCCCTCCCTTTGTAAACGAAGGAGGCTTTTAGGTTATCATGCTTTAAAAGTGGTCATTCCACCTGTTCTAGCTATCAGTTGAGAAGCTGTATTTCAGCATTTACACATCCTTTAATTTCAGGTCGCAATAAAAAGTCGAAGAATTATTGCTGAAAATTTATTAGATATTTCACAAGTATTTATATTCATGGAAATATTTACTAGCCCGTGTATGGCTTCGTTACATTACATTCTTAAGCATTTCACCTGAAAGTCGCCGGGCCTTTGTCCTGATCTCGCTTGTGAGCTGGCCTTTTGTTTCTTTGTATTCCGTCGTCCAAGACGGGTGTCCACGTTTGGTCGTGGTTGTCGATACCAAGAGCTTCGCGGGTCGACACTCAGATTGTGGATCAAGAGCCTTTTCGCCTCTTTACGTTTTCGAACTTTCTCCTTCTGGATTCTTCTGAGTCGTTTGTCTGATCTGTAAAGCCAATACCAGTTTCGTCGAACTTGCATTGCCGCTAGCATAGATGCCGGATCCAACATCCGGAAGATGGACGTTGATATTTCCACTGGTAGTGCTGATATAATATCGAAGTTTTCGTCGTCGCTTGAGAAAAAATTAAACGTGTAAGACATTTGACTGAAAAATGCCATTTCTTCGTTCTTTCGGACAAGTGTTTCTCGGTTTGTTTGTTGAGAGCCACAAAGCCAGCAGGACCTTGTCCGGCATAGGCATACATGAAGTAATACCGTATGGTAAGCCCGTAGAGATTTCTACATAACGATATCATCCAATGAGCATTCAGCATGCCGTAGTAATGAGTGTTCAACCCATTAGGACAACCCTATTGATTGACTGGACCAATATGCAGGGTAGTAAAGACGTATTAATCTGAGCCAAGTAGAAGTTGATGTAGCTTAATCACTAATTGCTAATTTATTTGTATGATCAAATCCTTACCCACTTTTCCATAAATTTCTACCTCTGTATATCTTTTTCGATAATTCCGTGAGAACGCTTAGTATGAGTACGAGTTGGGTTACAGTACTTTTTCTATGTGTGTAGTTGGAACTATTTGTACCTGTGGTAGATAGTGGAAATGTTGAATGCAAATGAAGTGGATCTCCAGCGGCAAATATGTACGTTCTTATTTGTTCTGTACGGATCACGAACTGAAAGAAGTAATAAAAGTTATTGGGTTATTACATAACAACAAACTGCATTTATCTGTTCGTGCCTTCATTGTATACCATGTGCCCGCGTGTTTGCTGTTCTCGCTGCATCCCAAGAAGCACGTTGAAAGGAAAAGTCGACGTCCCCGTATACATTGCGGTCCACTGCTGCCCACTCGTGCTGAGAAATTCTGGATTCGTGTACTCGATGTGACAAGTACAGTCTACAAAGGTCACGGCTAAGTAGTTTGAAAAACGATTCTCTCGGTCGTACACTCTCGCGTCTCGGCTCTTTACCGAGGCTTAATTTATTAACGCGGTTTTGCCATATACGAACTAATTTGTGCACTTCGTTAACACTTCGCGAACACATCTGTTTTTTCCACTCTCGGAAACGAAATCGCGTGTTCCTGATTTAACCTGTCCGGTGAGGCGAAGGCGGGTGAACCTCGGGCGTGCTGAGTAGCCAGACAAGTTTGCGATGGCCTGTGGTCGCCGGTCGCTCACGTCACCGTTAATCGGTGTAGGTGTTCGGAGGTTCTTCAGCTCGACGGATAGAACCGATGAACCTCGATCACTTGCCAGCATTGGCCCAACAACCAGATTCCTGACCAGGTTTTTCAGTCCTTATTTTTGAAAAAGTGTTTTATGAGAATATAAGTAGTCAGACTGGAGATATCGCTCGAAAGAAAGTAGAAACCAGGTGTAGTTCCATGGTTGAAACAGAAGAATATAGTCCCTCCCCCGAGCAAGGAAAGTAAAAGATTTTAGCAAGAAACATTTTAAACCCTAAATGATTTTCTTCCTTTTGAAATTTTAGATGTAAGACTTTCTTTTCGTTTATTTTGGAAATGAGACATTTTTTCTTGTTATGAAGTCAAAATTTTGGCTAAAAATTAAAATCTCCCTTCTCCCACCAGGGGACTTTCCTATTTACGCTACTCTTAAACCGTTGTTTCTAATGTAGGTATTACGTTGTACGGCCAATACGATACAATTTTCCCAAAACAATCTTAAGTACTTTTTCTTACGATTGGTTTTTTTTTAATTTTATGAGCGAACTTCTTAATCTAAGGGTGTAACAGGTCACTGATGCGATACTCGAAAGGGTAGTTACGAGGCCGGGAGTGCGGTGTCATAGAGGCCACTTCGGCATGCGTGCATCGCCATACCTCCCACCACACCATATTTCAGAAGTATTAAAAAATTTTCACAAATCACAGAATTCGGAGTCAAATGAGCAGCTCTCCATTTTGCATATTTCGGCATTTACCATTTAGCGCATTCATAGCGAATTAGGGGGGGGGAAGACATTTAAAGGTCATTTATTTTTTAAATTCGATTTTGTTAGACACCTTGATACCTTATTTTTATACCAGAAGACGACTAAAAAACCTAATGGCTATTGAAAATTAACGCGTGTAAAGATTGATTATTAGAGTGCTGGGATCGGTTGACTCCTCAAATTTGTAGACTGGTTGTATTGTTGGGAAAATTTTATTCGTTAAAATATGGAATTAGTTGAATAAGAGTCGATCAGGCCTACCCAAAAAATCTTCTGGCCCATCCAATTTCTCCGTTTTCGCTTCACCCCCAGAAAATGTTAGTGAACGTATTGGTGAACCTTTGGTTTCAGTTTTTAAAGAATGTCGGAAATAAAGGGCAACAGAGAGAAAAGTGTTAGCGTACGCCCCTGAAGATGGCGTAACATAGGAAAGCGCTCTGGACTACAGAAGAAGAAATTGTGAATTGGCAAACCACTAGAGACAATAAAGGCAAAAACAAAACAAAACAACCTAATAAATACAACAGCTAAGTTCCAAAATCAGAACCTATTCCAATTAATAACATAACACTCACTGATTGAACAGACTACATAACCACAGACAATCAATAGAAACACACCAAATAGATTTACCATACGGTACTACCTATCACTGTAAATACAGGACAAATAAGAGAGAAGTGTTAGGGTACTCCACTGAAAATGGCGTAACAGCTGAAAACGCTCTGACCTACAGAAGAAGACATTACGAATTGAATGCGTCCATTGATAAAGGGCCTAAGTACGAAAATGACGTTTTGAGAAACAAGCATTTGACAGTTTGAACTTATATCTCGTAATCTAATAATGATTATTTGGGTAATAATTGATATTATATTATGAAGTTGGAAGTCTCATTATGCAATCCGAAAGTATGAAGAGCTGAGGTCAAATGTAGGCGGAGATATGGATTGATAAGTTGGGTGGATGTGAGGTCCTTTTTTCTTGGATGACTTTTCCTACTTCTTTTTCAATACAACACGAACACTAAAAAAGAATAAATACACATACATGCTCTGAAGTCAATATTATTAATGAAAAATGAACAGTATGTAAAATAATAACAGCAAAAAGTAGACAAAAAATGGTTTCGCAAAGTTCGTCAATAACATATTTAAGAACTTTGCGAAACTACTCGTATTTTTCGTCTTCTTTTGGCACATATTATAATAGAGAAAGCACGTCCTTCTTCACGTTCTTTAGTTGTTCAGGGATTACAACTGTAATCACCGATATCACGGAGTTCATTCTATTATTTTTCAGAGCAGTCATGTTTGATCCCATGTTGTGGCCGTTTGGCACTAGATAGCGCTGTAATGTGAGGTGTTCTATAGTGTTCTTGACCTGCCAAATCAAACTACACCATTTATTGAAAAGGGGCCTAAGTTCACTTTGGCCCTTTTTCTATGGACGCATTCAATTGGCAAACAACTAGAGATAATAAAGGCAAAACCGAAGACAAGGAACCTAGTAAATACGACAGCTAAGTTCCAAAGCGAGAACCTATTCCAATTAATAACCTAACACTCACTGATTGGACAGACTACACAACCACAGACAACCAATAGGAACACACCAAATAGGTTTACCACACGACACTACACATCACTATGGATACGACAAAGAGAAACAACCAATGGGAACACTCCAAATAAGTTTACCGTACGGTACTACCCAACGCTGTGAATACAGGACAACAAAGAGAGAAGTACTGAATATGGCGTAACAGCTGAAAGCGCTGTGGACTACCGAAGAAGAAATTTTGAATTGGCACACCCTACATACAGAATTTACCAAGTTGGCTCACACTCCATAATAGTCACTAATACTAGTTTCTTGTTAGAGCGACGGTTTTTAGGAATTTCTAATTTTCATGTGGATACCTTTTGTAGGGGAGCAAATGTGAAGACTAGCTTAGACTGTTTAGTCGTCAGTGCTTATGAGTGAGAATTTTATAGCTGTTTTTAGATTTATTTCAAACTTCTAAAAGCTTTTTTGAACTTACTAAAAATTAGTTATAACTTCCTGACAGTAACGTAGCTGGGGGTGATGACACCTCGCCTTGTGACTCCGTTTGGTAATGGTTTTATTACTTTTAGCATCATATTTAACATTCCCACCATCTTTGACTGAGAGCAGAGCCCCTCCCTTGAACACCAAGCTGGCTACACCACTGCTTTCAGGACTTCGAGGAGACGTAATATTTTTATACTGAAAATATCAGTAAACGCAAATTTTTGAAATTATATAGCAAGAAAAGAAATTCTTTTCTAATTCTGTCAACTTATGGATGATTTAGCGAGATTTGCTAATTGCAGAAATGTTCGAAGAATCTCCCTGCTTCACTTTTTATTTCAGCACTTTACCTGATCAATTCGGTCCGATCACGCGATCAAAAATGAAGGGGTTATCACGTTGTGCGTAATGTGATCTATCATGTTGCATTATCGGTAAACCAATTTTCGTCTCTCGTGTTACCGTATTTACGTTTTAAAACATCGGTGGGCCATTTTGCGTTTGACTTGCGAGCCACCAGCGACGACCTTCGAATACACCTAGAGCACATTACACGATTTCATTCATGTTCCCCTGAGGAGCCCGATAGCGAGTTTCGGTTTTTGTAATCACCAGTCGTACTTTAGTGTACCTGTATGCACATGTATACATATATATACTTCCTTTTCGAATGTTACAAGCTTGCGAACAGATTGTGTGTATCGTGCAGCGCACATAAATCATTATTAGTCGAAGTGTGCTGTTCCAATAAACGGTACATGGATCCGAAATAAACGAGAGAGGAAAAAAACCTGTAAATTATTCGATTGTTCGTATCAAAATAGAAAGAAGAAAAAAAAAATGAAACTTTTCTAAACCCACTCGTGAAAGTATGAAGTAAGTGTGTAGCATAAGCCTAGTGTGGCTGGTAAATTAACGCATAAACATAACAATAATGCTTCATTTAGTCAGCCATATGCGGTATACGCATCTCGCGTCTATTCTCACCGCCAACTTGTGGAGCTCGAGATCTACCTATCTGAATTTCTGATGCATATTGTGTATTCAAATTCTAATTTCATCCTTCATTTTACCTTCGCGGAAGCTCCCGATGTTCTATGTGTAAAACATATTTTCCGACGTCCTACTCTTTACCTGATTTTTTTTTTTTTTTTTTTTTTTCGATTGTGATTTAGGAGTTTTACGACGGATCTGAAACGAAATAACGATCGTGTATACGACTGTAACAGTGCGGGCTTTGTTCTGTAAAATTTAATTTCCTATCGTAATAATTATTTTTGTGCAGCGTTCTGAGAAACAATGTAAAGGTTACCGAGTGAACTGGACGGTAACGATTTTTTGCGGCTACCTTCGGTTTTTGACGTGTGCGTTTTGTTGTTGGCAGTTGTACAAACGAGTTAAAGAGTGGTCGGAGATTTACATTTTGCTAGAGCGATAGAGGAAAAAAATGAGTGAGTGTCGGTCATTACCCCGTTACCGTGCCATGCGCTCTGAACGTGTGTGCTCGGTGCTGTCTGCTCTGCTCCTCGAGTCATCAGCAAGTTTGAATATCTCTGCCAATAACCAATTTGCTTCGCGAATGTTAACCAAATTTTCGAAGGTACCAAGCAAGCGCACACTTCTGCTGGCCGGACGTCAGAAGTCCGCCGGCGATCACTTTTTCGAATTTTTAGCATACGCGGGGCTCGTGAGAGAAATATTCCGTCGCCGGACGGGTTGCCTGGAAGCAGCGCCACGGCGCAGAGACCAACGCATATATGACGTTACCGCATCGGCGTTGCGGTAATTTCCTCTTTTCGCAATAACGATAAATCAGCAGCGCCAGTTCAAGCAAAGTTGGTTAGGCGGTACAAATTTCTCATCTGAGTGTGAGAGGATGAGCGGAAGATGAGCACGGTGCGAGAACGAGCAGATGCGATCGCTCCGGCGTCTACAGTTTCTGGTTTCTGAGAACCGCGGTAATTTTTCCGGCATCGTAAAAAGTTACCCGTTTTGTCGTAAGTGGAAAGTGGTTTTTGAGACTGAATCGATAATCCGCCGGGCACCTTATAACAGCGTAAATGCGAGTTGCCCTGTGACACCGACAGAATATATTGCCAGTGCCTCTTACTGGAGAGAGAAAACGCGTAGAACCAATAGCCGGTTCGATCGTACTTGGGGTCAGAAGCAACCTGTATCAATTACACCACTGTAACTAAAAATAAACACCTATTTGTGACGAGATGACCAGAGCAAGATCCGAGTGCCTAGAACATTAGTATGCTTTTTCTGTATGCATGAAAAAATAGGGACATTTTCTCCATCAGAAATGCATACTCATTTGTACCTACTGTTCTGAAGAGAGATCGAAAAAATGGAGAGCATGAGCACCTTGCATGATGCTCAAGGCTTCTCTTCATCGGGTGAAATGAGAGTAGATAGCTTACCTGTACCTTGTATAAGTATCGTTCTGGAAAGGTAACCACAGCCGACGAACTATGAAAAAATTTGTCAGCGGCATAACAAAGTATCTGGTTAGATGGCGCGGTGGGACGTATGGCGATGCACGCATGCCAGAGTGGCCCCCCTATGACACTGTATCCTCGGCTCCGGAAACTACTCTTCTGAGTATCGCATCAGTGACCTGTTACACCTTTAAATTAAAATTTTAGAAGTTCGCTCATAAAATAAAGAAAAAACTAATCGTAAGAAAAAGTACTTAAGATTGTTTTGGGAAAATTGTATCGTATTGGCCGTACAACGTAATACCTACATTAGAAGCAACGGGTTCTCTACTGACTGAGGTCTGCGCTCCCCGAGCACTCGCCTGAAATTCAGGTCCCTCACAACCAGACGCGTTTCCTCTTCACTCACCCCTCACTTCTTCATCTTGGTCCGTGTAGCGACGCAGGCAGGTATGACGACGGAGGAGCCCTGTCGGGGGGTCCGCAGCGCAGCTGCAGCAGCTCTCCTAGGATGATATAGAGTTGTCGTGTTCGATGGTGTGGGCCGAGCTTGGTTCGTTGCCGGCCCTCTGCCTCGACCACTCCGTTTGCATCTTCCTCTTCATGATGGCCGAGACAAAGACCGACACAGTATCTGGTTAGATGGAGGAGAGATTCGAATTTAACCTACTATAAAATAATAAGATCAAAGAGGGGAAAAAGTTTCTGTTGCCTGATTTCATTGTTTGCTAACGATTCTTGAGGGTGACATATAAAAAGCGAATTTACTTAACCCCCGTTCAGTGGTTTGTCCCGAAATGAGGACGTCGCTCAGCTAATCTTGGCTGATGAACTGCGCACGTACGTCTATGTGCTATGCTGTGTATACAGGTGAAAATTTCAACGAATTTGTCACCACCATTCCGGCATCAAGCCAACAAAAATATTACAAGCTTTGAAGAATTCTAAAGTATCGAAGCCTGAACATAATACATCACCAATTTTTAAATACCAATGCGTACCATTCATTATTCAAAATGAAGTGTATACTAATGCACGTATTTTCTGTTGCAGGTATGTTGAATTAATTGATTCCAGTGAAGAGCTTCAAAATATGACTGTACGATGAATTCCGTAGTCTTTTTGAGTGGTGTATGCCGACAAACTGTATGTACGAGGATTTTATTGGGAATGAACTGAGGGGAAAATGTCCAAAACGACGTGAATTGAAGTCTACGTGCTGGTATCGTCTCTCTTCCTAAGGTCGGTATTGCTAGTGAAGACTTCATTGTAGTTAAGTTGTAGTTCATGTATCATAAAAAGTATACCACATGTTGTTGATAATAATTTGATAGTCTCACATACATAATATTTGCATTATATTTAAAATTATGTATTAATTTATAACCCGAAGCTGATTTGGATATAATATTCTCAAATAATTCACCTGGAATTACCGAGAGGCCTTTTCACTGATTCGGCACGTGATTTAGCCTTTCGTTTCCTCGTATTCCGTCGGTCCTGTCTGATTTTAACCTTTATTTGTGATCGTCAGTGCCGAACACTTTTCTAATCAGAAGTCAGAGTATAAACCAAGGGTCGCTTCACCTCCTTTTGTTCTTGGACTTTTTGCCTCAGAATTCTTCTGCGGCCTTTATCTGATTTACTAATGTCGCGCAATAAGCATTCAGTATAGGTATTATACCGCTGTTGTAATCATTAGTTTACCAGTTGTGACAACCTAAACCAAATCAACTGATTTTGTTATGTAGACATTCGGTTAACAATAGAAGTCGGTACTTACTCCTTGTAACATGCGCATTGATATTGCTTACCACTCCCGATTTCCCTTCTTATGCTGCAGTGGAAATGCAGAAGACTTGGCAATACAAAGTCACGAAGTTCAATGAATATGTATTATAATTCATTAGTTATTTTCCAGTATTCTTACATGTATTTTAAAATACCTAAATTGGCTGCATTACACTCTCAAGCATTTCACTGGGAAATCTCCACATCTCTTCACTGATCCACCTTGCAATTTTATCTTCCGTTTCTCTGAACCCCGTTGCCCAAGACGAGTGTCCACGTTCGGTTGTGGTTGTCGATACTAAGAGCTTCGCGGGTCGACACTCAAATTGTGGATCAGGAGCCTTTTTGCCTCTTTTTATTTTCGAACTTTCTCCTTCAGGATCCTTTCTAGTCCCTTATCTGACTTATAAAGCCAATACCAATTTTGTCTTGCTTGCATTGCGGCTACCATGGATGCTGGGTGTAACATCCTGAATATTTTCGTTGATATTTCCGCTGGTAGGGCAGATATAATGTCAAAGTTTTCGTCATAATTTGAGAAAAAGTCAAAAGCATAAGACACGCAATAGAAGACTGCCATTTTTCTCCTAAGAACTTTATCAGTTTTTTATAATGGATCAATGTTTACTAGCTGGTTTCTTGAGCGCCACTAAACCAACTGAAAATGATTCGGTATAGTCACGTTGAAAATAATACCGTATGGTAAGCTACCTCTGATTTTTGCATAGAGATAATATCAGCCAATCAGCATTCAGCATGCAGTGATATTCAGTGATATTCTACATACGGTTACTGGTCGACCGCAGTAATTTGAGCAAATCAGTAATCAATATAATATGAGTTTAATCATTAGTTTGCAATTAAGTTGCCAGCTCATTTAAACGGTTGAAGTAGCCAATAAAGGAGAAGAAATCCTAGTAAATTTACATTTTACTCCCACTTGTGAGCCATAAGAAACCTATAGGAGAACTCAGTATCTTGAGCCGAATAGTGCACCTCCCGGAAAGGAATTTCAGCCAGTTAACATTTAATATGTGAGAAAGGTTTAAATTGCCTTAATAACGGTGATGTTGAAATATTGGCAGTTGTATTCAAATTCAAAATGATCTTTACTTTTCTTTTTACAAAACCTATACCTAGCATAGGATAAGTTGCTCTCTGTTGGCAAAGACCTCTCTCAGACGCTCCCATTCTCCCCTATTTTGCGCTATCTTGCGATATTGTTTGTGCTGGAACATTCTGTCAAATTCATCCCTCCATCTGGTTCCTTGTATCCCTTTACTCCTCCCCCCTTTCAAAAACCAGTCGGAGGTTATTTTTGCCCACATGTTATTGTCCGTCCTCGCTACGTGTCCGCCCAGTCCCACTTCAGCCTCCTTATAGCATGGAGGAAGTTAATGTTGTATTTTAACTTATTTTTAATTTTAAGTAGATTAATCTTACTTTTCTCTTTATTCCAAGGATTGCTCTTTCCTCCTCTTTATACCAAGGATTGCTATTTCCAGATTGTTTTGATGAATGGCTATTTTTCCTCTTCAGTACTAGTGAGCGATTCCTTAATGATTACTTTATGAATTTGAAAATGATTCACTTTTTTTGAATACCATCAAGTCAGTTGCGTAACCAGAATGAAAGGTCTGTACCACTAGGGATGGATGGGGACACGACTGATAGTTTTTCCACCTGTTGAGTTTTTTAAAAATTATTATTATTATTATTATTATTATTTTTCTTTTTTAGTTGTTACTATGTTTTGTTTTCCTTATCTCTTTTGTTTTTTGTTTCATTGCTTTCTCAGAATAAGTTGATTTTTCTTTTATTTTCTTTGCTTTTATTATTTATTATTTTTTTCCTTTTCTTTATTTAATTTATAATTTCTTAAGATATTAATCTCCCCTTCCATCTTCGATTCTTGGTTTTTGATTTCGGTAGACAATCTGCATTATTTCGCAATGACGTGTTGAAATTTTCCATATTTCTTACTCAGTCACTCTTACGACAATGTTTGATTAAATGTCTCAGTAATGTTGGTTGGGGGCACGATGAATAAACTTAAATAAGAATCTGGATCATAGGCGCCGACTTAAGGAAAATATTGGGAGGGGCAGAATCAGTCGGAGCGCGGTTTTTTTTTAATTATTTTATTGAGACACGTCTGACATTTCGGTATTATCGATTTTATTCTTACTCGTTTTGTCTTTTTTTCTTTTTTGTTAAATTAAAAAATTGATGGTAAAATTTGCTGTACTTTTTCCATTTTTGAGTTGAAAATATTGGAGAGGCGTCGCCCCTCCAAAGTTTTCATTGAGGAGACGAAGCCTCCCCCCAAAAAAAAGTCCCAAGTCGGCGCCTATGATCTGGATATTACTAGGAAAAATTTTCTTGAACACAAATTAGAGTGGAGCAGAGGTGATGTAAGGAATCATGCGTGGGGAGGGGCACAGTTCAAACTTCTAACGGCTGACCTTTTTTTAACTTCTTTTCTGTTGGAAAGCCAATTCTGCATATGGAGAGGGGTTGGAGTTGCAGTCTTGCTGTCATATTACTTGTAAATATCCCTTTACCTCCTGCTCAAATTGTGATGATAATTGAAGTTTTTTCAGAAGAAAATGAGCAGTTGCTTTTTCTCCGAATTGATTGAAAATGGGCATTTTCCTTAAAATAACCGCACCTCTAAAATCTCTTTGCTCTGTTATTTATATCGTTTCGTTTAGGCGATCTCCCATTCTGACAACTTCCTTCATAAAAATTGGAGACAAAATGATATTAGTACTCTCTCTTCGTAGCTTTATAAATGATAGGGCCAGTGCCCCTTTGCTCTTTGGCTCCGGCGCCACTGGCGTGGAATATCTGCAATATTCCACATTTTCGAAAATTGGTTTGACTGCCTCCTAATCCTGAGGTAAATCCCTTGTAAAAACTTTAGTTAATGTAATTCAAAATGGCTATACATTTTATGGCAATTAATACCTCATGGTCAGGAACAAGATTATTAGGAGGGCAGCCCTCCCAATTTTCGAAAATGTGAAAAAACGGACCTCCTAATGTCGATGTATTCTCATTGTTCAAATAATGCCCACTTAAAATAGTTAAACAGAAATGGATGTCTAATATCACGCCGGTGTAACGTGTCCCTCGTAAAATCAATACCTCCAGAGTGTAAATCACACACTCCAGTAAATCTTAAATTTCTAACATTGAAGATGAGTCGTAGCTAAACCTGTTTTGACCGCGCGGACCTACGTGTACATAAACAAAAACAAAACAAAATGAAGGGAAGAAAAGGAATAAATATCTCGGCGTTAAAATTAATTCTGATCTCATACCGAGTTCCATTATTGAATTACCCGAACGTTAAAAACTAACTGCAATAATGAAATATAGATACGATTCATAAACAGAGGTAGGCACCGGGTATTTCATTACAGATAAATCACTCCTAGGCGCCGCGAGACGCGAGAGTCAATACCTACCACTACAGTAGTAATTTTAGTGAGTTTTGTGGACTGGTCCACTAGGCTTTTGATGAGTAGACTGAGTACCTATAGAACGAAACATCAGCACCATAAGCACAAATCGCCAACCTGGAGTGGAGAAGCTCATGGAGGGCTGACGAGTAACAAAATAATGCTAACAATTCTTTCGCTTGTATAATTTTTCATTTGGGGGGGGGGCTTTCAGAGGATTGTGGGTTAAGCCCTACTGAAGTCTTCTTCTCTTGTTTGCACCTATGCTCCCTAAATACAACCTAGGTCCTGGAGTTCCATGGAAGATTTATGCATATTACTGATGTTATACTCCGGAAATAACCATCGATGCGTTTTCGACAACAATATCTGCTGAGGGACACGATGCGATGTATGGTTTCTTACACCTTTGCTCTCGTATATTTTGAAGACAGCCTGCCGAAACTGACATGTAATTACAATTCTCCAGTCGAACGGCGGGCATTCGTGTTGTACGTGCGGAGACTTTTTATTTCGAGCTGGGTGCGAGGATGTTTCGAATTTCAACGCCTTCGGCCCGTCGTTCATTTCACGTAATTCACACCCTTATCCGTGGTGGAAGACGAACTGTGTAGAAGTACGAGTAGCTAATAATAGATTGAACCGTTCGGGGACCCTGGGTACTCCTAAGAACAATTTCACGCCCCCTTAACTCCACACATTATAAGTTTCAAACGTTTTATGTCATATTTATCTCGCCCGTCGATTCGGAATAATATACTTTTATAGTTATACGATCACGATTTAATAATTTATCACGTTATTCCAACATTGCTGCACGCTGTATCTGTATCGATATGGTGTTACCGCGTGCTCGCTCCGAAACCCGTTTCATCGAAATAGTTTCGGTAACGAACGAATTAAATAATGGGCATATCGATCGAACTATAAACTTGAACTATAAAACCTATTTCGTTTTTTTCCTTTCAGCCAAGCTATTGCAGGACTACGCGAACTTCGGATTGTAATCGCGATATTAATGACCCGGGACGATAAGAAACTGTTTTCTGAAATTAGACACATTTTTAATTTGTAGGCACGTGGAAATTTTAATGTTTTTCGTAGCTGCCGTCAGCTAATTTTCGTCCCATCCTTCGTGCAGATATTGGGATCACGATATACGCAGGCGAGAAATGATTGTCGAGAATGACCTTTTTGAATGATGAATTTATTATGTAACGGCTAAAGCAAAGGAGACGCAGATCTGTGTCGCATGCCGTGTGAACCTGTATGCGAGGAAAGGAAGAATAAGGCGGGGGAAAAAATCGAAAACATATTTTGTATTGGCGCCATTTGATTACTGTTGGTGGCATACTTGAACAGCGGGTTGCAGAATGGTTTTAGTCCTACACTAATAAGTACTAGCCGTGTAATGTAACTGCAGTCTGGACGCCCTCGGAGTCTCGACACTACCTTTCTTGGGACATTGCATTACTGGCACCCGTTTCTGAACCATCTCGAAGCCGCACTTACAACAAGGATCGTGGTCTCCATTGCCGCCAAGAAGTAGATGGTCTGGCAAGAAATGGACACACGCTGCTTCCGAACTGACGACGTTAATGTAAAAATCTTTCAGTAACATAATGGTCGACGTACAAATAAATAGACAGCACGATCTTATAGTCCAGGGGAATTAGCATTTTTGATGGAATTAATTGCAGCACAGCTGAAACTTGGTACGATTGTTCAGTACCCTCTTCGGAGAAGCCCCGTAATTTCTCCTCCTCCTCCGGTGTGAGCATCACCCCCCCCAGAGTCCAAAAGTGCCCTCGGAAACAGTCTTTGGCTTGTATCTAGCTTAAGATTGAGTTATAGGTAAAAATATTCCTTACCAAAATTAAAGAGCGTAAAATTCTCTACAAAAATGATATCCATGTTTTTTTTTCGTGAATCCCATACCAACCGAGATAATTGGCGTTCAAGATCACATGAGCATGTAATGGAGTAATATACAACGTACACGGTATACGAACGCCGAACTCGTCACTCTAATCATGCGCGAACTGTTGAACGCTGACGCTGTAATTTTAAATCCCTATACTAGATGGATCAGCTTGTTTTAGAAACCGGATTGAAGACAGACAATAGTTATGGAGCGACATGACTATTGGCATTTGGACACTCCTGTAGGTGCGCTAGTGTAGTGAACGAAAACATAATGTGGGTATTTTTACCACAAAAACATGTACAGGTGAAATGAGCTTTAGCATTTTCAGTATTGAAGAGAACTAAAGTGTCAGCCCTTATCATTTCCTTTCAGATGAGCCCAACTTGAGTTTTTTTGCAGAACATTTTTGTCCCTGATCATCTTTTCGTCCAAATACACCAATCAGCGCGCCGCATTTCATTAGGCCGCTAGAGAGCGACTCTGTAGCGTCCAAACGCGAATCGAACAAACACTCATACGAATTATGAAGAGTGCAGGCGGACTGACTCATCGACGCGGTGATACCTCTAGCGTTTTGCAGCAGTGGATTCTTAGCGCCCCTGTCATATGCTTCATCTTTGCCAAGGTTTGGAAAAGTTCACAAACTGTCAACCAGAAACGAGTGCTTAACATAAAGAATTGAGGGAATCAGGAGTGCAGCATGGTAGAAGAGATGTTTGAACTTTTTGAAACTGGCTGAAAGCCCATCATCCCTTCCCATATGTATCTGTATTACAAGAGGGGATCTACCCGGGTTTACGGAGGGGATTCATGAAGGGGATATGGAAGGGCTATACGACGGGTCTACAAAGGGGATCCATGCTAGGGGTACAAAGGGGATACTTAGAAGCAATACAGAAGGGCTATACGACGGGTCTACAAACGGCATACATAAAGGGTATAGCACGGGTGTCAGGCTCTAAAGCAGACCGCACTGAAAAGCGCCTTCGTCGCTTTGGTGAAGCAGCCGTCGACGATTAAAATACTTGAATCGTTTGACCACAGTATGTCACGGCTTGATTCTTCGTGGATGGATCTTGTAGAAACAGCATCCTCCGTTGTGACTACCAGAAATGACTTGAAAGAATTTATTAGGATGTCGTTGGTACTGTTTCACGGCAATGCATCATTAGAACGTGGTTTTTCATTGAACGCCGATTGCATTGTTGTGAATCAACATGAGGAGTCACTTATCGGCATTCGTGCTATTGCGGCCGCTAGTGGTGTTCTTAATGTGGATGTGAGCCAAATGAATGATCCACGCCATGAGAAATGCGCATACCAAGTCCTAGGAAGCTAGGGAAACGCCTGCTGTGAAGGAAAATGCTGAGGCAGTTTCTCGGGGTTTAAAACACACTGGGTTATGTGGGGTTGGCTTGCTTGGGGTGTACGATACTCTTGGTGGGGTTGGCTCGCTTGGACTTCAAAACGCCCTAGGTTACGTGGAGTTAAATCGCTTGAGATTCAGGATAAGGGTGGGACTAATTTAGGGAGTGGGCTAATTTTGTTTCGCAAAGTATACTGGACTAAAACAATATAACATGGAGATGTAATATAATAAACTAGTCGGGAGAAACCGGGAAATTCATTTTGACCTGGCGCTAGACATCCTGGGTAGGTACCAAATCGAGTTTTCACCCCTGTCCACTTTTTTCTCCTCTCAATTGTAGCCCCCGCCAAAAAAGTTCTGTTAGCGCCACTGAGTGAAAGACTCCGCGAGATAGAGAGGAGCAGACGCAGACGGAATCCAATCAGGTCCACGAGACCAACTGTTCGGAATTTCGATAACCGAGTTCCAGCACCGGATAATCGAAACCTAGATCGACTTTATTTTTAAACTTCCGCTCATTTTCCGCGTCATCACGTGCACGCTTCATAAATATTAAAAGTAGCGTGTATCGTACGTATATGTGCGTATAAATGCTGTACATATCTATATATACTTACAGTAATTTACGAAAGTGGAGATTTGGACCATTTCCAATGAACAGTGTATAAGTAATGAACATGTTAAGCCGAAATTGAGGATGGGGAGGAAGTATAGAGGTCTATCGGTTTCCACTTTACACAACCGCCTGAGTCGACTGCCGCTGTCGATGAATCAGATTCAAAAGCGTTGTGTACTTTTTTTTGCGCATTCCGACGTGGGTTTTGAAGAATGATTTCTGATAAGTATTTGTATGTACATAGAATGTAGAGATTCGGGAGCATACAGTGACTTCAGAAACCTACAAGGGGCTTGGCCGTCGCTCGAGGTTGCCTCGAACAGCTGTGCACTTTCACGGTTATTATATTACGTGTACATGTGAGTAAATACGGGCGACGAACTTCTGGGATATTTATGCTTTTAGAAAAAAATGTTATTTCGTAATAATTGTCGTGCGGCGTTTCGCTTCGACTCGCTGTAATCGTTATCAGATAATCTTTTCGGTGCTTAAACCTTTTTAACGCACCGCGCGTCGTGTTTTTACATATTTTAAGTATTAATATTAGAAACAAATAAAAAAATACAGCCAGCCCGGCTAGCCAGCGCCTAATACCGGCAATATGCGATGTAATGACAGAAAAAGGTCTCGGCTGCAGACATTGTGTCCCCGGTTTTGGAAAGTTGTAACGGCCGTGTCGATGTCTGCGTCCTCTGCGGTTCCGGTGGACAGAGAGGGCCGGAGGAAGAAACGAGAGCAAGATATACGGAATAAGATATTAGTACCGACGATGTGATGTGGGTGGCGATGGCCCATGTGCATATAATTCGTCATAACCGGCGTAAAATTTAATAATACCGAACAATCGTTGGTAATGCACGATTTTCTAAAAATATGTTTTTCAAATTAGTCGTATCGAACGAGGAAGGGCGCTAAGGTACTTACGGAGTGAATTATACGAGAGCCTACTAGTTTTTTGTTTCGTCGCTTTCTCTCAGTTGAAAAATATTCAGCCTTAATCTCGTCATATATCATACCGGCATTGAAAGATCGTGTAAGGTTCGAAGGTGAGGAAAGATCTGGATGTGCTAGTTTGGTCCACGCCGTATGATACGAGCTCTGTACTTGTGGATACAGTAGCAAGGGCCGAGAAGAGACTAATTTATCGTTTTTGATAATGTATACTCGACGCGTGACGCTCTTATTTTGATGTTGAAATTTTTTGGTAGGGCAAAAAGGCAAGGGCATAGCATGGTATGGGTTCGACGAATGTCGCTGACAAGCTGAAGAAAAGTTTGATGGGCATCGTCTGTCAACCAGACATTCGTGCCCTTTTCTTTCTCTGTCACGTAAATTAGCGGGAACATGTCCTGGCGGCATAATATAAATCTGGTTCATTTTTGAAACATGCAAAGAGTCAGACAGACAGGATATGTTTACGATACGATGGCGGCAGGGATGGTCATTTATTCTAAAGAGTAAAGGAATGTATAGCGTACGCTAGGGTGCTTCACTAAATGTTGTTGTCTTTTTTCGAAACATTTTGCTCTCAAGAGCACGTGTCCCTAGTTCGTGTAAAAACTAAACAAGAAAATTTTTTAAATCAAAATATTTTGTGGGGTTGACATCTAACATTGGCATTCCCCCTGAGGAAATTTACACTTTTGCTTTGAAAAGAATTCAAATCTGGCGTCAGCAGTCAGCAAGTTTTATGCACGTGACTAACGATTTGTAGTTATTAAGAATGCCACCTTTGAAGTTCTGTTGTCGTTTGATGTAGAATTTGTTGATGCCTGTGTTGTCATCGTTATTCGACAACGGTCATCTGACGTGTACGTAAGAAGGTCACATTTTTCTTGATGTTCTTCAATTTTTATTAGTGATATTTGCATCACTATATTTCAAATGCTGCCTGAAAATTGAGCTTTGTCATAAGTCATAAGTACAAATGTATTTGTGTGTTGTCCATGTTAGAGTGTGAGTGAATTTGGTAAATTTTCTGTGCGTAGGTTGTGCCAATTCACAATTTCTTACTTCAGATGGCATAACAGCCAAAAGCGCTCTGGACTTATAGAGGGAAGAAATTGTAAATTGGCGCACCGTACATACAGAATTTACAAATTATATGCACCATGTATCGTATAGGAACGAACGAGCCAATGTCAGTCAATAAGATCAATACTCCTAAAATTATGCTTCGATAACCTGAGAACATTACTTTGATTCCATTATTCACATTGTCTTAAGAAGTTCAAGAAGAATTATTTAGCATATTTATTAGATAATTATTTCACCAGTATTTACATTTAAGTACGTAATAATATGTATGAGTCCGAATATGGCTTCGCTATATTCTGAAGCATTTGTTTTCTGTTTCTTCGTAACTTGGTGACTGTGGAATAATTATTACGAGCAGAGTAAATATTATTGATTATTAAATATTAATATTAATTAAAATATTAATATTTTAATAATCTATAATTTACTCTGCTCGTAATAATTATTCCACATGGTAGCAGAACGTGGTTGTTCCATCAGTTGGGCAAGTATAATCTTCCACCAGCGAAACGTTCCAATCGTTCTAGCCGGTCTCCTTCTCGAACACTTAAAATATTAATATTTTAATTAATATTAATATTTAATAATC
Source organism: Acanthococcus lagerstroemiae (assembly GCA_031841125.1). Classification (NCBI taxonomy): domain Eukaryota; kingdom Metazoa; phylum Arthropoda; class Insecta; order Hemiptera; family Eriococcidae; genus Acanthococcus; species Acanthococcus lagerstroemiae. The sequence continues at coordinate 37,200,580 of CM063108.1, read as the reverse complement.
AATAATTTACTCTGCTCGTAATAATTATTCCACAGTGACCAAGTCGATTGTTCACGTTTGCTTGTGGTTTTTGATACCAAGAGCTCCGCGGGTCGACACTCAAATTATAAATTAAGAGTCTTTTCGCTTTTTTTCGTTCTCGAACTTTCTGCTTCATGATTCGTTTGAGTCTTTTGTCTGATTTGTAAAGCCAATACCAGCTCCGTCGTACTTGCATGGCAGCAAGCATAGATGTTGGATCTAGCATCCGGAAGATATTCGTTGATATCTCCGCTGGTAATGCCGACATAATGTCGAAATTTTCGTCATCAGTTGACAGAAAGTCAAACGTATAAGACATCTGATGGAAGGCAGCCATTTTTCTTAAGATACATCGTTCAATTCGTTATTTAGGGACCAATGTTCGCTAGCTCGTTTATTGAGAACCACCAATCCGACAGAAATTTGTTCAGTATAGTTATGCCTGAAGTAATACCGTATGGTAAGCTTGAAGATCCTTTAAAATAGAGGCAATGTTAGCCAATCAGCATTCAGTATGCAGTAATGATCAGTAGACCAACATTTAAGATGATCCGATCGGCTGATGAGACAATTTTTTAGTTCTTAGAACGAACTGACTTCAGCCAATCGGAGATTAGTTCAAAATATGTAGAAGTCAGTGTCTGAATCCAACTATTGAACTAGCTTTGATATTCGTTCCCTTTTCTCTTAATGGCATAGGCAGTCCTAGGCTTATAAACGCTCAAAGGTAGGTAGATGGAGCTATTGTTCGTGTCCGGAATTGCAAATAATGCATTATTTTACCAAAATACGTAGTGTACATTCTTCTGAAAATGGGTTCTACCTCCCGCTAGAAAGATCTTGCTTAAGGTGGTTTAGTTTTTGCCTTTTTTTAATGTTTGAAACGGCTGGTGCTCAAAGATGGCCATTGGTACTGTATGAATGATTAAAACATTTCAGCTCCATTGAACTGAGTCATGAGGTTTTCCTAATAACCCTAAATATACATACACGTGGACTGTTTTTATGTGTATTTATTTGATATTTTCTGTTCACCCTGTAATTACATGAGAAATGACCTCGTTCCTTATAACGTAGAAAAATCTTTTTTTAATTTTCAAGAATCGAATATTTTATATGAACCCAATATTGACTGACTGGACCATAATTTCTTTTAGATTTAATATGGGCCCCTCTAGTGACGTCAAAGACTGCATAGGTGGGCACAACCTATTCATCTTTGGGGCCGGTTAAGAATATTGTCGTTGTTGATTACTTAATTGTAGTACAAAAAACTGAAAAATTGATGAAAATCTATTTACATTACATTACATTTGTGTTTAACGAGGTGGCGCTATATGCGCCGAGCACTCAGACATTGCGGTCCATTGCACTATTCCTCAAGCTGCTGTTAAGGATCAGCTCAGTAGCCTCACTTTTATTGCCAAAGTGAGAATTTTACTTAGCTCTATCCCTTTGACTTCACTGGGTGCTGGATATTTTTGCCCCAATGCTTCGCGTCTTGTCTCGGCTATTGCTGGGCATCGACGTATGATATGGATCGAGGTTTCTTCCTCTTCCCCACAGTACCTACAGGAGCCGCTTCTTACCACTCCTATTTTATACCACATGTGTTTTGTGGCCCCATGACCAGTTAATAGTCCGACCATGAGCCTTGCATGTTTCCTGTCAAGCCCTAATAGGAACTTGGCATGCTTACTGGGGGTGTCCCCTATCAGTGTTTTGCTGACGCTCATGCCACTGGCCAACCGCCAGTGCATTTCCGTCTGCTTACTTATCCAGGCCTTTACTTTGGATTTTATGACGCTGTTTGCTACAGAAAGACACGGCCTGGGCGTTGCCAGTTCCTTTTTGTGCCCTCCTTCGCTAGCTAGCCAGCTATCATGTTCCGTTTTATGCCGCGGTGTCCCGGTGTCCATAGTACGGTGACCCGGTTCTCCTGAGCAAGGGTGTATAGTTTGTTAACACACTCCGACACTATCAGGGATGTAGTTTGGTGTGACGATAGTACTTTGATTGCATAGGTTGACATATTTATCTTTAACGCTGGTTAAGAATATTGTCCATAACAGGCGCGGAGTTGTTTCTTACTTAATTACAGTACAAAAAAAAAAAAGAAAAATTGGTGAAAATTTGTACATTTCGTTGTAGTTTTCCACGTCAGCTGCAGGATCCATTTGACAACTCAAGACCACCTCCGATCGTGCTCAAATTGTTTGTATAATTTGTGACTGCTTGCTATTTAGAATTTAATTACCCTAGGCTTGCATTCTACGCCCATGATACATTTTAAAAAAGTAGTATTAATCGGTTCATTAGTAACTATATTTATGTAGGTATAGTAATATTACAATATTTACAGTCACGTCGCAGTATTCATAAGCCAGAGATGGCTTCGTTACATTCTTAAACATTTCACTGAAATGTCGCGGGGCCTTCGTCCTGTTTTTGCTTGGGAGCTGGCCTTTCGTTTCTTTGTACTCCGAAATCGAGTGTCTACGTTTGGTTGCGGTTGTCGGTACCAAGAGCTTTGCGGGTCGACACTCAGATTGTGAATCAAGAGTCGTTTTGCCTCTTTTCGTTCTCTAACTTTCTCCTTCAGCATTCTTCTAAGTCCCTTGTCTGACTTGTAAAGCCAATACCAGCTTCGTCGTACCTGCATGGCAGCCACTATCGATGCTGGATCTAGCATCCGAAAGATATTCGTCGATATCTCCGCTGGTAGTGCAGTTATAATGTCGAAATTTTCGTCGTCATTTGAGAAAAAGTCGAAAGCATAAGACATTTGATTGAAGATTGCCATTTCTCTGCTAGGAAGTTGTGCAGTTCGTTGTAGTGGATCAGTGTATACTCGTTCGTTTCTTGAGAGCCACTAAACCAGCAAAACCATGTTGACCATAGCCATGCCTGAAGTAATACCGTGTGGTAAGCTTGCAGATATTTTTAATTTGAGAAAATGATAACCAATCAGCATTCATTATGTTGTAGTAATCTATGGTCCAAGTTTGAAACAATCCGATTGGCTGATGAGACAGTTTTTCGGCCGTCTGAGCAAACTGATCTCAGCCAATCAAAATTTAGTCCACAATAGGAGCCAGTATTTGGGAATCTAATTATTGAACTAGATTTGATACTCGTTACGATAATTGATACTCTTTACGTTTTCTCTTCATGAATGATACCGCATGGATACTATCTGTAATGGGAGCAGAGTCAAATTTTTCTTAATTAGAGTGCAACGGAAGAAAATTGGTGAAAAATTTCATATGAAAAGTGTAGGATGCATTTTTAAAATCAAGACTACCTGCTTAAATTTTGCGTGCAATTCTTGAGTTTTTGCTCCTTTGAAATGAAACACCCCAGTTTAGGACCCTTTGAAGAACGTTTTCTAGCGTCCATTTTACATTTTCAAAAGGCCGTATCAACAAGTTTATTAGTAATAATATTTATTTATTATATTATAATATTTAAGGTCACGTTACAGTATTTATAAGCCAGAGGTGGATTTGTTACATTCTTGAACATTTCATCTGAATATCGTCGGGCTTTCGTCCCGTTTTTGGTTGGGAGCTGTACTTTCGCTTCTTTGTATTTCGGTGCCCAAGACGAGTTTCCATGTTTGGTTGTGGTTGTCGATGCCAAGAGCTTTGCGGGTCGACACTCAGAGTATGAATCAACAGCCTTTTCGCCTATTTTCGTTTTCGAACTTTCTTCTTCCGGATTCTTCTTAGTTCGGAAACAAAAAGAAGCGAAAAGGCTCCTGATCCACAATTTGAGTGTCGACCCGCGAAGCTCTTGGTATCGACTACAACCACCTAGCATGGACACCCGTCTTGGGCAACGGAATACAAAGAAGCGAAATCCCAAATCTCAAGCAAGATCTGGGCAAAGGCCTCGAGGCTTCCAGGTGAAATGCTTAAGAATGTAACGAAGCCATTTCTATGGTTCATAAGTACCTACTGTAACGTGACTGTAAATATTGTAGTATGACAATAAATATTATCACTAATAAAGAATAAACTTATTGGTATGGCTTTTAAAAATTTATAATGGACGCTAGAAAACGTTCCTCAAATGGTCCAAGACTAGAGTGATTCATTTCAAAGGAGCACGTACTTACTCACGATTTGTGCGCAAAATTTAAGGTCGATCGGAGATAGTCTCGACTTTAGAAATGCATCCTACACTTCCCATATGAAAATTTTCACTAATTTTCTTTCGTTGCACTCTAATTAAGTAAAATTTGATTCTGCTCCCATTATAGATAGTATCCTTAGCTCACCTTAAAAATAAAATACGTACTTCGTGTCGAACGATGCAGTCTGCGTGTGATCAGAGGAGTCCACATGAGTTCCAAATTAGAAGACATCATGGTCAGGTCGATTGACTTCATCAGTTGATATAAAATAGTATATTCTTAAAATTGAAAAAGATTTATTCTAGCGGGAACGGAGCTGTTTCTATGTAAGTACAGGATGAGCAGAAAGTATCAAGTGAAAAAATTTAGGATTAGTCCAGATTGTCTTGGGGGTTACTAAGAAACTCCCAGGGCGCAATTCAAAAGAAATGCAGGATACATTCGGAAATTCAAAACCGCTTCCGATCGAGTGCAAATTCTGCATACAATTTGTGAATATCTATGTAGAACGTTTTCTAGCGCCTATGATGGATTTTCATAAAGTTGTATTAATCAGTTTATTGTTAACAATATTTATTTAGCTATAGCATCTACATTCACGTTACAGTATTTATGAACCAAAATTGGTAGCATTTCAACTGGAAATCTCCACATTTCTTCCCTGATCTTCCTTGCGATTTAGCCTTTCGCTTCTTTGAACTCTGATGCCCAAGACGAGTATCCACGTTTAGTTGTGGTTGTCATACCAAGAGCTTTGCGGGTCAACAGAGCCTTTTCGCCTCTTTTCGTTTTCGAACTTCTTCCTTTAGGATTCTCTTAAGTCCTTTGTCTGATCTGTAGAGCCAGTACCAATTTTGTCTAACTTGCATTGCCGCTAGCATAGATACCGGATTTAGCACCTAGAAGATGGTCCTTGATATTTCGACTGGTAGTGAGAATATGATTTCGAATTTCCTCTCATCATTTGACAAAAAGTCGAAGGTATGAGACATTTGATAGAAGACAGCCATTTTTCTGCAGATAAATGGTTCAGTTCGATATTTTGGGGTCTATATTCACTGGTTCGTTTATTGAGAGCCACTAAACTAATAGAGCCTTGTTTGATAAGGTTACGCTTTAAGTAATACCGTATCGTAAACTTGCAGATATTTCTGTGAAGACAGTATTAGCCAATCAGCGCTCAGCGCGCAGTAGTGATCTATAGTCCAACATTTGAGACAATCCAATAGGCCATTGAAATTATGTTTTGCTCTTTACAACGAATTGATCCCAGCCAATTGGAATTTAATTCATAATAGGAGTCAGTATTTCTGATTCTACCAATAATTGAATTAGCATTAATATACTTTTTGTTTTCTCTTCTTCAATGGTATAGGTAGTCCGCGGCTGTATGAACGCCTCAAGGAAGGTACATGGAGCTATTGTTCCCGTTTGCAATCGCACAGAATGCATTATTTTACCAAAAACGTGAGGTTTATATTCTGGGAAATAGGGTTTGCTCTTCTCTAGAAGGGTAAACGATTTTAACAAATCCGATTTCGATTGTCTTAATGTTTTCTTATGGATGGATATGCTAGACCGTATCGAACTCTCTGGTTAACCGACGAAAGAAAATGGAGGAGAGGGTTGACATAGCGTAATCTTTCATGATTTATTCAAGTCTCATCTGTGTATATTTTTTTGTAATACCTATGTATTTACAGTACTTTTATTCTTCGTAGTGAATTATACAACCAGGATGCTACCACCCGTGGCAGGCATTACCGAGAATCATGTGAGACATTAGTTAAGTGTCTCAACCTCTCTTCCTTCCTTCACCTCCTTAGTTATTTCGGTAGTGCTCGATTTCGTTAATCTAAAGCATAAACATTCCCGTAAAAGTGTGAATGGTATTTCAGAGGAAAGGAAATAAATAAAAAACTTGAAAGTTTTGAAATGAATATTACACTCAGACTCGGTGTAGTGTTTCAACTTTCAAGGTTGCAACTTGTTTGACAGCCTATTACCACAGGAAACATGTTCTGTCGTCCAGAAAACCGTCTCAAATGACTTAATTAGTATCAAATTTTCCAGCTCTTCCTTTGATAAATTACAACGCAATGAGACCGTGTATGCTGTACGTCTGTGAACTAGGTAATCCACATTTTGAAGAGCCGGTTTCGTGTATTAATTGATTAGACTCGGGTACGATATGTACCTATTTTCGAATATCTTTCTTCTCTTTCTTACTCCTCTTACTTCTGTGTAGGTATCAAATCGTAAGTTAGAGTATAATTGAATTCGTGTAAATTTACGACGTCTTTAATAGGCTATTAACGGCGGCTGAATTTTCATTTGGAGCCGTACGAACGTGTTTTTAATTAAGAAAAAAACGACTGAGTGGTACCAGAGGACTACTTTCGAGTTGACCGTGTATAAAGTCGAGGTACGCCCGTTCCTTATCAACACCCCGAGAGTCAACGGTGTGTACGAATATCTATGACTGGTTTTTAGCCCAGGGACAGAGGTATAAGTAAATTATTTCTGCTGTATATAAAATTAGACGGAAGGAGTATACCTGTATAGTGCGGACATCAGCACCAGTTCAATGCACGCGGTGTGGAAACGAATACAGCACACGTGGAATCGGCATTTTGTTTGTGTACGTCTGTTCGGTTCGATTCTTATTAAGCAATTTCATTATATTGTTGTTTAACTTAGTCAATGTCAGCAATAACTGGAGTACGTGGCATCGTTTACGTAGTTCTGTTTCTCTTTATACAGTCAGTGCGTCAGGAGATAATCTAAACATCGAAAGCTCTTCACTCAAAAATGAAGTTATAAGGCCTGTGAGAATGACTGAGCATATATTCTTGCCTTTTGTTTACCAGCACTAAATGCCATATTACCGCAACCAGTCAGAAGGAACGGTTGAATATTGTAACGAATTTTTCAAACTTGAGCATGTTATCATGATTTGAGATGTACCGGACGGGAGGAGGGATTCCGAAATCACGAGACCCTGTGAAAGTTTTTTTTTAGATCCCGATCACTGTGGTTCTGATTTAAGATATGATGAGGAGTGTTTTAACTAGAACAGTACAGAATATTGTCACTCTGAAGGGGTCTCGGCTGAGCCGTGCACAGTCAGCAACCTCATCGGCGACAAGAAATCAATAAAATTGTATTAAATAATGTACTCAGCTATGATGTTAACAATTTAACCGCGCATCGAACCCGACGAAGAAACGAAAACGGTCCCGCCGTGATGAACGAAAATATTTTTCTTCATAATGAGCCATCGTCCACGCGGAACTCCTTTTGTCAACCTCTGATCTTCGACTACGATAACGTCACTTGGGACTCTGAAACACCTAACGACAATCCCTGTCTTGATTCCCGGGGCCAGAACTCCGCTACAAGAGCGACACTCCACGTCCCCTTTGATGGCATCTTGCCTCGTATTCAGTAACCAATAAGTTCCTTTGACGACACTTCCAGATCATAGCGAAACTCGAAGTGCCGAAGGTTAGAATCCTTTTTTCCAACATCTGTGTTGTTCAAGGAAACCGCGAGGAAACGACTGACACTCTCTACTCGAATGTTATTAGAAAACCTGTTGTTTACCTAAATACATCGGTGTGATATTTGTGCAGACAACCTAAGCAGATTCCACTCGTTTTCGATGCGGCTATAAACCATCGAAATACATTTCTGAAATGCGCCCATGACCCTACGGGTATAGGCGCCAATGACCCTACTCATACGGAGAGGTTCTGAGTTGCGGCGCTTGATTACTATCGAATTGTGGCCCAAAAAGTAGAATTATGACCAATAGAAAAGCCGAATTGCGGCCCACCTGCAAGTGAGATGAAGGCAACTGTTCGAAGTCATGATTACAGTGAGATGACAGCATGCATGAGTTGGCGGTCAGTTGGGAAAATATTCTGATTCAAGGTATACCCACAACCATGCTGGAAGTGATGCAGATGTGCTGGAAAAGGAACGCCATAAGCACCGGGGTGAAACGGAAAATTGTTGATGATGTATGTGAGCGTCCATAAGATTCTCAATCGCGAATTCCTGAAAGAGGAACATTTATGAAATCTCGCGGATAATGATGTTCATTGTATCGAGAAGAACATTCAGCACGCTCGTTCTCGTAACCTGTCAAAGTTACGGAAGACTTTCGACGACTTTGTATAGCATTGTCTACGAACAACTGAACTGTAACGTCTAAATATTTTTAACTACACCAGCTCCACACTGATAGTCTTAAGTCTGTTGAAATGAGAAGGAAAGTGAGATGGGGTGAAACAGCCGCAGTTCGGTTCTATAACTGGCCGCAGTTTGGCTGTACATCACTTGGTTGATCAAATACCTAGAACTCGGTGTTCCGTTCTCCTCTGCAACTCGGGTACTACCCCTATACACCCACAATATAATATGGGGATATACCAGAGGGGCGGGAGTGGTCATAACCTTAGATCCTGTGCAAAAGTGTTCTGGATCTCGATATCGGATGTACGTGTACATCTGATCCAAGAGGGCGATGCGGAATGTCTGCATTGGAGAAGAACAGATTATACAGAACTGTATCCTACATTAGAAGAGGGGTGTCACATTGTGAGATGCTGTGTGTCAGTACTCTGGCTATTTGATCCAAGATAACGATGAGGAATTGTCTCATCGAAACTGTACAGAATACACAGAAACTATATGTCAAACAGGTAACTGTGTGTCCAGTCTTCGTGAAGTGCAAGAAGAAATGAGAACGTCCAGACGTTAACTCGAGGCGGCAGAACGAAAAAGAGGCTGAGGCGGAGAATGTGCCCTGCACTGGCACCGGGGTATTATACTGTGTGGTCACACAAAAACGATCTCTTTCAGGAGTTAATTGCTACTTTGATTGTGTATTCATAATATTCGAGATTAGTTTTCAAGCGCACGCACGTGCAGTCGGTATTTACATATTCAATTTGTTACCGGAGAGGAGAGTATCGGTAAACCGTCCGACACGGTGAGACAGGCAGAGTAAAAGAAAGAGACAGCTAGAGTGAGAATAAAAGAGAAACTCGAGTAAAAGTCAATAATATCATCCCCCTTGTACGACGATGAAAACGATGCGATGACTCAATGACCTCAACCTACCGCACGAGGACCAGACATGCCGGAAGCTGTGCGTCTGGCTGTTGTGCATTGCACATATTATAATAAACGCCATTCGTATGATCTTCCTCTTCCTTTTCTCTCCTCGGTGACGCCGGCATCGGTCCCTCCGATCATCCCGTTCGTCTTTACGCGTCTGTATACGATACACAAAAATAAATTCATCGAGTGGGCTCCTCTTCGATTTCGAAAAATACTCCGCTAAAATAAACCTCTTCTGCTTGAGTTCACAAGCATTATATTTACTTTATTGAGTCACGCGTCCTCTTTCTTCTCGAAGAACTTGAAGTGGTGGGGTGAGTCACCGGCACGAGGTCGCGGCAAATTTTCGGTGATTAATGGAAATCGGCGAATCTGCGCGATCGAACGTAAATTCACTAAAGGGCGACAGGGTAATTCAGTCCCAATTTCATTCCTGTGTACATAATGACGCGTTTTCATTTATGCGAAGAACTGTGTAGTTGCTTATATTTCAGGTACTTTATCATGTTGGATGTATAGTTTTTTGGAAAAGAAAAAAGAACTTTTGTAGTGATTTTTATCGGCTGTAGTTTAATGTGACAGCTTAGAGGAGTGGGGAGTTACCAATGGGAGCATTGTCCTTTGGCAATTTTGTTTGTTTCCTCTAAACAAAAGAGAAAATCTGTCATTAACTTTGCTGTTTGTCCCTCAAAAATTTAATTTCCCTCTTCGGAATGAGGTTTCTTTGGCAACTTGGTCTGTTTCGTACCGGCCCCGTAGCCATGGGGGGCAAGCTGGGGTTGAGCCCCCTCTAAAGGTATCCTGAGCCCCCCTAGGCAAAGATACACCATAAAAAATCATCATTACGCTGAACGAGAAAGAAAAGAGGGATAAAGAGAATTAATATCATAGAAACATTTTAAAATTTAGAACAAAAACTTGGTTAATTAATTTTTGGGATTCTTGTATTGGAAATGGGATTCTTATGTAATGGCCCCCGTGCACGTTCGCTAAGTTACCCGAGTCTGCTTAGAAAACGAGGCGAGGCACCAGAGACCCGAGCAGCAGCGTGCATTCACGATACATTATTGAAATAAAATATAAAACCCACGAACACTTTTGTGTTCGCTTGTTAAAAAATGTCGGTTTTGCCCCCCCCCCCAGAAGCTTCATAGAGCCTCACCCACACATAAACTCTGGCTACGGGGCTGCCTAGTGCAAGCGAAAAATAGATCCATTGTTGCCTTTCTGTTGAAACTTGTCCAATCACAAATTTAGCGCCCCCCCAGCGTCCTCCTCCTGACATAAGAGGTTGGTCACTGCTCTAGTCTAATGGATGCAAGGATGAAATTTTTCTGGCCTGTTGGTTTCCGCCTACAAGGAAAAGAGATAGTTTAGTATTACCTCCTACCTGTGGTGGATTTATAAATAGGCAGATTAGATAATTGCCTAGAGCAGCAAAATTCGGGCGCGGCAGAACTTGAATGAAACAAAAAAGGGGTCAAAAATAGTCGCTTTGTGTCTAAACACTGTATTCTTTATAGGTTGATTCAGAAAGGATAGTCGATATGCCCTCTCCTGGACGAAAGTGATTACTTTTTGATGACCTACTGGCAAGACAGTAACAATGATAAGACGATGCTGCTCGTGAGAAATTTGGCAAAATTTTAAAGAAAAATGCGTACGACAAAGTTCTGAAAAAAGCATAATCACTTGTACCATTGCAAGGCAGATACTGTAAATGTTGAACTCGTAAAAACACTTCCTTTCCTCCCTTGGTGTATACTGCGCTGTTTTATTTTCAGTCTTATCTAGGTGTGCACGCCTTTTATTAATACCTAGTCAGCTGCAAATGAGTGCCTAATTAGTTGCCATTTTTTGTTCCCCCCCCCTCTCCCAAAGTCCTCCTTTTCCGTTACTGGCTAATGACTAGATTAATGATCGCTTTTTGTTCTTCCTTATTATTTATTATTCTAAAATTTCAACAGTAATGTTTGGCCTATTATCCATTTTGATTTATTGAAATTTTCAAAACCTTTTCTAATATAGTCTTTTTTTTTGAACCATCAATTTCTTAACAGTCTTGACTCCTCCCCCTCCCACCGGGAATGCTAAAAAAGAATGAGGGGTGGTAAGAATAATTTTGCCTACGAGTGGTAAAATGCTAAATCCTGCATTGCCCCTGCCTAAACTTAACCCTTCAGAAATTTAATTAGTCTCCTATTACAAAGACTGGTTACAGCCCTAATCTTGTGTATGTTTCCATTATTTTTATAGTACTCGTACTTTTCTCTATGCCTTGTTCCTCCAGTGTCAAATGATTTGTTATGGTTTTCCAGTTATACTCTTTTGTTTTCTCAATTACTTGATTAATTACAAAGATGTTATCGATTGTGGAAATTCCCCTCCTAAATTCCGCTTGATCCTTCGCTTGGTTTTCATCAATTTTTTAGAATGTTATTTTTTTTTAAACAAGCCATAAATATTTTGCTTTTGATGGAGGTTAGACTTTTGGTCGATAGTTGCTTATATCTTCCTTGTACCCTTTTTTATATAATAGTATTATTTCTGCCATTAGCCATTGATCTGGAAATATTTCTGACCTCATTACCCCATCAAATATTGTGGCCAAGTGTTTTATTGCTTCGTTTTTTATCTCATCAAGCAGGGACGTATCGATATAGAAGTAGGGGGCAACTTAGCCCCCTCCCCTGTAGGAATTTTTCACTCAGTAGTTGGGAAATTTACCATTTTAGTCAGGCGAGTTGGGAAAATCCAACAAGTTAAAAGGTTTCTTTTTTTCTTTTGCTTTGATACTTGGGAACTGAGTTGATAAGTTGGGAAAATCCAGCAAGTCAAAAGATTTTTCTTCTTTTGCTTTGATAATTGGGAATTTTATGTTGAGTCAGTTGAGAAAATCCAACCGGTCAAATTTTTTTTTTTTGCTTTGATACTTGGGCATTATGAGTTGAGGAGTCAGTTGGAGCTTTCACACTGTTTACCCCCTCCCCCCAGAAAAACTCTTTGGTTTGGTTCCTGCCATCAGGTCCCTCAGTCCTGTCATTTTTTAGTATTTTAATTACTGTTTTCAATTCATCATGCATGAATTCTGGTTATTTCTTTTTGTGCCACATTCTCTTCTTCTTTCTATTTCCCTTTTGTTACCCGAAATCTCTATTTTTGATACATTTTTTCATAGAATTTTGTTACAATTTCTATTATTTTTTCTCGATCATATTCCGTTTTTCCTCCTTCCCCTTTCAACTTAACTATGAGGCTTTTCCCCTCACTTAATTTCTCTTTTATCTTCTTCAGAGATCCTCTAAAACTTCTGTGATTGTTTCGTTGCTAAATTTCTTAATATCTTATTTCAGCCTTTTTCTAACCACTTTTTAAATTTCTACCCTTCTATCGTTGCTTCTAAATCATTGCTCCTTTCCGTTTTTGCGTTGTTTTTTTTAAAATCACATGCGTATCAGTTCTGAGGTTTCTTCTACGAGTTCATCCTTCATCAGTTCTTGGGTTCTTCGTACTCCTTATTTTTCTACTGTTATTTTCAGCTCCTCTTCCAATTTATTGTATGCTTTTTTAACTCCTTCTTTTATTATCAATTTATCAAAATCTATTAGTTTCTTTCAATTCCTCTTGTGCCGCCGCTTTTTTTTTTTAAATTCTGGTATTATTAACTTGTGTTTTTTATTTGCATTCCTTAAATTTATTATTCTCACTCTTCCTTGTATTTTTAGTGTATTTCTTATAATTCTGTAATCTGAAAGAAAGTCGAAGTTGGATATTACATTTCCATTTTTCAATAATGTTCTGTTACTGATTAAGAAGTGGTCTATCTCATTCTTTATATTCTTATTAGGAGCTTGTCATGATCATCTTTTCTGCTCCTTTTTAAGAAAAAATGTATTTCCAATTGATAAATTGTTTTGCGTGCCAATTGTATGAGTTTCCTTCCTTTTTTATTTCTTTCTCCAAAGCCAAATTTTCCTAATGTTTTATTTGTTGTTCTATATAAATAAATAAATTCCGAATGAGGTATAGAAAATTTCTCACGACGTATTTACACATACGATGTTCATCAGTCTCACTGATATTTTTTCCCCGTTTCTCCTCCATTTTCCTGAAAAATTTTCCGTTTTTTTGCCGCCCCTAAAATTTGCTGCTTCACGTACATGCGTAGTATGCGTCTCGGGTAATCCGTCACTGCACCAGTTTACGATAAGTGAAGTCTCCGAACCCAAATTTAACACTTTTTTTTTTACTCGCTTAAAATAACTGTATTTTCTGTTTTTGTTACAGGTAAATGATTCGGAGTGATTCAGTGATTTTCTTACAGATTCTTTCCATTTGCCTTGTGGGTAACGCGTAAGTAGTTGTTTACCCTTTCGCTCGATATTTTCAATTATGAATAAAAATGGTCCTCTACATTCTAAAATCAACAGCTCATTGCTTTACTAAATTACAATTCCCTCGATATTTTCGATTGGAAATGAAAATAATCATTTGCATTCCAAAATCAATAGCTCATTGTCTTGCTAAATTTATATGATTCTTTCGATATTTTCGATTAAAAATGAAAATAATCATCTGCATTCCAAAATTAACGGCTCATTGTTTTACTAATAGGTTAATAAATCAGAACTCTGAGAAAAATTGTTATTAGTGTGGCTGCATAGGTGGTGTGGTGGGACGTGTATGGTGTTGCACGCATGCGAAAGTGGCCCCTGAGACACTGTACCCCCAGCCTCGGAAACTACCCTTTCAAGTATTGCATCAGTGGTCGGAGGGACGCTTTAAGGCCGACCCGAGCCCCCATTTCGCCGTACCGCTTCCGATGCGCGCGTCCTGTCAGAGCCGCCATGGGCTTCCCTACTGACTGAGGTTCGCGCTCCCCAAGCACTAGCCTGGAATTCAGTTCCCTCGCAGCCGGACGCGCATCCTCTTCACTCACCGCTCACCTTCTCGTCTTGGGGCTTGTGGCGACGCAGGCAGGTGATGACGGCGAGGAAGCCTGCCGGAGGTCCGCAGCAGCTGCAGCAGCTCTCCTAGGATGGTACAGATGAGTTGTCCTGTTCGATGGTGTGTGACGAGCTTGGTTTGTCGGTCCTCTGCCTCGACCACTCCGTCTGCATATTCTTCTTCATGATGGCCGACACAGAGGTCGACCCACGGTTTCAACTGCTTCGATTCTTCATCATCTCCGGAACCAGGGTGTCTGGCGCGAAACGGTCGTCATGAACAACATAGCTTCCGTCCTTTGTACCGTTGAGCACAGCCCTACCGATTCGATCCAGTGGGTCAGCATCTCCAGCGTGACCTCTGCTGTCGACTCGGCTTGGCACACCACCAGCGTGTGTCGTCGGCGTAGCTGATCAGCTTGACGCCTGGCGGTAGTGCCAGTCACAGCATTCCATTGAAGGCGATGTTCCACAAGGTAGGTCCGAGTACTAATCCCTGAGGAACGCCGCAGGTCATCTCCCTGGTGACGGGTCCTGCCGCCGACTCCATCTCTATTCGGCGGTCGTGGCTGCATAGTTACCCACAAAAGTAAAACTGAAAAATTATAATAGTGAAAGAATTTTTATCATTATTTTGATACTTGTCAGCCCCCTTCCTCATGAGCTTCCTTCTCCGCCTCTAGGGCGGCTATTTGCACTGTGTCGCTGACTGGCTGTCTACAAAACTATATTGCCTTTTATTGCAAGTTCATTGATCAGTGTTGAGTTCGAAATTCGTGATAAAAATACCACTCGTGTTTCATCGTCCATATATAGCATTCCTGAAAATCGTCGGCTGGAAATGATAAATTTTTCGTGACAGGGTTCTCGAGTTCTTTAAATCCGTTTTACCAAAAAGGACATCGGACATTACATTCCGATAGTCACAATACAAATCTCTCGAGCCGCGTGTATTTGAAAACAATGCAAGAAAAATTAGAATTCGATTTGTCTCACTTCATTCGATACATGGGTATGTAGCCGTCCTATTCACGATCCACAAGGACTCGGGGCCAATATTTTACACGCTCGACGCGCGAGGTTGGCTAGAAAATTAATTTTATTCTTAATAAACAGCTCGGATGCTGAAACCCGTATAGAACTTTCTCATTCCGTACAGTGGAATAAGTCGAGAAGTTCGCCATGATGAATTAGTTTCGGTGGATCTTTATGATCGCCTATGTATATGTAGGTACTTACTTAGTTGTTGGGCTTAAAGAAATGTATATTATTTTATTTTTTATTCATACTGGCGTGGTTGCTGGCTGGCAGACTAGTGGCTCGTTGTCTCAAAAACATTCGCTCGCTTTCTCTAAAAGCCGAGTCCATTTCGAAACAGTAATTTATTTCGATTGGTTTTTTCCTTTTCGATTTGTGGTCGGTATATCGATCACTGAACGACGTCCTCCTGCTTTGACCGCCACTGAATGCCTCGAGAAAGTTGACGAGAAGTTCGATGCGTTAGGGAATCTTGCAACGTAGCGAAGCAATATTGATGAATTGAGGAGTAAGCTTTCAGAGCTACGTCGAGTCCATTTTGTAGAATTTAAGAAAATATAAGAAACGACCTCCTTTGTACCGGCAGTTCTGCAAAATCCAAGGAAGGGGTTTCTAATGACATGTACAATATTTAGTTAGAGGTCCCGCCCTACCCTCACCCATATCGCCACTGGAGCTACCTTTTTGCGGGTTTTTGATGGCATGTAAAATTTTGAGAAGTACCTCCTCCCTGCTGAAACCACCTATTTTCAGTATTCAGCTTGGCGATTGCGATTTTCAAAGTAATAATAGTATTTTTTTATTGTTGGCTATGGTTATAGTTTTTGCATTTGACGATTGAGATCTTCAAAATAATGACAGCATTTATTATTTGCTATGATTACATTTCTTACATGATCTCTCATCGCTAACCGCCTCATTGTTGGGCATATGCCTCACTGATCAGTTTCCATTTTTACTGTCTGGGTTCCCCTGTGCCAACAAGTTCCCATCCTTCTCTCCAGCTCATCTCTCCATCTAGCCTTCCTTTCCTTCTTTTTCCCTCGTACGATCTGCATTCTGTTACTGTTTTCGCCCATCTCTCATTCGTTGCTCTCATTATGTGTCCTGCGTATTGGAATTTTATTTTCTTTATTCTATAACCTACGTCTGTAGTTTGTGTTTGGTCCTTGATGTCCTTGTTCCTAATTTTATCTCTCTTACTGATTTTTAATATGCTCCTCTCTATCGCTAGTTGTGTTCCTCTTAGTCCTTCTACCTGCGGTTTTGTTAGAGCCCACGTCTGTGCCCTATAGCACAACACTGGCATCACATCTCCATGGCTCTTATTTTAGACCTTGTAATCATATTTCCTTTGAAAATCCCCTTCAAGTTCCAGTAGCTTTTCCATGCTTTCTCCTTCCTAATTGCCAGTTCGCTGTCTGTCTTTACTGATTGATATCACCTTCGAGATGGTAGAAAATTGTGCTATTATTTGTGTTCGGAATTGCAAAGAATGCATTTTACCAAAAACGTAATGTATATTCTTCTGAAAATGGGTTCTACCTCCCTCTAGAAAAGTCTTGCTTAGGGTGGTTCAGCTTTGCTCTTTTTTTTTAAATGTTTAAAACGGCTAGTGCCCAAAAATGGTCATTAGAAAAATGGTCATTAGTACTGTATGAATGATTAAAAAATTTCAGCTCGATCGAATTGAGTCATGAGATTTTTGGTCATGTGTATTTACTTGATACTTTCTGCTCACTCTGTAATTACATAAGAAATGACCCCGTTTCTTATAATGTAGAAAAATATTTTTTTAACTTGTAAGAATCGAATATTTTACATCAACCAATGGGGTCACTGACTGGACCATAATTTCTTCTAGATATAATGTAGGCCCCTCTATTGGCTGCAAAGATTGCACAGGTTGACAAATTTATCTTTAAGGCTGGTTAAGAATATGTCCATAACAGGCGCGGAGTTGTTTCTTACTTAATTACAGTACAAAAAATAGAAAAATTAATGAAGATTTTTATATTTCATTGTAGTTTTCCACGACAAATGCAGGATACATTTTAGAACTTAAGACCATCTCTGATTGAGCTCGAATTCCGTGTATAATTCGTGAGTGCTTGCAATTTTGAAATTAATCACCTAGGCTTGCACCCTATGAAGAGCGTTCTCTGGCGTCCATGATACATTTTCAAAAAAGCTGTATTAATCAGTTTATTAATAACAATATTTAAGTAGGTAGTAATATTACAATATTTGAGGAGTTATCTGTCAAAAGGGCGTCCATTCCATAAGAAATACATTGAACGGTCGCCCTTTTGACAGATAACTCCTCATTTACAGTCACGTTACAGTATTCGTAAGTCAGAGATGGCTTCGTTCAATTCTTAAACATTGAACCTGCATGTCGCCGGGCCTTCGTCCTGTTTTTGCTTGGGAGCTGGCCTTTCGTTTCATTGTATTCTGCTGTCGAAGACGAGGTCCACGTTTGGTTGCAGTTGTCGGTACCAAGAGCTTTTCGGGTCGACACTCAGATTGTGAATCAGGAGTCTTTTTGCCTCTTTTCATTTTCGAACTTTTTCCTTCAGGACGCTTCTTAGTCCCTTGTCTGACCTATAAAGCCAATACCAGTTTCGTCGTACCTGCATGGCAGCCACTATCGTTGCTGGATCTAGCATCCGAAAGATATTCGTCGATATCTCCGCTGGTAGTGCAGTTATAATGTCGAAATTTTCGTCGTCTTTTTTTTTTCAATTAATTTTACGTTAATCTGCCTTATGAGGCAATAAAAGGTAATTTTGAATATTAGCGAGATCACGATTTGAGAAAAAGTCGAAAGCATAAGACATTTGATTGAAGATTGCCATTTCTCTGCTAGGAAGTTGCACAGTTGGTTGTAATGGACCAGTGTATACTCGTTCGTTTCTTGAGAGCCACTAAAACAACTAAACCATGTTGAGCATGGTCATGCCTTAAGTAATACCATATGGTAAGCTTGCAGATATTCTTAATTGGAGACAATGTTAACCAATCAGCATTTACTATGTTGTAGATGGTCCAAATTTGAAACAATCCTATTAGTGATTTCACAATATTTACATTCACATTACAATATTTATACAAACCAAAATTGGCTGTGTTACACTCTTAAGCATTTCACTGGGAAATCTCCACATCTTTTCCCTGGTCTTACTTGCGATTTAGCTTTACGTTTTTTCGAATTCCGATGTCCAAGACGAGCATTCACGTTCGGTTCAGGTTGCCTATACCAAGAGCTTTGCGGGTTGACACTCAGATTGTGGATCAAGAGCCTTTTCGCCTCTTTTTGTTTTTGAACTTTCACCTTCAGGATCCTTTTTAGTCTTTTGCTTGACTTGTGAAGCCAATACCAGTTTTGTCTTACTTAAATTGCAGCTACCATGGATGCTGGGTTTAACATCTTGAATATTTTCGTTGATATTTTCACCGGTAGTGCAGATATTATGTCAGTTTTCGTCATCATTGGAGAAACAGTCGAAAGCATGAGACACGCGATAGAAGACTACCATTTTTCTGCTACGAACTTTCGCAGTTTGTTAAAGTGGATCAGTGTTTACTGGTTGGTTTCTTGAGAGCCACTCAGCTAACTGAAAGTGTTTCGAAGTCGTCATGCAAGAAGTAATACCGTATGGTAAGCTATACGTGTATTCTTCGCCTTGCTCTGTGGACGTTCCTTCTATTGTCAGTTGAATGTCTGTGTTATTTCCTCATATATTCGTTTTTATTTTAATTGCCTGAAACCCCATCCACCACATTTCTCAAATATGTAGTTCATCTCCCATCCTTTCCAATTCGTGCATGCTTCTGTCAATGAGAATTAAGTCGCCAGCAAATCTCAGATTGGTCGGCCTTTCAGCATTGTTTGATTGTTCGTATTCCTCCTAGTCTAATTCTCTAAATGTATGTTCCAGTGCGCATGTCAAGAGCTGGGGAGACAGCGGGTCACCTTGTTTTACTCTAAATCTTGGGCCTGCATTTCCGATTCTTATGTAAGGTTCTGCTTCCTGATATAAATTCTGCAGTATTTTCTATCACTTCTGCTTGATAACCTCGTTGGTACATTGCCTCCCATAATCTGCCGTGGTCAATTGTATCAAAGGCCTTATGGAAATTGGAAATCTACGAACAGAAAGTGGACTTGTAAATTATATTCTCTCGATTTTTCTATCATTCGATTTGTTGTATTTATATGTTATTTATTGTGGAGTAATCCTTTCTAAACTCGGCTCTTGATTGGCTCTAATTGCTGTCTAGCTGGCTATAGATTCTATTCTTTAGAA
Organism: Acanthococcus lagerstroemiae; assembly: GCA_031841125.1. NCBI lineage: Eukaryota > Metazoa > Arthropoda > Insecta > Hemiptera > Eriococcidae > Acanthococcus > Acanthococcus lagerstroemiae. The sequence continues at coordinate 37,180,997 of CM063108.1, read as the reverse complement.
TTTTCATAAATATTTTGTTGAGGTTATCTGATAGATTGAGAAGTCTGTAGTTCTCAATCGTATTCCTACCACTTTTTAATAAAATATCATTTCCAATACATTCCACTCTTGAGGACATATATGTATACATACCTGTTTCAGCAGTTAAAGAGGTTAGAGTTAAAACCGACACCTGTCATGCTAGCAAAATACTGCGCTTGAGAATGTGCGGTATGTATTACATACTCCACGTTTACAGGCGCAAGAGATATTTCTGCACCTGTGTGTAGTATTTTGCCTGTTTGTGCCCTTAGAATAAGATGGCAAGTGTCGGTTTTGAGTCTGACCTCTTCATTGTGGATACTATGGTACCTCAAAAAATTGTTTCAGTGTATTATTTTATATTTTATCCGGGCCGCTGAGCTTCATCTGTTTTTAGCTTCTTGAGTATTTGTTTTATCGTTATGATGCTGTTGTATGTCAAGGTATAGGTATATAGCTTACTGAAGCTTATGGCAATACGTGGGATGAGTTGGTATGAACTTCCTCGAGAATTAATCAATCATTTCAACAGGGTAGAGCTACTTTCTGAGAAAAAACCGGGGAAAAAGTCAGGGAATCTTGTCAGCCTGGAAAAGTCAGGGAACTGCTATAATTTTTATCACAATCAGGAAAATTCTTGAACAATGAAAATTAAAGAAGACGTGTCAGCGTAAAGCGTAATGATTTATTTCTTCTATAAAAATCGTCTTAAAAAGTATCAAATTTGATCAAAGCTGTGTATAATACTCCTCTTTTATAATTTACTCTCAACCCGAGCCCTAGAATCCGCCCTTTTGAGCATTACCTCAGAGACATCGGGGAGGCTGTTGGGGCTGTCTCAGCCTTCTTCTCATCTTGCCGAAAACCCGGCGTAGGTCGAAATGTGGCGAGTTACTACCCCGGGACCTCCGGATTCCGTGACCAGCGCGCTATCCACTCGGCCAACCTGAAGAAACATTAGAGGAAATTTGGGAAATCGGGAAAAGTCAGGGAAAATCATTCTTAAAAGAGGGTTGCTACCCTGTTCAACTTTGTGACCATGTGGGCGTATCTTGAGGAACATCTCAATTCTGGGGGCAGCAAATAAATTGAGTGAAATTCGATGAAGTTGAACACATGCGCTAGTTCGATAGCTTTATCCTGTGCAGTTCACTTACCGTTAAAAGTGCTCAACAGTTTCAAGAGCTCGCTCTTCGGAAGTTTTTTGCCGGCGCCCATAAGAACGCGTCATAATTTTAAGTATACATACTGAACGTTGAAAAGTGAGTGTCTTCGAATCGAGGCTATCGAAAGTTCAGAGCACGTGTACCAGTACTAGTAACCGCGCCCAGTTGTAAGCTGTTTTCGTCGCTGACGTGTCGAAAAATAGCGGATGAACACCTTTAAAATGTGAAATTAAACTCGGGCAATGTTTTACACCCAGACAGAAATTGAAAATATGTCATAATCAGCGACGTGTAATATAGGGTACCTAAATTATTTAGTGCTTTCCTAGACTCATAGGTGTTGAAGTGAGTTCACAGCTTTTCACGCAGAAGCACGCCGCAGCGTGAAAGTAATTAAGTTATTAATAGATTTTTCGAACGACACGGTAATGTAGACGATATACTCAATATGTAGTTTGTCAGCCATATTTCGACATTTTCGTTTCAATTTTTTTTTGGTTTTAATAACAGTTTGAAGGTGTAATCAGAGTTCGACTTTCGGGAGGACGTGGGTTTGATTTACGATACATCAGAAATGTTATTTTGAGTCGATAACGTTATACCTGTCTAGGAAATTAATAAAGCGGAATGTGGAAATTAATGTTCGGAAAACGCAGTGTGTGTAATCTGTTTGGTAACGTTCTCGCACAAGGTCATCAGCACTCCTGGGTCATGAATAATTTAAAAACAAAACATAGTTTTTAAATAAATCGATAATTAGCTGTTCGCGGCTGTAGCGAAGTCGAACATTGTTGAAACAAGTTGGAGTTGTACACCAAACACAGCGAAGAAATTGAAAATTACGTTTGAACAGTGAATTATTCTGGAAATATTGAGAACAAGTGGTACTGGGGATGTAGTCTGAATGAATCTCGATGACAGTACGTCTAGAAGACGATACCTAATGACATGCCAAATGATTGCCGGAGGAAGATGGAGGTCACCTTTCTCTTCGGCTGAACTTGACCACATATATACTTCGAGTGGTATATCTGCTGCCGGGCTTATCGTGTACTGTTTCCCGAATCGAACCGGCGGCCAAAAGTCATTAACTTCAACTTTTATCACTTTGGTCGTCGTCCAACAGGTGTTTTCATATTCATCCGAGACGAAGTTTGCGGCCTTCTGTACTCCTTTCTATGTTTATTAGGCTATATCGTTTACGCCAACATTGTCTGGTGTCGGCTTCGTCATTCATGAAGTCACAAACATTGGCTTAGATGCAGGAATGTAGCAGACTAATATAACATTGGATTTTAAGGTTGCGGCGCCCGTACTACTGGAAAGGTTTCTATATTTGCTGACGCTTGAGTCCCTGTTGCCTTCTGAGTTTCTGCAGTTCTTTGAACAGAAGAGCCTATGTGATATGTGTGTAGGACTTTATGCCTGATACACCAGAAATGGAAATGAATGCAGAATCCAGAATCAAATCTAAGGGCGCAACCAGCCCCCCCCCCCTCTCCAAGAAAAAGTTCTTCGAAACTTTTTCAAAATCAATTTTGAAACGAAAAAAGAAATTGATGCCGATGGCCTGATGCAGTTACGCTGCGTCGTAGGTTTGTACAAATTTACAGCTCATAAAAACAGGTAGATACCAAATTAGGTAGGCTCCGAGCGTTACTTCTGAGGCGAAAATCGAAATCAAGGCTCTTCATGGTGACCAAGTCAGTTCGATATTTTTGATGGAAAATTATTTTTCTTCCAGCTATGAGTATACTTGAACGAAAACCGTTACCCTCCCCTCGACACATTTGCTCTTCAGGGTGACAATTCAGTTCAGTGGTTGACATTTTCATGGAAATTTCTGTTGACAGCATGGCTGCAGACTGCAGTCGCACAGCAACAGCACCAATAAGGCTGCGGACTTTAGTCGCGTCGATATTAAAATCGAGACATGAAAATGCTCTCCCGTGGTAGCAGATCCGTCTGCGACATAAGGTGCTCGTGATTTTGATCTCTTTTGGTTCGTATTAGTAGTTTTCGATCGTTTTGGCCAATTTTGGGCGGATATAGACAGTTTTTCTCCACGTAAGATTCTAGTTGTTTTCCATTATTTTTAGTCAACTTCCTCCCAATTTTTCTTTGTATTATTTCAGTGTCCCCCTCGCGCCAAACTACATATAATGTGGTTATGGGTGGTTGTCGCTCTCACTTAATCTGGTCTCTGTTTACGGATTCGATTTCGAACTATTTCAAAATTATTTCAACAATTTTTAACAGAGATGAACGAAAATTTTCACTGTAGATGCGAGTAGTTTCCTCCTGTTTCCATTCTCCTCCTAATGGACCCTACCTTAGGTTTTATTTTATGTTTAAATTTCAGATTTTTGCAGAATCCTGTTCTTTGAAGAGGATAACAAAGTCAAAATGTTCGACTCACGGAGACTGTTTTTTAAAATAATTTTTTCATCAAAAATGTAAACTTAGGGAAATTTTTATGACTTTTTCAGCCAAGTGTCGTAATTTTTCTTAATGTGACAAGATCAATTCTCCTTCCACATTTTGAAAAAGAGTAGATTGATTTTTCTTTCTTCTCGCTTTTTCCGCCTTCTATGGTTTGTATGCTATCGTTTGTGGTGGATGGTATAAATCGTTTCAGGCCTATTTCTTGCGGGATGGGGTAAAGGGATTCTCCTTGGTCTTTTAGTTCGGAACCTTTCCCGTTTTACTTCGGACTATGGGTCAATCTCCAGAAACTGAGAGTATTAAAGTGACATTTTTTTGTTGATTTTCTGCTTTTTTCTTCACCCCCCCCCCTACTTCACCACCCAATAATATTTAGTTAATATATAGTAATGAATATTCAACAAGTTTACAAAGGAAGAGCATCAAGATTTAAGAAGTGAGACGATTTTTCTAAATTCTAGTGCCCCCCCCCTCCCAACAAAAAAAAGAAAGAAAAAAGTTGCGCCCCTGATTAAATCCACTAATCGATTGGAAATTCAGGTATCCTAGTAGTCATCAGTTACCTGGTTTTGGATCAGTGCTGAATCTAATTTTCTTCGTATTTTGATTTGTGGATTCTATTTTGAATTTCACGAAGAATCCATTGATATTCTTGAAACGCTGAATTGCATAATCGGTACTCAGGGTTTTGGAATGAACCAAAATTTGGATGCTGAATGCAAGAATGTAAGACTAAATATTTTTTCTCATTCTAAACCTTTCCCCTTTTTCTTTTCTTCCTTTCCAACGGTTTCAGCTTGGATTCCAGAATCCTTTTCACTGGATTTGAATTCGAATTTTGAGATACAGAATGATTTGCCCGCAATTTCTCATCGTCAGTAGTTATACACTCCTCTATATATGGGTAGGGTGACTCGTGCTACCTCTGGTAGAGCACCTGAAAACAACCGAGTATGGACATCCGCCATCTTCAGTCCAACCGTGCCCGTCGATGCCGAATCCGACTATGCGGAGCTAGCGGAGCGTACCGGGTAGTCAGTTCGGCATCGACGGGCGCGGTTGAATTCAATATGGCGGATGTCCATACTCGGTTGTTTTCAGGTGCTCTACCTCTGGGCGGTTCGGGGTCCCCTCCCATTTTAGACACAGTTTCCTAAAAATGAAGTAAAAATGAATCCAAAAATTCTGTGAAAATTGATTTTAGCTTTTCAGAGAAATTCTGAATAATAATATGTAATACTAATTTACTTCATATTACTGACCATAGCCTTGACTATAACCTTTTATCCCTGAACACTAATCCTTATATTAATAAACTTGATCAACTAATCTCCTTGGCTTAACGTTCAGGAATTTTCACAGTTCTACGGGCTCGAATATTCGTACAATCAGTATGGTCTCGAAATTTTCACGATTTTAGTTTCCTGTGTTTCCGTTATTTGAAGGGATTTAGAATTCACGACGTCTACAAATGCTAATCCTCTAACTTTTTTCGATGTCCGATACTTGACCAAATTTTCGAAACTGGTTTTCTTTTCATGCTCATTCTGAATTCGGATTGAGTCTTCTCTCACCCACTAACCGTTTTTATGTATAAATGGCCCCTGGATTTGCCAAAAATCCATAATGTGGTGTTTTTCAGTGTTGTTTTATATTATCTACGAATCTGCTGGAACTGGAGTTGAAAGTAGACCATTAAATTCAGATGTAAGACTTTTTTTCTTGTTTAAGTGGATTTTGAACACCCAGGAAAGCCAGTTAAACACTTTTGATTTTGGGAGGAAAATTGTTTCTGAACGATATTTTTATTCACTGAGTTTGAATTTCACCTTGAAATAATGGGCTCAAGTTTTTTTTATTCAGAAAATGTGGCCGTTACGTAGCTAGCGAATCCAAATGGGAAGTATATCCAAGAAAAGAACAAGTGTTTATGACTCAATTGAATTGAAACTGAATATGACTGTAGGACAATTGGATAGAAGTTATGCTCCACCCCAGAAACTAAGAATATTCGTTTTGAAGTTTTGTAATGTTTTCCAATTTGTTTAAAGAAGTAGTTATCGCCTTCATTTCAAAGACCAGCTGGTAGGAAAAAGTAAGGCGGGATTGGAGATTTTCTTGCTGAATGACCAACCAATAACCTTGAAAACTGTCGGTATCTCAAAATCGTATTAATAATCAAAGTTTGAGCCTAGGGATGATCTCGATAGAATCTTGACTTTATACTTTTACCAACTTGAACAACGAAGTTTTTGTTCAAAATTTGTGAGTCCAAAATTGAGAACAAACTTCAAGGACCAAAAGATACATCAGCGATTAAACATGTACTTGCCCTGGAAAAGTAACTGTGTTTGTTCTTGCAGTATCTTCTTTTTTATCTTTCTTTTGCGAGGGGGAGGGGGTGTAGGCTGGGGCTGACGTGATTTATTCTATCGCATACATTTAACCGAAATGAGTGCATATTATTGTCCGTATTCTATTTTGGAGCATATTCAACTTGAAAGATTATAAAAAATGCATGTCTGTTTCAAAATTATGAAAGCATTAAATAATTTGTCCGAACGATTACCTTTCGATTAGAAAAAAGTAGCTCTCTGTGGTAAAAATTTGTCACAAATTTTTGAAAGCATGTTTTAAGAAAATAAACTTGAAAGAATTGTTTTCAGGAACTTCAGCGTTTAAGTAAGAACATGCATTGGTCATGTGATGAAACATCCTTTTTTACGTAAATCGAGCGGTTATGGAAATTGAAGCAAGGGGAGTAGCGACTGGGGAGTATCCCCAGCAATCAAATGAGCCAGTCGGAAGACGTTGAGAAAATGTTTTCAGATTGGTAAAATCTGACTCCAGTAGCGCGGGAAAGGCTTTCTCTTACCTGTTTCTATGACTCGAATCATCAAAAAACCTCGGGAAAATTTTCACTCCTGAGAACTCAGATCGCGTCATAATTTAGGATGACAGAGTAGTTGGTTTCTAATCCGGTAGCCGCCAGATAATGAAACGAAACAAAATCAACACTGAGTATGTACCATATAGAGAAAAAATATTTGTTTAGCTCTTCTGTACGAAGTATGATTTCAACTTCTGCTTAAGCAGTTAAATTGATATCCTTTCCAGGGAAATTTCTGGGAGGGGTTGTAAGCCCGTATACCATAAGAGTCTTTTTCAAAAATGAGAAGGAGGTTCTTTTGAAATGTTTTGCGCCTCCTCCCAGGAAAGGAAGCACGTCCTTGATTGGCAATCACTTTTTCGCATGAACTTAGCACTCTTCGAGTTAGAATGTTTCCGGGTTCTCGCCATCTTTGGTATCTGCCATCATCAGTCATTCGAATGTTTCACCAAGTATTGCTTGCATGTTTAAGCTCCTCTGGTGTTCGGTTGGTATGCATCGAGTAGGATCAATCACCGAATTGCTTTGCCGTATACTAGTGTGTCTGCATGTAACCTACACTCGAATTCCATGCAGCCTGCATTTCCGAAACCCATCTACACGTTCGTTATGATGAAATTCCGTCGTGCGTTGTGCTTTTCGTGATTCACACCTCGGTTAGGACCAGTACAACCGGTATGCGTATAGACTGTGTGTGCACGTTGAGTCTCAAAAAGAATCAGATTTTGCGTTCACAAATCACGTCTGCACCTGCGAGGACCGCCCGAATTCCACGCCGACTGCGCTTGCCCTCTCGCCATCCATCGCACCCTGTCGTGAGAAACCACCAACCTGTGGCCGGGCCGACAAATGGAAATAAAACGGTTTGTTTACAGGTCACGTTTGCCAGATTATAGTTCCTTTTCTGCGTCTTCTTCTTGCCTTCGCAATATTGACATCTCGATGGTACGAATACCGAAAATACTTCCTCGTAGGTTGTAATGACTTGCACGCCGTTTCGCCATTGGGTTCTTTGGCAGTTGAGCTGGCCCCATGACCAGCCGGAATCCGCTTATCTCACGCACGATAAACATCATGTTCTCATCGCACTCGAACTGCGGTTTTAATTCGTTAATTAAAATAACACGGCGCAGGCATGCGGAATATGGTTAGCATATTCGGCGGTCGTTTGACTGGACATTCCCAACCAATCACGTTGATTGTTCGAGGAATACTCGTACGTGTGTTCGCGTCATGTTCTACTGCTAGAGAATGACAGAGAACTATGTAGCTCTTCGGGCTCGTCTGTCTGGACTTGGGTCCGGCGGATCTTGACATGGAGTATTCCAGCAATTGGCGACACGTTATTTATGTATCACATTGTACGACATCACGCCATATATGTAAAATGTGCCCAGAACCTTCGATCGCTTCGCATTGTGGTGTCTCACTCAACGTCAGTCGATGTCCATCCCTCTTGAACGTTTATTGATTCAATTCTGGGTACGTGCGGTATATTTTAACGCGGCTCAGCCTATCCATGGCAGTTTGTGTATTCGTTATCGACGGGCGTATCTATCCGTCGCAGGCGAGAAAATTATCGAGTCTCAGAATGCTCGAGGTTGATCGGCCCGGGTGGGTCTGTGTTGAGCATTGTTCGCTGTTGATGGATTTCACGTGCGACCAGCCGAGCTGGTCTAATTTCGCGTTTGAATCTACCTCGATTGTTCGGCTCGACTGGTTACTGGTTTCGGTGGTCCGACGGGGGCGTCATAGCCGAATGTATAAATGCAAATCGATTTTGGAGTGTACAGTGTTATATAGCCGGACAAGTTACCTGTCTCGAAGCCGGGGGAAGTACTTCTTGTCTTCGGCGGTTGTGCCTATGCGTGCATCTAATCGAAAAGTTCTCGATTGTACAACTTTGAAGAGGCTGTTTCTAGTGCATCTGTTTTGATTGCATATACCTATGACGACGAATGCTAATATGAATATAAATATTAACATGAGGAGAGGGGATCTGTTCCTGCATGTAACAAGTTATAGATTTACCAGCCTTTGCATTTCTGATTTTGTTATTGTACGTCTACTAACTGAAAACAGGTCTAAGCCACCAGCGCCCTCCGAAGTGAATCGGGAGGTTAAGTATATATCACACTTTTGCGCTTATTTTTTGCTCGTTGCTGTCACAAAACTCAAATGTTGTATCTCCGCCCCTCGCAAAATGTTTAAAGATAACGATTCAGACCCTAACGCTGGATTTCAAGGTTATCATTTGTGTCAGTTGCACTTATTTCGGAATTTCGTGTTTACCACCCACTTACGTAACAATGTTGATGAGCCGTGGGCGGCACTTTCCCATCCTCAAGCACTTCACCTTGAGGTCTCGAGGTTTCTTAACCACTCTTGAGAAGGAATGTTTCTTAGTTTTTGGGTGAGCAAGTCGAGTGTTAAATATGGCTGAGCCGATCAGATTGTAAAAAAGAGCTTTTTCGTCTCTTTTCGTTCCGGGAATTTCTGTCTCATAGTTCTTCTGGGACTTCTGCCTTATTTGTATGACCGGTATCAGCTTCATCGTCCTGGCATGGCAGTCACCATAGGTGTCGGATCTGCGAAGGATGAACTCGGTTTCCATTGGTTCTGATGATATAATGTCAAAATTTCTGTTTTCATTTGATAGAAAGTCTAAAGAATAGCTGCTTACACTGTAATTGAATAAGAAACGACCTCGCTCCCGCAATGGATAAATCTTTCGTCATTTTTATGAATAGAATATTGTACATCAACCGCTGAGGTCACTAATGTGACCATCTGCACAAAATTCGTATTTACCATTTTAAATTGATGACCCTAGTACTGCACCCTATGCTCAACGTTTTCTAGCGCCCATGATACATTTTGATAAAGCTTGTATTAATCAGTTTTATTAGTGAAAATAATTAATTTTTGTATATTACAATATTTAGTTATAATATTTATAAGCCAGAAATGGTTGCGTTACATTCTCAAACATTTCACCTGAATGTCACCGGGCCTTCGTCCTGTTTTTGCTTGGGAGCGGGCCTTTCGTTTCTTTGTATTCTGTTGTCGAAGACGAGTGTCCACGTTTGGTTGCGGTTGTCGGTACCAAGAGCTTTGCGGATCGACACTCAGATTGTGAATCAGGAGTCGTTTTGCCTCTTTACGTTTTCGAACTTTTTCCTTCAGCACTCTTCTTAGTCCTTTGTCTGACTTGTAAAGCCAATACCAGCTTCGTCGTACCTGCATGGCAGCCACTATCGATGCTGGATCTAACATTCGGAAAATACTTGTTGATATTTCTGGTGGTAATGCAGATATAATGTCGAAATTTTCATCACTTGAGAAAAAGTCGAAAGCATAAGACATTTGATTGAAGATTGCCATTTTTCCGCTAGGAAGTTGCGCAGTTCGTTGTAGTGGATTAGTGTATACTCGTTGTTTTCTTGAGAGCCACTAAACCAACTGAACCATGTTGAACATAGTCATGCCTGAAGTAATACCGTATGGTAAGCTGGCAGATATTCTTAATTGGAGACAATGTTAACCAACCAGCATTCATTATGTTTTAGTAATCTATAGTCCAAATTTGAAACAATCTGATTGGCTGATGAGACAGTTTTTCGGCCGTTTGAGCAAACTGATCTCAGCCAATCAATCAAAATTTAGTTCATACTCGTTATAGGAGCCAGTATTTGTGAATCTTAACAATTGAACTAGCCTTGATACTCGTTACAAGCATTGATGTTCTTTACGTTTCCTCTTCATTAACGATATTGGAAGCTCTTGATTGTATAAACGGTTCGGAATGGGTAAATGGAGCAGTTGCTCCCTCTTAGAATTCCAAGAAATGCATTATTTTTCCAAAAACTGTGGTTATATTTCTGAAGATGGGTTTTACTTCCCCGTAGAAGGCTCTTGCCTGGGATGGTTCAATTTTGCCCGGCTAGTCCTCAATAGTAATCATTAGTTTTATATATTAAAAAATTTCAGCCTGATTGAATCGTGTTATGGGGGCCCCAGTCACACATGGATTAATTCTAAAATTTTTCATTTGATACTTTCTGCTTATCCTGTAATTACATAGAAACAGCTCTATTTCCCGCTTGGATAAATCTTCTTCAATTTTAAGAATATAATATTTTATATTAACTGATGAAGTCAGTTGATGTCTACTAATTGGGAACTAATGTGGACTCCTCTGATCACGTCACGGACTGCATCGTTCGACACATAGTACGTATTTTATTTTTAAGTTGGGCTAAGGATACTATCTATAATGAAAGCGGAGTCGAATGTTACTGTATTACAGTGCCACGAAAGAATATGGGTGGAAATTTTGATATGAGAAGTGTAGGATGCATTTCTAAAGTCAAGACTACCTCCGATCGAGCTTAAATTTTATGTACAATTCGTGAATACATTTGATAGAAGGCAGCCATTTTCCTGCAGATTATTGGTACAGTTCGATATTTCGGGATCAATGTTCACTGGCTTGTTTATTGAAAGCCACTAAACCAATAGCACCTTTTTGAGTAGAGTCATGACTGAAGTAATACCGTATGGTAAACTTGCTGGTGTATTATGTGACGATAATATCAGCCAATCAGCATTCAGTATGCAGTAGTGCTCTATAATGAAATGTTTAAGACTTTCTGATTGGTTAGCGAAACAATTCTTGGGTCGTTGGAAAAAACTTCTCTCAGCCAGTCGGAATTGAGGTCATAATAGAAGTCAGTATATCAGAGCGTATAACAATTGAACGAGCATTGATATTCTTTACCTTCACTTTTTGTTTTAATGGTATAAGCAGTTCTTGATTCTCTTAAACGCTCTCAAGACAGGTAATAAGAATAATTGCCTCCATATAGAATTGTAAGAAATGCATTGTTTTTCCATAAACTTTATATTTATATTTCTGGAAATGAGTTTTACTTCCCTCTGGAAGGATCGTGCCTACGGTTGTTCAATTCTGCTCTTTTTTTTTTTAAATTTATAAAACGGCTAATTTTCGAAAGTTGTCATTTAGCACTATGAGAATGATTAAATGATTTCAGCTTGATCATATCTAGTCATAAAGCTTTTTTAGTATCCCCCGAACACCTGGATGAAAATTAAATTTTTTTCTTCTTCCTTTCTGCTCACCCTGTAGTTACGCATGAAACGACGCCGTTCCGCTGTGAATCTTGTTTCTTTTTTAAGAATAGTATATTTTATGTAACCCTGAACTGACGAAGTCCCTTGATCTGACCATGATGTCTGCTAATTGAGATGCAGTATGTACTCCTCTGGCCTATCTTTTCTGTGTAGTGCATTGTAGAACTTCGTTTTTCATTTTGACAGAAAATCAAATGCATAGGACATCTGATTAAAAAATTGCCATTAAATTGTTCCGATTGTTCTTAATAGATCAGTGGTGACTAGTTCGTATGTCGAGCATCGCTGAGTCAAATAAATTTACTTTGGTATAGTCCCGCCTGGAAATCGTGGTGCTAGCCCAAATTCCGGCAACGGCACCAGATATACGCCAGATTTGCCCTCGATTCTAGCGCAAATCGAGCACCAATCGAAAATTGGTGCTCAGTTCGCTCCAGACGCCACAGTTGTGCCGGCTCCGAATGGCCTAAAATTCCGGCAACGGTGCTTACGTGCATTTCAGATGGGAAGACGCTAGCGCCAACCAGACGCAAATTTGTCGCTGGCCCCATGATTTCCAGGCGGAGTTGTATATGATGTAATACCGTATGGTACGCCGAGGTCCACGACAGTTTCTGTTGGAGAAATCATACTTTAACGCCTTCAAGCCATGCCACGTTAGCGCTGCATGCGGTAGTCGTTCGTATTAGATTTATTTTCAATCATCGGAAATTTTACCGTCGAGTTTTGTTTTGAATTCTTTCATTTTTTCGTTTCGGCGTTAGCATTCTTTTGCCCCCCCCCCAATTTTATACTTTGTATCAGTCGATAATGCGAATCTGTTTCTGAAAATATATCTAGTATAAGTGGTGTCATTTTCCCAGTTTTCATTGTGCCCGCTCACAATTTATAACCAATTTTACCAATCTGATTTCGTTGTTTTAACGTTTTTCCTATTGGCGAGCATGCTAGACCATTGTTGGAATTTTGTTTTGATTGAGCAACGAAAAAAAGTTGAGGGAAGAGGTTGTAGGTATACTGTGATTTTTCATTACTTGTTCAAGTTTAATCAGTCTGTATTGCTTTCTGTAATCTAAGTAAACATTTCAAATAATATTTGACAACTTTTTCTGATTAAGAGATTTTAAAAGCTCAGAAAGGTTTCTACATTTAGAACCAAGGTTGCTAAGTTAGCAATTCTGCTCCCAAGATGTTCAAATATGACCGTTGAGGAACTGGAGACGTGTTTGCCTCCTGAATTGGATTTTAGAGGTGGTAAGCCTCCCAAGCACAAAATGAGTACAATATTATGATTTCACTCTCAACTCAGGAATCCAGTTTTACCTGCTTGTTGCACGCATTCATTTGCAAATGTTGTCCAGCGGTAGGAGTAATTTAAATTAACCGGCGGAAAATTGTACTCATCATATTTTAAGCAGCCCCGATATCCTATGTCTGAGGGAGATACTCGCAGGTTCCCCTTCTTCTTTTCGTCCTCCCTCCGTACTTGACCAGTTGGGATGATCCATATGTTTGTTATTCGGGATATCCTGCCTCCAAATGTCGGTACCTGCAGTTACGATTATACCCGTGTAATTATTCGTACTCGATGACTCTGATTATAAATGATGGCCAAATCCATGTACAATTTTTTCAGGTAGAGGAGAGGGAAAAAAATTCGGTTGATTCATTCTAAATTGCTAACAAAATAATCACGAAATAATGGTACTATTTATGATCCTAAAATTCAGTTTGAAGGCTGGCATGTATCCAGTCCTTCTCTCTCTTACTGCTGCCATGGAATATCTTTGGTGAAGGAGCTCATCACTTGTGACTGGTGGTGAAGACTTACACATAAAGAACAGAAAATTAGGACACAACTTGCAAACCTAAAACACATGGGAGAAGTGGCATATCCCCAGCCTCAGTTGTCTTTTTTTTTTTTAATATCTTGGGTGAAGAGATGTGCCAAATTTGGGATTGGGCTACAGAATTTCCCAGAATAAACACGAACTAGACATCCACGAATACACCTATGACAAAATCACGATTGAAATCGGCTGAATTATGCGATCTGTAACCTTCGTTCCTCGTCGAGATGTATGGTTGACCTGCCAGCACAAACACCGCTATCGAATTTTTCAGTCGGCCTTTTCGTTGGCGACTAGTAAAAGAGTTACATTATCGCGTTGGCTTTTCGTCAGTTCATCGTGTTTACTTTTTATTGTGAAATTTCAAACTGATAAGCGTCCCAGTTCAGTTTTTCGTCGAATATTTTCAATGAACAGGCCAATGTTATGAATGATACTCTCTTCGCCCCTGTATCGCCTCATATCTCGTATTGCTCGAAGTAAATGATGTAACCGCTTAAAGTCACGCTTTACGAATTGTTGCAGCATTCGAAATATCGGCCACAATCTGTCGGGTAAGGTCGTCGCTCGATTGCCGATAAAAAATGATTACCACCGTGCGAATCTATGCACCATAAGTCTCCATCTGGGAGTGTAAGTAGAGGGTTCAATGCAATAGAAGTCAGGTGACGTTTCCCGTCAACATCTGTGTGAAACGTCAATGCGAGAAGCAATGGCGAATCGTGCTGATCGGAGATGTCCCTCGATTACCTTTGGCTCTCAACCCTCCACTTATACTCCCAACTGGAGACTAATGGGGACTTGGTGCAATTAGGTACACTAGTTGTAATTCGAAAAACTGAAAAGCGGCGGAAAAATCGAATGAAAGCAACGATGAATCTGTCACTATATGCCGGTAGAAATGACAACGGCAAAAGACGGCAACATTCATGCTATTACGTAGTCTAAAATCGAAATTAACACATTAGTGACCCTGATCGGTGTGGCACCATGTAATTTACATTTTTACAGTGATGACGAGATTGCACCTATACTTACAGGTCGTGTCGTTGGTGTTCTTAATTATAGCGTCGACGTTAAAATATCGATACTCGATTGGTACGTTGATAGTCTATCAAGATGGTCAGGTAGATAAAGGTGAATTATGCTGCAGTTAGGTGTAGGCTCAGAATTAATCGGATATTCGAATTGATAAAATCAGTTTTATTAGAAATTATGTAATGACAGAAAAGTACTTGAACAAGCTTCCTCATTGGTGTATCGCATCCACGCGTTCGACAGCTGAGGGCCGATCCTGAAATGCTATTCATTTTGTGAGATCGGCTTATTTGTACGATTACAATTATTTTTGTTCGAAGATCGGAGAGGCGAGTTCGTTTCCAGAACATTGAACCCAGTGAAATTATGAATCACTTCGTACTTTAGCCTAAGAGTTGATTTTTAATTATTTCGAATCTTCCAAAATACAAAAAAGAGGTAGACACATGTAGAAGTATGTCAGTGTGCCTTCCGTGTCCGTGTGTCAATACGTCTCGTATCAGAGGAAAACATGCTCATTTCATTTTCTCTTGAAATATAGAGGAAAGGCTACAACGATATACGACTCTGAGCGTTTTCAATAAGTTGAAGTTTCTCCAAAAATTAGCCAATATGATGAATGCTTTCTGAAAACTCGATGTCACCGTTCAGCCCAGATTTTAATTAAAGCTGGCTATCGTCTTCCATATGGGATAGACTATAAAATTGTAATAAGAAATCCAATGGATGTTGTCAAATATGTTTTATTCTTAATTGACGCACAATTTATTTACATTCAGATTACAACATTTTATAAGGTTGAAAGTTGCTTTGTTACATTCTCAAGCACTTTACATGGAAGTCTCGAGGCCTCTTCACTGATCTGGTTTGCGATTTAGCCTTCCGTTTCTTCGTGATTTTCTGTCCGATTCGAGTGTCCACGTTAGCTTGTGGTAGTCGATACCAGGAGCTCCGCGGGTCGACGCTCAGATTATGGATCAAGAGCCTTTTAGCTTCTTTTCGTTCTCGAACTTTTTGTTTCAGGATTCGTCTGAGTCCTTTGTCTGACTTATAAAGCCAATACCAGCTTCGTCGAACTTGCATTGCCGCCACCATGGAAGCCGGATCTAACATTCGTAAGATGTTCGTTGATATTTCCGCTGGTAGTGTAGATATGATGTCAAATTTGCTGTCGTCATTAGACAGAAATTCAAAAGCATAAGACATTTGATAAAACACCGCCATTATTCTGCTGATGAATTTGCTCAGTTCGTTGCTATAGTAGGTCTGTGTTTATAGGCACTTTCCTTGAGAGCTACTAAGCTAAATGAATGTTATTGGGTAGAGTCATACCAGAAG
This sequence comes from Acanthococcus lagerstroemiae, assembly GCA_031841125.1. NCBI lineage: Eukaryota > Metazoa > Arthropoda > Insecta > Hemiptera > Eriococcidae > Acanthococcus > Acanthococcus lagerstroemiae. The sequence continues at coordinate 37,165,095 of CM063108.1, read as the reverse complement.
TAGTACCGTATGGTAAGCTTCCTGAGATTTCTTTTCTTTGGGACAATATTGACCAATCAACATTCAGCATGCAGTAGTAGTCAACCACCCAACATTTAGGACGATCCCATTGGTTGATAAGACTAATATTTTTGGCGGTGGGAGCGTTTTGATCCCTAATACAAAGTTCAATCATGAGTATCAGTAATTTAGATGAGGTCCTTAAAAGATTCTGAGAGGAGGAAACCCTTTCAAATCTATGCTTTTCTCTTTTTAAGTGAGAGACAGATTTTCAAATGGTTGAAAGTATTACTGTGTTAATGGATAAATCCTGAAAAGTTGGTATGCTGAGTTCAAGCAGGTGTATTCAAAATGAGGTATATAGTGATGCTCAACTGGAGATTGTGTAATATTTGGTATGATGGAGGGGGGGGGGCTCCGTTTCACTTTTACAACATTACAGGTGTAATACTTACTATTACCAGAATAAATTTTAATTTTTTCACATTTTCGGCTGATTCCAGGGGAGGGGAGTTCAGACACCCTCTTCCCGTGGCTACGCCCCTGGTTGAACTAGTTATGAAAACTCGGTACTGATGCGATGCCCGAAAGGGTAGTTTCCGGAGCCGGGGGTGCGGTGTCTCAGGGGCCACTTTGGCATGCGTGCATCGCCATAGGTCCCACAACACCAAGTTGGTTATATCTATGTGCTTAATGTCAAAATTGCCGCCTAAAAGGCCAAAAATAACCAAAAGAAAGTGAACAATTGACTCGTTTTTTCGACTCGTGGCGAGACTTGCTGAAGAATACCGAATGACTCCTGGGTGGGGGTGGTGCTTACGTCCCCATTCCTTCTTTTCCGTTCTCGCTTTGGCCGCTGACTGTATATTGAGCCCAAGTGTTTCTTCTTGGGTAGTGTAGGAATCAATCAGAAATCAGTACGAATTAGTGTCTTCAGCCGGTTCTGGGTGTTTATTGTAGACTGAGTGGGTGCGGGGCGTATTTAGCCGAAGTATACAAACAGATGCGGTTTTGTTGAAGTAGTAAATCTTGAAACATGATGCTACTTTTGATTTTTCTAGAATCTAAGTGTTCTTCTTTTGGAGAGGGGGAAGAGCCAGGAAGGAATGAGAATTCTTGAGAGGCACGAACCCGAAGTAATTTCTTACGCTCAGTAGGCCGTCTTCCGTTCTTGATTTCTCTTGCTCGTCTATTGTTTCCCATAACTACTTGCTGAACTGTTCTCCTACTGGACTTTGCCAGTAATACTTCAATAAAAAATATGCTGATGAAAATGCGTTTTACAATGAATTTAGTTGATGTTCAACTATTTACTTCCGAACCCGATAGTGACGTCTTTACATTCTCAATCACTTTGCCTGAAAGTTGAGAAAGGTCGTGGAGCAAACGATCCCCAGAGTATTTTAATGATAGTATTAAGTTGTAAAAGAGGTATGAACATTGCTGTTGAAGATATAGAGTCTTCTCGTCTCTTTTCGTTCTCGAATTTTCTGATTCAGGATTCTCCTGAGTACTTTGTCTGATTTGTAAAGCCAATATCAGCTTCGTCGAACTTGCATTGCCGCTAGCATGGATGTCGGATCCAGCATCCGGAAGATGGTTGCTGATATTTCGACTGGTAGTGAGGATATGATGTCAAATTTTTTATCATTGGGCAGAAGGTCAAAGGCATAAGATATTTGATAGAAGACAGCCATTTTTCTGCAGAGGACTCGTTCTTTTCGATATTTCGGATCAATGTTCACTGGTTCCTTTATTGAGAGTCACTAAACCAACAGCAACTTTGTTCAGTAGATTCATACTTGAAGTAATACCGTACGGTAAGCATGTAGATATTACTTCCTGAAGACAGTATTAGCCAATCACCTTCAGTATGCAGTAGTGATCTATAGTCCAATATTTAAGACAATGCAGTTGGCTGCTGAAGTAATGTTTTGCTCTTTATAGCGAATCGATCTCAGCCAATCAGAATTCAGTTCATTATAGAAATCAATATTTCTAAACCTAACAATTGAAATAGCATTATCTTTCTCTTCTTTAATGGTGAAGTACATAGAGCTATTTTTCCCATTTAGAATTGCACAGAACGCATTATTTTACCAAAAATGTTATGTCTATTGTTCTGAAAATAGGTCTTATCTCCCTCTAGAAAAGTCTTGCGTAGGGTGGTTCACTTTTGCCCGTTTTTAAATTTTTAAATCATCTTGTACTTAAAAGTAGTTATTAGCTCTGTGTGAATGATTAAAAATTTTTAACCCGATCGAATCGAGTCAGGGTTTTCTAGTAACCCCCGAACACACAAGGACTAATCCTAAAATTTGTCACTTGATACTTTCTACTTTCCCTGTACTTACGTAAAAAACGGCTCCGTTCCTGCTATGGATAAATTTTTTGTCATTTTTAAGAATAGAATATTTTACACCAACCTCTGAGGTCACTGATCTGACCATAATGTCTGCTAATTGGGAACCAATATGGACCCCTCTGGTCGCGTCACAGACTACATAGGTCGACACAGCGTATTTTACTTTTAAGGCTGGCCAAGAATGCTGTCCATAACGGAGGCGAAGTCAGTTACAGTGCAGGAAAGGAAGAATTGGTAAAAATTTTCACATTTCATTGTACTTTTCCATAAGAAATGCTGGATATAGTTGGAAACTCTAGACCACTTCCGATCGAACCGAGATTTTGTATACAATTTGTAAGTACTTACATACTATTTTGAAATCCCATAGTATTGCATCCTATGAAAAACTTTTCTAACGTCCATGACACATTTTCATAAAGATATATTAATCAGTTTATTGGTGATAATATTTATTTATGTTACAATATTTATAAGTCAGAGATTCTTGCGTTACATTCTTAAACATTTCACCTGAAAGTCTCGAGGCTGTGCTCAGATCTTGCTTGAGATTTGGGTTTTCGTTTCTTTGTATTCCGTTGTCCAAGACGAGTATCCACGTTTGGTTCTGGTTGCCGATACCAAGAGCTTTACGGGTCGACACTCAGATTGTGGATCAAGAGCCTTTTCGCCTCTTTTCGTTTTCGAACTTTCTCCTTCAGGATTCTTCTAAGTCCTTTGTCTGATTTATACAGCCAATACCAGCTTCGTCGAACAAGCATTGCGGTTGCCATGGATGCTGGATCTAGCATTCGGAAAATACTCGTTGATATTTCTGCCGGTAATGCAGATATAATGTCGAAATTTTCATCATCTGTGAAAAAGTCGAAAGCATAAGACATTTGATTGAAGAATGCCATTTTTCCGCTAGGAAGCTGCGCAGTTGGTTTTAGTGGATTAGTGTATACTCGTTCGTTTCTTGAGAGCCACTACTATTGAACTAGCCTTGATACTCGTTACGAGATTGAATTAATTTGCAATTGTTGGAAGATTCACCAAAAAAGAAACTTGAGTTATACACACTGATCTGTGCATGTGTATACATCAGCATTTGAAAGATGCATGGAAATAGTTCATAATATGACAATACTGTGTGCTGCCGCCTTTTAGCGTTACATTTGGGGTCCAGGAGGACAACATGACAGTATCAATCTTGATTTTTCTGTGGACGAGGAGTAAAACACTCTTCACTCTAATTTTGCCCCTGGATATGGAAAATAAACTCCTCCAGGAAGACAGAACTTCAGCTCAGGGGAGAATGCCTCCGCTACGGACCTGACTGGAGTCGCTCCTTATTTAATTTTCAACTTTTACAAAAACTGTCACCTGTTTCCTTTGCCGGAATTCAGACCACTGTTTTGTGACTCTCAGTGCCTGATCTGTTAGTTTCATATTGTTGATTTCTCGTTATAACTACATAATTATGCTTGGAAGAGTGTGAAACTGTGATGGGCTATTATGCCCCCTCCCCGGAACTAAATTGGGTAAAGCTTATTTTACCGACTTCAGTTCATGTTTTTCCAGAAGCTTCTACTTTTTACAATATACTTGTGACAGCTGAAATGTGCTCATGTGCAAATGCTTCGACTGTCCACTTCCCAAGACTCGTCAATGGTTATTATTCGCGCACTTATTTCAAAGTTAATAATGATTGTATGAGGCTCCGTGTTTGAAAAATGATGGTAGATTATTTACCGCGATTCTATTTCCCAGGAGAGATTTCGTCGTCGTTCACGACAGGATGTTGAAAGGTCAGAAAATTGAAGGTGGGAACTTGGAATGATCCGGCTGCGTGCTCTTTGTGCACGCGAACCTTCCATTTTAGCAGATGACACAGACCGTTAAAGAGAGAAGAAAAAAATAATTATGGCTTTATTGGCTTGATGTTCCATATTTCTTGATTTGTCTTCAGATAAATTTTCCTCCGGTCGTATATCGCATGATGAGAGGGAGCCGGTTACTTAATTTTATAGCAATGTGCAAAAATTAATGTCGTTGCAAGGATACTGACATGGCATAAGCCTTCTGACTAGTGTTATTTTTTAGGGACTAAGTAATAAACAGCTCAGTAAGCGTTGCTATATGTCTTTTATTATAATTTATAAATATATTTGTACAGTCAAGTGACAACATAAATTTATGAGCCCGAATGTGGCTTCGTTATATGTATTCTCAAGCATTTCACCGGGAAGTCTGATTTTCCTCGCAAGGTGGCCTTTCTTTTCTTGATGTTCCGTTGACTGAAGCGCGTGTCCACGTTTGGTCGTGGCTGTCGATACTAAGAACTCCTCAGGTCGGCACTCAGATTATGGATCTAGAGTATTTTCGCCTATTTTCGTTTTCGAACTTTCTCCTTCAGGACCCTTCTGAGACCTTTGTAAATCATGTCCTGGCTTCATGGGGTAGTTTTAGGCATTATATTCTCCACGTATAAACCGACCGAAAGTCTCGAAACTTTGGAGCCAGTGCTGCCTATTTTATTAATATCCGAGTACCCACTTATTCTAATGTGTACCTACTTAGTTGCAGTAAACAGTTTTAACTTTACTATTGAAAATATTTATTAAATAATAGTTCAACAATAATATTTACACTCGTGTTACAATGTTTATAATCCATAACTGGTATTGTCACATCCTCAGGCATTTCACCTGGAAGTTTCGAAGCCTCTTCACTGATTTTGTTTGCGATTCAGCCTTTCTTTTCTGTGAACTCCGATGTCGAAAACGCGTATCCACGTTTGGTCCGGGTTGTCGATACCAAGAGCTTTGCGGGTCGACACTCAGATTGTGGATCAGTAGCCTTATCGCCTCTTTTCGTTTTCGAACTTTCTCCTTTAGGAGTCTTCTCAGTCCTTTGTCTGATCTGTAAAGCCAATACCAGTTTCGTCGAACTTGCATTGCCGCTACCATGGAAGCCGGATCTAGCATCCGGAAGATATTCGTTGATATTTCCACTGGTAGTGAAGATATGATATCAAATTTTGTGCCAGTAGACAGGAAGTCAAAGGCATTAGATATTGGATGGAAGACAGACATTTTTCTGTAGATAAATTGTACAGTTCGATATTTTGAAATCAGTGTTCGCTGGATCGTTTACTGAGAGCCACTAAACCAACAAAACTTTCTTCAGTAGAGTCATAACATAAGTAATACCGTATGGTAAGCCTGTAGATGTTATTATGTGAAGACAGTATTAGCCAATCAGCGTGCAGTATGCAGTAGTGATCTGTAGTTCGAAGTGTGGTTGGCTGATGAGACAGTATTTTGTCTTTAGAAGGAACTGATCTCAGCCAATCGAAATATAGTTCATAATAAAAGTCAGTATTTCTGGATCCGGCAATTGAGCTAGTATTGACATACTATACCTTTTTTCGCCTTTAATGGTATAGGCGGCTCTTGGTTGTATAAACGCCCTGAGGGAGGTATATGGAGCTATTGATTCCGTTTGGAATTTCACAAAATGTTAAGTGTATACTTCTGGAAGTAAATGTTACCTACTTATAGAAAGGTTTTGCATAGAATGCCTCAGTTGTTTTATTTTTTTTTTTAACAGTTAGAGCTCAAAAGTGGTCATTAGCACTGCATAAATGATTTATAAATTCTTGCCCGATTGAATCGAGTCATGAGAGAGTATTTCCGTATCCACTAATAGGGCATGGAACAAGAAATGTAAAATTTTAGATCTCGTATTTTTCCATAGAATGCTGAAGGAACCGACACCTCCATCTGAATCAAAGTTCGAATATGATTTTGACCAGATTGAAATTATATCCGTGATCTGAAACTTTAATCCCTGTTTTCTCGCTTATCAATCAGTGTTGGAATAATATTTGTTATTTTAATTTTCGACTTATGAGAAAAATTCGTTACAGTCTTAACGTTACTTAATTACGGGACTGTAAACATGAAACTACGGTGGAAAGTTTTTGTCTCTTGTATTTTTCCAGTAGAAATTCTGGTCATTGCAATCACCAACGTTTTCCATCGAGCCTCAAGATTCTGAATATGATATTTTGCAGCCCTAGCCTTTTGAATTATCAACCTTGTCCTCAATGTAGACCTTTTTGAATCTGTAATCCAATAAGCTGGTATCAAACAGCAGTATGGTGTGAATTATATTGGAAATTAAATTACATTTTCGCTATATGCGCCAAGATGGATTCGTTACAGTTGTAAAACTTTCACTTAAGGCATTCGATAGAAGACAGCCATTATATCGTTCAGTTCGATATTTTGAGATCTATGTTTACAAGCTGGTTCATTGAGAGCCACCAACTTAATTAAAACTTATTTAGCATAGTCATGCCTGAACTGATACCGTATGGCAAGTTCAGAGGTACTTTTCTCGAACTTGTAGATGTTATTATGTGAAGGAATCAATCAGCAGTTAGTATGCACTAATGAGCAGTAGTTTAACGTTAATTTAAAAAAAAAAAGAAAGTACACATAGAGATGGGGTTATACGATTAAGGAAAATAAAATAAAAAATACCAATGCTAGTTCAGTTGTTAGATTCAAGAACACTAACTTCTGTTATATACTAAATTCCGATTGGCTAAGATCAGTTTGTTCCAAAACCCACAAAATTATCCCAGGTGCCAATCACATTGTCTTATTTTACCCAATGGGGCGGCCAATCCCGGAGTTGCCCGGGTGGCTCCGTGTATTACATATTATTAATACATACATGTTTCCACAATAAATAAATAAACATAGCAAAATTCTTTTCTCTTGTGGAGTCCCCTGTTTTCCCGGCTTTTACCCTAAGGTTTATCGCCGGGTGCCACAGGGGACCTCACAGTAAGCTTCGTTATTGATTCTTGGCCAATCCGGGCTTCCCCTTTTGGGGAAGGCGGGCCTTACAATCATCAGATCGTATGCTTCTTCTTTCTATGGCCAAACCGGACCTCCCCTTATTGAAGAGGTGAGCCTTACAAACTTATGCTACATTTGATCGTTTCTTCTTCTTTTTCCCGGAACCAGCAGGGAGGTGGAGATTCGTCTCGACGCCCGACTTACTGTGTGGTCTTACCTATTAGGAAACGCATCTCGCCGCCCGTGATTGGCAACAACTGATGACCTGTCACTTCTACTTCTTCAACCTATGCAGCGGCGATGGCAACGGTGGGGGTGGGGCTGGCCTCTTCCAGCTTCTTCGGGTTTTCCCCCACCCACTCCGGGTTTTGCGACCTCATCCAGCCTGGTTTTCGTCATCTGCGGGAAATGCGGGGTTCTCGAGTATCCACGAACTCTTCACGACCCCACGCATATACCGCAGGTGCTCACGGCCTTAGTCTTATCCAGACGTTCGGCTTACCGTCAGCCCACCGGTCACACTCTCGCGGATTACATGCCGAGGTATTTCTGAGCCAACGCCGCAGGAGCACTGGCCCTATGTGTACCTTGGCGTGGTAGGGGGGCTTCAAGAGGAATCAAGGCATATACGAGAAGGAAAAATCTGACAGATAAACCCTAATGAAAAAAGGAGAAACTGCTACGGTAAGACTTATCGATCTCACCTGATAAGCACTGAGTATACAATACAGTTGACTGATTTTAGCAAGTGAAATTTGGTTAGCAGTTGGAAGTCTGTACTTGCCATGTGTAACATTTGAATCAGCATTGATACTGCTTACCTTTCCCGCTATCCCTTCCTATTATGCAGTGGAAACAAGACCAGTTGGTCGTCACGAAGTTCAATAAATATATATGTTGACCCTATAATTTATTAGTGATTTTACTATATTTACATTCACATTACAATATTTATAAACCAAAGTTGGCTGTGTTACACTCTTAAGCATTTCACTGGGAAATCTCCACATTTTTTCCCTGGTCTTGCTTGCGATTTAGCCTTCCGTTTTTTTGAGCTCCGATGTCCAAGACGATAATTCACGTTCGGTTCAGGTTGTCGATGCCAAGAGCTTTCCGGGTCGACACTCCAATTATGGATCAAGAGTGTTTTCGCCTCTTTTAGTTCTCGAACCTTCTGCTTCAGGATTCGTCTCAGTCCTTTGTCTGACTTATAAAGCCAGTACCAGCTTCGTCTAACTTGCATTGCCGCTAGCATGGATACCCAAATTTTCTCTTGTCATTAGACAGAAAGTCAAAGGTATATGACATTTGATAAAATGCCGCCATTATTCTGATGAAGAATTGTTGAGTTCGATTCTCGGGGATCAGTGTTCACTAGCTCGTTTCTTGAGAGCTACTAAGCCAACTGAAAGTTGTTCAGTATAGTCGTTTAATAAGTAATACAGTATAGTAAGCTTGCCTAAATTCTTACATGCCGTGGCCAATCAGCATTTAGCGTAAGTGGACATTTGTCCACCATTTAGAACTACCCTATTGGTTGTCTAGAGTAATGTATTGAGTGGTGAGAGTGTATTGATTCTGAACCCTCTAGGAATAGAATTCTATTTGTCGTTCTCTGCAATTTCAATAGGTTTAGTTGATCGGTTAGTTCTACAATAGAACTCCAAACCGCAAACGTGTAAAAATACAAAACGAAACAAATGAACGAGTCCGTCTCAAACGCTCAGCGTGTTTCAGTATAGGGAATAAGATTTGAAAAATAATAATAACAGTGTACGTTATCGCTTTTTCGTATCATTAATTAACATCAAGGCCGTCGATGTGTCAATTAATAACAATCGTCGGGTTTAAAAATATTATGAAGCTGATCGAGATTTATCTCAGATTATACGACTGCTATATCCCGCATCGCGGTACAGGTTGCGAGCCATCACCGAGTTCGCAGTAGGCACTTTATCCGTTTCCAACTGATGGCTGGGTCGTAATGGGAGTACTCAGTTGGATTGTTCCGTGCTAGACAAAAGTGAGACTGAAGTAGTGCAATTGCAACCAGTGTAGAATATGCCTCACCTCTGCGCACCCAACAAGGTCAAAGATGTGCTTAAGCCGCAATCGTGCACTTGTGGAACCACGCTACTACTGCCACTTTCAAGAATACCGGCTGGCTGGTTTGTGCAATGACCCCAGCATGAAGCTGGCCAGCTGACGAATCATTTTTCACGTCCGCTGGGTGCTGAAGTCGTGATCTGTCCGCCGTTCGACACACTACGGCGACGCAAGTACGTGGGCACATTGCAGTGCCGCTCGTATCTCTCTTTAGTTCTTTCACGATCGGCGATCGTCCGTCCCCGACAGATGAGAAAAAACAATGCAATGCCCAAAACGGAAGAAGCAGCTCGCGTTGCCAAATTACACGTCTTCGTTTTCGAATCGGGCTAGTCGACGGCTGGGTCACGACTCACGAATTTAATTTTCAATCTGCAGTAATCGCACATTCTTCACACCATTTGGGCAGACGTATAGCCGGGGACCGCCTGTGCCTTCGCACTATCGACGCACACACAATTTATCCTTCGAAGGCTATCGCTACCCAGCGTATAATTGTCCTAATTGTTCGTGTTCTCTCAGTTCACGAACAATATAAGCGTACTTCGTTCATATTTGCGATGGGCCGCAAAAAGCGTACAAATACAATAACCAATTAACGTCGAGGGTACGTGTTACTTCCGCCATATAAATCGTCTCCGCGAAGGAAGGAAAAAAAAAAGAAGTAACATTGGTTCGTTAATTACAAATTTACGTTTCGTGTAATCTCGCGGCTCTGCTACCACGTGTTTGCTTTTTTCCGAAAATACAAACAGCAAACACCTAAACACCTGCGTACTCCGGTGCTGGAAGAAGAGACTTGTTGATGAATCTTGGCGTTAACAGCACTCGATTTATGGCCGGGCTGGTGTGTAATTGAGTATAATAATAGGTTGCAGTTGCGTTCGTATTTCTATGTGTGTACTGATGTGTCTTGTGCCAGGCAACCAGACGGGCATTTTGTCAAATCGTAAATATCCTGGATAACAGTAATTATTCATACCTTCGATCTTGGAGTGTTCAGGAAACCGACTATTATGCGGAAACGAAGTACTGTCAGCGGAGAAGGGTAAGAAAAGGTCGGCGAAGATGACCTTCGATGATACACTACTGGATGTCCAATGGTTCATAAGCGTGTGTAATGTGTGGAATTCGTGGCATCATCTACAAATTAGCGATGGACTGAATGTCTAAATAAGGAACTGTACAGACTTGTGCGCAAATTTTAACGGTGGCTCATGGCGCCGCGGTATGGATCGTTTGTGCTGATGGATGAAAATAAGAAAGCAAAACAGCGACCCGTGAAATAGCTCGCGCTGCCTCACATCGATGCGCTGGTATCAAAATGAGGATTGGTGTGGTGAGACGTATGGCGATGCACGCATGCCAAAGTGGCCCCTATGACACCGCACCCCTGGCCCGGGAACTACCCTTTCGAGTATCGCATCAGTGGCCGGGCCCAAGCCCCCATTTCACCGTACCGCTTCCGGTGCGCGTGTCCTGCATGGGCCACCATGGAGTTCCCTACTGACAGAGGTCCACGCTTCGCGAGCCCCTGCCTGGAATTCAGGTCCCCACAGCCAGACGCGCTTCCTCTTCACTCACCCATCACATCCTCGTCTTGGTCCGTGGGACGACGCAGGCAGGTGATGACGATGGGGAAGCCCTGCCGGGGAGTCCGCAGCGCAGCTGCTGCAACTCTCCTAGGATGGTAGATGGTACAGAGTTGTCCTGTTCGATGGTGTGGGCCGAGCTTGGTTCGTCGTCAGCCCTCTGCCTCGACCACTCCTTCTCCGTCTTCCTCTTCATGATGGCCGAGACAAAGGCCGACACCCGGTTCCAACTGCTTCGACCTTTCATCATCTCTGGAACCAGGGTGTCCGGCGCGAGACGGCTAATCACGTCGTCGTCGTCGTTGATGCTTCCTCTTTTGCCGCCGGGATCGATCGGTGTCGTGACCATCCCGCGCCCCTCCTGCTCCCAGGCTCACACTCGAACGGGGTGTGCCAAGGTGTGTCTTCCGCCCCTCGATTACGTGCACACGGGGCTCGGCGCTGTCGCCATCCGATCTAGGTACGTGCCGAAGCACCCGTGGCCGCTCAGGACTTGGGTCAGCTTCCGCGTATCAGCGCTCGGGTCCACTGGCCCTTGGTCGAATGGGCGAAATGAGGATTAAGTCCGCTGTTAATTTTGTAGATCATGACACACTCTTTTTGACTCTGTTGGACATCCAGTAGTGTATGATCGAGGAAGTAGATACTTTCTGGAAAACCGAAAACAGGGAATCTTGTCAATCTGGAAAAGTCAGGGAATTGCTATAATTTTGATCAAAATCAGGGAACTTTTTGAGAATAATGAGAATTAAATAATACTCACAAGTTTACAGTAGTAAATGAATATACAATTGAATCTCAAATAGTAAGTATTCTCAGAGCTGTGTACAATACTAGCTGAAACAATAATGTCTAGGAAAATTTGGAAAATTGGTCTGGAAAACCGGGAAGAATCAGAGAAAATCATTCTGGAAAAGTTGGCTGCCCTGGAAGACGTCCTCTACGGGAGCTAGTCAAGTTACGTAATTTTGAAGACGCGAAAACCAAGTCACGATTCACGAGCTTACAACAGTTCCGCGATGCTATTGTGACGATCAATTTTCCTTAAACATTAGGGACATACTGCGGCTGTATTGAACATTTTCGACTTAACAGAGCCAAATGTACAGAAGTGGCCAAAATGCCTCGACCGCGGTGCGTTTGGAAAAAATGTGGTAAGCTGTAGGAGGGGAGGGAGGAAAAAGAACAAAAGAAATAAGTATCACCCAATTTCCCCAAAAATATCGACCTAGATGTTTTGATTGGGGGAGGGGGGATTGTTAATTATTGGCCCTGGACCACCTTAATTTTAGGTTCTTTCTGTTCTTTGTTGTTCAATATGTGTCAGATGAGGTCGTTCATAGATGGATTTTGTTACTTTAAGTAAACTTTTGGGTCGACTTATTAGGGGCTCTCGTTTTTGCTCGTTATTTGCAATACACGCTTGTTGTTCATTTTTGGTCTTTTTTGTTCAGATTTTATCGTTTCTAATAGTTTTGGTCATTGTTACCGGATTTTGTCTTTCATGGGGTTTCTGGTCATGCCTAGTCACATTTTGCCGCTCGGTCACTCGTAGATGATTACGAGAATGATGAAATGATTTGGTTCGTTGTGGTCGAGTTTGAGAATTATGAGATTCTTAAAGTCAGTTGTTATGTTTTCTGTGTGATCTTGCAGGACAGTATCAACGAGGGGGGGTCCGGACCCCTCCAATTGGCCAAAAAAAAACCACAAAAAGAATGGGTTTAGACGGAGAGGAGGGTGGATTTGTCTTATTTTTTGTAAAAAGTATGATAATGAGAGTTTCAAAAAATGTTGAAATTTTCGTCGTATACATGTGGGCAATTAGATGAATTTGGGGTATTTGTAGCCCCCCCTGTCAAGAAAAAATGTGTCTTAATTACGCAACACCCCCTTACTTAAATCCTCGGTACGGCCCTGTGATCTTGTCATTTTATCATACTTGGTCGTGTATGATGATAGTTTTTGATTTAGGTTGATTTTTTGGTCTTTAGTCCTTATTAGTTACTTAGGGTTAGATTTGTTCATTCGTGGTCAGTTGGGTTCATTTGATCATTTTTAATCGTGTTCCATTTTGTTTGATTGTCCATGATCAGGTAAGGTCTTTTTTTGTAAGGATTTTGTCGATTTAGCGTTTTGATTGGATCTTACTGGAATGACTCTCTTTCTTGTGTGAATTTTGATACCTAATTGATAGTGCGTGGTTCAAGTTCTTTTTTGTCAATATTGGACTACTCTGACAAAAACTGAGCTAAAATTACCAAATTTGACCAGGAATACCGAAGTTGACCAAGCCTGACCCGAACATTATCACAAAGGATCCGAAATGACCAAAAGCAACATAATCGACCAGGAACTCACGTCTGACCTGATGTGGCCAACAATGATCAAAAACACTACTTTAATTGAACACTATCATCGTTATCGTGAACGACCAAGTACGGCCAAAAACATCCAAATGACTGAATCTGAGTAAATATGGCAAAAACTCATCAGTAATCACCAATCCGGCCAAAATGACCAAAACCAGTGATAACGGCCAAACATCATTCGATTTATTTAATTTTGATAATTGAGTCGTTTTTGGCCTGCAGTTTGGTCGTGTTTTGTTCAGGTTTTCTTTAGTCAAATCTGGTACTTTTTGGTCATGTTTCATTTTAGTTTGGTATTAATGGCAGATTTACTATTGTGCTAAAGTGTGTTTAAGCACGGACTGGCAAAATTCTGGGAAAAAAATGAAAACGAATAAGATTGGATAAAATTTGTTTCATCAATTACTGTACATTTTGAGGGACGGCAAAAAAATTAGCACACAGTGGCAAATTAGGTAAATCCGGCCTTATTTGGTATTGGCCCGTATTCATCAGTTTTGTTCGGATTTCGTTATTCGTATTTTCGATCGTGTTTAATTCAGGTAGTTCTTGGGCCAGGTTGATGAAACTTGGTCATTAAATCAGATTTCGTCAATTTTGATCACTTGGTGGTCGGATTTGATTATTTTGATGTAGTTTGATCATTTTTGGTCCGGTTTCGTGTAAAGGGTTTTTAAGTCTTCTTTTTGAATCACGAATAGATTTCGTCCTTTTTAATGAAGTTTGCTTTATGTAGCTCTTACTCTGTTTTGATCAATTGTGGTCAGATTTTGCCAAACTTATAGTCATATTTGATCATTTCTGGTCATTTATGGCACTGTTTTAATGCGGTACTCGAAGGATTGTTCAGAGAAGTAAAGTGGGAGAAATACGGCCAGTTAATGGATGGGTCCCAAATAAATAATCTCAGATTCGCGGATGACATTGTACTAACTGGTAAAAACATTGAGGAAATAAACTGTATGGTTGACGACTTGGTGGAACAAGGGGCTGAAGTGGGGTTGGAAAATCAACTTAGAAAAATCCAAAATTATGAAAAATGAGGGAAAAGACGCAAGCTGCTTCTCCAGCAGAGCGAAACTAGATATGATTGACGACTTCAAGTACCCGGGACAGATAGTGTCATTCAAAAATCGAATTGGGAAATAAATTGAAGTTTGCTAAACCAACTCTTGGAAAGCTTTCTAGGCCTTGAAACACATTTTTAAGAGTAAAATTAAAATCCAAACGAAGGCTAAAATCCTAGGTTTTTGCGTGCTACCAGTGGCACCATACGGGGCTCAAACATGGCCAATAACAAAAAAAAAATACAAAAAAAAACAAAAAAACGGCTAAAGAAACTGAAAACTATGCAAAATTCTATGTTCCGGAGCATTTTAAAAATTAAAATAGCAGACAAAAGTAGACTCGAGGACATAAGAAACTAAATCAATGTTACCGATGTTGGATATACCATTAGGAAACTGAAATGGAAGTACGCGGGCCATCTGATAAGAGGAAATCATTTAAAGTGGTACAATATCGCGACATTTTGGACCCAGTATGGACATAAACGCGCAAGAGGAAGACCAATACTACGCTGGAGGGACGATTCTAAAAGTCTGTCAGGAAGGTGGGTACAATAATTAGCGAGAGACCGAGACGTATGGAGAGAGACGACGGAAACTTATATGCTCTAAAATGGGCGGGGTAGCTGGCGGGGGCTCACCTACCCAAAGTTGTAAATAAAATAAAATTAGTCACTTCTGTAATCGTTAGCCAGCTTTATTTGAATTTTCTTTTTCTTTTTCGTGATGTTGGGTTTTGGTTATATTGAGTCTTTTCTGGTTCATTTTCATGTGATTTGATCCAATTTGATCAAATTTTGTCATTTGTGTTTGGTCATATTTAGTCGCTTCATCTTTTTTCATTTTCTCTCACCCCTAGCCTTGAAATCCGCCCTTTCGAGCATTACTTCAGAGACATCGGGGAGCCTATTAGGGCTAACCAGCCCTCTTCTTCTCTGGCCGAAAAACCGGCCTAGGTCGAAATGTAGCGAGTTGCTACGTGGGCTCGAAGCCGGGACCTTCGGAGTTCCAGACCAGCGCGCTCTGTTTCTAATTTGCTCTCAACCCGAGCCTTGGTCATATTTAGTCATTAGTCGATTTTGGTCTTAATAAAGTTTGCGTTGACTTTGTTCGTCTGAAGTGGGTAAAAGCAATATTTGGATAAAATGGCTACAAACGTACCAACCAGTGGGTTTATCCCCTTCCCCTGAACTGTTTTACACCTCTGAAGCATTGTAAATCGTTCAGTAAACTATACACTGTCTTTGTATACCAAAACCAGATGGATTTTATTTCAATAAAATTCTTTCAACCTAATTGGAATTCATCTATCATGGTGTATCGACAAGAATAACCTCGCGTATTCGGTCTATATACCGCAAACCTCCCCTCCAGAAGCCATACAGAGCAACAGCAAGTACTCGTTACTAGATTATTCTGGAATTTTGGAAGTATGATAAGTCCAACGTAACTCACATACTTTTGTGTATTATAGTCGTCCTTAATTTCGCTCCCTTGCGGTCCCTAACCTATAACGAAGAAAAAAAACACAAAGGCAACCAAAAATACTGCATAGCAATTATTACGATCGTTTAACGACTCCTGCGAGAGATATTTTAACTACCTCGTTCCTATATGTGTACGTTTTCTCGGTTTTGAAAGCCCGTCTCTGCTGTTCCGAAATTTCAATCGTTACACGGACGAATCGTGAAAAAAGTCATGAAAAAGTAATGAAATCGTCTCGCATTTTGGTTTTATGATGTGAGCGGCCTGTTCGCGAGTGAAGGAAATAGCGGCGGTGGGAGCTCGAAGATTTTGGTGTCTGCAATGGCGACTCAGCTTGATCGTCTTGTTGATGTACAAAGTACGTGCCATCGTGTAAATGTTGTTCGAGTACAATGAAATGAACTACGTACACTCGAATATTTTAGCTGGCCGCTGCCGACTCGTATATATATGTATATTGTCTAACGTCTATAACTTGTGATTTATTAATTAGTCTTCATGATTCGCTCAAACGGTTGCCGACCATATGCAGTCTGTTTGCTACAACGATTTTAATTACGTAATAAATACCATAGTTCCGTCGAAATTAATGTGCGTACGTTCGCTCAATTAATGTTACTTGAATTTCGCCATTGTTGAGCTATATTTTTGTGATGGCGCCGACCGCAACCACATCTTCCGCGCCCGGGTTGGCCCAGGCTCGACTCAACAGTTGTATACTAATCGGCGCCATGAATTTGTTAACTTGACTGGAAAATGATTGAACCCAATTACCGAGTACAGTAATAAGCTACCGGCTACCTGAATTCAGAGCGTCAAGTTAGATTTTAATAAAGAATTCGTAAATTCTTCCTCCAATAGCCGCGATTGCTCACAGATGGTTCACGGTAACCCAATCCGCATGTGTTGGGAGGGAGCATGAATAACTACGAGTATCTCAATCGTGCACCATAATTGGAATGGCAATCGTAAGCCCTCCAGCAAACACGTGCCATTCTAGTTTCCCCGAATTTAGCCTATGCCTATATATACGATTGTGTATGGTCATGTGATTGTAATTTATGATACATCTAGGTCCACAGATTGCAGCATGTCCGAAGTCGGTAGATTATTTTATGTTCACGTTGACATTTTGCCTCCATGATAAATGCAGACCACGCTGCGAAGGTGATCGGTATTCGGTCACACCTTCATCAGATGGGAAGGTTGCTAGTGTGATTGTATTAATTTTTGGTTGACAAGTCCAAAGGTGAACAGTACTTATTAGGTACCTATGATCAATCCGATATCTGTTGGTATGTTTTTGTGTGCCGAAGAATCTGCATGTTTCGATACGTAGGTTATTTTTTTGTTTTTAAGAAAGAACGCCTGTCTCTACATGAATTAAATTGAATTGAGTAGAATTGGATACAGGGAACATTGGAGAGCAAAGTGCCGCAGAAGTGGCTGCAAAGAGTTCTCGAGACTTTGATTGATTTGTTTGTGACGTAGGAAATAGTTGATTGGAGTTCGCTGTATGCGGGCAGAGATACAATCGGGAGATGATGTCATCACCTGCCAGCAGTACTTGAGCTTATTGCTTTGTCAGATCCGAGTTACTCGATTGTGAATTGGTAAAGGAGATAATAATTCGAAAAATATCGACTTCCAGTCCATGCAGAATCGTTAATGATAATTCGTTGACATAAGGACGGGGTATACGAATTAGTTGCTTCCATTCAGTCAATGACTGCGTATTCATTGTTAGGATTGAAAGAGAGGCGATTGCCTTCTTCAACCTGTCTTGCGTTCTTCAGACATTGGGCAGATATTAGTATACATGAAACTGCTGTAGACGAGACCTGCAATCGTGCAGATTACATCCATAGGCGCAACCAGGGGGCTATGGGTCTATCTCACACCCCCCCCCCCAGCACTCAAGTTAAAAATTATACAAGTCAAGTATTTTACTTTTTCGTATAAAATTTACTCCTTCCCCATCCACGTTTCTCTAGTTCCGCCCTTTCCAGAGGTAATTCCTGGTTGCGCCTATAATTACATCATTTCCTTCATGACTTGGTTACGATATTTTCTTCAAAATGTTGCCAAATTTCCAACTGAAAATGTTACGTTATCACTGTCACATCCTTTCCAGTAGATCGTGGAAAAAGTAATCACTTAATTCCGGAGGATAGGAAGTAACCATTTCCTTCCCGACATGCAGCTGAAAACCGTTACTGTCTGAAGGCTAAACCGATGAAATATTGTGAACTTTCTCAACATATTTTGAAAAAGAAAAAAAACAACGCTCCTAAAATTAGTCTTTCGGGTCGAGCTCTGAACATGTAAACCTTTTCTTATAATTTTGAAAAGTTGGTTGTGAGAAATACTCGAGTGCGTACTCATTTGCGAGAAACAAAAATTCAAAATTTGTTCTGTTACATCCATAAAAGTAGACAGAACGCTTCTATGCATGAAGGTGATTTTAGCGAGGTTTAGCCAAAAATCATTGCTTATCGAAATTTGATCATTTCAATTATTTAATTAGGTTTCAAGAATTAACGGTGGTTAGGCAGCGCTGCATTAGCTGATAAGATATTGTCATGCCAGAGAAACAGTGCAGCATGAAGGGTTCAATGTACAGCATAAAGAGCGTCAATACTTCAGTTTTTTTGTTTTTCTTTTGAAGTGGAAGCAAAAATGTCAGTTCATCCTTCCATTAAAACTAACTAAAAATGAAAATTGTAGATATCTAAACTGCATGTTCATTCAAGAGCTTCACGAACTCTTTGTGGCCGAGATCAGAGGTAGAGGGTGTCCTGAATGATAGACCAAAAACACAGTATACCTAAGCAAACAAGGAAAAAAAAAGGTTTTTAAGTACACAATAAATTCTACTATTCTACTCACTGACTACAAGATTTACCAAAAATTCCAGATAAGGGCCCGACCTGAGGCGATACCTCTCCTTCTCTACTCGGCAGGCCCCTACCTCTTCCCTGATTGCTATACGACTTTGATAAACTTTTCTTACAAATCCTCCTTCGAACAATAAATTATCTTCTACTGGGACATTTTATCACATTTCCTATGTTACTACTTCAGAATGCTGGACAAATAAATGTAGAGAAATCATTATTCGAATATTTCTTGCTCTGGGCCTCATATTTGAGGAGCAGCATGAATATTCTTGACCTAATAAACCAATTCATCATGATTCATTAGGATTAGATGTGTATTTACGATTTAGAATCTTTTTTGAAGGCTTTCTTGTGTTTCAAATATTAAACTTTTTTCATTATCAGCAGGACCCGGCTTTATTAAATAAGGTCATATTAAAAGTCTCTAACAAGATCTAAAAAGTCCATAAAAAGTCCTTATAAAACTGTGGCTTCATGGGTATTAAATTAAAGGTTTTGGAAAACTGGATCTAATTTTTATATTTCTACTCCTCCCAAGCTATGTACAACGTAACAGTTTTGAATCAAAATTCTTTATTGCAATAAATAATAAGGTTGTCACGATTTTTCAATTTTTTTTTCCGAGTAAAATTCCTCAGAAAATCGAAAATTGACAAAATAGTCTCGAAAATATGATTTATACTCGAAATAATCCCAAAGGTCTGTAAACCATCAATTTTCGGCAAAAGTGTGATTTATAAGGGAAAATAGTCCAAAAAAGCCGTATCAAAGTCAGCTCATTAGTTTCAGGATTTTCTGATTTGTCCAGAAAACCTCAAGAGACCGAGTAGGCTAGACAAAAAAAGAAGGAAAAAAAATTGCCTAGAAATTCGGCCCTTGGTCCCTGGTTATCAGATTTCTCTATTCTAGAGTCAAATGGAAAATCGGAAATGTACATTTAGGAAAAGCAGGGCAGGGGCATTTCAAAGGAGGATGGCGAGTTTCCACCAAAGTTTTCGTCATTTGTTGAGCGATGTTGGATGAAATGGATCTCATTAGACAGAATCTCAGATATTCCCTGTCTTACTTGTTCCTAAAAAGGTTCGTAATTAAGCATAATTTGTTTAGAACATGTACTCCGTTTTTTTCGGTAGCCTAACCTCAGAGTGACCATTTTTCTTGAAGGGGAATTTTTGAGTCTTGAGGAAAAGGACATTAGAGCAAGATAACTATTTCAACGTCAGAATTGCAGAAACGAACCTTCCCTTTGAACTTTTGCTGCTAAATTCTGAGAATAAAATCTTCCATGCGAGACAAACCTTTTGTCCAAGGGGACAGTGCCCCATCTGCCCCTCCCCGCCAGTGCTGTGGATCTGTAGAAGCTTCAACCCCCTCTAGCATCGAATTTATTGAGCTTGTTTCTGTAACTTTTCTGTACTTACCAAAAAACTAACCTTATAATTTCTTTGTTTCAGGTACCTTAATGAATTGGAATCGATAAATATGTTTTCTCTCTTGGTCCTGTAATTCGTGAGTAATAAGCCGACCTATTTTTCAATATTTTTCGATTAGAAATAGTCATGACGACTGGATGTACATGTTTATGGTTCAAAAGGGCAGCTACCAATTAACTACCCCCGTCCCGCCTCAAGTATATACTTCAAAACAATAAATCGTATATTTCCAAATCTAGCTTTGGATATCTTTTAAGAAAGACCGTACAAATGTTGAGTTCTCATCTCTCCCTCTTGCAAATGAGTCAGCCGTTTCCAAAACTAATGAAGTTGAAAAGATTCAGTTATTGGTATTGTTGGATTCATCTTTTCAAGTGGTATCTAGTGTTCTCCAAAATTATGTTCAAAATTGTTATACGCTTGTAATTCACAATACACTTCCAAAACTAATCTATGTTCGTGTTTACTGATGACCACTGTTACCTTGCGACAGTACATTAGTATCCGAAAACGGTCGAAATTTCGGTTCTAAAACACATCATGTAACAACTCGTGTTCTTATTCCTGCTGTCTAGGTTGTAGAATCTTCCGAGTTCTGACTCTTCAAACAACGTTAGGGGACTTCCTCCAAGTCGCTACGGTCTTGGTGTCGAAGTCACTTCTGAGCAAACATTGCCGGGCATAGCACGGCCATATCGCCCGTATCTCACTTCGTACTCCACATATGACAGGGATGACCGAAGACATGATGCCGTTATCTTGCTTAGCGGATCGTAGCCAATCGAATTTCAGTTCGCCATTCTTCTGTCGTCAAATTTACGCGTTCAGGATTCATGTGACCCGTGAACTTTGTCTCTAAAACAGATGAGGGGGAGCTAACAATGTCTTCGCTGCCAAACTTGCTTGAAATTTATGTTCATAAGTAAAGGAGTGAGGAAAATGCTTGCTTGCAGTTTTCTTCTTGGAGAAGAGGGGGATTGGCTCCTGCAGGCCGGAACCATCTACGCACCCATTACGGGAACCCAAATTAGCATCTAAAGATGGAAGCCTGATCAAGCATCACTATGAAGCTGACACTGCCATTATTACTTGCCAGCTTCCTTTTTTCTTCATCAACCATCTTCGCTGTTCTGCTGCAATGACACTGATGACCTTTCGAACCACAGTATTCGCATGCAGCCCGTCGAGATTGCTCTGCAAATGCATTCTTACCGCTTAGAGTGTACTTGTAGTCGTGCACAGAAATGCTGGCTGGAAATTCGGCGTTCCCAAGCAACAGGTGTCGTTTGAGAGCGCACCTTCGCTGCTCTGCTCGATCTCGAGACGCTACAAATCGCCGGGAACCTCGGCTCGGTAATTAAAAACCGTTTTCGAGACAATGAGCTGGTCTAGCAGCGTAAATGTGCGCACAGTCGTGTCGTGTCGTGTCTCCATCTCCCATCTCAAGCAGCGGTCGTAATCGGAGAGGCTTTCAAGTTCACTTTAAACGCGCTCGCTCGGGCAAATTCATTTGCGGAGAAAGACAAAAAGACAATGATGACGCGAGCGAGCTATTGTGTCGTCGCAAAATACCGCATAATATAATATAACTAATATACAGTATATGCGTATTTATACATTCATACTCGTTCATTCATCGGCTGGTTACAAGTAAGCCGCACTTCTATAATAACCGTTTTGTCTGCGAGGACCACCCGCGAGGCGCGGAACCTTGACAAATTTGTGACCAAAGATGTTGGCGTAGACAGAGCCAGAGCGAAGTTTTCCTTCGTCGGAGAGCTCGCTCGATGTACTCCACGATTAGGTCGTATCGCTTCCTGCAAGTTCTCTCGTCCTTTCTAGATAACACGTATGTGCATCGCAACTCGGGAATGAAATTGAAATTTCGTGTTCCAGTCTGACAGCGCCGCAGCGGTTCGGCGGCTCGTCGATTGTGGACTGGATATCGATGCAACGCGAACTGGTTTCCCGTGTACAGATTAACGTACATCATAATCAATCAAAAAACCATTTGCCTTCGGCGAAGACGAAGCAGATCCGGCCTCTAACCACCCTCTTAGTTGAGGTGATGGTGGTTGTTCTCGTATAATATGGTCTAGTTAATGGTGGACCGTGGCTGCTGTGCGAAGAGGGCCGGCGTCGTCGACGTCAACGCGCACATTCATTTCGTCGGTTGGGGTTACGACGACCACTGCGTGTCACACTGTGCCCGTTATGCCGTTCTGACAAATGAAGAAGAAATAATATCGATCGATCGCCTATGTATACTTTGTGTCTTCGTGAACGACATTTATCAGTCAATTTGTCTGTTCTTCCTTTTCCTTGGGTTGGGTGTGGTTCTCTGCTGCTTCGCCAGCGACGACAGCGGATGCGATACGACGGCTTTCTATCATCCGAATCGTGCTTCCGTGCCGTCTATAAATCTTTCCCTTCTACCGCTTGTCAAAAATCGCATTTTAGAAATTGGAGTACAGAGGGGGCGAAGCCGGCGCAGAGCTCTGTAGTCGAAAATCGCGATTCTTGATTTCGTGGTTCCTATATATGGCGAATGAAGGATGATGACTCATCGTCGCGTGACGATTGTTGAGTTGGCGTACCGTGTATGGATACTTGTGGGTATGTAAATGCGATTCAAATTTACGGTGTAACGAGAAACAACAATGGTCAGATTGAATATAGATTTGACTGCACAGGTCTAGAAAGGTTGTGTAGATGTGCACAACTCACAGCTAACGGGGTATTGTGTGTGTGTAGAGTTGGTGGACGTCAAGAGTCCGGACAGTCTTGACAGAAAAAATGTACGGAAGAGGGTTATTAATTATTATCGTTATCGAGGAATTTTGAATATTTTACCCTGACGAGAAAGTATACAAACGTACCAGATGCGATAAGCATCTATTCGCGTCCGAATAAATTAACACGAAACATGTAGTTGTTTCAAAAAACGTGTTGTCGCGCCGTGTTGTTGTTGGTTGTACGGTGGTTACCGACGCACTTGAATTCGGTCTGCCTACGAAGGGCCTTTGCTCTGTTATAGCCTACAGAACATCGTGCTATATTATTAGTACTCAAGAAGAAAGTACCTATACTTCCGGAACTGGTCGCTATATCGCCGAGAGATTCAAACTTACTGTACCTCTCTACTTCAGAAGTGCTAGCAGAGGCATCTGTAGACATGACTCTCGACACACGATTGAAAAAACGGAAATTTGTATCTGCCGGATTAACCATGAAAGCAGTTCAAGATCGGAACCCAGTAAACACTAACTGCACAGGAGAAAACCCTACCAAGTATGACCACTTCAGGACTTGGGATCTTGGGAGAACTTTGCTCAGTATGTTTCTACCAATCGCAACAGGTTTTTCATTCCACCCCGATTTTGGCACAAAAATCCAAAATTTGAACCTAAAATGGGCAAAATTGGATTAGCTTTAAAATTTTAACGACGCATACCGCTGATTCCGATTATAGCAAGAAATTTTTGATTCGTCCCCAGATTTGGCCAAAAAATCTGGATACTGTGACATGACCTACTCAGGAGAAACAGGCAGAAACTTCACAACGAGAATAAAAGAACATGAAAAATCACAGAAGCTAGAGGATGACAAATTACTCGTTGGGAAATACTGCCACGACCAGGGACACAACAACCACAAATTGACAGAAAAATACAAAATCCTACACGTAGAAAACAACACGAGAAAAAGAAAATAAAAAGAACAACTTGAGATAATAAAGGCAAAAACAAAACAAAACAACCAACTTCTGAAGCGAGAATCCATTCCAATTAATAACATAACACTCACTGATTGGACAGACTGCATAACCACAGACAACCAATAGGAACACGCCTAATAGGTTTTACCATACGGTACTACTTACCACTATAAATACAAGACGACAAAGAAAACAGTTTTAGGGTAATCCACTGAAGATGGCATAACAATCGGAAGCGATCTGGACTACAGAAGGAAGAGATTGTGAATCGGCACACCCTATACAGAAGTCTCATGTTTTGACTGTCTGTTTGATACTGGCTGAAATGTAACATCATGTCTTCAATGCCAGTAGTGATATCACCAGCAACTTTCAGAATGTTGGCTGCAATGCGAGCTCAAAAGTTGATTTTTGTTGTACAAATCAGATTTCCCTAGACGCCAACAAAGCCGTGGCTTCGAGCGGCAAATTTTGGAAGGCGTAAATTTTTCGGAAATATTGATCTTTTTATATAATTTGCTCTCCACCCGAGTCATGGAATCCGCCCGTTCGAGTATTACTTCAGAGACGTCGGAGAGGCTGTTAGGGCTGTCTTAGCCCTCTTCCCTTCTGGCGAGTTGCTACGTGGGCTCGAACCCGGGACCTCCGGATTCTGACAGACCTCTTGGCCAACCTGTGGTAGGGGTGCTGATTGTTTACCAGGGGGGGGGGGTAGCTTAAGGACACACATAGTATATAAAGTGATGATTTCTACGAGGCAGTAATGTAGCGAAGGGGGCGAACCCCTCCCCCTAAGGCAACTGAAATTGAATGTAAAATATTCAAAAATTATCCACTCGGCTAATCAGACCTCTTCAAAAATGTTAATAATAATAAATACAAATTTTTTCCCTTTTTTGAAACATAAGGGCGTCAACGGATTTTTTGGCCTAGACTCTGAAGGAAGAAGGAACTGCCTGAAATAATGACAAATGACTCTCAAATTTGAACCTTTGAACTGAACCGCCTCGCAGTGCTAGAAAACGTTTTTATAATTTTCTACAATCTACATGGTATAAATTTAATTCCACCAATTCAGGTGGCATCTTAGGAAAACGCAATTCTTCATCCGCTAAAGACAAAAGAAGAATTTCATTTCGATTCAAATAAAAAATATTATTTCGATTCTAATACAGTTTACAATTTGAACAGGCATAACCAAGATTATTACTCCTTGTAATATACTATCGTTAACGAAACGGGTATATAGTTTCAGAGCATCGTAAGTTCATTATCCTTTTAATAACCTGGGAACTCAGCACTGATATAGAATGATCAGAAAATGTATTTTGGTAGGCTAATCATAATCTTCTGTAATCGGCATTGTAATAACGATAAAGTAAAGAATGCATCATCCTGCAAGTTATCCAGATTGCACTGAACAATCCTATAAGGCGATAAAAAATGAATGCCGATGCTGCGATGCTGATGTCACGCATCTGATTAAAGTTATTACATATCCTGACACTAAAACCTGAAACAGAATACCAAAATTACCATTAATACTTTTAGCATGCGTACCTATTTCTGAGACATAATTCACAACGCATTCGCATTATTCCTCGGAAAATCTACTGATAGGAGTACCACAGATAGTTGTACTTGGTTCAATTCAAGGAAATTCTTTACTAATTGAACTGAGAACCATTTCATACATTTAACAAACAACACACTTACCTCTTCTAAATCCAGTTAATTTCTTCCGTAGAGTAATTCAAAATTATAATTAATAAAACGTAATTAATGGCACTCTTAATTTCATCTCCTCGGCTCCTTGGTTCTAAGATTGAAACGCAGGAACACGCTCGCACTCTCGCACAGTAATGAAGATCAAGATCACTGAGCACTACTGAAGGAGAAAAAATATGACTAGGAAAAAAATTTGATTGTAGGATACTTGTTTCCGACCCTAATAAAATTGAAATTGTTGCTTATAATTAGTTTTAATAATTCCAACTAATTGTTTTCTCGAAAATAAGGTGCCATTGAACTGAACTGTAATTCCAATCAACGAACACTGCCGAAAAACAAGCTACTGAAATGACGCGCTACTGAACTGAACTGTGAACTGAATTGAGAAGAAGAGAAGAAAAAATAGTGATTGCAATAGGCTCGGCTACTCGTAGCCGACCCTAAAAATTACGTTCAAGAAACAGCTTGTTATCCACCACACTTATGGGCTTCTGAACCTTCGCAAGATCCCGGTCAAATAATGCAGTCGAAAGTTCCCATTCCCACTACAGTGCGCCTTTCTGTCGGGCGCAACCGCACGTTTATGAAGTTTTGATGTAGGTAATTCGTGAGATACCGGTGGAGTCCGATTTACGCATTAAATCGCAACAAAAGAAATATGCAACTTAGCTCAGTCACAGATAAAATGGAAAGAATAATGATAAAGTACACTGCGTATTAGAGCCCTGCATACCCAAGTATAATGGGCCGCCATTTTGGCTCACACCGTGCCCGTCGATGCCGAATTGACTACGCGATACGCTCCGCATAGTCGGATTCGGCATCCACGGGCACGGTGTGCGCCAAAATAGCGACCCATTATACTCTCCTGTGTGTAGGGCTTTATGCGTGTAAGTCTCGGAACACATATCGTTTATCGTACCTCAGATATGTCGGGTACAGATATCTCAGCCATCTAAAATTGTTTAGATCCGAGAAACATTTTGGATCACATCTGCACCTATGCAGACAGTCCTAAGCTTGTGGTAAGTGAGAAGGAAACTGTTTGCACGACTCTAAAATCTATAATTCTCCTTTTGCGCAAACAGGTCCTCCGATTTCATCTCCCCGTTCGTTTTCATTTGCGCAAACGTGTTACAGCCCCTACTAGATAGTGATAAGGTCCGATTTTCTTTAGAAACTGTAAAAGACTCCAGCTGTTGTGGAGTACTTGAGATACTCTTCTACTTCAACGGTAAGCAGAACGGAGCAGCGAGTGCTTTGGAAGTTTCGGACTTGCAGTTGCGGCACAACAGGTCAAGGGCAACCTTAGATCCGTGGAAGGCGAGATGTTCACTGCATCGAGCCGGCCGCCAACTACCAACTACTCGACGTTTGGAAAAGGGGTGCGTCGTATCCCGTTTGGAGGCACAGGAAAATAACACTTGACGAAGAGCTTCGCCCAGTGAGTCTGTACACGCATCACCTAACCCGAATTAGTCTGCGCCCCAGCCCTCGGTGGAAGGTGTCGGCAATTCGAAAGAAATTAAAAGCTGCCCGCGAGCGTGCAACTGTGAAAATCGGCCTCCGGTGATTTGACAGGCGATCGCAGCCGTCGATAAGGTCGTCGAATTCGCGCTTCGCGTACCGCAGTTCCGCGCCCGGCCCGACAATTCTAAATGTTTTCAATTAAGCGCATTTGCTGAGTCGGCTTTCTTCGCTATTGACGCATAAAATTAACGCGCTTCCAACCTTTTTCCTCCGCCGCTCATTTTTTTTTCCACGCATACCAATTTTTCGTTCGTTGCTCGGGTTATTTCTGACTCCGACTTCCCATAATATTTGCGCAGCTGTTACCCATCCGCGGCAGCTGCTCTATCCGCGGTGATCGTCGAATATGCATCGTTGTTGGCGGCGACCTAAAGCATACCAGCACCTCGGTGCACGGTGATGGACGACCAGCTGAACATTGTGTGTATTTTATACACGCCGGGTTACAGCAGACCGCGTGTACGCATAGTGTAGGACGTGTATGTATGCGGAGTCGTTTATTGTACTTCGTGTCGCTAAATACGATGATCATGATTGCCGCCGATACATTGTCAGCGCTGTTAATTGTAGGTTTTGTGGTTTTGTCCTCCTCTCTGGATGTCGTCTCTTGTGGTTCTCAACATCGCTTCGCGTCTGCACCTATACACCCGGTCGCCAAACTGATGCGTCGAAACCGACAACAGGTCGTGCAGTCTTGAAAACGCTCCTGTACACGGTTTATTCGACATAGAAGAGGGAGGGGGCTGAGACGCAAAGATCCATCAATTCACTTGAAAGTATGTGAACAGTCAACATGTATCCCGTGAGTCTACTTTCTCAGAAAGGTAAAGGAATCTTGAAGAAGGTAGAACTCTCTGGCACAGGGTTCTGCAGATCTTAGAGGGACTAAGTCCCCAGCCCCTCTAAAACTCCGTCTCTGTTGGCGCGACTGCACCCTGTATTCGAACGGCTTCTAGGGAGAAACCGTCGCCGTAATCTGGTTAATTACCTCGGATTTGTAATTATCGCGTGCTCGTGTACTAGGGCACAGCACCGGCAATAACGACCAAGTTTTTAATTAATTTGGCGAGGAAGCCTTTTTTCCTCGCCCGCTTTCAACGTAATTAATATTTTCGGGCGAGTCGAATCGACGAGGTCCGGTCGACCCGGTACTTGATGCAGCACCATCAGTCGCAGCAACGGCGGAAACGGAACGCGAAGTCCGTGGCGTCTCGACGAATATTGATGGCGACCTGCGTCGCGATTTACGGGGACGCTTTACAAAACTTTGATCCGATTACGCGGCGTGATTTACGCGCTCCGTTCGCGAGACGCGGTTTTTAACTCACGGAATACCGTTAGGTTGGACGCGCGAGAATCCATATGGAGGCAATTAAAAGGCTTTAAAAAATGATGTGGGTGACGGGACAGTGGCGTGGTAGCAGCAGCAACAGTAGCAGCGAACATCACCGATCCGGTTTTCTTTGGAGCGTTTTCCATCGGTGCTCTCTTTTGCACCCATTTACTCTTCCCATGTATGTCACTCGAGCGCGCCTTTTCTCGCATATACGTGTTATCCTTTTTCGGTGTGGTTTCACTAATGATGAGTTAAACGTGTGAATTACGTTCAGCTATTGGTTGGCTTGTAAACTGACGAAACTAATGAGATGATGCAGTATACACTGCACTGCGATAGCGAGAAGAGAATTCGTATTTATGAAATACGATCGAGGCGACTGGTGTCAACTGAGATGGATCTGAAGAAGATGTAAACACGAAGATGAGCGTGTGATCCGTGTCGGCATAACACCCTGGCTGAAGAAGATTCGTGCTATATTCGAGCTTAGCCTTTTCACCGTACTTAAATGCGTGTCTTTCAGGTGTACGAAAGTGGCCAAGTTGATCAAATAAAGCTGCTCTAATCTCGATATCCATTTCAGTAGTGTGTCCTATAGTGGCCTTGGCAGGACAGCGTGAATCCGAAGCGGAGAGGCAAAATGGGTGCTCGGACCAGCCAGCCTCAATGGTTCCCTCTTGTCACTGACGCGATACTCGAAAGGATAACTCGTGCATTGCCATACGCTCCACCTAGTGAGTCTTAATATCCATTGAAGATTAGCGCCCAAGGCCATCTAGAAGTATCTCGAATGGGAAACTTTTAAACTCTGAATTGGTTAATTGACGATGATGATGTATAGTAAATTTTTCCAGTGATGTTCCATCTTTTTCAGTAGTACCCACTTCCATACTCAGATATTTCTCTCATCCCAGAAATGCAGCATTTCTGAGAATCTGCGGAGAGCTCGATTACAGTGGAGTAAATGTAGTCACTATGACAGAAGTGCCAGTCTTCTGAACGAAGTGATTGAATTTGAATAAAATGGTTGCTAACTACTGAGAACCCTCTGCCACTCGTCTCACTGTAACACATTGTGCGAGTCGTTTCATATACCCGCGTAGATAGAAATAACCACGGACTAAGCACCAACATCAAAACCGAAGCTCCTCTGGTTTGGTTCGGCTTCACCAGGATATTTGAATACAGCTCCGGCGGAGGCTGTGATCCTTGAGTTAGCTTCGACTCTGTTAAAATTATGGCCTAACCTACATAACAGAGCAACACGGCAACAAAATACTCGCACACGGATATTTTTTTGTGTAGCAACATAGCAACAAAATCAAACTCATTTGATATTGTTGCTGTGTTGCTCTGTTATGTAGGTTAGGCCTTATCCAGCTCTAGTTCTGGCTCCAACTCCGCCAGAAAATCCTTGATAGCTCCAACTGCACCAAAAATGTGGTTTTTGACATTTTTATATCTTTACTTTGGCATACAAACTGAAACGTGGGGATGGAGAAGGTGGTTTTATATCGGGTAGAACAAAAATATATAGACATGACTGACTGACTGACTGGACACTGGACTGTTTCCTTTGTGTCTCATCGGGAAGGACAAGGTGGTTGTCAGATTTATATTGGGTAGATCAAAACTATATAGACCTGACTGACTGGACTGTTTCCTTTGTGTCGTCTTATCAGCAATATATATAGACCTGACTGACTGACTGACTGACTGGATTGTTTCCTTTGTGTCTTATTAGCGAGATACAGAAAAGTTTTATGCTTGTCTTTATGTCTTATCAGTAGGAAATGAGACTGCTGTAATTGTTCCCTTTGTGTCTTATCAGTGATATAGAAAAGTATAGACCTAACTGACTGACTTGACTGGATTGTTTCCTTTGTGTCTTATCAGCGATATACAGAAAAGTTTTATGTTTGTCTTTGTGTCTTATCAGTAGGAAATTAGACTGCTGTAATATCAGTGGGAACGGAGAAGGTGGTTGTCAGATTTATATCGGGTAGACTTTTCATGTCTATCGTATATCTTTACGATTACAATAGACGAGAAGGTACCACAATGACATTGCTGCAAGTTTTCTGAACGAAGTGATTGAAATTGAATTAACGAGTGCGTGACTGTTGACGGCTGAGAGGTCTTTGTCGCGCTTGTCTCACTCAAACACGTTATGCGATTCTCTTCAAGCGCCTACGCAAAGAGAACACTCCACCTACCAAATCGTAAAAAGTAAAAATTCATTCGTTTCCACGAACCAAGTCGACAAGCTGTCATATACTCGTAAATGACCGAGTGATCGATATAATCTCCGAATTTTACGATTCGACTAGCCCAGAAAATTAGCATCCTCGTTAATGTAAAGGCATGTTGGTCGGATTCATAAAAACTGTTGTGTGTAATTCCTGCATAAGGTCAGCTCGTTTCAAAACTCATCATCGTAAACCCGGAGAACTGTGAACAACAGAAGGCAAGCCTCCAGCTGAGAGGACACCAAGATACCATGTGAAAAACAAAGCTTAAGAAAGATGGAAGTATGGTGCGGCTTTTGCAAGACGTTAAAGACGCTACGAGATCTTCACAAACATTTGAGAATCTGGTCACGTCTGTTAGTGTTCGGCTAGATTTATTTGAGATACCGCCGATGTTGAACATTATCTGGACCTCCGCTATTTCTACGAGACATTGGGACAATATATGATGCCTCTGTGTGGCGTTTGAGACTACATTGAAACTTCAGCGAGATACTGAAGATTACAGCTCATTTCCCACATTTTTGGAATTGGTACCTTTTTTTTAATCTTGTGGAAAAACTCTCGACTTCTGTTGAAAGTTAACAAAACGGCCCGCGACAATTTTGCCTGACAATAGCTAAAAGAAATTGAGAAACTAATGCTTGACTTTTGCTATGCGTCGCTCTATCGCCGACAAAACTGCTGCTAGTCATTTGAAAAAGATTGAAGGTGTCGGGGTGTAGTAATGCCTTGAATTTAAAACCCTGAGATGTCTCTGTAAAACGTTTACAAATGAAGGCGTGAAGTTCAAAACATCCTATGTAGCAATGTCAAAAGTTTACAGGAGAAACAAAAAACTGTTTCAGCTGAGGTGAAGGGAGTGGGTTTGGCAAAATGCGTGCTCAGCCAATTCTCTGAAGCTGCATGACGTGCCCATGTACAAAGTTTGGAGCTCAGTCATGCCTAAGCTGAGAAAATGAGGGTTGACGTTGCGCACATCCCAAGTCCATGGGAATGACAAAGCAAAACATCCTAAGTGTTATCAACATAAATGGAGTTAGGATGTTTTGCATGGATCGCTCGCCGGCACATGTGCGTGCTGCGATCTTTGGGTTAAAATTAGAAGTACTTTGAGGCTCTATGGGCACTTGAGATGTCTGTTTAGCGTCCGTAAAAATAAAAATAAAATCTTCTGTGGAACGTTTGTGGTACAACCTATGAGAATTTCACAAGTCATTGAAGATACGTCCAGAATACCCAGAGACGTCTTTATGAATCAGAGCTCTGCATAATCATGTTAAGACATTTGCTAAACAACGTACGAATTCTTTGTCTGGTAGTCGCGCAAAGAAGTTGTAAAACCTAAATGAGATACAAGATTTTATAGTTTTAACGTACATGAGACCTCTGATAATCATCTTAAATGTACAGAAGGAATCCCGTACAAGATGGGTGCATGTACTTGAGATGCTTTGATACCTTTGGGAGATGTTATATGTATAGCAAAACCACTTTTAAGACTTTTCTAGAGGTTCTTGAGAATAGCTCCGTTCTGCTTCACACTTTGCTAGGCCACTGCATCCTTTGTGAATTTCCAAAGCAAACGACCACACTTCTGTAAGTCATTTGCGGCACCCAACATCTGTTCGATATTTGGTATCCTGTGAGCCACGACGGATTGGCCGTATAAGTTATCGAGAACGGTACAATTCAAAAAATTTGGGCCGAGGAGGTTTGGTTCGTCGTGGCTGGAAGATTTGGAGAAGGAAAAAGAGACACTGAGAAGGAGTAATAAAATGAAAAGTTGGGTCAATAAAATGGCATTTTCCCGGTAGCTGTTCAAATTCCGTTTCGCTCTTACCAGTTAGAGTTCTGGAAGACATTTGTTTGATCGGTGAAATGTTCGAAACATTGTGAGTTCTTTGGGAAACGTTTGCAGAGTAAACTGTATGCCTGTCTTCCGTTGGTATACCATATTGGATACTTCACTGGCCATCTGGATCTTTGAAAATCATACACCTGAGACATCATGATATCATGAGTCTGTACCTCTGTTCAACATTAGCTCGACAACAATAATTACGATGGTGAGCATTCTGCATCACATAACCTTATAGAAAGCGGGGCTCTCAAAGGCAAGTCGTTGGATATCACTACTTGATTCTATCGCTGCATGTATTCGTACTTTCAAGTCATAGGTAACCCCGCATTCTGACCCTCGTTCGAGCTCAAATTTCAGAAATACAGCTATTTTGAGTAATTCTGATTCCGTGGAATGCACTGGGTCCAACATACCTGATGGATGAACGGTCGATTCGGGCAGTGATTATAATCGCAGTAACAACCATTTATTTATGGGCTACTATAGTCTATTACGATAACGTACCGATAAAAAGCCACTTTTATCGAAATACGTTATTGCCTTTATTAGCGGACTCCCTGGGTGCGGTACGAGTATGTACAGGTGCACGAGTTGCGAGTTGGAAATGACGCTCCATGTAAGATTTTACGATCCAAATCTAATGTAAATCGAATCGAATGGGCGCGAATACGTATTACCGGTGAACGAAATCATTTTTATGGCCCGTATGTAAATAGAAGCGTGAAAAAAAAAACGTTGAACACACCGGGGTCGTTGTTACACTCAGTTATTGTTTGAGAGGCGATTTCGAGAGAGTTTACTTTATTATTTTTATAAGCTAGTAGTACAAGGCTAGCTGGAATAGCACATATAATTTGAATACCGGTATAGTTGGCGGTTTTTTAACGATCTTCGGGACAATAAAATAACGGTGGCAGGAGAAATGGATAAAAGTTGCCGATTACCGGTATGACTTGTCTTGGACTGATGGCGCTGTGGCCGCCATTGAAAAGCTTGCGTTGCAGAAAAAATTAGGGAGTGCTTACCTCGTGGACCCTGCACAGTGTGAAAATCTTCGGAAATGGTGGGACTTACTGATCCTCGACGAAAGCCTTATAGAACGTATCCTCCTGGCAGGGCTGTCGAGAGAAAATTCGAGCCCGCGGGTGAAATAGAGTACGGAATTACACTCAGAAAAATAAAATCGAGAAAATATAATCATTCGAAAATAACGCCCGTTTGAAAAATCCAGGCCTTCCGAGCCCTTCGAAGAGGCTCAGGCCCGAGGGAATTCCTCTTTCACCCTCTTTTGTCAGGATTGCTCCTGGGACGTTTCCAAAATTTTTGGAAGCGGTTAAATTGAAACCAATTTTTATCGGAAAATCTGTGAATTTCCGTTTAGTATTGTGAAGGTGGGTAGATCATTTGCAACTTTGAACTCCCTGTTTAATTGAAGCAGGCAAATAAAGACTAGTACTTCGAATTCGCTACTTTGGCGAATTGATTCACGTATTGGAATACCTAATGTTGGGAACCTGTTGCTCTTTTTCAGTATTGAAAACGATGCACTGTGAAAAGCTGGCCTGGCTGATATTGCATAGAATAGTTCTAAAACATTGTGCTCTGTGAGTCGTGAAAAGAGGCTCATTATAACCGAGTTTTTTTCTCATCTGAACATGTAGGTACTTAAGGACTGGATATTCTTTGCCGGCGATGAGCCACTTTTCAGAAAGGGCCCTGTACATTTCTTGATATCGGGGCGGATTCAGAAAATACTTTCGGGACGGGTTTGTCCGAATGAAAAATGTTATTGACAACTTATAATAGCTGTAGGTCACTATAGACAGATTTAGATTTGGAGGGGATCTTTCGTTCCACCACAGTAGACTGTTGTTAGATCAGTGGTACATCTAGGAGTGGGACAATTCATCTATTATGAAAAAATGGAGTAGTTTTTACCCCTCCCTCCCCCTTTAATCATTCTTATATCTTCACGATGGCAATCCAGGTAGCAGAACTGCGAGAAGTACTTGCGGGCTTGAAATATTTGTCCTACTGTTTTCTCATACTTATTGCAGTTTAAAGTGAAAACGCCTTCCGATCTTCTTTCCTAGTCAAGAAATTCTCAACGGAGCGGTACTTTTCAAAGCTGTTATAACATTCATTATGTACCATTCAATTTTTCACCTCTCAAGGGAGTTGTCCTAAGACTGGCTTACATGCTTTAATGCTCGTTTATGAACAAGGCGATACAAAATATGCGTTGGCATATTTTGTTCTGTGACAATTCAATGGGAATATGATGATATTTTTGTGAATCATAAAATTTCCGGTAAAATGAGTCCTATAGGGTGTTTGTGCATATTTTTGCATATTTGGATATAAAATGCATATTTTCGCATATTTGTATTATTTTTAGGGAATATGGCGGAATATTTTACAAATTTTCTCCTTTCTTGGGAATATTTTCAAAATTTCGAGAATATTTTCCTCATTTTGAACAAAATTTGTAACTGGTCTTATTCGATAGAAAATTACAAGACAAATAAAGTTTATTCTCAACATTTTTGTATCAAAATCAATTGATCACGAGATATTTGAAAAATTCGCATTCGCGTAGCTGTAGCGCTTCATTTACTTGACCTACTTGTCAGGGACAGGTTATACTATGAACTTCCACTAGGCATTGTGTATGCATTTACAACATCGTAGTTATTCATAAATTATAAGTAACACAAATGCGAAGAACAGCTGAATACCTGTTTTTTTTATACCCCTATTGTACAAGAATATTGTCCATATTTTGAATTTTCAAAGAAAATATTTTTGCATAGATCAGTTTGGTTTTGAGAATGTAATATGCACATATTTCATGATTTTTAGAAAATATTTTTTAGACTCTCCCAGCTTGTTGCAAGATTCCTTAGGACTCTTCCAACTTCGACCCTGTAAAACTGTTCAAAATTGATTTACTCTTCGTGTGACATTGAAACCCAATTAAGGCATTCCATCATGCAATGAAAACTTTTAAAAATTTCTCCCATGTTTGTTTAAGATGCGTGTAGAACTTTATCGACTCTCGCAGACTTATTGAAAGGTCTGTATACTTGGTGAATCACCTTTAGGTTAGTTAAAATTCTTCAGTGCTTATTTAGGATTATCTCAGATTCTTCCAAATTCTTTAAGACTCGGTAAGGTTCCTATTTAAGACTATTTGAGACTCTCTCAAACTCTCCCGAATATTTTCGAACATTGTAAGGCTCTTGTTCCAGACATCGTGACTATTTAAGACATGTAAGACACTTTGTAAGATTTTTTTCTTTTTTGTAAGGCCCTTCAAGACTCGTATAAAACCTTTGCAGATTGGTGAGTGACTTTAAGACTCTGCAAGACTCCGTCAGGCACTTTCAGACTTGATCAGTATTTTGTAGGCCTTTCCAGTGACCGCTTGTGGTTTTAAGGATCTTGGAGACTAATGCAAAATTCTTTGAGATCAGTGCCAGTTTGAAGGTGACCAAAGGTTAAATCATTGAGGAGTGCCTGAAAACTTTTATTTTTCCCCGTCATTCTTCTCTTTTTTCATTTTCATCGTTTTCCCTTCTTACTTTCTCTTTTCTACGTTTTTTTCGAAGTGCTCTCTCTAGCTGAGGGTATTTTTTTTCTATTTTGCTCCTCATGAGACGCGGCTAAAGTGGCAACAGTGCTAGGAATGATTGCCTGTCTGTCCTTCATCGTTTTATTATCTCACGATTCGACTTGCTGATGTGTCCTTCTGTCTTGCTGAATCTGGGGATAACAGATTTGCGCTTACAGTTTTTCATATTTTGAATAGATACCCTGCTTATGTTCTACATTTTGGCGGGGAAAGCCTTGACCAGGTTTTCAAGTAATGAGAACAATCTATTATTACTAAACAGCGGCCTATCGCCTTGTTTTTTGGATTTCATTGTTGAGGCATTTTCAATTGAAATCAGTTGCTTTGTGATGCTCAGTTATCCTCACTGCCCTCCTTGTATGTCCACATCTATCTGATAGCACCTTAACCATCGTGAATAAGCATTCACTGTTCTATTCACACTGGTTTTTTGGAAGTTCGTTTTCAACACACAAACGTGTTCGCGCTCTGGCACACGGAGAGTGCGCTGCCATTCTGGTAACACTATCCATCAACCAGTTGCAACACCCTTCCTGCGACCTCTCTGTTCTTCTACGTTCATCCCGGGCTTCCTTTACGCCTTTTCTAAATTAGTCGTTAATACGAACAATTATACCTTAGTTAACGCTGTCCCTGTCCACTGTGTCCAAAAAATATAGCCTGCAAGCCTACGTACGTACATTGTACCACTTGGAGGGTGCGTTTGTGGATACCGTGCGTCATCGGTGTTCCAGTTGAACGCATCGGTGCCCTCGTGATGGTAAGACGACGCCGTTTTATGTCGAACCGCCGCACCGCCATTGCCGGCACAAAAAATGCCATATAACACCGTAGACGACTTTCGGTATTTCCTCTATGTACATAATATGCATAATTACACGTCGTTTACATGCATACAATTACTGCACCATTGGGAATTCCGTGTGCCAAGTGCTACTACGCACATCTCTGTATAGCCCGCTCAACAATTTCAGCTGACTGGCCGTGGTACTGCAGGATCGCGAAGAATTTCGCCAATTAAATTCCATCGTCCATGACGATCTTTATGGACGTGTACTCGTGGTACAGTTTTGTATGGGCTGACAAACGGTATGCGCATATCCGATGTACGAAATGTTTCGTTATGATTTCATTTTCCACGTTTTCGACGAGGTCGCGTAAACGAAAAAATTACAAATTAATTTTAATCGACGCTAATTAACTGCCTGTTCACTTTCAGTTACCCGTATTTTCGTGCTTTTTACGATCCTTCCAGCGCATATGATGCCGCGCGATGGCTCGTAAAACTAATACGTTCATCGGCAGTGTATGTACAGCAAATACGTACATGTGTACGCAAACACAGAGATACGACGGTGTACATACAACACCGAAAAAATTAAACTTGGGAAATGAAAAGATAACCAACTGATTAAACACAGATTTTCGATGTACTTCCAAAAAGGCCCGTACTGATAGAACACACGTTGTTAAAACTCGACACAGAAAAGGAAGACAGGGTTAGACATATTTTCGTTCATAAATAACAATGCAAGATGCGGCGTCGTGTAGATCAAAGGAAAGTTGCTGATCGGGGTGCTGGAGTTCCAAGTTTGTGAGTTTGATGGGCGATAGGAAGGCGCACTGTGTACGGTACTCGAACGACTCGCAGACACTGTGGAATTTTGGTGATCGCAGAGGTTGCTGCGGCTTTTTCCGAACGCTTGTACAGGATGTCTGCATCTTCGCAAACACAAGAGCGCAAACTGCGTGCGTAACCCTTTTACCGCGACCGTACAGTAACTTAAATTCCTCTGCTTGATAAGAACGTGAAAAAAGACCTAGCAGTGAGCTTGAAGCAACTGATGTAAGGCAGTGTTAATGGCACTGTCTTTTCCTCCTACTACTCTTGGGACACCACACAACCGTGGAAATCTGTGCTCATCACTCACCGACGTGTGTAGATGTAGGTATATCTTCCTTACCCTAGTAACTTACAACACAGATGTCGGCTTCCGTGATAATATAAAATATTATGTGTTTCTTATCAGTAAGAGTGGTCTATATTTTACTGCAAGGTTTTAGCTTTGAGCTACCGTATCTAGCCAGCACTAAAAATGGAAACTGTAAAACAGTATGATACTAACGTGTGATACCTTTGTGTCAGCCAATGCGTGTAGGAAGGGATCGCCTAGGTATTCAGTGCAGTTTTGGAGGTCCTGTCGTGGAATCAGAGTGATAAGCCAACTGATTTTACTGCTTAATGTTTACCTCTATGCTATTTCCACTGAATATCCGATTGATTATAGCGATACACTTTCCTGACGCTGATTTGGGGATTTTTTAGGTATTGGGTCAGTATCATGCTAATGCAGTGCCTCGCAGTTTCCCGCCGTTGTATTTGCCAAGTGTATATTACGATTCAAGTACAGGTAAACCTTTCCCCCAGCTCAAGTATATCAAAATTATGCGCAGTCTAACTTCAGATCTTCACATTCCAATTCCGTTTTCGAACAGATTTCCACTGGAATAAGAAAATTTGATAGAAATAGAGTAGTTTGTAGGTTACATAAAATGGTGCAAAGCGATGGCAAAGAAAACATAAGAAAGAGGAAAGGCGTGTGAGTGAATGATACGCAGAAGTACGTAGACCCTTTGTATTAGATGCACCGAACACCGACGAACTTCTCTCTGGCATGCTTGATAAATGTATCAGGTTGTTTGATTCTTCTATCGTTCTGAAATGTTATGTTTTGAAGTATGAACGGATGAACGGAGTTCGGAAATTTCAGCTAGTCACTAAAGACCAAGTACCAGTTACCAAGAATTGCTGTGTAAGCGTAAGACTACGCGCTTTCATTCACCAATTCCACCAGTGAACCACATAGCCCTTAATGTAGTGTAGAGCAGTTTTTATTTTCTAATTGTGTGGTATATATTCTTGTTTTTTTATTTGAACATGTTCCATTGAAACCCTCTCTCCCGAATCAAGGGGGGTACGGAAGCCGGAGGGCACAGAAATATTTTCATTGAACCGGAATCAATGCAAAAAAAAAACAGTCACAATTAAATTAATATTTTTCACTTGTTAGTATTAAAATATTTCACAATGACGTTGTTGAATTTTTACACCATCATATCGATAATCTAATGGACACCACTTGTGCTAACATCAAAATTGAGTTAAGTATAATATAGATCTATCTGTAGCTGGAAGTGTAAGCTATCTGGTATACAGAAGACAGTTGATAACCTATTATACGGACCATTAGAGAGTGCTTTCCGATTGAGTTAACTGATAAGTTATAAGTTGACGAAATTTTCAAAACGCTCTTCCGAAAAATTTCATTTCTGTTAGTTAGCACAAGTGTCCATGAAACCATCGATATGCAGTTATGGTAGTATCCGTTGTAAATCTGGGTAATACTATAGGTCGCTACATTTCGACTTGGGCTAGTTTTTCGGCAAGATGAGAAGAGGGCTGAGACAGCCCTAACAGCCTCCCCGACGTCTCTGAAGTAATGCTCGAAAGGGCGGATTCCAGGGCTCGGGTTGAGAGTGAAATTAGATAAAAAGCGTGTTGCCTGTGCGCTGTACGTAAGTAAGTTAGGAATACAATGCAGTTTCCTAGGTCATGTGTAACTCAGTGACAAGCATATTTCTGGTTCCTTACCGGGAACGGGTTAGAACCGTGAAGTTTGCATCGAAAAAGTACCTGTGCCTAATTCCCATTAAGTCTGGAACAAATTGTTGCAAAAATTAAATTTACATAGTAGCGAAAATAGGATAAAAATCGAACTGAATCCTAAAAAATAAGTGACAAGTCCGTTCTCGATGAGCACGATACACGATTATAACAGTATATTATATGATTCCAGAACAGCGAAGACTTATTATTTCTAGTAAGGCTACCCCTAGGCAAACAAACGCTTAAATTAGGGTGCGTTGAGCATCCCCGATCGAAATCGCGATATCGCAGACGCGGATAATTTTTGATTTCCCCGTCAGAACAATACGTAATTTATATTCGGAACTCGTGTTCTTGCATTTCGATATGAAGGGACAGAAATGAAGTTGAACAGTACATCGATTTACGACTCCCTGATTTTACGCCAACTCACCATCACTTTGCAGGATCTGATAGTGAAGAGCCCTTCGGTCGCTGAGTTTGAATTTCCTTTCAGTTTCGCAGTCACAAACGGTGGCGGATTAATATAGGTACGTACTTTGATGCACCACTGAGGTCCTTGGCCGTCCCTCGTGTCACGCATGTAGCCACGTATCGGTGGATAGACGATTGCCCCACCCGCGATCTATTTACTTAAATCGATTAAACATGTACGATGGCGTACTTGAGTGCACCGAAAGCGATGTTTTCGCTAACTGGATCACGACTTTCACGCAGAGCCTGGAGAGATCTGACTGATGACTCGAAGGTAGCCTTCATCTCGGCTGACTAAACCAACGAGTATAGAGTGTACTTGCAGAATGTTGACAAAGGAGGACGATAACGTTCTTTCTGCTGGTAAATCGAAGGCTTCTGTGTGCTACTCTGTTCGAGGCTTTCTTTGAGATAATTTAGTCAACGAATAGCGAGCCTGGAGGATTGGTTTTGCAATTTTCTTCTTGTCACTTGTTGATCAGTTCTTCGAAAAACCATAAAATTGTCGGACATTAATGTTATGAATGACTGATGAGGTACACTCTTACAGTTCCACACTTTTCCCCGGTACGGGTTTTGCGTGTCGTACAAATAGTAATATGAAACGGCCAATATGCACCCTTTACTTCAACGGACATCCAGCAACTGAAAGATGGTATTGCCAAAATTCGCGTACTCTCTCCTCTGAGTACGAGTCTTAGGGTTATTTG
Source organism: Acanthococcus lagerstroemiae (assembly GCA_031841125.1). Lineage (NCBI taxonomy): Eukaryota > Metazoa > Arthropoda > Insecta > Hemiptera > Eriococcidae > Acanthococcus > Acanthococcus lagerstroemiae. The sequence goes on along the minus strand of CM063108.1, from coordinate 37,124,006 downwards.
CATTACCGATAGAAGGAACACTCTTTTTTCGATGGCATTGAAATTCACGCCGTACCTCAGTTAGCAATTAGCGATTCTAATACAGTGATGCCGAAACCTGTATGATCCTATGTATAGATACCGTCTCTCTAAATACAAGTCCACATGTTTCTAGTACCGATAGTCTTAAAATGGTCGATATTTTGGGATAGCGATAAAATGCAATCTTTCCGCTACCGAAAGAAGGTGGTGCCGAAACCGACACACCTATAACTATGATCCTGATGATAGTGTGTCCATAACTGTGAAGCTCAACGTCTTCAGCTGAGCTGCGAAGGTATTTCAGAGAATTTACTTGTACTTCGAAACGTCTGCTCGGAACATCGGATATAGAACTAGAGTGGTGGTTTGGCGAACGTGATGACTGATGAGCCAATTTTAGAGATCATTTTAGCAGGCCGCATCAGCATTGTTTCACGTTCATCAGATTCGAGTTTCCAGCGTGTTCGGGCCAGCAGACGAATTAATAAAAGGAGTTTTACTTTCGCTAAAACCAATAACGAGTAACCGGCTAACTCGGCATCTAAGATGGCACCTACAGACTGTACGCCCTTAGAGATTATACGCAGCCGGTCATTATTTGAAGACAAAGCTCGGTTGGCTCGGCTAAATTACTCGCAATTACCGGGCCGAACTGGATATCGAATTACTGTAATTACGAACGATGGTTGGGTGTTAAAATCAGTTAGATTGGAACACTTCCGAACCGATCATCATCAACTGTTGATCTGGTCGCCCGCGGAAAGATGAAAATCAGATTTATATTTTTGGTTTCGCCGGCCGGCTGATTCGCTGGTTCGCTTGGTTGGGGGAGTGTTGCATCGCGTACTCGTGGCCGATGTTTTCGATTAATATTTACTGCCCGTTGGCACGATACTTCCTCTTTCTAATCTGTGATAAAAGCTTCTTAACGTGTCTGTGTGACGGCCGTAATGTGCCGCAATTAGCAAAGAAAACCGTACAACGACCAGCTGGGTGTCGACATCATCGATGACGAATGAGGAAAAATGATTTACCGCGTTTTTCCCAGTCATTTATTGCGGCCAGTGCGGGTCGGCGGAAAGAGTTTCTATGGCTGATGTGACCTTCGTACGTATACTCGACGTGGATGCGAATAATTGAAGAAAAATTGTCGCGCGAAAATGCGGAAGAAGTAGGATGCAGAGGTAGAGGTTGCCCCCCCCCCGTCCATATAGTTACGGGGAAAAACCATTCTGAGAAATTGCCTATCGTAAGTATGAAAAATTATATGTTGCCCCAGTTACCCGAGGATCCGGCTCAGGCTTCAGCGTTACAGTTTTTCCAGAAGAAGTGGATAAATTGGGGTAAAATATGAGTTTTATGCAAAATGCAAAGTAAAAAAAGCAAGAAAAGCCGAAAGGGATTAAAATGCCTTTTTACTTGGAGGGGGGAGGGTGTGTTGTCGGCTCAGGAAGAGAAATGCTCTCATTTGTTCTCTGATCTGGCTAAATGCATGGGAAAAAAGTTGGTTAGATTGAGTGACAGCCTTCCTTGAGACCGATACGCAGACGAGAAACAGTCAGTCAGCTTTCCCTTTAACCTAGACAGACAGAAAAGCAGATTGATTGAGAGCGAAGCATGCTAGCAGGTAGGAAGAAATGTGGTTAAAATTGGTTGACTAAACATTAGATAAAAACACCAAGGTCCGGTGCGACCAGGGATGTTAAGTCAATGGTCATTGGCTTAAGCTTAGCTGATGGCTTTTCAGCTGCTGGTTGACTTGGCTTATGGTTTGAAGCTAATTTTCCGACTTCAAATATGGTGCTGTTTGGCTTATTGCTTAATCTTTGGACATGACCTGACTTCAGTCACATGTTACAAAGCTTGCAATTCCCCAGCATTTTGATGAAACTAATAAGACCAATTGGAACAATGTGTTGAATACTGATCTGCAAAGTACTGATCGCGTTTGGGTTAAAAATTTTAGAAGATAGTAAATTTTTTATCAGTTTATTTACGAATTATTTTTATTTTTATTTGACGTTTTTCATTAGCTGAATTGATAAGTTTAAGCCACGAAGTCTAGCTTATGGCTGACTTACGGGCTGAAAGCTAACTTACAGAATTCTTCTGGCTGGCTTTTGGCTTAATGAATAACGACCAAAATTTATTGTGACTTAAGCTTTAGCTTAAACCACTGGTAGCTTCAGCTTAACATCCAAGGTGCGGTATATGTCAAGATAATTGCTATTGGCAGAGTGAAGAATTGGGGTCTGGTTGGCCGAGTGGATAGTGGGCTCGTCTCAGAATCCAGAGGTCCCGAGTTCGAGCCCACGTTACTAGCTACATTTCGACTTAGGTCGGTTTTTCGGCAAGAAGAGAAGAGGGCTAAGACAGCCCTAACAGCCTCCCCGACGTCTCTGAGGTAATGCTCGAAAGGGCGGATTCCAGGGCTCGGGTTGAGATTAAAATTAAAAAAGAGAAGAGTGAAGAATTGATACGACGAATGAGATGAGCCAAACGTTCTAAAATTTCGAAATTATTTCTATGAGAAATACATTGTAACTTGTTGACACGAAAGCATTGTAACCCTGGAAAAAAGATACGTTACAAATATTTTCATTTTCGTTATTCATTTCAGTTGCATAAAATTGTATATGCATATGATATATGAATTTTTCATGTACATTTCCAATTTATGGTGTAAATTTCCGGATAGGTATGTATATTTTCAGTTTCTAATTCTTCTGAACTTTGGATTCTTGAAAATTTCAGATTTTCGTAATTTGTTGTTTTCGTTTCTTGAAACTTTAAAATTTATTGTAAATTTCCGATTTTTAAAATAAAAAGTTATTCTGGATGGGGAGAAAGATAAGTTAAAATTTCCTGAATGACATTAAATCTCTCGATCGCAATTCGAAAAACGAAAATTAGTCATTGTCCAAGTTTTTTGAGGAGGAGGGGGGGGATATCCCTACATTCTTCCTCGCATACGCCATTGTAAATTTTATTTATAAGGTAAATTTCAAAGGAACTGAGAATCAAGAAAAAACTTCTTGAATGTATCATTTTTGGAAATTTTCATGTTTGTAACTTTCAGAGTTCGTTGTATAAATTTTCACGTTATAATAGGTACACATTTTGAATGTTTGAAATAGTTCAGTACATTCTATTTAGTACTAAATTTAAATTTTTGTACACTTTGAGTAAGGTCAAATTTAAATTTTAATTCCGCTTTTTGTAATGTTCAGTTTTCGTCGTAAATTGGGCGGTTTATTTATTTTTTATTCAATTTTGACTGGGTAACAAAATTTTTTGTGTTAAATTCTTATCAATGTTGGATGAGTTGCATTACTTTTAAACCCTGTAGTTTGGTGTATCGAGGGAAGAGAGGAGGAAGATCAGGTATCCAAATCATCTCTGAAACTAAGTCTATGTTTCAATCATTTCTGTTAGTATCTTCTTCCCTCTGGTCACTGATGCGATACTCGAAAGGGGAATTCACGGGGCCAGGGGTGCGACACGCTTCACCATTGGAGTTCTGTATCTTGTGCCATTCGTTTTTGTTTTTTCTACTTCCAGTATTTTTTGTCTCTTCTGTTTCTATTTATAGTATTTCTGCGGCATTTTAGGCTAGTTTTCGGTTATGTAGTCTGTATTTCGTTTGTGGCATCTTTGAGCAAAATATGTAACATATATTTGTTTTTTTAATTATTCCTTTATTACCGTACCGGTCTTTCCCCCAGCGAGTTTTTGGTTATTTAGTCGGTATTTTTAAAATATTTTATTGTATTCACGGAGCTACACTCTCGGGCTATGGCCTCGGAAAAGATTGTTGTCTACAGAGGTATCCAGTAGCGGAAAGGTAGGTGAGGGTGTTGTTTGTAGAGACCTGTTGAGATAGGGACGTGACCAGTAATATATGGGAGCTGTGTAGCTTGCTGTGCTGCTTAATCAACTGCCTCATTTCCTGGCATACCAGTATGGCTTGGGTTAGGATCCAGATGAGTGAAATGCTCTTGGTGGTAAAGGAAATGAGAAGATGGAGAATGAGATGGATGCATTGGATAAGAGAGTACGTTGAAAGGCGACCTGAAATAGACCTTAAGGAGGAAAGTGAATCTGAGAGGACCAGAGATCGTGACTGGGCACTGTATGATAGCATAAAGTTCGGCTGTGTAGATGGAAGCTGTGTTTTTCAGTCGGAAGGAGTGTAGTTGACTATCTATGGAGTAGGCGTAAGCAGTGCGTCGGTTGTACTTTGAACCATCAGTGAAACATAGGATACCGTCAGGAAAGTAGTCCAGATTTTCTCTCAAATATGTCGGATAAACTTGGGGGGGGGGTAGATATTTTAGGTAATTCTATAAGTTCAAAATTGCATGGGGGAAGGTTCAACAACCAGGGTGGGGGTGATGTGTGGATTGTTGGTAGTGAATTGTAAGAAAAGATACAGGACAGCGTCCCTTCAAAGTGTGAACGTAAGTGTAGTGAGGATTTAGGTACAAGAGTGTAGTTTGAAGGGTTAAAGCGATACTCATAGTTAGAAAGATTAGGGTTGTGTGCTATCGTAACGAGAAGTGTGGCAGTGAATTGCATTCTGCGGTAAGAGAGATGAGAAATTCCAGTCCAGCATCGGCTTACATACTCAAAGCTGGGCTAATGCGAGAGGCGCCAAAAAGGCCCTGTTCCTGTGCCTGGATGTCGTTATAATGTTTTTTCATTCTATTGTTTATTCTTATGGCAAATATTTTCGATATGTTGGAGGTTATACTTATAGGCCTATAGTTTTCAATCTTGTGCTTGTCTCCTTTCTTGCAGATTAGTATTATTGTGGATGTCTTCTTTTTTTTCTCTTTTTTTTTCAAGTATATTATTAAACAGTTGAGTTAGGGTTTTTATGAACCTGTCTCCTGCGTGCTTGATTTGCTCGTTTATGATCACATCTGGACCAGGGGCCTTGTTGTCTTTACATTTCTGTACTATCTTTTTTACTTCGCCTTCCAGTATCCTTGGTTCTCGTTCATGTCTTCTTCCACTGTTGGTGTACACGTATTTTTCTGAACTTTCTCTGCTGTTACGGTGTAGGTCTTTGTAAAATCTGGTTGCCACTTCATTTATTTCTGTTCTTCCATGTATTTTCCCCCTTTTTCTATTAGGTAGCTCATCCATTTATTTCCTAGCATTAGATTTTGTATCTTCTTTACACTTATAGTGTCTTCCAATATTTGTTCTATAATAATCCTTTCCCTTTCTTTATAATTTTCTCCTATTTTTATCAACCTCATACTGTACATCAGATCAACAATCACTCCTTACACCATGAAAGAAACCTCTTATCCCGTAGCTTATATTTTTTCCCCATCTGACAAGAAGACCAAATGAACTGGAAGGAAAGGGAGGCCTGTGGAAATTCCCTCCAGGCCCTCTTTTTTCCTCTACGGGACTGCTCCTCGTGGTTTGTTTCCCTCCCGAAATGATATTTCGGGTGTAAACGAATTCAAAGTTCCAGAGTTACCGGTTGTACGGTTGAGAACTCTATTCACTGGTCAAGAGAAGCTTATCTGCCGCTCAGGTCCCCAGAGTCTTCAGCGTTGATCGAAAATCGATAACAAAATTTCATGGATTATTCGAAGGTGCGAACCCATCCGTGAACTGATTGAAAACAACAATAACAACAACCACTACAACTGATCATATTTTCGATTGTTTATATGTATTGCTTTAATGTAAGCCTCATTTGTTTTCTTCAAACCTACACTCCTTTCTCGGTTTCACTGCCACTCATGCTTGGTCATTAGCCATCGCGCCCTCGTCAATCTCGATGTACCTAAACCGAGCATTAAGTCTGCTTTGGTAAATAAAGCTCTCGAAGCCGACCGCATATTTGTTATTATGACACGTAGATTACACAGTACTCACTCTGTACACATACGTTATGTGAAACTCATTCACTCATTCGGTACCGGTCAATTAAAGACTTTAAATGATGGCCGGTTTAAAATGAAGACCTCAGTTCGGTGTATATCCGAGTGAGCCACAGCCGCGGGGCCAACTACGGAGTGAAGACCAAGAGAACGAGCGTACATGATCTCCGTTATTATCGCGTCTGTCTGTCCAGTTGCCGAACTTGGAAGCCTGAGTGCTCTGTGGAAACGTTGGATACCGAATCCGGCATGGCGGAGAGCCCAGCGAGGCTTCGTTTGATCGGTTTATACATTGTTATTTGCTACCAACTAGTATAGCGTAAAATAGGGCGTACTCTGTATACGTCTATCGACATCGCGTGTCGACCACACACACACGCATATCCCCCCTAGAACTTGCACGACATCCTCGAATTTCGACTTACAAAATCGTTGAAAATACGACGCACTCCAGCCGTTTCCCTGGTGCGGAGAGTATGCCGGAAAAAATGTAATATTAGCTTCATTTGTACTCGTGTACCGCTTCCAAGAGTGACCCGTAAGGAAGTGTCGATCACGACCTCGATGACCCCGAGACCCCGAATATTTTCGTTCATTTTTAAGGAATCTCTCGTCGTGTCCGTTAATTGGCTTAAAATTTGTCGCTGGAACCGTCTATACCGCCGGCACCGGCCCATATTTATCGTTAAGGCGATTACGGCGACACAATCGAGTAGTGTACTCGATTACCGAAGTGTAATCGATCATTCGCGTGTCATCGTTTCGGCCACCCCGAACCCTTTATGAAAAAAACAAACAAGTGTGTACCCTAGCTCACAAACGTTATTCGTTAAAAAGCTATATAACGTTTAATTAGAATCGAATTAAAAGTGCAGGAGGCACGTATGCATACATTATATACTGGGTCGAGGAGATTCGTATATATCAGAAAAAACAAACCAGTTCGAGAAGAAAGTGCGTACACTCGTACGCCGCCAACTGGTTTAATCGGTTCAGTCGCGTGACTATTCGAGCTCAGTTCAATTCGTTTTCATCATTCGGCCGCTTGATCATTTATCAAACGAGATCCAGTTTTTGAAAATTAATCAAAACATTCGCCCAGTTGAAGTTCGAGCGCTTTTCTTTGACATTCTCACACTCGGTTGTGGGCAATACTCGTTCGTGGTACTCGTGTCACTGAGTGCGATTCTGCATTCGACAAGCCGACAGCCGCCCTCGAACGAGTGATAGTTTCTCGAGCCATCGTTTTTCTTGCCTTATGAAGTGCCCGGTTCGTGCAGCATGCAGCATGCATCGAGCTGCATTAATGAAATGAAGTTCGTTTATTTATGTTTTGTGTGTTCGGTGCTGCACGGCGTACAGCCCGGCGTAATTAAAGAAAATGAAAACTTGTCGAGGGCGATGAGCTGATGGGTAATAAAAGCGCCCGCGCCCGGTCCCGGTCCACGGTTCGAGAATGAGCGCACGCGGTTTCGAGCACCGACCGATCGGACTGTGCGGTGCTGGTCTTGGGCGCATTGTGGTGTCGTGTGTGCTGCTGCTTCGGTTCAGTAGATTCCGTTCGTGGGTTTGGATCAACAAAACGAAAGCCTTAATTCAGCTTGGAAAGTGTATCGGCCAATTATGGCGATACTTGAAAGGTTATACTCGTTAGTATGATCAAAATGAGAGAACTTGCTTGGTAATTGGATTGATGAGGTGTGGCTGAAAAATACCGTTCTCGATGGACTTACTGTGACTGAGAATAAATCAGCTTTGCTGTAGTAAACGATCTTTGACTTGCAGGTGTTCTCGTGAAGTAGACCATTGATATTCGGGAAATCATGTAACGCTCCATGAAGTATCAAGTGACAACATTGCCGTTTTTCAGACGTATGGTAATATCTAGTGAATCAAAAAATATACTTTTGCATGTTTTTTTCTGTTGAAGTAGGTAGGGAATATCCATGTTATTCTTGTAATTCACAGAATCTCAAGAAGACTGAGCCATATTTGAATCGGTTAGAACCAAAAGGGGTTAAGTCCAAAAATCGCACTTTTTAAGAAACGAAAAAAACTGTTTTGTTTGAAAATTTGAAAATCATGGAATACGTCTTCAGTGTGGTGGTAGAGACAACTTTTAAGCCCGGTCTCGTCTAATAAAATTTTGATGGGCTGGAGCTGGGGGGGCTCAAAGTTTTGGACATGACCCCTTTTGGTTTTGAACGATTTTTTTGCAGTTTTACGGCTCGAAATTGCCCCCTCTTTGGTAGCCAGACATAAAGGGGTCACTTTAGTCTTGGTCCTATTCCAATCGAGCAAAATCCTTGCCTGTAAGAAAAAAAGTTCTGAAGCTGTATTGGAAAATTGCGATTTCGTTTTTGAGAATAGCACTGTTTAAATATAAAAATGTAAAAAGAGGGGCGGCGGGCTGGAATTTTTTATTTATTTTTACTTTTTACACTACAATATATCATTTTCAAAAAATTTCTGGGAAAAATCCATTTTTTGAAAACATTTTATTGCAAAAAATTCACAGAAAGGGATGTTGCCAAAAAGCACTTTCCCAGCTGCTTCACGAAATTTCGACCACACCAGCAGATCCGCGATACTTCAATACCCCATAATCCGTTAAAAAAGCAAAAACGACAAAAGTGGACTTGACCCCTTTTAGTTCTAACTGATTCACTTGCTCGAGCATATTTTGGCATAAATATTCTGGGTATTAAAACATGTTTGGTTTTTTTGTTTTTTTTTAGAGTAAGTATATTCAAGAATTGTTGGCCGGTTTCCACCATTTTTGCGGATTATTTCCAATTTTTTCCCCTCAATATTGCCTTATTTTCATTTTTCTAAGACGGTAAAACTATAACAGCCACAACTTTCCTGTAGATCAAAAAAAATTTTCCGCTTATTTAGCACAAAGTCATATGTATTCAGTGTTTGTCTGCGAAAAACGACTTTGTGTACAATTACTTTCGGACCTTTTTCTTTTGCATATCGACCAGCTATATTCTTCTATTCCCATCAGGGATACGAAAGCTGAACAATGCAGCTTTCGCTTCCAGCTTCTAGCCTCCAATTCTCATCTAGCTTCTCGCTTCTAGCTTCCTGCCTTAATATATGAACTTAGTCTAACTTCCAATTTTTTCGGCTTCCGGCTTCTAGTTTCCAGCTCCCAGCTTCCTTTACTTATTCTTACCATTTCACTTTCATTAACCTATTTTTTTCTCTGTTTTTCTTCTGCTGTTTTAGGGGAATGACACTTCAGTTTTGTTTACACATTTTGCTCCCAAGTTTGATAAAATTGATAAAAATGACTGAATAATTTTGCACTTTTTTCTAGTTAAACCGACTTTTTGGCAATCGGTGGTGAAAAGTTGACTATTATTACTAAATTTAATTAGAAATAACGTAGGTAAATCCTAAGTACATAATTCAAAATGTCGAGCTACTGACCAGTATAGTCAATTTTCAAATTGTAATAATTCGCGAAAGAATGTTCGAAATTATATGGAAGTTGCTTTATAAAAATGTAAATACCGTTTCCTACAAATTTCATTCTTATCATTTTTCTCGTAATTCCACTTACTTTCGAGAAATTTCAACATAAATGGAAAAATTCGTTAACTTCCCATGAGACTACATGTATTTCATTTTGGTTCTTTCCCTCAATATTGATGACGAGCGTTCTGGTGACGTCATGTGTCACTGCCTTTCAGATAAAAAAACATGAAAAACAATTTTCATTAAATTGTAAGCAGCCGATTGAAGCTGAAAAACTTTCAGCTTCCGCTTCTAGCTTCCAACTTTTAACTTATTCAGCTTCCAACTTCTAGCTTCTTGAAATTTCCTTTTCAAAATGATACCCATATTGTTATTTTGATAGGGAATATTTCAGCCTATTTCTGAATTTTTAGGGAATATTTTAGCATATTTGATGAAAATAAACGCTTATTATAAGCGCACTTTTGATCCCTTTTTTAGCAGACATGTGAAATAAGCTGTAAGCTGTAATCTGAAAGCCGTAGGTATTCAGGGTTGGCAATCTGAAACTGAATCCGAATCGCGAAGTTTAAGAAATTGTGCTATCCAAAGCTAAGTGTAATTACCTTGCAAGGGAAAAGCTGAAACTCAAGTTCACAATACAATTTTACTGAAGCTGAAATGAAGCCGTAATGTATTAGATTTTAATGGCTTCGGTTTCGGCTTAATGTCATACTGCCGTGATCCGTGATACGGGATTTTGACGTATATCCACTTGAAAATGTTCCTAAAGCTCGCCAGTACTCAGGTTCTATTAGGAAGACTTTTCAATGATCGAAAAATCGAATCTCTCATCTCAGATCAGTCCAGTTGTCATTGGTGAACATTTTTGGTATTAGAAAAGAATGAGATGACCAGATAAACGAGAAGTCGAAACTTGAAGCTGTATCCGAAATCGAAAGTACAACATAAATAGTGATGAAAATGAGAATATGCTAATTTTTAAAATGCTGAGCATTTTGAGAATATTCTCAGCATATGCTCGTTGAGTAAATGCTCCAAAATTTGAGCACATGCTCAATGAGCAAATGATCAGCCAAGCATTGAAATAATGAGCATTTTCCCGAACATTTTCTCATTTATATATGCTTAATGAGCAAGTGCTCGGAAAAGCATAGAAATAATGAGCATTTTCTGATTTTCTCATTTTTTCGATCAGTTTCTCATTTATACAGATAAAACGAGTATAAATTTCAAAAATGCTGAGCATATGCTCATCCAATAGAAAATGCTCTGCCATTTTAAGCTTATTCTCATGCTGAGAATATGCTCACCAAAAGAAAATGCTCGAGCATGTTCCATCACTAAACATAAACATTTCTGAAATCGAAACCGAATCTGGAAGATCCTTCCATCTTGCAATTAAGCTGAATCCGAATCTAAGTTTATAAGTTTCGGCTTTCCCAACCCTGGCCGTATTTCTGGGCACTGACCTGTAAGTTGTAAGTCGTAAGCTGTATCATGATGAATTGAAAGCCGTAAGCTTAAGCTGTATTATTTCGGCTCATTTTGAGCTTACACTTTTTTTTTCTAAATATACAATGTCTGAAAATTTTCATTATTGAGCTGTAAGCTTTGAGCCATAAGCTGTATTCAGTCGTATTTTCTCTAACTGAGCTATAAGCGATAAGCTGTAACCCCAAGCTGAAATGATACTCTCCGTGTAGGCTAAGCTTTATATTTCAGCTTAACATACCTGCTTTTTAGAGTGATGCTTTTTTTTTTTTTTTTTTTTTTTGAGAAACTGATATGAGTAAAGTAATTTAGAAACTATGAAGGCTTGTACTGTGTTTCTTACTGATGTATAATAATTTTTTCTCGTGAAAACAATTGAACTAAGAAGTTCTGTTAGGGAAATCGAAAAGAAAACTGTTTACGGGAAACACAAAAAACACTGTAGCTCACTCCTCTCCTAACTGAACTATGGGGGAGGGGGCATACTTGAAAGTGCAGCCTTCGTCGGGACGACAAAAATGTATTGGTGAAAAAGTTTCAGCATGATCAAGTCCATGAATCAACGCAAACTGCCGTATTTTGAACTAATTGCCCCTTAAATCTAAAGATAGGCAAACTTTTCAACACTACATACTGAAACTAGTGTTTCTTAAATAATAAAATACGCAAATAATATGAGAAAATAGTTATTTTTAGCTTACACAGTTTCTATAAAATACACATTTTGGAAATCCATGCATTTTACTATGATGTGTAATTTTTTACACATGTTATAAAAATTCGAATGTGCCAAAATCCAGTTATGTGTAAAATACTACACATGTTATATTACTCGGGTTAAGTGATAGCGCGATTAAAATATGAGTTTTTAATTTCAAATAAATGTTCGATATACTTAAAATTAACTCAGGAATCCACTAAGATAAGTTTTAACCCGCGTTGGTAACGCTTTGGTAGACATTTTTAAACCAGTTTGTTTCCTCCCAGTGTCAGCCAGTCAGGTACCGTATTCGAGGCCGGATAGGCCGGATATTGCCGGTCGTTGTTTTCTGATGCGCGACTTCCCCGGGCAGGGTTAGTCGGGGTAGCTTGCCATTACTTTCCCCACGATTTGTTGCGTTAGAGTTTTCCTTCTCTATGCGGGAAAGTGTGCAACCGCAGTTCACTAACTAGCCACGCGTTTGCACGACGTTGAGTAAGCTGTCTACGACGTGCATACGACAGTCTCAATCTTTCAGATCTGGTGGTAACCTGGTAACAAGCCCTATGGTTGCAACGCCTTGTTTGTTCGAACTAGTGGGGCTGGGGTTACAGGACGCGTTATCTTTCCACCTAGATTGATGCTGTAGTCGCTGTGTTCGCTAGGGTGATAGTGGGGGATATTCAAATATCACTAGCTTTTCGGCGTTGGTGGGACTCGAATCCGAGACGCAAATATTGCGAAGCGAGCACGTTAGCCAGCGCGTATTACAAATTTCTACTTTATTTTAGTTTTAACATAGGATGTTGAAAGAAAATTGGAAATCATTTTCGTCAAATAAGTTAGAGACAGTGGCATAGTTACGAGGGAGTGGTAAGGGGACAAGGATTAACCCCCGCCTTTCCCCCCTTTAAATCTGAAAATCCCACTTTGAAAAGAGGAAAGAGGGGGGGGGGAATGTTGAAGCTGGACCCCCCCCCCTCCTAAAGATGAGAATGTAAAATGAAGAAAAAAGTAAAAGAGAAAATAAGGAAACCATTCAGTTACGTAAATCAGTGAAGAAGTCTAGACCATTGCCCTAAATTTCAAATGGGCACATACCTTTTGCGCTGATCACCCTAATGTGTAGGTATTTATGTCGGTAAAATATGCATAATGTATATTCTTGGAGACGGTAAAATATGCATTAATATGCGCAATAAAATAGTGACAATAAGGGTATCACTTGAAGGTCTCTGAAAATTGCATTCAAATGTATCACTCTCTTATCAAAATCATCATAATGGAAGTAATGACAAGGAACGGTAATGACATCACTATTCGCAACAGTTTTACCGCGAGGAAAAACAGTATAAACATTAACAACTTTCCCGTTGCTTCTGGCGTTCAAAATTACAAAAAAATCTGAAGTCATGTGAATATTTTTTAAAAGCATGAAAAGTGGTTTAAAATGCTTAAAAATGTGTAACTATGCGTCAAAAATGGTTGCAGTATGCAGAAATGTGTATTTGAGGCCGAAATACGAATTTTGTGCAATTATAAATATGATTGATTAATTGGATTGGAAAATGCATAAACCGGAAAAATACTGTCAATATGCGCAAAAACCGCGATAGAAAAATATGCATAATAGAAGTCCACTGCCTACTTATTACTCACGTCAGAATACTCATTAATAGGTCACTCACTATTCGAGCGTCAACTAAAATCACGTTTTTGGCTTTCGAGTAGCAGTCCACGTAGTGTAGAGTAGAAAATGGTTTTTTTCTCAGAAATTGGGAAATGTTTATTGCGGAAAGTTGCCTTCTGAGAGCCTGAAAATAAGTATTATGATGCATTTTTGAAAATTCAGAATTTGTTAGTTCTCTAAATTACAATTACTTTGAAGTTTAGCATGTATTTTCTCATGAAGGCAATTGACAAGGTTGACTTTAAAAATTCTAAAAATTGAGTTTAGTCAGGAAAAATTGCTTCAAGCCCAAAAATTTGTTTTTACCAGTTCACAACTGATTGACTGGCGAAAACCCATTGTCTTACTCTAATCAATACACCGAGGAACAAATTTTGATCTTTTCTTTATCTCGGAAAGTTTCACACGGTTGTATTAATTCGCTGTAAATCCAAATTCGTGCTCAGAATTTTTCCATCAGGCATAGTTTTGTTCATGAAAAGCTGCACTTCTATTGTCACATTTGAATTTAGCGTGAAAAAATGATTCGTGAATCCACGAATTTATTTTTTTTTAAATTTTAGTGTTCAGGATTTTTATAAGGAAGATTGAGAACTGCTTTTGTGGAAAATCCTTTGTTAAACTGCAAAGTTATTTTGCAAATTGAAAAATTCGGGATTTATAGAAATTGAAAATACATTTAGTTTTAGGTTCCCAAAAGACAACTGTTCCTCACTAACCAGTTTTCAAATTTCCCTAAAAAAAAGAAAGTTTTTCCATCCACCCTAGTGTATACGCGTGTAGTCAGTTCAAGCATGAAAGTCATTCATCGAAAGGACGAAAATTTTAAGCTAAAACTTGAATATTTTTCCAGGCACCCGGAAGATATTCTGAAAATTTGAAAGTTGAAGGCTTAAGTTCAATGTAACTATCATGTGACCGCTGATCTGATAATTTTAAAAATGTAAATAAATCAGTCTCTCTTCTCTTGTTTTCAAGTCGAAAGTTTTGAATTTAAAAGCAAAAAATATTTCACAAATCTGAAATTTGCAAGCTGTAAGGTTTTATATTCCATGATCAAAGTTGAAATCGAAATCCGAAGTTCTGTCCTTCGCCGTTCAAGCTCTGATTCTATGTACAGTAAAGTCTTAACCTGCTCCAGACCATTTTTCCAGCGGTTCTGAACTAAAATGTGACATTCTGTCTTCTGCAACTGTCAAACGACTAAACTTACGTGTGAAAGAGAAAGCATGGACTTCCTATTTAAAAGAAAATGTCTTCAGTTTGGAATAGATTGGCGAAGTAAGGAGAACCTTTTTTCGCTTATCGATCTCGAAATTCAACTACCAACCGTAATATCGACCCTGACGTCGGAAAGTTGGTCAGAAAAGATGTCGGAGAGATGAGCGAGAACGTGATGAATTAGAACACGAATAATCACAGTTCTGACATGTGAAATGAAATCGTAAATCTGCGGCTTCTTTCATTCGTTACTGTCATTAGCCAAATCGCCAATTAAACTTCCTACATTAACGGCCCCAAAATAGTCCATTAACAATTCGTCATTTTAATCATTCGCAGGCATCCATCATGGTATAATGGGTTTTGTATGTATTTCTACGCTTTCTAGTGCCGTGACATTGAGCCACTCGATATTTATTCAGTTAGCCAGTCACAGCCTATAGAAACCAGTTGTGCGTAGTAATTATTGTTGGTAATTTTAAAATGGCCGCACATTAAGAGTTACTGAGGATGTTCAAGCATCGGGGACGAAAAGAGATTGGAATGAATGGATCAAAACGAAGGATAATGGGTTAAAAATTGTTCTCGAGTTGAGGTATACGGTACCAGATTTCAAAATCTAGGAGAAAATATCAAGCCCCGAGGATTTTTGTCGAAAATGAAGAAAAATTTTTTTTCCCTTTGCATGTTGAAAAATTTGATCTTGAATGCCTCTTTCCAGCACTAATGCCACCCATGAAGTTATTTCGAGTTGTCTTGACGTTTGATCTCCCGGTCTATGAAAGAACTTCCGACAGGAGGCGATCGGTGTTGACATTTTAAATATAGGTAGGTAATTACAGTTGAGCAAAGAAGTTAGTCGAGTATATTCTTTGCTTCAGGGTTCCCTTACTGAAAAAATCACCTGTAATATGATCCTCAATTCGCAACTTTGGCAAAGGTGAGGGATCCGTATTAATTTCCTCGTAGACTTGAACATGTTTCCAGTTAGTAGTATTGAAATTTTGTAGTTGGAAAAATGAGAATATCTTCCCCCGCAGGTTTGACAGTTTTAAGTCACTTTTCAGTTTTGGACTGATTGTCGGCTTGAGGCCGGGTTGTGTGCGATAAGCAACCCTGCCCTTACCCTCCAACAAAAACTTTGTATCAGAAAAATCACCTTTACAATCGGGGGTTCCTCAGTTGGCAACTTCGGCAAAGACCGAAAAGATCCGTTTGTTAATTTAACTTGGAGACATAGACATTTTTCCAGGCAGCAAGATTGAAATTTTGTTGTTAGAAAAATTGGGGTGTCTTTCCCCGCGATCTTGAGCCATTTATCAGTTTTGGACTAACTGTCTGTTTTAGACTGTAAGTCAATCTTGGGCCATTAATGGTGGATTTGCATTCGAATCGCGACTTCAAGCCAACATGTTTTGTCGGAAGCTGTTTTGACAACAAAACACAGCTACACAATGTCGGCGACATCCTCCTCAAACCGGCGCTTATAGGTTCGGGGAAAAGTTGTCCGCGACATGTCTGTGATAGGTCTGCGACAAAGTTGAAAAATATTATGAATCCATAGTTGTCGCCGCCAGTTAAAAGTTTGTTCGCGACATGTCGCCGACTCGAATGTACATCCACCATTATGACATGAGGTTTTGGACTGTAGGTCAGTTTGGGTCTGACTCTCGGTTTTGAGTAGCTTCTGTCAATTTCGGGCTGATTAACTTACTGACTGGCTCCCGGTTTTGAGCTCTTTGTCAGTTGTGGGCAGAGCTTTTGGTTGTTTGTCTTTTCAGGCTGTTGTTCACCTTTGGTTCGTTCGTTGATTTTGAAAGTTGGTCAAATTTGAGTTGTATGTCAGTTCCGGGCGTTCATTTGTTTCCGGCTGTTCATATATTTTGGACTGTTCTTCAGTTTCAGCTTTTCTGTCAGGTCTAAACTGGTTGTAAAGTTTAACCTATGTGTAAATTTTTAGCTACTTTTCACATATGCTGTGTCTATCAGTTTTTTACTTTTCAACATTTTTGAATCGTTTATCAGCAGTTTCAAACGATTTCAGTTTGCAATAATGGAAAGCTGAAGAATTTTCTTTTACTCGTCAACGTCAACATTTATTGAGAATTTGTAGTCGAAAGAAATTGGAATCTCCGACTTCTCTACAATTCTTTGAAAAATCGTTTGCACTTCTCTACTCGATTTTTGAAGATAGACTAAAAGATTATGTCGATACGTTCAATTTGAAAACTTCAAATCCTGAGCGAATATTAAAATGTTTATGAGTTTTGAAAGCGTCCGGAATTATTTTAACGAGCCCTGATCGAGTCTTTACAAGATGTTTGAAAGTCTTGAAAGAAACGAAACAAATGAAATCCTAACAAGTTTTCAAATACTATTAACTTAAATACGCAGGGTATCTACTGGTGGTGGAAAGTCCGTCAAGTCCTGAATATTGAAAATAAGTCCTAAAAGTCCTGAAAAGTGCTGAAAAAAAATTGAGAAGTCCTTCCTTTCTGTTATACTTGTAGTACATATTTTTTAAACCACGTTCTTCAAAAATCAACGTTCGTTCTAAAAGATTGGAATTTTCAATAACAATAATAATAATAATAATAATAATAATTATTATTATTATTATCGAACAGAATGAATGAGAATGTTTATTACTCACAGGGAGGGGGAAGTGGGGAAGTAAAAAGGAGGGAGACGTAAAGGGGATAAAACAATTGAAAACAAACAAATAGAATTGCCCGCTCGGGGAAAAGATGTAAAATATGCCGGCTACAGTCCTGCAAAAGGTCCTATGAAGTACTTCATTTTTACTTTCCTATTTCTGTAGACACCCTGATAAGCCTCCCGATCTGCAAGGGTTGACATAATTTTGACCTGTGTCAATTTTGCGAATTTTGACACGGTATTTTGACAATCATTTCAACCAATCAGAGCACTCCGATGTATTTTTGACTTCTTGACACACTTTTGACCGATCGATTTTGCTATACAAGTGGGCGGAGCCTACGCAATTGTCAAGGACAGACACTATTTTGACTCAAAAAGAGTATCTTTTGACGCTGATTTTGCAGATTGGGCTTATTGTGGTTTTGAAGAGTTATTAGAATATGCATTAACCTTCGTGATGCAGGGGGTCTGGTTATCCGAGTGGATAGCGCGTTGGCCTCGGTATCCGGAGGTCCCGGGTTCGTGCCCACATAGCAACTCGCCAGATTTCGACCCAGGCCGGTTTTTGGGCCAGAAGGGAAGAGGGCGAAGGTAGCCCTAACAACTCCTCGACGTCTCTGAGGTAATGCTCGAAAGGGCGAATTTCAGAGCTCGAGTTAAGAGCAAATTAGAAAAGAATCTTAGAGAAGTCTTGAGGGGTCTTATCATAATTTTAACTGAGTCCTGACGAATCTCAACACTCCTTAACGAGTCTTAGTGGGTGTAATCACCTTCGTTGATTGGTTTAATCTGATGTGTCTATACCCTCTTACGAAAAAATTGGTAACGATCAGAATATTACAGCTCAACAAAATCATCTAGCTGCATGTCAGCGATCCTAAAGCGTTAATTTATGAACCAAATGCATTGAGTTTTGCATTTCATTCAAGAGTACCCCAAGCTGACTTCCATCTATATACATTGTCCTAGTTGAATTCCCGAATTCTAAAATTGATTTTGTCGGTCACAAATCGCAACTCCGCCTACGTCAACACGCGAATGGAGTTGAAGAGGCAGGAGAATTCAAATTTGAAAAGATACTCGTGCTTCAGTAGTAACAATTTGACCTCGAACCTGTGCAGCTGCCATATTACCTCTAAGTTGGTCGCATCAATACTGGCGAAACACGAATAGTTTGAAATTTGAACGATCGCTATCAGAGGTGGCGTTTTATAGTCTCGAGGGAGGGGCATTTCTAATTTTTGGTTGACAAACAAAAAAAAAGTTCTTGCAGGAATTTCTCTACAGGCGTTTTAATTCTTATTTTTTATATTCAGTTTGGAAGAAATCGTATTCAGTAGCAGTTTTCCGGAACGACGCGACGGGAGAAGAGGGGCAGTTGTCCTTTTTTCTTCCATGATCGCCACTCAAGATCTATGCTTAGATTTCGTCTGGCGTTTTCCTATTGAATTACGATTCCAGTATCGTATTCTATCTGAAACCATTGAAAAAAAAAAGACATAATTGATTTGATAAGTACGATCATATGAAAATCTGAAAGATGAGGAAAGCGGGCAACAACTTTCAGGGAAGGGAAACTGTGAGGGAGAAAAACTAAGTTTGAGGTTGATTCTCATTCGTGGCATTTTGTGAAGAAAAACTGATCTTCAACTCAGGAAGACTGTATTAAAGTGTTATTTTTTGAAAAGTCATTTTAAAATTTTGAACCCCTTCCTTTTTTGGCAGTTTTTCACGACTATTTCTGAAGTTAGTGTGGATGGTTATTTTTTAATCAATTTACAGCGGAATTCGTATTTACGGGACAGTGTAGGCAACTTCTTCGGCACGTCCGACTAACTCGTCTATTCATTCTTTTCATGGCATCGAGTTGAAGAAAGAACGACGCGGCGTTCACCCAGTAAGACCATCAGTGAAATTTAGCGTCGTATCTGCATAGATGGCTAATTACTGTTTTTCGAATTGAAGAAGCGAATACAGAGAGACAACACGCAATTAAAATTTCTCGGAAGCGATAACTTCGTTATTTTGTTGAGGAAATTAACAAGCTATAAAACTTGCACTCAATTTAAGTCGGGAAGAAAAACGCGTAAAAAATATAAAAATAATGACTGACGCTTCGATTGTATTTACAAATTCACTGAGCGGCAGTTGCTGCTCGACAGCCTAGTGTGCGTGTAAGATCGTAAACCAAGAACGAAAGGTTCTGTGTTATGACCGGAGAAACAAAACGAACGATAAACAGTTCCTGTGACAAAGGATACGGAAATTTGGGAAATTTGAAAAAACTAATTCTGAAATTCCATCCATTTTTCCAATTTCCGTATTTATCTGGTAGAGACACTAATGAACGTCTGTTTTATGCATGGAAACCCGGCAATTAATCTTATTAATTGAGTGGATCGGTAATGTGCGATACAACCTTCAACCAAACTCGATTTCCTAATGAATGCACTCCGGACGGTCGAACTAAATACGTAAAAATACGTTTTAAATTGAGGAGTACGCCCATATTTGTTAATTAGACACTTACACTCGAATTATGTATGTATATTGTGAATCGCTGATAACTGAGTGGACGGCGTTAACTGTTGTTGTTTGTTCTAAAAATCGTGTTAACGCGACCGTTTTCCACGGGGAAATTCTCATTTATCGGGTTACGAAGAGCTTTGAAAAAAAAAAAAGGAGCGGAGCCAAAATGCAGTTTAGAATCCTGCACTAGTAATTTCCACGCATTAATCTTCTGCATGGGTATCGTTAACATTAATGGGTACGAAGATAATGTTCTTTGAAATATACCGGCAGGCCGTGCGCGTATGAAAGGCTATCATAAACGTCCTCCCCCTCCTAATTATGGTGGATCATTGTCTAATCAGGAAGATATTGGTGGTAATTCCATACAGTTTACACAACACGACAAAAGTAAATGATGCTAATCGAAGTCCCGGAACAGAAATTTTTTGCAAAGTTTCGTTCGAAATACTAACGGGTTTATTGTTTGTTTTTTTCCACAGTGTACAGTTTTCCGGCTGATAATGATGATGTACAGAATGACGATGACACACCGAAGGGACCGCCACCAGAAATAGAGAGCAAGCCACTAACTGTCATACTTGAAAAAGGCGAATCGAGTACGCTGCCTTGCAAGATAAAAAACGGACGTAGTAAGTTCAAAGGATATGTTGCATAACTGTAAAGGTGCGACAGAAAATTCATTACCTCGGAAAAAATAAAGGATTCTAAAGTGACAGGAATGTAATAAGAGGTTTTGCTACTGATTGTTCACTTTTGATTAACAAATGAAAACAGTTACCTACCTTTTCAGCTTCATTCCTGAAAGATTGGCAGAGCTTTCTCACGTTTTTAGTTTCTTTTTTTTTTTTTTTTTTTCGCATTCCTCTCGAACCCTTGTTTTTATCGAAGAAAATGAGTTCTGCAAAAAAAACTCTCACATAAAATCAAAATTACCGACAAAACGATACTACGTTTGCTGTTTTGACCTAAAACCTGAATACGAAGCTAAGAAAAAACATTTAACAATGGTCGGGGTGTCTTATCAATCACACGTCATACAAAAGTTCTACAATTGAGGCAATAATCATACAAGTCGTACAAAAGTCGTACAATTTCCTTTAATTATTTACAAATTTGGTAATTGTTTCTGAATTATCATAATATTTCTTATCAAAATATGGCCAAATTGAAATTTGATCGAAAAAATTGTGTTCTTTTTCCTCGTGGAAATTCTGTTCAAATGTGAAAATGTTCCGAAAAAAAATAACAAGAAGTTCACACAAAAATCACACAAAAGTCATACAAAAGTCATGGTGGAAGTACTTGGTAGACATTCTGATGGTTGACTACTGAAATTTATTTTTCCTCTTGGCGGGGGAGGGGGTAATCTCCATATTTCCCGTATTTACCGCACTGCTTCGACTGTAACCATGAAGAGCATCAAACGAACCTTGTACATCCCTTTGCCTTTACACATGTGTGACTACAAACACGAGACGTTAGAGCATATCTTAAGAGATTTTCACTGGGTGGCACTAATAATTTCAATAATTAGTGGCGTACAGGACCGTATTTACGTATAAGAACATTCCTAGGGTGGCAGATTTTGGAGGGCGGCTCTACTTTTCGAGACTTTTTTAAAATATAATTTATTATTTATTTAAATGACAAAGAAAAATAACGAAAATCTGAGGGGACAGCAATTTTTATTCTGCCTAGAGGCGTGAGAATGCTAAATCCGGCCTTGGTGGCGCACATGGAC
The DNA here is from genome assembly GCA_031841125.1 of Acanthococcus lagerstroemiae. Lineage (NCBI taxonomy): Eukaryota > Metazoa > Arthropoda > Insecta > Hemiptera > Eriococcidae > Acanthococcus > Acanthococcus lagerstroemiae. The sequence continues at coordinate 37,102,554 of CM063108.1, read as the reverse complement.
CAAAATTTGGGGAGGGTGAGGGCTGAGGTAGAAAAATGTATTCGGTTACATTGATTTAGACGAATGATTGTAGAATGAAGCATGTGGCACAATCGCACTTTGCTGCTTGGCACTACATCGCCACAAGGTGACACTAGTGCTGCCCACTTTGTATGACAATTTATGGCCTGCGGACGATGTGCCCATATTCTTGGAGCCGGCTCTCCACCTTCATAGGCGCCGACTTTTCATTTCCACAAGTGTCATATTGGTAGTAAGAAATTTCCCTCTTCCTCTCCAAGGCAGTTATAGAGAACCGTTTTAATTATTTAAACCGTGAAAATAATGACAGTTTTGGTCGGTTTTGGGTGTACAGTAGACAAGTGAAGTGCAAGGAATGAAAATTGTTTAATTGTCAGGTGTGGCACAGGTTTTTCCAAAGTATGGCGCACTGTTTCGGCCACATTTATGTTTGACGTCTATGCCCGCCTTAGTATCTTCCCATTCATAGAAATGGAAGTCTGCCGCGCATACCTCCCCCCCCCCTCCCGAACCAAACATTTATTCGTGGCGTATAGTTTTGTCATAGAAGTAGTGTATTTTCTCGAGCTTCCTTTTTTTTGTTAATGCCAATCGAGATAGGTATTGTTGAATTTTTGAGACGGCTGAATTTGATTTTGATATAGCTTAATCTTTATTTAAACCTGTGAGTGTCTGGGGGGGGGGGGTAAAATGGAATGCCGTATAAATTTAAATTACAATGTTTTGCGGTTCATGAATTCATTTTTGACACACACACTATCGATCCTCATTTGAAATCTGGGGTACCTAGTGGAGAAGGGGTTGTCAAATCAGATAAGTGTACAAGTGTTGTTTAACTCATAATTTTTCAAGTTTTGATGGTCAACGAAGGAATATTTATCGGAAAGCCCGATTGCCCGTTTTTGTCCTTTGCTTCGAATGGTTCGATTGCATCCGAAATGTAAACAGTCCGCTTCCCTCATAGTTCGATTGCGTCCATCATAAAATTGTGTTTGACCAAGTGATGTCATAAAATTACCTCATCTAGCATGTCGATCTCGTTTCTGTTTGCGTCCTGCGCTCTAATTAGTTGAAAAAAAGCACTCTTTTGCCTCAAATCCCAGTTTTGGTTGTGTGCTGAGGTTTTGTGACCCTCTGTTTGTTAATTGAGGATGGAGTCTGGATGAGTCATAGCCCAACCTCAGTGAGTCTAAATAGAGTCAAAAAATCTGAACAAATCCGAGTCAGTCGCACATACCTCAAAATGTGGTCTGATAAATATCAAGGAGTCAGCGCGAGTCTCATCAGAGTCTAACAAGGCTTAAAAGTCTGAAGGAGTCTGATTGAGTTTTAGCGGAATCTGATGGTCTTCACGAAAAGGATGTGAGTGGTCTTAAACCTTTCGCTGCCTACAAGACACCGTTTGTCCCAACGATTTTTTTAAAATTATACTGGGTCAAAGATACGTTAGAAACAGGACTAGTTGTATCCCACTGGTTAGAGTACCTACAGAAGCATATCTTAGCTCATTCACGTCTCGGTAGATGGCGTGGTTGTTTCGGAAATAATTTTTTTGACTTTCATTACTTTACCAGTGGGACATGCGCTGTCCCAGGTCCATTAAGGGCTCAAGGAGGAGTGAAAAGTTCTCCAACACCGAATTCGTATTATGGAGAGTCCATTCTACAGTTTCCAGTTAAAAAATAATTCAAATTGTAAAAAAAAAAAAAATTGGGAGCGACAACTTTAAAACTGCATACTGACCAAAACATTCTATTAGCTTTCCAAAATAAGACCTAGATCTACATAGGTGTTCTTTCTTCTGCATTTCTGAACAAGGCAAGTTGTGCACTCACCTCCATGTTTTCAGTTCCGCGGTTTATTCAGATTTTGAAGAATAGTTATTTGGATGTATATTGAAAGTCTTGACTGTAGTTCGATCCGCCTTCTTGTGGTGCACTCTGGATGACGCTAAATGGACTGTGACGCAATGGAAGTATGAGCCTGGACGCAATAAAACTCTATATCGGACCGCAATGAAACCATTCATTTTCTTCAATCATTTATCTCCCCTTACTGATCGGGACGCAATCGGGCGACGCCCATATTTATATCTGTATTTTCAACGTTGAGAACTGGAGTTTGTTAGGAAGTGGGAAAGAGGGTAAGGGCGTGGGAAGGGTATAGATTCTTATAAATAAAAATATGGTTATCATGTCCTAGATGTTCATAGTCAGGGAGTCTGTTTTTAATACTAATTTGACCCTATCTTTAAAATTGGGGCATGGGGGTTCAGAATTGAAAAGTTTTTTGGTGCAATATGGATATCATGTTCAAGATTTTAAATTTCTGTAATATCGTTTTTCATGTTCGTTTGATCCTCAGTTAATAACTGGGACGGTTGTTTAGGGACGGAAAGTGAAGGAGAGTAGAGCTTTATTTATTCATTTATTTATTTTAAATTTGAGTCCCACCTCACGGCGATGGTGGCCAATTACAAAGGAGAACTGGTAATAAAAAAGGGAAAGGAGAAAAAAACTTCAAGAACAATGTAAAATACTTCAAAGCAACAAAAGAAAAAAAGAAAAGAGGTAGAGAAACAAGAAAAGGAAGTAGTCGACGCCCTCAAACCACCAACTTCCTCGCCTGGTAGCAGTAATCCAACAAGAGAAGTGGCAATCCCATTAACATACCAAACAATTACTATACAGTTAGATGACACTCCTCAAGTTTTTGTGGGTACTTGGTACTGTTCTCTCTCCTAACCTCATTGTCTGGGGCCTGTATTTTAATCTGACTGACTGAGGTCACTGCACTACGTTTAATTTTGTTAATTTGAGTTATTTCAAAATGGATGAAAATGTGTGATTTTGGATCTTCGATTCTTAATCTTAGCTCTTTAATTCACGTCAATTATAAAAGGCGAATATCAGACTGTTATTTAATGGATGGAGAAGAAAAACGAAACAGAGTGGGACACGTCAGGTCACATGGTAGAAAAATCTTATGCTCTCGGATCCTGGAATAGAACTCTTGGTAAAGATATTTTTCCCGATTCAGAGAGTAGTGTACGCACAGATAGATAGACGGGCGGACAGATAGCTAGAATCATGTGAGGTATAGTGAACTATAACTTGACTTTCGGATTCAAGATCGGAGGTAGTTATTATTTACTTTAATATTGAGGTTAGATACAGAAGTCTGCAGGTGGCTTGATAATGATGGGCACTCGTCATGCATCCAGCCTGATTAAGACATACTTTGAGACGCATGAGGAAAGGGACATTTTCACCAAAATTTTGATTTTCATTTTTTCGGCCTATTTCATGAAGAAACACCTCAGAGAACGGATGAAAGTTCCGTAAGCCCCTAACTTCAAAATTCATGGAGGTATTACATTTTTAAGACAATGAGTCAACGGGATAAATAACAACTGGATAGCACACCTCTACGATGCGTGATAACGTGACGAATATTCGGACCGGACAAACAACAACACCAACGAATTAAATGAACAACAACAACAATGATGCGGTGGTATTTTTATGCGAAAAAGAAAATCACTCGGATTTCGATGAAAATGAGATCATCTGAAAGGAAATTTTATTTGCCACAAGGCATGTTCTTTCAATTTTCTCGAGATATTTTGAAAAAACATTAAAATTACCATAAACTGCTGCGCTGAACTCCCCTTTTTCGACCCCGGTTCCTTATCAGTTTTTCTTCAGTTGATGCTAGCGAACCTACAATTTGCTCAGTCCCCATACCATTCGTGATATGACGTCAAACATGCCTTCAGGACTCTTACAGTTCACATTTTAATTCAAGCTGGATTGTAATTTGAGAACTGAAAAACACTGAGAAACGAATCTCAGAAAATAATTACTCCTACTTTAAACGTTTTTCCCGTAAGATTGCATTTTGGGTCAACAGGTCCCTTTTCTCATGCGTCCTCACGATTGGAGACCTGGAAATATTTAAGCAGACAAACTTTTATATCTTAGTTACAAATTTCTTTCATAAAGTTGTGCCCGCCCGGGAATATTGAAATAATTGTAAGGCAAATAATTTTACCCTGAGTACTAGAACTCCTGCATGCCAGTAGACTCTCGATTATGCGAAACTCTCAATTATCCGAACTGAACATTTTTCTCTCAGTTATATCTGAATTTTACGATTATTCGAATGTTTCTTGATTATCCGAACATGCGTGCCAAATAGATCGGGAATTTTCATTTATTTCTCATTATTTACCCGCAATAAACGACTAGGGAAATGATGAGAGTTGTATCAGGATAATTACAATTAAGGGGGGGGGGGAATACAAATTTGAAGAACCTCGCGATTATCCGAATTTTTGATTATCCAAGCTTCTCATTCCCCAGTTACTTCGGATAATCGAGTCTGTAGTCGTGATTGTCAATTCAAAAAATAATGTCAATGGCCTGTCATTAAATTTATTGCTCCGGAAAAGTGGGAAACCGTTGACATTCGGCTAGAAACATGCACGTGATTGAGAGTACTTGTCCGTGCTCCAAGGTGCTCCAAGTTCCCCAAATGTTCCCCATTTTGAGGAAAGATTCCGTTCCCTCCTCCATGAAAAAAGTCCTTTATTCGGATTGAAATTCTCCAAGAAATCGAAATGGCAGCATTTTCCCCCGAATATAAGTGAAAATGATGCATTTTTTATGAAAGCTATTAGAAATCGCGCAAACGGAAGAAAGTCCCCCGAAATCCAGAAATAAGTCTTGTATGATTCCTGTAATCCCCTGTTTGTAGTTTGTGACTTCGATGGACACCCTGGTAATGTTATTTTCCTCGCAATTCCAAACTAGGAACTTGTCGCATAGCCAGAAATCACCCGGCAGTGTTTGCTCTTCTCCCTCAGTGGAACAGAACAAACAATTTCGAATTCACATTTTCTTGATCATCCATTTTCACCCATTTTCACTTGTTTCCATCACTTCCGCCCCGTCGTCACAAACTATAGTCAAATGCAGTACAGGAACGGTAGCACGTTTTTTGCGTACATATTTATTCTATATCTAGGGTGTGCCAATTCACAATTTCTTCCTTCTGTAGTCCAGAGCGCTTTCGGCTGCTATGCCATCTTCAGTGGAGAAGAAGGAAGAAATTGTGAATTGGCACACCCTAAATATAGAATCTACCAAGTTCACTCACACTCCAACATGGACAGTAAGTACATATTTATGTCCACGTTGGGCTTGTATGTAGATAATGGATTGCAAAACGTGATTTCCGTGCTGGTTCCGTATAACGTATTGAACGAATAACTGACCACTGAAAGTTGTAAAATCCTCGTAAAAGTATTATCGGTGAAAGAATCGCAGAATTTTGTTAATTTTATATTTCGTGCGCGGTTTTTTATTGCGTGATAAATTGAGTTATTATAGGAAACACTTCGAGTACATAGAATTTCATTCATTTTGAAAGTAATACCTTCCGAAGGCTTGACATGGAGGAAGCCCATCAGGGGTCATCACCGTTAGGGCTGTTAAAAAGTAACGAATTTTTACTATCGTATTGTGCTTTTGCTGTCGAATTTTAAAAATGTCTATTACTTTCGGGGGGGGGGGGTTAGTGTATCATGAATCGTTAAAAAATAACTCAAATGGTGGGTAGAATATAGGTCATTTTTAGTTAGTTGTCAGAGGGAAAGGGGGCTTAATTCTGTTTTCGGATTGTGTACATAAATACTCCCATCCATTTAGATTTTATTAAACAAAATTGGCAATTCAAAAAAAAACAAAAAAACAAGCAGCTAGCTGCTGGAAGAGGGTCGGCTCTCGACTCGAAAATAGAAACTAGCCTATCTCTTATTAGCAATCGACCTTGAATAATAAAACTAAGGGATAAAGTTAACAGCTGAAACCAATGAAAGGCTAGCTAACGATTAACACTTGAGGAATATTCAAAAAGCAAGTGGCTAATTCCTTTTACCGAGGACAGGCAATCAGCCACCAACCACGAAATGTGATAATTGTGATGTGTCACAAGAAAAGGGCCTAAGTTGGTACTTGATATTGAGGCCCTTTTCTTGTGACACACCACAATTTATTCAAGAACAACAGGCCAACTGCGACAGAGCCGGATTAGCTTATCATGTAAAAGCTAACAGATTGGCTAATATTAACATCCTTCTTCAATAGCTAAGCTATCAGTCAGCTAATCTTGACCAAAATTGCTCAGCTAATAGCTTAAAGCTAAGACTAATTACTAAACTTATCGCCTCCGGAAGTCCGGATACCGGAGCTAACTTTTATCTTATTCGCGGTTATTGGAAATATCAAGAAACAGGCGACCTTCCAGAAACACAATGTTCACTTCGACTGATAACGGTTTTTCCTGAAGCTAGAAAACGTTCTCCTATATTCTTTAAATCAACCAATTTAAGTGGCATCTCTCTCAATTCGCTCGACAATATTCACGCTTTAAGAATCTCTGTTCGCTTGATAGTGGTTACTCATATGACATACAGATTCCGGAGAAGAAGCCGGGAAGATGGGCAATCCGGAAGCTAGACGTCGACCGATTAGAGGCGAGCTTCCTTGCTCTCACCTGGGGAAAGGGAGAGCGTGGGGCTGCAGAAGGGAGCGCCGCGGCCTCAGCCGATGACGTCATTAGCGGCCTGTGATAGCGCAATGCCCCGCGTCGGTCCGCCACGTGCGCGACCTCCAGCGTACTGGTGGACCGACGAGATTGCCGAGCTGCGGAAGGAATGTAACTGCCTCCGTCGTCGCTATCAGCGGATAGGACGAGATGATGGAGGGACGGGTGAAGCCTCGTAGCGGTACCAGGAGGCGCGCCGAGCCCTCAAGGCAGCCATCCGGCAGAGTAAGAAGACGGCGTGGCAGGAGCTGCGGCAGGAGGCGGACCGCGATCTCTTCGGCAAGCCGTATCAAGTCGTGATGCGGAGAGCCGGGGGGCCGTCGGTGACGAGCCGCACGGAGTCGGGAGTGCTGCAAGAGGTAGTGGAGGAGCTGTTCCCGCAGCGCCCACCACTACCAGCATCATCGTCTGGAGAGGCCACGGAGGAGTTCTGTCCACTAAGCACCGGCGAAGTGGACAGTGCCATTGAGCGGATCCGGACGAAGAAGCGGGAGGCACCAGGGCCTGACATGATCCCGAACATCGTGTGGGAGTCCAAGCATCGGGTGGAGCCGTACCTCCTGACCAACGTGTTTAACCGCGCGTTGCAGGAGGGGACATTTCCGGACCGATGGAAGACGGCGCGGCTTGCCCTCATCAAGAAGCCAGGGAAGCCAGACGGGCAGCCATCATCGTACCGGCCAATCTGCTTGCTCGAAACCGTGGGGAAGGTGTTCGAGCGAACGATCGTGGACAGGCTGGAGGCGCACCTGGAGAGGCGGAGGACGATCTCGAACAGCCAGTACGGCTTCAGGACCGGCCGTTCGACAGCGGATGCAGCACTTAGGCTGAAATCGATACGCGACGGAGAGTTCTGTGCGGCGGTCAGTCTCGACATTCGCAACGCTTTCAACTCGATACCGTACTCATGTATAGTATCGGCGTTGGAGGAGGCGCGGGTGCCGAGCTACCTCGTGCGAATTATCCGGAGCTATTTCTGCGGGTGTCGGATCGAGATGGAGTCGACGACAGGACCAGTCACACGAGCGATGACGTGCGGCGTTCCCCAGGGGTCGGTCCTTGGACCCATCCTGTGGAACGACGCCTTCAACGGGTTGCTGCGGCTGGCGGTCCCACCGGGCGTGAAACCCATTTGTTATGCCGATGACACGTTGGTGGTGTGCCAAGCCGCGACAACAGCGGAGGTCGCGACCAAAGTCAACCGGGCGTTGGAGTTGCTGACCGGATGGATCGAGTCGGCGGACTTATGCTTGGCGGTGCAGAAGACGGAGGCAGTTCTGTTCACGACGCGCCGCAAGTACAGCCAACCAACCAACGTTCGTGCTGAAAGGAGAGAGGATCGCACCATGTCCATCGCTGAAGTATCTGGGGCTGTGGTTTGACGGGAAACTGTTGTTCCGCGAGCACTTCCGGAGAGCGGCGGCGAAGGCAGATCGGGTCGCTGGGCAGCTGTCGCGTCAGATGGCGAACCTGGGCAGCCCGAGGGAGCAGAAGCGGAGGTTGTACGCGAGCGTCGTGCTGTCGGTCCTGATGTATGGAGCACCGGTATTCGCGGACATCGTCCAGATCCCGTACTGAAGAGTGGAGCTAGAGAAGGTGCAGCGGAGAGTCGCGTTGAGGTGCGTCAGTGGTATCGCACCGTGTCATCGGAGGCGGTAAGCGTGCTGGCGCGCCTCCCACCCATCGAGCTGAAGGTCGACGAGTTGGCGCAGCCGTACCGGGCGCAGAAGAAGGCGAGGTCGCGGCAGGAGGCACGCCGGGCGAAGCGTGGCATACAGCTGCCCACGCTTCAGCGATGGAAGGAGAGGCTCCCCCAGTCTTCGAAAGGCGAGTGGACCCGAGAGCTGATCGGTGAGCTCAACCTGCGGACAGGTAGGAAGCACGGGAGCCTGAAATTCCACCTGACCCAGGTCTTGAGCGGGCATGGTTGTTTCGGCTCGTACCTGCACCGGATGGGTTTGGCAGCAAGCGCCGAGTGCACCCATTGTGCAAGCGGAGAGGAGGACACGCCGTGGCATACGCTGTTCGAATGCGACGCCTGGGAGGAGGAGAGGCGCGGGGCGGTCACCATCGATCCCGGAGACGGCGTGATCGACCGTCTTGCGCCAGACACCTTGGTCCCGGAGCTGTTGAGGAGCCAAAGCGGTTGGAACCGGGTGTCGGGTTTCGTTTCGGCCATCATGCGACGGAAGATGGAGGCTGAGTGGTCGAGACAGAGGACGCAAGGAGGAGAAGCTGGACTTGCTGCTCCTGCTCCGGAGCGGATACCATTCAGCGAAGCTCGCGCGTAGCACCAGGGCTGGAGCAGAGCTCGCCCGTAGTGCAAAGGCTGGAGCCACAATCAGACGAGTCTCACGCGATGAGTGAGTGCAGGTGAAGAAGCAGCGCGTCCGGCTGCGGAGGACCTGAAATTTCCAGGCGAGCGCTCTGGGAGTGCGGACCTCGGTCAGTAGGGAACCCCGTGGTGGCCCTGGCAGGACGCGCGCACCTTTCCGGCCAGGAGAAATGGGGGCTCGGACCCGGCATCTGTGCGTTTCCCTCGGTACTGATGCGATGCCCGAAAGGTTGATTTCCGGTGCCGGGGGTGCGGTGTCTCAGGGGTCACTTTGGCATGCGTGCATCGCCATACGTCCCACCACACCATGACATACAGATTAGCAAACATAATCCATTTCTTAATTTACCCGCATGAAAACCACTAAGATTTCCAGAAACTGAGTATATCGCAAAAACTTATTAAAAACTTTCACGAAAAATAAACAATGGTCAGATTCATTAACTCTATCAGTAGCGCGTAGCGTAGCGTCGCTCTAGTGTATGACGGGCCTAATGAAGAACAAGGTCAATGAGCTCGGAAATAAAACGCCAAAATGAACTGAACTGGAAGTCTTTCACTTCAGTGACGTCATGAGCATACTGGAGAAGAAAAAAAGAGTGATTGCAATAGGCTCGGCTACTAGTAGCGGACCCTAAGAAAAAGATAATGTTCCCTATCTTTCTACTGGACTACTCCCTGTATATGCATCTGTCATGGCAATTACTGAGATTACATACTGAAATGTTGAACCACTGGGTGTTTCAGTACTATATTTCCGAAATGTCCATAGTTGAAGTACAGCACAAATTACATGCGAGTGTGATGTGTTGCCTAGCTTATATTTTGCGGGAACGGGGACTCAAAGCACCCAAATGTTTTATTGGGCCTCGGAAGTAATACTTTTCTCTAACGAGGATTGTTAGAATAATGACTTTTTTATTCAAGAATAACTGGCTCAACAGAAGTATCCTCAATCGTTGGCGGAGAATCACTTATCTAACCTTATTTGTGAGCAAAAAATATTCCCCTAATTTGGCAAACCCTTATCAAAATACGTTGTACCTCGGCACTTATAAGGTGTCGACTAGCCATCATGTTATACATGTATGCAATATGCTTTTTACTTACATTTCTACTAGTGTCTCATGAGAAGATGGTACACAAAACGCCTACTCAACTAATATGAGACTTTCACCCTCACCCATAATAGCCACGAACTCGGTCTTGAACGCATGCAGTTAGTCCTCCAATAGCCTGAGGTATTTATTATTATGATTTTTTCTGAACTCAAATTCATCTGAGTAAACTAGATTTTCTAATGTATTTCAGAAACGTATCCTGCGTGGGCGCTGGTGTGGACCTTCAACGGAAGTAGAACCTTATTCATAGATGAACGCAAGTCTATATCCAACGAACATTTTTTTGATTATGAATTGGGCCCAGACAGCAGCTTGATAATAAAAAACTTCACGCAAGACATGGCTGGTCTGTATCGATGCGTCTTCAATGTGGCCGATGTTATTCACACGGTTGGCTACAAAGGTAATGTACTCGTACAGTCAAAGATGGTTTCGTTTTGTGATTACATACATGTGGTCGAGTTGTGTTCATGTGTAGCAAGCTTATATAGGTCTTCGTCTGTTCCAATGCCGAGAAGGAAGTTTTAGAGCATTGGACTGTGTGCTGGTTTTGTCCTTTGACGCTCGACTCAATTACCGGCTGATGGTGGTGCGATTCTTGTTGGGATCTTTCATTCTTTGGGTCGGTGCGGCGGGATTATGTGAGTTGTATAACTAACCTATTTTTCTTACAGCCACCGTTGAAATTGGTCATACGCCGAAAGAGGTCGAAACTGGTAGCGATCTGATCCTATCGTGCAAAGTCTCCGGATACCCAACACCGAATGTGGAGTGGTATAGAAAGGTGAATAATTGCGTTCAGATCGAGCGAGTTCGCTCGAGTCCAGAACGTGTTCTCTATTTATCGTTCCTAATTCTGTAGCGAGTGGACTTTCGAAGGCAAATTGCTAAGTGAGAGGCTCGATGCGTCGAATTTGTATTTTGTTTCATTTGACAGCCCGATTTCAGGTCTATAACCGTCTTTTTTTTTGTCTCCATCGGGGATTCTCCGCTAAAAAGATACCACTTTCTCTAAACAAAATGATGATCTTGTTCTTTGGTGTGTAAGGGAATGAGCGCAAAAGTATATTTTATTTCCAATTCTCTTTTATAGTTTGTGAAAAATTACTCCTGGGTTATTCTCCCAATATCTAGTAAGAGTTTTTTTGTTTTTTTTAGCATTTTGAATTTATTTTTTGAGGGATTTGTTTCATGGAATGTGTAATGTATATTATGTACCTTAAGGTATATATGTGAGTTTCAACAACCTACCACCCCCTCTAGTTGGGGCAGAGGTATATGATTTGTAAACGACAAAGGAATTTTTGTAGATTACGATGGCATTTCTGCAGACAACGAAGGAATTTTTGAAGACGGCGAAAAATTTCTTGTAAATAACGAAGGAATGGTCCACCTAGTCTTTCGTCAGTGAACTGTTATTTTATTTTTCTGAGACACAATGAACATCAAGCATCAACATGGCCGACGTCTTTGAGGATATTGCCTGATCGATCGATTATAAGTCGTTAATGAAAATTAATATATTCCTTCGTTGTCTGTTACAGTTTCTTCATTGTTTATTTCAGTTCCTGCGTCGTTTGTGTAAACTTCTCTCGGATTAGGGCTGTCAAAAATCGAAAATGTTTCTGATCGATTTAAATCAATTTGTTATCCTTTCTTATCAATTTATCTCTATTTAAATCGATAATTCAATAATTTTTCAAGTTACGTTCTACAGAGTCGCATGTCTCTTGATTCAAGCGTGTAGCCTGCACTCCTGCTGCCTGGTAATCCAGTATTGTGAACAGGAGCCAAATATACACGAAAATGGGTATTCAGAGTTGAAATGCTGAGACTGAACTAAGAACAGATTACTGATAACAGAACTAACTTCACGCGGTCAGTCGGTCAGCCGTTTGGTTCCTTTTTGGTCTTCTCACTTCTCTCTTTGAAAAGCAAGGAAACAGAACAGGGCTATTCTGCCATGTTAACTAAGAACAACCTAAGTATGTGCATTGATACCAACTTTTCAGGAACGCCACAAAACTTTGGAAAAGTGCAGCATTCTTTTTAGTCGCAGTTAATCCGAATAACATTTTTCTAGAGCTACTACGTCATAAAATTATTATCGTCGATGGCCAACTAGTGCATCTTATTTCCTTCCATTAAAATTTGCACATGAGACATTTTGTCATTAGAAAATGTTAGGGGAAAATTCCTTATCTATAGACATGAAGTAAAGTAAAACAGAAAAGTCATATGCGGCGTTTTTGACTAACATAGTATGTAACCTAGTGCTCTTGTAATTCAAGTTGGGAAAGTGAAGTATCATGGCTCCACAGTGATACGCAGGTACATGAGGTATTTTGTTCAACAGAACAGTGTACTTTTGTAATATGAGGTGCTTTCGTCTAATAAAATGCTGCTAAGATGAGAAGATACTAGGTTTTTTTGTCGTAGGGGAGACCGGGGAACAGTGTAACAATGATCATTAAACTGCTTCATAACACTCTAAAATGTTGCCGTTTTGGTTACTAGATAGTAATTTTGGAAAGGAATCTGTGAAGGAGAAAAAAGAAGAAAAAATGCAATGCCTCGACTTTATCTACAACACAAAAATTTTTAATCGATTTATTGGTCTTTCTCCGCTATAATTTTAAATATTTTTGAATCAAAATATTTTCAATAAAATTTATCAGAGTTTTTTTTTTTGGGGGGGGGGGGAATAAAAATTGTAAAAGTCCCAACTAAGTCAACTCTCAGAATTTCCAAGAATCAACGCAAAAGAAGAAAAACCTTTTGACTTGTTGGGATTTCCCAGCTTCTTAACTCAATTCCCAAGTATCAAAGCAAAAAAAAGAAAATTAGCTTGTTGGATTTTTCCAACTGACTTCAATCAAATGGTACATTTTCCCAACTGCTGAGTGAAAAATTCCTACGTTGGGGAGGGGGGGGGGGTAAGTTGCCCCCTATCGGTTCGTCCCTGAGTACAGTTTGGATTTAACTTGATAGTTTTTCGACAGTATATCATACTTGATAAAATGATGTGATGTGGAACAGTGTAACAGTATTTCTTTCCTCCATACGTCTGTGCACTGCCGTTCATGAAATGTTTACATTTTGATAAGTCCGGTATCCGCTAGTGATGGAAATGAGAATATGCTAATTTTTAAAATGCTGAGCATTTTATGAATATTCTCAGCATATGCTCGTTGAGTAAATGATCCAAAATTTGAGCATTGAAATAATGAGCATTTTCCCGAGCATTTTCTCATTTATATATGCTCAATGAGCAAATGCTCGGAAAAACATAGAAATAATGAGCATTTTTTCATTTTCCCCGAGCATTTTCTCATTTTCCCGATCATTTTCTCTTTTATACAGATAAAACGAGTATAAATTTCGAAAATGCTGAGCATTTGCTCAAATGCTGAGCATATGCTCATCCAATAGAAAATGCACTGCGGTTTTAAGCATATTTTCATACTGAGCATATGCTTGAGCATTTTGAGAATATGCTCACCAAAAGAAAATGCTCGAGCATTTTCCATCACTAGTATCCGCTAATTTTGATGAAACTGTAGTTTGTGCGTTGTACGAAGAGATTTTTGGATCTATTATTCAGAAAATTCTGGATTTTACCCTATCAACTTCTTGCCAATGTTACACTGGGTACCCAGGTACTAGAGTACAGAGTAACAAAAAGGTACATGGCTAAAATAATTTCTAGATTCTTCAGGTTTTAACATTTTCAGGCGGTAATAACACCAAAATGTAGCCAGCGGTTGTATCTTCCAAGTGCGGTGTTGAAGTGTGAATTCAAAATTAATTTGCAGTCCACATATCAAAATGGAAGAAAAGTGTTACACTGTTCCTCGGTCTCCCCTAAGTATTTTCTGTGTACATATATATATATATATATTTTTTTTTTTGCATTTAATAGCGAGCATACGATGTTTTCCCTTCACATTCGTGCGTAGAATTGTGTGCTCTATCATAATTCATCAAGAAGTCAAATTCACAAAATTTGCACTTAGGTTGTTCTTAGTTAACACGGCAGTATTCCATACTTGACACTATCAGTGGAAGATGCTCTTTTCAATACGGGAAGCGTAAGGCAGTTTTTACAGATTCTTTATTTTAATTTTCAATAAAAAAAAATTATTGCTCCAACATTCTTAGTTTCTGAGATACCAAACGGTTACTTAAATATTGAGTTATTGGGAGAATGACCCTTCTAAACTTCTGCGCTTGAATGGAGAACTACAAGGTACACTTCGTAATGGTATTATCTTGCAAAAAATTGACCAACAGGGTTCATTCACGGTGGAATGTGAAAAACTGATCCTATTCTTATCTTCTTTTACGGTCTGATCAACCCTGGTGCTCAGTGCCTCGTATATGTTTAAAGGATTTTGAAATGTCTTTTATCTGCAGAACGTCGACAAAATACAGGTTTCACGAATTCGAGTTTTCTTTACTTATTTTTCATTTTGCTCTACGAATAAAATATAGTTTTTTTCCTGTTTCCACTTAAAACTACAGAATCAATCCGTAATCCTGTTCAATTGTTTTAACCGATTGCTATTCCTTTTTTCCGTAGAATTTTATTGGTAGTAGACAAACCATTGGCACGACGGCCAATATCACAATTCCAAAAGTAACTTTGTCTGATTCCGGTGTTTACACATGCTCCGCTTCTAATTCAGAAAATCAAATTCCAGCGTCCAGGAGTATTAAGGTCACCGTTATAAATGGTAAGTCTTCAAAAGTGGTACAACTGAATCATTGAGAACTTGAGCAATTTCCTCTTGTCTCAAATGAACTAGCTACAAATTTTGCGTAGAGAGATATTGAAAAGCGTATCGATATTGCGGTTTCTTGAGTCGCTGGTTTCGAGACTATCTCTTTAGATTTTTGATCTGTTCTGATTTGGGTTGTAAATCAGACATTATTTTGCCCTTCCAAGGGGCGAAATTGATATGCTTTAAAATTCGAGCAAAATATTGACTAATTTTGAAAATGTCCTTAAATTTTTCTTTTGAGCCCCGATTTGAATCCCGAAATTGAAATTTCACCCTTCAAATAAACGAAATTGACAGTTGTCTTTGAAAATTAAATAATAAAGGACGACAATAAGGGTTTTAAGAATGCTGATTTCATGAATTTCATCAATTTTTGATCTTGCCCCGATTTGAGCTCCTAATTTAACATCCTACCTTTTTAGAAGAAGGCGAAATTGACTTGGATTTAATAAATAATCGAACCGAGTATTCGAATAGGAGTTCCGTGGGTCGCTAATTTCGACTGTTGTATTCGAGTTTTGATTTCGTTTCAGTTTGATCTTCAGAGTCAAAATTTGATCCTTCAAAATGGTTAAAATCAACTTGGTCTAATAAATTAAACGAAATATCAATTTTGTTTTTAAGGGGGGTTGCTAGTTTAGAATAGAGACGGACAAAATCACAAACGATATAATTTGAGGTCAGTGATTTAAATCATTAAAAAAATTCATCAATGATGAAAATCAAAATAATTTTTGAAGAATAGTTTTCTGTTATGACCGAAATTATTATGATTTTAAAACCACAAAAATTAAAATCAGGAAACCAATAATTGATTGTAAAATAATGATTTTAAGGTCAAACATAAAATAATTTAAAATCCATAGGTAATAATTTTTATTTATTGATTTTTGATTTTGCCCATCTTTGCTTTCAAATTCTATATGAAATTTTTGATTCCAAATAAATGAAATAGACTTAATTTGAAAAATCCGGCAAAACATAGAAGTATGGTTTTCTTGGGTTGTTGAATTCGAATATTTCATTACATTTTTCAGCATCTCATTTAAGGCTTCACAGTCATAACTTCATCATGAAAATTGACATTTTCTACTTTGAAGTTCTAAGTTATCTTCGTGCATATCGTTGGAAAACAACGGTCCACCGGAATCAAGCCCATGGCATTGGAGGGATGGGGCTAGACAATCAGAAACGTTGCTCCGCTTTCCCTTGTGCAGACTGGTTTCATCGTCCTTGGAGTGTTGATATATTTTTCAAATTCGGCGAAAGAATAAAAGGAAATCGTTGTTTGTTTGTGGAAGTTGAGATTGTCTTATTTTCCTCCCTGGTTACCAAATCCACCCCAATTCCCATGGAAAAGTAGTCACGCTATGAGCAGTGGGATGCAAATTCGTTACAAATATTTAATTTCCTTGTCTTCTCCGTCGTACAGTCAAACGATAATGCCGCATGCGTAAACTTGTGGCAACATGAATTATCGAAAGAATGATGGAAATCGAGTCTTCTTGGGCGCAGATTCCAAATATTACATTCAGTTTTTGAGGCGGCTCAAATCTTAACTCTCATAATTTGAATTATATAATAAAAACGATTTTACAAGTTTTTCAGTTTAAGGTTTTAAATTATTTTCTCATTTGTATGATGGGTGGGAGTCAGAATTGATCCGCGACCACTTGCATTAATCATATGTTGAAGGAATGCCGAGAGAATTCTGCCTACCTTTTGAAAATATAACAGATTAGTTTTTTGTCCAGTACTTTTCTAATTATGACCACCTTATCAAGTGATAATATTTGGAAGGAAGCTGTATCATAATTAACCTCGTCCATAATTCAAAAGATGAGAATCGAACTTCGTATTTTGGGAACCAAAATCGAGGCTAGATCACAAATTCGATGCAATAATCGAAATCAGCAACCGGAGGAGCCCATTTCGATCATTGCTTTGACTTTGTTGGTCAAGTCAGTTGACTGCCCTTTCAAATCATTTTCCAAGTCTTTGTCCAACGCAAAGGAGTTTCTCGATTTTGCAGTAACTGGGTACACGTGACGGGAGCTTTTCGATGATGTGTGTGAGGTAACTTAGCTTTGACAAATCTGCAATCAAATGCTCGCAGATTGTAGAGCATTATACAACGAGCTGTCTGCGAGTTTGAGAGCCCGCGAAAAACCGCGAGTAACGACGACGATGAGCATGATCCGGACCTCTTCGTCCTTGAAGCAGATGATACGCTGAAAGCGACCGTCACCGACGAATCCACACTAACGCCGGGTAACTTCTTCGAGCAGCGGGCTGACGATCCAGAGTCAACTGCACTGGAGCCAGCAGAGCCTTCAACCGTACCAGGACCAGCAGTTTGCAGGGAAGCAGAAACGGATCAGGCAACGTTCCCCGATCCTAGATCTGCAATTCACGGAGAAGTACAGTAACCGGTGGTCTCACAACTCCAGAATCTGCAGTTTGCATCGCCATGAAAAAGTCCGAAACTACTTATCGCAGAATATATGCTCCGGGAAGACAATTAGTGGTATCAGTCCCTTGATACCAAACGGCAGATTTAGGTCTATTTCCGATGGTTTCAATGAGAAATAATGGAGAATACGAGTCTTCTGCGCGTTTAATCTGGAGTTTTTTTTATGTATGCGTGAAACAAAAAGATCAGTTGAAAAGCCCCGGGAGAATTCAGAAGACCGCGGTTTTGGAAAATTAACTGTCTTTGTTTTAATTTGACCTTCGACACCTACGCGAAAAAGCAGCAGCATCTAACCGAAGCGCATAATCCACCAACTACGTACAAATGCATGAAGTGCAATCACTTCTTCAAGGATCAGTGTTTGAAGGGGGCTGGTCTTAACCAAAGAGGGAGGGGTATTAGAGGGGTGCTAAGAGAAAATGCAAAGGAGAGTCCAGACCCCCTGGACCCACTCCTTGACTACGCCACTGGTTTTGGAATCTCACCCAAGTTTCGGTCGATATAAAAAATTTAACAAGTTGGGAATGGAATTTTTTAATTGAGTCTCCGAATCCTCCCCCATCCATTCAAATCCTTGATTTGGTTCCCGAGAATTCAAGAGTCCAGTTTTGGATTTTGAAGCCAAAATTGAGGACCCTATGGGAATCTGAGGTCGCTATGTGACGGAGTGGTAAACATGCCCGCTTCGCAATCCTTGTGTCTTGGATTCGAATCCCACTAACGCCGGAAAAAGCTAGTGAAATTTGAATGCCCCCGCTAACATCCTAGCGAACACAGCGACTATCGTATCAATCGATGTGGAAGATAGCCTGCCCTGTAACCCCCCGCCAGATCGAACCAACTGCAATCGCAGGGCGTGTTACCACCAGATCTGAAAGACTGATACTGTCGTGTGCACATCGTGGCCAGCTTACTCAACGTCGTGAAACACGTGGCTAGTAAGCGAACTGCGACTGCACACTGTTCGGCATAGAGAAGGAAAATTCTAACTCAACAAACCGTGGGGAAGGCAACGGCAAGAGCTAACCTGACTAACCTGCTTAGGAAAGTCGCAGTCAGAAACCGCGACCGCCAGCATCCGGCATCGGATACAGCACCTAGATAGATAGAAAGGAATCTGATGATGTTTTCAAATTCAGCCACCCAGAAAATTCCTAATTTGATAGTTCACTCGATTTCCCAATTAAAGTCAGTTTTGATTATTTCAAGAGTCAGTTTGACTTTTGGGGCCCGAATCGCAGTTCGATTCGGAAATTAATGAAGATTTCGATTTCAGCGGTAGGAAAAACTGCTCTTCTTTTGATACGTCGGTCAATTTTCCAAGAAGAGTGAAATTTGACCTCTGTAAGTGGGACTCCGATTTGGATTCCGGAACGCAGATTAGGGTTCAAAGAAAAATCTGGTGACATTTTCGAATACAACGACCAAAGAACCCCTACTCTGATGATCTTTCAAGGAAAATTTTGTGTATGGTCAAGTTTTAATCACGCTTTGAGGAGAGAAATTTTTAAACCGAAAGAAAAATTTAGACTTTGCCATCAGAAGTGCCGAATGATGAGAAAAAATGTCATTCTTCCATTCTATTCCCGTACAAGAATGAAACATTCATCAGGAATGGGTTCATCTTCGTTTTTTGTGTGGAGGGCAGGGGGATATTCGGCACCTCTGTTTATCTCTCGAAGACCGTAGTTTGATTCGACTTCGATATGAAAAATGGCGGAGGGATTATAATTTTACAACCTGTATAAATTAATGGTCACGGTTTAAGCTTACTCTTGAGAAATTACAATGTTATGTCGTTGCATGCGCCGGCGTATCTTCCGAAAGAATTGTAATTCTTTCTAGTCATTGTTTTTTTAATTTTTGAAGGAACCAGCCAGGCGGCCCAATTTTGACCATTGTGGCTGCGGCCCACCGGGAAATTTTCCGGTGGCCCGGTGGGCATGTTCAACTCATATAAAATCCTACATCAGAGTGGCTCACTTCGGTCATTTAACGTCATTATTTTGGAAGAAGGTCATTCAAGTCATTTACGGTCATTTATTTTCAATCGTGGTCATTTAAAAATTTAAAAATCAGCAAATTATACATTGAAAGAGAGAACAAAGAGTTTAGAATTGGAAAATTGTTATCATGACCAGGGCTGCAATTTTTATGCGAATGCATATTTTTATCTATGGTGTGTATTCCAGAAGTTTCAGAACCCGATGCGCGAATCCCATCAGTTGCCCGGGTAACTAAAGGAGAACAAGAGTAATCTGAGGGTAACCGAGGGTAACAAATGGGTAACTTTTCCGCCGCGGGTAACTAGAGGGTAACGAATTGCGTAGTATCCCTCCAGTTACCTGGGTAAATAAAAGGAACAAGGGTAATCCGAGGGTAACAAATGGGTAACTAGAGAGTAACTGATTGCGCATCGGGAAGATTTTCACGAATCACAGACAATCCTGAGTCAAATGAGCAGAACTTTATTTTGCCTATTTCGCATATTTCGGCATTTACCATTTAGCGCATTCATAGCAAATGGGGGGGGGGAGGTCATTTAAAGGTCATTTATTTTCAAAATTCGGTTCTGTTAGACACGCATCAGTGTTGGTAATTCTACTTTTGTATGGAATTCGATATGAATTTCAACCGCAATATCGAATCGAAAAAGGATTGAATTTTGAATGTTGACAGAAGCTTCAATAATTTTCGTGTCGACTGTGTCATGTGTTTCAAGGGAAGTCTCGACTAACCCACTACTCCACAGTGTAGCTTGAATAATTTGCCAAACAATGAACGTGTAACTAGTGTAAGAAGATGATGATTTAGAACACACGCCATCCTGTCATTAAAACGTTCGATAAAGTAGATAGGTCGACACTGGACGACCCACCGTGTCTCGCTGAATTCGAAATCTACCAAATATTCCATACATAATTTATTAAATTGTACTGTTCGGTGCGTTCGCACGTGTTCGTATTATGCGGATGGGAAAAACTTCCTTTTTACGACAAATAATGCTGGCTTGGCTCGACGAGCGCGACTTCAACGCATCCCTACCCGATAGTCGAGAGTCGAGACGATAATCGATGAAGTTCGGCGCCTTATACGAATTTCCATTTAATATATTCGTAAACGCTTAAGTACTTCCAGCGCGTACAACGACTCCAGCATTTTCGTCGGCTAAACTGTTTCCAGTACTTTTCTCTCTACGTGCGCATAATGCCTCGGCCGTGTGTGTTGCCTTTGCACCGCACCGGTTCACAAAAACGTCGTACGGTGCGATCTAATTACGCACTCCGGGATCGTTACTTCGTTAGTACGATATAAAAGGTCTACTTAGCCATAAATCTTCCGCCCATTTCCGTCGTCCGTATTTCCGCATATTCGGGAATTAATTTCGTGAGCCTCTAATTTTCTAATTTTTTCTACCAACGAAAGAAGGAGGGAAAAAATATAGTAATTAGTTGAAAACGATTTTCTCCAGAGAAATTCTCCTGTACCTATCGCGTAAATACGTTTTAATTATCATACGTCAAAGTCATTTCAAAGCCGATATTGAAGAACAGACCCCCACTGCCTTCTGCAATGAATGCATAACATGCACACGAAAATGGGGAAATGTTGAACGCATTTATAATCATGTGACTGCAGATGTACAGCTAGTTTTGAATGGACTTTATGTGCATACACACGTGCTTGTTTGCCAGTACCCCTTTCGGTACCCGAGTCCGGTAAATTAGTATTTTATTAACGCGTTAATTACAGGGAGGAGGAAACATGATATTGCCGCTTAGATATTTTGTAGTTTTATAATTCGAGCAGGCCCGTGCCCAAGGTAGAATATTTTTGAGGGGTGGAAAGGTTTTCGAGTATAGTATACAAAACTTCATTCCCAACTCACAACTCCCAAGTTCAAAACCAATACAAGCGAAACTTGAAAAAAAAAATCTAAATGGAAGTCTTTACAACTTGAAATTGCTCGACCTTGATCCGGCCCTGAATTCGAGTGGCAGAACTCGGAGCTGACATGGGTCCTTACGGAAGCAAAAGTAACTGAGAGCCATAACTTGAAAAAAGCTCGATGTCGTGGTAAGGCTGAGTTAGTTCTCTAATACCAGAGCTCGGTGGAAGGAGTTGAAGCTTGGTTTTCCAAAGTCGCTTGAATCTTTTTCCAGAATGAAAATTCCTTGAATTCGTCCCAGTTAGTAACTGCGGAGCCATAAGATATTTCATGTAGTGTATTTGGGTTGACTGCGCTGAGCTTTACGTATTTTACCCTGGAATGGCAACAGGGAGTGCCTTACCATTCTCCAGTTATTGACCATCTAAGCTCAAAATTTAGGCCGTTGAAAAAAAAAGTTTGAATTCGAATCGTGAGAAGCCCGTCGAGAACGTTGCATATATCGATGGTCTCATGAACACTTCTGCCAACTAACATTTTTGTCCAAATTAAGTATGTAGACCTGTAGCTGAAGGGGTAAGGACGAAATTTTCAAAATGCTCTCCTGAAAATTTTCATTTTTGTTAACAAGTATCCATGAAACCATCGATATCTTGTACTGTCACCTCTTTTCCTAATTTACTCTTAACCCGAGCCCTGGAATCCGCCCTTTCGAGCATTACTTCAGAGACGTCGGGAAGGCTGTTAGGGCTGTCTTAGCCCTCTTCTCATCTTGCCGAAAAATCGGCCTAGGTCGAAATGTAGCAAGTTGCTACGTGGGCTCGAACCCGGCACCTCCGGATTCCGAGTCCAGCCGGCTATCCACTAGGCCAACCAGACCTCATTGTACTGTCACCTGCCAAAAATGTTAAAGAACATTTGACGTGAAGGGATGCCTCTACTAGGGTGTCCCTTATATACTTATTTTACAAGTTTTCGCGTATCGATTACGTGCGCACTGAAATTTATTCCAATGGACCTAGAAACTCGCCATGAAAAATTTAAGCTCATTCTGAGGTCATTAATCCGTGGCGCTTTGACCTTAAAGGTATGTGTAATACTGAAAATTTACTCCAAAAAAAAAGAAAAAAAGAAGAAAAAAAAGCAAAAAAAAGCGAATATCTTGGAAAGAAAACAAGTACTAATGTTTATTGGTGTCCTTAGCGAAAACTGATACTTTTTAAGTACTGATGTTTTCTTATTTGCCCGAGCAACGTAACTACTTCTGCACATGTTTTTCTTCGTCTCATCGTTCAAGGGGTGAAAATGGACGCATGCAGTGTTTGCAATTGTTAAAAGCTTATATTTGCAGCGGTAGGACTGTTGGTCTAATCCTAGTGATAAAAAACTTGCGGAAGAGCCTAAAATTGAAACGTTAACTATAGGTATCCATGAGCCATAACTAAATTCCAAATTCAATGATTAAAGAAAACCAAACTTTACGATCTAGGTTAAATAAACTGTTTTTATTGAGTGTTGAGCATTCTCAGATTCCGTTGAAGGCTTAGGATGTATATCCACAATGGGAAACAGAGATTTGCCCATAGGAAATGCCCCTGAATTCTGAGAACACGTGACTATTTAATAACAGCACAATGTTATATCTTTCGCGCAAACTGTTGACTATTGTTGATATTCATACATAATCCTAGGTGTACTCTGTAGTAGGTACCCAACAAATTGTCATGGACGTAGCCAGGGGGGAGAGGGCAAACTGGGGTGCTTTGCTCCAGTAGACAGAGACTGAAGTTGTATTGTAGTGTGCACTACACGACATTAATAGATGTTTCCGCCGTAAAATCATGAAAAAAACCTATGTTTTTCGAAAATTCCGCGCATTTTTGCGATTATTTCGATAAATATGGTTTCTAAAGAAAAATTGTATAGAATCCTTTTTATAGAAAATGTATTAAAGAACATTTTATGTCATTTGCATTTTGGTCCTAAAGTGAATATTTGATTGAGGAAAAAATAATGAAAACCACGTTTCTCGAAACTTCCACACATGTTTGCGATTATCTCGCGGTAAATATGCGTTCTAGAGAAAAGTTGTATAGAATCTTTTTTATAGGAAATCTAACAGGAAACGTTTCATGTTGTATGCATTTTGGTCCTAAAGTTCATATGTTCCGAGATATTCGCGTTTTTTTTTGTTTTGTTTTTTTTGGTAAAATCTCAGTATCACACATAACTTTTAAGGTCAATGCGCCACGGGTTAATGACCTCAGATTGAGCTCAAATTTTTATATCGAGTTTCTAGGTCTATTGGAACGAATTTCAGTGCGCACCTAATCGATTGGCGAAAACTTGTAAAATAAGGGACACCCTAGCCTCTATCTGGTTGCATACAACTGGGAAACTTGAGCACTGCCCAAGAAGTGGGATGAGTGATTAACGAATGTAGATCACGATTCCTCACTCGTCGATCCAATAATTCAAAAACGCACGCATTTCTGAGAAAGTGAGAAGATTAAGAAATTACGATTTCGTTTACGATTGCGTGTTTTGTATCCATAACGTTTCCATTTCCTAATTTCGGAAAGGCATACCACTGTCGGCTCCACCATTTTGGGATATTTTATTTTCACTCTTCAGTCAAGTTGGTGTATTCTGTATCTCCTCCCTGCCCCTTCACTAAGCATACTCAGTTACTATGTTCGCATGTATGCACATTGCTTCGGCTATAATGTATACTGTTAAACCTAATTGTTGTACTGATTCAACTCATTAGCCCTATATAATATCCTGGTGGCTGAAGCTGGGCAAAAAATTGACAGAATGACGGACAAAAACGAAGGTGCAGCCATGCGCAGTTCACTCCATGGTCACTCGGGGGACAGATTTATTTGTATTTGCTTCTGTTTTGCAGTAACTTAGTGTAAAACGTGTGTATTTGCGGCGTTACTCGATGCATATACAATGTGGTAATAAAATATTGTGGAAATACATCGGAAATGGCCGCATCAAATTATATCAACATATGTTGTGTGTTCACGTGTCAGTGTCGGCTATTCTGACAGAATAATTAATTCTTGTTTTATTTTTTCTCGGCACAGGCATAAAGGCCGACACCGACAATCCCGATGGTGTAGTGTACGTGACTACAGGTAAAAACGAGACGTTGTGCTGCAGTATTACAAACTCAACTAAAATAAAGGTTTGTTCGTTTTTCACTAACGTTGAAAATCAATAGCGTGCCAGTGAGATCCTAATAAAGATTTTCGTGAATTTCACTGCTAGAAAATACAGAATATACAGTCGCCTCGTTGGCTGTGACACGGCCAAAATAAGGCAGTAAAGGTGGCAGTACTGCTGTAATACTCAAGGAATGTAGCCGTAAAAATATGGGGATGCGGCAAACAGTATTTTACTTTGGAAGTGGGTTCGTAGTGACCCGTGACCTCCTGGTTGGCGTATGTGGCCCTGAACTGGCTATGGGTTGGCCATATAGCAGTGGCCGTGAGCGAGTCTTCTGTGAGCTTGGCACTGCCATGCCTCCGTGGCAGTGAGATTAGTCGTCAGTGATACTAAAAGTTTTTTCAACAACTACCTTGCATTTATTTTACGTACCTTAATAGTGGTGTGACCGTGACACTGCTGGCCGCATAGCCACGGCTTTCTTCATTGGGTTTTTAACCTTGCAGCTGTGCAGAAACTCCGGATGTTTTGAATGATATCGCAATATTCAAAACATGCTTCTGGTATCTTCTCTTTCCCAATCCAAGACCCTGTTTCAGATAAGGAAAATCCTTCGACTATGCAACATAGTGCGGTTATATGTTTGTGGACTGTAATAGTAGATTACTGTACAGAGGCAGAAAGTAAGCGATTAATGACGAGCGCGAGAATTCGTGGAACGAGCGTAGCGAATGGAGCTAACACGCGAGGCATTAAATGCTTATACCTACCAACTCTGTACAGTACGCTATTTTATTGTATATCTACAGGTCCGGTGATCTCGAACTAAAGCTGACTTTCCACCTCTACCAGCTCACTTACTCCTCTGGAGTGGTAATGTTGTTATCGCTAGCCAATCACAGCGTCTTTACAGTGCTGCGTCTGTATTCACGAGAACGAGGCGTTAAAACGTAATTTACCTTCATGAAAACAGTGCGGTTACGTCGTACTTACCGGGCCTGTATATAGAAAAATCTAATTAACAGCATTATAGTTTTCAGATGCATCAGTGCGTAGAAAATGTATGTAAAGGTTGTTGTGCAGTAAAACAGTATTAAAAGCTTTTGCATCAGGCTTGTAGATACGTCTGAATTCCGAGGGGGGAGGAGGCGTCCAGCTTGGAAAATCTTATCTAAGCGCCTGTTCTATGTGTAGGTATGCTGATTAGGTACTGAAAATACTGCTCAATTTCGTTGTAAACAACTCAGTTCAAAAGGTAGTTTTTCCATTGTACATAAACTACAAAGTTCAGCAGTTCACAGCTAGAAGTCAGTAGTGAACTACTAATCTTTGAACTACTGGAAGTTAGTAGTTCACCATTCCCAGTCAGTTGTGAACTACTAGTTCTCAGTAGTTGCTTCAGTAGTGAACAGCAGCAATCGGTTTCTGAACTGCCAGCTCTTAGTAGTAAGTAACATTGGTAGTCCACTACCGAACATTGTAATAGGGTTTCATAATTCACTACTGCTCACCAGTAATCAAATATTGAAAGTCTGTAATGAACTACTAGCTTTTAGTTAAATAGTATCTTAATTGTCGATGAAACTCAAATAGTTCACTACTGTCTTTCTGTAATGAAGTACTGCTCTTTTGTATGGAAACTATTGCTCGTTAGTAGTGAGAGCTGTTGCTAATAGTTCAGCGTGTATTGGTGAATTTATGTAGTGGACTACTAGAGTGTATTAGGCCAATTAGTGTTCAGTAGTTAATAAGATCGGATGATCACAAAAATGAAGATCTATTATCCAGAGTAGTTTAATGCAATCGTTTAGTAGGTATAATTATCAGTTGTAACCATACTAAACAAATGGATGGTTCACACTTTACAGTATTAGTTTCAACATTTCAAGTTGTTGCCACTGGAAAATATCAGTCAGTAATTATGAGTAGGTATATAGTAATTTCGACAGGTAGTAATCTCAGTAGTTACTACTAGAAATCGCTGGCTAGTAGTTTTCCGCAGTAATTTTCACAAATAATATTTTAGTAATCTTTAATGGTCAGTTAGCGTGTGGTAGTATTAAAATTATTGCTGGGCACTGTTGATGAGTTTTAGTAGTTCTTCTTTTATGCGAGCGTAGTACCTATCTACCTATTCAGCGTTTTGTTTCATGGTTTTATAACTTTTGTCAGTCGGTAAATACATGTCTAAGCTTAATAAATACCATGTTATAGTCCAAGCAGGAAGCTTGATTAGTGCATACTTAGACTCATTGTTTAGCAAGAAACCTAAAGCGTGGTGAACATTTTTCTTTCTCCCAGGAATCCTCGTGGACAAAGGATGATAAAGATATCACGCCGCTTACTGCGAATAATCGGTACAAGGTGTCGCCCTTTGGAAAGAAGAAGATATGTTTAACTGTAGAAAATGTTGTTGATGAAGACCTGGGACGATTCACATGTGCGGTTTCAAATGCCAAAGCTGACATCATATTGTCAGGTATTGCCGCTTACGAAATGATCTAGTAATAGTCGATTTGTGTACAGAGGTGGAAAGTAAGTGATTAATGACGAGCGCAGCGAGTGGCGCTAACGCGAGGCATTAATCGCTTACCTACCAACTTTGTACAGTACGCTGTTTTATTGTACACAGGTCCGGTTATCTCGAACTACAGCTGATTTTACACCGCTAGAGTAATGTTGTTATCACGAGCCAGTCACAGCGTCTTTACAAAAGTTGTTTGGTCTTTACAGCGCTGCATCAGTGTTTATGAGAACGCGGCGATAAATAATATCTATATTACTTATCAGGATAGTAAAGCAAATGTTTACGAAGCGAGCAGAAGGCGAGTGGAAGTAAACGCACGAGAAACGTGAATCGCTCACCATCCTGCAGACCTATTATGAAACTTTTATCACGATATCACAAATCGTTACAGTGGTAATTTGTACAGTAAACCCTATCAAGTTAACACTGTAACGATTTGTGGTATCGTGATAATAGTTTCATAATAGGTCTCCTGATAAATAGTAAGCTATTTTTTAATATAGGTACTCGGAAAGTTGCGACAATGAATGTAGTAGTTGCATTCTTTTGTGTTTAGTACCTTAGAAGCATAATGTCGTCCATCATCACCCACTAGTCCTACACATTAGCGCTCTTAGCGGGAGGAGCTAAAGCGAATAAATAACACGTCTTAATTGATTGGCTATCACTACTGAACAACTATTTTGCACAACGCATTTCGACAGGTGATTCTGAGGTACTTTTTAACGCTAAACACGATACTGCGATTCATTTTTCTCTATCACGTCACAATTCGGAGTTCTGAACGACTGAAATTCGCTTCCATTTTGTTTTTGCAATGGAATAAGCGGTACCACTGACTGATATTATCAGTGTTATCAGACCGTTATAACAGAAAACAAACATATGGAATACACACCACTACACACAACAACACGAATCAGTATGACCACATTCAGTTCCTAAACCGGTTTTAGAACACATTTAGTTGAATTTTTTATAATTTTTGATCAGAAGAACTAGACGTGATAGAGAAAAACGGCCGACGACACTGTATTCAGCGTTGAAAAGTACTCAAGAATCATCTTCCTAAATGTATTGTGCAAACAAAAAATTTCATTTTGTTCAGTAGTACTATTGTAAAAAACTGAATGTTAATGATTTCGTTGACGTTCAGTTTTTGAATTACTGTTCAGTTTTGAAACTGCGATCTAACAAATTAGTAAATGAAGTCTTTTTAGCTGAAAAGTGTTTGTTTATAGTGTGATTCCCGAGGTACTCGGGATTCCCGAGTACTTATATAAAAACGTCATTTACATTCGTTAAAACAGTGCTGTTACGTCGTACTTACTGGACCTGTATGCAATTAAATGATTTATGTTAGGTATCAATTATTATATTAATTGAGCTCGATGCTTCGAAAAGGGCATATTATCCTATGTGGGGTCTCAGTAAAAGATCCGTCCCTCTTGTAGCAATTGACTCAATGTTGACCAGTCGTGTGTTCTTGAATGAAAGCATCTTTACGAGCTGAGCTGGCAAACTAAAAAATGCTTTGTCCGTTATTGAGACTTTCCTCTGATTGCAGAGCGGCACTGCGTTTTCTCATTTTTGTTTTCAATTAAAATGGAAAACTTGGTAGGAAATAGAAAACAAAACAAAAAGTTTACTTTCATTTTTTTTCCCTCTTGCAAATGAATGGATGGCTACATTTCCAGTTTTATGGGACTGAGTTTCACTGGCTACATTGGTGTGCTATCATAAGTATCATCATAGAGTCGATTGCTTAGTTGAATCCCCACTACAATCTTATTTGAGCAATAATGAACTTCTCGTTGATCTAAAAGCAGGGACGCACTGAAGGGGAGATGGAGGAGTCTTCAAAGTTGATAATTGGCTTCGTTTAGAAAATCAGTACTCTCAGTAGGAAAATTTGAGATATTTTGAAAAGTTTTTGCCAATATTTTACCACCCAAATCAATGAAAAAAATTTATCATTTTTCACTCTAGCCGCTGGTTAAATAACGAGCTTTCCAGGTGAAAATGTACCCTTTCGCCTTGTATCAATTCCCTTTCAGTGCGTCCTTATCTTGAAATCAACGTAATAGTTACATCTTGAACCACGGTGCGTGTATTAACCCTTCTAATTCCGTTGCATCAGTGATATTAATCAGTGATAAATCCTTTGTGCAGGACGTCCCGCTCCTCCGAACCTCACTTCAGTGACCTATGATACCAATAAAACGCCGCGACTGGAATGGAAAGTGAAGACGTACTCGCCATTGCTGTCGTATGTGCTTTACTATAAGAACCAAGGAGATGTAAGTTTAACAAGTTGATAATTCTTAACTCAGAATAGACGGTGCAAATCAAACGAAAGGAATAAAGAAAAGACAAGTTCTTGAAATTGGAAGTTCAAACTATGGTTATCATTCAACTTTTCCTCAATATTGACGAACAAACAATCCGTCACGAATAGGTATATGTAAGATATTGTCTGGGTTAAATTAACAATGCCTGATTGTTAGCATGAAACCTGTTGCGGATTTAACGTAAGACCGAAGGCTCATTGCATTTTTATATTATATACAGTTTGGTTGCAAAGTTATATGGGAAAAAAATACTGTACAAACACTTACAAGGCTTGACTTGAAATTTATCTTGACAATTTCGTCATAAGTTTTTTTGTTTTTTTTTTTCAAGTTTTTTGCTGTAAAAAATATTTACGTACATTTAATTGAGAGATTTCAAATGTGTGAAAACCACTCGGTTTTTTCTTCCTTGATTAGTAAAATTAGGTCCGTTTCCGTTTCCTAGGTCAGTTAATAATGTAGATGGATCTAACATCAATAATTCACAAGTTATGAGTTTCAAAACACCTATTTTTCCATTTCTTCAGCCATTTTTCTATCTCAATTTACTTGTTTTTAATTGAATCGTAACAGCTATCTACATCAAAGGTGGCGACTGCTCCTTTAATGTGGGGCGAAGAAAGGGAAATTTTTGTATCTAAATGACATTTTTCCTTTCAAATTTGGATTCTTGGGTCATAATACATATTATTTTTCGTTGAAAAAAACTAAAAATTTCCTTCGTGACCATTTTTTTAGTGGGCAATGCTTCCCTTTCGCATATTTCTTTGGGAGAGGGGATGCTTCCCTCCTCCATATTTAGTTGGAAGAACAAGTCCGCCCCAAACTCTTCAGGATTGCCAACACTGATCAACATAAATAGCAACCAAAAAAAGCAGTGGCGCATACTGAAAATAATTTCAGGGGGGGGGGGCGAATGAAAAATGTTATTGATGAAACATAATAGCTCAAGATAACTATAGACAGATTTAGATATTTTGAGGGGTCCCCTGGACCCACCACTGAAAAAAAGTAATGACCAAAAAGTAGTTCGAAGGGAGAATATGGATTTATTGTATTTTGAAAGAGAATTTTGAAAACACTTGAACTAGTATTGTTTGAGCGGTGTTCTCGTACAGTGATTACCACTCTACCGGGTTTATTTACATAAGCACCCTTTGAAACTTAGTATCTAAATTCGTTGTTGTGCTGCAACTTTGAGGCCTCTTGCCGCCAATATTATTGTAAATAAAAATATAAGATGACTTCATATGGCTTTTTAATGCACTCTTCGTAAAAAGTACAGTCACTTACGAGTTCATCGTCGAAAATTAATTTTCTAGTCGACTTCCCAAAACCACACTAAATTGAAATCTGGCTTTGTAATCATCATGCCTGTACTGTGCATTACTATGCAGATTATGGAAATGTCTTGAAACCCGTATTATGTTGTTCGTATCATGTATAATAATCCTGTCTGTTTTGCTTGTTTTTCTTTTTCAGGAAAATTGGATGCAACTGAAGTATTCATCGCTTATTACCACGGACAAAGAAGAAACTATCTCGATTCTAGTTGATGACTTACCAAATGGACAATACAACTTTAAATTGGTGGTTACTAATAAATATGGCTCCAACGAATACATAGCACCCCCAGACAAGCTACTGGTTATTGGTACGCACATCACAAATATCTTCTTTTTTTCGCTTTTTTTTGCACGCCGTCTTTTTATTTTTTTGAAGCTTTGTTTGTCGTCTTGAGAAGCGTGAAAAAGCTTGTATTTGGTTTGGGCGTCTTAAATTGTGTCATGTTACCTACGTCGTACAATTTTACGCATTCCAATTTGTACATATTACGGGTGTGAATGATAATAAGGAAGTCACTGTAACATTTCCATTATCACCGTACTCGAATACGTTGATCATCATCATGTCTGAGTGGAAAAACCAAATTTAAAGAAAACGTTCGTTTTTTATTCTCTTGTGTTTGGAACACCTGTAGAGTTATTTCGAGACCCTCCCTGATGAAACAATTTGATCTACCAATAAGCTTGGGTAGGGTACCAATACCTTCATTATTGGAGAGGGAGAAGGCAGAAGATTTACCTGGTGAAAATCTGTACCTTAGACCGTCAACTCTGAAAACATGTCACCTGAGTGAAAAATTCTCTGGAGGACGGTAATCATTACTGAAAAATTACACAATGGAATACTGGAACTCTAGAACTGTGGCATCGCAATTAGGGCCGTAGCTCGTCTATTTTTTCGTTTTGAGGAGGACCCGATGCGCAAAACCCCGCCAGTTACCTGCGGAAAAGTTATCCTTTTGTAACCCTTCGATTACCCGGGTGCAGACAACAAGAATGCCGACTTAAATTTAAAACAAAAAAAGAAAAAGGAAGGTCTTCACTTTGAGAATTTTGCCGACTAGCTACTATTAGAATCGACTTTTCAAACAATACTGCTGCGGAGGGAGTGAGTCCCTCTTTGAGGCCTATACCGTTGTGTGTACTTAGCATATGTTAAAGGAATGAGTATTGAAGGGTACAGTGAGGAAGTGATGATTACAGACTTGAAGGTGTGATCTCTAATTCCGAACAGGTATTATTTAGTCAATCCAACGCGGTTGACAATCAACAACGACTTAATATGGTAAATGTGTTCCTGTTTTATTATTGTTTATTATAATATTGGAACCATATTATTCCGTATTGAAACCCAAATGCATTGGAATTATTAAATAATACCTGTTGGGATCAACCTTGAAACTCCTTTTTATCACTTTCTTACTGAACTTTCAGTATTTGTTTCTATATTCTGGTGTTTCTAAAGTCTTGACTTCTCTCCTAGGCAGAAAAATCTTCTAACATGATGATGGTAAGGTGGCTAGTTATGTAGGTATTTATATGAAAGGAGGAAATCTTTTTAGAATTTTGAATGAACAAAAGGCTCGTTGCTTAAGTTGTGCAGTTGAGTGTTATATTGTACAATGGTTTTGATACTCAGAAAGAAATTAAGTAGGTACAATTTTTTATCTCGAAAGTATCAATAGTATCAACTGGCGTCGTGATCATGATACGTCGAAATGTAGGGTGTAGTGGTTCGATGCATCACACTCACATCTGAGACCTAAGAGCATATTAATTAGGTAGGAGTGTAAAGTATCGAACAAAAAAAAGTATCGATTAGTAGTTCAAAAGTATCGATAAATATCGTAGTATCGATACCTTCACCTTGCCAGGCAAAGTCAGCAAATAAAAAAAAAGAATCAAAATCAACTACTATCTATTTTTTACTGCATAAAATTAAATTTTTATTTCAAAACCATCAGGTAAATTGGTAAGATTCTCATAAAGTAAAAACTAGAGCGCGAGCGGCCCCAAGAGGGTTTGTGGACATCGAGGGGTATGTAGTCCACTGTTTTCTGTCACCCAGAGAAACGTCTGCACAATCTACACAAAGTACAACTACTCAGGCTCAAGCTGAAAATGCTTTTGAAAATAATTTTCAAAATTTTTGTCCAAAGTTTATAGAATATTTAAAAATATCACTAACTCCCATCACCCCCCCCCCCCCACCAATCTTTTGGCGAAGCATCTATCAATCCCCAGGTATAAATGTCGGCAAATTCTAAGGCACAGAATAAAAACCAACTAATAAAAAACCTGACTACTGAACTAAATATCTTGTACTAGAACTGCCAACGATGAGCTTCAAGAAAAATTAAATAATCTCAGAATTATTAATTCGTGTAAAGCCCTTTGGGCAAACAAGCATATCTTTAAAGAAAAATTCAATATAAAAACTAAAATGAAAATTTGGAATAGTGTAGTGTTACCAGTGCTAACATATGGCGCTCAAACCTGGGCCTTGCCGCTTAAGCTGAAAAAAGGTTGGAGATGACCCAGTTCTCCATGATTCGTAGTATCCTGGGCATCAAACTGAAGGACAAAATTAACAAAATTGAAATTATGAGAAGGTCTGGGCTGACCGATATAAATTATATCTCAAAAAAACTAAAATTTCAGTATGCTAGGCATATGTGCAGGGGAAATAGGGATAAATAGAACACAGCTACGAATTAGGTCCTCAGAGACCATAAAAGGAGGAAGAGGCGTACCTCGATAAAGTGGCTCGATGAAATCTCTGGGGCAGTTGGCCCAAACTGGGCAAACGTGGCACGAGATAGAAGAAGTGGAGAAAGGTGACAGAGGCACATGTCCCACGGTGGGCGACGTAGTCGAGGACCTAATGTAGGATCCGAAGGATCATAATTACTATAATTGTATATACGTTTGTACTGAGTCGTGCTGTGTAAATAAAGTAGAATACGCAAAGGAACTAAGGAGACCGAATCAAATTTTTTTTTTCTTAAATATGAAAATTAAAATTTTTGGTTTAAAATCACCAGACGTAAGACTAAAAATACTAAAAACTAGAATAATAAAACACTTGAAGGAACCAAAGAGGAAAATATTACCTGATTCAACTTAAATTTACAAAACTGTCATAGCATTGAAAAAATTATTATAGTATCGATACTCCAGTCAAAGTATCAATAAGTATCGAATCTAGTCAAGTATCGATACCATCGATACTATCGTTCTTTTTTGACAACACTAATTAGTATTAGGTACATCCTACCTCACTTACTTCTCAAAAAAGTCAAGATTTGCTCTAGAACAGCTAAATACCATTTTATTTCCTTCTGGTATTTATGTATTATTTTCTTTCTGGGCTGAATGACGAAAGAAATCTGAAAAATGTTTTCGTAGAAACCTTACTGTGCCAAATACTGTAGGAAAGGTGCCCTCTTGGAAGCCAATTGAGGAAGAGTAGAGGAGCGATCTTCTAATCCTACATATGTATCTGTGGGACAATTACTGTGTATTCATTCTCAGTAGCCACGCATTTTGTATCCCAGTGATAGAATTATTTCTCTTGTCTGTATTATGTTCCTTTGTAGTAATTTCATTTGGTTGAGCGAAATGTTTGCTTGTAAAAGGAAAAAAGTGTCTACTAGTTTGAAATTTGTATTGTGTTGTATCTACCTGTTGGCCAATGACAGAGTATCATCGTATGCTTCACGACACACCGAGCTTCACATAACAATGTGTATAAAACGCTTTTTCATCAGAAGTAGCATCGTTGCTTTTTTATTTTAATTTTCGCTGGTTTTTATTTTGCATTTCAGATAAATCCGACGGTTTCTTCGTTATGTCTGGTAAGTGTTGACCGTCAATTATTAATCGCTCGAATAAGAAATGTACAGTTTACCTGTTTGTTCACAGGTCCCGAAAATACCCTTGGTGATGAGACTATTTTGGAGGAATGTATACGTGATACCTATTTCATTGTTTTACATTAATTTATTAATAATATGCGTACCCTGTCTCCTTTTTCTTGCCGCTGATGATATCCCAAATACTTGAGTAGAGCCAAATGTACTTTAGCATCTGTGTAGGTGTCTGTTTACGAGATTTTCTTTGGGCCACTAGCCTGCTACAATTTTTTAACTCGACCACAATGTACTTTTCAAATTCGTGTAATCATTTTCCACAAATTGTATCAGCATTACCTGATTCTAATGTTTGATGTATGTTTTTCAGAAAAGAGCACGGACAGCGGTGTGTCGTCCAACTTCAGGATATCCTTCCTGTGTATTTTGTTCGCAGTTATGACGAGGCTGTGGAACTGTTACTGAAGGTAATCTCAACGATGAAGTCATCGGTTTTCGTTTACGAATTTTATTTTGTAGTTGGGCAAGGGACTACAGAGGAAGAGGAACGAAGTTTGTGTACGTACCTATTAAGGAAAGAGCAATAGGAAACAGGAACTAAAATTATAATTAGGAACAAGAGAAGCGAACTATCAAATTGAAATGTCATGGTGTCGAAGCAAAGCCGAGGGGGTTCAATTCAGGTGGATATACTGTTCCCAAGCTGGTTATGATTTTTGTGAGGAATTATTACTTGAGACAAAATTTTTATGTTTGGACCTTTACAGTACAATCTCAACTATCCGAACCCCTATTATCCGAAAATCCGCATTGTCCGAACCATTAGATTTCGCAATATTATGCACTCAGGTGGTTAGTACGTTATCATTGGCAATAAAGTTTTTTCTTGTGAGTACACACTGTATGCATTGTATGATTCCTTGTGCATGTATATATAATGAAAAAATTGATTTTTCACATTCAAATACACTAGGCCTGCTTATTGTATGACAGGGAAAAAAAAGAAGAAAAAAACGAAAAAAAAAAACATGCTTTAAAAAACTCTCCGTATTATCCGAATTTTCGATTAACCGAACCACCCAATTCCCCCATTAGTTCGGATAATCGGAATTGTACTATATATTGACTAAGAAAGTCACCGCATGATCAGTGAGATCTGCGGTAATTGTGATGACCGGAGATAAGTTTTGTTATGCTGGTCACAGCTGCATATTAACTAAATGAGTACGTGTTGGGGTTGTGGCGAGAATTAGATTTCGAGTAATATTGAATTTCGAGTATAATTGTTGCCAAGTTTAGAGATCAGCGAGCCAAAAAAAAATTCACGTAATAGATGAATACCTAATGCAGTATTTATTTTTTTTTGTTTCAGAATGGGTTCCAAATATTATTTGCATAAAATTATCTGCTTTGTGGCTTCCACGATAGAACTTCCTACGATTATAAATCAGAAATATTATTTGCTATCGCGCTGCAGAACTGAAGAAATTAGATCCAGCGTAAATCTCATCCATTCTGATTAATTAATAATGAAAGACCGCCGATTTCGAAGGAAGTATCTATTGCTGAAACAACATCTTTTTTTTTCTATTTCTGACCGATCTTGAAGATCGCGATTGTATTTGTTTTCACCATAATGTATAAAATGCATTTTTAAATTAGTTTTTAAGTTCCTATTTGTATGTAAAAACTGTATAGTAACGTTTGAATGTTTGTTAAATATTTAGTTATCGTGTACATTGAACTGTAGTTGATCGGAGTCGATCCAAGTCCCGTAAATCTTATTTCGTTTTTACGAAGAGAAAAATATCACATCGATGATTTCAAATTGTTTATCTAATCAATTTTGGCGCGGTCTGATTATTCTGAAGTGTTTGGATAGTACTTTCATTCCATCTTGGTTAATCTCGAAAAATGAATTGAACATAAATAAGTAAAATAAGTACCCCATTGGAGGGACAGGATGTTTGAAGTTTGAAATTTGAAAGTGATGGACAATTACGAGCTTCAAATGTTTTTATCAACCAGTGGACCAAGATACAACCTGCAGATCACGATCGTTGAATATTTTTTTTAGTTTTACAGTTATGTTTTATTGTCAGTTTTCGATGTTATTTTATAAATATTAGTATTTAAATCAAAATAAACCAAAAATAACTTTAATATATGGCTTAGCTTTAGAATACCGGCATCGTTTGTCCACATCCAGTTCACTCGTCAGTTACTTGGTTACTTTTATTTTTCTTTCTTCCATTTCTACCGTACGTCGTTTTTTTTTTATTGATGTAGTCAGCTTTCATCTGGATATTTTTTGCTGAAAAGTGATGATTAAAAACTAATAACGAGCTTAAACCAGTGATTGAATGTCAAAAAGCTTTCAATTTTTAGTCAACGTATTAACGTTTTTTCTATATAGGTATACATATATTTAAAATTAACGATTACTGTTACCTTTTTTTAAATCATTATTTTAAGTTTTTATTTTTACATTTAGGGGTCTCGTTTCAAAAGCAAAATTCATATTTTTATGTTTTAATTCAAAACGTTCGTTATCGAGCACCTTTCTGTTTTTGTTATTTTATACGCTTCCCTGTCCAGAGGCGGAGTTAAGAGGATGGTTTGAAGGGACTGTGTCCTTCCAAGATTTCCGGAAGCCCTCCGACATAAACCTTTTTAAAACCACCAGCAAACTATTACAATACTGTACTTCCTTAGAATTTTTTTTTGCCTGTTGAAATATTTAGTTTAACCTCGAATACTACCTCGTCAGTGAGCACATGCTGTAGTAATATTTGTAGCTGAGGCTGCCGCCTCTCCCCCGGGATACTCCAACTCTGTCTCTGTTCCCTTCCTTAACTCATACATAAATTATTTTTTCAACTTTTTATTTCCTCCACGTTATGGCTAGTTTTCCAACTTTTTTTTTTTTTTTGTATATTTGAAAGTTTTATTTTTGTACCATAGTCGCGAATATATTTATTTACGTGCCTGTGTTGTACAATGTACAATGCTAATCGCTATCTTTAAAATTGCAAAATTCATGTTTGCAATTTTAATTGATGTTTATTTTTGAGGAAAGAATTTATATTATTCAGATGTTGTGTATATGTGTCATATCGTACCGAGCGATTGATTGTTGAGTATGTAATAGCGCGTTAAATGATGCTGTATTTGAAAATTTATTATAAAATGAAATGCCATCCGTGATTTTGTTTTATTTATTTAGTGTGGTTTTGAAATTGGTGAATGTAACGTGAACACCGAGTAGGCCTGTGCAATGAAATTCTTTTTGTTTCGATATGATATGACAAGTTTCAAGGCGATCGCCATAGTCTGACCGAAACTGAGGATCTGTGGAACGCCGATTTATTCGTATGTTTAAGCAAATCATGGAACATGTTTTCTCGAAAACGAATTTTTCGGGTTTTTCATCGTCTACCTCAACTGCTTTCATTTCAGTTTGCTTACTACGTAAGTTACTTCTAATCTAATATTTTGGACAGTGGGTTGTTATCATCACTACGTATGCGTCATACCGTATGCGCAAAGGGCCATTTGGTCATTTATAGTTTTCAAGATAAAGCTGAGTTTTCTCATTCTCTTGAAAATTAAAGCGAACAATTTTTGAATTTCAGTGTAGCATGACGTAGCAGATATGTCT
This sequence comes from Acanthococcus lagerstroemiae, assembly GCA_031841125.1. Classification (NCBI taxonomy): domain Eukaryota; kingdom Metazoa; phylum Arthropoda; class Insecta; order Hemiptera; family Eriococcidae; genus Acanthococcus; species Acanthococcus lagerstroemiae. The sequence continues at coordinate 37,064,388 of CM063108.1, read as the reverse complement.
CAACTGAAATTCATTAACCACACCGAAATATTTGTCCCCATTTTCGAGATATGATGTAATTTTATCTAGTGTATGAATTAGCTCTTAACTCCATCTTGACCAGATGAACTCTTCATGTGTGAGATGATCCCTACAACGTCGGTCTGGAAAATGTATGTATCTCAGAGTAGTATGTCAATTACATGATCTTGAACCACTTTTTTTCTCCAAGTCTATGCATATTTTTCACCAGTTTAAGCCATATTTTGTCTAATTTTCATCAAATCAACTCAAAATCAATAAAATTATTTTTTTTTACTCAAATTATTCTTTCTTCATCGGTCGACGCATGTTTTTCATCAAATTTTTGTAAAAAAATAACTCAAACTTGGTACATTTTCGTCAACAAATGGTTGCCGAGGTACGGTAAAATATCTAGCATTTTAACTGGTCGACTCTTGTCGGCACATATTTTCCATTGAATAAACGACTGGTTGATGAGGTAAACAACTGGTCGATGAGGTATAATATCTGTAACTTCTCTTGATTGACGAAACTTTTACCTTTCGGAATGTCGGTACACTATCAGAAATTTTATTTTTGTAAGCTAAGGAGCTTTTTAGTGGAGACAGTCACAATAATACCATTAGGTATGCTGTTACAGCTATAATCGTGCCAATTTTCTTCATAAGATTTCAGAGATTGGGATGTGATGAATTTTCAAATCACTCTTTTGAGATACAATTACGATAGCATTATCCATAAAAATGTATGAATCATTAATGACAGAAAGATATAATCGCTATTTTTGGAGCTTTCGGATCGATGATATTACAGAGGTACCGAATGAATAGATAGATATATTTTGTCCTACATAAGAGAACTTCGGTTGTAAGGTCTCGAGAAACTTAGAAGGCCGTCTTGTCCAAAAAGTCGATCCCCTTCCCCTATAATACCTAGATCTTTTATGCATTTTAAATATTATTTGGATGGGCGACAACTCCAGCGTTCTCGCGAAGTCCGGCATAGAGCAATACTGTCCACTCTCCTCAATTTTCAATTAATTGTTTCAGTTGAATGATGAAAAAATGGCCAGAACACTGGAAAAAGTCATCCGTATAATATTCCTGTTAAAAATTACTGAAACCTTCTCGAGCATTCACCGTGATTCATAAAAAATTGGAATTTTAGCTCACCGAACTGGTGACACCGTGATGGTGGCCACATGTGGTAATTTTTTCGTTTCTTAAAAGATAACACTGACGGCGTTACCTGTGTGGTGGTACGGTGGTAGGTTCTTTCACCTGAACAATTCGAACATGTCTCGCGCCAGTACATTCGTGATATTCAGTTGCGTGTTCACCCGTTCGTGGCTTGTTGGGTTTATCTGTTCGGTCGTTCGTAATCCGTTTGTTTTGACCGCTTTTCGAATTATCGAACTTACGAAATTCGTCGAATTTGTCGCGATTTGTCTGCTCTGATTTTCGTTTGTCGCCGAGTTTTTTGCGTGTCGAACCATCTTCGGCGTCCTCCCACATGTGTCGCGCAGCGTGACTTACCGCGAATTTTTGTTTCATGTCATCATGCCCGGAGTGTTTCGCAAACGAAAAAAGCCGCTTCCACTGATAACGGGTAAATAACTTCGTTTTCGAAAACACTCGTCGACCAAGTTGCGATACTTTCGAGTGGAGTAGTGAACGTCGTCTACCGATGCTCGTCCTCCGATGACCCATGATCACGTGAAAAGTATGCACCTCGTGTTGGTCATTCGAATCGATTCCGACTGATTGTCTAATTCATTAATGTTTTGAATGTATACGCGAACTCCGAGGCTATGTACAAAGTCGACGGTTACGCGTACAAACTCGGTATGATGCATAAGGAAAAAATGAAGCCCAAGTACGATCTGGAAGATTACATATACGACGTCGAATCCAGAAGCCTGGAGAACGAAGCCGATCCGGAGGACATTTATGCCCAGCTGCAGCAGAAAGAGAAAGATCTCATCTTAGCTGCCGAGCTGGGCAAAGCGTTGTTGGAGAAAAACGAGGAGCTCAGCAGGCATAATGAAAGGCTAGCCGAAGAATATTCGCAGAAATTAGAGGTAAGTGTTTACAATGTAATCCGCTTCGTATAGATATAACCGTCGGTAAATCCTAAATCATTGAAATTCTGGAGAATTGGTGCACATTGAACTGAGCCAGTCCACATGCGAAAGGCTTACAGATCTATATGCCTGTAGTTGGGCATTGACGATGGATGAATTATCTTTGTATTACACGAACCCTGAACTATAAAGATTTACATCAGTTCTAGATCTGATAGTAGTAGGTATTATACAAGAGGATGAAGTCAGCTTTTGACAACAAGGGCATAATGAGTTTGCGAAACGAGCTGACGGCGAGTAGAGCAATCGCACTTCGCACAAGTTTGTCAATGGGAACGTACCCTCTTATATTGTAAGTTATTTCTCTAAATACTTCTCATTAAAGACAGAAGTAAAGCGGCTAAAATGAGTTCATATATTTTTTCTTGGACAAAGAGGGTAACAAATCGTTTGAAATAAGTTATAGCCGCTGCAATAACATCTTCGGGAATTCACAAATAATGCTTTCATTGTTATTATTCGTTTCATCGCACTCACTATTTTCTCCATCAGCAAATTCGGAATATTCACAGTTAAAAATTATAAAAATGATGGATGGTTAGTAATATGTATATAGGAGAGTTGAAAGGTAGATATACAAGAATCTGTTCCTGTTGCCTGTGTTACGTTTCATCTTATCAGCTCTTACATTAAGAAAAAAGCTACTTTGACTTGTGGCACCATCTTTACACTACACGCTGTGAAACACACGCTGTTAAAACGCAACTTTATACCCATAGTTTGGTGTGGGTAAAGTAGATCTTTAACACGCAAGGTATTTAGAAAAATATTTAACATTCCTCAATTCCTCGTATACACTTTATATAGAGGGAAAGCTACCCCCTTGCTGCTGTTCTTGCCCGGAAAACCTACATCCATGACTGACATCCGGACAGATATAGAAAGACTAATAACCAGACTTCTGACAGTAAGCCTGACAGAGCCAGCTTGGTAGATCAACAAACAGATAGATAGATAATCAGTTGGACAGACAAGAAACCTGACTGTGAAAGAAGGAGGTATAGCAGAGGACTACTCATGTCTTTTGAAGAGCATCAGGGTTGGATAAACTTTTCTAAGCAGTCCGGAGAAATGAGGACTTGTCGGCCCGACATTAGGGGTAGATTAAGGTTTCACAAAGTCAAATAGAAGAAACATATTTATTTGTAAACGATTTTTATTTGGTACTGTACCTATTTTTAAATTATCAACGTTTTTTTCAGTGAGGGATTCACATGAATAACTTCTTCCAGTATTTCATTGAACGTTAAGGATTCTACAATGTCTTTGTTTAAATTTAAGATCATCCAGCCATCCAAATGACTCATAGACAGTCTATTTCTCACTCTGGTTTGAACATAATTTAGAGTGGAAAAGCTCTTCTCACAGCCCACCTGCGTACAGGCCAATGTCAATACAAATTGATAAGCTAAGAAAAGGTGTTGGTAAGCTTGCACATACAATCGATGTGTAATCAGAACATTGTAACAACATACTAAACAGTTTGTGCATCGATTTTTAATGTGAAATTTTATTGCTTCTCTATCATCCTCTTTTTCTAATTCGTCTTCATTAAGATCGAAATCCTTCCTGGGTAAATCGAATAATTCGGTATTTTTCAAATATTGCCATTTTTGAGATAAGTCAGTTCTTCCCTAAGTACAGCCTCTTCAAAGCCAGACAGTGCCCCCAACTTACCTAGCGCATTACCTATGTAATAATGGTTTAGAAAAGTTCTGAGGGTCTAATCAAGCGAAATCAGCGCACATTTTTCGAGTTTTGGAGAATGATTCTTCCATCTTATTAATAATACAATCCATAGCAACATTGTGAACTTCAGTTTCAAATTTTGAGATTGCTGTGGCTGGGGGATTATCATCAGCCGTTTCTCCTGACATTTTCCGTTTGCGACAGGTGCGAGTATTTGGTAAGGAGTCTTCAATCACTATTTCACTCTCAATCAGCTCTAGTTCATTATTTGCCCATTGCAGTGCTTTTCAAAATGTCTTTTATATTTCTTTGTTCTTTTCTCAAAATGGCTGTTGTTGAGTTAACTATTTGCTGGGGTTTTATAATGTCCATACCATCGGTTTATAGATACTTTGACAGGGGGCCTATGCTCCTAAAAATCTTGAGGTATCCCTAGTTGAGCGGCCAAAATTGTTTCAAATTTTAACAAAAACTGCTATAAAGTTGCTGCTGTAGTTCGCGTGTCAGAATTAAAATCCTCTGTTCTGGAGTTTATAATCGAGAAGGTTTGTATGAGCACAATATAAACATTTTGAATAATCGTTGAATTCGCCAAAAAAATTTTGTAAAGCAACTTCTTATGCCCACCATCTCGTTTGACCAATAAGATTCAAAACACGACTGTCCTTGGTTACTTCTCTCCAAACATCCATTCGTTTATAGCAATCCCTCAAAAATGAATCACATGAATTCAGAAGATCAAATAAGGTGATGGTGTGGTGGGACGTATAGCGATGCATGCATGCCAAAGTGGTCCCTAAGACACCGCACCCCCCAGCACCGGAAATTACCCTTTCGGGCATCGCATCAGTGCCGAGGGAAATCAAATAAAATGGAATCAATTTACTGTTTTTCATTTATATAACTGGCCCATAAACAATAATTCTCACGTACTAAGCATTCAATTTCCGAACGGCATTTCGGCTGACCCGGCCCAATGGCGAGTTCGTCCAACTCTGAAGAGCACCAGGGAACAAAGTCTGTCTTCTGGCTTTCAAGTGCTCAACCAATAAACTATTTGACAAGACCTGCATGATCATCGGATGAAGCAAAATTGTCTCGACTCCAGGTTCTGGATATTTCGCTTGAGGTTTTTCCTTGGCTAAATTGTAAAAACTGTTCTGACCTCAAGCTTGCAGGATGTTATTCTGTTAGTGAGTGCACTCGACCTCCAGCTTCGCTTCTTAAACAATGTCAGCATTACAGCTACGCGGCTGCAGAAGAACTCTTTATTTGGTAGAAAAGGAACGTGATCAATGAAAACAACAAACTTTTGTGACTCCGTGGTTTAAAAATCGTCAGTTTGTCTTTCCCGTGATGTACGAGTGTATCATATAAACATAGAATTTGTTTATCAAAAGTAGAAAACCCAAATAGGAGTCATTGGCATACCTGCTATTATCAAACATCGACATCGTGTCATTCATAATAGCGAAGTCGACTCCTTTATTTTATAGCGTACGAGAACAATAAACTCTAGCCGGGCTTTCCCCTTTTGTGTTGTAGCTATATATGACTGCCGAGTACCAGGTTATACCCCGTTCCTTGCAACGTTTGTATTATTTTTTGACCTTTAGTGCAATTTTTTCTCTTGCTTATCAGGAAACTGACGTCAACGTAGCTTTTAAACATTCCTTTATTCTAGCAGAATGTCACATTACCCGTTTGTTGTATGAAATAGCCGAGAGAATTTGAGGTGAATGTCGGAGGATTTGATTTAAATTAACTGAAGACACTCGAAGTCGTATCGAAAATTCATAGCATTTGAATAGGTAGGACAAGGAGATAGGAAGGGAAAAGATTCCCAAATGAAGAACGCTGAAACCAACAATAATATTCGGGTAGGGGAAAAGATACCCAAATGAAGAACACTGAAACGATGATATTTCCACACCAAATCACAGATTAATAGTGATGAACATGCTCACAGATTTCATCCCGAGAGAAGATCTATTTTGGAATTTATTGAGAGGGAATCTATTTTCATCTTTCCTTCCTGATAAATTCCCGGCATTTCGAAATGTTAATTTCATTAGAATATTCCAGATGTCGTTGCAATAATATCAAAGTAAAAAACTTATATTCAACTTGGTTATTTAATCCATGCAGAAAAATCAATATGTCTGAAATGAGAAGTCCAAATCCAGATCTGTTGATTTGAATCTCGTCGTATTTTGTGAAGATTAGGTCTTTCCAGTTAATATGGGTTGGCATTAATCCTCATGGCGTCCGCGTAAACATGATCAAAATGTTAAAACCTTGGAACTTATTAATTTAGTGTTTTTTCCCGTTTCTTCCAGTAGATTTCCATCTTTTTTTCCTAGGAAGGTATGGTAATTCTCATTTTTCAAGTACAAATAGCTTCCAAGTATATTTCAGCCAGTGGCGCAATCAGGATTTTCTCATGGGGTGGGCTGGACTTCAGGTTTTTCCTATATCCTACTCAATATATCTACAAGGTGTTCAAGAACATTGTTCATCCCCATGAGTTCAGTAAGTTGCTAACATTGAATTGTAATGTTCACCTTGGCTCAATGCAACCAATTTACTGAAAATATCTCGTTGGGGTACGGGTACTCGATATTTTTGAACTCCCGGTATTACCCACCTACTGCATATATCTATCAATTCAATTAGGTACCTACCTCTATTTTGGGAACAAAAATAAATCAATAAAAAGTATGTGCTTAGATTTAGCAACGAAATGTAATTGGATACAACTAAATTTATTCGAGAATATTCAAACAAAATTCAAAAACTAAAATCAGGAAATAAATGCAAAAATAACAAAACTTGAAGTAGAATCAGCAACTTAAGATTGAGGAAGATGTTTCAGTAGTTCTAGTTGTAACCGGTAAAGTACATAAAATTTTTTAAAGTACATATTTGCATGATTATAGGTACGTAGTTGGATCACTCAAGTACAAAGCCATGGAAGTATTTTTTGATTTGGGGAGGTTTTTATTAATAACAAATTTAAGGAACCATAATTTGATTTGAGAATTCAAAACAGACCTTGAAGAAAATGTTTATAATCATCTGTATAAAATTCGCACAGTTGTAATTTTTCTTTTTGTGTTTCCATAATCGGTTCTCCTGTTGGAATTAGGCAACTGAATCTGTTGAGAATATTTTCATGCTTCATGAATCTTGTATTTAATTCTTCAATAAATTTATCCCCAAAAAGTGCATACAAATGCTGTAATGATAGTACTGCTCTGGAGTTTCTCGTTTTGACTCTCAATACAAGTATACAGTGAAGTATAAAGTTTTAGAATTTTTCATTCTTCGGAATCTTACTGCGTCAATTTGAAGTATTAATGAAAAATAATGGAAAAAAAACTTCTGGGGATGGCTTCAGCCCTTTAGCTACGCCACTGATTTCAGCCCTGCAAAAAGACAATGAACCATTGATATCTTATGGCGCTTTTGCGCTAAATGAATGAAAATTCCTGTATCTTTCTGGGAAAGAAAGAACTCTATGAAAAGAAAGAGAAGAACAATAGATTTCCTTCCAAACACGCATCACTATCCACACAGAAGCGATAAAACATTTTCTTCACATAGTTGTAGTGTCAGTTTTTATATGCTGGTCAAGTGCTTGTGCAAGGGTAACTGCAGTGAAAACTGTCTATAGTGGATTCGTCTAATCTGGAAAACCTGTCACTGTAGAAAAAATATGTGGTCCGTTGAAAAAACCTGTGTATTTCAATGTATAATCTGGAAAACCTGTCTAGCGCGGAAGTGGAAACTTTAAAAAAATGTACAAAAAAAACTGTGTAAAATAAGAATTGGCTCATGTATTTTATTGATTTTTCCATGTTAGCATAGGTTTCTTCAAGGTAGGATAAAATTTTGTTCCATTATCTGCCGTACTGCACTGCACAAAATTCTTTGCTCCTATAAGTGAACTGTATCATCCTCGCCAGTAGTGTTCAGATGTACAGTACATGCATCGATGCATCACTAATACAATACTGTATAGACCTGTTTTTTTTCTTTTTTTCCTCCGCTTATGTATAATTTGGAAAACCTGTCAGTATGGAAATTTTTGAAGTGGTCCGTTGAGTTATTTTTCACTGTATTTTGTTAAAAGAACAGGATCGATTATTCTAGTCCTATGTTTTAGTTTGAATGCTGTCTTCAGCTTACTTGGAATCTCTTTACACATTCTCTTGAATGGTCTTCACTGCAGATTCTCGTATCTTGCATTGCCTCTAACTTTCATGTAATGTGGACTTTTATATTCACAGTTCCTCGAGTACCTGTGCTTGCAATTCTCGTGCTGTTTCGTATTACCATCAACCCTTTTCTTTCATATTTAAAGGGTTCGTGGTATCTGTTCTCATTCCCTCGTGTCTGTTGTCCTCATAGTGCCTGAAACCTGTATGTTGTCTCCGGTTTCCACCAGAAGTCTTCGTATTTATTTTTAGTTTTCTTGTGATTCCATAATATCTCTATGGCTTAACAACTCTGCAAACCATGCACCATGAAACTGAAAAAAGACGAAATCAATAGATTAGATAGATATTGAATTAAGTTTACGTTTTCCAGATCACAGTGCATGGTTGGTAGCTGTTTGGGGGGGGGGAGGAAATAGAGGGCTCAAGTAGGAGTATGATATACCCAATTCCAGTGTGGTGAATAAAAACATTAATTAGATCCTCTATGGAAAAACTTATTGAACTACTAGAAAACTCTCAAAAGCTAATTACAACATGTTGGTATACAATGAAGAAATTTAAGCCCGATTTAACATTTTCTTTTTGGAAACATTTTTTTCATAAAATAAAATATGTTAGGGGAGGAGATTCTGAAAATTCTGGCTTTGATAAGTTCAAAATTGCCATGAAGCACACGGATTAATTATAACATGCAATACTTACATTAAATAAAAGCCAAAGGCTGCAAGTTGCTGCAAAAACAAAAACTGGAAATTGATATGGTAATGAATATCCTAGTGGAACTTTTGCTCGGTTAACTTTGGTACTTCGTTTTAGGCATTCTAAGCTTCTAGTTGAGACCTCCCGAGGTCCTGAAAGTGAAGTGACTAAAGTGGATGGAAACTTTGAATTCAGTGGTCCCAAATGGCTGTATTTAATGTACTGTGGTTTGCTGAATGTACTGTGTAAGACAATCCCCTAATTGTATAGCCACTGGCAGGTGCTCAATCTGAATGATTTTTTAAAAGTATTTCTCCCGTTAAGTATTATTTCGGATAGATTCAGTTTCAACGATATTCATGTCCACTTACGTTTGTATCATGAAATCATGGCCCATATTGTGTATAGTAAGTATCTTTTTCCTTCATGTCTTTTTGAGCTTGCGTTTCACTGCATCACCATCTTAATGCTTTTATTCCTCCAAATTCTCAGTTTTTCTATAGTTGTCAGTGATGTGATATATCGCAAACATTTCATATCGTTACATCACTAGTTTCAAGTGCTGATCTGTAGCTCATTTTCTTGTCTAACACTTGAAACTGTTACCTCTAGAAATGATGACCAGATGTGGCGCAGGATTAGAGGATAAGCAATTCTGCATGAAGTATCAGACATGCGCTGCTCAATTTTATTCTCATTCTGCCAGATTTACTAGAGCTCTGTAACTTTGTGTAAGTACATTCATCCGCAATTTTGACTCCAACCATGCCCGTGGATGCCGAATCTGACTATGTGTAGCGTACCGCGTAGTCAATTCGGCATCGACGGGCGCGGTTGGAGTCAAAATGGCGGATAATCATACTCGTGTTTACAGCGTTTTAGCTTTACCAATGCAGCATAGTCGGTCTATGGGGAGGTGGGGAGACCCATAAATTTTTTTTTTTTTGTGTGGTGGGACGTATGGCGATGCACGCATGCCAAAGTGGCCCCTATGACACCGCACCCCCGGCCACAGGAACTACCCTTTCGAGCATCGCGTCAGTGACCGGAGGGACGCCTTGGGGCCGGGCCCGAGCCCCCATTTCTACGTGCCGGAACGGTGCGCGCATCCTACCAGGGCCACCATGGGGTTCCCTACTGACCGAGGTCCGCACTCCCAGAGCGCTCGCCTGGAAATTTCAGGTCCCCCACGGCCGGACGCGCTGCCTCTCTTCACTCACCCCTCACCTCCTCGTCTTGGTCCGTGTGTCGACGCAGGCAGGTGGTGGCGACGGGTGAGCCCTGCCGGTGGGTCCGCAGTGCAGCTGCAGCAGCTCTTCTCTAGGATGGTACAGAGTTCACCTCCTGATCGATGGTGTGGGCCGAGCTTGATGAATCGCCGGCCCTCTGTCTCGACCACTCCGTCTCCATCTTCTTCTTCATGATGGCCGAGACAAAGGCCGACACCCGGTTCCAGCTGCTTCCGTTCTTCATCATTTCCGGAACCAGGGTGTCTGGCGCGAGACGGCTGATCACGCCGACGTCGTCGTCCTCCTCTTCATCGTCGCCGCCGGGATCGATCGCTGTTGTGGCCGTCCCGCGCCTCTCCTGCTCCCAGGCCTCACACTCGAACAGGGTGTGCCAAGGTGTGTCCTCCGCCCCTCGATCACAGTGCGCGCACACGGGGCTCGGCGCTATCGACATCCGATATAGGTACGTGCCGAAACACCCGTGGCCGCTCAGTACTTGGGTAAGGTGGAAGTTAAGCGCTCCGTGCGTTCTTCCTACCCATCTGTCGAGGTCGCGTATCAGCGCTCGGGTCCACTCGCCCTTGGTCGAATGGGCGAGCGCGTCCTTCCACTTCCGAAGCGTGTCCTGCTGGATGACTCGCTTGACCCGAAGTGCCTCCCGTTTCGTCTTCGCTTTCTTCTTCGCACCGTATACCGCCGCAATTTCGCCGACCTTCAGTTCGATCGGCGGTATACGCGCTAACACGCCTACTGCATCCGAAGAAACAGTGCGGTACGCACTGACACACCTTATCGCGGCTTTTCGCTGGATCTTCTCCATCTCCGCTCTCCTGTATGGTATCTCGATGGCGTCGGCGAATACTGGCGCCCCGTATAGGAGGACCGACATGATGACGTTGACGTACATCATACGTCGCTGCTCTCTCGGCCCCCCTAGGTTCGACATCAGACGGGACAGCTGGCCGGCTACTCGATCCGCCTTCTCAGCTGCCCGTCGGAAGTGCTCTCGGAAATGCAACTTCCCGTCGAACCACAGCCCCAGGTACTTCAGGGCTGTACAGAGCCCAATCTCCACACCTTTCAGGACAAAGGTGGGTGGGCTGTACTTGCGTCGCGTCGTAAACAGAACAGCTTCTGTCTTCTGAACCGCTAAGCACAGCCCCGCCGACTCGATCCAGTGGGTCAGCATCTCCAACGCCTGGTTCACTCGTCGCGTGACCTCTGCTGTTGTCTCCGCCTGGCACACCACCAGCGTGTCGTCGGCGTAACAGATCAACTTTACGCCTGGTGGTAGTGCCAGCCTCAGCATCCCATTGAAGGCGACGTTCCACAGGGTAGGTCCGAGTACTGATCCCTGAGGAACGCCGCAGGTCATCTCCCGTGTGACTGGTCCGGCCGCCGACTCCATCTCTATCCGGCGACCGGAGAAGTAGCTCCTGATGATGCGCACGAGGTAACCAGGTACCCGCGCCAACTCCAACGCCTCCATGATACGCGTATATGGAATGGAGTTGAACGCGTTCTTGATGTCGAGGCTGACCGCCGCGCAGAACTGCCGCTCGCGGATCGCCTTCTTCGCCAGACTCTTCAACTTCAGCGCCGCGTCCGCAGTCGAGCGGCCAGTTCTGAATCCGTACTGACTGCTCGAGATCGTCTTCCGCCTTTGAAAATGCTCCTCCAGCCTATCCACGATGGTGCGCTCAAACACCTTGCCGACGGTGTCGAGCAGGCAAATAGGCCGGTACGAGGACGGCTGGCCATCTGGCTTTCCTGGCTTCTTGATCAGTGCCAGCCGCGCCGTCTTCCATCTGCTAGGGAATGTCCCCTCCTGCAACGCCCGATTGAATACGTTGGTCAGGAGGGACGGGTCTGCTCGGTGGACTACTTCCCAGACGACGTTGGGAATCATGTCCGGACCAGGCGCCTTCCTCTTCTTTGTCCTGATCCGGTCGATCGCGCTGTCCACTTCTCCTACACTAAGCAGAGGGATATCCTCTCGCACTTCGGCAGAGACTGCCGTTAGCGGGGGGCGCTGGGGGAACAGTTCTTGAACTACCTGTTGCAGCACCCCCGGCTCCATACGGCTCGTCAATGACGGCCCTCCGGCTTTCCGCATGACTACCTTGTACGGCTTGCCGAAGGGGTCGTCATCTGCTTCCTGACGCAACTCCTCCCAAGCTGCCTTCTTGCTTTGGCGTATGGCGAGCTTGAGAGTACGACGAGCCTGCTGGTATTGCTGCGAGGCTGCTGTGGCCGCTTCGTCGTCTCTTCTTGTGCGTTGGTACCGACGACGAAGTCGGTTGCACTCCTTCCGCAGCTTGGCGATGTCCTCGGTCCACCAGTAGACAGGTTGTCTCTTGCGCGGTGGACCGACTCGGGGCATTGCGCTATCGCAGGCCGCGACCACTGTGTGTAGCGTACCGCGTAGTCAATTCGGCATCGACGGGCGCGGTTGGAGTCAAAATGGCGGATAATCATACTCGTGTTTACAGCGTTTTAGCTTTACCAATGCAGCATAGTCGGTCTATGGGGAGGTGGGGAGACCCATAGACATTCTCCTAAAAACGGAAGAAAATTCTGTCTGCTCGCAAATTAGAGTTTTTAATTACATTTCTTAAGGATCAGTGCCATATACTCCTATGGAAATATTCTGATATCGGGCCTGCAATCCAGGTATGTGAGATAATCAGAGTTGCGCCCATGCAGTCATGCTATCATGTATTCATGACCGTATTATTTTCACCTTATGGATACATATTATTCTAGTATCTTGTTGAACATCCATGTTGCCTTTTAGGGTTCGGCTAATCTTCACCATCCACGTTGTTTTGTTTCGGGTCTTCGCATACATGTGTACTAGTCTCTTGAGCGTATCCTTTCTCGAAGCTTGGCTGATGAATTACGTCTAGTGGTCACGTGCCACGATGGTCATTGAAATTCTTGAACACAGCCTCGTACTTCCGCTGGCAGTCGTATCCGCGGATAATGAAATCGAAGACACACGACATTACAAAGTGTCTTTCTGTCATCAAATAACGCGAATCTAGACTCGGACGGAGAGAGAAGTGAAAATAATTACAACCTGCATTCCGAATAGAATTGAATGCTGCTACACGTTGTGTTTGAAAATTTCCTATTTCACCGAACGCGTTTCATGCTTTTACCTGATCGAATTGAATTTGAAACTAGCTAATCGTTTTTACCTTCCTAGCCGTATATAACACTTTACACGTTTGTGTGTGTTCGTATTGTTTATTTTCACTCATTTTCCGCCTTCGGCTTCGCATTTAATTATCGACAACAATGCTGTCAGAGCTTAAAGGGCGTTCTGTTCTACCATCGCCGAAAATTGTTACGTTAACGGGCTACAAAATTATTTGGACATTTGAATTTCAACAGAGCCGACCCGATTAGTTGTAATAGTCTGTACTTAAATTTCAAAAATCTCGCGTGATATAGCGTTCTAGCAGCCATGAAAATTATCGACTTTTCCAGGCAGTGTTAGTGACCTTTATTTGATGAATGCGTGGGAATGCCTGAATTACTATTTTTTCATGCCTAACGAAGACTGGGTTCATTCTGAAACGAACACTGACGACACGACGCTATGAAAACACATTTTGAATAGAATATAACTAGCATGCAGACACAGGTACGCTGGGAGGACAATAGAAGCTATTGCTCCTCTCTCGGAGAAATTCGAATTCGAAATGTTGAGAAAATTCAATTAATTATCAATTAATTAGAACAATTCTATCGAAGCTGGACAACGTAACATCGGGCGCGAATCCAGACGACCATTTTGGGAAGGTTAATGGCTGAAGGAATAGCGCGTGAAAAGCGCAGAGATTTTTTTGCTGTCCTCTCCCTCGTAGATCTTCCCCCTCCCCACAGATTTCCCTCCTCTCCCAAAGATTTTTCCTTTTTTTTGAGGGGTGGGGGAACCCCCGTGGATCCTCGCCTGGTAACATGCAAGACTGAAACAAGAAAAAAAGTCAGTTGAAAGTGTTGAAAACCCTTGACATTTTCCCATTTGCGTCACCTCCTTTTTCACGAATGAATTGAATATAAAAAATTTTGGAAATTCAATGTTCTTTCGTCATTTTGTTATTTTGTTTTGTTATGTCTAACAACACTGGTTTCTTATTTACATGTCGCAGATGGATTTGCAACCACGAATTGTTCCCGACTTCTTGGTGTAGTGTAACATTTTATATGCTTTTGTACCCCAATAAAAGAAATTTCCATGAAAATTTCTATTAACAACACGGCTGCAGACTGTAGTCGCGCAGTGCGCAGCAAATGTCATTGACTGGATTCGTATCGAGGGGGCGTTACGGTTTTCGCTCAAGTATACCCATGGTTGGAAGAAAATGGTAATGTCAGCCACTGAACTGAATTGTCTAAATGAAGAGCTAAAGAACTGTGAGCCTTACTGAGCTGGAAATTAGAAGTGAAAAGAAGCAGAACTTCCATGGGAAATTTTTTTTATTAGGGTAGGATGAGGTCGAACTGAATTGTGATCATGGAGAGCTAAATCATACGGATTGGCTTCACCCAATACACACCCCTGAATTGAACTGGAAATGAGCAGAGAAGAGAAAAAAAGAGAAAAGAAGAGAAGTGAAAACAAGGAACCTAGTTACTCGAGGAGGGTCGGCAGAAATTTCTTCCACCCATGAGTATACTTGAGGGAAAACCGTAGCGATCTCCCCCGACACACTCTTTCTTCCAGCCATGTACTCATTGATATATGTATTGATCTTGTTGCGCCCTCCGCGACTACGGTCTTCAGCCATGTTGTTAATAGAGATTTCCATGGATTGTAACAAACGTTACGCCCCCCCCCCCGATATTCTTTCACCAATGTGCACTGACATGACTGAATTTTTAGCATTTTATATGCTTTTACTACTATAATGCTCCCCCGACACAAATTCAGTGGTTCACATTTCCATGGACATTTATTTTTCTTCTAGCCACAGGTATACTTGAGCGAAAACCGTCCATGTGCTCGTTGATCTTGATATTTGCTGCGCCCGGCGCGACTACTCTCTTGATTATACCCTAATTTAAAAAATGTCCATGGAAATTTCAGTTGACAACGCGGCTGCACACTCTTTGAGTGTTATTATTTCTTCCAGCTATCCCCCAATACGAAGCCAGTCCGTATGATTTAGCTCTTTATTATGACAATTCAGTTCAGTGGTTGATATTTCCATGGAAAACCATGGAAAATGCTATTAACAACATGGCTGCAGACTGCGGTCGCCCAGCAAACAATTTCATTATTTCTTGTCGAGAGTCAAGATACATACGTGATTTTTTGCCGACCCTCCTCGAGGAACGAGGTTGCTGGTTTTCTCTTCTCTTCTCATTTCCAGTTCACAGTTCAGTTCAGTAGTGCGTATTGCGTGAAGCCAATCAGTATGATTTAGCTCTTCGTGGTCACGAGTCAGTTCACAATTCAGTTCAGTGATCCATATTTCCATGGAAATTTTTATGAGCGTTACGGGCGCTAAAGTAACGTGTTTTGAAATTTTTTCTATGTGCCAAAGCAAAGACATGAAAACGTCGAAAACTGCTTTAGTGTAGTCGAGAAATCTGGTAGTGGACTAAAAGAAGTGTGGTTTAGGGGATTACCCCTTACTATTATAATTTCCACTCTGCCCTGATTCATCAGCTCACTAACGTGCTTCACCCAACGACCAGCTTCCTTGAGGAGAGCGCCAGTCTTATCCCGGATTGGTGCAGCGGCTCCTCTGGGAAGAAGGGCATATTAGTTATTTTACTGCTTGGAAGAAGTAGCGATGGTCATGATCCTCAGCAAATGTCTGGATTTCCTCTGCTTTATCTTTGAGCCATTCGTTTTCGAGCCTTCTAGTTTCCTTTTGGAGCTCTCTCTTGGACTCTCGCAATTCCTCCTGGTACTGTTGATTGGAAGGGCAGCGCAAGACTTTGGCTTGCAGTTCATTTCTCCTCTTGATGAGGGAGACTATCTGATCTCGTTTTTGTTGAACCAATTGAGGCACCTCTTCTTGACTGTCCCAAGCATTTCTCCTTCTGCTTTGAGAACACAGGACTTGATGTTATTCCCAGCAGTCCTTCATAGCGTCATCGGGTGCAGCTTTTCCTCCAGCTCCCCCGCCAAAGTAGCCACAAACCGCGCCTTAACCTGCTGGTTCCTTTGTAAACTGACATTTAACCGAGGTTGCTTTTTAGGGCTTCCCACTCTCCTGGCCTTGAATGGCTTGAGGACCACACGGATAACCAGGAGGAAATAATCAGTGTCACAGTCTGCACCACGCTTTGCCTTGGTGCTCAGTACCTCTTGTATATGCCTCTGCGTCACAATCACGTAGGCTATCATGTGTCCATGCTTCGATTTGGGGTGCATCCACGTATCTCTTTAGAGTGCCTTCAACTGGAAGTAGGTGTTGGTGATTGCAAGGCTATGAGAAGCGCACAGCCCCAGAAGTAGCTCTCCATTTGCGTTCACTTTTCCTATCCCATGTCTGCCCAGTACTCTTCCAGCAGCAATGTGGTCTTTCCCTACTCGAGCATTGAAGTCACGAAGTAGAACAATTCGGTCATATTGGGGGATTGAGTCCAGGACTGTATCAAGCGATCTGTAGAATCTTAAGCTAAGCTATAACTATACTGTCATTTTGTCTATATCAGGCAGTCAGTGTCTCAGTCTGCGAGATATTGTCGATTGTCTCCTTCAATTTCACGACATGTCCCTATCGGCTTCCATCTTCCTTCCCCACCCGCCACTTCGGCAACACACCCAAAACGGGAGGGTCGCTTCAAGTAGAGGGGCCGCCTTCACGGTCGGACGGTTACCACAAGACTTCTGCCTCAAGTTATCTGTCGTTTCGTCAAAGTGGGTCAAGCAGGTGAGTCGAGTATTGGGTTCCAGGGTCCCCTACCAGTGACGCTCCTCCGTGTAAGAGGGGACGCTCACAGGTGTCGAGGTGCTACTGGGCTTCCCCTTTCTCCCTCAACCTTTCTCACCCGCTGCTGTCATTGTCTCTTCTGCTACTGCAGCTTTGGTAGGGATGCCGTTGTTCAATGTATTGATGGTGGGCCTGCCCTCTTCCGGGTTCTTCGATTGGCGGCTACGGGATCTCCCTAATTCTCGCCTCTCAACATTGGTGTACCGTTGCCAGGGATACCGAGTGCGAGTCCACCCTGATTCCCGATGCTGGTACTTGCAATGGCTTCTGGACAGCGGCTAAGGGTCCTCCCTGATTCCCGCTGCTTGTTGATTGGTGTTGGTGATGACGTGGTGGTGGTTGCCGCTGGGAACAACGGGTTCTCCGCTTCCCACAGCCAACGCATCATCTTCGCCGCGAATTCGGCCCACGTTCTGCATTCTTTCGGTGTAGCCGTAGGTGGTGGAATGGGTACATGCGGACCAGTCAGCGCGCACTCCGTGAGAACATGCTCCGCCTCGCCGTCTCATTTTGTGTCGGAACTCGGCGAAGCATCCGTGTCCCATCAGCGCCTGCGTTGTCTGGACGAGAGCTGTATTTTGGAATTACGCCGGGCGCTGACGTTGGGGAAAATCGAGTGCGTCCATCGACCAGTCGACGCCTCGTCTCAACGTTTTCCCCAGCATTGCTCGGTGATGCGGCGGAACTGCTTGGCCGCCCGCTGAACTGGTATTTCACTAGTGACCGCGGCTGCTGCGTTCTCTTCTTCACCACTGCCATTGGTGAGATCGTCATCTGCTTCATCGCTGTATTCAGCGGCGGCCTGCGCTACTATCTGGAACTTGCCGGATGCGGTGCGGACCACTGTGGGATAAGGGCCCCAGTTGATGACAGGCAGATCTTGACGGAGTAGTCGTAGGACTGACCGAACTTTCCCACCGCTGCCGAAACCTGCGCTAGATTGCTCTAGGAAAAACCTGAAGCAGCTTTCTTGGTGAGAAGTAGATCCAAGTAGGCAGGAACACCATGCAATGCGCGGCATGGATAGGTGTAATCTTGGTACCGACTGCGTAGTGACGACCCTCATCATTGCCGAGACATGCGAGATTGCTGCAAATTAACCTTGGAGAACTAAAGTATCGCTCTGTTCACGTCTCATTCTCCTGCTCCTGGAAACTATGTGGGTGGATGCAATAAAGCTGACGAGTGCCAGACCATGGTAAAGTCATATAGAAAGTTATCCTCGCTGGTGTCTATTTTTTCCCACCTTGCTTGGGTCTTTCAGATTTGAGACTAGTATGCGGCACTCCAAGTTGGAGGAAATAATTATAGGCATACCTGGCAAGTGGACGTGCGTGTTTCTTCTGCTGGCCGAAATGCCTTATTCATTTCTTACTTCTTCGATTTTGCGTTATTCGAATCGGCAGATAGGATGGATCGGAATTAGATTTAGTGGTTTCAAATGTACGTACTATGTGGCGTGTCAAGTCGCTCGGGCTCGGGTTCAATGTTCATACTCGAAGAATCACTGCACGAAGAAGGCGTATACGAAATCGGTGGCCGGAATCAAGGACTGTTAAAGGCAGTAATGACTCGGTCGAACACGTGGGTCGTGTACGAGATCCATCGGAAATACTCCATGCTATTAACGTAGATGCGGATGAGTTTGACGACTTTTGAGTACCTGAAACAATGAATGGCGTTATCTGTACCATTTATTTCTTTGTCTTCCGAAGAAACCACTGAGTTTGGAGTGGAGCGGAGAGGGCTGGTTTATGGCTGGTTGAGTCCAGCCAAGCTGCACAGGGTGCGAGCGCTAGCTCTGATGCTGTTGTGCCAGTCACACCTTCGACGGTGTTTTCTTCCTTAATTATTTCTTAATTTCATCGCGCCGGTGGCGTGGATCTTCATTTATACGCTGTCATAATTTCCGGTCGTTTACCGTTTCGCGTCGAATGTCGGGTGTAATTTCAGTTCAGTATATCCACGTATCGTAAAAATAACTGCGTTAGATTTCCAGTCGGTCTGGTAGAGCGACTCGGCGATGTCTTCGGAAGTAATTAACGTGCGAGAAAATTACGCTCAAAACTACCACAAATTGAAGTAGACAGGTACACGTGCTGCAATGACACGCTGTAACACATTAACACAGGCTGTTCGAGTCTCTGATTACTGTAAAATGATTGACCCGATGCCAAACATGATTGGTGACTGATTCGGGCAAGGGAATATCGAATGATAAACGCAGTTTCCGTTGGTGGCCTATCCAGGAAGTAAACCTAAAAGGAGCAATTCAAAATTCGGAAGAATTTAATTGTTTTTAACCTGCTTCGTCTCATAAGAATCTCTTAGATTCTCACAGACTCGTTTAAAACTCTTTAAAGTTTTCCCAAACTCGTTTAAGACTCTCAAGTTTGCTTGGACCTCAACAATAACGCAACTAAATAAAATCTACAGAACACAACTGGCCATGAAACGTAGTACAACGGAAACGTAACTCGAAGACAGAACTAGAAGTACAATAACAAGAAAACTAACGGGAACACAAAACTTGAAATATATGTACAATAAAGAGACTCAAAATGAAGTACATAGGTTGTCGCTAAGTAACTAAGACTAAAATTCGTACGGCCAACCAACGTTACCTATCTGCGTTTCAACGCAGTAGGGGGATTACTTGGTTCATTAGCTGTCGATTGAGACCACGCCGAGCTCATTCGATTGAAAACTCGCTATTCCAGAACAATTTGAAAAACACCATGTGCGTTGGCCCCTACAGATTTTTTGAAGATTTTTTTAAAGAAGGAAAAAAGCATACGATTACAAAATTTGTTATTAATCATCATCTTCATTAAGTACACGAATATCTTTTTCAAAATAAGCGCCATTCATGGCTATACAGACGTTCATTCGTTCTTACCATTTGTCGAACGTTTTCGCGTATTCCGCTGCCGGTAAGGAGGAGAAAAACATCTGCGCTGCAGTGATGCGACTTCTTGATTCGTGTTGAATTGACGACCCCCCGTGAGGCTGCCTTCAGTTGAGGAAATAACCAAAAGTCGCAGAGGGCGAGGTCATGACTATACGGGGGGTGGGGGTGAATTGTGATGTTTTTAGAAGTCATCACCGCGGCGCAGATGTTTTTCTCCTCTTTACCAGCGGCGGAATACGCAAAAACGTTTGATATATGGCAAGAACGAATGGACGTCTGTATAGCCATGAATGACGCTTATTTTGAAAAAGATATTCGTGTACTTAATGAAGATGATGATTAATAAGAAATTTTGTGATTGTATGCTTTTTATCCTTCTTTAAAAAACTTGTAGTGGTCAACGCATATGGTTTTTTTCAAATTGGTCTGGAACAGTGAGTTTTCAATCAAATGAGCTCAGCGTGGTCTCAATCGACAGCTAATCAACCAAATTATTCCCCTACTGCGTTGAAACGCCGATAGGTACCGTTGGTGGGCCGTACGAATTTTAGTCTCAGTTACTTAGCGACAGCCTATGTATGCTGGACATATAAAAAGAAACGAAGAAGATAGATGAGAAAGAAAGGTTTTAGAATGGACGCCATATGGGGAAAAGAGGTGTAGAGGGAGACCTAGAAAAAGATGGGAGGATGAGATAATACAGTATGGCGGAGTAGCTTGGGGGAGGATGCAAGGGTTCGCAGCAGGTGAGCTAGGGTGGTAAAGGCTTATGCCCAAAGATGGGCGGAGAGGGACTAAAGTTAAGTTTTTATTAAAGCTGTTTAGCTGGTTAAGTTTTTATTAAAGCTGTTTAGCTGGTTAAGTTTGTACATTAAGATTGTTTGAGTTTCCCTCGATGAACGCTAATTTTTCATTTCATTTCATGTTTAAGACTCGCTAAATAGTTCAAGACTTGTTTACCACTCTTCATGTTATCGTTTTCAGAATCAAGATAGGGTTCAGATTTTTTGAAAACCTTGCAGCTCTTTGAGACTTGTGTAAGATGTTAAGTACACGTAAAAGTAACTACGATTCTTAAATTATCACGGGAACCCCCTCCGCGACTTGTTCAAGACTGTGTAAAGCTCTTTTTTTAAGACTCATTGACAGTTAAAGAATCCTTATTATTATTGCAGACCCGCTAAAGACTCTTTAGGACTATTCCAGACTTGATTAGGGAGTCTTTGAGGCGTAATCTTGACTCTTCAAGATTTCGCGAGATTCAATAAGACTCGTCTAAACTGGTTGAGAGCTCACTACGATTTTTCAAGCATCGTTTACGACTTTCGAAATTCTTTCATACATATCTTATCTGGTTTCAATTCTGAATTGATTATGTTCTCGCGAAGCTAACATTTGCAGGAGAACTGCTAGAATCCGCGAATTGATTCAGTTATTGAACATGGTTATACTTGAAGTTGTCTTCCGATTTTTGATCAGCCCCGTAGCCATGGGGGGGGGGCAAGCTGGGGCTGAGCCCCCTCTAAACGTATCTTGAGCCTCCCTAGGCAAAGATTGTTGTATAACAGCATTTATTGCGTATGACAATTGTAGTACTTCCGCAGTTACAATTATTGATTTCGGAAGCCCTCAGCTTGGGTAAATGCCTCCCGCAACCTAGCCCATTGGGCCTGGTCAGTGGCTGTTCTATGGAAGAGTTTGGTTTTGCTAAACTTACAGATGTCATCCATCCACCTGGTCCTCTGATTACCTGGCTTTCTCCCTCCTCTGATTTGCCAGACGGTAATTTTTTGTGACCAACGTTGGTCCTTCAGTCTGCATAGGTGCCCTGCCCAGTCCTAGTTTAATATTTTGACAAAGCGTACCACATTTTTGTTAGACCTTTTGCCTTTTATTTTTGTCAGCGTTACCTTGCCCTTCAGTTTGAGACCAAGCATGGATCTCTCCATAGAGTTTTGTGTAGCCTGGAGTTTGTTCTCAATTGGTTTTGAAATTGTCCGGGTTTGGCACCCATAGGTCAGTGTCTGGACAACACAGCTGTTGAAGAGTTGGCTTTTGTAAGATAGCGAAACACTGTTCTTTAAAATAAATCCTAAGCTCCTAAATTTACCCCATGCTAACGCAATTCTTCTATTTATCTCTTTTTCGATTTGATTTTGAAATGTTATCAATTGACCTAGATAGATTATGTTGTTGACTATTTCCGAAGTTTCCCCCTTTATTTTTATTAGTTTTGTATCTTCAGAGTTGCTCAATATTTTTGTTCTGGGTAGATTAGTATTCATACCCGCCTTTTTGCTTTCACAACTACTGAGTTCCTCTAGCATCACCTGTAACTCGTCCGCACTCCCCGCCATTATCACCACGTCGTCTGCAAACCGTAAGTTATTCGAAAATCCTCCGTTAATTTTGATTCCCTTTTCGTCCCAACTTAGATTTTTTTAAATTTCGTCCTGGGCACAGTTAAATAGCAGTGAGGAGATTGAATCTCCTTGCCTTACTGCCCTTTTGATTTCGAAGATTTCTCCTTCCAGATCTGCAACTATATGCGCTTTTAGCCCCGAAATATTTCCTGAATTAGAGTTATAAAATCCTGGTTTATTCCGTGGTTAATAAGTGCCTGAAGCATGAAATTTTGTTTGAGGAGATCGACAGCCTTAGTAAAGTCTATAAAGGTCAGGTGGATGGGAATTTGGTATTCGGTTGCCCTCTGGATGAGTATGTTTATCGTGTGGAGGTGATTGACCGTGGAGAAGCCCCTCCTACAGCCCGCCTGGCATGGAGTTTGTTGAAGTTCTAGATCGACGAAAGGATTTTGGCCAAGATTGGTGTGCGGCTAATTGGTCTATAGTTTTTGATACTGTATCTACAGCCTTTTTTAAATAAGAGTATTATTTTGGAAGTTTTCCAATTCGAAGGTATTTTTTTTGTTTTTAATATGTCGTTGTAATGTGAGTTTGAATTTTTACTAAAGAGTCTCCACCGTATTTGATGTGTTCATTACTGATGCCATCGTGTCCTACTGCCTTGCCCTTTTTTAGATTCTTAATCGCCCTTGTGACTTCTACTTCTAGGAACTCAGGTTCTGGATACTCTTCTCCTTGATTGGTGGGGACAAAGGGGAGGGGAGGGTTGTTATCCAAGTATACGTCAGCATAACATTCTGTAGCAATATTATTAATTTCTTTTCGTTTGTAAACCATCTCTCCCTTTTTATGATTAAGCAGGTCATATATTTTTTGCCTACAGTTATTGCCTTTTTGATTAGTTTTGTGCTTTTAGTAGAATCCATAATTCGATATACAAGAGAATGCATTTTCTCTTGGTTATGAAGCCTTACAAGTTTTTTATAGTTATTTTACAGACCAAATTAAATTCCATTTTGTTTCCGGTAGATTTTTTTTAGCGCATCTCTTCTTCTGATTATTCCTAATATATTGTCTAGAAGAGATTGATGTTTTTTTTTTCCGTTTTAGTGAAGTTAGACTCGTTTGAGGCCTCATTTAGTATTTTTTGTAGGTGGTTCCAGCTTGTGACCTCTCCTTTGGTCGACACCTCTTCCAGCTTCTGGTTTAGTAAAGCATGGTATTGACTTTTATAGTCTGGGGAGATTCTAGATATCAAATTCCGATCTTTTGGGTGGTATCTTTCTTTTCCCGTATTGATATTATAGTAAACTGGTCGGTGGTCAGAGTGGAATTTGAAGTTGTTAAGGGTATCGCAGTTGAGAATTTTTTTTAGCGGTGATGCCAGAATGTAGTCAAGCGGTTTCTATTCCTGGTTCGGGGCTATCATTTTATTTTCTTGAAATAAGGCAAAGATACCGCCATTAAAAAAATCGTCATTGCGTTGAACAAGAAGGAAAGAAGGGACGAAGTGAATTAATATCACTGAAAAACTTTCGAATTTTGAACAAAAACATGGTTAACTAATTTGATACTCTTGGATTGGGAATGGGATTTCGAAGAAACGTGTTTTAAAAGCGAAAAATTGCTCATATTTTTGCATATTTTTAATTCAATTTCAGGTGCATTGGGGGGATGTAATTCACCCCCCCGCCCCCTTCACCCCCCCCCCCCCGTATCGTAGGTGACTGGCTACGGGCCTATTTCTGATTTGTATACTACTGTTAAATTAGATTTCCTTATGAACTTCGTATTTCTGTTTCTTCCATTCTCGCATTGATGTTTCTTATCTAATGTCAATACTCCTGTCTTGCATTTCTCCATAAAATACTATTTGCATAATAGGTATGTGCCAGCACATGTCGTACAGTTGCAACCTAGACATTCGATTTACTGTGAACCAGAGTCGTGCCGTAGGTTAAATTCTCTACATCAACACGGTTTTTTACGCATAAAATACGTATGTAAAATATGTAGAATATGAGAACATATAGAATATGTAGAATATTTTCTTAAATTCATTCTTCGCAAGAATTTTGGTTATTTATTAAACTGTAAAACTGGAAACTGTAACATTACACACAGTTGGTATGCAGCTGTGTGCTGTGATGGCATGTAGTTTAGAAGAGTTGGGAATGTTTCATTCACAGCTATTTGGGGAACTTATATCAATATTTTCATAGCTTACATTTTAAGGCTAATATGTCACTATTACATGAAAGTTTAGCTCACTCTGCTTCCTTATTGAACATGGTGCTCATTTAATCCTTTGAAAAAATAGGTTTTAATTATCTCTGTAGCCAGTGAAGACTTAGAACCACTAGCCACAGACAATGGAGGCCTAGCCAGCTGGAAGTCAGGAAACCTTCAACAAGCTCTAAAATTCAGAAAGCTCTAAGTGTATCAAACTCTGAGAAAAATGTTTGCGTTTTTCCGATTTAGACTAAATACTTCTCTAGCAAAACTCAAAAATTCTGCATGTTTACTAATTTTCTACATATACATAAATTACATAGTCTACATATTCTACATTTTTTTACCGTAGATGCACAACGACAGTTTCCAGTCATTTGACGACAGTTCTTAGTCACTTGACGGTTTGACTTTGAGAAATGCCATGTCTAACAGCATAAAGATTAAAAAGAACGTTCTCTTCCTTTTCAGCATCTGCCATGCTTAGACGTGAACCCTACAAGGTATTCATCACTTGCATTTGTGTAATAGACTACCTATATGGTAAGTGACATTCAAATCAAGTACATGTTAAGCGGCATCTGTTTGTTACGTGGCGTGGTATACTTTGTCGCTTGATTTCAATGTCGCTTATGATAATCTGTCATAAAAGTAACGTATTATCTTTCTATTTTGATTTACATGCGCCTATGTATCATCTGTGAATAGGTTACCAATTTTCGTTTCTGAAAAGAAGACGGAAAGATTACCCCCTCACATTCTCTTCCACTGAATGGGTACGTTCAACGGTGCCAATCTAACCGAGTTATTGAATATTATTTTATAAAAGTGAAATAATTACATAGATCCATCGATTGAAACGGACCTTGACGTGGCCAATTTATGATTACACCTTGTGGCTGTTGCGGCAGCTGTAGCACATATCTTAAGGCACTTCATGACTCACCTACCGGCTGGTTTCTGACAAATCTCGGGACTACTCTACCATTATCTCGATTCTCCTCTTTTTAATTACTAATCGTAAATATTCCAGATTTGCAAATTGCGAATAATTCCGCAGAACCTATATATCTACTGTTGTAATGTAGGTACATGTTTGATGAACTCGTTAAAAAGATATCCTATTGTCTTAAGTGGCGGTATCGACTTACTCCTTTACGAGCTTCTTAACTGTGCAGCTCTATTTCGACTGAAAATATAGAAGAAGCGGAGGAGGGCCGACAAGTTTCCTAGTTTGTTAACGACCGAGTCGAAACACAGCGATCTACAAAATTACCCGCTGTGTTGCTATTAGATGAGTCATAAAGTCATAATCCAACGTAGTATTCTGGTGTTTCATTTTCTCATTCGACGGCTTAGGTATTAACTGGCTTTCAGTTCTTCCTGCAGTGGCGAGTCGTAACTGCGCTTGAATAACCTTTGTTCGTCGAGAGATTTTGTCCTTAGTGTATCCACCTGACTAGGAAAGGTCTCCGAGGTGATACAAAGAGAAGTTTACCATGAGTACTTGAACATTTGTTCCGTTGAGCGCCTCTGATGAATTAGAAACGCAAAAGATGGGTTTGTTGTCTCCGGTGTTCGCAATGTATATTATGTCGGGTGTATAACAACCCACTTCCCTCCATGCGGCTTGCAGCTTGCCTTTGAACCGGGCTAGTCAGTTATCTTCCTATCATTCCTGAACAGCAGTTGGTTGCATATCTTTCAGGCGAGAGTATAAACTGACGAGGATACTCTGATTCTATTGTGAGTGCAGTGGTGAAGAGATGAGGACATTCTGTAAGATGCCGTTGTAAGAATGCAGCTACATTGTGACATTTTGCATGTTGGCAATTGAGATGTGGAACGGAATGTAGGAGCGCTAATATGCACGCTCCTAATAAAAGATTGAGTGATCATGTAGGGAAATAATATTTCCGTAAATGAGAAATAGGGGTTTTTCAAAAAATCTTTATAAAATAAATAAATGACGGACATGTTTCAAATTTGAACTGCAGGGAACTACATATTCGAACTTGTGATTAGAAATTTAATACGTCAGATGACAAAATTAATAGAAGTGCGGTGAAATGACAGCCGTATTTCCAAACAACCCTTGATTTCTTAAGTGCCCTTAAATAAAAAAAATCACGCAAAATTGCACTTCAGTAACCTTCGGATGTTACTTAAGTGCAATTGTTGAATTGTAAGTAATTTTTTCATTTAAGGGCCCTTAAAAATTGTTTTTTCTCAATGATCACTCAATAAGGATTCACAAAACGCATCCGCTTGATGTATCAGCCACTTTGATTCCGAGTCCCAATAAGGTATATTGTAACAGCATCGCTAACTTGTAGTTCTGCATCTCTGAGCCTCTTAGAGAATGTTGGAGAGTAACATAACTAATAAAAGTGCTCGTATTAGGAATGTGTTACCGAATGTACGTTCGCAGGTTGGGCTTAAAGCGTATTTAAATGCAGGCATACCGGCAGTACGGTTCACGAACTGAACGAGGGTTTCATTGAACTACCAGGTAATAGGTGCTGTAAAAATGTCTGAAATTGTTGTGTAACCACCATATTAACATGATCGAGAGTGTTATACACACATATTTTGCTGTTCTGGTCCTTTTTTGCATCGGTTTGTGAACGCAGCGACGGGTTAGACTGGTCCGCATCTGATGAATTGGGTTAAATAAATAATTTTATGCGTACATTACAATCGAATTATGCATAAATAGTTACCGGATGTGCGCTGTAGGTGCGGATACTTTCGCCTTCATCTCGCGCCCGTTTACACTTTTATTAGATTATGGAAATTCGTGTCGGGAAATCTGTTATGGGGAAGCGGAAAGCTGATGTACGTAGACTATTAATACTCGAATCGTGTTTAACGAGCTGATTTAAATATTATACGAGATTGAGAGCGGAACCTAGTGCGAAAATGATGTAGACGGTTCGAGTAGATTCCTTTTGATTCTTTCATTTTTTATATTCTTCATAAAGGAAAACAGTCAGCGTTTCCTCTTGTGCTACCCCAGCGTCTCCGACCAGTCAATGAAGAAAGGAAAAGTTACAGAGTTCCAGAGGGAACCGGTAGCGAGTTTGAATCCTGTTGATCATTTTAGGTCAGTTTGGTTGGATTTAGCCGATTTCGGTTGTTTTGGTCCTCTTTGGCCGGATATACACCCATTTAAAATTATTTTGGTTGTGTTTAGTCATATTTCAGGGTGTATACCTGTCATGAAACTCATTAAAAAGTCATGAATTGAAGTCAGTGGTCATGAAAGTCATGAAAAGGGTCATAAATTCAACTGTATATTTAAGTTGCTTTTCCCCAAAAATCATAAATTTTCCTTTAATTTGTGTGCACTCATGAACTGAGAAAATGTGTGAGATTTTGTACATTCATAACCTAAAGTTATTGTTACTCGTATGTGGCAGTGTAAGGAATACCGTCCCACTTTGTCGATCCTAGTTTTCGGGATACGGCAATTCTTGTGAATCAAGGTTAAAACTGTCGAAATTGGGATTCGTGACGGTTTCGGTAGAATAAACCCTCCTCTTTTGAATGGCGTTATCCGTTTTTCTCTGCCTGCGTTTATCTGTTGCAGACGAAAAGGTGAACCAAGCTCCTCTCTGTTTCGCTCCACAGAACTCAGTTTGTTATTACTAGAAATTCGTATTAGTTTCCTGAAACTGCCCCATATTATCGATTAAATTCTTACTAAAATTTCTGACAAAATGGGACCTCGCAGAGCTCTTTAGCTTTATTTGTCTCAGAGATGTACCACTTTGAATCTACAATTTTTCATTTTTTTTTTTAATTTTTAATTTTCCTCATAATCAGGTTTTTGATATTTCAACCTTAAACAGCCATATCTCTGCGAATTTCGGAGCTAGAGAGCTTTGCAAGGTTTCATTTTGTCAGAAATTTTATCTAGTATATGCCGGTACTCGTAGCTCCATGTCGACAAAGTGGGACCGTATTTTGTGCGCTGCTACATATTTACTATTATGGCTATTACACTACACAACAGCATAAAAAACAATGGGATAAGATTAAATGATTTTAGCTGTATTTTGAATGCTGAATACGATGGCGTTATCCATTTTTTATCAAGTACCTCTCGTTTTTCTTATTCAAAACAAAAATTTCATTAAAATTTTCACTTGTTATTCCTCTTTGTCTTGCAGGAATAGCTACTCTGATACCGATAACAATACTTAACGCGTATAGTTGTTCGCTTGATGATGCTAGAATTTACATGATAGAATAAAAATATGAACTGTAATCAAAAAATTAACGTCGGCATTAAATTCCTCGTTGAAAATACGTACAGAATCATGTATTCTCATGCCATTGTTTTTTGAAAAATTTCAAATTGTTGTGTAGTGTTATTATTATTATTATTATTCAGTTTTCTTTCTTTCCTCCATTTTACAGTTGTCCAAATTTTATTTCCAAAAATGTATTCATTTTTCAGTCATTTCTTACACTTTATTCCTACAATACATTCAGTAATATTGTTTCATTTTCATTTTCTCATTGAGAAAAAAATATGAATTTTTAATGTACCTCTGTTTTCTTAAATTTGTTATTTTAACATCTTCCTTTTTAAATGTGAACTTCAAAATATTAGCGAAGGAAGAAATTGAATAAGTATCATTGGAATGTTAAAATTAGTTTTTGTTTTTGCAGTTTAGGACCACTAACACGAATATCGTGAGCCCTTGAA
Organism: Acanthococcus lagerstroemiae; assembly: GCA_031841125.1. Taxonomy (NCBI): domain Eukaryota; kingdom Metazoa; phylum Arthropoda; class Insecta; order Hemiptera; family Eriococcidae; genus Acanthococcus; species Acanthococcus lagerstroemiae. Next base: position 37,035,217 of record CM063108.1, on the reverse strand, counting down.
AAACTTTATGGAAAGATACCAATTTGTATTCGGTGGACACCCTGTATTTGGTCAAATGTTTATATTTTTTGGATCTCGCCATTTCTGATCATGATTTAGTTTGTGTCAGTTTCTTGAGGAGCAGATTTTTGATTATTTCTCTGAAATTCTAGTTAAATTTTCCTTTTTTCTCCTTCTTTGATTCAGGTCATACTTTATTATTTTTGATCACGCAAATTGTGTCGTTCTGATCTGACGAAATGGCGAAGGCCTCGCAAAACAAAAGCAAACTCCTGGCCAGTCCTGTCTTAAAGAGTCCTACGTCAGTGGACCGGCGCGAATACACCGAGCAGGTAATGGGAGCAATTGCCCTACTAGAGAGAAGTGTTTCAATTGAGAATGCTTTAAAAATAGACAGCTCATATACAAACAGAGAAGTTTTGCAGTCTTCAACAAGTTTAGAGGAGTTTAGAAGAGTCTCCAGGAATCTTAAGCAAGTATCTGGAGAACAGTTTTGCAGAAAGAACAAAAAACAAGTCTCTAAAATTTGTCTTTATTGAGTGTGTCCTGAACAAATTTGGAAGAGCCTTTTATACGTTTTAGGCGAGGCTCTGAGTGTCTTGAACACAAGTGCAAGTCTTGAAATGTTTTAAATGAAATCTGGAAGTCATAAAGAGCCTTAAGTGCGCCTTAAAAGGGTTGCGGGTCTTATACAGAACATAAAATAATACTTAGCCATTCTTAAGTCTGGAAACCAAATGTGAGGGAAATTGGGCACCAAACAGGTCGTTTGATTAGTAATAACTGTTTGAAAAAGGGTGGTAGACGGTCCAATGAAATCCAAATCCCCGCAGAATTGATACATTTTATTCACATAAAAAAGGGATCTCATTGTGTCTTCTATAACGAAAAAAGAAACAACAACATTGAAACGAAGAAGAGAAAAAAAATGCAAAACATTGTAGCTCATAAAAAATTTCTAATAAGAAAGGTATTAATTTGGCTTTCTAAAAGACGACAGAAAATAAACATAATCCTCAATCAATATACAAAAATAGAAAAAGATAAAAATCGCTAAAATTTGCATTTGAGATGCAAACAGTAACTTATATGTACTGCGTTACAGGTTCCGCCGCCTAACTCACTTTAGCCTATGGTCCAGATGAATCACGAAGCGGGGCCCAATAAACGCTACTCTTAATGAGAATCGAAATTGTGGCAATTCTATCCAATTTAGAGACGTTCTGATCAGCTGACCTTGTAGATTCATCTTCCTACTACATACAGCACTAGTATTTATCAGTATACATAACGTTTTGAACGAGTTATGAATTTTCTAGCGAAAGTCCTCGGTTGGCGTATTTAGGAACAGGTGTTCCTAATTACGCCATACCATATTTTTATCACTTTGAAGTCTACAAACTTGACATTTATCATTCTAAAATGAAAAGTTACGAGTCCCATGTATAAAAGAAACCTAAAAATTATTCGTAAACAGAGTTTACTCAAAAATTAGACCAAAATATATCGATTTCATGAAATTTAATGAAAAAACTGATAATTTTCCATTTTCAATATCGGTTAAAGCCCTTTGCATATGCTTTCCTCCGACCATAGTCGTCTTTCTTTCTTCCGAGACATCTTTTTCTTATACAAAATCTGCAAAAAATATAATTCTTATCGAAAATGAATGCTAGGGCGTAATTAGGACCACGACAAGGTAAGTTTGATGATTGATTAAAAGACGTTAAAATCGATTTTTCAGACGGAATCATGCGTAATTCGGCAGAAAAATGTTTAAATTGTAGGCTAAAAGTGAAATACTTACTCAAAACAACGCGAAAATGTTCAAATTTTCATGCAACACCGGAACTCAGCATATTCAAATGTTTGAAAAAAAAAAAGTTTGATAATTTTCTTGGCTCTAGTATCAATCCTACTGACGTGAAACTGAAACCACAGACTATATACCGTGAGAAGTGTCACTGCAATATTTTATCAGCAGATAGCGCTGTTAGATTTCGAGATATTGAGAGATGGCGTAATAAAGGCCACGGCGTAATTTGGGCCCTGTACCTCAATTCATCACCTCATCACCTATTCTATCCACTGTAGAGCATAAGCCTCCGTCACCCGCTTCCAGCATTTCCTTGTGCTGGCTGTGGTCTTTCATCTGGACCCTGTAGAACCTGAAATCTCGTCACACCGGCTTATGGTAGGACGACCCCTTGTTCTCTTTCTGTCGTATCCATAAAGTGTTCTTAGGTTCCATTTCATTCCCCCTTCCATGGACTTGTGACCCGCGTATTCAAGCATTGTTTTAACTTTTCTAGTACAGGTTTTTTTCCTCGTGTCCCTAATCTTGATTTCATCTTCTTGCCGAAGGAATGAGCTAATCAATTCTTGCCCGAGATTGCTTTCTGAATCCGCCACTAGTTCTGCTGTTTGAAATCTAGGGTAATAGAACGCCGTGCTTGTTTGTCTGGTTTCAGCTCAGCAGTATCCTCCAGCCACTGCGGCCGAACTATATTGCATCTTGTACTCTGACAAGTACTGTCACTGGTCAAGTCGTAGCGTCGAACAAATGTATTCTCCGTATGTCTGGTTATGTGATTGTCCAAGTACTATATCAATATTGCACACTCACACTTGGAAGTGAATTCCGTCGCTTATTGCTACATCTTGTAATTGGCTGCTCGCGAAATACCTTTTCTCACTGGTCAGCATATACCAGCAAATAGCACAGGGTACAAGTACATTGGTACTGTTGAGCAGCGGTCGTATAGGTAAGGTGTATAGAAATACCATACATGGTTCTTGGTACATACTAAGCTATTGTTTACACGTTTACCACCTTCCGGTCTGTGTACCTTTTCTATTTGATAGCGACGTTCGTTTATCTCTCATTTCTAGCACCTTTTCTTGCCAGCTACTGTGTAGCAGCTACTGGTACTTTGTTATGCAGGAAATGTTGCAACGTTTGAGTAGCGACTATGATCGATTCGACACACGCGGCCGTATTCGTTGTACAGTTTTTCGCTAAATATTTTTTTTTTTTTTTTTTTTGGTGCGCGGTGGTAATTGTAGGAGAGCTGCAGATGGCGGGAGGTACAGGCAGGCATACTATGTACCAAGTCGGAGGAAAGACCCTCGACAGATAAGTAGGTTGGCTAAGCTCGATGAAGGCTGTTTCAATCGGAATATCAGCCACGGCCGTGATGGAATTAACATTGCTTGAATTTTACTGTCGCTTTCACTACAAATAATATCCTTTTGTTGTTTATATTCGGTGTAGGTACAACTAAGTTCGCGTACTACGATTTATGCTCAATCCGGAATCCGCCGTATTCCGTAGTATCGTCGCCGTAGGTACTCTCCTCGCCCTCTCTTGCGCCGAAAATGATTCGCCTTTACCCGGTCGAGTTGTCGCGGAAGTCGAGCGATCCTTATTATAAATGTTACACATCCTCTGATCGGCACTCGATAGGCGAGAGTCGAGACTCAACTAATACACACGATTCCTTTTGCGATTACAGTTATTTAGCTGGAAACATGAAAAAAAAACCACGATTGTCGCTGATTTCAGATTCGAATGGTCGGCACGCACGTTCGAAGACCGCTCGAAATACAGATAGTCATCAGTTTCTTTGACGATCTGCAGGATTTTTGTTTATAAACAGAAATAATGTCAGCCGATTCGGGCAATCTGTTCGGGGTAACAACGCTGACGTCAGTTATTAAAAATAATTAGTTTCGTAGCGGGACATTGCACTGCATTGTTCAATCAGATAGACTGGAGATGCTAATCCCTGTTCTCGAACTCGTTTCAAAGATGAATCGCAACTCGAAATGAGAAATTTTCGTAGGTTGGAACTTACCGAAACGAGAAGAGAGTGGCTCCCACTTCTACAACATTCTCCATTAGTAATATCTGAATATACTCCTATCGACTGTACATATGGTATAGTGGATTGTCCATCATATCAGTTTGTCCTCTTCCAGAAGTACGACTATATTTATTATTTATCTGATCTATTGTCGCATCTTGCGATATTGATTGTCAGTTTTAGACTTCCATTCACAACTCGTTAACTCACTTGTTACCGGGTATCTCACCGTTGGCCCTGTCAATCTGCGTATTCGGTCAACCGGAATATAAATGGCCTAATTAGATTGTGTTCGGATAGTATTCAATTATTGAATTATTGTCGCGAAGTTCGCCTCCTCGGACTGGAAGTATTATAATCGGCGATTCAAGAACCTTGGTTTACTGACCTGCTGGCTATATAGAAAAATGTGATTACGCAGGCAATTTCAGCGCCACAAAGTACGAGGCAGTGAGGTACTTTAGTTGGCATTCAAAAGTCTCAGCGAGTTCACAAATAGTCCAGTCGAGAAGTTTGATCAAAACATATGGTAGATGAACCGCCTGACCTGAGGAGGGCACCCCTACCGAGTGGTAGCCTAAATAGAATTGACTGAGACATTCACTAGCTACTTCTCAATGGCAGCCCTGTAGAAAAAAAAAGGGGGGCCTGGGGGAATTTCCACTGCCCCCTTCCTTCCAGTTAATTTTGTTCTTTTGTTAGATGGGAAAAAATTATAAACTACGGGATAAAAGGTTTTTTCATGGTGTGAGGAGTGACTGCTGGTTTGATGTACAGTATGATTGAAATTCAGGCCTGTTAAAAATCGATCGGACCCCCGTTCGGGCCCGAAGTATTCCCCCCCCCCCCTCTCAACAGAGTTGCTCAATTGTGGCATATGTTATGTATTATCTAATTAATTGGCGATTCCAGGATTTCAGTAGGATGGTTTTCAGAACAAAATATTTTTCGTGTTAAGAGAAAAAAAAGCTCTTACAAACAGATTTCAGTAACTTTTGGTAAATTTTCGGTTAGTAGCAAAAGAAATTATAGTAATCTACGATTGGGTCTGCTAGGTTGTCTACGAAGAAAAAAAAAAAACTGTTTCCTTGTTTACTACGACGACGTAAGGTATCCATAATTAGTGCGATGTAGTTCTACTTACCACCATGGGGGTGCGGTGGATGAGGTTGGAGACAGATACTTTTGAGTCAGGTAGGTGTATTACTGTTTCTTTTCAGTGTCAGAATTCATAGCTGTTCAATTATCAGTAGAAAATGCTCGATTTATGTATTAAAAGCAGCTGATTTATCGACAATAGCCGATTAATGCATAATGTATCCAAAAATAATTGATTGTTAGCTGTAATAGTTTTTTTGGCCAATTTTCCGTGTTGGAAGTAATAAACTCTAGAAATATTTCAAATTATTAGGGGGGGGGGTTCCTGATTTAAACTAAAATTTCAGTGTCATGGAGTTGAAAAAATGTCATTATACCTACTGCAATTATTAAATTCACCAACTCTTATATCAGGGAAAAAAGGTTGCTATTTTTTCAAGTTAAATTTACCATTACCGTTAAAAAATTTCAAATTATTAAAGGCAAGTTATTAAAAGGTTTTTCCAATAGAATTAAAATTTAAGATTATTGAGCAAAAAGGAAAAACGTCTGCGATATTTTCAATTATTTTGCCTACTGCAGTAGCTAACGTTACCAACTCTTGAAATTGTTTCAAATTTTGGGAATTTTCTATCTGAAAGTTAAAATTTTAAATGATTGGGCTAAAATGAATTGCAACATCTTTAATTTTGCGCATTGCAGTTGTTATATTTATCAATTTTTAAAAATGTTCATTCTAAAAAGGGGGAGAGAGAGGGTCCAAATGAAAACTAGAATTTCAAAATCGTTCAGCAAAAGGGGAAAAAAAGAAAGCCCGAGGGTTGCAATACATTTTACCAACTGCAGCTGCTAAATTCACCAAAACTCTTGTATCATTTCAAATGATGGAAGAGAGGATTCATCTGAAAGTTAAAATTTTAAAATTTTGAAACCAAAATACAAGGTTGTGAGATTTTTAGTTTTGTGAACTGCAATTGGTGATGTTACCTACTTAGAAAAATGCAGTGTGGCGGGGAGGGGGGAGTCATCCAACTAAGAACTAAAATTTTGAAATCTTCAAGTAAAGAAAATAAGGCTCTAACATTTTTAATTTGATCAATTTCTGCTCCTAAATTTACCAACTGCACAGCTTCAAATTATTGGTGGGTTTTCCGATTAAAAATTGAAAGTTTAAAACTAAGTAAAAATTATGGGGTCGGGGGTGAGGTGGTACAACTGAAGACTAATATTTCAAACTCTTTAAGCCAAAAAACAAGGCTTTAACATTTTTAATTTTATCAACTGCCACTACTAATTTCATTAAATCTTGCACAACTTTAAATGATTGGTTATTGGTGAGTTTTTCCCGTTAAGAACCAGAATAAAAAAACGTACATTTTCAGTGTTGCCAACTGTGACAGCTAAATTTCCCAATTCTTAGAAAATTTCAAAATTAAGGGAGTTAATGTTCAACTGAAAACGAAAATGTCAAAATTGTCGATCAGGAAAAAAACAAGAAAAAAGAGAAAAAAAGTTTAAAGAAGGATACAGGAAAAGAAGCAGATACATCACTTTTGCAGCGGAACAAGAAAAATAAGAACACGTAGTTCTTGACTTGTACGTGAATTTTGAACCCATTTTTCTAATTACCAACTCTTAAACATTGTTTCAAATTATGGGATGGGAGTAGAAGTTTAACTAAAATCTAAAATTTTAAAATCTAGCAAAAAAAAAAGTTGAATTCATGAAGGGTGCAGTTTTTTAATGTTACTAACTGCAGCTGCTGAATTTACCAATCGAGAAAAATTCCAGTTTGGTAGAGAGGAAGGGGGAGGTGTAATTGAAAACTAGAATTTAAATACCAAGGGGGGGGGGTCCATCTGGAAATCAAGATTTTAGATTATCACGTCGAGCGAAACAAAAATTCTGCAACATTTTCAATTTGGCCAACTTTAGTTGCTCTAAATTTATCGATACTTGTAGAATATCAGATTATGGGCAAGAGGAGGAGGGGGAGGGGGGAAGGTCAACTCAAAATGTCAAAATCGTCGAGCAAACAAGAACGCGATTGTGACATTTTCATTTTCAATTTTGCCAATTGTTATACTGGCAGTGGCATAACTAGTCTAGTGTTTGAGGGGGGAGAGTCTGGTCTTGACCAAAGGGAGAGAGGTGCTAATATTATATATATATTTAAAAAAAACACTATTTGACGAAATTGCAAAGGGGGTCTAGATCCCCTCGCCCCTTTCTGGCTACGCCACTGGCAGCTGCTAAATTCACCAGCTTTTATACAATTTCAAATTGTTGATGTATTTTCCACCTAAAAACTAACATTCCAAGCAAAGTGCCCGGTTTTGGAAACGTCAGTAAAAGTCTGGAAACGTCAGGGATTTTAGGAAATATTTTTGGAAAAAGCATAATGCATATAAGAAAGCTTCCTGGTTGAAGCCAAAATGAAGCAAATTGATTATGTTTTTTTGATGCTTATATCTTAGTTTTGTTTTTATGTTTGTATTCTTCGTAATGAAGTTACAGAAATTTGAATATTGCACCCATCAAGCCCGCTCTGTAACTTCATTTAGCCACCGTTTGGACCGCTCTAAAAGAGGGAAAGTTGGAGAAAAGTTAGGGAATTTTATTTCAGGAAGAAACTGGGTACCCTACTCAAGATTAAGAAGATAAACGCAATATTTCCAAACCATTTTGCCATCTGCATCACCTCTACTTACCAGCGAGACGTCTCCATTTCCTGTGTCTACGACCCTGACTCCATCCTGGTCGTGGCCCCGTTGCAGCGGTGTTCTTCGAGCATTGATTTCGACCCGGTGTAGTTTAGTCTCGTAGATATTCACAGAACCGACATACGAAATCCATGGAATATAGCATTGTTCGATCGTACCTGCCGTGTGGTTTCGCAAACTAAATCCAGACTGAGACGGAGATTAAGCATTTTTTGATTCTCGGTTTGGAGTACGATTAATGTTAAATTCATCACCGCCTGTTACGTAATGTTTGTATACAGTAATCTCTGATCAGTAACCGCCCTGGTGGCAACAAATTGTAGCGAGAATCATTGTAATTGAATCGGACTGGGCGTGCACTTACTTCGAGTGCGTAATACACTCTTTAATATGGGACCGTTTCGGATTAAAATGAGAAATCGTCAATCGGCGTTTCTTCTTGTTACGCTGGCGCCGTTATACGGAGATTGGCCCACATAGCCATCGTTATCTTCGATACTGCTGCTCTGAAAATTTCCGCCCACGATCTTCCCAACTATCGACGAAGGACCTTCATCCAGAAATTCTGTTGTCTGCCCAGCGATCGTTTCCGCTGATTTTTCCTAACAACCCGTATCTGTCGTCCATTGTAACGTGACCCAAGTACCCCAGTGTGCGTTCCTTCATCATAGTCAATAGGACCTTTCCGTTTCTGCCAATCCCGATCAGGACTTCCGCGTTGGTGATTTTCTGTGTCCATGATATCTTGTCTGTATAAACATTTCAAATGCACTATTTTCGTCTCCATTACTCTATTTATAGAGTCCAGGCTTCACATCCGTGTAGAAGGATGGACAGTACGTATAGCACTGGACCATGCGCAGACGTAGTTCCAGGCTTTACCTCCGTTAATCGGACTGCAAATATTCTCGACCAATTTATGAGCAACACCGCGAGTTCAGTGTTCTGCTCTTCTTATCCAGCTAAACGATCGTAGTTATTTTTGGAAAGACGGCCATTTTGCTGGTATAGTTCACCTTCTCTTCAATCTCCGTTCACCGTGTACAGGTCTTTGTCAGCCATCCAGCAGCGATCCGAACCTACAGTATAATTAGTCAGCCGATAGTGGTTCCGCGTTGCTGGCGTCTAATTTAGATCATCCGGTAGCAGTGCACTTCCTTGTTTCGAAGATATCTGCCAACATTCGGGGACATCTGCAATGAGGACGAATGGTTGTTGCAACATCGACGTAACACGATACAGTAGACGAAGGTGTAAACCAAATGAGCGGAATAATCGTGAACCATTTATCGAGCCGTGCAAGGAGAGATGTCGCATCTATACCGAGTACAATTATTCTGTCCGCTCGACACGACCGTCTTCGATTGCCGCCCGCATATGCAGACATCTCAGCGTATCTGTGTGCTTTGATTCCAATGAAACCACATCACCTTGTTCGCCAAATTACATTATCTGTCACGGCTGTAGAACGTTATTCCCGAAGGATGACCGCGAAAACCAGCAGCCAAGAGAGAGAACGACTTTCGGTACTCTTCCACTCGGTGGTTTACCATGTGAGACATGCTCGTAGTCGGGCATTTTCTGCATATCCTCTTCTTGTTCTCGCCGCGGGTGATTGCGTGTTCAGCTGTTGGTACTCGGTACCCGCTGCTGGGAACGCGATTCATCATCCGGCCCGTAAGCGGATCACGCCCATCTACGCCGTTCTCGCAGATCACGATCTCCTCGGCGATTCGGCCGCATGTTGTGCTCGAAAATCGACTCATGACTGGGTGAGAGCTGCGGCAGCGAAACGAGAAGACAACCGAGACGGTTTGACGCTTGTGCCTCGGTGATGTCACAAGGTATAACGCGCGCGCCATCGCTTATATCGTTTTCGCCGCGTGCGTTTTACCGCACAGCGAAGAGAGCAGAAGTGGAGATGTTGCGCTGTAAGTATCTGTATCTGCTCGCGACGACAGCAGCCGCGGCGGCGGCAGCGGTCACGGTCCAACAAACCGGCGAAAAAACAGTTTTTTCGTGAAATTGTGTAGTCGAGTATATCAGAACCGAATCCAAATGGAAGACAAACCGCATAATGACGACGCAGTAGAGCGCGCCGCGCTTGTACCGGTGGCGCGTCGAGTCGCAGAAACCTTCCCGCAGCCGAGAAGGTCGAAGGCTGGAATTTCCCGCGAAGCGACGAGCAGTTGTCGAGAGCCGTGTTCGCGAAAACCGAATGTCGATCGCTAGACCGACAGAGACGGACTAGAGACTGCAGTAGATGCCAGCTGCATGATATGGAAGTTGCCTCGTTTTTGTGGATGTAAAGCAGGGATGGGCAAAATCCGGGAACTCCAAGATTTAAATCCAAAATCTTGGTTAAAAAAAAAGGATTCGAATTCAAAGTCTCAAATCCTGTTTGGAAAAGAATTTCAAATCCAAAATCCTAAATACTCTTAATTAAAAAAAAAAAAAAAATGAGATTTGAGATCCAAAATTCAATAATCTGAATTTTGACTTCTAGCAGTAAGCGCCCGCGCAATCTTCAGTCTACCATTGGCTGAGGACGTTTGCATACAATTTCTGTTGTCTGTAGCTCAGCGTGAAAATTTATTTAATTTAATTTGTAGTCGAGTCCCCCCCCCCCAACAGATGCCCGAGGGTCCCAATGCTAATTGTAATCAGTGAAAGAGGGAAATTTTTAGAACTTTGCGTTCAGCGTTCTAACTCCTTACTTACTAACAAACAGAGACTGAAAGCTATAGTCGAAAGCCGAACGAATTTAGCATGAAAGCCAAAGCTGAAATTTGGAAGCCGATGGGGTTCGAACGCCAAAAGCAAAAACCGAATCTTTTTCGATTTTTTTCGACTTTTTCCCGAAAATCAAAAAGTATAGACTACTGATAATGAGAATTGCCAAAAATCAACTCCTCAAAGTCCTAGACACTCTACAGGTTCCGAAGTACTCGGCAATCAGGGGAGGGGGGGGGGAGTAATATTGTAAAAAGTGCCCGAAAATCCGAAACTCAAAAGCTGGAAAGCCGAAAGTCGAACGATTTTGGCATGAAAGCTGAAGCCAAAAGTCAAAAGCTGATTAATTTCAAAGCCGAAATCCGAAAGCGGAAACCGTATTTTTCATGGTCAAAAGCTAAAGTCGAAAGCAAAAGCTTTATCGTTCGGCGAGGCCCGTAGCCACCGTGCGGACACTGAGGGCTCACCCCGCCCTGGCAAAGTCGCGAGCTCAACCTAGGAAAATTTGGTCATTTGTACTCATTGAAAGAAATTTTGAACACCCTTCAAACTTCATTTTTCCACAAAAATACAAAATATTTAATTATAATTAAATTTCTAATAATATGAAAACTTGTGAAGTTGTCGACTAACATGAAGTTCTTATAATAGTCACCCGCACAGTAACACCACAAGTTGATGCTCTTTATTTCCCTCTTCAGGCTTTGGCACCAACTTGTGTTACATTTTTTCTTATATTCACAAACAACCCTGAAAACCTGTAAAATAACATCAATATTGTATTTAAAACTTATTCGACATACACTCCCATTCCGAAATGTCACTATTTTCATGTTAAGATGAAAAGCTAATATATAGAAATTGGATTCAATGATCCCGGCGGAAACCTGTGAAACGATATCCATATTGTATTTAGTGATGAATTCCCCGCCCCTTCTCCGCTGTGTAGCCTCTTTTGCGTCCCAAGTTTCAAGATAGGGGTGTACTGATATTAAGATCAAATTTAGCAAGCCTAATTACCTACTGAACAACATCCATATTGCATTTCATTAAAAATTTGAGTCTCCGCTTCATCTCAAATACCAAAGTTAGTAAATTAGTGAAAAATCGCTATCATGAACGAGTGGGGCAACCATTAAAACCCCTAAAAGAACATCTACCTTACATTTCATTGAAAAATTGTACCCCCGTATCCTTTTAGATGCCACAGTTTGCATATTAGTGGAAAATCGTCATCAGTAATGAGTTTAATTATCCCTTAAAACCTCTATAAGGATATCCATATTGCAAATCATAAAAATATGGAGCCCCATTTTGATTTTACACCCAAGACCTTCGCCGCCGATGTCTCGATTTGGTGATTCGAGCCAATTAACGGTGTGAAAAATTGTAATTAAGAAAGTCATTTATAATTTTAAGAAACACAAATTTGAATGTGGTATCTAAGGAGAGAAGGGAGGAGGAGGAAAAATTCCAGGGATCGGTAGATAGGGATGTTTAGAAAAGAGTCCGAGAGTGATTTCTACCGCTTCGGTTCCCTGAAGTAAATAAGACCACAAAAATGTTAAAAATCCTATGTTTACTTCCTTCAGGCCTATGTTAATGTGTTCTGTTTCATTGGCTCTTTTTTATTCAAGTGGGGAGGGGCAGAGATTCTATGCTAGAGATCATTTTTACGGGAAATTTAGTGTAGATTAATATTGCTATTTACCCTTTGGTCGTGCCACTTAGGTCGAGAAGATATTGAGGAAAAACTGAGGAAGGGGACACTCACAATCCCCGGGAGGGGCTCGACATGGTGTTCTACGCTGGCAACATTTAAAATAATATTCCTTGGGGTCTTATCTAAACTACGGATATGTGCCTGCCGGCACTTTGGTACATTCGACTAACACCCAGACGTGAACCATCGAGTCTATCGGTTTTATTGCTTTTTAATGACCGTTTTGCAAGTCTTTAAGTCATTTTTTTTGTAATTCTATGACTGTTTTGCAACGCAGTGCTCCTCCGCATTCGTAATATACGACCTAGGTGACATTAACGCGGCGAAAGTGAATCATCGAGCTGATGTTACATCAGTACGAAAGAAATAGTCCAATTTCTGCGGTAAAACTCATCAACGTGGTCGTTTTGGGAGGCCCGTTCTTGAATGAGCGTATTTCAAGTACTGAACTCGGTTCGGTTCTGAAAATACATTCATTTTTGGTCGTTGAGTCATCTTGGACCTGACGCGATGTGTAGTGCGTACTGTCTTTGAAGTACTTCATGTGTTCACCGGAGTCCTGCATCGATTACTCGAGCCGAGTCTGACGAGAAGAGGAGGAAAAGGGCGCTTCCCTCGGGCCCGGATTTTTTTAGAGGGTACAGGGTGTCTAACTGTCCTTCTAGTCCTGCTGGTTCTGAAAATTACTGTTGTTTGCTTTAAGGTACTGAAATCCTGCGTTTAAATTGAAGGTCCTACTTTTTTCAAATTTGAAACCCTATATCACTCAAGCGAAAATTAAACATTGAATTTGAACGCCAATAAATAAACAGTTATTGAAAAAAAAAATCATGAGTAATAATTCAGGGTGTCTAACGGTCCTTCTAGTCCTGCTGGTCCTGAAAAGTACTGCTTTTTGCTTTAAGGTATTGGAGTCCTGCATAAGTCCTGCTTTTAAGTTGAAGGTCCTACGTTTTTTCAAATTTGAAACCCTATCACTCAAGCGAAAATTGAACATTGAATTTGAACACCAATAAATAAACAGTTATTGAAAAAAAAATCATGAATAATTACTTCTGTTATGTTATTTTTTTAAACTTATTTTCGTAACAGGGTTTTGAAAAAAATACTTTGGGGGGTACGTTATTATTTTGAAAAATTCCTGCTGAAAGTCCTGCAAAAGTCCTGCTTTTCGGTTTCGAGATTTTGTTAGACACCCTGTAATTACTTCTGTTGTGTTATTTTTTAAAACTTATTTTCGTACTAGGTTTTTGAGAAAAAATTCGTTTTTTTTGGGCGGGGTGGTACGTTATTATTTTGAAAAATTCCTGCTGAAGGTCCTGCAAAAGTCCTGCTTTTTGGTTTCGAGATTTTGTTAGACACCCTAGGCTAGGATTTTTCATCGTCTGATCTTTATCCGGACGAAGTCTGAACCAGTTTTAACAGTCTTAATGAGTCTTTAGGAGCCTTAACGAGTCTGGAAAGAATCTTATAACAAAACATCTTATACAGTCTTATTTTTTTCTTCTAGTTGTCAAGTAGGTCCGAGGTATTTTCGAAGTGGAAAGATGGTGAGGGAGTGGGGTCAGTTTAAGATCAAGTATTAGAGTCTGAACCTATTTTGAGAAGTCGTAACGGGTTATAAGGAATTTTGACGTTGCCAAAAGGAGTGTTAACGAGACTTAACGTAGTTTTAGTTAGACAAAGTTTAAACTAGTCTTAGGGCCTTAACGAGTTTTGAAAGAATCGTAACCAAACCAAACTGAGTCACAGGTATGTCTGCTAGCTGTAAAGTACTGAGGCACTTATTTTCGAAAAGGATGAACGGGTGGGGAGGGGAGTTAATTCAAGAAAAAATACAAAAACTATTTGCGAGCGAAACTGGCAAAATGTGTTTGAATTAGGCTAAAGCATTTATTGAAATACCCAATCTTTTGGCTTTCAAAGAGGGAAGGTTAACTCGAATCCCTTCTTCAGTGTATGTTCATCGTACTAAATATTAAAAATTATTAATTAATTGAGTGAGATTTTACTGTGTCCTGCAGTCGTAACGAGCATATTGAGAATATATCTTTTATTGGTTTCATATAAACCTAAATGAAATTTGTGCATTTTAGAGTGCTGGAACGGGAGAGGGGCAGTTGAACACCTAACTCATTTTCATAGCTACTGCTCTGACTCACCTAAAAGGCTCTACACAAGCGATCTACCTCGTCTTTGACTGTCTGTATGCAACATCATATACGTTAATCCCTCATTTGAATGACTTAATGAGTACTCGATGCCGGATTCAGGTATACGTCACTGTTTTGTTTCAATCCTGCTTTCTTGCGATAGTTTTGGTCAATCGCTCAGCGCAGTAAGGACGAGGAGTGTGCCCTCCACCAATATTGATTAAAAAGTTGACACTCGGCAAATTCTAGTCACCAGTTGGCCAAGTGAGCGAGTGAGGAATTTTTTGGTTTCAACTAAAATTTCTAGTATTTTAACCGGAATTTTTGCTGCATCTCGCGGTGTCCGAAAATCCCTAAAACGGAATGTTCTAGTCCGATTTCCAAATTCCAAGTGAAGCAGTGAAGCTGTGGTCCCGTGGCTTGTCACTAGTGTAAATTGGCGTATATCCAGTCAATCGTCAGTTCCACCTCTGTGATCGTTTTGATAGTGTTTTGGATCGCTCAAACTGTATCCAACCTGATGAGTCTCCAGTCAACGCGTACATCCTCGAGTTAGATGTGACTTTTATTTCACCGGAAAACCCGTTACCCTGTTCTGCTTGAGACAACTGTACAGCTCGTAATTTTGGAATCGAATAAATCGCGTGCGACGAAATACAACGCGAACGTGACTGGTTCTTTTTATCGCTTAATTTAACACTCTGTCCGTGAATCGGCGTTTGTCATTTTTGGCCGCAGAGAACATCTTATAAAACTTCTCCGGTTTCTGAGGATGGTGCTGCGTCTTCGCTGTTACGCGAAATGATGCGACCCTTGTCTCGTATTGTTCTGCGGAGAGAGAAAATCTTGGGTGAATTTTGTTGGTTCGTGGCCAGGTCGTTCGTCAAATTTCATGTAAGACT
Organism: Acanthococcus lagerstroemiae; assembly: GCA_031841125.1. Lineage (NCBI taxonomy): Eukaryota > Metazoa > Arthropoda > Insecta > Hemiptera > Eriococcidae > Acanthococcus > Acanthococcus lagerstroemiae. The sequence goes on along the minus strand of CM063108.1, from coordinate 37,020,019 downwards.
GCACGTTGTAAAAACTTGGTATAACACATGTCTGCGTCGCACTAATCAGAGCGCAACCCGCACGCTTTTCCCGCCACCTTTGCGTCCGCAAGTATACATAATAATGCCGCCGCTGAAAATCATATTTAAATATATTCGGCCCAGTTTTCTCGAAAGTGAAACCGGAACTTCGGTCAATTATGAAACTGTACCTGCGTTGGTCATCTCGTGACTTACCATTTTCCTTGTTTATTTATTATACATTTCCTATGAGGAAATATGAAGGAACCGTGTCTCACTAGATCAAATTTCGGTTGGAAGGAGTCACCGGCGAATTTGATCCTTTAAAGAAAAGCCGAAGTGTTTGCCCCGTGGTCTTTTCTTCTGACTTCAATGCATACAGACCTACCGGTCCTATACCTGAGATGAAATTTGCCTAAATATGACGAAATCTGACAAGAATTGGTTTCTAATAACAGAACTCGTCCGATCAAAATCGATCATCCATCGATAACTGCGAAAATCGACCATCCTGACCAAAACTGACCGAAACATACCAAAAACGGCCAAATCCATCGGAAAGTCCAAATGTGACCAAATCGTAAAGTTGAAACCTGACAGCTTGTGCGGTAGTGGCCGCGGTTTTATCCAAAATTTCGAATTACAGAACACTTTGAGAATAGGATTGAAAATCACAGAAATTACTTCAATACAGGCTACAGAAAATTCCCAAGGGTGAGAACCAGACATGATCAAACCCGACCAACAACGAACAAAATCTGCCAAATACGATAAATTCTAAACAAACTTGAATGAATAAATTAAAAAAAATTAAAAAAAGAAAAAGTAACAAGAAAGGATCAAAGATGACGGGCTCAACTGATTGAAGCTAAACAAATCTGACGAAAATTGATCAGAGCCGATTAAAACCGATCTAAAAACCGAGCACTATCACTGGCTACCGAAATCGATCAAATCTGAAAAAATGAGCGAACGTGACCAAAATTAAAATTGATTAAAATGGACCGAAAACCTCCTGAACCGAATATTATCAAAAATTACTGGGAATACAAAACGACCAAATCTGACCAAAACTGACAAGAATAAGATAAATATGTAACACGACCAAAAATGCTGAACTGATTTTAAATGCAATAACAAAGCTTTAAGGGCTTCTAAAAGAAAAATATAATAAATAAATAAATTTATGATCAAAGAAAACTAAATTGAGCCAAATCTGATTAAAAACGTCCAAAACAGGAGGAAAATCAAAGCCAACATAAAAAATTATCAAATTATGTAGAACGGCCAAATTTAATCTGACCAAAATTGATCAGTTACGTTTAAAAATTACAGATCTGATCGAACTATGCGAAGACGATTAATCCATCCGAAAGCCCAAATTTGGTTTGACTAAATATGACAAAATTCGACTGCAATCAATGAACAAAATAAAATAAAAAAGTAACAGAAGTGATCAAAAATGACTAAATCCATAAAAAGACCAAATCTGCATTCAAAACTGACCAAAATTTACTAAAAATGACTAAACAATGCGAACCCGAAACCACCGTAAATGACTGGAAATGACTAGAAAAGTCCAAATCTGACTAAACCTGACAACAGTTACGTAAATCAATAATACGGTCAAAAATAATAAAACAATTTTTAACGAAGTGAGGGAGGTTTATAGAGGGGAGCAAAGGATCAAGTACATTCCAAAAATCTCGAGAAATCCCAACGAATTGAGTTTTTTCTCGAATGTTTTCTTTCCTTCTGAGGTTTGAACCCCCATCCCCACTTACTCACCGCATACCTACAAATATTACTTCGTCTCTATATTTGCTTTGAAGCCACCAAATTTTAATTTAATCTGGCCAAAGTGAATTAAAATGGCCAAATTTTTCCAAATCTGGTCAATAACAACCTGAAAAAAAAATCATATATTTTTAAAAACTACCAAAATTGAATAAGATGCCCGAGTCCGACTAGAAAAGTATCAATAACCAAATCTGACTAAACGTCATGAAATTTGGCGAAAAACACATGGATCCAACATGATCAGAGGAAACTAAATTTGATCGGAAACTGCCAAAAAACAAACATGCTGAAGCAAATATGGTGAAAAATGGTAAAACTGCGTAGAATGACTAAACTTGATGAAATCTTACCAAATCTGACCCAAATTGACTAGACTATGCCAAAAATTACCAACCTGTCTTAAAATCTAAGTTGACTATACGAATACTAAATCTGAAATCGATAAACAAATGGAGAAAAACAAACAAGAAATGACGTTAATGACCAAACGCGATTAACTTCGGCAAAATTCAGCCAGACTGATTCGAAATATGATTCAGTCCAGGTTTTTCTAAACAGCCCTGCTTTGATTTTATCTTTCGAAGTACTGCCTGAATCAACCCTCGTTGAAACGACAAAAATGTTCGAATCCGACCAAATTTTCTAAACATGATGAATTCATCCAAAAATGGCAAAATTTAACCAAGAACTGCCGAATCTGACCAAAACTTACTAACACAATCTGAACCAAACACGATCAAATAACCAAATCGGATCAAACTTGATCAATACGGCTAAAACTAACCCAAAAATAATTGATAACCAGTAACTTAACTTGAACCAAACATGTCTAATTGATAATAACAGTGACCCAGCAGAGACGTACCGAAGAGTTTTTTGGAGGGGGCGGGGTAAAATTGTGAAAGCCCCAACTGACTCAATGACTCAACTCAAAATTCCCAAGTACATATTAAAGCAAGAAAAGAAAAACCTTTTGACTTGGGTTTCCCCAACTTCTCAACTCAAATCTTAAGTATCAAAACAAGAAGAAAAAACTTTTTTAACTCGTTAGATTTTTTCAACTAGCCTGACTGAAATGGTAAATTTTCCCAACTAGTGAGTGAAAAATTCCTACGAGGGGGGGGGAGTGGCCCCCCGCCCCCTATCGGCTATCGGTACGTCCCTGTGGTCCAGAGTGACAAAAACGATCAAATTTCATCACCGGACACCGAAAGGAAGACAAGCACAAAAGTATGACTTAGTCTCCTTTCTTACAAAAAAATTATTTAGCACTCCCCCCCCCCCCCACAGACACACAAAAAAATTGAAATTATGAAACTATACGAGGCAACGTGCTCCCATACATTTCTACTAATTGAACCAATAGAACATTGGCAGACTCTGTGGGGGAGGGAGCTAAGCATCCCAGAAGGTTGACGCACCCCCTTCTCTCAAAAAAATTTGAAAATAATTCTGTTGTTAGAGGAAGGAAGTGGCAGGCTAAAAGTCGACTCTTTGGACTAGAAGCCCTTAGCCTCCTCGTCTTGGCCTTACAATCAAAGTTCGTTAATGGCTGTAAACGGACTCATTTTTGTTTTGTTCCGCTTTTGATTCGGTCAAAAATCTGAGAAATCGTTTCATTTGTTCTGATTATTGTTCTGTTAACACTTCCCCCCCACTAGGGCGGCCTGTAGTTTGAAACTTTTTGAAAATTGGGTGACAATACTAGTTGTTTTCATAATGGCCCAAAAGTACAGCTGCTGAATTTTCAGATTTTATGAAATATATCTCTCTGTCCAAAGTGTCTTGAACTTTAAAGTGGGATTTATAAAAAGAATTCCATCCAAATCTCTTTACAGTCCGAAAACGCCCTGACCATAAAAAGTGAGACGGTTGCAACAAACACGTTTTGAAACAATGAAATTCTGAACATTTTCTACAAAAATAATTCCTAAACTTAAAATTTAACTTTTGAAGAACTTTCAAAATAATTGAGATATTTATTCGTTAAATTTTGAAAAAATTCCTCTTCATCCAAAAATGCTTAGTTTTAAGTACAATACAACTTTTCTAGATGGAATTTTTGGGCTGATTCCGATTATGTACTTTAAATCCTCCCTCTTACAGTTTTCTTATAAATAGCTCGCAGCGAAATAAAACCTACAATTTTAATCACTTTTCCAGTGTCATGTAACCTGGTAGTTGATTTATACACGTGAAAGTCGCTGAGTTCAATTTAGGGTGGTAGTTCTTGGTTCCTACCCCATTAGGGTTCACCAAATGGGGTTCCGACTAAATAATGACCATTGTTTTAGATTATATTCTATTTATAGGTTTAGTATGGATCGCTGAATTCGATGTTAATGGTAGCTTTTAGATCCGACTCACCCAAAGGTCCATCAAAGACCCATCATACTAACATTTTTTCAACTGAAATTACCTTTGGCGGACCACAAAGGAGCAAATTGGAAAAAGGTTACCCTCAAAATTGAATTTAACGACCCCATAAACCAATAAATTGAATATAATCACAACCGGCCATTATCTAATCTAAACCCTAGTAGACCTCAAGGAGGTTCATCCAACATCATCAGAGTCAAATTTAGCGTTTTCGAAACTACCACGTTGAAAACATTTTTAAAATGAGAGCCACTCTACTTACCACCGTATCATCGCCCCGCCCTGTTTTCGCATTGTTATACTCGCGTTTCGCTTAAGATTCTTTTAAATTGATTCATTTCTTCCGATTATTGACCCGGTATTTGACTTACAGTTCTGTACAGAGTGAGGTAGAGGGCCGCCTCCTTCCCTGCAACAAGTAAGTGTTTTGTCCCGGGAAATCGGACTTCTTATTTTTTCTCTTCTTTCCTTTTCTTTTTTTCTGCCTTTCATTCTTCCTATTTTTCTTGTTTCCTTCCCTCCCCAGGTTACCATGTTTTTCCAGATACCTATTTACATTTGTGGACCATATAATGATGCACAACACAAAATAAAATAAAAAGATCCATACTGAACTTGATACTACGAAACAAAGTCCCTCTAACAACAATACAAAACAGACTACCGGGCATCGAAAATGTAATAGCCATACATAGGAAACATAAATGGAACTGGGCAGGCCACGTCTGAAGACTTACAGTCAACAAATGGACCCGGAAAGTAACAGTCTGGAACCCATACACCTCAAGGAGAGTAGGAAGACATAGCCGGTAAGATGGGGGGGGGGAGGCATTTGATAAATTTTTGAAAAACAAATTATGTCACAGAATAACGTGGGACAGAAGGGAATGGGAAACACCGAGGAAGGCCTTTGCCCACGTTTGCATACCTCTGGCTACGCAAGAAACAGATTCTGTATATCCAAACCATTTTTCGCGCAATAAAGGCTACTTTACTTTATAACGATGCACGCATGCCAGATTAGAGCCTCATACCTCTTTGTAGCCAAGTTTACAGAAGCCATGGAATTTTGGCCCCTAATATGAATCCAGTCTTCGCTATTTTAATCTAAAAGAACCCAAAATCGTGATCACTACCTACTTCAACACCAAACGGAAGAGGCACCCAATTACATTTGCGAGTTACAGCTTCTGTCCTCTCGTACGATTCATCCGAGCTGCATCACATTGCCTCAGTCTAGAGCTCTTAACTTCACGGTAAACCCGCTCGGACCTGCGTCCAAGAAGTTCCCAGCCCATGTGGGAACTGCGCCCGAGGAATTCAAATTTCATAATATGTCATCGTGAGAGTGCATTTGCTGTAACATCCTCTGACAGGTGCGTCTAGGGTACATTTTTACCAGCCGTGACTGTAGCTACTGCAGTCAAATCTGTGCACAGCTCGACGACACCGAATCCACGTACGACAGAAATTACGAATACCGTTATCTAGCCAGAAGCTCGAGACAGTTCTAACAACTGTGTAGGCACGTGTTTCTCACAAGTTTATGACTTCGTATTGGATGTGCGCTCGAATAGGAACGGCTAGCAACGATTAGATACCATCTATTATACGATAATATCCGTCTGCGTGTAATTCGCCTTCTTTAATCAAGTCGGTGTGTGTCAAAGCAAGGGGGAGGGGGCGAAGGTAAACACGTTGAATAACATATACCGTACAGCGTTTTCTAATTATTACACCGAGCCCAGCGCCGCAATTTGCAGTATCTGCTCCATCTCGCTTGTCTAATCCGAAGCATGTTCTGCGTGCAAGAACTGGCACGTGCTTCCGGAATAATTATTTTTTTCGGTAAGCTGGCCGTGAAGATTCGCGCCTTGTTAAATGGTAATACACGAGTCTCGATGTGTAGTACAGGTGAATGTCAGAGAAGCGAGCCCTTCAACCGTTAATAGGACACAAAAATTAATTAGAAAGCTGGCGGTGTCCAGTTTGCTCGGAACGGCGATTAAATCACGGGGAAACATATTATAAAACTGAAAAGTAATTCCAGACGTGCGAAATAATTAACTCCGCTCTGAATTACTGAACAGTCGAGCTAGTATGTGTGTGGAGGGAGGGGGGAGGAGGGCAAAGGAAGCTCTATATTGAAAACTTGCAACGAAACGCGTAGCTAGCTGAGAGGTTAGACTCCTGGGCAGCGGTGCCAACCCTAGTGATTTAACATTTCGTCTAGTATTTTTTCCACATTTCAAAAAGTCTGGTGATTCTTATGGTGATTTTTTCTTGTTTTGGTGATTTTAGTGTGTTTCGTAGTTGTTTGCTTCAATTTTTTAATTTTTTGGTCTTTATGAGTATTTAAAGTCGGATAAAACGGGTGCGGATTTCAGCATTTTATATATGCTTTTACTATACTGGGTATACTTGAACGAAAACTGTAATGATCCCCCCGTAACGGCCTCCTTGTAACGTTTCTGTTGCTATGACGTCATACTGCTGGGTATACTTGAGCAAAAACCGTAGTAATGCTCCGTCACAACGCTCCCCCCGTAACGCTCCTGTTACTATGACGTCATACTACTGGGCATACTTGAGCGAAAATCGTCTGTTACTATGACGTCATGCAACTGAGTGTGCTTCATACTTCAGCGAAAGTCGTGTTTATACCTTCCAGCTAGGGGTATACTGAAGCGAAAACTGTAACGCCCCCCTCGACACGCTCCCTCCGATACGAAGCCAGCGCCCTTTTGAGCTTTACCTCAGAGACGTCGGTGTTTCAGCATTTTATATGTTTTTACTACTGGGGATACTTGAGCGAAAACCATAACGATTCTCTGACACGCTCCCCCGACACGAATTCAGTGGTTGACATTTCTGTGGAAATTTATTTTTAGCATTTTATATGCTTCCACCACTGGGTATACTTGAGTGAAAACCTTAGCGCTTGAAAACCGTAACGTTTTCCCCGTAGCGCACCCCTCGACACGAATTCAGTGGTTGACATTTACAGTCTGCAGCCGTGTTGTTAATAGAAATTTACATGGAAATTTTTTTTATTACCGTAAGAAAGCATAAAAAATGTTACACTACGTGTCTCCTATTTTAGTCGGTAGTCGGGTGACAAGGCTTCAGACGCGGATCTACGGGAGGAGGGAGGGAAATGGGGAAATTTTAGCATTTTATGTGCTTTTACTACTGGGTGTACTTGAGCGAAAACCGGTAACGCTCTCCCCTTAACGCCCCCCCCCCCCGTAACAACAACGTTAAAAAAATTAAATGGTCTGGCATACGTGAAAAGGAGAAAAAAATAAAAATCAGGGATATTAATAAAAGATATATTGACGTTTGGCAAAAACAATATGAAACAGACCAAACTGGTAGGAGAACCTTCAAATTAATCCCAAATATAGAGTACAGAATTAAAAACAAAGATCTGAAACCAAACTTTTATCTCACACAATTTCTAACAGGTCACGGAAACTTTGGTGAATATCTGAAAAGATTCAGAATTAATGAAATTGATAAATGTCTAAAATGCAAAAAAAAAAAAAAACCGACTCGCCAGATCACACATTTTTGAGCTGTCCAGCATTCAAAGAAATACGGAAAAAGTTTGGAATAAAAAACAGTTATAACCAATGGTTCATAAACAAAACAAAAACAATAAATACAATAAATTATGTAGGCAAAATTATGAAAAATAAAAAATAAAGAAAAACCCAACAGTTAATCCGACCCTTCCTTCGATGTTCATATTATAATTTACAAAGCATGTAGTCTTAGAGGATAGATTACATTAAGTTTTAATTTAAGTTGAATAGTTTTGTCGGTTATATTTATAATGTTCCTGTGATGACCCGATGACTACGGAAAAACCAAGATTGGTAAAAGTAGTCCTCGGGTCAATACAAATCACACAGGTACTTTAAAAAAATAAAATAAATAAAAAAAATAAAATAAAAAAAACGTTTTATCAAACCCGGATTTGTGTCTCAAAATATGACTTTCAGTTTTAAGAAGTGCAAAATGAACACCACCCTAGAAAATCGACGAAATCAAGAAATATAGATTTTATAGAGAAAGAATGAAGATCTTAGATTGATGGAAAATGAGACGCGAAACGTCGAGCAGGAAGTTGAGAGTTGACAGGTTGACACGGCTAGTGTGTCAGCATGGCGATTCTGTCGTTATACCTAATAATCCGAGTAATTATCACTAATTGATGATTTTTCTTTCGTTTGTTACAGGTGAGTTGAAGTCAATGTCATTATCAATTTATTGAAGGAAATGCGGATTTTTGACATTTTCAATCTGGCAGCCCTGGGTATGTCGTTATCAGAAGTATTCCCAATAATCCTACTCCTATTAAAAATTTAATTCACAATAAATATTATTAATAATAGTAAATAATAATAATAATAACTGAATCCTTGTCGACTTAATATATTTATTAATACATAAACAGAACGCTGAGACAAATTAAAGGCCTTACTACGTATCACTTGGATGCCTTTCCTCAGATTGTAGATCAGAATCATTTATTTCAGAATTTTTGATAGGAAAAAGATGTCTGTAAGATACGGAGTATAGATACCACGAAAACTCCCATGTATTTTAAAGTATGTGTGACTTTCCAAGAAGAAAGGGAGAGTACGCAAAGAAGTGATTTTGAAGAATTCGATCAGTTATAATCTGGATTATAAAATTTGAAAATATAATGGCTTCTTGACTAGCAATTCACTCGGAGATTGATTGGGGAAAAAATCGACCTACAGGCAGAACAGATTATATATGTACTAATTTTCGAGGGAAATAGTGTTTCAGACCGCTAAAAATGGATGCCCTATTTTTTTTCAAAATTGGCAAATACACTCTTTTTTTTCTTCTTCAATAATTGCTTCTCTTTTTTGACTAGAGGGACTCGTAGACCTTGATAATCAAAAATCTCTGCATAATACGTAAACTGTATAGGTCACATTGTATACGCGTATAATTTTTATAAATAATCACTAAAAAGTGATTTTTTTTCCACCTAAACAAGTGTTTTTTCAATTCATGGGTTGGCAACGCTGCTCCTGAAGACGCTCTCCAAGATTGTCAGTCAATCGTCTGTTTGTTAATTGCATCCCGAACAATTTGTGAATGATTGAGATGCGTCCGAGGGAAAATGTACAATACTTGAATTGCGTCCCGCAATGCACACAGTAACCTGAATGAATTGCGTCCCACCTGAATACTAACACATGTACCTGTCCTGCCACCGGAAGCAACAGAAGGGTGCATTCATCAGGACTTCGGCCCTATTGCCCCAGACCTTTCAACAGTGAACGATTTCGTGGAATACATTCTGAATGAATATGTAAATTATGGAATCAATGTGGGCTGCATAATATGATGCACATCAAATACGCACGACCAATGCATGTGAGGCCTTCAATAGCAAATTAAATGGAATGTTCTGATTCCCATCTCCATATATTCATGCTCATCGAAGCCCTACTCGAGATACAAGAAATGTCGTATCTGAAAATGCGAAGTCCTGAAATTGCGAAGATGGGCCCGGAAGAAACCATTACACTGCACAACAGAATAAAAAACAATGAAATGAGATTATATGATTTTAGATATAATATGTGTACGTTTTCCTAATAAGGATTCCACTTTTGAGGTATTGAGTTAAGGCCACCTATTAATACATGAGATTTCTGATTGATTGAGACCTCGTGGAGCCTTCTAAGTGCAAAATTTGCCGAGTTATTCGCATCTGAAGTTAAAATTTCAAAAAACTTGGAAGTTTTTCTTTTAAAAATGAAATAAAATATCAACTTTAAATACGAATAACTCAGCAGATTTTGCACTTTGAAGGCTCCGTGAGACCTCAGTCGATCACAAATTTTATCTAGTATTATCTGGTGGTCTCAACTAGCTAAATACCTCAAAAGTGGGACCTTTTCAGAAAAATTGAGGTTTCATGGATTATTGGTAAAATTTGTTGTCCGAGTTATTTTTGTGATGATTGACTCTCTGGCCTGAATACATATCTTGTATTATTTTTGTTGATTGTTTAGAGACACATTGGGCGTGTAGTGTTTTTGAAATGTATTAGTGATCTAGGGAATCGAATGCTTTATTATAATCGATAAATGCGATGTTCACGTCCAGACTGCATTCTTGGGATTATTGAACGATTCGATTTAGAGTGTAGTGGGAGTCTAACGTGGAATAGTTTTTTTTTTTTTTAAATCTTGCCTGATGTGAAGGTGGATGGGGTTCCAAAAAGTTTCTTAATCTTATTTCGATCGTTGAAAAAAAAATTTTAACTGTGGGATGACGTATTTTTGTACCTTTTTTTGCCGAGTAATGCCGAATTTCATGTTTTTTATTACCGAAGAATCTGGTCTCTAGCCTTAAGAAATAGTTTAGGAGGTACATATTGGATGAACTGGAAATTCTTTCTATCCAGAAGTATCCATGTCCCATAATGTTTTTCAAAATATCAGAAAAATTTCTCCATTCAGCTACAGGTTGTGGCCTATTTCCAATTATACTTGGAAATGCTTTTTCAACCTGCATTTTGTGGTAAAAATTGGTTTTGCAGGTGCGTATTGAAGTAAGACTTGTAAGGACACGTTTCATTTTCATAAATTGTTTTCTCATGGGTTCTCACAATGTCTGTCAACTGATTAAAAGGGTTGTCGAACATTTATCAATTGGGACGAGTAAAGAGACATGTAGTATGTATAATATTTTGCACAATCTTCAATCCCCTTCCCTCTCTTCCAGATAGTAGTCTGTAAACTTTTAAGCCCCCCCTCCTTAGAAAAAATTAGTTCCATCTCCACTGAACATATTCAAAATATAAAGTTAATTCGTGTCATGATATAGTAGGGGCGGCCTGTGCCCAAAAGTGTGCGCATTAGATAGAAAAAGCCATGTTGTTCTTAATATTGTGTTAGTTTGTACAAGAATAGTATCATAAAATTATGTCAAGACGTGTAAAAATAAAGAATGTTTCATTTCATGTCATGATATCCACATCGCAATTTTGATAACCATGGCAGTATTTTCTAATTTTTAGCATACGTTTTTGTATTCTAATTAGTAGAAAAATGTTGACAAGAAGTTGCTAGAATACAACCTTGACAAATGTAATGGAAATTTGGAATCTATAAAGAAAACTATTTTTTGTTATCGGAATAAAAAACATGTCAATTCGTAACAGTTACTTTTTTGAGACTAGCTGGAGAGACTGGATCAAGTTCAACTCGAAGATAGAGAATAAGTTTCAGGAATAGTTTGGATTTGAAGAGTAGTGGGTTCTGGGCACGTGTCCAAGAAATACAACTTTGGAAACTTCGTACCGCGTATCTTTTCCATTACAACACAAATTATAAATCGACAGCAATTCCGTGACCAGTTAGTAGTCTTGTTTTGGAAACCTCTAATTGACCATCGAGTGAGTAGGTACACAATTCGAATCACAGACAATTAAATATTTTTTTCCCGACTATTTTTTTCTTCATATATTCGTTGAAGTCGAAATGGTGTCGCAACCGTTATTAATGCGGCGTGAAACAGTTGTCCATATTTTTGTAAATTGTTCCTTCGACTGGCACGAGACCAATGATCGCTTGGCAAGCCGTTTAAATAATGAACATTCTGATTACCTGATCACGTCCTACCGTCCAGCGAAGGCGCACACATGAGGGAGTGTCACGCACGTAAGCCGAAAAATCGTTAGATCGTCTTATTTAGGTGTTTTCGACTCATTCGCCAGTTTATCTATACAAATACATACATAAAACGGTCACGTGACTATACTTTGGATTCGACTACGCTTTCTAAAAAGCTACATATAGCGCTATTCAGGCTCGATTATCAAATTCGTTTCTGAATCGTCAATTCGTCGACTGCATCAGGAATCTTGAGTGTAAAGCATCGACCAGAAAGTACAATGGCAATTCACAAACAAGAAGGGTGTTGAGAGGATTAGCTGTGAACTTCCTCAAGGCGACAATACGATTACATGGAGAGTTAAAGAAACTCGAGGAGGTATATTCGACATTCGAACTCGAGGACAATATGTACGGTAACACCTGTAATTGTCTTAAGATTAATTATTATCCTGTCAGTAGCCAGACAAATATGATGTAGATTGAAGACTGAAAAAACACATGTGGTTTTCGGTTTCACTTAATGCCGATGCTGGTTCTTCGAAAGTTTTAATAGGGTAACATATTTCAGTTCATTTCATTTGTGTGTGGCGCTGTATGCGCCGAGTTCTGAGACTTCTTTAGTCTTACTGTTAAGAATCAGCTCAGTGACCTCATTTTTATAGCCAAAGTGAGAATTTTACTAAGCTCTGTCCCTTTGACTTCATTGGGTGCTGGATACTCTAGTCCCAGTGCTTCGCGTCTTGTCCCGGCCATTACTAGGCATTGACATAGGATATGGATAGAGGTTTCTTCCTCTTCTCCACAGTACATACAGGGACCGTTTTTCACCACTCCTATTTTATACCACATGTGTTTTGTGGCCCCATGATCAGTTAGTAGTCCGACCATGAGCCTTGCATGTTTCCTGTCAAGCCCTAGTAGGAACTTGGCATACTTACTGGGGGCGTCCCCTGTCAGTGTTTTGCTGACTTTCATGCCACTGGCCAACTGCCAGTGCATTTCCGTCTGCTTACTTATCCAAGCCTTAACTTTGGATTTTATGACGCTGTATGCTCCAGGAAGACACGGACTGGGTGTTGCCAGTTCTTTTTTTATGCTTTCCTTCGCTAGCTTGCCAGCGATCATGTTCTCTTTTATGCCGCAGTGTCCCGGACACGGTTCTCGTGAGCAAGGGTGTGGGTAACATATGGTCTATTAGACTGTCGCCTTAAATGAACTGGTGGTAGTATAGAGCTTGATGGATAATTACTCAAAGGACTGTAGCCGGTCAGCAGTAGATAGATATTTCAGTTCTCATGCAACTTCGGTTTCGTGAAAGAACAAAAGTGTCCTGCAAGTCCACTCTTTCTCGGGGAATTTAATTGAAGATGGGACGCTTTGGCCGTGTTCGCTCCACCGACCTTCGAAAACAGAACTTGTGTGCAAGGTTACCAACTTCTCTCTGTTTCTCGCAGTTTTCTTTCGTCGCTGTCACTCCTTAGTTCCACGAGAGCCAAAACTGTAGATACATTTGCCAGGTTAGTAGCAGGCCCCATCATGATTAATTTATTTTGATAAACTTAAGAATAGTGATCAAAACTTGAGTTGAATTTCCTCCTCCTCCCCGATGAAAAGCTCGAAAGCGGTGATTATGAATTGTACGCTCATTACACGCCACAAAGGTGGTCACCATCGCTACTGTACCCCCATCTCCTTTTTCTAAATCCGCGCCTGCATGTCAAAGGAGGAAAGGCCTCTTCTCCAACAAAAAGTTCGAAATCTGCCATCAGCTCTCAGTTGTACAGTGAAAATCTGTGACATCCGTATTTGAAACTTTGGATTTCCAAGATATTCTCTTCAGTGCACCTCTGCCCTGTCTCTTTCATTCTGTATTTCAATATTTTTCGGTCTTTTCTGTATGCAGGGTGTGCCAATTCACAATTTCTTTCTTCTGTAGTCCAGAGCGCTTTCGGCTGTTATGCCATCTTCAGTGTAGTACCCTAACACTTTTCTCTTTGTCGTCCTGTACTTATAATGATGTGTAGTACCGTATGGTAAATCTATTTGGTGTGGTCCTATTGGTTGTCTGTGGTAGTGTAGTCTGTCCAATCAGTGAGTCTTATGTTATTAATTGGAATAGGTTCGTTGTTGTGTTTATTATGTTCTTTTGTTTTGTTTTTGCCTTTATTATCTCAAGTTGGTTTTTTAAATTTCCTTTTTCTTGTGTTGTTTTCTGTGTGTAGAATTTTGTACTTTTCTGTTAATTTGTGGTTGTTGTGTCCCTGGTCGTTGCTGTGTTTTCCAAAAAGTGATTTGTCATCCTTTAGCTTCTGTGATTTTTCGTGTTCTCTTATTCTAGTTGTGAATTTTCTGCCTATTTCTCCTATGTAGGTCATGTCACAGTGTTCGCAGTTCAGTCTGTATACTCCGTTGCTGTTGTTCCTGTCCTTTGTTTCTGTTTTGTCATTGCTTATTTGTTTGATCAGAGGTGTTCTGTTTCTGTTTTATGTTGTATTGGTTGAATATTTTCTATAATATTTTGTATACGTATATGTTCATGTGAATGGTATTGCTCCTGCGTATTTGTCTGTTTTTGTGGTTATTGGCTCTGTGTCTTTACTTTTTTGTCGTACTTATTATCTTGTTAATTATTCTGTCTACTGTTTGTGGTTGATATTTGTTTGATTATGTTAATTTCTGTTGTTCTGTGGTTGTTGTCATTTAATATGTTGATTGTTCTGTTGCAGTCATTGTGTAGTGCTGTTGTTTTGTGTTTTTGATGGTGGAATGAGTCATTGGGGATTATTGCCTTCGTTGGGGGGGGGGGGGTTATATAAATGTTGTACTGTATCCTTTTGTCTTTTATTTGTAATGTTAGGTTGAGGTAGTTTATGGTCTTATTCCCCTTTTCCATTGTGAACTTCATGTTGTTATTTATGCTGTTTGTCTCGGTGAGAAATTGGTCTATTTGTCTGATTACTATGTCGTCTACATACCTTGTCCCTCCATAACTTTATGTTTTTCTTATGTTTGCTGTTGTTTAGTAGGTCATGTTCAAAGTTGTTCATGTATATTTCGGCTAGAATGGGTGACAGTGGTGATCCCACTGCTAGGCCGGTCTTACTATCTCTTAGTTTCTACTTCGTAGATCTTAGCTTTCAGATCCTGGAGTTTCTTCGGTGGTGGAAGTCAAATTTGTCTCTTAGGGTTTCCTTTTGTTTTTCAGTAATTTTTTATCTATTAAAAATGATGTTTACTATTAATCTCAAGTGAATGACATAGTTTTCATTGCCCAAAATCAATCGAACCCCTCCCCTCCTGTAGGTGTCTCGCAATATCGGATCCTCTTTGACGTTGGTAACCGGCATCTTCTGATAACAAGCTGATATAATATGTTGCCTACCTTTACTCCTGGAGATTCTGAGCTGAAGTCGATGAAGAACTCATAACATATTACACGATTGAAAATAAATAGATCAGTGTAAATTTCTGATAATACTAGAGGGTAGTTCAGGAATCGAATGAAAACATTCGTCAGAATAGACTCCACCGGGCGTTCAAAACATCTGTTTTTGGACAAGCCGAGTAGAATAAGCTGCTTGTTTGCTCGGTTAAAAGAGGATCATTCACTGTAATACATTTTATGGGGGAGGGGGCAGAACTGCCGGTGCTATCTGGAGGGACAATAACTGACTTAGTAAATAACAAGGATCGAAATATCAGAAAGGCTAGAGAAGTATAATACAATTTGAGATTTAGCAGTTCCATGTGTATGACTGTTGCTCCCTCCGGCCACTGATGTGATACTCGAAAGGGTAGTTTCTGTGGCTGGGGGTGCGGTGTCATAGGGGCCACTTTGGCATGCATGCATCGCCATACGTCCCACCACACCATATGACTGTTGCAATTCTTTACAAGGAGGGGGAGCTCCCCTCAAAAAAAAGTTTGGAAAATGGCTGCAGCTGAAAAACCAGTGGCCCTCAGTAAGAAAACATTGGAAAATTAAAGACTTTTTGGGATATGAATGAGTACATGAAAAAACATGTTTGCGTGCGGCTAAGTTAGAAGCTGTTGGGTTTCCTCTCCTAGCTGGCTTCCCTTCGGTACGTCCCTACAATTCGTTGCCTGTTCTGGCCAATCCCTTCTCTATAATTACATTTCCAAACATCTTATTTGGAAATGGGGGTCTGGTTGGCCGAGTGGATAGCGCGCTGGTCTCGGAATCCAGAGGTTCCAGGTTCGAGCCCTTGGAGCAACTCGCTACATTTCAACCTAGGCCGGGTTTCAGCTAGAAGAGAAGATGGCTAAGACAGCCCTAACAGCCTCCTCGACGTCTCTGAGGTAATGCTCGAAAGAGCGGATTCCAGAGCTCAGGTTGAGAATAAAATTAGAAATGAGATCTTGTTTGGGATGCAGCAGGTATCTTACATTGTTGCAAAAAGTAATTTTCAAGTTCATCATTTAAAGCTCATCTGCATAATTATGTGCTTGAGAAAATACACAGTTACCTTGGTCCTCGAATTATTCAAATTAGTCCTAGAATGATTATTTTCCTACCAAAATTTGGACGATGTTCATCAGCTTAATAGTTTTATAAACGAACAGTGTAGACCTTGAATTCTAAATCCGAAGCTGATATACGCATGATATGTTTTCAATATGACTTTCTGTTCATTGGTTTGTGCTGAGTTGTAAGTAAAACTTCGATTTTTACTTACGGATTCTGGCTAGTGTATTCCTATGTTCCTAAAACAATGATTAGCATAGACTCTAGGCTGAGAGCCAATCTAAAATTAAGTCAGTTGACTTTCACCTGAACTTAAATTTGTTTATTGACAAGGTACCTCCGTAATTGCAAATGCACAAATTGGGTCGCACCAGTTTTATGATCGCTATTTAATCTGAAGGTATTCGTGACAAAACATCGCGTTCGTTTTTAACGACTTGCGTTTTTGCCATATCAATAAAGAAAATCCCATCTGTCAAATTGGAGATGCTGACATTATGCAATAAGCTAATAACTTTTAGTAATAATTTTGTTATTCTAATATTAATCATTTTGTGATGTCCTGCTGTCTGAACGAAAATCTGTATATGACCTCTACACGAACTGAATAATTTTACACAAATAAATAAAATTGCCGGTGGGTTTCCATGAATCGGAAGGGAAAATCGTGTGCCGAGATGATGTTGCCGAATCTGAACAAGAGTTGAAAATAAAATTAATTATCTTTTTTATGTAGGTCGTCTTCGATTATTCTCTAGGTAACTAAGTTTCTCCTCTAACGAAAAATCAATGTTTACCTATATCGAACAAGTCTCGATAAATGTAAAGTAACTGGTTTCGGGAATCAGCTGTTCGAAATCCGAATTTTAACGAGTCGTATCAATCGGATCGCTCGTTGGTATTTAGTTTATGGAGGAAATACAAGTACATACCTGCTTTCTCAACCAACATTTTCGAAATTTTCGTTTTACCAAATTTCTCATTACAGGCGGCAAATATACCATCAAGATAATCTTTTTCTTTTGCGGTGTTTTAAACCGTGCAGAAAGTGAAATTCCAGGCACGTGTGATGTTACTTTCCTCGTTTTTCACGAATACTACCTACTTTTTACCTAATTTGAAAATTAAAATACTGGACCTGTACTCGTTAAAAGTAAAAGTGATTTCGTAATAGAGATATCATTGATGTACATCGCGATAATACTGGACCGAACTGTTGAAGATTGGCTCGTTCCTAATTTAATACAGAAAATTTTTTTTGGATTTTGTGGTAGCCAATACTATATTGTGCTGAAAATTTAGGGCATGGTCGTACACGTATTTTGAGTTACATCATTTGTAATTTGTGATACCATTTCGCTTTGTGTTTTTCAGTCGTAACCTCGCTCCTTTTGACTTCTTAACGTTGTTTCATTCCTACAATTGTGGACCATAACCTCGGGGTACCTATGGCTTCATTTTATTATTGCCACTGAAAACGTACACTTGTTGACTAAAGTATTTTGTGCCATGTCTTAAACGTCTCTAGGAAACAATCAACGTAAAACAGTTGACGTTATGTTCTTTTCCAGAGTTTTTCATTTTCAATAGTCATTTCAAAACCCCACCAAGTGTAGAAGATTACCCAACATTTGAACAGCTTTTTTCCAGAGTGGCCTGAGCCAGTTTTTATCAAAAAAGAGTTTGATGTGCCATCTTGTGGTTCAAAATAGAAACTATAGAAGATGGGTTTACCTACATTCCTATCTCGTTTCATTCCGGCTTTACCAGCGATTAAAAAAGTAGTCGGTTACCAAAGTGACCTAAGTCAAAAATCTTCCAGAGTAGTTGGTTTTCCGAAGGGCCATAAGCTATATATGAGGAGTTATCTGTCAAAAGGGCCTCTGACGAATCTGACGAATAGGCATCCTATTCGTCAGGGGCCCTTTTGACAGATAACTCCTCATATTATGTCTTCCTGAGTGACATAACACCAAAATATGTGATACTGATGTTTAATTATTGCTGTATTGTATTAATGTCAGAAATTTTTCTATGAATGTCATAAAAAAACGAAGTTGAATTTTACTACATAAAAGGGGGGGCGGGATTTCGAACTAGACTTCGGCAATGTGCAACATAGTACGATTAATTATGGTGAGAATCAAACTTATACCCGCTAAAAACCTACTATTAGTGTAATCGAACACATTTTACTCTTCCAAGGCCTAAGTCAAGGAATTTCGAACTTTAATGCCTTGTAGCTCACGATGTACAAATTTCTCGCGAGTAATTTCCATAAATTAGTTATATATATCACTGAAAAACATTTTTCAGTATTTTCCAAATAAAACGCGACACAGGGTGGGGAGAAAAATAGTTTTTATTATATTTTGAAATATCGCTTTTTTTGACTTACGCTACTTTGGAAACGAGCTCTTTATTTTTACAATCAGAAAAATTGCCTTTAACCCGTCAACATTTTAATAAGAAATTCATTTTTCTTTACCCATCAATTTGAAAATGTTTCCAGTCAACAGAACTGACTTTTTGTGAGTTGAAAAATTAGCATTGTTCCGCATGTGGACGGTTATCGAGCGGACTCTTTCTTTCCCTCAGGAAAAGTGAGTACATGGTTGTTCATAATCATAATATTATTTCAAAATTAAATGTAGGAACTCCCCCCCCCCCCGAGGGAATGTCTGTCTCCGCGTTTAGCTGGTGCGGATACACTGGGATGGTAAAGGGGGACATTACTCCTTCTAGGAAGTAAAGCTGAAATGATCGAAAACGTTTTACGAGTGACAATGTCTTACAGCATTAGAGCACCTGGAAACACCCGAGTGTTGACATCCGCCATTTTTCATCGCTTGATGCCCGACGAAAAATGGCGGATGTCAATACTCGAGTGTTTCTAGGTGCTCTAACAGCAGTGGTGTAAATGAGGGGGAATATGACATGCCCTCCCTCGAACCTGTGAGGCAAATAAAAGGTTTTAAAGCTTGTTAACGAACATTTTAGACGTGAAACTTCTTTTTGAGGTGTTGAGTCGAAATTGAACCTTTTTCTTCTCTTTTTTCATGTGTTTGTCAAGACAAGATTCGGACAGAATGTCAAACTGACATTTTTTTACATGTTAAGTCAACATTTGAGGAAAATTTTATTGATCCACCAAACCACCTTTGTTTTACTGGTAAAATTATTATCTATTCCTCTCCCCCCTCTTCACACCGGAAAATTTCCTATTTACGCTGTTGTCCTTCCAAGGTCTTAGAAAGTTTCACAAAATTGTAAGTAAGTGTGAAAGATTTTCGGAAGTCGCAAATGAGTCGTCAAGAGCCGTAGAGAGTTTTAAACAAGTTCAGAAGTATTTTACAGACTCGTTGAACAAGTTTTCGAGGATCTGAGATGAGTCTTGGAAACGTCCTAAAGAGTCTCGTTATGAACAAATATTGATGAGTTTTGATCAAGTCTGGGAGGGTTCAAAATATCTTCAGCAAATGAGGAAGAACCAAAAAGAGTCTTGAATAGTTTTGAACAGATTAGCAGGTATTTAGAAAGTTTGGAAGAGCCTCAAAAGCATCTTCTTGCTTTAAACAAGTCGTTGGGTCAATGCGATTTGGAGTAGTATCCAATTTTTCTCGAAAATGAGATTTTGGTATTATTGGAAAGGTAATTTCATGCTGCGTCAAAGAGAACACTGTATTTAATGCTGTGTTCAATAATGTTTTTTTAAATTTAAAAAAAAGTAAAAGTGTCATATACCGATTCTCACAATAAATTTGGGCAAAAAGATGCTATATTCAATAATGAATAATCTGAAATTTGTTGGGAGTGTCACAATCTCATAGATGAAGGTTTGTACGAAAACATTCCATATCATTATGTAGATCAATTGTACTTTTGTCAGTAAACTTTAGATGCTAAAACTTTTTTCCCTCTGTAGCAAAATTAGTTATTTTGGATATAGCTCCAAATCGCATTGATCCGACGAAGTATTGATGGATTTTTATGGATCTTGGCCTAGTCTGAAGAATCGTAAAAAAGCCTGAAACCAATCTTGAATAGTCAGTGAATCTGAAAGAAGAGCCGTGAAGTGTCTTAAATCTGAGAGAGTTTTCAATGAATATTGAAGAGTCTTAGTTAGCTTCAAGGATTCTTACAATCGTATGTGCAGGAACGTACTGAAGAGTTTTTCTGGGGGGGGGGGTAAAGATTGTGAAATTGTGAAAGTCCCAACTGACTCAATTCAACATTTCCAAGTACACATAAAAGCAAAAAAAAAAATCTCTTGACTTGTTGGATTTTTCCAACTGACTTTACTCAAAATTCCCACGTATCGAAGCAAAAAAAAGTTTGACTTATTGATTTTTTCCAACTCCGCCCGATTGAAATGGTGCATTTTCCTAACTGATGGGTAAAAATTTCCTACGGGGAGGGGTTGCCCCCTCCCCCTGTCGGTACGTCCCTGCATACGTGAGTCTTAGAAAGCTGTAAGAGGTCTAAAAATAAGTCTCGATCATGTCTCAAAAACCCGTGATCAAGCCTACAAGAATCATAAACGGCCCAGACGAGTGTTCTGAACAGTTTTAGCGACTCTTGAAGAACTTCGAAAAAATACTTACTTGAAATAAATCAAGAAAAATCTGATCTTACATGAGTATTGAAGATTGAATAATCTTCGCTATAGTCTCTTTCTCCTTCTCCCGCAGTGAGGAGTAAGTTGGATGATATTGTGATAAACATAGAAAATTCTCAAAATCGGTCGTCCAATCGGGAAACCAATGAGTTGAAAGATTTTGAGTTCACATTTTAAAATGCATTTTCATTTTCGACGTCAACAAGAAAACTGCAGTACAAAAATCTTTCAGATGTCCAAGTGATTCTCCCTTATCTATTCATCCATTTACCATCGTA
Source organism: Acanthococcus lagerstroemiae (assembly GCA_031841125.1). Classification (NCBI taxonomy): domain Eukaryota; kingdom Metazoa; phylum Arthropoda; class Insecta; order Hemiptera; family Eriococcidae; genus Acanthococcus; species Acanthococcus lagerstroemiae. The sequence goes on along the minus strand of CM063108.1, from coordinate 36,998,785 downwards.
AGGACGAGAAAATAATTTATCAGAAAGAAGGGGGTGATAAAACTATGCTTATTCTTACATATTTTGAATTGTACTTCCCAAAATGGCTCCTTGGATCCGCCACTGACGTCAGATTAGCAGGGCATGTGCATTTTTACCCGACTCCGTGCCTATTGATCCGGTTTCCCGGCAAGGGTTTCGTATACCGCGTAAATTCTCGATGACGCTCGGAGGTATTTGAAGATGCCGAATGCCGCCGAGAACCTACCCGGTATAGGATCGACCTCGTGGGGCACTATTGGATCTTTCTAGTCATGATAGTTGACTACTTCTGCAACATGATGAAATGCGAGACATCAGGTATGATTGCGAAAAGTGGCTAAAATGCTTTTACCCTCACCACTCGTGTGAACTAGATCAGATGACCTCCATCCAGGGTACAGATACAACAAAGTGAATGTTAGGATTGTTGGCATGTCACGGAGTTCTGAACTACGAATTAGAGAATGGGTGTGAACTGGTGATAAGAGTAACGGTGTAATTATTATGAAGCGAGAGGCTGTAAGAGTATCAGCATGAGTATAGGAAAGAATTTAGTTGGAGTTCATTTGGACTGTAGAATGTCAAGGCTTGCCAGGGAACTGATTGCGATTCTAGAGAGAAAAAGAAAGGTAGGCTAGGCCTTCGCCATCGATCCGGATCACTGGGATTTGGCTTTCTGTCAATATCTCTACTGCCCACAGTGCGATTTCTGTTTTCAGGTCATGTGCTCTTTCCAATTGTTCTTAACGTGGTGAAATTACTGAATTTCTCGTTTATTTCGATTCGAATACATATATGCTTTGTATTCCAAAGTACGATCCTGTCTCATTCTATCAATATCTCAAACTTCCACCTGTGATAAACGCTTCCGTCCAGATCCTGACATTCTTGCTCTTTGCTCTTGATCGTCTCCTTGCAGCTATTTCGGATGCGTGTGATTACTGGGACGAAATTTTCGCGGCTACGTGATTTCACTATTGGATTCGTATAGGCGTATATATACGGTGTGCATAATTCATGATTAATTCGGTCGCTCGTTTTGAAAACTAATAAAATATATTTGACGTCGAATATTTGCGACGTGATTTCCCGAATCGAATATTCGTCGTTCGTAGAATCGCATAGCCTTCTACCATGTCGTGTAATTATAGAAAGTGTCGAGCCAAGCCGCCGCATTCCCGTATTTCCCGTCCCATTGGTGGCAGACACGACACGAAGTCTCACAGATATAATAACGTTTATTAATGAAAATCTGACAAAATAATTACGCCAAATTTGTAAATCGCCAGAACGACGGTGAAATGCAAAAATGTTCGCTATGGCTGGCGAGTAGGACGAACGTAGGCACGTAATTAAAATCGAATTACGAGATGTAAAGGGTGACCCGGTGCGCGGAGGGTCTATGATCTGGCTTCAGATATTTAGAAATACATCTTATAGTCTTAGCTACAGCGAATGGCTTTGTTATATATAAAGTGTTTACTTACCGCTTAATGGCTGGAAAGTTTCGATAGTTCGATTTTCTATACTGTAAGTCTGTTTTGGCCTTCGAACTGTTGAAAGAAAGTCGATGTTGGATATCCTGAGTGTATTTGCTAATGGAGAGCTGCACGCAGATTCGTACACGTGTACGAGTATGTTACTGTAATCAGCCAGTATACTCTTTATGTGGTTCTCATCGGCTTATAGGGCGTCGGTGTGCCAGTTCATTGTACTTTGTATAGTTTGCACAGGTGGAATTCCGAATTTCTGTTCATTTAGATGGAAACAGAGCAGCGTAAAATGTTGTAAAATTTCCATTCCGATTCTAAATTACTCGAGAAATGAGATCTAATTAGTCGCTGGCCGAAACCTAAACGTTCAACAGTTATGTCTGTGAGGTTTGTACCTAATACTGCTGCCATTTTACGATGCAGAATGTTTAATTGGAAGTTAAGGTTGGAGTGTCCAGGTCCTCTCTTGTTGGGAGCGCATCGTATGCATGTTCATGTTTTCTTCCGTATTAAAATGGACCTGTTGAATTATACATTTTCGAGGGGAGATTCTAACAGTAAAAAATATTTTGCCGAAATTCAACGTTTTGGTTATAAGTCTCCAGAAATTGATGTCTCTGTGTATTGAAAATCCCGACCTTCAACGTCCGCTGCCTAGCCTGACGAGAGAGAGAGAGAGAGAGAGAGAGAGAGAAATTGGGATTCCCCTCAGATTCCAGCTTTTTAAAGGGCCCGAAGGGCTCGGATTTTTCCATCGGTCAGTTTTCAAATGCCCATATTTTCTCGACTTTATTAGTTTTTACCGAGTTTTATTCTACCCTTCATTTTCTCTTCGGGCCCGGATTTTCTTTCGACGACCCTACCCCTCGACTGTTAGAAAACACAACTTCTGGATTCTAGATGAATAACCAATGAGCCAGTTAGCCTGTAAGATAATGCTGATAAGCAGAGAAATGGTCAGCTAGCTATCTGTCAAACAAGAAGATAGGTAGGCAGAAAGATAGACACTCAGACTAGCAAGCAGGCACTCCCCTTCACAGGAAAACAGACTGTCAGACCGATATGCCGAATGCTGCGGAAAGCAACCGACGGATAAATAGAATGACAGAGAGACATATTAAAGCCTTGGTTTCTGCCTTCCTTCCCCACAAGGAGACATGGCAGGTGGGTTGCTTATCTCAGGTATCAGCGATTGTGACCATGAAATATACCTAAACAAGATTAAATATGCTAATAAGCAGAGCAGAACGATCTCTGAACAAATTATTGAGTTTTAATCACAACGTTTCGATAATCACTGTCATCTCTGCACATGTTACCTGAAGATGATAGTTATTGTTGAAACGTTGCGATTAGAATTCATTAAATTTACATTGGAGCAATTTGCCTTTCTCTTAAGTTGGAATATGCCTTTTACTGCAAGGGATACTGCCTTTTGTAGACCTCGCAGTCGATCTTCCGCGTATGAGGCGCCCCCATCCAGAGACGGAGATGAAATGATATTCTTCAAAATGATCGCTTTCCTAGTGAGGGATGAATTTTGGTAAGCATTGCATCCCTGGAAGCTTTAGAGGTTGGGAAGCTCAAGACCCTCCAAGGACTCTTGACCCCACCTCTGTCCTTTTCCGTTGAAAGAAAATATCTCTACCCCTTATTAGTTATCGGATTACAACTCTCTTTTTCTAATTTGCTCTCTCACTCGAGTCCTGGAATCCGCCCTTTCAAGCATTACTTCAGAGACGTCGGGGAGGCTGTTAGGGCTGTCTTAGCCCTTTTCCCTTCTAGCCGAAAAACCGGCCTAGGTCGAAAATTCTGGCGAGTTGCTATACGTGGGCTCGAACCCGGGACCTCCGGATTCTGAGACCAACGCGCTATCCCCTCGGCCAGTGACAGCTATTACATTACATAAATACTAGAAATGTCGTCTCTCCTCGTAAGAAAGAAGGAGAAACAAGAAAGCCGACATCCAGGAGCCATGATCTTTCTGATTCACGGAGTTTGTTTGGAACCAATTCAGAAAAAATAATGTAGCACTCTTGAATCCTTTCGTATGCATCCTCTCTCTCTTTTCATGAAAGGAATCTGCGCGCTGGGCCAAAATCTCTTCCTAGTTGTGCCTATAGAAAACAATAACATCAACAACAACAAAAATTCCGCAGACACTCTCCTGCCGATATCACCTTCGGTATTCTATCGACTCGGTGGGGTGGGGGGGGGGTAGGGACTTCACTTGTCTGTTTAGAATCTTAAAGATCCCTAATGAGTCTTAACGTATGCTCAGAGTCAGAACAGAGTCTTAACGAACCTGAACAGTTTCGGTTAGTCTCAGCAAAGTCTTAGGCGGCCCTGATAAGTTTTACTGGAGACCTCTAATATTCTACCTAATATAGAAACCTAATAGACCTTAATTTGTCTTTGTCTTAACAATATCTCGGTGAGTCACAATTGACCTTAGCAGAATTTATACCAGTGCCAACAGAATCTTAATGAGTCTTATCGGATTTTAAATAGTGGCGTAGCCAGGATTTTTCCAAGGGGGAGGGGATCAGCAAAATTTGTGGCGGTGTTTTTACATTGACGTATCAGTATATTGTGCTTTTCAACTTCAATTATGCATCTGAATTTAAATTTCATTTCGCGCATTTACTGAGATACTGCCAGCATATAAAAAATTCTCATCTCAAGGGGGGGAGGGATCATCCCCCAATCCCCTCCTCCCTTGGCTACGCCACTGATATTGAATAGCTTTAGTAGAATCCTAACCAGTGTGAAAAGAGTCCTAAGGTGCCTACACAAAATGTTTCTTAATTGAGGACCTGTTTAAATTTTATGAATATAAGACTCTCACGACTGCGTAAGTCATGCTTGCTTTTTCCTGTTGGGGGGGGTACAAGGATGTCTGAAGGGTGGAGAGATGAAGGGGCATTGTTCACGTGTGTCTCGTTCACCGGAATGGTCGTCTCTAAGCTGTATCTTCCGATTTCCGACAGTTTCTAGATCAAAATGTACGAATTTTGGCCTTTCACAAGTATGACGTGGTTTGCCAAAACGAGCTAAGTCCACGACTTCCCCTCACTTTGCACTCCCGTAGCTCGAATACCGTTCGCGAACCAACCTTCATACTTGGTTTGTATTAGCATCGACCCTCTCCTCTTCCCACACACGCAACTGAATCAGTATTACCACTTATTGTTCGCGAATCAGAATGTTTTTTTCGATTTGCAACATTTCGTTTTTTAGACTAAGCGCGTTTTGGAAGTCAGGTCTTCGATTGTAGTAGCTACAACGTTTTTCAGATGAGTCTTAATCAGTCTTTATGTTTTAATATGATTCAGAGAGTTATTCTCAGTGACCTTTTATTGCTTTCTTCAATTTATTATCTGTCTCTGTGTCCTTTTATGGGCATCCGATCTCTTTTCCAAATGACAGGGAAGCGGGAGTCAGCCAAGAAGCGTCCGAAGTGAGCCATCTCCTTGTTCGTGTTATAATTTCAGAACGTCCAGTAGCGGTTTTGTGTATGGCTGCATAAGGTTTCGCACTACGGAAGAAATTTGGCAGGGTGCAATAAAAGGAAACAGTTTTTGACTTTTGATGATGAACCCAACTAGAAAATTACATTTTGGTATTGTAACGATATTTGCACGAACAGACACACGAGATATGGAATAACGACATTTATTCCACATGAACACACGAAAACACTAATCACATTAGCGAAGTCGCTTTGAAAATGCACAATTATCGCATTCACAAACTAGACTGTACGGCGATGGCCAACGGCCTTTATATGGACGCATTCAGCAAAAGGGAACCAAATAACATTTGTAAACAACATGAGTTAATTGTATCGTTGGAAATAGCGTAAAAAGTAGAATTTTTCAAAATTGGGCCCCCGATTCAAAAATGTGTACTCACGTTGAAAAAAGCTTATCAGTAAACGTATGTCATATAGTTTCTACATGGCTCTTGAACTTCGAATCACGTGTTCTCAAAAAGCGGATTTTGCTAGTTGGTTCCCTTTCGGTGAACAGCGTCCGTATATCCTGACGTTATTGGTGAATCTCCTTATCGCTTTCGTTATATCGATCTTCTATTCTGCTGCTCGAAACTTGTCGATCGTTCTTCTTCCATCTCGAATATTCGGGAGCATTCGCCTCAATATAAAACGTGGGCAAAATGTCATTGGCAAATATCAATGCATGTAAGGTTTTGCGTAAGAAGCCAAAAAATAAAAATAATTTAAACATTAAAACTTTTCCAGGCCTAATTAAAAATCTTAGACATTTAGACTAGCTTAAGAATATTCAAAACGTCTTTTAAACTCTTACAGCTATAGTTGTGCCTATTCAAGAATGTGACCGCAATTTTGAAGACTTTCATACTATTCCAAGTGTATTTAAGACGGTTCGGCACTTCTCCAGACTTGTTAAAGGTTATTTCGGCCTGATTTAGACTTTGGAATTTTCCTGCTTTCTTTGGACTCATTGAGATTTTTCAAGACTTCTTCCAGACTTGCTTAAACACTGTTAAGATTGTTTTAGATCCCTGAAGCTTCTTTAATCTTGTTCTAGACTTAGGAGACTCATATGTCTATAGTTCTAAAACTCTTTAAATTGAAGAATCTTATATACGCCTGGAAGAGTCTTAAATGTTGATAAGAGGGTTGGTCAGGAAGATAATATCAGAAAATATGAAAGGGCCTTGAATGGTTAGGAGGTACCTACAGCTGATCCTTTTCTTATTGATGCTGAGAATAAAAATGGGAAGTTATCTGTCAAAAGGGCCCCTGACGAATAGGATTCCTATTGGTCAGGGGCCCTTTTGACAGATAACTCCTCAAATACCTTCCACATAGTGCGGTCAAATATGTGTTTCAATTCATTCGATTCTCGACTGCTTGATAATTTCTAGAGAATTTGCAACGTTCATCTTTTTCTTTTATAAAAGTCTTAAACCGTACGTGAATCTTGGCAAACATATCCTCCTGAGGTAAAACCTCAAAATATCATTTTTCTTTCATTATTCTTTGCTCTTTATTTTTATACCAAAATCTAATATTATAGCCATCAACGAAGTCCGAAAAATTGTCTTTTTTTCACCCTAATATTCATATTACAAAACTGGAAACATTTGATGTCACAAAAAGGAGCGGTATTAAGCTCTTCTTCCTGCCGAAACCTATCTTTCTGGTTCAAAAGATTTCCTTTCATTTAATACATAATATTTAGCCATAAGTCTCGCAGACGCCAATCGGCTCTGAAAGTGCCTTCTTAACCTTTTAAGAAAAATTGAGAGATAAACAAAATAGAAAATGGCTAGAGTCTGCGAAAGTGTTACAAGGGTCGTTATCATACCGGTTCGTAGCTTCTGTTGATTGTCTTGTCGGAAAAATGTATGCTCCAGGAATGGAAAGAAAAATCAGTATTTTCACTGTGATGACCTTGTTTAAGTATAGATACAGCCAACTCACTCTATCCACTTAATCCGAACAAATCTGAGCCTATAGGGCGAACTCCTTACTGAATCATTCTTTGATTACGTTTTGTCATCTAGTTCGAGTAGTATGCTTTGCCATCTAAATCATGATTTGTGACTTGAGGAGTTGGTCCCCCCTTTCCTCCTCCCCCACCCTAGGTTTATGAAATAACAGAAATCCTTGATATGTTGCTTTCGTATCGAACTTATAACTTATATTTAGTTTTTCGACGTCGACATTTCGTTATCGATTGGTTCGACTTTCGTACTTCTAAAAATTGGCTGGTATGGTTCTCTCTGTAAGGACACGACAATCGCTCGCTATAAAATCCCTTTAGTTACCCTCGCAGCCAATATTTATAATGCGAAACCTTTAAAAGGTTGGATACAGCACTAGCTCGTAACGTCTCCTCTATTGACGTTGCGGAATCCCATTTGTCGTGCGAAATAGTATTTGCTTGAGAACGTCACGTAACGAAGAACTTAATACGTACACATGACTGTATACCTATATATATACTTAGCATATCGTGACAATGATAATGAAGACCGTTATTTAATGACAGTGAATGTCAAGCTATAACCACTCCAATCGATAACAGAGCTAGGTTAAGGTACACTGTGCGATTTCTTGTTTCCAGCTTTGACTCAAGTTTCTGAATTTAAAGCCTCTATAAACGGCTTACCGAGGATTACCGCGGTGGAATGTGTCACCGATTTTGCTTTCAACATTCCAACTGCCTGAAAACAAGATCAGATTTGACGAGTTGGTGACTCGAATCAGTAGCGTAGGGAGGTGTCGAAAGGAAATCATGAGAGAGGTGCCGATCAGAAATCTGATGATTGACCTTTCCCTTCTTCTTCTCTTTCCTGTTGAACAAGTACTTCTGATTGGTGAGTTACAATGACGTAGCCAGGATTCTCCCAAGAGGAGGGCAAAGTAAGATTTTCAAAAGAGAAAAAGTAGAAAATTGAGGTACTTTTTAAAAATTGCCGATATTAGAAGACTATGTTATAAAAATGAAGGTAAAATTGCGGATTAGGCGAACATTTTTCAAAAAAACGTGTTTTAAAGGTGAAAATTGCTCATTTTTGCATATTTTACATTCAATTTCAGGTGCCTTGGGGGGGCATTCGCCCTCTTCGCCCTCCTTTCCCTTGGCTACGCCACTGGTGAGCTAGGTGAGAGTTAGAGCCGAGGAGTGCAAGCGATATTTTCGAATAATCCGGGATAACCCTATTTTGCGACAATGCACTGTACATTTTTTAATGTGAGCAGCTAAGCAGCTGGGATAAAAAGCAAACCGGATTTTGATTAGGATAAAAAAATACACTCTCCTTCAAACAGTAGCTGAAAGTCTACCTAATTTTCTAAAGACTGGGTGTCGAACAAATTATCGAAGTTGTTTGTGTTTTGCTTCGTTGAACGCAAATATTCTGTCCAATAGCGATTTTTGATCCATCCCCGATTGAAATCGTAACAAGAAGATTTCATCTTTTGCACTGGCAAAACTGGCTTGGCTTGGAAAATCGATCAAAATTCGAAATGCGGGTTTCTTGAGTCGTTGACTTCGAATACTGAAAGTACGGTTAGATCCTGGTTTCAGCCTCCAAAACTGAAATGTCACTTTTGGAAGGAGACGAAGGCGACTTGACCTGGAAGTTAAAAGGGTCAAAAAAGGGATCTTTTGGGTCGTTCAATTCGAATATCCCATCGAATTTTTGCATTTAGGCTTAGAATTAAAGTTTTACACCGAAAATAATAATTATTTTTACTCTGATATGATGCAAAGTTATCTTCATGCATATCGTCGCGAGATCAATGTCAAGAGGAATAGGTACAAATCTATGAAAAGATTGAATTTACTGTTTCGCCACCTCACAGTGGCTTCGATGACAGCGTGAAATGGGTAAAAGTGACTTGAGCTAAAAAAAAAAAAACTGTTAGAAAAATCGAAATTGAGGTTTTCAATTACTGATTTCAATCTTTGCATGCAATTTTTTTGATGTAAATTTTAATTGGAACCTCCAAAATTCAAATATCACTTCGCGATATTCAGAATAAACTTGTTCACTTTAAGTGGAAACATTTCTCTTCACAGACATCGTTAGAAAACTTGAGGCAAAAGACGTTCAGAGTCGTTGCAAAAATTTGAATTTTTTTTTCTCCTTCACCTCACAGGAAGTCGTAAGATCACTTGAGACTGGTTAAATTAAATCGACTCAGAAGATTGAGGGCAAATTCAGCCAAGTTTGGAATCTTCTTGGTCGCGGATTTCGAAGATTATTGTATCTTATTCGATCTTGGATTGGGACATTTAAATCCAAATTTTATGATGAAACATGTTCTTTTTTTTTACACCTATTAAAATAGGTACTGCGTTAAAGAGAGAAATATCCCAGGGCAAGGAGCCGTCGTTTTAATCACAAAAATCGAAATTTTGAATTTAAGAAATTGAAAAAAAGTCAGAATATTCCTCGGCCATACCAAGCTCACGCACCAACGTCTACTCGCAACCCGACCACCACCAGTCTGCTCCCATTGTCCAAGCCATCCGGATATCACCATCAAACACGTGCTCTTCGAATGTGTCAAATATTTGTCTCATCGAAAAAAGTTCATTAACAATTTAAGTAACATAAATTTTCTAACTGTATCAAATATCCGTAGCCTAGTACAGTATCTACTAAATACCAAACTACGAGTAATAGAATCTAGTTTCCTAATAATAGAAATAAAATAATTAAAAAAAAAAAGAACAAGGTGTTTCAAAGTTGCTAATTTTGAACACTGCATTGATGTTTTTCCCCTGATGGCTCCATTTTAGGGTTTAACATCTAAGAAAATGTTATGCAAAATTTTAATTTTAATAAGTAACCAAAAGAATCTTCATTTCGACAGTTTTTCAATTTTTGTGGTAATTTAAATTTTGCCTGTTTCAAGTCGTGTTCTGCAATCCTTTTTAAGGCCGAAATCTCGACTTTTCTCCAACTATTTTCTGATTTCATTTCGCTCATGAATTTAATCAAAATTGTGAACTCGCTATTTTGATCGTGAAATTTTGATATTTAGTCCCAAGTTTGGGCAAAATCAGAAATTTGATATTGTATTTGAAATTAGCAAAAAGAAAATCTATTTCAATTTTTTTTTTAGCCTAGTCGATTTTGTTCATTATAATTCAGTGCCGGGTTTAGGTATAAGCTGCCGCTGTATGCAAAATTTTTCTTGCTGCTCTTGGCCCAAACTGGAAAAAGCAATTTTTCAACGCTCTGTAGTAAATTATAGAACCCCTCTTTAGTACTGTCAGTCTGATTTGTACTCAAATTTGAAAATCTATTACCAGTCGCATCAGGCGCTATTCTGCTGTGTCTCGATATTATATTAGGTACGTTTTTTTCCTTCTTTTTCAAATTTGCCGCCCTGTGCAAGTACATAGTCTGCACGTACGGTAAATCCCTCGCTGTTATAATTTCTCTTTCAGCTTATCATATGGCAAGGAGAGGGAGGAAATTCAGATTTTTATTTGTATCGTACTTGGAATAAACTTTTGGTATTTCGATATTTTGTCTGACTCGTCAAGTTAACCTCATCCATTCAAAAGGTAAAATTTCTGTTTTGGTATCCAAATCGAAACTGAATCAAAAATCTCAGTGACGACTCGAGAAACCTCTGTTTACTCGTAGTTCTCATATAGGTATTTAAAATGGGATGGATTTAACCGCACACTTCAAGAAATAGGAAAAAACGCTAAAAAAATACAAATCACTATAAAATAATAGTTTGCCCATTTAATGAAAATATTCACGTTAAATAATCGGAACCAGGCTAATCTAATCGATTAGCATGATATTAAAAATATTATCACGTTGTACTTATTAAATAATGATTAAAAAATTTATGTTGAGATAAAAATAAAAATGAAAGGACCGTGTAATGAGTTAATCTAGGACGAAAAGAGCTCTCCCCGCTTTTGCTGGTCGTCCTCTCTTTCGTTTTTGTCCGAGAGGTACGGACTTTAGGGACATACCGATAGGGGGTATAGAGGGGGCAACTTACCCCCCCCCATGTAGGAACTTTTCACTCGGTAGTTGGGAAAATCAAACAAGTTAAAAGCGTTTTTTTGCGCTTTGATACTTGGAAATTGAGTTGAGAAGTTGGGAAAACCCAACAAGTCAAAAGTTTTTCCTTTTTTTTTTTTACCTTGATACTTGGGAATACTGAGCTGAGTCACAGTTTTGGGACTTTCACAATTTTTACCCCCCCCCCCCCGGAGAAACTCTTCGGTACGTCCTTGACGGACTTCGCTTCCACCGGAACGTCCCCTTGGTGCGTCCTTATCTTCATACGTAGCGAGTGTTTTGCATATTATGGGCTTCAGGAAATAAGGACAGGTACAGCTGCAGCTCGAATTTTCAGGTTGCAATGTTACCGTCCCTGTACTGTAATGAACAGTCTTAAACTTGTCAACATTTTTCCATTCACCTTCTTTAACTGTGAAATTCTGAAGGCTTTCAACGGTTATGGGAGGACAGCCACTCGCACTAACATAAAATCATCGAACTGATGCATGTTTTGCAGCAAGGTGACCACAGGGTTATTTTTTTCCATTTTAAGACATCTAAGGTCAGTTTTGGTTATTTCCCCCCTAAAATGGGCATTTAAGTGATTTTTGGGGAGGTTTCGCCTTCAAATTCTCCAATTCTGCTAATTATGAAGGAAATAATCTTTTTCCCTTTATTTTGTGCTTCGGCTGTACAGTATAAATAAAATTGAAATGCAATTTTCCGGCTGATTGCAGCAAAACTTTTCAATGAAACTCTAGATAGTTATGTGGAGAGTTGAAAATATATAATGACGAGTAGTGTGTAAAAAGAGAAGCACAAAAAAGAAGGAAAAATTACAAATTCTCTGCAATTCTGTTCATTTTTGGTCATTTTTTTCATTTTTTCTCTGAAATATCGAGTAGTCACCCGGAGACAGTAAAATCATACACTTATAAAATTAATGGGTAAGTAAGCTTTGAGGGTCAAGATGTAAAAATAAGGTGATGATGAGATGAGATGGAACCGAGATTCACTGCGCGAGTGTGTGGGAAGCTCGCGCGGGACTTCGCCCATTGGCCACACGTATTCAGAGCTGGATCAGCGGCACAGAGACCGCGACAGCTGACCTCACGAGCACCCTTCGTGGCAGAGTGGTTTCATTTCGAGTTTTTCTTCTCTGTGACTTTCCGTGTCCATTACATTTAGCGGCAGAAGAGGAGGTATTTGGATATAGTTTATGTATGGAGAAGGGAATGGACCGATAGGTGCTTAAGGAGAGGTTTGTCAGGACAGGAAAGGATTAGGTCTCAGGCAGTTGGAGTTCCTGCCAGCCCCCTTCTAGCATCCTCCTCAGTACTCAACATTCAACGTAACACTCACAGTTCACGACATCATACACGTTTGCGCCAAGTACCAACCACATCGACTTCCATCGCTATCAAACACATTCAAACTAGAACATTTCAGATCTATTATACTTCATCAATAGAACAGAGCTGTACAAAATCTTATAATTAGCATACCCACTGTCGGGAACATAGCCCCTTGGGCAGTACGTGTCTTGTTAAATAAATGAATAGAAAATATCGAGAAAGAAGCTGAATTGAATGCAGCGATGAAAAATTTTATCTTAGGAAAATTTCGATAGTGACATGTACAGAGCTTCAGCGTCGACGCTGGTGCAAATTACTCAATTTTTCGAGACGAATTCAAATCCGTCGTCAAAATTGAGATACAGTCCTTTTTGGACCTAAATTGACCACATTTTTGAGTGTATCGCGGAAACAGAGCATCGCCGCCAAATCTGAATACCAAATTCGAAATCAGCGTGAAAAATTCGAATAGGGAGAGGTGGCGGAAAAAGTGAAGAAAGATGACGCTTTATTCCTAAGCAGAAAAAACAATGATTTTTAGGAACTGAATTGGAAACAAAAACAAAGAAACAAGGTATACTAAACAAATATGGTTTTATAACCAAAAACTGAAGGGTGAACCCAAAAGTTCTGTTCCTTTTACTAACAATCAAAAACCAATCCGAAGGTAAGTATTTCGAGTGCCGAAACCTGTATTTTTACAACCAGAAAAACGCCAAAATCGCTGTTTTTAAATGCTGAAGATGCGATTTTTTACGGCCAAAACTTCCGGTCTCTAGTAAGAAACGATTCTCGATTTTTTATAATATATAGAGGAATGCAGCCTACGTCACCGCTATATCAGCATCGCACAAACCTATGACGAATGCCATCAAGGTTGAATTTCGATACGATTTCGATAAACCTTCGTCTAATTTAATAATAAATGGGAAATTAATTTAAATTAATCGAGTGAAATCAACGGTCGCAGTTTCCATTTCCCGATTCGACCCACAAATGCGCGTCCAGAGAGCTTCTCGGCGGAAAATTCACGTTCAAATTATCGATTAGCCTGTTTGCTAAATCGAAATCCAACCAGCCTACTGACTTCAATAATTCTTGCAATACTTACCGAGAAGACACAACGCATCTTGACCACGCTCGTTAGGCCAGAAAATTGCGCCGTACCATTGAAAACCTATTTTCTGGCACATTAAGAAGATTTTTTTCACTCTCGGTGTCTTTCCAATATTTCTGCCCACCTTATGTTCAAGGTCCAGAAATCCTACTTGTCTGCGATGGGAGCCTTACCACACCGAAATCTACATCTATAGCGTTCACCGGTAATGTTATCAGCAGTTCATTGCGAGGAAATACTTGAAAAGTATCAAGATAAACAGACAGGGATGCGTACTTTCAAAGCTGAAGGGTCTTGGATTCTGGATCGTAAACTGTAACTTCAGGCTACGATTTCTTACGTCGTACATGGAGACAGCGGAATTCACACTTTTTGGGACCCATTAGTTCAGGACCATAATGACGGGCCGTACGAAGCCGGTCCGAACCAATCCTAGTCGTTGAAGTCCTCCTCGCCACCTTCCCTGCTAGCCTTAGTTGTTCTTGCATGTTTTCCCCCCTCCAAATTTCTTCTTATAATGTTAGAAAGGCACTAAAGGAATGATAATAATCCAGGAGGTCGAGTTTCCTGGCTACTCCTCGACTTCACCCTCTCCCCCTACCTTGACAAGTTTAACCAAGCAAGACTCTTAAATAGAGGCGAGAGATGAGTAAGGATTATGAGGATATACGAGACAAATAAACAGCCTAAAGAAGGTGATAATAAACAATCAAAACTCGCTAAGACCTTTTGCGATGAAAAGTAAAGTTAGTACTCTATTAACAGCAGCGGTGGAAGTTTTTCGTTTTAAAATGAATAAAAATTTGAGTCGGCATGCAAAAAAATTTTGTCTCTGAAATCTTTTAAAATATCTCGGATCTTGTCATCAACTTGTTAAACAGGTTTTTTTTTTTTTTTTTTGTTTTTGTTTTTAAATATTTTCTGTGGTATTCTACTTAATCTTGCGCACCCCTTACCCGTCCCGACGGCACTGCTTTGTTAAGACTCGTTTAGACTGATTAAGAACATACGAGACTCCCGAATGAGACTTTACAGCCGATGAAAATGCCATCAGACACTAAGCATTCGCACAGACTCATTTTCAGATTGATCAAGACATGTTAACTCAGTATTTTAAGATTTTTCAAGACTTGTTAAAAGTTGAAATCGAGGTTCACTCATTAAAACTTCTACAAACTACTGAGATTACGCGGGACTCCTGGAGACTTGTTAAGACTGTTTAAGTCTGTACTTAGACTCATCAATATTCTGAAAAAAACTACTCAAATATCAAACAACCTATATATTGAGACTAATGAAGACTTTCTAAAGACCAAGGTCCCGTTAATTTGAAATACGATTCAAAGTCATCAGAATTAGTATATGAGAACTTTTCAAAAGATGGAACGAAAACAGCCTTTAAAAAATTGTACCTAAATAGGGTTTAAAATTTGAATATTAGCACAAAAATATTTGCAAAATTTTATAGAAAAAAATTCGTATTTCCCGCAGCCTAATGGGTCTATTTATCACATGTGAATTAGGAAAATCAAACTTTTGTTGAAATAATGTTTTACTCAATTTTGAAATGCTGTTTTCGAATTTAGCCTCCGAATCTTTCTAAGTAGTGGCATCGCGAGAAGGCCTAAAGGACTGCAGCCTCCCCGAAATTTCCCGGAATTTTTTCTCTAATATTCTTACAGGAAGTTCTAACCCCAAAACTTTTTTCTGTCAGCCACCACTAAACTATAAACGCCGTCCTGAAAAAGGTTATTTACAAATAAATGGCAACCTTCCCATTTCTTGAAACTTGTTCTCAAGCTAGGCTATTGTCTTCGATATTCTCATTGTACTGAAATATAATACAAAATAGTAGTCGAGATTACACTTAATTATCTGAAAGATTAATCCACCAAGGGCAATTCTAAGGCTATATTCGGATTCAGCACGTCAAAATTAGTCAAAAAAAAAAAAAAAGACGATACAATTAATCTCCGCCAATAGTTGATTTTTCCGCAGTTCAGTGCAATAAAAATATTTCACGGCCTCTGGATCACAGAAAAATGTTGATATGTTCTGTAAAATTTTGTACATAGTATGATGCAATTTTCCAATCCTATTTGGAAACATTATCTGGACTCTAGACATTCTTTTTTTGTTCCATCCTACTGTTCAAAACTTGAGCTACCAATCAGTCAAATAGACTGGTAAGTTAACTAAGAGGTAAGCAGATCAGGTGTGGATACACGGGGGAGGCAAAATGGAGCAACTGCCCCTTCCAGAGAGAAAGAAATCAGCTAAGAATTGAAAGTGAAAATTCTTCCAAAACGTCTCAAACAAGCCATGCAGTCACAGTCTAAGAGTCTGAAGAAATCCTAAGTAGAATGAAAGAGTCTGTCGTAAATGAGTTTTGAAAAGTCGTATAGCAAGTTTAAATAAGTTTAAACGAATTTTACAGCGGCTTGAACACATTCTCAACAATTATAAGGCTTTCAAAGTCTTAGAGAGTCTAAAGAATTCCCTAGTTTGTAAGAGACCTGATCAAGTCAGGATAGAGTCAAAAGATTTGTTTTTTTGGTAGTTTGGAAGCCATAAGGAGTCTGAAACAAATCTTGAATAATTAGTGAGTCTTAAACAAGAACCGCATACAATCATTAACAATTTTAAGAGAATCCTAAAAAGCGGTAAGAGTTCTAAAACATCTGAACCATATGTCTTGAAGAGCCATGATCGAATGTAGCGGAGTTATGAAAAGTCATAAACGAGGTTTGAATCCGTTTAGGGAGTCTTGAATAAATTTGGAAAAGGTTTAAAGAGTCGTAAGAAAGTTGATGTTCATTCTGATGATTCTTCGAGCTAGTTTTAAGAATAGCAACATTTTCTTTCTCGAGGGGAAAAATTGTACAGTCATGTGAAGAATGTTGAAAATTTTCAAAAAATTGACAGCCTTTCGGAAGAATTATCCTTTTCAAAACCAAAAAAAGAAAATCTGTTTCCTCAAGTACTATTGTGAGGGCAAAAAAACAAGATCCAAGGACTCAGACGCGAAGGGATAGTACATAAACGATTCAAATCGTAAGCATTCTGAATTTTCCCACTCGGTGCAGCTTACTGAATTCGCCACTGAAGCAGACTGATGGCGATAACCAGCCAGTCAGTCAATCAGACCGACATACGAATAGATGGACACAGGCAGAGAGATTAGCTGATATCCAGGCAGACAAACATATGCAGACAGAAAGTAAGGGCAAATTTCAGAACGGGAATTTTAGGTCACAAAGCGACCAAAATGGGAAATCTTCGAGTTCACATCGAAATAAAGTCGCAGCACTGTCAGATTCCCCCCCCCTAGTCTCTGTCAAGTCCTCTTCAGATTGTCCCCGAGAACGTCATCTAAAACGGGGATTTCCAAGTATCTTTCCCTTGTTTCCAGTTAAGGTTTAATATACCTTCTTTGCTAAATATATGGAGGATAATTTTGGTTTTTTGAATTGCTTCAAGTTTCTATCTTGGTTGGCCTCAATTGAGAGACTGTCATTGTTGAGTACTTTTTCTATTCCGTGTGTAGGGTGTGTCAATTCACTTTTTCTTCTTCTGTATTCCAGAGCGCTTTCGGCTGTTATGCCATCATCAGTGGAGTCCCCTAAATGAGACTTGTCTCTTGTAATCCCGTAGTTATAGTCGAGAGTAGTACCGTATGGTAAACCCGTTTAGTCTTGTGCTCCTATTGGTTGCCTGTGATTATGTGGTCTGTCTTATCAATGATCAATAATTGATTGGACAAACCGTATAATCACAGACAACCAATAGGGGCACAAGACTAAACAGGTTTACCATACGGTACTACTCTCGACTATAACTACATGACTACAAGAGGCAAGTCTCATTTAGGGTACTCCACTGATGATGGCATAACAGCCGAAAGCGCTCTGGTATACAGAAGAAGAAAAAGCGAATTGGCACACCCTACACACGGAATATTACCAAGTTCACTCACACTCAGAAATGGACACTACTTTTTCCATGATAATGTCGTTAATCTGTCTGAGGCGGAGGGAAATCAGCACCAACTCCATGAGGTGACGACATACATATGAGTAAGTTCATGGCTTCGAACGTTTGTATACACGAAGACGCGAAGATCATGATTCGAAAAATAATTATTTTAAGGTGTAAGCTCACGAGACACTTCACGCCTAGGTAGGTTTTATGTGCCAATTACGGCACCCGATCATCATCGTTTTTTAATATTTGTTACGTGTGCTATAATATCTTCATCCAGTATCAACGACGACATCGGTGTTATGAAACTATCTTTAGACTGCACTACTGCGCATAACGGAACCAAAATGACAATCGCGAAGGAAAAGAAAGAGACGGCGAAATAAAATGAGCAGCCAGAGAAAAGAAAAAATAAGTCTTCTACAGTATAACAAATTGTACAATGATAGTCGCAACACCGCTGTTCGACGCACTATAACAAGAATTTATAACAATCGCGAACGCATAAAAAGATAATTAGTGCTAGAAAATAGAGACAAAAAGAGCGAACGCGGAGAGTGATAAGACTCTTACGAAATACTTTTCTATAGGAGGGGCAGAGGGGGTCTCGATTCGCTTAACAGTTTTGGCCACGGCTGGGTATGCAGAGTTGGCAATATCCGTGACTAATGGACGAGTGTTCTCGTTTTGCACTATCTTTGAAGAAAAAACGAAAAATTTTTCCGTCCTCTATATAGTCCTTCTTCGATTTAAATTGTTGCGATGAAAATCGGATACACGCGACTCAAAAATTTGAATTTCCAAAGGCAAAGCCTAGGCAGTTTCCAGGAAGCTGTAGACAGCTATAAAATTGCATGCGGCTCACATTCGTTTCAGTGATGGTACAGCCCAGTACAACATTAGCCCTCTACTCAGGTTGTGCGTCTACGCATAGAATAATCGATTTTACGTCTACGTGTAGAATACCGATAAAGATGTAGAATAGATGTTGAATGCGCGTGGAAAGTGTAGAAAATGATGTTAGTCAAAGATGTGAATCCGGTCTACGAAAACGAACTTTTGAGGCTCAGGTAAAGGAAGTAAACGAATGTCGCGCCGCGCAGCAACAACACGGCTGCAGACTGTAGTCGCGCAGGGCGCAACACATGTCAACCACTGAATTCGCGTCAGGGAAGCGTGTCGGGGGGGAGCGTTACGGTTTTCGCTCAAGTATACCCATGACTGGAAGAAAATATAAATGTCAACCACTGAACTGAACTGTCACCATGAAGAGCTAAAGAAATGTGAGCTGAACTGAGCTGGGAGTGAGAAGAGAAAAGAAGAAGAACAAATTAAAATATCCTCGGAACATCATTTGTAGCATTTTAAATCTTCTTTAATATGACACCAATCGCGACCAAGTCCAATTAGAACTATGAACTGTAGTTGCGCAGGGCGCAGAAAAAATCAAGATCAAAGAGCACATGGCCGGAGTTACGGTTTTCGCTTAAGTGCACCCGTTCTCCTTCTTCAAACGCCGTTTCCTCGAAGGAAGTTGGCGATCCACATTCCCATCTGGATTTTTGAGGCGGCCTTTCGGAGTAGTAACGCTATACTGCAACCACACCCTCTTCTCAGATATTTAAGCCAGGAATTCTGTCGTCTTCCGAGATTTTGTACTCCAGAATCACTCTTAGAATTTCATACTTTTCTTCTACATTGGCTAATTTTCCCGCTTTGAAAAGGCTTCTCACATTCCATGTAGCAATCCGAGTTTTCCTATCAAAGATTTTGATGGCCTGATCACAACCGGTCACATATTTCACATCCTGATCCCGGACATCGGAACGCCGAGTGCCAACCCGCCAGCTTTTCTGTCAGGATGTGCTTCCTTAGTCGGTTGGTCCAGTTTTTAGGCGCTGGAGACTCGCCTGTCATCCAGCACAAGGAGTTGTGCTTGACCTCTGGGGTACTTTGGTCTTGGATGATGAGAAGGTAGTCGCGAGTTGTTCCTGCAATGTTCCTACCTTAACAGTTTTTGTTGCTGGCTTAGTTCCGACATCTGAACCCGCCCTGTTTCTCTACCTTCTCTCTTCTTGAACTCCTGCTTTAGACTCATACATCAACGCTGAGTCCGTCGAAGTATGATTTACCACCCCGCACGACGTGGACGCGCAGCGAGTTCTGGTCGTCTTTTCGTTTCTCTGTTGATGGGACTAGCATCTTTTATAACACTCGAGTGACTACTTACTAGAGAACTAGCTGTAGTGATAACGCTGGAAGAAAAATAAATTTCCATAGAAATGTCAGCCACTGAATTCGTGTCGGCAGAGCGTTACGGGTTGCTCAAATATACCCAGTAGTAAAAGCATATAAAATGCTAAAATTATACACAAATGAATTAAATAATAATCCTGTACATTTTTGGAAGGCCATGTTGCCCTTCCACAAAGAACTGGAAGAACTAGCATTGAAACTAAATACAATTCCTGCTTCGTCAGCTCAGTTTGAACGTGTCTTTTCTCAGTGGAGTTATGTGTATGACAACATGCGTAATCGTCTCAAATTTGATCATTCGAAAAAATCAATATATTTATATTGAAAAAATGAAGATATAATTATTATGGATGACTTTTAACAGCCAGATAGAAGAATGCAACGAAGAAGCAAAAGAAAAGCTAGGTTCATATTTCGGAAAGAGAAACGATAGGGGTTGGAAATTGGTTCGATTTTGTCAAGAAAATAACTTAAAAATTTTGAACACTTATTTCAAGAAAGAAAAAAAAGTCAAAAAGTGGACGTGGGAGGTACCAAACCATGCGTTCAGGAGTTAACTAGATTATATGCTCGTACCCAGGGGAACAAAAAATATCACAAATTTTGAGGTCCTTCAGAAATCCCCCTTCAATTCAGATCATGGAGTAATCTCTTGTACCCTGCAGTTGGCTGCTCTGAGAAAGTATTATGATATACACGAGGAACAAACTCTTTCAGATTGCCCTCAAGAACAAAACAAACACGAATACCAAAAAGAGCTAGAAAAAATCCTTGGAAATGTAGATGATGGCGTGGAGACAGATTAGCTGAATAAGATCATAATTGATTCCCTGAGTCAAGCGAATTACAACACACAGAATCTCCCAGAAAAAGAAATCCCCTCAACCTTGCCGGAAAACATTAAAATCCTCATTCAAAAAGGAGAACTTCTAAAACGTAAAAATCATTAAGAACCAAATTAGAACTGAATATTCCAGGGCCGTGTACACGGGGGGGGGTGAGGGGTCTGACACCCTCCTGGGTACGACCATGCGCTTAAAAATCCAGGAAAATGAGGATCTCAAAAACATAAAATTAATTTAGTTTAAAATACCCCATATGTTAGGTCAATCCTCCCTCGCCATATTCCTGGGTACGGCACTGGAATATTTTGTGTAAAAAAATGAAGAACGATTTGAGAAACTTCAACAAGGAAAAAAACGATAGAATGATTAGAGAAATTTTGGAATCTACTAGGAACATAAAACAGATGAATAAAAATCGGCCCCTGGGGAAAAGATATACTACTCATTTGACAAATACAAATAATCAAAGGATATATGACAGCCCGGAAATTAACTATCATACAACTGAGTCTTATGCACAACTGTACAGCGACAAAGACTACGTAGATCCAAAGGAAACGGAAAATTGCGAGCAAAAGGTAGAGAATGAACCAGAAATTCTTGAGAGAAAAGTGGAAAGTATTATTAAAAAATTAAAAAATAAAAAAGCTCCTGGTCAGGACAAAATATTCAACGAATTTTTTAAGATGGGAGGAGAAATTCTACTGCAAAACTTAACCAGGTTCTTCAACAAAATTCTGAAAGAAAAGAAAATCCCAAAAGACTGGAAGCGCTTTGATATTATTCTTATCTTTTAAAAAGGAGAAAAGGACAAGATAAATAATTATAGGCCTATCAGTCTGAACTCAAATATTTCTAAGATTTTCGCTAAGGTTATAGAGGGTAGGATAAAACCCTCTCTAATTCAACCCAAAGAACAGGCGGGATTTCGGCCGGGTTACTCTACAAGGGATCATCTCCACGCCATTAATCAGGTAATCGAGAAATGTAACAAATACTAGGTTGAACTCCATCTGGCCTTCATAGACTTTGCCAAAGCCTTTGACTCACTTAACCACAAATTTTTACTATCAGCACTACAAAATCAGGGGGTTCCGGAAACTTTCATGAAAATTATTAAGGAAATTTGCGAAGGATTAGAAAGTAGAATTGTAACAGATGTAGTTGGAAATTATTTTCCGGTCCAAAGGGGAGTAAGGCAGGGAGACCCCTTATCACCATTATTGCAACTGTGGTCTTGAGGAAGTGTTCAGAAATTCGGACTGGGGGAAAAAGGGTATAAAAATTAACGGAAAGCACTTAAATAATTTACGCTTTGCTGACGATGTAGTGCTGATAGCAAGCAACAAAGAAGAATTAGAAGACATGCAAGGCCGCCAAGAACCAGGTCGGACCCTAAGTCTACAGGTCTAGCGTTTCAGCCGGAGTTATGACATCGTAATTTTGTTATGGCTAAATATAAACGCCTGATTCGGGCGCCAAAAAAAAATTCCTTGAGCCCAGGCCTCTAGTTTCAGACTTGGCTGCCATGGTCTCTTGGCGGCCCTGATGAAGACATGATACGGGAACTGAACAGAAACGGGCTGACTGCAGGTCTTAGTATGAATCTGTCCAAAACTAAAGTAATAAATAACCAAAACAGAATTTACGACATTGAAATTAACGAAGAAAAAATAAAAGGGGTGGAAAGCATAATATATTTGGGTCAAAAAATTTCAGACACCAAATCACAAGAGGAGGAAATTGAACATAGAATAACCCTTGCTTGGAATAAATTCTGGTCTCTAAAATTCATTTTCAAGAGTTCCTTTCCTTTTCAATCAAAAAGAGAAATCTTCAATGCGTGTGTGCTCCCAACTTTAATGTATGGTTCTGAAAAACTTGGACTTTATCCAAAAAAAAATGGTACAAAAAATTAGAATTACACAAAATTTGATGGACGGTCAATATTAAATATCAAGAAGAAAAACCGCATCAGAATTTCAACTATTAATCTTAAATTAAAAAATAATAAATGTGCTGTACAGCGGGTAAAAAATAAAAAACGGAGTTGGGGTGGCCACGTAGCAAGACTGCAGGACGACCGTTCGACTTACAAATTGACATTTTGGTACAATACGGGGAAAAGAAGGCGAGGTAAACAGAGGATCAGATGGAAGGACGACTTCGGTTGACTGCTGGGGCATAGTGCCTTTCAAAGGATCGCCCAGGACCGTAATAAGTGGAGGAGGCAGGGGGAGGCTTTTGCCCGATTCTAGGGTCACGAGTGCATACCTACTTCATAAGATTATATGTAGTATGTACTTGTAAATAAAAGCTTGTAATTCTCTGTCGTGATGAGAAATTCACCTTCTGCAATTTCTTATCACGATACTCTCTTAAAATAAAAGATAACTGTCCAAGTTCTGAATTTTAAGTTTTAATTAATGTTTTTGTAAAACTTTTAAAGCTCCAATTATTTTTTGTTTAAATTTTTCAATTTCAATTTTCCTTTCGATCAGTCTACGCATTCTGCACATCCTACTGTAGAATGTGTAGCATGGTCATTCATTCTACGTTGTGTATTCTACGCGTAGAATAAAAAAATCTGCAACCCTGAATCTATGCGAATGAACGAGAATGGAATCAGTGATACCAAAATAAAGTTTCAAAAAATGTATGATAATCCTTAAATTTACTGGGGTAATTAGAAAGTAAAAAAAGTTGTCTCCGATTTTCTCGGGAGGGGGAGGGCAACGCTCCTTTGGCTACGGGCCTGTTGAAATGAAATATCTGTAATATGCTTACGTAGTTTTGCGCTTCAAGATATTTTGGGAAATCTGTTTTATTCGCCTAATTTGGTATTCGGCCCCCACTGCGCTCCGAGCGCGATTTCTACTGAAGGCTGCAAATCAAAGATGTTCTTGTTCTCGCTTTTACACTCGAACACGCTACCAAGTGGGTGATACCAACCAGTCGACAATCCGGTTCCTGTATTGTAAAATTTTCAAAACGTCACACAGCAACCGCGACACAGCATGTTCCCATTTTTCAATTCATTTCCCATTTCCAATACTTCGACCCAGATCCGTAAACTGCGTTAATTGCGTTGCATAATTAAGACTCTATCAGGTAGTGATCCTCCTCGTTTAATAACAATGATTTAACGTTACATAATTCGATCACATGGGCCCGTATGCCTCGGTCTCGTGCCACAGTAGCACGCGAATGTACGGCGCGGCTTGGCGCTCTTCATTGTGTGTTAATCGACCAGCTCTTAAATATGTCTACGAATACACAGTGACCGCAGTTAATGAAACATTTTCCTCAATTATGAAAAAATCTGATCAATAAAAAACATGCAAATTCTAATTCGGGTCTGTGGCATACATAAGCTGGGGGGGGGGGGCGAGTAAAATTTCACAGCTCGTGAAATAAACATTTTACACTCTAGAAGACCCCGAAACTTTTTTTTTTTTTTTTTTTTTTTTAATTTTGCTGGTTAAGTCAAAATGTGGGGGACATTTTGTAGGTCCGCCAGTGTTTTATCTCCAAAATGTTTACCTATCCCCACGTCCAGAACTTTTCATTTACTTTACCAGTGGCGCCGGACTCGAGGTACAAGGTGTTCGGTATAGTAATCTCAAATATCATGCCTATGAGCAGCCGCTTATTTTACTCCCTTGGTTGTGGTGCCATTAGCAATACTAGTATCGAAGGGCCACTAATACTTTCTGACTTCTCACAATTTCTTTCAACTTAATCATTCGATGGTATACTTGTACCTCTCGGGGTATCTGTACGGGCAACTGTTGACACTAAACAGACATGATGCACCAGCGCGTCACTCTACCACGGGCCCAACTCCTATCTAGCACTGCACGTACATATTCGTGGGTGGTGCGAGTGTGTCCAAGTAGGATTCGGTTGACTGCTGTTTCAAGCTTGTGTGTATTACATGCTTTACTAATTATCTTCATCCAGTCGTGGATACCCTGCTTGATACTGCAGAGTTTGCCAGTAGTGCCACTCCATTCCTCTTGCCAGTCTGTGAGTTGGAGGAAACGTAGGTGAGCTTTGAGGTCTGGTGGATTTATTAATGGCAGCGGTGCGTTATTGTGGTGGTTTGGGACGCTCTGTCGGTAATATCGTGGGCTGTAATACCCCGATCGCTAGGGATCCACATAAATGTGATCTCATTGGATCGTCTAAGGTGATGAATGGTGGCCAGGACTTGTGATGTTATGGCGTCTTGTTTTACGTAGGGCAGCTTGGGAGTCGGAGAAGAGGATAAATTTGGGGCAGGTTTCTGTAGGTAAGTGGAGGAGACATTGATAGATCGCTGCCATATCTGCTGTGTTGGTAGTTGTAATGGTAGGAAGTTGAAATACTGAGAGAACAGTGTCAATTAAATAGACTCCCGTGGTTCGGTCGGGTGATTTGAATACGACGGTGAAGCAGCCGACGTGATCTGCAAACTGGTTCAGGATCGTGTCGAATTTTCGTTGTATGGTTTCGTTTGACTCTGTTTTAAAGATAGAGTGCGTAAAATTCCAGAGGATGTAAATGGGATTGGTTTCCCACGGAGGACTAGATGGATATGTTGAAGTATGAAGACGTATGGGAGAAGGGACGTGTAGGGATTACAAGGTTTGCGACAGGATTCCTTGGCTACGTTTTGTGTGAGGAGAGTTTTGGAGTTTGGAGAAGGAATAAATTGCATGATTAGCGGTGAGGGTGAGTGGTAGAGTGCCGGTAAATGACTGAAGGAAGACTGATAATTGGAGAGAGGAAAGACCTTGAGAGCGAGTCGTAAGCCAGCGTTTTGGACTGGTTTCAGGCCTCGGAGTTGGTGGTCTGCAGCAGAGTTGTAGGTAGAGGAACCGTAGTCCAGTTTGGAGCGAATGAGAGTTTTGTAGATGTTTAGTAGTTTTGCCAGTGTTGGTCCGAAGCGTCTATTGTTCAGTAGTTTAAGGATGTTGAGCGAGGCTAGGCAATTCTTTTTCAATGTAAGAATGTGGGTTTTCCAGGTAAGTCGACTGTCGAAGGTCAGGCCGGGGAATTTAGCCTCAGTGGTAATTTGTAGCCGGTGTGCCATTCATTTATAGGTTGAGAGTCGGGTGGGTGCGTTTCCCCGTAAAGATGATATATTTGGTTTTGTGAGCCGAGAAGCGGAAGCCAGTCAAGTTACTCAAGCCCAGTAGTCTATCTAGGCTAAGCTGGAGAATTCTTTCAGCGAAGCGGAGGTTCCCAGTTTGGATAGTGATTTTTAGGTCGTCGGCGAAGAGGCGGGGTTGAACAGGCGCTGGAATTTTCTGCACGACATCGTTGATCAATACCAAGAAGCAGTATAGACACTTGGTACGCTGCCTTGGGGAACTCCGTTCTTAAGGATTTGGTTTGGAGAGAAAGAGTTCCTCCTGTTCGTCCTTGTATTGAGCGGTTTTGGAGAAAGTTGTTAATAAATTGGTTTCTGGACTTCAGACGTACAATTCTACTCTCGTTGTAGGTTAGGTTCTCATTTTGATACATATACGGCACAACTCATATGCAGTGATTTCGGTAATTCTTGGTCTCATGTTCACACTGTAATGCACCCACTGTAACTTCCACTTCTAATGCAATCAACTTATGAAATGTTCTCTAGTCATCGTACAATCAATATACGAATAAAATAAAGATTTAACATGTTTTTTGCTGTTCTTCCAATTGGAGTAATCGAGGAACCCAATTTACCGATCGTGACAAGTATACTGATTTTTATCATTTCTGCGTGCAAGCACATCCAGTGAGACTAGCACTAGCGGGATCCAGTTCGGATACTGCCAAAAGAACTACTTCTTTCGTTCGGAAGCGAATTCGGCTTCAGCCATTCTGTCCAGAGTCGGGAATCTTATAGATGTTTAATCTCGATAAAGAAAATGGTTTGGAAATCCCGGGAACTTAAAGAAGCTTCCCTGGTACTTTGGGAGCTTTTCCGGCACCAAAAAGTCATTTTTGGCTCTTGTGCTTCGTTACTATTTTCAGCATTAACATCAGTTTCAGCCAAATAAAATTTTGCAAAGAGCTTTTAAAATATATAGATCAAATAGTGATTCAACCAAAATTCCTCTATTGACAAAAAAGTACCTTCTTTTTTCTAATTTTACTCTCAACTCGAGCCCTGGAATCCGCCCTTTCGAGCATTACTTCAGAGACGTCGGGGAGGCTGTTAGGGCTGTCTTAGCCATCTTCTCATCTTGCCGAAAAATCGGCCTAGGTCGAAATGTAGCGAGTTGCTACGTGGGCTCGAACCCAGCACCTCCGGATTCCGAGTCCAGCGCGCTATTCCTACAGTCATAACTAAAACTTCCCGTCTTGGTTTATTACCTTTTCGCATTGTTTTTTTGGTAAAACAAATAGGCTCAGAATGAACACGATTTTGTTCTCCCAGGCAGTTGACAGAAATATCGTAGCGTACTTGTTAGGTTAAGTAATAGAGCGTATAAAATATTCGACGTCTCTCCTTCGCTGTTTTAATAAAAATGTTTTTTCCCTTCAGTTCCTCTCGACGCCGCGACTTACGTAATGGTTAAGTAATTTATTTACCAAATATTCGATTCGCGTTTAAAATATTTCTTACGCAGGATGTGACAGCGAGTCATCTGGCTGGTGATCAGCTCGTCGTATTTTCGGCGAGGAAGTTCCTAATGGTTGAGAGTACAATTTGTGGCAGCGGTTACAGGTGCAGAGAAAGCGATCCGTCTCATCGTATATATCGATACAGCGATGCAGATTCGATATTACGTGGTCGAATCGAAACTCTGAACTGTATCCGTGTTGCGGATATTGTAGGTCAACTCTATAATCTTTGGTAAAAATCAAGGATATCGTGGTTGTACTCACGGTCCGGTATGTGGGCGTACGTACGTGTGTCGGAACGCCCTATTACAGCAGACATGCTCCATTTGTGCCTCCGAATTGTAATATGAACAGTGTACTAAGTCGCTAATAGATCCACAAGAGACTTTTGTGAGGGCTGGGTGATTTTTACACCCTTCCTTGGCTAGATGCGTTGGCAATTTGAATGCTGCCAAGAATTCTCAAAGTTCTCTTGGAATTCAGTATTTTGGGAGGAGGCTAAATGGAATTATTGGAAAGAAGCAGCCGGGAAAATCCCTCTCTTCCTCCCTCGGATATCATACCTAAGATCCATCAATCCACCTATGAGTGAAGCGCGATGAGTTTGTATTCTGTCCTGCAATTCCTCGTCATGTAGAATAAAAATGTAAAACCGACTAATGATTGTAATAACACAAGCCTGTATTGTTATTGGATTAGGTCCTGAAGTCACGAAAGATCTACTCCACCTCTCCTTTCTACCTATAAGATTCTCTGTTCGACGTGATTGATCGCCGATTCGTTCATTTCGGTAATTAATCTGTACGAGAACTGACGTAATTTTATTTTGTTTTCAGGTAAGTTGCTGATTCCATAATACTTGAATCGTCATCATCATAAATCTTCGGCGATTGTGAGTATAATCTTCTGTAGTTTATGGTCCAATCGTGATTCGATTTGTTGCCCGGCGATAAGAAAAATATTCTGAGCAAGGAAGCTGATACTTGGATGAATCGAGAAGCTTGTGTTAACTTTCGGTTCAGCTCTGTCACCATAGGGTGCAGTTGTGGTCAAAATGTGTATAAAGTTTGAAATTTTAAAACTCATTGTATAAAAGAAGTGGGGGAGTGAAGGCAGCGCAGGAATGCCTCTAATCGAGTGATATTTCTTGTACGTTAATTTGGGGTCCGGTAGATGCTGTAAGGACAAGTAATTTTCAAATTTCAAAAATAGTGAAGTATGAAAGCCTTATACGAAGAAGTACTCACTATATTATTCTACCTTTCATTCCAGTTCTCATGTGTGCATTAGGTCGGTTAAAAAAACTGTTCACGGAAGAAACCAGTGGAAATTTTTTGAGTATAGTATCACAATCATCCCCATCGTCATCTGTTACAACCATTCCCACGGGATCATTCGATAATCGAGATCATTTTTTTTCTACAAAACTTTAAAAATTGATAACGACTATATTACAGGTATATTTCGGAAGACTAAGGGTAAAGAATCAAAACTCACTTTTGCCATTTTACTTCAAGGACGCAAATAGGTAAAATACTATACACGGGTGCAGAGGAATATCTTCGCTGCGCCTGCGAATGTGCGATATGTATAATATACGCCACATTTGCGGGCGCAACGAAGATATTCCTGCACCCGTGTACAGTATTTTGCCTATTTGGGCCCTTGAAATAAAATGACCAGTATGAGTTTTGATTCTTTACCTTTCATATGTACTTACCTTTTGTGTAAAACAATCGCTGATTTCCGTTTTTTGAACCACCAAGAAAACAAAATATGTTTTTTCAAAAATTTACCTCCAATGTTTAAAAAAAGGTTTCTGATAATAATTCTACAAATACGAAATCAGTAGATGGGAAATTTTGTTTTAGGCTTATTTTTACATCTTAATACCCATAGATATTGCTAGAAACGCCAAGGTCGACACTATTTTCGAAATTATGTGACTGGTATAATCATACCCGGTCATAACTCGAAAAGGTGTTCTCAAAACAGAATTTTATATTCTTTAGACTTTAGACTCGCATAGCTGAGCTAGTTTTTTACCTCAGGAGGGAGACGTCCGAGGATTCATTTGAAAGGTTATTCTGTTCAGTCGTAGAAGCTGGTCTTAACTCAATACCAGCACAGTAGGTGCTTTTCGTAGACCGAATTAAGAACAACTCTCCGCGCAACCTACCAGAGAGGGAGGTCTACAAATTTTCCAAAAAGGTGTTTTTTCGTTCCACCGTTTCCGTAGGCGCCGTCTTGGCTTGGCGGAGAGCCCCCCAATGAAAACTTTGTGGGGGCGACGCCCCGCAATATTTTCAACTCAAGAATGGAAAAAGTACAACAAATTTTACCATCAATTTTTAAATTTAACGAAAAAGAAAAAAAGAGAAAACGAAAATCAATAATTAATAATTTTTTTAAATAGTAAAATATAAGTACTTATGAGAAGGGTATAATTTTGGCACCAAAATAGACGGGAGACTACCATATTCGAATTTTCAAAAAGAGGGATTTTCGACCCCTCCTAAGAACCGTGATAACTTTGATTCTGCCCCCCCTCCAATATTTTCCATAAGTCGGCGCCTATGACCGTTTCCACGCTCAGAGAACTACATAATTACGGAGTATGTTGAGAACTTTTCAGCTGCTCTTCGGGGTGTCAGGGCGCGAACACCACGAAAAGCAAGCTCAGATGGCACGCAATGCCATTTGATGTTTTATTTAGACTGGGCTATTCATTCTTATTCACACGTCGAATAATCCGCGTGAATTTCGTGACTACGCATGGTCACAATGACGAGAGCGTGATGAGTCGAAAAGACGCACACCCGAGTAGTCGAGAACATGAGGACGTTTCACAACCCGCACAAATTGCTCATCATTTCACGTCTACATCTTCCGGATCGTGATTTTTTTTTTCGAAACGAAATCAGCCAAAATCAAAGTCTGTTGGCGATAAATGGCGGTGTTGGCGTACGCGTGAGATTCCGCGATACGCGGTGCCGGCGTTGCTGCTCTTGTTCCTCGACTTCACTTGGCTGAAAATTTCTCTCGTACACCAAACCATATAGCAGCCATCGGGACGGTCTTGGTGCGAGAATACCCAGTGCATTCGTATTGCGTTAGTCTTCTAGGTCTCGTCTGAAATAACATTATATCGTTTACCCGCTATCTAATTAAATAATTAACATAAGAAACTATTACGCGAAAGAGTAAACCAGATAACGTTCAGTTTCGTGTTACGAATATTCACGTTCGCAGCAGTAATTAAAAGAGAAAAATATAACAATAAAAAACAGTACACGCCGTTTAATCCGCGAGAACGTCTGGACGCGGAAGCGCTCGGATTTTATCGTTTTTT
The DNA here is from genome assembly GCA_031841125.1 of Acanthococcus lagerstroemiae. Lineage (NCBI taxonomy): Eukaryota > Metazoa > Arthropoda > Insecta > Hemiptera > Eriococcidae > Acanthococcus > Acanthococcus lagerstroemiae. The sequence continues at coordinate 36,968,228 of CM063108.1, read as the reverse complement.
ACCGCTTAATGACGAATGCGTAATAGAAGAAGAAAAAAATAACGAGGGAGACCAAATACAGTGCTAGGGGACATAAAACAATTGAGAGAGCTGGGAAGAGTTTCATCTAAATCACTCTCTATAATCAGTCTGCCGCAGTACTATGTTCAGTCTTCAGTTTTTCATATTCCAAGTTTTGGCACCCTCCTTACCCTCCTATGATCTTATCTCTATGGTTCGAATAGGCTCCTACCTTTATGGATCGGTAGCCGTACTTGAAAAATGAAAAATTTGATCTTTATACGAAGAGAAAACACTTTAACAGGGTAAAGGAGATGTAGGTGAGAAAAGATATACGCAGAAATTGCAGCCGGCAAAAAATTGCAGTCGAACCGTTTTGCTAGAAGGAAAAAGAAAAGCTGACAACTACCCTATTTATCTTTTTCTGGTAGCAGTGCCTGTCACAGGGTAGGTACGATGTCCTACATCGCACTGTTAGTACACATTTTCCTGGTTTACATTTCGTTTCCGATTTCAATACGTCCGAAAGGGGGAAAAAAAAAACAACTAGGTAATTTTATTTTACTTTACAGTTACAGTTACAGAACACGTGTGCAATGACGAGCTTTTCGAGTCCGTCATTTCAAATGAATATGCCCTGCTGACTAGTCCTTATCTATTTTCAAAATCAAAAATCTTTCTGTGAATTTTGAAAATGTCGTATGATAATTAAAATTTCAATATTCAGATATCTTTCATTCATACAATATAATAATGTTAGGGTATCGTATAAATGTAGAATAGTTTGATTTCAAGATATAGGCCGATGGCTGTACGGGTGGCTCTGAAAGGGAGAGGGCGGAAGAAATAAATTGTGAGATGGGTTGATTTATTATTATTATTATTATATATTAAAAGGTCATCAAATTCGATTTTCAGAACAGTTTTTTAGATCTGAATATTCGAAGTAGCACTACAGAGAAACATTAGGCCAGTAGTCGTCATTATAAGATGGCACGATCTCAAAGCAGGATGTCTACAAGGTTAAGAAGTCAGGAAAGGTCAGGATTTTTGAATGTAGGTCGGACAGTCAGGAAAACGTCTGGAAATTTCGAGGAATTTACTGAAAGGTCAGGAAAAAGTTGTTAAATTACCATTCAATGAAAGATTCTGTACAAAATCCCATAATATGAATAAATAAGAATCGAGAAATAATATTGTATGGACATAGTGAATTTATACAGGAAACTCTTTCCTTCCTCTCTTCACTTATTTATACTCATGGCTGTATATTTGAAATCTAAAAATAATCCAAAGAGTTTTATGTATGGATTCTATAAATAAAAAGGAGAAGCCAGAAAAAAGTCAAGAAAATTTTTTTAGCGAGTCTGTAGACATATTCTGCTGTCACTCAGTCGTCAGAATTATTAAAGGAATTTTAAATCCAAAACTAAAATTATGATCGTCGACCGCACGAATGACAACCAACCAGAGATCACAGATGTGAATGGAATAGAAGTAGGGCAAGACTTCACATACTGGGGCTCCATGGTATCCAACAGGGGCGGCTCAGAAGAAGAAATAAGAAGAAGAGCGGCAATCACCAAATTAGCAGTAGAAAAGCTCAATCGAATCTAGAAAAGTCATGATGTCACATAACACACCAAGCTGAAAATAATCAAGTCTCTGATTTTTCCAATCTTCTTGTATTCAGTAGAGTGGTGGACAGTGAAAAACTCTGACATAACAGATTTAGGCTTTCGAAATGTACTGCTGTAGACGATATGCTGAGAATCCCGAGGACCAAGAAGAGGACGAATGCGTCGATGCGCGAAGAACTTGGCGTGAAAGACAGACTCAGCCCAGTCATCGGGAGACGCGTTCTCAGTTACTTTGGTCATGTAATCAGAAGGGACAATCTGGAGAAACTGACTATGCAGGAAAGAGTAGAAGGGGCCAGACCGTGTGGCAGGTTACCCGCACGATACATAGATTTAATACAGAAAATCACTGGCAAGACGATGGAATCATGTACTAGAACAGCCGAGGACAGAGACAACTGGAGGGGCCTGGTCAACTTGGTTACCTGATCGCGATGCCCGAAACCGGGCGAACGATGAAGAAGAAGATTCAACCTCTGGGGTGCCACCAATGTGAGTTGGAGAATAGTAATAGATCATCTGTTGAAGTAGCAAATAAATAAATCGGGCACCTTCCAGGAGAATTGATTACGAGCTGTTACTTTCGACCCCTTTTATGACCCTTCAGGAATTTGATCCAAAAAGTTTGAATTCAGTGAATTTGAAAACCTATAAAATGAATCGCATTTGATAATCACGACTAAGTATTATTCGGTGAATGAACCCACTTTTGTGGCATCTCGAGGTTTCAAATCCAAAAGCTATTCTTAAAATCAAGTTTGGTGACTTCAGAAGGTAATCTCCCATTGCGAATCGCAAAATTTCTCCTTTTCCTCCCTCTTCTTGAGCCATCAAGATTATTGACCCACATCGGGGGCCGAGCTATTTTATATTTAGCAATAAGTCTGAAAGAATTTACAGTAGCCCAGCCAAGCGAACGATTTTTCACAATTTCTACCGTTAAATCACCTGAACCAGACAGGGTCATTGGAGTGGTTCTTACATAATTTTTTCTTCAATATAGACCTCCTCCTATCAGAGATTTTTCGATAAAAATAAAAATTCTAACTGAATTTAAAGCCAATCAGATCAGAAGAACCCATAACAGACGCGTCCTCTCTTTCTCAAGGAAGAAAGACTTTCATTACATAAAAATTCTCGTTAAACTGAAAAGTCTTGAAAATTCATCCATCAGACTCTATGGAAACAGGAATTACCATTCATAAGGTCGGACAGTATACAAACTCACACTTGAAAGAAATGTGTTTCAATCTCCAAAAGACATCAGAATCAGGGTAACCACTCGAAATTCCAGAAAGAAAAAAAAAATGGAAAAATGACATCAAATATGAAAAATAACCAAAAAATTACCTGAAGCGGAGACCATTTGCAATTCCTTCCTTCTTTTTATGCCTCTCTCTTTACATACTCGTCATCATATATTTTCAGAACCCGGATTGACAAGCTGGAGTTGCATTGGATGTTTTTGCTGCAATCTGCCGGAAAATTAAATTTTTATTTTATTTGACACTGCATAGCGGAAGCACAAAATAAAGGGGAAAAAATTCTTCATAATCAGCAGAATTTTCAAAATTGGACGAAAAAACATCCCCAAAAATGACTTAAATTACCGTTTTAGAGAAAAAATAACCAAAACTGACCGTAGATGAATTAAAAGGGTAAAAATGACCAAGTGGTGATCCTGAAAAATGGAAATTAAAAATGTCCTCCAAATTTTGCTACAAAAACTATAGTGTTTCGTCTGATTTGAAAGAAATTCGAATTTCCTTTAGGTAAGGATACCTAATGAAACTACGAGTATGGATTTTTAAAGAAAATTTGATGAGCACCTGGAATTTTATAGAATGACTGATATCTGAATTTTCATCAGACTTCAACGATTTGATAGAAATGAATTTTTATCAGCCTCCCTGAAACATAACTTTTTATTAGATCAAAGCTAGTGGAACCGTTACTCCCTGACTTCAGGGATGAGAGGGAAATTCTAAAGGACGGGCACTTTCCCTTGGAATTTTATTTTTGTTTGCAACCAAGAAAGAAGAAAAAGAGAACAAATATTCGAAATAACGGCCTATATGTTTATAATACTTGGAGACTTCGCCCCCTGACCGCTCCGCAACCCGACCCCCGCCGTCACTCGCTTCGCTCGTGCCGGCTTGCAGTCCTCCCGCAAGCTTCCTCCTCCACTATGAACCCTCTCCTAAGGGTAGGCTCCCCCTGAAGAAATGAGCAATTAAGGGGCTCGGTAGGCAACCCCTCCTCCATCACAGTCACTTTCCCCCTCCATGCTTCTCCTCGCCCACCTCGACGCCCTTCCTCGCCGTGGCCGTCCTACCTCTCCAGGAGATCCCACCTCCACCAAGAAGCCCCCCGAGGTAGGGTACCGCTGGTGACACGTGAGATTAAGGTACAGGGGAGGCCACCGGGAATTTACCTCACAGAGGGGAAGGAGAAGGTGGCTTTTACTGTTTAGTGTATAGAGAGCCCTCCCCTATCACAACTCCTCATCGTCCTTCATCGTGACCTTCCTCTCCCAATCTCCCTCCTTCATCATGAACCCCTGTGGTAACCGAGCTACACGCGATTCCCGAATGGTCAACGGCATTGATATCGGAATATTCGATGTCCATTCCTGATAATAATATTCCTACCGCTCTTTTTCGATTTTATCGACTTTTCCTCTTTTTCGTGACTTCCATGACCTAATGAGAGAGGGGGGAAATTCATCGATGACCATCCGAGAAAATGCAGCAGCGAGGACTCGGTTCGTAGACGTGGAAGAAGAGACACCTCTTAGAAAAAGTCTTCACAAGATTTTGACCCGCTGAACCATAAGAGTCTTCTTTCGTCTTATTTTTGGTGTTGAACGTTTTTCGCGAATCTAACGATACTTGCGATCGTGACTTTTCTTCGGTATCGCGCAGTTACTGTGGATTTTCGTAACCCGTAAATCGCGACCATACGAAGCCTTCCGGACCTCGTGTAGATCATCGACAAACATCGCCGATCCACCATTCTAACCGTTCCAGGAGGACCCGTATCGTCCAGACTACCAGAAGAAGATCTCCACGACTTTCGTTCCACTAATACATAAGCGTCATCGAAGTAGTAATATCTTTTATTTCGTCTCTGGTGTGGTAATTAGATATTATCTCGTGCCGGCTTCCTTCCTGCTCGCCATCGTACCAAAGTAGCATCTGTCACTCTGAGGCACTTCGATCGCTATAACTCAGTAAACCCTGGGTTACCTCGTCTACCGAACACTTTGGATCTCATAGGCCCCCAGTGTCGTTCCATCCGCCCTGCAGGTCCCTTGAGCTAGTCGTGGCCTAGCAGTGGTTCCTCTCCAACCGACCGACCCTTCCTATTAACATAGAAGTCTCGCCGTCGGTTACCACACCCCCTCCCAAGGATAGGCTACCCATGGAGAAATGAGCAATTAAGGGGCAGGGTAGGGAACCCGCAGTGGGTTTTTTCTCCCAGAGGCAGTGGCGGCGGCGGATTTCACTAAGCTCCCACTTTCACCATGAACCCCCTCCCAAGGGAAGGCTACCCCTGGAGGAATGAGCAATTAAGGGACAGGGGAGGCAACCCGCAGTGGTTTTTTCCCGGAGGCGATGCGGCGGCGGATTTTACTTTCTTAATATATAGAACCTTCCTCCCCCGAAGCTCCCTCATCCACCATGAACTCCCTCCCAAAGGTAGGCTACCATTGGAGAAATGAACAATTAAGGGGTGGGGTAGGCAACTCGCAGTGTGTTTTTTCTCTTCCGGAGGCGGTGGCGGCGGCGATGGATTTTACCTTTTTAGTATATAGAGAGATGTTATTGTGTATTTGTATTTGTTCCTTCATTGTTCCTTTTTTTTTTCTCGCTCACCCCTTTCCCATCACAAATAGCTTTTGCCAACTGCTGCACTAGACTTGGTGGGAATATACCATTATATCAAGAGATACACCTTACGGAGCTTAAAGTATTCATTATACCTGCAATTCCTATTTAAAATTCAATGAGAACCTATATGTTCATCACAGGGGTGCAATGAGAACTTTTTTTGGCGGGGGCTAGAATTAAGAAAAGGAAAACTTGGGCAGGGGTGAAAGCTCGATTTGGCACCTACCTATTTTCATGAGCTGTAAATTTGTACGAACTTATGACGCAACGTAACCGCATCAAGGCATCGGCATCATTTTTTTTCGTTTCAAAATTGAGTTTGAAAAACGTTGAAGAGTTTGGGGAGCTATAGCCACCTAACCCCCTCCTTGGTTGCGCCCTTGGTTCATCAATTTGATGGAAACGAATTTCCATTGATTTTTGCCGAACTTGTTTGAAATATGAATCTGAGATTAAATAAAAGTATAGGTAATTTTCCATCAGACTAAACTGAAATGTGAATTTTTGTTAGTGAAAATTCGATCTGATGGATATGCCACATAGCAATTCCATCAGAAGAGGGGGGGGGATGATAAACTTTCTTCTGATTACTATCCTGCTGGATTAAAATACATACATAAACGCAAATTTTCGTTAGATTTGAGATAAATATGAATGAGTCCTCTTTCAGACTTGATAAATGCATGATTCTTCTATATGGCACTTCACCTTATACACATCATTATATTTTAGCCTTGACGTTGGAATTTTTTCTGCCGGGGGGGCGGCGCTCTACCAAGCTTGGGTCCCAAAAGTCCTAAATCCGGCCCTGGATTACAGGAATACACGTTACTCTTGCATATCAGGAAGGTATCGAAGTCACTTTCCTGGTTGGGGACTATGCTAACTGCAAAATTTCATAGAACTCTTTTATTTTTATTTTTATCGAGCCACGAAGTTACACTCTCGGGCTATATGGGCTCGGAAACGGTTGTTGTTTAGGTGAGGGAGGGGTATGAGAAGAGTTGGTCCACGGTGAGAGAGTCTTCATCTTCACAGTGTGGGCAGTTGAGGGGATAAAGGTTAGTGAGATGATGTATATGTGTGAGGCGTGTATATCCAATCTTAGGTGGATGATGATAACTTCCTCGCGGCGGGAGGAACGTTGGGACGTTGACCAGGGGACAGGTGTAGGCTTGATTTGTGCGAGCTTGTTGTGCCGAGAGGCTTGATGTCGCCACTCTTTGAACCACTTACGCAAAATGGTCTGGCGAATGGCGGAAGTGAGATCTGTTGAGATAGGGAGGTAACGAGTGATGTATGGGAGCGGTGTAGCTTGCTGTGCTGCTTGATCAACTGCCTCATTTCCTGGAATACCAATATGGCTTGGGATCGAGATGAATGAAATGCTCTTGGTGGTGAAGGAAATGAGATGGATGCGTTGGACGAAAGCGTGCGTTGAAAGGCGATCAGATATAGACCTGAAGGAGGAAAGTGAGTCTGAAAGGACCAGATAGTGGGTGGGAGTGGGTGGGTCTTCGAGTGAGGAGATTGTAACTAGGCACTGTAGGATAGCATGGAGTTCGGCTGTGTAGATGGAAGCTGTGTTTTTAAGAAAAAACCTTCAAGGAGGCGAAGTTTCTTCACTTTTGCGATATCAACGAAGATTCAGGAATGCCTACTGGCAACTGGTTTCCTGGATGTTTCATTACTCTTCTGCATCGCTGAACGCTGCTTCGCGAGGATTTAGACATCGTCAATTCTAGTTCAGAACTCCGTGTGTTTTAGTTGCACTTAATTATGAGAACGCTAATGACGTGTATTTCACCCGGGGTGAAAACAAATCAGCATTAAAGACAGAAAACATACTCAAGATTCAAGACGTTTCTCCAGGCCAGGAAGTAGCTCTCCGCGGCCTCGACTAATGAACATTTCTTCATTACGCCCAAAAGACAAGAGTGCGGGCTTCAAAGCGGGCGTACTCCGCAGGAGCCAAATAATCGTATGCTGCGGATTCCCCGTGCATCGCCCTGTCCTCATCCGAGCACCTTAAGAAACCGCTGTGCGAACCGGCCTTGCCGTTTGATCTTCAAATTTTGCCGCCAATTATCGTACAATACATACAGTGCATAATATAATAAACCGCGCCGCTAGCTAACTTCATTCATTTTTTTATTCAGTTTTTCGTAAGATAAGCCTCAAATAGGTCAAACACACGTCTGTTTCCTTGCGTCACGATTTTACCTTCCATTCTCAACGATCAGCGAAAATTGTATTATTAAATTAAGCGAACGAACGACAAAAAATTACGTAAAAAAAAATTAACCGATTATAATGGTGAACAGAAAGAGAGGAGAAAAATCGCCAGAACGCGATCTCGACAATGGCAACGTCGACGATTCTAGACAAATATTTGATCACGATATTATATTCGTAAAAGGAGTGTAGATATGGTGGAAAAAAAACGCGGAAAAACTATTCGAAAAAACTGACCATATTTTCTTGTACGTCTTAGGTTTTCACCGATCGGTCCAAATAAAGGCGAAATTTACAGGCAACGGGCGCGGAGCAGAGGGCGGAAGGGAAATAATACCCCAGCTTTGGTCTACTTGCAAGCTCGAGTGCTTCCAATACGAATTTACTTTTTTTTTCATGGAAGAGTTACGTTACACGAAGATCAAATTTACTGTAAAATCGAACGTATTGAAAAAAATAATAAATACTTGTGTCGCCAGGTAGTCAATTATTATCATACGAGAAACGAGTATAATATTTTCCACTGTCGTATTCGAGAAAAAAAGTACCTAATTCTGATATTCAGCAAAGTGATGTCATATTTTCACCTACATAACCGGATCTGTACGTATAGCTTCTAGTTAGCGACTTATTAGTCACGAGATCCACACTTCGACACCCACTGCCATCGATTAGATATACTCGTATTACTTTTGGAAGTAACTCTATCCTGACACTGAATAAATAAGTAGACCAGCTAAATGCCAAAATTCAAGTTCAATTACGTAGGTTTTGTTGCGCGGCTCGGACAATAAATTGAAACCGGTTCCTGAATTCCATTTGTTCTTCGGATGGTTCTGTTAAGCTGTACTCATTCCTCGTTTCTTCCGAAGAGATTTTATGGCTGAATCGTGTACCTGTATGCAGGGGCGTACCTGAGTGACTTCTTCAGGAGATGGCGGAATTTTAGATATTCATCTAACTACAAAATGTAACGATTATCAACTGGAACCATTCGGAGACTGATGAGTTTCTATTCTTTAATTATTCAACTGAAAGCGACGTCAAACCAGAGCCTTCATCAGAAGGGTGGAATTGAGAGAATTGCCTCCCGGCCATTTTATTTGGTCCCCTGACAAAACAGAAAATCCATTGTTCACCTCTTCTGCGTCGATTTTCACTTTCGAACATTGGCTACCCCCTGATAAGAAAGGCTGGCATGGCCCTGCATCGGATATTTAGGGCGGTCCTCCAGTGACAAATTCGAATCGGTGACAGGCCGGCAGCGTTTGTACATAAGGCAGCCCACACTAATAGCCTAGAAAAATTAGATCGAAAACTGGGGTACTTGGAAGAAATTCCCATTGAAGATTTTTTACAAGCTTCTTCATCTTGGCCCTCTAATTAACATATCAAACATGTTCAATGATTCTACGAGTAGTGGAACATTTTCCCCTTGTTGGCTAATATACTATAAAAACTAATTTTCCATGTACAGTGCGGGGAAAAAAGAACAGTTTAAATTTCCCCTCAATAACTTTATACAAAAAAGTTCTACAGTTTGTTCAAAAATAGTCGATTCAACGATTTATTTGCAATACCTAGATACAGCAATCACAATATACGTCTTATTCGTTCGTTAAAATTATTCAACACAATTGTCAGACTAAACCCTAACATAGATATTTTTCATATGAACAGACCAATGTTTATATATTCTGTCCAATAGGAGCTTTCCTGCCATACCTCCTAGCTGCAACTAACCGGTAGGTTTGTGTTATCCCCACTCTATGGACCAGTGCCCTTGGCTTCCCTTCCATAAACGGTCATTGTCATGTTTTCATAATGTGTTCCCCCTACCTCCCAAATGTTCCTTCTCCAACTTTATCCTATGTTCCATCCACTATATATTTATTTTTATTTTGGCAAATTTGTTTGTTTTGTTTACTTATATTTTTTTATCTTATCTTATTTTATTTTATTTTTTGGTTTTCTTAGTTTGTTTTTGTTTTATTTTTGCTTCTTTTATGCATTTTTACTTTATTTTATTTTCCACCAAAATTTGTGGCAACTTATAATTTGCAAATAGTCTTAATTATAGTCCCCCTCTGTTATTGGCCACTGTGCTGTTGAGGGGGACTTAAATTTCTAGTAAATAAATAAATAAATAAAATGACCCCTAATCATTCATTACCCAGGCTTTATAAGTGTGGGGTGTAAAATTTGTGTCATTTATTCGATCTCACAGAATTCAGAGAACTCAAGGAAAGCCGACTTCCCCTAACCTGGTTTCCTTGGTCCTCACCCATCATCCATGGAAATTTTTCGTCCGTCTTCCCCACACTTGGATACCATTTTTTGAAATTTGAAAATTTTGCGGATGTTTTAATCAAAATATTTTTTAATTGAAAAAAGCAAATTAAAAAAAAAAACAAACAAACAAACAAACGTTCTTAGAAAATGAAAAATTCAAATGGAAAGTTTCAAAATTTACCAACTGCCAAATTATTACGGGTGTTTCACCTCTCTCCCACAGTTTTGTCCTTGCAAATGCAGATTGGAACCTTATCCCTCAAGCACTGACATTTGCGCACATGAGCATACCCTAGTCTGGGAGGGTAAGGTGGAAGGATGTTAGAAACACTTGAGCGGAACACACAACTTCCTTTACACATTAAGGTGGTCGTTATTTGGACGCTGTTCAGCAAGATGGAACTACCCAGCAAAATCTGTTTTTTGAGAACGCGTGATTTGAAGTTCAAGAGCCATGTAGAAACTATATGACAGAGCGTTTACTGATAAGCTTTTTTCAACGTTAGTACACACTTTTGAATCGGGGGCCGAGTTTTGAAAAATTCTACTTTTTACGTTCTTCCCAACGATACTAATAACTCATTTTGTTTACAAATGTTAGTTGGTTCCCTCTTGCTAAACAGCGTCCATTTACTCTTGGTGATCTTTTTATCAGAATTTCGTCTGATTCGTCTCCTAAATTGGTGCCAATAAAATCAAAAGAAAAACTTACGAAGTTTCAGGTCGATTGGATTAAGGGAATCCGTGCCACAAGTTCCCTTTCGTTCTTATGGGAAAAACACGTGGAGTTTTCACTTTGGTTCCAGACTAAATTTCCTTCCTATATTCACCAGGACCAAGGCCTGTAAATCAAACAATAGAACATAATGCTATCGGATTCAGCTTGTTACATTGGCAAATTCAGATTTTCGAAATGTCTTCCACATTTTTTCTGCTTTGTTTCAACCTTTCAGTTAACGCTCGATGCTCAGCTTGAAACCTTCGGCGTTTGACTGCCTAGTCTCTGACAGGAGTCTAGGGTACTCCATTTTCAGAAACGAAATTTGACTTTCAGTTTGGGAAGGTGGAGAAGAAGAATGGGCCGACAAATATTTTTTTTGAACTAAAAATTTGCTGATAAAATTTAAAAAAAAATTAAAAATCTGCCGATTTTTAATTGAAAAAAAAAAAAAAAAAAATTCATAAAAAATGAAAAATTCAAAGAAACAATTTCAAAATATGCTGAATGCCAAATTATTTTGAGGGGATGTCAACCCCTACACCCCCTATAGTTCCGCCCCTGCTCGTTTTGTAGGATGTTAAACGAACTTCAGTGATGATGTTTTTGAACTTTCATTTGGCCAAATAATAAAAATGAGGTTCCGTTTTCAAAGTCATTTCTATTTTGCTTGGATTTGAAATTTCTTTAAAAAGAAAATACTAACAACTGATTTGAAAAATCAACTGAAAATACTACATGTTATCACTTGAAGATCCTGGTTTCGCTTCAAAAATTCAATTTCGGACCAGGGACGTTGGAAAATTTTTCTAGAGGGTGCAAGAATTTATTTGAGACAACAAACCAGGTAAAAGAAAATTGCCTTCAAAAAACTTGTTAACAAGCGAAAATTCTCGTAAATTTCAACTCGGAAATTTTTCATATCAAGTTACTGAATAGTTTTTGATTTTTCCTTACTTCTTTAGGGGTCGGGATAGGGGTGTAAATGATATTCAACCCTAGTTTTTTGGAAACTATACTCCTGTACTCTTCCCATTAGGACGCCATTAATTTATTAGTCCTAAAATGGGCGAAACTGGAAAATTGAATATCAAATTGTGGGTTATTTGGATCGCTGATTTCGAATGTCCAATCAGATTGTTGATCCAACTCCAATTTCAGTAGCGTAGCCAGCCTAGTGGTCGAGGGGATCTTGTCTTGACCAGAAGGGGAGGTGATGTTTGCGGGGATGATAAAAATTAGGAAAACCACTACAGAACAAAGTCGCAAAGGAGGAGTGCGGACCACCTCGACACGCCTTTGGCTACGCCACTGTCCAGTGTGATCATGTTTCAACGCTTCACAGGAGATAAAATTAATTTAAATTGGTAATCGAAGTTTCGAAATAGGAGGTCTTTGGGTCACTTGTGAAACCAGATCCGCGCTAAGCTGCTAATTTCGGCTTCAGAGCAAATTTGAATTCAGTTTTGGTTCCAACTCCGGCTCCGGCCAAAACTCTTGAAACTGGTTTCAGCTTTGACTCTGGTAAATATAGTTTTTTACGGGCTGTGGTTCCGGTTTAGGCGAATAATTTTTGTCGACCTGAACTCCGGCAAATAACTTTTACTGGACTCCGGTTTCGGTTCCGACTCCAGCAAACAATTCTTGATAGCTTCGGCTTCAAACCTGATTCCACTAAAAATGTGGTTTTTCACTCCGACTCTGTTTATTCTCGGAGGGGGGGGGGGTGGCAAAACGTGAAGGAGAAGAAGAGGAGAAAGAAGTTTGAAAAGCCAGCGCATAAGTCGGATCCGGAGTCAAAACTTGACTCTCCAACTCCACCCAGTAAAATTGTTATAAAATTGGCTCCGGCTCCTGATCCACCAAATAATTTTTGCAGACTCCGACTCTTTCGGAAAGTGGGTCAGCTTTTCGGGTTCCTGGGAAAAAAATGCCAACATAAAATGTTCCCTCACTCTGCTCACAAATTGTTATTGCTTCTATGAGGCTCTCTCTCTCTGAAGTCACTGATTTCGAAATCCAGTTATATTTGTAATCGGACCCGATTTGAGAATAACCCACGTCTGAATTTTATGTTTCAGCGAGGTCGTCTTTGACTTTACATAGAAAATCAAACTCCATTATTAAAATAATATGAATTTCCTGAATCGCTAATTCCAAGTATTCAATCATGAAAAATGTGAGCTTATGAAGAGAATCATGGGAAGGTGATGGAAAAGTCACGAATTTCGCAAATTTGTATTTGGTAGACATTCTGAAATTTCAAGAGATGATTTGGATTTTTTGATCGGAATCGGAGCTAGATGAAAATTTTGATGAGGTATTTGAAATCAGCGTCTCGAAAAAACTAATTTTTCTTTCGGATACTTTCTTGATGGTTTTAAGTTGAGTAATTTTTCCCGTTCTAAGTAAAATCTGAGGTATGAACTTTGGAACCCCGATAACTGTGGCGAAGCCTAACGCTCAAAACAGACCTACAGCTAAAAGAGATGAATCGAAGAATCTGTACGGTACAATAACCCAGAAGGAACAAACAAATGAAAGTGCCTTATCTAACAAGGCCAGAACCTCAGCTGGAAGTTCCCAGACATTTGTTCCAGTGGTACTGGATGGGCAAACTCCAGACCAAGCTGTTACACCCGCTGGTATCTCAAAAGCTTCCAAAACCTGGAGACCCGCTTCGCCCTGCTAGAAGGATGATATATCAACCCATCGCCCAGTTTTCACAATTAACGGCTCAAAAACCCTTCATTATGATGGGTTAATCTTTATTTACCTCCCCATTATGAAATTTGAGCTCTTCTTTTGGAAATGAGAAATGATTATATCCATCTTCGTGTTCAAAAAGAAGGCGGAGCATTACCTTTACTTTACACCCTGTACATTGAATACAGGTTTAAGAGAGCCGAATGGCTTTTGGCCCTGCGATCCTGGAACTTCGATCTCGACTCCGTGCTTGTCTGGAGAACGATGTTATATTGGGTATCTATAAAGAGACCTTGGCATACTGATTCTTGATTTGAGCTGCGGCTATATCACGGCTCTTGGTAACTGCCCGAACACCTTCCTACCGGTCTGCCGAGTTGATAATTTCTTTGTCTGTCTGTCTGGCCGAACAGCAGCTGTGGCCGGGCTGGATTTCTGTTGTCTATGCGGCTGTTTGTGTCCGATTCTGGATTTTCCCGTAAAGGAAGAGGTGGGAGCTACAGCAGAGGAAGCCAGGTTCTCAGTATTTATAGAGCGATGTAAAGAAATTTTGGCCATCGAGGTTGATGAAACCAATTCGGATTAGAATGTTTCAACTGCACCGTATGAAATGATCTTTGATGGGATCCGAGTAATGTTGTGAGTAAGCTTAGCGTCGTGAATATTTTCCCCCGGTCGTTGGTTCTCATCGCGGCAATAAAAATAGTCGGATGCCTCCGATCCTGAGAAAGGCTCGAGCAGTGAACACTCCGCGGTCTGCTTCGCGTTCAACTTATAGCATTTCGACCAAATAATAGAAAAATATGTCGTATATATTCATCGAGTTTTGTAATTAAGTTCTCACGCGTTTGAAAAAGTAGGCCGCGATTCTTTATACGCGTAGAATTGAAAAAAAGAAAATCGAGAACGAGTGAATGAATAAAGGAGCGACCGAGTGTAAAAGTTATTTTAGGCTAAAAGGAAAAAGTAAATATTACGGTACGAGGATATATACATATACATGTACCTTCGCGAGTACATGCGAAAAAGGTATGCGTGTGCAAGTTGTCTACAGCCTTGACCTCTTGGTAGTGAAGTTGTGAACAACACTTCGAACTTTGTTTATGTCAATGTTGCTATTGTAGGTAGTACATGACGAATACCGGAAAAACTTACCATTAGTTTATAGTTGATGGCCCAGTGTGGGCGAGTTCGGTTAGCAGCGAATAACCATTTCTTCTTGTCCACAAAAACACGGTAATTTCGAGAGTAAATTTAACCACGAACATTTTACTTTATTTGATTCCTAGCGATTGCGAAAAACGCAGAAAAGCCATGGAAAAATTGTTTTAGCCCCGTGTAATAAGCGCAACTAGCCGACATTGAGGGGTGGGGGCTGACAAGTATCAAAATAATGCTAAAATCTTTTACTCGCATAGTTTTTTCAATTTCTTGGGGACTTCCTAAGCCCCTCAATTCCCTATTGGCGCCTATGCCCCGTCACTTCGTGGAGCGTATGGCGATGCACACATACCCAATTGGCTCACCAGACACCACACTCTCGGTCCCAGAAACTACAGCTCGTATTCTGCCATTTCGGAATTCTCTTATTTTTGTCTTCCCCTGCGCGTTTCAAAAATGGTATCAGAAACCGAATGGGTATTCCTTTTTTTAGGTAGAACGAGGAAATCACAGCGTGTTACTGTAACACAGTTTTCCGTATTCTTCACTTTTACGTGCATTTTAGTTGAAATTAAATGACCTCTTTTCCAAAGTAATTTGCATTCTTGAAAAGAGAAAACGTTTTTCCGTCACCGTGCACTGTACTGAACAACTGTATTCTGCGGAGAATCAGCGAAGCCCATTTGTCCTCCCAATTCGTTCTGACTGTATAGTTACCATCGGTAGCAGATCCAGAGGTTCTCATGGTTTTGATCCTTCCAACACGTATTTTCGCTAGATTGGTGGTATATGCTGTATTAACTCTCCCCTGTTCAACCAGAACAGCGAGATTCGAGTTCGATTTCTGCCGATCGCTAATTAATTAACGAGCTTCGACTCTCTCGTTGCAAAGTTGTAAGCAAAGTAATCGCAGTGTCAGTGTCCACAGAACGCGGTAGTTTGCTTGAAATTTGAGAAATTCGTTGTGTTCGGATCTGTATTTTTGCTGATATAGCCTTAAGATGGATAAAAATCAGGGTGGATACTCGGGAATGAGAGTAAATGCCCTTTTTCGAGAGAATAATTCAAATTTAAAGACTTCAAAACTTTCAATGTTTACCAAGTCTCAAATAAGCCTGCCAGAGTCTCAAGAGTCTCAAGAAATCTTGAAAAAATGTGGAAGGGTCTATCGAACAGTCGTAGCGAGTTTTAAACAACTTTAGAGCAGTATCAAAGTGGCATAAACATGTTTTCAAGAATCTTAAATGGGACTTCAGAAATCTTGGAATCTTAAGAAGCTCCAGTAAAATTTGGCTGGATCCTCTAAAGTATCGCAGCGAGGGTGGAAGAGTCACAAAAAGCACAAGAGTTGAACAATCTTACAAGTCTTTTAAAAAAAATTGGAAAAGCCTTAAAGAGCATCTGCTTATTTTAAAGAAGTATAAAAGAATAAAAGAATATTTATAAGAAATCTCAGACGAGCCTTGATCAATCAGTAGGTCTTAAAAACCTTACACAGAAGTAAACGACTCGCAGGGAGGGGACTTAACCGAGCGTTTCGATGGTCTAAAATTTTACAGCTCTCGAAATGTTTCACCCCCAGTGGCTAAATTTGTTCCTCTTGGTTTCAAAATATAACAGGTGAATTTTTTTTTTGAAGTTTAATAATTTCGAGGAGTGCGCCGAAGAGATCAAGTCAAACATTTATAGAATTTATTGCCCATAAAAAGTCGTGATTTTATTTTAAAAATCCCTAAAAATCGAGTTCGAATAAAAACTAGATTCAGATAAAAATTCGTTTGTATTAGTGTGCGGATTGCGCACCTACCGACAGTTATACGGAAAATTAATATCTAAGGTCAATGTCCTCTGTATATTTCAAGTTAATAGTACACTTTCGCACGTTGTTTCTAAAAGCCAACAAAAAAGTATAAAAGTATGAAATTGACCATATAGACTCGGTTTTCAAGTACACTTATGAACTTCGTTTGTCCTAACTACCTACCGCCCTAAAAGCTCCCCCCAGGGGTCGGAACCTTTGAATTACCAATAATACTGCTAAGCGTATCCAATATGAGTAATTCGGGGTCGCTGATTTCGTTTTGAAAATTATCTCCAATTGTAACCTCACCAATAGTGATCCACAAGTAGATGGGAAGTAAACACTTGGAAATAATAGAATATTGCTCCAAGTATATCAATAATTGGGTTTTTATAGTCGCCGAATGTTATTTTTTTTAGAAACTCCGAGTAATAATGGTCCACGGGACTGGAATATGAGAAAGTTAAAATTGTGTGATATATTAACAAGAATTTAGGATCTGAAAAATGGTAATTCGACATTTTATTATAAAAATTATAAAAATTTAGATTACCCTGTGAGCACTAAAATGTTAATCTTAAAAACTCTTGGAGTCTTATATGAGTCTTAAAGACCTTTAAGGGCCAGTATTTAACCCTGTCAAGAGTGGAGAGGGGGAGAAAGGGGGAAACACCCCGGGCTTGGACTTTCAAGGGGGGCTGATATTCTTAAAAGGCCTGAATTTCAATCCATCAAATCAGCAATCACTCCTTACACCATGAAAGAAACCTCATCCTATTGCTTATTATGTTTTACCATCTAACAAAAGAACAAATAGAACTGGGAGGAGAGGGGGTCCGTGGAAATTCCTCCAGGCCCTCTTTTACGAGGCTGCCAGTATTATAAAACATAGTTAAAAATTAACTAGTGGTTAAAATGCGAATCCTCTTACCGGATTGGCGGATTCGCATCTCAACCACCGGTTAATTTTTAACCAAGTTTTATAATACTGGCTCTGAAGGTTCTAAAAAGTTGTGGTCGTGTCTTGAAGAATCAGACTCAAGTTCGACCACAGGTTCATAGCGTCGGAGGGGGAATTGTCCTCCCCCCTCTAAGCCGACGGTTTTTACCTCTTAGACCTTATGTTTTGCTTCTTTTTGGCTTTCTTGCTTTTGCTTTTCGATTTTTTGGTGGGGTTTAATGATAGAGTGTACAACGTACTTCCGGCAGGACGCTGCGTCCTACCGGTCCTACCACTTACACAAATTAATAGAAAAATCACTGTCCTTCCAGGAGGACTGCAGTTCGTCTCACTGTAGTCAGTGTTGCATGTAGATGCAGTGCAAAAAGAAACACGTTGAATTCCAATAATTCTAAGGTCTAAAACGTACAAAAGTACTACCCGAAGGGCTTCCGGCATGACGCAGAGTTGTACACTCTATCATTAAAATTTGTATTTTTCTTCCAAGCTCCCCCCCCCCCTGAGAATAGTGGTCACGATACGGAATAGTCTGGAAGAGTTATGAACAAATTTTGAACAGGTTTTTGGACTCTTAGCCTGGTTTAGAAAAGCTTTGAACTGATTCAAGCTAGTCTGGGAGAATCTAGAAGATTTTTATGTAAGCACTAAAGATTAAAAAGTCTTATAGTTAGTGTAAACAACTGCAGTACCTCCCTCCTCGACGGAACAAAGTGGCGGTGTCGTGTGGAACGTTAGAAATCTTTCAAAAATTGGCGTCCAGTCGAGTTTTCAGTGAGTTGAAAAGGTTTGATTGTGTACTTAGAAGGATAATGCAAGTACTGAGAGGGGAGAGGATGGGAACTAATAAATTCTCATTAAATTCGTATACATTCTTAACTGCCATTGCCAAGATTGCCTCTTGAATCTGCTAGCATTAAAAGAATGTCGAGCTGAACATTAAAAAAAAAAAAACAAAAAAAAACAGTGCGTAACCAGGAATTACCTCTGGGAGGGGGTGAGTTTTATACGAAAAAATAAAATACTTGTAATTGTTAGCTGAAAATGTTTTGAAAAAAATACTCAGGGCTTGGAGGGTCTATAGCAACATATCCCCCCCCCCTAGTTGTGCCTGGGTGTGTTATAATGAACTCAAGCCTTTCATGCTTCTTTTTCGAAATCTCTGCGAGATATTACCTCATCACCTTTACTAAAATAAGTTTTTCTGTGGGAAAAGTATTTGCTGCACTCACTGCTGAGTCGAAGTCAACAGTTTCTATTATTATGTACTACATAAATAATGCATAAAAATTTAACTATAAATAAGCGCAACTTTCCTTATAATGTTGGCTATACCGCATTGGTTATGTAAATTGTATCTAAATTATTTATATGGCTTTTCTATAATTTTTTTATTTTCTGATACTTTGTAGCAACTACATGGGTTCAAACACAGAGAGATGGCAGGTGCAGTACTATACTCATCACAAACATTTTTAAATTGTTTCGCTTTCTAATGAATTTTAATCCAAATGAGAAATGTAGTCTGAGTGGAATGCTCGATGTCTCGGTGCTTATACACGCTAAAGAGCGGATGTACCATCATCTTCAGTCTTGCGAATACAAGCTTAACTGTGTAACGCTACCTGACCGGCTGATGATGACTCATACTCTAGTTCCACTAGTACTCGTTTCTGTATTCTTTTGGTTTTTATAAACGTGACACCATGAAAACAATATGTTACCAACACGATAATTGTTTGTTAGAAAACTTGACAGGAAAACGTGAAATTAATCTTCATCTTCACGAGAGCTCGAATACCTACGCCATATTGGGGCAACTTATTCTATTATGATTTCTTCTGACAAGCTGTTGTGAAATCAATTCTGGAAGCTCACTGAAGTAACTCCCCCTCCCCGGGGGGAGGGGTTATTCAAAAATTACAAATATTCAAAAAGTTGGTGATCCGGATGAAAAAAACGCTGTGTTTTCAGCCGTGTGCTATTGACCAAAGACTCTTTTCGATTTACAATATTTCAGATAATTGCGAGATTCGATTTCCCGGGTTTTCTACTGTTTTGAAAAGTAGCCATTTGGTCTGTTTTTAATCTCATTTAAAAAGTTAGAGTATTTGTTTTGGCAAGAGTTGGAAACAAAAATTGGAGGCAAATGAGGTTACCTAAGTAATAGGATGGACTGAAAGTTTGCGAATTTTCAGCTGCAGACCCTTCCGTTTATTTTTTGTTTCTTCCAAGTGGGTCATTCTCTGAAGATCATGAAAATTCGCGTGGGCACCTACATCTCGGGAACCAACTTGAGCTAGATGGATATTTTCTTTTTCTGTACATAGGTAATAGTCTCCCCTATGACCCACAACATCAACTTTCCAAATTTGGTGAAATAAAAATTTTGAAAAACCAATTGAAGTTCCAAAATGTCATTCGTCGTGGGTGTGAGTAAAACAACTTCGATCGCAAAATAATTTTTATATTTACAAGTATTGGTACTACTGGATAACATTGTAGTGATGGAGTGCATTGATATGATGGATTGGTAACAGTGGAAGCATAGTTTCCTGGCTCTAATAGACACAGTAGCTGGGATCAAGATCCGTGAGCAAAAAAAGATCATCCGTCATGGGCTGTATTCAACAAAACAGTGAATCGTGTTACTCGATATTTTGTAACCGGAAAAGTGGCTAGACTGATTCAATACTTTGATAAGAAGACCGGTCAAGTGTTTTTAAAAACCGAGAATTATCAAAATCTCGACAAAATAGCAAGTGTCTGATATTTTTTCCGTCATCAGTAATGGACACTTGTGCGCGGTCACGTAAGTTAATGAAAACTTGAACAATACTCGTCTCAGGTGAGTAATAGATCGCAGATGAAACTCATCTACTTCATTTTTCTGTAACATAAAAAGCTGAGTTCAACTCACCATTTTCCTGAAATCGTCATCCGTCATGGGCAATCATTTTCGTCAATCGTCATGGAAAGTCGTATTTGATGTTCATGACGAATGACTCGACTGAGACTTAAGAATGTAACGCATACGTTTTTCCTGTTTGTGTGCCAAAGTAAAGTCATGAAAAGTCAAAAAAATGTGGATTTATCCACCTGGTGCTCGTACTGCAGTGCAATTGGACTTTCGCCGGCCCTGAAGCAAGGAGGTACCGAGAACGTTTTCTATTTTGCAGTTTGATCACCGAAGGACTCATCATTGTCTCACGATTTTGCCAACTGAGTAGTGATGAGATCTTCCTCATCCTCCTGTTCGTGGACCAAATAATAGCTTTGGTGCACAAGTTTACCTACCCATCCCCCCAAAAAAACATGTATCTATCTGCTGTTCAATGAAAGTCATTTGGGTACCTAAGAGTTTGGGGTAGCTTCAGGATCCTGTTACAACCATTCAGAAAGAAAGATCGAAGGTAGTAGTCGCGATGTATGTTTAACAAAATCGAATTGAGAACTAGATTTAGCGAGAATATCAACAGAATTCGAATATGGAGCTAGACAATAAGGTAATAAAACGAGGGCAAAAGAAGAGCAAGAAAGAAAGAGAGAAAACGATGGGTAATCAGCGAATATGCTCATACGGAGTCTTTTATTTTATTTATTTTTTTTGTTTTCTTTAAATCCTTTTTTATTCTGTCCAAGTAATTAGCCTAGGAGACAAAGAGACCACAAAATTGGCAAAGTGGACATTTTGGGGTGGAAAAGAAAAAATTGGTGGAATATGTTCAGTTAGGTGTCACAAAACAACATATTGAAATTCCCACCCCCCAGACCCTGTGCAAAAGGCTCTAGCCCCCCAGAAACCATGTTTTCGTCCTTTCTGGCGGATATCTCGCGATCTATGAGGCCCAGATGACATATTTTTAGCTGAAAATGTTCCTCGTGAGATTTCATACGAGGTAGATACTCAGAAGTTAGCCTAGACCTACCTCTCAGAAGCATGTCAAGGGGTACTCTCCTCTTATCCTTTTGGAGGCCATTTCTGACCCACAAATTCGGCATGGCTTGTGTTCTTTGATTTCGCCAAGGAGGGCCTCCGTGCGCAAAAATGCTATGCACGCTTCCTCGGAACTCACAATACGCGTATGAAAATCTTTTAACAACACTTTGCAGTAGCCGAAGGATACAGTGGCCACGGAAAGGTTTTCGTTACTCTTATGCTGGGTTGCTACACTGTTCATCTGCGAGTAGTAGATCGCATACTAGAACAGATGCGATTTGGTAGATCGCATATTAGAACAGAAAAAGGCCGGGAGATCGCATACTAGAACAGCACCAAAAATTCATTAAAGTAGGCAAAAATCGACAATTTTTGTGTTTTTTGCGGTTTTGTGCAAATAAATCGCGATGTATGACGCCTAGCCTAAAAATATTTTTAGCCGAAAATGCTCCTCGTGAAATTTCATACAAGGTAGGTCACTGAGGAGGTAGCCTACTCCTGCTTTCCGGCCGTAGAACTCCCTTGAAATTAGCCGAAACTCAAAATTGTCACTTTTGTGAGGAAATATTTTGCATCTCTACCCAATACACATTTTTTCGCCAATGTCTCGTGATTACGGTGCGAATAATAGGTACGAAAACTCCCCGCTATGTTGAGTATAATTACAGGATTCTTTCGTGACTCTAGTTTTCCTTAAATATTTCCAAGCTTTCGCGAACAGAGCCATTGAAAAGTTTCAAAATCCTGAATTGGGTTCAATTTTCAATTTTACCAAATCTTAAGAATTCTGAGAATTTTTTCCTGATTTTCATCATAATTCGTTGATCGTTCTTCCAGTGCGTGACAACAAGTTATTTTATAAATTTTCCTCAGCTTTCCCGTAAGAATAGCTTGAAGATTCCTAATATGAAAATACGTTCAATTTTCATGTTTGTCGAATTCTAAAATCTTGGGATATTTTCCAAACTGATTGTCATTACTCATTAATTTTTCCGATGTAACTATAATTTTTGAGGAACTGAACTGAATTTTAAATCTAAAGTCTTCTTATTTTGTATAAATTCAATTAAATTTTTGAAAAGTTGTTGTTGATTTGAAAAACAGTCACCCAGGAAAACAATCAAATACATAGTTACGACTAATAATAATTTTGGAAAATGAAAGATTTGACAATATTTCAAACTGAGCTCTATTCAACATTTATTTATTTATTACAGCACATGACGCATTACGTACATATATTTATATCCTGCAGTAAG
Source organism: Acanthococcus lagerstroemiae (assembly GCA_031841125.1). NCBI lineage: Eukaryota > Metazoa > Arthropoda > Insecta > Hemiptera > Eriococcidae > Acanthococcus > Acanthococcus lagerstroemiae. Next base: position 36,945,625 of record CM063108.1, on the reverse strand, counting down.
TCCACGACTACGTCGCTCACCATGGGGCATGTGTCTCTGCCAACCTACTTCATCTTCTTCTATCTCGTGCCACGCTTGCCCGTTTGAGCCCACTGCCCTGGAGATTTCATCGAGTTACTTTATCGAGGGACGCCCCTTCCTCCTTTTATGGTCTCTGGGGACCCGATTCGTAGCTGTAATGTTCCATTTACCCCCGCTGCCCTTGCTCCATACTCCCTCACCCTTTCCGTTATCGGACTTATTGTTAAAATGTGATCTACTGTAGAGTAGTTCTTACAAAATCCCTCTTGATTCACCGTTTGATTGAAGTCTAGCTTTCGAGCATTTTGTTAAAGAGTAAAGTTAAAGGTCCCGCAGTTTCGTCTGCCTAGAGAGGTGAGGGGGAGCGGGATGCATGCATCAAAAATTACCAAAAGCGCGAGAAATTTTCCAAGTCCAAACGAAAGTTTTGCTTTTGCTCCTACCGTCGCCCCACTGTTTTTTGCTCATTTCAACATGGGGTTCTCTCATGTAGTAACTGGCCATGGTTTGTAGACAAAACTTATTTTCAAAAAATCGAAAATATGTTTACTAACGATTCGGACTCTACACTGGCACCAAAACCAGAGGAAAATATTCAATCTGCCTGGACCACTCGCGGGGGCGGGGGGAGGGAGATACATGCATGGGAAATTACCAGAAGTGCGAAAAAATTTCTAAGTCCGAATGAAATTTTTAATTTTGCTCCTACCGTCATCCCACTGTTTCTTGCAGCTCCATCTCTTCAATTCTGATTTCTCTTCGTCTACTGAGCCCTCCCTTTAAATTTCAGGTCGATAACGTACTCCCTTCAGTAATTATGAATTTTTTGATTTTTCACATTCTTTGCTCCTTTTCATAATATAGTAACTGGCTACGGTTTGGAGACAAAACTTATTTTCAAAAAATCGAAAATATTTTTACTAACGATTCTAGGCTAGGCGTCATACATCGCGATATATTTGCAAAAAAAAAACAACACGAAAACTGTCGATTTTCGCCTACTTTAATGAATTTTCTAGGCTAAGAGGTATAGGTGTCTAGGCTAACTTCAATTTCACGAGGAACATTTTCAGCTAAAAATATTTCAACTAGGCCTCATAGATCGCGAGATATCCGCCAAAAAGGACGAAAACATGGTTTCCGGGGGGGGGGGGCTGGAGCCTTTTGAACAGGGTCTGGGGAGTGGGATTTTTAATATATGTTGTTTCTGACACCTAACTGAACATATTCCACCAATTTTTTCTTTTCCACCCCAAAATGTCCAGTTCGATGTTTTTATCGCCTAGACTAAATGTAGATTAGTAGCGAAAGATTGCTGGTATAACGTGTACTGCATATATTCACAGATGATAGATTTCCGCAAATCTGCACATTTTTAACATACCTGCCTAAAATAATGTGTAGCCTGTCTCAAGTCGAGAAACCAAATATGAGGGAAATTGTGCACCAGCTAATTCGTTTGATTAGCAGTAATTTACGGGTACTGCGATGCAGAGCTAGATACCAATAATTCTTTATCGAACTCATTTAAACCAACTCACTTCAGCCAATTCACTTAAGCCCACGGTCTAGATACTCCGTGAAGCGGGTCAGCTAGTAGCTTTACAGAAATGGTTACAAAATATGAGCTCTCCCGACCTCAACTACGTCTAAGTGTTTTAATTTTATGGTACCCATCTGAGACCGAGAAACTGTGAATATTGATTCGGCCATCACAGAGCAAGGACTTGTCACGAGCAAACTGGGATTGTGAGCAGTTGCTTTGGCCCAAGCAGCTTACACAAAAACCATAATTTACGCACTGAAGTAAACAAAAGGAATATCGCGAAATTGGTGTCGGGTTAGTATAACGAGACAACAAAAATGTCCATTCACTGTCAGACAGCTCATTGCCGCTGAATATCGTATACTGGAGCAGTACATTCTACGTTCTGCGTCCATCGAGAACATAATACCTCGTTTAAGCCCATGTGCAACCTGTTGCAGTTACGAAAGGCCATGAATTACTTCGTCTAGTCGTATAACGTGAAATACGATCCTACCAAAGTAAATTTCGAATTCAAAATAATGAAGAACCAGCGACTGTAACATTGCAGTAATGCTAAAGATTTAGAGTGAATTCCCTCCTCGATTTTTGTAAAAATATTCTAGGTTATTTGGGGATCGCGTGTTTTTTGACTCCGAGGTGTTTTGCTTTCTCCCACTTTGCGGTCTGAGGTTTTTCCGACCCCTGCTTCAATCATAGGTGCTACGTGCCTCAGTTTATATCTATCTGTCTGCCTCTCTGCCTGCCTGTACGTCTTGAATCCTTGCCAGGTTTCTCGTCTAGAAGAGTTAGATGTTGGCTCCTGGATTCTAGAGTTCGAATTCTGGTTATATTTTTGTTAGAGACAGCCAAGCTGCTTGTCAATCTTTTGCCGTCTCTATGATTTCACTTTTGGCTCAATTTTTCCTCTTCACAGCTGGGCAGCTTTTCTATGTCTCCGTTCCTGTTCGCCTCTGTTTCTGTCTGTCGAGTTGCTCGTCTGTTTATCTGCCTGTCTCACTGGCTATGAATTTCAAAGTAACAAACCAGCCCAGTCATTTTTCGAATTTCCCGAGTAGGCAACCCGAATTCAGCCTTCTTCACCGAAGAAACGCAGTGGCCCCATTGCACTAATTTGAAATTTCTTGCAATTTCTAATCACTATTGTTTCATTCTGAGCTTACGTCTCGGGTAATGTATTATTTGAGATCGTTTCCAATCTTCAATTAATCGAGCCACTAATGGAGGCACTTCTCAATCGGTTCCCATGTATTTGATTAACGAATAACGAGTCGTAAATGCGATGCGGTTTTCACATTGAAGGCCAAATTTCTTCCGAGTTTACGGTCACCGTTTGTCGCATCCTCTGCCGTCGAAAGGTCGAGCAGAATGACGTTTCTCGGCGCAGACATGGAAACCGAAATCGGTTGTGAGGAGACACGATCGTCGAGTGTCATTCTCCGGGCAGCTCGTATAATTGAAGACCGAAAGTTTACGACGGGCGGACAATAAAACAGGTTAACAGCTTCGCCAAATCAGAATCACGCCGCGAATTCACGGCGAAAGTGATCAACTTAATGACGTTTAAACCGAGAACGTGAAAGATACGCACTCGATGGACACGATAATGCAGCCGATGAGATGATACTTGAGCTCGTCATTAACACGCGTTTGGCATTATCGCAGCGAAATGTGAAAAAAAGCGACCATCGAGGCGCGTATTTTTGCACAGACGCCGGCGAGAAACCGCGAGACATCTTCGTATTCGAGGTTTCGCGGGTGTAAAGTCTTCTTCGATTTGGGCGACGCTTTCACTGCAAATGAATTTAACATGACATATACGCAGACAGATTATGCTGGAATTTTGTTGAAGTATATCTTGTGAAATTAAATGGGAAATTTGTAACAAAAATCTCGAATCAGTGTGATGGACCTTTGAGGAAACGCTTTTGGAAAAATCGTAAACTAACCAATAGATACGAGAAATTGCTGAAAATTTGAACTAACTTGACCGCAACCTGCATGGTCATAGACACCTCGGCTATTTTGCAGACCTTGCCTTCCCTAGTAATTCCAAGGGAAACCGTGAGTTCTCACTAATATGCAAGAAATAGCGTGCTGTCATTGCTTAAAGTCCCATTTTAAAAATGATTGTAGTTTTTTGCTGAAAAATATCGTATCTTCAGCGTAGCTCGGTGGCTCTTTATAAATTAACAGCTGTTCTATGTTTTGGACTATTTGATGGTACTAGAAGATTTTGACCGTTTCGCGGCCCTATTCCCCCCTGCTCGACCTTGCGCGACACTGAACCCCTGAACCAGGTATTTATGTTTACATTCCGCTGGTTGGCCGAGTGGATAGCGCGCTGGTCTCAGAATCCGGAGGTCCCGGGTTCGAGCTCACGTAGCTACAATTTCGACCTAAGCCGGTTTTCGGGCATGAAGAGAAGATGGCTAAGACACCCCTAACAGCCTCCCCAACGTCTCTGAGGTAATGCTCGAAAGGGCGGATTCCTGGGCTCAAGTTGAGTTCAACTCTTGCTACTGATGCGGTACTCGAAAGGGTAGTTTCCGAGGTCGAGGGTGCCGTGTCTCAGGAGCCATTTTGGTATGCTTGCATCGCCATACGTCCCACCGCACCTTTCCGTAAAATGAAAACCGGGTCTGGAAACAATTGGAAGACCGGAAAATATAGTTTAAGATTCCAAGGTTATTGATATAGGAGCAGGTTGGAGGTAGTTTTGTAACATCAACCTTGAATGCTCTATAGAGAAACGAAAAACTACATTCTCAGATTCCAAGGTAACGGTAACTGATCTGCGCCTGCTGTATTTATTGGGTAGGCAACTTGAGGGTACGTCTTACGTCTCACGTCTATCTTATGTCGATCTCCACGTAGCCATCAGCTGTCAGTGATATAGGTGGTAGATCAATATCTCAAGTCTCGTAAATCTGTATTAGTTGAGGAAGAGAAGGTAGCTGTCAGTAATATTTACGTCCGGGTACGTCCTAGGTCTCATGTCGGTTATTTCTGTTTATATTTTTATGTCTTATCAGCAAAAAAGGAAAAAGTAATTTGAGTAATATTTAATCGGTACGTCCCAATTCTCATGTCTATCTTATATCTGTCTCTATGTTATTATGTCTTGTCAGCAGTACAAAAACGCGTGTCATGTATGCCTATTCTGTCCCATCAGTAGTGAAAGAGAAGGTAGGGCTGGTCTGTCCTGTAATTTTTTGGATTTACTTATCATGTCTGGCTTTATGTCTCTATTAATAGTAAAGGATAAGTTGGCTGGTCTAAACATAAAATTTTTTTGATTTTTTCTCTATGTCTTATTAGCAGTATAGACAATTTTCATGTCTGTCTTTATGTCTTACTAGCAGGGACGGAAAATTTCAGGCTGTCTTGATCAGCCCCGTAGCGAGAAAAAGAGGGCCTGGGGGAATTTCCTCAGGCCCCCCACTCCTTCCTGTTCATTTTGTTCTCTTGTCGGATGGGAAAAATTATAAGCTAGGGGATAAGAGGTTTCTTTCATGGTGTACGGAGTGGTTGCTGATTTGATGTACAGTATGATGTAGCCGTAAGCGTTGAAATTCAGGACTTTTAAAAATATCGGGCCCCCCTGAAAGCCCGGGCCCTGCTGGGTATTTCCCTCTTCTTCCCCCCCTCGTCAGGGTTGGTCTTGATGTTTTATCAGTAGGGAAAGAGAAGCTATCTGTAATATTTATATTGGAGAGGTTATAAGTCTTATGTCTATCTTATAGCGTCTGTCTCTATGTCGTTATGTCTAATTGGAAATATGTATATACACGTTTCATGTTTGCCTTTATGTCTCATCAGTAGTGTCTAAGAAGAAGGTAGCTGATCTGCTCCTGCAATTTTTAGGATTTTTTAGGTAGGCGCACCTCGCCTGCCTTTTTCTCCCACAACTGAGCAGGTGGAAGCGCATATTATTTTTTTAATGGTTAGACAGATTAGGCTGTTTTTTAATATTGGGGTGTTTGTTACTTTTTAATTATTTATTGAATTTAATCCTCTCCTACAGATTATAAAAATCCAGGTTTATTAATTGTACTTAAGTTTACGTTAACATTTAATCTTAAATTAAAATTAGCTTATAACACATTTATGCATTGTTATCCACTTATACTAGATCATTCATAACACTACTGAACAACTATTTTGCACAACGCATTTCGACAGGTGATTCTGAGGTACTTTTTAACGCTGAACACGATACTGCGATCCATTTTTCTCTATCACGTCACAGTTCGGAGTTCTGAACGACTGAAATTCGCTTCCATTTTGTTTTTGCAATGGAATAAGCGGTACCACTGACTGATATTATCAGTGTTATCAGACCGTTATAACAGAAAACAAACAGACGGAATACACACCACTACACACAACCTCAACACACAACAACACGAATCAATATGACCACATTCAGTTCCTAAACCTCTTTTAGAACACATTTCGTTGAATTTTTTATAATTTTTTGATCAGAAGAACTAGACGTGATAGAGAAAAACGGCCGACGGCACTGTATTCAGCGTTGAAAAGTACTCAAGAATCATCTCCCTAAATGCATTGTGCAAACAAAAAATTTCATTTTGTTCAGTAGTGTAATTCGTCCTTCTCTCTCACAATCATCTATTTCATTCAGTCATTTAGTCAGCCATTCATTCATACATTCATTCCCCAGTTCTCAAAATTCATTTCCCGTCATCCCTCCACCCTTCAGGATTAACACAGTTTCAACATACAATATGCTGTTTTCAAGTTCATTTCTCGAGTCCACCTTCCCCCCTTTCGCATACATCTGAGTTATTCTCGCAAAACATGTCAAATGAATATTTTTGGTTAAATTTCAAACTGATTACTAAATTTTATCACTATTTTTCCCGTCTTCGGAAGAGTTTCCTAATAAATGATCCAGTCAGTTCCAGGCAGCATGGCTGGGCATATGATAAACTTAATAGGAGAAGTAACGCACATAAGCAGTAATGCACATGAAATATCAACTTTAAAATTGTTTCCTCCGAAAAATAAAAAAAGTTGAGAACAAAAATGAAACAGTTTAAGGGAGCTGCTCAGCAACGCTGAAGCACCAGCTAGAGAAAGGAAATTTGCATTTTGAAAATAAACCAAAAAATGTTGTAACATGCATAAGTAAGACATATTTTTTGGGTGGATGCATCGCGACTAAGTTAAACAGGGATGATCAGTGCCACATCCTTTGACATAGAAACGACCGTTACTTCCATCCGAACTTATTTAGTTTTGCCAATTCAAACTAATGGCACACATGAACCCGTCCACGTATTGAAGTGGAAGACCAAATTGTATGACATCACGACCACAGAATTTGTTTGGAAAAACAAAAATTTCTGGTTTCTCAAATTCTAGTTACTACGTTTTATTTACGGACGATTGAGGGAACGCAACAAAATTCTTAGGTTCAGTTCTGAACTAAGCTCTTTTATTCAGTAAAAACAGTAATGTGCACATGATTTTAGATATTAAAAAAAATATTTTTTTTCAACTGCTTATGAGGAAACATTCCTTTTATCGCAGTCTATAATATTATAAAAATTTGATAGCGATTAAGAAAAATGGGCGAACGCTTATTTAATTTAATCAGCTGAAGTATGAAGGACTTCAATATGAAATTTTTTGTGAGAATACCTCATCTGCAAGTACCGCAGTAAGTGCTTTCCCCAGATTTCTGCAATTCCTTCTACTGAGATGTCAATAGGCACTAAAACTTAAAGTTCTCAAAATTGGTAGTCCTGCGTACTGAAAAGGTGATCACGTACAATTTTTCATAAGATTGCAGCAAACTTTAAAGTCTTTAAATCAATTAAAAAAATCTCGTCCTACATTTTATTGTATTGTTTCTAAACAATAGAATTAAAGTCAACGCAAGTGGGTAAAATACCTAATTTTCGGCCGCTTTTTGTTTTCCTGAGTATAGCAGTATTTCCATTAAAAAATATCCATGATCGCACCCTTTCAGTTTCACCCGCGCGGATGATTTTTGTAGCGCTCTCTAGTGCAGGGTTTGACGCCTATGGTACAAGAAGTTTTTCTCTCAACCTCCCCTTGTACGAAAATTGAAGATGTGATGAGCGTTGGAATTATAACTGTAAATTAATATAATATTACGTTGAAGGAACATAGCCGAATTCGGCAGTAAGCAATTCGTTAATGAATAAATAATTATGCTAAAGCGTTTTTTGTGCATTCATTCCCGAAAATGTGAACCCCTCCTCTAATTGAGGTATCTGTGATACAACCATACAAATTTCCTTCTTAGCCCCTCAAGTATAAAAATTAAATATATGAATGGTTTTGATAAATTGGGCTCAATTTGTGCATTTTTTCAATTTTTAAACTGTATGTATCAAGGATGCTGGATCAATTAAACTTATGGGGGTTACGCCAATACTAAAGGGGACAGGCCCTGCCTAAATTGTGACCTATTGTGGAAAACGTTGCTAAATAAAATTATTGAAAATTTGGAGAAAATTAATTTTATTGAAATATAGATTGAAATTACTTTGTCTTTATATTCTCCTCGTCTTGACTCGAACTGAACGACAAATAAACATTTGTTGTCCGTCTAAGAACATAACCAAAAGGAGGAAAAAGTTTTGTCTTGCGGTGCACCATTTGCATAAATTTATACGACCACGAAGGTGAAATTGACCTCCATTGAGCGATGTTCGAGGTTTAAAAAACCGATTAGATCGAACGAAATTCTACTCAGAATTCAAAATATTTCGATAGATACGTATTCGAATTGATAATTTCAACTCTTCATTTACGCTGCTTATATTTCTGCAAAAAAATTGCACCGACTTTTTGAAAATTTAACTGTAAGAAAAAATTAATGCAGGTATGATGTTCAAAATGTTTCCTTCCTTCACCCATCAGACACCGTTGGTAAGTATAATATCTAGCTAAGTATTTTTTGCTATTGTAATCGTTAACAAATTGGATTTACGTGATGTTCAACAGAGTGAAAAAAACGTAAACGGAGTTGAAGTCGAAAATTTGAAAAAATTTCTGCAGGTGGTAGGACTGAGTGGATAACTTGTATCACAGATATCTTGTTGGGAGAGTTCATATTCGGGAAATGAGTGCCCAAAAAAAGGACAAATTCAGCCTAATTTTTTAGTATCATTCGTACCTTTACTGACTGTAACTTATATAAGAGAGCTGAGAGAAAAACTTGTTCTATCAATATCGCAGCAAGGGGAGATGGAGAGATGCATGAATTTGCAAAATATGAGCAAAAATGCACAAAATGACATCATCCCCGCTTTTTAATTCGATAAATATATTATACCGAGAACTGGGTTTTCCCCAGCCCCCGCTCCAGGGCGTGTCTCAAACATTTCACCAGACGTCAAATGGGAAAATAGTACGAAACAACTTATTTGGAAAAGCTAAACTGCGCTTTTATTTCCTGGTCGTAGAATTCAATAATAGGGCTGACTGTACCATCATCAGCTGATCGAGAAGTTCGAAATCTAAAATATGAATATTTATAGGCTCTGATTTCCGCGTTTAAAATGAAAACAAAACGCGCGTGCTCGCGAATTTCCACGGATATTAGGAGCTGGCTCTATTTTTAGGACATCGAGCAGTGCTCGCTGTGTCAGCACGGTCCTTTCTCCTGTGCTGCGACTCGTGGAGGCTGCGACCTACAACATCTTTGATCGCGATATTCGGTAACTTCTTTGTACCTGAAATGTATGCACATTAAAATGGAGCCGACAATTAGGTTGGTTGATTCAATAATCGTATTCATTGGAAAATGGTTTTGTTTTCATGCCTACGGTGTGCTCATCGCTTCAAGGATTTACTCCATCGTCGAGGTTACAGTTTGTATCGTATTTCATGCGCAGAGGATACAGATTACGTAATTAAGACGAACGTTATAAGAATGCAGTTAATTTCCAACACGAGTGCATACGAAAGCATCACGTTGCATTTTATAACCCTTCGCAGTGAATGGCCTCTGGTTATCAAATCACCAAGTTCGTGTATGCTCTCTGTTCAGCAGCACTCCAACGAATACGTAAAAATATATCGGTAATGTTGACCTTTTTATGACATAAACCGAGTTCATCGCTATTGTAGTCCGTCGAGCCCTTTGTCGAGCCAACTGTTCCATAAGGCAGCCGTCTTGGCAAAGCCATCCTGGGCGTACAGGTCGGTGTTGCATCCAGGAGTGCAGGTTGTGAAAATTCGTGGCTCCCATTGAGTGTAAGTTTTTGCGACAAAATCTAACCAAATTTGACCCGAGTCTAGTGGCTGACTTGACAGTGCAGGAGGCAGCCATTATGCTCTTAAAAGGCTCTTCCAGGCCACTGGATCTAGGAGTACAAAAAAAAAGATCTAAACTCGTATGGCCAAACTGGTACATTCTTACGCCTTTTTTTAGTGCCCCAACAAAACCGTCTGACTTTTTTTTTTTGGTTGGGGTGTGGGCTTTTGAAGTCGGTGTAGTGTGCGAACTGGGGATCCACACATCCTCAAAGCTTTCTGAAATAAGTTTTTAATTCAAATCGTCCTCTGATTTGGTTACCGCAGTAGATGACAAGGCGATGAACGAAAAAAAAAAGACTTTTTATTGAAGAAAGGAAGATTATAACACAGAAACTACCTCATACCGGAAACCAGATAGATTGTCGTGAGCTCATACGTTCTTGCCGTTTCGATAATTATCCCAGATCCAATTAAAAAACTCACTTGAATTTCACTCGAAACGCCAACCAAAAGTGAACTGCTTCTATAAAGTTCTCGCTCGCCGAGTACGTAGCATTGGGCTACCCCTTTCACTCTTCAGTGCAGCAACCAGTACTATAAACGTCAGGTAGGGTTGCCGATGCATCCCTTCTTGGCATTTCCGAAAGCAAAATTTAGCTTGCACATTGCAAATGGTGGGCCTCTTAAACATCGTTTTTTTGCCTCAAACCTGTCAATGCAAAAGTTCGACTAAACCAGCGAAGAACTACCAAATTCGACCGAAAGCGAACAAAAATGACCTAAAAACGACCGCAAACGACCGATGCTGACCAAAATTGATCCAAGACGACTTTAGACGATGATTTTAAAAAATATATATATGTATAGAAAAAAGGAATAGTGTTCATGTTGGAGTGTGAGTGAACTTGGTAAATTCTATATTTAGGGTGTGCCAATTTACAATTTCTTCCTTCTGTAGTCCAAAGCGCTTTCGGCTACTACGCTATCATCAGAGGGGCCACTGATGATGGCGTAGTAGCCGAAAGCGCTCTGGACTACAGAAGGAAGAAATTGTGAATTGGCACAGAGAGTGCATCACTGATGGTGGCTTAGCAGCCGAAAGCGCTCTGGACTGTAGAAAGAGGAAATTGTGAATTGGCATACCTTAAATATAGAAGAAAAAGGTAAGACCGAAAAAAAAAAAAATTATTATTAGAACCAGACCTGCATAAAGGTTTCATTCTTTTACAGCGCTCTCTACAGGAGACAGTGTAAGTATCCACGTGGTAGATTCTACAGTTCAATATGCCTTGAAACTGCCACTCCCAGGACCAACTCGAAGGGGTATACCACCCTCCTCTTCCCGTAGAAAAATTCCGACTATCACACGGGAAATTTAGAAGTCAGCCGGAAAAATTAATTGAGAAAATTAAAAAGTTGGTAACTTTTTATGGTCGGCAACGAGCCTCTTGCAATCACTTTTCCCCCTCTCTCTGTTTCTTCCAACCATTTTTTTTTCTTTTTTTTTCCATTAACCATTTTTTTTTCTTTTTTTTTTCCATTAACTTCTAATCATCATCTTCTTGTATGAAAATAAAATAATAAAAGTAAAACCAAAGTAATCGTATGTAATCGATGTGAACATGATAGCTTGAATATAAAAATTGGCCAAGAAAAAATTGAGGAAGTAAGCAAATTTTGCTATTTAGGGAGTAAAATAACAAAATATGGAAGGAGTAAAAGGGATATTAGTTGTAAAATAGCACGAGCCAAACTAGCATTTTATCGAAAAAGAAATCTTTTCAAATCAAAAATAAATCTGGAAATCAAAAAATTATTTTTGAAAACTTATGTTTGGAGTGTAGCCTTTTATGGATGTGAAACTTGGACCACGGAAAACCAGAGATGAGAAGGTTCGAAGTTTTTGAGAGGTGGTACTATATGCAGATACTTAGTATCAAATAGACGGATAAGGTAAGAAATGAAGAAGCACTTAACAGAGCAAGAGGTAAAATGGATATTTGGAGTTGTCTGAAGAGGAGGAGAGATAAACTAATAGGGCATAACTTGAGGCACCCAGGAATAATATCACTGCTACTAGCAGAAAGGGTGGAAGTTTGAAAGAATTGGGTAGGTCGGCAGAGATTCCAGTATGTTTAACAGTCAATCGAGGGGTCAAATGTGAGAGTTATTTGTAAATGAAAGAACTTGTACCAGATAGGGAGAAATGGAGAGCTGCATCAAACCAGTCGTAAGACTAATAATTTTGAATGATTAATACGAATAATACATAGAGATTTATCATCAATAATTTTTGTTTTCATTTTTATCCATATATAACGAAACTTAATGTTCAAAACATTAATTAATTTAAAAATGTGATTAACTGGAATATATCATCAGTATTGTTTCATTGAACTGGCTGCAGAGTGCGTTCGTGTTGCTGATAAAAATGTCCATGGACATTTGTAGTAAAAGATTACAAGTACTATGTTTATTTAATTCATTCATTATTTTCTGTTAGGGTCGGATCAGGTCGATAATTATTTTTATTAATTTTCATATATAAAAGTATCGATTTTTCAAGACTGTCGAGAGTCAAGATGCGTCCTTTCTTGTCGACCCTCTTTGAGTAGCGAGGTTACTTGTTTATTTATTTATATATGTATTGTTTTTTTTTATTGTTTGTTTGTCTGTTCGTGTTTTTTTTTTTTTGCTCGTCAACTGAAATTCTGTAAGTCAGGGAGTCGGGAAAATTTGGGACTCTTAGTCGAAAAGGTTAAGAAGAAGAGGAGAGGAGCTTTTCTTTGCAAGTCAACTAGGATCTGTAAACTTCAGTCAGAAGTTTCGTGTTTACCCCCCCCCCCCTCTTATCGAGAACCTGCTCACCGTACTGGCCCTCATCGAAACGTGATGGTCAATTCGATTAAATAAATGTGTGATTTGAATGAAAGTCAGTGAAAAACAGGCAAATAGACCATTTTCTCCTCTAGGAGTTTTCGGATAATGCATGCTTATGAAATTAACTCATGAACTCCAAAAATATCTCTTCTGTTGCCTCCTGGGAGTACTTTTCTTCTTGCTCCTTCTACCCCACCTCTTCCTCCTTCTAGCTCTTTCCCCGAGTCATAAATATGAAAAGTTAAATATTATACAGTTATAATTTGCAAATTATTGCTGGAAATATACGAGAGGGGGTGAAGACACGACTAAAGAAAAAAAGATACTTCTAGAAGAAAGCAAAACCATTTTTGAGAAAAAGAAAGAAGAAAAAATTCAAAAACCTTTCACGTTTTCTGGCAGTATGTGCAGTAACGTAACGAAGAGTTTTTTCTGGAGGAGCAAAAATTGTTGAATTCTTAACCGACTCAACTCAAAATTCCCAAGTATCAAAATTTATTTATATTGGTTAAAAAAAAACACTTTTGACTTGTTGGATTTCTTAAGCATTTGATCCATCTGATAAAATTTCAGGGGGAGGGGAACGCTACCCTCCACCCCCTCGTGTCCCCTTATTTTCATCCCTGAATAGGTTTGTGTTTTTCAAAATCTACTCTTGGGTGCGAGGGAAGGGATAATGATCCGTTTGGCTACTGCGCGAAACTTCTATTTTATTGAATTAACAGGGTATCTCCCGGTCATCCAAGTTATCTGAAGTCATCTACGTATTTTGAAAATAGGTTACCTAGGTCGTCTGAAGTCATATTTTTTCACTGTAGGTCATCTAAAAAATCTTTATTCTATTAAATAGTTGGAAATAATTGCAAAAATAACATAAGTTTATTGCTGGGACATCAGCTGATAAGTAACCAGTCAGCGCCTATATGAATTAAATAGAAAGAAAGAATAGGAGTGAATGTTTTAAATGCAACATAAAGTAGGGAAGCAACAGAAAAGTAAGCGATCGAGCGAGCAAAAATTTCTTTGAGGCTACTAAAAAATCGGACCTGCTTAAGCAAGCACGCTCAAAAACATCTCAGGTGACCTTTTTTACTTTATGAAGCATTATGATGCCTAAAATAAAACATTTTACATGCATTTTCTCCTAAAAGATTTCGTAGCTCTTGTGCCACTAGTCGAAATTTTTTGTCTTCCAACTCCTTTAAAACAGGGGAGGCGGGGATAGCAATCCATTTGACCCCTTGTGAAACTTCCATCGTATTAATTAAGGGGGCATCTATTAATTACGTGCGGCGTGTTTGACGATTTTCTGACCCCCCCCCTCCCATGGTGAGATATCGTGAGATTTGGCTCAACCCCCTCCCCCGACCCCATATCTCACGTGAGATTCTCGAACATTTCTAATTTCAGTGTAAATGTGTTAGAGTACAATCGAAGGGCTCCTGTGCTGCTTTGCGGCGTTCGGATAACAACGAGAAATATTATCGTGTCAGATTTCGCCATATTTTAGTCAAAAAACATGTTTAATTTAATTCTGCCCAATTTTCTTCAAATTTTACACTGTTTTTTACAGGGAAAAAATTACGTGATATTCGTCGAGACCCTTCCCCACCCCTCTCCCTCCTGAACACATCACGTAATTAATGGACGTCCTCTAAGTAAGATTTCAGGAGATCTCTTTGAATCCCTAATATTTGACAAACTACTCGTATTCTGTCACATTAAGTACCCTCAGCTTTCCTAAAAATACCACAAAAAGCTGGTGAATTCACATAAATCGGTTTCTGAAACTTTTCGCGCTGATAGGAGGGTAAAATCACCGGAAGTGGAGGTTGAATGAAATGCATGCGAGTGGAGATCTGAGTCCCAGCATTCCGAAGGCTTTAACGAAGAAGCAGCCATCGAAGCCTTGGACTGCTGTTGACAGCATGGACGCGAACAGGTGGACTTAAAAGGGCTCGACCTCTCGAATATACTAAAAACCCTACTCCATTCAGAAATTTTGAAAATCGCGTGTAAAGTTTGAAAAGGGGCGGAGTTGTACAAATTTGCGAGCGAACTGAGCAAAAAAGAAAATTGTACCGTTTCCTTACTTTTGGTGATAAATCAGCGAGCATTGCCTCCAGGCACCAGCCAGAAAGCTCAAATCTTAGTCCCAGTGCTGACTTAGATTTTTCGGAACTTATTGAATTTGAAGAACTGATAGATCGATACGACTACCACGTAATTTTGGGTCAAGGTGGAGGGCGACTTTCAATATGTTATAGGTATATATTACATAGATACGTTTCTTCTTGACTGCACTCGATAGTAGCCATAATTACACATTCAATGTCGGTGCCCCAGCACTGTGCTTTTGTACCCGCCTCAACATAATCCGCTGGTTGGATGCTTTCATGTTTCCTGCTTATCGACTTTGCAGACACTTGTTGAAATTTCAGTTTTGATAGTATTTTGTATTCTTCACGTGCGAGTGAGTCAGCTTGTGCAGTGCCCTTCGTTCGATTCTTGCGATAATAAAACTCTCGATTTACACTTCGTCGTGAATTAACGAAGTTTCGATTTCGTTGGATTTCTCGTAACCTTTAATGACATTAATGAGTGTATCAGCGTTGCTGTGTGTATATCTTCGGGTTACATAAAACGACGAGGATTAATTACGTTTGAAAAAAAAAAAAAAAAACATTTTATTTGTCGGCTCCGAAATATTCGCTAAACCTATAAATTATTGTTATCCTACTTGTTTACTTTTATATCTAGGTAACGACTTCGTGGGTAGTGCAGAGAGAAAGAGTAAAAAATTATCGATTGACATGGAACACGATTCGTTTACCGAAAGATTCTTACCTGCTCGCAATCAGTAATAAATTCCCTTTTTATTTGTCTTTTTCTAGATAGAGCTCGTTTTGTTTCCACATCAATTTTCAGTCGTGTATATCAAGAGCAAATATTTTAGAAGTAGGGAGTGACAAGTGAGGCACCGTGTTACAGCTGCCAGAAAATCGAATTCGATTCCAAACAGATACCTAATTTGTACTCCTCTTGATGAATTGCGTTTGATCAGCCTCGTAGAGAGAAAAACAGGGCTTGGGGGAATTTCCATGGTCCCCCTCTCCTTCCAGTTCAGTTTGTTCTCTTGTTAGATGGGAAAAAATTATAAGCTACGGGATAAGAGGTTTCTTTCATGGTGTAAGGAGTGATTGCTGATTTGATGTGCAGTGTATGATTGAAATTCGGGTCTTTTAAAACTATCGGGCCCCCTTGAAAGTCCGGGCTCGGGGTATTTCTCCCTTTCTCCTCCCCTCTCAACAGAGTTGCGTTTGATTATTTTAATTTAATTTGTTACGTAAATAAAAAAGCTTTGAGACCTCGGCAGGGTCTATTCTCATGGATAGGTCTGAGCTGTTCGTGTAGTTTTGAAGTGGTAATTGAGAGTTACGAAAAAGAGTTTGAGTGCAGGTAAATTGCAGTCGTTATTGTTGTGTTTGAGTAATTATAAAATTGGGAATCAGCAATTTTAAAGGAAAATTTGAGCAGTTGTTAATATTGTAATCATACTCCTTAGGGTAGTACAAAAATTTTTGCATTATGAAAGAAAATTGCATTTTGGCGTATAAGTAATGAATGCTTAGTTTCATTGAGATATTTATGTTTTTTACTGAAGGAGCTGAGAGGTTGATATGTTTGAATACTGTTCAAGACTTCTCTAGATATGATTAAAAATCATTAGAACTTCCAAACTTGTATATGATTCTTCACGGCTCCTTTAGACTTACCTGACATGTTCCAGACTCTTGAAGACTTCTCCACACATATGAAGATCTGTGATACTTCAAGACTTTAGAGTCGTTCATTATTCCTCTAGGGCTCTTTTTAGACTCATTAACGACTGTTCCGATATTGCCTGAGACCTTTTCAGATTCTTCTAGACGATTGAAAATTCCTTAAGAATCTTCAAGACTTTTTTAACACTCTATAAGTCTCTTTAAAATATGTCGAAGACTCGCAAAGACTCTTTTAAAACGTTTGTAGACCTGTTTAAGAATCTTCTAGACTTGACCTGTACTTTCTATGACTCATTCCAGAACTTAAGATTCTTCGAAATTCTCTGTAAATCTGAGTGACGTGAAAGTCGATACTTTCCTCGATGTTCAAAATTCGTTATTTTTTCGACTAGAACTTCAGAGAGGTCGAAACAGTGACGGATTTGCGCAACTTCACACGTGTTTCAAAAGTTTTAAAGGATTTTCCAATTGGACTTTTTCAAAACACTTTCAGATTCATTGACGATACGTCAAGGTGCCTCTTTAAGAATCGCTCAGACCTTTTTCAGACTTGCTGAAGACACTTTTCGTTCTCTGGACATGTTTAAAAGAGGCTCAAGGTATCTTGAGAAGATCTCCAAGGGGTCATAACAAGGTTTAAAGGGGTTTTTGAGAGTCTTTAATAGTTCTGAAGAGTCCAGATGTTTTAGAAAATTTCAATGAATCCTAAAGTAAGTGGTTTTAGCAAATTTGGAACAGCTTTAAAAGATATAGTACCAAACTAAACAAGTCTGAAATATTTTTGAAGTATCTGAAATAAGTAGAAGAGTCCAGAATATTGGGTGTCGCGCAGTGGCGTAGCCAGGATTTTCCCGAAAGGGGGGGGGGGAGGAATTAAGATTTGCAAGGGAAAAAAAGTCGAAAATTGAGGTATTTTTTAAAAATCGCCGATATTAGAGGATTATTTTATAAAAATGAAGGTAAAATTACTGGTCGAGCAAACATTTTTCGAAAAAACGTGTTTTAAAGGCGAAAATTACTCATTTTTGCATATTTTATATTCAATTTCAGGTGCTTTGGGATGGAGGGATTCGCCCCCTTCGCACCCCTCCTCGTGGCTACGTCACTGATGTCGCCAGCTCTATCGGTGTGTACAGAGGGGAGGGGGTAAGGTCGAAAAAGCCGACTTGCCCTAAACATTTTTTATGTCAGTAAAATAAAGGATAAAAAGCTCAACGACTATCATATTTTGCAGACTAATTTCGAAAACGCCGACTGGATATCCGAGAAGTTTTCTGTAAAAGCTAAATAAAAAAGTCACAACTCTCTTGCTTTTCCCACTGATGGTCCAAAATTCCGACTATGTAACCGAATTGGTCGAGAATGTCAACTCCGAATATTCACCTTCCGCCTCATACTACGGCTCTGTCCGTAAGAATTAGTGAGTCTGGGAGAATTTCAAGTACTTGACTAAAAGAGTCTTAAATAAGTCTCACATACACTGTTAAAAGAGACTCAGAAAGTCTGAATGAAGTTTTCAAGTCTCAAAGGATCTCAGTCGAAGTTGGAATAGTCTTAAACGAATCTTGAAAATCATTGAACAAGTTTGAAAAAGCACTGAAGTGTCCTAAATAGTCCGGATGAGTTTGAAACATGCTTGAATGGATGTTGAATTGTCTTGATAATTCTGAACGCCTTGAACATGTCTGAAATAATCTTCGAAAAGTTTTAGCGAATCTGAATAAACTTTCGAAGCGTTTCAAAGTCTCAGTCAGGTATGGAACAGTCGAACATGCGTTCAGAAGTGTGTTAAAGATTCTTAAAAAAGTTTTGAGGGGCCTTCAGCGAGTCTGGAAAAATAATCTCACGTATTCATTCTATATGACGAAAACCCTCAGTATCCCCGCTTTCCTTTCACACCATCTTACGTGACTGGCAGACCGGGGTGGAAATAGGAGGGGGCTCGGGGGGCCAAGCCCCCCCGGTTTCAAAATTAGCCCCCTAAATTATATTTTTTAAATTAATCTTAATACAGTAAGACTTTCCCCTTTTTTTATTGGAAGTATTACAGAGAAAAAAATCTGTTTTATAGTTGTTGTTTTTTTTGGAGGTTTTATTTTAGGCGCTGGGGCTTTAGCCCCTCCCAAAATTCTCGCTCTATTTCCGCCCCTGTGGTAAATCTCTTGTTTTATTTCGAGACATTTCCAAAATTTCTATGAATAATCCTTGGACTTGCGTGACTATCTCATTATACCATCTTAAGTGTAATTTATGTCGAAATCTAAAGTAAATCTTAATTGCGTAACACTGGTCCACTCATCCAGGAACGAAACTATAGGGGGTGGGGGTTTGAAGCTCCTGCCCCCCATAATTTGTCAGTCAGCAAAATTTGAAACTGTTCATTTGAATTTTTCCTTTTTTCTAAAATGTTTATTTGTTTATTTTTTTTTTTCAATTACTTAACATTTTGATTCAAATTTTGCAACTCTTTAATTTTTTTAAAATTTTGTCGGTGAATTTTTAGTGTAAAAAAAATTATCCGCAAATTTCCCTTCTCCACCCCCCCCCCCCCAACTGAAAGTCAAGTTTCGTCTCTGCACTCATCTCTACATTCGCATCAGTTATAAATACCCATTTACACACAAGAAAGAAAGGGAAGGAAAACTGGTGCTGATTTTATGATGACTTCATTGCTGGGATTTAATTTGTTTGTTCTCTTCAGATCTCCGTTGTGTTGTCTGTTATGAGCTTTGAGATGCGAGATGATACAACGTATTCCTATAGGTACTTTTCTGTATTCAATTTTGGTTTAGTTTTCATTCATTATGCAAGTTCTATTGCATCGTTTAAAATAAAGGCACTTGGAACGGAAAGTGTCTAGTAGTGGTCATCGTCAGGTGCATAAATATGGAGGGGGAAGAGTCAGCCCCCCTTCCAAATCAAAAAAATATGATCCTTCATTTAGTTTTCGTTTAAATATTTTTTTGGTCTGCCTCTTCCCCCATAACACAACATCTTCGACATATATGTATACCCGTTCTGCCATTGTTGTCTTTTATAACTATCTATTAGAGGATACATATGGTGTGGTGGGACGTATGGCGATGCACGCATGCCAAAGTGGCCCCTGAGACACTGCACCCCCGGGACCGGAAATTACCCTTTCGGGCATCGCATCAGTACCGAGGGGTATTAGAGGATACATGAATTCGAGAGCAAAATTTGACTATTTTAAAACACTTTTCTACCCATGGCTCACTTGGTCTCTTTGTTCCTTTTTGTGTAGAAATACACTGGCTGATGTCTTTTTGAATTCAGGAAATATTCAGGAGCCTTAAAAGGAGGTGAATTTAATCAACTGGTCACATATTTGAACAGGGCTTCCCCCTTTTCTGACATGTCTCTGTTGAGATACAGGTCTCATTCACAATCGAATATAAAACATGTTGCTCGTGGTAAAATGAAAATACGGCGAAGTTTTTTACCTCTGCGTAGAGATTTTATATTCTTTCCAGCGCAGTCATGGATTACTCAATTTTCTTTCCAGCTTAGATAAGTTTTTAGGTGCAGTTTTCTTTTCACATTTTTAACTAATTGAGAAAGTGAACCTGATAGAAATTCATATGAATCTAAAAATCTAAGCTCAATATTGTGGAAAATTATTTCATCTTTATTATTCCTTAACCCAGAATTGTATTTTATAACTTTAGAAAATTACATTTATTTTTCTTAATTATTTAGTATTAGCTTAAAATCATCATAATCATCTCCAAATTCTTTAACAAATAAATGAGCATTATACCCAGAGAAATTGAAGGGTAACGAATCAAAACTCACATTTGCCATTTTACATCAAGGGCGCAAATAGGCAAAATACTGTACACGGGTGCAGGAATATCTATGCTGCGCCTGTGAACGTGGAGTATGTTATGCCTATCGCACATTCACAGGCGCAGCAAAAATATTCCTGCATCCGTGTACAGTATTTTGCCTATTAGCGTCCTTGTACTAAAATCGCAAAATGTGAGTTTTGATTCTTTACCCTTCAATTATAAGTGAAAGAGTTAAATGAACCATCCCCTCGTATAATTAGATGACAACACAAGACCATTTTGTTAACGTGTATCTTTCTGAGGCGAGTGTTCAGCACTTTGCAAACAGGTTCCTACAATTCTACGAGATTTAACTATGGGCTTCGATCTTCGTATATTCTCGTCGCGCTGAGTGAAAGGCTTGTACAATTCTAAGGTTTAATTTGAGTCAATTGGTGGAGCGAACAGCGATGCATCGTGCCCAATTGGCTCCCCAGAAACGACTCTTTGGAGTATGGGATACTCTAGAAAGTCTATCCATTACCACGCCAAGAAGGAAGCGAAAAAATAGAAACATATGATTCATAAAAACTGGATCTGCGCTTGGGTAAAATTTGAAAATCTCATGACTTGACTTGGCCAAAAATTACGAGAAAATGATCTATTTTGTTCTGAAAATGGGTAAATATTCAACTTGACGAATCTTTTGGGATTCTGAAAAGTGATGAAAATGTTATGAAAAATATAACATCTTTACTACTCTGCGTTATTAATACATTTCTGATATTGTCAATGTAAAACGTTTTGCATAATCGAAATTCGTTTTGTGCGATCGAGTTACCTCTTGCGACCGACCACCGAGCCCATGAAGCGTTGACGGATTACAAAAAACGAGTCGTCGAGTTATATTGCTCCAATAATGTGTATCAATCCATTATTTGTGTTAAACTTATATTTACACATTTTATAATACATCGTATACGAGTGTCGTTCCCAGGATTATGATACAAAAATTGAATCACGACTACGTACTTCATAAAAAGGTCAACCATTGCGAAAGTGTAGACACAAATTCAACCTCGAGTGTAGGCCATCGATCGATTTTAAAACCAGTATGAGTCATTGAATTTGAGTATGTCTGGTGTCGCCGCACATTTTTGGACAGATTACTGGCATATTCATCGTCATGATTCTCGTTTATGTTCGGACTTGTTTAAAAAAATATAAATTCCATCATTCAGTTAAACTTGATGGATGTATGAATACTAGGCTAAAATTCCAACAGATTGTTGGAAACCAGTGTGGTAGCTAAAGTAAGGGGCTGCAGACCTCCTCCGATAAAAAAAATATATATACTCTTATTAGTTTTAACCTTCAAAGTATAAAAAGCCAATTTTTGGGAACTTTTATGACCTAAAATGGTGAAAAAATTTTACGCTCACTTCGCTCGCGGGTATAACCACCTCCTGTCAAAACTTTTATTTTTGCTACAGCAGTGTTAGAAATATCGCCCCATTTCAAACCTCAGTGAAGTTTGATAGGAATTTCAATTAATTCTCCTCTCAATTATTTCTATTAAAAAAAAAATCTGTCTTGTCGTTTCATACTTTTGTTAAATAGGATGGGAAGTTCAAACTATTTTTATCAAACCTAGCGGGAATGCCAATTTCTAATGAAGTCCAACAAAAATTTTATTTTTCAATAAATCTGATAGCAATTTGTAATTTTCTACACATTTGGTGGAAAAACTCATATCGAAGGTTATACTCTATTTCAGTCTGATGGAAATTAATATTTCCAACATATCTGCTGGAAATTTATAGTCCTAACACGTATGATAGAAATTTACAGTTTCTCTACTTTGATAGGAAATCGTATTTTTTATCAAATCTGGTAAAAATTAGTAATTTCCAATACGTATAGGTCTGTGTAAAATTTATTCGTCTATAATAGCTGAACAACGGCGTCGCATTCGAGGCGCCTTGATTGGTTTTATGTTTCCGAATTATTTATGTCGTTAGGAGGGCTTTCTCAGTCCCTGAATCCATTTTTGTTTTTTCCCTCCTCCCCTCAACCCTTCAGGCACCTAATTTCCCTCAATTTCTGAGTTCTTTCAATCGATAGTAGAATTTCTTGGGTTACTAAATCGATTTCTGTTGGGTCGCTGAATCCGTTTCAAAGCGCATTTCTCCCTTCCCTCCACCTTTGAGGCTCCTCTCTATTCCTGTGTAATATTCAAGTATTCGAATTTCCCCAATTCCCGAGTTCTTTACGTTGTTAGTAGGGCTTTCTTAGTCCCTGAATCCGTATTTAGGTTTCCTTCTTTCCTCCCCTCAAACCTTGAGGCTCCGCAGCGGGCTATTTCGCAATTACTCAAACTTTTACAGTGCTTGTATTGAAAATAGGGTTTCGTGGGTTGCTGAATATTAATTTCTGGGGTTCTTTTCTTTCTCCTTCCGACTTGCCAGGTCTTGGTAAAAAAGGGGGGCTAATATTGAATTATATTAATTCGAAGACATAATAAGTCAAAAATATGGTAATAAATTAAGGTCACTAACTCTATTATTTCAGGAAGCTCTCTTTCAAATACAGGCGCATCATGATTCTGTATTACACATATCGCGTTCTCGCAGCTAGCGGCCTGTAATTCCATTTTGAATTTGTCGTAATTGTTACCAATTTAGTCTAATTTGAATATTTTGGTTTTTGTTTCAGGTAAGTTACCTTTGATCAGTGCCCGGTATCATAGAATTTATATTTTGTGAGTACCATTTTTACCAGTTCTTAATTCGTTATCAACTTTAGAATAGGGATATTTCTTTCATCGTGAACTTTAAATACGTGAACTCCAAATCTTTTTATTAGTGTTTTTCATGTTTCTGATAATTCTTAAGAATTTCTACCTCGTGTATCTTTGAATTCAGTCAACTTCAATCAACGCCATTCCTTTTTGATTTAACGTTGTACGTAGAACTAAAATAAATATTTGCAGGATTTAACTTCCCTGAAAGTTGAGAAGTTGTATCACAATGAATTCAGACAAGAGGTGTTTTTAATACATAGCCCTTGATTTTTAGGATGCTACTTGCTACACGGATCATGGAGGGCCTTATATTTTCCTCTCTCTTCTAGTAGGTAACGAAAATTAGTACACGCTAGGTGGTCCTTATTTTCGACTTTTGATTTTTTTAAAGGGGGACACCTAGATCGGTTTCTTGAATGAAAAACATATGTTTGCGAAGTTTGAGCTGAATCAGAAAAGATTAACCCGTTCCGCAAGGGGGAAAAATTATTATGGGAACTAACATTAATTTTTGGAATTTAAGATTCTCAAAGCCGAATTGATTACAAAGAGAAAAATTTAACTGCATACTTTTATTGTTGTTCTGTTAATGATTAATTTTTTTATGTAAGATACGTAAAATATGTACGTTACCTATCATTTACGTATAGGTATAATAAAGTGGAATGTGATTCAACTTCTTCAATTTCATGTCAGCAAGCCACCAAACCCTGTATTCGGTATAAATATTATGAAAATTAGAGCAATCGCAGAATAGCCTCCTGTGGAACCTGAAGGGTTGAGGTAAGAGGAAAAAGGGACTTAGGGACTCAAAACACGCTACTAACGACATAAAGAAGTTGGAAATTGAGGAAAACTAAGAGTAACTGGAATTAGCCCCTCCCTCGTGGCGTGGGAATGGTTTAGCGGAGGGGAAAATAGTAATTGAAATGAATTCTGAAAACCTTGTACCGTCGTGCCCCGGTGTCCATAGTATGGTGATACAGTTCCCCCGAGTAAGGGCGTATATGTAATTTGTTAATGCAGTTTGCCACCACCAAGGATGTAGTTTAATGTGCCGATAGTACCTTAACAGCCACTTGGCCGTCTACTTTATACTGATATGGATCTGCTTATCAACAAGGCCCTTCGGCTGGCTTTTATCAACGACCACCGTGATCGTCATTACCTGTGCTTGGCGGATAGTGACGCCCTCACCCAATGCCATTGAATAGTTGTCAGCGCCTTTTGTATTCATGGTTCTGCTTTTAGTACCTTAGTCGTTCTTTGAGGCAGTTGCGAACCACGCATGCTCCTCTTTTCCTAGAACGCTTGGCCACCTCTTTTCCCATGCCTCCCGTGTGGGTATTATGGCACGGTATGGCTTATCAAAGAAGTGTACGAAGTGTTGCACCACAGTTCTGTGCCTCGGCATTCCAAAACATTTGTCCATCGTCTCCGCCATCTCCCATATCCTTTAATGGCCTTTTTTTGGGCCTGGAGGTTTATTTGTCCCAGACGATAAGCCCTCATTATCGCAGGTGCTTCGATAGCAATGTGAAGTGGTATCAGGTTTAGTACTCTTTCAGGTGCTTTTGTCGGTACCGTTCTCATTCTCATCGCTGTCATCACACACGCCAGCCTTTGCAGGTGGTCCAGTTCCTCTCTCACTTTGGCCAGGTGGACCCGGCCCCACCACACAACAGCCGCATATGTGATTCTGGGACGCATTACACCGGTATATATCCAGCGCATCATTTTGAGAGAGAGAGAGAGAGTTCCCAGGTCCTGCCGACAAAGGCACGGCAAGCCCAAGGAGCCACAATCAGTTTTCTTATTTTATCCGAGACGTGATCTCTCCAGGAAAGTTTTTTGTCAAGATTTACTCCGTAGTACTTCCACTTTCTCGTGAGAGCTAATGGTCTTCCTTGTATTGCACCTTCATCAACTCCTTGCCCTTCATTTTATGACTAAAAAGAATGATCTCAGTTTTGTCCGGGTTTATTAAGAACCCTTTTTTCGCACATCATTTTTCCACACACCGGAGTCCCCACTACGTCAGCTCCACGATAGTCCCCGGAAATTTGCCAATTACCACCACGCTTAGGTGCCTGTCTACCAGCCTTTCCACGGTTTTTAGTATGAATGATGAAAGACTTACCGGCCTATAGATTGATGCTCTGTACTTTTACTCAAGAAAGTAACTTTTGAAACCCCTGTTGCACTCAAAAATCGAGTAAAAAACTCGTTTCACTCTAACCGTGGAATCATAGGCGCAAATAGCGGGCGTTAGGAGCTCAGTCTTCACAATCTAGAAGTCCCTCCCCATCTCATGTCAAAGGTCTCTATTCGAACAAGCCTAACGAGCTTTTAAGTGGATTAAATAATCTGAACAGACAAACTTAAAACTAGTTAACGATTCAGTGTTAACCAGCTTAGGTTTTAATCTTACAGATACGTGAGTCCAGTCGAGTGTACAACAAGTTTAGCGGAAAGTCTTGTCTAAGGACAGCTGCTTAGTTTTCTCTACATTGCAAGCCAATCTGCAGACAGTATAGCGTAGCCAGGATTTTTGCAGGTGGAAGACCTAGCCAAAAAAAAGTAAAAATAAGTTTAATATGCCCGTTTTTTTAAAAATTTAGTTGTCCTAAATTTACTGTAACAAAAAAAATGTGGCGTAGTTAGTATGCTCATGTGAGAGGGGCATGGCCCCCTTGCCCCCACCCTTGGCTACACCACTGCCTGCAGATTCTTCGTTAGTGTTGATGTTGTAACCTAACACTGAGAAATCCCAGTGAGTTCTAAAGAGTCTTGATAATTCTTGACGATTCCGAATGGATCTTAATGAATCTTAACTATTTAGGAGAGTCTTTACGGAGACTTGTTACAGGGGTAGCCACTTTCTAAAAAACCGGGAAAAGTCGGAATTTTGTCAGCTTGGAAAAGTCAGGGAATCGTTATAATTTTGATCAAAATCAGGGAACTTTTTGAGAATTGTGAGAATTAAAGAATATACACTCTTTCTCAAGACTAAATGTCAACGTAAAGCGTAATAATAACTTGCTGAAAAAATGTCAGGGAAAATTTGGAAAATTCGTCCGGAAAACCAGGAAAAACGGTGTAAAAAAGTGGTTACGTAATGTTATTAGAGCCCTGAAGAAGCTCATATAATCAGTTTTTACATCCTAACGCAGTTTTATGATAAATCTCGATGAGGCTTACAGGAACTCGGCGAATCTCGGCGATTCCTAAAGGGCGTTAATGAGTCTTGATGAGCCTTGACGAATATTGAAATGTGCTACAGAAGTGTGAAGAGTCTCCATTAACCATGATCTAGCCTTAGCGAATTTTGATGTATTCTTGAGGAATCTTATCGAGTCTGGTTGGGTGCAAATAGAGAGATCAGAATCTTAGTGTCGCAGTATACTTTGAGTGGGTTGTAACGCAATCTTAAGAAGACTAAAAGTGATCTTAAAAAAGATAGTACGAGTACCCAGGAGTCTTGTGCGGTGTCATATGTTCGGTGGCGTTGGAATAGGGAGATGGATGAAGGGGGTATATTGTACCCGCCTTCCAAAGCAAAATAATAAACAAGTTAAACAAATTCAGCTGAGGATACATTGCCCTTGTCAGAAAGAAATAAAAAATAAATTCTCTTTCAATTAAAATTACAGGAAATCAATGATTCTGATCATATGAATTTATAAACTTTAACAAAAAATGAATTCATGTATGTAATAATTATTTAAAAAAATTGTGTCTCCTACAGAGACATGTAACGTTTTATATGCTTGCTCTCGCTCAAGTATACCCAGTGCTAAGCATGTAAGATGATGACGTCATAGTAACAGAAGCGTGTCAGGGGGGGGGGGGGAGCGTTATGGTTTTCGCTCAAGTATACCAAGTAGTAAAAGCATATAAAATGTTAACACTCAAGTGTACCCAGTAGTTAAAGCGAGCGTGTTGGGAGGAGCGTTACGGGTTTCGATCAAGTATACCCAGTAGTAAAAACATATAAGATGATGACGTCATAGTAACAGGAGCGTGTCGGGGGAACGTTGCGGTTTTCGCTCAAGTTTAGTATACCCAATAGTAAAAGCATGTAAGATGGTGATGTCATAGTAACAGGAGTGTGTCGGGGGGGGGGGTGGCGTGGCGTTACGGTTTCGCTCAAGTATACCCAGTAGTAAAGCATATAAAATGCAAAACAACAACAACAACAACTGAAAAATGATACTAACAAAGGAGTTCTTAGAATTATTATAATACTTGTCAGCCTTCATGAAACCCCTTTTCAGGTCTGCTATTGAGCTTATGCCCTACCACTGGTAGACTATTCTAACTGAAATTTGCCTCAAACATTGACCATACCTCGCACTTATCTTTTAATACCGTCAGTGTACCACATTTTTTGAGAGCACTCCCCCCATCTTCCCTCCTTTGACAAGGCACGACAATGAGGTTTAAATTTCTACATTGATTCGGTCACCACACCGAAAGATGACGGACGTACGACACGTGTGACTTTCCGTTCTGTGACCGGCGAGGAATTACGAAAATGGTGGTTCATTTTGCGTTACGCAATCGCGAAGATTATTAGTACGCTTGATGAGTGTGCCACCGTGTAATTTGATGTCTGGTTTGTTTCCATCTATCGCGGGCTACTAGATTTCCAGTCCGTCTAATTAGCCTTCTGAGTTTGAAATTCGAAGTATACAGCCGGAGCACGATTGTACGCGAGTGCTGTTTACCCATCGCCACCCCGCCTTGCCGCACGCCTGGTTACCCAACAGAAAACCAACAACGTTTTTTTTTTTTGTTCCACCTTTGGCTTCCGAGTAAATTAAAGTTCAAGTTAGAATTTTTCGATTTTCATTAGGGCTCGTGAAGAAATTGCGGTCGACGGAGCCGCAATCGAGAACGAACGGCCGAAGCTTTGTTCGCATCTTTTGGGACGTCTATCATTATAGATGTCCGGTAATTTCATGTTAGCTCTTCTATACTCGAGTGCACCTATTGGGAACCTAATGAAAAAGACTTCTTAATTTCGTGCGGTACTCGAGTGTAGGTACTGCACTTATCACAATTAGCCGAGATTTGGTTTCGGCTCTGCCCCGCCGGATCGACGGTAGCTGCGGCATGAACCGCAGCAACCAGCAGCAGCCGGTGATCTTCGATAATGGCTGCACGTTCTGGCATTCTTTTTATCATTTTGAAACACCACGTTTCGCACGAGCAAACCTATTTATGTATTTCGTATAGGCTAGAAATAATGTGTCGCGTTATTTCCGTATTCGCATCTCCTCGTTCGAGTTACCTAACGCGGTTTCTCTGTTTAGCAGCTGACACGATGCGCTCATCACTTTTCATTGACACATGTGGTGTGTCACAAAAATATCGAAATGTATACTTATCGGTTCGGCGGCAGGGTTTCATATGCATACTGCAGGATCGGAAATCTGGCGGATGTGTTGCGCTTACAGCAGGCATGGTGGTGCAGAAGAGAATCCTCTCGATGTGCGCCATAATTCATCAGTCTGTCGACGTTATGTGGTTTCATGATTACCAACATAACATTGAATTGTCCAACTACTCTCAAATTCACTTCCTGAAGCCAAGTTCAAATAAAAGGCTAGGACATAGGCGCAAATAGGGGGCTAAAAAGACTTAACCCCACCCTCTGATCTCCCCCTTCATTTGCGCCTGTGTCCAAACCCCTTTTTAACTTCGCTTCAAGAAGCTAATTTACCATCCCCACAAAAAAAAAATTATACGGTCGAAGAATTTTTACAGGGTGTCTACAAGGTCAGGAAGTCGGAAAATATCAGGATTTTTGAAATAGGTCAGGAAGTCAGAGGAACATGAGGAAAATTTTGAGGAACTTACTCATAAGTCAGAACAAAGTTGGTAAATTACCATCCAATGGAAGATTCTGTAGGAAATAGGAAATCCCATAATAATAGGAATAAATAAGAATTAAGAAATAATACTGTATTGACGTAATGAATTCATAGAGTAAACCCTTTCCTCCTCTTCACAACTCAGTTCGCGCAACATAACAGTCTTATGCCAAAGTGACGGATTCTTCAAATACAAAATGGGTGGGGGTGGAGGAGGCTATCGTGTCTTCAGTCCCGAATCCAGTGTATCGGTGAGCACCTGAACACTGACGAAACAAGCGGGCATTTTGACTCAAAATTCCGAATCTGGAGAGAGCTTTCATGTCACCAGCCCCCTCCCACTAAGGTGGTCCTTATTTTCGAAAAGTCAAAATTTTTCCAAGCGCGTGTAATTTAGATTTTGCTGCTTTCAATTTCTAAAATATTTCTGTATAAAAATTCCGAGATAGAATGGGAGGAAAATTTAGCATTAGTAGGGGGTAAGACCAGGAGATCTGCTCTTCCCTAATCTGTCCAATAAATACACTAGAAGAAGTATTTAGGAAAATGGATTGGGAGAAGAAGGAGTTGGGATTCTATGGTGAGTACTTATGTGACCTGAGATTCGCGGATAATTGCCAATTCACCGAGAGAATGAAAAGAAATGGGAGAAGAATTTATTGCCAAAAGGAGGGAAGTGGGTCTAATTATAAATGGAGCGAAAGCCAAAGATCTATCAAAAAAGAAAATAGAAAAAATCGAAATAAGTGGGGTAGAAATTGAGAGGCTAGAGGAAGTGGAATATTTGAGGCAATTAATTTCGTTCAAAAATAAGAGGGAAACGAATTAAGTAGAGGGATACAAACACAGTGGAAAAACTTTTGGTCATTGAAGAAAATTTTCAAAGAAATGGGCCCGAGGTGGAGGAGAGTAGACGCCAACAAAGACGAATGGAAAAGATGCGAGGAGGCATATGCCTTAGAATGGGCTAATGGCAGCGATAGGGAGGAGATTTCCTCCAGTTTTCTCTGCCATTGATGTCGAAGTAGCATTAAGAGAAAAAAAAAACTGTTATCGCTGAAATAAATAAAAAATAATAAATTGTGACGGAATTTGCGCCGAAAAACGCACGGAAACACGTAATAACGACTTTAATTCCACACAGCACAAAACAGTAGCTGAATCGCTTTGAAAACGCACGATTTATCGCATACAAAACTAGACCGTACAGCGACGGCCAGCGGCCTTTACCTCGGCGTTATCGGCAATACTTCTTATCGCTCTCGTTATCGATTTTCTATTCCGTTTGCTCGAAATATGTCGATCGTTTTTCACTTATCTCGAATGTTCGGGAGCGTTCGCCACACTGCCCCCTCCTTAAGTCTGGATATCCCGGCCTGGCTCTAGATCTTCATGATCGCTATACCAGACCGCCAGGACTTTGGTTCGTCCATCACCACCAAGCTTCCAAATCCGGTATAAAACATCTTTGATCCGCCAGAGTACGATGTATGGTTCTTCCCAATGACTCTGTAGCTTCGGGTTTCTTCCTCTCTTTAGTTGCGGATTGTAAAACACGGTCCCTCAGCCTGGAAGCCGATCTCGTTGGCTTTGATGTCATATAGCGAGTCTTCATCCGGTCGCTGGCAATTCGCAAGTGATTACGGACCATGCGATGAGTAGAGTCGAGCTTTTCCCTCAGTTGTCTAACAAACTCGTTCACCAGTTGTGGCTGCTGAGGTGGAGTTCTAAACTCCAGATCGCATAGTAATCGTAACTCCCGGCCAAAAACGACCTTTGCGGGAATGTGCTGTGTACACTCATGAACAGCTGATCTGTAGGCCAACAGAAACAACGGGATGTGTTGGTCCCAGTCTCTTTGGCCAGGTACTCCTTGAACGTCCGGTTGAATCGCTGAACCATGCCGTCGGATTGCGGATGCAGTGGAGTAGTTCTCGTTTTCCGAATCCCCAGAAGATGGCATACTTCTTCGAACAACCTGGGTTCGAAGTTTCTCCCCTGGTCTGTATGAGGCTCCAGTGGGACACATAACGTGTGATCCAATTCTCCGTCAGTGTTAGCATCGGATATACTTCTGGTCATTTACTGAAGTAATCGCTTAGACCGAGCACATACCGGTTTCCAGCATCCGAGAGCGGGAATGGTCCTGCAATATCCAATGCGACCCGTTCAAATCAGTATCCAACGTTGTACTTCTGCATCCTCCCGCGAGACCGAGTTTGTGGTCCTTTCACTGCAGCACAAGCTGTGCAGCGGCGATGCCAGTCTTCCACATCTTCCTTGTGCGTCGGCCAGTAGAAGCGCTCTCGAATCTTCGCTAGAGTTTTTGTGGTGCCCAGATGCCCTCCGGACACTTGGTCGTGTACACCACGTAGGATTTCCGGAACCTTCTTCCGTGGAACGATGATCTGCATTTGCACGGTTGTGCCATCTTCTGACTCCCAAGTCCGCACCAGAAGACCGTCACTAATGCGCAGCGAGTTCCACTGAGCCCACAGAGCTTTCAACTCTCGTGACTGATCGAAATGTCCTACCACGGCGGTCTTTCGCCTGCTTGCTTGGCTCACAGAATCCAACCAACGACTTCATCCTCCAGCTGATCTTTCTTCAGCGCGTCACTAGACTGTAGTGATACCCGCTTGACAGACGCGAGTTCCTTCTTCTCCAGTCGCTGACAAAACCAACAGTCTGCTGCGCATGGTCGCCTCGACAGTCCATCCGCATTTCCATGGCTTTTGCCTTTCCGAAACTGTATTTCGCGGGAATACTCCTGCAGCTGCTGAAGTCACCTCGCGATCTGTCCCTCCGAATATTTGAAGGACATGAGCCACTGTAATGCCGAATGGTCATTCCGGAGAGTAAATTTCTGGCCATACAGATACTGGTGGAACTGGCGCAAAGTCTTGACCACAGCAAGGAGAGTTGTTTCGCTCAGGCCGCGAAAGACTTACTGTAGTAAGCAATGACGCGCTCATTCCCGTCTTCCAGCTGGGCAAGTACGCCTCCAATGGCTGCGTCGCTGGCGTCTGTGTCCATAATGAACGGCTGCTCCGGTTTTTGGAAAGCCAAGACTGGAGCCGTACACAACAGCTTCTTCAACTTCTCGAAAGCTTCTGTGCACTTAACAGTCTAGACAAATTCCCGGCGATCTTCTGTCAGCTGATGCAGCGGTCGGGCAATACCAGTAAAGTCTCGGATATACCTTCGGTAATAGGAACAGAAGCCGAGGAAGCTCCTGGTCTGACGCTCGTCCACTAGAACCGGTCAATTTTCCACTGCAGAAAACTTATCTGGATCTGTCCAAATTCCTTCCTTGGAGATGACGTGGCCCAAAAGTCGTACCTCCTTCTGGGCCAGGGAACACGTCTTTGGTGACAGCTTCAACCCGGCGCTCTGGAATCTGGAGAACACCTGTCTAACCTTGTCTAGGTGCTGCTGCAGGGAGGATCCTCCGAATATGACCACATCATCGAGGTACACCAGGCAGATTTTGCTTAGTAGGCCTCGCAGGACTGTCTCCATCAGACGCTCAAACGTAGCCGGCGCATTACACAGTCCAAAAGGCATCACTGTGTACTGCCAGAGTCCGGAACCAGAGGAGAACGCTGTCTTCTCTTTATCTTTTGGATGAAGGGCCACCTGATGGTAACCACTCTTCAGTAAAATCGAAAAAGAAACCTACAAAGTTTCAGGTCGATCAGATTTTAGGGGAATCCGTGCCACAAGCTCCCTTTCGTTCTTATGGGAAAAACACATGGAGTTTTGACTTTTGTTCCAGACTAAATTTCCCTCCTACATTCATCAGGATCAAAGCCCGTAAATCAAACAATAGAACATGTTATCGAATTCAGCTTGTGACACCGGAAAATAAATCTTTTGTTTTCAACTTTTAGGTTTTAATAAAATGTTCAACTTTCTCAAATTTTAGGCTCTAGGTCAAACAGGGAATCCAGTAAAAGCAGAATAGTCATTGAAATTCGAAATCCAACGTTTGCTGCCGACTTTCAGATTTTCGAAATGTCTTCCACTTTTCAACTTTGTTTCGACCTCTCAGATAACGTTCGATACTCAGCTTAAAACTTTCGACTTTTGACTGACTATAGTCTCTGACAGGAGTCCAGGGTACTCCATTTTCAGAAACGAAATTTGACTTTCAGTTTGAGGGGAGGGGGGAGAAGAAAAACTTGCCGACGAATATTTTTTTTAGCTGAAAATTCGCCGGCAAAATTTTTTTTGAATTAAAAATTTGCCGATTTTTTAATCTAAAAAAAAAACAACAAACAAACATTCCCAGTTGACGGATAATGTCAGAATGATGTAAGACTGTGAGAATAATGAGGGAACAATGTCAAAATAATTTTGTCCTGACAGATATAATGTAAGGTGCTATACTTTTTGCAAAAGTGTCGAGAGTCTCATTCTGACACTTGACTGATACCTGACACTTTCCGTCAACTGGGTTCATAAAAAATAAAAAATTCAAATGAACATAGTTTCAAAATTGACCGACTCCAAAATTATTGGGGTGGGGGTGTCTCCCCCTCCTCAACTATGGTTTCGTCGTTGAGAGCTGCATCAAATCGGTCGTAAGGCTAGTAACCTCTTCATCATAGGTACGATGGTTTTTGGAGCCAATTTATCTACTTCTTACGTCTCCTTAGCTAAATAATAGTATGTTATTATACAAGGTGCTAAAGTGAGCGATGAAGTTCGAGTGCGAGTTTACGAAACGAGCCATTAGGCGAGTGAAGTAAATGCACGAGAGATTCGCTCACTTTGGCACCGTTGTATAATACACGACGTTTTATTCTACAGATGAGAGGAAAGCACACGAACAAGTACAAAAAATCTGGAACATCAAAGACGTACATAAAATAAGTTATTAGATCCTTGAGCCGTCAGTGTAGAAACGCGCATACGCGGAAACATATTATCATAGAACAGCTGTTTTGTCGAACTCATTAATTTCCTATACATTTAAAAATTCATTAAATCCCACTTGTAACGTGTCCAGGAAAAGGGCCTTAGTGGTAAATGAACATCCAGGCCCTTTTTCTTGTGACACGTTACGCTTCCATTCTTCAAAATCATGACGCACTTAAACAGTCACTTTAGCTCCTAAAACAGTGATTAAAATCGTATTTTATCATCATATGTAGAATAAATTAATTTATCGTTGAAAATTATAACATTTAGAACCAATGTGCTGTTTTCAGTTTAACTGCATTCTCTTCTTAACCGTGAAAAAAGTACAAGTTTCTGGAACTACCTATGGCTCTCGACTTTTTCTGAAATTCTCAAACATGCTGAGAATATTTTACTATTGTTGGAATTGAAGCTAGAATAGTGTAGCCACTCACGTACTGTTGGGTCAGTTGCCATATTAAACACATCTGCATATTTGAAAATGTGAACACATGCCACGATTGTCTTCAATTTATTTAGAAAAAAAAAAAAAAAATACTGGGACTCGGGTGCTTCAAAGCTTCTCCCAAAATGTGGCTCTATTTTTACCTTCTTAGCTTTCCTCACTTTCTTATCCACGTGACTATGTAGAGGTACATTGATGAAGCACACGATGTGAAATATACATCAGCACGTGCATCGACAGCATTCGCGGCGGACTTCCCTTACCTAGTAATTACGCGATACAAATTAAATCGCATTCGCTTGTTTCAGAACACGTTACTTAGAAATCCAATCGACGGTAGGTATTTCTCTAATTTAAAATCGATCCCTTTTCGGTGTCGAGTCCGTACATTCATAATTACAGGGTCCGAGAAAATTGAACCAAGACGAGCGCTGAGACCAAGAGAACGCGCATATGCGATTTTTGGCCACTTTCCTTTCCATTTTTTCCGTTTATTTTTGTTTTTGCTTCGATCGTCGTAATTAATTTTACCGACCCTGAACTCGTTTCACTTTTCATTGTAACGATTGTTCGCGGGAATGATCGCGACGCAGTACATGTACCGTATTTCGATAAGCAGAATGCACTGGAAAAGCGAACTCGTTCTTCATTTTATAGGAACAAAATTCAGAGTGATTTTACGAGGTACTTACTTGCAATCAAATGCGCTTTCCGGTCACTGTGAAAAGTATCCGAATTGAAGGAGGGAGATCCGATTTACAGAAGTTGTTGAAAATGCAATCGAATTGTACATGGTTCTGAAATGTCAAATCACTGGCTTACAGTCCAGATGCTAGTTACAAGAATGTGAAGAAAACCCTTTTTGAAGAAAAAGCGCCACTGGGCACATTCGCATGGACCTTAAGGAGTACTTTGAGAGTTGTGGCTATCTCCGGGAGCCACATTTGATCTCCCAGAAGCACATATTCTACTTCTCAGCAATTTTTCTTCAATAACTCTTTAGCCATACATCCTAAATTAAAAATGTAAATCGCAAAATTATAATAATACGAGTCATATTAGCGTTTAACGGGATTTTCTACGTTATTTCTTAATTGTAATTAACTTGATTAACAAGTTGTTGTTTTTAAAGTTGATTCCTTCCCATCTTTGGGATACGCCTCAGCAACCCTTGTCCAGCGACCGCGCACCCTCGCATCCCTCCTGTGTTATATGTGTGATTTCGTCTTTCCATTTTTTGGCGTCCTATTCTACTTGTTGTCTCCTCCCTCCTGCGGCAACCATTCTAGAGTTCTCCTTTGCCACGTATCCTCTGTGTTACGTATAATGTAATCTACGTACATAAATTTGAGTTTCTCGATGCTGTATCTCATGTCTTTAGTTCCAGTCAATGTTTTGGTTGTGACACTTATCATCTTGTCCCTCAGTTTAGTTTCCCTTTATGCTGCGTTCCATTGCTAATTATGATCTGTGTATTTCGTCAAATTGGGTTGTTATCGGTGCTCAGGTCTGTGCATCGTCAGTTAACACTGGGTAGATAAAGGTTTCCAGAAGAATAGCTCTTAGTATTAATGGGATCTTTGATTTGAACACCCCTTTCATTGCCCAAAAGCTTTTCCACGCCTTTGACGTCTTTGTTGTTGTTTCTTTACCCAGTCTATCTTGGAACGCAATTATCTGGCCCAGATACGTTGTTTCCTCCGCCGAATTTATTTCTTCCCCTATTCGCCTACAGTTTACATTTCTTGTACCATCCGAAAGTAAAACTTTTTTCTTTGTATTTGGTGGCCATTTCTTGAGAGTCGATGTTTTACGAGAATAGCGCCACATCATCCGCGAACCTTTGAGGTTACTTAACCATCTATCGTCTTTCTTAAACCCCTACCCTTCCTATCCCTTTTCCCAGAAAATTTCTTCTCTTACTCGTTCAAATAAGTCAGGGGATAGTGGATCCCCTTGTTTTGTGAGTTGTGACAAACAAATCGCAAAATTAGTCAACGCTAAACTTTATATAAAAATGGTCTCCTGTATTTTTTCGCATCTGTCTGAGAAACCCCGAAAACAGGGGGTGAAAAATAAGTTCATATAATGCAGTACTTATTAACATAGACATTGAGGGGTGAAACGTCATTGTTTAAAATCATTCCCTCCTTGTACAACACACATCAGATTGTGTTTTATTTGTACTGGAATGAGTTGTAATAATGGTTATGTTGAACTTTTTATGAGGAGAAAGTAAAATCAGTGTATGCACTGTGGGAGTTTTGAAACAATCTCATTCATGTGGTGCAAGAAGGGGTGGAGCAGGTACAGTGGAAACATTCCTATGGGTGGAAAGTTATGATGTTTGAGGAGCAATGCCGGGCAAAACTTACATCCGTACTATTGACTTGACCTCGTGGAGTGATAGAGGAAAGAAACACTTATGATCCCCGAAGAGCCTAACATGGCCCCTAGTAGAGGCAAAATTCTTAAAATACTCCTTATGATATCAGTTACAGAATAACATGTACATTTTCTTCAGAAATGTAGTCAGCGGGATTATTTATTTCTAAGCGACCGCCGCCATTTTTTGAAAATATTTTTGGCGGGATTCAGTTCGAAACAACAATATACACGGTCCTACAATCCTCAAATTTCCAAAATCCGCAATCTTTACATCAAAGTCATGATTTGGAATCAAAATTTGCAGTCTTACCTAATATTTTGAAAACTAAGTTGACAGTTTTTATTCGCTCGTTTTGCAAACTGAAGAATATTTTTTGAATTTGCAAGCAAGAATGAAAATAAAATTTTTCAGATTTTTTTCAGTTGAAGATTCACATAATCTGCTAATTAAGGGTGACTTTTTGCCTAGTGACGAAAAGAAAAATTGTTGTAGGTTGAGGAACTTCTCCTTACGTAGTTGCCAAAGACTAAAGTGATCATTATCCTTCAATAAGGAATTTCGAGATTCAAGCCAGATGGGTAAGCAAATGGAGAAACATGCAAATAGATAGACTGACACTAACTGGGTATCCGACAGACAAGCATACTGATTTACAAGGGCGGAACGAAAAGACTGTCAATTTTGCGAACTGGAAGAGTTTTCCAATCAATTAGTTGAAACAATAAAAAAAATAATTTATTATTTTTATTTTGTAAATTCAGGTATTGTATTATAATGGATCTGAGTTCAATTGTTAGCAAAATGTTCTTTTTTTCTGTAAAGATGCTTCCAACCATACTAAATATTAACTTTTCAAGACTTCTGTATTTTTATTTTTCCAAATTCTACGAGACTAAATTAGCAAAATTTTGGAATCGATTACCAGGAAAAAAAGGCTACACTTCGCTTGCCTAAAAAGTTATCTATAGTACACACCTCTGGGATTTGCCAATCTGAAGATTCAGCTATTGAAGACCTGGGACCTGGATTGCTCATGGCTCAAATGGCTTCTCAAAGAAAAAAAAAATTAGTTTGTCAGCAGATGGTTCCAGATTTCCAGAACAGTCGGTATTATTGGTTTTCCATTTTATGGCAGTATTTACTTGAAGATTTAATTCCGTCAACCCCAAAATAACAAGAAAAAACTCCTGACATCATCCCGGAGCTACTGTCTGACGAAATTGAAAAACCTTTTATGTTTTAGAAAACGCCCTTACACCAATCTGAAATTTAATTATTCAGCTTTGTTAACTGAAGAACGATAAGTATACCAGCTATTGACGTTTATCTGAAAACAAAAAATTTCGGGATCCAAGACCGTCGGGTAAGCAGACTCAAAAACAAACATCTGGCAGAAAGGTCGAATAACTCGTCGGGTCAGTACGATTTGAAGGCAAATCCCAAATAGCTAGTTTTGCTACAGAAGGAAAACAAGGTTTCACATCACTAGTATTATTGGCAAAAATGGAATTGATCAACAAGATAATGTATTGAGAAAAAAGATTGACAGCAACATTAATCATGGCGTTATATTTGATGCTGCATGAATTTTTTTCCGATAATACCAAACTCTCAATTTTGAGAATAATTGGATCTGCTTTTCCAAATCGCACTGACCCAACGAACTATTGTCTGACTTACTGACTGATTGACTGATTAACTGACCAAATGACAGACGAGTATTAAGAGACAGATTCACTGATGATAGACAATATAGCCTATCCAGAAACCAGCGAAGGTGTAGGGGGCAAGACTTGGATGGCCTTAACTTCATACCTGAACAATTCCTCATTTTCGAGAAAAATTGGATTTGCCTCCAAATGGCACTGACCCGAGGAATTATTGTCTGACTTACTGACTGCTTGACTAACTGACTAACTGAAAGATGGATAGTATTAAGGGATAGACTCATTAATGACAGACAGTGGCGGATCCAGAAACCTGTGAAGGGGTATGGGATAAGACTTGGATGGCATTCATGCCTAAAAATCACTCATTTTCGAAAAAAGTTAGATTTGCTTCCAAATCACACTGACCCGACGAACTATTGTCTGACTTACTGACTGGTTGACTGACTAACTGACCAACTAACAGATAGATGGACGAGTGTTAAAAAGCAGATTCATTGATGACTAGAGTGCGGCATAATATGCAAGTGCATATTTTTCAGGTCATCTCTGATAGCAAAAGTGAGGAAAAATGTTTACGTTTCAGAAAAATCCCTGCACTTTGAGCCCCATTTCACTTTGCATATTTTTAATATTTGGGGTAAAAATTCACATTTTCACATATTTTGTTGTTGTTGTTTTTTGTGTGTTTTAACATATTTTTAATTATTCCTCCCGGTCATTGATGCGATGCCCGAAAGGGTAGTTTCCGGTGCCTGGGGTGCGATGTCATAGGAGCCACTTTGGCATGCGTGCATCGCCATACGTCCCACCACACCATATTCTTACTTATTTTGCCAAATTTACAAAAACTGTCCAAAATACGGCTATTTTGCGTTTCATTAAAAAAAAAATTGACTCATGTTAGGGAGGAAAAAAGTTGAAAAAATTGTTTGTTTTAGCAACTTTTTTTTTGCGGTTTGGTAATAATGAAAAACTAGGTCCCTTTTTTTCATTCTTAATACGTATTTAAGTTTTGTCAGGCGTTTCAGTTTAGAATAAAATTTGAACAACAATTTATGAATGGGGCGTTCAAAAAGCTGTAAAATGATACCCATACTGATTTTACATATTTTTACATATTTCTAGGAAGAACGTATATTTTTGCGGTAAAAAAAAATCGCATACTTTATGCATATTTGGGTCTTTTTTTTTCTTTTGCGCATATCATGCCGCGCTTTATTAGTGATAGACAATGACCCGTCCAGGAACCCAGCAAAGGTGTAGGGGACGTAAAAAATTCCTCATTTTCGAGAAAATTTGGATTTGCCTCCAAATCGCACTGCCCCGACGAAATATTGTCTGACTTACTGACTAGTTAACTAACTAAGTGACCAATTAACAGACAGTTAGACATACGAGTATTAACAGACAGATTCATTGATGACAAAAAATGGCGCATCCAAAAACGTGTAGGGGTAAGATTTGGATGGTCCTAACTTCATACTTGAAAAATCTTTAATTTTCGAGATAAATTGGACTTGCCTCCAAGTCGCACTGACCTGACGAACTGTGTATTATCTGACTTACTGACTGGTTGACTGACTAACTGACCAATTGACAGACAGTTAGACAGACGAGTATTAAGAGACAGACTCATTGATAACAACAGACAGTGGCGGGTCCAGAAACTAGTGAAGGAGTAGGGAGTAAGATGTAGATGGCTTTAACTTCATACATGAAAAATCCTGAGCGCAGCGAGGGATTTTTTTCTTTACTGTTTAGGGCAGAGGCGTCGCTAGAATTATTATTGTTTTTATTTTATTTTATTTATTTATTTATTTATTTATTATTATTATTATTATTATTTTTTTTTTGGGGGGGGGATTTTTTGTAGTGTTGACCTATATTTATCGACGTCGGTGTATTTCTTTTTTTTTTGGTCTACAGATGTATTATGTTGTGTGTATATTGTGAG
This sequence comes from Acanthococcus lagerstroemiae, assembly GCA_031841125.1. Lineage (NCBI taxonomy): Eukaryota > Metazoa > Arthropoda > Insecta > Hemiptera > Eriococcidae > Acanthococcus > Acanthococcus lagerstroemiae. The sequence continues at coordinate 36,905,274 of CM063108.1, read as the reverse complement.
TTAAGTGTATGGTATACGGTACTACTAATTGCTCCATCACACAGTACTAATTCGTTAACAAATTTTCTAAACTACGAGTACGAGTGTAAGTATAATCGATATTTGAATGAATTGGAAGGGGAAGGTAATTTTGATCATTTCCGCCTCTTTCCCTTCCTAGCGACGCCCATGGTTTTGGGCAGAAAACAGGCCGAGATTAGCCCTTCTTTAACACTTTTTGCAACATTTACTATCTTATGTAATGTAAACTTGAACACGAAAAAGAGTATAATCTCTGTTTCCCCCTTTGAATTGCCACTGATAACAAGCTATTCAACAAGCTAATAAACAGTAGGCAGGATAGTCAGTATCGACTAGTGGGCTTATTCGGACCGGGCAAATTGTAGGTTCGCTAACAGGGGTGTCGTGAGGCCATTTTGGTGAAGACGATTCTTCGTATTCGTTTGGGGGGGGGGGGCTTTTTTTTCCCGGGTCAGATGAGGAAATAGTAAATAATATTTGTAGTATATTTTTATTATTCATAACACAGAAAGTATAGATAATGTAATGCCCATTTTTATGAGACATGCTTAAGCAAAATAATATTATGTATAATATCATTTCTTAAAAATAACATGGATGAATAAACATTGCTCGTTTCAGCAAACTTGTCAATTATCTCTTCATTTGACACTCTCCAGAATATCACTTCCTGAAGATAGGGTCATCATGGCCGATGTCCAGTCATCCAACATGATGCTTCTAATTGGATTTTTTACTATTTTTAGCATACTGAAAGCCCTTTCTGCAGAGCCACTTGTCACAGCTAATGTGAACTAACTTTGTTGGTTGACCGCCCTCCCCCCCCCCTATTTTGAAATGTTATAAGGTTGTTTAAGTAATATAATTGAATACCAAGTTGTGTCAGGCAGAGAAAACACTAACTGCTATTTCAAATTAGGAGGGTCAACCAACAGGGTTTCAGGGGGGGCTTCTTTATTGGACCAAAGGGGTCACGACACCCCTGGCTAGCATCGATTGAAGAAAAACTGATATAAGGAAAACAGGGCGAAAACGGGGAGTTCAGCACAGCAGTTTACGGCAATTTTAATGATTTTTCAAAATATCTCTAGAATGAATGCGGTTAACGGAAAACTGAAAAGAACATACCCTGCAGCAAACAAAATTTCCTTTCAGATGAGATCATTTTTATCGAAATCCGAGTGATTTTCTTTTTCGCATAAAAATAGCATTACATCGTTGTTGTTGTTATTATTGATTTAATTCGTTGTTGTTGTTGTTTCCCCGGTTCGAATACGAACGCAGCGAATGTCGGCAAAGTGGAAGTGGCTGATGATGCTCTTACAGCTATTTAAACATGTACTAGTAAATAGCAACTTCTATCAACTAAATTTTCCCCAAAATATGTGCTTAACGAGCGTGAACTCCGGAAGGAACACTGTCTCATAACCAAAAGGAAGCTTCAGTATATATTTTGCAAACTCTCAAGACGTGCTGATCAACGAGGTCAATGAAACATAATTTTTGAAGAAATTCGATGTTGGCCATTACACTCGGGGTCAAAGTTTCCACTCTCCAGTAGGATTGGGCGACTGAACTGCAAAAACAGAAACAAAAACGAATAGCGTTCGCCGATCGCGGAACATCATCGTTTTTCGCCGTGCGGACGATTTAAATCACGTCCGTTGTAATTGCTCGAAATTCTTTTGTTAACTTCACTGTGATTTATTGAAAAGGAAAACGGACGCGCTGTTCGCAGACTTGACGAAAATCGCATTGCTTTAAAAGTGAAAGTAGCCGATGAAAATAATGTTTCTTAACGACCTGATTTTATTTGTTGTTATTCAACCAACAACGCGATCGGCGAGAATGAGAAACAAAAAATGTAAACACAGCGCTACGATGACGCATTGAGTGTTTTCCCGCGTTTTCCTGCACCGTTGAAACAATGACATACGGCGGTTGAAAACAAAAAATGCTGACGCCGGAGAATGTGTGACCAGAGCTCTTGCACGGGTGGTCGAGTTCAGTATGCACTCGTCCGATGGCCGAATAAACGTGGAAAGTCAACGGGATGTGTCAACTTAGAAAGGCCCGATGCTAGAGGAGTAGCAGCTGAGCACAGAGAAGTTGGCAAGGAGAACACCACTCCACTAAAAATTAAATACCTAGTCTCCAGTATCTCAGTTGGCAAATTAAAGAACATTGTCGTTTTTTTTCTGTCCTCTTACTAAAAGGTTCTATAGTTTCACACGGGTATAACGAATCGCGATTTTGATTCCCAACTAGCCCGCACAAGCGCACATCCTTGATCACCCGTTCGCGAACGGGTGCGACTGTGCGAGCCGTGCGAGCGCATCCGAGAATGTTCGGACTAACTTCGGAATCAAAATGGCGGTCCAGTATACCTGTGTGAAAACTGTAGTACTTACCCTACTTTTATTTGCCATTTTTGTCGCCGTGTGGCTGAGTGGTAACGTGCCCGCTTCGCAATTCTTCCGTCCCGGATTCGAGTCCCACCAACGCCGGGAAGCTTGTGATATTCGAATACCCCCACTAACATCCTAGCGAACACAGCGACTACAGTATCATTCGAGGTGGAAACATAACGCGTCCTGTAACCCTCGCCAGGACACACGAACAAGGCACTACAATCGTAGGACGTGTTACCACCAGATCAGAAATATTGGTGCTGTGCGTGTGCACATCGTGGACAGCTTACTTAACGTCGTGAAATACGTGGCCTGTAAGCGAACTACATAAGGATTGCGAAGTGGGCACGATACCACTTGGCCGTACAGCGACATTTTTTCGCAATAGTAGAATTATATTATCTCAGCAAATTAAAACTTAAATCGATGATATAAAGTGTTGATTTTTGAGAAAATTTATCTCTGGCTAGTCTTCACTTTTATTTTCCAATCGTAAGCCATTTCTAGAGCACGTCTTTCATTTTTTTCGGCTTTTTTGACATGAGTGAATAAATAAATCGACTTTCTTCTTCAACCTGATAACGTTCCTGAACATATTTTTGAATACTTGTGACAGTTTCAGTGAACCCAGCTGCACGAGATTACTTCAAAAATGTATTGTTGAGTTCTTAATTTCCTAAATGTAGAATAAAATATAATACCCAGTGAGGATAATTTGTCAAATTATTTACAACGAGTATACGAGTATAATCTTTACAAGGGTACCGGCAAGTTTCAAAAATAGTTTTCCTCCCGCGGTGGATCAAGGCCCCACCCAGGGGCCAGTCCTGAACATCGTTGGGTGGCTCCGTGTATTTTATAAGGACATGAAATAAAAGATTGGGGTGTCCCTCCTCCACTGCCTTACATACTTTCGAGTAGGTTCAGCGCGGGGCGGGAAGAGGGGCTTACCCTTTTAAATTACATATTGTTTGTGAATATTACTTAAATACTAATACAACCTTTTAAAGCTAGACTAGATTAGTCTGTCTGTCCTCAGTCCGTCAGTGTCTAAGTCTACTTGGTTGTCTTCTGTCCCCTTCGATTAGCTTCTTTTTTCTTTCCCCGCCTACCACCCAAGATGGGAGGTTCGTTCCAAGTAAAGGGGGCCGCCTCCATGATCAGACAGTTACCACAAGACGTCTGCCTCCAGTTCTTTGTTGCTCCCTCGAACTGGTAGGAGCGAGTGAATCTAGTATTAGATTCCAGGATCTGTCACCAGTGATTTCCCCGGGACGGAAGGGGACGTTCACAGGTACCTGGGTGCCATTGGGATTCCCCTTTCTTCTTCAACCTTTCTCCTCCGCTACTGTCAGTGTCTCCTGTCTGCTCCTACAGCTTCGGTGGGGATGCCAGTCGGCGTTGTATTGATGATAGGCCTGCCTTCTACCGCTGGGCTCTTCGACTGGCGACTACGGGAGTTCCCTGATTCCCGCCAGTCATGCTGGTGCATCGCCGCCGTGGACTCCGGGTACAGGTCCTGCCTGATTCCCGATGTTGGTGCCAGTTCGAGAATAGTTAAGCAAACCCAACGTCAGACTATGAAGATGTTATTTTCCAACGCGTTGCACCGTTTTTTTGTTGCGGATTGTCGCAAACGAAATTTAAAGTATCTGAAAGTCATAACATCATGCTACATCTCATCAGTCCCGTAGCCATGGGAGGGAGCAAGTTGGGGCTGAGTCCCCTCTAAAGGTATCTTGTGCCTTCCGAGGCAAAGAAACCAAAAAAAAAAATCATCGTGCTGAACGAGAAAGAAAGAAGAGATGAAGAGAATAAATATCACAGAAACATCTTAAAATTTAACAAAAACTTGGTTAACTAATTTGGGACTCTTGGATTCGGAATGGGATTTCGAAAAAACGTGTTTTAAAGGCAAAAAATTGCTAATTTTTGCATGTTTTAATTTCAATTTCAGATGCTTTGGGGGTGAACACTTTGTATTAATAGTAATATTCATCGTATCCAGAAACAATCGAGAGAAAATGAGGTGCTCACTCTGTGTACCAAATCCATTTTAAACGTTTGAACAACGAACTAAGTCCGGGTCGCGGTCCACACGTACAGTCTTGTCAGATTTACATGATCAGTTCAAATTTGTCAAATAAGACGTCATGTCTGGACAGCAAAATGGACGTCGTACATAACAAGTTTGATGGCGTGAGGCTTCATTTTCAGTAAATTGTCAAACTTTGATCTAAGCAAAACTGACAATAAGAGACTGTACGTGTTGACACAGGGGCACAACCAGAACTTTTTTTGGTGAGGGCTAGAATGTAGGGGAAAAAACTTGGGCATGGGTGAAAGCTCGATTTGTTACGTCTACCTGATTTAGTTCCTACATACCTTCATGAGCTGTAAATTTGTACGAACCTACGACACAACGTAACCGCATCAGGCTATCGGCATCAATTTTTTTCGTATCGAAATTGATTTTGAAAAAATTTTGAAGAATTTTGGGGCCATAGCCCATTAGCCCCTCCTTGGTTCCGTTCTTGACACTGTGTGGACCTAGCTTAAAACTGACAAAATAAATTACAAATAAGTACATGTTCTACATGCAACAAATACGGCCAGACTATGTGTCGCCAAATGAACACCTTCCGGTCGTCGTTTTACTGTAATCAGGAGGCAGGGGGCGAAAATAAGTTGGATTCACCGTGTCCAGTTGCGGTCTACTGCTAATAGTAAATCCCTGCGGTCGTATTTTGACTTCCTCCCTTCATTCTGTGCGTGTTTAATGGTACTGCGGTATAGTGGCCGTGCCATTTCATGATTCCTCGCTTTGCATTCATCTCTTCTACTCGATCTCCATCATCCGCGTAAGAGACGAACATATTCTGGTTAAGTATGGAATAACGGGGAGCAGGCCTCTGAGGGTGCATTTTTTCTCGCCGATCGTACCTAGTGATCTGACCATACCCCACTCCGCTCGTGTCTCCTCGTCATACTTACTGACGAGTTTAATGCTCTATAACCGCGGGTATGCTAAGCCGCCATTTTTATTCTTTCCTTTTCCCAATGACTAGCAAACATGTGGCGGAATGCTTCGCCAGCCATCGCCAGCGAGAACTGAAGTTGCTTGTGGAATGAAAGGATAAAAATGGCGGCTCGGCTTAGCGTACTCATGTTTAGAGTTCCCTAGCAAATGCACTGAACCACTAATACTAAAGTACTGTATAACAGGTGCGGATATCCGCCATTTTGGGTCCTACAGTGCCCGCGGATACCAAATTCGACTATGCGGAGCGTACCGCGTAGTCAATTCGGCATCAACGGGCGCGATTGGATCCAAAATGGCAGATTGCCGGATTCATGTTTGCAGTGCTTCACTAATACTGGATAGAGCAGCTGTACATCCGAGTATACTAAACCGCCATTTTCGTGCTGACTTTTTCCGTTGACCAGCGAACGCATGGCGAGCCGATGATCGAAACTGTCCGCGATATAGTGGTCTTTATTTGTTGATCACGATCACAACGCTAAATTATTATGGTAACAAACCCTACCACTAGATTGCGCTGTATGCTGAGTCTGAAAGCGCGCAATGTATTTTAAATGGGAGTTTCCGGTATTAGTAGTCCAGTCTCCAGTGTATTGGGCCCTAATGAGGTTAGACGGTTAGAGCACCTGAAAACACTCGAGTACTGACATCCGCCAATTTCAGTCGCTTGATGCCCGACGATGCACAATTCACTACGCGGAACGTTCCGCGTATCGAATTGTGCGTCGTCGGACACCAAGCGATTGACAATGGCGGTACTCGAGTGTTTCTAAGTGCTCTAGTGAGATGTGCTACGGATCAGTGTGAACCCTCGTTTCCCAGCGACGTTTCCATGTACAGATACAGACACTTGTAGAAGCATCTATGGTCGCTCATCACGTGAGCTGAGTGAAAATTCAGCTGGCCATGTGTTCGGTTCATCCATCCGTCGACGTCCCATCTTAAGGCTCCTCTGGCATCATAAATATGCATACCCTTCGTAATTTTGTACCAGGCTATTCGACCTTCACTAGGCCTAAGGTACTGTATGGAAACGCAGAAACATTCGTACGTGAAATATAACAGTTCCATGAGAAGGAAAAAGAAGCATCCGGCCATCACTGGAGATGGTTATCGCGAAATCGTGCACCCGTGAATAGAGTACCTCCCGCCGTCCATTTCGCGTGTGCTCTTCGTTATTCTACAAGAGTGATGTCGTCAGAAACAGCAATTAATTCGCATTGTTTTATCAAACCGAAGTACACGGGTACCTTAATTCGAGAACTAGTAGCGAGCTAGCGACCACCGAGCCTTGGCAAGTCAGTGATAACGAAAAATAGTAAAAATGATGATCTTTCTCTCGATACCGTGTAGCAGTTAATTTAGCAACAGTTTAATTGCTCGTCTCAGTGTCTCAGTCATCGTCTGTTAGCCACGTTGGACGAACCCGGTATACCTTCCTATCGAAGTAATGTCTGCGATATTAAGAATAACTAAAGAGTAAAGACCATATTATACATAACGTGTACGACCTGAGTACTCGAATGATTCACGTCTCGAATACTATAGCCTTGTTTCGAGTTATTTGTATGTATAAAGTAATATGCATAAGAATGAAAAGACAGACGCATATCGCAAAGCGAATACGAATACATGTGAAACGACGATGATGCTGCTTACGTAATCAGTTTTTCGTAGCGGTGCCATTTGCTATAGCTTTTCGCCCTTTTGTGCTGCAAGTGGGTCATACGATTCCAGATATGAGAGTATAGGATCGACGAACACAGCCAGTGTCAGCGTGTTTGACGGATATTTCGTCAGGTTCCCAAACTGATAATTGAGGCGATGAAGCGCGCGAAACGTGTGGGGCAGCATGGAATCCGAGACGCAACGCCGATTCGCCAAAATTGAAGTGACCTTTCAAAATTCGCGATCATGCGTCATCTAATGCCAGTGTAAAATGTAATTGGCGGTGGTGACGAGTGACTGTCCAAGGAAAGCAGGAAATCATGTCATGAACGTAATGTTGAAAAAATAAGCTGAATTTAACAAACAATAGTCAAATGGTTTACGACAAAAAAAGAGGTTCAATCACGAACAGAATAAGTCCGAGCCACCTTTATAAAAATGCGTAATCTATTCATCATCAGGCAAGAACTGAGCATAGAGTTAAGACTGAAATTGATGAGATGCTATGTCAGTGGCGTGCGGCGAGTTTTTCTAGGAGGTAAGCGATAAGTGTATACAGGGATGTATCAAGGAGTTTTTCCTGTAAGGAGGGGGGCAAAAATTGTGAAAGTCCCAACTGACTCAACTCAAAATTCCCAAGTATCAAAGCAAAATAAAAAAAACCTTTGCCTTATTGGAATTCCCTCCCCCCCTGGTATGTCCCTGAGGATAGAGATGAAGTAAAAATCAGAATAAAAGTATGAAACATGCTTCTACATACATGCAAAAAGGCATTGATCAAATTATTAAAGTTGTTTTATCCCTGTGTAGCGTCATTCCATATGCATGTATCCTTTTCTGTAACGAGTAATAGACATGGCCAACAAAACAGTTTTCCACCATCTTCACAATGGGTTAACCACAAAATGTATTCATATTGCGATACGTGAAAATGTCTAGTAAAAATCGAACCACCTTTCTTTTGCCCAGTTCTTAAAAATGGTAATTCTGGTTTAGGTTTACCACCATTAATAATTTCTGCAACTGGAATCGGCCCTCGCTATGAAAAATGTTTAAACTCGGAAGGTAATTATGTAGGAAAATAAAACAACTCAAAACACACACTTCTGTGATTTTCATTGATTTTCGTTTATTTTTACGCAACTGGTAGCGTCGGGAAACTTAGTATTGAGGTGCCCCTCGTGTATGCCATAGCGTTTACTGATAAGCTCTTTTCAACGTGGGTACACGTTTTCGTATCGGGGGCCTAATTTTGAAAAATTCTACTCTTTACCCTCTTTCCAACAATGCTAATATACTCAGTTTGTCAACAAATGTCGCCAAGTCCGTTTTGCTTAACAGTGTCCACTTTGTAACGTCAAGTAGAATAGTTCGCAATTCGTCCATATCTCTGTACCGGGCGACGTACGTATCTTATTTTTGATACACTCTTGGTTCGGTTGGCAGTTCGTACATCGCATTTTCTCCCACCGTTCGCAATTTGCCGATCTGATTCGTAATTAATGATTAAAATAATCAATAATTGAAATAATTGAGGACCTGACTTCTAAAACGCGCTTAGTCCAAAATTCCCGAAATTGAGATTTTAGCACTGTCTGGTGAAGAAGAGCAAAATACACTCTCCAGCATTCACCGCGAATTTCTATCTCTGTTAGGAGGCAAGTTATATGTGTTCAAAGCACTGATACAGTATAATAATTTGATAATGAAAGAGGACTTGAGTTACAATTTTTTCATTTTCCAAACTTCTGTGTTTTGGACTAAGCGCGTTTTGGAAGTCAGGTCCTCTATTGATGATCGATAACCTAAATAATAAACATTATATTGAAATGACAGAAGAATTATTCAAGGAATGCGACAAAATAGGGCTACAGCATCAGGCAGTGGCGTAGCCAGACTTGATATGAAGGGGGGAGGGGGGTCGTTTCACTTATATAACATTACAGGTGTAATACTTACTATTACCAGAATAAATTAATTTTCTTCAGGGGGGTTGTCAACCCCTCCCCCGTGGCTTCACTGACATCAGGGAAGCATTAACAAAGCAAAAAATATGAGTAACACCGAAGACACACACCTCCAGATTGGCGCAATTAAAATTGAAAAAGTACAAAACTACACGTACCTAGGACAAAATATCTGGCTTCAGAAAGGTTTAGATAACGAATTCCGAATCAGAAGGGAGAAAGCTTGGAAAAGTTTTTGGAGCGTAGGGAAGGTATTCGAGGGTAACATAAGCATACAAATAAAGCAACATTATTCAGCATGTGCGTAATTCCGGTGCTGACCTACGAGGCAAAGACTTGAGCACTCACGAGGACCCAACTAAAGAAATTTAGATCCATCCAAAGAGCCATGGAACGCAGTACGTTGGATATAAGAAAGATAGACGAAGTTAGAAACGCAACAACCAGGAAGAAGACGGGACTAGCAGATGTAGGATGTAAATGGTATGGTGGGATGTATGGCGATGCACGCATGCTAGAGTAGCCCCTGAGACACCGTACCCCTGGCCCTGGGAATTACCCTTTCGTGTATCGCACCAGTGGCCGGAGGAACGCTTTGAGACCGGCTCGAGCCCGCTTCCGGTACGCGTGTCCTGCCGAGCCACCATGGGGTTCCCTACTGACTGAGGTTCGCGTTCCCCAGGAGCACTAGCCTGGAATTCGAACCCCCCCCCCCCCCGCCAGACGCGCTTCCTCTTCACTCACAGATGTAGGATGTAAAGTTGAAAAATTGCGGATCGTGTTACGAGAGGGGAAGATGACAGGTGGACAGACTTACAGAGTGACAAACATGTGAGAGTTCGAAATGGAGGGGAAGGCTAGAACTAAGATGGAGAAATGAATTAACAAGGAGGGTGGGTGCAATATGGAGTATATGGAAACTTTTGATCGGAAAAAGTGGAAGAAAATCGGTGAGGCGTATGCCCAACAATGGGGCGGATTAAAACGAATCTAGTTACATTAATATATTATGTAGTTTTATAACGTTGTTAGTTAGTGTTAAGCATGTATCATCTTACGCTGTTAATAAAAATGACTATGGAAATAATCACCAAAAAATTAATAATCCTTTATTAAAATAATTCATATACTCAATCGGTAATCAATATAATCACCAATTAAAATATTTACTGACCCGAATACTCGATAACCAAAATAATTTATAGGTGAAATAATTTGGTACCTAAGTGATATAATTATATTACATAATATTATGATTCATTGTTAAAATGACAATGATCAATGATTAAAATAATTGATAATGGAATAAAAACAATCAAAATGATAAATAAATAAAATAATTGGCAATCAAAATAATGAATGTAATTATTGATAATAAATTAAGATAATCTATAACCAAGGTAATTAATAAACTAATAATTGGAGTAATCAGTAATCACAATAATTAATAATTTATTGAAATAGTCGATGATTGAAGTAATCGGACCAACAGATCATCAAAATAACTGATAACCAAAATAATGGATGAACAAAACAATTGATAAAGGAAATAGTTTATACATTTACCCTTTCCCTCCCCGCTCGGTAGGTCTACTCCAAGGGCGGAAATAGAGCAAAAACTTGGGGGGAGGCTGAAGCCCCAGTGCTTAAAATAACTTATAAAAATCCAAAAATCATAACCCCCTCCCCCCAAAAAAACACATAAAATAGATTTTTTATCGGTAATACTTCCTTTGTAAGAAAGAAAAAAAAGAGAAAAAAGTCATACTGTAATAAGATGACTTTAAAAATAAAATTTAGGAGGGCTAATTTTGAAATTCGGGGGGGGGGGGAGGCAGCCCTCTCCTATTTCTGCCCTTGTCTACTCTCAAACTACGACAACATTAGTATAAAACAAAAACATCAGCTGAAAAAAGGAATCTGTTTTGGTCCACTTTGCTGGATTCTTTTTAGTGAAACTTCAATCGTTCCTATCTCTCTTCCACACGTTGTACTTGGAAAAAATTTACAAAAAATGACAACCACCCTTTACTTCCCCAGTTGGAAAGAATTTAGATTTTTTAACGAGTGCAAGACAGTCAATGTGAGACCTACCCGATCTAGCCCAAAAAAGACGGCAGGCGCGTGCGCGACACACACGCACACACACACAGATAGACAGATAAGCATATTACACGCGATTTTAAGAGAGAGATTTGAGTGATAATCCAAGCATGGCCAAGAAAAAAGGGAGGTAGAAGATAGAAAGAAACATAGGCGTAGCTAGAACTTTTTCCAGGGAGGGGCAAAAAGGTAGAATTATAAACTACCAGTGTGGCGCCAGTCACATATTTTCGTTGTCTAGCGTCTAGGCCTCTAGGAACATCCTATTTTCTGCAAATTTTATTCAGTTGGCTTTAAATATTCGAAAATAATCTTATGAGCACCGGAACATAATTTTTTTCCAAAATCCAGGGGGGTGAGGCAGTTGCCCCTTGCCCCTCGCTGGCTACGTCCATGAAAGGAAAGGAATAAAAGAGAAACGAGAGGAAAATGATTTTAGCAGGGATCATTCTTTGACTTCTGGCAACACTGAATATGGCTTGGGACTCTTGATTACGTGAACTAAAGTTAAGGATTGAGAGGTCCAAATAATTGCAAGATTTTTTTCAGCATACTATTTTTCAATTTTTATTTGGTAATTCATTCTTTGAGCTGTAGTTACAAGAAGAGTTTCAAAGTTACGGATTATTAATTAAAGAGCTTAATTTCAAACTATTTTTCAAAAGAAAATTCTCAACTCTGTCGGTAAGTCAAAACCTTGGAAGTAATCAAGTGTTTTTTCTTGCTATTTTGGCATTGATAATACTGAGTCTTCATGTATAATGTACGCTGCCGTAGTTCCCTAAAATTGTAACAAAATATATCCGAGTATTTTTGAATAATTGCTGATAAAATTTGAAACTTTTTTTTTTAAAATACCTTGAAAACTCATTTAGGCTGGTTTGAAATACAGCTCGTTTGTAGTAAACGTAACAGTTAAGTAGGGAACAAATGCTATGAAAATATACATGTAAAACTGCACGTATTTTTTTCGTTTCTATTTTTGACCTAATTATACATTTCTTGCAGATATAAACAACATAATGTCAAAAAGAAGCTGCGAGCTGGTCAAAAATTAATGAAAATGGTGAAATGAAGTATGCTCCTCCATTGTACATGAAATCGTATGTACCATGTACGAAATGCTCGAATTTGCACTAAGATGACGTTTCTTCATCACGTACCCGCTTCCGCCTTACCTCCGCATCCCTTCAAGTTCTGCCATTAAATTTTATTGGAAATCCTCTCCGAGAATTTCTGATACCTGGCCTGGGGAGATAAATAGGTAGATACGCGTGCATAGAGACCTTTAGACATTTGAATAAACGAGTGAGGTGTGAATTGCTGAGAAAAGATAGCGGGAGTTAAAGTCATGATGCAGCTAAAGGGCGAAGTCCTCCAGCACGTCTATTTGCTACGAAGTTTTTCAGTTTCCAAATCATCGCCATTCCGAAATTACGTATCGGGATGACCCGCATCCTACTCTTTACAAAAGTGCTTCCAGAATTTTCCCCCCATTTTCGTCTAATTATAACGTTGCTCAGCTCGGAGACTTTAATTTGAGTTTTGATTTCATGGATTTCCTACGGTTTGTTTTATTTGCAGGAAATCGAGCAAGATCGCCATTTACTGAGACGAAAGTTGCTGTCTACGCAGTCGGAATGCGACACCCGAGTACTGGAGTTACAGGCGGACATACGCGAACTGCAGAACGCCTTGGACGACCGCGACAATTCGTTGAAACAGACCGAGAAAGAAAAGACTTTACTGATAGCCGAGCTTACCGAGCAGAATCAAAGGCTTCAAATGCAGATCAAGGAGGTAAGTTCAAGGAATACTTCGAAATTTACTTCGTCTCGGTGTTTGTAAGTGAATTTGATTGCTGTCGAAGCGGCAAAAGTGCTTCAGTGTAAGTCATAAAATAGTCCTTAGTGTGAAATTGCTGGTTATTTAGGTCTGAGCTTCTATAGCCCCCCCCCCCGAAGACTGCTTCTGTGGTTTACGGGTGACCAAAACTGAAATGGACCTCTGATCCCGGAACACGGAATCAACCGCTTTTGAAAAATCCAACTACAACTCCGTGACCCGACTCCTAGTATAATTTTTTCTCATTGACTTTGGGTCTGTGACTGTTGATTGATTATACTGAAGGAAATGCCTTCTTGACGACTCCGATTTCATTCGAGCGTGCTCTGACTTTCGATTTGAAAAAGTCGTAACGGACTCCAGGATTGCCATTCCGACTCCAGCTGTAGAAACGTCATTAACTCAGCCGCGTAGCTATGAAGGCGGGTGGACCCAGGCTCCCCATAAAATTATTTGGTCCCCCAATTTGTAAAGGTACACTCGAGCAAACATGTATAACATGTTATTGTGGAATTAGCAACCCGCCACTATAATTTTATCCCAGTTGTACTGAATGTGCCGTAAAATTGACGACAATGCAAATTCATTTAATCTCAAAAAAGGGTTATTTTTACTCCTTTTTTTAAATCTGTACATAGTTCCCCCCCCCCCCTGTCATTTGATTATAGATACGCGACTGCTTTAACTGATCCTCCAGTTTAGCATTTTTAGGATAGTTAAGAATCCTCGCATTAGTGTTTTTAGCTTGATATAGCTTTAACGTAATCCTCTTCCGGTTTATTCTTCAATTTGGAGACAGCTACAGATAGTGAATAAGTCTGAACAGAACTGCTAAAGCTCGCTAAATTCAACGAAATAGCGAAAATAAATTTCTGTGACGGTATCCATGACTCACCGGTCATATCGATGGGGACATCTTCTGTGTCATTCTACTGTCAGAAACGAAGCCTGTCTCGTTAATGAGCTTGTAATAACATACTGATTATAGCAGTTTTATCAGAATAGCTATACGTACAGCAGAACAGCACCTACTTTCAATTATTTGCAAGTACATGAATGTAATATAGGTAAGTATGTATATATAAAAAAAGAAGAAAAAAACAGGGTGTCTGAGTTTCGGTTGCTAAGCGGGGAGGAATAAATAGTACTTGAATAGACAAAGCAAAAGTGTTATTATCACCTTTTGCCTAATCACAAAATTGAAGGCGCCGCATCTTTGTAAACATCGAAAAATTCACTAATTTTGACCTATTACAAAAATCACGAGTAATGATGTTGCCCAGTCTACAATGATGGCATGGTACAGCACTCACTTAGAGTAACAAAACAAGTTATTACGATATCCGGCCTGCTCTGAAAATTTAAGCAGGTAAATGGCATCCAAAATTCAGAAATTTCTATTTTTTACAAAATTGTGCAAAAAGCCTACTTTTACTGAATCCCAACATGAATAACCAAAGGCCGGCGTACAGTTCTCATTATCAAAACTGGTAGCCCTGATTCAGATGAACAAAAAATCATACCACTATCTCCTTCCAGTTTTCAGAATTTAAAAAGTTAAGACGCGTTGAAGTACTTTCAAATTTAAAAAAAAACAGAAAATTTAACTCGCCCTAAAAATTAAACTGTTAGGGGGAAGGCTATTTGGTTTCTAGGCTCCGCTCAAAAGTAAGTTTCCCGAAATTCGTAGGCAGAAACAAAAATTTGTATTCCAGTGCCTATTTTATGGTGGTTAGACAACTAGTTCAACAGATGGAGTTTTCATGTAACGCCAGTCATTCATTCAGGCATAACGACTATTGAAAGTTACAATAAATTAGAAGCGTTTGTTATTTTTCTTTTTTTTCTTTTTCTTCTTTGATCATAAGGTTCATTTTTCGATCATTTCTGAAGCTTCATGAACTTCAACGCGACATAACTTTTTAAATTCTAAAAACTGGAAGGAGATAGTGGTATGATTTTTTGTTCATCTGAATCAGGGCTACCAGTTTTGATAATGAGAAACGCCGGCCTTTGGTTATTCATGTTGGGGTTCAGTAAAAGTAGGCTTTTTGCACAATTTTGTAAAAAATTGAAATTTCTGAATTTTGGATGCCATTTACCTGCTTAAATTTTCAGAGCAGGCCGGATATCGTAATAACTTGTTTTGTTACTCTAAGTGAGTGCTGTAACATGGCATCATTGTAGACTGGGCAACATCATTACTCGTGATTTTTATAATGGATCAAAATTGGTGAATTTTTCGATTTTTACAAAGATGCGGCGCCCTCAATTTTGTGATTAGGCAAAAGGTGATAATAATACTTTTGCTTTGTCTACTCAAGTGCTATTCATTCCTCCCCGCTTAGCAACCGAAACTCGGACACCCTGTATACGGTGGATTTTCTTATAACTTTGAAATGCACTTACATTCCAAAGCCGCATTTGAAGAGCATATGGACGGAATCAACTCATTGATTACAATATTTTAGAATAATTCCAGAATAAATGAATCGGGCTTCTTTAGATTCACGTTAATTAGATTTACGATAGTTCACTGTCGGGTTACTGCAAGAATCGAGACATTTATTTTTTTCTGTACTTTTTTCTCGTCTTTCTTGGTCTTAGTTATATCATTATGTCGGTAGGTACCGGAGAGCTCTACCCGGTAATTAACCAATACCAAAAAAAAAAAAAAAAGCTTACAGCATAGTATTTAGAGCATGTTTATTATTGTTTGCATTCTTCTGGTTCGTATAATAACTTATACCTGCAGTCATACAGTAAATTGTAAGACACTACAGAAACAATAGACGTACCCTGAATTAAAGAAGAGACGAACTTTAAACCTAGTTTCGGAAGTAGACGCTCATTTTCTTCGTTTCAGTTTTTTCCTTGTACAACAAAATATCATTTCATTGTGACCGAACTCGAAGCGCATACTGGTACGTGTACAGAATGTGTGCGGAAAGAAAAGATTTTTTGGGCTGTATATCGAGAACTGGTACAATTACGCGGAAATTCACGTCGATGGTTGACTATTGTTGTACGGACTTCTAATTTGTACAGCCCCCCCCCCTTCCCGACACTTGAAAGACAGAACACTAGTCTACATGATTTCGCCAACAGAGTTTCGATACCCAGAAGGTGAGAGTAGTAAAAGGACCAGTGCCGGTTTTAGGTTCGCCGCCGCCCTGTGCGAAAAAATTTTTGCCGCCCCATGCCCCCCCCCTCCCAAAAAAAACGTATGTACATTTTTCATAATTCGACGATTTTACTTTTTTCCCCCGATTTTCTTTCCAATTTTTTTTTCTCTGTTTTTCTTCGTTTTTTTTCTCTTTCTCAAAATTTGCCGCCCCTAAAAGTTTGCCGCTCTGTGCGGCCGCACAGTCCGCACATATGGTAAAAACGGCACTGGTAAGGACCCCCTTATTCATTACACTTTTGACGTCACCGGTTGTATAATGTAATAGTGCCCTGTTCATCATTAGAAGCAGTGAAAGTAATGCAGATGGGAGAAAAGCCAAAAATTCTATGATTCTGGCTGTCAAGGACAATTGCCTGAAGCTAAAATCCGAATGACTGCTTGCTCGAGTAAATGTTTAAGAGATGAACATGATCCGTTTTGAATTGAATCGCGACCCAGTCCCAAATCAACTCGTTTTTGATAGGTATGTTAACTCAGAGTTGACTCGGAGTCAGTGAATAAATGCTCGATCATTTTAAGCATTTCTCCGCTGCAAATGCTCGGTATTTAACTCGCGACCACTTGTTCTAGACAATATTTCTAAATTCTGAACATTTTTTTTTAAAGCATTTCATCGATAAATGCTTGAACTGTTCGCATATTTACAAATGAGCGTTTGCTCGTTTCCGTCACTAGTAACGTCAAAAGTGCGATTAACAGATTTCCTCACTGGAGATTCCAAAAATATACTTTTGCATGTTTTTTTCTGTTAAATTACATAGGAATATTTGTCGGTGGCGCGTCTACTATGTGCAAAATACAACTTTTTCCAGGAGAAGCGAAAAACTGTTTGGAGTGAATCCAAGGGCAAATAAAAATTGTAAAAAATCTATTTTACTTTTCTGTTGATGCCTTGGATACATTTTAGTTCTTACATTTGCATTATTCAACCCTACATGGCAATAAATTAAATTTTTACGAATTTTGTGCACATAAGAGATATTATTCGTGCACATACCAGGTATCAATTCATTTTTTATATGAAAAACGTATTCTGCAGATAAATGGCTGAAAAAGTTGAAAAAACAAATCATATAAATTTTGATTTAAGTTTAAATCTCCTTCCTAAAAAAATACCGCCCCTCATAATGCTTTCATCCTTAAAAATTAATATTCCATGCTCAAAACTTTATTACGAAAATAAAAATTGTGCAATTTTTTTTACAAGCTTTTATTTGCAAGTACATACATATATACTACATACAATCTTATGAAGTAGGTATGCACTCGTGATCTTAGAATCGGACCAAAGCCTCCCCCAGCCTCCTCCACTCATTACGGTCCTGGGCGATCCTTTGAAAGGCACTATGCCCCAGCAGTCTACCGAAGTCGTCCCTCCATGTGATCCTGTATCTACCTTGCCTTCTTTTCCCCGTATTGTACCAAAAAGTCAATTTGTAAGTCCAACGGTCGTCCTACAGTTTTGCTACGTGGCCACCCCAACTCCATTTTCTATTTTTTACCAGCTGTGCAGCACATTTATTGTTTTTTAATTTAAGTTTAATAGTTGAAATTCTGATGCGGTCTTTTTTATTGATATTCAAGATTGATCGATCCACCGAATTTTGTGTAGTTCTAATTTTTTGTACCATTTTTTTGGATAAAGTCCAAGTTTCAGAGCCATATGTTAGAGTTGGGAGCATACATGCATTGAAGATTTCGCTTTTTGATCGGAGTGGAAAGGAACTTTTGAAAATGAATTTAGAGACCATAATTTATTCCGAGCAAGGGTTATTCTATGTTCAATTTCCTCCTCTTGTGATTAGGTGCATGAAATTTTTTGGCCCAAATATATTACACTTTCCACCCCTTTTATTTTTTCTTCGTTAATTTCAATGTCGTAAATTCTGTTTTGGTTATTTATTACTTTAGTTTTGGGCAGATTCGTGCTGAGACCTGCAGTCAGCCCATTTCTGTTCAGTTCCCGTATCATGACTTCTAATTCTTCTTTGTTGCTTGCTATCAGCACTACATCGTCAGCAAAGCGTAAACTACGTATTTAAGTGCTCTCCGTTAATTTTTATACCCTTCTTCCCCCAGTCCAAAATTTCTGAACACTTCCTCAAGACCACAGTTGAACAATAATGGAGATAAGGGGTCTCCCTGCCTTACTCCCCTTTGGACCGGAAAATAATTTCCAACTAGGTACATCTGTTACAATTCTACTTTCTAGTCCCTCGTGCAGTTCCTTAATAATTTTGATGAAAGTTTCCGGAATCCCCTGATTTTTTAGTGCTGATAGTAAAAATTTTTGGTTAAGGGAGTCAAAGGCTTTGGCAAAGTCTATGTAGGCCAGATGGAGTTCAACCTGGTCTTCGTTACATTTTTCGATTAATTGATTAATGACGTGGAGATGATCCGTTGTGGAGTAACCCGGTCGAAATCTCGCATGTTCTTTGGGTTGAATTAGAGAGGGTTTTATCCTACCCTTTATAACCTTAGCGAAAATCTTAGAAATATTTGAGTTCAGACTGATAGGCCTATAATTATTTATCTTGTCTCTTTCTCCTTTTTTAAAGATAAGAATAATATCTGAACGCTTCCAGTCTTTCGGGATTTTCTTTTCTTTCAGAATTTTGTTGAAGTGCCTGGGTTAAGTTTTTCAGTACAGTTTCTCCTCCCTCCTTAAAAAATTCGTTAGATATTTTGTCCTGGCCAGGAGCTTTTTTATTTTGTAATTTTTTAATAATATTTTCCTCTTCTCTCAAGAATTTCTAGTTCATTTTCTACCTTTTGCAAGCAGTCTTTGTCGCTGTACCAGTTGTGCATATAGCACACACAGAATTTTACATAAATGGTACACATCGGCAAATTTCGCCGATCGTTAAATTACAAAACCTATCATACCAATCTTCTTAGATCGTGATAAAATAAGCATAATAGAAACATAGTCTGAACTGGTTGAGGGGGAATAATAATTTTTTCAAGGGAATAAGTTATTACTACGATTATAGGCTAAAATAATAAGAAATTTGGTAAATATTTCAACATTATCTATGAATTCGTTTTGGTGTAAACCCCCCGAGGAACTCCAAAGGGGGGCGATATTTTTTTCATAAAAAATCAAGGCTCATTGGCATAAACATATCAAACCAAAATACAGTATACAAACAATTACAGAGATAAAAACACGTTAAAAAATTTAAAAAAAAAACACAAAAAAACTCGAAGTTCTCCCCGCTCATAAATTTTCAAACATCGTACAATTAACATTAAGATTAGATCTTGCTGCATTTGTAACTTGCAAGGAATAAACCAGTTAAGCGCCCTCGCATTCGTGTGTATACCACCATTCATACACCGCATGGTGTGCGTAAAAATACGTCATCGGCGAATTTCGACGATGTGTGCCATTTAAGGAATGAACGAAAATAACTACGAGTACATTCATACCGGCAATTAACTGAAAAGATCACATTTTATTAATGAACGAAAAATAAACTACTGGCAATTAACTAATTACGTTAGATAATATTTATTTTTCTTATCACTTACACATACGAGGTATTTGGAGCCAGGTTTAGAAATCCATGCACATACGAGGTGTTATATAGCGTCCTCTAGCGGACAATTTTGTAACTAAGCACATAGAAGGAAGTTTATTCAACACGCTCGTCAGAGACGAATCAAACAATATCAATTAGTGCTTTTGGCCAAAAATGTCACATACGAGGTGTCAAACGCGCCACCGACGGTATTCATGTTATTTTTGCGATTCATAGAATTTTAAGAAGAATGAGCCATACTTGATCGAGCATATTTTTTGGCATATTCTAGGTAGAATATAGTAAGTATATTACACCAGGGTGTCTACAGGTGCTGAAAAGTCCTTCAAGTCCTTCAAGTCCTGAATTTTGAAAGTAGGTCCTGAAAGTGCTGAAGAGTGCTGAAATTTTTGTTAAAAAATTGATAAGTTCTTCATTTTTGTTAGAAATACTCAATAATAAACTTTTTGCGATTCCTCTGATTGTTCATCAAAAAGTGTAGCACGGGATCTATATTCACAAGGAGGGGGGAAGTCACGGTGCAAAAAGGAGAGAAGGGTACAGGGGATAAAACAATTGGAAACAAAAAGAAAAAGATTTGCATACTTGAGGAAAAGATGGAAAATATGCCGGCTACAGTCCCGCAAAAGGTACTGAAAAAGTACTTCATTTTTACTTTTCAATTTCTACACACCAAGAGTCAAAAGTGAGTGTTTATATGACTCGGTAATTGCCCATTCGCTACGCTTGTTCGCCCTCGCATGTACATACTCACTTTTGGCTCTTGTTTTGTAAGGTATTTTTTACAATGCATGAACAAAAATAGAAAACATTTACCGCTTTGTCTTATGAAAAAAGCAACGCTGAAAAATTCAGCGTATGCATTTTTTCGCAACTGAAAGCTAACCTACAGTTCCAATCAGGCCTGTCAAAATAATCAATAATTATAATCGATAACGAGCTTTCTTAATGATTATCGATTACCAAGACCTATTATCGATTCGTTGCAAAATCAAGAAAATAATGCTGCGATAATGCAGCCATACACATAAAGCACAGCAGCTGCAGCTCAGACTCTTGATTGCTTGAAAATTGAAGTTGAGATAAAACATTAATCATTATTGTTACTCAAAAAAGGTATTTTTCCATTCTCTGGTGAGGAAATAATTAAACATAAGAAATATTCCAGTTGACAGGATGATTAAGAAATCAGTGAGATTTATTTTTCGATTTCTAAAATTTCCAAGCCCTACCCACAAATTTCTCCCTTATCGAGAAAAAATAGCACCATAAATATTTGAATTTCAATTTTGATTCTAATGGACGGCACATACAGTAGCAAAACATTGGTCCAATTCAACCAAACATTTGAAAAAACAAAAAAATATCGTTTTTAATCGATTATAATCGATAACGACTGCCTCAAAATTGATTAATTTTTGACAGGCCTCTCCGGCATGTTGGTTAGTACTTGATGAACGTGCCTCGTGTAAAAATGTGACTCACGTTTTTACATTAAGGCACGTTTACTTTACATAGGGTACTATAGTTTTCCCATAGGTATACTGGACCACCATTTTCATTTCCAAGTTAGTCCGAGCATTCTCAGACGCGCTTGCACCCGTTCGCGAACGAGTGATCAAGGATGTTCAGGCTAGTTGTAATTCAAAATGGCGGTCCATTATACCCGTCGACTTTACATTGAGGTCATGCTTGTGTCTGATTCGTCCACGAAAAATGCTACCTTCATTTTGCAGAATACTAAAGTAAACGTCGTCTTTCTGATATCTGATCATGTATCGTAAAAAAGTATATTTTGGCCTAAGTATTTCTGCTTTTTCAGGGCATATTCAAGAGTATTTGGCCCTTTTTTTAAATTTCAAAAAAATATTGCACTGTTTTTGTTTTCTCAGATGGTAAAACCACAACAACTGCAACTTTTTATAAACCAAAAGAATTTTATTCTACAGAAGATGATGGTAAAGTACGATTTTAATCACAGTTTTTAGGAGCTAAAGTGACTATTTAATTGCGTCATGATTTTAAAGAATAGAAGCATGGCGTGTCACAAGAAAAGGGCCTGAATTTCATCTACCACTAAGGCCCTTTTCATGGACACGTCACTAGTGGGATATAATGAAATTTTAAATGTCTAGGGAATTAGGTAGTGGGTTCAATAAAACAGCTGTACTATAATGTATGTCACTGAGCGCTCAATGATAACGATAACTCATTATGTTTTTGATGTTCCAGATTTGTTCTTTTCTTTGACTATAAGAAAGTAGTGTATACTAGTGATGGAAATAAGAATATGCTAATTTTTAAAATGCTGAGCATATTGAGAATATTCTCAGCATATGCTCGTTGAGTAAATGCTCTTAAATTTGAGCATATGCTCAATGAGCAAATCATCAGCCAAACATTGAAATAATGAGCATTTTCCCGAGCATTTTCTCATTCATATATGCTCAATGAGCAAATGCTCGGAAAAGCATAGAAATAATGAGCATTTTTTCATTTTCTCCGAGCATTTTTTCGTTTTTGACATCTGGTGGTAAGGCTCTTTATACTTCGTATGGGTTAAGAGAGCCGCCATTTTCTTTCCACTTCGGTCTGTCGAAACTCAAAAGGAAATCGGCTGACATGGGCGGAAACACGGCGTGACCAGTTCTCATTTCACGGAACAAACTGGAAAGGAAATGGCGGCTGTCCTTCCCTGTCTTGATATGGAGCCCTATTGGTGGACGTTTTTTACGATCATATCATTTTTAACATTACTGAGATGCTACCTAGGCATTCATTGTAATGTAAAATTCGTGATTTTCAAACGACTTCCAACTAGCTCTAATTCATTTTTGCTAAAAAAAACAACAACAAAAAAAAACAAAAAAACAACTTGCCTCAGTCTTACTTTCTATTCTAGCCGGGCAGAGCTTATCGACTTCTCTTATCAGCGACCAAAACGTAAAGTTTTTGAGACATGCAGCAAAATTTTGGAATCTAGCTATATAAAAATAGTTTTAATCAAAAGAAAATTCTTTGTTCAAAAAATTCTTTTCTCTTTGAATACTTTAAAAACGTCTTATTTTTAGAGATATTTCAATTTTAATGAGTATGTACATTAATGGGAGAAATGCATAGATTCACCTTTTGCTACTTATCACTTCGACTCGATAGCGACGCGCTCTGACGGATGCACGGCCCGAATAAGCTATAGTCTGTTCCAAATAAGAGACACCTTAACAAAATGACGTCACTGCACGATTCAACGGCACAGGAGAGAGGAAACGGAAAATGTTCATACTAAGGCGACTCTTGCTATCGTATTCATTATACTCTGCTCAAAAGTTACTTTTATGAATAATTATTTAAATGTTTCATCGTGTTTTCGCAATCGTAATAACTGAGTAGAGGGGATGCGACACAACACACAGAACGCGTTCAGTGTGATGCTCTCTTTCTGTTAAGGCCCGTTTACAATCAACGGGAACGAGAACGGGAACGGGAACGAGAATATTGAACGCATAAAGTAGCGTTGTAGTGTTTACAACAAACGGGAACGTTAACGAGAACAAAAAGCCCGAGAAACGAAAACGGGAATGCTCACCATCTTTCAACTTTCTCGTTCCCGGAGCGAGCGGTTCCGGTTGCTTTGGTAGTGCGCATGCGCGAAATGTGATCAAACTATTATCACTCGAGCCGGGAACTTCACACACTTGCCGTTCAATGTAAACGGGCAGTTTTTTCCGTTCTCGTTCTCGTTCTCGTTACCGTTTACCGTTCTCGTTCTCGTTGATTGTAAATGGGCCTTTAAGGAGTCTCTTATTTGGAACAGACTATACCAATTTTTGTTTTAATTTGCCTTGAAAATAAATCCCGGACGCATTGGTGTCGAAATAAAGTACACGTTTCTCCATTCGAAAGTATCTACAGCGTTGTTTATTAGTCATTACTTTAATGTTAAAATAAGCAACATTTCTTTGAGTGCAGTAAGGGGAAGATTAGATGCTATTAGTCTGGGAAGGCCGAATTGCTCATAGGAAGTTTACACAGCGTGTCCCATAAGTTTTAAGACTGTGGTTATAAAAGACGCAAAAAAAAAAAATTAGGTATAAAAATTTTTCAACAAATTTTTTATTTAAAATAGTCTTTATTAAAAGTACAATACACAAGATGGCATTATCTTTCAACCTTTCCATGCCTTTCAAAAACTTTTCTTTTGAATTACTGTTTGTTATCACGGCTTCTTGTATCTCTTCTATGGACGCAAAATGGTCTCCTTTCAAAATCTCAACTCCATCTTCAATTTGAGGAACAGGAAATCAAGTGTGTACGGTAGATGGCTGAACCTAAGAACCATTTTCTTGACCAGTACTTGGGTGTTAATCGCTGCGGTTGGTGCGTTATCACGCAAGAGAAAAAAAGAACGATCTCTCCACAACTCGGATCTAACGCACGCAGTTATTTTGCCAAGGCGATCCAGCACTCTTTGGTAAAAGAGAACATTTACAACAGTATCTTGAGGAAAACATTTTTGTGAACGATGCAATGGAGTCAAAAAAAGGACCAACATTGTTTTAATTTTTGATCAACGTTTAACAAGTTTTTTCATTCTGTCCATGAAGAAATTTTCGTCTTTATCTTATTTGATCCAAGACTTTACCACCTCCTTCACCTCATCGCTGTCTGAGACGCAATGATTAATTACCCTTATGCTCTCGCTTTAACACGGGGAAAAAGTGAAAATCGCACGGGGCCAAATCGGGTAAGTAGGGAGGGTAGAAAATGTGGGAAATGGGCTTGCGCAGCGCCTTCCTCAATGAGTAGCCTCAGCAGATTTTTCCACAGCCAAGTTTCTGAATGAAATGGCCTGCACGTTCCTTCAATATTCCCAGATGATCACAATGTGCTGTTGCGTGTGATTCTACGGTCACTTTGAATCAAATCGTCCATTTTCTTGCGATGAATTTGTCATTCACAGAAAATGGTCATCCGCTGCGAACCTCGTCCTCAATATTCCCCTTACTCTGGGTTCACACCCGCGAGTATAGTAACACAAATTCAACTATTTTAAACCAATATTTTCAGCCGAACTTTTTCTTAGCCCACGGATTCCCAAGTCCTCTCCTGCCGGCATCGTCTTACTGCAGTCTTTCGGCTCTTCGGCCGACGCTTTTTTACACGAATTTTTCGACAAAATTGCAATATTCTTCTTACGGCGAACCCTATGTTAAACATCAGATCTCTAATCGTGAGCAAATTGTTGAATTTTCGAATGAAATTATACACTTTTTATGCATAGAGACACTTTTTGTTGCTAGTAACAAAAGAAATTTTGAAAAGATGTTTTTATCGTTTCACCTTAGGTATTAAGCACCGGTTGAGACCTGTAAATTCTTCTAGGAGCGGTATTCTCGAAAAGTTTTGTTACGGTAACCACTCATAACAACTAGTCCCAAGGTGGTGTTATGAGTGGTTATGAAAAATGTTATTCAACATTGCGGTAAATGGGTAACAACCGGTAACAACTCATAACAACTTTTTTATGACAACGATTGTTATCATAACATCGCATAACAACTTTTCGAGAATAGTGGTCCAGGGTATCTTAGGAAGTGACTTCTGTTCTGTGGAACTTACTCTCAAATTAATGAAGTCATTGACGTATGTTTTTCTTCTTGTAGTAGAAGAAACTTGACTTGAAGATTTTTCATAATTAGAAACTGGATGGTGAAACTTTTTGATATAGTGATACAGAACAGCTGCCGCCTCTACTAGAAAAATTATCAGTACTGGTTTGGTTGGGTGTTTGCAAAATTAATTGATTTTACTAAAACTGGCACCCAAAAATTTCCGTACTTTTTGATTTTCTATGAAAATTGTCCTCTTAGCCTTGCAATTTCTCCTAGAAAAACGATTCCCTCGTGCTGCATACAGCGCAAAATGCTGATTGTATTCAGTAAGTAACTAACACTAGGTCGGTATCCCAAGATAAGAAAGTTGAGTTTTCAAAGTACGATACGAGTATTATGAGAATGGAATTAAGGTAATTTTATTTGACACGGCAGAGGATGGAAGCAAAGTTTCTCTCGTGTCCTTGTTTTTCTGTTTTCTGTCCCTGTTTTCCTGTTTCTGATGACTTTCGAGATTCGCCCCTCGTTCAGCCTGTGTCTACACCTCTCGTATCAATATATATCTATTAGCCCTCAGATCCTTTTTTTTTTTTTTTTTTTGTGGTGGCAGAAGCCAGAGATTGGATATGAAGAGTTCCTCATGTCTTCATACCTTGGTTTCAGAATCCTGGCATGTTCCTTTTTCCCGGAGAAAGGAAGTCAGTGAATATGCCAGTTATTTAGTATTCAGAAATCGGGGTTGTGCTTGGCGGTGCAGAAGACGGAAGCTGTTTTGTTTACAACGCGCCGCAAGTACAGCCCACCCACCTTCGTCCTAAAAGGTGTGGAGATTGCGCCCTGTACAGCCCTGAAGTACCTGGGGCTGTGGTTCGACGGGAAGCTGTCGTTCCGAGAACACTTCCGACGGGCAGCTGAGAAGGCGGATCGAGTAGCCGGCCAGCTGTCCCGTCTGATGTCGAACCTAGGGGGACCGAAAGAGCAGAGAAGAAGACTGTACGTCAACGTAGTGATGTCGGTCCTCCTATACGGGGCGCCGGTATTCGCCGACGCCATCAAGATTCCGTATAGAAGAGTGGAGATGGAGAAGATCCAGCGAAAAGCCGCGATGAGGTGTGTCAGTGCATACCGCACTGTTTCTTCGGAGGCAGTAGGCGTGTTAGCGCGTATACCGCCGATCGAACTCAAGGTCGGCGAAATAGCGGAGGTATACGGTGCGAAGAAGAAAGCGAAGACGAGAAGAGAAGCACTTCGGGTCAAGCGAGTCATCCAGCAGGACACGCTTCGGAAGTGGAAGGACGCGCTCGCCCATTCGTCCAAGGGCGAGTGGACCCGAGCGCTGATACGCGACCTCGATGGATGGGTAGGAAGAGTGCACGGAGCGCTGAACTTCCACCTTACCCAAGTCCTGAGCGGCCACGGGTGCTTCGGCACGTACCTACACCGGATGGCGATAGCGCCGAGCCCCGTGTGCACGCACTGTGATCGAGGGGCGGAAGACACACCCTGGCACACCCTGTTCGAGTGTGAGGCCTGGAAGCATGAGAGGCGCGGGACGGTTTCAACACCACGCGATGAGCCGGATGAAGAAGACGACGAAGAAGAGGAAGAAGACGACGACATCAGCCGTCTCGCGCCGGACACCCTGGTTCCGGAGATGATGAAGAGCGGCAGCAGTTGGAACCGGGTGTCGGCCTTTGTCTCGGCCATCATGAAGAGGAAGATGCAGGCAGAGTGGTCGAGGCAGAGGGCCGACGGAGAAAGCTCGGCCCACACCATCGATCCTGTACCATCCTGAAGAAGAGAAGCTCACCCGCCGTCACCACCTTCCTGCGTCGACACACGCACCCAGACGAGGAGGTGAAGGGTTGGAGCAACGGCAGCGCGTCCGTCTGCGGTGCACCCGAATTCCAGGTCGTCGTCGCGACAATGGCGGTTCCCTCGGTCAGTAGGGTGCGCCGTAGTGGCCCTTGAGGACAGCGCGCACCGACACGGTCGACGAAATGGGGGCTCGGGCCAGCCTCAATACGTCCGCACCAGCAACCCGACGATATGCTAGAGATGGTAGTTTCCGGGTTGCGAATGGCGAGGGGCGGTGTCTGGGGAGCCAATTGGGCATGCGTGCATCGCCTTACGCTCCACCATATGAATAGTATTCAGAAATACCCATACGCTCTCGCTGTATCGTTTCTGACAAGCAGCAGGCCCGAAATCGAAAGCGAGTTTTCAGATTTTTCTATGTTCGAAAAGTCAGAAATGAAAATATGTCGTCCCATTCCTTAGAATTCTGTGTAATACACTTTCATAAATTACAACTCTTCATTTATTCTCATTTGATCTTATGAATGATCTTTTATTTTGTATTGTTACAGTCGAGCAAACTGGAAGAAGCCTTAACCTTACAGTTACAAGGCCTCAGAGATCAGTGCAATCTAAAAAAGTCTAGTCTACAAGATCATCAAAGTAGTTTAGAAGTGCTCAAAGAAGAGGTAAGTAATATATATAAGTTGACGAATGACCATGTTTATTAAGGTGGTCTCTATTTTTCGATCGATTCCAAATAAGGTACCGGTGGCTGATTACGCCACATTTTTTTTTTCAAAGTGAATTTCAGGTATCAAAATTTAATTTTTTCGACATCAATATGCCAGCAGATAGGTCAAACATTCTAGTTTCACTTGCTTTTATCAGATCTTACTTCAGGTATTTTAAAAGATTTTTCGGGTCACTTACTTGGAAATTAGAATAATTACCCCTTGTGGAGCACAAAAGGTAATGGAAAGAGGTAAAACTTCGAAACGTACTTAGCAGCCCGAAAACCCATCATTCAATCACAGATAATGTTGTGGAAATTGGAACAAAATTAAAATAATTGAAAGTCAGCTCTCTGTGGAACCTATAGGATGAGGAGGGAAGGGGAAATAAGGTCACAGAAATAAACTTAGCGACTTTGAAAACCTCAGTTTGAAGAAGAAAATAATTTTTTGAGTCAGGTAGGGAGGGGAGATTTCCCCTTGGTTGAAGCTCCAATTCCAAAACCCAATATTAGTTCCCATAAGAACTTCAACCGGGTTACTCTTCACCGATTTTGCTCAATTTTAGTATTTGAAACCGATCGAGGGGGTATACCAACCGAAAGATAATTTCTTTTCTTCATCAGGAATAACCAGAGACCATCCTAGTACTTATAGGCAACCAAACAAATATGAAGCCAATATATGTGACCCCTTCCCCTTCTCTGAGGACTTCCAGGTTTCATAGAATTTTGTTTGCACACCACTCTACGTATATTAGCTGTCGAAGAGACTTTTTTTTTTTCAATCAATTGTCAATCCGTCTAAACGTCTGATATGACCGCAGAATAAATACCCGCGTTGTTTGAATGTAGGCGGTGATTAGCGAATGTCAGTTGTTGATTAAAATGAGGTTATCGCTGAAACCATGCTTTTGTTTGGCATGCACCTCTATTAAGAACCCTCCTCTCCCTTAGTTAATTTTCAAAAAACGTGGAGTCGAATCGTTTTTCGTATAATTTGCCATCTGTTTTCTCCGCATAATATGTAAGTCTGTAGTCGAGATGGTGTTACCTAAAGTTCTGGATAGTTGCCGTACCTATTCAACCTGTACGATGTTCAAATATTTGTTGTCTAAGTTTACGTGTTTTAGAGCACTGCGATGCCTGCCGAAGTGGGGCAAACCAAATAAATTCGGTTGTAGATTCCTGCTTCTCCCCCTTTTTTTTTTTCAATATAGCAGTCGGCAGTAATTTGCGGAACTGATTTCGGTGTATCGATAATTTCAGATTCAGCTGATGTCGGAAAAGAAAATCGAGTTGGAGAAACGGATACATAGTATACAAAGTGATCGAGATGGCTTAAGCACAGCTTTGGACGAAGCCACAGACCGAATTATGATCCTGGAAAGACAGACGAGAGAACAGGAAATTCAAGTAAGTACGATGACGATTTCATGTTCGGTAAATTCGTCAGGAAGAGAATTAAAATTGTCTGGTCTTCTTTATCCGTCTAGGCCTCTTCAGTCTTCAATTTTTTTTTTTTTTTTGCATTTGTAACGGGATTTTTAAGTCTTCTTCAATCTTATCACCGCAGCAATTGCTTACTGCTTTCAAGACCGCCAAAGTATATGCGACCGCATGAGGATCGCACTAAGGACATTTTTTTCAATTTTAATGATGAGCCTCGCTAGAAACTTAGAAAGCTGCATTTTGATTTGAAAATGTGCGCAAAATGTCATTATAAATTCTGATATTTATGTTTCGCTTAACCAGCTGCGTATTTCCGAGCACTTTAATATTGTTTTTCAGACTCCTCAAGACAACATTCGTGCAGCTGTAGGACTCTCTTAAGATTTTTGAGTAACGTTTAAGATTCTTCAACACTTCTACAAGCACGATCACAACTATCCCACGTGTGATTCGGGCGTTTTGTGACTTCCAGTTTTGTTTTAAACACATCGAGGTTTCTCAAGACTTCTTTCAGACTCGTTAAGATACTTGAGACTGTCTCAGTTCTGCTTAAGACTTTTTAGGCTTGTTGAGCCCTTTTTCAAACTCTTATAGACAGGTGCAAGACCTTTTGAAATTCTTTAAGACTTTTCCAGACTTGTTTAGACGTTTTAGGACCTTCTCAGATTTGTTTAGACACTTTAGAACCCTTCCCAGATTTGTTCAAGACTATTTCTAGTTTTTCGGACTCAAAGACTACTTTAGAGACAGGGCTGGCGTTATATATGTAATAAGCTCGAGTTCTCTACAGTTGAGAAATCCCGACTGTAGAAATTCTGCAGTCTGGAAAGTGGCTGTACTGAAAATTTTGTCTTACCTGAGATCGTTGGTGGTAGCTGAGAGACTGAATTATCTAGTCTAGCGTTACTTCATATTCATATGAATAATTTTCAAATTGACCTCGAACCCATCGTTAAAGAGTTTAGTTTACGACAACCTGTAAGAATTTCGACATTTATTCTTTAAATTTTCTTAATAATCGATGATAGAGGGGTGTATGGCGATGCACGCATCCCCAGTTGGCCCCGGGACACCGCATCCCCTATCCCGGAAATGCCCCGAATGGGCCTGCGTCAGAATAGGGGGATCTTAAAATAGGGAGGATGAATTACAAATATGTACATAGGTATGTAAAGTTGTAAAGTCTTTTCTTTTACTCTACAGTCGGGGAAAATGTCGAGTGCCGGCCCTGGTCCAGAAAAATGGGATAAAAATGCCGACTCTACGTAAAAGAATTTCCATGCGAGCACAAAAAATTACATTGAAAATGCCGACTCAGGTGTACAAAAACCTTTCATCCAAATCCAAGTTGAAAAAAGAAAAAGTTAATGAAAGAGGTTTGCCAACTACTGGTCCAAATTATCGACAAAATGGTTAAATTCGTTGAAAATGCGAACTTCGAAGATTCGTAAGAGGGTATCACATTCCCACACATATCCTCCTCTCGGTCCACCCCTGCCCTCCAGACTTCTTTAAGAGTCTTTTAAAGCTCATGTATGTTTTAAAACTGACGGCGTAGCGACATGAGGGAAAGGTCTGGGGATGTCACATCACCCCAGTGTTGCTTAAAAAGTTGACACTCGGCATATTCCAGTAGCCTAGTTGGAAAAATTGGAAAAGCAAGAATTTTTTTAAAGATTTTAACTGGAATTTTTACATATTTTAGTCGGCAGTTTTGCTATTTATACGTACATCCCCTCCCCCTCCAAATAAAAAAGAAAACTTGTCAACCACAGCCTTGACTAAAACATACTTGAAAGAATTTGAATAGGTTCGGAAAGCTTCAAGCATGGGAGGACTTTTTAGGGGTGCTGCGGGTGATATGCCTTTCCTCAGAAGATGGATTTAACTCCCTCTCTCTCATAATGACTTAGTTCTGTCTACAAAATAAAAATGTTTAAATGGGTACAGTTATTTTTATCCGAAGCGAAATATTCTCATAAATGTCTACTAGCTGAACCATTTGGACGTAGGTGGATTCCGCAAGGGGAGAGGTAAAGTCCCTCCTACAGAAAATTCTGAAAATACATTGAAAATTCATCATTAGGGGATCTACAAATCACATTTTTCAGCAGGATAGCCCCTGTCCCCTTGAAGCCTACAGAAAATCCGGTTGTAGCCTGAAAGCGTCTTAAAGAGTATTAAACCGGTCTGGATGAGTCTCAAAGAGTCTCGAACATATCTGAAATCGTTTTAGAAGTTCAGACATGCATAGAATGATCTTAAAAAGTTTTAGTAAAACCTGGGTTAGTTTAAACGAGTCTGGAAAAATCTTACGGAAATTTTGTTTGAAGGAGTCCTAGAGAAGCCCTGAAAATTGTTGAAAGTTTTGAAGAATCGTGAACAGTTTTGGGAAAACCTTCAAGAGTCTTAGGAAGTCTCAATAAAGTCTAAAACGAAACAAGAAGAGCCTTAGAAATATTCTAAAACGTGTTTGGAAATGTCCTAAGGAAGTTTTAGAGAATCCTGGAATTATTAGTATTATTATGATTATAATATTAAGCCTTGATCAAGTTTAGGGAAACCTTGAAGAGTTCGAGAAAATTTTTAACCCGTCCGGATGAATTTCAAATACTCGTCTAGAGTCAGTCTTGAACAAGTGACAATCTGAAAGAAGCCTTGAAGATCTATAAAAGTTTAACAGGAATCTGAAAAATGTTAGAGTCTCACTCAGGCCTGGGGTAGTACAGCCTGGAAAAGTATTAGGGAGTTTTAAGCATGTCTGGAAGTATCTTTAAGAATCCAAAATATGGCTGCAAGAGTCTTAAAAATCTTAGACAAACTGGAAGGGTTTGGGAGAATGCTTGGTTAAGCCTAAAAAAGTTTAAGACAGTAGTATTTAAATTGTTTTTAAGGCCATCAGTAAAGTTTAATCTTTTCATTCCACTCAAATATTCATCTAACAACATTCGAACATTTTGAGACTTCGAAAACCAGGAGATGTATAGGTTTTTCTTCCGGCTGGAGCTTATCCATTTGCTACAAAAAAGACCTTTCATGTAGTCAGTGCCGGATCCAAAAAGCAATGTAGGAAAGGAATCAATACTTCAATAGTCTTAATTTTATAATGTTAAAAAAAAAACTATACTTACTTCGCTCGCCTAATAAAAATATGTTGTACCGATTTGAACCGAAAATGTGCTAAGATCAGCCATTTTTCATTTTCAGTCTTTTTTAAGGTGAACGTGAACACCAAGGTAGCATGGCTCATGTGACCCCTTGTAGATTCACTACTGAATGTAGTGATGTAATATTTGACATGAAGCGTCACAAACTTTGAAGCCGGCTGTTTTTTCGGCCTTCTTAACAGCGGTGACAGCCAAGATTTTTTGAGCTGTAGCAAGACCCCATTTTGACGAGAGTAAAATATTGATAATTTTTCGGGGTGTAGCAAAAATTTCAAGGTGATTTCAGAGGCTCCTATCACCAAAATCACCCCCCCCCAGAAAAAACAAAAGTTGGAATTTTCTACTTATTTTACTACAACTGCACAACCTGTCTATACTCTGTATTCTTAGATGAAGATGATTTTGGATTTAAAAGCTCTAAAAAAAGGGAGATTTTTCGGGGTGTAGCAAACGTTTTTCCGAGGTGTAGCAAGCTGTTTTGGGGTGTAGCAACTTGCTACACACGCTATACAAAGGCTGCCACCGCTGCTTCTTAATCTTTTCAACATTCGTGGTCCTATTTGATCCGATTTTTAATTCCATTTTCCAGTCTTAATAGCTTTTCATTCCTGATATTTTCTTTTCAGTTTTTTTCATTCTGCGCAGCCCTTTTCAGTTTTTTCAGCCCTCCTCTCTGTCTCTTTTCAGTATTTTAGTAAGACCTTAGCCACGGGGACCATGCGGGGTGGCTCCCCTATCATCTTTTAGAGTTGGCAAATTAGCAATTTCAGATGCTCTACTGGCAAATTCACGCATCAAGGGTTGTTTTATTATTTTATCTAAAAAGTGCTTGATTCTCGTATCCTCAGTAAACTTGTTTCGTTAGGGCCCTGGTGTTTATAGTCTTTCTTTGGTTTCAACCCCGTCGAGAGGGGGCTGCAAAGGGTGCAAGTTGCACTGGGCCTCGCACTTTTGGGACTTGACCGTTTGAAAAAGAAAATACTCTTTAAATAAAGGTTTGGAAAGATTCTTGAATAAAGCATGTACAAGAAGTACATACTAATCAATTTTGTATCCTAGTAAAGTTATTCTACTTCTAAAAACTAAAAAATTACCTATTTTTGCTTTTTTTTTTGCTGCCACCTCTGTCGACAAATTCTTAGAAAATTGCACTGGGCCTCGCAGATCCTCGCTCGGCGGGGCTGTTTGGTCTTTTTATGAATACGAAATCATTCGAATCAACGAAAACGATTTGTGAAGGAACTCGCTACTCTCTTATTGGCTGCGGAAAAATTCTGGCTTAGCACCGATATGACTTGTAACCCAGTTGTTGCGTGTTCTGAAAACGAAAATCGGGAAACAATGGATTCTTTGAAATCGCTGAACGTTTCTTCCGGCGAACAAAACTATCTTGTCAGGTCCTGCGAATTTTGCGTAACCTGTACGAAACTTATTATTCCATGTAATTTATCTTACATCATTCGTCTTCGTTTATTAAGTCAACTTATTCTTATGGCATTAGCAGGTAATCTTCTTTATCTAGAATAAATTTGACGTTTATTTCTTCTCTTCTTTCTTCTCGTTTAAAGTAAAATCATCCGATTCTCTTAGTTCTTGGATAGGTACCTTACTTGCATCGTGCTGGTAACTGATTGCGTGATTAGGTATAATATTCAAAATTGAATTTTCTCACGACATTGCGACATCATGCTCATATGTCGGTAAATCAAAGTCGTATACCTATTTGTAATCTGTTGGGAAGAATAGTGTAGGCCTAAGTAAATTCAATGATTTGAGGAGTTCCCAAATTCGAATATAAAAGTACTCGCTGTATGGAATGTCTTTTCTAATAACGTGCCTTTTTTCTTATCCATATTTCTTGCGATCTACGAGTATCTACTTTTCAAGTTTTCAGTGGATTCCAAAAATCTGGCTAAAAACTTATGAGCTCGACATGGTATTCTACCACTGCACTTTTCTAATTCACCAGCAGCTAACATTCGCGTCTGTTAACTCTGTTTCAGTTGCGGGTTTGTAAACGAGAGCTCGATGAGTTGAGAACTGTGAACGGGACTTTGGGAAATCGACTAGAAGCTCTGGGCTCACTGGGTAACGTCGGTCATCGGTCGTTACTCAGTGAGATGGAATGCGAAGATTCTAATCTATCACCAGCAGACGAACTGCAGCATGTAAGAAGAATTGCAATTTACTGTTTCATCTACCCTCCCCCATCTCTTTTATACAATAATTGAACCGGCGGAAATCATACGGAAGTTAAGTCCATTGGCTACCTTTTGGTTCGGAACGCTGTACCTTGACGATCTGCGTTCTTGCCACACAGCCCTTTCGAGGCGTTCGAACGCAATGCTCACGTCACCAGTCAATCTAGCGTATACTTTAAAACCGTAGAATCTGCCCGAATCCCAGAACTGACCTAAAATGGACTTCACCCCCTTTTGGTTCTTGCTGCTTCAACTTTCACAAAAATCCGTAACCTACGCGCTGTTAATTCTTGCCTAATACTCACAGATGAAGAAAGAAATCGCCGGAGTGTACGAACGTGTGAAAATACTCTGTCTGCAGCTGAAACAACGCTCAAGGGATCCATTGGACGCCGGTCGTCTCGAGAATCTACCGGTTACGGTGCAACAAGTGAAGGTTGGTATATATATGATGTTAGCCAAGCTGTCTTGGTTCTTGGACCAAGAGGAGGGTTTCGTGCCACCTTCTCTTATGGTCGCTTTGACACGGCAGATGGAAACACTTAAATACCTACTATTAACCTCCCTCTCCATTGACGAAATTGAATCCGAAGTCGAGACCATGAAACTGCAGGAGTTAATACATCTCTGTAATTTCTTAAATAGTTAAGATATAGTCTTCTTCAGTATTAGAAGAACAAACGAGAACGAGAAGGAAAACGGCATGTTCTTGTTCTATAGTTCTCAGAACGAGAATGAGAACAAGAACAAGAACGGGAAACGAGAACGGGGACAAGACTAGGACCAGGTTGGGAATGAGAACGAGAGAACGGGAAAGT
This sequence comes from Acanthococcus lagerstroemiae, assembly GCA_031841125.1. Lineage (NCBI taxonomy): Eukaryota > Metazoa > Arthropoda > Insecta > Hemiptera > Eriococcidae > Acanthococcus > Acanthococcus lagerstroemiae. The sequence continues at coordinate 36,869,704 of CM063108.1, read as the reverse complement.
TGATAATTTTAAGGTAAGGAGAACGAGGAACATGAACGAGAACCGTGCAGTTGGAGAAGAACAAAAACGAGAATGGGAACTAAATGATTTTTGCGTCCTAACACCTTTTTGTAGCTGGTGCGAAGGTAAGATTCTGAAAGCCTAAAACCATGCAATTATATATTTTTTAAATGAAAAAATCTAACTGCAGTACTGCCCCAGTGTTGGTAGAACGAACGAGAACGAGAAAAGAAAAACGGCATGTTCTCGTTCTGGAGAACATGATTCTCTAAGACTCTTCCTTGCAAATTCAATTAAAACTATTGAAGGTTTTACCAGTTTGCTTAAGATACTATAAGATTCTTCAGTTTAGATTTTTACTAGAAGCATGAAAACTCTCAGACTTGTGGAAGATTCTTCTGGACTCATGGAACAGTGGCATCGTAGCAGGGAGGGGGTTATTCTTGATTTCTTTAGGGAAAATACAATTTCTATGCTACCTGATGCACTCCATCATCTCAGAAGATCTTCCAATGCCTTTTTTGTCATCATGATTTGTTCATGACTTGCTTTCAAATTTTGGAAGACTCGTTTAAAACTTCATCCACTCAAAACGTCTGATGATTTTCACAAAATGCATCCAATTTTGTTGGAGACTCTTTGAGACCAGTGCTGAATTCCTATTAATTGCGTACTGAAACTATAATCATGCTGAAATGCCGTCCCTATTCCTCGAAACAGACTTCCTCCATGCGTTGCCCTTTTCTTTGCTTCCCTCCCTTTTTTCATTCGTCCTTTTATAAATTGTTCATACGGTGCCCTTTGCAGTTGTCGCAGGATCATAGCTAGTACTTATGTTTCTTTGGAAGGAGCTTATAAACATCAAAGATACCGATTAAGATCAGCTGAAATGCGTGACACTCCCCTCCACACTGTACACCGCGCGGTCATTATGGTCTGCAGCCGAGGGCTTATGTCAAAGTACCCGTCTCTTTATATCCCTCATAGAAATCCAACATTAATCGTTCTTAGAATGAATTTTAATCTGTCCCAGCAGAATCATAATGAGTCTTAACAGATCTAACAACCTCTGCTTTGAAATGTATGTTTTCGTGGAAAAGGAATTATGCATTTCCCTCTGTACGTCGAGAATTTGGCCTCTCGTTTCCTTCTCCGATACTGGACCCACAACTTCATAATTTCCCTCGTCTCCTCCCAACGCAACCCAAATTTAAATTACCTTACCACCCCATCTAAGTCGATAGGCGAGACTCGGATTCGTCTGTATGGGTTGGTTGATACCTTTTTCTAGAATTTTTCGTGATCTATAAAGCCGGCCATCTAGATTACTTGAAGTAATTCACAATCGTTTGGCATATTGCGGAAGTTCGAAACATATTCATAAAATGCGATCGTCTTCTTGGTTACAGGTTGGATTGCTAACCACGGTCATCCAAGAACTCTGCGATCTGGTGTCTGACTTGGGCGGAGACTATTCGACCAGTAGTGTCAGCGTTACTGAGCTTGAAATAGATCTGCACAGAGCCAGAGAGAGTATCGACCGCATGACGAAGGAACTGGAAGAGAAGACCGAGGAATTGAAACGACGGTCAGAAACGATTATGGAGTTAACGAGCAGAGTAAGTACGAGTACATACATATATCTCTGTGTAGAGCGGTTACCTCGTCATTGTGCTATGATGTAACATTTTTTATAAGTACATTCACTTCTACGAGTCCTCTGGAATCTGAAGATCGGAACATTTGGGCTAATATGTTACAGATATAAACCGTTCATCCTATAGACCACTGAGCATCCTATAGATCACTGATATTGATAAGAATAGCATGCGGAATCGCGTTTTCAGCGTGCTCCCAACATCTTATGGTGGATTTACACCAAATGTTTTTGTTATTATTAACTAACATTCTCCGGTGTAAAATACTTTGCTCGGAAATCAGAACATCCGGAATCGGATTCAAATCCGTGTTTCCAAAACACATTGCTAATAGCAGTTATCAGCTATGTTTTAAACATATTCGGTGTAAACGCAACCTCCAAAACATTTTGAATGTTCATAGCATAACTTGTTAAGGGCATGCTGAAGTATAGCTTTGGTGTAAATCCACCTTTAAGCCGCTTGGTCCTGATGGCAATGCTTTGTAGTTTGTTATCAGTCTCACAGCTTCCCTGTTAACTGGGATTAAGGACCCTGCGGCTTAACATGTTGACGCAGCATTCTTATCAGTATCAAAGCGGTCTATAGGATGGAAGGTCTATAGTTAGAAAGTTTTAGGCCAGTGTAGTAGTGGAAAGGGCCCGGGGAGGAAAAGAAGACCGATGGTGAAGGGGTACCTAATGAAAATGAAAGAATGGGCCAATGCTTTGACATTTTTACAGTAACTTTTAACGTCCCCATTCGCCCCTGGTTCCTCAGTACATCAAAAGGTTGCATTGCGATTGACATGAGGTAGTCTTAGATCCACCGCCATGTATTTATTCGAGTGCTAATTTGTTTTCTTTGTTTTTCAGCTGAGCGTGTGTGAAACCGAGCTGGCCGGCGCGAGGGAAGAACGCGACCGAGCTCGCTCCGACATGCAGGATCTCGACTCGTTGGCCAAGGACGAAATGATTAAAAAGGCGTGGGAGGTTCGGGATGGCGCGGTGGCGCGTAAAAACGCGACCCAGGTTGAACTGGCGAGGACGCGAATCGACGTGCTGCAGGCTAACAGCCAGCTGATGGAAGCCATTCAACAGAAGGTGGAGCTCAGTCAGCAGCTAGAGCAGTGGCAGGTGAGTTGAGTTGATTTTTTGAAACACGTGAAAAGATTGCCGTACCGTCGAACGAATGCGGTGCTTTGACAACTGTATGTAAGATAGTAACTTCAGTGCCCGAGGATTGCCAATGAAACAAGCTCCAACTCTTGGTTTTGTTCATGTTTTCCAATCACTGAGATTGTTTTCCGTTTCAGATGGACATGCACGCATTGTTGGACGAGCAAATGCGCCGCAAACTCACCAATCAGGACCAACCGAATAGTGGGACCAATAGTCCGATATCGGCAGACAAGAAACGATCTTCGCGCCGACTCTTCGGTCTCTTTCAACGGTAACATTAACTTCCCGTTACATTTGCGAACAAAATTGCCAAGTTTTACAATCAAAATATTAAACGTACATTCGATAGCGTATCAGAACGATGCATACGTGACATTCTTATTCGTTTTCTCAAATTAAAAAAAGCTTCGTTATTCGTGCTAGTCATTAAGTTTAAAAAGTTGTACATGTACATTTTGCGTTGTAATTTTGAAATACCGATGAACTATACATAGGTACGAAACACTCGATATTATCCCTTGCTGTAGGTTTAAAACAGTTTATTAATTATTCGGATTAATTTATTTTTATAAATCTTCCTAACACCCGCGGGCGTGTTTTAAAATCGGTTAAAGTTACCTTTTATTTATTTTTTAATTTGTTGTTAATCCTCTCGTCTACTCCGAATTATTGTGAATGTGATTGTAATAATCTTAATTTCGTGGAAATAAGTATTCGGGTTGTGTAATTTTTACCTTATCCTTAATTGTAACCTCGATGTTTTGTAATTCAGTATTTTAAACTTTTTTTTTTGTTAATTGTTATACAATTTTTTATCATTTACGTGTAATATTTCATATTTTTCCCGTAATTCATATTGTACATCAACTTGCGATTGTTATTTATGAATTTTTGTAATGAGCTACCTACATGAAACGTTCTTTGAGTATGTGGTGGACGGGCTGGCACCGAGGCGACATTTTTCGGAGTGCGGGGAGGGGTTTGAATTCTTCCAGCTTCAAAATGCCAATTTTACTAACAGAAATAATATTTGCAAATGTTGGCTATTGGTGAAATTTTCTTGAAATTAACGAGCAAAAGCCAGGAGTTTTGCTTTTTAAATTTTGACTGGTAATGTTCCCTAGTATTTCCAACTTCTCCTCTTGAAGGCCAGTACCAGGCGTTTTAGCTGCTTTAATTTTGACTGTTGATGCTCCCTGTTATTTCCAAATTTTACTTCTAAAGGCCAGTTCAGCCAGCTGACAAAACGTCGGAAAGGAGAGTGTCGTCCCTTTTGCCACTCCCCCTCCTTGGGCGCATTCCTACCTGAAGGTAGTTATGTTGCGACGAGTAATATTAACTAAGTTTAAAATTTGTAATCGCCGTTTTAGTCTTATAACGCCGGCGAATTATTTATATGAGGCTTTTATTTTTATACAAACCGAAATAACAAACGAACTTAAGGTAATATGTTTGTTGTACATTCTACTATTTATATCATCATATTCGTTTTCTAAATAAAAGCACAATTTTTCAAACTAGTAAACTTTCATTTATTCAGTGGCATCGCGGTACAAGATACTGGGGCGCGTGGTAGATAGTACCACTTCCCGCCAAAAACTGAAGTAGAAACAAAGTAACTTCTCCAAGTTTCTCGAGCATAGACCAACTGACTTATCCTTAACATCTTTAGGAGAAATACAATGTACAGTACCCCAATCCCTCGCCGAAGAAACCCTCCAACGTCATATATACACATTACGTTTGTTCGTTTGCTTGCTCCAGTTTCCTATAAGTACTTGATACTAGATTTCGGTATCAGTAGCTATAAGTGTGAAAGATGAAAGGAATGTTTTCAATAATTCGATTAATTAATTATCGGCATTTTAATTATTCATATTCAGACTAGTCAACTATCGGAATATCAATTAATCGGTCAATATGTTCTAAAAGTTCACGTTTCATTCAGGTGCTTACAAATATTTCGATCAGTACAGTACGAACATTGCAAACTTGGGACATCAATGAAAAATACCTTCAAATTCATGTTAAACAGCATAAATATCCAACTTGAGACAGTAAAAGTTAAAAAAAATTCTGTATTCCCCCTTTCCCCTTGACTGCACACTCATTAGTAATAACAAAGGCTGATTGATCACCTTTTATTGCAAAATCACATAATATCAAGTCATTTTAAATGAATCACGAATATTTGTGCTTCGGTATTTACTAACGTCAACAGAAAAACAACTCAATGTGCAGACATATTCGAGTAAGAACCAAGGACAAAGTAGGCACCTATAATGGGAAGTTGACCAAAAGTACCTATGTTGATAGCCCTGCTTCCTGCCTCTACAACTAGGGGATAATTCAACTCGTTCATATAAAAAACGTGTAAAAGGAGTGATATATTTGAACGCCTTTGGCCTTTGGCGTGTTATGAAAATCGTTTTTGAAAGAAAGTTGGTTGAAATACTTTCAGCAATAACATTGAGCTATCAGGATAAAAAAGAATTACCGCCTTGAACATTTTTTAAATAAAATTAAGTGAAATTGAAAATCGCATTTTCTGATGTCGAAGAATAATATATTATGGGAAGCGGTGTAACCGGTGTAACATTAGCGCTACTTAGGCAATTGCTGCGCGACTGCAGCCTTCAGCCTCGCAGTTTGAAGCTTTGAAGATTGAAGTGAGTATGCTAGTTCCATAGGTAGACTTCTCCAAAAACCTAGTTTTCCAGAAAACGCAAAAAACTGTTTCTCAGCTAATGTTCGGGCTTAATGGTTGGATATAGGTGCGATGGATCACTTTTTGTGCTCACATTGAAGATATAGGTCGAAAATTTTTTCAAGTACTCCAATTCGTGTTCAAAAGGCGTTCAAAGATGGAGAAGTCTGGGTTTGACACGATGTTTTGAAATTGCTTATCAATTTTTGTTTATTATTGCTATAAAAGGCTGCAAAAGAGGAATAACATGGAAATTTATTATCAGTTGTTATCACCTTTCAAAATGAGACATTTTTATTATCAATACACAAAAAATGAAAACGCAACATGATTCAGTTTTTGCTATATAGTTATAAAAAATTGAGCAATAATTGAAAAGAAAAGACTACTAATTGTTTTACATTAGTACACGATGACAATAATTCATTATCAAAAACACAGTTTTGTAAACAAAACAATAATCGTGTCAGACCCAGACTTCTCCATAGGATAAGTCTACCTATGATTCTAAACTAATTTTCGTTTGCATACTGGAGTACTATTATGAACGTTCGTTAATGTTAACGAATTCGTTAAGCCGCGTTAAGGATTTTTCGTTAACGACTGGTGTCAGTTATTTGTATTATGAATGTTCGGTAAATTTGTTGTTATCATATCACGATATCAGAGAATCAGACTATCAGTCAGCAGTCACTTGTTTTCCTTTTCATTTCGATTTCGTTCATGTGTCAAGTAGTTTGTAAAATTACCTAGACTATTTTTTAGCACTTTAAATTCTCCATCTCTAAGTAGAATACACAAATTCTAATGTAGGATAATGCCCTGAACAGTAACTATCCTGACCTCTCCATTCCGCCGTCATATTTTGAAATGAAAATGATACTCAATAATATTTTGAGACGCGAAAAAATTGATTCACAGGATATAACTAAAATGTTCGATTAAGAAATAGAATGCCATATGTTACTTTGTGATACTGAACGATGAAATGGTATACTGCACGTGGGACTGCGAGATAATACGACGAATTTATAAGAAGATCGTCTTAACGAATCCTAAAGAACCTTAACGAGTGGTCCAGGCCACTCGTTAACTCTCACCTCGTAACGGGTCTTACAGAAGATTTAACGCAACGTTAACGAATCTTAACGCAGCTTAACGAATTCGTTAACATTAACGAACGTTCATAATAGTACTCCTGGAGCGCTTCTGTTGTTGTTTTTTGAAAATCGATGACGTCACGTTGTAGGCAATGTTGTACAGTAACCGAAACGATACTTAACTCAATTTCCCTAAATAATTCGGAAAAGTCTACCTATGGAACTAGCATACTCAAGTATCGAAGTCTTCCTACTTTCTTACTCCGCCACTAGGTAGAGACGCTTTCGCTTCAACAGATGACTCGCGCTCTGATAAAAAGCGCGTGGTTATTTTGCGTGATAAAGTAAGGCGGAGTGAGGTTCGTCGAAATCGGAATTCGGAAATACGTTGATTTTTATCGTATCAGTGTCGATCATACTGATTATTTGTCCTGTAGAAATGTTTTCCATTGTACTCTTATGTTCGAATGAATTGTTCGGAACACTCTGATCTGCGTTCATCGGGTACAAGTCCAATTTACTACCTCCCGTGTTTGGTGGCAACTGCGCCATGAACAGCCAGTGCTTCGTCAACAACTTCGGTTCGTATCCTCAGCAGTTTCCAAATAATGTACCATATTATCCGAGCTGCGATACCACCACATTCCTAAACACGCCGCCTCCCGGGTTCAGCAGAATGAACGCTCCGCCGGTAAGTACAGCTGCCTCGGCCGTACCACCGTATAAACCGGAACTGATGCAGTTTTCACAGCCTCCTCCCGGATATTCTCCGGGTCCGATGGGAGTATCCTTCCCCTATCCTCCGTTCAATTCGCATCCGCCTTACCAACATCTCCCAGCGCCGTTTCCAAATACTTCAAGTTTTCCACCAGCGTTTCAGAATTACTCTACGTTCATGCCGCCAGCGAATAATCAGTTCCAACAACCAGTGTATAGTCCAGCTGCTGCTCAGCCTGTAGCTGCTAATCCGGCTTTCGGTTATAAATACCCGTCAATGGGAACTCATTCGTTCCACCGAAAAGATTGGAAAGTCAAGGAGGAGAAGGTGAGTTGCAGCGAGCTTGTTGGAAGCGTCAAGCCCACTCGATGCTTTCTACTTGTGGTTTTTGATAACGAGTTCTCATATTTCAGGTTATGCCTTTTCACTGCGAATCGTGTGATCGCGATTTCGCCACGAAAGATAAGTACGACGATCACGTAGCGCAGCACATTACATGCCGTCTGGAAGGCTGTAGTTTCACGGCACATCCGAAAATCGTAGAGAAGCATATCGCGTTCCAGCATCGTTCTGGGTTGTTCAATCGCATCCCAAAAGGCAATTCGCCGGAAGAAATCGAAAAATGGATTGCGGAGAGGAAAAAGTGAGTTGTATAATTGGGGTTTGTTCTCTGTTCTACTACCTTCGAGTAATGGCGGTAGTTTTTGTGCTAAAGAATCGAATTTTAACTGTAAGTGAAAGTGACGTATCGTTGTTATGTATTGTGGTACGAACAACTATCCGATATTGGTGTTCATTGATTTTCGTATTAGTAGTATTTCAATCATTGTCTTTTAGACGCTTTCCAACGAAGACTAAAATCGATGAAAAACATGCTCAACGAGAAGAAATGGAGAAACGAGGAGAACGTTACAACGACAATCAGAACGATCGTAAGAAATCCTTCAATAACCGTAATCGGAATCCCAAAGGTATAGCAGTTGGCTACTTCACCGAGAATCGTATTCTGAACTATCAACTTATTGTGTAACAAATTTAATTATCTTCAATTATCACTGATTCGTAGCTCCGTTCAATCGCTCGCAAAGGCATTCCGAGAACGGATCGTCGAATTTTAAACAAAAGACCTTCGGTCGGAAATATGGTCCATCGAATCGTAATCAATCTCAAACCGAGGGTAAATGTCTAGCAGAAAGCGATGACGAGGACTGTGTTCAACGGACTTTACCTGCATTTCGTGGAATTGGTAATGATTATTTTGATGTATCCTAATGCGTTTATGAAATTGAAAGATATGCCAAGTTTGTTACGGGGCGAGTGACCGCTGATTTTCAACAGGTTATTGGTGTGTTAGGCAGTGTGCGTGTTCGAAATACCTTCTACTGCTGTGCGAATGGTTATGTATTGTTTATTTGTAGCGGCTTCAGTAACAACTCGGTAACTCAGGGTTCTGATGTATGGTTCCTAGATGTGTTCAAGAAAGACCATCTCAGGTCTCGTTATTCAGATATTTTCAAGTGTGTAAATGTTGAAGTATGTGCTTTTGTGGAGGTTGAAAATGTAAAGTATTACAGGATTGACTTCATGAACTGGTGAGACGAATCAGTATATGCGCTGGTCTCTGCGCCAAAAATTCAACATGAAATCACTTTCGTGGTATTTGTGTCAAGGTTTTTGTTTCCCATGTTTTTGGATAAGACGAATTTTCACTGATGTAGTCGAGAATCGAATTTCATGTGTCCAAGATATGGGAATACGTAACATTATATTTTACATGTCGTTATTGAATGGATTCGTGGCCTCAAACGCTTCTGCTTATTACTGGTTGATAATTAGTCTTTAATCGCGACAATTCTAATTAAATGCACGATACTAAAAATGGGAGTAGGTTGGGGAGATTTCCTTGATAAAACTATACTATTTTAAAATGAAAATGTTTGAGATCGTTGGTACGATGGAGCAGAGATCTTTGTTTTAAATCGTCGGCGTATCTTATTGATTTTTTCTATATTGAGAAAGTCGAAGCATGTTCCGGTGTCTGCTGCCCACGGCTGCCAACCCCGGTGATTTATCACCAGATGTGGTGATATTTAAATCCCACTATAAGTGTTTGTGATTTTTCTGGTGATTTTAACCACATCTAGCAGTGGCGTAGCTAGGGGTTTCTCAAAGGGGGGGCACAATAAGGTTTTCAAGGGAGAATAAGTCTAAAATTGATCGCCGATATTAGAAGACTATGTAAAAATATGGGGGGGGCGCACGTGCCCCCTCGTGCCTCCCCGACGCTACGCCACTGACATCTAGTGATTTTCTGGTGGTTTTACTACAGATAACTTCCTTATATTTTCATCATATTATTAGATTCATTTAGCTTCTTCGACCATCCAGTATATGGACTAGCGAAGCGCAATATTTTTTTTTGTTTTAAATGCTTTTTTTAACTTAATTATTTTTTTAATAAAAAACTCAAATAATAAAAAAATTATTATTCTAAAAATTAATTAATTTAATTTAAACTAAAAAGTCTAACAAATTAATTAACGTGTATATATATAAAAAATAAAATAAAATTTATTAAAACTTAATTTAAACTTTTTTAATCCAATTTAATAAAATTTGTTACTTTTTTAAAAACTGTAAAAATCCAAAAGACTTATTTGCAAAAGTAAGGGCTGTGTAATAGAAATACGAAGAAACCCGGGCGTTTAGTAGGCAATTACTCGACATATTACAGGTGAAAGCGACTGTAAGCTCACACCACTACATTCAACGCGAGCGTACACATAAATATTAAGCTGAGATATGTTTTGTTGTTGCGTTTATCCGCCCAAGTTCTGGCGTACGAAATACGCAGCTTCGCTAGTCCATATACTGGATGGTCGAAGTTTAGCTTGCTGGTGGTAGTTTCTGGCTGCTAGTGTGCTAGTGTTCAATGATTGACTGCAAACTGCATTGCGGCAACCTTTGATGCAAACATTTTTGTAATGGAAGGTAAAAAGAAAAAATACCTTAAATCACGATTATTTTTTGATTCCTTTCATACTTGATGGATACAAGGGAGCAGATAGTACTATTCTGTAGCATCACTTGAGGCAAAGTCTTGAGCAGCACATTTTTCCAACTTTTAAATTTCAAATTTTTGGGTTTTATTTCCAGCAGATTTTCATTACTCTGATCTCAGTTCAATGTATGTATTTAGTTGCATATTTTTTTGTGTAAGTCCTTTGCTTCCTATATCTGTATCAAAATTTCAAAATTCTCTAACAGTTAGGCGTAGTCTGAATAGTGGAAGATAACTATTTTTAGCTTTTGATACCTTTGGGGCCCTTCTGTTAGCCTTGAAATGATAATTATATTTTTAACCAAGGAAATTGATTTACCCAGCTTAAAAGTTCTTATTGGAAGTTTATTCAGTCACAGTTTGGCCGCCTCTTATTGTTTTTAAAACAGAAACAGTGCAGGCCAGCTTACACAGTTTTTTTTTGTTGGTGATTTCTGGTGATTTTTTTTTACACAGTCTGGTGCTTTTTTGCTTTATCAGTTGGCAGCCCTGTGCAGCCATCGTCCAGCGTATTTGAAACTTGACAAAGAAAAACAGAGAGCCAAGAACTGTACCTACAGAGTTAGAATGTAAGATCAAAAAGTCGAAATGTTTGTAGCTCTTTATCATTGTTTGTATGTCACTGCTTCCCTCTGAAACAAAACAGCCGAGAGCCAGGATTCAGAATCCGAGTCAATCTTGATTGGTTTTAATAATTTTTCTGAAGTATCGAGTAGTTTTAATCAGCATGTGCGAGTTTTAATAAGTGTTGACAAGTTCTTGAAGGATCTCAACAAGCCTGGTAACCGTCTGAATGGTATTATAATGAGCCGTGGCCAATCTTGAGAGCATTTTTAAGATTTTTCATTGAGTCTTTTAACTTCTTTCGAAGAATTTCTATCACAATTAAACATTCCTGAACAGTTTCAACAAAAGACTTTTAACAAAACTGTGTGAGTTGTTACATAAGTTTTGGCTTCATTATTCTTAATTCAAAGTAGATTTTTAATCCGATCCGGATTCTGGCCCCGGAACCCAAATTTGACTCCTTCAAATGGACAAAACTGATTCAGTTTAGAAAATCGAACGAAATTAATATCGAAAGATGATGTTTTTGTGTTGCTGAGTTTGAATATTCAGTCCAGTATTGGTCCCCCAAATTCAACTTTTTCTATTTTGAAGGGGCCAAATTAACTCTGGCTTGGGGTTTAAACCTCCCCTAGGTAGCGCTACCATAGGCAAACGTCTTGTGGGTATTGTTATCAGTTTGGTTCGGACTCAGTAGCTCAAACGCTTTTTTTCTTCTTCGATACCTTATTCAGTTTTTTCGGTAAGTACAGACTAGCTCCTCTGAAGAAAGAAAAATCACGGGGCCTAAATCGGGGTTGAATTGAAAATGTAAGGGCCAGTATTATAAAACTTGGTTAAAAATAATCGATGGTTAACCGGTGGTTATTTTAAATCAAGTTTTATAATACTGGCCCTAAGCGAATTAAAATACCTTTGTTTCGATATTTTTCTTGATAAATTTCCATTGAAAATTTCAAAGTTAGTGGCTTTTTTCAGCCCAAGTTCTTGGAGGTAATCGTTTATCTCATTTTGATCCGAATTTGCAATTAAAAAATAATAGTATGGTAGACCAGCTCATAAATCACTGTATAATACTCAGATAGATGAACTGCCTGCTTGTTTTCATTCGTAGATGATGACTTGATAAAATGAGCTGCATTGTTATAGCTCAGTCTGCGATTTAAATCGAAAAATCAAAGTTGACTGTGGTTTTCACAATTATTATGGTTTTAATTGTTTATTTTTGAATAACCAATTATTTTAATAATAAGCTGTACTAAGCGTGCGTTGCGAATCGCTGAAAGACTATGTTAAGTGACATTGTTCATAGTATCTCTTCAAGTAGCTTGTCAGCTGTGATTCGTAATGGGATTTGGTATAGTCTGTCATAATAATAATGATAATATCGGCGTTTAATGAGAGGTTTTGGATACAGTGTTGGTAACATTTATGTATAGTCTATCAGATTGCTCATAGTGCGGACCTTGTAATCACGGTCTTCAGCCCTCTCCAACGGTTGCAAACCCTAGCATCCCTGTCCAAGGCTATTCCGCCGTATTGGATAATCTCATCTTCCCATCTTCTTCTGGGCCTACCTCTGTTTTTCCTTCCATCGTATGACGTCCACTCCATCAACCTTCCTTGCCGCTTGTCTTCGTTCCTTTGGATATGGCAAACGTAGTTCATTTTTAGTTTTCTAATTGTATACCTTATGTCCTTCGTTCCTATTATTTTTCTTTGAAGTTTTTATTTTATCCTGAAGTTTTGTTCCTGTAATACTTCGTTCCACGGCTAGTCGAGTTTTGTGGATTTTTTTCGAGTCGTGTTGCTGTTGGTGCCCATGTCTGAGCGCCGTAAGTTAGGGTTGGGAAGGTGCACGTCTCCAGAAGGGTAGCTTTCAAGTTCATTGGTAGTTTGCCTTTATATACTGACTTCATCATGCAGAAATTTTTTCAAGTTTTTGCCGTTCTCGTTGCAATTTCCCTATCCAAGCTACAGCATGACCTCAGTGGAGCGAGAATAACTTATTACCTTTCAATATTGATAAATGTGAGAAAATAAGTTTTACAAGACGAAGAAGGCCTATCTCATTCAACTATAAAATAAAAAATGTGCCACTACGAAGTGTGACTTTTGTGAAAGATTTAGGAGTGACTTTGAACTCAAAGCTATTGTTCAACATGCATATCGAGCACATATCCTTGAAATGTAGAAGAATAGTTGGTTTTATAAAAATAAATGGAAAACATTGTAAAAATTTGGAAACTGTGAAAATATTGTATACTACATTTGTTAGATCAATTTTTGGAATTCCCTGCCATTATTTGGGACCCTACAACTCAAAAAGGTATAATTGAAATTGAAAAAATTCAAAAAAGTTTTTTAAAATATCTACTCTATTAAGTTTTCATGTACTGTCCTCCTGACATTACTTATAATGAGCTTCTGGTTGGGTTTGAGATTTTGAGCCTAGAAAATAGAAGAAACTTGGCAAAACTAATATTTTTAAGGGATATTCTCAACAATAGAATATTATGTCCCACGATTTTGGCAAGTATCCGGGTTAGGGTTCCTTCCTTTAATGGAAGAAATTCATAATTATTTGATACGGGGGAACTTCATCATCAGTGATACAGAAAACCCTTGTTGTATAATAATGTCAGTCGTAATGACCCTACGATTGACTTATTTTACATGTCTAGAAGCCAGTACATCGGCTCTGTTAGCAGGGTACTGTAAGATGGAGATCCGTTTCCCTTGTGGTGTTGCCATGCGTATTTAAGGTTATCTGGTGTACTCGTACACACCCTGACTATTGAACCCTCAGTTTCTGGGCCTCTCGGAGGTGACCTTGAACCCTTTTCGCAGCCGATCCCATATGTCTGTTCCGGTGCCAACCTCTCCCCCTCTGTAGTTTTGTTTTAGTCTTATTTTTTTAAGCTTTTGTTTACTTTTTGTTTTTATTTTTTATTTTCTATTCCATACTGTCTCTCACCATTATTGGGACCGTCGGGCACCTGTCGGGAGGGACACAAATAATAATAATTAATAAATAAATATATTTTCATACTGCGACTATGTCTGATGATCTTGATGGTTATGCATGTTGAAGTTGTAGGACTTTATCTAAACAGAAGTAATATTCCTCCATTGTTTTTAGTATAGGCGGATTGTTAATATTATTCCATGAATCCTAAATGAAGTTTGAGCATGTTAAGCACATTAGGAATGAAAAGAGTCAGTGAGAACAGAGTTTTTATTGATGACATAAGGTCGATAATTATTCATTAATTTTCACATAAAAATATTGATCCTTCAAGACTATTGAGAGTCAAGATACGTGTTTTCTTGCCGACCCTCCTCGACTTCGGAGTTCTGTCATTTTGTTTTTTCATGGTTTTGTTTCGTCTTGACCAAATAATTTCGTCTTTCTTTTTGTCATGTCGCTTAGCATGTTAATGGCAGTGTCGGTTTCCGTAGGTTATCGTCAATTATTATGTTGTTTAACATAGTTCATCCTTTAAAAGTTGATGAAATGTCATAACTTAATTTTTTTTGCTGTCATTTCGTTTTGTCATTAGATTCCTTTTTTCCAGTATGTCACTAACGAAACAGTCGTGACAAGAAGCGGTCCAAGGTTCCCTCGTATAATAAAATTTTAAAAATTCAACTGTCATCTTTGTAATTTTATTTTCTTATGATTGGCAACACTGCTGTGAACAATCTCCTGTTCTCTTTCACCAATTTCCGCATTAAACTCGAACTCAATTTTGCGCAGATTATTACCTCGGCCAGAGTGAATGCTGTGATGAGACTGTATCCAAAGAAACTGATTCGTTTATCAAAAGCTCGACGTCTTCTGTATCCGAAGAAACCAGTTCGTACACCAAAAGCTGGATGTTGACAGAGGAGATTTCAACGGCCGCTTGTAGCGTCCACACGAGTGTTACCAGCGCGGGGGAAGACATCGAAGAAACACGCTTCCTCGACGTGCTCTCGAGTGAATCCTGCGAAGCGACTACGCCTAAAGAACCCAGTGCCGGTTCCAGTTCAATTACCAAAAGCTCGACGTCTTCGACGGAAGCGATTTCAGCGGCTGCTTCTGGCGATCGCACGCGCGTTACGCATGTCCAAGATTCCAAAGAAACACCCGTCCCCAGCTCGCCGGTTACCCGCGAACCCACCACGGAGCCTGCGGATGTTCGTCCGAGAAAGAGTTTCTTCTTCAGCGCCGACACGGACAGCGAAGGTTCTGACGTAGATGTCGACAAGGCCGAGCCTACGCCGGATCCCATTACCGCTGACACCAAATCTTACGACGCTGGTCCTCAAGCAAAGGATGATGTCTGTGATAAAACGAATGCCAGCAAGAGCGGCACTTCGTCTGCCACCGTTTCGTACCACGGCGGTGGCCCCTCTTCGGCTGGTGGCGCCGTAGTACGCGGTTCTGCAAAGAATATGAACGTCGTCCGCAACGACCTCATGTTGAATGTGACGGCGAGCTATTTAGAGCTGATCCGGTGCTACGATTCGGACGGCGATAGCGACGAATGCGAGTCGGCCGCGGAATGTGTTCCGAATTCGGACGATCGATGCGACGATGCGCCAGAAGAATGTTCGTCCAAGTTGGTTCCGCAGTTCGAGGTTCCTTCGGCGAGCCTGCTGGCGGGTGTTGTCGCTGCCGGTGGTGCAAATAAGCCGGCCAAGGCGGATGACACCGACGACGATGCGCCCGAAGAATGTTCGTCCAAGATGGCGCCGCAGTTCGAGGTTCCTTCGGCGAGCCCATCGGCGGATGTCGTCGGTGACGGCGGTGACAATGGGAAGGCCGAACCCGGCGACAACGAGGTCGTCGAATCGAAACGACAAACAAGGAAACGTAAACGCCGCCGAGAGGAGAAAACAGAGGACGACGATGCCGTGGAAGGCGGCAAGAATACCGAAAGCGAGGGAATCAAACAGCCGCGTGTTCTGCAGCCATACCGACGGTACAGACCTCCTACTTTATTAGAAAAAGTAAGTTTTACTCTCGAACTCCCTAGTGGATTGTTGGAGTCGCAGTTAGGACACACTGGGATTCGGCAGTCACGCGGGATGTCGAAGTTAACGCGGTCGACCGGTTGCTAATCGAGTTTCTTTGTTTCAGTTGTTGGCCCCGGAGATAAAACATGAACGCAATGTGATCTTGCAATGTGTTAGATACGTCGTAAACAATAATTACTTCAATATTGGCCAGCCGAAGTAGAGTGTTCATTGCGTACCTGCCGTGTATCCGGAGATTGTCAGCAGGATCTGCTTGTTCGTTTAGACATGTTGAATTGACGTAAGCTGGTTTTAGTAGATGGCACGGCAAGCACAGAATACGCTTGGATGGCGAGTTATGTGTATGTTGGAGAACGTATTACTGGGGGGATTCCGAATCGAGTCCCGGGTTAGCGCGCCCCGTATACAATTCCTTCGTACACTGCATTAGAAATGCGACTTGACTGAGACCTTTTAAGACTGTTCTATGCTTGATTGAGTTTAGACGTTTCTAGTCCTTTTTAATACTTTTTAAAATTCATCCAGATGTGTTTAATCAAACTTGTTTAAGACCCACTGCGACATGCTTCGCTTCAAGAGTAGTCTTCGAGGTTGTAGTACAAGTCTGGATTAGTCAGAAGTGAGTTTTCACAGAATTTGAATGCCTTTGAACAAATATAAAGGGTGGTCCAAAAGTCATTGGGCGATGCTCCTTACGGACTACTCGCGCGATTTAGCGGAGCGCAACCGAACTAAAAGTGAAGTATATTCAATTTCCCGTCGAAAGAGACCCAAACGAGCACGCTTGCGTACATAGTTGCCGAGCTACAGCAGTTTGAAGTTAATGTGTTCCGATTTCGTCTACAAGCTAAACGCGTGTTGTACAAAGGTTGGTCCAAAAGTCACTACCGACGCTCTGTATGGACTACATGCACGATCTAGCGGAGCGCGACCAGACTCGAAGTGAAGTCTAATCAGTTTCTAGTCGAAAGAGACCAAAACGAGCGCGTTTGCGTGAATAGTCGCTGAGCTACAGCTATTTGAAGTTGACGTCTGTAGTATAAAATGAGTTCGGAAAGTGCGAATTTAAGAACGGAACGACGGTGGGTGCTCCTGTATTGTGTTTGTCGTGGTCTGACATCAAAGCAAACGTGTGATGGAATGGAAGGCGTGTAGGGTACGAGTCTGATGCAGAAGAGAACAATTCAGCGGTGGCATAAGGAATTTCGCGATGGTCGCACATCAGCCTCGTCGATTCCGCAAACTGGGCAATCGCGAACAAGTGTAACCTAAGTAAACCGAAACACAGTGGCAGCTTTGATTTCCAAGGACTCGCACATCTTGCAGCGGATGTCAGACCACGCACACAACACCGGATCACCCACCATTGTTCCGTTCTTAAATTCGCACTTTCCGAACTCATTTTACACTACACACGTTTAGCTTGTAGGCGGTACAGGAACACGTTAATTTTAAACAGCTGTAGCTCGGCGCGCTTGTAGTCCGTACAGAGCGTCGCGCAATGACTTATGGATCAACCTTTGTATTAGATTTTAATGGCTTCGGTTTCCGTTTAATGTCATACTGCCGTGATCCGTGATACGGGATTATGACGTATATCCACTTGAAAATGTCTCGGGAAAAGTATCTAAAGCTTTCCAGCATTAAGTATTAACACTTTTCAATGATTGAAAGGTCGAACCTATCGTCTCAGATCAGTCCAGTTGTGATTGGTGAACATTTTTGGTATTAGAACGGAATGAGATGACCAGATGACGAGGAATCCGAAACTGAAGCTGAGGTAATCATGTCGGTGAAGCTGTATCCGAAATTGGAAGTACAACATGGGCACTTCTGAAGCCAGAACCGAATCTGAAAGATCCTTCCGTCTTGCAGTTAAGCTGAATCCGAATCTACGTTCATAAGTTTCGGCTTTCCCAACCCTGCTTTCGACCGACCGAATTAGCAAGAAAATGGCGAGTTCATTGTATCCGTGTGACACTATACGTTCCTAGGAAAAAAGTATGGAATAGTACCGATACCTTTAACATCACTAGTACATTATTTCATGTTGGCCCGATGTTGTGCAAACGGTTGTAGTAATAGTCCAGAAAGTAACCAAGGGGTGACATTTCATTGACCATGTATGTTCTGTATTGATGGACTGAACGTTTTGAGGCTAAGAGAATGTGATACTCATGTCAGGGTTTCATCGAATTAAGAATTGAGACAGAAATAGATAGTGGCCGTAAAAACTAGATTCTTTGAAAAAAGAATTTTGAAAAATGCGATGTAGAACAAAAAGGCCAGCAAAGGTTTTTTCCCCACAAATCATTTTGCACTAGGTTCGAATGAACGTATCTTCTGCCGTAACGGTAGCTATTTATCTCCCGGGGTACTGAATGTCTCGTACAGTTCAGTTTTTCCACCAATCTTGGGAAATACCGACTCTAGGCGAAAACTTTAGAAACAAAACTTGTTCCTCATTAAATTCTTCCCAAAGAATCTGACAGTTTTATTGTTACTGTCCCCAAAATGTCCCTAAATCGAGGTTTTAAAGTGACTTTTCATTTTTCTATGGATTCGCGCCCAACTTATAGAAGAATAATATGTGGTTTTATTCCCTTCCTGGAGTCGGCAACGAGCTTCTTGCATTCACTTTTTTTTCTATACTCCAACCATTGTTTTATTAAATTGATTGCCGAGTGCGTTCCTGCTGATAGAAATTTCTATGGAAATTTGTAGTTGAAAAATACAACCACTTATGTTCGCTTTCTTACCGACCCTCGAGTAGCGAGATTTACTTGTTTTTTATTGTCGTTTCTTCCGTTTCTTTTAACCTTGTTTCATTCTAATTGATTGCAGAGTGCGTTCGTGTTGTTAATAGAAATTTCCATTGAAAACTTCTATTTCTTCCAACCATCTTCAGTATTGTTCCGTTAATTGATTGCAAAGTGCATGCTTTCTGGCCGACCCTCCCCGAGTAGCGAACTTCTTCATGTTCTTAAATCTACACCCTGATTTGGGAATGTCGAGACAGCTACAGCTAAATTGTATAAATACCTTATTTTATGTCGAATTTAATGAAGTGCAATTTTTATTTCAATCGAAAATTTTCGTCTAGAGTGGATATTTTCCGACATTCGTGGGAAAATTTGAATTGTGAATGCCGTTTAGCCCTGCAGGGAAGAAAGCTCCTCCGCTGTGATGGACAACTATATTGGTATACTCATTAGGGAGTTATTCCGGAGAGATTAGTGCGGAAAATTATTTGCTGGATTTCTTGTCCACCCTGGGCTATGCAGGTTAGTGGCGCGCAGCTGGGTACTGGCGGAGTCGCCTCTATTTGTATTCTGTGCTTGCTGAGTTGACCTATGTTGGTGGATACTAGAAACGGCTGATATAATCGACGTCCGCCATGTTTGATTCTGAAGTTTTAATCATTGAGTGATCGTTCACAGTTGGTTTACAGTGTAGTTTACGAATTTTTCGTCTGAGGGTGATTTAAGAGTCTGTTCGCGATATGTCGCCGACTCGAATGTAAATCCACCGTCAATTTCATATAATTCTGTTGTCAATGATAACGTCAGAAACAACGTGGCGGACGTTGATTATACCCCCGTTTCTGTTACCCTAGTGTTGGTAGGGCGTTGAATGAAATCACGTTGCCAACAGTGGCAATATGCGATGTCTTTTTGTAAGCATGTATGTATGTATTCCTAAGTCTTCCATCATTACTCGAGTGCTAGTAAGTTAAGCTTCAAAGACTCAGGATATTGTTTTCACGTTTGTGTTTTGATTCTAGTTTTTTAAAATCATAATACAGTTTTATATTTCTTTGTTTCAACTAATCGTCGGGATTGATAAAAAAGTACTGGTAATATCTGTGTAACTCATTCAGGAGTATTTGCGCAGAAGCTGATTAATAAACTCAGGGTAGCCACTTTCTGGAAAACCAAGAAAAGTCGGGGAATTTTGTCAGTCTGGAAAAGTCGAGACATTGCTACAGTTTTGACCAAAATAAGATAATTTTTTGAAAATAAACGAGAATTAAAGTATAAATGTTAGCCTAAAGTGTTATGACATTTCTTTTATAAAAATTCTCTTCAATGAAGATCAAATTTAATCAAAGCTCAGGCTGACCACTCGGTCACTTCTGGTCACCTTTGGCCACTTTTTTAAAATTTGGTCACGAAAGTCACTTTTAAAAAAATTTTATTTAAAAAAAATATAAAAAATGCTCATTTGAACTATTACTCCTATCAATTTATCGAGAGAAAAAAAGGGAAAAAAGTGTTTCATCAATCTGATATGTGATATAAGTATACAAGACAAGTGTGCGTGAGTAGAGTGTGTGTGATGCTGCGAGTCTGTGAGGCTTCAAATTTGTCAAAAGACACATAACTAACTGCGCAACTATGCAGTGTAGCTTTTAAATGGGAATAATTTTTAGTCGAAAATATGGGAATTATGGTGATTTTTTGGCCACTGTTCGGTCACTTTTTTTTACGAAATTGGTCTCTTTTATCACCTTTTTCAGAGTAAATTTGAGTGGCCAGCCTGAAAGCTTTGTACAGTACTAGCTGGAAAAATGTCGGAGAAAATAAGTTTTTTAAAAAGGGGCGTGGAACTACCTGCCCGAATTTGGGCTGTCGTATCCTTGGTCAGCTGATTGAAACTTGGATTGACAATGACTATAAATTACCCCTCAGTTACAGAAGCTTGAGATCTTGAATCGAAAAACCAATTTGCAGTTGAAGCATGAACTCCTGAACTTCCGTCAGTGATGTCGAATGGATCTCCCCGGTGGTGTGCACGATATTCAAGCACTATCAACAAGTATTTGTTATGAAATGGGAAAATCCCCAGTGCTGACGCTGAAACTCTCCGAAAATTTTTTCGCCTTAAAAATGGCATGCTGTATAGTATGGAGGAATTTTCAAAATTCTCAAAAATCGAAAATTTTGAATTAATGACAGTTCTTGACTCAATTTTTCACGCTGAGTTCTAATTCGGCGGCGACGCGCTTTTCGCGAGATACGCTCGACAAGGTTGGAAAATTTTGTGAATTTGGGTAACAAAATTACTGTAGCTCAATTTTGACGACGGATGTGAATTTGTCTCGAAAAACTGAGTAACTAGCACCAGCGCCGACGCCGTAGCTCTCCGAAAATTTTTTCGCCCCAAAAAAGACATCATATATAAGTATGGAGGAATTTTCAAAATTTGAGAAAATCAAAAATTTCGAATTAATGAGTGTTTCTTACTCAATATTTAACACCGAGTTCGAATTTGTTGTTCCAATTTGGCGGCGACCCTTCGATCCCGAGATACACTCAAAAAAGGTTGAAAAATTGATCAATTTGCGTCAATAAATGACTCTAGCTCAATTTTGAAAACGGATTCGAATTCGTCTCGAAAAATTGAGTAACTAGCACCAGCGCCGACGCCATAGCTCTCCGAAAATTTTTTCGCCCCAAACAAGACATGTTGTATAGTATGGAGAAATTTTCAAAATTTGAGAAAAGCAAAAATTTCGAATTAATGAGTGTTTCTTACTCAATTTTTCACGGCGAGTTCGAATTCGTTGTTCCAATTTGGCGGCGACCTACCAATCCCGAGATACATTCAAAAAAGTTGGAAAAATTGATGAATTTGGGTCGAAGAATGACTTTAGCTCAATTTTGACAACGGATTCGATTTCGCCTCGAAAAATTGAGTAAATAGTACCAGCGCCGACGCCGTAGCTCTCCGAAAATTTTTTCGCCCCAAAAAAGACATGATGTATAGTATGGAGAAATTTTCAAAATTTGAGAAAATCAAAAATTTCGAATTAATGAGTGTTTTTTACTCAATTTTTCACGCTGAGTTCGAATTCGTTGTTCCAATTTGGCGGCCACCCTCCGTTCCCGAGATACACTCAGAAAGGTTGGGTAAATTGATCAATTTGGATCAAAAAATGACACTAGCTCAATTTGGACAACGGATTCGAATTCGTCTCGAAAAATTGAGTAAAAGTAGCAACTGCGCCGACGCCGTAGCACTCCGAAAATTTTTTCGCCCCAAAAAAGACGTGATGTATAGTATGGAGAAATTTTCGAAATTTGAGAAAATCAAAAATTTCGAATTAATGAGTGTTTCTTACTCAACTTTTAACGCTGACTTCGAATTTGTTGTTCCAATTTGGCGGCGACCCTCCGATCCCGAGATACCCTCAAAAAAGTTGGAAAAATTGTTGAATTTGGGTCAAAAAATGACTTTAGCTCAATTTTGACAACGGATTCGAATTCGTCTCGAAAAATTGAGTAAGTAGCACTAGCGCCGACGCCGCAGCTCTCCGAAAATTTTTTCGACCCAAAAAAGACCTGATGTATTGTCGGCAGAAATTTTCAAAATTTGAGAAAATCAGAAATTTTGAAAAAATGAGTATTTCTTACTCAATTTTTCACGCAGACTTCGTATTCGTTGTTCCAATTTGGCGGCGACCCTCCGTTCCCGAGATACACTCAAAAAAGTTGGAAAAATTGATCAATTTGCGTCAAAAAATGACTCTAGCTCAATTTTGACAACGGATTCGAATTTGTCTCGAAAAACTGAGTAACCAGCACCAGCGCCGACGCCATAGCTCTCCGAAAATTTTTTCGCGCCAAACAAGACATGATAGTATGGAAAAATTTTCAAAATTTGAGAAAATTAAAAATGTCGAATTAATGAGTGTTACTTACTCAATTTTTAACACCGAGATCGAATTTGTTGTTCCAATTTGGCGGCGACCCTCCGATCTCGAGATACCCTCAAAAAAGTTGGAAAAATTGATCAATTTGCGTCAAAAAATGACTCTAGCTCAATTTTGACAACGGATTCGAATTTGTCTCGAAAATCTGAATAACCAGCACCAGCGCCGACGCCATAGCTCTCCGAAAATTTTTTCGCGCCAAACAAGACATGATAGTATGGAAAAATTTTCAAAATTTGAGAAAATTAAAAATGTCGAATTAATGAGTGTTACTTACTCAATATCTAACACCGAGTTCGAATTTGTTGTTCCAATTTGGCGGCGACCCTTCGATCCCGAGATACACTCAAAAAAGTTGGAAAAATTGATGAATTTGGGTCATAAAATGACTTTAGCTCAATTTTGACAACGGATTCGATTTCGCCTCGAAAAGTTGAGTAAATAGTACCAGCGCCGACGTCGAATTTCTCCGAAAATTTTTTCGCCCCAAAAAGGACCTGAAGTATAGTCGGCAGAAATTTTCAAATTTTGAGAAAACCAAAAATTTCGAATTAATGAGTGTTTCTTACTCAATTTTTCACGCTGACTTCGAATTTGTTGTTCCAATTTGGCGGCGACCCTCCGATCCCGAGATACAATCAAAAAAGTGGCGGAAATTGATGAATTTGGGTCAAAAAATGACTTTATCTCAATTTTGACAACAGATTCGAATTCGTCTCGAAAAATTGAGTAACTAGCACCAGCGCCGACCTCATAGCTCTCCGAAAATTTTTTCGCCCCAAACAAGACATGTTGTATAGTATGGAGAAATTTTCAAAATTTGAGAAAATCAAAAATTTCGAATTAATGAGTGTTTCTTACTCAATTTTTAACGCTGACTTCGAATTTGTTGCTCCAATTTGGCTGCGACACTCCGATCCCGATATACCCTCAAAAAAGTTGGAAAAATTGATGAATTTGGGTCAAAAAATGACTTTAGCTCAATTTTGACAAACGGATTCGATTTCGCCTCGAAAAATTGAGTAAATAGTACCAGCGCCGACGTCGAATTTCTCCAAATATTTTTTCGCCCCAAAAAAGACCTGATGTATAGTATGGAGAAATTTTCAAAATTTGAGATAATCAAAAATTTCGAATTAATGAGTTTTTCTTACTCAATTTTTCACGCTGAGTTCGATTTCGTTGTTTCAATTTGGCGGCGACCCTCCGCTCCCGAGATACACTCAAAAAAATTGGGTAAATTGATCAATTTGCGTCAAAAAATGACTCTAGCTCACTTTGGACAACGGATTCGAATTCGTCTCGAAAAATTGAGTAACCAGCACCACCGCCGACGCCGTCGCTCTCCGAAAATTTATTCGCCTGAAAAAAGATATGATGTATGTATGGAGGAAATTTCAAAATTTGAGAAAATAAAAAATTTCGAATTAATGAGTGTTTCTTACTCAATTTTTCACGCTGAGTTCGAATTCGTTGTTCCAAATTGGCGGCCACCCTCCGTTCCCGAGATACACTCAGAGAGGTTGGGTAAATTGATCAATTTGGATCAAAAAATGACACTAGCTCAATTTGGACAACGGATTCGAATTCGTCTCGAAAAATTGAGTAACTAGCACTAGCGCCGACGTCGAATTTCTCCCAAAATTTTTACGCCCCAAAAAAGAAGTGATGTATAAGCATGGAGAGATTTTCAAAATTTTAGAAAACCAAAAATTTCGAATTAATGAGTGTTTCTTACTCAATTTTTCACGCTGACTTCGAATTTGTTGTTCCAATTTGGCGGCGACCCTCCGATCCTGAGATACAATCAAAAAAGTGGCGGAAATTGATGAATTTGGGCCAAAAAATGACTTTAGCTCTATTTTGACAACAGATTCGAATTCGTCTCGAAAAATTGAGTAAGTAGCACCAGCGCCGACGCCGCAGCTCTCCGAAAATTTTTTCGCCCCAAAACAGACATGATGTATCGTATGGAAAAATTTTCAAAATTTGAGAAAATCAAAAATTTCGAATTAATGAGTTTTTCTTACTCAATTTTTCACGCTGAGTTCGATTTCGTTGTTTCAATTTGGCGGCGACCCTCCGCTCCCGAGATACACTCAAAAAAATTGGGTAAATTGATCAATTTGCGTCAAAAAATGACTCTAGCGCACTTTGGACAACGGATTCGAATTCGTCTCGAAAAATTGAGTAAGTAGCAACTGCGCCGACGCCGTAGCTCTCCGAAAATTTTTTCGCCCCAAAAAAGACGTGGTGTATAGTCGGCAGAAATTTTCAAAATTTAAGAAAATCAAAAATCTCGAATTAATGAGTGTTTCTTACTCAATTTTTCACGCTGAGTTCGATTTCGTTGTTTCAATTTGGCGGCGACTTTCTGTTCCCGAGGTAGACTCAAAAAAGTTGGGAAAATTGATCAATTTGTGTCAAAAAATGACTCAAGCTCAATTTTGACAACGGATTCGAATTCGTCTCGACAAATTGAGTAACCAGCACCACCGAAGACGCCGTCGCTCTTCGAAAATTTTTTCGCCTGAAAAAAGATATGATGTATGTACGGAGGAAATTTCAAAAGTTGAGAAAATCAAAAATTTCGAATTAATAAGTGTTTCTTACTCAATTTTTCACGCTGAGTTCGATTTCGTTGTTCCAAATTGGCGGCCACCCTCCGTTCCCGAGATACACTCAGAAAGGTTGGGTAAATTGATCAATTTGGATCAAAAAATGACACTAGCTCAATTTGGACAACGGATTCGAATTCGTCTCGAAAAATTGAGTAAGTAGCACCAGGGCCGACGCCGTAGCTCTCCGAAAATTTTTACGCCCCAAAAAAGACGTGATGTATAGTATGGATGAATTTTCAAAATTTGAGAAATTCAAAAATTTTGAATTAATGAGTGTTTCTTACTCAGTTTTTCACGCTGAGTTCGAATTCGTTGTTCCCATTTGGCGGCGACCCTCCGTTCTTGAGGTACACTCACAAAAGTTGGGGAAATTGATCAATTTGGATCGAAAAATGACTCTAGCTTAATTTTGACAACGGATTCGAATTCGTCTCGAAATATTGAGTAAGTATCACCAGCGCCGACGTCGAATTTCTCCCAAAATTTTTTCGCTCCAAAAAAGACATGATGTATAGAATGGAGAAATTTTCAAAATTTGAGAAAATCAAAAATTTCGAATTAATGAGTGTTTCTTACTCAATTTTTCACGCTGAGTTCGAATTCGTTGTTCCAATTTGGCGGCGACCTTCCGATCCCGAGATACCCTCAAAAAAGTTGGAAAAATTGACCAATTTGGGTCAAAAAATGACTCTAGCTCAATTTTGACAACGGATTCGAATTCGTCTCGAAAAATGGAGTAACTAGCACCAGGGCTGACGCCGTAGCTCTCCGAAAATTTTTACGCCCCAAAAAAGATGTGATGTATAGTATGGAGGAATTTTCAAAATTTGAGAAAATCAAAAATTTTGAATTAATGAGTGTTTCTTACTCAATTTTTCACGCTAAGTTCGAATTCGTTGTTCCCATTTGGCGGCGACCCTCCGTTCTTGAGGTACACTCACAAAAGTTGGGGAAATTGATCAATTTGGGTCAAAAATGACTCTAGCTCAATTTTGACAACGGATTCGAATTCGTCTCGAAAAATTGAGTAACTAGCACTAGCGCCGACGTCGAATTTCTCCCAAAATTTTTACGCCCCAAAAAAGACATGATGTATAATGGAGAAATTTTCAAAATTTGAGAAAATCAAAAATTTCGAATTAATGATTGTTGCTTACTCAATTTTTCACGCTGAGTTCGAATTCGTTGTTCCAATTTGGCGGCCACCCTCCGTTCCCGAGATACACTCAAAAAAGTGGCGGAAATTGATCAATTTGGATCAAAAAATGACTCTAGCTCAATTTTGATAACGGATTCGAATTCGTCTCGAAAAATTGAGTAACCAGCACCACCGAAGACGCCGTCGCTCTTCGAAAATTTTTTCGCCTGAAAAAAGATATGATGTATGTACGGAGGAAATTTCAAAAGTTGAGAAAATCAAAATTTTCGAATTAATGATTGTTGCTTACTCAATTTTTCACGCTGAGTTCGAATTCGTTGTTCCAATTTGGCGGCCACCCTCCGTTCCCGAGATACACTCAAAAAAGTTGGAAAAATTGATGAATTTGGGTCAAAAAATGACTTTAGCTCAATTTTGACAACGGATTCGAATTCGCCTCGAAAAATTGAGTAAATAGTACCCGCGCCGACGGCGAATCTCTCCGAAAATTTTTTCGCCCCAAAAAAGACATGATGTAGGTCTATAGTATAGAGAAATTTTCCAAATTTAAGAAAATCAAAAATTTCGAATTAATGAGTGTTTTTTACTCAATTGTTCACGCTGACTTCGAATTCGTTGTTCCAATTTGGCGGCGACCCTCCGTTCCCGAGATACAATCAAAAAAGTTGCGGAAATTGATAAATTTGGGTCAAAAAATGACTCCAGCTCAATTTTGACAACGGATTCGAATTCGTCTCGAAAAATTGAGTAACTAGCACCGGCGTTGACGTCGAATTTCTCCGAAAATTTTTACGCCCCAAAAAAGACCTGATGTATATTCGGCAGAAATTTTCAAAATTTGAGAAAACCAAAAATTTCGAATTAATGAGTGTTTCTTACTCAATTTTTAACGCTGACTTCGAATTTGTTGTTCCAATTTGGCGGCGACCCTCCGAACCCGAGATACCCTCAAAAAAGTTGGAAAAATTGATCAATTTGGGTCAAAAAATGACTCTAGCTCAATTTTGACAACGGATTCGAATTCGTCTCGAAAAATTGAGTAACTAGCACCGGCGTTGACGTCGAATTTCTCCGAAAATTTATACGCCCCAAAAAAGACTTGATGTATAGTATGGAGAAATTTTCAAAATTTGAGAAAATCGAGTGTTTCTTACTCAGTCTTTCACGCTGAGTTCGAATTCGTTGTTCCCATTTGGCGGCGACCCTCCGTTCTTGGGGTACACTCACAAAAGTTGGGGAAATTGATCAATTTGGGTCAAAAAATGACTCAAGCTCAATTTTGACAACGGATTCGAATTCGTCTCGAAAAATTGAGTAACCAGCACCACCGAAGACGCCGTCGCTCTTCGAAAATTTTTTCGCCTGAAAAAAGATATGATGTATGTACGGAGGAAATTTCAAAAGTTGAGAAAATCAAAAATTTCGAATTAATGAGTGTTTCTTACTCAATTTTTCACGCTGAGTTCGAATTCGTTGTTCCAATTTGGCGGCAATCCTCCGTTCCCGAGATACAATCAAAAAAGTGGCGGAAATTGATCAATTTGGATCAAAAAATGACTCTAGCTCAATTTTGATAACGGATTCGAATTCGTCTCGAAAAATTGTGTAAGTAGCACCAGCGGCGACGCCGGAGCTCTCCGAAAATTTTTTCGCCCCAAAAAAGACATGATGTATAGTCGGCAGAAATTTACAAAATTTGAGAAAATCAAAAATTTTGAATAAATGAGTGTTTCTTCCTCAATTTTTCACGCTGATTTCGAATTCGTTGTTCCAATTTGGCGGCGACCCTCCGATCCCGAGATACACTCAAAAAAGTTGGAAAAATTGATGAATTTGGGTCAAAAAATGACTTTAGCTAAATTTTGACAACGGATTCGAATTCGTCTCGAAAAATTGAGTAAGTAGTACCAGCGCCGACGCCGCAGCTCTCCGAAAATTTTTTCGACCCAAAAAAGACATGATGTATAAAATTTTCAAAATTTTAGAAAATCAAAAATTTTGAATTAATGAGTGTTTCTTACTCAATTTTTCACGCTGAGTTCGAATTCGTTGTTCCAATTTGGCGGCCACCCTCCGTTCCCGAGATACAATCAAAAAAGTGGCGGAAATTGATCAATTTGGATCAAAAAATGACTCTAGCTCAATTTTGATAACGGATTCGAATTCGTCTCGAAAAATTGTGTAAGTAGCACCAGCGGCGACGCCGGAGCTCTCCGAAAATTTTTTCGCCCCAAAAAAGACATGATGTATAGTATGGAGAAATTTTCAAAATTTGAGAAAATCAAAAATTTCGAATTAATGAGTGTTTCTTACTCAATTTTTACCGCTGAGTTCGAATTCGTTGTTCCAATTTGGTGGCGACCCTCCGATCTCAAGATGCACTCCAGAACGTTTGGAAAATTGACCAATTTGGGCCAAAAAATGACTCTAGCTCAATTTTGACAACGGATTCGAATTCGTCTCAAAAAATTGAGTAACTAGCACCAACACCGACGTCGAACTTCTCCCAAAACGTTTTCGTCCCAAAAGTCTTGATTTGATGTATGGAAAATTTTCAAAATTTGAGAAAATCAAAAATTTCAAATTGATGAGTGTTACTTACTCAATTTTTAACACCGAGTTCGAATTCGTTGTTCCAATTTTGTGGCGACCTTCAGTTCCCGAGATTCACTCGAAAAAGTTGGTAAAATTGATCTGTTTGGCTCAAAAAAAAAATACTCAGCATTATTTAAATCAAAAAGGATTCGAATACGTTGATAAACTTGAGTATTTACGTCGAGCGATCGATGTTCAATTTCCCCAAAATTTTTTCGGCCCCAGAAAAGTAGGTAATTAAATGGGCAAAAAATTTTCAAAATTTGAGAAAATCAAAAATGTCGAAATAATGAGTGTTACTTACTCAATTTCTAACGCCGAGTTCGAATTCGTTGTTCCAATTTGGCGGCGACCCTCCGTTCCCGAAACAGATGTTGTACCACAAATCGTTCCGTTCTTTAATATTGCTCAAAAAATGTACATACTTTCACAATTTTTAAATGGTAAGAGGATCTAACTAATGTTTAAACAAAACAGTGGTTAAAATATATTAATCGTTCCTTGACGTCTGAGAGTGAATTTTGTGTTAAGTGCGTACTTTTTCCCCTCCCTCCTCTACGTTGATTTCCAAATTACTGTTTTTCTTATAGAAGTTTACCATTGGTACAAAACGCGCTTGTAAACAACTAATACATGGCAACATTTGTAGTCCAAAGATTGACAAAAGTTAATTGACGTTGAGAACCCACGTAATCTATTGAAACAGCGACTATTGTAATTCCTAATTAGTTTTTGATTTTTAAAGACTTGAATGTTCCCCTTATAATAACTCATACTTGGATAATTTTGAAATTTTTCCTCCAATTTGAATTTTGGTAATTTGATGGTTATGAAAATGTTGAAAGATTAATTCAAGTTCGTTCAATTTCGACTCTCATCTTGGTGTTTGGAGTTTACCCGAGAGTCAATATCGAAAGTTTATCGTGTTGACGGAATTTTCAAATTAGGCGACCTATCCTCTTCCCTTCCCCATTTCGATATTTGAATCGGTTACCGGGAAGTCAATTTTAATCACTTCTGGAGACTAGTTTTGGCTTCGGGAATCCAAGAGGAATCTGATGAAATTTTCGAATTCAGCAACCCAGAAAATTCTAATAATTTATTCGATTTCCTAAAAATCAATTTTGAATTTTGGAGCCCAAATCGTAGTTTAATAAGAAAGCTCATAGAAGCTTCCGAATTCAGCGATGCGAAAAACTGTTCGTATTTTGATTCGTTACTCAATTCTCCAAGAATAGAGAACACTGAGTCAATTCAGGGTTTAAAGAAGAATCTTCTGGTGAAATTTTCGAAATCAACGACCCAAAAACTCCTATTTTAATGATATTTCCATAAAAAATTTCAAGTTTTGCTCTAGTCTTGCTTCATGGGAGCGATTTTTTTTTTTACCGAAAAAGAAATAAGACCATATGCCGTCAGAGATGCCGAATTCAGGAAAAAAACTTTCATTCTTTTCCCATCCAGAATGGGCTCATCTTCATCCTTAGCTAAAAAGAAGAAAAAAGAGGAAAATGACACAATGAATGCATTCCTCAATTCAGCATCTCTCCTTGCCCTAGAAGACCCCAGTTTGTCCCACGTCGATCGGACTTTGGAATAAAAATGGGTGTGGGATTATCATTTTACAGTTTGTATAAAAATTAACGAATAGCGTTTTTATTCACTAACACGGCCAGATTTACCTGACTGGCCGCTATGTGCTAATTTTTTTACCACCTCTAAAAATATACATAAAATAAATCCCACTTTATTCGTTTTCAATTTTTCACCCCCCCCCCCCAAGCACTTACATTTGCTCACATGAGCATACCCTAATCTGGGAAGGTAAGCTGGAAGGATGTCAGAAATACTTAAGAGGAACACACAACTTCCTTTACACATTAAGATGGCCGTTATTTACTCTTGGTGATATTTTTTCTAAATTCCCTCTGATTCGTCTCCCAAGTTGGTTCCAATAGAATAAATAAATAATAAAAAAAACCTACAAAGTTTCTGGTTAATCGGATGAGAGGAATCCGTGCCACAAGCTTCCTTTCGTTCTTATGGGAAAAACACATGGAGTTCCGACTTTTGTTTCAAACTAAATTTCCCTCCTGTATTCAGCAAGACCAAAGACCGTAAATTAAACAATAGAACATTTGCTATCGGATTCAGCTTATGACATTGGAAAATAAGTCTTTTGCTTTCAACTTTAGAATTTAATAAAATGTTCAACTTTCTCAAATTTTAGGCTCTATGTCAAACAGAGAATCTAGTAAAAACAGAAAAGTCATTGAAATTCGAAATTCAACGTTTGCTACCGATTTTCAGATTTTCGAAATGTCTTCTATATTTCAGCTTCGTTTCAACCATTCAGATAACGTTCGATTACTCAGCTTGAAACCTACCTTCGGCTTTCGACTGACTAGTCTTTGACGCAGGAGTCCAGGTTACTCCATTTTCAGAAACGAAATTTGACTTTCAGTCTTCCCTCGCATACCACAAATTACATCTACAATAGTATTCTGGCAAAACGGAAAATGTAACTGAATTTAGTAAGATAGGTAATGGAATGTGTATGGTCGTACGGCTGGTAGTCGAGCATGTTATTAATCTTCGAGTTCCCTCGTCATGATTGTACTACTGTCCTCGATCGCAGATTCAACTGGTTTGATTGTGGATGGTTCGGTGCCGACTCGTCTTGCTGCTCAGATTCAGCAACCGTGACTCTGTTTCGATTATCAGGAGTTTTCAGGTTTAATAGTTGGTCTTTTCGGGTTATTACATGTACCTACATAATATGTGTTGGGTAGCCATATCTTTGATCTTTATACTACTGTCATTGGTCCACACGTTCTTCGCACCAAAACGTTTATTATATAGCTGCCTCGATACAGACTTTTAATCTCTCTTTTGTGAAATCTTTCCTGAGCAACAAGTACGAGCTTGCAGACAGTGATTCACATCGCGATACCAATGATACCTAATATGGACGTGCACGGCTGACGTGATTGAACATGCCTCGTAGTCTGCAAGACGCTACAGAAATTTGCGGGTTCCGGAATAACGTTTCTCGTTCTTGCGGTCAAGTGAATCTTTCACGGCACACAATTCGACTCTTCCGACTCCATTGAAATTGTATTACAGTAAAAGCCGGTTAAGAGAAACGCGCTTAAGAGAATAACTCGCTTAATAGAATAAAACGGGCTGGGACGGAACGGCTGCATACTTTTACATGTACTTACATTTCTTCGCATACTAATTAAGGCATCGATTAGTACCTAGTACAAAACCTACGTATCATTTTCGCTTATTTGATGCATTCTAAATGTACTTTGCACGATCTTTCCTGGTACAATATGTATGTACTATGTACGTTGCTTATCGGTACAGTATTTGCTTGTGTGGGCTTGGGACTCTGTGTCTACTTGTACAGTACAAAACTGCTTCAGGAAAGGTGGCTTCAGTGTGAACAAAGGCAGTGTAGAGGATGAAGAAGATCTCACATTTGACGACATTCCAAAAGCGGAGTTTGAGGAATGGAGTACAATTGACGACGGGCTTCAGACGTTTTATGTACCTTCTGAAGAAGAGTTGTGCTCTACAGGCCAACTAATTTACTCGCCGCACTCAGCTCGTTGGCCATGGATTCCAGTTCATCTTTGCTCTCACTTACCAGAACAATATCATCAGCAAAACGGAGGTGATTTAATTCTTGCCCATTGCCCGAAATACCCTTATTCTCCCAAGTCAAATTTTGAAAAATCCCTTTCAGAACGCTACTGAATAAATACGGAGAAAGGGCGTCACCGTGCTTTACTCCCTTACCCAACTTAAATTTATCCCCAGGAAGATCCAGTTTTACGTAGGTCTCCGAGCTGTCATCGAGCTTTTTTAGGATTTTGATAATATCCGCATTGACTCCTTGGTCTCCTAAAGCTTTCCAGACAAATCTATGTGACACAGAATCGAACGCCTTCTCAAAGTCAATGAACATGAAGTGCATAACTAAATTGTATTCTCTAGGAACCCCGATTAGTCTATTAAGCGTGAAAATGTGGTCAATAGTAAAATACTCTTTCCTAAATCTCCTTCTTCCTCAGGTTGGTGAGCATCCAGCGTTCCGAAGATTCTGTTTTTTACTAGTTTTCAGAAAACTTTACTGGCATTCGACGTTAAACTATGTCGCGAAAACCGAGCTATCCGGCCCGGTCGGTCCGCGGAGGAGGCAATTCGGCCGGTGGGTAGCGGGACCCGGCGGTTCCGGAGGGACCGGAACGCCTCGTAACTGGCCGAGGACCGTGCCTCGTCGCGAGTCGACATTTTTAAGTTCGGGAACGGCCGAACATTGGGACGATCAATGCGCGGCACCAAATAAAATACGATTTGCACAGAACTGATTAATATGTATTGAAAGTAAAAAATAAGACGTCGATAGTATGTATAGAATTCTACGCGGGTTGAACTAGCTACGCGAAATGTCGCAGGCGCAAACGAAACAGAAAAAATGAGGATGCAGCGAATATAAAAGTACTTTTTTTTTAAGGCGACAGGACGACGGCGGCGCGGAAGGGTTCACAGGTCGTATCGATGACCGTGCGGCCTAACTAAAGCACTGTTCACAACTTGGCCGGGATGCAAGGGAGCCAGGAGGGGAGTGGACGGGAAGTAGCCTATATCTGATTGTCAAGGATTCTAACCCTTTTCACTTCGGTCGTGCCGGTGAAGGCGCGATCGTAGTGGGTCGCGGAGTTAAATGGCAACTTGGCGGATCGCCTCCAAGTACGCTATTTAGCTCGGGACAGTAGCCAGGAATCCTTTACTTCGGTCGTGTCGGTGAAGACGCGACCGTAGTACGCCGCTGGGTTAAATGGCAACTTGGCGGATCGCCTCCAAGTACGCTATCTAACTCGGACAGTATCCACAACCCTTTACTTCGATCGTGTCGGTGAAGCGGAGGTTTGTAGGCGTTGGAAGAAGCAGGAATTGTACTGCAGCTGGAGGCGGAGTGAGTTTCCAGGCCTCACCTATCGTTGGAGGTGTTTGGTGGTTGACGGCATGATATATGTTGAAGGTGCCGGCATCCCGTGGGTCGTGATCCCGTTCGGATGTCCCCACAAGGCGGAACTCTTCATCAATGGCGTCGTCTTGATAGGCTGGTTCAAGCCCTGGTGACGCTATGACAATTTCCCGCCGCGGGTCGGGGGCTAGACTGGCGATGGCGGCGTTCTACTTCATCTACAGGTCCCAAGGTGGTACGATCTCGGGGTAGATGTGACTCGGCAAAGTGTCTCTCTGGGAGGGCGAGAGGCGCGTCTTTGTACGTCGGATTTTGCAGAGCGCGGGTGGTTGATTCGGGCACCTGCCCCTCGATGATAGGAGTGGCTGATACCGCAATATCTGGTGCGACTGGGCGTTCCACTCCATAAATGCCGAATGTGGTGCTTGGACCAAGTCTTGCGCGAGCAGTTGACATAGTGGATCGAAAGTCTCCCAACTGGGGTACGTGTGGAGGAAGGGGGCCCAGTAGGCGGCCGCCACTCCTCGGAGCTGGTCTTGAGCTATTCCTGTCCATTCTTCAGGTGGAACATGGCTGTCCCGGCAAATCTTTCCGCATACACCCAGGAAGACATTTGGGTCTTCCTGTATGCCCCCGCTGAAAGTTGGCAGGCGGCGAGACGGGCGTAGCGGAGCGTATCCCAAGTTTGGAGCCGAGGGAGTAGTCGTCGGAACCGCAGGTGCAGAGGTGCGTTGTAGTAGCATCTCAAACTGCCTGCCCGTAAGCGTATAGGCAGTTGCTGCGGCGGCTGGCATGACTGGCGTCGGCGTCATGGAAGCTCGTTCATCGGCATAATTCGTGAACGGGCCATGCGGCAGATAGAGAGAACGTGGTAGAGTTTGGTGGTGCATGGGTGGAGCTCCGCGGCGGCAATTGAACGTGGTCTCGTAGGCATCCGTGGTCGGCTCGCCGGGCTCGAGCGGGTGAGCGCGTAGGCGTGATTGGGCGAATGGCGAAGCAAACCCTTGAATGCGGGCATCTTCGAACGCCGGATCGGAGTCGTATTCGGAAGCGGTGCTGTCTGGATCGTGATACCGGTCTGAATACTCATATTCACGGGGCCGGTAGTTGCGGACTGAACGCCGGCCAGCGTCACTGGAGGGCGGCGCATATCGTTGCTCGTGATCGGCCATTCGAACCGGGTGTGAGGGTGATGTGTACCGGGTCGAAGGGAGCTGTGTCGGCGCTTCTCGAGTGCGCGCTGTTAGGGGTCGAACTATCCGTTCGACAGCGTGGTGTTGGCGAGGCAGCAACGGTCCTTGATTGCCGCGAGGATCCGCCTGGGGGAGCGGTAAATTGCGACTAGGTTCGTCGATTGTGGGAGACGGCTTATGAAGAGTACGGCGAGCAAGGCGAGTCGGTGATTGCTCTCTGTCGGAGTCATCATCAGGTGGTGGCGTAGATCGGAACCTCAGGTCCGGTAGGTTAGGCGCGGAGGCGCCGTTGCGGCGTCGGTACGCCGGTGATTGCCCCGAGTAAGTGGGCTCACTGAATGCCGCTTCGTGATCTGAATGAACGGCCGGCCCCACGTTGGGCGCCATTTGTCGCGAAAACCGAGCTATCCGGCCTGGTCGGTCCGCGGAGGAGGCAATTCGTTCTACCTGCGGAGGTATTCGGACAGTTCGTTTGCAAAATGCGAATTTAGGACGACAAAAAGTGTGTCGTCATTACAACTAACTGGCCTATAATTATTTAATCATTCAAGTCTTTTTTTTTTGCCATTTTTATATGGCAGGACAATTTCAGACACGTGTCATTGAACCTGATTCCGGAGACCAGCATTTCGTTAGCCAGAGCTGTGAAAAACGGAGTTATTGATTCAACTAAAACCTTAAGCGTGGAATTGTCGGGCCCATCTGGGCCAGCCACTTTGTTGCATTTAAGTTGGGACAAAATAGTGAAAATTTCCTTTGCCAGGAAGGAGTGGAGATTATATTCATCTTTTGCTCGAGCATTAGAATCTCTAACATCCGGAGCGGGCAGAACATTCATATCATCAGCGGCGTAAACCTTATGCGGCGGCCACACCAAGAGCTACGCTACAGACGCTACGTCCACGTTGGATGTCCTTGTTGATCAAAGTAATGTTAAGGTAATGAGAATGGCCACACTGCAGCATGGATGCGTCCATCTGAACGAAGCTACGTTTGGACGCGTAGCTAGCGATCGCGACGTGTTTGATTTTCCGACGCGTAGCTGGCATCCCTGTATTCTGATTGGTAGATTTTTCCATAAGAAATAAAAATATATTTACCAACTGAAGAAACTCTTGACAACAGATGGTCAGAGAAAAACGTAGCATGGACGTTTATATGTGGCCACCTAAACGGATGGACGTAGCGATCGCTACATCCGATATGGACGTAGTAGCGTCCGTAACGTAGCTCTTGGTGTGGCCGCCGCATTACGGAAATAAACGGTTGCCTCCTTGGAGTCTTTACAGCTTATTTCCTGTAGCGTCTTGCGTTTCGTTGAACTCTCCGCATGTAATACCGTGTATTAGGTGGTAAGGCCGCTTTTACAAGTGCTATAATAATTAAACATGGTCAACAAGTGTCCGAAGTGCGAGAAATTTTTGCCAGCAGATGGGGTGTGCACCAACTGTGCCAGTAAAAGAACAAGTTCACCAACGTCTAATACGTCTAATGCGCAGACAACCCCCAGTTTTCTAGACTTCTAGACACTGAGGCGGGCATACGTCGAATCGAGGAAATCATAGGTAGAATCGTGGCAGAAAAGCTGAAACCAGTACAGTCTACGCTTCATGCTCTCAGTGAAAAAGTCTCCAACCTTGTCACACAGGTACAAAAATACGAACAAGATATACAATCCTTGAAGGTAGAAAATACCGTTCTACAACAAGACAACAAAAAACTAGAGAAGAAATTAGACGCAATGGAGCAATACACGAGGCGTAACAATATATTGTTACACGGAATTCCGGTGACTACAAAAGAAGTAACTGACGACATAGTTATACGGTATGCTAAAGCATAGTAGGTCTTCCACTTGCTTATACAGATATTGATATTAGCCATCGTCTGCCTAAACGAAACCCGAATAACACGAACCCACCAGCAATTATTGCTAAGCTGACGAGAAGATCGGTGAAATACCGCCTAACATCGCTGTCGAAAGATAAGAAGAATGTCTATTCCCAATTTCCCATCCAATAAGTCATATTATACGTATAACAGATCACCTAACACAGAAAAACGCGGAACTAAGTATTACAAAAAGTGAAAAAGATAGTAGCAGACAACCAATGAATTCGTATGGAGTAAAGAGGGTAAAGTTCTCGCTCGAAGATCCGTCAATGCTCCAGTGGTACATATACGAACTGAAACAGAGGCCCACCAAGTTTTAACGGCATTAAATGCAGAGAGTGCTGAAATATCGCCGAAGACAGTAGTCAAGAGAGATGCAAAAGATATCGATATCGAAGGAGCTGTTTAGGTTTATTTTTTTATATTATTTTTACTCTTATCTTTTTCTATTACGGCTCATACTGATGTGGTATCCTATATTTGAAGAGCTGTGCCTGCCGCCGGCTGGAGCGAATGTTTGCCTGTTATTTCTTGAAGACTGCGTGCCTACAAATCTGCAGGTATGACTATGACATGTGTAGAAGTATGAACTGGCTTGAGACCGGTATGCGTACGTTGGCGTGAATATACCGGGTGATGAACGAGAAGTCGCACCATAGGCAAACATGTAGTAACGTGCAACGTGTACGTAATGCATGTAGCGGAGATTGTGTTATCGTGTCGGCGCCGCTGCGCCTTATTATATGTTGGCCCTATGGTGCGACTTCTCGTTCATCACCCTGTATGTATAGGTTCCGTTCTTGTTACAGCATGAGTGGTATTGTAAATCAGATAGGTATGTATGTATAGTTCCTCTGCTTGAAAGTATTCCGCTTACTATAGATGAAGCTATAAAGAATTCTGAGATTATTTTGTACGCTGATGACCTTAAAATATATAAAGTTATTCAATCGTTTACAGATGTCACTCTACTACAGAGAGACATATCGATGCTTTCACTCGTTGGTGTGATCAAAACAATTCATCTTTGAACTTAGATAAATGTGTACAAATCTCATACACTAGAAAGAAAACACCACTGCAATATAATTATACGTTGAAATCGCATAAACTCGAGGTTGTAACTGAAATCAGAGACTTGGGTGTGACTATGGATTCTGCTTTAACATTCACTTCCCATACCTATAACAACAACAATGCGTATAGCAAAGCAAAATCCATGCTCGGCCTAATTTTTCGTTTTTCATCATCATTCTCACGCTACGAAACTACTCTGCTCATTCTCTGCTACGCGCTGGTACGGTCTCACCTTGAGTTCGCCTCACCTATTTGGCATCCCGCTCAACAAGGCCTAAAAGTCGATCCTTGAAACAGATACAAAAACGATTCCTTCGATACCTTTATTTTTAAATGTTTCAGTACTACCCACACGACATACCTTATAACGAAATTCTTTCTGGATTCCAAATTCAATCTTTAGCGATTCGTAGAGATATAGCATCAATCCGATATGTCCATGATCTTCTAGTTAACAAAATTTCTGACCCATATCAGTTATCAAAACTTAACATTACGGTGCCGCGTCCCTCGCAGAGGAATTATAAACTTTTTAAAATACCTTTTTGTCGAACTGAAATATTCAAAAATTCGCCAACAGTAAGGGGCATAAGGTTAGCTAACGACTTACTACAGATGCACCCTACTATCGACTTTCTCGGCCCTACAGATAAACCCCGACTTATCCGGATTCTGAAATCTCTTCGTTGACCCGCACGGCTTGGAGCAGTAGGGGCAGGGGCGGTGAGGACCCGAGATGTGAATAGGGCACAACAGCATGAGGCAGAGTATAATCAAGCAAGTGCACGGAATAACCGTATAAAGGGAGGTCTTGCGTCCGCTGAACACCGGCGTTGTGGGGTCCATTTTCGTTGTGAGGTCTTCGGCTAGGACCCCAAAACGTTTTAACCAGTTTTTTCAATACTTTGAGCCTAAATAACAGCCTAGAGCTTGATCCCGATTGGTTCTGGAAAAAGACCCCCCCTAATGACTAGTTTTTCGCTATACATACTTTGTGCGTATACATATAACCAGGTGTAAAGGCTCTCAAAAGTATTCGCATTACTGCAACGTTCTGGGGTCTCGGTGAAAACGCCGACGTAATGGGGCCCCACGTTGCCAATTCTCACCATTCCGCTATACCTATGAAGGACGTTGCGAAGGTCGCGAATTGTGGAGTGAAGTTCGCGAGACTAAAATATCATGAGTCCACTGTTTACTCCGAATCGGATTAAGAACGGGTTTGTAAAGCTAATTTGAAATTGTGTGTATTGGTGCCTGTATTTCGCGGCCGTTGGGAGGTCACACACCTGCATTTTAGGTATGGCTGTGGGGCCACCATCTTGTATTCTACCAAGCACTCACTCTTAATTCCAAAATGAGTAGAATCATGATACTACAAAGTCTGAGAATCCGCAGTTCATCGACTGAAGTATCAGCATGGGTTATACATGGGTCATTCTCCCAATATTTCAATATTTAAGTAACCGCCGTTTAGTATGTCAAAAACTAAGAATGTTAGAACAATAATTTTTTTTTTGTTAGATAAGTGTAAATCTCTTCTATCATGTCAATCAACCAAAGAGTTCAAAATACAGAACCTGACATAACTAACATCCCCAAACTGTCAAATTATGGTCAACATTCCATCATCGTCTATGTAACCACTCACGAATTTTTCTTAAAAACGCATCACACAGACAGATATTTCTAATAAAAAATTTATGTGGAATGTTTTTCTTAAAGAGATATGTTGTGCAAGTCATTTGAGGGCGCTGCCCAAAATTTTGAACCCTCAAGAGGGTCTACCGCGGCTACGTTGAAGTTGTATAACCACTTTTATTCCTTCGTAGTTTGCAC
Organism: Acanthococcus lagerstroemiae; assembly: GCA_031841125.1. Taxonomy (NCBI): domain Eukaryota; kingdom Metazoa; phylum Arthropoda; class Insecta; order Hemiptera; family Eriococcidae; genus Acanthococcus; species Acanthococcus lagerstroemiae. The sequence continues at coordinate 36,829,617 of CM063108.1, read as the reverse complement.
ATTTTTGTAGTGCTTATTGTGGGTGACATTCGTTGCAGAAAATAATAAAAACCCTGAATCCTTATAGTTAGAGAGATGGTATGTCTCGTCCACAAAATAATTTCCAAAAATTCCGAAGTTAATACTTATGGTTATACAAAATGTTTTTTAACTGAAAATCGACTTTCCGTACTCTAAATTTTCCTTTGTAGACTACAGTAATAAACTATGTGAAGCAATTATCACAAGTATTGAATAACCGCAATATACCAACGTGCTCAGTATTAAATTTTTTCGAAGTGCTGGCTGCCTACAATCAATTTATACACAAATTTTCCTTCGCCGTCTACAAGATTTTTTTCCTTCGTCGTCTACAAGATTTTCTCCCTTCGTCATATCCGAGTATGGCCTCTCAAAAAATCTATCCAAAATAGATTTAAATCGATAAGTTTGCCTCTAATCGATTACCTATCGGTAAGGATCCTCGAGTTATCGATTTAATCGATTTTCCTTCATGCATAACACTGAAAATTGAAATAAAGGATCCAGAAAAATTGCCTTACGCTTCCCGTATTAAAAAGCATATTCTACTGATTGTGTCAAGTATCCAACACTGCCGTGTTAAACAAGAACAATCTATGTGCAAATTTTGGGAATTTGAGTTCTCGATGAATTATGACAGAGCACACGATTCTACAAAAATTCCTTCGTCGTTTACAAATCGTGCCCCCTGCCCCAACTAGGGGTGGTGGTAGATTGTTGAAACTCATACATGCCTTAAGGTAGGTATACATTACACATTCCATGAAAAAAATCCAACAAAAAATAAATTTAAAAATGTTTTTTAAAAAAAACTTAAAATTACGAGTTATATTGGGAGAATAAATTACCCGTATGCATTTGTCAATACCGTTGATTTACGAAGGTCTGTGTTCTCTACCTGTATTTCGCAGCCGAAGGGAGGTCGCACACCTGAATTATTGCTATCGCTGTGGGGCCATCATGCACTTACTTCTATCGCCTGGAAGTGCATTCACTTTCTTCAGTGAGGACTCTGGGAATAGATTCAAATATTTGGAGAGTTAGAATGGTCTGTGTGTTTGTACTTAGGTATTATCAGTACACTGGTTAGTCTCAATTCGCTGTAAGAAAGCGCTTTACCTCGTATTGAGGGTTGTTAAGAACTGAGTGTATTGGTCTCTGTATTTTGTGGCCGTTGGGAGGTCACACACCTGAATTTTTGCTATCGCTGTGGGGTCACTTACTTCTATCACATGGAGGTGCTTTCACTTTTTCCACTGAGGACTCTGGGAGGACATTCAAAGGATTGGAGAGGTAGAATGGTCTGTGAGTTTGTACTCAGTTCTTATCAGTACCCTGGTTGATCTCAATTCGCAGTAAGAAAGCACTCCACCTCGTATTAAGGGTCATTAAAAATTGAGTGTATCGGTCTCTGCATTTTTTGGCCGTTGGGAGGTCACACACCTGAATTTTTTCTATCGCTGTGGGGTCACCATTATGTATTCTACCAAGCACTCAATCTTAATTCCAAAATGAATAGAGTCATGATACAAAGTCAACAAATTTGTTGTTCATCAGTACGTCGTTAGAGGAGGCTGAAGTATTCGCACGAGTTTATACTTATTCGGTATTATCGTGGATTTCCGAAGGTTCGTGTTTCTCTGTCTGTATTTTGCAGCCGAAGGGAGGTCACATACGTGTTTTTGAGCTATCTTTGTGGGGACATTTACTTCTGTCACATGGAAGTGCCTTCACTTCCTCCGCTGAGGACTCTGGGAAGACATTCAAATGTTTGGAGAGTTAGAATGGTCTGTGGGTTTGTACTCAGGTGGCCGTTGGGAGGTCACACACCTGAATTTTTGCTATCGTTGTGGGGCCACCGTCTTGTATTCTACCAAGCACTCAATCTTAATTCCAAAATTAATGTTTTTTGTGTAACTTGGAGGATTTACGAGTATTATGTTAGTCAAATGGAATCTATCCAGAAATCAAACATTGGATAGTTGTTGTAGTGGTAGTTGGTTAACGATCGACGCCAGAAAAGTGAAATTTGAGCAATTTGGAACTGAGGTATGCGATACTCACGAAAAATAGTGTTATGTAACCTAGTAAGGCCCAGCTTGGTAAGATCAATTGATTGTCATTTCAGGTATAACTTACTCATAAATTCCTAGTTGAACCATGCTTAACTTTTTATTTATCGAATTTCAGGTTAGGCTTATTAGGTATTAGGTGGCCCAGCCTTCGTTGGTGCACTGGACTTATCAAGTTTTGAAAAAAAAGGTATTTTTATTAGAAGATCTGAGGAACGTAGGGCAGTCTAGAAAACTTTCAAGCTAGCCAATTTTTAAATAATTTGCAGTCGACAACTATAACACAAAAAAGGAAATAAAAACATAAAATCACTTAGATGAAAGTCTGGAGAGCCAAGACCTTAAATTAGGGCCTTATTGAGCTCACCTACCTGAATATGCGCATGGTGATCACGTCTCACACGACTCACATGAGCATGTCATAGTACATGAGAAGACTCTTGTAAGCTGATATTTAGATTTATCGTTATTATCAGTACTGCAATTTTTTTGCACAAAAAATAGCGAAATATGCACATATTTTATGCACTGAATTTAGTCTAAATAATACGCCGAAAATATGCACGAAAATTGTAAAATATGCATAAATATGCAAGTACAATAGGGGCATATCATTTCAAAGGAAAAATTAAGTTGGATACACTGAGACAATTTTTATCATACTTTAAAATGATCCAGCAAAGTACCTTCTTAATTTTTAAATATTGCAGTCGACGACTATAACACGAAGAAGGAAAAACATGAAATCACTTACATGAAAATCTGGAGAGCTGAGACCTTAAAGCAGGGCCTTATTGAGCTCACCTACCTTAATACCCGCATGATGATCACGTCTCACACACGACTCACCTGAGCATGTCATACATGCGAAGACTCTTGTAAGCTGATATTTCGATGTATGGTTATTATCAGGGCTGATGCAATTTTTATGCACAAAAAATAGCGAAATATGTGCATAATATTTTATGCACTGAATTCAGTCTAAATAATATGCCGAAAATATGCGCCAAAATTGTAAGATATGCGTAAATATGTAAATACAATGTGGGCATTGGGTATATTGTTTCAAAAGAAAAATTTAATTGGATACACTGAGACAATTTTTTATCATATTTTAAAATGATCCAACCAAGTGAGTATGCTAGTTCCATAGGTAGACTTCTCCAAAAACCTAGTTTTCCAGAAAACGCAAAAAACTGTTTCTCAGCTAATGTTCGGGCTTAATGGTTGGATATAGGTGCGATGGATCACTTTTTGTGCTCACATTGAAGATATAGGTCGAAAATTTTTTCAAGTACTCCGATTCGTGTTCAAAAGGCGTTCAAAGATGGAGAAGTCTGGGTTTGACACGATGTTTTGAAATTGCTTATCAATTTTTGTTTATTATTGCTATAAAAGGCTGCAAAAGAGGAATAACATGGAAATTTATTATCAGTTGTTATCACCTTTCAAAATGAGACATTTTTATTATCAATACACAAAAAATGAAAACGCAACATGATTTAGTTTTTGCTATATAGTTATAAAAAATTGAGCAATAATTGAAAAGAAAAGACTACTAATTGTTTTACATTAGTACACGATGACAATAATTCATTATCAAGAACACAGTTTTGTAAACAAAACAATAATCGTGTCAGACCCAGACTTCTCCATAGGATAAGTCTACCTATGATTCTAAACCAATTTTCGTTTGCATACTGGAGCGCTTCTGTTGTTGTTTTTTGAAAATCGATGACGTCACGTTGTAGGCAGTGTTGTACAGTAACCAAAACGATACTTAACTCAATTTCCCTAAATTCGGAGAAGTCTACCTATGGAACTAGCATACTCAAGTATCTCCTTAAGAGTCCAATCTTCTTTTAATAGGAGATGCACCCAGGAGATAATGCACCTATTCGTAATTTCTTGGTGATTGATAAATGTGATGCAGGCGAGAGAAAGGTTATCTCACATGCAAAAAAACATATTTTTCTAAAAGCTTTTCTACTAGTTCATTATAACCAAAGTCTTCTCAATTTTTTTTTTTTTTGGGGGGGGGGGAATTGAAAAATTAGCAGAATTTCTGCAAAATATGCGGAAATGCTAAAATATGCGAAATATGCTGCATGACGTGCTGCTCATTTGACTCAGAATTTTGTGATTCGTGAAGATCTTTTTGAAACTTATACCTATACGCCATAAAGACATGCATTCGTATAAAAATTGCAGCCCTGGTCATTATAATAGAATGTTCCAATTCTAAATTCTTTGTTTTCTCTTTCGAGGTATAATTTGCTGACTCTTAAATTTTTAAATGACCATGACTGAAAATAAATGACCTACCTGACCGACACTTTGATACAACATACTACACCTTTCCCCCCAAAATATCCATCAACGCCGAAGAATGTAGGTCAACACTACTGAAAAAGTTACCCCGACGCCACTGCTTGCTGAATAATTTTTCATTGTTTTATCCGTGGGGGGGGGGGGTTCTTCCCGGTTAAATTGGGTTCAATTCTGCTCTTGACTGGTCTCCTACACGGCTATATGAAGTATAGAATTGTGTTCACCCGTACATCGTGAGATCCAAGACAAGAAATAAGTTACTCAGATCAGTCGATTTGATTGTTCTGGTTATGGTAACTAGTCATCATGTTTGGTCGGGTTTAGTTGTTTCTGATCATGATTTTTTTTTTTTTTTTTGATGAAATTTGATCGTTTCCGGATGCATCAAGTCTTTTTTAATGACGTTTGTTTGGGTTTTCTGAATTTAAATTGACATTTTTTGAACATGTTTGTATTAGGTAACTTTGAGCCAATTTTGGTTACATTTGGTCGGATTTGCTCATCTGAGATCAATTTTGTTCTTTTTGATAGTTTTTGTAGTAGGTGGCTGTTGGCCAGTTTCGATCAGATTTGATGGTTCGACATCAGATTTGGTGATTTTCGGAAGATTTTGGTTGTTTGAGATCTACTGGCAGACTTCGTTATGATCATTTTTACCACGTTTTGAATGAATGCAAGTGTTTTTAATCAGGTTTGGTAAGACCTGGTCGAGTTTAGTCACTTCTGGTCAGAGAAATGTATCCTTACGAATTATATCGTTTTTTTACGATGCGATCTAGAGTATAAATTGAACTTTCGGAGGAAAAGAGAGAGTACTCTCTTTTCATTGTTCCAATAGAGTATACAATACCTTAGAAAGAGTACCTCTGGCCAGTCTACTTTATTTCACGCTGATTTCGGATGACTCGTGAGAAATTTGAGTGAATGTCTAGGGAAATATTTGAAATAAAATCGAGTAACTTGTCGACTGGATCAGGCATGATCAAACTTCGGGCGTTATCAGAGATTACGTATTCCGGCTATGTAACCCAACCTCGAAAATAGATATTAAACCTTTTGAAGGCCGATATTAAATCTCCTCAACACAGTCAGTACAGTGGTTAACAATTTACAAACCCTAAAAACCGGTCTAGGATTACTAAAGAAGATACAGCTCATCACGTCGCATTCCTGCCCATGTTTCGTATTGCCAGCTAATATCATTTTAAAGCTAAATTCCTTGTACGTATCTACGTATTTGTTCTCAAGGCCAAATGCCTTTCACGAATTTGCAAGCGTTCCCGTATCTGCCGTAACTTGACGCGACGATTAATCCAGACCGACATACTATTTCACATTACGAAATTTTTTTCGCTCGCCATACAGTGGAGCGACCTAACGCTCTCAGGTGACAAACCCACGGGAATGACGGGAGCTTAGACCCCCCAACGGACTTGGGAGGTCGAGGTTTTCAGGGCTGCGTTTTCTCTTATAACTTTAGATCGAAAAGAATGTTCTTGAACGTTGCGAGCTTGCGACCACGGTTGCGACAGGTTGCTGCTCGTCTGTCATAGCGCCGTCTTTGCTATTCTCTTTTCGATAATTCTGGTTGATTCACGATGTATGTATTACTGCACGTTGACAGTGCATGACGACAATTCCATTTGTATTTCATGAGAAACCTTCTTTTCTAATTTTCTCTCAACTCGAGCCCTGGAATCCGCCCTTTCGAGCATTACCTCAGAGACGTCGGGGAAGCTGCTAGGGCTGTCTTAGCCCTCTTCACTTCTGGCCGAAAAACCGTGGGATCGAACCCGGGAGCTCCGGATTCCGAGACCAACGCGCTATCCACTCGGCCAACCAGACCAATGAACAAACGCGTGTAACAAGCGACCATCCCCTGTCACATCCGATAAGACTACCTTCGAATTATTACTGCATGACATCAAATATACGAGGTACAAGGGTTCTTCAAGAAAGACTGTCACCAAAGCCTTAAAATTTTTAATTTACAATATTAATCCAAATGAACAGGTTCACGTTCAATGTACTCTCCTTCCAGATCTATAGGTATATACTTTTTCTAGCGCCGCTGCCACTCAGTAAACACGTGTTCAAAGCCATCCTCAGAAAGCTTCAAAACCACCTCTAATGCCTTTACAGCCGCCACGGCGGAGGGGAAACGTCGACCTTTCAATTTTTTTTTTGGTATTGGGGTGTAGAAGAAAATCATTTAGAGCCAAATCGGGGCTATAAGGCGGCTGCGCGGTGCGGCACCATTTCGATTGGGTTTTTTAGCGAGGAAAGTGAGCGACGCATTTGCTACATACGCTCTGGCGTTGTCTTGATGGAGTTTCCAACGTCCAACGAGATGTGGGTGCTTCTTAAGGATATGGTCTTTCATTAATTGCTTTGAAACAGAAATGTAGTAGTTTGCAGAGACTGTTTGACCTTTAATGTTTGATGGAGGGTGTGGCGATGCACGCATGCCAAATTGGCTCCCCAGACATCACACCCCTGGCTCTGGAAACTACCCTTTCGAGTATCGCATCAGTGACCAGAGGAACAAGTTGAATTAATATAGCAAAAAATATTAGAAAAATACATCATTAATTCGTTACAATCCAAATAATAGACTACCTATTTAGACTAATATACACATATAAATAGTAATTACTCTAGTTGCCTACAATGGTGCTTTTCTCGCTTTAACGGTTGCAAATTCGTCAATAACTTGCGTCTTTTTTGATTTTGTTGGCAACAATATCAGGATTCAAACATATTATCGCTTCACTATTCAATTTCCCTTGACTGGTAAGTACAATTTCGGAGACTTGATTTCAGTAGTTTTAGTCGAGAAAATGATCTATCACTCGTTGTATTGGCTGACAGGATAGTGAGGTACATACGAAGAGCAGTCTCTCAATTTGGGTACAATGAAGTCAATTTTTTAGAACGAATTAAATGCATGAAATCTTGAGGAGTTGACAATTTGGAAGAATCTGGACCCTCGCTCTCAGCAGAACTTATATACATATAACCAGCTCTCTGAAATGGATGCATTCTTCCATCAGCTCAAAACTCAAATCAGTTGTATATTTTTCAACTAATATTTTTGATTTTTCTCTGATTTCTTTTTAAATCACTTGATTGCTGATGACACCATCTTCCTTTTTGGCAAGCTTACTTAAAAATCCAAAAAGACAGTCAACTTCCGAGTATGCTTCTTTTCGTTTTAATAATTCCATCTTTAATCTATCAATAATGGCATAAACCGTATTTATTCTCAAGTCATCACTAGGGTTGAAGGAAGCATCGTTATCTCGAGTCTCTTCAACATTTAGCTTACGCTTCTTTTGTCTACATGTATAAGAAAAATCTTTGCACGAAGAGAATGTAGATTTTGCAGTAGTCTCATAAATTTTGTAAGAAGCAGGGGATCTTAATGTGTCAACGTATTCATAAAGAACCTGATACTGGATCACAACATCACCAATTGTAGTTGAAATACTTTGAAGTTTTAGGCTTGTCTGGTAGAAACGGTCCAGAATATCATACCAGAAAAGAGTAAGTATACCATTCTGCAGCTTCTGCAATTGTTTGCAGTATCCCTTAGCTTCAGTAATAACTTCAGGGTTTTCTGTATGTTTTTCAGATATGTCTTTCAATGTATTATAAAAACAATCATACGATAAGACCAATGACTTAACAGCATCTCGCCTTGCAGCCCAACGAGTTTCCGAAGTATTTTTTGGGAAAAATTTTCCCGTACCATCTTCTTTATTCTTTATTTTTTCCTTTATTTTATTCCACCTTGCAATTGATCGGTGAAGAAACTTGTACATCCCTTGAATAAGCATGAAGAACTTGATGGCCTCACCACAACAGCTGGCTGCATCAGCACCCACTAAATTCAAGGCATGTGCTGAACAAGGAATAAATAATGCGAATTCATTGATACGCTGTATTAATGCTTACAGTCCTACATATTCTCCAGCCATGTTCGAGGCGTTATCATATGACTGACTTCTACAATCACCAATGTCAAGGTCAAATTCTGACAAGGTTGTTACAATGATTTCTTTCATTGTTTCAGCTTTATGATCGGGTAAAGGAATAAATTTTAGAAATCTTTCCACTGGCTGGACCTCAGAATCCAAATATCTAATAATGAAAGTCAGCTGATCGGTATTGCTTATGTCAGGGGTGGAATCAACGCTAATGCTGTAATACTTATTTGCTGTCACTTCCTTGATAATTTCACTGACAGCGTGCTTACCCGCAGTAGCTCCATAAATTCGTCAGCAATAGTCTTCGATAGGTAACTAACAGAACCTTTTCCTTGACCTCCATGAGTATCAATATGATTCTTCATAAATGGATCATATTTGGCCAGAAATTCAAGCTGACCCATATAATTTCCATTTTTGATGGAACCAAATTTCTCTTCATCCCTACGAAATGGTAGACCACGAACTGCTAAATATGTGACAACATCGAAAACTCGCACAAGAACCAATCTTTGTACCGATATGTTTGCTGCAACTGCTATTTTTTTGCTCGCGTTTTATTTCATCTTTCTCACGCGCCCTCGCTCATTCTCATCCCTTAAGCAGGGTATGATATTCACCTTTTGACGCAGATTTAAGCAGAAAAGTACGAATGGTGTTGGGTTAGATGATGCTTAGAATGATTTATACAATTTGTTTCAATCGCCGTAGAATTAGGTGTGAAATTCATGCAGTTACTAGCCGGCCCAGATTTGTCTCGAAAACATGACCGGACCATTTTTGCTCTCGACCACCCTGTAAAATATTCAGGGGGTAGGAGGCTCAGGAACGAAATTTTATTTGACCGAGAATCGACGAAAATGGAATGAATACCGATAAACTATACCGAATTCAAAACGAGTTAGTTATAACCTGACGAAACAGAATGAGAAAATAGAAAAAATCACGATAATGTCATGAATGACTAGTTCATACATGTACGCACAGTACAATAGCAGCTACGCAAACTGTTGCATTGTGCGCACGGAGTGCAATCTTACGTTCGTGCTGTGATGAAGTAATAGTATATCCTACTCGGTTCTTTCGTTTATTATCTAGCTGCATCGTATATCTGCGAAAAAGTTCGCGAAGTTTTCCCAAACGTAAACCACCCGATAAGTTGGTCAAGAAAGATATTCCTAAAATGTCCGGGCAAAGTGAACCTGTATCAGGAAAAAATGAATTGCCCCCTCCCCTGAAGTAGTAGTTACCAGATGGGATTCACGGATTACTGCCGCAATTTTCTTCGTTCAGAATTTTAGTAAATTTTCTGAATTCATTCTTGAATTCTCACCAGATTGTTCGAAACATGTGGCACAATTATAAAATCTGATAGAAAACGGGAAAAGCCTTTCAACCAATCCTTAGCGTTTATTAATTCGTATTGCGCTTCTTTGCCTGCTACAATAATAAAAGTGGAAACCCGCGTTCTTTCCTTACTGGAGCAAATTGACATTGTCGAAAACGTGCGTCCAGACATTAATGCTATTCGACGATCAAAGGGAATTATCCTCCAAGAAAATGCGAAAGCTGTTTTTACGAAAAATAACGGTTTTCGAGCACTGCAGAGCCTAGCAGCCTACAACATGCGATAAATGACGCCTCCAACGCTACTTCTTGCAACATTCGCGACCCTTATTCTTGAACACATTTTTGTGAGCCCTAGAGACCTATTATGAAATTCTTATCACAATACCACAAATCGTTACAGTGGTAATTTGTACAGTAAACCGTATCAAGTTACCACTGTAACGATTTGTGGTATCGTGTGTCGCGAAACTCGAGCTATCCGGCCCCGTTGATCCGCAGAGGAGGCGATTTGGCCCCGGTGGTTCCGGAGGGACCGGAACGCCTCGTGGTTGGCCAAGGATTATGGATGCGAGTGAAGTCGCAACCCCTTTGATTTCGATTGTGCCGCAAGGGCGCGATCATAGTCCCGGTGCGAGTGAAGTCGCAACCTGGTGGATACCTCCAGGTACGCGATTTAGCTCGGTTGAGGGAAGTAGCTCGACGGTGGAGGATCCACCCCTTTAACTTCAGTCGTGTCGCAGGGACGCGATCGTAGTTTTTGAAGCGAGTGAAATCGCAACCTAGTGGGTACCTCCAGGTACGCGATCTAGCTTGGTGGTGGAAAAGTGTCAACCCTTGACTTCAACCGTGTCGGCAAGGACGCGATCGTAGTCTGATGCAAGTAAAGTCGCAACCTGGTGGATACCTCCAGGTGCGCGACTTAGCCTGATTGTGAGAGTGCTAACCTGTTAACTTCAGTCGTGCCGCGGGCGCGCGATTGTAGCCTTTGGTGCAAGTGAAATTGCAACCTGGTGGATACCTCCAGGTATACGCAATCTAGCTCGATGGTAGCCGTTGATAACTCCTTGCTTCGACTGTGCCGGTAAAGGCGCAAACGTAGCCTGATGCGAGGGAAATCGCAACCTGGTGGGTACCTCCAGGTACGCGATTTTGCTTGATCGTCGAATGTAGTAACTAAGTGTAGGCGAGAAAAAACGCACGGCGTGACAGTAAGGAAAGCAGCGAAGTAGGCTTCGCGTCAGCCGGGCTAGTCCGCTGGATCAAGGGTTGGTCCGTGCTGGGTGAGGAGTAAGGGAGTGATCACCGGTATATCACCTTCAAGCTGGACCGAGGAACCGAGGAGGTCACTGCTCCAAAGAAGCTGGGACGATGGGCGATCAGGAAGCTCGATGCAGATCGACTGGAGGCGAGCTTCCTGGCTTTCACCTGGGGAACGGGAGAGTGTCAGGCAGAAGAAGAAGATGAAGAAGAGGAGAGTGTGAAGGCCGCGGCCGCGAACGCCATCCGGACAGTGGTCGCGGCCTGCGATAGCGCAATGTCCCGAGTCGGTCCACCGCGCAAGAGACAACTCGTCTACTGGTGGACCGAGGACATCGCCAAGCTGCGGAAGGAGTGCAACCGACTTCGCCGTCGGTACCAACGCACAAGAAGAGACGACGAAGCGGCCACCGCAGTTTCGCAGCAATACCAGCAGGCTCGTCGTACTCTCAAGCTCGCCAAAGCAAGAAGGCAGCTTGCGAGGAGTTGCGGCCGGATCAGGATAAAGAAGAGGAAGGCGCCTGGTCCGGACATGATTCCCAACGTCGTCTGGGAAGTAGTCCACCGAGCAGACCCGTCCCTCCTGACCAACGTATTTAATCGCGCGTTGCAGGAGGGGAAATTCCCTAGCAGGTGGAAGACGGTGCGGCTGGCACTGATCAAGAAGCCAGGAAAGCCAGATGGCCAGCCGTCCTCGTACCGGCCTATTTGCCTGCTCGACACCGTCGGCAAAGTGTTTGAGCGTACCATCGTGGATAGGCTGGAGGAGCATATTCAAAGGCGGAAGACGATCTCGAGCAGTCAGTACGGATTCAGAACTGGCCGCTCGGCTGCGGACGCCGCGCTGATGTTGAAGACACTGGCGCTGAAGGCGATCCGCGAGCGGCAGTTCTGCGCAGCGGTCAGCCTCGACATCACGAACGCGTTCAACTCCATTCCCCATACGCGTATCATGGAGGCGTTGGAGTTGGCGCGGGTACCTGGTTACCTCGTGCGCATCATCAGGAACTACTTTTCCAGCCGCCGGATAGAGATAGAGTCGGTAAAGTTGATCTGTTACGCCAACGACACGCTGGTGGTGTGCCAGGCGAAGACAACAGCAGAGGTCACGCGACGAGTGAACCAGGCGTTAGAGATGCTGACCCACTGGATCGAGTCGGCGGGGCTGTGCTTAGCGGTTCAGAAGACAGAAGCGGTTTTGTTCTACAACGCGACGCAAGTACAGCCCAGCCACCTTTGTCCTGAAAGATGTGGAGATTGGGCTCTGTACAGCCCTGAAGTACCTGGGGCTGTGGTTCGACGGGAAGTTGCATTTCCGAGAGCACTTCCGACGGGCAGCTGAGAAGGCGGATCGAGTAGCCGGCCAGCTGTCCTGTCTGATGTCGAACCTAGGGGGGCCGAGAGAACAGCGACGTGAAATGTACGTGAACGTCATCATGTCGGTTCTCCTATACGGGACGCCAGTATTCGCTGACGCCATCGATATACCATACAGGAGAGCGGAGATGGAGAAGATCCAGCGAAAAGCCGCGATGAGGTGTGTCAGTGCGTACCGCACTGTTTCTTCGGATGCAGTAGGCGTGTTAGCGCATATACCGCCGATTGAACTCAAGGTCGGCGAAATTGCGGCGGTATACAGTGCGAAGAAGAAAGCGAAGACGAAACGGGAGGCGCTTCGGGTCAAGCGAGTCATCCAGCAGGACACGCTTCGGAAGTGGAAGGACGCTCTCGCCCAGTCGACCAAGGGCGAATGGACCCGAGCGCTGATACGCGACCTCGACGGATGGGTAGGAAGAACGCACGGAGCGCTTAACTTCCACCTTACCCAAGTATTGAGCGGCCACGGGTGCTTCGGCACGTACCTACATCGGATGTCGATAGCGCCGAGCCCCGTGTGCGCGCACTGTGATAGAGGGGCGCAGGACACACCTTGGCACTCCCTGTTCGAGTGTGAGGCCTGGGAGCAGGAGAGGCGCTGGACGGCCACAACAGCGATCGATCCCGGCGGCGACGACGAAGAAGAAGACGACGATGTCGGCGTGATCAGCCGTCTCGCGCCGGACACTCTGGTTCCGGAGATGATGAAAAACGGAAGCAGTTGGAACCAGGTGTCGGCTTTTGTCTCGGCCATCATGAAGAAGAAGATGTAAACGGAGTGGTCGAGACAGAGGGCCGGCGATTCACCAAGCTCGGCCCACACCATCGAACAGGAGAACTCTGTACCATCCTAGGAGAGCTACTACAGCTCAGGGCTCACCCGTAGTCACCACCTGCTTGCGTCAACACACGGACCAAGACGAGGAGGTGAGGGGTGAATGAAGAGGCAGCGCGTTCGGCCGTGGGGGACCTGAATTCCAGACGAGCGAACTAGGAGCGCGAACCTCGGTCAGTAGGGAACCTCATGATGGCCCTGGTAGGACGCGCGCACCGTTCCGGCACGTCGAAATGGGAGCTCGGGCCCGGCCCCGGCCCCAAAGTGTCCCTCCGGTCACGGACGCGATACTCGAAAGGGTAGTTCCTGTGGCCGGAGGTGCGGTGTCATAGGGGCCACTTTGGCATGCGTGCATCGCCATACGTTCCACCACACCAAGGTTAAAATTTAAAAAAAAAAAAAAAAAAAAAAAATGTAGGCGAGAAAAAATGCACGGCGTGACAGTAAGGAAATCAGCGAAGTAGGCTAGAGGAAGCAGTAAGGTTTTTTGCAGGCGTGTAGCGTGAGGTTACGGAGTAGGATTTAGGCTGGAGAAGTAGATAGTATTTAGGCTGAAGAAAGTAGATAGTTTTTAGGCTGGAGAAGTGGTAGTCAGCGTTGCGAGCGAGCGCGAATCGACTGGCTTCGAGCGAACTGCCAGACGAGTGTGTCTCGAATGAGGGTGGAAACGGAGAATTTATTGGGAGGCACTGCATCTTTTCGGGTCGCAGGATCTGGAGGATTTGATAAAAAGAGGAACGCTTAAGAATGTGGCTGCGGCTCGACGACCGAATTCACCAATATCGGGAGAAGGGACTATAAAGACAGCATGAATACTGGGGCTAATGGCCAAGGGGTAATAGGTAGCCAGTCGTGCGATCTTCGCATCTTCGGATGTTTTGAACTGGTTTCGGAGGGAAGCGGAGAATGGGAGGGATGCAGTCAATACCGTTTCGAGAAGGTGAATATTAATATTAGGCCGCGTGTTCTAGCTGCGGAGGTATTCGGACAGTTCGTTTGCAAAATGAAAAATTTAGGACAACAAAGTATGTCGTCGTTACACGTGATAAAAGTTTCATAATAGGTCTCCTGTCAGTTTCAGTCGACGTAGAGAGTTTATTTTCGACATACAAGAATGTACTCACAGACCGCAGACTACGATTCAGTAACGTCGAAAAACACGTTCTCATTCTCTCTATAATACAGAATTTTTAAATGATGTCAATTATAGGCAGATCCAGGGGGGTTAACTTCCTCCTACTTGATTCTTAAATTTAAAAGGACCAAATAACCCGCCACTAGAAAGTTTTTATTTAATATTAATATTATTATTCATTTCCACCAAGACGGGAGGCAGCCACCGTGGGGGAAAAAGACTGTAATGCCTCCACACCTGTTTCCAAGGAAAAAGAACGGGAAGAAAAATGCGAAAAAGGTCTGAATTTATTGTATTATAATCGGAGGGGGATGGTAGGGGAATACAGGGTATACGAATTTGAAAATCAGATAGAAAAAATAAAATGGGATACAATAGGATTAGGGGAAGTAAGGAAATGGAGAGAAAAACTAACACAAAGAGGAAGAACGTAAATTTCATGTAGTATTATGGGGAGACAAGAGGGTACAGGGGAGTGGGGTTCTATATTCGAAAACCAATAATGAGAAAAATCAAAGAAATTGAAGGAGTCTCTAAACGGATTCGCTACCTTGTACTCTCAGTGGAAAAAAAAAAAATCAATGCATTGATAGTTCAAATATATGCCCCAACAATGGAAGCTAAGTAAGGAGAAAGGGAGGAGTTCTATGCAAAGCTGGAAGAGCTTTTGGAGCAAAACAAAGAATATTATGTAATGATAATGGGAGACTGGAATGCGAAATTGGCAGAAACGAGGGAGGGTCGGGGATCTTGGGCAAATATTATCTAAGAATCAAAAACAAAAATGGAGAAAGATTAATGGAATTTACATCTCAGCAAAATCTTAAAATAGCAAATACTTTCTACAAAAGAAGACAAGCCAGAAAATTCACATGGATGTCCTCCGATCAAAAATTGAGAAACGAAATAGACCATTTTTTAACAAATGATATTATGAAGATAATACAAGACGTTTCCACATTGACTAATTTCAACTTTTCATCGGACCATAGAATATAACGAGCAAAGATAAGATGGAGAAGGAGGGTAAAATACAACAATTATAAGAAAAAAGAGAAGCTGACAATAAAAATTATCCCAGTGCACAGGTACGACAAATAGGGAAAGGGTCAAAGAACTTATTGAAATGAGACAATAAAATGGAAACTCAGTGCAAGAAAAATATAATATCATAGACGAAGCAATTAAAGAAGGTAACGACGAATATGGGGTGGGTAGAGGAAAAGAAATAGCCGATGATAAACAAACAGAAAACACGAAAAAGAAGATCGAAGAAAGGGAGAAACTGCAGAAGAAAAAATTTTTGGCACCTACGGAGAAAATAAAATTGACAGACTTGAAGAAATTAGCCCAACAATAAATTCGTAATGACGCATAAGAACATTTGATGCACGTCATAAAAAAGCATTTAGGACAACGAACATAAAAAGTAGCAAAAGAAGGGAGAAAAGAAAAAAGGTATTGAAGCCAAAAATAAAAAGGGAGAGAATAGCTTGAAAAAGACAAAATTGTAAGCAAAATAACGCAGTCTATAAAAAAAC
Organism: Acanthococcus lagerstroemiae; assembly: GCA_031841125.1. Lineage (NCBI taxonomy): Eukaryota > Metazoa > Arthropoda > Insecta > Hemiptera > Eriococcidae > Acanthococcus > Acanthococcus lagerstroemiae. The sequence goes on along the minus strand of CM063108.1, from coordinate 36,813,709 downwards.
TTACGCAAAAAAATGTGAAAATAAAAAGGTAAAAACAAAACAAAAAATATTACCAAGATATAAAAAGTTAATACCCCCTTAAAAAACAAAACTAAAAAGTAAGTATTTGCACGCCTCGTAAATCAGTCATACGCAAAATTTTCCAAATATCTGTAAAATTAAATTATATTCATAATACAAATTATCTGATTTTCTGTTTTTCAATAGCACATTTCTACCTAAAAATCCTGTACCCAAAATTTTTCGCATCTGGTTCTCATTTCAAAGTCCAACAGATTTTGCATTTTTATTGTACTTTAATGTTTTAATTTTGAATACGCAATATTGAAATTTTGTCATTTGGGAGCGAAAATAAAATTTTCCTAGTCCAAAAATCCGTCTGGTATATAGAATTTTCGGCAATAATACTTTAGGAATTCGGCGTTACAATTACAATTTTCGGCATTTCGGCAATAACTTTAGGAATCATTTGAAAGATAGTGGCGAATCAGAAATTCTCCAAGCGAAAGATGTTTGAAAAAAAACTTTTACTCGCCCTAAAAACGAATGATAATCAGTACTATTCTGAATATTTTGAAGTCCACACAGGACTACAGCACTGCAGGTGTACACGTTCACTACATTTTTATATAATGTGCTTTCGCAATGTTTTTTTTTCTTCTTCAGCCGGAAGAGGGTGTCCGACATCCCCCCTCCAAAGATCCGTCACTGTAGAAGGAAGTCAAAATTTTAATGAAAAATGGACGTTTACAAGTAATACCTATTCGAAAATTTCTAGCTCTATATAGAGTATCGTTCGAAAGAGCGTAAAACGTAGAATTTTCCAAAATTGGGCCTCCGATTTAAAAATGTGTACTCACGTTGAAAAAAGCTTTCAGTAAACGCAATGCCATATAGTTTCTACAGGGCTCTTGAACTTCGAATCACGTGTTCTCAAAAAGCGGATTTTGCTAGTTGGTTCCCTTCGGCTGAACAGCGTCCAAAAAACTATAATATATGTGACGCGCCATGAGAAACCATACCTCCAGGTGAAAAAGTTGTTTTCAAGAAAAACGCCAGAACACGTTGAAAAATTGATTTTGATCAAAATGACTTTTTGCCGGAAATGTGTTCTAGAGTATCTGAAGAACATTTTAGGCACCCATACTCGCTTGTTTTGTTGTTTATTTGTTTAATTTTTATAATTTTTGTAAAAAAAAAATTTTCTGTATGATAGATTTTTTTTTATAATCAACGTCATTTACATACATTTTTTTTTATAATAAACTTTTTTTGCATACATTTGTCAGTTTTATTTTAGCAAACCTGAAACCTACTCCATTGAATTCCTCATAAAATTTTACTCGGGGGGGGGGGCTAATTTTCAATCATAATACCTTCGGAGAACTTGGTAATTTAAGCAATGTCCGAACGAAAAACTTCAAAGCTGTTTTTCTCGAAAAGTATACTTTTTAATAGTTTCCAACTTCAAAATGGCATATCTCTGAGAATTTTGCTCCGATTGAGCTGCGGTTTGCGGCATTGGATTCTCCATACTTTTCTCTATTAGAATCAGTCAAAATTTCATTTTCGACCCTCTTCACCCGAAGGTATGGTTTCTCATGGCGCGTCACATATTACGGTACTAGTAGAGAAAAAGAGCGTTAACGCGAGTTTGACCCACTCGTACCGTACAATATTTTTTTTATGTAAGTGCACGGAGACAATTTTTTTCCCTGGAGATTTCTTTAAAAATATTAATAATGTCTCTTTTCTTGTAAACATCAACTGATTGAACGTTAACAAAAACAAAGCAGACGATACTCTATTCGCAAGTAGAAAGAGTAATCGTACGGAACGCGGTGAGGGATCAGCTTGCAGAAACGTGCACAGCTACACACGTTTTGAACACAGGTGTGCATTCTACACTGCCATTGTTTCTTGCTTCTGATTGGCTGGCTTGACCGTTACTGCCACTAGTGAAAATAACAGCTCGTTAGCTCAGAAATTAATGAACAAGAGCCTGCATGAAGAAAGATGTTGTTGGTCGTATGTGAAACTGACAAACCCCGGACGCCATTCAGCCCCATTGATTACTTCGTCCGTTGTGGGCGTGGCTTTATTGCTGGAAGTGGAAATCATGAGGTACTCAAGTTAAAATTAATCTCAAATCGTCATTCCGTGATGCTTCTTTTTTGTGTTTTATCGTATATCGAGTGAAATTTTTGTCGTTTTCTTGCGTGCACATGTTATCGTGCTTCCTGCTCGTTCGTGCGTCTGCCAGTGAATTCGAAAAATCGTAGGTAAGTGTGTTACCGATTAATTTTGTATACTTACGCCTGTCACCTTGTTCGAACAGCGATTCAATTTTGACTACGGATTTGAATTCATTTGGGAAAGTTGAAAAATATTCGCCCGGAAGATCTTCGAAAATCATTTGTATTCGTCTTGAAATTTGGAATAGTATTCTCAAGGTCTCGTTCCAAAAGTTGTCCGAAAAATTTTTCGCTGAAAAAATGCCTACCTGCATTATGGTATGGAGAAATTTTCAAAATTTTCGAAATTCGATAAAATTGAGATAACCACCGGTTTCTACTCGGTTTTCCTCACTGAATTCAAATTCTTTGTCCAATTCTGGCGCTGACCCTCCGTTCCCCAGATACAGTAAAACTGTGATTATACTAAGTAGGCGGGGGCTATATTGGTTCAAAAATTGACTGTCGTTTAATTTTGGCGACGTAGCGATGGTTGAGAACTCTTATCGAATAGTTATCCGAATTGTTACTATAGTACAATCGTTTGCGGATACTTCTTACATTGACGTCAGTCATTTTTAATTTAACGGACATGTGTGACATTCGAACATTTCGATTTCTGCTTTGATTTCTATAATTTTCTTGACGCAGTTAGTAGGCATTGTTGACTGCATATCCGACTCCTAATGGGGGATAGTTGCCTGAATAGACCAATTAAGGTTCCTACAAACTTCTTCCAAAGCACAGGTGAACAGAATAAGTGACAGTGGGTCCCCCTACTTTACCCTTTCCCTATTTTGAAGTATTCTCCAGTTTTGTCCATGACTGTTCTTCCTTCTAATTTTTCGTAAATTTTTTGGATCAAAATTATATGGGTTCTTGGTACTCCTTGGTTTGCGAGAGCCTTTATCATAAAATTATGATTTAGGCTATCAAAAGCTTTCGTATAGTCTATAAATGTTAGGTGGAGGCTCAATTGATACTCATAACTCTTTTCTATCAATTTTGATAGCGTGGAGGTGGTCAGTGGTAGAAAACTCCTTTGCGGAATCCTGCCTGACTTATTTCTTCCGTATTTTAGTTGCTCGTTCGTTATTTTGTCGTATCCTGGACAGGGGCGGACAGGTGAATTGAAACTAAGGGGGAAATAATGTAAGAGCGGCCCTCTATAAATTTTTAAGCGGCCCAAAAAATTTTTTTGCTTCACCCCATTTATTTACACATAGTCTTTCAGGGCTCAAAAAAGCAAATGATCACTTGGATACTCATTTTACGGTTTTTCCCCTTCTTTTATCTTTTCAATTAAGAAAATTGTTTTACCTCTCTGCGAAATGAAAAGAAGAATATATAAGTATGTTTATTAATAACAGAAATACCTAATACATAATATTAGGTATTTTAATAATTAGGAGGTCTATTAAATATAAAATATCATTTATCTAATATTATAGGTTGGCCTAAAAAACTTGTTTATCAAATTAATTACTTTAACAATTTCCGAATACTTGAGGAGTTATTCGTGAGCGCGTAAAGAACGTCCTCATTCTTTATTTCTGAGAGGATTTTTTTCTCGATATTCATAATCATAAGTGCATCCAAGTGATCATCTGTAAAAGTACCCAGGAGCGATACTATATGGGAATGGGGGTTGACCCCCCCCCCAATAATTTGTCAGTTGGCAAATTTTGAAACTCTTCATTTGAAATTTTCATTTTTCATAAATGTTTATTTGTTTATTTCTTTTTCAATTAAAAAATATTTCAGTGAACAATCGGCAAAATTTTAATTGTTTAAAAATTTTGTCGTCGAATTTTTAGTTTTCAAAAAATTTTTGTCGGCATATTTTTCTTTCACCCCCACAAACTGAAAGTCAAATTTCTTTTCTGAAAATGGAGTACCCTGGACTCCTGTCAGAGACTAGTCAGTCAAAAGGCGAAGGTTTCAAGCTAAGTATCGAAAGTTATCTGAAAGGTTGAAACAAATTAGAAATGTGAAAGACACTTCGAAAATCTGAAGGGCGGTAGCGACTGTTAAATTTCGAATTTCAATGACTATTCTGTTTTTACTAGATTCTCTGTTTGATCCAGAGCCTGAAATTTGAGAAAGTTGAACATTTTATTAAAATCCAAAAGTTGAAAGCAAAAGACTTCTTTTCTAATGTCACAAGCTGAATCCGATAGCAAATGTTCTATTGTTTATTTTACGGGCTTGGTCCTGGTGAATACAGGAGGGAAATCTGGAAGAAAATTCAAAACTCCATGTGTGTTTTCCATAATAATGAAAGGGAGCTTGAGGCGCGGATTCCCCTAAGTCGATTGACCTGAAACTTTGTACGTTTTTTTAAAATGTTTATTTTTTGATTTTATTGGAACCAGTTTAGGAGACGAATCAGTGGAAATTCAGAAAAAATATCACCAAGAGTAAATAACGACGACCTTGATGTGTAAAGGAAGTTGTGTGTTCCTCTCAAGTATTCCTAACATCCTGCCAGCTTACCCTTTCAGACTAGGGACTAGGGTATGCTCATGTGAGTGCATGGGGATAAGATTTCAATGTGCATTTGCAGGGATGAAACTATGGTAGGTGAAACACCCCTAATAATTCGGCAGTCGGCAAATTTTGAAACTGTTCATTTGAATTTTTCATGTACCAAGAACGTTCGTTTTTTTCTTTTCGATTAAAAAATATTTTGATTGAAAAATCGGTAAATTTTCAAATCAAAAAAAAAATTTCGTCGGCGAATTTTTAGTTAAAAAAAAAAATTTGTCGGCAAATTTTCCTTCTCCTCCCTCCCAAACTGAATGTCAAGTTTCGCCTCTGTAAGTACCGACCGTAATCTATTCTTTATATTATGTTTCAAAATAGAAAAGGATCGTTCACAAGATACTTGTATAAAGGAAATAGTCAACAAAAATCTATAAGCTATGTATAAGGTTGGATACGCAAGTTTATAAAAATTGTACTTTTTAATGACTAGAAAACAACAAGCAGGACACTTTTTACAAAGTTCTTTGCAAATGCTGGGTTGGGATTCAGCATCATCACTATTACTACCGTTACTTTCTTCTTCATCATCCAATAGGCCTAGTTGATCAAAATCTTCTGCAAAATAGTTTTTTAAATTGCCCCATTTGCAAATAGAATCTCTATATTCTCCTTTGAAGTCTTGCAGGGTCGATTTCATTCGAAATTTTTTAATATAGGAAAATAGATTTGTAAGCAGTGGTAATTAATCGCTATCCAACCTATCCTTTAGCTCTGGAAATCGATTAGGGTCCAAACAACTGGTATCGGCAAATACAGCTTTGTGACTCTGAAATTTGTCCTTTATAGTCGATAAAATAAAATAGTGTCTTTTATTCACCCGCGGACTGGCAAGGGAATTGTAAAGGGGGAATACTGGTTGGGGCCCTTCATTTTCATTTTTCCCCCCATTCCTGGAACAAGTCATATTTTGGGTGGGCCCGCAGTCCAAGAGGCCCGGCCGGAGATTCCCCCATCCCCCCCCAGCCAGTCTGCGGTTGCTTTTATTTGTGTGAAGACCTCCTATGCGAAATTTGTCATTTTCATTATTTGTTATTGGATTATCATCACCCTCGTAATTAAACATTTTCTTCTTCATTCGTCGGCGTATTTTTGGAAGCTCGTCTTCTATTTCAAAATCAACCTCAGGCTCAGCTTTTTCCAGTTCTTCATTTACCTGGGAAACATATAACTTTGTTGAATGTAAAATAACTTCAAAGTCGCTTAATCCCTTTGCTAAATCTCTTAATTGTATCTTCAACCGTGTTATAAGCTTTCAACAAAGAGGAGTTGTCTTTTCAAAAATGCGAAGAAAAATTTAAGCCGTGAGGATCATTTTGAAATTTAGAAAATTGTCCAAAAACGATTTTGCTTTTCCGGCAGGCTTCCGCACAATACTTTGCGGGCGTTCTAGCTATCTCATTTAAGGATAACAAAAGTTCAAGCAACAATCCGGAGTCGGTTATTTTAGTCTACATAGTCTAATACTTTTTACTTAGGAAATATTTTTTTCTAGTGAGAGCCGAGGGCTTAATACTTTTTAGTTAGGAAATATTTTTTTCTAGCGAGAGCCAAGGGCTGTGGCCGTCAGCTGTACATTTTTACGTCGGTGCTATCTAATTGTGCAATTGAACCGGCCCAGGGGGAAGTTTCCTCTTTTCCCCTGGTCCTACCTGCCCCTGATCCTGGAGTTTTATTCGACTTCAGTTTTTTCGTAATACAGTGGAAGCCGCTTATTAGAGACTTGGGACAAAGCTATGAGACCCCAATCAAACGTATTATAGAAAGGCAATTTTTGGTCCGCTAATAGACACGTATTCGGTTTATTGGAACAAGTTTTAACGAGAATGTGGAGTTTCTGTAGGAGTATGTACAGATATAAGTGAAGAGAGTATTGTACGTAGCGTTGAATTCGTGACGATAACACGTTAATTTCACGTTAAGTATTTAAATAATACGAATAGCCATTAGGCTATCACGACAAGATTTGATCAAACGTGACGAATTTCAAAGTCCGACACCCGGACCGGAGTGCCATGGTGGTGCTTCCTTTGATAATCGAAAAAATGGAAGACGACGTTCTCGATTCAAAAATAAGGTTCTCACCCTTGTAACTCCAGATTTAATTAACTTACCTGGCTGCGCGACATCTCGTTGCGTAGAAGGCTGCAAAAGTTGAGTGAAAAAAACTGCCGGTTTCAAGAAGGTTATGATTACAGTTTTTTGGGACGAAAAAGGGCCAATTTTGATAGACTTTTTACCTCAAGGTCATACTATGAATGGTGAAAAATACTGAGAAACTCTTGTCAAGCTGAGAAAAGTTTTGAAATACCATTGACCTAGAAAATTATCGAAAGGAATAGCGCTGCTCCATGATAACGCAAGGCTACACACCGCCTACCCTATCCTCGCTTTTTTGGAAAAATTTGGTTGGAAAATCATTCCCCACCCCACCTACAGTCCAGATCATGTCTCGAGCGACTATTTCCTTTTTCCAAAGTTGAAGTTCGAGTTGACTGGGGAGCGATTTTGACACTGGAAGAGGAACTACGAAATGCAGTTGAAAATTTCCTAAGAAAGTTGGACATTTCAGTTTACCAGGAAGGAATTGTGAAGTTAATTCATAGGTTGAATAAATGTATTAGATTGAAAAGGTAACTATGTAGAAAAGTAGTAAATCCGTTCGTAGAATCCGAATCTGGTGTTATTTTTTTCATTACTTCACGCTTTCCAGAGTTACAAGGGTGGGAAACCTTATCGTAACTATTTTGGATTTGCCTCCTTTATCTCCTGATTTCTGTGTTCTCTGCGCTAAAATTTCTTCTACCATTGTGGTATCAGAATTACAACACTGGCAACATTCATTTTTCAAGTAACAAGTCATGTTGGGCGTATAGGCCTACTGCCGTAACCAAAATGAATTCCATGTACGGAGGTGCCTGTTATCAGTATCCCAATATAGAGTCTCAGGTTAGCGGCGGTACCCGTCCGAATTGCGAGTTCCTGGTTTGCGACTGATTCTCATTTCCCGTCTCACTGTAACAGACTTAGGACTGTCGATGTGTTATGAATCGGCGTGATTAAAAATGAGAATATTAGCTCGCAGCTATGTAGAAGATAATCATACCACCTCGGATAATAACTTATTTGAAATCTTTACGAAGAATCACTTAAGGGGCGGGGGAAGGAGTTTAAAACTGACGCGCTTTACAAATTTGATGCGGGATAACTCGCCTGAGTCGCGTCAAGTCATTAGGGTGGCAGCAGTCGCTTCGTTTTTCATCGCGGCGAACGTTTTTTCAAGTTTCAAATATTGTTTATTTTCGCGTAAATATCGCACTGAACTTCTAATAACGTTTCTATAAGGACGTAAATATTAGGATGTGCCACGTGGAGTGAACTGTTTGAGTGGGAGTGAAACGACTCACACCAGAGATCTCGCTAGATTTTTTTTAAATTTTTTTTTTTTTTTTGGGGGGGGGGGGGTAAATTTTTCAGTAGTGTCCTACATTCATCGGCGTTTGTGAATTTTTTGGGGGAGGGGTATAGTATGTTTGTGTATCAAAGTGTCCGACAATCTATTAAGTCCTTTATCTAGAAAACAAGGAATTTAGAATTGGAAAATTCTATTATAATGACGAGGGCTGCAATTTTTATGCGAGTGCATATTTTTATCTGTGGAGTATAGGTATAAGTTTCAAAAGATCTTTACGAATCACAGAATTCTGAGTCAAATGAGCAGCACTTCTTCCTGCATATTTCGGCATTTACCACGTATTTTGCACCAATTCTGCTTATTTTTCAATCTTCCCCCCCCCCAAAAAAAAAAAGTTGTTTTTTAAGTTTTGAGAATGATGTCCGCTCCAATCAAAATTGAGAAGACTTAATGGATAATGAATCAGTAGAAAATCTTTTAGAAAAATATGGAAAATCTTTTAGAAAAATATTATGTCCTTTTGCTCGTGAGATAACCTTTCTCTTGCCCGCATCACATTCATCAGTCATCAAGAAATTACGAATAGGTGCATTATCTCCTGGGTGCATCTCCTATTAAAAGAAGATTGGACTCTTAGGGAGGTACTTTGCTGGATCATTTTAAAATATGATAAAAATTGTCTCAGTGTATCCAACTTAGTTTTTCCTTTGAAATGATATGCCCCTATTGTACTTGCATATTTATGCATATTTTACGATTTTCGTGCATATTTTCGACGTATTATTTAGACTGAATTCAGTGCATAAAATATGCGCATAAAATTTCGCTATTCTTTGTGCATAAAAATTGCAGTACTGATAATAACGATAAATATAAATATCAGCTTACAAGAGTCTTCTCATGTACTATGACACGCTCATGTGAGTCGTGTGAGACGTGATCACCATGCGCATATTCAGGTAGGTGAGCTCAATAAGGCCCTAATTTAAGGTCTTGGCTCTCCAGACTTTCATCTAAGTGATTTCATGTTTTTATTTCCTTTTTTGTGTTATAGTCGTCAACTGCAAAATATTTAAAAATTGGCTAGCTTGAAATTTTTCTAGACTTCTCTACGTTCCTCAGATCTTCTAATAAAAATACCCCTTTTTCAAAACTTGATAAGTCCAGCGCACCAACGAAGGCTGGGCCACCTCATACCTAATAAACCTGACCTGAAATTCGATAAATAAAAAGTTAAGCATGGTTCAACTAGCAATTTATGAGTAAGTTATACCTGAAATGATGATAATCAATTGATCTTACCAGGCTGGGCCTTATTAGGTTACATATACCTATGGATACGACAACACATCCCGTAAGACTACGATCGAGGGCGGCACTGTTAATGCCATTATATCCTATGGGAGTCCAGTATTTGCCCACCGAATTGAGGCAAATCGCAACAAAATAGACAGTATGCACAGGAAAATGGTGATTGCTTGTGGCCGGTTGTATAGAACTGTGCCGTACCTAACTGCCTGTAATACTTCTGGTATCCTCCCCCTCCGTTTGGCAATAGAAAAATCGGCTGTGACATATTCGTGGCGCAAAAGAATACCCCTTCCACAAAATTGTAACAGGCATGAACTACCCCCAGCCCTATCCAAGCCCTCTGTTGTGAGGAGAAGGTTGGGAAAGTCATGCGTGAAAATCTGGCAAACATGGTATGATAATACACCCACTGGCCAGTGGACCAAAAAACTACTTCCCACAGTAAGTACGAAGGGAGTCAATGGGGTGGACTTTTACCTAGCTCAGGGACTGACTGGTCATGGCTGCTTCAAGGCATACCTCTTCAGAATGAAGAGATGTGTGTCTGACAGATGCGGATGTGGCGGTCTGCAGACTGCGGAACATATCTTCACGGAGTGTCCACTGTTTGCCGTTGGTCGACCTGCGCAGCTGGACCTCTTGAGGCCTAGTTGCAGGGCTTACATCCGTGACTGTGTGAGGCGGCTGTGGGCAGAGGAGGCCACTGAAACAAGTGCTGGGACTCAGTAGTCTACATTGATGGAAAAATAATAATAATAATAATAATAATAATAAACATAACTCACGACCCATATCTTATGGAAACTCTTAAAGGACACCAATGAAACGAGACAAGAAAACACCATATGTCGTGGTGTGGAGCTGGGGGGAGTCCACCCCTCTGATAATGTTGCGTTGAAGACCAACAGCTGAGGGTGGGCCAATACTAGTCATGGATAACAAAATAATGTACCCTATCAGTGAGTGTAAGAGTGGGTGCCGGGGCCTTGGTGGGACCGTTGTGGTGGACAACTTGTTGTCCGCACTGCGGCTGTTCCTGCCGGGCTGGTCCCTGCTGAAAAGAATACATCGGATTAGACATATAAATAGAATGTACTAGGCTATATATAGAGATAGGTAGAGGTAAGACAGACATATCACCACATTACCCAGGAAAACTATTTCTGTGGTTAATAAGGTGACATGAGGTATCATTAAAATATGCATGCCCCTCATCTCAGAGCCCCGCTCCAATAGTGGGAGGAGACGGGGAGGCCCCGTGGTATGGTTGGTCTTTCAATCAACCCGGGCAGACAAAAAGAAAAAAATAAATTAAAAAAAAAAAGGTTACATAACACTATTTTTCGTGAGTATCGCATACCTCAGTTCCAAATTGCTCTGCGAATTAAGTTTATGGTACGGTACTACTTATTGCGGTATCTCACGGCACAAATTTGTTTGCAAAGTTTTTATAACTACAAGTATAAATTTAATTATTGGCCTGTAGAAAGAAGAATAATAATTAAATATAATGTGTGTGTATGTGCGAACTCAGGGGAGATAAGCCAGGGGTGTGTGGTGGGATGTATGACGATGCAAGCATGCCAAAGTGGCCCCTATGCACCGCACCCCTAGCCCCGGAACTACCCTTTCGAGTATCGCATCAGTGACCGGAGGGACGCCTTGGGGCCTGGCCCGAGCCCCCATTTCTCCGTGCCGCAACGGTGCGCGTGTCCTACCACGGCCACCATGAGGTTCCCTACTGACCGAGGTCCGCGCTCTTCGATCGCTCGTCTGGAATTCAGGTCCCCTACGGCCGAACGCGCTGCCTCTTCATTCACCCCTCACCTCCTCGTCTTGGTCCGCGTGTTAACGCAGGCAGGTGGTGACTGAGCCCTGTCGGGGGGTCTGCAGCGCAGCTGCAGCAGCTCTCCTAGGATGGTACAGAGTTCTCCTGTTCGATGGTGTGGGCTGCGCTTGGAAAATCGCCGGCCCTCTGTCTCGACAAGAGTCAAAAGACGATGTATATTAAAATAATTTCTACAATGATACTTCAGCTGGGCGCTGCGTCATAGGTGGACCCTGGCTCGATGTGGCGGACGCTATTTACCTGTAATTCAGAAAAAGAAGATACGGCTGAGTATTTAGGTCCTTAACTAACACATGTACAACTAACATAGTTTAAGAGAAAGGTGGGATGAATTGAAGATTGTCTGTCTCCGATCTAGCCTGCCGCCAGACCAACGGCAGGAGTCTGCACTCACCCTTCACACCGTGCAAACCCTTCCGAGCTGAGCCGTCCTGCTGATCCCGCTCCATAAAGGGGACACTCGGTATCCCCCTGTCGTCTGTTCTTTTGGTTTAGAGTTTTCCACTGGTACACGTTGCCTTTGATTTCGTGTAGTTTGTTGTTTTCTATGTTGGTCCAGTCATCGTTCCTTAGTTCTATGTACGAGTAGTTTGTTTAAATTTTTGTTGCAATTCCTTTAATGTGAGTTACGTGTTGTTGATAATTTGGTTGAAGTCAGTGTTGATTTCCTGTAAGTCTTTATAAAATCGGTATCTTGTGTTATTAGTAGGTTTTTGTTCCAGTGAATTAGGGTGTATAGGTAGTAGTTTACGCAGTGGGTGGTTGTTAGTTGTTAGTATATTTTGGTGCAACTTGTTTGTATTTTATGTCTAATTGCTATGGGTAGCTCGTTGCAGAGGACTGAGAGCTGGGCCAGTAGCGAATACTCCTGCTGCTAGTCGCAACCCCGTTGTTTGGATAGTGTTGAGAAGTTGGAGGTTTTGTTTGGATGCTATTCTGTATATAGGAGCTTCGTAATCTAGTTTTGGACGATCAGTGTTCGGTAGAAATTTAGTAAGGTTTTAGTGCGGGGTCCGAAGTTCTTATTGTTTATCATTTTAAGTAGGTTGAGAGAGTTTGTTTAGGAGGTTTTTAAGTGTTTAATATGAGGTAACAAGCCTAAGAATTTAAACGTGTTTGTTAGTTTGAGTGGTGTATTGTTGAGGGTTAGGAGGATAGGGGTTAGGACGTGTTTGCGTGAGGTCATAAATACGGTCTTATTAGCGGAGAATTTTAGTCCATTGAGATTGCTCTTTGCTCCGTTCTTGTAGATTGTGGAGACACAGTGGCAGGATGCGCATTGGGCTGTCGTGGGGTTGGATGTGCGAACAGCGATATTTAAATCATCTGCGAATAGTCTGCAAGTTACGGGTTCTGGTATGCGGGCTACGATGTCGTTGATGAGCAGGAGGAAGCAGTGAACATTGAGAACGCTTCCTTAGGGTGTTCCATTTTTAACCTCGTATTCTTGAGATAAAGTGTTACCAATTCGGACCTGGATTTTTCTGTCTGATAAAAAGTTGTTGATGTATTGCGAGAGTCTACCTTTCAGTCCAGCTTTTATTAGCTTGGTCATTATGCCGTATCTCCGGGCTGCATCATATGCTTTTTCGATGTCAAAAAAGATTGAGTACAGAGACTGGTAGTTGTGGAAGGCTGTTTGGACTTCGTTTTCCAAGCTAGCTAGTTGGTCCAGGAGCTAGCTAGTTGGTCCAGGGTCGATCTATTTCTCCGGAACCCTGCTTGAGCGTCTGAGCGTGTTTTATTGCTTTCAATATAGTGCGCGAGTCTTGCTGCTACCATTTTCTCCATTATTTTGCACGGTACGCAAGTAAGCGCTATTGGGCGGTAGTTATTTTTCTCTCGTTTGTCTTTGTTGGGCTTGAGGATCGGAATGATTGTCGCCTTCCTCCATTCTACAGGGAAGCAGTTTTCGGTCCAGATTTGGTTGAAGGTTTGCAGTAGTTTTCTTTGTATGTTGATTGGTGCTTCTTTGATTAGTTTTATTGGAATTTTATCCAGACCAGGAGCAGTGTTTTTGCAGTATCTTCAGAACATTTGAGAATTCTTGGAATGTGAAGGGTTGGTTGTATGGTTCTAGGTTGTTGCTGAACAGATCAAGTTCCTTCTTCTCCGCAGTTCTTTTGATGTCTAAAAAGGCTGCGGGGAGTACATGTCATCTGATGAGGTCTTTGTAAAGTGTTCGGCGAAAGTGTCAGCGATTTCTTGCCGTTCAGTAATTTCTTTGTTGTAGTAGGTCAGTCCATCAACGCTAGCATATGATTTAGATTGGTCCAGGATTCTTAGCTTGTCCCATGTTTTCCTATTGTCATGGGATGGGTTTATTTCTGATACGAATTTTCCCTAGCATTCTCGTTTGTTTTTGCGTATGATTCTTCGACATTTGGCTCGTAGTTGGCGGAACCGCTCCATAGGTCCGAGGTGAAGCGTGTGGTTCTGAACTTGATTATAAAGCTTGGTTGCGCTGTTGTAGTGCTTCATGTATCTCTTCACTCCACCATGGAACTGGTCGTTTTTTTTTATTTTGGACGAGGTTCTGGGTATGCTGGCATCACCTGCTCTTTGGAGGGTTTGGTCGACTGAGGGTGTTAGTTTGCAGGTGTTTGTCTCACACATAGATTTGAATAAGTTCCAGTTTGCTTTGTCCAGGACCCATCTTCTTGGTCTTTCTAGGTTTACTGAGGAAGGACGTAGGCTTTCTATGAATATCGGATAGTGGTTGCTGTCTGTTATCTCAATTGTTGACAGTCCATTTGAGTCGGTGGGCAATAGGTACGGAAGCTATGATGATATCGATTGCAGTTCCGGTCCCATTGAAAGCGTTGAATCGTGTCATACGTCCATCATTCAGTAGCACGATATCGGTATTTTCATGTAGTAGCCTGTCTACTAGGTTGCCTCGTGTGTTGGATGTGGCTGAGCCCCAAGCTGGGCTGCGAGCGTTCAGGTCACCACAGATAATGAATTGATGTGTGAGCTGGTGTCTTATGGAGGCACCCTTTCGTGGAAATAGCAGACCATATGTTGCGCGCTGCACTGTGGTTGACTTGCTCGAAATCAGCGAAAAATTTTGAGGGTTCAAAGATCAAGCCTAGTTTAATGATTTCATGCACAACATTTCGGAGAATTGTTTTAGGAACACGGCCCAAGACGGGGAGGTGAGGGGTGAGTGAAGAAGAAGCGCGTCCGGCTATGGGGGACCTGAATTCCAGGCGAGTGCACGGGGAGCGCGGACCACGGTCAGTAGGGAACCCCACAGTCAAGGCCGGATTTAGCATTCTCGCGCCTCTAGGTAGGGCAAAATTTGCCGCCACCTCAGATTTTGTGTTTTTGGTGTTTTTTTTAATTGTTATTATTATTTATAAATACATAGATTATAAAGAAAAAGAATTGAAAATTTTCCGCCCCAAAATTTGCCGTTCTAGGCACGTGCCTATGTTGCCTATGCGTAAATGCGGCCCTGCGCCATGGTGGCCCTTGCAGGACGCGCGCACCGGTTGCGGCACGGCGAAATGGAGACTTGGACCCGGCCTCAAAGTGTCCCTCTGGTTACTGATGCAATACTCGAAAGGGTAGAGTTTCCGTGCCCGGAAATGCGCTGTCATAGGGGCTACTTTAGCATGCGTGCATCGCCATACGTCCCACACACCATGGGGAGGGAGGACTGAAAAAATGATGGGAAATAATCTGGCCGGAGGGCTGATGGGAGGGGTACTCGAAAAATACTGGAAGCAAATCGAACATGTAGGGAAGAAGAGAATGATAATGAAAACGAAGAGGTGCGTTAGAGTGTAGGGCGAGGGAGCGAGGGAGGAAGTCATTGAAACCAAGCTGGCTCAGAGGTCGATGAATGCTTCTGAATGACGTTACTAAATATTTTACAATTCATGAAGCAAATATCCACCTCTGCATTTGCTTGAGCTACCTCGTTGTAAAAACAGAGTATGCCGCCGTAGAAGCCGGAGTTAGATCCCTTTGAGGCAGCAAAATGAGCATTGTCCCTGCTGTTAAACGTTGGGATTTGGAAATTTATAGTACCTAAACGTTCCCCTATCCTTAACTCTTCTATTAATAATGTCCCATAAGAATAACATAGCTAATAATTTTCGTCTATTACTCTTAGACTCATCAACACAAACCCGTCAATCGTTCAGTATATTTCAGTTTGTATGGGTAATATGTAAACAAATCACAATATGAATATTTCAAAAATGTTTTTTGGATGTTTTCAATTTTTTAAATTTTACCTTCATCGTGTGGATCCCAAATAATTGCGTTCAATTCCAAAATTGATCTTATCAAACAAAGAATAATAGTTTTTTTAGTTTCATATTTCTTGTAATTAATACTGTTCCTTCTGATAAAATCGGTCATTCTTTTGTATTTTGAGATGATTAGATCTATGTGACTGGAAAATGATAATTTGCTATCAAGTAGTACTCCCAGGTCCCTTACTTCACGAATACTTGGCAATCTATAATCTCCTATTGTATAACGAATTTGGACTTATTGAAGGTCAGTAGATTCCGATCACTCCAACAAACAATAGAATTTAGATTTACCTGAAGCTCAATACAGTCTGTGAGGGAAGTTCTTTTTCTAAACATTTTCATGTCATCTGGATATGTATAGCAGTAGGTTTGGATTTCTCTATACTTCAAAAGCAACATCATTTACAAATATGAGATATAAGAAGGGATCCAAGAACATCTGAAGAACATAAATAAGTATGAGATTCATTTCTAATCCTGATTCCTCACCTTGTGCAAGTAGCTCTCTGATCATTTCGTTTAGCATTCTCTCCGAGTTGGAGAGGAGATTAACTTCATCAGCAACTCTAAGATCACTGATTCTTTCCCCATTGATGTATATTCGCCTATTTTCTCAGTTTAACTAGTAATCTCATCTATACATGTATATTATATTTTGTGTGATCATTAAAAAAAAGTAACTCGCAATGTGTGATTTATAATTTTCTTATGCTTAAATAATTGAGAATCGTGCTGTTCTTGAGCATAAGAATGGCCAAAAATAAGTGATTATTGATTTTAAAAAATGGTTTTTTCGCACCATGGCCTTCATTTTCCTTCCTGGCCGCCTCTCTCACCAAAGACTTCCTCCTCCACCAGGACCTCATACTCACTATTACCCCCCACGCCCCACACCACCCAGGGCCTTAATTCCCCTCCTGAGGCCACGCCACCCATGGATCTCCTTCCCATTCTGGAGCTGCCTCCACCATTAACCACCTCCTAGGGTTAGGCTACCAATGGAGAAATAAGCAATTAGTGGGGTAGGGTAGGCGATCCGCAGTCTCTACTCCCTCCCAATGGCGGCCTTAGTGCCTCTCCACAGCCTTCCCTTCCGCGGCTCTGTCACCCTACGGCCTCCTCGCTCAACCACCTCGAAGATCTCCTGGTCCTCCAACCAGGAGATGACCACCCCTCCCGTTCAAGAACCCTTCCCCTCAAGACCCCCTCCCCGGGACCAGAACCTTCCGCACCATGGCCTTCATTCGCCTTCCTGGCCGCCTCTCTCACCAAGAACTTCCTCCTCCACCAGACCCCGTCCTCACTATTACCCCCGTCCCCATTCGGGGCCTTTACCTGCCTTTACAGTCCCCGCCACCACTGTGGTGTTCCTCCCCATCAGGAACTCCCTCCTCTAACATGAGTACCTTTTACACCCCCGGGCCTTTATCTACCAAAATTTTACTGCCCCTCTAGGATCCTGACCCAATGAGGTCTGGTTGGCCGAGTGGATAGCGCGTTGGTGTCAGAATCCGGAGTTCCCGGATTCGATCCCACGTAGCAACTCACCAGATTTCGATCTAGGCCGGTTTTTCGGCCAGAAGTGAAGAGGGCTAAGACAGCCCTAGCAGCCTCCCCGACGTCTCTGAGGTAATGCTCGAAAGGGCGTATTCCAGGGCTCGGGTTGAGAGCAAAATTAGAAAAGAAGGATCCTGACCCACTACTACCTCCTCCTTCCTCAATGGCCACCCTCTCCTACCAAGGATTTCCTCCGTCACGAGGAACCTCTCACCCACCACTACCCCTGGGCTTCATCTCCCTTCAGAGCCCCTGTCCTCATTATGGCCCTCCAACCCCCTTGAAGATCCCTGACTATCCACCCGGGAGCTCTCACAACCATGACCACCCCTCCCCCCGAAAGCCCTCCCCCCTCAAGACCCCACTCCGCCACCAGCCTCTCCCGCACCACGGCCATTTCTCTCCGAGGTCCCCTCTCTCACCAAGGACTTTCTCCTCCACCAGGTCCTCTTACTCCCGCCCCACCCAGGACCTTCATCTCCGTCCACAGCCCTAGCCCCCACAGGGGCCCTCCTCCCCCTTCAGGAGCTCCCTTCTCAATCATGAACCCCCTCCTGAGGGTAGGCTACCCCTGGAAAATTGAGCAATTAAGGGGCAGAGTAGGCGACCTGCAGCGACTTGTGATCTTGAAGATTATGGGTAATTATGTCATTTTATATTACGTCTTATTATATCGGTTATGTCTTAAAACTTGGAGATCTTTTATCTTAGAACGGATTATGTCCTTGAAAGTAGCTGATCTGCCCCTGCAATTTTTCTAATTTTTAGGTAGGTAACCCGCAGTGAGTTTTTCTTCAGGAGGGGTGAGAGGGAGGAGTTTTGGTTTTTAATATATAGAGAGAAAATTTACGTGAATTTCTTTTTGAATTTCCACCTTACAAATAGTGTTCAGGACGCCATCTTGAAAATTTCAAAGTCGATTGTAAGGATGCATAAGGGATAACAAGAATCTGAAATTGAGAATATTTTTACCCCAGATAACGTATTTACCAAGTTTCGCTTCGATTGATCGAAAAATGCCCGAGATAATGCTAGAAATAAGAAAATCACATATTTTAAGGTCACACCTCCCTGGTGGTGGATGGGAATGTCGTCATAGGCTCAAAAATGTTATTTTATTAGTACTCTTCAAAGATTAGAATAAAAATCAAAAAAATGGCCGGAGGCCGATTCATCTACCTTAATGAGATACAGCCTTTCGTAATAATATCAGTGGAGTCATTCAGGCACGACATTCTTCCATTTACATGTTCGTGTCTCCACCGGCGTGTGTTATCAGTTATTCGGCAACGCTGACTCGTGTGACCTGAAAATGCCGCAAATATAGATTAGTAAGGTTATTTAATAGGTGCATACAAGAAAAAACTTATGAATATTTTCTACAGCTGTTATCTCAGAATTTCAACTCTTTTTCCACAGATGTGGTATAAAGAATTCTCTAATTCAGTGATGACCACGACAGTGGAAGAACATCACGTTCTATACAGTGCTGTTAGACATAACAAAACAAAATGACGAAATGACTATTGAATTTTCAAAATTTTATCATATGACAAAACCTTTTCAATCGTTTTTTGTCAGGACCGTTTCGTCAATGACGTAATAAAAAAGTGAATACAATGACAAAACGAAATGACGAAGAATGTTATGTTATGACATTTCGTCAACGATCAAATGGTAAACTATGCTAAATAAAATAATAATTGATAACAGATTATGTTAAGTGACATTGCAATTGACAGTAGACTATGCTAAATAACATGACAAAACGAAAGCAAGATGAGAAAATAATTTTGTCGACCAACAACACTGGTTCTAAATGTGATAACGCTTAATGATATATGTCCTTGTGTACGTTTGCCATAAATATATGGCCCTTTCCAAGAACAGAGGTGCTCAGCTGATAAAGGAAGCCAGACTCGTTGCGTCAAAAAATGTTCCAAAAAATAAATCAATTCTTTTAATCATTCAAACATTTCTAATTCACAATAATATCTAGCTTCCAAGATCACACCTTTGAAGAGCCCTTACTATTCTGAGTATGCTCTCGGCCCGTAATAGGTACAGGTACACCTCACTCTCTCCCATTCTTTGTGATCTTCTGCCTCTCGATGGAAAAGTTTATTTTTTAGAAATCGATCGATTTCGTCCCTCACCTAGTTTTTCGTTTGCCCTTTTTTCTTTTGAAGTAGTTTAAATACCCAAAGGTACTTGATAGGTTATTCTGTCTTGAGGTAGTCTAGCTATATATCTCGCCCACCTCCCATTTTAAATTTTGGATTGATCGTGCTCAGTTTTTGATAGTGGGTAATTTTTTCCAAATGTATTTTGTACTGACTTGGTCTTTGATTTTTAAGCCTATAGAATCGATCTCATCGTGGAGCTGTGTTGTCTCGATCTTCTTCATTTGTCTGAAAGTAGGGGATCAAGTGGGGGAGCCATATGTCAAAACCGATGTTATACACATGTCAGGCCCGTGTGCAGGGGTGCAGGGGGTGGGGTTCAACGTCCCCCCTGATCCTTGTTGTGAGGAATTTTTACTCGGCAGTCTGGAAAATTTACCAGTTCAGTCAGGCAAAGTTGGAAAATTTTGGTAAAATTTGGAAAACCCAGCAAGTTTAAAGCTCTTTTTTTTAAATTGGAAATTTTGAGTTAAGAAGTTGGGAAAATCCAACAATTAGGAGTTTTGAGTTAAGAAGTTGAGAGAATCCAACAATTGAGAATTTTGAGGTGAGAAGTTGGGAAAATCCAACATCTAGCAAGTCAAAAGCTTTTTTTTCTTTGGTACTTGAGAATTTTGAGTTGA
This sequence comes from Acanthococcus lagerstroemiae, assembly GCA_031841125.1. Classification (NCBI taxonomy): domain Eukaryota; kingdom Metazoa; phylum Arthropoda; class Insecta; order Hemiptera; family Eriococcidae; genus Acanthococcus; species Acanthococcus lagerstroemiae. The sequence continues at coordinate 36,793,722 of CM063108.1, read as the reverse complement.
ATCACCCCCCCCCCCCAGGTAAAACTCTTCGGTACGTCTCTGAACATAATTATTATAAGTCATAATAATAAAAAATCAATCTCTTGTCCTCAAGGCAAGAAGTCATTCATGCAAAAAACATTCAAGAATATACTATGGTAATTCATAGAAATGTAGAACCTCTCTCTCGCTCTCATTGTGGTAAATTATTCGGTTGAAAAGGTGACGTGAAATTACATGAGATCACTCATTCAAATCTTGTTCTCATTGTGGTATATTGTATAAACGACGCCAAACCTTCGAACAACATGAGATGATTCATAGGAATAAATAACTACCCTATTTTTGGAGTAATATGAAAATGGGGAGTACATTGACTCCGTCCATTTAAGATTTACGGGGAGGCGTGGCCTAATTCTTCTTCTTCGAAGTCATAGTTTAGGACCGTGCAATGTCAGCTGGTCGAGTTTCGAGTATATATAACATTACAGCGCCTGCATCAGGTGATCAAATGTATAATATAGCTGGCTACAGGAACTGTGGTGTAATAGATAAATGGGTTCGTGAAAAAGAGGATATCTGTCCATGCCCCCTGCTTCGAGAGTACCAGAGCCCTTCCACTTCTCCTCCCCCTTATCATCTCGACACTTATTCCCATGCGCATGGTTGATCCAAATGTATTTTCGTGTATAATGATTGGAATACGAAATATTATACAGCGAATGGTAGGCTACAGAAACTGCGGTGTAACAGATGGTGGCCAGAGGGAAAAAGAGAATACGTGTCCATGCCACAGCCGCGAAGGTACACCGACCAGTGTGCCCCCTCCCCCTCATCAAATCGATCGATTCCCCCCAACTTTGTGTACATTAATAATTGTAATATGATGGCAGCAAGAGGAGAAAAGAGAATATTTGTCAACGCCTGCTCTGAGGATACTACTGCCCCCTTCCCTTACGGTTGAACGGAATGTATTTTCGTGTGTGATAATTGGAATATAAAATATAACAAGTTCAAAGATATTGATGAACCAGATGCTATGGTAATTAGGTATCAGTGAGAAAGGTGATAATAGACTTATCCCCCCTGCACTCACTATGTCCGAGTAGATCAAGACCTTTACCAGTGAAAAAGCTGTAATAATGCTCGAAAAATGATCGTCTTCTAGTATTAGGAGAATAGGAATTACTCGTAGGTCTTTTCGCGCTACCAAATTTACATGAGATCAAAAAAAAAAGTTATTAAATTTCGTATTTCCAGACAGGATAAAACTTACCACGCTCTTATCAGGAAGAATTTTTGCACGCCATTTCGACTGACCCGCTAGCTGTACAAAAAAAAATTTCTCGCATTTCGATTGCATCCGCTAATTAATTTTCTTTTTTGTTTTACCCATCTAGGTGAAAGAATATACGGTGCGGTGCTGCATTTCTGCTGTGGTGAGGTAAGAAAATTACAGAAAATGTATAGTAATATGGCTGATACTTTCGAGTGCGATACATGTGGCAATTGTTTTACCTGCAAAGGCCGAATTCGGAGGCGTGTTATGTGGCATATCAATCGTGGAAAAACCTATCCATGCACGATATGCCCCAAATCATGTCCTTCGAAGCCAGCCTTGAAAAGACATTTGACCATGCACGAAAGTAAAAAAAAACATCGCTGCGATGTGTGCGGAAAGTCGTTTTTTGCAAAGTATGAATTATCACGACATTCGGTTGTACACGTCGAGGGCAAGCCGTATTCTTGTTCCCGGTGCGATAAGTCCTATACGAGGAAGGCCGAACTGAAACGGCCCCATGAGCAAAAACATTTTGAAGGTCCGTTTCCGTGTGCAAAATGTAAAGGCCGTGAAACATTTAATACAGAACAGGAGCTGAAAGTGCACCGGAAGACTCACCGGCCGCAAAAAGAGTATAAATGTACAACTTGCGGTAAAATATTCAGCCGCACAAATTGAAACGCAATTCTACATGCGTGCCCTACTTGCGGTAAGACGTTTAGACGCAAGCAGGAAGTTAGGGTGCATTTATTCAAGCATACTGATAAGACGGCCAGTTGCATGTTCGTATTGCGACAAAACTTTTAAGCGGCCGTGGCAGGCGAAAATGCACGAACGAAGGGCGCATAATGTATAAGTGGGATACATTTTTATTTTTTAAATATTTACTATTTTATTTACTTATTGATCCATTTCGGCCGTGATTATTTATTTAAAAAAAATAAAAAAAAATAAAAAAAAATTAAAAAATTAAAAAAAATTTAAAAAAAAAAAAAAAATTTAAAAAAATTTAAAAAAATAAAAAATAAAAAAAAATTTTAAAAATAAAAAAATAAATAAAAAAAATATAAAAAATAAATTAAATAATGAAATTTTTTTTCTCTCATATAATTTTATTCGAACTGTCCATAGGACATCCACAAATACATTTGACCCGTATTTACGTTAACGTTAATTTTTACTTAGTGGGCATTCCCAAAAAGTAATCAGTAAAAAATTGGCTTACGGGTTATGAGTTAATTAATTAACACTAAGTACTAAATCCACGTAATGAAGTCTGCGGAGTCTTCGGACTGTTGGGTTATCCATTAGTTAGATGGCCAAAATGTTGATGTGTTGGTGAACCCTTTTTTCGTAAGCCATAGAGAGTTTCCGTACAACCTTGTGAGCCGTTGGAAGCTTGACATCGTGGTGTAAGTTTTCGTTCGTAAGATACCACGGGGCGCCCGTGATTTTACATATGATGAGGTTTTGCTGACGTTGTAGGATTTCAATATTCAATTTAGCAGCACTGCCCCAGACCGGGGCTCCGTAGGACCACATTAGGCGTAAAATGGAGACGTATAAAAGCCTTCTATTGTTCAGTGAGAGTTTGCTACGGGCCCTAATTAGCCAGAACAGTGAGCGGAATTGGAGTTTTAAGTTCGTCACGCTTTTTCTCTATGTGAGTTCTCCAGTTGAGGCGGCTGTCCATGTTGATACCCAAGTATTTGGCTGAGGGCGAGGTTGGAATTCGTTCATCATTGAGGATAATTTTGGTTGGTGGACAGCTTCGTAGGGTATACATCACGTACACCGACTTGGTAGCATTAACTTTAATTTTCCACTTTTTTGTCCAGTTAGCTATCTTTGTAACTGCGTCTTGTAGGTTAGCTACCGCTACCTCGCGTTGAGGATGGGAGGCCAAGATGGCCGTATCGTCGGCGAACGTGGCCAGCTCTGTTTTACTCGTGGTTGGAATGTCGGCAGTGTACAATATGTAAAGGAGAGGTCCTATGACACTGCCCTGCGGTACTCCGGCCAAGATGGGCTTGATAGTAGAGACTGCCTCCCTATAGTGAACCTCAAACTCCCTATGAGTGAGGTATGACTGTAGTAATCTGGTGTACGATGTTGGAAGGTATTCGCTTATTTTGTACAGTAATCCCGGGATCCAAACGCGGTCGAACGCCTGTTGAACACCAAGGTAGATTGCCGGGCAGAATTCTTTCGCTTCTAGGGCATTACGTATTTTCGCGGTCACACGATGCACCTGCTCGATTGTACTATGTTTAGCACGAAATCCAAACTGGTGCAAGGGGACTATTCCAAGATTGTCCACTATTTTGAGGAGACGAGAGCGGATAAGTTTCTCAAAGACCTTTGATAGCGTGCTGAGTAGCGATATTGGCCGATAGGGGGCAGGGTCTTCCGCTGGTTTGCCTGGCTTCGGAATTAATATGACGTTGGCTGTTTTCCATAGGCTCGGAAAGCAGTGGAGTCGAAATGATGCATTGTATATGTAGGTTAGTAATACGTATACTTTTTTCGGGCACTGAGCGAGGATATTGGAAGTGATGAGGTCAAGGCCAGCTGCTTTGCGTGGTTTCAACTTCTTTATGATCTCGTAGATTTCTGCCGAAGAGACTGGTTTTATCGGCGGACCAGGATTACTGTATATGACTGGCTGGATGTCGGAGTCTATGTTGTTCGGCTGGAACACACTTTCAAGATGGGATGCGAACGCTGCTGCTTTGTCTGCCTCACTGTGAACGAACCTGTTGGAGGCAACTTTGAGCGATGGCACATAGGATGGTGGTTTCCTCGCAACTTTCCAGAGAGAGTAGTTAGAATCGGCGGTAGTATCCAGTGAGCAGAGAAATTCTTCAAAGGATCTGTTATTGATCTTGGCTATCAGTTCATTTGTTTGCTTCCTGACTCGGTTAAATACCGTCTTATCTGCGGGATCACGAGTTTTCTGCCATCTACGCCTTGCGACTCTTCTCTTTTTGAACAGTTCCCGAACTTCCTGCGGGTACGATCGCAATATCGGGGTTGGTTTACGAGCAGGGGTAGTCTGTTTTGCTGCCTCAGTACAGTTTGCAGTGTTCGTACGGCATGGTCGATGTCAGCCGTGGTTTTCAGTTTGATGCGGAGGTCAATTTTCTCACTGACAATCTCTCGAAACTGCTCCCAGTCTGTGTTTTTCGAGGTGAGTTGAGGTCTAGAAGCCTTGGTGACTATCGTGTTGCTCAGTGTGAGGAGAAGCGGCGAGTGGTCAGAAGAGATTTCATCAAGATTTCGAAGTTCTATGTAACCACCGGAGATTGTCCTGGTTATAAAGAAGTCAATGCAGTCTGGCTTCTTTTTAGGATCAGTGGGTCAGTTCGTCGGTTTACCATTGGAGTGACATTAGAAGTTGCCCGCGTGAATGACATCATAGAGGTTTCTCCTTTCGTGGTGCAGAGTCTTGAGCCTCATAGCGAGTGTTTCGCGTTGAAGTCGCCACCGAGCAGCCATCTACCACCCAGGGCATTGAAGAGTTCCATGTATTCAGCGGATGAGATGTCCTGGCGCGGGGACAGTAAACAGCAGCAACCTGTGCTTCGGAGCTATTGTGTAGACGAATGGTAATCACAGCCGCCTGGATCTTCTGAGTGCAGTAGGCCTGGAATTCGTGGTGTTGTAGGTTCTTCTTTATACATATAGACAGCCGAGCCACCGTGTGAGGACCCACTTTTGGATGATTGCATGGATAAATGTTGTAACCCCTGATATCCGCCTTGAGTCGTGACGTCAGGTGTGTTTCAGAGATCAGCGCAATATCGACGTCCTCCGTCTGGAGGAGGGTAGTCAGCTCGGATTTACGAGACAGTATGCCGTTAGCATTCCAAGTGAAGATGCGTGTTGACTGATAGGAAGCTTCTTTAGTATGCAAAGCACTATTAAATTAACTTATTGACGAGCTTAAAAATCAGATCTAGTATCTGCTTGTTCTGATCATAGAGTAGTTGGAACTGGTTGCACATCCTATCAAGCAGCAGCTCTAGTATGGAGTTGGAGGTGGTCGGGTTATCCGTCAATTGAGAGTTAGCCACTTGGGCATACGTTGATTTTGGTCGGGCAGCTTCCTCTGTCGTAGCTGTAGTCACTGGAGTGATTTCTACTGCAGTCGTCGTGAGCTTTTTCGGTTGCTCTTTCGTGCTTTTTGATTTTAAGTACATCGGACAGCCTCTATAGTTTGCTGTGTGTTCCCCATTACAAAGCCCACATCTTGGTTTTTCGGTAGGAGATTTCGTACACACCTTATTATCATGCTCTAGCCCGCATTTCACTCAGACTGGAGAGAGAGTGCAGTACGTACGTGTGTGTCCGAATCTTTGGCAGCGTTGACACTGGATAATAACTTTTTTCGGGCGCAGCGATTCGACCTTAACCTTCTGGTGCAGCAGAAATTGGAGTTCGTAGATTTTCTTACAGTCCTCGGTAGGTTCGAGATCGTTGATGAACAACGGGAGTGGGTCTTTAGTTTTGAAATCACGGATGTTGGATACGTTTCTCGTTTCAAAACCTTATTTTTGGAGTGCATTTTTGATGTCTTTTGGGCTGTTGGAATGGTGCAAACCTCGGATGATCACTTTAAAAGCTCGTTCATTTTTAATCTGATAAGAATAGAAAGAGATGTTACCCTCACGGAACTCTTTGACCAGTTTACGATAGCTGTCGATCTCTGTGACACTAATTTTCACTGCGTCATTGGCCATTGATTTAGTGAAGAAGTGCTCCTTTGGGATGATTTTGGCAAGATTCTCAAGCATATCTTTATAGCTACTAAAACCCTGCACAAAAGTTGGGGGCGGAGTCGTTTTCTTAATAACATTAGTTTCTACAGAAGTACCTGATTGCACTTCAACGTCTATCTTTCGTCAAGACGAATTTCTATCCTGGCTAGCGTCCTTTAGTACGGAAAATTTATTATGAGTTAATACAGAATTGTTTTTTGGCGTACCTGGCCCCTTCGGCGAGTTCCCTTGTTTTGGCGGCGAGTCAGAGATCTTCCGTTTTTTCACCACACTTTGCCATGTACCGGTAGTGTAGTTCGTTATTGGCTGCTGAATTGACGTCGTGGTTTTGTTGGCTTGTTCAGAGCCAGTCATCGTGACTGGTCTTCCAAATTGGCCCCAAATTAATTTTTGGGCACTAGGTTTTAGCGTTCGACAATCCACAACACAGGAACCGAGGCACAGGGTTTTGCGAAATTCGCGAACTACTTCCATAGTTCTACCCTCAACTCAAGAACAATAATTTTAATTTAATGGCTCAGATTTTCATCAAAGAAGGTGTGTACATGAAAGAAGAGTGTGTTTTCGATTAAATTTGCACTCCACAAATATATAATATATATTAAAAAAATAAAATAAAAATAGTGTGTAGAATTGAGGCTAACTATCCGCACTGAATGTCCCCCTCCCCTCTCCTCTTGGAACCCATCGAGGTCTGCCGTCTGTTCTAATCTTCTCCGATGTTGGAGTTTAAGTTTTGAAGTTTTCAGATTCCACAATCGCTGCAACTCTTTTTTGGAAATTCACCGTCAGATTATAGAGCCTTAGTTGACGTGAATAATAAGCACATACGTTTGTTCCATTTTTATCAAAAATGGAGTTAGTGCGATTTGGAAAATCACCCTTCATTTATTTATCTATCTGAAGTTAATTACTGGTCGTTAGTCATTTTCTGTCCATATTTATTTATATTTTTATTTATTCGTTGATTTATTTATTTACTATCGTATTTCTAGTTGTCGTATTTATTTATTTATTCATTTATTGATATATTTATTTATTTATCTATCTGAAGTTATTTTCTGGTAGTTAGTGATTTGTCTGCATTTATTTATTTATCTATATTGCAGCTTCGCTTGAGCGAAAATGCGCGTGTAAGCGTGTTTATAGGAATATCTTGAATCTACTTATTATTAAGTTGATCTATTAACAGCTTTGTTAATACTTACTACTGCATGTAGGCAGGCCAATGCCTAATCGGCCCATCTCTGGGCATAAGCTTCCATCAAGTTTTGTCAGTAATCTCTTTCTTGGGTGTTGCGTCCTTCATATCCTATGATCTCATCCACCCATCTAGTGGCTGGTGTCCCCCGCCTCCTTAAGTCGTGGCTATTAGATTCAATTTTTATTTGTTTCCTCTACTCGTGTATGTCCTTAATTTTTTTTTATTTTAAATAATATAACCGATGTCCTGACATTCTGTTTTCAGTTTAATTGTATTTGTTTTGATCCTATCTTTCCATATAATATTTAATGTATTTCGGAGCATAGTGAGGATGGTCTACTCCGGGGTAGTCTGGCTCGACAAACCAGGTTTAAAATATAAAAAAAACAGGTTCAAGAAACTGCTCTCTACAGACCGAAGCTGCTCTTTGCTCCGAATACTCCGAAATTGGTTGGAATGTATTTTTTAAATTATTATTTTCCGTAATAGTAAATTGAAAGAATCGTTTTTAGTACTCAATTTTGATGCTGAATTTTACCCATCACTAATAAGGATTCAGGATATCGCATTCAAAATAGGTTAATTTGATTGAAAAAAATAACTGAAATTTCAAATTAACATAGGAACAGGGTGAAAAGAGTTTTATGTTCTTCATTTCCCATGAATAACAACGCCACGCACTCTTCCACGCTAAATAAGCGACATGAGAGATTAGACTTACCATGAGATGTTGAAACATCCCTTTGGATAGGGCTTCAGTAAGTCTGACTTAGTTCGAATTTGACGTTCTAAATACAACTCGACAGGAGTTGATCCACACTTAAGTGGCATAGCTCAGTAGCGAAGTAAAATATCTTGAATTTTCAATTTAAGTGGGCACTCGATGGAAGACATTGCGTCTAACTTGAACTTAATGAACCAAACATAGCATTCAGCCTGTGTCCATCAGCCTTTGACTAACAGCATTAGATTGGCAAAATTCGATACTTGTAAAAATTTTAGCATTATCTGAAACCAAGATTTTCATGCAAGCCATGGACCCTAAAGATATCTTCTAAAAATTCGATGGTTGACGTTGAAGTCGAGGGAATTCTTGAAATACATACTTCTGGCCATTTGAACTTGGAATTGACTCAAATAAAAATGTAATGACCATCTTTTAGATAATAACGATGTGTTAGACTTTTCATCTCAGAAACTTTCACATGTGTGAAGTTCACGAAGGATCTCCGATTGTAAAGGACTTTGGAACAACTATGCGACTACCTCGAAATAGATGAATACCATCCTGAACAGTGTCGAATCATTCCGCGGCGATCATAAATAATAATTCTCAACTATTACCGTTGTAAATTTGTTGTATCACATATGCATTTGAAACTACATACTCTAAAGTGCATCTAAGCAATGAAGTTCATTAAGATACATACCTTCTTCCTCGTTTTAGAAATACTTCATAATCACCCACGAATTTTATTTTTGCCGATGATATACATTTGTTAACTGATAAAATCACGTCTTTGTATAGGAGAGGTCTGTGCAGTGTTGCCACCTGGCGTATGCATGACGCGCAACATTTCTACACTGTTCACGCAAGAGTGCGCTTCAGAGATGCTGAGAAATGCTGGGGGACGAAATTAGGCCCGGGGACGGGGTTTGGGCCAGGTACCCTATCCATCACAGACATCACCATCAATCAATTTCTTAATTAGAGGAAATAGCTCCGGATCTGTCGAAGCGATAATTGAGGAAAGAACTTCGAATAATAAGTGACTAGACCTAAGAATTGTTTTACCTTTTCCTCTGTAGTTGGCCGAGGTGCTTCCAAAATATCGCTCGAACTTTATTGGGGCATTTCTTCACAGTATTATGCTCAATCACATAACAAAGGTACGAATTGACGTTTTGAAAAATTGACATTTTCCCCTATTGACACTGAGGGCGTATTGACGTAGCCTATTTAGACACTTGAATAACCTATCTCAACATTCAGATAAAGTGACTCTGAAAATTATCGCACCGTAAAAATATGATGATGTAGCGTCCTCGAGATTTGACAAAATTCGATGAAATTCGGATAGAGCACCTAGGCCTACCACATCTACATGTTCATCAACTGCAGGACTTGGAACAGCTCGCATAGACGCAGGATTAGTGTCTTGGGAATACAACATATTTCAAAAAGACAGGGTCCAGACTATTGGGGTTAATAAACGTGGGAGTGGAGTCATGTTAGCTATCAGGAACCATCTTTGAGTTGAAAGAGTTACTGCATTGGAAGTTGAGCTAATCTCCTGCGAACAAATTTGGATTAGAACACGTACTCATCCAAATCTCATTTGACTATACATAGGTTTATTTTATTTCCCCCCGGGATCGGATGGGTGGGATTAATCACTAATTTTCAAGAAAAAAATTACCTCATACGGATTAGTAAACAATGACTTACTTTTACTTGGGGATATCAGACTGCCATTATTCGGCAATAATTTTAAGTCTAATGAACATCATGGAGTATACGAAGACATCTATTCATTTTTAGACATCAATCACCTTAATCTCAAATTCTTTAGATAGAACACTGGACTTGGTACTTGCCAACTTCTCTCACATTGCAGTTTCTGAGGGCGATTCCTTGACCGATACCTGTGACAGTTTATCACCCACCGCTACTCGTCGAGTTTGGTTTTGTTGAACATCCATCAAAAAATAATGCAACTGCAGCTAAAAACCCTCGGAGGTTCGATTTCAAAAAAGCCAATTTTCTACGTGTATAATCTATTAATTTAAATTGAAAAATTGGGACGAACTGTACACGCTTATAGATAGTAACCAAGCTGCTGAGTATTTCCAAAATTTAGTAATAGACATCTTAAGAAAGACAGTGCCATTAAAAAAGAATACTGGGAAAAATATCCTACATGATTCACATGTGAAGTTATTAAAAAATTGAAAAAGAAATCCTCTCTACATGAACAGATCAAAAGGAAACCTAATAAAGAGTTAAATCAAAAATTCAAGCATATGAGAAAATAAATCAAGGTTTTAATAACAAAAGCATGGAATGCATAAAAAAATGTTCCGGAGGGCAGAATGAAGTCTCAGCCAAAAGAATTCTGGCGAGAGATTATCAATAGGCCGAAAGTAGTAGGTCTGGCACAGAATTATACATACCTATGATGTATACCTTTGGTGAACAAATTTACACAAGTTCAGATAACATTGCGGAATCATTTGCAAACTATTTTACCAGTGTTTTTGCGATAAAAATGTAACTCAGAACCAAACTCAGAGTGCTAATAGAGTGGGGGTTACTGGAAGCGAAGGCCTTACAACAGTGGGTGTGATATCGAGGATATAAAACGTGCCCTGCATGACCTTAAACCTAAATCATCTTGTGGCCCTGATTACATTCCACCGTACATATTTCGAGCTTGCTCACAGTTTTTAATTACTTTCTTAATTTGTCTCTGCAATACTGTTTTTGAGACAGATTACATCTGATTTATAATTAGGTAGCCTACTACACAATATCAGACTTGGATTCTAATACATATCGTAAATAAACGCAGTAAACCGGATTAATTCACCCCTATCAAGGTTACTCAAAACTTCACATTTTGTAGTTATCCCAAAAAGGCTTCTCTTATTTTCGAAGGCATTGCAGCTAAAGAGGGTATGTCGCATGGAGTCGTATTCCACCTTGCAGTCCCTACAAAGCCCCTTCGATTATTTTAAATCTGTGAAGGTAGCCGGCGCATTTTCCATGCCCACTGAGTGCCTGGGTGTTATGGTGGTTTATGGGAAGAGATGTTTCCCCATCCGCATCCTGTCGTAGATACTCTGAATCATTTTCCTAACATGTTCACTTATACTCACACTCACATAATATCGTTTGTTCCATTGGTCGTATGTCCTGCTCGTGAATTCTCTGCTCATATCCCGTTCCTCCCTTTTATTCATACCTTTTAGTTTTAGTAGTTTTACCTTATTTATCAAATCAAGTTTCAGGTCGATGGGCATAATGCCCGCTATGATGTTTGTGGATGGATATAGGATAGCGTCCTGTAGCCTGCTATGCATCGTATAAGCACTAGTCTTTGTACCCTGCGTATCCTATTGACTTGTTTGCTATTTATTTTTTCGTAATACACCGTAGAGCAATAGGACATGATAGATTCAAATATAGCTTTGTACATGATCGGCCTGTGTCTGCATGTAAGACCCCAATTTTTCCCGTACAGTGACCTAAAAAGACTAGCATTTCTGGGTTTTTAAAAGTTGATTCTTAACATGTTCTGCAAAATTAAGGCTCTGGTCAACAGTAAGTCCTATAGATATTTGATAATCTGTGAAGCCTTTATTTTACAACTGTTGACTTTAATTTTTGGTTCAGTCGCATCGAGAAAAATTTTGCAATCGTGCTTCCTACTAACAAACAGCATTTGAGTTTTGGCGGCATTGAATTCCACACCCAATCTTCTGAGATTTTGCTCTAATTTACTTATTGTTTTAGTGACTTTCACTAGGTCCTCAACCCTGTCTATTCCGGTGACCAACACGATGTCATCGGCGTAACTGACCATTTCCTGACCGCAATCCATTTCCACATTATGTAGAGTCAACATAACTATGTTGAAAATAATTGGTCCAAGGGCCGATCCCTGTGGTACCCCTGCACTTAGGTTCAACAGAAGGTTGGGAGTGTGATGATCCTCGGTGTACAGCCCGACTGTTCTTTCGACAAGGAATTCTTTAACAGGGTTGCCACTTTCTGGAAAACCGGGAAAAGTCAGGGAATTTGGTCAGTCAGGGAAAAGTCAGGGAAATTTTCTGAAAATAACAAACGAGTTCATATTTTCCACTTTTTTAATTCAAATTAAGTAGTGTTGGAATGGACTCAACTTTCTTTGAGTATTTCTAATATTGAAGAATATTACATAAATTACATCTGTACCTTCTTCTTCTCGATAGCGATTTTTTTTAAATCTGTATTGTAAAAAATTTCTGTGACTCTCCTCCCTCTGGGCTTTCTCGGAATCCTGTAAAAAAGTCAGGGAAAATTGGAAAAGTTGGCCTGGAAAACCGGGAAAAGTCAGGGAAAACCAATCCTGAAAAAAAGTGGCAACCCTGTTTAACTATCTTAACAAGACCCTCAGGAATATATGTAGTATTTTGAAAGATTTTCTGGATGGCTGACCAGCGGACTCTATCGAAGGCTCCCGAAACGTTGAAACTGACTAAGACTGTGTGTCTGTATTCCCTCTGGAATTTATCAACAGTGTCGATAGTATATTTTGCTGCTTTCTCGGTGGATTTATTTTTTCTATACGCAAATTGTTTTTCGGATAATATTTTTCGTTTTTCAATTTGTTTCTCAAGAAGATGTTTTACGATTTTTTCATATATTTTTCCTAGTACTGGGAGCAGAGTTATGGGTCTGTAGCTTTTTGTCTCAGATGGATCTTTGCCCTGTTTATTAAGGAGTTTAATTTTGCCCTGTTTCCAAAGAGTGAGGAAATGGAAGTGCAGTAAGCATTTATTATATAATACTTCCAGAAGTTGGGGGGTTTTCTTATGGACTAGTTTAACCACGGAGTTGGATATGCCATCCTTACCTGGAGCTTTTTTATTCTTCAGTTTTTTAATTATGTTTCCAATGACGTCTCCTCCGATTTTTATTTCAGTATCGTGGTTAGGGCCTCTAAGGTTAGTGAGGGTATCCTGAGTTTGAGGAAATATGTTTGAAAGAATTGCCTTATATTTTTCTTTTTCGTTGGTAATTAGTAAGGGGCGGATTTTTATGCGCTAAAAAACGCAAAATATGCGCATATTTCATGCGCTAAAAATCAAAAATATGCATATTTTTTTCTCGAAATATGAACAAAATATGCAAAATCAATATGGGTATCGTTGCAAAGGTCTTGAAAAATTACGTCTGTTTACAGCACACTTACCTCAAAATTTAAGTAAAATACTTAGAACCAGGCGCTTCGTGTTTAAAGTAGTTCCGCGAAAGCAAGTGTAGAGCGCTAGTGAAGCTATCAAAAACTAAAAAATTTTCACTATCCAGGAGTCAAAACTGAAAAATTTTCGTAATCCAGAAGTCAAAAAAGTTGAAAACTGAAAAATTCTGCAAATATGCGGTAAAAATGAAAAAAAACTCGAAATTATGAGGAAATTTGTGAAAATATGTGCTAAAAATGGTCGTTTTATGAAAAAATATGATTTTATTGGCAAAATATGCAAAATATGAAAAAACAAGTTGGGCTCATTCGCTTCGAAATGACGTGAAACGGATAAATACCTGGAATATATCGATTCTACTTCAACACAGAAAAACATATAATTTCATAGAAATCCGCCCCTTAAATTAGCCTATTGTTTTTTTTAATGATCGGAAGTTTTAATTTTGCGAATTTGTTTTTGATTATTCCGTACGGCTGTCCCCATAACCCAGCCTCCTCTACAAATTTCTCCCAGGCTTTAATTTTACATTCAGAGATCAGTTTCTTATATAGCTTAGTCAGTTTCTTAATTGTAATTCTGAGTAAGTTAGCTTCTAAGCTATCTCGTCCCAACTGATTTTCCCTTCTTCTCAAGTTTTTGATTTCTTTCTTTTTTTTTATCCAGTTCTTTATACTCCACCAGCTGTTCTAATTGTTTTGGTTTCGGTTGCGGAAGGTCACACATTTCGAAAAATAGTCATTTAGTGCAGTGCGATATTATGCTCCAAGCTCAAAACATCATCATTATTAGAGAGGTTATTTTCGTATTCGATCAGTTTTTCTGTAGTGATTATTTTATATTTTATTGAGCTTCTTATAGTTTATGACTCTATTTTTGGTTTTGGCATAGTTAAATGTGGAGGGTCGAACATAGATATGAAATAAGACACACTACGATGTAACGTTGCAGAATTGATTTTCAATTTTATTTCCAAAACCTTGTTCACCATATACTCGGAGACCACGGCCCGTGGAGATATCACTGGGACACTATTCATATTCGAGTTCACGTCGACTTATATTTCACGATTTGTCTGTACAGCAACCTCAGTTAAGATTTTTTCGCCGATAAATGATCCGAAATAGTCGGTGGTCGTTTTTGCCACTTTCGCGGAGTCGCTGTTCGCCCTAGATTTTTAATTTGATTGTTGGATTCAGAGCGATTGGTTCAGCGAACCACTGAATCTTCCGAGCCTTGCTCCAGAGATCGTCGTCTGCTTCATCTTGTATCTCCACATCCTCTTCTGTAGCGAAGTCATCCTCTTCGCTTACATTATTACTTGGAGAGGATGCTATATTGTCGGCTCTTTCGTCTTCGTCATTGTTTGCTCTTCCGGCGACCTCACTGATTATAACCTTTTTATAATTCGTTAGACTTGAATCCATTTATACTTACCTATGATTAAAAATATGAAAAACCTAATAGAAGTTAGTTGATTAAAATTCTTAATATAAAATTTTCAAAATACAAACGAAGAAGCGTGACATAAACTTGGCATAACGGTGTTTGTGTTAGTCACGGCAAAAATTACATGCTTCAAAATATTTTTGTAATATATACTCATAGAGTATTTCATATATTTCTGAAAAATGAGACTCTTTTCCTTTAATCAAAACTTTCTTAGTTGTTACTGCAGGGTTAAAGAGGATAAAGTTTTCTACGAAGTGAAATTCTTTGTAATATTGTACCAACCTTTTAGTTTAATAAGCGACGAAAGTGACTCCTACGAGTAAATTGTTTCAATCTTAAAACAGTTGAATACATTTCTTCTTCCAAAACAGACCACAATGAACGGATTTTTTCTCCTTTTCATTGAATGATAAACCCAATAAAAACACCAAAAGACTTTATTTCGACGCTGCCAAATGTATAAACGTAGAATCCAGAGATACTGCATGATAAGAATGACGATGCCTGCCAAGTAGCCCGCAGTCTTGCCAACGCCAGAAAGGTAGTGTTATTCGAATACACCCGCTAACATCCTGGCGAACATGCGGTGACTGCAGTATCAGTTGAGGTGGAAACATAGCTCCCTGTAACCTCCGCCAGTTAACAGGGACAAGGAATTACAATCGCAGGGTATGTTATACCACCGGATCAAAAGAAGATTGATACTGCGTCTGTGCACATGGTGTACTGCTTACTCAACGTTGTGAAATACGTGGCTAGTAAGCAAATTACACATGTCTGCACACTCTTCGGCACAGAGAAGGAAAACTCTGACGCAACAAACCATGGGGCGGGGGAAAGCAATGGCAAACTACCTCGACTAACCCTGCTGAGGGAAGTCGAGCGTCAGAAACTGGGATTGCCGACGTCCGGCATCTGATACAGCACCTGAAGAAGAAAGAAGTGTGATTCATAAGCTGATGTGAAGTCACAGAAGTTCGCTCATTCAGATGAAAGGTCATTCTCTTATCCTCAAACCAAGCTTATTTTTGAGGTTGGTACATATGTAGAATATTTCACATCGTTAAAATGCTAAAATTAATGTTAATA
Source organism: Acanthococcus lagerstroemiae (assembly GCA_031841125.1). NCBI lineage: Eukaryota > Metazoa > Arthropoda > Insecta > Hemiptera > Eriococcidae > Acanthococcus > Acanthococcus lagerstroemiae. The sequence continues at coordinate 36,777,968 of CM063108.1, read as the reverse complement.
GAAGGGTCTTCCTAACTTCTCAACTGAATTCCCAGACATCAAATAAAATAAAAAAAAAAAAAAAAACAATAAAAAACCTTTAACTTGTTGGATTTTTGATTTTCCCAACTTGCCTGACTGAAATGGTAAATTTTCCCAACTGCTGAGTAAGAAATCCCTACGGGGTGTGGGTAAGTTACCCCCTGACCCCTATCGGTACGTCCCTGGTGATAGCTAAATTCGTCGTTTTCATAACAACGGCCAAAGTGAATTAATTCCATATGAAGATGTTCAAAATTAACTCCTGTCTTCTTTATGAAACGAACAGAATCTTTACTGTTGTCTATAATTTTCCCTTATCTAAATCATCAAACCGTTGTGGGTCGAGATGAGTTTACCCGTTCAGTGAAGTAGAATTGTTTTTGAATCTATTATGACGAGATGTTGAAACAACATCATAATTGCGACGGAAGATCTCACTTCTACATTATATTTTTTGTGAGGAGACCACTGACTTCTTCCACCAGATGTGGTTGCATTACCGGTTTGTTTTTTTACTTTTCCGATTCGCTTCGGAAGTCGTGTTCAAATTCTATATTTTCAATTGTTTCTATATCCTCTTCCTCCAATCGCTGAGTCATAACTGAAATGAAGGTATAGCAACTTGTTCTATGTAAATTACTTTCGGCTTAAAGCAAATTTGTTTGCTCTATCAAATGGTGGATATGGTTCCACGCGGTCATGCAGTCTAGTCTTTTTGTTTGAAAATACTTGGAGGCAGGAGTTGTTTCATTGACTAATTGAAGAAAATGAAAGGCTGCAAGAATAATTTCATATGACGTCCATTTTTGCAATAAATTTCTTGTTTCAGTCGACGCATGCGTTTCTACTTCTTCTGAATAACCAATCTTGTAGTGTTTTGAGCAAACTGAAGTAGCGAATGCGAGTATAGGAGCAATTTTGGTTTCATCTGTATCTTGCCACGAATTAAAAATTGTCTGCAGACCCAAATCTGCAGGTGTTCCAGCGAACATCGAAAATGTGCTTTAATTCATATTCTTCTTCGCCCGGTCTCATTTTCAGCCATGATATCTGCTCAGATATGTTTTCTTTTATATGACTCACTTGCAAAACAGTATCTTCGTTGGGGTCGTAAACGCGGAGTCTTCAGTATGTAAAATCGTCACTTGAAGCAGTACTGGAAATACGAGAAGGTTGGAAGTCTACTGGAGGAAAAACGAACGGTCAAAGGAGTAGGTAGATTCTACATGCCGAAAATCAGGGATGGAAAGCCGAATGATAAAGCTTCAGCTTTCGGCCTTAGCTGATGACCGGAAATTCGGCTTCTGCTTTCAGCTTACAGCTTGTGGATTATTCAGCTTTCGGCTTTCAGCTTTCGGCTTTTGGCTCAAATTTTTTTAAAGCTCTGTACCACTATTGTTGCGAGCAAAATTACATTATAAAAATAAAATTTCATTAATTATTTCGGGTTTCAAGTTCGTTCGCAACGGGTTTAAAATAAAACGCAGTTGCGAAAAAAGCCGCTCCACGCTAACTTGCGTGGCAGGTATACCGTGCACTATTTGTGTCAGTGGGTAAAAGATCTGGATACTAGTTTTTCTTTTCTTCCCAGAATTTTAGAATGTTTTCGCGTGAATTAAGGCGAGGTGGCGCAAACAGAATACGGTTTCAAATTCCATGGAACTGGTGCATTTACGAGTAGCATTAATTAGTATATTTCTATGCTTATCAGCTAGTTGTTTTTCATACTCCAATTCCAAAGGATCGTCAAAACTGCTTCCAACTGACTCTCCATCGGAGAAATTACTTTCAATGCCACAGTCGTCTCCGTTTTGCCAATCTTTAGCACAATATGAAGACAATGTTTTTATACTGTGTCATAATTAAAAGTCATCGATAATCTCCAATCGAATCTACTTTTATTTCTTTCTTGCATGGCAGTCTTTTTTTCTTTCCGTTTTCGCATTGTAACTCGATGTTTACTTCACAAACACTTTGGTCGGTTTTCGGATTATACTGAAAGTACTTCCGGATATTGCTTTCTTTTGAACGCGGCATTATTACCAATTACATATTATTCAATTTTGTTTAAAATCAAAAATAACCGAATTAGAACGGTATTCCAACGATTTTGAACACCATAGTAAAAACAGTATATCTGTTTACTGTAAAACACCAACAACGAAATGAAAGTCACAGACTCATAGACTGTATACGCAGATGGCAGACAAGTAGCAATAGCAACCATTTTGTTTACGAGAATTTGGGAGATTGGGACCTTAATAAGGAGATTCGAAGTTTTCTAATATAAGAATGAAGCTTTGGTGAAATCTGATAAAGTCTTAATTCTGAAAACGTGAACTAGATCTCCATGTTTCTCTGCAAGCCGAAAAAATACAGCTTCGGCTTTCAGCTTTAAGCTTGTAACCCATTCGGCTTTCGGTTTTCGGCTAGCATTCCATCTTTGCCGAAAATTCCTTTATAATACTCGTATTTTTTTATGTGAATGACATATCGCGCAACTCTTCCGCATCATCCCCGCTACTTCATAAATTGATGAAGGTTTCCCCTGATTCACAACTATAGCCAATCTTCAATACAACGACTATATCGTGGGTCTAGTACAAAAAGGACTTATCTACATTTTGAACATTTTCACACGAGAGCGAATAGAAGAATTCAAACGTGCACTGCTCGAAAAAGAGTGAGGCTAGACAAACAGTCCCTGTAATGAAAAATCATGCACAGAAAAGAACTTCTTCTGACGTCACACACCGGAAATATTGCATTGAACGAATGCTAGCAAGAATTAAGAAAAAGAGAGATATTAGTTGTAGATACAACTATTTGGCACTGAAGTTTTCAATGTTTATTGCAGATGTGATGTCCATTTTTTATCATTTCTCAAGTGATTTTCATGAATCAGTAATGCTAAAATTAAGCAGGGTGATCATAAGATCATATTTCGAGAAAAATATTATGAAACAACTTTGATTTAGGCTTTTATTTTCCATAAAGTACGCGTACAGTCGCTGTACCATGCTCGGAAATGTAAAGTATTACGGTAACAACTTGAATACAAACTTTCATACTATAAAAATTGAATGCAGATAGGTCCATTCTGAATTCTCACAAATTGTCTGAGTACAATGGATGCTGATAAATACGACATGGTATCAAGGCCTGGAAGAATGTAGATGCGGCCTTTGTCTTTCATGAATATTACGAGTTGCACAGATACAAATCATTACCAATTTCAAGTTTTGTAAAATTCTTTTTTTTTTTTTTTCATTCAAGACAGTTTTTTCCTTTTAGAAGAGCTCAAAAGTCCTTCTCGTTTGATATAACTTCCACCAAATTACCAACAATTGTACATACGATCTTTTCGTACTAGATCCACGATATGCATTTTTGACAGGAAACATTACAGTAACTCGAACGCCTGCAGTTTATGTGAACAGTGTGAAGGGATATGGACCATATTTTGTACAAGTTTTTTCGATGTTGTTTAAAAAATTGCCGTACTTCTATTTAATGACGTTGGTTCTAGTTGTCGAAGGGATATTTCCTTCCGATATTTTTTCATGAATTTCTATAGCTGCATATCAAAAGGTAATTGAAAACAATCATCATCATCTTCATCATCATCTAAGATCACCAAGATCATTAGGTTCGTGGGAGGTGAGGGAAGGGCTAACGAAAGCACTGCCGCCAAACTCAGAACACTTTGTTTCACCGTCTCTTAAATAAGTATAAAACTGTTCTCTAGTTCGTGCTGGGGCATCATAGATCTAGAAAGCACATGCGATGATTTATGTAAACACCAATCACTTCACATTTGTGGCAACCTTCATATGCATTGAAATTCGGTGTATTCAAAACTAGACAGCGAGCTGGGGCATCGAAACCAGTGCCGTTCTAGACTGTGCGGCCGCACAGAGCGGCAAATTTTTAGGGGCGGCAAATTTTGAGAAAAAAAACAACAAAAAAACAAAGAAAAACAGAGAAAAAAAAATTGAAAAAAAATCAGGGAAAAAAATTTGTCGAATTATGAAAAATGTACGTAAGTTATTATTTTTTTCTTTGGGGGGGGGGCATGGGGCGGCAAAAAATTTTTCGCACAGGGCGGCGGCGAACCTAAAACCGGCACTGATCGAAACATGCATTTCTCAGCGAAATACAGTACGTTTCATTTCTCAAAGTAAAACCAGCCTCTAACTCCTTCACCTCGTCGACGAATTTCTTCAAAAACTTATTACTATACCTTGGTTTTGACCGCCCATAATATAGGCCAATTTCAAAAGGTCTACACTGGTTGAAACGGCCTAGTATAGGCCAAAATGATTTTTGAGCGCTGGTGAAGACTGGAATGCCATCCACGTTTATATGTAAAGCTAGATTATCATATTTAGGATCAAATTCGGCGGCCTCATTCTCGAGCGCCCATTTGATTCCAAAATAAATGAAGACATCGCGACTCCCTGTATCAGTCATTTTGAGGACTTGATAGTTTTTTCATGTTCCTCAACATTTTTGGTTTCTTAGATAGTGCGTTTTGGAAAACTACCCTTCAAATAAATAAATAAATAAATAAATAAATAAATAGATAAATAAATAGCGACGAATCACGACTGACTGTAAATACAATGAATAAATAATTAAATAAACGAATAAATATTAAAAAAATAAAAATACATAGTGCATTTTCGCCTGCCACGGCCGCTTAAACGTGTTTGGTCGCAATGCGAACGTGCAACTGGCCGTCTATCCGTATGCTTGAATAAATGCACCCTGACTTCTTGCTTGCGTCTAAACGTGTAGGGCACGCATGTGATTTTACTTGTGAGTGGACGGCAGCATTTTCAATTTGTATGGTTGCTGGAATATTTTACCGTAAGTTGGACAAAATACTCTTTTTGCGACCGGTGAGTGGTCCGGTGCACTTCCAGCTCCTGTTTCGTATTAAATGTTTCACGGCCTTTACATTTTGCACACGGAAACGGACCTTCAAAATGTTTTTGCTTATATGGTGCCGTTTCAATTCGGCCTCCCTCTTGTAGGACTTATCGCACCGGGAACAAGAATGCGGCTTGCCCTCGACATGTGAATGTCGTGATAGTTCATACTTTGCAAAGAACGACTTTCCGCACACATCGCAGCGATGTTTTTTTCGTTATACTTTCGTGCATGGTCAAATGTCTTTTCAAGGCTGGCTTCGAAGGACATGATTTGGTGCATATCGTGCATGGATAGGTTTTTCCACGATTGATATGCAACATAACATGCCTCCGAATTCGGCCTTTGCTTGTAAAACATTTGCCACATGTATAGCATTCGAAAGTATCAGCCATATTACTACTTTTTATAGGTATACAATGTAATTTTGTTACTTACCACAGCAGAAATGCAGCACCGCACTGTATTCTTTCATCTAGATGGGTAAAACAAAAAAGAAAATTAATTAGCGGATGCAATCGAAATGCGGGATATTTTTTTTTGTACAGCTAGCGGGTCAGTCGAAATGGCGTGCAAAAATTCTTCCTGATAAGAGCGTGGTAAGTTTTATCCTGTCTGGAAATGAAATTTAATAACTTTCTTTTTTCTTTGATCTCATGTAAATTTGGTAGCGCGAAAAGACCTACGAGTGATTCCTATTCTCCTAATACTAGAAGACGATCATTTTTCGAGCATTATTACAGCTTTTTCACTGGTAAAGGTCTTATCTACTCGGACCTAGTGAGTACAGGGGGGATAAGTCTATTATCACCTTTCTCACTGATACCTATTACCATAGCATCTGGTTCATCAATATCATTGAACTTGTTATATTTTATATTCCAATTATACACACGAAAATACATTCCGTTCAACCGTAAGGAAGGGGGCAGTGGTATCATCAGAGCTGGCGTTGACAAATATTCTCTTTTCTCCTCTTGCTGTCATCATATTACAATTATTAATGTACACAAAGTCGGGGGGGGGGGGAATCGATCGATTTGATGAGGGGGAGGGGGCACACTGGTCGGTGTACCTTCGCGGCTGTGGCATGGACACGTATTCTCTTTTTCCCTCTGGCCACCATCTGTTACACCGCAGTTTCTGTAGCCTACCATTCGCTGTATAATATTTCGTATTCCACTTATTATACACGAAAATACATTTGGATCAACCATGCGCATGGGAATAAGTGTCGAGATGATAAGGGGGAGGAGAAGTGGAAGGGCTCTGGTACTCTCGAAGCAGGGGGCATGGACAGATATCCTCTTTTCCACGAACCCATTTATCTGTTACACCACAGTTCCTGTAGCCAGCTATATATTATACATTTGATCACTTGATGCAGGCACTGTAATGTTATATATACTCGACCAGCTGACATTGCACGGTCCTAAACTATGACTTCGAAGAAGAAGAATTAGGCCACGCCTCCCCGTAAATCTTAAATGGACGGAGTCAATGTACTCCCCATTTTCATATTACTCCAAGAATAGGGTAGTTATTCATTCCTATGAATCATCTCATGTTGTTCGAAGGTTGGGCGTCGTTTATACAACATACCACAATGAGAACAAGATTTGAATAAGTGATCTCATGTAATTCCACGTCACCTTTTCAACCGAATAATTTACCACAATGAGAGCGAGAGAGAGGTTCTACATTTCTATGAATTACCATAGTATATTCATTCTTGAACGTTTTTTGCATGAATGACTTCTTGCCTTGAGGACAAGAGATTGATTTTTTATTATTATGACTTATAATAATTATGTTCAGAGACGTACCGAAGAGTTTTACCGGGGGGGGGGGGGGGTGATTCAACTTAAAATTCTCAAGTACCAAAGAAAAAAAAGCTTTTGACTTGCTAGATGTTGGATTTTCCCAACTTCTCAACTCAAAATTCTCAATTGTTGGATTCTCTCAACTTCTTAACTCAAAACTCCTAATTGTTGGATTTTCCCAACTTCTTAACCAAAATTTCCAATTTAAGAAAAAGATCTTTGAACTTGCTGGGTTTTCCAAATTCTACCGAAATTTTCTAACTTCGCCTGACTGAACTGGTAAATTTTCCAGACTGCCGAGTAAAAATTCCTCACAACAAGGATCAATGGGGGGGGGGGAGGTTGAACCCCACCCCCTGCACCCTTGCACACGGGCTTAACATGTGTATAACATCGGTTTTGACATATGGCTCTCCCACTTGATCCCCTACTTTCAGACAAATGAAGAAAAGATCGAGACAACACAGCTCCACGATGAGATCGATTCTAGGCTTAAAAATCAAAGACCAAGTCAGTACAAAATACAAGTCCCTGCTGAAAATCCATCTACTGGCTTGGAAATGTAAGTGGTTACAGGATACTGGTGTGGTAGGATTTATGGCGATGTATGCATGCCAGAGTGGACCCTATGACACCGCAACCCCGGCCTCGGAAACTACCCTTTCGAGTATCGTATCAGTAGCTGGAGGGAGGTTATAGGATACTAAAATGGAACTTTTTCTCTATTTGAATGTCTTCCTTAATTTTAGTGCGGTGAGGGTGACCAAATTATTGACCTTGGTAATGGGGGGGGGGCATTTATTGCTACTGATTATGGGGGGGGGGGGGTGTTCTAGCCTTTTTAATTTTAGAGAAAATAGCTGGTTACAGTGATTTTCAGGTTGGAGAATCACCCATATCATACCCAGCCAGGAGAGCGCTACCAATTCTTCAAAACGCTACCACCTTTTGCTACATGCAGCAGAAAGTGGCAGCGTTGGACAAGAAAGGGGCTAGCGCTAATCATCTACGCACCCATCTGCGACACACACAGCGCTCCAGGAGCCCTACATCTATTACGCTCACAGGTCCCGCAATCTGCGACACTAGTAGCGTTGCCATGCTCGCTATATCTATGCTCACACATCTCGCAATCTGCAACGCGAAGAAGCGCTACATCTACGCTCACCCGCAATTTGCGACACCAGTAACGTTGCCATGAGCGCTACATGTACGCTCACCCACCCCTCAATCTGCGACACCAGTAGCACTACCCTGAGTGCTGCAATATGCTCACATGTCCCACAATCTGCGACACTAGTAGCGCTGCCATGAGCGCTGCAAGCAGCATTTTGCTCGCATTTCATTGGCTTCAGTACCAGTGGCGTATTTAGGGGAAGGGCTGTCCAGGGGATCTGGACCTCCCTGACAACTTTAATTTTTTATAATCCTTTTATGCTCCCTTCCCCCTTCTACCACTCTGCTCTATCGCCCATATTAATTTTTATTTTCTCAGTTTGGATCCCCCACCCCCTCAATTTCATCCTGGATAAGCCACTGTTCAGTACTATATATACGCTTCTCACGCATACCTCTACTGCAGCTTTCGCTACTATGGGCGATAGGGGCAGCCTTTGGAACTTTTTTGGAACTATAACATTAACAGTACGTGTGTATCTTTTCGCTTTGAAAAAATCATTAACAAAATCTACTTTTGAAACCTTTTCTTGGGTGATACCTTACCGTGGTGAGGAGGCTTAAGCGTAAAAATTAAATAAAAAAGAAATAAATTTAATAAAAGACTTGACGAGGTTATGTATTATAAAAATAATAACTCTTATAATAATTCAAAATAGGCTTGACTTAATGTATCTAATACTAACTCGGCTATTCTGTAACAAGAAACCTTATGGTTAAAAAACGTTATAAATAAAAAAATTATGGTACAAAAAAAATCAGAACACAACTAAATATAGGAACAAATTTATTGTACAACATACCTAACAGAGGAAGAATGCCAAAAAACTTGATATAGATACCAAATAAACAAGGTTACAACTAAATTTTACTCAAAATTGTACAAACACAAATAGCGCAAAACTCCTAGAAACAGGCGCGGATCCAGACGGCCATTCGGGAGGGGGGAGGGGGATAGCAGAATGAAAAGCGCATGGAAATTTTTTTCTGCCCCCTCCCCCGTAGATTTCGCCACTTATTTTCCCCTCCCTACAAATTTTCCTCCCCCCTCCGCAGATTTTTCCTCATTTTTTCTATTTCTCAACAGGCGCACAGTAGGATATGCTATAGAATTTTAAAGGTAGCTAGTTTCACTACGAGTATGTACGAGATTTTAAGCTAAATTTTGCTTTGTCTCTGAAGGAAAGTTTATATTTTTCACAATGTTGACTGACTTTGTTGGCTGCATATCATTAAGATAGCAAATAGTATAATTATCCGCTTCTGATGAACAAGGCCAAGACGGCACTTCATTTTGTTGAGTTAACTTTGGTGGCTGAAAATTAAGATTACAGATGGTATAATTAACCGCTTCAGGAAGCACAGGATTATGGTCAGATGAATAAGGCCAGGACGGCACTTCATACTCAAATGGATTGGCGGCGCATTTTTCGAAATCGGTATTTAAATTTTTTCTGGAAGAAAAAAAGAGAAAGACGGAATAAATAAATAAACCAGAGAAATCTGTAATGTGTACCCATACCTATGTAATCTTGTAAACTTTACTCACGTTACAGCTGCTGTAGGACTACCAGCATTGTTCGTCAAGGCAGAATGTTGAAAAAAATGGTCGGGCGTTGTCGTAGCTGTAGATAAACAAGGGATAGATAGTATTTAAACGAGTAGTATTCTTAGGAGACTGGATTGCCGTCGTCAAATTAACTTTTGAACACTTACCATTCTGAGAAAGGCCGGTCTTCGTATTTTTATTTCCGGCTCGTAGTGTTTCTGGCCCACTCACTGCGAGGCTTGTTGATAAGTCTTTGCTGTACATAATATCATATTAACCTCGTAAAACTTGAATTTCGTAATCAATAGAAAGGGTCCTTGTTGTCGAAATGATGTTGATGCCAATACCTCATGGTGGATTTACATTCAAGTCGGCGACATGTCGAGAACAAACTTTTAAATAATGTCGGCGACACCTACGGATTTACATTCCTTTCCAACTTCGTTAAAGGCCTATCACAGACATGTCGCGGACAACTTTTCTCCGAACCGACAAATGTCGGTTTGAGGAGGATGTCGCCCGACTTGAATGTAAATCTACCTATCACAGTACAGACTTTTCTGATCAAAGTGAAACCTTTTCTAACCCAAAAGCTCCGTACTCACTTTAGCGGTACGCATATCAGATTTGAAAATGGAAATTATTGGATTCTTATTGGACCTTTTCGTATGCCTAACCACAAATAAAAAAGGCATGCCTATGCAGATTTTTTTGTTATTTATTCATTTATCATTAATTGTTTTAATCACTGAAAGAATTTTTTCTTTCCAAGAATGAACCCTTTCTCAAATAATGCATCCAGTCAAGTTCTAAACAACTTTAAATATATTATTAGACATATCTCCTTATTTTTCAATTTTTTCCATTAGACCAAAGACTAATTGTTCGATAATTTTCACACCTATCTGCTCGTGCTTTTTTTGGTATAGTTACAATAGCACTCTTTGTAAAGTCTTCTGGCATTTCTCCTTTATCATGAATATACCATACTAATTTGTACAATTTATCAAGTACTTATTCTCTCAAGTTCTGTAATAATTTAGCTGGTGTCTCATCCACTCCTGGAGCTTTCCCTTTCCTTAAATTTCTCAGTGTTGTATCAAATTCGCCTCTTAAAATTGAGTCTTTTCTCTCATCTTCTTCCACATCTTCCTCCCTCTCCATTCTTATCTCTTCATCTCCATTATTACTAAAAAATCCTTCTACTTATTCTAGCCACCTTTTCACTTTTCCTTCAGCTGTATATATAGGCTCACGCTCCTTATTTATTACTTGCTTTCTTCCTTCTTTCTCCGAACTCCATCTTTATTTTTCTGTATGCCAAGTGTATTTGTCCTTGATTCATAAATTTTTCTATCTTATATCAGTTTTTTCTTTCATCCATTCCTGCTTTACCTTTTTACACTCTCTCTTTATTTCACTCCTTAATTTTTGATAAGCTCTAATCGACCTTCCCTATCTTTTCCATTCTTATATTTTCTTCATTCATCCATCTTTCTGAGGATTTTCTCCTTCATCTATGGTTTATTTTCTTCCCTTTTTAGTTTTACCCAAATTTTTTTCTGCTGATTTTAATATTCCCTCCTTTATTTTACCCCATTCTTCCTCCACACTTTGAATTTCTTTTGTTTCTTCAGCCTTTAATTATAATACAATATAGATAAGGAGTAGTACACATGAAAGTACACTTTCATTTCTACCAGATTTATCATAATAATTTTTTCGATTTTTTTGACCCAACTTTCAGGAATCAACAGTATCTCAAAAACTGAGGATCAACAACAAGGGCCCTTTCGACATGGACGTATACAAAAATTAGTGTTGTAATATTGTTTTACCTATTCTGCTGGCGGCGGTCACTATCGACAGGTTCATGAGTTATTACCCTTTTTTTCTTCTTCACAATGGGGCTGTAATCTTTATTAGGGCTACTACTCGCGACATCTGTATTTATATAATAATCCAATCTATGTCTTTTTACTTGACTTAGTCGTACTGAAATAAAAACAATAACCTCAATTAATAGACGGAGAATATGAACTAAAAATATGTGTATAACCTAAATAATTATTTGCATGTTATAATTCGTCACACTCAAATTGATACCCAAAATTTGGTCACAGGAAATTGGCAGCAAGCGAAAATTAGGGGAAAAATAGACCATACAAATAAGTAAAATATGCTCACTATCCGAGAATAAAATCCGACCACTATAATATGGTATTTTCCACCAAGACGGCTTGGGATTCACGTGGCTCGTTTTCAGATTTTCGGCTATGTATTGGGATACATTTGAGGGCCAGAAAAAAAGATTCTCTTTAGGTAGGCGCCAACGATCTGAAATGATCGTATAATGAATTTTTTGGTCGTTTTCATCACACGGTAGCTCTTTTACCAAGACGAAACTATACTTCGGGCGTGATGATAACATTCTGAAACAATACAAATGAGTACAGAGTACTAGTAATCGGTCCATATTTAGGTTCAATAAGTTGGACAGCTATTTCAAACTTACAATGAAGTAGCTTCGTAAACACGTACTCATTTTCCGTACTGTTTAAAATCATACCGTAATATTTCCCAGTAATTCTTGAAACTGGGAGAGCAACAAAATCATCTGTACCGTCGGGTATACTAGCCCCTCAGCGTATCAAAATGAACAGAATCACACGGAAGTGAGTACAATGACTGTGTTTTTTTTATCTGCGTACCAAATACGTACGGTTGATTATCTACAATTTGAAAGTGGTGAACGATAAACACTAACTGGTTATCGATTTGGCAATATCTATTCGCGAATCCATCATCGAAACAATATTCGGGAGTCCTGAATCTCTTGAAAGTACCAGCACTAGTCTTACAATCGAATCTAAGTTTTTGCTTTTTCTTCTCCCGACATGTTTGGAAATGATTCATTTCATAGATTCTTCGCGCTACTTGCATTGCAGGCAAGTGCGCTGAGAAATCCGAGGCGCGACTCATAAGAATACGCACTCATGGATATGGCCGTGCCAAACCTTTCCACGTCGTCTGCCAAGTGTAGCAATGAGTGCACCACGTAGGAAACCAGTTCTGGCTTGTAGATATTTTTGAAATCTGAGACAAAAGCGCGCAACAGTTTTCGAGCGAATTGAATATTTTCTGGGTATTTAATGGCTTCAGAATTATTTAATACTCGGTACGCGATATGTAAAAAGAGGAAGTGCCTATACTGCCTCGCAGGCAATATTTCCTGAAATATTGTTGGCCCCAAATATAGTACAATGGAGCGATATTCTTTCGCCTTGAAAAACGCCAAGTCAGCCAGGGGCCGCGGTCTTCTCTGAAATACATCCGGACAAAACTTACGAATGCTAAGCAACCTGTCGGATAATTGGTCTTTCACGTGTGGTAGGAGGCTAAATTCGGTACGCTGCGTCCACAGTTTCATTAATTTTCGCATGACACCCAGTTCAACCACATGCATGGGATCGACATGACAATGTGAAACTGGATCAAAACTTTCAATTCTTAGAAGCTCAGAACACTTTGTTTCACCGTCTCTTCAATAAGTATAAATCTGTTCTCTAGTTCGTGCTGGGGCATCTAGATCTAGAAAGCACATGCGCCTTCAAATAAATAAATAACGACGAATCACGACCGACTGTAAATACAATGAATAAATAATTAAATAAACGAATAAATATTTAAAAAATAAAAATACATCACACATCATGCACCCTTCGCTCGTGCATTTTCGCCTGCCACGACCGCTTAAACGTTTGGTCGCAATGTGAACATGCAACTGGCCGTCTATCCGTATGCTTGAATAAATGCACCCTGACTTCTTGCTTGCGTCTAAACGAATGTCGTGACAGTTCATACTTTGCAAAGAACGACTTTCCGCACACATCGCAGTGATGTTTTTTTTACTTTTTATATAATGAAATTTTATGTTACTCACCACAGAAATGCAGCGCCATCTTTTTAATATTATAGAAAAAAATAATCAATTTCATTCTATCGAATTCATATACAAAATTTAATTTAAATTTATCAATAAATTTAAAAATAAAATTAATTCAATTAATATCATTAAATCCCCTAACCAATTTATAATAATAACTAATTTTCTATAAATTAAAACAAAATTTTAATTATAATAATTTACTAATATAAATGAAATTAATCCTAATAAATCTCAGGTCCAATAAATGAAATCTTGAAATTACGTATTTCTTGCTTGCGTCTAAACGTCTTACCGCAAGTAGGGCACAAATGTGATTTTTCTTCGGAATGGACGGCAGATTGGCGTTTCAATTTGTGCGGCTGCAGGAATATTTTACCGCAAGTTGGACATTTACACTCTTTTTGCGGCCGGTGAGTCTTCCGGTGCACTTTCAGCTCCTGTTTTGTATTAAATGTTTCACGGCCTTTACATTTTGCACACGGAAACGGACCTATAAAATGTTTTTGCTCATGGTGCCGTTTCAATTCGGCCTCCCTCCTATAGGACTTATCGCACCGGGAACAAAAATACGGCTTGCTCTCGACGTGTACAACCGAATGTCGTGATAGTTCATACTTTGCAAAGAACGACTTTCCGCACACATCGCAGCGATGTTTTTTTCGTTATACTTTCGTGCATGGTCAAATGTCTTTTCAAGGCTGGCTTCGAAGGACATGATTTTGTGCATATCGTGCATGGATAGGTTTTTCCACGATTAATGTGCAACATAACATGCCTCTGTATTCGGCCTTTGCTGGTAAAACATTTACCGCATGTATCACATTCGAAAGTATTAGCCATTACTGTTTATGTAATATGTAATATCTTACTCACCACACAAATGCAGCACCATCTTTTTAATATTATAGAAAAAAAAATCAATTTCATTCTGTCAAATTCATATACAAAATTTAATTTAAATTTATCAATAAAATTAATTCAATTAATATCATTAAATCCTCTAACCAATTTATAATAATAACTAATTTTCTATAAATTAAAACAAAATTTTAACTATAATAATTTATTAATATAAATGAAATTAATCCTAATAAATCTCAGGTCCAATAAAAAATTAAATCTTGAAATTACGTATTTCTTGCTTGCGTCTAAACGTCTTACCGCAAGTAGGGCACAAATGTGATTTTTCTTCGGAATGGACGGCAGAATGGCGTTTCAATTTGTGCGGCTGCAGGAATATTTTACCGCAAGTTGTACATTTATACTCTTTTTGCGGCCGGTGAGTCTTCCGGTGCACTTTCAGCTCCTGTTTTGTATTAAATGTTTCACGGCCTTTACATTTTGCACACGGAAACGGACCTTCAAAAGGTTTTTGCTCATGGTGCGGTTTCAATTCGGCCTCCCTCTTATAGGACTTATTGCATCGGGAACAAGATTACAGCTTGCCCTCGATGTGTAGGACCAAATGTCGTGTTAGTTCATACTTGGCACAGAACAACTTTCCGCACACATTGCCGCGATGTTTATTCTTATTTTCGTGCATGGTCAAATGTCTTTTCAAGGCTTGCCTCGAAGGACATGATTTGGTGTATATTGTGCATGGATAGGTTTTTCCACGATTAATATGCAACATAACATGTCTCCGTATTCGGCCTTTGCTGGTAAAACATTTACCGCATGTATCGTATTCGAAAGTATTAGCCATGACTGTTTATCTAATATGTAATATCTTACTCACCACAGAAATGCAGCACCATCTTTTTAATATTATAGAAGAAAAAAAAATCAATTTCATTCTATCAAATTCATATACAAAATTTAATTTAAATTTATCAATAAATTTAAAAATAAAATTAATTCAATTAATATCATTAAATCCCCTAACCAATTTATAATAATAACTAATTTTCTATAAATTAAGTCACCTGCTTCCTCTTTACCTTGCAGCGGTCCTGCAATGCAACTCGTGTAGTGTCATTCCTGACTCTTTGGGTCTTGCGTCGCAGCTTCTTCAGCTCTTGGCATGCAAGCTCAATTTCCTGCGTCCACCAGTAAGTTTTCCTTTTCACAGTTTTTGTTTTTGTTGAATGCCTGACTGCCGCCGAGAGGAGGTTTGTAACTCTTTCCGCCTCAGCTTCGCAGTCAGCCATTGTTTCTATATTCTGCAAATTGACTGGGTTGTCTTCCAGGAATTTTTCTGCTGCTTTTATATCTATGGATTTTATAACAATTTCCTTCTTACCTAAATTGCCAACTGGTATTCCAAATGTGATTATGTGGTGATCTGAAAGGGATTCAAAATTTTTCTGTACTTCCCAAGCTGAAATGTTTACTCCTTTTGTAAAAGTGTAGTCGTTTATTGTTTCCCTCCCTTGGTGGACACAGGTTGGGGTGTTGTTATTCCACCTAGTGAGGCCTGTAGTATTCACCAGGTCAGTCAAGCAGTGGTCCCTAGGCCGCATAGGAAGGTTAGTTAAGTCCTCCATGCGGCAGTTGAGATCCCCTGCAATGATGCAAGCTGGTGCAGTGGATGCCAAGAGCTGGAGATCTCTGGTGTCTGCAGATATCGGTTGGTTGGGGGACAGATATACCCCAAAAATTTTTATTCCCTGTATCTCAATTCCAACTATGTTTTGGTTTCGAATGTTTATATTTTTGTATCCAAGTTGTCTGTCTATAAGGAGGGCCACAGAGCTCTTCCACACTCTGTTCCACCCTGGGGTGGGAGACAGGGTTCTGTAGCAGTGTGGCTCAGATATTATTACTAATCCACATTCCAGGCGGGTGGCATGGTGCAAAGCCACGTCCATCGCCGGCTGGGAATGGTTCGTGTTGCATTGCAGGACCTTGATAAGGGAAGTAATACTTACTTACCTATCTTGAGGATCCTCCACCTCGGTGTTGCCTCCCGAAGAGGAGCCCCTGCTGGCAAGGTATTTCTTCAGGAGCGATTTCCTGGTGCCACATTCCTTGGAACCTACTTGGTGGTTTGTGGACCGGTATGACGACTTCGGTCTTCCTCCTTCTTTCTGCCGAAAGTTGAACACTAGGCAGTCCAGGCAGTGATCCGGATTTGCCTCCTTCTTGGCCGCTTCTGGAACTCCGGAGCAGTGGTTTTTGGTGTGGCCAAGCAGGTTACAAGCTTGGCATCGCATCAGTCGTGGTCTGGTGTCTATCCGGCATCTGGAGTATCCCACCAGGATACTTCGTCTGCCTTACGCAATCTGGAACAGATCTGCTTCACAGGTTACTACGGCAATCCTGAGGTGACTCTTCTTCTCATCTTTGTATGGAACAAGAGTGACGGTGCTTGCCTTCTTGCCCAGTGCCAGCTTAACGTCCTCCTGGATTTCATCCTCGGTGTTTCCGACAGGAATTTGGTGAATGGCGAATGAGAACTCGCGTGTCGGGTTGCCGCCCTTGATTTGCAGCCCTACCTCCTGTAGTTTCCTCCTGAAGGGTTCCGCCTTCTCCTTTGCCAGAGTGACCAGAAGGGCCCCACTGGCAAATTCGACGATGTTCCTTATACCGAACTGCGTGGGTCTGATGCTGTGGTCCTTCAGCACCAGAGTCGGCTTCCTTTCTTTGTTGGGAATGATGAGGACCTTCTCTGATGGTGGTAGTTGTTGTTTGGGCGGTGTCACTTTCTTACGCGTATCTACTCGGACCTAGTGCGTACAGGGGGGGGGTGAGTCTATTATCACCTTTCTCACTGATACCTATTACCATAGCATCTGGTTCATCAATATCTTTGAACTTGTTATATTTTATATTCCAATTATCACACACGAAAATACATTCCGTAACATATTTTTGGATACTACGATGGACGCAAAAATGGTTCGAAGATTATTTTTTGATAGGAATTTACCCTAAAAGCTGTTTTTAAAATTGACAATTTTTGTGATTGGGTTATTATCATGACATAAGAACGAATAACTTGAGGTTATTTTTGGCATTCAAAAATATTGAATGTTCCATTCCAGGATGATCGAAGGATACTACAATGGACGTAAAAAGTGGTTACATGACTTTGTCGCCCACGATAGGCAACTGTTTCAGTTCAAAATTTTAATCTTCCTCACAAATGTATTCTAGTATCACCTCTTCTTAGATGTACTTACCTTTTGAGTTCGGTTCAGTTCCTGCTGAAAATCCATCTACTGGCTTAGAAATGTGAGTGGTTACAGGATACTGGTGTGGTGGAACTTATGGCGATGTATGCATGCCAAAGTGGACCCTATGACACCGCAGCCCCGGCCTCGGAAACTACCCTTTCGAGTATCGTATCAGTAGCCGGAGGGAGGTTACAGGATACTAAAATGGAACTTTTTCTCTATTTGAATGTCTTCCTTAATTTTAGTGCGGTGAGGGTGACCAAATGATTGACTTTGGTAATGGGGGGCATTTATTGCTACTGATTGGGGGGGGGTGTTCTAGCATTTTTAATTTTAGAGGAAATAGCTGGTTACTGTGATTTTCAGGTTAGAGAATCACCCATATCATATTGTATTTCGTACACGTAAATCCGCACTAATTTTTCTCATTTTACTACTTCGGTGAAGGAGGAAAAATCTTTTGGATATAATATTGGTATCTCAAATTCTCTTTTAAATTCTGTACACAAATGTTTTCTCTCAACCTCAAAAGGATCCAATCAAGGGTATTACAATATTGTAGTATCCTTAGATCCGCAATATTACTCCTGGACAATGAATAAACGCGATCATGTTTCCAGTAACTAATAGCATGTGTGGATAAGAACAAACGATTAACTGATTCTTTCGCGAACTGTGATCGAGACGCGGTGCGAATAGCAACTCCCTCTCCTGGAAATTTTCGGTTCTGCCAGGTATGTACATCACTTTATCTTGTCGCTGGTCATATTTCGTGATGAACTCTTTCACATGACTCATCCTAATTCACTGAACATTCGCTTGAAAAAGTTGTAAATTGCCTGATCTGAAGAGTTTGCGACCTGTGATGTAGGATAACTATTTCTGTGAGTAAAGAACGAGAAATTTTAGTAAAAAATAAGTCTTTTCTTCTCAATGTATTTTGTTTTTCAGATCAACGAGATGCATGTGTTAGCGGTCTTGTCAAAAATGATCAAACCAACACCTGCTAGGAAATCGAGAAAATTCAGTGATTTTAACAAAACCTTCAAGCGTCGAAATCGAGACATCATTTATTATTAAGTATAGGCAGCTTTTCTTAAATAACATCTTATCTTACCCCGTCAACGACAAGCTCAAAAACCCATTGCATTCTGGATACCAGCCTAGAGAAAAAGATAAAAGGTTGACCATCATCAAATGAAAAAATCGACCCGCGACTTCCGATTCATTTTGCGGGCAAAGATCAGTAGTTATGTATACGAGTATATTACCCAATATGTATTTTAATTTTAAGAGGAATATTGTGTATAAAAATATTTTATTTAAAAGATTTGTTTCTTGATTTGTATTTTTTATGTTACGTATCAAGCCCAAAATTGTTCAGATCGGGAAAGCATTTTTGGGTGCCCCTAGCGTACGCGCTCTACCGCGGTGCACGCCAAAGTATGATCTACCAGCGCAGGCAATGTACCACTATGTTCTATGCCTGTAAGCCTGTTAGTATTACCCGGAAGACATCACGAGGAGATCGGCTTACACATCTTCAAAAATTCACCCTGAGAAGGTTTTCGTCCTGATTCACGAACGATTCAGTTGTCAGTAGACTTGCGTGCGTCGAATGTCATGTAAAAATGCCACAAATGCGTCTGCTTCATTCTTTCGCTTCATTTTCCAACAAAAGTGGTCCAGATGGCTTTGCAGGGCGTACAGCGGAACTCCTCTCTTCTTCTTCAAAAGCAGTGTCTTAGCATCTAGCCAGGAGCGTTCGATTGCCTGGGTATGAGCCCCCGTTATCAGGTCAACGAGACCACGGTCGTATAAAACTCATTGAGCAACATTGTAAGTCTGAAAACTGAAGTGAAGAACGTGTAAGCCGCTCGGAGTATACGTGCCAATATGCGTACAAGTTCATATGCGAGTGCTGCTGGTAGATCGATTATTTTTCCAACATTTTCGAGCTTTTCTCAGGAACGGAGGGGTCGGCACCAAAATTAACCATCGGAATCGTACTCAGCGTGAGAAATTGAGTTGAAAACAGTCTTTGATTCACAGTTTTTGGTGTTTTCGAATTTTGAAAATTTCTCCATACCATGTCGTTTTTGAGGCAAAAAAATTTTCGGAGAACATCGGCGTCGGCACTGATGTAATTACTCAACTTTTCGAGACGAATCAAAATCCGTCGTCAAAATTGAGCTACAATCATTTTTTGACCCAACTTAACCAATTTTTCCAACGTTTTTGAGCATACCTCGGAAACGGAGGGTCGGCGCCCAAATTAACCATCGAATTCGTACTCAGCGTGAGAAATTGAGTTGAAAACAGTCTTTAATTCACAATTTTTGTTTTTCCTCGAATTTTGAAAATTTCTCCATTCTATACATCATGATTTTTTTGAGGCAAAAAAATTTTTGGAAAGCTTCGGCGTCGGCGCTGGTGCTAATTACTCAATTTTTCGAGACGAATTCAAATCCGTCTTCAAAATTGAGCTACAGTCTTTTTTCGACCCAAATTGGCCAATTTTTCCGACTTACTCGAGCTTTCCTCGGAGACGGAGGGTCAGCACCCAAATTAACCATCGGAATCGTACTCAGCGTGAGAAATTGAGTTGAAAACAGTCTTTAATTCACAATTTTTGGTTTTCTCGAATTTAAAAAATTTCTCCATACCTAAACATCATGTCTTTTTTGGGGCAAAAAATTTTCGGAGAGCTTCAGCGTCGACGCTGGGGCTAATTTCTCAATTTTTCGAGACGAATATCAAATCCGTCGTTAAAATTGAGCTACAATCACTTTTTCGACCCAAATTGGCCAATTTTGTCAACTTTCTCGAGCTTATCTCGAGAACGGAGGGTCGGCGCCCAAATTAAAAATCAAATTCGTACTCAGCGTGAGAAATGAAGTTGAAAACGGTCCTTAATTCACAATTTTTCGTTTTTTCGAATTTAAGAAATTTCTCCGTTCTATTACATCATGTCTTTTTTGGGGCAGAAAAATTTTCGGGGAGCTTCGGCATCGGCGCTGGGGCTAATTACTCAATTTTTCGAGACGAATTAGAATCCGTCGTCAAAATTGAGCTACAATCATTTTTTGACCCAAATTGGCCATTTTTGCGATTTTTTTCGAGCTTATCTCGGGAACGGAGGGTCGGCGCCCAAATTAACCATCGATTTTGTACTCAGCGTGGGAAATTGAGTTGAAAACAGTCTTCAGGTCACAATGGAGGGTCGGCGCCAAAATTAACCATAGAAATTTTCAAAATTCTATAAAATCAAAAATGTTCAATTAAAGACTGTTTTCAAGTTTTCACGCTGAGATCGAATTCGGTGTTCAAAATTTGGCGGCGACCCGGCCTCCGTTCTCGAGATACACACGAAAATTTGGTCAATCTGGGTGAAGAAATGACTGTAGCTAAATTTTGACGACGGTTCTGAATTCGTCTCGAAAAATTGAGTATGTATAGGAATAATTAATAGAAGACACTCCGGTGCACAGTACTTTTAATAACGAGAGCTATACAGATAGTGCGTACAGTCGACGAGTACAAAAGGCGAATGAATTGCAGCAAACTTTTTCAGTACGTTAGACAAAATATAGCACGTTACAAACTGCATTCAACATACACACACAACCGATTATCTATTACACTCCGCTCTCACTTCTCGACATGCATATAGTTCCACAAGTAATTAGCCCCAGCGTCGACGCCGAACCTCTCCGAAAATTTTTCACCCGAAAACAGACATGATGTATAATGGAGAAATTTTCAAAATTTGAGAAAATCAAAAAATTTGAATTAAAGACTGTTTTTGACTCAATTTTTCACGCTGAGTTCGAATTCGGTCATTTGCGCGACCCTCGTTCGAATACTCTTGTGCGGGGGACGCTCATTGAACCGCATAGAATTCTCAAATTTGAAATATCAAACTCGAATTAAAGATTTTTTCGGATCAAGTGGTGAATCATTAATGGGATTCTGAGATTTCAAAATTCAATTGGTGAAAATGACGAGCAATTTGCAATCGATTCGTCTCGAAAAATTGAGTAATTAGCCCCAGCGTCGACGCTGAACCTCTCTGAAAATTTTTTCGCCCCAAAAAAGACATAATGTATAGTATGGAGAAATTTTCAAAATTTGAAAAAATCAAAACGTTTGAATTAAAGATTGTTTTCGGCTCAATTTTTCACGCTGAGCTCGAATTCAGTGGTCAATTTTGGCGGCGACCCTCCGTTCTCGAGATTTCCTCGAAAAATTGGTCAATGTGAGTGAAAAAATGACTGTAGCTCAATTTTGACGACAGATTGAATTCGTCTCGAAAAATTGAGTAATTAGCCCCAGCGTCGACGCTGTAGCTCTCCGAAAATTTTTTCGCACCAAAAAAGACATGATGTATTTATTATATGGAGAAATTTACAAAATTTGAGAAAATCAAAAATTTCGAATAAATGAGTGTTCCTTACTCAATTTTTCACGCCGAGTTCGAATTCGTTGTTCGAATTTTGCGGCGACCCTCCGTTCCCGAGATACATTCGAAAATTTTGGAAAAATTGATCAATTTGGGACAAAAATGACTCTAGCTCAATTTTGACAACGGATTCGAATTCGTCTCGAAAAATTGAGTAACTAGCCCCAGCGCCGACGCCGTAGCTCTCCGAAAATTTTTTCGCGCCAAAAAAGACATGATATATATGGAGGAATTTTCAAAATTCGAAAAAATCAAAAATTTTGAATTAAAGACTGTTTTTGACTCAATTCTTCACGCTGAGTTCGAATTCGGTGTTTAATTTTGGCGGCGACCCTTCGTTTTTGAGATACACTCGAAAATGTGGTCAAAATGGATCATAGAATGACTGTAGAGCTCACTTTTGACGACGGATTTGAATTCGTCTCGAAAAATTGAATAATTAGCCCCAGCGCCGACGCCGAACCTCTCCGAAAATTTTTTCGCCCGGATAAAGACATGATGTATAAGTATGGAGAAATTTTCAAAATTCGAAAATATTAAAAATTCTTAATTAAAGACAGTTTTTGGCTCAATTGTTCACGCTGAGTTCGAATTCGGTGTTCAATTTTGGCGGCGACCCTCCGTTCCCGAGATACACTCCAAAAATTGCTCAATATTGGTGAAAAAATGACTGTTGCTCAATTTTGACGACGGGTTTAAATTCGTCTCGAAAAATTGAGTAATTAGCCCCATCGCCAAGACCGAACCTATCCGAAAAATGTTTCACCCGAATAAAGTCATGATGTGTATGCAAAAATTCTCAAAATTCGAAAATAATTAAAAATTTTGCATTAAGGACTGTTTTTGACTCAATTTTTCACGCTGAGTTCGAATTCGGTGTTTAAATTTGGCGGCAACCTTCTGTTCTCGAAATATACTCGAAAAAGTTGGAAAAATTTTGCAATTTGGGTGAAAAAATGACTGTTTTTCAATTTTAACGAGGAATTTGAATTCGTCTCGAAAAATTGAGTAATCAGCCCAGCGCCGACGCCGAACCTCTCCGAAAATTTTTTTGCCCGAAACGAGACATAATGTTTAGTATGGAGAAATTTTCAAAATTCGAAAAAATCAAAAACTTTGAATTAGGTAGAATGTTTTCGGCTCAATTTTTCACGCTGAGTTCGAATTTGGTGTTCAATTTTGGCGGCGACTCTCCGTTCTCGAGATACACTCCAAAAATTGCTTAATTTTGACGACGGATGTGAATTCGTCTCGAAAAATTGAGTAATTAACCCCAGCGCCGCCGCCGAAGCTCTCCGAAAATTCTTTCGCCTCAAAAAAGACAGGCGGTAAGTATTTTCAAAATTCGAAAAAATTAAAAATTTTGAATTATTAATTGTTGTTGACTTAATTTTTCACGCTGAGTTCGAATTCGGTGTTCAAATTTGGCAGCGACCCTCTGATCTGGAAATACACTCGAAAAAGTTGGAAAAATTGGTCAATTTGGGTGAAAAAATGTCTGTAGCTCAATTTAGACGACGGATTTGAATTCGTCTCGAAAAACTGAGTAAGTAGCACCAGAGTCGTCGCCGAACCTCTCGGAAAATTTTTTCGCCTAAAAAAAGACATGATGTGTACTATACATCATGTCTTTTTTGAGACAAAATATTCAAAATTCGAAAAAATCAAAAATTTTGAATTATTAACTGTTGTTGACTCAATTTTTCACGCTGAGTTCGAATTCGGTGTTAAAATTTGGCAGCGACGCTTCATTCCCGAGATACACTAAAAAAATTTGGAAAAGTCGGTCAAATTAAATCAAAAAATGACTGTAGCTCAATTTCGACGATGGATTTGAATTCGTTTCGAATAATTGAGTAACTAGCGCTAGCGCCGACGCCGCAGCTCTCCGAAAATTTTTTTACTCCAAAAATGACATGATGTAGGTATGTATGAAGAAATTTTCAAAATTCAAAAAAATTTAATTGAAGACTGTTTGTTACTCAATTTCTTACGCTGATTCCGAATTCGGTGTTCAAATTTGGCGACGACGCTCAGATCACGAGATACACTCCAAAAGGTTGTCAAAAGGATTCAAATGAGGACTTTAGCTCAATTTTGTCATCGAATTTGAATTCGTCTCGGGAAATTGAGTCATTAGCACCAGAGCCGACGCTCTCCGTAAAATTTTTCGCCCGAAAAAAGACAGGACGTACTATGGAAAATTCTTCAGTATTCGAAAAAATTAAAAATTTTGAATTAAAGACTGTTTTTATCCCAATTTTTTACGCTGTATTTAAATTTGCTGTTCAAATTCCACGGCGATGCTCGTTCCTCGACATACGTTCGAAGAGGTTGGTTAAATTGATCAAAAATTGACTGTAGCTCGATTTTGATGACAGATGAGATGAATTTGTTTCGAAATATCCTCGAAAATTCCTACGTCCAAGATACATATTGTGTAGGTTGGAGGAGTTTGCAGTCTTGTTCGGGAGGGAAGAAATTGCCAGGTGGTTCCTCGAAGCACGTCCATTCTTGCTCATTTCCTTGCACTAGTAGTTCAGACAAAAACAGAGTATGCTCTACTCGGTGAACTTTCTGCAAAATTCGTAATCTGTACAGAGGCGATAAAAAGTACAGTCGATTCGGTTAATCTTGGACTGTTTTGGGCTCACACGTACATTTCATCACATGTTGTCTACCAATTCACCTTACGAACTACTAATAATAAATCTGGGAATAACGTTATCGCAATCTGCTGAGTCGAGCGGTTACGTATCGGACGTTAGACGCTATTATAAATCATCCTACCAGAACCGAGATAAATAAGAACTGTACTGCGTTATCATGTAGAAATTTAAGAAAATAGATGAAGAAGGGGAACGAATGAAAAAGCTCAGACAGGTTATTTTTCGTAGCATACACAAAGTATTGCACCAAATATGATGTACCACATCTCGTATCGCACCATGTGAGCGTATTCGTGCTGAAGTCGAACATTACTCGCTCGTAGAAGCTGTCACAGCTGTAATACCACTTCGGTTAATTATTTTGAATATCGAACGAATTAAACTATTTCCGGTCTCGAGTCCGTAATTGATCGTCGACGGGACCGCTACTCGCCACAATCGAGCCATTCTTGTGCGTCCAGAAATAGTCGCGCTTTTCGAGTCTCACTCTTCACGCTGACGAAACGGTGTTTCGCAACCTAAGCTCCATCGATGTGCAACCAGTTCGCGGGCGATACGTTTCCTTAAACACGAAGCGAAACAGGATCGTAAAGTACTTCATATCTTCGTAACACGTCGAGGCTTCATCTGATCACGACGCATTAAGCCGTACCCACCCTCGCAGCTGTATCGTAGAATTCGTTAAGAGAAAACTGGAGGCATGTCCGACGAGAGCACCAAACTTCTAGCGGCCGATGGCAATGCCGACTTGACCGGTAGTCGTAATTACGCTGATGATGAAGACAACGATTACCATGAGATGTCGCCGATAAAAGAAGCAAACAAAACTCGCTACGGTACTATCAAGTACAGGACCAGGAATCGCACCACTGGGTCGCTGTCGGCTAAAAAATATTATTATATCCCTTACACCGAAGAAGAGAGGTTAGTACTGGCGAGCTGGCGAGCAACGCCAAACTTACTGCATACTAGATACAACAGGGTAGATGGGCAAATTTGGCGACAGGCTCAATTGTGGCCACCTTGAAAGTTAGCACACTGTAAAAATTCTGCAATTATTGAAAGAACTGATTGCGCCACTTTGGTGTTTTCGTGTTCTTTACTTTCCGCGGATTGTGCAAACCCTGTTCTGCATGACTGCTACATAGTACTCTGGAGAATGGCTGTCATTTCTTGGTGGCCTCATTTGGTGTATCTACATTACCTCTATAGCTAACTAGACCAGTCAGAGCTAAAGATCGTATTTTCTTGATCATTATAGGCAACAAGAGCAAGCTCGTCAGAAGAAGATTGTGCTGTCTACGCTCGCGCTGTGCTTGATAATGATACTCGGTGGTTTTATACCCCTGATTGTATGACGAATCCATACGCAACGGCGGAGCCTGTACCGAAACTAAGGTACGAAGGGTAAAGTATATCTCTTTTTCTAATTTGCTCTCAACCCGAGCCCTGGAATCCGCCCCTTCGAGCATTACTTCAGAGACGTCGGGGAGGCTGTTAGGGATGTCTTAGCCTTCTTCCCTTCTGGCCGAAAAACCGGCCTAGGTCGAAATCTGGCGAGTTTCTATGTGAGCTCGTAACCGGGACCTTTGTATTCCGAGACCAACGCGCTATCCACTCGGCCAACCAGACCATAGGGTAAAGTATGCCACGTTGACAAATTTTTTACATTCCCACTCTCTACAGCCACCCGTCTCTCTCTCTCTCTCTCTCTCTCTCTCTCTCTCTCTCTCTCTCTCTCTCTCTCCCCTCCCTCCTCCCTCCCTCCCTCCACACACACACACACACACACACACACATAGTGGCAAACCGAAGTTATCGGAATAAAGTAGGTACATGTTGTGCAATTTTTGAACAGATCCAACCATTGGAAGGGTTTCAAAAATTGAAAAGAAAAAAATTCATTTTGTGTCATGGTGATGACACACCCATTTGAAATGCATATGTTTCAAAGTTGCCATGGTGACACAAAAGACGATAGGGATGCTACCACTTTGACGCAGCTAAAGAAATGAAAGAGTATGAAAGACTTCTTTAAACATCTTACAAAATTTAATTAAAAACGTTTTACAAATACAGTCAATTAATTATGATTCTGGAAAATACGAAAATTATTGATAGGTATATGAGTAAATAAATGTTCGGAAACTACGTGAAAACATGAAAAAAGAACTACCAGAAGTTTTTTTTTTCTCTCCTTTTTTGCGAACCATCTTTAACCAGTAAGAAAATTAAAAATTCAGTGAAATTTGCAATAATTTCAATATTTTAGAATAGGTATGTGTCATTTTGGCAGTACACAAGAGTGTGTCTTTGTGGCACTATACCTATGGCAAAAATTGCGTAAATTGACCATATTCTCACGTAGGAGAAAGAGAATGCATGTACAACACTATTAGGTGATGAAACTAATGAATAAGACATGTATAGGTGAATATTCCTTACTTTGCCATAAAACTTCTTCAGAAAACCACAACTTCTATTTTCGTGGACGCGCTCCGCCGTTTAGTTGTTAGAAAATAAGTACATTATCACAGTTCTGGAAAGAAACATACAGCTAATTTTGCCGACACCTAAATAGAGCAATGTTTTATCTCTTTTTACCCAACTTTATACATTTCCCCAGTAGAGAGTGCTAATAGTTCAGCTCAAAATGATGGGTGTGTCATTATGGCATACTTTACCCTATGCAGGTACCGGTGTTCAGAGACGAGCAAAGTCAATATTTGCTGCACATCTTGCATCATCAGAATTACAAAAATATATAATCCCGAACTAAACGTTTTGACCTCATTTCCAAATGACCTTCAAATTGCGGTTTACAGATCACAAAATGCTCTTAGAATAAGATTTAAGACACTACCTCTCAGAATCATCATAAAGATTTTGATATGTACGTAATGGGTTTCTGAATAATTTGCTGATTAGGGTGGCACTTTACCTTCTTCTATTTTTTTTTTTCGATTCTTACTACCGTAAGAAAGAGCGATGTATTTCAGTATCCTCCTCTTGGGTGATACCTTGCTGTGATGAGGAGGCTTAAGCATAAAAAATGAAAAAATTAAAAAGACTCTCTATAAAAGCGATGGAAAACTACAACAGTATCTCTTCCCAGGAAATGTAGCTTTTCCAAATATTGATTACTGATGATGGCGTTCCAACAGGTAAATGATTTTTCCGGATGTAAAAAGCTCAGCTACTTGGAAAAGCATCGTCATAGGAAAGTTTTTTTGTTTTTTTTTAATTTATTTAAGGCGTAATTAAAATAGGAACTTGGAATATAAGAAGCTTGAATGGAGTTAGAAGATTAGAGAATCTTGAGAGAGAAATGAAGAGGCTTGATGGAGAAGGAAAATTTGCCGACAAATATTTTTTTAACTTAACATTTGCCGATTTTTTAATTAAAATATTTTTCAATTGAAAAAAATAATAATAATAAACAAACAAACAAACGAACAAACGAACAAACGTTCTTAGAAAATGGAAAATTCAAATGAACAGTTTCAAAATTTGCCAACTGCTAAATTATTGAAGGCGAGGACGTATCGATAAGGGGGCAGGGGGCAACGGGAAAATTTACCATTTCAGTCAGGCGAGTTGAAAAAATCTAACAAGTTAAAAGTTGTTTTTTTTTTGTTTTTACTTTGATATTTGGGAATTGAGTTGAGAGGATGGGAAAACCCAACAAGTCAAAAGGTTTTTCTTCTTTTGCATTGATACTTGGGAATTTTGAGTTGAGTCAGTTAGGACTTTCACAATTTTTACCCCCCCCCCCTCTTTCTCTCAAGAAAAACTCTTCGGTACGTCATTGGACTCCAGAACTCAGAATGGGATCCCAAAGTGGTTAGACTATCGACGTTAATTACTGACCTTAAGAGTAGTTGAATTCGAACATGGGCTAAATTTTGAATCTGATTCAAGCTTAAAAGACCCCATAAATTGAAATGGACAAGCACTAATTAGTTTGTACAAATCGGGTAGACTATTGAAGTGGAGAGTTCTTACGATCTTAAATTCAAATTAACAGACTGTTTTTGAACTACAATAATTTCTAAACTTTTTGACCATCCAATACAGGATTTTCTCTTAATTTTGCACCTTTCTCACTACAAACATGACAAGTCACCGTCTATGAACAAAGTTACAACTAATGACTGAGACCTGCTGACGGCCGCGATAAACTGACTCACCGGTGCCCAGCCTCCCGATCTTATCAAACTTTGAATAAGCATCTGACACTTTGATGTTTCTTCCTCTTTCTTCTGCCTCTACTAATGTACAAAATGTACATCCAAGGCGTTCGTATAAATTCCCCCCCCCCAGTCAATTTCCAGCACGCGAAGTGATTCATTTTCATCATTACAAACATCCTAATCTCTTGAGAAAGGGTTAAATCGTTAAATGCCGAATTTTCAAAAGCAGCATATATGATTTTATAGAAAATGATTGAACTATCGAAGTGAAAGTTCTTTTATTTCAATTTTCTTGTTTGAGGTGGGGGGGGGGGCTGTTACAAATTTAGTAATGACCCTTGGACCTTGGATTGGACTTCATCATTCTTAGGTTAAATGGTAATTTTTGCGTGTAATGTTGAAGAAAAAACTCTTAAAGCTTGCATCTTTACGAGCCAATATTTGAAGTCCAAAGATTGACAAAAATTAATTGACGTTGAAAACGCAAGTAATCTACTATTGAAACAGCACTATTGTAATTCCTAATTTTGGTTTAATTTTATAGTTTTTGATTTTTAAAGACTTGAATGTTCCCCTTATAATAACTCATACTTGGATAATTTTGAAATTTTTCCTCCAATTTGAATTTTGGTAATTTGATGGTTCTGAAAATGTTGAATGATTAAATCAAGTTCGTTCAATTTCGACTCTCATTTTGGTGTTTGGGGCCTACCCGAGAGTCAATATCGAAAATTTATCGCGTTGATGGAATTTCCAAATTAGGCGAAATATTGAAAGCTGAATACGTGGGGCATCAATGAAATCAGATGAAACCACACATAGTTTCTCGAGGTATCGATTTTATTTTTGGTGTCTATTTAGCAGGAGCACGTACCGAAAGGCTCCACAAAGGGCTCTAACCTAAAATATAATAGAAGTTTGTGGGCTTCAGATTGCTACTCTCTGCGGAGCTTTCTACGTCGGTTTTACAGCTAAAGTAACTTGCCTAAGATTTTGTCCCATATTTGAAGCAAATTTAAAAGGCATAAATTTTCGTAAAGTATTCCCTTTCATTTTACGCAATTTTTTGACGTAAATTTGTGCAAACACCGCTATTTTACGTATTTTTGTTTACTAAATATTTACGCCGAAAATTGGCTAAAAATTTTTTCATTTTAAACACATTGATGCAGAAAACGGCGTACAGAAGACTGAAGTTTACGTAAATTTACACAGGAAAACTGTATAAAGTAAATAACGAAATTTTACGCAAACATACGACTAAAAGTTGTGGAAAATAAAGGACGAAATTTCACGTGAATGACACGTGAGAATAATGAGTAATATTCTTTTATCTATTTGACGTAAATTTACCCCGAAAGATTGCGCAAAATGAAAGATGAAATAGATAGCTTATAAATTCTCGGGAAATGTCATTCGTTAAACATTATGAATTTACAAACATCAATGAATCGCTTTTACTAACGATTGTCATAACAAGAAAAAAAGCGTAAAGGAAAAAGCGTATCTGTTATATGTACTTAGATACTGAAATGTCCTTTATTGTTTCCGCAAAAGTGTATATACCTACTTAACGCGGGGTAGATACCCGTTTCTTTAGGATGAGTAGGTAAACTTGTGCACCAGACTGGAAATTTGATTAATAATAATGCGTGTACCTATGACAATATCGTAAAATTAATTAAAACAAAAGAGGATACCTACACATTTTGTTGGGAAGTTGGTGAAAATAAGACACGAAGTTTAACGTAAATTTAGACCGAAAAATTGCGTAAAATGAAAGAACAAGGCTGAAAAACTGCGTGGAAAAAAACATTTTACGTCAAATAATTCCGTAAAAAGTACTCCAATAAATTGGGTAAAATGAATGACAGAATTTCACGTTAATTTACGTTGGAAGATTTCGCAAAATAAAATAAGGTACATGCCCTAATTATTGTCAAGCAAAGAAGAATGACGATGGTCGGCAAAGTAATTAACCTGCGAGGTTTTTGACTGGGAGGGGAGAAAGAGGAAGGATTAGAGTACGTTTTGACCTTACTTATGGAATACTTGATTTAGTGTCGAGCTTTATTCATTTTATTTTGCAAGCCGTAGTCGCGCGATGTTCGTATCAGGGGGGAAACGTATCCCCTCCCTGACAGCGACTAAGCCCAAATTTGGGCATATGCCTCTCCGCAAACTCTCCATTTTAGACGATTGACGGCCACTCTCCCCCACCCAATCATTATTACATTCATGAATTCGTCTCCCCATCTCGTCACCGGTCTGTCATGTGATCTTTTTCTCTCATACGGCGTCCAAGCATCTACTTTCCTTCCCCACCTCTTTTCCTTCTGTCTTAAAATATTCCCGGCGCGTACTTTCACTTCAGTTTCTTCACAAAGTATTCTATGTCCGTCATATTGGATTTTTTTTCTTAAAATTTGGTTGCTAATTTTGTCCTCCCTCCCTGCTAATGCCAAAAATGCTCCTTTCCATAGCTCGTTGCGTTTTTTGAAGCTTCTGCGTACCATCTTTTGTTAGGACCCATGTCTGGGCAACCGAACGCGTGCAGCTTTCCCATATATTTGTTTTTAAATTATTGCTATAAAATCGAGGTCTCATGCACACTTGACCTAAGTAACAAATCTAACATTTTTCAGGGAAACGTTTTGAAAATTATTGCCTCGATGCATTTTTAACATGTAAACTGGTTACAGAAGGCAATTCAGGTATCTAATCAAACTTCACGCACCAGCTGTGATAATTAAGTACAGAATACAAAGGTTCATTACTTAAGACAATGGGCATGAGATAAAACCATGTATTTGTACTTAGGTCAAATAACATGCACCCACTAGCAGACAGAAAATTAAATAATTCGATATTTCATTCGCGCAGGCTGACAGCATACACAGCTGCAGTAACAGTATTATGTGGACGCTGTTCAACAAAAGGGTACCAACTAACATTTGTAAACAAAATGAGTTATTACTTATTAGTATCGTTGGAAAGAGCGTAAAAAGTAGAATTTTTCAAAACTGGGCCCCCGATTCAAAAATGTGTATACTCACGTTGAAAAAAGCTCATCAGTAAACACTATGTCATATACTTAGTTTCTACATAGCTCTCTTGAACTTTGAATCACGTGTTCTCAAAAAGTAGATTTTGCTAGTTGGTTTCCTTTTGCTGAACAGCGTTCATGTGTACTTAGGTCACTTTCCATCAAAAAGTCACTTAGGTCATATATGCATGAGACACTCGAAATTACCTTTAACCTGCCAGGTCGCTTTGCGACCTAGAATTAGGGTCGGCCTTTCAGCTGATGTCTGGGCGGCTATTCCACACGAAAAAACCAACTTCGAACAAAAAGTACGATCGCACTTGGACGCTGTATAGCGTAAGGGAATCAACCAGCAAAATCTGTGGTTTTTTTTAGAACACGTGATTCCAAGTTCAAGAGCCATGTAGAAACTATCTGACATAGCGTTTACTGATAAGCTTTGATCAATGTGAGTACACATTTTTGAATCGGGGGCCCAATTATGGAAAATTCTACTTTTTACGCTCTTTCCGACGATACTAATTACTCATTTTGTTTACAAATATGTCGGTTGGTTCACACCGACCCTACTTTCAGCAAGAATCATACACAATAATAGTACAAACCTCACAAAATGAACTCCTTTCATTGATTCCTTTATGTTGGTAACTCGAGTCACTTTTGCAGAGACTGTATAAGCACGATGTAAAACCGCATCTTCCTATCCGTTTCTTTACTCACAATTACGTTCACTTATACATTTAAAACCACAAGCGCCACTGTTGAAAGCAAACGCAATTCATTCTCGTCATCTCGTGTATCTCGTTTGTTTGTCCACATGCTTACTTTTAAATCTGCAAGCACGAATATAGGGCTCTATTGTTTCACATAGGTATGCTAGACCGCCATTTTGGTTCAGGTTTTGTTGCTACCAACGCATAAATACACAGAGTCGCGCCAAAAATAAATCTTGGAGTCGCGCGGTATCATTCGCTCTAGAAGTTTTCAAAAAGCTGAACCAAAATGGCGGCCTAGCATACCCTTAACGAATACAGCGTAGCAAGCGCCACTGTTGCGTCGGGTAGATCTTCATTATTATTATTATTTCCATTGTATAAGGGTCAGCGCTTAGTGCCCAGTACTTTTGCCATTCTTTCTTGACCTTGATATTTAATTTTTTATCCCACCGGCTTTTAAAGGACAAAACTCGTCCAAAATATAATACTTCTTCCTTCCATTTTTACTTCGTATCCTCCAATTTTACCGGTCTTTTTTGTCGTTCGACAAAATGAAGGATTTTGTAATTCAACAGGAATCGGCAAGAGGCGATGAGCACCGATGAACACGCATTCGAGAACAAAATTCCACCTTTATTTGTCGCATTTTATTTCAGAAAAGTATAAAGTTATTCGAAAAAAACTGACAACGTGCTGTAAGTTTACAAAAGTGCATAAAGAGACAAAAAGTTGAAGAACAGTAATTAGCTGGTCTAAAGGAAGACAGGCGTTGCCTATCAACATCAACAGAGATTCCCCAGTTTATCTCCATCCCTGCTTCTTTACTTTTTATCCATAGTTCCTTCCCCATTTTTTTCTGTTCATCGATCGATTCAGCCATGATAACCGCCACGTCCTCCGCATATCTGAGGTTGCTCAGATATTGACCATTGATTTTTAAGCCCTTTTGTTCCCATTCGAGATACGTGAATATTTCTTCGAGCGCGCATTTAAATAGATTGAGGGAGAGAGGATCTCCTTGCCTTACACCTTTTTCAATTTTAAATTTTTTGCCCTTCTTATCCAATCAAATGTATGCTTCGGAGTCTTCGTATAACTTTCTGATTAATCTGATAAATTTTGGGTATACCCCCTGCTTCGCCATCGCATTCCATAGAAATGAATGGTTTAGAGTCCAATGCTTTCTTAAAGTCGATGAGAGGAGGAAATTAGTATACAGATTATATTCGTTGGATTTTTCTATAATTTGATTCATAGTGGATAGAGGTGATCAGTTGTTGAAAAATTTTTTCTGAATCCTGCTTTCTTTTGGTTGGTTTCATGCGACCTGATTAGATATGCAATCTTTTATGATTTTTTTTTCTTCAAAAATTTACTTAAATTTGAAGTCAGACTAATTAATCTAAATTATTCACATTTTGAACGTCCCCCTTTTTAAATAGTAATATTATTTCTGCTACTTTCCATTGTATTGGTATAACTTCCTCCTCAAATATTTTGTTAAATAGGTCTCTAAGAGGTATTGACAGCTCCTCCACAAAGTCCTTCAGGAACGAGTTCTCTACCTGATCTAGACCCGCGATTTTATTGGTTTTCAATATTTTCAGATTATTATAGGTGATTTCGCTGATCACTACCTTTGGTATCTCTTCTTCTTCTCGACACATCATAGTATCGAGCTTTAAGCTTATAAAATTGGCTGGCGATATTTGGAGCCCTACAAGTTGTGTTTTTAATAACGCCAGCTCGTGTTTTTTGTTTTTCAAGGAATATTGTAGGAGTGTTTTGGAGTGCTTTTGGATGATAAATCAGGGACAGGTAAAATAGGGCGCAGGGGACAATTTAATATCCAATAATATTAAAATGAAAATTTCAAAACACTTTTTTTTTCGGATTTCAATGTGCGAGATTTCTACGACATTGAGCCACACAGAAAAGATAACACATTCAGCGTACCTGATGAAGTTTCGGCCCGGTCCATGTTACCTACTAAAAAATGAGCAGGTGGCGTTGTTAGGAACCAGGCGTTATTTGGGGCAGGTATTACCTTACAAAATTTAACACGACCGTGTGCCAAAACGTTGTGTTGAATAAAAAAATCTTTTCTCGCTGTGCAACTACCTCTTCAACAACAGACAATGTGGAAATTCCGCTACCTCACAGATATTCGACCACTTACAAGCCAGGAAAATCCGTTTACCGCTCAGTGATATAGTTACGTGGAACTTCACTAGTATCATCAAATAAAGGGCTCCCTGAATCCTCAGAGTTGACGTTGTATGTGACATTTTACCGATTTTAATCTGATACTGTGACAATATTGCACCGCCATACTCGCAATTCTGTACACCATGGTCATGTCTACGGCCCAAACCCTGTTTTCTCACGTGGAATTTGTAGGTATAGTTAAATAGTTATGCCTCGCAAATAATTTTGTATATCCTTCTACTGATTTCCGGATCTATTCACTGTCGACCGCAGACATATTTTCCGCGATGAGATCACGTAAAAACTTCGACTCATTTGACTACAAATCATTGCTTTAAAGGCAACCATCGTTCTTTCACCCCAGAAATAAGAAAATCGCAGATAACATTATCCTAATGAATCCTCCAAGTGTTCAAAGATTCAAAATTTAAGGATTTAAAAAAAATCTCGAACTGCCCAATTCTAGCAGTGATATTGGTTAAGCACGGGTCTCGGGCTGATCTCCTGGCATTATTCGTATTTTATAGTTTCTCTAATACTGTCATACACGCCGACATCGCGACAGAAAATGATCACCGGGAATGCGGTAAAGCAGTCCGATGCTTAGGTTTTCTGCATTACACCCGGGTGTAAACCGGGTGAAAGGGCTTACAGAGGGTGTACTCAGCAGTGAGCCCGGTAGCTATCCTGAAATACCCTCGGTAAGCCAGGTGAAAAAAGGAAGAAAGAGGGCTTATTCTGGGTAGTTGTCGCTGATTGGTTGAAGAATGGTGTAAGCCAGGCGCCAAGTGGGCTGAAAAAGGGTAGTTCTTCCATGGGCGTAAAAAGAGTGTTTCATTTAGCATCGGGAGTAAAGGCGGGCACACGTACACGAATACAACAGGCGTGACTAGAGCAACATAAAATTGCGAATCTACAGAAAGGTTTAGGAACTGCCGCTTCTTTCCATAACGAGTCAGTGACTCAATAACCATCGACCTGGCCCGGTCTAGTATTGGCAATATTGGCGTAAATCTTGTCACCTTTTTTTTCAATAGCCGATACGACAGCAAACGAAGAAGGTTTCAACATTTCAACAACGTGACCAATATGCTGCATACCACGAACAATTTCCTGAAATTAAATAACAAAAAATCAATCAACAGTCATGTATAAACAGAAGTAGGTACTATAGTACAGGTACATACATTAAGATGAATACACTTGATCATTATTTTGATTCTTAATAAGTGTACCGAATGTAACTCAGCCTTTCAATAGTCAAAGTTACTCGTGACAGGCTAACAAGTAAATAAGATATCCCGAATTCGAACATTATATCACTTAATGATTTTTATCATGTAAGCAAAATATAATACACTATCTGACCCGCTTTGTGGTTCATCTAGACCGTGTGTTAAAGTGACTTTTGGTAACAATGAGTCCGCTAAAGTGAGTTAGATAGAAGAACATTGGTATCTAGTTCTCCGTATTGCAGTCCACATAAGTTATTACTAATCAAATGAATTATCTGGTGCATAATTTTTTCACATTATTTGGTTTCTAAACTTGGGACCAGCTACCTATTATTTTACTTAGGTAGGTATGTTTAAAAATATGTAGATTAGCGAAAGTATAACATGCGTGAATGTATGCAGTACCTACACTTTATCTATATACAAATCTTTCGCACTATTTTGCATTACTTGGACAGAGGAAAGAAGGCTTTAATGAATAAAAATGAAAGATTCTGCATGAGTACTGATATATTATTGCTTTAAATTCGCTAGTGAGGTAGTAGGTTACGACCGAAGAGCCCTGGATAAACAATGTTGTCTGTAGGTATGTTCATCTAACGCCAACAAAAACTAATTTGAACTGATGACTCTTGACCAAGCTACACACAGCTGTCGATCAGGACGCGACCGCCGTCAGATAAACTCGAGAACACTAGGATTTTGGACAAGAAAGATGTAGCAAAAATAGTATGAATGAGCCAGGTACATGCATTCAAAATAGTTCATAAATATAATTAATTTAAAAACATCAGTGAATCGCTTTTACTTTAAAGATTGTTACGATAACGAGAAAAAAAGCGTAGAAGAAAAAGCGCATCTGTTATACTTAGGTACCGAAATGTCCTTTATTGTTACCGCAAGTGTAAATACCTACTTAACGCGGAATAGATACATGTTTCTTTAGGATGAGTAAGTAGGTAAACTTGTGCACTAAATTGGACTTTTGATTAGTAATAATGCGGGTACCGCTGACAATAAATGATATTTGTAGCTGTATAGTTATTTTATATTTTCATATTTCATATTTTACTACATGAAACACACGATACCGGGACCAACACTGGTTAGAACTCTCTCCCTTTAAATGCAGTCAGAAGAAGCATTTCAGTATGTTTTTTAGCCCATAATTACAACAAGAAGACGGGGTATGTACCGTAGCGACCATTAACCTCCTCCAAAAACTGAGCCCTTTCTACGCTCGTGCGTGAGTTGATGGATGGGTTATAGTGTAGCGCGTGGTGGTTAGGAGGTCCCCTACGTAAAGTTACTGAACCTTCGGGAGTTTATAACAGGAAATAGCTTCAACTCGCGCTAGGTTCAATCATAGAAGATTTTGATCTATTTGCTGTTTATCGCTTCATGTTTGTGTTATTCAGACAAAAATGTTGGTGTTTTCAAAAATTCAATCGAATCATTAGAAGAAATGCTGAAAATAGTTCCCTAAAACTGAAATTTCAGGAATACGGGGCTGAAAATAGGCCGTTTAATATATAAATGAGTACAAAACAATATCCAAATAAACTATGGTCGCATTAAATCAGATGTAAACGTAATAATGAGGTATTTTGAGCTCGTTTTAGAAATTTCATATTTCCCAACCTCCTAATAACTTCTGAAGGGAGACAGTTACAGTCACCAAATGTTAACATAATGTTAATAAGTTCAATGCGAAACATTTCCGAAAGTCTAGTATAAGCCCCCCCCCCTCCCCCCAGCTTCAACTGTTCACCCGTGTCAACTTCGAACAATCACACATAAGAGCACATACAGATAGACACTTTCATACACATATCAGAGATGAAGATTTCACTAGTTTGTACGTTTATTCTGGCCGAATGAATACAGGGTGGGCAAAAAGTTAGTAGGTATCGGGAAGACCCATTTTCACCATAGAAAAAGCATTAGGAAAATGGGTTTTCCCGGAACTAACTTTTAGCCCATCCTGTATATTATGTTTTTCAGAAGAGTGGATTACTGCTAAGTTTATAACAAAAACGTACAAACACGACCATATTAGAAGAGAGTGCCTACACTACCCCCATTATCTGTAGGTACAAATTATTGAAAAACTAAAAAACAACGTACCCTTGAGACACATCTAGAAAAAGTACAAATTTTTGATTTTTTGTTTTTTTTTTGCTTCCTGACTCAGGAATAGGGGAAATTCAGACGCCCAGCAGAATCTGAGTTGTGGGACCTCCAAATTCTGAATCCAGCTATGCGCGCAAATATGGAACGCGCTGAACACGTACTTAATCCTTACATATATAGGTCTTACGTTCGATATTTCGGGATAATACTGCCAGACCATCGGCAAGAGCTGGTGATGAAACAATACATTATCGATCGCGTTTCTCGCTGTTTCATTCAAAAATAAAATTCGCGCCGTTGCCTGAAAATTTTACAGAAACGATGAATGAAAAAAAAAATGAACATCATCAGTCCTACGAAACGAGGATGAAGAGGATTAAAAAGTGATAAACATAAATATCAACCATTATAGAGAAACGCAATACTCAATTTGGTTTTCATATTTTTAAAATTGGGTCGCCCCTCCCCCTCCTCCGTAGATTTCACACTGTCAGTAATAAAGGAGGGTCATTTCAAGTTCCTGCTTTTTCTAAAGGCTCAAGGGGCGATGAACCCCTCCCTCCCGTGGATTCGTCAACGTATGTATCTAAGGAAACAATAAAGAGAAACATAATGTGACGTGTCACATAAGAACAATGAATTAGGAATTATAATAATATGGAGATGATATACAGGATAGGTAATCATCTGTATGATATATGGAAATAATTTCGAAATGAAATACTTATAGGAAAATTATAAGGGGAATCATGGGGCGAAAGTATACATAAATAAACTAACAGAAAAGCATCATAAGGGGAAATCGTTAAAGAAAATTATACAGGTAAATAGGTACACAAATATCACGTAAGGTATCATAAAGGAATATTTTCTACACGGAAATCAAAGAAGGGAAAACTAACAGAGGAATCTTGAAGTAGAAACAGTTAGAAAAAATAGAGAAACAATGATTGTAGAAGATGAACGCTGATCATTTACGAAAAAAATAGATGAGAAATCATACACAGAGTTTTGTGCAGGGAAATCCTACAGAGAAATCATGCACAAGGGAATTATGAATAGAAAATAAGTATAGGGAAACGATAAAGAAAAATAATACAGAAACATCGTATGGGTTATTCTTCAAAAATGTTAATATTTTAGCCCCCAGCAGTTATCTCACAAACTATTAATTAATGATAAGGGCTTTTCTTTTTCGTTGATACGAGTAGGTATGACTCAATTCTACTTTTTCAAGCTTTCAGAAGAAAATTTGATCCACTTTTAATGGATCAAAATTGGACTAAATATGCTGAAATGTCCGTCGGCATGGCTGTCTCTCGAACAATTTTTATTATTTTTCCCCCTAAATTTTCATGCTGTAGGTATATTAGAGGAAACTGACAACGTAGTGCTACTTTAAATTGGTGAAGGAATCACAAGGTAGCATTGAAATCGCATCTTCACAGGTGGGAGTCAGTATGGCCAGCTTTGAAAATTATTCCTCGATTTTCTATTTATCGGCATGGCTCTTTTCCAACCAATCACAGAACGGGAGTTTCAGTATTTTTTCGTCGCAATTAATGGTCAAATTGTATATTCCTATCAAAGCAATACGGTCCGCATATCAAATCCTTTTTTTTTTTTTTTTTTTTTTGTAACGAGACTTGTGCATTTACGTATTACACTGCACAACAGCATAAAAACAATGGGATGAGATTATATGATTTTAGCTGTATTTTGAATGCTGAATACGATGGCGTTATCCATTTTTCTCAAGAACCTCTCATTTTCCATACTCAAAATTAAAATTTTATTGAAATTTTCACGTTTTATTCCTTTTTGTCGTGCGGGAATAGCTACACTGATACTGATAACAATACTGAACGCGTATTGTTGTTCGATCAGTAGTATCATCTTGATGATACTAAAATTCGCATGATAGGAAAAAACAATAAACTATAATCAAAAAAGTAATATCGGCATTAAATTCCTCGTTGAAAATACATATAGAATCATGTATTCTCATGCCATTGTTTTTTGAAAAATTTCAAATTGTTGTGTAGTGTTATTGTCTATAAAATTAAGAATCTAAAAAAAAAAGTGTCTTTCGGCATGGTCATCTTTATACAACGATAGACGTTCTAATTACATCTAGTTAATGGGTTAATATTTCTTGATCAACTTTCCATATATTGGTTTGTTCTGGAATCTACTAATCGACGGCAGAACACTTTTTGTTCGCTATTGTCTTTCGGTATGGATTTTTTCATGTGTCCTTCGGCATGGCATGCATCATTTTGACTGCTATGCCAAAATACAGAATCCCCTCACTGTCGACCCAATATTACCAATATGTTATACAGAACGCCTCTTAACGACTCCCATCAAAAAAAGTCAAATATCTCCTACTTTCCTCCATGAAAAAACATGCCTGAAATATCAACATTTTTGAAGAATGACCCATATGGGAAAATCATACAAGAAAATTTTAAGTAGGGAAATAATGTAGAAATAGCGAATTTTTGCACTATTCGCTCTAACGTTATCATATACAGACTTCTAACTGGCTCAAAAGGTACTTAACACTACACAGTACCCTTTACCCAATGCGCAATCAGTTACTCTCTAGTGATACGTTATACCCAGTTACCCGCGGAAAAGTTACCCATTTGTTACCCTCGAATTGCCCTCAGATTACCCTTGTTCCCCTATAGTTACCCGGGTAACTTGTGGGATTCTGCGCATCGGGTATCAAGAATGTACAAAAACTCCCTGTAATCATACAGAGAACGAATAAAGTAAATCTGCAAGAACTGGTATGATCATAAGAATAGAGTTAGGAGTCAGGTACCTAACTTTTATTGTTATGTTATTTGATTCATACAGTTAATCTGTAGTTACGTTAATGTTATCGATTTCTTTGGTCAACGGTCCCTTTAACTGTTATATAAAGTCAATGGCTATTGTTATGATTACCTTTATTATTTGATTCCAATTGTTAATCATTATGATTATATTTTTAATTTTCCTTGGTTACAGGTTGTTTAGTGGTTATTACATGGTTGCAGATTTCATTCTGACACAGTGCTGTTATATTTGTCACAATACAATTGATGATTATTGGTACGGTCATGTTTTTCAATTCATATGCTTAGTTGTGATGTTGAACTTATGTTATTTGATTTATGTGGTATTAATAGTTAGGGTCATGGTATCAACTTCCTTTAGCCAGCCGTTATTTAAGCATTAAGATACTAGTTCTCTATGGGTACCCAGGAACCCGTATAAAAAAGGTTAGTGACTAAAATATTATTGTGGTTATATTAGCAGGTCATTCATATGGTCAATAGCTATAGTAAAAAGTAATCAGTAGGTATATCCTTCCATTAAAGTTTATTCAGTGGTTCCAGTTTTCAGTTTGACAGGTATGAAAATATAATGCAGGAAAACTATTCAGGAAAATCATGCAGGAAATCCACATAAGAGAACTCGGTACGGAAAACGTACAGGGAAAACATACAAAAAAATCATACAAGAGGTAATCATAGAAGGAGACAATACAAAAAGTACCATGAAATGGGGTACCTTGGAACAGCTGGGTAACTTAGAACGTATCAAGGAGACTCGCACAATATTATAAATTTCGACCGTTCACGGCTCATATTCTCATAAGTGAGAGGAGAGGTGATTAGCTTGAGTGGGCACATAAGGGGGCTCGTGCGCATGTCTGCTAAAGAATTTTAAGTTTCACGCGGCTATTCCAAAAGATACTCCATTTGATGGTAGTCATAAGGAAATAATATTGAAATGTCAGAGAGGGAAGTTAAACAGGGGGATGATACAAGGCAATCGTACAGGGGAAAAGTATGCAAATACCATACAAGAAAAATTATGTTCATGAGAAGTCGTATGAGAGGAAAGGCTATACCTAGATAAGAGAATTGTACAAGAAAAACGTACAGAGGAAACGTACCAGAAAAACCCATCGAGACTTAGTAGATTTAATGGCATTTTCCCAGCATATACCAGCTCATAAAAGGTTTACATACAGAATAAGAGGAAAGCGCCAAACATACCGTCAAAATGGGATGAATTTGAATTATTCGTTATAACGAATTATTCCAAAAACTTTTCATAAGGCCAACTAGCAGTAACTCTCTAGTTTCTTGAAGAATTTTAGACTCAAATTTCACTAATCAATGTAAATTTTTTGATCACAAAAACTACAACTAAAATAAAATATTGTTGATAATTGGACGCTGTTAAGCGTAATAGAACACCAACCAACAAAATCTGTTTCCTTGAGAACACGTGATTCGAAGTTCAAGAGCCATGTAAAAATTAGGTACATAACATGGCGTTTACTGATGAGCTTTTCTTCAACGTGAGTACACATTCTTGAATTGGAAGCCCAATTTTGAAAAATTCTACTTTTTTACGCTCTTTCCAACGATACTAAAAACACATGTTGTCAACAAATGCCGGTTGGTTCGGTCGGGTTCAACAGCGTCCAAAAACATGCACGGATGAATGTAACCGGAACAAACTACGAGCTACTCACAATGGCGACAGAGGTAGTAATTTTCGTTCCTCCGGCGGCACCAATGAGTA
The DNA here is from genome assembly GCA_031841125.1 of Acanthococcus lagerstroemiae. Taxonomy (NCBI): domain Eukaryota; kingdom Metazoa; phylum Arthropoda; class Insecta; order Hemiptera; family Eriococcidae; genus Acanthococcus; species Acanthococcus lagerstroemiae. The sequence goes on along the minus strand of CM063108.1, from coordinate 36,735,142 downwards.
GTCTAACCTCTCCATGTTTATCGACGATAATAGAAGGACACATCGACGATAGCGGTATTTTGTGAGGCTCGATAAAATTGGCCGGCGACGGCCGCACGCTGAAAGCATTGGTTATATTTGGAGAAGAAAAGTCGTCCATTTCGTCATTGAGAATGATGCCGGTACTCTTCGATATAACACCACTACCAAAACTATTATAACAAACAAGAATATGAAAAATTAATGAATTTAATGCATCAGCGCAAATAGCCAACCCGGACTGTGGAAGGCTCAAAGGGGGACCATCAAAATAATGCTAAAAGTTCTTTCACTTGTACACTTTTCATTTTTTTCTTGGTCGCGAGGGCTGCCGGGGGCTTTCAACGGATCCGGTGGAAGGGCTGAACTCCCCAAGGTTCCCAATTTGCACCAATGATTAGCTGACTTGAGACGGACAAGGAAAACTGACGAGAATCACACAACTGAGATACCCGGATCTAATTATCAATTAGGTGTCGGGTGGGAAGTAATTCACGTCGAAATTCATTAGGATATATTCAGCATAGAGAGGTTAACAAGCCAGGAACTAGTCGTTAGCTCATAAAGACTAAATACGAGAGAAAAGACTAAAAGACCCTTCGAACTATTCATATAAGGGAGATCGGGGAACAGTGTAACACTTTTCGTTCATTTTGATCTGTGGACTACAAATTAATTTTGAATTCAGACTTTAACACCTCATCTGAAAGATATACAACCTTCGGCTACATTTTGGTGTTATTACCGCTTGAAGAATCTAGAAATTATTTTGGCCATGTACTTTTTTGTTACACTGTACCCTAATACTTGGGTACAGTGTAACACTGCCAAAAAGTTGATAGGATAATAGTTTGGCTTGGAAAAATCCAGAATTTTCTGAATAATTGATCCAAAAATCTCTTGGTACAACGTACAAACTACAATTTTATCAAAATTAGCGGAAACCGGGCATATCAAAATTAAAGCGCTACAACAATACGAGTGTCGACATACGCCATTTTCTATCCAGTTCAGTTCCGAGAAAAGAAAATCGGCTGCGCGGGAACGACCACGTGGCCGGTTTTCGTTTCACGGAACAAGCTGGATAGAAAATGGCGTATGTTTTTACTTGGGTGTTCTAATGCTCTAATCAAAATGTAGACATTTTATACATGGAAGTACACAGACATATGGAAGAAAGAAACACTCTGTTATACACAGAAAATACTGTTACACTGTTCCCCATAACATCATTTTATCAAGTACGACATATTGTCGGAAAACTATCAAGTCGAATTCAAATTGTATTGCTCTATTCAAAAATGCATACTTTTCTTGTAATTTTTATACACGTCGGTCTAATGCAAAAAGCACGAGGAACGTTTTAGCACTAGACTGACGATATTTAGATCGTCAAAAGGATAAATTTTAATGAGAAAAATTTTGATTCAAAAATATTTAACCCTGCAGTCGTACACATATTCCATAACGTAAACGGTATATTTAGTGAATTTCACTAATAGGTTTTCAACACAAACTAACTTTCGTAAAAATATGGTCAAATCATTATTTTGAGCTAAAACAAACATATTTTGATTAAAAATGAAAATTTACAATAATCAAAAATGAGTGTTGCCGACAAAAAAAATTCAAAAATTACCATTTGAAATTTATTAATTTAGAAAAAATACAACCCTCGCATTAGAAAATTTTTTGGAACTCTTATAATACGCCCATCCCTATAATGCTGGTGGTTATCGAAGACCTAATTGTAGTTAGTATTGAGCGCCCCATCAGTCGTTGACGTACCTTACCACGAACAGGAATTTTAGTGATTTTCACTAAGTGTACCACTGCAGGGTTAAAATTACAGCGAAGAAAGACTAAAAAATCAATTAAAATTTTTTTGGTGCAGATGAAAGTAAGGCATTGCATTTTTTCCCCCCGCATATTCCTTTCTAAAATATTATTATCTAGTAACCAAAACGACAACATTTCGGAGACTTACGAAGCAATTTAATGATCACTGTTACATTGTTTCCCAGTCTCCCCTACTACTGCCGGCACCATGATGGGTGATGAAATTAACGCGAGCAATAATTTCCAATAAATTAGAAATCGTTACGTATAGCTCTGGTTTAGAGCAATTTTGCGTAAACTATATAAGAAGTGCACAGCAGACATCAGATGCGCCGAATGAAGGAAGACATATCATTCCCATTATTTGCGCAAGGAATGGAGCATTCGCAAATGAATGGTGTATTCTCTTCATCCTTCAACGCGAAGAGTATCGGACTGAAAACTGGCAGCGACTCTGAAATCCCATAATTCAGAGAAAAAAATATTGTTTTTTATTTTTCATTTGGACTAGGTACTTAGTATTCAAAATGGTCACCCGAAAAATTGAAGAAAACACTAAAACTATAGTGGAAAATGGAAAAAATTGTATTAATCACATTCGGTATACGACTCTATTACCAAATGTTCCATTCCCGAATGGATAACCGAATGAAAGAACTGCATTCTTTCGGCATCTTGACAGACATCAAGCGTTGTCAGCTCGTGAGCACATGTTTTGGAAAATCTTTTTTATTTTGAGCCAGCCCCTTAGCCCTGGGGGGGGGGGAAGCTGCTGGGGTTGAGCCCCCTTTAAAGGTATCTTGAACCGCCTAGGCAAACATACCACCATAAAAAAATTCATCATTACGTTGAACGAGAAAGAAAGAAGGGATGAAGAGAATTAATATCACAGAAACAATTTAAAATTTAGGACAAAAACTTGGTTTACTAATTTGGGACTCATGGACCGAGAATGGGATTTTTATGTAATGGCCCCAGTACACTTCCGCTAAGTTACCCGAGCCTGTTTAGACAACGAGGCAAGACAACCGAGACCCAAGACCAGAAATGTACCGATAGGGGGCGGGGCAACTTCCTCCCTCCCCGTAGGAATTTTTCACTCAGCAGTTGGGAGAATTCACCATTTCAGTCAGGCGAGACGGGAAAATCCAACAATTTAAAAAGTTTTTTTTGCTTTGATACTTGGGAATTGAGTTGAGAAGTTGGGAAACCCAACAAAGTCAAAAAATTTTTCTTCTTTTGCATTGATACTTGGGAATTTTATGTTGAGTCAGTTGAAAAAATCCAACAGGTCAAAAGGTTTTTTTTGCTTTGACACTTGGAAATTCTGAGTTCAGTCAGTTGGGACTTTCACAATTCCCCCCCCCCCGAAAAAACTCTTTGGTACGTCCCTGCCCAAGACCCGAGCAGCCGCGTACACTCGCGATACATTCGTGAGAATACCTCATTGAAGCTGCTTTAGTCGTCCATTCGGGTTTCATTTTCCTTTGACACTTGCCATAAAAACCGACAACAGTGGCGTAGCCAGGATATTTGCCCAAGTGGGGGTGGGGAGTAAGATTTTCAAGGGGGAAAATCCAAATTTTAAAGATTGCCGATATTAAAGAACTATCTCATAAAAATTAAGGTAAAATTACTGCTCGAGCGACATTTTTTCGAAAAAACGTATTTTAAAAGAGATAATTTGCTCATTTTTGCATATTTCACATTCAATTTCAGGTGACTTGGGGGAAGCATTCGCCCCCTTCACGCCTCCCTCCTTTGGCTACACCACTGCCTCACAGAAATTTTCATATTATATACTATGTGTATCCTCAAGCTCCCCCTGGTAAACACACCCCCTACTGCAGATGGCTGGGCTATGGGCCTACTTTGAGCACGCCACTCGATAATGTGAGCGCCGAAATGAATCGAGGCAACGAAAAATGTCGACGTACACCAGATTGATGGTACTGGTTGCGACCACGGCGTCTCCGTTAGCAGCTAAAACGGCCAAGTTAGCAGTGCCCTTATTTTCGGTCGCTAATAAATCTGTTCCGTAATGCTCGCTATCGTTCCACGTTCGTACATCGCTCACCTGGCGTCGAATTTTCTCCACAAAGTTGTCCGATGTTATCTGCTCGATTAGCTAAACAAATAATGCAACGAATGAATAGATGAGGTTATGGCGGAGACATTAAAAAAAAAAATAATAATAATAATAATAATAATAATAAAATCATCTTCCGATTCCACAACGTCAACCAATTCCACATCCTCGGATCAGTATGAAAAAAATAGATCCTAGCTGTGTTGGTGAGAAGGGCGACACGGTATAATGCAGTAGGTATATTTTATGAGCAGTTTCCAGTTTGAATGCCCGATAAAATTTGAGCCAAAACTTACGTGATTTATTTGAACGAATCTCGGGTCACCGAGTTTACTGCGTGCCGCGTAACCGTATTTCATTGCTTCTGTCATTCGTTGGGTGAACAAGAGGTCGGTGCTAGCAGGTAATAATCCATTTACGATACGTAAGATATACGCTAGAATAACGCCTGATGATGGAGGATGGACAGTGGACAACGTAGTATCATCATCCGATACTGAGACCGTGTATGCGTCCTCGATTTGCACCCTAAAAAGATGAATCGTCCATAATTAGGACAAAATCGTCGGATATTACTGAGCAACAATGTGAGAGGGCAAAACATATGGAAGGTTTTTAAATGCCAATCATTATTAATCAGCTCAAATTCTCCGGTCAAATACATTCACCTACATGGTCTAAGAAAAACTTCATACTACTGAGTATTTGTAATTGTATATACGCATTTATTCGGTATCGGATCAGCACATTTGCTTTCAAGTAGCTAGTAACTTACAAATTGATCTCCCGCGGGTCGGATTGGAGATTCCGGTATCACACGAAGTCAATAAGAAAATGGAAATGGACTTGACGCTACCTGAACTGCCTTATCTGATGATATAACACATGATAATACTAGTGGATACGTCGGATATAGTGAAACGTGGATCACGACTATAATACCATCCCTTGTGGTTGCCATTTTCATTACTACATTTACCTGCTATAAATTTAGTACTGATTTTTATGTAAGGTGGACTACTTGGGGAGTAACTATATACCATCAGTTTGAATAACCGACGGCACCAGAAAGACCGGATACCAGAACAATAAATTCCGATAACGAAGTGGCCGGACACCGCTTCTTGGACAACAACTCTCAATCGAGTTGGTGGAGTGTACAAATAAGAAGACCTTAGAAAATTTGTCATCCGGCCCAAAAGACCAATTTGTTAAGTTTTTCCACTTAAAAGCAAACGCGCTGATTCGATACTGAATAAACATATAGGTGTATACAATATTATAATCGCTAGGTAGTGCCAGTGGCGGATCCAGGATTACACTTGGGGGGGGGGGGCTAAATGTTTGAGAAAAAAAGAGCAAACAAAATTTTAAGCATGAATGCATGATTGTTGATAAGTGATAATGTTGATTCATTGTTAACGCGATATGTATTCACGAACTGTGCTGTATGAGCGCTATACTGTCATTAAAAACATCGGTGGCTAAAATAAGTGGAAAAGCGAGTGAAAATTTTTTTTTTTGGGGGGGGGGGGAGGCTATAGCCCCTTTAGCGCCCCCCCCCCTTGGATCCGCCACTGGGTAGTGCTATAATTTCTTCTTGGACACTGAACATAATAAATATATTAAACTGGAGAGTCGAACAAAAATTGGCAGTACCATAGAATTCACAATTACCTATTCTTATAAATAATAGCTGACTAATAATCATGATAAGAAGTTGCCATATGTAATAATACATTGAACACATGCAACAGAATTGGCCTAAATTCGCAACTTTTTTAGTTCCTGAAGAATTTTCAATTTTATCGCTATAAAAAAAATTTGAACACGAAGGAAGCTGTAGGGCCAGGGTGGTTCATTTTGCATTGTACCACTGCGTCTCCGAAACGTATTATAGTTTAACAAAACGTGTCAACCAAAACACAAAAAGAAAAGAAAAGCAGTCGTGAACAGACGAAGTCAAAGTGAATCTCTAAAGAGAAGATGACCTCTTAGCCGGCTAATGTTAATTTTTTTGGGCTAATATACCTACAGAGTTGAGGGACCGAACAGTCGAGTCGGAAAATATAGAGACAGAAAAATAGGCACTTATAGACGAATTAGCACACGGAAATGAAGACAGATTAAAGCGGCCACTTGAGATCTCGGAGAGGAGGCAATGTAGAGTTAGGAGACCCTGTCATCTACAAAATTTCAATGAATGAGCGAGTTCTATTTCTGCGTCCAAATTCATAAAATAAAACCTTCCAGAGGGAGGTAAATAACCCATCAGCTTGGATGGTAATTTTCATCCTCTCCTGTCTCACGAAGATACGGCACTACTTGCCGCGTCCATCTTGTATACAGAAAAAGACACATATTAAACAGGGAACATGAAAAACTACAGGGATCTACATCTTCGGACCCTGAATCTCGGCTCTCAGCTCAGTTTTCTCGTACCTATATGAAAAGCTCCCTGTCTGTTTGGCAATCCGACTGTCTAGATTTTTGTCTATCTGTCTATCCATTTACCTTGTACCTATCTATTTATATCTCCATCTACCTTTGTGTTAGTCTCCCCGTCTATTTGCCTGTTCATCTACCGATGATAAGCCCGTTTGTCCGACTATCTACTGGCCTGTCTACTTATCCTGTCTGTTCCTCAGTCAAGCTGATTAATGATTATCGATCAATCTGGTTCAGTATTGGAATGACAGATCTGTTTCCGCGATTTTTCAAATTCATTAAGTACGCAACCCACCCAATATTTTGTTTAGACGAAGAGATCCGGCCAGTTTTCCTATAGTATGCAAAACAATAGTAAAACAATTAATAAAAATGAACTATGAAAACTATATAGGTACGTCCAAACGTTTTCGATTTTTATACCGGAGGGGAAAGGCCACGTAGATATTGTGCCGGTCATGGTAAGGTCACTGTACCAAATATCGCATCTGTTCCTAATATCGCACACCTTGTTTCTGGAAAGACTATCAGCGCGATCTGGTGGGAAATTATGAGAATGTATGAATAAGGTCCCTAATAAACGATACCAGTGCATTTTACCTATCTGTGAGTTTTTGTCTGTGACTTATTTCACGTTTATCAAAATTTCAATTTTTCTTACTAGAAATTGCTATTAAAAATCGATTTATTGCGAATATTAAAAAAAAAGTTAGCAATAAATGCATTATTCCATCGTATTCTATGTTGATTGAAGATACTTTCGTGCTATAAATCATCAAGTAAGTAAATAATTTTCGTTTAATTATTTCGCAATTTTAAAATTCGAGTACTTGTTCCTAATTCCGTCCACTGTGGTGTTCCAAATATCGCCCATTGAAAACCATGCAAAATATTGGATTAAATGCAATGCTTGTTTTAAGTGGGCTCATGAGTATTGCGATGCGGCAGTGTACGAAAATCCCATTTACAAGTGTTCTTTTTGCCTAAATAAACCTTAATGTACGAATTTTCATTAGTTTTCCAATTTATTTTTATAGGGGTTTTCAGAGGACGATATTTGGCACGCTTTTGAAAAATTCAAATTTTGACTTTTTTGAAAAATATGCTCACTGTGCCTTTGAATATGATCCGAATTAGCTGAGATTAGGATATGAGATACCTAAAACTGTATAAAATAATATGCCACAGACAGTTTTATATTGAAGCAATTTCAGGTAACGATTTTGGCCAACGGCGCTTAATGGTGCGATATTTGGTACAGTGACCTTACACTCTACCAGAATTGCATCACCTAGGCTACGGTCTTCAACTACGCTGGAATATGACTTCCTGTTTGACTTCCTTATAGATACATATTAACGAATACGAACTCGTAATCTCGTAAATCTTGTTCCGTTATAATGCCGCCGCTATCGCGTATATCTTGAGCCAGAGAAGCGGCCAAGGGTCCTTCGTATAAGACATCTCCTCCATACATGGCGATCGTCCTCAATGTACGAGCTAATTTTATATTTTTATATTTCTCTCCTTCTTCTAGCAACGAACCGGTCTGTGGATTCACAAATAATGTCCTGCAAACAAGAACGTAAAAAACTGATATTACGTACGGACACGCTTAAAGGGCCACTGGTCAGGACCAGACAAGTGTATTTATTAGGTAACATTTATTAATTTAAGACTTACTTACCTGAACTCTTCATCCGCCTTAATCATCGGTTCATGTTTGACTAACCGATTTGCCAGAAAGTCGTTTATTGGTATACCTTCTTCGCATAGTTCAATAGTCGGCGCGAATAATTCTTTCCAAGGTAAGCCGCCACCGAATTTCTTATACACCGTCCAGTAACCTCTGATTTCGCCCGGTACGGCGACAGATAGGCCACCTGTTCCAGGTGGAACCGTTAAATTCGATCACAACTGCCGTTCCAGATTAATTTTAGTTACTATCTAAATTGAACAGTCGCCACACGTACCATGACGAGGAGGTGAGGGGTGAGTGAAAAGGAAGCGAGTCCGGATGCGGGGAACCTGGAATTTCCAGGTTAGTGCTGGGAGCGCTAACCTCGGTCAGTAGGGGACCTCATGTTGGCCCTTTTGCAGGACACGTGCACCGGAAGCGGAAGGCGAAATGGGGGCTCGGGCCGGCCTCAAAGCGTCCCTCCGGCCACTGAAGCGATACTCGAAAGGGTAGTTTCCAGGGCCGGGGGTGCGGTGTCTCAGGGGCCATTTTGGCATGCGTGTATCGCCATACGTCTCACCACATCATTATTATCTAACTTGAACACTATTATGGAATTCGGACCTAACAACGTAATGGCTGACATCTGGCGGAACATCTATAGTACTTTTGTGTTCTAATCAACGCTAGGATAAAATCGTACATTTTTATCCTTAACGTTGATAAGAAATTCAATGGAAAGTCGTAAAACGATATCAGCGCACCACCACGCTGCTAGGTCCAAATAGAAAATGAGTGTCTTGGGGCCTTAAAAAACTAACTGACAAAGTATGGTGTGGTGGAACGTATGGCGATGCACGCATACCAAAGTGGTCCCTGAGACACCGCACACCCAGCACCGGAAACTACCGTTTCGGGCATCGCATCAGTGTCGAGGGGCACAGATAGTAAGTACTAAGTATGCTAAATAACATCTGTTTTTTCGTTCTCAAGCATACTCTATAGTTTGATTTATATGTCACTTGGACACTTCCATCATAATAGCGTCGAAACGTCTAATAATGATAGATACCCGAACTACAGTCGCCATCAAAGTCCCTGATTTTATAGCACGAATTTTGTAGTGACCCTCGTGAAACGCCGTCGGCATGATACCGATAACTAGCAATGACTCAAGACGATACAACGTTACATTTAGGAAATAATGCGGGGTTGTTGGTATCGAATAAATTAACGTATTATAAAAACGGCAAATCAATCATATGGCACCTTTTGTCGACAAAGCTGGGTTTTTTTCGAACATATCAACGGTGGATGCGGCGGGCGCTCTTTCTCTAGCGGTAACCGCAGTAAACTTCTTAAGCTGTTTGTTATAGATTACCATGAAAAATCCACCTCCAATGCCCATACTCTGAGGAACAGCCACACCGTCGCACAACATGGCCGCTATCATGGCATCTACGGCGTTTCCGCCCTTCAACAAAACATTCCTGCAATCAGTACATACGTTCATCAAAATTCTGAGGCGTGCTTCAAGTGGGCCCACGGCTGAATGCAAGAAGGGCACATTTCATGTATAAGATATTAGTACGTGATACACCTCGCTTGTATAGTCTTTTATTAAGAGGCTCGAAGGCATTTTAAACAAATTTGAATGCATTTTTAGAGTCTTGAATAAGACTAGACGAGTCTTATATGAGTCCTGAAAAGTCTGGCATATCTTAAAAGAAGTTTTGAGAGGTCATAGAGTACTGAAGTCTCGAACAAGTCAGGAGGAGCCTCGAAGAGTTTCCACGAGTTCCGGAGACTGAAATACCGAAGTTAAAGAGGAAAAAGTAGAATGAGCCTGTACCTTAGGAAAAGAAGAGCCTACGTTTAAAAAAGAAATCGTGTAGGTAGGGTAAAGGTGGCGAAGATGCCGCACCTTCAAAATAAATACATTGGTAACGCTGAACCATGAAAACGACATCGTCATTATACGCCCCAGGCTACACTGACTTCCAGGTAGCGTTTTCTTTTCACAGCGGAAGATATATGTGGTTCCGTGATTCCTTATTTACAAATTACTGCCCACTAAACGTGAATAAAATTTTCTTATCAGTACGACTGTTTTTGTATTTTGTCGAAGAAGAATACATTTATTCTGGTGAAGCGAAACGCGTGAAAGCAAAAAGTAAGTAAATTTATTGTAGAATACAATGAGGACATAACATTTGAGATTTTCAACAATATTATTGCGCATAATTGCCCAATCACTGATGACTGACGTCAACAATGTAAGGTTGGTGAAGATGGCAAAAATGAGTGGAGAATAAGATGCCGCACTTCCCGCTGTGGAAAAATCACAATTTCTGTCAATCTGTCACTAACAAATTGAGCCAAATCGAGTCAGACCCTGTGTCACAGCTGAAACTCTGCCCACCGGCGTAATTGTTGACAGAAGGTGCCAGAATTTCATTGTAATGACAGAATTTTTTCATTTTTTTTTTTTTTGTCATACGGTTAAACGCAGAGCAACGAGAAGGTTGTGTTTTGTACTTCGTGTGCGTATCTTTTCCTTTGCGCTAGCCGCGTTATGGTAAGTTAAAAAGGCGCCGTCGCGTATTTAATGGAGCTTAGCCGACCTATGCAGCATCTTACCCGCCCTCAGAAACACTTCATCAAAAGTTGGACATTCGCATAACTTCATTGTTTTTTTGGTAATTCGAACGAGAAACTTTATTTTCATCATATTATATGATGTACTACAGACCATTTCAAAATATTCTCAATTTTACTTCATAACCACGAGATATGGCAATTCACAGAAAGATGCGGCATCTTTGCCACCTTTACCCTATGAAAAAATATTTCAACAATGAGTTACTAAATTAGCCTAATTAATATTATTAATAATCCAATCTTCCTCTTAGGTAATACCTTGTCATGGTGAGGAGGCTTAAGTGTAAAAAATAAAAAGACTCTCTACGAGGATACGAGTATATATATTGTTAAAGTTGCGACCAAAAATATCTAGAAGGCAATAACTTCGACAGATAAACCCTGTTGGAAGCAATGAAAAACTACAACAGTATCTCTTTCCAGTAAATTTAGCTTTTCCAAATATTATTACTTCCAGGAGAATTGAGAATAAAATAGATGCAGCGTTAGGAGATGATCAGTTTGGATTTAGAAAAAGTAGAGGTATTAGGGAAGCAGTGTTATAGCTATTTGAGATTAATTGTAGATGGGAGACATAAAAAGAGGCAGCATTACATACCTACATATATGGCATTCGTTGATATTGAAAAAGCTTTTGACAATGTTAAGTGGGATAAAATGTTTGATATTCAAAAAACGATAGGAATAAAATTTAAAGAAATAAGAAAAATTATTTTAAACTTATATATTTAAAGGACAGAAAGCCACATTAAGAACAGAAAGAGAGAAAGGGGAGGCTAATATAGAAAAAGGTGTAAGGCAGATGGGTGCTCCTTATATCTCCAGTATTATTTAATCTGTACATAGAGTGGTCCATAAAAGAAATAAAAGAAAAATTTGAAGCAGGTGTCACTATACATGGAGAGCGAGTAAAGATGCTCAGGTTTGCAGATGATATTGTCTTGGTAGCTGAAAGGAGTATTGATTTGGAAAAAATTCTAAATGGAATGGAGGAAATTTTGAGTACAGAATATCGTATGAGAATAAATAAAAATAATACTGAAGTAATGGTAGATATTATGTAATCGATGTGTACACGATAGCTTAAATAAATATTGGACAGGAAAAGATTGAGGAAGTACGTGAATTTTGCTATTTAGAGAGTAAAATAACAAAAGATGGAAGGGGTAAAAGGGACATTAGTAGTAGAATAGCGCAAGCCAAATCAGCATTTTATCAAAAAAGTAATCGTTTAAAATCAAAAATAAATCTGGAAATCAAAAAATTGTTCTTGAAAACTTATGTTTGGAGTATACCCTTGTATGGATGTGGAACGGACCATAGGAAAACCTGAAAAAAGAAGGATCGAAGCTTTTGAGATGTGGTGCTATAGGCGGATACTTAGAATCACATGGACCGATAAGGTAAGAAATGAGGAAGTGCTTAACAGAGTAGGAGGTAGATTGGATATTTGGAATTGTCTGAAGAGAAGGAGGGATAAACTAATAGGGCATAATTTGAGGCATCCAGGGAATACTATCACTGCTGCTAGAAGGACGAGTGGAGGAAAAGAATTGGATAAGTCGGCAAAGATTCCAGAACGTTCGAAGATAATCAAGGATGTCAAATGTAAGTATTATTACAAAATGAAAGGACTTGCACAAAAGTTAGAGAGAAATGAAGAGCTACATCCAAACCGGTCGTAAGGCTGATAACCTTATCATCATCATTAATCAAATCAATACCTACTCTACGCTTCGTGTTGTAAACTTCGAACTCATGAAAAAAATTTCTTTCCTTTCCCTATCCATTAACATAGGTACTTTTAATGCCTCGATGAAAGTAGGGCCGCCAAGAGCCAAACCGGGCCCGGGGGAAAAATCTGCGGGCCTACACTGAAATTATTTGCTCGTAAAAAGGCATATTTTCTATTTGATAATTATAATTTCCGTGACTCTGTGCGGGCTCTCTCAAAAAACCCGGGCCCGGGTGGAAAAGCACCTTCCCCCCCTCTCGGCGGCTCAGGATGGAAGGAGTGGAGGAGCCAGAGGGAAAGTCAAATAGAAACAATAAAAAACAAAGACACGAATAAAGAAGAAAAAATTCTTTAAGCGCGTATGTGGAGACCATTTCTTAGTGACTTGTTCCAGGGCACATTTTTCATCTATGTCGACGTTGCCAGTTGCCTAATTGGACCCTTGGCTAGATGAGTAGAACACGATGAAAATTTTTTTTATTTAAGACAGCAAACTCAGCGAGGTACTAATTCTCAAAAATGAGCTGTAACCGTGAATTTCTTAATGGCCTATTTCCTTCTACATATATAATGGGAATATCGCGAAAATACACTAGTGTCACTTGGTTTGGCTTTGTTTAAAAGGGCCCAATTTTCAAGTGAAAATATGATTATAGACGCATATCTATACTATTACCCTGCATTTCATATTGGTTTTTCAACGTTCGCAGTTTCAAAAATGGAGCCAGAAGAAATTCACGAGTTTAAAATTAGGTAGATAGTATTATCTAAGTCACACTTCACTGGATTATATTCTGCGTACCACGAATGAAACACTCCGTTTCCACAATTATGAAAAAAAAACGATAGTTTTCTCGACAAGAGGACAGATCAAGAGAAACAAGCTCGAGTTACTTACTTTCCGACGGTCGCGCAAGGAGGTGCATTTGTTACTACCGCTGCTCGATCAAAACGGCTGTACAAAGTTTCGTAGACCACGGTACGATTTTCTGATTGCTGTCTGGATACTAATAAAATATCGTTCGAATTATACCAGAAGATAATAAGGGCTATTAATACGAGGAATACAATTGTAACCCCGAACAAACGAATGAATTTCAGTGGAATCCTTCTGCAAAATACAAAACAGATTCGCAGGTTCATTGACAGGGCGTCCATAAGCTACGAGTAGATAGGTACCTATATTAACATTTGCTAATGAATGACGACGCGATTATCACCCGTCCTTTATCAATAATGTCCAACAAAAAAAAACAAAAACATAAAAATGGTTTTCATAAATAAAAATTTAAAGTTGTAGGGTTACCTATAGTTACTATTTCGCTATCATGTTCGAGAATATGGGTATTATAGGAGGCGAATGAGGGGACGACAGCGGTAAAGGCAGACGAAGAGGACGACAGTGAGAACGAATACTATAAGCAGTGCTGCCATGGTATCCGATTTTGACGAACATGCATGCAATGAAAAATGTTCAGAGGACTCCTATTCAAACGAAATAGATCAAAACGACTGGTTTCCAACTCGGGTAGCTAACTAAAACGTACCTCGTGTACTTTTGGCACTCGTATTTTTTTCTGTCGCATGACGCCTGACTGCATTCGTCACCATGAAGTAAGGATACCTCTTCCGAGTTACAACTCTCACATTTCTCCCTGAGACATAAACACCGAATAATCAAACGGCGATTGCACCGCCAAACGTAAAAAGATGTGATGAGTTGAAGAGAGGTAAACTGGGAGAAAGACTCGGATCGTTGGGATTCGGAGACAGAAATACTTGCGAAATGCGCCAGGTCGGGATTGACGTAATAAAATTGAACATACAGAGTGGGTTTGTTTTACAAAATATTCACAAAACATAGTATTCACCTATCCAAGGTTTTCGAGAAATAAAAGTTATTTATTCACGCATATTAATTCGATCGATTCCATCAATAATTACCAGTTGTGGATCAATAGCTCCAAATGGCGCTTTTTACAGACAAAAACTAAAAACAATGACGTGTCATCCAGAAGCAACCGTATCCGTGACGCGGCTATATACATATAGTCTATAGCATACTCATTAACAAACAAGACCATGAAATAGTTCCCAACACCTTGCCCAAGGAATGTTTTGACTCGCTATTCAGCCAATGAATCTAATAAACTTAGTTTTTGATTTTATTATGATTTTAGAAATCTGCAATCTGCCACCACAATTTTCTAATTTGAAGCAAATTTCGACAGATTTCTATCAAATTACTTTTATCATTAAAAAACAAGACCATGAATTAGTTTCCAACACCTCGCCCAAAGTGATATAAATATGACCAAATAATTCGACTCGCTATTTAGCCAATGAATCTAATGAATTTCAGTAGTTCTTGAGTAATCAACATTTTATGATTTTAGAAATCTGCAATCTGCCGACACAATTTTCTAATTTAAAACAAATTTCGACAGATTTCTATCAAATTACTTTATCTAAACAAAATATAGGTAGGTGGGTAATTCGTTGAACATGTCATTTGTCAATTTCCATGGATTATGTAGGAGTCTTCTTCATTTATTCATGGGACAACGAATATTTCTCAAGTAAAATCGAAATGTGTGGACCATCTCCTAGAGTAATAACTTTACAGTTGCCTGGCAGACCCGTTAAACAACGCGAATCGAATCACTTGGTGGAAGTATATCACTTTCACCTAAGGAACTGTAGGTATGAGTACCGTAAATGTAAACAAACAATAATGAAGAGATCGCATGGGTTTGAAATAGGGTGCTTACAGCGCTGCGTGCGGCAAACACCCTAGTTACGCGATGCAACCCTGCGATTTCCATGCAACCTCTTCATAATCGTTTGTTTACATTTATGGTGCGCATACCTGCAGTTCGTTACTTTCAACTAGTCCGAAAAATATAATGAAGAGGTTAGAATCAAAACCGATACTTGCCATTTTACTTCAAGGGCGCACATAGGCAAAATACAATACACAGGTGCAAGAATATCTTTTGCTGCGCCTGTGAACGGTGTATTATGCTCTATGCAATACATATACCGCACATTCACAAACGCTGCATGAGATATCCCTGCACTCGCGTACAGCATTTGGTCTATTTGCGCATTTGAAGTGAAATCGCAAATGTCGGTTTTGATTCTAACCTCTTTATTATGTATCTTCCCATCGCGGCCACAGCGCGGGATTTCGTGCATTCAGGATACGCTTGGAAAAGAGACCTAAAATAATGGTATCTTTAGGTCTCTTTCCCGGTACTCTTCAGTCCGGATGTTTTAAAATCTCGCACTATCGCTGACTTTCCAATGCTACCGCCTCTGTCCAGCTATGGAAATCGCTTTTCATAAGCAGGGACATGTTACAAACGCGATTCGCGCACAGCTAGCTACCTATAGTTAGCAAAGATTATTCTAACTCAACTATGGTCTTACTTGATGAAAATCATTGCGAAATAAACGCAATTCCTGGCGAAGAACTGTTGCAGCTACGAAGAAAACTAAATATATCGCACTGATGCGAGTGTAGTTACTTTTTGGTTGTGCAACCAACTACGAGTTGAGTCTGTAATACAAATGTGAAGATAATAAAGTAGAGACACTAAAGAAAAAGATTTAGGTAGGTACTTTCGAATTATATAGGTAAGTACTTGAGTAAGCGTGGATACTCCGTGTTCTCGTGTCCCGTCTTACTTCACCCGACCTTTCATATAACCACAACACGCAGCAATTAAACGGAAAACACGCGATAATTAATGATAGTTCGCAAGTATACGCATTATAAAACTGAAATATTTGAATACTCGCAGGCGTACGATCATATATCCGCAACCTGAATTTACATATAGAACCCAACGACATGTTCATCACACGTGAAGTCTAGTTTCACTCCGAAGATAAAGTAATCTGCAGTCAAGACAGTTTACGATAAGAAATAAAGAATGATATAGGTATACGGACAATACGATAAAGACATAAAAAAGAAAATGAAATCAGAAAGGTGCCAATGGTGAGTATAAAAGTAGGTATAATTTAACGTAAATTGATACGATTTCAGTTCATACGAAAAACGGCGTCAATAAACAATTTAAAAAAAAGAAAGAAAAAAGTAAGTAATAAGACATAACGCGCGTCTAAACATTTGAAAATTCGCGATAATCCGATTATGGACTTTTACACGTTACTACATAGGTACGTATTTCAATACGAAAAATTACGAAAAAATTATAAACAGGTACGTACGAACCAGAATCCTGCACCTGCGTAGGTATAACTACCCGCGGTACCTCACACTGACTGATCAGACTTACTCGGTATAAGGTAACAACTAACACTACATACATATACCTGGTAACTTTCTGAACTGGTAATTAGTATCAGTGATGACCGTATTTACTGGGGGTAAGAGTCACCAAGTATTACAGGAACCCCTGGGTGATAGGTATGGGTGATTACCGGGGTTACCATAGGTAGTAGGTAATGATTATTACCGGGTACCCCGGGTAATAGGTATGGTGGATGTTGACTGGGATAACCTGGTAGTAGTAGAGCTCTGTATACTTCGTGTAAGTACGATCGTCCGCCATTTTGACTTCATCCGACTATGCGGAGCGTACTGCATAGTCAATTCGGCATCAACGGGCGCGGTTGGATTTAAAATGGCGGACGATCGTACTCTTCTATCTAGAGCTTTAGTAGTAGGTAACGAGGCGCACCTGGAGAGGCGGAGGACGATCTCGAACAGCCAGTACGGCTTCAGGATCGGCCGTTCGACAGCGGATGCAGCACTCAGGCTGAAGGCGATGGCGGCGAAGGCGATACGCGACGGAGAATTCTGTGCGGCGGTCAGTCTCGACATTCGCAACGCCTTCCACTCGATACCGTACTCATGTGTGGTGTCGGCGTTGAAGGAGGGGCGGGTGCCGGGCTACCTCGTGCGGATTATCCGGAGCTATTTCTGCGGGCGTCGGATCGAGATGGAGTCGGCGACAGGACCAGTCACGAGGGCGATGACGTGCGGCGTTCCTCAGGGGTCGGTCCTTGGACCCATCCTGTGGAACGTCGCCTTCAACGGGTTGCTGCGGCTGGCGGTCCCACCAGGCGTGAAACTCATCTGTTATGCCGATGACACGCTGGTGGTGTGCCAAGCCGCGACAACAGCGGAAATCGCGACCAAAGTCAACCGGGTGTTGGAGTTGCTGACCGGATGGATCGAGTCGGCGGGATTGTGCTTGGCGGTGTAGAAGATGGAGGCAGTTCTGTTCACGACGCGCCGCAAGTACGACCAACCAACGTTCGTGCTGAAAGGCGAGAGGATCGCGCCATGTCCAGCGCTGAAATACCTGGGGCTGTGGTTCGACGGGAAGCTGTCGTTCCGCGAGCACTTCCGGAGAGCGGCGGAGAAGGCGGACCGGGTCGCCGGGCAGCTATCGCGACTGATGGCGAACCTGGGCGGCCCGCGGGAGCAGAAGCGGAGGTTGTACGCGAACGTCGTGCTGTCGGTCCTGATGTACGGCGCACCGGTATTCGCGGACGCCGTCCAGATCCCGTACCGGAGAGTGGAGCTGGAGAAGGTGCAGCGGAGAGTCGCGCTAAGGTGCGTCAGCGCGTATCGCACCGTGTCAACGGAGGCGGTAGGTGCGCTGGCGCGCCTTCCACCCATCGAGCTGAATGTCGACGAGTTGGCGCAGTCCTAGAAGGCGAGGACGCGGGAGGAGGCACGCCGGGCGAAGCGAGGCATTCAGCTGACCACGCTTCAGCGATTAACGGAGAGGCTCGCCCACCCGGGAGCTGATCGGTGAGCTTGACCTGTGGTTAGGTAGGAGGCACGGAAGCCTGAACTTCCACCTGACCCAGGTCTTGAGCGGACACGGTTGTTTCGGCTCGTACCTGCACCGGATGGATTTGGCGGGGAGCGCCGAGTGCACCCATTGTGCAAGCGGAGAGGAGGACACGCCGTGGCATACGCTGTTCGAGTGCGACGCCTGGGAGGAGGAGAGGCGCGGGATTAATGTATGGAAACAAGTAAAGTAGAAGAGGCGTAAATGCATAAAATTCACCAATATTATCATGGGAAAACAGATACTGATAAACCACGACATGTTCCAACACGCTAATTTTTCCATCGCTCTAAAAAGAACCCCGTCATTGTCCTTCTTTCTTAATTCGTCCGCGTTCGTTTCTGTAATGGAATCACAGTGAACACTTTTTATAAAGACATATTTTTCAGTTAAATCAGTCTGAAAGCATTAATTTCAGCTTGAAAACTTTGAAGTGGTTTTTCTCAAAATCTTAATTGCTGACACCGGGGGCCTTTTGACAGATAAATCCTCATTTGCGTGTTTTCAATTTCAAATAGAAAAATCTCCATGATCACCCATTCATACCACTGATAAGATGCAATCGTGCCAACTTTTGCAATTCTATATCCCATTAGGTATTCTCGAAGTATATACTTGAGTAAGCGTGGATACTTCGTGTTCTCGTGTCCCGTCTCATTCCACCCGACCTTTTCTATGACCACAATATGCAGCATTTACGCGGGAAACACGCGACAATTAACGATAATTAGCAAGTGTACGCATTAAAACTGAAATATTGGAACACTCCTAGGCGTACAGTCATACAACCGCAACTTGAACCAAACCCAACAGGCATGTTAATTACACGTGATGTTAAGTTTTACCGCGAAGACAAGTTAATCTGCAGTCAAGACAGTTTACGATAAGAAAATATGAATGACGTATGCGCAATACGGTAAAGATCAAAAAGAAAATGAAATCGAAAAGGTACCAATAGTGAGTCAGCATTTAACGTAAATTGATAACAGTTCAATTTATGTACAAAAAACCGGACAAAATTCATGATTAAAAAGAAGAAGAAGAAGACACGAGGATCTGCACTTTTGAAAAGTTCGCGATAATCAGATGAAGAACTTCACTAAAAAATTCAAAAAGAAAAATTATAGACGGCAGATATCGTATTAAGGTTTTTCTGCAAATGAGAAGCATAGACTTTCAATAGTAGTTTCGAACACAGAGGGTTTTGCCTCCTTTTATCACGCAATGGACAAAGAAAAGAATGCCTAAACGTACCTACTTATTAAGCCGGCTACACACATGCGGCATTCACCGAACTTCGAATCACGAATGTTCGTCATATCTGGGTAATTCTCTGAAAAGTGCAACAGTTTAAACTTTTAATTTTTTCCAAAAAAAAATTGAGCAATTGGAATTTTTTTCATTGGAATCACCATTGTACTTGTCCTTGAATTAAAAGGTGGCATTGAGCTGTGGTCATACTGAAGGGGGGAGGAGGGGCAACGTTTTGAAGATTCATTGACCACGTTGATGGAATTTCCATTAACGTGGCTGATAATACTGGCCACGTTGATGGAACTTCTTTATCCGTGGCCAACATTATTTGGCCACGTTGATGGAATTTCCTTATCCGTGGCCAACCTTTCGATGGAATTTCTTTCACTGCGGTCAATCATTATGAAAAGTTTCCTGCAGAAGAATAATGATGACTTCTTCAATGAGAATACATAAAAGTAAGTTCATGTATATAACGATTGTATTATTTGTATTTCTATTTAAACTATGAAATAATCCTTCAGCGTATCAGCGACACAATCAATCACCTATCAAAACTATGTCCGATGTTAGAAATTCAAAATAACTAAAAAATTCCGAATGACCACGGATGAGGAAAAGAAAGAGTTAGCCACGTTGAAAGAATAATTCCTAAGAATTCTCATTTGCGACTCGCAAATATAATTTTTATTTTTAAATCGCCTATATATTTCTTTTATACTTACATTTAACCGTTTTCTTTCGCATTTTCAGGTTGACAGCGAAAATTGCCGGAAAGAACTGATAAGCCACGGTGATAGATATGCAGAATTGTAAATGCGCTCATTTTCACAGATAATTAGTTGTGGACAAGTTAACTCAACTCCGACGTTGAATTCGATCATGGCTCGAACCTCGAAGTTCTCGACACATTTGATGCTAAGCAGCTAGTTTCGAACATTAGATATGGAATCAGGGTGGCCATGCGTAAGAACGAAAAAATGACCACGGAGATGGAATTTACACCAGCCATAAACCTTCTTGGCTTTTGAGGCGACCTTTAAATGTACTAAAGGCCGCTCAAATGCATGTCAACGTGTAGAGTGATGGGTTGAGAAGAACTTTGGCCTTTAATTTCAAAAAAATATTCGTTCTGCATAGGGTGAAAAAATGAATAATGATTTCAAGAAATGCTAGCCTCGTCCACGTTGATGGAAGTTTTTGCCCTTTGAGCTCATTTTCCGCTAAAGGGGAGAGGGGTATGGGGTTCTACACAATTGCGTCGAGCAGAAAAAATCATAAACATACCAATCTATTATTTTTAATTTTCTGAAAAGAGTATAATGCTGAGAAAATAGCTGACACGCAAACTATCGCACTTTTCTGAAAATTACCCATATGCCGAACATCTAGTGGTGTGTATGGCAATATTTGGCATTTGGCGAGTGTGATAGGCACGTTCGCCGAATGTCGAACATTTTCCATCCGTTGTCGGTAAACTGACGCGAGTCAAAGGAAACAATGCCAAAACATTCGACGTTTGCCGAATTCACGCATAGTGTGTAGAGGTGCATTTATGATATTGCGAACGTTCGAGAAGTATGCCGAACGTTCGTCATTCGGCGAATGTCGCATGTGTGTAGCCGGCTTAGGTGTGAACATAAGGAAACTAGTCAAGACTATAATCGGTATTTTTTGAGTGGAAGAAATAACTGTCACAAATTCTGTATTCCTCCTCACCCATAATGAATATAACGTATAAATGCATGATGTATGATAGTATGTTACAGTCATGTTGAACTTGAACCCTCTTAACAACGTTTATGATGGAGTTTCGACAAAATTGAAAACAACTGTTTGAATGTAGAATTCAATGACGATAATTTCGAGCTACTTCTTTTCTTTACATCTTTGATACTTCTCGAGATGTCTAAGAAACATTTTAATGGTACATTTAGCTGCGGGGAGGGGGGGGGGGGAGAATACTCCATCGGAATCGCCAGTGAACTAATCTGAAAAGATAATATGGAAACAAAAATGTTCTTCCCTGGCAATTTCGTCCACCTAACCCCTGAGTTATTTGATTTTGCCAACTGAAACCAGATTTCCAACGGATAACCTTAGAACATTCTAGCCGCAGACTTATTTATATCAACTTCCAAAATATTGTACACAGTAGCGATTTAGGAGATTTTTTTCATTCAGTACCCGCAAGGAAAGCACCTCCATTACCTTCCTGCTGTCCCCAGATTACATGCAATTTTGCACAGTGGAAACAATATCGTACGCAAATCGGAATGAAATTGTGAAACATGACTCTTGTCTTACAGCACTCGCCTTCAGGTCGTGCTGCAAACCCGCAATCGTATTTCACAATTTTCTCCCAAGTTGGGTAATATATGTACTTACAATAATGAGTCACTGATGTAAATTAATAGATTAAGCGACAATTAAAAGCGTCGACGTTTCTGCTTACATTCTCAAGTATTTCCCAGTAGCATTGTGGCTGTCATTCACCGATGAGGCGGTGGAACATAACAGTGAAGTAGTTCTGCCAGCTTTCTGCTACGATCAAGTCCACCACAGCGATTGAGTACATATATCGTGAAAGTAAGAGATGAGTTATTCCGTTATTTCTCCTTCTTCCTTACCCTTCACTGGATTTAAAAAAATACCGAGAAAGTTTTTTTATTCTTCACTTGAGCAGATTTTACAACTTACACTCTACGCGACTTTTTTCAGCGAGATACAAATTAAAAGGATAAAATCGTCGATTTTCACAACTCGCTCCTCTTGAAATTCTCGTTTTCACTGTTCAGATCCTAACCTATCGATCGAGAAACAGAATAAAAATTTCGCTCTCGTCGGTGGGTCCCAGACAAAAAACTTTCATTTCCCCCTCCGCGATAAGATGATCAAGCAAGACGAACCGATGTACCCGCATCTCTCCAACTTTTTAGGACAGCGAAATGAACTTATTCACGAGACAATGTGAGCGGATGCCTTCCAAACATCCGTCGTAGTTGAACGGAGTTCTAATGTGGTACCACAGACACTCATGCCAAATTTAAACGTAGTTTTGAAAGGAAGCTGATCCAGATAGCTAGTCCACAACATAGCTTACTGCCGAGGTCGTATTCATCTAGGAGTAGCACCTAACATTCCTTAAATGATTCCTGTTCAAGAGTGAATACTGGCACATATTGCACTTTAGTGCAAAATTAAAAGTTCATGGCACAGATACAAAGTTATTTCACTGCATGGGATGAATTATGAGTAACTTTGTACGGAAAACCATTTCGAGTCACGGAACGGAATCAGAAATTTGAGATACTGCAAAGGGACATAGGCAAGTACCAATCTAAAATCGACCGAATGCATTGAAAAACGTTATTTCAGGGTTCAATATGACTACCTGATTATACGAGTTTCTTAGGTCAGGAATATGACTATAAGAAGAGCAGGAACATGTCGCTATCTATCACTTTGAAATCGGTGTAAGATTCCAGATACCTTATTTTAAGCAACTCTTCAAGTTTCTAACACAAATCCGAAACCGAGGGTTCTAAAGAGATCGCTCACAGGCTTTATGTAATGCAACTATGATCTTACTAATTGATGCTCGGGTCTCGCTAGATCTCTTGCCACAAGCCGTACACTGGTCTCTTTTACATGGCTAAATACGCCAGTGCTACCAGAGAGAACGACCAGCATTACATTTGATGAATACAGTGACGTCATACAAGGTAGCATGACAAGTGCTTACGAATATACAAATATGACGAGCGTGACTAGAATAATATCAAATCCTGAATCTACGGATTAGTCAAGGAACTACCGTCTCATTATGAGTTGATGGCTCAATAGCCATCGACATGGCCCGGTCGTTTACGGTCGCAGTTAGCGTAAATTTTATCGCCCTTCTTTTCAATAGCCGATACGGCGGCAAACGATGATGGTTGCATTACTTCAACAGCATGACCGATATTCCGCATTCCACGAACAATTTCCTGAAATAAACAAAAAACATCGTCCATACATAAAGCTCTAACAATACGTAAGTATAAAAGGGTGGCTATGTTCCTCTCTGAAATAAACCACAGTTTGACTACAGGAACCTATTTTGGGATTTTCATATCTCACAAAGTATTATAATAAAAATTCCACGAATTCGCACGTTTATTCCGTCAGAACATTCGGATAACTACAGCACATTGCTCGGGAAAAGCGACTCAGTGGACCAACCAACTTTTATTTTATTGTAAGTTTTTCGACAAATAGATCTGGACAGTTTCTCTCATTTCCTTCAAAGTAAAGTTTCCGAAGATAAATAGTTCCGATAAAAAATAATTCAGTTATGAAGTCTTACGTTGGATATTTCAGGATAATACTGCCAGACCATCGGTAAGAGCTGATGATGAAAGAAAACCTTATCGATCGCATTCCTCGTTGATTCATTCAAAAATAAAGTCCGCGATGTAGCCTGAAAATTCAATATACAGATTAGATACAAGAAAAACTTAGTTTTAGAGCGAGGATGACTAGGTCAAAAGGCTGTAAAACATGGCGGAAATACGGCTGTATATGAATGCAGCAGTTTAGAGTCATTAATTCTTTTCCACATTATTATCCTTATTAAATCTTTAAAATCGAGGAGTTTGGGGCAATGAGATAGCTGGCTTGGAACACAAAGGAATGATCAGAATTCTTACACTGTTATAAACAGAACTGGACTCTCTTCTGAACTGAGTGACTCTGTATTGCAAATGGGGATGATTATGGGAATAGAGAATTCAAATATTCGTAAATGATACTGAATGATATAGTTTTTCATAATTCCATTATCACGGCACTCATTAGTGACTAGCTAGCCCTACGAGAAATTCTGAATTCACATAATGAATTAATACGAATTCATTCCTATTAGTAATTTTCTAATTCACATTATGAGGGACCAACTCAGAATCATATTGAATAATTTGGCTGTCAACCCTGCTTGGAGTAGGTATACAAGATTTCTATTTGAACATGGATGAATAAGTAAGGTCAATGAGCAAATGCTCGCTAATAAATGCTCAGCATTTTTGAGAAATTTTCTACAGCTACTGCGGAAAGAAATGTTCAACATAATGATACATTAAAAATTTATCATCAGGGAGACTAAAATCTACTTTTTGGATAGGGCTCTATTAAGATTATTTTAAGACTTTTCAAGACTCAATAAACTCATTCGGATTTCATTGAGACTTTTGCAAAATCATAAACATTCATGGAGTTATTTCAAGCATTTCTAAAACACGGTCCAGTCTCATAAGAGCTGGCTAAAACTAATCAAGACGCTTCAACAATATATCTCAACACCCCATCAAAATTCGGTAACACTTGGCTAATGTTTCTCAAGTTTCGTTATAGCACCTCTATAGAAGTTCAAAACTCATCAAGATTGTTTAAGACACGTAAATATTTCGATAAATCGTCAACATGCTTTAAGGCCAGTTATAACCAAAGACGTTTATACTACTACACTAGATACCTAACTTCCTGTACTACCATAGTAAAATAAGCGTATCCAAACTTTGTGCGAATGTTGCATAAGCGTTCGCCAGTCACCGGTAGTCATTTTTCCCATTTAAAATACTTGGTGAATTTCGCATGTAGAGGTGCCGGCGTTCAAATTTAGAAAAAATAAGAAATTGAAGTGTAGCATATTGTTTTTTTTATATTTTCCTGCTCCCAAGATATGAATGCATGGTCTGTCCAATTTTCAGATCGTTTTACCCAGACAAAATATAATAAGCGCGACTTAAAAATGACCAATTTCCCATTTAAAATGCATTGGAGCCGATTTTCTATACCGGTGACGCTGGCAGGTGGGATACTAAAACGCAGGGTGGGTGAGAGGGGTTTATACTACTAGCAGGCTGAAGTTAGGTATCTAGTGTAGTATTAGAAAACGTCTTTGGTTATAACTGATTAGAATTAATTAATTTTTTATGTTTCCGATTTTTAAATTTAAAACCAAACCATCTTGATAACCTACCTTAACTGAGCCATTGCTTGCCTTTTCTTTGGGGTGTTACTAGTCATAAAAACTCACGTTCCATACAGAGGCAAACAAGAGACTCAAGAAAGTATCAAGGAGTCGCCTAGCTGAGTCCTAAGGAGTCTGACAAAGTATTAAACAGTCTCATTCAATCCTGTCGAATCTCAACAAGGTTCTAACAGGCCTTAATGACTTCTAACAATCTAGTCACAAAATAGTTTTAAGTAGTTTTAATCAGTTTTTTTGACTGCTAATGAATTAATACTGAATCTGAAAATGTTTTAATCAGCTGTAACAAGACTTCATGAAATTTCACAAATGTCAGTAATTCTTTGCAGAGTTTCAAAAATATTAAATATAACGGCATAGAGTCTGAAAAATTTCAATAATTTCTTATGACTTCCAAATAATTATTATAGAGTCTGCACAAGTCTTAATCAAACTAAACTAGACTTTATGAGTCTGAACTCAATCTTAACAGACTATTAAGGGGTTTTCGATACTGTAAAAGTCTTCATAAAGTCTCAGTCACCTCTGAAGTCTTAGAAAATTTTAAAATTCTCATAACAACTCTCCATGAAACCTTACCGGAACTTAAGAGTACTCATCGAAATTAGGCCTCTGGATAATCCTCACAGAATCTTCAAAGTTTTAAAAACTTACAAAACTTCTCTAATGAATGCAAATGGGAGCAAGTGAATTGCAAACCTTACGTGAAGGGGCGTGTGAAGTGGATGTATGAATTACCAACTGCTATATAGATTCACTCCGTAGGAGATATACAAACTGCGAACAATAAAAACCAATATGACAATTAACAGTACTCCAGATGCCAATTCAACTGCGTCGACTTTGCGTATAGAAGTGAGAGCAAAGCATCAGTTTTTAGGTCGAAAAACTCAGGACTACGAAAGCAGTCGCGATTGACTAGATTTGAATACGTTAAGTGCTTAAGTTATTTCTATAAAGGCGTGTTGGAGGAAAATAATTTGGCCCACGTTTTACCTTTTTTTTTACATTTCAATATGACGCTGATTAATATTTTCATTAGTATGTTACCATTACATTATATTTGTGAGTAGACCTACTGTCTCATATTCAAATAAATTGTATCGTAGAACCGTATATTACAAGATTTTCCCGTATTGTTCTAATCTACGCGGTAAAGATGTACAATAGTTTGCAGTTCACATATGGGCGTTGTTAAGCATAACAGAACCAACCAACAAAATCTGTTTTTTTGAGAACACGTGATTCGAAGTTCAAAAGCCATGTCGAAACTAAATGACATAGCGTTTACTGATAAGCTTTTTTCAACGTGAGTACACATTTTTGAATCG
This sequence comes from Acanthococcus lagerstroemiae, assembly GCA_031841125.1. Classification (NCBI taxonomy): domain Eukaryota; kingdom Metazoa; phylum Arthropoda; class Insecta; order Hemiptera; family Eriococcidae; genus Acanthococcus; species Acanthococcus lagerstroemiae. The sequence continues at coordinate 36,708,221 of CM063108.1, read as the reverse complement.
AGTACCAAATTTTGAAAAATCTTACTTTATACGCTCTTTCCAACGATACGTACTAATAACTCATTCTGTCAACAAATGTCGGTTGGTTCTGTTACGCTCAACAGCGTCCATATATACGGGGTGTGCAGTTCACATAGGCGGCGTTCCTTCACTTCTTCGGGCTCAGTTTCCAGTTTATACATATGGCCACCCTCTCGGTTTGCAATTCATATGCGTCCATGCAAACTCCAAGCCAAATATACCAGAACAATGAAAATAAACTATCGCTAGTAGCCGTAACTGAGAACGGACAAGAATAAACATGAAAGGTTTAACCAACAAGCTACTTACAATGGCAACGGAGCTGGTAATTTTCGTCCCTCCGGCTGCACCAATAAGTAATCTAACCTCTCCATGCTGATCGACGATTATAGATGGACACATTGAAGACAGCGGCCTTTTGTAGGGTTCGATAAAATTAGCAGGAGACGGTTCCACGCCGAAATAGTTGGTTATATTTGGAGAAGAAAAGTCGTCCATTCCATCATTGAGAATGATGCCAGTGCTCTTCGATATAAATCCACTTCCAAAACTAAAGAAAAAAAAAACAATAAAGAACAGACAAAATCAGTAAGTAGAATCCATTAGTGAACTACAGAAACGGTAAGAAAAAAATTAATACAACCCAGACACGCGGAATTAATTACCGGTTAGGTACTGATTTCATCTTGACATCAGTAACACATTTTGAGGTCAACACACTCAAAACCAGTCTCTATCTTACATCAAGATTCGAATCACTTTTGATTATCCTCCAATTAAATTATTCGGCTTAGATTAATCGCGATAATACGCAAGTTGAAACCTAATAATTAATTAGATGAATCTGACCCTAATATCGGTTCAATTGGAGAATAACACTACACAACAGCATAAAAAACAATGAGATTAGATTATATATGATTTTAGCTATATTTTGAATGCTGAATACGATGGCGTTAACCATTTTTCTCAAGAACCTCTCATTTTTTATTTTCACAATTAAGATTTTATCAAAATTTTCACGTGTTATTCCTTTTTGTCGTCCACGAATAGCTACATTGATACTGGTCACAATACTGAACAAGCTAGTTGTTTGATCAGTGGTGTTATCTTGATATTAAAATTCACATTTAAGGAGATAGGGGGAAAATGAACTATAATCAAAAAATTAACATCGGCATTAAATTTCTCGTTGAAAATACATACATAGAATCATGTACAGGGTGTTTCAGGAGTGGACGATAAAACTTCGCCTGGTTATACACCAGATTTAGTACACTGATGTTATAAGGGTTGCATTGCTCCGCAACTTGAAGGCGTTGAAAAATTAAAATTTAATTTTCGAAAAGTCGAATAAAATATGATGAATTTTGGTTTATTAAAATTCTGAATTAAGAGATAACCTATCATATTTGGTTGGTATCAAATTAAAGAAGCGATCCTAGCAGATAAATTAAGACTATAAAGAACAATTCTCATTCATCTGGGACCAAAGAAGAAATGATGAAAAAAAATCAAAAATTGACACGAAACACTGTTTTTCATTGCAATTTGAGAAGCTGACCTATCAACACCATGATACTTTAAGCTAAACAATAGTAGAAGATTGCGGTCTTTCAAAACAGCTCAGTACTTCTAGTCTCTAAGTCGCTTCGTTTTAGAGTTCTTTGCAAAGAAAGTAAAAGGCTGAATTTCCATCACCTGATTTTAACAAAGTAAAACCAATATACATTTTCTTTTATGAAATCTCTAGAAATGAAATAAATTCACAAAATCTAATTTCTAATTGAAGAGAAGATTCTACCGAGTAAATTAGGACTGTAATGAGCTATTCTCCTAAATTGTAAGGACTGAGGAATCTAAAATGGAAGTCGACAAAGTGATGAAAACAATGAATTTTCAACGTAACATTTTAAAATGATGGAAAAAATAATTCTGCATTTGGACCACAGTTTACAGCCTGTGTTAGCTTTATTTTCAGTGACCAAAACCTCAATCCTGCTCATGCGGCTCATCCTTCAAATAACGCACAACTGCGATTTTCCCAGTTTCTCTGAAATTTGTCGCATCTACAAGTGTTACATTTTTTTCCCTTAGCAATTTAGAAAAAAAAAAAAAAAAAAAAAAAACCTACTGTAATGCGCTACACAATAAGTATGCTCTCAAAGTAAACGCAAATGAAGACGTGAACGTTTGTGAAAAATCGAAACGGAAATTTTGACGAGTGGTCACACTGCTAATAGGTAGAGGCTTCACCCTGGGAGCCAATTCGAACACATTCGTAATAATTTTGTCATACCCATAAATACGTGATATCATAATTTTTGTACTTATTTTTTTCAGAAGTCATTTGCGTCCATGTAGAAACAGACTGTATTATCGCTTCTTTTTCATTTTTCTTGATTCCTAACGAACGAAAACTCTGAATTTGTCCGCGGAAATCTCCTCTTTAAATTGATACCAAATTTGATGGATTTTCTCTGGATTCTAAATTTTATTAAATTGATATGTTTTACATTTCGTTCGATTTTTGGATGAAATTTTCGAAATTCTAATTTCTTTCTTTGTAAATAACTCTAAAACGAAGCGACTTAGAGACCAGAAAAGTACTGAGCTGTTTTAAAAGAGCGCAACCTTCTGCTATTATTTAGCTTAAAATATCATGGTGTTGATAGGTCAGTTTCTCAAATTACAATAAAAAACAGTGTTTCGTGTCAATTTTTGATTTTTTTTTCATCACTTCTTTTTTATTTTACTTGGTCTCAGATGAATAAAAATAGTTCGTTATAGTCTTACTTTGTCCGCTAGGATCTCTTCTTTAATTTGATACCAAATATGATAGGTTATCTCTTAATTCAGAATTTTAATAAACCAAAATTCATCATATTTTATTCGATTTTTCGATACACGAAAATTAAAATTTATTTTTCAACACCACTGCGTCTTTATGTTGCGGAGCGATGCAACCCTTATAACATCGATGTACTAAGTCTGGTGTATAACCAGGCGAAGTTTTATCGTCCACTCCCGGAATACCCTGTATACTCCTGTCATTGTTCTTCTTTTAAATTTCAAATGGCTTACATTTATCGGCACGTCAAAATAGAGGGAAGACACGATGGTGAAATTTGATTGAACGATAAAATAAAAACGGGGCGGTTAGAAAAATGAAAGAACAATAAGAAATAGGTAACCTTAATAAAAGATGTATTCCAGAGCTATGAAATAGAATTGACGATTTAAGAAATAATGAACCCATTTAAAATGGGAACCCGCGGTACTTATAAATAACGATATTAAAATTGTTCTCGCACATTAAAAAATAGAAGTATTAAAATATACTAGAACATTAAAAATATGAAAAATAAAAGTTGAAAATTTTTTTAAAAATTCAAACTATCTACTTCATAGCTGTCTTGGCTTGGGTAGGATGGCCTCTCTTTCTCCTTTGCCCGAGGGGCACTGTCTTTGCCGCCGCAGGCACATCTATGAGTTTCAATTAATTCTCATACCTAAGAATGCTTGCATTGCAAATCTTTGACAAAGCAAGGACACGTACATGTGGAATTATCCTAGCTATGCGGATTGGGTAGATACGATATCGATGAGTTTGGAAATCTGAGAGTGTAGTTCACGTGTCCTGCTTGCAGGTCTCGAGGAGGTCGCGGGTAATGGATTCTCCGCTGTCAGCAGAACAAACGTGAAAGAGTCTACCTCCTGAATTTCCACCGCACTCCTCTTCGAGAACTTTGTGATTCAGGAGTATCCACTGGTATGTAGCAGTCCACAATTTTAAAGGGATCGTTGGTACTTTGTGGAACAGCATACAGTTTATGGATTGCGGATCCCAGACTACCGACCACTTCGTAACAAGGTTTACCGGACTATTCAAAAATTGACCTACTGGAGCTCGACTGTTGCATATTACTCACTAATTTTTCCAACGGGCTTCAATTGATAATAATATCTGATTCATTTCTTTTAAAGTGTGACTCATGATAATACTTGTTAGATGAGAATATTCAATCGTGGCTCGTGATTTCCGATCGCTTGCTATCTTTAACTAAACGTTCATACCTATACATAAGTATCGTGCATGACGTAGCGTGCATTAATGCATTTCCTATGGCTCATACACGTAATTTTATCGTTATTACGTTATCGTTCTTTCCATTTATTTTAACGTGCCAATAAAGTTTCCCCATTTCAAATTGTTGGAAAGATATTGTAATCGAAAATAATCTGAGCTCAACTTGTCATCCTTGATGGCTATAGCGCTTAACGGCCGAATCACACTTGCGAGTAACTCCGCACAAGTTACTCGTTCGCGAGAGACATTAAGTTGACGAGTTGCGAGAAAAGCAAGTTGTTGGGTTCAAACCTGAAAAGAGTGAAATTGATTCGTTTCTTGTTTGTATCAGGTCTGATAAGAGTAATAGTTGTAGACTGTCACTAGATTTTTGTAAAAATGTTGCATATTTGGAATAAAATTAATAAATTGAGCTGTGATGGTTTCATTTTTACAGGGTGTCTACCAGTCCCGGATGTTCCGAAAAATCCGGAAAAGTCCCGCAGGCTAAAGGTAGGTCCTGAAACCCTGGAAACGTCCCGGAATTCCAAAACTTAATTCTGGTAGACGCCCTGTTTTATTTTGTCAAATAATTTCATCTCCACTATTTTATTTTTGTGATTCGGGTACGAGTGTTTATACAACCTTTAGCACCCGTACCACAAGAATTGTCTACCAGAATTCAGTTTTGGAATTTCGGGACTTTTCCATGGTTCCAGGACCTACTTTTAGCCTCCGCGACTTTTCCGGATTTTCCGGGACTGGTAGACATCCTGTATAAGTGAAACTATCACAGCTCAATTTAATTATTTCATTCAAAATATGCAACATTTTAACAAAAATCTATTGACGGACTACAACTATTACTCCTACCAGACCTAATAAAAACGAGAAACGAATCCATTTCACACTTTTCAGATTTGAATCCCAAAACTCGCTTTTCTCGCAACTCGTCAACCAACGAGTAACTCGTGCGGAGTTACTTGCAAGTGTGAATCGGCCTTTATGCTGTCGATCATACAAGCAACGAAATAGCGTCAACTTACCGTAGGTTGATGGTACTAGTTGCAACAACAGCGTCGCCATTCGGAGCCAAAACAGCCAAATTAGAGGTACCCTTATTCTCAACGGCAGCTAAATCGCCACCGTAATGTTTGGTGTCGTTCCACGTTTTTACATCGCTCACCTCCTGCCGGATTTTGTCCACAAAATTGTCCGATGTTATCTGATCGATTAGCTAAACAAATATTGTAAACTTTTATGCTGCAGTGCATTGGTGGAGATTATCTAGATTCAGGGCAGACTTGCCTCTTCTGCTCAATGAAACACTAAGGGTATGGCATTCCAGGACATTATGAAAAGTTCGACGAACTTACAGGATTTAGATCAACGAAATCCGGGTCGCCGATTTTGCTGCGTACGGCGTAACCGTATTTCAATGCTTCGGTCATCCGTTGCGTATTCAGTAACTCGTTACTAGCCGGTAACAATCCATTCAAAATACGAGTGATGTACGCTAGAATAATGCCCGATGATGGAGGCTGGACGGTGGACAGAGTTAAATTATCTTTCGATACTCGGACCGTGTACGCGTCTTCAACAACCACCCTAGAAAATAATAAGCAGGTATCAATAACGAAAACAAACGGATCTAGTAGAGATACTGAAGAGACTGGTCAATACTGTGGAAATTTTTTTCAACTTTGACACTCACTCAAGGAACAGAAGTAGCTTTGCTGACCATTTCTCTGTATTTTCAATCTTATCTAGCATAAAACGTAAATTTGAAATCACGGGATCAAGGCCCAAGTGATCTACCTCAAATCCGCTGTAATGTGTCCATCACCCAAAGAAGCTCAATGGTATCGACAGATACTCAAAGGTGGAAGCAGCGAACTAGATACTTCGCGCACGCTGCAAGAATTTTCGCTTCAATATACGTACAAGGCTGGAACCAATCAAGGAGGGGCAGTAACATTTTTGAAGAATGGAAGCTGTATGCAATCATCAAAGGGAGGAGGTAACAATGGATTTTCTTCTCCAGAGAGCATGTTACGTAGCTAAGAAGAAATGCTTTCCGTTAACGCTCCACTGGTACAGAATTTGCTAATATAACTGATGACATGATATTAATTTATTCCCACCGCTCATTGGGATGAACTACAAATCTAGGTGGTCAGAAATGGATATCTCTGAACGTGGGTGAAGTTGACCTCCACCATTCTGAAGTTATACTTCAATTATGCACAGCCATAGCATGTGTATTCTGGAACCGATGCGATGTCATGATAGCCCAATTCTCGCCCCTGTGAGGTTAAAATTATGTCCATAAGCATGACAATACAGATCTGGTATTTCTGGCGGGTTGCAGCATCTTGGTCAGCTCCCTCAACCTCCGTGTCTACTTACTTATTTGGCTTATAATCTAGCAACCTATCTCATCTATTTCGGATTTTGCAAATTTCTTCCAGATACAGAAAGAGGCGACGTCGTTAAATACGCAGAAACAGTCTCAACAAGCCTTCATGTACAAACAACAGAGAGCCATGAAGAACAAACAGGCAGATTGATAGATGTAGGGACAGAACGTATAGAGCGTCGGAAGTGGCAAATAGAGACACAGCCCCCGGAACTAACGGCTTGGCTCGTGAAAGATTTCATTTTCAAAAGTCGGGCGCTAAAATTGAAACGAAGAGCTTGTTTTCCTTTATCTACTGACATTTGGAGATAGAAATTGTTACCTTTTCCGAACTTGCCCCTTCTGGAAAAAAGATCACGTAACGACCAGACAAATAACACGATATACGAAATACAGGATTTAGAAAATTGGAGAGATCTTGCTTCTCACTTCTAGGGGAAGTGGATCTAGAATTTAGTCCACGAGGGGTGTCATGAAACACTGCATGAATATGAGCCACTGTGACGATCATGGCTTCTTCTACTCGAAAAGCATCACTTGGACTAGGATCCCTTTGCCACATATATATACATTCAGTTTCGTCGTGTCTTCTGGATCATATCGATTTTACGTACTTGTAATCTCGTAAATCTTGTTCTGTCATAATGCCGCCGTTATCGCGCACATCTTGGGCCAGAGAAGCGGCCATTGCTCCTTCATAAAAAACGTCGCCTCCGTTCTCGGCGATTATTCTCAACGTGCGAGCTAATTTTAAATTTTTGTACGTTTCTCCGACTCCCAGTAACGAACCGGTTCTCGGATTCACGAACAATGTTCTGTAAATAAGAACATAACGAATTAATACTATGCAAGTGCCAGCTCACAAGGTTATTAAAGAAAACCAGAAGAGTTTCACCCAGGATATTACACTGACCTGAACTCTTCGTCCGTTTTGATCATTTGTTCGTATTCGTTCAATACATTGGCCAGAATGTCGTTAATTGGTATACCTTTTTCGCATAGTTCGATGGTTGGTGCGAATAATTCTTTCCACGGTAAGGCACCACCCAATTTCTTGTACGCCGTCCAATAACCTTTGACTTCGCCAGGAACGCCGACAGATAGGGCACCTATTTCAATAAGTAACATGGAAACCCTCAGAAATTCGATTACGACTTTAGTGTCAGTGGCATACATCGGTTGAATGAAGAGTAATGACCGAAGGCTGCTTGCAATTCGTTATCGCAGCAATTTTATAACGTCCATTTTATCGATACTCGAGGAGTTCAGATGCGACGTTAGTATACTTAATGACTAATGACAATCAATTGGTGTTCGTGCCAAATAATGTACAGCTCATACGTAAGGCAAATATCAGTCATATAGTACCTCGTTGCGATAATTTGGGATTTTTTTCGAACATGTTCACAGTGGAAGCAGCAGGCGCTCTTTCCCTGGCGATAATCGAAGTCAGCTTCTTACTCTGTTTGTTGAAAGTCACCATAACAAATCCACCTCCGAGACCCATAGTGTAGGGAATGGTTACGCCGTCACACAACATAGCTGCTATCATAGCATCTACCGCATTTCCGCCATTCAGCAAAATATTCCTGTAAGACAGTTTCCAGCGTTGTATTCACATGAGAGCCGAAAATGCAAAATGAGTAAATGCTTCGGAAGTTCAGCAGAGAAGGGGCGTTAATAAGAGAAAAACTAAAACAACGAAAGGAAACTGGTAGGAGAAAACGAAAAGAGTGGGGAAAGATGGAAAACAAGAAAGGAAGAATTGAAAAAAAGTCATATATCCGGCACTGGTCTTAAGAATCTTGAGCAAGTCGGAAAGCGTTTCAAAGAGCCTTAAACAAAGCTGAAACAGTCTTAATCAAGTTTTAAATAGGGATAGAAGGGTCTTAGGGTGTCTCAGCACTATGGTCGAAGAGTACTGGAGGAACCAGAAAAACTTCAATCAAATCTGAAAGAATATTTAAGCGTATCACCGACTCAGAAATCAATTTTGAAGAATATTAGAAGGTCCTGGAATATTCCAGAAGTCTTAGCGAGTCCTTAACGTTATTTGGAGAGTCTTACCGAGGCTTTAGCAGTCTAGGAAAGCCTCCAAAAATTCTAAACAAGTCTAGAAGATATTCCAAGTCTTAAAGTCCTAAAATGTTTCAAACAAGTATGGAAGAAACTTTGAGAGTTTCAAGAAATCTCGAAGAGTAACGAGACAGGAAGATTTAAAAAAAATTAATGTTCAGAAGTATCACTGAGTCTCAAACGGGTTTTGAAGTCATAGCGAGTCTGGAAGCAACATAGGAAAGTCTTAAGAAATGTTTAAAATTTAACGAGTCTGAAAGAGTTTCAAAGAGTTTTGAACAAACCTGGGAACGCTCTACAAAGTTTTAAACAAGAATGGAAGATCTGAGCGCGTTTTAACAGATCTTGCAGAGTAGTTTAAAATCCAGAAAGTTTTCGAACAAATCTGGAAGAATATTTAGAATGATGATCATATAGTCTTGAATGAGTTCTGAAGTCTTAAATAGTCTTGAAGTAGCCAAAACGTCTTAATAAATTACAAAGTATCTTAGTACGTTTCGAACGAAATTTGATGAGTACGGACAAATTTTGACGTAGTCTAGAAAAATTTTGAGTTATGTTAAACGCGTCTGGAAGATTTTCCACGATTCTTAAACAAAGCTTGAAAAATCGTAAAATGTCGTAAACAAATATGGAAGTGTTTTAGAAATTCTTAACAAATCTTGCAGAGTATTGTACAGTTCAGAAAGATTTCCAATAAATCAGGAAGTACATTAGAAGTAACATCGAGTCATAACGGGTTTTTGAAGAAGGAAGTCTTGAAGCAACCCAGAAAAATTTCGACAAATGTTAAACACGTCTAGAAGAGTATTTGAAAACGTCTTCAACAAAGCTGAAAAAGTCCTAAAAAACCTTAAACAAGTATGACACCGTTTTAAAGAGATTTAGGCGTCTTAACAAATCTTGATGAGTCTAGAAACATTTTCAATAAATCCATAAGCATATTTACGAATAACAACGAGATTTCAACAGGCTTCGAAGAACCATGAACAAGTTCGACAGAATCTTGAATAGACTTAACCAGTCTTTATGAATCTTGAAGAATCTTTGAGGGTTTAGAAAGATTTTAAACAAATTCGTAAGCACATTTAATCGTATCGAAGAGTCATAAACAGGCTTTGAAGAGTCCTAATGAGTCCTGAAGCAGTGTAAAAAAGACCTGAGAAATGTTTAAAATGTCCGTAAAAGTTTTGGAGTCTTGACGAGTTCTAAATAGGTCTAGCAGAATCTTTAGCAAGTCTGAAAATTATAAAAATTCTTACAAGATCTAAAGAGATGTGTAAGAGTATTGAAAAGGGTTAGCGGGTCTTGAACTGTATTTTAATTGTCATAGCCAGACTTAAGGAAATCTTGACAAGTCTTATACAAGTTTGTATTAATCTTACAGAAATTTTTAAGTCTTCAGCGAGTCTAGAAGCCTTAACGGGTGTCCTAGAGAATAGTATGGGCAGTTTCGAATAGTTTTACCGAATTTTCAAGCAGTTTGGAAAAAAACCTGACAAGAAATAGCGAAAAAAATCTTCGGGGTGATTAGTTCGAGATTTCGAGAATAACAGGAAATAAAAAATAGAAACAGGAAAAGAACGAAGATAAGTTTTTTGAACAGACAGGAGAGGAGGTTTTTAATGACTTGTCCCAGACTGCGTTTTGCATAAAATTAAAATTATATTACATGGCGCTGCATTTCACATTACTTATTCAAAATTCAGAAGTAAAACGTAACAAATACTTATGAATGGAGCGCGGATTTTTTGGCTTTATTGAGGTGAAAATTTGGCCCTGAAAATTAGATTTTCGGCAGTATTCGGAAAAAACAAAAAAATCTTTGAACGAGACGAAAATACACCTATTTACTTTACAAATTTCGTATTGTACATAACTGCAAGATGTTTTTCAGTTTCTTGGGTAAATCTAAGGCGTCTATCACTTAATGTTAGATTATATTCACTGAATGAACGTTCGACATCGACAGAGACTGAATGTGATTTCATGAATCGTGGGTTTTAATTATCTAATTCTCTTCATTTTCGTTCTATGTAGGAATAGTACGTCTAAAATCGGTGACTCTCGGCACTTACTTTACTTTTTCGGCAAAATAAAACTTTTTTCCTAGCCCCCTCAACCTGTGACATGAACTTCTATTTCATTTTCAACCGTTCACCCTTCAAGGAAATGATTCGGCAAATGCCGGAGACTCCGTACTCTACTTATAAAGAATATATTTGACAGGACTGCATTCCAAACACGTACCTATAAAATACTCTCCAATCTAAATACTTTGTAAGCGATGGAATAGCGCGGCAATGCGGTAAGAAGAGGAGATGAAAGGTGGTATCAAGTTACTTACTTCCCTACAGTCGCACATGGAGGTGCATTGGTAACAACCGCTGCTTGTCTAAAATCACCTGACAGCGTTTCGTAGATAACGGTACGGTTTTCTAATGACTGTCGCCGACTATCAACTGATACACCGTACGAATGATACCAGAAGATAATGAGGCCAATAAGAGCCAATGATATTACTGCAACGCCGACCAGGCGAACCACTTTCACCGGAATTCTTCTGAAAACCCAAAGTAAATTATCAAGTTCCTCGATATTGTGGACATAAGGTACAAGTATATGTTACGATAAGTATTTTCATGGGCCAATGAATGACAGCACTATTATCGCCGTCAACTAATATGCACTTGAAGTAATAATGAATAGTCTGTCTATTGATAATTACGCACATACAAAGGAACCATTGTTCTCAGACATCGAAATCTATAATCGTACGGTAATAGCTGTTGATGATACGTATTTCCCGATCATTTTTTGAGAACTTATGGAGTATAAAAGGGAAAAGAATGTGAATGGATACTTAGCACAAGCAGTTGTGATATGAAGATGGCATGCATGTGAAATAAAAAATATTCGAGGGAAAATATCATTCATAATACTGGTTCCCATCCCAGATTAAAACAGCAAATTGGAAATGCGGTAGATAGCTAACACATACCTCATGTACTTGTACTCGCATTTTTTTCTGGCGCACGACGTCTGATCGCATTCGTCGCCATGAAGTAATGCAACCTCTTCTGGGCTATTACCCTCACATTTGTCCCTGAGACATAAACACCGAGCAATCAAATGGCGATCGCATCGCCCTGATAAAACCAGCTAAGAAAGTAAAGTTTAGGTCATTGGGATTCAGAGATAAGAGTATTCGCGACGAACTCGTGAAATAAGTGGGCATAAAAAATGAAGGAACACATCGCACTATTTCAGTTGACAAAATGTTCAGAAAATATGGCATTCGTCTATACAGGATGTTCGTGAAATTAATTCTTCTTTAATCCAATTCGACTTATTTTATCGGGAAGTACCGGTTGTGGACCAGTACTCGGCAGCGTTTCTCATGGGCAAAAACAGAGAAGGAAAACGCTCGGCCATCCATGACTCAAGAGCAATATCGATGGCCGTACGGCAGAGGGTGGTAATCAGAGTTTTCTAACATTTGATTTTATAATGAGATTAGCTCAATTAAAGGCCACACATCATCTGAGAACTTTTTGTACAACGTATACAGCGTGGTTTATTAATTACCCACCTTTTTTTCATCGCGACGTTAGATTGACACGAAAAAAAGAGTCTCAAGGGGCAAGATCTAGATCCTTTTTCAAAGTAACAATTTTCCTTCCAAAAGGGGTGTTCGCACGTACTACCAACTTCGAAATTTCAGAAGGAAATGTATCAAACAAAGTATCGAAATAGGGATTTTCCAGGTTAACGATTTCGAATATCTCATCGCACTTATGATCCTGCCCCTATTCGAACTTTAATTCGAATTTCCCCAATTTCAAAGAGTGAAAAATTGACTTGCCCTAAAGAATTAAATTATAGGAATAGGATTTTTTGCACCACTGTTTTTGAAAATAGCATAGACTTTCGCTCGGTTCCCAGAATCGAAATATGCCTATTCAAAATAGGTAAAGTTATTTTGGTTGGAAAAATTAAACGTCGCATCGAAATACGGACGCTGTGGGTCACCAAATTTAAATATCATTGCATTTTGCATCTGACTCCATTCAGGCTCTGACGTTGTATCATTTCACATTAAAAATCGACAGTTATCACACTGAAACTCGAAAGTCATCTTTATGCATATCTTGTATAACTAATGTGAACTAGAAAACAAAATCATTATAGAAATCTAATTTCCTTCCTTCCTTCGTCGCACCGCGGGTCGAACGAAGACTTCAGGTGGCAAAATTGAATCAACTTGGAAAATTCGTAAGAACTATTGAAATTAGAAATTTCCTGGCTGCTCAATACTTTTAAATACGGCCTCAGTTGGAGTTTGTACCATTCATATCGTTCCATCACAAAGAGGGTACTCTTTTCTAATTTTACTCTCAACTAGAGCCCTGGAATCCGCCCTTTCGAGCATTACTTCAGAGACGTCGAGGGAGGCTGTTAGGGCTGTCTTAGCCCTCTTCTCGTCTTGCCGAAAAACCGGCCTAGGTCGAAATGTAGCGAACTGCTACGTGGGCTTGAACCCGGGACCCTCGGGTTCCGAGACCAATGCGCTATCCACTCGGCCAACCAGACTCCGGTCTTTCTTCAGTACGAATAAATCTTTCACCACAAAGAGGGTTAGAGTCACTTGAACTATGATCATTTCCTGTCCTGTAGTGAAATATCCCAAGTTTCTACAGGGGGAAAATTATTCTCTATTTATTAAATGAAAAGTCAACAGAATCTGGTTATGGAAAGGTAGTGAAAAAACTGTAATGAACAGCCAAATCTTGGGGAGATTGTCAGCTCAGATACGAAAAATGGCAACGTGAATTTATTGGAAGATATAAATAATAATTTGAAAGAAACTATCTTCCACTCGATATCGAAAAATCGAATAAATGCTAACTTGAAAATTCCCATTTACAGTTATCGTTCGCAAGATTTTAATAATACTTTGAAAATTAAGAAATTATGAGGCTCAAAAAATCCCAAGGTTCTAGTAAACTGCATTTTCTCAAATTAGTGCTTGAATAGTTGTGACATTTAAAAGGAAGCTAAGTGGCGAAAAGTTACAAATTATAACATCACAAGTAAACTTTTCATAACCTGGAAGAAAAAATGAAAAATGAAATTAGGGAAGTCAAAATCAGGACCAGGTCACATGAAATTTGATCCAGTAACTGAAATCCGCGACCAAAGGAAGTCTAGTTCGAGTGCTGTTTTGATCTTATTGGTTAAAATCAGGAACCCCGAGAGCCGGTCTCAAAACCAGAGCTCCTTCCACGAGACTCCGCTTTCAAAACAAATTTTAATTCAGTTCCGGCTCCGATAAAAATTTTTGAAATTGACTTCGGCTCTGGTAAATACTTTTTTTTCCAAAATCCGGGTCCGGCTTATATTCTTATCAGGCTCCGGCCAAAAATTCCCGATAGCTTCTGCTCCATCAAATGTGTGATTTTTGCTCTAGCTGCTGTTATTTTTAAAAGAAAAGGGGATCAAGGGGGATACGAGGAAAGGGGGAGGTTACAAGCCGGAGGTAACGTCAAAGCCGAAGTTGAAAATTGGCTTCGGGTTCAGCAAATCATTTTTTGTGGGCTCCGGCTCCAACTCCAAAAAATGTTTATTTCACAGGTAGATTTGACTCCAACGAAAATTCTAGACACAGAGGTAATTTTCTGCGGTTTTCAGAAACAATACAGCGTTTTTTGTCACAAAAATCTAAATTTCTGAAAAATGCGAAAAAAACAACTTGAATATAAACAATTTTTTGTATCTCCCCCCCACCAATGAAATGAACATTTGCCGATGTCGTACGTGAAAAATCTGACACACTTCCGAATTCAGAGAATCAAACAAATCTTATTTTGATATATTGCTCGATTATAAGAGCTTCATCCCTCTACACGATAAAATACCAAGTTTGGAGCCCAAATCAGGCCCGAATCGATTATCTGACGAGATATCGAGATATTTGAAATCAGCGACCCTAAAAAACATTTTTCCAGTACTTTGTTCCTGGGGCGCATAAGCCGTAAAATTAGAGATATTTTCTGGTGCGCCAATCCACTTCAAGATTCAAGCAGGTACATGTGAGAGTCTTGGGCCACCGTAGTGGCTTGTATTGATCCAACTTCGGGGCAAAAAAACAACAACAAAAAAACAAGGGGCAGAGTAAGTCATGAAACATACTGCAGAATCCTTGCAATGTGAAAATGAATTAGCATTTCACGAGCATATGCTTTTACTACTGGGTATACTTGAGCAAAACCGTAACGAAAAACCGAACGTTCCCCCCGATACGAATTCACGTTAGTGGTTGACATTTACAATCCTCAACCGTGTTGTTGATAAGAAATTTTCAAGCCCTCCCCCCCCCCGACACAAACAAAGCCAGTCCGTAAGATTTAGCTCTTCATTTTTTATTAGGGTACGAAAGCATATAAAATGTTACAGTATTTTTGGGTAGTTGACTGACTGATTAACCGATTGACCAGGCTGACTGATCTGACTGACTGTTTTTTATTTTAAACTCTTAAGATCCGATGCATTAAACCGAGTATTTTTATCGTGTCCTGCAACTGTATAAATAAAAAGGATATACCGTCACAGTCACAGGAAAAAGTTAAAACTAGGGGCTGAACACTTTTTGTTTTTGTCAACTTAGAATGTGGGCGAAATTTTCTTTACATCCTCCCTCCTTCCCGAGACAAGAGAAAACATAAAATAGAGAGTTTTTCAATGCGTTCTTCAAGCTCGAGACTTTCCTCCATTTTCTTGTTCGGTAAGTCAAAATTTGAGCGACCTTTGCAGATCCGCCGCTATTTTGCCATCGAAATTTTTATCTATCCCTCACCCCAGTGACTCCTTTGTAAGATTCATTTTCTGACAGTTAAAAAATCTTTTACTATACGGCCACCGATATGACTAACCAATACTTCTTAATAGCCACAGCCAATATTATTGTTATCACGGGAATTCTCCGCAAGGTCAGTTACTCATTTCTTTTAATTAGCCTTTTAATTTGTTAATTTCGAGAATTTCCAACAATAAATAAAATCATGTAACTTGACAGTAGCGTTAAAGAAATCATTCACTATAATAAGTGAACAAATTGGTAAGTACCTGTCTAATAATGTCATTATGGACCGCTGGTCAAGAGCACAAAGCGCAATGTGCAACTATCAACCAAGCAGTAGGACTTTTGTTATATATTGCATTTGGAATAATTTTAAGTTGTGGGACCCATAGTCCCCGAGCACAAAGTGCAATTTCAAATGTATTGCATTTGGAATCATTTCAACAGTTGTTGATTATGGAAAAGATACAGGACTTTTTGCATTTCAAATATTATTCAAGAGTCTATTCAAGATTTTTTAACTGTTTAATTTAGACCCACCACTAATCAGGCAATTTCGATAAATGTCCAACCCGACTACCTGAAATCAACTCTTCTTCAAGTTTCTTTTCAAATGCTCCTTCAAGAGTGTTTATATTGCTGATTTTTCAACTACACTATTTTTCTATTACACTACCATCGGACCAATTACACTAATTTCATAAGCACGTATTTCTATCGTGAACACGTCCCATGTACAACTCGCGAGTAGGAAAAGTGGTTGTAACTCAATTGTGGGCTTACTTGTTAAAAAGCATCGTGAAATTTAATTTATTTCCGGCGAAGAATAGTCGAAGCTACGAAGCGAATCGGATGTCACACCGTGTACCGCAGGTCCCAGTACTTGCTGGTTGCACGACTAACAACGAACTAAGCCTGTAAATAAAAAACGCTCTTGATGTAACAGAATGAAAATGTTAATACTAACCGAATCGGGTTAAGAAGTACTAAATTCGCGAAAAGGTAGGAAGGTACTCTTAAATTGTGCTTGAAGTACGCGTGGCTATTTCACGTTGTCGCAACGCGTCCTATCCCGCTTCGTCCCTTCATATGACCACAAGACACAGAATTTAGGTAGACAACACGCTACAATTAACGATAATTAGCAGGTATATAAATATTCAAGCACTCGCTCGCGTACATACAACGTAACTTGAACACATTCAGCACACATGTTTATCAAGCGAGGACGTTCAGTTTCAATGCGCAAATAAGTTAACATAGACATTAAAACAACAGACGATAAAAAAACAAAATTTATGTATGTGCTGTATTATAAAGATAGCGAAAATAAAACGAATCAAAAGATGGAAATGACGAGACGAAATTTCACGTAAATTCAGAATAACTTCCAATACATACACCGACAGAACTAGTCGACATCAAGGATAAGAAAATTCATTCGACTCGACGCCTGAATAGCTTGCGATAACCCAAAAGTGAACTCGAGATATTTATAAGAAAATACTATTCAAGACTCAATCAATATTGTGAAGATTACACAGCGGAGAACGGCTTCACTTTCAGACCACTCTGTGATCCAACTGATAGCACAAAAATAAAAGAGCAAGGGCGCTCGTCCAAGTGAAAAGAGGGTTCACCATGTTACCCTCAGAATATTGATTATTTATGCAGTCTCCTGAAAAAATATTCACTTTTCCACATCCTGCTTTCACACTTAAATGGTACACAGCGACCGTGTATGGCATGAAGGCCCGCTCTACAAGCCGAACAAAATGCTACCAAAGAGCTACCGTCAACTAATTAAAGCTTACTTGACTAACCGGTTCTTTCGAGTGAAGCAGGGCGACGACTACTCGCAACTGAGGCCCATCCAAGCCGGCGTTCCACAGCGGAGTGCCCTGGGACCCACATTATACCTTTTGCTTACAGCCGATATTCCAAAAACAAGAAATACAACGATGGCCACGGCCTAGTTGGTCGAGTGAATAGCGCGTTGGTCTCGGAATCCGGAGGTCCCGGGTTCGAGCCCACGTAGCAACTCGCCAGAGTTCGACCTAGCCCAGTTTTTCGGCCAGAAGGGAAGAAGGCTAAGACAGCCCTAACAGCCTCCACGACGTCTCTGAAAGAATGCTCGAAAGGGCGGATTCCAGGGCTCGCGTTGAGAGCAAATTAGAAAAAGAGGCCACATTTGCTGACGATACGGCCATCCTAGCTACAATCGACAGTTTGGCTGAAGCTACAGAACTCACTCGACTCACTTAGTAAATGGAGCAGGCGACGGAGAATCCAAATCAACGAAATCAAATCGGTGCACGTCACGTTTACTTTGCGTAAAGTGAACCACCAACCCGTTACAATCAACAATCAAATAGTACCGCAGAACTCCACCGCCAGGTATCTAGGAATGACTTTTGACAGCTGACTGAACAGGAAGAAACATGTCAGGCTCAAAAAATGGGAATTAACGCGAACACGAAGAAAAAGGTACCGGCTGCAGGGAACACTCTCCCAGCTGCGATATGGACTTACGGTGTAGCCCGCTAGAGCTGCGCGAAGAAATCCAACCTTAATAAAATACAGGTAGCTCAAAACCAAGGGTTGCGAATAATCGCAGGAGCACCCTGATGTATACGAAACGAGGAACTCCATCGAGATCTCCGCATTCCCACAGTTGAAGACGAAATCAAGCGGCACGCAGCAAAATATGAGAAGCGCCTTCACCTTCACCCAAATGGAGAAGCCCTACAGCTATTAGACAAAACACTTGCCTCAAAAGACTTCAAAGGATTAAACCTTTTGAACTAGTAAACATGTTTCATATCATTGGAATAGCGGGAATGAATAAAACACAACAACAACAACAAATATGAACAGAAAATGAAAGCATATCACAACTCACTCAACTGCGAATGTACCCGAATAATCAAAACACAAAAATTAAACCGGTTTCAATATAACCAACGAAACGTCACTGAGTACTGAATAGATCAAAACCGGTTGCTAATTTAAATATTTTACAAAATGACTTTTCTATATTTGACTAATGAAGTCGTTTGGCAACAGAGAGGAATTCGTGTACGAAGACGATTTGAGCAACTGGTTACTAGAATTTGGCGACTACAAATATATATTTTCAATGAAACGGGGGGGGGGGGCTACATCCTTCTCTCCTCTTACGTCAGACCTGGAAAGAAATGATCATCTCTTTTCCTCCTAACGGCAACACAAACTCGTAGATACCTACGCATGTGTGCACTCACAGTTTCGTTAATTCGATTAAAATTGTAGGAGATGTCTGCACCTAAAAACATGAAACATGAAAAACGCAGGAACGATGCACGAAATTGAAAATACCAGCGTTTTTAAAACACGAATTTCACAATCAGGGTGTTTACCAAATTCAAAAACCTGAAATGAGGAACTAGCGGGAATTCATTTTGAGGGACCTTTTCAGTTTGGCACGGTTGGACTGGTGATCAACTTTCGAAAGCAAATTCATAATTTCAACTAGTGTTTTGAGAAAATGCTTTTCTTTCGAACTTTCTTCAAAACGGAGAACCAGTGGACACCCTGACGAAGTAGCTCGTGATACACACGACATGAATAAACGAGTACATGTTCCCCAAGCATACCGCAGTCTCGAAACGAGAATTAATTTACAAATGGCACGCACCAAATTCTGAAAATAAAATCTCACTCACGTATCACGGATGGTAATATTGTCGACCTGATGTTGTACTAAGGATCGCTGCGAGTAGACGCCGATGACTATCCGTAGCAAAACTTACGGCCCGGATTGCGGTAGGAGTTCTCGTGAAAAACACTCATCGAATTCGTGCGGCATTTAGCCGAACATAATTCGAACTGGTCGCGAACGGCCGATAAAATCAATTGTAGACCGGTTTGGGCTTTTGACAACACATTTTCCAGCAAAGGTTTCTGAAAAATTACGAATCCGTTCATTTAAAAATCTAATTAATTTATCGGCGAAGCTAGGTAAAACAAGCTTCCGAAATTCATTCAAACAGGGTATTCAATATCTTGAAACATTTTCGGCATTCGTCCCTAATGAACAGCAAATTATTTTCACACCCTCGACTACAAATATAAATGTTCAAACACGATAATTGTCTATTCGTTGACCAGTGATACGACCTGTGTGAAGTCAAAGCATTCTAAATTCTAAACCACTGAAAGGGAATTTCACATGAGACGATAAAAACGTTTACAGACTTCACTGGCACATGGTAACATTAGCAAGCACCACTAAGGTACAAAATTGTGTCAAGTGTTGCACGACATTTATACACTTCCAAACTTTCATCTCCAAAATATCCTGCCAAAATTAAGGTTTATTACACTTCTACTTTATAGCAAAGATACCTAACACTTGACATTCATTCAATTTATTTTTCAACATTTATATTCGAAGATTCCTGCGCTGGTGAGCTTGAATCCAACACAGACTGCACTAGCAAGAATATTAGATCAGCTGCCATTTTTACGATAACTCACACAGACCTAAAACGCCTCCAACTTACTGTGATGAAGAGCCGAGGGCGAACAGATACAAGAAAGGGTCAGCTGTTGGTCAGTGTTCGAATTCGACAGGTGAGGCCAACAGTAGCTAACACTGTAAAAGGCGCAATCGAAGGTCGGTAAGAACTGCTTTCTTAATCATTCGGTCACTATAACTACAACTTGCACTACATTACATGTTGCTCATTTTTGTAGTCGATTTTGTCATATTTTGATAACTCAATCAGCATTTGACGTACTGGTAAACAACGTTCAGTTTTTAATCGTTTTATCCTACAGGCATTAGTCCATCGGAAGTAGTATCTATGGTCATAACGTCTCCGGTGTTACCTTATCAGGGACTCATCAAGTCACTAGTGACTGAGTAACAGCAGAAAACGTTGAGATAATGCATACTAATTCCGGTAAAATTGGCACTTATTCTAAAGAACTGACACATTGCCTGACATGAAACTGCAGTGATAAGCAGTTAATACAAACGTAATACTTTGCTTGGATCCATGCAGCAAGATAAACAATGTTCGTAAACGATGCAGCAGCCATCCTCGGAACAGGTGTCGCATACGTAACGGTTTGTGTCTGAAGAATTCTGTTTACAGCATCCATTCTCAAGTACATCGTTTCTTCCGCAAATATATCCTGCAGAATACGAATCAATAAATACACGTGTTATATGTACAAAAACTTCGTATTACGTTTAACTGCACGCCGGTAACGGTCATCGAGTGATGATCTTATGGCACAGTTAAGATACAACATAAACACTCGCTGAGATGAAGGATCAAGTAATGGATTCTATTTACCTTCGTCATCGACGATGAAGAATTTTCCCTGAACGGAATTTCGACATCTACGAGGTGCCGAAGCTGAATTTTGATTCACTTTGTCGGAATTCCAAATGAATACATCTGAATTTAAGCTGGTAGTCGGATTTTCATCAACTGTGGCCATCGAACGAGATATGAAACTATACTGCGACTAAAATTGCACAAAAATTTGATCATAGATAAATTAATATTTAATCCGGACTCAAGTCAAGAGCACTTTTTCAAGAGATAACACGAACTCTAGTTTTTGAATTGATGTTCTAGTGTATTTGGTGATGAAGATCAACTTCGTAAACTGATTTTCATCACATATTTTCTAAGAATTGGATGTAATCCAATTTACAGAAGCACCCATTGGCAGAATACTTACTCCTTTTGTGAAACTATAGATACTGTAGCATAATGATAATCCGAAGATTATCCCCAATACTATTTTTCTCCGAAGAAACCGAATCACACAGTCAGTCAACATTCTCGCAGTTATTGAAAATGACAAAAACTAGCTTGCGAGCAAATTTAAGTCTTGCAATTTCAATATTATTATTCAAAAGTTCACAAATTTGTTAGAAATTTCTATTTTGTTCACTGATATCTGATAATAAGATTAGTTTTAGTGATGGCAAAAGTATCGATACATATCGATATTTCAGCTGTTCGGCTCGATATTCCGATATTTTAAAAATATCGATATATATCGATATTGTTCTGAAATTTGAAAAGTTATGCATAAAAAGTCAAAAAGTCAAATCGTAAAGAAAAAATTTAAAAATTACTTACTCTCCCTCCTCAATTTAGAATTTATTTGTTTTAGGTTTTACTTTACTACTTGTGTGACTTTGTCTCATGTCAAGAGTTCCGTCATACTGTCAATTCAGAATTTAATTGTTTTAAGTTTTACTTTTAGTATTTACTACATAGTTTTAGTTTGTGTGACTTTTTCTTGTGTCAAGTGTTCGCTTTGTTCTTCTCATTTACGTAATTCGGAGTAAGGAAATTAACAGGGATGGCAAACGAAACCGTTTTTTTTTCGTTTCGTTATTTCGTTTCAATATTTTTGACAAAAATCAATCGTTATTTCGTTATTTCGTTTCGTTTGTTTGCCATCCCTGCTATTTACTCAGCTCACCCTTACTCAACTCACCCGGGAAAAGAAATGAAATTTCGATTACAGTAGGCTCGGCTACTAGTACTCGACCCTAGAAAGTGGTTGCAATAGGCTCGGCTGCTAGTAGCCGATCCTAAAAATCACAAATCAGAAAACTAGGAATGGCAAACGAAATGTTTTTTTTTTCGTTTCGTTATTTCGTTTCAATATTTTAGACAAAAATCAATCGTTATTTCGTTATTTCGTTTCGTTTCGTTTGCCATCCCTGGAAATTAATATCGATATTATCGATACTCGCTTGAAAAATATCGATATGTATCGATATTGAAAATTCTTCGATATTGACATCACTAATTAGTTTGGGCTTTAGTTTGGGCACGTTTGGGCATCCTATCAGTGTTGCCTTTTTGAACACTGGTAAATACAGTGTTGTTAAGTGTGAAAACCGGCTCTGACCTTGAGAAATTTGGTTCAGTGCCTTCACCTTTGGATCCCACTTCACACGTTTACAGCCCTGTCTGCTTTTTCAGATGCGCTGCTGAAATGAGCCTCTAACAATTGAACAAAGACTCCAGCTCTGACTCAGCCTCTTTTTTTCAAAGCCTGGGCTCTGACTCCGGCTCTGACCATGAGAAATTTGACGGCTCAGGAGCTCAGGCTTCAATCAATTTGCCAGCTCTGGTACAATTAAGAATCATCAATGAAAATTAATGAATGATACTCCTTTGAAAATCGAAATCAAGATAAGAATTCATCTGATGTACTCCCTACGCCTCCTATTCTATATGTTTTTGAAACTTGAAAGTTGCAGTGGTGAAGGGGGAACTTCTCGAAATCAAGAGTTGTTATGCAGTCCATCTTCATCTTAAATGTCATCCTTGTCACTATTTTTTCGCAAACAATGCCAGCGACACACAGGCTCAGGTCAACTTTTGATCTATTTGGTGGAACATAGCAATGCGTCATTATAGTCATTACACTTCTAACAGTCAAATGTTCTCTCTAGTCAGAGAGCATTTCATTTCTTCTCTATTTACGCCATTACAGGTAAGTAAAAGAAAAATCAAAATGAACGCAAATGACTCAACGCTGGAATGTGCTAAATGGAACAAGAACATACCTAGAGTTGTGCAAATGAGCTGTAATACATACGATGATACTGTAAGGTGCAATAAACCTAACAAGCGGAAAGAAATATCGAAATGTGATCAACTGTATGGGTTGAAACAGGTTAATATACGAGTTAAATGAGTAGTGTCAAGACCAAACTATTGATCACGTGAAACGGCGTATTGATTACAAAAGGACGGCATATGTGGAGATGATCGGGACCGGACCCCTACACATCACGTTAACGAAGATCAGATCCACCAGTTAGCACTGCATCTTATACATTCAGTTACTCGTAAGTCATAGGTATAATTTAACAAAAGCAAGCTCAGTTCCTCTCTCAACAAGCGCCAAACAGTGTCACATCCTTCTTTTAGTTTTGCCCAATTCATAAGTCATGATGTTAATTCTAACCCGCTTTGGATTCAGAAGTAAACACAGAAGCTGGTCTGAAAGTTGACAGATAGGAGGGTATAGCCACTTCAGCTGGAGGAAGACTCGCAAAAAGCGCTCTTATAGTTGAAATTCTTGTCAGCATCTGTACCAAAATGAATAGAAGTGAACTTTCAGAGTTAGTTCATTGTACAATCCACGGACCGAATTCCTACCGCCCCGACTTCCTGCAATTTTTTGATCACTTGTATCAGAGGTAAGTTAGAACACTGTCGCCCCTCGTAGATCAGCAGAAACTTCAAGTTTTTGTAATACGACGATGCCACAAATGAACTCGTGATAATTTCAAACGAACGGAACACGAAAAACCACACAATGGGAAAAAATAAGAAAATTTATAATGTAAATAACGACTACCAATATTTATGTACAAAACTAGTCCACTACAAGAAGAAAATCCGATATCATTAATACGCGGTTTAATTGATAAAAACATGACTTCAAAAGAAAAAAAAAAGAACCTACTGTTATATCATATAGCAAACAAGAAACTAAAAACAAAACAAGCTCTTTCCATTCAGTATGGTGGACTTCAACAATAGAAACTATAATATGTGGCGATTACATTGGCTCATTAGTTTAACGATGTGTTTATATGTACAGTACAGACGGCTAAAACGTTATCCGTAGGTACAGTACCGACCGTTAAAACGTTATTCGTAAGTAATACAATGCAAGTTTGATGAATCATGAAATGTATGATGATCGTGAAGCGAGCATCATACATTAAGTTCTTAGTCGGAGGTGCTTTGCGTTCTCTGACTTTATGGCAGAGAAAAGTGTGGAAAATAGTTTCTGTGTAGTAGGGAAGGAATTCGCAAGATATGACTAGTTCGCCAAAGAATTCCATGATTTCTGCAGGACTCCTTACCAACTCTTGATGTCGTCGTTACGAATAATATAATCAACGCCAAGTGACTCTACAGTGTCGGCATGAGTATCGGCGAGCATCAGGAAGTATCGGTAAGCGCACATGCTAGGTAGTTGTACAGCAGGTTTGTGCGCTTACTGCTCATGCCGACATTGTAGAGTCACTTGTTGCTGATTATTCGAACGATGATTTAAGAGTTCGTCAAGAGTCCTACAGAAATCATTAAATTCTTCGGCGAAATTTCTCCGCCATAAGTCAGGAAACACGAAACAACTCCGGTTAAGAACTGAAATGTAACGCACAGGTATACACACATCACTATCATCATACATTTCATGATTCACCAGACTTGTACTGCACATACCTACGAATAACGTTTCAGCGGTCAGTACTGTACCTACTACGGATACCGTTTTAGCCATCCGTACTGTAGCTACAAATGACGCCAAACTTAGTTCAATTGTACTCGGTCTTAAACCTAACAATTTTAGGGGAAGAAATAAAACTGATGATTAAGTAAATTATTGTATAATAATAAAACATAGTACCTATCTAGCTCGTTAATAACTTACTGATAAAGAATCGAAAATGGTACACCGACGAGTGAGTTAAGAGACAATTAAAGACAAATGGGAGACGAACGGAACTGCTGGTAAACGAGGGAAGAAAAGATGAAGAAAGAAATCAGACAGGCAAGCAGGTAGGAAATAGCTAAATATGGACAATAACAATTTCTTTGAAGATTTACGAACAAAATTCAAATGGTCTATTATAATTTAAATATATTTTCACAGATTGTGGCAGGGGTAGAGCTTGAATTTTTGGCTCAATGGTCTTTCTATATTTCAGAGAAATCGAATCGTGAGTGGGAGTTGTGCGAATTTCTTCAACAGCGTTCTCTTCGGAAAAAAAGCGATTGGTTGGTATGGAATCGTCGCTTTCGAGATCCATCGCTTCACTAAACGTGGACTCCGAATAAGGCGAAGATGATTCGCTGCTCCTGGAAATCTTATAATCATCGCTCTCTTCGCTTATGCCGCTGTCAAGTTTCTCTCGTTTCAACAACTTCTTCGGTTGGTCATCGCCAATATCTTCGTTTTCGTCATCGTCCACCTGTTTCCTAATATTTTGATTAGGTTCGTATGTTTGCTGAGCCGCGTTCTCACCACCACCAAGATACGTCCATCTATTTTTAGCGCTCGAACGCTCTCGTCTGCTTTTCACTTGATGAGGAAACTGTCTGGTTTTCGTGGATGTTCCTTCGCGTCTCGTTCTCGCTTCGAATTTCTTCTTCAGGGCTTTGTTACTCTCATCCGAAACTGGTAACTCATCGCTGACCGAATCGTTAGAAGAAGGTCCTTTCGAGTCCCCACCACTGTCCCTACTGCAATGGGCGTCATCCGACCCGACAATTAACTGAGATCTTGGCAAACTCGCACCAGAATCATCCTGCTTAGACATTTCGACATCGTCATTATCTGACGGTGTTGATGATACCGCACTCGAATTCGAAATTTCTTCAGCAGATGGTGTCATGCTACTACTGGCACTGCTATTACTGCTACTGCTGTTGCTTGAGGTGTCACCAGAAGTTGACGCAGCCGGATCCGTAGTATCAATGGTCCAAGAAAGTGTGGAGGTAGCACCAGCGGTCGTGACGCGATAAGTTTTCATAGAATCGTTTGTCACCGTCGGAGAAGCGGCAGTTTCGTCAGACTGCAACAGTCGATTTGAGGATTCATTTGCGGTAGCCGGGTTGTCTGTGTCGGAGCTGCCATGTTCGCTGTCCGAGTTGCCATTTTCGCTGCTGCTACCGACAATGCCTTCGTCGTCACCGTTCAGATTATCGAGTCTCCTTAAATACCGAATAAGGTTACGAAAAGTCGCCGTACTGTAATTGTGAAATATGATATTGCCGAAATCCAAACGACCTCTGCTGACTCGAGATGCGCCGTCGATGTCATTTCTCGATACTTCTTCGAAAACCGGGATGATGACCGGATTTCTCGAATGTCTCCGATTTTTCGGACGTTCTGGTCGGGTTCTCTCTCGTTTCTGAGTCAACTCCGCGTTTTCTTTTTCAGCGAGGCCTCTCAAGATAGATCTGATGGTCGCTCGACAAAGCTCTTGCAAACGTAATGGATGAGGATCAGCTGCAATAATTCCATAATGTATCATAATCTGATATAAATAGAGCAACCCTACTAAAAGTTGAGTTTTGACGAAACACTACCCTAGGTAACCGGATAAATTTACTGCGTACGTATTTACCAACCAGATGATTCGACTTGTGTATCAGTTTATCAAAGATAAACTCAATAGATACCTTTGTACTTCTAAATATACTCAATTTCAAGTTCACTTTCTCATTTCGGTACTCTTCTGCTCTTATTTTACAAGTAATGCTACAAATCGGACCAAAAAGAAACTGAATAACCTACAGAACTAAAGAAATGATATTCAATAAAACCTGTGACCTTCTACCCCCCCCCCCCCAATTCACAAGTGTATATTATGACATGTATCATCCAAGCTAATGGAATTGTCAACCTAGGGGTTCAAACAGTTCGCACATATGAATTTAGTGACTTTCAAAAATTAGCAGTCGATATCCCTATTTCATACGTGAAGTGAAATTCACAAAGAACCCACTAACACAATGAGAAGTGAAGGCAGGATGGGCGGACAAAACAACTCGAAATGAATAAGTACGATCGTAGGGAGTCTGTTTCACTGGTAATTCACGCGTCCTATGTTGGCGAAATTCGATCGAACAAAAACTCAACAGAATTTTATATTTCTGTTCGTAAGACTAGTGTGAGCGTATGGCCACATTAAAAAATCTTTCAAACTTATTACAGACGTTTCTGAGGTACCTAAGATAAAACTGTAAAAACCATTTCGTAGAACATCTCAAGTGTAACAACTTTTACTTGAACATTTTTCGATACGAAAACTATTCGAAGGTTAACAACCAATAGTTCATTAATTATGGGCTATTCAAGTGGTTACCCCCCCCCCCCCTAGAGATCTTTGCAAGCACCGATTATCGAAGAAATAGCAGATCAATGACGCTACAATATTTCAATTACTCGTCTTGAACAGTCACATATACTCACGCATCGATATGATATTCGTCGATTTCTTATTAGCCATCAGCAACGTAGAAAATGACACAGAAAGAACTGACGTCATTTCCCAACTGTTTTCCGAATGGCGCACTGTCTTCAGTAAATCGTCTTCGCAAGGCATGATTAAAATTCCACCAATCTGAAAAAAAGGATACGATAGAGACTACGTACAACCGGTACCGGTTTCCAATTGAAGACACGTAGCGTTATTCGAAACAAAGAGATATGATTAATGAGATTTAAATCGAAACACTGCTGAAAATATCAACTAGATACATTGTATTTCTGATTCATAGAAATCACTGTACCTTGGAACTTCGTGCATAAACATTTTCGAGAAACACCTAGTTTTTACCAGGTATGACTTATGCAGTGAAGTCTAATAAAGACGATTAGAATATTGACGAAAGAATCCCTACTTAAATAGGATCCAGTGAATAGTTGAAAGGCTTTAGAATCAGAAGTAACTACAGTCGTTTACTTCGGAGACGAATGGACTATTTCATATTGGAACAATGTAGCCTGCCTTCCCAGATCCTTCACTGAATTTAAATTATTAAAAATGAATTAAAGAAAGCATCAATTACTTTCATGTGTTTCTTAATATGATCGTGATACATTTCAGGACAAGCTGCTCCGCAGTAAATGCGATCGTACTTTCTCTCGTGGTTCAAATCGAATATGTTGCCTAGTTGAGAATAAAAGATCAAATAAACGGGTTGAATCGTTTCAAAAAAAAAAAATTCAAGGCAGTTATTACAGGCGCAAACAACACGCGTACCAACGATGAACTGAGGTTCACAGAATTCAAAAACATCGACTCCGTTACACGTCGTTTTGAACTGTTCCAATTTTTCATACGCGTAGTCGACAACCTCCGGTTGTATTTCTATTCCATGATTCACTCCATACGAGCCTAAAATGACAAAATATCAGAATTAAGCTAAAAACAGTAGAGGAAGACTTCGACAATATACGGGCAACATATTCGCGGTTTACTCGCCTAAGATCAAGCCAACCATAGTATTCAAATAGCCAGTTCCCGAACCGATGTTTAAGAAACTCTGACCCGGTTCTAAGCTAAGGTGCTCGAGAACTTCGCTGTAAATGCAGGGAGCCGATAAATGCAGATTCCCGTGTTTCCATGCCAGATCTTGGTAAGCCGAATACTTGAATTCTGGTAAGAAATAGAACGCTCTGTCGACGGTACGAAACACTTTTTCTACAATAGGGGTCCTTATGTATCTGGCTTCGATCAGATTGTCAATAAGATCATCATTATAGGTTCCAGCACTCACTGATCCTCCCATGGTTAAAAAATTACACTAATTTGTTGATGGATCTATTGAAATACACTGTGCATTCTGAAACGAAATCGCAACTTTAAAAACAAAACACCAATTTAAAGAGATGACTAAGAAACAAAAATGAAGTGTATGTTCTAGGATTGACATATTATATACTCGTTTCATTGAATTAATAAGAGATGGTAATCATATCCCTTGGGAATTCTCACGGATGAAAATATGCCAAAAATTGAAACACTATCTTCTTAAAATACCATTTCACTCACTCGCTTTCGGCGGCTGAAACCAAAAGATTTGATTTTACGTTTCTTAGTCCAACAGTGGTGTAATTCAAGTCATTCGGTTGGCCACAATAGTATCAATTCGTCACGTACATCAGGAAACATTAACAAACCAGACGCTTGTGTAATAATGAGAAATTTGCTTAAATTTGATTACTCGAATCATGAATTTACGAAAAAAATTCTGAAAAAATTCTGAAGTCAGTTGAAGGACATCAGAAGAATCTGAATTCCAGCACGTAGATATTCTTTTGCAGTCCAGATCTACTAGATTGAACAACTGAAATCGATGAATAAATAATCGTAAATATAGGAAGATAATACTAGATTGTATACAAGAAAAAGTCCGAATTCCAAGTATTGCGCAGCGTTTTATAATCAACAACTTCACTTGTAATATTACGAAAGCTAGGTGATTAAAAGGAAAATATAAAGAAGTGATATGAAAAAATCATCGGTGATACGACTTACAGGTTCAACGAGTTCACGAATTCTCAACGACGTAGAATTCTACTAATCATAACACTACACAATGACAAAGATAAGTTACAAATATTAGAAAATAGTAGAAGTACCCGTAAAAAACTAGAAATTCTAGAACGAAATTGTTCCCCAAGGTTTCACCAATTTACTTTTTATTAATGATAGAATCCTCAATTAATATGTACGTATTTAAAAATGAAATAACAAATAACAATATCAGAATAATTGAAAATCGAAGATTGGAACATTCTCTTATTTACAAGTTTTGAGAGGTAGTTTGTGTGCAAGTGTATAGTGTGTAACGGCAAAACAGCTGATTTGTGGATCTGTGTATGTGTGTCACAGACATCTCACTACAAACGATATCTGTGACGTGTGCACTGTGTATGTACTGTATATCAGAGCATTGCAGCCAGCCGAAAGCGGAAAGCTAAAGCCGAAAGCCAGCCGTATTTTTCATGAAAAAGTCGAAAGCTTAAGCCGATACATGGGCAGCTGTATTTTTGGAAAAGCCGTAAAAAGCCGTATTTTTTTGGCTAGCTTTCGGCTTACAGAAATAAAAAATTCGCCAAGAATACAGAAAAATTCGATGAAAATGATGGAATTGCAGTTTCTTACACTGGAAGCTGACTGGCTAACGCTTGAGCGCTGTTTCTAAGTTCTGAGTTTCATTCTGATGCTTGTTTGCAGAGATGGGCGTTGTTCACTATTTAATGAATTTGCTCTTGCTTTTGTTCTTTTCTATTTTTAGTGAACTAGTTCTTGCTCTTGTTCACTTGGTCTCCCAAGTTCCCACTGATCTAGTTCATCGTTTGTTCATTAAAAAGAACCTTTGCTCTTGGTCTTGCTCATTTAAAAATAGGGGTTTTGTACAAAAAAACTGCGAGTAAAAATGTTTTCTGTGTAATAGCTTACAACTGAAAACTAGGCTATTACCCAAACAATTATTGAATTCCTATGAGATTGTTGATTAAAATTTAATCAAATAAAAATTCACTAATGTTATAATTCATAATTGTAACTCTGAAACCATTTTGAAAGTTGAAACTAAAGTCTGGAAAGTGGGAATATACAAGAAAAAGCCAAAAAAAAAAAAAATTACAAAAAAATAAGTGAACAAAGAATGAACAAGTTGATCAGGTCCGAAAATCGTGAACTAGTTCTTGTTCTTTTTTTGGGGAGATGAACTAGTTCAGAACTAAGTTCACCAAGTAGTGAACAAGAGCAAGTGAACAACTTGCTCTTCAAGAGCAACGCCCATCTCTGCTTGTTTGCTAAATTACGAAAACTCAACTTCCAGACTGGAATGAAGACTCTAGAGAGGGAAATAGACTGGTTTGGGTTAAGAACATCATCTCAGGAACAAATTAAACCAGTTGTGGGCCAAAATAATGGCTCCAGAGCAGAAAATGAAAAAAATTGAAAAAGCTGAAAGCCAGCCATAAAAAAGCCGAAAGCTAGCTTTATTCCCACGAAAGCCGAAAGCCGAAAGCTGAAGCTGTATTTTTGAAGGTTGCAAGTTTAAGCCGAAAGCCAAAGCCGTATAATACGGCTGCAATGCTCTGCTGTATATTGCAATTGTGTATGTGCTTGTGTGCAGGGCTGACAAGCTAAAGCGAATGATTGGCTTAGCAGAAGAAGAAGCCGTATTTGATTGGCTTGTGAAGCTAATCAAAAGCCAATCCTTCAAAAAGCATTAAGCCAATAAAAAGCCGATCAATTTATCGAAGCAGCACAAGCCAATGAATTTTTTTTTTTTCTTCTTCTAGGACGACGAATCTAAGTACACTCATAAGATAGAGTTTTTGACGTTTTTGCGTGTCAGTTCGATCTATGATAGAAAAGAGCGACATTTTCGAACTGTACGGGTGATTCTATCATAGTAAATGGACATGTAACTCGCTAATTAAGCCAAAAGCCAATCATGAACGGCTGGAAGCAGTTGATGAAATTATGAAAAAGCCATTCCCAAGCTAATCAAAATCGGCCATTGGCTTGTAAGCCAATCGTGAAGTTTAAGCCAATGATGATTGGCTTGTCAGCCCTGCTTGTGTGTATGCGCTGCCTTTTACGTGAGTTCCATCTTCTGTGGTTCACGTCAGTGTTCAGTACGACGAGGAGTCGAGGACGTCGTAAAAGCTGTGAGCTTCGAACCTGCGGTTAAGCGTAAGAGAACCAACCGACATTTATGAACAAAATAAGTTATTAGTAAAGAGCGTAAAAAGTAGAATTTTTCAAAATTGCGCCCCCGACTCAAAAATGTGTACTCATTATGAAAAAAGCTTATCAGTAAACGCTATGTCATACAGTTTCTACATGGTTCTTGAACTTCGAATCACGTATTCTCAAACGACAGATTTTGCTGGTTGGTTCCCTTACGCTTAACAGCGCCCATTTTATCGATGGGCGGTATCGCGGTATCTACAAAAGTAAAGAAACGAAATTAATAAATTATTTCATTGTAGATCGGATGCGGCGGTGCGCCGTCGTGTTGTAACAACATGTTATCTTCATTTCCAACAGCACCTCTTGGATGAGTTGGGGATGGTGTGCCAGGAAAACTTCAAATAAATGAGGAGTTATCTGTCAAAAGGGCACTTGACATATGGGAATCCCATATGTCAAGCGTCCTTTCGACAGATAACTCCTCAAATAGGTATAATCTTATGGAAAATTATACATGAAACATGATCACCTTTTCAGTACGCAGGGCTACCAACTTTGGGAACTAAGTTTTAGTGCCTATCCCATATACTCTTCTCGTCGTCATACCCTACCATGATTCATACTTTCCTTTATAAAAATCTCAAACATGATACAATAATGCTGAGGCCATAACCATTATTTGGCATTTTTAACAACATAAGCATGAAGTTTTTTTATTTGATCAATGTACCGTTCGATCTCAATTTTTTCACATATTTTTTGCACGGAAATACTTACTTAACTTGATGGGTTTGGACCTACAACACTCTTATAGGGTTAAGAACAGTAGGTAACTATACTTTCACTGCCTTTAGCATTTTACTTCCCGCCAGGGATAGCAACTTGGTAATGAATCATTTTTATCAACTCGCTTCCGATTTACGAACGTTATTCGTATGTAATTACATGATTCCCATTCCAATTTGAAGTATTAAGATTCACTGGACAATTCATTTACTCTAGAACATCTTTTGATGCATCCAATCTTTTATAGTTAATTCATTCGCTCTTGAATTGTCTACTTCTTCAATTTCTTTCATTCGATCTCATCAGATCCGATTAACTTATGGACATTAATCAAAATCTATGAATTCCAATCCACTCTGATTTAATCTCGTCGACTCCAAACCAATTTTCGGTAGAATTTAAACTAAGATTTGTAAAATACATCCACCGGATGATACATACCTATTCTACCAATATTATAGCAATATATCACTGCAGGTAGCCTGCATTGTATCGTCGAATCGTATTTTCCCTCTTTGTTAAGGTAAAATAGTATGAGTTTCGGTAAGTCGGTATTTCCTGATTTCTATCGCAGAATTTCCATAATTCATCTCAAAACATTCAATTTCAGGGTGCCCAGCATATTATTGGTTACGACTGAATCCCATTTAATCACCGATACTGTCCACCATCTCGTTGGTTAATGAGGGTTAATTTCTAGCAGATTTCACGTTTTCATAGTTCCACGAGATACTGAAAACTGTCCTCAGTCTTGAAGCGAATCACATACAACTAGCGACTGGAAATCCGAAGTCAATGATACAACACATGTTAAAATTCTTTTTAATTTCCCCTTCGAAGTCAACAAACTTAAATAGTTCATTTATAAACTGATTACAATGCCGATGAAGTTAAATGCGGTAACAATGATAAGGAATTGTACTATGGCAACGCTGAGGTTGAGAAACGGAGGTTTTCAGTCATTATCTGATAGCTTTTTCTCAATCCTGAGCTACACCATGGTACCGAAACAGAACAGTGGTGGGTCCGGTTATAC
The DNA here is from genome assembly GCA_031841125.1 of Acanthococcus lagerstroemiae. Lineage (NCBI taxonomy): Eukaryota > Metazoa > Arthropoda > Insecta > Hemiptera > Eriococcidae > Acanthococcus > Acanthococcus lagerstroemiae. The sequence continues at coordinate 36,674,679 of CM063108.1, read as the reverse complement.
ATATACATATGTACATTAAAATAATGTTCTTTCTTTCGGGTTAAAAGTGTTTCTTGCTAGACAAAAATTCTATTTAAAAAATTAATATTTCAAACAAAAACGAAAAATAACAGTACAAACAGAATTCAGTCAAAGAAAAATTATTAAAATTTCAGAAAGATTGAAAAAACCACAAATTTTAGTAAATTTAACTTGAAAATTCATTCGTTTCAAAACAAATTGACAGAAAAAAAATTGTTTGTTTATTTCTGTTGTTAAAAACACAGGCCTTTCAAACGATTTCAACCTCCTGTAGCATGATTCTTGAAAAAATAAACACCGTAGCGTAGCGAGCTTGACTCTGCATAACAGAGGTTAGATGTAGCTCAGGGGGTGCAGTTACGCTCAGTTATGCTACGCTACGGAACGAATTGTGTATTTCAAGAATACCGCACCTGTCTCAGATCAAAATCTTTATAAATGTCGACCCATGTAGTGGGAATTCAAATATTGGAACGAGCAGTATTCTCGATAGAGTTTCTTAAGTCAAAACCGCGGCATGCCCTTGCAACCCCATTGAGTCTGAAAGATTCTTTTAAACGATTTTACAACTCTTATTGCAAACTATATAACTGAAAAACGTAAACATAACGCAAAACTTTATCTTCAAAAATTAAATTGAATAATAATTATAACCGAACAACGAAAAAAGAAATAATATAAGAAAAACACAAGCCTCTACTTTTTGGAATCAACGTACGGTAATATCAACGGTTCGTGTATACCATCCCCACAGAACATAGAGGAGTTGGTTTCTGTTTCTTCTTTTTCTTCTTATTTTTTCCAAAATTCTGTTCATTGCCTGAAAATATCGAATACTGTCGTTATATTCGAGTTTGCGATATCAGCGCACAACAAAAAATACAGTATCTGACTTAACATTATCAAATTCGAGTGAAATACGCTCAATATCAAATCACTCGAAAGCCACCTCTCTCTTCTTCCACCTTCAAAAAAGTCTCTTGTTATCCTAAAATTCTTTGACTTATTCTGCCTCTTATAGGCCTATTTAGGATCTTCAAGACTCTCCCAAAAATTGTTACAATTCATAGAGTTTCTCAAACTTATTCAAGCTCAGGGTTGTCTAGAGTTATCACAAACTGTTTCGAACGCCTACAGACATGTTCCCAAACTTTATCATACTAGTCTGAGAACTGACTTCTCTACATCTAAAACTTTCCAGGATTCTCCAAAATCAATGTCAAATTTGAATGAAATTAGCTTTACCCTAAATCACCCCTCCTCCCAGCAGAAAAACCTTATTTTTCTTATCCATTTTTTCATAATTCGTTTTTACGGTATCTTTTTCCAGTTGGGCCATTCAAGGCATTTACCATGTTTTGCATCTTGGGTAACCACAATATTGTGAACTAGATGAACTATGTAGTTTTAAACATCCCATGCTGATTAAGAAGCACACTACGTACTTTCTTTTTCCAACTGATTTTTAATTAGAGCCATCTCTACTACGTCGCTGATTAAATTACACGAATGTGAACAGCTGGCTCCACTTTCAGAAACAACAGCTCGGGCTCGTTTTTGCCATCCGCCATCTTTGTTAGTATCTTTTAGTTTCTGTGCAGTAACATAAAATACAGAAATTACATTAATAAATTTATAACCGTGTAATCACAAACGCGGATGAAACTGTTCATACATAGATGGGCAGTGTCAGAAATCGGACTGGCTGTCCAAAATTCTGCCAACCGGCACGGGGATTTAAACCTGCACAAGAGTGCGCTGCAAAATTACCAGCGCGGGTCTTAGCGGGTGAAAATGAGTGAGTGGTCATCTGATCATGTATACTTTCAAATAGAAACACTGCTATCTTCAGGAGGGCAAAAAACCGAGTAAAAATTATTCTGCTAGTAGAACTGATTATAATTTAATTTTTCGGTGATGATGCAGTTGAATTTAGGACAAATTTTCTTTAAAAAAGAATTTCTAATCGACTTAACGATAGTTGAAGTTTACTACACGCTTACGGTAAATCATACTGATCGCTCACACATATGCAGGGCTGCCAACATTTGAAACTCCAAGTTTAAATCCCAATAGCCTTCCGTAGACAATTTTTACCCAGCTTTTCAGAGAGCAGACTTGGTACCCAGTCTTCTGGACCGTTAATCTGTCCGCACCACATTTGTATCAAACCAGCCAAAACATCATAGGTGCAAATAGGCGGGGGCTTCGGGGCTTAGCCCCTCCCCCCAAACTTCCAAATAGCTCCCCCCCCCAACTCAGAAAGATTACCAACGAAAATTATGCAGGGAGTGGTATTGCTTCATAATAAGGGGGCTCAAGCCCCCCTCAGTTCCGAGCCCTATTTGCGCTTCTGCAAAACATCCATCCTGTTCTACAAACTAGAATCCCTTACTTGTGCAAACGTATTGTTATTAATCGAAAGCGCGTTCAGAGCCGATGTCACTGGAGAAATACTTCGTCGAGACACCGAGCTACTCGGACTGCTGGTGCGACTTGAAATTGGGGACTTCGTTCTGCAATTTGAGAAACGGAAGTTACACGGAATTCGGACATTAACAAACACGTCAATATTTTCTGTTCAAGTATGACCTCGGAGATATACTGCATGGTTCATCAGCTCCACACTCCGGGAAGTGATGCAGAGAATCCAATCGTAAGCGTCTGGGAGGTGAATGACAACCGTATTGTTTCCTGACCAATGATTCCGCTCGCTTCTCCATCTTCTTCTCATCCCTAGCTCGTTTTTGTCGTAATCTGTTCCTTTTCTCCAATTGGTCTGCGTAATATTTATTATAATTAGATCTACAACATCAATACACTCACGAGCTCCGTGTTGAAAGCATACACAATAAAAGGAAATTACCTTTGAAAAAAGTCTTAGTTTCCTCAGAAACGATAGAATCGGCCAGATCAATCTCAACAACCTGAAACTGACAAGTAATCGGAAGATGCTGCAAATAACGTAATCGTTTTCGTAATTCTTCGGTCATCGACCCAGATTCAATTTCAACTATTCTGCCGACAAGGACGGGCGGACTTAGCTCCAGACTGCCGTACTGTCGCTCTAGCATACGAGCATTAATCGAATGTAAGAATATTTGTTGACCATCCATGCCTAAAATAGACATTGCAAATTAGAATTCCAACATCAAACTTTCTACAATGTAAAAGGCTATTACTTTTTTTTCTTTTCTTTGTTCATTCTACCTTGATAAAAAAAGTAATATTTAGAAGTAGCATTCGGGTTGGCATTGATTTCCAGATCTTCGGCAGTAACTGTGGTACAGATGTCTTCACCACCGCTACTCACGCTTTCATATCGAGTCCTTGAAAATATCATATCATACATTTAGAATAGAACTACGAATTTACGATTTCACGAAAACAAAATTGTTGGTAAGTTTTCTAGTCCAGGCAAGTGACAAAAACAAAATTGCAAAAATTCGGGAATAGTTGAAATTCGGTTTACGAATATAAGTATGTGTAAGCCTAATTAACAAATTTGAAGTACCCAAGAAACCCGGTGTTGCTTTTTCTCCCAGGGGACTACTGCACATGGCACAAAATCATTTTCTTGCGAAAGTACTGAGAACTAACACATTTAAGAAGAAATGTAATAAACAAGAATTGTTCCTCGTGAAAAGTTACATTGAAATATGGATGTCATTTCTTAAGTTCATAAAAGACCGTAGAACTCAATTTTGACAGCGATTTGACCCCAAGTAGTAAACTGTAGCACCCATGAGCCACAATTAGCTAATTAGAATCAAATCTCAGTCAAAAATACGTTTAGCGACCATTCAAAGTGAAATGATATCCATACTGTATTGATATATTCAATTTGAGCCCCTTCCCCTCAATAAGTGATTTCCTAGGACTATTCGCAGGACTATCTGTTCGTGTTTTCGTAGTTGGTGAAGAAAACTTGAAGACCATTCGAGAAAATGGTGCCAAGAAATAAGTAATCATACATGGGTACAAAAAAATTACCTCGAAGTCGGATTGCATTCAGCTGACTGACTTTCCGAACATTCGTTTTCACACGATGTTTTCGAATTTGTACAGTCTGCTTCAAACATGAATGAACTCTCCTACAGGTACGAGGTAATAAATGCATCGTATTAACAGGCTATCCAATAAATAAAATCTAGTTTCTTTGAAATTATAGAACGTACAGAGTCTGTTACTTCTTGTGTAGTCGAAATCTCCGCCAAGACTTCGGGGTTATTATTTACGGTACTTTTGTCAGCAACACTGCTGCAGTCACAACTGTTAGCTGAATTTTTATCGGTCTTCTAAGAAACACAGATACGTAAAATTATGACAACATTTCTCACTTCTCCAATAAATCAAATGTTATTTTCTCGAATCAACCGAACATTGTTGAATCGGTCGAGTAAATACCTCAAATAATTTCAATTTACGTTCATTCAGTAACTCCATAGCTTGCTCGACAAAACAGATTTCCGGACATCCTTCATTTGCTTTCAGTTCCTTGTTTAGGTCATTTTCTTCCACTTCGATAATTTTTCTTACCTAGGCATTTCGAAAAAGAATGAAGGCAACTGATTACAGCAATTCGAACAATCTAACAAGTCTTAAATCTAATAGCCATAAACACGCATCACGTACGTTTTCCTGATCAACAAGCAACAGCTTCGAGTAAGCCGTGGAACGACTGTCTTCAGCAACCGAAAGTAAAACGTTCCTATTTCTGGACACCGTCTCTAGTACAGGAATAGCTACTGTGGATCCATGTTCTCTTTTCATCAACAAAAAAGTAATTTCTTCGCCGGTATTATACCATTGCTGATGAACCAACCGAACGCTGAAGAAAAAATACAATCTTCAGCAATTTTGATTTCGTACAGGTGCTCTAACAATCCTGTTCATGATAACGGAGGACTATTTCATTCTGAACATTCAATTGTGAAACACTTTATCAAATGATGGGTGCATTCGAGACAAAAGTCGTTTCAAGCAAATTTTCATGTGAACAATAAACCGGCAGTTTGAGATTTTGTTAGAGTTGTATTATTAGTGTTATGTCGGTTGTCGTTGACGAGCAATATCAAGTTTTTTCTATTAAAAAAAAAACAAACAAATACACAAAAATTTGTTGATTGAGAACTGAAGAGAGGCTGGGTATTTTCAAAATCTACTTTAAATGAACTACCGCCCGAATTATTTAGACTTTTAGATTCTTTTGTCAACGAATGATGGTCATTTCGGCAGTGTCAAACGGCGCTATTATCGAAATTATCAAGACTGAAATTTCCTATCTATTATAGATAAACATTTCGACAGTGTCCATGTCCGTCGACAGGAATTGAATATGTAGATTATCAACATCACCGAAATGCCCAATGTACCACAGACGTGCAATTCAACCGTGCGGTTCAAGTGATCACTTATTAGATTTGGCTATGTTGAACTTTCATTAGGGTCACATCTATTGAACGAAATGAAGGGGCTATGTTAACATGTATAAGTTTGCATTTCAACAGCGCTATCCAAGCCACGTGATAATTCTTCAAATATGGCACCAATTTTAATTTCAGAAAGAAGTATTTTCTTTACTCTGTTTCTGAGTTTTCTCACATTCTAGTACCTCGCAATTAACATACTGGAAGTACCCTTCGCGATTTTAAAATGCCATAGAAATTGGTATACATTAATTGTGTAGACTTCAAATGAATACTTCATTAGTAACTATTGTTAGTGCCACTGGCAGAATAGTCTCCGTGTTTTTAAAATTCGTACTTACGTACTTTCACCCAAGCTCTTAGAATATATAAAAGATTCAAAACTCATCTAACGTGTTCATTATTCTGCCTTCTTTTCGTGGGTTACGAAATTACTGGGAATTATATTTTTTAGAATGTTTAGAATGTATTCAAAATGAAGAGCTGAGCTGCTTACATGTTCGATTTGGTGACTGTAACACATTTCAATTTTCTCGAACTCACGAAAATAGGGTTATAAATTCAAACCTAAGGAGACAGTCCCTTCAACTTGCAAGATTTAATCCCTACATTCCAAACACACATTCCAGGTTTAAATTTGCAAAATCGACCATGCATCGAAAGAACCAACAGTAATTTTTAGTGCACTGCAAGCACATAAAGAGTTCCCCGTCGTTCTAATGAAAGAGGGGAAATCAAAATTTTCCATTCAATTTTTCAAGGTAGACAACACGTTTACATGTTTAGACTACAAGTTTCGATCAACTAATCAGGAGTTAACACTTGGACACATTTTCCTCACTATACTAGGTCGGACATTGTCTTTGAAAATAAAAAAAAAATTCACACACAGAGGGAAAAAAAATTACAAAATTACCTTTTAGCTTGAATACTAACATGACTAAACCAATATGGAGAGACGGAGGGATGAATGAAAAATGAATGTTTTTTGGTGGTGAGAGAGGGATGAGTTAATGTTACGTACATCCCATTACCGGTCTCCATTGGAAAACTCAAACAAGTCTGAAGGGTCTTGAGCGAATGGTCTGAAGTATTAACTATTAAACAAGTCTGGAAGAGTCTTGAACAAGTTTACAAACTTCTCAACAAGTCTGCTAAAATCTTAAACAAGTATTGGAATGTTTTAAATAAGTCTTCAAGAATGTCGACGCGCTTTTAAGAGTTCTAGCCAGTCTCAAGAAAATGCTAGAAAGACTTGACATGTTTTCAACAAGTTCACAATCATATAATCTTGACTTGGAATTCAAGATTTACCCGAGTGATAAAAAAGGTATGATGAGCCTCGGCGCTGGACTTAGAAAGAGCGCTCGATGATATATTAAAAAAAATAGTTGTCCTGACGACACTAAAAACTTAAGGCTTACTTTAGAAAACATCATTCTCAGGAGAATGTAATATATACAGCAGCGCCACTTAATTAGTTAAGTGTAAATATGTGGATTCCCAGAAGCAAGGACTGCAAGCTAGCCGATAGCTTTTAGCCGTTAGCCAGGCATTTTCCCAAAAATTCTAGCTCAGCAAATAGACGAATACTCGATTAGCGAAGCCAATAGCCAATTCTTCTCGGCTGTTATCTCTTTTTTGTATTTTGTTTCCCTTTTTTCTTCTGCAGATTTCTACATCCAATCTTGTGTTATCATTCGTTGTTGTCTCGTCTTTCAGTGTCGCCATTTTCCCATTCTTTCCTTGTCTCAATTCTCTTCTACAAACGCCCTCTGTGTTATCATCATTGACAACATTTCATTTCACAAATAGCAATCGCCCCTTCCTACCCTTAGGACAAAGTGAATTAGCTCACAGCCGTTAGCTTTCAGCCATTAGCTGTAATGAGCTGGGAGGTTAGCTTTTCAGCTAGCCAGAAGCTTTATATTTCAAAGTCATGTAGCTTTAGTCGATAGCTTAGCTTTTTCAATTGGCTTGCAGTCCCTGCCTAGAAGAAAAAACAAGCTGTCGATTACCTCTTCAAATCTTTTTTGTGAACCGCCTCAAAGCAAATCGGACACTTATGCCACGATTTATCGGTAAGAGCCAGGTAGTGAAGAATGCACGGCCAGCAGTAAATGTGTCCACAACGAGTGATTTTGCCAGCGATGGGAGATTCGAGACAAATTGGACAAGAAACAGATTCGAAACAGGATACGCGCTAAATTATCAACAAAATATAACAAAATTTTGTAGTCCTTGGTTAGGTAATATAATTTCACATCCTAGAAGGAATCCTGAAACATCTGATACGCAAATGCCACATTCTCGATGGTTCGAATTAACGAACGTATTTCACATAAATTATACCAACAAGGAACATTCAACTAGTATTACCATAAACACAAGTTAAAAATACATCGTTAACTGCGTTCACCTTCCTATTAAAAACTATTGGTAAAAAACAGGGCAATCTGATCGCAAATACCGATCGGCTTCAACTAGATATTAAAACAAGAAAAGTCTGAACATTGGACAAGGAAATGTTTCCTACAATTACCTTAACTTCTATCAATTATTATATTCTTAGTTCAATTAATTATTCAGTTCATTAATTTTTATGTATGATGTACAAATATGTACATTATTTGCATCTATTAACAACCAGATTTTTCAGTTTTTCATACTTACAATCTGTTCGATTAAATTCCAATCAACTAATATGTCAGGATCAGCAAGGTAAACTGAATAGTCAGCATCGTCTCTCACAACAAACTGAAAACTAAAAAAAAAAATCATCAATTCATTTTGTAATATGTATTCCACGGTTTCACGAATTTCAAAAACTAAAAATATTACTTGGCTTGCAGAAATTGCTCTTTGTTGTATTTATGTTTCTGGGTGGTCATCAAGTTACGTATCGAATTGTAAGGAAATATTCCCCTCGGCGCTGGTCGGTATGGGGTAGTCAAAGCACTCTCTCGTGGCTTGCAATGAAAATTAAGTAAGTGAGTAAGATTTTGCTTCTTACTCCGTTTCAAGTCAAACTCATCATCCAGTTCTGCTAACTGTACAATTGAATTAAATTTCCCATCATGCTATATCAATTATTCGATTCCAAATTGAAGAAAATGACCATTTAGTATACCTCGGTAACCTTTCCTCCAATTGTATGATGAGAAGTGCGGGTGGTGGTCCTCCTCCCATGCTGTTTAATGTTCGGAGACGAATTCGACGGCTTCTTGAATTGCTCAACTTTTTGACCAGGTTTTTCACGTTTTCGCGATGATTTCGGGAACGACTTCCCGACTGCAACATCTGATAACACATGAAAATAAAAATCAAAAAAAATACAGGAATAATTACATCAATGTTCAGAAACTGGAGGTTTCCAACCAAATTGAGCACTTTGGTGAATGGAAAAAGTAATAGTAAAGTAGTCTCCATTAATGCAGGATAACAACTCGAATATTTCCAAAGTGTTCGAACTGACAACTTGGGCCTACTTGTGCATAAGTATTAATTACGAAATATTAGTCAATAATTATACTCTTAATGATGTAAACTCAATTACCATCAATACCGAACGAGAAGTTAGAAATTCTTTTTAAGCCTATTTGCAAGAACAAACTTGAAAACGGACGATACTAAAGTGTTAAATACTGCACAGTTGAAGGTTGATAGATGATAAAGTAGAATTCGTCGTTCAAAACCTTATTCGTGATGTCTCATACCTTGATTTTTCTTAGTATCAGCACTTCCTTTCGGAGACTGCAACGAACGACTCAGTTTCTTCTCCATTGTAATTTCCTCCAACATTAGCAGTACCAAGAGAGATATCCTCTCCAAAAGAAGATGAGACAGCGATCTTTGAACTTGTCATTTTCAGACAGCCATGATACACAATAATAAGAAAAAAATAATTTATTCTTGTTGGATGAACTGCAAGATAGAACAGATTAATGCACAACGCTTTATTCACGCGAAAAACTAAAGGAGAATTAATCTCCTTCAGATGTTAAGAACGAAATTCAAACAGTACAAATTACGTCTTTATCTGCGACATACCATTTACCTATGTATATTAAAATGGAGTCTGAATTCAATCTACACACACCTAGAACATATAAATTTAAATAGAACATTTCATTTATAGATTCTGTTTGAAGTGGTTTCGAATTAGAATTATCCGGTAGGCTTCGCGGTTGCAGCGATATTGGGTACTTTTGCCTTTTATCAACCATCTGGCCTTGCCTTTGATGTTTTGATGTTTGTCAGCGAAAATCAAAAAAGATCACCGTTTTATACAAGCAATCGCGATTCCTATTCCTGTGTCCTTCCCTTCTGCGTTCTGCGGCATGCTCGTAGATTTATCCTGTAGTCCTGTCGTGTCATCCTACCTTCATAACATCACTTCCGCTATCCTTCTAGCTTGGCTAGTGGTCAGCCCTCACGTTCCAGGATCCAGGATCGTGGTTGAATGAAAACTGTAGAACCAGAAGACAGGAAGGGAACTGATTTTAAAGTGCACGGTGCAGTTTCAGACGTCAGCGTTCAATATATAATTTGTAAGTATACCTAATTGTTATTTTGTCGTTATAATGTACGATGTAGATGCTAGATATGTAGGATGGAAGTTCTCCGTGAATAACGCCTTTCTTAAAAGCAAGTAGTCCTTCAAAACATTTATGTGGTATTTTCAGTGTCCGCGCTGTAGTAATCCGTTGAATGTTCCTCGCTGCCCCGAGTTTTGCGGTTGCAGTTTTCATTATCCAAAATTTCTTTCTTCCGGGGCAAGGTACCAATAGGTTTTCTCGATGACTACTCGGAAGCGCTTCGGTCCTTTGATCGGAACTGTGGACGAAAGCACTAGTAAAGCTCGATTTTTGGTAAGTAGTAACCACGTTGGATGTGTTGAAGAGTGCTTATTATGTACGAGACAGTGCGATTATTGTACTTTTACTTGAATAACTTACTCGCAGATATTTGCCGCCGAAACAGCAGAAGTGTTGACTTACCACCAAGTCGATGTGAGAAGCATAAATCCGAAAGACGGTTGGGTCGAGCAGAATCCACTCGAGATTCTGAGTGCTGTACGATGCTGTATCGAAGTGACAATCGAAAATCTGAGGCACCTCGACATCGATCCTTCCGATATACTTGCCATGGGCATTACGAATCAGAGAGAAACTGTCATCGTATGGGATAAATTTACTGGAGAACCTTTGTACAACGCAGTCGGTTCGTTTCCGATTTCCTTATCTATTGTTATCGGCCTAATGGATTCCAAAAACATTTTCACGACTTATTACTAATCAATCTCATCGGCTACTCGTGCGACGAGTGTCACGCTCACCCCTGATGGTTGGATTTCAGGTTGTTCGCTCATTTACTGTATGTAGCTGACTCAATTATTATTTCGCAGTTTGGTTAGATGTCAGGAACGCCGATCTAGTCAAGTATTACGTATCCAAATCGAAAAGAAACAATGCCGAATTCCTAAAACCCATTTGTGGGTTACCCATTTCGACGTACTTCAGCGCGCTAAAATTACGATGGTTGATTGATAACATTCCGGAAGTTAGAAAGGCTGTGTTGGAAAAACGATGTCTGTTTGGAAACGTAGATTCTTGGCTAATATGGGTAAGTAGTGGGACGAGGTTCATCCGTCTTATCTTGGAATTATTTCGGAAATCAGGAAATTAGGATATTCGTTGATTATGAATTATTATGTTCAGAATTTAACAGGTGGAGCTAATAATGGTGTTCATATTACCGACGTAACCAACGCGTCTCGCACTATGTTAATGAATTTGCAGTCTCTTGAATGGGATCCCGTCTTATTGAGGTTGGTATTATGTTGTATTTCAGTGGATAAGTTACGTCTGTCTCGCGAATCGATTATAGTATATTACACTGCAAGGATTGAAAGCGAGCTTTATCACGCCGAGTGCGACTGTTAGCGGAGCGAGCCGAAGGCGAGTGAAGCTAGTCGTGCGGAGGCGTGATAACTCACTTCAGTCCTTGCATTTTAAGATATTTTGTATTACAAATGCATCGAATTTCGTGATAGAGACCGCTAATTGTACACATCTGTGAAAGAAAAATACGTGACGTCAATGACGTCATCTTTTTTTCAGTCCTTTTACAAGTCCTAGGACTGAAAAGAGTCTTCTGCGCGTGTGCCGTAGCATTTACAAACGCAGCTGCGATCTATCGTGATAACGTGAACTTTCAATCTGCAAAATGAGACTGTTAAACCGTTGTTTCGATGCATGTGTAATACAAAAACAGTATACATAGAGATGTGAGAGAGAAAGTGTAAGAGACGGAAAGTTGTGTTAGAAAAGGCGAGATGAAAGATAGTTTTTTCAACACCTGCTCGGAAAATGCCTCATTACTTCCCTGTTGCTCATGGGTTCCATATAATATTTCACTTTCTGAGAAGTTGTTTGAAGAAGATGTCGTATGCAACTTGGAAGAAAACAGTAAAATATGACTCGTCGTGTGTAGTAGCCCTCGCCGTCAGCTCGTGCTGCAAACTCACAATCGCCGTATTTCATTATTTTTCCCGTAGTTGCGTTATTCTATATCGAATGAATCTATCATAGAGCACCTGGAGACCGTACGTCAGTACTCGGGTGTTTGTAGATGCCCTATCACAGTTGGTTGGAGTAGAGCTCTATAACTTCGTGTGAGTACAATCGTCGGCCATTTTGACTTTAAACCTCACCCGTGGGTGCCGAATTGACTACGCGGTACGCTCCGCATAATCCGATTCGGCATCCACGGGCGCGGTTGGAGTCAAGACGGCGGACGATCATACACGAAGTTATAGAGCTCTAGTTGGAGGTATGGTATGATTCTTGGAACTACTGCGCGACTTGTTCGTTTTGAATGCCGTAACGTGATACGTTACTAAGAAGTTACTCCTTTTTCTCATTCCATGTTCTTACAGATTTTTCGATATACCAAAAGAAATATTACCAAAAATCCGAAGTAGTTCTGAGATATATGGATACGTTGTCGAAGGCATGCTTCACGGAGTTCCAATTTCAGGCGTAAGCAATGTTATGCTTCAGTAGATTTAGTTAAATGGGCGCAATTTGATGGAAAGAAAAAATGAACATTACTAATAACATCTTCTTCAGTGTTTAGGTGACCAACAAGCTGCGTTAGTTGGGCAGATGTGTCTGAAGAAAGGTCAGATTAAGAATACGTATGGAACCGGGTGTTTTCTGTTGTATAATACGGAAGAACGGTCAGTTGGCTTGCCCATTTTGTTCCTTTTGTTTTTGTATGCTCTTTCTGTGTTTCTGATCAAAAGCTTGCGTTTCCAAACATGTAATTACCAACTTTGAGCCGGAGGTACTTCTAGAAGTTTCACGCTTTAGGATATTGTATATGGAGACATTTCAATAGTTCTTGAATTGAAAATTATGACCAACCTCATTTTCAGAACGATATCTCAGCAAATGTGCAAAAGCGAAACTCAAGTATGAGTGGTCGATCAGATAATTAATTTGGTTATTCCCTTATGAATGTACTACGTGATGTACTTCGTACGGAGCTAGGCAGGATTTATCAGTTCATCGTTGAGCTCACTTAGCGACTCATTTGTTAAATGAGTTGAACCGAGCCTCGACTCTGATTTTTCAAGTTTTCATCAATTTTCAAGTAGTAAGTCATGAAACTCGATGTGTGATCAACTCTACCTAAATTATTTTTCTGTTAGTTGAAAAGAGTCATTAATTTAGTTTGAAGATTCGGCCAAAGAATTACCTCACTTTAAAATGAATCCTGCCGAGTTCAGGCTTTACTCGTGCACCTGGTAGCTTTGACTAGTTTCGTGTTCATTGCAAAAACTATGACAGGTGCTGGTAAAAAGTGACGCTTTCGTGTTCAATTACAGAGAATTTATTCGGAGAATGGATTACTAACGACGGTAGCGTATCAGTTTGGAGCGAAATCCCCTCCCATGTACGCGTTAGAAGGTTCCATCGGTATTGCCGGCGCCGCTTTATCTTGGTTACAGAAAAATCTGAATGTATTCGACGACATTTCTGAAAAGAAACAATGCCGAATTCCTAAAACCCATTTGTGGGTTACCCATTTCGACGTACTTCAGCGCGCTAAAATTACGATGGTTGATTGATAACATTCCGGAAGTTAGAAAGGCTGTGTTGGAAAAACGATGTCTGTTTGGAAACGTAGATTCTTGGCTAATATGGGTAAGTAGTGGGACGAGGTTCATCCGTCTTATCTTGGAATTATTTCGGAAATCAGGAAATTAGGATATTCGTTGATTATGAATTATTATGTTCAGAATTTAACAGGTGGAGCTAATAATGGTGTTCATATTACCGACGTAACCAACGCGTCTCGCACTATGTTAATGAATTTGCAGTCTCTTGAATGGGATCCCGTCTTATTGAGGTTGGTATTATGTTGTATTTCAGTGGATAAGTTACGTCTGTCTCGCGAATCGATTATAGTATATTACACTGCAAGGATTGAAAGCGAGCTTTATCACGCCGAGTGCGACTGTTAGCGGAGCGAGCCGAAGGCGAGTGAAGCTAGTCGTGCGGAGGCGTGATAACTCACTTCAGTCCTTGCATTTTAAGATATTTTGTATTACAAATGCATCGAATTTCGTGATAGAGACCGCTAATTGTACACATCTGTGAAAGAAAAATACGTGACGTCAATGACGTCATCTTTTTTTCAGTCCTTTTACAAGTCCTAGGACTGAAAAGAGTCTTCTGCGCGTGTGCCGTAGCATTTACAAACGCAGCTGCGATCTATCGTGATAACGTGAACTTTCAATCTGCAAAATGAGACTGTTAAACCGTTGTTTCGATGCATGTGTAATACAAAAACAGTATACATAGAGATGTGAGAGAGAAAGTGTAAGAGACGGAAAGTTGTGTTAGAAAAGGCGAGATGAAAGATAGTTTTTTCAACACCTGCTCGGAAAATGCCTCATTACTTCCCTGTTGCTCATGGGTTCCATATAATATTTCACTTTCTGAGAAGTTGTTTGAAGAAGATGTCGTATGCAACTTGGAAGAAAACAGTAAAATATGACTCGTCGTGTGTAGTAGCCCTCGCCGTCAGCTCGTGCTGCAAACTCACAATCGCCGTATTTCATTATTTTTCCCGTAGTTGCGTTATTCTATATCGAATGAATCTATCATAGAGCACCTGGAGACCGTACGTCAGTACTCGGGTGTTTGTAGATGCCCTATCACAGTTGGTTGGAGTAGAGCTCTATAACTTCGTGTGAGTACAATCGTCGGCCATTTTGACTTTAACCTCACCCGTGGGTGCCGAATTGACTACGCGGTACGCTCCGCATAATCCGATTCGGCATCCACGGGCGCGGTTGGAGTCAAGACGGCGGACGATCATACACGAAGTTATAGAGCTCTAGTTGGAGGTATGGTATGATTCTTGGAACTACTGCGCGACTTGTTCGTTTTGAATGCCGTAACGTGATACGTTACTAAGAAGTTACTCCTTTTTCTCATTCCATGTTCTTACAGATTTTTCGATATACCAAAAGAAATATTACCAAAAATCCGAAGTAGTTCTGAGATATATGGATACGTTGTCGAAGGCATGCTTCACGGAGTTCCAATTTCAGGCGTAAGCAATGTTATGCTTCAGTAGATTTAGTTAAATGGGCGCAATTTGATGGAAAGAAAAAATGAACATTACTAATAACATCTTCTTCAGTGTTTAGGTGACCAACAAGCTGCGTTAGTTGGGCAGATGTGTCTGAAGAAAGGTCAGATTAAGAATACGTATGGAACCGGGTGTTTTCTGTTGTATAATACCGGAAGAACGGTCAGTTGGCTTGCCCATTTTGTTCCTTTTGTTTTTGTATGCTCTTTCTGTGTTTCTGATCAAAAGCTTGCGTTTCCAAACATGTAATTACCAACTTTGAGCCGGAGGTACTTCTAGAAGTTTCACGCTTTAGGATATTGTATATGGAGACATTTCAATAGTTCTTGAATTGAAAATTATGACCAACCTCATTTTCAGAACGATATCTCAGCAAATGTGCAAAAGCGAAACTCAAGTATGAGTGGTCGATCAGATAATTAATTTGGTTATTCCCTTATGAATGTACTACGTGATGTACTTCGTACGGAGCTAGGCAGGATTTATCAGTTCATCGTTGAGCTCACTTAGCGACTCATTTGTTAAATGAGTTGAACCGAGCCTCGACTCTGATTTTTCAAGTTTTCATCAATTTTCAAGTAGTAAGTCATGAAACTCGATGTGTGATCAACTCTACCTAAATTATTTTTCTGTTAGTTGAAAAGAGTCATTAATTTAGTTTGAAGATTCGGCCAAAGAATTACCTCACTTTAAAATGAATCCTGCCGAGTTCAGGCTTTACTCGTGCACCTGGTAGCTTTGACTAGTTTCGTGTTCATTGCAAAAACTATGACAGGTGCTGGTAAAAAGTGACGCTTTCGTGTTCAATTACAGAGAATTTATTCGGAGAATGGATTACTAACGACGGTAGCGTATCAGTTTGGAGCGAAATCCCCTCCCATGTACGCGTTAGAAGGTTCCATCGGTATTGCCGGCGCCGCTTTATCTTGGTTACAGAAAAATCTGAATGTATTCGACGACATTTCTGAATTAGAAGAACTGGCAAAAGTACCTAAAGTCAGTGGCAGCGATTTATATTTTGTTCCCGCATTTTGTGGATTATACGCTCCTTATTGGCGAATAGATGCTCGCAGGTTCGATAACATGCGAAATTATTATAAACTTAAGTGTCGTTTAGTTGAGTATTTATCGAGAACTCGCTCATTTTTACTCAAATTTAAATGAATGCAAACTTGTAGTCAGCATTTTCAGCGATTGATATCCCAATAGGCGCATTGGGTAAGTGCCTTGGGCGGCAAATTTTTGCACAAAAATCGCAGGAAAAAGGAAGGAAATTTGGAAAAAGAGGAAAAGAAGAAGAGACAGAAGGAAAAAAGAAAAATTTTGTAGAAGTTGCAGAAAATACAACTGGGAAATAATTATCAGTTTTTTACCTGTAGCTCATTAGGAGGATATGGAGTGGAGGGGTGAGGGAGTTTCGTTGAGTACCTATAGCGGCTTAGCTTCTAAATCCGCAACTGAGCATTTTCTGTTTATTGATGGTGATGCTGGTAAATTTGAGGCTTTTGAAGAGTTTTGCATACAACTTGAATACGCGAGTTACAACACTAACACGGCCACAAACTCTCGGTTTGTTTTAGTTTAACTAAAAAAATTGCTGTCTTACATTTTCGAATCCTATGAGTTTCATTTACTGCATTGTTTCTTATTATATTTATGTATTATTGTCATCATAGTGTGCTGTTTGGACTGACCGAAAATACCAAGAAAAGTGACATCTTAAGAGCGTCACTGGAAGCGATATGTTACCAGACTAGAGACGTACTTGAAGCTTTGGCAAAAGACTGCGGCGAAAATTGTGTTACCAAATTACTGGTCGATGGAAGCGTAACCTGCAGTAATTACATTGTTCAGTTATTAGCGGACATAGTCGGAATTCCTGTCGGTAAGAAGTTAATGACTTTTTTCCTACTGAGTTAGGGGTTGTTAAAATATAGTGTTAAGGTGACTTGGAAACTGCCGATCAGTATCCAAAATTTACTTTGCACCTGGTTGAACCCTTCTGGTAGTGCCGTGTTGCAATTTTAAGCGCTAAATATTAAAACCCCTCCGGTTGGGGGTTGCAATTCGATTTATGTTTGCTTCACCTTTTGATATATGGTGATCACAGAATAGTCCGACTAGAATTTTCAAATTATGAGCCTTCGTCCACCTGTTACGATGATTCCAAAATTAAGGGTTAAGCACTAAAGCTACGCAAAATCCTTAATTTCGTTTCAGAACGTCCTACCATGACTGAGACCACTGCTTTGGGCGCTGCCATTGCAGCAGGTTGTGCCGAAGGAATTAAAGTGTGGGATCTGAGTAGAGTTCAGCCTATGCCTAATGATACTTTCACACCGTTAATTCGGAAGCACGGTATGTACATCCACTGATTCAAATTATATATACAGGGTGATGAACGAGAAGTCGCACCATAGGGCCAACATGCGATAAGGCGCAACGGCGCCGACACGATAACACAATCTCCGCTACATGCATTACGTACACGTTGCACGTTACTACATGTTTGCCTATGGTGCGACTTCTCGTTCATCACCCGGTATATCGAGAGTGCTTAATCATTCAAACCTGAGATAGCAGTCTTGAATAGCGTGGAAAGATAGTTTATCCGTGCGTCATACATTGTAAGATTCTAACTAGTATTATTTAAAACCATGTTTAATATCCGCCGTGTTGAATCTATTACAGAGAGAGACGTGAAGTATTACAAGTGGAAAATGGCAGTTAATAAGTCTTTGGATTGGGAAATTGATTCGCGTTTGAAGACGAATAACTGCGCTGGTAAGAAACGTCGCTTATCATTATATCCTGATGGAGTAGACGCGCTTGTATGTAGCCTCACAGGCACCGCCCGCAAGTATACACACTACTCGCTGACAATGAATATGGAACTAATGCCCTTTACACCTTTTCAGATTTGAATTACCGTCGGGTATTAAGTATGTTGCCCGGCAGTATATTCTTGATGTCTAGTGTCGGGTTGCTATTGTTAGCCGAATATTTCAATAACGGATGAATTTCGTCGTGTGGCACCGTTCTACGAAACTGAAGCGGCCTTTCGAGCCTTGCTAAGTACAATTCATCCCACTGAGAGAAGCGATATATTTCGGAAGTTGTGTTGTTTTTGCTTTTAATTACGAGAATTACTCGTATATGTAGCTAGAGTTATGATTTTTCAAAACTATCGTGTTAGCTATTCATCAAGACTGCCAACAAAAAATGGCGCGACGAGTAGTCGCCGATCGCTTCTACGTCGATATAGCGAGTCGCCAAATATTAGTGTTCGTTCGTTGATTAAATATTTAAAATATGCTAGCGTGTTATTTTCGTGTTTTTCCCCCTTCATTTGAATGATTCCGAACACTATAGGTACATTGTTTTTGTAGCGTAAGACGCGAATAAAGCGATCAACTTTCTTTGATGCACGTTTATTTCATGTTTTCACGACGACTAATTTCGTCCGAACGAGAATACAGAATATGAATAATTGAAACTGCATTTCGATGTATGCCTTATCGGCCGGTAACGCGATAAGCGACGCCGACGCTTCGTAGGTAAAGCAGTATACGTCCGAACATACTCCGGCCTAAATTTACAAACTATTTGTGAATTTATAACATAGGTACAAATAATACTATACTGACAATTAAACCGAAGCGGTTAATCATGCGGTATTGCGGCGAGTTTGGTTACAGAGCGATCAAACTCTCCATGGGCTAGTCTGACGCGGGCGACTCGGACTCTTCCGTCTGTTCCAGGATAAGTCTTGTTTACACGACCCATGGGCCAAGAAGCAATGGGTGTATTGTCTTCCATGACTAGAACCAGATCGCC
Source organism: Acanthococcus lagerstroemiae (assembly GCA_031841125.1). Lineage (NCBI taxonomy): Eukaryota > Metazoa > Arthropoda > Insecta > Hemiptera > Eriococcidae > Acanthococcus > Acanthococcus lagerstroemiae. Next base: position 36,655,723 of record CM063108.1, on the reverse strand, counting down.
AACTTCGAGGTTCTTGGTTGGCGTTTGCCATTTTGAGCGGCCTTGGAGTGTTGTTACGTATTCTGAGCTCCAGCGGGTCCAGAATTGATCGACGATTTTCTGCACTGATTTCCAGCGATTAATCAGCGGTAGCGGTTGTATTTCCGTGGCTTGCGTTGGCTCAGCGAGCGTCGGCTTGAGTATGAGGAAATGCGCGGGTGTTAGTGCCTGCGAGTCATTAGGGTCCTGGGTAAGCTCACAAAGCGGACGTGAATTCAGGCAGGACTCCACCATGGTGAGAACGGTGTAGGTCTCCTCAAACGTGAGGATCGTTTTGCCGATGGCATTCGACAATATTTTTTTTGTTGATTTTACATTCGACTCCCATAGACCTCCAAAGTTCGGGGCGCGAGGCGGGATGAAATCCCATTTGATGGACCTTTCTAGGAAGTATTTCCGCAGGGGGCCCGCAGTCCATTCTTGTAGCAGGTTGGCTGCTCCAACGAAGTTTCGTCCTTGGTCAGAGATTATGCACTCTGGCCTTCCGCGCCGGGCTATGAATCGGTCCAGGGTAGCCAAGAATGAAGCCGTGTCCAGACTCGACACAAGTTCGAGGTGCACCGCTTTCGTACGCATGCAGATGAATAAGGCGACGTACGATTTGTAGGTGACAGTTGAACGGGATCGGGTGCGACTAGCGCGTGTCGAGATTGGTCCCGCGTAGTCCACTCCGGTGTGCTGAAACGGTGTTCCAACATTGAGACGATATGTCGGGAGGTTACCCATGATCTGAGCCTGACATCGTGCTCGAGATCGGAAACATCGCATGCAGCTTCGTATGACTCTTTTCACCACCGATTTGGAGCCAACAATCCAGTACCGTCTGCGTAGGACAGCTAGCAAAACTTGCGCGGTCGCGCAATGGTGGGCAACGTGTTCCGAGTATACAAGTGTTTCCGTAAACGCGTGTTTTTTTGGAAGCACTATCGGGTGCTTGACATCAAAGTCTAGGGAGGCCTTTCGGATTCTTCCGCCGACTCGAATTAGACCATCCTCGGTGAGTAGTGGGTCGAGAGCTCGCAGTGAGCTCTTCCGTGAGACGGGACGATTACTCTCGAGCCTTTCGCGTTCAGCTGCGAAAACTTGCGACTGGACAGTCCGGACAAGTGCACGTTCGGCTAGCTGGCGCTCCTCTACGGTGAGCGGGCGTGGTTTCACAGTCTCTCGGTTACGCATCCAATTTAGATATCTGCGCAGGTAGCAGGCAGCATTGACTAGACGATACAGTGACGAGTATCGTTCGAATAGTCGGTTCATACAGCTATCACCAGTGATGGCAGTGGCCACTATGGTGTTGAATTTCCGTTCCTCAGGTATTTCGAAGTTATCGTCCAAGCCGGATTGGCTTGGATTAAGCACGGGCAGCTTCAGCCGTGACAACCATGACGGCCCGCCCCACCAAAGTTTGCTAGCGGCCAGTGCGGTGACGCTGCACCCCCGCGACGAGATGTCTGCCGGATTCTCTTTGGTTCTGACGTGATTCCAGACTAAACGTTGCTCTTGTATGAGTGCAACACGGTTAGCAACGAAAGTTTTCCAGTTGTGCGGTGGTTTCGCTAGCCAGGCGAGGACAACCTTTGAGTCAGTGTAGGCAAAACAGCGCTTGGCTTCAATGGACAAGATTGTCGCGACTCGTGCTATTAATTTTGTTGCGAGTACTGCGCCACATAGCTCCAGGCGGGGTATGGAAACAGGCTTGATCGGCGCTACCTTGGATTTGGCGCAAATGATCGTTACAAAGGTGTCGTTACTTGAAACGACTCGGGCGTACACGACTGCGGCGTAGGCACTTTGCGATGCGTCAGCGAACACATGCAGCTCACTGATACCTTTGTACAGACATAGGCTGCGCGGCGTACGGATTTCAGATATCCGTTCAAGATCGGCGCGAAGTTCGGCGTACATTCGCGCAGTAGGTTCAGGAACTGGCAAATCCCAGTCAATGGCTTGTTTCCAGAGTTCCTGCATCAAGATTTTGGCTCGAATTGTCACTGGAACAATGAGACCTAGAGGATCGAACACTTGGCTGATTTCAGATAGGATCGATCGTTTAGACACAACATCGCGCGTCGGGAATCGTTGCATGTATGTAAGCTCGTCATCTAGGCGACGCCAATGAATTCCTAGCAGGCGAGATGATTCGTCTTCCTTGAATGCCTTTGTGTTGTCACCTGATGGAGCGATATCGGAGTGATTTGACATCCATTTCCGAAGCGTGAAGCCACAACTGTCTGTTGCTTGGGTAAGTTGCGACTTGAGCTCAATAGCTTCCTGGAGTGTATCCGCGCCGGAAACGAGATCGTCCATAGCAAAGTCGGTGCGTATGACCTTGGCGGTACGCGGCCAGTGCGCCTCGATCGAATCAGCAAGCTCAAACAGGCTTCTTTGAGCTAGAAATGGAGCCGACGCAGTGCCGTATGTTACTGTAGCGAGTTCGTACTCTTGTATTGGCTGAGAGACGTCTTCACGCCACAGGATGCGCTGGTACGGACGGTCGTTTTCGGCCACCACAATTTGGCGGAACATCATTTCTACATCGGCAGTTATGACGTAACGATATTGTCGGAAACGTACTAAGATGTCGAAAAGATCGTCTTGAATCTTTGGACCTACCAGTAGTACGTCATTGAGTGATAGGTTGCTCTGTGATTTGCATGACGCGTCAAATACAACACGGATCTTACCTCCGTCTTTCTTGAACACGCCGTGATGGGGCAGGTAGTATCGAGGTCCGTGTGATGGTTGTAAAACGGGATACATATGGCCAAGTTTCAGGTACTCATTCATGAAGGCTGTATACTTAACCTTCAATAAAGGGTCGCGGTGTAGTTTACGCTCGAGCGAGAGTAGCCTACGACGCGCTTGGTCATAGTTGTCTGCGAGCTGTGAGACGTTGCTACGGAAAGGCAGTTTTACAACGAAACGGCCGTCAAGCTGGCGCGTTGTATTTTCGCGGAAATGCCTTTCGCATTCATTCGTCGTTGTGGAATCAGGCTGTTCCACTTCCTCAATCTCCCAGAAGCGACGGAGAGAGGCTTCAATTGTGAGGCATGAGGCTGCAGGGTTGACCATCGGCACAAGCTCTAGCTGGTTTCGTCCGGATACGACCCAACCAAACTCAGTTTCACGTAAGGTTGGCAGCTTTTCGTACTGGATTTTGGAACAGCCGACAATGTCTTCATAGTGCTCAGCACCGATGAGCATGTCTACGGTGTTCCTATTGTATTCACCTGAATCGGCGAGGTCAACTTGCAGGCTGGCAGGCCATTTTATACTAGTTGGAAGGCTAATCGGCGGTACGATGGAAGGCACGATCACTGCTTCAATTGCACGCGCGAAATTGGAATATCGCGACCGTACATGTATAAGAGTTGCAAAGTTCGAATTGGAGTTCGATGAGCTATTTACACCTCGGAATTCGCGCAGGCCATGGAACGCCTTCAGGCCGAGTCTTCGGACCAACGGTTCAGCCACGAAGCTTATCTGGGAACACGAGTCTAAGAGTGCTCTTGCTAACTGGTCCTCACCTCTGTTAGAGGTGACCTTGACTACCGCTGAAGGCAAGTAGACTTCATTCAAGTGAGTTGTAGCACAGGTTACATCTACTCTACTCTGTGGCGCTGTTGATGATGTAACTGGTACATTCACTGTGACTGGAGGGGTCGTACTGCTTGACGGTAGGGTCATTGAGGTGGAAGGACTGGCATAGTTTCCGTGTAGTGTGGTGTGGTGTCGCTGACCACACGTACGACAGGATGACGATTTGCATGGGTTGCCGTTGTGGGTTGCCGCTAAGCAATTAGAACAGGCATTAGCCTTCTTGACTAGGCTAAGTTTTTCGGATGCTGAGGCGGCAGTATACTCCGGGCAGCGTGCCAGGGTATGACCGGCTTGTCCACAGGCTGGACACTTTGAGACAATGGTGGTAGCAGTCACTTTAGGTAATAAAGGTTGAGACTTACCACGCATTCTGCTCGATTGCGACCCAAGCTGCTGCGTTGAGGTGGCGGTCCGTTCTTCAACGGCGAACAATCGGGTTCGGAGAAATTTTCGGAGGTCGTCGTATGTCGGGTACGAATCGGTTGCGGTAAGCTGGTTCTTGAAATCTCGAACAGTAGCGAAGTCAAGGCGGTTCAATATATGGTAGCATACAAAACAACCAAACGGATTGTCGACTCCGGCCGCTTCCAAGCCGCCGAGCGTGACGTCGGTCTCGTCAATGAGATCGCGGATGTCGACTTCCTTCTTTGCAGACGGCAAATCGGTCAGCTTACGGAACAAGGTCTCGATGACAGTGCGCCGACAATCGAATCGATCAAGTAATTTCTTCCAGGCCTTTTCATAGGACGCATCCGCAATTGGAAAGTTACGGATCAGCTTGGAAGCTGGACTACCCTCCAAGGCTTCTCGTAAATAGTGCAATTTCTGCACGTTCGTCAGCTCCGGATTGGTGTGGATTAGGTTTACGAAATAGCCCTTGAAATCGGGAAACGCAAGGATTTCGCCGTTGAAGTGCGGGACACTTATTCGGCCCAACTTAGGTGTTGCCGGTCCGAATGAGATCGATCGTTGTGTCTGGTTGAGTGGAGATAGCAATAGCGAGTCTCGGCGCGAATCGTCGTCCGATTCCAACTGTCTGTACCAGCGCTTTAGGACGCCGTCGAAAAGCGTGAGGTTTGTTGTTACTTCAGATAAATCGGAGAGATACTTATCTTCTGTATCAACATACGTATCGGATGTTTCGTCGATTGAAACGAGAAAGTTGTTAATTTCTTCAGCGTACTGCGTTTTGAGTTTTCGGAACTCATCTACGTTAGCTTGCAAGTGAGTCGTGTCAGACACATCGCCGGAACGTCCGATGAGCTCGTTGATGCGTTGGGCTAAGCGCGTGAGACGTCCTTTTGTTACGCCGATTTTGCGGCGGATCACGCTGCTGGAATCGCCTGGCATTTTTTTCGAAAACTCGCGAAAATTCACAAATTCACAAGTTTCACACGAGCGAAAAAGATGAGGATTCACAGGTTGCTGAATCCGATCTGGACCGAGGGACCAAAAAATGTAGCGTAAGACGCGAATAAAGCGATCAACTTTCTTTGATGCACGTTTATTTCATGTTTTCACGACGACTAATTTCGTCCGAACGAGAATACAGAATATGAATAATTGAAACTGCATTTCGATGTATGCCTTATCGGCCGGTAACGCGATAAGCGACGCCGACGCTTCGTAGGTAAAGCAGTATACGTCCGAACAGTTTTAATGTAATCAATTTAAAGAGTCACGAGGAGGCGTAAGTGAAGTAAATGCACCTCACATCAACAATTTTAAAGATCGGAGTACAACCAAGACGAAAAACTGAGCCCTAAAATCTAGGCATTGCTTAATTTGTCAGACATTTATTCATTATACGGGTTGAGTACAATACCTCCAAGTCATTAAAGAAATTAAGATTTTTACTTTCGCTAGCTAAGTATCATGTGTGTCTCAATCAGTTTTCAGATGAGTAAACATTCAAGTTAAAGATACAACATGGTGATAAACTTCAGCTTACCTACCTATCGAAACTAACGAGATACGTTTACGAATTTCAAGTGAAGTTAAGAATGATCGTTAACTTATAGGAACTTGTTCTACTATGGTTCTCTTGATTTTAATTTCAAGTTATTGAGCCCAGAGTTCAAATTGTTGAATTGAATTTTCATATTCTATGCAGAAGTAAATTGGAGTTCCAACTCTTTAAAGATTAGAGTATCAATTTAAACAATGAATTTGGTGAACTGAAGCTTCCAAATTAAAATTAATAATTGATTGAGACTGTCAATCTGTAAAGCCCTTCTTCTTCCTGAAAAGTTGGACAAATTTATTCAAAGGACGAAAACTACCACCGAGCAGTGATTACAAATGAGGAGATGAAGTGAGTATGCTAGTTCCATAGGTAGACTTCTCCGAATTTAGGGAAATTGAGTTAAGTATCGTTTCGGTTACTGTACAACACTGCCTACAACGTGACGTCATCGATTTTCAAAAAACAACAACAGAAGCGCTCCAGTATGCAAACGAAAATTGGTTTAGAATCATAGGTAGACTTATCCTATGGAGAAGTCTGGGTCTGACACGATTATTGTTTTGTTTACAAAACTGTGTTTTTGATAATGAATTATTGTCATCGTGTACTAATGTAAAACAATTAGTAGTCTTTTCTTTTCAATTATTGCTCAATTTTTTATAACTATATAGCAAAAACTGAATCATGTTGCGTTTTCATTTTTTGTGTATTGATAATAAAAATGTCTCATTTTGAAAAGTGATAACAACTGATAATAAATTTCCATGTTATTCCTCTTTTGCAGCCTTTTATAGCAATAATAAACAAAAATTGATAAGCAATTTCAAAACATCGTGTCAAACCCAGACTTCTCCATCTTTGAACGCCTTTTGAACACGAATCGGAGTACTTGAAAAAATTTTCGACCTATATCTTCAATGTGAGCACAAAAAGTGATCCATCGCACCTATATCCAACCATTAAGCCCGAACATTAGCTGAGAAACAGTTTTTTGCGTTTTCTGGAAAACTAGGTTTTTGGAGAAGTCTACCTATGGAACTAGCATACTCAAGTGCTAGGGCATTCCATGTACTGTGTCCCTGCATCGGTCCCTCAGTCACATTTTAGTTCCAGCGAAGTACAGGGCCGTGTGCGCGCGTCATAATTTAATATTCGAACCATTTCCCTACTCTTCGTTTTTGTTGACAATAGATAATATTCCCCAGAATTGAAATTTACTGTTTTAGCATACGAGTTCTGGCTATTGAATAACGAGACTGCTAATCAAAAAGAGCTTTATTATAAAAATTATTCAACAAACAAGTGTTCCCCTTCAATATACTCCCCTCTCTTATCCACACACCGTTCTATTGGTTTTTTCCATTGTTTGAAGCAGTCAAGCAGTACTGGAAGTCTTCTTTCGTAAGAACGTTTAGGAGCTCTGCCGTTTTTCGTTTCACCTCTTCCGTCCATTCAAAAGAGGTTCCTTTTAGGGCAGACCTGATCAGTTGATCTTCGGGAAAAGGAAAAAGTCGCAAGGTGCTAAATCGGGCGATTATCGTTGAAAATAGCGTAAAACGTAGAATTTTCCAAAATTGGGCCTCCGATTCAAAAATGTGTACTCACGTTGAAAAAAGCTGATCAGTAAACGCAATGCCATTATAGTTTCTACATGACTCTTGAATCACGTGTTCTCAAAAAACGGATTTTGCTAGTTGGTTACTTGGTTTCCTTTTGCTGAATAGCGTCCATTTTTGATGACGTATCTCTTCTTATTTGGCGCCAAAATGAGAGAACTGTTATCAGTTATCATTATCATGTTTCAGTTTTCAAACAAAATCAGAAAATGTATGCCACAATTTTGTAGCTGGCCCTTGCTACAGTATTATTGCAGCGTATTAGGCTGATACATTTATTAATCTTATAAACTCGATTACAGTTTGCAGTTCGCACCATGTTGTGTTCAAATGGTATCGAACTGATTAAACAACTCGAAAGGACTAGTGAAGATACGATTCCACCGTACAGTGTAAGTTGTTTCATTCGTATTTTCTTCTTCTATATGTGGATAAAATGATCCCATTATTCTCCCATAGAAGGAAATTATTGGATAATTCTATTCGTTTCAGACTGACACTGTCAGATTGGTGTTAAATGAAATGAAGAACTTTTTTGATCTCAACGTAGAAATGATGTTAGTAATCTCGTTTCCTGCCATCATTTAGATCTCGTGTACCCTCAACTTTTTGCAACTATTATATTTTGAGCATTTTCCAGTAATTCGTCACGAGATCATATGGAAGATGCTGTGTTCGCTTTAAAAATTCGTCATAAAGGAATCAGGCGGAATAAAAGATGCCTTTTAGCTTACTTGTGAGTATAATTTTGTGAGGTTCTTAATGAAAAGCAGTCGAGTTAAGGTTTTACGATTGCATTACAATCTGTTCATTTTTCCCCCTCAGATGGAACAGACTAGAGAGAATTAAAGAAATGAGATGGCAAATCGGAAGTATTTTACCGCCGGAAATAAAGATGAATTTGTCTCCATCAGAGGTAGGATGTTGATCACCTTTCGATTTTTGTTGGAAGCTTGTCAGGATATTTATTACAGGATTTAATGAATCTTACGACTTGCTTAGATCGTACTAGTAAAATTCAATACTGTTAAAATTACCTATATTTTGTATCGTATTTGTTTTTTTGTACAGGAACAGTGGTTCAGTAATTATTGTAAATCATTAGCTTCTTACATGAAAACGATCGGGTCTGAAGGAGGACTAAATTTATTACAAGATCTGAAACCACCTAAATCATTGTACATAGAAGTATGTTTTTATGTGTATTGAAAATTCGTTATATTCTATTTATAACCATTACGGATACAAGTTTTGTCATGGAAGATCAAATTCATTAAATTACCGATAATTGCAGGTTCGAAGCTTAGTTGACGTTGGAAAAATCGAGTTGGATGATGGTGAAGTTGTTGTTCTTAAGAAAGACGCTCAGTATATGATGCTGAGATCTCAGTGCGAGTCACTTATTCACCAAGGTATTTTACAACATATTCATTAAATGTAAGATGTCACGAACTTAGTAAATTGTATTATAAATTAAGAAGCAGCAGTGAGAATAGTCCAAAGATCTTTTCGTATCAATTTTGGTTTTTATACTTTTTCGGCAGGAACTTATCCTATTCGTTATTCTTATTTTAATTGTGATTGTGATTTTTCGTTTGGTAGTACGTTCTATTTATTAGCAGATACCTGAAAGTAAAACTTTGGAAAAATGAAAAATTACCCATATATTAAACATTTATTACACGTACAAAATTTGAATCATGTGATATAAAACTTGGAAAGAATATTAAATATGAAATTCGTGCCCTTTGTTGGGTTTCTTAATGACACGCATGTATTTAAACAGTTCTACAAATGCTAAACGAAACTGTTTACTCATTGTACAGTACAATATAAAATTAATGGCTCCATTTAGTAAAGCAAGAATATCCATTATCTCACCGAATAAATGATAACAGTTTTTAAAGAAACACCTTCCTAAAACACCGCTGAGTACTCCTAATATACACTGAGGAAATTCCGTCAGTAAAAATAAAAATAAAATTGCTATCAACATGTGACTACTACGATCTGCCCTTCGTCTTGTTTTCTTCATTTTAAGGTTCTTGTTTAGGTTAGTTGTAATACACTGTAACTTTTGTTTTCTTTTGCTCGAGTCATGTAAGGCTTTGACTAAGGCTATACTTATGATTACTAGTATTACACACGGTAATAATTTTATGACCACAGCGTACAACCATAAATTTAGAATGTATAAAAGCTCATTGTGTGATTTGGCAAGTTCACTTAGATCTAAATAGTACAGAATGTGGCACTCTTCTTTCTCGTATATAACTGCTGACTGGATACCAAACATCAAATATGAAGGCGTGCAGATGGCAATTGGGAACGCCATAGCTATTTTTACTACAGTAGCACATTTTTTCTGGGTCCATAGTGTGCTGCATTTTTCCGGATACCTGTTGAACATTCAGTTTACTGCGTTAGGGATTATTTAAGAACTGTTAATATGAAAAATAATATACATGAACATATTCTGTTGATGTGAATGTAAAACCGTCTTTCATATTTGCATACCCTATGATTTAGAGGTGTTAGAATCCTAGTCTCTTGAAAAGAATCATATGATTTTATCGTGTTACAACGTTTGATTAGAATTTTCTCGTCCATTACAGTTTCTTGTTGAAAACAAAACCGAGGTTGCCGGATGTACTCGATTGATACTGATTGTATATTGCCATGCTATGTTCCGCTTTTTAAGCTGATTTTCTGTCTTATTGGCTGCTACATAAGCATACAATAAAGCTACCCCAAGGCCCTCGTGAACATGAATCCTGTACCTATAGATCGCGTCTCATGTTGCGATTTAACTGATGGAAAAAAAGAAAAGTCATCAATTTTGAACCTCACCTAATTGCATTGTATCTCCAGAATGCCAACGTCAATGTCAAACATATGGACATGGTGTGAAGCACTTGCGACAAATGAGTATGGATAAGTATGTAAATGGCGCCGATATACGAGAATCTAGCTGTTTTTGAATGAGAATCCATGTACATATTCAGTGCGAATGGTATGTACTCAACCATCAATAACATATCAGTTATTGCCAACCACTTGAGAATGTATGCGAACGGAGCTGTTTTCATTTCCTTCCTGGTGAGAACCGCGATATTGATGGAGTTGGCGAGTGTTCCGAAGAAACAAACGAAAAGGCTCACGTAACCGTGTGCCTTCCTGTAGCCCGTGGCCATGTCCCGCATAGTGCCATTACAGTAGCACGTATTTTCCATGACTGCTTCTCTCTCGGATTTCATAAACGAAATAATATCCAGTATACTCTGAATGGCGTGGCCGGTGAAGTTTAGTTCTCGTAATAAAATGCAGTCTTTCAAATTGAACGCTCCTTTTGGTTCTTCGAGAACTGGCGAATAGAGCGAGTTCATGGTGGTTTGCATGAGTTCGTTGGTTTGTTTCATCATTTGATTAATCTGGAAAAATAATAAAAATATCGAATAACATTTTGTACCATAGACGTAACTAGGGAGGGCTTGAGGGCGGCTTAACCTTCAGTCCTGTAAAAGCTCACCCCCTTCCCCTAGAAACTACGATTAAAACGACGACAGTAATCGAGTTTAAACTACTGAGCTATTGATAAGTATTGCTCAATAGAAACGTTATTTGCATGCTAATTGGTGTTCGGCAAATTTATTAATACTTTCGTTAAGCGTGTTTATTCCTTAACAAAACGAAAGAATTCTAAAGCAGTATTTTGATACTTGTCATCCCCCCCCCCACTCCAGGTCGGCTATTGGCGCTTACATTATGCACCCGTTTGCCGTGAGATCTACTTCTCATCTCTTAAACTTTATCATGACCTGAATCATTGAATCCATGAGAAACAGAGCCAGTCAAGTACTAAAAACGGAATTTTGGGGAATGAAAAATAATAAACTGTGTTCAGCGGTCAGAATACTGTTGTGATAGCTGACCTTCGGCTTACCGAGATATAGAGACTGAGAAACATTCCTGAAATGGACGCTGAAGCGACAGAATCTGTATTTTGAGAACATGTGATTCGAAGATCAAGAGCCATAATATAGAAACTACATGTATGCCATAGCGTTTACTGATATCCTCTTTTCAACCTGGGTGCACATTTTTGTATCGGGGCCCGAATTTGAAAAATTTTACTTTTTACGCTCTTTCCAACGATACTAATAACCAGAGACGAGACTTGACTTTCAGTTTGGGTGGAGGGGGTGGAGAAGGAAAATTTTTCGACTAATATTTTTTCAAAACTAAAAATTCATCGTTTGTAAATGACTTGGCTGTGAATCACCTTACTCCATTAAATCATTAGCCTCATTTTTATGTGTATCGGACGGTGACCATTTTAGTTCGTTCATCTCACTGATGAACTCCGATTTCTTCAGACCTAAAATTCGACTTGCACCAAACTGCATTAGAATAGTAGAAAAGGTTGTAAGTTGAGACTTCTTTACCTCTGTAAAACAGCTCGCCAACAACATTTTTTTAAATTTGAAAATTTTTGTCGATTTTTCGATCAAAATATTTTTTAATTAAGAAAAAACTTTTTTGGAAAATGAAAAATTCAAATGAACAGTTTCAAAATTTGCCGATTGCCAAATTATTGGGGGTGTTTCACCCCACCCTCCATAGTTTCGTTCCTGCTAATGCAGATTGGAACCTTATCACCCAAGCACTCACATTTGCGCACATGAGCATACCCTAGTGTGCGAGGGTAAGCTGGAAGGATGTTAGAAATACTTGAGAGGGACACACAACTTCCTTTCCGCATTAAGGTGGTCGTTATTTACTCTTAGTGATATTTCTTTCTGAATTTCCTCTGATTCGTCTCCTAAATTCGTTCAAATAAAATAAATAAATCTACCAAGTTTTAGGCTGATTGAATTAGGGGAATCCGTGCTACAAGCTCCCTTTTATTCGTACGGGAAAAACACATGGAGCTTTGACTTTTGTTTCAGACTAAATTTCCCCCCTATATTCATAGGACCAAAGCCCGTGAATTAAACAACACAACATTTTTTGCTATCAGATTCAGCTTGTGACATTAGAATGAAGTCTTTTGCTTTCATCAACTTTTGGATTTTAATAAAATGTTCAACTTTTTCAAATTTTAGGCTCTAGGTTAAACAGAGAATCTAGTAAAAATGGAATAGTCATTGAAATTCGAAATTCAACGTTTGCTATCGACTTTCAGATTTTCGAAATGCCTTTCACATTTCAGCTTTGTTTCAACCTTTTAGATAAAGTTCGATACCCAGCTTGAAACCTTCGGCTTTTGACTAACTAGTCTCTGACAAGAGTCAACAATACTCCATTTTCAGAAACGAAATTCGACTTTCGGTTTAGGGTAGTGAAGAAGGAGAATTTGCCGACAAATATTTTTTGAAAACTAAAAACTCGTCGATAAGATTTTAAAAAAATTAGAAATTTGCCGATTTTTTGATCAAAATATTTTTTAATTGGAAAAAAAAAGAAAAAAAAAATTAAACAAACATTCATAAAAAATGAAAAATTCAAATGAACCGTTTCAGAATTTGCCGACTGCCGAATGGTTGGGGGGAGGGGTTCAACCACCACTCCCTCCTACAGTTTCGTCCTTGCTAACAGAGATGCTTAGCCAATCAGATTGGCTAAAACTAACAGCTGAAACTAATTTTTTTTATTAATTGGCTTCGGCTAGCGGCTAATGGCTACAAAGCGCTGATTGGCTAGCTAACGGGTAAAAACTAATCCACATTTTCCGTAAAAATAAAATAGGTGAAGTGGTAACTTGGTTCCAATTCTTTTTCTTTTCTCCAATTCTGAGTCTGAATTTGACCGAGTTTCCAGTTTCAATCCAAAAAACGAAAATCCACCGAAAAGGAATAGGAAAAAAATTTAGCTTGAATGTAGTCAAAAGGCAAAGGCAAGAAATTAATAAAATGAAATCAGCCGTTAGCTTCCGAAGTTTCCTTGACTTACGGCTAGCTAATGGCTAAAAACTTTTCAATCGGTTAGCTAATGGCTGGCTAAAAATCTCCCAAAAACTGCAAGCTAAAGGCTAACAGCGAATGGCTAATGGCTAGTTAAGCACCTCTGCCTGCTAATAACTCATTTTGTCAGCAAATGTCACTTGGTTCTGTCTTACTTAACAGCGTCCAAAAAACATGAAAAGTGAAGCACAACGCTATTTATTGGCAGTGAAAGAAGATTTGGTCCTTGACTTGTTTTAGTTCTGAAGTCAAAAAACATGTGCGACAACGGTGTATATACGAATGCATATCGGTGAAGATAAGCGATTGTTGGTTGGATTAGCTATGTTCAGTTCCAAAATCAACGACATACTGGTCGTGATGCATATTCGTGAATCTTATAAACTTGGACTTGACTGGTTTTAATTCCAAAAAATGTGTACGTCACACGAGGCTGTGTAGCAAACCATAGCAATCTCGCAGTTCTCGATCTCCCCACACAATTCTGATATCATCACGCGATCCGGCATGGGCATGCTCGGAAACCTATAATGCCCCCGAAACCCTAATCTGGAGTTTTCATGGATTTAATTATGCTTCATTGGGTTTAAACTTGCGCTAGAGTGCGCTGCAAAACCACCTGTGCGGGTGAAAATGAATGAGTGATCATGTGTACTTTCAAATAAAAACACTGCTATCTTCAGAGGGGTAAAAAAACAAGTAAAAGATTATTCTACCCGTAGAATTGATTATAATTCAATGTTTTGGTGATGATGCAATTAAATTTAGGACAAATTTTCTTTGAAAGTGAATTTCTAATCGACTTGATGATAGCTGCGAAGTTTGCTACATGCTTACGGTAAATCATACGTGATCACTCACACATATACAGAACTGCCAACACTTGAAACTCTTAAGTTTAAATCCCAGTTACACCTGCAATTGATGAATTGTATTGAATATAAAGAAGTGAGAGTATAATCGCGACGCTAGAATATAAATTAAAGATGACTTGTTGAATGAGAACTGAAAATATGTGTACTCTTTTAACGAAAGTGAAATACACAGGTATTTATTTCACTCGTGGAGTTTTATACAGTCTCGCTCATTTTTGTGTAACGCAACGAGTAAACAATGTACTTTTCTACATTTTCAGAGGTCTTGGAAAAATCGAACGTAAAAAAATAAAATTAAATCGCTGTAATGAAAAACAAAAACAAAGTTAATCCCTTTTTCCGAGTCCGCTTTGAAGTAGTCTTCAGCATTTCATTTTTTCCACATTCGAGTCACGACTACCGCTACGACGAGTCACGTTCCCTTTCTATTTTTTTCAATTTCAGCTGTTGACATGAGCCAAATGTTATTGTGAAGTAATAAGAATAGAAAATAATAAAAACAGAATTAAACGGGGTCAGTTTGGCTGAAGCATTATAATACGTATTCATTTTTTGTTGCATTAAAATATATCTAGTATATCCAAAAGTTAATTCAAATAATTACCATGCGCAGCATGTACCCCGTGTATTTACATAAAACTAATTTCAGTTAAATTACAATATTATACAGCTTATGTGACGCAGGTAAAAATGGGAGGAAGAAAATTAAGAGTATTAGGTAGATGTATTTAATTAAATTGAAGCAGTAAAAAACCCATCGACGAGGTCTCAAATTCTAATTTCCTGAAAATGTTTTAACTTATCTGCATATTGGGATAAACAGACCCATTGTCTTGTAGAGAAACAATGCAAAATTAAATGATTGTAGTCGACTGATATACTACTGTTCTTGCGCAGAACAGTAGTTGAAAGTTCGATGTTCGATTCTTAATAGTTAATAGTGCTGCTATTTTTTTTTTTTTTTTTTTTTTTTTTTTTGCTTTAAGTCGCCCAAATTGCTGTTTTTATCAATCAAGATTATAAAAGGCAGTAATACTCGAGCTGAAAAAAAGTAAGAAAAAGTGTTTGTTTCTGAAACTTTTTGAAATATAAATTGAGAATCGGGAAAATGTCTTTTGAGGTTAACTGCTGAATAGCTTTTGACAATGTGAAATGATACACTGTATCCCTCAAGCCTAAGTCGCCCTAGAGACAACTAGTCGCTATGTATCGCTTCGAGTTGCCCATTTCGCGAAAAATCGCTAAAAATTAGCATTTCTAATAGTTGATTCACTGTTCTCCGTAATAGAGATTCCGAATGAATCAGAAGAATGGCCATTCTTTTCAATTTGTGATGAAAAATGTAAGTATAGCATTTCAATAAATGAATACAAAAATGAGCGAAATATTGATAAAAATTCTTTAGATTATTGTTTTAAATGGAAAAAATGCCATTTATTCTCAACCAGTCACAATCTCTGCCTCATATCGGGTTGTAATAATAAAACGCTGTTCAACATTTTGAAATAGGAAAGAATAGGCAGGATCATTTAAGGACCCAGAAATGATGATCTGATGTTCATCAGATTTTTGATCTGAATTATCGTGATGTTTTACCAAATTTCCAGAATCCAGATGATGAGAAATTACAAAACACAAAATTAATATTTTCCATGAACTAAGGTATTTTATTTGTTTATTTATTTTCGAACTGATCTTCCAATCTGAATTCGTGACCTTTTATTTGTCGAACGATCTTGAGATCATGATCTTAAATCATTCTGCATTTCTGATTCCATCAGTGAGTAGGGTAATGATGGCCAAATCATACGTCCTTTACTTTGATCAACTAACCTATAAGTCTTTAAGATGAAATGTATCGCTATTTTCAGTACTGTTAATGCTGTAATTATACAGGATGTTTCACGAATTTGTCCCTCTATTTTTTACGAACGCAATGTCGCATCTTCAAGGGACAAAGTTTAGTTTCTTTTCGAGTAAAGAAAATTTCTCTCCCCAGAAGGAGGTTCGAACGTATCACCTACTTTGGAACCTTAAATGCCTTAAATGGAAATGTACTCAACAAAATATCAGAATACGGGTTCCTTGGTTCGTTGATTTCGAATAGGTATATCATCACAAGTATTATTTTGAACCCAAAGTGAGCCACTTTAAATTGGCTTGAAAATTTTAACTAAGTACCTATCAAACTAGGGTTCTTGGGTCATTGATTCCGCTTATTAAAACAGATTTTTAATTTGGCTCAAAAATTGAAATTTTGCGCCCAAAATATTAAATTGGCTTGAAAATTTGAATAAAGTATCAAAATAAAAGTTTCTTGGTTCACTGCTGATTCCGAATATGTCGCATAAGATCCAAATTTCGGACCCAAAACGGATGAAAATTGAGTTGGCTTTAAAAATCGAAGATATCCTTTTTCTTGGAAGGGAGAAGGTTGCTGATTTTGAATATCATGAAATTTTCTATCTGGCTCTAATTTGAACTACTACTCAATATTTCCCCTGACATTCAATTTACATTTTAATATGTTGTTTTTTTTTTTTTTGGGGGGGGGGGTTTGTTATTGCTAATTTTAAACATCGCATTAAACTACTTTTGATCCGGTTCTGGTGAAAATTAAAAAAAAAAAAAAATCGAGGATGTAGGAAAATAATGGTCTTTCGGGTCGCTTTATTCCGATCATTTGGAGCCGATATTGACTTTATTGTCAGCAGTTACCTACCTTTTTCAAATAGCTGAAATTAGGGTTTCAGAAATTGAACAAAGTATAGGAATAGGAATTCCCTAGAATTTCTTTTTATTAAAAAAAAAAATGTAATCAAATGTTTCATTGGGTGTCAATTTCAACACAAAATTCTATATCGTACTCTGAAAAGCGGGAAATAAACTCCAACTTAGATGCGTGAACGCATTGAAATAAGATTTTTTCTTTGAGAAAGAGGCAGAATCTGAATATCGCGTAACATTTTCCATTTGGCCATAATTTGTGCTCCGGAGTCAGTATACATACCTATAAGACTTCAATTAATGTGCAAAATTTAGTTGATTTGAAAAGTGTCGGAGTACCTGCTGATTTTAGGTTATAGAAATCAGGTATCTTATTACAATCGGCATCCGGCCTCATTTGGGACCAAAATGGTAATTCACAATGAAAACTGACTGTTCACCTGTTTAATTTGAAGACATTTTTTAGGTATTTTTCAAGTATCGCATCAGACATTTTATCCGACGCCGATTAATTCAAACATTTATCATTTCACACCCAAAACAATCAAAATTAAATTTGCTGAAGAAATTGAACGCATTATCAAAATTCTCGCTGATTTTGAATGTCGCAGAGACGTATGTACCAAAATTCTAATTTTTTTTACAAGAAAATGTCTCCTAGTGTCATGTGCTATTCGCCATTAACATCAGGATTCAATGCGGAAAAACTTTTTGTTTAAAATGAAAAAATTGTTGAAGTTGTTATTTTCTTATGAAGTTTGGTTACCAATTCACATTTATATGGTATTCATCAGACACAGGATTTTCCATTTGACCCTCAAATGTGGCAGAGGAGGGCAAAACTTGATTATTTTTTTTCAATGATTTGATCGATTTTGACATTGAAGCCCATATAGGTCCACATGAAAAGACTAATAAATTTATCAAGTTGAACAAACCGAAAGATCTCCATTTTCATACATGGCTCGATTTTTAAAAATCAAACCGGAGCTGGTTTAATGTGATATTTGATATCAGCAATTAAAAAAAAATAAGATTTCAATATGTGTTCAGTTTTTTAATGTAAATCAGTTTGCTAGTTTTTAATGTAAATCAGTTTGCTAGCTTTGATAGGGATAACGCTGAATTTGTGGTCTAAATCAAGACCAAATCTTCTCCCCCCCCCCAAAAAAAAACAAAGATAATTTATTCAATTTTTCCAGCCTATTCAATTATTTAGACCCATTTGAGTCTGAAATTTGGATGTATGGGCGCAAATCAGGAGAATCGAATGTCTAATATACGATATTCGGAATCAGCGGCAAAAGAACTTCTACTTTGATACACTTTACTCAAATTATTAAGCTAATTTAATTTGGCCCTTTTTAGGTAGAAAATTTAAATTTCTTGGCCCGAACCCAGGGGTGAATAAACCAGAGCATTTAAGGTGAACTATACAGCTTCAGCTTACGGCTTGAGCTTATATCCTTGAAAAATTCGGCTTGAGCTTTCAGCTTTCGGCTTTTCTGTAAATAAAGCTAGCTTTCGGCTGTTTTTTGGCTAGCTTTCAGCTTGCAAAATTAAAATTCAAACGTGGCAGGGCATTCAACTTCAGAAATTCCAGCACTGAGAACTTTGGAATAAATAAAAAAGCCAGACAGTATTATATACTGGTTAAAGCTTGAAAATGCAGTAGTTAAAAGGAAAACAGCAAAAACAAAGGATCAAACGCAGTGATTTGATTTGGTTCTCATCAATCATCCATGCTTTTTTAAAATTTAGTGCATTAGTGTTTGCGTGTTCGGCCATTCGGCGTTTCGGCTTTTCGTTTTTGCCGCAGTGTTGCTCTTTGCCAGATTTTTTTTTTAACTCGCATTTCATTTCGGTACTTTTGCTTTTGCATCCCACTGCGGTTGTGATCCAGAGACATTGTTTGCCTTTCTTTATCAAATTTATTTCCTTTTTACTTTTCAGAAATATGTGTGCATCTCTTATTTCACTACACTGTGTTGAGCCAAAAAAAAAGCCAAAAAATACAGTTTTTTCCTTGTATCGAAAAATATGGTTAGCTTTCGGTTTTTGGCTTCGGCTTTCGGTTAGCTTAAATTGCTCTGCAATAAACGATCTGTTCCGATGATCAGAATCAGCAATCCAAAAAACCCTTTATTTGATACTTTGAATTTTCATGCCAATTTAATTTTGCCTTAATCGAAGCCAAATCAAAAAATTTTGTGATAATCGATACCAGTGACCCAGAAAACCCCGAATTTGATACTTTGTTCAAATTTTTAAGCCCATTTTATGGGGCCTATTTTAACTTTGTTTCTGTGTGAAGGGGGTACACAAGAAAGGAAGGAAGGGGAGAGAAGATGCAATCCAGATGAAAAGAAGAAAAATTTCCCAGAATTATCGAAAATGATGTTTCGAATGTACTGAAGAAACTAAAATTTAGCAAAGCGACGGGCCCCGATGACATAGAAAACAAAACGTATCGTCTAACATATGGGCACTTAAAAAAATATATATTACTGGAAGACAAGATATCAATAAGTCAATGGGAGGAAGCTTAAATAATAATTTTATTTAAAAAGGGAGAGAAAAAAGATATTAACAATTATAGGCTGATAAGTTTAACGTCAAATATTAGTAAAATTTTCTCAAAAATAATAAAAGATAGAATTTATAATCAGCTGAACTCGATGTAAGGGAGGGAATAGGCGGGGTTCAGAAGAAACTATTCAACTATTGATCACATTTTTACATTAAATCAACTCATTGAAAAAGCGAATGAATAAGATTTAGGAAGGCTCCCCCATTGGACGATCGGCTCTGCAGCCGAAGCCCGTCGTCATATTCGAGAAGAATACCGAAAGGTTATACCAGGACGCGGCGGCAGGCAGTAAGGACGAGGACGGACACGACAATGTTAGCGAAACCACGAAGAGGGAAATGCGTGCTGTCTATATAAAAAAAAATAATATAAAAAAATAAATAAAAAAGAGAGAGAGAGAGAGAGACCGGGAGAGAGAGGGAGTGCTCTAAAACAAGTGGAACTCTGGACATAGCGATTTCTAATCTTACTGTATTATATGACAGTAAATTGGAATCCATACTGATGAGACACCCTGTAACTATGTAAACAAATAAATTAACGTACCTACTCTTCCGCCAGTTTACAGCCGTAATATATTTTTTATTTAAATTGAGCCTGTCAAAGTTTTCCAAGGAGGAAAAATCAATTAATTTTGGAAAATTGAAGCTATTATTCCAGGATTATAGTATCCCTGAGAAAAACATCAACTCTGTTCAAAGTTAAGTTCGAGAATTATAATAGCCTCTTACGACATAAATACTGATTTAGAAACTCGGCCCGAATTGTATCAAAGTATGATTGTATGAAGCATCATCTGTTTCCTTCGAATATTGTCGCCGAGATGTCAGCTTGGAATAAAATACACAATTTAAACATCTATTTATACTGGTATATTGTACAATGTTGTACGAAGTTATGGAAGTTCCTCATCATTCCTGTAATAATTTGATAAAGGGCGTCTATACGCTGTAGCGTAATGTCAAAATTTTGTCACCCAAGTATAGATATGGAATAGTCTTGAGATGCCTGAAACTTCTTTATGGCACTCCCTTCAAGGAAACTATTTGGGAACGATTTTCGGACTTAGTTAAACAGAAAGTTTCACTTAGAATAGGTAGCACAACTCAATACATGTATTAGGACGAGACTCACCGGTACCGTAAGTTTAATTGACGCTTTTACCTAGTTCGTTGAATAACCCAAATTAAGACGCTTCTGATGCAAAACCAATTGGGCGTATAGCATTGTGAAAATCCGTCAACGCATCAAATAAAAGTATTTCGACTTTACGACCTGGAAAAGGGTTTCGTTTCTGATATTTTCATATATATGCCGTCTCCGCTTCAAACACATACGTGATCATTTTTCATTTCGCACAATGCTAGTGTAGTCGCGATACGGTTACAAAACTCGACAGACCTTGTTCAATTTGTAAGGTCTATGCTGAAAGCCGAGCTGGGGAAACGGAGGTCGGAGTTCATGAAAAGACGAGTCCATTTCGGATGATTGAAATAATAAATTTACCCTCGTAGATTCGGTAATTAATCATTGGAGCCAGAAATGGTCAAGTTTTTCTTGTTGAATCTTTCTTTCATGTATGTTAAAACGCTGTATCCTCTTTTCCCCCTTTTCGGTGCAGTTATGTACAATGGAGTAACTTACATCCACTGAGGAATAATCCACTGGGGCTAATGAAATACATTTATCATCGCAGAAGAATGAGAAACTACCTCGACACTGAATTTTAGAATGTTCGTAATATTTACGTGGGCTGCATGGTCCCCGTGTGCACGATTAAAAAAATAACCGTGCTCATTCTTTTTAATTTATTTATAGGGCTTTATCGTCGATTAAACCATCTTAAAATATACTTACACGTACAGTTTCACTTGTTTTAATAAATGGGCAATTTCACAGAAAAAGTCCACATTCGGTTATTGTGGCTTCATTACGTCGAGCATTGTTTGTGTGATAAATTTTTTTCTCATATCATAGAGTATTATCCTCTCAGTCGTTCCCCATTAATAAACACGAATGCTCCCTCCCCTGTATGCGTTATAAATCACTGAGATGACCGAAAATTCCAAATCCGTGGCTTGTTACCACTTGTATAGATATCAAAATTTCTATGCCTCAATACTGATGTAACTTTTTTTATTATTATTTTTTTATTACAAGTTTAGGTTACAGTTACTACATTTAGGTATCTATCTGTACGAATAACGTGTGAATGGAGCCGCTTTTCATAGTTCCTAGTGCAGTGTGCAATTTCTTCAAGGATAGTTGGAAACTCCAGGTCGTTGTGTAGATCATTGTTGCGCGTATATCGGCATGCCTTGGTGATAGATGGTAGTATGGATTTCTGTCGAATTTGGCTTCTTTTCCATACTGCACGTAGCATTGCACGACTTACGCTCCGCCTCCGTGTTAATTACCAACACAAAAACACACTAGCATGTTCAACGCGACGAAACCTGTGCGTTTGGTTGCGTTCTGGAAGCGCTTCGAGTCAGGCTTGACTCGGCTTGGCTACACACGAACGTTGAAGTTGACAGTGAAACGTAATTGGGAAGTTAACATTGCCTAGGTAGCGCTAGTATAACACACTAATACAAAGTAAATAACGCTCAACACATTGGAAACGTCTGGGGGATTATTTCAGCGTCTCTATTGTTCTACATCAAAAGTCGCGATTTTCAAATTCACGTGATTCCGTTTAAAAAATGTCCATGGAGGTAATTACTTTTTATCATGATAACTCAATGTAATATTGCTGAAATTATTTCAACCAACTTTCAAAATCGATTTTTATAACACGCTAAAGGCGTTCAAAGATCACTCCTTTTACACGTTTTTTATATGAACGAGTTAAATTATCCCCCAGAATTGGCGGCGGTACTCCAGTACCGTCAGTATTTCTCTGTCCTTGACTGCCCACACTGTGAAGATGAAGACTCTTGCACCATGGACCACCTCTTCTCATACCCCTCCCTCACCTGCCTTTGTAAGTCTCACCACGTCTCCCATAGTCGAATTTTGACCCTCTCCAACTCCCACAAGCACATAAACAACACCCTCACCTACCTTTCCACTGCTGGATACCCCTGCGACATACAGATAACAACCTTTTTCGAGCCCATAGCCCGAGAGTGCAGCTCCGTGGCTCGATAATAATAAAATTAAAAAAATATATGTATATATATTTTGTCGCAGGCGTCCATTTTGCTTAACAACGTCCAATTTATTTGAGAGGGGTGGCGGCCTAGGCTAATACCGAAAAATAGAATCAAAATGTACCGTGGTACTTCTAGCAAAGTACGTTTGGTTGAGATTAATTCTTGGGCCGTGGTCATTTTTTATTTGCTTGTTCAACCAAACTGGCTTTCGCATTTTCATATTGCTGAATGGCTGCATAGCTGCACGCTGCATATCTGTTAAGAAAACACTATCAATATCATCTATACACGAGATCTGAGCCGGTGAGAATTAGCATGTTTACGATTTTTTAACTTCCTGGATTGTGGCTTTTCAACTCTTAGCCGGTGTAACACATTTGGACGCTGTTAAGCAAAAGGGACTTAAGCGACGAAATCTGTTTTTTGAGAAAACGTAACATTTATAAAAGCCAATGAATAATGCCGGTTCACGGACATAGCGTTTACTGATAAGCTTTTTTCAACGTGGGTAGGTCATTTTACCGAAATCTTGTTACTTCTGTCCCAGCTGGATATCTGACGATGTATAAATAATAGGGTCCTCTATTACTATATAGGCTCAGAGGATAACTTATTCTATATTTTTTATTAATTTGAAGTATCGTGCTCCCCGTCTCTATTGTGGAAATTCCATTTAAATGCTCATAAATTCCTTCATCGTGGCTGTCCTTCACCGTGGACTGAACTACAAAATTTTTTATTTTAATATTATATCGTCGCGTGTTTGAATAAACTGATGCGCGTGTACAGTTCTTGTGAGTACAGTGAACAAATTGGCAATACATATGTGTTTCAGACTCGATCAGAATCAGTGCAGCCATATTTGAAAACGAGGCTCTTGCTTTTTTTCCTTCGCCGTGGTCAAATTTGAACCAATCAGAAAACAGAGACGACAGAGCAATATTTTTGAACGTAAAGTAGCCAACCTGAAGTATTTTTATCAGTCAGGTGTGTGCGCATATGATTTTTTGCGAATTCTGAAAGGATTTCCGCTTAATTTGAGAAAAGTACTGGAAACAAGAGATTTTACCAACAGAAATTCCTTAAACGTGGTGCATGTTTCATCCAGAGTTGGCCAGAATAATATTCGAACAGTGAATCGCGCAACCTTTATTCGTTATTCATGAATAATGAATATTTTATTCGTTATTCATAAGTGCATGAATAACGAATAACGAATATTTATTCGTTAGTTGTAAGTATGAATAACGAGTAGTTATTCATTATTCAGTAGTCAGTATTAATAACATCAATCACGCGAATAATGAAATCAGATCCGCAGCCAAAGTGGGGCCAGGGGGCGTTGCCCTCCCCTGTCGCAGTTATTTGCCTTTCCCCTCCGAGAAAATCGGAAAAACTTTATTTACTTTCTAACTATTCCAGAAAGATTAGGGATAATACTATACATATTTTGAAACTTTATATTGATATCACTGATTCCTTTCTCGTTCATTTCGCATCAGGGTTCTACCATAGAATAAACTGGCGTAGATTTCTTTATTCTACGCATAGAATACATCATGTAGAATGAATTACTATTCTATACTTCTTCTTTTTTTTTTTGGGGGGGGGGGGGGAGGAATACATTTTTTTATTGTGGATAGGTACCTAATTTTCGCCGTTACCAGTACCTGTATGAGGTAAGACATGAAACTACTTACCTAGTTGAAGAACAATCCTCGTCAGTGGCGTATCGTGTCGTAAGAGGAAGGGTTACTCCTAAAAATATTTTTATCTCCCTCAAAAAAAAATACCCCAAGAAAAAATACCCCTCCCCAAAAAATATTTTACCCCCTATATTTTACATAGTCCTCTAATATTGGCGATTTTAAAAAAATTCTTCAATTTTCAACTTTTTCTCCCTTGAAAATCTTATTTTGCCCCCTGCCCCCTATGGGAGAGAATCCTAGCTACGCCACTGATCCAGTGTTGTGCCTCTACGCGTAAAGAGCAGTTTTTTACGTTTCAGTGTAAAAAATCATGTAAAGAAGGTAACTGATGTAAAATACGTAAAAAACGTAGAAAACCTTGTCAAAAACATAAAATAGCATGCTGATATCTGCTGGATTTTCAAGTGTGTACAGTACTTATTATACATATTTTACCGACAATGCAAAAAACTTCAACTGCAGAAATAGATACGTTACGGGAATCAAGAACTAACCAATATGTTCTCATCATCCGCATTCACCACTTTTCTACACATGTATTTTATGTGGTATGTTACGCGTAGAAAACATGTTAAGTAAAAAACAAAATGGCACAACACTGCACTGATCCTTGTTAAATTTTTCGTTTTGTTACTGCGCGTCCGCAATGAATAACGAATAACGATGATTGACGAATATTATTCACATCTTCATTTTACTGAATAATGATTGATGAATAATTTTACGTGTTGACGAATAATGAATAACGAATAATGATTGAACTTTTATTCATGATTATTATTCGAATAACGCCCAACTCTGGTTTCATTACTATTTAAAATGCCTGTGGTCAAAAATCGAGAGAGAGAGATCCAGTGAACCTTTATCAATTTTGTGTAGAGTTTTCCCAATTTTCATCATCGTGGCAACAGGAATTATGAAAACCACGATGAAGGAATCCGATACCACTATGAAAGAATTTACTATCAGTTTATTACACTACTGAACAACTATTTTGCACAATGCATTTCGATTTCGACAGGTGATTCTGAGGTACTTTTTAACGCTGAACACGATATTGCGACCCATTTTTCTCTATCACGCCACAATTCGGAGTTTTGAACGACTGAAATTCGTTTCCATTTTGTTTTTGCATTTGAATAAGCAGTACCACTGACTGATACTATCAGTGTTATCAGACCACAATAACAGAAAACAAACAGACGGAATACACACCACTACACACGACCGCAACACACAACAACACGAATTAGTGTGACCACATTCAGTTCCTAAACCTCTTTTTGAACACATTTAGTTGAATTTTTTATAGTTTTTGATCAGAAAAACTAGACGTGATAGAGAAAAACAGCCGACGGCACTGTATTCAGCGTTGAAAAGTACTCAATAATCACCTCCTTAAATGCGTTGTGCAAACAAAAAATTTCATTTTGTTCAGTAGTGTTATCAGTAATGTCTTCAACGTGGGCTGCCATTCCTTCATCGTGGTCCTAATCAATTGGAGCCCCCTATCTCCTCCCCTAGGAAGTATGCTATTGGTTCAACCTCATAAATATGTTCCATTATATGCATATAAATGATTTCCATGAAAAAAAGTAATAATGTTAAGAAAAAAACAAAAAAAAAAACATGAATTATCAAGGTTTAGGTAGAATGACCCGAGTACACATTTTCGTATCGGGGGCCCAATTTTGAAAAATTTTACTTTTTAAGCTGTTTCCAACGATACTAATAACTCATTTTGTCAAAATGTCGCCTGAGTCCCTTTTGCTTAACAGCGTCCATTTTCATTTGAGGAATATTGAATTCAATTCAATTTCCTTTACTAGGGATTACAATTAGCTATTCCAAATTTCTATACAGCGTATGTACTCGTAAGTTTCCTGGGTTAATAGCTCGGGACTTAATTGGGGTAGATTTGTTATAAGGGTGTGCGGACCAAATTAAATCAACCTTTGTAATTCGTATTCGAAAGCTTGTAATCCCGATTGAATTAGTTACGTACGTTTTCGATTATCAGTGATAGTACACGTTTTAGTATGAAGTACAGTTCACAATTGTTCATCGTCTTTATTTCTTCAGGGCTCGCTCTTTAGTTACATATAGACTCGTAAGACGAGTGCATGGAGTCTTTGATCTTGTAATGATGTTATATTTTGTATTGTATATGTTATGTCGAATTCATCAAATTGCCGACTTCATCAAATGGGCAGATATTTTGCTGATCTTATAAAATCAGTAACGCAAGAGCAGTTGTTGCCGAATTTATAAAATCAGTAGAAATTTTTGCTGAATTTATAAAATAGGCGAGTGTCTGCCGATTTTGCAAAATCGGTAGTAAGTGATTGTTGCTCATGAGTGTACCCGACGGATGAGGTCAGAATTTTCACGTGTTTACGAAAAAGCAAAATTTGTGATAAAATGAAGGGGAGTTCTATTCGTAATTCGAATAATGTCATTAACTTGTTAAATCATGCCTTCTTTACTGATAAAGTGAGACATAAACTTCATCTGTACCTGTCAAAAATGCTCCTCAGTATTTTTTTGCAAACAGTGCCAGTAAAGTTATTATTTCCTATAACTGATTTTGAGTTATGGATCAAGATAAATGGACCAGTGAAAAAGAGGCATTTAAATTTTTTTACATTAGGTGTATTTTTAATTGAATATTGCGACTAATTATTTCTTTTAAATTTTTAGTTCATTTGACCGCGTGCGAATTATTTTTCCATACAATTAGAATCTAGTACTCGTAGTTTCATTTTAAGACTATATCTATCTAGCAATTAATTCTAGCTCGCTCGAGATAATATATCTGCCAATTTTATAAATTCAGCAAAAATGTATTGCTTATTTCATAAAATCAGCAGAACCTGCCGATTTTACAAATTCGGCAAATTTCGTTGCCGATCTTATGAAATCGGCAATTTGATGAATTCGGCGTAACATATATATACTCGTATATAGAATTTCGCGCGAAGTATCGAACTTCGTTTTCGATTTTTCGTTCATTATCGATACATCTTCCGAGTTCGCAAGTATCATACAAATTATAATTAGAGATCGGACTTTCCGGCATTGAAACGTGTGAATTTCAGCACCAAAATCGAAAAATTCGGCATAATTCGGCATTTAAAAAAAAAGTGGGAAAAATCAATTTTTATCTCAGTTACGTATTCGATAATTAAAAAATTACAAAACAAAGTAGCAGATAGGCTTGACTCTTGCTTTCGTTGAAGGTTCTAATTCTAATTAAGAGGGTAAATGTTGTTAGAAAAAAAATAGCGGCGTCAGAAGGTTGTTTTTTTGAGGGGGGGGGGCAAAAATTTAAAATTAAAGTCGACATCATTCAAAAAGTAAAAGAAAGAAAAAAATCTTGTAATGTTACAGGAATCTCGCAATTTTTTCAAGGCTCATTTTTATTAACTTGCTGAATACTCAAGTTTTCATTTTTATTGATAGGAGGGGGGAAAGGGGTAAATGATACTGTGTACCCCTCGACGAGACTTACTCTGATATGTGGAAACAATACGAAGAGCTATATTTGATAATTTGATAGTCGTTAGCGTCATATTCGAGCTGTAGTACAGTAGGTACTTCATCTCTTAATTTTATTCGAGAACAACGATTTTTTTCAATGCTGTAGAGGTGCCCAATATCTCCCTTTGGTGCATTTTGCAGCAGAAATATGGATTAATGACGATGTGTGAAACAATATCTGAATACTACCACCCCAGCAATATAGAGTAAAGATGCACGCAAACTGATGCCTGATGATTGCATTACTAGTTCCAAAATTTGCACAGTTTCATTCTGTTATTTTGACTGCTGTCATTTATTTGTGGAAGCTTAGCCTTATTTGTTCATTTCAAGAATTTCATTCCGTTTTATTAAAACATAAATATACCTAAAGCCTCCGACAGGAGGCAGTGATTCATGTCTAGTGAGTGAAAATAAAAAATGTTTCTGACTGTTTCGTATGACTACCCGAGAGGAAATAAAGCAGCTATATTTTATTTCAAAATCTCGGACGTTGGTAGATACGTCAAAAACACTAACTATTAACTTCGTGAAGTGCGAACAATAGTTTTGCGAATTGTTGGAGAACTTATTTGGAAACGAGAAAGTACCAACAGCACGCCTAGACGGAAGCTTTTTTACTGTTGCGCATTTTCGTCACGTACATTATACGAGTTTTATATTTTTGTTATCGAGAAAGTAGGATTTAGGATATTTTATGTATACTTAGGTAAAAAGTATTGTATCCTATATAGAACACTTCTAAAGCTATACCTAGCTATCTGCCTTTCCTGCGCTTTAATCTTTTTCTACGTTCGCAGTCACGCACTCGGATATTTCGAACGAAAAATTAATTAAGTGATGGCATTTAATTTCTTTTCATTCGTGCTTTCTCATTTATCAATGCTCATTTCCACTCGGAGTTTCATTACCGTAATTTAGTTGCAAAGTTTAAATGAGAAACTGGATCTTGTTTTTCCACTTGGACTTCACCGTTTAAATGCTTGATTGGAATACCAAAAATGTTTGTTTATTTTTCAAGCGGATCATTGCTGAAATATCTAATTTTAAGCAGAGACACTACACAATTTTATTTCTCAGCGGAGCTACTTATAATCTCTGAAGTAAACTTTGAGAATTCTGGAGAATATTAATTTTATGACGACTCCAACAGATGCTCCTCTGTAGTAATCAGTCCACATGCAGAATTCCTAGGTATACAAGTTGTTTCATGAATTGATCCCCCTTTTTTTCTGGGGGTCGGCAACGAGCTTTTGGCAATCACTTTTTTCCCCATTATTTCTTCCAGCCATCTTTAGTATTGTGTCAATGAATCGACTGCAGAGTGCATTCGTGTTGTTGTAACTTGGAAATTTCCATCGAAATTTGTAGTAAAAAAATGCAAGTTTATGATAGGGGTTAGTGATGATAATGATGATGATCTCATACTTTATGTTTCCACAGCTTATGTCTAATGTTTCTTTGTTTGTTTTTTTTTAGGGTCGGCGAGACTCTATTGCAATCAATTTTTTTTTTATTCTTCATGTTGTTCAGTACTCAGATGTTATCAAGTATTCATATGGATGACGTTTCATGGGAATTTTTTTTTTTTTTTCTATCAACCATATGCTCAGATCTTTGCTGCGTGATTACAATCTGCAGCCGTGTTGTTAATAGAAATTACCATGGAAAATTTGTTTATTTGGGTATGATCAGGGCGAATTACTTTTTCTACTTCTTCATCATACATTTAATCGTCATCTTCACGTTCATTACTATTTTTAATTCATTCACGTGTTCGAAGTACTCCTCAGTTTTGACAACATACTCTTCAAAACACAATCGTCAGCCAAACTCACCATCAGCGCGGTCGCTGTTATACTGGAATTTACATCTCGCATCATACTTTTGTTCCGACTCCAGTTTGGACCCAAAAATTCATTATTTTGGAAATAAAGATCCAATATTGAACTAGCTTCAAAACGGAATAAATTATTATAATTGGTTTTATTTTTTCCTTGGGGGTGGGGGGATCGCTGATATCGAATATTATGTCAGAATTTTGATATAGCTCTGATGCATTTGCGCCCAGAAATTCCAAATTCCAGATCGAAATAGGGTTGAAATTGTTATGGTGGGATGTATGGCGATGCACGCATACCAAAGTGGCTCTTAAGACACCGCCCCCCTTGGCACCGGTAATTTGGAGGGACGCTTTGAGACCGGCCCGAGCCCCCACTCCACCGTGCCGCTTCCGGTGTGCGCGTCCTGCAAGGGCCACCATGAGGTTCCCTACTGACCGAGATTCGCGCTCTCCAAGCTCTAGCACAGCCAGACGCACTTCTTCACTCATCCCGCACATCCTCGTCTTGGTAAATAAATTTGAGGAATCGAACAAACTATCGAAATAGGGTTATTTTGGTCGCTTATTTTGAATATCACATCAGACCATCAGATTATTGATCCGCTTTTGACTGGGCCCCAAAAATCCACGCGTATTGAGCCAAAATTAAATTCGTTTGAAAAATTAATCAAATATCAATAATAAATTTTTAGATTTGTCTTCATCAACATGAAGTGTGGGTTTTGATACCCCAGATATAGCTGGATAAAAATCTGATGTAGTGTTCATGATCAGCAAACGAACTCTGTCTCTCAGTTTCTCCAGACCATAATTCGCCTAGTCAAGTCACGTTCATCTATACTATTTTGGGTTAACTGTGGACCTTTTAGACCCTAACTGAAGCTGGATCCAAAATGGGATGCGATATTTGCAAACAGAGACTAAGAAGATACTCGTAATTATGTCTAGTTGGTTTTGTCGATTTTCTAAGGTCGTGTTCCTTTTTCACTTTTTAAAATAGGAAGTCATATTTTGGGGTACAAATGCGGGTCTGAAGAAAAATATGATGTGATGTTCGCAGTCAGCGACCGAATAAAGACCCATTTCGATACGTTGTTCAGTATTTCAACCTCAGTCAAATTTTTCCTCTTTTAAATCTGAAATTCTTGTTTTTCCGCTCTACTGAGGCCAAATTGAAAATCTTACGAGTTATTTGGTATTAGAACTCTCCTATTTTGATATTGAGTTTTCAATTTTTCATAAAAAGTCAAATTTTTGTTCCAAATTTGGCTTTTTCGGACCAAATGAGAGTCGGTCTGAAAGTCTGATGCGGTATTCGTAACTGTGATCAAAAATATTCTTATTTTGATACCTAGTTCGAGTTTGAATTCTCAGTGCGAGTACAAAAGACGTAATATGCTGCACAAACGTGTGTAAATAGCGGGCAAACGATTGGCCCTTATCTGAAAAATATCCGGATTTCTAGGGGCAGGGATGCATTTCCACAGCCCTCGGATTGACCCTGGGTCATATTTGAACCGGGGTTTTTGTAGAAACGATCGAAACTCTTCCAAGATCAAAATTCCTATTTTGAGGGTAGATTTCTCCCAGTTTCTGTAAACATCCCCGGTGATTATTATATAGGGGGCTGATATAATATAAACAATGGAATACGGTGTACAAACATGTACAAGCGATGTACGAGCGAATGACACTGGTCTGAGATGCCAATTCGAATTTCGAGAACTGCATTTCCACAGCCCCGGTATACTCCATTGGAGGTTTATGTACAAACGACGGAATATGTGGACGTGTACAAACGGTGTATAAACGTATGTCACTAGTCCTGGGTCAACATTCCTACTATTCGAAGCTCTCGTTTCTCCAGCCCCTGAATTTGTCTTTTTTTTTTCTTTTTTTATACATTTATTGAGCATGAACTGCCGCGAGGCATTTACATACGGTGTGATAGACAGTTAACATGTAGTAGCCCTGCTGCGCAGCCGTTGCAGGGGTTATGGTTAACATTATACCTTAACTACTAGATCTCGGATATAAGTATTTAACTGGTTAATATCGTGAACTTTTCATAAGAATGACTAGAACTAAACCAGAGTGGTCAGAAGATGGACGGCAGATCAGTAGGCCAGCGCCGTCGTAGTCGGATAATCGGAGGCAGCTCCAGCAGTCTGATGGCATCCAGATTGACATGACGGTGTAGTCTGTTCTCGTAGGATGTTGCAAGGGTTCGCAGGAGCTCTTTCACCGTTGGTAGCTGGAGATCATTGTGAAGTGATTCTCCTCGGATAAACCATGGTGCGCCAGTGATTTTACGTAGAGCTAGGTTTTGACTTCGTTGCAGGATCATCAGGTTCGAGTCCGCTGCCGTACCCCAGACTGGGGCCGCATAGGTCCAAATTGGTCGGATAAGTGAGATGTACAGCAGTCGTTTATGGTATAGTGAGATTTTCGATTTAGCTCGGAGTAACCAGAATAAGGATCGCAGTCGGAGTTGAACGGCTTCGCGCTTCGTGGTGATGTGTTTCCGCCATGTGAGCGTTTTATCAATGTAGACTCCAAGGTACTTGGCATGGTCTTCAGCGGGGATTAACAACTCCATCAAGAAGTATGGGTGCTGGTCTATGTTTACGAAGTGCTTGGGTAACATGAACAGATTTCGTGGGGTTGATGGCGATCTTCCAACGCTGCGTCCAGCGGTGAATTTTGTTGACGGCTGATTGAAGTCGTTGGTTAGCGGTATCAAAGTCTTGGTGCAGCGCCAGGATGGCCGTGTCATCCGCGTAGGTTGCTAGTGTGATGCCTTTAGGGGTAGGAATGTCAGCAGTGTATAGGATATAAAGAAGGGGGCCTAGCACACTACCCTGGGGCACTCCAGCTTGGATTGGTTTGACTTCTGATACTGCTGTGCCATAATGGACTTGAAAACGTCGACCAGTAAGGTAGGATTGTAGGAGTTGTACCATCGAGTTTGGAAGGTATTCGCTGATTTTATGGATCAGTCCTTGCGTCCATACGCGGTCAAAGGCCTGCTTGACATCCAGATAGACTGCTGGACAGAACTGTTTGGCCTCAAGTGAGTTGCGGATAGTGGTGACCACTCGATGAATTTGTTCAACCGCGGAGTGGTTTGCACGAAATCCAAATTGATGCACTGGGATGATACCTAGGCTGTCCACAAGTTTCAGCAGTCTGGTCTGTAGAAGCTTTTCGTAGATTTTCGAGAGGGTAGGCAGCAGTGAGATCGGCCGGTAAGATGATGGGGTCTCCAGTGGTTTGCCTGGTTTATGAATGACAATGATTTTGGCCAACTTCCATTCACGAGGAAAGTACCGTAGTCGGATAGAGGCATTGAAGATGTAGGTGAGATAGACCATGGCTTTCCGCGGGCAATCTGCAATAATTTTGGCAGTAATTTGGTCCAAACCTGGAGCCTTGCGCGGTTTGAGTTTACGGAGGATTGTTTTGATTTCTTGAGGTGTGATTGGCTTGATCGCTGGTCCAGCTGTTTGAGTGACTATTGGTTGTACATCCGTATCAATTTCGTTTGGTTGGAAAACTGCTTCTAGGTGGTTAGCGAGTACCATAGCTTTTTCGTGATCGCTACGTGCAATTGTCCTGTCATCCGACTGCAGCGGAGGGGTGTAACTGGGTGGTTTCTTCGTGGCTTTGGCAACTTTCCATAATGAATAGTTTGTTTCTGCAGTTGTGTCAAGCGAGAGTAGAAAATCCTCAAACGATTTGGAGCGGATTTCGGCTGTTAACCTTTTGACTTCTTTGCATAGCATGTTGAAGCGGTACTTGTCGGCAGGATTGCGGGTTAGCTGCCAGCGATGCCGCGCCGCTAGACGTAGACGGATTTGCTGAACTACCTGCTGTGGGTAGGAGGGCAGGGTAGTGGGGTGTCGTGTAGGCGGTGTTGCGGCCTGAGCAGCCTCCACAATGATTGTCTGGAGATGATGTACCGCAGCATCGATGTCCTCTGGTGTCTTAAGCCGAACGTGCAAGTCGATACGGCCATGCACAAGGTCCCGGAACTTGTCCCAGTCGGTGAGCTTGGAAGTGATTTTCGGCGGTTGATGCTTCCACAGGATCGTGTCGCTGCGCGTTAGAAGTATTGGTGAATGATCCGAGGTCAGGTCGTGGATTGTCTGGACATCCATATAGTTAGCAGAGATTCTTTGTGACAGAAAGAAATCAATGCAGTCTGGGATCTTGCCCTGGTCAGTAGGCCAGTAGGTCGGCTCCCCTGCAGAGTGGCACTGGATGTTTCGAGCTGAGACGGATGTATAGAGATTATTCCCCTTGGTGGTCCGCAAGCGTGATCCCCATAGGGGATGCTTGGCGTTGAAATCTCCTCCAGCCAGCCATTTGGCTCCTAGCAGTTGGAAGAGTTGATCGTATTCTGGTACGGTTACTGTATGTCTGGGTGGTGAGTAAATGGCGGCGACATTGACAGCAGTGCCCACGTGCAGTTGGGTAGTCACAACGGCTGCCTGAATAGTTGGGGTACTGAGCGGTTGGGCTTCGTGTTGCTGTAGATTCTTTCGGATATACACGGCTGACCCACCGTGCGCACCGCCACTAGGATGGTGACACGTGTAGAGATTATAGTTACGGATACCAGCATGTAGACGAGATGTTAGACGGGCCTCAGATATCAGTGCGATGTCGATAGATTCGGTTTGGAGGAACACCTCCAGTTCACGTTTCCTATTGAGGAGGCCGTTAGCATTCCACGCTAATATGCGGGTGGTTTGACGGGTTGGAAATTTACTCTGTTGCGTGATCATTAGATGAGCTTGGCTACAAGTTTCATTAGGAGCTCAAGGAGCTTCTGGTTTTGGAGCATAAGTGTTTTAAATTGAGTACACATTTTCTCTAATAGTTATTCCGATTTCGACTGGCTGGGTGGGGTATTCGATGAAGCTTGCGGATTAACGGTTTGAGCATATAGGTGATGTTTTTACGATCCGAAGAGTTGACAGGAGCAGTAACAGTGGCTCTGTCTACCGGTATATTCCTGGGGAGGGAGCGGGTCTCCTGCTTGAATCGTATTCGGTTCTTTAGTTTAAGAAACTCTTCACAGCCACGATAGTTAGCCGTATGGTTCCCTCCACACAGACCACATTTCGGAGGATCTTGCTTGGTTTTTGGACATTCTCGATTGTCATACTCTAGTCCGCGCAGCGTACAATATGTTCGTGTGTGACCAAACTGCTGGCAACGCATACATTGTACTATCTCTTTATGTGTCCTCGGCGATTCAACGGCTATGCGGTGATGGAGAAGCGATTTTAAAATTCGTAAATTTTTTTGCACCCTTCTATTGGTTCTAGATCTACAAAGAAGAGAGGGAGCGGATTCTTGGTTTGGTGGTGTCGTATGTTGCTTACATTGCGAACGGTGAACCCTTCAGTTGGCAGCGCCTCTTTTATTTCGGCAGGTTGGATAGAATGATGTATATTGCGTAAGACAACCTTGAATGCGCGATCAGTTTTTATCTGATAGGTGAAAAACTTGATGTTTCTGGTTCGGAATTCGTTTAGTAATTTACGGTAATTATCTACATCCCGGATATTGATTTTTACGGCATTGTTCGCTAGTGCTTTCGTCAGAAAGCTGTCACTTGGTATTGTTTTGTTAATTCTTTCAATCATGCCTTTAAAACTATTTACCCCTTGGACAAAAATCGGTGGTGGTACTATAGGTTTAGGACTTACGGTTGTAGGTGCAGGTTGAGAAGTATTGTCCATTGTTTTGTCCGTGCTAGTCTCCTCATTTTCCTCGTTTCGTTGAGCAAGAGTTGCAAATTTATTCGATGTTTTAATGAATGTTCTTGTTGACTTGGTTGGCTGTTTCTGTCCTGGAGGAGAGTCGGCTATTTTCCGTTTCTTTGACACCATTTGCCAGCTGTCCGCGGTGAAGTCCGTTATAAGCGGCTGAGTGGAGCCTTTAGGCTCTTGAGACATGGTGGCGAGTTAAGTTGAATGGGTTTTACTTAGTAGTTGTATACGAGTTATACAACTAGCTGCCGTAAGGCAGGAAAAAGCTTGTACTCTTCACTTTAATGCTCGGTTTACGTTAGTCAATATAAACAGATAAGAGAATACGCAAACACTGCACAGAGAACCTTTCACAAGCGTTATCTAAACGAGACTCTGAATTTGTCTTAAAGCTGTAAATGAACAAGGGTTGGCGTACTAACGAAGGCATATGCGTTCAAACGTGTACAAACGAAGTACGAACGAATGCCACGAGCACGGCGTCAAAATTCCATCTACAAGAGGTTCTCGTTAACCTAACCTCCGAACTGACCCAAAGTTGTGGATAAATTGTGGTAGGTATACAAACAAGGAGATGTTCTGTACAAATCTGTACAAACGAAATACAAATAATTGAGGTATAGTGTGGTGGGACGTATGGCGATGCACGCATGCCAAAGTGGCCCCTGAGACACCGCAACCCCGGCCCCGGAAACTATCCTTTCGAATATCGCATCAGTAACCGGAGGAACGCATTGAGGCCGGCCCGATCTCCCATTTCGCCTTTCCGTTTTCGGTGCGCGCAGTCCTGCAAAGGCCACCATAGGAGCCCCCTAATGACCGAAATTAATGCTGTTTGGGTGCCCCATAGCCGGACGCGCTTCCCTTTCACTCACCCCTCACCTTCTCGTCTTGGTACGTGTGGCGACACTGGAAGGTGGTGACGGCGGGTAAGCTCTGCCGGGAGGTCCGCAGCAGCTGCAGCAGCTCTTCTAGGAAGATACAGAGTTGTTCTCCTCGATGGTAAGGGCCAAGCTTTGTCCGTCAGCCCTCTGCTTCAACCACTCTGTCTTTATCTCCTTCATGATGGTCGAGACAAAGACCGACACCGGTATCATCCACTTCCGCTCTTCAACATTTCCGGAACCAAGGTGTCCGGAGTGAGATGATTGATCACGGTGTCGCTGTCGCTCGTGTTTCCGCCGCCGGGATCGATTATTGTTATCGCCCGTCGCCTCTCGCCTCTCCTGCTCCCAGGCCTCACACTCGGACAGGGTGTGCCAGGGAAACAATTGCGGTATGTTGGAGGATGAAATTTAAAAATTGGGGGCGGAGAAATAAACCTTTTTTTTTTAGGAAATAATATTATTTCAGACCCATTTATCAGCCCACAATAGTAATGTCGAATTCGCGAAAAGATATGCTGTTGGCACGAAATATATAAATGACAAGCGCAATAACAAGTACGAAACTGAGAATAAAAGAGTTAGAAGAAAAAGTTAAACTTCAGAACGCAATATAATTCACTTACACGATAAAATAAAATACGCCCGCCGGAATTGTAATACATTTTATACACAATGAAAAAAACGACACGATATTACTGCGTCCGAAATAAAAAGGTTAGAACTCTCGGCCGCCATCATAGTTGCCACAAATTTACCATTTCGCACAAATTAATATCAAAATCAGATTTTGGAGCAATAAAAATCTATAAATCGATTCTCTACTGTATTTCACTGCATTGTTGTCCGCCGCTCCTTCTCAGAAGCCACAATTTTAGATTTAGAGCCAAACTGATGTCAAAAACGAATTCGTTGAGTTCGAAATTCCTCGATGATCTCGATGGGATCACTCGCATAAATAATAGGTCTAAAAATTCCTGATGTACCATAATAAAGGGTAATTTTTACACCCCTCTTTTTTTTGCTCCCAACTCGAGCCCTGGAATCCGTCCTTTCGAGCATTACCTCAGAGCCCCCTTCTATGGCGTTTCTAGAGTACTTAAGAAAAAAATTCTTAATGACCATTTTTATAGAAAAGTGGATCCCTCTTAAGCTCATGTTTACTCTTGCGCAGTATCTGCTATCTCCTCGAGTATAATAACGTATAATTTTTGTGTTTAAATAGCATAATAATATACCGTATGCAAATCATTTCGTGATATCGATTTTAAAACTCGTTATCTAAACTGTTTCTTTTCCGTGGCTTCCCACTTCGTTCAATCATACTTTTTATTTCGTGCTATTTATACTTCCCAAATTATTTCACCCAAAAAGAAACTCTTGGTAAGTTTCTCATTTACTCCACATCGATCCCACTTCACTTTCAGAAAAGTACATGGTGGGATTATCTTTTTACATCCTGTATTGTTCATCGTCGCATTTGCCTGCATATGAAATTGCATATTCAATTCCCCGTGAATACGACATTCGG
The DNA here is from genome assembly GCA_031841125.1 of Acanthococcus lagerstroemiae. NCBI lineage: Eukaryota > Metazoa > Arthropoda > Insecta > Hemiptera > Eriococcidae > Acanthococcus > Acanthococcus lagerstroemiae. Next base: position 36,617,899 of record CM063108.1, on the reverse strand, counting down.
ATGCATATGAAATTGCATACGCAATTCTCCGTAAATATGACATCAGGGTGCACATGAAATTGCATACCCAATTCCCCGTAAATACACCATTCAGCTCAACGTACGGTAGCATAGTAAGTTGAATAATAACTTCGGGCATTATTAACTGGTCATGATATCGTCTTATTGATTTTATTTTTTTTTTGTTTCGATGTATTTAATTTTGTGTCCTCGACTAGCGTAGGGTCATTTTTATAATGTTTGTGATTCTTTTTTTTTCTTTGTACTTATTGTCTTGAGTTTTTGATTTTGTGATTTTTGTGTTTCACGTTGTTTTTCTTGAAGATCCATTTTTGTCCTGAGGAGATCTGACCTTGTGATAAAAAAAGAAAACAGAGGGGACAAATACGTGAAACACTCTACATGTCTGTATAAGTGAAGTTGACAGGTTGACATTTCTTTTATGGTTTTCCTAACTTACCAGTTGCATTCGCCAAGTAAAATTAATCTCATCTACTTCAAGATGAAATCTGAATTGTAAGGGCCCACATCTGCGACGGTGGTCAATTTCTTAACTGTGGGGTGAATAATAAATTTCTGGTCCAAACTGAGGGGGGGATCAAAATCTGATATAATTTTTGAAATCAACGACTCCCCCCTCCCCCTAAGTGAGTTGGACTTTTGGGCTCAAAACAAGGTCAGATCAAAAATCTTAAGCGATATCAAAAATCAGCGATCCAAGAAACCAATATTTCAATATGTTGCTCCCCCTATTTTGGGCGAGAGAAATTTTTTACCAGGAAAGAAACTAGAGTTTCTCATTTAAGAATCGAATTTCGTCCCATGAAGATGAGACTTCGCAATCAAAGGGGAAAAGAGGGGATACCAGTTTGGGAACCTTGTATTCCTACATAGGTCTTCATAACTGTCTGAAAATGATATGGAAAGCAAGATTACATGCGGAACGTGAATGTAAATCAGTGGTAGCAATCAAAAAGGAAAAAAAGAACATTTTATAAGAGAAAGCAAACATCGAAACATCAAAATGTTTCGCCGTTGTTGATATTCATCTCGACGCAATAATATAGTACATATGTAACCTCATTACCATATCAAAAATGGAAACCCAAACAAATCATCGTATTGATGTACGAGGATCGTGATAACGCTTCTTGTTCGTATTTGTTTTCTGAATTACATATTTCAAATACGTATTAGAAATTTTCCTTTATGCAATGCTCTCGTTTATCAACTTGCAAATGTCTCTGAGGAAATATCAATATAATTTACCACTTACACAAATATGAAGTTTCGCGAAATTTTGTATAAGTTACTTTTTTCTTGGGGGGGGGGGAGGTCAAATTTAATGTTTAGCCATCGAGGAAGAGGAGGAGAGTTACGCAAAAATATTAGTTCAACATGTGGTTAGCCGAGTGGATAGCGCGTTGGTATCGGTATCCGGAGGTCCCGGGTTCGAGCTCACGTAGAGCAACTCGCCAGATTTCGACCTAGGCCGGTTTTTCGGTCAGAAGGGAAGAGGGCTACGGCAGCCCTAATAGCCTCCTCGACGTCTCTGAAATAATGCTCAAAAGGGCGGATTTCAGGGCTCGGGTTGAGAGAAAATTAGAAAAAGAGAAGTATAGGAAATGTTTTCATATTTTGGTCAATCTGCAACCCAACAGGCATTTTGCTAAGAATATATCAAGAATAAAAGTCTTTATACCGTATTGGGAAAAGGACTTAGCCAATGTTTTTGAAACTTTAAGAAAAATGCAGTTTTGCGGATTTCTCTCTGCCAGAAAACTTGGGGAAGATAAAATTTAAACCTAATAAACAAAATTTAGAGGAACAGAAAAAGTGATGGGCAATGATCATAATTTTCGACTATATTGATGTTCGAAATAGGAAAACATTGATGTGTTTGACATTTGACTACAACCCGCTTCCCCTTGTTGGTCAGTTTTCTTCTTGGTATATTTTTATAGTTATTGTATCATCCTTTAATTGTAGATTACCTTTAAAAGCGATGGATTTTTTTTTTTAATTTCTTTTAAAAGTAAACCGACATATCTCTTATTTTATGTAAATTAGGTGAGAAACAACGAGTACCGGACTTTTTGAAATCCAGGAAATATTTTATCTTTTATCGGATGGTACAGTTCTTAAAACAAAGAATGGTTTTTTTTTTTCAATTAATTAAATCAAGTATTGAAAAACTAAAATATTTCGAAACATTTTTTCTCTTTATATGCGACAGCCAGGATTTAAGATTAATGAAAACCATGTAATGGGAGGCAGTTCCTTTTTCTATTAGTGATCGTGTAACCTGTAACTGATCAGATTCGCTCCGATGAAATGGGTGATGTCCCGGTGATTAAAAAAAAATATACATCGAAGCAAAAGATTTAAAATGAAAAAAAATCCTGCCTTCATCAGGCATGTCGTTTCGATTCTTCAATGATTTTAAGATTTTAATGTGATCTCATCTTTCTTGATAGTAATAACTCGATCACCTATCAAAAAATTCAATCGTTTCGGAAAAACTATCGGACTTTCATAATTCCGATATCGAATTTCCACATAGGAAGAAGGGTGACCGTCTAACTGCTGAGAGAAGTCAGAAAAGAAGTTAAGAAACAGTAATATGCCAAAAAATGACAATTTTCAAAAATATAATGCTGATTCGAACGTTTTTTCTTAGTACGGCAGTGTACTGATAGTGAAAATCTAATTATCCTACTAAGGAACAAAGTGATCTATTAAATTTTTTCACTCTATGGATTCCCAACTGGAGGACAGTTTTTGAAACCTTTTTAACGTTCATCATAATGCTGATATTCAATTTTTTTTTTTTTAGAAAGGTGGAGGAAACAGTCCTTCAAACTAACGAAGACTTTTCAATTTGTTCAAAACTTGGGTCTGATTTTATTGAGGCCCTTCAAGCCATAATCAAGATTTTTTAAAAGTATCCTTAATGTTCTGAAAGGAATCGCATAAGACCCTAAAACTTACTGAAAAGTAGTTGGTGTCTTCTTATATTTTGTTTTTAATGTTTATATTATTATTATTATTATTAGTCTTATATACGATAACTATTTTACAATAATAATTAGTATTCCATAACAATATTGTGGCCCTAGAAAGGGCAAAGGCCTCCCTCAATCTTGCTCATTCGCTTCGTTCGAGGGCAATTCTTTAGAAATGCTTATGTTGCAACATGCTATCAAAGCCATTCCTCTACCTCCTGGGTCGTTGTCCTTTTTTCCGTTTTTGGTGTGGTTGTCAAAATGTTAGTTTTATGCCCAGCGATTGTTTGACAATCTAGCTAGATGTCCTGCCCAGTCCCATTTTTTTTTTTTTTTTTATTTCGGTATAGGTATCAATATTATTTCGGAGAAGATTTCTTATTTTTGTAATTTTAATTCTATCCTTTTTCTTAAAATTAGGAATACATCCTTCCATATCATTTTGCATAGGTAACTTTGATTTTTTTCTTTATCTTTTTTATTTAAAGCCCAAGTTTGGGCACCTTTTATGAGTCTATGGTCCGTGTTGTAAAGAAAGTTTGAAATAAACTTTTATGCCTTCGATATTAGTAGAGTGCCACCCATGTCCATCTTTTTCCAGTTCTCTGTTTGGAAAAGGTATTCAAAATCTTAAAATGGTTCTGTTGAGAGAATTTAAGTAGCTTTTCACCTCATTCGTTTATTTTCCCATAATTATATGGCTCTGAGATGCTATACATTTTCTTCCCATTCTCTTTGATTGATTTGGCTATTAAAATCGCCCATAATAAATAACTAATTTCTTACATTTCAGTTATTATTTCCAGTATAATTTTCTAAAAGTTCATAAAAGTTTTCTATTTCACTTTTGTCTGCTCTAGTTGTTAGGGAGTATGCCTGAATGAAAGTTATATTTTTATTTTCTTCAATTTTGATTTTTATGACTGCAATTATTCTTTCCAAAATGCTTCTAAACTCCATTAATTTTTGTTTCCATTCCTGATTTATCAAAAAACCAACTCCTTTTTGTTCATCAAAACTACCTGTGTAACAGAAGAGATTATCTTTTTTTGTATTTATAATATTCTCTCCTCCTCTTCTTATTTCTGTTAATCCCAGTATATTTATATCTGATTCTTCAAATACATTTTCGAGTTCCCACAAATTTTCGTTAGTTTTTAGACTTCTTACATTCAAACTGGCGATACACAATTTTTTAGTAAGTATTTTACCCTTTTTTTTTCAACATTTTCATTTATATTTTTTTTTTTACTTGTATGTTCATATTTCTCTCTATTTATTTCAAAACTCAAGTTATTATTGGAATGTGAATCTTTACTTAGATTTAAATCTGAATTAAAGGTACCTTTTGAGGAATATAGTCTTCTTTGTCCTCTCTGACAAGGCGTTGCTGGGCAAGAATGTTTATATATTTTATTCAGGAATAAGGTTTACATTACAATACATTACGAGGCAGACCTATCATTTCCTTCACAGTTATCCGAAGAGGCCCGCTTCGGAGCTTCACAGTAATTTCATTTGTATGATGGAATTGTTACATATTAGTACTAAAACTTACTGTTTACCAAAATTAATCCTTGTCGGCTAATTAATTTCTAAAACAATTACTTATATTTTAGATGCTATCACATAATCAGGGATGCTCAATAGTTATAGTTTATTACCACTTATCCATTATGATTAGTCTTACTAGCATTCATTTGGTGACAGAATTCTATCAGATTTTCAAATTCCTTTTTGGATAAATTAGTTAGATTTAGATTGGGGTCTTCCTTAATTCCAAACTTTTTTCTATGTCTTTTCCACTTCAGGTATTTGAGAATTACGTGCATTACTGTCTCGTTCTCCATTTTACACTCTTCACAAGTGGGGGCTATCTATTGAATTTTGTTAAGTAGGAGTTAAAATTTCCGCATCCACTTAGGAACTGGGTAGTCACATAGTGTGTGTAAAAATGTTTCATCTTAAGCCGATTTTCAATATTAGGGCGGAATCTTTTGGTGATTTCCCCTCTTTCAGATTTAAGGTATCGCTCTTGCCATTTTATTAGGGTGTCTATTTTGATATGCAAAAGGAAAAGTTATGAACAAAATGTTTGTTACACTGTCGCAAAAATGTAGTTCATAACTCTTCCTAATGGGGAAGAACAGATGTCGCAACACTCGCTCTTCTCTTGCCTTTACACTACACATGACGACCGAAGCGAACCGGGCATGCACAAACGTTACTGATTGGTCAATATTTTGTAACACTAACTAAATTACCGATATTTGTAACGATGTAACAAAAATATTGTTACAAATCCACTGTTACAGAGTAACTATTATGAATTCAGTTTTGCACATTGAGTTAGCTTCTTTAATACCGTTTTTCACTTCAAAGGAACAATCTCTCCATTTCCTAAAATTTCTTAGCTTTTTTATCCTGACGCGCTCTTCTATTTTAATATCAATTTGTGGGATTCCTGCTATACAAAATACTGACATGTAAGAGATGGTCCTGTACGCTGATGTTACTCCAATAAGGATCTTTCTTTGAGTTTGGAGAAGCTTATTTAGTTGAGCTTTATTTAGGTTTCCAGTGTATGCCAGGGAGCAGTTGTCGATACACATTTCAACGATTGCTAAGCAGCTAGGACTCTTCCGAACTTATTTGAGACTTTGTGAAGCTCTTGTTTAAGCCTCAGTAACTTTTCAAGATTCGTTTACAACTATCTATAACTTCTAACTTTCATCACAGCTCAACACTTGATCCTGATCAGTACTTTCGAAACTTGTTCCATGCTACGTCAAGGCGCCTGAAAGTTCGTTTCAGACTCCGTGAAGCTCTTTCAACCTCCCTAAGACTGTTTAAGACTTACTTAGGTTGGTTTAAAACCCTTCCGGGCTTGCTTAAAGCTCTTAAAAACCCTTTTAGACCTAATTAAGATTCTTTAAGACTTGATTAAAACTTTCTAGGCCTCCTTAGAACTCATAGAGACTTTCCAAGACTCGCCTAAGAGTATGTAAGATTGTTTCAGGCGTGTTTGAGACGAGCTTAAGACTTCAAAACTCTTCTAACCTTGTTTCAGCTTCATGGTGACAGTTTACAACGTTTACAGTCTTCTTTCAGACGCTTCTTGTCTCAGATCAACTGTGTTTAACGTATTTCGAATTGCTTAAATTTTTTTTTTTCTCTGGGAGGAGGGAGGGCGCTTGCTATTGATTGATATTCAAACCGCGTTCGTTATAAGATTGTTCTTTGATTTTGCCCGGCGATGATGAAAATATAACGAAAAATAAACTGGAGAAGCAATAAAGTAGACTCATTAATCCATCTGTGTAATTAAATTTCAGAAGCACCAGGCACTTGACGAAGGCATTTTACACCTTCCGACGCGGTATCGGTCGAATCTTTCGCTACATCCCGTAATTTCTGGCACTGCTTTTCGGATTTATTTTCCAGGACACAATAGCGTTCACAGTTTGAAATATTTCAATATAAAATTATAAAACGCTGCAAGCTCTGTTATAAAGTTAAAAAGCCTCGCCGTTGTACCTGTCGTGAAAACCTGCAGCATCCATTTTATTCATTGTCTTGAACTATAGCAGCTCGAGTGGAAATTCCGTTTTTCGCTCGATAAACTCATCTTAATTATATTCATTTAATCAAAGTGTTTTATCTGATGAAAAACGAGTAGCTATTAGTGTTGCTGGTCGTTTTACGCTACCCCCATCACAGATAAGATGGTCGACTACTTAAGATGGTATAGGGAAAATTTAATACTTAAGTCGAAATGTAATTGTAATCAATCACGTGGTCAATGTTTAAAGCAAAAGTTTCCCGCTCGGCTTTTGAAATAGAAACATGAAATGAGCAGGTTGCTTGCTTTAGTCGCACGATAGCTGATTACCAGGTTCTGAAACAATCGATCACAATGTTCAGTTGATGGTTCGCTGGGTAATGTGATAAACTGAAATTGAGAACTGTTCCTGCTGGATGTAGGGGAATGTGTCCTAAGGTGGCCCACGGCCTATGATGATGCACAGCAGATTTCTCGCCACTGGTAACACTGATGTCAAAATATAACTTCGCACCGACTCAGTATTTCGTGTCCTTGCCTTTTTAACGAAGGAGTATTCGCTCATAGATTGCCTTGCTTTTGCTATAACGTCTTGTTGTTTTTGTGTGTGTAAATTTGATATTTTCTATTTTATACCGGAAGCGTTTTCAAATTTGTATTCTCACAAAAACCAAGGGTAAATATCGCATTGTGTTTTCGGAATTTATCTTCTTTCTAATGAACTAATCGAATTTTTAGTCTGGGTCGCTATTTATTAATAATTATTTTTAAATTTCGAATAGAGTTAACTCACTCTAAGATGGCGTAACAACAGCCCCGCCAAAACGGAAGCTATGTAATGATAAAAATACATGACAGTGCAGGGAATAAGGTCCCACTTTGTCGATCCTACTTTTTGAGATACGGCGAATTTTGTGAATCAAAGTTAAAATTGTCGAAATCGGGATTTGTGACGATTTCAGTAGAATATAAACCTTCCTCTTTCGAATGGCACTATCCGTTTTTCTGTCTGCCTTCGTTCGTCCATTACAGACGAAAACGGGAACCCATCTACTCTGTGTTTTGCTTCCACCAAACTCAGTTTTGTTATCACTAGGAATTAAACTTTTTCATTTCGTATTTGTTTTTCAAAGAGATTCTTTTTTGTTGACGAAATCCTTTATGAAATTTTTGACAAAATGAGACCTCGCCGAGCTCTCTAGTTTTATTTGTCTCAGAGATATGCTACTTCGAATTTGTAATTTTTCGTTTTCTTGAACCTTTTTTTGAATTGCATGTTTCTCAAAATCAGTTTTTTTAAACCCCAAATTTAAACAGTCATATTTCGGCAAATTTGGAAACAAAGAGCTTCAAAAGGTCTCATTTTGTCCGAAATGTTTTCTAGTATACGCCGGCACTAAAAACTCTATATCGACGAAGAGAGATTTCATTCCCTGCTCTGCCACAATTTTTTATCAACCGAAATATAAAAAAAAATATTTAAACGAGGTGAAAGTCAAAACAGTTTAGCTCAAGTACTTCCTTTCAAGTTTTTACAATCTGAATATGCGCCATCTTAGGAACACATGACTGAAGATAACGCATTTGCCTTTGTTTGACAATTTTAAGTAGTGAGGGAAGAGTTTGGGAGCGAATGACACGAAACTTTGGGAATGAGTAGTAGACAGTCTGAAAAACCCTCCTTCAAATTTTTATACATTTTGATCCCATATATTTTGAGAAATCGGCATTCAATAAAAATGCGCCATCTTGGGAACACATGTCTCAAGATTAATTCTAATTACTGAGGGAAAAGTTTGGGAGCGAATGACACAAAATTTGGGGAATAAATAGTAAACAGTCCGAAAAATTTTCCATCAAATTTTGATACATTGTGGAATACATTTTATTCAAAAAAAGTGCGTCATATTAAGAATAGGGTGCCGTCTAAGGAACACATGTCTTAAGATGACGCATTTGATTTTTCTTCACAATTTTAATTAGTGAGGGAAGAGTTTGGGAACGAATTACACAAAACTTCGGGAATAAATAGTAGACAGTCTGGAAAGTCTACCGTAAAAGTTTATAATACATTTGGAGAAATCAGCATTCAAAAACAAAATATGCACCATCTCAGGACAACCTCTCCTATAGGCAGGTAGTGCGTGCGACAAACGTAGTACAAGCAGCTTGTATTCAACTCTTTCAATGTTCAAAATACGTGTGTCATATGTCAAAGGCGCTGGAAAGGGAATCAGGGGAGTACTGTTCAAAAATCTGATAATGAGGTTTTTGCTCTTTCTTTTCGGTTGGAAATGGGTTGCCGATCCTAATTAGGAGAAGCTGAAAGCCGAGGGGTAAAAGCAACATTTTCAAAAATAATCGGATATAAAACTTTATTCTGCAACGTTATGCTGTACAATTTTTAATGTAAGCAGTTGAGATCAAAATTAAGCCGGAATCGGTTTTTTGGGATCAAAAATCCGCTTTCCCTCAAAAAGGGGCTGGGAGTATACCAAATTTAAAGTTTCTGAAATTTGAAAGGGAGAACTAGGGGATGTATCGAATATCTCCATTAGACAGGATATTCACATTCAGCAAAGCCAAAATAAACTATTCAAATAGTTCGTCCGATTGCAACTGGCAAAATTGGCTAAGAAAAAATTGTACAAAATTTTGAAATAAAGGTTATTTTACGTTGTTGATTTTGAATATCGCAGTAGATTTTCAAATAGATCGTGATTTACTTTTAAGAAGTGGCAAAACTGACATGGCGTGACAAATCAAAAAGTGTCCACATTGAGGTCTTTTGGAACATTTAATTCAAATATCCTATCGGATTGTGCGTCCGGGGTCTGAAATCTGAACTTCGCAATGAAAAATGATAATCGTTTCCTCGGAAAATTGAAATTATTTCGGTGCACATTATCGGAAAGTCACTGTCAACATCAGTGGTGTTTCAAGCCTTATCGGCGTGGGAAGGGGTGTAAAAATAGGTCAAGAATGCTAACCATGAAGATAGCTAAATCAGGCGGACAGAAGTAACGCTCAAACAGTTTGCAGCCTTGTTGTTAATGGAAAATTTTTATTAGGGTATGATCAGGAGAAGTAACGCTTAAAAAGTTACATTTTTTTCGTTTATGTGCCAAAAAGCAAAGACATGAAAATTTCAAAAACTTACCTGAGGTTTGTAGTCACTGATTTCAATCATCACAAAAAAATTTTGATGTGACCTCTATTCAACTTAGATTCCCAAATTCCAAATCTCATTCCACAATTTTTTTTGTTTTAAATGAAAAAATCTCTCTTCGCGTACATCGTTAAACAGCCTGTGGCACGAGGAGTACAAAGTTGTGTTACAGAATTGAAAGTTTTTCTTCTTCCACCTCATAGTAAGTGAAACGACTACCTGAGATGGGTAAAATTGATCCGATTTAGAACATCAAAGAAACATCCTTATCAAATCTAGGGATCATGGTCTGGATTTCGAATAATATTTACCACATTTTTAATTGAATTCGGATTGTGAGCACTAAATTTGAGTTCTACAATGAAAGATTCTGTCTGAAAATTATCGTTTATTTATTATTTATTTTTTCATCATTTGAGAATAGTAAATAGAAAAGTTAACTTTAGAGGTCATCAGTTGCGAACTGACCATATACAAGCTCCCGGGAAATATCCTGGGGACTGGTGCTATTCATACGATTTGGACCGGTACATTTGGATGTTTTGGCCGCCCTAGCTGCTGCTGGAAGAGAGAGAGAAGAGGAAATCGAGACACGGTAAAGGATTAATAAAAGTGAAAACTTGGTCCGAAGTTTTTTATGTCTCAATTCGCCCCTGAATTTCATCTTTACCTAAATCATCGAAACGCTTTATGCGAATCGATACACCTACAAAAATAAGAAAAAAGTTCCAGTAGAAGGTACTTTCTATTTCGAAATTCGTAAGCACAACTTGCCGCAGCGTATTTATATTTTTATAGTTCGATGAAAATAATTTTTTATAAAGTTTATGCATAAAAGTGAAAATAATATACGTCTGAGCGAGACTCAGTCTGCATATTTCATTGAAAAACGCTAGTTGGACACTTCTAACTTACAAGAACTACTGCGGTAGTGTTCAGCTTGAAGTCTGACTAGAATTTATAGCGTTTAATTTATTTGAATGATGAGTTTTACAAACTTCATTACGTCTGTGCAACCCATAATTTCATTGCAAACTTTCCTAATGAGGACATTTCATTACCACAAACTTTACCAGTTTTACATTTTTGTTTTACAACTCTTTTCTCTCATAATGCAGGATCGTATAATACGAGCTTACTTATCAAAAAAAAAAAATTGGTTGCGGTTTAACATTTGGCTGTAAATTTTAATAAGTAGGTATGTTCAGCCTTTTAGGCCTAGCTATGTACCTACTTCACTATGCAAGCTTTATATTATTATATAATGTCCTACATAGGCCTAATTATATTCTTAATAAAAATGGTGGACTTTCTACCGCGGTTACTCGAAGCTTCTTACCGTTGTTGTTCAGAAAATTAAATTGCAAAATTTTTTTATGCCTCCTTTCAAAAGGTAAGCCAACATACATGAAATGCGAGTACGAAACTAATCTGAATGTGTAAGCGAAATGAAAGGCTGCGAAGTGATCTGAGATCGCGAAAATGAGAGCACAACCGGAAAAATTAAGGAAGAAATTGGAAAAGATAACCCGTTACTGGTACAAAGCGTAATATATGTAGAGAGTATTTCGCAAATTGGTCTTCTCTTCTTCCTTGCTTATCGTTGTCAGATCTTCACGGAGCCGAAATAAATCTTCTACAGACAAAATTTAGTTTCTTTTCGGGTAGTAAAATTTTTTCTTCCCGAGAAGAAGAGCTCGAACGTATCAGCAACTTTTTTAGAATACGATAAATGAAAAGATACTGAACAAAATATCGCAGTAGGGGTTTCTTGGGTCGCTGACATCGAAAATAGCATCAGACATTCTCCTAGATTTTAGTCGACTTAAAATAGGCAAAATTAAATTGGTTTGAAAATTTGAACGAAGTATCGAAATATAGGTTTCTCGGATCGCTAATTCCCAGTATTGCATCAAATTTTTGATCCGGTCTCGATTCGAACCTAACCCGATAAAGAATTTGGTTGCCCTGAAATTGCCCCGGACTTATTGCCCTGCAAAAGGCAATTGGTTGCCCTGTAATTGCCCTCCAGCACTCCAGCACCGACCAATCAGAACGCACCATTTTACCATTGCGTAAAAAGGCAACATGTTGCCTTCAAGTTGCCATCTGAGTTGCTTTTTCAGATTGCCCCATGGTTGCCCTATCGGTTGCCCTTCTGGATTGCCCTCTTGTTGCCCCATGGTTGCTCTCTCAGTTGCCCTTCTGGATTGCCCTCTGGTTGCCCTCTTGTTGCCCCATGGTTGCTCACTCAGTTGCTCTTCTTGATTGCCCTCTGGTTGCCCTATGGTTCCCAGGATGTTCTCAATTCAGTACTACTCCCCCATGAAGACACACTCACTTATATCACAGGTGACAAAATGGAATAAAAGTGTAAAAGTCAAAGGCTTGAAGTTACTTTTTGTTAGTCATTATTTACCTATAAGGAAAATTCTTATAATACAAATAAGTTCATTATTATTTTCATTTATATTTCTTTGAGTTTTTCATAAGGAGAGTAGGAGTTATTTCTTGTTACATTCAATGCTTATATTACCTATCTAATATAAATAAACTACAGTTCATTCAGTCATGGGTTTATGCATTACTTTATAGAAATCAGAAAAAAAAGCAAGATTTTCCGGGTAAGGAAATATGGAGAGAAAATACGGAGCCGTATTTTCTTAAATATATTCGGAAAATTATGTTTAGGGCTAGTATTTTTATGCGCTAGAAAACCGAAAATATGCGCAATAAATATGTGCTAAAAATGTCAAAATATGCGCTATAAAACCGCACCCTCATGGGTATCGAAATGTAGGGTTTTCGAAGCATTACAATAAGAGCCATTCGTTTTAACCTTTATTTCATTAAAACATCAAAAACACAACGAATTTTTTCATTTCCAAACAAACGCAATTGGAGTTTGCAGCTTCGAAAATTGTAAAGATGATTGTGGAAATTTTGTCAATAGAAGTGATTTTTGGCCAGTTTTTTGGGAAAATATGCGTTAACAACCTCAAATATGCGGCAAATATGCAGCATTCGGCTATTTTTCAGCGAAAATATGCATTTTTATGCATTAATAGCCTAAATATGCAAAAATATGCGCTATAAACTTTTGCATACGGATTCAGAATTTCATGATTCGCAAAGATAATGTGGACATGCGCGATCTAGTATTACGAGAACAAAAAAATATGAATTTATATAAAAATCCTAGCCTTAATTATGTTCGAATCTTTCACATGCATTTTTTTAGAGTAAGGGGGGGGGGTATCGATATATGATGGTAAGAAATTTTTTGAAACATAGGGCAAGAGAATGGGAAGAAATTCAAATTTTCACTTTCAGTAAACACCCTGTACAAGCTAACTCATTTCATTATATGAAGTCAGATTGTCGCGATACAAACAAAGATCCCTATGTTTCTTCCAGCCATGTGTATACTTGAGCGAAAACCGTAACGCTCCCCCGACACATTTTATCACTTTTCAACGTCAACATCATAAAATCTACCCTTGTGGAAGTCTGATACCGAACTTGGCTGTACGGTGGAACAAAGAGGCTTTTTAATTCCTTCATGATGAGTTTTGTTATGCCAACGTAACTTTCGCAAGAATCAACACGAAAAAAACTAATTTTAAAATCAGGGGTGTATACCAGTCATGAAAATTATGAAAGTCATGAAAAAGTAATCAATTCAATTGTATATTTAATTTACTTTTTCCCAAAATTTATAAATTCTCTCCAATTTCCTTTGAAACTTTTTGCATACTTCAGTAAGTTGTTTGTATCTTTTTGATATTAATTTTTAATTTGTATGCATTCATGAACTCAGAAAATGTATCGGATTTTGTTCGTTCCTAATCTGAAGTCATTGCTGTATACTACCATTATTATTATGATTCTGTGTTTTTTTTTCTTTCCTTAATTTATTTTTAGTCATTCAAATAAATTATTTTCAAAAATGTATTTACTTTTTAGTTATTTCTTACAGTTTATATTTTTTACAATGACTTTCGTTTTTACTTGATACTAACTTGTAAACGATATTTGTGAAAATTCCTTGCATATGGGAGATATAATTTTATTTAGAATTTAATGCGGAATATCTGCCTACTTTAGTTTTCCCGAGGAAAGTAGGAAAAACTGATTTTCTTGCTATACTTTGCTCACTGAGCCAACGCTTTTTGCCTTCCCTATTATAAAAGCCAAGATCCTTTTCTGCTTCTTTTTAAATTCCTGGGTGTGATATTAGCAACTGTGCCCCAAGTGGCCCCTCCTGGAAAAGTAGTCATCACGCTACGGGCCTGCCTCCGGGTAGCTCAGGAACCCTCAGATTTCCAGGGACTTCAAGGAGGTATGTTGATGAATACTGCCTTATGCACAAATACCTTTTTAACAATGTAGATGGGGCTAAAATTTCTTTCACTTGTGAATTTATATAGCATAGCTTCCGCCTTTCACACGTAATTCTTTGAGAGGGGCTCTCAGTACACTGGGAGGCTAAGTCCCTCTCGGTTTGTAGTGATGCCTACTTATCACAATCCCATTCTAAATAGTGTTCCGTCATTCCACGAACACAGGGTAAAACTTTGTAAGTAGTTCCAAAAAGCAATTTTTATATGATTCACTGGACAGTACAGTAACTGTATCCGATTATCTTTAACATTCGTTGATGTACGAGCACGAAAATTCGGAAAATCGTTTGCATGGCCTGTAAAATACGAATGACTAACTTTAACCTTGAATATCTTACAGTATCGAGTTAACCTTTTAAAACATTCACCGAAATTTCAATAATGCTTCCAGCGATGCGATGATAAATGTGTCAAGCGTTCTGAAAGATATCTACATATCCACCCCACCCATCGGTGTGTAACAAATGGAACAGGTACCAAATTTCTCTCGCTATGATGTCGAGAAAGGAAACGTTTACTTTTAGCACGGCCTCCACACGTGTCACCCTCTCTCTTCAAATGTTCCGGACACGTATCAACCGCGGAAACTTTCCTCAATTGTCTCAACGACGTGTATTGCCTACAATGAGTATAAGAGTAAGCATAAATAGGGGCAACGTATCATAAAACTATGTTTAGGAATTTCAGCAATAAGGGGCCCGCTGATTCCCAAAGGCGAGGAAGGTCGCATGAACACAAAACTCGTACAGAATATTCCAGACTTACCGATGCGGTGACTTCCAGACATGAATTTAAAATTTCCGCTATTCATGAACGTATTGATTCTTAATGAAGCGCAAGGATATACCGAAGCGACTGGGAGATGAGGGCAGGAGGAGAAATCGTAATTTTTCTACCCAAAATGCCGATTTAGCCAACGGGCACGTGTGAACCGAGAAACGCGCCAAATGAACGGAAAAGATCTTCACTTTTCCGATTCTGTCATCTGCAGTGAAAATGTGAATAGGCAATTTTGCCAATTGATGAACCTTTTCAAAATCGACTCGGGAAAGTCTATTTCATTTATTTATTTATTTATTTATTTACTGCCTTGATTAGTGATTGCGTCCCTTAGTTAGTGGGTCGCTGCCTAATCTGCCCACCGTGGGGCAAAGGCTTGTGTCACCATTTTCCATATTTTCCTTTCCCTAGCAGTTGTTCCCCAGCGAGGGCCTAAGGTTTTCAGAAATTCATCTACCCATTGGGTAGCTGGTGGTCCTGGATTCCTTTCTCTGTCCAAGGGGATCCACAGAGTGCACGCGGAGTTCCATTTTATCGGTTCTGCTCTAATCATATGCCCCGCATATCTGTATTTCAATTGGTTTATTTTGTACTCTACCCTTCCTGATGGAACTCATTTTCACCCTTTCCTCCAACCTGATCCCCAGCATACTCCTTAGCACTGAGTTAGGGGTATGTTTTTTCCGGACGTTCAGTTTGTTTTCTTGTTAGTGACCGTGTCCGACATCCATATGTCAGGGTGAGGACTACACAACTTTCTAAGATTTTTGTTTTGTGTATAATTTTCATATTTTACTTTTTATAATATGTTTTTGTGTCCAGATCGGGAAAGTCATCTACATTTTTCAAATTTTGCATAATGAGGATCGAATTCACCAATCCATGAAAACTAGGGGGTTTTGTAAAGAGGCTTCTCCTCCTGCCTTTCAAATATGTTCATAATGATGATTTTGAAGCGCATGAGAGGCCACTTACTTCATATTCAGTTTTCGACAGCTGCCAATATTTTTTTCTTACGTAATTAGGCGTTTTTAATTATTTAGAACGAAAAAGAGGTAGCTCTGTATTAACAGTTTTACATAGCCGTTAGATTAGATAAATTTAATATTCTGTCGCGCGAAATTTATCTCGTAGTCATTTCTATGACACCGTTGCTAAGTCTTTAAAAAATATAAAATCAAAAGGGCAAGCTGGTTGATTTTGTATTAAATTACGCGGTTGGTATTACAAACGAGACGCCGCGTACGTTTCGAGGGACGGGGAAAAACTTTATTAAATTTCCTAAGCTTCTTATATTCGCTCGCAATTTTTTAAAAGGAGAAAAGAAGAATGCTACTCAAAGAACATTTTCAAAGATGAAATATAGATGTACGAATTTTTGTGTTCGCACACAGTTCGCGTGAGATTTTAATAAAACATTCTTTGGTTGCTCGTGGTCACGTTCTCATACTTGCTTAGAAGGTACACGACATTCCAGAGTGAAATACGTGAACTGGTTTTCGGAAGATTAATTCAATAATCTAGTCGGATTTCGCATTTAACTGAAATACTCAATGAAACAGAAAAAAATGGGTAAACATTTTTTTTTTTGGCTGATGCTTAACGCACAATTATATACTTACAGAATCATCGTAAATATTGTTCCCGCTCCCCCGGGAATCAGAATTTCAAAGTTGAAATCAAATTAATATCAAAATTGAATTCAGTAACAAGAAAACTCGGATATCTGATATTCATGAAATTCTATCCTCCTTCCAGTATCACAATTCTAAAAGACTTGTAAATCTTCGTAGGTATTTGATATTCATAATGCATTTCACAAAAATTTAGCTTAACTATGATAATTTTAATATTATAATAAATTATTTTAAAACTCCAAATCATATGGAAAAATTTTCAAAATTCCAGAAAATCAAAAATTTTGAATTAAAGACTGTTTTCAACTCAATTTTTTACGCTGGGTTCAATTCGGTGTTCAAATTTGGCAGTGACGCTTCGTTTCCGAGGCTACGAAATAAGAAAAGACCGCGGAACAGCTTCGTAGTCGTCGGCTCAGCGGTCTCGAAGTAGTAAAACAAAACCGCCCAACCCAAACAGTTGGTACCTATATGTGCAAACAGGACAGCGGTTAATAGATACTCAGAAATGGAGATTTTAACATTGTCAGTGCTAAGGAAGTGGCAGTAAGGCTCACAGTTAGATATATGAGAAGCGACTCCATCACCACCACAACACTGAAGCAATAATGTTACTTAGAACCACCTCCAATTCGGCGCCTTCATGCTGATGTGGCGCAGTCACAATATGTTTTTCTCATCCTGATTGTATAATAACTCCTTTTGTTTACAAATGCTGGTCGGTTCCCTTACGCTTAACAGCGTCCAATTATCGCAGTTTTGCGGCAAAGTTTCAACCATGTGACACGTGATGGCAACCAAAGATATGTATAAAGTCTTCTATATCATTGGAAAGGTATTAATGTCAGATCTCTGATCATATAAGAATACTCACGAATATAATATGTGTACTTATTGAAGAAAGCACGGACCACATTTCATCAGTTTAATTTTTCGGGTGGCTGGTAACCACGCCGTATGGAAGAAAACCAACAAGAAAGGTTATCAAAAGTACGTGAAATAACTTACCTTCCCTTAATTAATGTTGTCAACTTATATTTTTATTGCTTTGCATCATCAGAACGATGATACGACTACAAGGAAGTGTCGAACAAGTTGGAGAAGTCAAGCCATCTGTAGAAAATTTAACAAATGAAAAATAGACACCATAAAACGAAGAGAGGTTTAAGTTTTTTTAAGTAAAGGTATAAGGTCTATAATGTCTACTTAATCTAACTTTCCTGTGTACATTGATAAAATTCATACGAGCTTTCTATTCATATAAACATAGCATTGAAAGTATATGGCGTAATTATCCGACCTTGGTCGGTTAACTCCGCCATCAAAGACTTTTTTTGTTACAAGCTGTTTCGCCTTTGCTAAGCCCCCTCCTCTCGTTTCGGGGCCAGGAGATTGAAGTAAAAGCATTACCATTTCGAATACCATGTTTCCTTTCACTGTAGAGCTATTACGAAGGAAGAGAGAGCAGTTCTCGTTTAGCATGGCGTAAAATCACCCGCAGGTGTACCTTATATGTAAATGCTCATGGGCAGTACATAATAAAAAAATGAAAATGAAAAAAAAATCCATCGGGAGCTCCAACACCAAAGTTCATGCCTTTTGATGGAGAGCACAATTTCTCACCAATCAGCTGCTCTAAAAGTCAGCCAGCAACAACCTAACGCAAAATGGCGAATTATACGTAGCAGAAAACGAGCGTGTGTATGAATCAAAACACTGCATGTTACCCCTATTGATCATATTGTTGACGTTGTCAATATAGAGAAAAAAATACGGCATATTCAATCTTTATTTTCTCCGACGTGTGAGAAGTGCAAATTAAATATTCTCGCTGGCAATCTTGGAACAACTCCCAATCATGAAACAACTTTCTACTTGCTACCGGTATCCATTGATATTCACTATTTCCAAACTATGCCTCCTTATAAGGTGTACTACGTCTTCGATCAGAAGAAGAAAATAATTCATGTCTGTTACACTTCGGTAAATTGGCGCGCAAATTGGAACTGTCACCGCTGGATCACAACGAAAATTATCTGACGATTTCCAAAATTGTTTGCAAGTTATTAGAGTTCCTTTCTGCTCTTGCTTCAATTTACATAAAAGCCTTACTTTCGATGCATCATTTATTCGCGCTCTCGAATACGTGGAAAGGAAAGAGTTGAACGCAAGTTCGTACTCGATATACATCCTCCCATACACTCTGTATCTGCTGTGAATAATTAATTACCTGGAAATGACTGCTTCGCTTATTTGTGATTTTCTCACATCGAAATTGCTTTTTTGCTCTTTTATAAGTTCTCAGACGGGTGCCGGTGCAGTGTGGAAGAGAATTTGAAGTTAGAATGTTAAATATACGAGTAACACCTACACGTCTTCCAGTTTCAGGCGGGATTCTTATAATCGTATAATTTTATTAACCAACGTTTGCGAACAAGCCATACATTTCAGAACTATAAAGCTGCCCATTTATTTTTTGGGTTGAGTTAAAACAGCCTCATTTCAATAATGGCTCTATACTTACCTATTGTGGACGTATTATTTGATTAAAACCAAATACGTATACGAGTAGAATATTAGGGTGATGTACATACTTCCTCGGGAATTGAATTTATTTGATCTGCGAACGTGGATGGCCGGGAAAGGGCTCGATAGAAGGTACACAATTGGACGCTGTTACGCAAATAAGAGACTCAAGCGACAAAATCTGTTTTTTGAGAACATGTGATTCAAAGTTCAAGAGCCATATAGAAACTATATGACATAGCGTTTACTGATAAGCTTTTTTCAACTTGAGTACACATTTTTGTATTGGGGGGCAAATTTTGAAAAATTCTACCTACTTTTTACACTCTTTCCAAAACGATACTAATAACTCATTTTCGACGAATGTCACTCAAGTCCGTTTTGCTTAACAGCGTCCAAAAACGACTCCAGCGTCGGATAGCTTTTTCTTTTCGGACACACATTTCAGCCTCCCTCCGAATGAGACCTCAAATTTTGTTTCGTCATCGCGCATAACATATACCACAATTTCAGCTTTCCAACTCAATTACAGCTCCTACTATCGTGGAACATAGAGTGTCGGATCAAAATATATGCAAATACATAGACTTCGCCATGACTGCATGAGACTATCAGAATTACGAATAGGAACATCCCGATGCGCAATCAGTTACCCTAATTACCCACGAAAAAGTTACTCTCATTTGCAACCCCCAGCTACCCTCAGATTACCCAGAAACCCGTCAGCAGTTACCCTTGGTTCCCCTTTAGTTACCTGAGTCACTGGCGAATTTAGTTACCCTCTATAGTTACCCGCGGAAAAGTTACCCATTTGCAACCTTCAGTTACCCTCAGATTACCCACAAACCCGGCAGTTACCCTTGGTTCCCCTTTAGTTACCTGGGTAACTGGCGGGATTTTGCGCATCGGGATGGAATATAAGGACATCGAATATGGTAAGCAAGTTAGAAAACATAAAGAGATAAAAATATTAAAATTAGATAGGTATAACAGAAATTACTGAAGTGATATTGGACGGGGAAGTATAGAATAATAATTACTACAGCAGCAAAAAGAGAAGTAGAGGGGTCATATTCTTTCTAGCGCAGTTGACTTTTTTTGTAGCGCAACTTACTTTTCCAACATTTTCCAATAATACCAAAAAATTTTTTTAATTCAATTTTTTCCCACTTTTTACAGGTTTTTTTTTTCAAAATTCTCAGAACTTAAAATTCCTAGCTAGCGCCATAGATTTCTCAATTTTTCACATATTTTTCATCACTTTTAAAAACGCAAAAAAAATCAGCTAAGTCGTGACCATTCATTGCTTTCAGAAGAAAAATAAATCTTTTGACATTTTTATGTCTTTACTTTGGTACACAAACCGGATAAACGTTACTTTCACGCGTTACGCGTCATATTTGAGGAGGAATAAAATAATGATTTCCCTGGAAATTTACTTTGACATTTTCTGGTCTTTACTTTGGCACATTCCAGCCATGGGTATAACACTAACGGAAAAAACTGCTTTCGCTTCGCGAAAGCAGTACCGACTTTTCGGCCTTCGGCCGAAAAGCACTCGGAACTCGCTTCGCTCGTTCCTCGCGAAATCGAGACACTGTCGACACGTTTTAAGTGGTAAACGTTTTAGAAAACGCAAATGTCGACAAGGACTAGTGGTATTCGGCCGAAATGTTTAAGGCCATTCACGTTTTAAAAAACGCAACTCTCGACAGAGAATAGTATTATAAAAGATATAAAACTACCCGGCTATCAAAATTAGAGTTCGTATAAATTTGAAATCGATACATTCAAGGCGGAAATGTGTAAGACCGAAACATTTGTATAATACAACAGAACTACGCGGCTATCAAAATTCGATTTCGTATCAATTAAATCCCAAACAACATCGAGTACATAAGTCGCCTCGCGCTTCTTATGCTGAACTTAAATTGAGGAAACTCGTGAACGACTCAACAGATTGTTATCAAACTTTCACCAATACAACTTCGAGTACTTCTCTATAATGTACCAAAATTTGGAATCAAATGATTCGATAGTTCCTGAGATTTTTGTGCCACAAATTTTGTCCTCAAGGAAAACTCACGAACGGCTCGACCGATTGCCTTCAAAAGCTTATTTTAACAACTTCGATACTTCTCCATAATATACCAAAATTTTGAATCAATTGATTCAATGTTTCTGAGATTTTTCTTCCACAAAATTAGGGTGTACATATATAACCTAATATATTATATATATATATTTAAGGAAACCTGAAAATTCAGCCCTATTACAGTCGTGTTCTAAAACACTCTGAAACGCAAAAAAAACATTGCCCCCGCCCCCAACTTCACAACTGTGACGAGTGTAATACCTCCCTTTTCTTCGAAAAGTCGGTAAAACGTTACATTTGAGGATCAACGAAAAGGAGTAACGAAAAGGAATTATCACTTCCATGGAAATCGTCTTGATATTTTCATGTCTTTACTTTGGCACATAACGGAAGAAAGCGTTACTTTGGAGCGCGTAACGAAAAGAGCGTTACGAATGAAATTCCTTAAAAATCATCGGAGATTCTTCTCGAAGCTTTCCGATGAAATTCTTCAAAGATCATCGAACATTTTTCCTGAAGATTTTTAATAAAATTCTTCAAAAACCATCGGAGTTTTCCACCCGAATATTTTCTATAGAATTCTTCAAAAATTATCAGAAAATTTTCTCGATGAATTTTGATGAAATTTTTTAGAAAACACTGGGAATTTTTTCTAAACATTTCCAATGAGATTCTTCGTTAATTACCGGTATTTTTTTCCAACAATTTCCGATGAAATTCCTTAAAAATCATCGCAGATTCTTCTCAAAGGTTTCCAATAAAATTGTTCTTTGGAAATTATCGGAGATTTTTTTTGAAGATTTTCGATAAAATTCTTCAAAAACCATCGGAGTTTTCCCTAATATTTCCTATTCAAAAAATATCGGAAAATTTTCTCGAAGTAATTTTCTGGAAAACATTGGAAACTTTTCCTAAAGATTTCCGATGGGATTCTTCGAAAATTATGTCGATAAAATTCTTCAAGAACCATCGGATTTTTCCAAGATACTTTTGATAAAATTCTTTAAAAATTATCGGAAGATTTTCTGAAGAAAATCTTTGGAAAACATTAGAAATTTTTTCTGAAGATTTCCGATGAAATTCTCCGGAAATTATCAAAGATTGTTCTCAAAGATTTCTGATAAAATTCCTTGGAAATCATCGGAGATTTTCCAAGAACATTTCTAATGAAATTCTTTGGAAATCATCGGTAATTTAACCCAAAATTTTCCAATGAAAATCTCTGGAAATCGAAATTTTTTAAAAATCATCTGAGATATTTCTTGATGATTTCCAATAAAATCGTTTGGTATCACTAGAAGAGATTTTCCCTAAAATTTTCAACCAAATTCTCCTGAAATCATTGGAGATTTTTCTCAATGATGTCCGATGAAATTCTTCGAAAATGATGGGAAATTTTTCCTCAATATTTTCGATAAAATTCCTCGAAAATAATTATCTTTGGAAATTAAAGGAATCTTTTTGAAGATAAATTCTGATGAAATTCTTTGGAATTCATCGGAAGTTTCCCCGAGATTATTTCATCGTTTTGCAAATTTAGTCGTGAAACATGAACGAAATGACGAAACATCAGCGAAACGCTACACTCTACCAACGAAAAAATGAATTTTTCGTGTTTAGTTTCTCGCACAAAAACCGCTCAAGTGCGAAAAAATTGCGAAACACGAAAAAATATTTTTCGCGAAAAAACCTTACACACTATGCAAGAAAACGTGCGAAATGACGAAAAGCGAAATACGAAACGCGAAACAGCGGATAGTCTGTAGCTGGCGTGGAGTTTCTTGTTTCGTCTTTATCTACGAAAACAGAATAAACACACTATTCACAGTTTTAGTCCTGAAGGGACGCTTGTCTTGCGAGATAAAAAATTGAGAGAAAAATACTTATTTTTCTTTTGAAAACAGATGAATAGTCACGACGATCGATGGTGACTTTTTTTTACTTTTTAGAAGTGATGAAAAGTATGTGAAAACTTAAGAAATCTATGACTGCGCTAGGAATTTCAAGTTCCGAGAGCTTCGAAAAAATTTTGCAAAAAAAAGTGAAAAAATTGAATTTTGAAAATTTTTTGGTATTATTGGAAAATGTTGAAAAAGAAGTCATGACCCCTCTACTAAAAAAGCCAGCAGGCGTGTGTATTATTATGAGTAAGACTGCAGGGAATTGAGTGCAAAGGTATACCCAATATAATGAGACAATATTAATGATGAGAATTTCAACTAAACCAGTATCTTTAGTGATAGTCCAAGTTTATATGCCAACATGAAGTCATATCATAGTGAAGAAGAAGTAGAAAAAATATATGAAGAATTATGCAAGGTAAAGGAGAAGAATATATATCATTGGAGATTGGAACGCCCGAATATAAGAGGAAGAAAAGAAGAAAGGATATGCGGGGAGCATGGTTTAGGAGAGTGAAATGAAAGAGGGCCGAGGCTCATAGAATTTTATGAAGAATATAAATTATGGTGCCTGCGACTATGAACGCTATGTGGGTAATAACGCCATAGGTATCGCTGAAAAACATAAGTAATAAAAAATTTTGGTAGGTGGCGTGATTACTGATTCCTAGCATAAGATAAAGTAACCAGGCCAAATTTCAAGTCCATGCATCTATCTGTGTTTTTTATTATCACTTCTTGTAAAACTTCTTGATATTTTTATGCAGCTAGTAACATATGTCCGAAATTTAAACAATAATTATGAAAAATGAAGGAAATAAGGTAGGTTCAACAGTTGTACATATTTGAAAAGCTTATTTCTCACGATTAAGAACATTTCAGGCGATCTGCTTCATCTCATGAAGCATTATGTCGCCTACAATAGTGCAGTTTACATGTAGTTTACAATTAGAGACGTGGAAGTTCTTCCGCTAATTTTCAACTTTTTGTTTTTATGCGTACCTCAAAATCCTTTAAAAATCTATTACAATGCCACTTGGGTTTTTTTTTTTTTTTTTTTTTTTTTTCTTCAAAAAGTTCAATTAGTGAAAAGTTTTAGGCGAATTTGTAAACTAGTCTCGGTTTTAATAGAGGCTGATAACAACGCCACATATCAAAATCATTAATTTGGTCATAATTTTCGGCAATTTTCATCAAGTGGACATTTACTGACTAGGCCTCTGCTTAAACAGGTTCCAGTGGACCTCCCTAACGATTAGAGAAACTAAAAGTGGCCCAATCCCTGGAACTAACACGGTCTGACTTTTTTTTAGGGAGGGGGCACTTACCAAAACGGGCGAATTTTTGGGGGAAGAGGACACCAACCAGAATTGTTTCAATTTTCAAGACATTTCAGGGGCAGATATCGAAAAATTGTAAGAGACCATTTGCATGTAAAATCCACTTTAGAGTAATTTTGTTTGAAATATTTTTAAACTAATGATCAAAAATCAATTTACGAGGCATTGTTTCATCATCTAGAGGATGAAGCTCCAGCGGAATTCATCCTTGGGATTTTTAGATCGTTCCTCAGTATGCCCTTCTAACCAACTATAAAAGAATTCAACTTTGACATTCTAGTCGAATTTGTTGTCTTTTTCACGCAATTTTCCCGGACCACCACTTTGCACATATAAAAGAAATTGAAATAATATGTTTTTGATAACAAGTTGGAGTTGGACAGAAATGGTTTGTGTTTGCGACGTGCACACGCTCAGTACCAATCTTTCTGATCTGGTGGTAACAGTTCCAGAGATTCTAACGCCTTGTTCATGTGAACTGGCGGCGGGGGTTACCTATTTCTTTTTTTTCGTATTTTCTTTCACTAATTACGTTTAATCTTTTATTAAAAGATTTTTTTTGTTCCACAATTTTCTTGCATTATATTTTTTTAAACTGACATTCTTTAAACTTTCGCAAAAGTAATAAAACTGATAGCAGAAGTAATTGGCGTTCATACTCTTCCATGTCAGGTAACAACGCCATGAGGAAAATTGAGTTTCTACATTTTGGTTCCTGCCAAAAGTGAAAGGTCTCAAAAAAATCAACCTCATTACAAAATATATCCCTTTACAACAGCACATCGCCAAATCCACTCAATTTCCTTTTTCTTTTTTCTTTTTTTTTTGGGGGGGGGATACTTGTTTTAGAAAAATGGGTGGCGTTATTACCCCCAGGCACCTTAGTTACTGGAACGTTCTATTTAAAAATCATGAGAAAAGAAAATAGATTTAGAAAAACCCGCAAGAGATGAAAGAAGATATCAAATCGATTATATTATTATGACCAGAAGAAGATATAAAAATCAATATTGAATTGTAAGACATACATTTTAAAATATGAATAAGCAGAAAGTAAAAACAAAATGAAATTTGGAGCCACTAAAAGAAGTAAAGAAAGGAGAATATCAAAAAGAAAATGATGTTGAAGGGGAGTGGATAGCACTGAAAAAAGCAATACATCTGACAGCAAGGTAGAAAACAGGCACTTAAATAACAGAAATGAGAAAACCATGGATGAAAAGTGAGATTACTAGAAATTAATGGAAGAAAGAAGAAAGTATATAGACAAGCCAATGATAGAGATTTGAACAAATATAAGGCTTTAAAAAATCAAATAAAGAGAGAATGTAAGAAGGCCAGAGAAAATTGGATTAATCAGAATTGTGAGGAAACTGAAAAGCAAATGAATGCAGGAAAACCCGATCAGGCATATAATAAAGTAAGTCTCTCAAAGAAATAAAAGCAAGTAAGGCAAAAGGAGTTGATGAAATTACTAGTGAGTTATTGAAGAATGCAAAAGCGGTAGTTTTCTGAGAAATGTGTACGAATAAATTTGCAGAATGTATAAGGAAAAAGAAATGCCAAGATATGTAGATTTCCAGAAAAGCAAGTTGATTATGATCCTAAAAAAGCAAAAGCAAACAAATAATCCGAAACGCAATCAGTTACCCTCTAGTTACCCGCGGAAAAGTTACTCATTTGCAACCCTCAGTTACCCTCAGATTACCCAGAAACTCGTCGGTTACCTTGGTTCCCCTTTAGTTACTCGGGTAATTGGTGGGATTTTGCGCATCGGGAATGTGGAGATTATCATACTATAAGTTTACTATCACATCCATCAATGATTCTATGTAGCAAAAGGATAATGAGTCAGTGAATACAAAATAAAATTGAAGAAAGAGTAATTAAGAAAAGGTAGAGGAAGTAGGGAAGCAATAATTTTATGTTTGAGGTTTTTGTTAGAAAAAAGACTGAAAAAATAGTTTGGATACATGTATGTACCATTCGTAGATCTAGAAGAAGTTTTTGACAATGCTGAGTGGTCAAAAATGTTTCAAATATTGAAGGAGATAGAAGTTACATATAAAGAAAGAAGAGTAATGGAACTTATATGAGGATCAAAACGCTCAAATACAATAATAAAAGATGAAATGGGAGGACCGAAAATTCAAAAAATGAATCAGATAAGGTACCTGTTCGTCTTTAGTAGGTACTCTGTTTAACCTATTTATATGAAAAGTAGGAGTAGTATTGAAAAAATGAATGAAAGGAAATCAGGCGTGTTAATATTTGTACAAGAGGAGACAGAATTATAAAGTTTGCAGATGACATTGCAATAGTGGAAAGAAGTAAAGAACTAAAGAAAACATTAGAAGGGTTGGATTTACTGGAACAGAAAAACATATGATGTAACACGGAAAAAGAGGCACATAGTTAACAGCAACGTGACAATATCACAGCAAATAATAGAGCTAACAGTATTAAAATGTGTTAAACAGAAAAATGACAGCTACACAGCAAATGAAATATCTATCATGAGATGAAATAAAAAATCGCATGGTAAAAGTAGCTTAGCAGAAATTTACAAATATAACATTAAAAACGCGTGAACTCACAAAAAATAATCACTGCTGCTCGATTAATGCTTTTTTAATACCGGACAGATCGACCTCGCTTCCTTTTTTGACCTAGCGGAACATTTTCTGAATTGCTGTGCTCACTATCTTCTTTGCTGTGTGATAATTTTACCCCCAAAATGTTCATTAAAAAATCACCCCGGTAGGCTTCCGAACATATAGTTACCTACAAGGAAATGCGAATGACAGCCTTTTTAATTTTGCTAAAAATCGACCACGTGATCGAAGCTGAGCTGGTACTGAAATTACCTGTCGGTTTCAGGACAGACGCTTTTTTGGAGTTGGGTTACTGGTGATCGGGGAAGGGGGGGGGGGTTGTTAAATATTCATGAAAACGGCTTCACTGAGGTAGAGTCGTGGGCACTTTGTTGGGTGAACAAGGGGCTGAAGCAGAGCCACCTGTGAAGAGCAAGTGAGTAGGGTGGCTAATCTATGCTATAGGGTGAGATATTGGTTAAATGTATTGGTAATCTGTTGAAAAAGGATATCGGGGGAGGAGTTGAAATAGCACGAACGAACACAGTGCTGGTTATACACATATACTGGGTGGCAGCCTAAAATCCGTACATGCATTGTAATTTTCGTGAATCAACATGCGATGAATCAGAAGCCAAAAGAAAACAGTTGAAATATTTTTATTTGCTGTTTAAACTTGTCGAAATACTGTGCACGAGTTTCTGTGTACTTTATCAAGTCTTTCCTACTATCACAAGTCAAACTACCGTATGAGAATTGCTGTGCATTTCGGCTATTATTTTCTGCTCCACCCTACCGTTTTGCTGTTGCCTTGACTGCTGTGCTCTCCACCTTCTTTGCTGTGCGATTATATAGGGTGTTCCACGAAAGTTACCACCCCCCCCATTTTTTTTCTCGAACCGATTGGCGGATCTTTACCGGACAAATTGCCATCTTCCTGCGGCAAAGTCTAGTTTCTCTAGGGCTTGAAAAATTTTCTCCCCCTATTTATGGAGGGCTGTAACGTGCCACCAACTTCAGAGTCTTAAATGGAAAGGTATGCCTTTATGTACATCGCTGGACAGGGCATATCCTGCAAAATACGAATCCGTGGAAAAAATTTCAAAATTCATCAATTTTGGGAGCAAGGAGCCTAAAGATGATCAAAATACATCAAAGTGTCATAACCTAGCAAACAAACGATTGAAAAAGGGGTTTTCGAGGTCACGGATTCCGAATACACGATTTAACCCGGTTTAGGGCTTTAAAATCCAAATTTTCAACCTAAAATTGGTTCCTATTCTCAAATTTTTGACTTTCTGAATGCAGATTATTAAAGTGGCTTCACGCACAACTTTGAATAGAGAACTTCCTCTAGAGTATGAATTCATGAAAAAAAATGTCAAAATTCATTAAATTTGAGGGTAAGGGGCCTAGAGATGACCAAAATCCGTCCAAAATTGAAGTATCATGACTTAGCAAACAGACTATCGAAAAGGGGGTTTTCGAGGTCGCTGATTCCGAATGTCACACTTTCCTTCCGATTCAACCCGTTTTAGGGCCCTCAAATTCAATTTTAGACTCAAAAGTGATTCTAATTTACAAATTTTTGAGTTTCTGAACGCAAGTTATCAAAGGGGCCTTATGCTGCACATCGTTGGATAGGGCAGTTCCTCCAAAATACGAATTCGGGGGGGAAAATGGCAAATTCATCAATTTTGGGAGACAGGGTCTAACGCTAGCCAAAACCTATCCAAAATCAGATATCTAAAAGTGCTGCCGTTTACAAATTTTTGAATTTCTCATCGCAGATTATCCAAATGGCTTTATGCACGTCATTGGAAAGTGAACTTCCCCAAACACGAATCCGTGCGAAAAAAGTTTGGGTTCATCGCGTGATTTCCTACATCCAGCGCATCCTAGGGCCCCGAAATCCGAAATTTGAATGAGTAAGGTGGTGTCAAGTAAAATTTTTGGACATTTTGGGACTTGCAAGACATACATGGTTATTCAGTTTTCGTTGCAACATAAGAAAACCCGGCATGTTGCGTGGTAATATGAATAAACGGGCACACGATGACCGTCTATTCAGATTTAAACGCAACATTACTGTGCACTGTGGCGCCATGACAGACAACAGAAAATGCAACGATTCAGGGCGAAAACTTCGATGGTTTTTGAAGAATTTTATCGAAACTCGTCAGGAAAAATGTTCGATAATCTTCGGAAACTTCGGGGAAAATCTCAAATGATTTTTAAGGAATTTCATCGGTATTGCTGGAAAAAGATTCCAATAATTTCCGAAGAATTTCTTCGAAAACGTCGGGGAAAATCTCCGATAAATTTTACGGAATTTTATCGGAACTCGGGAAAAATCTCCGATAAATTTTAAGGAATTTCGAATGGTAGGAAAATCTCCTATAATTTAAAAAAAAATTCATCGGAACTCGGGAAAAATCTCCGATCATTTTTAAAGAATTTTATCGAAACTCGGAAAAGTCTCCGATAAATTGTAAAGAATTTTTTTGGAAACGGGAAAAATCTCGGATATGATTAATAAGGAATTTCATCGAAAATCCTTGGAAAAAAATTCCGATAATGTCCATAGAATCTCGTCGGAATCTTTAGAAAAATTTCCAATGATTTCCAAAGACGTTTCATCAAGAAAATTTTTCGATAATTTTTGAAGTATGTCTGAGAAATACTCAAGAAAAATCTTCGATAATTTTTAAGGAATTTTATCGGAACTCGGGAAAAATCTCTGATAAATTTTAAGGAATTTCATCGGAAATTGTTGGAAAAGTCTGCGATGATTTTTGAGGAATTTTATTGGAACTCGGGAAAAATCTCCGATAATTTTTAAGGAATTTCAACGGAAATTGTAGGGGAATATTCCGATAATGTCCGAAGAATCTCATCGGAAACCTTTAGAAAAAATTTCCTGTAATTTCCAAAAAGTTTCATCAAAATTCTTCGAGGAAGTTTTTCCGATAATTTTTGAAGCTTTCATAGGAAATATTCGAGATAATACTCCAATGGTTAAATAATTCAAAAATTGTCGGAAAATATTCTCGAAGAGTTTAATGAAATTTTTTTGGGAAATCATTGGAAATTTTTCCTAAAGATTTCCGATGAGATTCTTCGGAAATTATCGGAATTAGTTTCCAACAATTTCCGATATAATTCCTTAAATTTTATCGGAGATTTTTCCCGAGTTCCCATAAAATTTCTTAAAATTTATTGAAAATTTTTCCCAACGTTTCCGAAGAAATTCTTTGGAAATTATTGGAATTTTTTTCAACAATTTCCGATAAAATTCCTTAAAATTTATCAGAGATTCTTCCCGAGTTCCAATGAAATTCCTTAAAAATTATCAGATTTTTCTTGATTATTTCCCAGAAATACTTCAAAAATTATCGAAGAATTTTGATGAAATTTCTTGGAAATCATTGGAAATTTTTTCTAAAGATTTCCGATGAGATTCTACGGACGTTATCTAAATTTTTTCCAACAATTTCTGATGAAATTCCTTAAAAATCATCCAATATTTTCCCCGTTTCCAAAAAAATTATTTGGAAATTCTTGGAATTTTTTCCCAACAAAGTTCCGGTGAAATTCCTTAAAAATCAGCGGAGATTTTTCCGTGTGACATTCGGAATTAGCGACCTCGAAAACCCCCTTTTCGATAGTCTGTTTGCTAGGTCATGATACTTCAATTTTAGATGGATTTTGGTCATCTCTAAGCCCCTTACCCCCAAATTTGATGAATTTTGAATCTCAAGAAGTCAGCATGAGTCTCATCCGAGTCTAACAAGGCGTAACAAGTCTGAAAGAATCTGATTGAGTTCTAGCTGAATCTGATAGTCTTTACAAAAAGTATAAAACGCAATCTGAATGCCTCTTTTAGAGTGTAAGTGGTCTTAACCCTTTTGCTCCCAACAGGACACCGTTTGTCCCAAAGGTTGTTAAAAATTCTACAGTGTCAAATATACTTTAAAAACAGTGCTAGTTATATCCCACTGGTAGAATACCTACAGAAGCATATCTTAGCTCACTCACGTCTCAGTAGATGGCGTGATTGTTTCGGAAATACTTTTTTTGACTTTCATTACTCTACCAGTGGGACATACGCTGTCCCAGGTCCACTGGGGGCCTAAGGGAGAGTGAAAAATTCTTCGACACTGGATTCGTATTATGGGGAGTCTATTCAACAATTTCCAGTAAAAAATAATTCAAATTGAAAAAAACTGGGAGCGAAAGGGTTAAATATGTATTCTGGCCAAATAATTATATTAGTTTTCCAAAATAAGACCTAAATCTACATAGGTACTCTTACTTCTGCATTTCTGAACAGGGCAAGATGTGCTCTGACCTCCACGTTTTTAGTTCCGCGGTTTATTCAGATTTTGAAGAATAGTTATCTGGATGTAGGTATATTGAGAATCGTGACTGTAGTTCGGTCCGCCTCCTCGTGGTGCACTCTGGATGACGCTATAAATAGACTAGGACGCAATGGAACTATGAGCCTGGACGCAATCAAACTCTATCTCCTCTTACTGACCCGGACGCAATTGGACGACGCATACTGGGCGAAATGCTGGTTTTAGGCGACCAAAACTCCATAAAATGAAGAGAGCCAAATTTACATAAACGGTGGAAATAATTATTCTTCAATATCAGATGACCTAAAAACAGCACAACTTATCTTCCCAAAATCAAAAATATTATTTGAATGTAGAGCTGGATATCAATTTGAACATTTCAAAATTTATAAGTACACTGTTTTAAAAGATGATGAAATGAAGGGTAGTTTCAAATGATATATATATATATATTAAAGCCAGAACTTGACGTAGAATTTTTTTATGTTTTTATTTTTATTCCTTGATAAATACAGCTCAATTTGAATGAGTTCTTTGTAAAAGAAACTTCACGTTTCTAACATCAAAATAAATATCAAGTTCAACATTACTGTCCATTGTGCCCTATCAAATACCTTCTCTTTATGGACTGAAAAAACCCTGATCCAACTCGATCCGAAAAATTCTTTGAACATTCATCTAACGATCCCGCCATCATTCAGCTGCGACCATTTGCGACCTTCAGAGAAAACGAGGCAATAATGACAAACGATGTGGAACGCAGCCAGACCCTCTATATTAAAACCCACCTAAGTGTGTCAAAAAATCAGTTTTCACTTTTTGGGTATTTGGGAATGCAGAAGACGTGTTCTTTCACGTGGGACTTATCTCATTTTATGAGAAGTTGCAAAACGCTCCCAAAACATATCCATGTTAAAACCTTCCTAGTGTGTCAAAAACCACCTACATGCAGCGAACTGTGGTTTTCGTGTTCAAACCAAGCTGCATAGTTAGTGTAAACATGGCTCAATTATTTGTCGCAAGTTCCGAGTGGATTGGGTAACGAGCACGAGAAAATTCAAGGATCCATGGGGTGGGGAGGGGGACACTTTAATGGCCATTTTAGAGAAAACCGATTTTGAGGCACCTAGGTGGGTTTTAATATAGAGAGTCATGCATGAGATGTGCCCCGTGGTGTTATGCGCATATCCAGTGTATTATGCAGGGACATACTGATGGGGAGGGGGGCAACTCACCCCCTAGGAATTTTTCCCTCAGCTGTTGGGAAAATTCACCATTTCAGTCAGGCGAAGTTGGGAAAATCCACACAGTCAAAAGATCTTTTGCTTCTTTTTTTGCTTTGATACTTGCGAATTGAATTGAGAAGTGGGAAAAATCCAACGAGTCACGAAGTTTTTCTTTTTTTCTTGCTTCGATACTTGGGAAGTTTGAGTTGAGGCAGTTAGGACTCTCACAATTTTTACCCCCTCTCCCCCCGGAAAACTCCACGGTACGCCGTCCCTTGTATTGTGGAATCACGAATATCACTTAGGTACTTGGGTTTCCTCTTATCAACTTGGGAAACTGGGGTCTGGGTTTTCAGTTCTTGTTATTTGTTTATTTTACCTTTCGGGTTTGATTATATTTACCTTGGATTAGGAAATTTGTGCGTTCTTTTTGATTAAATGTAAATAAAAATGTTCCTCAGAACTTAGCTTTCAGTTCTGGTTTTGTTTTGATTTTTATTAGAAGTTGATTGAACCTTAACAGTTCCAGTTCCGCCCTTTGTTTTGCAAATAGAACGAAACTAATGGGTAGCCTACTCAAAGTAGTCAAGGTGAAAAAATAATCTCTAATAATCTCTAATTATTAATTTTTTTTTCTTAATGATTACCTGCTCAGTTGTTGCTTCAGTTTTAATTTTGAAACAATCTTTCAAATTTGTATAGCTATATTGAGATGTTTATCTAAAAATTATGTCGTAAATTATTGTCCTGTTTGTATTTTATGATAAAATTCTTGCTTGTTTTTACTGATTCATCCAACGCTATATTCCTGTTCAGGTTTTAAAGTATGCAAGTTGTTATTTAGCCTAAAATGACCGTATCAAACATATTTTTCCTCGTAGCTAAAATTTTGGCAATCTTTTGATAAATCAAGTAATATTGATCACAAGGAAGTGAAGTTGTACAAAAAAAAATATCGATTTAAACGATTCCCATTTAAATTTGTTGGATTTTTTATTTTCAAGGTGTGACACCCTGTATATTACTCGTGAAGAGGACCAAGAGGATACCCTGTATATAGGGACTGACCACTGGAAGGAAAGGAAGTGTTTCTACGTACAAGTTGATGTAAAATTTTGACTTGGAACCAAGAAAAAAAAATTGAAAAAGCCATGTAGGTAGTTAGGTTTTGGCCGCCTAGAATTACGATTTCGCCCAGTGTGCGACGCCCCAAGATTTTTCTTCATTTTACTTTGAAATTTTGGAAAACATGAAAAAAAGGTTAGAATGGCATACTTTAGCCTATATAATAGCAGTTATAAGACAGGTCAGAATATTTCTTGTACTTGAACTGTAAAGGTTCAGCAACAATAACAAAAACGCAGTTTGTTAGCAGATTGCTTTAATGGGTACTTTTTTTCTTCTTTTGTACGAATCTGAATCAGTTTCGCTTTTCAAGTTTGCTAACATATTTGCACTGCATCGTTCCAAGTACTTATTGCTGGTTGAAGCGCTACCGTTCTGTGAAAACCCACGGACAATTGGTTTTCGACTATTTTTCATTAGATAACCAATTTCAACTTTTGTTTCAGTCAAACATATTAACTTCTTCTCATATTTTACGTATATTTCTTATGAATGCGGAAAGTTCCTCCATCGTGGTATACTTTTACACACCTTTTTTCAGAGGCTCGTAACTGTTCTCGATCGCATGCAAATGTACTCATTTTTAAATCAAAATATTCCTGAATCTTCCTCTTTCCAGTAGTACCAAACATGACTACCGTTCCCTTAATTTTCAACCTGCTGGAGTGCGTTAAAGCTTCAAAAACATGAAAAAGTGTGTGAAGTTACCTCGGTTGACAGTATTTTAAAATGAGAGATCGAGCTGAAAACGGCAAAAATCTTGAAAATATATTTTTTCCAAATCTCTGCGTTTTTCTGATATTTTGAAAAATTCCTCATAATTATCAAACTCATTTAAGAGTCATAAACATAAAATGAGATGAGCTAAGAGTATGAAGAATTGCTGTTTTCGACACTTTTTTCTTTACTCTTTAGAAGTTTTTCGATGTCTAGGAGATTTTTCAAGAACGGATTCGTATTCAGAACATCAAAATAAATACAGAAGCGATATTTTAATTTTGGAGCACTTTTCGTGCAAAACCGTGTAATTTTAAACAAAAATCTCAAAAAAGAATCACGCATGCAAAATTTGAAAGTTGTACGTAGAAAATTTTTTGCAGTTTTCTCATTCTTAATTAGTAACACTGCTAGTATTCGAAATGAGTTTCACCCCTTTTTTTTGGGGGGGGGGGGTGAGAAAAATCATAATTAGAAGTATTTAAAGTGTATGAGAAAATCTTGCCCTCCCAGGTCTGCAGTTTGCCCTCCTTGAAGATTCAGTCTGGTTTCGGGCCTGGCGACTAAGTTTTTATCCAGGAAACGCTGAAATTATCTTCTTCAAAAACTTCAACGTTTGCGTACAGTCAATGAAACATCCCCTGCAGTCATTAGCAATCAAGAAAAAAATAATAATTGTAGAACGTGTGTCCAATCATCTCCCACTCTCCCCATACGCACAAATAACGTCAATCCGTAAACAGATGTTTACATTATTTGAACCCGGAATGTACCCGGTTAATTTCGTCTGTGTTATCACCGAGCAAAACCGCGTATTAGAAAAGTAAAAAAAAATAATAAAATAAAATTCTAACGCCAGGAAATTTGAGTAGTCAATTTCGCGAATACGTATTTTAAAAAAACACGAAAACGAACAAAGAATGTGATAAGTGATCAATACTCACCACCTGTACATTTGGAAAATTCTGTCATTCGTAAGTTGGTCGAGCTTGCCGAAGTGAAACATGTTACTCTCTAACCAGCCGAACAACAAAACTTCACTTATTTGGCAGTTTTCCTCTGCAACTTCTCCCTTGAATCCCCCTACCCGGTTGGCGCGAATTTCACCCGCCGTTTATTTTGTATTCATCCCTCTTCTGATTTATTCCCGCCTAGAACATTCGTCTTGCGCCCTCTCTGTGTCTGCACCTTGGCCGCGTATCCTGTACGCTATTTAAACGGTTAATCTCCAGACATCGTAAAAACGATTTTCGTGTTAACACAAGGACCCTCGAACATTAATATTTGTGAAGCGGCGATTTTTCATCTCGAATTCAAACCTATCTTCAAGTTAGACGCTAACAGTCGACAACGCTGAATAATTAGCCGAAATTAGGGCTTTATATTTCCGAGTCTCTGCCGGTCCCTCTAAGACAGACTTCATTGAAATACTGGTTTGGTTTTGTCTTTGACATCATTAGATCATTCTTCATCGAAGAAGTAAATATTCGGTACCTATAATCAATTACTGAAGAAATACCCGGCAGCGCGTGCACGCGAATTTCAAGGGTAAAGTATTAGAACCTCTGCATTTGAGTGTATAGTACACGAGGCACTGCATGGAACCATCCATACGAATAGTGCATTTTATAATAAAATCATGAAGTTTGATATGTCGGCGCTCATAGATATAAGGATACATTTTAATAGTTTTTGACTTCGTGCTCAATAATTTAGCTAGCGTGGGAGGTGTTTCGCTGTTAGTTCCATTTTCCGTGTACTCTCCCATTCAAGAACGAATTCAACTAGGAAGAGGGAGGGGAGAGTAGAGTGTCAAGGGAGAAGCAGGACGTGTAATCAAAAGTACAGTTTTGAGGGAAACGTTCTTGAAGCTTTTATTTTGTCATCGCTCAACGATCCTAGACCCTGCAGTAAGGTTCGTTCGATTTGAAAGAGTGAACCCTTAGCAAAATTTCTGAGTCAGGAAGATAAAAATTCAATCCATTTCCACCACCACCGTAATAATTTATTGAAAGCGTATTATATCCTTCTCTCCCACCCCTTACAAGTTTTACACATATTGTCAATATGTCCGACCCGAAAATAGTCAATACAAAAATTGAAGCTCTTCGATTCTCCACAAAAAAAAATATCTCTTACAATTTTTTCGTATGTAACTAAAAATTCCGTAAAGGGGGATGATTTAAAATAACCCTATATACTGCCGTCATTATCACAACCTTTCATGTGCGAACGTGTAGAATTTTCGGCATTCATTCAGTGCCCCCGAGTTTTACGAATAGTAGGGATGATAATTACCCCTCAACCCGTTCTCCTACATCCCTACTTATCCATTCTTGAGAATTTTTTCGTTCCCACTACCCTCACCCCTTAGATATCACACGTATTAATTTACTTTTTTTCGTGTTCTTTCGTCTTATGCAGGCAGTGTGATGGTTGAATTTTGTGAGCTTTAATAAGGACGTAAAAATATATAATGAAATTAACATACCTACTTTAGGTGTCTGGAGGTCACTGAATTTGTTTGTGATATATAAATTTTCAAATTGCGATACCGAGGGAGGACACTCTCTGTAAGCCTGGTCAACAAGGGAATGACTGACCACAGTTCCTCATCCACACCCACACCCGCTACCACTCAGGAGGCTCCCAAAGAAAAATCTAAAACATAGTAAAAAAAAATCAATTAAAAATTAATTATAGGTACACATTGAAAATAATGTACGCCTTTTACTAGCTCAAACTAATAGAACAGCTTTAGACGAGATACTCGAAAACTCAGAAAATAGAGACCTTGAGCTTATCTGAAGTAAGAAGGGGAAGCGAAACATTTTTTCATGCTCACAATAAGTACTCCTTCTTTCCTATAGGAAACGAACTAGGAGTAAAGGGATGGGTTTTTTTAATTAAATCAAGATTAAAAAACTATATTACAGAAGCCAGAGGCACACCCAACCGGATAGCAGTCTAAAAAATTATTTAAAAAAAAAAAATTAAAACTACTCCGATTCAGGTTTAGGCCCCTACTGCTGCTTCAGACAACACAAAGTTATATGAATTTTACAGTCTATTAAGTAATACGATTAACATAAGGAGGGATGG
The DNA here is from genome assembly GCA_031841125.1 of Acanthococcus lagerstroemiae. Classification (NCBI taxonomy): domain Eukaryota; kingdom Metazoa; phylum Arthropoda; class Insecta; order Hemiptera; family Eriococcidae; genus Acanthococcus; species Acanthococcus lagerstroemiae. Next base: position 36,580,356 of record CM063108.1, on the reverse strand, counting down.
ATAAACTTATAATAATAGGAGAGGATCTCAAAACAATAGGGTGCTATAATTTTGGGAACAGAAATGAAAGAGGCTGACGCTTCGTACAGTTTAGTCAAGAATTTGGCTTGAAAATTGTAAACAGTTTCTTCAAGAAAAGAGAAGGGTGAAGGAGGATTTGGATTAGCCTCAACCAAAAGTTCAAGTCATTTACTGACTGCCAAAAGAAGAACAAGATATTATAAACAATGAAACAGATGAAAGATTTTAATTCACTACGGACCGTAGACTCATATAAATAGTTTCTCGATTTAACTACGGCCCAAAGAATATAAAAATGAGAATTTAGGACCTACCAAAAATGGAATCAGAAAACCCCACAGCTCTACCAGGCTACCTTATCTGAAGTACTAGATCCACTAATCAACTTATAGGCCCCATAATCCTGAAGAATGTTACAACGTAATATGCAAGAGTTCAAAAACAACTTCTAGAGACTCGTCGATAGTAAATGCTGACCTCCCCCCACAGAGAGTCAATCTATCTCGATGACTTCTATATAATCAGACAATAACTTTTGAAGAAAAAACATAAATTACAAAAAGACAAGATAGAGCTTTTAACATAGTCTTAGAAGCTATTCGAGCTACTCAGCGGGATAGAGAAAACAAAAGAAGAAAGGACCTAATAAAACAAGCCTTAGCACAAATAGAAAGTACAAAAAAATCAAATAAGAAACTCAGTTTTGACACGTAAATGATTTCTTACTATGTTAAGTTCAGATGGAGAAAAGGTATACGATTGATAGGTATAAACCAAATTGCAATAAAATAAAATTATACAACCTTGAACCAGACCCAAACTCCTATTCAATAACACGCAAAACTTCCCCATTCTACCATAAGAAATAGACTCAGTAATTAGCAAAGCTAAACAAGGCGTCGAGAAACGACGACATTAAAAACGAGAAGAAATAAAACAGGATTGCCTCACACTTCGATCTTAGCTCTAGCCGACCTACATTTAATAAAATCATGGTAAAAGGTGAACAGTCCGTGTATTTGCCTAAAATGAACCTCGATGACGTAGTCATGTTCGGAGGATCCACCCTGCAGTAACATCTAGATAAGGTCAGAGGTGTTCTCCTGGTTCTAGAGTGCTGAGTTGAAGTTGTCACCTTAAAAGTGTTCACCGGTCCAGAAGAAGGTCCAATTCTTGGGCCGTGTCATCTTGAAGGAAGGAATCCAGACGGACCCAAACAAGCTATCTGCAGTGGGAAAATGATTGGTTCCAGTGGACAAGCATTAGACCAGGAGCTTCTTTGGATTCTGTTCTTATTACTGAAGGTACATCCGAGACTCCAGCCGCTGCATCAGCGAGAATTCGTCTGGATCGACAAGTACACGAAAGCTTTTGAGATCCCAAAGCCAGAGCAGCCATTCATTAAGAACACGGATGCCAGCGACATAGCCATCGGAGGTGTACTTGCCTAGCTGGAAGATGGGAATGAACGCGTCATTGCTTACTACAGCAAGTCTCATTCACGCCCTGAGTGAAACTACTGCGTCACCCCAGGAGAGAGTTCCTCGCCATAGTTAAGACGCTACGCCAGTTTCACAAGTGAATGTATGTCCAGAAATTTACTCTCCGGGCTGACCATTCATCGTTGCAGTGGCTGCTTTCCTTCAAATATCCAGAGAGACAGCTCGCGAGATAGCTTCCAGCAGCTGCCGGAGTATTCCTGTGGGATACAGTTTCGGAAAGGTAAATGCTAGAGACCATCTAGACGACCGTGTCTTGCAGACTGCCGATTTTGTCAACATTTGGAGGAGAAAAGAACTCGTGTTCGTCTAGCGAGTATTACTTGCAGTCCAGTGACGCACTGAAGAAAGATCAGCTGGAGGACAAAGTTGTTGATCGGATTCTGCGAGGAAAGTAAACAGGTGAAAGACCGTCATTGCAAGAAATATTTTATCAGTCACGAGAGCCGAAGGCACTCTGGGCTCAATGTGACTCGCTGCGCCTTATTGGTGGTCTTTCGAAATGCGCTTGGGAGTCGGAAGATGGCACAACGGTGCGAATGTAGACCATCATTCTATGGAAGAAGGTTCTAGAAATCCCACGGGGCATACATGACCAAGTGTTTAGAGGGCATTTGGACACTACAAAAACTCTAGCAAAGATTCGAGAACGCTTCTACTGGCCAGTGTACGAGGAAGATGTCGAAGACTAGTGCTTCCGCTGCACCACGTGTGCTGCGGTAAAAGTACCACAAACTGGATTTTGCGAGAGGATGCAGAAGTATAACGTCGGATATCCGTTTGGACAGGTCAGATTTGATACTTCAGGACCATTCCTGCTCTCAGGGACTGGAAACCGGAACATGTTGTGTATAAGCAATCACTTTAGTAAATGGCCTGAGGTATACCTGATGCCAACACATCAGGAAGCGGAGGTAGTAGCCAGCATATGGATAGAGAATTGGATTTCCTGTTATGGTGTTCCATACATTGGAGCTACCTACAGAACACGGGAGAAACTTGTTGAGCGATTTAACCAGACGCTCAATGTATACCTGGATAAAGTCATTGCAGAGCACTGACAAGACTGGGGTTTCTGCTGGCCTACAGATTAACCATCCATGAGCGTACGCAGCGTATACTCTCACAAAGATTGTCTTTGGCCGGGAGTTCTGGGACTGTACCTCAACAACCACAACTGGTGGACAAATTTGTTAGCCAACTGAGGGAAACGCTTGATTCTACTTACCGCATGGTCCATAATCACTTGAAAATTTCCAGCGACGGGATGAAGACGTGCTGTGATATCAGAGCCAATGAATTTGGCTTCCAGACTGAAGATGGTGTCTGGTTTCATAATCTACAACAAAAGAGAGGAAAAAACCCGAAGTTACAGTTACAGAGTTGCTCAAGTAATGAATTCGTATTCCTCAAGACCTTAAAATTTAGTATTAGCCTATCCAGCACTCACCAAAATGCAAAATAGCTAATGTCGTTCACATGTACACCCCAATACTAGAGTTAGGGCTCCATTAACTGTAGATCCTTACTAACATAGGAACATAGGTTACAAAGAAAGCTGGAATGAGGTATGTGCTGATTCTACTGATAACAAACATATATTATGGGGGAAAACGTTGAATTCCTTTTACGGTGGTTTCGGAGAAAATTTAATATAATTAGCGTATTTATAGTTCATTGTATGCAAAACTGATGTACTTAATCAGAATCTTCAATCTATCTTCAATCTACCTAACTTTCATTATTTAGAAATCTAGATGCAATCCAAATGCCTTACCTTACAGCAGAACTACAACACAGTGAGATGAAACATGAAAGATGAAAGCAACAAACCATATGCAACACGAAACAAACGAGGACCTATCTGTAAAAACGGCGTCTGTGAGTGAGTTAATTGAAATAAACAAAAAGAGACTGTAAAGTTTCAACTTGATATTATTACTATAAAGACTAATTTTGCAGCAAAAAGTCTTACCTATTACAAAAAATGTAGAGCAGAATTCGATCTACAAGATGGGAAGATGGAATGATTAAATTTACAATCTATTGACAAGTTAATGCGGGAGAGTTGATAGAAAAACCAATCACGGACGCCCTTTTTGCTGAGACGAGAAAACTCCATAATTATATTCTTATATTCGACGCCCTCTTTGTGGAGACAAGGAATCTTCACTATTTTGTTATCAGTTGAAGTGTTCTCCTAGATTTGCTTTTAAAATACCCGGTGATAAGGAGATCTGAACAAGATTAGTTTTAATGCCGTGCAGCATATCTGCTGCAAGCCTGTCTCAAGACATTGAAAAGAAACAACGTTATATTTTAAATTTCATTGATTTTGAAAAAAGAAATCAGCTCTTGGATAGATTTGAAGCTGAGGAAAACGAAAATAACAGTCTCCGCAAAAAGGGCGTCCGCCTGATGGACGCTCTTTCTATAGATAAGTCCTTATAAGTTGTTAATTATTAATCACTATACTATAACTTACCTACCTATGCAAAATGGACGCTATTCAGCAAAAGGGAACACAAACAAAATGAGTTATTAGTATCGTTGGAAAGAGCGTAAAAATAGAATTTTTCAAAATTGCCTCCCCTCCTCCGATTCAAAAATGTGTACTCACGTTGAAAATAAAAACTTATCAGTAAACGCTATGTCATATAGTTTCTACATGGCTCTTGAACTTCAAATCACGTGTTCTCAAAAAGGGGATTTTGCTAGTTGGTTCCCTCTTGCTGAATAGCGTCCGAAGTCTGAATCCTCCGAATTCCGATGATATTCCAAATTAATGAGCTGCTCCATTCAATTAATTAGTACAAAATCCGCCAGATGTCAGCCACTTTGCTTAGACAGGCGAATCGATCCAGCTAGTAAAAAATAAAAGGTCTATGAATAGATGATAATCTGCACAAACGTAAACATATCACCTTTCATATCACATATCTGCATCGAGATATATCTGCAGCACTTTGAATTTGCGTTTTCTATTTTGTATGTAAAGTTTTCTGTTTGGCATACGCTTGTGTTCAGTTGAGTATCAATCATCGAACCTGCGAACCTTTCACGAAACTAGTAAAGGGCTACATTCGAGGAGGTCAGTGTAGAACTGATTGTAAATTATATGGATCTGTGAAAAAGCACCGGTAACATGAGGCTGAGTCTCATCTCTTTTACCTGTCATCGATTGATAAGTCGCTGGACGCGTATTGTTCCGGTAAGACACGATCACCAAGGATTCAAAAACTTCCTGATAAACCGGCGAGAATGTCTGCAAATATCTTACCGTACCCAGTCAACGTGCAGTAACGAGAAAATCGAAACTCCGTGTTCAGGAAACAGCCGCAAACTCTTGAAGGTAGCCATTATTGGGGTTCCAAATGCCGGCAAAAGCACGCTCATTAATCAAATCGTTGGCAGAAACGTAAGCGATTGTATACTATAGTGTTGTTAATTTTGCGTCAGCTTGGATGCACTGACCGTTCGAACCCATGTAGGTTTTTGCCGTCTCATCTAAGGTGCACACGACTCGTTGCTGCGCCCGAGCCGTCGCGGTTGTAGATAATACTCAACTGGTATTTCTAGACACTCCCGGACTGGTTTCGATAAAAGAAAGCATCAAGTAAGTGTTTTCTGACCCACGTACGTCTCAATGTATTTTATGCGTTACAGGTTGATATTAAGTCTTGATAGGCAAATATGGAATGAAGCTAAAAGCAGAACCGAAGTTCTTTGTACCTTGTCGTTCGATTCACTTGTTCATACTGCGTGTGCTGTTGGGTTGGGTCGCGTAATCCACTGTCCGAGTTGTTCGATTATCAGTTCATTCGTTGATGTCTTTATTCGATTCATCATTGTTTCCAGGCATCATCTAGAACGTCCGTGTATAGTTGATAGTGAAGAAGCGGTTAAAGAAGCAGACGTTATCGGAGTAATTCACGATGCCGCTAATGAGTACACTAGAGAGAAACTAGATGAAAAAGTTCTTCGCATCTTGCTTACGTACCCGCGTAAACGGACGTTCCTTGTTCTGAATAAAGTAAGTCCACAATTAATCCAGCACTACGTTGGTCTTTCAACTTGATCCTTCGGATGGTTAAATGCTGATTTGCTGCATAATAAAGATCTGAGGAACAGTTCGCTGTTTTAGTGAATCCAGTGTGCTTTTACGAAGCTTGCTACATACCTCTGTCCCTCACTAGCAATTTTCACCCAGAATCGCCTGTTTGTTGCAGATTGATGCCATGAAGTCGAAACGAAAATTGCTCGATTGCGTTGACAGTATAACGAAGGGTCGACGTATTCTGTCTGAAAACATTGATATCGATTCGGAAGGTGTAGCTCATTATTCGGAAAGCGATTTGCAAATCCTAACAGCTGAGCAGATTGGATGGCCTTATTTCGAAGAAATATTCATGGTGTCCGCTTTGAGTGGCGATGGTGTAGGTGATATTCAGGTTAGTGTTTGTAAATGCCGGTCTACTTCACCATATCCTACATCGTGTTTTTTTCTTAACGTTCAATGCCACTCTCACTTTCATGTTCTTTCGAGTGTAAAATTTCGTGCCTACGGAGGCCTACTGGTAGGTGCAATTTTCAACCGTCGACCGTAATAACTCTCGTTCGTTGCTTACCCATAGATGTATCTTCTGAGTCTGGCAAAGCCGGGCGACTGGATGTTTACCAATCGATCAGCTGTGACTGACCAAAGTGATATGGAAGTGATAGAGCGAACGGTGTTCGGCAAACTCTTAGATCATCTCCCGAATGTCATTCCGTACAACTTGTGCATTCAGATGGAATATTTCGATAGAGCTGAAGATGGTAAATACTCTTTGTATTCTAGTGAAGGAAACTTGAACTAAAATGGGGTTGTATGCCAAATAATTAACGTATACGAATGAAATTTAGGGTTGTATTGATGAATGTGCTGACAGCCCTGATGACGACGCTAGGATCAGCCGCTATCTTAAAATGATGGCGACTGATTTCAGGTTTTCTCCGACGATTTCCTCAGTGTAGCAATCCTGCAGAAAATTTAATAGCGCCGCTATACTTTCATGTTCGCAGGCTCGGTTACCACCGTTGTCTTGATCACGGCCGAGAAAGCTAAAATCAAGAAGCTCGTTCTCGGAAAAGGAGGATCGCGAATAAAGAAAATCGCTACCGACGTTGAACAGAGCTTGCGCCAATTCTATCTAGCCGATGTTCGAATGAAATTAGTTCTTCGTGAGCAAGAGAACCTGTCGCCAGAATGTAAAGGCAACCCGACCGACGTCGCCATTAAAAAGGCACGAGCTACCCGGTGATACGCGATAGGTAGTGAGTGATCTTCGAATTGCCCGTGACATTCTCGTATCGGTCCTGCCTTGTTGTGTCCCTCTTTACAATAATCTACCAATCGCCGAGTTCGATATTTTATTCGTAATGGCCATCGGTCGAATGAATAACGGAAGCAGTGGATCAGATATACGTTAACACTAGAAATGCGTAATGTTTGATGAGTTTATTCTGCGTCTTTAACGAGCGTCCACATTCTGTAACCAAGAAAAGTGCGATGTCAACCACCTCCCCTGGTACCACAGTTTTCATGTTATGGGTAATTTGATATCAAAAATGATCGTAGCGACCCTAAAAATCTCTATAATATGACGTACATACTCGTATTTTGTTTTTTCTAATTCTCCGTTTCCGAAATTGGGTGAAGTCAGTGCCGAAAGTTAGCTCAGTGACCTTGAAAATCGATCATTCGGTAACTCATACTATATTAAGATTATTTTGATTGTCAGCCTCCTCTCCACCGAGCATCACAATTTTATATGTACTCGTACTTGAGGTCAGTCTGTTACCAAAAGTAAACTTAGTGACTCGGAAACCTTACTAAATAGTATCTATTTTTCAAACTTTCAATTTCAGCCGAACTTCCAAGTGCCTAAATTTTCATAGTCAAGTTTAATTGACATCAGAATCGAATTCAGTGGCTTTGAAAATCTGTGATTAAGTACCTACATTGCATTTGGATTATCATCATCTTTGTTACCACAATTTTTAACTGAGGGTCAAACTGATATGAAAAATTGAATTCCGCGACCTCGTACTGGACGTTTTCCATATTATACAGCTGATCGTGCTAATGAGCTTGGCATTTCTGCAGCGACATCTTGTTTTTTTTTTGTTTTTTTTTTAACTTCATTTCCAATAAAAGTGTTATAAAAACCCATTATTGTGTATTTCTTCCATTATCATTACCAGTACTATTACACAGTTATTATAATATCGATAACTCGTGTTTTTGTTGTTACAAATAATGAAAAATTCGTTGTCATCGATGAAAATGACAGTGACAACGATTGACAAATGTAAGGTATATTGATGGTAGGTTTACTACCGTTACAAAATGTTTTAAAATGGCAGGCACATGCCATCACATATCACATCATCACGTGTACATTGTACAACACGTATGCAGATCATAGAAATCTATAATGCACTTGGGTAGGTGTACTCAATGGCGCAGTTTGATTCAGCAACAGGTTGCAGGTCCGGTATTCGATGCCCGTTACAGTAACTCGAAACATTTTTCGTAGAACAAAACATACGCCACCGATGTGAGTACGTTGTACAGCGTCGTCTCTTTCACTTCCGTGTCCGAAACGAGATACCACCTGAAATGAAAATATTACGATAGTAAAGGCGCGGAAATAAGGTTGCTTACGTGCTACAAAGTAGCTGCTCGCCCTTCCGTACACGCTGCGAGTAAATCACCTACTTCTACTCAACAAACGACGTTGAAGGAACCAAAACACAGACTTCTGGTTCAGCCTGATGCGGTGACATTGACTTTCAGATTTATAAACCAATTAAATTCGGTCTGACCTCTTTCCGTGAAGTAAGACAAAACACTTCTAGTAACTTAATCCCTTCACTAAGATTCCGTCTTATGTTTTGTACCGTTGAATTTAGCGTACCGTAAGTAAGAGTAGTCCCTAGAGTCAAGGAGTAGTCGGCAATCTACTTCATTTCCCTTGGGACAGCCCCTGCTTCGCGCACCCGCACGCACGCCACTACCATCACGAGCTGCAGACAAATTCCTCGACGTATTTTTTTCTGGACACGTGTGAACATAAGTTTCTTTAAGCGTTCCAACGCCTTCTAAAATTACGAGGGGCCTAAGAAAGGCTTACAAAGTCATGTAATGTCGGAGGAGGGAGGATAGACGCACTGTCTTTTCATCCAAGCTGACGATTCGTTCCCCGGGAAGAGTAATTTGATTTTCCCAATTCAGACGCAAAAATCGCAGTGAAGAGTTTCTGCTTTGTTCCTAGAATGGCATTTGGAGGTTCAAATTGTTACTTTACACCATACCCACCTCCGCCTATAGACCCCAGCTGTCTCCTAAAAAAATCATCACGCTACGATTCTGGGGAGCATAGTAAGTCTCAGCAAGTTTTGATAACTCTAGTTAGTTATACCAAGTCTCGGCACTTTAAATACCGTCAAATAGGGTGTTTTGGAACAGCCTGGTAACTTGGAACACATCAGCAGACATGTGTAGGAGCCACCTTACTTGCCCGCTTAAGCTAATCCCACAGCCTCTCTCGTCACTTCTGAACGTGAGCGAATGGTCAAAATTCATGGATACTGTGCAAGGGTTGGTGCGTCCTAAGTTACCCGACTGTTCCATAACCCAGTTGACGGTACTACGACGGGCCTAATTGAGGCGAACGAGAAACTTCAAGTAGTAGCAAAATCTAGTTTCTTTTTCAACGAATAACGTTTCTCCCCCCTCTCTCTGTCTCAAAAAGAGAGTTAAGATGTACCGCCAACCTTCAAAATTAAAATGAAACGGTATCGAGTAAATCATCAAAAGCAGCTTTTTTGCCACTGATTCTGAATAACTTGGTTAAATTTTTGATCCAGCTCCGGTTTGAATGCCAAAATCCAAATTTCAAACTTAAAATGGAGAAAACTGATTCAGCTCGGAAATCTGGACGAAGTATCCAAACGATAATTTTTTTTTTGTACTCCACTGATGATCACATAACAGCTGAAAGCGCTCTGGACTACAGAAGAAAAAGTGAATTGGCACACTCTACAAATGAAATACTACCAAGTTCACTCACACTCCGAAATGGACACTAAGATAATTTTTCCGTTTCGCTGATTTCCATATTTCATCACGGTCATCAGATTTTTGATCTGGTTCCAGTTTGAGCATTCAAAATCAAAAGTTTACATTTAAAAGGGGACAGAACTGATTTTTTGTAAACTGAATGAAACACTGAAATTGTGGGTTATCAAGTCGCTGATCTCTAAAATCCCGATAGATTTTTAATCCTGCACTAATTTGAGGCCTTAAAATCAAAATTTCACATTTGAGAGAGCAAAATGGATTCTACTTCAAAAATCAAAATAGTGTCCTGGTCTTTTCTTCTTCTTTTTTTTTTTGGGGAGGGGGGCTTGTTTCCACTGCATCCAACCCCATTTGAGCGCCAAAATAACTTTGAAATTTCTGCTTTAGGGCCTAAATCAAGCCCAAATCAAACTCAGACGAAGTATTCAAAATTGATGACCCAAAGATACATTATTCAAATTTCAAGGTCAAGTTGATGTTCACAATTTTTCCAAGTCTGAAATTTTTTTGGAAGTTAGTCTTATGAGATCAAAATAGAATGTTTTGAAACACAGTCTTCACAATGCTTATCACAGTATTCACAAATATTAATACAGTCTAAACTTGATTTAAACAAGTGAATAGTCTCAAGTCTTAGCTGGGCTTCGAAGTTCAAAATGGAATATTTACGAATGTGACAGATTTTTAAGGCACTTAGTTACAGTCTTGATAAGGCGACAGATGATCTCAATAAGAGTTTATGAATCATAACTAAGTTTTATAAAGCTTCGCGGCCCATTTGGAAACCAGAGGTGATAAGCTTAGCCATTAGCCGAGCAATTTTGGTCAAGATCAGCTAACTATTAGCTTAGAATGAAAATCTAATCCGGTTCCAGCTCTGTCGCGGTTGGCGTTTCGTCATTCCTGAATTCTGAACATCTGAAGCTCATCCGTTTTGATGGAAAAATTCTATGAAATATGTTTTTCAAAGGAATTAGTCTTTAGCTAATCATTCACTGGCTTCAACTGTTAGCATTATTCCTTAGCCTTATCAGTCAAGGTCATTAATTCTCGGCTTCAGTTTTAGCCGTTCCGAATAAATTACCATCTCTGGATCAAATTGAGTGCGGTCTAATCAGTTCTCATTTTCACGAAATCAGATTTTTTCGAGCTATTCGCCTTAAATTGTGCTGATACTCAGTCCACTGATCCCTAACCGTGACTCTCCACATGAGAAGAGGGGTAGGTAGAAAATCAAAGAGTGGGATTCAATTCAGCGGTTTTCAAAATTACCTAATTTGATATCGAGAGCGCTTTTTAAATCTGACTTCTGAAGCTAGTACGAAAGCGGATTGAGACTAAATAAATCCTTACTCCAACAGAGTAAGGTTGCTGAATTCGATTGCGACCGCGATTTCTAGATCCAACCTATATACGATGCCGCCAAACCAAAACGCAGTCATATAGTTGTCAATTTTTTAAGAAATGAAACCTGCAAATCGACTAACCTATCGAAAAATTAGCTCTGCGGCTTTAACCTTCTCCGATGGTACTACACGGACTAACTTTGAAAATATTCTATGATCGAATTCAACGACCTTGTAACTTAGTCTAATTACACAATCTCAGAACGACTATTATTTGGCGTAATCTGTGTTCGGTGGCACCGCAAGGAATCGGTTCCCAAATCGATTTCAGTGAAATTCGAGGATTCAGATATTAACTCCCACCTCGTATTCGACTTTCCCATCTCTCCTCTTCGGTTTGGAGCCACATAGCGAGGGATCACCAAGGGGTCTACAAGGATTTCATATCACTCGTCACATACCGCTACGCGAAAGATGTCGCCACCAAGTTTTTGCACCTTTTTCGATACGACAAGGAGAAGCAAAAGGGAAAAATTTGTTGGCGAAATGATAATACCTTGCATCACTGCACCTGTGTTGTGTGTGCGAAGCAGCTGTTCCTCTTCGATAGGTCATAAAATGGCCGTCATTATGACTACCGCGATGCACGATCACCGCCTTCAATCGGTATAAGTGTTTTGATGAATGTCTGCGTCGGAAAAAAAATGTTAGAATAGCAAGACGAGCACGATCGTGGTCTTGGGCTTTGCTACCAAGTTAGTGGACCAAATCGAAACAAAATTGATCAAAATTCAATCCGACGATACTTACTGCACAGCTTCGAAATGCCGCTGCTCGACATCATCGCCACTGGCGTTGGTGTTGATGGTACTGGTGCCATTGGCTCGGAACTGGTCGCTAATCGTATCCTTGGCGCCATTCTGCAAAAGTTTCTAAATTACCATCACGAACGAGTAAAGAACGTACGATACAGCGGGAAAGACGGAAGTTGGGATTCGATCAGATTGAAAAGCTGGTTCTCGGTCGGCGGATCGGGACTGATATTCCAATCACAGCAGAAGCTCGAATCAAAGTTGTCGGAGTGCGGCATGGGTACAACAAGAGGGAAATGGAGGTTACTATCCCTCCCAGACTAAAATTTTTCAACTGAAAATGCTTCAAACATAGTTAACCAATAGTAAAACCTAATGAATAAATTAGAACAACGCGATAGGCAGCAGTTTAGTTACTACTAAATACTGGAAATTTGGGATTTGCTTTCTCTATCGAAAAGAAAAACCCATGACAGGTTATCTATCAACCGGCAGGAGCAGATCGGTTATCGCAAGATCCAGCCAGACCGAGAGACAAATACTCCGTCAAACTAGGACACTAGCTAGTCTGCAGGTCATTCAGTTGGGTGGACAGACAGAAAGGAAGGAAGGCGCGCAGATAGACATATTCTTATCATTTTGGTTACTTTAGTAACGTCTCTCATTTTCGCACCGTTGGACTTACATGAACAAACTTGGGCAAACGTTTCAATTTGTTCAGCTGGAAAGGGTGACCGGAAAAACTAGTCAGGAAAGTACAATGAAAGTGTGAAGGAAACACAAAAAAGAAAGAAAAGAACGAGGGAAAACATTACGCACTTTTCAATGACTTTCCATAGTGCGCACTTTGCGGAAATTCGGCACTGATCTTAAAGAATTTGAAATAAGCTTGAAACAGTCTCGGAGTTTTGAACGAGTCTGGAGAATCTTGCGGTGTCTCAAACAAGTCAGGAAAGTGTCTTCAGAACGCTTGAACAAGTCGAGGAATGTCATCAAGAATCTCAGACAACTTTGCAGGAGTCTTTAAAGTTTGAAAGAAACTATGAAGAATTTTGAGGAACGTTAAACAGTTTCGGTCAAGTTTGAAGGGTCTTACTGACTCTGAGAGAGGTACAAACAGTTTATATCTTGAACAGTCACAGCGAGTCTTCAAACAAGTTAACAAGTTTCGAAGAACCGTAAACAGTTAACACGTCTGGAACAAGGACCGTACATCTCAAACAAACTTCGAGAGCCCTAACACAGTTTTTACGTGATTACTGGAAGAATCGTAGCTAAATTTCAAAAAATTTTAACGAGTACGGAAGAGAGTTACAGAGTCTTAAATAGGAATACAAGAGTGATAGAGTCGCATGAGTCGCATACGAATCTTAAACAAACATGGAAAAGGCTTAAAAATCATTATGGGTTGAAATATCTTCATCAAGTCTCGAAGAGTTCCCTTTTTTAATTTGCTCTCCACCCGAGTCTTGGAATCCGCCCTTTCGAGCATTACTTCAGAGACGTCGGGGAGGCTGTTAGGGCTGCCTTAGCCCTTTTCCCTTCTGGCCGAAAAACCGGCCTAGGTCGAAAACTTTGTCGAGTTGCTACGTGGGCTCGAACCCGGGACCTCCGGATTCTGAGACCAACGCGCTATCCACTCGGCCTACCAGACCTCTGAGTCTCGAAGAGTTATAAAGAGTTGTAAATAAGTTTTGAACGGGTTGAAAGAGTTCAGTCTGGAAGAGCCTCGAGAAGCCTGCGATACGTTTAGGAAAATCTACAAGTGTTTCGAACAATCTGAAACGCCTTACACTAATCTTGAAAAATGTAAAGGAATCGTAGAAAATATCGATTAAATTTGAAAACGTAGGAAAAATTATTAAGAATTTGGAATACGTCTCGAACAGTGTCAGGTAATCTTAAGCAAGGGTGGAAGAACTCTAAGGAGTCTTAAACAAGTCTCAGGAAGTCTCAAATGGTGTTATGCGAGTCTTGAACAATCAATGAGTCTTAAACAACAGCTAGGCCTAAATAAGTTTGAGAGTTTCACATTAGAAACTCTTTTACGAATCCTCAACAATCAGTGGGTCTTAAGCATGAGTCTTACTGAGTCTGAAACGAGTCCGGAAAAGTTCTGAAGTCGTAAATGAAAACTGAAGAATCATAGCCAAGCTTAAGGTGTTTTTAACAAGCGTAAAGGAGAGTTACAGAACCTTAAATCAGTCTACAAAGTATATGAGTCTCACACGAGTCTTAAGCATGCATGGAAGTCACAAAAAATCTTGATATCTATTGAGGAACTTCAATCAAGTCTCGAAGACTCATGAAGATTAGTAAACGAGGTTTTGAACAGTCTTAGAACCGAGCCTTGAAGAGCTCTGAGACGCCTTGAACACGCCTAAGAGAATCTAAAACATCCTTAAACAAGCATTGAAGGATCTCAGCTAGTTTTACGGATTGCATTCTTCCTCCCTTTCCAGACAATAATCAAATGGTTTTAGAATCCCCCAAGTGGGAAAGATGTTCAGAAGGTATTTTCAGTTTAATAAGGATAAGCAAAAAAATCGTTGGCACAGAACGAATCATTTGAAATTACAAGTATGTATCGCTTTTCTCTCCATTCAATTATCATCTTCAGGATATAAAAACGAGCCAAAGGTCAAAAGAATGAATGGTAGGCTGGGTATCAATTTTTGTACATCAGAACTCTTCCCAGGACTGCTTCCTGGATCAGCCACTGACCAGAACTTTCAGCAGCATTAGAACCGAAACAGAAGCATAAAGGCTCGATTGTACCCCACCGCACTGACTCGAACAGTACGTGAGCGTCGAAGTCGAAACCAACTTCCCATAATGCTAGAGAGCAGATGGCGTTACACTTACGAAGATGTCGTCGTTGCGGCGGCGCAATTTATACAGGTACGGATCCATAATGACGTACTCTGGAAAATCTACGTAATCTTGCCGCTTATAGACGCCGTACTCGTAAAACGACGTTCGAACTATGTGGATACAGAGACAGGCTGGTAACTGGAGCGTGGTACCGGAAAAAGAACAAATGGTCATCGTTAGAAAGTGAAAAGTAGCAACGTACTACGAACTCGAATCGCACGACTAACGATTACCAGTACGAAAGCGCACGAGACGTGCACGAATCAATAGTTCCAATGGTAAGCAAAAAACAATCGCCAACCACTGGCCCACTGTGATGCTTACCTTTCCAAAACGCGATAATTTGACCGCCGGTGCCGTGATCAGCTCGGTGTTCGGAGCTCGATTTTTATTACATCCTTCGCAGGTAATACCGCCTATCAGCTCGTTCTTCACAAAATTATTCAACAATTGGTTTAGCGTATGCATATTTTGGTTATTTGGTTCGGGTAAGTGTAACGATATACTGTCGAATTTATCGTATCTCAGTACAGACTGCAAACACAAAGACACGCGTATCAGTGCGGAGTGACGGCGCAGTTAAAAAGCCAGACACCGTTGTGGACAACAAACACACAGAGCGATTCCTGGTAGCATTAGGAGACAGGTGAGAGGCGCTGAATCTTAATGGACTACGTTCGTTAATAATTGCTCAGTATCAAAAGATATACGGAAGTATGTAATCGGTATTCATGTTCATCGGACATTAGGCTAGCGATTTCGCAACGTCTCTAGCTTCCACTCACCTTGTAATTACATCTAGTGCATTCGATCTTATTGGTTAGATAGCCTCGGAAAGGCGACGGGCGAGGACTTTGGCTCAAGTCGTGAGCGATACGCGGCCACCGTTGAGAAAACATACTCTTCATTTTCGTCCGAATCCTGAAACAACAAAACAGTAAAACCAAAATAAGATTGACAAGTGATAAACAGACATAGCTACGGTCGCATCATACGACAATGGTGGGTAGATTGGGATGAATCGAATCCAAGGCGAGTGCTCAGGTTAGCAGTCGTAGTAGCAGATTGGAAGAATAATGTTCCTAATTTCTAACGGTTCAAATTGCTAACATTCGTTTTCTTCATCCGAGTTCAATTGACAAAGTGGAATAATGGGTTTTGTTTTCAACTGAATTTAGATACGCTGTGATTGGTTGCTAGAAGACAATAACCATCTTTCAAGCCGCTTTGCACGTAGCCATTTTCGCTGATTAATCATAGTGGACCAACTGCAATGAACAATCAACCCACACTCGAACAACTGACCCCATAAGATGAGCAAATTACTCCGTTTCGATATCACAAAGCACACATCGACTTCCAACTACCAAACACGGCGCAGTAACCTCAACAATCAATCACAAAACTCGATCATCCCACACATTTTATAATCGTTCCTCGTCAACCTCGAAGTGGCTCTGACGAAGGAACCTTGATTTTGAGCGGTGTTTTACTCCCTACTATTTCAACGAAGAGGATCATTCAAAGAGTGTCTAAAACGGGTCTAAGAGAGTCTTACATACCACTGGAAAAGACTGAGTTCTGAACCAGGCCGGGTTAATCTCTTTGAAGAGTAAGTGTCAAGGAGACTTAAGAAAAAATTATACCCAAGTTTAGAAAAATCTTAAATGATTATCAATAGTTTTGAACTCGTCCAGATGATTCTCACAATTAGAAACGAATCAGAAGAAATCTCGTTTGAAAGTCTCAAAGAGCCTAGAAGTCCTAAAACTACCTGGATGAATTCCAAAGTCTGATACACAGTTTGAAAAAAAAAAAAAACATAGAAGTTACACGAGCTTAAAAATGTCTTAAATAATTTGTGGCCCATCGAGAAGATTTATACACAAAGCTGGAAAAGCTTCCTAAACATGAGCCGATTTCTTAAGCATGTTTAGAAGAGCCTGATGCAGATCTGGAATGGTTCTAAACAAAGCTGAAAGAGTGTTAAGAACTTCAAAGTGCCTAGAAATCTCAAAGAGCCCCGACAGAATAAACCTTAGATAATACTCTAATCCAGAAACCCTTTCAGTTTTTCCAACCTTCAAATTAACACACGAATCATACAATTATATCTGAATGAATATTAACTGCAAATTTAAACTAGAACACAACATATTAGTTGCTACCGCAAGACTATCATCACACGAACCTGTTATCAAACTTTGGGCGCTGTTGATAGCGTAACTGAAGTCGATTTTCATCGAACGCCGACTTAAGACGACGATTTTGACGATTTGACACAGCCGCATCTCCTTCGCAGCAAATAGAGCCACCGCCATTTATTAGCTCGGCGATGACCACGTTACTGAGATCAGCGTGACTAGCATCGAAACCAGACGAGGAGGTATCCGCGTCCGCGTTCTCTTCAATTCGCGTACCATTATCTACAAAATAATTACAGATACTACCGCTGCTACTACTATTACTACTGCCATTGTCGCCGTCATTGTCGCCATCAGACTGATGAATTCCAATCTTTGGTTTCGTTTTTGACGAAATACGCGACATTTCACCGCAACTTTTAGAAACCGCGTCGACACTGATGGTCAGCTGAAACAAATGTGGCGAAGTTCATCAAAGAAATCGAACTGCGAGGTACACGACCCACCTACTAGCTTATCTGATTTCGTAATCAAAGATCGATCAAATGGAAAACCGCTTACATCGACGCAAGATTTATGAGCTTCTTCCTCTAGTATTGTAATCAAGTTACAAAGCAATTCGTGAACATCCTGTTGGGAATTAGTTATTTTCCAGCCGCTGTGGTGTAGAGCGTTCACAACATCGATAGGCGATACAAAGTATTCTTCTTCAGGTAACGGTTGTGTGTTCCCGCATAAAACTGAAGTGCAGTATAAAAATAATTAGCGAGTAATAGCTTCCATGGCAGTACGGCTCTATTTAGAAACATGCGCCCAGTACCATTTAATAATTTTCGCATAGCGGTGGCTACTTCGCCATTATTTTCTTGAATATTCAACCATTCTACGAAATAATGACACGAAGCCATTGCTTGCAGCAACGAATTCAGATAACACGTTAAACCGAGGTTCTGCAAACCAATTACGGCTCCTGAAACAAAAAACACAAGTTAGTGGTTGGTCTTTAACTGCAGAAGCAGAACCTCAACGAAGATACGAGTATTTTAGACCCAGTTGAGCAATATATGTGCAGCATTTTGTTGGTGTGAAACCTCGATTTTGGGAACAGAGAAATAGAACTGCGAATTGATCGGAGTAGGTTTGACGGCTAGAGCCATGAACTTACCTTTTCTTTTCGGTCGAATAGCCGTTGACGGACCCCATAAAATAAAAGTCCCAACCACGGCGGCGATCGCCGTGATCCCAGCTACTAGTATGACACGTTCGCTATCCATTAAACGGTATAATATGAACGAGAATAAGTCACATCTCAAATAACTCGAAAGACCGAAAAATAGAAAAACGGAGGTTATCACGATTTTAGGAGCCGTTTTTTATAATTTTATATCAACTACATTGAAAGCGGACTGGACGTCGAAAATGAGAGCGAGTCGACTAGAGCTCGATGTACGAACAGGGAATGGTAATGAAATGCGAAGACTATACACTGTGGTTAGAGATGAAATACGGCGCGGAAATAGTCTACTGTACAGAATAAGCTCAAATAGAATTCAGGAAATTTTAGGAACTCCCGTTTTTCCTGAACAAGAAATGATGAGAATAAAAGCGTACGAATTAGCGATGCCACTCGGAGTACATTGGAAGAACGGATGGCTTTAAGGTAGGCCAGATGAGATACTTGATACGAACAAGAATATCAACTTGAAATACTCAAAATGAAGTATTATTTCAGAGCACGAATTGACAAAATTAAAATGACAACAATCAACCAACAGAGAAGTATAAATGTAACATAAATCAGGAAATTAGAATCACACTTGATTCGCAATGAGTTCATAAAACAGATAGATCTGAGGTGTTTGAATTTTTTTGGATACCTTGTGAAGCTGACGATGAGACTGCCATCTTGAATCACAAGATCAAACATAAACATGGACGAGGTTAAGCGAGACAGAACCAAGCGACGTATAACTACAAAAAATTGCCAAGAAACCCATTATTAAGAAAGATAAAAAATGAAAAACTAATCTCTATCATCGTACAAGATTTTGCGCCACACTAATCTGGTCTAACCTGGTTGTGACATCAGTCTTTCAAACGAATTTCTTGGTCCATTTTTTTAACGTCTGTATTAATATATCATATCAGAGCTAGTATGAAATCAAAGATAACTTGTACTTACCTATGTCAATTTTTATTTATTTTATGTTTAAGATGTTTTGTGTTTCAGTACTTAGAAGAAGGTAACCTCAAACTATTTTCTTCTATCCAGAAATTCTCTATTTCACTTTAATCTTCTTGCACTTTTATTTTCGAGTTACGTGTTTTGTACCGCAATCCAAAAGATTTTTATCTGATAAATTGTTTGAAAATTAGTCTTATGAATGTCTCCTGTTCATATGTACATTTGGTACCTTTTGAAAGACTGAATATAAAATATAGAATCTAAAAAAGAATTTTTTTTTAAATCAGCTCTATTATTTGTTCATGTAACACATCATAGAAAAAAACAATACAATTACACATTATTTGAAAAAAAAAGATGCTGCAATGCTGGGAGGCGTCCATTTTCGCTCGCATGGGTGAGAGAATTGCATGAGTAAGTTTTTGGGCTTGGGCATCAAATAGCTACCTTTTCCATTTTTAGTTTTACTAGACACTCGGGGTAGGAATGATATCATTGTGCCTATTTTGCGCAATTTTGTACCACTCTCTCTCGAGATATTTCAAGACAGTCGTTGAGAAAGGGGCTGAAGATGCGCAGCTCCCCTCCCCAATTTAATTTGATGACCACGAAGGGCCTCAGAATTTTTGGTCTATTTATTGCAATTTTGTGCCACGAATCACGAATTTTGTGTTACCTCCGTTTCAAGATATTGTAATCAGATAAGCATCAACAGTAGGTAATCGGAATCATCGAGTACAGAAACTGGTACCATTGTATTTGTTCAAGACTCTTAGAAGCCCTGGAGGTTACATTCAGATATGAGTATATTCTTAGGAAGAGGAGGTGGTCCCCCTCTCTCAAAATATCTCAAAGTCTTTGGAAGGAAGGCTGAAGACACGCAGTCCCCAATTCGGTTCGGGGGTCAACTGCATGTTTTCAACCCCTTCCCCAAACAACTATCTTGAAATACGTATCTCGAGAAGTGGGGTGGCACAGAATTCAGGGTTAGTAGCATAAAACTGCATACAATTTAAAATTATGACATCATCGCAACCTTCCAGATCCACTTTGGGGGAGCTGGCTACATGGACCTTAATGCAAGTTTAAGTTGTTCAAAAATCATAGTCTTAAACTCGCTCAACGTGGGCGGCGAATTTTAATTATTCGGGGGCGCAAGATAGAAAATAACTGAATGTGCTGTACAGTCGGGGTGAGGGGAGGGGGTATTATGTATTTCTTCTTTTTTAGAGCGGGTAAGGGGTGGTAGGACTTGATAGTTCAAGAATTAATTCATTACTCAGAAAAGTGTGTCTCAAAAAAAGAAAAATGTATTCATCACAGAGTTGTGCCCTGCCAAAGCGTTCTCTTTAAAGTAAAAATAATAAGGGTATTTCACGAGTTGATCTTCATCCTCTCTCTTTTTCTTCTTATTGATCACGAAGTCAAATCGTCAAGAAAACATGAAGACAATAGCACAATAAGAAATTTGTCTTCTAGGGACAAAGAATGTTTGCCACTGCTACCCCCAACTGAAAATTCAGTTTTGTAGTTTTGTAAATATTCTATGAAGAAATCTAGTAAATAAAGGTTTACGATTTTAAAATTTAAGAAAGAAAAAAAATCAGTTCGGAAAATTTGCCGCCTTTTTAAAAAAGTGCCGCCTGGAGATATGTCACCCTTGTCTCGCCCCTCCTAGTTACGCGACTGCATGCAGGTTCTTCACGTGAGGATATGTGAGGGCGCACACGAAAAAGGACCAGTTAAGGTTAATCAAAAGTAAAATTTTACAGGAAAAGCGTTTACAATTTTTTTTTTGTAATTACCGTTCTTTTCGAAAAAAATTTCCAATGTTTTCCAAAGAATTTAATCAGTTGATGATCTCCGAAGAATTTCATCGAAAAACTTTGGGAAAATTTTCCAATGATTCTCAAGGAATTTCATCGGAATTTTTGGAAGAAAGTTCCGATACTTTCCGGAGAGTTTTCCCGGAAATCTTTAGAAAATATTTCCAATGTTTTCCAAAGAATTTCATCAACAATATTTTTGGAAAAAATTTCCCATGATTTTTAAGGAATTTCATCGGTAATTTTCGGGAAGAATTTCTAATTTTATCCAAAGAATTTCTTTACGGATCTTCGGTTAAATTTTCCGATAATTTTTGAAGAATTTCATAGGAAATATTTGGGGGAAAACTGATGGCTTTTGAAGAATCTTATCGACAATCTTCAAAAGAAATGTTCTCCAAAAAATTTTATCAAAGATCCTCGGGAAAAATCTCCTATGATTTTTAAGGAATTTCATTGGAAATTTTCGGAAAACAATTCCGATAATTTCCAAAGAATCTTATCGGAAATCTTTTTTAAAAATTTCCAATGTTTTCCAAAGAATTTAAAAGTTTAATAATTTTCGGGAAATTTCATCGAAAACCTGTATGTAAGATCTCTGATTGTTTTTAAGAAATTTTATGAAAAGAATTCTGGTAATTTCCAAAGAATCCCATCGGAAATCTTTAGAAAAAATTATCAATGTTTTCCGAAGAATCTCAACAAATTACTTTGAAAAAATTTTCTAGTGATAAGTTGCCTACATTATAAGATTGAAGGTTCCCAACGAGAAATGCGAAACTCCCCTTCAGCAGGCACATAGGCAACTAATCCTGACAACGGGTAAATGTATTTGCCTGCTCTCGCATTTAAAAGGGCAAGAAGAAAATATGTCCAGTATTCATGGAAAATTCTTTTTGAACAATTTAATTTTACATAAAAACATGCTATTTTGCTATTTCCTTTTTGTGCTTTTTGAAATAATAAATTTTCACTTGCCTCACTTAAAACTGCAACATCTTGCTGAATTTTTAAGCTAGAGGTCTGAGGTTGGTTTTATTCGATTTCTTAGGGGTTTTTACATAAATTTGGTTAAAAAAGTAAAGATCGAAAAATTGGTCAACTGGTCACATTTCGTATGCGCCTTCACACATGTAGCTTCATTATGGGTAAAACTGTCGCTCAAACATAAGCCAACTTTGGAATCTTCAAAAAAAAAGTAGTGATGTATGGAAATATAGGTTTTCTGGGTCTTGGATTCCGAGTATTATCAGATTTTGTATTCGCCCTTCTCAACCGTTTACGTTAAAAAGTATTGCGTAGTGTATTGTAGCAAAATACGGTTATCCTTGCTGAAATTCACCTTGTTCTCTCTGACCTCTAACTTTCATCTCCTCTCTAACTAAGATAGGATTTCCAACAGAAAATAAAACAATGAGAGTAAGTAATTTACCAAATTTTTATCTATACCCCTCACCACTTATGATTTCCTTCCTACTCACAGTGTTCGGGAAAAAATGTAAGTGGACAGAATTCTGAAACCGAGTGTATCAGGGTTTTTGAACATGCTGAATGCAATTTTCAAGTTATTTTTACACAAAACCTAAACGAGACCCCAGGGGGGGCAAATTTCAAAATTTACAAAATCATTAAGTATAGGGTAATAAAATAAAGGTCTTCCTACCTTCTAATTACATTTTTTGATACAACTTTTTTTTAATTAATTAATTAATTTCTAAAGAGTAATAACTTCCAAAGAATAGCGAGGAATAGGAATGAATCGGAGCGTCTACAGGAAACCTTTGCCCGGCATGGGTCAGGGGAAGAACGAGCCCCCCTTGGGGGCTGCTAAATCACTAAATAATTATATAGTATGTACTTACAAGCCACTTAACAAAGGTTTTCTGAATTTGAATTTTGTTTAGTTCTGGAAAATATCAAACTTTACAAAATTATCAAATAAGGAATCAAAATACAAGTTTCTAATTTCCGACATTCCGAGGTGGTTTGTTTTAAATAAAGAATCAAAGTTATCAACTAGCGGAAGTAGTTGAACCAAATTTTAAGAATAACTAGACGTAACATGCATAGACTTAATTAACAATATTAAAATTTGTAAATTAAAAAAAAAATGGATAAACATTTTTATAATGCATGTCTTCTTCCCCGATGCCCGGGTTACCCTCGGATTAACTTTGTTTCCCTTTAGTTATCCGGGTAACTGGCGGTATACTACGCAATTAGTTACGCTCTAGTTACCCGTGGCGGAAAAGTTACCCATTTGTCACCCTCAGATTACCCTTGTTCCCCTTTTAGTTACCCGGGTAACTGTTGGGATTTCGCGTATCGGGTCGTCGGTTTCATTTTCGTCTGTTTCTTGTGATTTTGGACGTCGTGTCATATCTGTTAACAAAAATTTCGTTAAAATATAACAAAAACTCTTACTAGAGACCTAATGACATCATGAGTGTGTTTGCGATTAAACTTCGAGTGCTGTTCATGAAGGTGTGTATAAGAACTCAATTCTCTTAAATGAAAGAGAATTTGGGTTAAAAAATGGCAAAATAAGAGTAGGTACAACTGCACATAATTTGAACGTAGGGGGGGGGGGGAGAAAAAAAGAACATCATATACTAAAATTCTTTCTTATAAGGTTTATAACTGTAACGATTTAGTTTTCAAACAGTTTGTTTTGTCGTTTTTTCATAAGGTTGCAAGTGGTGGCGAAAAGTAACAAAGGTAGGTGAACATACACACTTTAAGGAAGCACTCTGTGAAAAAAGTTTTGGTTACACTTGGTTACATATTTTTGTACATCTAAAACTTACAGAAATGAGGTAACATGAAAGTGCTTACTTACTTTATCATTAAAATTCTCCCTTTCCATCTCACCAAAACTCAAAAACAAATACACCACCGTAATCAGCACGAGAAATGCGCTAGGAATACACTTTCACAATATTCGTTAACATAGAATCTTTATAGCGCTGCATTTTTGAAAATCACATGGGATAAAGCAGACTGAGTTTTTGAAAATCACACGGGATAAAGAGAAAACCAACTTGCAGTACACCTTGTCCACTTCACGAGGCTCCATATAATGACTAGACAGCGGCTGTGACAGTCTGCGTACGCGAAACCACAAGTGCTTTGATGATTGCAGAATTGAGTCCCCTTGATATTCTTCAATTTATTATACTTAATTCATTTTTTTGAATTTTGTCCGCCTAGATTTTTTCTCAGAACATTGTGCGGCACCTTTGCATAGAACTTTTTCTTACAGTGTCCCACTTAGCTATAGCCTCTGGCTGTCTAATAGATTGAGTTCAGAATTAACGAGGGTGGAATGATTGCCTGTCCAGGGCAGCCTCAAAACATCCCTCTGGTCACTGATATAATTTCTGAGGCCAGAGGTACGGTTTCTCGGGAGCCAATTTGGCATGCGTGTATTAATACGTTCTACCAATGGAGACCTCTCTAAAGTCATTTGAACTATTAGGACGTTAAGTTAGTAAGTCGGAAAGTTTTTTTCGGTCAAGTTTTCCGATGCGCGCAATCAGTTACCCTCTATTACCCAGTTACCCGCGGAAAAATTACCCATTTGTTACCCTCAAATAAATTACCCTTGTTCCCCTTTAGTTAACCGGATAATTGCGGGATACTACGTAATTAGTTACCCTCTAGTTACCCGTGGTGAGAAAGCCACTCATTTGTTACCCTCAGTTACCCTCAGATTACTCTGAGTCCTCTTTAGTTACCCGGGTAACTGGCGAGATTTTGCGCATCGGGTTCTGAAGGCAATTCAGAAATTGTCAAAGACACTCAATACCTCTACGAAGGCCTCAATGTGTCTGCGTTCGGGACTCACAGAATTTGGAAATAAATTATTGGTGATTGAATTTTGTTATTCCCACCTCAAATTACAAGACAATTATCTTCGGACCTTCAAGTAAGTGCAATAATTTCATTAATTTTTTCCCTTGAAATGTATAAATATTATGTATGATTGGGGAAAACGGCAAGGGTCAAAATTAGCCTAAATTTGCGTAATCAAATAAATGATGATAAAAATTAGCTCATTAGATTAAATTTCTGTCTGTGAATTCCTGATCTCCGTTTTTAATTAACTATAAAGATAAGAAATAAATTAGTTTCTTACTTTCTTTGGTCTGGTTTGCTCTCTCAGTCTTGTTATCAGACGTATGTGCGAGGTTGTGACATGCAGACCAGAATTCTTCCTTCTCTTGTTCACCGTGTTTTACATCATGACTTCGAGTGAAGTAAGTCCTGGTATCTCAATTTGCCTCGCCCTCCTTAATGCGGAGTCGAGTAGTGTATAATCTTCATTCTTTCCATACCTATGAACATATGGATTAAGAACAGAGTCCTGTTTTTACACGTAAATAATTATTCTTAGGAAACGAGAATTCTACATGAAGAAATTGAAAATGATGAAAGCGATGAGAATTCAGCAGAAACCCAAAATATACAGTCAAAAGGATGCCATTTTATCGAGCCGATTCTGTTTTTCATAAGTTTTTCGGTCAATCTGTTTGGTAAGTGAAGGTTTATATCCAATCTATTTCTGTAAAAAGTGATTTCTTCGAGCGAAATCAGAAAGAAGTAAGTGGCAGGCAAGTTGCACCCATCTATACCTAATGACTCATATACCGTTACAAAATTGTTGATTTCAAGGGCACAACCGAGGAGGGGGCTAAGGAGCTATAAGCCCGCGCCAAAATGCTTCAAAACTTTTTCAAAATTGATGCCGATGGCGTGATGCGGTTACGTTGCGTCGTAGGTATTCGTACAAATTTACAGTTCATGAAAATAGATAAGTACCAAATCAAGCTTTCACCCCTGCCTAAGTTTTTTCCCCTCAATTCTGGCCCCCACCAAAAAAAAGTTCTGGTTGCGCCCTTGGCTGATTTGTTGGATTTATCAGTCATCATGCTTATCTTAGTGGAGGAGGAGGACTGACTATTGAGCGTACGAAGAGGTGTAGTGATGAACTCCTGTACAATCAGATGAAGCAGATGCAAAAAGTTATTAAAGGAAGACTTCTAGTGTATGTTTCCTCTTCCTGGAACAAAAAGTTGATAGTCTAATGCACCGGACCAAACGGCCAGCATAGAGCCGAAACAATAATGGAATTTGCGTTAATTTTCGTGAGTAGCTCGGTACATGCAGGTATCAATTTCTCCTACAAGTTCAATAATTACACCTCTTTTCTTTCTTCATCCCATAATGAAGTGTGTTTAAAAATGATTTATTTATAATATGCCTGTATAATAATTGAACACATCAGAAGCGTCCTAGTAGGTATAGGTAGGTATTCACGGTGTAAATGTAAATGATACTTCTCAATTTCTAAATGGGAATTCAAAGTAAATAAGTAACCTTCTGTATTACTAATACTTGGACGTCCAGTGGCAGTATTGCCAAACGCAATCGAAGTGCAATACTGCCAGTCTGTACTGAACATAGCTGACCATGGCCAGTGTTTAAATGCCAGCAACCCTAACGCCAATGATGTACAAACATTTACATCCCGCTTCTCCATGTTCCGTTCCTGCGCGGAATTGTTGATACCAGCTGTACTTTCATTCTTCCTGGGACCTTGGAGTGATGTATTTGGCCGTAAACCACTTATGTTGGCGTCCAGTACTGGTAATTATATCATTTTATTCATTGAATAAAACATGTGGCGCGATATACCTAACTGCAAAATATGTTTGGACGACACTATGTAAGTTTCTACTTATACTGACCTATGTCTGGGCAAGATCATTTAATAAGTAGATTGGTACCTATTATTCGCTTTATGAATTAGAGCAGATATGCCAAATGTGCCCACCTATATAGTGATCCCACTACGCTGACTTTTCAAATTAATGCTTTGTAAGATGAATCATAAAGAAAATAGTATCAAACTGGTGGAAAACTAAGGACATAGCAACGCTGTTCTTTTGTATAGGTACTTGGTATTCCCTTTTTTGACAGGATCTTGCTCTAGCTTATTGATTGTAAAGTGGTTAACTCTGGGCCCGTGATCACATTTAGCACTTTTGCCCTATGCATGTATAAATAATCATTATCTGCCGTTTCCTATAGCTTTTGGGATATAAGATTTCTGGATTTCAGTTTTGTTCAGAAATATTATGGCTTGTTACAGGATACTTGATTACATTTTCGCTATGGACGTGGGGGAGCACTGTGAAGACTCTCCATCCTTTATATTTCATCTTATTTAGTGTACCTATTGCGATATCAGGTGGACGTGTACTGCTGAATTTAGCTTTGTATTGTTACATCTGTGATGTGAGTTCCACAGATGATCGTGGAACAAGGTGAGTACGGGTAATTCTCTCAAGTTCTTTTTTAAAGCTTTTTGAATTTATTTTTTGAAGGATTTTTTTCATAGAATGTGTAATGTATATGTACCTTAAGACATGTATGAGTTTCAACAATCTACCATCCCCCTAGTTGAGGGAGGGGGATACGAGTTGTAAACGACGAAGGAATTTTTATAGAATTGTGTGCTCTATCATTATTCATCGAGATCTCAAATTCCCAAATTTGCAGATAGATTGTTCTTGTGTAATACGGCAGTGTTGAATACTTGACACAATCAGTGGAATATGCTTTTTAATGCGGGAAGCGTAAGACAATTTTTCCGGATCCTTTATTTCAATTTTTAGTGTTATACATGAAGGAAAATCGATTAAATCGATAACTCGAGGATCCTTACCGATAGGTAATCGATTAGAGGCAAGCTTATCGATTTAAATCGATTTTTTGACAGAGCCCTAACTCGGATATGACGAAGGGAAAAAATCTTGTAGACGACGAAGGAAAATTTTGTGTATAAATTGATTGTAGGCAGCCAGCAGTTCGAAACAATTTAATACTGAGCACGTTGGTATATTCTGCAGAGTGTTGGCTTGCTACAAATATGCAGTTATTCAATACTTGTGATAATTGCTTCCCAGTTTATTACTGTAGTCTACGAAGGAAAATTTAGAGTACGGAAAGTCGATTTTCAGTTAAAAAGCACTATGTATAACCATATTAACTTCAGAATTTTTGGAAATTATTTTGTGGACGAGACATAACATCCTTCTAACTGTAAGGATTCAGGGTTTCTATTTTTTTTTTTTTTTTTTTTTTTTTTTTTCGGCAACAAATGTCACCCACAATAAGCACTACAAAAATGTGTGCGAACTACAAAGGAATAAAAGTGGTTACACAACTTCAGCGTGGCCTGTAGACCCTCTTAAGGGGTCAAAATTTTGGGCAGCGCCCTCAAATGAGTTGCACAACATATCTCTTTAAGAAAAATATTCCACATAAATTTTTTATGAGAAATATCTGTCTGTGTGACGCGTTTTTAAGAAAAATTCATGAGTGGTTACGTATACGATGATAGAATTTTGACCATAATTTGACAGTTTGAGAATGTTAGGTATGTTAGGTTATGTATTTTGAACTCTTTCGTAAATTGACATGATAGAAGAGATTTACACTTATATAACAGAAAAAAATTATTGTTCTAACATTCTTAGTTTTTGAGATACTAAACGGTTACTTAAATATTGAGTTATTGAGAGAATGACCCATACTAGCTACAGCCCTTCTGCGGGACTATCAATGCATGGGATTAGGATTCAACTCGATTTTTTCAGGTTAGGATACTTGCTGGGATGCGGGTACGCTGGCGCATTAGCTGGAATACTACTAGCTCCTTTTCTCGTCATTCAAGATTACACTATTGCATTTGCGATCGCTACTTCTGGCGTCTGCATTGCTCTGACTTTTCTGTGCTTCATCAATGAGTCAATTACAGTGTCTCAAGTATGTTCACTGTCATCAGTATATTCGTACCTAAACTCTATACACCTTTGCGAATACAGGAATTTATAAATTTCCTCTGCTAGTTATATTATTAAATTATGAGTGTTAATGATAAATGCTAACGCATAGCGGAGGGAAACTTTTCCCCCCCGAAATATGTGATAGGTGTGGTAAAGAGTTTTCAATGCACGATTAATAAAATCCATACGTACAATGATGGGAAAGTCGAATGTGCGCATCTATATACAACAGTCTAGATATCGAAGGCGTCGTTTGTTTGTTACAGCTTCGACGAAATACAGTCAGTAAAAATCCATTTCAGTTGGCACAATTGAAAAGCTTGTATCAAATATGCTACGTGAAACAACCGCGACAAACATTTTTAACACTGGCTTTCTGTATTCTGTTAATCTGCCTTAACCTTTTCCAAATATTCGGTAAGATATTATTTATAGGTTCCTATCATTAAAAAAGCAATCTTATTTGCTTGTTGTGGGTGAGTTAGTTCCAAACTGTTATTAAATCTGTAATCTTAGCGTATTATTTTCCACCATTTTAGAAATTAAACACTTTGTTTTTCGGTGACTATTATTCTGTTCCAGGTGAAAGCAATGTATTTTACTTATTCTTGCAGCATATACATGGATGGACACTCGCAGATTATACTCCATTAAATTGTTTCTCAACAATGATTAATGGTGCGTATATATAAACTCTTATTACTTATTGGTGTGTTGTATGCTTTGTACAGACAGCATCCCATGAAGAAACAGTGCTACCAGAAGTTTTCCTACCAATAAACTAATAATGCAGAGTTGTGTAAAAGGTATCACTGTGGTTGAAAAATTCTTGGTGGCTGTGAACATGTCCGTGGACTGGTAACCTTACTGCTAGAGTATTTTGGTAGTTTTACAGTCAGCTCATTGCAAGGTGCAGATTAAGCCCCAGCAGTGTGTTTCCATTGCTGTAATTGGGATATAAATTAGAGTTGCAAATGTTGGCACGATTGCGTCTTATCAGTGGTCTGAATGAGTGATCATGGAAGTACACATTATTAAAGCCACCTATAAAGATGAGTACTCGCATACACCATTCTGCAGCCCATCGTGCCCGTCAATGCCGAATTGATTACGCGGTGCACTCCGCATAGTCGGATTCGGCATCCACGGGCATGATGGGCTCCAGAATGGCGTATGCAAGTACTTGTGTTTATAAGACCCTAACATGATCACCTTTTCATTTTCCCCCGCTAACACCCGCACAGATGATTTTGCAGCGCACTCTAGTGCAGGTTTATACCCCAATGACAATACTAATGTTAGTTCAATGCTGTTTAAGTTAGAAGTTAGCTGCCATAACTGCCATTCTGAAGCACCTAGAAACACTCGGGTATAGACAAACGCCATATTTAATCCTTCTATGCCCTATGATTCGAATCCAGCATGCAACGCGTTTCACCTAACAAATTTCAAAGCATCGGACTCCAGAAAGACAGACTACACATAATGCGACCTGCGCTAAAAGAACGTTATTAGTGCGCAAAATGTACACACTGAGAAAAACGAGGGAAACAAAATGGATACTTGGGGAAATGATGATCGTCGATAAAAGTGCGAAAATATAAAATGGACGCTGTTCAACAAAAGGGAACCAACTAACATTTGTAAACAAAATGAGGTATTAGTATCGTTGAAAAGAGTGTAAAACGTAAAATTTTTCAAAATTGGGCCCTCGATTCATAAAAAATGTGGGCTCCCGTTGAAAAAAGCTTATTAGTAAACGCAGTGCCATATAGTTTCTACATGGCTCTTGAACTTCGAATCACGTGTTCTCAAAAAGCGGATTTTGCTAGTTGGTTTCCTTTTGTTGAACAGAGTCCATATTGATGTGTATTGCGGGTGGCCAGTTATGTTTCTTAACTGGACCAGACTGTAGTCATACCATGGCGTCCTGCTAACTTACTACCAGTTCACGCACTGCGAGTTCACGGTCAATTACACTAGGTAGTCGCACTATTACTGAGTATACTACCAACCTCTCAGTAAACTGGTGGTATGCCCACGTTTTCCGGTTAATATTAATTTTTGGACGTTGTTGTTAAGCAAAACAGAACTACCTAAGTGACATTTGTTGATAAAATGAGTTATTAGCTTCGACCATCCAGTATATGGACTAGCGAAGCGCCGTAAGTGTTGTGTAATTGAAATATGATAATACGAAGAAACCCGGCCGTTTAGTAGGCAATTACTCGACATATTACAGGAGAGCGACTGTAAGCATGCACCACTACATTCAACGAGAGCGCACACATATATATGTAGATATTCCACTGAGATAGGTATGTGTTGTTGCCTTTATCCGCCCAGGTTCTGGCGTGCGAAATATGCAGCTTTGCTAGTCCGTATACTGGATGGTCCAAGGTTACTAGTATCGTTAAAGAGAATATTATACCTCATTATAATGTTAGCTAACTAATGGTGTGTGTTTAGACTTAATTAAAAGAAAGCGGACTTTGCAGTTATAGGCTCGTCTGCTGGTTCTTGGTTTTTTACTAAATATTTGAAGTTGCATGATCTGTATACTCTGGCTATCGCAGTATTTATTCGCTTACTAGCGGCACTGGTGTTGACGTTCAGCACCAAAATATGGCATATATACTTGAGTCAAGCCATGTCGACTGGCATAACGGGAACAATTATTCGAACATTTATGTCGAAGAGCATCGCACCTGAAGACACAGGTTAACAATGTACATATTTTCTATGTATTTTCTCATAGGTACTTTTAAATAATTATTTACCAATATTAGGTATCTTCGCGAAGGTTTTTATAGTCCTACTTAAGAGGATTTTGTTAACGTCGTCTCGTCTTGTATTTGGATATAAGCCATGCCATTTTAAAACATGTATCGTATGCCCTTCAGAACAACATTTTCTGATTCAAATCGTATTTCTAAATACATTTACACAGTTCTGCGTGTTTCACAGGAAAGCTCTTCTGTTTAATCTGCTCCCTGGAATCATTGATGCCGTTGATTGGTTCGGTGGGGTACAACGCCTTGTTTGAGACAACCATGATATCGTATCCTAGAGCTGTGTTCGTACTGTCTGGAATTACGTGTGCTGTTAAAATGATTATTATAGCGTAAGTAGATAGTGTTCTTACTCTTTCTAAAATCATTTATGCTGTTAAAATGACAACACTGTATTTGGACCTAGCAGCGTAGTGGCTGACATCTGGTGGAAGTTTTTAACAACATCCGTTTACACACCATTACTAACACACGCACATATGTCGCTCTTATTAACGTTAGGATGAATATTCTAAAGCCAATAGAACATGATGTAAAAACTTCAATTTTCGAGTGACTCTGCACTAATTCCAATAAATTTTTTTGCAAAAACTTGTCCTAAATATTATTTAAACATTACTGGGCTATCTATTTTTACTAGGATTGGTATCGTAAATGAATTTTTGACAAAATTGGAACGAAACGAAAATCACGATTTTCCCATTTTGTATGGAGACGTTCACCGCTATCCTAACGTCGAGCAGCAGAAGGGGAAAACTCGTTTCTAGTTTCTAGCAACACCGCGCTGCTAGGTCCGAGCAAAGACGTTTATACTACACTAGATACCTAACTTCCTATTCTGCCGTAGTAAAATAAAGCGTATCCAGAATTTGTTCGAATGTTGCATAAGCGTTCGCCAGTCACTGGTATAGTCATTTTTCCCATTTAAAATACATTGTGAATTTCGCGTGGAGGTGCCGTCGTTCAAATTTAAGAAAAATAAGAAATTGAAGTGTAGCATATTGTTTTTTTTATATTTTCCTGCTCCCAAGATATGAATACATGGTCTGTCAAATTTTCAGATCGTTTTACCCAGGCAAAATGTAATAAGCGCGATTTAAAAATGACCAATTTCCCATTTAAAATGCATTGGAGCCGATTTTCTATACCAGTGACGCTAGCAGATGGGATACTAAAATGCGGGGTGGGTGAGAAGGGTTTATACTGCTAGCAGGCTGAAATTAGGTATCTAGTGTCCCGATCTGCGAATTTTTCAGAAAAAGTGCTCAAATGTGACATGATAATTTCAGCACTTTTTTGTACAATTTGTGACAATTAATTCCACCAATCAGAGACGAGAACGGGTTTTTGCCAGTCTGCTGCCACCAGTGTCACAACTGGGCAGTTTTTAATACCATTTGTGACAGAAATGTGCTCATTTGTGACAGAAATGTGCTCATTTGTGTCAATTAAAAAAATGTCACGTTTAAGCAGTTTTTTGCTTACTGGGCAGTTTTTAATGCCACTTGTGACAGAAATGTGCTCATTTGTGCCATTTTAATAAGTGTCACATTTACGCAGTTTTTTGCTCGCCTCTGCAGGCGCTGGTTATAGCCCCCGCTGCACCCTCAATTGTGAGCATCGCATAGGTATAT
Source organism: Acanthococcus lagerstroemiae (assembly GCA_031841125.1). Classification (NCBI taxonomy): domain Eukaryota; kingdom Metazoa; phylum Arthropoda; class Insecta; order Hemiptera; family Eriococcidae; genus Acanthococcus; species Acanthococcus lagerstroemiae. Next base: position 36,547,242 of record CM063108.1, on the reverse strand, counting down.
TACATATATTACAGAAATATATTTCTGCCATAAGAATAAATAAATACACGATACCGCAAAGCGAGTGTGGTAGGAGCGCGATAACAATGTAAATAATGTAGTCAATATTTACAAAAAGCACGTAGAAAATGTATATTTTACATACATACAACAAAATAATAATTATAGATCGGTACTAAAAATAAAGTACAGGACTAAAAACAACCCCTGACTAAGTTGTTCAACTTAATTGGACGCTATATTCAGCGTCAAGGAACCAACCAACATTTGTAAACAAAATGAGTTCCTTATTAGTATGTTTGGAAAGAGCGTAAAAAGTAGAATTTTTCAAAATTGGGCTGCCGATTCAAAAATGTGTACTCACATTGAAAAATGCTTATCAGTAAACGCTATGTCATATAGTTTCTACCAAAATATTGAGTTCTTATTTATATGCACTTTTGGTTTTGGTTGATGTTGGAGCGCTCCTTCTCAGAATACAAACTGCCAGCAATTCCAAAATGCACGGATATTATTCTCTCAGCGCAGTGCAATCACAAAATACAGGTATCATGCAGCTATGTTGATTCCAGCTTATCTATCAGGTGAACAAGCGTAGATACTTATAAAGGATGTTATTCTACAGAAAAATTCCGCCAGCAAAGATCATCCGGAGGAAGATTATTATATACTTATCCTGTGTATTTTTTCCTCTTTCAGCCTGTTCTGTTATTTGGAGAGCTTCATCGTCTATATACGATCGAGTATATTTTGAAATCACTGGTGAACAGCGTGAGGAACATACACGCGCTGTTTACCAGTGATTTTGAAATATATACTCGTATATATACTAAGAAGCTCCAAATAACAGAACAGACTGAAAGAGGAAAAATACACAGGATAATAATTATAATTAGGTAACTTACTCGTTTTCATTGTAGCCATGTATTTCATTCGCACACGTGGTGGTCAAGGAGCACAGCAACACACGAACGAAATATATTTAAATATAAAATCATAAATTATAAGTAGTCGTCAAATTTCAAATTAAAACACAGAAATGAGAGCACAATCACAATCCCAGTTAGTACAAGACAATATATGTTCAAAGTTGAATTTAAGTATAACGATTAATTATTTAATTTCTAGGTTCTCTCAAATTGCCACAAATAAGCAGTTTTCTGCTTAAATATGACAACATAAACTGTCACACATAAGCATATTTGTGACACTTTAATGTCACGGAGGCCGTGTGACATATTTCCAGTGATAAAAGGGGCGGATCTAAATATTTGCCACACTTTTACCACAAATTTGCAAAATTTACAGACTTGAGCACTTTTTTTTGCCACAGATAGTGTCACAAGCTTAAAAACGCAGATCGGGGTAGTAGTATAAACGTCTTTGGGTCCGAGTAAATAAGTATGATGATATTCTAGAGATGAGGTGTGAGTCATGCGATTTCTGTAACATGTTTATGAAGTGTATGCAACAGGGAAGACGACTCCTCATTATTCACTTTAAATCGTTCTTTCTATTTTCTTCAACATTAATATAAACCGGTATACATGTGCACGAACTGGTTCGTTTGTTTGAATGGAACGGTTGAGGTGACCTGTAGCTCAGTTAAACATACTTGTAGTTATGAATACCTATAATAAGTTAGAATATCGAAGAATAATTGAAAATTTGTTTTCAGTGTCGTTGTCAGTATACATATTCGCCCATCCATTGATAATCTTCCTGTGCCACAGACATCTGGCATTCATGGTTGAAATATTGAATATCCAAGATGTATTAGAGATTTTAATGTATGTAATATGCTAGCAGTTTCTCAGGTAAATAGGCTACTATATCGATTCAAAGCATGCTACTTGAAACTGTGTTTGAAAGAATATAACCGTAGTAACGTTAGTGTTTGTTAATAAGCGAGGTGACACCAAGCTTAGTTCTTCTACAAAATGTTAGAAATGTGATTGTGACATAAACTTATTTCAGTTATAATATAGTTTTCTTTTCGTTTACCTTGTTTTGTTTTTCTTTTCTTTTGCAATTTAGAAAGCTTTTCTTCCAATTTACCTAATTTTTGTAATTCTTTGTCCAACTGTTGCACTACTCTAGAAGAAAATGACCTGACAGAATACTTCTTCTTTTCTAATTTGCTCTCAACCCGAGCCCTGGAATCCGCCTTTTCGAGCATTATCTCAGAGTCGTCGGGGAGGCTGTTATGGTGCTAGGGCTGTCTTAGCCCTCTTCACTTCTGGTCGAAAAACCGGCCTAGATCAAAATCTGGCGAGTTACTACGTGGGATCGAACCTGGGAGCTCCGAATTCCGTGACCAACGCGCTATCCACTCGGCCAACCAGACCTCACCTGACAGAGTACTGAGAAGAAGAAAAAAAAATACATTTTTACTATGATGAGTCCTTGACAGTCACATGTTGTAAGCTGTTACTATTTGGTTATGCTTGTTGTTATAATATTCGGTTATAATTCAGACTGGGCAAACAACAACATCACCGGCAGAGATTGAACTAAATAAGCGAACAATGATGGTTACTTTGACTCCCATAAGAAAAACATACGGAGCCCAGATCATCATGTTACTACCTGAGAATAAGAAATTTGTTAGAAACCAGAAGTTTTTATTAGCAAATGCTAAAACTTCTGGATTAAAAATGTATACCTTTGGTTTCTAAGAAATTTCTTATTCTCAGGTAGTAACATGATGATCTGGGCTCCGTATGTTTTTCTTATGGGAGTCAAAGTAACCATCATTGTTCGCTTATTTAGTTAAGTCTATAATGATCTTTGCTCCATGTGGTCTTCTTATGGAAGTCAAAAACGTTCGTTAGCCAAAAGTTGAGTATTTTTGCTAACAGTAACTCACTGTGTGATGTCAGATCACCTTTCGTTTATCAGAAAATACCTATTCGACGCTAGCGCTTCTACAGTTTGCACAGTCCCAATAGTGCGGAAATTTAAAATAAGCCCTATTATAAGCCATGAACCGTATTTTCGCTCTGGCTGCTAAACACATTCAGTGAACAATAGATATAATTGGCCGGTAATTAATTTAAAACACAACTATAAGACAACTCAGGCACTCCGGCAAAATCAGAGGTGGCCTATGGTTAGGCCTCCTGCAGGTGCTAGGCCTAATAATAATGAAATATAATTGAACTTTCCATACACTAAATAAGATAATAGATACATAGTTGTTTTAGGAGCTGCTAAAATATGTGACCTTGTAATGCTTCCTGAGAAGAGAGGAAACTTATGTGGGGGGAGAACCAGAGGAGAATTCAGAACGTTCACTAAGAGTAAATAAGGGCCACCATAGTAAATAGTGTGGTATAGTGATTTGTTGTTTTATTTTCTATTTTATTATTTTTGAATTAGGTAAATAAATTTGACCTGAATTTGATTTCAGATTTCAAAGTTAATGCTTGCCAACTCTTTGTCGAACTACTTAATTTATTTCCTTAAGAAGGAAATCATATCTTAAAGATTGATAGCAAAGTGGGAAAATTAGTAGGTGTTGAAAATGGTTACAGGTAATCAAGTTACTATCAAGATGAACATTCTGAAAATCTCCGCTGATCTGCGTGATATTTAGTTACCTAAACATACAATAGTACAGACCAAATTTTCTCGCTATATGTAGTTTGCTATTTTTATCGCATGTATCAAACCGTTTGTAAGTCTTTTTTAAATTTATTTTTATCATAAATATATAGAATTTGATGCAGAAAAGTTTTGTGATTAGCATAAATCCAAGTTTGAGGTACCTACATACAGTTTTTGAGGGATAAAGGACTTCTCGATCATATCTTGATCAGTGCGGAAACTTGAATATTTGTTAAATTAGTTCTTATTTTCGCAAAATGGGAATGCTTTTCGAACCCCTCTTAATTTGGATTTCTCTGTATAAAAGCAGTTCCCGTTAACACGTACTTCCGATTTTTATTGTATTTTAAAGGTCGCTACCACAGTATAATGCTTAACACACGTAATTTACATTAGGGTTTTTGAGCTTAAATTAGTACAAATTAGTAGCAGGGAAACAAATTAGCTAAAACAAGTTTAACGAGTCTTACTTATTGTCATAGAGCACAAAACGGACCCTCTCTCGCCTCTTCATAGTATGGTTCAAAAATAGAGAGAAGGGCAGATGAATAATGATACGAGTTCGAAGTTGATTTATAAATTTTTGAAGTTACCGAATTCAATTTTGAAATTAGTTTTTGAATCTAAGGCCTTAGGTGTTCCCAATAAATAAAGGGGAGGCGAGAACGAATAATAGTCGTCTTCCGATAAATAATCAAATAATCTAGCTATGCTATTTCGGAATTATTTTGCGCATACCTACAGCTTACGTAAAACAGTTCATAATATTTTTTCGAATATTAGTACCGGGAAATAGGCAATAGTGTGATGAATCTACTAGGTACATGTGAGCCGTGGTTAAATTATAGCTCTATAGGAAAATTACTGAAAAATAATTACCCATTGTTTTTAGTGTCATATAGTCAAAATACATTTTATTCCATCCACCGATGACTATCGCGTGTGCTACAGCCTGCTTTGCCTGCCAGTAATGATTAAAATATGGAGCACGTAACATGTGAAAACAAGCTGTTATTTTTCTTGAAGATGATGAACTATACATAAGTATAGTAAAACCTAATAATATTGACTGGTATCTGGAGACCCTTCTCATGTTGCATTTTACCATTTTTCCAGTTTGTATTTTTGTTGTCTAACGCTTATACCTAATGCTGATTCGGGCTGTGAAATTGAAGTGATACTATTCGAAAAATAAACTGTTGCTTCCATATTTTATGATATAATTTTTGTTACAGTAAGAGAATATCTCATTCAATTCATATGTATGATGGATGTGTTCAGAAAAGAAACACGAATGTGTGAGACGTTCTGTTGCTCAAATCGTTTCAAGTGGTCTAAACAGTAGCGACGTAGAAAATGCAAGGACAATCGCCCTCACTCTCAAATTCCCGTTCAGTTTCCCCCGCTAGTTACACACGATGAAATTGGAAAAACAAAAAAATTAAGTCGAAAAGAGCAGCAGATTTGGTGGGGATCGGACCAACTAATTAGTTTATGAGTTGATTCCTGCCGTATAATGATGTCATTGCATCTATGCTGGTAGGCTACTCCGGAATTTTGGGGTTCCCAAATCAGACATACGCGTATATCGTCAGCTTAACTATCCCTTTCGCTCCTAATTTTTTAATTTTTTTTTTTTTTTTTCAATTTGAATAATAATTTTCTTGATGAAAATTGTTGAATTGACTCCCTATAGTATGAATTCGCTGTTGGAGAATTCTTCACTCCCCCTTGGGCCCCCAGCGGATCTTGGACAGCGTATGTCCCACTTGAGAGTCAAAAAAATTATTTCCGAAACAACCACTCTATCAATCGAGACGTGAGTGAGCTAAGATGTGCTTCTGTAGGTACTATACCAATGGGATACAACTAGCACTGTTTTCAATGTATATTTGACCCAGTAGAAATTTTCACAAATGGTGCGACAAAGGTGTCTCGTCGGGAGCGAAAGGGCTTAAACCTTAAACCTAGGACAGCGTATGTCCCATTGGTGGAGTAATGAAAGACAAAACGACTATTTCCGAAACAACCACGCCGTCTACCGAGACGTGAGTGAGCTAAGATATGCTTCTGTAGGTACTCTACCAGTGGGATACTTAGACAATAGAGAATGGACTGGTAATAGTGATAAGAATTACACAGGTTTAAATGGAGCACCGTTGAATGTAAACAAAGGCAATTTGCCCTGTTTGTAGTTATATCTACCTATATAGTACCTGTATAGTTATAGGGGACGTTAGATTTTTTCAAGGCAAATTGTCTTTGTTTACATTCAACTTTTCTCGACTATTACCAGTCCATATAACGTAGTTATATCTATATATTCAAAGGTGGGATACAATTAGCACTGTTTTTAACGTATAAGTACATATTTGACCCAATAGAAATTTTCAAAAACCGGTGGGACAAAAACTGTCCCGTTGGGAGCGATAGGGCTATAAAACCTTCTAAGTCCCAATTTAGGCAAAATGACTTTTTTATTGATTGAGATAGAGGAGTGACTATACCGCACCCTATGATAATAGCCAAAACATTAAACCAATTATTTTAAAATTTCTTAAGAAGAAATGAAAAAAATGTGTAACATGTGAATAAATGGCCCTCCTCAAAGTTTTTTGCCTCTCCTGTAAAATTTGTATAGTGGCACTTGGAAGGTTTTATAATTAAGCTGACGATATGAGCAAATTCAAAGTGAAATTCATCCCCTGCTTCCTCAGGTCTGTTGTACAAATAGATTGTACCTATTTTTTCTAATGTACAAATGGAAAAAGTGAAACGAAGCTTAGAGGAGGCAGAAATTAGGAATTTAATTCTACTTGAATTTTCTCCCGGGTGTGGTAACTACGAGAAAAAGAAAAACACAAAAAAACAAACAAAAAAACACACAAAAAAACCGCTTTCTTATTGACAGTCATCAGAACAAACTATAATAATAATAAACAGAAACAATGCCTCATCTTTTTCTTCCTTTTTTTTTGAAAAGTTAAAAGTTTAAAGCCGAAAGTTGAAACATTTTGATACTGGAAAGCCAAAAGTCGAAAGCAGAAAAATGTTTGTAGTGAAAAGTAAAGAGACAAAAGTTTTCTATGTTCAAATTCTAAAGCCAAAAATTAAAGCTTTATCGTACGGCTTTCCACGTTTCCACATCTGATACTGGGATCACCACTCAGGGATGATAAGCCAATCAATAAAGCTTAAACTTATGGCTTTTGCTTACGATCTTGAAAATATGGCTGATGCTTATAGCTTATAGCTTATGAATTGATTGGCTTAAGCTTATGGCTTATAGCTTAAACTTATGGCTGGCTTAAACTTATGGCTTATTTCTATTTCCAGCAATTGGTATGAGCGCTATAGTCAGGGTAAGTTTTTCTGTTATCAATTTTGGAAGAAATGGTGATGAATGCCCATTAACATTGTGTGTGGGATATTGGTTTGAAAATCATAAAATAAAAAATGTTAAGATTTATATATTTAAAATTTTCAGATTTGAGAAACAAACAAAAAAATCATAAGTCAGCCGAAAAAATATGGCTTATGCTTATGGCTTATGGCTTACAGAACATTTGGCTTAAACTTATAGCTGACTTAATTGCCCAAAAACCTTCAGCTTATGGCTTAAATCTTATAGCTTATGGCTGACTTATCATCCCTGTCACCACTGTTTTCAAAAAACAGATTTCGTCGCTTGGTTCTGTGTCGCTTAACAGAGTCCACAATCCACATGGCACGCACATGCTTCGACTTCGATGCTTCATCGAAAATTAGCGAAACTAGCGACTCTACAATCTGCTGTCGAAACCTGTCGAAACTCGTAAAAATAGTAGTAGGTAAAAAAATCTATTTTGTGTTTGCGTTTCTATGCCAGGAAGTTCTTGTCAGATGGTCAGATGCTTTCTTTGGTCAGATGATAAGGTAGATTCCCACTTACTAACTTACTATACCTATTCCTTGTCAATCTTCTTGTTTCCTGCTTGGTTCCTTAATCGAAAATTGTATTAAAACTCGCCATCGAATTCGTAAATGACAGTTCTAATCTTAAGTCAAAATTCATGATTTGAGCGATCGAAAACTCGAAGATTCGTGTCGTAGTCCTGTCGTTGCCAGTACCTATGTCAGCAATGAACACAGGGTGACGGTAGTGGAATCAACTTCATCTTCGCGGAAAAATGGTTCGTATTCTTATCGTTAAGTCGAGGAACAGTTATATTCACTCTTGCATTCATTATGACACTGTAATTTAACTGAGTTTCACTGTTCTTTTATACATTTGCAGGATACCTTATCGACATTAGAAAAGCTAATCGTCGAATTTTACGATCCTTACACTTCAAACCAAAGACGCCAAGAAATTGAGAACAGTCTGTTGGCCTACGAAAATCACCCTACGTCTTGGAAAGACTGCTTGCAGTATGTTACAAATGGCAAAAATATTTTGGTTTCTTCTTTCTGCTTGCGAGTGATCGAAGTGAGTTGTAAGACATTTCCTGCCAATTGAATTCAATCTGTTTCGCAAGACTTTTGATGCGGAGATGACTGCCCGCGCGGTCAAGTCAATTGCGAGGCCAAATGATACTTGTATTTTGAACGTGTTTACGTTAAGTTTCCATTATGTTTTCAGAACGTGATTTCGAAACACTGGTCAAAGTTGCCTTTCGACGATAAGGTCATATTGCAGAATTCGCTCTCAAGCTATTTATTCGATCGTGGGAACAACATTCCATCTCCCATCAGTAAACATCTGATGAAACTGATCACAAAAATAGCGCGAAACGAATGGTCGGCCGTGAGCTGCAGTTTCATTAGTGATATTGTCAACGTAAGCGACGATTTTCCCTATTTTTTGGATAGACAATTTGAAGTTATCTCCTGATCGCTAAAGATTTTGTTTCATTCAACAGATTATACTTTCTGGTGATCCGAAGATGGTATCACTCGGTTTATCTTCACTGTTAATCGCCTCCGAAGAATTGATCAATTCTCAAGATAATTTGTGTACTACTCGTAAGCAGGAGATACGAGATAATTTCGAAATGCACATTCCACGAATATTTTGTGTACTGAATGGTAGGTGCACTGAATAGATAAATTTCAATGCTTTTATAGATTGATGAATGAGTTAAAATCATCTCTGGAGTAGTGTCTGCACCGTTGCCGTTGCTGTTCCTCCTGCCTTCTATGTTATAGTTACTAATACTGTGAAGCGCTTGTTTAAGTTTCTTCCCTGCGTTAGGAAGACTTACGCCTCTGTTGAAAAGACAGTTTCTATCTAATTGTTTGTCATTTAATAGAAACATTCCGTAAATATAAGCAGTCGGACGTCGAAGAAGAAATTTACGAAATCTTATTGAACGTCTACTCTCAGTTATTCTCGTGGATTCCTCTGTCCGATCTCTATTCGATAGAAACGTTACTACCGATTTACGAGTGTGCTGTCCGAGGTGTAAGTGAATTTTATGTTAATTTTTCGTTATATCTGGTCTTCTGAGTGTTCAAGTTTATATTAGATACCAGATATATGTGTCATTTTATCGGAGCTGTACCCAACTCTTACTTCTCAACAACTCAATGCAGTGTTTGGTAGGAGGTAATGGGTTACCAGTTTGTTAGTTTCAATTCAGTGGGAAGCATTGTTGAAGAGCTCGTGATTCATTAATCCAGCCGGATAAGCTGAAGAGTTGATAATTTTTTGAATTTCCAATTGTCATAGGTCATTGGGGAAAAGAACTGAAATGAGTCAATAACTTTGACATCAACTCTGTATGACTCATTCTAGGGAAGGAAAATTGATTTTTTTTAAAAGAAAAACGTACCTTATTGGTCGATTAATTTCACTTCAGCTGTTTAACTAACTCATGTTGATAAGTTTCTTTTCATTTTCTGAGAGCTGTAACTTGTCTATTATATCGATCTCTTCACCAAGTTTCTTTTCTGCAGCTAATGGTCCTATTATTTACAATTAATGAAGAGATATAATCAGTATCGGTCAAAGAGCGTAACACTTGGTAACACGTAACTAATGCCTGTTCTTTTTTTTCCCCCACAGAACTCCAAGATCAGTATATCAGCGTTATCGGCGCTTAATGAAATTTTGTACAAGAACTGCGTACCGAGTAAGAATATTCCGTTAATCGTTAGTATTTGTTGTCGGCTGAACCATATTTTGTCCTGTGTCAGCGAAACGCAAATTGATGCCGTAAACGACGAGTCAGTATTTTCTCAATCTGTGTTAAGCTGCGTACTGACTTGAGCAGAATACTCCGAACGAACCGCACAAATGCAACGCGCAGAAAATGCACGACGTTCGGCGTGTTCGGTACATTCGCCGTATTCGGCCTGTTCCCGATTAATTTGACGTCATTGCGCATACGGTAAACGTCGCGAACGTGGTACCCATTGCCCTCGCATGCAACGCACATATTCCTTTGAGCAAATCCAGTTTACCGACAACCGACGGAAAATGTTCGGAGTGTTTTGCTCGTTCGTTGCGGCGGTATTCACTGGTCCGCGCATTCTCGTGCGCGTCGCGTTTATGCGGTGCGTTCGGAGTGCTCTGCTTAAGTCAGTACGCGGCTTTAGATAGATATCTTTGAAGTCTAATTCTGTCATCAATTCTCGCTTTACTCCTGTTGGTATTTGTTTGCTCTTCACATCTTATTTATACGTAGGAAGACTGGGGTATTAAACTCAATATCTTTATCTAAGTGTTCCTTGGGAGAAAAGAGAGGGGCGGTTTATTCTTCAGTTTATAAGAAAATGAACAAATAGTTGACTAAGCGTGGAAATTGATATTTGAAAGTACATTGTTAGTTCAGGTGATTTGCCCTAATTAGTGCATCGAGTTATTGTTGAATCGGCTTACACTATGTGTACGTTTTTTTACACAGTTTGTAGGTTTCTTAATAATTAGCATTCAGTGATCAGATGCCAGAATCGAATCGCATTTTGTAAAAAGGTCTGAGTGTGCATAAGAATGTAAAGCGTTTGAGATGTTCCTGGACAAATCATTCAGTTCTGACGGCTCAAAATTAGGTGTCGGGTTTTGGAACTTAGAAAAAATCACGATCATTTGGATAACAAAGTTAACAATGTTTGTGGTTGAATGATCGTGTGATCTTACTCATACATGGTTGAATTTGAAAATTTTCGGGAAATTTTGTTTTTGCTCAAAAATCTTAACACAAGGATGCTAGATACAGATAGTAACCAAAACTGCAAATCCCATTTTGACTACCTGCAATGTTGAAAACATTCTAAATTTTGAATTCGTTTGAAAATTTTTGATTTGTTTTATGATTCGAATTTTCAAAGTGGTGTAGCTCTTCTAATCATGATAGAAAGTAGCTGGTTTTTCAGCTTGTTGCATTTCAGTTATGCTAACCATGCCCACCACTGAAAAGTTTTCAAATTGAAAATTCATCGTTGAATTATACTGAAGGTCTGTTATATTTCAAACTTTGGAGCATTTTAGCCCCTTTCATGTTTAAGAGTAGGTCATGTGGGGACATAAAGTATTTTATTCTTCTCGATGCATCCTTACTATAATCTTCTCTAAGCTTGACCCCGACACTAGGGCACCCTGTCAATTGTACAGTCTTTCAGCCAGCCGTATGACGGACAAATAGACATTTGTTGGTATAACCTGCCGAAATTATTTATACTTTAATCTCCCCCATCTCTCTGGAGTGGATAGTGGCCACATTTCTTGGATTCTAGAGAGATGAGAGTGCCATAAGACATATGAAAATAGGAGAAAGTAAAATAATTGAACATTAAAAGAATAATCTAATAGAGACACAGAAAACAGGAGAAAATAACATAAAAGAGAATAATATAATAAAGACACGATGAAGGATAGGATTTCCAAATACCATAATTTTGGTAACGAGCTTCGAGGATCTGGAAGATGGAGCAAAATACTATGTAAATATTCAAGTTAACTATTGTGTTGGTTCCACTCGCTATTAAACCTGTACTTTCCAGATACTTGGCCAAAATCGTGGAAATGGTTAGCCTAATATTTTCATTACACTGGCACCGCATCGAGTCGAACATGGAACCAGCCGGTATCATGTCGTTTTTGTCATCGTTTTACAAGCTATCTTTCAACCGCACCAGTGGGCAATCCTACTGTACTTGCTTGGAAATCTGGTGTAATTTCTTGGAGTATTTGACAATGCGGGACGCCCATCATGTGAAACAGTAAGTGGGTTACTCGTTCATCGTTAACTAGTTTGTAAGGCGTCAAAAAAAGTAAATTTTATCGTGTTACCGATAAATGATTTCTAGAATTCGAAAAATCAAGGTGTTTTGAACTTATTCGTAATTTTTTCGGTCTTAATCACTTAACCGTATCTTACTTGTATTTCGTTTTGATGTCACGCCATTACCCGCTGAATCAGTATCTGCGATTCTATTTCCAGGTACGAAAATTTATTAACTTCGCTGTTGGGAGAAATTATTCGCAAACTCGAAAGCGAAATGTTTGTAAACGAGAATGTGAAATGTCCTGAAGTAAGTATTTTGGCGGTGGTAGTTACATTGGTTTTCGATTCACTATTCGCACGAATAAAAGTATACGATATGGTGTAGTAACTGATCCTAGATGGGTAGATAAGAACACTGCCTTCCGAAATCACTTCCGACAGGCCGAACAACCTTGTTTTCTTCTTTCATTCTTTCTTTAAATCCCTCCCCCTCTCCCTAGAACTTTAATGTATCTACGTGTTTGCTAGATTCGAATGTATTTTTTTCAGTATTCCTTCCGAAATTACGTTTTCATTTCTTCATGTTTTACCTTCTTGTTTTATTTAGGTGGCATCCGAAGACTCGCCTACGGTTTTCAATCAGCATATGAATGTAATCGATCTTATCATCGAACTGATTCCGGAAAACGCTTTCGCGTTGATGGTGAGTTCCGCAGACCGGTGACGAGAGCTCGACACCCCGTTCGCTTGAAATTCGTCGATATTTTAATGTTTCACTTTTTTCTCCTCTATCGTTTTAGTTCGACACCTGGAGTCGTAGCAGGCTGATTTACATTCAATCGTGGACGGCCATCGGCGCTGCTAAGAACGTTCCGATTCACGCGAACGAACAAGAGATAATAGCGGCGGTGCACGCTTTCTGCATCTCCACCCAAATTCTGACCTCGTTGTACTCGAAAGCGACTGGTGAGCTGAAAACGGTCGTCGCTAAGAACTTGAAGGACGTAATCAGCCTCGGTAACGGCGAATGCGTTAGACGACCTTCCTATATCGGCGGCCTCGCTCGACACGTGTTGAACGTGTAAGTTTGGTATTCGTTGTCGTACTCATCTTACCGCTTCGAGAACTGTGGTTGGTTACAGCAATGGAGCCAAGCAATGTATACGAGGGCAGCCTAGATTTTTGCGATAATTCTGTTTCTCCTCCAACAGACACTGCGAATTACTCAAAATGGTTCCGGTGTGGATTCGAGTTCAGCCGTCGCAGACGTGCCCTGGCAGAGATGGTGGCAATGTAGACGATGTCAACAAGGTCGCCAACAACAATAACGAGAACGAAGGTGGAGAGAACGGTGACGACGACGGCACTATAAGAGAAATTTTCTCGTCAACGCTGCCGTTCGTAATCCAATCGGAAAATTCGTTTTATTTACCCGAATTGCTGCAAGTGGCCGCTGCTCACCTCATAGCCAATTTAACCAGTCATATGAAACGAGCCTCTTTATTACAACCGCTGTTTGTCGATCCGACTTTCAAACACTTACCACTAGAGGTAGGTACGCTGGCGTGAGACCGACAATTTTTCATTGGGGAAGGGGATTACAGGCGGTGGCGGATCCAGGGAGCCTTTCTAGAAAGGGAAATTCAAAATACGTAAAAATTATTATAGTTTTATTAACCCCTTCCTCTTGAGTTCTTATATTATCACCCATATGGCAACTAAACGAGTGGGTGAAAGAGGAAGTCTATGAATTTGGAACGATTTATACTGCTGACTGCTTTATTCTTGATGTTGAAAATGAAAATGCCCTACAAAATGTAATGTCAAATTCTATCATCTCACACACTGGATTCTCGATAGAAGTTTCTGTGCTCTTTACAGTACTATCCAATGGTGGCAATCCTTGGGGATAGAGGGAGCTAGTCCCTCCATTGAACAGTGGTAGTTTGTACAAATTTGCCAGTACTGATACCAGTGGTGTCAAAGTGGTGAGCAAGGGTACAGGGGCAGGAGATATAATTTTTCCCAGCGTACCAAATTTCGTTCCCCCTCTCGGAAAAAATACTCCTACCACTAAGCCTGCCAGTTGTTTCCTCGTCGAGGAAGGGGTAGCAGTGCTCCTGACTATTCAATCTTCAGTGTTCATGTAAAATCTTTAGAACTCTTGGAGGTTTTCCAAACTCATTTAGAACTCGCTAAAATTGTTTAAAACTCATTCGTGACTTCCGAGGTTGATTTTCGCTTTTCGGGACATAATTCAGATTTTTAAGAACGTATACAGTTTCTAAGACTCATATGAAAGACTTTGAAACTATGACTCTTCAGTGCTCATTCAAGACGCTGCCAGACTTTTTTATAACTTTTCAAGGCTTCGCTTTAAAACTCATTGGCTGTTCAAGGATCGTTCAAGACTGTTTACGACTTTTGAAGATTGAGTCAAGACTAATGAATGTTTTTCCATATTGTTTAAAATATGTAGATATTCTTGAAATCTCTTTCAAACTTTTCCAATTGCCGCTAAAATTTCCCAAGACTCATTCGAGCCTTTGCATTCTCCGTTATTTACGTCTGAGTACAGGTGTCTTTCAGTATTTAATATTGTTATATCTTTTTGTATACTAAAAACCTGGTCTCTGTATTTCCCATTAGTTAGATTTGTTGCCCTCTGATATTGCCAGACAGAGATGAACAGTCAGACCGAGAGATGGAAAAACAGAAAGATAATCACCTGCCGCATCCGACAGGTAGACAGATACAGACAGGAGAAAAAGAAAACGACAAGTAGACAGACCGATAGACAGGCAGGTCGACTCAGCAACGCTTTTATCGGAATTTCTAATCTGTTTTCCTACGATAACCAGGCTCGCCAATCGTTACAATGCGCTCTGTGCTGCTGGGTGTGCTCGTGTAAAACGGAGTCGCACGATGATAGACTGAAATTTCTACGCAGTCTGTTCGAATTGATCGTGTCGAATAATTTGGAGAATTTAAAGGACGTTTGTGTGATTCTACGAAATTGCGGAATCACTCGATCGGAGGGCAAGCAAATGCTGTTCGTCGCTTTGGAAGTAAGTATGCATGACAGGGGTCACTGATAGTCAACAAAATGTTTATTCGATATTGGTCGGTTAACGGTACCTTGGTTCAAATTCGCAGCCGTGGTTGGAGTTGGTCGTCGACAAGTACCCGGTTCATTTTTCAAAGAAGTCACCGCTGTGCGAAACGTCGATATTGTTTCTGCTGGAAGCTTTCCGCATTCTTCAGAATCATTTCAAGCCGACTCTGCTGCAGAAGATGTTGTGTACTTTCGACGCTTGTCTGAGCGAGTACGTGAACTAATTTCTTAATATTCAGATTCGTCTGATTAGAAGCTGGTTTGGATTCCATTAAGACAACTCCCTATTCCTTTCGGGACCAGTCAGGACTGCTGTACTATTCATTATTATTGCTCCGCTGCCAACATTTTGTCGCACAGTTAAATCTCTCATTTGGTTTGAAGGTTTCTATCGTAGTATCACGCTCAGTTTCTTACTTGCAGAGCAGCAGCTGTTGTACCATTTTCTAAAGGGTACCATTTAATCGCTCATCAGGAGGAAAACTCTTTCTCATTTGCTCTCCACCCGAGTCCTGGAATCCGCCCTTTCGAGCATTACTTCAGAGACGTCGGGGAGGCTGTTAGGGCTGTCTTGGCCCTCTTCCCTTCTGGCCGAAAAACCGGCCAAGGTCGAAACCTGGCGAGTTGCTGCGTGGGCTCGAACCCGGGATCTCCGAATTCCGAGACCAACGTACTATCCACTCGGCCAACCAGACCTCATCAGGAAGAAGACTAACTCGCAACAAAAAAATTTCAGCACGCATGAAGAATATTTTGCGCATAAATTTTATAAAATCCCGTCATCAGAAAATACATTAAGAAAATTGCACGGCTGAAATGATAAATTTGGCATAATTAAATTATCACGGCGTAAAATAATTTTTTGCACATATGGTAAATAAACCTGAAAATTATGAATGTGGTACCCGAATTTAATCAAAACCTGAATATACTGCTGACTGACTTTCAAAAAGCTTTTGATTCGATCTCGCGCCCAGCACTATGGGAGGCTCTTTGGAAACAAGGTGTTCCGAGGAAGTTGATAAGAATAATAGAAGAAATGTATGGAAATTCAAAAGGGAGTTTACGTGTGGATGAAATTTTCTTTTCATTTTCTCTCACCCGAGCCCTGGAACCGCCCCTTCGAGCATTAGCTCAGGGACATCGAGAAGCCTCTTAGGGCTGCCTTAGCCCTCTTCTGTTCTTGCCGGGAATCGGCCTAGATCAACTGTGCTATCTTCCTGTCGAATACCCGTATCACTAGAGCGCTATAGATACAAAGAGGGTCATGAGCCATTTTGGATCCAGAAGCGCCCGTCGATGCCGAATTGACTAGGCGGTACGCTCTGCATAGTCGGATCCGGCATCGACGAGCGCTTTTGGATCCAAAATGGCGTATGTCCCCACTCGTGTATTCTAGCGCTTTTGTATCACTAGCCCCGTCGTTTATGACGGTGAGTTCAACGAGCACCGGCAGGTAGCGCCTTACCCATTTACAGCTTTCAGATACTGGCGACCGATTACACACTTCTCGGAAGCCTCTGCTGTAACTGGTTGTGACTCTGTGTATGTTATCAGAATGCGGTGTTAGAATGTGTGACGAGTTCTTTCTTGCATTACTGATAACGATGCCGGCGTTGGGAATCGAACCCGGTGCCTTTGGGTTAGGAAGCCGAGTTCTTACCGCTACGCCACAGAGCCACACGTGTGGATAAAATGGGACAATACTTCGAAATCAAAAGAGGTGTAAAACAGGAAGATCCTCTGTCCCAAAATCTTCTCAAAACTACTTACTGAAAAAAATCTTTCATTACCGGGGAGGGAGTTGGAAATAGACGGGGTCTAGCTCAACAACTTCAGGTTCGCGAATGACATCGCCTTAATAGCACAAGACAGGGAGGAACTCCAGTTAATGGCCAAAGAACTAGCTCAAAAAGGCTACGTCGAACCTGATTGTGCATACGCTCGAAATGAAGGACTCATGATCATATGAACACTGTTATGCAAAAACCGGTCAGGCGACATTAATTTGTTGACAAAATGAGTTATTAGCATTGTTGGAAAGAGCGTAAAGAATGGAATTTTTTAGAATTGGGCCCTCGATACAAAAATGGTATCCACGTTGAAAAAGGCTTATCAGTAAACGATATATCCGTAAACCGGTATTATTCATTGGCTTTTAATATTACGTTTTCTCAAAAAACAGATTTTGTCGCTTGGCGGTTTTTGCTTAACAGCATCCATATTATGAAGTGTACATTGATAAAACAGATGTACGCGTATTGACGTGCAAATTTATTTAATTTGATTTTTTCCAAGATTATATATTCGCAGATGATTTGATGTGCATTTTCCCCCTTGGTGGGCGATTATATACACTCCCCTCTTCTAAATTGCTAATATACTGGCTGCTGGGTGACCGAAATGGAATTCAGCTCAGCAGTTGAAAATGGGAAGTATTAAATGGCACGAAATAAAAAGTATGATTGAACGAAATGTGAAGCCACAAGAAGAAAAACTTCAGAGGACGAGTTTTAAAATCGATATCACGAAATGACTTGCATACGGTATATTATGTTGTTTAAACACAAAAACAGGTGTTACCTCCATTTTTGACTTTTTTGAGGTGAGCACTGATTCTCACACAGAATGTTGCCCGCACCGAGCGGTAGCACTGGCTGCGCTAAACTAGGTACTAATGTTTGTACTGTAATGTTGCGGTTTGCAACTCTGCAGTGAACATGTTCTTTTCCAAAAGGTGTTGACTCCATTGATAAGATTGAACGAAGTGAGGGATTTTTCAGACGGAATTTTCGTACATGATGTTCACGTTCCTCATTTTGGTAGAATAAAAGACGTTTTTCTTCGAGATTGCTTACTTTGCCTGTCTGTATCTTGAGATCTGTCGCTACGAAAATTTTCCTGCGAGGTTAACCTCATTTCGCATGTGTTCGAGAAGCATTGTACTAACTTTCGCAGCTCTACCCCCTCACAATATTGAGACAAACAGTTTTCTGTGTTTTCCCATAAAACAGTTTTTTTTTTAGATAACACCTTTTGGAAAGAAATGTTTCAATTACTCGAGGAGATAGAAGATACTACGCAAGAGTGAACATGAGCTTCAGAGGGATCCAATTTCCTATAAAAACGGTCATTAAAAATTTTTTCTTAAGCACTTTAGAAACGTCATGGTGAGGGGGGGGGCTCTGAGGTAATGCTCGAAAGGTAAGATTCCAGGGCTCGGGTTGAGGGCAAAAAATAAAGAGGGTGTGGTGTAAAAATTACCCTTTATTACAGTACATTAGGAATTTTTAGACCTATTATTTATGCGAATGATCCCATCGAGATCATCGAGGAGTTTCGAACTCAAAGAATTCGTTTTTTATATCGGTTTGGCTCTAAATCTAAAATTGTGGCTTCTGAGGAAGGGGAGGCAGACAACAATGCAGTGAAATACAGTATAGAATCGATTCATAAATTTGTATTGCTCCAAAATTTGATTTTTTGACATTAATTTGTGCGAAATAGTAAATTTGTGGCAACTATGATGGAGGCCGAAAGTTCAAACTTTTTATTCTGGGCGCAGTAATATCGTGTCTCTTTTCTTTATTGTGTGTAGAAGGTATTAAAATTCCGGGCCTATTTTATTTTATCGTGTAAGTGAATTATATTGCGTTCGGAAGTTCAATTTTTTCTTCAAACTCATTTTTTTTCTGTTTCGTACTTTTGTTATTGCGCTGGTCATTTATATATTTCGTGCAAACAGCATATTTTTTTCGTGAATTCAACATTACCATTGTGGGCCGATAAATGGGTCCCGTTGAAAATTATTACTACTGGAAATTTGGGACAAAAATTTGGCGCAACAAGTTTGAACTGACTAAATCAACGAAGTATTTAAAATAAAAAAAATGAAAACATAAATTATTATAGAAGAAAAATCAGTAAAAAAACAAAAATTGACCAACGTAACAATATCGATACGTTAATTAACGCGTTCAAATATGTTTTTTGATGCAGTGCCAGCATTGATCACGGTGGCAACAACGTACCAGATCCGAGTATCCCTGTGGGACATGATTACGGTTTCGAAAAGATGATCGCGTTTTTCATGCTGTTAATGGAAAGCCCCGGCCATACGAATAACGAATACATATCCGGCGTGATATGCGTCGCTCAGAAAATATTTCATCGAATGAGAACGAATAGAATCACCGCCACCGACAGCAGCAGTGACGGCTTCAATTTGGAATTCCACAAACTGTTATGCTGGTAAATCGTTTGATACGGAATTGTAATTTTTATTCATTTTGTTTTATTCGTCGTTCTGTATGTCGGAGGTCGTTACATAGATCAGATATGTGGTACCTACCTCACGTATTTCGGGAAAGTTGAGTTGGTTCCCAAACACCGCACCCCTCCTGGTCGAATTGGTTCCCGCACAGGTGCGGCATATGCCTCCGAAATATAATCTAAAAAAGTAACATATTTTTCGTCATCTGGTTTCCGCTTCATTAAATCATAATAAAAACGGCCTTCAACTTGCTCAGGGGGTAATAGAGATAGACCAAAGAAATATTTAAGCAAGCGTCCGCCTGGCGAATCTCGGTCGCGGTATGCATCTGCTAACCCTAGAGCCTGTATTTTTCTCCACCAAGACTGTCCTAAGTGGGTCCTGCTGAAACGTGCTCATGATTCATCGTACAGTACCTTACAGCACAGTTCTGTGCAATGCATGCAGCACCTGGGAACCAACTCGACTGGCTAAAAGCGTACTTTGGAACCAATTCGACGTCCACCCAGTTCCCAGTGCTGGAAGTCTAAAAGCAAGCGAACAGGTTTCATCTCGATCCCCGACATCCGAACGAAGAGAGAGACTACAGGATCAATAATAGTGAATATATAGCGTAGGTAGTGTACCCCGCTGTCCCGTGCCAGCGAGATGAGCACAGTCTAAAATTACATAATTTGAACTCAAATTTTATTTCGAAACCCTAAAATAATGTTTAAAATTACAAAATCGCTCTTAAAATTGAAAACATTGAAACCGCAGGCCTACTAATGTTGAATTGCAAACAACGTGAAGTAGAAATGTCGTTCAATACCTCAATTTTTGAAGTTTAGATTAGGACTTATTGATTCTGATTTTCATGTTTCTTGTTGCCCATCTCTGAGAACAAGGCATTATACGTCTTTTCCCTCTAAGGCGGTTGCCTACCTGCCCGCCTGACGTTTTTATCGACTTTGTAGGCAGTTTAACATTGGCTCTTATGGAGAAAACACAAAAAACGCTATTTTTTCTAAAAAAAATATCGAGTTTTACGGGAAATGAAGAGGAACAAAGTTAAAGCCCTCGTAATTTCCTTTCAGCTGACACCTATCTCATATCTTCTGGTTGATTTTTTTTCTCTCATAACGCTGTGTGTTAAATTTCATCAACATGGTAGGCAAATTACGGCAAACGATAGGCAACCGCCTTAGAGGGAAAAGCCTTATACTCGCAAACTGCGTACCACCGGTAGTTGAAAGACTATTGTATTGTATGCAATGGCAACATCATATGATCTTTGAATCAAAAATATCATAACATCAAAAAATATCGTGATATGAGGTCACGAAAAGATCATTACATTTATGAGTTGAATGATCGTAATCTTTTTCCTATTTTCAAAATAGACTTTTTTCAAGTCGACGTCATACAATTTTAGTTACCGTACCTGGTTATTGTTTGCAAAAATACCCACTGTTGCGCCAAAATAAATTCGTACACTCAGGTCGTCGACATAGAGAAGGAAATACTCTTAATGCAACAAATCGCGAAGAAAGCAGAGCAGTGGCCAACTACCCCGACTACCCTGCCCAATAAGCTGGATAACATGATTATTGCGGCTGTAGACGAACATAGCACCAGGAAAAAAAAAAAAACTAACCCGGGGTGATCTTTTCTTTATACCTATTTCACCAGTTAACAAAATCGAATACTGGGTTATCTTGTAATTGATTTTCGTTTTCATTTTAATCGGCAGTATTCTACTCAATAAATGGCAGTACTTTTACAAAGTAACTCGGTTGAATGGCAAAGCGGAATTAAATCGTAGCGAAGAGTTCGAAACGATACTCGGCCGTATTTTGGAGTCATTCGGAGAATCGGACATCGCCACCTACCGGAGTAATTTACATGCTATCGAAGAGATGAACACCAAATGGAATTTGTATGACCGGGTAAATGGCGAAGAAAAATAACCTCTTTCCCGTACTGTATCTAGTTTGATCCCTGATGTTAAATCGAAGATCTGGTTTTGGTAATTCTGAGGCGTAATCCGGTAATAACGGACGAAGTGAATCAGGTCGACGTCGAGATTGCACCACGTTCTAAAACTGGATGGGCATTCTTATTATTACGTTCAGGAGGAACTTTCTGGTTCAGAAACAGGCTCGGGTTTTCAAGAATGCTGAACATCTGGGTAGTTCTGGAAAAAAATACTCAAAATCGATAGTGTCAGTCTTGAGCTTTGGACGATTTTGATTTAATGTGGTGACTTTGAAGAAGTATCCGCATCTCCATTAGTTCGGGATGATGGGTGAAGACTTCTTGACTGGAATTTGTATACCTAATTGGATTCGGTGTTCTGTTTGAAAAACTAGAAATAACTGATTGGGGGCTTTAATTGCACCGGATTGACACATTTATTTTTACTCGTTGTAGGAACTTTTTCGAGTGAAATATCTACCGGTTGTACTGAACACGCTGTTGACGACGCTAGTCGAAGGCTGCCACAAATTGTTGACCGATGAAATACTGTCAGCCACTTACCACATGGCCGCCGTGAATTTTGAAGTATTTTATAACGTTTACCTTCCGTTATTCTTGAAAAGCGTACCAGGCCTGACTGAACAGCGAATTAGCGGTTTACGAAGTAATCTCAACCCGCAGACGGTAAGTATTTCCGAGTACCCGAGTGTTACAATTAACTGCTCCAGAAGAAAATCGAGAATATTGAAATTGAGTTGTCACTGAAATCGATTTTCTGAATATCCTGTCAAATGTTTCGGATGATTTTTTTCCCCCATTGGTTACCGCAATTGTCTTCTTTATTACCAAATTATTTGTTCTCCCTAATGAAAATTCACATTTTCTTGTATGACGAATTTTAGCCCCTTCAATGGTCTGAGGCAAACTTACCAGTTATTGTTGGGATGAGTTACGGATTTTGTCGGAGATCTAGGTCAACCGCTGAACTCGAAAACCTTGAATACTTGTGCTGTTTTGTCTCTGCAAGTCGTGAGGCCGACAATCCATCATACCTCTTATTATTTGAAGGGTACAGGGAAAGAAGCTGGTGGGTCACTTTTTTTGGCGAAATTGAGTTAATACGGTTGGGACGGAAGTAATGAGTAAAAGTAGCTGAGCTATGGGCTTGAAAGGATGCTACAGTCCAGAAAAACGGGTTTCAAAATTCACGTACTGGTAAAGAACCACGGATGTAAAAAAATTGTTTTTCATTTTTCTCGCTTCGACACAAAAGTGACTTACCTGTTTTTTTTTTTGTTTTTTTTTTCGTACTCTTCATTTGCTGTGTATATTTTGGGTGACAGAGATATATTCCAGAGATGTGGGACTGAGTCTATTTTTATCGGGTTAACTTTTTTCTGCGGTAAATTTTTATCGGCTTCCGGTTCTTATTCTTTCATCTTTACAAGTAAAAATACGAGTTTTGAAAGTTTGATTTGGGATTTTTATGATTTGGGAGTTGAGGTTCAGGTCCGGTTCCTTTGAATTTCGGGTTCGGCTGGACCTAGGTATGAATTCCTTATGATTTGGGATAGTGTTTTGCAGGGTCCGAGTTCAGGTTCGGTGAAAATAGAAAAGAATGACGATTTTTTTTTTCATATTTGGGTTCGGTTCCGAAATGCTTAACTCACTCGGATTTGGGTAGTGTTATAATTTCTTTTTGTATCGGGTTCACTCGGGTTCGATTCTAATGTTTCTGGTCTATTCGTACCCTGTATGCAAGCATGGGAAGAGTTGACATAATTTTTCACGGGAATATTCTTGCAGCATGCTGAGAATCTGAAGCATGCTGAGCATTAAACGTTTCTGAATTCCTTTACTTCCTATTAGGTTAGATTGTTATGTGTGGACTGATTTAAAAAAATTTTTCTTGGTTTTTGATTTTAAAGACGTTTACAGTTGGCAGAATTATCGACTTTTCATTGCTAGAATAATAAAGTCTTTGTTCCTTGCAAAATGTTATCCGTTAGTGAAATCGAATCCGTTTGGCTAATTAAAAAAAAGACAAACCTTTATTATTTCACACATTTTCTTGCTTAACAATTTTGAAAAAACTCTAGTAAAATTGCAGAAAACCGTTTTTTGCATTTTTTCGTGTTGAAATATTTCCAATGGGAGAAAGATTTAGGTTTTTAAGCAAAACTAATAGGAAATTCCTGAAGTTCCTCCTCCTCCTCGATAAAAGTGAAATTGGATCTTCAGTGGACAGTACTCTTGAAAAGAAGAAACTTTTATCCACTTTCATTTGTTTGTATGACAATTTTACAACTTTTCTATCTAAATTAAAAAAAAAAAACACTGCATGAGCTCACAATGTACATAAGTGACCTGCCAGGAAGAAAAGGACCTGTGCGCAAAAAAATTATTTTGTAATAACAACTGTTTTTGACTAATTTTTCCCGTGGTGTTGTCGAAAAAATTCTAATAAATTTTCCCAAACTGCTGTAAGACTTCAAAGTTGAGTGTTTCCATAACGTGAAAATGTTATCAATTTTGTTTATCCGCTCTCCTGTAAAATTTACATTTTTGCACTCGGGTCCCTTTCTTCCTGGCTGGTCACATATATTTTTAATAAGACAAAATTTATGTTTTGTAAAACAAAATCCCCCCTTCTTTTCACCAGTGAACACATGCATTTGTCGGTCGTCAAAATTGGTCCATCAGTTATCAACTAAACTGGAGAAAGAAAGAGCATTTTTTTAAATTTTCTGAACTTTTTTTTTGTATTTTTGAAAATTACGAAGAAAATACTACTTTTTGTTTTCCTGCTTACTCATCTAAAAATGTGTCCAGTCTAGCGTTTTTTTTTCCAACAAAGTAAATGAAGAATCTTCTTAATATACGAGTAAATACATAAACCTGTTCGTTGACAAAATGGAGCCCTCAGTTGGGGTAAAAGAACTTTTATTCTCCTACTCGTTTGTTCTTTGACAATTTTGAAGATATTTTTGCTTCCTAATAAAAGACTAATTTTTTGCTTGTCAATCTTAAAATATTTCCAGTGATGGGCAATGGGCCAAATTTACGTTTTGCAGCTAGACGAATAAGAACTAACATCTCTTCCATCTCGTAAACTCACAATTGTTGGTTGACAAAATCGGTCCTCATTTCGTAAAATTTTCGTAAACAAAATGGAAGTTTCATTTTTAACTGAATGATTTTGAAGTGTTCCTCTATTAAAATCCCCCCTCCCCCAACGCACGAAAATTTGTCCGTTGGCTGCTCAGAAAAAATACACTATTGCTTACGCTCCTCTCCTTCCATTTATTTCAAAATGTTTCCAATTAACTAGATGTACTTTTCACAGTTTAAAAATTAGCATCCTCCTTTGCCAACATACGTAGAAAATTGACTTTTTTAAAATCAAGAATCGAATCCTGAGTTTACAGTACTGAAAGAAAATAAGCAATACTTTTGTCGTTACTTCATCTCAAAATTTTTGCGAGCAATGGTGGCAGACTTGAACTAAACGGTGAGAGCAGTTTAAATCCGAACTCGAGAAGATGAGATTTTATTGGGTTCTGGTTTGAATTTTGTTGGTGGATGGTTTTTAGCATTTTATGTGCTTTCACTGCGTACTTGGTGTACTCGAGCGAAATTAACTCTTCATGGTGACAATTCAGTTCAGTGGTTGACATTTCCATTTTCTTTCAGCCATGAGCGAAAACCGTAATTTTTCTTCCAGCCATGTTGGTTTTCATTAGGGTACGAAAGCATATAAAATGTTACACTACGTGTCTCTATCGTATTTGATGCTTCAGGTTTTCTGTAAGCACGTGGCATTATAGCAAGCTTCTATAAAATGGGATACGAATTTAATAAAGAAATGTTTTCGAGTTCGGGCTTGGGTGGGCCTGGGTTCAGATTCGGGTTGTATTGGAGGAGAAGTTGGTGGAGAAATTTTTCGCGTTTGAACCAGAAAAAAAACCCGAAGTCGAACCTTTGTTTATTTTGAATCATAATTTACGTTTCATAGTCAGAGAAATTGAACCTCTTTCACCGCTTTTACAAAAGTAGTCACCAGGAGAAAC
The DNA here is from genome assembly GCA_031841125.1 of Acanthococcus lagerstroemiae. Lineage (NCBI taxonomy): Eukaryota > Metazoa > Arthropoda > Insecta > Hemiptera > Eriococcidae > Acanthococcus > Acanthococcus lagerstroemiae. Next base: position 36,522,009 of record CM063108.1, on the reverse strand, counting down.
CGGTTTCTTTGACGACAATGTTAAAAGAAAAGAAGGGAAAAAATTCGTTTCTTGTGATAATGATTTTCGGTGACAAAACACATATTTTGTCGGAATTCCACCCTCTTGCCATCTTAAAAGTAATCGAAAAATTATCAGTTGCTGAAATTAATTGAAGAAGGAAGTTTTTACTCATCTCTTGCATCGCGCAATGTTTCAATTGGCAAAATTAATAGTTTCGTAGTTGGGCAAATTACACCCCCCCCCCCTCCCCCGAAAATACAGAAACCGATTAGCGGGAAATTTCGGTCCTTCGTCAGAAAAACTGAAGAAAGAAAAAAAGGAATATTTTTTGTTTTGTCAGATTTTGAAAGGATTCCAGTTGGAAATCTTGTCGTTTGAACAAATTAAATTTCAACCCCTTTCCCTATAAGGATAGCCTGACTCTTTGAGGTTTCCGAAGGGGACTCTTAATGAAAAATAAAAGACCATAATTTCTATGAAAAAAGAAAATTAAATTTTGCCTCTCTTAAAATGAAAGTCCATTGCTTCTGTTCCAGTGGTATTTTGTTTTTAAAAGTGTTAGCTCCTCTTCCGTCTCCGTATCCAACAATAACATTGAATGAATATTGAATATTGTACGTTGACATTTGCAGTTGGCGATATTAACGTATTTTTTTCATAGAAAAATATTAATGTTGTTCTTTCACCCGCAAAAGAAAAGTGTATGGCAAAGTTAAGGAAATTATCGGTGTAAAAACAGGGTGGCCACTTTCCAGGAAAAACTGCTAATTAGGGAAAAGTCAGGGAAAAATTGTCGAAAAGTCGGGGAATTTTCAAAAAATAAATTTTTAATAAAATTGTCTGGTTTAGAAGTATCATGGTGGCTGGTACCTGTGTTTAGTTCTATGTAAGATTTTTGTTAATTGCCTGCTGGGATTTAAACCTGCACTCGAGTGCGCTGCAAAATTACCTGTGCGGGTGTTAGCGGGTGAAAACGAGTGAGTGATCATGTGTACTTTCAAATAGAAACCCTGTTATCTTCAGTAGGGTTAAAAACCGAGTAAAAATTATTCTGCCAGTAGAACTGATTATAATTTAAATTTTTCGTGATGATACAGTTGAATTTAGGACAAATTTCTTTTGAAAGTGAATTTCTCATCAACTTAATGATAGTTGAAATTTGCTACATGCTCAGGGTAAATCATATATGATCACTCCCACATATGCAGGGCTGCCAACACTTGAAACTCCAAGTTTAAATCCCAATTGGTGGAAAATTACGGTACTATACTCTGTTCGCAAATAGAAAGGATCAGTGTAAACAAAGACGCAAATACGAACACATGCACACAAGCGCAGAACGTAATTCCCTATAAAATGATAACGCTAAAATAGGTATACATCAATACATGCATACAACAATCAAATACTTACAGGTACCTACTTCACACCGCAGATACCGCGAGTTCCATAATGTTTGTTTACATTGACCCTTTCTGAATCCATTGTTGTGACTGTACAAAATCAGTAGGCACCCCTTTGTTGTCCAAAAACTTCCTTCACCGTCTACAAAAATTCCTTTGTCTATTAGAATAACCTCATCGTTTGAAAATCGTATCCCCCTGCCCCAGTGGGAGGGGGTAGAGTGTTAGGACTCACACATGCCTTGAGGTACATATTATACATTGTACATTCCATGAAAAAATCCCTTAAAAAATGAATTTGAAAATGCTGAAAAAAATAACCTAAAATTATAAATTATTGGAACGATATTACTCTTATACTCGCAGAATATCTTCGATAGTTCGTCCGAAGAATATTTTCGGCAAATTCTTATTCTAATGAGTGTTCCCAAGAAAGTTCTGTTTTCCAACCCAACGAACTGTGGTATTCGCTAACGAGTACGCGTTTCTAACGTTCTCTTTTATCGTTGCCAGGATATGCCCACCTTCTTCCAAATTATCGGCCAATTAATAAATGATATTCGATCGTACCGAATGGAAAGCGGATTTACGTGAATGTTACCATCTAGATCAACATGAATATCGCCAACCGGATTGGACATGAGACTCTCCGGCATGGATGTTGCCGTCGTAAGAGAATACACAATATACAGCGTATACGATACAAAGTCACGAATTTTGCACGTATATCACTCAAGTACGATCATTTTCGCTATCGTATTTCTACCGTGCTATCGCGGCTGTCGTTATAATTACCCCGCTTATTTTCATTATTTATTTATGTTTTTCGCCCCTTGTTTCCGTTTGTTCATTCGCGCGTTTGATATTTTTATAAACGACTCGTCAATTAGTTTGATTTTTTTATTATTTTTTCTAAATACATTTTACCCGAGTTTTTTGTACCACATTGTGTATTCCTTGTGTTCATTGCACGCTGTACTATTTTGAATAGAATGTGTCGAACATGCGATCAATATCTTTCATGTTGGCGCAGCGATGCGAAGTGCTTTGGCCTTTCAAACAGTGCTGCTGAAATATGAGAATTCTCAGCTATTTCAGACCTTCGTTTCGGTTCTCGTATTTAGGCGACGCCGCACCAAATCGCTTTAATCCGCCAAAGAGTTTGCGGTCACTTTGTGAACCGTGTCCAGTTAGTGTCGTTTCAGCAAACGCAATTTCACGGGCTCTGATGGAACGGTTATTAGGTTTAGTTTAATGTCAACTGTATTCATACTCTGCAGATGATACGACAGGACAATCTATACGGAAAGGAAAACCGAATAAGACAGAATACCCAACTTATATACCGGCACAGGTTATAGAGTAGAAAGAACATCATTACCGTTCTGATGGTAGAAAGCATTTGACTTTCGGCTAGTTTCCGCCCGATGCACGATCTGCCGCCCATTGCGTAAGGCAAACTAGCGTACACATTGTTCACAGCGACGTATCTGGCACTACCGTCGGCTGTCTCTGAGTCGCAGTTACGCTGCCAGCGATCCGGCTTGAAAGTATTCGCTTCAGGGAAATATCGCTCGTCTCTTCCGGATGTGTACATTGACATGCTCACCAGTTGCTGAAAATAAGGCGACATGGCTGCGATCAATTGCCGCTGCTCGGTTCTCTTCATTTTACGGATATGATCGCGTAATCATAGTTTATACGCTGTAACACTGTTTTGAAGTGAACGTTCGCTTACTCCGGCTTCGACCAAATAAGTTGGACCACCGGGGACACTCATTTCCATTTGGCACGGCAGATATCTCGCGATGAACGGCGCTACAGGATACAGACGAGACGTTTCTTTCAGAATATTCTTCAGCAACTTTTCCCCTTCTCCTCTATGGCTGTTCAGTTCCGAGTGCAGTCTTTCTCGAATGTTTTCATGTTTTCCAAGTAAATACAGTGTCCACTGGGTTAGCGTCGCAGTCTGTAACAAAAACAACAGTCAACAGAACAGGCTAGCTGCATATCGGTTGAGGTTTGATGGGGCATTGACAGAGAGAGGAAAATGTAAACATAGTTTTCCTGCAATGAGATCTTGTGGGATGCAAAAATTTATCTGACAGGAGGAAGGAGACAGAACGTAATATGTTACACCAACTTAGAAGTTTCAAATAAGAAGATATGTCTTCGTGTATACTGTTAGACAGCTTTCATCTCTCGAAATTCAGATTCGTAGAAAAACATAGATAATCCCCCCCCCCCCCCCCCAAATGTACTACTAACTTTAGAATCTCTAATGAAAAGGTATGTTTCATCCGTCTAGTATGTTCTGTTACACTGAAATTGTTTCCACCTTTAGTCTATAAGTTGGAAAAAAAAGAGTAATATTCATAGCCTACATCAGAGAACTTCCTACACACATATTTCCACCCATACCTTGTGTAGCTTGATGTCAAAGTCAATCAACATTCAAATCAATGAAAAAGGTTCGAGACCAGTCCCACTCCTGCAGTTATGTTCAGCAAAGTTCAATATCAGATAAATATTGTCTCGCAATCGTCTCGCTCCCTGAAGAAGAACAAAAAACTTAATTGGAGTTAATCGAGTTTTACCAAACTCATGTCTACTATAAAATAACGTATTAATGACAGCAGTGAGTGAGTTTTGAGAAGTCTAAATTAATTTCAACATATTATCCGCAAAAAGTATTTACTATTTTCAATGAGTCTTAAATAGTCTTTATAGAGTTCCAATAAGTCTCATTGTGTCTAAATTGGAATTTCAAGAAGTCTGACAAAGTTCGCTCGTGAATCTTAAAGAGTCTTATTGTGGCCTCGCGAATCTAATGAGATTCAATTGAGTTGTACCGAATCGATATCAGCGAAAACAAGGTAAATGAAAGTCCACGAGTTTTGAAAATCCTGCATTAATTTTCAGCAGGCTTTAGTTTTCTTAATAAGGCTTAAGCATCGTGAGTCTAGATAGTTTTATTACATCATTGAGTTCCGATAATCTTAGTGTGGCTGAATGCATGAAGGAGTAAATTATATGCCAGCGAGCATGGTCTGTCACTGTGTGTAGTTTTGAGATTTCATAAGAGATGGACTAACAGACTACTCCACTCAGCCTCCAAATCGTTCCTTAGACTTGAGGAGTCTGATAAGAATCTTGAAGAGTTTTACAAAATATTAGGCAACACTGTAGCAGGTAAAACGAGAAGATCGCAGTTCAGCTAAATTGTTATCGTATGACCACACTGATTCCTTTCCCGCTTTATTCCGCATGCAAGTAAAAATGTACATGTGGAATGATGTCACGTTTTCACCTCCTTACCCTTCTTCCTCCTAATTTCTAATCTTTCTTTTGGCTTTCCTCGGCTAATCTACCCCGATACAACGGTACTTCGTTTCCTCCTCGGCGACGTTTCGTACGTGCACTTTTCAGTTTTTAAGTCAGGTCGTTGTTAACGCAATTTTTTGTTTACATTTGGGTTTAATTCTTTTCTTCAAACTGTTTTTTCTCAGTTTTTCGTGACAGTTTGGTTTCTACACCGTGAACTGCCGTCTTCGCAGGTCTGTGCGTTTTCCGCCCACCCCGGAGCTTCAGAAGTTTTTCCGTTCGAGTTTGCGCTTCTCTGATGTCCACGATCCGCTATGTGGTCTGAGTTTGTTTTTCTCGTCGTTTGCGGAATAAAATGTGTTTTGATATGATGAACTAAGTTCTTTTTTGTGAGGGGAGGGGGAGGGGGGATATGGGCAATGTGCAGGAGAATGTGAGATCGTAAGTTTTTCGATTTACTTCAATTTTTTGTTCCGGAATTTGAAACGACTTAACATGTTTAGTGTCCATTTCAGAGTGTGAGTGAACTTGGTAATACTGCATTTGTAGGGTGTGCTAATTCACTTTTCTTTCTTCTGTAGCCTAGAGCGCTTTCGGCTGTTATGCTATCATCAAGGGAGTACCCTAAATGAGACTTGTCTCTTGTGGTCCTGTAGTCATAGTCGAGAGTAGTACCGTATGGTGAACCTGTTTAGTCGTGTGTTCCTATTGGTTGTCTGTGATTATGCAGTCGGTCCAATCAATGAGTGTTACTAGTTGTGTGCTCCTATTGGTTGTCTGTGATTGTGTAGTCCGTCCAATCCGTGGGGGTTATGTCATTTGTTGGAATAAGTTCTCGCTTTGGAAGTTAGTTGTTGTGTTTATTAGGCTGTTTTGTTTTGTTTTTGCTTTTATTATTTCTAGTTGTTCTTTTAATTTTCTTATTCTTGTGTTGTTTTCTATGTGTAGGATTTTGTACACTGCAATGACCAAGGGCATAACAATGACAAATTGACAGAAAAGTACAAAATCCTACACATAGAAAACAACACAAGAATAAGAAAATTAAAAGAACTAGAAATAATAAAGGCAAAAACCAAAAAACCTTATAAATACAACAACTAACTTCCAAAGTGACAACTTATTCCAACTAATAACATAACACCCACGGATTGGTTGGACAGACTGCATGATCACAGACAACCAATAGCAACACACGACTAAACAGGTTCACCATAATATAGTCCTACTCTCGACTATGACTACAGGACCACAAGAGACAAGTCTCATTTAGGGTACTCCACTGATGATGGCATAACAACTGAAAGCGCTCTGGACTACAGAAGAAGTTAAAGTGAATTGGCACACCCTACAAATGGAATAGGACTTAACATGTGATCTGGGTAACCACCTTTCTTTCCCTGGCAATACCACACCTGGGAGGTCTCTAGTGAGCTAGTCGGGATACTTTCCTCAGGCTTTCTGGGCTTTTCTAGGTCGGCCACTAACGCCGATATTTTGATTTGAGCACGTCCTCCGGTCGTAAGGCAGAAAGGTGCGACCGGAGACAAATGTCGGCATTTCTCTGTGAACACCCTGTCTCAGGGTCGTGCATGAAAAAATGTCACAACAATCTTACCAAGTTTTAGTCGAACTGAATGAATCTTATCGAATTTCGATTTCTAATATTTTTAGCGCTTTTCTCAAGCTGTTCTCCTGTTCCTGGGTCCTCTCACTCCCCATTTCTAGCGACAAGAGATTACTGCAAAAACATTTAAATTACTAACTTTGAAAGGACAATACATACTCACAGTATCACCAGCTGCAATAATAAAATCGATCACTACTCTGCGTATCATCTCGAATGGCACATTGGCGTCGAGCATATCGCGTAGAATTCCATCATGGTCGCTAAAAGTACACATGCGGTCGAGTAAATCGGAAGCTGGAAGAAGAAATAATTTTACTGATTTTAGATTCGTGTATAGTGTACATTACCCTTCCCTCTTCGTCTGTCTATAGGTTCGTCTAGGGTGCAAACACCGATTATAGATCAGTCCGCATACGATGGATCACGTTTTCATGGTATAAGCATGTACTTTTCACAACTCATTAAACCATTTGAAAATGAACTTTTAGTATTCAAAGCGGATCAAAAATTTTCGGTCCCTTAGCTGATCAAAAAATTCCTCGTCAGTATTCCAAACGGAAACAATTTCAAGGCCCAGCAAGGACCCGCACAGGCTTCTGCTACAAACTATGAGAACCGGAAATTTTGATCCGCACTGGATATTTTGAAGTTCGAATACTCCTATTTGAAACCACATTTCGAACGGTTGCGGAGTAAAATGCTACTTACATATTCTCATGGATTCATCGACAGCATGAACAAAGCGATTCCACAATTTTAAATTGCAAGCTTTGGCTAAGTCCGCTGGTACGGTGGACAATTTCACGCTACATTCGAATATTTCACGAACTACGGTGGCAAACTGCCGGATGCGTGGCAAAAACGAATGATGATGTTCGATGAATGGGCTGCCCAAAATGTGGAATATCATGACTGTAATCGAAACAAAAATTACGTTTATAATGCTAATGGTATCTACACTGCTGCAATATTGCAAATCAAAACGACGTTCTTCATAAGCACCGTGCCCGAAATGTATGGCCGCAAAACTTCGATCATGTCTTTTATCACAACCTGCAAACTCATGTTTGGTTTCAGATAATAAAAAAGGAGGAGTAAGCACGTTTCGTTGCCTCGCGTGAACCTCAAATTGTTGGATAAGTAACCAGCCTTGTTCCGTCTGTCAAAATAGTCGCACAAGAAAAGCATTGAGTTTAGTACCTCGTACCTTCACCTATCAGCAACAAAATAATTCCATCAACTTACACGTTATTGACAAAACGTAAAGATGCTCTTCCAAATGAGTGACTTCGCCATTGTGCCTCGAATTACGAAGCCAAGTTTTCACGTGTCCTTCCAAAAAGTCGGTTCTTTCAATTTTCGTTTTAAAATCTTCCTTCGATAAAATACGATTGAGAATTTTTCGATATTCCAGCCACTCTTCTCCGTCCCTAAAATTTACCGCGCAAGCGTTGCCGATAATTTCAAGAAGTACGTGACATTTAATTCGGATAAGGGAGCCGTGTTACCTGATTTGAATTTAATAAGTAACATCAGTTATAATACAGGGTACCCATGTTCGAAGGACTAGGCAGGCATTTGAACTACACATCCAGCTAGATCAAGAGAAACGTGGGAATCGTATACTTCCATTAAGTATTCCACTGTACAGGGAGCCCATATTCGAAGGATTAGGCAGGCGTTTGCATTACATTTAGCGAACTTAAGAAAAACCTGGGCAGTATACTTACATGAAGTACAATCCTCTGTGATTTCCTCTCATTTCGTTATATAGCCGCCATGAATCAGGTAGTACGTGTTTCGGGTATTTGCCTTCGTTTGCGAATACTTGTCGTATCAGTTCGGCATCGCACACAAATACACTGTCGATCGGACCGATACGTTCTCGAAAAATGCCGCCCAACTGCTTATGACGATGGTCGATGTATTCATGAAGCTTCGCCGGACCACCGGCTAGCAGTACCGCGAATAATGTGCCGACAACAGGAAGTTGGTGAGGACTTGGTATATCGTGCATGATCTGCCTTTGGTTGGCGATTGTACCCGAAAATTTACGACAAGAGCTCGGATTCACAAGCCTGTAATAAAATAAACAGTAAGTCGACCGAACGGTTTCCAGCCTTGGATTCCTAGAGCAGGGCCCGATGCGAAAAAATGGTACGAGCTCGATGCTTCCTTGAGATCGAATCGATGCTAAGCTGCAAATTTTCGTTTTTCTCGATGAGTGTGCATAGGCATTTACAACGCCCAACTGCCTTTGAGCTTATTGGTTCCTGAATGAAAGAAATGATCTATAACCGGCTTACTTGTAGAATAAGTGATTCGTGAGCCAAGTTTGACTTCTCAGTTTGTACGAAGACGAACGAGTACATCGCGAAAACAACATATTCCATCGGCTGGCCATGTCCTAGAATGCTGAATCGTTTTCTAACCTGAAACTGAAGCCTGAAATGACATAAAGCATCTTGAAATATTCCATTAAGTCGATTTAGGAACGAAAATTCACGAAACTATACGCAAAATATACAAGGTGAAAAAGATGAATAACTTTATTCATGTTATATCTCGATAAATTTTACCTATCCTCAGTGTTATCGTTCATAGTAATGATTTTAGTTTTTTGTAGCTTGCTTTATAAGTGATTCGATTCAACGTGATAGTCATTCAACTCTATTTCAGTTGGATAGGATGAAAAAAGTTGAACTATTTTATGATAATTCATGTTAATACTCAGACGGCCACAATGTGAATACAGTCTGGCATATATCGAAGATGACATACGTACAGAGTTGAATTACCTTTCCGGCGTAGTTATTATCGGCTCCTTCTATTCTAATCTCTCATAATAAAACGATCTGTTCGGCCATATTCTGTGGTCTCGGTATTTTTAACAGCCATTACCATTGACCTCACTGATTTTGACGTAACAAGTAGCACCGGCTCTGCGAAAACATTCGAATCTTCGAGACATCCCCTGATAGAACGAAGCAAGAGTGGACCGGCCATGTCCAGCCACCCGTCACCCGTCGACCCGTCTAGATAACTGGATATCGTGGTGAGGTTACGTTAACCGGGCAGCGCAAATTTGGCGCTCGATGCCAATCGAGCGCCATTTCCGATAGGCGCTCACTTTGCGCTATAATCGAGCACAGTAAATCTGGTGTATATCTGGCGTTGATGCCGGGATTTGGGCTAACGCCATGATTTCCTGACGAGCATGTACGTAATCGACTGAGTGGGAACTTCGGCCGGTAGCTGGTGCGATTTCTGAGAATCTGGCCGGCGCATTTGATAGTTTGGGCATGATGTAATTGTTGCAGTAAGGGAGAAAATCAGGTAGACAAGACGAAGGATTTCCAGATGGTACTCGTCATGGAGGTCTAGATATAGATATAAAACCACATAGCAGCGTTGCCAACCCATGAATTGAAAAGACCCTTGTGTAGGTGGAGAAAAAATCACTTTTTGATGATATTCATAAAAACTATACGCATGTACAGTGTGATCGACACAGTTGACGTATTATACAGAGATTTTTGATTATCAAGGTATACGAGTCCCTCTAGTCAAAAAAGAGAAGCAATCATTGGGGAAAAAATGGTGTTTGCTAATTTTGAAAAAAAATAGGGCATCCTTTTTTAGCGGTTTGAAAGACTATTTCCCTTAAAAAAAAAAAGTGTACAATCTGTTCTGCCTGGTATGTAGATTTTTCCCCAATCAATCTTCGATTGAATTTTGCGTACTGTCCTTTTCTTCTTGACAAGTCACTTTTCATTTTATTATTTTATTACAGCTCTGATTCGAGCAATTCGTCCCTCTAATCGGCCCACCGTAGCATGAGCCTCCATCACCCTTTTCCACAAACTGTTAGAAAAAATTTCCGATAATTTCCGAAGAATCTCATGGGAAATCTTTGGAAAAATTTCCAATGTTTTCCAAAAAATTTCATCAAAATCCTACGAGAAAATTTTCCGATTGTTTTTGAAGAATTTCATGGAAATATTCGGGGGAAACTCCGATAGTTTTTGAAGAATTTTTATTAGACAATCTTCAGAAAAAATGATCGATGATCTCCGAGGAATCTCATCGAGAATCTTCGGGAACGATCTCCGATGATTTTAAGAAATTTTTCATCGGAAAGTTTTGGAAAAAAATTCCATTAATTTCCGAAGATTTTTATCGGAAATCTTTAAAAATAAATGAAATTTCCCGAAGATTTTCGATGAAATTCTTCGGAGATCATCGAACAGTTTTCCTGAAGATGGTTTAATAAAAATTCTTCAAAAACCATCGGAGTTTTTCCCCGAATATTTCTATGAAATTCTTCAAAAATCATTGGAAAATTTTCTCGAAGGATTTTGATGAAATTTTTTAGAAAACATTGGAAATTTTTCCAAAGATTTCCTATGAGATTCTTCGGAAATTACAGGAAATTTTTTCTAAAAATTTCCTACATTGTTAGAAATTTTCCCGAAGATTTAAAAAAAAAATTCTTTGGAAATCATTGGACACATTTTACCTGAAATTTGTTGATAAAATACTTTAAAAACCGTCGTAGTTTTTTCCCAATGCCTATTATTCTTCAAAAATTAGCGAAAAATATTTTCTCGAAAAATTTTCAAGAAATTCTTTGGGAAACATTGGAAATTTTTTCCAAAGATTTCCGTTGAGATTCTTTGGAAATTATCTGAATTTTTTTTCTTTCCAACATTTTCGATGAAATTATTCCAAACTAGCGTAATGTTGCGTGTTGATTTTCACCAGTACGACCTTTCCATAGTGGAACACATCAACGTGCGCTTTATGGGACTTTCCTTATGTTGCTTGATGAGCTGTTCCACACTGTATATGCCTGTAATATGTTTTCTAGTTGAATACCCATATTTTTCCCCAGTTTAAATATTATGTACCTAGTTTTAAAATGTTTGAAGATATATCTAAGTACCTAATATACTTTTCTAGTAGGTAATAATAATAATAAATAAAACCTACCAATGTGTTTGCCTGAATTTTTCCCATTAAAATTTGGCAAGAGTAAACGATCAGGCTGTAGCTAGAACTATAGGGAAGGTCTCAGGAATCTTTGCGGGAGGCAGATAGAGGATAACAAAATTAGTTCCAGCAGAAAGCCATAAAAATAAATTGTCCGTAATAGAAAAGATCTTTGTCTCTCTGTGTCATCCTGACTGCCAAACCCGAATTATGAAAATTTTTAATTGTCACATTTTGATATTCCTGTTCATTTTGTGAGAAAAAATAATGCTGATTTCTTGAGTTCAGCAGGACATTTGGGTAGATGGCACTGCAATAAAGTTGTCACAGTGATGACTCTTGAGTCACAAAAATGAGCAACCTTTTTCACAATTTGTGACGGGCGCGTTCGTGACAAAACCGAAGAGAAAGATGAATAAAAACACACGTGCAGTTTTTCAGGCGGAAAAAGGGCTCAATTAGCACCCTGCTCGGTGGAAGTTATAATTTTCCTCAGCATATTATTATAAAATCTCAGAATAATTTTTCACCAAATTAATTAGTTACCTTGATCCTGGGCGTGCTGATAGAGAGCGGAAATTGGATGTTACCGAAAATGCGTTTAGGAGGGTTATATTCCTGCTGACAACAAAATGTGGATACACAAATATTGGTCCTCTTTTTTCTACATGGCATTGTAGTCAAATTAGAAATAAAATTTGATATGAAAGTTTAGTAACCATCACGTTTTGTTATCGATATTTGCATCAACTTTGATGAATAATAATTCACAAGTTATTAATTTTAACTATACCTCGACTGTGAAGATTTTTCTGTTTCAAAACTGTCCAGTTAAGCAATGACGGATTTTGAACGTCTACCAAAAGAGTCGACTTTTGAACCGACCGTGTTTCAGGGAGGAGACTCAGCTACTTCAAGACTACGACCCTGCTAGAAGCTGTACTAGCTAAGTGCCACCAGCATTCCTCCATACCAAAGGAACAAATTCATATCCTCGACCTTCCTCTCACATTTCACGCCCCGCCTGGGAACAGGAGCGCTGGCCCAAATTCCTGATTCTGGCAGCAGTGCCAGATATATACCAATTACCAGATTGCGCTTCATCCTAATGCAAATCGAACAGAAAACCAATCGAAAATGTACGCTATTAAGTAAAAAACGTTCAAGCGACATTATTTGTTGACAAAATGAGTTATTACTATCACTGGAAAGAGCGTACCTAAAAAGTAGAATTTTTTTAATTGGGCCCCCGAAACAAAAGCGTGTATCCACGTTGAAAAAATTTTATCAATAAACGCTATGTCCGTAAACCGGCATTATTCATTAGCTTTTAATATGTTACGTTTTCTCAAAAAACAGATTTTATCGCTTGACCGGTTTTGCTTAACAGCGTCCAAACTGGCATTCGATTTGCACTAGGCCAAATTTTTTCGCCGACGTCAATAAGCCCAGAATTCTAGCAACGGCGCTTGCATGCACTTTCAATGGGAAGGCGCTCACGCCAGTCTACCGTGAATTTAGTGCTGTCCCGTGGCCCTACAATTTCCAGGCGAACACGCCTTAGTGGATGTTGCCAAAAAATTCACTTTTTTCTTTCATATTCACGTTAGGAAGGTAGGGACTTTAATCAGAACAACCTATTAAGACCAGATGAAACTTCCGATAATAACCGTTAGGTACCCAACAGTGGGTACCAGCCTGAGTCGGATCTTGATCAAAGTTATGGTAGAACACTATTTTGCGGAATTTCAAGGGGAGGGCAGACTCCCGCGACCCACCTCCCTCGACTACGCCACTGATCTGGAAAAGCTATTAAGGTTGACAATCAGGTTGGTAGAACACGCCATCGCCAGGCTTTGCAAACCTATATCTCTCAGGAAAGCGTAGAACCGCAGGATTGTGCGGGGATATTTATAAAAAACTCCCCTCCATGAGGAGTCCAGTACTGACCACGCACCTCAATTTTCCGAGCAAATTAACGAAAAAGAAATGACAATTGCACGCAAAATTTACTTTAGCCAAATGATAGTATAACTAGGTACAAAATGTTGGAAAAACAAAAAAGTCTTAATACTACAGCTAGCTGAACTCGAGTAGGAGCTGGACGAGTATGTCAGCCATTTTTGGAGTCAGTGGGACTACCACGTCGAGTTTCGAGTTCGTAAGCCCGAAGCAGAAAGTTGTGCTCGAATTCAATGGCATTTCCACGTACCTTGGCGGATTCATTTGGAATGGTTACACCGCCGATCCGATCACACAAAGGCCGAGATTGCCAAAACAGAATACAACTTAATATTACAGCATGTTTACTTTTTCGCGTACAGTTATTCTGTGATTTGGTTTTTTAAAACTTCATTTTGTTCAAAATTTGGTTCCAAATTTTTTAACATTCACGATTTAGCTTACCATTAGCAAATTGTGGTATGACTTCGGGTTTTACTTTCAAATTATTAAGGAACCTGCGTGCTGACATATGCTTCGCTCATGTCGGCCTGTCTTTGCCCTTCACCCCTCAGCTTATCTGCTTTTCAGACCGACTACTTGCTTATCTGTCCAGCAAGATAATTCAATGACTGTTGTGGGTTGGATGTCTACCAGTCTGACTGGCTGGTTTTTGTAGTAAGAGAGCTATCCCTAAAATTTTTCGGATTCAAAAAGGTAACCCATCTACAGTTTGTTCCGCAACAGGAGAAGAGACCAAGTTTTCAACACATATAGATATTGGAATTGATATTGGTAATGCCAAAGTGACATCACTGAAGTGGTTATCAACATTAAAGATGACTAGACAAAAGTAGTACAGACCACTATTACAACTACAGAAGCTACATCAGGACCACAAGGCTAGCCGACGACTTGAGGTAATTAGGTGAGAAGTGAGTGGTACCTTGAGATTGCCTCTTGCAATTACTTGGAATTTGAAGCAGACTGGTTAGTTAGGTTTTATGAATGGCCCAGTTGTTATAAGGTCCCATTTTACTACAGAGATGTTACATTCTGGCAGTATTCCAGGAAGTAGTAAATAGATGGTAGTTGCAATGATCAAAGTTGTAAAGGAATTTCTTTTCGAAACAGGAGTGGGGGAAAACAGCATAAATACAGATACACTGGAAATATAGAATAACTTGCACATCTTTTAGTACGTTACGGAAAATGACTAGAATTTCTGTGTAAATTAAGAAGAGGAAAGTTATCCACAGATAGTTCGTGAAAATGATGTCTCGACTGTCTGTGACTGTGTTTAATGCTCTGTCAACTCTGTACAAAGTCTTCGAGAAATTGGAAAACTCTTTATGTCTTTCAGGCAGTCCCCGTGAGTGGTTCTCACACTGTCCCCATGACTGTGATCGATGATAGAAGGGCGTATGGCGATGCACGCATGCCAAATTGGCCTCGGGACACCGCACCCCCCTATCCGGAAACGCTCCGAATGGGCCTGCATCAGAATACGGTCCCGCGACTGTGATAGATAGGTGTCCATACCACTGACAAGAAAGTACTCCATCAACATTTCGACTGCGCTTGGGCGGATTTCATGCAAATGAGAAGTCAGCATCGATTATGGTTTTTCCCAACTTTTGAACATTTTAACTTATAATTTACCTGCAGTTTCTTATTGCCCTCCTGTTCTCGCGTAGGTTAAGTACCCCTGAATAGGATTTTTTATAATATTAAAACGCCGGTCGCTCGGACTGCATCTTCTTCTCGAATCCTCGATTTCTCTTTTATAGCCTTTTTGTTCTGCCTTTCCTCTTATTTTTGTCCTTCTTTTCAACGGCAATTTGAGCGAACCTTCTTGCCGGGGTATCGGAGTTCTGTTTCAGTAGTAATATCGTACAGTACGAGTTGTGTATACGTTTTTTGGTTCGATCATCGACTCGTGAGTCAATGAGCCGTTTAATCATGTAAATATGAAATACAGTCCACTTAATTATTATTTGCGTTTTAATTTCGCACCCATACACCTCCTCTTCCCCCGTTACAATTCACCATGACTGAGCAGTGATATGAGACCTGTCTGTGAACACATCCACAGAGGCGTGTTTCTAAAATACAAGTACAAATGAAAGCGGCAAACAAATCGCGAGATTCGACGGTATTATCTATATGTATAGTAACTCGAAATACGTACAAAAGCTAATATAAAGGAATAATGGAGTGAGAGCGCTTTAACGTTTTGAACAGTATCGACTGAAAAAATGAGATCTATTGGACGACTGCGCACATACAGCTATACTGTCTAACAGTAAAAAATAGAAAAAATAAAAATATATATACGTTAACTTACAAAATCACAAGTTCGCGGGTAGAATCAACATCTACCAATGAGCACAGCACATACAGTGTTCACAAAATGACTAGACCACATACGAAGTTGAAGTTTTCGAATGCGCAACAAAATCACTATATTAACCTATGCAATCGGGGGCCTGATTCGGACGATAGCGCTCCTGCTGCTGTTTGATGAACGCGCTCAACCGATTCAGCAGGAACTGCTTATCGTGACCCTCCAGTATGAGTTGCCGTTTCAACACCAACACCATTTGCTGATTCACCACGTACACGGCGTAGAAGTAGTAATTAGTCAGCAACAACAACACCAGCAACGGCACGACGAAGGTGGATGACCGACAGAACGCGATCGTTTGATTCACCCAGCTGGGGAATTGATCGAAGGTGGTGGTGACAACCGCCCATGCCTTGTCGTACTTGGTGAATGGACCGTGTTGCTGCGACGGCTGCATCTCGACCAGCGAGTACGCCCACGGCACGACGCTAAACGCGAACGAAATGAGCAATATGAACATGTACAGCGAGTGTGACCGCGACGCGTAATAAACGTCGGACGCCGGCTTACAGTTCACCAGGCAGGCGAACTTCTTCACGTAGAAAATGATCGATATGATTAGCACACCGAAGGCGGGCAGCAATGGGGCATAGAAGCTCCCCAACCAAATGATAGTCTGTATGTAGACGACGTCCAAAACGTGACCGGACACGTTGAACTCCTGCTTGCCGACGTACTGCACAAACTTGTTGCTGCAGTGTTGGGCCAACAAGCTACGCGGGAAGTTGAAGAAAAATGTGTACAATATCTGCGTGATGACGCTCAGTATGAGCAGCTTGTACAACTCCCTAGCTACATACGACTCCCAACTTGGTAACTCCCCATCTTGTGGCCGTATCGTCATCTCATATACGGATCCCAACAAGACGCACAGCGAAGAGAATCTCAATAAGATGGTTCGGAAAATGGTCACTTGGATAGAGAAAATCGGGCTAAAACGTTCGAATGTGGCCAGCCACCGGAAGATGAACGGAAGTACGAGATTAAAGAATATGATACAGCCGGCTGGGCTGAATTCGCGCAACACTTTGACGTACCAGTTTTCCGTTCCCCCGCCACTAAGGTACGAATGGCTAGATGAAGACGCGTCGAAAGCGCAGAAGATAATGTACCCGGCGACGGCCAACAAAATAACAACGGCCACGTTCGCAAAGATGCGCACGATGCACAACTTGCACCACTCTTGTTTCGTTCGACTGCGTCGCTCGGTTTCACGTTTCTCCACGTTTAGCCGGCCCACGATCTCGTTGTACAGAGCTTTGTGCTTGATCTTGGCCGAGCGTTCGTTCTGAATGCAATAATCCCAGCCGGAAAATACGAGATTGCAGTATACGTAGAACTGACCCTGACTTTCGAGCAGCCGATGTTTGAAACCGCAGGCGGCATTCTTGACCACGCATATGAAACTATACGAAAGACACAACACGGTAGCCATAATGTAGGCCAACGGGAGATCGAACTTAAAATAATATAAATCGAGACTGAAGTCAGTGCTGTAGTACGAGTAGTATAACGGCGACGAAACCATCAAATCGTGGCTGAACAATCGGTCGAGCAGCTTTCCGGTGACGCTTTCCACCAAAAGGCTGTCGCCACTGACAGTGCTGGTGTTGGTGTCGTTTCCGGGCGCGCCGTCAACGACGGCCCTTCTAGACTCGTTTTTCGCGTAAACTGTCGGCCAGATTACGAAAACGAACATGATGAATGAGAGCACGATGTTCAGAAATATCAGCCATTTGACAAACAAGAAAAACGACACGACGCCGGTCCCGTAGTACCCCTCGATTTTCTTCAGACTGCCACGCCATAAGGTCAGCTTCTCGTTCAGTTCCGCTAAACGCGTTTTCACTCGCATCAACGACTTTTTCTTCTTCCATTTGAATTTATTGAATCCTTGTAGGCGTAGTGTATCTCTACTCTGTAACCAGAAAAAGAATGAATGCGGCAATTGGAGTTTATAATTCATAGCCCCACCTTGTAGCATTTAGAGGTAGCAATAGAAGGGCGGAGGGCTCAGTCTTCCGAAACTTTTCCCTCGCAAATGTCGTTTCGCCTTGAATTCATCTCTTTTTTTCTGCAGAAACGGAAATACAAGCAACCGGGATATTCGAAATATAAGATTAATTCCTATTGCCCCTTTTTGGGATGATCTGAAGCGGTGAGGTCTGGTTTTTTCAACGGGTCGTCGGATATGGAGACTACAATGTCCAAATTGAGCTGAGAAAATGCGAAAAAATCAAATACATAGTCGAAATTCACTTGTCGGCTAATTCTACATATAGCATTACATCATGCGGCCTCCATTTGGGCATCCAAATGTCGAGTTTCCCAAAACAAATTATCACATTTCAATTTTATGTCGGCAATCCTGGGAAATTAGAATTTGAATCAGACAAAATTTTCAGCAAAATTTTCTTTTTACGAATCTTTTTGAATTGTCTCTCTAGTCAACGTATCGAAAGTCTTCAGGAATCTCGATAGACCCCCCCCCCCCGGGACTGAACGTAACGTGGAATCCATGCAAGATCATTTCTGTGCTCCTTCCCTTAGAAATAAGAGTCAAATTAACGTGAAAATCAAATTTAGCGAACCTTCAAAAGATACGACATACCCATTTTGTAACTCGGGTCAGGTTCATATTTGTGCCTTCTCTCCTATTCCCAAGGTACTTCAGTTTTGAAATGAGTGTCGAATCAATGACAAAATCAAATTTAGTGAACCGCAAAACCAAAGAAAATATAAAAATTGTATTTCATGAAACTTTTTGCTTCCCCCTGCTCTTTGTGGCCACAATTTTTTGAATTTCAGATTATCAAAAATAAATTCGGCGACTTCAGAAACTTTACGACAGATACCTCATTTAATGAAAGCTCAGAAATTCCGTCACTAAAGTTTCTATCAAAATCTACAGAATAAAAAAAAATTAGTTTATCATCTCAAATAATTTTCAACCGTTGACCTAACTTGAAGCTGTAAATAAATCTTTACTCCTAAAGATATCTGCAGAACTAACTCAAGAACTAAGGAAGCTTCAAAAGTTGGTGATAAGTTCGACCCAAGAAAGTAGAAATTCTCCGATTCCTGAAGAAACTAAACCGTATTTAAAGAGCTGCTTCAATTAACTAGAATTGACAAAAAGATAAATCTTCAATGCTGCATATACTCGACAAGGTACTGGGCTTTTCAAAACGAAAATTATGAAGCTGCTATAAGAACCTGCAACGAGCCCCGAAATCACAAATAAATAACCGAACAAGGATAGCGAAACAGTGGAACATAGGTACGCATTTCCCGCATGAATATTCAATTCTAATTAATAGATTCGTGAAGAACAAGATTTTCACCAAGGATTTTCATCAAAGGGTCCGTGAACCTGTCCAGATTGAGAGCTCGTGTTCTAACGTTTTAAGCATGTTAGGCGATATTTACCATCAGATTCGCTTTTAGTTCTTTCTTTTGTGCCATGTTCACGGGCATCGCCTTAATTTTCATTATTTCTTCCCACAGCAATCTCTCGTTCGATAAATTTTCTGTACAAATTGTATTTTCGATTAGAAATGAGAAACATTTCACATATCAACAGTGCGAATAGGGATGACGTACCTGATAAATCGGGTAATAACGATATCTGTATGTCGTTGTTGGGTGCAACGGTTGTTTGATAATGGGATCTGATAGTGGTTCGGTGTCTGATAGTAGCTAATTTCACATCCCGTTTCATGGTTCCTAGAAGCAAAAAGAAGTTGATATACATAAACGATAAGCGATGGGATTATCATAAGTACACGTATACTAACCAGATCGATTTTTTTTACTGGGAAGCAGTGTAGAGATGCGATGAGGATCACTTTGCATCATTTCCAAATCAGATTCGGCGCCTGGATAACTTTCTTGGTAAAATTCTCCTCCAGCTTCCTCCCAGCCTTTGGCTCCTTGAGGAAGAAGTCGTTTCTTACGTTCTCCACTCGACATGATTACAGCTTAATACCTCCTCTTGTCAGAACATTATGAAAGTCTGCCAGTGCCACCGACGAGTTCGCTCTATATGTGGCATTGAAACACTAAAACCAACAGTACAATAGTCAAGTGCCAAGTATTAATAAGCTTTTTTAAATCGATTATTTTATCGCAATATGTTTGCGATCACTGATTTAGTTGATAAATACAGAAATCAAGACGAAACGAAAGCTACAGCACAACAATATGGTTCAACTAGATGCCCCGCATTATCAACTCAAATTACAAGGTGCTAACAAGTAACATGAAACAGATAACACCGAAAAATAACTCTTCCTCATATTTGCACCATCAGTGCATTCGTCAGAACGATTAAACAGAATAACAATAATAGTTTATCCAAATTAAAATCGAAATCAGGAGAGGAGTGCAGTTGATGGACATCGAATAGAAGCCGTTCTGTTCGTCATCTGCTGCTAAGTAGCTCATTTCTAGTGCAATTCAAGTACGTCATAGTAGCATTAGTTTACTTACTCATAGTTCCGATACGTAAATACAAAAATTACAGATAGTACAACTCGGGTTCACAAGCAAAATTCCAAGTAGATTTGAGATCTCATAGTCTGCGACTCGGCGTATCTTTCTCCCTTTATGGCATAGGAACAGTGCGCATACGAAGCGTACCTTACAAAACACGATTATTAAATCGCCATGAATAATTGCCGCAACAAATTAATAAAATAAAAAGACAAAATCAAATGCGCAGAAACCTTTCACTTTTCATTAATATCTAGTCTTCTAGTCCATTGCTTTTTGCTTGGCGTTCCCCATGAAGCGATAAGGTATCACCCACCAGCCGCCACCACGGATAAGGCAGCTAGTTAGTCAACAAGAACCCATCACAGGGGAAAAGGGAAGTAAGAAATTCACACTAGTGATACGTGATTGGTTGCAAAATTGAACTCGTGAACGCAGTCTGTGATCTGTCTCAAGAGTTTTTGATACTCTTATATCTAGGGCTGCCGATTTCATGATCTAAAAAATAGCCAAATATGCGCATATTATATGCGTTTATTTTTTCAAAATATGCTAAAATATTCCTGTAAAACTGGAAATATGCAAAAATATGCCCTAACAATATGAGTATTATTTTAAAGGGAAAATGGAGCTCAATCGAATAGTACCATTATTTTATTCCGAGTATGCTCATACGCCATTTTGAATCCAACTGCGCCTGTCGATGCCAAATTGACTATGCTGGTTGGATTCAAAATGGCGTATGAGCGTGCTCGGGTCTATAGTACTCCAGTGATACTGATAATGTGATAATTTTTCAAGTTTGTCTTTCTTTCAGCGAAAAATCTCCTGTTTTTATTGCAATTTGAGAATATGCACCTAAAATTAGCTAAAACGGAGAAATATGTTGTAAAATGCTGTAAAAATGGTCATTTTATGCAGTTTTATGCAATTATACCCAAAATATGTAAAAATATGCTACAACAAATAGGGCTTATTTTACTCAGAATTTGATGATTCGCAAAGATATCCAAGATATACAGAATCAGGTTCCATACAAAAAAATATGTTTTTACATGAAATCGGCAGCCCTACTTATATCTGGAACGGACCACCAAACGACCAAAGTTAGAAGACTAGCGCGTTTCCGCGTTTTGCCGTCATGCCAGCGCGCTGCTATCGCTGAACTCCTTGTTTGCAGTTTGCACTTTTTGGTTTTTGCATTACGCTTATATATGGACGTTTTTACGTTTTTGCGGATTAGCTCGAAAACTACCGATTTTGATGAAAAATTGGAAAGAGCTAAATTTGTTCACCTTGGAATTTCTCATCGAATGCGAGTAAATTCGAAATTTTTATGGGTAAAATTTTGAAACTGATCTTACCTGATAGAAAATAACAGGTAAAATAAATGTGGTTCTTTTCATTTTTTCATAAAACTCGACCATTATCGAGATATCGCAAAACCTTGTTAGGGCTCCTAATGATAGGGCTCTATAGTTTCACCTGGGTATACTAAGCCGCCATTTTGGTTCATACTGCGCCCGTGGATGCCGGATCCGACTATGCGGAGCGTAACGCGTAGTCAATTCGGCATCGACGGGTGCAGTATGAACCAAAATGGTGGCTTAGTATACCCAGGTGAAACTATAGAGCCCTACTAATGATTGCTTGATTGCATTGATTGCATTGATTTCATAGCAGTGGAACATTGCCAGCGCTCCTATCGGGATAAATTATCATACGATGTTTAACGTGGTACCTGGTACGTCGTTCCCGGTTCCCGTCCAAAGTTCCCGTCGTTCGCGTCACGGCGATGGAGCGTTAGTGTATTTCTATTTCATCCCGTTTTGTGTACTTCCTCTTTTGGCCACCATTTGAGGAGTTATCTGTCAAAAGGGCGTATGTTCCATAAGAAATACATTGAACGGACGCCCTTTTGACAGATTACTCCTCATTTGTAAAGTAGATGGCGCGCTATGTATTTCATCCCGTTTCGGTAGCTTCTGCATTTGTCCACCAGATATCACATGTCAGCCATTTTGCTGACGGGTGACGCGTCACCATACCACGATACTAGCGCTACCTAGGTGAGGTTAACATCCGTTTGTGTACTTTTCTTGCAATCAAAATGGCTGTTCGTTATCCCTCCCCTTAGAGCCGCCTTAGTATGCGGTTATAGTGGAGTCAGCTATGCTCTCTTCGCTACGCTCCACTGTAGCCGCGATTTGAAGAATGGTAAGTACCATTCTTCAAATCGCGGCTACGCGCTGCTTCCCCCCTCACCGCTCCTGCCAACCCGACGTATCGTCGCTCAGCTACGCTCTCTTCGCTACGCTCCACTATAACCGCACACTTAACTGCGCTAGGCGGCTCCGCCGCATGTTTTCCTTTAACAATAAGATAATCAAAAATATTTAAAGTATTTTACAAAGTCATATCCCGCCAGAGGTGACATGGCGGATCCGAACGGGACCTGCATAGACGTGTAGTACGGAGTCCCCCGATAACGACCCATATGGTCTCACTCCTCCTTTAGCCCATAGGTGGCGCGGTAGAGCGAACTTTTTTTTATCATGTATTTTTACTAGGCAATCTTTGATGCGGAAGCTGATCAGGTGGGACGCGGTGTAAATCGGAGCGCCACAGCCCACAGACATGTCACGAACATCTAGGTATCATAATTTGCATATATCACTGTTTGAAGGGGCAAGAAAATCTAATTTTTCGAAGTACAGAAAAGTTGAAAATAGATAAGGTCCCACCTACATAAGGTTTATTATGGAAAAGGGACCTTATGTTTTTGCAGTAAAATTCAAGCAAAATTTGTCTTTTATTTAGTTATTTATCACTTCGCACGTATGCTATGGCTACAAATAAGTAAAATACAACTCCTAATATTACAGCTGGTGCATTCAGCTGCATGAAGAAACTATAAACTACAGTTAAAGGTTTTCGGCAACTTGAAGTTACGTACTTTCTTTTGTTCTACATTATCTGAACTCTTCATTGAAAAAGTAATTTTTCTACCACAATCATGAGTGAAAAAGGAAGACGTCTGTGCGTTGTATGTCTGAATTCAGATACTTCGTTATCGTACTTCAGGTAAGTCCTAATATATTTTAAAATTTTGCTTCAGAGCTAGATTTTCACACTGTTTCGTCGTCGGTTTTCTGAATAACTCTATATTTATATGTTTATTTGGTTTATATGTTTTAAGCTACGAATAAAATGTGGTCACGTAATTATAATTTATAGGTTTCCGAAGAATGAAGAGAGGAGAAATAGATGGTTACAAGTTTGTTGTCTGAACAGCCCAATTCACTCAAATGCTACTATTTGCTGTCAACACTTTGATGCTGGTAGTTTTATAAACCCAGATGGAAGTCAATTAAAGATACCCCGACTGAAACATGATGCCATGCCAACTTCTTTTCTGGAACCAATGTGAGTTTATTTTACGAGCTCCATCTTTTACTTGTGGAACATAAGAAAATATGATACCAAAAATATAGTTCTCACTTATGATTGCCAGGATTGTAGCGGATATTCCTGGGAGGCAACAGAGTGAACGAAATGTATGGTGTTTTATTTGTGGTCCTACGGCAAACCTTCCTGACAATAGAGTTCGTTCATATCACAGGTCTGTGTTCTGTTTCGACGAATTTACATCAAATAACGTTATTCCGATCAATGATAAAAATGATTATCAGTATCCTACGCAGTCGCAGTTATTGTCAACGTGAAGAAACTATTTCATGAATTGAGACAAACTGTATTGAATAGTTCATTGTTTTAGATTTCCCAAGGACGAACAAAATTGAAGTTTGCGGGGTGGAAAAATGTGTGGATATCAATTTGGATCACATACGTTTATGCAGCTCACATTTCTTGTCAACGGACTTCATTGAGAATCGAAGAAGTGGAACACGATACCGTAAAGTGATTCAGTTCCTGTGTAAGCAACTGACAAAAGCTATTTATATCAATGGAAGTGTGTGTTGCACTTTACTGAAAATAAGCTAAAGATTAAAATTGTCTTTCATTTGTTCCAGCTCACCTTGTCCCCCTGTGTTGCCAAGTTCCCCTATAAGTGTAGAAAGAACATGCAATCAACTGGGACAAGGAAATACGCTATCAAGCACGAAACATGAGACACCATCTAACACGAAACATGAGACGCCATCAACTAGTCAAGAAAATAGTAAATTTTGAAGCTACCGTTCAACCATAACATGAATAAGAAACTATTTTTATATATTTTCAACTCAAATGTGACTTATTTTTTAGGTGGGGCAAATCTTGACCGTTCGTACGCTTTCACCAGAGAAATAAAAATACTCGAAGATTACTTCAATATTTCAACGATATCACAACCCACCAAGTGCAGACCGCCCGAGGCGCCACACATTGCCTGCGTCTTGGTAGGTCAGTCACCAGAGCAGTCCGAAGAAAATTCAATTGTTAAGGCAGGAATTATCAGTAGAAATTGCTGATTTTTTTTTTTGTGGAACTGCGTAAAAAGGCTAAAAATCAAGACTCGTTTCCAAATTGGAAATTTCCGGCCACCCAACCCCCTCCCTCCCTTCAGAACTGCGAACTAATTATTCAGCTGACACTCTGAATTCTAATTGCTACGCCCATTATCAGTAGAAATTGCTGATTTTCTGTGTTGAACTGCCTCATGGGGTGAGAAATCCAGATTTGTTTCCAAATTGAAAATTTCCGGTCACTTAACCCCCTCCCTTCCTTCTGAACTGCGAACTAATAATTCAGCTGACACTTTGAATTCCAATTGCTACGCCCATTATTGGTAGAAATTACTGATGTTTTGTGTGAAACTTCATCATCCAGCTAGACATCAAGATTCGTTTCCAAATTGGAAATTTCCGGCCACCTAATCCCCTCCCTCCCTTCAGAATTGCGAACTAATCATTCAGCTTACAATTTGAATGCCAATTGCTACGCCCATTATCGATAGAGATTGCTGATTTTTTGTGTGGAACTGCGTAATAGGACTAAAAATCCATATTCGTTTCCAAATTGAAAATTTCCGGTCACTTGACCCCATCCCACCATCCTGAACTGCGCACTAATAGTTCAGCTGACATTTTGAATTCCAATTGCTACACCCATTATCAGCAGAAATTGCTGACTTTTTGTGTGGAACGTTGTCATCTGGGTAGAAATTAAGATTCGTTTCCAAATTGGATATTTCCGGCCACCTAACCCCCTCCATCCCTTCTGAACTGCGAACGAGTAGTTCAAATGACACTTTGAATTCCAATTGCTACACCCATTATTGCTAGAATTTGCTGATTTCTTGTGCTGAACTGCCTCATGGGGTGAGCAATTCCGACCCGTTTCCAAATTGAAAATTTCCGGTCACTTAACCCTCTCCCTTCCTTCTGAACTGCGAACTAATAGTTCAGCTGACACTTTGCATTCCAATTGCTACGCTCATTATCGGTAGAAATTGCTGATTTTTTGTGTGGAACTGCATAATAGGACTAAGAATCCAGATTCGTTTCCAAATTAGAAATTTCCGGCCACCTAACCCCCTCCATCCCTTCTGAACTGCGAACTAATTATTCAGCTGACACTTTGAATTCTAATTACTACACCCATTATCAGTAGAAATTGCTGATTTTTTGTGTGGAACTTCTTCATCCAGCTAAAAATCAAGATTCGTTTCCAAATTGGAAATTTCCGGCTACGTAACCATCTCCCTCCCTTCAGAACTGCGAACTAATCATTCAGCTGACACTTTGAACTCCAATTGCTACGCCCATTATCCGTAGAAATTGCTGATCGTTTGTGTGGAACCTCGTCATCCAGCTAAAAATCAAGATTCGTTTCCAGATTGGAAATTTCCGGGCACCTAACCCCCTCCCTCCCTTCTGAACTGCGCAGTAATAGGTCAGCGGACAATTTGACTTCCAATTGCTACGCCCATTATGAGTAGAAATTGCTGATTTTTTGTAAGGAACTTCTTCATGGAGCTGAAAATCCATATTCGTTTCCAAATTGATAATTTCCGATCACTCAACCCCCTCCCTCCCTTCCGGACTGCGAACTAATCATTCAGCTGACACTTTGAATTCCAATTGCTACGCCCATTATCGGTAGAAATTGCAGATTTTTTGTGTGGAACTTCGTAATCCAGCTCCAAATCAAGATTCCTTTCCAAATTGGAAATTTCCGGCCACCTAACCCCCTCCCACCTTTCAGAACTGCGAAGGAATTATTCAGCTGACACTTTGAATTCCAATTGCTACGCCCATCATTGGTAGAAATTGCTGCTTTTTTGTGTGGAACTGCATAATAGGACTAAGAATCCAGATTCGTTTCCAAATTAGAAATTTCCGGCCACCTAACCCCCTCCATCCCTTCTGAACTGCGAACTAATTATTCAGCTGACACTTTGAATTCTAATTGCTACACCCATTATCAGTAGAAATTGCTGATTTTTTCTGTGGAACTTCGTCATCATGCTAAAAATCCAGATTCGTTTCCAAATTGAAGATTTTCGGTCACTTAACCCTCTCCCTTCCTTCTGAACTGCGAACTAATAGTTCAGCTGACATTTTGATTTCTAATTGCTACGCCCGTTATCAGTAGAAATTGCTGAATTTTTGTGTTGAACTGCCTCATGGGGCGACAAATCCAGATTTGTTTCCAAATTGGAAATTTCTGGCCACCTAATCCCCTCCCACCTTTCAGAACTGCGAAGGAATTATTCAGCTGACACTTTGAATTCCAATTGCTACGCCCATCATTGGTAGAAATTGCTGCTTTTTTGTGTGGAACTGCATAATAGGACTAAGAATCCAGATTCGTTTCCAAATTAGAAATTTCCGGCCACCTAACCCCCTCCATCCCTTCTGAACTGCGAACTAATTATTCAGCTGACACTTTGAATTCTAATTGCTACACCCATTATCAGTAGAAATTGCTGATTTTTTCTGTGGAACTTCGTCATCATGCTAAAAATCCAGATTCGTTTCCAAATTGAAGATTTTCGGTCACTTAACCCTCTCCCTTCCTTCTGAACTGCGAACTAATAGTTCAGCTGACATTTTGATTTCTAATTGCTACGCCCATTATCAGTAGAAATTGCTGAATTTTTGTGTTGAACTGCCTCATGGGGCGACAAAT
The DNA here is from genome assembly GCA_031841125.1 of Acanthococcus lagerstroemiae. Lineage (NCBI taxonomy): Eukaryota > Metazoa > Arthropoda > Insecta > Hemiptera > Eriococcidae > Acanthococcus > Acanthococcus lagerstroemiae. Next base: position 36,494,678 of record CM063108.1, on the reverse strand, counting down.
CCAGATTTGTTTCCAAATTGGAAATTTCTGGCCACCTAATCCCCTCCCACCTTTCAGAACTGCGAAGGAATTATTCAGCTGACACTTTGAATTCCAATTGCTACGCCCATTATCGGTAGAAATTGCTGATTTTTTGTGTGGAACTTCGGCATCATGCTAAAAATTCTGATTCGTTTCCAAATTGAAGATTTTCGGTCACTTAACCCTCTCCCTTCCTTCTGAACTGCGAACTAATAGTTCAGCTGACACTTTGAATTCTAATTGCTACGCCCATTATCAGTAGAAATTGCTGAATTTTTGTGTTGAACTGCCTCATGGGGCGACAAATCCAGATTTGTTTCCAAATTGGAAATTTCCGGCTACCTAACCCCCTCCCTCCCTTCAGAACTGCGAACTAATCATTCAGCTGACACTTCGAACTCCAATTGCTACGCCCATTATATCCGTAGAAATTGCTGATTTTTTGTGTGGAACCTCGTCATCCAGCTAAAAATCAAGATTCGTTTCCAGATTGGAAATTTCCGGGCACCTAACCCCCTCCCTCCCTTCTGAACTGCGCAGTAATAGGTCAGCGGACAATTTGACTTCCAATTGCTACGCCCATTATGAGTAGAAATTGCTGATTTTTTGTAAGGAACTTCTTCATGGAGCTGAAAATCCATATTCGTTTCCCAATTGATAATTTTCGGTCATTTAACCCCCACCCACCCTTAAGAACAGGCAACTAAAGATTCAGCTCACTCTTTGAATTCTAATTGCTACGCCCATTATCAGTAGAAATTGCTGATTTTTTCTGTGGAACTTCGTCATCATGCTAAAAATCCAGATTCGTTTCCAAATTGAAGATTTTCGGTCACTTAACCCTCTCCCTTCCTTCTGAACTGCGAACTAATAGTTCAGCTGACATTTTGATTTCTAATTGCTACGCCCGTTATCAGTAGAAATTGCTGAATTTTTGTGTTGCACTGCCTCATGGGGCGACACATCCAGATTTGTTTCCAAATTGGAAATTTCTGGCCACCTAATCCCCTCCCACCTTTCAGAACTGCGAAGGAATTATTCAGCTGACACTTTGAATTCCAATTGCTACGCCCATTATCGGTAGAAATTGCTGATTTTTTGTGTGGAACTTCGTAATCCAGCTCAAAATCAAGATTCGTTTCCAAATTGGAAATTTCCGGCCACCTAACCCCCTCCCACCTTTCAGAACTGCGAAGGAATTATTCAGCTGACACTTTGAATTCCAATTGCTACGCCCATTATCGGTAGAAATAGCTGATTTTTTGTGTGGAACTGCGTAATAGGACTAAGAATCCAGATTCGTTTCCAATTTGAAAATTTTCGGTCATTTAACCCCCACCCTCCCTTAAGAACAGCCAACTAAAGATTCAGCTCACACTTTGAATTCCAATTGCTACACCCATTATCGGTAGAAATTGCTGATTTTTAGTGTGGAACTTCGTAATCCAGCTCCAAATCAGGATTCGTTTCCAAATTGGAAATTTCCGGCCACCTAATCCCCTCCCACCTTTCAGAACTGCGAAGGAATTATTCAGCTGACACTTTGAATTCCAATTGCTACGCCCATTATCGGTAGAAATTGCTGATTTTTTGTGTGGAACTGCGTAATAGGACTAAGAATCCAGATTCGTTTCCAATTTGAAAATTTTCGGTCATTTAACCCCCACTCTCCCTTAAGAACAGCCAACTAAAGATTCAGCTCACACTTTGAATTCCAATTGCTACACCCATTATCAGTAGAAATTTCTGATTTTTTCTGTGGAACTTCGTCATCATGCTAAAAATCCAGATTCGTTTTTCAAATTGAAGATTTTCGGTCACTTAACCCTCTCCCTTCCTTCTGAACTGCGAACTAATAGTTCAGCTGACATTTTGATTTCTAATTGCTACGCCCATTATCAGTAGAAATTGCTGAATTTTTGTGTTGAACTGCCTCATGGGGCGACACATCCAGATTTGTTTCCAAATTGGAAATTTCTGGCCACCTAATCCCCTCCCACCTTTCAGAACTGCGAAGGAATTATTCAGCTGACACTTTGAATTCCAATTGCTACGCCCATTATCGGTAGAAATTGCTGATTTTTTGTGTGGAACTTCGTAATCCAGCTCAAAATCAAGATTCGTTTCCAAATTGGAAATTTCCGGCCACCTAACCCCCTCCCACCTTTCAGAACTGCGAAGGAATTATTTAGCTGACACTTTGAATTCCAATTGCTACGCCCATTATCGGTAGAAATAGCTGATTTTTTGTGTGGAACTGCGTAATAGGACTAAGAATCCAGATTCGTTTCCAATTTGAAAATTTTCGGTCATTTAACCCCCACCCTCCCTTAAGAACAGCCAACTAAAGATTCAGCTCACACTTTGAATTCCAATTGCTACACCCATTATCGGTAGAAATTGCTGATTTTTAGTGTGGAACTCGTAATAGGCTAAAATCAGATTCGTTTCCAATTTGAAATTTCGGTCATTTAACCCCCCCCCCTTAAGAACAGCCAACACAGATTCAGCTCACACTTTGAATTCAATTGCTACACCCATTACGGTAGAAATTGCTGATTTTTATGTGGAACTTCGTAATCCAGCTCCAAATCAGGATTCGTTTCCAAATTGGAAATTTCCGGCCACCTAATCCCTCCCACCTTTCAGAACTGCGAAGGAATTATTCAGCTGACACTTTGAATTCCAATTGCTACGCCCATTATCGGTAGAAATAGCTGATTTTTTGTGTGGAACTGCGTAATAGGACTAAGAATCCAGATTCGTTTCCAATTTGAAAATTTTCGGTCATTTAACTCCCACCCTCCCTTAAGAACAGCCAACTAAAGATTCAGCTCACACTTTGAATTCCAATTGCTACACCCATTATCGGTAGAAATTGCTGATTTTTAGTGTGGAACTTCGTAATCCAGCTCCAAATCAGGATTCGTTTCCAAAATTGGAAAATTTCCGGCCACCTAACCCCTCCCACCTTTCAGAAACTGCGAAGGAATTATTCAGCTGACACTTTGAATTCCAATTGCTACCCCATTATCGGTAAAATGCGGATTTTTGTGTGGAACTTCGTAATCAGCTCAAATCAGATTCGTTCCAAATTGAAATTTGGCACAAACTCACTTTGAACGCGAGAATATTCCTGAATTAATTCCAATTGCTACCCATTATGTAGAAATTGCTGATTTTTTGTGTGAATTCGTAATCCAGCTCAAATCAAGATTCGTTTCCAAATTGGAAATTTCCGGCACTAAAAAAAAAAAAAAAAAAAAAAAAAAAAAAAAAAAAAAAATAAAAAAAAAAAAAAAAAAAAAAAAAAAAAAAAAAAAAAAAAAAAAAAGAAAAAAAAAAAAAAAAAAAAAAAAAAAAAAAAAAAAAAAAAAAAAAAAAAAAAAAAAAAAAAAAAAAAAAAAAAAAAAAATAAAAAAAAAAAAAAAAATTTAAAAAAAAAAAAAAAAAAAAAAAAAAAAAAAAAAAAAAAAATTTTAAAAAAAAAAAAAAAAAAAAAAAAAAAAAATAAAAAAAAAAAAAAAAAAAATAAAAAAAAAAAAAAAAAAAAAAATAAAAAAAAAAAAAAAAAAAAAAAAAAAAAAAAAAAAAATTTTAAAAAAAAAAAAAAAAAAAAAAAAAAAAAAAAAAAAAAAAAAAAAAAAAAAAAAAATAAAAAAAAAAAAAAAAAAAAAAAAAAAAAAAAAAAAAAAAAAAAAAAAAAAAAAAAAAAAAAAAAAAAAAAAAAAAAAAAAAAATAAAAAAAAAAAAAAAAAAAAAAAAAAAAAAAAAAAAAAAAAAATAAAAAAAAAAAAAAAAAAAAAAAAAAAAAATAGTTCAGCTGACATTTTGATTTCTAATTGCTACGCCCATTATCAGTAGAAATTGCTGAATTTTTGTGTTGAACTGCCCCATGGGGCGACACATCCAGATTTGTTTCCAAATTGGAAATTTCTGGCCACCTAATCCCCTCCCACCTTTCAGAACTGCGAAGGAATTATTCAGCTGACACTCTGAATTCCAATTGCTACGCCCATTATCGGTAGAAATTGCTGATTTTTTGTGTGGAACTTCGTAATCCAGCTCCGAATCAGGATTCGTTTCCAAATTGGAAATTTCCGGCCTTCTAATCCCCTCCCACCTTTCAGAACTGCGAAGGAATTATTTAGCTGACACTTTGAATTCCAAATGCTACGCCCATTATCTATCAGTAGAAATAGCTGATTTTTTTGTGTGGAACTGCGTAATAGGACTAAGAATCCAGATTCGTTTCCAATTTGAAAATTTTCGGTCATTTAACCCCCACCCTCCCTTAAGAACAGCCAACTAAAGATTCAGCTCACACTTTGAATTCCAATTGCTACACCCTTTATCAGTAGAAATTGCTGATTTTTTCTGTGGAACTTCGTCATCATGCTAAAAATCCAGATTCGTTTCCAAATTGAAGATTTTCGGTCACTTAACCCTCTCCCTTCCTTCTGAACTGCGAACTAATAGTTCAGCTGACATTTTGATTGCTAATTGCTACGCCCATTATCAGTAGAAATTGCTGAATTTTTGTGTTGAACTGCCTCATGGGGCGACAAATCCAGATTTGTTTCCAAATTGGAAATTTCCGGCCACCTAATCCCCTCCCACCTTTCAGAACTGCGAAGGAATTATTCAGCTGACATTTTGAATCCCAATTGCTACGCCCATTATCGGTAGAAATTGCTGATTTTTTGTGGGAACTGCGTAATAGCTAAAATCAGATTCGTTTCCAATTTGAAATTTCGTCATTAACCACCTCTTGAACGCACAATCTGCTTTGTTCAATGCTACCATTTCAGTAGAAATTGCTGAATTTTCTGTGAATTGACACTCAGATTGTTCAATGAAATTTTCCACTAACCCTCCCTTGAACTGCGAATAATATTCAGCTGACATTTGATTCCATTGCTACGCATTATCGTAGAAATGCTGATTTTGTGTGAACTCTATCGTCAAATCAGATTCGTTTCCAATTGGAAATTTCGGCCACCTAATCCCCTCCACCTTTCAGAATGCGAGGAATTATTAGCGACACTTTGAATTCCAATTGCTACCCATATCAGTAGAAATTGCTGATTTTCTGTGAATCGTATAGTAAAAATCCAGATTCTTTCCAATTAAATTTTCGTCATTAACCCCCCCTCCTTCTGAACTGCAATAAAGTTCAGCTGACACTTTGAATTCCAATTGCTACACCCATTATCGGTAGAAATTGCTGATTTTTTGTGTGGAACTTCGTAATCCAGCTCAAAATCAAGATTCGTTTCCAAATTGGAAATTTCCGGCCACCTAACCCCCTCCCACCTTTCAGAACTGCGAAGGAATTATTCAGCTGACACTTTGAATTCCAATTGCTACGCCCATTATCGGTAGAAATTGCTGATTTTTTGTGTGGAACTTCGTAATCCAGCTCCGAATCAGGATTCGTTTCCAAATTGGAAATTTCCGGCCTTCAAATCCCCTCTCACCTTTCAGAACTGCGAAGGAATTATTTAGCTGACACTTTGAATTCCAATTGCTACGCCCATTATCGGTAGAAATAGCTGATTTTTTGTGTGGAACTGCGTAATAGGACTAAGAATCCAGATTCGTTTCCAATTTGAAAATTTTCGGTCATTTAACCCCCACCCTCCCTTAAGAACAGCCAACTAAAGATTCAGCTCACACTTTGAATTCCAATTGCTACACCCATTATCAGTAGAAATTGCTGATTTTTTCTGTGGAACTTCGTCATCATGCTAAAAATCCAGATTCGTTTCCAAATTGAAGATTTTCGGTCACTTAACCCTCTCCCTTCCTTCTGAACTGCGAACTAATAGTTCAGCTGACATTTTGATTTCTAATTGCTACGCCCATTATCAGTAGAAATTGCTGAATTTTTGTGTTGAACTGCCTCATGGGGCGACAAATCCAGATTTGTTTCCAAATTGGAAATTTCCGGCCACCTAATCCCCTCCCACCTTTCAGAACTGCGAAGGAATTATTCAGCTGACACTTTGAATTCCAATTGCTACGCCCATTATCAGTAGAAATTGCTGATTTTTTGTGTGGAACTGCGTAATAGGACTAAGAATCCAGATTCGTTTCCAATTTGAAAATTTCCGGTCATTTAACCCCCACCCTCCCTTAAGAACAGCCAACTAAAGATTCAGCTCACACTTTGAATTCCAATTGCTACACCCATTATCAGTAGAAATTGCTGATTTTTTCTGTGGAACTTCGTCATCATGCTAAAAATCCAGATTCGTTTCCAAATTGAAGATTTTCGGTCACTTAACCCTCTCCCTTCCTTCTGAACTGCGAACTAATAGTTCAGCTGACATTTTGATTTCTAATTGCTACGCCCATTATCAGTAGAAATTGCTGAATTTTTGTGTTGAACTGCCTCATGGGGCGACAAATCCAGATTTGTTTCCAAATTGGAAATTTCCGGCCACCTAATCCCCTCCCACCTTTCAGAACTGCGAAGGAATTATTCAGCTGACACTTTGAATTCCAATTGCTACGCCCATTATCGGTAGAAATTGCTGATTTTTTGTGTGGAACTGCGTAATAGGACTAAGAATCCAGATTCGTCTCCAATTTGAAAATTTCTTGTCATTTAACCCCCACCCTCCCTTAAGAACAGCCAACTAAAGATTCAGCTGACACTTTGAATTCCAATGGCTACACCCATGATCGGTTGAAAATGCTGATTTTTTGTCTGGAACCTCGTCATCCAGGTAAAAATCAAGATTCGTTTCCAAATTGGATATTTCCGGCCACCTAACCCTCTCCTTCCCTTCAGAACTGCGAACTAATTATTCAGCTGACACTTTGAATTCTAATTGCTACGCCCATTATCAGTAGAAATTGCTGAATTTTTGTGCTGAACTGTCTCAGGGGGCGAGAAATCCAGATTTGTTTCCAAATTGGAAATTTCTGGCCACCTAACCCCCTCCGTCCCTTCTGAACTGCGAAGTAATAGGTCAGCTGACAATTTGCGTAATAGAGTAAGGTATCCAGATCCATTTCCAAATTGGAAATGTTCAGTCACTTACCCCCCTCCCTTCCTTCTGAACTGTGAATAAACTTTTGGAAGTGTGTTAGGGCCCTCAGGTACCCAAGCTGATTATGTATTGCCGAGTATTTTTATTTTTGCAGGAACGTGAAGCTGGTTGATGACTAGTGAATGACGTGTAATGTCGAAGAATGTGAAACTCTTCAAAGTGCACTACCCTTTCTGTAAAACATGTCTACATTGAGAGATGGTAGTTTTCGTTCAAAGTAATTGCAGAAAGTAGCTTGCGGACTGCGGCAGTTTTTCCAGATAATGATGTTTATGAATATTGTTTGTATTTTGTTTTTGCAGTATTCTATTGTATAACTTCAAATAATGTCGGTGGTTTTCAGTGTTGATTACTCCTAATTGCACTTCTGTCCTTTCACGTTTATAAATGTGCAGAATTCTGAACTTAGTCCGTAGATCATTTTTCATTTCCTGTTGTAATATACATTCACAGTGATCGATAAGGAATGGAAAAGAAAATATTCAATTCGATTTTATTAGGGAAAAGCTGGGTTTTTGTGAGTGCGAAATTTAGTTATATTTTTGGTTTGTTCCAATCGTAAAACTTTATAGTTTTTTCATGCAGCTGAATGCACCAGCTGTAATATTCCTTTGCAGGTAGGTGTTAGGAGTTGTTTTTTACTTATTCGTAGCCATAGCATACGTGCGAAGTGATAAATAACCAAATAAAAGGCAAATTTTGCTTGAATTTTACTGCAAAAACGTAAGGTCCCTTTTCCATAATAAACCTTACGTAGGTGGGACCTTATCTACTTTCAACTTTTCTGTACTTCGAAAAAATAGATTTTCTTGCCCCTTCAAGCAGTGATATATGCAAATTATGGTACCTAGATGTTTGTGACATGTCTTTGGGCTGTGGTGCTCCGATTTACACCGCGTCCCGCCTGATTGGCTTCCGCTCCAAAGATTGCCTAGTAAAAATACATTATAAAAAAAAGTTTGCTCTACCGCGCCACCTATGGGCTAAAGGGGGAGTGAGACCCTATGGGCCGTTACCGGGGGACTCCGTACTACACGTCTATGCAGGTCCCGTTCGGATCCGCCATATCACCTCTGGCGGGATATAGATACACCAAGTTAGACGACTAGCGCGTTTCCGCGTTCTGCCGTCATGCCAGCGCGCTGCTATCGCTGAACTCCTTTGTTTGCATTGCGCTTATATGGACAGTTTTACGTTTTTGCGGATTAGCTCAAAAACTATCAATTTTGATTAAAAATTGGAAAGAGCTAAATTTGTTCACCTTGGAATTTACCATCGAATGCGAGTAAATTCGAAATTTTTATGGGTAAAATTTTGAAACTGATCTTACCTGATAGAAAATAACAGGTAGAATAAATTTTGTTCTTTTCACTTTTTCATAAAACTCGACCGTTATTGAGATAAACGCAAAACCTTGTTAGGGCTCCCAACGTTTACATTGATTTCACGGCAGTCGAACGCTGCCAGCGCTGCTATCGGGATAAATTATCGTAACATACGAAGTTTAACATTGGTTAAATGGAGAGTCGAACGACTTGGTGTATCTATATGACTTTGGTATTTTACTTAAGTTATCGTCGGTGGCCCGGTTAAAACCTGCCATGTGCAAAAACATGAATTTTTCAGGAGACGCAGATTACTACTGGAAACGGTTATTAAAAATCAGAAATATAAGTCAAGAGTTTGAGAATTATTATTCCGGGTGCAGAAATAACTCCCGGATTAATTGGTATTCGCAGATTGGACAATTTAATCGATGTAAGCCTATAGAAAATGCTGGAAATTACGATTGTGTACACATGGCAGGTTTTGCTTGGCTTTCTTATTACACATAGCATTGTTAGATTTTAATTCAATATTCCACCGTTGCTGAAAAATTCTCACAATTACTATCTTCTCCCTTTACTTTTGTCATTTTTTTATTCAATTAATTCATACAAACATCAACAAATCGTACCAATGGTAATTTCTAAAGAAAATCACAACGAGAACACAATTTTTTTTGAAGTTATTCTCTCCAGATTAGTTTTACATTAAAATAAACCTTAAAAAGTAATGGTAGAACGGATTCGCCATCCGAAATAATAGTTTAAATGAAAAACACCGGCCAGAACCTCGAATACCGCCGTTCTTATCATACTTAAAAATTACGAAATCCAGTATCAATAAAAATCGCGCACATAGCAGGTATTGTTCGATTTCCAAGACCACTCTTAGGAGCAGTACACATAGCAGGTTTTTCTTATTAAGCGCTCTGTGTGGCCATAAAGTGAACTATTCACATAACTGATATTACCAGTCGATCCGTCTTGAAAATACAAATCCATTGGTGTAAAAGACTGATATTCGATAACATTGACACATAGCAGGTTTTAACCGGGCCACCGACGTTATATTATTACAACTGTTTGCTTGTATTTGATGTTAAGTTATTATTCCAACTATTAACTTGTATTCCTGATATTTGATTGATCTATATCATGGTAAGTCGGAAATACACCCTTATACATTATTTTCTATATCAAACATAAATGCCGGTTTATCGAATCTGGTCGAGCTGGATTTCGTTTCACTTAACAACTATTTGCCTCTAGTCATGTCAAAGAACTGGTTGGGTAAACGTGATCTAACTTTTATTAGTTGTAGGGTTTCATGACTGAATTGCTTGTATCAGATAGATCATTTTCAAATTGCGATTCATCAATTACTAATCACTTCATGTGTTTTACAGGCGAGAAATGCAGAGAAAGCGATGTAAGTTTGCAAACTTCATTCATTGGTCATTCTGTTCGATTTTACTAATCAATGTGAAGATTTCCTGTTGTAAAAGATGTTTGGTAGAGTATCCAAGTCTGAATGTATGCTCTCTTGATTGTTGTCGAGAGTCGATTGCGGCTTTAGGACCATTAGATTGTCCTCTCTTATAACCAGGAAATATGAACAATGAATCGGTATAGTGATACTTTTTGTTACCGACATTTTTTACAAATTCTGTAACAATATTTTTCTTAGGACGACGTTAGCTCGTTGGCGAGCCGCTCAGGTTCATGAAAAAGGAGCTTTGGAAAGAGAACGGAGGCCGTATTTAGCAACAGAGTGTAACGATTTACCGAAAGCAGAAAAATGGAGAATACAGATAATTCGTGAAATTGCTAGGAAGGTTTCTCAAATTCAGAATGGTAATTGTTTCGTTACTTCAAGTATCGAATGTTTTGATCCGTCCTTTTGCAGTAATGTTTTCTAGCTTACGCGATGCCTATATTTGCCTGACTGAGAACAGAAGGTTCTTTCCTAGTTGAAGTTGTTGAACGTACCTGTGGAACAGATTTAGTTATTCTGTTTTGCGATATGATAGTTGAGCTGATTTGTACTCCTTTATTCTATAGCTGGTTTAGGCGAATTTAGAATCCGAGATTTAAATGATGAAATCAACAAGTTGATTAGAGAAAAAGGACATTGGGAAACGCAAATCAAAGAACTAGGCGGACCTGATTATGCTCGAGTTGGTCCGCGTATGTTTGATCATGAAGGAAGAGAAGTTCCTGGAAATCGCGGTTACAAATATTTCGGCGCTGCTAAAGATCTACCAGGTAAGTTCAGTTTTCATTCTATTCTTGATTTTCTGTCTTGAACGGAGTCTTTTATCTGATGCTAATGTAAAATGAGATGTGTGAATAACACTTTGTGTACTTGTGTTATTTGTACTTCGAACACGTCCTAAATGTTGTAGGAGGTTTTTTATTTATTTATTTAAGGTGTTCGTGAATTATTCGAGCAAGAACCTCCTGCTCCTGCCCGGAAAACGAGACCTGAATTAATGAGGGAAGTCGACGCAGATTATTATGGATATCGGGACGATGATGACGGATTGTTGATACCACTTGAAAATGCCGAGGAAAAGATAGGTAAGCTCTGTCAAATCAGAAAGTTTGTTATGCTTACATTATGTGGTCTAAATTAATTAATACCAAGTGAATCAGTTCGTGGTTGTCCATATGTTTTCCTTAAGAAAGTTTGCCCCCAATATAGACGTCTCTTCCCAGGTTTGAAGATCAATGACTGTTGATTGTAATCTTATTCACCCCTGCAGAAGAGTTGATACATTTCGGCGTTGTTAATTTTCATTTTCAAACAAGTATGAGCCTGTTTCTGAAATAAAATAACTCACTAATCAGTGTTTCTTACTGTTGAAACCAACAATGTCTTTTGGAAGTAATCTTTGTCAAGAAATATCAATTTCCTATCTAAAAGTGCCTCTAGGACGTGTGTTATACGTATCAGCACCTTCGTATTTCAGTAGCATCAGATTATTCTTGAATCCAACAGTGACTGTCTCTGTAAACTGATCAAATTAAAAATATAAATATAATTAATTTTATTAATATTAAATTAATTAATAATAAAATTCTTAAATTTAAAACTAATAAATTAAAATTAAATGAATAAATTAATCAAAAAATAAAATTAATTATAATTAAAATTACAGGAATTATATATAAATAAGTATTAATTAATATAAATAAATATAATCTGGTATTGATAAATTTTCATCATTCCAATTTCTCTGCTAAAATTACCTGAATATTTCATTTCTATGGTGATGATTTTTAGTTTAAGCCATAATAACACCCTTTAGAAAACTGTTGACTCGTAGTCATTACCTTACTGTAGAAACCGCGTTGTTATGATGATTATGAAAAAGATAATGTAAATACCTGCTTAACGAGAAGATTATTTGGCCGTAAATTGAAAATTACTACATGCATGAAGTCTTGTGAGGGGGGTAGAATGGAGAAAATGTCTTACATCAATAGAAACAACAGTAGATACGGACTTAGACTGTACGTATGATTACTTTCAGGTTGATAGATTAATGCGAGATTAGAATTTTAATTTTGTTCTCGTTTTGTGTTCTTAGTCATAGTAAAGGCGATCGAAGAGTGCCGTGAAAAAAGACTAAATAACATGACCTCAGACATTACTGCGGACTACAAAGACGATGATGAGTACAAACTTGTAAGTATACCTTAACGAAAGTACTACTTTTGTAAAACCTTATTAATGAACCATGAAGAGTAGTAGGGAAAATACAGCCTCGGGAACGTCAGTCTCAGAAATGATTATTCTGGCTGTCGAGATAACGTGTATTACACGCTTATTCTATGAATGATTGCTACTGCGGTGTAGGTGGACTCTGGCTCATCGTCTTCGATGATGCTATTTACCCGTAATCCAGAGAAAAAAGACACAGCTGAGTATCTAGGTCCTTAACTAGCTCTTGTACTACTAACGTAAGTTAACAGAGAAGTTAGACACATCCAAGAGTGTTTGTCCCGGATTCAGAATGTCGCGAAACCAACGGTGGGGGTCTGCATTCCCCTCTTTATCGTGCAAACCCTTCCGAGCTGTGTCATCCTGACGATCCCGGTCCTCATAAATGGGAAACTCAGTACCTCTCAGCATACACCTGAGAGAGCTTCAAGACCAGAAGATTAGTAAAGGAAGCATGTCTTCCTCAAACCCTGCATAGTCTACAAGACAGTTGTGTCGATGGATCACTGACCTAACATATTACTAAGCTCCTATTAACATAATTCTTAATGGCCTATCTAAGGCGAATAATCAGCGAGCGACTCACCAGAGGTGAGCACACTTACCCAGAGTATGGCCAACGGAGATGAACGCGAGTGTGAAAAGTATACTTATGCATTCGAGTGCGACTTGAAAGCGAAAAAGTCGCGGAACTCATGTACTGAGCATAGAGAACAGAAAGACTGGCCGGACGATTCTCCAGTATCCACGACCCTGGTGAAAACAAAGATGGTGCGTGTGCATATATATGAGTGTGATCCGTGTATCGATATATCATCCCTAATGTTTGCACCACTGAGGAATAAATATTGTACTTTTGACTGACCAAGCTCGCATCTCCACGGTGTTGAATAGTGTCGAGGCATGCCTAAAATACGGAAGTTACTAAAAGTCAGTTCTTACACTTACGTGGATTAAGGTAGCTGCAAAACGTCGTACTCGTACTCAACGAACTGTAATTGGGAGGCTTAGCATAAGAAGTGGATAAGTTCACTTTTTTGAAGTGACAGACTCTGCTAGTTGATATCAGAGAGGATGTTGGTTAACATTGTGTATCAATCATTTCTTGAACTCAGCCCTCCGATAGTAGCATCGTTTTTCGAGAATAAAGAATATAGTTTCGAAACGGTAAATTATTTTTGAAATAGTCGTTCTTCCCATATTGAAGTAATCAGGAAATGAGATCCCCTTAACTGTGCCCAAGTATCTTCTTAGTTTTGTTGAACCTGGCTTGTATCTGCGAGTAGAAAGCATTGATTTTAATGTACTAACATAACCTTATTTGGAGTTCTCGTCCAATTCGAGAGATCACCTCACCCTCTCCTCATTATTAATATTGTTAATTTGACAATATTCGTCTTTCATTTCCAGCCGGACGTCCAAGCGAATGTTGGTGTGGAAATGGCCGAAGACATAGACAGCATGATCGGTCAGCACGCGGAAGCGAAATTCGTAGCGCATGTTAGCGTTCCAACGCAAAAACAAATCGAGCAAGCATTATTGCAGCGGAAGAAACAGGCTCTGTTGTCAAAATACGCTGATGATAGGATTTAAGTCGACGCCTACCGCCCCCCAGCCATGAGTGAACTGATTTGTGGTTAAATATGTTGGCAACATGAAGTTTTTATCAAAGCGGGCTTCGCGGTATAAAATCCGTAAAACGTGTTGGTTTTACGTAAAATCATGAGATCATGATCATGATAAAGCTGCGGATAAAATTCGGCCACTGTCCGAGAATACTTGACAGCTGAAGATGAGCGACTACGTTGATACAGTTATTTGTAAACGAAAATTGAAAAGCTTTTGAGTAATGAAAAAGTACCAATGAATAATGTTCCAGATTGTGTTTTCTTTCTTCGTAATTCGTAAAGTGACTGTAAACAAGACAAGAAAAGCTGGACTCTGCAGGCTGTGAATTCTGGAGCAGGTGCGCAACTCACAAATTCGCAGTGATGTTAGACAAAACGATTTTTTGTCATTTTGTCATTTTGTCGGATGAACATTTCACTTTTTTCGTTATGTCATGAGTTTTGTCATGTTCAGAGTTTTGTCATTTTGTCTTTTCATAATTTTGTTATGTCATGACAAAATTATTTTGTCATTTTGTTTTGTCATTTTGTCATATCCACGAATTTTCAGGTATTTTACTATTTTTAGGTACTATCCAATCCCACCAATCACCAATGTTATTTTAACAAAGGTTGCATACTTGGAGGCTAAAAAGAAATAGGAGAAAACGTTCAATTTGATATTTTCAATTGATAAAAATTTCTCTATTCGTACCTTCTTAAGTTTTTGTTTTAACTGATGGCTGATTACTTCCTTAACAAAAAGTGTCCGGGAAAAAGGACCTAATGCATGGGTTGGTTTAGATACATTTCCTGAGACACTAGTTCATATTCTTCTAGTCTTCCTCTCTTCCTTTCTTGTTCTTCTGTCTTTTCCACCAACGTAATAATGCAATGACAAAATGTCATGACAAAATTTTTTTGTCATTTTGTTTTGTCATTGATTCATTTTTTTGTTATGTCATTTCCATTTTGTCATATGACAAAACTGAGAAATGGTTTTGTCATTATGACAAAATTCCTAAAATTCAATTGTCATTTTGTCATTTTGTCATTTTGTTTTGTTATGTCTAACAACACTGCAAATTCGACCATATTATCAAAAATTAAAATGCCGTGCACGAAGTGTCAAATCGAACATCAAGAGGCTATCTTGAGAAATTAACCAAATGATAATTTTTAGCCTTCACTCAATAAAGTTGATCTAAAGTAGAAGAAATCTAATAGGGTGTGGGGGGGGGGGCGTTACATTACGGTTTTCGCTCAAGTATCCCCATGGCTGAAAAAAAAAAAATTTCCACGGAAAAGTCAATCACTGAACTGAATTGTCACCATGAAGAGCCTTGATTTTGATTCGCGCCTGAGAAGTAACGCTCAAAAAGAAACACTTTTTTCGTTTATGCGCCAAAACTCTCGATCAGCTGTTGTTTTTTTGTTGTTTTTTATTCCCCGTGAAGCTCCAAAGTAACGCTCAAGAAGTAACGTTTTTTTCGTTGATATGCAAAAGCAAAATTTCGTTTATGGTGTCAAAGCAAAGACACGAGAATGTCAAAAAAATGAACAGGAGTGAAAGCTCAATTTGGTACTTACTTGTTTTCATGAACTGTAAATTTGTACAAACCTCTACGACGCAACGTAACCGTATCAGGCCATCGGTATCAATTTTTTTTCGTCTCAAAATTAATTTTGAAAAAATTTCAAAGAATTTTGTGGGGCTATAGCCCTCTACCCTGGTTGCGCCCTTGTACCTACGAGTCAATCGAATATAAGTCTGAACAATTTTGCGATTTGCTAATATCGTAACTTTATTTGTACGCAATACTTATATTACACATACCACATCAGAATCGTCGTCTTCCTCCTCTATTTCTGTTCCAAAATCAATGTCTCTGCTTATTTCCCCGAGCTCATAAGGTTGTTCAATTTGACCACTTTCACGACTTGTGGAAGGCCAATTCAGCAAAACTGAAGTAATATGGAAAAACATATACTCGTAGTAGGATTTATTACACTGAACTGATGAATAATAAACTTATTTTCAAGTTAATCTATTAATTCATAAGATTAATGAGAAAATGTACACATTATATAAGCTTATATAGAGATTATGTTACCATTAATGTATATGCATAATCAGTTGAAGTATATCATTTTATTAAAATGCCAACTAGTCCCTGGCCTTTAATTCCTCCCCTTATAAATTAATTGACTGAAAATTTTGGAGGTCTTTAATTTTTGTCTGTTTATAAACAAGAACACAACATTTCAAGAAGTTTTTACGGTTGCTTTGAAAGAACGCCTACCGAGAGTTATGAATTGTGAGAATCCAGGACACCTGATTATGCTCATTGAAGTCGACAGGGTTGAAAGTTCCAAATGAGGTGTAGAAGGAAACAAGAAAATTCGTCGCGCGTAGTTAGTCGCGGAAAACTCGTAGCGCGTAATTCGTAGTGTGGAATTCATAGCCTACGAATATTCGTTAATTATTGAGAAAATTCGTCGAACATGAAATTATTGGTCGCGTGTGGTTGCTGTATATGATACAGAAACTTTGTGGAGAACACTCATTCTGCTCCAGGCCCGTAAGCAGACTGAATCTTCAAGGGGGACAAACGGCAGACAGAGAGGGCAAGATTTCTTCATACATTTTAAATACTTCTAATTGGAATTTTTCTCACTCCCCCTCCCCCCCTCCCCCAAAAAAAAAATCATTTCGAATACTAGCAATGTTGCTAATTAGAAATGAGAAAACTACAAAAATGTTTCTGTGTATAACTTTAAAATTTCGCATGACTGATTTTTTCTGCGATCTTTATTTAAAATTACACAGTTTTGCACAAAAAATGCTCAAAGATGAAAATATCGCATTTCTATTATGTATTTTGATGTTCTGAATACGAATCTCCCTTTGAAAAATCTCCTAGACATCGAAAAACTTCTAAAAAGTGGAAAAAAGTGTCGAAAACAGCAATTCTTCATATTTTTAGCTTGTCTTATTTTATGTTTATGACTTTTAAATTATTTTGGTAATCATGAGGAATTTTTCGAAATATCAGGAAAACGCAGCAATTTGGAAGGAAAAATGAATTTTCAAGATTTTTGCTGTTTTCAGCTCGATCTCTCTTTCTAAAACACTGTCAACTGGCTAGCTTTACACACTTTTTCATATTTTTTAAGCTTTAACATGCTTCAGCGGGTTGAAAATGAAGGGAACGGTAGTGCCTGTTTGGTATTGCTGGAAAGAGAAAGATTCAGGGAATGATTTAAGAATAAGTACACTTGCGTGCGACCGAGAACAGTTACGAGCCTCTGAATAAAAGTGTGTAAAATTTTACCACGGTAGAGGAACTTTACACATTCGTAAGAAATATAAGTAAAATATAAGAAGAAGTTATATTAGACCGAAACACAATCTTTTTCTCATTAAATTTCATTTGCGACTTTTCCTGCTACAAATGACATGAAACGAATTTTCACTACAGACGAATGGGGCGGGGCTACTTACTCAATTTTTCGAGACGAATTCGAATCCGATGTCAAATTCCGCTACAGTCATTTTTTCACCCAAATTGACCAATTTTTCCAACTTTTTCAAGTATATCTCGAGAACGGAGCGTCGCCGCCAAATTTGAACACCAAATTCGAACTCAGCGTGAAAAATTAGGTCGAAAAAAGTTATTAATTCAAAATTTTTGATTCAATCGAATTTTGAAAATTTCTCCATACTATACATCACGTGTTTTATCGGGGTAAAAAATTTTCGGAGAGCCTCGGCGTCGGCGCAGGTGCTACTTACTCAGTTTTTGGAGACAGATTCAAATCCGTCGTCAAAATTGAATTGCAGTCATTTTTTCACCCAAATTGACCAATTTCTTCAACTTCATTGACTGTAGGTATTTCGAGAACGGAGAACCGCCGCCCAAATTTGAACACCGAATTCGAACTCAGCGTTAAAATTTGAGTCGAAAACATTCTTTAATACAAAATTTTTGATTTTTTCGAATTTTCAAAATTTCTCCATACTATACATCATGTCTTTTTTCGGGCGAAAAGATTTTCGGAAAGGTTCGGCTTCGGCGTTGGGGCTAATTACTCAATTTTTCGAGAAGAATTCAAATCCGTCGCCACAATTGAGCTCCAGTCAATTTTTCCAACTTCTTCGAATGTTATCTCGAGAACAGAGGGTCGCCGCAAAATTTGAACACCAAATTCAAACTCAACGTGAAAAATTGAGTCACAAACAATCTTTAATTCTAAATTTTTGATTTTTTCGAATTTTGAAAATTTCTCGAAACTATACATCTTGTCATTTTTTAGGCAAACATATTTTCGCAGAGCTTCGGCATCAGTGGTGGTGCTAGTTACTCATTTTATCGAGACGAATTCAAATACGCCGTCAAAATTAAACTACGGTCATTTTTTCACCCAAATTGACCAATTTCCCCAACTTTTTCGAGTTTATCTTGAGAACCGAGCGTCGCCGCCAAATTTGAACACCGAATTCGAACTCAGCGTGAAAAATTGAGTCGAAAACATTCTTTAATTCAACATTCTTGATTTTTTCGAATTTTGAAAATTTCTCCTTACTACAAAAAATGGAGAGGATAAAATTTTTCGGAGAGTTGCGGCGTCGGCGCTGGGGCTCATCACTCAATTTTTCGAGACGAATTCAAATCCGTCCTCAAAATTTAGCTACAGTCATTTTTGATCCATTTTGACCACATTTTCGAGTGTATCTCAAGAACGGACTTCGAACTCAACGTGAAAAATTGAGTCAAAAACAGTTTTTAATAGAAAATTTTTGATTTTTTCGAATTTTGAAAATTTTTCAAGACTATACATTATGTCTTTTTTCAGGCAAACATATTTTCGGAGAGTTTCGGCGTCAGCGCTTGTATTAGTTACTCATTTTGTCGAGACGAATTCAAATCCGTCGTCAAATCTGAGCTGCAGTCATTTTTTCAACCAAATACCAAATTGACCAATTTCTCCAACTTGTTCGACTGCAGGTATTTCGAGAACAGAGGGCCGCCGCCAAATTTAAACCCCAAATTCGAACTCAGCGTGAAAAATTGAGTTAAAAATAGTCTTTAATTCAAAATGTTTAATATTTTCGAATTTTGAAAATTTCTCCATACTAATAGATACACAACATGTCGTTTTTCGGGCGAAAAAGTTTTCGGAAAAGTTCGGCGTCGGCGCTGTGGCTAATTACTCCATTTTTCGAGACAAATTCAAATCCGTCGTAAAAATTGAGCTACAGTCATTTTTGATCCATTTT
The DNA here is from genome assembly GCA_031841125.1 of Acanthococcus lagerstroemiae. NCBI lineage: Eukaryota > Metazoa > Arthropoda > Insecta > Hemiptera > Eriococcidae > Acanthococcus > Acanthococcus lagerstroemiae. Next base: position 36,475,656 of record CM063108.1, on the reverse strand, counting down.
GACCACATTTTCGACAGTCGTCTTTTTGGGGGCGAAAAAATTTTCGGAGAGGTTCGGCGTCAGCGCATGGGTTAATTACTCAATTTTTTGAGACGAATTCAAATCCGTCCCCAAAATTGAGCTACAGTCATTTTGTCACCCATATTGACCCAGTTTTCGAGTGTATCTCGAGAACGGAGGGTCACTGCCAAATTTGAACACCGAATTCGAACTCAGCGTGAAAAATTGATGTCATAAACATTTTTTTAATTCAACGTTTTAGATTTTTTCGAATTTTGAAAATTTCTCCATACTATACATCATATTTTCTTTCGGGCGTAAAAATTTCCGGAGAGGTTCGGCGTCGGCGCTGGGGCTAATTACTCAATTTTTCGAGGCGAATTCAAATTCGTCGTCGATATTGAGCTACACTCGTTTTTTTATCCATTTTAACCACATTATTGAGAATATCTCGAGAACGGAGGGTCGCAGCCAAAATTGAATACCGAATACGAACTCAGCGTGAAAAATTGAGTCAATAACAGTAAATAATTCAAAAGTTTGTTTTTTCGAATTTTGAAAATTTCTCCATACTTTACATCATGTCCCTCTTCGGGCGAAAAATTTTTCGGAGAGTTTCGTCGTCGGCGCTGAGGCTAATTACTCAATTTTTCGAGACGAATTCAAATCCGTCCCCAAAATTGAGCTACAGTCATTTTGTCACCCATATTGACCCAGTTTTCGAGTGTATCTCGAGAACGGAGGGTCGCAGCCAAAATTGAACGTCGAATTCGAACTCAGCGTAAAAAATTGAGTCAAAAACATTCTTTAATACAAAATTTTTGATTTTATCGAATTTTGAAAATTTTTCCAATTAAGCCCAGTCAAGTCAGTTAAACAAGATTTTTGTTTATGCTCTTTACGCTTCTTAAGTCAGGTAAGAATTATTGGAATAGCCGTCCAGATGTCTGCCACTTCGCTGCTAGGTCCGAATGCAAATTTACATACTTTCCATTTTCATCAATCATTAGTCATTACATTTTACACTTTGACTATACATATAACAAAGATTTTACATCACCCAGTATCCTTCAAACTTTTCTTATCAGCTGAAACGACAGTAGCGCTCTCTGGGTTGCTCAACGGCCCCAATGTGATTTTCATTAGATAGAAAATGGCGTGAGCCCTCACGTTTTAAACCTTCGACTTTGCGATCTTAGGGGATTCTTGTATCATTCGTTCACGTTCGGATTTCAACATTCGTGGGTTCGGCTGAATTCGTGAACTTGAATTCATTTTGCTCCGAATCAGCGGTGGTTAGTTGAGATTCTGAAGGTTTCGCTCATTGCTTTTTGCAATTTGCGTCTATTTGTAATCTTTCTCGGTTCTGACCTTATCTAAAATTCCTTGTGATAAAATTTTCAGTAACTGCGTTCTCAAAATTAACGAAAAGGTGGTTCGATTTAGTATGAACTCAGATGATGAGATTCCCTCAGATGATGTCGATTCTGGTAATGTATCCAGTGGTGATGATGTTGATTTTGCAATGGAAGTCGAAAGTAATGCATCGAGGGAAAAACAGAGTGAAGCTGAAGAATACCCTTTCGAGGTTTTATCTACAGAACAAATTGTTCAACATATGGTCGATTCCATTAAAGACGTGAATTCCGTTATTCAGGTTCGTATTTTCTCCATTTCACTTCGTTATCACCAACCTGGCAGATTCACGTTATGACTCATCCTTTGTGCATACTTCGGGAATTCAAGTCACCCGTTTTAACACAATAATTTTGTAAATTTTACCCATCCTGAATGTTTTTCATCTAAAATATATCCTACAAATGAGGTTCTAGATATTCAGTGTTATGTAACAGATTCAGTACGTAGCTAGCTGTCCTACCTTTTAAGTTTCATGCTCGATCTGTTGTTGAGTTGAATTGATTGGTAGTGGGTAGAAATTGAAACGTGTTCATGGAAGTACCACATGTGCATCGAAAATTGTATATTCTATTGATCGTGTTTCAGTTGCCGCACACCACTATAAGAATATTACTGAATCATTTCAAATGGGACAAAGAAAAGCTGATGGAGAGGTTTTACGATGGAGACCAAGAACAATTATATGCCGAAGCAAGAGTAGTAAATCCGTATCGTAAACCCGTCAGTGCACCCAAAAAAGTAAGTATGTTTTTTCTTCGATTAGCTTTCTTTGTTCATGAAAGTGATAACTGATAAGTTATGTTATGGGAGTCATCAAATCGGTATTGTTTTATTGTTGCTTTCCCACAAGCAGCTTCTGTATGTCTTAACAACGAAACGTGATGTTAATTTTTGAGAGTATGACTTTCGTATTTGTTTACAGTCGTCACGTAGATCTACAGGCACTGAAGAATGCGAGATTTGTTACATGAAACTACCGTCATCGGTGAGTTGATATTATTTTCCAATTATATCGCGCCATTTATGATTATCACTTGAAATAAAGCGATTAATTAGAGCTAGTGCTTCACCAAAATTGACAATAAGTACGTCTTTCATCCCAAAGAAAAATTATTATTTCAAAAAGCATTACCTTTTTTTTTTTTTGTTGAAACACTAACTGGTAGATCATTCGTGTGTACAAATTCGAAAATAGTTCGAGGAACTATCGTATTCACCTGCGTCTGTCTCTTATCACAGATGATGACAGGTTTGGAATGCAGTCACCGATTCTGTACCCACTGCTGGACTGAGTATCTAACGACTAAAATTATGGAAGAAGGTCTTGGACAAACAATATCATGTGCTGCTCATGGTTGCGACATTTTAGTTGATGATGCAACCGTCATGCAGTTGGTGAAAGACTCGAAAGTTAGATTAAAATACCAGCAAATTATCACCAACAGTTTTGTACAGGTGAGACTGCATATGTAGTTCGAGTGTATCTGAACAAGAGTACAACAACCGACGAGATATTCAATATTCATTTGTGGCTTGTTCCGTTCAGTGTAATCGATTATTGAGATGGTGTCCATCGCCGGACTGTAATAACGTTATCAAAGTTCAAAGTGTCGAACCTCGTCCCGTAACATGTAGATGCTTGCATACATTCTGTTTCCTATGTGGTGAAAATTGGCACGATCCGGTCAGGTGTCATCTGTTGAAAAAATGGATCAAGAAATGTGATGATGATTCGGAAACTTCGAATTGGATTGCTGCTAATACAAAGGTATTGTCATTTGATTTTGTTTGTCATTTCACTTCTATTTACTGCGACGACCTCGAAGTAATGTGATGGAAAATGAGGATCACGACGAGCAGTAACGTTTTCTTCGATGGATGTTCACGTGTCCTAGAGTTGGAACTAGAATTAATTGAGAATATGAATGACTATTTCCCATTGACTGTTGAGCGTTCTGAGTAAATTTTGATTGAGTGGATTTATTGTTATAGGAATGCCCTAAATGTAAAGTTACGATAGAAAAAGATGGCGGTTGCAATCACATGGTGTGCAAGAATCAAAATTGCAAAGCAGATTTTTGTTGGGTTTGTCTCGGATCTTGGGAACCCCACGGATCATCTTGGTAATTGCTTTGTGACCTATGTTTACTTGTCATTTTAAAGTATCCTGGATTCGTCATTCATTCTGGAAATACCAGAGTATTTTTGGTTTTCGTCGTATAACATACAGCATTGTGTACATATTACATATTTCAAATCGCCTGTTCTGAAATCAGGTACAACTGTAATCGTTACGACGAAGAGGAAGCTCGAGCAGCCAGAGATGCTCAGGAACGATCCAGATCAGCCTTGCAACGATATTTGTTCTATTGCAACAGATATATGAATCATATGCAATCTTTAAAATTCGAACATAAGTTGTACGCCTCTGTGAAGGGCAAAATGGAGGAAATGCAGCATCACAACATGTCTTGGATCGAAGTAATTTTATTTATTAAATTTATTTCTCAGAGAATCCTGCTTGGCTTCTCCCTCCCTCGGACAACAGATCCAAGTAATCGAGTTTCGAAACTACACGGTTGATACCTTTTGTTTCCCTGTATTTTAATAATTTGACTTACCCGGACAAATACTGACCCAAGAGCTATCTGCCTAACGATGTAAGATTTTTGTACATTTTTCTGTGCTATGAATTGAAAACGTGGTCGTCCTTCTTGGATGGAGGAGTTTGAACTGTTATCTGAAACAGGAATGACTAGCCTTGAGTAGTATGAAAGGTAGCCACATGAAACAGAAGAGGAGGATAAAGGAATATATCTAGAAACCTCGGAAAATACATTAGAGGAGTATCAAATGCAGAAAGTCTTGAAGGTCTTAACAGAGTCTGAATCATTCTTGAAGAATCTTGAGAAATATTGATACAGCGTTGACCGGTCTTCAGCTCCAATAGTACTGAATCCTAATCAGACCTAACTAGTATTAGAAAGTCTTGTGAGTGGTTATAGAGTTCCAACAAGTTTTAGAAAGTATGAGCGCGTCGAAACAGAGATTGATGAATCAGTTTTAGTCGTGATGTTAACGGAGTGGATTTTTTGAGATCCGGAGCGGAATTTTCGACTAAAAAATCCGGATTTGGATATCCGTTTAACATTACTAAATTTTAGTCTTGGCGTAGTCTGGAAAAGTTTTAATCTAGTTAGACATTGATGAATTATTAAACTTGATTTTTGCGAATCTTGAAAGATTTTGAGAGATTACTAATTATTTTGAAGGACCTTCAGAGAGGTGTAAATAGAATTTTTTAAAATTTTACCACGTATCCACTAATCGGAATTCCCCCCCCCCCCCAGACACACACACAAAATCAAGGAACGGGAATCCTTGTTTCTTGAAAAAGAAAAGTTACTATATTATAATGGACATAACCACTTGCTGAAATTTGGATTCAGAACATCAGAAAAGAGCCCTGATCGGGGCCAAATGCAACGAGTTTTTAAGGTGTAGCCTCATTCACACTAGCGTTTAATTCGCTGCGAATGAGCGAGCAGCGAGTAGCGAATAAAGTTAAAACTGTTCAACTTTATTCGCTCCACGCTGCGCTAAAAGCTTTTTTGCCGTTCACACACTCGCTGCACGCTCATTCGCAGCGAATTAAACGCTAGTGTGAATGAGGCCTATGAAACATAATGTCTTCACGAATTTTGATCAGACTTCACGGTTCGTAATGAGTTCTAACAGAATACTTTGAAACCGTATAAGAGTTTTCAAGAATGAGTTATCGCACAGTTTTGAGCTTTCAGCGGGATTTAAAACATTTCAGCATATTCTGAACTATGTTGAATTAGTCTGAGTGAGTCAGAGTTTTCGCCCAGAGTTCCGCTCACGTGTAGTGCCCCTCTAATAATTGTTGAATACTATTGCAGGTTCAGTTTCTGAAGAAAGCCGTCGATATTCTGTGTCAGTGCCGACAGACATTGATGTATACCTACGTTTTCGCTTTCTATTTGAAAAAGAACAATCAGTCGGTGATTTTTGAGGTATGTGCTTTCGTAGTCAACTAGGCATCGTATACCTTTAACAAAAAGAAAACAGCCAATCCTCCGACTTACTAATCTGAATAGTTAACGCAACTTTATGATACGTGTCTCGTAAGTTGTACAGTTGTATCTACAACGACTCGAAATTTAAATTTATATTCGTTTATATTTCAGGACAATCAAAGCGATTTAGAAAACGCGACGGAGACACTATCAGAATACCTGGAACGTGATATCACTTCCGAAAATTTAGCTGATATTAAACAGAAAGTACAAGATAAGTACAGGTAAAAGAATGATTATTTCATATCTGAAGATTCCAGAATGCAGAACACATAGTTACTGTGCCATAATATAATCGATTTCATCCGTACATTGTGCCGGTCGGAATTAATGATAACCCTTGGTTGATCGATTGATTCGTTTTTATTTTTAGGTACTGTGATAGTCGAAGGAAAGTATTACTGGAGCACGTGCACGAAGGTTACGAAAAAGATTGGTGGGTTTACATGGAGTAGAACATGTGATTTTACCTTTACTTACACAAGAATTTCGTAGTTCATCGCCTTTTTCTTGTGTTACTCGGGAAAATGATTGAAAACGTTACCGTTAGCGTTTTTCCGGCATCGTTTTGTATATAGTGATACCTTTATTCTGGTTGAATATCCGAATTTGTCAGTAAATGTCAGCATTTGAAGTGCGCAGTTGCTGTATCTCTCTCTCCCCATTTGTTTTTATCTTTGCTTGAAGTCAAATTTTCGAAAGTTCAGTCTTTCCATTGTAACATAATCATACCTCATTTATCTGTCCTACTTTTTGTGGAATTGTTTTGCTGCTCTCAAGATATTCTCTGTTGTACTTGATAGAAAAAAGAAAAAGTTTCCTTATTGCTTGAAATTGTCCGCATAGTTCACGCTTACTTTTTCAAATTGTATTCGTTCAACTAATGCCGGATAGCGTGAAAACTTGAGGAAACCGAGACTTCGCGTATTCGGAAGTACATAACCGAATACCTCGCACTATTACCAGAAGTTAACCTTTCATATTTGAATCATTACGGTAACCGTATAGAAACAGCAAACTAGAATGGATTTTCTGCTCGAATGTTCCGATCGCTTGCTAACATTCTCGCTCGTTGGAAGTGTAAACTGCTAACGCGTATAAATATGTAACACGAAGAATTTTAAAGTAAATAATATATTTACAGATTATTTAAACTACGTATATTCATTTATCTTTTCAATAAATTCGTAAATTGTTTGTACGTTTTTCACTGGACGGGGGAAAGTGTAGTAAGGTTTCACCTTCTAAATATACGAGTGTCATGGTATTGCCTAGACGCGCCATTCTCTTCGAGTTGGGCGATTGGTGTAAAGAGGATACCGCGTATCTTTCATGAATTTGCGGCAAAATTTAGTTAATCTGAGGGAGTGTTTGAAAAGATGTTTCGATCAATTCTGGATTAAGGTGATCTTCATGTCCGGGAGTGTCGACCGAGTTGAAAAAGGTTAGATGATATTCTGAACTGAATAACTAAGTAACAAGAATATCTAATGGCTGGACTAGTTCTCAGAATTGCAGAAACTTATAACAGACACCATCTGGAAAAAGGCTGTCAAGTTGCGCAAGTTTAGGTGCCTACCCTCATACGTTGAATGAGAAAATAATCATTTAGAATAAATTACGCTGATTCTATGATAATTTAATAATCTTTTGATGAATTTTAGTGATGTTTGGATATGAACGTTACTTCCGATATCAACCGTCAGCTATACTTAAGTTGAGGAATTCTCTATAAATTGAACAATATCTATGCTAATATGATCGCATTCTCGATTTCGTTTCATCAGATCTTCCATTGCACGCGATGTGCGACATGGCCATGTATGCCGACTTTGTGTCAGAGTATGTGAGAATATTGAGTGTTTTTAGTAGGTAGTATTTGTTTGACCCTGACGTTGTTTAAATCTCAACTTTTCGGTTATATTGGTCTGATGACTTGGTTATCAATTCATAATTTTCCTCGTTGAAATTCCGAATGATCAGTTTCTCACGAAATACGTATCCGTATGTAAGTACGCACTGCACGTGATGTCCACGCGGAAAAAAAGTGACTAGTCTAGTAGACTTTTCTGTGGACCATCTATCTGACATCTGGACATTTTGTTTAGTAGACTGTCTACCAAGAATTCACGTTGACATAGAGGTTGAAAATCAGTGTCAATTTTAGTCCACGTGGAATTCAGGTAATCATAGAGGTTGAGTCAGATATTATGTTCCAAGTGTAAGTCTATCTGGACGCTCTTAAGCGTAAGGGAACCAACCAGCAAAATCTGTTGTTTGAGAATACGTGATTCGAAGTTTAAAAGCCATGTAGAAACTATATAACATAGCGTTTACTGATAAGCTTTTTCCAGCGTGAGTACACATATTTGAATCGGGGGCCCTATTTTGAAAAATTCTAATTTTTACGCTCTTTCTAACGATAATACTAATAACTCATATCTTGTATACAAATGTCGGTTACTTCCCTTATGCTTAAAAGCGTCCAAGTGTGATACATCTAGCCGAAGATGGGACTTTCTTTTAGGGGCGAGTGTGTATGCTGGATTGGATTTCAAAAAGTCTCGCACTACGCATATTATCCCACCTGGAAATCGTGGGACCAGCCCGAATTCCGGCATACCAAAAGAAAGAGGATACCTACTAATCAACATTTTTCGAACACAAAATGTGCTATGGAAAAATCGTGTCCTCTTTTTTTTGGTACACCCTGTATACGCCAAATTTACCCTCGATTCTGGCGCAAATCGAGCATCAATCGAAAATTGGCGCCTGGCGCAATGGAAAGGCACCAGCACCATACTGGCGTAAATTTGACGCTGGCCCCACGATTTCCAGGCGGAATACTGAACAATAGATACAGGTTTGTGAAGAAGAGGGAAAGGAAATACATTCTCCATATTATTTTTAAAAGCTATTGCCTCCTTCTCAGTTAGCTATTTAACAGTTTTGCTGATAATACAATTGCTTCATTTCTCCTCTAATCCCACTGAATGATTTCACAAAAATGATTGGGGGAAAATACTTCATGCTTTTGAATTATCCGATGGTTTTTCAAAATCGTTGATATTTTTCATCCAACGCCGCTGGTTGGATGGGAAGTGTGCCTTCCTTTCTCAGAGGTAGAATAAGTAAGAAGGATGTATACTAACATCCAAGCACTTTTATTTGTACATGAACTGCAAAATGTTCACGTTCACGGGTTTGCCAGATATTCCAAGACGATCGCCACAACGCATATTCAAAATGTTAATAAATTCAATTAAAATAAAATGTAGGCTCTCAGCCATCAGGAAAGCCCAAACAAAATGAAATCAAAAAATTATACCCGAAAGTAAAAATGTATCCTGTACAAATTTATTAACAAAATTGTAAGAATATCAGTAACATTGCGAATACGCTGGATGAAACTATTGGTAACACTGATTAATGATAATTGCGCGATATACATAATTATAGGAATATCATTAAGGTCCCTCATTCGATTTCACGTTCAAATCGTTTATTGAACTAAACTCCCGAAGAGATGAGAAGATCCACGGTAGAAAATTTGTGTTTCTGGTAGAGGCTGGCTACCAGCAATTGATCTACGAGATCACATAATGAAGCGTTCCATCGTTTAATGGTCCGTGATATGGCAGGTTCTTAAAAGCTAAGAATTCGCAGCGGCTTTCCAAAATTCCTGTATTTCCTTCAAATGCTGACTTGCCCTCCTGCTCATATTCAGAGCGGGATGCATTTCCCGAAGACCACATTCTCCCATTAGACTCAAACCGTATAAACCTGAAATCATTTACATTACATTTTAAAAAAACGAACTTATCAGAGGCAGTTCTAATTCTTGCGAGAATATTAACGGATCTCACATACCGAAATACGTGTGCAGTAAATCAGGATCGGTGTTGTAATATTTTGAAAAACCTCCTATAAAATCCTTTTGACATTCAAGGATTGATTTTCTATTCGCTTCCCAACTTATCAATGGTAACATTTCCAGAATCTGCAATTCGGTCCATATCGAAATTTTATAATTTACATTAAAAAGCAACGCCTTGTTTCGCTAATAGATGCTACTGATTTCAATCTGATAAACGTACTTGCAGCGTAGCTCCTATCCAAAAGGAGTAACAAGTATCTACTTCTTTATGAGGCCTGCCTTGAAAACCTCTATCTTGTCTCAACATCAGCCATCTTGCCAAACGTTTCATCTGTAAAAAGCAACGCATTCGAGATAATGCTACGCCTGGGCGAATAATAATTTTTTTGACATTTTAAAGCCGCTATACTTGGGTAGATGTGAACGCTGAATTCAATTGCCCCATCAGTGAGAGAGCAGCGATACCACAGAATGAAGATCCTCCATGTGACTCTAAACCTGGCTCAAGAGCAATGCCTCCGTCATAGTGCTGTCCAAAAATACAATACATGCAATTTCAATACAAACATAATATTATACATGAAATAATTTTACTTACTATCGAGCGGTAGTCATTGGGGGGGGGGGGTGACTCGCATGAATTTTTCATTTTTTTCTACATTTGAGCCACATTTTCCCGCCGGCCAAGATGGTCATTCTAAATAAGCCTTTAAGGTTCATGAAATGTTCCATCAAGACTAGACAGCGTTAATTTGTCTGCCTCTCCAGCACTATTATTACAATCATGCAAAGTGGAACGACAATTTTATCCAAACATTGAATACTTACGGCAGACCGTACGATGAAATCAACTGTTTTAGGAATATCGATATAAGAGAAATCATCAAGAATATAGCATATGACCACAGCGCAATAAACGAATCTCATATCATTCTCACCGCAAACAACGCTTGATAGGAAACTGAGAAAAAAGTATAACGAAATACAGTTATCGTGGGACACATAAACGAGAATGGAAGCTCATTCAAAGCTAAAGTTTTCACCTGCCGTTATCATTTTGAAGATACTGAACAGCTTTCAATGTTGTAACTTTATTTAAACGAGACAGATCATCCCCTAAGATGATTAGCGTGCATAAACAAGAGTAAGTCATCGCTAAATGTCCAACATTGTACTCCAAAACATTCTCTTCGCAGTTTTTGAAAGTTAGAGTTCGAGATCCGTAGAAACCACATTTCTTCAACTCTTCGGTATCATTTTCAAAACCTAAAGCAAAAGTTTGATTTCGTTACAGACGATTGAATGTAAGTCAATTGAACTCGATCAGTGATGCGGACCATCAACACTCACCGGGTCGAGGCGTCACCTGTTGGGTGTAGATCCAATCACAGATTTGTGACTTTTCTTCGGCGCTCAACGTATCTAGTGCACCCAGCATATCGAGACCGGATATCATGAAAAACAGAATGGTAGGCCTAGAATAAAAGGAGGATACGAATATCCAACTAGCAATACAGCACGAAAAAGTTAAATATTTCAAGAAATTACATTCGGTAAGGTAACAAACCTGGTAGACTCGTAGGTGGTGAATTTTTGCGATGCCGTTTTCAAGTACTTTAGAAAAAAATTGACGTGTAAATCGACGAGCACTGCCTCGGTGCTTTCGCTCATTCTGCACTCTGGACAGCGACGAGTCAAGTTCTGGTGAAACCTGTATAAAAGTACGCCAATGTGAGAATGAAACACTTCCGCGCAGAGAAAATTATCGTTCGAAATCTGAATACTATACTATTCTCTACTGGCTACACGTACCCAAGAAAATCATAAAAGCTGAAACCAATTATTTTATCATACCTAGTACCTCTACCTCAATAACTACTATTTCAGTAATCGCGCGGGGGGCGAGAAAAATTTTCAACAAATCCACAATTTCGCATGTTTGTTTTTGTCGCGGGAATGTCTAAAAATTATTTATTTACGTTTTCTTCTCCTTTTCAACGAAAAAATTGAATAAACGCTACTTTAGGGAAATTCATATCATAATTTGTGTGTGTGTGTGTGTGTATTCCTATTTGAGTGAGTCAGCAAGAGTTTGCTGCGTGGTCACACTGGTGCCACGACTATTCCTAACATAGGGTAACACCAGGGTAACACTGATTCAGAAGGTACTCTTAATTAACTGAACTAATAGCGCTAGTTTCGGTGTAGTTTCTCGTTCATTCCGTTATCCGTTTCGGAAACGGAATTGAAATAAACCTTTTCTGGCTTGTGTTTATTTCGTTTTGAACTCCCTGCTGAACCGAAGCGCCGAAGGGACTTTGTTTGCTATTATTGATTAGCAAAAGTTTTTCGAAAAAAAAAAAATCCGACAGAACTTAAATTTAGCTCCATCTGTAGGAATATTTCTACAATTTACCGTGAAATTTTGTTAATCGAACAATGTTGTTTGGTTCGGTGTTATAATTGAAGAGCGAGCTAAATTTTTATTTTCATTTTATTTGTATTCTTGTTTTATTCAAACTTGAAACCGATAAGTGCGAATGAATACTGTATAAACAAGAAGTGATCTCTTGCTGATCTGAAATCACAACAATCTTGCAATGGTTCAGATTTTGTTCCATCCTGGAGCAGGTAGCAATTGAATACGGTAAGTTTGATAAAATTAATTTAAGTGAATTGTTTATCATGTCGTTTCTACTTCATTCATTGAAGCTGTTCGGTTGAGAGTACATGTAAAAAAAATTTTACCTTGCAATCAAACTTACTCGATTTCTGACTAATATTACTTGACGGTATTTCAGGTGAAAAATGGGCCGTTCTTAATTTATTGCGGTGAGTCCTCGAAGGTTGTGAAGTTTGGTACGTGTATTGGCGCTCTTATTTTCGATGGTCTCAAGCTTAGTAGTATTAATGATTTTTTACTCGCCTTTTCAGATTTTAGTGCCATACGACAAGATGGAAGTTATCACAACGGATTTTGAAAATTGGGGTCCGTACCTCATGAAGCAGTTTCAAATCATGTACGAAAAAGGCGAACGATGTGATTTAGAGATCTCTTGTAGAAAACAAATATTCCTGGTGGGTGTTTGGATCAGAGTATATAAGCCCGTCGGTCAGCTGTATTCGAAAATGCATCAATTCAATCCCTTCTAGAAATTATTCGAATGTATCTTCATCTTGACACCTTTTGATGTTTTTGTACAGGTTCATCGGTTATTAATGTCGGCCTGTTCCGATTATGTCAGAGAACTTAACGATAAGCAACACATTATTCTGCCGGAGGAGGTCTCATGTAAAGCGTTGAAAACTGTGATAGAGTGAGTTGAGATATATACCCCATTTTAATATTGATTTATATTCAGTTTCCTTAGATTGGTATCAAATTATACGATTTTATTTTGCAGTTTTGTGTATTCCGGCAAAATAGTTTTCAGTAAAGAAGAGAAAGATGATCTGCTTTTGGCAGCTAATTTGTTGAATATGCGTTTGCTAACCGAATTGATCAAAATGGAAGAATCGGTAATAGCTCGCTTCACGATCATGTTTCCAAGTTTATGCTTCTTACTATAATGAATCATTTTTATTTGTAGTGCTCCTTCACCTTGTCAATGGATGATGAGTGCGAAGATCAGAGCGCGAACGGACCAGTCAATAATAATGTTAATGCCGAATGCGGCGATAGCCTTCGAGCGGATCAAGTAACTGCTGTTCAAGTTCCTAGTCATGGTACCAAAAGAAAGTCTGAGTCGAGAAGTAACCGAAGTAGGTCTCCGAAAAACAACGTCGTCCTTCCTCCTCTTCATAAGTAAGAACATGATCGCCTTTCGTGAGAATTTATTCATTATTGGTATAATACATGATCGTTTCGATAATGGTGATGTGCTTCGCAGGTTCCCTTATTTGCAACGAAAATTCAGCGCATCGCGGACCTACGGGTTAATAACGTAAGTATCTGAGGATTTTTATTCAGTCAATAGTTATTATGTTCTCTCCATTTGAATCAGTTTTACGATTGTGGTGGTTGGGTTCTGTGCATATCGCCCATATAGAAGTGACTGTTAATGAACTGAAACCATTTCTGTTAGGTTAGAATTCGTATTAGATTATTTGCTTTAGACCTAGCTCTATCCCCTTACTAAATAATGGGAAATATTCTAACAATGAATAGTTCTTACTGAATGCGATTGATGTAACTATGGGTTTGATTTTCAAGTAAGAACAGCTGGTTTCACACGAATTTCGTGTTTCAGAAGTATAAGGTGAAAATAATGTCAACTTATTTTCCGAGAGTAAAAGTGGTATTGAGGTTTTCTAATTTCAGAACTAAAGAAAATGGGCCTAAAGTCTTCAATTTACTATCTAGATAGTATTGAGCCTATTATTAGAGTAAAATGCGGTCTGTCCTCCGTATTCAAACTCGACATAGACTGAACGTGGTGGTAGCGTGGTAAGAACATTGATACTTGGTATAATGTGTTGCCTATATTCAGAAATTCAAGGGGCAGTCTTGTTTTTTCTTTTGTCGAAAACTTGATTAAAAAAATTGGAACTGCTTGAAGAGGCTTAGTAACCACCCTTTTTTTATTCGTGTACGTCTGGATTTTTATTTTGTAACTTAATTGGAATAGACCTTACCTGGTAATGGTAGTGTTCGTACATTGTCAATATGTTGCCTACTTCAAAAATTAAAGGGCAGCTGGTGGCTCTGTGGCGTAGCGGTAAGAACTCGGCTTCGTAACCTGAAGGCACCGGGTTCGAGTCCCAACGTCGGCACCGTTATCAGTAATGCACGAAAGAACTCGTCACACGTTCTAACACCACATTCTGATAACGCACACAGAGTCACAACCACTTACAGCAGAGGCTTTCGAGAAGTGTGTAATCGGTCGCCAGTATCTGAAAGCTGTAAATAGGTGAGACGCTACCTGCCGGTGCTCGTTGAACTCACCGTCATAACTACGGGGCTAGTGATACGGGCATCCGACAGGAAAGATAGCGCAGTCGATCTAGGTCGATCTCGGCAAGAAAAGAGGGCTAACCAGCCCTAACAGGCTCCCCGATGCAACCTGATGATATGCCAGAGATGGTAGTTCCGGGTTGTCGGCATGGGGCTGTGTCTGTGGAAAGGGATGTCATGTTTTGAACACCCACTTCACATAAACGTGATTATGTCGACATATTGCCTATCGAAGGAGCTGAAGGAGTTGGATGCAGTTTTGTTATCTGTCGCTTTTTATCTTTATTCATGCGAATTAATACATTATTGAAAGAGATAGACTTCACTAGATGGTCGTTCTTGATAAATGTAATAAAATTTACGGTGACTTGTTGTATTTCTCCAAAAATTGAAGGGAGAATTCGTATTTTCCCTCTTTTTTGAAACCACATGTGTGCACGTATTCTTATTACGCGATTTGAATAGATAGCTGAATCTAATCTAACTTGCACGAGTCTTTGAAGATATAATTATAAATTTTGGAATATAAGCAAGAGACAATTTGTAGATACATTTGCACTAAAATTTAAGCGGTCTATCTGTTATTTCTTTAGCCGAATACCTGAAGCTGTATTACGTATTTCCAATGCTCTTTACATTCAATTTTATTTCGCAAAGACATTGCCAACTGGGTGAATTGGAAGGGTTGTATGGATTTCAACTTAAACTCCTATTTGTCTTTCTGCATCTGCATTTAAATATTGAAACATTACGACACAACTGTCCATGCGCAATCATCATTTTAACAGTTTTTAGTATACAAAGATTATAAGTTCAATCTTCAGCGGCCATTTTCTGTCTATCTGCCGTATATGGATTTAAGAAAATGATACCATAAACTGCTGGAGAAAGTGGCAGATCCAGGGAAACTGAATTCGTTTATCTCTCCTCTCGAAGCTTTAGATTATTTTTATACCCTCAAGATGATGAGTGAGTAAATCAAGGGGGAAAGAATAAAGTGGAGAAGAGTTGGTGGCTCGCAGCCCTTCCTCGACTTCCTTAAATATGATAAAATAATTATTAAGACCTATCAAAACTATTGAGACTCAGTAAGACTCTTGAAGAATATGTCAATCGTGCGTTAAATCTGTTAAAACTCGTGAAGATTATATTAAGACTGATTAACACTAGGTTGATACCCCATCAGATTCGATATAAAATACCTCAAGACCATGTTAAGATTTAAGATTGTAATAAAATTACTTGAAACTTCATAAGACTATGTTGAGACTACTCGAGACTGTGTTAAGCCTCACCAAAATGGTGTAAAAACCAGTCAAGATTCCGTTGAACTATCTTGAATCTCGTTAAGGCTTCTTGAGGCTGTATTAAGACTCGTTCGAGACTTCTTGTGCTTGCTAAAACTTTGCTAAGTGTTATGACTACTCAAGACTTAATCCGAAATAACATGAATACTAATGAAGACTCTTTAAAGAATAGCTGTCAAGACTCCTGAAGATGGCATGAAGATTCTTAAAGACTGTGTCAAACTTCTCAAGACTCGTTTCATCAAAAATCTTCAAGTTAATATAAGGACACTTCAAAATTTGTTAGAACTGAATCCAACCTCGCAAAATCTCCTTGAAACATAAAAACTTAAAACTGTGTTAAAACTCCTTCAGGCTCTTTAAGACTTTTAAAACTACGTTAAAATGCATTCAAACTTTTCAAAAATAATTTAGAACTGGTCAAGTATCCTTAAGACAATGTTAGGATTTCCGAAGACTCGTGAAGAATCCTGAAAACTGTGCACGGGCTCATTAACTCCTTGCAACGCTTTTGGGATTGGTTTAAAAAACTTTTTGAGACTGTTCGGTGATAGCTGCCGGGGGGTCCATTAATACTTATTTAACACGTTACCTGTACTGAAAATTGAAGGGACCTGGTCGATGTAATTTTTCTTTTACTGAATGCTAATTACGTCAAATTTGATTACGTATTTTCGGCCCCAACCAATTAGTTACTTGAAGTATTGTCTTCCCCGCAAATTGAAAGAGCTATGGCTCCAAATACCCTCATTTGTTGTTGTGTATTTCGAACACGTTTTATAATACGCAGAAGCAATCCCCTGGTGCAGTCTACATGCGCACTGTTAAGAAACACCTTATAAGGAAACGGAATAATCTCCTGTCTTTTATGTGAAACCCATTTGATAGAATGTTTTCGTTACAGCAATCTCACTGATCCGGTACCTTCTCGATTCGAGATATCTGACGCGGAACTACTTCAGAGTGCTTATCGATCTACGTTCGAAGACGTAACCTACGAAACCGATAAGCTGTTCAAAGATTCCGACTGCCTTTCCACGTTGGAAGACGCTCATCGAGAATTCCTGAAGAAATTGAAAGACACCACGAACAACCGACGGTGCTATTCGAACGCGTTGTACAGCCCCTTCGACAAGTACACTCCGCCGTACAATATAAACTCGGAGCCGACCACGAATAGAAGACGCGAATCGGTCGTCTCGTTTCCCACTAAAGTCGGATCTGTCGTTACAGCGTACGGTAGGAAGAATAAGCCGTCGCCGCCAACGCCGACGCAAACAGTGACATCTCCGAAATCGGTACCGGCCTCGATTTTGGCCTCGCCTTTTGCCAAACCCAATAAAGTAGCGAATAATTCGTCAACGACCAGTAACAGCAATACAACGCTTCCCGAGAAACACGTCAGATTCGCGGATATCATCGACATACACGAAGTCGACATGGAGCTCGGCGAACCAATGAGCGACTTCGATGCGCTGCCGAAACCGGTATCGCCCGTGCCTCCCGAACTCGTACAAGTGCCATCCATTGAAAGCGGCGAGAAAGTAGAACTGATAAAGTTGAACAACGCTGTGCCGACGTGCGTAGACGAACGTACAATGTCTGAAGAGATTCCGGACGTGTCGATATCGGTGATCGCAGCCGGTACCGACGATGGTCAGGAAAACGCCGTCGAAAACATTTCTACTCACGTGACAGACGTGAAAGAAGAAATGGGCGAAAACGACATCACGATGGCGGACGACTCATCGAAAGAACCAGAGGAGCCCGTGGCCGCGGTTCAAAACGTGTCCGATGCGTACATCACTCCGGATCTGGCTCCGTCCCAGATTAAAACCGCCACCGATACCGCCAACTCGGTTTCGCCCCATGTGTCCGAAATAAGTATTCTGCCTGATCAAAATGACATCGGTAATGTGGAGAGCGAGTGCATGGTTACACCTCCTGCCGTAGCAGTTCCCGCTAGCGTCGCCTGTACCACTACTGTCAGCGGCAACGTTGACGCTTCCGTCAGTATGGTAAGTTCGGTTCAGAGCATCCTGACCGACTCGACCGTGTTTACGCCGCTGAATACGACCAACGTGTCGGAGATTAAGACGGAGCCACATTCGCAGATATTCGCGTTGAAAGTGAAGGGTACCGAGAATCCTGCTCAGCTGAGTAAACTAGTCGACCTGTGTAAGAACAATCCGCTGTTCAAGAATAAGAACGTGCGCTTTAAAATCGTGCCGGTGAAAGGGCCGATACCGGAGACGCTGAAGGAGCAGCGTCGTAGCAGCGCAGCTGCGCTCGGAATAAACAAAGCCATCATTGTGCGGCGAACCGAAAACGCGAAACCCGTATCCGAAGAGGGTAAAGAAACAGCGGCGCTGGAAAACTGCGTTGTCAGAAAGAAATCTAAGTGCGGCTCGATCGAGAACGTGAACGGCCCGTGGGATTGCGTGGCGTGCGACGAAGCGGGCAAGCCGTTGACGTTTGCCACCTACTTCGACTACCGAACCCATTTGCATTCCGTTCACAACGAAGGTAACAATCCGATGTACTGCGTGCACTGCGGCTACAAGTCGTTGAAACGTAACATGCAGCTGTACCATTTGTTCACCAAACATAATGTGCCTCCTCCGACGCACATCAAGTTCCCTAAATGTGACCAATGTGATTTCTACGCTCTGAATGAGTACTACCTGCAGAAGCACCTGGTATGCCATCCGTCGGCCGGACTCGAGTTCGTTTGCTCCTGTAAGACAGCCTTCAAGAGCAGCGAACTGCTGCAGAAGCATATGACATCCGGGGACTGTAAAAACTCCAAGAGCTTCACCTGCGGCTATTGCAGATGCATATTCGACCGATTTGTCAATTTGAAGGCGCATATGCGCGTGTGCATGAAAGAGAGATCGAAACCAAGTTTGCAGAATAACTCGCTCGAAAGTATTAACGAACGTACAATGAAAACCATATCGGACGGAGGTAAAGATTATTTGGCCTTGTAATCTATGTTACACCCGTCGTGCGAGTCACGTGTTCGCTATACAGCGAGACTCGAATAATGGAAGCTCGATTAGTCGCAAGTTCTTTCCATGCGCCGGTAGAGTGAACCTGTTGGAATCACAAGTCTTTGAAGTCTTCTAATGGCTGTTATTTTGAACGTCCAGACTTGAGAACCGTGTCAGCGCTTAAGTTGGCTCTTATGTTTGATGTGGATTTACAATATCCTCAAACTGAATGACGTACCCTTGATTGTATTCATTCGTGTGGACACGAAGTGACAGTATTTCAATAGAGAATCGAGTAAATGTAGGTTTTTATCATGATAATAGTTAGCTTGTACCTAATATGCATTTAGAATACGTCCGATACAGATGCGCTTGAGCACGAATTTACCATTTCTACTTCATTATCATGTTCCAGTATTTTTATTGTAAGGTACGTTCGCTTGTTCTTTCATTTTATTTATTACAAGTACCTCTAGTTAGGTATTTGTATTTGTATACCACTGGAAATCAGATTTGGTGTTTCCGTGATTGAATGTTTTTAACTATGATGGAGTGATACGATCCTCCTATTATTTATTGTCGTCATTAAGCGCTCCTTTTTTGGTTTTCATCCTTGTCATTCATTATTGTACATCAAATTTAAGTGAGTATTTTTGATAGCGCAGGTGACTGAGAAACTCATGAGTAGCAGATCCAGAGCAGTATTCACTTCTAATCAAGCTTCTTCACTTTTCCTTACACACTTTTTGAGAAGCAAAAACTTGATATCGAGCAGTCATTTCCTCTGTACAGTCTACGTATTGTATGTATTCGTAATTAATGTTCTTCGTTTTTGTATTTCTAGTCGCAAGAAAGTTGGGTTGCATTCTGTCGAACTGTTTCATCAGATGTGAGCAGCTTTCATGTATTTTGTATTTATTTTTTCGATAATTTTCAACGGCTCGAATGTGTTTTCCGTTGAGTACATACCTATAAGTTTTGTAACATGTGCGTGTGAGGTTTGTTTTATAAAATAAACTTCTTGATTCTCTAGGAACTATTTTTTTATACATATTTTTTTCTTTGTTTTATTTATGTATTCTTTTTTAGTTAGATATGCTTTCAACAACAGTAGATATTTCGGAAATCCAGCATAAAGAGTACGTTTGTGTGATTCATTCACTTTTGTATCGATTACGTTTGAAAAATCACTTCCCGGCTGTGGCAGTTTAGTGAGTGTGATTGCGTTGAAGTTTCAAGGTAACCGAATTTGAAAAAGATATTGTTCTACAAGTTCATACTTCCATATTATGTTGTTGTAGCTTGGTAGATTTAAATATTTTTGAATACTAGAGTTACTTATCTTCTCCATTCGTATCTATAATTGGACGCTATTCAGCAAGAGGGAACCAAGTAGCAAAATCCGCTTTTTGAGAATACGTGATTCGAAGTTCAAGAGCCATAAAGAAACTACATGTCACAGCGTTTACTGATAAGCTTTTTTCAAAGTGAGTACACATTTTTGAATCGGGGGCGAATCAAGATAACTCTATCATCGGCTCGCACACGCTTGCGTTCGTGTTGAAAACAGTGTTGTGCCGTAAAATTTTGTTTTTTACTTTACATGTTTTCTACGCGTAAGTTTTTCATGTATTTTACATATTTTTAGCTTTTTTACATGTTTTTTTTTACACTGAAACGTAAAAAACTGCTCTTTACGCGTAGAGGCACAACACTGGTTGAAAAAATACCTAATTTTTCGCCCCCTGATGGTACCCTTCTCCGCGCCATAAACAAATGCTTTTCTCATGCTTTTAATTAGATGAGCAAAACAATAACAAAGAGAAGGGAATTGGACGCTGTTAAGCGCAAGGGAACCAACCAGCAAAATCTGTTTTTTGAGAACACGTGAGTCGAAGTTCAAGAGCCGTGTTGAAACTATTTGACATAGCGTTCACTGATAAGCTTTTTTCAACGTGAGTACACATTTTTTTGAATCGGGGCCCAATTTTGAAAATTTCTACTTTTACGCTCTTTCCAACGATATACTAATAACGCAGTTTGTTTACAAATGTTAGTTGGTTCCCTCTTGCTAAATAGCGTCCAATATTAAGACAAACATAATGAAATCAAAAAACTGACACGAAAAAAAAATCGTCCACCGATGATACCGAGAATGAGAGGCGTATAGAAAGTGCGCTCATGCACTTTAATGCGCACGAACACTCAGAAAACGAGTACGCGGTAGATAACTCCGTCAAAACACCTGAAGGAATGTGTCCATATGGAGGACGTGATGATTACATGATTGAACATCTTTCCTCTATTATTTCATCGTCTGAATTCGGAAGTTGTTAACCAAAAGTATATATGTTGGCAGCCCTGCTTCTATAACTGGAGGGGGATAATTTCACTATCACTCATGTGACCTGCCTGGAAGAAAGGGACCTCAGCGCTCAAATGTCAATTTTACAGGAGAGCGGATAAACAAAATTGATAACGTTTTCACATTATGGAGAGGAGATACTCAACTTTGAAGACTTAAAGCAATTTGGGAAATTTTTTTAGAATTTTTTCAACAGTTCGCGAAAGAGCGGCCAAAAATTAGTCAAAAAAAATTGTTATCACAAAAATGATATTTTTGCACACGGGTCCCTTTCTTCCTTCTTGGCAGGTGGGCAGGTCACACACGGTCACACATGCGTATAATAAATGTGTAAAAGGAGCAGTGTTGTTAGACATAACAAAACAAAATGGCAATTGAATTTTAGAAATTTTGTCATAATGACAAAACTACATATTTAGGTATCAGTTTTGTCATATGACAAAATTGAAATGACATAATAAAAAAGGAGTCAAATTACAAAAAATTTGTTATAACATTTTTTTAATGATCAAATGATGAACTACGCAAAACCATGTAATAATTAATAACAGATTATACTAAGCGACATGACAAAAACACAAAAAGGCAGACCAAATGACAACATAATTTTGTCAGGATATAATAAAACTTTGAAAAAAAAAAATGACAGAACTCTGAAGATAACGAAACTTATGATATAACAAAAAAAAAGAAAAGAAATGGAATGTTCCCCTGACAAAATGACAAAAAATCGTTTTGTCGAACAACACTGGTAAGGAGTAATATTGGAACGCCTTTGACGTGTTATAAAAATCGTTTTTGAAAGAAAGTTGGTTGAAATAATCTCAGCAGTAGCACTGAGCTATCAGGATAAAAAAGAATCACCACAATGAACATTTTTCCAATGGAATTACATGAAACTGAACCTGCGATTTTTGATGTAGAAGAATAGAGTAGCTGAAATACCCCCCCCCCCCCCCCGATCTACAAGGATTGACACAATATTAACCTGCGTCAATTTTGCGAATTTTGACGCGGTATTTTCACATTTTGACAACATTTCAACCAATCAGAGCACTTCGACGCATTTTTGACTTCTATAGACACATCTTTTGACCGATGATCAATTCTGCTATATACAAGTGGGCGGAGCCTCCGTGAATGTCAAGGACCGACACTATTTTGACACAAAAAGAGTGTCAATAAGAGTATCTTTTGACGCTGATTTTGCAGATCGGGCCAGCCGTTTCCAACGTGTTGAGCGTTGTACTTAATTTGCGTTAGTGTGTTACACTAGCGCTACTTAGGCAATGTTAACTTCCCAATACTTAGGGCGAAGAGAATGGCGTAGGTACTTCATTGTCAGGAACTCTGCAAACTTCAAGAAAACTAGCATTCTGAAAATACTATATTCTTCTTCTGTTAGATCACTTCTGGAATTTGGGGGTTTAGTTTGGTTTCCACATACCGTTACAATAATTGAAAAAAATAGGAAAAATACAAAACAGATTTCTAAAGTACGTTTATTTTAAAGATTTTGAATACGACCCTGACAACGAAAACATATTACCTTATGATGAACTTTTGGCCGGATATAAAATTGAATCTCTGAGAAAAGGAAGAGAAAAAACAGCAATAATGTTTCTATATTATGATCTAATACACGGTAATATTATTAAAGGTGAAAAACTACTTCACGAAATAAATATATATGTGGGCCCCAAGAACATAATCTAGATACAAAAAATACCTTTCCCGAAAAAAAATATTGCACCACTAAAATGGAATTCTCCTCATTAAACAACCACATGAAAACAACAAATAATTTTTTGACTGAGTGTACTGGCGCTGATATTCATAGTATGCCTAGATCGACGTTTAAGCGGCTATTGGTGGGATGGAGGGAGCTGTGGGATAGCGGGCATGCGGCAGGTTTATTTATTTTTTTTTAATTTCTTTTGTTTTTTAAAATTTATTTTTAATTTTTCCTCTCTTGCATTGGTTTTTTGTTAAAGGTCCCTCTTATAATTGGCTTCAGCTGTTGGAGGGATCAAAATAAAAATAAAAAAATAAAATTTCTCAGCATGTTTATTCATGAGATTATTACCGATGAACAATGATACATAAATTTTGCGAGTTACAATTATGTTAAGCGAATGGATTCAAAAATCACAGGTTGCCCATAAGCGAAACCACGTCAGTTCATTGTAACTAATGATAACGATACCGGACTTTAAATTTAAGTTGTTCACGCAGGGATTGTTTTTTGATTATTGTACACAGCTAATTCATGTGAAGATGGAAAACATCCATTCGCTCAACTTACAATGATGTCTTATTAAATGACAATACAATTCTACGCTTCTGTCGATAAAAAAGTCTCACTTTGAATTAAATATTTACACATAAAAAATAATAGGTACTTGTCGCAAAATTGTAACAACATACGTGAAGAAATTTCAACAAACAAAAACAACAAGTTCGTCGTGCGAACAGATAAAACTAGGTACATTTTGCACGTTAAATTGGACACTCTAATCAACTACGTAAATTTATTTAAATTCGATTCAATAAAAAACAAAAAATAAAATAAAATTAACTATAGGAAAATGGGACATAGATTACTACTTCACACTTGAAGTACATTTTACGCTCGATTCTTAAAAAAAGGAGGACGTCAATAATTACGAAATTAACGAAACGAAAAAAATAAAAAAAGATATAAAAACTAGCGGAAATACAGATTGAAAATCACAACATGGGTCTATTTATGGAGACGACAGATCAAAAACAAACGCTAACATTAGACGTAGCCTCCGAACGCATCTTTAAATTTCGATTGCAAATGTTCGTAATTATTCACGAAGTCTTCTCGCACCTTTTTCATCCTCTGTTTTAACTGAGAACTGTATTTCTTGATGCCGTCTTTCAATTCTTCCGTTTTGTCGTACCACCGTTTACGTTTCTTTTCCTTTTTTTCGCCGAACATTTCCATCCACTTTTGCGACACTTTGTCGAAGTCATTTTGCAGATTCTCGTAAACGTTTTGAAACCAATCCTTCTTCTTTGGGGTCTCCTTTTCCTCGCTTTTCGCCGAATTCCATTTCTCGGTCCAGTCATCCCGAAATTTTCTCAGTTTTTCTCGCGCTTTTCCCAGTTTTAAAATCCAATCGCCGTTGATCGCTTGCGTGTAATATTTGCGCAGTTCCGCTCGTGCCTCATTCAGGTTGAAAAACCACTCACCCGAAATTGGTTTCTCGGTTTGTAGATCCGGTTCCGGCGTCGATACGGGTTCGGCAACATCAGATTCCTCCGCGTCGGTTGCGTTCTTATCAACCGAGCCATCTTGCGCATGCGAAGTCGCAGTATCAGCGACGGTATCACGGGACGAGGCTGTTTTCATTTCTTCTGGCTCGTCTACGGCGATGTACATGCGATACAGATTTTCGAAATCCCGTTTAAATTTTTGAAGGAACACAGTTATCTCCTCGTGTTTGGCATACTCAGCTGTCAATTTCCCAGCAGCTTTGCTTGGGGTTCCCGCCGGCTGCTCTTCTGATTTAGAAAGCTGCGACTCCACATTTGGTTCTCTTTCACAGGCAGGAAGCTGCGTCTCCACCTCTGGCTTCTCTACCGAGATAGGAAACTGCGCCTCCGCATTTGCTTTATCATTCGCAGATGTTGGATTCCTTTCTACAAAACGATTAATCGGTTTGGAAAATTTACTGAAATTATCACCGTCCGATACCAGATTAGAATCTTCCGCTTCTCTATAGTAAGCCCATTCCGGCAGCATTGTTGTTTTGACAAGAATGTCGAGAGATGAATCGAAGCGGCTACCAATATCGTGAAGGATATTTTCGAAATCACGGTAGGCTTCCAACAAATCAGATTTTTTCAACAACACGACAACGCCTTTGCTAGTTTTGCAAACGGACGGTAACTTTGAGCTGGTCAAATCGGTATAGCAAGTTTGAATTTCGTCATAAGCCTTGGACAGCCTAGAGATGTGTTGCCGATGGAAAGACGATGCGAATGATCGACGCGCGAGTTTTAAATCTAGTTCCGAAACATCGACAAGGTAGACGTCACCATCGACATGTTTCACGCACGACATAAAATCGAGTTGATCGGCGAGCGTTTGGTCCACCATTTGCTTTCTTTGCAGGATATCGCGTTGCAACTGACTCGCCAGGTTATCGAATGAATCCTCCGATTTGATATCTAAAATTCGACAAATATGAAATAATTGATGAATTGAAAAAACCGGGCTCATGAGCCAATAAGGCAAATGCGGAATTAATAAACGATTCTCACTTTGACGGGAAACACTCTCACCGAAAATTGAATCGGGTTCTTTGATTGGCAAGGAAACTCCATCTGTAACGGAGCTAGCGAATATGTCCGCTAATTCTGAAATAGTAACATTATCAAAATGAGAGACAGTTCAAAACTTAGTGTCATTGAATCAGGTGCTTCATTTTTAAACTTAAATCTATTGAAGCATTTTTTATAAACACAGACTGAAATGATTCGATAAATAGTAAAACTTGACAGGGTAAACAACCACAAGTGAAACATTACAGTTTACGACATGGTACGATCTCAATCATGTTTTGGGTGTAACATTTAACCTGACGGTTTGTAGTCGAGATACTGATGATGGACACCTGAAAATGTGCCATCAATATACACTATTTCTCGATGAGAAAATAATTCGTTCGAAGAACTGAACTTCATTTCAACTAATCACCGGATACAGGAATTTCAGTAGCCGTTGTTCTTTAATATGAAAGTAACAGGTAAACAGTTTCAAAAATGCTTTGGGCTTCGGAGACATTAAAGGTTCCCACAGCCCGCTGATGCCCAGACTGGACTTGCAACTACATCAGTATGATATCTGAAGCTTTAACCTATTATTCAACTTACCTTTATACCGATGGATAATTAGACCAGTGCATATACTCAATGAGAAGAAGTAAATTATCTTCCAAGAAATACTGTTCGTAACGTCCATTCTGTTCGCGGTGCGGGCTACCTGAAGACATGACTGGCAAGCCGACGATTCAGTGGTTTGAATGCGTCTATCCACAATCTCCACGGATACTGGCTCAGGCTGAACATTATCTTTTTCATCTTCTTCGGTTTCTGAGGCTTCTGAATAAAAAACAAAAGTGTAAGATTCACTATCCAGTGATGAACAGTTTTCACATCCTGATCATTTAATGGTATTCAGGCTCATTAAGGGAAGCCAACCAAATCTCAGGGCAGAACAAGATTTGTGTAGGACTATCTCGGACTCAATATGAGTAACTGCCCAATTTATAGCGCTAGACAAACTGATCTGCTTAAATTACCCATTGTAGGAAAGAAAATTATTGCTAGCCAAGCGCGCACCCACTGGAGAGGGGGCTATAGTGAACCCCGAATGAAGTTCACCTCGTTTCTAATATTGCTTCAAAAATAAAATAAAACGTGTCACTTGCTCCGTTCGTTAGTATTGTTTTCTACTTTTCAACTTCTTACCCCTCCCCCCAAAGAAATTCTGAATGCGCGTCGGCTTCTAGTTAATAGTTCAGTATTACAATCTTTATTTTTTCAGACAAAACTAGTCTCAATGGCGTCGATCTCATCAAGTTTCAACCTAGCTTGCAAATAGTCTCAACAAAGTCTTGAGAAATCTCATCACGTTATCAGAATCTGAAAAAGTCTCAACAACGCATTCATCAATCTTAAAGTCCTAAAACAGCTTCGAAGAGTCATAACAGAATATTGAGATAACTTTTAAGAAAATTCAGTGAGTTATAACTGAGTATTACGAAGTCTAAATTAATCTTAATTAGCGTTAAAGGGTCTCAGCTAACGTCAATGTAGCATTAAGGAGTCTTAAAAGTGTCTTCAGGAGCCTTAGCAGAATATGAGGAAGGCTCAATGAGCCTTAATAACACCGAATTTTCGTAAGAGTTTTGAGACTCATCGAGTTTTAACAATTCTCAACGGAGTCTCAAGATCTCAAAACATGACAACATAGTCTTAATGAAACTTAAGGTCCTCTGAGCTACTTGCATATTATCTATCTCTTATTATTAAATCTATATCTTTGTTTCTAACGCTTTGATTTTGATGCCGAAGTATTTTCGTCATCTTATCTTCCAATTATGTATCTCACGTAATGTCTTGATAGCTATTGACAAGTCATACTCTCGTGCCAAGATTCATTAAGCAACATTAGTAGAACTAAAAATGTTGAAAATCTTTTTCAAACCCACTAGCATGACAATTTCAATTTCCAAATATCTTGTTATGTCGTGAAAGCTAATCCAATAATTCAACTGGTAATGCAATTGCACTGGCTCTCATTTTCGCATTACAGGAAGAATAATTAAAGGTCATGAAATCGGAAACGATTAGGATCGGCAGACATTCTGGCAGAGGTGACAGCTATGGCTCTGGATGTGATCAGAACTCCGGGAGGATTCGACAAATTCAGTACAGTTAACATCTACAAACGGTCATTCTTAGAGTTAGAACCTCACTAGAACTAAAGGAAAGTTGAATTTCCAAAGTTTTAAATTAGATAGAACTAGCAGTTCCGAATATGCAAGAAGCGGCACACAGCAAAAGAACATCAAGTATTCTAAATTCTTATTTCGAACGATTATCGAACACTTCAGTTCCCTCGAGTGATTTGGAGTATAAATGACCACACATCTTATTCGTTTACCTGAGTTCGTGTAACTCAAAACTGGGCTTGCTACTTCACGTTCGATAATTTCAATACTTTCATCATCGCTGCTTCCAACATGATCGGAAGACTTGTCAATGAATTGCCAGTC
The DNA here is from genome assembly GCA_031841125.1 of Acanthococcus lagerstroemiae. Taxonomy (NCBI): domain Eukaryota; kingdom Metazoa; phylum Arthropoda; class Insecta; order Hemiptera; family Eriococcidae; genus Acanthococcus; species Acanthococcus lagerstroemiae. The sequence goes on along the minus strand of CM063108.1, from coordinate 36,447,823 downwards.
GCGGAACGAGCACTCAATACCGGCCGCCTGATTAGTACCATCAGTGCGTGCAAGCTCGTCTTCAATCCTTTGATCTACGCTCGACACCGCCATAACATAATCTGAAATTATGAAACTTTTAGTAGAATCGCATGATCGGCTAGTTCTTGAAAACGGCACAGAGTTACTTCTTCCGGAAGAATAAGAACGTAATATTACAGATCTTGAAGGTTTAAATAAACGAAAATCGATGAGGGCATGGAATGGCTTGTCAGAGAAATTCTCTGAAGACAAAGGTAATTTGAGCGTTCGGTGTCTAACTTACTATTATACATAAGTAGAAGGTAATGTAGTAAATCAAAACTAACTTGAAACTGAAATTTTCAGAGATGTACAGCAAACCTGCTTAACGGCACCTAAACTTGAATTTTGTTTGCACAATGGATTTCAGAAAATTGAAATTTGAAACGGAGAACAGAGATGAGTTTGTTTATAATTTTTTCAGAAAATTTTCATTTATCAACTTTTGGATATGTTATATCAGTTGTTGATTTGATTGGTTAAAATTACTGAAATACAAAATTGAATCCATGGGAATCCACCAGTAGCGTTGAAGAACGAGAATTCCTCTGACGTCATAAATCATAATTTCAACCGGTCAACAGTCAACACAATCACAAATTCACAAACACGTCATCGTTCATTATGGAAATAGCCTAATCAGTATCTGGATATATCAAAAGGACCTTACATATGTGTAATTGTGGGTCTCGTAAGACCTTTTTTATTTCACAGATTTGGAGTACCGATTTCCGAATCTCACATTCGTTTCCGCACATAAACAAGGACCTAATAAAACCATATTTTTATGCTTTTTTCCCTTGACATTCTAAATGACGTTCTTGCATTTCGAATCTTGAGCGTATGATTCAGCATTCAGCGTTATTGAAATATTTTCATTCTGTGAGGTTTCGTTGAAATTTTATCAAAATTGAGCTGAAAAAATTAATATTCTGTCATTTATGAAGAAGTGTATTACATTTCTGTCGAATATTGTAATTGCTGGAAAATTTCACGCTGATTATCTTCCAGGGTGAACTATTGAATGTACTTCATCGCAGTGGTCGTCCCTGTGGCAGACCTACGACTGCTCGCCGCAGTTTTTTCACCCAATGTGTTGAATAAATGTAAGTACGCAGTAACGTAAAGAACAGGAACACAGTGTCAGGACCACGTAGACTTATTCTAACTTCATTACATTCTTGAACTCTTACTTTCTTAACAGCTATACAGTCTATTCGTGAAAGCTCGTTCTGCTCAGAAATTGATAACTCGAAACTTATAATCACTCTTCTACTTATATCTATGCGCTCATGATGTAGACAATTTGGGAAATAGAAAAATTCCGTGGCTATATTATTGAATCATTTCAGGTTCAGAGACGTGTTCGTGTGATGATCGAGACCATCATGGAAAAACCAACGGACAGTCTGATCGACGGAGAAACAGTTGTAAAAGAACCGGATATCGATGCGACTACTGCTGGAGAATGCAATATAACGGTCGCCGAAAGTGTCGTTGAATCAGCTGATCGAGTACTTGAGGATACTACCTCGGAAAACATCGAAGCCAAAGAAATTGAAGAGTTGACTTCGTACGTGAACGAGCTCTCTTCGAGGCTGAGGTTGAAAGAAGAAAGTCGTAGTCGCAATCAGAATATCAATTACTCGGAAAACGCGAAATGCTCCAAACTGGATTCGAGCTTGAAACGGAATACCGCTTTTGTGCGCAAAGTAAAAACCTTCACCGAGTCGCAGTTGCAGCAGCTGCTGAAAGAAATGTCCACGTTGAACATCGAAAAATACATCAGTGAAATCGCGACCGCGTTGATCGAGGCGAAACTCAAACTATCGGACATCCCCGCAGTCATCACTCTATGTAGCAGTATCCACGAAATGTACCCGGATTTTTCCAAAACGTTTTTTGAGTGTTGGCAGAAAACGTTAGTCGTGAAGAAAGACGAGAAAATCGCAAACGCCAGCAAACTGCGGGTTGATCTTAGATTCTACAGTGACTTGGTGTCGTACGGAATCTTCCCGCAGAAAGACGCCCTGCCGTTGTTGGGTAACGTGTTGACCAGTCTGATTGCTGTAGATAAAGAAGACCATAATTACAGCTCGATCGTGCTGAGTTTCTGTAAACACTGCGGCGAAGATTATGCCGCGTTAGTTCCTCGACGCATTCGCGAGCTGGCCGAGAAGCACAAAGTCGAGATTCCGCGAAGTACGATCTTACCGGCCGAGAAACAGAAAACGGTAAAGCTCCTGCTGAGCGATTATTTCGTCTCGTTGTGCAACAATTTGATGAAGGAGCACAAAGAGTTGCGAGCGTACGAGAAGCAAAATAAGAAGATTCTGCAAACCAAAGGCGAGTTGAGCAACGATCGCAAGGAGAAGCTGGAAGCGATGCAAACGTCTTTGCAGAAGTTGCACACCATCGTTCAGAACTTCGCCGAGATTCTAGACGAGGACGTGCCGGTGCTGCAGACCGAGAAGGACACCAAGACCTCGGACGACATCGTGCTGGCCGAGGAGAACTTCGACTTGGGTCCGTGCGGCGCTCTGTGGGATGACGAAGAGACCCGACGGTTCTACGAGAGCATGCCGGATGTTAAAGAATTTCTTCCGCATAAGAAAGAAGCGAGCGCCGTGGTACCAGTTGAAAGTGAAGAACCCGCGGTCCCGGCCCCTGTCGTCGAAATGAACGACGAGAAGCTGGACGAAGAGTTTAACAAAGAGGATATCGAAGAGGACAAACCCGCAGAGATGGATGTTCCCGAAGACGAGACCGGCAGCAACGCTAATCTGAAAAGCCAGTTGGAAACATTTCTGAACCACTTGCCCAATTGCGTGAACAAGGAGATGATCGACAACGCGGCTATCGAGTTCCTCATGAGTTACAACAACAGGAACCACCGTAAACGTTTGGTGAAGACGTTGTTCAACGTACCGCGAACCCGACTCGACTTGCTACCGCTGTACTCGCGCCTGGTGGCCATCCTGCATCCGGTAATGCCGGACGTGGCCACCGATCTGGTATCGTTGCTCAAATACGACTTCAAGTACCACGTGCGCAAGAAGGACCAGATCAACATCGAGACGAAAATTAAGGTGATTCGCTTCATCGGCGAGCTGGTCAAGTTTCAGATGTACCCGAAGTACGAGGGACTGCACTGTCTGAAGGTGCTGCTCAACGACTTCACTCACCACCACATCGAGATGGCGTGCAACCTGTTGGAGTGCGCCGGTCGCTTTTTCTATCGCAGCGCCGACACACGCCAGCGCACCAAAGTTTACATGGAGCAGATGATGCGCAAGAAATGTGTTATGAACCTGGACAGTCGCTATGTGACCATGATCGAGAACGCGTACTTCTTCGTCAATCCGCCCGAGGCTGTAGTGACGCCAGTCGAGAGGCTGCCCACTTTGCACCAGTTCGTGCGTCGCATCCTGTACCAGGAGTTGAATCCCAGCGACGAGGCCGAAACCAGGATACTGAATTTGATGCGCAAGCTTGACTGGAAGGACCCGGGCACGGCCAATTTCGCCATCAAGTGTTTGACCCACGCGTGGAACGTCAAGTACCCGAACATTCGTTGCCTGGCCAATCTTCTGGCTGGGTTGGTTGAGTACCAGGATTTCGTCGGCACTCGTGTAGTCGACGGCGTGCTGGAGGACATTAGATTGGGCTTGGAATTGAATATGCCGCGCATGAATCAACGCCGCGTCGCCATGGTCAAGTACTTCGGCGAGCTGTACAACTATCGGATGGTCGAGAGTAACGACGTCTTTAAATGTCTTTACACGTTGATATCGTTCGGCGTGAGCCATTCACACGACGTGGTATCGCTACTGGATCCGCCTTCGAGCACGTTCCGCATTCGATTGGTGTGCGTGTTGTTGGAGACCTGCGGCCAGTACTTCAACCACGGCCTCAGCAAAACAAGATTGGATTACTTTTTCGTTTATTTCCAGCACTATTACTGGCTGAAGTACTCGCATCCGGTGTGGACTGTCGATAAACCGTTTCCGATTCAGGTAAATTGGATGTACTCTTCAGATGTTGTATGTTACCCATGCGTTTGTTCTTGTCCACTGTAAACAATGCTGCCAGTCGACGCTGGCCAAAGGGAAAACGTCGATGTGGTCCGGCTTGGTCTTACATTCTTGCCGTTTCCGGGAACTTGTCATGGACTTATTTGAGAATTCTTGTTAGTGTTATAGCTATAGAGGGAGGCCAAGAGTTCGAACCCTTACCTTAGACGTTGATTTCAGTTCGTCGGAACGTTTGGAAAGCTTGCGCACATTTTCTTTGATGATATTTGTTAAAATGCCTTAAAACTGCTAACATTCTTTGGTACTGCGTTAAGGCTTGTTGAGACTCTGATAATAATTCTTAAGACTTGGTTTAGACTGGTTAGGACTTCTTAAGACGGTGTAAAGACACCATTAGATTGTGTTAAAATTCCTAGAGACTTGTGAAGTGATTAGGATTTGATATGGTCCTACTTGATTACCTCAAGTCTTCTTAAATTATGTTCACACTTGTTAAAACTGTGTCAAAACTCCTTCGAATTGTGTTGGGACTTCCTGAAATTTATTAAGATTTAATTCTATATGCTATGCTACTTTCAACTGGTGTATCTTGGAACAGCCGTGTAACTTAGGACACACCAATAGGCTTGCACCCATGAATTTCGACCATTCACTGCTCATAAGTAACGGGAGAGGTTCAGATATTAGCTTAAATGGGCAAGTAAGGTGGCTCTTACGCATGTCTGCTGGTGTGTTCCAAGTTCCCCGACTGTTCCAAGATACCCCACTTGACGGCAGTAAAACTTCTTAAGACTACGTCAAAACTCTAATCAGATTGTGTTGAGACTGCTCAACACTTTTATTAAGCAATTAGGATTTTGTAAAATCCTATCAAGATTTTGTACGACTAAGACTGCGTATGACTATATTTACTCGTGTCAACATTTGGTGAGACTCCGCAAGACTTCGGTAAGCCTTCTTAGGACTACACACATTGGTCAAGACTGTGTTAAGACCCCATCAGATTGTGTTGAGACTTTTGAAAACTTCTTTCAAATGATCAAGGATTCTATAAAATCCTTTCAGGATTACTTAAGACTGTCAGGAGTCTTCTTAAGACTATATTCAGACCGATTGAAACTTCTTGAAACTGTGTCAGGACGCCGTCATATTGTGTTAACATTCCTGATATTCCTTGGTGGAGTGTATAGCGATACACACATGCCAAAGGGGCTCCCCAAACACCGCACCACTGGCCCCGGAAACTACCCTTTCGAGTATCACATCAGTAACCAGAGGGACGCATTGAGGCTGCCCCCAGCCCGCCTTTCGCCTCTTCGCTTCGGATTCACGCTGTCCAACCGAGGCCACTATGGAGCACCCTACTGACCGAGGTAACGCTCACTCAACATTAACCTGTAATGCGGGTGTACCACAGACGGACACGCTTCCTTCACCACTCACCTCCTCAGAAAAATGGTGATGGCTGAATGAACCCTTCCAGGGGGTCCACAGCAGCTGCAGCAGCTTTCTAGGATAGTACAGAGTTGTTGTGTTCAGTGTGGGTCGAGCTTTGTCCATTGGCCCTCTGCCTCAACCACCTTCTTCATGATAGTCGAGATGTAAGACATTTATTAAGTGACCGGGATTCTGTAAGGTTCTATCAGAATTACTCCAACTAAAGTCTTCTTAAGGTTGTAAGCAGGATCAAGTTTTCAATATGTAGAGAGATTTAGACTAGTGAAGACTGACTCCTTAAGACTGGAAGGCTAATTAAGAGTTGAGACTACGATAGACGGGTGAAAACTTTCTGTGTCAACTTACCATCGTACTGCCAGTGTCTTTCGATGGTACCACGTATCTACCCAATGATTGAATGGATCGAACTTTTCTGTTTGCAGGTCCAGTATCTCGTTCGGGACATTCTAACCGGACTGCGACCGCACCTGAAGCTGTTCAAAAGCTTGGATGAAGCGAAGGAGGCACTGACCGAGCTGCAGAAGAAACTGCTGGCCAAGCTGGAGCCTTTGCGGAACGCGGTCAAAAAGGACACTGGTGGCGGCCAGCTGTCGACCATCTTGGAAGGCGAGTCGGAGTACGCGGACGACAAAGAAGGTAAGAAGATGGCGGACGAGAACGAAGACGCCGAACTCGTCGATGAGGAGGATGAGGAAGAAGACGGTGAAGGCGAAGAGGAGTACGAAGATGAAGCGGAATCCGAGTCAGTTTACGATTTCGACGAGCACGCGGTGCGAGAGCGACGGCTCGACGTCGAGGACGAAGCCTTCGCCGAGGCGTTTGACCGGCTCGTGTCCGAAGACATTCAAGACCGGATGCGCGAAACGGTGAAGCCGCAGCAGATCGACATATCGGTGCCGTTTAACGTGCGCAACAGCTTGAAGAAGAATTACGAGCAGCTGCAGGTGGCCGTCGAGGAAACGCAAAAGTCGAGCGTCAATTTCGTGGTGCTGTTGCGTAAAGGCAACAAACAGCAGTACAAGAACCTGGAAATACCGTTGGACTCGGATTTAGCGAAGAATTTGAAGTCGCAGGAGAAGGCCGAGCGCGTCGAGATGGAGAAGGTGAAACGACTCACTCTGGACATCAACGAGCGGTTAGAGGAAGAGGACTATCAGGATCAGATACAATCGTACACCCAGAAGCAGTTACCTTCGGCGTCGGCTCGCGAAAAGAAGAAGAAATACCAACACCAAAAAGGCGTTCCAGATGCGGATTTGATTTTTGGAAAGAAAAAAATCCAGTACAAATAGGACGTCGAGTGAGTCACGCTGCCACGGATTCAAGCTTCTGTCGTCAATGGTACGTGATGGTGTTTTATGCTTATAGCTACACGAGTAGATCCATTTTCGTTTTTTGTACGACTGCGTTCTGTGCTCTGGCTACCGCACTGTGGTCTGAAACCTCGATGTTACAAGCATTTCCGTAATAATTGAGGGTGAAATGGGAAACAGATGTGGTGGTGTGCTCAGTTTCGAGCTTAGTTGGAATGGTGTCATAGATCTGAGGATGCGAGAAATGCCTGTTATTTTTCGGGGCGGTTGTTCGAACCGATGTGCATCTGAATAGAATTTTCAAGCGGTGATGTTTGGTTTCTTCGGGGCTCGGTTGAATTTCTCGCCCCTCAGGACAGCTTCGAATGCCATATCTCATCATGGCCTGAATTACGAGTAGAACTGGAGGTGTGTTGAAGGTCCCAATTATTTTTGAATGAACGAGTACATTTGGAGTAAAATTTTCAAATTCTATAAATTAATGATACCTTTTCATTTGGTAGCGGTTTGTGATACTCACAACTAATCCAGTGAAACTAGATCAAAAATGAGACAATGAAGGGAAAAATTGGTATCGAATGATTTATTTTTTTAGTGGTGTATCGTTGATGATGGTCGTCTTAGTTACCACAAGGAACATTCCATTTGTAGGGTGTACCAATTCACTTTTCTTTCTTCTGTAGTCCAGAGCGCGTTCGGCTGTTATGCCATCATCAGTGGAGTACCCTAAATGAGACTTGTCTCTTGTGGTCTTGTAGTCATAGTCGAGAGTAGTACCATATGGTGAACCTGTTTAGTCGTGTGTTCCTATTGGTTGTCTGTGATTATGCAGTCGGTCCAATCAGTGAGTATTATTAGTTGTGTGCTTCTATCCTTCGGTTGTCTGTGATTGTGCAGTCTGTCCAATCCGTAGATGTTGTGTTATTAGTTGGAATACATCCTCGCTTTGGAAGTCAGTTGTGTTTATTAGGTTGCTTTGTTTTGTTAGGGTCGGCACACTTATACAATGGAAATAATAATAGTAATAATAATAAAGTTCTATACGACGCAGCAGTGGCGCTTGCAGTTTTAAATGTAAGTATGTGGACAAACAAACGAGATACACGAGAATAAATCGCGTTTGCTTTCGACAGTAACGCTTGTGGTTTTAAATGTAAAAGTGAACGTAATTGTATGTAAAAGAAACAGATAGGAAGATGATTTTACATTGTGCTTACAGTCTCTGCAAAAGTGACTCGAGGTATCAACATAAGGAACTGATGAAAGTAGTTCATTTTGTGAGGTCTGTAATATTATTGTGTATGATTCTTGCTGAAATTAGGGTCGGCTTGAACCAACTGACATTTGTAAACAAAATGAGTTATTAGTATCATTGGAAAGAGCGTAAAAAGTAGAATTTTTTCAGAATTGGGCGCTCGACTCAAAAATGTGTACTCACGTTGATCAAAGCTTATCAGTAAACGCTATTTCATATAGTTCCTACATGGCTCTTGAACTTAGAATCATATGTTCTCAAAAAACAGATTTTGCTGGTTGATTCCCTTACGCCTAACAGCATCCAAGTGCGATCGTACTTCTTGTTCGAAGTTGGTTAGTGGAATAGCCGCCTAGACTTCAGCTGAAAGGCCGACCCTGTTGCTAGGTCGCAGAGCGACCTGGCTTGTTTTTGCTTTTATCATTTCTAGTTCTTTTAATTTTCTTCTTCTTGTGTTGTTTTCTATGTGTAGGATTTTATACTTTTCTGTCAATTTGTCATTGTTATGTCCCTGGTCATTGCAATGTTTTCCAAACAGTGATTTGTCAACCTTTAGCTTCCGTGATTTTTCATTTTCTTTGATTCTGGTTGTGAAAGCGCTCTGGACTACAGAAGAAGAAAAGTGAATTGGCACACCCTACTAATGGAATATTACCGCAAGTTCCCTCACACTCTGAAATAGACACTGACTACAAGGAACCTTCGATATCACTTTCTATTTATTTATTTATTATTATTATTTTAGGAACGAGCGAAAAACTACCGAATTAAGGGGAAAACGCTTCAAACCAAAATTGTTCCTCGTGAGATCCTGCGTGAGGTTCTATTCAATTTTTTCCTCAGCTGCACTAGAAATTACCGCTTTCAGCAAACAGAAAGGATGCAGATCACGCGTGGACACTTTTTTAAATCTCCATCTGCTAGTCTGTCTCCCGCCCCCCAGATATCACTTCAAAATTTATGTTTTTCTTTCTTTATTTTTTTCATTCTTAGTATCAGAAATGACTTTATATCATTGCTTTTCAGAACTTTCATGAGCCCAAATCAAATCAATATACTGACTAGGAGGATTTCAAGATCACAGAGTCGATTTTGGTATTGGCTTGGCCGTGTATTCAAAATTGTGGTATCCGGAACGGGGAGGGGTCTTGCACTTTTATCAATAGCAATAAAATTGTGGCGTCAGGAAGGGGCGGGACGTTGAAATTTCGTAAATCGTCGGTGGCCTAGTTAATACCTCCCATGTGACAAATTTTTCGAAAACCACCTTTTTGTATCATTGGATTTGTATTCTCAAGGCGCATCATCTGACATAAATATCTCCTACGTGCTTAGTTCAAAAATACGCCGCTGGGAGCGCTTTCAAATACCTCCTGTATGCATAAAGTCCAGAAACGTGGTCTCGAAAAACCTACTATGTGTTTCAATATCATAAGAGTTCAATAGTATTATTATCAAAATCGATGGAATTACATATTTTAATTTGTAGAACCTGTGTTGTTCGAATAATCTGAAAGTATCTAGGAATGTAATTCTCTATTCCTCTGCAATTATAATTATCAAAACCTCATATGTACAAAATCTCAGTTCCACATAATTCCTCCTATGTGCATTCAAGCCATATTTTCTGTATTTTATCGCACCTTTATCGCACCAATTGAAACCAGTTCACCGGTTTGTCGTTGATAATATGCAACTGAGTCTTCTAGACACCTGATAAAATCATTTTTGAGTTACCTACCCTCATTTTCACAAATTTAAACATATTTCCCCTTTCCTGTAAAATTTGTTTTCTAGTATATACAGGATTGGCCAAAAAAAACTTGACACATTACAAACGTGAATTTCTTTGGTTCTCAATGTCGCATCAAATAGCCCAAAAAACAACAGGAAGTAGAGAAAATTAGGTTTATTTCGAAAATATCACATTAGCCAAGTGGTGGCCATTCTGCGTGATGCAGTCATGGAGCCGTTTCTGGATATTTTCAAACACAGTTTTCAGTGTCGCACAGGAAATTTGACTAATTTCGTTTTTCGTGACGGATATTCGCCTTCAGTTGATCCAGATTACGCGGCTTGTTAACGTATATGCGCGATTTTAAATATCCCCACAGAAAATAGTTAGGCGCCGATAGATCGGGAAGCGCGTTATTTCTCGTTTAACATCCTTCCCCTGGCCACCGCACTCGTCGGATCTATTGGCGCCTGACTACGTTCTGTGAGGATATTTAAAATCGCGCGTATACGGTAACAAGCCACGTAATCTGGGTTAACTGAAGGCGAATATCCGTCACAAAAAATGAAATAAGTCAAATTTCTTGTACAACACTGAAAACTGTGTTTGAAAATTTCCAGAAACGACTCGATGACTGCATCACGCAAAATGGCCACAATTTGGCTAATACCTTATTTTCTCTACTTTCGGTTGCTTTCTGGACCATTTCGGTGCGCCATCGAGAACCGAAGAAATTCATGTTCGAAATGTGTCAGGTTTTTTTGGCCAACCTTGTAGGAGATATTAACCAGGCCAGCGACAAAATTTTAATACGGGTATCATTTCACAGGGTTTCAAGGTCGCCAAAGTTGTTTATGATATCAGTTTCACGCTGAAATGAAAATTGCGGCACCAACAATAGGTAGGGGACTGAGAAATGAAGATGAGAGTAGAGGCAATATGGATATCATTATGCAGATTTTCAAGGTCATTGAATTCCTTTCAAATGTTAGTACGAGTTAGTAATATTCTTATGTTTCAAATTTTCAGTTCTCCTCGCTGATCGAAAGATGACCAAACTAGATTTAGCGATCATGAGAACCTGAGAAATGATACCCGCGTGCACTTAATAGTTACAAGGCAGTAAAGGCAGTATTTTTCCCGAATAATAGTAAAACCTATTAATTTTCTAATGAAAGTCACATTAAGGATGAAGCTTGCAGAATTGAAAAGTCCCTTAAAATCCGAAAAATACTTCCATGTTCCCTATTTTCAGTTTTGGACCTAAGTAGATATCCGTAGTACTAAAAATTTAGTAACTAACTGATTATAAGAATTGGAACGATATTCATATTATGGTAATCCGTGACATTTTTGCCGCTTAGTCTTTTCCCCCAGATATCACAAGTTTTTATTATTAACATTGGAAATGAGTTCAGCGACCTTGAAAGCCAGCATACAGGTATCCATATTGCCTCTGTAGTTATCTTCATTTCTGTGCCCCCTTCCCTGGGTGCCACTGTTCTCATTTAAGAGTGAAATAGACACGAGTTTAGCGACCTTGAAATACTGCATAATGATGTCCATATTTTCTCTATTGTCATCTTTATTTCGGTGCCCCCTTCTCTTATTGGATGCTACAGTTTTCACCTTGAGGTGAAATAGATAATGTAAACGATTTCAGCGACGTTGAAAACTTGTAAAACGATAGACACATAATTTCAAGACCCCGCCTCGTTCCTGGTACCACAATTTTGAATTTATGATCAAACCAATACCGAAATTGAATTCTGTAACTCTGAACTTTCTTCCCAGCTGGTGCCGATTCGATGAGTCAGGCTACGGAAAGTTCAAAAAACTGATGAGAAGTCGTTGCTTATACTAAAAAAAAGGGGGTATCTAAAGGGGAGGGGGATAACAGAAATGGGTAAATAGAGTTGTAGAGAAACGTGTTCAGGAGTGTTTTGTATCTTTTCTGTTTTCCCCATAAGGCCTGTGTAGATATATGGTGAAGATAGCGGTCATATGTGCCTCCCTCCTTTCGACGTGTCTTGTGCAGTTTACAGAAAATTACATAGAATCTTTTTTCAATTTGTAGAATCTTACCAGAAATAAATAATTTTGGTTTGAATCATTTTTTTGTTAATTCGATGATATTTTCTGCAAAAACTAATTTCGAAAAAACCTCCCCCCACCCCTCAAAGAACTAGCAAGCTGTTTATAGATTCAAGGTTTCTTGTGATAATGGAGGTGGCCTTTATCAACAATATTTTATCAAAAAATCTTCGGTATTAATTTTTTCCTTCATTTGATCAAACTTCATTGGACTAATAATTGTAAATACGAGAAAGTACCGTTTATTTCAAAGAATTTGAAATTTTTACTCACAACCTACGCATTTCTTCAGAAATATTTGGGACTTTCAACACATTCTCTCGATGTGATTGATTAGCTGGATAACTTCTGCAACAAGTCGTCCTCTTGTTACCATTCTATCGTTACGTATGGGTACAGTTGATCCGTCATTTTCTTTGCTCACGATGGACCCACTTTTTTAAAGTTTTGGTTGCATTTTCTGTCTCTGTTATGGCGAATAACACTATTTTAACTTCTGATCGCACTTTCTATCTCAATACGGGAACATTTGGTACCGCATTGTTACAGTTCAATACAACATCATGAAAGATAATACAATTCAACTGATGGAATATTTTGAATCTTCTTAAATTTCACGAGCCCCAATTTGTTGTTCTATTGAAAATTTTTATGATTTATCCGTATGGATGAAAAATGACTGCCACTTGATTCCAAGTTATGTCTGAGAATGTCTGGTCTGAATGAGCTGAATGGATGAATAATAATCGCTAAACGACTTTAGGGTGGACTCCAAAACTTCAGTCAAAATCTCGAAATTATTATGACTGATTTTTGACTCGAGTTTGCAAATAAAATACGAGTAGTAAATCAATTGTACTCATTTGTAGCTGTAAAATCGTAACTCCGGTGAACCTTACAACGAGTAGGTAGACGTCGAAATCTCCAGTTAGCCATTCAGACCCAATAAATTAGTGATTATTTCGTCAGCATTCATATTTTATTTCGTCCAGAAATGAACAATCATTAAGTAGTCATAAAATTTCCAGCAGCAAAATCGTTGAACATTTTACTATCAATTCATACGTTATCTTGATTATATCACATGTTTTAGGTTATTCAACGCACGCACGGAATCGTAGCGTCTTCGCAGATCAGCAAGGAGGCATAATATTCGGAGGAGGAATACGACTAAAAATAGAGTAGTTAGTGGCCCAGAGTTGAATTTATGGAATTGTGTTAGTCAACGAGCTTTCTTTTGCTGGATGTCGCGTTCTATGCCAGGAAGTGTGATGATTTTTCGTGAAGCATTATTGTCGTCATGAAGTATTTGTAATATCGATACAGAAAGAAAGAAAAAAAACAAAAACGAAATGGGATGTAACGAGCGACAAATGTGTTAAGATAAATCAGTTTTAAAAAGTATTCCTGCTTCATTATTTTGCAGAGGCAAGAACCGTAGAGGAACATGAAAACCTTTTCGTAACGATACGCCAAATAAATATAGAAGAATCAATTCTATCGCTGAAAGTAAAATAAATACACGATAATATCAACAGTACAAATGTCGCAAGATGCTATCACGATTGAACATAAAATTTTTCCATAGTTCTGAACCGTTTTCTAACTGCGTTTTTAAATCCAAGTAGTTGTCCGGCCTGATTTTTCGATTCAGAGCGCGCTGGAAGTTGCGCAGCTTTTTTTTAGTCGATCTTGACGATTTCACATCTTTGAAACAGATACAGAAGTAAAAAAAAAAGATTAAACACGAAACTAGAATAGAACATCGGATTATAATTATTTCTCTGTAAATGGAATTATAGACACTAAGGGTCTCGTCAATAGTGGTCCGTATATTCAGATTTCAACAGGAAGTAGTACAAGTCGAAATGAGAAAACAGTCCAACGAAGTAGCTACTTCATACGTTTATCAAGAGGTGCATAGCAACAAAATTCAACATACACATTAACTTTCGATAATACGAAGTAGCGGTTCCCATTACAGGGAGTGGAAGATGTCCTTTCAAGCCAAGTTGTATTTTCGTTATTACTGGTGTCGGAGATATCTAAGTTGTGGTTACAATGCCAACTCAGAGCTCAATTCTTAAAGAGCTTATAAAGTCAGTACAGTCACGTGCTATTTACTGACAATTGATAATTCGACCGAAGAGAGTTGGAAATGAATTCGAATCTGGATTCCCGTTTTGTAGATTAAGACCCTTAAATTTTTATTCTGAAGTAATCCGCAAAGGAGGTTTGAATTAGCTTTAACGAGCCATAACAGAATCTGAATGAGTTTCAACAGTTAGGAGACTTAACATGGTCTTGATAAGGGCTAACTATTTTTTACAAATCTCATAAAGTTCTCAAGAGTACTCAGACAGTCTGAACACCAAAAGCAGAGTCTGTATCATCTCAAGAAAGACTAAATGAGTTTTGATAGCAATCAACGTTCGAACTTCAGATCCATCAATCACCCTGCACACTAAAAACCAGGACCCTCCTCACATTACAAGGAACTAAACCGAAAGCTAAAATCCAGAATTTGACAGGGCATGTCTCTTAATATTTCAATTGAAACAGAAATAATTTACACAAATGACAAAGAGAAGTCGTAACGATGAATTTGTTCTAATGTCTCTTGAAGTCCCTCACTTCTTACGGTTTTTTTATGTCCCAATGTCCTACTGAAATTGTCATCTCATCTCGTATCCTTTTTACCAATTTTTTTTAAATCTCTCTTGTCTTCATTTTCCTTTATACAATAAATTCCACGTACCTCCGTCTGCAATACAGGACATGATACGTCTCAGAAACACACGAGACACCAAGTCGAAAAATAACTAACAGATGCGAAGTGAATAGGGGGCCAGGGACTGGCATACGGGCTCGCATTTATAAAGTCTCAGATCCTAGTATATCACTACATTCTCTAAATGATACTTCAACCACACAAGGTATTTTACCTCAGTCAAAAAACACTATTGGTGATAGTAATTTTTCGAAAGGGTAAACTCACACTATACATCGAAAACTGAGGAACAGGCGAAACTTGGATAACATCACATGATTTTTCACCTCCATGTTGAATTTACAAAAGCAGAGAAACCTGTAGGTATCATTTTCTAAAATACTATATGAACAAGTACTCATTGTTCGGTATGAAAACCGCCAACAGAATGCGAGTCAGTCGAAAGGTGGTTTTTTTCACTTCGAATGGTAGGTCCCAGAATTCAATAGTGAAGAGAATCGAAAGTTCTGACAATGGCCGGTCTCAGTCTCAATCAGTTTATTTACAAACAGGCTAACAACTTATCATACATACAGCGGGAAAAGTAGAGAAATGGTAAATAAAAAAACCATCTTACCTAAGCTTAAACTATCGAATGATTGTTGTAGTTCTTCGGTAGCGAGGATTTCATTTTTCAAGTAATTATGCGTAACAGGTGTACGTTCTGGTTGTATTACCTGAAATAACACGAAATTCTGATAAATGTCAGTGTAAAAGCTAATATTTCACTGCGGACACAGCCGAATGTTTACACAACAATACGCAACGCAATTTAGTCATGATTTCAAGTTTACCGCCCAGATCAATTCAAAATTGATTCCGAGTCATCATTAAAATCGCAATTTTCAAATTGATTTCATGTTACCATAAAGATCACAATATCAGAGGCCTTCACGCATTCGTATGTATCAGATGTAGTAGCGGGAAAAAAGTTTCAACATTATACGCGTAAAATTATTTTACAAACGCTAACTCGGTTAATGGGATGTAGTTTTCGCTTATCAGTTGAATTTGGCTGCTTTCGAGACTTGGATCCATTTGAGTGGTGATCACCATCCGAGCAGGATTTATTCCGGGACCTTTCGGATTTTTTATTCTTCATTGGTGTTTGTTTCTTCCGATCTTCGATCCAATTTATTATACGCCTGAGATAAAACCAAAAAAATACATTGACGATACTGCACAAAAGAGACGTAGATAGTCCATTCTCACTAAAAGCGTTGGGTACTTACTTCATGAAAGGGATGACCATATAGAAATACCGCGTTTCAGGAGTTCTACATTTCGACATGATATCTCGTTTCGACACTGGTAACTGTTCGATGGGAAACCATTTAGCAGCTTTGATTTCGCATCTGGTTTGCGGCTCGAATGCTACATTCTTATCAATACCGACGATAAAATACAACCTGATCTGTTGGTCGTGAATGACGGATTCGACGTAGTCATCTGGACTAATCAGTTTTGATATGTCGATACCAGTCTCTTCAAATACCTAAGAAAAACTAACTCGTCAACTGCAGTCGACAAAATCACGAACCTTCCAAGAAAATATTATTCACCTCTCTACACGCGCAATCTACCGGATCTTCTTCTTGGTTTATCTTGCCTTTCGGAAAGCCCCACGATGTGGCCATGTAACTTTGAACCAAGAGAATATTCGACATAGTATCGTCTAAAAGTACGGCGCCGAATGTGGGAACCATGAGCTTATAATCTCGCCATTCACTGTAAATGCTTTCGATGTCCGCTTCGTATCGTTTCAAGAAGGGAATATGCTGTTGAACATTTTCAAGTTATTCGGATGCAATTCCATTTTTCTTCTAACAGACTACAAGAGTAATACATACGTGGAAAATGTAATGGAAGAATTCCTTCAATTTGTAAGGTTTCAACTCTGGATTTTGCACGCAATAATAGTCCAAGTAAAACCAATGAGCTAGCTCGATTTGGAATGATATTCTATTGAAGCCAGTTCTTTCGTGTTTGGGAATGTTGATGATGAATCGACTGGGCAAAACACAGTATGTATCAGTCATGAATAAGCAGCACTGGTAAGTGCAGCGGAGAAGACGGGTTTGTTTCCATACCTGCTTAAATCGTCCAATATATCTTCAGGTATTTTTGACGTACCTGACATCGTGATTTGTAAATTATAGCACTAGCGTTTTAAAACGAGAACACCTGTACACTGCAAGACTAATTTCTTCATAAAATTATAATAACATCAAACAAGATCACATCGCCAAACGATTATTGGAATGACAGAAGATGAAACAGAGCTAAGCGCATCATCATCAATTTTCTGACGGATTTCGAATTTTCTTCAATATACATTTAAAAACTTCACTAAAAACGTAAAATCTAAAGCGTAATGCGTAACTGCGAAAGGAGATAAGAAAGTTTATCCCTGTTTTGCTTTTGAAAAATATTTGGTTTTGATTTTAGGGTTTTCGCTCACCTTTTTTAGGCAACATTTTCAACAACCACGTCGAATCAGTGATGTTAGACAAAACGATTTTTTGTCATTTTGTCATTTTGTCGGATGAACATTTCACTTTTTTCGTTATGTCATGAGTTTTGTCATGTTCAGAGTTTTGTCATTTTGTCTTTTCATAATTTTGTTATGTCATGACAAAATTATTTTGTCATTTTGTTTTGTCATTTTGTCATATCCACGAATTTTCAGGTATTTTACTATTTTTAGGTACTATCCAATCCCACCAATCACCAATGTTATTTTAACAAAGGTTGCATACTTGGAGGCTAAAAAGAAATAGGAGAAAACGTTCAATTTGATATTTTCAATTGATAAAAATTTCTCTATTCGTACCTTCTTAAGTTTTTGTTTTAACTGATGGCTGATTACTTCTTTAACAAAAAGTGTCCGGGAAAAAGGACCTAATGCATGGGTTGGTTTAGATACATTTCCTGAGACACTAGTTCATATTCTTCTAGTCTTCCTCTCTTCCTTTCTTGTTCTTCTGTCTTTTCCACCAACGTAATAATGCAATGACAAAATGTCATGACAAAATTTTTTTGTCATTTTGTTTTGTCATTGATTCATTTTTTTGTTATGTCATTTCCATTTTGTCATATGACAAAACTGAGAAATGGTTTTGTCATTATGACAAAATTCCTAAAATTCAATTGTCATTTTGTCATTTTGTCATTTTGTTTTGTTATGTCTAACAACACTGCGTCGAATGCTTCGACGGCTTCGACTTGGCTTCGACTTTGGGTGTTTTCATCATTCATCAACATTATTTTTTGTCTGTGCCATTTGTCACTTATAAAAGACTGTACGAAGTGCTGTTGCAAATCGTCGCCGAGTGAAGTATATTTAGTGTAGTCTGTCATGGTGGATTTACATTCGAGTCGGCGACATGTCGCGAACAAACTTTTGAATGTCGGCAACTAAGGATTTACATTCCCCTTTTGCCCTTTGTCTTTTCTATTTTTGTCGCAGACCTATCACAAACATATCGCGGACCCTGAACCGACGTTGGCCTGAAGTCGCCGACTCGAATGAACGTGCGATCCTCTCTGTCTTGCACGTGTTGTTTATGTCTTAGATGACATAGTTATATTATCGGTTCGTGATTCTCGTAGTGTTATTGTTCTACGTTCTCATTGCTCATATCAAGTTGTAATTCGAAAATCCGAAAATGCGAATCGATACTTGCTACTTTTGTAGTAGTAAAATGTACCCCGGCCACGGAATGCAGTTTGTTCGCAATGATTGCAAAGTAAGTACTCGACCGCACTCAAACTATTCCGGGTAATGGTCCGTATTCCAACACGTTGTAGACCACCAACTGTTCGTACATGTAATAAGCGGTTTCTAAGATCAAGCGAGAATCCACGTATCTACTTCAGTGTAACCGTTTCCCGTTTGTCATCCCCAGTGCATTTCCTAGAACACCAGTCTGAGCACAAGAACGTTTTCTCGCAGTTATTGAAAGCAACGTCTCTTATTGAATAAAGATGGTCTTTGGTTTTCGAAGTAATTCGGAATTTGTACATAACTATTGCAAGAAATCAGTTCGTTGTCATCATGGCGTTTAATAGCCGAACCGTTGCCTGCCCGGCGCTTATTCTGAGAACCTAATTTGGAAAAAACGGACCCGTAGTATTCTGAATGAGCTTCGATTATATTATGACTTTGAATCGTGACTATCGTTATTTGTTGATACTCGCATGCTAATCTTGACGTCATACTTTTAGATATTCAGATTTTGCCGATCAAAGTGCATGAAGGCATTCAAAAAGAAGAAGAACCCGAGAAAAGTCAGATGGACTAAAACATACCGGAAAATCGTTGGAAAAGAGCTGGCAGTTGACCCTAGTTTTGAATTCGAAAAAAGGCGAAATATACCTGTAAAATATGATCGAGAACTTTGGCAAAAATCATGTAATTTCTTTGTATTTTGCCAATGTTTATAGTCATGAAGTTGAACTTAGGTAGTAATGTATCACGTGTTTTTTTCCCTTGA
This sequence comes from Acanthococcus lagerstroemiae, assembly GCA_031841125.1. Classification (NCBI taxonomy): domain Eukaryota; kingdom Metazoa; phylum Arthropoda; class Insecta; order Hemiptera; family Eriococcidae; genus Acanthococcus; species Acanthococcus lagerstroemiae. The sequence continues at coordinate 36,428,608 of CM063108.1, read as the reverse complement.
CAGTGGAAGCAATAAAACGGATAAAAAGTATTAATAGTAAGCGACAAGCAGCATTCGTCATGCAGAGGCTTAGGAAAGGTCGAGAAATGGAGCAAAAGCGTGATATTAGGGAAGTGCAAAGAGATATGTCACTGATTCGATCACCTGCCGCGGGTATGTTCTTTTCTTCAATTATTTATTCGTACCTCTGCTGTATCACAGCTCTTATGGTGCACACTCAGACCCACACAGCCGTCTTCATAACACTGACATCAGTTTGCCACATTTCTATGTAACTAGTTGCAGTTGCATATAGTACGCTTTCTCATAGTATTTATTAATAATTTTGGTATTCATCGAGTCTAGTTCAAGTCTTTCTGTCGCTTGAGTAGATTTACAACTGTTCTGAGGGAAGGTGAGTGTGGACATCGGTACCAAATGTGTATGTAGCGTATGTCTCGTGAGAGTTACTGAAGCTTAATCCAGTGTTCATGCATGTCCCGAGAAGTTGGCGAACGCTCAAAATCCCTCGTGGGCTGTTTCGATCACCATGCTTTTATCAAACTGTATATCAAATTATATGTATACATTGTGCGCTTGTTAACATTTTATCTGAACGATGACTAGAGAAAAGTTCAATTATCAGGACCTTTCCCTGATGCACGGACATCATTATGAAGAAGATATTTTGTTGATGCTAATTTCAGTTGAATTGAAATGTTTCAGGATTAAGAGAAAGACTGGCACAAGAGCAACAGATAGTAGAAGAGATACACGAATCAGATAATGAACTAGTGGAAGAGCAGCAGATAGTAGAAGAAATTCACGAATCTGATACCGAAATGGAACTAATTGCGGAACCTGAACAAGAATAAATATTTTGTTAGTGTAATGTTTTGGTGTCACATGTATGGAACTCTTCTGCTGCGATTGGTGATGATTTTTGTCTTGAAAAGGGTGAAAAGTTGAAATTGGCAAAGATAATAAATTTGAAGGGAAAATGCCTACTTTTTGCTTTAAAAGTAAGGAAACATTCGCCTCGAAAAATATTTTTACAGCCTGGACATCTCTTTTCATTTTGCTCTCATTCGAGCCCTGGAACCGCCCCTTCGAGCATTACCTCATGACATCGGGGAAACTTTTAGGGCTGCCTTAGCCCTCTTCTCTTGCTGGGAATCGGCCTAGGTCGATTGCGCTATCTTCCTATTGAATACCCGTATCACTAGCCCCGTGGTTTATGACGGTGAGTTAAACGAGCGTGTGTAGGTAGCGCCTTACCCATTTACAGCTTTCAGATACTGGCGACCAATTACACACTTTTCGGAAGCCTCTGCCGTAAGTGGCTGTGACTACGTTTTAATTGTGACTCCGTGTACGTAATCAGAATGTGAGAGTGTGACGAGTTCTTTCTTGCATTACTGATAACGATGCCGGCGTTGAGAATCGAACCCGGTGTCTTCGGACTAGAGGTGGGCGATGTATCGATGCATCGCTCGATACATCGATATATTTTCCATAAAGAAGGTGTATCGATGGTGTTGAGGTTAGCACCTCTCATCTCCACACGCCTCCGCCTTTAGACCGATCTAACGACCTAGCGCGACAGCTACCCTGACAGAGCTCACCGGGCTACCGGGCGAATGAATCTTCACGACCCTTAGTCACAGCTAAGACGGCGGATAGATTCATGCTTCGGTAAAGTGCGCGTCCTACGTTGCTACATACGTTTTACTGCAACAGGGTTATGGGCCTTTTCATGCGGTAACTCTCGATTTTGTTTTAAAGAAGTTTCGATACGTGCGTACCGTGTTATAGCAAACGGTTTCCACCTTTTATTAATCGTGCTTAACAAAAACTTTTCCGCGATATTGCGATGAGTGACGAACACACCGAATCACTCACCACGTGTTCAGCGACAATGGAGAGCGAAATAAACCTAGAAGAACAGCAATTACTCGAAGATTACAACGACGAAAATTTATCAATTCAAACCATCACCATGACGAAGACGGATTTCGATAGAACAATAAAAGACGCAGTCCAGAGCGCGTTAGGAAGTATCAACGTGCTCGAACTACTGGCGAAACTTTCGGAAGGAACAAGCTCAACGACTCGGAACGCACGTTTTTCATCCCCGAATTTCTCATTTCCCACATATGAGAAGGAAGAAAAATTGAATGGCTCGAAAAACTACGCCGTTTGGAGACAGCGATTTGAATTGGACCTGAGAACAAACCGCCTATCCTCCTACATCGAACACGAGTTGGGAAACGAAGATCTCCCCAGAGACCAGAAACTACAATTTGATGCAGCCGTTCTTCGCCACCTTCGAGCTACGACGTCTCACGAGATCTCAAACTCGCTGCTACGATTTAAAACCGCGTACCACGCGTTCAAACACATCGAGGTCTACTATGGAGGTAAGAAACTTCAGGAACTAATCCGACTAGAACTACGAGCCCGAAGATTACACTTTGCAGATCACTTCAAACCCGTCCAATTCATCACCGATTTCGAGAACGTAATCGATGAATATAAAGAGCTGGGAACGACCTTCGATGAAGAAACACTAGTCGCCAAATTTCTCGCCGCTATCGACTGCAGACACGTTCAAGGTCACCCATATGCGATCTATTACAACACGATGCTGTCGCTACCAACCGAACAGCGAACATTCGAATACGTGAAACAAAGTTTTCTCAATATAGACAATTCGAACTTCAAGAGACCCTTCACAGACCGCCGACAGACGCAATCGACGACCAGCCATGACGACAACTCCCCGAAAAGATTTCGCAGTGACCGCACTAACTCGACTCCAACCACAAAATCATCTACGACCCTTCCAGTTACGGACTTGCTGAAGAAATCAAAAGTTTACCTAAGTGACCTGTACAACGAACGCCAGCGAGAAAAGTTACGTGGGATGTCGAAAGAAGAAAAGAAAAAGAACCAGTGCGAGACCTGCAACACATATTTCCATCGATCTACGAACTGCATGTTCAAAACGCCTCTGTGCTACAACTGCTTTAAATTCGGGCATGCGACACGAAACTGTACTACAGGTAATTCTTTAGATTGTTCTATAAATAACACGAATATCAATTCAATCAAAGACAATAACATACGATCTCAAAATATTCTTGATGCCAAGACCGTGCATCCTAAAACTCTCGATAAACTGTTTCAAACGAATACGACTTTTATGGTAGACTCGGGTGCCACGCATCATGCAGTCTCCACTGAAACGATACTACACGAATTTCATCGGTACGAACAACCGCTTGAAGTTCGATTAGCTATCAATGACGCGATAGTCACAAACACATCAAACGGCTATGGAAGTATCTTGACGTTAATCACTTTTGGAAACGCAAAACACATCCTAAAACTTCATAACGTTCAACTTATTCCAAATTTAACCGAAAATGTATTGAGTGTTCGAAAATTTAATGCTCAGTACCACACTTCATTTAATTTAAATACTAATAATGGATCAATTTATTCCAGAGAAGCGAAAACCAAGATCGGCCTAATACGGGTCATGAACGAATTATACCGACTACCGACACGCATTTGTCGTCCTCAGGATCTACAACGAATCGAAAAGACATTCGATAGCTTAGACCTTAATGAATTAAATGTATATTACAACGATGTTTCAATTAATACAACCTCGATAAAAGACACCTGTAAAATTAATCGTAATAAGTTACGAAAGAGCAGAATGAAACTCACGACTGAGAAAATACGATTGCTAGAATCGGAGGGGGATATTATCCATGCTCGCTTTGGGCATATATCTCCGGTGTATTTGAATAGACTACGCAATGCAGCAACAGGTTTGAACGAATTTTTATTTAATAAAACTGTGGAAAAATGTCTCATATGCGCGAAAGCAAAGATGACGCGAAAGTCATTTACAGAGACCAGAGAAAATGCAAGACACCCGTGCGAAATTATTCATACTGACTTAATATCCTATTCTCCTCCAGCTATACGAACTTCCGATAACTACCTCCTCACAGTTGTAGACAACTACACTAGATACCTACAAGTTCATCCACTCAAGTCTAAAACCGAAGTCTCATCTTATCTAGACAAAGCTCTCAACAATCTTCAGAAAATGTTCTATCCTCAATATCCATTTCGATACTTACAAACCGACAACGGAACAGAATTCATAAATTCCGAAATCGAAATTATATTAAAGAAATTTGGTATGCAATCTAGACTCTCAGAACCATACGAACACGAACATAACGGCTTGATCGAACGAGTAAATCGAACTGTAGAAGAAAGAGTAAGAGCACTCTTGTTTAACTCAGGCTTTCCTTCATCTTACTGGGGTTTAGCAGCCCAGTGTGCAGCTTATCTCTATAATCGAACTCCACATGCCACCCTTGGTTTTATTACTCCTTATGAGAAAGTTCACTCTTCACCTCCTGATGTCTCGAGTATCCGTATTTTCGGTTCACGTACAGCAGTTCACAATCCTCTCATTCCTAAAGGAAACAAGACTCAAGCCAGAGCTAATATACACTATCTTGTGGGCTACACACCCACCGGATACTTGACGATCGATCCAATAACGAAGAAAACGCATGCAGTTTGCTCAGTTAAAATAGACGAAACTATTCAATACAAGCATGATTATCCTAAGAGAAATGAAGACGAATTAACAATACAACCGATTACCAGAAATAGTATATTAAACGAAACTCCTACCGATCAAACTATACCACTCGACACAGACAATTCCAGTAACAACACGTTAAACGAAACTCCCGCAGATCACAGTACATCGTTAGATACAAACAGTTCTGATAACACTAATTTACACAAAAATCCGACATCTTCCTCAAACTTGAACGAAACCGATACCTTGGTAACACAAACAGACACAAACGATTCCGACTCCGATTACGAGTTATATGAAACTGAAATTGAAGAAGAAATAAATTTAGATATCGACTGGGAAACTGACACTGCACCAATCTCGATACAAAAATGCTCACTCTCCTCGATTTATGATCCAGAGCTCAAATTTGATTCCGATGTACTCTCATTAACGAAAGTTCCGATCACGTATAACGAAGCCATCTCCGGACAAGACCGTCTGAAATGGTTACCAGCAATTAAACAAGAACTTCATAGTATGAACAAACACAACGTATGGACGATAATACCACGCGAAAAAGGTATGTCAGTTGTACCTGTTAAGTGGGTATTTGGCATTAAGAAAGATGGTAGACATAAAGCACGATTAGTAGTAGTTGGATGCCGTGATACAGAAAAGTATACACCCGCCGACAAAGCTACTCCGACTCCAAGTTCTGACACGATACGATGGCTTCTCGCCCATGTTTCGTACTCCAAAATAAACTTGATTCAACTCGACATCACCACCGCATTTCTTCATGCAGACATTGATAGACTGAAATACATTTCGATACCACCTGGTGTTCAAGGAAACAAAAAGAACGAAGTATGTAAACTTAATCGAGCCTTATACGGCTTAACGACAGCACCGAAATGCTGGTACCAAACTTTCGACACAAAATTACGATCTTACGGATTTGAAAGAAGTATTCGAGAACCATGTCTATATTCCAAAAACATCGAATCATTCACAGTCATCGCTTTAGTGTACGTAGACGATGTACTTTTATCATGCGAAAATGATCTCATTCTTACCGAAATAATTACGCAGATTTCTAAGGACTTTGAAGTCAAGAATCTTGGCTTTCCTAGCAAATTTCTCGGCATTGACATCACGATCGACACGAATAAAGTCATCTCGCTCTCTCAAGAGCAATTCCTAGAAAAAGTATTACGAGAATTTAAGATGGACGATTCCCATCCAGTAAGAAATCCAATGCTTAGAGATAACGACTACTCAAAACTAACCCGAAATCAAACAAATTTTCCATACAAGAACGTACTTGGAAATTTAATGTGGTTGGCAAATTACACTCGACCAGATATTGCCTACTCAGTCAACTTCCTCGCTCGATTTCAAGCAAATCCTTCTGAAGAACATTGGATTATGCTGAAAAGAATAATGCGATATCTAAACGGAACCCGAAACTCAGGTTTGACTTTCGATCAAAGATCATCAACGATCCTCGATACGTTCGTGGATTCTTCCTTCATGGACGATCCAACAACAAAGAAATCGACCACTGGTTATCTTATTCGATACCGTGGAAACGTTATAGCGTGGAAATCGCGCCTACAACGTTCTATGTCTATGTCGACTACTCACGCTGAGTATATTGCAATATGTGATACCTCAACGAACCTTTTATTTCTTGCAAATCTTATAAACGAAACGCTAAATGTACCGACAATATTTCCGATTCCTCTTCACGAGGACAACTCTGCGTGTGTCACAGTTTGTGAAAAGACCATCTCACGCACCCGATTAAATTATCTCGACAAACCCTATCTCCTAGTCAGAGAACTTTTCGAACAAAATAAACTGAAACCCGTAAAAGTAACCTCAAAAGAACAGATCGCAGACATATTCACGAAGCCTCTTACAGGTGAACAATTTAAATATTTATCATCTAAACTGATAACACAAATCAAGAAGTAGTAACAATAACAAGCAGCCAGAAGCCACTTGCGGACCGGAGGGAATTAGAAGGGCAATTCTTTTCCCGGAGCGTCTCAACACAGAAAGACAGCACATGACCGCTTTAGACCGGAGGGAAGTTTTTCCCGTAGCGTCTATTGATGAAATAACTTTGTACATACTATGAAATACCCTAGAATTATAAATATATTACACTAATTAGCTGCTAAGTTAGAATTAGATATCCCAAATCCCCTCCCTAGATATTAAGTAACACTACTAGTAGCTTGTACACTTCAGAATACTGTATAATATGATAATTTGATGAAAAAAAAAAAAAACATTAACCGATAATATTACAGCTGTCACACGATAAGATTGAAGATTTATTTAAGGAGGCACGCTTGATAGGTGTACTGAAGTTGCCATCAGCACAAACTTCGCGTTTGCTGCCCCATTGGAGATATGTATGATTCATACCCTATCTCACCCTGGCTTACTACATTCGAAAAATAAAGGAAACTAATGAAAAGATTTCTATACTGTGATTAACCGGAGGGATTCGGGATTCTGCTCTCGTTCCCGTAGCGTTAACCAGCTGAACAGAAATGATAAGAACGACAGGACAACTCAAGCGCTTAACCGGAGGGACTCAGGACTTTGTTCTTGTTCCCGTAGCGTTAACCAGCTGAACAGAAAATAACACGACCAACGACCAAAATACGAAATAAGATCAATCTCGTCGGCGTGGGAGGGGGTGTTGAGGTTAGTACCTCTCATCTCTCACACGCCTCCGCCTTTAGACCGATCTAACGACCTAGCGCGACAGCTACCCTGACAGAGCTCACCGGGCTACCGGGCGAATGAATCTTCACGACCACTTAGTCACAGCTAAGACGGCGGATAGGTTCATGCTTCGGTAAAGTGCGCGTCCTACGTTGCTACATACGTTTTACTGCAACAGTTGGAAAGAGCGTAAAAAGTTAAAAGTAGAATTATTGGGCCCCCGATTCAAAAATGTGTACTCACGTTGAAAATAGGTTATCAGTAAACGCTGTGTCATAAGTTTCTACATGGCTCTCCTCTTGAACTTCGAATCACGTGTTCTCAAAAAGTGGATTTTGCTAGTTGGTTCCCTCTTGCCGAACGAACTCGAGGTAAATGTAAACACTGAGTTCTAGGTTCCGCTAGGTTCTGATTAGTGATAATATGCCGGTACATAACGTTTACTACTGATAAGCTCTTTTCATCGGGGATCGGAGCCCGATTTTAAAAAATTCTACTTTTTACGCTCGGTGGTGCAAACGTTTGTATTTATACACAGCGATACCATGTCTCGCCCAACATTTCTGAAGCCGAGTAATTATTTTGTTTGCCTAATTAAGTGAATCATTAAATCAACTGTCTGTAGAGACTTTGATTAAGACTGACATATGAGCGCTTGAGCGCCAGAGAGGGTCCATAACGTTAACCGTGACGCTTCAAATATGATTTTTTTCAAATTTCGTGCATTGTACATTTCAATGGGAGCGGTTTGATGAAACTGCGGAAATAGGGTTGATTCATGGTGGAATGTGATGTTATTCCTGTGAAAACCTCAATCGAATTTGTTCACTACTTTGGTTTGGTCCAATCTAGTGCTCAGCCGGTCCCAACTGAGGAGAAAATTGAAGATATAAATGTACCGCAAGCTGCTATCAAACAATTCAAATGGCACCATCTGAATTACTATATTTTTTCAACAGGCGATGAAGAATATTCTTCCTGGGAAGCTGACCGACCTGATGGGGATACTGTGAATAATACAACTTTCATTTATAACAGAAATATCTCGTTACCATTGGACGAACAGCGTAAACGACTACCGATTTTCAAGTACAAACAACACATCCTATATTTACTGGAAAAATATCAGACTCTTGTTTTAGTCGGTGATACCGGCTGCGGGAAAAGTACACAGGTCCCTCAGGTTCGTTTAAGTCGTTCGCACCTAGTTTTTAATTCAGAAGGAAACGCAAATTATTTTTTTCCATTTATGGTTTCTACTTTTCAACATGTATAGTATTTATGGGAAGCCGGTTGGTGTGAAAATGGTCTGAAGATCGGAATTACCGAACCGAGAAGATTCTGTGCTACTTCTTTAGCTCGACGAGTCGCCGAAGAGGTACGATGCAAGCTCGGGACTACAATTGGTTATTCGATTCGCTTCGACGATTGTCAGGATCCGAAAACAACGCAGGTTAAAGTACGTAATTCGTAAACTGGAAGTATATATTGCCTTGTCTCTTCTCTGAGTTGTTTATTTGCCACTCTCCTATTGACTTTATTTTGCCGATTTGGGTGTTCTGGAAGTAAAATTTTCTCTCTCTCTCTCTCTCTCTCTCTCCAGTCGAGAAAAAACTTCAAGGTATTTGTTACTCAGCCAACCAGTCCACTGATAACAAACAGTCAGATTGACTGACATAGCAGATCAGTTAAGTACTCAAGTCAGACAAACAGGCAAGATAGCCAGTCACGTAACTGATTAGTCAGTCAGCCAGCCAGGAACATATGCAAGACATGAATTTCTTGTTTAATTGACTTAGTACTTTTCATTTATTCTTACAGTTCATGACTGAGGGAATTTTAATCAGAGAAATCATGGCTGATCCTTTGTTGAGGGATTATTCGGTCATCATCTTGGATGAAGTTCACGAGAGGAATATTTTAACAGATATATTGATGGGACTTTTGAAGAAAATACTCAGGGTAAGTGATGAATACAATATTGTACATAACGCTGGTATCGAACTTATACGAGCGTGTATTTTGACTAGTCTTTGAAACGTGGTCTGGCTGAATCAATAAAGTAATGAATGTTAATTTTCATTTCCAGAAAAGAAAAAGATTGAAACTCATTGTTCTGTCTGCAACCGTTGATGCCCTGTCACTGAAAAATTTCTTCAATAATAAACGTGCAAAACCTAAATCAGAAGACACTGCTACGATTTTGAGTGCCGAAGGGAAACTTCATCCTGTGACTGTGCATTACGTTAATGGTATATAAAAGTCTGTTTATAAAAACTGGGCTTATTTTCAGTAAATTAGATTACCCTTTTTTTTTTCTCTCTCTTCTTTTCGTGTTGGTTCATCGCCGTTTGTATACCCGGGTTTTCGTTGAAATTGTGTAGAACCGGTTCCTGATTATGTCGCTGGAGTTGTGGACTGTATATGTGCTATTCATAAAGAAGAACCAGAGGGTGATATTTTGGCATTTTTAACTGGTTCGGAAGAAGTAGATCGAGCCGCTGCTGAAATAAAAGAACAATTGATCAGCAGTTCTAGCAAGTACCGTAAGTACAAACAGTTCTGATTTCTTTATTTAAAATCAAAATAACTCATAAAACTAAAACTGAAGTGTGACAATTTCATGGAAACCAAGTCGGTCCTTCAAATGAAGGACTTGATGAATACGTATCCATCTTATTGTTTCTGTTTTGCTTCATGCTGAGAGGCATTTCAGTTTCATCCATACTTGAGTAAAAATGTATCAAGTTCCTGATGGTTTCCCTCTCTTTTGTTGACCTGCGCGGCTGTGAGAAACCCTAAACATAAAATTTAAATAAATGCTTTTATTAAAGCAATACGTCATTTAATATCGTTTGTCGAATTATATTTGCAGTTACTCCGTTGGTGTTACCCATGTATGGTTCGTTACCGTATCCCGAACAGCTAAAAGTTTTTCGTCCGATTCCGCGAAACATGCGGAAAATAGTAATCGCCACAAACATCGCAGAAACATCTATCACTATATCGGGAATTGTTTATGGTCGGTGTAATTTTAACGATTTCGAAAGAGTAAATGTGTAGTTTCTTATACGGGTATTCTACTTCTAGTTGTTGATTGTGGATTTGTAAAACTACCATGGTTTAACCCAAAAACATACACTGATTCTCTAGTCGTCGTACCCATATCTCAAGCTTCAGCTGAACAAAGAGCCGGTCGTGCTGGTAGAGTTAAACCTGGGAAAGTCTATCGGTAAGCTCGTACAGAAGTAGCGCTAAGTGTATCTCCTTCACTTTGAAAATCTAAAAAATGTTCACACAGGTTATACCCGGAAGAAGAGTACGACAAACTACCAATGGCCACTCCTCCTGAAATGTTGAGAACCGATCTATCTTCAGCGATTCTGCAACTAAAAGCCTTGGGCATTGATAACGTATTGCGGTTTAATTTTCCATCTCCACCGCCGGCGGAAAATTTACTTCTCGCCTTGGAATTATTGAATGCGATTGGGGCTATCGACGACAAGGGTCAGCTAACTAAGCCTCTGGGAACTACAATGGCCGAGTTTCCTTTACCTCCTTTACATTCAAAAACTTTATTAAGCGCTGGTAAACGCTCGAATTGAATTCACTTTTAAACACGTTCTATTTATTCTTCACTTCTATGTATTGTTTTGTGTTCTAGCCGAATTTGGTTGTACCGACGAAATGTCCAGTATTTTGGCGATGCTGCAAGTTGACAATATATTCATAAAACCGCGCTCTGGTGCCAATGCTATTAAGGCTCGTGTGGAAAAGAGAAAATTCGAAGTACGCGAAGGAGATTTGATCACCTTATTGAACGTATTTACAACTTTCGAGAAGAATTTGGATAATGCAAAATCGTGGTGTAATACGCATTTCATCAACTACAAAGCGTTGAAACGAGTGCTCGAAATCAAAGCTCAGATGATTCGGCTGTTGGAACGATTTGAAATCCCGAAAACATCGTGCCAGGGTATGTGACAAAATTTGATTTAGGTTGGCCGAATTTGATCAAACCTGGAGTTTTGGCTTAAGCGAACGACCAATTCCAACCAACTTCAACTGAATACAACCAAATCTGACCTCAATTGGCTACGTATAACTAAGGCGATAAAAAAGGACCGAATCCGATCAAATTCTAACAAAATTAACCGAATCTTACCCCCAAAGTGCTAGAATCAATTTACGTAGAACTTGATTATGAACGATTAAATTCAATACTTCACTACCAGAAGTGGCTACTGCAATTAAAACCAATCAAATCGATCAAAAATTAACAAAGACAATCAAAATTGACAAAAAAGATCAACACCTATCTTTAAGTGAAACATGAAAGAGAAAGACCAAAATAATCCGAATCAGTGGATCAAAAATAACCGGAATGAAACTACTGAAGACAAAAAAAATCTAAATTTAACGACTGAAAACAGCTAAAAACAGCGAGATCTGATCATAATGGGACCAAAAAGGACCAACAAATAATGAAGCATGACTTCGAAAACGACTAACCTAATCAGAAAGCGATCAAGAGTGGCCAAATTTGACTACAGATAATCTGAAAGAGCCGAGAAAAGTTTGAATGACATTGGATTTCTAAACACGACTCAATCTGGCTAAAAACGATGAAGAACAATCAAAACTGGTAAACGACTCAACACGGGCACACAGCCCAAAAATGACGAACAACGTAAAATCAAACAATAAATCAAAAGTAACAAACAGCTCGGTGCTGGCAAACAGTCCAAATTGGTGAACAGTTCAAACATGCCAAACATACTACATATTGTGAACAAAGAACCCAATACTGGCGCATTGTGGGCTCGGGCCCGGCCCCAAAGCGTCCCTCTGGTCACTGACGCGATGCTCGAAAGAGTAGTTCCTGTGGCCGGGGGTGCGGTGTCATAGGGGCCACTTTGGCATGCGTGCAACGCCATACGTCCCACCACACATTACTGGCGCATATTCCAAAACAGACGAACCATCCAACGAGTGAATGGCATTATTTTTTATTCACATGGCATCTCTGCAACTACTATACGTACCTCCTCTGCATTTCTGATAGAAAGGTTGGGCTTCTTTTCTAATTTGGTGAAGCCAATAGCTCTCCCTAGTCCTGTAGTTTTAGTTATCCGAAGCTCCGAGAAATTTCAGTTTTTTGAATTATGAAGGATTTCCTGCTAAATTCATCTTCAATATTGGTTTTGTAGGAAACGTAGAAAATATTTGTCGTTGCATAACCAGCGGATTCTTTCCAAATGCAGCTTATCTACATTACTCGGGTGTATATAGGACTATTCGAGGTGGCGAAGATCTACACGTGCATCCAACATCGGTTTTGTATACTTTGGAACAACCTCAATGGTAAGAAATTGGGGACAAATTACGTAATGGTCATTTATCACTACAATGTTTCCAGAATTCCTTTTGAAGATGCTTTAATCCTGTTGGTTTTTTGTTGCAGGATACTGTATTGCGAACTAGTGCACACTAATAAATTATACATGAGAGATATAACTGTTATACAGTCTTCTTGGCTTGAAGAATTAGCATCCAACTTTTATCATGTCGCTCCTCATGCTCTGTGAATCTGGTTATTTTTATAACTTTCGATTGTGTGATTGTGGAATTTGATTTGAAATGTGTAAATTTGGCAATATAGAAAAGTTAAAAGTGGGTGTAAGTGACGTATCATCGTTTTTATATATTTATTTATTTATTCATTCATTCTTTTTTCTCTCTTTTTTCTGAGCATCTTGATAGCGAATTTGAACACCGTCAATATAAATGACCAGTTTCTCGTAAATAGTGTAGAAAACTGCAAAATGTTGAATTTTTATCGGTATGTATTACAATGTATGGTATGTGAATACTGGAATACAGCTAACGCAAAGCGCGAATAATAAATTAAATTCCCAAAAAGAAACCCGTTTTGTTTTTCATTTTAGGTTCTAATTTTTTTTGTTGAAAAATCAGACTTCAGTTCGTCTTTTGTCGCCAGCCAGAGTTAGCAGTCTAGTTTGATTTCAATAAAACAATAATTTCATTATGCATTTTCAATCATTTTTAGAAAAAAAATGATGACTTTTTCAAATTGTAATTTTCGAAAAATGTTTTATCATTTTATATTTTAAAATCGTAATTTTGAACTAATATATTTTTTTTTGTCTATCTCTGGTCTTGAAAATGGTCATTCTTATTTCTAAATGACTCCTTTTCCACCATTTTCCAGCCACCATTGAAAATTTGTTGTAAAAAGGTAAAACGAGAGCATCCGCGATATCAAAGATATGCAGCCCGCAGCCGCCGCGAAGAGTCTGCTCCACTTTTGGTTCTTAGTTCTTACTACTTCTTCTTCCCTGTGATCTAGAATCTAGCCTGATACAATTCTCAATTTTATTGATCTGTGCTTGTCTTTGCTTCTCGATTTGATAACGTGAATTGTTGTTATTCAAATGAAGATTCTTGTGTAATCTAATATATTATTCTGTATATTGTTTTACTTGAAAATATCTTGTTAATCTTCATCTAAATATTGAACTGGTAGTATTATTATGTAATTATCCGTATTATCCTGTTCTTTTAACGTGAAAGTATTGAAATAAGTAAGTGCAGTGTCGTGCGTAATATAGAACAAACATTATCATTTCAAATTGGCGAATGACTTTCAACTTTTTATTTCTTCGTTAAAAAATTGTCAACTGCCATTTGCCAGGTTACTTGCTGTCTTTCGATTTCATCTCAAATGTCGTATAGGTTTTCAACATTGAAATAGCTTCGAAATATTTGGAATCTTATCCCATGTTTATCCTCAAAATCTGCGTGTCGATCCGTGGGTTTTAGGCGGTTATATTTATTGTATTCGACTACTGTTTCTCATATGATTTTTCTCTCTGATAACCGTCTACTCGATTACAGATTTCTTACTATAGAAATGGTAATTGATGGACGACCGACGGATTGCGGATTATTTTGTTGTTGCTGGACTCCCCGAGTTAGAGTCGGATCGGGTTGAAGAAGACTCTACGGGCTCATTGAAACAGTCGAACGAATCCGCTCCGATTACTGATCTCGCTGTCATTTTTCCGACGCTCGGAGAAACCATCCCACCTGGTTTTAATGTGATAAATTCAACACCAACAGGTTCGTATTCAATTATCTATATTTTAAAATTAATGTCATGTTCGATTCCAGCGAGTATATCATTGAAAATCGAACTGCAGATTCATTCGTGTCAAAATTTTCAAATAGTTAATAATTTCAGTGGTGCATTGACTCTCCACCTAATTGAACTGGTTGCACTTATTCGAATTTTCTTTTGATACAGGGTTTTCAGCTGACTTGAATCATGGAAGCTTACGGAGTCCGGAAGTTTATTTATGTTATAAACGAGGGACAGACAAACCAGCCCTTGTTGACATCGGGTAAGTTTTCATGTTACACCACGCATACCCTCTTGATCAGTAATGCCGACATGGGTTACGTCTGAAGCTAGTCCTAATGCGTGTAAAATAGCAACCAGTTCTAGTCCTTTAAAAAGACTGTTGAAACTTCGTAAAAAATAAAATACGATGTTTTATTTTTAAATTCAAAAAGATTACGATGGCCAATATAAATGCCCTTTTTAAAGTAATCTCAAATCAATCTCATAAATCGTGTTACTTCAAAAATATCCTAATTTGATGATTTGTTTTCTTTGTCGAACGTGAATTTTGGTACCACTGCATTCAATAGAAAGGTTATAGGTTTATAAATGCCCAATATAGTAATGAACAGACTAATCAACTTGGCCTTGAGAGTGATTGGTATTCGTGTTCATAGCTCGTACCGGTTTTGCGTGTGCGTTCTTCTAGACAATTTTTAACTTTTCTTTTCAATTATAGTCGATTCATTTCTAATTTTTGTTCCACCTCTTACATATCGAACAATTGGAACGACTTCTCAATGTAAAGGTATACATGAATTGAAAATAGTATCAATTATACGCTATAGGTTTGATTTCCGGGAGTAAGACGATTATAGAGGGTTTCTTTTAAGCTAGTCCTGTCTCCTACGCTATTTGTACTCGTAAATCGTTGCACTTCTCTAACTACACAATATTTTTTAATTTTTTTTTTTTCATTTATAAATTTTGATTTGATATGAGTGACATGTATTACACTTATTATTATTATTATTATTATTATTAATTTTACCCTTATTCTTGAATAAATGACCATCTAGATCTAATGTGTGATACTTTTTCAGAATCATGTACGAGGGAAAGGAACGTATTTTACCTGATTCCGAGATTCTGCTCTACACGCCGTCTGGTCGATTCGCGAACGTGAATAACTCTTCTGCGAAGACGTATGTCACGTACCGGCGTGCTTCGCCCACGATGCCGTGTAATGCGCTCGTTGTTACCGACATCTGCGTTATCATTACGAGCAAGGGAGAGTCACCGCCGCACGCTTTTTGCATCATCAACAAGAATTTGAACAAGGGGATGGTTAGCAGCTTCTGACTAAATCGAGTTGTAGTACTTCAAATGTATGGGTATCTGCAAAAAGTAGCTAGTGACATTTTGGCGATAATAGTCTGTCTGTGTTCTATACCAATCTCGATTCACGAAGTAATGCCAGATTATTGTAGCTAACATTTCACCCTCTACTTTTTGCACTCTGCCCTCCGAGTGACACTGCAAAGAAACTTTCAACTTATCCACAACATGTGAAGAGTAGGACCATGGTGAGGCTACAGGAAAGGAGTCTTAAAAAAATCTCACCCAGTGAAATCGCGAAGAATGGACTAATGGGGAAGAGCCGAAGACCACCACCCGAAGCGAAACTCAGAGGCCTTGTGAATCGAGTCTGCAAATTCAGCTTTTTACTCTCCCTTTTTGATGGTTTCGCGAGTACGCGAGATTCCTTCACAAAAAGAGTTGCACTAGTATGCGAAGTCTTAAACGGTTTTAAAATGGAGCCTTAACTGGGCCTTGCTGAGACCTAAGGAGTATCAAGGATGCTCGACACAGTCTTGAGAAGTTTTAACAGAGCTTTAACGAACCCTAACGGCTGGGGAGGAATTTTGACAGATTCCTAATGAATTCTAATGGTTCTAGGTGAGTCAACATAGCTACAGCGAGTCTTAACGGAACTGGAATGAGTTTAAAGAGATTCGCATTGAAAACTAACGGTTATCCATGTATCTTAACTGAGTCGCAGTGAGTCGTGAAAAGTCTTAAGAGAGCTTAAACAAGTCTTACAGATCGTTGAAATAAGTACCTCTTTCACTTGCAGTAGTATTTTTTCATTTCGAGGAGCTCTAACAGGAGTCTGAATAGATTCTACCCGGGTCTTAACTTTTAATAAGTCTTATTAGAGTTTTTATGAGTCCTCAAGAAGTCTTAATTATATTAATATAATTTTGATGAGTCTTCAAGAGTCGAAAAAAAATTTCGTTGAGTCTTAACGAATGTTCATGAGTTTAGATTAGACAAGTATCGACGAATGTTGATCGGCATGAAAGAATCGACTTTGTGAGAAAGTTTAAGCTGGGAGTTATGGAAGTCTTGAGATTTGTACTCAGTGATGAGACGTAGCTTTTGTCACTATAGAAACTTGTATTGACAGATCTTAACATACTGTCTCAGTAGATCAAACGAATTACAAAAATTCGGTGAAATCGTGATCTAATAATCAAAAAATGACTTTTTGTCTACATCCGTGATGTTTTTAGTGTTATTTGAAATTATCTGCAGAACGTTGTTTTCATGATCTTACCCATCGCTTTTCTCAACAGGGTCTTAAATGGTCTTAACAGCATGTTAACGAGTCTTAGAAGGAAACTGACTAGTCTTAATCAGCATTACGGAGTTTCTGACCAGTCTTCACGAATCTTAAGAAGTTCTAATGAGATTCAAAAGAATCTTGACGCGTCTCGACAGTTCTCGGTGGGCCGAAATATAGTCCCAATGACTCTTAACGAGTTTTCGCTGGTTGCTATCTCATCTCAAAATCGTTTAATGATAAAAATTTTCAATGAATTTATGTAAAAATATGGTATATTTTTGGAAGCTGAACGAGGAGTTTCCACCGTTAGCTCTTCTCCATAGCTCCGGCTCTAGAGGATGGACTTGCATGTCGAGAGTAGTCGTCGATGAGTGTTGAAAATAGAAGCGGCAAGAGCACAAGACAGCCTACTAATGCCTTCCTGAAAAGTGGTGGTAGTAGCGTTCACTTGGAAACAGTTCCTTTTGTCTGATCGTTTAAGAATGAGGGAGTCTAGTCCCACATGTTGTGGAATCCAATATGCCTTTGAAAAAATGTGTCATCTTGGTCACTTCCATGTTGGTATGTACTCATTTCGAAAAGAACCTTCAAGAAGTTGATCTGTATTTTATTTCTTTCGTTTGTCTAGGTTGGTTCAGATGTTTTTCTCTGCTATAAGAAGTCCATGAATCAAGCGCCTGCTATTACGTACAAACCAGGTAACATGCTGCTTCACGTTTTCAAAGTCTAGTTGCATGTCCGAACTACCCTCAGTTGACGGCAATCATCCATTAGTCCGTTTATTCCGTTAAAAGAAAGCATCTCTTATTGCAGCAATATTGTCGAGGTATCCGATTACCGATAAAAAGAGTTTCCCATTGCCACAATCAGTTCCGCTATTTTGTTTGCCAATGGGCGCCACCCTGGAAGCGTGGCCTGTGAATGCTCAGCAGCCTCCTCCAGTATTCTCAACATTCGTGTTAACCGTTAGTGATGCCGTGCAAAAGGTACCGTGCAAGACTGTTTTCTCCAATCTAGGCAACGCAGGCGGAAAAAGCGAAAACGTCGAATGATAATCTCTCTCGCTTGTTTAGATTTACGGATCGGCGGTTACATTCTACGAAGACTACGCTACGCACTTGGTTACTGAGAAGCAAAAACGAAGGCTGTGCTCATTCAGTGATAGCGACGTGAACGAGGCCGTCGACGAGAATAAAGAAACCGTTCCCGTCTCGTATCACGTTGTCAAAAGTATTTGTTTGCTCTCCCACTGGCCATTTTTCGACGCTTTTGAAAAGTTTTTGCTGTTTCTGTACAATATGTCGCGCGAAGGATCACACAGCATTCCGATTGAAAGGTGAGAGTGACCTAGTTATTGACCGGGCTCCATTCGTTAATTTGATTCCGTCGATTTCGTTCCTTCTGTGCTAATCGCCATTGGTGCTTCAATAACGTGTTTTTACGGTTCGCAGGCATATTTTACATTTCATGGAAAACGTACCGTTTCCATCGATTCAGCGTCCGAGAATTCTGGTTCAATTGTCGCAGGTGGACCGACTTATTTTAACTCAGCCAGAAGATCTTCCCCTCCCTCGGAGGTAATTTTTGTGTTCATTCAGATTTAACTATCAGGATCGAATTCTGACCCGGACCTTTATTTTGCTGTTGGCTAGGGGCGCCCAGAAAGTTTTTTGAAACATTTTGAGTACTTTTAGCTTTTGAATTTGTACTTAGATCAGTGTTCTCTACTCGAGATTTGCAAAAGTGTTCAGAACTAGGAATTTCAATATTTCTAAAAAGTGCTAAATTACAATCAAATTTGCTCAGAAAAACAACAGTGCCAGATTGTGTTGAAAGTTGCTAAAAAGTGCTAAATTTAACAATTACGTAGCTACTTCTTCTGGAGAAAGGATGTTAACAACTCAGAAAAGGTGCCAAATTTAGCAACGAAATCATGTAATTGGCGATACTAACTTGGATGTAGAAATGAGATTTCTCAGTTTTACAAGGGCACAGACGTATGCTCATTTTCGTGGGTATACCCCCTAAATGATTTAACAAGTAAACTAATTTGATCTAGGTACTTATTTCTGACACCTGCCCAACCCCCACAACTGCTACTATTGGGATGTAAACTTGAAGTTTCAGGTGTTGGCAGCCCTTATATATTTGGGTGACCAGGTATGATTTACCATAAGCGTGTAGCAAACTTGAACTATCACTAAATCGATTAGAAATTCACTTTCAAAGAAAATTTGTCCTAAATTTCACTGCATCATCACCAAAAATTTGAATTATAATAAATTCTACTGGTAAAATAATTTTTACTCGTTTTTCTACCCTCCTGAAGATAGCAGTTTTTGTATTTGAAAGAACACATGATCACTCATTTATTTTCACCCACACAGATGATTTTACAGCGCACTCTAGTGCAGTTTTATATGCCAGTAGTGTTTTTAAGAAAAATTACGTATTCTGGAACTGAATTGAGCCGCTAAAATAGGAGAAAAATCATTTTGGAGACATACTGAGAAATTAAAACACTCGAGAAAAAGCGCTCAAACACAAAATGAGCAAAGGGAGGGAAGGGATTCGAGAATTTCTTCCAGTTGATGGCATTGCCTTCAGTCATTCTGTTCTATGTTTGTTTTGACTGCTTACTGTCTTATCTCAGCGCGACTGAATACGATTAAAAACGACTACACACAACCTATAATACCCAAGATATTAAATCGGACCGGTTTAAAACCTGGAAGAAGTAGAAATGTGAACTACATGTTGTGAAAAAACTGCCGAACTCGGCTAAAACGACGAAAAACTAACGAAAGTCACCTAAATTGGCCGAAAGAAGTACAACATTACCAGTAGTATTTGGGGGTCCTCATGTGCCCCAAATACTACTATTACCAAATTTTACTAAAATTTGCCTATATTGACCCGAGTGTATTCAAAGTTGGCTAAATCTGACCAGATATGATCAAAGAAGATCAAATGTAACGGAAGCTAAAAATCATAGAAAACGACTGAATGACCGAATTAATCAGAAACGAAAAAAACTAACCAAAAGGAAGCAAAGATAAATCTATAGCGTCGAAGATAAGTTCTCTCCAGTGCTGATGATCTGCTCCCAAGAAGATTTTAGTTTCCATATTTGCGGGTTAAAATCGAACACTACAGCCTTTTTCTCTTTTCTTTCTCATTTACCAAAATTTGTAAGTCAACATTGTTATGTACTCTACTTATTACTCCTGGACATTACCTCGCCTTCCTCTCCTTCAGCAAAAGAGGTCATGGCTGGTGATGCCAATGTTTGAAAATAAAAAATAAAAATATCGATACTTAATCGAAAAATCGATTTTTTTATTAGCAAAACGAAATACACGTACGTTACTTGTAGAATGATACATTTTATTCTGTATTCTATTCTTTGATTCCCTACAAGTAGTTCAAGTCGAAAAAAATCTCTCCCCACTATTTTGTATTTTTATTTTACTACACCGCACTTGAATTCAAATTTATTTTATCAACAATTGCGATTCAGCGAATTCTATTTCTCATACAACCAAAAACAGGTGTTATTATAAGCAATATCAATCATGAAAAGAAAACGTTTTTTCGATATTAGCAAAATCAATCAACGATAATAGAATTTTTCAAAACTTGGAAAAATCAATTTCTGAGGCACTGATTTAATCGATTATCGAAGAATCAATTTTTGATCGACATTACTAGCTTAGGGCTGACCAAATACAAACAGAATCAAATATGACCTACGTCCAGAAATGACTAAATTCGTCCAAACAAGATCAAATTTAACGAAAAGCATCCTAATAAACCAATTATTTAACATGAATTAGAAGTACCAAAGATGACTATCTCTGACCGACCAAAAGTGACCAAAGCGGACATGTGTTACGAGTGGCGTGATTATGCCAATTTTTTGGCAGGGATGGGGGTTCAATTTTCAAAAATTGTTTCCCTTTTCTATGTAATGTCTCCGTTTGATAATGCTCGGGGAAAATTTTCGGGAGTAGGAGTGGGGACACCCCCGCCCAAAACGACGCCACTCTGTGTTACGTACATAGTTGATCAAAACTGGCGAAATAATCCAATCTGACCAAGTATTACCAAAAATAATTAAAACAGCAAGAACTGTTAATTGAAATGACCGACTTATACTAAAATGGACCACATATGTTCAAAATTGAAAGTAACCCATCCTTTCTCCCCTAAAGACTTTCAGTTTGGTGTTTCCGGAGCTATCTTTCTCTCCTTATTTCTTTCTTTTTCTCTTCTTTTTTTTATTTTGAAACTGTTTTCACGTGCCTTTCTGGCTATATAAGCACCCTGGAGCCTTGGCTTTCTTGACTTCTTAAGTCCGGTTCATGGTTCAACACGCTTTTGGTCTTGTTTGGTTGTCTTGTAGCCTTACAAAGCATATAGCTAATAAAATTTCTGGAGAGTAAACGCATTTAACTCTGAAATTTCTTGGAAATTTTCAAGGGTATCCTACGTTTATAGCGTACACTGTATAAGTATAACTCTGAGTGCGCATGACTAATGTTCTTCCACGATGACAAGCTTTACTTCCTACGTAGACAATCGGTAAGATTTGATTTCTGTGGTGGGGAGAGGGGATATTCAGCATTATGCATAAAATGACGAAGAGATCTGTAAAGAAGAGAAAAGAGAAAATATCCCCCGTGTGCCCGTATTTCAGGGGGTGCTGTAACATCGAAACATGCCCCTATGTATGCCACTGATCCCTGCACTTTGGGTCATTGAATGGTGTTAGTTTCTTAAGCCCACTTCTTATAACTCCTTATCTGAAAAATCTCCGGCTTTGTAATTGAGGAGGAAGAGAGAGTAGGCTGATCGAACTTATTTGCTGATTTGTTGAATTGAAAGTTCCCATTTACCGTTCAGAACTAACGTCTTGTTTCCATTCGTTACATCGAAGGTTTCCTGTCTGTTGTTCAGAGGTATTCCTGTAATTTGTAATTATAACATTTTGCGCGAATGAATGATGATAAATTGCGATGTTTCCAATAGCGGAGCCGGCTTCCACCAAATGTTGATGAATCTAGGCCCGGACAACTGTCTTTTGCTGCTGTTGTGCGTGTTGACTGAACAAAAATTATTAATTCATTCGTTGAGACCGGATGTATTGACCGCGGTTGCCGAAGCTGTATCAATGGTAAGCCGTCGAATTTGTAGTACTTTTCCGTAACTTGCTGGTTGACTGACTTCGTAGGTCGTTTAATTCTCCTCTCTGATATCTTGTCTGTTAACTCGGCGAATGTTTGAACGTTGCAGATTATATTTCCATTCAAATGGCAATGTCCTTATATACCACTGTGTCCCTTGAGTTTGGCAGAAGTTTTGCACGCCCCTGTACCATTTTTAATCGGAGTCGACTCGAGGTTCTTCGACCTCTACGACCCACCTGCTGACGTCAACTGCGTTGATCTAGACACTAACAATATAACTTTGTAAGTACATTCATTTACGAACCCATATCCTTATGAGGTGTACAAGCCCTCTTCATGAACCGCCAAAAGCCCATAGGGTCGTCCACGTATCGAAGTGTAATGAAGTTGTATGCGATTTTGCTGTCACAGATGTGAAGAAAAGAAGTATTTAACAACAAAACTGTTACCGAAGAAAGCTGCCAGAATTCTGCGGAATAATTTAGAGCTTACATATCAAAAACTGCACTCGTTTTTACAAACACTGCAGCTTTATAATAGTAATAAAGACACGAATATCGATAAAGACTTTCTGCTGAAAAGGAAAGAGGTTAGTAGAGCTAATGTCTATTGATCGGGTCATTATCGTATTCCTTCACCTTTGTGGCTAATGATCGAAAAACTGATTTTGTAGCAAAGTTTGGAATTAGAAATTCAAGAAGCCTTTCTGCGATTCATGGTTCACATGCTGAAAGGCTACAGGAGTAATTTACTACCAATTATCAAAGCACCGACTGTCGGTGCCACCGATACAAATTCGTTGTTCGATCTTCAGAGTAAGTTTGAATTCGTCTAGACCGCAAATACCGCTGACTGGCAACCATAAATTGCGCTTTGTTTCCAGGTTTTCTCAGATCACGTGATCGGTCGTATCAAAAGTTCTACTCGTTGGTAACACGCACGCAAATGTTCATCAGATTCATCGAAGAAAGATCGTTCGTGTCAGATTTGGACGCGGGATTAGCCTTCTTCGACGAATGTACCGAAAAGGTGAATTCCAATTGATACCCGTGATGCATCTTAGCTTATTCAGTCCGTTGCTTTATGATCGAGATTCGCTGCGATCGACCATCATCTTAAATTTCCCCATTTTCGAG
Organism: Acanthococcus lagerstroemiae; assembly: GCA_031841125.1. Lineage (NCBI taxonomy): Eukaryota > Metazoa > Arthropoda > Insecta > Hemiptera > Eriococcidae > Acanthococcus > Acanthococcus lagerstroemiae. The sequence continues at coordinate 36,405,165 of CM063108.1, read as the reverse complement.
TGAATCTATTACTTCAACATTTTCATGCGGAATTTAGATGACAGTGTCTGTTCGTTCATTTTAGGTTGAACAAGACGAAAGCGATGTACATTTGCTGGAGATGGACGAATCTCAACAAAGCGAACGTACCGTATTCATATCTCCTCCGGAGCAGAATAACGTTCCTCATAACACGCCATCTAACTATACGTATCAGGTAGGTTTTCATCCCTTTTCCCTCTCCCATTCATTCCTCTAATCAAAGAATACTCAAGTTCCTCTCCGTACAGTAGAGAATGGAGTAGAGATGGATAGGGCGGATGTCACAGTGGCAAAGCCTACTCGATTCGATTAATAATCGAAATTATTTCATATGAAGGAATGAGGATATCTCATCGGGAGGATTAGCAGGTCATGTACATCACGAAATGTTATTTCAATATGAAGCAAATTCTCGATAGTACCTACCGCAGATTCCTAAGTTTGGAAAATTCGGATCTTACAGCCGGTAATATTGCAATTACTAATTACACATGTTGGAAAAGTGCCCGTGGTTGATAGTATTGAGGGTGGATGGTTGGAAGTATTATGTACGTAGCAGGTAGCTTTTCCATTATCAGTAATCACCGAGGTTGGGATTTCCAAAGTATACATTTTCCAATTTCTTATAATTTGAATTATGTAGATCTAATTAATAATACAACATGATTGGCTATATTTCATATCTACCCCGTCCATTACAAAAACATCGAGCTGGTTGTCTTTCTTCAAAATCCAAAAATTGAACGAGTAGGTTTCTTACCTTAAAATCTAGCGTAATAAAGAGGGGGCCAGATTTGAAGATGGACCCGTGAACAAATAGTCTGTCACAGACTAATAATAAAAAAAAAAGAAAAAAAAGATAGGCTGATGGGACCTCTCCCTCTTCGTTTAGGAAAAGTGATACTGCAAATGCTCAGACAGCGAGACAGTATTCTACTCAGCGAGGAGGGAGGAATGTTCAATATTTTTGAATCAAACGTAATCACTTTTCGAAATCGAATCTAAAAATGTTGAAAACGGTTTTCTCGTTATTTCCAAGGCCGGTGAAGCCTCCCTCAGAATTGCATCTTGTTTCCTGTGCCACCACTCGTGGAGAGTTGATTTGTATCGTTTAGTATCGGTCAGATCGGACATCAAGAAGGTATCACCATAGACTCAGATCTCATTATCAAGCTAAGAGTCGTAAACTTTGGTACATATTGGTGGTGTTGAAAAATTCGAAGTTTTGGAATTCGTAGTTCGGTCACTGGAGGGCCAGGACAAAAGGTAGTTAAGTAGGATTTTACGCCTTTTTTCGCTAAGTGTAGTCTGTCACCGTCGTTCGTATTGACGTTTTTTGAAATAACAGACTAGCTTCGTTAAAACCTTTAAAATGATAAAAATCTTTTTTTCGTTGAGTCCTCCAACTATTGATTGTGCTAGAGTCGGATTCAAATAATTTTTTGCTGCAAGTGAGGCCACGGCTCAAACTTCTGAAATTTATGCGAAGCTAGCAGCCAATGTTAGAGTTTTTGGCGAGTCGGAGCTTATGCTAAATTCAGTATTTTCACTGGAGCTGGACCGGGACCTGAAGCTAAATTCGAAATTTTAACCGAAGCTGAAGCCAAATTTATTATTCTTGCCAAAGCTAGAATTTTTTTTTTAGGAGCTGAGAGTTGAATTGAACATTGTTAGGTAGCTGGAGCTACTCCAGTATTGACGATGACTCCTGTCCTTAGTTGTGGGGCTGGAGCTTGAACCACTCGGGCCCGGGAGCTGACATGTTTTTAGTGGTGCCGGAATTAAAATATAAAATATATATTCTGAATCTAGGGCCGAAACCAAAACTTCGAAATTTTTGCCAAAGCTGAAACTAATCCAGAGCTAGAGCCGAAGCCATAACTTAGGAATTTCTAAATAACTATTAATTTTTATAGAAGCTGGAGTTAGCTGAGAGTTTTTGCATGATGTGAAGCGGAGCCGGTATCTAAGGTCCTAATTGGAACCAACTTAGAAATTTTCGCTAGATTCGAGTCTAAAATCAGATTTTTTTAAAGCTAAATTTGGAATTTTTAGGGAGTCGGAGCCGTTCCGAGTTTGATGTTGGCTTTAGGTTCCTGAAAATTCTTGAGAATTGATATTATGTGGCTGTAACATTGGTTTGTACTCTTAAGTGGCGCAGTCTGAAGGAGATAGATCCACTCCACTGACTTCCAAGATGACAGTTTTTTTCCAGTTAATTTGTTATTAATTTTAATAAGTTTTTCTTTTACTTCACTCGGTACCCTTTTCCTATTATCCGCTACCCCGCTTCACGCTTTGAAATTTCTGTTTACGCCGCTGATATACTTGATGATCTGAAGAAAACCACCATAGTCAGTTTTAAAATTTCGACTTTGCCGCCAAATAGCGCTACATCCGCAACTATTACACTTCTAACACTACCGTCGTGGGGATTCCAAAAATATGCTCTGAAAAGGGGTCAAATATGCGCTTATAGTATGCTTTTATTTTCGTCAAATATGCTAAAATATTCCCTATCAAATTGATAATATGGGTATCATTTTGTCAGGGAAATCCAGAGATGAACGATGTATAATAGAAAAAGATCCTAAAGTAATCGAGCAAAAAGACTTTTCTCGCCGGCGAACATTGAATACATTTGATAGTGTTCTACACAGGGCTGGAAAATGGTGACGTTCAGTCGTTACAATAACGTTATTTTACTACACAAATCCGGTACCGTTACAACGCCATGACGTTATAGTAACGTTCAGAAAATAAATTAAAATTGCTCTAAAATAAGTGGAAATAGTGAAAATCAAAACCCAACACCATTGACAGCCAGATTACCAAGTCATTTCATTGAAGAAAACAACATTACGCATATGGCGGAATAAACACCTACCTAGTCAACAACTTGCATCATCATTTCAAAAGCAAAATTTTATTTGTGGGTTATTCTTCGAAAATGTTGATATGTCAGTCCCCAGCAGTTATCTCAGAGTCACAAGCTATTAATGATACGTGTTTTCTCTTTTTTTTTTTTTCCCTTCATTCATTGATAGATATTACTCAGTTCTACTTTTTCAAGCTTTCAGAAGAAAATTTGATCCACTTTTAATGGGTCAAAATTAGACTAAATATACTCAAATGTCCATCGGCAAGATGCTCGATCAAGTGTGGCTCATTCTTCTTGAATTCTATGAATCACAAACATAAGATGGATATTCCCTATCTATTTCAACAGAAAGAAATATGCAAAAGCATATTTTAGGAATCCCTGCATACTGTGCATAGAATTAGGCAACATCTGTTTATTAACCTGCAGCAATTCATCCAGCAGAATAGCAGCAATTACGTTGCTATTTGGCGGCAAAGTCGAAATTTCAAAACTAACGGTGGTGGTTTTCTAGATCAGGTCGTCACTTGATCTATTTCTTCGAAATGAAATATTATTTCCTTGTTGCAAAACAATGTGTACATTAAAAAATAGTAGTAGTAAAATTGCAGTCTTGGAGCAAAGGTTACAGGAAATCCGAAATTTGTATGCTCGGTTAAATGTACTTGTTAATGTGTCGAACGAGGACCTTTGATAGAGAGAGAGGAAATTCAAGAATTGCAAAACTCAACGTAATACTACGATACAGATATAATTTAGGTTTCGAGCTGCTAGGAGCCTAATCCTCCAGGAAACGGAGAAATTGAAGTCGTCACAGACGTCTTCACATGTATATTATACTATGGTTCGAGCGGTTATTTCCTTTTGCCTTTGACCACGGTCCATCAATAATTTATTCAAAATCGGTTGTTCTATGTTTTCAGAACGGGTTTTCGTTAAATCCGATGTTCTTCTGCCAAAAAGGCGTTAGAAGTAACTATCTGGACGTTGGCATATCCACAGTACCCGGAAGTCCATTAGCTAGGCGAACCAAGTACGAGGTGAAAAGCGCTCAAAAACTAGCTCGTAAATATTTCTGTTCGCCTGAGTTGTGGGCCAAATGTTTACTGGGAACGTGTTACAGGTTCGTATTTGTGCGCTTTTAGCCGGCTAGAATTACACAAAGGCGGATTGGCCGTACAAATTGCCGGGAAATTTCTCGCCGAGTCGGTACACTTGGTAGTTTTGGGCCGGTATAATACCTAGAAGGGAGAATGGAGGAAAAGAACAGGTTGGAGGGGCCATAAGAATGAAATTTGGGCCATATAGCTTTCTCAGTTCCAATTCGCAGATACTTGTAATAAAACAGGTTTTATTGCCACTTCTAGTTTGTGGTTCATTCATCTACCGAGTTACGTCCTGTTCTCTGAGCAACGGGTATCGTCTACATTACGACTTGCGTACGAATTACTGGCACGTATACAGAAGACTGGTCTGCAACCGACAGATGAAGTTTGTATAAGCTCAGCATTACCATGCTGGTAATTTTTTCGTACTACTTTGAGCACTTTTAATTATCGTATTCGTCGATCATTAGGTATGTTACCGGGTAATGATGCAATTGTGCGGCGTCTACAATCAACCTGTGCTGGCGGTTAAGTTGCTGTTTTTGATGAAACGCAGCGGAGTACAGCCGAACGCCATCACTTATGGGTTCTACAACCGAGCTGTGTTGGAATCAAAATGGCCTTCCGATATGAGTAACTCGAGCCAGTTGTTATGGAATAAGTTAAGGTACGTTGTTCTTATTCAACAAGCGCCGCTCCGTGTTACGGCTGGATACTTAACGAAGTGAATTTCCCTCTGTAGAAACGTTATCCACGCCACGGCATTTTTACGGAAAATGGGACAAGAAGCCGGTAAACGGAGGTCCTCTTTGCAGGCCGAAGACGATTCGTTCGTGGATGGCTTGCCGCTGATCAACGAGTGTAGCGTTTATGATCCGTCGTCCAAAAATACTACTCTCGTTTATGGTAACGGTGAGTGTTCGAATGCCTCTTGTACGACTTAATTGGGTATACTTGACAGAGGTTTGTACTCGGTACGTCCAAGTGTTGCACAGTTAGAAGATATACGCACTCGTTTGATACGGACTAGCTTGTTTAAATGTAGATAAGTTAATTCAAATGAAGGTCTTGTAGAAAGCTGCGAGGAGAATGAAAAGTGAAATTATAACGCCAACGAGAATGAATGGCGCGTGATTGATTGTTACGCGATCATTCATCGTAGCGTATCTACTTCATGCGTTTTAGGAATGTCCGGGGGAAAAGACTTGGAAGTGGATTTGCTTGTAAGTTTCTTTATTGGGCCCGGTTTGAATGCAGATGTATGATACGATATATGAACACATATTGTATTAAGCGTCGTACGAGGAATTTGACCGTGTATAGCTGTGTATAGTAAACAAGGTTTTTAAGTGGAAGTCTCGGGAAGGATGTCAAAAGGGAAGCTCGCGCTTTCCCGATGCTATCGGTTGTTGATCGCGCTTTTATTTTCAGGTGGCATGAAAGGTAAGCACTCATCGCGGTATCTACTGTTTGGTTTGTTTTATTTAGTTGTCTCGCCAAATAGTATATACTACCCGCTGTAGCGTGTAATTTTGTTTGCGCTTATGTTGTATTATTGCTTGATGTACATGTAACTTAGGGGTCGGTAGCAACGACGAAGGATCGAACGTCTATTCGGAAGCGGTCCTAGTCGATTTGGAGACGCCTGTGTGTGAGAAAGTAATCAAATCCGAGTACGAAGGTTTTTCGATAGACGTGCCTCTGTTGGAATACGGGGACGAGTTTCAGCCTCCTAGTGAGTATACAGCCGAATCAGAATAGACAAATGCAAACTCCAAGCCAGGGGTTTCCAACAGATGGTTCACGAATTTCCTTGATAAATTAAAAGGAAAGGGGGACAATAGATTACTAGGGCGTGGATAATGGAATGGAATAATACCGGTGTGTTATTGCATTGAAGCACTGTGTCAATCCGTCAATTACTGGTAAATAGCAATATTGTAACAGACTCTTCAGGTGCGCGCCTATTAGTTTTGAAACTTCACGAACACTTGTGAATCGTTTGCTGGACTGAAGTGTGAACTCTTCCTGCTTTGTCTTAATGTTCTGTGACAGGGATGCATATTGGCTGGAGAGAAGTAAAAAGTGAGTGTGTGAACAAGCGAAAAAGGGATAATACATAATGTACTTACAGATATGAACGATTTATGTCGACCATCTTCTTGATGACTTGAGAAGTGGGAGAATACCTTACTGCACTTTCAGTTTTTTCAACTCTCTGAATTCTACTCTTGGAAACATTTTAAATTATTAATCCAGTGCGATTCAGTTGTTTTTTCGCGGCAAAGAAAAGGGCACAGCGAAAGCAAACAGGCTTTGAGTTCATAGAGATTTCGGCGGACTATTCACTCTAATTTTCACTTTGGAGTTTCACTGTCTAATCCCCATAGCGTGCCTTGCTTTGCTCATTTCCGCCAATCTGCTTGATGCTGGAGGCTTTACTTGTTCTTAATCTGTTAGTTTATTTGCCTAAGTGATCAGCTATCATCTGCCTCGAATCATGGAATTAGAGACATGAGAGGTAGATGCGGAAGGGGTCCTTTTAATACAAAGAAGTAAGAAGAGTCAGCTGCCAGAATGCGGGTAACCTAATTATTTCGGATCCTGACTGGTAGCAGATTGCCTCTCTTTCAGACTGATTGACTTACTGATTGACTTCCTATCTGTCTCGGATTCTGGAATCTTCGTTAGGTTGTAGTGGAAAAGGACCCGATTAAGTTTTCAGAGATATTCTCATTTCTGTTTGTTTTTTTTCAAGCATGTTGCCTTGAATGACAGAAAAGGTATATACATGACTGACTTACGTTATAGAAAAGGAAAAATTATAACAATGGAGTGAGAATTGATGGAACTGACAAATCAGGAAAATAAATAGTCTGTCTATCCATCTCAAAACCTGCCAGTTGGTCTATCTGTTTGGATTTGGCTTAGCTCGGGCCAGACTTGAAAATGTTTTCCTTAGGTCAGACTAAACGGAATCATGACGAGATTCAGGTTATATATTAAAATTTTAAATATGTTCGCAAGATTTCTTGCACCAGCCATAATTATTGTTTCCGTGAGTGTACAATATAGTCTATGAAAAACTGAGTTAAAGAGAGAGAGCAAATCAGCGTCAGGCTTCTTCGGCTCATCATTCTTGACTTGACAAGAATCAACCAATCACGATACTGCTCACCGCTGTACTAGTGGATTCAAGTTTGGCTCTCGAACCCATAGAAGTTGGAAACCCCTGTTCTAAGCCAGTATTTCGTTCGTGAAAAAAGCGCTCGTTGTCGTCTAATTCGTCAGAAACTCTTCACATTGGGGTTTTTTGTGAGTGTACGAATGCGGTAAATTGCGAGTGCGCGGTATATTTACAGGTTCCATGATCGTTGATGCTTTCAAATCCAGACCTTTGCGCGCTTTCAATTTCCGTAGTTTCGTAGCTTCTTTAATTAGGTAGCTACCTGATCACCCGGTCGCTTTCTCGTAGCCACGCTTAATACGTAATGAGGAGTGGTTTTCCAAACTGCCCTAATTCCACTTTTGCTAAAATTGAGTTAGCAGCGCTACCTAGCAGCCCAAGTGGTGTACTATGTTTGTAGGCAACAATCTTACCGAAAATCTACCTATTTCTTTTATATTCTATGCACTGAAAATCTAGGTTTCAGTGTTACCAATTTAACGTAGGAAACTTTTTTTCGATTTCCCAACATTTGTAAAAATGGAATTAGGGCAGTTTGGAAAACCACTCCTCAATATTATTATTCATAGCTCCGTACTGTGTATCCGCTGTTGTCGATTGAATGGGGAACCTTAAAAGAAAAGGCGACCCATACTTCAACGTTAAAACAAAATTTGAATCGTTTCGTGGGGGGGGGGACTTTTTTCCATTTTGCAACTTTTCCAGAAAAGCGATTTAGATTCAACTAAGCGCATTTCAGCTTGTGCGTGGTAATATTATCTATTACACTACACAACAGCATAAAAAACAATGGGATGAGATTATATGATTTTAGCTACGTATATTTTGAATGCTGAATACGATGACGTTAACCATCTTTCTCGAGAACCTCTCGTTTTCCATATTATTCAAAATTAAAATTTTATTAAAACTTTCTCGTTTTATTCCTTTTTGTCGTCCAGGAATAGCTACACTGATACTGATAATAATACTGAACGCGCATAGTTGTTTAATCAGTGATACTAAAATTCGCATTTAAGATAGAAGTTGGGGGGGGGGGAAACTATAATTCAAAAATTAACATCGGCATTAAGTTCCTCGTTAAAAAACTTATAGAATCGTAAGTTCTCATGTCATTGTTTTTTTTTTTACAAAATCTCTAATTGTTGTTTAGTGTTAGATATTATTTCAGACTTATAAAAAAAAAATCTATGTTGATAATTATATTGATACACATATATATCGGTGATTAGAGATTACTTCGTTTTTCTATCGCGTAGTATAGTCTATCACTCTTTTTACCACTTAGCATAATTACTATAAATACACCAAATATGTCGCTTAGTATAGTCTACCGCAGTTCAATTGTTGAAAATATACTGTTTATTTTCGGGTAAAAATATCGATTAGTATCTGTTGTTTAGCATCTCTATTGCTTATAACATGTTGGGCGCTTATGTTTTAACAATTATATGAGTAGCAGTGTTGTTAGACATAACAAATCAAAATGAAATTAATTTTCAAAATTTTGTCATATTATGACGAAACTGTGAATCATTTTTTGTCAGAACCGTTTTGTCAATGACATATGTAACAATAAAGTGAAATCAATGACAAAACAAAATGACAATAAAATTATGTGATAACATTTCATCAGCGATTTAAGGGTAAACTGGACGCTGTTAAATAAGACAAAACCAAGTGATAAAATCTGTTTTTTGAGAACTCGTGTTTCGAAGTTCAAGAGCCATATAGAAACTATATGACATTACGAAATGAAAGAACTCGCTCAAGATAGAGAGAAATGGAGAGCTGCATCAAACCGGTCGTAAGACTGATAACCTTGTCATCATCATAATCATACTAGCGTTTAGTGTTTATTGATAAGCTCTTTTCAACGTGGGTACACATCTTTGTATCGGGGGCCCAATTTTGAAAAATTCTACTTTTTACGCTATTTCCAAGGATACTAAGAACTCATTTTTTCAACAAATGGTCGCGTGGCTCTGTCTTGCTTAACAGCGTCCAACTCTGCTAAACGATGTAACAATTGATGACAGATTATGCTAAGTAACATTGCCATTGACAGTAGACTATACTGAGCGATATGACAAAAAGGAAGACGAAGTGACAAAATAATTTTGTCAAGACATAACAAAACATCATGAAAAAGCAAAATGACAAAAAATCGTACTGTCTAACAACACTGATGAGAAAATCCTACAGATTTATTTCCCATCAAAACCTAGTTTTTCTTAAGAGTAGTAGTAACATACGAACATGGCTCCCATTTTTTCAGGAAACTGTTCATTTCTTCTTTTTTTTTTTAGTTTTCGTCTAAGTTCTCACTGATTTTTAACTGAAACTATTTTAGTCCTAATTACCTTGTTTGACCTTTCATATAATGAAAACATAATTGCATGCCATATATTTCCTTGTGAATACAGTAAATTATTGTTCTTAGGTCTCGGCGGTAGGAGATCCAGTGCGATCACGTCCAGAGATATCGCAACGTTCAACCGATTTTGTTCGAGAATGGGGAGCATCGTCAAAACCACTGGGCTTCCCCTGCGCAATCAAAATTCAACTATAAATCAGCAACGATGTACGTAAATCAGTTTTAACTATGGCATGGAGCTGGGTGATTGGTACTCAAGAGGTTCGTGTGTAAAAAAACTCGGATCTGATTACATCGAAGTATGCGAGTGTTTTGTTTGATGGTGACTTGAACCTTCTGAGTTGATCTGTGTTGAACTTTTTCGTATGAAATTCTGTAGTAGCGTTTGATTTTTCTACAGTCTAATCTGTATTTCCTCGATCTTAATTTGTTCGGATGGTATCCGGAATTCAGTTACTGGTATCATTGTTTCAATCTTGTCTACAACTTCAGGGAAAAAAGTTCTGTATCCATGCTCATGATTTCAGTTCTGTAACAGAATAGAACGAAATCTGATTATTTGGAATTGAACAATAACGTTGAAATATCCGCGTAACTTGGTGCGGATTTTAGTAGGTTGTTTCTTTATACATAATTTGGGCTCATAATGTAAAACTCACAAAGGTGCCGGACAATGAAGATCATTCGGCTGGTGGAAATTTTTGTGATAGGATCTTTGATAATTCGCGAGCTGCGCTAGCGAATAAATTCGTGAACTTTTAGCCATTTTCCCTTGGAAATGCCTTCCAAAAATTTTCTATAATCTTTTTGAGGAGGCATTGTGTCCCCATTAATATTTTCATTGGAGGGGCAAAGTGTGTCATGTCCTCCATATCCGGTGCCCATGCAAAATCAGTTCTTTTGGAAACTAATTTGAAACTAAAATGGATTTGAAGAGTCTAGGGAAGAAAGGGATTAACTGTTTTATTTTTTTTATTTAATTTTTTTTAAAAAGTATTCATTCAAGGTTGGTAATAAGTATCTTTTGAAGAGTAGAATTTGGTGAACTACTCAAAGAAGGGAGCGAGGGACTCTGCCACTGCCAAGAACACATTTGCATACAGGGAGGAAAGGGGCCGTCTGCGCCGATAAAATGGAAGAAGTGGGGAATGAAAAAATTGTTTGTTAGCCCCTTTCATCCCTGGACTCTTCATTTGTAACTTATGTAAACAATTTGTGCGAATACAAGCATAAGTAAATTCACGCATGAATAGGCAGTTTTAGGTAATCTTCATCTAAGTTCACTTCTTGAACTTTGTAGATTCACTAACCATTGTTGAAATTCTGTTTCCATCTCAAATTATTTATTCTCCATCTAATTGTGATCAGAGATGAGTTAAATCACAACTGTTGTGATCTCAGATAACTATTACCCATCAGCTGATCTGAGAAAGTTTTCTTTAGATTAGATCATTCTAAATTGCCAATCGCACCGGATCACTTTATGAAAATGATCTTGTATTTTGGTTTGAGGTATTCTGGGTCATCCTGTAGTGATCTTGATTCATAATCAGTACTTAGATAATTTAAAAGTTCAGGGCTTGACTATTTGAATTAAAATCATTGACTCATGTAATTTACACAATTCGGATAATTTAAACGCTGAATCTTATCTTGACTAGGTACCTAATGTATGCGCGCAACTGAACCACAACCCAGGTAGCACAAAGTTTGATACTGATTTTACTTTTTGATGTGGGATATTATAGTATGTATTATGCGTGTATCACAAATCATATTGATGGTCCACTTCCCTATACCTACTAGTTGGTGGCTTATTGCTGGTATAATCCTCTTACTCAGTTGAAAGTTTGACTTAGTTTTATTGTAACTTGTCATTGATTGGTATGGTGATAAAATGCCCTTTTCTGTTTTGAAACACTTTGAAGGTAGTTTGATGGATACTTTAATATAATACTATATACAGTCTAATTTGATCTTAGTATTCATCTGGGTGGTATTTCAATAGTGTCAGTCTGAGTTGAAAATGTAGAATGAACATCAATCCCTACTACTATTGTAATATCTTCAAGTGAATAAATACTACTAGTTTCATTGTCTGATGATTTCTGCAGATAAGTTATCATATGATGGAGTATTACATAGATGTTATGCTGTTTCTCTTCCTTATCTTGGCTGGGATATTATTATGTCAAAATCCAACTTATTTTTAATCAGTCAATAATTTGACATTTGATTCGGCGTGAACTTCCTCCATTCCCTGATTGATGCTATGATATTTTTTCTAATTTGATAATCAGATATTGTATGTATTTCGCCGGTGGACATCATGTTCTTGTTCTGGTTTTATTACTGAATTTGGTTCATTATCTTTATCAAGAAGTATTGAGTAATCACGGTTTTCTATCAGTGACTTTCATTTTCAGTTGCACAATTACATACTTGTTTCAATCTGATTGGATCTTCCTTCATTCTTCAAATGATACTGTAATCTTGTTCTTGCTATGTTCCATATGCGTTCTCCATCAATTGATATTGCCTGATTTTATTTTGTTCTCAGTGCTGAATCCTTTTCATTTGTAACGGGAATTATTTAGGTAATTGTGATTTGTATTAATCTGACTTTCATTTTCAATTGTAGACATTTTTTAATCTGATGTTAATTGCCTCCATTCTTCCATGTCGATATTATGACCGGGTTTTGTTCATAAGTGTATTTTATCCGTCATATCATGACCTTATTTTGTCTCTGTTCTAAATCTTGTTTATTATCTTTATCTGGAAGTACTGAATGATTATGATCAAATATTAGCCGATGTTTGTTTTGAACCACTTTCGTGTTGTACCTTGGAATTTATTGCATATAACTCAGTCATTATTGATCTTCTGTCGGAATCTTGTTTTTATCTGCTTCAAATTTCCTCAGTAGATGTGCTCCCATTATCTGCTTAGAATTTGACCCATTACCTAATTTATTCTGAATTTTATTCACTGAAGTACTTATCTTAATTTGGGTACGTCACTAGTTGACGAAGCTTGATCTAATGTCAATCTGATAGGTATTTGTTTCTAACCAATATTTTGATCAAATTTTGCTCGAGTATAGAATTATTCTTTTTTTGATTTTTGTCTTGTTATGATGTATTGTGAACACCCTTGATTAATGTATTTTAATCTTGTTCCGTTCTATCATCAGTCGGTATCATAACTTCATTCCGTGTGTATTTAATTCATGAACATAGTCTGAATTTTCTGATTGATCATAATCTGATATAAATTGAAAATGTGATTTGGGCATCTGTGTTTGAGATAGGTTACTGAATGTCGACCCAACAACAAATAATTATCCTCTACTAAAATGATACACACACGTTTTATGACAGACGAGAGCAGCGCTGGATTGCTGATGACTGGTGGAGTGACCATTCCCAATTTTTCGGAAAATGACATAAAAGCGATGGCAACTATCGATAAGAACGTCACAGTGTTCAGTTCTCCTCCTCGTGTCCGCACCAGTGTAAGGTAATCGTATCGTTTTATATCATGCTCACTATCCAGTGGAAATCATATGAAGAGTGCCTTAATCGCTTTCTTTTTCTTTTGGATATAGAAATAAGAGAAACAGAAGCGATTCGTGTTCAGAGTTTGTTCCTAATTCGTCGCCTAGAAGTGGCCGGCAATACCATAATTACTATACAAATCCGAATGCAAATGCGAAGCCAGCGTCACACGAACCATCCGACTGTTACCAACTGCTGACCAGGTAATGATCTGCAATCTGTTATTTTTGTCAGCTGATTGTTAGTCTGTTCTCTCGAATTCGTTCCCAAATAACCGTATAATCAACTTCGTTGATACGTGATTGCAGGTCAGAAAGCTTCGCAAATGACGCTCAAATATTGAAAAATCTCCAGGAAATCAAAATGCAGAAAACGGCGCATGCCGGCGACGGTGACTTCGGTAGCAAGTGCGGTGGAGGTGCGCGATCCGCGTCCGCGCATTCGTCGACCAATTATAACTACGCGAATAAGCCGACGTACACGCGGAAGAATGGTGTCAGCTTGCAGAAAGTCAAAGAGTTTCCGAAATGCGAGAGTCGACATTCTTCAGCCGAAACACTGCCTAGCTCTGGAACCGGTAAGGCGAACCACTTTCCTGTATTGAAACACAGTAGTTTGGTAAATGCGAACTGTCGAAATTTAAATACGGATCCGAATCACGAATACGGTTACAGTTGCTCGGGATTTGACGGCACGTTAGCGAATGTTTGTTGTTCGATTTTGCTTACAGGTAGCATGGACGATCTAATTGGACAGTGTCAATCGGCGCTGAAACGACCGGTTAGCAATAAAGTGCTGATATCGTTGGGCGCCAAATTCAACAAAGCGAGCGCCGATCCGCCTTTCCGCAAGACATCCGTTTGTTCGTTGGAGGAGTTACGCCGCAAAGAGGACAACGACTCGCTGAACAGAGTGTCGAGCTCGCCGTCGCTGAAGAGTCCCGTCCGTACTCCGGTTACCGAAAACGATCCGCTGGGCGCGTTGTGCGTCGAAAAAGAGTCGGGCGACGACTCGGCGGACGGCATCCAGAAGTTACCATTGTTGGAGACGGTGCGCGACGTGTCTTCGGAGATCGAGTTGGATCGTACCGGCACGCCTATTCTATTCGATCGACGTAAAAATAAGTGGAACGCGTCTGGTAACGCTGTTCTGCACCGGTCGATCGGCAGCGAGATTGATCGCGTGTGCTCTGATGAAGATGACGACAGCGATGATCGTCGACTGAAGGAGCTCAACGATTCGGCCTGCGAGGAAGCGGTTTCGCGCGCGTCCACACTGCCCGCCGATGACAGGCACAGTTCCGCCGATCACGGTAGTCCATTTAAAACCGGGCTTGGTAATCTGGGATCCAATTTTAAATTACCATTTAGGTAAGACGCTTGATTTTACTTTTTCATTTTCCTTACGTTGGTTCGTGCCTTATAATTTTTTTATTTTTTTTGTGTTAGTTTTGAATGTATTCTATGTTAATCCTCACGTGCCTTTTAACGTTATATTTTTAATTTCTTAGTTCGTATATTTGTCGTGGTAGATGCTTTTATTCGTGCACAGTATTTCACTAGTTGATGATATACTCCGTGTTGGTAAATTATGCAAAATGAATCAACTGCTGGAAATTCATAATTGATGAATTCGTTCTCTTCGCCTGGCGACGTAAATCTCGCCTCTGAGAGGTGTTTCTTCATTAGCTCCTTTCGAGGCGCAAAGCTTTTTGCCACAATGTTGCGGGTGTGAGAGAAACGAATTCTTCAAATTGCAGCTGCTCCGGAATGAATATATTCGTGATGTACTTATGTTCCTGAACTACTTGAACAGGGTGACTCATAAAATGATTTACATTCTTGTGCGGGAAGTTCGTTTGAAAATAGAAATCGCTCTATTGTCCCAGCAAAATAGTCAGGCGAATAATTTCGAAAGCAGGGCAGATTCAGACCCAAAACGTTATCTGGGAAATATTATGCCCCGAACAAACTCTTCATTTTTGTTACCTCTTCATCGTGTCTCTTGCACCGCCTGCTTTCATCATTATACCGGCCCTAAACTCCCAAATGTACCAGCCCGCCGGGGAATGTCCCGGTAACTTAAGTAACCAGTCCTCCCCTGTTCAAAGGTTCGAAATGGAGGGTCTCTTTTCAGAACACACCGAGTTCAAAAATCAAAATCAGAGTGAGAAACGTGGTGAGCTCCTGCGAAGTCTGTAGAAGCAATCAGGGTGACATCACTAGGCTCGTACTTCTAACAAAAGTTGGATGAAAAAAGTACTTTTGATGATGATGCTTATCATTCAGTCATTTTTGTCACAGAATTAGAAGTAAAGTGAATTGACACGGCAGTTGCATATCATAGAACTTTTATAACAGTACACAACCAATTGATTTTTTTTTTTTTAATCGCATAGGAATATATAATTCCATATGCATTTTCAACGAGGAATGCAATTGGGATCTAAACCTGCCCTAGAGTGCGCTGCAAAATTACCTGCGCAGTGTTAGTGGGTGAAAACGAGTGAGTGATCATGTGTACTTTTAAACAGAAACCCTGCTATCTTCAGGAGGGTAAAAAACCGAGTAAAAATTATTCTGCCAGTAGAACTGAGTATAATTTGATTTTTTGGTGATGATGCAGTTGAATTTAGGACTAATTTTCTTTGAAAGTGAACTTCTAATCGATTTAAGGATAGTTGAAATTCGCTACAGGCTTACGGTAAATCATACGTGATCACTCACACATATGCAGGGCCGCCAACACTTGAAACTCGTAAGTTTAAATCCCAATGCGGATGTTAATTTTTTTTTATTTTAGTTCATTTTTCTTCCTATCTCCTATTTTAAGTACGATTTTAGTTTTATTAAGATGATACCACTGATCAAACAACTATGCGCGTTCAGTATGGTCATCAGTATCAGTGTAGCTCTATTCATGGACGATAAAAAGGAATAAAAAGTGAGAATTTTGATAAAATTTGAATTTTGAATGCGAAAAACGAGAGGTTCTTGAGGAACATGGTCAACATCGCCGTATTTAGCATTCAAAATATAGCTAAACCCGTGTAATCTCATCCCATTATTTTTTGTGCTGTTGTGTAATGTAATACGAAGATTGTATAAATTCAATCAACCCTCGGAAATGCCGCCTGTATAGTAGGTATCTATGCTGCAATGAGACCGGACATGGGCAAGTTCAGACTGAACGCTGAGGAATGAATTGTAAACTTAAACTGAACTTGAACTTTTTAATTTGGCAATAGTGGCAGTATACGTAGGAACATGCATTAGCCATTCCACACATCC
Organism: Acanthococcus lagerstroemiae; assembly: GCA_031841125.1. Lineage (NCBI taxonomy): Eukaryota > Metazoa > Arthropoda > Insecta > Hemiptera > Eriococcidae > Acanthococcus > Acanthococcus lagerstroemiae. The sequence continues at coordinate 36,388,743 of CM063108.1, read as the reverse complement.
GCCAGAAAAAGAAACTTGAACTATACTTGAAGATCGTGTTAACTTGCACTGAACTTGAACGAGCCATTTATAGTGAACTTGAAATGAGTGCACTTTTTGGTGATCTTGAACATTTTTTACGTTCGCGAACTTGCCCATATCTGAAGGAGGCTGATTAGAACAATTGATTCATTCAGACCCACCGAGTTATGCATGCATTATCAAAGATACAGAGGTCCTCAAGGGCTCTAATTATTTGGACGCTGTTAAGCGTAACAGAACCAACTGACATTTGTTGACAAAATGAGTTATTGGTATCGTTACGAAGAGTGTAGAAAGTAGAATTTTTCAAAATTGGGCCCCCGATTCAAAAGTGTGTACTCACATTGAAAAAAGCTTATCAGTAAACGCTATGTCATATTATAGTTTCTACATGGCTCTTGAACTTCGAATCACGTGTTCTCAAAAAACAAATTTGTTAGTTGGTTCTGTTACGCTTAACAGTGTCCATTTGTAAAAGTCTCTAAATCACTGGAATCCGGCTCTCATCCCTTGGTTCTGAACGTATTTATTGGTGTAAAAGTCACCCTTCTCCATGATGCACTTCTATTCATAAGTGATAATATTTTCTCGAAGCAGAACTGAACTATTTACAGCTTCGTACTGCAAGAATTTTACAAATACGCAATTTTAACCCTTTACAACTTTTGAGTGAAGGCTTATTCGTTTTCATGAGATATCCTATAATGACATCTGCAGTGATTGAGTGATTGCTTCTATATGTTTTTAAAACTTTTTGGTTCTGTGACGAGAACAGTAATTACGTTAGGATTATGTGCTACAGAATTGTCAACGGCTGACTGGTTAGCGCGAGGAATGGTGCGTTCAAGCTAAAACTCTGAATTTTGAACTTAGTGAGGTTTGGGAAACGACCCTTCAAACTTTTACTTATTCTTCTTGTATGAGTCGTTTTTCTTATTAATCGACATCACTATCGACGGTAATCACTACTTCACGTGTCTGCAAGTCAAAGCGCGTGATAGTAGTACTAAATACTAGGACTCTCTCTCCCAAATGCTACGCCTCATGATTTCTTTCCTTTTTCTTCCTTCATCGTGCATCATTTTTCAATCGCATCGCTCCAACTGAACGTTTCAAAGCGTTTGGTCTTGCTCTCTGTGAATCCAATGCTGTCGCTCAGACACGATTTGATAATTTGAAACACTTTTAAGACTTTTCAAAACTTATTCGAGGCGCGGGTTAGGACTTGTTGAGACTCTTTCGCGTGTTTGGAAGACTTTCAAGGCTTGTTCATACTTCGCGAAGATTTTTCATTGTGGACTTATGACTCCCAACGTACGGTTTTCTGGAGACTTCTTAATAGTCTTCAAGATTCGTTTATGGCCCTCCAAGATTCAAATATTGTCATGCCTTGTTTGAATCAGTTTTTTTTTTTTTTTTTTTTTTTTTTTTAATTCTGATTATGATTTTAAACTAGAGAATTACATCTCGGTGTTGGTGTGTGGTGGGACGTATGGCGATGCACGCATGCCAAAGTGGCCCCTATGACACCGCACCCCCGGCCACAGGAACTACCCTTTCGAGCATATCTCGGTGTTAACGTGCATGTAAGATTTCATTGTTACGTACAGATCTTTGGATTTCATCTGAAACAACGACAAAATAACCATGAAAGTTGTATGGATAAGATAAAGACGGTTCTCATTTTCAAAATATGAAGGAAAAAAAAAGATGATGAAAAATTAAACCGAAATATTATTTGAGATAGTCCAAAAAGTATTGTGATAGTCATCTGTTTTTTCTAACGTTTTTTTTTTTTTTTTTCAAACTTCGAGGCCAATTTTATTATAGCAGAATTCGTTAGTTAAAGAGGACTGAATTTATCTGAATGTCCTTGATCTAAATCTCCATTAGAATCGACATTGTTGAAATCGGAGTACCTAAGCAGACATGGGCATTATTTGTGGTTATCTGCTCAATTTGCAAATAAAATGAGGGGAAAAAACTCCAGATATCTTATCATATTGAGATGATGAGGATGTTCATCTATATCTTATTCACCTAATTTTGCCTATTACCTTTATCTTTTCAGAATTATCTGTCGGATAAATTATGCATAATTTCAATTTTTAATACTTCAATTTCGACAATCCTAATTTTAATGAAAATCTAGTTCAAGTTCCTTTTTAGAAACGGGCAAGATCAAGACGCAAATAATATAAAATCAGTAATTCTCAAATCATCAGGAGAATTGCCGAAAATCGAAAAAAGGATTATGAAGTCATTTTTCTTTTGTATAAATATTTTAAAATCATGAGATTATTTTGTGAATTTTGTTATGTTGAAAAATAATTGACTTCTCTTGTATTCAACTTTTTCAACTCTTCCCCCCCCCCCGATTTTGTCCTTAGGTTTTGTTTATCCTACAGAATCTGGGGGCAACACTGACCTTTAGCCTTCAAATTTTTGGGTAGAAAGAAAACATAAAAGGATAATTATCTAAATAATATGCTTGGATTATTTTATTTTAGATTATGATGCGGATAAATTTCTCATTATTTTTCATTGGCATTTGAAAATACGAGCACTGTCTTTATCTTAGATTATGTAAATAATTTTCATCATTATCTTGTCTGTGTCTGGGAATATGGAACATTGAAATTACACAAGGTTTATTTATCTGATAATTCTGAAAAGATGACGATAGTGGGCAAAACAGATACACATTTGTGTTATTGTCTATGCGAGATAAGATATCTTTATGTTTTCCATCTCGTATTGGAAATTAGCAGATAACCATAGCCGCTTAAAATTTATTCACACTTTATTGATGCTCTGCCTAATTTTTTTCGAACTTTTTAAATGACTGTCGGAATTAGTGACATGCGCTCCCAGAAGTCCCTTCAACAAAAGACGTCCCCTTCCCCTTTTTCACATTCTCTCTTCATTTATTCTCTTCCCACTTTTCTTTTTTCCCCTTCCTTCTTTCATTCTTTTTAGGGTCGGCAATGAGCCTCTTGCAATGTAATCCTCTTTTTTCCTCTTTTCCTTTTCGTACAACCAGTGTTTCATTGAATTGATTGCAGAATGCGTTCGAAAAAATACAATTAGCAATAAATTGCTATAAGGGAATGGCACTTTGGCTTTGTTTACATATTTGTCCCCCAAGTTTGATAAAATTGATAAAAATTACTGAATAATTTTGTACTTTTTTCAAGTTGAACCGAGCTTTTGGTAATCGGTGGTGAAAAGTTGACTATTATCACTAAATTTAATTAGAAATAACGTAAATCCGAAGTACATAATTCAAAATGTTGAGCTACTCGTACTTACTAGTATAGTCAATTTCCGAATTGTAATAATTCGCGAGAGAATATTCGAAATTATACGGAAGCTGCTTTATAAAAATGTTAAGTACCGTTTCCTACAAATTTCATTCTTCTCATTTTTCACTTAATTCCACTTTCGACAAATAATGTCGACATAAATGGAAAAATTCGTCAACTTCCCATTAGACTACATGTATTTCATTTTGGTTCTTTCCCCAATATTGATAACGAGCGTTCTGGTGACGTCATGTGTCACTGCCTTATATTAACTTATTGATTGATTTAATTAATTTTTTTCATTAGAGTGGAATCAGGTCTATAATTATTATTTATCAATTCTTCCATTGATTTTCCCCCCTTTTCATCTTATTATTTCTTGTCAAGAATCAAGATGCATGATTTCTTGTCGACCCACGTTTTGATTGTAGAGTGCGGTCGTGTTGTTGATAGAGATTCCCACTAAACATGCGGTAGTAAAAAAATACAATTTTTTTTCCCGTTCAAGTGACATCAGGTCGATAATACTTTATCAATTTTTGCCTGGATTTCTTTTGATTATTTCTTCCAACCATCTTTAGTAGTTTTATTGAGTTGATTGCATAGTGCGTTTATGTTCTTGATACGAGTAAAATTTTCCATGGAAATTTGTAGTCAAAAAATGCAATTTATTGTTTATTTATTTTTTATTAGAAATTAGATCGATAATTATTTATTAATTTTCATATAAAACGTAAATTCAAAATTGCTGAGAGTTGAGAGGTGCGTGCTTTTTTGCCGACCCTTCTCGAGTAGCGAGGTTACGTCTTTACATTGTTTCTCTGGAGTTGACGTTTTCCAGTTGTACCCCCGGAGGCATTGTTTCCTCTATATAAATCCGACCTGGATATTAAGCGTCTTTTTAGAGTTGCTCTCATACCCCAACAGGAATAGCGTTTGGCGGCTTCAAGCACTCATTAGATCTTTTTTTTAAATAACTCTGTGAACATTCATTTTTTAAATAACTTCGTGAACACTTTCGTGTTTCGTCTCGAACATAGCCTTTATTCTCCTCTATACTTGTAGCAAATTTCATTTCCTGCTTTTATTTTTGTTCGATCCAATCAGCTGTTTTACGTTTTTGTTTTGCTTATTTTTTTTTTTTGCTACCGCAGTCGATACTCACCCTCCAGATTCAGTTTACGAAAACCAGACACCGGAGTTAGTTTTAGGACGCAAATGATTCCTAATGCGCTCCTTAATTTCAGGTAGAGTGTGAATAGAGTATTACTTTTTTTTTTCCACTTCGTGATTTACTCGTGCTTTGCATTCGACTATTAGACTAGTTCTAGTTGTAGCTGGTACACGGTATTGTAGCGTAGAATTTGATGCGTGCGATTTGTGCAGCCAGTTCACTCTGACTGCTGTCAGTCTGCAAAAACACTTTGTCTTCGAGACCTTCGTAGCGTGTGTGGGTGAACAGAAATCTAAATTTAAGGTTGAGATACGGGTTTACATTCGAGACGAAAAATTCAAAATGTAGTGTCATGCCAGTGACATAAGCTGGACGAATTGTCGGGTGATCTTGGTAATTTATTTTGTATGTAAAGTGGAAAAAACAACTGTTGAAAACTGTCTACCCCCTTAAACGCGATAGGCAGGCATATTGATTGGCAAATTCAGTTTTGAGTAATGGTGCTACTCGAACTGCGAAATAGATTAAGAACGCCTTTGCCGTTTTTCTTTATTTACTTAGTTTTGTTTATGTGTCTCGTCAATAATCCGATTGTGTTTTACTTTGCAGCCCGAGTAGCTTGACGAGTAAAAAGTCGAACGAACTGCTGATGGGAGGATTGAGTAGTTTGAAAATCGCCGCCTCGACTATGGCGAAGAAAATCGACGAGTTCAAGGAAGCGATTTCGGCAAACGCTACTCCAATAAAGGACGGGTATGTATGATTAGATACGTCAAGTTTAGACCAATTCAATTAAACATAATAATGAAGAGGAAAAAATTACCAGAGAGCTGAATTTCGGCATTGAGGGTGGGACGAGAGTACTGATTAAGGTATTGAAAGCACCCTAGAATCTGAAGGTCCCCAAACCCTAGCAGACTGAAGGTCCTTCCGAAATCAGTTTTTCGAAAATATCAACTACCTATAGGAAAAACTTTTTCAAAAAAAATTGTTTGTTATTGAATTCTACGCCAAAAAAGGTCTCTTATAATTTTCTTGTACCTACCCCCAAAATATCATAAATAGGGTGTGATACCACCTTCTATTTTGCTATACATCAATATAGGCTTCTTATCAGGGGGAGGGTAGAATTTTCTTCTTTTTTTTTTTCGGTTTCACCGGCTTCGGCGAACAGTACAGGGACATAAACCAACCGGGACAGATATCTTGGCATCCTCGTCTACTAATCTCTGAAATGGTTCCTTCTCCCTTCTTCCTATCCTTTGGATGTCACACTTAGAAATTTGTGTTTTTTAGTTTTAGAAATGACATTGTTACGGGGTAATTCCACGGAAATGACCAAATTTAGCAAACACGTAAGTCTCTGACAGGAGTCCCGGATACTCCATTTTCAAAAACGAAATTTGACTTTCAGTTTGGGGAGGAAACTATTCGCTGACAAAATCTTTTAAAAATTAAAAATTAGCTAATTTTATAGATTTTTATGAAAAATAATAATAAACATTCATAAAAAAAATCAATGAACTGTTTCAATTTGTCGACTGCAATATTGGGGGGGTGTTAAACCCCCCCCCCATTAGTAAATGTTCTGAATGATCTTGATTGCACTAATGCAAGACTTCATACGCGCCTTATAATTCAAAATGTGCGCTGACATCTAAAATTCTATCGTCTGGTGTACACACTTGTTTCAACACTTATGTCTATAACATATATACCGTGAAGTATTTCTTTCGTAATAAAATATGAAAACATGGTCTTTAAACACTGGAGTATGATCCTGGCATGATCTATGTTGACCCCAATTGCACCTTAGGCTTTCAGATGAGTTAGAAGTTGTGTCATATGGTTTTTGCTCCATCACTCTAGTCAATTTTTGTTGCTTCTTTCTGGTACCTCTGATACAACTTACTGTGTCGTTCGAAAGTAGCTGTGACCTGCCAGGAAGAAAGGGACCTCAGCGCAAAAATGTAAATTTTACAGGACAGCGGATAAACAAAATTGATAAGGTTTTCACGTTACGAAGACACTCAACTTTGAAGACTTACAGCCGTTTAGGAGAATTTTTTAAAATTTTTTCGACAACACCACGCGAAAGAACGGCCAAAAATTAGTCAAAAACAGTTGTTATCACAAAAATGTTTTTTTCGCGCTGAGGTTCCCTTTCTTCCTGTCCCGTAAGTCTTGAAAATAGCATGTGTACAAATTTTCTCGTCTTTCGCAATGACCTTATCTGTGTGATCAGTGGGATGGTATGAAATCTGGAATGAACAGAAAAATAATTGGTAAGTAATGAACTTTGACATGACGAAATGAAATTCATTAAAATTATACTCTTGTCGGCGTACTAGTCAAAATGCGACATTTTTTCCTACGACCTGGACAACCATAATATTTCTTTCGACCTGGTATCTCGGAATTTAATGGCCAGGTCGAAAGAACTAGTATTCAAGCTGTAAGAACTTCAACATTTTTAAACACTTTAACTGTAATTTACTCAATTACCTATCATGATTACTACGATATAATTGAATTAATTTAATTAATTGACACGGGATCAACTTATTTCCCATAGGGAAATTATGAAATGAATACTAAAGTTACACAGTTACAAGATTGTGATTTTTTTAATGACAATTCTAAATTGAATGAATTTAAGGGTTTTCACACATACTTAAGTTGTTAGAAGCGGTTTGAGCTTAAAGTTGAAAGTTTCGCATTTAATATTGTAAGTATACTGTACCTGCCAATATGCATTTATGTTGCGGTGTTCTGTTCAGTTATTATGAATATTCCATCTTGCGACGGCCTATAGCTGGGAAACTGGAAACAGTAAGGTTATTTATAATTTTGTCTGATGTTATCTTGAGAAATATCTTCAAGCCTTCATAACTCACCCTCTTCTCCTGACCAAGTTGAGTCCAAGTTGGTAGTAGGTCCTGTTACTGACTCCAGGATAATGGAACTCTTGTGACCAGGTATCAGGACGATAGAACGTACGACGATCTGGCTAATTTTCACTGACCAGGACGATGGAATTTCGGGCGACCTAGAAAATTTTACTGATCAGGACGATGGAACTTCTTACGACCTGGTTGATTAAGATAATTGTGTTCTCTCTCCCCCCCCCCTCCTGTCCCTGAGACTGACTTGAACTGAATGGTATTATTTTGGTCCACAACATACTATACAGGCCTTATTCTACCAAAAAAATTTTCCCACAACTTAATCCGAGCCAAGTTTTGAGCCTATAAATTTGGCCATTTTCATGGAATTACCCTACTACGACTCTTCAGACGTTGAGCTCGAAAATCGTTGAATTGAGATACGAGCTGGAAGATTTTATCTTTTATTACAGTAGAACCTCGATTATCCGACCAATTAACCGATCTTTCAATTATTCGAGATCAATTTTTGCCAACCGAGCATTCGCTTATCCAACGTGAAAGACTAGGTTAATTTTTTTTAAATCCGATTCATATTATATATTTTGTAAGTACATACGCACAATATTGTGTTTTAGCTGAAGCTGTATTAGCGAAGTAGAATGAGGAATACTGGACAGTGTACGAAAAATGTGCAGGTCTTTCAGTACACTTAATCAGTTGTACTACCTAACTCTCCGTGTCGAAATTCAGCTTTCCAAGAACCAAGAATTTTTATTTTATTTTTTGTTTAATTGTGCTGGTGTAACTCAACTTCTTGCTTCCGATCTGTTCTACAGTCTCGATTATTGTATTGTAACTCCCTGAAACTTCCCGAGGACTTGTTGGGAAAGTGTGCTTCAATTTCGACTTCCATGTCCTCATGCCCTCAACATAGTGTGTCTAGCCGGATTATGTTTATTCCCGTATTTGCCTTCCTTTTCCCTCATATTCAAACAAGTAATTTTTGTCGAAGGCCGGTATCAAATATGCGAGTATTGCTGATTGCAGAATGTTAGACGGCATGTATTACGACGATGATCCGAATGAGACGCTCAGTGTGCACAACGGTACCTCGGCGAGCTTAGGCGGCGAAGAGACGCCGGTGAAGCGAAAAATATCGAGCGAATTTTCGCCGTCATCTGTTACCCAGCAGCTGGTCGACTCGTGGGGAGCGAACCTGATGGATTTTTTCAGCGATGGCAGCCGCAAAGGCAGCACGTCGAATTTGCAACCGCTAGGTAGAACCCGAATTCTAAATATCTAAATAACATGTTGGCCACCTGCTGTCTATAGCATTATGGTGGTATTGCGCACTTACCGGGACGTACTGATGAAGCGATTTCTCAGAGTTGATATTCTATGATGTTTAAAACTTATTCTTCATCGGCCTCACGTGTTTTTGCCAATTGACAATTGCTTGCCGGAGAAAAGGAAAGCGGAGAAGCCCGATTGCGTCCAAAAAGTACCCCTCACACCTTTTTCATAGTCTTATTGCGTTTCGTTTTTGCATTGCGTCCATCTTAAAACTGTGTTTGACCAAGTGACGTCATGAAATTACCTCATGAAAAGAAAGAAAAACTAGAATTGGTCGAGTCAAAGTTCGCTTGATTGGTGAAGGAAAAAGTAACTAGAATTTTCGTAGTCTGTCTACTTTTTAAGAACCCCCCCCCCCATTCTTCTGACCGTGCAATTCTTGAAGCTAATTGATTTCTGGAAGCTGAAAGCAAAATTTGAAAGCTACATATAAATTAAGCCGAAAAAGTTGAAAGCGAAAAGCGAAAGTTTTATTGTTAGGCTTTCAAACTCTGCTTCCAAGGTTTTTAATTTCGCCGCTAGGAGTCGTGAAGTGCTCTTTCGACTCCTAAGGATTTTAAAATTAAAAATAATTTTTTTCCATTTTTTTTTTTTTTCAGATTAGAAATCACGAAATAGTATATTACTGTACAAGAGGGTAAAGTGAACGTTTTCCATAGGGGGCGAGTTTGCGACACGAGCCGTTAGGCGAGTGGAGTAATTCGCACGATTTGGTTAACGTTCACGATACCCTCTTGTATTCGTAAGATATGTTTCTCCATAGTGATTGTCAAAATTTTTTGAAAATAGTAATGCTGTTATTGTTTTTCAAATGAGTTATAATATTTACCTCGAGTAACTATCGTCTTCGGAATCAGATAATTCCGCTACTTACTAGGGATCCAGTATTCATTATTAAGCATTAACTGACAGCTACAAAGTCTCAAGTTACAGTACTGATTAATGGGTGAACTGAAACACCGAGGAGACTACTAAATTAGTATGTAAATAAAATAATACGTGCCTACTAAATTAGAAAGAGAAGACACATTAGCTGCAATTGAAGTGCTGCGTGGAAGAAAGGCCTTCGGTTAATGTATTTTTCTTATGAGACAATGATCCTTCTTCCACGCAGCGCTTCAATTCAGCAAAATGCAAAAACTGCAACCAGATAAATTGAATCATGGTTACAATAATGAATGCAGGTGACAAAGAGAACATTAAATTTTCAGGAAGACGTTTGAAAATGCAATTTTTTAAAACAAATATTATTATTTACTTTCTTTTCTTGTTTCCTTGCTTTATTTTTCACTTCGATACATTGAATGCTATGTTTCACTGTTCTGTTTGGTAACCCTGATTTTCATTACTTCTCTGATAATACCTGGGGGGAAAATTTTACTTTACTACCAGGTATCGACTATCGAGTAGTCAAATTGCACTTTGACAATCAGTGTGGAGAAAAACCCATTTTTCATGAAATGTGGACTTACGTGGTATTTAAACCAAGGTGATGATTAAGATTTCATTATCTAAATATTTGAAATCTATCTAGGAGGTATGCCAACCGAAAAATGATTTTTCCCTCACCAAGAATAACTAAGGACCATCTTGCTGTATATTGAAAATCTGGTTGTCTCCTCCTCCTTGCCTTCCCCCCCCCCCTTCCAGCGTAAACTGTAGGATGACATTCAGACTGGTATCAATCGGCAGTAGTAGTGATGTCAATATCGATGTTTTCTTTATTGGTTCAAAAAACTGTAGGAGCGCTAATGTAATGTAATGATTATGTCTTCTAAAGAATGGGATCGTTAGAACAGGGTTGGGTTGCCAATCGAATTGGCGTAAGCTAACGGCTAAAGCTAAAAACAAAATTTCATTGACTAAGGCTAATGGCTATCGGCTAGTGAGGTTTGATTAGTTAGCTAATGGCTAGCTAACAGTTAAATTCTTGAGGACATCATGTGGCACCTCAAAATACACATTATTGCCTTCGTAGTCTATAAATGCTGAAGAAAAATGTCTAGGTCTCATAGAATTTCATTTTTTAATAATTTTTACCGTAAAGAAACCTTGAAAAAATTGGAAAATTCTGTTAAAAAGTAAAAACTCCATGCCAACAGTTCCATTTGATTTGATTGGCTAAAGCTAACGGCTAATGACTAGTGGAGTTAATTGGCTAGCTAAAAGCTAAAGCTAAAATCGCTGACAATCCTTCGGCTAACGGCTAATGGCTATTGGCTAGCTACCCAGCCCTGCTTTAGAACAACAAATGTTAGCATGTGAAACTGATGCTGATGACACTCTACTCACAAGCACAAATGTAGCTACTGAAGATAACCTTCATTTCTTATTAGCAAAGAGATGTATTTCCATTTGTAGCAATATGTGAACATCTAAAGAACATAGGTATTTACAAGAAAACTCATTTTGCTATCAAGTCTCCTCTGAAAAGCGGTATAGGAATGCTCATCAGTCATCATTTACCAGTTTCAAGAGTCAGTCTTACGTCTCTTGAAATTTGAATCCCTTCTCGGTTCTGTGGATCTCTGCCCTTTTAACTCTGATAGCCGATAAGCTGATATCTCTGTACCTTACCTACCGGCTACCACATTGCATGCTTGACACGATTCGACGATTCATGATTGCACATTGGACTTTCGGAAGACTCGCGCTGGCTATCCATTGCAGCATGCAGCTTTTTAGTCTTGAAAATTGGTAAGATTAAACGATCTTCCATATTTGAAGATTCATATCGATGTTTTCGAGATGTCAGAAATATCGATAAATATCGAAAATTTCGCCATCACTAGCAAGCAGTCAGCCCGTCAGTTGGACAGTCAAAAAGCTGACAGATTTAGGTAGCTTATTGATTAGTATCTGTGAAAGAGTCGGGCAGGTAGAACCAGGTAACGCGTTATAAAATCTTCTCTACCTTCCGCCTTCCGTAATGGAAATATGCTGTCTAGGTTGCCTATTTACAAACCGTGAAATAATGTTAACGTTAGGTTTATTATCTCGAGTAGGGATGGCGATATTCATAAATATCAATATCGATATCATATCGATATTTTCTTTATGACAATATCGATGTATCGATATGACATCGATATTTTTAACAGAACAGCCTAGAGCTTATTTTGGTCACAGAGTCAAGCAAAAAGCAAATGCGAAATGTGAAAATGTGTTCTGTGTTGTAAATCTAATGTGATAAGTGAGTGATAACCGCACCGGTGTCCATATCGATAGATATCGACAATTAAAATTATATATCGTATCGTTCGATATTTGGTAAAATATCGATATATCGCCATCCCTAATCTCGAGATTCAATGAGGCGAGAGACAGACAGCTAACTAACTAACCCACGGGAAGAGAGACGTGCAGTGGGTAAACTGTAGACAGGCAGAGAAAGACAAGTTGACAGACCGATAACATCTCCTGACTGTGAGCGTTTGAATACGTATTTTCACATTTTGCTTTTTATGGAATTTCGAAAATGATTAGCTGTACTCTTGGAGTCTCATCTCTCATGCAAAAGCTGGCTCTCATCTAGAAAAAGTGCAGCAAGCAGCGGGCTGGCTGAGGGAATCAGTTTCGCGAACAGGGTTGGTGGTTGAAAGCAGGCAAGTAAAGAAGCCCGTAGGCACCGATGTGAGAGCTGATACCAGCATAGCGGAAGTAAGCGGTGCATTCTCAGCGCCTCCTGTTTGTGTTCAAAATTTCAAAACTCCGTGTATCTTCCCATTAGAAAAGTTGAGCTCTCCTAGAAGTAATGCAAGGCCATCTCCGATGGGGCTGTCATTTTGCGTTCGTTCAACGTGTACTTTAAGTACCGAATGGTAACTTGTAGTACCAGCTGTGTTCTAAATTCGAAACTAAAGGAAAAGTTGTTCATCCTGGCCGCAGCCAGCTCCTCTTATCGGTACGTGCTTGACTGTTAAGACCGTAATGGAACCGAAAAGGTTCGGCTTCGTCGGTATCCGCCTCGAGATCGAGTCGTCATTCTCATTAATTTGGGTTGCCTCGATGATAATTCTGTTCGTTCGATCGCAGGTGAACATTCGCCGTCGTCATCGCAGCAGTCGCTGGCTGTACTGAGCGAACGGTTGTACCCAAAGGTTATTCGCGATCAACGGGTGCCGATCGCGATCGAGCTCATCATGACGACGTGTTCAAAATGCCATCACTGTAGCACGTTGATCTACGACGAGGAAATCATGGCTGGCTGGTTACCCGAGGATTCTAATCTTAATACTAAGTACGTATCTCCGAAACCGGCGCAACGAGCTTGATGGCGTATTGAACAAATATTAATCTACGGTGTTTTCTCTCTTTTTTTTTTTTTTTTTTTTCCACCTACAGATGCCCGTTCTGTGATAAAGCAACCGTACCATTTTTATACGTTACTGTGTTAGATTACCGCAACAATTCGGAAATGTCGTCGCGCTTCACCAGCCAGGAGAGCGTGTCTTCGTCCATGGAAAAAGTTAGACGTAAAAGTTCGTTCAACAAGCTCAGCACTTCGGTTAATTCAATCGGTGAGTGATTGATGGAAGTCGAGTTCGGCCGAGTGTTTCATCAAAGGAAATTCTGAATCCACCAAAGAAGATTTCAGTCAAATAATGGTCATTTTGTGTTCAGATTATATTCAATTCATAGGTTCTAGAGGTCACCGAATTCAACTTCGAAAGTAATCTTTGAATGGTACCCATTTGGATGCCTCTAAATGGAGTTCTAATCTCACCAAAGGGGAGGGGGGGGGTACAATCAACTCTTGGAGATTAATTTATACCGACCTTAAACATCTATGAAGAAAATACGGTCCTTAATGATCAGGAATCTTCTTTATTAGGACACCAATGAGTTTGCTCCAATAATTTGTTGTCAAAATTAAATTCAGTGATTTCGAAAACCTATTGTTTGCATGTACTTAATAGCTCAGTGAAATTACCATTATTTAGGGGGAATTATCTTGGGTGAGACCAGATTGTTCTTATAGTGTGATATAGATTTATTTTTTTATCGTTAAGTAATATAAGTAGAACGTGATAATATTTTTAATACCGTGCTATTCGCTCAGTTTATCGTGATTCTGATTTTTTAACGTTAATATTTTCATTAAATGGGCAAAATATCACTTTATCGTGATTAGTATCTTTTTAGCACTGTTTCCTATTTCTTGTAGCGTGCGGTTAATTCCAGTTTTTTCATATGGTTATTCTTGAGATTTTAGAGGGGAAACTGAGTTTTGGCGTATGATCAGTTCCTAGGGGGTGAAGCTCCACCAGAATCACTAGAAATCTTTAGTGCGAATCTGTGGGAAACAAAATTGCTCGTGGAAATTTCGTCCGACTCAAACTCCAGTTTCCTAGGATGACCAGTCAAAAGGCGTATCTAATCGACGTCGGTGTGTACGATTTAGGTGGAAGTCGTATCTCGGTCGATTCGTCAGCCGTGGACGAAGACGCTTCGAAGTCTAAAAGCGTGTACACATTAGAACCGATCATCGTGCCGTATCTGAATCCGCTGGTATTGCGGAAGGAGTTGGAATCGATTTTGAATACCGAAGGCGATGTCTGTTTGACGCGGCCGTCTTTCGTCGACGAACACCCGATCATCTATTGGAATCTGGTAAATGAGTCTGCCGTTGGCTGCGTTCCCCTAGCCCGTGGAGGAACATGTTGACAGTGTTACCTATTTATTGTTAACGTGTATAGGTTTGGGTTTTCGAGCGGATCCAGGCTTCGTCGCACGTCGTAGGGCTGTGTCTGCAAGCCAATTGCGTGATAGGTAGCAGAGATGTGTCCTTGTTTCACCCCTCGTGGAGCGACTGCGATCACAGAAACGTTTTCGTTCGAACGCTGTGGGATAATCCGATATTATATGAAGAGGTGGGTCTCGTGCATTCGATCGTGATGCACGAATAATGCTGGAGCTCGTCCAGTGCGACGGCTGTAAACGCGAATAACTTTTTTCTGTGTTGTGTTTTAGGTCGGCTGTCCTATGTATGTACTGTGGAATAAGAATGACAAGGAAAGTGATTTACTCAGCGCATTGCTCACGGACAATACTACGATTCCAAAAAGGTAGCCATTGTGATATGTTTGGAGGGAAGGCGGGTAACGTTTGAACTACAGTCTGTATCCGAATCGGACCCTCCCTCCTTTTGTGTGAGAACTTACCAAAATAAACTGGTACGAAAACGCAGTATCGAAATCCTACATTTCGACTGCTATTATTTTTCCAGCCAAACTTCGTATCGGTTGCCTGCCAGAGCGCCTGTATGTACATGCACGTAGTTGAAGGTGGAAATGCTATCGAAAAATACCGGTCGACCGGCCGAAATACCTACGTTTGTGATGTTTTGAAAATACTTAACTCGCATTTTATTTGGTTTCTTGTCCAGCCTTATGGAGCGAGTGATATCCAGTATCCAGGGTTGCGATTTAGCGGATCCCGTGCGACGTGTAGCCGCTGAACGGTTAAAACTGAAGAGCCATGGTGTCAGTCATAGCTACTCGCTCTACAGAGACATTCTGTTTCTGGCTTTCGCCGCTATCGGCAGAGAGAATATCGATCAAAGTGAGTATTGTAATGAAATAGGAAAACTAAATAAGTATCTTATCTGGACGCTGTTAAGTGTAACAGAACCAGCCGACATTTGTTGACTAAATAAGTTATTAGTATCGTTAAGAGTGTAGAAAGTAGAATTTTTCAAAATTGGGCCCCCGATTCAAAAATGTGTACTCACATTGAAAAAAGCTTATCAGTAAACGCTGTGTCATGTAGTTTCCACGTGGCTCTTGAACTTCGGTTCATGTTTTCTCGAAAAATAGATTTTGTTGATTGGTTCTGTCACACATAACAGCATCCATCTATGATCCGAAAATATTCCTGGATAGACACCCACCATTCGGTGACTCGTCGTTATCTGGTATGGACTGAGGTTGTGCTGCCGCTACGTTTGAACTTAGTTTTCTTAGTTATCATGATATCGTTATCAGTTATTCGCTAATCCTGAAGCGAACTATTGTGGAGAGTCATTACCCAGTCGTGGACTATTAAGGAAAAATTTCCGACCATTTTCGAAGAATTTCATCGGACATCACCGAGAAACATCTCCGATGATTTCAGGAGAATTTTTTCAGAAAGAAAACTTTGAGAACTATCTCTAGTGATTTCCAGAGAATTTCATCGGAAATATTCAGAAAAAATTCTCAATATTTTCCAAACAATTTCTTCACAAATCTTCGAGAAATTTTTCCGATAATTTTTGAAGTATTTTATCGGAAATATTTGGAAACAATCTCCGATGATTTCTAAAAAAAATTATCAGAAATCTTCGAGAAGATTCGTTTGATTTCCGAAAATAATTTCCGAGGAACTTTATCGACAATATTGAGGAAAAATTTCCGATCATTTTGGAGGAATTTCATCATACATCATTGAGAAAAATCTTCGATGATTCCAGGAGAATTTTGTCGGAAAGAAATAATTGAGAACAATCCCTGATAATTTCCGGAGAATTTCATCGGAAATCTTCAGAAAAAATTCCCAATGTTCTGCAAAGAATTTCGACGGGAATATTTTCGAAAATAATTTCCGAGGAATTGTATCGAACATATTAATGAAAAATTCCCGATCATTTCTGAGGAATTTCATCAGACATCATTGAGAAAAATCTCCGATAATTTCAGGAAAATTTTTCTCGAAAAGAAATCTTTGAGAACCGTCTCTGATGATTTCCGGAGAATTTCATCGGAAATCTTCGGAAAAAATAACCAATGTTTTCCAAAGAATTTCTTCAAAAACCTTCGACAAAATTTTCCGATAATTTTTGAAGAATTTCGACGGAAATATTTACGAAGATAATTCCCGAGTAATTTCATAGGACATCATTGAGAAAAGCTCTAATGGCTCCAAGAGAATTTTGTCGGAAATAATTCTTTGGGAACAATCCATGATGATTTCCTGAGAATTTCATCGGAAATCTTCAGAAAAAATTCATAATGTTCTGCAAAGAATTTCTTCAAAAAGCTTCGAGAAAATTTTCCGATAATTTTTGAAGAATTTCGACGGAAATATTTCCAATGATAATTTTCGACGAATTTTATCGAAAATATTGATGAAAAATTTAAGATTATTTCCGAGGAATTTCATCGGAAATCTTCAGGAAAAATTCCCAATGTTCTCTAAAAAATTTCTTCAAAAACTTCGAGAAAATTTTCCGATAATTTTTGAAGAGGTTCGAAAGAAATATTTCCGAAAATAATTTCCGATGAATTTTATCGAAAATATTAATGAAAAATTTCCGATCATTTTTGAGGAATTTCATCGGACGTTAGTTAGTAAGAAAAATCTCTGATGACTTCAGGAGAATTTTGTCGAAAAGAAATCTTTGAGAACAATCCCTGATGATTTCCTGAGAATTTCATCGGACATCTTCAGAAAAAATTCCCAATGTTCTCCAAAGAATTCCTTTGAAAATTTTCGAGAAAATTTTCCGATAATTTTTGAAGAGTTTCGATGGAAATATTTCCGGAAATAATTTCCGACGAATTTTATCGAAAATATTAATGAAAAATTTCCGATCATTTTCGAGGAATTTCATCAGACATTATTAAGAAAAATCTCTGATGACTCCAGGAGATTTTGGTCGGAAAGAAATCTTTGAGAACAATCCCTGATGATTTCCTGAGAATTTCATCGGAAATCTTCAGAAAAAATTCCCAATGTTCTCCAAAGAATTTCTACGAAAATTTTCCGATAATTTTTGAAGAATTTCGACGGAAATATTCCCGAAAATAATTTCCGAGGAAGTTTATCGAAAATATTAATGAAAAATTCCGATTATTTTCGAAGAAATTGAGAAAAATCTGCGATGATTTCTGGAACATTGTGTCGAAAATAAATCTTTGGGAACAATCTCTTGTCCGGAGAGTTTCATCGGGAATTATATTCAGAAAAAATCCCCAATGTTTTCCAAAAAATTTCTTCACAAATCTTCGAGAAAATTTTCCGATAATTTTTGAAGTATTTTATCGGAAATATTTGGAAACAATCTCCGATGATTTCTAAAAAAAATTATCAGAAATCTTCGAGAAGATTCGTTTGATTTCCGAAAATAATGTTCGAGAAATTTTATCGAAAATATTAAGGAAAAATTTCCGATCATTTTCGAAGAATTTCATCGGACATCATTGAGAAAAATCACCGATAATTTCAGGAAAATTTTGTTGAAAAGAAATCTTAAATTTTCGATAATTTTCGAAAAATTTTATCGGACATTATTGAAAGGAAGACGAGCGCGTGAGAAAAACAGGAACACTGGTGGCTTCTGTTTTCTAATAAAATAACTACGGTGTGAACGAGGCTTAAAATTTCACAGTTCAAACGCGGCGCCGGCACAACCTCAGTCCATTGGGATATAAAACTGTACTAGAAAGCGCTGCAAAATCACCTGTGCGGGTGTTAGCGGGGGAAAAGGGCTGGGTGATCAAAATCGATATTTCCCATCCTTTAACACGGGGAGCAAAGATCGGTCTAATCTTATACAGGTTCCATCTATTAGTTTGTTTCGATAACTGTTTCAGTTCATAGTCAATGATACAGAACAATGATTTCAATAAGCATTTGCCCTCAAGTAACTAAATTTTTCAAAATTCAAAATATCGAATCATCGTTTGTACGTTTCTTATGGGAGCGAATTATTTGATCACCCGAAGTAGAAAGATTTTGAACTCTGCCGCCAAATGTCAGCCCGGGACTGAAAGCTAGCCGAAAGCTGAAAAGCCGAAAGTCGAATGATTTTGGCATGAAAGCCAAAGCTGAAAGTCGGAAGCGATTAGGTTCGAAATCGAAAGCCGAAACCAAAAGCCGAATCTTTGTCGGCATTTTTCGATTTTTTCCCGAAAACCAAAAAGTATAGACTACTGGTCTACTGATAATGAGAATTACCAAAAATCAACTCCTCAGAGTCCTAGACTCCCTAAAGACACCGAAGTGCTAGGCAACGGGGGTGGGGGGGGGGCAAAGTAATAATATTGTAAAAACTGACCTGAAAATCCGAAAGTCGAAAGCCGCACTATTTTGGCATGAAAGCGAAAGTCAAAAGCTGATTGAGTTCAGAGCCGAAAACCGACAGCGGAAGCCGTATTTTTCAAGGTCAGAAGCTGAAGCCGAAAGCGAAAGCTTTATCGTTTGGCTTACAGTCTCTGATATCAGTTACTTTGAGTTTAAATTCCAATACCAGATAACGAGGAGTCCGTTCGGTCTTCGGTGTACAAACAGCCGGTAGACTCGTGTTCTGTTTTCACCCTGAACGATGGGTCACCTGTCTGGTTGTCTTGATATTTTCTGTGGGGAGGGTGAAAACTGACGATTTCGTTAGTATAGTGATTTTGCTTTCTCGATATTAAGATTCTGAGGATAGTATTAGGGCTTTCATTGGTCTTCATTTGTGTTTAGACGTGTTCTCTTTTGTTTGCTCTGCTTTTAGGTGCTTTCGACCGGGAGTACGTTAACGCTGTTAATAGCCTGTCGCCGGCTGAACGAGATTCCAAAATGTACTTACCTTGTGACAATCCGACTTTGAACACGTCCGTGTATTTTAGGCATTATTTTAAAGAATTGGAGTTGTGAAGGACATGCCAATGATCGGGAGTTGGAGAGACATTGACTGAAGGTGGAAGACGCAGAGAGCGCTGTACAGCAGTTTGTAATCTGTAAAACGCCCGAATAACCCAAAAATAAAAATCGAAGATGAAATTGGAAAATGATGAGGTAGTGGATGGAACCGCATCATTTTCCAAGTTCACCTCAATATTTTTGGCCAGGCTCGTGTTTCTGAGGTCTCTGACCACTGTACAGCGCTCCGCTTCATTCACCAGGACTTCGTATCTACCTAGTGCGCCGTACATCTCAACGTTGCTCGTAGCTTCGTTACATTTTTTTTTTTTCCGACATTTTTAATCCATCAATCTCTATATCGTTGTACGATATAAGGATTTTTTGCATCGTGGTTACTTATCTGTGTAAGTATCCGCAACCAACATTTTAGATATTTTGTTGTATTATATTATGTAGGCGATGGAAGCTTCATGTCCCCATCTTTTTTGTTTTCTTCTCTGTTATTCTACCATTTAGTCCTCGAATGTACCTACCTTTTTTTCTAAAGACAATTTTTATATTTTTTAAATTTTGCGATTTTATATCAGTATTTTGTTTAAAAATATCCTGTCACGTTATCCGCGTATTATGTACGGTATTAAATGCGAACTATACTATAATTGTAAGCAATTAGAACGCGTCGTTATTAGTCTTCAGCGTCATGTTCATTTTATTTATTTTCTTACCTTTTATTTATGTAGCAGCCGGAGGGATAGTAAACTATGAATTAGAGCTGGAGTTCCTTTAAACTAAAAGAAGAAAAGAAACCTTCAAGTTCACATTCTTATTTTTTATTTTGTCTTGAACGTTTTTCTTTCTGACTTGGAAAAACGTTCATTTTTACATGAAATAGCATGTTTTAAATTGGGTACAAACCTCTCGTACAACTACTTAGCATGTGCGCTTACTGGTACGCTGGATGAATCATGAAATGTATGATGATAGTGGAGTGAATATGCGTGTACGTTACATTTCAGCTTAACCATAGTTGTTTTGTGTTCTTTGACTTTATGACGAAGAAAAGTATGGAAAATATCTAGTTTCTGTGTAGTAGGGAAAGAATTCGCGTGTAATGAACACTTCGCCGAAAAATGTCATGATTTCTGTAGTTCTTTTTACAGACTCTTGATCGTCGTTACGAACTATCAGCGCCGATTGAATCTACAGTGTCGGCATGGGCATCGGCGAGCATTAGAATTCGTGCATCATACATTCCATTATTCATCTAATGTGCATTATACCTACGAATAACGTGTTTTGGCCGTCGGTACTGTACCTACGAATAAATACATTGATAATTTTATTTTGGACGGTCACGGAGATTATCTGCCAAATCTATCCCTGGCATCATGCGATTATTAATGCTTATAAGCAAAATGTGTAAGCTGAACAACTTTGTGCATAATTCCGAATGATGAAATCATATCACAAGTGTTTCATAAGTTAAGCCCCGTATAAATCGTTTTCAGCATTGTTAAAAATTTGAATATGTAAGTACTAAAAACCGGAACCCTAAAACTTGAATTCCAATCCAAGCATTTCACATAACAAAAACGAGAAATCAACCCAAAGCGAATAAAAATTGATTTTATTTGAAATCCTTGAGACGCGGAGCCCAGTTGAAATCATTCAATGTTCGTCTGATTTCAGTTCGAGCGTGTACAGTGTTGTTATATATTCCTACTCTCAACTAATAGGTTGCGTCTCTCCCCTTTTTTCTCTCCTGTGCTTATCTTTTCATTTCTGAGAAGGATTTACGCCTTGTATCTTTCATTTTACGCTCTTCATAGTTCATTCTTTGCCTCCTTTCCAGTTCTTTCCCTCAACCATTCCCTCTTGCAATAAGGACAATATCCCTGGGTGTATTATATTACGATCTATCGTCTTGATTCTTCTCTTTACGATTATACTCCGAATTTCCTTTTTCCTAGACTTCTTACGTCCGGAATTATTATTTACTTCGTGAGTTGTCATCATAATAGTTGTGGTGGAAACGCATTTCCGGGGAAAAATAATGATGTGTAGGTTCTCCTTTTGCTTTTATCAGGATTTATTTGTCTGAGTTCTCCCCCTTCTATGTGCTTTTAGTTTTTCTTCAAGCCCCCTTACCACGTCAAGGTAGCACCCACAAAGGGGTGTGTATAGTATATGGTCCAAAGATCTGGCAAAATTTGGACAATGTTAGATCTAGTCCGTGTTTTCCTTTCTTCTAGTGATATGGAGTCTTATCGGATCCAATTGTTCCGTAACAGAAAGGGCCACCTTACTTGAAGACATTCCATACCCCTTTAGGAGCGCTTGCATTGTGGGAACTCTTATGAGTTAAATTCTGCTTGCTAGGGGTCGAGCAATCCCTTTTGTTTTCTCCAAAGATGTGCTGAACCCAGTTTAGTTGCTCCTTTCACGGTTCATGGTATCTTATCGAGTTTTTTTCATTTCTAAAAGTTCAGGGTGAAGGCATAAAAACGATAGTGCTACATTCTATGCACAAGTTCATTGCGGCCTTTGAGGTTCGGGGTGTTTGTTCAAATTCGAAAGCCCCTTCATCCATTGACCGCGACCCAATGAAGACTAATTTTTCCAGATTCGTGGTCGAGCTGTTCAATTTTATCGTATTTTGGTGTTACATTTCTGGGTTTTTCATCTAAAACTCGCTTTTCATAAAATGTTACCTACAAAACCCCTGTTGCCAAAACGATTCATACGAAGATCCACCGTTCCATTCGCATCAATTCTAAATATTGTTCGTGATCCGATAATCTTTTCTAAAACTGATCTAATCGGTGTGATTTATGCCCTGTTCTGAAAGACAGTTCGCGAATACTCGATTCTGTATCAAATCAACGTCTCTACAAATACTAGTATACATTTATTTAAAAATTTATATAACAATAAAACAATATAAAAATCTACGTTCGATTTCGAAGCGGGGGAAAAAGTAAAAATGTTCAAAACACAAGACTGGGAAACGTGAAGCCGTTGAAACTAGTAAAAAAAAATAAAATAAATAAAAAACAGAAAAAAAGAAAAACACAAGAAAACGAGTAAAAAGTAAAAACGTACAAAAAGGCTGTAACAGGTTTAAAATTGCCAATTTGAGAGGCACATACAGTTTTCCTCTGTACAAATATATTGGTAGGTACGCCGGATAAATTAAGTAAACGATTTGATATTCACCGACAACGTCGTAAAGGTAAATTCCATTCTACACTAAGTATTATTCTTTGTCACCGTCAATAAGTAAGACCGATGTTCGTCGTAACAAGACATGAAAAGGAAAGGAAGAAAACAAAAATCGAAAAAAATGATCGCCGTCCGTCTCGCGTTCAAAAAGTGAAAATTTCACACCGTTCAAAGTACACAAATTACACGTTAAACAAGTTTACATAATGCACGCGATATATTGATATAATCGGAAGACACATAAGTTAGTAACATAGTGACGATTTTATCGTATATACAGTACACCTAACGATTACAACATTGGATCTCCACGATTACAATACGAGCCCGATTACAGAGATTAGCCAGCGCAGTCGACTGATTCGAGTACGCATTCGAACACCTCACCGA
Source organism: Acanthococcus lagerstroemiae (assembly GCA_031841125.1). Lineage (NCBI taxonomy): Eukaryota > Metazoa > Arthropoda > Insecta > Hemiptera > Eriococcidae > Acanthococcus > Acanthococcus lagerstroemiae. The sequence continues at coordinate 36,365,779 of CM063108.1, read as the reverse complement.
AGTACATATGAGGACGAATTGCGAAAGTTATTAGAACTCGCCGATGACGGGTAACGGCCAAGCTAGCAAGCTGTTCGTACATGGTAATCGTCGTTCACAGTTGCACCGTGTATACGCGAATTCATGGCGATTCGCGGCGTTGCGGATACAACGGGAGATACAGAAAAATTGACGAGAATACGAGTTTTTTAATATGGTATCGTGATTTCGTGATATGTACCCTTGATTATCATCTCGGAAGAATCCTATAACAAAACGCACCGCAGTAACTTACGATGAGGTCTGCGTTTGTGTTTGACGTTCTTCTCTTTATCCCTTCGGATTTCTCGTACTAATGTATAGAAAGCGTCGTCAACACCCATACGCGTCTTGGCCGAGGTTTCGACGCAAGGAATACCGTACTGGCTAGCTAGCTCCCGAGCACAGGTCATCTGTACAGTCCACTGCTGCAAATCACATTTGTTCCCCACCAGCACCATAGGTACTTCTTCGGCATCTTTCACCCGTTTGATTTGTTCTCGGTATGTGGATATATCTTCGAACGACTTAGCGTTGTTGACGGCGAATACCAAGAGGAAACCTTCGCCAGTTCGCATGTACTGATCCCGCATTGCACTGTATTCTTCTTGTCCGGCTGTGTCCAGAATGTCAAGCAGACAGGTTTCGCCGTCGATAACCACTTGCTTCCGGTACGAGTCTTCGATCGTCGGGTCGTACTCGTCGACGAAGTGATTTTGAATTAACTGAATAGTTAAAGCGCTTTTACCCACGCCGCCGGCGCCTACAACCACTAATTTGTACTCCGTCATGTCTCCAGAGTCAGAAGTCGAATAACATTCTCCGAAAACACATTAGATACCCGAGTCGGAAACTCGCGATATAACCGGACGAAAAGCTCAACTATAGACTAGCCGTGATTTCGATAACGACGAAACAATGACAAAAAAGCTTTTCGAATTTCATTTTCCTTTATTTAGTCCAACTTACAAGTTACAATTGTTGCAATTTGGAGCTTACAAAAGTTGCAAAACAAACAAAATTGTGTTATTTTTGAAAAAGGTTACTCGACTTTGACCATAACTGTTGAGTTGACCTGGTACTTCAGTAAACTACCATGCCGTACATTATCTCACATGAGCACGTCAGTGATGAATGACGTCATTGTCATCGTGATTGGCACATTTGGACGCTGTTAAGCGTAACAGAACCAAGCGACAAAATCTGTTTTTGAGAACACGTGATTCGAAGCTCAAGAGCCATGTGTTTCGACTCTTATCGAAACGAGACAATACTTTGCAACTTTGCAGCACAAAGAGACACGTACTCGTTCGTTGGCCCCACTGTGTTTTCAAGTTTCAAGTTGTTGCATGAAAAACGTGTGCGAGCTACGTTGAATACCTTTTCTTCTTTCTCAGTTGATCCTTTTTAGTGGGTGATGAAGGTTCACTTATCTGAACACCATGTATAGGAACAGAGACGGGTGTTGCTCTTGTTCACAATTTGGTGAACTTAGTTCTGAACTAGTTCATCTCCCCAAAAAAAGAATAAAAACTAGTTGTTCACGATTTTTGGACCTGATCAACTTGTTCATTCTTTGTTCATCTACTTTTTCATAATTTTCTTTTTTTGACTTTTTCTTGTATATTTCCACTTTCCAGACTTTAGTTTCAATTTTCATAATAATGGTTTCAGAGTTATAATTTATTATTAATTAGGTACAAACTATAAAATTGTTGAATTTTTATTATTTGATGTTTAAATTTTATCAACAATCTCATAGGATTTCAATAGGGACTTAAAGAAGATTGTTTGGGCAACAGCCTAGTTTTCAGTTGTAGACTATTACCACAAAAAATTTGCTCGCAATTTGTTTGCACAAAAACCCGATTTTTAAATGAGCAAAACCAAGAGCAAAGGTTCTTTTTAATGAACAAACGATGAACTAGATCAGTTGGAAGACCAAGTGAACAAGAGCAAGAACTAGTTTACTAAAAATGGAAAAGAACAAGAGCAAGAGCGAGTTCATTAAACAGTGAACAACGCCCATCACTGAGTGAACAACGCCCATCTCTGGATAGGAACTACATGACATAGCGTTTACTGATAAGCTATTTTCAACGTGAGTACACCTTTTCGAATCGGGGAAGAGACAGCGCGTCCGGCTGTGGGGGATCTGAAATTTCCAGGCAAGCGCTCTGGGAGTGCGGACCTCGGTCAGTAGGGAACCCCGTGATGGCCCTGGCAGGACGCGCCAGGAGAAATGGGGCAGCGTTCCCCTCGGTACTGATGCGATGCCCGAAAGGGTAGTTTCCGGTGCCGGGGGTGCGGTGTCTCAGGGGCCACTTTGGCATGCGTGCATCGCCATACGTCCCACCACACCAGGGGATCCAGCGTCCAACATTCACATCCGTACAGCAGAACTGAATGAAGTAACGTAACATTTTAGAATTCGCAGTCTGGTTGAAATAATTTCCGCCATACCATTGAGCTGTCAGGATAAAGAAAAATTACCTCCATGGACATTTTTTAAATGAAATTATGCAAAATTGAAAATCGCGATTTTTTATCTAGAAAAATAGGGAAGCTCAGGGACGTAGCAAAGAGTTTTTCCTGGGGGAGGGGAGGGGAGGGAAGGGGGTAAAAATTGTGACGGTCCCAATTGACTCAACTCAGAATTCCCAAGTATCAAAACAAAAAAAAAGGAACCTTTTAACTTGCTGGATAATGGTAAATTTTCCCAACTGCTGAGTTAAAAATTTCCCGGGGGGGGGGGTAAGTTGCCTCCTGTCGATACGTCCCTGAGGATTGGGGAAGCTGAAATAATTCCCCAGACGTTTGCAATGTGTTGAGCGATACTTAGTTTGTGTGTGTTACACTAGCGCTACCTAGGCAATGTTAACTTCCCAATACAGGGACATATAGGGGAAGGTAAACTCGACAGGTAATCTCTGATGAAAGCAAGGGGAAAGTACATTAGTATTCATCCCTGGAGATGCGTCTCCACTACAACAATAATTGTCGTTTAGCATAGTTCATCATTTAATTGTTGACAAAATGTCATAATTTTTTAATTTTTTGTTATCTTCTTTTGTCATTGGATTCCTTTTTTCTTTTTTTTTTTGTCAAGCCTAGTTCACATGACGCTATAGAACACACTAATGTGCACCCCCCCTCCCTATTGAATTCATCATTTCCTGGGGCGGAGAGCTTTTGACTGGAGGCAGGTACAGCAGAACGGTTTGAAAGTACGGTGACAAGAGGGCATTTCGGACCAAATGAAAGTAATGAAAAGTTAGAACATCTCTTCCGCCAGGAAGAATGTTCTACGTTTTGCTCTACCTCTAATGGTTCTGGAGAACAATGTGCTGATTGCAGGTGAAAAGACAGTCTTATTCGGAATTGTCTCCTGTATCGAAAATTTAAAAACCGGTTGCTCTAGCTGTCTCCAATCAATAGTTTTTCGAATAAGATCAGAAATGTAGCGACGCCTTCAATGCTGTCGATATGCAAGACCAACTACGCGAATTTACGTTTTCAAAGTTTCCAATTTCCTGGGGCGAACTGATAAACTGTGAAAATCTTTGGAATGGAGGCAGCTACAGCAAAACGGTTAGCAGTATTGGTAAGAGGACATCTTTTCGCTCTCAAAATTGCACACCTTTCTCCTCTAGCTTTCACCAATCCAGAGATTTTCGCGTTTTACCAGTTCCCCCCAGAAAATTAGACAATTAGAGAATGTCAATTGGTGTCGATCGTTTTGCATATTCGACGTATTGAAGGCAGGATTTAATTATTTGAAAACGATGGTGTGTGGACGAAAATCAAAACAGTAATGTGGTGACGCCTTCAACACGTTAAATATGCAATGCCAACTACGGGAATTGACGTTTTCAAAATTTCCAATTTCCTGGGGAGAAACTGATTATATGCCAAAATCTTTTGAATGGAGGCAACTACAGCAAAACGGTTTGCACAACTACAGCAAAACGGTTTGCAGTGTAGGTAAGAGGGCATCTTTTCGCTCTCAAAATTCCACACCGTTCTCCTCTAGCTTTCACCAATCCAGAGATTTTCGCGTTTTACCTGTACCGCCCAGAAAATTATAAAATTAGAGAATGTCAATTGGTGTCGATCGTCTTGCACATTCGACGTGTTGAAGGCAGGAACAAATTATTTGAAAATTCGATGGTGTGTAGACGCAAATCAAAACGGTAATGTGGTGACGCCTTCAACGCGTTAATTATGCAGTACCAACTACGCGAATCCAACCACGTGAACTGACGTTTTCAAAATTTCCAATTTCCTGGGGCGAACTGATAAACTGCGAAGATCTTTGGGCAGCTACAGCAAAACGGTTTGCAGTGTAGGTAAGAGGGCATCTTTTCGCTCTCAAAATTCCACACCGTTCTCCTCTAGCTTTCACCACTCCAGAGATTTTCGCGTTTTACCTGTACCCCCCCCCCCCCGAAGATTAGAGAATGTCAATTGGTGTCGATCGTTTTGCATATTCGACGTGTTGAAGGCAGGTACAAATTATTTGAAAATTCGATGGTGTGTGGACGCAAATCAAAACGGTAATGTGGTGACGCCTTCAACGCGTTAAATATGCAATACCAACTACGGGAATTGACGTTTTCAAAATTTCCAATTTCCTGGGGCGAACTGATAAACTGCGAAAATCTTTGGAATGGAGGCAGCTACTGCAATACGGTTTGCAGTATTGGTAAGAGGGCATCTTTTCGCTCTTAGGATTCCAACCCGTTTTCCTCTAGCTTTCACCAATCCAGAGATTTTCTCGTTCTACCAGGCAACTGAGCTAAAACTGAACTATGAGCTGTAAACAATTCAGTCGTATTTAAAGAAAAATGATGAGGATGAAAATTCGATTGCAATAGGGTGCTTGCAGCGCTGCGCGTGGGCAAACACCCTAAAAATCCAGAAAAGTTATTTTTTTCAGGGATGGCAAACGACACGAAACGAAATAACGAAACAACGAAATAACGATTGATTTTTATCTAAAATATTGAAACGAAATAACGAAACGAAAAAAAAACGTTTCGTTTGCCATCCCTAGTTTTCTGATTTGTGATTTTTAGGATCGGCTACTAGTAGCCGAGCCTACTGTAATCGAAATTTCATTTCTTTTCCCGGGTGAGTTGAGTCAGGGTGAGTTCAGTAAATAGTAGGGATGGCAAACAAACGAAACAAAATAACGATTGATTTTTGTCAAAAATATTGAAACGAAAAAAAAAAAAAAGTTTCGTTTGCCATCCCTGATTTTTTTTTATTTTTAAGAAGGAAATAGCAAAAATTACGGAATTATGAGCTAAAAATGAAAAAAAATAGGGAAATATGCTTTGAAATATAATATACCCTTTTCCCTTTCAAAATCAAAATCGCACGAATTCAGATTCACACTATCAGGCAGTGATAGTGCGATCTAGATCTTTTCGAGATCTTAGATCAAATATCTTTTTTTTTAAAATCTTTGATCTGATCTAAGATCTTCTTTTAAATTTTAGATCTTTGATCTTTAGATCTTTTGATTTTTTCAAAAAGATCAGATCTTTGATCTTTTCAAAAAGATTAGATCTTTTGATCTTTTGTTGATCTAGATCACTTTTTTTTTCAGATCTTGCCCATCACTGCTATCAGGATACACGAATTCATGGAATGGAAGAAACGTGAACAAGTGAACGAATCATGCTCTGTGACACTTCTCACGCTTGTTGAACTTTTCAAGCATTTTCATTGGTTCATTGTGGTTGACCTGTTTCTTTACTGTACCTTATTTTTCTTTCACGCCTAGCATAGGTGCGGGTAAAATGCACTTTTACCCGCAGGTAGCTTACCGTCAAAATACTGTTTTAACATCAACAATAATTTATTACATACTCATCTGACGAAATAGTACATTATGCATTAAGGGAGAGAGGTCATCGTTCTACCACGAGTGCGGAGATTCGCGAAACGAGCGAAAGCGAACGCACGAGTGTGAACGATTACTTCTCTCATGTGGTGCATACGTTTTTTTAATCATACACATCTAAAAAAGTGTGCTGAAAAAATCATAGGATTCTTCACGTCAGTGCTTTCTCTCTCGTTTTGGTTACTTTTGCTCCCGGTTCAGTGGCGTATTTTAGGGGGGGGGGTCTGGGTTCAACCACTTCATGGCCAAAAAAACTAAAAAAATATCACACCAGGAACGCTAATGTCGAAGACGAAACCGTGATAGGTGTACATTGAAGGGTCTTCTGTTTCTGGTCTACGAGCCTCAAAATGAAAATTGGTTAAAGTTCTATGGCAGGTCCAAGTACCGTTCCGTCTATTTCGTTGACCATCCCTGGAGTTTATCATTTTGACCCGAGATCACTATTTTAGAAATCAGGAAGAAAAAACACGTCAAACATTTAAAGACGTTCTGGTGATCTTAGATCAGGATCTTCTTAACTGAAAGAACATAACCAATCTGGGCAATTCCTGAACCTGTTACTCAGTTAAGCAGTGTAGTGTTGGATCAAGTTCATTAGTGTTACAGATCTTGCCACCATTAGTAAGAGACGCTGAAATGAAATCAAGAAGTGCATTTATCCAGTGTTTGCCGCTGTTTAGTTGACAAGTGGTGGATCAAATGAGATCATGTAAGAAAAATGCACCATTCTTTGTCATCTACGCGATTTCTAAATTATAAGCCACTAGGTAGCGCTGAAAACGCGGTACAAAAGCGCTGATATTTGATTCCAGGAATTCAAGTCTGGGGACAAAACGAAAGTCTAGGAAATAAAACCAATATTGAAAACGTAATCGAAAGATTGCATTATTTTAATGAAATTTGATTAAAATGCGAAGAAAATAATGACTACGCATATGTAAAAAAATTTGTTTAAAGAATAGGGGGAAAAAAATAATAATAAGTGGAAGATAGGCCTAATTTTATAAATTAAAATCCTCAAATTACTTTGAGTATATCACGAAATAAAATGACATTAAAATTAGAATAATAAAAATAAAGTAAGAATATTAATAATTGAAAAATATTTTCACAGAAAGTCGTTCGTTACGTAACGTACGTATAAAAATTGATACAACATTGTATAGGTACGTTGAATACCTACAACGGTAAACAAATCCACAGGTTGATTACAATTCGGTTTTCAATTTCCTATAACATATGAATTGCGTTCCATTCGTAAATCGTAAATGATTCATATCAATAAACCGTCGCAGTTACAGTTTAATATGACACGAAGAAATGTTCTAACGCTACCGATATTATCAATTGAATAAGTAGTCATAGTTTTCGATGATGCGGCGTATCGCCCATCATCGCGTAAATGCGGTAATTAACTAAATATGGCTCAACGAACAACACACGGTAAAAGTGTAACTTGGTTAAGAAGTATCGGTCATTACGCGACAATTAAGTAGGTAATAAATCTTAATACTAGCAATAAGGTATTTCGAAACAAAATTCGTTGTCAAAGACGATTGATCATCGTTAACAGTTAAACAAATTATGACGGGCGAGATCTCGGGGAAAAAAATGCTTCACTGGGGAGACTTAACCAGCCACTTTCGCCGCTGCTGACAGTCGAGAAGAAATATAGAAAAGTTAAGTGAAAAAAAACAAAAAACGAGAACCCCAGATACCAACAGGCAGTCATTAGTGGTATACTCCTAAGATTATGTACTCCGAAGCACTACTAATAGCACTGATATTTGCGCTCTACCTCTGTCAGACAGAGTAGTGAATACTGCCAAAACACTAACAGAACTCTTAACGTCCGTTAAGAAAGGCAGTGATTTAAATATGTGCGATACCAGCACATGATGCGCGGTCCAATGTTCTCTTGTACAGCTGCAGGTGTGTGGAAAATTAGCGAGACAGAGCCATACGGCACCGCTTTCCAGTAGCCGAGTGTAAGGTGTAACGTGAAACGTGTATGTCTTGTTCAGAGTGGTCATAGCACGCCGCAAGTTATTTACAATTTTTGTATTTTAGTTACTTTGTGTTGCTCATTGTTATTCTTAATTACAAGTGTGGTTTTCGTGATTGATTTCCGAGAATTATAATGTAAGTATTACGATAATTAATTAATTACTTCCCGTATTTTTATACATCGCTGGCGTATCCTGTAGGATTCAACATTCGAGAGTCTCTCTTTAAAATACTCAGGCATATGGTGGCTTTTTGCAGACAGATTATCGTCGGTATCAGTTTGATTTATGCATTTATTATCATGATTATTCATGAATAATTTCGTATTCTCTATTGGGTACTTTGTTTTTGTGAACTGAGAGTTTCCCGACAAATACCAGTAACTCAAATTCTCAAGCCGACACGTACGCCATTCTCAAGCAAGCCGTCACATCTAATTTTTCGTTATACTATGCATGCAAGTACAAAAAGAATGTTGTTTCATTACAGTTTTCACTTGCGCAAGTTATTCGTCATTCTTATTCTATTAGGACGCTGTCTAACAAAAACCGACCAGGCGACAATTTGTTGACAAAAATGAGTTATTAGTATCCTTATGGAAAGAGCGTATAAAAAGTAGAATTTTTCAAAATTGGGCCCGATACAAAAGTGTGTACCCACGTTGAAAAAAGCTTATCAGTGAACTCTATGTCATATAGTTTCTATATATGGCTCTTGAACTTTGAATCACATGTTCTCAAAAAACATTATTTTGTCGCTGGGTCGGTTTTTGTTAAACATCGTCCATTAATTTCGTCTTCTGCAAAAGTGAAGCGTAATATGGAAACAAACTGAAGCGTAATACAGCAATATAATAATATATTCATGACATCATGACAACAAAACGAACATTTTCATTCACATATGACACATACTCATTAGGGTGTGAGGCATGCTTTCGAATAACAGTGGTGGTTACAATGGGGGTTTCGGGGATCCGGACCCCTCCCAAAATATCTAAATCTGTCTGTAGTGACCTAGAACTATTATGTTTCGTCTGTAACATTTTTCATTCGGACCCTCCTCCCTGAAATTTTTTTCTGTATCCGCCCTGTTCAAAAGGGTTTTTCATTTTCGAATTTCAACCCGATTTCGAAGGATTTTGCCCATCTGTGGTTATCTACTCTCTATCTGAAGACTGTTTTGATTCTGTGATTATTCAAACTTTTTGGAACTGCCCGAAGTAAAACATGTGTAAGATCGATTGGTGACGGGGGCTGAAGGTGTTTGACAGAATGAAAACGCGAGGTTATTCTTTTAGACCTACTAAAACACCTTTAATACATTTCTAGGCCCATTTAAGACAATCTCAGCTGTGAGACGCTTTTTAGAACGCTTTGGAGAGTTCACTCTGACTCGCGCAGATTGTTTTCGGACTTATTTAAGACTGTCTTCCACCCAGACATGTTTCAGGTTCTTCCGGACTATCCAGGATGCGTCAAGGGCTCTTTTAAATTTAATGAAAATTAAGATTATCTGAAGATTATCTGTAATGCTTTTACAGTCTTGTTAAATAAGACTTTTCCAAATTTGACTGAAGATAGATACTTGAAATTCTTCCAAAATTGTATAAAACTCTGTGATTTTTCGGAATTTGTTTACGACGATTCCAGAGGCTTAATTGAGACTATGTGTGAAACTTCTCGGCTGTATATAAATTTGCTAAAACTCTTTCAACACTATGACCTGTTCAAGGCTTTTTTGGACTTAAGATTCTTTAACACCCCATCCGTACGTGTTCTGGATTCCTCCAGCTCTCCAGGCTTTTTAATATATTTCAAGACTTTCAGATTTGTTTAGCTCATGACTATTTTTAATATTTTACAGATTTGGTGAAACAATTTTAAGATTGAAACTTTTTGAGACATTTAGACTCATAAAGATTCGTTAAGACCTCTTTACAACTTGTTCTGGCTCTTTCAAAACAATTTTAGGCCTCTTTAAGATACTTTGGGACTCTTCTAGACGTGCCCAGAGAGTCCGAAAGTGTCTTCATCAAAGTTAGACCTCGTTAAGATACTTGAGGCCCCTTCTAGATGACATACCTAAAGAGTCCGAAAGTGTCTTCATCAGGTCTGAAAAAGTTTTGAAAAAATCCGAATGAGTTTTAAAGAAGTCTTGACATGTCTTCAGTGTGTCTGAAAGAATTTTGAAGACGTCTAAATCACGTCTAGAAAACCCTTGGACTAAGAGTCAAAACGACCAAATGCGTCACTCTTCGACCTGAACCCCTAGTCGAAGAAATAACGAATTTTGAGGAAAGTGTTAACTTTCGCATCACTCAGTTTTGACTGGAGTCCCGGAAAATATTGAACCAGTTTGAATACGTCATAGAGAGTTTTGGTGAAGTCTGAAAGTTTTAAACAGGTCTGAGAAAGTTTTGAAAGGGTCTTAGCAAATTTAAAAGATGTTTTAGAGAGATTTAAACAAGTTGAACGTGTAGATGAATCTGAAAATGTTTCAGCCAGGAGTGAAATGGTCGTGTACGAGTGTGTAAGAGTTTTGAAAGAATAATTATGAGCGAACCGTCGAGGGGAGGCTACGCCCCTGCAACCTTATGACAGTATAGTTGAAAAATGATTTGGTATGAGCTGAATTGAACCTCCTGCAGCCTGTGAGTTCACATGTGTGAGAGCCTCATCGTTGCCTTTTTCAAATATCCGGCTGTTGTTTTTTTTTACGAGCGATTTTTGTACCTATCTATATTAAGAACTTGGCGAAAACCTCTCCCTTCGCTTTCAAAAAACCATCTGGAGGGTTGTCCACTTGAAATCCCAAAAATTACAGCGAATATCTGTTAACCCAAATACTATAGACAATCAGTTGGTTAGGCCGTCCGACCTTTTTTGGAAGTAAGGAGGGAGGTGTAAGTTTGATTTCTTCCAACTGAAAACAGAAATCTTGAGATCGTGAAAAGAAAAAAAATCTTGCTACATATCTTTGATTTTGCCATTTGCAGCTGTTTTAAACGATTGGAGGGTTTTCTAATTAGAAGCTAAAATCAGTGGCGGGTACAAGGAGTGATTTTGGGGGTTCGGAACCCTCACCCTTGAAATATCTAAATCTGCTTACAGCAGTGACCTAGAGTTTTTATGCTTCGTCTATAACATTTGTCATTTGAACTCCCCCCCCCCCTCCGAAATTATCGATTAAAAATATTGCGTCATTCGCATTTGAAAGTAAGTAAAGTACGTGCTGTACAGTACCTACTTTAGTCTTCCATATGAAAATTATAAAAATAAATTTTTTCATCCCATTGTACAAAATTTCTCAAGTTTTGTTCCAAGAGTATAGCGGTAACCTAGAACTTTCACACAGTGCTAGCGAGTTATTTCTGCATTTTGATACTTATTCCACTATTCTTGCGTCGTCCTTATTTTTGCTGCCGTTTCTCGCTTTCAGCTTCTTCACATTGCCTCCCTATATACTTTTTACTGTTGAATGAGTGCTGACTTGAATATTTTATGAAGTGACTATGACAGCGTGAACTGATGGGTGCGGGTTATAAAATTCTTTATTGAATGAGCTGTGGAAGGATTCAGGACTGTTTGTGATACGAGAGTCAGAAGTTGGTGCACTAGCACATATATGAGTTGGAAAGTGAGAGTATATATGCTTCAGTATACGAGTCCGTGAGATAATCTGCGTGTCACTTCGTTACCTCCGGCGGAGTTATTTCCATCAAATCGAAAAAACCAGCACCAACTTCGACAGATGGTAAGTATGGCAAAAGGCAAACCAAAAGTGTACTTTAACGACTTACCAATTTCGGAATTTTTGTTGGTGTAATGCTGCATCAACGTTTTGTCAGCTCTAATTTTCTTGAACCAGTCTCAAGATAGGTGAAATGTACAGCCCATTAGTGAGCACTGAGGGAATATTTTTAATACGATATTATTGGCAGCCTTTTGAAAGTCTATGTAAAAGTTCAGTATTGTAAATACTTTGTTCAAAATTCGATAATAGATATGCAATAACTCGCGCAACATCCAAATGCTCAACTGATAATATTTCATTCGCCCAAACGATATGCGAGCGCTATACGTCCACTCGCCCAAATGATTTCTCCCCTTGCATTGGCACGTATTTCGAGCTTCAGCGTCTCACACACCTCCCTCCTGATGAAATAATTCATATTACCAACTGCATTATCACTGAATTTATAATTTTTTTTTTTTTCAGAACGAACGCAAGTTATTTTAAATAATTTAAATGAAAGTCTGTCGTCTTCTCGAACTGTAGCGTATATCCATCAGAGGAAGATTTTACCAGTAAGTTCCCACTGGCCCCGATGGACATCGACAGTTTTAATCAATATTTAAGTGACGATGAAAATTCTGAACGTTTCGTGAGTACATTTCTGAAGTTTCCCACGAATTTCTTTGCATGCCCATGAATTTTAAAAATTGAACGTTCATTTCCTTCTCGAATATTTTCTTTTCAGATTTGTTATTTAACACGTATTTTTAACATAAATAAAAAAGAAAAACCAGAATCGACAGTACGGGAAGGCTTGAATAGTATTCTTCTGAAGGAATTCACTACTGCTTATCGGTGGGCTCCTGATTGGGAGAACGACGAAACAAAAATGACGATCCGAAAAAAAGATTTTAAATCAACAAACTTAGCGAAATGTATAATCAGTATGTATCTACTATAGTGTGCACTATTATTTCATTATTATTATCAGCATCTACAGTGACATTAAAACTTTTTCCAGATTTTTCCCCTCAGTATTTCCTATTCTCGACTACTTACTTTCTCCTCTCTTCTTATAACTTATCTTTTCAATCAGACTTAATCTTTGCGATAAGTGTGATAGGTTATAATAGACTGATTTCCCATTAACCTGCTTCACATCTAAAATATTGCTCCGGAAACTGATCAATATTTCGAATATGAGTTATAAGTAAGGTAATGAATGTTTAGTTTTAAAAATTAACATCCTTCATAACTGTAAATATGAACTTTTAATTCTTTATACATCATTTTCGAAATACTGATTGATTTTTCTAAAACACAATTTTTTTCTCAGGGAAAATAGCATGTAAGAGGAAAGTAAACAAAGCACAAAGGAGAAACAGAAGCTACCTTGCATACTTTTTACGCATTTTCTAGGTGCGGATCGGACACTAATGACGTCCTGGGAATTTTGTCTATTCTAGACTTTCATTCGATTAGGATTCCAAGAAAGACTGCAGTTCAGTTATTAAAAATTTACGCCCTGTTATTATTACTCTATACTTGACAGCCAAAAAATTACTGGAAGCACAATCGATGATTCTTGAAATAACTGTCACGCTGGATTCAGTGCCGTCTTTCGTTTTTTCGATACATGTCAAAATTTCTCAGAATCTTCCTCTTCATTCGCGACCATCGCCTTGCATCGTCGTGCAACATAACTCAGTTTCTCATGCTCTGATACTGATACTGTTATCGTCGATGCGTTCTGTGACAATCCACAGCAATAGTTATGCCGATAGTAAACAACATCACAAGAAATCTATGCTCGTTATCGAAAAATGGAAAACGTTATTGAATTCAGTGAAAAGTACTTATTCAAAGAATCACATATTCTCGTTCCAGTAATTTTCTGAAAATTTTAAATTGTTGAGCAGTGTTGTTGTTATTATTATTATTATTATTATTAATAATAGTAGTAGTAGTTGTATTTTTTATACTTTCATTTGTTACAGTTTCCTGTGCCAGTGTGCACTACTCAAATGAGCATGCTAACAAAATACAGAAAGCTACACAGGCTGTATATGCCTGGTTTAAAAATCAAAATTCTACGCGCAGATGATATATGAAAGAGCAGAAAACACCTCTAAAGACTACTGAGTGCTCAAAAAAATAATATAAGTTAAAAAAGCCTTTAAAACAGAAAAAATAATTTATATTAATTAAAATAATTAATATTTATTATAAAATAATTTAAAAAAAAATACATGGATGATTTTCCAAAAAATGATTTTCATTTACTTTCTATTGTAGGTACTAAAGTAAGGTAAACTACCAATTATGGGTAGGGGTTTTCCCGGTTTGATCTGGTGAGGAGAGGGGAGGAGGGGGGTTGAAGCCAGGGGCGGATTTAGGGTTTTGTGACGATATGACTACTAATAATGTAATAGGAGGCGACGCATAGGTGTGCTTATAAAGGTTCACTATGGTAGTTAGTCAAGGCTCCTGGCAACCGCTGCATACATCGTGATCAGTGCGAGGACTACACATACATCGAACGTAATACTGATTCTCTCGTACCGCGTACTATCCATCGAACAGCGATCGAAATTGCTTATATTAGTTGATATTGCACGTAACTTGTATACGGAAATAGGACAAAAATAATTCGGAGAAAGCGGACAGAGGAGCGATTAGATAATACCAAGTAGAATCAACAAATCGACTGAAGCAGAAATAATGAAACTACCAACAAACATTTTCTCAAGATTTCATCCGGATACACAGACCCATCATCCGAGACAAAAACAACCTACAGCGTCATTAGCTACAGATACCTCCTACCTCGAATGATGATTCCACCTAACCAGATTATCATACTATCATACACAATCAGATCCATCGTTTCAGGTAAAATTAATCGACAAACTTGCACACAGTACATTTTCTTCCCTAACAATCAGTCTATCTGTCTAGATAGTTGCGAGAAAAATATTCAAATCGAGAATGTCCATAGGTTCTTTCAACTTCGACGACTTCATTACCTATGGTATACAATGCACTGTTGGAAACTGGTACTATGCTCACTTCTATTGCAGAGATTGTGAACACTCGGGTACCTGGATGTCGTACAAAAATTCTACCTCACTGAAAGTTAATTAAGTAAAATATACAAAACAAATAAGCAATTTGGAACATCACAATTTCCTCGGCACGCTGGAAAGTTCACCGACATAATGCATATGTCTTACAATAATGTGCAACGCAAGAACGAGCGACGTTGCTTGTTCTTAGGTTTCACTTTGAAAACTTTGTCCTTTCTTATTTCACGAACAAGCGTGTAAAACGCGTCGTCCACTCCCATTCTAGTTTTGGCCGACGTTTCGATGCACGGCATATTGAACTGTTTGGCAAGCTCTTTGGCTTCGGTCATGTTCACCGTCCATTGGGGAAGATCACATTTATTACCAACTAAAACCATGGGTACTTCTTCGGCGTCTTTGACTCGCTTGATCTGCTCACGGTACGTGTGTATATCTTCGAATGACTTGGCATTGTTCACGGCGAACACGAGCAGGAAGCCTTCTCCAGTTCTCATATACTGGTCACGCATGGCGGAATATTCTTCCTGGCCGGCGGTATCCAGGATGTCGAGCAGACACGTTTCCCCGTCGATCACCACTTGTTTTCGATACGAATCTTCGATTGTAGGATCGTACTCGTCGACAAAGTGGTTCTGAATCAACTGTATCGTTAACGCACTTTTCCCGACACCTCCGGCGCCGACAACTACCAGTTTATATTCGGTCATGGTCTACGAATGGTAACTAACAATTCGTTAATAAACAAAATACGTACTTAGCAAATGCATTACCAGAACGCGAATACTGCGGACGAATTTGAACTGCCAACGGTGATAACAGAATAGGGATATCGTTACCCCTGGACAGTCTTCAATTACACTCGCATAGCAGAGACGAACAACAGGTCTATGATCGATGATCGACTGCAGCGGTATCGACTACAGATGCATCATACGGTGATACAAAACTGCTGATGAATGAACAGGTAGTTGAATTTCCTCTTATTCTCCAGCTAATTTCGAGAAGAAATGAAGTCATGGGATGATTTCGATAACAAAAATCCAAGTGAGAGATAAACCTCACTCAATGTTGCACCGTTGCATGGAAAAGATTAAAAAGTTAATGAACAGCTGAAGACGAGAGGTAATTTTTATTTCATACTTCTGGTCACACTGATGAACAATCGGGACTGGGCTAATTGTAGGAGCGCTAGCGTCGAATAGGAGCATAGGAGGCGGATCGGCGGATGCCATTGAACTTTGAAAGTTGAAAGGCACAAAAAATATGCAGATATCATAATGCTTTGCATACCTCACTGTTTGAAGGGACTCGAAAATTCATCTTCCACTGTGTTTACGGTCTGGAAAAATTAAAAATAGATGAAATCTTATTCACATAAGAGCTCTTAAAGAAATTGGACCTTACTTTTTCAAACCGTTAAATCATTTATCCGTACTTGAAGATACAAGAGGCTCAAAACTGGAACAGTGGAAAATCCTGACACTGTATTAGAAAAGCTAGCAAATACGTATTGTGGACACATAAATGCAAATAAACCTCAAAGCTTGGTGGAGCAGGATCCCCTCCCATTACTATTTTGGCTTTCTCCTTTTTTGTCTCTCAAAATCTGGGACAAATTTTCAAAATTCACTTATTTGTGCAAATGCATGGGTATTCGTAACAATAGTACTGTAATATGTAACCGTGAGTATTACAAAATTATGAAGTTCAAATTATGTTCACAATATTTTCTTCCGACAGATTATATTGGACGTAAGTAAAAAAAAGTTCAAAAAATGAATACGATACCTATATTACAAAACATTAAAAGGCTCCAAACTTACAACTGCCTATAAAAATAAGATAAGCACCTTCAAAACAGAAAAGTAAATATTAAATTGGGGACAAAGTGCCGAAAAATACACATCTAATTGGACAGTCAACATTATCACATCGATCCATCCAGTATCGAAGCCAGCTCCTGATACTGTAACACAACCAAAAAATTACAGTTTTACAAAGACCAATGATGATTATACAAATTATTATTAATAATCTGACAAAAAGCTTACTTCTTGTTCTTTATCTAACTGCTCGGAAAGTAAATTATCCAGATTATCTTGGAACCGTTGTCTCAAAGCAATATTTTCAATACTGGCGATTTCTAGTTCTTGCTGATGTCTTCTGTTTTTCAACTCGGCCAACTCAACTTGCAAAGCGTTCATCTTTGCCCGTATATTTTCAGCTGTGAAACAAAAAGAGTGAGGATTATTGGCGACAGAAAACACTCGACTGAAATTACGAACAATATAAAACTTCAGATTGGCATCTATTTAGATGAAAAGCCATTCCAGAAAATCAACATTAGGTTCCGTAGCTGCCTCCCGGACTGGTACAGAAAGCACTAACCATTGTTGGATTCAACTGACAAGAACTCGCTGCCATATTTACTCTCGTCGTTATTTTTGCATACATCGTAATCATATGAAGTCGACGTTTCTGATTTAATTGAGAAGTCCTGGGCAGAGGATACTGAAGACGGTTGCTCGTAATACATTTCGGTCTTTATCGGAGGCATTTGTACAACGAAGTCATCTTCCCTGGTAAACATTTCCTTGCGGAATTCGGTTATTAAATCGCCACGGCTACTGGAAGAACCCTGTGAAATAAATTGAACTTCATAAGTTACACGCATAGTTATTTAATACCCTGCCATAAGAAAAAAATCAGTGTGGGTGGGATCTAGACTTCCAACCATGAAGAGTGTGGAAGTGGTAGCACTGGTATGCGGGTTGCCTTTTCACACGGTGTTGCCTCATGTCTATACTACATTCCATTTCACGAAAGAAACGCCCGAGTTATCCGTGAAAATTGTAAGCAAGATTCACAAGAGTGCTCGTCGTTCGTTTGCCGCAGGACCTCTTTTTTCTCAAAAATCCTCGTTCTAGTACTGAAAAATTCAAAAAGAAACTGAAAACTTCGGCGGATGCGTAGAATATTGAACTCTATTCAATTTTGTTCGCGAAGTAAAGAATGCACAGATCGGCGCGTTTGTTTAGTGAACGATGATGCCCGTTCACCCGTCACTGAACACTGAGAACACGGGCGTTTCTTTTGTGAAATGGAGTATGGTCCAACGACTAGCCTAAGTTACAGTCAAGTCGGTGCCCTCCCTCTTACTCGGATGTGTTCGGTCTACGACGCACAACGTTTACAAAGCGAGGACGCTACGAGATGTCTACAATAGTAACGATCCGTTGCGATGTCGGAGTATTCACACTGTTACCTTTTTGCAATATATGACGTCTTATTTAACCCATGTTGTTATTCAGCGTTGTCAGTTACGGAGTTCAAAAGGGCTAGCACCTCCCCTCACCCCAATGCCTTCAAAGAGAAGCCTTCAAAAAAAAATCATGCCACGTTCTAGAAAGTGACTTTTGGGAGGCTTGGAACATTTTCGAACACAGTCTAGTATGTCGATTATGTTCAGACATTTTTAATAACTGATCAAACAACTGAATCAGAGCTGAAGTAAAATTCGAATTTTCCTAATCCGTTTCTTTTCTACCAGAAGTTTTTTGTCAAGCTAATGTTACCTGTAACGGACCACTGTCCGATAAACGACTAGTATCTTCACAAGATAATCTGCTATTATCTTCATCCAGTGCAAGTAAATTATTATTAGTTTCATCCTCATCGGAATCGCTGAGTGCTTCACCAAAAATGTCATGCTCCGCTGTAACACAACATGGTCAAGTATAAAACATTTCGAATTGCAAAAACAACAACTCTCCTGATAACCTTTCAAACCGTACCGACGTCAACATTTTGACTGTCCTCGTTGATTACATTATGTGCAACACCGTGAGCCAAGGGTTCTTCTTTCACTGCGACACCCATCGCCTTTGACTTCTCATCTTGCTCGTTAATAACTTCCCATTTAACATTAACAGCATCACTATCCCCGCGTAACAGTCTTTTAATCTCCTTTTCGATTTCCGGAGCCTCGACATACTTTTTGCGTAAAGTTTTACGAAACCGGCGCCGGCGTACGTTCTTCATTGGCGGAGTAACACCGTGCGGCCACAGGTATTTCTTATCTACTTTCAGTGGATCCTTCTTTTTAATTTTATTCTTATCTTCTTCATCCGATGGGATTGGGTCTTCGTCCTCTTTACATATCATCATCTGTAGAAAAAAAAATTCATTTAATGAACTAAGTTAAAATATTAAGAGCAGAAGAAATGATGAAGAATTTCAACTGATTATTAGGGGCAACGTGAACAGTACTTTTAGATCTCACCTGACAAATATCAGCTGTCTTGTAGGTACTTTTCAAGTCAATGGTTTTCAATGACTCGATAATACACGGGAGGTCTACAATCTGAGGACAGAAAAATTCAAGTAAGTCCATTATCAATGCGAAAAAAATTACTTTTGAAGATGACACCTGTAAGAATCAGGACCTTAGTTCCATCAAACATTTACAAATTCAACGTTGGTTCTTAATGTTCGACCCACAACTTACTTCATGTAAGTCAATGATATAATGGTGAGCTTAAGCAAATAGGATAGTTTTGAAATCGTTTGCGTAAACCTTATTTGAATGTCGTATCAGTCTCCAGAGTATACTAAGTACAATTGTGTTCGTTAACGTAGCCTCATTAGGATCGACTATTTCAATCATTACAAGACCTAGAATCAGCCGACACATTCTTTGGGGATCAACATTAACATAATATAATCCTGAAACTTACTCTAGCGTAAAAGGACCAGTGATCGAACTTTACTTCTCCTTTTCTAACGTCATTTTCGAGTCTGATCAACAACCTGTCTTTTAACGAGGCTCCGCTTCGCAATACCTCTCTCAAAGTTTTAGCTGGTTCCTGTATTGTAGAATCCGACACATGTATTCATGAAATGATTAACTGAAGTACAGCTGTGTACGTAGTAATATAAATTAAGATTCCACATTTACCGGGGGTAACCGGAGAATGAACTGGCTCTCAAGTTCAGTGTACTGATCGACAATTTTATCTGGTTTGGCCATTTCCACACTGGATGGTTCACCGATGCGCTGACGACTTACTACATTCTCCTTCTAAACAATTTCGATATTCATTTACATTTACAATAAACTAGTACACCAATTTAAGTATGAAATTACCCATAGACAATAAAATTATCCCACTCTCTATTGACATTAAGGTTTCTCTTCTCTTCGCTAAAAAGTAAAAACAATGTTTCTAAACGTCAACAAATGTCGCTTGGTTGGTTTTTGCTCAACATCCATTTCGTGCCGTCGTATCGTTTGGTGTCGTGCCGTCGTGCATCGGTCGCAGCTCGCAGCCTACATATGGCTGATCCTGAATTCCAAAAACTACAAAAGCCCATAAAGTTTTGTAATTTTTTTACTCAAAAATTTTGCAATTCATAATCTTCCAACATCTTCTGTTCTTCAACTTGAGTAATTTTAATTTTTTCCCCTTGTAATCTGATAATTAAGTAGTTATTTTATGTCCAATTTCTTTTTGTGATCATGGTAAGTTAATCCGTTTACGTCCTAAGTAGTATTAATCACAAAATTACTTGGTAATGTATTCCAAACTTTTATATCTCATTTATTCCCTCATTTTTGAATTTTTTACCATTAGTTGAACATTCGCTGTTTCGTTATAATTGTAGGGTCAGCAACAGTCAGGAGCCTCAGGCAGTGGCAAAGGAGGCGATAAAGGAGATGACAAAGACAAGAAGAAGAAATACGAACCACCCATTCCTACTCGTGTTGGAAAGAAACGGAAACGTACTAAAGGTCCCGATACTGCGTTAAAGTTACCTCAAGGTAAAATTAAAATGATCAAAGTGTACTAGTGAAATAGCCTGAGATAGCCTGCGGTCATTCACTTCGACTAATTTTCATACCTTCTGAATTTTCATTCATTCAGGTTCTTCAAAAATGGGTACTTAGTTTACGGATTATTACTCTTGACTAGCAGTCAAGCCTTTCGTTACTGGTGAAGGCTTGGTTACTAAATTTGACTTCAGTAGAATTATGTAGTTTTTCAGTTTGACGTGACTGGTTTTCCTAACTTGCAACTTGAACTAGGACAAAGGGCACCATGTAGATCAATAGCTCTAAAACAGTTCATATGTAGTTCACGTTGTGTACAGTAATTTTAATACTTCCATCTTCACATTGCAGTAACTCCGCACACGAAATGTCGATTAAAATTATTGAAATTAGAACGTATAAAAGATTACTTACTGATGGAAGAAGAATACATTCGTAACCAAGAAAGATTGAAACCGCAAGAAGAAAAAAATGAAGTAAGAATCTTACTATATACCTAGATTACATTTCCTGCTTACCTTTCTGATTCTAATCTTCATAATCTGTTGTAGGAGGAGCGGTCAAAAGTGGATGATTTGAGAGGTACTCCCATGTCAGTGGGTACATTAGAGGAAATCATAGACGATAATCACGCTATCGTCTCTACATCTGTAGGCAGTGAGCATTACGTAAGCATTCTCTCATTTGTCGATAAAGATCAACTGGAACCCGGTTGTTCCGTTCTTCTAAACCACAAGGTAAGTTTAAATCAGTAATAATTTACATCATTGTTACTTATGTACGAAACCTACATTTGTGACCTCTCATGTTCTCGCTTTTCTGCAGGTTCACGCTGTTGTAGGTGTGTTATCAGACGATACCGATCCCATGGTCACTGTTATGAAGCTAGAGAAAGCACCACAAGAAACGTATGCCGATATCGGAGGTACTGAAACGATTTGAAGTTGTAACACTCATTCAGCTTCGAATACTGACAGGTTTTTGATTTTAGGTCTAGATACGCAAATACAAGAGATAAAAGAATCGGTGGAGCTGCCTTTAACTCACCCAGAGTATTATGAGGAAATGGGTATTAAACCGCCGAAAGGGGTAATTTTATACGGGCCACCGGGTACCGGCAAAACTTTATTGGCTAAAGCAGTCGCCAACCAAACGTCAGCAACATTCTTGCGGGTCGTAGGCTCCGAACTTATTCAGAAATACTTGGTAAGTTTGACTCAGGCTTTGTAAAATCTACCATATCGTTTCTGAAACTGAACAGGATGTGTTCATAGGGAGATGGTCCTAAATTGGTGCGAGAGTTGTTCAGAGTGGCTGAAGAACACGCCCCGTCTATCGTATTCATCGACGAAATCGATGCCGTGGGCACCAAGCGTTACGACTCCAACTCCGGCGGAGAACGTGAAATTCAACGTACGATGTTGGAACTGCTTAATCAGTTGGACGGTTTCGATTCCCGAGGGGACGTTAAAGTAACTATCTCCGGATTATTCGTTTACTTCCCACCATATTGGGTAGATCACTTTCTCACTCTACGAGAACTTTGTTACAGGTAATTATGGCCACGAATAGGATAGAAACGTTAGATCCGGCTCTGATTCGGCCCGGACGAATAGATAGAAAAATCGAGTTCCCGTTACCCGATGAGAAAACAAAGAGACGTATTTTCAATATCCACACATCTCGTATGACGTTGGCCGAAGACGTGAATCTGCAGGAACTGATCATGGCGAAAGATGATCTCTCTGGAGCTGATATCAAGGTAATTGAAATAATTGTATTTTTTTCGAATATAAAATTATTCGACCTCGTTTTAATAATCGTTTTCTGCAGGCCATATGTACGGAGGCTGGCCTGATGGCATTGCGGGAGCGTCGTATGAAAGTGACTAACGAAGATTTCAAGAAGTCGAAGGAAAACGTGCTATACCGGAAGAAAGAAGGCACTCCAGAAGGGCTATATTTGTGAAATAATTTCGTGTATTTATGTATTTCTAATCAGCAATTTGTTTTTCTATTACTCGTCCTAACGGAATAAAAAATGTCATGTAAATAAATGTTTTTAAATTTCATAGATGGTCGAAACAGTGACAAAACATCTGCAATAAGTATGGTCGATGAGAGGTACAAAGAAAATTTATTTCTGTTGTGGACATACAGTACAGGACAGATCGTAATAAAGAGGAGTGTCCTGTGTCCTCCAGTGGTAAGTTGGTATGTAGTTGGGATGACAATTACAATGGTGAATGCTATAACACATTCTCTTTTCGTAGTGAACACATCATACAGATATTCTTCATACTGTCTTGTCGGTTGATTGGCTGAGTTCGATCTTGCTGTTTCGTAAACTGTAGGATTCTGAAAGAAAAGCGTTAAATATAGGCTCTGTGATTGGATGTGTCTATAATAAAAACGAGAATTTCATGGTACCTTTGTTCCCCAATTCTAAGCGCAAGATTGTGCGATTTCTGAAATCCGTCAGCGTAACCACGGTCGAAACTCTTTTGGAATTGGTTGTCTTTGCCAGCTAGAGCACCTTCACGGAAACCATCCTAACCAATAAATAAATAATCAGAAAAGCGAATTGGGAACGTGCTTTCCTGAAATACTAAGGGCTAGCGCGCACTGGACGATTTTTATCGGCCGACTATTTAATTGTATATTCATTCTTATGAAATGTAATGAGCATAAGCGCACTGCCAGATAAAAAATCGGCCGATAAAAAAATCTGAGACATGTCTCAACTTTAGTACGATTTCGTCGTTGCGCGAGTCCATCTGTTGTTTATTTGATAATAGTCGTGCGGTGCGCGCAAAAATCAGTGGGGCAACTTGAAATCGGACCGATAATAAATCGTCTAGTGCGCGCTAGCTCTAAGTGAATAAAGATACACATACGGTGGCATGTTGTTTTTCCCGTTTTTTCCACGACATGCCCATTATCCGCTTTTCATCCTCGCTATCACTGCTATTCGAATCGTTCATGTCTCACATTTCTCATCATATAACAGATTCGTTTAATTTTATGGATGCCTGATGGTGCATACACTTAAGATTCAGTAACAACTGAAATATTCTATATTCTCCTAATTGAGACGACTAGCCGATCATTCTAGCTTCTGGCTTGGCAGATACATTGAGCTGCAGCACAGTTGATCGTTAATGTTAAACTCAATTCTGCGTGTTCTGCAAACAGAGAAGAGTGTTAGAAATTCCGTTGGTCAATCAATTTATTATATCATTTATCGTAATCTCATCAGAGAAATTGTGATTCTGCTCTCCATATCAGAGCGTTCTTACCTCACCTTGGGTTAAGGAAGACGTAATGGCGCTATGATACATTATAGCACCATGAAATGTCAATTTTTCTTCAACAACAGACAATGCTATACGTGGTGAAGAGGCCAGCGGTTGGAGACTAAACGACCAGAGGTTTGCCAGTCTACTTTTGGTAGTTGACAGGTTGTTGTTGAGACTTTGGAGGTCCAGCAGTTGTAAAAACACAGTTTGAACGCAAGGTATCCGTCTCGCTACTCCCTACTTATTAAGGGGCCGAATAATCGTAGGAATGGTCATAAACTTTCTATAATTACTTCCGATATCGCACACCGGTGATTGCGTAGCGCTCAGCCGTTTGCAGTAGTCGGGTAACTCAGTTTATCACTTAATCTTCTCGTCTTCAGTGGATCTGTTCGATCATATTTGAAGAATGAACATTTGCCCTTCTTAACCCGAGGTGCATATAAATTAAATTATGTTGACGATAATAGTAACAGCATAACTATGCTGAAAATAACAAGGGTGATTACCAATCAGTAATCGAAGAGAATACTGCAATCTAATGAGATTGCAAATCGTAGTAATAATAATAATAATAATAATAATAATAATAATAATAGTTTACCTTCCTCAAGTCGATGTTTAGCAGTTTGAGATTTAAGTTCGGGATGAAGAATGAAGATGATATGAAATGACGTCACGTTTTTGTTTCACCGAAAGTTTGAACTGAAGCGCTGAGTCGCTCTTATGCTCTTAAGCAAGACAGAACCAAGCAACCATTTGTTGGACCCTGTTAAGCGTAAGGGAACTAACCTTTGACTATATAATATATACTACGTATATAAATAGTCAAAGGAACTAACCAGGAAAATCTGTTTTTTGAAAACATGTGATTTGAAGTTCAAGAGCCCTGTAGTAGTAGAAACCTTCGACCATATGTATGTATGGTCGAAGGTAGAAACTATGAAATAGCGTTTACTGATAAGCTTTTTTCAACGTGAGCACACATTTTTGAATGGGGCGGGGGGTGCAATTTTGAAGTTCTACTTTTTAAGCTCTTTCCAACGATATTAATGACTCACTTTGTTTATAAGTGTTGGTTGGTTCCTCCCCTACCCTTAACAAGGTCCAATTGGGCCCCGATACAAAAATGTGTAACCACGTTGAAAAAAGCTTATCAGTAAACGCCATGTCATTGGGACTCTGAATCAAGGTGGCTAGCATCTAGCAGATGTTTTGTGAACACTTATTGAGTAAAACACTTAATTTTTATGTGTCCTTAAATGGAAAAATCACTTAAAATTGCGCTTCAGTATCGTTTCAGAAAAGACGTCACTTTTATGTTTCACCGAAAGTTTGAAGTGGACGCTGTTAAGCAAGACAGAACCAAACGACCATTTGTTGATTTGTTGACAAAATGAGTTATTACTTTATTAGTATCGTTGGAAAGAGAAATTAGACTGCCTCAAAATACCAGTCGCGCCGACCCACAGACAAGCATAAGGTATTGACTAAATCCGAGAGAAAAGGAACAGGAAACCCCCAAAAATGATAACCTGTCCAAGAGCAACAACTAAGTATAAGTTGCTTAACAACTAGAGGTAGTTGGTCATGTTTTGACAGGTAACAATGAAAAGAAAACGAAGTGCAAATTTTGTTGTTCGCAAACATCCGACGACTGAATACAAAGTTTATTTTTGTAATCTTGTAAATTTACGAGAAGTTCGGGCAATGGAACAAAACAACCAAATAGAAAGGAGGCCGTTCGAAAATTCGTTTAAATAAACGATGTAACTATATATAGGTCTCCCAATAAACAATTTGTCACCCGTGAATAAATGAGATTGTTCAATACATAATCGAAAATTTTTTAGCATGGCAGTGCAAAGCCCTATCACAAGTGTCAGGAGACAGCTAAAATTAGCATGTGGAATGAAACGTAGAGAGCGTTCGTGACACTACAATTATAATTGTCGTACATACAAACGGAATACAAAACGTCCAGCTTAACAAATACAACAAATAAAATGAAACGAACAAAAACTACTCAGAAATATTTCTGTATCGGTTCCTCGAGGATCTGCTCCAGTCTCTGAACTGCTTTGTGCGTCCGTTTCTCAACAAGCTCATTCTCGTCTTCTAGCAATTCGGCTAGGAAAGGAACAGTTTCGGGTAAAAATGGTAAGAAATTATCGCCTAGATGCGTGGCGAATGTGCAGACTATGTCGAGGGCTGTCAGTCGGATCTGCAGATAACACGAAACAAAGATTATATACAGAAGAAAAAATACATATTATTCTCATCAATCTTAACATTCTTATCAATCATATCATTTTTATAATTCCTATTATTTTTTGTTAATATTATAATTTGTATCAGTTGTATCCTTCTCATCAATCTTATCATTCTTATTAATCTTATCTGTTTTTATTCTTATTCTTATCAATATTTATTCTTATCTTTGTCAGATTTACATTTTTATCTTCATCAGTTTTTCGTTTTTATCATTCTTATAAATCTCATCAGTTTTTATTTTCATTAATCTAATTACTGTTTTTCATTTTTTTTCATTTTAATTACTCTTTTCTTTCTATTATTCTCATTAATCTTATTAGTGTTATCATCATCAATATTCATAACATTTTTATTAATTCTATCATTCATATCAATCATATTATTCTTAACAATATAATTCTTCTTCTTCTTCTTATTATTATTATTATTAATTATATCATTCGTATCGACATTATTATTTATATTAATCATATTAACCTTATTATTGTCATTATTTTTTTCATTCATATTCTTATCAATCCTATTATCTGTATCAATTTTATCATTCTCATCAATCATACCATTGGGAACATCGAATTCAAAATGAAACTTTTGTATCCCTCCCCTGCACTATTACCACTCCACTCTTGAGTGCAACCTGTCAAACCGAGCGAGCAAACCGACGAGTGCAAAAACGAAAACATACCTGGGGAGAAGAATGTCGGGTTTTGAGCAGAATCAGATAATTGAATTGCTTCCACAACGAATCGTCCGAAGTAGCAGCGGCAAAACGTGCCACAGATGGCACAATGACCTCTGTGCTTCTTTTGTCGTAGTCACCGACGACGTTTTCCACCTGAGGATCAAAATCAATTCAATCGTTATTCAGCATAGGTGTGATCAAGAACGGCTACAACAGATCAGGTTTCAAGGACAAAATGTGTTCAACTCCGAGAGTAATTCAGGCACACTTCCGGATCTAATTTAAGAACTAGTCGGATGCTAATAGTTCCCAACATTTCTGATCTGTAACTTGCAAGCTGTCGTTGGTTAAATTCACAAATGACTCAACTCAAAATTCACACGTACAAAAATTTGTTTGTATGTATTAGCAAAAAAAAAACTTTTGACTTGTTGGATTTTTCCAACGTTTGATCCATCTACTAAAATTTCCTAACTCTGGCGGTAGCTTGGGGCAAGTTTCCCCCATTCCCCCTTCTTATTTTCGTTCCTGGAGCGGCACAAGAAGTGGTCAAGTCGATTTTTTGCACGCGTCTGTCTAATAATAATCATTGTAATATTCATAGTTTCCCCCCAAAAAAATGAAAAAAAAAGTCATTTCTTGCACTGAGCTTAAGTTGTACAGAATTTTAAAAAATGCCGAATCCAAGAATCGGAATCCAGAATCAAATGATTTTGGATCAGAAAGTCTGAATTCTCTGTCAAAACAGAACGAAAATAAGGGAGCAGTAGACCCCCACCTCAGAGGTACAAAAAGCCCCAACCCCTCTTTAAAAAAATGTAAAAAATTATCGTAAGAGTAAAAACGTTAGTTTCCCTCACACTTTAAATTAACTATTTGCCCTTATATACAGAATGTTTCAGCTCAGTGTACCAAGGCAATGGTAGTACTCGATGCGATGAATAAACAAACGAACTGAATTGCCTTTCTCTGATATTAAAGGGGTTCTACCAGTTTCTAAAATTCTAATACGGATTTCTGAACAAAATTGATGAAGTGCACGACTTTCCGTTTTTGTAGCTCCTTCCATTTTTGAGATAGGCTATAGGTGGTGATAATAATTTTTGTATTTCTTTGAAAATAACCACGATTCACAACCATGTTCCACAAAAAATGATACTTAGCTTGGTAAACTTTCATTCAAATATTTCAAATTTTATGCAATTTTCAAAATTTTGGAGCTCAATTTTATCCGTGAAAACTTCTTTGCGACCTGTTTCAAAAGATGGCCATAGACAGTAGATAAGTATACTGAAAATAAAACCTGCACAAATTGAAAGAATTATACTCAAATTTTATGAATAGAATTGTAATACTGATAGTAAAGGATAGGCAGTTCAGTTCGGTAAATCTTCGTTATGTTTTCGATTTTTTCCGAATGAAATTTAGTAATCAGACTCGCGATAAAAGTTCGCTATTTTTCAAATTTAACGGACTTTCATAGCTTCTTCAATCTTGATTATACGCTATACGTAGAATTTTTGAATTCTCTCGCAGAGTATCTCTTATTGGCTTGACAAACTCGGCTGGAATATCCTGTATATTAAAATTGTGCTAAATTACAGAGTTTGAATTCAAATCCGAGAAAAAAAATTATTCAGAATATAGATCTCAGGATCCAAAATCGTCATATGAATTCTCCGGGTTCTGATATGGATTCTATTAAAAACAATCCAAAAATTCACATCCACCCAAAAGAAATCGGAATCACAGGGAAAATAATTTAGAATCTGGACTCTCAAATTCTGATTCTGTTCTGTATTCATCTTCAGAGGTGATAAACTAAGCCATAAGCCTTAGTTTTAAACCATTAGACGAGCAATCTTTGTCAAAATCAGCTAGCTATTTGCGGAGCTATTACAAAAATATGTAAACATCAGCCAATCCCAATCCGTTAGTTATTACTGAATCGCTAATGAAAAGCTAATCTGGCTCTGTTGCGGTTGGTATTTCATTACTCCTGAATTCTGAACATCTGATCTTTTGAACCTGATCCGTTTTCGCTCTTTTGGTTTTGTGTTTATAGCACTTCGTAGCAAAGGAATTGGCCTTTAGCTTTTAGCCACTAGCTCTTTGAATTTCAGCCCTTCAGCATTGGTCTTTAGCTAGCCATCCACTGGCTTCAACTGTTAGCTTTATCCCATAGCCTCATCAGTCAAGGTCATTAGTTTATGGCGTAAGCTTTAGCCTTTCCGAACAGCTTATTACCTCTGTTCACCTTCATTTTTGCACGGAGTCCTCCATTCAATCAAGTTAGTCTCAAAGGAGGAATCAAAATGCACAGTAAATGTTTTAGGTCTTTTTTTTCTGACATTCTTCAGCCCGTCAGCCAAAGAATTTCACATCCATTCGAACGAGAATTGAAAAAGGGACCTAAATTCATGAGTTTTTAAAGTCTCTTTTTTCAGACATTCTTCAATGATCGTAAATCGACACTTCTGGCTAACGCGAAGTTTCAAGTTCATTACGTTTCCTTCAACTCAGTGAGTTTTTCAACATCAAACAAGCTTTGAAAAAGCAACCTAAATGCACAAACGTGTAAGGTTTCTTCACCCAGACATTCTCCTGCGAACGCACATCAAAATTCGTGCTACCGTTAAATTTTGTAAGCTCATTAATTTCCCGTCTACTCACCTGATTCACAAGCGGTTCAACCAGCATATTAAATCGATCCTTGGTCAAGAATTTCACCGTGTCATATTTGAACACGTTGTGCAATGTTTTCAGAATCGAGTCGACCAACAGCACAATTTTATGGTCCGGCATGCGGATGCGATTGAGATGTTCCTCGCGAAAGGCAACGTTATTCTTGTCCAGCATTTCGGCCGCGTTGCGAATGAAATTGGACGCGAATAACACGAAAATGCTCTTGAGCTTCTCCGACACCTGGCACAATATCCTGCCGAGCAAAGCCGAAAGTAATAGCTTACAAAGCTCCTGCAAAATAATTGTGACGGGGCACGTGGTAGGCAGGACGTTACTCACCTGTAGTACGTAATGATTCGATCTTTCTTCGATTGATCCTTGGAGGCGATTACGCCCCAATCGTACAACTTGTGGTAAAACGGACGGAAGGTCGTTTCCGAGCATTTGAGCACGATGTTACACAGAGCGTCGATGACGTAGCCCTCAACTTGGGACACGCGTTCTTTGTCTACGCCGTCGTTGATGCAACGGAAATCGAACAACGACAAAAATAAGCGCGTCAAGTCGACCGAAAATTGTCCACCTTTCGGAAAACTTTCGGCTAAAATATTCAACAGCGGCTCGATAGCATCGAAATCGCGCGTTTCGCATAATCGAGAGAAGCAGCTGAGAACGGCCGGCAGCAGAATGCGACTTGGTATTTCGGCCAATTTTTGTCTGGAAAGAAAATCAAAGAATATGAGAACTGTTCACTCACTGGAGTAACACTGAAAAGCAGGAACTAGCAATTACGGCTATTTTGACCCCCTATTTCTAACGACTTATTTTCTAGTGGAGCAAGCTCGAGGGGTGATAATGAAGATAAAAACGGGAAACAAAAATCATTTTAGATGTAAAAAAGTCCAAAATTTACGATGGTGGGGTGCAATTGCCACAAAATCTCATAGTTTCCACGTAAAACGTCAATATGCAAAAACTGCCCGAATCCTCCCCACTCTTCCCTGCACAGAAGAGATCATGAAAATGATCCAAGCGTCATTAAAAATTCAAAACGATTTGAATTTTTAATGAAGGATCCTTTCAGTGATCATTTTTCAAGACGTAATTTTTACTGACCGTGTGTGTACACCCTGCTTATCAATGCGAAAAAATCGACTCCAACCATTTCTTGCATGCAGCCCTCCTATTAGAACGCCAAAGCTCAGAACTAGAGATATTATTTTCTCATGAAACCATAATCTTGGCTCAGACTCAAATGTATTTATGTGAAGAGTGGCAACTTTCCAATACATTAATAGGGAAATACATGGGTATTAAGAGCATTTCCTGTGACTAGAAAAAGAAAGCAAGGCAGATTTTGACCCTCGTTGGCTTCAGTAATTCAATTCTAACAGGAAGCGCCAGTGGCCAAATTTTCAAACGTACAGATAACTTTTTGTTTGAATTTTACATTTTATAACCGTTAGGTCTAGGATTTCTTCAAAGTACTCAGATATTATATCAAGATTGGAGGAAAAGGTCTTATCCACCATCTTTCTTGACACCACTTCTGAAATTCATACACACATACGAGACATACCATTTCGTTTCCTCGTTTAAATTACCACCGTTATGAAAATGGTGAGTAACGAGCAACCCTCCTCTCAAACAGTGGATTTTCTGAACGGGTTTCTCTCTCGCTTGTCCATACGAGCTACACATGTAAAGAAAATAAGAACCTCACCTAATCAGTTTCAGTTTGTTAACAATGTTCGACTGCTTGGCATCGTTCTCGTTCTTCAGGTGTCCGTCCTCGGGTCGCAAAATACGCGTCGTGGTACTGGTGAGTTCAAACAGAATCGATTCCAAATACGGGCTAAGGAAATTCGGTAATGTCTCGACGATTTTCTGTAGCGCTGTAATGATGCTCAACAGAATCACGTCGTTCCGAGAGATTTCCCTGCGAATTTATAACACAACCGGTGCACGTGAGAACAATGAATATCATTTCACACCTATTCGATCTCAAACGTTCATTGAAATATGCTCACTCTTTTCGGTAACTTTGGAACAAACGTAAGAATTCGGGCATGAATTTGGGAAGAGCTTCGATAGCGTGCACTTTCAGCGACACTGTCAACTCGGCCATACATAATACCAGACAGGCCAACACATGCTCGTTGGTGTTCGTATTTTCTCGCAACAGTACGCACAGTTTCAACAAAATCTGTCCAAAAACCAAATACCGTTAGTTCGCACTCTTGGCGAAACCTGGCCGCAAAGTAAAACGCGATCGAACTTGGAAGTTCGATTGAAAAAATTAAAGCTAACGTCGTATCGACTCTTACTTTCTTGAATTTACTCGCGTGCTCGGCCACGTAATAGTATTTCGTCAGCAGTTTCACAGATATCAAGGCCATTTGCTGATTCAGTTTCAGGTCGTTCGAGTCGTCAACCGAATTCTTTGAAATCGTGGACACAATCTTCATCAAGTACGGAATAAGCGATACCAAGTCGTCCAGCACGAATTCGTCTTTGTCCTTGGTCTGCTGTAGGCGCCAGTTCAACAGCTCCATGGTCTTCCTTTGCACCGTCAAACATTTGTGACCGATTAGGTTTTGAACAACGGTCAGGAACGTTTCGCTGGTTAGTAATGCGTTCGTCTGCAACCACAATGGATACAGTCAGATGTTTACAGAAATGCGACAGATCTCGGCGCATTCGTCTGCTATCACCAACCTTATTCAGGATGTCCAGAGCCTGCGACATCATGACTTTCCAGTACTTAGCGGTAGTACTTTTCGACGATGAGTTGTAATCAGTGACGGATTTCACGTACAGAAGTATTTCCTCGATTATTCCTCGGAAGTGAATTTCTAACGATTTCAGCTCGTCGTGCGACACCACGGATACCTACAAATGGCAATCACACATTGGCCGCGATCAGTTACGTACGCATTGAAAAATAACATAAATGATTTCGCTTTCGGGAGAATCATCATCACCAACGCCTCAAGCAGAAGAAAAATTGATTACAAATGAATAACTGCATACATCGACTGATAGATTTCTCATCAATGTCTTTTTATTTGAAGGTCCCGAGTACTATTTCAAGACCACTGACCCCCGGAAAGAGTATTCATCTTCACAATGAGAAACAGGGAGAAAAAAGCTAAAATCAATGTTGCTAGAATAATTGTGGCGGTGCTTTCAGAAACTTCACGGAGATACGGGGTGGGGTCTTCGCTCCCACGTTGCTTTACCGCTAATTCTCCACAACAATCGCTCAATTTCTGTTGTCTCCTCGACGTTGTGAGCGTTACTCTCAACCGTCTCTCTATCCCATTAAGTCATTTCTATTCGATTTTCTGATTTCTTTTCTCTGGTAGAAATGGAAGACCTACTAGGCGGGTCTAATCAGGATCATGGAAGAAAAAGAATCTAGCGGATTTCAACTGAGTATCGATTTTCAAGAAAGCTTTATCTTACTACAGAATTATCACAAGCGATACGAACTTCTTGGAAACTGGTACCCAGTCATCCTGCCATTGATATTTACGAGTCTCTTTTTGTCTAGTCAGCTTAAACTGAAACTAGAAGTGAAAATAATTATGTAAAACAATTACCCGATGAATAAATTCGGTTTTAGATAACGCAGTCGAAGTAAAATTCAATAAAGAGTATTTAAAATGGTGTAATTCCTTGTTCGTGAACTCTCTGACATCCAGCAATTCATCGTCATCAATTGGTAGTGTTTCCTTCATATTATCATCTAGCAAAAAATTAGAATGAAATGAGTATTATATTTTATACATACATAAAGCGCAGCCAGAGAAAAAACTGTAACTCTAGAAGCCAATGGGCGATGTCACTTTTAGTATAATCACTGAACCAATGGGACGACTGATCGACATCGACTCAGTGCACCACTATGAAGCTTTCTTCCAGAAGGAAAGAAAAGAAGCCAATGTACAGGGTCGCACCTACTGACAGGGCTGTACCCTTAGCGGTCAAAAATTCTTTTACTCTAATGTTATAAATTATTACAATATTCGCAAGTCACGCTCGTCACTTCTTAAGG
Organism: Acanthococcus lagerstroemiae; assembly: GCA_031841125.1. NCBI lineage: Eukaryota > Metazoa > Arthropoda > Insecta > Hemiptera > Eriococcidae > Acanthococcus > Acanthococcus lagerstroemiae. The sequence continues at coordinate 36,332,187 of CM063108.1, read as the reverse complement.
ACTCAGGAAGATCAGGTAATGAAGACTCTTTAGGACGCCGTTATTTTTAAAGACACGGTAAGTCATTTCAAAACTGTGTCAGGACTTCTCAAGACTCATTAGGACTTACTTAGACTCATTGAGACTGTATCACGATCTGAAGACATCGTTAAGACTCATTCAAAATACGATAAAACTCATATGAACTCCTTACAACTAGGTATGTTAAGAGTAATTAAAACCCCTCAAGACTGAATTAAACCACGGTTCAGATCCTCCAAGACTCGTTAAGACTGATTCTGACTTCAAGTCTGTATCAGGAATCGCTATGAATCCTTGAGACTGTCTCAGGACGGTGAGAGGCTAGTAAGAGAAAATTTCTTAAAGTTGTCGAGGCATGTTTAAGATTCATTAAGGCACGGTAAGGCTTTTCAAGATTATGTTAGAGCTCTCGAAGATTACAAGACTTTTCAAGGCTGTTTTACGATTCACGAAAACTCTATCGAGTCTTTACGATTACTTGAGACATCGTCATAGCATTTTGAGAACGGGTTAAAACTCATTAAGCCTTCTTAAAACTATCTCAAGGAATGTTAAGATCTATTAAAGCACGTTAATAATATGTACTTTACAAGATTACATTATGGCATGCAAGGATTGACAAGACTTTTCCAGGCTGGGTTAGGATTCGCCAAGATTCCATCAGACTATGTTAAGACTCGCTGTGATTCCATGAGACAGTCTACGACCCTTAGATGCGCGTTAAGATTTTGAGGATTGGTTAAAAGTCATTAAGACTCCTTAAAACTTCGGTTAAAAGTTCTTGAGACATATCCTGTCTCTTCAAGATTGTATGAGAACTCACAATAATTGTGTCAAGACTTCTGAAAATCTGTTAGTACTCAGTAATTGTAGTATTCACAAACATTTCTTTTCGGAAAGGTCTCGGTTCAAGGAAGCTCAGATGTTATCTTAAAACACTGCAGAGAATTACTTCTCCAAAAGAATTCCTTCATTTCCGTTCATGAATACGATTATAAGCAGTGTTGTTAAATTTCAAGAAATCTATTTTTTAAATTTATGTTGAAATATTTCATAAAAAAATTCAAAAGTAAAATTTATTTGTCAATTAATGATAATTATTCGGCAGTTACTTTCTTAACGTTCTTATCAGCAATGAAAATGAATAAATTTCAAAATTTCATAACGAAATTCATCTTTATGCAAAATTTTACAATAAATTTCATTTCATGAAATATTTTACTGCAAACATTTTCATTTTACACTAGCTGTAGAACTTTTCAAGACAGTGTTGAAAAATGCCAAGATTTCTCAAAACCAAGGATGAACAGGATTATAAATTCAGCGATCTATAATCATGATCTTTAGATCATTTAAAAATTGAATAAAACAACGAATTTTATTAAGCACATAATTTTAAAGAAAAAAATCTGAGATTATGGGAAAGTCACGATTTTATGATTTTTTCGATCTTTAAATCAAGATTTCTCTTATTTTTCTCCCCTTTCAAATCGTAGATTATGATTTTTCATCATCTGTAGACTAGATAAGAGATCACGGTTATTTAGATTTAAAAAAAAAAAACGAATGATCTTTTCAACATTACATCAAATGATCATACTCATTTCGGCTAAGATTGGGTTAGGAGTGGTTAAAATTTATTTAGACGATGTTGAGACAGGTTATGATACTTTAAGAGAGTGTTAAGACTCATCAAGGCTTATTAAAACTTCTCAGGACGATGTAAAAATTCTCTAAGAAAGTGGTAATGATAATAACTCCTTAAGACAGAGTTGAGAGTGGTTAAAACTCCTTGAAAATATCTCAAGGTAAGCTACGATCACTTAAGGTAGTACTGAGGTTCCTTAAGACTCGTACAGATTCTTTAAAATACTTCAAGACTCTTAAAACTGTTCTAAAATGATTGAAATTCAGTTCTGACTTCGCACGTCCACGTTAGTCCTTACTATGACTCTTTGGGTTGGGTTCAAGACACTTACATGCTCGTTAAAATTTCTCAAGACTGGGTCCAGACTCATTATTTGAGACTTTGTCAAGAGGTGTGATGATCCTTTAAAACTTGAAAATGTGTTAAGACAAGTTACGACCCCTTAGGCCGTAGTCAGAACTCATTAAGAATCCTTGAAACTGTCTTAACTCATTAAAACGGTGTTACGATTCATTAGCACGGTATGTCGACTCATTAGAATCAGCGTCACCACGTCGACTGAATCGCCAATCAACCGGACCTAACGAAGAGCTAAAAATTCATGCGTTTGCTCGTTAAACATTTTTCGTGAAGAGCCCCGCGAGACTTTACGGCTCAATCGCCGAAGGCCCAAACTTTGGCTAGTCCGACGTTAATTAGAACTCCGTAAATCTGTGTAAGTTCTCGTAATAACTCTTTAAAACTGCCTGAAGACCTTCACAGGCTCTCCGAAACACCTTAAGACAAAGTTAAGAATCTTCAAGACTCGTTCAAAATTCCTCGAGACTTTGTTCGAACGTTTTAGAGTATTAAAGCTCGAAAACACTCCTTAATACTTTGAAGAGTCCTTTACAATAGGAAGATTCATTAAGAATCCTTGCGACGGTGTTAGCACACTAAACTTACGCGAAGATTCATCAGATTTCGTCATTAGTTTCGAAACTCCGGAAAGTTCGTTAAAACTGCATTAATACCAGTCAGGCCTCTTCAGAACTATCGATACATTCAGAATCCTTGAAATTATGTTCAAACATGTGATGATTCCTCAAAGGTACCTTATGACTTCCTCAGACTGTGATTAAGACTCCACGAAACTACATTAGAACTCGCTAAAACTAATTTTCAGTTAACAGAACACTCACCTAAATCATGGGGCAACCCGTTCATATAAGCGAGCATCTTCTGAAAACAGGAGAGTGTACGTGGCAGCGGTAACAGCGACAGCAAATCTAGCAGCACCTCCGTGTATTTGGCGGCGACTGTTTTACTATTAGCCGGCGACGCTTTGGCGGCGCACTGGAATGCCAGCATGGCGAGCACGTGCACATATTCGCCCTCGTTCAATATGTTCATCAGCTTGAGCAACAACGGTATTCTCCGGTGATCGGGAATGTCCGGAATGCTGACGGCGAACACCTTCAGCACGTCGCGTATCGCCGTCGACGACACGCGAGCGTCGTCTTTGCGAATCAACAGCGGCACGATGGTCTCCAGTATGTTCGAGATGATCTGGAAGCTGAACGCGTCATCCTGTCGCAGCACCGACGACCCCATGAACGTGAATATCTCCATGATGTTGTGCAACACCTGGTTCGGAGCGAAGGTGGCGCAGTGCGCCAGCAACAGCAACGCGTGATGGTGGGTCTGCGGATTTGGCGACATCCGGATGCAATTCACGACCAGCTCGACGCTAAACAAGCGCTGTAACGTGTCCGCGCCCTGCTCGTCCGCGTTCAGCTTCTGCGAGCAATTCAGCACGCACGACAAACACACCTGCTTCGCGTACTCCATCGGCATCTGGTCGTCCATTTCGCAGCACTTTTGTAGCACGTCGAACAGCAACGGCAGCAGGACGCGACAGTTTCCCAGTTTCTTCTTGTTCTGTATCAGCTCCAGTAACGCGATTCCGACATTCCATTCGGACTGCGACCAGCCGGTAGTCACCGGCGAAACGGTCGCCGACTTGCGCTTCGACTTTTTTGAATCGGCACCGGTGATGTTGCCCTCGCTACTGCCCATGTTTTTCATCCGCTTCAAATACGATACGACCAGTTCACAGTTCAACGTGATCTTCTTCATGAAACTGTTGGCCGCTGAAACGAGTTCGATGTCGCCGCCGTCGCCGCAAATATTCAGCACTACTCGCAACACGCGTTCCTGCAGATCGGGCTGCAGGTTATCGAACAGATCAACCGACAATTTGCGCAGTACGATCGAGCCTAGGCAGGAGACGCCGTTACCGAGGCGGATTTTGATCCTCGAACAGTTGTCCAGACAGTAGTCAAGGAACTCGCGTACGTCGTCGCATCGAAACACGTCAATCTCATTAACGTTGAACTTATCGATGATGTTCAGCACTATCGAGCTGCCGCTGACATTTGGATAGTCAGTGCTAGTCAGCACGCGGCGAGCCAGCACTAAAAGCTTTCGAATGGTGACCGCGTCCAGCAGAAAGTCCACGACCGGCAACAGAGCGGCGGATACCGAGAGCGGTGTGCATTTGCTGACGATGCAGTCGAACAGCGTCTCGAAAACGTTCTTGGTGAAACAACGAATCGAGCTCGGCAGCAGGGCTTGCGTATCTGCGTCCTGCGATAGGAACGCATACATCACGTACGGCAGCTGTTCGCGGTCCAGCGCGATTTCGTCTTTGTACTGCAGCACGTGCTTCAGCAGCTCGACGTACGTGATGTCCCGCGAAATGGCCAGGCCGATTGACGCGCATAGGGTCTCGGTCATCTGCAAGATGGCGGTCCGCAGTGGCAGATCGTCGTTATGCAGGAAGATTAGAATACACGGTACGATCACGTTCTCGCGGTTTAGGCTCAACGTCCACGCGTAGCTTTCGCTCGAGCTCTTCAACAGCGAGTCAATCGTTGCGAACGAATTCGCCACCTGGCGCGCGTCGTTTTCGTGGGCGATGCACATGTTACACAGGAAATTGATGCGACTCGGCAGTCCGTCGAAGTGTTCCTACGGAGAGAATAACACAGTATTCATTAGCGAAATGCTCGCACTTGGATACGCTTTCGCTGACAACGATAAAATAGGAAAATGGACCCACTTGAAGGAAAGATAAAACGAGTAAATTGCAGCCGTTGTCGTCGCACAGATGGGAATACCTGTTCAAATACATGTACAGCGTCGCGACCAAATCCGAATGCTCGTCTGAAAAATCCCACCAACCAGAAGACGAGAACTGTTCTGGTAGAGGCGTCGACTCCAACGTCGAAATGAAAAATTTATACGCGACTTCCGAAGGCACTCGACGTGCCGACTGGGCGTAATACTCTGCTAGCGAATCCGCCGCCCACGTCATAGCGGGTTTCCACTTCAGCTGCAAAAATAATGTAAGAGTGTAAGCACGATTGCGCATATAATGCAAGTCACTAATACCTGGGCTGGATACGACTCATGTTGGAAGAAGTTTATCCTCTGTCACGTCCGGAAATTACAATCCAACTAAAGGTCAAATTCTTTTAGGAACCGAAACATGGTCGAAAACGAAAATGAGGTTGGAAATTCCTTTTAACTCGCTGAGTCGAATTGCCGAAGACTCGATGAGAGCTCATCAATCAACTTGCATCGACGAGTTGCTCAAGGATCGGCGAGTCTACGAATCATATTTTCCTTCCATGAGCTAAGTTAATACGTCGGAAACTGCTGTGAAATTTTGATTTGAAAAATAGTATTATTCACAGTAGTTTTCGACACACTAAAATACTCATCTCAGAGAAAAGAGTAAACTGATCACTAAGAACTAATTCCTGGAAAAGGGTCAACTTTGTTTTAGTGTTGAGTTCTGTCAGATTAGGTCAGTACTCTTCATAAAATCAGAGGGTGTAATCGAAATGGTGTTGAAACGACTACCATTCAGGGTGTCTAATAAAATCGATTTTTGAAAATAAATGACTTTTAAATTATCTTTTTTCGTCCCCAATTCGCTATGAATGCGTTAAAATGCAAATACGATATGAGTATCATTTTAAAAGAAAAAGTAAGTTGGACAGACTAAGACAATTTTTATTCAATTTCAAACTTAATGATCTAACAAAGTACAAGTACCTAAGAAGTCCAATCTTCGTTTCAATAAGAGATGCACTCAAGAGATATTGCTCCTTGTCGTGATTTCTTGATGACTGATGAACGTGATGTGAGCAAGAGAAAGGATATCTCACATGCAAAAGAACATATTTTTTGTAAGAGCTTTTTTGCTGATTTATCAATCATGAAGTCTTTTCTTTTTATTATTATTTTTTTTTAGAGTCGGGAATTATTTTTAGTATTCTTGAGTAAAGGATTAGAAAACCCCCTTTTTGAAGAAAAAAAAAATTAAAAAATAAGCAGAATTGGTGCAAAATATGCGAAACATGCAAAATGAAGTGCCGCTCATTTGACTCAGATTTCTGTGATTCGAGAAGATCTTTTGAAACTTCATGATGTTACTTTTGAAGTAGAGAAATCTAAAGTACTCCTATCTGCAGATGACATAAAAATATTTAAAAAGAAACTTCCTTCTCAGTGTATTTAGCTTCAGACAGATCTAAATTCTATCGTTTGTAGTCGCGATTGGAATCTACTGCCTTTCAATAAATCCAAATGTCGAAGTATTAATTTTAGTCGTATAAAGGAGCCCTTGCTACACCCTTATACAATAGATTATAGATTCCAAGTATTCAGGAAATAAGGGACCTGTGTGTACACTACTGGATAGCAAATTATTATTTTCCAGAGACGCAAACCTCATAACCTCAAAATGTAAAAAATAGCCGATTTTATCAAAAGGAATAGCGTTAATTACAAGAAATATGAAACTAAGAAACTATCATTTTTGCTTTGGTAAGATCAATTTTGGAATTTAGCGCAATTATCTGGGAGCCACACGACAGAGATAAAATTGAAAAAATCCAAAAAATATTTTTGAAATATTCATATCATGATCTGTACTACTGTACATAATACCCATACAACCTGAAATATATTGAACAATTGCAGGGGTTTGAGGTAAGGAGTCAAAAAACATTTTTGAAATATTCATATCATGATCTGTACATAATACCTATACAACCTGAATATATTGAACAATTGCAGGGGTTTGAGGTAAGGAGCCTTAAGTAATAGACGAAAATTATTAGCTATGTTATTCTTATGGGAAATTATTGGGATGTTCATAAACCTGCGCTAGAGTGTGCTGCAAAATCATCTGTGCGGGTGTTAGCAAGGGAAAATGAAAGGGTGATCATGTGTGCTTTTAAATAGAAAAATCTCCATGATCACCCATTCATACCACCACTGATAAGACGCAATTGTGCCAACATTTGCAACTCCAATTTATATCCCAATTAATGAAAGAGTCAAGGATAGTGAACTTTTAGGAACTATAAATTTCCGAATCCCAACGTTCAATAGCACAGACAATGCTCTTGCTGCCCCAACGGGATGTAACTCGGGCCTCTACGCCATACTCTGTCTGTACAATGAGGTAGCTAAAGCGAATGCAGAGGTTAATCTCTCAATATATTAAAAACCAAAACTTCTCCTCCCCCTCCCACCCCTTCTAAAAAAACTCACTGCGGGTTGCCTATCTAAAATTAGAAAAATTGCAGGGGCAGGGACATAATATAAAATGACATAATTACCCATAATCTTCAAGATCACAAATCGCTGCGGGTTGCCTACCCTACCCCTTAATTGCTCGATTTTCCAGGGGTAACCTACCCTAAGGAGGGGGTTCACGGTTGAGGAGGGCGATTCGAAAGATCAAAGCCAAAATTCGAACCGAATGACTAATTGTTACCGATTTCGGGAAAATGCTGGCTTCGGGGGAAGTCTCGCGTACATTCCATTTTAAAACTAAAAGGGGAGAAAAATCAATTCCATCGTCTCATGTTCGACCGCAGCAACCAAATGCTTTCATACGGAATCGAAATCACAACCACGGGAACACTATTTGACATTTCATTATTTACCTTTTTGAAATAAACCGGAAAAATTTTGTCGAAAACCAACGATAATATGTTTGCCTTCTGTTTGCAGTTGCTGTTGGCGTAGGAAGCGCTCAACAAAAGTAGTAACGTAAGTATACATGCATTTGCTTCGGGTAGCCGATCATTAATTGCCACTAAATCTTCGACCGCAGGCAGGGAAGAGAAGTCCTTCAATGCTTCGTCAATGGCGGCATGCATTGTGGTTTTCATTTTACCTACAACACAGTGGAATCATGAAGTCGCTGATAAAAACCCGTGGATATCAATTCAAAAAAACTGTGATGTAACTAACTTCTGATGGTTTTGAAGAGTGGTAGATCAATTTCTAAAATGGAGCTTCGCACGTCCGCCATCTCAGCCGAAGGCGACACCAAAAATGGCAACAACAGAATCGTGTAGGTCGTTGCATTAGCTCGCAACGATTCGCTGGTTTCCAAAGAACCCACGACCTTCAAGAGCAATGAGTTCCAATCGGCATTCGATTCGAGCCAGCATTTCAACAGAAGCCGTTCGCAGATTTCCGCTGAATAACAACGCAAATTCTCGGGCAACAGAAACATAGCCTCGATCACACTCGGATCTTCGTCTTCCCATCTCGCCATCAGACTACTTTCGATATATTTGATCTGAAATTGATACACATTTATAAGTCGTACATTTAAAAAAAATCTCCGGGCCGTAGATGTTAAATCACAAAAAGGTTATTGAGGAAGAAAGGACATAAATGGACGCACTGAGTTTCATAAGTTACCTTGACAGAATCTGGATTCTCGGCGATGTATTTAATTGCTTCTACTCGAATCGACGACATCGGATGATTCAGCTTTTCGAAAATTTGAACTTGCGACTTAATTGAAGTAAGACCTAACGCACGGCTGAGCGACTCGCAAGGATGATTTTTCAGTATCATTGAGACAACATCATCCCAGACACTTGGATACTGACGTTCCAACTGCTGTACCAGTTCGCAGCCCCATTCAGCATTCGTACTTTTCGACTCTTCAATGATAATTCTGATAACGGATTAAAAAAAATTAGAAAGTCGACATGTGTGAACAATAAAGACCTTGCATACGCCCACAGACCGAATCGAGGTTACAGATTAGAGTGCACAGAAATTGATCAGTTGGATTTTATCCGAGAGGCCTGAACGGTTCTTCACCAGATCTTGCAATGCATCGCAACTGCTGAAATTTTTCTACTCTATGAAACAATTTGGACTCTAGCCTAGTAGCGATGGACATCAAAAGCAATGACTAAAAACGTTCTCGACTCTACACTAGTAGTGACAGACATTGAAAGTAATTACGAGAATAACGTAATATGATCTTCTTCAAATATGAAGTATACGAGTCCCAATAATCAAAATGCACATGCGATACTGAGCACTTACTCGATTAATTTGTGAGCGCACAAATCATCAACTCTGCACTTTTCCAACAAATTACGAACAAGTGTCAAAAGGTCGGTGTTTTCTTCTTCATTTCGCAGTAAGCTCAATGTATCACGAACAGCAGCCAAATAAAATATATTCGGGAAAATTCCGGATGATATGAACTTTCCAAGGGCGGGCACAAACCAATCCGAGCCTTCAAGGATATTTTTAAGCGTGCCCGTGGAAATAACAACGTTTTCCAAATCTTCCGTCTGGTACAAGATATTCGCCATTAGAATAACTGAACTCTGCAAAGCGGTATGTTTGACCTGCAAAGGTGATCAATATTGTAGAATTTCCCAGAGTATTGTGAACTCGATCTCACAGGTATATCAAAGACCAGGTACCAAGCGTTAAAGTCACTAAGCAAGGACTGAAACCCAGCTAGAAACAGAACCTTTTTGGTGAATTAAAAACCAGTAGGGATGCCGGACTTGAAAAACTTAGTCGCTTGTTTAAAAAACAAGACGTATTTATGGGGCTTCCGTGTATCGGCTTTCAGCTTCTACGTATTGGTTCCTTGATACAGGCTTCCTGCTTCATTTCTCCTGGAGTTGATAGCAAGTAACTACGTGCTAGTACTGAATGATCATTAGCTGAACTAATCCAAGTACTCCAGCTCCGGGTTCTGTATGCCCATCAATGCTAAGCCAAAAGTGAGCTCGCAGATTTTCCATACCTAACATGTAACATGCACATGAAAAAGAGGTCAGAGGATAACCTCTGCTACTTCCCAAGAAACGCTTTGCCTCGCAAAATCCAGGATGACAATCCAAAATTTCTCCGGCTCCACATCTCACAGGATTCAGTATTTTTACTTCTTTTTCAATCTGCTCAGAACCTGGCTTCTACGTCCACGTTACCGATCACGGAAAAATGAATTTAAAAGCTACGATCCAGAATCCGAAAATCAAAATCACCTATTCCCATACAATTTTCTTTCTCTGAACAATCTAGTCAAAACACGAACATTCCCCACAAAATTCAGAATGAAGTTGGAAAATTTCTTCTTTTTACGCACATAATTTTCTCAGTATGCTACATTTTCGAAATTCCAGAGTACTATGCGGCGCTTCGTTCATTCATGATAGACAAGTTCGAAGAAAGATGGGTAGAAATGTTTGTTCCTTTCTTGAGATGGTGTGGCTACAAACAGCCTCGAAAATTCTACAATACTTATAAAAACGATGCGGTTTTGTAGTTCTTACCGCGGTGATCTTCTCAACCAATTTTTTCCGCAACCTCTCTTGGAACGATATTTTCGTTAGCGCCGTTGCGATAATAACGAACGCCGAAGCTGTGTAATCGACACAGTGAGAAGACAGCGCGTGCATTATAGAGGGTAACATGTACGTTAAATGCAATTCTGTCACATCTGACGCATGCTGCAGGGCACCAACAACAGAAGTGCTATAGAATCCGTACAACGTAGCGAGTTTAGAAGCATCCCGATCGTATACCTAAGGGAAAAAAGTTTTTCACTGGTGATAAGGTTTTAACAGCAATTGTGGATTCATGGCCGAACTAGTTCGACATTAGTCACCTTTACAACATCAACTGTAAATTCACAGATCATTTTCAAAAATGACACGTCCGAAGCGCAGTGATTGAACAAAGCTGTTTTGGAAAGCGGAACACCTTTTTTCTGCAAAGGATACAACCACTGCCACTTCTGGTGCGAATGTTTCAAATCGAAGATCTGGATAAGTCTGGCGAACAATCGAGTACCGTGATACGGTAGTGCCATACAAATCAATTCGTCGGCGTTGTAATCGTGCACATGAAATCTGCGAAACGAAAAATACATATCAGATCATGGAGAACGAAACTGATACTAAATCGAAGGGTTCACTCAACGATACTAAACTACACTACCTGGCAATTAGCCATTCCAACGTCCTTTGTGTAGGTTTCAACAAAAAATACGGCGAAAGCAGATACAAGAATCTTTGAATAATCGCATCCAATTTAGAATTTTCGTCGAATGTCAACACGGCTCTCTCTAAATGCTGAGATGACTCGTCGAAAAGCGACTCTTTGAACTCTTCGAATACATCGTTTATTTCAATTAAATCGTTTAAGCCACTAACACCTGTAGAATTATCAATGAGAATTCATGTAGTTATTTATACAGTGGGCGGGCGCTAGTAAAATCGAATGACACACGAACCGATCTTGAAGAAGGTGTTTCTATCAATAGCAGCCGCTTCGCTAGGATCATACAGCAACGACGGTTGTTTCTTCTTTTGCACAAGTAATTTGGTATGCGGCGTAGCAAGCTTCCGCAGCTGTTCAGCCAACGAAGTGTTGGCCATTTTTGATAGTAGCCTGGGAACAAATAATGAAATCGTAGCTTTGATAAGTTACTTGGCTGGGCAGACGGCTTCAGCTACGATATTATATACACGGTAACACCCGCGAACGTATACAATGACCAGTGCGCAATCAGTAAACATCAATACTTACAGAACAATTCGTCCAAATAGAGTAACATACACTCTAAAGAAATAGCGGCTTTTCCAACAAACTTGCCGAGCAACAATTTAATGCAAACTTTCTGTAGTCTCGGGATCTCGGGAAATCAACACTCCACAGTCCACAAGACCACGTGCATGATAATCTTTTTCCAGTGACGTCACGGAGTGATTACTGCGTCATGGACGCACTTGGCAAGAATACCCATCTTGGTTCCAACCAAGGTCTATTGATACTATCAATAGACCTTGGGTTCCAAGGTTCCAACGAACGTGTTTTCTTTTTTATTGGTTTGATATGGCTGCACTGAACGCACCTCTGAATGATAACAATGATAACCTCTCGTCGAGTCGTCAATAACTGGTCGGTCTAGGTGGTATGAACTGAAATCATTTCGTTCTTGGTTGTAACTGTCCCGTTTCGAATTTGTTCCGAAGTGCAAAATATGTGGGCTACTTAAATCAATTCGCAAATAATGTTCTACCATTTCTCTAGTTCATCTGTGAACATTAGAACTAGCATCAATCGGTTTACTTGCCTTCATTATAGGAGAGGTCCAAAGGAAGTAGCAGACGTTGATCCGATGCGGCTATTATAAATATTTCTTTCCTATTAGTGATTTATTCGTATAAGTTGAGTCTCAACCTTACCATGTTGAGTACGTACCATTTGCAAACCATATTCACCTATACTATTTCCCTGCTACACTCGGTACTAACGTGTTTCCTCTTTCTTCATTAATCGGTTTCTAGCTGACGAGGAAAAGGAACTGAAATCGGTAACCCAAGAATTACGTAAAGTGGAAGCTGAATTGAGAAAACTAAAGGAGCGTAGGGAAGAACTGACCAAACGGAAAGAATTCCTAACGGATTCTATTCTACTGAAGCAAAGTAAACTCGCAGGAGAAGATGATAAATGGGAGAAAAGCGGTTAGTAGATTTGCGTTCCCGAATACATGCCAGTGAGTCATGGGTGTCTAAATAATCGTCTACATATTATTTCGCTGTTTCATAGATTTCCCTTGGAGTTCAAAACTCGAAACCACGTTGAAAAATGTGTTTAAACTATCTTCGTTCCGATCGAATCAGCTTACTACCATTAATGCGACATTATCGAAGCAAGATGTAATATTGATTATGCCAACTGGAGGTGGAAAAAGCCTCTGTTATCAACTTCCAGCTCTTATTGATAGAGGTGAGGTACAATGGCGAATTGCGAGTATTCAAACACTGTGTACATCGATGAAATTTACCTTACCTATCAATTATAATTATTCTAGGCTTTACATTGGTAGTATCTCCAATGCTGTCTTTAATAGAAGATCAGGTTATGCAGCTGAAATCTTTATCAATATCTGCTGAAATGTTTCACGCGAGTATATCCCCGCAAGAAACTAGCCGAATTCAACAGGTATTAGAAAAGTATACCAATCTCCTTGCTTCGTGTTCTTGAATTATTAAAATTATTTATATTCTAACTTAGATGATGGTAGACGTGAAATCAGGCTTAAAGTTACTATACGCGACTCCAGAAAAACTCGCTAAAAGTAAACGATTCATGAGCAAGCTTCAGAAAAGCTACGGATTAGGACTACTGTCCCGTATCGCCATCGACGAGGTGCATTGTTGCTCCCAGTGGGGACATGATTTCCGAACAGGTAATTCTTGGTCAGTCCGTAGCAAATTTCTCAGTTTACCTGAAAGTAATTTTTACTCGGTGTCATCGTAGATTATCAGTTCCTATCCGTATTGAAGGGCATGTTTCCGGATGTTCCGATGCTCGGACTTACAGCGACGGCGACGACTAAAGTCATATTAGACGTTCAAAAAATGCTACTTCTTCAAGGATGTCTGGTTTTTAAATCTTCATTTAATCGACCTAATTTGTATTACGAGGTTTGCCGATTGCTATAGGGCTTTAAAGATACGCCGGAGAGATATTCGTTGAACTAAATATTTTCCATAATTTCAGGTGCGGGAAAAACCGTCCGTTCAAAAAGACTGCCTCGATCAATTGGAAGATTTGTTGAAACATCGATTCAAAAACATGTCGGGCATCATATATACGACTTCGATTAAAGATTGCGAAGATTTGCGTCAGGAATTGAGGTAACATTACTTGGAAATCTGGATACGTGTAAATTCTGAATTAGGCATCAGTGATTTTGAAACCACTCAGTCCGCCAATTTTGATCGCGCAGATGTTATGCCTTTGAACTAACCTTCATTCTGCATATATCAGTTTTCAACTGCCCAATCTCGAAGGTGTTTGGCCTGGAATAATCATCCAGAAGCAGAAAACCCCTCTCAAGACGCGAGTATTAAGTTGAGCTTTTGAAACATAGCAATTTCAGACTTCCTTATCCCTCGCCTCATGCCCGTATTCGCTTTTTATATTCCATGGTTACACGAATATGTTAATTAGAAATCGCGGTTGCCGAGTGAATGCCTACCACGCGCAACTAGAACCGTCTTTAAGATCGAAGATTCACCAGAAATGGCTTAGCGGAGAATACCAAGCTGTGGTGGCCACAATCGCTTTTGGTCTGGGTATCGATAAATCGAACGTTAGATTCGTAATTCATCACTCTCTATCCAAGTCGATGGAAAATTTCTATCAGGTAATGATGGTATTTGCTGGGGAACGGGACTGCGATACTGTTGCGCCGTTTCATTTTTCGTATCTTTATTCTACCGATTGCAGGAAAGTGGACGAGCCGGAAGAGACGGAGAGCCCGCATCGTGCATACTGTTTTATCGTTTCGCCGATGTCTTTAAACTGAGCACAATGGTCTTCACACAGCAGACAGGGTTACGTAATTTGTATTCAGTGGTTGAATATTGTTTGAATCACAGTGAGTGAGTATCCGCTGAATCATCGAAATAGGGTCCCGGACAAAATTCTAGAACCGCATTATATTATGTAGACGCTTACACGATCCTAGTTTCGGTACAAGCCACAAGAACAGTGTGTATGTCAACTTTTTTTTCGTAATGTTCAAAAGGAAAATGAGCGGAGAAAATCTGAAAAAATTGTATATGACAGGAGACCGTAGGGAGTCACAGAGCACAAATTTTTCGGAGACATACTGAAAAATAAGCGCAGAAAAAATAAAAACATGAAAAATGTACGTCACATTAGTATTTGGATACCGTGTATTTTTTCCAGAAGAAATCCGACTTCATCTTACATTTTGTTTAACAGAAATCGCAAAAATGTTTCTTGTGATCACCAGGGCCGGATTTTGATTCATAAGAAAGAGGGGCCAAAGTTGTGGGGGCCGGGCCGGCAACTTTTCATAATCCCATGTGTAGCACAAAAAAAAACAAAAAAAAAAAAAAAACAATTTGACAATAACGTTTTGTTACCGTACCATGTACCAATTCTTATTTCGGTGTTGCCATGTACAGTGTCGCTACACACGAAATTTCCCATGTGTAGAATGCTATATAGAAGTTGCCGGCCATGGTGGGGTCCCCAACTGAATTTAAACATTTTTCCTTTTTCACCGACAAAAGACACACTTCTTTTTTTCCTCGTGGTTATTTTCACTTTTCTCCGTGGGGGGGAGGAGGGCATTTTGAAGGAATAAATGTGGAGGCCCTGGGCCATGACCTCTCAGACCCTCCCAACACACATCATCATAGCTCCATATACTAGCAAATTAGAGACAGGTCGCAAGTACTGTGTTTCTATTTCGTTGCACGCTTATGAAAATGCCGACGATCTCGTTCTGTTCGCGGAATCGCAGTGGGAACTAGCAGAAATGATAAGGGAACTCAGCGAAGAGAGTGCAAGAGCAGGTCTCACGATAAACATGCAACAAACAAAAATCATATCCAATAGCACAGAGGAAGGGACACTAGAAATAGTGGGTAACAAAGAAATGGACATAGTTCGAGAACATACATATCTCGGCCAACTAACTTTTAAAAATGCAATAGAAAAGGCGGCTAACCTAAGAATTAACAAAGCGTGGAAAAAATTCTGGAGTGTAAGATATATTTAAAGGAAACTTTAGCTATAAAAACAAAAGCGAAATTTTCAATATGTGTGTTTTGTCTGTCCTTACATACGAATGTCAAACATGGCCATTAAGTGCAAAAATTTTGAACAGAATTAGGGTAACTCAAAACACAATGGAAAGATCAATGTTGGGAAATAACAAGAAGGGACAGGATAAGAATCTCGGTTATCAAAAGGAAATTAAGATTTAGTCATAATTCAGTTTGGCAGATCAAAAGAATAGAATGGGGATGAGCAGGACACATCTCCTGTCTCAGAGAGACGAATGATGGACCTATAGGGCCACCTTTGGGCAACCGCTAGACGGCAAAAGAAGAAGAGGTAAACAAACATTAAGATGGAAAGATATTAATAAATTTCTAAAAAAGTAATAACTTCCAAAGAGTAGCCAGGAATGAGAATGAATGGGAGCGTCTACAGGAGACCTTTACCCGGCATGGGTCAGGGGTGGAACGAGCCGCACCTTGGGGCCACTGATTCATTGTATTATAGACCAATATTGTTTATTCCCCTAAATAAAGGTTTTTTGAATTCGAATGCCGATTACAATGGACGCAGGAATTTTTGTTTCAAATTTTTTTAACCTATACCTGACTTCACATTCACGTCATGCTACGATGTCGCAATGTGACTCATTATATTCCGTTGATGGTGGAGCGTATGGCGGTGCACGCACACCAAATTGGTCCCGGGACATCGCACCTCCTATCCTGGAACTACCCCGATTGGGCTTACGTCAGGATAGGAGGAAATGGCTCATTATATTTTGTAATTCTCCAATTATTCAGGTATCAATCTTTGATAGGGCTGTCAAAAATCGAAAATTTTTCTAATCGATTTAAATCGATAGTTCAATAATTTTTCAAGCTACGTTCTACAGAGTCCCCATTTCTCTTAATTGCAGCCTGGAGCCTGCACTCGTGCAGCTCAGTAATCCGGTAATGTGAACAAGGAGCCTTCACATTATTTTCAAGAGAAAAGTAAAATTAAATTCGTTCTGAACTGATAAAAAAGGAATAGAAAAAAAGTACGTGAATGCATGGAGGAAAATCGATTAAACTGATAACTAGAGGATCCGTACTAATAATCGATAAGAGGCAAGCTTATCGATTCAAATCAATTTTGAATCGATTTCTTGACAGCCTTAACTTTTGATAATCGAAGGAGTATTTGAGCGAATCCTATTCACGAAAATGTAACCGCAAGTCCCATTCCTCGTGGAAAAAATACACAGCGTTCGGATTTGTTCGTCCCGTCCAAATAATTTTGTTCTGTATGTTTTGCTGCAATTCTTTGTGTCCGTGCTTGCGTTGGGGGCATTTATTTGGGGACCTGTTAGAGGTTGACCTGTTCTACCCTCCTCTAATTTTGTCTGCTTTTCCCCCCTTCTATACTCCCTTTCTCTGGCTCCCCCATCAAAAGATTTTCACAGGTGTCTTATCCAAAATATAAACCAATTTCAGGCATTTTGCTTTCAGATGAAAGACTTGATACAGCTTCATCATCTCGTAAATGTACCGAAAAGTCGACTCAAACTCCAGCAACCAAACATTTCCGGAGCAAATACACACAGTGCGAGTTGATTGCCAGTAAAAAATCCACCATCACCGTAACGAATGAAGATTGATGTTTCTAAGGTGTTCACGTCGTCGGAGTTGGAGAATGATGGTAGAGATTCGGAGATGGAAAGTAATAAGGGATCGTTGGTCACAGAAAATGATCGGGGAACATCATCAGAGACGGAAACTGATCAATAAGGACAGGGATTTTATCCATGGGAATATTTTTTCTTGGTGGACAAATATGAAAACGTTTAATATATCTTTGCGTTTCATGAAATTTCAAATTGAATATTAACTTGAAGGCGGACATTTTTAGATATTTAGTCTTCAAGGGAATATTTCAACTTTTTAAGAACAAAATGGGAATATTTACCACTTTTTGGGTAAAAAATAGAGAATTTGTCTAATATTCATTACATTTACATAACTTGTAATGTGGAAAAAAATCAGAATTTCGGCTAAGCAGCTGTAAGTACACTGTTTCCTTTTGGTTTTGAAAAATGTACACTTCATCGAGTCAATTAAATAGATAAAAATACCTTCTCTCATCCAGCAATCTCCATCTCTATCCAGAATAATAGAGAATAACTTCACGAGTACCTATAGACATATTATTTTATCGGGGTCTACTTCTCAAGTATCTGTTATTCTCTTAACACAGCTTTTCTTTCAGAGCGTGCGTCAATTTCTGCTGCGTTTTCCATTTCTAATGAGACCCATATTGCAGGGGAATATTCTTGAATAATCGAGAATTTGAAAGAATATCTTTGGATAATTGGGACTGAAAAAAGGAGTAAAATGCCCGGATATTTCACCTACTGAGAGCGGATAAAATTCCTGTCCTTACTGATCAAGAAGTGTCAGAGACAGAAAGTTAGGTGTCAATGTACAGCCTAAGTGATTTATTAAATACCTCCTTTATGAGCACAGTCAGTGAAGAATACGATCATAAAGAGCTGTGATGGATTAAAAGATTGCGGGAGTGTTCTGGACTTCCTGAAAAATCGCGTCATGTACCTATACCTACACATATGTGAGGAGGAGGTATACATTGTACTTGTGAAGAATTATATAAGTTAACCTCATCGAACTAAAAACAATTTAAATCACAGCATAACATTCTAGTGAAATTTCGTTCATCATGCCTAAAGAACGTTCAAAATCTCTTTAATTCACGCCTAGGCTGATAGATTATTGTAGAACTGAGGAGTGCGCTCCCAACCCAAAGTAATACGAGCTTCTTAGAAAATATGAGGTCTGATGTACTTAGGGTCCTACTTTCCAACCTCGCACATCATTAATATTCAAATCAGACAATTCTAAAGAATACTCCAATACCATTGCGATATCGACGTTCGGTAGATTTCTCGCATCAACCTTTACAAAATCACTCAATTTTGATTTTATCAGTTTTACGTCTGAAATTTTGAGTTGGGCTCTCTCTAAAACAGAAAAACGATCAGTATTAAATCCATTTCATCCAAAATTGTCTAAATTTAATTTGAAACTTCAAAAGCGGCGCGACGAGCTGAAACTCAGGTGCATTCTTACTGTTCCATGTTATACAGACTTGCAATCTCGACGCGGTGAACTGCCATGGTGTGACTTCATACTCAGTGTCGCGAAACGAACGTAAGGTAAAGTTCCAAATGCGGATCACGTTTTTTAAGTCGTCGAGAACTAGGAAGTCAGTGATGTATGGGGTCATCCAGTAGGCTATATATGTTGATTGTACTGTATGATAAAACATACATATATAAATTTCAAGCATATCCAATAAAAACTGGATTTTTCCTGAATTTTTGAAAAAAGTATTGAATATTCATTTTTAGGTACTCATACTCAAATGTGGATACTCAATAATAAAATGTAAAAATTACCGTACACCGTACCTAATACCCTTTTTACATGCATTAAGATGCATCGTAACTGTTGAAACAGCAAATGATTATCCTTTTTCATTCTTTGAAAAATTATATGATTTGCTCCAAATGTGGATCGATCCACTTTTCGATCATGCTTTCAAGTCAATATAAAAATCTTGTAGAAAAACTGCATTTTACTGATATAATAGGTCAAAGCAAACAAAAACAATCTAACTTAAGATGAGGCTCTAAGTCAAGAAAGTTGTAGCAGCACTTAATTCTTGATCACTGTAATTTCTTGGTGGCGTGACAATAGTACCCAAAAGTGGATGAAGTGGAGTATAACCCAAAAACGGATTGAATCTGTGAATACCCGAAATCGGTTCAATTTTGTTTCATGATATAAATATTCAAAATCTCATCGAAGTCGGTAATTAAACATTCGAAATAACGTAATTCGTGAAAAATGTGATCGAATATACTAATACATAGCAAAAGATATCAAAAATAAAAGATTTTAATTGTCTACTTTCATATTGTTTGCAAAATATGAAAATTTAAAAAAAAAGAAGATGAAATGAACTGTTACTATTCTCCCTTAGATAAATTTAACGGCATAAAACTTATTACAATCACAAAATTTGCAAATACCCAAATAATGAATTTTTAGCAATCGCCTACGATCTGGCACATGTAAAAAAAAAAAAAGTTCTATGATAACACAACAAAAATATTGTTTTCCGGCATTTCAATGGAGAAGAATGTCGAGATACTATTCTAGGTTGGGGAAGAGTTAATTGATAATAAGGTGTGATTTTTCATGACGTCATGTATTTGCATCACGCTACGCGACTGTTGATCCTCTTTTGGGTACTGATCCACATTTGAGACTTTACCTGGTGTTTTTCAGTTGGCTCGACTTCGCGTAACTTCAAATTCGTATTTCTCAGCTTCTAACATACCTTTCACAATGAGGTTTTTACCAAAATTATTTATTTCATCCAAAGGATATGATATCATGTTTTTTTTTTTTTATTCGTCCGGGACCCTATCTGACCGACCAGAAGTCGACGGGTGTTCTAACTTTTGTTGACGTGTTTTTAGTTGTCGAAGGAAGATCATAGCCTCGCATTTCGACGAAACGTGGGAGAGTACGGATTGCAAGGAAATGTGCGACCATTGTCGAGAACCCTTCGATACGCGAACGAAAGACATTACGGAGCATTGTTTGTCTTTGTATAAAATACTTGACGAAGCTTTTAAAAACGACGTGAAGCTTACAGGTTGGTGTTTTCGGTGAATTGTCTAATTGTACGGGAATTGCAAATCCGACGTACAGCTTATATTCTTTGTAATTTTATGTTGTAGCTCAAATGTTATTGGATACCTGGTACGGTAAGAGTTCGAAAATAAAAACAAAGGTTACGAAGCCGCCCTTGTTTTCTACCGATTTCGCGAGTAATATCGTCGCTCAGTTGTTAATTAACGATTACCTACAAGAAGACTTCCATTTCACTCCTTATTCAACGATTAGTTATTTGAAAAAAGGTACGTGATTTCGATAATGATGAAAAGAAGGCGGGTAATTGAAGTATCTAGTTTGAATTTCGAACTGATCTTTTGAATATGCGGAACTGACAGGACCGAAATCGACCTTGGTAAAAGATGATCATCGGATAACTATGATGGTTCGCGGCGGCAGGAAAAGCAAAGTCAATGTGTCCGGTAACGACAGCACTAAAAAACGGTCGAACGATAATAGCCCTTCAAAGCCTTCCAGTAAACACCGACGTATCTTTTCCATTGATTCGGACAGCGATTAAACATATTCGTCATAGTTGCGCCCTTGTCGTGATATGTCACGAGTATGTTTTTTTGCCACTTTCGTATTGCTGTATTCGATTCGTGCGAATATCTATACATTTCTGTGCCACGAACTGAATGAGATGTTGCGATGCGCTGTTTTAATTTATTCTTTCTATGCATTGTTCCTAAACAATTGAAATAAAATTCATTTACGAACGGAGTGGTTGCCGAACTTGTTTTGAAATTTTGGACCATGAGTATCACGTATCAGCTAGAAAACTGAGAGTACATGAAAATTGACCATAGAACATTACTGACCGCGAATAATTCGGCGCGGATGAAAGTTCACCACGGGTAACAATCGATTTTTTTTTTTCTGTAAGCCTATTGGCGTTATCCAGAAGACACCACAAGGAGGTTAGATCGGCAGGGAAAACTAGGTCTTTGCGATGAGCAGGCATGGTTGGATACTTCGTAATTGTTCTGCGTCTGTGATGAATGGTCCTCTTCAAGTAATCTAATAATGGAAGTTGAGTAACAGCTGACTGAGATGCTTCAGATGAACACTGATCCAATACATTTGATGAAATCTGACTGCTGCCGCACGAGAATCTTATTTTTCAGTTTTTCGGCCTCGGACTCCTTGCATCAGCCTGTATTCCCTTGTAAGCATCACGTTCCTTGTACCAGCCTGCGAGCACTACGCTCTGCTGGTGCATCATCTTGCGGACGAGTCTGCAACCACAGGAGAGCATTTTCTTGTCTGCTTCGCGGACTGCACCGACATGAGAATGTCATCGTCCTGCCGACGTAGCGTACAAAAATTGAGCGCACCCAAAAATATGGAGCGCAATAGGCTCTGCGGAGCGTAGCGGACGACGACATTCTCATGTCAGCGCAGTCCACGAAGCAGACATGAAAATTCTCTCCTGTGGTTGCAGACTCGTCTGCAAGATGATGCACTAGCAGAGCGTAATGCTCGCAGGCTGGTACAAGGAACGTGATGCTCGTTAGGGGATACCGGCTAATACAATGAGCGTGGTACACGCAGGCGAATGGAGTGTTGAGTCAATCAGTCCAGTCCAGTCAGTCATTTGCTTAGCTTTTTCATCAGAAAAATGAGACCCCAAATTAATAGGATGCCCAGAGCTTCTCTTCTACCTCTGAAAAATGGTTTTCTTTTTTCTTCTTGTCTCTCTCTCTCTCTCTCTCGACATTTTTATTGTACATAGTAAATTTCATATTTTACTGCTGAAAAATTTCGAATTTTTAGTCCTCACCCCTAGTCTCAGTACGGTAGTTTTCTTCCGAAATGTGCGTATCTGTATACTGAGGTAAGCAAGGTCATCGTTCAGTTTTTCATATTTGAGTCATTCAATGTTTCAGGTGCCTAGTTGATGAGTTGATTTCATGCGGAATTCGCGGAGCCGTGTTAGTCATGTCCGGGCTAGGTTCCAAAATGCTACCGGTTATCAATAAATCAACTAATGAAGATAAGATGAATATCCGAAGGTAATTACGAAAATTGATCGTTAGTATGTTAAATATGATAAAAGACAGAACGAATTCTTTGCTTCGAGGTGGAGGGGGGGGGGAGGTGAGAGGTTGAAAATCTGAGTGGAAGTTTCCAATTTGGTTAATTGCAACATGCGGGTATATTTACTCGTATTCACAAGATTAGAAGATCACTGCATTCATTTGATCAGGAGCAATAATATCACGCATTACGAAATGAATTTTTTTTTGTCATGTTATGGAGGATACCTTCTCCATTTTTGAAATTGGTTTGGCCCCTATTTGTAAAATCGGGCAACTTGCGGAAGCATCGCGTCCTATTCCAGACTAAAGCGAACCGGAACTTTTTGGGCAATGAAACGTTTATTAGTCGGCGAGATCACAAAACCATCAAAAACTATGTATCTTTTCTCCCAAAAGCCTGTGTTAACATACCTGTTACCTATTGCATTATAAAGGCTCATTTCTCTCAGATGGTTTAAATTTCTTCCATAAACTTTAATACCCTCTTCTTGTCCTAATTAGTTTTCCAAAAATTTGTTCCAAATGGTATTAAATAGACTCGGAGACAGCAGGTCTCTTTGTTTCACCCCAACCAGAACCAAATAGACGAAACATTAACATAGAACTATCTATGTAAGTACTTAACCATATCAATACTTAGTTAAATATGATCATTTTGTAATGAAAGATGGACTACATCACGACCGAAAATAGCTAAAAACTGTTCATACCTATATGGGTAATTATTATGGCCCAAAAATTCATCTATTTTTAAGATCAGATCGTATATTCAAAATGAGCTGTATTTTTTTAGAAATTAGATTCTAAATCCTGATGGGCTGCCCTCCAAATCCTAAATCCGGCCCCGGCTTTACATACGTTTCTTTTCTATTTAAAAGGTGTTAATGGGTGTAGCTTACTTACCTACCTACTGAACCGTAACGCATATACTTATGTAACACATTATTTATGTAGATCACAGGTCAGCTACAGTTTGTACCTTAACCATGCGAAATACTTACGCACATTAACGATCAAACAGGTTTCTTACATTTTATACTTTAGTTTTGCATTGTGGACGGTACTAATTAAAATGAGTTATTAAGTACTTACCTATATACCTATAAATATATACTCTCTTATAATAGTCCTATTTGACGCAAAGATTGCAAAATCCCATGATTATTCGAGCAGAAATGAAAGATATAAAGTACAATTAATTTATAGGATAAATATTCCCGATTATTATACTGTTCCCGTTTCCCGGAAATTATAATGTGCACACAATTCGCGTTGGCTACACATCGAGTATTACTCGTGTACCTATATGCATTCAGGATAGGTAAGCGTAAAATTCGTTCTAGTTGTGAAAGAATGGCAAGTTATTTACAGCTGTTGAAAATGCTGTTACATAAAATATTGACAATATATATCAGGAATAAATACCAGGCAACCAAATCAGTAACAAGAAGTAGGAAGTGGAAAAAAAATTTATACCTATTGGTTGGTGTGAGGTATGTAAATTTGCTGCAGTTAATTAAGAACATACGAGTAGAATTCTCGAGCTGGGATTCTTCATCTGAACGACACTTATTTGGTAATCGATGAATATTACGTTGCTACATTCCTGCCTCAGGGGGACTATTTGGTGACATATGTTAATTAACGCCGGCACTAAAAACCAAGAGTGAACTAAATGGAGCGAGCATAAGTGCGTAACATCGATGGTTTGCATTCCAGTTACATACATAGGTATATTTAACTAATTGATAAATGTCACTTAAGACAACCAAACGAATACCAAACTGTGCGAATGGATAATTTTGGATTGATCAAGTAACAGATTATATACACTGTGCAACAAAAAGTATTTAGACATAGCTACTTTATGGTCTATTTTTTTCTCTTGCATCATAGTTAATGACAACTGGACCATCTATCGACAGAGACTTCGTTTTCAAACCAGATAATAGATTTGAATTTGGACACGCAATGTATACCTATATGTGTTTTGTATCAGGCGGACAGCTAGGACAAAAACAAAATTCCAAGTGGTCTATTGCATTTTTTTTTGTTTTTTCTAGACCTAAGCTATTCGAAAATACCAACGAGAACCCATGGACAAACCGAAAAAGAAAAATTGTTGCACAGTGTTAACGAGACTGTGCTTAAAAGATACATGAGAATGGTTACTTCTAACTGGAATGAAACAGCGTGTATCCCTGTTTCATGGGACATCATTGTCAAGCTCATCAATGGCGGGCTGTTTATGCTAGCACATCGATCGCTAAAAGGTTCGAAATTTGTAAGCTCAAACTGTATGCGGCATTTGGAATTAGCATAATTATTCTATTACAAATGAAAAATTGTAAATTTGGCAGTTTCTTAGAAACTTGAAAAATGGACGCTGCTATTTAAACAAAGCAGACTCAAGCGACAAAACTTGTCTTTTGAGAACACGTGATTCGAAGTAGAGCTATAATATTATAGAAACTTTATGACATAGCGTTTACTGATATAAGCTCTTTTCAACGTGGGTACACATTTTTGAATCGAGAGCCCAATTTTGAAAAATTCTACTTTTTACGCTCTTTCCAACAATATTCTCATTTTGTCAACAAAAGTCGCTCAAGTCCGTTTTGCTTAACAGCCTCCAAATTAATATACTCTTAATACAAAATCACAACTATAATGTTCCCACCCGGCATCGAAGCCATTTTCACATTGATGAACACCGTTGTTCCCCTAAAAAAATACTTATATACCGAATTTTGAGGTGGATTCTTTATTTAAAATAATAATTTGCCAATTTAGTTGCACGCTGTGCAAAGCAAATTTATACCGCCTCTAACTCATAATTCCTATATCGTGCTATTAGCTAACGATCACTTTCACTCCGCAAGGTTAAAACCTGATAAAGCTGGCAGTCCCATTATTGACACAAAATAAATAATGTGATAATTCTTTCAAGTGCAAAATTTATTCTTAAAATTGGTCATGAACAACGACAATGAACATTACTTTGAGTAATTTAGCGCGCCCAAACTATAAAATGAGGTTTCCATCATCAACAATAGCCATATATGTCATGGAATGTGTCTACATTTGTTCTAACTTATGTAACCTACTGCAAACAGTATACAATTTCCAAGTTATATTCGAATGATTACTAAATTGTTCTAAAATCAACTGGAAACAACACTGGTAACAGGAATGATAAAAACTAATTGTTCGAGAGGATACAGTCCTCAGACAGAAAATTCAACAGGAATTAAAGTTAACAAAAAAGTACAAAATATCACAATAAATTGTTAATACTGATTGATTCGGCCGACTGCCAAGAAATGGATCAACATTTCAAATCTCTGTACAGAACCACGAGCAATTCCGACGAAGTACCGAATTTCAAAAGCCAACCAATAGAACCAGATTCGAGGATTAAGTCCATAGTTGCAGTCTGATTTCATAAAAATCAAGCCTTCCGCATTATTCGAACTCGGATTTCAATGTGAAAGGTGACGATAGTGTCTTCCCTTTCACGTACTTTTCGAGATCTTCTCCGGCGTACGACACTAGAGGCGAGATCTCGCAGACTACTTCAGACCTATCGAACCTACCACCACCTTTTTCGATCCATTTTTTATGCAACGCGAATACGCCTTTTCGCGCCGTCGACGGACAATCTTTCCCAACTTCGTCGGGGTTCTTCAATGCGCTGAACTCTTCATCACGATTCACCTCCCAAACTACGAGTTTCTCCGCGAACGGAAATACGTCAAAAATGAATTTCTCCATCTTGATACCGTTCGGTGTCTTTGGTTTGACCGGCAGGCCATCTTTATCCACCGTTGGTATCTTCTTTTTAGCGACGTGAAACTCCAGCTCAGGTACGTGGTTTTCGGCTATATTGCGCAGGAACTTGGTCGAAAACAAATGGTTGCAAATGTTGCCCGACTTGAACAGTAAGCTACCATCGTCAGCTCGTTTCTCAGCAACTTTCGGCGAAATCTCGCTGTACTCGACCACCTGCCATTTCTCATTCACCACGCACACCACTCCGATCGCCTCCTCAGGTACCACCTTCTCGATAACCTTAACCCCGCAGTCGGCTCCTTGTTCAGCACAGTAACCGACGAATATCGGATCGGCGACTTTAACCAGGATATTATCGATGCTGAAAGCGTGAACATACTCGATACCCCGTTCTTCCATTTCATTCAAAATCTTCCTATCTCGCAATGCTCTGTACAACCCTCCATTACCATCCGGTGACATAGACACTTTATGCTTATTTTCTAGAATAATTTTGCCGTCGAAAGTGAATGCCGGCAGCAGAAATTGTTCGAACATGATTACGTTCTCCTCTTTTAGACCGAAAAATTTGTGTTTCTTAAAGAAGTCTAACGTCGGTTCCATTGTGCTCTCGCTGGTCATCACAAACCAAGTGACAACTCCCGATTTCTTGTACAGTTTGTGAGCACGCTCGGTGATCTTGAGAATTCGTTCCGCTTGAATTTGCAGCAATGTTTTATGTGATGGCAAACCGATATCGTACATGCCTGTACGGTAAAATAGTCTCATGAGTTTACAGTTAAGAACATGTATTGATTCAATTTCAGTCGAATGAATTCGTCGAAGTATCAAACTATTAATTTATATTCATGGTACAGAGACTACAAGCTTACCTTTTGGATATGGAACTCCGAGTCGTGTACCCTGTCCTCCGGCCAGCACCAAGACTGCAACTTTGCCATCCGCGATTAATCGCAAGCCTGTTTCCTCATATCCGTCCAGAACATCTTTCGGTGTTCGGTTCACATCACCGAACAACGACTTTGGCACAGGTTTGATATTGTCATCGAACTTTTCCTCAGTCTTTAGATTGGAAGTCACCTTCTGGAAATCAGCAAGCGCAGCTTCGAAATTGATTTCGTTGATGTCCAATATAAGTTCTTCTTTCTCGATGTCGGTCAACGAATCCCAAAATTGCAGCAAATGTTCCTGGCCATACGTGGCCAAATTGGTCTTCAGATTTTCGACATTCGTCATCGCGCCGCGTAACTAAAACACCTAGAATACACATGTAGCACTAACAGGTTGAACTGACGGAGTGAAAGTACTAACTGGACTATCGGTAATCGGTTTTGTTACAGTTACACGTATTTACACTTGACGTATACAAGTTACGAGCTGGAGGAGTACGGTGGACATGTAAGTGTTGCTCAACATCTGAGAGAGAACAGTAGCTGGGTCAAGTAATGAATAATTGGTTCATAGCGACGAAGGTTCCAGCGAATATGTTCAATTACTCGAAGGGCAGAATCTTCAATATACAACAATAATAATTAAATTAAATTACGTGAAATTTTCAAAAATTTTCCCGAGCTCACGAATTTTGGAATTATTATCGATAACAGGAACAACTGATAACAACTTTATTGACTTTAGCATTCCATCGTTTTTGCTACCTGGGATGCTGGGATCCTGGGAGTTCCGTAGTTGGACGTGACAAATAGATGAATAAAAAGACCTTAAGTAATATTAATCTAAGGTACTATTTCAAAATCTAATATCTGTTATGCCAGTGTTACCAGAAAGAGATGCTTGAGTTTATTTTATTTTTCTAAATTTTTTCGGTATTTGGGATTTTTTCGTCTCCGGTAACGGCAAGTCGGCAACATTAGAAGTTTCAAAATTTCAAAAAATAACGAAACTCCGGTACATTTAGAATTATTTTAGAGTTCTGTGGGGAAGTATCTTTTGTAAAAAATTTTTTAATTAGAATCAGTTGTTCCGAACATATCCCTGAAAAGTGCCAAAACATCGGTAGGTTAGCAATTTGTTTGATGAGTTATTTTTCTTACTTTGTGCAAATTTTGCAGAGTGACCCAGGTGATCAATACTCGCCTCAGTAAACTACACTTGTTAATTATTTTTGTACTCCTAATCCTTCTTTAATCGAATAGAAATGGACCGTAAATTGATCCTGAGAATAGATGATAGAGGCAAGGAAAATAAGTCGGTTATACCAACTACTCCAGACTTGAAGCGACTAGGATGCGGAACGGGTATGTGTACTTCGCTGATCTATACGCTACATGAAAATCGCTGTTGTCTACGCTAATGTCGTATTCCTAATCCTTCTTTAATTAAATATAAATGGACCGTAAATCTGTCCTAGGCAATGAAAACAAGTTAGTTATTCCAGCAACTCCAGACTTGACGAGATTAGGATATGGAACGGGTATGTGTACTTCACTAATCCATAGACTACATAAAAATCGCTCTTGTCTACGCTGATGTCCGATTTGGGCGGTTGAAATAACTATCGAAATAAATTAATCGTATTGTCGACCCACTTGTGTTCAGGTGTTGGTGTCTTTCATGTGTCACCGGAAAATGGAACTTGCAATTCGCCGTGGGCATTGAAAAAGCTGCTGCGAGGCACAAAATGCAATCAAACCGAAATGGGTAAACGCTTGCGTAAAGAAGCAGACATACTGAGACAGCTAAAGCATCCTAATATCGTTGGTTTCCGTGCTTTTTTGGAAACTCCTGATGGCCGCGAGTGCTTGGCGATGGAGGAATGCCACACTTCTCTATGCGATCTCATTGAAAAGCAAGAGGAAGACGTATTTCCCGCGCCTATCATCGAGAAAGTTGCCATCGAAGTGGCTAAAGCTCTTGATTACATACACAATGTTGTACACCTTTTACATGGAGATGTGAAATCCCCGAACGTACTCATCAAAGGTTGGTGTTTTCGACAATTCTGATTCTAACTTCAGAGCACCAAAAAGTCCTCTCTCGAACGTTGTTTGCTGTGAAAGTGAGATCAACTGAAGAATTCTTTTTCATTTCAGGAAATTTCGACGCCATTAAGTTATGTGATTTCGGTGTAACGCTACCATTGAAAGCGGATGGTCATTTGGACACTGCCCTTGCCGGAGACCGAGCTGAATACATCGGTACCAGAGTATGGAGTGCTCCCGAAGTCTGCCCAGAAAAGACCAGCCCGCTAATGATTACCGACAAAGCTGATATTTTTTCGTATGGCTTAACTTTGTGGGAAATGATGGCTAAGACAACGCCACACACTCCGGATATACTGGACGAAACAGATTCCTCCTTCGATGAAGATGCGTACGAAGAAATGATAACCGAGTTAGTGGGTACGTGGGTTACTGATATGATGAAAGGATCATGAAACTGGTCTTGAAGGGCCATAAAAAAATTTTTGGAGGATTTTAAGCCAGTTTAGGTTAGCTTTGAATCTTATGTCTACTCAGATGAATCTTAGAAGAGTTATAGCGAATGTAAAAGTGATTTTAAACTGTGGAGAAGTCTTGAGAAATGTGTCAGGTCTGGAATTCACATGAGTTTGGAAGGGTATTGAAAAGTATTAAACGCGTCTAGAAAAGTCGAAAAAGTTTTCAACATGTCTGGAAGAATCTTCAAGCGTCTATAAACAAGTGTGAGACTGTCTTTAAGATTTTTATTCAAATCTGAAACAGCCTTGACAAGCATTTAAATCTTTCCAAATTTTGAGCTCCTTGGGTATCGAAACTGATATTTCTCAATTAGGTTTTGTACACTTTATTCTCATTGCAGCTTCACGGGGGTAAGGTCATCATACAAATTCAAACAGCCTTTCGTTTCGTTCCACCTTCATTCCCGATACATATTGTCATATTTCAATTTTTTTTTTCAGGCACACGACCAGATATTCCCGAGTATTTCAAGAATATTAAAGAATACGAGAACGTTGTTTCTCTGTTTCTCAGCTGTACAGAAAGCGATTACAAAATCCGATTTTCAGCTAAAAATGTGTTGCAGTTTTATGCAGAAAACATGAGATAGTAAACATGTTACCGTTAATGTGTATAATCAGTTAAAGTGTAGAATTTCAGAAAATATTTACCCATCTTTTGTCCTTCATTCTTTGTCTTCTTGACGGACGGGGGTGAAACTCAAGAAGTCTGCAGTTTTCGTTTGTCCGCACCTCATTCAGAGGTCAAAAACAATCATAAGCCCTGATTTCTCACAATTCATAGCCCTTGGAAGGCGTTCTTTCAAAGCAACGAGGCTGAAACGTTGAATTCTTGTGTAAACAGATGACAGTTAAAGGCCTCCAAAATTTTTAGCCAATTACTCCGTAAGGGGAAGAATCATGGGCTAGAAACTAATGAGCATTTTAATAAAATTGTATACTTTAACTGATTATACACATTAACGGTAGGTAACATATATATTTTTTTAAATTTGTATTGTGCATATAATACTCACCCATATACAATAAAAAGTCTGTCTCGAGGGAATTACTTTAAGATAAAGCAATGTATTCCGTTACGATTGTATGTTACAATACTGTCGTGGAACACTTTCGCCATCCAAGTGCTTACGACTCTTTTAACAGAAAACGTTGTTCAAGTACCCAGCCGGCTTGAATTATTAAAGATTACAGTTTGAACTTTGTTACAAGTGGAACCGATCACCTCATCCATTTATCGAATCGGATCAGGGTGATTAATTATAAAGTTTAATAACTGAGGTAGCGTGTACATCACCTCATTTACCGATAACAATTGGTTTATAAACACTGAAGAATGCGTAGTTCTTACAGTTCTGTAAAATACCTATAAATACTTTTTTCATTTTTTTCTTCTTTTTATTTTGAAATTTGTTCGAAATGATTCCGAATGTCGATATGTCGCGTTACGACCAACAGGGCTGTCTACATGACATGTTCGTCAGACAGGCTCGCGAAACGCCGGACAATGTAGCGGTGGTATCAGTTGACGGGAGTCAGGTAACGCATCCAGGTGTTCTGCAAACCTATTTTAATTTGCTAGTTGTAAATTAACGGATTGATTTTCGGTTTCTAGATGACATTCAGCGAGTTGAATCGAGTGACAGATGCACTGGCGGAACACCTACGCGGCCTCGGTGTCGGTATAAATAAAGTCGTCGGTATTTTGATGGAAAGATGCGTTGAGTACACAATCAGTTATATTGCGATTTTGAAAGCAGGTTATTGATACTTTTCTCCCGTTTTACGCAGAAATTCTGATGAACTTATCGGGGGTTTCATTTACTTGTTCTATCTATGCAGGGGTTTTCATGTAACTATATCAGCCTCATTTCATTGGTCTGGAATTGCCGCATAACCTTCCAAAGAATATGTCTTATATTGCAGAGTGCTACTTTAAAAGTGGGTTACCAGATCAACCTATGAGCGATCCTAACATACGTGGTGGTGCGGTTGATTCTAGATGTCGCGGAATTAACCGCACCACCCTGTATGTCCTATATTATCGTTTACCTGTTGCTATTTTTTGTCGAAAATTGTTTTTAATGGAACTTTGAGAACCCTTAATTTTTCATTCATTAAAGCTACGCTAGAGGACATCCATAATTTGTGGTGTATATGACTAGCACTCATTCACAATAACTCGATAGCTAAAATAATTTTTGACTTCAATTTTGGGAACTCCTGAAATTGAAGTCATTTCTTGTAAAAAAAGAAAAAGAAAAATATGTTGATCAAGTGGACCTTTATCACTCCTTAAAGCATGAGCTAAAAGTTTTCATCGTTAAAAGTCATTTCTCAATCAACTTGCTCAGTGGCGTAGCTAGACTTGGTATGAAGGGGGGAGGGGGATTCGTTTCACTTTTACAACATTACAGGTGTAATACTTACTATTACCAGAATAAATATTAATTGTTCACATTGTCGGCCGATGCCGGGGTGTCAGCACCCCCCCCCCTCGTAGCTACACCCCTGAACTTGCTCATGGTCCTTTAAATATCCATGATTTGGTTATTAAGGTGCACAAAAAAGTTGTTATCCAATGTTTCTTCTTTTATTTTGCTGATAAAATGTACTATTCCCTGTTACAGTGCCAAGTATTTCTTGGGTTGGGGGAGGATGAAATTAAGCCCCCGTATATGTGGGAGTTCGAGGCTACCATATTGACAAAAAGGAAGAGAAGAGGAAAATGAGACTGGGGAGATAATGAAATTGGAAAATTAGGCTGATACAATGAGCATTTTCCCGGTAGCTTTTTAGATCCCAGTCCGCCATTACACAATGCCTTTTTGTCTCGTGAGACTCTGGGTTGTAAAAAATGGACTTGAAGTGATTTTATTCGGCGCGCAACTTGTAACGAATCGTAATGAATCTAGTCGGACGAAATTATTTTTCTCTCCCAAATGAGCTCAAAATGCTGCATAGTCCCTGAGAGGAGCTACTAGTGGAGGGAATGGTCTTTCCAGAATTGTAGGCGTGTATATTGGGAGAGGGAAGAGTTCCCCCCATCCCCTTCCACAAAAATTATGTTGCTACGCTCAGGGCACAATGTACCAACCCGACGAAAAAACAAAACATGAACTTCCCGATAAAAGTTCTTCAAATCCGGATGAATCCTGAATGGTACTGACTCAGTGGGAAGAAGATCCGCCCCTTCAGGTTTCAAAATACTGAAATTGTTCACATTTGCCCGCTTTAATAGTTTCGTGAAGTATTTTGGTTTATTTTTGCTTTAAATATGCATGAAAAAAATAAATTACGAAGCTCTCTTCTATTCGTTTGCTCGCATGAAGAACTTTAAATTCTGGATTTGCTAATGGGGTAGACAACATTTCTCAAGTAAAATATGTTTTACGTTATGCAGAATGTATAGATTTTTTTTTTAACTACTTATAATTTTTTAGAATCAATGTGGTCATTATAAAGTGTAAATTCAAATATGGGAGTTCCGTTGACCGTAGATAAATTTGAATTTTTTCTTTACAAATAATTCCGATTCTTGAACCAGTTTTTCACTTTTAATTGATTCTTATACATTAACAGACCCAATTTCGACACAGTTTCGGCTCATGCCCTTATACCTGCTTATCTTTTCACATGTCAGCAACTCCATCTGTTTCTCTTATCCGCCTTAATAACTGAAAACAGAACAGTCTAGAGTCATCCAAGAGTCACAAACCGTGATCTCAATGCATTCTTATAATCTGTATTTGTCTTTATTTCAAACGACATGAAAAGTTGGAGTTTTAATATATTCGCTTGTCCTCACGATTAATCCAATTCCGGTTAACATTAAATTGGAAAGTAAATTGTAGTATAACATTTTCCTCATGCCTTGGATCCAAAGCTGCGTAAAGAACATGTTCTGAGGAGGGGTTCGAAAATTTCAACTATAATCTTCATAGACGTACTGTAGAGTTTTCCTGCGGAGAGGAGAGCAAAATTTGTTAAAGTCCCAACTGACTCAACTCTCAAAATTCCCAAGTATCAAAGCAGGAAAAAAGTTTTCACTCGTTGGATTTCTCTGACTGACTCAATTCAAAATTCCCAAGTATCGAAGAAGAGAAAAGAAAAAAAAAATTTTTGACTTGTTGAATTTTCCCGACTCCGCCTAACTGAAATGGTAAAATTTTTCAACTGCTGAGTAAAAAATTCCTACCGGGGGGAGTTGCCCCTCCTACCTTCCTATCGGCACGTCCCTGATAACCTTACAAATTTTAATTGACAAGAAAAAAATTTCTCCTGTTCTCAGTTTTCCTAACTTTCTCAAGTTTTCCAACCCTTCAGTAAATAACGACCAAAACACTAGAAAATTTCTTATGACAAGTGTGATGAGGAAAAACGAGCAGATTACTGTTTACAAACTTAATTTTTCCAAGTGTCTAAATTTCTTGACTTGGTATAATTTCACGAATGCGAGGGGAAGAGGGTCCTGTTGCGCTGACCCTGTATAGGATCCCATTTCAAATCTATAATATGTAGTACAGAAATGATTTTGTTCCGTTGGATTCGAGATTCATCCCTAGACGAGGGGGGAGGGGTCATCCTCTCCAGGATCGGAGCGAAGCATTTTGCAGGGTTGGGAATATGGATACCGACGACTGCAATCTTCAAATCTTATTCAACTAGACAGACAAAAATCGAATTTTCTAAAAATGGCCTAATCGTTATTGGAATGTACTGAAAAGGTCAAAAATTCACTAATGATGCCAATATTTAAAAATGATTGCTGTATCTGCTCCCCCTCCCCCTTCCTGCAAAATTGAACTCGTTAGCTTTGATTGCTTTATCTTTGTAGCATATTTCAGATGCTGTATCCCTGACAATTTGACTTCCAGCAGAACATTTTGAAATCAGTAAATTAAGTTCATCGATGAAACTGCTTTCCCAGAAAAATTAAGAGAACTTGGAGAAAATTAATGGAGGCTTCATGTGGTTTGGAGCTCCATCTCCTCCCTCTCATTCATACCTGCACCTAAACCTCCAATAACTTGGGATTTGGCCGAGAGCTAACTGTTTCTCCTCCCTTTCTTGGAAATGTCGAAAACGTATTTCTAGCAATGTAGGCGCTGTTTTGAAAGCCCGGAGAAACGTGTTTTGAGTGAAAGGTTCTGAGGCAAAGCAAGGTGTCTACCAAAGTAACTGGGAAAGGAGATTCCTGTTTTATGTAAGCGCATGAGGAGAGGTCACATTTCCCAGATGGAAAATATCCATGTCTCAGCAAGCAAAAAGGTCTTTGTTTTTCAAATCTTAGCAACCAAAGATACTATTTTATCGAGTCGCATATATTTTCAAAGTCTAATAGCTCTGTCCATACCGGTGTCCGGGCCCGAGGACCAGATTTCTGGATTTTAATTTTAATGCTTATTTGTCGATGCAAATACCCGTTTCATTTCTGTTATTGAACGTACATTTTACGAGTTCACTGAGTATAATTTTGTCTGCAACCATGAATGGGTAAAATCTTTCTTCATATCAGTCTGTTTCCTGAGAAATTACGTCACAAGGTGGGAGCGTATATGTCTTGCAGAACGTAAACATCGAAAGTCTGAGGTGAAAGTGCGGTCGTTCCTATAGGCCTATGGGTATAGTTAACCAATCATAGAAATGAGACTTTGTTTCGTATAGTTCATATATATATTATTAAAAATAACCATCGTATCTTGGCATTTTGTTACTATTTCGATAATAAGTACAGGAATTTCTATTGAAATGAATAGTGAAATGAACTACGTTGAACGTATTTAAATATTATCTAGAAATCTAGATGGTCTGAAACTTTATATTCGTCAAAGATGTGGGTCTCATTCTCATATTCGTATGGTCTGCAACAAGACTGTTAAATCAACCGGGTTGCCGTTTCTTTCAGAAATAACCTGGTAGAATATGTATGGTAGTGGTATGCCGACGAGGGTTGGAAAATGCCCCTTGAAAAAGATTTTCTGTTAGTTGATCGAATTCCCTCAGCTGAACTTCAAAATCGAAGTCCTCAGCCCTGAAAAGATGTAGGACTCTACCATAATGCAATCTCAAGCCTACTTCGTCTACACGTAACTCTTATGCGAGTTACAGGAAGAGAGAGAGAGACAAGCGTGGGACATAGGTGGTCATCCTTTGTAGTTTGAAGTTGAAGTCAAGTAAAAAATGTTAAGAGGTTGGACGTCGATTTCAGGAAAGCAACTCTTCTCCCCACTTTCGAGATTCAATATTCATCTTTGCATTCTGTTAGTTTCTTCTGCCTCTGAAACTTGTATTAACTTGTATCACTTTAACTAAAATTATGTTGTTAATCCGGACAAAACCCCAATAATCATCATTAATTTCAATAATGTATTATATTCTACTTTATGCTAGGTGGAGCTTACCTCCCAATTGAAATGTCTTACCCAGCCACATTGATCGACTCGGTATTAGAAGACGCTCAACCGACTGTAATTTGCACCAAAAGCGCCCACAGGAACCGGTTGAACAGCACCGTGCCTGTTGTCAATGTGGAAGCCTGTTGGTTGGAAACTTTGGGGAAAACGAACCTGAATTCGAGTCCTATTGCGACTGAGAAGACGACATTAGATGATATGGCTTATACTGTGTATTCGTCCGGAACTACTGGCAGGCCTAAAGGTCAGTTAATCCCGCACATGGTTCGAATTGCGGCCACGAAACGGCTGAATCATATTTTGTCATTCTCCAAATAATTTTGTTGTAATTTGAGAAAAAAATTTTCTTCATTTTTAAGGTATACAGTGTCCACATCGAGGTGCAGTATTCGCGTACACATGGCGTCATCTGGCTTATCCTTACGAAAAAGATGATCGCGAAGCTAGCAATATTTTTTTCGTATGGGAAATGTTGAGGCCGTTGCTGAAAGGTGAGTGCTTAATGAATTTATTCGAGAAATGTGAGCTCTTAAAGTATTATAAAGGCTAACAGAATCGTAACAAGGCTGTGGAAAAATTGGTTGTGTATCTCTCCGTTCGGGTGACCCAAAATTTTGCGACTTTTGAAATGTTAAATTTGTTCCTTTTGGTGTGAGAACCTAACAGCCGGAATTTTTTTGACATCCAAGAATTTTGAAGAGTTCCGACGGAGGAATGGGATTACCTATAAAGAAATCTTCAATTTTACTTTGAAATACCTACCTATCCAAAACAACTGGTTTGACCCTTAAAAAATCCTTATTAGTATACGTGCAGAGTCCCTATAGAGGGTGTTCACAAAAAGATAGTCTTAAAGTCAATGAGCTCTGTGAAATTTGGGGTAAAAAGTACACTTTTTGAATTTCGGATTTCAGAAACACTAAATCCATTTATGAAACTTTTTCATCTGAATCCTCATTTTCAAGGTTCCACTGAGGGTGCATAATCTAAATATTACTAATAATAGTGTCTAGATATTATATCAAAAATGAAGTTTTTGGAATTGCAGAATTCGTCTTTGAGGTTATTTTGACTGTAACCCTTACCGATAAAGGTCCACAGGGACGGGGACAAAAAAACGAAATTAGTAATTTAACTTGTAGCTCAAAGGTTTCTACACTCGCTGAATTTATTTTTGAAGTGTTTCCTCCTGAAATCGCCACCGAAAATTATCCATTAGACCGAAGACGTAAACGAATAACTTCAAAAATGAATTCTGCGATTACAGAAACCCTCTCATCAATTGAAGAGTTTTTTTCCAAAATGACTTGAGTCACTTTTTGGCTGTTCTGAGATAGCAACGTAATCTGGTAAAGAATATGATGAAGTACAATCCAGTCATGGTGTGAATTCTCGATTAACGTTAGGTTTGATGTTCTATGCGTTTCAAGTTGAAGTTTGTTTCGAAAGTGGCCTAATACGTGCCATTGCAAAGCTGATAAGAGTAATACAATTACCTATCTATTTTTGTTGTGATAATGCAGTATTTTATGCCCAAGTGGCGTAAGTTAGGTAGATCACTAAACTTTGACGGCTTCTCACACGATTTTGAAAGATGGTAGGATCGGGATGTCTAACAAATTTGAAAATTAAAAATATTGGACTTTCATTGGACTTTTTTCGGGCTTCTTATGTTTTACCACGAGCAGAAAAAGAAAGGACCACACAGAGTATGCTTGAGTACTTCGGAGATATAGAAAAGAAGTCCAAAAAAGTTAGGTTGGGATTTCTGATTCCAAGAATTGGCCCTTTCTTAAAAAATAATGCAGAATGCCACATTTTCAATTTTTATTGAACCTATTTTAAAATTTATTAAAATTATTGAACTTTTATTAAACTTATCGGACCATTTTTCAAATACCCGACTTTTATTGGACTTCACGGCGCGGTAGACACCCTGAGGACGATAATTTTGTTCACACTCGATTGATACTATCCTTGACTGTCGATTTATATCGTTTCCGCTTTCTTTGTGGTGATGGCGTGGCGTACAAACTGTTTTTATCGATTTTCTCAGAACGGCAAAGATTGACTTAGGCCACTTTGGAAAAAAGCTCTTCAATTATACTTGAAGCAATATGTTAAATAATTTCGGAGTTTTCACGTCCCTCTGCCTCCAGTGGGTCAGTGTTGATAGGAGTTACTGTGAGAATAATTCTGAAAAGAATTCAGCCCCATTTTTAATATACTTGATGGTCTTATCCGTAATTTTTTGGTTCTGCCCCTCAGTGGAGCCTTCAAAAGGAGGGTTTGGACCAAAAAATTTTATGAATAGATTTGGTATTTTTAAAATATTCAAGTAGACAGCTGTTTTCATGCTTTTACTCGGTTTCTGTGGCCTGTAATGTTCCAAATTCAAACAGTATATTCTGTACCTCACAGGGACGTACCGATAATGGGGCAGGGGGCAACATACCTCCCCTGTAGGAATTTTTCAATCAGCAGTTGGGAAAGTTTACCATTTCACTCAGGCGAGTTGGGAAGATCCAACAAATTGAAAGTTTTTTCTTTTTTTTTTCTGCTCTGATACTTGGTAATTGAGTTGAGAAGTTGATAAAACCGAACAAGTCAAAAGGTATTGATACTTGAATTTTGTGTAAAGTCAGTTGGAAAAATCGAACAGGTCAAAAGTTTTTTTTTTTTCGCTGTGATACTTAGAAATTCTGAGTCGAGTCAGCTGAGACATTCACAATTTTTACCCCCCCCCCCCCGGGGGGGGGGAACTCTTTGGTACGTCAAATTCAACTGAGCCTGTTGACCTCTGAATTGACTTTTTTTCAAAGTTTTCGGTGAGTAACAGTAAGTAGTCTGTCCCTACCCTTGTGAGAATGATTTTTATTGTCAACTCAATTATTCTGGACGAACTCAATGGTATGGAAGATTCGAATTCGTTATGGGGAATTCTACGTTAAACTTGACCCCTCCCGGTGGAACCCCTCAAAATTGTTCGATTTCCAATACAGTATATTATTTTCAGTTATACTCGTACCTACTTCATGAGGAGACGTAAAACGCTTACATGCATTTTGAAATAATTTCCAATTGTTCCCAGATGTTGGCACTCATATACGTCATTGGAGCTATAAAGGGATGGGCAGAAGGAATCTCTTTAAAAAAAAAAGTTTTGAACACATTGTTTACTCATAAGAACGGGGAAAATAACAGGATTCCTTACTATACGGTACTACCCTAAACTGTTTTACTAGAAACACTGTAAACTTTTTATCTCCTAGTGAAAGAATAAACGAAACATCGTTATTGAAGTCTGTCTTGCGTCCTTATTGATACATTTTTCAGTTTTAAACCCGATCATTCATAAAAACTGCTCATGCTATATGCTTTGATATACCTTGATAGTTTTCTGTGTTTTCTTAAAATGTAGTTCATGCATCTGAATAGCCTCTGTGGGACCGAATTTCGATTTACTTAATTATGTTGGCGTGTGCACTGATAGCAAGCGCATCTTACAACAATTTGTACCTTCTCCCAATTTTGTAATATGCTTGTATTTCAACACCTCATCATCTCTCGAGCTTCAGTGGACCAAAATTGAAAACCATGCTGTATTACTCGCATTATTCATAATTTACGACGTATATTTAACTGACACCTAGTAATTCTATCAATATTACCTGGAATAGGTGTTCCTTTATACATAATACCAGATACGGTAATCTACGACCCTCCGCAGCTGATGGAATTTCTGCGTAAGAACAGTATTACCAGGATGCTATTCACTCCATCGCTAATTCAGATGATTCTCGATACCCAGAACCCTGCAGTGTTGGCTAGCAGTTTCAAATCTATGCGGTAATTCACTCATTTTTAAATTCATGTTGATTCATTTTCTGAATTCGGGTTATCGACTGTACGATTTTCAGGCAAATTTGGCTGTGCGGTGAAGTGGTGACAACGACGCTCAGAAATCGAATCGCATCCGTTTTCCCGTGGGTGAGCATTCTGAATTTGTACAGCATATCGGAATGTCACGATGTGTCGTGCTCAGGTAATAAATAATTTTTGTCATTGTGTCGGTTAGTAACTCAGCTTAAAATATTGTTTGGTTCGAGGTTATAGAAATGGACCATTAGGTTTAAGGTAGCCATGGCGTCACTGAACAGTGTGAGCCCTCCACTTAAGCTTCGTAAATCCGTTTTACTCTGAGGAAAAACTCAGTCACTTGTATTTTCGAGTAACAAAATGGACAACCCTGATTGCTGACACTTTCCATTCCGAGCCATTTCTTCCTCCAATAATTACTTTGTCATTAAAAAAAAAAGTCTTTAGATTAGGGAAATACTTGTCCTCCCTGCATGTGAATCTATAGCTCAGACTATTTCAAATCTACTTACGTCTTACTAAAATAGTTATCGGCCTAAAGCTGGGCTGTAAATAATCAGGTAGGGACATATCGAAGAGGAGAGGGAGGTTCCCAAACATTTCCAGAGTTGTAAAATTTAGTAAAATCGACACGAAACTAGATCAGCAGTTGGAATATCTCAAAAGTGTTGATTCTCTCTTGCTTGCTCGCTTGTAGATTTTTAAAAGTTGAAAAGTTCCGCTAGTTGGCAAAATTTGCGAGACACTTCAGTGCGTATTTGCGTACTTGCAACTGAGGATAGGATTTGGACGCACACCCCTCAAAACCTTGATTTTTTCAGAAAATAACTATATGTAGAGCCGACCTGGGTTTGGGGGGCTCATGCGGGGGCTGACCATCAAAATATTACCAATAATTTCCCGTTGCTCGTATAATTTTTCAGTATTTTTTCTGGGGGAGGGAGCGCTAAGCTCCACCTCCATCCCATTTGCGCCTCTGTGCCAGCCTCTGAAATATATATATATATATATATATATTTTTTTTTTTTCATCAAACACAGTCTAAACAAATGATTTCATATAGGGTGAATCGGGGCAAAAAGTGGACAAAATTCAGATTTTCTCATATTTCTCAGACTTATAGTTACTTTTTCCAATGAAAAGTGTATGTATGTGTAGCTTTGATGTTCCTCTGCACTTCGCCCTTAAAAAAAAAGTGCAATATACTATTGTAGTGCCCTTAATAAATGACTCTGTTCACTGATTACCTCAGTGACAGGGGCAGAAAAAGAACGTGTATTTTAAACGGCAAAATTCATATTGTTAAACTATTGAAGTAATAAATTTATCTGTTAACAATTTTCATGGAGAGTCAAGTATCCTCGATGGTAAATGTAATTTTGAAGAACTTATATCACTTTTGCCTTCTCAATCGTCATTTTGTCCTCTATTTAGGAAAATGAAAACTTGGATGATTCGGAACACGCCTCATAAATAAGCAAGTTACTTGATTACTGCTAATTTAGACTTGCATACTGGGAGGCTTGAGGCTGTTTTCTAATTAAGAATGCGGGCTCCATGATTGTTCATAAAAATTACTTCATGAAATTGAATTACTTAACAGGTTCACCATTTGCCCCAAAACTAAATTAACAGGTGCACTATTTGCCCCAGAGTAATTTCTTTTTCGCCCCGTCAGGGTTCAGTATTTGCCCCCAGAGTATTTGGAACTTTTTCAAGTCCCAAATAATTATTTTTTGCTTTCAATTACGTAAGAAGAATGCTGATAGTTGGTTTTATCGATTCATGTGAAAACATTGCAAATTAATGAGGAATTTTAGAATAAATTACCTCCCTCCCCCCCCCCACAAAATATAATTTTTTAAAGAGAAAAATGGGTATTCTTTCATTGTAAATTCTCTTGAAAATGTTAATGGGAAAGGTATTTAACACTTCTCTTACTGTAGCAGTAGAAGGTCCAAGCAACACTATAGCATCAAGATTTCCCTTCAAGTGTACAAATCCAGAGAGATATAGCCGGTTCAAGTTTTGCCCCAGAAATTGGTGTCCACTTTTTGTCCCGGGTCACCTTATTTTTTTAGCTCGAAGTGGAAAGATCTGTTCCTTATCCTATGAAAAAAATCAATTTTTCCGCAAAGGAAGGAGTATGAGACACGTCATCCCCTTTCAAATTCAAACGGGCAGATATGAAGAAAACTATCCAAATTGGGTTTTATGGGGTCTCTAAATTTGAATATTGCGTTCCATATCTGATCCCATCCAGATTCGAGCCCACAGAATCGAGCGTCCCTTTCTTTCTAGGAGAGGGGAGTGTACATTTGATTGATTTGAAAAATCGGATTAGGTATTAGGTACATCAGTATTGGATCCAACATCTGGATATACGAAATCAGCGATCACCCCTTCCCTCGAAAGAATAAATAAATAATACATTTTTGGTACTGTATTTTTAATTTATGAAGACAACTCGATTTTGTCCATTCAAAGCGTGAAATTTGGATTTTCGGGGTCCAAATGGAAGAAGTCTGATTGAAAATCTGAAAATGTTATCGGTTATTCAAAACAAGGGACTTGAAAATCTCGCCGACTACGATAGTTGAGCTGATATTTTCCCGACTGAAATCTGAAAGTTGATGTTGCGTCCAGTCTCCCCTTTTAGAGATGGATTTTTAATTGGAGAAAACGCTACAGCTCTTCACCTAATGATCCTCGTTTGACTCACGCCAAATCAATTTCACGTTTTTGAGAAAAGTTGAGTGAGAGCAGCGACCCAGAGCCGCCCATTTTCGGCTCTGGCTCCACAAATGTCTCGAAGGTTTCGGTTCTGTGTTCAAGCGCTGCTACTCTTTGGGCTGGCTCTGATTTTGAGTGTTTAAAATTAGCTCGATGTTCCAGTTTCCGGAAAAATTCGAAACTGGGCTCTCGCTTAAGGAAAAACGGTGGATCCGAGCAAATTCGGCTTCCATTCTTCTTTCTTCGCTCCTGTCCATTAATATCACTCCGTCTTCTATCCGGAACCATAGAGCTAACCACAGATATAATTCCTAATTTTTGGAAATTTCGTAAATAGCCTAAGGGATCAAGAAGCCAGGGAAACCAGACGGGCAGCCATCTTCATACCGGCCAATCTGCTTGCTCGACACCGTGGGGAAGGTGTTCGAGCGGACGATCGTGGATAGGCTGGAGGCGCACCTGGAGAGGCGGAGGACGATCTCGAACAGCCAGTACGGCTTCAGGACCGGCCGTTCGACAGCGGATGCAGCACTCAAACTGAAGGCGATGGCGGCAAAGGCGATACGCGAAGGAGAGTTCTGTGCGGCGGTCAGTCTGGACATTCGCAACGCCTTCAACTCGATACCGTACTCATGTGTGGTGTTGGCGTTGGAGGAGGCGCGGGTGCCGGGCTACCTCGTGCGGATTATCCGGAGCTATTTCTGCGGGCGTCGGATCGAGATGGAGTCGGCGACAGGACCAGTCACGAGGGCGATGACGTGTGGCGTTCCTCAGGGGTCGGTCCTCGGACCCACCCTGTGGAACGTCGCCTTCAACGGGTTGCTGCGGCTGGCGGTCCCACCAGGCGTGAAACTCATCTGTTATGCCGATGACACGCTGGTGGTGTGCCAAGCCGCGACAACAGCGGAGGTTGCGACCAAGGTCAACCGGGCGTTGGAGTTGCTGACCAGATGGATCGAGTCGGCGGGATTGTGCTTGGCGGTGCAGAAGACGGAAGCAGTTCTGTTCACGACGCGCCGCAAGTACGACCAACCAACGTTCGTGCTGAAAGGCGAGAGGATCGCGCCAAGTCCAGCGCTGAAGTACCTGGGGCTGTGGTTCGACGGGAAGCTGTCGTTCCGTGAGCACTTCCGGAGAGCGGCAGAGAAGGCGGACCGGGTCGCCGGGCAGCTGTCGCGACTGATGGCGAACCTGGGCGGCCCGCGGGAGCAGAAGCGGAGGTTGTACGCGAACGTCGTGCTTTCGGTCCTGACGTACGGCGCACCGGTTTTCGCGGACGCCGTCCAGACCCCGTACTGGAGAGTGGAGCTGGAGAAGGTTCAGCGGAGAGTCGCGCTAAGGTGCGTCAGCGCGTATCGCACCGTGTCAACGGAGGCGGTAGGCGTGCTGGCGCGCCTTCCACCCATCGAGCTGAAGGTCGACGAGTTGGCGCAGTCCTACAAGGCGCAGAAGAAGGCGAGAACGCGGCAGGAGGCACGCCGGGCGAAGCGTGGCATTCAGCTGACCACGCTTCAGCGATGGACGGAGAGGCTCGCCCAGTCTTCGAAAGGCGAGTGGACTCGGGAGCTGATCGGCGAGCTCGACCTGTGGTTAGGAAGGAAGCACGGAAGCCTGAACTTCCACCTGACCCAGGTCTTGAGCGGACACGGCTGCTTCGGGTCATACCTGTACCGGATGGGCTTGGCAGCAAGCGCAGAGTGCACCCATTGTGCAAGCGGAGAGGAGGACACGCCGTGGCATACGCTGTTCGAGTGCGACGCCTGGGAGGAGGTGAGGCGCGGGGCGGTCACGATCGATCCCGGAGACGGCGTGATCGACCGTCTTGCGCCGGACACCTTGGTCCCGGAGCTGTTGAGGAGCCGAAGCGGTTGGAACCGGGTGTCGGGTTTCGTTTCGGCCATCATGCGACGGAAGATGGAGGCTGAGTGGTCGAGACAGAGGACACAAGGAGGAGAAGCGGATGTTGCTGCTGCTACTGCGGCGGCAGATACCATCCAGCGAAGCTCGCCCGTAGCACCAGGGCTGGAGCAGAGCTCGCCCGCAGTGCAAATAGCCTAAGGGGTAGTTGAACATTTTGTAGGTAAAATAGTAACGA
Source organism: Acanthococcus lagerstroemiae (assembly GCA_031841125.1). Lineage (NCBI taxonomy): Eukaryota > Metazoa > Arthropoda > Insecta > Hemiptera > Eriococcidae > Acanthococcus > Acanthococcus lagerstroemiae. Next base: position 36,287,412 of record CM063108.1, on the reverse strand, counting down.
ATCTACAAAACAGAGAGCTAGCGCTTGGAGCTGGATCCCGAGAAAAATTATTTTCTGGAGCCAAAGCTCGGGAAAATTATTCAAAAAATTATTTGCTGGAGCCGGAACCGATTTCTGACTCCGACTCCAATTTTGGCTCTGGCACTTCTACCTTACTCACCTCCTCCTTCTCTCTCTCTTTAACCTCCGTTTGTACCCCTCTCGTTTTCTAAAAATGACTGGAGACGGAGCCATACCTATATTTTTTGGTAGAGCTGGAGACTTTCACACTTTTTTATTTTATTTTATCGAAGCTGGAACTAGAGCCTGGGAAAAATTATTGACTACAGCCAGAAACCTAAAAAAATTATTCATCAGAACCGGAGCTAATTTTGAGACACATTTAGTTAGAGGCGAAGCTCAATTCAGATTTGTTTTGAGCTGCTGCTACAAAATTGTACCTAAATCTCAACTTGACAAAGAAAAAAGAAAGAAAAAATCGAACTTAAAAAATGAATTTTTTCTGGCTTGGGAGGCAAGAGAATAGAAGTTTTGTACTTTTCCCTCTGATTCAGGGGGAGATCGTCATACTTTCCCTCATTTCTGCCACTGCCCGAAAACGATAAAAAAATGCTTCCGGCACCGCTCTGCTCCGGGTCCCTGACTTTGAAAGATAAAAATCAGAACTGAGACAAGATTTTTTTGGAACTTGTAGAATTTTATTAAAAACCGAGTTAGCTATCCAACATGAGCCTCGCGTTAGACACTTCTCATATGTAATGCGCTTCCAGCGAGAATGTTGTAAATTAGCTGACCAACTTTTTGAACGGACTGAGATGCGGAACGAAAAAAAAAATTATTACTTTTAGAGAAAAATATTTCTCGATACATAGAATGCACTCATGGGTTTTTTGCAATTAATTGAAAACAGTTGTGCAGCTTCTTTCCACAAATTACGAGTAGGTCAATCAATTTACTGTTTCTTTCAATTCAGAGGAAAATAGTACTGTGGGATTGGTACCCCTCTGTGATGCTTACTTCTCATTTCAGTCCTTCGGTAAACCAGTTAACACGCAGAGTGAATGTTAGCTTGGCTACATGCGTGCCTGTTCTTATATCCGTGGTGAGGATTCATCGTGATTGAGTAAAAGCAAGAGCAAGAGGTGAGGTACCACAACTTCTGACTTCCGATAAAATTCTTGATTAAACAAATGGTCTGATATAACCTTGTATATTTGAACGCATCTGTAACCCGAGGTATCGTAACATAGCGCCGATATGTATACTCACAACTGTGTCTGACATTATCTGCGAGTTTGGGAGGGACGCCATAATTATCAAAACATATTGCGATGAATAAAATTGACTATTTTCAGCCAACAACGACCCCCATCTTCTGCTTGATTTTGTTACTTAATAAACTCGCCCAGATCTTAGTTTAATAGAACACCAGACTTCCCACTGTACCATTGGTGTACATTGTATTTCATCATAATTGAAGAAGACTTTCATCTGCTTTTTGTCGAGCACGTCAGAACTCGTCGTGGTAACATGACATTTACCTTGAGAAAGTGTAGAGCCACTTGGGTGCACTAGAACTTAATAATTTGCAAAACTGCTATAAACGCCGCTTAACACACCAGCAATCCTTTCTCAGCGTACAAAAATTAACCCTATTAATATTTTGCATATCTTGCAAACTGAAGGGGTTAAGTGATTTTCAATTCTAACTTCCTGAAAACTACTTCTCTGCACTACATTCTATAAATACTCTTCACAAAAAGAAAAGCTCCTGAAATGTACCAAAATGGACGATACCCATGGAATTTTATCATACTCACTGAGAGGAGCTATTCTTTGACCAAGTCTTCTACAAAAATTGTTGTACGAATGATATTTTCCACTTTTATTTTCTTTTTGTTCTATGTATTAACCCCCTTTTTAAATGGCATTCGTTCGACCAGATTTAACCGACAATTTTGGGCTTGAAGCGCGAACGTATTGTCCGGTCGGCAAAATCTTTCCACAAGTGCGCGTTTTCATCATGGATGAAAATTTCAACACAAAGTCGATAGGAGATGCTGGCGAGGTGAGTACAATATTACTAGTTTTACCCACTGTCAAATTCTCGAGCCCGATGTTCAGGGGCGTAAGCAGAACTTTTTTTGGTGGGGGCTAGAACTGAGAAAAAAAAACTTGGGCGGGGTGAAAACTCGATTTACCTACTTCATTTGGTACCTACCTATTTTCGTGAATTAATTCTGAAAAAATTTCGAATTTTTTAGGGGGGATAGGGGGTAGCCCCCTGGTTGCGCCGTTGGCTACGTTAATTACTGTTCGATTTCTTCAGATTTACATCGGAGGGCCCGCGCTGGCCATTGGCTACCTCAATCGGCCCGATTTGAATGAGCAGCGGTTCATCAGCATTCCTGCTCACCTCGCTCAGACAAATGGAGAGAGACTGTACAGAACGGGTGACTGGGGCTATTTGCTAAGCGATGGCAGCCTCGAAGTGATCGGCCGATGCGATTCAATGGTCAAGATACGAGGATACACAATCGAATTGAAAGTAAAAACTGAAACATTACAAGATGTTTTAAGTTTTAATCGTAAATAAGCGATGACTTATCATTTTCATAGATTGAATACGAAATCCCAGAAATAACGGCTAGGGGTTGCGAACGTGATTTTTTATACAGAGGGACCACTTGCCCAAGAATATTTATGCGGGGGAAAATGATACGTACTTCCCTTCTAATTATGTACTGTAGCAAAACTGCCATCCCTTCTCCTCGTCGCCACCTGTGATGTTTCCAGCAAACATGTAAACCTGGATATTCTTATTTCCTCCCTAAGGCCGTTGAAAACGCGTTACTGAATGTACCGGAGGTGAATATGGCCTGTGCGGTGGTCGTGGGATCTGAGGGAAGTGACAAAATGTTGGTCGCCTACATCGTCTCGGAGGAAGGTTTTTCGCATAACGTTGGGTACTTGCGTGCAAAGCTGAAAACGCAGTTGCCATTCTATATGATCCCTTCACGTTTCATTTTCCTGGACAAGTGAGTAACTACGTTCAACTATGGTGGATACTCCTTAACGAGATAGTTTGCGCGAACCTTTTTTCAATCAACTGAAACAGTATAAAACATGAAGAGGCTCAAAGTCCGCCCTAATTTTCGAACTCTCGTTGTTCTCATACAAGCCGAGGATGGGTGGAAACTGATAGAAAAATAAAATGAGTGGGCGAAGTGTTCTCTTTTTTCCCTGCATCTGCTCAAAATGAGTTCTGCGTCGAAAATTGGCGAGTTTAAATAATCGCGATCCACATTCGCAGAATACCAATCCTCGATACAACCGGGAAGGCCAATAAAAAAGAATTGCCGGAGGTTCGCGCCTTTAACGAAGACGACGTCATCATTTGTGACGAGTCGATGGACGAGATGGCCAAATATATTGCGCAGGTGTGGTGCAGAGTTTTGAAACAGTGTGCCGTAGACGCAGATGATAATTTCTTTGATCTAGGCGGGTAAGTATATTACTGTATGAAACCCATTGTAATGTAAGGAAAATTTATATTATCTACACTGCGGAAGTACCAAGTCCGTGATAGTGCTGAACGCTGATTGAGTTAATAACACTCGTAGTTTCTGATTTATCTAATACGTAAAAACGTTCGATTTCAGTCATTCATTGTTGGCAGCCGTTGTAGTGGGCCAGATAAACGAGAAATTTGGCACGACTCTCCGAACTATCGATTTATTCGCTAATCCGACTGTGAAAGCTTTGTCGCAGAAAGTAAAAACAGGTGAAAATAGCAAGATGGACGCCGTAGATCTACCTGGGGAGCTGAAGAAGTTCACCATTCAACAAGTGTACGTATTACACTAGATCTAATGATGAGATTTGAAAGCATTTGTGTTCGTCAGTTGGTTACACTGGTTCTGGTGAGCTTGTTAGGATGGTACGTGACTAACTTAACTTTAATCCCACTGAGATTTGCGAAATGCGAAAGAAATATTCCATTCGACTAAGCAAGAAATACAGTGTGCTAATGAAAATAGCAAAATTTTCGATTTGAGTTGCCAATCAAAGATCAAGAATCTAATTTTGATTGGAATCACAAATTACAGCAGTCTCACGGTAATTCGAAGTTCAGGGGACCAGGCAAACAGTTCGAATTATGGACGTTTTTGAATTATAGAGAGTTCGATTTATGGAGAGTCATGTGGAAAAAATTCAAATTTCAGAGATTTCACCATTTTATCGTTCATTCTATGCAAATTTCAAAAAATGCGCGTCAGCCGTTATTACCTCTGTGTATAGTAGGTATACTGCATCAAATCAAGATTCGTGCATGTAACTACGCGTGATAAAAGTCGGTGATCTGCTTGACGTTTTTCACCATAGTCCGATCATCATATTCGTTTTCCAACATGGTCAATGCCTTGAAAACTACTCCCAATGTCCTTTCATCCATTTCTGACTACTGGAAAAAACAGTGCAGTCTAAAGATTTGGCATCTTTTGAATGTATAGATAGGAACCTCGACGTCACTATCATCAGCTTCAGGTTCTGAAACGGATTGAGAGGCTTGGGCTGCAATTGAGGATTTTAAGATTTCCCGATCGGAAATAGTAGTGCCTGAAGTGGTAACGTTATCGTCAATGTGAAAAATTCTTCAAACGTCACACCAACACCAAGTTTGTTCCATGGCGTATCTATAAACCTTGATGAGTATGGTGATAATGTTAGGCGACCCTTTTGCTTGAGTATGGTTGACAATGTTGAAGCTGGGATTTCAAAACGTGTCGCTACATTTTTTATCTTCATTCTCAACCGCCACGATCACTGTTTTATCAGCAATTGATAAAACACTTGTAGGTACTTAACGGGAATCATGTGTAGAGAGGTATTGTATACTTCGAGTACCTACACAACATCAAACCATTGAAAACGTGAAATATCTGATAATCTCATAAATATGATTAAACTTTTAAATTAAGGTGTCCCGCCAGCCTTTCTACGTTTTTTTTTCGCCCACCACAGCTTCGAATTGTAAAGGGGACCAAAATATGTGGAAAATGCCTGTACTGCCTTCGAATTACTGAGGGGACCAAGAGTTTGTTTTGAATTATGGAGGTTCGAATTACCGAGAGACTATACTATAGGTATTTCCTTTATTGGTATTTTTATGATCCGAAGATCATTCTTTTCAAGTATTTTAATCGAAAAAGTAGACCACGATTTGATCTTAAAATGAAATTTTCAATTATTTTCACCGACACCTGTAAAAGAATCTGTGAAACACTTTTTGACCGTTAATACGAAATATGATTTGAATCGCAAATCGCTGGTTCCAAAAAATCTTGATTTGCTGATCCACGATTTATCGATCGTTTGATATTTAAACTGTTCTCAAGTTCCGGATAAGAAAAGTACACTCAGTTCCCCATATATTGTGCTCATCTCTTTGAATTACCTCGTAGATTTTCATTAAAAATTGTACACGTCCTTACAGAGGAAAAGAGATAAATGCGAAAAAGAACACCGGTGGCTGAGCCTTTTCCTGGTCTCATGTTTACCGTTTTTGGAAAATTAATCTGCGGAGTGTATAGTGTGGGGATCAAATGTCATTTGAAGATTGTTTTTGTTTAGAGCTGACACTTGTAAAAATTCCACAGATAATACTAACGGTTTTCATTAGAATCTTTGGTTACCATTGTACACTTAAAAAAAAAAAAACGGAAAATAATTGTTCCTTGTTTTATTTTAAGTATACATACAAGAATGACTACGCAACATTCTCTCAAACCCGTCAATATTATTTAAAATAAATCCCATCTAAAATTCTGTGCTGGTCAGAAATAGGCACTGTTTCCAACTTTGAAAACTGCTCTTGTTCTCTGAAGCAATCGAAACTCGACTTACTCCTTATGTCTAAAATCAGCTGCTTTTATAATACCGGCAACTGAGATAATATCGGACACCAATGGTAATATCGGCCACTGATGACTTGTTCACTGATAATGATACTAGCGCTCCTACAAGTCATGAGTAGCCGATATTACCCCCCCCCCAGTTGACAATAGTCTGCCATTAGTTGTTTCGTGTATTTGTCTCATATTCAGATCTTGAAGCCCTGACCGACCGACTGGTTGATGGCCTGTCTAGCTGTCAGAGATTTCTTGTATACCTACCTACGATGTGTTATTGCTCGTATATGTACGTCTACGTCTTATCATCTGGAGTATCACTGCCGTAATAAAGACATTATCTGACCACCTAATCAGCTAAAAACTCAAGTTTTTTCATGGGGAAGAGGGAGGAGGAGATCAGGTAAAGACATTCTTAATAAGATACATAATGAAGTTTGTTTTTATTTCAGAGGCATAACTGACTCTGACGAAGGAATCGTTTTGTGTTATCAGCTGACTTTTTTTCGGAGGGGAAGTAGGGAGATCAGGTTTTTAATTTAGAGAAAGATAGTGAAATACATTTTTAGTAAACCAGTTTACTTAGCCGATGAATTCAAATGAAATTTAAATATTTTTGTAAATTCTAGTTCCTTTTGTTTTCTTTTTGATTTTAATGTTTGTTTAAATTTTAAATTTTGTACTTCATGAGCAATAAGTAAAGGTACGTCAACTGGAGTAATATTGTCCACTCATGCTTGTATACTGATAATGATACTAGCGCTTCTACAACAAGTTATGAGTGGTCGATATTATCACCAGTGTTCGATATTACCCCAGTTGATGGTACGTACTTTGCTCATAAATTTCAAATATTTAATGCACTTTGACAATAATTCCGAATAATTGTTTTTCTTGTGATACACTGTCTTGAAATTTCTTGAATAAATTGAAAATATTTATAAAATAAGTTTGCAATTTGTAGAATAAATTTCAATTTTTTTTGGAATGAATTGAAAATTATTTACCCAATGAATTCAGAATTAATTATTAAAAAATTTTTAAATCCAAAATCTTTACAAATTTTAAATGTTCTTAAATGTGAATTTTTATTTTATTTCATATTTTCTTATTCTTTGTAAATTGTGTATGTTATCATTTTCTTATCTTGAAATTTCTGATGAATTTCTTTTTTTTTTCTTTAGTTATTCAGACTGTATCTTTTCTGACTAATTAGTGATCTCTCTGTATTACTAAGAACTGATTCTCCTTTTCCGCCTCCGAAGAAGAAAAAATGCCGGACGGGTTGCCTACCTAAAAATATGGAAGATTGTAGAGACAGACCAGCTATCTTCAGGGACATAATCTGTTCCGACATAAAAATGAGACGACATAAGGTGACATAATCTTGCTATGTACTAAAAACCTGTTCTCCACCTTGGGGAAAAACGTCAGTTGGGCTTGTAAAAACATATAATGCCAAAACCCCTACATCTCTGAGGTAATGCTCGAAAAAGGGCACTGACTTCGTGTCGGGGGAGCATTTCTCCTGGCTGAAAGAAATTAATTTCCATGGAAATGTATAAACCAGAGAACTGCATGCTTACCTACGCAGCTGACCGTTACCTAGTATTAACAACACGGTACTGTGAATTATACCGGGTTCGTCAAACTAGGTACCTAGTTTTCCCTGTTACCTAGTACCAGGAGGTAAGATATGAAACTACCTACCTAGTTGAAGAACAATCCTCATCAGTGGCGTAGCGTGTCGTAAAAGGGGCGGCAGAGAGGGGCTAAGATATTTTTACCCGCTCTCAAAAGATTTCTACCCCTCTCAAAAAAATTTTTTTTTTCACTATCCAAAAAAATGTTGCCGCCAAAAATTTTTAACCCAAAAAATTTTTCCCCAAATTTCCCAAATTTCCCATTTTTACCCCTCCGCGCCAAAAATTTTTAACCCCAAAAAATTTTTCACCCCCAAAAATTGTTGGCCCGTCCCCCCGAATTTGTACCCCAAAAAATTTCCACTACTCCAACCATTTTTACCCCCACCAACAATTTTTTACCCCAAAATATTCTTCCCCCCCCCCCCAAAAAAAAACACTTTCCCACCCCAAGGAATATTCTTACCCCCTCTCCAAAAAATTTTTACACCTCCTCCCTCCCCCCTGCTTCATGTTTTCACACGGTAGGAAATCATGGAACGTTTTCTTTCTACCAGGTAAATCCCGGTAAACCGGGTACTTTACCCAGCCCCTCGCAAAATTAAAAAAAAAAAAAGTTACTAGGTGCTACCCGGTAACCCGGTAATACACTGTACCTAGTACCGGGTGGTACCAGGTAACTGATAATACCGGGTACCGGGTATCAAAACTAGGTAGTATAGGTATTTTACTGTGTTGTTACCTACCCGCTGCAGTACTCTGGTATAAACACGATTTTCGCTCAGGTATACTTTGTAGTATGTCATAGTAACAGGAGCGTTACGGTTTTTGCTCAAGTATACCCAGTAGTATGACGTCATAGTAACAAGAGCGTTACTGTTTTCGCTCAAGTATACCCAGTAGTATGACGTTATAGTAACAGGAGCGTACCAGGGGCGGGGGAGCGTTACGGTTTTCGCACAAGTATACCCAGTAGTAAAAGCATATAAAATGCTAAAACCTGTTCTCCGCCTCGGGGAAAGACGTCAGTTGGGTTGCCTACCTGAAAAATCCGACAAAATTCAGGGGTAGACCAGCTACACCATCTTCACCATGATATAAGAGACATGAGATTTTTTTATATATTGCTGATAAAACATAAAGGTATAAGCGACAGATAAAAGACAGACTTGAGACTTGGGATGTACCCGGTATAAAAATTACTGATAGCTACCTTCTCCTTCCCTACTGATGAGACGTAAAGATATAGAGATAGATATGAGATCTGGGACTTTTTTTCTTTTCTTTTTGGGTTCCCCGATCCCCACCGTGGGGGGCGGGCGAACGTATTAACACATATAAATGTTTGCATCGCTTACCAGTCACATCACTGCATGTGTCTTATGGAGTCTCCCACTAAACCCAAATTTCACCAGACGGGTTCTCATTGGGTGTCGCAGGGGACCCCTCACAATCTTAATGTACATATACTTCCCTCCTTTTTGGCCAAGCCGGACCTCCCCTTATGGGGGAAGCGGATCTTACAATCTTATGTTAAAATCAATGTTTCAGTTCTGGTATCTTCTGCTTTCTGCATTCATAACTGCGCAACTGCGTTCGGTTACCTTGTGTTTATGAAATTCGATGGGCACTGCGCCCTGTTCGTGCCCTGCCTCGTCCTGGAGGAGATGGAGATTTTTCTTGGCACCCGACTTACTATGGACTCACCTACTAGGGAACGCAGCCCGCCGCCCGTGGTTGGCGGCCATTGATGAAATCTTCTACTGCAGCAGCGGCGACGGCGATGGTGGGGGCGGCCTCTTCCGGCTTCGGATTCACCCCCACTTTCTACCGGGTTCTTCGACCTCATCCGGCCTGATTTTCCTCACCTGCGGGATATGCAGGGTTCTCTAACACCACAGGTTTGTCACTACCCGTCGCATATACCGCAGGTGCTCACGGCTACCGACAGCCCACCGGTCACACTTTCGGAATACGTGCCGAGGTGTTTCTGGGCTAATACCGCAGGGGCACTGGTCACTATCCCGGCGCTTCCGGCGATGTAGGCCCGATGCGAAGCATCGGTGCCCGGAAAAGCGCCTGTGCCAGGAAGAAATCCATCTTGCGTAATTCTTCCATCTGCTCTTGCTCTTCCATCCTGGCGCGAACGTCAGAGAACAGCGCCTGTGTCCACTGCGCCACCGTTGTGTTGACCCACCAGCGACGGTTCCACTCGTCGAAGGTCGCCCAGCGGAGCTGACTTCGCCACTCGCTTAAGGGGAAGGTGTCGCCAATCCTCCACCCTGAACCCGCTCTTCACCAGGTACTTAACATCAGCAGGTCCAGGGGAGGCGTCGCGTTGATAACGGCTATTCCCTCCGTACTGACGCTATGGTACAGTCCGGCTGCACAAGATGTCACTTCTCCGTTTCATTTTATTTATCTCCGCTCTGTGTCACAGCTCGTGTACGCGATGGTGATACAACGAGCTTCAATAAAAATATGGACTGAATATGCAGCCGCTGAGAGACCTGGGGCCTACCCTACATAACTTACTAACAGAGAGCTTCTCCTCCCTGAGACTTGAGACATGGATCTCTCATCTGTTCATTGCTGATAGCTGATCTGTATACGGAGACATGAAAGTAAACATGTGGCTTTGTGACTTAAGATGCACCCGATAGGTTGCCTACCCGATAAATACAGCAGGCGCAAGCCAGTTACCTTAGAATTTAAAACTATAGTTCTTTGTGTTTTGTTTTTTTTTAGGAGCATTCCAGATTACCGCCACAAAACTACCTCGCCTCTCCCCGCTCCTGTACAAGTTACCTTGGAATCCAAGATTATAATTGTTCCCTGTTTTTCTGTAGTTTCCAAACCATGTTGTCTTTCTATAGTTTTTCCAAATCAAGATTGTCTGGCAGTGACATCTTCAGCTGCATGATGATGTCATTTCATCTGGGTGGCTTAGCTTTTCCCCGAGTATTGACGTTATTTTATAACCTAAAAATGAATATCTGGTTCAGTAGTTCAATGGCTTGTAGCGCTGAGCAGGAGACCGACACAAGCGAAGCGAGTATTGGTTCATAGGATTGGGTCGCAAAGCGATCAGAGGGCGAAGCCTCTTAGTACTGTAAAATGAATTCATAATTTGAGAAATACAAGATAAATTCTTATCGTCTCTTGATCTCTCAACACGCAGTTGCTGAAATATCTCATAATATTTTGCACCATTTTCAGACCGAGTTTGAAATTGCGTACCTTTTGGAAATCAGTCAAGTTTTCAAAAACTCGATTCGAACATGGCCACGTGTTATTAACCGGAGCTGTTGGGTTCCTGGGGTCGTTCGTTTTGCAGAATCTATTGAAAACTACTCAAGTAATTCTAGATGTTTCTTATGTGTACAAAATATGTATTATTCGAGAGGGTGTCCACTCGAGTAGTGGCAGTGTCTCCTTCCCCAAACTAAGAAACCAGAGTGTCAAGAAATTAAACTAATTTCAGTACCGATTTTGCTTTCTGTAGGCGACCGTTTACTGTTTAGTACGAACTTCGTTGACTAAAAGTGCCCAAGACCGCATTCTGAGTACCTTAAAAGCGAGAGGCCTGTCTTCAGAGCTACTGAACACACGACTGGTTTTACTTACTGGTTGGTACTTTGTTTGTATCAGCGAAATATTATACGTTCGCTGTTGTTGCAGATTCGTGATGATCGCCGCCAATAGACTCATAAATGGTATCGAATGAATAACGAATCCTCTGATACCGTCACGATACGGCGTGAATTGCGAGTCAGTTGCGAACATACACCATCGCATGAGGCGCGACCGCTAACTTTTGTACAATGCCTAATTCTGATCGTTTTTGCAGGAGATATTTCGCTTAGCAAATTTGGATTAGAAGAAACAGACTACGCGGCCTTGTGTTACGATATTGATGTTGTCATTCACTGCGCCGCCAATGTCAACTTGGTCCTACCATATACCGCTTTAAGCCAAGCGAATGTCGTTGGCACTCATAACGTAGTGTCATTTTGTTTAGAAGAGAAATTGAAACCACTGCATTATATCAGGTAAGTACCTCTTTGCTGTTTGCTGACTCTCCAGTCGTCGGAAATTCTTGTGTTTCCCCTGAAGGATATCCCTGTGGTCACTGATGTGATACTCGAAAGGGTAATAGTTTCCGGGGCCAGGGGTGCAGTGTTTTGGCAGCTAATTTAGCATATACGTGCATCGCCATAAGCTGCACCAATGAACTATCTCGAAAGATAAGTGATTAGATCCAGCCTACTGCATACCCTATCTTTAAGTACATATTTTATTAGGTATCACCTGTTCTGCAGGCTTCATTCTATTTTTCCACGTACAGTTTAATTTATATTGAAAATTGCATTCGTATTCCTGTACCAAAATCATGTATTCGAAGTTAATGCTAAATACTGGGTATTTTGTAACGTTAACAGTACCAACGATGTGTTTCCGTTGGGTATGAATGATTGTTCTGAAAATGCGGACATGTTCGGTCACGTTGATCGACTCGATTACGGATATTCGCAGACCAAGTGGCTTGCTGAACAAATAGTCTTATCTGCCTCGCGAAATGGATTACCAACGGTTATATCAAGGTAGGTCAAGTACCTACTTATAAAGTATTATCACGGCTGGATGCTTCGTTAACGCCAACTCGCCACGTATCATCTGCGCGTGAAAGCGTGATTTGTGTGATAGTGTTTGCTTGTATTTGTTGAAAAGTGGACGAACAACGAATGATGAATATGAAATGCTGGCACCAGTTCTAGAGCAGTATGACTGAATAATTTGATCTGAAATCGATGTCAAACCGACACATAAGAATTATCAAAAGTCTTTGGCAGTCCCATTTCCTGATACCATTTTATCAACTTTTAAATACAAAATGTTCAGAACAGGCCCGTAGCTAACGCCAGGCCAGCTGGCTGGCCAAGGAAAGATAAATGTTTTAAAAAAACAGCTAAAAGTAAAAACAAAATTGTGTTATACCCTTATGGCTCATGCCCTAGTACACACAAGTGGTTAGCTACAAGCCTGGTTCAAAACATAAATAAACGTACAATGTACACCTTTTGAAATGATTGTTCCAGGTGTGGCAACATAGGTGGTTGTCGAAGTTCAGCAATGTGGAATAACAATGACATGCTTTTCATGATACTTCAAAGCGTTATACTGGCTGGAACGGCCCCCGATATTCCATGGCAGGTTGGTAAAGAAATTACACGCTAAATTTAACGAGACTCGTTCACGGTTTACGAGCGATGTGACCATTGTATAATTTTATTGGATCGAGTAAAATTATATGACTAATGTTTCGCTATTTCTGCACAGATTGAATTCACTCCCGTTGATTTTACCAGTGATGTAATCGTGAGATTAACTCGAGGCATTACGAAGGAATTTGGAAAAGTTTACCATCTTATCAATCCGAGTACCATGGACTGCAGGTATACATATATGCAGTAATGTGAAAAAAATGAGTTGGCAAGTTAATTATAGGTACAAAGCTAATCGTGAAGCTAAAATATGCTTTCGAAGAGTATAGACAATAGTAGTGTATTCAGATGGAACTGACATAAACCGATACGGTTTAAACTGCAGCACCCCCTGATGTCGATTTTAATTATTTCCTTTTAAATTCCGTGGAAGTCGCATCAATATCATCCTGAACACATCCATACACTATTCTTATTTGCACCTATATATGTAATGTTGAGCACAATTGATATTATTCTGAACTCGATAACTACAGATGAGAGATAAAGTGTCAAGTCTGAATATATTAGTTCTGAACACGCATACCGAAGTATAATCTGGAACACGTATACACATCTAAGTTCTGAATAAATCAATTCTGCGTGCACATGCTAAGATGAAATTAACGTAACATTGTTATTTAGAACAATTTGAATCTGTCATCAAAATTGAGCTGCAGTCATTTTTTCACGCAAATTGACCAATACTTCCAACTATTACGAGTGTATTCCGAGAACGGAGCGTCCCTGCCGAATTTGAACACCCAATTCAAACTCACCGTGAAAAATTGGTTCAAAAACAGTCTTTATTTCAAGATTTTTGGTTTTTTCGAATTCTGAAAATTTCTCCATACTATATATATACACAAAATTGAGCTACACTCATTTTTTCACCCAAGTTGACCAATTTTTCCAATGTTATCGAGGGTATCTTGAGAACGGAGCGTCGCCGCGAAATTTGAACGCCGAATTCCGAACTGATCGTAAACAATTGAGTCGAAGATCTCGGATAAGTTTTTCGCCAAAAATAATGCCTGATGTATAGTATGGAGAAATTTTAAGAATTTTCGAATTTCTAAAATACTGAGATAGCTTACCTTATCCTACTAAATGTTTCGCGGCGAGTTCGAATTCTTCGACCAAATCAGACGCTGACCCTCCGTTGCCGAGATACGGTCAAAAATGTGGTTATAATGGGGGCAGGGGCTATACTGGGTCAGAAATAGCCTGTGAATCAATTTTGACGATGGTTCTGAATTCGTCTCGGCATTTCGATTCTATTTCGCCGGATCCGGGCACCGAAACCCTCGGAAAATTTTTTCGCCCTTAAAAATGCCTGATGTACGTATGGAGAAGTTTTCAAAATTATCGAAATTCCAAAAAGATGAGATATCAACAAATTCTTCCTAAATTTTTCGCGCTGAGTTCGAATTCGTCGACCAATTCAGGCGCTGACCCTCTGTTGCCGAGATTCAGTCAAAAATGTGGTTATACTGGGGGCGGGGGCTATACTGGCTCAGAAATAGCCTGTGAATCAATTTTGACGACGGTTCTGAATTCGTCTCGGCATTTCGATTCTATTTCGCCGGATCCGGGCCCCGAAACTCTCGGAAAATTTTTTCGCCCAAAAAAATGCCTGAAACGTATGGAGAAATGTTCAAAATTATCGAAATTCCAAATAGATGATAGTATCTAAAATTCTAAAATTCTTTTATCGTAACTATCTAGGTCAAATTCAGTTTTCATTTCTTCATTCCTCTTTCGCAATACACTCCGTCGGTTATTCACGTCGTTCACATTTTTATTATTACTATTCAAACAATACGAACCTCCTTCATGGTTCCTATTTGTATTACATCAGCATAAATTCAGTAAAACAGTTTTATATTATTCAGCAAATACTGGAGTACGTAACCCCGTTTCGAATAATCGGGGGGAGATCGAGAGGGAACCGACGGTTACCTGGTTGGAGGTTTGGACTGGACGATTGAGAACCGGAATAGACTTCGTAAAGTTAAGAACGCCTTAATTACAATAGTTCGAAAAAGGTTGAGTCGTTTATTTTGTCGATAAGTCCAAAGATCGTGTCAAACTAGTCGGCGGTAGAGTGATAACCAACGAAACTACTCTACATGAGATAACCAGAAATTCCTACTCAATTTTTAGCGCTGAGTTCGAATTCGTCGACCAAATCAGACGCTTACCCTCCGTTGCCGAGATACAGTCAAAAATGTGGTTATAATGGGGGCGGGGGCTATACTGGCTCAGAAATAGCCTGTGAATCAATTTTGACGATGGTTCTGAATTCGTCTCGGCATTTCGATTCTATTTCGCCGGATCCGGGCCACGAAGCTCTCGGAAAATTTTCTCGCCCAAGAGAAGAATGCCTGATGTATACATATAGTATGGAACAATTTTCAAAATTTTCGAAATTCCAAATAGATGAGATAACAAATTCCTACACAATTTTTCGCGCTGAGTTCGAATTCGTCGACCTAATCAGACGCTGACCCTCCCCGTTGCCGAGATACAGTCAAAAATGTGGTTATAATGAGGGCGAGGGCTATAGAGGCTCGGAAAGAGCCTGTGAATCAATTTTGACGACGGTTCTAAATTCGTCTCGGCATTTCGATTCTATTTCGCCGGATCCGGGCACCGAAACTCTCGGAAAATTTTTTCGCCTTTACAAATGCCTGATGAAGGGGGCACAAATTGTGGGAACCTCGAGCACATTTAGCACAATTTAGGTAAAAATTCGTGCCATCACACCCGAGCCCCCACCTCTTCCTGGGGGGGGAGGTCTTGGCCCATATCCACACTGTTTTTACTTTCACCACGGGTTTCTTTGTTATCATTGTTGGCAAATCCGATGCGCAAAAACAGAAGTGTCGTTGCCTGAAACTATCGCACTTTCGCCTAATGAGTTTAAAACAGTATGAACAAGGACAACAAAACTTTGGATTGAATGGGTGTACCTCCCAAAATTGAGGTAGGATATGAGATACCGTGAAAAGAACCTGAAAAATGAATTCGGTGACAGCAGAAACCAGTTAATCTCTCCTTTTGAAGATAGTTTTTTTTTAAATATTATAATTTTTCCAGCCTCCCCAAATTGAGCACTGGACTGTGAGCCCAGAAAATGCGGCACAAATTCTGAGACCTCGGAGCACAATTAGCACAAATTACGATAAAATTTATGCCGCTAATTCCAACCCCTATCTTCATTTTGGGGGGGGGGGCAAAATTTCTCTGCCCCCCAAACTTTTCATTAAGATGTAGACCCACGGGAGGCGGCACAAATTCTGGGACTTCGGAGCACAATTAGCACAAATTACAATAGAATTTGTGCCGCTAATTTCAACCCCTACCTCATTTTGGGGATGGCAAGAGGCTAAATAATCTGAGATTTGCAGATGATATTGTACTCTGGTGGGAACTAAAAGGGAAGAAATAATAAAAATGGTGAAAGAACTCACACGGGAATGTGAAGAGGTGGGGCTGAAACTAAACACTAGCAAAACAAAATATATGAGCAACAGATCCAAAGAAAATCTCAAAATGGAAGGGATGGAGATAGAAAGGGTCAATGAATACACATACCTGGGAAGAATTATGTCGTTCAAAGAAGGACAAAAGAAAGAGCTACAAGAAAGAAGAAAAAAAGCGTGGAGGGGGTACTGGGCTCTGGGAAAAATCTTCAAGGGTAAAATGAAAGTGTCATCCAAAATCAGAATTCTGGAATCTTGCGTATATCCAATCCTAACGTACGGGGCACAAACTTGGGCACTAACGAGGGAGCAAGCTAATAGCATACAAACGACCCAGTGGAAAATGGAAAGAAGCATACTGGGAATAAGAACAAAAGATAAAATTCGGAACAGTATGATTAGGAAAGAAACAGGAACAAAGGATATACTCGTAACAATCAGGTTGCAAAAAATTAGGTATGCAGGACATATAGCAAGAATGGAGAATGATTCATGGACAAAAAGGGTAACTAATTGGACACCGTACAGTAATAAAAGGAGAAGAGGCAGGCCAGCAAAAAGATGGAGAGACGACATTGAAGAAAGGCTAGGAGTGCTATGGAAGAGGAGAGCGCAAAACCGCAGAATTTGGGAACGAATAGGGGAGACCTATGCATTATTATTTTTGAAATAAGGCTTTCAGAATATTTGCCGGCTGGGCTCCTTAAGCTCCCACTCCCCTATTTGCGTCTATGTAGAGGTCATTACATATTAATCATATCATTTAAACAGAGTAACGCCATTTTGCAGGTTATTATGGGAGTTGCTGCGAGAAAAAGGTTATCAAATCAAGTTAGTGTCTTATGAAAAATGGATCGAAGCAGTCACTGAGGCGTCTGCTCATTCTGTCCAGCTCAAGCCATTATTACAACTACTGAATAGTCGTTTAAGGTAAATCGAAAACGTATCTTTTTCAGATGTGATTAAATTGTCCATTAATGTTCAGTGTACCCGAAATTCTAAATATCTTCCGAATATTCAACAACTGTTTCAAATTTCGAAAATCAGAATCCTTTTTATTTACTTTTAATAATTGAAGTATAATATTTTTTCGTTTTTCTCAGCACCAGTGAATATCTAGTCAAGCAGACTACCTTTACTCAAGAGAATTTGAAGGCACAATGCTCAAGTCATCAAGTGTAAAATATCAGTTGTAACGGACTGACAGTTGCTATTCTTTTATTTTTTTATTTATTTTACAACCTTGGGTAGGTGCGACATCCGCAGCTACCCCGCCCACTTACGAGCATAGACCTCTGTCAGCACTCTCCATTTGTCGCGGTCTCTAGCTAATTTAGTCCAATTTCCCTTCCCTTGTCTGAACCCGTCCCTCCAGCGTAGTGCTGGTCTACCTTTTTTGCGTTTAGGGTCATATGGCACTCAAAAGGTCGCCATGTTACGCCTTTTCCACGTTTGTTCTCTAGCTAGATGGCTCGCGTATTTCCCTTTTGTTTTTCTTATAATATAGCCCAGATCGGGTACTTTGATTTTATTTTTAATTTTTTCTATTCTAACTTTGTCTCTCAATCTTATATTCAAAATACTGTATAACATTGCGTTTTGCATACTTTTCAATTTGGTTAACTAATTTTTTGTTAGTGCATGTTTGGGCACCGTACGTTGCCACTGGTAGAACACAGCTGGTCCAAATTTTTGCTTTTGTTTCGATTCTCATATTACTTTTAAAGACGTATTTTAAGGCCCAAAAAGCTTTCCATGAGTTTGCTTTCTTCAGGCAGTTGCTATTTTAAGCATATAAATAGTACAGTACTTACCATCAATCGGGGTAATATCGGCCATGCTTGACGTGTTTACTGATAATGATACTAGCGCTCCTACAACAAGCCACGAGCGGTCGATATTTCTATTGGGACCGGGCGAACGTCTGGCGTGCTAGTATCGCTCTACGTGATAAGAATTTGAAAGAATGATCATGACAATCAAATGATGTGTAAACAGAGCAATTTTCATGATTTTTTGCATTTAAATGGTATTTAACGTAACGTTGGTGGAGGTTTCAAAAATTTTTGGTACGGCTCGTAAAATTATACTTTCTCCGACCAGCAGAGGTAAAGTAATTGTGATGATTAATGTCTTTTTATGACAAATAACAAAGAAAAAAATTTGTGTCACATTAAATACACATTACTACACTTCCGAATACCTTCACATTATTAATTATTTTAGAAAAATCGAAAAAATGTAGCAGAAAACTAGTTTTGGTCTTCCGTTTACCATTATCATCTCTATTGAATAGTCCTACAAGATCATTCTTTCAAAGCTTCTATTTTTGACCGCCAGGTGACGACTCTTTCGATGCACGGTCCCAATTACCGCAAGTGTCTGATATTATCCACTTGATGGTACCTGGGTTATTCGTTGAATATGTTGATGTTTCAGTCTCCAGCAGTTATCTCACAAAAGCTATTAATGATACGGGCATTTTGTTGTTTTGACTCAGTTCTACTTTTTCAACCTGTCAGAAGAAAATTTGATCTACTTTTAATGGATCAAAATTGGACTAAATATGCTAAAATGTCCATTGGTATGGCTGTCACTCGGACAATCTTCATTGTTACCTATACTTTTTTTCTAAATTTTCAAGCTGTATATTAGAACAAACTGACAACATAGTGCTACTTTAAATGTATGATGGAATCACAAGGTAATATTGAAATCGCATCTTCACTGGTGTGAGTCAGTATGGCTAGCTTTGAAAACTGTCCATCGGCATGGCTCTTTTCCAACCAGTCACAAAACAGGAGTTTCAATATTTTTTTGCCGCAGTTAGTGGTCGAACTGTATATTCTTATCAGAGCAATAGATTCGAAATGCTGAGACGAATTCACAACCGTCGTCAAAAACTATTCACAGGCTATTTCTGACCCAGTATAGACCCCGCCCCCAGTGTAACCACATTTTTGACTGTATCTCGGCAACGGAGGACCAGCGCCTGATTTGGTCGACGAATTCGAACTCAGCGCGAAAAATTGAGTCAAAAACAGTCTTTAATTCAAAATTTTTAAATTTTTTCGGATGTTGAAAATTTCTCGAAATTACATCATGTCTTTTTTCGGGCAAAAATATTTTCGGAGAGATTCGGCGTCGGCGCTGGTGCTAGTTACTCAGTTTTTCGAGACGAATTTGAATCTGTCATCAAAATTGAGCTGCAGTCATTTTTTCACGCAAATTGACCAATACTTCCAACTATTACGAGTGTATTCCGAGAACGGAGCGTCCCTGCCGAATTTGAACACCCAATTCAAACTCACCGTGAAAAATTGGTTCAAAAACAGTCTTTATTTCAAGATTTTTGGTTTTTTCGAATTCTTAAAATTTCTCCATACTATATATATATATATATAAAATTATGTACTTGTTTATTAATTAATTTTACACACTCAAAATTGAGCTACACTCATTTTTTCACCCAAGTTGACCAATTTTTCCAATGTTATCGAGGGTATCTTGAGAACGGAGCGTCGCCGCGAAATTTGAACGCCGAATTCCGAACTGATCGTAAACAATTGAGTCGAAGATCTCGGATAAGTTTTTCGCCAAAAATAATGCCTGATGTATAGTATGGAGAAATTTTAAGAATTTTCGAATTTCTAAAATACTGAGATAGCTTACCTTATCCTACTAAATGTTTCGCGGCGAGTTCGAATTCTTCGACCAAATCAGACGCTGACCCTCCGTTGCCGAGATACGGTCAAAAATGTGGTTATAATGGGGGCAGGGGCTATACTGGGTCAGAAATAGCCTGTGAATCAATTTTGACGATGGTTCTGAATTCGTCTCGGCATTTCGATTCTATTTCGCCGGATCCGGGCCCCGAAACTCTCGGAAAATTTTTTCGCCCAAAAAAATGCCTGAAACGTATGGAGAAATGTTCAAAATTATCGAAATTCCAAATAGATGATAGTATCTAAAATTCTAAAATTCTTTTATCGTAACTATCTAGGTCAAATTCAGTTTTCATTTCTTCATTCCTCTTTCGCAATACACTCCGTCGGTTATTCACGTCGTTCACATTTTTATTATTACTATTCAAACAATACGAACCTCCTTCATGGTTCCTATTTGTATTACATCAGCATAAATTCAGTAAAACAGTTTTATATTATTCAGCAAATACTGGAGTACGTAACCCCGTTTCGAATAATCGGGGGGAGATCGAGAGGGAACCGACGGTTACCTGGTTGGAGGTTTGGACTGGACGATTGAGAACCGGAATAGACTTCGTAAAGTTAAGAACGCCTTAATTACAATAGTTCGAAAAAGGTTGAGTCGTTTATTTTGTCGATAAGTCCAAAGATCGTGTCAAACTAGTCGGCGGTAGAGTGATAACCAACGAAACTACTCTACATGAGATAACCAGAAATTCCTACTCAATTTTTAGCGCTGAGTTCGAATTCGTCGACCAAATCAGACGCTTACCCTCCGTTGCCGAGATACAGTCAAAAATGTGGTTATAATGGGGGCGGGGGCTATACTGGCTCAGAAATAGCCTGTGAATCAATTTTGACGATGGTTCTGAATTCGTCTCGGCATTTCGATTCTATTTCGCCGGATCCGGGCCACGAAGCTCTCGGAAAATTTTCTCGCCCAAGAGAAGAATGCCTGATGTATACATATAGTATGGAACAATTTTCAAAATTTTCGAAATTCCAAATAGATGAGATAACAAATTCCTACACAATTTTTCGCGCTGAGTTCGAATTCGTCGACCTAATCAGACGCTGACCCTCCCCGTTGCCGAGATACAGTCAAAAATGTGGTTATAATGAGGGCGAGGGCTATAGAGACTCGGAAAGAGCCTGTGAATCAATTTTGACGACGGTTCTAAATTCGTCTCGGCATTTCGATTCTATTTCGCCGGATCCGGGCACAGAAACTCTCGGAAAATCTTTGCGCCTTTACAAATGCCTGATGAAGGGGGCACAAATTGTGGGAACCTCGAGCACATTTAGCACAATTTAGGTAAAAATTCGTGCCATCACACCCGAGCCCCCACCTCTTCCTGGGGGGGAGGTCTTGGCCCATATCCACACTGTTTTTACTTTCACCACGGGTTTCTTTGTTATCATTGTTGGCAAATCCGATGCGCAAAAACAGAAGTGTCGTTGCCTGAAACTATCGCACTTTCGCCTAATGAGTTTAAAACAGTATGAACAAGGACAACAAAACTTTGGATTGAATGGGTGTACCTCCCAAAATTGAGGTAGGATATGAGATACCGTGAAAAGAACCTGAAAAATGAATTCGGTGACAGCAGAAACCAGTTAATCTCTCCTTTTGAAGATAGTTTTTTTTTAAATATTATAATTTTTCCAGCCTCCCCAAATTGAGCACTGGACTGTGAGCCCAGAAAATGCGGCACAAATTCTGAGACCTCGGAGCACAATTAGCACAAATTACGATAAAATTTATGCCGCTAATTCCAACCCCTATCTTCATTTTGGGGGGGGGGGCAAAATTTCTCTGCCCCCCAAACTTTTCATTAAGATGTAGACCCACGGGAGGCGGCACAAATTCTGGGACTTCGGAGCACAATTAGCACAAATAAAATACAAATTTGTGCCGCTAATTCCAACCCCTATTCTCATTTGGGGGGCCAACATCCCCCCTTCCAACTGTTTACTAAAATGTAGACCCACGGGGGGCGGCACAAATTCTGGGACTTCGGAGCACAATTAGCACAAATTACAATAGAATTTGTGCCGCTAATTTCAACCCCTACCTCATTTTGGGGATGGCAAGAGGCTAAATAATCTGAGATTTGCAGATGATATTGTACTCTGGTGGGAACTAAAAGGGAAGAAATAATAAAAATGGTGAAAGAACTCACACGGGAATGTGAAGAGGTGGGGCTGAAACTAAACACTAGCAAAACAAAATATATGAGCAACAGATCCAAAGAAAATCTCAAAATGGAAGGGATGGAGATAGAAAGGGTCAATGAATACACATACCTGGGAAGAATTATGTCGTTCAAAGAAGGACAAAAGAAAGAGCTACAAGAAAGAAGAAAAAAAGCGTGGAGGGGGTACTGGGCTCTGGGAAAAATCTTCAAGGGTAAAATGAAAGTGTCATCCAAAATCAGAATTCTGGAATCTTGCGTATATCCAATCCTAACGTACGGGGCACAAACTTGGGCACTAACGAGGGAGCAAGCTAATAGCATACAAACGACCCAGTGGAAAATGGAAAGAAGCATACTGGGAATAAGAACAAAAGATAAAATTCGGAACAGTATGATTAGGAAAGAAACAGGAACAAAGGATATACTCGTAACAATCAGGTTGCAAAAAATTAGGTATGCAGGACATATAGCAAGAATGGAGAATGATTCATGGACAAAAAGGGTAACTAATTGGACACCGTACAGTAATAAAAGGAGAAGAGGCAGGCCAGCAAAAAGATGGAGAGACGACATTGAAGAAAGGCTAGGAGTGCTATGGAAGAGAGAGCGCAAAACCGCAGAATTTGGGAACGAATAGGGGAGACCTATGCATTATTATTTTTGAAATAAGGCTTTCAGAATATTTGCCGGCTGGGCTCCTTAAGCTCCCACTCCCCTATTTGCGTCTATGTAGAGGTCATTACATATTAATCATATCATTTAAACAGAGTAACGCCATTTTGCAGGTTATTATGGGAGTTGCTGCGAGAAAAAGGTTATCAAATCAAGTTAGTGTCTTATGAAAAATGGATCGAAGCAGTCACTGAGGCGTCTGCTCATTCTGTCCAGCTCAAGCCATTATTACAACTACTGAATAGTCGTTTAAGGTAAATCGAAAACGTATCTTTTTCAGATGTGATTAAATTGTCCATTAATGTTCAGTGTACCCGAAATTCTAAATATCTTCCGAATATTCAACAACTGTTTCAAATTTCGAAAATCAGAATCCTTTTTATTTACTTTTAATAATTGAAGTATAATATTTTTTCGTTTTTCTCAGCACCAGTGAATATCTAGTCAAGCAGACTACCTTTACTCAAGAGAATTTGAACACATTTTTGACTTCAAATGACCTGCAATATCCACATACGAACACATTTTTAATCAAAAAATACCTCGAGAAGCTAACAGCGGGCGGATATATTCCACCATCTAACAAAAGCGTATCAGTTCCTTCTCCAGGTTAGAAACATTCTTCATTCAAAGCATCTCCAAATTCTTTTATAGACTGTCCTGAAAAATGACTTGTTTCACGTCAGTCGACTCGTCCGAAGCCTTTCTCTTCTCGAACACGAAATTAACGATTCTCGTCGCTCTTCCCATTTCAGTGGCCAATCTACCTCGATTGAAAGGCAAGGTGGCCCTGGTGACCGGTGCTTCATCCGGCATTGGATACGCCATCGCTGCAGCATTAGCCAGAGCCGGAGTCACAACAGTAGGTGTCGCTCGCGATTTCGATAAGCTCTTGCAGCTGCAAAAAGTGCTGAAAGCCGCGAATGCCGATAATTTCATTCCCTTCAAAGTGGACGTAACAAACAGAAGCGAGGTAGGTGGAGCATGTGGATATTTTTAATACCGAATCAGTTTTCCAGTTTTGCCGTCTCTTACTACCGAAGGTTGCAGGTATTCGCATGCGTTAGGAATGTTCAAGCCACGATCGGTTCCGTGGATATCCTAGTTAACAATGCGGGCGTAATGGAGTATTGTAAGATGGTGAACGCCGATCTGGATTGGTGGCTGAATATGGTGAATGTCAATTGCGTCGGTTTCTTGCACGCCATTGCTGCCGTGCTGCCGCAGATGAAAGATCGTCAGTCCGGGCACATAGTTAACATCACGTCCGATGCTGGCAGAAAAGTAAGATATCGCAGCGGAACTTAATTTTAATGAGGTGATGAGAAGGCCTAGCCGGCTTACAGTCCTAACTCACTCGCCGGGAACTCTTTCTCTCGCAGGCATTCATGAATTTAGCCGTGTATTCGGGTACGAAATTTTTTGAAGAAGTTGTATCTGAAGCCATGAGGCAAGAGGTAGCCGCTTTTGGTATTAAGGTCTCATGTATCCAACCGGGTGACGTGAGCAGTGGATTGCATCAGAAATCCAAAGATTTAGAGGTAATTACTATTACAAGCCTTCCAGTGGACAAAGTCTGCATTTGAGTGCAGCAACCACTGGTCAGTTATTTAATAATAAGTAATATTTGTTTACTTGTTCGATATTTAAAGACAATGCAGGCGACTGCATATAACATCGAGTACCTGGACACTGCCGATGTCGCAAAGGCTGTTCTCTTCGTCTTGGACCAGCCCTTCAACTGCGCTGTCAATACTATCTTAGTAGAACCTATTTTAGGGCCTATTTAGGTCTATATAGGCTTAGGCTTGAAGTAATTATCGAAACTTCGATTCTGGTCTGATTTTTTTCAGTGTTGTGTTTGTAAATTGTTGGATATGTGAAATTTTAAAATGATTTTCACTTAATTAACTGTGTATATTACAAAACATTTGATTTATTCTGTGATTATACTATCATTCGCGCCGATTATGAGGCAAACGGAAAACTAAAGCACAACTAATAGTACAGGGATTAGTATTTTGTCATTAGTGGACAGCATCCACGACAGCTTCCCCAAATAATGTGACTTCAGCGGTTCGATTTTGTTTTGTCGCATAGTTTTTATTCTTCGAAAATGAAGGCCCTTGAAACTTGCATGCATGTATTACCTTTCAATGATGCAGCATCGTGGAGAGATTTTCATTAATTTAAAAATTTGAGTTAACCACTTATTACTGCTCAATTTTAGCCAATGAATTCAAATTGGCAACGACGCTCTGTTGCTGAGTTACACTCAAGAAGTGAGATAAAGATGGTCAAAAAATGATTAGCTCAATTTCGAAGGCAGATTTGAGTGGAAGTGATTAAATTTTTCGTGACAATTTCAACTTCACCTTCCAAATTGTGCTAGAATCATCTATTTTTACCAGTCTTACCCAATTTTTTGACCGTTTTTCTGCAACGGAGCGTCGCCGCCGAATTCAGACAATGAATTCGAATTCAGCGGCCAAAATGATTCTGTACGATACATCTGGGTGAAAATACTGTAAAATGAAGATTATCGGACCGTTTTTCCGTGTACTTCTTTCAATATGCTTCGAAAGAAGAGAGAATAAGGTGTACAAACGTGCCAGACGATGTATCACGCAATGTCTTCCGCAACGCAAATACAGATAAGAAAGCACGAGAAGAGTACATGCATTCTTCTCGTATCTAAATTGTTTGTAGAAAGATGAGCCGTCGCCACGCGCAATTTTCACTATTTACAGTGGGAGCCTGGCGCCTGAAGAATTACTCGTCTTGTTTAAATAATAAAACGATGCGGTTGTAGTAAATAAAAGAACTTAGTTCTGCGACATTTGATAACCCCCGACAGAGCGTTGAACTTTGCTTATGGTGACATTGCTTATCTTCTAGTGAAATGTATTAGACCTGGTCGTATTTCATTATTTCATTTTAGTGCCCCATGGTTGACACGGTTTAGCTCGATCACAAGTCTAATTTGTTCAAATTGTTCAAACTTATTCGACTCCTCTTATGAACCGGTAATCGTTCTATCAGGTGCTATTAACATGGTTTTCCGTCGAGACTAATTTAATCAAACCTCCAGAGCGAATAGTTAGGTACTTTAGTAGTTATAACGTGCATCAACTGATAAGATGGCCGATAAATTCAATATTTTGACCGGGCCGAAATTCAAGTCATCAACGTTTTTGAGCGAGTTGGATATCTCATTGGATGATTATTTGCTGAATGTGATGCAAGAACGCGGAGACGAAGTTTACATGGTGAGTATATTCATGATGGAATGACAGTAGGTTAATATGCTTATTGATTTTATTTCAATTGAATATCATGTTACATTATATTCAGTTATTTCTATATAGGGGCGGGCTGGGGTAATTTGGCCCCTAACCTTTTAATAACTAAATAAGCTGTGGTTATAACGTGCATATTCATAGGTTCTTATACTTCAGGACAAAGTCATATAGATACACCAAGTTAGACGACTAGCGCGTTTCCGCGTTCTGCCGTCATGCCAGCGCGCTGCTATCGCTGAACTCCTTTGGTTGCATTGCGCTTATATGGACATTTTTACGTTTTTGCGGATTAGCTCAAAAACTATCAATTTTGATGAAAAATTGGAAAGAGCTAAATTTGTTCACCTTGGAATTTCCCATCGAATGCGAGTAAATTCGAAATTTTTATGGGTAAAATTTTGAAACTGATCTTACCTGATAGAAAATAACAGGTAGAATAAATTTTGTTCTTTTCACTTTTTCATAAAACTCGACCGTTATTGAGATAAACGCAAAACCTTGTTAGGGCTCCCAACGTTTACATTGATTTCACGGCAGTCGAACGCTGCCAGCGCTGCTATCGAGATAAATTATCGTAACTAGGGTTCTATAGTTTTACCTGGGTATACTAAGCCGCCATTTTGGTTCATACTGCGCCCGTGGATGCCGAATCCGACTATGCGGCTTTGACTATATATAACTATATGGACTGATCAAGTTGATAAAATGTTGTTTCAACATCTTTTGTGCTATAATGATTAAGCGAATGATAACAGGTGATAACCTGTAATTTATGTAATGTACGTATACAAAGATCTGAGGATTCAAATAATTCCTGTCACCATAAGGATTGTTTTTGATGTTAATGATGAATATTCTTAGTCTCTTTTTGATTAGTTGTTTCCCATTGACAGCAATTACTGAGTTCGAAACGATAGTTGTGGCGTTTAATGCTAAAACAACATTCGTGAGGAACTCTTGTTTTGTGAAGAAAACTTGTGCTTTGATACAATTTTACGGCTGCTTTTGTTACAGACTTTTCCAACTTAAATTTGGGAGCGGTTGAATTGTTCCTGTAAAACAAACGCTGAAGCAGGCTATGGAATAAAAGACGTATTGATTTGCCTTGTTTTCTCCGTTTTTCTTCTCATGCTTCCTTTTGTGCAAAAATATTTGGCTGTATCAATAGAGAAATACGGTATATATGATTGAAAAATACATTGGTTAATGTATAGGCTCAAAAGTGGACTGATTTTTAGCAAATAAATCGCATCTTTTCAACATTACAACGTTAGGATCTAGGAAACAGAACAAACTGATAACCAGAAATCACAACAAGGTCTTCTCTAATCATTATAGCACAAAAGATGTTGAAACAGGGTCGTGTGCAAGATTTCCTTGTAGTAGTGTCGTCTTGATCAGTCCATATATAGTTATATATAGTCAAAGCTATGCGGAGCGTAACGCGTAGTCAATTCGGCATCGACGGGCGCAGTATGAACCAAAATGGTGGCTTAGTATACCCAGGTGAAACTATAGAGCCCTATTGTAACATACGAAGTTTAACATTGGTTAAATGGAGAGTTGAACGACTTGGTGTATCTATATGACTTTGCTTCAGGATTTGGATCTAGTTTCCGAGAGAGTGCACTGATCGAGTAATATAGTAGTTATTGTTTGAGTTGTACCACGTTACTACTAGGGTACCATGTTTGCACCCATCACACATGCATTTCCTCTACTCATATACGCGCCATTAGGAATTTATAAATTCTTCATTCTCAGCCGTGAAGTTTCTCTCTGAATAAAGCAATTTGGGGGGGGGCGAATTTACGAAGTCACGAAGAAGGTAAAAGGTGGAGGAGGGGAAACGTGAATCATGTTTTCTACATAATATGTTTTGCAATAGCGAGCAAAAAGTGAGAACAGTTTTAGGATACCAGATCGATAAAATCAGCAGTTGTATGTAGTTACCGAAACATTTTCAATCTTAGCTAGGGTATGTTTGAATGCAGGAAAAGGGGTTATGGTTTGGATCTGCTACCGAGTACTACAAAAATTTATTTTAATTAATTCACTTTCAATGTTTAGATAGATGCAAGCAGCGCGAACAAGACATTGACTACGTTGGAACTTGTCAATCAAAGCTACAACCTCGCGACTGAACTTCAAAATCTCGGAAGTAAACCTGGAGTTATAATTGGGATAATTTCCGAAAATCGGCTGGAATTCCCATCGATATTTTTAGCAGCAATTATGACAGGCGCAACGTTCACGTGTTTTAATCCTTCTTACACCACTGGTGAGGCTAGATAATGAGCGTTCATGAAATACATAAATTTAGGAACACTCTGGATCAATGACCTACGAATGACCATGGCACTAGGGCAGTCATCCCTGCAGCAGACTTCAACTTGTGAAACTAGTAGTATCAATTATTGAGGTGACTATCTTTCTTCCATTCTTCTTCCATTTTTGCTTGTTAAGCAATCGATTTCTTTACAATAAACCTGAACAACAAATTTTCTTTGTTAGTCGAGTATATATAAATTTGTACCCACCCCCTTACCCCCATCCAAGACTTGTTGCGTGATTGTTCTGAGTACGTTTCCTCTTAACACGCCGCAAGTCAGTATTTTTACTGGGAATCATATGCCGCTTTTGTCATAGGTATACCTCTACTTGTTGAGTGGGTTTCATCATGTTCGGATCTTGAAGTATAAAACAATTTTTCTAAATGCTCAATCAAACAATTTCTGGACTCGTCCGCATAATTTCACTCTGAGTGTTGGATTTCAATGCTCGAGAGGCGAAAGTACCTATCAAACTACTATGGTAGAGCGAAAAACAGACTTATCGAAAAGTTATGGCGCTGAATGCACGAATCCCTCGCTACCCATGGGCCTCGAGATTTTGAAGGAGAAGGCATAAAATCAGTTAAAATTAGACGTGTATTTCTGTCTCAAAAATAAATTACATATGTACCTACCTACATTATTATTTTTTAATTCATTATTTTTTTCATGGGTCAATATGAATATAATATACAGACTGCATAACGAAGTGAAATCTTAAGCAAAGGGCACAGAATTTGAAAATTCATTTGAGTTAAGTTTAAATTATATTTCATTTAATTTGAATAAGTAGGAAGCACATGTAGACGTCATTCATAATCAGGGGATCATAACGAGTCGATTGATGTATAAATTAACATTTGAGGATAGCTGAGTTTCCAAATTATGTGCTCTTTTTGCTTGAATTTTGAGCTCGTTAATCAAAATCTCAATATTGAATAATTTGGAAAAAGAAACTTACGCGGCCAAAAGGCATCTTTCGCGCACTCAGAGTTATATCTTTTCGAAAAGTCAAATTTTTGTTCCACCCAACTACGCCGAGAAAAAGTCAAAAATTTCAAGACTATTTATGGTATTTGAGCTCAATAAGGCCCTAATTCAAGGTTTTGGCTCTCTAGGCTTCTATATAGGTGTTTCCTTTTCCCCCCTATTTTTGTGGTAGTCATAAAAAAATATGCAAATTGGCTATCCTAAAATTTTTCTACACTGCCTCACGTCCCTCAGGTCCTCTACCAAAAATACCCCTTTTTCAAAACCTAATAAGGTCCGGCGCACCCAAGAAGGCCTAGGCTAAACACCTAACAAGGCTATAGGTAAGTATGATTCAAATAGAAATTTATTAGTACGTTATGAATAAAACAGTTGATTTTCTCAGGTTGGCCTTCATTAGGTTACATACCATTATTTTTCTTGTACAACACATACCTCATTGGTTCCAAATTACTCAGATTTCACTTTTCTGGAGCCGACGTTAACCAACTATCACTACAACAATTATCCAACGTTTGATTTCTGGATAAATTTAAATTCCACTCAACTAACATAATAAATCCTACAATTTAAACAAAAACTGTATCGGAGTATTTTATGGCTCTTGAAAAAATATCAACCGCCATTTTTCGCTCTGGCGAATTAATATAAAAACTAATGGACAGTGTTGCCGCATTGGAAAGGAACAACTTTGCTGTACTTTGTAATGCAGCCTGAAGCACAGCAGCCAAGATCGGTATATATTAGGTTTTATTAAGGATCCGGGCCTTATCTTTAAACTCGCGTACTCTTTAAACACAATTTATCGTAATTTTTATTAGTTTTACTAGAATAATTCGTGAAATGCAAAATGTCAAAGACTTACTTGCATTTCTAACATAATTTTCGTCACAATTTCTTCAGCGTGTAGATACCTGATAATTTTATTATTCATGTTGTAGGAGAATTACGACATATGTTGGGCATCTCGCAACCATCCATCGTGTTCTGTTCGTCTCAAAATTACAACAAACTGAAGCAAACTAACGAATTAGTGTCGTGTATAAAACACATTATTCTCATCGACACCGAACAGGTGGATGCGGGAACAGAATCGTTGTTCTCTAATTTGATTGGACCGTCGTCGAAGACATACCAGAAAATAATAAACCAGTCTGAGGATACAGCAGTAATATTGTACTCAAGTGGGACCACTGGCTTCCCGAAAGGAGTCATGTTGACTCACCGAAATTGTGTCTTCATGCTCAAAATGATTAGGTACACCTCACTATAATTTCCTTCATCAGTGCGATACAGCTTTTCTTGATTCTTATTCACTCGCCACATAGAAAATGCCATTTCATTAACTGAGATTTTTGTATCACAGAGAAGAGAATGTATTTGAGACCGATGCCAGCACGACCATTAATCCATTGCCCATGTTCCATAGTTTTGGCTTATTCGTCAGCTTACAATCACTTGTACTCGGTCAGAAGCTGGTTATAATGCGCAGATACAACGAAGAATTGTTTTTATCAATGATACAACAGTATAAGGTAATATTGCTTTTACAGTTATAATCGATAACTTATGGTTAATTTCAAGTAATACCAGACGCACTACTTGCAGTTTTTTTTTTAGTATGTTGCGTTAACCTATTGGCACTTTATTTTGTCATCCAAGTAAGCGAGCAAGTAGTTGAGGAACATTTTCTATTCTGCTCACTATAGCTTATTGACAGGAGACTTTTCTTTGTATCAATGGTACAGCAGTATAAAGTGATAACTGCAAATCACAGTGAGATTAATAAATACAAGCTCGCTGCTTGCAGTTTTTGGGTGGGTTACTTACCTTAACCTTTTAACTCAGTAGTAAGTACCTATACCAAAGAAGCAAGCGAATTGTTGAAAACGTTCTATAGTTTTTTGCTTTTAAGTAAGTATAGGTACCTATTTCACTGAAAGAATATCTTTATATAGTAGGTAGTTACTGCATCATCAGTTGCCATATAATGGGATAACATCTGAAAACTGAAAACCAAGTATAAAGATGCACGCGCCCAACTTGCAATTGTACAGGGTTACAATTTCTGTGCCAGCCGGTCAACAAATCAAAATAAATCAAAGTAGAGCCCGACTGAACTAGGATATAAGTATGTATGCATATACGAGTATGTTACATCAAGGCATGAAATTCAGCTGTGTATACATTTCTTGGGCTGAATGAGCTTTGCCTGAAATTAACTGGCAACGTAGGTATGAAGAAGGATGTTTCTTCACATATAGCTTAGGCCAAGTGTATACTTAACCTAATAGTGAGCCGGTAAAGTGTGTACATGCTCACTAAATGAACATGCGAGATAAAGAGAAACATTTATTGGGAAAGCTGATCAAAAAAATGCGCAATTCTGTACAGTTGCTAAAAGTCTGTATAGATACTGTATGGCTCCCTCAAAATTGTCAAATTCTCGTGCGCGTACAGAAAAATCTGTATGTTTGGTAACCCTGCTTATAATAATAATAATACAGCCTGAACTGAGGGCGCCGTGGCCGATACTCAGTTCGCCCATCTCTGGGCATAAGCCTCCACCACCCACCTCCACTCCTTTCGATTTTGCGACCTACTCCCCCAATTTGGCTCTATCTCCTTCAGAATTTCGTCTATCCATCGGGCGGTAGGTCGCCCTATCTTACGTATTCGATCATATGGTAGCCATACGGTTAACCTGTGGTTCCATTTCTCTTTGTTACCTCTCGCCATATGGCCTCCGTATTTGATTTTCAATTTCTTAATTTTATATCTAATATTAACTGTTCCTGTTTGTTTATGAATGTCTCGAATTTTAATTTTGTCTTTTAGTTTGTAACCAAGAATACTTCGCAGCATTGCGTTTTGGGTTTTCTCGAACTTGCCTAAATTATTTTTGGTAAGGGCCCAGGTTTGGGCCCCGTATGTCAGGACCGGCGCGACGCAGGTGTCCCATATTTTTATTTTTGTCCTTAATTTCATCTTGCTTTTAAAAATATATTTTAGACCCCAATAAGCCTTCCAACTGTACCCGATTCTAGCCTGGATTTCTTTGTCTATTCCTGCTTATGATGTCATAAAATCGATGACAAAACGACGCTAAGGTAAGTCGAAAAAAAAAGAGACTATAAGTAGAGCGCTCTAGCTAACGTTGATACAATGTTATCATAATAATATAGTACAAAAATAAAATATGCAACTGTTCCAAATAGGGTGTACCTCTACTATTCCAAATATGGCTGACCTACGGTAACATATTATATACAGGGTGCCCCAGTTTGGATGGGAAAGCCGAGAGGTGGTGATAATACTCGCCGAGACAAACAAAAAACCTTAGTACCATTTTTTCGAATTCTCAAATCGGAGGAAATTAAGTGTACCTGAAAGTGTACCCGCTAAATTTTTGAGATAGAGTAAAATGTTGTTGATGAAACTTGAACTACTTTTAATTTCCAACAAAAAACGTGAAGTAACATTTTGGCCTATCATTGAAATTGAAGGCGCTATACAACATCAAAAAATGATTAAAATTTGAAAATTCTCCCCTAATTTAGGGGGGAGGGAGTAATTTATGTCAGATGAAGTGCTGAGCTAGGGGACTTCAACAAGCCATCATTGATTGAATTTGGTTCAGTGTATCCAAAGTCATTACGTATCCAAAGTCATTACCATTAATTTTTCGAAAAACAAATTGCAAACTAAATTTTAAAAAATCTTCTAAAAATGCAGGGG
This sequence comes from Acanthococcus lagerstroemiae, assembly GCA_031841125.1. NCBI lineage: Eukaryota > Metazoa > Arthropoda > Insecta > Hemiptera > Eriococcidae > Acanthococcus > Acanthococcus lagerstroemiae. The sequence continues at coordinate 36,254,165 of CM063108.1, read as the reverse complement.
AAGTTGATTACGAAGAAGTGCATGTAGAATAATTTGCCTACGCGAGGAATACAGGCGTAACGAGAGGTACCGACCGCGCAACAGTACCCACGGATTGTATTTATGTTACGAAGAACCGCACAAAGAGAGAGACCATAATTCGTGAATCCTGTTGTACAAGGCAGCGCAGATACATAGAAAGGTTTATGTGGAAACTGTATTAAAAGCAAGACTGTATTCAAGCTTGTCGATGAAAAACGTTATTGTATTAACTTGTTAGGCAAAATTTAGAACAAGCCTACAGGCGACCAAAATTTAAAAAAAATGTTCAAATCGTCCACCATTTACATTTTGACATAATTGCACGCGAAAAAATAGCAAGTTGATACAGTAGTGTTATCCTTATCCATTAACACAACAGGAGCCACACAGCGGCCAGCGGCGCGCTGCAAGGACGCGCCCTAGTGGCACGGAACCTGGTACACGTAGTGCCACGTTAGGGTCCAGTCCTCCAGTCTATCTAAATTCTTAGTCTATGCTTGGTCTATGCTGACGAAATGTAAACAACACTTGGCTTATCCCTGGGAATGTTATCAGAAATTGCCGAAATGTAAGTTGTTTTTACTCATTTATTCTTGAACAATGTTTCGTCTTCGTTTAAACTCTTATCAAAAAGTGAGAAGTGAGTTCCCGAAAAAATATCCGAATGTCTGGATGCCGAACAAGACTTCCATTATGCGTAATTGCGTATGCGTTCAAAGTTTCAAAAACAAGTTCGTAAATGTAGGTACAGTAGTTCTTTCCGGAGAAAAAGTGTGCGAAGTTAAAACTGTTATGAAAAAATTCCCAGCCAGATCATTGAATAAAGCTCGACAAGAAGTCAATCTATCGTATGGAAGCATGCATCAAGCTACACAAACTGTTAACGATGAAACCATATTATTGAGGAGTTAGCAGTTGATTTCGCGGAACGAGTTCAGCATTGTCCACTGTAAATGGTTCCTTCGCTTCACACGTAACGTGAATATCCTGAACTCTGTATTCTTCGGCGATGAAGCCTGGTTTCATCGTTTCAGTTGAACGGTTACATCAATTCCCAGAATACGCGTTGATGGTCAGCTGAAAATCCGCATCAACTAATCGAAAACCCGTTGCACTCTGCGAAAATTGGAGTATGTTGCGGAATTTCACACAGTAAAATTATAGGTCCTGCATTCTTCTCCACTACAGTTGATAGCGAACGATGTCAAGAATTAATTCGTCAGTTCATTTCGCTACTCGCATCAGAAGATCGAGATTGTCGATTGCCCCAAGATAATACAACATGTCATGTTTCAAATGATACTCTTGAATTCTTAAAGGAATTCTTCGGTGAACGGCTGATCTCGAATAGTCTATGGCATCCTCGTTCGCCTGATTTTAACCCGCTAAGTTTTTTCTTTGGGGCTATCTCAAAGACCGAGTTCACCACAGCAACCCGCAAACAATAGCTGAACTTGGAAAGAACATTCAGGACCTCATTCATTCAATTCCAAATTCGATGCTGAAAAAAGTTGCCCGTAATACAATACGTCGAACAAAATGCTGCTTGGAAGCTGATGGTGGCCAGTTCGAACACTTATTGTAAAGATTATTTATCAATTTGATGTAATTATTCGTTTTTTGTACTCTGCTTACTTATTAAACCAGATTTCCGTTTGTTTGTTCACCTTTTAAATTTTAGGTTGCGTTTTAAATGGATAATCCTGTAATTAACGATTTTCAAAAGATAATGACTTTGGATACACTGAACCAAATTCAATCAATGATGGTTTGTTGAAGTCCCCTAGCTCAACACTTCATCTGACATAAATTACTCCCTCCCCCCTAAATTAGGGGAGAATTTTCAAATTTTTACCATTTTTTGATGTTGTATAGCGCCTTCAATTTCAATGATAGGCAAAAATGTTACTTTACTTTTTTTGTTGGAAATTAAAAGTAGTTCAAGTTTCATCAACAACATTTTACTCGATCTCAAAAATTTAGCGGGTACACTTTCAGGTACACTTAATTTCCTCCGATTTGAGAATTCGAAAAAATGGTACTAAGGTTTTTTGTTTGTCTCGGCGAGTATTATCACCACCTCTCGGCTTTCCCATCCAAACTGGGGCACCCGGTATATAGGTACATCACTCAGATAAGTTTTTGCGGATTTGAAGCACTCAAAGGTGCTCATTAACTTTTTTTTAGCCACTAATATTCAACCAGGGTCAAAAAATATCTGTTCTAGTCATGCAAGAGGTGACGTCTGTGTCTAATATTAAGTATAATCAATAAAGACTTATCGTGTCGTATTAGTTCGAATCAAGTAGCTTCGAATGATGAAAAAAGTACCTACTTGTAGCGAATAAATTTCTTTTATTCTAGGTAAAATTCGTATATGTGGTGCCAACATTAGTATTCATCCTACTAAAGAACGCGTCAGCCGCTAAGTGCGATTACGATTTATCCAGCGTGGAACAAATTTTCTGCGGCGGAGCCTCCGTAAGAGATGAAACAGAAAGGAAACTGCGTGAAAAACTCAAATTGAAATATTTTCGCCAGATATATGGAATGACGGAGGCGACCTATGTGATCACATTAAATACCCCTAAAAGAAGTAAAAAAGGAACATGTGGTTCCCCATTACCAGGAGTTCAAATAAAGGTGATAGTGATGGTTTACACATGTGTACATTCATATTTCAAACAAATAGTACCCACTCTAATAATGCAAAATGGTAACAATCAGCGTCTGTATTTGTTTCATTATAGATAAGGCACCTCAACACAGGAGACACTTTGGGTGTCGGTGAAACTGGAGAAATATGCATAAAAGGATTACATGTAATGAAAGGATATTACAGAAATGAGGAAGCAACTTGTGCGATGTTGAACGATAACGGATGGCTGCATACGGGAGATATTGGATACTACGATGAGGATGGGGATCTATTCATAATTGATCGCGAAAAAGATCTTATTAAGTACAAAGGTTATCAGGTAGATATATGTTTTCTGTAGGTAGGTACCTTCGAAAGCTTACCTGTAACATACAATTGGACCAGTGTTAGTAAAGCCGATTTTAAGTGCGTGGATGTAGTCAGAAGGACGTCTTGATATGGGGGGGGGGGCAACTTCCCCGTAGGAATTTTTCACTCAGCAATCTGTCATATTTACCATTTCAGTCAGGGACGAGTTGGAAAATTTTAGTAGGTGGATCAAAAATTGAAAAAATCCCAGAAGTCAAAAGGTTTTCTTCTTTTTTTTCAGCCAATACAAAAAAATTCTTGATTGATACTTGGGAATTGTGAGTTGAGTCAGTTGGGACTTTCACTATTTTTGCCCCCTGCCCCTCCCTTAGAAAAAACTCTTCGGTACGTCCCTGGATTTAGGGGATATTCCAATCCCAATCTTTCCATGACTGTTCAAAACATTATTTTTCATTCTCCTGAAAATGGAAAAAATTTGCTTGTTTCGCTTGAAAAGGAATAGGGATCAATATTAAAAAATCAACCCCCATCAGAAAATTCTGGTACTTCGAGTATTAATTTAATAAATTTTTTGTGAAACTTGCAGGTATCACCTACGGAAATTGAAGCCTTACTATTGCAGTACCCTTATGTGAATGAAGTGGCTGTAATTGGTGTACGTGATGACGTAGCTGGCGAGATCCCAAAGGCGTTTGTGAAAAAACAGGAAGGATCGGTTGTTACTGAAGATGAATTAGTTCAATTTATAGCGGGTACGTCCAGTGGTGGTGGGAGGCATTTTTGCCACCGAAACTAGAGGAAAAAATAAAGCTAGAAAAAGAAAATTGGTGGTACATTGAATGCTAGAAGTGAAAATTGGATGTTGTATTCTAATACAAATATTTCTACTTTCTTGCAAAAAGCATAAGATTTCTGAAGTACCTACGCAATTTCTCTCCTACATTTTGGCAGATGGATCAGCTGCCTCTTTCCCCACAGTTTCGCCACTTAACAGTTCGTCAGTATCAAAAAGTTCAAAATCTAAAGTTGTGAAACAGAGTGAATGACTACATGCAGTATGCAGCACCTGCAGATTTCAGTAGAGTAGACCGCCGACTTTCCGGCTGTGGATACAACTAGATATCATAACATGAAAAAGTCAAATTCGAAAGGATATAATTCAAGGTACACAAAAGGAAACATATTCACAGCCATTAACAATGAGAAATGGGGAATATATAATAGCACAGGAAAGTAAAAAATTTGCACAGGAGTAAAGTACACAGGAAAATAATTAGAAATCCCACACACTTAAAATGAAAATCACGAGATCCGTCACACAACATTTATATTAGGTGTCTGAACGAGATTTTTCTCATAGGAGGGGAGGATCTCGCGAAGGTGCGGTGATTGGAGCAAGAGTTCGTGATTGAGGAGGGGCTTGAGATAGGGGAAGTGATGTGGTAAGGGGGTCATCGTGAGAGAGGCCCGAAATATGTGCGAACTCTTGGTGGAGAATGAGGTTGTGGTTGGGAAGGCAATTTACGGTTAGAGAGAGGGTCTTATTGGAAAAGGGGATCGTGAGGAAAAGCTTCGTTGTGAGGGTTGTGTTGGACGAGAGGACTCGTGCGGGGGAAGAGGCACAGTATAGGGGAGAAGGTACGTGTTGGAGATGGAGGCTCGGAAAGAGGGGTCTCGTGATAAAGGAGGATACCCCATGTGGGGGAGAGGGCTGAGGGTAGTGATCAGTGTCTTCTCCATTTCAAATTCCTATTCGAAAATGACAGGAATGACAGCGCTTTCGCCTCCTCTGTTACCCATGCACCTTCAGAGAAAAAAAAACCTAACGACGATCCGAAACTTCTAGGAGATCTTACCCTCTCAGCCTGCCCTAAAATATCAAATTGAGAGATTTAGTCCATAATGCTACATTTTTCATTTGTCACAAACATTAAATTCCTGACAATTCACGGGCGTTTTAAATATGGTTCGTGATTTTTATACTAATATGTCGTGATTTTTTTTCCTCTCGGGATTATTTGTCTTTCTACAGTTCATTCGTCACTTTTCCTGTTCATATTTTTTTTACCGGGAAATATTTATTTTCTTGCTGTATATAAATTTTTCCTGTGGAAAGAGTTTATTGTTCCTGTCAATTTCATTTTTCATTCCTGTGGTGATAAATGCATGCCATGAGAAATTCGTGCTAACATTTTAAAAGGGTATCTATTATAATTCTTTGAATCAATTTCGTAATCCACCTTTTCACCATCTTGGAGTAGGTAATTCAAGATTCAAGGTTGAAATATTATAGTACTTATATAAAGTCAATTAAAATCATCACGTTATTATTTACTAGGATTTAAAATTATTTTCTTGTTAAGCCAATGATAAAAAGAGATTGAACCATAAATCAACTTTTATGGAGGGTATTAAGTATTGTATTTTCGAATGAATTGCAAACTCCCTTTTGTAGCAAACACTGAGAAATGTCGATTTTTTTTGTAACGTAATTAAATGGGTAAGTACTGATACTAATACTGACTCACGTTAGGGTAAGTAGGCCAAGGTACTGGTTCAGCTGGAAGGTTCCAGAGTAATTCATTCAACCGGATACACTGTAAAAACTAAAAGGTGAGAGCTTTTGTCCACCTATATCTTAACCACTAGGGTATCTTACTCTAAGATCATACCCCTAATCTAGTTCATTCGCGCTGTCAGTCGTCATGACACATCTCGAAACACAGATTTCCAGTTCCAAAACGTTCACACCAGGTGCACATCTGACCCCTCTGGCAAAGCTAATTTAAGGCGCAACGTGTTGTCCCCAACAGTGGCAGCAGTATCTCGGCTCCATCTATCCCTCAGGGTATGCCCTACAAAAAACATATCCACGGTGTGCACAACTTTAGGAAGACGGCCACACTGCTACCAGCGCTGAGTGATCAGCTCAGTACTGGCTACCACGTTTAAGGAATGTCCCAACTACGACTGCAAGCCCCTGAATTCCTGTTCAGGGTCCCAACTCCTTGCCCTAGCCTGTTTTGTTGGTATAGCGCGAGGTGTCACTCGCCTCCTCTGGTTGACTTGGCAAGATGGAGATTCTAAGAGCGTGATAAGATGTCTGCTAGTCCGGTAGACTAGCTACCCTTGAAGGCTTCGGCCATCTTCACAAAGAATTTCCTTCTCCCTGCTAATGTAGTCCTCATTTCTTTTAACAAACGCCGGTCACTTTCCACTCAATTCCTTGGCCATTTTATTACATGTTTCCAGTTCTCAGTACAAGAGTAAAATGACGCAATTTTGTATCTGACCTTCTGCTTTGTTCTGAACCAGTTACCAGGCAAGTGGATTACACTGGCGAACACACGGCTGTAAGCGTAAAACTCGAAATGAAATTGGAAAACACCAACTTTTCTTACACTTTTACTTGGAGTACTTCAAAGTAGAATAAAATTTATGATGAAGTCAGCTAAACTCCTCACATACGTTATTTTGGGCAAGAATTTAGTAGGTATTAGTAATATTTATTTAGATACTAAAATTGTTTGTACATCTGTTGAATGAAAATTTTCCCCAGGTCTGGTATCACCGGCGAAGCGGCTTAGAGGTGGTGTCACCTTTGTGGACGAAATCCCCAGAAATCCAACGGGAAAGATTTTACGAAGATTGTTACGATGAAACAGAATAGATTTATCTAATTGTAATTGGAGCTGAAGTCAAAAATAGAAAGTTGTTTCGCCTCCGAAAAGACATGATGTATAGTACGAGTATGGAAAATTTTTCAAAATACGAACAAATAAAAAATTTTGAATTAAAGACTGTTCTGTACTCAATTTTTCACGCTGAGTGTTCGAACTCGGTGTTGAAATTTGGCGGCGACGCACCCGTCTCATGATACACTCGAAAATGTGGTCAAAATAGGTCAAAACGTGACGCTAGGTCAATTTTGACAACGGATTGAGTAATTAGCCCCAGCGCCGACGCCGAACCTCTCCGAAAATTTTTTCACCCGAAAATAGACATGATGTGTATGGGGAAATTTTCAAAATTTTCAAAAATCAAAAATGTTCAATTAAAGACTGTTTTCGACTCAGTTTTTCACGCTGAGTTCGAATTCGGTGTTCAGTTTTGGCGGCGACCCTTCGTTCTCGAGATACACTCGAAAAATTGGTCAATCAGGGTGAAAAAATGACTGTAGTTCAATTCGACGACGGATTTGATTTCGTCTCGAAAAATTGAGTAATTAGCCCCAGCGCCAACGCCGAACCTCTCCGATAATTTTTTCGCCCGCAAATATACGTGATGTGTAATATGGAGAAATTTTCAAAATTTGAGAAAATCAAATATTTTGAATTAAAGACTGTTTTCGACTCAACTTTTCTCGCAGAGTTCGAATTTGGTGTTCAAATTTGGCGGCGACCCTCTGTTCTCCAGATACACTCGAAAAATTGGTCAATATGGGTAAAAAATGACTGTAGCTAAATTTTGGGGACGCACTTGAAATCGTCTCGAAAAATTGAGTACTTAGCCCCAGCGCCGACGCCGAACCTCTCCGAAAATTTTTTCGCAAGAAAAAAGACATGATGTATAGTATGGAGAAATTTTTAAACTTTGAGCACATCAAAAATGTTCAATTAGAGACTGTTTTCGACTCAGTTTTTCACGCAGAGTTCGAATTCGGTGTTCAATTTTGGCGGCGACCCTCCGTTCTCGAGATACACCCGAAAAATTGGTCAATATGGGTGAGAAACTGTTTGTAGCTCAATTTTGACGACGGATTTGAATTCGTCTCAAAAATAGAGTAATTAGCCCCAGCGCCGACGCCGAACCTCTCCGAAAATTTATTCGTCCGAAAAAAGACATGATGTATAGTATGGAGAAATTTTAAAAATTTGAGAAAATCGAAAATTTCGAATTAATGAGTGTTTCTTACTCTATTTTTCACGCTGAATTCGAATTCGTTGTTCCCATATGGCGGCGACCCTCCGTTCTTGAGGTACACTCAAAAAAGGTGGGAAAATTGATCAATTTGGGTCAAAAAATGACTCTAGCTCAATTTTGACAACGGATTCGAATTGGTCTCGAAAAATTGAGTACTTAGCACCAGCACCGACGCCGTAGCTCTCCTCAAATTTTTTTCTCCCAAAAAAGACATGATGTATAGTATGGAGAAATTTTCAAAATTTGAGAAACTTAAAAATTTCGAATTAATGAGTGTTTCTCACTCAATTTTTCACGCTGAGTTCGAATTCGTTGTTCCCATTTGGCGGCGATCCTCCGTTCTTGAGGTACACTCAAAAAAGGTGGGAAAATTGATCAATTTGGGTCAAAGAATGACTCTAGCTCAATTTTGACAACGGATTCGAATTCGCCTCGAAAAATTGAGTACTTAGCACCAGCGCCGACGCCGTAGCTTTTCGAAAATTTTTTCGTCCAAAAAAAGACCTGATGTATGGTATGGAGAAATGTTCAAAATTTGATAAAATCAAAAATTTCGAATTAATGAGTGATTCCTACTCAGTTTTTCACGCTGAATTCGAATTCGTTGTTCCCATTTGGCGGCGATCCTCCGTTCTTGAGGTACACTCAAAAAAGTTGGGAAAATTGATCAATTTCGGTCAAAAAATGACTCTAGCTCAATTTTGACAACGGATTCTAATTCGTCTCGAAAAATTGAGTACTTAGCACCAGCACCGACGCCGTAGCTCTCCGAAAATTTTTCCGCCCAAAAAAAGACATGATGTATATAGTATGGAGAAATTTTCAAAATTTGAGAAAATCGAAAATTTCGAATTAATGAGTGATTCCTACTCAGTTTTTCACGCTGAATTCGAATTCGTTGTTCCCATTTTGCGGCGACCCTCCGTTCTTGAGGTACACTCAAAAAAGTTGGGAAAATTGATCAATTTGGGTCAAAAAATGACTCTAGCTCAATTTTGACAACGGATTCGAATTCGTCTCGAAAAATTGAGTACTTAGCACCAGCACCGACGCCGTAGCTCTCCGAAAATTTTTTTCTCCCAAAAAAAGACATGATGTATAGTATGGAGAAATTTTCAAAATTTGAAAAACTTAAAAATTTCGAATTAATGAGTGTTTCTCACTCAATTTTTCACGCTGAGTTCGAATTCGTTGTTCCCATTTGGCGGCGATCCTCCGTTCTTGAGGTACACTCAAAAAAGTTGGGAAAATTGATCAATTTGGGTCAAAAAATGACTCTAGCTCAATTTTGACAACGGATTCGAATTCGTCTCGAACAATTGAGTACTTAGCACCAGCGCCGACGCCGTAGCTCTCCGAAAATTTTTCCGCCCAAAAAAAGACATGATGTATATAGTATGGAGAAATTTTCAAAATTTGAGAAAATCAAAAATTTCGAATTAATGAGTGATTCTCACTCAGTTTTTCACGCTGAGTTCGAATTCGTTGTTCCCATTTGGCGGCGACCCTCCGTTCTTGAGGTACACTCAAAAAAGTTGGGAAAATTGATCAATTTGGGTCAAAAATGACTCTAGCTCAATTTTGACAACGGATTCGAATTCGTCTCGAAAAATTGAGTACTTAGCACCAGCGCCGACGCCGTAGCTTTTCGAAAATTTTTTCGTCCAAAAAAGACATGATGTATAATATGGAGAAATTTTAATAATTCGAAAAGATCAAAACTTTCGAATTGGTGACGGTTTTTCACTCAATTTTTCACGCTGAATTCAAATTCGGTGTTCCCATTTTGGCGGCGACCCTCCGTTCTTGAGGTACACTCAAAAAAGTGGGAAAATTGATCAATTTGGGTCAAAAAATGACTCTAGCTCAATTTTGACAACGGATTCGAATTCGTCTCGAAAAACTGAGTAACTAGCACCAGCGCCGACGCCGTAGCTCTCCGAAAATTTTTTCGCCCAAAAAAAGACATGATGTATAGTATGGAGAAATTTTCAAAATTTGAAAAACTTAAAAATTTCGAATTAATGAGTGTTTCTCACTCAATTTTTCACGCTAAATTAGAATTCGTTGTTCCCATTTGGCGGCGGTCCTCTGTTCTTGGGGTACACTCAAAAAAGTTGGGAAAATTGATCAATTTCGGTCAAAAAATGACTCTAGCTCAATTTTGACAACGGATTCGAATTCGTCTCGAAAAATTGAGTAACTAGCACCAGCGCCGACGCCGTAGCTCTCCGAAAATTTTTTCGCCCAAAAAAAGACATGATGTATAGTATGGAGAAATTTTCAAAATTTGAGAAAATCAAAAATTTCGAATTAATGAGTGTTTCTCACTCAATTTTCCACGCTGAGTTCGAATTTGTTGGTCCCATTTGGCGGCGACCCTCCGTTCTTGGGGTACACTCAATAAAGTTGGGAAAATTGAACAATTTGGGTCAAAAAATGACTCTAGCTCAATTTTGACAACGGATTCGAATTCGTCTCGAAAAATTGAGTAATTAGCCCCCGCGCCAACGCCAAATCTCTCCGAAAATTTTTTCGCCCGAAAAAAGACTTGATGTATAGTATGGAAAAATGTTCAAAATTCTCAAAAATTGAAACTTTTGAATTAAAGACTCTTCCTGACTCAATTTTTCACGCAGAGTTTGAATTCGGTGTTCAAATTTGGCGGCGACCCTCTGTTCTCGAGATACACTAGAAAAATTGTTCAATATGGGTGAAAAAATGACTGTAGCTCAATTTTGACGACGGATTTGAATTCGTCTCGAAAAATATAGTAATTTGCCCCAGGGCCGACGCCGAACCTCTCATAAAATTTTTTCGCCCGAAAAAAGACATTGTGGATGGTATGGAGAAATTTTCAAAATTCGAAAAAATCACAAAATTTGAATTGATGACTGTCTTCAACTGTATATTTCACCCTGAGTTCGAATTCGGTGTTCAAATTTGGCGGCGTGCCTCTGTTCTGGAGATACACTCGAAAAAGTTGGGAAAATTGGTCAATTGAGGTCAAGTAATGACTGTAGCTCAATTTTGACGGATTTGAATTCGTCCTGAAAAACTGAGTAACTAGCACCAGCGCCGACGCCGAAGCTCTCCGAAAATTCCTTCGCCTGAAAAAAGACATGATGTATCATATGGAGAAAATTTCAAAATTAGAAAAAATATAAAATTTTGAATGAAAGACAGTTTTTGACAATATTTTCACACTGAGTTCGAATTCGGTGTTCAAATTGGGCGGCGACCTTTTGTTCTCAAGATACACTCGAAAAGCTGGTCAATATGGTTGAAAAAATGACTGTATACAACATGTATATTTTGGGGCAAAAAAATTTTCGGAGAGCTCCGGCGTCGGCCCTAGTTCTAATTACTCAATTTTTCGAGCCGAATCAAAATCCGTCGTCGAAATTGAGCTACAATCATTTTGTGAACCAAATTGGATAATTTTTCCAGCTTTTTCGAACTTATCAGGGGAACGGAGAGTCGGCGCCGAAATTAACCATCGAATTCTCACGCAGCGTGAGAAATTGAGTTGAAAACAGTCTCTAATTTACAATTTTTGGTTTTTTCGAATTTTGAAAATTTCTCTATACTATACATCATGTCTTTTTGGGAGAAAAACATTTCCGGAGAACTTCGGCGTCGGCGCTGGTGCAAATTACACAATGTTTCGAGACGAATTCAAATCCGTCGTCGAAATTGAGCTACAATCATTTTTTGATCCGAATTTGCTAATTTTGCCAACTTTTTCGAGCCTATCTCGGGAACGGAGGGTCGGAGCCCAAATTAACCACGGAATTCGTACTCACCTTGAAAAATTGAGTTGAAAACAGTCTTTAATTCACAATTTTTGGTGGTTTCGAATTTTAATAATTTCTCCATACATCATGTCTTTTTTGAGGCAAAAAAATTTTCGGAGAGTTTCGGCGTCGGGGCTGGTGCTAATTACTCAATATTTTGACAGTAATTTATTTTTTATTCAAAAGAGACATGATATTTTCAAAATTCGAAAAAACCAAAAATTGTAAGTTGAAGATTGTTTTCAACTCAATTTCTCACGCTGCGTACTATTCCGATAGTTAATTTTGGCGCCCACCCTGCGTTCCCGAGATAAGCTCGATGAAGTTGGGAAAATAGGCCAATTTGGGTCAAAAAATGAGTTAACTCAAGTTTGACGACGGATTTGAATTCGTCTCGGAAAATTGAGTAATTAGCCCCCGCGCCGACGCCGAAGTTCTCCAAAAATTTTTTTGCTCAAAGAAAGACATAATGTATAATATAGTATGGAGAAATTTTAAAAATTCAAAAAAAATTTTTTAATTAACAACCGTTTCCAACTCTATTTTTCACGCTGAGTACGAATTTGATGGTTCATTTGGGCGCCGACCCTCCTTTCCCGAGATAAGCTCGCAAAAGTTGGAAAAAGTGGCCAATTGGTGTCAAAAAGTGATTGTAGCTCAATTCTGACGACTGATTTGAATTAGTATGGAGAAATTTTCCAAATTCGAAAAAATCAAAAATTCTGACATTAAGACTGTTTTTAAATCAATTTTTCACGCTGAGTTCGAATTCCGTGTTGAAATTTGGCGGCTATGCTCCGTTACCGAGATACACTCGGAAATGTGGTCAAAATGTGGTCGAAATGGGTCAAAAAATGACTCTGGCTCAATTTTTACAACGGGTTCGAATTCTTCTCGAAAAATTGAGTAATTAGCACCAGCGCATACGCCGACGCACTCCGAACATTTTTTCGCCCCAAAAAAGACATGATGTATAAATATGGAGAAATTTTGAAAATTAGAAACAATCAAAAATTTTGAATTAAAAATCTGGTAACGCCATACACTCGTTGAAGATGCAATGCAATTCGCAATATTAAGCATTTAATGATGTTCAATTTCCTGGGACGAATTCGTAAGACGCGAAATCCTCTTGATTGGAGACGGCTAGAGGATAACTGCAAGACACCTCTAATTCGACATTTTCTCCTCTATCCAGAATTTCAAACCGCGCTCGCGCTCAATATGTCTCCAGTCAAAAATTTTTCGCGTATTGTTGGTTTACTCCAGAAAAATAGAAATTTCGAAAGCGTCTATTGGTGCACGATGTGTGGCATATTCAACGGGTCAAAGGCGCTACCACATCAGTGCAGTTTTCATTTTCAATAGAACTGCGAATTTCTTTAAAAAGTGATGGCGACTTAAACTCGTTGAAAATACAATACAATTCGCACCAATATACATTTTCGAGATTTACAATCTCCTGGGGCGAAGTTGTAAAACGCGAAAAACATTTGATTGGTGAAGGCTAGAGGAAAACTGCAAGGAAAGTCTCTTTCGTAATTTCCTCCTCAATCCAGAATTTCAACCCGCGCTGCACTAGCTATCGCTAGATCCAGATTATTCGCATATTGTCTGTTCACTCCAGAAAAACTGAAATTTCTGAAACGTCCAGTGGGGTGCGATGTGTAGCATATACAACGCGTCAATGGGGCTACTACATTAATGTTTTCATTTTCTATAGAATTACGAATTTTGAGACAAATCGGGTAGCGTCTTACACTTGTTGAATACGCAATACAATTGGCACCAATAGGCATTCTCCAGATTTCCAATTTCCTGGGACGAACTGGTAAAACTTGAAGAACTTTTGATTGGTGAAGGCTAGAGGAATACTACAAAAGACAAGTCTTATTCGAAATTTTCTCCTCGATCCAGAGTTTCAGATCGCACTTTTCTAGCTATCTCCAGTCCCAAATTATTCGCGTATTGTCGGTTCACCCTAGAAAAATGGAAATTTGGAACATGTCAATTGGTGCGCGATGAGTGGCGTATTCAACGGGTCGAAGGCGCTACCACAATAAGGAGTTCACTTTCTACAAAATTGTGGAATTTAAAAAAAAAGTGGTAGCGTCTTAAATTCGTTGTATATGCAATACAATTCGCAGCAATAAGCATTTTCGAGATTTCCAATTTCCTGGGGTAATCTGTTAAAACTGGAAAAACTTTTATTTAGTGAAGGCTAAAGGAAAGCTGCAAGACAAATCTTATTCGAAATTTTCTCCTCTATACAGAATAACAAACCGCGTTGATCTAGTTGCCTTCAGTCGAAAATTATTCGCGTATTGTTGGTTTGCCCCAGAAAAATGGAAATTTCGGAATTGGTGCACGATATATCGCATATTCAATGCGTCGAAGGCGCCACCACATTAATGCTTTCATTTGCTACAGAATTCCTAACCTTTTAAAACAAGTGGTAACGCCTTTATTTCGTTGAATATGCAATGCAATACTTAGCATCAGGCATTTTCGAGATTTCTAATTTCCTGGGGGCGAACCGGTAAGACGCGCAAACCTTTTGATTGGAAACTGCTAGGGGAAAACTGTAAGTCACGTCTTTATTCGAAATTTTCTCCTCTATCCAGAATTTCAAACCGGGCTGCTCTAGTTATCTCCATTCCCAAATTATTCGCGTATTGTCGGTTTACCCCAGAAAAATAGAAACTTCGAAAACGTCAACTGGTGCGCGATGTGTAGCATACACACAGCGCCAAAGGCGCTACCACATTACTGCTTTCATTTGCTACCGTTGCGAAATTTTTAAAAAGCTGGTAACGCCTTAAACTCGTTGAATATGCAATACAATTCGCACCAATAGGCAATCTCGAGATCCATAATTTCCTGGGGCGAACTGGTAAAACACGAAAAATTTTAGATTGGAGACTGCTAGAGGCAGACTGCAAGATAAGGCTTATTCGAAATTTTCTCCTCTAAATAGGCTAACAAACCGCGTTGATCTAGTTGCCTCCAGTCGAAAATTATTCGGATATTGTTGGTTCACCCCCGAAAAATGTCAACTGGTGCGCGATGAGTGGCATATTCAACGGGTCGAAGGTGCTATCATGTTAAAGTGTTCATTTTCTACAGAAAACTGCGGAATTTTTAAAATTTCTGATAGCGCCCTAAAGTCGTTGTATCTGCAATACAATCTGCACCAATAAGCATTTTCGATATTTCCAATTTCCTTAGGCGAACTAGTAACGCGCGAAAAACTCTTGATTGGAGACTGCTAAAGGAAAACTGCAAGACACGTCTTATTCAAAATTTTCTTCTCTATCCAGAATTTCAAACCGCGCTGCTCTAGCTGTCTCCAGTCCAAAATTATTCGCGTACTGTCGGTTTACCCCAGAAAAGTAAAAATTTCGTAAACGTCAATTGGTGCGCGATATGTGGCATATTTAACGCGTCGAAGGCGCTACCACATTAGAGTTTTCATTTTCTTCCACACTTTTGCGACTTTCTGAAAAATGTGGTAGTGCCTTCAACACGTCGTATGCAATACAAAACACACCAGTTTGCATTTTGGAGATTTCTTATTTCGCGGTGGGGAAGAGGCTGAATATGCCACTCATAACACACCAATTGTCGTTTTCAAAATCTCCATTTTTCTGGGGGACCTGGTAAAACGGTAAAAACTTTCGACTGGAGACAGCTAGAACGAAATGGTTTGAAATTTCGGTGACAGGAGGTCATTTCAAAGAAAATGACGTTAATGAAAAGTTGGAACTTTTCTGGCAGTGACCAAAATTGTCTTCTTTTTGCACTACCTACTTTGATAGTTCTTGGGGGAAATGAGCATTTTTTTGTAGGTGAAAAGGCAGTCTTATTCGAAGTTTTGGGGGAAATTAGCATTTTTTTGTAGGTGAAAAGGCAGTCTTATTCGAAGTTATATCCCCTATCCAAAATTTCAAACCGTGCTGCTCTAGCTGTCTTCAATCAAATGTTTTTCGCGTTTTACCAGTACCCCACAGAAAAATTGAGATTTTGAAAACAAGTGGTGTGTGGCATATTCAACGCATCGAAGGCGCTGCCACTTTAAAGTTTTCATTTCGTCTACATTTTTGAGACTTTCTGAAAAATGCGGCAATGCCTTCAACACGTTGAATATGCAATGCACGACACACCAATATGCTTTTTCGGGATTTCTAATTTCACATAGTGAGGGAGGGAGAGAGTGAAAAACGTGAATAGCATTGGACTAGAGACAGTTACAGCAAAACGGTTTTAAATTTTGGTAAGAGATCACTTCTGACAAAATTAAAGTAATGAAGACTTAGAACTTTTCTCGCGAGTAGCAAAATTTCTTCTGAATTGCTCTACCCCCCAACAGTTCTCGAGAAAAATGAGCTTTCTTTTGGCGAACTGACATATTTTCCTTTGATCTGCCAGGCAGGACATCTGTGCAGTGTAAGTTCATGTTTATCACTCACATAGGGGGTCTGGATGGCCGAATGGATAGCGCGCTGGTCTTCGAATTGAGCCCACGTAGAAACCAGACACATTTTGACCTAGGCCGGTTTTTCGGCAAGAAGAGAAGAGGGTTAAGACAGCCCCAACAGTCTCTCGACGTCTTTAAGGCAATGCTCAGAAGGGCGTATTCCAGGACTCGAGTTCGAGAGCAAAAAAAAGAGAAAATGGGATAACAGGTTTAGCGGCGCCGGAAGTTTTTTTTAGGAGGTGAGGGGGTACCACTGTGCGGCTACGAAAATAGAATTCAGTTCTTATTCGGTCGACCAAGTAGAATTCATTCTTTGGTAACACCAGCTAGTTCAATTTTGACTATACAATTCAAAAAATCAGAGATCAAGCAACAAAACAGGCTCTTTATTAACTTTTGATAACAAAATCTGATCAAAAATTGATTATAATAATAATTTTATATGCCTGGATTTAATTTATTGAAATCGGTTGAAATCACTTATATATGTCCGAGGCTAAACATCAATTATGTAATATTGTATCTCCTACTCTCAATCTAAAGTACCATTTTTGTACACTGCATGTAGATTCGTTCATTATGAGATCGTCTTAAAATTAATATACAAAATGCACGGCCCGTTTGGGAGGGAGGGAATAGGCGGGTGACACATGAGACAATACAGCATGTTTTATCTTTACCATCAACAACTCAGAGTCAAAACGACTTTTTGTTTCCACAACGCTGTTTCACACAATTTGCGTATGGTATTGCTACCGAATCAGGTCATCGATTTGTCAACGTTTAACTTTCTGAAATGGTATAAGACAGAGGAAAGATCAGTATGTGTTCGATAACACTGAGCGACGAAAAAATGTTTTTTCTGTCTTATTCCTTTCCATTACCCAACAGATTCTGAAGAACTAAAAGCGGGTAAAAATGAGCAAGTGTTCTGCTGTTTCCGACTACAGATCAGGCATTGTCTTAATCTGTTTGTGAGGATCTCGAGTTTAGCTCCAATTAATGGTAAAACCGTCAGTCCTATAGAAAAACTGTATCAAACCTTTTCGAAATTGATTTTAAAGAATCCTGACGGGTATACGAGAATTCATTATAATCTTCGAGGACTTGCTGGAAACCCTATGAGACAGAAAAAACGCATTTTCTAGTCGCATAGCGAATAACCAGCAAACAGATGAACGTCGAATCAACCGTACTCACTTTGAGACTTCCAGTTGTTTTTTTTTTTTTCTATTTCGACCTGAACAGTTTATCTGCTAACGTCCGTTTCTGTTTACTCGCATCGTAAAATTTGCTTCGCAAGAAATCTACCAGTTTGATGTGTTGTTGTAAGATTTCTTCTCTTGTCTTGTGACGAATTTCGTGGTACGCTTCCGCCTGCGCCAGCACCGACTGAAATTCACTATTTGCTCGTTGTTGATCCTGAGGGCCGGAATAAGTTTTGTTTAACGGAAACGCAAACATCTCTAGGTGATTAAGTACGTACATAAAATTTGAATCAAATACACAATTCTCACATTCAGTTCATTCGTCAGCTTTTGTACTTCTTTTCGTAACAAACTATTTTCTTCCTTCACACGATGCTGAATGGTTAGTAATTCGGTGCGATCTTTCTTCAGGGCTGTGACTTCATACCTCAGCGATTCGATGTATTTTGAACTCTTCTCAAGGGACGCATTCGCCAACTGCAGATGCATTTCGAGTTGTTGGATCTACGAAGATAAAAATGTGGAAATTATTGTTCATTTTCCTAGTTTACTGTATACAGGGTGTCTCTTTTGCAATGACGCCCCTTCCGCTTGGTCAGTAGGCAACCTGTCCCGACAATATGTAGATAAGTTTGCATACTCTTACTTTTGAAGGGGCTGAGCTATGGTCAAAATTTGAAAAGTTTTCTATCTTTGAGATTTTTTTCTTCTCACGGCTGGAGGTAGGTAGAAAACTGGTACCAGTAGGTAATAGTAGAAGGCAGTTGTGGTAACGACAGAAAACAAAATGATCGGAATTGGTTCAACAGGGTGTTCATAAAATCAATTTTTATACAAATTATATCAGAAAATTTTCACATTTTTGCAATTTCCTGTGAAACTTGCCCTCTTAAGCTACTGTTTTTTTTAATTGCAATAGATTTTGCATTGAATTAATAACAAAAGAATACCTTACATCATTTTTCAGAAAAAGGGAGAGTCTCTTTTTTGTGAGGCAAAATGAGTATAGGTATATACTCTAGAAAAGAGTATAAAAGTGCTCCATGCACTTCCTCATTACGCTCTACCGGTTGGACAGCTATCCAGTCATCCACAGTTCAATGAAAAAAAGACTTCACAATTATGTACATATTCCCGAAGAGAAATTTTGCAGGATATTTTTCAATGAAAAAAAGACTTCACAACTACGTACATATTTCCGAAGAGAAATTTTGCAGGTGATTTTTACTGTGAAAATAGTAAGTGTTTGGCTCAGCGGCACGAAATCGCACGCACGATTCCGCCTCCCAAAATTTGCCGCCCTAGACGGCCGCCTACTCAACCTACTGCTAAATCCGCTACTGAAGGGGTATGTTCTTCCAAAACAATGGCACTGGCTCGTTTTGGAGTTATTGTGAGAAATCAACTGGATCAGAATTTTCCAAACCGCTGGATAGGATGTTCTGACCCAGTTTCATGGCCCCTGCGTTCACCTGACATGACGTCATGTGATTTTATGAATTACTGACCCGGATACAGGAAGGAAAAAACAGATAAGAGAAAATTCCGACTCTATTCCGGGTCCTTTTCCCAAAGAAAGTAAAAATTTTCAGGTATTCCTTTTTTAGTCCCGAATTTATTTTTAAAGTCACGCGGAATCCCAATCTGCAAGAAAATATCAAAATTTCTCCGCTCTCTCCGTTTTCTGTAAAATGATCAAATAAGTACTCACTTCATCCTGCAATTCTGAGTTCTTTTCCAATAATTCCGAGTTCTTCTTCCTGAATTTGCGATTATCATCCTCCATTCTATCGGCTAATATATCCTGCTTCTCGCACGTGTCTTTCAACGAAGCTATAATTGCCTCGGCCTCTAGGCATTTCATTTTCCATGAATCCTGCAGCAAACCGAATCAATATCAGAAAAATATCAAGACACTCGAATAACCGTTATCACACTGCCACTCACTTGTTCCTTTAGTTCAGTAGTGCCAGATTTATTTGTTTTTGAATCGCCTTTCAGCTGTTCGATTGTCGCCTTCAGTGAGTTTATCTCGAGGACTAGTTTCTTCCTCTTTGACTCAGTTTCCAATTTTTCCAGTTTTAGATTTTCGGTTTTTGTTTTCAAAAATTGGACTTCCTTCGCGAGTGACTGGATCATCGACAATTTATCTTCGAGGTTCCTTTCGTTCGTTGCTAACTCTATGTTTTTATCGTTGGTAGGCCATTCGAGTTTCTCCATTTCTCCTTCGGTTCGGTTTACTTCTTCTCGATCTTCTCGCAGTTGCGTTTCCGAATAACGTTTTTCGTTTTGTAACTCTCTGAGAGGAATGTTCTTAGACTCCTGCAAAAATGGGAATTATGAATTTGTAAGAACAATAAAACACATTTTTCTAAAACCCTGCATTAGCCAATCAAGTTGTTCGGTGTAATATGCTGAAGGGCTGAGGGAAAAGTGTTCTTTTTTTATGACAGACTATGCTGAGATTAAATCAGTTTTGATTAACATTGTCTGGCATTGCAAGGAAATCAACTAGATACTTTTTGCACAAACCCCTTAAAATACAAACAATAAAACAGAAGATGACGAAACAAGTGTCAAGAACTTTAGCAAGCCGATGAACAAAAAGATCAATCAATTTTTAAAAATCTGTCTTTAACGAATATTTAAACACGAACTTCAAGGGCCGGGTTCCTCGTCCCCAAATCGGCTTCAAACTTTCCATTCCGCAGATCAGGCTGTTTTTTCAAAAATTGCACTTTCTTTGAGGATGGTTGGATCGCCGATGATTTATCGTTGAAGTGGCCTTCCATCGTTGCTGTTTTTCTAATGCAGCATCGAAGTTTCTCAATTTCCTCTTCGGATTGCTTTAATTTCTCTCGATATTCCTGCAGCTGGGTTTCCAAATTCTGTTTTTCGTTTCGTAACTCTTTGAAAAAGGTGTACTTAAATTTCTGTAAACATTAAGAGAAAATGTTGATGAAAATTACAGAACAACACACTCCTCAAGTCGTATTCTCGCCAACTCCTACTAATTTTGTTGACACGAGATTTAAATACAAATAATGTGGCAGAAGAAGCAAGAGGCGTTTCAGGAACTCCGAAACTCGATTAACGCTCGGCGAAAAAGATGAAAATCCTTTAAAAAATGGTCCAAGCCCTCGAACCCCAGGAAGCGAATAAGCCTCCGGAGCAACTGCAAGACAACATTTGAGCTAAGAGTTGCGATTTTCGCATTCAGTGAGCTTCCATGAACCGGAACTTTTTGTCGGTATACGAGCAAAAGATTGTCTCGTACATCTTTTTTCAAATTCTTGCCGGCAACAGCCTATACTTCCCAGTTATTTGACAATTCCAGGGTATGTCGACGCTACATGATAATTACAATTTCTCATTTATCGTCAAAAATGAGGTAGTAAAAAAATTCTCTAAAGCAGTTTCATGAAAGCAATCTATCCTCCTGATACCACAGATAAAATTCGCTTACTTGTAACTTTTGCACTAGTTCTTCTAATTGCTCATTTTTCCTTAATAATGTGTCGAGTTTTAAAGCGAAATCTACTTCCTTCACCTTCAACTGATTTTCTAACTGTTCTTTTTCCGTTAACAACTTCTGTTGGTCACCAGTCAGACAGCAATACATATCCTGAAACATTTCATTATTCGTAGAAAATAAACCCCAGAAAACAAGATTCTGAGAATAGAAAATCTTACAAAAACAATATCAGTCTGAAGTGTAAATCACCAAGTCAACAAGGATTTTGTTTTTCTATTTTCTGAAAATTTTCCATATTTGAACTTGGGATCTTTTCACCGAGCAGGTCTTCAAATTGTGGACTATCAGTTTCCCACCGAATATAACAGATTTAGTAATTGAGAGAAACAATGTCGAGTGAACAAGTGATAACTTCAATAACGCTGGAACGGAATATAAGCATGTTTCCAAAGAACTATTTATAGAATATGAGTAGAATTTTTATCAGCTGTAAGAGAAGTATCCATTATCTGAGAAACCGAAAATAAGCTACTCGTATTTGAAACTTTGCAAATTTATAAAATTTATATCGATAAAGAGCATACTTGAAATGTATGTTTTAGTTTCTCCTCAATAACCGAAGCTTTTTCATTATAAAATAAATGTAATCTATCAATTTCTTCTTGTAATCGTACCGATGCGGCTGAATGGTAGGATTCGTTGCTGGAGTCAGCCATTTCATCACATTTGAGCACTCGAGATGTTCTTCTGTAATTAAATTATACTACGATAAGAAAGATGTACACTGATTACAGTTATCTCAACAGTATCAAATTCTAAAAAATTCGGTTCCTAGATCCTACTATACTATGTACTTTAAAAAAAAAGTTTCATTTCTTCGTACAAGACAAACCTACAAGTTCAGTCAATGCAGCTCAAACGTCTCAAAAACATGACTTGGCATACATCACAAGGCTACCAGCAATAAAAAAAACTTGAGTAACGAGATACTGGATGCACAGCCAGACAGTTACTATCTACTGATTTGCAACACTATACAAAGTTGGAAAATTATTGTCTGTACTTCTAGTCTAATATCTGTAGATACATGCAGCTACCTATATTAACTGGTTTGAACGATACTCTAGCTGATAAAACAAAATTACAGTAAATGAAACATGATTGTGATGGAAGCTAACATTCCTCTTCTCTGGGCCCCGTGGCCATTTTCATGACCATCTGGGGCTGTCCATAGAATCTATTAAGCTAGCCCATCCTCAACACTGCCAGCAACTAGCCGCTAGCAGACGTTCCAAGTAAATGAGAAGAATGCCATTCTTTTCAATTTGTAGTAAATTATTAGAGGAAAATGAATGAAATTCCAATAGATAGATAGAAAAGTAAGTAAAATACTGACAAAAATTCTCTGTATTATCATTTTTATTGACTGAAATTTAAGACAGAATATCATTCATTCTCGCTCCTTCGCATTCATTCGAAACTTCTGGCCACTAGTAATAGGTATGCTCTGTACTCTCCGAGTCTTGGTCATGAACTGCAGAATTGTCTAATTGCGACAAACAGATATTTTAGCGTTTTGCCTACTGGGTTAGAAGTTGTATTCACTCCGTATTATGGTTAACCCGTAGTGCCTCTGCCATAGAATGTACCGACAGCAAGACGTATCGGTTAACCACAGAGAAAACCCACCATCAATACCATATAAATATTTCTAGACCTAAGGATACATATATGTTTCATGGTATATTAAGTATAACTATGAAAGTGTGGTCCAGTTCAATAATGGTAATATAAAAGTACAACTTCGACAGGCTTTCAGGGTAATGCACGAGAACGTGAATAAACTCACTGATAATAATTGAAAATGGCATCGATATGGACGAGACACAAACAAGAAACACTCGAATAAACGCAAAAGTGACCTGACGACTATTTTAACGGAGCAAGACTGGATGCTGAGTGGATGTAATAAAATATTCAGTAACAGCCGGGCTAGACAGATTGATTCATAGTATCTCTGGCAAAGCTATTCAAAACCAAAATAGGCACCGTTAAGCAAGTCCTCGGCGCTCAATTTGTCGGATTGTAAGATATAGTTCTCGTTAAGGATGACTCTATTGACAATATCTTATTATCTTATGTAACTGTTGAAGACGGCGTCGCATCTGTCACTGTCCATCTTCAGTTCGGCAAATAATTTTCTGCATAATCATTCATACCGTTTCAAAAAGGAGTAATTGAACCACAAGTTCACTGAATAGTAAATTTACTTACCTTGAAAACTACAGCAACAGTAACAAAATTAATCCAATGAAAATGAAGTAAATTTATATTTTGCATTTCATTCACAATCCGAAATCCGAAAATAATAAATTCAAGATAGAAGATACTTACCGACTTTTTAGCGGTAAAATGATAACAAATCAGTGCTACCACGTCAGCACCACCTGAGCTAACATGAGTACAAGAATTTTGCGTCTACAAATGTGATCACACTAGTTGGATATTGCACTATCCAGAATACAAGGCTTCATAAAAACGTGATTTTAGATCCTTTTTTAGGAATAAATAAGAATACAGTCATTATTTGTAGTAATTGTAGAGAGCGCTCGTGATGCTACACACACACACACACGGTCAAGCTACTTCGATTCATCCCAACCGTCCTAGCACCAGCAGACCAAGGTCTATGTTGTGCACTATTATGCACTGATAACAGTTTATTTTTGTGTGGAGTTCTTACTTTGCTTATTCTGTTATTTTTGAATCTTTTTTTAGTGAGTTTCTTAGATTAATGTGTGTGCCGATGCAAAAACTGAAAGCATAGTGAACCTCTGCATAACTTTGATCTACTTAATTGCTTTATTCGTTTTCCAATAACGAGTGTTAGTTGACTGACAGTATTTTCTTTTTTGTTTCTTACAATATTTTTCTCAATGAGAGCATGACTAATCAAATTTCGCTCGTACTTTTAAATTACAGTTTTCGAATGGATAGTATTCCGATGATAAATGGCCAATTGTTAGAAATTGTAGATGATGCATGGAGATCGGAAAAATTGCCCTCCGAAGACATTTCCGTACCTGTGAATGAATTGCCAGATCCGGAGGCAGACAGCGGCGACAATCACCTCACCATTAATCAACAGGAGAACCGGTGGACTGAATTAGCGCTTTCTTCTTTGATCGCAGTTGACGAACAGAGAACCACCCGGCCGAACTGAGCGTTGGTTAATCTAATTGTTTGAACTATCGATAGATTTCACGTATAATGAACATACTGAATGCTTATAGATGTTATTGTTTCGCAGATTCGGCCTGATCATGGAGTTTCCGGATGTAGGACAACATTGTGCTTGGCAGGAATGTAGACAGCTGGAATTTCTTCCCTTTACTTGCGCTAATTGTCAGAACGTGTTTTGTAAGGAGCATTACCTGACATCATCCCACGACTGCAAGTGTCTTAATGAATTTTTCAAAAAACAA
Organism: Acanthococcus lagerstroemiae; assembly: GCA_031841125.1. Lineage (NCBI taxonomy): Eukaryota > Metazoa > Arthropoda > Insecta > Hemiptera > Eriococcidae > Acanthococcus > Acanthococcus lagerstroemiae. The sequence continues at coordinate 36,229,811 of CM063108.1, read as the reverse complement.
CCTTCGGTTCGTATGTTCACCAGCTTTTTGATATCTCCAAATGACAGTAACTCGAACTAATTAGTAATTTGTGATCAGGTCGAACCAACACAGTTCTATACATGTAATCAAAAAGATTGTAAAGAAAGAAGCCCGATCGAGTTACTCTGTCCTTTTTGTAACCAACATTTTTGCGTTTCTCATCGACACCACGGTTGCAGAGATGATCTCTTGAACAGCGAACGAAAGAAGCTGCAAGTGGAACAGTGGAAGAAACCAAAAGAGCAGTTCAGGGTTGCTAAGGCCGAAGCTGATAAGAAGGTACGTGGGTGCTCTAGTTTTCTCCAAAAGTACTGTAAGCTGCAGAAAATTTGAAAATTACATTCGGTAGACGGAATGGGTGAAATCATGTAGTACAAAATTAATCTGCTAGAGGAAAATCCTGAGACCCCCTCCCCTCACGCACGCATGTGTTGATAATTATTATTGAAACATTTCATTTTATTTATTGTTTTATCTAATTAAATAATTTTGCAATGCATATGGCGGCAGTAAATGTAATGTATAGTTATTATTGTTGGTTTAGGTAGAACAAGCTTTGCGTAAAGCGGCAACTACCCAGCTACAGCCACTAGCGTTGAAAGTGCGGTTGATGAAAATAAAGAATAAAGCACTTGGTGATAACAAAATTCCGAGTGACAGTCGCCTGTACTTCTCAGTCCTGCCACCATGGATTGATGAAAATTCCGATTACAAGCCAGTACCACTTTTCACTTCGAAACAATGGTCGGTAGGTCGCACAATCGACTTATTTTCGAAGAAGTTGAAAGTCGTGAACAAGAATAATGAAGTTAATGAACCCAAATTGAGGCTCTTCAAAATGGTCGATGGATCGTTACTTGCTAAAACTACTGATGTGCTGATGGAAACCTTAATCGATTCGGTTATCGTGAATGGAGATTCGTTGATTTTGAATTATGTGAAACCGGAAGAGTTGAATGAAGAAACTTGTATCACGGGAAATATGTTGGAGAAATATCAGTTGGCTGCTGTTCAATGAACTTGATTGTTTGCGGAGAAACTATTAATGGTTAATTATTTGCTTTGTTTTTTAATAAATAGTTCGGAGTTGCAACTGTACTTCTATGTCGTTTGCTGGTGTCACGTAGTAATAACTTCAGAGAAGATATATCTGCAAAGGACTACTATCATAATGGTGCAGTTACTTATAAAAATTCGTTGAAAACCCGAGAAACTAGTTTGAAAAAACTTGGGTAATTGATTTACACTTGAGCGAGCTTTCATTGAACTCTTAGGCTCGTGATTACCATTAGCGGATTAATGTCAGTGCAAGTAATTGAATTACGTTTTCTGAATGCTGATTAGCGCATCATCGGTTGTTGTTTCACGCATTCACGTTTTAAGAAACATGAGACAATGATAATTTTGTCATGAAACTAAATCTGGCACTTTTACACCTACGGGGGATACTTTATCTTACAGAGGAACGGAATTTCTCATATTTTGCCCGAAAACTATTGGGTAAATCAAGAAAAATTGAAAAGAACAAAAACATTTTTCATCTAACAGGGTCAATCTGTATTTTTAGATACACGGGCCAAAAATATTTGAAAATCTGCTCCCTGTAACTGGATACCCACAAGCCACAACCATCCAGTCCGATAATTATAGAAAACTATGACTGAGCCCTTCATCTAATGAAGAACTTCTACCCCCCCCCCCTCCCGAGTTTTTACTTCACCGAAATAACAGAACTTATAATCGTACACGGGCTACTATTTTAACTGCCGGTTTAAGCCATTCATCACAAACGCAAGGCCATAAAAACTACTCTCCGAACCACTATTCATCATAAACGCAATCGCAAGATCTTTAAAATTATCCACAACATTCGTGACTATCTTCAATCACCTGACGATCTGTACAGACAGTTCTACAACCACGCTGATAAAATCGGCATCAGTTTGAAGAACTTCAATTTTCTCTTAAGTTTCTAATTCACGGAAGTAACTTAATTTATGATTATAGGGGCTACTATTAACTGCCGCTTGTACATACTCTTCAAGCCAGTCATCACAAACGCGAGATTATACAAACTACTCTGAACCACTATTCATCATAAAACACAATTTCAAGATATTTAACACGATTAACAAAATCCGTGATCATCTTCAAGGTCACCTGAGGATCTGTACAGAAAGTAGTTCTACCCTCAACTGGCGTAATATTAGACTTTGCTGTAATATCGGCCACTCATGACTTGTTCTAGGAGCGCTAGTATCGTTGTCAATAAAGCCATCTGGGGTAATATCAGACACCAGTGGTAATATCGGGGCTACTTCATGACTTGTTATAGGCAGGGATGTTAAGCTGAATAATAAAGCTTAGCTTACAGCTTATCACTCATAGATCAGAGAAAATACGACTGAATATACAGCTTGTGGCTTAAAGCTTAGTTATGAAAATTCGGATAAAAACCAACAATAAACTTTTATAATTATTTATTCATGACATTTAATAATGGTACAAACCCAACGACATTCAATGCAAATACAATCACATTTTGCAAAACAACAAATAAAAATAGAAAAGGTATACACCGATAATCGAAAAATAATAAAATACATATTTGATTTTCCATTTTTGTATAACATCGGCCACTTACAGATGTATACCTACTTTTTTTTCAATTTATTAAATGGCAACAATATAATACATGTCGGGGCAAAAACGAAAAAAATCAAAACAACATCTATAACACACAAACATAAAAATTAACGTTAAAAGTACTTTGTACTCTTGTTTATTGTACTCGGGAGAGATTTATATTACTAAAAGAACACTATTACAATTTTTGGAAAGCATGAATCGCGTCATCTACTTGAAAAAGTAATCCGCGAGGGAACGAACTTTACACTTCGACGATTTATGCTTTTACAACAAATTTTCAACATTAAATTTACACACATCAAATTTTGCGACTAATGAAACAACAAAGAAAACAAACGAAAACAATATTTACACATTTTGCTAAGTGTTCGGAAAATAACATTTTTTTGTACTCTTAGTATTCTTTAAGAACAGCGAAAAAAAAATTCAGATTTTCAACATAGACAACAATGTTTTCGTTATGTCACTGGATTCCGTATAGTTTTGCCCCTTCACTAAGTTTCTCAAAACAAAAAATAAAGAAATAAAGAAAAAAAAACTTACAATAAAAAACGTAACGCCTAAACTAAACCCAACAAAAGTTTATGACCAGGATAAACGAAAAAAATTTATTTTAATAAATTTTCTGTGATACAAATAAAAAACTTAACAACTAAAACATAATATTAAACGATACAAAAAAGCACTTTGCAAGCGAAATTATAATTTCTTTGAATTTGAAAACGAGTAATTTGTATTCCATTTTTTTAAAATGGCAAAATGAAATATCACAAACAAAAATCACGTTAAATAAAACCATAATGAGAAAACGGATCGTTTAAAACTGATTTTCTGTTTCTATAATGCTTCTCAACGTGATACGCGCAAGCATAATAACATGGAATAACATACAGGTAACTACGATTGAAAAAAATATAATTTACTGTTAAATTTTAAAATAATGGTAACTGGTTATCTAATATCGTAAGTAAACTTAAAATATTTCTATTTAGCTCTGAAGCGTTTCAACTAAAATTGGCTTCCTGTCAGATTTGTATTCTACTATGTCACTCTGTGTAAATGAAGCAAATTATCGGTACATCATGAAGAAGAGGAACTGAAGGGAGTTGATGTCGCCACCAATTCGAGTTAGATGTTCAGAATAGAATGTATCAGTCACTAGCACAGACACGAATGAAGACAAGTGTATTCAAAAGTACATCTAATTTCTACAGTAACCCAATTTGGACACAGAGTACGTATAGTACTCCGGGTACGACAGATTTGTGACGAATCTGAACCAATCGCCAGGATATCTTTATACTTCCCAATACCGCCATTTCTGTTTTCAATTAACACGCCTTCATTTGAAAAACCGATAGTCGTTCAACTTGTCCAGTCAAAATGAACTCTTCGTTTACAGTAAAAATCAATCGTCATAGAGGACGTGCCCAATGAAAGGGATAAAAATTTCGACAAAAGACAATCGATACCCCCCTCCAGCGCCTCCTTCGAACTTCACGATCTACGAGAACCCGCCGAGAACTACAATCGAAGCCATCCCAGATTCCAAACCAAACTGCTCCACGTTGAATTTGCAAAACTCTCACGTACTGAAAGTTAAAAGTGAAATTAACGATACATATACTATAGTAACTAATTAATGCCCGTGATACGAATTATCTCAACCTCTTCGTTTAAACGATCCGTTTAAATACTACATAAATTATAAACATATGCAAGCGTTTCGGAAACAAAAATTAATCGAATTTTTCGCGCGACTAATGCATCACAATATATAACTTTATACCGGAACAACAAAATAAAACACTGCTAAGCAGATAAACAAAATGCATTAAATGCACATACTATTTGCCTCAAACAAACAAACTAAAAATAATAGAATAACGCAACAGGTGACAATGTAGGTCAATATAACAGAAAAAAGTAAAATCAGAAGCTACTAGTTAAATCAAGCGTTTTGAACAAAATTAAAAAAAATTAATCACAAGAAATAATAAGGATTAAAAGAAACGAACTTAGCCACTATAGAAATTTTCATGACTATCACTAAGTGACATAACATTTTATGACATGTACACATTGTTGCCCATCGACACTTCTACACGATACGAATAAGATATTAGCGCTAAATTAAAATAATTAATTCGATTACAATTTAGTATTTTGATAATACGTTCGTTTTTGTACTCTGGTGAACATTCTAAACGCCGATTTGTTTTTCAATCGTTTTCTCCTCACTTTGAACTACAGGTACAGCAAATAGTCGAATATTTATGACACGTAATCGCAAGAACACACGCGGCGTAACCCACCGTGATCGTTGAAAACTCAAATCAAACGTTTAGAGATGCAAGCTCGATAAACAGAAAAAATAATAAATAATAATAATAATTAATAGTAATAATAATAATAATAATAAAGATGTACAACGAGTTGGAAACTGTAAACGATTACACGTATGGAGTTTAAAAAATGGTATATTCTACATTTCGAGGTAATTATTGGTTATTTAAATTCTATCAAGTCTATGGTAAGTGGAAACAATGCCCGTAGTAACAAAATTGCTGGTCATCGGCCTTCCGAGGGATTACTAGATTTGTAGATGGGTCGCGAACTGTAGACGAAGTCGATTACAACAAGATGACTAGTTGAAACTGAGGTCAACGATGACAGATCCATCAACACAGAAGTAGTTGAAACGAATCAAGAATTGGTGCAAAAGGTTAACAAATGGTGAAGTACTTTTTACCGGTGACCGGTGTCCACAAGTGATAAAGAAAGAAGAAATGTAAGACTGTTGACAAAATGATCCAACCAAGAATGAGAAAATAACTGACTTAGCCATACAGATGTTACCGCAATGGAACTTTTTTGTTACTTGCTAACCACTGTATGTTTTAGATTATCAACGCTTTGGGTACAATATTCGTTTCATGCAAGCGCGTGGGAGTTCAGCATTTCACTCAAACATCATCAGTCTACCAGAATAAATTTTCACTCATGAATTCTGAACACTGCTGTGGCAATCTCACAGTTGTAGATTGATCAATGCAAATCAAAAATTATCATTGTAGTTCTTGTGAATACCATCATGAGTTTTGGGCACGAGCCTTCCTAATGGTTTTTAGAAATTTGGCTAACTATCAACCACAATCATATCAATCCATATTATCTATATAACCTTGATCATATCTCGTAATCATAAATTTGGTGCCGACTTAGTGTAAGGCAGTAACTGCTCGACATTAGAAAAGAAAATTGTCAATTGAGTACCGTTTTTCAAAAAGGTCATATCGCTTATGGAGATCCTACAGTAAGATAATATGATCTTCTTGAAAACCGGCGATCAATTATTGTGGCTATTAAATGAACATTTTAACGTCAATTCCTTCAGTGGTAATAAGAGAAGTATGTAATTATTTTTCGACGAATTTACACTCTGTTGTGCCATTCCAAAATGTCCACTACTGTAGCCAAAATTATAGTAGGTACATTGATTATTCGTAGATTTCCAAACAAATTAGGCCTAATATCACGTTGACTATCAATTCATCTCAAATATTACAAGAAATGATAATCAATAATCACAAAGTTGTTGATCGTTATTCACATTCTTAGTACAAAGTTGAGTGAGAGAAATGGAAATCAGTAATAATCAATAAGGCTAGTTGATTGATAATAAGTAATCAACGTTGTTCATAGTCAGCTTCTTTGGTGTGTTAATTATGTTGATATCCCAGGTCTAGAACAAATGTGCAAGTGCAAATTCATCCATTTCAAGAACACGCTCAAGTAGAGCTTGAATATCAACATAAATAGATATCAAAGAGTTTAGTTACCAACAACGTTGATTACCAATAACTTTATGGATTATTTCCTTCTCCGTCATACTAAGTATATCAATAATTTAATTATCAAGCAGTCACTCTGTAACTACACATTCTTCTAATAATCAAAGGGGTGGACACTTGATAATGGTAAAATCGGGAGGAGGTATTGCGGCAGTATAAGTATCAATAATTACAGTCCATATCAATTTAAGCACAATAAGACAATATTGAGTAATTAGAATGTCAAACTAGAGTCAAAACATACGCTGGTTACTGGTTAACTAGTTTATACTTAGGTATCCTATGACTACAGATGATAAAACCATCAGCTCCATAATGAGTTATTTACCTTGATCAACGATTTGAAGAAAGAAAAAAAAAAAGGGAAAAAATTAACCTACCTACGGAAACAATCATGAGTAGAAAACTTATAAAACAACTGGAATAACCAACTGCAATGAGCGATAAGGGATTCATAATAATGGAAGCATTGATGCAATACAATAATCTCAGGCCCAAAAATATCATTTTAGGTTTGAAGTCAAAATGATGAACTTTGATTAGCGTTTAAAGATCCAAGAGATTCTGGTAATAATAATAATATCAAGAGATTATTCCATGAAAATGTATGGAGTTCAACAACAGCACAACGTATACTGTGTTCAACTAACTGTCCAACTGTACTCATGACTCAGTAACTCTCGATTATTAGCCCTCGTTTAATAATTACGACAATCGACAACGATAAAGATAGTGCATGGGAAAGAACATATTCTGGAACAATCAGTTTTGATGGGATAAACGTTTAAGAAAATAGGGAGATCACATAAGGTAAGGTCTGTCACCATGACACACTCATCATAAAACTGACTTATATTAACGCTGCCTACCCGGAAATAGCACAGTGTTATCAAGTTTGATGTGCTGAATCACACTATCCAGTTTTCGGCGGAATTTGTGACTGCTTATCATATGAAATTATTTGTTCGTAATTTGCTGGCAAAAAGCACCTCAGCTAAAAAAATTGGTGAAACATTTAAGACAAAGTGAGACGAACCATTGCACGGAAGGTAACACTTTTATATATGAAATTATTTGTTATTTAATTCCGCTTCGATTGATTTTTGTCGCGAAAAGAAAGCAATTCAAAGTAGTGCAGATATTTGAGTAAGAAGAAATTGATGAGCTGTTGCCACGATGACACAGTAAAACTTTTGCCACGATGACACACTTTTTTTCGCATTCAGTACGAATAATTTGTTTACTTAACTTACCTACATACGTTTAAGTATTTTGACATCATTTATCTTACATAATAAACATGTTGATGAAGAAAAGTATGACAAAAATTACAATTATTTCTTCTTTCAGGTGTGTCATCACGGCAACCGAAAATAAAATGCTGTGTCATGATGGCGGTTCTTTTACTAATGTTATTTAAATGGACATTTCAGCGTGTCATGGTACCTAATATAATGACCACCATGACACACAATTTCATTTTTAGTTTTCTTGCACTATCTCGGTTTCTTACAAACCATTCGGTCTGTAATTTTTATCACAGACGTGCGAAGTCTTTAGCTATCATTTGATATACAATTCAAAAAAATCCGAGCATTAGCGTCTGCGTGACAACCCGAAACGTAAAAACTGTGTCATGGTGGCAGACCTTACCTTACTAATAATATGAAAAAAGCAAGGGCAAACACAAATTTTAGGTTTCACAACTAGTATAAACTGAATAATCATATTGGATTAACGTTTCAAGATAACTGGGCAAAATCACCATGAGAATATGAAGAGTACATGCACTGATACACTTCTCAGTTTCAAATAATGTTAACTGGAACATTCACTGTAACTGGCAAGTGCAATGTGAAAACAAATCAATAAGCGAAAACCAGAACTTAAAAATATGTCAGCTTTGAATAGTTGTGACCACTGCATTAAGTTGGTAAAATTTTGATGTTCACACCACGTGAGAAAATGATTGACAAGCTATAGGATGACTGGAATCATTTAAATTTCCGGTAGTTAAATACTTTTGTCATATATTTCTCAAATTTATTTTCATTATTGAAAAGAATCAATAATCAATATTTTTCAGACATTGAAAGTACACCCAAACTTACTACTTAATGGTATTTTAGAAATCTTGCTAGAATTTTCATTTTTTCATGAAATTCAATACAATATGCATTTTTTATCTCGGTTGGAGACAAAGATAGTTCAAGAGAATTAAGGCGGACACTTTAACATTCCTCTGAACATCAAATTTGGATTGACTATAAAACGAGGATCATACAGGACACGAAATAACTTGAAAAATATTTCTCAGTATGTGAAAATCTATCGAAATACATACGATTCAAATTAGCGTTCCCATCGCACCGTCACCCGCGGGAGGTACAATGACCAAGCAATCATTGGACGGTTCTTATTCGGTAGGTACATAACGCGGAAATACATGATGTATGTTTTTCATTTACGACTATTTAACTTACATTTTAGAAATGAGCATAGACGACAATAATTAACATAAATCACACATAAAAAGTTGCCACGATAAATCGACATTCTTGAAATTGCGTTAATTTCGGCATTATAAGTTTAAAAAGGAAATTGAAAAATACAAAAAGAGAAAAAACGAAAACAAATTTTGTACAACGGCAACAACATTGATGCATCTTGAATTATTCTAAAATGTAATAGATAAAAACAGAAAAGAAAATACACATAAATACTAGCCTATAGAAAAAAAAAAGAACATATACCCACACTAGAACACTTAAAAGCTTACATACATTTAAAAATTATCAACATGAAAATTTAAAATTACCTTAGAACGCTACGAGTTGTACTTTGTTTACATTACACACTAACTAAAAAGGTTCATCATTTTTCACGGTTAAATTTTCCAGTGGGATTATATAATCTTTCAACTCAGAATGAAACGAAAGGAGTACATGAAATTCGAGAGTAAGAACTACGTAATATTCAAACGTATCATAAATATACAAAATTACATTAGTGATATGCCGTTTATATAATTTTTTTTCTGTATCGGATTTATACATTACGATAGCTTCATTCGCGAAATATATAATTTTGTGGTCCGAAATTTCCTCAGCTTTACCAACGAATTCGAAACCTACTCATATAATCGTTTGTTGTAATTCGAGATCGCCAAATTCTCGAGTACATGTGGGCTCCTCGAAGCTTCCGCACGAAAACATCGCACACTGTCAAAAAATCGAATTGTACACGGTCGACGTGCACTATTTTGAAAGAGAAACTTCTCGATAACAGCGAGGAACTTTTTACACAGCTGTTCGAACTCAAATACCTAATTTGTTTCAAAATTATCCAATCGAACATGAATATTGAAATGTGAAATGGTCGAAATTCAGTATAAATGTAGGTAACGAGACAAAGAGAAGAGTATTAGCAATACAGCAATTTGTACTCAACGAATGGGACAACCTTGCTTGTGAAATTTGTTGCTTGTAGGGTTCCCTTGGTTGCACGACTGAGTATAGATTAGTTATTGATAAGAGCAGATTCGAATGCAACATCAGTAACTTGAGTAGAATGTAGTAAGAATCTGATATATTGCGTTTGTTTAGGCAGGTCTGCAATCACGCAGCTATCATATCAAATACACTGAAGCAGGATACAGACTTGAAAATTAAGATTAAATAATTGTCTTTCCAAGACTAATTGGAATTGACATACATATTCTCAGATAATTACTCAACTATTAAATGGCAAGACAAAAGAAGTTTTCAGTTTCCACTTTTTCAATTAAATAATTTACACCAATTCCAAGTTACTTTTTTAAATCTCATGTTGCCACCAGACGATTGGAGATTTCTGATTCATTTTCTTTCCCCCTAAATGATCATCTTTATAATCAAGCGGCCCAGTAATTATTAAATTCACTCAATTCTGGAAACCAGGTTAGGCAATATCATGAATACAATGATCTGGATCTAGGTCAGCAAAACATTGAAAAAAGCCATGGATTCTGATGAAATCATTTTGAAAAAAAAAAATCATACATCATGGACTCGCAATATTTTTGGTTTCGTCCAATCACGGTCATTCAGACCACGAACTTAACGATTTTTAGTGACCTTGGATCATAACCTTTCTGATCCAAAGATCACATAATCTTGCCCATCCTTCTTTGAAACATCGTAAGGCCATTTCCTTCAAGCATGTGCCCTTTTTTCTTCGAACACATGTAATCTGAGAATGTAAATCGAATGTTAATATTTATGAACATTTTTCATACAAATGAGATACTGATTATGTGGCGATCCATCCCTTTTAAATTAGTCCACGTTGACAATCTTTCAAGACCTAACCCTACAACCAACGCAATCTGACAACTATGAAACCTGCGAACCCGATAAGTTCCACGACTCCAGACTCCGGAAGTTCGTCTTCGGTAAATAGTGTTACGAACGTCAGTCATACCGGAATCGTGTCGCACTTTAGACTGAAACCATTATCGTTCAGCGTACGTAACGAAAAAAACAATTGAACACCGGAAAATACGAAAAAAAAAAGTACTCCACAAAAATGCAAAGAGTAAACGAGGAGAAATACGATGACAGTAACGATAAATAGTAATAATAATAAAAATAGATGATAATAAGAATATAGTAATAAATAAAATTATTACTAATATGACATACAATAATACCTGCGTTACTATTATGTACACGAGACAAAGAGGTAGTTAAAATTTGTACTATAGATTTCGTATGACTTCGTAAATAAGAATGTTGTACGTAACGGAAGGAAAAATAGAACGTACAAACCCTGAGTGATGTTGCCATCTGACACTTATACAAATGAAAAAAATAAAAACAGAAACAAAAAGTACAAATAAATTCAAGTAATAATAAAAGTAAAATTATGTAACTCACCAACCTGCAGCGTTTATGGGGAAAACGATAACGATTCAACCTGCGAAGATGAGTATTACAAAAATAATAGAACTAAAGAATAAATAAAAACTTAAACAGAAGCGCGCGGTGTAGTTACGGCAATGACAATCCCTGAGATAATTTGAAACATATCCATGTCTGACAGTCGAAACTAGTTAACAATTATGAATATAACCTAATTTTAGGACCTAATACTAAGAATAATCTTAAATGAGGTAAAAGTTACGCGGATACGCTGAAAATAATACGAAAACGATTACACGTAGGTAATTTTTCCAAAAAATTGTTTCTAACTACGCAATTGTTCACGTTCGAAATACAGGAAGACGAACGAAAACCTTTCTTGCAGTTTTTAAACCGAATCCAACTAACTGTTTTAGGAACGGAGCGAAGATGGAAGAAGGCGCGAGTACCGACGACAATACAGGGGATCCAGGGGTATAATGTCAGAAACGAATGTAGAACAGTAATCACTGAAATTGAACAGATCAATGTCAACCCAAGTCTCAACAGTTCAAGAAAGTTAGAGGCGTAAATAGGATGGTGAAATGAATAGCCCTTCGTCAGGTGTCACTTTTTCATCCTGACAGATCATCCGTTTGAGAAAATTGGGTCACTGAACAACATTTTCGGGCCACGATATCCATCAGGCCAACTGTCAACAGGTCCTTTTTTTGATCCGAGACACCCCCCTTTCTGCCGAATCGCCTTTGTATTCATGCTACCGATCTTGATTATTCTTAGTTTTTGAATGAATATTCAGTGAGAAAATATGGTGTCCCTGAACCTTTTTGGATCATATCAATCAAGAACTAGAGACACTAACACTAATTTCTCTGGCCACTGATGCGATACTCGGAAGGGTGGTTTCCGGGGCGCGATGTCTCAGAAGCCACTTTGGCACGCGTACATCGCCATACGTTTCACCAGACACCACCAATAATTTACTTTCCAACGATACTTTCGGTCCCGAGATACCCTTATTGCCTGTCGGTGCGTGCTGCTCTTACAGATTTAAAATGGAATGCTTACTGTAATAGAACAAAAAAAAATTACATCGTACCGCAAGGAATACTGATATTACGGGTGTAAAAAGTTCCTCCAAGAGCAATCTGATTGCGTATGGAATAAAACTGGGGGGGTGTTATTGATGCTGGGTGATGTGGAAAAAGAAAACGAACAAAATAATAAAAAACAGAAACAGAAAACGAAGAAACATAAAAAGCTAAAACCTAAATAGTATTGCAAATAAATATGTGATTTTTATGTTGCTGTACTGGTAATTCGCAACCTAGTATGATACATTACACAGCCCAACACAAAACAAAAACCTGAATGTCAGTTACAATTGCATTGTAAGGAAGAACAAAAATCGATAAAAAAAAAAAAAAAGTAAACAAAAGATTTAACAAAATCATATATAACAAAAAAGTCTAAAAAGTATTTGGTTACCGTAATTTTTTTCCCATGTGTTTTTAACACAAAATTTAAAAAAGAAACAGACGTAGGGAAGGAAAGAAGAAAAAAAGTAAAACGAACAAACAAATAACAAAGTCCTGAATACGTTAACGACTACATAACTACGATTATAAACATTCTCAGAGAGGAAAAAAACGTGACCTCAAGATTTTTTTTTTTCTTCTGTTTTTCCAACTAAATTCAACATACTTTTTGCGTTTACACATTTACGTTCGTAATATGGCACAATTTTCTTCCCGTAATTTTTTCATATTTTTGGACATCAAATACACTTCGCCGTACGTCAACCAATCCGGACATTAGAATCGATTTACGTTACCGACTGCATTTTCTATTCATGCTTAACATCCATTCTCGGAGGAAACCGCAAAGGTTCAAAACATAAGAAACGGAAACTACTGTACGTTACGTTGAGATGGAATCGAAAATCGTTTGACCGAGTTAAAAATATAGATATATAAGTAAACGTGGAATATAGAATGTGTCCCAAGTTTCTTCTAGTACACAAATGAGGAAAATAAAGAAAAAGAAAAAAAAATACATAATTCGAAAAAAAAAGAAGAATAGTACGTCTTAGTCGAAACAACGATACGACGATTAAAAAAACAGTCAACGCACTTCTCTTAAATAAAATGTTTAGGTAGTTTATACATAGTTTTTTTTTAATTTTTAAAAAAAGAGAGAAAAAGAAGAAAAAACAATACATGATTATTATAAAACAACGAATTACATACTAGGAGAGGTCATGACTAGTAGTGACAGCGACTAACGAACAATGTAGTGGCTCTCTCCCCTTGAGATGGTATCCGCCAATACACTGTCACTAATGGAGCAACGGGGAGAATTGAAAACTGTATTCTCGGTAATTCTACTTTGCACCTATCAATTTGTACTATTGTTTCGTTATCATATCGTATATATATATATATGTGTAGTGGAGTAACCATGTACGAGTAATCGTTTGCTTTCCAGCTAGCAACAAGTAATAATATATAAATATAAAAAAAAAATTGAAGACTTCGTCGCCGAACGAATACGCACCTTTTATAAATTATTGTCCGCCGGCGAGCGGAGCCCTCATCTCACAGACGAATTCGTAAACGTTCTAAAAAAAAATACTTTATATAAAAAAGAGTCAACGACCCGACTGCGTTACTTCGATCACAGATTAAAAATATTATAAAAACACGCATCAATCGTCGTCTCTCCATTCAGAGCCGTCGTTTGTACGACGAAAACAGAAAAATAAATATCGACGAGATATGCCGGCGACCCGCAGTTCGACTGAGGTCGCCGGCTGCAGAGACTGCGACATCGCGTGCACTGAGATCAACAATCAAAGCGTCGTCAGCTTCGTCGTCAACGACCGCTGAAAGCAAAGACTAGCGTACATGGTTCCAGGGGGAGGGGGCGAGCCGAATGATAGAACCATCGAAAATGAAACGCCTCACTTCCGATCGCACATCGAAGGACTGATTTATAATATAACAGAGAGCTACGTGTATACGGTCCAGAAATAAAATGATACAAATATTTTTCAAGACTATGTCACAAACGTTACTTCCAGCTTACTGAATTCTTTCAACAACCGGTACATCGTATCATCTTATTTCTAATAAATAACGTGTTTTTTTTTTTTTCAAATTCCTATTCTATAGTACCTGAAAAAGTAAGTAAACATTGTGAAAAAAAAAATTAAACAAAATAATTAAATAATAACTAAATAGAAAACAAGACGACAGAAAGAAAGAAAAGAAAAAAAAAAGTAAAATATTTGTACTATAGAGGTAGTTCCTGGTACTTGGTTGAACTATTGATTATGATTTTGTACTTGGCCTTGCATAGACTTTAAACTGAGCTCTGTTTTATGTTCGCGCGCAATGTGTCTGCGCACCGTGTTGTTTCTAGTGAATGTTCGCGTGCAAAATGGACACGGCACGCGTATACCTTGATGCCGTTGTCTGATATGAGCTCGCAGATTCGTTTCGTATCCGTACAGACGTTCGCAGAAAGGACACTGCAGTTTCTTTCCTGTGAACAAAACCATATGAGGGATAACTGCCAGCACCGAGAACTGATTGCGCAGCATCTAGGTACTGCATCCAATCTCTCGAGAAGTTCTTGGAGCACGAAAAATTTCATTAGGGGTTTCCGTGCGATGTGTCGCGGTATGACTGAGTGGTTAACGTGCCTTATTCGCAAACCTTGCGTCTAGGGTTCAAACCCACCAACGCCGGAGAGCTAATGCTATTTGAACACACCCCCGGGGGCAAGGCAGGAACCTCCACGTGGTGCCCCTGGAACGTGTTAATATCGAGCGAACTATCAACATGGATGAATTAAGCTTACACGTATCAATTCTGCCAACACCGGGACCTTGACGCGGCCCAAGCTAAAACGGTCCTTTCCAGGGCCACCCTTGACAATGGTGTCAATCAACATCGAAGGCTTCACCAAAGATAAGGCGACGATCTTGGCCGAAATATGCAAAGAGACAAACTGGGATGTCCTCTGAATTCAGGAGACACAAACGCCAATGGGGAAGAAACTGCCATGGACTGACGGGATGAGGATCGTAGCGGATATTCCTCACAGCAAACACGGAAGTGCCATTTACATCCAGAAAGACGTTGAGGTAATCTCCGTCGAAACAAGCAGAGAAGACACAGTGGAGAAAATCACGATCGACTTGGCGCTAACCCCCCTGGAAACACCTTCACCTTCCGAAAACTGGCCAACTGGAGCGAAAAGAAACCGGCGATCATTGCAGGGGATTTCAACAGCCACAGTAGCGCGTGGGGCTATTTAGAAATGGACGAAAGCGGCGAAGCGGTCAAAACGTGGGCTGAAAGCTCTAGAGCTGATACCCGATGCCAAGTCACCATCTTTTTACAGCAGACGCTGGAAGAGAGGCCATAATCCACACTTAATTTTCGCTTCTCTTAAGATCAGCAACCTGGAGCAGAAATCAGTACTAGCCCCAGAGCCCTCAGTCAGAGCAATGATCGAACCGACCACCGTGCCTCTCTACAGACGCTTCAACTTCAAGAAAGCTGACTGGGTGAAATTCAGAAATAATGTCGAGAAAGAAATCAAGACTATAGAACCTGTCCCGGAAAACTACGGAGAATTTACGAACATGTTGCAAAGAATCTCGAGAAAGGCCATACCAAGAGGATATAGAATGAAATATATTCCTGGTCTCAACAAACAAACTAAGGACCTGACAGATGCTTCAGCGAGACCATCGAAAAGGGTTCTGAAGAACACTCATGGCACTACTGGCTGATGAAAAAGGGAGGAAATGGGTAAAACTGGTGGAGGAACTGGACCTAGCAAGAGACAGCTCCAAAGCCTGGAAATTCACTAAGAGCCTTAACGGAAAGCCTGGAAATTCATTAAGAGCCTCAACGGTTAACAAGTGACTAGTACATCTGTTTCCAAGGTCGCACCAAACGAAATTGCCAGCCAACTGGTCGAAAATGGGAAACCACCACTCAAGATCCAAAGGAGCAAGCCTGTCAGGAATGTAGTAGAAGAGGTGAACCACTTCTCAGCCCCTTTCTCAACTGTCAAAGTAAGCGGTGTGATCAAGTCGCTGAAAAACGGTAAAGCGGCTGGACCAGATGGAATATTCAGTGAACAGATCAAGAAAATTGGATCATCGGACATCAAATGGCTAACGGACTTCTTCAACAACGTAGCAGAGACAACAAAACGCCAAAATTATGGTTGAGGATATCCTTCTTGGTTATCAGTCAATTCTAACCGTTCTGACCCGCGAGTGCTCTCCATCACTCCCGATTCTGTGCTAGGGCAACCGCTCTCGCCACGGATCCAAACTTGATTCGAATTCCATCCGTCCAGCGTGTAGGTGACCAGTTCCTCGGTTTCCTGGTGTCTTCCCGAGCAGTATTGTTTTATCCAAATTTTCTCCGCTTCGCCTGGCAATGTGTCCAAAGAAATGATGAATCCGTCGTTCACACAGTTTGTGCAGCTGTTCCGGTTCTTCCACTTTCTCCCGAATTGACAAGTTGGTTCTATGTTCCGTCCACAACAGCCGCATCATTCATTGCTATAGCCACATTTCAAAGGCGTCAATCCGCTATCTAGCCGCTTCTTTGAGAGTCCATGTTTCTGCAGCGTAATAAATATAGGCAGTATAAGTGTTTCTATAAGCTTCTTCCTCAGGTGTCTGGACCATTTCTTATTGCAAGTGAAGTTTTTCAATCTCATCATTGCGAACTTTCCAATAGCAATTTACTTCTTATCTCCGCCGAGGAGCCACTGTTAACATCAATCAGCGACCCAAGGTATACAAACGACTCTACTTTTTCATATCCGGTCAGCAGGTTAGTGTCAGTCAGGGCATTCTTCCGATATATTATCATAATTTTGGTCTTCGGAGCTTTAATGAATAGTCCGTATCTCTCGCTGATCACCCTGACGCGCTCAATCAGCTCCATCATTTCCCTACCAGATGTTGCCAGAAGAGTTGTATCGTCGGCGTATCTTAAGTTCGAGATTTTCCGACCACCTATTGAAATTCCGCCGTTTCAGTCTACCAGCGCTTCTCTCATAATAGGTAGTAGCTATCCTGAAACCTGGGAAAGATCCAAACGATAGGAAGAGCTACAGACCAATTTTCCTCCTTTGCCACCTCTACAAGGTGTTCGAACGTGTAATACTCCATAGGATATAAGACACGATTGATGGAAAACTCATCCTCCAACAGACTGGCTTTCGACAAGGAAAAATCTGCACAAGCCAGGTCACCAACCTGGTCCAATACATCGAGAATGGCTTCGAGAGAAAGAAAATCACAGGGGGCGGTCTTCGTAGATCAAACTGCAGCTTATGATACAGTGAATCACCACCTACTATGCAGAAAAATATACGAAATCGCACGAGACTTCAAGTTCGCGACACTTATCAGAGTAATGCTGAGCAACAGAATGTTCTATGTCATCTACCAGGGTAAATCGAGCAAATGGAGACGACAGACAAATGGGACTACCACAGGGAAGTGTTCTCGCCCATACCTTATTCAATTTATACACTAACGACTAACGATTGGAGACCAGACAGAGCACTTCCTGTATGCTGACGATCTGGCAGCGGTGGCGCAGAGGGGGATACACACGTAGAGGTAGAGGAAAAATTGCAGGACATCCTTAATGAACTAGAAGTATATTCCACGAAAAATGCTCTCAAGCCAAACCCATCTAAAACCCAGGTGTGCAGTTTCCACCTGAAAAATGCGAGATGCAAACTGAAGCTGAGTTGGGGAGGAATACAGCTTGAAAATTGCGAAAATCCGAAGTACCGCGGTGTCACACTTGACAGGACACTTACTTTTAAGAAGCACTGTGAGCATACTAAGATGAAAGTCGAAGCCAGAAACAGTATCCTGAAAAAACTCGTATCAACCAAGTGGGGAGCCAAGCCGAGCACACTGAGCTCTGGCGCTCTGTTACTCTGCCACGGAATACGCATATACAGCATGGGGCAGATCTACACATACTAAAAAAGTTGATGTGGCCCTGAATAACAGAGACCAACTAGTCTCAAGTACCTTCCTCGGATATGTGGAATCGCTCTGTTGGAGGTGCGGAGGAAAGTGGCTGCGGATGTGGAGAGGACTAAGAAGGAAAGCGACCCTCGCCATATCACATTCGACCAGGTGGCAGCAACGCAGACTGAAATCCAGGAGGTGTTTCCTCAACAATACATCGGTCCTTACAGATGACCCCTCGACCTCTAGGGCCACAAGATGGACAAACATCGACCACACCCCGCGCGCTGAAGACCTAGCCAGTGGACATGATCTCCCCTATCCATCGTGGCTCACCCTAAATAGGCTGCGCACCGGATGCGTCCGTACAGCAGCAAACCTGACCAGATGGGGCATACGCGACGACGCAGGATGCCAGATGTGCGGTCAGCTTCAAAACGACGACCACCTCCTTGCGTATGGAGGAGGGACCACACATACCAGAGGGGAGATTTGGGGTAATCTAGAAGACAGCACCTTGAACCTGGTGCAGAGATGGAGGGGGAAAATTTAAAATTTAAAACCTAAAATTAACTGCCAACGCGTCCAAATCTGGACACGAAAGAAGAAAAGAAATACACCCCTACTAACATCCCAGCGAACACGGTTACAACAGTTAACGCGAGGTGGAAAGATGACGCGTCCTGTAACCCCCGCCAGTTCGAACGAACAGGACACTACGATCGCAAGGCGTGTCATCACCGGACCTAAAAAGATTGATACTGGTATGTGCACGTCGTGGCCAGCTTACACAACGTTGTGCAAACACGTGGCTAGTAAACGAACTGCGGCTGCACACTCTTTGGCACAGAGAAGGAAAACTCGAACGCGATGAACCGTGGGGATAGCAACGGCAAACTACCCCGACTAACCCTGCCAACATCCGGCAACGGGTACGGTCCTTGATTTTTTTCTTTTCCCATGCGAAGGCAAGTTTCGATTACTTAAATCGGCCACTGAAGGAATTTCTCAAATTTTCCAGCACTTGATGCTACAACATGAGGGCACGACCACCTCATTGAAGTCTTCTTTCCATAAATTTCTGCCATGCATCACTACCGGACTTAAAGAGACGAGTCACCTATGGTTCACGAAGTCAAGTATGGTCGTTGGCGACTGGCTGGAAGTTAGTTGCAAGCGATGGGATAAGACGATGTTTTGTAATCTTGGTTGATGAAGTATGTTTTAGCACTGATTAATATCTACTTTCGCAGCTAGTAAGCGTAATCAAATACGCTTTTCTGGGAGCGTACTTTCTGGTACTGGCCAGTAAAAATGCTGAAGAACACTTATTTATGAGCGGAACGAGCCAACATTCTTCAATTATAAGGAACATACGGGAGTGGAGGAGGTACGGCATGCCCTTAACAAGCTTCGAAGAGGGCGCCCGAATAATGAAACTAAATACTACAAGACAAGACAATACGTTCACTGATTCATGGTGTTTTGCCGGATCACTTCGGAACTGGTATTCGGAACATATCGATGAGGGGGGGGGGTGGCTACCCCTCAAGTATATCCCAGAATTAGCAAATCAAGTAAAATCTACTCTTTGTTGGCAAAATCGAGTCCTCAATTGGCAAAGTTGAATCGAAAATAGGTAGTTGACTTCATTTTTGGCTTGTTGATTTCAGACATTTTCGTCAGTTGATAAAATCGAGTTCTTATAGTCGGCTAAATTACAAAAGTGTTGATCTTTTTCTTTTCAATTTTATTTATTCATAGACTTGTTGATTTCAAAAACCATGGTCAGAAAAATCGGATTTTTAGTAGGAAAAACTGACATATTTAGCGAACAAGATAATTTCTTTCCACCTCCTTCGCAAACTAAGTCGCTTCCTTGCGTGACATCAAAATCTGTAGAAATAAATAACCTCACATGTGCTTGCACCAATTCTAACAAGATGGTGTGGGGGGACGCATGGCGATGCACGCATGCCAAAGTGGCCACTATGACACCGTACCCCCGGCCCCGGAAACTACCCTTCCGATTATCGCATCAGTGGCCGGAGGGACGCTTCGAAGCCGGGCCCGAGCCTCCATTTCGCCGTGCCGCAACTGTTGCGCGCGTCTTGCAAAGGCCTCATGGGGTTCCGTACTGACCGAGGTCCGCGCTCCCCGAGCACTCGCCTGGAATTCAGGTCTCCCACAGCCATATGCACTTTCTCTTAACTCACCCCTCACCTCCTTGTCTTGGTCAGTGTGGCGACACAGACAGGTGACGACGACGACGACGGGGAAGCCCTGCCGGGGGGGGGGGGTACAGCAGCTTTCCTAGGATGGTACAGAGTTGTCCTGTTCGATGGTGTGGGCCAAGCTAGGTTCGTCGCCGGCACTCTGCCTCGACCACTCCGTCTGCATCTCCCTCTTCATGATGATCGAGACAAAGGCCGACACCCGGTTCCAACTGCTTCCGTTCTTCATCATCTCCGGAACCAGGGTGTCCGGCGCGAGACGGCTGCTCACACCGTCGTCGTCGTTGATGCTTCCTCTTCTGCTACCAGGATCGATCGCTGCAGTGGCCGTCCCGCGTCTCTCCATGCACGCAAGTAACCGAACTGCGTCATCAACGAAAGCACAAATATAGCACAATAAGAAATCCAGATGAATCAGCATACCGAAGTATAAAACAGGCAATCCGCTCATGGCGACCACATAGATCGTCAGACTCTTGCGAAATAATCTCGGCTCAAATAGCCCAAAAGCACCGTTAAAAGTACCGTTAGAAAGGCACCGTTCACAGGCCTCACAATCGAACAGGGTGTGCCAAGGTGTGTCCTTCACCCCTCGATCACAGTGCGCGCACACGGGGCTCGACGCCATCGCCATCCGATGTAAGTACGTACCGAAGCACCCGTGGCCGCTCAGGACTTGGGTCAGGTGGAAGTCCAGCACTCCGTACGATCTTCCTGTCCATCCATCGAGGTCGTGTATCAGCGCTCAGGTCCACCCACCCTTGGTCGAATGGGCGAGCGCTTCTTTCACTTCCGAAACGTGTCCGAAGTGCTTCCCGTTTCGTCTTCGCTTTCTTCCGTCACGCCGTATACTTCCGCTACTTCGCTGACCTTGAGTTCGATCGCCGGTATACGAGTACACACTAACACGCCTACTGCCTCCGAAGAAACAGTGCGATACGCACTGACACCTCATCGCGGCTTTTCGCTGAATCCTCTCCATCTCCGCTCTTCTGTACGGAATCTTGATGGCGTCGGCAAATACTGGCACCTCGTATAGGAGAACCGACATGATGGCGTTGACGTACATATTTCTCCTCTTCTTCCTCGGTCCCCTTAGGTTCGACATCAGACGGGACAGCTGTCCAGCAACTCGATCCGCCTTCTCAGCTGCCCGTCGGAAGCGCTCTCGGAACTGCAACTAGGTTCAATATCCAGGGCCGTAAAGCTAGCGAACAGGTTTCATCTCTCTCCTCGCAAACATCCTAACGAACAGAAGGACCACAATACTGATCGAGACGAAATGATTGCGTGAACCAGACATTGTACTCGTAGAATACGTTTCATATGCTTCATTACATAGTTCAACAGAAACTTTCAGAGGATCATTTAGAAAACGCTTCAATTCTAATTCGGATATAGTCCTGTAACCCCGCCAGTTCGAACGAACAAGGCATTACAATCACAAGGCGTGTTACCACCAGATCTAAAAAGATTGAGATTGTCACGTGTACATCGTGAAAACACGTGGCTAGTAAGTGAACTGCGACTGCACACTCTCCGGCACAGAGAAGGAAAAACTCTAATGCAACTAACAGTGAAGAAAGCAACGCCAAACTACCCCTGCCCAGGAACGCGCCTGCCAACGTCCGGCATCGGATACGGCACCCGATAATGATAAGAGGAATGGCAGTCTCGACGGGATGCAGATTTGAAGACTTCCACCCACAGGTTCCTGTACCCTCCACCTGGCCGACCTCTACAAGAGAAACTCACCATCCGGCGTTGTCGTAGTAGTTACGCCTTTGTGTGGCTGATCCAGTTTCCCAGACGATAAGCCGGAATTCCACGTCGGTGTCGATCCAGAGCCAGAGGGTGAAGACGGTACTACTTCCATCGGCTGGGGCGGCGGAATGCGATCATTGATATCTCGTTCTCGTTGATTGCTCTCCATACCGCCAGCGAAGTACTTCTTATCGCCGCCGTTCTCGTCTACGCTAGTGGCGTTGCTTTCCATCGCTTCACATTTCACGCGCAGATCTATACAAACGCATTCCAAATAAACACAAATTTTTAACGATACAGCGAAACTCATCCCGAAATACCAACTGATAAACTGTACCTTCAGCGCCAATAGAATTCGAATGCCAATGTTGAGGCGAAGGTGACTTTTCAACTTTAACGCGGTCGTACGATCCCGCAGCAGCAGGTCCGTCCGCCGATATCACGGGCGGTGGTATCGATGGCGGCAGCGGATCATAATGATGGGCAACAGAAGAAGAAGGTGGGGTGTAGCTGATCGATACTGGAGATTCTCTTTCCAGCCTCGAACCGTCTCTCAGCACGGAGGCGCGCAGTTGAGAATCGCGTATTGAATCGGTGGGACTGCGCGGAACGCGTTTATTACGTGGCATGATATCGAATCCGGATTGTAACGTATGGCTCATGGTTCCCGATACCCGCTGCTCGTAGCCTTTGAACGGCAAGTGATATGGAGAAGTGTACGAAGCATTCGAGGCAGGCGACGACGGCGGTCCCATCGACTCCGACGATTCCGAGCCGTGGCCCGAGCGCCCGCCGTTTCCCTCTTCCATTTTACCGGCCTTATTCTGCTTAGAGTTCCGGCTGCTGCTCGGCGAGTCGACGCGCGAATCCGCCGGCAACGCATGCTGCTGCACTAGTCTCTCTTGTTCGACGGACAGTCCTTTCACCTGCGGGCAGAAATCGGAAAAATCGTTTTAAATACAGGCAACGTACGCACGATGCAGAACACGTAATATGTGTGTAGAACGAAAACAGAAGCGGAAATCGAAATCAATCTGCGATGGGGCTAAAGAAATTTTATCAAATTATTTGTATCAGAATCAAGATCCATAATTTTTTTGCTTCGATTTTGGGAAAAATTGCACTCTGTATAATTTTTGAAGGGAGTTCGAGGAACGGAGGACTTTAGAGACCGGTAGTCAGATACCCTAGAGAATATAGATGAACTAACGATAAGTAGGAAAACATATCAAAAACAAGAAAGGAAGGAAAAAGGGGATAATACAGGAGCTGGAGGCGAGAAACCTAAAGAATCTGCAGAAACAGAAACATACAGGCAGACAGAGACAAATACGAAAGCTGAAAACTCAGAGAAACCAAGGCTCTAGATTCCGGGTTTGTATAGCACCGAGACTAACATAAGAAATCTTGAATAATCTTGGCTATCTGGTCCCAAATACTGGATTTTAGTGCTCATGTTCGTTTTAATTTCAGCATGAGGCCGGCTGCCTACCGGTTTGTTAATTAATCTGATTATGTGTCAGTCAATCTAGCTGGAGGATAGCTGGCGGTTTGTTTCTTTGTTAGTCTACCTGTCTCAATAGCACGAGATTCGCTGACTGTCAATTTGGCTGAATCTCGGAGTATTAGATTTCGGATTTCAGGAACAGAATCCATTTGGTTTTGATTTCACACGACGTAAGATGGACGAGGGTAAATGATCTCTAGTATTCCCGATGTATCCGCTCATTTTGTATGAACTGTTCATAGAACGCGAAGAAGATACACAGGGTGAATGCCAGTGAAATCTCCAGAAAGTTTCCGAACATCAACAACAGAACTATCACCATTTCCACGAATACTTTTCGTGTACGATTGGGATATTTTACGAGACACGAGACCAGGACCCGAAAGGAGGAACAATAGGAGCTTCTTCAATCTAACCTTCTGGCAGACGACTTATGACGATGTTATGGTAGTTGAAAATTTAAATTTTGTAACGGGCAAAATACTCCCTCAGTGAAACTTCTTGGAGTACACTCCGTAACTCTTTTTACATACACTCAACTCTATGTATCAAATCAGGTATCGCTGCCAACCCATTTCCCAGTGCGGCTCAACGCAGATAACCAACACCTTCAAATACACTGAAACATCGTTAAAAAAAGATACGATACCTCTCAAGGGACTTGATAATTACAATGTTTCAAAGGGCAACAATAACTAGATACCAAAACCACGGGGCCATTTACGTAACTCAAAAAATAAAAGTATCCAACACTACAATCGGGCTGTATTCTTGAAATGAAAATATCAGCAACAATAAATAAATAAATTCTTGAAAAACTTTGGAAAACGTGCGTTCTCTTTCGCGATCGTTATCACGCTTAATTAACACATTAATTACGACGAGCAGGAAATGTTGATAACATTGAAATGAGCGTAAAGGCCGAACGAAACTGCGAGTTGATCTCAAAACGCAATGAAATGAAAAACATACTGTCGAAATAAAGAAAGAAAAGAAAAATAAAATGAACAGATAGCAAGCAGAGCATACCCTGACCAGTTTTCTTTCCTACATCAAGTTCAATTACATCCTCGGTATGTTTGTAATGCAGTGCATAAACATGAGAAAATAACAGCGCGGAAAAAGGGAGCAAGAAAGTAAAGTAGATCAACGTGAAGAACAGGCTTGCCAACTAATGAGTGGGGAAAAAGCAGCCTTGTTGAAAAAATGTTTTCACTTTTTTTTCAGGGAGGATGGGAAAGAGGGAGGATTTGAACTTGACTGAACCAAAAAATGGCCCACAAAAACATACTTAAAATACGCGCGTTTCATGTATTTTGTGTACGTACCGACATAGGAACGGGGAGGGGGGGGGGTTATCATACATGCATTTTGTATACGTACCAGCGTGTAGGAAGGAGGGTTGGTTAGACTCGCCTTCCACACACACTGTCAAAAAGAGCATTTCAGAGTATATTTTAGCGCGCTAATTACAGAAACGAGATACCAGAACATGTGCGGTAGCGACCACTAACTCCACCCCCCTTCAAGGCTACGATCTTTATACGCTGGTGCGTATACATGCCTTCCCTGGGCTATCTTCAGAAAAACAATACAAAAACACGTTCAAAAGATGCGCATTTTAAACATTTTCTTCAAATTAAGATCAGACTTAGGGCCTATTCATAAAACAGAACCTAAAACCTACCATAATTTAAGGGGTCCGTTCTCAGTTCGAAGATTTATACATAATACGAATGTACAACGGTGATTCTAGTCGAACAAAATAGAAATGCGCGGGAAGAAAGACCGAAAACTATTCGAAAAACAATTATTACTTACTTTCAAAAATGACAAAAAAGTAATATTGACCAGAAAAAGAGCAAAAAGTGATTTTTGACAACTCATCAGCGGCAAGCAGTTTGGCTGCACCGAAATAGATGAGGTCGCGGCCTGTTAGCAGCTCCAAGTCATGAATTAAAACGAAACATACAAGGATGTTCAAACTTGCATCAGAAAAATCTGAAACGAACTCCTTCGAGCCACTAAATCAGGGGCAAAATACTGTTCATACTTACTAGCTGGTCCCACAAGATGAATGAACAATGAATAGGGCCCACACACGATTTGATGTCGTGTACCAGGTAATAATCTAATAAATGCACGTTTAGAATCGTCGATCTAGGCTACTGATGCTATTGGAATCGACTCCTTCGCCGAAAACGCGTGAAGAACTGACGTCAAAGTAGCGGCGGTAAATATACCCTATAATACGAAATTGTACAGCAGACACGATTACGTTCAAAAATTCACTCACACCGAAAATCCAGCCGCGCGTAAATCACGTGGACAACTGTTGTGTTTAAGCTACAACTATCCATTCTTACTCAAGGATAAAGAAGGACATCAGGGTAGTGAACTATTCGGTTGGAAAAAGAAGGTAGGGTTCGCTATTTTCGGATTCGCTCCATGCCTGTTTTACGCTGAACTCTCACGACCTGTACATATGAACTGATTAATACGTTGCCGATGATGGCATCATTTGCACGAACGAATGTTACAGTTACAACCATTTATACTCACATATTCGCATACAGCACTACCTTGAATCAATATATAAACATACTTGGAAAGATCAACCTGACAGTTCCCCTTCAATACCCGAATCGTTTAAAGACTGCAATTCCTCTAGTCTTCCAAAGATTAGGACACTCCAGTTCGGTTAATACATGAACGATGATCATGGGTGTTGGAGACATAACGACAAAAATCTTCCAACTGCACTCGCGAATCGAGAAAAGACTCGCCCCAAGTGGGCTTCAAGAAAAAACCAAAATAGACATATAGACGGAGTTTAGGTCATTCATGTGTTTCCGTTATTCTAGAATACCGGCGGATCTATTATGAACTGAAATCCCTGAAGACGCTGGATTTGCTTACCTTCAACATAGGAAATGCGCAACGTTGCACGTCAGTATCAAAATAATCACCATTACAGATGCAGAAGGAAAGACTGTACGAAAAGGGAAAAAAATCTAAGAGATATGATAATTAGAAGAAAACGAGACCAACAGTCAAGGGCTTACAAATGGAAAGTACATAATATAAAAGCTTTATCACACAGATCATCCATTATCACACATAATAGTAATCAACGGAAGAAAGGCCGCCAGTTATCAGCAATAAAATTTAATCAATTGCGGGAACAAGATCGAAGTGGAATGGAATCAATCAATTCACTAATAGTAAAATGAAAAACTCGTAGAATGCCTCATTTTCAACTGAAATTCGGGTTCCCGAAGCAAATTGGGAATACAGTATTTTTCCGAGGAATCAAAATTGATTTTTAATGATCTTAATAATCCAAAAGAATTACTTCAGGATTTCTTCAACAAGCTGTTACCGGTTTCGTTCGAAATTTATTTTAGCCCGCCTCTGACGGACAAAAGGACAAATCAGTTAGCCAGTGGTGTGCCTGCACTATCAATCGCGATATAAAGAGAAATATTCAATGAAAATCATTCACTTAGCTCATAAATAACATGGTATGGACTCGAACACACACGCGAGGAGGAGGAGGGACATTTAATAACGAAGCAATGATTTCATCCACAAAAGAGGAGGGGGTAACTATGTACCGACATACCCGGAACATTGGAAACAGTGGCTTCAGAGGCGGCAGCTTTCACAGCCTCCTCAGCAGTGCCACTTATAGCCAAATGTAGTCTCGTTTTCATTGTTAACTGAACAACTCAGTTTTCGGTTTCTAAGTTTACGCCACCGAGATAAACCAACACACTGCAGTTAGATCACTAATGAGTAATTTACCATTGCTTTGAAATCAATTTCAAAATTTCACTGTTACCAGGAACTAGAGACATTTGGTATTAGATGCCGCAGTGATCAGATCCACAAGGCATACTGTTTTGATACATAACCACACGAGGAAACAATAACAAACACAGTGGCGGTCACCGCCCTCTCTGTTCATAAATCTGAGGGTCTAAATCATAAACAACATCCAATCCTTATTCGCCATTCGAACATCTAAGATACTACAAACAAAGTTTTGGTTCCGTTTCGATTCAGTTTCAGCTTCCCATTTCCGAAACGGAATGCACAACGAAAAAGCCTGTTGTTTTAATTTTCTATCGCCAGGGATTTCGTCAATTCAGAACTGGGATTCCGATATCAGCCCAGATGCCAACCAAGAAACATACCCGCAATTACCGTTTCGACAACTTCCCAGCACTCACTGCATCCGTTCTACACAAACATGAATTGGCGACAGTCTCAGTCGCAGCAGTCCTCAATGATGTTACCTGCAGATATTCCGCCGCTTTCAGAAAACTCTGCAAACTCTCTTGAGCAACATGAACTTCGCCTTTGTACATGAACTCCAACAAAGCCGACATATTACTGGATGAGGTTCCATCCAATATAACGTATATACTCGGGTACATGGCCGGAGCCGATTCGAATAGATCCTGAAAATGTTTACTGCAAGCCGCTAAAATCAACTTGTGCGCCTTAAATGTTACTCCTGCAAAAATACAACACGAAATTTAGTCATTCATTCGTTTCATAATATAAATTAATTTAAGGTAGGTTACGTAATATTTAATAACGGGACTTCGCTATTAGCCTCTCCAAGCGGCATTCAAGTTTCGTTTGAGAAGAGAGCCGCATAACCACGAATTCCTGAAGCCGAATTTACATGAACTGAAGACCTTCTACAAGAAAGAAGCACGATGAGTCATACCGAATACTTCTTCAATACTGCTGCGAATACTATTAGTCATGAAGTTACCGCCGAAACCTAGGACACTAACCCCCCGACCACTACTTTAGAAATCATCCACTCCTCTTCTAGATTAAGGAGAATAATATAATTTTAGTAACTAAACTTAAAGGTGCTAGAAATTTAATTGCACTCGTTTGACCATAGTCATGGTGTAATAACTCTAGCTCACTTATCCGGAACACGACACTACGTTCTGATCGGGAAAACTCATCACAACCCAATCTTATTCGCACCTTTCTTCCTATACTTCTACATTACAAGAAATATTCATGTTAAGTGTAACCGGCGGTTTCTAGTTTTGGGAGTAACAGAGACGGAATACCTATTACCTACCTAAGTCGAAAACAGAAAATGGTGATCTACAGTGGATTTAGTTTCGGACTTTGGAAGGCACTTTCTCAGTTTTCCAAGATTCATTTTCATCAACCTTCATAAGAAATTTTCATTTTAGCCAAATGCCCGTCTTCCGAATTACTAGAGGACATTCAACCAAAATGGAGGATTTTGGAGGAACTTGAAAGACTGATAGACACCCCAAAAAATGTACCTAATCCATCTACTAATGCATAAGCACTATCATTTTCTTCCAGGAGAAATCAAGTCAATTCTAGCGGGGAAAAGACCTTTTTTCGAGCAGGAAAAAAACATTCTGACAGAATAATGAGTTCTCTAGATATTCAGGATTCCCCTCCCCCGGCTGCACCTACCCACAAACCAAATGTCGACACGATCAAGTCCGACACTTTTTCATCACGGCTTTCTAGTCGAATTCGATACTCAAGTTCGTTCACCTACTGAATAGAATTCTACATCGAACTCGATGCATAATTCGATCCAACTGTCGATATCAACACAACTTGACTTTTGTATCAAATTTGAGTATCGAATTCGAGATCAGAGTCGTGTCAGACAAGTAATGGATTTTAAATGTCGATAAATGAGTTGATTTCTGCCTCGGCCATATTTCATGGCTATGAGAACTCATGGATCATGTATGTTTCTTTTACTCTTTTCAGCAGGAGTAAGTATTATGGACGACTTCAGCGTGGATTTAGGTCTCTAATAACGATTGGATAGAGTAAAAGAAATAGTGGAGTTATTATTCCTGCAATCCGACTTGCAGAATTCTGTGTACTTTTTCTCGGGGAATGGAAGGATGTGGGAACCTTCATAAGAAACCTTAATTTTGGTCAAATGCCTATCTTCCGAGTTACTAGAGGACTTTCAACCAAAAACGAGGACTCTGAGAGAACTTGAAAGACTGGTAGACACCCTGAAGAATGTACCTAATCCCTCCACCGATATTTAAGCACCACCATCTCCCTCCAGATGAAAGCAAGACAATTTTAGAGGGAGAAAAGCCTTTTTTTAAGCAGAAAAAACACAGAATTTCTGGCAGAATAATGTATTTTCTAGATATCGAGAAACTCTCCCCTGGCTGCACCTATTCACAAACCAAGTGTCAACACTTTTCTATCACGGCTGTCTGGTTGAATTCGATACTCAAGTTCAATACAAAAGTTGAGCAACTGCATCAATATCACATTTTGAATAGAATTCTACACCGAACTCGATGCATAATTCGATTAAAAAGTCGATGTTAATACTATAATCCGATTTCTGTATCGATGTTGGGCACCGAATTCGAGCTCAATGCCGTGTCCAAAAAAAAAGATGGATTTTCAATGTCGATAAATATTTCATTTCTGCATCAGCCATGTTTCATGGCTATGAACTCGTAGATGTTTCTTTCACTCTTTCAAGCGGGAGTGAATATTACAGAAGACTTCAGTGTGATTCACGTCTGCAATAACGATTAGACAGGGTGAAAGAAATAACCGAGTTATTTTTCCTGCAATCCGACTTGCAGAATGTTGTGTACTTTTTCTCGGGGAATGGGAGGATGTGGAAACATTTCCATACTTTTGCCTGGCAACCAGCTGTACCCTAATGCAACTGGCATCACTCTCGCTGAATAGAGCGCTGTAATTTCAAGGGCAGCAATGACGTTCGAGTCATAAATTCTACCGTTAAAAAGAAGACCTGGAATATCTTTTCACTTCGGATTGATCTGAGCGCGAGTTGAAACGTATCCAGAAATTTTATTTTGGCCACCATCCAAAAACCCAGAGACTCGAAAAGTGAACTAGCGAGTGCGATGAAAGTGAACGTAGGTCAGTAATCAGCTCTGCCCGTTGGTTTAACCGAATCCGAATTAACAACACTAATTGCGAGCAGGATTGTTCGGCTCTACGAGCGAGCTCGCGAGCTCTTTCAAAAACACTCGCAACGTTTCAGAGGCCGCGGTTTTCCACTCCGGAAGGCTCGAGCGAATCCAGGCGTAGGACTACTTCCAAATTCTCGAGTATGTATCACTTATTAAATAATAAACGCCGCCGATTTGTAACAGCTGTAAAATACGACTAATTACCTTCGCAAAATAGCGTTACATCCGTGAGGCTGGCTGATTTAAATAAATTATCAAACGTATTGACGAGGTTGTTGCCAAAACTATTCCATTTCAAACAATACTGCTGCTGCGGGTCCATTACCAAATTATTACGCGCTCTCGCAAAAGCCGGTCTCTTTTATTCTAAAGCTAACATTATCTTGTACCCTGTAATACGTTTGAAAAAGAAAACATAGTTTAGCATAATATCATAACCGACACACACGTCTACAAATTATAATAACCGATCACGGTATCACATCATGTGGAATGCAAAAATAAAAAATAAAAGCACTCGATCTCTTTGGTAAACGTGATACGTCTACTACTGAATGCACGACGATAAGGTCGTAAATAGAAAAAAAAAAAAAACTTTTCGTTGAATAATTTAAGCAATTTTCCTCCCAAATTGCGTTTTTTAATTTGCCTCATTGCTGCTGACAAAAAATTTTAAAAAAATGTTATCTCCAAAAATAGCGTATACAAAAAACCAGATGCACTTTATATCATCGTCTCCGAAGTACCGGTTGTGAATAAATGCGACGTACCATCGAAATACAAGTTCGTATTGAAAAAGGTAAATAAGTATATGTAATGCTTTAGAAAGTTGAAATAAACATAAATATTTATCTGCGTGCCATCTCCCGTTTTATTATTCAGCATTTAAGATACACACACGAAATTCGAAGAACGATCGTCGCTAAATGCATATAATTCGCTTAATATACAATATGCGTCGTAAAATCTCAACCTGAATATTCTCTTTCATTTGTTCGCCGGGTTCGAATCGTGAATCGTGAGTTCGCGGAGAGGGGACCATAAGGCGCGATACCAGAATCTAAAAAATAATAATAATTCCCTTTGCTGCAGCTCGCAACTGCAAACCAGACTGAGCTTATTGTGGGTACTTAATTACGACGTTAATCAGTTGTAAGAACGCAATACATTGCGATCGTTAATGTATAGCTGTTTACACGCTCTCGGCGTCCCGGTGCATACTTTGTATGTTAGTATGTCAGTCATCAACGACTATTTACAACAGAAACAACGTTGAGAACTATTTATCTTTCGACTGCATTTCAAAAACCCGACGTACGCCGGAGTGGATGCGCTGCACGCAAACAATATTCAATGATTGCTGCGAGTGTATCTCGAAATGTTTGAAGTTTTGCAAAACTTCATTTCAGCACGCAACAAACCCAGCGAGTTGAAGCCGATTCAAACGAAGCTTACAGATTCATATTTTTTGAGCACACAGAACACCGAAACTTGTTCACGAGTGAAGGGTACACTCGTAAAAACATTAGAGTAGGTCAGTTGTTGCTAAGCATGAACGACACAACTCATCTGGCAAGGTCTTCGAGATCGGAAAACTAAATACAAAATCTTTCTTATTCCGTTGCAGGACTTCAAAAAATTGTAGAAGTCTAAGCAAAGTACAAAATAAATTGGCAAACATTCGGAAAGAGTGGTTTGAAAGTATGTTCATTATTCAACCTTCCTAACCAACAAATTGAAAGTCTAGCAGAATCGTGTTACTTCGCCACTCCCCAGCCTGATTTCTCTCCATGTCTTGCAACTACCAACTCTGCGAACTGTAGAGTCAAAAATGTTCCTCATTAAATCCGTATCAAGGTCTCCAGCAATATTATCGCAGTTACCGGCAAACGAGGCGAAGAAAGACGACGAGGTGAAGATGAACAAATGTAAGATTGTAGCGC
The DNA here is from genome assembly GCA_031841125.1 of Acanthococcus lagerstroemiae. NCBI lineage: Eukaryota > Metazoa > Arthropoda > Insecta > Hemiptera > Eriococcidae > Acanthococcus > Acanthococcus lagerstroemiae. Next base: position 36,196,898 of record CM063108.1, on the reverse strand, counting down.
CACAATGCGCGTACGCACTGATGTAACAGTGCTGCCATAGCATTTTTTAAAAGTTATGTTAATGTAAACATACGCAACAAGTGTTATCAACCGTGTTGTTAGACATAACAAAACAAAATGGCAACTGAATTTTAGAAATATATTTTCATGGATAAAACAAATTCCTGTCATTTACACCATCCATAACTCAAGAACAGCTGCACCTTTTTTTATGATATTTGATTTGTTGGATTTGTCTCCGTCCACAATAACAGAATAACTATTCAAACATTGGAAAAATTCACAAAAAAAAAAAATTCATTAAGAAAATTCATTTTCTTATACATTTTGTACATGGAACGGCTTCTTTTCAGTTTTTCAGTTTTCTGAAATATCTTATTTTCGTCTATCCATAGAAATCAGTTTTCGCTCAAGTATATCCATGGCTGGAAGAAAAATAAATTTCCATGAAAATGTCAACCACTGAACTGAATTGTCACCACGAAGAGTCAAATCGTACGGACTGGCTTTGTGTCGGGGGGAGCGTACTACACTGTTCATCCGATCACCGTGAGACTTCGGGAAGTTGTTCAGTACACGTGGAGAGGACTTGTAGGGGTGAGGGTATGCTCCCCCGATACGCACCTGTTACTATGACGTCATACTACTGAGTACACATGAAGGGTAAAGAATCAAAACTCACATTTGCCATTTTATTTCAAAGGCGCAAATAGGCAAAATACTGTACACGGATGCAGGAATATCTTTACTGCGCCTGTGAATGTGCTATATGTATAACATACTCGACGCTTACAGGCGCAGCAAAGATATTCCTGCAACCGTGTACAGCAGGGCCGTACTGACAGGAAGGGTTTTAGGGGTTCAAACCCCTCCCATTGGTCAAAAACAAAACACGAAAAAACGATGGGTTGAGACGGTGAGGAGAGCGGACCGGTGACTGAGCCCCTCCCCCCTATTTAAATCCTGGGTACGGCCCTGATAACAACAACAACTACAACAACAATAATAATAATAATAATAAAATAATAAAAAGTTCAGCACTTGGTAAATTTGGCCAACTTCAGATTAATTTTGGATTTTGCCAATCGAGGGACATTTTTGAAATCTCAAACCAAAAATAAGAAAACAAAAAATAAGTGTAAGTACACTTTTAAAATGATTCCCAATAATTAAGAATCGACTTCCTTGAATTGGCCAATTTGGCAAGACGTTTTGAAGGGAAAATTTTTCCTACATCTCCCATTGCTATGTCCACCCATCCAAGCGCGGAAAAACCTTGAAAATGACTGATTTTTCTTTTTTACTTTGAATAGACGAAAAACTAAAAACCATTTCTTCACCCGGTTCACCATTTAAAATAATATGGTTTTGTTTGAAAAATTTCAACTTATTTCCCCTTTGCTCTTAAACAACTCTACTGAGGCAAATTACGAAAATTATCATTTTGAAATTTCTCGTATATTATTTAGGATATTTAAAAAATGTACCTAGTTCATCGGAAAAGTGCAGGGCTGTAACCCCCATGACAAAAAAAAAAATAAAAATAAAAATAAAAAAATCACGAAAAAATGGGTTTGAGACAGAGAGGAGGCTGGATCTGTCACATTTTTTGTAAAAAATATCAAAATAAGAGTTTCAAAAAATATTGAAATTTTTGTCATATACATGCACGCAATTGGATAAATTCGGGGTATTAGTACCCCTCACCCTCCTTCCAAAAAATCATCTTAATCGAAAAACACCCCCCTTACTTAAATCTTGGGTACGGCCCTGGTGTACAGTATTTTGCCTATTTACGCCCTTGAAGTAAAATGGCAAATGTGAGTTTTGATTCTTTACTCTTCACGTAATACTCTAGTAAAACATCGGAAAAATTCACGAGAAAAAAAATAATTTAGAAAATTAATTTTCTCATATATTTTGTAAATGGAACGGGTTTTCTTCAGTTTTTCAATTTTCTACCTTTATTTGAAATATCTTATTATTTTCGCCCATTCATGGAACTGGAGAGAAGGTGCATAATGTTCCCCGACACGAATTCAGTGGTTAACATTTCCATGGAAATTTTTAAGCATTTTATAAGATTTTACTATTGAGTACACTATCTATAACGAAAACCGTAACTCCAGCCATGTGATCATTGATCTTGATCTTTGCGCGACTACAGTTCTTTTTCAGTTTTCTACCGTTATTTGAAATATCTTATTTTCACCTATCCATGGAAACCTTATTATCGCCCTACAATGGAAATGGCTAACTTATGTATATGGAGCGGTTTTTTCTTCAATTTTTCAGTTTTCTACCGTTATTGCATTTCAACCTCACAAAGTGAACAGTGTTATTCACAATGCCGCGAGCCAGAAGATTTAATTTTTCATAACGAAGTCGTAATGCAATTAGACTTCACAATATTGCGAATCAATCCAAATAATTTTCAAAATTGAGGGACTCACGTTGTTTCTGAACTATGTGGCTCAATTGTAGATGGGAGACTTAAAAAGGGGTAGGATACATGTATGGCATTCGTTGATACTGAAAAAGGTTTTGACAATGTCAAATGGGATAAAATGTTTGATATTCTAAAAATTATAGGAATAATGTAGAAAGTCAAGTTATTTTAAACTAATATATAACAGACAGAAAAGCTACATTAAGAATAGAAGGCGAGAAAGGGGAGGCAAATATGAAAAAAGGTGTAAGGCAGGGGTGCTCGTTATATCCAATATTATTTAATTTGTACATAGAGTGGGATGTAAAAGAAATAAAAGAAAAATTTGAAGCAGGTGTAACCATACATGGAGAGCGAGTAAAGATGTAAAGAGGCTCAGGTTTGCAGATGATATTGTCTTATCAACTGGAAGCGATACTGATTCGGAAAATATTTTAAATAGAATGGAGGAGATTTTGAGTTAGAATATTGTATGAAAATATTTAAAAAATTAAAACTAAAGTGATGGTATGTAATCGATGTGAACAGATAGCTTAAAATAAAAATTGCTCAGGGAAAAATTGAGGAAGTAAGCGAATTTTGCTATATCGGGAGTAAAATAACAAAATGTGGAAGCTGTAAAAGGGATAGTAGGTATTAGTAGTAGAATAGCACAAGCTATATTACAATTTTATCGAGAAATTAATTTATTCAAATCAAAAACCAATCTGTAAATCAAAAAATTATTATTGAAAACTTTTATTTAGAGTATAGCGTTACTTCACGAACGAATTCGGTTCATTAGGTGCGCAAATGAATGAACATTCCTTTTTAGAACAATTGAACAATGTATCAATGCGTTCACTTTTTTGGTTAACGAACTTGAACCCAACGAGTTCATTTTTTCCAGGAACTTGCCCATGTCTGTCAGAGTAATTAGCATCAGCTTGGCTCGTTTAAGCAGATAAGACTAAAAAATATTGTAAATTTCACGTTTTCTTCCCAAAAATTCAGTGTTAATGTACGGCATTGCAAAGGCTCATTTTGAAGTTCAGGGTCTTTGCCCCGAGGTGCCCGGCCGGAAAAGAGAGCGCCTAGAAAATGAAAGTGAAAATAAGAGAAAAGGAAAAGCAAGAAGAAAGGCGAGAAAAGAAAATCGTTTCCTAAGATTGGCCCTAGGGATTTTCCCTAAATCCGATACTGAAGAGATCGTTACTACGCAGAATTTAATCCGGAACGATTCGAGCTCACAATATGTTCACAGAATTGATAGTTTGAGACTCTCAAGGACATTTAATAAGCTGATTAGAAAATTCAAGCATCGTTTCGTATCAAATTTTAGCCTTTTCCCAATGTAGACAGATTCGTTAGAGCATTACTTATCACGGTGTAACTTGCCTCGACAATAGTAATAATGTGTGACCTGCCAGGAAGCAAGGGACCTGTGAGCAAAAAATTATTTTTGTGATACCAACTGTTTTTGACTAATTTTTAGCCGCTCTTTCGCGTGGTGTTGTCGAAAAAATTCTAAAAAAATTTTCCAAATTGTTGTAAGTTTTCAACGTTGAGTGTCTCCATAACACGAAAACGTTATCAATTTTGTTTATCCGCGCTCCTGTAAAATTTACATTTTTGCGCTCAGGTCCCTTTCTTCCTGGCAGGTCACATGTACTGCACGGTCTATTACCGATCTAAGCTGCATATACTGCTATGCTAACTTGTACCTACATAGATAAACGAGTACACGAATACATCTAAAAAGTGAACTTTTTTTTCCCGTTACGCCTTTAAATACATACATTCACACAAACACACGTACATAATCAATAATAAAATTGCACTATGCAATCACTGAGAACATCGAAGTACGATTAACTTCCAGGTAAATAATGCGAACATACAAAGATTGTCACACGTTTTCAAAACGCAACACAAATGTTAATCGTAGCAGCATGAAGCGCGAACTACCGCCCATCAGAGATACGCATGCAAAATGCATCAGAAGTTCTCAAGCGAATATACATCGTCCAAAACGCACACAGTCGTCCTTCCGTGCATACCTACTGCTGTGATTTTTAGATAACAAGTTTACAACATACTGAGCAATACTGAAAATGATATGCCAGTTGCTAGACATCCATGCACAGCGCATGTGGGGCCAACTCTGAATATTGCATTCTACTTCGTATCAACAAAATAGTACAAACGTTATCGTCAAATGTGAGAGAAAAACACTACGCACTTGTTTAGCAACCAGGAAGTACAAGTTATTGAAAGGCTTCAAATTTTAAGCCTTAAGCTTTTTGGATTCCCTCTAATTCTGAACGTTAGCCAAAAGCTCCAGTGATAAGCTGTAAATAAATTTGGGTAATCCAAAAGCTCAAGCATCAGCTTTACGATTGCTTCATCATTAGCTATGCTGTTATCTACATATCTGCTGCTGCACATCTGCACTTCAGCGTTCTTTTATTAATTTTCCGTCGTCGAAAAGAACCGTGAGAGTGTGGACTCTAACTTTCTTCGAAGATGCGAAGACTTGAGACACTGATACATACGACTGGTTTCAAAATTCAAATAAGATTAATAGTAAGCTTGCAACCTCCCAATGAAAAACAGAAAATAAAACTGTGAAGGAAAGCCTCAAGTTTCAAGCTTTTTAATTTCGAGCAACATTAAGCGTTAGCTGGGAGCCAAAAATAATATCTCTAAGCTGTAAGTTCAAGCTATGAGCTTCATCATTTAGCGTCAGCTTTACTTTTTAAGGTCATCAGTTTTAAGTGGAAGTTACAGCTTTACTGAAAAACTTGTACTTCCTGGTACCGACTTACGCAGCGACCGACGAAAAAAAGTACGGCTAGAAGTGGCCGATAAGAATACCACCAGCTAAGAGAAGTTTAAAATTGCGGTAGCCGTAAAAATTTACCGATCACCTAGCCCCGCCAGTCTATTTCAACATTACTACAACGTTCTAATTGAAATTACAGCTGACTGTAGAACTTAACAAACGCAGTGACCGCTTTAACGGTAATTGTAAGCAGTATTGGGCAAGGTCACGAACAAAAAAAAATTACACATGCGATCGCGTCTAAAAGAATTACGTAAGACCGAAAAACTTGGACGAGGAAAAATCTGAAGAATCGCAGCCAGCATTAGGTACTCAGAAAACATAATAAATTGACGACAATCCATAATGTGATTTCAGTCTATACAGGGTGTCTAACAAAATAGAATTTGTTAAAGAAATGACCTTTAGTGACCTTTTCTCCCAATTCGCTACGAATGCTATGAATGCTATGAATGCGCTAAAATGCAAATACAATATAGGTATCAATTTAAAGGAAAAATTAGGCTGCATACATTACGATAATTTTTTCCAATTTCAAAATTAATGATCTAAGTATCTACCTAAGACAGTGGTTCTCAAAAGGTGGTCCGCGGATTTCCGGGGGTCCGCGGAGGGTGACTTAGGGGTCCGCGAGCTGATCCGAAAATGTTTTGTTCGTCAGGAATTTGACAGTTTTAGCAAATTTGAAGTATATTTAAATGCATTATATACATAAGGGGTCCTTGAAATTATAGGGATTTTTTCAGGGATCCTTGAAAATTTTTGTTGGGAACCCCTGACCTAAGAAGTCCAATCTTCTTTTTACAGGAGATGCACTCAAGAGATATTGCTCGTACATATTTGTAATTTCTTGACGATTGATGAATGTAATGCAGGCAAGAAGAAAGTTAGGTATCTCACATACAAAAGAAACATATTATTTTTCTAAAAGCTTTTCTGCTGATTCATCAATCCTTACGTCTTTTCTATTTTTTTTATTATTATTACTTTTTTGGAATCGGGAATTATTTCTAGTATTTTTGAGTAAAAATTAGCGAAGTTCCTTTTTGGAAAAAAATATTGAAAAGAAGCAGAATTGGTGCAAAATATGCAAAATGAAGCGCTGCTCATTTGACTCAGAATTTTGTGATTCGAGAAGATCTTTTGAAACTTCATTTTGTAAATTATGTCACTTTTGAAGTAGAGAAATCCAAACTACCTACTGCTACATGTAGATGACATAAAAATATTTAAAAAGATAACTTCCTTCTCAGACTGTATTGAGCTTCGAATTCTATTATTTGTTAGAGCGATTAGAATCTACGGTTCTTCAATAAATCCAAATGCCAAAGCATATTACTTTTAGTCGCATAAAGGAGCCATTGCTACACCCTTATACAATAGGAGATTATATGTAGGTTGCCAAGTATTCAGGAAGTAATGGACTTGGGTGTAGGCTCCTACTGGATAGCAAATTATCATTTTCCAGACGCATGGACCTCATCCCCTCAAAATGTAAAAGAATAGCCGGTTTTATTAAAAAGAACAGCGTTAATTACGAGAAATATGAAACTACGAAACTATTATTTTTTGCTTTTGTAGGATTAATTTTGGAATTTAGCGCAATTATCTGGGAGCTGCACAATGAAGGTAAAACTGAAAAAAAGCAAAAGTACCGTCGTTGGGCTTACGAATGTAATGACTCCCATAAGAAAAACACACGGAGCAAAGATCATTAGGTTACTATCTGAGTATGAGAAATTTGTTAGAAACCAAAAGTTTATTAGCAAATGGTAAGAACCTTCTGGATTAAAAATATATACCTTTGGTTTCTAACAAATTTCTTATTCTCAGGTAGTAACGTAATGATCTTTGCTCCATGTGTTTTTCTTATGGGAGTCAATACATTCGTAAGCCCAACGACGGGTACTTTTGCTAACAGTAACTCACTGTGTGACATCACACGAAATCTGTCTATGCCTGAATGCTGGTTTGACTAATGTTATGAAATTCAGCTATTTTAGAGTAGTGTTGGTATCATTCTGGTGTGATTATTTGTGTTCAGGTAGCTGTGTCTTGATTAATATATTCTTCGTGTAATTATTTTATTATGGACATGCGAAAGTATCTACAAAAACCGTCTATTTTGGGTGAGAAAATCCCTTCCAGTTCTACGTTTCCCAACTGTAGTAGTGATACAAATGTTAAAACAAAGTACTTCTCATTCGGAGATCGAAATTAGTTCAAAGTCTGATGAAAAACAAGATGGTCAATCAACTATAATCGAAGCCACTAGTATGATTTTTGATATGAAAAACAAGATGGTCAATCAACTACAATCAAAAGCCACTAATATGATTATTGATTTTGGGTTTTCTGGAGAGTGGATCAAAGGAGCCTCTTTTGCAGCAATTTCCACGTACACTTTCTGGAATACAGTTGCGTTCATTGAGCGGAAGTTACCAAAAAATGTCATCATTTATTGGGTGTGGGGTGGGGGTCGAGAACTTGGTAACAAAATTCGAAGATATCCGGGGCACAGCTAGCTGCCATGAGCCAAGTCCGCCTGTGGTAGCTCGTTTACTGTTTCTGAAGCTTTGCGTTTCATGGCTTTGGAAAGCGATTCTTTGGCATCTCTCTCTTTTTTCTCTTTCGTGGCTTCTGAGTATAGACTGTACGCATTTCTGGCAACAAGAATCAAATTTCTCGAGACATCAATTATCTGTAAACCCCCGTGATACATAACGGCTTCATCAATTTGTCTTTGGGCGATGAGCGACTCTTCAGAAAGATTATCTACCAATATTTCCCTATTCATGTGTATGTACTCCATTTTTCACCAATGCGGCGAATCTCAGAAAATTCCCTGATCTTGGTGAAATTCCCTGACTTCTCCAGGTGCGCTCACATTCTCCGACTTTTACCGGTATTCCAGAAACTGGTCACCCGGTCTCTCCACCACAGGTACGTACGTCCTGCATATCACCCCCTTAGTTAGAGTAAAAACCATTACTGTCTTCAGTGAGTTGAGGTGACATGGAATTCTCTTGTCAGATAGTTTCCCCACATCTTTTAAAATTTGCCTCTGTACGTTTACAAAGTCCTAGACATGCGGGAAAAATTTACGTTATTTTGGCCCAAGCGGGCATCATGTAGGGCGATAAGGCTGATCAAGGTGCAGCAAATGCGGCACCGTCATTCAGCTAATGAATCTGAAAGTTCAGTTTAATAATTAATCGTGTTCTCAAACACGAACCACTACCAAGTCTCAGACAGACTCCTCGAAACCGAGCGGCCGCACAGCGATAGCGATTTTGTGAAATACTAGCAGTCGACTACGCTATATAATTTAATTAATACAAAATAATCACCTTATAAAAAAGTTTTGAGCATATTTTGTCAGGCCGAGTTCTGAAATTAGTGCTTCAGGGAAAATCGACAAGAGTATACGAATTTCATGGAATCAAAAAGCAATGCAAGACATATAAAGGAAAATATATATGTTCAATGTGCCTTTGCCAGTGCACCAAACAAAACTAGCATCGCCGATTCCGAATGTAATGAAACAAATTTTTTATTCATCCAAAAACCCGACTGGGTATTTACGTCGTTCCATCAACTTTTATAATAATGAATAGAATACGAAATAATATCCGTTTTATCGACAGCATTTTAATTAATTTTAAAAATCAGAAAAAACGTATTGCCGACACGAATGGAGGAAATTCGGAGGGTCCAATTAAAAATGAAGTCGATGGTACTTGAATCGTATAATACAGTCGAGTTTCATTCCGGCAGAACGGTGCAGTTGACGTCGATTCTTGATCTACATTGTACGCAATATGTTTTTTTTGTGTTTTTTTAAAATTCGATCGAAGATAATAATTTAGGCTCTGCGACCTCGGTACTGAACTGTGCGTATATCGCGTATAATTTCGTGTACTAATTTCGCGTGCATTATTCCATGTTTTCGCCGGAGGTAAGGTCAGCTGCAAGTACCCCACTACTGCACTTCAATGTCTTCTTTACCTTCGACAGATTACTGTGCACGTGATGAAAGAAAATATTATATACAATGTACCTGCTCTCGTTCACACCGAGTACAATATTCGATGCAAACGAGACCACGTACATTTCGTGAAACAGCTTCTCAGTCGCCACTGCATTCCCAAAATTTGTAGCCATACGTGGCCCCTGTCACCGGCCCCTGAAGCATTTACCGAGCTTCGCAACACCTCAACACAGTTTCAACTTTTTCGACCGGTACCAAAAGAAGCGACGCCTGAAATAAATTCGCTTTTCCAACTTTTTTTTTTCAACATCAGCGTTGCCGCAGTCAAGGTCGAACGTCAAATCGCCGAAACTGCGTAGCTTCGCCAGCGTCAAAAAACTTGCAGCTGCATGTACGAAAGAAAAATGTAACAGTAAGAAACTTAAGGGACCAAAAATAAATAAATAAACGATTACGAGAAAGAGAGTGAGAGAGAGGGGGGGAGGGCAAAGCGGAAAAACGAAAATCGGACCTTGAATTTTTTTTTTGTTCCTCGATGTGTTTTCGTTTCATTCGCAATCAGTTTTCTTAATGATTTTTTACGGTTCTGACGAGACATTGTGAGTAATTATATGCATGCAACATCGGCCATTAATACGCGCCGTATCTTACATTTTAGCTGGCATCTGACTTGTATCTTTTTCGGTACACAACGAAACGATGACGGCGACGACGTTCTGCATGAGAGCTTTTCTAACATTTAAATATAACGTCACAAGTGCGTAAAATGACGGTAATTTCTAGCCGCTACGAATGCTGTAACACTACTACATGGTTGTACAAGCCGGCCTTTATTCTACAGTTTGAACGGCTATCTCGAATATCAGTAACTGTGCAAGAATAGTTCGGCCAGGTGGCCCCCTTGGACAACGAACACCGGCTGACCATGGGATGCGCCAATGGCACCCTGAAACGTCTTCAAATGCTTCGGTGCATGAATGTTCCGAATGCGACGTTAGAAGTAGGGCCGGTATTCGTACCAAGCATCACACTACTGGCTGATTTCCCACATAGATCAGCCTTTAAATGTGAGGCACTCTATGAAAAAGTACCATATGTCGGAAAAGTGAATGTTGCACAACAGCACAAAATGCGTATAGTGAGGCGAAGGCGAACAAACTGAGCTTTTAAAAAAGTGTACTCGCCGGTGGATTTTCGTTTCTTCAGCCAATATTGTTTAAAGATCAAATGTTTACACCGAGAGCTGGATGGTGCGTTTACCTTCAAAAATGAGATAGATATTCTACAAAACCCTCAAAATCTGTTCATCTTTACCCCATTTGCCGGTACTTCAGAGATGGCCAAAATTGGGGGTTAAAATATGCTTATACAATATCATACAGCAACACTGACCTTATGGAGGAAAACGTAGAATTCCTCACATTTTTTCTAAGCTCATTTCACTGGAACGAACAGAAGAATGCTAATAGAGGTGAGCCGCTCTATGAAAAGGTACCACAAGTCGAAAAAGTGAATTTTGCCCAACAGCACAAAATGTGTTTTCAAGACGGAAATACCATTTTCTCGAATTTCAATAGACATTGCTTCCAGACATACCTGGCCAGAGTGTACAGTAGAATGTAGTTGTCTAGGACGTGATATTTCAATTTTACAAACGAATTACGATCTACTGGCTGGTGTTTGGAAAAGGTACCATAAGTCGCACCGATTTGTTCACATCTGTGCGTGCCTTATCCCTACAGCTGCGCATAATTATTATCGCGTAAAGTTCTATCGACCCCGTTAGCAGCGATATTCAACTACATACTCTCCTCGGGTCGTTCGCCAGAACAGTGGCACCTCTCTGAAATTAGACTTCTACACACAAAAAGGAGATAGAGCCGATATTAATAACTATCGACCTATCAGTGTCTCATCCAATGTTAGTAAAACATTTATGAAAATTCTTAAACATAACGATTTAATTCTAGACGCTCTGAACAACCTCTCGAACAGGCGGGTTCTAGGGAAAAGTACAGCACTATATTGATCACATCCATACTTTAGGGCAGGTTTTTGAAAAGTCGAAAGAATTTCAATGTAAGGTAGCAGTCATGTTTATAGACTTTCATAAAGCTTTCGATTTACTATACCATGATAAAATTTGGATTACATTAAGAAATCAAGGAGTTCACTGGGGAATAGTAAATTTTTTAAAGAAATCTATTCCAAATCGGAAGCTATCATCAGACTGGATGGAAATGAAAAGAAGTTTAAGATTAGTTGAGGTGTCAAACAGGGTGATCCGCTATCTCCCAACATGTTCAATGCAGTACTGGAGGAAATTTTCGGAAAGGTGAACTGGAGGGGTAAAGGGCTAAAAATGGGGCTAAAGTACGCTGTTGGCAAATATAAATACCTAAATAATTTGAGATTTGCTGACGACATTGTTATTATACGGGAAAGCAGCAGGGAACTTAGAGCAATGGCTGAGAATTTGAGGAGAGAGAGAGAGAGCAATAAGTTTGGTCTAACAATTAACTTTGATAAAACCAAAATTTTGACTAACATCGAACACTTTGCTCAGATGAGCATAGAGAATAACAATATCGAAATAGTAAGAGATTATAAGTATCTTGGCCAAAATATGACCATAGAAAATAAAACTAAAAACGAAATCAAAATCAGACAAGCCAATGCCTGGAAGGCGTTCTGGGCCCAAAGGGTTATTCTTAAGAGGAAACTCAAACTGCTATCTAAAATAAAAATACCTGAAAGTACTGTCCACCCGGTTCTGACCTACGGGGCACAAACGTGGGCCTATACTAACTTAAGGGACAAAATTCACGTTTCGGAATTGTTCACGAAATCAAAAACTAAAAACATTGTCAAGATCATCAAAAAGCTAAAAGTTAACTATGCAGGGCATGTTGCGAGAGAATCCAAACTGAAATGGAACAGAGTTACCCCTTTCTGGATCCCGGGCGAGGGAAAACGCAAAGTTGGGAGACCATCGAAAAGATGGGTAGATAAGGTGATCGCGGTAACCGGCTTCAATCGGGCACAAAAGGCCGCAAACAAAAACTTTGGTTAGATTTGACCAACACTCGTACCCAGAACTGGATAACTGGGTGAAGAGCGAGACCAACACACCCCTCCTCCCCACGAACCTATCGATCCAATATGTAAATGTTCCGTTGATTCCGTTGATTCCGTTGCGCCGAGCCCGCGAGCTTGTAATAAAAAATAATAATAAAAATAATATGTTACTTGTTCTTCTTACGGACTTGTATTCCACTACGAACATGCATCGACAGCCTGTGAACCTTGCAGGATGTTTGACATAATATGTTCGCAGGATATCATATCAAAATTTGAGACAGATTAGCGCGACAAACGTTGAGACATCAATTTTTTCGTGTATTTTTCTGTTTTACAACTTTCAGCGCATTTTCCTAAAAATTAAGATTCAACATCCTCAAACTTTAGCTGCTTTTATTTCAGTCTATATTGACGCTAGAGACTTAATTTTTTTTGAAGTGCAGGTACATTTGTGCTCTATTCCACTAAAAACTTAAAAACGAGTTCTCCGACATATGGTACCTTCTTACAGAGCACTCACAAATACCCCTGAGCGGAGGGGGGAGGAAGAGGGACGAGGGACGAGGAACAAGAGTGAAATTTCTCGACATTACATGACAAAGAAAAAAGCCGATGACAGTAATTACGTAGAGCTGGAGGTGGTAGTACTTGGCAAGAGAAATACACAATAGTATACAGACCTATGACCTATATTCAAAATGAAAGTAGCTAAAAGTCTTCAAAGTTTGAAAGTAATGAACCATTCATTGCGTGTGTGATTACCAATTCAGAATTTTTCATAAGAAATCACAGCAAAAATTAGCCTAACTGAACTGCCTAACATTGATGGTAGTAGGGCTCTACAAGTTTCGCAACTTTGATCATAAAATTTGAAGAGAAAATTTGGCGTGCACAATTTTCAATCTCTGTAGCCTTTCAATTTTCAAAATAGGCACCAGGTAATAATGTTCGTTTCATTTTTAGTATATTTTCTGGCTAACCTTCTAAACAGGCGGCAAAGAAGTCGTTAAATACAAAATTTATTTCCAGAATGTGGAACATTTTATAAATGCAAAATGCCATTTATAGAAAAAGGGGAAAGGGGTTATTCCTCAAAAATGATGAAATTTCAGTCCCCAGCAGTTATCTCACAAGCTATTAATAATACGTCCATTTTTTTTTTTTTTTTGTGGATAGATATGACTCAGTTCTAGTATGGCTGTCCCTCGAATGATTTTCATTATTCTTATTTTTCTCTAAATTTTCACGCTGCATATTAGAACAAACTGACAACGTAGTGCTACTTTAAATGGATGTAGGAATCACAAGGTAACATTGAAATCACATCTTCACAAGTGGGAGCGACTCCATGGCTAGCTTTGAAAACTGTCCCTCGATTTTTTTGTCCATCGGCATGGCTCTTTTTCAACCAATCACAGAACAGGCGTTTAAATATTTTTTCGTCGCAGTTAATGGTCAAATTGTATATTCTTAAAAGAGCAAAATGGTCCGCACATCAAATCCCGGTTTTTTGTGACAAGACTCGTGCATTCGCATATTATTGTTTAAAATTAGGAGTTACAAAAAAAAAATGTGTCCTTCGGCATGGTCATCTTTATGCAACAATAGACAGACGTTCATCATCCAAAAATAATTAGTCTAATTAATGGATTAGTATGCCTTTATCACTTTTCCATATAATTTTTTGTTTTGGAATCTACTAATCGACGCCTAACACTTTTTGTTAGTTATTGTCTTTCGGCATGGACTTTTTCCACGTGTCCTTCGGCATGGCATTCATCATTTTGATTGCTATGCCAAAATATAGAATTCCCTCCCTGTTGGCCCAATCGTACCAATATGTTTTACAGAACGTCTCTTAACGACTCCCATCAAAAAAAGTTCAAATATCTCCTACGTTCCTCCATGAAAAAAAAAAAAAAAAATCATTAATACCACCGCATGTTGCTTACCTCGAAAAATTGAGGGGGGAAACGAAAACTGAAAGTTGTTCACATCAAGGTAAAATTTTCTCAACTGGAGGAGCAGGGACGTCTCATGACAAGAGAAAACACACACCCTCCTCCTTCACGAGTTTTTGTTTGATTTATCCTGCGAAATCAGACTTTTTCTTTCTCACTTCCTTCATTTTTCAATTTTCTTAGCGTTCGTATTTCATTTTTTCAAGCGCTACTTTTTAATCACCCGCCTTCGGTGCTACGTCCCGGTTGATTCACTCGAGTTTGACAGCTGTAGAAGACATACTAAGGGCATTAGCAGCACCAAGGGGTAAGTGGGCATTTTCTCCATAAATGTTTGAAAAAATAAAATAAAACCAACAAAACAATATTTTAGTGATCTTTCTTCCGGAAAAGAGTCTACCTTTTTGAAAATGTCTGACCTCCTACCACAGAAAAAAGTTTGACTTCAAATTAGTTGTCCTAGGTCATGAATTCTCACGTACGGGTTTTTCATACTTCATTTACATCGCGGCTGGCCTCGTTTACCTTCAATTACATGTTTTTTGTTTCACGTTTATTATCATCATCAAGCTAAACCAGACAGGCTTTCAACTTGTTGGTGTCGTTTTTGAAAAACTATTCACTGAATTGGCCAGCGACCATCATCACCATCTTCTTCGTAGGTCCTATTACGGCTGCAAACACACGTACTACAAATGGATTCCAAAGAACGTGATATTAAGTGTTCAGTATTTGTGGCGTAGACAGAAATTTCTAACCACTCAAAATGGAAAACATAAACAAATTTCCTCTCTTCGTCTACAGGGCGTTACAGCATATAGTTGTAGAGCACTTTTCCCGACAAGAACTATTTACACATACAGAAAGACTTCTTTATAACGCTTTCCAAGAGATCGAAAGAAAAGCGTGTTTTATAATTGAGAACGCGTTGTAATTGCGAAGTGTAAAAAATATCAATTTCTCGTTCCTCTTTCTATCTTATTTGGCCAAATTCCACATCTTTGCATTCTTCATTTCAGTCAACAATAACAGGTTATCAGTTTTTCTGAACATTTTTTCAACGATTCGAACCTTAGCAGCATCCCAGGGGGTAAAATCTAGGAGTCTGGTTGGCCGAGTGGATAGCACACTGGTCTCGGAATCCGGAGGTCCCAGGTTCGAGCCCACGTAGCAACTCGCCAGATTTCGACCTAGACCGGTTTTTCGGCCAGAAAGGAAGGGGGCTAAGACAGCCCTAACAGCCTCCCAGCCGTCTCTAAAGTAATTCTCAAAAAGGCGGATTACAGGGCTCGGGTTGAAAGCAAATTAGCAAAGAAGGGGGTAAAATCTATTTGACAGAGTCAGGGTCTTAGCCCGTTCGAGTCAGTAGTGTTGACTGAATTTTTATCGTTCCTAAAGGGACCCACATTGTTTACTCGCTATGTCGCCATCCATGCTAATTTTTACTTAATTTGGACCGAATTGGAGATCGGAGAAAAAGTGCATGCATCAAGAAAATGTAAATAACGCGAAGTTTCAAGTACATAAAACTGATAATTGCACGATTTTGTTCACCAAGAAATATGTAAGGGATCAATGGCACATCCAAATTCCTCCCTTCATACCCCTTACCATGAGAATGGTATAAGCTCGGTCACGAATCTACAGTGCCTCGGAGGACTAAGACTGGTATATAATGGGACTCAATTGAGCAGTACAATCGAAGGAGAGTATTTCTCGGAAAATGCCTGGCTGGTTTCATTTTTCTTATAATCTCATATACAAGGGGCCTCAACTTACGAAGGGAAAAAGGAAACTAATTCTCGTCAACAGGAATGAGAAATATAATGTACATGCGATCCATTCTCTTACCAGAATTCAGAAAAGGTAGAAAATAGTGTCTTGGAAATGCAGCAAACATTAACATGTCACGTGTTCGGGACCCGTTTCTAAGAACTACATAGTCCCTGTTTGGCTTCATGTTTGAGAAACAACCGTTTCGACTAAGCACTTTTTGGAATTGGTATCTTCAATTCAATTTGCTTACGCGCGAACTGAAAAGGTTATGTGACTAAAATCTTCACATCAAAACGGTCGCCCAAGTAGTATGTAATCCGCCCACTTCAGACCTCTCCCTCGCCATCAATTATAATTGACGACCCCCTCCTTTATGCTATGAAATCATTCATATATATTTGGGATAAAATATTTGGCCCGCCAAAAAAGAACGTTCCAACGACAGACCCCTGCATGTCGCAATAGTCGGTATAAGCGACTATTTTGATGAAAACCCACGCCAACTGAAGCGCGACAAAAAAGAATGCGATGTGAGCGACACTTCATACATTTTTTTAAACGGCTTGAAATGTGTATACGAGTGCTTCATACCTGCCCATTCAACATTGTATTGGACCTGGTGAAAATTATTCAACTTTTCGTGAATAATAATTCAAATCCATCGTCAAAATTGATTCTCACTCAATGTTTGACCTAGTACCCCCCCCCCCCATTTGTACAACCAAATTTTTGATTGTACTTACAAAATGGAGGGTCAGCAGTAGATTTGGACGAGTTTGAACTCAGCGAGAAAAACTGATAAAGAATGGGTGGTTATCTCAGTTTTTTTGATTTAAAAAAAAATTTGAAAATTTCTCCATACATTGAGAATTTTAGTCCCAAATGCGAGTCGGATTGAAAATCTGATTCAATTTTCGAATTCAGTAATCCAAAATATCCATTTGAGGGGTCCTTATTTGATCTGTGTTAAAAAAAATTTCATGTTTTCGACCGGACCGATCCCCGATGGCCTTCGCACGTTAAGAATTGTGTTCGTAATATTTGAGCACTGGGCAAGGAGAGAAAAAGAGGCCAACCAGCGTACAATAATGTTTTTCACCTCATTATTAAATTTATACCTAATATGTACATGTTTAGAGGACTATTTAGACCACGCCGACACGGCGTTAATATTATTTTTGCGGCGTTCGATACTTTTACCTGGCGTTCAATACATTTTTTCCGGTCAAATTTTTTTTGCCTTCCGAAACTATCCCAGTCAAATGTTTGAAACGGGATACTAATAAAAACTCTTAACTCCAAACTTCGACGTCTTGCACCACTTTTAATTTCGAGAATAGGTCATACATTCCCATAACATTGCTTGTTTTAGTCGAGCATTCCTCTCTGGTCACCGACGCGATACTCAAAAGGGTAGATTCTGAGGTTAGGGGTGCGGTGTCTGGGGGAGCCAAGCTATTTTGGCACGCGCACATCGCCATTCGCTCCACCAAATATTTAGTTTGAGTACTATCCATTGATGATACATTGCAGTCGATTTGTTGGACACCCTGTATACTTCAGAATGCGTTTAGTTGTGTATTTTCAACTCTGGGGCATATCCTCAAGCTCGAGAAAGCTGCGAACTAGGCTATCACTTTGGCGGAAGTACTTCATCGTATAAATAAGGACTAGTTGTACAATCGTCGACAAAGCTACGTTTAAGACTGGGTTGGAGTTTAAACGCCCAAAACCGGTCGGTTATCAAAGGTAGACCTCAGTTCGAAAAACACGTGACAGCATTGTACCACTAGTCCTAAATGATTTCCGATGTTCAGGCCTTCTCGGGAAGCCATTTTGCACTTGGTCGTCGACGTCAATCGATTTTTATGTATATCCTTTTTCGAACACGAAAACCCTTTCACGCCTCACACCAATTTCGATAACATTGCAGCACAACCGCAACGCCATTCGCTCTAAAAGTTGTTAGCCTGCAACAAGAAAACTCAAAGTTTTTCCGAGCGATAAAAATATACCTCTTCTGCGCGTAGTCGCGTCATTTATGCCCGCAAAAATTGTCACGTCAACAGTACCACAACTTTCGGTAATGACAGACAAGAGAAATGGAAATTCAATTCGCCTTTACCACCAACACCACAATCTTCGTGTTAACAACTAATAGTTGATACTCAGGGAACAAAAATTAATAATCATATCTGCAAACAGTGCACTGACAACTAACATAGACAAAAAGTTTTTACGACCAGCTTATCTCTACTTACTCGTACTCCGAAAGCAACAACTCGAACTGTGTCGTTCTAACATTAATTTTTTTTTTACGGAAGTCCGTTTTTTATATACAACGAAAGCGATAGAGAAGAAAACTAAACACAAACAATTCGTACTTATTCCCAAAAGTTACATTCGTGAACCGTTTTCCAAACAGTAGACACAATTTCGACAGTCGACATACCTGTGCTGATTAGGTACGAGCAAAGCACCACTTTTGCAACCCATCCCTTCACTCCTGCACCATTTCAACAAAAGAAAAACAGTTGTCGTATACTTTGAATCCGCAATTTCAGAGGTAACTTTCGTTATTCGCACATTTCACGCATACAATTTCCATCAATGCAACCGTAAATGAACAGATGCAAAAATTACCGAACTTGGCGTAATATTCACGCAGAAGCCGCATCGCGAGACCTTGAGACCTTTACTTTCGATCAGGCCCGTAACCAGACTGAATCTTCAAGGGGGACTAACTGCAGATCAGAGCGGGCAAGATTTTTTCATACATTTTAAATACTTCTAATTGTGATTCCCCCTCCTCCAAAGAAAAACCACTTCCAAAACTAGCAAGTGTTGCAAATTAGAAATGAGAATACTGCAAACATTTTTCTACGTACAACTTTAAAATTTTGCACGAGTGATTTTTTTTTTGAGATTTTTATTTAAAATTAAATTACACAGTTTTGCACGAAAAATGTTCAAAGATGAAAATATCGTTTCTATGTGTATTTTGATGTTCTGAATACGAATCCGCCCTTGAAAAATCTCCTAGACATCGGGAAATTAAAAAGTGAAAAAAAGTGTCGAAAACAGCAATTCTTCATATTTTGTAGCTTATCTTATACTTGAGTATTTTATGCTTATGACCTTTTAATGAATTTTATAATAAGGAATTTTTCAAAATGGTATCAGGAGAACGAAGCAATTTGGAAGGAAAAATAAACGTTCAAGATTTTTGCCGTTTTCAGCTCGATCTCTCATTTTGAAGTACTGTCAACTGGGGTAACTTCACACACTTTTTCGTGTTCTTGAAACTTTAACGCGCCCCAATGGGTTGAAAATGAAGGGAACGGTAGTCATGTTTGGTATTACTGGAAAGAGGAAGATTCAGGGAATATTTTAATTTCAAAATAGGTGCACTTGCATACGACCGGAAACAGTTACGAGCCTCTGAAAAAAAGTGTGCAAAATTATACCACAATAGAGGAACACGTTACACATTCATAAGAAATGTACGTAAAATATGAAAAGAAGTTATGTTTGACTGAAACAAAAGTTGAAATTGGTTATCTAATGAAAAATAGTCGAAAACAAATAATTGTCCGTGAATTTTCACAGAACGGGCAGCGCTTCAGCTAGCAGCAAGTACTTGAAACGATGAAGTGCAAATAAGTTAGCAGACTACTGTTGGACTAAGCGAAACTGATCCAAATTTGTACAAAAGCAAAAAAAGTACCCATTAAAGCATCTTCTAACAAACCGCATTTTCAAAATTATTACTGAACCTTTACATTTCAAGTACAAAAAATATTTTGACCTATCTTTTAACTGCTACTATATAGGATAATGTATGTCATATGCGCCATACTAAGCTATTTTCATGTTTTTCAAAATCTGAATATAAAATGGAGAAAAATTCTGGTGCATCCAAAAATGGTTTACGACATTGAATTCAGCATGGAAAATAGTTTGAGAATCGTGTGTTTAACATGAGCAGTGTCGACTGGCTACCAAAATCGATCATTTATCAAATACTCGTACTTTTAGGTAAAGAGTATTGTGTTACAGCAACTGCTTACATCTGAATTTCTCAAATCTTCTGGGAATCATTTATTCCTGAACATTAAAAATACAAAACAATATTTTTGATGAGATTTTTAGTTGCTTTTCAGCAGACTAAAAAGTATGCAATTTCGGTATTTTCTTCATGTATTTCGAAACCTTAACATAATATTGAGAAAAATCCTCATGTGCTAGAAAAAAAAGGTTAGCGGCATTGAATTTAGAGTTAAAAATTCTTCCAGATTCGTATCCTTCTATCTTTGAGCAAAAAAATAAATTAAAAAAAAACACGGTATTTTTCAGAACAGTATAATAAAAATTTTTGATAAATGACCTTGGAGTTAAGAGCTTTAGTTCTCCTGTAAGACGTCTAAAAATAAGCGAATTTTGCCGAGGGGGGGGGGGCACCAGCCCAGCTAGGAGGCGTTGCCCCTCTCCTCCCACTGGTTACGGGCCTGCTTCCGATAGAGCGGAGGAGACAATGCTCATATTTACAAATTCGTACCAAACAAGCGAAAATAAATCCTCACTTGCAAAATTTTTGCCGAATAATAAACTTTACTTGCTGGAAATGCCGAATGAGAAAACTTCGTGTGTCATCTCTGCCACCTAACTTGGAAAATTCGTGTGCCGGTATATCTGTGGCAAATAAACTACAAGTCTGAGGTTTACACCTCCTGGGCAATCCTCGAAGATAGGTATATACCACAACTGCGCTCAAAAATGAGCTCTTCTACTCAAAAATCTCCAATGTTTGAAATAACTGACGTCTCCGCCTATACTAACATCAAAACTAAACAGCAATAACAATGAACTTCACTTCTCACATCTCTTTGAAACCTTAAGGCTTAAGGCATGCGCCTATCCTCGGGATGACTACAGACATCGACGAATCAACTACAAATTTTCCAAAAGTATGACCTTTGTATGACTTCTGTATGACTTTTGTCTGACTTTTTTATGAAGTTTTTTCCGAACATTTTCACACCCGAACAGAATTTCCACGAAGGAACAAAATAAATTCAAAAACATGCTAATTGTAAACAAAAACTTCGAAGAAACTTCAAATTCTAACGAACGAATTATTGCAAAGAATGTTACAAAGAACACAATTTTTCGATTAAATTTCGATTTGGCCATATTTTGATCAGAAATTGGGATTGTTCAGGAAAAATTACCAAACTTGTATGTAATTAAAGTCAATTCAGGTGTCTAACAAGATTTAAATGTAAAAATAGTTGGTTTTAGGTGACTATTTTATCCAGTTTATGAAAACTCGCAACTCGCTTTTCTCATTACTCGCAGTCTATAAGAGGGTCGCAAAGACAGCACTTTTTAGATGCCCTCATTCGTGACCAAAGTTCTTAGAAAAATTAAAAAAGATGCTCAAGCTGTTGAAAATAACGTCACATTCTTTAGAGACCGTCAATAATACCAACACCAGTTATTCGAAGCCTAATGACCAACATTCAGAAACAACTTGATCGATAATCGAACATCAAATGACACATCAAGTGTTCATGAACCATGAAGGGTTCATTACACTACTATGTGGCACAGTATGACAAGCTTTTTCATTCGGAAATATTCACTTTTAAAACTACCCATCGCAAATTACAGGTAAGGAACTACAATGTACAGCAGTACTTAAGATGTAAATATTCAACATTTTTTTATACTATAGGCTTGCCTAAAATGTACAAACTGCATCACCAAGGAATCCTACACACATTGAATCAGAAATGAGCAAATGAGTTTGCGAAAAATTCGTTCGCATTTGCACTGTTCTGAGTTCGCAAAAAATCCGTTCGAGTTCGCTAAACCTCACATTTCCGAAAACCTTGTTCAAGTTCTCAGAAATGAAAGTTTGCACTTACAAACTGAAATAAATCCGTGGAAGATTAGTTTTTGATAGAATTTTCCCCCTGTTTTAATTGACCGTTATTTGAAATTATCCAAAATAACTGTCTTTAATTGACTTTAGTCGACATTCCTCCAAATAACTGACTTTAACTGATTTAGCTGACCTGATAGACACCCTGCAACTGTATGACTTTTGTATGACTTATATGACTTGTATGACCACTACCTAAATTGTAGGACTCTTGTATGACTGGCAGACTAGTGTTTCTTTTTCCTGAAGTGTACGGAGATACACCGCTGTAACTTTTATCAATTGTGAACAGCTGTGCCAACAATAAAAAAAAAAAACAAAGAGGTGAGGTAACCGCACAAGACTTGAAAAAAATAATTTTTTTTTTAAAGATTAGTGCATTTTTTTAAGAACAAAAATTCAATTTCACGTTATTGAAATAAATGCGCGGTCAAGGATTTGACAATGGCTCAGACATGGCAGGAAAATACGAGGGTGTTCAAGCCCATATATCTCAAATTAATGACCCCGCTAAATTTGGGCCTTGTGCAGCACACAGTCTCAACCTCGCTGGTGTTCACGCCGCAGAAGTGTCCGAAGCTTTTTAACTTCTTTAGTAGCTCAACTTTAAGATGGGAGGCTTTGCTTGGAGCTTTCAAAACAACCTTGAAGAGACATTGCGATACACGATGGTCTTCCAGGCGTCAAGCCGTGACAGCTCTTAAGATCAACTTATCATCAGTACACAACAATTTACAGAATATGGCTGATAGAGATAACGACTGGAACGCCGACACAGTATCTGGGGCTATAAAACTTCTGAACCATATTGACTACGAATTTGTGTGCTTCCTGCAGCTGTGGTCTGAAATTTTAATTAGCTTGAACTGCACGAACAAGTCACTACAAGGAAAATTGACCACTTTCGACGCTGCATCAAGTTTGCTTACAGGTTTGGCTGAAGAAGTTGAAGACATACGTAAAGAAGGAATTAAGAAATACACAGAAAAAGCCAAAGCTACATGTGGTTGCTTGAAAATTACAAGTTGTTTTCTTGTTATGAGACTGAAAAAAGTCAAAAGAATGGCTGATGAAATGGCTGAAGATGAATCCTTCTTGCTGAGTGCTGAAAAATCATTTGAGATGCAATTTGACGTGTTGGGCGCCAAAGCTTCGACCAGTTTTTGGTGCAACCTAAGGTGTGTAAAACGACGAATTTTTTCACTTATGTCCGATCGTTTCAAATCTTTCCAGCGACAGCCATGATACAGATCCAGTATTCCTACATTCGGAAACGTCATTTTCCAATGACTTCTCTCGGTTTCTGATGAGCGCTTATCGATAATAAAAATGACCTTAACGCCGATCTGCGGGCGGCAGCAGCACCCGCGGGGTTTAATTGCTGGATAACCGCCTACTCGTTTCAGACCACGGGGCAAAATTCAAAAATTCTAGATCAGAGGAAAACGAAAAGAAGGGATACGGGGCTAAATGTAAATGTATTTACTTTTAACTGTCAAGGTATAGCTGGCACGGAAAGACTCTTTGAGTTTGAAAAACCTTGGGAGGTGATCGAATTTGATATTGTGGACATTGCAGAAACTAGAATTTTGGGCGAAAAATTAATGGAGCGAAAAAATAGGAATTATTTATTTTATAGCGGGCAGACCGAGGGTCATCGTGGCATAGGTTTTTACATTCATAATAAATGGACCAGTAAAGTTAAACAGGTCACGAGTGTATAGCAGATAGGATTGGTTTGGTAAAACTGAAAATCAGTAAGAAAACAACCCTCCTCATTGTACATGCAGGCAGACAGGGAATCAACTGGAGAATTTTATAATCAATTAACGCAAATGGTCGATAACGAAAAGGAGTATTACACTTTAGTGATTGGCGACTTTAATGCGAAACTAGGAAGGGAAGACGCAAAGGCAAATTTTAGCTGACTGGGGCAATTTTGCTCAAGTGAAAACTCAAATTGAAATGGGGAAATTTTAATCAATTTTGCTACAACAGAAAATTTAAAAATTATGAAAATATTTTACAGAAAGAGGGAACAAGATAAATGGTCTTGGTTATCCACAGACAATAAAACAAAAAATGAAACTGATTATTGCCTGAGCAATGACAAAAAAATTGTGAAGGATATTAAGGTAGTAAAGAACTTGGGTTTCTCATCAGACCATCGGCCACTAAAAATTCAATCGGTGATTCCAAAAAAATCAGTAGTAAAAAACTCTTTTGGTAAAAAATCTTCAAAAACAGAAACATTCAACACAACAAAATTTTCGAGGCAAAAAATAATTAAAAAACAATCTAAAAAATTGGAAAACTAAGAACAGTATTCCAGATCGATATGCTGGTCTAATGAAAATTTTAACAGAAACAATTAAACAATTTGGAACAGTTATCTCAAAAAATAAATTCGATAGAGCCTTGTCATCAGAAACCTTAAGACTTTGTGGAAAAAGGAACAATTTGGCAAAAATAGGTAATAAAACGTTAAGGCAAAAAATAGAACTAAGTGAATGTAGAAAGTTGATACAGAACATGATCAGAAGTGATTTAAAAAAAAAAAAAAATTATAATTCTGTCGGAAATTTTAGAGGATTCAGGTTCTACCAAACAAGCTAAAAAAGAACTTATGGATTGTAAATGTTCGCTCCCTGCAATTAAGAACCCAATGGGATCGGAGATGGTAGATAGGATCGGTATTACGGATGAAGCAACGAACTTCTACGCTAACCTATACAGTGTGGAGGGGGCGTTTGCAAGATGGATAGAACCAAAGCACAGGAATGAAGAAGATATCCCTGCTTTCCTGGAAGATAAGAGTGCCCAAGTTCTTACTGGTCTGAAAAACGGAAGGGCCGTGGGACCCGACGGGATAGAGAACAAATACCTGACATTATTCAAAGACGAACTAACTACCCCATTGACCTGGATCTTTAATCAGATTCTCGAGTCGGAAGGGATACCTGAGCAATGGGGGTTATCGGAAATCATACTGTTATTTTAAAAAGGAGACAGGAAAGACTCGGGTAATTACAGACCGATCAGTCTTACTTCAAATGTTTCGAAACTATTCGCTAAATTATCAAAAAATAGAATGTATAATCAGTTGGACTCTAATCAAAGTCAAGAACAAGCAGGATTTCGAAAAGGGAGATCAACGGTCGACTAAATTTTTATAATAAATCAACTGATAGAAAAATGTAATGAATACAACATTCCGTGGTGTATACCACTGATTGATTTTCAAAAAGCATTTGATTCCACCCACCTCAATTACCTCTGGAATGCACTTAATGAACAAGGAATTCAGGCCAAGTTTATTAGAATTTTGAGGAATATGTATAAAATTGCAGAAGGGATGGTAAAAACAGATAAGATGGGGCAAAAATTCAAAGTCAAAATAGGAGTGAAACAAGGAAACATTTCCTCGCCAAATTTGTTTAACTGTATTTTGGAGAAAGTGTTTGAAAATTTAAATTGGTGAGAGCCAAGGGATTGAGGTGGACGGAAAGAAATTAAATAACTTACGATTTGCGGACGATGTGGCCCTCATCGCACAAAGTAGGGAAGAGCTGCAACAAATGGCAGAACAACTGCGAGTATCCAGAGTAGAACCTGGACTAGTGACCATCAACAAAACAAAAACAAAAAAACAAAAAAAAAACGGTGTTACTGACGAACTGTGCAGAAAATTCAGAAATCAGATTGGATGGCGAAACGATAGGTAGGAGTGAAAAGGCAATCTACTCAGGTAATCGCGTTTTCTGACAACCTGGAAAGAGAGTTAAAGAGAAGAAAGGCGAAAGCATGGGGTAGCTACTGGAGTCTGGCACAAGTGTCTAAGGGGATGTTCTCCCAGGAAATGAAAAAGAAAATATTCGAAAGCTGTGTATTACCCATTTTAACGTACGGGGCACAAACGTGGGCCCTCACAGAACGACAGCTGATCGGACTGGCAAGAACCCAGACTGCCATGGAACGCTCAATAACTGGCCTAAAGAAGAAGGACAGAGTGAGCAATTTGGCAGTGAGGAGAAAGAGCAAAATCATTGACTGCAGGTATAAAATCAAAAAACTCAAAATGGACTATGCCGGACACGTGGCCAGGAGGAAGGAAGGGAGATGGGAAAAGAAGGTATTAGTTTGGCAACCGAGGGGTAAAAAAATGAAGGTAGGGAGACCCAAGTTAAGATGGGAGGACGAAATTACCCGGACGGGAGGGATAGCCTGGGGGTGAAGTGCTAGAGACAGAAAGTGCTGGAAATGGGTAGGAGAGGCCTATGTCCAAGGATGGGCGCATGATGGATCGGGCGGCGCCGGTGATACCTGAACGCTGCCGAGGGGCTGATACAGACGGACTCAAAAATATTGCTTATAGTATATAAAATGTGGAATGCATCGTTCGTCGGGGGGGGGGGGGGAGGGTCTCGTGTCGCGGGTGTTCCAACCAATTGTACACATAAATATCATGTTTACTTATGGTGATTAAAGGCTGAATTGAATTGAATTGCATAACACTTATCTGCTTTATCTTTTTCATCGATTCTACTGTCGTGATCCCAAAAGGGATATGTTAGTTTTCTATACAAAAGAGAGATGATGAGGCAATCACTCAGGTATGGGTTAATTTATATCATTCCGACCCTCTTGGAAACATGAAACATTCAAGCGCTAACATCAGTTGCAGCTTCCGCAGAAGCCCTCGTTCTTTCGCGATCCTTGGCTAACTCTGAGCTGTCGGCATGGTCAGTGTTCTGTCGTGCTCGTGGCTTAACCTGGAGTTGTTCTTATCATTAGTTAAGCCGTACCATTTTCCATCGCTGAAGAGGGTCAAATGCTCCATGTTTTTACACGCCATCGTTTACTGTCACCAACATCTCAACGAGTCTTTTTTGCTACAATATCTGTTGCGCGTTAACACGCTGTTGAGGGGGCCCCATACACGCGTGATAAATCAGGCGAGTGAAAAACAGCGCATTTACAATCTGCTGTACCTCCGATTCGCAGAACGTGGGCGCCCTCTCGTGTACCCGTCGATAAAAATAGAATTTCCCCGAGTATTCTGCCCCCAAGTCTGGCCTTTTCTATCTCACTAAATAACGTCACATTCTTTAGAGACCGTCAATAATACCAACACCAGTTATTCGAAGCCTAATGACCAACATTCAGAAACAACTTGATCGATAATCGAACATCAAATGACACATCAAGTGTTCATGAACCATGAAGGGTTCATTACACTACTATGTGGCACAGTATGACAAGCTTTTTCATTCGGAAATATTCACTTTTAAAACTACCCATCGCAAATTACAGGTAAGGAACTACAATGTACAGCAGTACTTAAGATGTAAATATTCAACATTTTTTTATACTATAGGCTTGCCTAAAATGTACAAACTGCATCACCAAGGAATCCTACACACATTGAATCAGAAATGAGCAAATGAGTTTGCGAAAAATTCGTTCGCATTTGCACTGTTCTGAGTTCGCAAAAAATCCGTTCGAGTTCGCTAAACCTCACATTTCCGAAAACCTTGTTCAAGTTCTCAGAAATGAAAGTTTGCACTTACAAACTGAAATAAATCCGTGGAAGATTAGTTTTTGATAGAATTTTTCCCCTGTTTTAATTGACCGTTATTTGAAATTATCCAAAATAACTGTCTTTAATTGACTTTAGTCGACATTCCTCCAAATAACTGACTTTAACTGATTTAGCTGACCTGATAAGACACCCTGCAACTGTATGACTTTTGTATGACCACTACCTAAATTGTAGGACTCTTGTATGACTGGCAGACTAGTGTTTCTTTTTCCTGAAGTGTACGGAGATACACCGCTGTAACTTTTATCAATTGTGAACAGCTGTGCCAACAATAAAAAAAAAAAACAAAGAGGTGAGGTAACCGCACAAGACTTGAAAAAAATAATTTTTTTTCAAAGATTAGTGCATTTTTTTAAGAACAAAAATTCAATTTCACGTTATTGAAATAAATGCGCGGTCAAGGATTTGACAATGGCTCAGACATGGCAGGAAAATACGAGGGTGTTCAAGCCCATATATCTCAAATTAATGACCCCGCTAAATTTGGGCCTTGTGCAGCACACAGTCTCAACCTCGCTGGTGTTCACGCCGCAGAAGTGTCCGAAGCTTTTTAACTTCTTTAGTAGCTCAACTTTAAGATGGGAGGCTTTGCTTGGAGCTTTCAAAACAACCTTGAAGAGACATTGCGATACACGATGGTCTTCCAGGCGTCAAGCCGTGACAGCTCTTAAGATCAACTTATCATCAGTACACAACAATTTACAGAATATGGCTGATAGAGATAACGACTGGAACGCCGACACAGTATCTGGGGCTATAAAACTTCTGAACCATATTGACTACGAATTTGTGTGCTTCCTGCAGCTGTGGTCTGAAATTTTAATTAGCTTGAACTGCACGAACAAGTCACTACAAGGAAAATTGACCACTTTCGACGCTGCATCAAGTTTGCTTACAGGTTTGGCTGAAGAAGTTGAAGACATACGTAAAGAAGGAATTAAGAAATACACAGAAAAAGCCAAAGCTACATGTGGTTGCTTGAAAATTACAAGTTGTTTTTTGTTATGAGACTGAAAAAAGTCAAAAGAATGGCTGATGAAATGGCTGAAGATGAATCCTTCTTGCTGAGTGCTGAAAAATCATTTGAGATGCAATTTGACGTGTTGGGCGCCAAAGCTTCGACCAGTTTTTGGTGCAACCTAAGGTGTGTAAAACGACGAATTTTTTCACTTATGTCCGATCGTTTCAAATCTTTCCAGCGACAGCCATGATACAGATCCAGTATTCCTACATTCGGAAACGTCATTTTCCAATGACTTCTCTCGGTTTCTGATGAGCGCTTGTCGATAATAAAAATGACCTTAACGCCGATCTGCGGGCGGCAGCAGCACCCGCGGGGTTTAATTGCTGGATAACCGCCTACTCGTTTCAGACCACGGGGCAAAATTCAAAAATTCTAGATCAGAGGAAAACGAAAAGAAGGGATACGGGGCTAAATGTAAATGTATTTACTTTTAACTGTCAAGGTATAGCTGGCACGGAAAGACTCTTTGAGTTTGAAAAACCTTGGGAGGTGATCGAATTTGATATTGTGGACATTGCAGAAACTAGAATTTTGGGCGAAAAATTAATGGAGCGAAAAAATAGGAATTATTTATTTTATAGCGGGCAGACCGAGGGTCATCGTGGCATAGGTTTTTACATTCATAATAAATGGACCAGTAAAGTTAAACAGGTCACGAGTGTATAGCAGATAGGATTGGTTTGGTAAAACTGAAAATCAGTAAGAAAACAACCCTCCTCATTGTACATGCAGGCAGACAGGGAATCAACTGGAGAATTTTATAATCAATTAACGCAAATGGTCGATAACGAAAAGGAGTATTACACTTTAGTGATTGGCGACTTTAATGCGAAACTAGGAAGGGAAGACGCAAAGGCAAATTTTAGCTGACTGGGGCAATTTTGCTCAAGTGAAAACTCAAATTGAAATGGGGAAATTTTAATCAATTTTGCTACAACAGAAAATTTAAAAATTATGAAAATATTTTACAGAAAGAGGGAACAAGATAAATGGTCTTGGTTATCCACAGACAATAAAACAAAAAATGAAACTGATTATTGCCTGAGCAATGACAAAAAAATTGTGAAGGATATTAAGGTAGTAAAGAACTTGGGTTTCTCATCAGACCATCGGCCACTAAAAATTCAATCGGTGATTCCAAAAAAATCAGTAGTAAAAAACTCTTTTGGTAAAAAATCTTCAAAAAACAGAAACATTCAACACAACAAAATTTTCGAGGCAAAAAATAATTAAAAAACAATCTAAAAAATTGGAAAACTAAGAACAGTATTCCAGATCGATATGCTGGTCTAATGAAAATTTTAACAGAAACAATTAAACAATTTGGAACAGTTATCTCAAAAAATAAATTCGATAGAGCCTTGTCATCAGAAACCTTAAGACTTTGTGGAAAAAGGAACAATTTGGCAAAAATAGGTAATAAAACGTTAAGGCAAAAAATAGAACTAAGTGAATGTAGAAAGTTGATACAGAACATGATCAGAAGTGATTTAAAAAAAAAAAAAAAATTATAATTCTGTCGGAAATTTTAGAGGATTCAGGTTCTACCAAACAAGCTAAAAAAGAACTTATGGATTGTAAATGTTCGCTCCCTGCAATTAAGAACCCAATGGGATCGGAGATGGTAGATAGGATCGGTATTACGGATGAAGCAACGAACTTCTACGCTAACCTATACAGTGTGGAGGGGCGTTTGCAAGATGGATAGAACCAAAGCACAGGAATGAAGAAGATATCCCTGCTTTCCTGGAAGATAAGAGTGCCCAAGTTCTTACTGGTCTGAAAAACGGAAGGGCCGTGGGACCCGACGGGATAGAGAACAAATACCTGACATTATTCAAAGACGAACTAACTACCCCATTGACCTGGATCTTTAATCAGATTCTCGAGTCGGAAGGGATACCTGAGCAATGGGGGTTATCGGAAATCATACTGTTATTTTAAAAAGGAGACAGGAAAGACTCGGGTAATTACAGACCGATCAGTCTTACTTCAAATGTTTCGAAACTATTCGCTAAATTATCAAAAAATAGAATGTATAATCAGTTGGACTCTAATCAAAGTCAAGAACAAGCAGGATTTCGAAAAGGGAGATCAACGGTCGACTAAATTTTTATAATAAATCAACTGATAGAAAAATGTAATGAATACAACATTCCGTGGTGTATACCACTGATTGATTTTCAAAAAGCATTTGATTCCACCCACCTCAATTACCTCTGGAATGCACTTAATGAACAAGGAATTCAGGCCAAGTTTATTAGAATTTTGAGGAATATGTATAAAATTGCAGAAGGGATGGTAAAAACAGATAAGATGGGGCAAAAATTCAAAGTCAAAATAGGAGTGAAACAAGGAAACATTTCCTCGCCAAATTTGTTTAACTGTATTTTGGAGAAAGTGTTTGAAAATTTAAATTGGTGAGAGCCAAGGGATTGAGGTGGACGGAAAGAAATTAAATAACTTACGATTTGCGGACGATGTGGCCCTCATCGCACAAAGTAGGGAAGAGCTGCAACAAATGGCAGAACAACTGCGAGTATCCAGAGTAGAACCTGGACTAGTGACCATCAACAAAACAAAAACAAAAAAACAAAAAAAAAACGGTGTTACTGACGAACTGTGCAGAAAATTCAGAAATCAGATTGGATGGCGAAACGATAGGTAGGAGTGAAAAGGCAATCTACTCAGGTAATCGCGTTTTCTGACAACCTGGAAAGAGAGTTAAAGAGAAGAAAGGCGAAAGCATGGGGTAGCTACTGGAGTCTGGCACAAGTGTCTAAGGGGATGTTCTCCCAGGAAATGAAAAAGAAAATATTCGAAAGCTGTGTATTACCCATTTTAACGTACGGGGCACAAACGTGGGCCCTCACAGAACGACAGCTGATCGGACTGGCAAGAACCCAGACTGCCATGGAACGCTCAATAACTGGCCTAAAGAAGAAGGACAGAGTGAGCAATTTGGCAGTGAGGAGAAAGAGCAAAATCATTGACTGCAGGTATAAAATCAAAAAACTCAAAATGGACTATGCCGGACACGTGGCCAGGAGGAAGGAAGGGAGATGGGAAAAGAAGGTATTAGTTTGGCAACCGAGGGGTAAAAAAATGAAGGTAGGGAGACCCAAGTTAAGATGGGAGGACGAAATTACCCGGACGGGAGGGATAGCCTGGGGGTGAAGTGCTAGAGACAGAAAGTGCTGGAAATGGGTAGGAGAGGCCTATGTCCAAGGATGGGCGCATGATGGATCGGGCGGCGC
The DNA here is from genome assembly GCA_031841125.1 of Acanthococcus lagerstroemiae. Classification (NCBI taxonomy): domain Eukaryota; kingdom Metazoa; phylum Arthropoda; class Insecta; order Hemiptera; family Eriococcidae; genus Acanthococcus; species Acanthococcus lagerstroemiae. The sequence continues at coordinate 36,164,986 of CM063108.1, read as the reverse complement.
CGGTGATACCTGAACGCTGCCGAGGGGCTGATACAGACGGACTCAAAAATATTGCTTATAGTATATAAAATGTGGAATGCATCGTTCGTCGGGGGGGGGGGGTCTCGTGTCGCGGGTGTTCCAACCAATTGTACACATAAATATCATGTTTACTTATGGTGATTAAAGGCTGAATTGAATTGAATTGCATAACACTTATCTGCTTTATCTTTTTCATCGATTCTATTGTCGTGATCCCAAAAGGGATATGTTAGTTTTCTATACAAAAGAGAGATGATGAGGCAATCACTCAGGTATGGGTTAATTTATATCATTCCGACCCTCTTGGAAACATGAAACATTCAAGCGCTAACATCAGTTGCAGCTTCCGCAGAAGCCCTCGTTCTTTCGCGATCCTTGGCTAACTCTGAGCTGTCGGCATGGTCAGTGTTCTGTCGTGCTCGTGGCTTAACCTGGAGTTGTTCTTATCATTAGTTAAGCCGTACCATTTTCCATCGCTGAAGAGGGTCAAATGCTCCATGTTTTTACACGCCATCGTTTACTGTCACCAACATCTCAACGAGTCTTTTTTGCTACAATATCTGTTGCGCGTTAACACGCTGTTGAGGGGGCCCCATACACGCGTGATAAATCAGGCGAGTGAAAAACAGCGCATTTACAATCTGCTGTACCTCCGATTCGCAGAACGTGGGCGCCCTCTCGTGTACCCGTCGATAAAAATAGAATTTCCCCGAGTATTCTGCCCCCAAGTCTGGCCTTTTCTATCTCACTAGACTGTAGGACCCTCGTGTGGCACACTTTTCGCCCACGAATCGATCCTCTCGAAGGAAATTCTTCCGCAATATTGGCTCCCTAACTCAGCGCACAACCAGACGTAAAACAACTCGACAATCGAACGACTGCAATTCAGCGAAATATATTATAAGATTCTACGCTCCGAGAACAATTCCTTTTCTTTTCAAGCAAGTCAAACTTTCTTCTCGTAAAACACGGTAACCCTCGCGACATAATGCACGTTATGAAATTCGAAATACGGCGAAACAATAAAGTTTCGGAACCGCTTCGCCTCCCTATCGCCGACATGCCCAACCTTCACCACCGTTTGGAAACGCATAAAAATATTGATTTACATCGGGAACAGAGAGTATATACATACATACACGTTATATACATAGTTATGTACATGGAAACAGCGAGTACACAGTCAAACGGCGGTCCGGGCTGCGTTAATGTATACACTATATAATACACTTACAGCCAATCTAAGGTAAACCTACGATGCTCCTAGCTCCTTCCTGCTCGCTCGGGCAAAGCCCTACGAACGATGTGCTGATGTGCATCTCTTCCACAACACGGCCACCACTCTCCTAACACTGCCCACTGCTCCGTTTCGAATCGCACATGCACACCCACGCACCGCGAAACGCACTCGCGCTCCAAACCGGGCACCGATGAGCCGCCAAGACGCACGCCGCACCAAAAGCACCCCGGATAGTGCACCCAGCACCGTATCCCGTCACCACACCGAATCGAAACCAACGAAATTCTACCTATTATCGATTTCGCGGAACCGCAGCCCAAGTGCGGGGGATCGCTGCCGGTACAACGGCCACAACCCGCGGCCAATTCCACAGATCCACCGCCGGTGGGCACTCCTCGGGAAGCTGAACCGGGGAGGGGGCGCGCACAACCGACGTACTCGCGATTAGCAAAATACTACAACCAGCTACACACACAGGTAAACGAGTAACACGAATAGCGCAAATCAAAGCGAATGCCCCTGCACGACGAGTAAAAGTGCATCTGCGTATCGCCGATGTGTAATATTCTCGGGCAAACCTACTTTTTCGCCTTCACTCTCTCTCTCTCTTTCTCGGCCTCTATCTGTTTCTTTCTTTCATTTTTCGAGAGGTCCATTACTATGCTGCATAACCGAAAAAGAAAAAAGAGAAAAAAACGAGGCCGGGAGAGTGGACAGGGAAACGCAACACTATGTTTCGCCGTCGTGTTGCAATCTATAATTTTAAATTTGTATTCTGGTTCTGTTTACCAACGCTATTTTATTTGCACATGCAGGCCGAAGAACGCAGTCGTAAATTGTAACGGTGAAACGCGAAACGAAGCGAAAACAAAAGAGAGAGAGAGAGAAAAAAGAAACGAAAAGTACTCGACAAGAGAGAAGGGGAATCGGCACACGAGCCGTGTACATTTGCAATAAGGCCTGCGCTGGTGGCCTGGCCCGGACGTACAGCAGGCATCTCATGCAACCGCATCCCGACCAACAGATCGACGATACGCGGACGTGTGGGAACCTGCGGCCTGACACCGTAAATGAGAAATTTCGATGCAGTTTTGGTTGTTCTAAATTATTCTACAGTTCGCTTCAACTTTTCTGCCTAATTTGCCTTCCCTAGCCCCGCCCAGTACCCAATGGCGTAGCCAGAATTTCCCCAAAGGGAGAGCGAAGTAAGATTTTCAAGGGAGAAAAAGTCGAAAATTGAGGTATTTTTAAAAAATTGCCGGTATTAGAGGACTATTTTATAAAAAATGAAGGTAAAATTATAGTCTAGGCGATTAAAAACATCGAACTGGACATTTTGGGGTGGAAATGAAAAAATTGGTGGAATATGTTCAGTTAGGTATCAAAAACAACATATTAAAAATTCCACCCCCCCCCAGACCCTGTGCAAAAGGCTCCAGCCACACCCCCCAGAAACCATGTATTCGTCGTTTTTGGCGGATATTTCGCGATCTATGAAGCCTATATGAAATATTTTTAGCTGAAAATGTTCCTCGTGAAATTTCATACAAGGTAAATACTCAGAAGTTAGCCTAGACCAACCTCTTAGCCTAGAAAATTCATTAAAGTAGGCAAAAATCGACAATTTTCGTGTTTTTTGCGGTTTTTAGCAAATATATCGCGATGTATGACGCCTACCCTAGAATCGTTAGTCAAAATATTTTCGATTTTTTGAAAATAAGTTTTGTCTCCAAACCGTAGCCAGTTACTATATGAAAGTACCCTCGTTCAAAGGAGCAAAAAGTGTGAAAAATCAAAAAATTCATTATTACTGAAGGGAGTACGTTATCGACCTGAAATTTGAAGGGAGGGCTCAGCAGGCGAAGAGAAATCAGATTTGAAGAGACGGAGTCGCAGAAAACAGAGGGGTGACGGTAGGAGCGAAATTAAAAATTTCGTTCGAAGTTACAAAATTTTTCGCACTTTTGGTAATTTTCCAAGCATGGTATCTCCCTCCCCTCCCCCCCTCCCGCGAGTAGTTCAGGCAAATTGAATATTTTCCTCCGGTTTTGGTGCCAGTGTAGCTTCTGAATCGTTACTAAACATAATTTTCGATTTTTTGAAAATAAGTTTTGTCTACAAACTGTGGCCAGTTACTACATCATGAAAGTACCCTATGTTGAATTGAGCAAAAACAAAAATTTCGTTTGGACTTGGAAAATTTTTCGCGCTTTTGGTAATTTTTGAAGCATGTATCCGGCCCCTCCCCCTCTAGACAGACGAAACTGTGGGACCTTTAACTTTACTTTTTAACAAAATACTCGAAAATAGAGGTCACCCCTAAACAACGGTTAAAAGCAGAAATAATTCTACTCACCAAGAAAGGTAATCGGAAAGATATTAATAATTACCGCCCTATTAGCCTATCATCCAATATTGGGAAACTTCTTGCTAAACTTATTAACGGGAGGATCTATGATACGCTAGACTTCAATCAAACGGTGAATCAAGCGGGATTTTGCAAGAACTATTCTACAGTAATTCACATCTTAACAGTAAGTCCGATTATGGAAAGGGTGAGGGAGTATAGAGTAAGGGCAATGGGGGTAAATGGAACATTATAGCTACGAATCCGGTCCCCAGAGACCATAAAAGGAGGAAAAGGCGTCCCTCGATAAAGTAGCTCGATGAAATCTCCAGGGCAGTGGGCCCAAACAGGGCAAGCATGGCACAAGATAGAAGAAGATGGAGTAGGGTGGCAGAGACACATGCCCCATGGTGGGCGACGTAGACGTGGACTTACTGCAGGATATGAATACATGTACGTAATGAGTCATGTGCTGTAATAAATAAACAAATGTTGAATAGAGCTCAGTTTGAAATATTGTCAAATCTTTCATTTTCCAAAATTATTATTAGTCGTAACTATGTATTTGATTGTTTTCCTGGGTGACTGTTTTTCAAAAAATCAACAACAACTTTTCAAACATTTAATTGAATTTATACAAAATAAGAAGAATTTAGATTTAAAATTCAGTTCAGTTCCTCAAAAATTATAGTTACATCGGAAAAATTAATGAGTAATGATAAGCAGTTTGGAAAAAATACCAAAATTTGAAAATTCGACAAACATGAAAATTGAACGTATTTTCACATTAGGAATCTTCAAACTATTCTTACGGGAAACCAGAGGAACATTTATAAAATAACTTGTTGTCACGCACTGGAAGAACGATCAACGAATTATGATGAAAATCAGGAAAAAATTCTCAGGATTCTTAAGATTTGGTAAAACTTGAAATTCAACCCAATTCAGGATTTTGAAACTATTCACTGGCTCTGTTCGCGAAAGCATGAAAATATTCAAGGAAAACTATGGTCACGAAAGAATCCCGTAATTATACTCAGTATAGCGGAGGGATCGTACCTATTATTCGCATCATAGTCACGAGACATTGGCGAAGAAATGTGTATTGTGTAGAAATGCAAAATATTTCCTCGAAAAAGTGACAATTTCGAGTTTCGGCTAATTTCAAGGGTGTTCTGCGGCCGGAAGGCAGGCGTAGGCTACCTCCTCAGTGATCTACCTAGTATGAAATTTCAAGAGAAGCATTTTCAGCTAAAAATATTTCTAAGCTAGGCGTCATGCATCGCGATATACTTGCAAAAAGCCGCAAAAACCACGAAAATTGTCGATTTTCGCCTACTTTAATGAATTTCAAATACGGATAAATGGTTCTCCAAAGCCGAGTTGTCACTCCACTTATTCTCCATATGAGTGCCAAGTACTTTGTATCACTAAGCGCAGTCTCTATTATCCACTAGATGACCGTGGGCTCAAATGAGTTGGTTTAAGTGATACCATCACCCTCCAATTCCGAGGGATAAAGAGTGTAGAGGGGCCTAATCATGATCCTACTGATAACGAAGAAGACCACAGTAAATGTGTGTGAGTGCCCAAAGTAAGTAACGTACAAAGTTCAAAGCTGTTTGAGAACCTTTATTTCTAAAGCACTAGTCAAAAGAAAACACCAGCGAAAATCCACATTTTGCTCTTTAATTCCACGTAATAATGACCATAGATCTTTCTACAAATTCAAAAGAGAACCATAACATGTTTAGTATGATATGATGATGATGATCCCGATACGATTTCAGCGGTTGACATTTCTATGGAAATTCATTTTTCTTTCAGCCATGGGCATACTTGAGCGAAAACCGTAATTTGAGCCATGTGCTCATTGATCTTGATCTTAATGCCAGCCACTGAACTGAATTGTCACCATGAAGAACTAAATCATACGGACTGGCTTCGTGTCGGAAGGCATGGTACAGTTTTCGCTCAAGTACACCCATGGTTGGAAGAAAATGGAAATATCTACCACTGAACTGAATTGTCACCATGAACAGCTAGAGAACTGAGAGCAGAACTGAGCTGGAAATGAAAAGAGAAAAGAACTGTAGTCGCGCAGGGCGCAGATAAGATCAAGACCGATGAGCACATGGCTGGAGTTACGGTTTTCGCTAAAGTATACCCATGGCTGGAAGAAAAATAAATTTCCATGGAAACGTCAACCACTGAATTCGTGTCACTCACGACTGTCGTTGTTGTGCCTATTTTCACCTATCCGAAGAAATGGAGAGAGAGTACACCTCGTCACGGCTGTTGCTGTTGTGAAAGCTCATAACGTATGTAGGTATATGGAACGGCTTCTTTTTTAGTTTTTCAGTTTTCTACTGTTATTGCATTTCAACCTCAAAAGTGAACAGTGTTATTTACAATGCCACCAGCCATGAGATATAGGTAATATTTCAGAACGAAGCCGTAATGCAATTAGACTTCGCAATATTGCGAATCAATCCAACCCATTTTCAAAATTTTGAGACTCACGTTGTTTCTGAACCATGTAGTTTAATTGTAGATGGGAGACTTAAAAAGCGGTAGGATACATGTATGGCGTTCGTTGATACTGAAAAAGCTTTCCACAAGACATCGCAATATTGCGACAACCAATTTTCAAAACTGAGGGACTCACATTGTTTCCGAACTGTGTGGTTCAATTGTAGATGGGAGACTTAAAAAAAGGGTAAGATAAATATATGGCATTCGTTGATACTGAAAAAGCACGTAAAAAAGCTTGAGACAATGTTAAATAGGATAAAATTGCTTGATGTTCGAAAGAGGATAGGAATAAAGAAGGAAGTCAAGTTATTTTAAACTTAAATAACAGACAGAAACCCACATTAAGAATAGAAGGAGAGAAAGGGAAGGCAAATATGAAAAAAAGGTGAAAGGCAGGGGTGCTCGTTATATCTAGTATTATTTAATTTGTACATAGCGTGGGATATAAAAGAAGTAAAAGAAAAATTTGCAGTAGGTGTAACCATACGTGGAAGGCGAGTAAAGATGTAAAAAGGCTCAGGTTTGCAGAGGATATTGTCTTATTAACTGAAAGAAGTACTGATTTGGAAAATATTTTAAATAGAATGGAGATCTTGAGTTAGAAAATTGTATGAAAATACTTTAAAAAATAAAACTAAAGTGATGGTATATGTAATTGATGTGAGCATGATAGCTTAAAATAAAAACTGTTCAGGGAAAAATCGAGGAAGTAAGCGAATTTTGCTATCAGGAGTAAAATAACAAAATGTGGAAGGTGTAAAAAGGATATTAGTAGTAGAATAGCCCAGGCTACATTAGAATTTCATCGAAAAAGTAATTTATTCAAATCGAAAACAAATTTGGATATCAAAAAATTATTTTTGGAAACTTACGTTTGGGGTGTCGCGTTGTATAATTTGGACCACAGGAAAACCAGAGAAGAGAAGGGTCGAATCTTTTGAAATGTGATGCTAAGGCGGATACTTTACATCAAATGGACGGATAAGGTAAGAAATGAGGAAATACTTAACAGAGTAGCAGTTAAAATAGATATTTGGAACAGTCCCGTAGCCACGGGGGGAAAACTGGGGCTGATCCCCCTCTAAATGTATCTTGAGCCTCCCGACAGGCAAAGGTACCACAATTTTAAAAAATCATCATTACGCTGAACGAGAAAGAAAGAAGGGATGAAGAGAATTAATATCACAGAAACATTTAAAATTTAGAACAAAAACTTGGTTAACTAATTTGAGATTCTTGGATTAGGAATGGGATTTGTATGTAATGGCCGCAGTACACTCTCGCTAAATTACCTGAACCTGTTTAAACAACGAGACAAGACACCCATTGAAAAAAAAAAAAAATGAAATCCATGTACACGTTTCTCTTCGCTTGTAAAAAACGTCGCCCCCCCCGCCATCAAAAGGTTTATAGAGCTCCACCCACACATAAACTCTGGCTACGGGGCCGATTTAGAATTGTTTGAAGATGAGGAATCATGATAAACTAATATGGCATAACTTGAGGCATTCAGGAATAATATCACTTCTGCTAGAAGGAAGGGTAAAAGGATAGAATTGAGTAGGTCGGCAAAGATTCCAGTATGTTCAACAGATAATCGAGGATACCAAATGTAAGAGTTATTTGGAACTGAAAGAACTTGCACAAGATAGGGAGAAACGGGGAGCTGCATCAAACCGATCGTAAGACTGATAACCTTCTTATCATCATCATTATATCATACTAAACATGTTCTGGTTTTATTTTGAATTTGTAGAAAGATCTATAGTCATTATTACGTGGAATGTAAGGAGTAAAATGTGGGTTTACGTAGGTATTTTCTTTTGACTAATGCTTTGGAAAAAAGGTTCTTAAAGAGCTTTGAACTTTGTACTTTACTTACTTTGGGCACGCACACGTATCTACTTTGGTCTTTTTCGTTATCAGTGGTATCACGATTAGGCTGCTCTACACTCTTTATCCCTCGAAATTGGAGCACGATAGTATTGAACTTACTTAAACCAATTCACTCAAGCCCACGGTCAAGGGTAACTTTATAAACATCCAAAAATCATAGCCCCTAAAAAAAAACACTATAAAAAGTAGATTTTTTCCCTACTTCCTTGGTAAGAAAAAAAAAAAAAAAGTACATCATAAACGATAATAGCGGTACTGGTATAGTTTTACATTGTTCATTTAGGGGAGCTAATATTGAAACCGGAGGGGGGCTTAGCCCCCTAGCCCCCTCTATTTCCGCCCTTGCGCACTAGTCCAGAGACTAAGCATTATATCATCAAGGCTGTTACTTGTGTTTACAAACTACAACTTTCCCCTTTTTTTTTTCATTGTTTGTGTCTCAGCAATTTAGACAAAATGGAAATTTCTAACTTGTTCGGATCTTTTTGGGTGTCATTGTAGCTCCGCCTGAAAGTCATTTTTCGCGTCCGAGGTGCATTTCACGAACGGTGCATTATTTTTGGAACTCCACACAGCCGGCGTTCGTTAGTGCGTTTTCGTTTCTCTCGCGCATACATTGATGAAAACACAACATAATATTGAACAACATTATACGCACATAATTCTCACTTCCCTTCCTCACACTCACACTCTGCACTTCCTCTCGCTGTCTTTTTTAATTCGATATAGACGCCCTCCCCCGGCCCCGGCCGTTCAACGGCGCTCCCATCAGCCACTTCATCGAACGCGCAACATTATAGCGGCGAGATAACGTGAAATGAAATAAAAATTAGGACAAGCGCAGCCCGGCAACGTAGAACTGCATGCAGCACGTAACGCGCCGCCCCGCGGCAATCGTGTATCATCACGGCGCAGTACGCAGCCGGCGATACGCCGACAGTGTGCATGTGTGCGTGTACCGTGCACACGCGGCGCAGCACGCGGAAAAGTTGAAGTTGAAGTTGAATTTTCGACAAACAAGACTCGACATGGATAGTTAGATTTATGCTCGTATTTCATGTACACTCTTTACCATCACCAATATTACGACACAAAGACGGACGAGGACTGCGCGGGACTGCACGGCACAAACACGCCGGTTCAGACTGCAAGCGCCCTTCGCGGATCGTTAAAAATGTACTTTTACACGCCTAATAATAACGTGTGTAGTATCGACGACCTCAAAATTCGGAGATCAATTCTGTCCGCGCTCACACACAGTTCGACGCGTAGCAGCGTACGGTGCACGTACACACCGCGCTATTCGCACGGCCATGCTGCATACAGCCGAATACCGCTCACGTTATATACGGCCATAAGCGCCATAAATCGCCGGATTGGCCGCGACACGCTGCTACGATACGAGTTTTCTCTCTCTCGGTTGCAGCCGGGAATATCGAACGAACGAAAGAACCAGCCAGCGAAAACACGCCGAACTTCAGTTCGACGCATCTCTCCGGCGGTGGCGCGCATTCGGACCCGACCCCTCCACCCCTCCCCCTCAGGACGCCCTTTTCCCTGCACTCGCATTCATTCCGCGGATATCTCTCAATCAATCTGTATGCGCGCGTACGCCTCATTAACGGTTTCTTTATTTCAAGCGCTATCTGTATCGCGATTACACGTACATGTAATCAATACATTACACCTCGCTCCGGACCAGTTCATCAATGGAGGACCCGGCCGTGCCAAAACTTGCTTGCACATTTCACATAATCGCCCAATTTATAAGGATCGTGTTTGCCACATCGCATCGTCCGATAATTATTAGAACTCTTCTGCGTCAAGTTTCACGTACATATTAACACGTATCGGGTGTCTATTGCTAGGCCAGACCAATCAGAGGATTCGAAAAGATGAACAAAATGCAACATAAGATTTTGCGACGAATTCTCACTCTCGCAGTGGAACTACTCGTGCACAGTCGAACCTCTATAACTCGAAGTTCAAGGAAAACATAAAATTCTTCGAGTTACAGAGGCTTTCGAGGTAAAGCAATTCGAGTTAAAGAGGCTGGGATAGTAACAATTTGAATTATAGCGGTGTCCAAGAAAACCCGTAAAAAGCTTCAAAAAGTGAAAAACATAGATATGCATGCATTTCTCTAATATACATAAAAGTGTTCGTCTGTGTGTGTGTGTTCGAGGTTGGCGAGTGAGCCATAAGAGCTGAGGGGTTTGTACTTTCTGGATGGATTTGTACTTTTAGAATTTGTTCGTACAACCGAACCCTGAATAGATTTTCGGCTAAAAAAAAAATCGGTACCCTTGTTAGGAGACGGCCACGGAATTTTTCCTCTTTTGGACCCCTCATTCTTTTGTACTTGAACTGCTTGGAATAGGCGGCGTAACTGAGAGTTTCCGAAGTTGGTAGCCCTGCGCCGAAAAGGTGACCATGGATGTTATCACCATGAGACTGCATATAACTTGAATTCGCTTTTTCTATTCAATAAAATATTTTCTTGCGGCTTATAATAAATGAATTTCGAGATTGAGGTCTCTAGTTTCCCTTTATGAACTTGGAACGGCTCAATTTTCCATGTATAAGTTGTTTACAAGCGCGTTTTGTACCAATGGTAAACGTCCATAAGAAAAATAGTAATTTGGAAATCAAATCTAACTAGAGCGAATAAAGTGCATTAAATGACCTTTCATCATAAACTAGAGACTTCAAGCTTCAATTTGACATGTTATGTGACTCAAGAAAACCTGTTTTCAGCAATTACGGAAGCTTTAAAGTATACCAACTTTACACGTATTCTTACGGGAACATCAACCTTGATCACTTTTTCAGGAGGTCGACACTAGAGAACCTGGTCACGGTTTTATCGCCTATTGTTTTACAGTTAACTCCAAATTATCCGACCTAACTGATGTTGAAGGTAGAAGCAGCATTCAAAACATGAGCACTACGGATACGCATATTTCCCTTTATACACTAAACAAGCAGCTAACTGCTGGAAGAGGGTCGGCTCACGACTGAAAAATTAGAGACTAGCCTATCTCTTATTAGCGGTCGTTTGAAAAAATAGCAGGAAAAAGACCTATTGGTAATCATGTTTAAGGTCTTTTGTTTCGGAATATAAAAGCTGATAGATGAAAGGTAATTGGACTGACACTACACACACACTAACCGCACATAGTAAGTTCATCAAAACGCTTCAGACTGCGAAGCTGCAGACTCCGCAACATTCGCACTTCAACCATCTAGTCGAAGATTTTATCCGATTCTTAATTTCTGAAGAGCAATTGATCAACAGATAAAACACTAACACAACTCCTAGCCGACTCTGAAAACATCAAATGATTAGCGAACAATTATCCACTTCTAAGGGAATGAAAACAACGTAATATTCACGCTGCAAATTATTCTCCATTCACTAACGTCAGCACATGCTACATAAAAAATCTTTCGCTTCTCGCTAGTCGCTACTAACTGGTAAGTCGTAAGTGGTAACTGGCTATAAACATAAAAATTTGAATAGAGAAGACTAGCAAAACTCATCTCGCGTTCAGCGCTACATACGAACGTGGGAAGAACTAATATAGGAATTGAAATATCGATCGCAATAGGCTCGGCTACTAGTAGCCGACCCTAAAATGCTAAATCCGCCGCCGCCACCGCGTTGCCTACCCTGCCCCTTAATTGCTCATTTCTCCAGGAGTAGCCTACCCTTGGGAGGAGGTTCATGGTGAGGAGGGAGCTTGGAGGGAGGAAAATCGCGGTGAAGGACGAGGAGGAGTTGTGGTGGGGGAGGGATCTCCATACACTAAACAGTAAAAGCCACCTTCTCCTTCCCCTCTGTGAGGATAAATTCCTGGTGACCTCCTCTGTACCTTAATCTCACGATTCACCAGAGGTACCCTACCCCGGGAGGAGGGGCTTCTCGGTGGAGGTGGGAGTTCCTGGAGGACGGCAACGGTGAGAAAGGACGTCGCGGTGGACAAGGAGAGCACGGTGGAGGAGAGTGAATGTGATGGAGGACAGCTGTGATGGGGATTGGCAAAGAATATCCCACCCCAGGGGAGGTCCTTGGTGGAGGAAAGAGCTCCTGGATGGTGCAGTGCCGTGTTGTTTCATATAATTTCCATGCAAATTTGTTTATGTAGGGTAAGATACACTTATGTTACTATGACGTCCAGTGCCGTATTTACATATAGGCAAAATAGGTACCAGCCTAGGACCCTAGATTATGGGGGGCGCTAGATTTTGGGGACAACACTTATGAACAAACATTTATGACGTGGTAAACAAAAATTTAAGGGTGCGCTAATTTTTATTCTGCCTAGCCCTGTACCTTAGTCTCACGTTTCACCAGAGGTACCCTACCTCGGGAGGGGGGCTTCTCGGTGGAGGTGGGAGCTCCTGGAGAGGAAGGACGGCCACAGTGAGGAAGGGCATCGCGGTGGGCGAGGAGGAGCATGGTGGGGAACGTGACTGTGATGGAGGGCAGCTGTGGTAGGGATTGGCAGAGGGTAGCCCACCCCAGGGGGGTCCTTGGTGGAGGAGAGAGCTCCTGGATGGTGTAGCGCCGGTCACTGCTCATTTCTCCAGAGGTAGCCTACCCTTGGGATAGGGTTCATGGTGAAGGAGGGAGCTTAGTAAAATCCGCCGCCGCCACCGCCGCCGTCTGCGGGAGAAAACCCCACTGCGGTATGCCTATCCTACCCCTTAATTACTCATTCCTCCCGGGGTAGTTTACCCTTGGGAGGGGTTCATTGTGGAGGAGGGAACTTGGGGGAGGAAGGTCGCGGTGAAGGACGAGTAGTTGTGGTGAGGTAGGGCTCTCTATACACCAAACAGTAAAAGCCACCTCCTCATTCCCCTCTGTGGAGATAAATTCCTGGTGGCCTCCTCTGTACCTTAATCTCACGTTTCACCAGAGGTACCCTACCCCGGGGGGCTTCTTGTTGGAGGTGGGAACTCCTGAAGAGGGAGGACGAACTGACGGGAGAAAAGTGTGTATCCTGCGTGTAGTCCTGGATACCTGTGGTGATCATAATATGCCTTTTACATTGAAAAGATTGCAGTTTCCTGTCAGGTTAGCATTCGCTATGACGATCAATAAATCTCAAGTGCAGACCTTTGACCGAATTGGGTTATATATCGATGCAAGTCGTTATGTGACTGCACGTCAAGCGTCGAGAAACACGCTTTGATCGGTTCATTAGAAGCTCCTTGAATTTCAAATGCCATGTTCAGCTGAAAACCGAGTAAGTACATGTCCAAGATGAGGTTTTCCCGAAACTAAGTCGATGTTGCCCAGCTGGGCAATTTTTCGCAAAATGGGCGACTTCGAGTGCTGTAAGGTGACGAAAAAATTGCATCTGGGGACTAGTCGACACTTGACCGACTTGAGCTTGAAGCATACAAAGTATCATTCAAATCCCTCTCCCCAAGATAACTAAAACGTAAATTTCGTAAGATTTCAAAAATACGCATTCTTTTTCTTTGCCTCTTAACTTGACACTAGTGACGGAAAAACACCGACTTGGGTGACTTGAGAAACCCAAATGAACGATTTGAGGACAAAAAAAGAAGTTGGCAGCACTAAACTGAGTGGGGTGATTTTTCTTTTTTATTTATTCACACCAGAAAGGGGAGGTAGCTATCAAGCCAAACAATTCAACCCTTGTTTTGAAAAAATTTTCCATTGTTCAGAATACTCTAAATTTTTATGAAGAAAAAGAGGGAGGGGAAGGAAGAAAGGCGATATCGAATGAAATCGGCGATTCTCTCTCTCCTTCTAAAATTAGCGATTGCTACCAAGGTTTCCTAACAGAGAAAAAGTCACGGGTTCGAGGCCGAGGGGGAGGGATCATATTCAGCATTACTTATTCTAATTATCTTATTAAGTTTCTGAAAACACTGACATCTTTGTCTGAACAATACAAACATGAAGCGATAAACTGCAAATGAACCAAGACACTCCGAATGAGAGCAATACGACTTGAAGAGGGGATGTCCAGGGAGTTTAGACTCCCCTTGCGACTTCGTCACATAGTGTATTTCTAATTTTCGCACCCCCTCTAACACTCCCTTCTCTTCTGGACAAGCTAGAACCCTCCCTGAACACTAGGCTGGCTATGCTACTGCGCACACAGAAAACAGAAATCAGTTGTTATTGTTTGACTGTACATAAAAATGTGTCGTGTGTTTCATATATCAAAATATCAAATAACTATAACTATATTAAAGCATTGTATTCCAAACGGCCCTAAGTCAGTCAACACTGATTTTTCAGGAGAGTAAAAAAACGATTAGGTTCTCTATCTAGGCAATACTGAGCGCTGTTGGCGATATTTCACTATAGACGCGGAATTAACTTGGATAGCGCAGTGCTTTGACGTACCTTGGTTGGAACCACCTTCTACCAACAGATTTCACTGCAAACTCATTTCATCAAAAATTTGACTTAGGTCCGTTTGGAATACAATATCGTTCAATGTTGTAAGCACATGCATTATTACTAATCAAACTTCCAATTTGGTGGACAAGTTCACCTACTCATCCCAAAGAAAACATGTACCTACCCAGCATCAAACAGGTATTTATATACACCTGAAGTTACAACAAAGCTACGTATAATAAATGCGCCTTTTCTTCTAAGCCTTCTCTCTCTCTACAACAAGTATTAGTGCAGATGATCCACTGACGTTCTTAAATTCATTAACAAAACATCAAAATAGATCGCCAAACTGATGAAAGCCGATGCCATTCCCCAGTATGTTTAATGGCTACAAATTTCCGAAAATCAGTTCTTTTTCCTCCACAAATTCTACACTGACTGTTTCCACCATATCTTGCTTTTCAAAATCCTGCTATTTTCGAATCTGCCAGAAGCCAGTCTCAAGTTGGGAAATCAAACGTGAAGGAAACTGGGCACCAAATAATTCGTTTGATTAGTAATAAGGTAAGTGTACTACAATGCAGAGCTACGAGTAGATACAAATGTTCCTCCATGTAACTCACATGAGTCAACATACTTTAGCCGGCGGTCTATAGATGAGCACGAAACGGGTCAGTTAGTATTATATACGTATGAAGAGATACCCCCCCCCCTTCCTCCCTTAAAAAAAGAAAAACAACTTCGAGTTATAGAGGCTCTATATCTAATAGAAGTAATTTGTATAGGCTTTTTTTGGGGTTGTGAAGATAAATAAAAAAATATTCTAGTTGTACAGGTTTTCGAGTAAAAGAAGTTCGACTAATCGGGTTCAAATGTACTAACTTAATAAAACAGACACCCCTCTTCTAGCTTCACTTCCAGAAGAAGGCTGAGTAGCAAACACATCCCAATTTCAGGTCTTCATATTCCTCTCGAGCATTTAAAGATATTGAGTTCAATAAAAAGTTGTTCTGCTTGAATATACCCATTAGCGTAGCGAAGCTAATCGCTTTGGCACGGCAGGACAGAGAAATTCTTCATAGCTAAAGGGTTCCAAATTTCATGAGCGGGGTGAGCCACGAAATTTGAGGTTCTTTTTAATTATCTGAGTCGCAAAAACAACATGCAAAAATGGGTTTTTCGCGCTTTCGATTTAGATTTTCCTAACTTTTCCCGACTGGTCAACTTGAAAGGGGAGCCCCCTAGCACGCTACGCTTCTGGATGTACCAACAAAATAATACGACACAGCGTATACCTACAACTTATCACTCAAATCGGTGACCACAGAAGCAAGGTTCCTCATCCTGAATATGGCTATACATCAACACGGATCACAGGCCTTTATGGAAATGCAGAATTTCTAGCATAAGTTTTATAAATAAGCTATCAAACAACAGTTCTTGTTTGATGTTAGTAAGTTAAATAGCAAAAAACACAGAAATCAACAAGTGAGATATTATGCTTGATGACAAAGAAAACAATAATGTCTTTAGTATATTATTCTGTAACCTAATTTTTATACCACCCATCTAAACAGTCTGCAATAATGCCGTAACACCATAACTGCCAGTCACCAAACGACGAATTATCGGAAAACCAAAATTTCAAGAATGGATAACGGACAAAAGGAATTAATAACGAAAAACTAGAAATTATCTGGTGACTGAACCTTTCCTCCGATGCAGACCGAAATACATGGTTCAGAAAATGAAAGTTCACGCTATTTTCTTGTTTTTCCATGCGATTTTTCAGGCTTCAAATTTACTTTTAAAAGTACCCCCCCCCCATTTCATGCGCTTTTCTAGCAGTTTCATTCTGATGAGATACGTATTTTAATTATTAAAAAAAAAAAAAAAAATGAAAAAAATGTTAAAATTAAAATTAATGTAAAAAATCATGCCAATTTCATGGTTTCATGCTATTGAGCAAAAATCATGCTATTTTCTAGTTTTGCGTATTGTTATGCCCGCTAGACACCCTGGAAAACCACGCCGATAACTGGTTAGAAAAATAATACAAATATAAAAAATGATTCATCAATACATTAATCGTGATACACAAAAGGCCCACTTCCTTTTACCTTCCATATTACACTGTATCATGATCACAAGTTGGAATGATCATTTGTTAAACCTTTAAGCTAGCGCCGATAAACCGAAGAAATTTTAACATAGGCCTTAACAAAATAATGAAAACAAGATCCACAACAAACTGTAAGTAATAGGGTTTTGGCACTGTTAAAAGTTGAAATTAAAACTTTGAGTTTGAAGTGGGACCCCGGAAAAATTAGAAAATTGAGTGGATAAGTCGATCCGCGATACAAGTAGAAATTAAATGAAAGTTGAAAGGCTCCACTATTTGATGATTCGAAAAATTGACAAAATAAAATGAAAAAGAACATTCCTCCTGAATTCAACAAACGCGTAGTTCTTTCTCCACATATTTCAATTTCCTCGATCTCCGAACAAAATGAAGAAGAAAAAAAGTCAGAAGTCACCCTTTCACTATAGAATGCTATAAAATGTAGATGTGATCGAAGAGATTTCAATGCATATCCTTTTTACTAATATAATAAAGTCCTTCCCAATTTGCCTCACTACTTCATGTTCGACCTTATAATGATAAGATGATAGGAAAAACGAAAATAAAATTACTAAAGAAATAAATAAAATAAAAGGAATAAAAAGATCCTTCAATAACCTTGCTGCGAATACATGGAACATCCATTTCCTTTTACTGTTGATGTTATACTTTACACAATATAATGATTACATATTAGAACGACCACTTGTAGGAACACTCGGCTAATGTCGATAAGCAAACAAAGAAGTTTAAATGTAGGCTTCAACTACAACAAGCAATAAAAATTAAACCCAATAGAGTACTAAGTTTCGCAAAACCACTAAAAAGTAAACGCAACGCCCTAAGAACAGGAAGAAATCAATGCATTTCTTTTCATTTGTCGGTGAAAAGGTTACTGTCCGGATAAAAAGGACAAGAATGGCACGAAACCAATCAATTTCTTCCTATTCGTATATCAAATGTTCTGAAATCACATGCATACATAATACATACATACATACATCGACACTCTTCCAACAGAACAGTAAAAGTAACGAACATACAACAACGTCTGTGAATAGAGACTAGAATCAATCCACATTCCCATCCCTTTTCTAAGATATCTCAACCCTCACTAAGGAGCTGTAACTGTCACCCATTTTGGTTTTTTCTTTTAGTTTCGTTTCACCAGTGACGGGAAGACTAATTACCTAAGTTTATTTGTCCACGCAATAGTTCGCAGATATGGAGATTCGAAGTTGGCAACCTCCTACCTTGAGCTCAGTTTGAAAAAATGTTTTGCCTTTAGCTCAGTTTGGAAAAACGGTCTTCGCTTGTACGTACCGTGGCCGGGAGCATTTTGATAACGTCGCGGGAAAGGATCAGCTGCATTCTGCATAGATTTGAGGGATAAACACGTCATTCTGTTCCCGAAAAATTGTCATAGATAGTGGTGGTAACAAGCAAGTGCTTATTTTTCAATATTTAAGTATTTGAAGCATTTGCCGTGCCAATGCTCAAAAGAAATAAATGCTTAGAAGTTTGGAACGCTCACGGAGCTATTGCTCAAGAGTTATTGAGCATTCGCACGAGAGAAATTCTTGAAATGATCGAACATTTATTCTTCAACTCTGATTTAATTCTAAATTAATTCTTCAGACTCGAGTTGATTTGGGACAGAGTCACGATTTAACTTATTTGAGAATGAAGTATGCTCAATTTATGAGCGTTTGCTCAGGCATTTCTAGCACGTACTCGTGAAATTCAAATGCTCAGTCATTTACTCAATGACTACTTGCTCAGCAAATGTTCAGCGTTACAAGCAAATGCCCGCCAATTATAAATGCTCGAGCACCTATTCACTAGTCATAAAACAAATTCGTGAGTTAAATTCATGGAGGTCAAGTCCCCACGCTCAAAAAATCATTCGTGAACCACTGGACATCCACTATGAGAGATCTCCATTTGAGATCCATTCTCTGCTCCTGAAAATGATAAGTCGCCAATCATGGAAGGGAATCGAAATAGTTAATGTAAGAAAGACTTGTGACGACCAAGGAACACGCACCAAAAGGAGGAAACAGACGGGCTTTCAGATATTTTTGTGCCATACGGTGAAATGGCCACAGGTGGCAAAGTATTAAAAAATTCTGACCATCTTTTTCTTTTACTTTCAGTAGACCAATCGTTGGATCTTGTCTGGACAAAATCAAGTGAATAAATTTGCTCTTTGTTCTTCAAATTTTTGTACCTCTTCGCCGATCTCGAAATTCAGAGAAGGTTGAACTGACGTGTTGTCGTTGAAAGAATAAGAATCCCTCTCCCCGGTCAACGAAGCTGCTTCGATACATTCCAAAAACAAGCCACAAACGTTACAACTATACATTTCTTTAGATTCTAGAACCTACCTGACAGATAACTGTCCGCAGCCGTAATCAAGAAATGCAGATGGAGGCATCACCCTCCTGGCAACTTCGTTTACTTCCTAATGCACTTACTAAGTCGCGGAAAAGTACTCCTTATTTGTTTACAGAAGACTATGGGGTTTCAAGGAACTGCTTGCCAAGATTTCTTACGAGTATCGAGGATTAGTTACTCATTTATCCCTTCTGGTTTCCTCATACATACATTAGACTCGCGAAACACCCTGTACGTATACATTTTGGAAGATAATTCTCGGGTTTCCAAGGTCAAATCAAAGAGCTTCACTTATTTTGCAAGAAGGAATACTACCGAAATCATATCTATTTTATACCTAGTCATTTCGCATAAAGTCCCAGATAACGTTGGCACAGAAATTAGTTGATTATCTACAATTAATTAAAATAATCGATAGTATTTTAATAGGTCTGAGGCTGGATGCATGTATAATATAATTAAGGATTCGTAGAACGTGCTAAAAATGTACCAACATTTCATGTTCCAGTTTGGGTTCTGACTTCCCTATTAGTTATATAAATGCCGACATTACCACAATGGCGAATCAGGTAAGGCAAAGCAGATACACGCTCATAACAGGAGTGTCAGTCAAAGTACACTAGCATAACTTAACAGAAATACCAGTCAATGCACTCATGCGTGAAGAGTACCTGTTAAGGTGGACATAAAAGTACTAGTCAAGCAGGTGGCCATCACAAAAATACCAGTCAAGGTGCACACAACCAAAGGACCAGTCAAGGTACACCTGCAAAACAAAAGTACGCACCAGGGTATACCTACAAAAAAATACCAACCAGGGGATACCCGCATAACAAAAGTACCAGTCTGAGTACCTTTGCGTACAAAAATATCAAAAACGAATTCAGCAACCCGTTTCCTACCCCTCACGATGTAAATAAAGCTAGTTTCGTTCATTTATAAATACTTTAGCTTTAGATTAAAATCGAAGAATCGAACCATCATGTCAACTACAAGAGACACTTCTTTGGAACTTTTGAAACTTCACTCGCTTTCGGCCGCGGAGAAATTTTAATATTTTTCAACGAATTTTCGCCCACTTTATTTCTACTCTCGAATTCAAATTTTTAGCCCTATCCAACCTCCAAATTCAATTCTTTTTACATCCACCCTTTCCGATACTGTTATATGGATGTAAAGCATAGACCCTGGACGCCGGTAAGGAGGCAAAAATAGACGCAATCAAGATGTACTTCTACAGACGCATTCTGCAGATATCCTATATACAGAGGGACTCCTCAAACGAAAATGTTTCGGCTCGAATGAGGAAACTAAGAAATTAAAGCACACAATCAAGAAACGGAAGGCAGAGCATCTGGTCACATCCTTCGCGGCCCAAAGTACGAGATCCTATGACAAACTATTCACGGCAAGATTCAGGGAAGATGGTCAATTGGTCGCCGACAGAGCTCATGGCTTAAGGATTTACGCAGCTGGTTTGGCTGCTCATCAGGAGAAATTTTTCGAGCAAGCTGCATTCAAAGTTATCATTATCAGCTGGACTGCCAATTTTCGTGTGGAGTCGGAGTAGGAAGAAGACCCTACTGTATAGACATATACATGCCTTTCTTAGACCGCAACTTTTTCGGAGAATTTCGGCATTAGCACCTCCTGAAAATGACTCACGCTTTTCAAGGCAAATCCGAATCCGCTCTCGAAACTGAGCTAATCATTTTTTGACCGGTTTCCCCTCACTTTTTGAGCATATCTCAGTAACGGAGTCGTCGCCAAATCCGAACGACGAATTAAACTCAACAGGTGTAATCGGGAATCTAAATGTTTTTGATTTTTTATAATTTCTCCATACCAATCAAGGTAAACCTGCCTAAATTCCAGTCAATCCGACTCCAACAAATGAACCAGCAACAATACCTCAATTCGCAGAACCAAAAAACCGAAGGAAAATACAGACGAGTTTTTCAGATAAACAGTTAATGAGAAAATAAAAGTGAGAAACGAAGATTAAATAACTAGTCGATAAGACATTTCACTAGGGTACTTGACCGATAACCTTGGGCAAACTTAATGCATTACAAAGAGGCTTCTGAAATCATTCAGTTCAAGTTCAAACATCAGACTGAGTCTCCTGATGAAGGCTAAATAAGAAATGCAAGAAGACCAACAGATCTTCCCTCGAATCCTACACATTTCAATGGGGAAGACTCCCGTCTGGAATTTGCTTATCATGGAAATGTGGTGACTAAAATGCCACACATTAAGGTGGATCATTTTTTTTTCTTTCTTGAAATCGAAAAACATAGGGCGAAAAAGTTGCCTTTTGGAATTCTAAAAATTAGTACATTTTTAATTTTCGAAAAGTTTAAATTTTTTATCTCCCCAAATGACTTTGACGTTTTGCTATAAGTTGACATAACAGGAGATCAGTCCGAATTATATAATACTCAACAAACCAATGAACAAGAGAATGATGTACAGAGTACATATACATGGAATTGAAACAGAATCTTCAGTTGTGCAGATAATTGGGGCCGGGGAGACTTCATACCAAGGAGACAAAACATTGGAATGACTACACCAGAATTATTGATATAGAGCTATGGAAATAATTGTAGGAATTACAAACCAGACACATGTATGATAAGACAAACAATGAGGAATTGTGTATGTGTTACCCTCAATATGTACAATCCGTTAAAGTGTACAATTTCATGTAATACTCACTAACTTTCTACCCTTCATTCCTTCTCTTATTCATGGATTGGGGTGAAATTCAGCAAACCTGCAATTTTCATCTGTTTACATCTCATTTGGAATTTTCAACTCTGTCGACTTTAAAGAGCGTCATACAGAGGCCAAAAACAATTAAAAGTCCTGATTTTCCACAATCTATAGCACTTGGAAGGCGTTCTTTTAAAGCAACTAAACTGAAACTTGAAATTTTGTTGTGTAAACAGATGAAAATTGAAGATCTCCAAGATTTTTAGCCAATTACTCCTTAAGGGACGGAATCAGGGGCTAAAAACCAGAGAGCACTTGCCGTGCTTTCTGATAATAAACATTTAACGGTAACACATACACTTATTTGAGAAAAGCACATGCGTGTAAGTAGGATCGGCAGGGCAAAAAAACAGTACATTAGAAAGTAGTAACAAAAGTTGAGGAAACAATGAAGTCTCTCATCGCCATCAAACAACCCGCTTCCACCTACAATTATTTCACGGCTCAACCTACATCAATAATATTCTGGTGTACGTTATTTCAATATTTTGTTTTCCTTGCGCGAAGTCAACCCCCACTCCCACCATCTTCACGACTGAAAATTCTACTTCAATTCGCTATGTATGTACCGGACCCTATACATAATTCACTCATTCATTTCATTAGATTGGTTAGTTTTTCCTCATGTACAGGGTGTGCCAAGAGTGTTAAACTGTTTTCAAACACATATTATGGTGGTAACACTGAAAGCTGTGAAAATATTTTCAGCAGAAAATGTTCGGTCAATCCAAACTGTGTTATACCGGGTGTGCCAAAAGTGTTGACCTGTTTTCAAACGCTTATAGTGGTAATACTGACGGCTGTGAAAATATTTCTTAGCAGAAAATGTTCGGCTAGCATATCCTCATTTAGTAATCATGTCTCGGTGGTCGGGTGATCAACGTAGTTTTCTGTAGGGAAATGTTTATTCGAGATGAGAGTGTTATTGCAACCCAGTGTGCTTTTTGTAAACATTTTAAATCGTAACGTAATGATCCAATTCCCCTGAAATAATTAAACGGCGAGAAAACGTTCAGTTGACGGGTATTGCTATAGACGGTAAATGTGGAAGACATAAACCTGGTCATCCCAGGTCATCCAAGGTCAATATGTAGGGAAGGGAACGTGGAACGCGTCCGCAATACATTTGGTTATGAGCCGCTTGGGTTTGGAATCTTCGTCTTTTCGCTGTTGTGTGATTTGAATTTTATATGGATACATGTTTATCCTCTTTCACAATACGCCACCATGATGTAAAGTGCATCCTGAAACTAGCGGCATGTTCCCGACCCGAGCGGACGCGTTCCACGTTCCCCTCTTAACATAATACTGACCTTGGATGACCAGGTTTATGTCTTCCCCATTCACCGTCCATAGCAATACCCATCAACTGAACGTTTTCTCGCCAACGTTTAATTATTTTAGGACAAGGAATTGGATCGTTAAGTTTCGATTTAAAATGTTTACAAAAAGTACGTTGGGTTGCAATAACACTCTCATCTCGAATAAACATTTCCTCACAGAAAACTGCGTTGATCAACCGACCACAGAAACATGATTACTAAATGAGGATACATGATAGCCGAACATTTTCTGCTAAGAAATATTATCACAGCCGTCAGTATTACCACTATAAGCGTTTGAAAACAGGTCAACACTTTTGGCACACCCTGTATAACATAGTTTGGATTGACCGCCTGCGTTATCTAAATGGTCGGATGGCAAAACTTGAAAATCATATTTAGGGAGATAGTCGTTTTTCGATTTCCAAAAAAAAAAACTCTTTTTGATGCATTTTACTGCACATACTCAGTACGAGCAGCAGTAGCAGCGGTTCTAGATCAACGTATCAAAAAAGAAAGCATTTCCGGTAGCAACGACTGGTCTTGTATCGTCGAGTGCATAAAATATTATTATTTAAATCCACATTCGCGCACGAACCTACACCGAAAAGCTACATGTATACTTCCTGGGTTACGTTTCTCACTACGGGCATCTAACCATGCAAGCATACTTACATTCAATTACGTGTATGCACAACACATTCGATTTTATTTTGGCACACTGGCACGAATCCGGCCCGACTTGGGTCCGGATTCCCTCGACGGGCCATCGAACGCAGGCGCACAACTTCAAACATATACAACGAAACCAGATACATTCGACAAAAGCACGCCGTAATCGCAATCCAGTTATATATATTTGCATCGTCCCTTACCTCCACCATACACGATACTTCAACTCGCCCGAATATTAAAAAAGTTTGACTTTCAATTAATTGAACTCGATACGGATGAAATCGCATGTATTTATTATTTGTTACTGATGATGATAAGGTTATCATGTTATCAGTCTTACGACCGGTTAGAGCAGTTCCCCATTTCTCCCAATATTTGGAAAAGCTGCATTTCCTGGACAGAGATACTGTTGTAGTTTTTCATTGCTTTCAACAGGGTTTATCTGTAGGGGTTTGTCTTCTCCCAGGTGCTTCTGGTCAGGATTTTAACGATATATGACCTCATAAGAGTCTTTTTTTATTTTTCTATTTTGTATGCATAAGCCTCCTTGTCACTGCAAGATATCACCCTAGAGGAGGATATTTGTTATTAGCGAATCGTAAAAAAGTTTTTCTTTGATTTTGCCATTTTCAGCTGTGCCATTGAATGCACGATCATTGAGTCGCGGCTATCAAGTATTTCAATAAACTATTCTAGTCTCGTCAATAAAGACATACGGACATGAATCATATGAAGATATTTTTTGTAGAGATGTTTGGGCTATCGCCTAGATGACAGGAAAAAGTCTCCGACTCTCTGATTCGAGCTTCGAAGAAGCCCCCGAAATGTGAATTTTAGGTCATAACTCGCTTTCTATCGCCTTCATAAAACGAAAAAGTTCTAAGCAAGATTGACTCTGGATTTGATTCTCTAAATAAGCAGATCTTCCACAATTTTTTCTAAATTTCCCCATAAACATCGTGGAGAGGAGGGGTTGGAAATAACCTTTCACATTTCCATATAAATAACACAAGTCTTATGGAATAAGGTGTACAATTTTCGACATTTCATCAATCTTGGCAACGTGTTGGCGTCAAATTGCCCATTGACCCGTTTCCATACATCGGCACCTACACACCCATGAGAAAATTTTCCGCCCATTACCTCCACCCTTTGCATACAGCGCATGCAAATTTGTGTTTTTTGGTGTTCCATAGGTCGTGAAAAATATTATTGAAAACATTTTTGGACCTCCCACTCGCGCGAAATAGGCAATTGAGGTACCTTCCAGGAGGTTTCGAACTAGCTGAGTTCACTTTTAATATCGGTTTGGTCCAAAAATCCGAAATTTGTGTCCACAGGAGGGGGAGAGGAATGAAAATGGGACAATTATACAATATGGATATTAGGATGTCCGTAATTTCCGTATTTTGGAAAGTTGAATGAGCTACCTTCTTGAATTTGTTCCTTACCGTAAAGTAAGTCTACCACCAGATTTTGAGCAATTTGGAATAACATCAAACCTTGCCGCAAATGGCTTGAAGTTTAACACGGTCTACGTAATGATTGTGCCTCTATCACGAAACTGTTGAAAACGTGCACTTTGAAGAATCGGATAATAGCATGAGGTGGTTACATTTTATAGGAGGGTTATTCTTCAAAAATGTTGATATTTTAGTCTTCAGCAGTTATCTCACAATTTATTAATGATACGTTTTTTTTTTGTTCGTTGATAGATATGATTGAATTATACTTTTTCACGGTTTCAGAAGAAAATTTGATTTACTTTTAATGGGTCAAAATTGGATTAAAAATGCTAAAATGTCCGTCGGCATGGCTGTTCCTCTAACAATTTTTATTATTATTATTTTTTTCTAAATTTTCAAACTATATAATATTAGGACAAACTGGAAAAATAATACTACTCAAGATAAATGAATGAACGGGTTAGTAACGTGGAAACTGCGTCTTTACAGTTGAGAGTCAGTGTTGCCAATCTTGAAAATTGTCCCTCGATTTTTGTCTTTCGGCGTGGCTCTTTTTCAACCATTCACAAAACTAGAGTTTCATTACTTTTTCGTCGCAATTAATGATCAAACTGTACATTCTTATCAGAGCAATACGGTCCGTATCAAGATTATTATACCACAGAAGGTTGGCCGGACGTGTAAGGTGCAAAGATGAAAACGACGTCATTGCAGTGCAAATCATACAGACTGCTTACGGGTATACAGTTTTTCCCCATTTTTACTCATAATTGATGCCCTCAACATATTTTTCTACTATTTTCACGACATAAAATATCCAACGGGAAGAATAATTGCGAGTTGCCTACCCGGTCTGGCCAACCTTCTCTAGTTATATTAATCTTGGGTCCGCATAATCAAATCCCGTTTGTTTTTTCTTGTGACGAGATTTGTGCACTTACGTATTATTGTCTAAAATTAAAAATTTAAAAAAAAAGTGTCTTTCGGCATGGTCATCTTTATGGAACGATAGACGTTCATCATCCAAACATAATAAATTACATCTAATTAACGGGTTAGTATGCCTTTATCAACTCTCCATGCAATTTTTGGTTTTGGAATTTACTAATCGACGGCAGAACACATTTTGTTCGCTATTGAATTTTTCATGTGTCCTTCGGCATGGCATTCATCATTTTGATTGTTATGTCAAAATACATAATCTCCTCACTGTCGGCCCAATCTTACCAATATGTTATACAGAAAGCCTCCTAACGACTCCCATCAAAAAAAGTTCAAATATCCCCAACTTTCCTCCATGAAAAAACATACCTGAAATCTCAACATTTTTGAAGAATGACCCAGGGGATGAAATTTGGAACATTTTGAACAAAGAAATCGGTTCTGCGATAAAAATTGGATTCCTGAGGAATTTTCAAAGTATGAGTGTTGCAAAAAATCTTTCAACGATACACTGATTTTTCCATTTTTTGGTTGTCCTGTTAATAATCAACTTGAACTTTCCGGACATACTGTTTGCTCTTATCCCAGATTTGTGCTCGATATTTATCTCACGCGGATACTTTGTCACTTCAACTTGAAACGAAATTCTCGTGTTTTATTTATCAGACACTTTTTGTACTCTATACAATGTTTACTCCAGCAGTCGCTCGCTTTTTTAATCGTTCACTTTCAAATATACACCGAATAAGTAATATTAAATGTCTTAATAAACTGAAAAAATTGTCAAACTTTTGCTGATTGTTCAGCACCATAGGAAAGGATCTTCAAGTGCGAGAAGTAGTGTAAAAATGGGGAGTACATTGACCCCGTCCCATTTAAAATGTACAGGGAGGCGTGGCCTAAGTCTTCTTCTTCGGAGGAGAATTCTGCGTAAAAAAATGGGTTAATTTGACCTTGAAATCAGCTGATCGAGAGTGTGTATTATAGTATAGGTATAGCTGGTTACAGAAGGCGCGGTGAGATGGTGGATACAGGTAAATTCTCTCTCGATGCGTTGGTGATTGTATACGTCGTATATGGGTATGTACTTACCGCGTGATGAACAGTGGACCCATCAGCAGCCCCCTCCCCTCCCCTTACCAAGTTGATTCGGATCCCCTCGTTCACGTTGAACCGAGTGTATTTTTGCGTACATTAATAATTGGAATACAAATTGCATCAGACTCTTGGTCTTGGAAATGGCAGACAGGCGTCGTATATGGATAGGCACTTGGGTAGGTACTTATCGTGTGATGAAGAGTGGACCCGTTTACTGCCCCCTCCCCTCCCTCACGCTTGATTAGAATTTATTTTTGTAACTTTCATCTCTCTCAAAGTATAGGTTACTAGTTGTGTTGTATATGGGATACTTACGGCGTGGATATGTCAGTATAGGTAAATGGGTAGGTTAGAAAAAGGTTCACAACCCAGACTCCGGGGAAACTACAATCCAGAGTGTCCCTCGTCTTCCTCCTTGATCCAGATGTCCAGGTTCGTGATTGAAATCGACTGGTTGTGTCGTATACTTACCGTATGATGATGATAGTATGCAGATAAATGGGTATGTTAGAAAGAGGTCCGTTTCCCAGACTCTAGGGAAACTACAATTCAGAGTGCCCCTCCATCCCCCTCCTCATCCCCCACCCCCTCGAAAAGAGGTCGTTTCACGAATCGAAGTATTAGGAGAGTATGAATTATTCGCAGGTCTTTCTTTCCTACCAAACTTTAGATGAGTCATCAAAAAAAATTATTAAATATCGAAATTCCAGACAGGTCTAAACTTGTCGCGCTCTTATCAGGAAGATATTTTCGCACGTTGCGACGACTGAGTCGTCGGTGGCTGTACAGAAAAAGTATATCTATACATGGCGTATTGCGTTTATTGCATCATCCTAATTAATTTCCTTTGTACTTTACCGCCCTAGATGAAATACCATGAGAGATTGGAATGTGTCAATTCGGATTATAATTTATTATATTTTAAATTTATCTTATCAAAATGTCAAAATTATCTCCAGTGTATGATTTATAACCTATTATTTCGAGATCGAATCTGCTTCCCCTTGAGTTTGGGCTTTCAATTCCTGGAAAAAAGTGAGATAAAATTCCTTTGATATATGCCACCTATTGATAAAAGTTCTAAAAAAATTCACCACAAATTGCTGACAAAGCTATGTTCCCACGATATTCTATCCCATATACCCTGTACATTCCAGTAATCTAGAACATTCTACCCCAGTACCCTAATGAGTTAGATAAAGGTAGAGTTAGTTTTTCCAATGTGTTAGAGAGTGATAGAAATATGCGATTGTGAATATGAAATAATATAGATAACGTTCCCCTTGAGTTTGGGCTTTGAATTCCTGGAAAAAAATGCGATAAAATTCCTTGGGTATACCATTGTTTATTGAAAAAGACAATCAATTCCCACGGTTTGATAAAGTATATGATGTAATAATAACAATCATTCTCATATACCGTATACATTTTCTATGTTCTAGAACATTTCATCCCATTTACCCTAATGAGTTAGACAAGGATGAAAATAGTTTTCCAGTGCATTAGAGCGAGATAGAGATTTGCAAAATCCTATATAAGCGCACATTTCACCCTGAATTTTCACTCATGATCCAGCTTTTGATTGCGTTACGTGTGATTTTCTCAGTCTGCTCTTGCGATTTTTGAGAAATATTCTCCGTTTTGGACTTGTAATTTTCACAGTTGTGTATCAATT
This sequence comes from Acanthococcus lagerstroemiae, assembly GCA_031841125.1. NCBI lineage: Eukaryota > Metazoa > Arthropoda > Insecta > Hemiptera > Eriococcidae > Acanthococcus > Acanthococcus lagerstroemiae. The sequence goes on along the minus strand of CM063108.1, from coordinate 36,136,084 downwards.
TGAACTTAGTTTTTCTCTCAGAGTATCGAACTCGAATTTTGTTCCGTTTGAAAAAGAGAAATAATTGAAAAAGAGAAATAATTTTTTCCATTCTATTTCCGAAATAGTTTTTGAATTTCCGAATTTCGATTCGAATGTTTCTTTTTCACTCGTGCCTTCAATACCCGCTACATCTACAGAAATGGTAAGTAATTTTTTATTCTTTATTTTATTTCAATTCGAATTTCCCCGATAAAAATTCTCGTAATCGATGGTGCGCTCGCGTGTGTTAAATTTTTCCCGTTTGAAAATAATCGGTTCCTACAGTCAACCCATCAACCGAAGATATGACTCGCGCCGTAGTAGAGTTTAATAGCGTTCAGCGTTATCAGTTTATATTCGAGCGGGTGCGGAAGAGAGAGAGGTGAAAATGCAATCTTTCGAAATAAATCCCGGCGGTAAATTATCGTGTGTGTGTTTTCAATACCGGTTCAACTCGCGGACCTGAAACCAAAAGTGTGGATACGGGGAATCGTTTTATAGGTTTCCGAGGCTCACGAATCCGTTTTTATGCTATTTTAACTATATGGTGGAAAATGTGGACACAGGGGGAGGGGACAGATACCACCCGTTCAAGAAATTTTCGAATTTTAAAATGATTTTACTCTATTAGCCTTAATAATTTATCGATATCGAGCTATTTTTCGCGTTCATAAATAAATTTATCGAGGTTTTTCGTGTTGTTTCACACAGAATTCGTCGAAATTTATCTTTTCGTGGGACGCGGAGGAGGAATCGAGCCCTCGCTCGTGCGAGCAGCTCGCAACGCTGTTAGCCTCCGTGTTTCCAGCCCAAATCAAGAACATCGGCTGTAGTGATCAGGGCGACGCGGTCATCTGCGAGCTCAAAGAATCAGTATCAAGATGGGCTCTTTACAAGGAGCTCATCTCGGCGGGTCACATGAATATTCAGATTCGCGATTTAAGGAAACGCCCGTTCCTTGATCAAGTATACATTCTCATATCAGTAGGAAAAATAAATGAACGATCGAGTATATTTGTAAACTACAGCAAATAATGTTGGGTTGTAGAATGAAAATGAACCTACGAGTTCTTCCGTTATAAAGACTTCTTCCACCATGCCGACCCCTTCATTGCAGTATGAATGCAAACTCTGCAATAAATTATTTGCGAGGAAGGTGCACCTTATGCGGCACAATAAAAGCCCGGCTCACCTGGAAAGGTTGAATCCCACCAAAGACACCCAATCTGTAAGTGTTGATTTCAGTCATCCACTCCCTTCCCCCCACTGGTCAAGCCGTATTATTCGACAATGAAATATTAATTTTGTATTATAGTATCGCTGTGACCAATGTAACAAGTCCTATACTAGAAAGACTGATCTACTACGACACGAAAATGGAGATGAACACCGGCGAATGGTATCTCGAGAGGAACCCGAATCTGTAAGTACTGACTCTTGTTTTCCCCAGTCTTTTTATTCTGCGAATAAATTAAATAACATCGGTGTATATATATATATATATATTTATCCGCGTTGATTAATATTTTACAGTATCGATGCGAAATATGCGATCTCGCATTTAGTCAAAGAACAAACCTCCATCGACATGAACGCTCCAGGGTTCATACTGACGGTGTTTTAAAAGCTATGGAGGCTGATAAGGCTGCCTCCGAATTTAATATTAAAACGATAAAATCAGCGTTTAGAGATCGATTATGCGATATATTTATAAGTCCTAGTGATAAGGTATATTCTAATATAAGAAAATTCTTCTACAATGCCGAAGATACCATCATTGGTGTAATCAGAGAGCAAGTACAGCAAAAAGGAGGCGCCAAAATAAACTTCATTTTAAAGTGTAAGACGGTCAAGCCAGGGGGTCAAGACGTTGCATACCCCCACTTGAAAACCAACAATATTATATTTTTTAAGAACGATTCTAGTCAGCAAATTATTAATAAGTTGTATAGTTTATTCGACAGTATTTTAAGTGAATGGGACACCATAGAAATGAAAGGCTCAGGATGGAGTCTTGATCAAATCTATGGTTTGGAGGTTGCGATTAACAAGTACGATCCGCTGAGAATAGGCTCGTATATTCCGCTCCCTCCTACATTTAACCATCCCCGCTCGGTAATAAATGTGAAAAATCGTGATAACAAGTGCTTTTGGTTCTGTATATACAGTAAATTTATCGAAAATAACGCCGAAGACCCTGCCGAGTATGCTAATATTGAGCCGATTCTGGCAGAACGCGGAATTACTTTCGATTTTACTGGTATAGATTTCCCCTCTACGTCCCATCACATTGAACGCTTTTTATCCAAAAACCCGAGAGTGAGCATCAATATGTTTGGACTTAAAGGCGAAAAGATACTACCCATAAGCATCTGCGATCGTGAAAAAGAATTTCACTACGATCTATTGTTTATTACTAGCGGGGTGGTTAGTCATTATGTGTACATTAAGAACTTTAATGTCGTTGTGCGTCCTCAGCTTACGAAGCATAAGGAGTCAATTACTGTCTGCAAACGTTGCCTGACATTTTACCAAGGCAACCAGAGAGACAAAAAGCTTTCCGAGCACCAGACCAGATGCACGCGGGAGTCGGTGAAACACCCGGCTCATTATACATTCCCCGCTAAGGGGACTACATTAAAATTTTCAAAGCCGTACATGACCCAACCTTTAGATTATGTAGCCTTCGCGGACTTTGAGACGATGCTGGTTCCTGTTGAGAGTGACGAAGCTGGGGATGGTAACACGCGGAAAACCCATAAACACGTTCCGATTGCCTATACCTACTACATAGTAGGACCTAATAATGAGCCACATATCGACCCAATTTCCTATGTTGGACCCGATGCCGGACTCCATTTTATGGAGTCCATCTCCAAACACGCTTTAGATATCGAGAAATTGCTTAATCAGTTTCCAGATGTTCCAGTCTTGACCCCCGAGGAAAATGAGAGATTTCTCAACACCCCATTCTGCTGCATATGCAGTATGCCCCTCCTCCCCCACGAAAAACGAGTCCGACACCATAATCACAGCACAAACAAGTTCATAGGTCCCGCGCACAATAAGTGTAATCAAGGGGCTACTCGCCCCACGTATCTTCCCGTCCTCTTCCATAACCTGAGTCATTACGACTCGCATATTCTCGCCCTTGCCTCTGACCTGGATGAGAAACGGATTAACGTTATCCCATCCACAGAGGAGACTTATATTTCCTTTTCGAAATTTGTATCGAAGAATTTTTCCCTGAGATTCGTCGATAGTTTCCGTTTCTTGCCCACTAGTCTGCGCAATCTAGTGGAAATTCTACCCATCGACGAATTTACCCATACCCGCCGTCGTTTCCCCAACCCCCTCCAATTCGAATTTGCGCGAAAGAAGAACTTCTTCCCCTACGAATTCCTCGACGACGAATCGAAACTGGAGTTGACGGCACTCCCACCATGTGAAGCCTTCCACTCGTCACTTGACAACACGGATATTTCAGAAGCGGATTACAAATTTGCCCAGCATGCTTGGCAAATTTTTGATTGCGTAAATCTATCGCAGTACCTCTCGAAATACTGCGAAATTGATGTTCTGTTGTTGGCGGATGTGTTTTTATCGTTTCGTAAAGAATGCATGGACAAGTACGAGTTAGATGTCGCGCAGGGGTACACCTTGCCCGGCTTCAGTTTCGACGCCATGTTATTCAAAACTGGAGTCCACATTGGCTTAATTTCGGACCACGATATGTACCTCTTTATTGAGAAATCGATTCGCGGTGGAATCACCAATACAGTTGTCCGCTATTGCGAGGCCAATACCCCCCTTATTCCAGAAACGTACGATGGAAATGCACCGCCGACATCGATGTTGTACATTGACTGCAATAATCTCTACGGATGGGCCATGATGCAGAAACTGCCAGTATCCTTGCTACAATTCGTCCCCGATCTCACCCCCTTCACCTCTGATTTTATACTATCTTTAGATCCAGAAGGGGATACTGGTTTCTTTTTCGAAGTAGATTTAGAATACCCAGCCTATCTTCATAATAAGCATAATGAGCTTCCCCTATGCCCCGAAAGTAAATGCCCTTCCGGTTCTCGCGAGAAAAAACTGCTGTGCACGCTGGAAGATAAACATAATTATGTTATACACTTTCGCATGTTACAGTTTGTTTTACAAGAAGGTCTGGTGCTGAAAAAAGTCCACCGAGCAGTTTCCTTCCATCAGTCCCCCTTCCTAAAACCCTATATTGACCAAAATACTTCGTATCGGCAAGCTACTCCCCATACATTTTTCAAAGATGTTTTCAAGAACCTAAACAATTCCGTATATGGCAAGACTATTCAAAATAAGAAGAAGGAGATCAATTTTGATCTCTCTTCCAGCGAGTGCCGTACTGATAAGTTAGTGAAATCTCCCTTTTTCAAGGAATCTGTAATTTTTACTGAAAATCTAGCCGGAATTCACAGGTTCAAAATGTCCCAGAAGCTCGACAAACCGATTTTCGTCGGAGCCGCCATTCTCGAGCTCAGTAAACTGCAAATGTACGATTTCTTTTATCGTAAACTCCCGGCCATTTTCAAAGATGTTCCGTATCATCTTCTATATATGGACACTGATTCATATATTCTTTCCGTCCAGACCCCCGATATTCGTCCCCACATTTCCGACAACAGTCAATACTTTGACTGCTCGGAATATCCCCCTTCAGACCCCCGATTCTCGACGGTAAATGCCAAGGTACCAGGCAAGTTCAAAGACGAGATTCCTAAAAAGCTGATGTCTCGCTTTATATCTCTGTCACCGAAGGTGTACTCTATTGAGACTGTAGATAATACCGTATCAGATAACTGTAAAAAGTCGTATGTTAAAAAGATTAAAGGTATAAAAAAATCTGTGATTAAGAACGAAATCGAGTTCCAACATTATTACAACTGTTTATTTAACAACAAAACTGTAAAAAAAAGCCAATCAACATTCCGGTCGCATCTCCATCGCCTATATACCGAAAAAACCTCGAAAACTGCCCTTAAGCTGATGGATACGAAACGTATTTTCTACGGCCATCCGCCCATCCAAAGTATGGCCATTGGACACTGTGACTTACAGAACGACGACTCCGAATTAGACTCGGATTAGTTCTTAAGTTCAGTTTGTATATATACATGTATCATTTTGTAAATTTGAATCTCGTTTTGTATTTTTTTTTTTTTATAGGTGTATAGTGAATGTCTCTTGTAAAATTTATAAATTTGTATCATATTTTTGTGAATAATTCACCGAATAAATTCGAATTTATACCTATTTGTATACCTATGTAGTATGTAACTGCATTATATTTAGATATTTCGTATTATTGTGCAAATCAGAACCTACACGTACTCGTATACCTATATTTTATACCTTATATTTTTGTACTTTTTTTCTTTTCTTGAAAATGTGCAAATATGAGAAACATATACGTGTTATCAGAGACTCGACAAACGTTTTTACTTACTGGAATGGTGTTATGTATCTGCAACTGCTACCTACACTGTTGTCAACACAGTAGTACGAGGGGAAGTTAGCCCCAAAGATGAAAACATGAGTGGTGAGTGAGCGGTAAAAAGGGAGCATAGTGAAAAATCGAGCGTGAGCGAGCGGTGAAAAAAAAATAAAACTCGAGCCTGGGTGAGTGGTTTAAAAATGTATATTAATGTAAAATATACAAATACGAATTATATGTACAGGTATAGGTAGGCACAGGTAAAACTTAGCATAGGTGCTTTTGAATATAAAATTCTCTTATGAGATAACAATGTTTGAGGGCGCAACATTTATCGTACGTACTGTGATAGGTACAGTATATGTACTTTAAAATTGGTTCGAATTTGGCGGCAAGCTTATCAAAATTGGGAGAATCGTGCTCCAATTCTATATCGAGTATGGAGACGGCAGATTTCAGGTCTGATGGCAATGCAGACTGAAGAAAACGTCGCTTTTGTTGGCTTTTCACGTAAATGATGACGTCATCAGCCAAGGTAAAGATGTCTCTGAGAATCGAGGGTAATGCGTCGTAGGGTGTGTCTCCAAAATTCCAATCTGGAACTTCTAGGTGTCGAGTACAAAACTTGACGTTGTACTTCTCGTCGGCAGATAGATGAGTAATAGGATAAGGCGCGGAAATGAGAAAATCTCGGCTTTGTGAACAATTCAAGTCAATATACGCCAGTTCCTTTACTACAATTTGCTTATTTACACCGATAAAATAGTTGAAATCGAGGAACAGCGTGATTTCTGAAGCCATATTTCCAGTATAAAAAGTAACGCGCAGAAATTGTCAACTTTCGACACAAATACGCGAATTAAGAGAGCGCTTAGAATAACATGTAACCTCCACGTTTAAAATTTGAGTAATAATAAGTTTTAACATCGTGGACGTTCTTTTGTAGATACTCTAGACCGAGTACTTTTACTTCGATAAAGATTTGGCGACATAGAGATGCGTCCATACCACTGGTTTTGACTGCGATGTTGTTCAGTTGTGGTAATGTTTCAGCTTTGAGTGGAGATACAGTATGTTTCGTCATTGGCGTGAGCGGATTGGACACGAAATAATGAACGAGTTGCGTCCCGATGTATTTAGCTAGTGGACAGTACTTTTGCAAAATATCCAGTTGATTGGATACCAGTTCGTACATGTCGATGAGGAAGTTGTAAATAGTGGAAGTCAGTTCGATGACTTTGTCGCCTCCTTTTGTAGCCACGAGTTTTGAGTTATCTTCCGTAAATGCCAGAGTATATTCCCCCACCTTGAAGCGAAGAAATTCGGCTAGCTCGGTGTCAATATCGGAAGCATTGTTATTACCGACAGTGTTGAACATTTTGAGAATGTAGTTTCGGTGCTTCTTGGTCAAATCGAACCACTCCGACACGGTGAGATCGAAAAATACATCCTCGAGGTATCCTTTAGCATCTAAAATCCGCACTATTGGCTCAAATTTACGTTCAATAAGCAATCCAGTTTCGACAAAATAACTAGGTATACCGCACGGAATTTGAAATTGTAATAAAAACATATTTCACCGATTTTACTTTTACTTTTATACCAGGAAACAAACGACTATACAAAACTAGACGAACCACAAAACTGAGAAAATGGTGGAAATTTACATCAATATGTACTTTTTACTCAAAGAGTTTAATAGTGGTGTCGGTGGTGGGGGAAATTAATTTTATTTTTCTTTATTTTTGGGCTTTCTGATACAGCGACTTTGAATCGAGTCTGATAAATTTTTTCTCTGTGTTTGGGATGAAGAACGGGTGACAAGATTATTTCTAATAGTTTGATTTTCTTCTGGAATCTTCTAGAATCCCGGGCAATCCTTTCCCAAGGTCCCTTACGAGCCATGCGATAGGCATAACTCCAAACAACCATCGGGTGAATTGTTACCTTTTCCGCAAAATGAACTCGTTTCATCGTTACAAAATAACGTCTGCTTTCAATGAGCGAGCTATAGAAACTGTGAAAAATGGGAAATTTTACTGTATTATATCGTTTTTATCGATGTACGAATTGTGTGAACTTGGAAACCCCAACCAGCGTACGAGATAGCGATTTCCAACCTTTTTAATAATTTTTTCAACCAAGTAGTGATCTGGATAGAGTGTACGACTTAATTCTGTTTCGTAAAAAGTTCCTAATATAGGCTGGTTCTGAATATCGATGAGAGAATATGTAACAGGTTTGGTATAATGTATTTTGACAATTTTGTATATTTCGGTAGACCAAGAGCGGTGATAACTTTTATCAAATACGCCCCGATGACAGGAAATGCGCACTGAATCACCGACTTCAAATTTGGGTATAGAGGAGACGTCTCGAGCTGTATTTTTTCTAATATTTTGCAACACTTGATTCTGGTTGGACTGATTCACTTCAATAGGTGCGTATCCGATTGTTCTATGTCTTCGTTCGTTATAAATTTTTAGGCATTTGGGTAACAGATTGATCCATTGATATTTCCCAAGCAAAGCACACTGCATATAAATTATGCGTTTTAGCGAGCGGTTAGCTCTCTCTATAATTGGACTGTGAACTACTGAATGAGTACTGTAATGATTTATGTTGTACTTATCGAAGACCTTGCGACAATGGGAATTGTAAAATTCAGTTCCTTCGTCGGTATGCAAGAGGGGGCGGGAGCCGGGAGGAAGGTTGACTTTTGCAAAGATTTTGTCTAATGCCCGGGCCACTTCGACCCCTTTTTCGATTTCAGGGGAATAGCGTATAGATATTTCGAGAAACAATTTATAAATGTCAAAAGATATTTGTAACCTCTGTTTAGCCTAGAGTATGGAATAAATTCGCATAGATCAGCGGCGAATAAGTCATAGATACCCTTAATTTCGACACGCCTACGTAAATAATTTTTTCTAGCCGGCTTATACAATTCCCCGATAATTTTGGCTTTTATAGACTCCATTTTGAAAGGAATAATGAACAAGTAGAGTGAAATATGAGCTATTTATACTCAATCGATTATTCCCAATTCGGAAAGTTCGCTGAGAATACTCTGTATCTCGTGAATAATTTGCGGACTATCATTACCCGCTTCCATCTCTCCCATCAACAACTGTAAACGATAAACTAGTTCATTGACATTATCGTAATAACTGATAAGATAGGGCGAATTTGGTGGAGCCGGGGTTTTCAGTCTCTCACCAATTATGTCAACATTTTTCCTTTTTGCCTTCGACTTTGTCTTCGAGCTAACTCCCCGACCTGTTTTAGTCTTTTTGTACGGAGAATCAAAGAAGAAATTGTCTTCATTATCACTGTCCTCGGTTTTCATAATGTTCTTAATAAAAGTAACCTTTTTCCCGCGAGTTGGGATCCTCGACGCTTTATCGAATAATTTATCGCGGGCATTGCGAAGAATTTCTCGATAGGTGGATAAATCTTTTTTCGTATACGACCCAGAAATGGGTACATCGCGGCATGTTAATAAGGTCTCTAATCCCGGAGACCTGGGATAATCAACGCCTTTGAATGTGAATGAGAGATCACCAACAATAACTGGGTAATTGCCTATAAAAAATTGTTTTTGCTCCGAGTCATACCTCAACCCAAAATATGGGTTATTTAAAGGAGGGAGTTTCGAATCTGTTGCGATATTCGGTGGGGGGATATGAGACGTTTCGGGTACAGAGTGCGAAACATTTTTCTGTAGCTTCTCCAAAGTGTCGGTTAATGGTTCAAAATTTTCTCGTAGCTGTTTATATTTCTCCGTACGCAGGTTGGATAGTTCGATATATTTTTTCTTAACATCTCTCGCTAAATTCACTAGTTTTTTGGTTTGGGAAATTTCTTCGTCTATTGAGGCCATATTTATCAACGTAGAAAACAGACGTCTACTTGGAATCAAATTTCAAATACTGATGTAACCCTTTTCTAAGTTTCCCGCTTTTTATATCGCTTTGAAGATCGATGGTTATGAATCCGTAAGGTTCCTTCCAGCAGAGGGCGCATGCTTCGTAAAACTGATTAGGAGTAATATCGGAACTCAGGTGATCTTTATATAGTAACTCTTGGTTGGATCTATCCATTTTAAAGCAAATGATAAAATTGGCATTCGAACGAATGAGTTGTTTGCTGACCCTGGCATATGATTGGACCAGAAGAAAGACTGAGGAGTGGGCGTGCCGAGAGGTTGTAAAATATAATCTCAGTAAGGCATTGAACTCATTTGAAGACGAAATATCGTCAAATATGACTATAGTGTCCGGTTTTAGTTTATTCGGTGGCGGTACATCTTCCCAAGAATCGTAAGTTTGGAACCCAATTTCCGGTACTAGATCGAATACTTTTTTCAAATTGAGGTATTTCGCTTGGTGAAGCGATTTACTAATTAAAATGACGTGCTTGTAACGAAGACCGTTTCTATGTAATAACATTTCTATCAGAATATTTGTTTTCCCAGAATTGGATTTACCCACCAACAGACCTTGAATGTAAGATGGGAAGAGGATGCTGTGAACATCTCTCGTATCTTTATTTTCATCCAATACGGTACAACTGATTGGTAATTTTGTTTTTTGCTCGACAATGGTAATTGAAGACATTTTCGTAGGCTGGTAAAAGTATAAATACCGGGAAATTTATCTCGCGAGCTTATTTATACTGAAATGTTGGTACCGAATGGTCGTCTCTCGGATACTAGACTCAGAGTTCGTAAACGAGGTAGTGGAATTATCAATAAAGCGATCGATCTTCTACCTTTTCCCTTACATTTTCCCACTTTTAATTATCTCGGACCAGGTGAGACACTGAGTTGCATTCCTCGATAGTAAACGATAGTAAATAGCGAACGCGACTCTCATATTTTTCTTCTTATAGGTACGCCTCTCGAAAGAAACTTGAGAAATAACGTTCCCCCGATAAACCCGCTCGATTCTTACGCCAAGGAACACGATATAAGATATAGTCAGACCACTGACGATAAGGAAAGAGCCGAGGCCGACGAAATACTCAAGGAACAGGCCTGGAAACGTGTTCTCGCAAAAGATTCTTCGCCTAAAGAGAAGCTAGCCGCTTGGGTGACTGTGAACGCGATGAAATTAAAAAAGAAATTATCCGGGGGCCGTATCGGAAGATCAAAAAAGAACGGATCGAAGAGAGGTGGTGGACTCACCTTTGGTCAAGTCTTATCCAAGGCTAGAAAGAGTGTCAAAAATTCTACAGATATTCCCTCGGCCGTTAAACATTCTTTAGTCGCCGTCAAACGACATAAATTAAAGTCAAAACGTCTGCCGAGAGTCATTCCTATTCCAAAGACAGGATCGGGTATCAGCATAGCCCCAATTCTGTCGGCTGTATCTCTGGCAAAGAAAGTTTTTAATGGTATATCCAGTATTGTAGCTGGAGTTCAAACGATTAAAGCGGTCCGTGACGAGTTCAGATCATCGCCTAGTGCTGCCCCTGAACATAAAATTGGCAACGGTGTTTATTTGCGACCACACAAGTCTGGAAAAGGCTTAGCTTTATACCTGGAGCATTAGTTAGATATAAAATGGCTACGCGTCGTCAGCGTGATCGACTACCAATAAAATTACCTCCCAACTCTCATCCTTTGTACGATTATGAAATTGAACAACTCGCTAAGAAACTGAAACTGAAAAATTTTCGAGGGGTATATTGTCGAGATAGTCTTCCTAGCAAAATGAAGAAGCGGGAATGCGGAATTTGCAACCTGGACAGTGTAAACTCAAGTGGTACCCACTGGACCGCGTGGATACGATCTAATAATGTGGTATACTATTACGATCCGCTGGGGGATGTCTTGCCCCCACCACTACTGATGAAATACTTTGAAGGAAACGCAATCTATTACAATAGCTCCGGTAATCAGGAAATTGGAACTCAACATTGCGGACAACTATGTCTCTTATTTTTGTATAGTCATAAAAATATATAATATTATAATCACACGTCACTCGTTCACAATCTGACAAAATGTCTTACCGCATTGACGTTTGTTCTCGATCCACTGATATTCATAACCAAATTTTCCCACCCATTCTGCTTAATCCGTCAAAAAAGTACGAAATCGCGTGTCTACGAGTATGGTCACTGAATTCCATTAACAACGTCAATCGATGGAACAACCGACTGTATTATTACGATAACGGAGATCCGATTTCGAAATTTCATACAATTCCGAATGGTTTCTACAGTTATGAAACGCTGGTTCAGCGTATTTTGGGAGAGTTCCCGGGAGAAAGATTAAAATTTGTTCTAGAACCGTCGGCGAACGAATGTACTATAATTACCAAGAATTTAAGACTCGAATTTGATCGCGAGGATAGCATCTTAAAACTGTTGGGTTTTCCCAATAGTAAGGAAGTATTTACTTTGAAAGAAGAAAACCAACCCGAAAGTTACCACAAGTCGTGTGGACCAGTAGATTTCACTCCCGTGCCAGTAGTATATTTAACCTGTAATCTGGTGACGCACAGTTTTAAAGATCATACACTTTGCAGATTACTTTATTCTTTCCCTGTCACAGTACCGAGACAGACGGTTTTTTCAGAAACTTCGTTACATCCAATCTATTTACCCCTTTCGGACACCCATCGCCATATATTCGACCTACACCTGAGATTAGAAGATAAGAATAATTGTTTAATCGATCTCGGAGGTCAGCCAATTGGCATTACGCTTCATATACGCGAAATAAAACCGTAAAAATGTCTTATCATTTCATTCTGAATGGGCCAACTAGCGAGCTAAATGTTAGCTTATACCCGCCTCTAACCCTCGATCCTGATAAGAAGTACGAGATTGCGTGTACCAGTTTCGCGACGTTCAATTCTATACATAACATTACCCCGTATAATAACCAGTTACATTTCCGCGATGATAAAGACGATAGTCTGAAGACTTTATTCCTTCACCCTGGTCAGTACACTGTCAAGTCTGTAATCAGCTATATAAACGGTTGGATTTCCGAAGATAAATTTAAATACATTTTTGACGAGGATATACAAAGGTACACGCTTCATACAAATAATTTAAAACTGTATTTCAACAAAGCATACAGCATTTTACCTTCTCTGGGTTTCAAACATGGATATAGTATACATAATTCTCATCATTCTGATAATTTTGATAATTCTCCTAACTCTTTTGATTCAAACTCGAAAATTGATACGTCAACTGATTCTCATACACGAACAACTCGCGCGGTTCCCACTACCCCTTCCACCAGTGTAGGCAATACTCAGAACCGTGAATTGGCATCTGGTCGATACATAGCCTCTTCTCCACCCACTCTAGCATTTCCTAAAGAGGTGAACCTGTCTTGTAATTTGGTGGCGAGTAATTTCGTATATAAGAACGGGGTACCCTGTAAAATACTTCATTCGGAGACTGTACCTGTTGTACGCGAAAAGTTATTCAGAGCCAATATCAACACACCAACCTACATACCTTTGGAATCTAATATCGAGAGGATAGACGAAATTATACTACGTCTCGAGGACGAACGCTCAAATTTGATCGAATTTGGTGAATATCACATTCGAAAAGTAACGATTCATATACGCGAAAGTCGATAATGTTTCTTTATAACATGTCGACTCAATCTCCAACCCTTCCTCCTAGCCCTGAAACGAATTCTTACTCTAATACTCGCTCGAGTGAGGGGGCAGCCTATAAAAAGAGAAAGCTAAACGAGAATCTGGTTAGTAGCGCTACAGTAGCCAGCAAATTAACACCCGAGAACAAGGTGTTTCTAAAATCTCTAGGTCTTACAGTTCGATAATTTATAACTGCAAACGAAAAATGATTAACGAACAAACATTGGACGTTCTCCAACCGATCACCTCTGATACAGCGATTCAGCATCTCTCTTTGCAGACTTACAAACCGTTTAATAGTACTAGTGTAGGCTATAATGATGAAATTCGCATTTTTATCGCAAACAGACTCGTTGTCTGTGTTCCACATCACAGCTTCATCTATATTAGGGGGAAAATTGACAATGAATCTAATCTCGAACTGGACTATAACGCGCTAGCATATCTATTTTCCTCCATTTCCTATGAACTTAATGGTACAGTAATCGATCGCACCACAAACGTTGGATTTACCTCTACTCTAAAATCCTACCTAACAAATTCGGTAGTCGATTCGAAATACACAACCTCACTGGGGTTCACCGACGAATACCCATACAATGCCACATTTAAAGATGGATGTCTGGAAGCTTACATTCCACTCAAGTATGTACTGAATCTAGCGGACGATTATCAAAAGGCGTTTTATAACTGCACACACCAGCTAATTTTGACTAGATCCAAAGACGATATGGATCTATTCTTCAAATTAAACTTTATTCCTGGAAGTGAGCAAATTCCAAAGTTCACCATCGAAGAAATTTCTTGGAAAATTAGCGAACTCCAGCTCTCTGACGCGGCGCGAATATATGCCATGAACCTCATCAAACACAACCAAGAAGTATATGTACCTTTCCGCGGATATGATTACTATTCAAAGCCTAACCTGCCTCAAACTGATACGCTATCTTGGGTCATCAAGAGTTCCAACACGTTGCTGAAACCTCGATTCATAATCTTTTGTTTTCAAACGGATCGCCGAAATAACTTGAAGGCCCGGGCCTCGAGGTATGATGCTGTGGATTTAGAATCGTATCAACTATTTCTGAACGACGTGCAGTATCCTTCACAAATGCCACACTTCAACTTTCAAAAGGGACAACGTGGCTTATTATACGAAATGTTTGCCAGCTTTTACTCAAACTACTTTCGTCAACCGTTTAAATGTCCGAGTATCGATGCTAGCGAATTTTATTCCAAAATACCGTGTATCGTGATTGATTGTTCACGACAATCCGAGACGCCCTTCAACCTTCAGCAAATAAATACGATGTTATCTAAAACGAGTCCATTGAATATTCGAGCAGAATTCCGTTTTCATAAGAATTTACCGGCAAACACGAACGCCCACGCAATCATAATATACGATAAACTGTTTTCCTACGAAGTCTGTACTGGAAATGTGAAAACTATAATGTAATCTGTTGTATAATGTAAACAATTATCCGATAATAAAGCATATTTTTTAACAATCACTCTTATTATTTTGCCTATGACGCGAATGCGATTACTCCAGCACAAGAAGATAAGAAAGCGACAAGTTCAAACCTGTCTGCCATTTCCAAGACCAAGAGTCTGATGCAATTTGTATTCCAATTATTAAAATACGCAAAAATACACTCGGTTCAACGTGAACGAGGGGATCCGAATCAACTTGGTAAGGGGAGGGGAGGGGGCTGCTGATGGGTCCACTGTTCATCACGCGGTAAGTACATACCCATATACGACGTATACAATCACCAACGCATCGAGAGAGAATTTACCTGTATCCACCATCTCACCGCGCCTTCTGTAACCAGCTATACCTATACTATAATACACACTCTCGATCAGCTGATTTCAAGGTCAAATTAACCCATTTTTTTACGCAGAATTCTCCTCCGAAGAAGAAGACTTAGGCCACGCCTCCCTGTACATTTTAAATGGGACGGGGTCAATGTACTCCCCATTTTTACACTACTGCGAGAAACCCACTTCTCCCATCGCACTTCCGGCATCCGTCAGCACTATGTAAATGTGTGAAAGATTCTTCGTTCCAATTACAAACTTTAACGGCAGGCTTGTGTTCAAAACACATCCCGTGGACAGGTGTTGAACCCGCCCATGAAGTGAAATTTCTGTGGGATAAATTTAACAAAAGATGAACTCATTGTGTCTCACCATAAGAGTGAGGTAGCTAGCTACTGGCTTCTTCATTTTCTGTTGCAATTTGTCCTGGAGAAGTCCCAGCCCATTTCATTTCATTCCGCTGGCAAAGTATCCTCAACACATTTGTATAATTGGGGCGGATCCTTGAAGTCTAGTGGGGGAGGGAAAGTTCTTAGAATTGGAAATCCTTTTTAATAGAACTGAATAATCGGCAAAAAAATGACCTACCACCTATTCGGTATAAATTTGGAAATGTAGTAACAAAAGGGGGAGCGGTTCCCATGGCTCCCTTGGATCTGCCAATACTTACGTATGTATTATTCGAGCCCTTTTCTCCCTCTAATACCGAAAGGCCGAATCAGAGGGTTGGCGACTTTTTCCCTGTATCGGAGAGGTGACCCGAACATTTCCCCGAAAAATCAGCCTTGTATGATTCTTCTCCGCGTTGATGACTTTTCTGGGTTAAATTGACTGGACTACTACACAGCATATACGACCTGCGGACCCCCCAGCAAGGCTCCCCCGTCGTCACCACCTGCCTGCGTTGCCACACGGACCAAGACGAGGGGATGGGGGAGAGTGAAGAGGAAGCGCGTCCGGCTGTGGGGGGACCTGAATTCCAGGCGAATGCTCGGGGAGCGCGGACCCCGGTTAGTAAGGGACTCCATGATGGCCCTTGCAGGACGCGAGCACCGGTTGCGGCACGGCGAAATAGAGGCTCGGGCCCGGCCACAAAGGGTCCCTCCGGCCACTGATGCGATACTCGAAAGGGTAGTTTCCGGGGCCGGGGGTGCGGTGTCATAGGGGCCACTTTGGCATGCGTGCATCGCCATACATTCTACCACACCATCATATACGACTGCACTTCCAGTGATTCATCATAGTTAACGATGGGCGCACAGAGGGTGAGTGTCATTCGGGATACCGGGGTATTGGCACATGTCAAAAAGTCCATCAATACAGTGGCGTAGCCGCGTGGGGGAGGTCCAGGGGGTCTGCACCCCTGTGCGATTTCGTCAAATAGTGTTTTTCTATTATACTTCTCCAACACCCCCTTACGCTTTGGTCAAGCTCAGACTCCCTTCCCCCTCGAACACTAACAGGAATAGAATGTGCAGCGTGAAATTCGTGAACTCGAACGATGCAGTCGGTCTTTTCACCACCCAATAGGTTCTATGTATTTCGTGGATTTGCAATGCAGCCAAACAGTGTTTTCTGCACCTGGTCTTCGAACGATAGACACGCACTAAAGAGGAAAACCCTCTGAGAATTTTGGGATCCTAGTCACGTCAGATCGCCTGCCGTTAACTCGCTCGCGAATTCGCGAACTAGTCGTAACCAAATTGAACCAGCGATCGCCGAATACACGCCGACGAGAAGTGTCGAAACCATTTTGCTTTATATACAACTCGACTTGAGACAGGAAAAGCTGTTTCAAGTGGCCGCTACTGACAAAGTACATACGTATAGAAATTCCTCGTTCTCGTTAGCCCACACAAACACGAAATGCAACTTCATCTTAACTGTGCGAGATCGATACGCGCGCGAATCACCTTGAGCCGCGTGACAAACAAAATTTTCGGCATTCTGTGCAGACGCAGTCAAGGAAACGCGTTCGTTATTTCCGGTTTGACGTTTGAAAATGCAAGAGCACGTTAGTTGTACAATGAAATACTGCACTCCAGATGCTAGCTACACAAAATACGAGGTACCCTGTAGCTTTTTTTTTTTTTTTTTTTTTTTCAATTGGGATTTAAACTTATAGTTTCAAGTGTTGGCAGCCCTGCGATATGTGCGAGTGATCACGTATGATTTACCGTAAGCGTGTAGCAAACTTCAACTATCATTAAGTCGATTAGAAATCCACCTTCAAAGAAAATTTGTCCTAAATTCGATTGCATTATCACCAAAAAATTAAATTATAATCAGTTCTACTGGCAGAATAATTTTTACTCGTTTTTGTTACCCTACTGAAGATAGCAGTGTTTCTATTTGAAAGTACACAAGATCACTCACTCATTTTCACCCACTACCGCCCGCGCAGGCAATTTTGCAGCGCACTCTAGTGCAGGTTTAAATCCCAATGAAAAACTGCCACGTGACCCATCTGCAGCTGAGACCCTAAAGAATAATTCATAAGAAGTAGCCACTGCCGGGGGCCGCATCAAACTCCTCCAGGACATAAGTGCCCCTACTTAGTTTTACCGCAGGAAGTTTTCAACCCAAGTTGCACTATAAAAGTGTAAGCAGAAAAATAATTTCACGCTAAGCTTCATACAAGAAAGGTCTCTGACAATTTTTTATCCCGAAAATGGTGCGTCCAAAATACGTCCATATGATTACAACACTAAAACATTTCAATACAGGCATTGTAGGATGAAACATTAGAGGGAGCAGAGTAGAGTGAATAGTACGAACGCCAGTTGGGCTTGGAATGACTTCCTTACCACCACAGCTTCTCTTCTCTGGAAATTTTGTCGCTGTTTCGGCTCCCCCTCTCCCCCCGATACAAATGGAATTACTTTTTCGAGTGTTTTAATGATATTGGAAGGAACTGTATCAATCGAAACCTTCAGGAAATGATATCGATAAATCAACTTGGGGTTTGAAACTGCCAAATTCATAAAGCTGAAAATTATGCGCCGAAAGCGGAGGCTGAGAATAAAATTGTATTAAATTACAATAGAGAATTCAATAGTCGGTTTTCAAGGCCCCTGGTTTCATTTTTGAAATCATTTTGGCCTTACTGAGTACACTGAGGCATCTATAACCGGAGAGAGTATCAAAATAAGAAATATAATATGGATATCAAGCAGTAGATTCTTACGGCCTTTGCCTTCATTTCTGATGTACTTTTGGATTCACTATGTGAAAACTGAGGTATCTACGGTTGGGGAGTGAGTCAAAATAGAAAACACCAAGAAATACAAAGGGTAAATGGGTATCAAACAGTAGGTTAGCAAGCTTACAAAACACATTATCCATATTATTTCGACTCCGTCATGAAAATTGAGGGGAGGTGACTTCATCTATATACCTTTGCGAACATTTTTACACAACTATTCACTCTTCGACTGATTGAAAGACGTATTTGTTGATATTTCTCATTTTACTCTCATCTCATACACACGTCCATACATAGATTGAAGTGTGTGTGTGCGTGTGTGTGTGTGGGGGGGGGGGGGATTGTGCTACTTTTTCCGACTTACCCACTTTTCACCACTGTTTTGAATTATGGGCCACTTTTGCCACGTTCTTCTGGTTTACCACGCCTTTCTAGAACTTTATCATCCTTTGTACAGTGAAATATCGTAGGCTACTCATGCAAATAAGTGAAAACAGTATATTTTGCAATAGTTGCAAACTATAATTTTTTCAATAAATGCTCGAAAATCAGTTTATAGGAGTAATAATTAAAGTCTACTGTGTTTCATTAGTATAGTATCTCAAACCGTCATCCACTAACGCTTCTATAGGAGGAAGGTTTATACATAAATGTTATTTTTCATGATGCGTACTTTTTTTTTTTTACTTTTTAAGCATATTCCATAACGTTCAGATGCATCTGTACCCCAGGAGAGGATCTCCGTTTAATCCCAAATCTATAATCAACATCTCCAGGAAAATGAAAGCTTCGACCGCCGCCAAAATTTGGTTCCATGGCCCAGGGAAAGAGAAACCTCACCCAACATTTTCATCAAATGGAAAATCTGACCCTCAGTGGATCGACTGGCCTTCAGTTGACCACTAAAATTTGGTTCTATGGCCAAGAGGAAAAGAAATCCTGCCCACCCAACATTTTCGTCAGGTGGCAAATCTGACCCTCACAGGACAGTACCGACCCTCGGTTGGCTACATTGGATCCTCAATTAGCATTATTTTGATTCAATTTTGAAAATCTTCAGTCGATTCCGAAAAACGGATTTTCTTTAAATTTATTTCTGAACTTTTCCCGTTGACAAAATCAACATTCTATAAATAGAAATAATAGAGATCAGAGCAACCTTTCGAAATTTCAGAGAGAAAAAATGGAAAAAATGACCTCATTCAATTAGGCGCGGATCCACCGGGGGGGGGGAGCAAAGAAGAAAAAATCTGCGGAGGGGAAAATCTGCGGGGGAGGGGGATTCTGCCATTTCCCTCCCCAAAATGGTCGTCTGGATCCGCGCTTGTTAAATTTGAAAAATTACCAGAATTGGAGACCATTTGATATTTTTTCCTTCTTTTTATGCATCTCTTTCTACACACTAATCGTCATCAATCATGTATCTTTATCCCGCCTCACCACAAAAAACCTGAATTTTCAAATAAATAAATGGAGATAAACAGAGGCGAAACTTGACTTTCAGTTTGGACGAAGGAGGAGGGGGAGGGGACGAAGAAGGAAAATTTGCCGACAAAATTGTTTAAAAAAATTGAAAATTTCCCGATTTTTTAATCAAAATATTTTTTAATTGAAGAAAAAACAAACAAACAAACAAACAAACATTCTTAGAAAATGGAAAAATTCAAATAAACAGGTTCAAAATTTGCCGACTGTTAAATTATTGAGAATGCCCCCCTCTACATAGTTTCGTCCCTGCAAATGCAGACTGGAACCTTATCTCCCAAGCACTCACATTTGCGCACATGAGCATACCCTAGTCTGGGAGGATAAGCTGGAAGGATGTTAGGATACTTGAGAGGAATATACAACGTTTTTTACACATTAAAAGGTGGTCGTTATTTACTCATGGTGGTCTTTCTTCCTGAATTTCCTCTGATTTATCTCCTAAACTGGTTCCAAAAAAAAAAAAACACTACAAAGTTTTAGATTGATTGGATTAAGAGAATCCGTACCACAAGCTCCCTTTCGTTCTCATGGGACAAACACATGGAGTTTTGACTTTTGTTCTAGACTAAATTTCTCTCCTATATTCACCGGGACCAAAGTCAGTAAATTAAACAATAGAACATTTGTTATCGGATTCAGCTTGTGACACTGGAAAATAAGCCTTTTGCTTTCAATTTTTAGTTTTTAATAAAATGTTCAACTTCCTTAAATTTCAGGCTCTAGGTCAGAGAGAGAATCTAGTAAAAACAGCATAGTCGTTGAAATTCGAAATTCAACGTTTGCTACCCACTTCCAGATTTTCGAAATGTCTTCCACATTTTAGCTTTGTTTCAACCTTTCAGATAACGTTCGATACTCAGCTTGAAACCTTCGGCTTTTGACTGACTACTCTCTGACAGACGTCTAGGGTGCCCCATTTTCAGAAACGAAATTCGACCTTCAGTTTGGGGAGGTGGAGAAGAAAAATATGCCGACAAATATTTTTTTTAAACTAACACTCGCCGACAAAATGTTCTAAAATTAAAAATTTGCCTATTTTTTAATCAAACTAATTTTTAATAATAAAAAAAAAAAATCATAAAAAATGAAAAATTCAAACGAACAGTGTCAAAAGTTGCCGAGTGCCAAAGTATTGGGGGGGAGGTCAACCCTCTACACACCCTATAGTTTCACCCCCCGGAGATAAATAAAGAATAACAACATTTGATTTTCTTTTCGCTTTGCCGGTTAGACCTACGCACTCAATTGTTTTATAATATTCAGTCATTGTCCTTCTCAAACACAACTGACTAGCTGGAGTTGTGTTGAAATTTTTTGCTGCAATCTATTTGAAAATTAAAATTCAATTCTATTACACTGCACAGCGGAAGCACGAAATAAAGGGGAAAGTAATTTCATTAGCAGAATTTCCAGAATTTGAAAGAGAAACTTCCTAAAAAAATGACTTAAAAGGCCATTTTAGGAGAAAAAATATCAAAAATGACTTTAGATAACTAAAAATGGGTGAAAAAAGATCAAGCGGTGACCCGCATTCTGAACACAAAAAAAAGAATTCGAAGTGTCCCCCGAGGAAAACTTTCGCATACAATTCTTTTCAAGACAGGATGTTTCACATTTATTTTCGATTCTCTCCCGATCACTGAACCAAGATACTACAGCAAGCATCACCACTTGCCTGGTTATGGGAATGGTTTCCCTCTAAAGATTGCTTGGAGACTATGAAAAGGACGCTTAGCTAGCCGACACCATCTGTACAAAATACACCGTTTTTGAAGGAATTTCAACAAAATTTATCAGGTTGCATTCAAAGTCAAAGCCCTCTCCCAGATTTGGGTACCTACACTCAATTCTAAGATCCTGAAGATCTCCCTCTCAACTGAAGAAATAGAATTCAACGCTCACATCACATTCTGTTCAATGAAACATTTTTTGTCACAGAAGTAATCCATGGCGATAACGATCATTGCAACCGGACATCAAAAATAAGTTTTCATACAACGTTCGAATGTCTATTGGTCACTCCAAGAGTTTCAGAAACCACTGCTACCCCTTGAAACAAACCACGACTATACAAATCTATACTGGAAATACAACAACATCAATGGAGACTGAAACTACGTATGGTTATTCCAGTTTATCTAGGAAATACACCAAAGATCACTCTAATCTCGGATTCGGAATACTGCGGCGCCCTCTTTCCCTCAGAAGTAACAACCTCATTTCAAGCGAAAAATACATTCGAATTTTTGGAAAGATTTTCAGATTTCCTGCATTTCATTCATCTTCTTAGGCGCGGATCCGGACAACCATTTTGGGGAGGGAAATGACAGAAGGAAAAACGGCGGAATTTTTTTTCGCTGCCCCTCCCTCGTAGATTTCCCCCTTCACCACAGATTTTTCCTTTTGCGGTTGGGGGAATTCCCCTCCCCCGTATTCTACATAATATATATCATATTATTTGGAATTGCGACGGCGTGTACGAGTGTACAAAGTATCTGCAACCAAGTTTACAACCATTTTACATACTAAACGCGCGATGCATCCACGTAGGTTTTCCGTTCCTATTTATTCCGGTTAGTTCGGCGCCAGCCTTTTGCAGAGCCGACTCCGCTAATTAAAAAGAAACAATCGCACTTTAAAATTACGATTGTACATATTATACACACGCTAATTCGAAAAGATTCGTCATCGACTGAATGCGAAAACCGATCGTCATCGGCGAGAATTACCACCTGCCCCCCACTGGTTGCTCCTCAGATCCATGCATCCACTGCAGACACAAATCCCCGACCGATCCTAATTCCGGACAACGAGAATACGGAGAAAAATTCTCCGGTAAAGAGTGTACGCGTGCATGTACCTTCGACGCACGTACACAGCTGATAAAATTACCGCCAATTTCGCGATCGTGACAACGGAGAATTCCTACAACACGTGACGAAGACGATTTTCACATTCATTGCCAGCCTCGATCTTACGCGTGGTGCAAGCTAATTAAAGCATCGTCGAGCAGAAACCATGCGGCATTCGTAGGCGCAACACTACTAACATATTTCCCTCACCGGGCCCGCACGCGCCTCCAGCCAACACGCGCGGTACATGGATACTGTAACCATGGTGTGGTGGGACGTATGGCGATGCACGCATGCCAAAGTGGCCTCTATGACACCGCACTCCCGGCCCCGGAAACTACCCTTTCGAGTATCGCATCAGTGACTGGAGAGACGCCTTGAGGCCAGGTCCGAACACCCATTTCTACGTACCGCAACGGTGCGCGCGTCCTACCAGGGCCACCATGAGGTTCCCTACTGACCGAGGTCCGCACTCCTTGAGCGCTCGCCTGGAATTCAGGTCCCCCACGGCCGGACGCGCTGCCTCTCTTCACTCACCCCTCACCTCCTCGTCTTGGTCCGTGTGTTGACGCAGGCAAGTGGTAAACTGTAACCATACGCGCCGTTTACGGTTACAAACAGGCCAATTTATGGTTAAAAACCGATCAATTTAAGGGTAAATAGGCCATTTATGGTACAAAGCAGGCCACTTTACGGCGTAACTAATCAACTTATAGTATAAAACAGGCCAATTTATGGCTTACAACACGCCAATATGTTGTTCAACGTTAAACGGAGCCAATTTAGGGATCAACAGGCCAATTTATTACTAAACAAGGCCCATTTATGTTTGAAAACAAACCAATTTATGGTTAAAAACAGGCCAATATACGAGAACATGCCATTTTTTTCCACTCTTGAAAAGCAAAAAAGTACTAGTGTTGACAATGCATCAATTTCGGAGGCACCAACGGAAACAAATTCGTTGAGTTAGTGTGAAAAAATGCTATATCTGAAATTTTTTCACAAAAGTGACTTTATGGTATCGTTGGATAGGGAATTTTATTATCTACAAGATACCACACGGTAAATGGTAAAATATTGCCTCAGTTCAACAGGAAACGCTAAAAACAAAATGGGCTCAACATACACTACTAACAAAATTCATCGCATGAAAAGGTTTAAGAAAAGAAAAGGGGAATATTTTCATCTCTGAGGTGTATTCCTATAGTCGAATGTTGAAGCATTGTTACACTATTTTGAGTTAAGCCCATTTTTAACTGCTTCGCCGTGGTTGCTTCAAAACCATTAAATCTCTCTCCTGTAAAATTTGTTTTTTTTGCAGATGGCCACTTTTCATACTAACCCAACGAATTACATTTAACATCTCGATAACTAATGTCCCTCATGCTACATTCGACATACCTAAGAGCAGAAACTGTGCGTGCAAATCTCACCAAACTATTGTTCTATAGCAGAAACACGGCAATCGTTGAACGCAGGGCACAAGACCAGCAGACTTTCTGACTAATGAGGAATGTTCGGCCAGCATCCAGAAGATTGGTACCAGAATCCTTACCCCACAAACAAAAGCGCGCGCAAATTGCAAGGCGGTAAATACAAACGAGGATGAAGAAAAACCAAGCTGAGCAAACGCCAGTTTTATGACAAATGCGTCAAAATGATATCCCACAAACAAAAAGAAAATGGTTGGCCGTGAGAGGGTGTAGAAAACTACATCAGCTCCATATAAGCGACAAAATTAAAACCGATGAAAGGAAACTGGCTGGTCGGAAGGGAGGGGTGTGCAAAACTACACCAGCCCCATGATTACAGAATAATCCGTTCATTCGGGTACACAGTCTCACCAAACTACATCAGCACTATGCTGGGGTTCAAAATAGAATTTTCCCTTTACATCATCATCGCTTACGTTAAATGTAACGAAATAAACGAAACAGCTGTGTACACGAATGATGAAGTTGAACCCTTAGTTCCATGATGACAGAATACCACGTTGATTCCTATACAGTCTCACTAACAATGGAGAATTGATACTGGGGAACCGGCCATAACAGAACCAGAGTTGCAGTTCCGTTATACTTTCCTTAAGGATAACTTCCAGGACAGACTCCAAAATTAATGTCATTTTGGGACGAGTTTTGGGACAAGCTCACGAAACTATTTCCATTTTCGAACACTTCCAGAATCGCCTATCAACTTTCGTTCCGTCATTTTCCGGTGTTCCAAAAATTGGTATGGTTGTTCTGGGGTATTCCAAAATTAATTTCGTTTTGGAACGAGTTTCCTCACAAGATCCTGAAACTGGTTCGGATGCATAGTTTATAGCAATAGAGCATTGATACTAGCGGCAAAATTAGAACAGATGAATGAAAGAAACCGGTTGATCAGAAGGGAAGGGTGTACAAAACCATGTCAGCTCTGTTATTGCAGAATAACACATTGGTTCAGATACGCAGTCTTAACAGCAATGGGGAACTGATACTTGTAAAATACCAAATTAGAATGGATGAACAAGAGGAAACTGGTGAGATGGAATGAAGGGGTGTACAAAACCACACCTGATCCTTTGTTGCAGAATAGCACGTTGGTTTGGATACGCAGTCTTAAAAGCAATGGAGATTTAGCGATGTAAACAAAACGAATTTTCAAGATCCGGAGCTTCCTGGTGGGGATCTTTCCTTCGAGAACCAGAGTGGATCTCCGAGCTCCGGACGAAATCTGAGAAAAATCAGATGTTAGGGTAACAATAACGTTCTAAGTAATGGGAGTATTCGTTAACATTACTATGATGTTACGGATGTTACCGAATACTCCGCTCCAGTAAAATATCCCGATCTTTTGCCTCTGATCCAGAGCTTCGATGTTACATTCCGATCGCAAAATATTGACCAATTTCCAAGATGTCATTTTTGCTTATGGGGAATTACATGTGAGGAAAAAGTAAATACAGACTGCAGGAAATTCAGCCAACAGCATTTCGATGTGAACGGCGAAACGTGATGTCAAGGTAAACTCACCCATTCGGACTAGGCAAACAACACCAGAACTAAACCTAACTGATAAGCGAACGGTGATGGTTACTTTGACTTCCATAAGAAAAACACACGGAGCAAATATCATCATGTTACTATCTGCGAATAAGAAATTTCTTAGAAACCAAAGGTATACATTTTAATCCAGAAGGTTTCGGCATTTGCTAATAAACTTCTGGTTACTAACAATTTTCATATATTCTCAGTTAATAACATAATGATCTTTGCTCCATGTTTTTTTCTTATGCTGTCAAAACGTTCGTTGGCTAAAAATTGGGTATTTTTGCTAACAGTAACCAAGAATTGTAACTCACTGTGTGATGTCAGATCACCGTTCGCTTATCAGAAAATAGCTATTCGACGCTAGCGCTTCTACAATTTGCACAGTCCCAATTACGGAATACATTACTGTTACCCAAACTTCTGACTTTCCTCCAATTTCGTCCAGATTCCAGAGCCCTAAGACTTGCTCCGGAGTGCTCCAGTACAGCAAGAAATGACTCCGAGATCTGCTCTGCACCAACGGAGAATTGATACTTGGAAAATGGCAAAATTGCAACGGATGAACAAAAAGAAACCGGTTGGTCGGAAGGGAGGAAGGCTGTACGAAACCATGGAGAGGTGGGACGTATGGCGATGCACGCATGCCAAAGTGGCCCCTAAGACACCGCACCCCCAGAACCGGAAACTACTCTTTCGGGCATCGCATCAGTGTCTAGGGGACATCAGGGCCATACGAGCACCCATATTGCAGAATATCACGCTGGTTCGGATACGCTTTCTTAAGAGCAATGGAGAATCAGACCGTTTACTAGAACTGATGAGTTAAAAAATAGGATGATTTTAGATGACCTTTATCCAATTTTTAGTAGCCTCAAAAAAAATTTTACTCGCTTCGATCGCTGCTTCCGTACATTATGTTGCACTTAAACGTCACTCCTATTCTTCATTTCTGTTTCATTCATACTCGCTGACCATTTGCTTACTAGCTAATATCTATACAATAAACTCATATTATTTTGGCAGGTTTTTTTTTCGACTACTTAATAGAAGAAACATTTTTTTTAGATGATCTATAGCGAAAATAGATGACTTTAGATGAGTTAGATGACCTCTTTTCAAAATGGATAACATTAGATGACTTAGATGACTACTAAACACTCTGAGAATTAATACCTGCAAAATAGCAAAATTAAAACAGATGAACAAAAAGAAACTGACTGGGAGGGAGAGAGGGTGTATGAAACTACGCTCGCTTCCTATTTCAATTTCCATCTGTTTTTCAAAGTTATAATTGAGCATTTGTTCAACAACTGTTCAACATTTCTCAAGCGTATACTCCAAAGACATGAGCACTTATTACACTAAGCATTTCTAAAATCTAAAATTTTTTCTTGTAGCATTTGCACAAAATTTCTTTAAAATGCTAAGCATTTATTAATGAGCATTTGTTCGCTTGCCATCAAAATGAGGAGGGGGGGGGGTTCAAGAAATTCATCACTATTTAATAAAGGATTTGCTCAATCATTCAAGACGTTTCAATTAATCGAGCTGAAGGGCTCAGCATTCCAGAGACTTTTGAAGCTGGTTCGTTTTGGATCAAACAGTATACCTCTGCTTCAAGCAGAACAGTAAAAAGGACCGGAATGTTTTACTCCCCCCCCCCCCTTCGCCAACTCTCTACGTAAATAAAACTCTTCCACATGTCTCATTTTACGAGGTGACTACAGCGGCCCTTTCAAGAATACACAGGTGTCGAACGGCCAAATTTGCATAAAAGCTGGTGATCAACCTGTACCAAAGCATTTCTGTCCATTAAGCTCTAGCTACACACGCCCCCACCAAAGACCCCCCTCCCCCTCTTAGAATTAAAGTTTCAAAATAATTAATTAATTGAGCATATCAGGGTAGCCACTTTTTTTAGAATCATTTTCTTCCCCCCACTTTTCCCAGTTTCCCCGACCAATTTTCCAAAATTTCTCTGACATTTTTTTCGGCTAATATTATACACAGCTTTGGGAATATTTTGTAAAAGAAATAAGTCATTACGCTTCACGCTGACATTAATCAGTGTATATTTTTTAATTCTCACTATTCTCAAAACGCTCCCTGATTTTGAACAAAATTATAACAATTCCCTGACTTTTTCCGATTTTTCAGAAAGTGACTACCCTACGTATCAATGAGAGAAAGAAAGAAACAAAAAAATACGATACGTCTAATTTGACAAGGCCAACAGAATACTCAATGGATTCAACGTTCAAGCTTCTTCTTCATTCCCGCTGTATACCAGCGGAGATGACCGTAGTCATTAGCAGAGAGATCCTAAAACTATCAATACGAAGACCAGTTCCGATTTAGAGGGGGAAAAAGGTACAGGAAACTAACTTTGAGCCTTTTTCTGCGTATAAATAAAACGTTTACACCGTGTGTATCCTGAAAATACAGATGTTTATTTTACGTCAGCAGTTTGATGATTGACTGGAAAACACGACATCCTGGGTTAGGATGCCAGTGACGTAAAAATCTAAATTCTTATCGTTAGCACTCAATTTCCGGTGCTTGCTGAAAAAGCAGTCGATACTGTACTTGCTGGAAAAACAGTTGATACTGCAATTTCATGGCACGGTGCGACAAATTTAAAAAAAAGAAAAACGAAAAACCATAGTATACAGCAGTGGTTTTCAACAGGTGGTCCGCGGAAGATGACTTGGGGTTCCGCGAGCTGATCCGAAAATGTTTCGTTCGTCAGGAATTTGACAGTTTTAACAAATTTGAAGGATATTCAAATGCATTATATTATACATGAGGGGTCCTTGAAATTATAGCGATTTTTTCAGATGTCCTCAAAAAATTTTTGTCGGGAACCCCTGGTCTATATAGAAACGTGTTTTATACTCTGAGCATTGTCACCAGAAGGCCAATCAGGTTGAGTATGGAGTCAGTATCACAAGAATACAGAAAATAAAATTATTCACAAATCTGAGGTTCATCAGGCGCTTATGAATTTTGCAAGAGCCGAGTTCACTGCTAGGTAATCGAGTATAATCCAATTTGGACGTTCTGACCGACATGACTTGAAGGTGATCACGCAACATGTATCGAGAATTCAGTTCGACCAAAATGCGAGCCTACCGTTGGAAATGCTGTGTCTGATGGTCGCAAACACTTCAGTTATTAGAGCACAGAAAGTTTCATAACACTGTCCCAGCTCATTGGTTCTTAGACCTCCGCGCAACGAAAATACTCGCGTTTTTTTTAATTCATATTTTCAATAAATTTCAGACGGGCATTTTCAGAAGTTCCGTTCGGACACAAGAAAACTCCAGACAGCTACACTCTCCGGGGGGGTTCTCTGATTTCTTGTTCAATGGCCAACAATGGATGGGTTCTCAATCGTTATGGTCGAACCGAAGAGAATTCCTGAAGGCTACCTGTCCAGTAGGCTCTTTGATTTCTTAATGACCAACACTAGAGACTTCAAATCAGAAATCTACAATATCTTACTTAATAGACCTCTTCCATTCGGTTTTCCCGGAAGGTATATCACCATCCAGTAGGTATACCTTCAGAACTTATCATTCAATGAGCACAGAAACAGAAATGTTAATACCAGAAAGAATGTTCGATAATTCCAAATCACCAAAACACTTGTATAATAACGATAATGCTTCCACAATTTCCATAAAATACTGAGCCGGTCCATTCGGAAGCGAACACTCACGATCACTTTTCAAACGAACAATGTGTTCAGCACTCATACACCAAATCCACAGCCGGTCACTGAAAAGAGTTGCACTTGACACGCGGATATTGCTCAAGTCGGTCACTCAAGGCGGAATATAAACGTTCGATACGAAAACATTGGACACTAAATATTCGATGAAAAAGAGTCCTATATGTCTTTGCCACAGAAGTCATCGCTGACCGGCGAACTAAAGCGTTATGTAAAACTAAATATATGTCCTATTTTTCGAAGCCGTTTTCCGAACGAGTAATTACAGGTTATCACGAAGACACTGACAGCAGGGAAGCGCAACTGCGACGTGACTTTTCCTGTCGAATTTTCAATAGTATCAGCACACCTCCTTGTTATAGGTTATGGTTTCTCGATATTTTGCGTTCAATTTGAAACCACTTCGCATACGCTGATATCGAAACGGCTTCAATAAACAGTAAATGTACCTCAATACCACGAGACGAACAAGTGTTCGAGTTTTCATGTTGCACTTTATCGAGCAAAGTGCTACGTCAAAAACACGGATACAGTGCAGGCTAATCAGGAGTGCTGGTATAACACACACACGTCAGCTGCGTTTTATGCTCTTTTTCAGTTTACGATTCAACGATTACGAAATGCGAGGGCTCAAGCAACAACGAGGGCAAAGGCTTAACATGGTACCCTCACTATTTGTTGAGATACCTTTCACATGAAAGTAATGCATGTACACGTTGAATGTGCTTCTTAGAATACTCGCACCAGAGGCAACTACAAAATGCTCAAATTTTCAAGTTTTTGCTCGAGGTGTGTAAGTGCAGAGGGGTTTCCCTCTCCCACTCACTAACATTTGGCGACTGTTACAGCTCTTCTTTTCATACGTATATGAGATCTAACGATCGCTGTTTTCGCACGTATTACAAACAAGTGAAATTGACGGCATTCCTGCAAGACGGCGGTGGAAACGATTCTCCGGATACGAGAATTCCTTAATATATACGTCAGTTTCGTAGTTCATCTCGGACCTAAACTTCCTTCCAACGGAGACACTAATTTGCCAGGACTGGGAGCAAGGGCGCAATCAAGGAGGAGGCTAAGGGGCTATAGCCCCCCCCCCCCCCCAAAAAAAAGAAGAGAAAAATCGAAATTTGTCCAACTTAATTTATGAAAATAGGTAGTTACCCAGAACCGCCGCTCCGTTTCACCCAGAATAATTGTGAAATAGTAACCTGAGAAAATATTTATAGTAACCAAATAGTGACTTCAACAAAAATACCTCAATTTTTATTTCAAGATACTTTTTGGGGTATATAGTAAAATTTTGTTGTAATTTATAATTTGTATTATGATACAAAACTCGGCTATCAAAAAATACAAAGGTTTATCATTACTAATCTATTATTTTTGAAAGCACCACATGACACAGTCCTTCAAATATAAACAATGATAAAAAAAAAATACTTATTAATGGGACCAGAAAAATTTGCAATTGGACTCAGATATAGTGAAGTCTACTAAAAAACAAAGCTTAAAATATAACGATGACAATGAAATAACAAAAAAAAAAAATCCTCATTTGATACATGAAAAAAGTACCAATTAGTCAGACAAGACTAGAAAAATTCAGACTGAACTGTTTAGGTAATCTACCAATATAATTTAAATTGCCACAAAAGACAATCCCCTGACTCTTTCCAGATTTTTCCAGGTCCACTTCTCAATTTTTTCTCATCGAGTAAGCCCACTGTTCATTAATGAGTATTGTCACTCAATTTCTTTCAATTTCTGCTCCCAACTAGATGGCGGGATGAAACAATAAAAACGGTGGGAATGCTTTGGGGAAGAGCTGCGGAAAAACGGGAAAGATGGAGAAAGGTGGGGAGGCCCATGCTCAACATTGGGCAGAGTAGGGCACGCAACGTTCCCTTCTCAGTACAGGCTGTATAATAATTATTTTCTACCAATAAGCAGGTAACAAAAATCTTATATAGAACTAAACATGGGTATCAAACATCAGAAAAACAAAATTCTTTCTACTCAAGTTTTTTATAGAAAACTATTTGTACGCGATTCAAGTTGCGAAGAAAACAGAACCATGGTACTTCTAAACTACGCAATTTTATTAAGTATTTATTTTTTGGAAATTCCCTGACTTTCCCCGATTTTCAGTTTTTGCAGGAAAGTGGCCCCCTTGAAGGCAGATAAGGGAAGAACTGCTGACCAATCGGGAATGGAATCACCTATAAAGAAACCGCCTTACACCAGGAGTGCTCAATAAAAACTCGAATACATTTCCAGGTTATACGATGACCTATTTTAAAACGGATACTGGTGGAATGTGGAAATCTTTGTCGGTAATAAGGGATAGCGGCAGTATTAAGATTTAAACCTCACCTAGGTAGCGCTACCATAGGCAAACGTTTTATGGCATTATGGCTATTGTTATCAGTTTGGGGTGATCTATTCTGATCTATTCACCCCAATGTGATAAGAATACAATGAATATACTGACAGTGCTGCCAACACATGCAACTTAGGTTCAAGTCCCAATTACTGTATTCAAACCAACCATGCGAGGATCCCTCCTCTTACATACTGAGTTCGCAACATAACTTACAGAGCTAGCGCATGGATTCTACTCAGTACTCATGTTCATGAGCAACTTTAGTACATCACTTCGAGACCCGATGCGGAGATGCATGTACTAGCTTTAGCCGTTTGTTTATGTTCGTTTGAAGCAGTGATACAGATAAACAGACGATCTCAAGTCACATCATGATCATGAACCTCAGCGAACTTGTTGCTCATATTCATGACCTTTTGATCTACATGAACACAAGTAGTTCAGGAAGAAGCACGACCACCAAGACAACGAACCATCTCAATTTGATAATATTGTTAACCTAACCTTGGACCTAAATCATGTTTCCCAATAGTTTGACGAATGTAGATGACCGACACGACGGAAAAGTATGAATTGCCATCAGTGGTGGATCTAGAGCAGTGATTCTCAAGCTGTGTGCCGTGGCATCCATAAAGGTGTGCCGTGAAAAAGAAAAGTTTCAAATTAAATAAGTCAAATTTACTTTTCTTTTATCCTGAAATTTATTATTGAATGCTGATAAAAACAGACTTAACAGGGTGATACTCTTGACTGACAATATATTACGAGTACAGTTTCGTCTCAGTTCTTATCAAGGCTTCATTTATGAATCATCACGATGAGATGTATGTTTCCTTATGTTTCCGGGGTTTTCCAGTTTTTAGTTTTAATGTAATCGTTGTATGCCGTGGTGTGTGCGTAT
Source organism: Acanthococcus lagerstroemiae (assembly GCA_031841125.1). NCBI lineage: Eukaryota > Metazoa > Arthropoda > Insecta > Hemiptera > Eriococcidae > Acanthococcus > Acanthococcus lagerstroemiae. The sequence continues at coordinate 36,103,523 of CM063108.1, read as the reverse complement.
TTAAAAATACTGCGCGGCGAATAAAAAAGTTTGAGAATCATTGACCTAGAGAAACAGTTACTGAAAGTGACTACAGAAAGGTCTGCGAAAAAGGACCTAACACCAAGATTTCATTGACCTTGTTTCTAGGACATCATACGGGTAAATAAGCAAGATAATTATACAGACGATATCGAGTAACCATCAAGATCGTGAACCTTGCTGAACATGCTGATCTTCAGGATCTTTCTGATCCCAGTAAACTCCCCTTCGAGAAATGAACAACGTTATTAGATAGATCAAGGAGCAAACTGGAATTCGTGCTGATATCGATGATCATATGCCCCACACAGCCACAACTATTCTGATGAACAAAAATCATCAAACAGGTGGTCTCAGACAGATCACCACAAACACCACGCGTCTTATTAAATTCGGTAATTTTTCTAACGCACATGTCCATCACTGAATTGTAGAATACGCAAGATCTTCTGAGTGTTCGCTTTAACTCTCAAGTTATTATGAACAACATAAACATTGAGGAATTTGCATCACTCAACCAATGCAAGCGGAAGTGCAAGTTTTACCACCATGACTTGATATTTAATCCGAGGGGTGAGAACTGATGACTCAACACTGCAAATGTTTTTCGACCAATTTTAAAATACTTTCACGTAAAACACAAACCTGAAACTGTACTTTCTACAAATCTTAAAATCACATTCACAGAGACAGAACTGTAAGACTCTTAACAGATGAAAACCAAACAAACAGAGTCAAAATCAATGTAAATCATGCGGAAGGAAAATAAAACTACATCTTACAAAAAAAAATATTATGAACTTGGTCACAGATTTGGGCAGAATAAAATCACAATTTCAAGTTCCCTGGCGCCTCAACAAAGATGTTTTCCCGGAAAATTAATAAATACGCGTATGTATAGCAATTCATATCCGATTTGGAAGATGTTATCACGTTATCAGCAATCGAACACGGAATTGCAGTACTATTTCCAGCGGTCGAAAACACGATCGACTTCGAGCAAACATATCAAAAATCGAGCACGATGTAGTCCGCAAGATTCCATGTAATCTCACACGGAATAACCGTTCTCGAATTCGGTATATCAGTATTCGAACTGTATTCCAGTAAGCAATCGCAGCCAAATGGTGATCTCGGCGGCGAAGCAATTGACATCTGATGAATTGAACGGCTTGAAATGGAGAAACTTTGAAAATCGACCACCCGCCAGTCTGAGAAACTGACAAGCCGAATATTGCCGTCTGAATAATAAAGCAGCCATCAATAATCGATACTATCGTTTATAGGTAACCCGGTTGTTAATCGCGCTTTACAAAAACCAAGTCACAACTTCAAGCTCAATCGATGTCGAGGATTACTCAAAACGAATGAAAGCTCGACCTGTAGAGCTTGACCAGCCAAATACAACCTAGTGTGTTCCCCATTTCCAAGAATACTTGCAACTAGTCACATTTGACTGGTACGACATGAATCTGCATATTCAGCACGCATGTAGAATAACAGACCTAGTAACCCAAACTACTCAACTGGGTAAAATCGACGGATTACGATTTTACGATGTACACAGTTTCCAACAAGTGCAGATAACTACACACAGTGAACTTCGAAAGCACGTTCTCCACTGATAACATAAACATAACACACATACCCAAATTGTCACGGTGATAACAATTCCACAAATGCATTACAATTTGCGAATATGAGCACGAATACTGATTCATAATTCGGGTACGACGCGAAAATATTGCAAACGATATGCATTACCAAGGTACCCGACTAGAACTCAATTTTATCATACCCGAGCACATTCAATACGATCGCACTATTGTAAAATTGCAAAACCGTGAAAAACTTACTTCTCTTTCAACACATCAAAAGCAAATTTACGGTAATAAATTAAAAGCAAAATAATTCACGATCGGTTTCGGTAACGAGAATCTAAAAATAATGTATGCGCAAAAATTTCGCGTGCAACCATTTTAGCGAGATAAAAACTGCAATCGAAACGGCGATATTATTTTTGCATTCCACAATGTAACTTCAAGTACGCCTACAAAATAAACATATTCCGTTCAAACGAGCTTGAACGAACGGTTTACGCTAAATGAAATGAATTGAAATTAATAAATTAATTACAAATTTACCTTTCAGGGTTCCCTACGCAATTCGGTTAATTCCTCGTCCCATAAACACTTCGCATTATATTATTTATTTGTCCGTGCGATCTTACCGGAAACGCAAAAATGCAACATGAAAAACTCAGATTTCTGTATCGAGGTGAAGTTCGATAAACAAGGAAACGTCCTTCCAGTGACTTCTGTTATTTTGCGAACGTGCGAACCACTAATTTTTTGAAACTTGAAAATTTTTATCCTTGGAAATATGCGAGCTAAATTTGATCATATTCGACAGTTTTGAAAGTTTAAATTCAATTTGACCAGGATTCGCAAAAACCGAACGGCATAGTTGAGTTTTTCATACTTTATTATTTATTGACTGGCTCTCTCTGTCAAACTTGGCCGAACTAACGTACTAGTGGACAGGGGGTTGGCATGTTTTAAAACACGTCTTAAACATGTTTTTGTTTTTTATTTGTTTTTTCTAAGCACGTTCTTTTCGTTGTTTTTTTTCTTTCTTTGAGATTTTCTCACCTAGGACTTACAGGTACCAAAGTGATTTGTCAAGTTGCTCGAGTACAAATAAATTTCGGAATTTCACACAAAAATTTACAGAATGATTTGAATTTGAGGAGTTATCTGTCAAAAGGGCGTCCGTTCGATGTATTTCTCATGGAACGGACGCCCTTTTGACAGATAACTCCTCATTTGATATCAAGTGATAATTGGACGCAGTTAAGCGAAAGGGAACCACCCGACTGCACCCGACATTAGTGAACAAAATGAGCTACTAGTATGGTAGTATATATAGTACCGTTGGAAAGAGCATAATAAACGCTGTCATATATAGTTTCTACTTTCTACATGGCTCTTGAACTTCGAATTATGTGTTCTCAAACAACAGATTTGGTTGGTTTCCTTACGCTTCACAGCGTACATTATCAATACATTCGTTGGCCCAACGACGGGTATTCTTGCTAACAGTAACTCACTGTGTGACGTCAGAGTTGAAGATCAAATAAGGAAGCGGAACAAAACGGTAAGAAAAGAGGCAGAAATAGGGAAAAAACAAAAGAAACACGTCGTAAAATAATGTTTTTAAACGTTTTAAAACAACGAAAAAAAAAACACATTGATAACAACATGTTTCAAAACAAAAAAGACACTTTTTTTTTCTTTTTTTTTTTTTAAACGCTGCTAATATGTTCCAGCGCAGTTGACTTTTTCACTAACGCAACCTGATTTTTCAGTATTTTTCATCTTTCAAGAAAATCCTTGAAGTTCTCATAATCAATATGTAATCATTTTAGTGGAAAATTCAACCATTTTACCTTTATTATTCATCATGATTAGTTCAAAAGTTTTCGAACTTTTGTATCCAACTTTCATTAACAAGCTTTTCTCAAATAAAGATTTTACTTTCAGCGGATCAGCGCAGTTTCAGATTTTTCAATATTCATGTCATAGGTATTTCATCATTTCTCAAAATCCTAAGAATTCCTCAACTTTTCCCGTTTTCAGAAGAAAAATAGGATATTTTCTCACAATTTTTGTCAAGTCAGGTCATGAAATTTTCAATTTTTTGTATCAAAAATGTTTATAAATTTTCTATATTTTCTCTATTTTTTCTACATTCTATACAGATCATAATTTCCGTTTTAGCACAGTGAAGTGTAGTGGAAGATTTCTCACTTTTTCATTCAGTTTTCTTCACATTCATCAAAATTTTCGGAAAGATAAAATTTAAAATTTCTCCAAAAAATCATCAAAATTCTACGAAAAATTTCAGCAAAATCCCCCTTGGACACCTTGATTTTTTTAATTTTGTTGGTGTCGAAAGAGGATTTTTTCTTTTTTCCCTATCTCATCATTTTATATCATCATACAACACTTGGCCAGGGTATTATAGTACACTGACATCAGGGAGATAGGCCAGGAAAACCATAATACCTATATTAACACTTTTTATTTTATTTTATTTTTGTCAACAAAGCACCGATTCTAGCATTTCACTATTTGATAATCTAATGGTCTAATGTGAACAAACTTAGCTGACAAGGCGCGCATGCCGTACAGGAATCTTTCAGCCTATCATTAAGATTACTGAAGAAGCAAATTTGTAGGACTCTTGTCAAGCGTGATTTATACTCACTCGTAACTTTATTCCCATTCCCGAAGCAGTTTCCCGAAAATGTAGAGTGCGTGTAGCGCAATAGGGGATATTTTAAAACCTATTAAGACACCAGTGTTTTAAGCACCAGACAAAAAATCAGAAAATTTTGAGAACATATCAAAAAATAATCAAATACTTCTTTGAGTTTGAAAGTTCGAATAAACTAGAATTTAAAAAAGAAGAAAGAAAAAAGAATAAAATGAAAATCTACTTTAAACTTTTTTTTCTCCTCTTAAAACGTTCTTATTTTAATAAGTAGTTCCATTACAACAACAGGAAAACAGTAACATTAATCTTTTTTTGTAAATTAAAAAAAAAAACAGTAGGTACCTTGTTCAGAATGTATACTTGATTTGTTCATTAGAAGATGATTTTTAAACTATTAAAAGAACGAAAATACCACAAATTGATGTTACGATTCATTTCAGGTCTATTATTGATGTTTTAATGATGTTTTGAAAAATAAAAAAATGAAAGCAATGAGGTTCAGAATTTCATATACTTCAGAAACAAATGATACCTACTATAAAAATAGCCACGTTCCATGGTGCTTATGTTTTATATTATTTAGAGACTTACTAAGTATTCATCTCTTGACACTTTGATGGTGAATTAATTCATCAAGGATCCATTAATTTAACGATACTGTAGTGTATACATTGTAACAACAAAAAAGTGAATTCATTTTTCTTTTCATAAGGAACTTGATGAAAGAAAAGCATCGAGCGGTAGTCAATGAAAGAGGCATACAATGTGAAGAATCTCTTGAAAGAGAAGCCTGGACCAGAACGATTCTAAAACCCACAAGACAAGAACGTACCGATGGTAGGATGTGGGAGCCCCCTCTCCCCACATATTCTAAACAAGGCTAAATTGAGTCCCCAGTTGGCAAAATTTCACGAGTATAAGTTTTTTTTTCTGCTTGTAGATTTTAAAAATGTTTATTAGCTGGTAGCTGGCAAGTTCTCCGTTGGAAAAATTTTAAAATGTTGCCTAATCTTTCTTTTTTCTTTCAATTGCGGACGTTCACATTTACAGTAGGCAAAATTAAGTTTTTTAGATCCCTTTCTCCCCCCCTCCCCTTCCAAAAAATTTAGCTTTTCGGCACGTCCCAGGAACAGTATTTCTTCTTGTGTTCATTCTTCGTGTGACTTAATAAAAAACAGCCTTTTCATTTGAACCTCGAAAAAAGAAAGAACTGGTTCTTGATACCTAGGTGAATAAACTTTTATTCGCGACGTCGAGAGAGAAAATAATAAGCGGTTGCTGTTCTCATTTGCAAACCTTAAAATTCACTGAAAAATGAAAGAAGAAAAAAGAAACATAAAAAGGAAACGCATTTCCCTTGTCTTATCTGAAATTCGTGTTTGCTTCTTGTTCTCGCGATCCCTTTTCATAAGCTAGGGCTTTATATCATCTGTTAGATTTCACCTAGAAATTCAAGATTTTCAGAAATTTTCAACATTTTCTCTCAGCACAGATATATCTGACTTCAACAGCTACAATCATTATAATGATTGTAGCTCAAGATTTTTTTAAATTAACTTCCAATACCTAGATGTTATTGAAGCATTTTACACACTTCAAGATGCATCAGAAGTTTTTAAACTTGAATCTAAACAAAATTCAACGAACACGGACGAAATAATAGCTTTTTGCATAAATTTTTCAGTTTGGCTCTGAGTAACGATATTTTTGTTTTCGTTCACTCAGTTGGAGTTATAGCAAGTTCATGCATCTTGAAGCTATTTTTTTTTAACAGTTGGAAAATTTTCGATTTTCGCTCACTCAATAAATTTGATCCATATACTACTGTCCTGTCCACATGTTGGTCTACCATGTTTTGTCTAATAAATCCGCCAGTCTATCAGATATCTGAGATTTGTAGATAGTAAAATACGGAGGTGTGAATAAGAGGGTGGATGTATCCACTCCAGATCTGGAGAAACTATTGAAAATGACTGTTGTTCATAGCTCAAATTATTCAAAAACTCAAAAATTCAAAATTAGAACTCATCTACCCGCAGAGCAATAACTTATCTATTACTCGAAAAGCTTTCTACTCACATCATTGGTGAAATATAAATAGACACACATTACTACAGTTCGCTTTACCCGAATCATTGCATAGCGTTTGTATTGTAGGTATCACGAAAAAATTTGAAGCGCACATGTTTATATCGATACCTTAGGATACAGACATACTATGTCCAAAATTTTCGAAAATGCGTTTTTGGTATCACTGGATTCGTCTCAACGAGCAGAATCGAATGCTAATACCAGATATGTCCTATCTCATCTCTAAACCCCCTCTAATTGGCATTAAGTAAAATCTGCTATGTCCATATAGTCGAAAACGAAATGCACAGACATGCTATGTTCATGCTATGTCCCATATTGTAGTGCACAGATGTGCTATGTCCGCTGTCAAGGCATAATTATAAAAAAAAATCAGGTAACATGGTGAAAAATTATTGTAAATAATGCAAATAACAAAACTTCAAACTTCTCTCCTGAAAAATGACACCTTTTGGACATAGCATGTCTGTATCCTAAGGTATCGATATGTAATATTGCATGGTACTGGAAAGTTGTAAATATGTACTGTAATAAAGATTCCGTAAAAACATTGATCAAGTGATCTAGTCTCTATATATATTCTTAAGGAGAGAGGAGGGGAGACTTCGGCAACTTCGCCAAGTAATATATACATATTGCATGATCGCTGCTTTTCACATACATACACGAGTTCAATCGCCATGTATTGAAAGAACATCTGCACCAGTTCCCATGTACGTTAACAGTACGCGAGCTGGTAGTGCTTGAAATTATTTGTATCAATTTTACTTTGAAAGCCGTGTGTTTTCATCTGAACATTTTCGGGTGTTATCCTATAGATGGAATAACACTTGAAAACGTTCTAACAAATGAGAAGTGATCTGTCAAAAGGTCGTCCGTTCCATAAGAAATTGAACGGACGCCCTTTTGACAGATAACTCCTCAAATACATACCGCTTTTAAATCGAAGTCGGTACCGACTTCAAGTACTGTGACTAGTCTACTTTACTTACACCATGAGACGAACTATGGATTCAAAAATATGAATCGCTGGATTCATCAAAATCTGGTCTGTCTGTTCGCTGTCGATCATAAAGCGAGTAATTTGACAATCGAATTTACTTAGTAAGGACTTAAGCTTCAGCTCCGGATAGATCACAAATTCAAAATTCTCATCATCCTTATTGAGAATGTACATGAAGTGCTTGTTGTCTGGCGGAGCTCGGTGGGAACAAGCTAAGAAGAAAGTAACGTTTGCTCATTACCCAGTGATTCTGTTCCCATTATTAACGGCACGGCAATTGCGGGCGTGTCATCATGCTATACACTCCCAGCTGCGCATTGGATACTGGATTTTAAGATCAACGTAAATTAGTTTCATTGTTGACTAGTACTCGACACTACGTTCCAATAGCCCTTCAGAATACAAGAATTCTCTGTGACACGATTCTACCTACTCGATCAGCATTTTCTACCACCACCAAACAAGAACAACAGAATAAAAAACATTTCGGACTATTTATTTCGGAAGTACAAACAGCGTGAGACCAGTATCATTAATGGAATTTCGAACGAAATAATATTAATCTCAGTTGTAAGCCAGGAACCTGTAATCAGATCGAAGTGGTAAGATTCGTACCAATACAAACCACCCTTTAATCGACTTCTTCCATTCGAGATGAATCTTCCGCCTCATCGAAGGTCGGCTGCTCGGCGTCGACTTTGCCACTGGAAACAAAAAAGGTAACAAATCAAGATCGGACCTCGATAATGCGCACGCTGAAATGGATGAGCAACATTTGCACGGAACAACGAATACTTTCGGGATTACTCAACTTATAACCACTATCCTGAATAGAAGGGTGCGACATCGTTGAAATACAGTCGAGATCATTTATAAGATTCAAGTCACGAGGCGAAACGCGCTAGAACCATACGCGTCACAACATAATCTAACACTATTTAGAGATTCTGAGATGAGTAGTTAGCTACGCCATCATATTAGAATTTCAACACAAGCCTCACACGTCCAAGCTTTTCATACTTCTTCCAGAATATCAACATTTTCCATAATTTCTTCTGATTAGATGAAGATGGTTGAAAACGCTTTCTAACTGCTCTAACTTGCAACTCAGTAAGACCCTACTGATTCCATCGAAATTCAATAAACCTCTCTAAATGCGCCCGAGACATTTCCTTCAACTCTTTTTTATTAAGAACTTTCAAAATCTTCTAGATTTTCCAAAACTAATGCAAACTTGGTCAAGGATTTTCAAGACTTTTTCAAACTCGTCTAAGACACTTCTAATCAGATTTTCCAAAACTAATGCAAACTTGGTCAAGAATTCTCAAGACTTTCTCAAACTCGTCGTAAGACACTTCTAAACACTCACGAACTGGTTTTAGACTTACTTAGATTTTTCCTTACTCCCCTACGGACTCGTTCCGAGGCTTACAAGAAGCATGGCTGATCCTGCACTGAAAGATGTCTTCAACAGACTTCAAAATGGGGAGCAAAGGTCAACCTCATTTTACGAATATGTAAGCATAGGTAGTCACGTAGTCTATGATACGGAAAATCAGTTTCAGAGAACCTCTATTAACTCCGGGTAACAGAATTCGCGCAAGTATCACAAGTGCTTGCACATTACTCATGGTTGCATAGCAGCTCACAGATTCTGCCACCAGATGTCAGCCACTTATTTTTCAATCCCAAATTACGTATCCAATTCACACATTCCGACCACTACATATGAATTTCAATCAAAACTGTCGTTCACAACCGTTTTCAAATCTGGAACACAATTTTATTCAACGACTCCCCTATCAATTTCCACAAACGTAATGTCACTTCCTGGAATGTAAAATAGTTTCCTGTCTCTAGCACAAGCAACACACCCAACTTTCAAAACTGGATAAACAAACAATGACAAATCGAAATCGTGGAGCGGGCACGTAATTGAATATCACCGAATCAGTATTTGAACAAATCAAAGACAACACATCCACCCCTCCAACGAAACCGGTAACACAAATACGTTTATTAAAACAAAATCAATATGCATTACCTATCGATGATAGTTAACGTGCGATCATTCTTATTCGGGATAATCTTGATGAATAGCTCTTTACCTGAGTCTAATTTCGATGGATCGGTGAGAGATTCGTATCTTATTTTATCAAGAGCCTGCAAAATACGAACGTCAGTTAAACGGTTACTGAACCCGTATAGATAAACATCAAAAGAAACTGACACCACTTCTCCAAATTGCGATACTTACATCAGACGAGTTAGAGATCAATTCTCGTAAGAAAATTTCTTTGTTCGAATAAAACGTGTTGATGATGAGTGACATAAGCTGGGCAATTTCCGCCTGGAAGGCGAAAGTTTCAACATCTTCGGACATTGCTACGTCTTCAGGCATCTGAAAACCGGACAATGAGCACGAAAATTAATTAAATGAAAAATCTTCACCATGACTCAATCGGCCCATCGGCGGAAGTACCGCACACCATGGACGACATCACCAGCCGGTGAATTTATCATGTTCAAACGGATTACATACATACCTTGATTTTACTTCCACTCGCTAACTAAAATAGAGTGTAATGCACAGAAAATGAATTCGACTTCAAGATTAGAATAGCGGCGCAACAAAAATTTGAAAATCACGTTACAAGATAGCGTTTCGCGTTCGACAAAGCACAGAACAGTTGGCAGGGACACAAATGACTGGTAGTGGTAAAGACGATAACGCTGTTCCTGTTCACCGAAACCACCTAGAAAGTTCGGCGGAGATGACGCGTGCATTGAATAGTTTCGATTCGGGAATCCAGAAGATTCTAGAATATACGGAGAGCAAGAAAAATGAAAGTGTTACCAACCTCTTTCCACTCACCATTCTCCTCGTAGTCGTGTTAGAATTTGGACGTTGTTAAGCAAAAAGGTCTTCAGCGACATTTGTAGATAAAATGACAAAATTAGTTATTGTTGGAAAGAGCGTAACTAAAAAGTAGAATTTTTCAAAACTGCCTCCCCCCCCCAATACAAAAACGTACACACCTTGAAAAAAGCTTATCAGTACACGATATGTCAGTAAACCGGCATTATTCATCGGCTTTCAATATTACGTTTTCTCAAAAAAATAGATTTTGTCGCTTAAGTTCTTTTTGCTTAACAGCGGCCTTTAAGATTAGAATTCAAGAATTCCAAAGAAATAAAGACGACTGTGAATGTGTGAAAATGTGAATACGCTTGAAGAAATGCCCAGAAAAAGACCCTAAACATCATGTACATTTAAGTCCTTTCTTTATAATTTTCTCCACAGTATCATGGTATGGTGATGCTCTGGAGCAACGCAATGAAGATAAGAAGAAAGCAGAGTGAAGAAAATGAATTTGATGAATGATTTGATGACAATTTGTATTTTCTTTGCTCTGGTCGCTCTGCTCTACTCTGTTCCACAGAATTACATTACTTTTTATGACGCTCAAGTGTTAATTTTCATATATAGAAAACATATTCAAAAGTTTCACAAACAAATTGCCGTTAACTACAAGTACTAATCCCAAGAGAACGCTCGTGAAGTTACTCAAGTGCACGCACGCGACACACGCATGTAAAGCCCTGTTTACCATAATTAATTGAGCTCTTGTCAATCGGAATTCCAATGAAATGGAATTTTGACGAGAAATAATTGTCAGTTGTATCAGCGTCAATATAGAATTGATTATGTACACCGGGCTTAGGTTGAGTCAGTGGCGTAGCGTGGGGGGGCACGTGCCCCACCCCCAAAATTTTAACATAGTCCTCTAATATCGGCGATTTTTTAAAAATACCGCAATTTTCGACCTTTTCTCCTTTGAAAATCTTATTGTGCCCCCCCCCCCCCCCTTGGGAAACCCCTAGCTACGCCACTGGGTTGAGTGATAAAAATCGATAATTCTTATCCTTGAACACGGGGAGCAAAAGATCTTGAAGATTCCACTTACTGATTTGTTTCAATGACTGTTTTAATTTGTGGTAAATGTTGAAAAATGATTTCAATAAGAATTCGCCCTCACATAATAACTCTTAAATTTTTCAATATTCAAAACCAAATCATCGTCTATACATTTCTTATGGGGGCGAATTATTCGATCGCTTAAAGCTAGACAGGTTCTCAACACTGTCAATAGGTGTCCAAGTCCAAGCAACTTCGATTCCGAATTTCCGAGTCCCAACTGGGATGTGGAATGAGAGAGCGCTCGAATTAATTTGATCCTATTGATTGGAAATATTATCGTTCATTTGAAGTACTATATCAAGAATTATAGAAAAAAATAAATAAATAAAAGATCACAAATGTGATATTTCCCAACATGATTTCGAATTAGACGTTGAAATAAATTATACACGTAATTGAAAAGTCAATATTTATTCATCATCTATTCCCTCATCAGATTCAGCGCCTAAATTAGGAGTAGATATGAAACTGTTACAGGGTGTCTATCAGATTTGAAATATGACTTTTTTTATATGTAGGCACATGTAATTACAATTTAAAAAAGGCGCACCTACGTAAAATTTTTCAAATTTTTATTTATTTATTATAAATTTTTTTTAACCCCTGAAAAAAAATCCTTCTTTCCAAGACTTGACATTTTCTCAAATAATGCATACAAGTTACATGGTAAAAAAAAATTTTACAGCATAAAGTATCAAACAAAAACAAAACATTCAAATTGATATGTATCTTCAAAATAAAATATGATAAAAAAATTTAAAGTACGTATAAAAACATTTTTTGTTCACTCTTCAATATTTTATGAAGTCATTTCACTCAAAATATCATAACATTAACAATTACTTGCACTTGATAAGAACTTAATCAAATTATGGAAGAAAAAAAAATACGAATAACAAATAATATTTCCAGTTAATACCTAATAGGTAACTTAAACACTTCAACTTATGGCATCAAAGGTAATTAAACAGACTTCAGTACTAGGAAAAACAATAATTCTTTTTAAAATGGTTTTGATAGCTGACCAATTATTCGAAATGAAGTCAAAATGTTCAAAGTAGGGTTAAAACCAATAGGTTGAAGAACATCATTTTTTATACTAAAAAAAACCTAAAATCAGGTGTCTAGGTATGAAATTCAAATATAAAATATCGGAATGAGAAAAAAAATAAATTTACTAGGTCCCTTCTTGGCAAAAAATGATGTGTCCTTAAGACAATTTTTTTATTGAAACTAGAGCGAATAACTACATATTTTACTTAAGGTATATAGAAAACCTATTAAATTGTTCTTAATCTTGAAAAAAAAAAAATTGAAACATGTATGTATTTCAGAAAAAGAACTGTCCTCGAAACCAGATCTTACTGCTATTGTTAACATGTCGTACAAAAAAAAAAATCATAGAAACCCGAGCTCCACTTATAAACACCTATCATTTTCCCCATAAAAATCAGGAGCATTTACATTTCCTGAGACTTCTTGTAAGACTTTTGAACCAACATCTAATACTATCCTGAACAGTTACTATTGAAAAAAAAAAAGTTGAACGTTATCAGCTCATCACATAGAGAAGAGAATTATAATCATAATAAGACATGCATTAATGTAAAATAACAAATGTCTGTCAACTACACTAAACTATTAGTATAAGGCAGGAAAGAAGAGTATCACAGTCATAAAACATGCACTAACGTAAAATCAAAGATTTCTGTCAACTGCACTGAATTACCAGTATGGCAATCCGAACATTTTAAAGCTCTCGCTTAATTATGACAATCTTGGGTGTCATGTCTGAACGAGTAGTTCTTATATCAAAATTACGCTTCTTACACTGCCACTTACAGAATTCTAATTCGGCGGCAGTGCACCCAAAAGCCAGCTCGTATTTCTTCTTCTCTGAATTTTCGAATTTCGTCAATTCTTCTTTGAATGACTCCATGAAATCGATTGAAACGTTCTCCAGCTGAAAAATACAGAGGGTGTCCATCCGGATGAAATGAATGACTTCTGTTTAACATCACTATATTATGTATTTGATAGCATATAAAATCCAACAGCAGCAAGAGTGCGTTTGAAATATATCAATATGTACGCTGTTACAATGATGATGTGCTGTATACTTACAGATTCTAAATCGCTGTCGTTATCAGCATCGAGCTCAGCTTGATTGTAGAATCCAAACATTTTCTTACAGGCACGTTTCTCGTTTTCTTTGTGTTTTTTTTTGAGTTCTTCAATCTGTGACGCGGAATATCTGGATTAATTTTTCAAAATACGTTACTCATTACAAGTCAAATGAGACGTACTTTCATAAATACATAAAACTCATCAAGTACACAATTTCAGGAGAATACGAGGCTCACAAGATGATTTAAAAAAATGATTTTATAATCTGTTTCGGTCTCAAATCACCTTTCTGTTTCTCTTTGATCACGACCTTTTCGATATTTTCAGTCTCAAGATGATAATCTGTAAGACCTCATCTATACATCATACTTACCAACGCCATTTCATTAATCACGGAATCAAGTCCTGGTTGAAGTTTCGATGCCCTCCTTAATCTCTTCAGCGCTTCAGAGAAATCGCCCAAGTGTCGTAAGGCTTTTGCAGAGCTGTATGAAAAAAGAGTTCACATTACTTATAAAATAACAACTGAATTCAATATCACCGAAGTACTTCAGTACTTACTGGTACAAAAGCTTGACGCTTTTATCAGCTAAGCCTGGGCAATCATGTCTCGCGTCGTTGAACATGCAGCAAACCTTTTTGTATTGTTGTTTTGCCATATAACAAACAGCTAAATTGGTGTATAGAATTAGAAGTTCGGGTCTAGCTTTCATTTCTTCTGCTTCATTGGCAAAACTACCTTGAAGTAACGTGACTACGCCTTTACGATACCTGTAAATTCAACACGTTTTAGTAAGATCCACTCAAAAATAATTGTTTGAAATTGGTATATTGACGAGAATATAGAACGTACGCTGATATAGCTCCATTCACATTCTTTTCGTATTTCTTCAGCTTGTTGCCTCGTTCTCGACACTTCTTAGCTTTGTTCAGCCTCTCTTCAAATGTTTCCGGCAGTTCTTTTTCTTCTTGATCATATTTTTTTGGATCCTGACAAATATCGATCAGTTCGATGTCGAACAAAATGGTAGCAGCTGATGGCAGAATATATCTGTTCATTTCAAATTTACTAAGGATTTTTCATCAGATACTAAAAATTAAGTAGAACATACCTGGCGGGATTCTAGGAGGAATGCCTTTTTCACCGAATGCAAGATCAGGATGAATGAGAAATTTTGCCTTCTCGTCCTTTCTCATGCTTTTAATCGCCATTTCCAAGCCGGGAATAACCTCGCCGTTACCGATTTTAACTTGATAGGGTTTCTTATGTCTCAGACGGGTAACATCGAATGGGTACTCGGCAAATTCAACATAGGCTGCGTAATGCACGTACGCGAGCCATTTTCCTCCATCGTCCGGTATTCCTTGAAGGCAGCCTGATCTTTCCATCTACACGAAAAAATAATATGAATTAGTTTCTGAAACTTAAAAACCATGGATTAGCTTCTATGCAACTCACTTTCTTCATTATTTTTCCATCTTCCGTCAGGTTGACCATTTGCTTACGAAAAATAGGAAAAGATCTGGAGATCGTTTCCCCAATTTGAACATCGTCATCATCACTGTCGACTTCTAAATTAGCAGTTATACAGTACGGCTGTAGCTTATCATAAGGGTAGACCAGACTGATGTCTGTGTCTTCCTCTCTTTCACAATCGCTCATCTCTGAACTTCTGATTGCAAATTCTGGACAGCGATCCAGTATGCCGCTGAAATGGATAATAAATCAGAACAATTCAGAAAATGATGCTTTTATTCGGAATACTCCAATTCTGAATTGAGCTTCTTCACAGTGGAAGCTATGAGTCTGTAAAAAGAATACACATGTGCAACAACTTACTTCAATGAAATCGGGGTTTCCAGACGAGCAACGGGGTCCATTTCGATTAAATAAGCAATGAAGCAATGCCGTTCCAGTCCTCAGATTTATTGCGGTGTCCTGCTCCTGCACGCCGGCCCTTTGTTAACAAAAATTTAAAAAAGTTCCTAACATCTAGCAATAATCTGCCACCTGTTCTTCGAAATATAATAAGAATTAATATCGATGGCGGATTTACGATTTACATTCGAGTCGATGACATGTCGCGGACACACTTTTTTATCATTTTGTCCACGACATGTCGCCGACTTGAATGTAAATCCACCGTAAGACAGACCACAGACTATGCGTTCACGAATTCGATTTTGCAGCCAATCACGTATCACTTCTTGAGAACGTGCGCTGCGTCTTCAACGCGTTCAGTGTAAATTTTACCTCCCTTTTCCCCTACCGACACGTCTACGGTTTATCAGCTTATCAGTGGATGATTGGGTGCCAGAATTACTATTAATAGAGAGATGAGAGATATTTTACAATACTCAGTTTCCGAAAAGTTCACATCACGTCAAAGTTCATATTTCAGGAATTCGGAATTGTGATTGAGGTTTAGATGAAATGAAGTTCAGACGAGAAGACAGACAGAGAATCCAGGAAATTCAGAAGATCTGAGTTCGCTTCAATTTTCAATACCTGAACTGTGCTATTTTTTTTAATTCTCACATTAGTGAATATATTCATTTGTTTGAAGTCCAGAGATACAGATAACGTAAAGTGATACTGTAGAATCGAAAGGGCTGGAAACAAGTACGAAATACGCGAAACGTAAGTTATATTTCTATTTCTATTGTAATGTTTTACGTAAGCCAGTTATGTGGTACGTCTCAGAGATTTGTTGTTTTGTTTCAGCTTAACACTATTTTTCATCCGTCGGAACATCCACTGAATACGTTTTATCATGTGGGCAGACACTATCCTGATCGTTGTTATTTCAATTTGTACAGCCCTTTTGGGAGAAGGTTAGTATTGAGTATTGCATGCATAATTAGCAAAAGTTATATTATACGGATATATTAATACTACTTGTGGCTGGAAATTTTGATCGCGATATCAGCGTATTTCTTCATTCGCAGAAGATGCGATTGAAAACGAATTAATACCTGTATCCTTCATTATTGCCTGATTTTGAAAGATGCATTGGTATGGCACATGGCCCAGAATTTACGTTACTTTATCTACAGCTTGATAATCAGTACCGGTACTTAGCTACAAGTAGTTCCGAAAACTTGATATTTGCCTGCTTCAGTTTCGTAGGAAATAAAACTCAAATAAATACTGTTTTGGATTTGAGAAACTGATTTTCTCATTTACTGTTATCCAGGGTTAATCTGGCTCCTTGTATACCGCACCGAAAAATATCAAAAACTTAAGATTGAGGTTGAGAAAGGAAGTAAGAAACGTAAGTATGATGAGAAAGTTGGTACATTATTTGTACTATCTTGGTAAAATTTTACATTTCGTCATCTTCATTTGCAGATTTGTACCTCCATTGTTTTTAGGTCTTCTTTAGTGCCGACGTAACCGTTTCATTGTTTTCATTTTATTTGCTATTGACATTCAGATGTTTCTTGAGACATTTCCAAATTAAGGGAGGGGCTGTTTAAATCAAAATTGGTCGGATGGCAGCCCAAAAATGCTGAATAAAAAGCCAAGAAAAGTAAAAGAATTTACGCTCTGATCTGTTCTTACACAATTTTGTCATTTTGTTAACTTGAGTTGCTGAATAATGAATGGCTCGTGGAACTACGGGTTGTAACACGCCGTTGCTGTCATTTGTTGGTGAATTTTTCATTCTGTTCAATCATTAGGCAGGCGTGTAGCATTGGGGAAGATAAATGGAGACAACCCAGCTGAAAAGTTGACTTTTTTTGCCTTTTGAGAATGAAATTTGCTTTTATCCCAAGTTTCCTCCCCCCTTCTCTGGAAAAGTGGTTTTGCTATGGCCCAGTCGTTAGGTCTATTTCACCTTGTTATTATTAGAAATATTACACTGATACTTCTTTTTTACTGCCGAGCCGAATGCTCGTTTGTTAATCTTTCACTGGTCTGTTCTCTCAGACTGGTTAAAGTCGAAACGATTTCTCATTGTACAGTCTATGACTTGTGTTTTCAGTGGAAAGAAAGAAAGAAGTACTCAGCGACTCGCTGGATAAACAACAGAAGAAGAAGATCGAAAGAGAAGAAGAAAGGCTGAAAAATAACAATAGAGATATGTCGTTCGTGAAAATGAAATCTATGCTAGCCATCGGATTCGTTTTCACCGCTCTTCTTGGCATGTTCAATAGCATGTATGTTTGTTCTTTGTCTTTTACGTGATTCGTCCCTGTGACGTTATTCAATGACACGAACCGCATTTTCCGCTGCTGCAGATTTGATGGACGTGTCGTAGCCTTCCTTCCATTTCAGCCGATATCATTGGTGCAAAACCTTACTCATAGAAATCTTCCAGGTGAAGACTTCACGGAGTGCTCATTCATCTTCTTGTACATTTTGAGCACCATGTCCATCCGGCAGGTGAGTCATCTTTCCTAATGTCTCTGCCTCATTTCAGTTTCAAATATAATGTAGTAACATGATGGGTATTGTTTTAGAACATTCAGAAGCTATTGGGTTTTGCTCCTTCAAGAGCGGTGGCTAAGCAAGGAGGTAGTTTATTCGGACCGTCGATGGCGGGACAACAGTTTAAATAGAATCTAGTCTTATGAACAGAAAGATCCATTGATATGGGTAATTATCTGCGACCATTTTCAGACGTCGGGACTCATTTGTTGTTAACGTGAACGTAACATGGTTCGGGAAGTTCGTGGTTCCGATGTATTTTCTGAAATTTTCTATTTCATTATTAAAACAGGAGTCTATATGAATAGGGAAGTGGTTTTTGACACTAGTGCTACAACAATACAGAATCAAGTAAAGTACGGGTTGTACTCAACAATAACGACAGAGATTTTAATCAAATGATCTTTCATCAAGATTTTTGGTCAACAACTACATGAAACATTTACAAAAATACAAAACAATAAAATATGAACAGAATCTTACACGGATGCTTTTCTTATTCAATTGGTTAACTTATAGAATATATTTTTCAATAAGAGGCTGTTCTTGAACAACTCTGTTGAAATTGAATCGGGTCAGATCAATAGTCTGATAATATCCTATCATAAAATGTTCAGCGAAAGCCCTTCCGATTCCAGGAGCGTATTGATAAGCTAAAAAACAGATCGCAAACACGAAAGCTCAAAATCAGAAAGAAGTATGAAGGTGAGAAAATTGAAAGATGAAACCAACCTTTGTTTCCAAATCCAGCGGCTATGTAGAAATTGTGGTATGCCGGGTGCATACCAATGATTGGGTTCCCGTCAAAAGCATTGTAATCTTCGAAATAAGTGTAAACTGATTTAAGCTAGAGGACATCAATTTCGATCATTCAATTAGAACGCTTGCTTGTATGAATAACTGGATAAAGAACTACAATCACTTCGAATTAATCGAAGGGGCTCCTCGTCGAAAATTTCATTCGAATTAACTCCCGTAATATAGAGTAGTTCCATTTAAAAGCTTCTTAATAAAAATGTCGGTCAGACACTATCAACCAATATACTAAGTTTCCGAAGCCGGCTCGCAGACAGACAGATTATCACATTTTAACCAGAATTTTCTTCGGTTCAAAAGTTCAAGACAATCATATTTTTCTGCAACCCAGCATCAGACAGATATAATGTCAAGTCTAGCGGATCTGACTCACCGTGTTCAGCAGCACTTCTACGTGAATTCTCTTAATCTTAAATTATTTAACCGATCAAAACATTGAAATGGCTGGTGAAGTTTATAAGCCAGTATTTAACTCACATTCAACTGCTCGAATACTGGAACTCTGTTAGCCAACAGCGGCCACACTCTGTTATAAAAGTAATCGGTATCGGGTTCCAAATTATCCGTTCTAGGTTCTTCTGACGGAGGCGGAGGACAGCCGCAAATGTAAGTATTACTCAAACCTTCTCGTCTAGTATAAAATCAAAAATGTTACCACTACACTACACTTGTGTCAATTTTTTCATTATTTATCCTAAAACAATACCTGAAGAATAAGCCACTGGGATCGTTAACTAATGGTGAGCTGACACTAGGTCCTCCATCTGGTGCTTCGAAACAGTACACATAACGCTTCCTTTAGAAAATGAACAAAAAGAAAATGAAACCGATCATGAAAGACATGAGCTCAACTTTGCTGATTCACACTAACCTTTTTTCTATAGGCACTTCAAACTGAAACATTCCTCCATTTTCTTTAGTAATATGCAAAAGATTTTTTGTGAAGTCACCGGTGTTTCCACCAACAGCTAAAAAACAGTGTGCGAACGTAAGTTTCCTTATGTTTCCATTACTCTCTTTGAGCTGCCAATCATAACATGAGATTAATGTTAATTTTACGATTGAAGAGATAAAAATATTCGATTTAAAACACTCTTACGACGACTTCAGTGCAAGGTTGGTATTCTCCGAGCCTAAATCCTTTCATGTATGCCATTTGGGATGTAGTCTCATCATACAGAAATTCTAATGGCTCTGCTTCCACAAACAACACTCCTTTTCGCATAGCTGCAGTTTTTATATTGAGTAAATAATCCAAAGGATCAAACCTGCATAAAATCGAACAAAAATCACGCTTATTGCAGCATTCAATTTCCAAGAATATAAAAACTCAACATCCTCAAGGATCATACCTATGTAAAATCTAATACAAATCATGTGTATTGTAGCATTCGTTTTTAAGGGTAAAATAACGAAGTTCAATATTTACCAGCCTTCGTCGAGAAGTCCATGGCAGCCAAAGGCGATATCGTTAGTATTCAACCATGGGAAACGTTGACCGAGTTGGAACGCTGTCATCATTTCCGTGTGAACCCCAAAGTTCCTAAAATAGAAATGCATCACCGGATCACAAAATAAAAAAATGTACCGGGATCTGACACTTCATAGAATCGTTCCCAAAAATCAACTAACCCCAGTTCAATATGACGTTCTTTCAACGTGTCAACACTTTTTTTGGAAGCTATATTCAGATGTCCGAAAGGTTTAAAAGATATTGGTTGTACATCATCTAAAATCATCAAGTGTTTCGTTATATCCCTTACGAATTCGGCTGCAAATTTAGCCAGCAGAATGTTTTCTTTCAAGCCGAACTGCTGAGTTAGATGTCCGACAGCTAGTTGCGGGATCACATTGATCATCTAAGCATAATAAAATAATGGCTATATCAGTAATAAGGAACTGTTCCGTGGCAGCTGAGAATGATACTTCACTACAGCCTTCCGAGGAGTGCGCCGTAAAATTTTCAAAATATTAATTTAGCACCCTTGAATACTAGATATTTTCAATATACGAAATTACCGAGTCGTTCATGAACTCATCTGCATCGAGTTTCCTATCAATAACAATTATATCCATCCGATGACCTCCAAGCGTTTGCAACCAATAGGCTATAGATGCACCGATGGGACCGGCGCCGATAATCAACACCTCTACATCTCCGGGGATCACACGTCGTCGAAAGCTGTTGTTCTTCGGATCTTTAAGATATTTTCCATATTGTTTGAATTCATCCTTGAAAATTTCCAACATACTCCTATGATAAACGCCGATTTTGTGTGTTGGTTCTGGATAGAAGCTACGAAGTTCTCCGTCGTCTAAATCGTTGGATGTATCATCCTCAATTCTATCGTACACTTTAGGCGGCTTCTCATCCGGCAGTTCCTCTTTGACTGGATTACCCTTCTGCGAATCCCCGACATCTTTGGAACTAATCGTTCGTTGAAGAGAGTGGTTAAACTTTAAGAACTTAGTCGAACACGTGCTAGATCTCAGAAACTTCAATATCGAATGCATAGTGCTCGAAGGGTGAGGTCGGAGAGTATTGTACGCAAGACCATACGTATTCAATTCCAGAAACAGTCCGATTATTTCAAGAAAATGATTTGACGCGGTATTATGGAAGAGTTAATGGATCAACTATGCCCCTATAGAAGACCTAAATGAGTACAAATTTCACATTACAGATTTAAAAATTGAAGAAAAAATAGAACAAAAATTACACTCTCACACTTTGATGTCTGATAATGATAATTTTGAATTGATAACAGCGCCTGCACATGAACTTCTCGATGAGCTTTTGCCAGTGTTGCCACTTGCTAAGGATTCGAACGCGTCCATCTGCGATCAAACCGTGACCATGTTGTTCACTAGTGTCGGTAGGGCTCTATAGTTTCACCTGGGTATACTAAGCCGCCATTTTGGTTCATACTGCGCCCGTGGATGCCGAATCCGACTATGCGAAGCGTAACGCGTAGTCAATTCGGCATCGACGGGCGCAGTATGAACCAAAATGGTGGCTCAGTATACCCAGGTGAAACTATAGAGCCCTAGTGTCGGTAGGGATACTATAGTTACACACAGGTATAATGAGCCGCCATTTTGATTCGCACCGCGTCCGTCGATGCGGAATTGACTACGCGGTACGCTTCGCGTTGTCGGATTCGACCAGATTCGACATTCACGGGCGCGGTGCGAATCAAAATGGCGGCTCATTATGCCCGTGTGTAACTATAGTATCCTTAGTAGGTTTGTTCGTTTTGTCACAGAAGGTTAGGGGAAGGGTCGTGGCAGGTGATGAGGAGTCGACATCAGGTCATGGCAAAACTGATTTGTGACGTCACAGGTTGGGTTAGTGGTAGGTCGAGGGTAGCTCATGTTATGGTAAACATAAACAAATTCTTATCTAATTCAGTTCAACTTATCAGTTTCATGAAATTAATGTATCGTCGGTGGCCCGGTTAAAACCTGCTATGTGTCAATGTTATCGAATATCAGTCTTTTACACCAATGGATTTGTATTTTCAAGACGGATCGACTGGTAATATCAGTTATGTGAATAGTTCACTTTATGGCCACACAGAGCGCTTAATAAGAAAAACCTGCTATGTGTACTGCTCCTAAGAGTGGTCTTGGAAATCGAACAATACCTGCTATGTGCGCGATTTTTATTGATACTGGATTTCGTAATTTTTAAGTATGATAAGAACGGCGGTATTCGAGGTTCTGGCCGGTGTTTTTCATTTAAACTATTATTTCGGATGGCGAATCCGTTCTACCATTACTTTTTAAGGTTTATTTTAATGTAAAACTAATCTGGAGAGAATAACTTCAAAAAAAATTGTGTTCTCGTTGTGATTTTCTTTAGAAATTACCATTGGTACGATTTGTTGATGTTTGTATGAATTAATTGAATAAAAAAATGACAAAAGTAAAGGGAGAAGATAGTAATTGTGAGAATTTTTCAGCAACGGTGGAATATTGAATTAAAATCTAACAATGCTATGTGTAATAAGAAAGCCAAGCAAAACCTGCCATGTGTACACAATCGTAATTTCCAGCATTTTCTATAGGCTTACATCGATTAAATTGTCCAATCTGCGAATACCAATTAATCCGGGAGTTATTTCTGCACCCGGAATAATAATTCTCAAACTCTTGACTTATATTTCTGATTTTTAATAACCGTTTCCAGTAGTAATCTGCGTCTCCTGAAAAATTCATGTTTTTGCACATGGCAGGTTTTAACCGGGCCACCGACGGTATGCTGTATGTATACTCTATGATTTAAAACTTCAAATAAAGTTTAAATGATATCATTTTTGTATAACTTACAATTGTTTGCGGATTCTTCGGAATCAGACAGTGATGAGGATTTACGCTGTTCACAGCCACCTGTAAAGGCGATCGTATTAGCGGATAGCGAAGACTCTGAAGTAGAAGAATGCGCCATTTTAACTAGTAATTCCGCCGGTATCGTTGCAAGACAGTTTCGAGTGCGGGTGAAGAATTATATCGCGGTAATTCAAAACTATCCTGACGAGGATTTCCTTTCCCATTTTCGTGTAAGTCGAACATTGGCTTACGGTTTAATTAATGAGTTCGGAGACACCGAAATTTATAAAATTTTGGGAAGGTAAGGTGAACAGTTCCTTTGTGTGACTTGTAACTTCGTAAGTTTTTTTTTGAAACACGTGTAATTATTCTTCGTCTTTGTGGGAATTTTTGATCTACAGATTCTACAGGTAAAGAACCCGTAACAGCAGAAGCTCACATTTTATTATTTCTATGGTTCGCTGGACATCAGTCCAGCAGTTATCGAGATGTTGCCGACCGTTTTGATGTTTCTCTCAGCACAATGTATGAAATTATAAGTCGAGTAATAGACTTCCTCTTAGCTAAGTCACCCACCATAATTCGATTACCGAATAATGAAGAGAAATTAGCCACGGATATGTACTACAGACAGCGATACAACTTTCCCGGAATAATCGGTAAGACACTGCATGCACCGACCATCAGAGGTATCCGAAGTGAGAGAAACTGCAGAACTAATTTAAGCTTATTTTCCCTAGGAGCACTCGATGGATCCCATGTCAAAATTGACCGTCCATCTGAAGATCAGGAGTCATATTTTAATAGAAAGCACTATCATTCTATGCAGCTGCAAGGATTAGTAAACCATGAAAAAAAATTTATTCATGTTTTCATCGGCTACCCGGGTTCTGTGCATGACGCTCGAGTATTTAACGAATCAGATCTTCCAGAAAAGTTACAAAATATGTGTGATGGTCAGAAGTACAACTCGATTATTGCATACAACCGTTGTTCGAAAAGTAAACGGAGTAGTTACTTTTTATCTTCTTTTTTTCAGATGGCTCCTACATATTGGCTGATAGCGCATACCCACTGCGACCGTATATGATGGTTCCTTACCGAGACAATGGACATTTAACCCAGGCTCAAAGGCGTTTTAATAAACGACTGGGGCAATGTCGTGTCACAGTTGAACACACGTTCGGGCTTTTGAAACAAAGATTCCGTCAACTTTACTTCTGTAAATTAAAAAAAATATACCGCATCGCAACATTTATACACGCGTGCTGTGTGTTGCACAATATGGCCAATGTAGATGACTTCCACGGTGAATTACATCAACCAGAAGAGGATATGGTAGTCGAAGAAGTCGAAATTTTTAGAATGGAAGAAACAGGGAACGAAATTCGCGATAACTTAGCCCAACAGTTCTGAACTGGATGCAGAGTATGAAGCAGATCTTGCGTTCGTACAACACAGCCTCCATGTAATATATTGCATTTGTGGTTCAAATAAATGTTGCTACTTCAGTATTGAATCATATTTATTGTTTTTTAATAATACTAAGGTAACTTACTCTCATTCTGCTTACAGTGCAGGAATAAAGAAAGTGTATTATACATTTTTTGCAGTACGATCACGAGATTCTTGCTTCTTCCTTTGAAATTGAGGTACCCCAAGTTTCTCAGCTTCTGTTTTGAATACAGTGCATACTTCTTGTAATCTTTTGATTTCCTTTTTCAGCAGAAGATTCTCAGCTTGAATTTGGTGAAACCTGCTTTCCTCCTTTTTCAGCGCACGGTTTCTTGCTTGGAGTTCATGAATCATCGTTTTCAGCTCCTGATTCTGTTTCAACAACTTTTCACAGCGTTCTCGTATAAAACACGTAGTACACTCACTATCTCCCATCATATATAGTTGGAATTAAACCCCGAATGTTATTGGTAACTCGATTCAGAAATCCTTTATAAAAACAAAAATAATGCAAAATTTTCCTACTACATGCAATGCTACTGATAAGAAATTCTTCTAAGCATTTATTTGTACACCCAGTTTGCTTACATCTCGACTTTCTTAGGCTGCTCCCACAGGAAGGTACAACGAAGGGCCAATTCAGTAACCAGAAACTACTTCTGCAGGTGCAGGGATTTTGGGTTTCACTTCTTCGGTCAATCCAGAGAAATCTTTCAATAAGTGTGAACCTAGTGAAAGAAAAACGATCTCATTGAGCCTGTCAGCCTGTGAGTGTGGAATGAAATGGTACACCCCTGGCAGGACGAGAAAATGGGCGATTTTCTAGAACTAAAACGTAAATGAATCAGCAAATCTTATAATAGAGACCAGCAAGAAGAA
This sequence comes from Acanthococcus lagerstroemiae, assembly GCA_031841125.1. Lineage (NCBI taxonomy): Eukaryota > Metazoa > Arthropoda > Insecta > Hemiptera > Eriococcidae > Acanthococcus > Acanthococcus lagerstroemiae. The sequence goes on along the minus strand of CM063108.1, from coordinate 36,078,104 downwards.
GTGATGGTACAAACAGCAGACTTTCTCAATAAGATATAACATTGATGTACCGTGCAGGGTAAAATCAGAGTAGTGCAACAAAGCTGCAGTAATATGACTTCTGAGTAAAAGATGAGCTGAAGGAGCTGGGACCAGTCACTAGGTGACATGTGAGCTTCCTTGGAGTAGGGTTCCCGGATGTACTCAGAGAGATTCACATTTGGTTCTTGTGCCCATATTGTTTTTATCATACACCCCTTAACATGAAATGTCTTCCATAATTCGTTCTTTGTTTCATGTATGTCATTTAAAAGCTGTGCATGTATTAAAAACAAGTATGGGGCTTCGCCTGTTGGCCGTGTCGCACCTCACTGGTCCACTTGTTACTCAGTTTTTCTGCGTCAGACCTCTTTATTCCTCAACTGAGGTTTAGTGGTGGCTGCTTGACCGACTCGCATAACCAAACCCTAGCTCTATCAATCCAACCCAACCCTACCGCAACCACTCTTACCTATCATGGTGACCTCCCCCAACCTCCATCCTGTCACTGCACCTTCTTCACCACCATAGCCGCCTCCCCCCGCAAGACGTACTATCTAAGCATACCACTTCTGTCATGACCTTAGTCACAAGGGCTCCTGCTGGAGGATGGGACTTGCATTGGAGGAGGACACAAGGGGGGAGGGAGGTGCAAAGCCGGTGTCTGGGGAGAAGGCTCGCAAGAAGGCATCTAGTGGTGGAAGAAGTGAGCTGTAGTTGGTGGTGGAGACTCCTCTTATTTTTCCTATTTCAATACAAACCGGTTCAATTCTGCTACAAACTATTCTCAGGCACCGCTGACTCTGCGCCTCCCACCAATAGCGTTTTTCGGCTAAGGGGGCTTGAGATCGATGAAGACATCTGTTCATTATTCTCTAATATACTCTGACTTTTCTAAATTATTTTTCTCTCTCGCTCTCTCTTTCTCTCTAAATTAAAAATCGCACCTATTATACCTCACCTCCGCCCTCCCCTTGAAAAAGCTCCGCATGGCATGTACATCGACCACTACAGTCTACTTCCTTCAAAAAAAAAAAAAAAATACTGCGTAGTCCAGAATTTCGAACTGCTGATTTTTTTATATACATGCCATTACTACTGTTTTTGCCTCTCTCCTTGAAAAAAAAATTCCATTGATATGGAAATCCTGACCCACCACTACTTATTACCTGTTGTGAAGTGTGCTAGGCAAAGGGGGAAGACATCAATGACTAAAGGGGGTCTCGTGATGGAAGAGTGTGCTCCCTAGAACTGGTTGCGTCAGGAAACGAATGTGATACTCGGAATTCGTAATTTTGAAAACCTCAGTGGATTGTTTTTAGATCGTGGTTCAAATTTTGGATTTTGAAGCCTTAGAACTAGAAGAATGTGAAATTCGGAGTAAGCGGCGTGGAAAACCCCCTTTCAGATACTTTGTATGTTAGACTGTAACACTTCCATTCTGGATGAGTTTCTGCCCCCTGCCCCCAAAAATGCACGAATTTCGAAATTTTTCTGGGATTCTATTTTCGAGAATAGGTCTTTCCAACAAGGTGCATAAAGACATTGCATCAGCGAAAATCGAAAACGTAAAAATAACCACTGCTGACTCAAATTTTTGAATTTTCTGTCCCTGGGATTAGTCAAATCGGAAAAATAACGCAATATTCAAAATCAGCGACCTGAGAAATCCCATTTTCAATAGTTTGTTTGATAAATCATCACACTTCTATTCTGGGTAGATCTTGGTTATTTCTAGGCCGCTTGCCCCCAAAACTATTTTCAAATATTTTCACGGATTCATATTTTGGTGTAAATGGCGTTTCCAACGATGTGCATGAAGGTTAAAGGTATACCTTTCCATTTATGATTCCGAAGTTTGTAGGACGTTCCAGTCCCCTATAAAAGGGTAGAAAATCTTTTAAGTCGTTAAGAAACTAGACTTTGCGATATAGGAAGATCAGAATTGGTCCCGGAAAGATCGGCTCATCGGTTCAAAAATGAACAGGGGAAACTTTCGTGAAACACCCTTTGTGTATACAGCACCAACATTTTCAAAGCTAATTAGCTAAAATTGAATGCGACGACTGCGAATTTGTGCCCATTGGTCAACTCATTTTCTTAGATCTAATTTGCTGCTTGTGTCTCTGTTGCATGCCAACATCAATCTTGCATCAATTTTTGTAACTGTCGGCCAATTTTCACAACTATAATTACTTCAGGCGGTCCCCCACACCCCCTCTTCGTACGGGCTCTGGTAGGAGTAGAATGTTATAAGGGCTGTTGGGTGTGCACACATGTGTCTTCAATCGATATGGGTGATACTGAAACATTACATCCATAAGTTTCATTACCTTCGTCTATTTGTAATGATCATATCAGCTGACTCCTCCACAGAAGATGATGAGCCGTTTGGAGATGATGGTTTTGAACACAATGGGCTAGGAACAATAAATTTGCATTAGCCACGTTATTTTGAAAGGGTAAAAAATGTGAAAATGTTGAACAAGAATAAAATTATTTTACGATTTATTCGGGTTGACGAGGGTCCCAATAGTACTACCGGTTACAACAGTTGGATTGTACGCATGGTTTTTGTGAAACATGGCTTCAAGTTCGCTGTATAAAACATGAAAAATTAATTTAAGTACCTACAGAAATTACAATTCAAGAAATTCCAGCCTGTTTCTGAGCTAATGAAAAGTACATGTTTTACTACATACTCATAAAATTGGCATGTGTGCGGAGATTCGCCGGTTTTTAAATTTTTGGCCTTGGTTTTCTTGAATGCTTTGGTCAACGATTTAATTTTATCTTCTACCTGCTTGGCCGATACTTGGTATCCAAATACTGATACATTGGTACATGGACGCTTTCGTTTTAAATGTTTTGGGAAACAGTTCCGATTTTTCTTTATATAGACTTAATAATAATTTACTCTTATCATTTGGCCAGGCACACTTGCTACTCAACTGCGTAGATCCATCTTCCTGCAATAATATAATTTAAAAGAATGAAGATATAATTTGCTAAGCATCAGAGCAGTGCAAGATACCGATAACTGTAGTACTCGTGGTATCATATCGTTGCAGAGCGACTACGATTACGTACTCGGTAGTCGGTTTCACGATGCCGATACCGAGTATACTCGTTCAGGAATCGTTTAATGATTAGCGCTGTATTATGACTCATCTCTGGGCGAGCGTTTCATCTTCATACCATGTTCCTAGGGTAGGTTAGGTGGTAGGGTGCCAGATAATATTTGTTACGAGTTGATACTTGATAGTGCAGTAGTGATGCCTTATCAGTGATACTCGAAATCGACGATACCATATTACAAAAACGATTACCTGTCGCTACAATACCGAGTACTATTCAGTATCGTAAAAAAGCGATACGATACACACTACTCGTATCGTGCACTGCTCTGCCAAGTATATAACTATAAATTTGGTAACCATTTTCCAAGTACCGTCTGTTCCGTCAATTCCGATACCATATTGGGCACTTCATCTTCAACTGGACTTTGAATTTCTTTCTCCTGAACTAAATTTTCGTTTTCAATGTAATATTTCTGCAACGGAAAAACAAACCAAGCTCAGAGCACCGAGTTCTAGTGTAGCTAGTTGTAAAATGAATTCCCCCAAAGACTACTTACATCTGCAAGTTCGAGAATATCTTTTCGCACTTCATATTGCTTGCCGTCGATAATGAACGTCTGAGCAGTTGCAACGACTACTTTTAATCCATCTGAGAAAAGGATTTTTGTTTCAGAACTCAAACAACAGGTAACAGATATGTAGTGAGCATAAAGGTAATCTTACCGTCGAACTCGCACAAGTATTCACCCAGTTTCAACTTTTTACACCTCATTAATCCCATGACTTTTGTTACACATTTAATAACTTGAAATGAAAACAAAATCCGAAATGTGGATAATTTCAAAGGTTCGCTTTTGGCGGTAAGACGTGCCAAGTGATAAAAGGGTTTGTGTTGATGCTCAACCCAACGTCGGACTTGGGGCACATATTAGTGACCTGGGTTCAATTCAATGACGTCACAGACCTGACCTGGTGGACAAATAAAACACCAACCATGAAACTAGGTCACCTTGCATGACGTCATATGTACAAAACGAACGCCACTTTTTGTAACCCGTGTCAAAAACTAACCACAGGTTCAACATTTGCGTCAAAACGAACATACCTAGTGTCACTCAATTGGAATATAAAACTGCACTAGAGTGCGCTGCAAAAACACCTGCGCGGGTGTTAGCAAGGGAAAATGAAAAAGTGATCATGTGTATCAAAGTCATATAGATACACCAAGTCGTTCGACTCTCCATTTAACTAATGTTAAACTTCGTATGTTACGATAATTTATCCCGATAGCAGCGCTGGCAGCGTTCGACTGCCGTGAAATCAATGTAAACGTTGGGAGCCCTAACAAGGTTTTGCGTTTATCTCAATAATGGTCGAGTTTTATGAAAAAGTGAAAAGAACAAAATTTATTCTACCTGTTATTTTCTATCAGGTAAGATGAGTTTCAAAATTTTACCCATAAAAATTTCGAATTTACTCGCATTTGATGGGAAATTCTAAGGTGAACAAATTTAGCTCTTTCCAATTTTTCATCAAAATTGATCGTTTTTGAACTAATCCGCAAAAACGTAAAAATGTCCATATAAGCGCTATGCAAACAAAGGAGTTCAGCGATAGCAGCGCGCTGGCATGACGGCAGAACGCGGAAACGCGCTAGTCGTCTAACTTGGTGTATCTATATGACTTTGATGTGTATTTTCAAATAGAAGCACTGCTATCTTTTGATAAAACACTTTATCTGATCATACTTTATTGAACAGAAAACATAAAGAATGGAATACAACAATCTTAATAAACCACGAGAACACTCGATTACGCCATGTTGGCTATAACTGTAACTAACAATGTTACCAACCTACCAACAGCCGCCCTTAATCGAAGTATTTTTAATTTCTACAAAATACGAGATTATACAATATTCATTAATTCACGAAAATATTGAAATTTAACTTTAGGCAAACTCTTGGTAAATACGTCAGCTAACATATCCTTCGACTGCACATATTTTAAGGTGAACATATTTTTCTTAATATAATCAACAATAAAATTCGTTTTAACAGCTATTTGCTTACAACGAGCATTATTTTGATAATTATATAATAGTTTAATAGCAGATTGATTGTCTTCATAAATTGTTACTGGTTTACAAACAGGAATAAACATATCTTCTAAAACGTAAATTAAATGCAATAATTCGCAACAACTACCACAGACTGCAATAAATTCCGCTTCCGTACTAGATAGAGCTACAGTTTTCTGTTTCTTAGAACACCAAGAAATAGGATCTCCAAAAACCTTAATAATTTGACCAGACACCGACTTTCGATCATTAACATCATTGCCATAGTCAGCATCCACAAATCCAACCAATGCTGAATCATCCAAGGCAGAAAATTTTAAAGATAATTCACGAGTGTGATATAAATACTGAAGAACACGTAACAAATAGTGAAAGATTTCATCATTGGCTTTGTCTTGAAATCGAGAGAAATACGACACGGCATAACAAATATCTGGTCTAGAACAAACCATCAGATACATAACACTGCCCAAAAGTTCCTTAAAAGGCAGTTTAGTCAAAACATGAGACTCTTGAAGACGAACTTGCAATTTTTCTTCCATTGGAGTATGGACTATACGAGAATCTGTAACTCTAAACTTCTTAGCCACATTTTCAATCATATCAACTTGGTTTATGAAATACGAACCATCAATCAATTTAACATTGATACCCAGAAAGTTTGAAACTTGACCCAGATCCTTAACCTTGAAGTTTGAGTTTAATGAAGAACTCAACCGAGCAGAAACATCACTGTTGTCTGATGCGACAATAATGTCATCTACATAGATCAAAACCAGACAATAATTAGAAGAATCTTTCAGCACAAAGAGACAATGGTCATGTTTGGATTGCTTGAAACCAAATTTCGTCAAAACACTGACCAACTTATTGTTCCAGGCAAGAGGGGCTTCTTTGAGACCATAAACGGCCTTCTTGAGCCGAAGAACCTTTCCTTCAGGTACAACAACGTGTTCAGGATTCTTAATATATACCTCCTCCGACAGTTCACCATTTAGAAATGCGTTTTTTATATCAATCTGAGTAACTATAAGATTTTTCTTCAGTGACACAGATAAAACCGTACGAAATGTGCTCAACTTTGCGACTGGAGCTCTAACTTCGTTTTCAGAATTGAGCTTTTCAAAACCACGAACAACCAGCCTGGCTTTATACAAAGGTTTACCGTTTTCACTTTTTATGCGATACACCCAACGAGTGGAAATTAAATTCATGCTGTCTAACTTATCGACAGGTTCCCAAACATCATGATCTTCGAAAGCTTTTAGCTCAGCATTGATAGCTTCCTTCCATTCTGCCGAACTATGATCGATTTCCTGAATACTAGACATGAAGTAACCATACAAGACTTCATTTGATTCCTTGAAATCAATATCATCGACATAAGCACAATTAGTAGTTACATTACGATTACCGAAATACATCTCATTTTCCAGCCAACGAACTACGTCTCGGCTGTACAGAATTCCCTTCGAATTCTCATGATAGAAATACCATCCATTTACACCATAACCAAGGAAAGCACATTTTTCAGAGTGTACGTCCAATTTCTTTCTTAACTCTTTAGGGATTTGAATGTAAGCAGAGCAACCAAAAATTCGCAAATTCTTAACCACTGGCTTCCGTTTGAACCAAAGCTCAGCAGGAGTGACCAGACGACTCAAAGCCGATGTTGGACTTCGATTAACACAGTATGTCGCTGTCCGAAGGGCTTCATCCCACAAATCCCGAGGACATTCAGCATCAGAAATCACAGTCACAACTTTTTCTACTAAGGTTCTATTCATCCTCTCACTTACTCCGTTCAATTCGGGAGTGTAACGAGGAGTGTATTCTATGTCGATTCCATTTGCTTTGCAAAAATCCTTAACTTCCTTCGAAGTGTACTCTCCACCTTGATCACAACGGAATACCTTTACAACTTTACCAAGCTGCGTACGACATTGATTAACATAATCTTTCAATTTTTCACAAACTTCACTCTTGTTTTTGATTAAATAAACCGTAGTGAAGTGAGAGTAGTCGTCTATAAATGACACAAAATACTTATTACCTGACAATGAGATAGGAGATATTGGACCACAGACGTCAGTATGAACACGATCGAGAATTGATTCAGCTCTGGTTCTCGTACCATCAAACCACTGACGAGTTCCTTTACCCTTACAACATGCTTCACAAACTTCTGAACTTTTAGGATCATCCATGCCATCAACCAGATCTTTATCAAATAAAGTTCGAACATAAGAATTATTCAAATGACAGAAACGTTGGTGCCACAAATTGCAATCAAATATTTCAGCGTTAGATAGCAGGATTGACGGACTGGAAGTAACCTTCACATAGGTTTCATACATATCTCTAGACAGAGCTTTACCAGACAAGATTCCAGCACCGTTAGAATCGCAAACTTTTACCATAGAATCCTTAATTGTGATTACAAAACCAGATTTGTCTAAAATTCTCAAACTGATTAAGTTTGCAGCAGCTTCCTGTGAATAAAGAACATTGTTAATCGAGCATGGAATTCCTAAATTCGTAGTACATTGAATCGTTCCTATCTTTGTAACATTAAAACTTGCATTATTCTTAGCTACTTTTACAACTAGAGGTTCTTTCAACGTAATGAATTTTGAAAATACAGAGTCGTCATTTACAATATGACGATTAGCTCCTGAGTCCAAGTAGAACTTGATAATTGATTCGTTAATTTCTGAATTGGATGAGTTACAACAAAACACTTTACCAGAATCATTATCGTTGGAATCGTAACATGCTATAAACGATACCGGTTTATCTCTTCCTTCCGGAATACTCGAATTATTTTCAGCTACCGCGGCCTCAGCATGCATATTGTTACCTTGTTGGCTTTCTCGATTCTGACCTAAATGTTGCCTACGACGACAGTCCTGAATTTTGTGACCATACAGATGACAGTAATTACATCTGCCAGGAAAGAATGTTCCCGAGCGATGAACGCGACTGTATCCTCTTCCTCGATCGCTATTATTATTGTACTCCCTGAATGACTGATCAGATATTGACTTAGTTTCGTCGAAACTTCGACCTTCACGATGCCCATGATGATTACCACGAAAATTTCTTCCTCGACCACGATTGCCACCAAATAATTTAGCATGGAAGGCGGCAACTTCAATTCTACCTTCATGACTTGAATTAGTTCTCTCACCTTGAGGACAAGTAACTGATTTACGAGCTTGAGTAGCGAGCAGTCTCTTTTTGATGTATTCAGCGGAGAGTTGTTCATCAGTGACAGCACCGAGAGATTCTATGACAGCTTCAAAACGAGATCCCATTGATAGGATAAGCTGATTAACGATTTCTGCTTCTGACAACTTGGCTCCGGACGCTACTAATTCATTTTTGATATCATCAAATTTCAAAAAATGTTCCTCCAGACTGACCTTATCGTTGAATTTGAGGCTTTGCCATCTTGCACGAAGAAGCACTTGATCCATACTGCCCGTTCGACCATATTGTTTCTTGAGGGCATTCCAGGCATGAGAAAAACAGATGTGGGACTTTACAAAACTGATATACTGAGGTTCCACATTTTTCATGAATAGCATGATGGCCAACGAGTTCTTGCGTTTATCAAATCTCGGGTCATTTTCGTCAGAGACTTCCAATACATCTTCGATGGAATACAGCTGCAGAGCATGGTGAAAACCGAAAGAGAAATCATCGAAGTTTTTACCGTTAAATTTTGAGACGGCGCTCGCTGCGAAGTTTGGAACTGTGAAGGATTCGTGTTCCGCATCATCACCCATCGTTTGATCATCTTGAACGTTTCTTGTTTTCTTGGAGCGAGACATTATTTTCACTTTGATTTGAGTAATCTGGGCATCCTGGGCCCGTAACCTTTTGATAAAACACTTTATCTGATCATACTTTATTGAACAGAAAACATAAAGAATGGAATACAACAATCTTAATAAACCACGAGAACACTCGATTACGCCATGTTGGCTATAACTGTAACTAACAATGTTACCAACCTACCAACACTATCTTCAGGATTGAAAAAAAAAACGAGTAGAAATTATTCTACCAGTAGAACTGATTATAATTGAAATTTTTGGAGATGATGCAGTTAAATCTAGGACAAATTTTCTTTGAAAGTGAATTTCTGATCGATGTGATGGTAGTTGAAGTTTGCTACACGCTTCACTCTTTCAAAGACGCAATAGTGCCAACATTTGCAACTGTCATTTATATTCCATTCCAATTGTCAACTTCTGAAACTGAAAAGGTGATCAAGGTTGATGTTCCCATAAGAAGACGTCAGACGTGTAAAGTTGGTATACCGTAAAGCTTTCGTAATTGCGATAAAGGTAATTTAATGCACTTTATTCGCTCACTAGTTGGATGAATAAGTTGATTTCCAAATTACTGTTTTCCTTATGGAAGTTTACCAAGAGTTGGGAGCCGGCCATTTTCGGAGCCCAGAGCCGAGAGTTGGCTCTCAAAAACAAAGAGCGGAGCCGCAGCCAAAAAGTCGGGCTAGGGAGCGGAGCCGGAGTCAAGGAGCTCGAGAAAACTGGGAGCTGGGCTCCCAAAAAAGAGCCGAGCTCCCTTTTGACTCCTCTGAAAAACCGGAAGCTGGCGCTATGGGAGCCTGCTCGCAGCTTTAATAGAGCTCAGGGTCAGAGGTGGTCAATGGAACGATTTTGCGATTTTCGACTCGAGCTTACCACCACCTTGTTCTCACTTGATTTTAGCATTTTCAGGGATTTTTGCAATTCTTTTTTTTTTTCTGCTTTTCTTTTCGTGTTTTCGTGTTTTTTTTAGCTTCGAACAATGTTTGATTTTTGCACTGCTGTATCTTTTGATATTGAAAGATAAAAATTTGAAAATCAATATGTACCCGATAAATTTATTAAATTATTAGATTATTACTCTAATAGGTTTTTTTTTTTTAATATAATAGAATAAAAATTAAATACAAAAAGAAAGTAGAAAGAAGTACAACCAGAACATTTTAAGATTTGAACATTTGTGACCTGACTCGTGAAAAGGCGGTTAAGGGGCAAAATTTTTAGAATTTTTTCGTTAATGCCATGTGAAAGAGCATGAAATTTCCTATAGGAAACATCGAAAATCTGAGGATCGATTTTTTTGCTCCTTAACCGCCTTTTCACGAGTCAGGTCATATTTCAAGTTTTAACAAAATCATAAAATAATTCTGAAATGCAAAAATAGCGGCCTCAGAAAGAGAAGAAATATCTAGCGCAAGTAGCCTTGCAGTAGCAATGCTATCATCTGCTAGTGCAGACCCTAAAAAGTTGCTGCATGTAACCATTCAGTACAGAGAGCCAGAGCTGGCTCTCAAGGAGCCGCTCTCCAGCAAAGAGCCGGACTGGTTCCTAAAGAGCTGGGGGAGCCAGGCTTGGGAGCAGAGCCGGAGCCAAGGAGCTGGACCTGGGAGCGGAGCCGGGAGCTTGGAGCCAGGAGCCCATAATTTGAGAGCGGAGCCGCTTCCGCGGCTCCCAACCCTTGAAGTTTACCATTGGTACAAAACGCGCTTGTAAGCAACTATACATGGGAAATGGAACAGTTTCAAGCTCATAAAGGAAAACTAGAGACCTCAATCTCTAAATTCATCTATTATAAGCCACAGGAAAACATTTTATTGACTAGAAAAAACAAATGAGGAGTTATCTGTCAAAAAGGCCCCTGACAAATGGGATTCCTATTTGTCAGGGGCTCTTTTGACAGATAACTCCTCAAATTCAAGTTATATGCATTCTTCTTTCTTCGTCCACGATCACCTTTGCTGCGCAGGGCTACCAACTTCGGAAACTCTCAGTTTGATCGCCTATGTTCGCTAATGTCGCCCTCCTGCAAATGTGAATGTGATCATAAATTTGTCACAAATAGAGCAATAATTTTCATGATTTTACCCATTTAAGAAATATTCAATGTAATGTTGGGGGAGGTTTCAAAAATTTTTGGTACGGCTCTTAAAATTATACAAAGAACCTGTAGAGGTAAAGTAATCATGATGCTTATTGTTTTTTTTATGACAAATAACCATTAAGAGAAAAATTGGTGTCACGTTAAATACACATTACTACACTTCCAAATACCTTCACATTATTAATAATTTTAGATAAATCAAAAAATATGGTCAAAGGTGAAAATGAATGAAAGATCAGTGATCATATGTTTTTTCAAATAAAAAAAAAAAACTGCTGTCTTCAGGAGGGTAAAAAACGACTAGAAATTATTCTACCAGTGGAACTGATTATAATTCAAATTTTTGATGATGATGCAGTTAAATTTAGGACAAATTTTCTTTGAAAGTGAATTTCTAATCGACTTAATGATAGTTAAAATAAATTTTATGAATAAATTTATTTGATTGAAATTTATTAATAATAAATTTAGGTAGTATAAAAATAAAAATGATATAAATTAAAACTAAAATTAATCCTGATAATTTGTTTTTAATTGATCGAAGAATAAAATAAAGAAATAAAAAATTTGAAGTTTGCTATACACAGTCATGGTAAATCATCACTCAAATTTTATAAAGGGCTGCCAACACTTGAAACTGTAAGTTTACATCCCAATGATTTACCATAAGCGCGTAGCAAACTTCAACTATCATTAAGTCGATTAGAAATTCATTTTCAAAGAAAATTTGTTCTAAATTTAACTGTATCATCACCAAAAATTTGAATTATGTTTGGGACCGGGCATCGGAAAATCGTCCCCTAGCGGCCAAAAATAGAAACTTTGAAAGAATGATCATGTAGGAGTGCAGAACCATTCAATGGCGGTGATAATGAAAAAAGTAAATCCATTTTCTTTTTATTTTGATTTTTCTAAAATTATTAATAATGTGAAGGTATTTGGAAGTGCAGTAATGTGTATTTAACGTGATACAAATTTTTATCTTTGTTATTTGTCATTTAAAAAAAAACAAAAAAAAAAAAACCATTAATCGTCATGATTACTCTACCTCTGCAGGTCGGAGAAAATATAATTTTAAGAGCCGTATCAAAAATGTTTGAAACCTCCACGAACACACGAACATTGTGTTAAATATTTTTTAAATGCGAAAATCATGAAAATTGTTAAATTTACACATAATTTTGATTGCCATGATCGTTCTTTCAAATTTTTATTGCCTAGAGCGATACTAGGGCGCCATACAAAAGTTCGAAAATGTTCAAACTAGGGAGAAGAAAAATAAGAGTAAATGATTCATACTTGCTTTAAACCAGTTAAATATTCTACCTACCTATATGAAAATTTAGGGAATTTTGTGATTTTCTTGAGGTGCAGTACATACATAATATATATGTATCTACTCAAGTGCGCAATTACCAATCCAACACCATTTCTAACTTCAATAAAAAAGCTTTGACTTTTACTTAAACACTCTTATAATCCATGAATATCTCGACTAAAACGATCAGCTGGTTAATAATCACCCGCTCAGCAACCTGTCTCATAAAATGAAACTGAACATGTTCACCGGTAATCTACATGAAAGCTTTCTCGTGTAAGACACAACTAGGAATTTATTTTTTAATGACTGATTTGTCTTGTTCTACTTCGTTAGGTTATTCAAAAGTGATTACTTTCTTCCAGAGGAAAGGAAATGGCTATTTTTCTTTTCGGTATAATCTCATATACGGAGTGAAGTTTGTTTAGATGCAGCTGAAAAAATCATCGCTTTCTGAATGCTTAATTGATGAAATCCAATAAACACATTTTTTGTGCATTTCGTAAACAAGGAATTTTTCCACAGATGACACTGAGGATCTGCGTATACGGTAGACTTCCAATTATCTGGCATAAGCGGGGAATTGGGTTGGCCGGATAGCTGAAAATCCGGATAATAGCTACAGCGTTTTCGGGATATTTGTTTTTTATGCTTTTCTTCGGTATTTTTTAGTCTATACGATTGTAAGTGGTTTCTAAAGTGTCCATTTGCAGTAAGTCTTCACGAGACGTTGACTATTGTGGTATTTGCGTCAAATCTAGAACTTCAATCCTTATTCATACATATTATTTCAGCGACTCGATTTTCACTATCGAATAAAGACTGAAAAATACAAATACCGTAGTTTTATTTTGCGAAAATTTCAGCATTCAGACGAAAAATGATTTTACTGAGCAATAATAACAAAATAATACGAGACTAAATTGATTTACAAAAATACACAGTTCAAAGTTAAGCAAAACGAATAATGGTATCCAATACGCGGTACATACTGATGTACATATAATATGTTCATAATAACATGTTCATCAATGGAAATAACCTGAGCAATCATGGTGAGAAAGTGAAATTCTGCGTAAAATCGTATTCAATGGTCGGTATAACGGATTGCACAAACTTTAAAAATATAATCAAGTACAAATGAACACCTAGTTCCCCACCACCTTCTAATACTGTATTGATCAACTTCTTCATTACTTCCGCGTGCCTGCAAAACACATCTACTAATTAGAAACAAGACAATATTTCAGGATAGAAGATTAGCATTTGGGAGAGTCTCCTTCACATTCAAAATTGCAGCAGTGACAGTGTGTAGTGAGAACGAAATGTGGGTAGAAGGTTAAAGTGCTTTAAAACACTGGATTAATTTCGGTTTCCGGTGAAGATGAAACTGAGAAAGGCTAGAAGTGTTGTCCGTTATTGCTGACAACCCTGTTATTCTAAACTTATTGAGCTCTTTAGAAGAACAAAACGTCAAGAATGCACGCTAATAAACACAAGTCTAGCCCTCATAGATCAATCTCAGCGGAGCGGAATGCAATACGGTATCATCAATTATTTACGAAGTTTCTATATTTGCTTTAGATAACATGTTGAAATTAAATCACTCTCACCAGTTCATTAATGACGCAAACCATCACCGTTGAAATAAAATAAGGTCAGGGTCGTCAGTCTGATATATTTATCACCAGGATTACCAAACTGCCCACCCGTTTCGTGGTTGTGTTAAGAAATTAATCGCTTGTTGATCAATGTACTTTTTTTTCGATCCGAATTCAAGCAAATCGTTTTCGATAAAGAAAGGCTTTGCTTGGCCGTACCAGTTCGCCTACCAAATCACTGTACAGATCCAAAATACCTTCAATTTGGACGCTATTCAGCGTAAGTGAACCAAACAACAGTTGTAAACAAAGTAAGTTATTAGTATCGTTGGAAAGAGAGTAAAATGTGTAGTTATGTTGAAAAAAACTTATCAGTAAACGCTACGTCATATTATTATAGTTTCTACATGGCTTTTGAACTTCGAATCACGTATTCTCAAAAAACAGATTTTACTGGTTGGTTCCCTTACGCTGAATAGCGTCCATTTAAAGAATTACAGTCATCACATCTCACTCCTCCTTATTCCTATCATTATGATTTCATAATTACAGATGGCAAAGGAGTAATAAATGAACTTGGTGCATGAACTGTATAAAGTATACGCAGGGCTAGTTACCTGCACGGGTGGACAGACGCCATTGGTGGCCCTGGAATATGAGGGTGAGATTCCATGGTTACAGTCTTTTTTGCATGATCTTGGCTCACATCGTCGTACATTTGTTCGACTGTTAATGGTTTATGATTCTAAAACATGGAATAAAATATTTTAAAGATACATCCGAACGTATAAGCACTTTCTTGGAGTAAAAATAATCTCCAGGATGCATTATTTAGATCAGGATAAAATTAAGGTAATGAAATCACGTTTCGAGATTTTAAACTTCAATGGTCCAAATTATCGTGTTTCAAGAATTTCAATTCACTAGCTGTTGAACAAGCTACACTAAATTTGCCGATTATTGGATGAAGCGTGCCGAACAAATTCGTTTCTTCTCCATAACGAAATACTGTAATAGCATAATATTATTCGTTATTGATTATAAAAATACCTCATCATATCCGAATATCCATAATCTCGGCGTTTGATAATACTTATCGTAAGTTATGTGCAAATCATAAGTACGTGTTTTTATTATCTCTCCGTCGATAGGAGTTTCTTTTTTACTTTCAAGCACTTCTTGTACATCGACAGTGGTCTGTAAAAAGTCGAAACAATACGGGAATAAATACAAAAATAACAAAATAGAATGTACACAAGGAGGTGGGGAGAAGATGGATAAGATTGGCGAGAGACCGTGACATATGGAGAGACATGGTGGAAACCTATGCCCTCAAATGGGCGGGGTAGCTGGCAAGGTTCACCTACCCAAGGTTACATTATTATTATTATTATTATTATTATTAAAGTTTTCTAAATGAACGAAGTCGCAGATACATCGATATTCGAAACAAGTAATATTATTAATGTATGATTCTGGAGGTTTAAAAATTAATATACCAAGGTTTCAGATAAAAGCGAGTGGAATGGATCCTAGCATCCTATTATTTTCAACGAGAGAGATGGATTACAAGCTGAATAATAAAGTCAACAATTATACAAATATACACTAATTTACAAAATAATGCAGTAATTTTTTTATTCAGGATAGGATCTAACAGAGGAAATATTCATCCTACGTAATATCTGAAATCGTTTTTAACTGGAGTGCAGATTCAAATACTCTACGACTGAAATCGTAAAAAATTCCATATCATTTAATTAGTGATCAACTTACTTGATCCTCTGCATCAAGCAGACCACTTTCTTCATATTCATCCATATCGAGCGCTTCCTCATCATCATCGTCGTCGTCGTTATCATTATCATCACAGGTATCACTGATACAAGCGTTTCCCTCCGCGGTGCTGTCAGAAACAGTCATGTTTCTCACATTCGAAGCAGGACTATATTTACGAGACTTCTCATCTGCACGTTCTTCCTACAACGTAGAATACTCGTAATCTTAACTTCGAAAGATATTTGAAATTTCAAAGAAAATGTTGAAGTAGTTACCGTCGAGTCTATGGTCATTTCCAATACTCTTTCTTCCAGTTCGCCTGATAAATCGAAATGATGAGTGTCTACCCACCCACCCTCGCTATCAGGTTCGATTATTCTCTCTTGATCATCATTGTATTCCATCTGAACAATATAACGGTAACTTAAGAAATCATGAAACAACTTTGCCAGTTTTCGTGAATGGTATTTTCGTGATAAAATGCCATTACCTGCTTACAGCGACGGGGACATGGTACATTCCTCGTGACTAAGAATTGTTTTTTCATTGGTAGGTAGGGTTTTGCTTTACTCTCATCTCCGCATGCCCACTGCCAGGTCGGACAATGGTGAACAAGATGATCTCCAGCAACTATGAATTCTTCAGGAGTGATGACGCCAGTTTCATGAAACTTCGATTCCTAATCACATAACCAACGGTGAACAATATACTATAATAACAACAGCATATTACATGACAGTGCATGTCAAAAAGTAATAATTTCAACAATACTTTCAGCACAGGCGTGAGGTACTCGGCAACATTGAGAGCGGTTCCTTTCACAGTGTTTATAACACTCTGCATTTTACTAGCACATCGATATGTTGGAGAAGATGAAAGAAGCACAGTAACAAGAAATTCTAATGATCAACAATCCTGTAATCCTGTTTAAGAAAATATTAATATTGCATGGTGGAATGTTAAAATTTCGTTATCATTATTATTGGTATTTTGATTTGTGATAAATTGGCTTACTACAATGTTACCAGTAACGCTATAAAATTCAATATTTCCTGAGCTAGTAGCACTGCACCACACTGCAACACAGTGCACACTCGCACGCAGCACGAGCAGCGAAAGTGAGAAACGTTGGCAACATTGTTGGCACCGATTTTGACAATAACAACCTTCGAAGATAACAACGTATAAGCAAAGTTTGGTTTGCTCTTTGCTGTCTCTTTACCACATCTGTATTGTAACTAGTGGTAAATTATTTCGTTGAAATGAAAACCACGGCAATAATGTGGGTTATCCGAGGCCTTCTTTCGCGAAAATCACGAATTTTGTATCGTTTAGGTGCTTTACACTATTATGGTCGTGCCTTTCTCTGAAGATTGATATGGAAAATATCGCCGATATGTCGTGTCACGAAAATATGTGTAAAAGGTAATTATGGTATTTTCCCTCAAAATGGACAAATTCTTCAGCTCATTTATTTTTCTTTCTGTTTTAGGGCCCTAGATGCTGGCTAGAAAATGGAACAATGGAAACATTTTTGAAAATTCTATGTTATAATCCTGTGATCAGATGTCATAAACTTGCCGAAAAATGAAATGGTAAAAGAACTTCTGAAAATCTTTTGTAACGAACCTGTGAAAATCAGTCCGAGAATAACTTTCCCGCAGACAGACAGGCGACTGGCAGCTTGGCTTCCATGAAGTCTGCCCAAATTTATTCACTTCAGATGTGTAAGTTATGATCTGTGGTTATGATTTGCTTGTTGCGTCTCCTTCAAACTTGATGTTTTATCTTTGGCTTCGGTAGAGTTACTTTGCTTCTATATATCTCTGCAGTCGAGCTGCTACAAACAAAGATTACTGGAAGGATAATGAAGTTACTCACGTACTGCGTACTGTCGAAGCTGATGAATATTTATGGTTAATCCAAACGCCACGTATTTTAAAAACATAGGTATTTAATATCTTGGACCACAATTGGTGGATTTATTTATTACTCCACGTTCAAGTATTCTAAACGTGCTGACGAGTTCATTGAAGGAATAAGCTCTGGATGTACCTATGTTGAGTTTGTGAATTACTACGATACCTACATCAGCTGATGATGACGGAACGTATTCACTGATCTACAGTGACTGATTTCGTTTGAATTCCTCGTTTCTGAAGCTGCTTTATTGTACATAGTTGATTATATACGTGAAAAAAAATCGGTAATAAAATGTCACAAGTTTATAATGAAATAAAAATGCCGTAATATACCTTTGATGATTTTTGTATTTCTTAATTATAGATATGATTTCAGGAAGACGTTCAAAAACCAGATGATTGTTCTAGACACTGTTCAACCGGTTGGATGTCATAGATATATCAGACATAACGATTTCCTTTTGTCAGTGATCTGTATCGGCAGTTACAAGTAAGATTACATGTAGACTAGCGGCAAAAGTATAAAAAAGAAATAACTTAAATCCTCTCCTTCAGCAGACTAAAATAAAATTATATGAACCTCTTAAATTACTCTAAACAAAACGTCTTATCCAACTCCTGTTTTTTTTTGTTTTTTTTTTTAACAGTTCGCCAGTACGTGAGATCCGTCCGATTAAAAGTACAATATGAAGAACCTCCTGAACCTTCTCCAAGCCGCACTTCTCGCCATCTTCACATTCCTGACCAAAAGCCTCAACCTTGAGACACGAATTGTTTCCGGGGTATTTTTCCAGCCACTAAAACATGTAGCAGTATACGATAGAAGTGTGCCGCTTTTCTATTACTAAAAACTAGACCTTTCAGAGACCTTACTTAATCAAACTGTCGACAAAATCCATTCCAACTCTTTTGAACCATGTTGTACTACGGACAACTCATCACGTTTCTGTTATAACCAAATTTGCATACGACAAGCATTTAAGAATCTAAATACATTCCTTTACGATGAAATATCATCCAAAATTTTTGACTCGGAATTAACCCTCAACTCATCAAACCCTGCACCACGGCGAAAACTACCTACATTTCCTGGCCAGTGCCTTAGAGTGGTGTGGCATGGTCCAGCGTGATACCATCACGAATTTTCAAAATAACGAGGAAGAATTAAAACAAAAATATTCACGCCTCAAAGATACTGTAATACTCCAACACGAAACACTATTTCCTTTCTCTAAACAACTGAACACTCTCACGTCTCAAATAGAGTCCACAGTAGAAACCTTCATCAATTTCGACGAAGAATCAGCTCAAGATTTTGAAATTAAAGCAGTCTCTGTCTTTCAAATTTTCGCTATCATTCAAAGAATTTCAGGAATTCTGACCCATTGCAGAAACCAACTAATACCAGCTAACCTTCTACCAAGGGAAGAACTTTTGAACGATTTATTACGATTATCCGAAACCTTGAAACCACTAAATCTCTCACTCGTCATTCCAGTATCGAAATTACCAATAATTTACCACAAATTAAAAATAGCCACTTGCGAACTTAATAAAGGAGAATTTCAAATGCAAGTCGAAATACCCTTAAAATCTTCAAAATCCTCGTATCTCCTGCGCAAAGTTACCCCAGTTTTCTTCAGGCATAATAATCAAATATGCACAAATCACACCTTCCTCGTTCGTAGTCTCAGACGTAAATAACAATTTTTTAAAGTCATTCACCCAACTTCGCATGCAGCACGCAATGGAATAGACAACTTATGTTACCTACAAACAGTAACGGACGCTACAGATATATTTCCCCTTTATTTAAAAAACATTTTTCAAAAAACAAGCATGGAAAAACTAGACGACATGCTCATTCGAATGCCAAATAGCACCGACTCATTCGATCATACGGCATATTATACCTAGGCACAAATCACTATTATTCTTTCGAACATCCGAAAATACGTCGCGGTAGAATACCCAAATAATACCCGGAAACAGTTGGACCTAAATTACACCGCCCCTGGTGCTACGGAGCTCTTTCTTGATTGTGATCTTTCCCTCATTTATATCTTAACGAAACGACCGAAATCCTCATAGCAAATACCATCCCCAGCCACTTACCAGCAGTAAGACGCGCCTTTCTCTCTCGAATTATTCCTCTACAATGGTCCAGCCTCAAATACGCTTGCGTGCTGGATGAATTTAACTCCACCCAAATCTTCCTGAACCTATCGGCTCTTATAAATGACAATTGGCGCGCCTCAACTCCCCACTTCCAAATTTATAAAAGCCCCGACGACCCCAAAACTGAACTAAGCGATGTAATCCTAAAAGGAATCCCACAATCCCTTTGGGGCTCCTGGTACCATCTATCAGACATTGCGGACCTTATCATTCATGCGATCTTGGCATCAGGGCTAAGTTACTCCGTACACACGGCCTATCGCCTATGCCAGGACGTCAACAACCTTCATGCAAAAATAGAAGTATTACTAATGAGAGGTAACAATTACGAGTAGTTCCTCCTCAGTACACTTTATCTATCCCCGCCTATTTTTCCCGATTTTGTAATTCGTAGTAAAAATTAGTATACCGTATATTTCATTTTCTGAATCAGTTTGAAACACTACCGATGAAAATAATCTCAATTCTTGCTATAATCCTTATTAACGCTGTGTTTTTCGTGTGTTTCCCGTTATTTTGTATTTATTCTCCATTTTTCATCATGTAACCACTCATAACGATTATACTATTAAATATGTTTTAGTTTTTGTATCAACTCTCAAAAACTCATAATTCGCTGGTTTATAACACTACTGAACAAGATAAAATTTTTTGTTTGCACAACGCATTTAAGGAGGTGATTCTTGAGTACTTTTCAACGCTGAATACAGTGCCGTCGGCCGTTTTTCTCTATCACGTCTAGTTTTTCTGATCAAAAACTATAAAAAATTCAACTAAATGTGTTCAAAAAGAGGTTGGAACTGAATGTGGTCATACTGATTCGTGTTGTTGTGTGTTGCGGTCGTGTGTAGTGGTGTGTATTCCGTCTGTTTGTTTTCTGTTATTGTGGTCTGATAACACTGATAATATCAGTCAGTGGTACCGCTTATTCCAATGCAAAAACAAAATGGAAACGAATTTCAGTCGTTCAGAATTCCGAATTGTGACGTGATAGAGAAAAATAGGTCGCAGTATCGTGTTCAGCGTTAAAAAGTACCTCAGAATCACCTGTCGAAATGCATTGTGCAAAATAGTTGTTCAGTAGTGTAATTTAAGCGCAAAAATGGCGAAAATAGAAGTAGGTATTATTAACATGTAACCAGTAATTTATAAAAGTACATGTATATTTTTAAGCAGATACTGTTGGACTATACTTCGTATCTGATACTACGGTTACATACCTCCTTATTACTTATATTTTCGTGTTTCAAAAATAGTGAAAATCCACAAAACTTTACCAATTTTTCTCGCCGTTATGTATAATACGAATAACGATTTTTGACTTGTGTGTAAGTTGTCGTATATTTTAACAGAATTCTGTTGTTTTTTTTTAAGTCATTTAATTTCAATGCCCTCTCACTTGTATAATAAGCTTGCATAGAGAAAACAGATTAGCTCATTTGTAGATTAGTATTATGTTTTCCACTTTTGTATGTTTCGGATTTGAATAATGTTTTTTTTATTTTTTATTTTATTTTTTTTATATTTAGGTTCAGCACAAATTAAAAATGATCTAAAACGCCGTCGTAGGGTTGCTTTTGAAACATGGCCTGTTTCGCAAGGCCGCTCAAAATTCGGAGGAGGGTGCATTACAACATCGAGATCGGTGTATTATTTTGGCTCCTGTTTTGACCTATAAAAAATTAATACCCGCACGACTTGAGGAACACCAAATTATTGTGAGTCAGCGAAATTTCCCTACGACGATGTTAAGCTAATAGCGCGGTACGCCGATGTCGGTGGGTCGGTCAATGCGGGTAAAAGCAGCCGCACCGTTTATGAAGTCCACTAACGCGATACAATAAAATCTCGTTCAAAACTTTAACATTATGTTGGTTTATTCGATCTTTGGGTTGGAAACCTCTCTTGGTTCTTTTTGGTATCGTCGTCGCTATTTTCGCGCGATACAGTGATCAAAACGAAAATTACATTGGGTGATTTTCATTTCTGTTTACTATTTAATGAGAACCGGGGGGGAGAACTAAGGCGTAATGACAAAATGTTAACTAAATTTTTTTGTCATTTGATTCATTTTTTTGTTACGTCATTTCCATTTTGTCATATGACAGAAGACAGAACTGATGAATGGTTTTGTCATCATGACAAAATTTCTAAAATTCAATTGTCATTTTGTTTTCTTATGTCTAACCAACAACACTGCTGGAAATGCAATGAAATTTATTTGAATTTACGGATATCTGAAAAATGCGATTGAAATATTGTTGTATAGGATTGAATTATTGCATTTGTATTTAGCAACAATTGAACTACTCTTGTTTTGTTTTCTGTTTTTTCTCCGGGAAAATTACCGTAATTTACTCCCCATCATCACAGAAACTTCATCAAAGTTGCTGCGGCGCTTTACTAAGCCAAGAAAATGGTGATCAAAACGAAAATTACAGGTGATTCTTAGGGTCGGCTAGACCCTATTGCGATCGCTTTTTTTTTTTCTTTTCTTCTTTTTCTTTCGAGTTTGTTTAGTACTTAGACGTTATCAAGTGGTAATATGGATGGCGATTCTGTCGTAGTTCGTAGTTTTCTTTTTCTTCGACCATAAAAGTGTTAGGGCTCTATAGTTTCACCTGGGTATACTAAGCCGCCATTTTGGTTCATACTGCGCCCGTGGATGCCGAATCTGACTATGCGGAGCGTACCGTGTAGTCAATTCGGCATCGACGGGCGCAGTATGAACCAAAATGGTGGCTTAGTATACCCAGGTGAAACTATAGAGCCCTAAAAGTGTATGGTCGAAGGTAGTTTTGTAGGATGTTTATTATTGATGAATATAGAGTGCGTTAATGTTTAGCAGAATACAGAATTCAGACGACAGGAATTGCAGCATTTGCCGACCCTAGTCGTGCAGCATTGCTGCTTGTTATTTCTGTTTACGATTCAATGAGAATCGCAAAAAAAACAAAAAACGACCGAAGGCGTTATAACAAAAGGTCAACTAATTTTTTTTTGATATATTGTTTTGTCATTTGATTCATTTTTTTGTTATGTCATTTCCATTTTGTCAGATGACAAAAGACAAAACTGATGAATGGTTTTGTTATTATGACTTTATGACAAGATTTCTAAAATTCAATTGTCATTTTATTTGGTTCTGTCAAATTATGACTAACAACACTGCAAAAAATGCAATGGAAATTTCTGCTGACTCTCTTTCAAATGGACGCCGTGTGACGCCGTTCAACAAAAGGGAACCAACTAACATTTGTAAACAAAATGAGTTATTAATATTATTATTATCGTTGGAAAGAGCATAAAACGTAGAATTTTTCAAAATTGGATCCCCGATTCAAAAATGTGTACTCACGTTGAAAAAAGCTTATCAGTAAATGCAATGCCATATAATTTCTACTTTCTATAATATGGCTCTTGAACTTCAAATCACGTGTTCTCAAAAAGTGGATTTTGCTAGTTGGTTCCCTTTTGCTGAACAGCGTCCAAATTTATTTGAATTTACGGTCCATTACGGTCACTCAATATTAAGAACGCGATTGAGGTAGTATTATAGTCTGAGTCAGTCAGAGTATAATTAAGATAGGGCCTTAGACCATTGTATGGTCTAAGGATAGGGCTACGGCCATCTTTAGAGAATAAAAAAATAGCACGTCATAAAAACATTTACTAACATAAAAGATAACTACTTTTGTTCTTTTGTCAACAAAAGAACAAATGTCGCTTAGGTGATTTTTGCTTAATGCATCCTATGTTGTTTTCGAGTTTTCGTTGTGTAGGTTTCCGTATTACCACGTTCGCTGTGCCCTGCTGTGCTGTGCCCATCTGTCCAGTGCCCAACCATAGTCAATAATATTCCCAAAGTCATATAGATACACCAAGTCGTTCGACTCTCCATTTAACTAATGTTAAACTTCGTATGTTACGATAATTTATCCCGATAGCAGCGCTGGCAGCGTTCGACTGCCGTGAAATCAATGTAAACGTTGGGAGCCCTAACAAGGTTTTGCGTTTATCTCAATAACGGTCGAGTTTTATGAAAAAGTGAAAAGAACAAAATTTATTCTACCTGTTATTTTCTATCAGGTAAGATCAGTTTCAAAATTTTACCCATAAAAATTTCGAATTTACTCGCATTCGATGGGAAATTCCAAGGTGAACAAATTTAGCTCTTTCCAATTTTTCATCAAAATTGATAGTTTTTGAGCTAATCCGCAAAAACGTAAAAATGTCCATATAAGCGCAATGCAACCAAAGGAGTTCAGCGATAGCAGCGCGCTGGCATGACGACAGAACGCGGAAACGCGCTAGTCGTCTACCCTGTATCTATATGACTTTGAATATTCCTATTACGAGAATTTCCATCAGCGTATCAGCTCACGAACTCAGAATTCAGATGTACCTAAATTGTGAAGTGTGAATTTGAACCCATCTTGTATCTCGAAGTGTTATGTATCAAAGTTTTGGCTATACGTAAATATTACATTCTCGCATTAATAAACAAGATTTAACTGGGTTACAGTAACATTATGATAATAGTTTGTGTTTAATACGTTGGTCATGAATTTTGCAATGAATAACGATATCGACAATCGTAAGTATTGCCCATGTATATCTCGTATTGCCCTCATGATGTATGAGCATCAGTATTTGAATTGAAATCAATTAATTACAGTGTCGCAGCAGAGCAGAGACTCGAAACAACGAACTTTGAAATGGCTTCAAAGTGCATACCTGTCGGACGATTCGGGCATTGTGACTGGTCAGCGGTCGTCCGTGTGCGGGAAAGACGACGATATGGAGACGGACATCTTCGATCAAATCAGTCAAGAACATATGAGTGGTATGCATTTTTCCAAAATATAAGATTGGTACGACCCTTATTGGATCTCGAGTAAACTATGAATTCTTGTTTCACGTTTGTGCGTTTTACCCCAGGTGTAAACCAACATTTCACTCAGTCCCAGCCTCCAGTTGACATGTTGCCTGAACTGATGGTGGAGGATAGTTTCAACATGGTACCAGCTTCACCTGCCTCGGTTAAAGCTGCAGCCCAACAAGGATCGAAACCCGAATCAATACTGAATCACATGGATGAGAGCATTGACCCGGTACTTACTGCATTTTAACTACCGCACGTTCACATTGATGAGACCGGAACATTAACATCTATCGAAACATAATTTCAGGAATGCGCACTTGTAGCTATACCGGAACTCATTTCTCTATTGAATGATGACGATCAAGTTGTCGTATATCAAGCGGTTCTTACGGTTTTGCAGTCGTCTCAGCGAGAAGCTTCTTGGCATGCTATTATGAACAGTCCAGAGGTAATATTTTTGTCCGCTGTGTGTATTGTATTCGTTTGCTTGAGCTTGAACCACAAATTTTGAGTTTCGATTTGATCTACAGGTGGTCGCGGCACTTGTCCGTGTTGTATGTAATAATCACGATTCGGAAACTACGAAAAAGACAGTCAGTGTCTTACACAATCTGTCCCAGCATAAACAAGGTTTACTGGCCATTTTCAGAAGTGGCGGTATTGCCCCTCTTGTAAAATTACTCGGGTTTGTATCCTCACTCTAAGTTTGATCGTTTTACCAATTAAAGACTAGAATTGCATTTCCGAGTCTTCGATTCAGTTCTGCTTGAACTCTGATGGCTTGTTACAGGGTTGACTCGGTCCTGTTCTACGCAATCACTACTCTTCATAATTTACTGCTTCATGTGGACGGCTCAAAATCGCATGTTCGCGCCGCCGGAGGCGTGCAGAAAATGGTGCTTCTTCTTCGTAAAGACAACCTGAAATTTTTGACTGTTGTTACTGATTGTTTGCATCTGTTAACGTACGGTAACCAGGAGAGTAAGCAGGTCATGTTACACTGCAATGGACCTGTTGAGCTTATTCGCATCATCCAAACCTATAACTACGAGAAACTGCTGTTGACTTCGATTCGCGTTCTGAAAGGTATTACAGAATTTGTAAGGTAAATGACCCAATAATGGCCACCTTGAGGACTTTTTTGCCGAAAATATTTTATTGAATTTTTTTGAATCCAGTTTCAGACTAGAAACAAAATTTGTTCACACTTTGGAATGAAAGAAAATAGTCAAAATTGATGTTGAGAAAGTGTTTCAAAGACGACCCTAATTTTGGCTAGTAATGGCCTCTGACAAAAACAATTAAAAATCCGGTAATGGTTACCCAATAACGGACGTATAGTCGTATAAGTAAGAAATGCTGAAAATCGGATTTTTAATGAGTGAAACTTTTATTTATTTTTATTTATGGACCGGGGTTAACGGCCGACCAGGCCTCATTAACCCACCCATTTTTGGGCATAGGTCTCCACCACCTTCTTCCAGCTTGGTTTATTTTGGGCTGACGCCATCCACCCTATACCGATATTGGACACAATTTCGTCTCGCCAGCGGGTAGATCGGCCTCACAATGAACGGTAGTAAAAAAAAACAAAATCAATTTGGAATCGTAAAATATCCTTCTGTCTTGACTTTCATCTGTAATTTCTGACAAAATTTGACTGTTTCTATTAATGACCATACGCAGATCATTACTAGACAGACGAACAATTCTGGTAACCCTATAGTGGCCACTTGTATTTTGAGCGATTTCTTTACATTTATTTGTATTCTAATATGCATTATCTATAATGAAGTTCATTGCAACTTAGAGCATAAAAAATCTGCCTTTGTAATCGGTTTCTGTAAACTTGAAAATTATTTCGCTTCTTAACTATTTCTTAATGCTGCACAATGTGAGATTACAGTCATCCTTTTTCAAAAGAAATTCCCCCCCCCCCCCTCATGATCAATATTTTTAGGGATTTAAGGTTAGCGAATCCAGACAACAGTCACGTATCAATTATTTGGTATTGTCAGTGTGGCCACTTGTCTTCTTCAAATCTTAAAATCAATAAAAAATCCAAATTGGCCGTTATCGTGGGGTACTAAAACGAATTAGCGCCTGGAGGATGGGAGAAGAGTGCCCCGAAAATAACGATAGTAACAATTGCCAAGATACGCGCCCTCCTGGCAGAATTCTCGTGAGAATAAAAAGTACTACGGCAAACGCCAGTTACTAAGCGACATGACTTGAGGCTGTCTATAGTTCATATTGACTTTTAAATGTGACTCCTAAATCTACGCTTTGACCGAAAAAATAGAAAATTATTTTCGTGTATTGTTACAGTTCTGTCCGTTTGTTCGAGTAATAAACAAGCAATCGTGGCGGCTGGTGGCATGCAGGCACTGGGGATTCATTTGAACTACCCGAATTGCATGAACCTGCGTCTGGTGCAAACCGTATTATGGACGTTACGTAACTTGTCGGACGCAGCCACTAAAGTAAACGGACTGGAGGAATTGTTACAGTCGTTGGTATATCTGCTGCAGGCCTCTGACGAGCACGTGGTTACCTGTGCTGCTGGGATTCTGTCCAATTTAACGTGCAATAATCAGCAGAACAAAGTAACCATTTGTCAGGCCGGTGGTGTCGAAGCGCTGATTCGGACTATAGTGAATGCCGGAGATAAAGAGGAAATCATCGAGCCATCGGTTAGTGGGTATTTCTGTGCGTGGGTTCGCGTATGTTTATTGTCGTCGTCTGGTGAGGGAGGAGAAGTGCTCAGTCATAATTTCAAACGTTGTTGGTGTAAGGGACTCTTTTCACAATTTTTGAAAAGATGAAGAGGAATTTAGGTAGTGAGGTGGAAATCCGTGCCTATATGCAGGTCACTGTGGTCGAACCATGTGACCCTGGATCGTCTAATATTACTTTTACAAATGTTCCGCATTTTGACCACACCTCAATACTTAAAAGAATCTCGTCTTTTCACTCGACTTGCTTAACCTAATACAAGGTTCCTGTGTTCAGATCTGTGCACTTCGGCATTTGACATCAAAGCCGAGCGAATCGGAGATGGCTCAAAATGAAATCCGTATGAACAACGGAATCCAGGTTATCGTTAATCTTTTCCGTCCTTCATCTCGTTGGCCGTTGATAAAAGCGGTTATAGGACTGATCAGAAACCTGGCACAGTGTCGTGAGAACCACACTTTGCTGCGAGAACAAGGTGCCGTTCACCACCTAGTTCGACTGCTGATGCATGCATTCCAAGATACACAAATCGTAAGTGCTACTTTTAACTATGAACATTCCTGTAGGCGTTTTCCCTGACACAGCGGTATGTTTTCTTTAGAAGAATAATGGAGGTCAAGGAGGCATCTGCATCGATGGTGTTCGTATGGAGGAGATAATCGAAGGCACGGTTGGTGCACTGCACGCGTTGGCTCGAGATCCACAAAACAGAAGTATCATACTTTCGCAACAGGTGACTCCGGTGTTCGCTGAGCTACTGTTAGGTGATAACGAAAATATCCAGCGTGTTGCCGCCGGTGTCTTGTGTGAACTAACTCCTCCCTAATTCGAAGAAATTAGCATGGGTTAGTACCAGTAGTGATTTCTCACAGAGTAGCGGACTCTTTTAGTTTTCAGTCATAAATTTTAGAATAAGTAGTGACCTTGTAAGTTTGGTTTGCGGGATGAGAGTGAAGAGCTAATAGCAAGGCCTGATGGTATCAAAAACGAAACCTTAAAAATATGTGCGAATGTACTGGGTGGATCCTTTAACTAAGGTCTTTAATAACGCTCTGAACAACAACGCAGTCCCAAAACAGTGGTACCATCAGAAATAATCCTACTGCACAAAAAAGGAAGTAAAATAGATCTGAACAACTACTATCCAATAAGCTTATCAGCCAATATTAGTAAAATATTCTTCAAGATAGTGCAAAAAATCACCAACACGTCAGAAACTAAACATCTAGGCCAAACAGTAGCCTTTACGGGTAGCTGGGCACTAAAAACAGTGCGAAAAGGAAAAACGGTACTATAAATATTGGAATGTTGTGTTATCCCATTATGTACAACGCTCAAACGTGGGCCCTGACCTGGCACCAAACACAAAAACTATTAACAGCTGAAAGAAGAATGATCAGAAGCTTATTAGGGGTTAGATTAAGGGACAGGATAAGGAATATGGATCTAATGAATGAGGTCAAAATACCCAGTATTGGTTATACAGGGTTGCCACTTTCTGGAAAACCGGGAAAAGTCAGGGAATTTGGTCAGTCAGGGAAAAGTCAGAGAAATTTTCTGAAAATAACAAACGAGTTCGTATTTTATCAGAGTAAACTTTTTTTATCATAACATAAGAATAATGATAATCTATTCGCAAATGAAATAGTTTATAATATTGAAAAATATTACATAAATTACATCTGTACCTTCTTCTTCTCGATAGCGATTTTTTTTTAAATCTGTATTGTAAAAAATTTCTGTGACTCTCCTCCCTCTGGGCTTTCTTGGAATCCTGTAAAAAAGTCAGGGAAAATTGGAAAAGTTGGCCTGGAAAACCGGGAAAAGTCAGGGAAAACCAATCCTGAAAAAAAGTGGCAACCCTGTTATAAAACTAAAAAAACTGAATTCCACTATGCTGGACACTTAGTAAGGTCAGAGGTGGGTATGGAATGGCACAAAATAGTAACTGAATGGACACCATATGAAAACAGGAGAAATAGAGGGAGGCCACCTGTTAGATGGCGCGACGAAATTGTACAAATAGCAGGCGTGGCTTGGAATAGGGTTGCTACATACCGTACACTTGAAAGTGGACAGCGGAAGCATATGCTCAGAGATGCGGGATTGACCACATTCCCGTCAGTCGAAGCGGTAATAAAATTGAGGACTAAGATGTTGAACGCTACAGCGAATCATTTTTAATTTCTCTACCAAATAGAGAAAACTGAGTTCAAAGATTTAGTGCATTAATGTGAAGAACCACAACTACGTTGTTGTTCTCTGATGGAAAATTAGCCGATAGGGTGTTTAACTTAGAATGTACAGAACGGATATTACTCTGGTGAAAACACTTAGTGACTGCTTCATTTACTTTTATACGTTGAGCCGTTTTGGCGCGCAACTACTCGAGTGAGATTGAAATCCTAGACAATGGGATGAGAATGAAGAAATCGGGCAAGGTACATTGAACCAGTCGCAGGTTCCAACATACGCTGGTATTAATTGAGTCCTCTTATTCTTGTCCACCCCCAGTGAGGTACATTCAACCAGTAACAGGTCCCGACATATGCTGCTGTTAATTGATTCCTCTTATTCTTGTCCACCACCGAGAACATTAGTTTTATTGACTTCTCGTTTGATGCCATTGCTGATAGGTTGAGCAGCTCCGTCCATAATAATTACACATTATTTGCTCTAGAATCTGTAAAATGAAAGTGTACTTCGTAAGTTTGTTATATACTTGAAGAATAATACTTGATTGGAACTTCGCTGAAATAAGCTGAAGTCCAAGGTAACTAGAAATGTTGTCAGAATACTGTTTTATTTAAGGCAAAACGTCTCATAGAAGACTTGTCTCCCAAAGATACAGTATTATTATCGTTTAACAAAAAATAGATGCGAACAGAAAAATAGGTAAATTCTATAAACACTTAGGGCTCATAAATAGAATTCGAAAGAGAAATAAACGAGAACCCGGGTTTACAGTGTGTGAGCTATCTCGCAGCTTACGTACAGTAGCGAAACGTGGCCTCTCTCTCTTAAAAAAAGAACGATGAAAAGAATTGACGGGATATGATGTTATGTACTCTACTCGAAATACAGCAATTTTATAAGAATTAGGAGCATCTTTGATTATCGAAAAGATAGAGAATTATCAAGAAAAATGGAAAACTATGAGACTACCAAAGAGAATCTTGCAGTACGAACCATCCGGAAAAAGGAGCAGAGGACGTCTCATGAAACGATGGTCCGACGGTTTTACCAGTTAAGAGGAACAGGCCAGAGGCCTAACCCTTAAAGTTTGATGATGATGGTGATGATGATGAAATTCAGCAGATATAATTCTGCAGAACCCTACGTGTACGTGTAGCCACTGGAAAGATGATGAGGGGGCCATCACCCCCTCCCCTGGATAAATTGAAACCTGTTACTATGCTTGCATTACTGATTCTAATTAACAAATGCCTTGAAACACTAATAATTGTTCCTATACTGCATGAAAAAATGCCGGTTGGCAAGAAGTTGTTGATTTAATGTATATGGATTCTTCTCTATGGTCAATGGACCGCATTCCGAAAGCCAAGCTTAATAATTATGTTTTGAATAACAAAACACTGAATGTAATTAGGTTTTGAAAATCTGACAGGAATTTATTCTTTTCCATAGTTGATTTAGTATGCCTTCTTTCGTTTGGATTGTAATCATTCCTTAGGAAATTCTTGTGGGAGGTGTTATTGCTATTCAAGTAATGTTTGCACAAGTTTAAAAATTGTTGATATATTAAGCTACCTTTTTTTACACCGTTTAATTGACCACCTTTTGAAAAGGAAATCACTACTCAGTATTTGCCACTAAATCTTCAAGATTACAAACATAGCCGATATTAAGTTTAATTATTTTAAAAAGTTAGGTTAAGCTCGTATAATTAGTGTATCAGGGTACATTTCTGACTGGCTGTGTGCAGCTAATATTCGAACTTGAGAGGAATATTAGTACAAATAACGGTACATCCTGGATCTCATTTACTTTTTCCATTTTTATTTTATTTTTTATTTGTTACTTTTTATACATTACTTTTTTTATGGTAGGTAGTTCCTCATCAACTGAGCCACTTCTGGATTATAGGGTTGGCTACTTGTAGAGCACTCCCTTTGGAAGTACTATCCGTAGTGGGGGCGAAATTCGAGACGTGAAGGGGACAAGTGTCCCCTGGAAAATTTATTACTATGTACGATTTCTTTCATATTGGGTATAAAAAATTGGTAGTAATAGATAGAAATACTCGTAGTTTGGAAAAAACAATTTTGAAAGACTTAGATTAGAAAAATCAGAAGTAGAGGTGGGAAGAAATAGACGGTTACAAGTATCATTTGCATCTGTCCCGCACCCTCTAGGTCCAGTTCCAGTAACTGTCAACCTTTTTTAGTTTGAAAAAATTTTAGGATAATATCATCAAAAAGTCTTTCTCCCCCCCCCCCTCTGTAGGATTACAGATCGTCACCACTGAGTTTACACCACCGTAATATTCAAGAGGTGGACGTAATATCACCCGAAATTCAAAGATGGAAGTAAACGTGAGTTTGTACGGAATTACCTATAAGATTTAATGTTAGCTTGTGTAATTGTGCCTAATATATACCTATTCGAAAGAACCTGTGGTTGCTTTTTCTGAGAAATAAGACATTTCTAATTTCTGTACTCATTTCAACTGACTACGTCGTAATCGGAAAAATGAACTGTCAGCATTTCAGCATCTGTATGTCAGTTAAAACCAACTGGAATAGTGGCGATCGATCGATGATAACGAAAAACTCCAATCTGCTACTGTCCTAATATCGATGGCAGTGGGGCGTGTGGCGATGCACGCATGCCAAATTGGCCCCGGGACACCACACCTTTTATCCTGGAAATACCCCAATTGGGCTTGTGTCAGGATAGGGGGGATACTGACCTAGTATGAAAAAATATCAAGAAAGCATTGAGTGTTATTCTGCTACTAGTAGTGACCTCCTCTCCCACCGAAATAACCTAAAGTGAATTCTACTTATTTCCTTTCCACCGCAAACTCGAAACCCTACAGATGCGCATAGCAAAAAACAGAATTCAAGGTAGTTTATGTCCTCTTGTGCTACCACAATAGACTAAATCCAAAAATTATTTTTCAGTGTGAATCACTATGATTCCGATTTTGAAGAATCATGGGAATGTATTACCAGTTATGCACGATTGTCATAGTACAATGCTCTAAGCAGCGTCAGAGCTAGTCCGCTTTTTGGAGGAATGTAGACAGAACAAAAATGTCGACTGGAATATAATAATTTCTGTTAAAACTTATGAGAAGTCCTCACTTTCTTCTGAATTAGCCGACCGGATGGAAGAATTTGGCAAGCGTCAACTTTTCAGACATCATGAGTGATGGGGTTTACCCCCCTCCCCACGGCCTTGCGCTATGGCAATGCCTCCAAATAGAGATCTCGGATAGAAATCCATTTAAAACGAAGACTGGTGAGCACCGACTTTTCAGATATCATGAGAGATGGAGTTAAGACACCCCCGCCACCAAATGGAGATTTCGGATAGGAACCCATTTAGAATTGGTGTCCTTACATTGCCCAAAACGGCGTTGTAGTAGTTAGTTTAAAGTTTCACCTAAACTTACTGGCGGCTTGTGAGAATTTTGATAGGCGGTTTAATGGGTAATGATAGTTCTTAGACGCGTTATGGAGGTTACAAGATCTTGACTTTTAAAAATTAGAATATATAACAAAAGTTATAACACACTGATTAAAATTTGTAATGTCAAAAAATGTACAATCTGTTCAATAAGAAACAACAATTTTGTAATATAAATTTTAAGCTTTTCTCAATTTTTGTATGTCAAGTCCATAGGTAGAGAGGAGGGAGGGGCAAAAGTACGCACTGGGGTAAGAGTCCTATCGTACTATTATCATTTGTAAACAATGTCATTTAAATATTCTTGTTGGCGCTGCACACCTGGTAACACTGTACACAATTTTATTGTGATTGGTTGAATGTGTGAAGAGAAATCACAAATAGTTGGTTGTCTATGGAAGTGATGTAACTTTTAGTGGTTTTAGAAAGTGTGATTCTATGTTTATTCTTGCTGGTAGATAATGTGAAGAATTTGAGTATCATCATGGTGAGGTAAGTATTTGATTTTAAATTTGAATTGATTTTATAATATAGGTAGGATTATTATTGATTTAAAAGTACTTTTCCTCAGTAAGCAAGTTTGGGGCCGAAGTCCGCACTGGTGTATGGGGCAAAGATCGTAACTGTTCCATAAAAGTTTTACAGTGTTTTAAGTGGGCTGGCACTCTTTTTAGGAATCGCGAACGGAAAACTGAAAGGAAACCTTTAACAGCAGAATTATTAGAGGACGCCAAAAAGAGGCGAGCTGATGGTGAAGCCATAAGGGCGTTAGCAAGAAGCTATGGGATGAAGGAATGTACACTGTGAAGACGACTGAAGGCGGGTGAGTTCAAGTTCAATAGACTAAAGTAAATTACCTGATGATAAATGAATATAAGGAATACTAGTAATAAATTTACGGTTTGCCATGTTGAACAGGTTCTGCTTCAAATGCATTGGGGCGTTTTAAACGTGTGCTTAGTAATGAGAAAGAGCAACTGCTTGTTAAGCGCATATCGAAGATTTAGATGAACGGGTTTATGGACTATGTTTATTTCAAATGCGACAGTTGGCCTTTACTTCTGCCGAAATGAACAATATTGCACATCCCTTCAATCGAACAACTAAAATGGCTGGCATTGATTGGACACAGAGTTTTTGTCAACGTCATGGACTCAGTCTTCGTACACCTCAGAAAACATCAATGGCGTGCATAATGGGCTTTAACCGAGTTCAGGCAAGTTAGCTTTTGTCCATTTCGATCACCTAAAAAATCTTGGATTTTAATTCGATTTCTCTTTTTCTCTAGGATCACTTTTTGACAATTTACTTCAGGTAATGGAGAAATATCACTTCACTCCTAACCAAATATGGAACATGGATGAAAGCGGACTCTCAACAGTTCCAAATAAATCACCAAAAGTAATCAGCAAGCTGGGAAAATGTGCTGTAGCAAAAAGTATCAAGTGCTGAAAGGGGCACCCTGATCACTGTTGTCAGAGCTTGCAGCGCTGCAGGGTCATATGTGCCGCCTGCATTAATTTTTCCACGAAATCAATCAAAAGAAGAGCTCATGAATGGAGCACCTTCTGGCTCCATCATGTATGTGTCTGATCCAGGGTTCATGCAGACTCATTTATTCATACAATGGCTACAGCACTTTTAAAAAAAACGTCCATGCTTCTAAAGAAAACCAAATTTTGTTAACATTAGATCCCACGTCACGCTAGCAGGTGTTGAGTACTGTCGAGCCAATAACATTGATTTATTAATAATTCCACCCCATTCCAGCCAACGGATGCAGCCTTTAGACCGTAGTCCTTTTTCATCCTTCAAAACAATTTTCTCCCGTTATTGTGATGAATGGCGTGCAACACACCCAGGCCGCGTTATAACTGCTTTTCAAATTTCTGAGATTTTTGGTCGCCGTGCTTATCTTTTGTCAGCCACTATGAATTCGGCAATCAAAGCATTTGAAAACTGTGGCATTTATCCCTATAATAAGAATGCTGTTCAAGAAGTAGACTTTTTACCATCAACAGTTACCGACCAAGAAGGAGAGGAGCCTCTAGCCATTTCTCTCCTACCCAAAGTGAGAAAGATGAACTTACAACTGATAGACCGACAGATTTAGGCGAATTTAGAATTTCTTGGCCCTTCTACATCTCATGATGCAGATTTTAGAGATGATGTGTCCAAATCTAGTCACGTTGCTGGTAAAAGCAATGTTCAACAAGGCAACACTGTTTCGACACCCGAGGTACTCAGTGTGGCCTCAATGACCATTAATGAAAAAGGAAATGTTATGAAGCCCCCAACTGCAAAAAAGTTAACTCTTCCTGTAGATATTATGCCGCTGCCAAAAATGAAGGTAAGTTTCTTAATATTGGGAATCTAGGGGCCGGGAAATATTATATTAACTGAACATGTTTCATTTCAGGAGGAAAGACAAAGAAAGAGACGCGGCTTGAAATCAACAACTATTCTCACATCCAGTCCGCATAAAAAGATACTGGAATCTGCGATTGCGGCCTCTGTCGAAAAAACACGTGCATCTAAATCTAAACCTGCACTCTCTGTGAAACCAAACCTCATTTTCTCAAGAAAGCCAAAGGAGCCTAATCCAGAAGATGATGCTGACTGCATTGTCTGCCAAGGTCCGTACCACCACAGTAAGGTGCGAGATATTTGGATCCAATGCAATATTTGTAGCGGTTGGGCTTACAAATTGTGTACGGACTATTCTGGAATAGGTTTCTATGTATGTGATTTATGTCGCGAATATTAATACTAATTTTTAAATAAGCTGTTTTACTGCAAAATATAATGTTTTACAATATGGAATAATATTTTACAGTGCAGGACTTTTGCCCCCAGAAGTGCGGATTTTTGCCCTTTGAAGTGCGTACTTTTAACCCCATAAGTGGGGGTAAGAGTCTTAACAGAAGTTGTACCATAAATCGTTCCGTTCTTTAATATTGCTCAAAAAATTTACATACTTTCACAATTTTTAAATGGTAAGAGGATCTAACTAATGTGTAAACAAAACAGTGGTTAATATATTAATCTTTCCTTGACGTCTGAGAGTGAATTTTGTGTTAAGTGCGTACTTTTGCCCCTCCCTCCTCTACATCTTTCATTTTTTGCTGCAAATTTGTCGATTACTCTCATTGAAGTTGGAAGATCGCAAATCATTCCCTTTTCAATGGATAACGTCAGGGCCGGCAACTTTTCATAATCCCATGTGTAGCGAAAAAAACAACACTGATTTTACACAATAACGTTTTATTACCATCGTATCATTAGGCCGTATGCATAAAAATTAAGCTTTAACATCGAAGCAAAAGAACGGAGTGAGAGCCTTTACTCCAAAGGGAAAGATGGAAGTTTAAGGTTTTGCTTCAATCTGTACGCATAAGCTTTCTCTTTCTCTTCAAAGCAAACGCTCCACAAAATGAAGCGAGTGATTCGAAGATAACAACACATTTATTCAAATTGTTACTAGCCGACGTATGTGTCCAAGGAACTACTTCTAAATCGAAAATCATTCAAAGAAGCGAAGACAAAGGTGGTGGTGGTGTACAGATGGAAAACGTACCAAACGTACCAAACGTTGAAATAAATTTCGAGGAAAATCTCCGATAATTTCCGAAGAATTTTATCGAAAATCTTCGGGGAAAATCTCTGATGATTTCCAAAGAATTTCGTCAGAAATCTTCGAGAAGATTCCTTTGATTTCCGTAGAATTTTATCGAAAATATCAGGTGAAAATTTTCGGTCATTTTCGGAGAATTTTATCGGACATCATTGAGGAAAAGATGATTTCAAAAGAATTTTTTCGGAAATCTTTTCCGGAGAATTCCATCGGAAATCTTCAGAAAAAATTTCCAATGTTTTCCAAAGAATTTTTTCAAAAATCTCTGGGAAAATTTTCCGATAATTTATGAAGAATTTCATCGGAAATATTTGGGAAAAAACTCCAATGGTTTTTGGAAGAATTTTATCGAAAATCTTCAGGAAGAATCTCCGATGATTTCCAGAGAATAATTTCATTGGAAATCTTCGAGAAGAATCTCCAATGATTTTTAAGGAATTTCATCAAAAATTTTTGAAGAAAAAAATTCCGATAATTTCCGAAGAGAATTCTCCACTCATGCGACGGAATCAGAGATTTTTCCTGAAGACTTCTAATGAAATTTTTCGGAAATCAGCCGATAATTTCCGAAGAATTTTATCGAAAATAATTTGATAAAAATCTCCGATAATTTCAAAAAAATGACATTGGAAATCTTCAAAAATAATCTCCATTAATTTTCGGAGATTATCTTCAGAACAAGTTTCCAACGATTTCCGAAAAATGTTATGAAAAATCGTCGGGGAGAATCTCTGATCCCATTGCATGAGTGGGAAATTGTCTCAATTCTTCGGGAATCGGAATTTTTTACCAACAATTCCCGATGAAATTCCTTAAAAATCGTCGGAGATTCTTCTCGAAGATTTCCGATGATATTTGAAGATCATCGAACATTTTTCCTGAAGATTTTTTGATGAAAATCTTCAAACCATCGGATTCCCCCCCCCCCCCGAATATTTCCTATAAGATTCTTTAAAAATTATCAGAAAATTTTCTCGATGAATTTTGATGAAATTTTTTGGAAAACAATGACAATTTTTTCTAAAGACTTCCAACGAGATTCTTCGTTAATTCCGGAATTTTTTCCCAAAAATTTCCGATGAAATTCCTTTAAAATCATCGGAGATTCTTCTTGATTTCCATAAAATTATTCTTTGGAAATCATCGGAGATTTTTCCTGAGGA
The DNA here is from genome assembly GCA_031841125.1 of Acanthococcus lagerstroemiae. Lineage (NCBI taxonomy): Eukaryota > Metazoa > Arthropoda > Insecta > Hemiptera > Eriococcidae > Acanthococcus > Acanthococcus lagerstroemiae. The sequence continues at coordinate 36,040,115 of CM063108.1, read as the reverse complement.
TTTTGATAAAATTCTTCAAAAACTATCAAAGTTTTTCCCCGAATATTTCTTATTCAAAAGTTATTCGAAAATTTTCTCGAAGAATTTTGATAATTTTTTTTAGAAAACATCGGAAATTCTTTTGAAAGATTTCCAATGGGATTCTTCGGAAATTTTCTGAATTTCTTTCCAAAAATTACGATGAAACTCGTTTGAAATCATGGGAGATTCTTCTCGAAGATTTCCAATGAAATTATTCTTTGAAAATTATCAGGGATTTTTCCTGATGATTTCCGATAAAATTCTTCAAAAACCATCGCATTTTTCCAAAATATTTTTGATAAAATTCTGTAAAAATTATCGGACGATTTTTGAAGAAATTCTTCGGAAAACACTGGAAATATTCTCTGAAGATTTCCGATGAAATTCTCCGGAAATTATCAGAGATTGTTCTCAAAGATTTCTGATAAAATTCCTTGGAAATCATCGGAGATTTTCCCCGAACATTTCTGACGAAATTCTTCGGAAATCGTCGAACCCTTCTTCTGAAGAAATGCTTTAAAAATCATCAGGTATATTCTTCGATGATTTCCAATAAAATCCTTTGGTATCGTTGGAGATTTTCTTTAAAATTTTCAACAAAATTCTCCTGAAATCATCTCAGTAATGTCCGATGAAATTCTTCGAAAACTATCGGAAATTTTTCTTTAAATACTTCCGATAAAATTCCTCGGAAATTATCTTTGGAAATCAAAGGAATCTTCTCGAAGATGAATGATAACTGCATGTGTTTTTCGAAAAGAAGTCTACTCGGGACTAGATGCGTTTTTTTGCGAACGAAAGCTTTACTCTTGAAGTTAACACTCCTCTTTATGCATACAACTCGAAGGGAAACCTTTTCCCGAAACAAACACGCTCTCACTCCTGAGCGCAAGCTTCCTCTTCACTTTTTTAATGCATTCATTCTGCAGTTTTCACTTTATGCATACCTCCAAGCCTCCAATTGTACCAATAATTTCCCCGGTGTTGCCATGTGTAGCGTCGCTACCCATGAAATTCCCCATGTGTAGCATCGCTACCCATGAAATTCCCCATGTGTAGCATTTGCTACACCCGCTATACAGAAGTTGCCGGCCCTGGATAACGTGACAAGTACAGATAATCTATCTTCATTCATTGGGCTCCTCAAAAAAGTCTGATGTCATTGAAATTATCAAAATTTCCAGGAGCTTAATAACCTCACCAAAGCATTCAGTTAAATTATTTTCACGAAAAGATCACGTAGATGTGTGCATTTCCACAAAAGTGATGACATCTTCATTGGCGTGTTTCAATGAATCAAGAATCAATAAAGAATTCGTTTACTTCCTTTTCCTGAGTCTCAAAAGTTCGTTTTCGTAGACTGGATTTAAATACAAAACAGCATAATTTTTTGGCTCCTTAAATGTGTTTCACGTTATTCTACACTTTCTCCGCGCATTCTACTTCTACATCAGTATTCCGCGTGCGTAGACTTAGAATTGATTATTCTACGCGTAGACGCAGAACCTGACAGATTTTCAAAACATAATTTACCCACCCCACTATATCATTTGCCCCCTCAAGAATCATAGTCTGGCTACGGGCCTGACTTCACGTCGTCAAGCCTTTATTTCGAATCCAACGCCAGGTCCCCCGTATAACACGCAGATTCCGAGCGCGGTTGTGGTTACCTGTTGGGACTGAAAGAGGTTAAGACACATCAGATCCTCGGATGCATCGAACCCGCACTTGCCAGTTGCAAGCCCTTGAGAGTCTTTTTCAGTCGTATTTTACGACAGGCAGGGTTACCACGGGAACATTCTACTACACTCGTACCCACACAGGGATTCCGTTTCCTTAATATCACTTGTTATGAGGTGACATTGGACGGTTGACAATCATAAAGATGACGTATTCACTATAAAATTGACAGGAATTTCGAAGATGAAATACTATAAGCTTTATAATCCCATAACAGCTGGTTGAAGAAACTTCTTGATTTGCAGGGCCCGGACAGACTGCAAACATTACGCTTATTACTTACACGTCCAATGATAATTGGATGCAACGTGGGGGTTTTGAATGGTCGGTAAATAAGATGTGTTAATGAGAGTGAACGTCAGTACACCAATTCTCTGCAAGTACCTCGTCGCCGTTGTTATTGGCATCTTAAGGTAGTCCTGTTTACTACGAATGTCTTGTTATAGAATCATGTCGTGTACTTTTACCGCGCTTTTTCATCACGGGCCATCAAATTGAAGTGCATTTATTCGTTTTTCTCGCAATTTCTTTTGGCGTGCTAATTGGGCGCGAAAATGTGTTGATTCTGAAATGAGGTATTTATCGGCGGTTGTTTCGTTGTGAAGAATTAAAACTTGCGGACTATTGAGAAACGTGCCGTCCATAAGTAAGTGTAAAAAATGAATACACACTAGTGTGATTTTATGGTCGCCGAATCGATGGTAGGAAATTTACGACGTATTGTATTCTGAGATCTGAGATTTAGAGTTCAGACAGTTCGTGAAGATGGATAAAGTAATGCGATCAATAAGAGTGTTTTTGTGGCCTGGTTGAGGCCAAATTCACCTATTTCCCTATGGTGATATATACTCGGGGCTTGTAAGTACGCATAGAAAGTTGTTTTTTGCGTTTATAGGCTTCATGGAGGTTTTCAACAACTGAAAACACTTATGCAACCTATTTTTTTTTCCAAGTTGGGTGAAATTTCCAGGTTGCATTTCGGTCAAAACACCATCCTTATTAACCATACATGTCTGCCCGTGCGTCCCTGAAAACGAAAAAATATTTTTACTTAGGAGGAGTAATGCACGATATCAACAATATCACAACTCAAGACCCTCTTGGAAACTACACCAACGCTATTTCCTCAGTACCTACTTAATATTGGGACCCATTTATCGGCCCACAATGGTAATGTTGAATTCACGAAAGAAATATGCTGTTTGCACGAAATATATAAATGACAAGCGCAGTAACAAGTACGAAACAGAAAAAGAAAGAGTTTGAAGAAAAAATTAAACTTCAGAACGCAATATAATTCACTTACACGATAAAATAAAATACGCCCGGAATTTTAATACCTTCTACACACAATGAAAAAAAGAGACACGATATTACTGCGCCCGAAATAAAAAGTTAAAATTCTCGTCCTCCATCATACTTGCCACAAATTTACAGTTGCGCACAAATTAATGCCAAAATCAAATTTTGGAGCAATAAAAATCTATGAATCGATTCTCCGCCTCCTCAGGAGCCTCAAATTTAGATTAAGAGCCAAACCGATATCAAAAACGAATTCGTTGAGTTCGAAACCCCTCGATGATCTCGATGGGGTCATTCGCATAAATAATAGGTGTAAAAATTCCTAATGTACTGTAATAATGGGTAATTTTTACACGCCCACTCTTTTTTTGTTCTCTCAACCCGAGCCCTGAAATCTGCCCTTTCGAGAATTACCTCAGAGCTCCCCTCTGTGGCGTTTCTAGAGTACTTATGAAAAAATTCTTAATGGCCGTTTTTATAGAAAATTGGATCCCTCTTAAACTCATGGATCTCCTATCTCCACGAGTATATGTACGTTATCCGCGATGACGTATAATTTTTGTGTTTAAACAGCATAATATACCGTATGCAAGTTATTTCGTGATATCGATTTTATAACTCGTCATTTAAACTTTTTTTTTTTCGTGGTTTCACATTTCGTTCAATCACACTTTTTATTTCGTGCTATTTAATACTTGCCCTTAATATTTCCAGGCCTAACCAAAGGGGGTGAGAGAAAGAGAGGATTCCTACAAGCCCAAAATCTTGGGGGCCCGAATTCTTCATCCAATTTTTTTATATTGCTTGATATTTTTTGGAGTTTTCAAACGTAAAATAGTAATTTCCGAGAGAAGTTCGCGAAAAATTAGGCAACTTGTTAGCGGGATGCTTTTCCCTTCGACCCGGATTTTCTCTCGATGCCCTGGACATTTCTGATCAATCTCTTTGGAAATGGTCACATTGCCATCCAATTTTGTAATAAAAACTAATCACGACGAAAATTCTGAAAATGTCCGAAGAATCGGTCGTTTCAACCCTTTTACTATCGAGTACATAATGTGCTACCCGTATTACGTACGTACGTACACCTACACGCTATAGTACATAGTGGATTGTGAAACCGGAACTCCGCTTTTACGCATCGCTCTTCTTAAAAATTTAAGATCATTTTTTAATGATTATTGTTGGCCTGTTTCCAAAACATTCTTCATATTCAAATAAATAAATGCAGACCACATTGCTACATTGCAAGCATATGTAATAAAGTCCCCCTTATTAATCGAGCTGTCAGCGCGCGTAATTACCCTCTACTTGTCTAAACTATTCATTATCGTATTAAACGATCAACTACCCAGGTACTTATACCAATTATCAGTATTAAAACATCGAAAGTCATAACTAATTAATAGTTATTTTAGATTAATTCTTATACGACAATAACTGGCATAAAAAGTCAACACTTCCAGCGGTGGAGCTTCATGATAGTGTAATTTACTTCACCGAGTAACCGATATAGAAAGAATTCGTTTACTGAGATGTCGGTTTTCATTTGATCCTCTAGTAAAGGGCACCTTACAGTTTACACCATGCTGGTATTATGTTAATCAACTTAAGAGACAACATAATTATATGTATCTACGTGCCTATAAATGAGCAACATCTTTATTTAGATGCGTATCAACCATATATCCGTGACCTGTGCCTGACAAAAGTTGCACGTTTTCATTAAGGGCGAAACTATAGGGGGCGTGGGGGTTGACACCCCCCCCCTAATAATTTGGCAGTCGGCAAATTTTAAGACTGTTCATTTGACACCCCCCCCCCCTCCCCAAATAATTTGACAGTCGGCAAATTTTGAAACTGTTCATTTGAATTTTCATTTTTTTTATGCATGTTTGTTTGTTAATTTATTTTCTTTTTCAATTAAAAAATATTTCGATTAAAAAATTGTCAAATTCTTAATTTTTTAAACATTTTGTCGGTGAGTTTCTAGTTTTCAAAAAATATTTGTCGGCAAAATTTTCTTCTCCACCTTTCCAAACTGAAAGTAAAATCTCGTTTCTGAAAATGGAGTACCCTGGACCCCTGTTAGAGACAGGTCAGTCAAAAATAGAAGGTTTCAAGCTGAAGTATCGAACGCTATTTGAAAGGTTGAAACAAAGCTGAAATGTGGAAGACATTTCGAAAATCTGAAAGTCGGTAGCAAACGTTGAATTTCAAATTTCAATGACTATCCGGACTGCCAGCACGAAAGAGTCGCCCTCCATAATTTTAGGCATGTGAAAAAAGGAACTATTGAAACCCTACATATTTTAGAAAAATTCATCAGACTGAAATGAAAATGGTCTCAATGGAAGAGACATTTTATGTGCTATAAATATTGTCCTAATCATTTTTTCGATAAATGCTTTCGTTTTCATAATATTTTGAGATTTCCTCGTATGCCTATAAATAAAATATTCCCCTCAATCAGGGTAACATGGTAAACGACTACAGCGCGCCACCGCTTTGAGCAGCCCGAAATCTATTCACTTCGTCACTCTGTCACTCACTGAGTCAGTGATTCACCCATTCACTCAGTCATTCGCCTACTTATTTAGTGAGTCACTCAGTGACTCGCTTACTTATTCAGTTATTCACATAGTTACTCAATCACTTACTCAGTGACTCAGTGATTCACTCTGTCACTCGCTTATTTATTGAGTTATTCACTCAGTTACTCCGTCACTCACTCAACTCATTCACTCAATCACTAAGTGACTCAGTGATTCATTCACTCACTTAGTTATTCACTCATTCTGTAATGTAGTTATTCATTCACTTCTTCACTCCGTCGCTAACTCAGTCATTCGCTTTACTTATTTAGTGATTCACTCGGCTACTCAATCACTTACTTAGTGACTGAGTCAGTCACTCAGTCGCTCGCTTATTCATTTAGTGAGTCACTAAATTATTCACTCACTTACTCAGTGACTCAGTGATTCACTCATTCACTCAGTATCCACTCATTCTCCAATTTAGTTATTCATTCCCTTTCTCACTCCATCACTCACTCAATAAGTCAGGAATTCACTCAGTCACTCGCTTACTTATTTGGTGATTCACTCAGTTATTCATTCACTTCCTCACTCCGTCACTCACCCAATGAGTCAGTGATTCACTCACTCAGTAATTCGCTTACTTATTTAGTGATTCACTCAAGAGGACACTATATTGGCAACACAGCGACCTGATCAAAATTGAAAGTAATAAATATTGTTTCTAGGGTAAACAAAATAAAATAGAAATATTCCTCGCTCATCTCCAGCTCCTCGATAATGGCAACATATGCTACGAAGACTCCTGAGAACAAAACCGTTTGAATTTATTAATTTAATCTACAATATTTAACTTTTAGTTCAATTTCATAATATGACAAACTTCTAGTAGAAAGCCACCTCGCTCTCATTATTTAACCTCTTGTAGAGATGTACCTACTTCATCTCAAAGTTGGAATGCCCTTTATTAGGAGGTGCACATTAGCGCTCCTACATTCCGTTCCCCATCCCCATTGCATGTTCTAGTCGTCCATTCTCGGCGTTGCTCGGCATTCTCCGTGTCGACTGGTGCAGACCAAGGTTCTCATAACTTGAGGAGGTTCGCTCATTTAGCAAGGCGCAAAGACGTCAATGACATCGCTGAAGGAGCAATCACACGGCCCGCTTATGGGAATACAGCTTTTTTTTCCCCTGGCCCCGGAAACTACCCTTTCGAGTATCGCATCAGTGACCAGAGGGAGGCATTGAGGCTGGCCCGAGCCCCCATTTCGCCCCTCTGCTTTGAATTCGCGTTGCCCAGCCAGGACCACCGTGGGACACCTTACTGACCGAGGCAACGCTCACTATGCCTACAGACCCGAGTATAAATTTTTAGTCACTCGCTTACTTATTTAGTTATTCACACAGTTACTCAATCACTTACTCAGTGACTCAGTGATTTTCTCACTCAATCAATCATTCGTAAATGACTGCAGCGCGCCATCACTTTGAGCAGCCCGAAATCGGTTGTTACTAGATTCTCTATTTGACCTAGAGCCTGAAATTGGAGAAAGTTGAACATTTTATTGAAATCCAAAAGTTGAAAGGCAAAAGACTTATCTTCCAATGTCACAAGCTGAATCCGATAGCAAATGTTCTATACGGTCTTTGGTCCTGGTGAATATTCGGGCCGTACATCCGAGATTCCGAAATTTTGCTACATGTGTCAAAAACTTCACCTTTTGGTCGCTGATAAGAGCAGTCGATACTAGAGCTGTACGGCCCGATAGGAGGGAAATTTAGTCTGGAACCAAAGTCAAAACCCCATGTAGTTTTCCCATAAGAACGAAAGGGAACTTCTGGCACGGATTCCCCTAATCCAATCGACAGGAAACTTTGTAGTTTTCTTAGTTTTTTTATTTTATTTTATTTGTTTTTTATTGGAATCAATTTAGGAGTAGAATCAGAGGAAAGTCAGAAAAAAAGATCACCAAGAGTGAACAACAAGCACCTCAATCTGTGAAGGAAGTTGTGTGTTCCTCTCAAGTATTCCTAACATCCTTCCACCTTATCCTCCCAGAATAGGGTATTAAGGTTCCAATCTGCATTGCAGGGACGAAACTATGGGGAGGAGGGGGAGGGGTTAAACCACCTCCAATAATTGGGCAGTCAGTAAATTTTGAAACTGTTTATTTGGATGTTTCATTTTCGAAGAACGTTTGTTTATTTATTTATTTTTTCTTCAATTAGAAAATAATATTTTGATTGAAAAATCGGCGAATTTTCAAATTTTCAGAAAATTTTGTCTGCAAATTCTTTAGTTGAAAGAAAATATTTGTCGGCAAATTTTCCTTCTCCACCGCCCCCCCCTCCAATTGAAAGTCAAGTTTCGCCTCTGGTTTTCATATAAAATTACCCAGCCCGGATCCAGACGACCATTTTGAGGAGGGAAATGGCAGAAGGAAAGACGCGCAAATTTCTTGCTGTCCCTCCCCCACAGATTCTTCTTCCTTCCCCCACAGATTCTTCTTCCTTCCCCCACAAATTTTTTTCGGCGGGGGAGGGGGGGGGGTTGCTCTGGATCCGCGCCTGAAATTACACGTATCACTTTAGGTGATATATATTTTGAAGTTATGTAATCGAAGTACCTAAAGATACTTAGATGACCCAATATAGGTACCTAAAATTATTTTTTTTTAAATTATTTTAAATAGTACATTACATGTATATTGGTCCATCAAATGGGTTGAGGACCACTTTTGCTGTGGCTTTCCAGTGGACCTCGCCCCATCACATTCTGTCTAGTAATATTTAATAGTTAGGTACCGATATCACCCAAAGTGTTAATACTTAACACTTTTTTTTCTTTATTTTCTTTCTTAGTATTATTAATATACATCTAGTAAGACATACTAATTTGGTTGGGCCAACAGAAGCAAAAAAAAAAAAAGCCCTCGAAGATGAGACAAATTTTACAAAATAAGAAGTTATAGTCCTTCATGGGTCTGAAATTGGCATGTACATGTTTGATTGAATCGAACTGGTCGCAGTATTTTATTTTATTTACAGCCTTGATCTGTGCCACTTGGCGACATCTTGTATAGGAAGTTGTCAAGTTGCCAGATTTACCCGAATGCAGGCATAAGCTTTCACCGCGTCTTTACCCATCTAACCCTATCCCTCCCTGCCCTGGTCAAAAAATTCCGAAATTTCGTAATAATTCGTACCTCCATCTTATTGGAGGTCTCCCCCTTCTTTCTTGTGACGCACCTAGGTACCCATTCCTCCGTAATTTTGGTCCACTTTTGATCATCTCTAGCTATGTGTCCCACATAATTTGATTTTAATTTACTAATTGCCTGCCCTATATCTTTTGCCCTTTTGCCGAAATTGTTTCTAAATTTATCTAGTCTCTAACTTTGATATTTAATGCGTTGCGAAGCATCTTGTCATGCGTTATCCGAATTTTTTCTTTTTGAGCCGCTGTCAGTGCTCAGGTTTTAGGCGCATAAGTGAGCGAGGATATTACACATTGTTCCAATACCCTCACTTTAGCAGCCGTGGATACATTGCTTTTTAAAATGCTTTTGTTTCTCCAAAATCTGTTCCACGCATTAGCCGTTCTTACTCTTAGCTTCCGCATAGCCCTCTCTCCATGTAAGGGTGATTCTATGAAAAGCGCCATTTTTCTTGTCACAGACCTGGTTTAATCGTGGAACTGACTATATGAAATTATTATTTCAATAATGTGTTAGAATGCACTCTCCTTTAACTTTTCATTCATATTTGAAACCTCCAACATCACTCCAAGTCCCCAAAATCTACAATGAAGTACAAGATCTTCGCGCTTTTTCCATTGGTCTGGATGTCACACGGATCATTTTTCATCGTGTCCCCCCAAAAAGAGCCGCATAAATGTACTCATTAATTGTTTTCAATAATTAGAATTGATAAGCAGAGTCCGAACAACAAGTTCTGAGGTTTCATACTGATCAAAATGTCTTTGTCACACAACTTTTTTCCATCGGTCTGGAACTTTTTCTGTCTGCTTCCGTGGCAGCACTGGTATTGCTTCGGATATTCACTGTAGGTCCGCTGGCTTCATTCTGATAACATGAACACTATCATCATGTCAAATTGAAGTTGATGAAGTACATTCCACAGCACAGTCTATCAAAATCTTGAAATTCCCAGTTTTTTTGTGTTCCATCGGTCTGGGTTATCATATCTTATCAGATATACCGGAATCATGATCTGAAACGAGGCAAATAATCTGGAAAAATATTCATTTCAACGGAAAATATTTTAAATTTCTTAAAATGTATTCATCGGCCATTAATATTGAAAATTAAATATAATTTCCATAGGTCCGGTTGTTCCAAGTTTTCCATTGGTCTGGAAGACATAATATTTCGACACAAAACCGATCGGTAAACTGCTCTACCTTCATTCTAATGCTCTAAATTGTACGTATTTTGTGTTCATATTATGTCATTCATTGTCCCTTAAATGGCACACATCGGCAAAATTCACCGATGACGCGTTTTCACGCACATCATGCGTGTATGAACGGTGGTATATACACGAATGCGAGGGCGCTTAACTGGTTTATCCCTTGCAAGGTACAAATGTAGCAGGATCTAATCTTAATTTTAATTGTACATACAATGTTTGGAAATTTTGGAGTGGGGGGGGGAATTCTAGTCTTTTTCAGAAGCTAAATTTTTCAAACGTGTTTTTATTTCTGTAATTGTTTGTATAGTATATTTTGTTTGTTTATGCCAATAAGCCTTTTTTTTTTTTTTTTTTTTTAATGAAAAAATTTAATCCCTCTTTGGAGTTCCACAGGGGGCTTACAACAAAACGAATTCATAGCTAATGTTAAAATACTTACCAAGTTTCTTATTATTGGACTATTAAACAATCTAAGTTACAAGTATGAATTTTTTAAAATTATTATTATTATTATTATTATTACAATGAGTACGACTTACCTTTCAGTTCCTTTCCCAGATACTCGTATAACGCCCATGAAAATGACTGCAATTTCAAACTGAAACTCGAGAGCTTGTTGTATGCTCATAACCTTTATTTTTCATGAATATCAATAATTTAAGAAAGCGGGAAAATATACATAAATTTCTGTTTTGTAGATACTTACTTGTCGGCTGAGTTTTCAAGTACCAGACCGTCCATCGGTCTGGTCATTGAAAATTCAGAACGTGATGCTCCCCTCCTCTTTGAGTATGAATTGGGCTGAACTGCATTTTTGGCCTCTGGGACACCTCAGCAATAGATCCCCCCCCCCAAAAAAAAAACAAAAAAAAAACACGAAAAAATGACTTTTCAAAAACTATTTTTCACTACTTAAAAATTGACGCTTTTCATATATCACCCGTAAGCAGTTTGTCACAGGTACTTATATTCCTCTACTTTTCCCAGCTTTTGACCATCCAACCAGCAGTCCTCTTCCATCATATTCGTCATCGCTTATGTTTTGGATAAAATCATAGTGAGGCCTACTGTCTTCCTTTCTTTGTTGAGATAATTTGTATTTGGTCCAGTTTATCCATGTTATTACTCAATATAGGACTATATCGTCTGCGAAATGTACAGGCTGCTCAACTGCTGACCATTTATCCTTATTCCCCTTTCCTCCTATTCCAGGTTCCTGAACATTTCTTCCAGAACTACAGTGAGTAAATTTAGTGACACCCCCTGTTTCACTCATTTTTGAATTTCAAACTTTTTGCCCTCTTTGTCCAACCATACACATGCCGTTGCACCTCAGTACCATTTTTAGCGAATTTTTATAATATCCCCTGTAACCCCCTTATTTTAAAAAGCCCTCAGACAGAGTCATGTTTAACTGAATCAAATGCTTCATAGTAGTCTACAAACATCAAGCACAACGGCATATTGTACTCCACAGCTTTTTCTAATATTAAATTTAACCTAATATGGTTGATGGTTGCATAAGTACAACCCTTCTGAAACCGGCTTGTTCTCTTGGCTGCTGCCCATCAAGCATAGGGTAAATTCTATATTTTGAAACTTTATTTTGTCGCAGTATTACAACTCGTGATATTCTATATTACTATGATGGACCTCATTTAAAGTTGAATGTAACATGGAATTCCTGAAACTTAGGATCTTTATTGATGAAAGAACCAAATTTTTACGTTGGACCCAATTAGACTAGTAAAAATAAAGCGTATGCGACAATGCACAAGGAAAAGGCCCACTCCGTGAAAATAGAATTAAGACTAGATTTATAAATTTGATAAAATTACTATTAATTTGAGCCCATTCGGAACCTTGTAACTTTATGAATTACCGAGAAAAACCAATTTGAACTTTGAATTCCAAAAAAGTGAATTTTCCGACCAAGGTTGAAAACGAATCCACTAAAATTGGATTCGAATCCGAATCCACGAATTACTACCTTTTTTTGGATTCGAATATAATTCGAGAATGATTGATGTTTACTGTGATTCAAATCGAATTCGAATAAATGGAGTAGATTCGTGGATTCGAATCCACGAATCATCGAATTTAGGAATTATGGAATCTTTTTTTACTGTTACAAAATCAAAATCAAAATAAACGATACCTATTCTACTCACTCAGCAATTGTTGACTTCCCCCCCCCCCTTCAGAAAGACCAAATATTCCAAAAACTGCATCTTATTCGATGTATGGTAAATACTCTTTCAGCAATGTAGTTTCCGAAGAAAGTAAATTTAATGTTTCGACTGAGGAGGCCAGAAGGGATTTTGTAACTTTTATTACTTTTTTGATCTGTTTTTCGTTTAAAAAAAAGAAAGAAAAGTGACCAAAATGGATGTCCGTATCAGGCGATTTCAGCGCCTAATACGGCTAACTAAAAACCCCGAAGAATCCACTAAAAAGATTCGAATAAATTTTACGAATCCGGGTCATCCATTGGATTCAAATCATTGATAGAAATCCCAGTTCCCAGAAGCGGATTCGAATCTATTTTTTCAAATCTTTTCCAACATTGTTTTAGACATTATTAACTTTCTTTCGATTCCAAGAATTTTTTTGATATCTGAAGTGTAAAGAATCAAACTCACTTTTGCCATTTTACTTCAAGGGCGAAAAATAGCATTGGTTGAAAATTGACGGCCTCTACTCAATACCGATTTTTCTGTCAATTAAAAATTCAAGGAAGGAACTTTTTAAAATTTGACTGATTTTTTTTATTTGTTATAAACATGTTTTTTACGAGTATGTACCTACTCGAAAACATAATTTAAAATAAAAAAACGGTTCTTATCATTTTTTTTTTTTTTTTTTAACGAGACACGTAACGCCTGTAGGCCATGATCTCGGTATCTGCATCTTATTTGTTAAATTAGTTATAAAATTAGTCTAGATGAGGTGTGAGAGATTGTTGCGATTTATGAGGGTAATCAGATGTTGTACATTATCAATTTGTAGGTATTGAATGCGGTGATTGCGGCTATATGATTTACAGTGTTGGATGGCTTTTATACTGCTGCATAAAAAATCAACTATTTTCAAAATTTACTTTTTTAATAAATAAATAAAAAAATAGAAAACTAATTTGTTATATTTTCTAATTTTATTAATATATTATTGATATTTCTTTTATTTTTTCATATTGTCCGTATTTTTCCGAGATTTTTGATATTAAAAAAAAATATTGTTCATATTTTTATTATAAATTTGATATTTTACTTTGAAAAACAAGAAAAGAATATTCTTCTATTATCAGTTCCTTGAGCTCTTTTTTATGTGTTTTAAACATACTTTTGTTTCAAACAACCAGCTCTGCCATTCACCCGGTGGAAACACATTTTCAGTCGGCTGCACTAATAACCATGGGAAAAACTCATCATCAGTGCTGTCAAAATACTTCCAGAATGCTTGTAACGCTGCAACCCTTTACAATAATATTCTGCATTCAGTTTTTCCATAACATGGAGCGAAAAAAACGTAAACAATATAATGTTCACAAATATATGCCCCGATGGGCCATGTCGATGGACATTTCAGCATTTCGACCTGGTGTCCTATAAACGGAAAAGGGGGCTCGTTATTTTCAACATCTCCTTTCCGTTTATATATATTCACTATCATGGCACCCTTGAAGTCAGTAGGCACCTCCTCTTGTTTCCAGATTTCTTGGAAAAGGTGTACCTAGTAGTGTCTTCGCGAGATGGCTACCTTCGTGTTTGTAGATCTCTGCTGGGAGGTTGTCTTCACCGGGGGCTTTATGATTCTTCAGTTTCTTCACGGCCGCAGCTTCTTTGCTGGAGTTTGGTGGTCTGGCAAGATCCTCCCTGATTGGGTATTGTGGGAGTAGTTCAGTGGTTTCGTCGGACACAGTCGGTGATGTGTTCAACAGGCTGTGGTAGTATTTTCTCCATCGGTTTGAGATTTCATCCTCATGCCGGAGCAAGGTTCCATCAGCGCCTCTGACTGGCCGGTTCGTGTTGTGTATTGGGCCGTAGGCTGCTTTGATTGCTTTGTAAAGTGCCGAGGTGGCGTTTCGGTCGGCAAGCTCTTGAATTTCCACGGATTTTTTCATATACCAGTCATTCTTCGCTTTCCTGGTCGCGTTTCTGAGGGCCCGTTTAGCTGCTTTGAGTTCGATGGCTAGCAGCACGTTGTTTGTTGGCTGGCCTAGTAAGCGAGTGTGTGCGGCGGCCTTGGCATTTAATGCCCTTTCGAGCATTTTCGAGCTCTCATCGAACCAATCAGGGTTTTTCTTTTTGGGGACTGGGCCAAGTGTGGATTCTGCAGCTGCTAGCACTTGGTCTCTAATGCTGCGCCATTTCTCCTCCACAGTGTTTCCTCTTAATAAGTCGCATTTAGCGATTGCTTGCTTTAGCTCTGGTATCTTTACCTCCACTTTGAGAGCTGGTACGTAGAGTCTTCTGTTGGCTTTTTTCTTCGGTGGTCTTGTGGATCGTGTGGGTTGGCAATCTATCTCGGAGACCAGTTGGCGACGGTCTGTGTCAGCCTCTGCACCTCTGTACACTCGGGTTAGGCCAGTGTGGGTCACGTCTCTTTTCTTGACGAGTATGTGGTTCAGGGCGTGCCAGTGTCTCGATCTTGGATGCCTCCATGTTCCCTTATGTATGTGCTTGACTGGGAATATGGTATCGGCAATGATCAGGTCCTGTGCGGCACAGAAGGTCAGAAGCCGCTCTCCGGTTTGAAACAGTGAATTCGGCCGTGCTTAAAATTAGTAGGAACTTAAAACTGAGGGTGGACAGAAGTCTAACGATACTTGGATCAGAGTTGTCGACAACATTTTCTATTCCATACATAATATCTCTTGATGAAAGTGTTCTGTGTATAAGTCCACTATTATAAAGATGTTCTTACTTTTTCGAGTTCTTTCTTTTTAAACCTCCGTTTCTCATTACAAACCGCGATGTTGTCACGACTGTTGATAAATCTTTTATCTATGCCAAAAACAGAGATTAAGTATGACTTACGGTGGCAATGACTGAGGGTAAAAATATCAATAGTTTGCCTCGGCAAACATTTCTGCGGACATAGGTTCGCCATCGCTGTAAGATTTTACAAAAATGTCTGCTGTCTGCTCAGGTAAAGTGTCCGGATGCTTCATGGTCCACCCTCATTCTCCAAAACAGCGTGTACCTGTCGTGACGTCTGTGTCGAATATCTTGTCTGAATCCCGTTTATTGTTTCAAAAATTAAAATATCACGAATCTTTATTACCCGGTCATAAAGTAGTCTAGATTTGAATTTCTTGGTCAGTACGACTCAGGAACTGAGCTTAATTGATGAATAAAAGACATATTTGCAGTCTAGTTGGAATGTTACGGACAACAGCATCTTTTGTGTGTATTAGTGTAAACTATAGAGGAATGAGCCAGAAAAAGTGAGTTCGTTCGATGTTCGTGATTTACTCGAAAGATGCAAATTCAGTACATGGTACCACGCATTACAGGCGGCATTGCAACAGGAATTTCGGTTCGAAGGAACGTCAGCTTGCGAACTTGGCTAATTATTAATTACAGGCCGTACTGTTTTGGAATTTTTCGACCGAGTCGTAGGATATACTGAATTCGCGTAAATTAAGATTTCAAACTAACTTTGTGGAACACTACGGTACATGGTTACAAAAGGCTAGAGTAGTATATTGTACTGAGTTCAGAGTGATTTGGCAACTGCAGAAGTTAGGTAGTAGTTAATTCAATGTCAGACGTGCACAGACGACCCATTGTTCTGACTTTTGTTTAATAAATAAAAAGAAAACAGCAATTTACCAAGGATAAGGTTATCAGCAAAAATACCTGACCATTAATTGCGACAAAAAATTATTGAAACTCCTGTTTTGTGATTGGTTGAAAAAGAGCCACGCCGATGGACAAAAAATCGAGGGACAATTTTCAAAGCGGCCATACTGACTCCACCCTTTGAAGATGCGATTTCAATGTTACCATGTGATTCTTTCATCCATTGAAAGTAGCACTACGTTGTCAGTTTGTTCTAACATATAGCTTGAAAATTTAGAAAAGAATAATAATGAAAATCGTTTGAGGGATAGCCATGCCAACGGACATTTGAGCATATTCAGTCCAATTTTGACCCATTAAAAGTGGATCAAATTTTATTCTGAAAACTTGAAAGAGTAGGACTGAGTCATATCTGTCAACGAAAAAAACAACAACAAAATGGCCGTATTATTAATAGCTTGTGAAACAACTGCTGGGGACTGAAATATCAACATTTTCGAAGAATAACTTAGGAACAGACTTTTTGGTCATCCCGCATATGACAGATATCTTTCAAATGGCGTAGTTACTTCTATTTTATACCTTCTCCTCTATAAGTTGACACGCTTATTTCATTCTTACAACCCTAAAGAATGTGTTTTTCAGGGGTTTTCAATTTGCGTATTTTAAATAACAATGCCTGCGCATTCAGAGTCGTCCCAATTATTAATTATATGTAACCGGCTCGGAGGAAACGCGCGCATACCTCTAAAAAGTTAATTTTAGGGTTTTTGCAGATTCATATTCTCGATCTTAAGGAGCATCCACTCCCGTTTGCCCAACCTAAAAAAACCTATTTTTCACGGCTGTATACGCGTTTGAAAATTGATAGTTGTAAAAAAAATTTTTCTCACAAAATGAGTGGTTCTGAAAAAAAGACAATCTTCAATCTCCGTTACACAATTGGTTGCATACTTTCTATTTTGAAGGGGCATTTCAATATTATTATTTTTTTGCATATGCTGATAATAATTTCAAAAATTTTTAAGTAAAAAATTTAAACATGGTATTTCATTGTTCATACTGTTTGTAACAAAATACTTTGTAGACATAACTGTCTATCTTTAATATTGAAGACGCAAAAAATTCACCAAAAGATCAACTTTTTAATTAATACATGGTCCTTTCAATTTTGAGAATAGGCTGTTCTTTTTGGGGAGATTTTTTGTATTTCTGTAAATGATGTAGCATACTAAAGTGAGTTTCCCCAGTTGGAAATATTACAGAATTTTAAAATACGAAACTACCTATAATTGACTATCACTTTCTCTCCGCTTCCTCCCGCTCGCCATCGCTGAACGTGCACCTGGCTGACCACTCCGATATGTTCCACACACTCACAGATGTCACACAACACGTATCGGAAGGCATAACCTGGAGTACAAACCATCACATGCTTAACGATACAGTGTTACCAAACGTCAACCGCGTTTTTCTCAAAAACTTGATTTTAGATGTAAGCCTCCTTTCTTCCGAGTCGGTCATATAATATATAGAAGTGGCGGGAGTCTCGGAAACTGCTGTTAGTAGAAGTTTAAAAGATTTCGGCATAGGAGTGAGATATAAGGATGAGACGAAAACTGGTTTATGTGGAATGAATGGTTCCAACCCGTGTCATTGCGTACAGGTGAATTATATTAACCCTTCCGCATATAGTTAACTAGGGTGAAGCGCCTACCTGGTAAAACAGGAGCGTTAGTTTGAGTCTTTGAGTACACCCAAGGGAGAGTGAAGAATTCTTCGACACCGAATTCGTATTATGGGGAGTCTATTCAACAATTTCCAGTAACAAAATAATTCAAATTGAAAAGAAAATGGGAGAAGGGTTAAAAGTTGCATTCTGGCCAAAAAATTTGATTAGATTTCCAAAATAAGACCTAAATTTACATAGGTGCTTTTTCTTCTGCATTTCTGGATAGGGCAAGTTGTGCACTCACCTCCACGTTTTCAGTTCCGCGGATTATTCAGATTTTGAAAAATAGTTATCTGGATGTATATGTATATAGTCTGGCCAGTTTAAGTTGGCACTTTTAGTTTCGTTGCGAGTTGTCAGGTTTACCCAAACTAGCGCACCTTTTTACTAGGCAGACGCGTCGCGCTACTTAAATGAACGCAAAACAGACGAACTGCATATGCACTGTGCAGTTCTATTTCCAATTATGCAATCTGAAGTCCCCTGAAAAACCGGTTTCTCCACGTTGTTGGACGAAATAGGAGTGCCAACTTAAAGTGGCCAGACTATAGAAAGTCTTGACTGCAGTTCGGTCCACCTCCTTGTGGTGCACTCTGGATGACGCTAAATGGACTGGGATGCAACAGAACTATGAGCCTGGACGCAATCAAACTCTACATCGGGCCGCAATGAAACCATTCATTTTCTTCAATAATTTATCTCTTCTTACTGACCCTGCCGGTGATGATAGGAATAGTTCATGCAAATCTCAATACAGCTGAGGTATAATGGTAGTGAGTTACTAGCTGTAAGAACATTTTTATGCAGTATATCAAAATAAATTATCGTACATAACCTACATAATTTATACTATGTACTATAAAAACCTAATGTATATTGTATCTACGGGCAGTTACGTGTCACGATATTTCGCGCACGTGCCATGGGTCTAGAAACTTGATTCCCATATTTGAATACTCAAGCGAGTTTAGAAAGTGTCAATATTGGTCAAGTCATTAGATCGAAAACTTTTTGCATAAACTCGCTACAGGTTGCATATCATTCTCTTAATACGCAGACGTTGTCTCTATTCCGCGATTATTTTGGGAAGCCTTGCTACACTTAGGCCGTTTGTTTTTAATTTGATCTGAAATGGCTACAAAAATTACATAAATACCTCTTCGCATAATTTGCACGCCCGAATGGATTTTATTAGGTATATTTCTTAATGACCCCGACATGTCTCATTCAGTTACGTTGCTTCATTCATGTATTATTGTGTTAACCTTCACCTTGATCTTATCCAAAACTATAACCCTTTCTCAGGACAGACCAGTCTGAACGATATTCCATATGTCACAGAAACTACGAACTTCATCGTAAATTTTAGAAGTACCTCAAATATAATGTTAAATCGCCTGCTTACTTGACCTATTTTTTTCGATTTCTTGTTTTAAAGTAAGCCTCCGATCATATTTTTTAATCATATTTTTATGATCCAAGTTGCAAAAACTGGTTATTTTTTCGGGAAAAAGTAGATAACTCTTCATCATAAGGTAAATACCAAACATTGCAAGTCAAGAACTTGTTTTCCTTTTCGAATCGTTGATTGACGTCGATAAATTAATAATTACATTGGAAATGCGGTAAATTCACGCGTGTCCCGAAGAAGAATCAATTTAAGGAGTGTAAAAGTATCAAATTTGGTCCTTCCAGCAGACAGATGCAAGCTATTTGTGTTCGATCAGCTTGTTTGATAATTTAATTATCAATCTCAAACTAGTCGATTGATCGCTCATCTCGAAGAATTTAGTCCAAAAGTCGGCTATCCTAAGAGTTCTATCCTCAACTAGCTGTTTCAGTCCCAATTCACCAATTTTATGTACAACATGTATTTTACACCCCCCCCCCCCCATCAGGAGCGTAATTAGCTTTCATTTTGGGAGATGGTGAAACATTATATTAGTCATTACAGTGGAGTGAAAAAATATGCTGATTTTTTTACTTTTACTTTTTTGCTTCCATTAGTTTTATTTTGAATTCAAGCCGCCGTTTTCTGATATTATAATGATAAATAATATCAGAAAACGGCTGCTGGAACAAATATACTCATTGGAAGCAGATTTTTTGGGGGAACCGGGGAATTCATTTGGGAAGCCACGGCCCCTCCAAAGCCCTCTTTAGTTACACCCCTGAGACTGATTAAAACTGTAGTCCGCCCAGTATAAAATGACCTCTTCATTTCGTTGCGATTCAGTTTTCTTATTGTATGAGTTATTTTTAAGTTGCTCCTTAATTCGTTTGTCAGCATCGCGAGTCTGACCTTATCTTTTCATTTTACATTTTTAGTATACATAGGTACGTATAAATATAGTCTTTCATTATATTCTTATTTGGTTTATCTGTTAGTGTTCATGTTTGTGATCCGTGTGTGAGTGTGGGAATTATGCAAAGATTGAATGTACTACTTTCTAGTCCGTTTAAAAAACAGGGGCGAAACTATAGGGTGGTGTGGGGGGAGGTTGAAACACCCTCGCCAATAATTTGGCAGTCGGCAAGTTATAAAACTGTTCATTTGACACCCCCCCCCTAAAAAAAATTTGACAGTCGGCAAATTTTGAAACTGTTCATTTGAATTTTCATTTTTTATGCAAGTTTAATTGTTTGTTTATTTATTTTCTTTTTCAATTAAAAAATATGTCGATTAAAAAATTGGCAAATTTTTAGTTTTCTAAACATTTTGTCCGCGAATTTTTAGTTTTCAAAAAATATTTGTCGGCAAATTTTTCTTCTCTACCTTTCCAAACTGAAAGTCAAATTTCGTTTCTGAAAATGGAATACCTTGGACCCCTGTTAGAGACTAGTCAGTCAAAAATAGAAGGTTTCAAGCTGAGTATTGAACGCTATTTGAAAGGTTGAAACAAAGCTGAAATGTGGAAGACATTTCGAAAATCTGAAAGTCGGTAGCAAACGTTGAATTTCAAATTTCAATGACTATTCGGACTGCCAGCGCGAAAGAGTCGCCCTCTATAATTCTAGGCACTTGAAAAAAAAGGAACTATTGAAACCCTACATATTTTAGAAAAATTCATCAGATTGAAATGAAAATGGTCTCAAAATGGAAGGAAAATTTTATAAACTATAAATTTTGTCCTAATCATTTTTTCGACAAACGCTTTCGTTTTCATAATATTTTGAGATTTTTTCGTATGCCTGTTAATGAAATATTCTCCTCGATTAGGGTTTACAAGGTAAACAACTACAGCGCGCCACCGCTTTGAGCAGCCTGAAATCTGTTCACTCCGTCACTCACTCACTCAGTCATTCTTATTTAGTGATCCCCTCAGTCACTCGCTTACTTATTCAGTTATTCATACAGTTACTGGATCACTTACTCAGTGACTCAGTGATTCACTCACATTCGTAAACGATTACAGCGCGCCACCGCTTTGAGCATCCCGAAATCGGTTGTTACTAGATTCTCTGATTGACCTAGAGCCTGAAATTTGAGAAAGTTGAACATTTGATTAAAATCTAAAAGTTGAAAAGCAAAAGACTTATCTTCCAACGTCACAAGCTGAATCCGATAGCAAATGTTCTATTGTTTAATTTACGGTCTTTGGTCCTGGTGAATATTCGGGCCGTACATCCGAGATTGCAAAATTTTGCTATATGTGTCAAAAACTTTTCACCTTTTGGTCGCCGATAACAGCAGTCAATACTAGCGCTGTACGGCCCGATAGGAGGGAAATTTAGTCTGGAACAAAAGTCAAAACTCCATGTATTTTTCCCATAAGAACGAAAGGGAACTTCTGGCACGGATTTCCCTAGTCTGATCGACAGGAAAAACTTTATAGCTTTTTTATTTTATTTGTTTTTATTGGAATTGATTTAGGAGAAGATCAGAGGAAATTCAGGGGAAAAAAACAAGAGTAAACAACACGACCTCAATGTGTAATGGAAGTTGTGTATTCCTCTCAAGTATTCCTAACATCCTTCCACCCTACCCTCTCAGAATAGGGTATGCTCATCATGTGCGCAAATGTGAGTGCGGATAAGGTTCCATTCTGCATTTGCTAAGACGAAACTACGGGGGGGGGGGGGTGAAACACACCCAATAATTAGGCAGTCAGCAAATTTTGAAACGGTTTATTTGAATTTTTCAGTTTTTAAGAGCGTTTGTTTGTTTGTTCATTCATTATTTTTTTAAATTAAAAAATAGTTTGATTAAAAAATCGGCGAATTTTAAAATTTTTTAAAAATTTTGTCGGCAAATTTTTAGTTAAAAGAGAATATTTGTCGGCAAATTTTCCTTCTCCATCCCCCCCCCCCTCGAACTGAAAGTCAAGCTTCGCCTCTGTTAGAAAAACACGTTCCGGTAGGTTTCCCTACTTCTATTTGTTCGTTATCCATCGTGATTTTTTTTATTAAATCCTGAGATTCTTGATTACTTTAATTCTCTTCTTATAAAAGTAGTCCCGCTAACTCCCCAGTTTGGTCAATTCTACTATCATTTTACTAAACTCCTGGATCTTTCCAGAAATCAAAAGATTAGAGCTTCATTATCCATATAAGGTTATTTAATAAGTACTCAGCACACTGTTTCCATTAGTTAATTTCGCAAAATTAACATCGCCATCATGGCAGTCCAGCGCTAATTATCAAAGTCAAACTGTTTACAAAGGTCAGAATACGTGAAATTTGTGCAGACTTCAACCATTTTAAATAACGAGGTGCTAATTCGATTATCCTAAAGTGGTAAAGTAATAATTGCAGTATAGGTATAGGATGCGCCCAAGTTTACTCACTTATATGTACATACTTACCTATCTAATCTATGAAGAGTCATTGAATATGGAGGGCAGTAAACAATCGTATGTTTTCATATTATTGTTCAACGAGTAGTTGTTAAATGAATATGTTTATATACATATATCAGCTAGTATGTATTTATAGTTATGGCAGTTTAGTTACACGAACAATGACAAGAAATATATGTTAATAGTTCTAATGAGGAATTATTCTGTTTTAAGTAAATATTCGGACTCTTCAAGATTAAACTGTGGAATCCGTTAACACACCACTACAAGCACACGCACATAAATATGATGTTATCAGAGTTAGGATACATTGCTTGAGGGGAACGTTACATTATACATTACATTAAAAAATTCAAATAGTTTTGAATTTTTATTGACGCTTGGATCATTTTTATGATCTCCAATCATTATAATGACCTTGTTCTGTGTACATGTTCACTATTATTAACGCAGCGCTCAATAATGATACTTTTTATTGACCATGTGTATAATCCGTGTAAGTTGATCTGGTTGATATCAGTACATTTTAATGTTCTTTTTGGACTCCATTGTGATCTTCAAGATTCTCGCAGATTCCTATATGGCCGATCACTTGCGCCAGTCGAAAAATAGGCGACCTAATAACGTAATTCATACGAATTAGGTACCTATTTTACCGAACGTTTCCTGTACAGTTATCGTAACTTTGATAACAAGAAGTTACTGATAACAAACCAGCGACACTAGCGCGCCACTGCCCTGAAGAGTCCGAATAACTACAAATAGGTACCTATTTTAGTTAAATAGAAGAGCATGCTTGTTGTAGACATTATATTAATTTGAAGGGAGGAGGGGTTGCAAACTTGAAAGTAGAATTGATTAGGAAATAATGTAGGTCGAAACCAAAAGGGGTAATACATAAAGTATATTCAGTTTTGAAGAGAAAAAAAGTGAAAAATACACAGAATGGGAATTCAAATCGAAAGGAATCTCCTAAAAAAATGATCCTCGTTATTTTCTTTTTTCTACGATGAGATAATGGCATTACATTCTTAAAGATACTCGTGCTTACACTTGACAATAATTACAAAAAATAGACTCTGCGTGGTAATAAGAAAAAGACAACAAACGAACACTTTTTCCTTACATTTATCATGTGGTTTTCCACTTTTGTAAAGATTACGCGAGAAAAACGCGAATGAAAAATCAATTATACCTAGTATACTCTTGATTATCTGAACTAACTGGGGAATGAGAAATTCGGATAATCACGAGGTTTCATGTATGTACAACACACATAAGGTGTACATGTACATACAGCACGATGTAATTATTTAAAAAAATTCATTTTTTCAAAAGAAGTCCATAAACATTTTTTGTCTGGTGGTAGTGGTGCTTCTTTTCCTCTCCGCGAAATCTCGCTATTTTCTGAGCAAAGGCATATCAGCAGGCGTTACTTCTTTCTGATTCTCAACGTATTCAAGGGCAACCTTGAGAGCATTGTATCCTTCAGGGTGACTAACTCGTACATTTCCTGCGCCTATATCAGCAAATTCCATTTCCATTTTGTCATCATCATCTGTTGACTTTTAAACTAAATCTACAATATCCTCTTCTGTAAATTCAGAATCATCATGGGTAGCCATCCAGTCTCATGAATATCATTTTCCTGAATATACAGACATCGTCTACATTTAGTACGCATGTTCGGATACCTAATCAAGAAAAATTCAGATAATCGTGAAGTTCGGATAATTGAGAATAAAATTTTCAGTTCGAATAATTGAGAGTTTCGGATAATCGAGAGTTTACTGTAAGAAATAAATTTCAGTTAAACTTCTTTTACCCCATTCTAGCACTTGATACCAGAGATTGTTTTAGTTTTAGAGTTCTATTTGAAGAATTGTTTATATACTCCGCGTTCTGTATTAAAATCTAATTTGCCCCTTCTAGTGCTGTGGATTGCATGTTCATTGTATGTATATGCGTATGCAATCGCCTGGATTTACTTAATTCCTAATAGGTATTTATGATGCAGTTGCAAATGAATACCTACTTAAATTATATTCTTGAATTTACTGGGTCTTCAAATCATAAACTGGAAATATCTATGTGTATTTAGCTACGACAAAAGGAAATAAAATAATTTTATGCAAAACCTATACATACGAGGCGTGTTGATGCAATCACATATGCAAATAGAAAATAGGTCAGTTACATTGCTTACTATTCCAAATGAATACTTATTATAGATATTAACTTGCTCGCTGATGTAATAAATTAAAACAATCAAAATACCAATGCACCGCCAATGATAGCGAGAAATTATTAATTACCCATCAGGTGTATGTATGGTAATGGTGGTTTAGCTTTAGACAAGCTGCTGGGTTCTCGAATTTATAGAATTTTCCAGATAAAGAATTATATCTTTCAAGTTCTTCTAACATCAACTTTATGACTTCGTGTGATCCCAACGTTTTATACATTATAAGTATATGGGTAGGGTAAGGTCTGCCACCATGACACAGTTTTTACGTTTCGGGTTGTTACGCAGGCGCTAATGCTCGGATAAAAATTACGGACAGAATGGCTTGTAGGAAACCGAGATAGTGCAAGAAAACTAAAAATGAAATTGTGTGCCATGGTGGCCATTATATTAGCCACCATGACACAGCCTCTTACCACGATGACACACTGAAATGTCCATTTAAATAACATTAGTAAAAGAACTGCCACCATGACACAGCATTTTATTTTCGGTTGCCATGATGACACACCTGAAAGAAGAAATAATTGTAATTTTTGTCATACTTTTCTTCACCAACATGTTTATTATGTGATAAATGATTGTAAAATACTTAAACCTACGTAGGTAAGCTAATGAAACAAATTATTCGTACTTAATGCGAAAAAAAAGGTGTGTCATCGTGGCAAAAATTTTACTGTGTCATGGTGGCAACAGCTCCTCAATTTCTTCTTACTCAAATATCTGCACTATTTTGAACTGCTTTCTTTTCGCGACAAAAATCAATCGAAGTGTGGAATTAAATAACAAATAATTTCATACATAAAAGTGTTACCTTTCGTGCAATGGTTCGTCTCACTTCATCTTAAATTTTTCACCGTTTTTTTAGTCGAGGTGCTTTTTTTGCCAGCAAATTACGAAAAAATAATTTTATATGATAAGCAAAGTCACAGATTCCGCCGAAAACTGGATAGTGTGATTCAACACATCAAACTTGATAACACTGTACTATTTCCGGGTAGGCAGCGCTAATATAAGTCAGTTTTATGATGGATGTGTCATGGTGGCAGCCCTTACCTTACCAATCCTTTCATTAGCTCTATTCATCCTTCTTTCAGGGTTACACAGCTGGTACGAAGACACTTTTTGTATTGAGAAAATTATGGTAGTAATTGGGTTTTCTAATCCAGTTATCTTGCAAATGTAATCGCTTCGTTGTAGATAGAAAGGAACATGGGTTTTGAAAAGTTAAAAAATTCCAGCCATAGTTCCTACTTCCTTTCACCACTTGAAAAATAGACCAATGTATTTGACTCTCTTAACGTGTTTACTGAGTATTAAGATGAAGCAGAATTCTTGAGTACTGGATTCCAGCCTTCAAATTATATTAGGTATGACATTTATGACTGAGTAAATTATCTCGAGCTATGTAGGTAGAATGTATTTGAGACTAACTTTGTTGAAGATTCTAATCTAAAATCATTCTATATGGACGGATAAGATTTATAACTGGGGTGCTTGCACCAGTAGACAGAGACTGAAGTTATATTGCAGTATGCATTACCCGGCAATAATAGATATTTCCAGTGGTGTAGCCAGGATTATATGCATTTCGGTCCTAAAGTTGATATGTTCCGAGATATTCGCGGTTTTTTTTTTTTTTTTTGTAAATTTCAGAATTACACGTAACTTCAAGGTCAAAGCGGCACGGGTTAACGACCTCAGATTGAGCTCAAATTTTATATGGTGAGTATCTAGGTCCATTGGAACAAATTTCAGTGCGACCTTAATCAACTGGCGAAAACTTGTAAAATAAGGGACACCCTCATGCCCATAGCTGCTACAAAGAGTGCCTCTACAGTCTACATAATATTGTATTTTAGTTTCTGAAAGTATTCGATGATAGAGGGGCATTAGTTTCTGAAAGTGTACGATAGTACAGAAGGAGCTGTTGTACACATACAAGCGTGTTTTTTCACCTTCAGTCAGTGAGACTGAATATTTTTATATCAGCAGTCAACTCCCATTGGACCATAAATTTGCTTAAAAGTCGAATATTAAATGTGCTCCTAAGAATTTGAACACGTCCTCTTCCAATCATTCCACAACAGACGTACCTCTTAGATAATGAAGATCTTTCGAAGTACGATTCAGTTTCGAGAAGAGATTATATAATCATAATCATGTTTTACTTTTTGTGAGCTTCTGCTCTGGTCTTTCAGTACTCGATGGTCAAAACATGTTAACCATGATATCGAGTACATATATCCAACTGCGTTCTGACAGGACCACAATTCGAATTCAGCGTTCATCTTAAGTCTCCCGCCGAGGATTTGCTGCTCTACAAAGTTGCTCTCCACACAGCCGGATTAAACACATTCACATGAACTTAACGTAAATCCGAATAGGTTTCCAAACCAATTTCATAATGGAGATAGCAACCAAAATTTCACCGTCGTGACAAATTACGAAATGAGCGCGGTCCAATCTTGAAAACTTTATTACTCTTTCTTATTATATAGACGTATAAAAATACGAGACTACACTAATATTTGCTAGATTAGTGTTGCCTCAAAACTATATAACTGCACAGTCTATTACCTACTCGGCCGATTCATTTAATTTTTGCGTTACTTCTGGGGCACACTTTTCGTCGTACAATTAATAAACGAGGACGAGGAAGCATCATCGTGCGCCAATATGTCAGATTTGAGAGGTGAATTTTACGCTTCATCTCGACAGAATACCTCGGTTCATTTGTATGCACTCGGTGATTCCTCAACTGGAAATATCCGATTTTAAAGATTAGGTTTAGAAATCAGTGTATAGAGATCTTGGAGAGTGGTCTAGACAGACAACTGCAGCAGGTAAATGGGTAGAACAAAAAACGAATCTGTATTCATAGAACGTGTCGCAAATTTACGCTTCGACTTTTGCATACAAATAAGTTGAAATGAAGACGACCAAATTAACATGACTGCTGACCAACCATAGGCACTAAAACTTGGAGTTCCCAAAGTTGGTAGCCCTGCGCATACTGAAAATGTGATCATAGGTATGCAATTTTTCATAAGATTACAGCAAACTTTAATCGTCTTTAAATCAATTAGAAATTGATTTACATTTTATTGTATTGTTACTAAACAATAGAATTATAGTGAACGCTAGTGGGCTGAATAATTTTCGGCCGTTTTTGCCTCTCTAAGGATAGCAGTATTTCCATTTAAAAGTATCAAAAGTATCCATGATCACCCTTTCAGTTTCACCCGCGCAGGGGACTTTATAGCGCTCTCTAGTGCAGGTTTTGACGCCTATCCGAAAATGGATGTACAGTTTTCAAACACTAGGTGTACATGTACAAGAAGGAACATGTTACTGTACCATTGTACAGGATCGATTCGAATGTTTCAGATAATCAGCGAAAGAGTCGAAAAGGCCGATTTTAACGTGTGTACTGAATTCTGAACCCTTTAGAATATTAAAAAATCTACCTTCAATTTGTGTGTCCAGTAGAGCGTAGCTTAGTCCAGTGTGGCTACTCGATCCCGTCGGATCACACAAGAAACCTGTTAACATGTCTAATGGCTCACCACGCTAAAGAGAAAAATTCCGTAGAAAATGCTCCGCAAAAAAAAAAAAAAAAAAACGCTCTGCAAAAACGTTCCGCAGAAAACGTTACCATTGTGATGTAATATTGCGTATTCCTCTTTACGCAGTCATTCGTTCTATCACGTTGCGACCGACCGACCCGGAGAATGCTGAGCAAAGCCCTGCAAAGCCGAGAATGGACGACTACAGAAGGCGCGAGAGAAACTCAATGCACGCTATAAGTTTTAAGACTGCACTTCTAAAACCAACACTATTGGCGCCCATTTTCATGAAATTTCAGAAAATTGCTGTTAAAACCTCCCTCCCTTCCCATACGAAGTTTCAAGTGAATCGAATCATTTGCAACAGTTCACCCGCAGTTGACTCACGTGTTTTATGTTGTGCGCTGTTACAATATAGGGTTAATAAGTTGAAATTCCATTGTTTTCAATTTCTTCTGAATCATCTTTTTTAATTTTAAACCTATGTCTCATTACTACTAAATTGTGGTCACTATCTACATCCGCTCCTGTGTATGTCTTACAATCGAGTACTTGATTTTTATATCCTTTTCTGGTCATAATGTAATCTATTCTATTTTCTTTCATGCCCTGGACTTTTCCAAGTGTATTTTTTTTCTCCCACGATTTTCAAAGAAATTCACATTCTTCACAGAATTCTATGAGCCTCGACCCTTCTTTCATTTCACTTTCCTGAACCATACGCTCCTCATACCCCTTCTTCTTTTTTTCCTTATGATCTACAAACACAACGACAAAGTGTCCATGGGTCAGCGAAAATTCGCCGCAAGCGACGAAATTGTGGTTTCCGAAATCAAGTAAAGATTTATAGTGTTGGTCTTTTTTATTTTTTTCCTACTCCGAAGGCACTGTGCACCGAGAGTTTGTTCCTCAAGGAATTACCTTTCATGGAGTATTTTATCAAAATGTGTTGGGCTCGTCTTTATAAAAGGATTGCGAGTGTTAGGTCGAACTTGGGGAAAATTTGATCATTTCTCTCGTTCTGGTTCGACGAACCAGGTTTTCAAAAAGAGCAGGTTCGAGAAACTGCTCTACGGATCGAAGCTGCTCTCTGCTCCTTTCCGCTCCAAATACTCCAAAATTCGTTGGATTTTTTTTTTTTTTTTTCGTAATAGTGAATTGAAAGAATCGTTTTCAGTGCTCAATTTTGATGCTGAAATTTACCTATCACTAACCAGGATTCAGGATGTCATACTAGCGCCAGCAAGCTTCGATAAAATGAAACATGTCGCAGACGGATCTGCAACCACGGATGAGCATTTTCATGTCTCGCAGCCATGTGCTCATTGATCTTGATCTTTGCTGCGCCCTGCGCGACTGCAGTCTGCAGCCGTGTTGTTCGAAGAAAAATCCATGGAAATGTCAACCACTGAACTGAATTGTCACCATGAAGAGATAAATCATACGGACTGGCTTCGTGTCGGAGGAGGCACCGTGTCGGTGGAAGCGTAATTTCGATTCTCGCCTCAGAAGTAACGCTCAAAAAGTAGCGTTTTCCCCGTTTTTGTGCCAAAGAAAATACATGAAAATGTCAAAAAGAACTGAAATTTCAAATTAACACAGCAATAAAGTGAAAAGAGTTTTATGTTCTTCATTCTTCATGAATCGCAACGCTCCGCAATTCGCACCAATTTGGCTTCCATTCCTGCAAACCACTGAAAAGTGAACACTGATCAAAGGTGGGAGAAGATCAGTTTGGTGATATTTCCAGGACAGTCAGCAACAAACTGAATTGAACCTTTCTTACGTACGATCTCACGAAGAACAATTTTAGTTTGAAACATTTTTTCTAAATGCGATCGTTTTTGTTTTCTTCGCAAAACAAAACAAAAAAATGTTGGGGCTTAAACCCTCACAAAGAATTGGCGAATTATCTAGGGCGAGGATTTTTTGATGACGCAATGCAGTGGCTGGAAAATTAAATTAGGCTGTTAGGGAATCGCTGGAAAAATTTCTTTTACTTATACCCGTTAATATTTTTCAAAGTCTTTATTATTTTGTACTGAACTGAAGTAGTAACTCGGAATATGCTGATCATAATTAATTCTAGCCACGTGTTTAGAACGAGATAATCGACAATTATTTTCTCCAGACTGCAAGTCCAGCAACACGCCAAGATTGGAAAAACTGTTAAGTTCTACAAATTGAACGGGTAATTAAGTGGTATTTCACTGAAATCGTATTTTACTCCCTCTTTTTCTAATTTGCTCTCCACCCGAGTCCTGGAATCCGCCCTTTCGAGCATTCAGAGACGTCGGGGAGGCTGTTAGGGCTGTCTTAGCCCTCTTCCCTTCTGGCCGAAAAACCGGCCTAGGTCGAAAATTCTGGCGAGTTGCTACGTGGGCTCGAATCCGGGACCTCAACCAGACCTCCACACTACAAGATAAATTTTCATTTCATGGTTTCAGGGAATTCCAGCGAATTCTTCAGAATTGATATACTCGTACTGCAATCCAAAATGGGAGGCAAATATGACAAAACTGATCCCCTCCACCATGGACAGACGCCGTCTATGTCTATTACAACCCAGAACTTGAAGAAACTCGTCGAATGGGTAGATATTCCTAAAATGCCCGATGATCCGGAAAATCGCCTTGCTGGGTAGAGAATTTTGCATACTAAGCCTACTTCCTGATTTCCAATGGACAGCTCATCGGGAACAATGCCAGTGTTTCATTGTTTGATCCAAATATGCCTTTTCTATTCGGATTGGTCAATAAAACACCACGCACTTCATTTTTTTCCCCTTTTTTTCAATTTAACGAACCGCCAGAACTGTGATAGGATACCATATTCGATCCTCAAAATTAAGTCAGTTTTTGGCTTATTTCAAGAGTAAGATCTGGGAATCAAATCGAAGTCTCAATAAAAAATTAGTCGAAAACCAGTGGCGTGCATTCTAGGCAAGCAAGGTAAGCGCCGCTGACCCTGATAATTCCCGAGAAAATAAGTTTTCAATATACAATATCAAATTTAACTTGTAACAAATAAAAGATAATGAAACACTGGGCAAAACATTGACGCTTACGCTTAAATATATAATAAATTCATGGGAGATACTCGTATGTGAGGAGACAGCTGAAATAGAAGTGTATAATGTTTGGTATTCGGCAACCCTTGTACGTGTATATTTGTATAGGCCAGAGAGGTGTGCGTCGGATCTAACGCTTCTTTTCCATACTACACGTAACATTGCACGACCTGCACTCCGCCCCGTGTTAATTACTTACATAAAAACACACTAGCATGTTCAACGCGACAAAACCTGTGCGTTTGGTTGCGTTCTGGAAGCGCTTTGAGCCTAGCATGGCTTGGCTTAGTTACATACGAACATTAATGTTGACCATGAAACGTGAATATGTTCTACTAGTCAACGCATTATGTTGGAATGCTCCGTTTTTTTTTTTTTTTTTGTTTTTTTTTGCCTACACAAAATGCGCATTTGAGATCTTATTGAAAACCCGTTTTCGCGATTTGATAATTAGAAATTATTAATGGTGGTAAGCCTAAACTAGAATTACCATTTTTAAAAACTGGGCAAAAGAGAGGTAGTTTGAGTTGTACGAGATATTTTCACGTATAGCAATATGAAAACATTTTGTGGTTAACACATTGTGAAGATGATGGGAAATAATTGTTTTGTTGGCCATGTCTGCCTATTATTCGTCACAGAAAAGGATAAATGCATTTATGGAATGACCCAACACAGTGATACAACATCTTAAATAATTTGATCAATGCCCTTTTGTAGTAGCATGTTTCATACTTTTATTCTGATTTTTACTTTACCTCTACGCTCAGGGACGTACTAATAGGGGGAGGGAGCGACTTACTCCCCTGTAGGATTTTTTCACTTAGCTGGGAAAATCCAACAAGTCAAAAGGTTTTATTTTTGTTTTTTGCTTTAATACTTAGGAATTGAGTTGAGAAGTTGGAAAAATCCAATAAGTCAAAGGTTTTTTTTTGCATTGATATTTCGGAATTTTGAGTTGAGTCAGTTGGAAAAATCCAACAAGTTGAAAAGGATTTTTTTCTGCTTTGATTCTTGGGAATTTTGAGTTGAGTCAGTTGGGACTTCCACAACCCCCCCCCCCCGGAAAACTCTTAGGTACATCCCTGTCTATGCTTATCGCTTATCTCATAGAAAAACTCAGCACGCCACTATCGAAAAAATTTTTGAACATTTTTTATACGTTCTACGGGCACGGTTTTATAAGTTATGGGACGCACTGTGTATTAAAGCGGCCACCGGAAGATATGCATTTGTTGACTGCGGGGGCGTAAGACTCCATATTACAGGAGAAGACCAAAAGGGAGGGGTATAGTAGCCGCACTAACGAAGATTTCGATGCAGCGATAACAATGCTGCGGCTGGCGCACAAATGTCAACGAAGTAATTACTTCAAATTTAAGGACTCTAATATTTTCAGGCGTTGTTAATTATTTAAAGAGATGTAATTGCGTTCCGTGTATAACGTGTGGAACGAAATAACTCGATCGGAATCCCAAGAGATGTCATACTTTGTACTCAGCTTTTGACTGTTATGAACAAGCGAGTTCTAATTTCGCCAATGTTTGGGTGTTCTATGCTGTATTCGTAATATGAGTTCATTGTAGGTACCGAAGTGACTGCGTACATATATAATTTTCGTGTACGAGTTTCGCTCTTTCTATAGTTCCACGGATGAAGAAATGCCATTGTGTGACGTTTCAGCTTGATAAGAATGTGACCATGAGTATACCTTTGGAGCAGTAAGTGATAAAAGTTAATTTCTGAATCTTCATCTGCTCTAGTCGTGGTTGTTGAAGCGAGAGAGTGAACAGGCGGATACACGCATAAGCTACACTCTTCCGTTTTCAACTCTATCTGAACGAACTACTTATTTTTTCTTCTAATAGACACGAAAACGATATAATTTGAAATTTTATAGAACCAAAATACGAAAGGATGAAATAAAAACAAAAGGAATTCAGTCATCTCATAAGCTCTATGGAAAAGAAATTATTTAGTTCGTAACACTGCGTTTCCACTTTCCTTATTCCTTGGCAATCGCAAATCTCTCAATATAAATTCAAGTTAGGTGTATCACTTATTATTTCAAATTTTTCCACCATTAACAATAACTTTTCACACGGCGGCAATGATATTTTTAATTTTTCATAACAAATAAACAGTTTTCAAGAGATACTCTTTTTAGGCTCTCACCACTGCTCATCTTTCAGGGTTTTTTCTCTTGTTTCCTTGTAACTACAAGTTGTATAATTTACTTTTTTAGAAAACATCAATGGAAGGACTGAACTTCATAATGACGATCAGGATCATAACCGCGAGGGCATAAGCGCAAATAGCCAATATGGAGGGGGGCTCATGGGGAAGCTGACTGTCAAAATAACAGGGAAAATTCTTCCGCTTCCATAATTTTTCAGAAGATTGAGACTATACCCTCATATCTACTTGCGTCTCTGATGAGTGTATGGGGGCAGCTTGTCCCAATCATCATTTAAAGTTGGAAAATTGGCAATTTCAGATGCTAATGTAGCAAATTCACGCATTTTAAGAGCCTCTCTCTCCCTTTTTTTATTTTATTGCTTAACAGTTAGAAAATGTTTGGTTTTCTTTTCAACAGTCGGAAAATATTTGATTCGTGCCAATTTGCTTTGCTGGGTCCTGAATTGAATATACTGTGAAACCTGTAGAAATCTTTGGAGTCAGCAGACAGCAGTGAAATTCAGTATTGATAAGACCAGCAAATCAACGATGTTGTACATCCAATAATACAGCGTGTTCCGGGAGTAGATGATAAAACTTCGCCTGGTTATACACCAGACTAAGTACATCGATGTTATACAAGTTGTATCGCTCCGCAACGTGAAGGCGCTGCGGTGTTGATAAATTTTCGTCTATCGAAAAATCGAACAAAAAATGATGACTTTTGGTTTATTAAATTTCTGAGTCAAGAGATAATTTATTATATTGGGCATAAATTTGAAGAAGAGACTCTGGTGGATAAATTGATACCATAATGAACGATTTTCGTTCTGTAGGACTCAAGAAAAGCGAATAAGAAGCGATGACCCAAAAACTGAATCGGAATACCGTTTTTCACTGTAATTTGAGAAACTGGCCTGTTAACACCATTATATTTTAAGCTAAACAATTAATAGCAGAAGATTGCGCTCTTTCAAAACAGTTCAGTGTCAATTAGTTTTAGAGTTATTTGCAAAGAAAGAAATTAGGATTTGGAGAATTTCATCCAGAAATCGAACGAAATGGAAGATATTTTAATTTATTAAAATTTAGAATCAAGAGATAATCCATCAAATTTAGGATCACTTTAAAGAGGAGATTCTGGCGGACAAATTAAGACCATAATGAACCCGGTTGCCGGATAGTGAAATGATCTTCATACTTTCACGTAGCTCTAATACATTGTTATTCTTGTGTTTTGTTACAGAATGACTAATGAAACGGACCCTCACCATTCAGAAGATCAGTTCCCCCAATCCCTCAAAATGACCTGCACATCGAATAACGATGACACGAGACGGCGAGTTAGTATATCGCAGACTGCGATTCAAGCTGATATTGAGAAAGAAAAACGAAAGAACAGCAACATATCCAATAAATCCAACGCTGCGAGCACCAATGGAGACGCAGCTGGCAAAGGATACACTAATCCTGCCTTTGACCACTCTTCTTCAGGTAAGCCAGCCAATGATGGATTCTCGAGAGAGGGAGCTCCTTTAGGTTTCAGAACCAGAAGTTGTGTACGTTTGTTCGCCATCAACGTTTCGTAAAACTTTTTTTTTTGTTTTTATCGCGAAAAATTTGCGAAAAAAAATTCCTAAAAGTTGTTAAAAGTTTTTTGTGAGAGCTATATGTTTCGGTTGCACATGGAATTTTGTTCTAATATCCTCCCCATCTTCCACCATCCAAAAGTATACCCAAAACTAAAGGAGGAAACTCGAAAAAATCTAATGTCGAGGGAACAGAACTGTTTACAAATTATTGAACTCATATCTCATCAATACCTTTTTCTTTCTCCCGCTAAGGGCCAACCAAGGCCCCACCCGGCGGCCAGTCCCAAACATCGTCGGATGGCTCCATGTACTTTATAAGTATATAAAATAAAAAATTGAGGTGTCTCCCCTCCACTGCCTTACGTACCTCCGAGCATGCTAAGCGTGGGCAGGAAGGGGAGCTCATAATTTTAAATTACATAGTGTTTGTGAATATTAGTTGAGTTTGTTGGTGTGGTGGGACGTATGGCGATGCACGCATGCCAAAGTGGCCCCTATGACACCGCAGCCCCGGCCACAGGAACTACCCTTTCGAGTATCGCGTCAGTGACCGGGTATTAATACAACTTCTCTTTTTCTAATTTGCTCTCAACCCGAGACCTGGAATCCATCCTTTCGAGTATTACTTCAGAGACGTCGAGAAGGCTGTTAGGGCCGCCTTAGCTCTCTTCCCTTCTGGCCGATAAACCGGCCTAGGTCGAAATCTGACGAATTGCTACGAGGGCTCGAACCCGGGACCTCCGGATTCCGAGACCACCGCGTTATCCACTCGGCCAACCAGGCTCGTATTAATATAAACTTAAGGCTAGACTAAATTACTCTGTCTGCCCTCAGTCAGTCAGTGTTTAAGTCTGCTTGGTTGTCTTCTATCGCCTTCGATTCCACGACCTTTCTCTATCAGCTTGTATCTTCTTTCCTTGCCCGCCCTTTAGCACCACCCCCAAAACGAGAGGTTCGCTCCTAGTAGAGGGAGCTGCCTCCATGGTCAGACGTTACCACAAGACTTCTGCCTCTAGTTCCTTGTCGCTTCCTCGAATTGTTAGGAGCGAGGGAATCCAGTATCAGGTTCCTGATTCCATCATCGGTGGCCTCCCCGGGACGGGAGGGGACGCCCACAGGTGCCGAGGTGCCACTTGGATTCCTCTTCTCCCTCAACCTTTCTTCCCGCTACTGTCAGCATCTCCTGTTCGCTCCCGCATCTTATTAGTACCTGCACTGACTATACTCAAATGCACTGAAGAATGAATGATCGCCTACATCAGTTGAAAAGACAACTTATCCCGACAGAAGAAGTAGATGTGCTTGCCTATTCTTACTATTCGAAAGGATGAAACGTAGTCACTATCCAGTTTAGAAATGGCATACATAGTCTAATCCCTCCCCCTCCCTATTATTAAAACCCGATAGAATAGGTGGAAGTTTCTGGAAGTCAAGAGGATAGTCGTGGCTATCATTAAAAAATTTATCGGAATCGGTTCAACAGTTAAAAGAAACCGATTTTTGTAAAAATTACACAAATTTAAGTCAGTGTAAGAACTACCTCAGTAAATATAATATTTTTTCACGATATACGATCTCCTTGTCCTTACACTTCTTGTATACGTATTCACCCTGTTGTTTCATCTTTAATAACAAATTTTTTAAGCCATGGGACAAAACATAATTTTAAACGTTCGATTTCTGCTGTCTGTATTGAGTATTAATGAACACCCTACGTAACCAGTCCTAATAATTTTTCTTTAAAGGTTCTGAGTCCGAATGAGGGGGGACTAGAGGTTCACTCCTCCCTCCTTACTACGTTAAAGTAAATTTTTTAAAATAAATTTGTTGAAAATGTAAAAAACTCTTCCCAATTGTTGAACCCCTACCGTAAACTAATTCTGTTTGCATTCAGAAATTGTCATAATATATAGAGTATTAAATTAATACACTCCGAGAGTATTTTTGTGTATGTAACCTCCCTTCAATCGGCTGAGTAGGCAACTCATCATGACAATGTGTGAATACGTTTGCCGGCTCGTACATTTGAAGGGACATAGATATAAGCATTCGAAGAAATTAAGTACGGCATTAATGGAAATTTATTTTCTCAGCATATTGTTATGGCTAGCTTGGTGAAACATTTTAGTAATTGAAGAAAAGTTGCGGCAATTACTCAGTATCGTAGCTAGGTCTCATTTTTTTTTTTTGGGGGGGGGGGGGGGGAAGGACCGCTGATGAATGTTGTTAGTAGTTGGAAATTTTAGGAAGATGGAGGTAATTACTCCCATACTGAATACAGAATGACAAATCAAACGTCGAAATAAATAATATCATCAGATCATTACTGTCGATGAATCCTGGATGTCGTACATCATTCCTTTTCCGGAACTGCAATTATTTAGAAGTCTTTTCTTTTTAAATTGGGGGAGGGGACGTTAACCCCAAAAAACTTTATCCGCTCGTACGCTACTGCAACTACTAAAAAAAAAAATCTATTACAATCAGATTAACAAGGTGTTCACAAACTGATTAAAAACTACATACAAAAAGGTTCATATTGTTCCAATTTTCTATAAAATTCTTCACTAGAGCCCAAGATTTATCACGGTAAATGATTCCCTCTATCATACCTTTCAAAAATAGTCCTTGGCTTCACTCCGACCTATTTTATTTTTTTGATTTTTAAAATTTCGGTAAATTCAATTAAGATGTACGCCTAAAAAAATGTACTAAAAAAAAAAGAGGATGTAAAAGTGTTTTTCCCATCACAATTTTTTTAAATATTATTCAGTAGGAAATCTTGCTAGAAGTAAACGAAGTGGTCAGCAGACACAGGCTCCGTCTCCTCTTGATTATGGGCCTTGTACATTCTACAGATCGGATTGCATTTATCTAGTGAGTTCTGAAAAGTATGAACGGGGGATCATTTTCCTCGAAGTTATCTCTGGGTGTAGTTGACAATTCTCACAGAAAATTGAAAAAATGAAAATTTTTACGCTTAACCAAAGTCGATTTTGTGATCATTTAATATCAAGATTTTTAGGAGAACTATTTATTTTAGTTTTGATTTGTAATTATAGGTTTTAATATTTATTTTTATATTTATTTTAATAATTTATAATATAATTATTTTTATTTCTTTTAATAATTCGGCCCTGTTGATCTGATTCTGGCAATTTTTTTCAATAGTTGCCATAACTGTCTTCTATGTATTATTACTAAGAAATTCCACCGGGCTATCTAATAGCTATGCTGAAAACAATTCCATTAATGCTGCACATAATTTATCTGAATATTCGTATTTTCGTCCCTTCAAATGTAAGGTCAGGCAAACATATTTACATATTTTCGGAATGGGCTGTCTATGTACACGGTTGAAGGGGGTCACATAAGTCGAGTAAGGTCAGTTTTAAGTACTTTGCTACCCTAGGCTGCTCTATTTTTACAGCCTTATTTTTTTACATCCCCCGCGCCCCGCTTCCCACAAAATTGAGGTAACTATGTTTTGGGCCATAAATTTTGTCGCCCCAAAATTTTGCCGCTCTGGGCTGTAACTCAGTCAGCCCGTATGGTAAAACCGGCGCTGAAACAGAGATACCCTTATGTATAACTATTATCAACAAAAATTCCATCATTCCCAGGGGCGAACCTGTAGCGGGTATGGGGGGAGGGGGTTAAACACACCCCAATAATTTGGCAGTCGGCAAATTTTGAAACTGATTATTTGAATTTCCATTTTATATGCATGTTTGTTTGTTTATTTACTTTCTTTTTCAATAAAAAAAATTTCTATTAAAAACTTGGCAAATTTGAAATTTTCTAAACTTTTTGTCGGCGAATTTTTAGTTTTCGAAGAATATTGGGCGGCAAGTGGCTTGGTGGCCGAGTGGATTCGAACGCTGCCTCCTAAACCACGGAACGCGGGTTCGAATCCCAGTATGGACGGCGAATTTCGATAGATTAAAATATGATAAGAAAATAATAAAATACAAGAATATATGAAAAAGTTTAACACCCGACCAAGCCACACCAATTGTAGCAAGAGGTGGAGTTCAATTTAATTGTTCCGCCGGAATTCAAAAAGACTACAATTGGGTTAGCCACACCGATAGACTACTAACACCTGACTAGTCTGGTGTGCCATGCAGAATGCATGCCTTTTATAGAGAAGGAAAACTCTTTCATAACCATTCCCCAGTAATGACTTGTCACCAAGGGGAATTAGGCTATAACCCTTATATCAAAATAACTGATCAAGGAGGCCTATGTCCCAGTGGGTGGACCGAAACATCTGTTTGAAGGCTGTATTTAATTTAAATTTTAATTGGTCGGCAAATTTTTCTTCTCCACGTTTCCAAGATGAAAGTCAAATTTCGTTTCTGAAAATGGAGTACCCTGGACCCCTGTTAGAGACAGGTCAGTCAAAAGCAGAAGGTTTCAAGCTGAGTATCGAACGTTATTTGGAAGGTTAAAACAAAGCTAAAATGTGGAAAACATTTCAAAAATCTGAAAGTCGGTAGCAAACGCTAAATTTAAAATTTCAATGGCCATTCGGACTGCCAGCGCGAAAGAGTCGCCCTCTATAATTTTAGGCACATGAAACAAATGAACTATTGAAACCCTACATATTTTAGAAAAATTCATCAGATTGAAATGAAAATGATCTCAATGGAAGGAAAATTTTATGTAGTATAAACTTTTTCGTAATGATTTTTTCGATAAACGCTTTTGTTTTCATAATATTTTGAGATTTCTTCGTATACATGTAAATGAAAAATTCTCTTCGATTAGGGGTAGTTACAAGGTTAACCACTACAGCGTGCCACCGCTTTGAGCAGCCCGAAATCTGTTCACTTCATCACTCCGTCACTCACTCACTCAGTCATTCGCTTACTTATTTAGTGATCCCCTCAGTCACTTGATTATGTATTCAGTTATTCACACAGTTACTCAATCACCTAAGTCATTCACTTATTTATTGAGTTATTCATTCAGTTACCTCGTTACTCACTCAATAAGTCAGCAATTCACTCACTCACTCAGTCACTTACTCAAATACTTAGTGACTCACTCACTCACTCACTTAGTTATTCACTCATTCCGTAATCTTGTTATTCATTCACTTCCTCACTCCGTCACTCACTCAGTCATTCGCTTACTTATTTAGTGATTAACTCAGTTACTCCATCACTTACTCATTGACTCACTCAGACACGCAGTCACTCGGTTACTCATTTACTGATTCACCAAGTTACTCACTCACTTACTCAGTGACTCAGTGATTCACTCACTCACTTACTCAGTGACTCAGTGATTCACTCACTCATTCTCTAATTTAGTTATTTATTCACTTCCTCAGTCCATCACTCATTCAATATGTCAGTGATTCACTCAGCTGCTCGCTTACTTATTTAGTAATTCACTACTTACTCAGTTATTCATTCATTCTCTAATTCAGTTATTCATTCACTTCCTTACCCCGTCACTCACCCAATGACTCGTGATTCACTCACACACTCACTTACTCATTGAGTTATTCAGATTCAGCGATTCACTCACTCAGTCATTCGCTTACTTATTCAGTTATTCACACATTTACTCAATCACTTACTCAGTGACTCAGTGATTAACTCACTCACTCTGTCAGACACTCGCTTACTCATTGAGTTATTCAAATTCAGCGATTCACTCACTCAGTCATTCATTCATTCTCTAATTCAGTTATTCATACACTTCTTCACTTCGTCACTCACTCAATGAATCAGTGATTCACTCACTCACTCAATCATTCGTAAACGACTACAGCGCGCCACCACTTTGAGCACCCCGCGAATCGGTTGTTACTAGATTCTCTGTTTTACCTAAAGCCTGAAATTTGAGAAAATTTAACATTTTATTAAAATCTAAAAGTTGAAAAGCAAAAGACTTATCTTCCAATGTCACAAGCTGAATCCGATAGCAAATATTCTATTGTTTAATTTACGCTCTTTGGTCCTGGTGAATATTCGGGCCATACATCTGAGATTCCGAAATTTTTCTACATGTGTCAAAAACATCACCTTTTGGTCGCTGATAAGAGTAGTCGATACTAGCGCTGTACGGCCCCAAGAGGAGGGAAATTTAGTCTGGAACAAAAGTCAAAACTCCATGTATTCTTCCCGTAAGAACGAAAGGGAACTTCTGGCGCGGATTTCCCTGATTCGATCAACAGCAGGAAACTTTGTAGTGTTTTTTTTTTCCGTATTTGATTCGTTTTTATTGGAATCAGTTTTGAAGAAGAATCAGAGGAAATTCAGAAAAAGATATCACCAAGAGTAAACAACTCCACCTCGATGTGTAAAGGAAGTTGCGCGTTCCTCTCAAACGTGCTCTCAAGTATTCCTAATATCCTTCCACCTTACCCTTCCAGAATACGGTATGCTCATGTGCGCAAATGTGAGTGCTAGGGGGATAAGGTTCCAATCTACATTTGCAGGGACGAAATTCCGGAAGGGGGGGGCACTCACAATAATTAGACAATCAGCAAATTTTGAAGCTGTTCATTTGAATTTTTCACTTTCTGAGAACGTTTGTTTGTTTCTTTTTTTTTCTTTTTTTTTTTTCAATTAAAAATAAATTTTTATTAAAAAATCGGCGAATTTTCAAATTTTTAAAAAATTTTGTCGGCAAATTTTTAGTTAAAAGAAAATATTTGTCGGTAAATTTTCCTTCTTCTCCCCCCCCCCCAAACTGAAAGTCAAGTTTCGCCTCTGATCATTCCATCAACTTTCAGTTATCAGATGACAAAAACGTACTATGGAAATAGATTCTTTTAGTTTTTGACCATACCTCGGTCCCTTCAAAAGATCGAATATGTACATGTACATAATTATCTGCGCTGGAATTTTATATCTTTCGCCAAATATTAGAATAGTACATTAAATTTCAGTGGATTGTGCATCTTTTTTTTTACGCTTCTTCTTTACTATTTCTCTACCACCACCCCTCCCCCTCCGTACCTCCCGCCATCACTGTATCTTATGGTTGCTATTCCACCATTAACAGCCTTTAACATGAAGATGACTGATGATGGGATAAAAATAAAATCTGAAAACCCTCCTGCTAATAACTGTTTCAAGAGAAAAAAACTTGAAGGTAATTTCTTTCAACAACCACAATTGGAAAAATTGCATTTACACCTCAAGGCAATTTGCGAAAAAATTGAGGTTTTCTTTTTGACTCATATCGTAAGAATCGGCATAACTAATCTTTTTCACACTTTCAGGTTTATATTTTATTAACTTGAACGACATTCTCCAAAATTTTCCCATTTTTTCGACCTCATCGGCCATTGTTCAAAGGGGAGGGGGTCTCTCACAGTCATTATGCTCGTGCTTGGCTGTTCACCCCTTGTCTGATTGCATTTTGCCATCAAGTATTTACTAGAGGTATTCTTTAGAAGTAATGAAACTTATTTTTACGAGGGATGTACTCGTAGATGATTTGTACTCGTAGTTAAAAAATAACACCCGGACAGCTAACCTTGAAAATAAGTAATTATATAAGTAATCGATAAAACCAATACGCTGCATGTAGGTACGCAAGAAACTTTATTTTGAACTTACCAGATGCTGTCCATCTTTTTTTAGCGCGTGAAAATAATAGCACTCAATTACACTTCAACCCTCGATTAAGTTACACCTAACTTTTTAAACTTATTATTTTCGTAGATAGAACTTCATCTAACTTTGACTTAGTAACAATAATATCAACAATAACGAAAATTTTCGAATCGAAACAATGATTTCTGACAATTTCGAAAAGAGTGGATGAAACAACTGCCTCGAGATGGCGGGGCTCCTCATTCCCAGCGGAAGGTGTTTTAGAATCCCCATAGGTAATCTTCTTATACTCTTATTCTTAAAACAGTCACCTGTTGAAACAGAGTGAGCAACTTCTACCTCCATCGATATGAGGCTAAAATGATTCAATTACCTTCCCTCTCAAGTACTGAACTACTGTTAGTACCAAAGATAAATAAAGTAATAAAAAAATTACAGCTTTAGATAATTTAGTGAAATAATTTAGCCCAGATGATAACAATGGAGATTTGGGAATCGTGATAAAGGACAATAAAAAAATTACACATTTCTGATCTCACGAGTGTCGCATTTGATAGTTTACTTGTTTTTGTATCTTTAATGCAGCGCATAACCACCTTGTTCGTTGTTAAAATTTCGGATTCATAAATATTCCTTCATGGAATTTTTGTTAGCTAAGCGGTATATGATTCCTGGTGATCGGTATCCACAGCTTTTAAGTATACTGAAGTGTTGATTGTTTTTGTGCCATTGTTCGCAATATTAGCTTGTACTTGCGAGGTATGGTAACTACGTAATAATAAAATTAGTTCGAACGTGCTAATTCAAAATATCAAAGAATTACCTATAAGTACATACAGCGGAACCATACCTAAGTATAATGGCTTACAACTACAAAAGTGAGTCTTATTCTATTTAAATTGTTTCGTTTAATGTAGATGTATTACTCTATTATGCTGAAAACTAGCTGAGGATTTAGTGTAGAGGGAACTCGGAAACTACTCAGTCTTTCAATGATGAAGAAAACTGTGAAACAGCGCAGCGCGTACAAGAGTCCGTATAGACTTTAAAGATATAAGTTTGGAAATCTTCGTTTCGACCTAACTTTGCTATTTTGAAAATACAGGGTGTGTCTTTTGTAATGACCTTCTTCCACCCGGTAAGTAGGCAACCCACCCGACAATATGTAGATATGTTTGCATACTCTTTTTGAAGGGGCTGAGTGATGGTCTAATTTTAAGAAGTTTTCTATCTTTAAACTTTCCTTTCCCCCTTACGACTGGAGATGGGCATAGAAAAATGGTACCAGTAGGTAATAGTAGAGGGCGATTATTATAGGATAAATTTACAAGTTAATTTTCATTTCTCTTCACACTGAATCAATTTTTCGCAGTCTTTAATACTAGTCCATTGTTTTGTCTTTTTGACATTTCGCCGTGCAGTAAAATGTGACACTTTATTTCAGCCATAAGAATCAGTTACTTTTTCAAATTTTCTCCAACAGCTCGGTTTCTTAAAATTATTTCAATCCCAACGAAAACAAAAGTCTGGGCCGGTTTGCATTCATTATAGCGACAAGTTCCACTGATTTTTGATGCAGTATGCCAATACACAACTGACAGCGAGGTCCATAGTGTAACCATTTTTCCAGGAAGGGGACCACTTTCTGGAGGAATGGAGACAAAATTGCAAATTTTACGCTTATGGTAGCAAACAAGAAAAAATGTTGGCCTTCCTAGGGAGCGGGAAGACCGTCTATTTAGGGTAGCTATGCTCCCATGTGCTTCCCCTCAACGTTACGGGCCTTTTGAAAGTTAAAGGATGTGATATTTCACCCCGGACTCCCCTACATACACAGTTTGTCCGGACAGTTCCCGGAATAATTTTTTCCCACTGCGTACAGTGGCGCTATCTCAAAGCAAATGCCGGTAGTGTTAACCTTCGTTCGACTCCACATAGTTGCAAGTTTCAACCTGTCGTAGTGACTTCCCGTGACGTCACACAGTAAGTTACTGTTGGCAAAAATACCCGCCTGTTGGCCAACGGACATATTGACTCCCTTAAGAAAAACACACGG
Organism: Acanthococcus lagerstroemiae; assembly: GCA_031841125.1. NCBI lineage: Eukaryota > Metazoa > Arthropoda > Insecta > Hemiptera > Eriococcidae > Acanthococcus > Acanthococcus lagerstroemiae. The sequence goes on along the minus strand of CM063108.1, from coordinate 35,995,450 downwards.
AGTAAAGATCATTATAATGTTACAATACGTGTCTCTGCAGGAGACATATTATGCAGTTTGCAGCATTGTAGCATTGTTGTTAATAGAGATTTCCATGGAAATGTTAACCACTAAGACGCGGTTTTCGCTCAAGTATACCAATACTATGACGTCATAGCAACGGGAGTGTGTCGGGGAGCATACCCCACCCCCACTACCACCCCCAGAAACCTTTGCGGGAGTGTACTGAACAACTTTTCAAAGTTTCATGGCGATCGGATGAACAGTGTAGTGCCTGCATCCGTGTTGTTAATGGAAATTTCCATGGAAATATGAAGGTCAGACAGAGAGACAGACACACATACACACAGACATACATACATTAATAGAAATTTCCATGGAAATATGAAGAACATACACAGACAGACATACATGTATTTTTATTTTTATATAATATATGTATAGAAGATTTCCGGCGCTGGGGCTTCAGCCCCCCAAAGTTTTCGTTCTATTTCCGCCCCTGCAAGGGTAATCTGTTTTTAGTTTTACTCGATGATTTGGATGTACCAATAACGTTTGTCAATTTCTACTCGCCATTAATGGCAGGCCCTTCATTTCCGATGCGCAAAGTCCCGTCAGTTACCCAGGTAACTAAAAGGGGACCAAGGGGACGGATTTCTGGGTGATCTGAAGGTACCTGAGGGTTGCAAATGAGTAACTTACCCAGGTAACTAAAGGGGAATCAAGGGTAACTGACGGATTTCTGGGTAATCTGAAGGTAACTGTGGGTTGCCAATGGGTAACTTTTCCGGCGCGGGAACTAGAGGATAACTGACTGCACATCGGGTTTTGCCACCATATTCAAAACCTATGAACCAAAGTATCGATACGCGTGAACCCTGCGTGAACTTGAGAGAAGTTCAAAACTTAGTAACAGACATCGGACGAAAACTACGCAATTTTAAATGTGAGAACGTAGTTTTCGTCGTCAATTGAATATTTTACGGCTGATAATACAGCGTTTATCTCAGAACTTTTCCACATTTTGTAACCGCTGCTAGAATTACGGTCAATGAACCGCTCCCCGCCTATTTGATAAGATTACATATAAAACTGAATCTTTTTTCCCAACGGGTTAGCACTCAGATCATTTTTCTTCGAAACCTACTGAACTAATGTTAATAAACCGTGGCTAGTAATCCAGTCGATTTTGAAACGCGAATATTCTCCTCGTAAATCCATTTTCAAGTACACAACTTTCTATAAACTTAGAACACCATTAACGGAGATTCAAAATCGATTTAGAAATTGAGTGTAACCTAGGTCTCGTAGAAATTTACATTACTCGCCGAAATTAGAGAACAGTGTTCTCGCTGTTTTCGTTTCAAAGAGAAAACAAGAAGCAATAAATAAAATTAAAAAAATTTGGGCGCGTGTACGCGACTGATAATTTTGTGTACGAGATCTGCTCGTCGCAATTATCAGTCGTGAATATACGTATACGTATGGTTCGCGGTAATAACATTTGAATTTAATTCTATTATTAAAACCACCTAGCTCTATCTTATCTTTTTATTACTTTTTGTCTCCTTTCGTGTGTCATTAATTTATTGTTTGCTAAATACCTCCGTATATGCATTACAGAAAAAAGAACTAGCGTGTCGTCCTATTCCATGAAACTGAAAAGTAGTCTCGAAACGGCCGCGAAATCTGACGTTTCGGAAGAACAGTAAGTACTCTAATCCATTTTTATATTTACTTCGGTATTTACTTTCTGTCATTATTCTGATTAAGAAGAATACGTTATCTAAAGTGCTTGAAAGTCCTAAATGGTTTTGTTATTTCTGCTACTGTGCATTCTACATTCGACAATGATTCTGTAAACATACTAGCAGATCTGTTTAGTCGGCACTTGTAAAGTTCTTGGCAGGAAGTAGTAATAATCCAGTTATATCACACTTCATGTGATCAAGTACAAACCAATCTAATAATTTTTTGTATTTCCCCGGCATTTCATTTTCTAACTTGCAGTACTCATTTACTATTTCGTGTTGTTTTTCAAAAATTATTGGGTATAAAATTAAGATACTTAATTGTAAATTTATGGGTCATATGATTAGAAAGGAAACGGCAGAGTGGAACTTGGCATGCACAGTGAACATAAAACCAGATTACCAACAACACGCAGGGTATACGAGTCCCTGCAAGCTTTAAGTTCATGTTGGGGAACCACTGCAAGAGAAAGAAAAAGATGAAAAGAAAGAGTCCGACCACTGCCCGGAAGGACATAGTTACGTGGATATTATGTCGTCCAGGTGACTGAATTGACGCGCATACCCACATTGCAATGCCTTCTTTAGTCGTCCATTCTCGGCGACGCTCGGCATTTTCCGTGTTGACCAGTCGAAACATAATGGAACGAATGACCGCATAAAGAGGAATATGCAACTACATCACAATGGTAACGTTTTTCGGCGGAATGTTTTCGGGGTGCCGAGCCATTAGACACATCCATGTCAAATAAAGAGTCCGATCGCTACGTGGAAGGGCATTGTTTACATGGACATGTCATCCAGGACACCGCGTTACTCCGCACACCCACATTCCAATGCTTTCTCTAGTCGTCCATTCTCGACTTCACTCGACTTTCTCCATATCAACTGGTCGAAACATGATAGAACGAATGACTGTGTAAAGAGGAATATGCAACTACATCATGATGGTAACGTTTTTCTGCGGAACATTTACCGCGCAATTTTTCTCTAACATATGGCGAACCATTAGACACAGTTTCATGTCAAATAAGCATTATATCCTTATCTAACCTTCCTTAGAGACGCGCTACAGAACTGTTACGGTACTATACCCAGTGGCGAACTTAGCTTGCGCGCGGACATATAGGCATACATAATTTTTTTACCCCACCGTATAAATGAAGACTTCCCTCCCCCTCCACCTAGAATAAATCGGAATACAAAAATTTGGTCACAGTAAGAAAATGTTTAGTGAATAATTTCCATTTATAAATATCCTCTCATCAGTACTACAAGTATACTTAATGTTCATATACAGTCTACAACTATAAATATTAGGAGGCCTACTCGTATACTACAATTTTTTTAGCGCTTTTACAGAAAAAGTCCTTTCCGCTGAACAGTTTGTTGCTGAGGTACACAAACATATTTTAAAAATGATGTCGATGATTGGGTAAACTGAATTTAATTTCGAGTTGATAGACCACTTATAGAATTGTTGAATTGTAGCGTTCTTCGGTATTTCAGTTTTTTATCTTCTTTATTTTTATATAAGCAACAAACTCTTTTAGCTCATCTTTGAGTTCGGCTTCGTCGCTGAAGTCTTCTGGAAAACTTTCTCTGAGAATTTTTGTTGTTTTCAAAATATCTTCTTCTTCCATTCCAGCGAGATTTGACAAAAAAGATAATTTTTCTCCAAATGCTACGTAGCCTTCTTTTCGGGTTTTCAGGTCGGACAGTAATGAGCGTTTCCTTACTTTTATGAAAAATGTGGGACATAAGGCCAGCGACATGTACAGGGTTATTGTAAAATTGGCCGATGAATTTGGTTTAAACGTGCGTAATTGCCGCGGGCAATCCTACGACAACGCCAAAAATATTTTCTGGTAAGTACAATGGCCTACAAAGTCTTCTTCAAAACGGTTATGACCCCGATGAGAAAAATTCGAATGAAGAAAAAGGAAATCGAGGAATTAGTCCTTTTGCCTACTTCAGTCCATGTGCAGCACACTCATTGAATCGGATTGGTGAAGCAGCAGCTAAATATTGTCCACAGGCTATCGCTTTTTTTGATTTTTACAAAAAGTATATAATTTTCTCACACGATCTACCAAACGCTGGAAAGAATTACAAAATTGCCAGGTCCATGGCAGCAAAATGAAAGAAGAAGAGAATTCGAGGTCCAAAGCCAAACCATTTAAAACATTGTCACAAACGAGATGGTCTTCTAGAAGTGACGCATGCGAAAGCCTATAAAAGTCCTAGAACACAGTTTTTCAGTGTTTAACTGATGTTGAGTATTATGAAATATTGAAATCGGATGTCAAGAATAAAGCTACTGGTCTCAAAAAACAAATTTAAAAATATGAAACGGCATTTCTAATTAGCTTTTGGCGATTTATGCTTAAAAAGTTTAACCAAGTTAGCGCATCTTTACAAGCTGTTGATCAAAATATTATTCAAGTAATTCAGTATTACGATACTCTAATTAGTTTAGTAGTGGAAACTCGAAATGAATTTATTCGAAAAATTTGAAGAAAAAGCTAATGATATTTGTTTGTCAGAATGTGGTTTTGAGAGAAATCGACGAAAAGTGACTCGAAAATGACGAGTTGACGAAACACGAGACAATGAACTAGAATGAGATGAACGATTGAAGTTCAAAATATCGGTATTTTTACCAATTATTGATTCTTTATACTGTCCGACCTGAAAACTCGACAAGAAGCCTACGTAGCATTTGGCATTTGGAGAAAAATTTTCTTTTTCGTCAAATCTTGCTAAAATGGAAGAAGATATTTTGAAAACAACAAAAATTCTCGCAGGAAGTTTTCCAGAAGACTTCAGCGATGAAGCCGAACTCAAAGTTACAATTATAAACTGATAATTAATTTATGACTTATTATTATTATTTTTATTCAAAAAATTGGCGCGCGGACACAAACACGTGCTTGTGATGCATGTGCCTTAATCCGCCACTGACTATACCTTAGATATTTGTTGTTCCCTGACTTCAAAATATTGATCTGGCACACCTTAATCCCCTCCCCGTGGCCCGCTTGTGCTGGTAACGCAAATTTAACTCCGGCGCCACACTGGGTGCCTTATTCGTTTCAAAATGAAACGTGTTGTGTGGATAGCTGGATACGAATCAGCAGCCGTGATTTTCATTGCATTTTTACACATTATATTCATCGAATAACCTTCACAAATGAAAGGCACTCGGTAACTTGTTGTTACACCATGGGGCACTCACTAGATAAAAAATCAGAGATCAGAGACTTCAGAATATTTTTGAATCTAAGCTGGCCTTTGTTGTAGAGGTGGGAAAAATCAATAATTTTTGAAATCAACTAAAATCGATTTTTCGAGTTTTGAAATCGATTAAAATCGATTTTGATCGATTACATTCCCAGCCCTAAGAGATACTAGTTACTAGAATGTAGACCGGTAGAACTAGTAGATCGTGTCGTGTACGTGAAGCTTGAAGCAAAAACTCCAAAGAAAACCGGGAAAATGGCGGAAAATGGAAAAAATGGAAAAAATCGATTTTAATCGTTAACGGCAAGTCGAAATCGATAATCGATAAGGTGGCTCGAAATCGATTTTAATCGATTTTGATCGATTACATTCCCAGTCCTACTTTGCTGGCCATCATAATCAAGTAATTAAAAAGACGAGGGCCCTAATGGGCTTTATACAAAAACTCTCAATCCGTCTCAAACCCCAAAATATTTCTGACCCTGTACTTTTCATTAGTTAGATAAATTTGGAATTTGGATCAATAACATGGCACCCTCTGCTACAAAAGAAAAGAAAAGAAAAGAAAGGACTTTATTGATTTCAAAAAAAATAAAGAGAAATTTATTTCTGCAACTTATATAAAAGACCATTTTAGTATCATCCCACTGAGCTAACCTATCGTGAATTTTTACAGGGCTACCAAATACAATATTATTAGAAACACATCGAAAAGTGGCAATGGTCATTTTCATTAATAATTCGTTAATTTTTCACATCGGGGTCTTGAACCTGCTTGATAAAATCCCATTAAATGCACCAAGACTTTCAGGCCGCGTTAATAACATATTTCGGTTACCTCTACAAACAAAAATGTATAAGAATTCTGCAGATTCTTAGATCCAAAAGTAAGATAAAATCTTGAAAACTAGGTACTATCAATTTCAGCTTCAATTGTTTTTTTCCCCTTCTCTCTCTTTTCTTCTCTAAATTAAATCCTAAGCAATGAAAAATTATATCTGATTGTGATTAAGTGTGGATTAATTGAGTACTGCCTGGCTGAGTACATGTGAAACTGAGTGCATTGTGTGGATGATTTGTGTATGTGGAAGTGAGTGCATTGTGTGGATGATTTGTGTATGTGGAAGTGGGCATGAGGGAGGGGGTAGAAGCTGATGGTGGTTCGCGCCTGAGCTGTTGACTCGAGTTATTCCTAGTGTTATTTTCCTATTTTTCCCCAAAGTTTTATACACATACCGATTTGTTATTGTAATTTGTTATATTTCAACTGCTCCCCTGTCCCAAATTGGGCTCGTCTATGGGTGGGGGAGGGTAAAATATTGTCTTATAAATAAATATGTATGACTTATGAAGCAGTGATCAAGAAGTTAGAAATGGGAGATGGAAAGCCGTGTACGGTTGTACATTGCACCGTGAGGTTTCTCTTATTCTAAAAATTCTTGGATTATTCCCCCTGAAGCTACAGAACAATATGCTTAAATCGCACATTTTGAAATTCTGCCTCAAGATAATCCAGCGCAGAATTTTTTGAGAAATGCGAAAAAACTGTTTTCAACACAGTTTGGTTTCAGAAATGTATTTGGGACCCTTGAAGTCTTGTGAGTGCTCTTAAACGAAGGTATGAAAGTTAGATGGCAATACTAATCTATTTATTTAAGTTTGCCGGAAATACCAGTAAAACATTTAATTCTCCAGTGATGTCTTGTAAGTGGTTACCAAACTACGACTCGTTAAGACATAGGAACTCCCGGACAGCAGAACCATGCCCTCCCCCTCGACCAGAATAATTTAGCAATCCCCCCGCCGCAGCTTTAAAAAGTCGGGTAACACACGAAGAAAATCTAAATTGCCACCCCTGATGCCCCCCGCGAAAGGGTTCATCCCGCGAGTTACGCAATATAATCCGCGGGCCGCGTTACCCTCGCCTGACAAAACGAGCTTGTCGAGGGCTCTTAGCCCTTCTGAAGCCGACAACGTGGCCGGTGAAATTGTGCTTCAGTCCACGAGAGTCCGGAATGAAGAATCATCAGAAATGAAGCGAGAACAATTTCGAGTTGATTCCTGGAACCGGTCGGAGTCCGGTCGCTCCGGGTCATTGAGGCCGGTAGACACCGCCGGCGCAATCGGTCGTGTACGCTCTCTGGGTGCTCCATGGTAACAGGGGCGAAACTATAGCGGGGTTGAAACGTCTCCCTAATAATTTGGCAGTCGACAAATTTTAAGACTATTGATTTGATCCCCCTCCACCCTTCCAAAAATTTGACAGTAGGCAAATTTTGAAACTGTTCATTTGAATTTTCATTTGTTATGTATGTCTGTTTGTTTATTTATTTATTTTCTTTTTCAAATAAAAAATACTTCAATTCAAAAAATTGGCAAATTTTTAATTTTTTAAACATTTTGTGGGCGAATTTTTAGTTTTTAAAAAATATTTGTTGGCAAAATTTTCTTCTCCGCCTTTCCAAACTGAAAGTAAAATCTCGTTTCTGAAAATGGAGTATCCTGGACCCCTGTTAGAGACAGGTCAGTCAAAAGCAGAAGGTTTCAAACTGAGTATCGAACGTTATTTGAAAGGTTGAAACAAAGCTGAAATGTGGAAGACATTTCGAAAATCTGAAAGTCGGTAGCAAACGTTGAATTTCAAATTTCAATGACTATTCGGACTGCCAGCGCGAAAGAGTCGCCCTCTATAATTTTAGGCATGTTAAAAAATGAACTATTAAAACCCTAAATATTTTAGAAAAATTCAGCAGATTGAAATGAAAATGGTCTCAATGGAAGGAAACTACAGCGCTCCACCGCTTTGAGCAGCCCGAGGTCTGTTCACTTTGTCAGTCCGTCATCACTCACTTAGTCAGTGATTCACTCTCTTACTCAGTCATTCGCTTACTTATTTAGTGGTTCATTCAGCCACTCGCTTTCTTATTCAGTTATTCACACAGTTATTGAATCACTTACTCAGTGACTCAGTGATTCACTCAGTCACTCGCTAATTTATTGAGTTATTCACTCATTTACCTCGTTACTCACTATGTGAGTCAGTGATTCACTCACTTAATCAATCACATACTCAGTGACTCGCTAAGTCACTCGCATACTCATTTAATACTCACTCACTTACTCAGTGACTCAGTAATTCACTCACTCACTTAGCTATTCACTCATTCTGTAATGTAGTTATTCATTCAATTCGTCACCTCATCACTCACCCAATAAGTCAGCGATGCACTCACTTACTCAGTCATTCGCTTACTTATTTAGTGATTCACTCGGCTACTTGATCACTTCCTTAGTGACTGGGTCAGTCACTCAGTCACTCGCTTATTCATTTAGTGATTCACTAAGTTACTCACTTACTCACCCAATGAATCAGTGATTCACTCACTCACTCTGTCAGACACTCGCTTACTCATTGAGTTATTCAAATTCAGCGATTCACTCACTCAGTCATTCATTCATTCTCTAATTCAGTTATTCATTCACTTCTTCACTTCGTCACTCACTCAATGAATCAGTGATTCACTCACTCACTCAATCATTCGTAAACGACTACAGCGCGCCACCGCTTTGAGCACCCCGCAAATCGGTTGTTACTAGATTCTCTGTTTTACCTAAAGCCTGAAATTTGAGAAAGTTGAACATTTTACTAAAATCTAAAAGTTAAACAGCAAAAGACTTATCTTCCAATGTCACAAGCTGAATCAGATAGCAAATGTTCTATTGTTTAGTTTACGGTCTTTGGTCCTGGTGAATATTCGGGCCGTACATCCGAGATTCCCAAATTTTGCTACATGTGTCAAAAACTTTACCTTTTGGTCGCTGATAAGAGTAGTCGATACTAGCGCTGTACGGCCCGACTAGGAGGGAAATGTAGTCTGGAGCAAAAGTCAAAACTCCGTGTATTTTTCCCATAAGAACGAAAGGGAACTTCTGGCGCGGATTCCCCTAATCCGATCGACAAGAAACTTTGTAATTTTTTTTTGTTTTTATTTTATTTTATTTTTTTATTTGATTTGTTTTTATTGGAATCAATTTAGGAGAAGAATCAGAGGAAATTCAGAAAGAAAAAATCACCAAGAGCCACTTCAATGTGTAAAGGAAGTTGTGTGTTCCTCGCAAGTATTCATAACATTCCCTCCACTTTACCTTCCCAGAATAGGGTATGTTCATGTGCGCAAATGCGAGTGCTTGGGGGATAAGGTTCCAATCTGTATTTGCAGGGACGCAACTACGGGAGGGGGGGTGTTTCTAAGGACGTTTATTTGTTTATTTTTTTTTTTCAGTGAAAAAATATTTTGATTGAAAAATCGGCGAATTTTCAAATTCCTAGAAAATCTTGTCGTCGGCAAATTTTTTGTTAAAAGAAAATATTTGTCGGCAAATTTTCTTTCTCCCCTCCCCTCCTCAAACTGAAAGTCAAGTTTCGCCTCTGCATGGTAAAACACCGGTCATAGTGCTTCTAGCGCCGACAAACGGACTTGGTAGTGCGCTCTCAACCCTTTTCAAATCGACCTTTCGTTTGGTGAGAATCGACTCTGGCCCACGAAAATCTGGAATGAAGACTTCGAAAATGAAGTGGGAGGATTTGATTCTCGAACCCGGTCGCAGTCCGTTCGCTCGGGTCACCGAGGCCGACAGTCGTCGCCGGCCTTGTCGGTCGTGTACGCGCTCGGGGTGTTACATAGTAATAACTCGCGGGCTGGGTGACTCTAGCCCCGGCAAACGAACCAAGTAGTGCGCCATGTACCTTTCTCAAGTCAATATAGTTTACCCGGCGAGTGTCGACTCTGGACCGCGAATGTCCGAATAAAGACAAACGGAGCGGGAGGAGTTGATTCTCGAACCTGGTCGGAGGCCGGTCGCTGCGGTCATCGAGGCCGGTAGAGACCGCCGGCGTCGGCGGCCGTGAACGCACTCGGGGTGTTACAGAGTGGAACTCGCGGGCAGGATGCATCTAGCCTTGGCAAATGGACACGGTAGAGCGCTTTCAACCCTTCTCATACCAACAGTTTGCTTCATGAGAATCGACTTTGACTCGCGAGTGTTCGGGAAAATGACATCAAAAATTAAGCAGGAGGAGTTGATTCTCGGACCCGATCGGAGGCCGGTCGCTCCGATCATCGAAGCGGGTAGTTCCCGCCGGCGTCGTTGGTCGTGTACGCTCTTCGGGTATTACATGGTGAAACTCGCGGGCACGGTGCCTCTGGCCCCGGCAAACGGACCTGGTTAGACGTTCTCAACCCTTTTTCAAGTCGACAGTTTGCCCAGCGAGAATCGACTCTGGCCTGCAAAAGTCCGGAATAAAAACATCAAAAATGAAGCGGGAGGAACCGGTCGCTCTGGTCATCGAGGTGGGTAGTCACCGCCAGCGTCATCGGTCGTGTACGCTCTCGCGGTGTTACATCGTGAAACTCCCAGGTAGAATGCATCCAGCCCCGGCATACCAGGTAGTGCGCTCTTAACTCTGCTCAAGTCAACAGCTCGCCCGAAAAAACTGACTACGGTCCGCGAATGCTTGCTATCCTCTTCAGTCATTACCTGCTTGTTCTCTATGCAAAAATGTATAAGACCTAAATTTATAGATATTTTAGCGAGAAACAGTTTTTTCATTGAAAACATTTTTCCGTACACGTGATGGTTCTTGAAAACTTTTCCAAAGACTGTATCAAGTTGAAAGCTCATTGGATCGCCGACATGGGTATGCTGAGGCGGGGGGGGGGATATGTCACTTACGCTTCGTATTTTCAAATAATGCATTATTCCGCCCAAAAAAACCTACATTTGAAAATACTCCGCATCATTTCAAGACGGACGCCTGAAAATTATCCACATAGGTAATTTAAATATTTTTATAAATGTTAACATTGCCTCAAAAAAGCTAACATTTTTCACCGGTTTCAAGGTTCTCGTTTCCTAATTCAAAAACGATTTGGGTGAATTGAGGGTAAATGTAACATGAGATTGTTCATATGTTTTTATTTCGTATCAACTTACATGTTATCTTTTCTGTAGGCATCGGTACTCTCTAATTATTTCGAATTTAGTTTTGACGCTTTAACCTCAGATTTACCAGATATGAATATGGGTACTTTTTAGTACACTTATTAGGCAGACCTTGAACGAAATGTAGGATCGTAAAGTTTAATATCGTTTTAAGCCACTGTAACTTAGCCTGGTTGCAGAACTCAACTGCTTTTTGTGTTACGTTCTGTTAAAATTCGGTGAAGATAATGGATTACATAGAAACGGATCTCAGTACTGATGGCATTTCTTTCTACAAGCTGATGAGTCATTTTCTGTAATAATATGTCCAAGTGAAATGTATACTTATTTTAATATAATTTTAAGTAGGAGTTCACTCGAATTATATCAACTGACAGTTAATCTCAACTTTCAAGAGGCGACCTGTTGACTGAAACCGAGCAAGGCGTACAGATATCGACCACCGAGCATTATACTGAAAAGCTCAACCGAGGAGATTGACCTCCGTTTCACAACCTTGACAGACTAACCTACACCAAACTAGTATTTTAACTCAACAGGTGCGGATAAAGTGTAAAATCAATAAGATGCGGTGTACATAAACAAACACGTAAAATTAATATTTCATACGATTGATTGGCATTCTCGTGATAACGCTTAGCCAACATTTGATGCTTTTCATTCGACCCACTGACTGAAAAGCAAATACGGAGGGGATATTATATCTATGGCTTAGCTAGCAAGTATTTTCAGACGGGGGTTGGATATCAAAAATAGCGCGTAAAATGTAAAAAATTTCAATTTAATCCAGGAAAGTCTTCACTGATTTTTCAAACATCAGTGACGTAAGGGTGACAACCCATACACCCTGTCACGGTAGCCGGGCAAATATCATCAGCCCTGGCGTTCTTTTTCATTTACGGAAAAAGTACGTTGTTCTTCTGAAATACCGATATGAAGTTATACAGTAATAGGTGAATAGAAGCTGAAGAGATGATAGTTGATTTCTAGGTTTTCAAGGTCACTGATTCCTATTTCCAATTTAATTTTTTTATCTGACGCCTTTAAAAAGCGGCTAAGGCCAAAATAATAGTAATTTTACAAAATTCAATATCACTGAATTCAATTCTGAGGTTAGATTTTACATACGACTCCTCATATTGCCACCAAAAGGGTCGAGAGTAAATATTTGTCATTTTTTCGAGATAATATTTTACAGGGTGTTTCAAAAGAAACATTAGTGAAAACACAAAGCATGCGGTAGGGAAAACAGAGAAGGCTGACAGCACTGAAAATGCCACAATGGCAAGCCTAATCTTTCTCCTACAAGGTTGTGCAGTCGTGTAGCCGCAGGATCCTTGTGTGCGTGATAAAGATTGTAGAAAGTCGTGATAATGCATTTGACCAAAAAATAGACATATCAGATATGCTCACGCCTGTCTGGCCGCAAATGGGCAACATTTTCAACATCGACTGAAAAAATGTAACATATAAAGGAGTTCTTTCAGTTTTTGTTCATAGTGGATTTTTCCCCTTCAGTGGGTCACTTAAATTTCTTTTGAAACACCCTGTATTTACAGACTTAACCGTAAGATTTCTTCACGGTCGTTCATTTTTGTCGCATCTCCAATTTGAATTATTTTCATTTCAAAAAGGAGCCATTGTTTTTATTGCCCTTCTCGTGTACCCGTGTCTGTGTCCTATACACCTATATGTTACTATAGTAATCTTGATGCAGAATTTCTTAGTTATCGTCATACAGTTCAAGACAGTTAATATACGTATCTATACTCACGCTACAGCTAGTAATGAAGATTTGTAGGGTCGGCGTAGCCTAGCCTATTGGTGTGGTGAGACGTATGGCGATGCACGCATGCCAAAGTGGCCCTACCTTTTCGGGCATCGTATCAGTGCGGAGGGAAACGCTTTAGGGCCCTGGAGCAGAATTTGGGACATCCGAGAACAGTATTCAATTTTCACCTTGTAGCAACATTGACCCAGCCTGCCAGCCATGATGGGAACCATTTTATGACTTTGTTCCATAGTACACGCATGTACACAAAAGAGAGGCACGGCGTCGTCGCGCTTATTTATTCGACTTTTGGGAAACGTCCATAAACGAGTCATTGATCCGCTTTCGGTACTTTACCCTGCTTTACATGCATACCTATGGGTTTTAATAGCGAATTTCGACTTTCATTTTAGGGCCCAATTCGCCTGTTTTCTCCATTCTGAAACACTGTGCGTCGTACGATCTGATGTGGATCAGTGGATCCAGCCTATAAAGTTTCTTATCAGCTCCGTTCGCTAGCAGTTTAATTCAAAATTGTTTGAACTGCGAATGCCTACATGTTAAACGCAGTTCGCCGGCTCGATTGATAAATAAAATATAACTTATTACGAATCGATAAGTGCCCGGCCTTATTCTTTCGAACAGTCAAGCAATCAAGCTCGTCTTCTCGGCTCGATCGAGTTTCGCAAGAATACTCATCAGTTTTACTCGGTTCAACCTGCTCGTCTTTTCCGTCGCGCGTGGAAATGTGGAAAATGAAAATGTTTTACATGCTCCATTCATCGGACTGCGTCCGAGTGTTGTCATTCGCCAGTCTCTCTGTTCCTCGATTAAAGGTATCCACGTCTACGAGTCGGTTCAGTTCTGTGTAAAACGCACGATATAATATACGCTTTTTGTTGACATCATATTATACTGCTAGAGACCAAATGTGACATGATCCGTATCGTTCGCGCCGAGAACACGTTCGATCGCGGCTGAAATTTCGGGCACGCACCGGTGTTGACATGTTTTGACCGATAGTTTTTCCGAGAAACACCTTCGCAGTTAACCAACAGGTACATTTTCGTGTGTCTTGTTTCAGTTCGTGGTGGTATGTGCTCTGTATGAAGTGTCGTAGAAAAGAAGCCGGGCCCGGCTGGCAGCCGAGCTTTTGGCCCAGATTATGCCCCCATCCGTTCTGCCCGTCGTACAGACAAGTGTCTCGGCTTTTCGCGCTGTTCGTCATCGGCCTCTTGATATGGGGTGTCGTCTTCTTCATCATGGGTACGTACACGTATTGCTTCTTATTTTACTTACACCAGTCGTCGTTCGAATTGCACCGCTTTTATCGCGATTGCATGATTTTGCAGCTTTTGGGTGGAAATAACTGCCGAGAAAATGCGTGGGGCATCAGTGGAGTAGCCAGCCCAGTGTTTGCGGGGGTTTTGGTCTTGACCAAAGGGAGAGGAGGTGCTCGAGGGGTGTTAAGATTGAAAACATCATTAGTTGGCAAGGTTGCAAGGGGGTCCAGACCTCCGACCCCCTTGGCTGCGCTACTGTAAGGTATTATGTACAGATAACAGAACACGTGCCGAGTTCGTACTGCGGGTCACACAACAGATGTGTGAATTTAATTTTCAAAAATGACACTGAAATTCACTCAATTTAACAGAAGAGCAACAATGCGGGCAAAATTCATACAGTGGTCAGAGGCGGCGGTGATTTATTATATGCTTGCTTTTGTATTGTGCTCATTTGGTTTTTCAATTCTGAGCGGCCGCCTCCCTCCTCGCCATGAATGCTACAACTCTAAACCTTTTACAAAGTAATGTCGTCATAGAATTTAAGGCTATTAAAACCTATAAATTTGTATCCATATTATATCTCATCCCGTTTCCGCACCCTCCTGTAGAGCCACAATTTGAATTTGGGATCAAACCAATATCAAAAATGAATTTAGTGAACTCCATATGTCAGGCCCGTAGCTGACCGCTTGTGTGCCAGGGCATTTGCTATTGAACCAGGGCATGAGTCATAAGGGTACAACACAAAAAATTTTTTACTCTTAGCTGTTTTTATTTATTATTATTATTATTATTTTTTTAGAGAGAGAGAGTGTGCTAGCCAGGGCGGCGCGGTTGCCAGCCCTGGCTAGCTACGGCCCTGCCATAATTGATTAGGGATGGGAAACTTATCGATTATAATCTAATCAATAAGCAGCCAACCTTATCGATTATCGATAAGAAAGCTCTCTTATAGATTATAATCAATTATTAGTTGTTTTTTTTGTTGTTTTTTCTTTTTTTTAAAAGAAATTACCTATGTAACAAACTTTAATTTTTTCCCCTTTTTTCATATAGGTGATGGTTTCATTTTACAAAAATGATTACATCACTTCATTAAATACTTGATAGTGACTTATCTCAATAAATTCAGCATCAAGATACCAAAAAATGAAAAAATCGAAAAACATCAAGTTTACTCAAAAAAATTATCGATTTTGATGGATTATAATCGACAAGATGCGGTCTGTTATCAATTATAATTGATAAGAAAAATTATCGATTTTTCCCATCCCTATAATTTATGTATTAAATACCTGTGTATATTCTTGGTTAAATTTTTCAATTTGAAGCCACCGCCGTAAATGTCACAATTTTAGAATTTCGGATAAATCAATATCGGAATCAACATTGAGGGCTATGAAAACCTGAATCGATATCCATATTGTATTACCCCCCATTTTCGTGTCTCTTCCTCTTTGGGGTGCCACAATTCTGGACTTAGGATCAAACCGATATCAAAAATGAATGAGCGAATTTGAAGCCCTTCTGGATGGTACCAATGAAAGGTTCGAAAACTCTGGACAACAAATTATAAAAGGCATTCGTTATTCGGTTATTACTCCCCGCAGAAAAAATGAAGTTACGTTAGTTCCCCATGTTATAATATTTGGTGGAGCGTATGGCGATGCATGCATGTCAAATTGGCTCCCCAAACACTGCACCCCTGGCCCAGAAACTACCCTTTGGAGTAGCGCATCCTATCAATTGAACGACTGAAATCTCGTCCCAGACTCCAAAAATGTGGCACGGTTGCTACTCTTCTCTATCATTATAGATCAACGATATGAGATAATACTCTTCAAAAACATAGGCTATGGTATGTGAAGAAACATTTCTAAAGAAGGGGTCATACATAGGGGAAATGACCATAAGAATGCGCACCTATCAGAAGCAAATTTATTGCTCATTTTTACATGGAATTTGCTGAAATTTTGGTATAATATGAAAAAACTATCGGGTCTTACTATATATTTTTTTTCTTCAAAATTTTAAACCATTAAATTAAAAAGATGTAACGGTATTCCCAGATAAAGTCAAACGCGTACTTTTAGGAACCCGGGTTCCTAAAAGTGCGCATCAAGTTATCATATCAAAAAAAAGTCGTCAAGTAGGTAAGATACACATCGTTGGAATTGTCTTTATTCAAAATAAAAATGAAACATGTGGAGAAGAAGTGACAGATCACTTTTGACCCCTTGGGCACACGAATTCTTCCTCGTCAGTTTCAGTCAGTTTGACGCATTCTTCATGAACGTATGTGCCACATGTAATACAAGTTTTCATTTTGGTACCTGATTTTCATTATTTTTCAGCATCAAAAAGTAAAATTTTTTGTAAGACACGTTGCGCACTCTTAGGATCCATTGTGTGGCGGTGGAAAAAAATTATT
Source organism: Acanthococcus lagerstroemiae (assembly GCA_031841125.1). Classification (NCBI taxonomy): domain Eukaryota; kingdom Metazoa; phylum Arthropoda; class Insecta; order Hemiptera; family Eriococcidae; genus Acanthococcus; species Acanthococcus lagerstroemiae. Next base: position 35,978,965 of record CM063108.1, on the reverse strand, counting down.
ATAAAAGTTTTCAGGTAATATTTAGAGAAAGTCTGCTTAATGTAATGGTTAGTCGAACCTCCCGGCAGGTTTCACCCCGCCGTCACCACCCTCACCAAGATATGAAGGTGATGGGTGAAGGAAGGAAGCATGTCCGGCTGTGATGCACTCGAATTCCAGGTTAATGCTGGGTGAGCGCTGCCTCGGTCAGTTGGGTGTCCCAATTTTATTGGGACTTAAACCTAAGTTGCTTGTGTTGGCAGCACTTTGTCAGTAGGTTCATTGTATTCTTATCGCTTTGGCGTGAATTTTCGCGAATAGATCACCCTAAACTGATAACAATGCACACAAAACTTTTACCTATGGTAGCCCTACCTAGGTGAGGTTTAAACCCCAATTTAATTGTACAACTATGTTAGCTACCATTCATTTTTAGAGCTTCTTCATTTTTGTTTAAGATGGAATTATGTGACGTCAAATCATGTTATTTCCAGGACCCGCGGCGGCTCCCGGCGGTCAGCTTTTCAACATCGCATTGTTGTGCCTGGTGGCGCACTTTGTAGGATGGTTTTTCCAGCTGATTACCTTGCCTTCTCTACTAGGGATGATTATCACCGGCATCGTTTTCCAGCACATCGGCTTAATTAGCATTACCGGAGATTACGAGAAAATGTCATCGTTGCTGAGGTAATTCTACTCAAATAGGTACGACTTCCACGGTCATTGTTGAGGTTCGTTCTATTTTGATTTCGCTATCTAATATCAACTGAGTACATGTTAAGATTTTCAACAAAAAAAAAAGGTGTCGGCTGGAATGGTGAGAAATTTACGAGTGTTTTGAATGTTCATGCCTGTATGGACCAAATGAACGGTGAATAGAAAAGCTAACGTTAATATTGGGAAAAGATCAAATAAACACAGGAAAAGTAACCATACCTATCTTGGAAAATAAGGTGTGGCACTGAGGTCTCTCCTACGCTGTTTAACAGCAATTTAAAATAGGACACATCTGCATGTGTAAATTATGTGTATTATATGTATACTCCTCATTAGATACGACTTCGGTGGTATTGTCTGCTAAATTATTGTTCGCCTCGTTGATGAGTAAAGATGGAAATTAAAAAAAAAAAGAAAGAAAAAAAAAGGAAAGTACCAATTTTAAAATACCGGTGTTCCTTGCGCAACAAAGCCAATCTCCGATTTGAGGTTTGCGGATATTCTAGTTCGGGTAGCTTAGTTCTTGTTACCAAATTTTATATTTACTGATGACTACAGTTCTAAATTATTATCACCAGGCGTGTCTGCCAGGTGTGCCGAGTGTGCTCGGGCACATTCTGCTTCTGTTAGATTTCTTTTGTTCCACTAATATAGTCACGATAATATAAAATATTATTTATTTTTCATTTTCATTAAAAATTAGAGCTAATCCTTGGTCAAATTTGGAACTTGCCAAAGTGGCAACACTGATTATCGAAAATATCATTTTAATATTGTTATCAGCTTGGAGCGTTTTCTCTTCCTACCGATCAGCAGAAGTGGACAATCCTGCTTTTGGCACATTCTACTCAGAAGGTCTAGACACGCTTATGCATGATTCTTATACGAGCTAATATCAATGATTCACAGAAAATGAAAATCCCTCACGACGGAATTGGAACAGGACAGAATTTGTTTTACTTCGAATTTTTGTTAGGTTCAATATTTTATCGTACTTCGCAACCCAGAACCTATATACTAGTTACGTCATCGCGTCAAAATGGTCTTGAAACTGTTTAACGAACAAGCCTTTCTGTTTTTCGAACAGTGACGAGTGATTATTTAACGATGATGGTCATCTTTTAGCGCACTGTATCCGTAAAATTGGAGTAAACTGAGACTGAGATTACATATTTCAGAATTTTTGTACATACAGACCAATTCCATCATATTTCCTGAAAATACCGCTTGCGCAAAGAAAGCAGTGGATAATTATGTCCTTTATAGTGGGGTACGACTTTTCGCACGAAAGTTGGGTTTACTTTAATCTTTGAAAATGAGATAAATGGGGAAAATAAGGGATGAAAGCTTCATTTCCGTTATTTACGGACATTTAGGGGAGACCGGGAAACAGTGTAACACCGGGAATATTGTAACAGTGATCATTAAGTTGCTTCCTAACAGTCTAAAATGTTGCCGTTTTGGTTACTATAGATAGACTGCAATGCCTTGATTTTCCCTAACCTAACCTAAAAATTTTTCATTGATATTTTGGTTTTCTCCACTGTAATTTTAAATATTTTTGAATCAACATTTTTCTCATTAAAACTTGTCTTTTTGACGATCTAAATACCTAGGTATATGAAAATTACAAGAAAAGTATGCATTTTTTAATCGAGCAGTACTTACAATTTGAATTTGACTTTATAGTTTTTCGACAAAATGTCCTACTTGATAAAGTGATGTGATGGGGAACAGTGTAACAGTATTTCTTTCTTCCATACGTTTGTGTACTATCGTTTATGAAATGTTTCCATTTTGATATGCTCGGTATCCGCTAATTTTGATAAAACTGTAGTTTGTACGTTGTACCTACCAAGAGATTTTTGGATCTATTATTCAGAAAATTCTGGATTTTTCCAAGCTAAACGATTACGCTATCAACTTTTTGGCAGTGTTACATTGTACCCAGGTACTAGAGTGCAGTGTAACAAACAAGTACATGCCTAAAATAATTTCTAAATTCTTCAGATTTTAACATTTTCAGGCGGTAATAACACCAAAATGTAGCCAAAGGTTGTATCTTTCAGATGAGGTGTTGAATTAATTTGTAGTTCACAAAATAAAATTGACGAAAAGTGTTACACTGTTCCCCGGTCTCCCCTACAGGTATTTATTGAGCCCTGGGTAACTTCTGCATCCTCAATAATAACATAATTGGACAGGTGTGGATCCTTGAGTGTGACGGAGTCCCTCTCCATACATATAAACTTTTGTTCTCATTAAATTGGTTGAAACCTGTGTCATGACGTCATACTAGAAGATATGTACCTATAAGGGCTTTAAATGTATCAAATTTCAATCTCACATTAGTTCGCTTCAACTTACATTCACAGCTAATGCCTGGAAGAGGACCTTCGTTATCAAAAGCTCCGTTTTTCATGATAACGCTGAACTAGAAAACTAGAATCGCGGAACAAGTTTAATGACATCAATTACCGCATAGAAAGACGTTACACATGATCTTTCATAAAAAACCTTCTTTCAGTGATATTTATACATGTAACACTGTACTTATACTCTTGTAACATGTTACAAAAAAGGAGCTTTATAAAAGTTTAAATTTAACCACTTGGAAAAAAAGCTTCATTAATGTTCAATATACCAAAATGTTCAGAAAAAGACAAACTTTCCGATGCCACAAACTGATTTCTTCTACAGCCTGTCAGTGGTAGGCAAATGGGAATAAGGCAATTTCTGTAACACTGTACCCACCCTTCCCCTGCTGTGTTTCGGATTTGAACGGAAACTGCTTGTAGACAAACCTGGCAACAGTACACGGTAGGGAGTAGTCGTCTACGATGTGATATTTCAAGTTTACAAACCAATTTCGATCTACAGGCTAGTGTTAGACAAAAGGTACCGTAAGCCGCATGGATCTTATGTAGGCTTTTGCACGCGTTATCACTTCAGCTGCGCATAATAATTATCACATTATGTTATAAGGTACGAGAGCACTTAAAGTAGTTAATTTAATTCTGTATTCAAGTGCAAACGCTAATTAGTAATAGACCCCGAGACATCGACTTTTTCGTGTATTTTCCTGTTTCACAACTTGAAACGCATTATTCTCAAAATTAATATTTTACATGCTCAAATTTAAGCTGCTTGTATTTCAGCCTGTATTAAAGCTAAAGACTTAATTCCTGGGCGCCCGCAGAGTTTTTTGATGAGGTAACAAGAGAAAATGCTGACGACCATAATTTAACCCTGATTTTTGTATTTCAATTGACATTAGTGAATAGTTCGTGCTGATTACTCAATTTTTCGAGACGAATTCGAATCCGTTATCAAATTTGAGCAAGAATCATTTTTTGATCCATTTCGACCACATTATCGAATTTATCTTAGGAACGGAGCGTCACCGCTAAATTTGAACACTGAATTCGAACTCAGCGTCAAAAATTGAATAAAAAACGGTCTTTGTTCAAAATTTTTGATTTTTCAAATTTTGAAAATTTCTCCATACTATAACATTGATACTGTAATAAATTAGATTTATTATTTTTATTAATTAAAAACTAAAATTTAACTTAAATATGATGTCTTTTTTGGGACGAAAAAATGTTCGAAAAGCTTCGACGTGGGCGCTGGTGCTTATTACTCAATTTTTCGAGATGAATTCGAATCCGTTGTCAAATTTGAGCTAGACACATTTTTTGACTCATTTCGACCTGCACAACTTATGTCCTTGAAAGTAGCCGGAGGTAATAGGGACGAATGCCGGGATTTAGATATCAGGCTCCTTGGAGTTTTTTCCTGGAGGGGGGGGGGAGGGGAGGAGGAGTTTTGGTTTTTAATATATAGAGAGATAGTTACATAGGCATGAGTCACTGTCTGATAACTGAAAAAACGAGCATGCGCTGTCCCTATATGTTGACGAATGTTAATAAATGTATTTTACTGAACGATTTAATTACATGAATCACAAATATCCCTAACTATGCACAAAAACAAAAAAAAAATGGAGAAAAATGAAAAGCTTATGAGGTAGCAGTGGCTACTTCCGCTACCCTATGCGAGCGCCCATGACTTAATTTTTTGTGTGTGAAATGCTGGTACATATGTGCTCCATTAGGTTCTACAAAAAACTGAAAAACAAGGTCTCCGACATATGGTACCTTTTCATAGAGTGCCTCACAAATCTTTTCGAGTGAAATAATAAAATGTGACCAGCTTCCGTACAGTATAACACAAAAGTATGTGCTGAGCACCTAAAATTGCCAATTTGCCAACTCTGATCGAGGCGGCTCACCCCATGTCCCCTGGCTATGGCCTTGACTGAGGTACTGAGGCTCCGTGATTGAATTTTCATCAATCGAGTGCTTTCATCTTTCAATGGCTATGGCTGAATGAAATTCATTTACCTGCTGATCCAAATTTCGTGTCCAGGCTGCGGCAATATTCAAGGAAAATTTGTATCCTATATGCCTGAAAATTCCTAGCTGAAGTCGAGAATACCCCCAAACGAAAAATATGAGATACACAGCTGACTAACACAAGTGCCTCGCAGTAGCTTCTGTTAGTTATTACGTTATCAAATATGAATCCTTATCATTGACACGTGACATCGATGATTTTATTACGAAAAGAAAATGACTAAACACACACACACATAGACCCTCCTTCGTTGTTCGACGCATATGGCCCCGAGGCCATATAGACGTAGTAGCCACCAGAAGAGGGAACAGCTGCCCCCTGGGGAATTCGGTTCCCTCTGAGATTAGAGATTCAATCCGCTCCTTCAATTATTGTATGTTTATTTCTCGAGGTCGGGGAGGTAGATCAAATAAACTGAAACAATTCTGTTATGTCAGTGCCTCCAATAAACAGATTCGTGGATTAAAAAGAGGAAGAACCGAGATGTTTACGAGCAGATACTAGACTCACTGATTTGACAGGAAAAACATGCAACATTCGCATCGCATTTCAATTATTTCCCAGGGTAGGTGAGGAGAGAAAGCAAGCAATATTTCAATTTCGGTTGTACATTTAGGTATCTACTCATTTAAGCGTACATTATTACCTGATAAGCATTTGTATAAAGATACGAGAACTATTGAATGTATTGTTTTAATATGAAAAAGATTATACCTGGTGTGTGAAATGGTCCTGAGCTCACATTACGCATAGCGTTTCATTCGGAATGAACTAAGGACCTGTCTAAGATTTCACTGTTAGCTAATAAATTATTTAAATGGAAAACCAGCACCTGTAGGATAATCACTAGTTCTCAACACGAAAGCGCTATTTTTTACGTTTTGTATTGTAATTTGCCTAAATATAGGCGAACAAAATACAAAGTAACCGTCAACGGTGCTACTTACATGCATTTTTCCAAGGGTGGTGGGCGGATAACAATACATCCTTCGGGGAATAAAAACATTTCAAATTTCGAAATTCAGCATATAAGCCCGTGAAACCTAGAAAAAAGGACCATTTGATCGGAAATGATATTTTCAAAAGGACGGAAAATAGCGAATGGAGTCAATAAAATCGTATTCTGGATTTTTACGTTTTTTGGAAGTAAAACGGATTGTATTTTAGGTAAAGAGAACGGTGAGGGCTCATTTTACTCCCCAGTGCATCTACTTTCTTCCTAAGTACTTTTTGTGAAATTCGTATAACCGAGAAGTGGTCCCCTTTTCTGGGCACACTTACACATGTCTGCAAAAATGTAAATATTTTAAGTTGTCCAGCGGAAAATATGACACTCGTTTAATGAGCATTTCTCAAAGTGCCTATACTGAACATTTTGTGAAATGGACTGTTCAGAAAACATGAAAGCGAGTTTAGTGAATTCCTGAGTAAGTTGCTTCTTGTAGACCCAGAACGTATCTAGTAGATTTTCTTTGGATAATTGTATACAGCTACGTATGTTTGTTTGTTAGACACTAATGTTAGTCACTTAAACAAACGCACACACATCCTTCGCACCGTCTCTGGTTGTGTTATCTGTGTGTTACCCCCGCATAAATAAACGACGATACAAGAGCTCGTTGCATCTATTTGGATCTATCTGAACTAGTTGGTCGGTTTATGACTGAGCCTTTGGCAGATCGGACATGCTCTCTCGTCGAACATCATGCACTAACCTCATTATCTCGAATGATGATTCATGTGCTTTGAAACTTCTGACGAGAGTTGCTCACACACTTCCTAATACTATTAGACCATATTCGGGTCGAGCATCCGCTAGGATCGCTACAATAGGTAAAATTGAAAACGGAATCAGGACGATTTTGTTCTATTTGAATGTTAATTAAGTTATATCAAAATAAGTCTAGAACAAAGCCATTTAGCAGAAAAATTAAAATAACAAAAATTGTAGAGCGTAAAATTTCCTATAAGGTACCTTCTTTCATAAAAATAGATTTCGATTTAAGGAAAGCTTCTGCCCTTGCGCCGCTCACCACTTGTCCCGTTTTCGTTGTGCGCGATACTAGCGCAGCCCGGCCCGAATAGACTTTGTGGCAACAGCGACATTCGTTCATTCATTTCATTTGGCAGAGAGAAGGGGAATGCTATACATATTAAAAGAAGAGCTATGTGTTTTCATCGTTAGTACTGTTCTTTTATCATACTTTTTTTGGGTGCGGGAGAGGAAACAGATCTAGCCTAATTCTCCGAGATTATACCACAGATTTTGGCCAGTTCTGTGGATAATATAACACGTAGTGTCAGAGGTTTCCTTTTTAAGGAGTGTAAAAATTATAAACGTTTGAGTCGACAAGTAGAAAAAGTAATATATTGTAAAAGGGCTGAAAGTTGTTTCTCAAAAATGGAGGTATAAGCAGGGACGAAACTGTAGGGAGTATGGGGGGTTGACCCCCCTAATAATTTGGCAGTCGGCAAATTTTGAAACTGTTCCTTTGAATTTTTCATTTTTTATGAATGTTTGTTTGTTTATTACTATTATTATTATTATTATTATTATTATTATTATTATTATTATCATTATTATTATTTTTTCAATTAAAAAATATTTCGAATAAAAATCGGCAAATTTTTATTTTCCACCTCCCCAAACTGAAAGTCAAATTTCGTTTCTGAAAATGGAGTGCCCTGGACTCCTGTCAGAGGCTAGTCAGTTAAAAGCCGAAGGTTTCAGGCTGAGTATCGAACGTTATCTGAAAGGTTGAAACAAAACTAAAATGTGGAAGATATTTCGAAAACTTCAAAGTCGCTAGCAAACGTTGAATTACGAATTTTAATGACTATTCTGTTTTTACTAAATTTTCCTGTTTGACTTAGAGCCTGGTATTTGAGAAAGTTGAACATTTTATTGAAATCTAGACGTTGAAATCAAAAGATTTATTTTCCAGTGTGACAAACTGAATCCGATAGTAAATGTTCTATTGTTTAATTTACGGGCTTTGGTCCTTGTGAATATAAGAGGGACATTTAGTCTGGAACAAAAGTCAGAACTCTATGTTTTTCCCATAAGAACGAAAGGGAGCTTGTGGCACGGATTCCTCTCATTCGATCGACCCGATATATATTTTATTATTTATTTTACTGGAACCAATTTAGAAGACGAATCAGAGGAAATTCAGAAAAAAAGATCACCAAGAGTAAATAACGACCGCCTTTAATGTGTAAAAGAAGTTGTGTGTTCCTCTCAAGTATTCCTAACATCTCTCCAACTTACCTTCTCAGACAAGGGTTTGATCATGTGCGCAAATGTGAGTCCTTCGGGGATAAGGTTCCAGTCTGTATTTGCAGGGACGAAACTATTGGGAGGGGGAGGGTGAAACACCCCCAATAATTTGGCAATCGGCAAATTTCGAAACTGTTCATTTGAATTTTTCATTTTCTAAGAACGTTTTTATGTTTGTTTGTTTTTCTTTTTCAATTAAAATATATTTTGATTAAAAAATCGGCAATTTTTCAAATTAAAAAAAAAATTTTGTCGGCGAATTTTTAGTTTCCAAAATACATTTGTCGGCAAATTTTCCTTCTCCACCCCCCTCCTCTCCAAATTAAAAGTCAAGTTTCGTCTTTGGGTATAAGGAAAAAATCTAGTTAATTTCCAAAAATCTTGTAAATTTCCATAATTCTCTTAAATCTTGTCTTTGGAATCTCTTAAGACGTTTTTTACGACTTGCTGAATATTTTTAAAATTTGTGTGTGCGGGGGGGTGTGTTACAAGTAATATTCTGTACCCCTCCGCCTATCAATTAAGAAGGTATAATATTAATTAGCGGCTATGTACATAAATACAAAAACTAATGTGTGCTGGGGGGGGGGGAATAAAAATAAAAAAAAAACTCGAAGGAAAGAAGTCCGCCCACTCGATATGGGTGGCTTTTTGCGCTATTTAGTTGTTTTTTTTTTTAATTAAACAATAGACGGAGAAGAAAATAAAATATCAATAAAAAGAAACTTTAACAATAAGAAATAGCTTCTTTAAGAAAAAAGAAAAATTAAAAGGGACTTGGCAATCTCTACATGGAAAATATAGAAATGAAATTGACCACATGCTGATAAATGACCTCTCCATTGTCGATAACGTGGGGGTGCTCCCTGGCTTCCGCTTTGGTTCGGACCACAGAATGTGCAGGGTCACGTTAAGCTTTCCTAAACGAGCAATCTTTAGGAACGCTCGAAGGAAAACAGGTGGCAGGACGATCTTTCCTATAAGCATGCTAGGGGAAGCGAGTGAAATACTGAATGAATATTAGGAAGGAGTGAAAGAACCGCACGGTTCAGGAGAATTATGATTTGATTGAGAAAGCCTTGAGGCATATCGGAACAGAATTTGGAGCGCGCAAAATACGTAGAAACGGCTTAAAGGTGGGGCAAATTCTGAGAAATTCTTAAGTGAACATAGAAAAGGTGTTAGAATCGTTTTATTCAGAAGGCTGTGTGACTGGATCATAGGCGCAAATAAGGGGGGAGGGCTGTGGGGGAGCTCCCAAAATACTGAAAAATTACCAAAGAAAATGATGCGCGGGGTGGTGTTGCTTCATAATAAGGGGGCTTAAGCCACCCCAAGTTCTGAGCCCTATTTGCCCCTCTGGACTGGATGCTGCATGAGAATATACTATACAGCATGCTTGGCATGAGAATGATTCCTTAATTCCATTTTGGGATTACTGATGTAGCTAGTATCTTAACATAACTCAGTAGTGTAGCCAGCCTAGTGTCCGCATGGGGTGCCTGGTTTTGACCAAAAAAGGGAGGGGTTGTCAGAGGGAGTTCTAAAATTAGAAAAACCACTTGACGAAGTCGCAAAGGGGTCTGACTGCCTCAACCCCTCCCTTGGCTACATCACTGACATAGCTAGTCGAAGCCCTGATAAGCGGCCATGACAGAGCACTATAAATTTGAGTTTGCTAAGTCACCATTTTTTTCACTTTTTCGTTCACCGTGCAACCTCGATCTTTGTCGCCGGCAGTCTCAATCATCGTCTCCCGCAACGCGCTCGCTCATCATCGGGAAAAGTAAGAATAGAAATGGCAACTCATATACTCGAGCTTGTAGTGCTCCAGTTTCACTGAAGGCGATCTGTATATTGAGTACGAGGACTAGAAGTTGGACCGGTCCACTGGATGATTTCAGATGGATTAGCTGGTCGGTTGTTATTTTGACTTATTAATGTTATCGGAATATTGTATTCATTGATAATAATTAAATTGATTTTATATCGAGTGCAAGGCCGCAGCCATAAGAGCATATGTTGTAGGTGATGGGGGGGGGGTCGTACCAATTAGAGTTGGCAAATTAGCAGTTTCAGGTGTTCCGCTGGCAAATTCACGCATGTTAAAACTTTTTTTTTTTCTTTTTTGCTTAATACTTGGACAATGTGTAAGGTTTTCGCTTCAACAATTGGAAAATTTTTGATCCTCACCCCTTCAATAAATTTGCTTCCTTATGGTCCTCATCGTGTTGTTTTCAGCCAGCGTAATTTTCACGAGCAAAATCCTAAACTAGGCTTGGCTAGTCTTGAGGGCGGCTCCCTCTTCCCACTCCCTCTCACCGGAAAAAAGACAATGAATGGTGTTATGAAGGACGTTAAAAATTTGCCAAAAATAGTTCCCCAGTTGAAAATCCAGTGAGTGCGAAAATTTAGAGCACTGCAGAGTGTATTTTCACTCTCAACATCTATAGGAAAACAATCCAGCAGTACGAATTCAAATGAATTTTGCTTATCTAAGCCGTCCGTTATCATCTTCAGGGTTTAAAGGTGATGTAGGTAAATACTCGAGGGGGATTCGATTTTCACTCATTTTGAATTTCCCTTCACAGGCTTACTGCTTCGTGTGGATCTGCCGTCGTTAAGTCTCACTCATTTTGAATTTCCCCGCTCAGTTCAATTCAGTGACCGTGTTGCCATGTGGACAGCGCTCTGCAGGGAATACATCAAGTTAGATGCAGATTGGTAAACAATATTACAACTGCGATACATCAGTTAAGATCTGCAGAGTTACACTTGCTAGCATGTTCGAAGCTTTTCAAATTGGCTCCGGTGGTTTTCATTCGACTATATGTATGATACACAAAAGCGCATCGTTGAAGTTACGAATATTTGTTTAATTGAGACGTCCAGCCTTAAATGACCGTGAGAATGTCGTGCTAAAATGTACTATATAATATACTTGTGAACGCGTACTGTTGCTATACATAATGACTACATGATATCCGTTTCAGAAAAGTTGCCCTAGTTGTCTTGCTGACCCGAGCTGGCTTGGATTTAGACCCAGAAGCTTTGAAAAAGTTGTACTTACGGGTTATCTTACTCGGTATAGTTCCTTGGCTGTCAGAAGCAGTCTTGATGGCTCTGTTAAGCCATTATTATCTTTGTCTTCCGTGGTTGTGGGCCATGCTGTTGGGGTTCGTATGCAATTTTATTCTCCTCTCCTTCGCCCTCCGATCAGTCAAACTGATGAACGTTAATATTTTAATTATAGTTGCATCATAGGTGCGGTGGCGCCGGCAGTCGTCGTACCGTGTTTGTTTCGACTGCGTAACAAAGGCTATGGTGTGGCCAAAGGTATACCCACGTTGATAATTGCGGTAGCCGGCATCGACGATGGTCTATCAGTTGCATTTTTCGGACTGTTTCATAGTATTATGTTCGCTGAGAGTAAGTACGATGTATAGCTTTCCAATACACTCGCACTAGCTCGCAAATGTAATGACAACTCATTGAATACCTACCGTCTAATCATCTTGTTAGATTCGTTAGTCTATGATATTTTCATCGGTCCTGTATCAATCGCTTCCGGATTGGGCTTCGGCGTCGTTTGGGGATTCCTAGCTCGATTCATTCCAGAGAAACAGGACGTAAGTATATAAGTGGTCATTTAAAACAGTGACGACTTCGAAAAGTGAGTCTGGTTTGCCAGGGCACCGCTGAAATTGTAGAGATCTCTCATTCGGTTCGCAATAAAAATAAATAAATACAAAGCGTAATGAACTGAGATTTCGAGAAGTGGTTAATACAAAAAAAGAATGGGTTCCTCTAAAAGTATAACAAGAAAGAAAAATCTTCGAAACAAAATGAAAGGAGCCCTATGAAGATTTTGGTGAATTCCACTGTCATAAAAATAGATACTGCCATGTATCACATCGCCACATAATTTGGCAGTGAAACTGCCAAAACTCGGCACTACTGTCATTATATCCAACGAATACTGCCAGAAGAACGTGGGAATACTGCCAGTCTACTGTCAGGCAATGTTCGGCTTTAGCAGCGGGTTAGCAGTGTTCTGTGCTTCAATATCAGTGAACTAGCCCTGAATGGGCAGGACAACAGAGGTAGAACTGTTGGCTTGATTGGCAACGAGCTAACTGTAAAACCAGCAAAATACTTTGGTAGCCCACGGCCATCTTTATAGCCATTAAGAATTTTTCTTAGTCATAATATTGTATGTAGGTACTTCACACAGGTTGACAATGAAACCTCTGGTAGCACTGTCACGGCATTCTGCGCAGTGAGCTAGCGATGGAGTGACTCTCAAATCTTCACCGGGTATTTGAATTTTCCAGGTCGATTAGGAACAATGAGAATTGCCTTTTATGAGTAGATAATAGGTGGACCTATATTAAATACGATCTCGTCATTCGTATAATATCACCAGACATTTACTTGGTTGACTAGTAAGTCTTTCTATCCCTTGGAGAGTCAAAGATGAAGACTTGCCAAGAATGTCTAAAAGCCGTAAAAAAGGCCCGAAGGAATTGAAACCGAGAGTGAGTTATCAACGGTTCTCGTTAATGGAGTTTCCTGTTTCCCATTTCCATTGAAGTTTGGAGTGACTTTCCTTCGACAAAACACTAAATAAGAAATCCAAGCTCTCAGACTCTAGATCTTGTATATTTTCTCAACTTTTTCCGACTGGAGAGGCTTGAGTGGCCAAGTTGTCATGACAGAGGGAGCAATGGCTAAAATAAAAACGGATAAAATTAATATTAATGTAATTATAATAAATCAATAAAATAGTGAAGATTTATTTATTAAAAAATGATTTTGTCTCTTTTGCAATGACACCCCTTCCACTTGGTAAGTAGGCAAACTACCCCGACAATATTTAGATATATTTGCATACTCTTACTTTTGAAAGGACTGAGTTACGGTCAAATTTTGAAAAGTGTTCTGTCTTTGAAATTGTTTTCTCTTCTCACGACTGGAAACAGACAGAAAAATGGCACGGTTACCAGATTGGGCGATAAATCGCCAATTGGGCGACTTGGGAGACCCGTTTGCGACGAAAAATCTACTCAGACGACTAGTTGCAAATTGGGCGACTTTTTTCTTGACGTACGTACAAAAAATAAATCATATTTTTTCCTAAAAATGTTCGTTTTTTCTACTCGAACTTCATTTTTGAAATGTTAACTTACTCATTTTCGTGGTACATAAAAACGGGAAACTGAGCAAGCTTTATGGTGACACTTTCTGCTGTATATTGATATGTGGCAACACTGATTTAGCTGATAATTTTGCAAGACGGTGCGATGTATCTCTTCTCTTCACCGTTTAAATTACGTATAAGCTACGAGGGAAAATTTTAGGCGACTGCTACACTGCGTATTGAAAATGGCGACTTCACTTTACCAGCATCTGGTCACCCTGAAAAATGGTACCAGTAGGTAATAGTAGAGAGTAGTTGTGGTACCCACAGGGGAAAAAATGGTCGGAATCGGTTCAACAGGGTGTTCATAAAATCAATTTCAGAACAAATTATATCAGAAAATTTTCACATTTTTTCAGTTTCCCGTAAAACTTGCCCTCTTAAGCTATTATTTTTTTATTTGTAATAGACTGTGCATTAAATTCCTCATAAAAAAGGTAATTAGCAATTTTCTTGTATCTGGATCAGAACTGCTCAAAATGGAGTTCAAGATATTCCCGTTAAGAATTATTACTTTTTAACATAAATGCACAGACCTTATGAAGATAATAAATCATCTTCTTCAGCCACTTTACCACTTCACAGAATTATATCGTTTATGGGGCCTATTCAGCTCCCTATTTTCATCTATTTACCCCATATTTGAAATTGAGACCCATGTAATGAGGGGGGGGGGGTCTAGTTTTTTGAAAAGTTCAATATGGGTACCCAATAACTGGTTCCAAAGGTTGCTAAATTCGGTTTTGGTAACATTTTGACCATATTCCCCGAACTGTGGGGCATACCGATGAGAAGGAGGTGCAAGATGACGGTTGTGGTAACCACACAGAAAAGAATAAAGATCATGGAAAGTGGTTGAACATAATTTTCATAAAATAAATTATTTCACTTAGTACAAAATTGTATTGGGAAGTTGGTATCTTTTCTATGCAGAATTACGAAATTATTGCTGACCAACCAAATTAATGTGAAAATTTCATCTATCATTGGCTGACTGTTTTGGTTTTATTCTTGTTCTTCTTCCTTACAGTTAGATTTCAATAAAGCATTTGACTCGGTTACACATAGCAGTGTGTGGAGCTCCTTAACACATGAAGGTGTACCAGGAGAAATTATAGAAATTTTTACCTAATTTATATGAAAACTTGGTGGCCTATATTAAATTAGTCAAAAAAGGAAAATACTTTGCAATTAATAGGGGGGTAAAACAAGGTGACCCAATCTCACGAAATATCTTTATTTGTATACTTACTCGAAGATGTATTTCGGAGTATCGAATGGAAAGGGAAGGAAATAAATATCAACGGTAGATGGGTTAACAATCTTCGATTTGCAGACGACATTGTCTTCACAGGTAGAGGCTTAACCGAAATTGATATCATGGCAAAAGAATTAAAAAAAGAATGTGAAAAAGTGGGTTTAACTATGAATGGAACAAAAACCAAATTAATGATAAGCCAGCATGGTATAGATAAAATTACAATAGAAAATTTGAAAATTAAACATGTGAAATAATACAAATATTTGGGTGAAATTATATAGCTTTTGAAAATCGAACCAATTAGAGGGCCTGACCGCTTCGCGGCCCAACCCCGTCGTCACTCGCTTCGCTCGTGCCGGTCTGCAGTATTTCGCAAGCAGGAAAAATTTAACTACTATTTAAGGGGGAAAAATGTCAGCCAGTTCCCAGGCTCATCACGAGGAGGTAACTGCCGCGAGCCCGCAAGAAGAGGGTAGCCCCTCTTAATGCCTGTATGATGAAGAGGATTCAGGATTCAGTGGTTATGGGAGGAGCGACGGAATTCTAGTAAAATTTTAGGAGATGAATTAAGACGTATTTAAAACTAACTGATAGTATTACAGACTTTGCGAATAATCTTCAGAATTCATCATAACTGACTAAAACGGATATAGGCACAGAGGCCTCAGCAGAGGGAGAGATTATGACTTTTTTAACTTATAGATCTCAACTCCAGAGCTAAAAATAAGTAGACGACGTTAAGGAACAGTAGCGACGGCAGGTATATCATACTCCCAGTGATGTTTGGAAAGTTACCACGAATCTGCAAAATTGGAGAAGTGAGAACGAGTTTCTTTGTAAGTTGTAATTATTGAAAGTTTTCATATAGTTTAGTCGGCATATTTACTAGCTTCACCCCTCTTCCCCGAAAAAAAAAAGAACCTGATAGCTGCAACCGTAATGAGGTTGTCAAAGAGGTCAGTAATAGATTCACGAAGTGATTTACATAGATGATCTGAAAGATTTTTTTTACCAAGTTCTATTTGTAAATCATCTGCGGATGGTGAAACTACCTTCTTCTGCGACTCAATCAGCCGTAAATCCGATTCTGGTACTGTTTTCTCCAGTACGTAATTTACGGAGTAATTACCATCCGAATATTTTGATCAAAAACCACATTTAGTATTTTCAAATGTTGTACTCAGGAACGCATCAAAGCGACCTTTTTTGTTGGCAGGTAAGGGCGCAAAATTCCGCCCACTTTTCAAAAAATTTCTCCAACAAGCCTGTAATAAAGTGTTAGGGGCTGACAACTGCCTAACCATTGAGTACGCAGTTTATGCTAATACTGACGACAAGTTGAAAAAAAAATTAGTATTTAGCACCAAATTTTCCACTTTCTGAAAATATCTGAAAATTTCCAACATTGAAAATCGTGTCCTAATTTCGCCCACCTACAAAGTTACTCTATTTTCTATGAAACTCATTTATTACAAATCATTCAATCAATATGTGCAGACATATTTGTCACGCTCTGAACTGGCGGCATCACAAGTGTCACGGCACCACTAATAACATTTGGAACAACAAATCCACTTTTCACCAGACTTATCATTTTTAAATTATCCTTTGCAAAACGAGCACTCTGCGTCTTCATCGCTATCATCTGATGAAGCATAGATGACTGGGGGATCATCACAATCCGATAAAAATTATTAGTGGGCGACATTAGGAACTCATAATAAGTGGGCGAAATTAGGAAAAGTCACGCATTCACAAATGTTTGAATTTTTAGACCAGCTTTTATAGCTCATTCGTATTGCTGGGTAACAAATGAAAATATACTACTTACCATATCTTATGGTATTCTCGATTATTTGAAAATATTTCTATTGGAAGGAGCAACAACTTGATAAATATTCAACTTCTGCCGGTATAATTTTCATAAACCATCTATATTTATTTTCTTTCTGGCTTCCAGAGACTGACAATTTTGCGGGTACTATTCTATATCACAACAAACATGTTTACCGTTCTTGCCGCCAGGAAGCGCTAACAGTACTTGAAATAATGTAGTGGGCGAAATTAGGATACTGGGCGGAATTTGGCGCCCTTACCCTATCAACCAGACAACTTTTGGGATCAACAAGTACAACATAGTCTCCACTTATAAGTAATCATAGGGCTCCCTTATTTCCCCACTTAGGCACACTCTTGATCTCAGTTGTTCATTATCTTTAAATAAAGGTTTTTCCCTTGCTTAACTCGTATTTTTACTTAGTCTATGCTTTACCATCTTGTAGTTGTATATTTTTGTATTTTGTTGAATTCGCAGCCTTTTGTAGTTCCTTTGAGAGTGCTGATGCTCTTTTTCGGTGGTCTAGTGGCTGTGTTCGGCAGCGAGAGGTACAACGTTGAGGGTGCCGGCCCATTGGGTGTAATAAGCGCCGCTTTTGTTTCCATATATTTTTGGTCGAAACAAGGTTGGCATATCGAAGATGTAAGTAAACCGTTTTTGAAAGTTGAAAAATGAAGAAAACTTTTTATTTGTTCCACAAAACTTCTAAAAAACATGCAAGGTCGACTATAGGTATATAACTGCGTGAATTGAATATTTTAATACGAAAGCTAAAGCTACGTACAGTCGACCTCCCTGATGAACTACGATGCATGTTCGAAACCGAAGTAACCTAGCATGTTTTCAAAAAGTTCGCCATAAATATCACAGATATTACCGATGACTTATTGATAGTAAATTAATTTATTTAATTCTACATACCTATTTACTTGAAAACATTCGACGCGAACATTCAGAGATTGCTGAGCTATTTTATGGGACCCGGTATCGATGAGGTGTACTTTTGTAATCGCCATTAAGATTGTAATAGTTAATTAAAGAGAGGGTCAAGCTTAATTGTTTTCTCTAGCAAGTGGAACGATAATAAGGTATGTAAGCTTACATCCGAGTGCATGCATACTGCATAGCTTTATGCGTAGCTAGACCACGAGTGTAAAATAAACGGCAATTCAGAATGAAGTACTGTAAGTATAATTATAGAAAACTGAAAAACCGTTTTGTATTTTTATTTGTAGAATCCAGTCGTCACTACGTTCGAAATATTCTGGATGATATGCCAACCGATATTGTTCAGTTTGACGGGTACTCAAATTCATTTAGAAGAATTAAATTTCCAAAAGGTCGCCTTGGGAGGATCTTTGGTCTTGATTTGCTTTGTGGTTAGTATCGATAAGATAAGCCGAATACTTTAAGAGTGAGCTCAATTTTAATCGCATGAAGACAAATCCCAGATTAAGATCCTTTCAGAACCAATGATCTATAATTTGCGTTAAAGCTCCTCTTTCTGTTATCTATGAAAATCAGTGAAAATACTATTATGATCTCCGGATCATAAGAATGCAAATAAAGATTTGATTCAAATCAAATCCTTATTCCTGGTTTTTGGTTTTTTTACGTTCTTCACCTGTGATTCGTCAAAATTCATAAGATTTTGCCCTCTCTCCAAGTACTATATGCATAGGTTGTTGATATTACATTTCATGGTATCTACGTATTTTTCAAAACTCATGAATTGCTGTACAGACAGCAAAGACTGGAAAGGCCATCAAGCAAATCAGTTTTTACTGATCACACCCGTGAAACAATTATAGGCCAAGTACCTCCCCTGCAGAAAAAAGTTGAAAAATTAATATTAAAAAATATTATGTAGTACATATTATCATGTTTACCATTATTCTCCTTCCCCATTTTTATTTCTTAAGTAAGGTTTAATTTGTAACCACAAGGGGGGGGGGCATGGAGAATATAAACACGTTCCACAGTTTTCACCTATTTCTGTAAAAAAAAAATAATTATTATTATGGTGAAATTTTATTAGCTTAGTATCAACAGTGAATATTTTTGGAGAAAATAGTTTCTGTGTTCCCGAATTAGAACATTTGAACTCGGAGGAATACTTTTTTTCTCTTTTTTCTTTTTTTCTAATTCCATTGTTTCTTGCAGTGGCGTGCATTCCAGGCAAGCAAGGTAAGCGTCGCTGACCCTGAAAATTCCCGAGAAAATAAGTTTTCGTATACAATATCAACTTCAACTTGTAACAAATAAAAGATAATGAAACATTGGGCAGAACATTGACTCTTACGCTTAAGTATATAATAAATTTATGGGAGATACTCGTATGTGAGGAGACAACTGAAATAGAAGTGTATACTGTTTGGCGTTCGGGATAAACGCAGGAGTCACCCACCAGAGAATATTTTTGCCTTTAGATAATTCCGAAATCCTCGTACATGTATATGTATAGGCCAGAGAAAAGTGCGTCGGATCTAACGCTTCCTTTTTATACTGCACGTAATATTGCACGACTTACACTCCGCCCCCGTGTTAATTACCAACATAAAAACACACAAACATGTTCAACGCGACAAAACCTGTGCGTTTGGTTGCATTCTGGAAGCGCTTTGAGCCTGGCATGGCTCGACTTAGTTACACACGAATATTAAAGTTGACAGTAAAACGTGATTATGTTCTTCTACTAGTCAACGCGTTATGTTGGAATGCTTCGTTTTTTTTTTGTTTTTTTTTGCCTACGTTTTTGCGACTCAACAATTAGAAACTATTAGTGATGGTAAGCCTAAACTAGAATTACCATTTTTGAAAACTGGGCAAAAGAGAGGTAGTTTGATTTTTACTAGACATTTTCACGTGTAGCAATATGAAAACATTTTGTGGTTAACACATTGTGAAGATGATGGGAAATTGTTTTGTTGGCCATGTCTATTATTCGTCACTGAGAAGGATAAATTCATTTGGAATGACCCAACACAACAGTGATACAATAACTTGAATAATTTGATCAATGCCCTTTTGTAGTGTAGTAGCATGTTTCATCCTTTTATTCTGATTTTTACTTTACCTCTCTACGCTCAGGGACATACTAACAGGAGGAGGGAGGGCAACTTACTCCCCTATAGGATTTTTTCACGTAGCTGGGAAAATCCAACAAGTCAAAAGGTTTTATATTTGTTTTTGGCTTTAATACTTAGGAATTGGGTTGAGAAGTTGAAAAAATCCAATAAGTCAAAGGTTTTTTTTGCATTGATATTTCGGAATTTTGAGTTGAGTCAGCTGGAAAAATCCAACAAGTTGAAAAGGTTTTTTTTTGTTTTGATATTTGGGAGTTTTGAGTTGAGTCAGTTGGGACTTTCACAATCCCCCTCCCCCGGCAGGAAAAAATCGTCGGTACATCCCTGTCTATGCTTATTGCTTACCTCATAGAAAAACTCACAGCACGCAACTGGTTTCTTGGGAGATCAAGGGGAGACGAAACTCAAAATATTTCCTCGTACGAAGACGGATTCGTTAACTTTATTTAATTGAGTTAAAATTTTCAAGAATTTACCTTACCATTAAGTAGAACCAAAATCAATCTGACATCACGATTAAATACCTATTGAGATTTTGAAAATTCAGAAACTAAGTCCCTCCATAACAGCGTGAATAAGAGATGACCCTGAAGAGAGAGGATGATAGTTTATAAAGTTTATAATTTATAAGTTGAAAAAAAAAAAAAAAAAAAAAAAAAAGTCATTTAGGTAAAACTTTTTTCAACTAGAGCTACGAAAAATTTTAGTAACAATAAAAGAAGAGCAAAAAAAGAAGAGCAAAAAAAGAAAAAACACGAGTGACAATTATGAAAAAATATCTCAGCAAGTCGGAAAAAAAGTCAACCGAATCCGGTAAGAGCTTTTTAGGTTTTAAATATTTCTTGAAGAATCTTAAAGAATCAAGTATAGTAGGAGCTTTAAAGAAACCTTGGAGAGTCCTAAACAAGCCTAGAAAAGTCTTGAAGATATTTAAGCCAGCCTGGAAGTTTGAAGCAGCGTATTTAAATCTTCCGAAATATTCAGCTCCTTACACGAAATCTAATTTTAAGTAAACCTTTGCGCACAGTTTGTAATAGTGTTATATCTTACATTTGTGTTTTTCGGGATTGCGA
Organism: Acanthococcus lagerstroemiae; assembly: GCA_031841125.1. Lineage (NCBI taxonomy): Eukaryota > Metazoa > Arthropoda > Insecta > Hemiptera > Eriococcidae > Acanthococcus > Acanthococcus lagerstroemiae. Next base: position 35,958,113 of record CM063108.1, on the reverse strand, counting down.
GAAGTGTTTCATCCGAACTGTAGCGAAGCATTCGAAATGGAAAAGCAAGAGTGTGTAGAAAAAAGGCCTGCATTCTGAGATCGGTAGTAAAAGCATAGTCAGACCGAGAATGTTCAAACATAAACTGCAACTCTACCAAACGGGTACCTAGCCAACCGTGGGAGAAAACTGAGAGTGAATCAGAAGAAGAAGACTGTGGTTTTGAAAACATGTTACGCCGGGGGAAGTTCGCTTGGAGGCCATTGTTATGCTGGGGAGAGGCTGCAATGGTTGCGTTAGGCAGCAAACTTCCTAGTGTTACGTCTGATTTCCCCGCGCGGAGGTTGCAAGACAGTGAAGTTGAAGTTTGAGGTTCATCAGCGTCGGAGGAATGGTAACGCAAGGGTTGAAGTCGTAAACTGTAATAAGATTTTCACTTAACTTAGTACATAGGTTGTCGCTAAGTAACTGAGACTAAAATTCTTACGCCCAGCAACGCTACCTATCGACGTTTCAACGCAGTAGGAGAATAATTTGGTTCATTAGCCATCGATTGAAACCATGCCGAGCTCATTTGATTGAAAACTCGCTGTTCCAGACCAGTTTGAAAAAAAACCATATGCGTTGACCCCTACAGATTTTTTAAAGAATTTTTTAAAGAAGGAAAAAAAGCATACTATTACAAAATTTTTTATTAATCGTCATCTTCATTAAGTACAAGAATATCTTTTTCAAAATAAGCGCCATTCATGGCTGTACAGGCGTCCATTCGCTCTTGCCATTTATCGCACGTTTCCGCGTATTCTGCTGCCGGCGCCGGTAAGGAGGAGAAAAACATCTGTGCCGCAGTGATGCGACTTCTTGATTCGTGTTAAATTGACGACCCCGTAAGGCTGCCTTTAGTTGAGGAAATAACAAAAAGTCGCAGGGGACGAGGTCAGGACTATATGGGGGGTGGGGGTGAATTGTGATTTTTTTAGAAGTCATCACCACGGCGCAGATGTTTTTCTTCTCCTTACCGGCGCCGGCGGCGGAATACGCGAAAACGTTCGATAAATGGCAAGAACAAATGGACGCCTGTATAGCCACGAATGGCGCTTATTTTGAAAAAGATACCTACCTATTCGTGTATTTAATGAAGAGGATGATTAATAAAAAATTTTGTGATCGTCTGTTTTTTCCCCCCTTCTTTTAAAAACCTGTAGGGGTCAACGCATATGAGTTTTTTTTAAAATTGGTCTGGAACAGCAAGTTTTCAATCAAATGAGCTCGACGTGGTCTCAATCGATAGCTAATGAACCAAATTATCCCCCTACTGCATTAAAACACCGATAGGCAGCGTTGGTGGGCCGTACAAATTTTAGTCTCAGTTGCTTAGCGACAACCTATGTATGTACAACGAACAACAGTATTTAGACTTTCACCTAACGTAGTATGTACAAACGAATAACAGATGCACGGGGACAACTTTAAGATGAGGCTTAGTTTGCCCTTGCTAGGTCAAAGGTCGTAGGCGTCGCAACGGTTCTGTTCCGGAGCACCAGACACCTGGATGCTGCGACGGGAGCGTATCGAAATTTCTCGGTTCGATTATCCGCAATGGTGCACCAGATACCTGGATGCAGCACGCAGCAGTGTATATCGAAGCAGAATTGTAACCTTTCTTCGGTTCGTGCCCGGAGCACCAGACACCTGGATGCTGCGATGGGAGCGTATCGAAGGTTCTTGATTTGGATACCTTGACGGTGCATCAGACTTGTGGATGTAGCACGCAGCGGAGTATACCAAAGCAGACTGTATTGGAGCCTCGACTCGACGAGAAGTGACTCTCAAACGGCCATCCGTTCGAGTTTATATAACCTGACCGTAGGGTCGCTTTCACCAGTCTTGACATAATCTGGAGGTTGTAAAACACAACCCTCAGTGTGACTAAAGTTGCCAGCAACGACGGTCGAGCTACGAGCCGGGTTTCTCTCTGAAATTAGGAGTTCGCATGCTACACGAGCGTAACAAAGATCACGTATTGTAAGTACAGGAATTCAGGAGATAAAAGACATTTGTTAGATTTTCGCATCGTGCTACCTAGAAACTAGTCAGGGAGAACGATTTATACGAAAATATACATTTGAGAGGAGAGGGTCACCGCACATTAATTTCACCAACACATTACTGTTTGGAATCGCTAGGCCATTTTGGTTTGGCCAGGCCATACTTTTATATCAGGCCACCGAGCACCTGCTCGGTTGCCTAGTGGACACTCCGCCCCTTCATACAGACTTAGGTATAGACATTAAACACACGCGACTACTAATAACCTAGACCTCACATATCACTCGTTATCCGTCATGTAAATATACGATCTAAATAACGATTCGTGAATTTCAGGGAAGAATACTCGTTACCATTTTAATTGCCTCAGGAAGTTCGTTGAATTTGAAAGAAAAGTTATTCGTATCCCTTTCGTGGATGGCCAAAGCTTCGGTTCAAGTAAGTTCGAGAAAACGCAGTCCTGTATTCTTTCCTCCGACTCTTCTTTTATCGCTGTTAATAACAACTGTATGGTTCTGTTAAGGCTGTGCTGGCACCGGCTGCTCTAGAATCGGCGAGAAAAACCGAGAAGGAGGACGAGATAAAGTACGGCCAGAGTCTCGTCACCATCTGCGTTATGGCTATGCTCATCACGGTGCCCATTGGCGCCATTTCCATTAGTAGTCTTGGCACTAGACTGTTGACCAAAACGAAACACTCGATTCCGAGCGAGGGTTGGCGGCGCAGCGCCAGGCCGTCTCTTCGCGATATCACCATCATCGACGAGGAAATGGACAATTACGATGATACGGATAACGAGACTGGAAAGAATAATGGGAAGATAACGTCACCGGAAGCTGGAGACGAGGAACAGGATTTGGACGTGACGACACCAGTTTTCACTCATGTCAGTTAATCGTAATATATTAGGAACTCGTAGTATTTCGTTCATTCCGTGGATCAGTTGAATGCAGAGATTAACGATTAACCCTACCTGGGGACGGATTTCGAAAAGTTGCATTTTTTCATTTTCTATATTCCAGTTTCTTCAGCCAGCATTGTTTTTCGGGCGACGAAAATCCCCACATGCTGTGGAATGTACATCGGGAATTATTTCCGGGGGGGGGAGGGGGGGACAAATGCAAGCTCAACACGATTTTTTATTCGTGCCATTTTTTTCTTTCTTTCTTTTTACTGTATATATTTTGTATAAGTGTTATTTAAAATCAATAATTAGATGTAATTATTTTTGGATGATGAACGTCTATCGTTGCATAAAGATGACCATGCCGAAAGACACTTTTTTTTTTTAATTCCTCATTTTAGACAATAATGCGCGAATGCACGAGACCATATTGCTTATATAAGAATAAATAATTTGACCATTAATTGCGACGAAAAAATATTAAAACTCCTATTTTGTGGCTGGTTGAAAAAAAAACCATGTCGATGGACAAAAAATCGTGGGATAAATTTTCAAAGCCGGCCATACTGACTCCCACCTGTGAAGATGCGATTTCAATGTTACCCTGTGATTCCTTCATCCATTTAAAGCAGCACTAGGCTGTCAGTTTGTTCTAATATACAGCTTGAAAATTTAGAAAAAGAAAAAGAAAAATATAATAAAAATTATTCGAGGAACAGCCACGCCGACGGACATTTTAACATATTTAGTCCAATTTTGACCGTGAATCAAATTTTCTTCTGAAAGCTTGAAAAAGTAGAATTGAGTCATATCTGTCAACGGGGGAGGGGGGGGTGCACGTACCATTAATAGCTTGTGAGATAACTAACATTTTCGAAGAATAACCCTCCTATATTCACCAGGACTAGAGCCCATAAATTAAACAATAGAATATTTGCTGTATATTCAGTTTGTGACATTGAAAAATAAGTCTTTTGCTTTCAACTTTTAGATTTTAATAAAATCTTCAACTTTCTGAAATTTCAGGCTCTAGGTCAAACAGAGAATTTAGTAAAAACAGAATAGTCATTGAAATTAGAAATTCAACGTTTGCTACCGACTTTCAGATTTTTGAAATGTCTCTTCCACATTTCACCTTTGTTTCAACCGTTCAGTTAACGTTCGATACTCAGCTGGAAACCTTCGGCTTTTGACTGATTAGTCTCTGACAGGAATCCAGAGTACTCTATTTTCAGAAACGAAAATTGACTTTCAGTTTGGGGAGGTGGAGAAGAGAAATTTTCAGACGAATATTTTTTGTAAACTAAAAAGTCGCAGACAAAATTTTTAAAAAAATTAAAAATTGCCGATTTTTTTTTTTAAATTGAAAATTTGCCGATTTCTTAATCAAAATATTTTTTAACTGAGGAAAAAAAACATACATTCATAAAAAATGAAAAATACAAATGAACAGTTTCAAACTTTGCCGACTGCCAAATTATTCTGTGGGGGGGGGGGGGGGTCACCCTCCCCCAATAGTTTTGCCCCTGTAAAGAACCGAGTATAAGGTAGACGAACCATATATCGCTCCTGTTCCTAAATATCGCCCACCATCATTCTGAGAAAAGTAGAAGTGCTATATCTACTGGCAAACACTGGCAACATATTATGTACGTATACAACAATCTCCTTATAAGTTATCACCGAAAGAAATCTATCCAAGAGCTGAAATCTGTGGCTGATTATCCCGTTTTAAAAATTTACTATTTTTCTTATAAGAAATACGTCTCCTAAATATCGTGTTCGTGTATAGAATATTGTTTGGATAAAAAAAAACCGTAAGCGTTGGTTTCTACATTTAGTGGAGAGTCGATTCGCATAAAAAAGTTTATTAACGTAAGTAAAAAATTTATAATATCATACAATTTCGAAATTTTGTCTGATGTTCCTAATATTGCTCATACGGTGTTCCAAATATCGCCCATAGTTAAGACCGCAAAAAATAGTTGAAATATTGCAAGAAAAAGAGACGTCGGATGCGGGGTGTGTGTGTGTGCGCGCGCTAACCTCATATCCGTACAAAAAGAAATTGGAAGTTGACATTACCGAAAAAGAAGCCAAGGAGAAAAAGAATAAAAAAATTCCTCGTAACTCAGTCGCGGTGAGTATAAGTTGTTTCTGACGTTTTTCTTCTTTCCAAATAGGATGCTAATTCTTAAAATTTTAATTAATTTAGAAGCAAAAACTGAAAAAAAATGACTGAAAAAAAAAAAGAAAGAGCTTCACAACCCGCAGTATTGAAAAAAAAACCACGAAAGAAATTTACTGGAACTCGCCAATGCCATTCAGCAAATGTGACTGACATAAGTACAAGATGTAACTTTTAAGGGTATGTGTGTGTGTGGGGAGGGGGAGCAAAAAAAGTACACCTGATCAAGGAAAGGATTTTGACAATTTTGAATGACTTTATTTTATTTTGTTTCTGTTTCAGACTGATAACACGTCCCTAAATAGGCACCTTGCTTCTGAACCATCAATTAAGATAGACTCTCCTCAACCCTCGACATCTTGGAAGTGAAATGGCGTCCTCAAAAGACAAAAATTAGTATAATTGTAACTTACACCGTGGCCCTAGTAACTAGGTTACCGTGGTGTCGAAAAAGTCGAAAAATGAACAAGAAAAAAAATTAACAATTTCATGGTTTTTTTGGTTTTTTTTTCGTTTCCGACTGGCACACAAAAAATGAAAAAGAGGCTTTCTTTTTCTTATGAGTCGTCCGACTCGTTTCCTGCTGAAATTCAATACGCCTCGAGCGATGACAGCGAGGAATATGGAGAAGAATGCCAGTTTTGCCATCAACTGTGGGTCAACGATCGGAGCGGAGCAGATTACAATAAAACGCCGATTATCCGGACTAATTCGGACCAGAGGCTTTCCGGATAACCGAGACATGTGATTATTTTATAGAGGAAAACACATTTTGAAAGAAAATAGCCCAAAAAATTAGCTCACTGGTTTCAGAATTTCCTGATTTAATCCAGGCAAACTTTATAGACTGAATACGCTAGACTAGAAAGAAAAAAAAGAAGAGGTTTTGCCTAGAAATCGGGGCCCTAATTATCTTTTTTTTTTTTTTCTTCGGCGTTCTGGATAATTGGCGTTCCGGATAGTTGGCGTTCGGATAATCGGCGTTTCACTGTATATCAGGGATGGAAAACGAAACGAAACGAAATAACGATTGATTTTTGTCTAAAATATTGAAACGAAATAACGAAACGAAAAGAAGAAAAAAACGTTTCGTTTACCATCCCTAGTTTTCTGATTTGTGATTTTTAGGATCGGCTACTAGTAGCCGAGCCTATTGCAACCACGTTCTAGGGTCGGGTACTAGTAGCCGAGCCTACTGTAATCGAAATTTCATTTCTTTTCCCGGGTGAGTTGAGTCAGGATGAGTTCAGTAAATAGCAGGGATGGCAAACAAACGAAACGAAATTACGAAATAACGATTGATTTTTGTCAAAAATATTGAAACGAAATAACGAAACGAAAAAAAAAAAACGGTTTCGTTTGCCATCCCTGCTGTATATCAAGTGCAACACTTGTTTTAGGTGGGCACACGAGGTTTGTGACGCAGCCACCTTTGAGAATCCTGTTTATAACTGCTCGACTTGTTTGAATTTATGACTTTTTAAATTAAATTTAGTTTAAAAACGCATTTATTGTATGTATTTCTCTATTGGCTTTTTAGTGGGCGATATTTGGAGCACTTTTCCGTATTCTTCAAAATTGGAAAATTTTGGAAGTTTTATGATTTTGAACCTTAATGAATTCTAAATGTTTGTGTTGAAATTTGTAATACGAGTATATTGTGCCTAGATATGTGTAGAACTGAATGCTATCACCAGCTTCCCATAAAAGCAATCTTCAGTTGCAATTTTGATTATCCTCGCCAATCCTCGCTTAATAGGGATGCGATATTTGGTACACCTACCATATGTAATTTATTTAATTTGGAAGTCTGGATAAATGAAGTAAGATCATCCACCAACTTGATTCACAACATCTATTTCCTTCCATTTAAACGCTGGTAAGAAAGGTTATTTTCAAATTCATTTTGTGATTGGTACGCTCTTCTCTTAATGTCGGGAACTGCATATAAAACGATTGGAATATTATATCTCAAAATAAAAAAATAATAAGTTAATAAATGATGAAATAAATTACTCGATCCTACTGCGTCGGCCTCTGCAGAAACATGCTCCTTGAGTGCGTCCTCTAGAACCCAATCAACCTCCTCTACTAAAGCGAGGATAGATTACATCGATACACTCTGACTACTGGTTGCACATATCCACCATTTGCTTCACGATCAGAGAGGTTTACTCGAAGTACTCTCGACGACATGTAACCTATAGTTAAACTCTAGATGCATCGAATTTAGGATAAATCGTTTCGATAAGCCGATGAAAAAATTAATAAACACAAGCAAATACTATTTTTATTTTTCAAACACTTTCAATTCCAATTCGCCACGCAAATAATACGCCATTTGACATATAATATTCTAAACGCTGCAAAATCTTCTTAATTACAGACTTCTCGGGAATCAACTTCAATTATCTAAATTTGCCGCTTGGCCTGAGGCAGATTATACTTGGGTCATGCCAACCTCAATTTCCCAGCTGTTTTCAAAATAATATAAATTCCAGTTATGAGACCCCCGTATTCATGGCACAGCTTATATGTTCCAGAGAACCGAGTATTTATCGTTTAGGCCTGGTAATTGTGGTCCCCAGCCAGCTGAAGTTTGAGCCGAAAAAACTGCTCTTCCTCGATTTCAGCCGTTGGAGCAGTTGACCCCTGCACTGATTTTTTCACCTCACAAGTCTCCAAGACAAATTTTGAAACCTAAGAATAGGAACTGGTGTCTAAAAACTTATTGACCAGCTACGGTTTCCAGATGTCATAATTTTCCCTCCAGTGATTACAATTTTTCTTTTTTATGCTCCACTCGTAGCTCCTGATTCAATACCATACACAGGTTACACAGCTCGACAATGCCAATCCTTTTGCGTTCAGCTCGACTATCGAATCATTATCAACGCTAAAACTCAGACTGGCAGTAGCACTGAGCGGTAATGTAAGTGACCGTGTTCACTCTCAAGTACGACCGTTTATCGCCACCAAATTGAACAAAAAGTGCAAGACCAGTTTCAACAGTCCTCGACAAGGTTTTCGAAATTCTACAAAGCGTCTAGTCCCAGAAATTCGCTAATCGCCGTAACTTGTGCTTCTCATAAGCGCAGTGTATATCTGGTACACATCATGTTCCATAGTTTTCTAGCCACTAAAAAAAGCTTTTTCTAACGCGAAAACAGATAGCAACCGTTTTTTATCGGTGCATTCGTATATAGTCGTTAACGAATATCGTGCACCACTTCTCAGGGGAAAATGTTAACACTTCGACGAGAGTTCATCAGACTCTGTATTATGGAAGACGTAGTGGACGCTGTATATCCAGTGGCTCTTTCTATGCCTCCTGTTTTCGGGTTGCTACCACAAAAGGTCTTCTTCATGTCGCGTAGCACTTTTCGTTTCATCACGAACAGGCAAAATATGATCGTGCCTTGTAGAGCGTTCAAAATATCGGAAAATATGAAGAACGCTCGATTATGAGGCTGCACGGTCAGCGAGATCAGCTCCATGGTCCAGTTCAGTCCCATTAGAATAAACAGCTTCACATTTATCATGAACCTGCGAACATTACGGTATTTTATTAGTTTTATTTGGTAATATGGCAACAGTGTTGAAAATATTTCTTCGGCTGAGATTGTTCAACACATACAGAGGAACCAGTCTACTTGATATAATTACACAATCTACTCATTAGCATGGCTGAAAACAGTCTGTAAGATTAAGATGTTTCCTTGTTCCACACAAAGTGCAAATTTGTTATTCGTTCGTGTCAGCAAAATGAGAAGGTATTAGTTTCATAATTACTCAATTACTGTAAATGATAATGTGAGTTTTTCTTACTCATTCATATCAGCAGTATACCTCTTCAGCGAATAGATGTTACTATGAGTTATTTTCAATTCCTCCTTAATACTGGCGCAGTATTTAACTGTTACTACAAAAAGGAAAACGTTGAAAACTATCATCAAGGCGGCGGGTACGATGAAGAATGGAACCTTGCTAGCTGCATAATCTATAAACATATTTTTACAATACCAGTTTAAGATCTGCGCTATTGAGAAAACTTAAAATATTAGTTATAGCTTACTTACTTCCCCATCCTTATTTGAGTATTTGAGAAATAATAGAGAAAATAATAAAAGGTCTATTATAGTTACACAGCAGAAGTACTGCAATTATAATGACTTAGGTCTTATACGTATAAATTCAACATAACATGCTGACACTATAATTAAGATGACAACTAATGACATGCGCAAAGTAAGGAATCTTTCACGTCTCTGTTTTAGGTAGGTATCTAGATGCATTTACCTAATTCTTCATCACCGCATCAGTCATCATCAACACTATACCTATATATTATTCATCATTATACCTATCTTATACTTTTAATTCAGTTCTCCAACTACTTAAAGCCTAACGTTAGACAAACCATGCTTGGGAATAGAATAATAGCAGAATTTACTGTTTGAAATAATTCCTCCCAGAAAATTTCCCATTGACTTACAAAGGACCCCAGAACATTAGTGTCTACAATATACTGCACATATTTATAAGTAGTGCACCTGGTAGATACACAGCAGTCATTCTAAACGACGACGCCGGCCGGCATGTACCAACGAGATACCCCCACCCCCTCCCTCTTCTATGGAATCAATCTCCGGCTGTTCGTACCAACGCTCATAAAACGAACAATGTTAGTGATGGTTGGCACAACCGCTCCGCGTGATTGTAGCCAAACACCACTCTGATCTGTATTCGGCAATTACTGAATTCCAGAAGGAACAGGCTAATACAGAAGTCAGCCTGGCCGAACTTAGCCTTGGCCGGTAAGTGAAAAACTCGCCATGAGCTAAGTGGCTGCAGCTGCAGACTCGATTGAGGTTGATCATCTTGAAATATGATGAGTATGTGGCTAATGACGAACAAGTTGAATTTCCAAGAGCCTTGCTTACACTATACTGTTATCCTAAAAAAGAAAGGTAAAAATAAAAGTGAAGACTTTTGGTCTCACGTTTATAATTTTCAAAATTCAATTCTAAAATTAAAAAAACCTTTATTTAGGGGAATAAACAATATTGGTTTATAATATAATGAATTAGCAGCTCCAAAGTGGGGCTCGCTCCTCCTCTGACTCATGCCAGGCAAAGGTCTCCTGTAAACGCTCATATTCATTCCTATTCCTGGCTATTCTTTGGAAGCTGTTACTTTTTAGAAATTTATTAATATCGTCTTTCCATCTTCATGTTTGTTTATCTCCTCTTCTTTTACCATTCAGCGGCTGCCAGAAGGTGGCCCTATAGGTCCATCGCGTCTCTGAGACGGGAGATGTGTCCCGCCCACCCCAATTCTATTCTTTTGATCTGCCAAACTGAATTATTACTAAATCTTAATTTTCTTTTGGTAACTGAAATTCTTATCTTGTCTCTTTTTGCTATCCCCACCATTGATCTCTCCATTGTGTTTTGAGTTACCCTAATTCTGTTCAAAATTCTTGCACTTAATTCGGGCCTTGTACTGTCGGGTAAATAGATGTCGAGGAAATGGTCTCTCAAGGAAACGAATTCGGAGAAATGATCCGGAATCGTTGCAAACTTTTCCTACCGAAGTTACATTTCTAGCAGCAAGTTATTCATAATTCATATTTTTGTCTGTTTTCTCATTACTTTCAGGAGGGGGGGGGGGATCACTACGCCCCATACAGACTTTATATATAGTAAAATAATTATTATTGCTTGGTAAAGTTACAGATTTCCTGAGAGAGAACGCCAGCGTCGAGATATAATGGAACCTTTTACTGTTGGGCATGTAATCCATGTTGTTGCCTGAAATCTTATGTGTATCTCGTTCATGATGAGAGGGTTATCAATAAAATTTTGAATGCTGATTTCTTCCACATTTCAATTTGGTGAAGTAGACTCATAATTAAAATTAAAAGTGTTTTCAGCACGCTCTTTTACTATCAGGGCTGAGATTTTCATGCTCTGGCATATATTTGTCTGTGTTCAAGATATATGAGAATATTCACCGTATCTTTGAGACCCATGTAGTTTTAAGCAAAATGGGCTGCACTTGTCAGGGAAATTTTGACATATTTTACCAATTAAGTGCACATTTTGCACATATTTTCTCTTTTCAGCGCGTACTTAGAAGTATTTCTTTGGTTTTTCTTGTTTCAGCAAATTTTTTAATTTTGCAATTTTTGTTGGCAAAAAATTATTCCCAGAATCATCAGGTGATACTTTTCAGGCTTGAAATATTCTATAATAAGTTTCAAAAATGCAATAAAATTTATTGAAAATAAATAAAATTTTACTTTTCTGGGTTTTTATCCGCTTCAGTGGTATATTTTGTGTCCTAAACTTATTTTTGATCGATAAATTAAGCAAAAACACAATTTAGAAATTGTCTCAGATCTGGCATGACTAACTTTTTCAAAAATAACAAGCTACGAAAACTTTAAGCAGAATTAAATTTTCATGCGAATTTTCGATAGAACAAGAATTGGCATATATCGATATTGAATTTCAAACAACAATAAAAACTCACTCATTCATCTTACCGTATTTCGGATTTCAGATTCATAGTTTGTTTTACTTATTGGTCTTTCATGCAATAATAAGCGAAATTACTTTGGAGAGGTGACCAATAATTGACAACCATGCCAAATTATGGTCAAATTGATACTTTTCAGCAGATCATTACTGTGATACCAGCTACGCTGGGTGCTTTGTAATCATTGCAATTTATTGATCAGTCCTTTAATTTTATGATGCCGTAATTGCTAATTCTTTATTCCCATTCTAGTGGCAAATACGGCGCTTTAAAGGAGCTGACCAACTACTGGCATATTGTCTTAATTATCAATTTGCACAATTTCTTTCTCTGTACAGATCATTTTAATCTGTAGCACCTCTCTAAAAGAAGCCCCAATGGGCTGGGAGCCCGTTGATATCATAACCTTCCAGCAGCAGGTATCAATTACCAATTTGTACAAATATGTCCTCTGTAAAAATAATTTTCTTCAGCAGCACTTCTCTAAGAGAAGCTCTCAGGAGCTGGAGGCAAGTTGATCTAAAAATGTAGGACCTCCTTCGTAAAGATAAATTTCCTCCGTTTTCCTCTATCTCTCGCTGTTCTTGAGATATTTGCAATCTTCCGAAAAATTTTGTCTTTTTCCCCCAAGGTTACCGAGGTTATAAAAATATTTGAAAGAAAAACACTTCCGAATGTGCATGTTATTCAAGTTGCGTAACTTGCTACTCTCAGGCACAAATCATTTTTCTTGTTTCACCAAATTTTTTCTTTAAAAAATTCATTTTCACGAATAAGACCTCTCCAAGAAAAACCTACGGGGCTGGAGGCAAAGCTGGATTTACCTGATTTGCCGCTGTGTACCAATTTTTCTGCTGCCCCAAAAATATACGTGAAACAAATATTATCTCCGTTTTATTCGTTTTCCATTTTTCCCCTGAATTTAGCACCCCTCAAAATTTTGCCGCTCTGTGCTTGGGAGATTAAAAATTGGTTCCTGCACGCATCTTTACGGGTACCAAATTAATTCCCGTTACCCTCTGCAGGTAATACCGAATTGGTTCCAGTTGGTCTTCGAGAGCAATACGAATTGGGTCCCTGTAGGTACACTGATATTTCCTTTATATAGACTTAGGACTGCCTATTCAGAAATACGAGTAGAAATGGTTAGAAATATGTGTAAGGCTAGGTGGTACACAATGGCACAGTCGAATTTTCTGAAGGACTATTAGCGCTATCTGAATAAAAAAAATCAAGGAAGGTGTGGATTTAGATCTTCTATCCGAGTACTTTGTTGATGGCGGAGGCAAAAACAGTGTTTTCACGGGGAAAAGAAAAAAAATAAATTTCTCACCTGAAAATGCAGACCCAAAAACGTTGTTTTATCTGGTGTCCGCATATTGAACGACACTGAGTATTCTTTAGAAATTTTATTTGAAAGAGGGAAGTTTTCAGAGTCTACTGATACTAAATTCCGTTGGAAAAAAGTGATTTAAGAGCCTCAAATGGAAAATATGAAAAATCGAGCCAGGGTGGGACACAATGACACACCTGTAGATATCAAAAAAAGGAAACAGTGCATTGCATTTCATCGGCATATTATATTGATGAACGAGGGTGTATGAACTGATTTGCGTTGATAACCTTTCATTTTTAAGAAGGTCCGGTAAAATGAATTCTTTTACTTTTCCTGCATAGCAGATAGAGCGTACATCCAGAAAGCCGATAGTTTTGCCGACTCCCTGTGCCACCGGCACAAGCCGTCAGCACATAATTTACAATTTTGATGTCGGTTCATCAGCACCTATATAATATATGCGTTAAAAATATAGTTCGAGTTTCTCTGTTTAATCGCTGCATTTTAAGGCATTTTTATATGTGTGCCATTCTGTACCTGAAATTGTACACAATGGCACAAAAATTCGAATTTGTTTTTTGTTTTTTTCATGTTGTGTTTGATCTAATAACTCAACTTCTTCAAAAAATCATCAAATAGAAACAATTTTTTAAACTATGCCTTTAGAGGGGAGTAATGGAGCCAAAAGTATTTTTTGTGCCATTGTGTACCACCTTACCTTACATACGATGGAACCATGTAATATGAAGAATGACCTACTACTTTACTTGGAATAAAAATTTTTAGCATACAGTACGTAGTGAAATCATGACATTTTGTTACATATGAATTCAGCTATCTGATCAAATAACATATATTTCTCTTTAAAACTTGTACACCGAGTGAGGGGAGGGATTCTGAACGAATTTATATGAGTAATAATTCACACTGGAGGAAAATGTACGTGTAACGATGAAAGACTGATGTGGGAACCAATTTGGACACACCTCTCAACTCGGGAACCAATTCGGACCCAACCCTTCACACTTGGGAACCAATTCGGTATCGTTCCTGTGCTTATGCACACTTTAGCACAATGGTAAATCTGCCATTGATGACGAGAATAACTGAAAGTTATTAGGTCTCAAAAGCACCTTTTTCATAACACTTGATTATACCGAACTTTTGTTAATACAAGCCTAATAACGTCAGAGTGATTGCTTTGTTCTTGTCGATGACACCAGGAGAGGAGTTCGAAGTTAACTTTTTTCCACATTTTATGAGATCATGACAAAAAAAGAGTATACTCATCTTCACTTGTAGTAAATATCCTAACAAAGTAATTTTAACATTTTATAATAGTGAATATTCTTAGGAGTACTAATTGCTAATACGGTTTTATTTGATAGATTGGTGCGGACGAGGATCTACTCAAGCACAGAACGATGAGTCTCCCTTTGCATGCCAATACACGGTTGCATCTCACGGCTACCATGTCCTCTCAGTTCTAACACGTCGGTTGAATGGAGCTTTACCAGTCCATTGCTACTCGTATAAGGTGTAGGTATAGTAATTTGCTTCTAATTGGGCAAGAAACTAAATGCCGTATTCGCTGAATTTGCAAATTGAAGCAGGAAATTTCAAATAACGTACTAGCACACAGTTTCACAACATGCGTACTTATTACCTAATAACCTAGTCTATTTGTTATCATTTTGACATGATACTTCTTAGGCTCTTCTATGATATATTTTATATAACTATTCAAAATTTGATTAATCAAGCAATAATTAGTTATCTTGTAAACCGAAAAAAATTAAGCGAACGTTTTCACGAAATGAATTTCTTTCTTTCTTTCTACTCCTTCCTTTCATAGGAACAACACCTGTTCTTTTTAATTATACTCGTCAAGAAATGACCCTTGGGCTTCATTTGAAATAATTAATGATTCCAAGTTAATTCGTATTCGAACTGGGATATGAATACGATAGGTAGATGAACAAATTTTAGTTGACTGGCATATTAGTCGCTGTGTTTCATATGCACCGTATTACGACGTACCTACTTTTATGTTAATTGCGACGATAAATTCAGTATAGACTCAATATGAAGATTGCATTCTAGATTGCGAATGAGTACCGAGTACACAAGTACATATTACTTTGGTATGTATATGCACTTCGCAGTTATGGGATTTTCCTTCAATATTAAGAGTCACACCTCAGAGCTCGCTAATTTATTAGTCTCGTTGGTTTTCTGGGAAGCGATGTTTTCTTCATTCGTGTACTGTTGGTAAAATTCTGGAAACATATGCATTCCCTGCCGACTGATACAAACTTTATAGATGTGCAGATATTGTATTCTGAGATTTATATTTGTTGCACGTATTTTCAAGGAGCGAGATAGATATAATTAGTTGTGAACTGATGCAGAATAAATTTTCAGGTGGACTTTATAAAAATGATTCATCTGCGGGCAAGGACTCGGTAACAAGTACATACCTGTGCTCCTGGGTACTTAATTTCGATACCTTCAACCTTTACTGCCCCTGCCCAGATCTAACATATCATTGCATAAAATGATACCTACCATCGAGGATGTACCAGGGACGTTCTAGCAACGTTCTTTCAAAAAATTATGTCCGAAGTCACAAAGTAATCTATATAAATCTATCATTTGCAACTTGTTACGCGTGTCCATAATAAATATGTACAGAAATTTTCATAGCCCTTCAAAATTTTCCTGTTTTATGTTTTACCTTCCCCTAACTATAACATCTTCAGTAGTATTTTGTACTCCTAGACTCTAGTTCCATTTAATACAGAGTCCAATAATACTCATCGCTTTAACACTAACGCATTATTTCCGCTTTTCCAGATAACCTGATTTCCTAACGAAGGACCTTCATCGTCTTAGTACTAGCGCTAAAGAGGTTGCCGACCGTGGCGACAACACAAGAATCAAGAACGAAACTGAAGTCATCATTGGGTGCCGTGTCCGCTGACAAATGGAAGTGGCAATAATTACTCATATATTATCGAGCCATTTCGTATACTATTCAATGTCTTTCGCTCTTACCCGAAAACCAGCACGAAATATCTCCAATATCCGGTTTCCAAAACGACGAAGTATCGCCTACTGACGTCAGCTGGCAGTAAGCAGCGAACATAGTCCATGCTGCTGATAGCCCCCATCCATACAAACAATAAAATGAAAATCGTTTGCTGGTTTTCGATTTCTTCAAGAACGACGATCGTACAGCCCTGTGACAGAACATTCATGATAACACTTTTAAACATAGGCATAAAAACAGTGCAGCAATAGGTCCTTAATATTATTATGTACTTATTGATTATAGAAATCGTTTTTCATTTTAATCAACGGATTATATGTACTTGAGAATTTTCTCATTTTCGAATGACGTACGAGTAGGTGTTTCATTCGCTCCGTCTGACATCAATATTAGCTAGTACCTATCTAATAAGTCGGACAATATCACGTGTACGCCAATGATCATGTTGACCTGCCATTACTTTAGGAGAGCACATATCGTGTAATTTCTCATTCTTTTCTAACTATATATTAAGTGGGTTCGAAACGAGTCCCTTCTGCAAATAGTTTCAATTTCTCTAGAAGTTCTGTATCGTATTCCATGCAACACACTTATCAATGTCATTGCACTCTCTTAATAACCCGAGTAGGTATAATAGATACTATATAAGATAGTCTCACGAAACTCGAATATTTTTGTCTTCCCTGCTGGTGTTTTCCCATAAATATTAT
This sequence comes from Acanthococcus lagerstroemiae, assembly GCA_031841125.1. Taxonomy (NCBI): domain Eukaryota; kingdom Metazoa; phylum Arthropoda; class Insecta; order Hemiptera; family Eriococcidae; genus Acanthococcus; species Acanthococcus lagerstroemiae. Next base: position 35,941,352 of record CM063108.1, on the reverse strand, counting down.
AGAGGTGACTGTGGTCACTATATCTCTATTGAATAACAAAGACATTTGATTTTTCATTTAAGTAGAATATGAACGATGTGTGTGTGTGCTGAACGTATCTAAGTAAAATAAACGTGTTTCGGTATTCACATGGTACTCCAGGTTGTAATAGGCACTTTTTGCATCTGCTTGATTAGGTATTCTCTGACACCTTTTTATACATAAGCTGGAAATAAGTGAATCACTATGCCCATTGACATTAGAAATTAGCAAGGATCTAATCGTTGATCCTCAATATCGTCACCCCGGAATGCGTTCGTTTCCATTTGTGCTTGGTTATAATTAAGGATGAAGTGCCCTAATAAGACCTAGCCCCGTAATAAGGCCCAACGTACCGATCTCGAAGAGTATGTGAGTGCTAGTGTGGATCTGACTGCTGAAAAACGTTTAGTTGTTACGTGCATGGGAACACCGTGAAGTTGTTTTTATCATGAATCTTGAACCAGTTAGGAGCCGTGAGACAGACGTTCAAAATTTTTGTGTCGCAAAATTTTAACTCAAACATATTCCTTTGTGAGAAATGGAATTCATTTGAGGTAAATAAGTATAATCTAACAGTAATAATAAATAATGACATGTTGTTGTACGTGTAATTAGCTACCGAATGGCAAACAAATTTCGAAAAATTCTTCAGTGTTGAGGAATCTGCGTTTTCGATAGATACAGATGTGAAGTTCCCTAATAAAACCCGATAGCTCATGATCAGTGTTGTTAGGCATAACAAAACAAAATGACAATTGCATTTCAGAAATTCTGTCATAATAACAAAACCATCTATTAGTTTTGTCATATGACAAAATGGAAATGACATAATATGTAATGAAAAATTAATCAAATGACAAAACAAGATGACAAAAAAATTTAGTTGACATTTTGTCATCACGCGTTAGGTTTTTTCTTTTGATTCTCATTAAATAATGTACAAACAGAAATAAAAATCTCGAGTTCTTCTTTGTTGTTCTCTATATGTTTCATATTAATTGAACAGAGGTCTGAATAGAAAGACATAGATGACCAAAAGCAGCTGGAATTTTGTATGGTTTCATACAAGTCTGTTAAGTGCTAATTGATATCAAGAATATTAAGGATACCTAAGTCATCTTGTAGAAGAACCTTTTTCTTTTATCACTTCATTCTCCTGTTATTGTTATGCAAGTAGTATTTACCTTCTTGCTGTCTTTTAACTTCTTTCATTATTATCTTTTACTTTTATTCGTTCTTACATTCAAAGGGAAACTCAGTAAGTTCCTATATTGTTATTTTGTGTATTCTTTAATGTCCCTAATGAGGTATGTAATAATTTGAAGAACTTCCTGTGGAAACAACCTAAGTCAGTTTTGAAATTTCAACTTCGCCACCAGATGACAGCAATGTAACTTCCGCTGTTCTCATGGATGTTTTCATGGGAAGCTCAACCTCTTTAATTTTCAAAATGCAGTTATTTTGACTATACCTATTATGCAACCTTTGTTGGAATAGCATCGGTGAAATAGGAGTATATGTAAAAATACCAGTAAATTAACAGATATTGGCGGGACACCGTTATGAGCAACTTATGAAAAGTGGGCCTTATTTTACCTCATTATATCGGAACGCGATGATCTTTCGAGGTAACAATTGATCGTTTCAGAAATGACGTCATGGACATTCGTACATAAGAATACCTACACGCAAAAAAAAAGTTTTAATCAGACTGGGTCGCGATTGGTGTCATATTAAAAAAGATTTAGAATACTACAAATGATGTTCTGAGGATATTTTCATTTTAACTCATGATTTTCGAGAAAAAAAAATGCATTGAAACGGTATTCCTCCATATAACTTTCGGTTAAACTTCCAACCAAGTTGCTCGGCTGTGACGTTACGGTTTCGTCATTTCCGAAACGATCAATACGCATTGAAATTCATTTTGAAATGATATAAATTCCCTTTGAAGTACCTGAAGAGCTTTTTTCCAAAGTGGCCGAAGTCAGTTTTTGGTGGTTCTGAGATACCAACGCAGTCTGGTAGAGAATATGATGAAGTACAATCCAATCATGATCTGAAGTCTGAACCCTCTGTGTTAGGTTTGATATTCTATGCGTTTTGCATTGAAGTCTGTTTCCAAAGTGGCCTGTGAAACGGAATGTAGGAGCGCTAATGTGCATCTCCTAATAAAAAAGGTTGAGTGATCATGGAGGGAAATAACATTGCCATAAATGGGAAATATGGGTTTTTCAAAAAATCACTATACAATAAAGAAATAACGGGCACGCTTCAAATTTGAACTGCAGGGAGCTACATATTCGAACTTGCGATTAAAAGTTTAATGAGTCAAATAACAAAATTAATAGAAGTGCGGTAAAGTATGAAATGATGGCCGTATTTTCAACAAAAAAAAAAACACTCAATATTTAAGTGCCCTTGAATGGAAAAAATCACTTAAAATGGCACTTAGGTAACTTTAAGTGATTTTTCCATTTAAGATCAGTTTGAAAATTCAGTGCTTTTTCTCCATAATCACTCAATGAGACTTCACAAAACATCCGTTAGATATCAGCCACTTTGATTCCGAGTCCCAGTTGCAAATTCTTGATAACAGTAATACAACTATATTTATTTTTGTCGTGTCAATGCAGTATTTTATGCGAACATGGCTTAAGTCAGGCAAATCACTTCCTTTGACGGCCTCTCACAATATTTTGAAAGATGGTAGGATGATAACTTTGTTCACACTAGATTAGTACTATCCTTGACTGTCGATTCCTTCGTGATGATTGCGTGGCGTACGAACTGTTTTCATCGATTTTCTCAGAACGGCGAGAATTGACTTAGGCCACTTTGGAAAAAGGCTCTTCCTCACGTGTCACATACATGGATTCAGCGTAATGATTTAGCGGCTATTAATGAACGAAATTGCGAAGGACTAGGCCCTGTTATTATAACTTGAATACACCACTCACCTGAACGTGGACCAGATATCGTACGAAATGATATTCAACCAACTGAAAGATGATAAAAATGTGAACAGCATTATGTAACCTGCAACCATATTAGAATGATGTCAATGAACGATTATTATACACGTGGACTGCTGTTCTTGCATAGAAATAGAAAGTTTCAAAATATATATCTACAAGCATGTATCAGTACGAAGCCGCGCATTTCGGCTTTGCGACACAGAAGCTCGAGGTGGGTATCGTGCTGCCTGTATAAATCAGCATCCATCTCTCTAAGCTCTGAGGTGTCCGATCTGTGAATACTAAGAAAATGATTACAGGGGAGAAGGAAGAGCTAGATAGCCAGAACTTGAAATCGCAGGAACAAGTTTTAAACTTCGCCCACCTGTATAATATTCGAATATACAGCAGTCAATCCAAAACCTGGTGGCCTACTATTTCTTCGCAAAAATATGCCATTTTTACTAGTATGCGTATCTATACAGTCTTCATTGAAAATAATGTAAATTTAATAACCCGTGCACAATTGTTGGCATATTTTGTGCACAACTGTCGACATATTCATTTGTTCAGAGGAGGGCTATACATATACCTGTAGTCAACTGTGAGAATCAAACTTAAATTTTAAGGCAGATATGTCAACAGCTGACAACTGAAAATATTGAGAGTGAAAGCTGAAAGACAGAGAAGGGTACGTCATTTGTTTTGTATTCGTTAAGTGAGAGAATAAAATAAAGCTAACTAAATAAATAGGCACATAGGTACAGTCAGGGATGTACTAGTTTGGCGAGAGTGAAAGAGCTTCTCCTTCAAAAGTCTTTCGAAGTTGACAAATGTATAGTAAAATCGACTCTCAGCAGATAAAATAAATTTAAAAGTGTTGATTTTTCTGCTCGCTGATTATAAAATTATTCGTCATCAGTTAGCATTGGATTTTTAGTTTACAAAATTTACATTTTCAGTTACTCTTCTGACCAAAAAAAGCCACGTCGGTACATTCCCGGGCACCACGACCGAATTGTAACACGTGCTCGTGGGAACTGGGCCCCGGGCCCTCATCAATAGAAGGTCCCCACCAAAAGAAGAATCATTTTTATAAGACTAAATATAAACACTCTAGTTGTTTGCCGGTCACCAATCGGTAACCTATATGCATGCAAAAAGGTGACTGTGAAAACATCCCCCTTTTCCTGGAAATTTGAAAATGGAGAGGGCGGGAGGGATTCATCAGCTTGAATCCCGATATCTAAAAATCCTAAATCCAGGACTGCCGGATACTTTTCAATGACTGTTCTTTTTAAATAATATATTTATTCACAATGTTCAATTTTTACAACCAGATAATGCCTGTTTATTTAGTGTTATCTTGGAAAATTAAATATTCATTATGATGAGTCAAGAGGGTCGGTTGTAACGAGTTTCTCACTACTTGAGATGTACTTAACTGCCTTTTTCTTGAGAATTGAGTACCTATTGTGAATGTCTCATAGCCTTGTATCAATTTCCGGAAGTGTGATGTGATACTGATGTCTTATCTCTTTCGTTGAGTATTAAATAAGCATGAAGCTTAAAAAGTTATACTTCCTGATCAATTCGGAAATGTACCTACAGCATCAAGCGAACAAAGAAAAAAAAATTCGTCAATGCATTGCTCTTCCCGCAACTAAAGGTAAACTGGTGAAGGCGGAGGTCGTGTTAAACAAGACTGTGAATACGAGCAGTGTGCAGCTATTCGGCATAATTACTTAAATCGCATAAGCGTGTTAGGTTTTGCATGTGATTTAATTATGTTATGTCGACCAGCATCTTAACCATTAAACCATGAAATAGTTCTATGACTGTGTGCGTGGGCATAGGAAAGTTTTATGCCTACAAGGATAACCTATGGCCGTGTACGTAGAATTGAATGAAAGAACGAAAAACGGTCACAAATTATCGACAACATGTGGACGCTGTTAAGCAAAAAGACTCAGGCGACATTTGTTGACAAAACGAGCTATTTGTATCGTTAGAAAGAGCGTAGAAAGTAAAATGTTTCAAAATTGGGCCCGATACAAAAAAGTGTAATCACGTTGAAGCAAGGGCGGAAATAGAGCGAAAACAGGAGGGGCTGAAGCCCCAGCGCCTAAAATAACTTTATAAAAATCAAAAAGCGTAGCCTTCCCGCCCCCCCCCCAAAAAAAAAACTATTATAAACTTCCTTTGTAAGAAAAAGAAAGAAAAAAAATCTTACTGTATTAAGATTAATTTAAAACATAAAACTTAGGGAGCTAATTTTGAAACCAGAAGGGCTCAACCCCCTCTAGCCCCCTCATATTTCAGCGCCTGGTTGAAGAAAGCTTTATCAGTAAACGTTATGTCCGTAAACCGGCATTATTCATTGGGCTCCACGAAGATTGATAGCGCGAGATAGAGATCACAGAAAATTGGTATTACTGAAAATCGATCACGCAAAATTCGTCTGAGAAGAAAATTGATCACGCTAAAAAAGAAAATTCATAGTTTTGCAAAAACTGCAGATGAAAATCTCGCATTTCACCAGTGAGACTCAAAAAATTTCCGCGGTTGGGAAAAAATTCCACACCAAATTTTTTTGCGCTTTATTTGTCAAATAACTTATAATTATTTCATGATATCGATATATTATTGTAAGACCGGCTGAAGCACAATGAATAAATTGACTTCTGACATATTTTCATGTTTTTGCTTTGGCACATAGAACAAATTTCATAAAATGTTACTTTAAAGCGTTACTTCAGCACCCGTAACGCTCCCCCGACACGAATTCAGTGGTTGACATTTCAATGGAAATTAATTTTTTTCCAGCCGTGGGTATACTTGAGCGAAAACCGTTACCTCTCCCCCGCCCGACACACTCGAAAACTGTAACGCTCCCCCCGACCCGAGGCCAATCCGTATGATTTAGCTCTTCATGATGACAATTCAGTTCAGTGGTTGATATTTCCATGGAAATTGCTATTAACAACACATGACTGCAGACCGCGGTCGCCCAGCAACGATTTCATTATTTCTTGTCGAGAGTCAAGATGCGGGCTCTTTTGCCGACTCTCCTTGAGAAACGAGGTTACTTGTTTTCTCTTCTCTTCTCATTTTCAGTTCAGTTCACAGTTCAGTTCTGTGGTCCACATTTCCATGGAAATTTTTATTTCTTCTAGCCATCTTCAGTATTTAATAGAAATTTTCATTTCTTTATTTATTAGTGTAGGATCAGATTGGACTGAATTGTGACTATGAAGAGATAAATCATACGGATTGGTTTCACCCAATACGCACCCCTGAACTACTTGAGCGAAAACCGTAACTCCAGCCATGTGCTCATTGATCTTGATCTTTGCTGCGCGTGACTCCAGTTCTCCTTCTTCTCTCTTCTCATTTCCATAGCTCAGTTAGGCTCACAGTTCTTTAGCTCTTCATGGTGACAATTCAATTCAGTGGTTGACATTTCCATTTTCTTCCAGCCATGGATATATCTTGAGCAAAAACCGTCACGCTGCCCCGACACGAATTCAGCGGTTGACATTTGCTGCGCCCTGCGCGACTACAGTCTACAGCCGTGTTGCTAATAGAAATTTCCATGGATATTTTTTTTATTAGGGTAAGACAGCATATAAAATGTTACATTATGCGAGGAAGTCAGGAACAATAATTATAATCAATTGCTAAGAAGTAGATATTAACCTCGATTACTGATATAAGTTAATATTAAAATGGAGACATGAAAATGCTCTCCCTTTGTTGCAAACCCGTCTGCAACACGTTATGAGTTTTTTTTGTGTGTGTGTGGTGTGCGTGTGCAAGAGAGAGAGAGAGAGAGAGAGAGAGAGAGAGAGAGAGAGTTCTTACATATTTTTACATATTTCGCTAAATTTACAAAAATTGTCAAAAGTTCGGCTGTTTTGCGTTTCATTCTTGTAGAAAAAAATCGACTAGTGTTAGGGAGAAAAAAAAAGTTATTTTTAACAAAAAAAAACAACAACAACAACAAAAAACAGCAACAAACAAGTAACCTCTCTACTTGCAGGGACGTGTCGAATAGTTTTTCTGGGGGGGGGGAGGGTTAAATTGTTAAAATCCCAACTGACTCAAATCAAAATTCCCAAATATCAAAAAATTTTCGAACGGTTTAAGAAAATAAGAAAATTTTATTTTTACGATGATGATGATGATGATAAGGTTATTACTTATTAGTCTTACAACTGGTTTGATGCAGCTCTCCATTTCTCCCTGTCTTGTATGAGTTCTTCCATTTCGTAATAACACATTTCACTTCCTTGATTATCTGTTGAACATACTGGAATCTTTGCCGACCCACCAATTCTTTCCTTCCACTCTTCCTTCCAGCAGCAGTAATATTATTCCTGGGTGTCTCAAGTTATGCCCTATTAGTTTATCTCTCCTTCTCTTCAGACAATTCCAAATATCCAGTTTATCTCCTACTCTGTCAAGTAGGGGAAAATCCCCCAAATTGGACCACCTCCTAAATTGGACTATCACGGTTTCTCGATAATGATGATAGATAGTGCTGATTACGCATATGTCAAGTGGGCGATGATGCAACATGTGAAGAAATGGCAAAAGTTTCAGTTATGGCGGCTTGTTTGAGTTCTACAACACATATATCAAAAAGGGCGGAATTTTCATTGTTATTTTTGTGATATGTGGTTCGACGAGTTTTTATAAAAAAACAGGAAGTTATTTTCATATGAATGCTAATTCCAATGATTTCCCCCCTTTCAATCTACATTCTCACTGAAAGAAATGAACAGTATCTCTCTCAATTATCCAAGATGGCAGGAGCGTGTATAAATGTTCTTGTTTGTATGCGTGTAATGGTTGATATTTAAAAAAGCACAATAGCGTGTCAGAAATTCGAAATGTATTCATACAAGCCAAATATAGCGAGATGCCTTAGTTGGACTGGTCCAATTTACGAGGCTCTCGTGTTGGATCAATTTTTACTGGTCCAAATAAGGAAACCAACAGGAAAACACTGCTCTTGTTACAGATGCCGAGGAATTCGGAAGAAAATGTTCCAGGAATAGGCCAAAAAAGAGGGGGAAGTACGCTCTACGCTCAGAAGAGGATTTACAGAGACCCGTTGATTCATATAAGAATTGGTCCAATTTGGGCGCCTCATCCTAAGTTGGACCACTTTGTGTTTCGTACCTTTATTGTCGTTTTTAAATATGAAAAAAAAAGTCAGAGATATGTGAACTTTTGCGAATATATTTGAAAGTCATCCTCCTTTCATGCGCAATTGTATTTTTCACTTAATTCCACAATCTGAAGCCTACAGAGGCTCAAAAATGCCAACTGTTCCAATTTGGGCGACTTTCTCCTATTTCCGCATTTCTTACCTTATCCATCCATTTGATGCTAAGTATTCGCCTATAGCACCACATCTCAAAAGCTTCGATCCTTCTCTTCTCTGGTATTCCTATGGTCCAAGTTTCACATCTATACAAGGCTATTCACTCCAAATATAAGTTTTCAAGAATAGTTTTTTGATTTCTAGATTTATTTTTGATTTAATTTTTTTCCTTTAGTAATATAATAATACGATTATAGAAATCAATAAATATATTAAATTAGTCAGTAAGAGAAGAGGGCTAATACAGCACTAACATCCTCCCCGACGTCTCTGAGGTAATGCTCGAAAGGTCGGATTCCAGGGCTTGGGTTGAGAGCAAAATTAGAAAAGAGTCTTCAAAATTAAAAACACCGACACAGTCAACATAATATACTGTTATAGATTGAGAATAGTAGAACTTGAAAATTTCCTAAAGTCATTTCTTTGAACTCTGAAATGGTACCTTATAGAGTCCGAATTTAGGCGCATTATCTTGAAAATTCCCTCCTGTAAAATTATGATTTTGACGGACTTACCCGTTTCTTTACCAACGGTCACAATTTCACCTTTCGAAATTACCAGATCATAAAAATACAAAATTTCTCACACAATACTCACTAATTCACATTTTACAGTTGTAGGTGTAGGTACAATTGGTGGGTAAACAAAATAACGAAAATTCAGAGCGAAACTTATAGTAGATGATTGGCATTAAAAAATCAGCAGTTAACGAAATATCCGCAAATATATTTCCGCAGCATTGCGGATATTTTCCAAAATTTATCACATATGCTGAAATCTTAGCACGTCTGCCAACACTGAAACTGAGTTATAGCCTTGCGGGGTCGTCGTATACTTAGCTGGGAGACATACACCTTTTCGTGACTTCGGAAAAGGAGGGGGGTAACTCGATGCGCAACCATCACCCTCTAGTTACCCGCGGAAAAGTTACCTATTTGCCACCCTCGGTTACCCTCAGATTACCCAGAAGCCCATCAGTTACCATTGGTTCCCCTTTAGTTCCCCGGGTAACTGGCAGGATTCTGGGCATCGGGGCATCGGGGAACACTACTCTTCGCTCGCGCGATCTGAATTTTGCGTTTCAGTGGATGTATCTTTGGTAGAGACGCAATTGCACTCAGCAAGGTGTTCTCAAGACATTCCGCGATAACTGCTTGAGGAAGGGCTGATGTTAACTGTGCCGTATGGTGGATTTACATTCGAGTCGGCGACATGTAGCGGACAAACTTTTAAATGCTAAAAGTATGTCCGCGACATGTTGCCGACTCGAATGTAAATCCATCATGACTCTTCAGCTTGCTTGTCACTGGCTGATTCCCCTTTAGCCGCATCACCGAAGTGACTGTGGGTTCTGCACCTCTTGGTAATTTCGCCCCCCCCCCTATAATTACACGAGCTCGATGTCGTATTTTCTTAAAGAGCACTAAGATTTAGCAAGTTATTACACGCGGAATGCCCGTTGGAACATTTACTAGTTTTACCCTTCAAAGGCGAAACTGTTCTGCGATCTCTTTTCGCTTACGGCGAATTTCGCGCTATTTATTTTCTTGCAAACAAATTTACCCCAAAAACAATCTTCCTGTGATCAGTTTTGCGCGACAGATTCTACACGATCAATTTTCGTGTTCTTATGCATTGGCTTTTAATGTCACGTTTTCTCAAGAAACAGATTTTATCGCTTGAGTCCTTTTTGCTTAACAGCGTCCATATATCGTCTTACGACTTCTTTGTAAACTTATCAACACGACGGAATTTAAATATATTCCAAGTAGGTATTTAATTGTAAGTATATTGCGTGCTAAGCCAAGCCTATAAATAACCACAACCGAATTTCTGCTACCTTCGAAGGCATTGAATGTGATGTACAACCGATTTATTCGACATGTGAGTAGGTACATTAAAGTACAAGGAACAGATATCAAGGAGAACAAGCACCTGTCAGAGACTATAGGAGTAATGTACTCTCCCTGACGAAATTCCGTTTTATTGAGACAGCTAATTGCGTATTTCCCCTGATCCAACTTTTGCAACACTTTTCCTTTTTTTTTTTTTTTTTTTTTTTTTTTAATTTATGAAGGTGAGAGGAAATATTAAATTATGATAGGTATGTATTTCACGCATATTGTAAGTAGTTCTCATCGCATATGTTTGATAGAGCAGACGGAATTTTTAATTATGTTTTTCAACTTTAACTTCGGACTGACTCAGGGTAAGTACAAAAGTTGGTGACAATGACGAGTTGAATCATCCGTGGAAATGATACTAGTCGATCCAGGACATTATGATGATGCTCGGCGAAGCATATCGTCGGTGGTCGGTAGTGTTTTTCAAACATATATTACTAGTAGAGCACATTGATGGCTATAATTCATTGTCTCTTTTTCTCTTACAACTTTCAAGCTCAAATCTAACTCTCTCTGAAATTATTTATTTTTTATTTAGAGTACCAACTTTTAAACTGAGAAAAATCAATGAAAAATAATATAAATTGAACCTATATTTAATAGTCACAGACTGTTTCATAAGCAATACCGCTCTCTCGCGGATCTACCGCGACACCTTTAGGGTCTATAGGGTACTCCCAAGTATTGTGCCTTTCACAAAAGTATCGATACCAAATTTTTTCGATACTTTAACATCACTATGAATCATAATCAATCATAATAACAAATCTTGCGGCCTGCAGCGAAACCGTCCTGTCCTGTCGTGTATTACAGTGCAGACAACTAGAAGGGATTTTTTCATGTGTGAATTATTATTTTCAATTCTACGAAGAAAATTGCGTATCCCCCCCCCCCAAAAAAAAAAAAAACAACAACAAAACAATTATCAACAAACAATGTGCCACAATGTGCCACAATGTGCCATACGATCTTAATGTGCCACACAATGAGCCACCAAAATAGAAATGTGCCAATGTAACTCAAATGTACCACCACCGGCAACCCTGAATTGTGATTGTAGCCGATCCAGAGGATATAGCGTGCTGGGACGTATGGCGATGGACGCATGCCAAAGTGGCCCCTATGACACAGCACCCCTGGACCAGGAAACTACGCTTTCGAGTATCGCATCAGTGACCGGAGGGACGCTTTAAGGCCAGCCCGAGCCCCCATTTCGCCGTGCCGCTTCCGGTGCGCGCGTCCTGCCAGAGCCACCGTGGAGTTCCCTATTGACCGAGGTTCGCACTCCCCAGGAGCACTCGCCCGGAATTCAGGTCCCCACAGCCAGACGCGCTTCTTCTTCACTCACACCTCACCTCCTTGTTTTGGTACGCGTGGCGACGCCGGCAGATGGTGACGGCAGGGAAGCCCTGCCGGTCCACAGTAGCTTTCCTAGGATGGTACAGACTTGTCCTGTTCGATGGTGTGGGCCGAGCTTGGTTCGTCGTCGACCCTCTGCTGCGATGATCCAGAGGATATAAGTGGAAGCCACTCTGGGTTTTTAGCTGGTTACGGATCTTCATCTTCCCCTCCACCCATCCACTCCACCACTGACCGAATAGAGAAAGTCAGAGCTGGAGCCAGACGCACCGGTTTTGATATATGTTTAGTATCCCTGGTTTGATACATGAATTTTGTACCTACGTCCTTTTTCCATGGTAACAGCTTCAAGAATTCCTAAATTAGATTGGGGAGGGGGGGGAGTTGTTTCCGTTACTGCAGTGTTGCTAAAATCGAAGCGCTTATCTCCTACTTTATTACCAAATCTGCCAATTTTAGCTTTTCCTGGCACTAATATTAGGAACTAGGTTGTTTTTAGTTTTCAATTTTACCTACAGGGAAAGCTGATATCTTACAGATTTGCTGATAACGAGGGGGAAAATCGTACAATTTAGCACCACTACTCAACTTTTTCTTAAAATTTCCAAAGCTTATTATTGCAGCTTTAGTAATTCACTATTTATGAGTTTTCAAATTTTCAACAGGTACTTATTTTTGTTAAAAAGTGGTGCTTGGGAGCTTGCATTTGCAGAAATTGAATTTTTCTTTTATCAGTTTCTTAAAAGAAAAATTGATGTTATTGTGAACGTAGAAAACTCAATGTGCTGCACAGGGGCGGACACAAAACATAATTTCGGGGGCGAATGAAAAGTGTTACAGACGAAACATAATAGCTCTAGGCTCTAGGTCACTATATGTAGACAAATTTAGATATTTCGGTGGGGGGTCGGGGCCCCCTGTATCCGCCACTGGTGTTATAGAATAGTTAGGGAAATAGGAGAAAGAAACATAAGACTGCGAAATTCCTAAGAGTGAGCGTGGTTGATGTTTCGATAAATTGCGCCCTTTTGCAGCTGTTGATGGAATCAAGTATATCTCATGAATCTAACGTTTACATTTATAAGTTACACAGTATTGTACACAGTCATAAGAAAATATTCAGGTTTCAGTGTTTTCGTCATTCTAAAGCGGCGTTCGCACGAGCGAGGTAGTCTCCCCGATTCAGTCGCTAACGACTAATTTCTCGCAGTGTGAATGAAAATCCGCATATGCCTACGTCGCTCGTGTAAACGCCGCTTAGATGTAATATTTTCGAGGTCGAATATAATAACTACCTGGATAGTTTTCGAACGAATTTGCATAAATACAAGTATTAAATGAAAGACAAAACTAAGTATTATCCGTTACATTAAACATGCAGACTTTCCCTACATATTACCTGGAAACGTTTATGATCATTTTTTCCACCCCTAAGAGTACGCAATGTGTTTTATAAAAAAATTTTGCTTTTAGATGCTGAAAAACAATGAAAATCAAGTGGCAAAATGAAAACTTGCGTTACATGTGGCACATATATTCATGAATAATGAGTTCAACTAAAAGAATTCGTGTGTCCAAGGTATCAAACGTGGTCTATCACTTCTTATCCTACTGTTTCATTTTTATTTTGAATAAAGACAATTCCAACAGTGTGTGTGACTTCCTATTTGATGACTTTTTGGTAAAATAACTTGATGCGCACTTTAAGATACCTTTTGCGCACTTTTAGGAACCCGGTTTCCCAATAGTGCGCATTTGACTTTTTCTGGGAAAACCAATATCTTTTTAATATAATGGTCTAAAAAAATATGTAGTAAAAACCGATAGTTTTTCCAACCTGTAACAAAATTTCAGCAAATTCCATCTAAAACTGACTGGACAATAAACATTTTTTTCATAGGTGCGCACTCTTAGGATCCTTTCCTCTATTTCAACATGGTGCGTAACTCTTAGTTACAAAGGGACAGTGAGATATACCTTTTCATCTAGTACTAAATAGCTCACCCCTCAGCTACCCTCCGGGTTCATACTTTGAAACATCTTGGCTCATACACTTATTGAAGACGTATTGACTCCGGCAATCGCAAATAAAACCAATAAGCAACTGATTCATTGTTTATTAATATTGGTTATTATGAGCTAAGACATTGTGTTTTGATCTTTCGTCACCATTAGGGTACGTACCGAAGAGTTTTTCCTGGGGGGGGGGGGTAGGTGAAAGTCCCAACTGATTCAACTCAAAATTCATAAGTATCAAATCCAAAAAAAAAAACAAAAAAACTTTTGACTTGTTTAGTTTTTCCAGTTTCTCAGCTCAAAACGCCCAAGTATCAAAGTATCAAAGCAAAAAAAAAAAACAAAACGTTTGACTTGTTGGATTTTTTCAACTCTGCCATTCATCATACATGGTTCAATCGAGATGAGCGATTTGCCGACTCTTTTTATTGTTTCACTGGCCAAATAAAAAATGTCGAGATTGTTGACTGGCAATAATTTGGCCGATTTTTCCAACTCTACTAAACTGATTGGGGAAGGAGAGTCCCCCCTATTCGCTACGTCCCTGTCCGCCATTCGTACATCATTATCGTTTTCTAATTAAATCCAGCCCAAGCTACATACTTTAAATAGTAAGGAGTAGTAAGCAGGGCTGCCAAGAGCCAAACCGGGCGCGGGGGATAAATCTGAGGGCCTACACTGAAATTATTTGCTCGTAAAAAGGCATATTTTCTATTTGATAATTATAATTTCTGTGACTCTGCGGGCCCTCTCAAAAAACCCGGGCCCGGGGGAAAAGTACCCCTCCCCCTTTTGGCGGCCCTGATAGCAAGTACGGCAGTGCTACCAACTTTCCACTTATCCTTATAAACAAGTAAATTGTATGATATACTGCGGCGGTTAAGGACCAGTACCGTTCATTTTCTGATACGAATATGCATGAAATTTCGTACAGTTGTTTTCATGACTCCATCTAACAATTCTAGATGTGGGGCACGATTTCCACCCCTTGCCGAGACCTCTTTTGGGAGTTTTAACCCCCTAAAACTCGGTTTTCTTGAAATATATCTTAACAGTGCGGAACTTTAGAGAAAAAAGTTTGAAATAAAGGTTGTTCTCCATCAAATTTTCTGCAAAATGATATATAAATATGCCACAATAGGCCTGATAAAAGATCTAACAACGTCATTTGAGAATGAGTGGTTTTTTCAAATTGCACATTTACATATATTCTGACCACTATATTTAAATATCACTTCAGGAGACAGTTCTGGAAGAAATGTTTTGAAATGAAAGAGCAAAGTAGAAATTATTGAATGAAATTGCATTTATTAAAAATTAGAATCCTCATCCGAACTTCTTACTGGCCATCACACTTGCACAATTCTGTGCATGGTATAAGCCTCTCTTTACACAGCTGCATCGTTTTCTACATTAATTTGTTTAAGAAGGAATACCTATTAATTTCCAGGGACAGTAATGAAAATGAATTTACGTACTTGTTCATGCAGTGAATATCGAATGCACGTTATTTGTTAAGCATAAAATAAGTGATTCAAAAATTGGACTTTTTTCATTGTCTGGTCTGTTTTTTTTTTGTTTTTTTTTTGATTTACCTAATCATACTGAGTTGTATACCTCGTACCCAGTTTCCCAACTGGAAAATTGTTCAAAACTTCCCTGCGATGACAGATTATACATCGGAAATGAGAAAAGTTGCTGGCTTCAATAAATAAGTATGCATACTTGTAGCAGGTGTGTAGCTGTGTACCTAGGTACTGGTACAGTAATTCAAATTGCTTGAATTATATTGATCAGGAAGAATATAATTTTTTTAGGAAAATTGAGCTCACTTATTCTTCTTGATAGGCTGCATAAGAGACTTCCTTCCATTCTGCAATCTTTCTTCTACAAATGTGCGATACTGAGCAGTTTCTTCATTTTCAATGATCTTGACAGTTTAAGAAACACCTTGGAATGCTACTTTCTTTGAGCAGACATTGAAGATCTCATCCCCTTCTTCCAAAAATGGATTCCCCAAATTTTCAATACCTAGTTGCGACGAGAGTCTGGACATCAGTAAGAAATGTTTGCTTCGCTGATTTTGTATCAAAATTATGTCGATTGTATTCCTTATTGTCTTCGTTATTCAGCTTGTTCGTACATTCGAAGTTCTCTACAAACATGCACTAATTTTACTGAAAGTTGCACAAGAAACGAGTTCTGTTCCGAAAACATTTCTTCTAAAATTTTCTTGAGAAGCAATATTTTAAAATGTAGGCAAAACTGAAAATGGGATCAGGACGATTTTCCTATTCGAATGTTAATTGAGTTATCTCCAAATAAGTCAAGAACGAAGACGTTTAGCAGAAAAATTAAAAGAACAAATTCTTGGTGGTTAGGATATGTAAATTTGTAATTTTAAAAAAAAACCACTCATTTTCAAATGACGTTTTTGGATCTTCTGTCAGGCCTATAGCGGCATATTTATACATAATTTTGTAGAGAATTTGATGGAGAACGACTTTTATTTGAAACTGTTTTCTCTAAAATTCCATTGCTAAGATATATTTCACGAAAACCTAATTTTAGAGGGTTAAGACCCCCCAAAAGGGGTCTCCGCAAGGGGTGGAAGCTGTGTCCCACATCTAGAATTGGTAGACGGAGTCTTGAAAACAATTGTACCAAATCTCATACTTGTATCCCAAAATGCACGGTTCACCATCAGTATGGTCCTCAACCGCCGCACTATTGGAGAGGCTTGATAGCCCACATACAAATTATGAAACCGACCTTTTTAGGCTCCGAAAAATATATCCTCACATAACCGACCAATAAATAATTAAATTTCAAATTCGAATTCATATTATTCTTTTATTCTAATTTAATTTTCTATCACACAGCCTATCCAGAAAGACTAACCCAAGAAAATTAGTTTTTACGTTTTTAGCAATTAACTAGCGTGGGATGAACCTGCTGCCGGATGACAAGACCTTGTTTGATTTATGTGGAGAGTATACCTAGGTATACCTGCAAATGAAGCCTAGAATGAATAAATAGAAATTTACGACTGGCTGCAAAATATGTGCGTCTCAACTACGTTTTATTATTTTCAATTTTCGTACTCACAATTGTTAGTCGTTACTCGAGTGATGATAGGAGGAATCCTCTACTGGCATTTATAACCAGCATAATTGATAAATATTTTTATCGCTAATAAATTTAGTACAGGTACTCAAAATATCGAGTATGTCGAAATTTAAAAAAAATTTTTAGCATGTGAAGCGTGTTCAGGGAGTCGATTCCATTTACACTTTTTTTCGATAGCAACTGCGCAACGAAACCTGAAATGACGTAATTTGATACGTATTCTCTTATGAGCCAATAAAAGAAGCTTTTCACGTCTGGTGCACAGAGCATAATCCGGATCTCTTAAGTTTCTCCAACTCACCTCGCGTCGCACTTTTGAAATAAAGATTCAAATTTTGCATCAAATCTTCTGATACGAATACAAATGGGGCCACAATTCTTAATTTCCTCTTTCTAAATTTGAAATATATTTCTAATCATTGAATACTTTTTCCCATTTTCCTTTCCACTTACAGCGTATCTAGCGACGTTACCATCACGAGAAACATGACATGTTTGTAATTCAGCTCGGGGTAGAAATGACAAACGACTCTGTCCGCGTTTGTTAACAAGCCTTTTTTTCCATCAATCTAAAAACATATTACTCAGTAAGAATCTTTCTAACCAGAGTACAATTTTCCCTCAATGGTAATTCGTCAATAAACGAAAGAACAATTAAGGTAAACCAAAAGTTCTAAGTTACGAGCAGGCACATGTGTTATGAAAACACTCGCTGGGAGGAATTAAAGTCAAATTTATGGCGCACAATTGGACACACAGCCTAACACGCGTAGGTATCGCCAAGGGACCGTAATTATTAAATGGAAGCTGTTCTTGTTTAAATGTGTACTCATTAGTTATGACCATGATAGAACGCACGCCATGATAACACACACGCTATGTGTTTTTCAAGATTTGTTTTTCCTCGTCTACAACTCCAAAAGCAGGAAAAATCTGCGTACGGGTCGCGATATTGCTCCGAATTCAGGGTAAACTGGGGATAACTCCTCTCGAAGATGCTAAAATCAACTAGTTGTTTTCCACCTGGAAAAAAATTTCGACCGTGAGTAGTTCGTTTTTCATCTCTCATCAAATGGGTAATTTTAAGAAAATCGGTATACTCTCAGTTTTTCATTTTTCTTTGACATTTTCATGTCTTAAACGAAAAAAGTGTTACTTTTTCAGCGTTACTTCTGAGGCGAGAATCGAAATCAGGCTCCCCCGAAACGCTCCCCTCGACACGAATTTAAACGTTTTTTGAAATTTTTGCCGGGAATTGTTCAAGTTATTTTCACCATGGGAGGGGGGGGGGGAAAGCGTTTTGAAAATTTCTTGAGCCACGACTGCTGCGAGTATGAGCTTCCTCGTCGCGGCTCATGAGAAACAGCCGGCTACTTGTTTTCCTCGCTGTGGACAAAGATAGTTTGCTTACGCCATGATGCCACGACGAAAAAAGAAAAATGAAGACACGGATATAAAAAACCGTTGGTTTTTTCCAGTTTACAGCTTTAAAAAATATCGTCAAGGGGTTTATAATATTTCAGTGCTGTACTTTTCCGATTTAATGCTTCTTTCGATCCATGGATATATCTTCACGTATCGAAAAGGAAAAACAGGCACGACGATGAGATTTTGAAAAGAGGGTAGCGATAACAATTTTCACGGACTATCTTTTATAGAATGGACAACTTCACAAACACTTACGTTTTTAAATGCGGAGGATTTCTCTCAGAGACGAAAATTGAGTTTCAGTTTGGGGGTGGAGATGAAAAATTTGCCGACAAATATTTTTTTAAACTGAACATTCGCCGACAGTATTTGTAAAAAATTGAAAATAGGCTGATTTTTCAATCAAAATATTTTTTAATTGAGAAAAAAATGATAAATAAATAAACGTTCTTATAAAATGAAAAATTCAAATGAACAGTTTCAAAAGTTGCCGATTGCCAAATTATGGGGGGGGGGTGAATCAACCCCCCTCCTCTCATAGTTTCGTCCCTGAATTCTCTTATCATAGGAATGAAGCAGTTCAGCCACTTTGTGGCATGAAAAATCATAACAATGAGCTACGTTGGCCGAGCAAACAATGACCACTTGAAGCGAGTCGAACGGTCGCCTTAGTAGTGCTACTTAAGCCTCCTCTTGGCATTACTTTCT
The DNA here is from genome assembly GCA_031841125.1 of Acanthococcus lagerstroemiae. NCBI lineage: Eukaryota > Metazoa > Arthropoda > Insecta > Hemiptera > Eriococcidae > Acanthococcus > Acanthococcus lagerstroemiae. Next base: position 35,922,438 of record CM063108.1, on the reverse strand, counting down.
GTCTTGAAGTATTTCCGAATTTTTTTTTCTCTGAGAAATTCTCGGAATTCACATTATTAGGGGCAATGGTTGAAAACGTGATGGGTAGCCACAACGTGGAAAATTTGGAGTTTGACCGCGCAGTATTCATATTTGAGGGAGGGGTAGTATATGTCTCTGGATAGAAGGAGTACACGCGCTTGGCTGTTGAGATATACACCAGTAGCTGAAATATGCCGATTTTCTGAGAATTACCCAGATGCTCTTCCTTCAGAGAGGTTTCTAGAAATAAGCTGCTGCCCAAATGCTGAACTGTTCGGCGCATTCGATATTCGTCCAATATGTAACGGTGGAGATAGTTCGTTTTATATGAAACCGAATCTTTTATATTCAGTGCATATTTTTAGTTGAGATTCTTAAATGAGAAATAAAAGCTAAAAGTTTTCTTCATGCCCAAGTATTTTTCAGTGGAGGAGACTAATCCATCCCTTCATCTTTAGTCTAATCAAGAGTCTACTTCGGAAGTTTCAGATCATCGATGATAGAGACGTGCGTATAGCGATGCACCACGCCAAATTGACCCTGGGACACCGCACCCCCTAACCCAGAAACGCCCCGAATGGGCCTGCGTCAGAATAGGGAGGATCGCTTTGGGGTAACTCCTGCTACCCCCATTTCTCCTTTCACCTCTTCTCGACGGCGAAAAGTTTCAGATCATATTAACTGTCATACATACCCAGGTGGTTGGCCGAACAGTTTTATTGGTCGAATGATTTTATTGGCTAAACATTTTGATTGGCCGAACAATTTTACTGGCCGAATCATTTTATGGACCTCACAATGTAATTGGCCAAATGATTTTATTTGCTAAACAATTTTATTGACCGAATGATTTTATTGGCTGATCAATTTTACTGATCGAAAAATTTTGTTAACCGAACGATTCAGTTGGCCGAATAATTTTACTGGCTGTTCAATTTTATTATAGTCGAACGATTTTATTGGTCGAATGATTTAACGCCCAATGATTCTTTCACAAAGACGCGGCTGGCTGCGGACTTAGAGAGGATTTATTTATTACATAAGCGAGTAGTGAGATGAATGAACCATTGGTGACCATTAGATATAGAGCACTACCATTATGAAACGGGTTCTAGTGATAGATTCAACTCCAATATCATCTTTCATATCTATTCAACTTCTATTATATTAAAATAATACGTTGTACGTTACCATTTGTTATTACATCTCACTTTCTTTCCTCTATTTTCAATTCGTAGAATGTCCCTGAATGAAAAAATTACTAACCTACGAGATGAAAATAATTTACTCCGTATTTATTAGCCTTTTAAAAAATTGTTTGTTTTGAAAAGAAAGAAAAAAATGGATGCAATAATGTGTAAGCAGAGGGAATGAAATTTATGCGACTTATTTTGAAAAACAAAGCAATATTTTCCATTTCTTTCGTATGAAACGAAATTCCTTGCAATTTATTATTGAAATTGCTGTTAGCCAGTCACACATTGGACGATTTTCGAGCCTTTCCCCCAGTTTTTAGTAGCTTTTATGCGTCATAACCTTAAAACTCCTACACGAGGGACGTAAGCTAGCATCGCCATCATAGTGAAAATCTGCTTTGAATATCAAAATTTCAATATAAGTATAATATAAAGAGTACAGACCTACATAGTTCGACGTCTACAGACGGAAAATTGGTCTATCAGAGTTAAATTATTATCCTCGTTTCTTGCTTTTGAAAAAACCAGTCGGCGATTTCCCCAGTGGAAAAATACGAAACTGTGTACATTCTATTTGCGCATTACTTGCTTTTGTTTCGGAAAGTAAATAAGTTCTCCCAAATATGAATGAACTATGGTAAATGGTTGACGGTAGTTCGTAGCTTTGTACTATTTCTGCGAGGACGTTCTGCTTGTTGAACAGTGCTGAGCAGAAACCTAATTATCTGTACAAACGTACATAAATATGAAAAAGTAGTTTTTTCCCCCTGATATTTGATGAAATATTACGAGTAATTCTAATTCTCTTTTAACACTAGAAAGAACAGGATTTGTTTATTCATTTAATTATTTAAAATATGTAAGTAGGTACGTTCGCGTAAAAACACACATTATTTCCAAACTAGTAGCTCAATGCAAACTTGTATAATGGGGGTGAATGTGAGCACCATCTACACTGCCCCACAGTTGCTGGGACACGGAAATGTGGAGATTTAAATTATTATCCTGCCCCAAGTCTCCACACGGACCCTAACCTGTCTCCCCTGAAGAAATAATCACCCTACGGGGCTAAGTCAAAACTAATTAGCTCAGTTTCTTAGCTGCTTCGGGGTCCACTCGTTTTTCCGGTATCGGTCCTGCTCGTCATTGCGTATCCCGTCTTCAACCAGTCAGTCGATCTATCTGTCTATCTGTCTGTCTCTCAAATGGTTAGTCTAGATGTCTTTATAGCTTACTGGTATTTCTGTCGCATTGCTTACAATTATTGTGTTTTGGAAATTCTACTTCCCAAGTCTTACCTGTCCGCCTGGATGCTGTTAAACAAAACGCTCCCAAGCGACAAAATCTGTTTTTTGAGAAAACGTAACATTAAAAGCCGATGAATAATGCCAGTTTACGGACATCATTTACTGATTGATATTTTTTTGCTAGAACGTTCAAAGAATTCTTCTTATTATTATTTTTACTAATTATCATTCTATAGGTGATAAGAAACCCTCCTGCGCATATCGCACTTCTCTACGACCTCCCAAACCATAAAAAATCAATTTGAGAGTTGGTGACCGAAACTGACTTGAAAGCGGAAACTGAAGGATTTTTATCAGTAATAATTATGTACGTTGATGATGATAAAAGTTAAAATGACGATTTTCCCCCTACTTTTTTGCAAATAGAAGAACACAACAAATAAAGAAAACCCTAGTGTTGTAAAGTTTTAGCAACTTGTTGCGCAAAATGAGATTTTGGTTAAAAAACAAATCGCCTCCTCTATTCTTCTAATGTATGAAAAAATACGTGTCTCCTAGAGAAACACGTAATGTAAGATTTTATATGCTTTCGTACCCTAATTGAAAACAATTCCGTGAAAATCTCTATTAACAACACGGCTGCAGACTGCAGTCGCGCAGCGACAACATGGCTGCAGACTTCAGTCGCGCTGGACGTAGTAAAGATCAATATTAACATGACTGGAAAAAAAATAAAAATTTCATGAGAATGTCAAACACTGAATTGAATTGTCACCATGAAAAGCTAAATCATACAGACTGACTTCCTGTCGGGGGCATGGACATTTCTATTCGGACTTAAACCTCACCTAGGTAGCGCTATCATCGGCAACGGTTCTGTAAGCAGGCGGGGTATTGTTATCAGTTTGGGGTGATCGAAATGCGTCGAAGATCACCCTAAACTGATAAGAATACAATGAAAATACTGACAGTGTTGCCAACACATGCAACTTAGTTTTAAGTCCGAATTAACACGACTGCAGAATGCAGTCGCGCAGCAACACGGCTGCCAACTGTAATCGCGGAGGGCGCAGCAAATGTCAACCACTGAATTCGTGTCGGCGGAGCTTTACGGTTTTTCGTTATGGGGGAGTGTTACGATTTTCACTTAATTGGTCAACAGATTGAATAATAAGGAAAGCTAAAAATATGGTATGAAAATAAATGCTAGTAAAACGAAAGTGATGTGGATTCAAAAACACCAAACGGACAGAGTGCTAAAATCAAAGTAAAATATGCGGAACTGGAACAGGTAACAAGCTTTCAGTACATATGAACAAGAATAGCCATGGCTAGCGAGGTCTGGTTGGCCGACTGAGGTCTAGTTGGCCGAGTTGAGGTCTGGTTGGCCGAGAGGATAGCGCGTTGGTCTCAGAATCTGGAGGGCTCGGTTTCGAGCTCACGTAGCAACTCGCCAGAATTTTCGACCTAGGCCGGTTTTTCGGCCAGAAGGGAAGAGGGTTGAGACAGCCCTAACAGACTCCCCAACGTCTCTGAAGTAATGCTCGAAAGGGCGGATTCCAGGACTCAGGTGGAGAGCAAATTAGCAAAAAAAAAAAAAAAGAAGCCATGAATAGAGGCGCCTTTAATATTCTGGATAGGATTTTAAAGGACCCCACAGTGCCTTTAAAATTGAGGTGACAACTCCTCAAATATTACTACATATGGTCGATAATGAGATATATGGATCGGAGACATGGACAGTATCGGTGAAAGTGAAGAAGAAAATTCAGACCTTCGAACTGTGTTATCGAAGAATACTAAAAATCTCATACCAAGAAAAAGTCACACACGCAAAGGTATTCGAAAAAATGCGGATATCCGAAGGAATACTGCTCGAGGAAATAATGAGGAAAAAGAAAGAATTATAATCGAAAAGGTAAAAAATAACGGAATTTCCCAGGTAGCAATCAGGCTCATAGCCAGAGGGATGTCCTGGCAAAATTTCGTGAGTAAAAATAACGAATTCCTTACATCTTTCTCGCTAGTTTTGTTCAAAACTTTTCTTTCCACTACATCTAATGTTAATAAACTTGGCAACACTGATTTTGCTTTGAAAGAGACGAATCGTGTGTTTGTCGTTCTTTACAATTGGACGCTGTTAAGCGTGAGGGAACCAACCTACATTTGTAAACAAAATGAGTTATTAGTATCGTTGGAAAGAGCGTAAAAAGTAGAATTTTTCAAAATTGGACCCCTGATTCAAAAATTTGTACTCATGTTGAAAAAAGCTTATCAGTAAACGCTATGTCATATAGTTTCTACATGGCTCTTGAACTTCGAATCACGTGTTCTCAAAAAACAGATCTTGCTGGTTGGTTCCCTTACGCTTAACAGCGTCCAATTCACAAACACAGTGGTAGGCTCGCGTTCTAGTTCACATTGAATATCGCTGAATGGCTGTTTGAGAACTGATAACTTGATAAGTCCACAGAAATAGAATTTTGTCGCCTCCAAAAGTTCGAAAATTTGATCGTTGTAAAAGTGTTAATCTTTTTTCACGCCATATAGCAATTTTTTTTTCAATGCGTTGTCGGTGAGCTAAAAATAACCAGTTTTGATGATGAATTTTGAGGCCAAATTCAATATTCTTATTGTAACACTGTAAATTTGCTATTTTTCTTCCAGAATGCTTATATTAAATACAATGGGTAAGTGGCTGAAAAAATTTACGCTAAAAACTAAAAAATGTGACGATAAGGATTCGACTCTTAACTTCTTCGAATTCGAGAGCCAGAAATTTCCCAAGGGGGGGGGGCAAAGTAACATTTTCAATGGAGAAAAATTCCGAAATTGAGGTATTGTTTAAAATTGCCGATATTAGAGGACTATTTTATAAAAATGAAGGTAAAATTACTGTTCGAGCGAAATTTTTTTCGGTAAAATGTGTTTTAAAAGAGAAAAATTGCTAATTTTTGAATATTTTACATTCAGGTACCTTGGAGGCATTTTCCCCCTTCACCCCCCCCCCCCCGGCTACAACATTTCCTCGTATAAATCTTCACATTATATACTATGTGTATCTTCAAACCCCCTCTTGTGAACAGTTAACACCCCCTGCAGCAGGTGGCTGGGTACTTGCCTGGTTGCAATACAGGGAAACATTGCTGGAAAACCGTCAAGAGGAAGACGAAGACTCACGTTGAACGGTGTTGAACTAAATAGCTACCATTAAAATTAAGATTGTAAATTAAAGTGCTGTACATAGGCTGTCGCTAAATAACTGAGATTAAAATTCGTACGGCCCACCAACGCTACCTATCGACGTTTCAACGCAGTAGGTGGATAATTTGGTACATTAGCTATCGATTGAGACCACGTCGAGCTCATTTGATTAAGAATTCGCTGTTCCAGACCAATTTGAAAAAAACCATATGCGTTGACCCCTACAGGTTTTTTAAAGATTTTTTTAATGAAGGAAAAAAGGCATACAATTTCAAAATTTTCTATTAACCATCATCTTCATTAAGTGCACGAATATCTTTTTCTAAATAGGCGCCATTCATGGCTATACAGGCGTCCATTCATGCATGCCATTTATCGAACGTTTTCGCGTATTCCGCCGCCAGTAAGGAGGAAAAAAACATCTGCGCTGTGGTGATGACTTCTAAAAAAAATCCACAATTCACCCCCACCTCCTGTATAGTCCTGACTTCGCCCTCTGCGACTTTTTGTTATTTCCTCAACTAAAGGCAGCCTTATGGGGTCGTCAATCGCATCACTGCGGCGCAGATGTTTTTCTCCTCCTTACCGGCGGCGGAATACGCGAAAACGTTCGATAAATGGCAAGAATGAATGGGCGCCTGTATAGCCATGAATGGCGCTTATTTTGAAAAAGATATTCGTGCACTTAATGAAGATGATGATTAATAAAAAATTTTGTAATCGTATGCTTTTTTTTTCCTTCTTTAAAAAAATCTTTAAAAAACCTGTAGGGGTCAACGCATATGGTTTTTTTCAAATTGGTCTGGAACAGCGAATTTTTAATCAAATGAGCTCGGCGTGGTCTCGATCGATAGCTAATGAACCAAATTATCCTCCTACTGCGTTGAAACGTTGATAGGTAGCGTTGGTGGGCCGTACGAATTTTAGTCTCAGTTACCTGGTGACAACCTATGTAAATTAAGATTGTGATCTGCAACCTCCACCGAGGTTGAGAGGCAATAAATGAAGGAATGAGTACCCAGTAGTAAAAGCATATAAAATGCTAAAATAAATTTCCATGGAAATGTCAACCACTGAATTCGTGTCGAGGGAGTGTTACGGTTTTTGCTCAAGTATACCCAGTAGTAGAAGCATACAAAATGCTAAAATGAGCAGAACAAATACTTACAAACTAAAATAACATCAAAGTCGTAACATTGTTTTCAAAAATCACAAAAAAATTTTCAAAACAATTTTTCAACTCCACAGCACGTGATACGCGTTGACACCACGTCTGAAGGTCATGCAAAATATTTCCGTCATTTAAATATTTGTAATCGCCCTTTTAAAACGTTTGCGGAAATATCCGTCATTATGCACTTTCAGAGACAACAACATTTGACGGATATATCTGTCACTGTCTGCTAAGGAGTTGATCTTTCAGCTTTCGGAAACGAGTGGATCTTATTCTCTAGTTTCATGAAATAACCAATCGTCAAATGGGGGTACCTTCGAACTGCCGAATAATTTAGAACGCACCAACAGACATGCGTACGAACCACCTTATTTGCCCACTTAATATTTGGTGGCGCGTATGGTAATACACACACGCCAAGTAACTCCCCAGACACCGCACCCCTAGCCCCGGAATCTACCCATTCGAGTGTAGTGTCGGTGACCAGTAAGAGCTAATCTCTGAGACTCTTTTTTATGGGTATGAGCTGAGAACGGTCGAAATTCATGAATGCTGAGCAAACTTGTTGTTGCATTCTAAATTACATGGGTGTTTCAAGATACCCCAGTTAACGACGCTTCTTTTTGTTCTTCGATATTATTTCTTGTTTTTTACTCTCAATTTCAACAATGATGTTTGGCATAATACATTTTGATTCACTAAAATTTACAAAACATTTTCTCGAATAATATTTTGATAAATTCGTGGCCCGCCTATCCCTCCCCTTCTCCCATAGAATGCACCAAAACAGAGATTATGGGCAGCTAATTGTAAATCCGGCGTTGCTGACAAGCGTTCCTGTAAGCACGTAAGAAATTGAGTTGGCTGCCAAATATACGAATACTACCACTTTGTTATTGGATCCGAACATGACGCTCTCCCTGCCAGGGTCTATTTCAGTGAGTAGTGCTGCGCAGTTCGAGCAGTACCAAACTTTGTTGGTTAGGTTTTATTTGAAATTTGGTTGTTTTTTGGGCAACTGTTCCAAATTCGGTGCTTGTGCAACTCCGAAACTGCTCCACGCGGCCGACATGTCACTGGGGTAGACATTGTCCAGTGCCTATATTTCACTACCCTGTTAAACCGTATCCCTTCAATGTAATCAGAGTCACTCACCGCTCAATGTGCAAATCTGCGGCGATCTTTTCCAATCCGGCCACACTCTCATGAAAACCAGCGCGACATAACTAAACGCCGACGTTATCAAGTAACACATGATCAGCCTGCTGTGCTGATTCTGCAAAGATGGCAGGATCGCGTAAATGAGGAAAGTCACGAAGAGCAGAACCGCCGATACGGCGGCGCATACGGTCGTCAACACTACTTTCAGCTGAGGTTTCGCGAAGGGTCCTGTCCACTCTTTAAAACAAACCATGGTCGCCGTCCTCTCTTTTTGGTAGAGATTATCGACGCAATACTGGTCGACGCCGTAGACCACGTTCTGCGCCAGCATGACCACGTTACCGTCCAGCGTTATCACGTGGCTATCCTCCGGGTCGTCTTCCGCCAACGGGTACTTGCCGCTCTTGCACGTCGGCCCAGACAAGAACGCCGGTCGGATGCCGTTGACGGCCACGAACGCGCCAGCCCGCGTTTCGTTGTAGAACCGAACGGACACCGGCCGGATGGACGGCACGCAGCTTCGTCTCTGCATCTCGTAGCCGTCGGGGCAGCACTTCCGGATGCACACTCGGTCCCGGCACACGCTCGCATCGCGGCACGAGCGTACGACCACGTACTCGAACACATCGTCCACCAGGTCGACGCAGTACTCGTCGAGCGACAACAGCACCGCGGTCGAGTTGATCCGCACCGAGTCCGCGGCGAAGACGAGGTCGGCGGCGGGCACCACCGTGTCCAGCAGCGCCTCGGAGCGGCGGCACACCGGGGCTCCGAAAGTGGCGTTCGCGAACGCCGTCCGTCTACCTCGCCAAGCCAGTTTCAGCAGGTGCGACAGCGTCTTCGTATCGTTGGCGGCCAGCGCGCTCCAGCAGAACTGCCTCTCGGCGTCGTACTTGCGGCCGAGCGGGCAGCATTTTCGAAAGCTCGTCACGGACGGCATCGGCCGCGTCGAGTTCGCATCCGCCTCGCTCGAGTTGGCGCACGCGACTCCGAAGACCGAGTGGAACGGCGAGACGCGATCGACGCACGCGACCGGCGACCGCTCGTACGCGTTGGCCAGCCGCAACGTCCGGCAGCTGGGAAGACCGACGACGAAATGGGCGGAAGACGGCGCCGCCAGAGTGCCGGCCGCCGATGCCGGCTGGCAGGTTACGACGTCGCGGCCGAATACCAGTTCATCGCTGGAGTTGGTCTTTGCGTAGGATACGTGTAGCTCGGAATTCGGGGGGCAGCACTTGAACAGAGACGACGAGGACGTCGAATGCAAAAACGAGAAAATCAAGATCAGTACGATCACTTCCATCTACGTTCGCGGGTCTATCGTCATCAGCATTCTCAGATGAAGCTCGGTTCGCTTTCGGCAAATCTTGCGATTTCGAAAAATGGAACCAGCAAACGAACGATTCTATGTGTGTGACGAAAAAACACGAAGTTCGCGGATACGAGTAAATGGCGCGCAGCACTGAACTGATACGGAGAGCGAACGTGCTCGAGAACCGTCAGCAAAGTTCTCGACTCTCATTACTTAATGAAAACTTGTTCGCTGTTTAACCGCCAACTCTGGGATGTCGGTGTTCGTAATTGTGATGCTAGCGCGACCGTCGGTAGTCGAGAAAACTCTTTATTTATTTATTTTTTTTTTTTTTCTTGACTGTTCGAACCCTTGATAAATTTCGATGCAAAAAATTGCGACCGCCGACTTCTCTGTCTCCTCTCGTTCTCGATTAATCGGTAATTTACAATCTCGATGTGGATGTTTGCACACGTTTGGAGCCATTACGATTAACAGTTCTTGGCGAAATACAAAAAATAAAAATAACTACTCTGTCGCAGTTCGTTGGGCGATTTATTCGACTTTTGTTTCCGGAAGCTATATGGTCTTTCATATTTTACGATACCCCTGGCTGGCGAGGAGTGCCTACACAATTCATCGAGTGCGACTTGTATATGAGGGTAGACGAGTACAGCAAACATACCTTTAATCTTTTGCCCTTTCTTTCTTCTTCTTCTTCATATTTTTCTTCACGAGCGTAATGTGTGAATTATGGGTAATAAACGCTCACGTAATTTCGCTTTCATTCGATTAACTGGCGGTATTTACTCGCTCCAAGTTCAAACTGTTTGAGGAATCCGTATATGAGAAACGGGTAATTAATAGAATGTTTTTCAACTTGGACGTTTATGAGAAAGTCGAGGACGAGTGGAAAATTTTGCAGCCCTCTGCGAGCTAGAGCTAACAAGGTCGTAGCTCCATCATAAGGGAAGAGGAGGTCTAAAAAATGTTTTTTCTCTGCCCTGCGCGACTCTTTATACCCTTTCCTCAAGAGCTGCCTCACATAACTCCTGAAAAATCCCCCCTCCCCCTTTCTGCCATCAGAAATAGACTTCATTATTAGCAAGCTAAACCCACACAAGACCCCGGGAAATGACAGCTATACGAACGAGGAAATAAAACAGGGTGGTCTCACTTTGGTCTTTGCTCTAACCGACTTTGGAGCATCTTCAAGATACAGAAAAATTTCGTCTTATTTCACCCCAGTATTCTTCGAACGAACTTCAAATATTTTGGTACCAGAAAAAGAGGGAGTGTTACAACTTTGTTGTCCTCTGACCAACTTGGGGAGGGGGGCCACATAAGAAGGCCCAGGATCATACAAATGGGATACCTGCTCAAACTCTCAATGATATTTTAAAAGTGTGCATTCAGAAAATTGTTGAAATCAATCAGTAAAATCTGTCAACTGAAGAACCTCTTTTTTGTCAGATGAAAGTTTTTACATATATTTCAATCGAAATGTTCAGTATATAGACTCATCCCTACTCCTTTCATCAGGAAATAAAATTTGCTAGCTAGTAGCTACGGCCCTCTGTTGCCTTCTTTGCCAGAAATCTGTACGACGCCAATGTATAAATTTCGAGAGTTCGCCACCTATGCAAGCCACAATGACAGAATTAATTGTTTGGAATTATAGAACTTGACTGGTTAACCCAGATTCTAACATTCTCCTGTTCAAACGAATTGGATATGATAAATTGCAGACACTTTACTTATCTACTGTAATATTACACTGATAAAAAATTACTAGAAATTTTACTGAGTCTGCCGTTCAGCAATCTATGTACTCGTTTAACAACAAATTGTAATAGTCTGTGCTAGATTCTCGTAAAATTTAATATAATTCTATGAAAAACTACTTTAATTCTATTGAAAATTGCTAACTTCGTTTAAAATTACCGTTATTTATTGAAAAATTATTGTAACTAAATTAAAGTACCGAAAAAAACAACAAAAAAACGACCTATTTAATAGAATCGTGGCAAAAGGAACAGTTAGTCCCTGAGGAGTTAAAACAATCAGACGTGATATGTCTTTTTAGATAAGGTAATAGATATCGAATTGAAACATCCCAAAAACCTATCATCATCACCACAATATCACAAATTCTCTCAAAAACACTACAGCTCTGACTTAAAAAAAAAAAAAAAAAAAAAACTCGAATACTAACGAACAAGCCGAATTCAGACAGGATTACTCCAGGCTCAACCACGTCCTTCAATCAAGCAGATTATAGAAAAAACTCATGACTGTGAGTTGGAAACCTACCTAGACCTTATCGATTGTAATAAGACGTCTGATTCAGTAAGATACGATTATAATAGGTACATATGCTAAAGGAATTACAAAATCAGGAGTCGCTACATCCATATTCAAAATTAAACGTATTCTGATCTAAGAAACAGGATGAAGGCCGACAAAGGAGGACCATACTTTGAAATAACATTGGTTTTGAAACAATTTCCATTTGCCTCCAAAAGATATGCAGTATGAATTTCCGTTTCTCAAATTCCCCATTCAAAAAAATTGAAGGAAATGCTAGGAAATGGCAGGAAATTGAGATTAAAATTACAATACATCAGATTATGTCTTACCTCACTATACATTAAAACAAACATACTCCTTTAAAATCCCTCAAGTATACCCATAGCTGGAAGAAACCTCCCCCCATTTCACCCTAAGTGATCATTTTCGACTTCGCCTATCGAAACCCTGTGAAGCCTCATTAAGAGGTATATTTTGATACCTCTCCAAAACTGTAAAGTCTTAAGGGAGCGGGGTGGGGGAAGGGAACTTAAAAAACGTGTCTCCTGCAGAGACACGTAATGTAACATTTTATATGCTTTCGTACCCTACTAAGAAAAATTTCCATGTAAATTTCTGTTAACAACACGGCTGCAGACTGTAGTCGCGTAGGGTGCAGCAAATGAAGTGTCAATCACTGAATTCGTATCGGGGGAGCTTGTCGGGGGGAGCGTTACGGGTTTCGCCCAAGTATATTCATGGCTGGAAGAAAATGGAAATATCAACCACTGAACTGAATTGTCACTATGAAAAGCTAAAGAACTGTGAGCTGAACTGAGTTGAAAATGAGCTGAGATAATTCTCAAAAGGGCGCTGGCTTCATGTCGGGGGAGCGTGTCGAGGGGAGCGTTACGGTTTTCGCTCTAGTATACCCCTGGCTGGAAGAAATAAATTTCCATGAAAATGTATAAATACAATTTTCGCTCAAGTATACTCACTAATATGATGTCACAGTAACAGGAGCGTGATGGGAGGCCGTTATGGGGACATTGTTACAGTTTTCACTCAAGTATACCCAGTAGTATAGGCATATAAAATGCTAATTTCATGGAAATGTATAAACACGATTTTCGTTCAAGTATATTCAGTAGTATGACGTCGTAGTAACAGGAGCGTTACGGGAGGCCGTTACGGGGGACTGTTACGGGGGAGCGTTACGGTTTTCGCTTAAGTATACCCAGTATAGTAAAAACATATAAAATGCTAAAACCTATTTCACTAAGGGAGTCAGACCCCTGGGGACCCCTTTATCTACGCCCTTGAGAGCTAACAGAGCAGTGAATGCGATGCAACATGAGAAAAGGTAAGCTAAGTTGGGGTCAAGAGAGACGATTTTAGCATTTTAGATGCTTTTACTACTGGGATATACTTGATGAGCTAAAACCGTAATGCTCCCCCCAATGGTTGACATTTATAGTCTGTAGCCGTGTTGTTAATAGAAATTTCCATGAGAATTTTTTATATTAGGGTACGAAAGCATATAAAATGTTACACTCACGTATTTTAGGAGGTATTAGGGTGACAGGGCTTCAGACGCGGATCCACGGGGAGAGGGAGGGCAATGGGGATTTTGCAGGGTGACCAGGAGTTTAGGCGAAAATGTTATTTTTAAAGGAAAATATCGGGTTAATGACCTCAGATTGAGCTCAAATTTTTTATGGCGAGTTTGTAGGTCCATTGGAACAAATTTCAGTGCGCACCTAATCGATTGGTGAAAACTTGTAAAATACATACACATTACGAACTTTCTGAACTTGTACGGGGAACTTCGGGAGTATTTTACACTCGTACAATTCGAAATTTCAAAACAAACGCCTTCATTACATCAATACCACGCACTTACACCCACATTGACACCATCAACACTGGATAATTGTACCGATAACGTATAAAAGCAAAAACCATACGTTTGTTTGCAAGGGCACTGGTACTCCTTTAACGTTAATGCAAAATTTGGCCGCTGTGATATTAAGTACTTAGTGACGTAGGTAAGTTAAAGGAAGGGGAGGGGGGAATTCGAAGCTGTGATACTTTGTGACCGATAGGTATTTATATATTTTTCTCATATCTACTCGCATACTGGACGAGATTGTGCACTCTATGCTCATACTGGTCAAGTTTAAGGCTACACTCCTACATTCATCTTGATATGATCGTAAATAGCTTAATACTATGACGTTGGAATAGAACAGGGTAGGCACAGATACGAGTAATTTGTACACAAGTTTGTCGAATATTTATGGAAATTTATTCTTATCGAGACGCACCAAGTCGATATTAATTTACTGAAAACGTTTCTACTTTAAACTTTGACATCAAATTATAAATTTCGATTTTATCCGACTATAACTTCCTTAGTTTATTCTTCTTCGCAACAGCTTCCTACTTTTGCATTTGCGTTTTAATCTACAAAAATAATCGTTCTTCCCAAACGCTTTTAACACAAGAATGTAAATAAAATTGTAAGCAGGTATATCTTTAACCTTCAATCACACAAGCGCTGTTGAAAGCAAATCAGGAAAATTCAGGTCTAATTTTACTTTCCTCGTGATTGACACTTGGACTGTTGGGACTGGCGGTCGAATGACCAGTGGAGGATGAACGATGGCGGCGCTAGAGGAGGGAGCCCAATTTGTATGTTGTACTACACGTTAATTACTCACCTTGTGCGGATGCATTCGAACACGTAGCGATATCAATTATCAAAATAGGCTATCGCGTATACGTATTTATGAAAACGAAAACAAAAAAAACCTTCGACACCCGTACATCTTCAATTTCCTTAATTATATTGCAAGAGTACGAAACCCGCATTAACATGCCAGCTTTTATTTACCTATACCTAATATATGCAACTGCAAATGTAAGCCTATGGAATAAAGAATTAAGAAATAACGTAAAATGTCATAGGGGCTATCTTGCTGGTCGGAGTGAAATTTGATACAGAATTTTCGAAATAGTCACTAGAGTGCGCAGATTATCGAGGACATATTACAGGATTGAGATTGATTTTTAGACCTAGTACGGGCACTAGACCGAGCTAAAATAAGGCGTTTGAGGCTTTTTGATGGGACCTGATCAAGGCATCGCAAATGAAATGCCAAACTAGGAATATTCTAACATCTGATTAACTTCGACCAATTTTGGACAATATTCTTCGTAAAGGTAGTTTTTTCTCTCAAAAACTAGCCTACTATATAATTCATTTATAATTCTATAGTGTCCATGTTGGAGTGTGAGTGAACTTGGTTATATATTCTGTATGTAGGGTGTGCTAATTCACAATTTCTTCTTCTGTAATCCAGAGTGCTTTCGGCTGTTACGCCATCTTCAGTGAGTACCCTTTTCGGCTATTTCGCCATTTTCAGTGGGTACCAACTGAAGATGGCGTAACATCCGAAAGCGCTCTGTACTACAGAAGAAGAAATTGTGAATTGGCACACCCTACGTACAGAATATAATTAATGCTATGGTACAAATGTATATTTCAAACCAGATTTCGCTGATTTTCTGCATAGTGACCTTGAAAGGGTTGGAGTTCTACAAACATAGCCGCATATTCGAATGGCCCGGAAGAAAACGAGAAATCGTGGTACGATCATTTAAACCGAATAAAAGTCAATATAGTTGACCGCGGAAAACCCGAAACCCTTTACTGGCAGCATTTCTCAAACAATGTTCCCAACTTCCTTATGATCATTAGGGTCGGAGAGTTCGTTCACCCTCGTAACTATAACGAGCATATTGTAACGATGTACAGGCTTATTTGTAAAATTACCGATTACGAGATATTTATTCGTACAGACCTACTCTATTACTGACAATAAAAGTCTGATGAATTCTCTATAAAGACCAGGAAGTCGGCGTTTTAATCGCGGTCCAGTTAAATAAAGGGAAAACGTGTCCGATAGATGCCACGAATCCTGCAAATACCGGAAACAAAAGCTAACATATATAAGAAAGAAGAAAAAAAAGCTCTTAATGCGATCTGATCTAAGCGTAGGGGAGTATTAGGTCAATTGTTATAACTCAAGAAGAAAAACAGAAAAAAGTAAATTGTAAGTTATGAGAATGTATTGGGAATTGAGAAATAAATACCTGCCAAAATACTTCTCCTGAAATATTAGGGAAAACATCGTATCTAGACAGAGGTAGACCTAATTTCAGTTTCATTCGACGCCATGCATGAAAAGAATGACTGTGCAGTTTTGTTACTTTCTATTTAATTCCTTTTCTATATTAAAATTAACATATTAAAAAAGAAATAATTTCTACTGGTGTTCTAATTGACTCGTCACTATCAAGTATTCAAAACCAACTCTCCATATGAGTTTTATAAAACTGAAACGAAAAGCGAGAAATTTAAAACCTTTATTTACAAAATGTTTATTGTCATTACTTAGCAGGAACATTTTCTTTTTGAAATTCGATTAAAACCTTTTTCTCGACAGTGTCCTCCTCGTACTCCACCTGAAAGTATAGGTATAGTATGTAGGTACGAATAAATATAGTACTTATCTAATTAAATAAGTGTACCTAAGTTATACGATAGTTCCGAAGCTAATTTCTCTGATATACGAGTATCACTCGATGCAATAAAAATTCCAACCTCTTTGAACTGCAAGAATTTGCTGTTTTTTTCCATCTTGTCAAAAGACTGTAAGTACTTGTGTCGGTATAACAGGACAGTATCAACGTGAGTTTTGTGTTTCACAGCCAAATCAAGAGCCCTGTAAAGTTACAACAAAAAATGATACGTAAACTCAACTAGACCATCGGATGTTTTGTTAACCAATGCTTCCAGTTACTACTGTTATATCACTGACCGAGTCCAATAATGCATGCACATATTCAGGTAGATAGCTCTAAAGATTAATCCATTTTGTAGCAGAATGCTTTCCGCATCTTCGACATTGCCGCCCAGTAGAGCAACTTCAGCCATTTGGATCGTACGATTCTTGATAGTCTATCGAATATAATTATTATTATTTAAGCAAAAAATTTGCTGAATAGTACTTATTTTTATTTGACAGAATTGGCTGCCGAGGGATGTCGTCTTTATAACCTCCAAACAGAGAAGCTGAGGACAGCAAAATCTAATATTTTGCCCTGTTTTAAGTTCGGCTTGTTACGTACGCGCGTACTCTGTTTACTCGGGCGAGAAAATACTTCAAGATTCCACCACCACTAGAAGCATAGTCGAGCGCTGCGACACAAAACCGGGTCTCGCGTTTCGGTTATTGAGAGAACAAATTTTGTGTTGCGCGAACCGACTTCATACCGCGAGGGTGATTTCGCGGTGCGAGGGTGGTTCGTTGTTACTCGCGGATGAAGTCTGTTGCTTCTTCCTATTTAACTACCCGGAGAAATTAGGGTAGACATGCCAACTCGGGAAAGCTTCTTGCGAAGGCATTTATTGCTGCTAGCACTTCTGGCTTCCTTACGATCAGCTGCGAGCGCTTTACTGGTTACCGGTGAACCCCAGCTCTTCTCCTTGCATTTGCCCTTCCTCGAGTCTTCCTCTGTGTACTGTGTGCGCTTTACTGGTTACCGGTGAACCCCAGTACCTTCCTGTCGGCGCGCTTTACTGGTTACCGGTGAACCCCGACTCCTCTCAAGTCAGCGCGCTTTACTGGTTACCGGTGAACCCTGACTCTCCTCCCCTCGGCGCGCTTTACTGGCTACTGGTGAACCCCGAGTCCTCTCAAGTCAGCGCGCTTTATTGGTTACCGGTGAACCCTGACTCTCCTCCCCTCGGCGCGCGCTTTACTGGCTACCGGTGAACCCGAGTCCTCTCCCGTCAGCGCGCTTTACTGGCTACCGGTGAACCCTGACCATCCTTTCCCTATCCCTTCGGCGTGCTTTACTGGCTACCGGTGAACCCCGAACTCCAGGCTCAAAGGATGATATGTATCTACTTGAGAAGACAGAATTTTGTAAAATTAATGGTAAGCAGCTGCAGATCAAGGTTATAAGCAAACTTTCTCAAATACTTATACCTTTATAGTTCGCAGTTTGGTACAATACTAAGTAATGAAAGACTGATCTGTAGCGTGTAGTTTTGTCGAAATAGGGTTACATTTCCTCACCAAAGTAAAAAAGGTGTGTAATGTAAGCAATTGAGATATTTCTTTGATAAGGTAAAGTAGCTACCATTTGTTGGCCAGGGTGTCAAATGTGGATTACTTTTTCAATACCTACGTCATGGTAGCTGTGTGAATGCTACGTAGGTGCTGCGACCTATGTTAGTGCAAAGTTTAAATGTATACCTTTCATCTGATACAATTTCTCTGGTATGATGTTCTTCCTTGAGTGTTATCAGTGATATGAAGCCTCATTTACATTACGATAGTACTGTCATGTTAGTCGCTGTCACGACAGTAATTCTCACAGTGTAAACAAACTATCACTAGGTACATGAAGAATGCTGTCAGGTGCTACCACATACTATCACGCGTGCATGGTAGTTTCACTATCATGATAGTATTCTCATAATGTAAACGAGCCTTAGAATGTATGAAAAAAACAGTAATTTTTGCCAGTCTTAAAAATACAGATATTTTCAATGTGAAAAACGGGAATTAAGTTTAGCTTCAATTTGGCATTTGTTGGTATCAATAGAAAAGTACCTACTGATGCAGAGTATCTTTTCCAATATTAAATTTCAGTTTATAATGATTTTAAATATGGACGCGAAAAAGTCGTATGAGTGAATTTTTTTCCTTAGTTTTTCAGTAGTACTTTCAACCAAACTCGTAATAATTTTTTATGTAGCTCCCAGAATCACAGTTATTATAGAGAAAATACCTAAAAATGGTCCAAATTCAAACAGTAGATATTAATATCAGTCGGTAATGACATAGATAATAAAAAAGTTTACCTTAATATATTGCACAAATGCAACTTTGTCCAATAAATCTATTGCAGCATATGCTTCTTCAGCAGTGTCAAGATCGCGATTCTGAACTGCTAATCCCGCTAAAATGGTCCACAGCATTTCATCCTATTTACAGCACATTGCATTATTCTAGAATTACAGGTATTATGTTGCATGCATTAAAGATAGCAACGAGTGGCGAATCATTAAAGAAGACTGAAGAAACTATAAAAAATTTGTTTAGTACCTATACTGTGTTTCAAATACCAACCTAATCCTATTTTTATTTTTTATTTTTGAAGATAAATATTTTCTTTATTCTTTCAGTCGTTTCTTAAACTTTCAGAGCTTTTTATGGGATATCTTAAAACAGCCGGGTAACTTGGAACGCACCAGCAGACATGCGTATGAGCCAACTTACTTGTCCACTTGAGCCAATCCCTGAAGCTCCGGTCTCACTTATGAGTATGAGCCGTGAACTGTCAATATTTAGGTATGAATACTGTGCAGATTTGTTGGTATGTTCCAAGATACCCCAAGTGATAGTATACACACATTTTAAAGCAATCAAAGTGTTTCAAACACAAGGCAAGAAGGCTTATATTGTTGTTTCAAAAATTTGTTTTCTTTCTTCAGTTCTATACACACAGCAACAGTAGTGTAGCCGGGCGGCCTAAACCACCACTCCTTTTGCGACTTCGTCAAATTGTGATTTTTCTAATTTTAGTATTCCCCTTTCGTCATGACCAACCCCCCCTCCCTCGAATAGCAGGCTGACTATGCCATTGCACAGCAAACTACTGGTGGAAATCCGAGACTCTATATTTATATGAATTTACTCAAGTTTGCTTTGTATTTGCGTTCATTTACCCATATTATGTTACATCTTATATATATCGCCGGATTGTCCTTGTCAGGATGTATATCAACGCAAAAGGTGTCATTGTACAATATACAGGCAGGGGCGTGGCTATGGGGGGGGGTCTGAACCCCCTTGGCATCGGCCGACAATGTGAAAAAATTAAAATTTATTCTGGTAATAGTAAGTATTACACCTGTAATGTTGTAAAAATAAAACGAACCCCCCCCCCCCTTCATACCAAGTCTGGCTACGCCAGTGTGCAGGTACCTAGATTTGCATTACCAACCTATATTTATGTCAGTTACCTTCACAGTGCGACATAGCTTTAAAGCATTTTGCCAATTATTTGTGGAGCCGTAAGAATGTAGAACTGAGACGAAAGGAGATATGTAACTGTTAATTACTGATCCATCTGATCTTCGAATATGTACGTGATTACGAATGAAGTTGACAATACTAGGGTTTCTGCCGAATTCACTGAAATAAGAGTTCAAAAACAAGTCATTATAAATGTCTGACAGATCAGTACATTTCAACATTCGAATACCTACATACTTTGTTTGTCGCTACAAACCTCGTATCTTTAATGAGAGTAGATCTACGTAAAAGTCGTCGATCAGTAAACACTATCCGTGGATGATACCACACTGTTAAAGTAGTCTCTTGAATACCAGCCAGTATGTTAAAGTCTCGATTCCAGAATAACGACTGCACCATGATACCTGAAAGCAAGTAGAAAAAGTTTTTAAATAGGTGTTAGAATAACCCCTGAGAATACGGTGAAAGTACTTCCTTTTCTCTTTTCTTTACAGATTTATACATTATTATTTCATGACTCTGTATAATGCAAAACACACCTCTCAAATTGAATCATGCTTACTCCTCAAAGTGTTGAGAAAAATAATAAAAAATTGATGCAACTAGACGATCAGCTACTCGCTTTGGAGGGCTCTGACTCATGTAAAACGTTACCCATACGCTCAGGGAAGGTAACTCACCTAATTTCTCCAATTTTCGGCTCCCGGATAATCCATTTTTAACATTCACGATCATCACGTACAAATCTCTATTTTTATCTATAAATGCCAGAAGTCGATTATTCATTGAACCTGCCTGGCTTAAAGTCAGATCCGTGACGCCAATCTTATGCGTGAATTGTGGTAAGTTCATGCTCGATCCGATCTCTAGTAAATGTATCACTAAAAATAAATTAATTATGATAGGCAAAATAGGATACGGTGGCTTATATTATTATAAAAGTATAACGGGGTAATTGTCCACAAACGTAAATTATAGTCAGGGTTGGCTGAGAAATTCTCATCAAACACAAGAGCATTTTCTACTTTTTAGAATACTTTCTCAAAGGAAACTATATACCTACGTATAAGTATAATCATTTTTTCGGAAGTTTGCATAATTTCTATAATTAGATTACAGCGTTGAAAAATATTCTTGCAAAAGAAAATGCTCAAGTATTCTCCCCGGGGTTGCATTTGTAGAAATTTTGTCACGAGTACCTTTCTCATCTATTTGATCCCTTACGGCGATAGTATCATTGCTCAGCGATATTATGTTACTGTTTAAAATATCACACTGCATATTCGGCCATTTAGGAGTGAAGATTTGTCTTCCGTCATAGGAATAAACGTTAACCATGGTTCGTTCAACCAATGCAAATAATCTGTAGGTACAAAAAATGAATGAAATTATTTGGGTCTAATAAAGCCTTGTAATATTATGTGAGATTTATTGCATCTTCGCGCTAACAATGTATCGGCATTATGTTTTTATACCCACGAAAATTTAAGATTGATCTGACTACGCATGAATAATAAAATCAGAATTATATCAGTGAAGGAACACAGTTGCAAAATTGCAATAATAAAGATCAAGAATTTTGTATTTTCTAGAATCCCACTGTAAGATCCTAAGATACACAACTTCTAAGTTCACAATTATTAAAAAATAAAAAATGAAAGTCCAGTTAGGCTGTCTTTTGAAATCCGACTTTCCACGTGGCGCCATAGAACCTGCGCGGATGACCACGTGCTTTTATCTTACATGCTTGAAAACTCGGTTTCTTCTTGTTCAGCAAGAATGCGGATCAGGTAAAGCACGTGGATCTCGTGTTTTTGATATAACTAGGCCTTAATGACCTTTTACTGCCTTCGTGCAATTTGTGTATTCGCCTAAGTTATGGATAGAGACCTCTGACTTTTCCCAACCTACTGGAAAAACTACAGAAATAAAGTTCGTTCATGTATTGTGATATAACATACTTTTCTGAAGCAAGAATAGTGGATACAGAGCCTTCTCCCAGTTCCATAATATTAGGTGTATTGAAATTACTGACGCTGTAAATGTAGCACTGAGCAGGAGTGACTACTATAATACGCTTATAGCCAACTGCGATCTGTATAACACGTTCTGGAAATTCCAGTCTCTCCGTGGAATCATTATTGATGTCACGAACTTGCAAACATTTTCTACTCACGAGTACGAGTTCAAAATTCAGCCATTCAAAACGTCTGCGCATTACATAGTTATGAAAGTGATTTAATAACATAAAATTAAATTTATGGGGTTTAAGAAACAGTTTGTGTCTCATATCAGATTTACATATAAGAAGGTATAGGTACTTGTAGTTCTAAGGCTGAGTTACAGTCCTAAAATTGTGGATAAGTATCTTATACATTGCATTCCAAATGAGAACTAATCCCGATTTTAGGCTACAGCTGGTAATACCTACTTCAGTCTGCGAAACAGTAACGTTTATAATACGAATAGGTAGGTAACATTAATTGTGAAAGTACATACCTACAGTAAAAACCTAACAAATACTGAATACCTTTCAATTATATGAGCCAGCAACAGATTACCATTAGCACAAGCACACGCGACTTGGATGCCGTCACTAGACCAAGATATACAGTATATACTGCCACTGTCCGGCATTTCTAAGCAATGCGACCACTGTAATTTATTCTCTGTTTAAGTACTAGGCGGATAACTTGAACACATAACTCAAAGATGCTACAATATTCTTTAAGATACTTTTAGCATCCAACCCGATTAAACAAAATACTTACTCCTGCTCTGTCGCACAAACGTAACGTATTAAAAGAACCAACAGCAAATAGGTCGCCGGCAGGAGCCCATCCAAGGGAGGTGATCGGATAATCATGGATGACACTGGCGTACAATTGTCTGCCATAGGTATCCCACACCTAAAATATCGAATCGTTTTGGTGAATAAGTCTGTATGAAAACTCCCTTTAATATCAATAACTTAATGTATGACCTTTTACCTTATACCTGCAATCTTCTCCTCCTGATATTATTAAATTATTGTTGACATTCCAAGAAACTTTGAGAATTAGGCCTTCGTGAGCTTTCCACTGAATATAAAATAAAAGAACTGAATAAATTAATCGTTGTGGTTTCTGAGTACATGTGCCTAACTCATCCAGAAAACACTAACATACCCGATTTGATTTGATATTTCCAGATAGTGATTTAATTACGAGCATTTTGTTACTTGTAAATAATATTTGATTGGAGTCTGGGCTCCAAGTGGCGCTATAAATAGGAGTTGCTTCTTGAACTAAAGTGGACCTCAGCATTCCACTTCTTGACCAAATCTTTATTTGACCGTCTTCGCCTCCTGAATTGACAGAATTGATAAGGTAATTTTAAAATAAAAAGTGTTAGTACTTTTTTCTTATTATTATTGCTGATACCATAAATTCAAATTAAAATTACTATATGTAAATGTATAGGCATATACAATTGAGTATAATGAAATATACAGGCAAGTACCAGTTAGTAGACTAGAACCATCTGTACTCCATTTTCCTACGAGCACAGCACCACGATGGGCTTCTATACTTTTTTCTATCCGACCATTCTTTCCAATTATGTGAAATCTACCTACAAGTTGAATAAAAAATTCAGTGTGTCATACCGTATACAGTTTTTAATCCCTTATTCATACCAAAATTTGAGAGTATAATTCTTGACCCATACCATCAGTTGAGGTCAACAATATTTGTTCCAAATTTTGCCGCTTCAATCCGCCTTGATTTCTCATAAAACAATGCATATCAATTGGATAAACATTATCGAGGAAGTCACATAACTTGGTGGCGTCCTTAGATACTAAATTCCACTTGAGTAGAACTCGATCGTCTCTGCGGAAGAAAAAGAAACACAATCTTAAACCAGTGCACTAGACTAAGAGTGGGCAAATTCCTTTAAAAAAATTTAAAAAAAAAACGCAGATACAAATACGGCGGCAGGAAATGATATGAAGATACCTTCCTCATAAATCACTGAAAATATGAATTAAATCACAGGTCAAAGATAACAATGAAAAAAAAAATCATTTTTATTCTTTTTGATTGAATGGACAAATTGTTGTACCAAGTTAGCATTTTATGAAAAATTTTCGTTCGGTTTACTTTTTTTTTTTTTTTTTTTTGTTTGCTTGCACAGAAAATTTTTGAACATATTGTTTTGGCATCTCGATTCCAGCCCTCTCCACCCTCGCCAACTACATCAAAGGGCTAGTGACGCCCTAACTTTCGCAGAAAATGATTTGATCAATACTATTTCACAAATCGTTGTATACCATAAATGCTTTGAATCGCGGTTAACGGCGTAGAAAGGATTATGTCATTCAATTTATTCGTCCACTCTTGCTAGATTTCACTTTTTATTTCACAATGGTTATAATATTATTATCAGTGCCTGTATGCCTGTATTACCATCGGTTCAATTTAGTGTTTTTTGTTGGTTTTTTTCGTTCTTCTTCTTCTAATAAGTCATTAGTATTCAACCTTTCGGACATCAACATAATTAACATAGGTAGGTACATAGGTATCGAAGATATGTTGACTCTATCAATGACGGTACCTATGTATCAACAACAGGAGCAAGCCTTTTTGACTATCTATTGTTGATGTTCATCTCGTCTTTCGTCTATTTAACTCTATATCAACAATAATCAACAACTTTGTGCTCATTAGAGATTACTACATCTTATGTGATAGTAACACATGATTATAGTCAACAAAATCACAGTGATATTTAGTGACATTATGAACAAATATCAATCCGAGATCTGATGAACATCTTATAAATAACACAAAATGAGAGTAATATTACCCGCATGAAAATATATCTTCTGATGAATTCCACCCAACAGCGCATAACGGATCTCGTGTCTCGGATTGTTTCAACGAAGTTATTTTGAATTTCATAATTCTTCTTCTATATTTTTAGGATTTTTTATTTCATTGACATCTAAATTCATGTTTAATACGTATCTAAAATTACCCTCGAGTCTAACAACTGATAAAAATTAACGATTACTAATAATTCGGATGAAATCACTTTTGTTGCCCTTACTGTTGCTCCTAGCAACCCAGCCGCATGCAAACATATTAACTGTAAGATTCGATTTCCGCGTAAGAGAGGTGGAACTGCCGATGAATTACACTTACGCTTAGTGTTAAAGCATGAATTGGTTGACTACAAAAAGGAATTCAGAAACGTCGAATGGACAATTTGCTTGAATCAATGACCAGTCGGCATTCGTTTTTCAACTGTATAATTATATACATTTGCTTTTATACTCCAAGTAGACCTGCAATTTCACCACTAAAATAATTTGATGCGTTAATGAAACAATAATAATCTAACATCATCTCACGCTCAGAGTAGATCGGCAGTTTCACAACTACAATTATATTGTGTTTAAATTAGCCATCAATACTTAATCAATTTGTTTTCTTTTTCTTTCTTCTCTACTAAATAATATTCTTTTTTACTCTGTGATTGGTAAATAAATCAATTTATTCACAGGACGTTGAAACTCGGACATCTACGGCATTTTTCTTCTCGTTCTTGAATAGAGAAAATCCATTCATTCGTATTCGGACTGTTACTACCCGAATTTTTTGATCCGAGCCTGGACGAAAGAAAAGTCGACAAATATTTCTTTTTCATTTAATTTCTTAATATTTTATTTATTTTATTTAACTATAAATTTTAACTTAATTTCTTTTTTAATTTAACTTTTTTTCTGGTAACGTCGAGAGGGTGAGATTTTTAGTGTTACCTCCAGGGTTGGGAAAGCCGAAACTCTGATTACCCTTAGCTTCTAGATTCGGCTTCAGAGATAGCACAATTACTTTTAAACTTCAAAATTCAGATTCAGTTTCAGATTGCCAACCTTGGTTACCGCGCTAGATTTTTTTGTTTTGCTTAATTTTAATGGACTGAACAGCCCACTTGGATGTTTGTAATGTACTAATATTAATTTGCAATTGTCATTATTCGTTAAACACGGAAAATTTTTGTGTGATGTTGGTTAGAGGTTTGAGAAAGGTCTATTCGAAGCAGTGTATTGCAACTGAAAAATTCTGCTTCGGCTTTTGGCTTAAACTTTTGACCTTGAGAAAATATACGGTTTAATACAGCTTTACTTTCAGCTTTAGCTGTTGCCATACATTAATTTATTCTGGATTACAAAATTTTGACTTTTGGCTTTTGACTTTTTGCTGGAAAATTTGGCTGAATATGGCTTTCAGCTTTCAGCTGGCTGCAATATACTCAGTCAACAGTCACTCATTCAAAGTTCGAAGACCAGTAGTGCGCTAGCATGGCAGCATGGGACTTTCCTTCCTTTCGACACTCAAGGACATGATTCTTATCAATGTTAGGACTCTCAAGCAGGGCCTTAGAGTG
Source organism: Acanthococcus lagerstroemiae (assembly GCA_031841125.1). Classification (NCBI taxonomy): domain Eukaryota; kingdom Metazoa; phylum Arthropoda; class Insecta; order Hemiptera; family Eriococcidae; genus Acanthococcus; species Acanthococcus lagerstroemiae. Next base: position 35,896,306 of record CM063108.1, on the reverse strand, counting down.
GAGCGGAGTGCGGAGCACCGGAGCAAGCCTTTTTAACTCCTCGGAGCGGTGGATGGAGTGGAGCAAAAAAATTTGACACACGCGAAATAATGAAACATTGGAGCGGAGCAAAAAAATTTGAAACCCCGGGAGCGAAGCATGAATGGAGCAAAAAATGCGTGGATGTGGAAACACAGCATAAAAAATTCAGTTTTGTCCCTAACAGTCGGTTATCTGATCGATTGAGAGCACAGAGCGGCGCAAAAAATTTTGATTGTTGGAGCGGAGCAACAAATTTTTGACCCCTCCGAGCGGAGCAACACAGTAAATTGGACTTGCTCCAAGACCCTGGTCTCAAGCCTTGTATTGTAGTATCCAATGAAGAAAATTGCTTTTTTATTTTTATTTTATCACAAATGCGTCTGAAATTTATTCTCAAGGCAAATTCAAACAAAAATCAGTAGCTTATAAACCTTGAAGTAAAACTTAAGACTAGTTTTTTCGCAAAAATCTGGTTGACAGCCGTTTGAAAATCGCTAAGGCTCTCATGCTTAGAACGAGTAAAGACAGCCGCCATTTTCTGTTCAGTATCCACAGGCACGATGTGCCTCAATATGGCGGCCTAGTATACCTATGCTTTAGCTATACCTTACTGAAACTGAGAAAATTACTGATAGCTGATAACTATGATAAGGTGATCGGTAAGTTTTTATTTCGAACAATTGAATATTAAGCCAAGTACCGCTGTGGGGTATTTGATTGCCTTCTTCAATTACATACCATTCGTATTCATTTATCAAACAGTCATCGTATGTACGAAAATATGCTTATTGACCCAATGGAGGTGAATATCAACTCGGATTGTCAAGATATTCTCTCGGAATTGAGAACGTTCATAGCCGGAGCAGCTCGTCCATCAGACATAAATCACCTCAGCTTAGTAAGGACTGCAGTATCCCTACTAAAAACCGTACCAGCCGCACGAGAAGCTCTGTTGGAATATTTTGGCATAGTGTTTCATAACTATATTGCCAAGTACTTGGCGTTACTTGAGGTATTACATTGAAATTTTTGAACTTACTTTAATAAGATTCATTACGGCATCGATAGTAACAAAATCATTTCTCCCGCAGAATGGTACTTTCACTGTCGCTTCCTTAAATGAAAGTGATGCCCTTGTGGAAGAAGAAATGCCTCTGATTGAAATCCAAGACGTGTTATGTCAGTTTGTGAAACGAAATTCCGAAGCATGGGCACCGATTGTATCAACTTGGTCATTGGAATTGTTAGGTATGCGGTTTAGTTTGAAAAGCAACTTTTAGGTGCTAGGCCCTATCTTATAATTCGTTACTGAAACATAAACTTTATCATTCAGGTGATATTTCTAGCCGATACGTATCGAATAATCAAGTTCGTTCTACATTAAATGAGAGACTGCAATTATGGACTGCTTGTGGAGCTACTCGAACGTTGTTAGATATAAACACTCAGTGTATGTCGTGCCTGATGTACTCAAACACTGAAACTTGTATCAACGCCTTGCTAGGTTTGTTCTGCATGATAACCAAACGTTTGCGGTGTTTTCGTTGTGTATTGTAAGGCGAATTAAGAAATTTATAGCATTTGGTAATGTTCGCTCACCCAGTTTTTGTTATTTTTCAGATATGAGCGTTTTACATAACCCTCATTTTGATTGGGTGGTTGTTCATGTGGGTAGTTCTTTTCCAGAAACAGTTATTAACAAAGTTCTTACCTGTGGGCTAAAGGATTTCTGTATCAATGAACAAGCTACCCAGGTTTGAATCTCGCCATCTATCCTCGTAATGCCGTATTTTCCCGTTCTGTTACTATTGGCTTTTATTTTCAGACTCCTAAACTGAATTCAGTGGTCGGAATATTGGGTCATTTAGCGGGTACTCACTTCACTGAGATTAAAAATGCCCTCGTCAACCTGTTTCAGGTAATTTTACTTCTCTGAACGTGTTTCTTTTCACATGTATCAATCTGCACTGAGGTTCAGTTTTGTTTTTACAGTGGAGCTTAGAAGAAACAAATGATGACAAGAACACTTCAATGCAAAAAGTAGCTACTGTTCCTTACTTGTTGCACTTAGCTTCGTTGTCACCAGTTCTGTTGAAGGCTTTGTCAGCGAACACTTTACAGTCTTGTGAGTACATATTATATTTTAATGTTTTTTTTTTCAGCGAATCGATGATACAGCTCATGTGCTGATAAGTTTGTTTTCTGTGTTCCAGTGAACATGAACGTGTTGATGAGACTTAGCAAATTAGCTACAGACTGGTGGTGTTACTTCAGCAATGGAAGACAAGGACTGTTGGATTTAGTTGTTCATTTATTATTATACTTAGAAAATGGAATTTATCATATTCTGACGATGTTATTTGAAACTGCATCTCTGAAGCAGCCTGAGCTTATGTCAGTTTCACTAACGGCTCAAGAAATAGTCGGTATGAAGTATAGTTTTTTGTGTATAAGTGATATGAATCATAATTTTTTTCCTGGATTACAAGCAATTACTGACATTCTGAACGCGTGAATTGGTTTGTAAATCAATTTATAACCAAACTATAAATTTTAACTTCTTGTTTTTCTAGAGCTGCTTATCAGCGAGATGGATTTATTATTACGAATCACGGATTCTACTCCTCCACTTATCAGATTATTCTATTCTCATATGCCTTTGTTAAAGCGTCTATTGCTGTCCGACAATGCTCTCAAATCTTCATACGCCACCAGACTATTCATGGTACTAGGTAATGATTTTTAGAGTTTCTAGTTCAATGGTATCCAGCTGATTGTGACAATATGGTGTATTTCGTAAACTTTTTACAATTCGCAGGGAGTTACAATAGTCAACTGCTATCCTCCTGCGTAGCATACTTGTTGAATAGAGCTGTTACTGAAGTTCAAGTTGAAAGATTAGTCGAAATCACCAGAAGTCTGAAAGACATGAAATTCTTCTCGTATGCTTTCTGCTTAGCCCTTCAATACAGCTCTGTCGAAAACGTGATCGTGACCGAAGACTTGAACGTGTCGTTGGTACTGTGGAAAAATGTATCAACTCTATTGAAGTTAGTATGAGCTATGATAAATGAGTTGGCATTTCGTGTTTACTCACGATGCACCCTTACAGTAAGCTGAATTTACATATTATGCATTATGGTTTTATTTTTTGTTTTAGACATGAAAAACGATATAGAAACACTAGTCGACCGGTGTTCCATGGCCTTACGGATAACTTCTGCAAGGTCTTAGAGGGTCTAAAAGAGCATCACTGCGATGTAGCTGCGTCTCGTATCATCGTGTCAGTGATCTATTCTTTATTAGAAGAAATGCAACGACCGTTATCGGTTGAAGAGACACTCTCCTTAACAGAGGCCACCGTGATGTTCTTTTACAGCGGTATTGTTTGCGACCAAGGTTAAAACCTTAAATTATTGATATCTTTTATCGTATTGTATTTCTGCCCTAATTTCAACCTGGAAGTAGCTTTGCCAAGTTTCTTCCGAGAATCCTCGAAATTGCTAAAATATTGTAATTCGTTGTTCTCAGTTGTGAGTTTCTTCTCTAGAAAGTGGCGCCTTTGTGTTTATTTATTCCAATATTGGGCAGTAGATCCTTTGTCTGTCCAAAACGGCATCCCTCGTCGTACTCTTTCTGCTGTATTGTTTCTCTTATTGAAAATATTTTAACAGATGAAACGAATCTGCTGAAAGGCTGTCAGCTGGTTAATAATCTGCTGTCGAAGGTTTGCTTATTCAGCAATATCGCTCGCAATCAAGCAGTCAGACTTCTGATCGAAACTGCTTTGTATCCGCCAGTTTCTCCCGTCTTCGGAGCTATCGTCAAACCAGATCCGGATGCTCTACCGCAACCAGAAGTGTCATTATTAAAGGAAAACATAAAACAAGTACGTTTACTCCGATTTTATTTCTAAAACTTCGCCTTGGTAGTTCAGAATAAATTTTTGATGGATTTGTGGGGCATCGAACCAGTCATATTCATATTATCATTTCTCTGGTAATGTTATCAGTTATTTGCAGATACAGCTGAAGTTCAGCTGAAATTTGCAATCCTTTGACATTTTCCAAGATAATAATCTCATGGTCGCCCAAAGCGCAATGTCCGTATTCCATACTGGTATTGTCGGTAGTGGTTTACGCCCCCGGCATTATTATCAGTTATTTGCAGATACAGCTGACGTTTGCAATCCCTTGTATGTTTTTCAGGGTAATAATCTCATGGTCGCCCAAAGCGCAATGTCCGTATTCCATAACGGTATCATCGGTAGCGGCTTACGTGAAACATACATCAAAGCCAAAGTACCACCTGAGAAAATCAAATCGAATACCCAGCATCTGATGAACGCGTTACGTTCGTGTTGTCTTCTCGACAGTAGTAATATCCAACTCGAAGCTGTGACAAACGTTGCTCTACTTCTAGTTCAGCTTATATCACCTGACGTCATGTTCAATGGACTGCCGTGGCCGGAAGAGGAGTTCTGCAAGGTACGTTGGCTTCAGTAATACAGTTTCAAATTTGTGGAACACCCGTTATCCGTTGAATTGTTCATCAGGTTACCATCGAACGCGATCTTTGTATAAGAAAAGCCTTTGACACCACTCCATTGTTGTGGACTTTGCTGAAATTTGTCGCGATACACCGTCCGGCATTGTGCTATTGCTCGGTTCTGCTGCGTGCCATCACCGCGAGTTTGATCGCGCAGTGGAGCTCGGCCAGCCAAGGACGTTCGCTGAAACAGGACGTACAGCTGGTGGACACTTCAGTAACGTTACTGGAGATTCTGTCGCTTGGACAGCTATTACCGCCACCGCTGAGCGGCATCCGAGATATTATACCGCATCTGCTCGCGCACCATGTAAGTACATCGGACTTCGGGTACGCCCGGAAAGTGAATTATTTCATCGAACTTCTCCAGTAATATCGTTCTGTTTTAGGTTCTGTTGATATTCCGGGAATGCGTTTGGAACTACATGCGAGACCACGTGCCCTCACCCGCCTTATTCACCAAAGACGGAAATGGTGTTATGTGGAGAGATCCAACGCTGTCGAAGCCCACGAAGCAGTATACCGAGACATTACGAATCGTCATGCTAAACAACATCGATAAATTGGGCGATCTGTACAATCAGTTGTTCACGACCACGAATGCCGAAAACGATTGAATGCGTCTATTGTCAAGAGGTAAAAAAGTTCTAAGCGCTGTTGAAACTCGTCACATCGGTAAGTGCTGATTTGAGTACGTGTACTGATGCCGCTACAAACGAGATGTTTGACATGTCTGATGCCTAGTCGAGGTTGGAATCACTTCCGCTGACAGTGAACCTAATAATTAACTTGAAGGTTGCTGGTAATCTTGTTAATAATGTCTAATGTATGTAAAAATTTTGTGAATTCGAAAGGGGGAAAGTCAAGTTGAATGAGCTTCGATAATTGAAGTTCGGAACTATATTTTATTATGATTACCACGAGTAATAAATAATTTTCAATTTTCAATGCATTCATTGTTAGAGATGAGCATGTAACCCGAATGTGAGAGGAAAATAAATAGGACTTGTTTAGAAACTAAAATCATGTCTAGGACCTGCGTTGGATTCTCGTGCCTGTTGACTTGCTTCATTTTAGTGGTTCAATATCAGACTGGTGCACTCGAGATTTTCTTGTGGAGATAGTTTCTGGTGAATTGAAAATTGATTTCCTTTTATTGCCTAGTAGAAGCACTAGTGCGAGAACTTCAAAATTTTTTCTAGTATGATATTACAATATGTGAGCATAATTTGTTGTGGAATGAGCTAAAAACCCTTTGAATATGCCCCCATGGACTATTATTATACCTCTAGAATCGGATATCCTCTTTGCCATATCATCACGTAGATTTATCTGTCAGAGAATGAAACATCTGCCTGCCATGTTCCATGTTCGTATATAGGTAAGTCTTATATTTCGTTGTTCTATTAGGATGGCATTCGGAGTATCATGTAATTGCTGTAAATATTTTTTGTTAGGGATGCTTCGGAAGTATGAATTCGGTAACTTCTTGTTCCTGTTAGCTGACCTGCTAGCTTCGTTAGCCGAACTGGAGTAATCGTGAAAATATTGGATAGAATATCATTGACTCGCGAGGATTAAAATTTCGCTGAACGGTGAGTAATTTTCGTTGTCTAATATCTTATGCGAAATGTTTTTGAAGTGGGGGGGGGGGGGGTCCTCTCTCAAACGTATTTGAAATTACCAGGAAATCAAAATAAAAAAGGTCTGCTTTAGAGCAAACATGGTTTCTTCTCTTGAAAGGGCCATTCTCAGAGGATGTCGACGTTGACTATACATTTATGTCAGTGGTATCAGACGTTTGTCAACTGATGCAGTTAATTTACTGAAAACAGACTTTTACAAACAGAAAATTTTATGCAAATATAGACACAAAAATGTGTGAAACCGAATGAACTGAGTATTTAGTGTTTTATAATCCTGAAAAATGTACATTTTTGAGCTTTGGATTTTGCTTAACGGCAAGTCCTTGATTAAAAAGTATTCGTTTTCATGTAAATTCAGATCAATTGAAAATTTCAAACTGGTCTTGATAGTTACTGTTGATCATAAAAAACGATTATTTCATCTAAGGAGTTGTTTCTGCCATTCTGTTGGAAAATTATTTTAGTCTTGCATTGTCTTTTGGACCCACTTTCTTTTTTAGGTCGGTAAGAGCGGATTACTAAATTTGAAAATTTGAAAACTGCCAGTTCGAGGGTTAGTGTTTGGTGAAGCGTATGACGATGCACGCATGCCAAAGTGGCTCCCCAGATACTGCACCCCTGGCTCCTGAAATTACCCTCTCGAGTATCGCATCAATGACCAGAGGGGAGTAGTCTGGAGGTTTTACACTACATGTCTACATTTTGGATGAGTCTTGAGTCACTATTCAAGAATCCTAAAATAAAGGTGGCTTCTTTGAAAGTGGTAGATTAAATATCAGAAGGTCCTGCGAGAAAGTTGATGATTATTTTCAAATAGAAATCACAGCTTTCTTTCCGGAAATAACTAGTTTCTAAACGATCAGTAAGGAATGCAAAATATCTATGTGGAGATGGGTTGGGGATTAGAAAATTTCAAGTTGTACGTTAAGAAGAAGAAAATAGAACCACTGTATTTGTAGCATTTAACAAGCAACAAATTTCAAGGCTACAATCTTATAACTCTGATCAGTAAACTTGAAAAATAGTGACGGAGGGAGTCATGGAAGAGTGGGCTAAGGCTTTTCAATGGCTTCGAATCACATGCTATATGCTTGCTTGCATATTTTAATGTACATTACTGATATTCCGGCTTTGAGCTTCACCTTCCAGAAATTTCACGGTATCTATGCTGAAAGTTTTAGCCAGTGTAAATTTTATTAATTTTGCCTTAGAAGAAGCAAATAATCGAAAGCTAGGAAGTCAGAATGACGGTACTTCAGCGCTTGACAGTATGCTTCGCTTTTAATAGATGTTCTGTTTTTATTATGAGACTGTATAACTGTAATGCTATAAAGTGCAAAACTTGACTTAAATTCTTAAACTCGTGAACTCATTATAATTAGGTAGTTTCATTTTGAAGGAAATGAAGGGATGATGTTCAAGTTCCTGTCCGTATTTTAAAGAAATAATGTTAATCTTGGTTAATATTCATTTTAATTTTCATTCCTTATACATGTCGTCGGTCTGGTGGAACTTTCTGCTTATTATGTGTTTTAGGTCTCTTTTCCCAAACATCCTTCATTATAGGCATGTTAAGAAATTCGGCTATCATACCATAGGATATTATATAGATGTATAGAGGGACTCAGAGCCTGCCCAGAGCTACTCAGATTTATGTAGATCCGGGTCTGAAGCAAATTTGAATTTATCTCCAGCTCCGGTAAACTTGCTTCGCATCCGATTATTCTTAGTTGGAGGAAGGTGTGTTGGGGGAGATTAAGAGAGAGAGATGGAGGAAGAGGAAAGTTGGAGATTAAAAATTCGAATAAAGTATAAACTATGGGTTTCTTCGGTGGCTAATTCCGATTATATGAACAGATTCTTGATTCGGCCCCGATTTTGGTCTGAAATTCCAAATAATTTTACCTTTACTCTCCAATGAAAACGACCCACCGCACCTTGAATTTTCCTGACAATTTTTTGTAAGAACTTTTTGACACTTCTTTTGGTCGTTCCGTGTTTGTAAGAGTTTTTGGGTTGCAGATTTCGAATATTTTCAATTCGGCCCCGATTTGGAGCCCATAAATTCAGATTTTGTAACCGACATGGGTCAAAATTAAGTTTTGGCTTACAAAATTGAAGAAATCGATTTTTTCTGCAGAAATGATAAGGAAACCAAGCGAAGGAAGTGCGAGGGCAGGTCTCACGATAAACATGCAAAAGACAAAAATCATATCCAATAACACAGAGGAGGGGGCAATAAAAATGAAAATAGAAATAGTTCAAAAACATACATATCTCGGCCAACTACTAACTTTTAAAAATGCATAAGAGAAGGAGGTTAACCTAAGAATCAATAAGAAGTAGGAAAAATTCTGGAGTCCGAACGATATATTCAAAGAAAATTTTAGCTACAAAAACAAAAGTGAAATTTTCAATACATTGTGTACCACCTGCCCTAACATACGGGTGTCAAACATAGCGATTAAGTGCAAAAATTTTGAACAAAATTAGGGTAACTCAAAACTCAATGAAAAGATCAATGCCGGGGATAACAAGAAGGGACAGGGTAAGAATCTTGGCTATCAAAAGGAAAAAGATTCATTAACAGTTCAGTTTGGCAGATCAAAATAACAAACTGGGGTGAGTGGGACACATCTCCCGTCTCAAAGACACGACCGATGTAATTATAGAACCACCAAGGACGTACCGATACGGAGGTAGGGGGCAGCTTACCCCCCCCCCCTATGTAGGCATTTTTTATTCAACAGTTGGGGAAATTCACCATTTCAGCCAGGCGGATTTGGGAAAATCGAACAAGTCGAACAAATGGTTTTTTTTTTTTGCTTTGATACTTGGAAATCAAGTTGAGAAGTTAGAAAAATCCAACAAATCCGGCCTTTTTTTTGTGCTTCGATACTTGGAAATTTTGAGTTGAGTCAGTTGGGACTTTCACAATTTTTGCTCCCCCCCCCCCAGGAAAAACTCTTCGGTACGTCCCTAAGGACCACCTTTTGGCAACCGATGGATGGCAAAAAAAAAGAAGAGGTTAACACAAGTTAAGATGGAAAGACGACATAAATTAATTTCTAAATAGTTAGAACTTTCAAAGAATAACGAGGAATATAAAAACGGATGGGAGCGTCTACAGGAAACCTTTGCCCGTCATGGGTCGTGTTGGGGGGGGGGAGGCGAGCCTCATTTTGGGGCCGCTAAACCCTAAACTACTATGTATTAAGTACACATAATCCCCTTACTAAAGATTTTTTGAATTTGAATTGCGTGGAGTTCGACAGCACGCGCAACTTACCTGCAACAAAATCAACAATCGACATTTTCCAACTCTGTAGTTGAGTTGTTCGTATCCGCATTGCTCGAAAATCCATCCAGTTTGCTTTGGATATTGGATTTCTGCCCTCTTGATTGCAGTGGCGTGGCTGGTTGGTACCCAGCGTGTGCTCTTCTGAGAAAATAATTAGGCTCGTTGGCATTTGATTGACTACTGGGCTGAATGATTTGTAATGATAGGGCTCCTCTCATCGATATTTCTTGGTATAAGGAGCGCTGTGGCACCTGTGATAATTGAATTTTGTCGGCACCGAAACTGATTATTGACCTAAGTCTTCATGTTTCCTAGAATCTAGATAGTTGTACACTCTTGTTTTACTATTTTTCTAGAATTTTTGCCAAATTAGATACTGAGGATGTAGGCCTTCTCTTGAGTGTTACCTTAACGTGATGAGGAGGCTTAAGCTTAAAAAGTTGAGGGGAAAAGGCTCTTTATGAGGTTATATATTGTTAAAATCGCGACCGAAAGCACCTAGGAGAAGGCAAACGCCGAGAGATATAAACCCTGTTTAAAGCAATGAAAAATTACAACAGTATCTCTTTCCAGGAAATGTAGCCTTTCCCAGATATTATTTACTGGTGATGGCGGTTCAGCAGGTATATATATAATTTTTCCGGACGTAAAAAGCTCCCCATTTGGATGTCCAGGTGGGAGCTGTTTGGAGGAGCATCATCATCGGAAAGTTTTAAAAGAAAAGCGCAATGAAAATAGGAAGTTAGAATGTGAGAAACTTGAATGGAGTTGGAAGATTAGAGAATCTTATGAGAAAAATGAAGAGACTTAACCTAGGAATAGTTAGGAATAAGTGAAGTAAGGTGGAAAGAGGAGAATGATTTTTGGTCAGGAGACTTTAGAATAATAAATACAAAGATAATAAAAGGGCAAGCAGGCGTCGGAATTGTAATGAATAGACAAACAGGTAATAAAGTTATATATATTATAAACAACGAGTGAAAGGTTAATCTTGATAAAAATCAATAGCGAACCAGTACTTACAACAATAATACAAGTGTATAATATGCCTACTAATACTCACGAGGACGAAGAAATTGAGGAGGTATATCAAGAATTAGAAGAACTAATGAAGCATGTTATAGAGAGGAGGAGAACCTTATTATTCGACTTCGAAATACAAATTAAGTATAATGTGTAATTATTTTGGTACTGTCATAAAATAGACTCCTTTTAGCTACTTTTCTGATGTTCACATTAGATGAATCGATGCGGTGTGTCCACAAATTGGGTCATCTTCATTATTTGACCTACCATTTTCCCTTGGAACATGTAAAATGCGATCTCATATTGCATCGTGTACCTTGAAACTGGAAAAAATTCAAATAAAATTCGATAATATTAGCTCAGTTTCTAAAAAATTATTATCAATTCTGTATTATTTATCTTAGGTATGCCGCGAAGTAAACAAGGCATTAAACGAAAGCCCATTTTTCAGTTTTTGATTTTGTAATTTTTATTTTGTTCATTGGTACTGTAATGGAAGAATTTTTTTCAACTCACCTCAGCTTATTTCAGCAATTCAGCTAACTGAGGAAACTAAAACCACTATTTCTGATCCACTTTTCGAGGCACATGAGGTACGTTTCAAGGTACACGAGGTGATGTTTCAAGGTACAATAGGGTGTTGTACCTTAGAAGAAATTTATCAAATTTTCAATTCAAATTGTAGGGTTTCAGTTTATCGTAAATTTGAGATCAACTTAACCATTTGGAGCGTTTTTACCAGTACTTTTATCCTACGTGCTTCAGTTTTACTTTCAGTCACTAGAGGTTGAAAAAACAGGAAACAGTGCGGAGGAAGAATGGGGTAAGATGAAGGGGGGCATATTAAAATCAGCTGAAGAAAATCTGGGTAAATTTAAGAGAGAAGAAAAAAAAACCGTCGATGAAGGAAGAAATCCTCAGAAAGATGGATGAACGAAGAAAATATAAGAATGCAAACGATAGGGAAGGTAGATTAGCTTATCAAAGGTTCAGGAATGAAATAAAGAGAGAGTGTAAAAAAGCAAAGGAGGAATGTATGAAAGAAAAAAGTGATAAGCTAGATCAGTTTATGAATAAGGAACCAATAGACTTGGCCTATAGAAAAGTAAAAATGGAGTTTGGAGAAAAAAGGAAGAAAGCAAGAATATAACGAATAAGGAGGGTGAGCCTATTTACACAGCTGAAGGAAAAGTGAAAAGGTGGGTAGGGTATGTAGAAGGTAATAATTGGGATGGAGAGATAAGAATGGCGAGGGAAAAAGATGTGGAAGAAGATGAGAGAGAAGACTCAATTTTAAGAGGTAAATTTGAGAAAGCATTGAGAGATTTAAAGAAAGGGAAAGCTCCAGGAATGGATGAGATACCAGCTGAATAATACAGAACTTAGGAGAATATGTACTTAGGTAATAGATTGTACAAATTAGTATGTTATATTTATGATAAAGGGGAAATTCCAGAGGACTTTAAAAAGAGTGCTAGTGTAACTATACCAAAAAAACCCTGAGCAGATAATGAGTGTGAAAATTATCGAACAATTAGTCCTCTTTCGCATGCGTCAAAAATGTTAACTAGGATAATTTATAGGAGAACTGAGAATAGAATAGATGCAGAACTAGGAGACGATCAGTTTGGATTTAGAAAAAGTAGAGGTACTAGGGAAGCAGTGTTAGCTTTGAGATTAACTATTGATGGGAGACTCAAAAAAGGGGCAGGATACATATATGGCATTCGTTGATATTGGAAAAGCTTTTGACAATGTTAAATGAAGTAAAATGTTTGATATTCCAAAAACGATATAGGAATAAAATTTAAAGAAAAATAAGTTATTTTAAATTTATTTGTGGCGCATACGATTAGGGACCAGTTGACCAAAAGTACCATGTTACAGGAAAAGCGTTTAAAATTCAAAGTTTTTTTTTGTTTTTTTTTTTGTAATTACCGTTCTGTTACTTACCAAGAGGTCATACACACTACCACAGGCTCCCCTAATCTCTTGTTCATTCTTTTCGGGGATAATGTCCAACGTTTTACAAAGAATTTAAATGTTTGATGATCTCCGAAGAATTTCATCGAAAAATGTTAGGAAAATTCTCCAATGATTTTCAACGAGAATTTCATCGGAAATTTTCGGATCAGAGTCCCTTAAACGGTAAGAGTAGACAGGCATTCATGCAGCAGGATAAGTTGCCTACATTAGAAGATTGGAGGTTCCCAGTGACAAATGCGAGACTCCTTCAGCGGATACCTAGGCAACTCATCCTGACAACGGGGAAATGTATTTGCCTGCTCTCGCATTTAAAAGAGCAAAAAGAAAATATGTCCAGTATTCATGGAAAATTGTTTTCGAATAATTTAATTTTACATAAGAACATGCCATTTCCTTTTTGTACTTTTTTTTTTTTTTTTTTTTTTTTTTTTTTTTAAATTTATGAAAGAATGAAAAATTTTAACTTGCCTCGTTTAAAACTGCAATGAGGTCTGGTTGGCCGAACGGATAGCGTGCTGGACTTGGAATCCGGAGGTGCCGGGTTCGAGCCCACGTAGCAGCTCGCTACATTTCGACCTAGGCCGATTTTTTGGCAAGATGAGAAGAGGGCTAAGACAGCCCTAACAGCCTCCCCGACGTCTCTGAAGTAATGCTCGAAAGGGCGGATTCCAGGGCTTGGGTTGATAGTAAATTAGAAGAAAAGAGTACTTAAAACTGCAATATCTCTCTGAATTTTCAAGATAGAGAATCGGGGGTTGGTTTTATTCGATTTCTAAGGGATTTTTACATTTTAGCCAGAAAAGTAAAAATCGAAACAATGGTCAACTGGTCCGTTTTTGTATGCGTCCTCGCATACAAAGGACAAAAAGCCAAATTAAGAACAGAAGGAGAGAAAGGGAAGGCTAACACAGAAAAAGGTGTAAGGCAGGGGTGCTCCTTATCTTCAGTATTATTTAATCTGTATATAAAGTGGGCCATAAAAGAAATGAAAGAAAAATTTGAAGCAGGTGTCACTATACATAGAGAGCGAGTAATGATCTCGGGTTTGTAGATGATAATATTAGCTGGAAGGAGTATTGATTTGGTAAACATTTTAAATGAAATGGAGGAGATTTTGAGTGTAGAATATCGTATGAGAATAAATCAAAATAAAATTAAGATAATGGTACGTAATCGATGTGAATATGATAGCTTAAATATAAATATTGGGCGGAAAGAAATTGAAGTAAGCGAATTTCGCTATTTAGGGTGTGACATAACAAAAGATGGAAGGAATAAAAGGAATATTAGTTGTAGAATAGCACAAGCCAAATTAGCATTTTATCGAAAAAGTAATCTTTTCAAATCAAAAATAAATCTGGAAATCATAAAAATTATTCTTGAAAATCTATGTTTGGAGTGTAGCTTTGTATGAATGTGAAACTTGGACCATATAAAAACCAGAGGAGAGAGGGATCAAAGCTTTTGAGGTGTGGTGCTATAGGCGGGTACTTAGCATCAAATGGACGGATAAAGTAAGAAATGAGGAAGTACTTAACAGAGTTGGAGGTAAAATGGATATTCGGAATTGTCAGAAGAGAAGGAGAGATAAACGAATAGGGCATAACTTGAGGCACCCAGGAATAATATCACTACTGCGAGAAGGAAGAGTGGAAGGAAAGAACTGGTTATGTCGGCGCAGATTCCAGTATGTTCAGCAGATAATCAAGGATGTCAAATGTAAGTGTTATTACGAAATGAAAGAATTTCCACAAGATAGGGAGAAATGGAGAGCTACATCACACCGGTCGTAAGACTGATAACCTCGTCATCATCATCATCAAGGATAGAGGTCTATACGGGTCATTATTATAGCCTCCTTAGTGTTGTGGGTGTATTATCGAGTCTTCAAATTGGTCAGGAAATGTTTCTGTTTCTATGTACTTCCTTGTCTTCCAATTCTCACTCGCCGGTTTTTAGGAATGATCGCGTGTTTAGGGTTAGTGCTCTCGCATTATTAAACGAAAATCGAAGAAAGTGACTCTAAGCAATACGTCAACCGGGTCCCTCGTAATCCCAGCTGTTCAATTCAGAAGAAACCTAAAAAGTTTAAATGTGTGAGCGTTGAAACGAGTATAAACCTGAGAGGCCTACTCGGATGGGGGAATTACCAAACCGTTATCCCTTAATCGATACCGCCGAAATTATCTGCAGTTCTAATTTCTTTCGAACGTAGGTATTGTTTTTCCTTCCAAATCACGATAGTGCCCTGTTTGATCAATATTGTACTCTGAAAATTTGGAAAATCTTAATTTTAACTCGCGATCGCGGAAACCAGTCGTTCGCCAATTTGCAGCACTCGTAAACGATTAACGATCGGTGCACTAATTACGAGTTGCATTTAGTATGTGCACTGCAATGCTCTGAATCGAGTTCGTTTTATTCACTCATTAATTGCTTTTTAACGTTACGTCCTCGTAGTAAAACAGCGTGTAATTAATCCTGCACAACTGAATCGGCTCCATCGCCGGTGCGCTCTCTCGTCGAATCTGCATATTTATCGGTTCGAAGTCGATTATGGTTTGTGTTCCACTGCGTTTTTCTAATGGATTTTGAGGCTGCAGTCAAATGCAGTTCGCTGCTCGTCGTTTTCATTCTGATTTCGACGAACACGGTCGATTCCGCGGGTTCGCATCACCACGAGGTCACATTTGGAGGAAGGTTCGTTACATTTTTAGCTTCGATTTACAAACTGGTTACAGGATTACAGGATGTCTACCAGTCATAAATGCCATGAAAAAGTCATGAATTCAGTGTTGTATATTTAATGTGTTTTTTTCTCAAAATTCATAAATTCTCTACAAATTTCCCTGGGAAAAAGAAAACATGAAAAGTCATCCTCCTTTTTTGAAATGTGAACTCCGAAATATTAGCAAAAAAAGAAAGTGAACAAGTGTCACTGAAACGTCGAAATTAGTTTTTGCTTTTGCAATTATTTAGGACCTTTAACATAAGTATTGTGAGCGTGTGAAAAAAGCCGTGGAAAGGTCATGAAAAAATCATGAATTTCACAAATTTGTATTTGGTAGACACCGTGGATTAGCCGCTCGTGGTATCCGTTAGTCGATTATTCGATTTGCGCCGAAAATTTTCAAGTTTTGTTCTGGAACACTGATACTGAATTCCGATACTTATGAGGGAGGTATGGTGATAGGACGTACAAATTGTCTTTTCATTTAGTTGCTCAAAAATGTTAAATTTAGCTCCGTTTTCCCGAATTATTCTTCGTCGTGAGTTAGTGAAGCTCGAGTCCCGATCGAATTTAGTCCTGCAGTTTTTTTCTTCGTTGATGGTGGTCAGTCTCCCCCCTCCCTACTATAGGTCGGCTATTTGCGCTTGTGGGTACTGAAGAAAAATAACTTCAGCTCACTGTTTAATTCCCCATGGCATAGCGTGTCCGTTAAGACGACAGTAGCGCCCCATCATACTATACATTCTCAATACAATGGTCGCAATTTTCATTTATTTTATTTATTTATTTGATTTGAGCTGTAATTCAGTTAGGAAGCTGAAATGCTGATACGTTGTTCATAAAAGTAAAACGAACGTCAATCTTCTGGAGGGCCCGAATCGGACCATTCGGGGGATTGGGGGAGGGGGCAAGATGTGCGTTCCGCGGGTAAATGGTTCAAGATGAGCCCGATTGGTCCCGTTCAATTAAGAGCCAGAGGTACTCAAGTCGATTTCCTTTAGAAATTCTATCTCGCGAACCGTGAGTCTATCAAACGACAAAGAGTAACATAATTTTTCGTTGAGATCTACAAATTTGATAATAACCATTTTTATTGGAAGAACAACGGGTGGAGAGATTTTTGATGGGGTCGTGAGGCTCACTCAATATTTGTTCGGTAAAATTATTGCAGTATGGACGACAATATTCTGCACAATATGCTCCCTTCTAATATATGTAGATCATGCAATGTCCACATTTCATCAATTTGAGAAAGGGAGTGCCATTATTATACAAACTCAATTCATTCTTAGTTCACTAAATGTACTGGGTCGTATGTAGCAAATGTGAGGTGCTCCGTGAAAAGGGATCATATGTCGAAGAACTTGTTTTTTGGTTTTTCTTAGAATCTGGTAGCGCACAAATATACCTGCGTTTCCAAAAAAATTAAGTCTATAGTTTCAATACAGTCTGAAATGAAAGCAGCTGAAGTTTGAGGATGTGGAATCTTAAATTTGAGAAAAATGCGTTTAAGGTTGTGACACAGAAAAATACACGACAAATTCGATGTCTAGGCATCTACTGCACCAATCCATCTCAAATTTTGCTGTGATATCCTGCGGACATGTGTCAAAACATCTTGCAAAGTTCACAGACAATCAGTGCCTGTATGTAGAGGAATACAACTTTGAATATGGCAGTCCGTATGGAGAACAAGTGAAGGGTTGGTCTTGAAAAACTGATAATTCCGAAAACGAAAGTTCTGCAGGGTCATACATTTGAAAACAATGGCCCCCTCATCGTACGCGCAAACGTAAACAAGATTGATGCGACTTATGGTGTCTTTTCAGTGCACTAGCCTGTGGATCGTAACTCGTTTGTGAATTTGAAGTATCACGTCCTAGACGACGAGTTTTTACTATACACTGTAGCCAGGTGTGTCTAGAAGCAGTTTCCGTTGAAATCTAAAAAACAGATTTTCCGACTTGAAAACATATTTTGAGCTGTAGGGCAAAATTCACTTTTCCTATTTATGGTACCGTTTCACCGAACGCCTCGCAAATACTGGCTGTATTATATAGAAGGCGTTGTGACTTTCTAGTTATGGTGGTAATCAACTTTGTCGAAGTTAGGTGGCTTGAATCCCAGTTGGTTTTTTTTTTTAACTTACTTTCTGAAGAACATTATTATTATTTCTTCGATTTGTCAGTAGGTACTGTTTTATTCTTTCAAATTTTAATTATTGCTGTAATTATTGAAAAGCCCGGTGCCATTTTATGATAGTGAGAGTTATACTACAGCTGCGAAACTGAAATTTTAATATGTTGTGTATTATGCGGCAGCGACCATCGAATTTTTTCGTTTCTTAGCGTACTCTGTTATTCGGTTATTATGTCAAACACTTCTTTTATAATATAGCGCCCAACTTTCATGTAAAATTCTCTGCTTGTAAAATGTCTTTGAGTACCCCCTCTCCCTTCGATAAGTCTTTGTGTACCACAAGTTCTGGTTCTTGTTACTTTTTGTCTCCTTAGAAAAAGTTAGATACTACTAGCTACTCATTTTTTTTTTTAAATCGCTTTTGTTATCGTTTCTTCAAATCCTTTTTCTTTCTTTTGCTTTTAATTTTCAAAATACAAGGTGACGTGTTCTGCTATACAATGTTGAATCTCACAAGAAAAAATATGAAAATTAAAAATTTTTCCCGAGTTTGAAATTAGGAATCTATAGTGGATGGTGTCATGGCTCCGTTCAAGATCTATGAGTTTGTAGTCGCCCCCCCCCC
This sequence comes from Acanthococcus lagerstroemiae, assembly GCA_031841125.1. Taxonomy (NCBI): domain Eukaryota; kingdom Metazoa; phylum Arthropoda; class Insecta; order Hemiptera; family Eriococcidae; genus Acanthococcus; species Acanthococcus lagerstroemiae. The sequence goes on along the minus strand of CM063108.1, from coordinate 35,878,283 downwards.
CCTTGATCGCGAAGAACGAAGAATCTGGAATGGTATCATTCAGCCTATCAAAATAGGGATTTCTCGGGTCGCTGGCTTCCAAAATTTCATCAGATCTTTTATTCGACTCCGATTTGGCCCCAAAAATTTAATTCTAATCTTTGTAACTCTATTTGGAAACTCGAGAAAAATATCAAAAAATTGAGGTTTCTTGGCCGCTGATTCCAAAAATTTTATCAGATTTCTCATCTGATCTTGATTAGGATTTAGTAACCTTAACGCTGACTTTGAAAATTTCATCAGATTTGTCATCAGTATCTAATTTTGACCCCAAATTTTATTTCTGAATTGGACTGAATTGGACAAAATTGACTTCACTTCGAAGATCGAATAAAAGGTACAGAAATTGTGACCGTTTATTCACTTTTCGTAGACCTCTTGCTTTCCGAAAGTTTTCGATATTTTCTCAATTGATTTGGATTTTGGAAAGAAAAAGTTAAAAGTTGACGTTTATGGATACTGAATGGAGTTAGATGAAAATTTGTGAGTATTCGAAATCTGCAATCATCAAAACTGCGAACTGTTTTTTTTTTTTTTTTTTTTTTCAGACAAGCTCTGAATAATAGTTCAATAAATCTTTCATTTTATCTCTTGGAATCATCTTATCCCGAGTCACTAACTCAGCCAATATAACGTTAAAAAAAAAGCATTAATGTTTGTGAAAAAATGTTACACCAGCCTTTCCTAAACAACGTAATTTTATTCTCCAAATCACTGTGTTGACTTGGAGTGGAATGAAAGCAATAACTGAGTTCTTTATTCTGAGAAATGAAGACCTGACTTCCAAAACGCGCTTAGTCCAAAAAATCGAAAATCGAGTTTGTAGCGCAATCTGGTGGAGAAAGTCACAAAGGCATCTTTCAGAGTAGGCTTCACGCGTGATTACGACTTAGAGTCAGCTAAACCTTTCTTTCGTTCTTTTTTATACTACTTACTTATTGTTTTTTCAAATTTTATAAATATAAGACTGTACTTGCTTTTTTCTGTGTGGGGGGGGGGGTGGTACAAAGATGTCTGAAGGGTGGAGGGGGAATTGTTCACGTGTGCCTCGTTCACCGGAATGGTCGTCTCTAAGCTGTATTATCCGATTTCTGACAATTTATAGGTCAAGATGTACGAATTTTGACCTTTCACAAGTATGACATGGTCTGCCAAAACGAGCTAAGTGGGTGATATTAGCATTAACCCCTCCTCTTCCCATCCACGCAATTGAATCAGTGTTACCACTTATCGTTCACGAGTCAGAAGGTTTTTTTTTCGATTTCCTATCTTTTCGGTTTTTGGACTAAGCGCGTTTTGGAAGTCAGGTCCTCAAATGTTTTATTAATAATAAACGGATGTTCATGTCACTCGTATTCAGAATTTAAGCTGTGCAAATAGGTGGAATTCTGGATTTCAAACTACCCCATTGTGTAGAGTAAATGAAACCGCATTCTGGAGACATTAGGACTTTATAGGGTAACTGATGTCCGTACCCTGATTACATTTGGATCCGAATTCAATTTGGACCCCGAATCTCACTCGTAAAACGGTAAAATTAACTTTACTGGGAACATTTAATAAAGTCTCGTGAGCATTTCATCAGACTTTCCGTATGAATTCCATAAATTCGAATTTCATACTCAAAATGGGGGAAATAATATACTTGATTTACGAAAACCTAAATTGAGGAGGCGAGCATGAATAATCTCCTGAAACTTTCAACACATTCTTTCCTGAAACTCTGACGAAAATGAAAGTTCAAAATAAACAAACATTGATTATATTCTTTCAAAATTGTGTGAAATATTGCATTTACCAGTACTGATGGTCGCTAATTTCGATTTCTTGCAAAATTTTTGATCTAGCTCAATTAAATGTCCCAACACCCAGATTTAAAATTGAGAAATTTTTGTGTTTTTTTTCAATCTTCATGATTACCTCAATTCAAATAGGTCGATAAACGTTCAAACATTGTCAGAAGGTGAGTTGTCTGAAGAGACTGAGACAACATTAAATCGTTTTGCTGTGAAGTGAAAAGTGAGCGAAAATGTTTTGATTAACTTGTTGACCCCGATGAATTTTTCTTTCTCTCTTTCTTTTATTGAAATTAGGATCTGAGTGCTCCAGGATGTCTAACGGTTCTTCTAGTCTTGCTGGCCCTCAAAAGTACTGCTTCTTGCTTTAAGGTACTGAAATCCTGCAAAAGTCCGGCTTCTAAGTTGAAGGTCCTACTTTCTTCCAAATTTGAAACCCTATCACTCAAGTGAAGATAAACATTGAATTTAAACGCCAATAAATGAACAGTTATTGAAAAAAAAACAGGAGTAATTATTTTTATTATTTTTTAAAACTTATTTTCGTAACAATTTATTGGAAAAAAATAATTTTTTTGGGGGGGAGAGGTGTGTGTTATTATTTTGAAAAAGTCCTGCTTTTTGGTTTCGAGATTGTGTGAGACACCCTGTTATCTTCGAGACACTGTAAGCCGAACTTAGCCTATTTCCCCCTTCAAAATATGGTATGAAAGTGTGCTTCGCCTTCCCAGGGGGGAGGGGAAGTAATCCTTAAGAGTCTCAGGGAGGGAACAAGTCTCCTCCCCCACCGTTTCGATTACCTATCGTATGTGCCTTGTTTTCTTGGGTCTTCATGAGTTTTGAAGAGTTTACACAGTCTTAGTAAGTTTCAAGAAATTCGAATGTGTCTCTGCCAACAGCTAACGAGTCTTAATCGATCTTATGAGTCTGAGTGAATCTTGACTGAGTGGTAGCGGAATATTGAGAAACAAAGACGTACCGAAGTGTTTTGTTGGAGTGGGGGAGAGAAAATTTCACTAGCTGAAAAAATCCGATTTTGAACATTTTTGAAATAGACAAGCAAGAAATATTCTGAATTTTACTAATTACTGTCTGATTTTGCCAACTGAGGGTCGATTTTCTTGCAGTTGCCAGCTAGAAGATTTTTAGGGAAGACTCTCTCTCATCCTGCCTATTGCACGCGTCCATGTTAAGACTCTTGAGTCTTGACTGAGTCTTAATGAAATTCAGTGCGTCAGGAACGTCTGTATGAGTCTCATTCAGTCTTAACTAAATCCGGAGGGAGTACTGAGGAGTCTTGAATAGTCTTCTTTGGATCTCAATTACGGTACTGAGTCTGAACTGAATTTTAACGTTTCTTATTCAATTCTCGAGTCTGCAGGTGTCTTTATGGTCTCGAATAGTTCTAACTTGTTTCAGTCTATGATATTTACTGACAAGGTATCGAAACTAGTGTCACTGAACGAGATGGGCAGGACTGCATGACCGCCTAGTACACTGTGAAATCATGAGAAAGTTAATGAGCTTCAAATAAGAACCAAAATTTCTGTGTAGCGTTCGATGAGTTACGTTTCAGCATGATTGATATTTGGTATCATGGTGATTTTTAAATGAAGTTTTACTATCGATATTCATGTCGATTTCTTGACTTGAAATAATCTTAGTTCGTGAGTCCAAAACAAATTATGAAATCTTAATGCTAAGGTATTTAGCTTACTTTAAGACAGCGTTGGTGATACGTGAAGGGAAGGATATGGGGGAAATTGACAACAAATAGTTTGCCCTCTTCCAACAGAAAAAATCAATTACTGTTTTGCAAATGTTTGGTTCGCATTTTGAAAAATAATGCCTAAACATCTTCATTTTTCGAGTCAAAAAAAGAGGCATCGACTGGAAAAGATTATAACCCTCTTCCCTTCCGCTTTCAATGAAAGTGCCGTATTCAGGGTGTCTACCCGTCATGAAAGTAATGAATTGAAGTCTGTGGCCATGGACGTCATGAAAACGTCATGAATTCAATTGTATATTTAATTTATTTTTCTCCACTCTCCAAATTCGAGGACTTCTGACATGGGTAATGTGAGTCCATGAAAAAAGTCATGAAAAGGTCGCGAAAAAGTCATGAATTTTATAAATTTGTATTTGATGGATACCAAAATCATTCAAAATAAGGGTAATATTTTCAATTTAAATTTCCATTTTGATGACATTATTGAAACAGACTGTTAGTCAGTCCATTTTTCCATACATTATGAAAACCCATCGCCCAGTGATTTAAATGTTGGCAGTTATTCAGTCAGAATTCTGCCATTTAGCTTGAGCCCCGAATTGGTGAACCCGATTTGTTGATTTTGAATTGTGATTGTACCAGTCGCTGATTAGTTACGGAACTCGTCCGGACTTGTTTTGCGAATAATAGTTTTGTCTCAGCCTTGAAAAACGTCCTGATTCGGGTGATTTTTTGCGAATCTGTTTATAAAATTAGAATAGCTATATGTAACATTTTCCCTATTCTATTTTCAACCTGTAATGAGGAAATTTTTCACAAACTAGCGAACACCCCGGCATCCATACCAAAACTTGTTATTCTGTCAGCTTGTAAATTGTAAATTCATCTGTACGAGTATGAGACGAAATCTCCATCTTCATTTTCCCTGCGCGATGAATATGTACCTCCAACATTATACGAGAATTATTAACCAAAATCGAAAAGCGCGCTATCGTTGAACCAGTTATGCAAAATCACGATGGACTGGAAACTTTGTAAGGAGTGTACTAATTAGGTTGTGACTAGTGAGAGAAAATTGAGTTGAAACGTTTTCATCTAATCAGCGTGAAATTTTTTTCAACTAGTCCGGTGATATGAACGATAAATCGGACAACCTGTAAAATTTGCATCTTATGCCGGTGGCTGCGTTCGACGCATGGGCAGCCCACATGTAGACAATTTCGCTCATTTTGTGAAAACCGTTAATTATACGATCTGAAAGTTATACTCAGTTAACCTTTTTAACATTAATTTCTCGAACTGCCCTCTCGCAAATTCTTCGCTCCTCTCGCAAATTCCTTGCTTATGTAGCTTACAAGGTGTCGCTGTTCTATTCGAAAATAATATTATTACTTTTAGTTTATTTCATGTCATAAGCACCGATTTATGGAAAATATTGGGGGGGGGGCAGAATCAAAGTTATCACAGTTCGTAGGAGCGTCAAAAATCCCTCTCTTTGAAAATTCGAATGGTCGTCTTCTATCTATTTTGGTGCCAAATTTATTCCCTTCTCATTATTACTTATCATATTTTACTTTCTTTTTTGTTAAATTTAAAAATTGATGGTAAAATGTGCTGCACTTTTTCCGTTTTTAAGTTGAAAATATTGGGAGGGGTGTCGCCCCTTTAAAGTTTTCATGGTGAGGTGGTTAAGCGCCCCCCCCCCCCAAAAAAAAAGCGCCAAGTCGACGCCTATGTTTCATGTACATATTGTTATCAGAAGGTGCACATCATACCAGTGCTGTCAACAAAGCCTGTTGAAAAATTAAATGTTTACTGACTCGACACATTTGTTTTTACCCCGCCCCCCCTAGTTCTGTCGAGAATCCTAAAAATTTTCCTTTTTTCACTTTTGTTCTTGAATACTGTGAAGAAGAGAGAAAAGAATTTCATTACTTACGTTTTTTTCTTAGAAAATTTCGGTACCACTAAGGGCTTTTTTCTTGTGACAGGTCATTGATGTATTTTACATTCCTATTGCTGTGTAAAATCCGAGTGCTTATTACTCCTATAAGGCGATACATTCTCCATTTCCCAAAATTTGAAGAAGCAATGCATATTCACTCAGTTTTATGTAAATTCTTGAGAACTCTTGAGATTTTCTTGAAAGTGTTGAGATTTTGTCTCAAGATCTTGGGGAAAAAACTCAAAATCTTGAGATCTCTAGCTTTATCTTGAGGTTGTTGGCAGCAGTGCATCATACACAGGAGATATTGTTCTAAGTCTTGACAGAACAACTGGAGAATCAAATTTCTAGTATCGAATGTAAAATTGACGTGATCCCTCCTCTTACCTCTTCAGTTTTTTCACCATAAGGGTGTTTTGTTTGAAGGGAAGGTTATGATATGAAGTGCCACTAAGGCGGCTCTAAGGGGAGGTACAACGGACAGCCATTTTTATTGCAAAAAACAAACAAACCTCATGTTGAGGATATCGTATACATGCTCTTCTTGCAATCAAAATGGCTGTCCGTTATACCTCCCCTTTGAGCCGCCTTCGTACCACTCACCGATCGAAGCGACTCTGGTAGCGTCTTATAGTACTCTGTATGCATACCAACGCAAGCGGGAATGATTTTAGACGCGCGCATCTAAATTTAACGAAATGACAAAATTATTTTTCTCTTTGCTATAAATTGTACTCTACCTCGCTCTATTTATGACTAATATTTAAGTCTTCAAAAACTTTTACTCGACACGAATGGCCTACCATGAGAAATTGAAGGGGTAATTACTTGGTTTTCTTATATTTTGGAGTTAACATCGGAGAAAAAATTGTGTAAAATCAACAGTTCTGTTCACAATATTTAAATAAAAATCTACAGTATATTGAATCAGGTAAATGTCTGTATCTTGGCTACATGTATATAATCAACGACAATGTTAGGTGGTCGAATCTGAAATCAGCGAATGTAAGAGAACAATATAGCTCTTTTGAAATGCCATCAACCAAAACTGATAAGAAATTGAGTTGGAAAGACCAGTCAGTAGAAACCAGAAATATGCCAGCATTTTATTCTCATGACAATTTTGGCTAGATAAAAGTTAGGTGCATTTTGAACATAGAAATTTTCACCAGATACCGACCCAAAATAAATTATGATGATAATGATAGATGATGTGCTTCGTCTTCATAATTATTCTGTTATTTGTTGAGTGGGACCTTATCCGTTCTCCATTTTCCAAACTTTGAAAAACAGTGAAAAATAAATTTCCGAGCCCCTTCAAACGGTGAGATATGCAAATTATGATACCTGGATGGCTGTGCCATTTAATCGCACAAGCCTAGACCAAAACAACTTCTTTTTTATGCAATTTTAAGTTAACAAAAAAATATTCATATTTTTTCATTCCTCCTCCAATCAGCCCGTAATTTCGTGAAATTTAGATGCGGGCACCTAAAATCATTAGCAGAGTTGCAAAAAAAAAACAGGTGTTTTTTAATTTTTAAACCAACAAACTTTTTTTTTGGTTTAAAACAATAAAAATGTCTGTTTGAAATAAGAGTGTTTAAAACACGTTTTATACATGTTTAAAACAGAAAGGGGGAAAATGACTAGAAATTGGCTGCGTAGGAAACACTGCGTCAACCGCGTGATCGGATGATCACTGATCAGTTTTCGTTGCACGAATCAAATTTGCAAGGAAATGGCGGTGCATTATACCCATGAGCAGAGTTATGGTGTTCTGTATTATGTTTTTGGTTGCCACTTACTAACATACTGAGTGGAAGTGCCAACATTATGAATTCACAACCAGAGTTGGAAAGCTAGTTGAAGGCGAAAGTCTTAAGCCGAATGTTGTTGAATTTTGACGGTGAAAATTGTCAGAAGTCCAAAATTGAAAAATATCTTTTGATGAGAAGCGAAAAGCTGAATGTTTTATTTATTCGGCTTTTCCTTTCATTTTTTGCCCTTTTCCTTTCCGAATCCCTTTTCTCTCTGTCTGAGGCCTGAAGCAACATCACGTTCTATTCTTAACAAACTAATGAACAATGCTCATAAATTTTGTTTTTGAAAAGTCAAAAGTTGAAAGTTGTAAGCCAGAGGTCGAAAGCTGAAAAAGATTCCAGTTACCGGCAAACCCCCATGCATAATATTGGCTTAAGTTACGTGATAGGAGATTGCAGGGTGATGTACCTCGAACAAAACTACCAATATGAAGTCAGAGGTGAAGCGAGAGGGGGAGGGTTGTCCTCCGCTACAAATCTGCGGAGTCAGCACTTCTTGCTAAATTTGACCATTTAGTCTGCATACTGAACGCCAGTTGGCAAAACGAAAAAATTGTTGACCTTTTTTTTTGCTTGCTTGGAAAATGTTTGTTCTGAATCGATATTATTCAACAAGTCTTAAATTTTTCGGCCATTTAGTCGGCGTTTTGAATTTTGAAGTTTGGACTTCAGTTGGTAAATAACGTTATGCAGTTTGTTGAAGTTTAGGTGTTTTTTTTGTGTTTTTTTTGCAGATGTTTGTCCTAAGTTAGCCTTTTTGGTCCATTTGGTCATTTAGTCGGTATTTAGACTACAGTCGGCTAAATGAAAAAGTCTTGAGATCTTTTCTAGTAATTTTGTACTAAGTCCGCATTTTTGATTTTTCACCCCCCCCCCCCCATAGCTAAAAGAGCTCGCAAAATCCCAGTATAAAGTAGACATATTTTAACCACGATCCAGTTTAGAATATTCTGCACCTAACTGATTTTGCAAATTCTATTTTCTGTTTTGTAGGAACTACGTGCTGATTGCCTCCCAAATCCTGAGGCCACGTTCCCAGTTTGGAATCGCTGTGCACGTGTTTGAAGATCCGGCGTCGTTGTACAAACTAGATCACAGATCTTTTCGATTCTATGCGACCATTTCAACAAATGGCACTGACTTACTATCTCATGAACAAAAACTGTATTGGAACTGTCCGCAGGTGGCATATTTTACTGTGAGTAATTCGCACAAATGAGTTCGAATATTATTTAGCATTTGACTTCTACTATGGGCTCACTTTCGTTCTACTCGCCTATTCCAGACACCAGCTACCATTGGGCGAAGCCTGTATGAATTACATGTGCTCGGCGTGAATGATGCCGACGAAGCGATCATTTTTGACGAACGCTCACTGCTCATGTTCGATGATACTTTCGTTTCCGTCGTATTCCAAACAACACGGCCTATTTATTGTGCAGGACAGACAGGTATCGTACATTTTCTAATGTCATAAAATGTGTGTTGAACTAATGACGAAAGTGAATTCATGAGCTCGAGGTAGAGGGGAAAGCCGATATCCATGAATTGTACGGAGAAACACTTGAATTCGGAATCAAAATCAGGAAGAACCACGTATTTTAGAAAATGACCTGCTACCCAGTATTTGTGAAACCAATAAAATTGAATTTAGTGACCCCTGAAAAACATAAGTAAAATCTATACCTATTACGTTTATTTAATGTTTCATATTTTACCTCCGCGGCATCCCTCGATCTTCCGTATGCAGTAGAACAATTTTAAAAAATCTAACTGCCTTCCAAACCCTGAAAATTGATAGCCCTATTACGCTAGTAAATTTTTCTCCTTTTCCGCCCGGTTTCCCACTGTAAGTACTACAATTTTTATGAGGGATTAGTTGATGTTGGAAACGAATTCAGTTACTTACAAGGCTTGAAACAATATTTTTATTGTATCCGTAGATTCTCTCTTTTTTCAGTTCCCTTCTGCGCCGCAGGATCAGCAGTCATCACATTTGATAGAAATAATTAATCAAATTGAATTCAGTGACCTGAAAAATCTGAGAAACAATAGTGTAGCCAGTTTTTATTTTTGAGAATATCGTGCATAGGGTACTTTTGTTTTTGACATGAATAGGTCTAATGGTTCACCACACAATAGAAAATTTCGTAGAAAACGTTCGCAGAAAACGCTCTGCAAAAAACATTCCGTAGAAAAACGTTACCGTCGTGATGTAGTTGCATATTTCTCTTTACACGGTCATTCGTTCCATCACGTTTCGACCAGCCGGCACGAAGAATGCCGAGCGACGCCGAGAATGACTAAAGAGGGCATTCGAATGTGGATATGTGCGTCAACGCGGTTGTCTCGACGACATTCGCGTTTGGACGCTACAGAGTCGCTCTCTAGCGGCCTAATGAAATGCGGCGCCCTGATTCGTGTATTTGAACGAAAATGTGATCAGTGACAAAAATGTTCTGCAAAAAAACTGAAGTTGAGCTCATCTGAAAGGAAATGATAAAGGCTACTTCAGTTCTCTTCAGTCTTCCATAAAAAACAATACTGAAAATGCTAGAGCTCATTTTACTTGTACATATTTTTATAGTAAAAATACCCTGATCATATTTTCGTCCACAACACTAGCGCACCTACAGGAGTGTCTAATCGCCAATATCCATGTAATAATATCCTTCCATGCTTCCATACAGTGGTAGAACTTTTTTTTAAATTTCTTTACCTCAAAGGTGTACCTGAAGGAGGTGTGTTCCATTTCGTATAACTGTATGCCTTCTTTAGCCTTTTAGGGGTCATTTTCGGGAAAAACTAAGGGCTCATCGATAAATCGGCTAACGGATTCGGAATCAGCGTAAAGAAGTAAAATTTAGGAAAGTTTTGATTTAATTTTTAGGTCATTTTTTGGTGTTGCCCAGTGAAACAATTAAATAAATAAATAAATAAATTTGTTAATTAAACAATTGATTAATTAATTAAATTTATAAAAGGGAAAAAGTTAAGCAAGCGACAAACAGCACTGTGTCAAAATAGGGGATTGGAGAGTCTTCCCGTAAAGGTTTGCTGATTCAATTCAATTCGAAAATCAGTGGCCCTTTATTGGAAAATTAATTTTAGGTTTTTGAGATGTTTTTACTTACTTTTCCCATTCAAATCAGTAAGAAAAAAGGCTCGCTCCGCCTACGAAACTGAACGCATTCTAACTGAAAAATTTTGTGTTTCTCCCCTTGAAAATTTATTTTCGGTATACTGGCCACGGGTATGTCAAAAATTGTTTGGGTAAACCTGACCTACCCTGACTAACGCTTGAATACACCGGAGCTAAAAAATGATATCTATATTGCAATTATGTAATTTTGACTCATGTGCTCCAGCTTTCAAGTTGCCGTTAGTATATATCAAAAATACGTTTAGTGACTTCAATTAAAAGTTCACTAATCAAAGAAAAATACAAGAGAGATTGCAGGAATGGAAAGGTATGGAGATAGAGTAGTTGACCTAGTATGATATTAGCTCGTCATCTTTTCACCAAACTTGTTAAATCAAAACGCGACCAGAATTCTCTGTTTTTGTACATGAAATCTGTGTTTGTATGCGCTAGTAAATTAGGTAGTTTTCAGTCATCTCCCTCCTTCCTTTCTCCTCTCTGACTTAAGACTTTTTGAAGTAATTACGGAAAAACTGCGATTTAATTATTGTGCAGAGCCTCTTGTAGAATGAAACGGAAACCCGGAGCTATGGTATCGGCATTTTGTAGAAGCCAAAGCTGATTTCAAAAATTTTCCGAGACCAGAGCCAATTTTAAAACTACCCCAGCCAGAATCGGAGCTGACTCTGGCTCCGGTTCTAGCTCTTCAACCTCCCTCTACCCCATTCTTTCCTTCCATCCCTCCCTCCTCGCACTTTGCCTCCTTCCACTCCCCCGCCTCCTAAAAGTAGCTTGAACCGGAGAAAAACACATTTTCAGTGAAACCGTAGCCATAAAGAATTTTTTGCCGAAGCTGGGGTTGGAGCCTACTTAAAATTTATAGCGATAATTCAAACCAAGAATGATAGCCAAAGCTAAAGCTAAATTCAAATTCGGCATGGAGCCGGAGCCGGAGCCAGGTCGAAGCGGCTGCGGTTTTGATGACGATTTCAGAATTCTGAGTAAAATCTAATCTGAACCTCATCACGCACGTTTAGTTGCTGAATTGTTTGTTTAGGTTTTAACATGTTACTTTAGAGACCCAAAGAAACAATTTTGGTTGAATCCTCGCTTAGTAAAAAACGTTTTCAAACTTTCTGCTTTGACTGTATTTCCAGAAACTGTTGTTCGCGAATGTGTTGAAATTGAGAAGTATAAGTTGAACTGTGTACGGATAGAGTATCAATAATTTCATGATCTATTGGTTGTTTCAGTTCGCTTCAGGATCCTAGTTTTGGAAACAACTTTACTACCGTTCAATGATGTGTTGGATGTATTCGTGTTGGTAAGTAAAAACTGAGTAACTTAAACGTATTAAATCCTTAAGACGATGGTTACTAGCTCCTCGAAACAGTAGACGCTGTTCTCTATCAGCTATACACACTCGTTGGACAATCCGTTCTGCTCACTTGTAAAACTGACGGCAGTCGCGTTGCTAGAATTAAAGTTCGGGAGGTGCACAAAACGGAGGGTCAGATTGTTTTTTAATAGGTAGAAAAGCAATTTTATAGAGATTTGATGAATTTGCATGATCGTTAGTTTTACGGCACATTCAGCACAGTTGGGGTAGTAAAAGTATAGCAACGGGTTGCATAGTTATGTGCGTATTGTTAATAGTGGGGAGCATCAATTCCACAATAACCTGTTATACACGTTTGCCCGAGTGTAGCTTTGTAAATTGGGGAGGGGGCTACGCGACTGACTAACGGAAAATGACTAATCACCATTTTGGTCAACCAATCACAAAACCGTTGCATGAATGTGACTAGAAACTTTCTCAGTTAATCGCTTTCATGTCACATGAGTAGAAAATCATGTTAGATTTTCCTCCAATTATAAGTCACTTTACATATCAATCGAGGGCGAAAGGAAATTCATATTTGGAACTTCGTACTCAGCAGAAAGCATGCACTTTATGTCAAATTACAGCGATAATAAGCTGTTTCTATGGACTTACTAAAGATGTGACAGGGGGAGGAGTAAGGTCCATTGTTGAACATATTTTACCGCTGGCAGAGTGACAAAATTGATTAATGAAACGATTTTTATGTTTGCTTTTGTTAACTTTGAACACTTTTATTGTTTGAAATTCTTTCATAAAATCTGTATGAAACATGGCAACTATAAGCTATAGATAAAAAATCAGCTTCCCTTATGATGGCAGTTTGCTGTGATCGAAATCGAAAATAAGGAAAACGGCATTATTCAGACAACTGTGTGGCAAAAGTTAACTCATCAAAATATGAACTAATAAATGTTGTTACCGTTGGCAAAGCCGCTGTCACAGGTTATGATCCAACTAATACTTATTGTAGCTGAACAATCATAACTATACCCTTTTCTATGAGCTACCAGAATTGTATGATATTCATGATTTACATATTTGTTTTGTACTTCGCAGGATCCCAATGGATTTGTGATGAAACGTTGGCTTTCAGTGTACACCAACAATGGTAATGGTTTCTTTAGTTAGTTACTTCCAGGGCCGGTTTTAAGTACTTCGCAGCCCTGGGCTGCAGTATTTTTGCCTCCTTATTTTTACATTTTCGTGCCTTTGCTTTGGCACGTAAACGAAAAAAACGTTACTTTTTGAGCGTTACTTTGGAGCATCACAAAAGAAAACAGCTGATCGAGAGCTTTGGTACATTAACGAAAAAAGTGTTACTTTTTGAGCATTACTTCTCCTGATCATACTAATACGAAAACATTTCCATGGAAATTTCTACTAACAATACATCTCGGTTGCAGACTGTTAGAGCATTATTTCTTAAGTATGATTTAGCTCTTCATGGTCCCAATTCAGTTTAGTGGTTCAAATTTCTATAGAAATGTTTATTTCTTCCAGCCATTTTCAGTATTTAATAGATTTTTTTTTTAATTAGGGTAGGATCAGCTCAAATTATTTTTTATTAATTCTTCCGTTTTTTTTTTTCTTCATTTATTATTTTTTGTCGAGAGTCAAGATGCGTGCTGTTTTGCCGACCCTCCTTGAGGAACGAGGTTACTTGTTTTCTCTTCTCATTTCCAGTTCAGTTCAGTGCAGCGTATTGCGTGAAGCCAATCTGTATGATTTAGCTCTTCACGGTCACAAGTCAGTTCCCAATTCAGTTCAGTGGTCCACGTGTCCTTTTCTCTAGTAGAACTTTTTTTAAATAAAAAATTGTATTTTCTTTTTTAAAAAGGAAGAAAATCATCCCTTTCTTTTTTTGAATGAAAATTTCGTTTCATTACCGATAGTTTGTTCGGCTTTTTGGTTTTCAGAAGTCCAGATAATCCTGCCCTTTTCAAATTTCCTTCTGCTTCACCAGATGCTTATGTTTAGGTATTTTATTTTTCCTGTGCAAACATGTGCATGCACTGAGAAAGTGTTTTGTGGGAAAAGCAAACGAAGATATGATTGTGCGAGAATGAACAGGGTGTCTGCCACAATGGTAGCCGCTATACAGTTTTTGGGAGGAGATAATGGAGCCATTACTCCCATCAATATGGAAATGCTGCATTCAATAACATTCAATAACTCATATTATACTAATTACTAACATTTACAACGTACGATTTCATGTTCTGCTGATTTTTCTTCCGTAACATTACTAGTACGGCAAATGTGAGACACTGTGAAAAGATACCATATGTCGGAAACGTGAATTTGGCTCTTCATTTTACATCCCCCTACCCCACCACCCAAAAAATTGAGGTAACTATTTTGCCACAATTTTTGACGCCCCAAAATTTTGCCGCTCTGGGCTGCAGCTCAGTCAGCCCGTATAGTAAAACCGGCGCTTGTTACTTCCCGATTTATTCGGCGAAATTATGTTTTCATTATGCCTTTTTCATTATAGGTGTGGTCAGTCTGAAATTCAAGTTACCTAAGCTAGCCAAAAATGGAGTTTGGACAATACGAAGTAAAATCGACAATCAAATAAACGAAAAAGCGATCATGGTGGAGACTTATTATCAACCGCTTTTCGAGGTAAAGAAAAACTTACTGAAAAGTTTATCTAAAACTAATTGTTAGTCTTATAGTTAATACAAAATGAAGCCGTTAGTTACGCTTGCGAATGGGGAGCTTAATGCAAGACTTGGTTGAATCCATTCTCTTACATTGACAGACTACGCTGTGGCAATTCGGTATGCCGATCGTCGTCGCCTATGCGAGGGATATATGAAGGGTAAAGAATCAAAACTCACATTCGCCATTTTACTTCAAGGACGCAAATAGGCAAGATACTGTACATGGATGCAGGAATATCTTTGCTGCGCCTGTGAATGTGGAGTATGTTATACATATCGCACATTACCAGGCGCAGCAAAGATATGCCTACACCTTCGTACAGTGTTTTGCCTATTTGCGCCCTTGAAGTAAAATGGCGAATGTGAGTTTTGATTCTTTACCCTTCATATGTACGTTTCAAAATTCAACGAAATCTTTATTTTCGCTCTGAAGTTGTTTTAATTGCTTTTCACAGTTTCTTTCTCGCGATCTTGTCTCTTGCACCCTTCGTGTAGACCAGTGTTTCTCAACCGGTGTGCTGGGAGACTCATGTAGGTATGCCACGAGGTTTGCTATGAAAACAAAAAATATATTAAAATGTGATCTACAGCCTGCAACTATTGCACTTATCGTGGAACATTTGAAAAGTTTTAACTCGACTTTATTAAACTACTTTCTAAACCTGAAAAATGAGAAGTATGACTGAATTCGACTTCCGTTCACTTCACTGGTGCCAACTGAAGATTTTGACCTTCAGGGTGAATTCATGTAACACCAAAATGATCGCTCGCTACGCTTCAAATTCAGTGAGGTTTCTGTGAGTAGTTTTTGGATCAGTCTTCATTATGAATATCCCCGCTTTTCAAAAGCAGCAGTTGACATATTACGGCAGTTCTCAACATTTTGATGTTGTGAACATGGCTTTTCGGTCCTCACAGACATCAAACACAAATGACGAGAAAGGCTTGCGGCATCGACGTTCGAAAACAATCTACAATTGTGCCTATCTAGTATTGAACCTCGTATTACCGATCTATGTAGACAACGTCAAGCCCAAATATCTCATTAATGCAGTCGATTTTAATATTATTTTTACTTTCATCATTTTTTTCTTCATTTTTAATATTCAGTGCACTCATTTTCTGAACTTTTAGAAGTATAAGCTGAAGGAATTTACCTTACTCGTATTCGTGTTATATTGGAAATTGTGTACCTTGAGAAAAGCTACAAGTGGGAAGTAGGAAAGTGTGCCACAATATAAAAAAGGTTGAGAAATACTGGTGTAGAATATAAAAAGCTTGATCTTCTTTTTGTCAGCCCTCTCACTTTCTCCCTGATTGGTTAATGTTGTCTATCCGTACAGGAAAATGTAAATCCTATACTGCGCTGTTACTCAGGAACCTCCTTCGTATGTGGTATGAGCCAATCGGTCGATGACTTATTTCCTTAGAACATGTTTGAATTTGTTAAAGCTAGGAAAATTAGACAGGGCTTTTTTATTACCTTATTACGCCCATCCCATACTTAAGCTCATGACTCGTGAAATTGTGCTGGTATAATTTGATAATTATTACTCTGCTGTACGTCGTAAAATTGCCGTACGTATCATCAGATATATTCTGTGAAAAGCTTACGTGTTAGAGTAAAGGTTAATTTAATTAGTCGTTCAGTGTTTATCTGGATTGCAAATCCTACGGCATTCATCATTTTACCGACTTTTTCCTTTGCAACTGGCAATGAATGCTGTGGTGATAAATGAACTTTATTGGATGATTTTAACCTCCGACTTTTGAAGTTTGTCCTTTATAATTATTTTATGCGACTAGTTAGGTGACTACTTGGACACACGAAGATGACTGAAAT
Source organism: Acanthococcus lagerstroemiae (assembly GCA_031841125.1). Taxonomy (NCBI): domain Eukaryota; kingdom Metazoa; phylum Arthropoda; class Insecta; order Hemiptera; family Eriococcidae; genus Acanthococcus; species Acanthococcus lagerstroemiae. Next base: position 35,861,916 of record CM063108.1, on the reverse strand, counting down.
TGTTGCATTAATATGTGGGTTATAAATCAGTATTTTTCAAGAGTCATTCTGTCGTCTGCTTACGGGTGAAAAAAAAAAATCGAACTTCTTGATTTTAGATCAGGCAAGTTACAGCCTTATTGTCTCAAACATTTCCATTCTAAAATAACTTTCTTACCTATGTAATTATCTTGGGAACTACTTTAGTTTTTATTATTTACCCTTCAGGTGATAGTATCGTCGCCGCCGTACATCGCTGACACCGAAGAAGAAATTACTGCCACCATCTATGGACTCTATCCTTCCCAAAAACATGTTCGAGGAAATGCTACAATCTCGTGGTCAGTAAGAAAACTTTCACAACCTTCGAATTTCACCATCATCCGTACGGATTTTCTATTTATTGTGAGTGTGCTCGTTCATCATCGCCCATTGTTGATAAGTTATTTAGGTACATACGTTCATCTGTTTCGAACTCGGTCTGTTACAGAAAGAACGGAAGCACGAAATCGCTTTACCGATGGAAAGTATTATAAACTTGTTTGAAGTCTTATCCGAAACGGAAGTAAAAATTGTGGTTGACATCACAGAATACATGAGCGGGGAGACCGTATCTGGTTTCAGCCATACGAGAATCATCACAAACAACATTGTTGTGAAATTTCTCTCCGAATCTCCGATGATCTTTATTCCTGGAACCCTGTTTTACGGCCAAGTCGGTAGAACCAAAATTACTTTTCTCCAAAATTTACATGACATTATGACTTCCCCGGCCTGTACTGAATGTTCTAGGTAGCAGTTTCATACGAAGACAACGAACGCATTTCAACTGAAATACTAAGCAACTCAGTTCTCAAAGTACAGATGATGTCTGACGTCAAATTTCAGGATGGGCGTTACGTTTCCGAAGTCGAAATTGGCGGATCCAACAAAGAGGCTGATCTCAGACCAACTGACATCTTTGATATGCTCGTAAAAAATGATCTGAGGCAACGGTTCTTGGACACCGGTACTCTGCCTTTTCATTTCGACGTTCCTCAAGGTACCTCGCACGTCCAACTAAAAGCGATTTTCACGAGTAACGGTGAAAGTGTCGAAACGAGAATCGACGCTCAGAAGAAATATTCTACCAACGACGAGTACATAAAACTGTGGACCACGTCTGATGATCTGAAGGTCGGCGACTACGCATCGTTCCATGTCGCATCTAATTTCTCACTCGACGTTTTCTATATTCTCGTGAGTATTGTAAAAAATACTGACGTATTGAAACAGATTGTTACTCGATCTGATCGACTTATACGTTATAGGTAGTTTCAAAAGGAATAGTACTAAGGATTCGAGCTCATCAAGTGCCAACGAGCCCTTTGCCTTTGGTCACGTTCTCAGAACCAGTATCCAGTGACATGGCTCCGTGGTTCCACTTGATCGTTTACTGTGTTTCAAAAAGCAACGAAATACGTGGTGATGTGGTCACAGTACCAGTGAATGGATTTGTACGGTATGAGGTGAGTCTGAAAGAAATAGGGGTCTATCATTTATTTGCTAGCTATTGGCATTGCGCTTAATGCATTGTCTGTGTCAACGAAGTATGGAGACCTAGTATGAAACTTTAATCACGATACCACAAATCGTTACAGTGGTAACTTGTACAGAAAACCCTATCAAGTTATCACTATAACGATTTGTGGTATTGTGATAAAAGTTTCATAATAGGTCTCCGGATCACGTTTAGTGTTTTTCTTCCATCGATCATTGTATTTGATCTGTAATTGTCAATATTCCTGGCCTAGGGTTTGTTGTGATAAATGTATTCTTTTAATTATTCTACGTGAGACAAACGCACTATATGTTTTTTGAGATACCCTATACAGATTTACCTGGGCAAATCTCTGAATAACCTGAAAATTCACTTGCCTGATTTTAAAATTTTCAACCTTCTTATTTCAATTTTTTTCTGGTGGAATACATGGTAGATATGTAATTGAACACATATACAAGGTTGGTCCTACAAGAAACGTGTCCTACATTGGGGGCGGGGCGGGGCTTCTTGTATACTATGATGAAATTCCATCATAGCGTTAGAAAGTGCAAGGAAAACAACGTTATTCATCTCTTCATCGTAGTATTCCTCAAAATATAGTTTGATACTACCATGGTGGGGGGGGGAGGATCGTATACTATGCATACAATAGAAAATTTTAGCATTCTTCCCATTCGGAAGGGAACAAAACTGGTCAACATGCAGAAATGGAGTACAGCAGCATCAAGGACAGTGTTACCTGATGTAAAGAAGTTGAAGTCAATGTTTTTGGACTTCAACTTCCCGCGGCGTATTTTTTTTGTATACTACCATGTACCATGGAATGGGGAAAAAATTAGAATGCTGTTTTCTGACAGAAGTTTGGCAAAAAGTCTCCTTTAGCTTTGAAAAATACCTACATAGTGGATAATCAGCCAAGATCATTTTTTGCACTCAATAATGTACCATGTTCCCTTTGTAGGATGATTTAAATTTTTTATACTACGATGAAACAATAGTATATTTCATGACTTTGGCGCCACTGGTAGACATAAATGTTTAAATTCTAAATTTTGGTCTCCCTCATAAACTTACTTCAACATCGCTTTTGGTCATGTGATTCATAATTTTTTTTTTGTTGTTAATAACACGTTGCTACAGCCAACTTTAGTTAGAAAACTGAGTTCGTTTCAAGACACTACGATGAAACATCTCCTCTATTTGAGTATTTTTCTCAATCTGTGAGGTGCGGGTGAGTAGAAGTCATCAGTGTAGGGGGTAAAGGAGGTTTATCACTACCAATTCAAGGGGGAAAATAACGCTAGTGTTCTCAGTTATAGAGAAAGCAAAAGCGGTTACTGCAATTTTCTGGTTATTCAGAGATTCACCCACGTATTGCATAGATTTTTTTCATAAACTATGTTTTCCGTTTCTGAAACCGTTATGACTTTAACTAGAAGTACAATGTATTTATTCTAGACTACACTGACGGTTAATACCGGTAAAGATTTTCGCAACGAACACGTTGAATTGATATTCAGTGGCGGAGAAGGCGCTTTCATCGGTACTCAAACTGTTCGATCTATGGTATATCATCTCCAAGGTGGTCATGAAATCACTCAATCTAGAGTCACTGACAGTTTCCTCAGATTCGAAAAAAATCACCAGTAATATTTCATGCAGACTTACCTTTCTCTAACAAACGTGCAGGGCCGTAGCCATGGAGGGCATCGGGTGGCACGCCCCAATCATCCTTCAGATTTGACAAATTGGTAATTTTGCGACTCACTCCTAGTCATCTTTTAGAGTTGGCAAATTAGTTTTCGATTTTTTCGCTTCAACTGTTGGAAAGTTTTCGATTCTCCTCTCAATAAATTGCTTCGCTACGGCCCTGTAAACGTTTTCTTTTGACTGTTATTGAATCGGGTTGTGTTGGCAGGGCGATTTCAAAAAAGAAGTGGATATCACGGACGGGAGAAAAAGCAGCAGAAAGCGTGTATTTCCTTTCGCATGGTTACGCATCCGACACGTACAGCGTTTTCAGACTACACCGATTGTCAGTTATTACTAATATGGATGTTTCGACCCAACTTGACCACAGTGAGTGGAAGTAGCTTTTTCAAAACGTATATTGTTCCTGTGATTCTTAGGCGAGCATTCGTTGGTGTTAAACCTTCATTGGTGTTCAATTGTTTCAGGCGGATGTAGTATAACCGACCCGATTTCTCATTGTTCCACTTCGAATTGCTCTCTTCTTCCAGCACTGTGCGATTTGACATGTACTCACGATTGTAAGTTCATATCCGACTGAGAATATATATAGTGTATCATCGTATGTCCGGCTTTCTGTTTTCATTTATTATCTTCTTTACAGGTTACAGGGCTTATGAAACTCAGGAAGAGTACTTTTTAAAGCGAATCAGTTGGAACTCGGTACGTAGTGCTTGTTCGATGATGAAACGTTCACTGGATCTTATACCTTATGTGCATTGTAAATTATAAACAGCCACTGCTAGAAGTGCAATGTGGAATTCAAGGTGATTCGCAGAGGAAGTTCCAGTACGATTAATTTACGATGTTTTTGCTTCAGAAGCACTGACGTCTAGATGCAGTTAATACACTCAATATATAAGCTGTGAGCATTTCCGTAACTTCATCCTGTGTACAAATTTTAGTTCATTTTCGATACCGAAGACGGCGACTGGGCGTTCCGCGAAATAAAGAAAAACGATCACGCGGGTGACGAATTCGAAATAGTGGCGACTCCACGAACCGCCGACGACTGGTATTTTAGTGCTTTCAACATGGACATGGTTTATGGTTTCAGTATGATACGGGAACCGGTAGTGGTGAGTACTTTCTGTGCGTATATAATATGCAACCTTTATTGTTATTCTTTTCTATACCTACAGTGTTTTTAACAATCTTAGATTTTAATAATTATTGATTGCTTTTATTTAGTTTGTTGCTTATTACGAGTTACGTCCGATTATTTGATTGTTACAACGATATTACCATTGAGCCCATCGTTGGGCAAAGGCCTCCCCTACTGTTACCGAGCGGTTGCGTACTCTCGCATCCCTTCCCCATGCAATTCCTCCATGTTGCTTAATTTCGTCCTCCCATCTCTTCCATGGTCTCCCCTTTTTTCGTGTATTTCCATAGGGGGTCAATTCCAGTACCCTTCTTCCCCATCTGTTTTCACTTTGACGGCATATCGCTCGTCCAATACAACAACGTCATAACTCAAAAAATTGAATTTTTGAGTTAAGCATATAGGAGTAAAGGTATGAGTCAAACCTTGTCAATGCAAGAATGACATTTATAATGTTTCAATTCCATCTACCAGAATGCGTTAATGTTATACATTAATTATTCACGTCTTAATAGCACCTTAAACTTTCAAATTGCTCTCCTGAAAAATTGCGTATTCTGAGTTATGACGTTGTTGTATTGGACGAGCGATATGTGTCCTGCGTATTTCATTTTTTGCTTTTTGATTGTATACCTTAAGTCGTGTGTCCCCGTTCTTTTCCTAATATTTGTATTGTGTGCCTTTGCTGATGTCTTGATCTCTAGGAAGCTTCTTTCCATTGCCATCTGTGTACTATAAATGCGATTTATTTGGGAGGTTGTTGTGCCCATGTTTGCATACCATATAATAATGCTGGGTATATGTGCAACTTTCCGAAGTTTTTATTTTTAGTTTGATTGGTAACTTAGCTTTGTAGATTTTCTTCAGGAACCAGTAATTTTTCCAAGCCGCTATTACTCGTCTAGTAATTTCTTTGTCCAAATGAGATCACTTGGCCCAGATAGACAGTTTTATCAACCAATTTAATCCCCCCCCCCTAATGTTAGACTTATCTTAGGATTGTTTGAGATTAGTGCAGTTTTATTTACATCAATTTTGAATCCAGTTTTTTTGCTTCTTTCTTTAAATTCTATTATCATTTGTTGTACTTCGTTTTTGTTTTGTGATATGATTGCCACATCATCTGCAAACCTTAAATTATTAAGCCATCTGCCGTCAATTTTTATTCATTTGTTTGCCCAACCCAGTTCCCAAAAAATGTCTTCAATTATGCAGTTACAAAGGGTTGGTGAAAGAGGGTCCCCCTGTTTAACACCTCCAGTGCCGTATCTAGGAATATGGCGAGGGAGGTTGACCTAACATATGGGGTATTTTGAACTAAATTAATTTCCTAATGTTTCTGCATTTTCCTGAATTTTTAAGCGCATGGCCGTACCCAGGGGGTCAGACCCCTAACCCCCCCTTGTATACGGCCCTGGACACCTCTCTTTCAATTTTGAAATATAGTCCTTGTTTGTCTAGTTTTATTTTCCCTCTTGTATCTGTATACAGTTCCTTTATTATTCGGACCTAGCAGCGTGGTGGCGCGTTGATGTCGTTTTACGATTTTCCATTGAATTTCTTATGAACGTTAGGATAAGAATGTGAGCTGGCAGGAAGAAAGGGACCTCAGCGCAAAAATGTAAATTTTACAGGAGAGAGGATAAACAAAATTGATAACGTTTTCACGTTACGGAGACATTCAACTTTGAAGACTTACAGTCGTTTGGGAAAATTTTTTAAAATTTTTTCGACAACACCACGCGAAAGAGCGACCAAAAATTAGTCAAAAACAGCAGCGAAAGTGAGAAATATCGCAACGTGTTCGATGGATAGGAGGGAAATTTGTCTGTACCAATTTTCCTGGTAAAGTCACCCATGACAATGTTAAAATATTCCTTTTATTTTTCTTGAGTTTCTGATAATAAGGTATAAAAGGCTTCTACCTCTTCTTAGCCAGCTTGTGAGGTAGGGGCATATACTTGTACAATAGTTAGATTTGTGTTGTTGGTTAATTTCAGTTTTAGTACACTTATCCTTTCTGAGATTCCTTTTATCATTTAAATATGGTTAACCATCGTTTTATATATGTAAAAGCCCGTACCTCTTTACCCTTTAGTACTATGTTTCATTATTGTACATTCTTGTTGTTCCATCAGTTTAGATCACAAACACATTCTTCCAATATTATAGCTTGTATCTTATAATCATATTGTTCCTATCTGTTTACAGTTCTCCAGCAGACGGCCACTAATGGCACATGTGCTTGGACCTAGCCAGTGTCACCGGGGCGAACAACTCGGTCTGAAACTATGCGTTCACAATTTCGACACCAATCAGATGTTGTTGGTGGTCAAGTTACTCGGTTCCGACGACTATAAATTCGTTCAAGTTGATAGAGATGGCTTCGTTGCCAGTTATAATGCCCCGCTGCTGTCCGGCGACTACGAGATGCTCATATACGTTAGTACTTCTTTTTGATCAATTCAATTCGGTTGATGTGTGAGATTTTCAGTTTAGTTTCGATTTTTGTAGATGGCTCCAGAATCGGAAGAAGAAATACATTTTCCTGTGAAACCAGTTGTGGAGCAGGGCCCGGTTGAAATTCAGTTTTACGTTGGTTCGCAAGCAGGTCGTCAGCTTCTGTCGCATACAGTCAATGTTATGGTTAGTAGTTTAGTCTTCTTCTTCAGAAGCCGTATCGGATGCCGGACGTGGGAAATCGCGATTCCTGATGCGCGACTCGGGGTAGTTTGCCGTGGGAAGTATTAAATAGCACGAAATAAAAAATGTGATTCAACGAAATGTGAAGCCACGAAAAAAAAAGTTTAAATTACGAGTTTTAAAATCGATATCACGAAATGACTTGCATACGGTATATTATGTTGTTTAAACACAAAAATTATACGTCATCGCGGAATAGGAGATCCATGAGTTTAAGAGGGATCCAATTTTCTATAAAAATGATCATTAAGAATTTTTTCTTAAGTACTCTAGAAACGCCATAGAGGGGAACTCTGAGGTAATGCTCGAGAGGGCGGATTTCAGGGCTTCGGTTGAGAGAACAAAAAAGAGTGGGTGTGTAAAAATTACCCTTTATTACAGTACATTAGAAATTTTTAGACCTATTATTTATGCGAATTACCACATCGAGATCATCGAGGGGTTTCGAACTCAACGAATTCGTTTTTGATATCGGTTTGGCTCTTAATCTAAATTTGTTGCTCCTGAGGATGGGGAGAATCGATTCGTAGATTTTTATCGCTCCAAAATTTGATTTTGACATTAATTTGTGCGCAATTGTAAATTTGTGGCAAGTATGATGGAGGCCGAGAATTTGAACTTTTTATTTCGGGCGCAGTAATATCGTGTCTCTTTTTTTCATTGTGTGTAGAAGGTATTAAAATTCCGGGCGTATTTTATTTTATCGTGTAAGTGAATTATACTGCGTTCTGAAGTTTAATTTTTTCTTCAAACTCTTTCTTTTTCTGTTTCGTACTTGTTACTGCCCTTGTCATTTATATATTTCGTGCAAATAGCATATTTCTTTCGTGAATTCAACATTACCATTGTGGGCCGATAAATGGGTCTCGTTTGCCGTTGCTTTCCCCTCGGTTTTGTAGTGTTAGAGTTGCCAAAGGATGTGCAACCGTTGTTCGCTTACTAGCCACGTGTTTCACGACGTTGAGTTAGCTGTCCATGACATGCGCATGCACAGTATCAGTCTTCCCGATCTGGTCCTAACACGCCGTGCGAGAATAATGCCTTGTTCAATAAAACGGGCGGGGATTACAGGACGCGCTGTGTTTCCACCTCGATTGATACTGTAGTCGCTGTGTTCGATAGCTGACTGTAACTCCTAGACAGTACAATGGGTTACTACAAATGTTTTCTTTCACTTATTATGTTTTTCTGTTCAGGGCGAAGGAGCTCTAATTAACAGGCACACTTCAACCATATTAGATCTAAAAAATCGAGGTCTTGTGCTTCAATACTTAGACATCGTAGTCGAAGAGACTCCCATTATACCATACGAACATTACAGACGCTATGTATTTGGCAGTCCATCGGCCAATCTCGCCATTACTAGTAATTATACAAATTATCGTTTCTTATATGACGTTACACTCAGCAGTACACGCTACGTTAAATATTTCCATTCATGTTCGTAGATACAGTAATCGGCCCAGTGATCGATGAAGGTCTGTTGAATATGAGCATGTTACTGAAACGAGAATCAAAAGGAGCGATGGATTTATTATTTGAGTTACACTCGAATATCTGGACGCTGCATTACTTGAGGTACACGAATCAATTGAACAGGGTAACTTTGAGAGAAACGCTGTACGAGTGTAACACGCTCTATGCCGAAGCAATGCGATACTATCACAAAAACGGATGGTTCAGCCATTGGGAAACATCACTGGATCGTCCCAGCGTGTGGTAAGTGCAACGAACATCAATTTCAGCTTTGCTTTATGATAATATCCGCGGGCCAATCAGTAGAGGGAGTTGTTGATTGGAAATGTCCATAACCGCAGTCTTCACAGATTTTAAAACTTACAATGTTCTCATGCGTGTGTTAAGGTTAACAGCTTGGGCCGTCCGCATTTTCAGCGATGCCAGCTACCCGGACTGGGAATTTCAGTTCTGGATCGATCCGTCGGTATTCGTGGGCATGTTTCGGTGGCTGTTAACCCGCCAAGACAGCAACGGCAGTTTCGTTGAAACGGAGCGTGCGCATTCATTCGATGGCCGATTTTCGGGAAACGTAATTACTCATTATCTTCATTTAGAAACAAAAGTGCACAACTTATTGACTAGCCTCATGTTGTATCATGGGTTCCAGGCGACACACGAATTGACCGCGTTGACGGCCCACGTTCTCATTTCGCTACATTCGGTGGTACAGGTCATCAACAACGAACTAAAAACCAGTGTAGTGATGGCCTGCTCGAAAGCGCGGATATTTCTGGAGCGACTATTGCCTACAGTCCGTGATCCTCTTTTGATCGCTATGATCACGTACATTTTTTCGATCAGTGGCAGTTCTGTTCATGGATTTGCGTTCGCTAAACTTCAGGGACACATGAGAATGAATGGAGGTAGGCCTTGATTTTCAATTTGGAACAGCTCTTGTTTAAAACTTGAGTTGACTTGATTCAAATCAGAGATGTACTTGGTAGCTTTGGTAAGGGAGGAGCTGCATTTTGTCAGCTGGCCTACTGCCAAGTTTTGAATCTGATTTTTTCAATTAAGTTGACTGCTGAAAGCTTGAAGGTCGACCAGCAAAATGGGCGCTTTTCTTTAACGTCACAAACGCGCTTATCACTCTTGCCGTGACGTTGCAGAGTGTGTTACTGTTAGCAAAAATACCCGTTTTTTGGCCAACGAACGTATAGACCTTTCTCTGGTGACGTCCGGTGTTGGGCATCGAGTCCCCAAAACTGACTCGAGTCCAAGTCGCGAGTCATTTATTTTGTTTAGACTCGAAGTCCGAGTTATGAGTCCACAATTTTAGAAGGACTCGAGTTCGAGTCCCAAGGGAATCCTTTTACACTGATTTTACCTTTACTTTCCAATATTGAGACCCATAATTGTATCAATAAGTCTGCTAGTTCATACTATATATTCGGATACCGCCAAAGCGCAAACCTGCTATCACTATCAGGCTATCAGCAATCACCACAAAAAATAAGTACAACTATATAAGCACGAGGTTAGTTCACTTCTCACTTTTTTTTTTTTTTTTAACGCACGGGCTGTCACAAGAAAAAGACCTTTAAAATGTGTGCTTCCTGTCTTACTTTGTGATTGAGACAACGCTCTTTTCATGTATGACGGGCTTTTATCTCTTGTTACCTATGAGAAAAAGGCCTTTACAGAGGGCCTTTTAGTTGTCATTTTCTTCTGACAATCTGTGCGACTGTATTTTCCAGTTTCCAGGGTTGCAAACTGTAAATTCTTACAATTTGCAAAATTCATGATTCAAATTTTGAAATCAAATAATTATTGCCGAAGTAAAGGACTCTTAAAGAATTTGAGGCTGTAAACAAGTAAAAGTCCGGGTCACAAGTCCTAGAAAAAAAAAGACTCGGTGTTCGAGTCACAAGTCCCAAATAAGGACTCGAGCCCTTTTCATTCGAGTCCTGCCCAACCCTGGTGACGTCACACAGATCTTTACAGTACTTGGTTATTAGTTAGAAAAAATACACATTGTGCGCATCGACTCCCATAAGAAAACACGGAACAAAGATCATTATGTTACTACCCGAGAATAAAGAGAAATTTTTTAGAAACTAAAGGTGTACACCTCTATTTCTAATCCAGAAGGTTCTTAGCATTCGCTAATAAACTTCTGTTTTCTAACAAATTTTTTATTCTCAGATAGCAACATAATGATCTTTGCCTTTGCTCCGTGTGTTTTTCTTATGGGAGTCAAAACGTTCGTTGGCGCACAGTGGGTATTTTCGCTAACAAGAACCAAGTACTGTTGGAAATCTGTATGACGTCGACTTGAAAAAGGTCTATTGACTCCCATAAGAAAAACACACGGAGCAAAGATCATTATGTTATTACCTGAGAATAACAAAATTTGTTAGAAACTAAAGGTATAAGAAGGTTTTTAGCATTTTGTTAATAAACCTCTAGTTTCCAACAAACTTCTTATTCTCAGGTAGTAACATAATGATCTTTGCTCCGTGAGTTTTTAGGGTGTTGTCCGCGCGCAGCGTTGCAAGCATCCTATTGCAATCGAATTTTCATTTTTCTTTAAATACGACTGAATTGTTTACAGATCATAGTTCAGTTTTAGTTCAGTTTCGTTCTCCGACAAGCCGGAAGTTTTTGCAGTTTTTGGATAATTTTGAGAAACCAGAAGTTAGAAGCTGAAAGTTATTCAGCTTCAGCAAACATCCTCTTACTACCTCGCTATCTGCGAAGTAGCTTGTTCTCATTGGAGTCGATACGTTAGTTGGCCCAACGACGGGTATTTTTGCTAACAGTAACCATGCAGTAATTCACACCCGGTAAAGAATTTGTAGGCTGTTGTAGCCCGTATGTAGCAATACGGAAGAAAAGCCCGGTGCCAGCACCGTTTGAGCCCATTTGCAGCCCTCCAGCATTATAATTTTCTCCAGCGCCAACTAATCAGAACGCTTCATTTGCTGGTAGCCCACAATGCCCGTATGTAGCCCAGTTGCAGCCCGTTCGTTGTAGCCTGTTTGCAGCCCTCGTTAGCCCTTTTAAAGCACCTTTGTGTGGAAGTCGACGCGTTAGTTGGCCCAACCAGGGGTATTTTTGCTAATAGTAACCATACAGTAACTCACTGGAAAACGCGCCCATCTTACCTTGAAATTTCATTTCTGAAGCGGGAAGGAAGGGAGCTACCTCCATGTCAGTACAGCCCGATGATATTGAACTTCCAAATACCAGACTGACCATTTGATTCGTGTTTATGTTCAGCTGTTTTAACAGATAGATCTACAATGCTCATTATTTATTCAGTTTCTATGTTTCATTTTGCTTTTAATCTCAACATAATTTTTGTATAGCGTTTTATTATTTATTAAGGGGGATGATTTGCTACAAGTTAGCGTGTGATCTACGTTCATTAATGCTGTGATACATTTTATTCCCTAGACGGACTGAACTACTGGTCCAGGGTACCTATTCCTGAAAACCCGAAAAGCACCGAAAACCAAAAACCCTACATAAAGCCGAGAACGTATTTTGACTCTGATTCGAGCGCGGTTGAAGCCACGGCGTGGGCTCTTCTCGCCCACTTGGCTCATGATGGTGTCACTCCACTTGTGGAAAATATCGTCCAGTGGCTGGTTTCTATGAAAATGACTAACTGTGGATTCACTTCTATTACAGTACGAATTTTTATTCAACACCGCTATTCGCTTTCAGTTGGTCGAATAATCGTACTTGGTTATCTAATTTTTTTTTTTAAAGGATACAGCCATAGCCTACCGCGCCTTAACTGAATTCGCTTTTAGATCCAGAATTCTAGACATAACACATATCAGTGTGAAAGTCGAAACGGTCGCCTCTGAGATGTCGAGTCAGCGAGTGCACGTACATAATCAGTCCGTGGCTGCGTTTCATTACAAGGTTTGATATGTTCTTATTGGGAGTTTGATTCTCGTTCACTCTGTGTGTATGAAATTACTCATGAAGACTGACCGCACACTGATAGATAATCGCTTGCAGGTGCCGAATGTGTGGGGGAACATTAATGTGGATGCAAAAGGCTCTGGTGTTGCGTATATTCAGCTGGATGTCGATTACGGTGTTGATAATGAGCGATTTATTGACTTTCCCAAAGTCAACTCTTTCGATCTTAGTATAACCGAATTTTATTCGTATTACAGAAACAAATCCGCCATAGTAATTGAAAGTTGCCTCAGGTTTGTTGCATCATCTTTCAATTTATTAGTGTTTTGATTGACCCGTCTGCTGATTTATTGAATTCTTGTGTAGATACGGTGGCAGAACCACTGATGTAAGTGGAGCTGCTATTTTAGAAATTCAAACTCCGACAGGATATCATATACTGGAATCCGATGCAATTGGGATTGTCAAGTCTGGTGTTCATCCCAGTCTTAAAGATGCTCGTAGCGTTGAAGGAAGAACTTACTGGTTTTTCGATTTTGTAAGTGCCTAATTTTTGAATTCGTGTGGATAACTGACGTCCGAAGAGCAGCGTTTTTCTATTTGGCTTGTTTCTTGCGTACAGGTAGATCAAGACTTACGTTGTTTTAACCACACCATTAAACGGTGGTACCCTGTCGCTAATATGACGTTATATAGAAGTGCATTGCTTTATGAAATCACCGCTAGAGGTGAGTGTCGCATTGATTTTGTCCAAAAGTGTAACGAAGTAAATCGCATTGGTAAGCGAGGCCGACGAATTACTCAACTGAAGGATCCCAAACTTCATGCGCCAAATGAGCGAAAAAAAGCTATTTTAACGTTTTTTCGATGATGTAAGTTGTAAGAACAAGCAAGAGAGGGCCTTTTCGCGCTTTGGAGTCGGACTTCTACCAATTTGAACAGTATTTTCCCAACTAGCAAACTTGATTGGGGGGAGACTCCGCTGGTTTTGTCGCGCCTGCACTGCTGTGATGTCAAAATGGATAGTTCTTACTCGATTATTTTTCTTTTATTTCCAGAGCGATTCGTGCAAGTCTTGATTAATTCAACTCCATTGTACATCCTCAGTATTTGCGAAGTTTGCGGATCTTTTCAGTGTCCATATTGTCCTCATTATAATTCTGCGATTAAATCGACGTCTCTGGCCGACTATTCAGTACTTATTGTTTCCTTCGTATCGTTTGTTACGTATTTTACCAATGTATAGGAACAAAGAGTATTTTCGTTTCATGATGAATAAATTTATTGTGAAACAGAGGAAGCCAATTTTGTATCTGCTTTGTTCTGATTGTTATCCATGTAGAAAATATATCGAGGGGCGTATCATCGCTTTTATGACAGACAGTCGTAAGCAGCTAAGCACCCTAGTTAGCGCTCTTACAATTAAGTAATCAATCAAGTCATCGGATTCTAACGTGTTAGTTATTGAGATTAATCTAAGCTAATTGTACCTATCAGTTGAGTGGTGTATGATCTAAATTGATCCAAGTTTTACCGCTGCTTTACATACTCTCATTTAATTGCCATACTGATGACCGTTTGTGATACGAGCAGGCGCGGATTTATTGGGGGGAGGTTGAATTTCCCTTCGTGAAAAGAAAAAAAAAACGAAAAAACAGGAGAAAATGACTCTATAAGTTAGTACTGTGTACGATGATGATTGGTTGCTGCCATGATTATACACCATTATACACATACACTCGGTATTCGCATTTGGACAGAATGACAGAGACATCCTCGATCAGTGCCTGTCATTTCCGTACCCCCCCTCCCCCCCCCCAAAGATGTAATCCTGGATACGAGCGACGATATGTAGGAGAACGTTTCCAATCATCACGTTAGCAAACTTTTTCATCACATGTGTTGTCAAAAACAGAAAGTGTGAATTCGGAGCCCGTTTTCTATGGGCAGGGGAGTTGGTGTAACCTCTTTCATACTGTATCAAAAAAATTGCTAAATTAATAGTGCACGTTTTTGGTTATCTGTCTCTAATTCTCTATATCCTCCTGTCAGTCAAGGAAACTGGGATTGCGTTTTCATGGTAAGGTTTTTCATTTCTAAATGAAAGAGCTTTCTTTTTTCTTACCGAAAACAGGTTAATAAATCTACCACAATAAAATCCCAGTATCGAGCTCACGGAATACCATCAATTATTTTAAATATTGCAATAAAACGTATTTCAGTAATTAGGTCACCCTTTCTTTCCCGAATAACTAGTTCCATAAAATCATTGTTTTCTTTTTTTCGTGTAGAAGGTTTTACCTATATATGAACGGTGAAAATTATCTGCGTGTGCAATGTACTTGTTTGCACATCAGCGATTGTAAGTATACGTAGCTGCGGGCTTGTTTTATTCTGATGTCGTATTTAAACTTCGAAAATAACCGATAATACGACTGGAATCATGCATGCGATTTGAAACTCAAATATGAATTTATGATGCCAACTTTAGGTATGGTAATGGAATTACACCTAAGAGCTAATGAGTGTACACCGGGTGATTCCGAAGTGAGTCCCACAACGGTGTGGTTTTTTTTTTTTTGTCGGATTGAGTATCCCAGGTTAGCCCGCCTCGTGTTCGGTTCCTTCGTACATTGCATTAGGCAACATATTACGCAGTAAATGACCTTTCCATGGAGCACGTGCACAGCAAAGCTGGCTCATGTCAGCGCCGTATTCACCATGTCAGGTACACGTCACTTGTCACGAATCATTTTTTTAAGATGAATTGAATAATCAACAATGAAGCATACTGGGCTGCTGCCTATACGTTCTAATTTTTTTAACAATTTTTCCTCTTTTTTTAGATGACTTTGGAAAGAATTTATGATTTTTGGGAGAAATCAAATTAAATATAGAATTTAATTTAGATATTTTTTATGATTTTCATGACCACTGATTTCAATTTGTCCCTTTCCCAAGACTTTCATGGCTGGCAAACACCCTCATGTTGTTTCGGAGTTGCATTTATAGGTTTTTCCTGAATCCAAAAAAGCGAGATCGGTTCGCTAGCAAGGGACTCAATCCGGAAATTTATGACTCAATCTGGTAGTATATTTCAGGGAGTCGCGCAAACCTAGGACTAAATAAGGGTACTGATAACAAATATGGGCGCGGCTGGGATTCAATCCGGTGATGCTCAGGACACCAACGTATTCCAAATTCTAGTGGGAGGTATCAACCTAGAAACTGGTCTTGTGTGTGGGCGAAAAACCCCTAAGATGGTCGCTCATGATCTGTTTTTCCTTGCTACCTTGCACATACTGAGGGAAGGAAAGTTACAACTTTTTCTTAACAATCTGAAAAGTATGTGACAGCAGCAATCATGTTTATTAAGCAAACATAGATTATAGTCCTCTTTTTCATAAATGGACGTTATTCGCGCTAGATTCACTTGTTCCGGCGTCGTAACAAGCAGCGAGGCACCTCTATTCTGTATTTAAGTCTGTTCTTTTGTGAGAATGGGTGGTTTAAAGAGCGAATAATAACACACTTTTAGTTTGTATTTTGTGTACTTAAACTTTTATAACATTTTTATTAATTAAAAATTGTATAGTTTTGAGCGTTTTAACGAAACTGAGAAGCAAGTGCTTATTCGGCTTATATCTATGTAACTTCAGCATTGCATGGAATTTCTGTTCAACACACAGTCACATAGAGACTTCCATCTATTTCAGCGTAATAAACAGTATACGTATACATACACTTACAGGTATTTCATGTAAAAATGTGGGATCATGAGGGATCAATAAAAGTCGTACTGAGCCTGGATTGGAGAATGGACATCTAAAGCAAAATAAAAAGCCGAAATCGAGTGTGAGAGAAGATTAATTTGTTTGGAATATATTATGAGACCAAAACAACGAAAATGAATGCACAATAGTGTCGAAGTCCGAGGGGGAAAAAGAATGAAAGAAACAGCAACACTTTTTCTAAGAATAACAAGACTGAACAAAAGATAATCCCTAACGCTTTTAACTAAGGATCATAAAATCAATTTATTATCCTAACAGGTAGATGAACCTTTCGCGGCGACGACGGATTTTACAGAAATATGGCTAGACAGAACGGTAATTAATCTTCCTGCGAGAGAACATGGTCGCCAGCTCGCCACATACGTAGAAAATACGATAATGCTACGGAATTCAAAAATTCAACTTTTAGTGAAATAGGTTGGCACAAATTAACACCATAAAATTTACCCCATAGAGAAATTCTGGTACCGGGCTCGCTCACCCATGAGGTCATCATCTTAACCGGATGACTAACATGGCGAGGTAGTAATGACAAACCCAATTTCCCATTCAATATTCCACATCTCCATGAAAAAAATTGGACGCTGTTCAGCAAGAGGGAACCAACTAGCAAAATCCGCGTTTTCCTTGACACAGCGTTTACTGATAGGTAAGCTTTTTTCAACGTGAGTACACATTTTTGAATCGGAAGCCGAATTTTGAAAAATTCTACGTTTTGTGCTCTTTCCAACGATACTAATAACTAATTTTGTTTACAAATGTTAGTTGGTTCCCTCTTGCTGAACGGCGTCCAATTGAAATCATGAACATTTAGCATTTACTAAACGCTTACAAAAATCCAGCATTCAAGCGCAAGTTGTTAATTTTGCACAGCGTGGCACTATGAGTAGAGAGAAGTGAAACAGTATTCGCCCTAGTACAAGTTATGCATCCCACCTTCCATCTACCTTCATTTCTGCAGCGTTTCTATTAAATTCCAAGAATAAGACCCAGACAGTTTACGTTGGCTATTTTTTCTACCTCACTTCTAGTTTTTTCCGAAGGGGACGTCGAAGAACAGTATTCATTGACTGCGAAAGCGAGTGGCCGAGTGCTACTTACTCCCTGTTTTCTCTACCTAAAATTAAGAAAATCGGATACCTAAGTGAGAAATAATTACATACACCGCTTTAGCTGCATAGAAAATAACACTCAACGAAGTATTCCCAGATTACCACACCCTCAGTACTTCAATATTGAAAACGAGAGATGACGCAGCTGTGCGCACTGATGCCATTGACTTTCATTTCGTACATTGAAAGAATCTCACGTACGCGTACCACCGTACCACGTGTTCCAGGCGTCTGAAAATTCCAAGAGTTCCGTTATCTGAAATCTACATTGTGCTGCAACATTTTTTTGTCTTCCGGCGCCCGGCGTCGGCGACGTTTTCATAGCGAAGAGCGAACCTGCCTTCGTTTCCCGCGAGAAATTCCCCCATGCACCATTTTTGAAAGGACGTCTTGCATGACGTCACTCTTACACGAGAGGATTTTGACATGTAAGTGTATTGAAAAACGCCGAAAGAAAAGGTCCTAAAATACTTGGTTACTTAGGTCCTTTTTTCAGAATTCATCTGAACGGAAATACCTTTCTATCTCTCGTGACGTCATTAGTAATCGACCTGTTCGTTCTGAGTCTTTGCTTTTTCTCTTTCGTGTTGCATGTTCTTTTTCTCACTGTCTGCCTTTCTCTTTTCTGTGTACTAATTCCGTATTCCAAATTTATCGTTCTCGTCAGTGAAAAATAGTTCCCACTTTGAACCCAAAATTTGAAGTTATTCGTGTAAATTGTGATAAATCGTCGGTACTCATTGTTACTCAGAGAAAACATTTACTTTTTCACAAGTTCCGAGGTCGTGTTTTACATACGTGAATATTTCATCGTGGTCGCGTTGCATGCTGTCGTTCTTTTTACTTTAAAACTCAGCAGAACATGTCTTATGAGAAAAGGTGAGCTTCAATTTTAAAATTTACTCGGTAAAATAGTATTAATATTGATGTAAAGTTGTTGCAATCGCTGTACTTCGCCGGTCTACCTTTGAAATGAGTGTCCGTGTTACTATTTTCCGTCGATATGTTTTAATAAGTTGTAAAACGGTTGACGCCAACATGGCGTGTTCTATCGGCATGAGATTGAAGTCCGGTTTCGGTGCAATTCGGTGTTATTTACGGTAGTAAGAGAATAATTTTACCATTGCGTATGAAGTGAAGTGCACCCGAGTAAGTAGCAGCGTTTAGTCACCCTTTTCAGTGCCGGGGTGTTCTTACAGTAGGCGGATCGCATCGCCGAGGAAATGGGGTTTGTATTCGTATTTTGTAACCGGATATGAGCGGAAAATGCTGATACGACTTCTCACCCCGTTGTCAACTGTTCCGGTAATGTGTCTCGGTCAATTCTGTCTTGAAATCCTCCCGATCCACCGTACCGGTGATTCATAAACAACTGGAATGAAAATGACTCATACCATGGCTACGTGAAGTGTTTTTCCGTGATCGATGTTTGCTGGTTCACTTGTAGGATGGCGATGAATCGTGTTTCGAACTAGTTTAAACGCATTTGTCTTGTCCAGTCGTCCAGTATTAAACATTTATTGAGAGTTGTGTATATGCTTATGTTTCAGAAACAACGAAAACTGGAGCGAATTTAAGAATGGCCCTCCGACCGAACGGGAGCATTACGATGGACCCCCAGGCATGGAGGTGGACGGAATCATCCAGTCCAACTGGGATGAGGTGAACATCAATTATCTCTTAGAATTATATTCGTTGTACGAAATGGCAATATTCTGTACTGTGTTGCGTTGCAGGCCGTCGAATCCTTCGACAACATGAACTTAAACCAAGAACTTCTGCGAGGTATCTACGCTTATGGTTTTGAAAAGCCGTCGGCCATTCAGGCACGAGCCATTATACCGTGTATAAAGGGACTCGACGTGATTGCCCAAGCTCAATCGGGTATGTTTTGTTCCCCCGAACTGCTCTCGCACATTCTCGTCATTCGCAGTTTTGTTATCTCAAACGTGTGTTTTGAACAGGAACCGGAAAGACAGCGACGTTCTCCATTTCGATTTTGCAACAAATTGATGCGTCGCTGAACGAATGCCAAGCGTTGATCTTAGCGCCTACTCGTGAACTTGCGCAGCAGGTACCTTAGTCAACAAAATATTGTCATTAACAGGTTCCTTCGCCAAATTTTATCCGTAGTCTCGGTAATTATAAACGCGTGCATTGTTACAGACTCAGAAAGTCGTCATGGCCTTGGGAGATTACATGCCGAATTGTAAGTGTCACGCTTGCATCGGCGGCACCAACATTCGCGAAGACATGCGTAAGCTCGAAGAGGGCGCTCAAGTGGTCGTAGGTACTCCCGGACGAGTGTATGACATGATTGTCCGAAAATCGTTGAGTAAGTATCGTAGTCGGGGTATCCAAACTAGTTTACGCTTTGGTTTCCGATTGTGGTGTGCCGAATGTATGCGAAGCGAGATCAGTGGCCGTGGCATTGCGAGTCCATTGTGTATTGGCATTGAAACGACACGAAGGTTTCGGCCGACCACTAACGTTCACCGTGTCAGATTGCGAAATTAATTCATTGTGTTTTCTCGCAGAAATCGACCATATTAGGGTATTCGTCTTGGACGAAGCCGACGAGATGTTATCCCGTGGTTTCAAAGATCAAATTCACGAGGTATTTCAACATCTGCCTCAGGACGTGCAAGTTATTCTGCTCTCGGCCACCATGCCGCAGGACGTATTAGAAGTTAGCAAACAGTTTATGCGAAATCCTGTGTCGATTTTAGTGAAAAAAGAGGAATTAACGTTGGAAGGTGAGCTAATTGCGTTTCTCGTGTGTAAGCGTCGGTATTTGTTCTTAGTGTGCGTGATGCAGTTGTATAAACGCCATTAGTAACGTTTCCATGTGCGTGCCATATCGGTCGCATGTAATTTACTGCTGTGCGATATCATGTGTGATACGTGAAAACAAGATAAGCTTGTTACAGTATATGTGTTGGGATTTTCTAGGTATTAAACAATTCTACGTGAATGTGGAGAAGGAAGATTGGAAACTAGATACATTGTGTGATTTATATGATACTTTGAGTATCGCTCAGTCTGTAATTTTCTGCAATACCAGGCGTAAAGTCGAATGGCTTACGGATCAAATGTCGCGGGCCGATCATACTGTATCATCGATCGTAAGTATCGTTACGGAATCCTATTTCATATGTTGATATCAGGTATTGGTAACGTAAAACAGTCAAGTGTTCCGAAATCATGATCTTCAGATTTAAAAAGGTCATGATCATATGGATGACGAATCCAATGACCTTGTGATGTTAGATCATGATCATGATCTTGAGATCTCAGCTTTACTCCGACCTCTGTTCTGCTTGATCATGCATTCAAATCGTAGACGATGGTGAATGGTAATTTTTCCGTATTCTCAGAATATTATTGGTTTGATTTATAGTCATTTTACGATCAAGTCAGTATTGTGCGTTCAAAGAGGTCAAGGTCTATTTCTGTAGTATAAGATGTAAACGATCTTTTCATTTAACACAGCCGTTAGGCCATTGCTTTGTACGAAATGAACTTCGCTCAAGCTTAAGATACAGCTATTACCTTGTTCATTTCTGGTTAAGTTGGATGTGTTCGTGGTTGACATGTGTACATTGTAACATCGCTTTGTGAGAATTAGCTTACAAAATCGTCTGGGAATAAGAATCTCGGAAGTGCTTGAAGGTTCTTTGATGGGATGAACGTAATAAGAAAGTTCCTGTCGAGGTGAATGTACGATGATGTGTGTGTGTTAAGATCCAGTTCAGGTACAGTTGAACGATCAGGGAAGGGATAGTCGGCGTTGAATGTCTTCGACTGGATATCCTACGAATAGGAGGAGCTAATATCTCCCTGAGAGGAGGTAGGGGTCATGAATATTGTTGATGCAACATGAGTCAAATTCTAGGAATGCTCCGAGACATAGATTTCCAAAGAGCAACATTTTTATTAGGTGTTTCTATGTATAGAATTTGGCCCAAAGTTTTCGTGTTGGGTCGAGAAAATTGGTAAATGAACGGGTTCAAAATGGTCCTTCACATGTTACGCCTGAACACGGATCTCACGGTTTTTTTGTATTCATCTTCATTCCTAAAAATGCGCCAGTTGACGTTTCTTTCTCAACTGAAGGGTACAGGGAAAGAAGCAAATAAGTCACTTTTTTGGCGAAATTGAGTTAATACCGTTGGAACGGGAGTAATGAGTAGAAGTAGCTGAGCTATGGTAGAATGTCTAGAAGGATGCTGCAGTCCAGAAAAACGGGTTTCAAAATTCACGCACAGGTAAAGAACCGCGTATGTAAATAGATTATTTTTCATTTTTCTCGCTTCGCCATAAAAGTGACTTACCTGCTTCTTTTCCTATACCCTTCAACTATTTCTTTTCAACTCTACAGTATTTCGCTCCTTCCTCTCGGACTTCTGGCATATGAAAGTTCTCTTGATGAATACAGGGAGTGGAATTGTCGACCATATTTTTCAAGTTTACTGAAATGTTGATTGAACTAACTTACGTTTGACAATGATGAATGGGTTTGAGCGTTAAAACGACCCAAAAAATACAACGTACTGTTGGATTTGGAAAATTTCTGGATTCCTTCCCAGTATTATAGAAATTAAGATTTTTTTACTGAGAGGAAAGCAGGCCCGTGCCCAGGGCGAAAAATTTTTGAGGAGCGGAAAAATTTTCGAGTATGATTTACAAAAATTCATTCGCAACTCCCAAGTTCAACTAATACAAGCGAAACTGGGGTGGGGGGAAATCCAAATCGTCAGCTTAATTATAAAACCTTCTGAGTGCCAATTTTGGCAAAATGACTTTTTTGTTGATTGAGATAGAAGTGACTGTACCGCACCCTATGATAATAGCCAAAACATTCTAAAACGAACAAAAAATGTTTCACATTTGAATAAATGGTCCTCCTTAATGTTTTTTATCTCTCCTGTAAAATTTGCATAATGGCACTAAGGTTTTGTGATTAAGCTGACGAAATGGAAGTTTTTTACAACTTGAAATTGCTCGAGGGGGGTGCTTCTAAGCGAGTGCCCTGGGGCGCTCACGACCTTAATCCGGCCCCGAAGAAAAAGGTGTTCGAGAAAATTAATAATCGGAAACCGCTGAACCTCGTTTTAATTTCGATTTTATCCGAAATTCAGAACCACTGGAAGATATACAGACGAGAAAGCGTGACGAACCCGAAAGAAATGAATTACCTAGTTGGACTTTGACCGTTATCGAGTTCTGAAAGTGAACCCGGATTATTGTCTGGGGTATTCCGGAGATTACCAAATTAATCGTTGTTCTCGGTTTTGCTCTAAGTTCACAGTGGGTCGTTGGAAGAGAAGGGTCGAAGGTCGAATAATTCAGTATAAATTCCATTATTCATAAAATTCTTTTAGTGGTATTATTGTTGTTATAGTCCTTCGTCTCTCGACGAACGTCTGGTCCAGTTAGAATACATAATTTTTTCACGGCGCTGATAACGTGTTCTCGAACTCATCTTTCCCCTCCAACTTCAAAATACCCATATATCATGTGTATTGTGGGTAGCCAGTTATGTTTCTTAACTGGGCCAGACTTTAGTAGGTTGCACCTCTCTACTTCTTTTTTCTTCTGTGCTTATCTTTTCGTTTCTGAGAAGGATTTATACTTTGTATCCTTCATTATCTGCTTTTCATAGCTCATGATTTGCCTTTTTTTCCCAGTTCTGTCCCGCAATCATTCCCTGTAGTAGTAATAACAATATCCCTGAATGTTTTATATTATGACCTATTATTTTAACTCTTCTTTTACAATTTATTCCAAATTTTTTTCCCCTTCCTATCCGCCTTAATACTTCCTCATTCCTGATCTTCTCTGTCCATTTGATTTTCAACATTCTCTGATAACGCCACATTTGAAAAGCTTCTATCCTTTCTTATGTTCCTATTGTCCAGGTGTCTCATCCATGCAACGCTACAGTCCAGATATACGTTTGAAGAAATCTCAGTCTTCTTTAAATAGACCAGTTTTGTGTTGACGTCACACTGTGCGTTACTACTCTTGGTTACGGTTAGAAGCACCCGTATTTTTTCATGCGAATGTATTGGCTCCCATAAGAAAAACACGGAGCGAAGATCATTATATTACTACCTGAGAACAGGGATGGGCAAAATCCGGAAACTCTGTGATTTAAATCCAAAATCTTGATTTTAAAAAAAGATTTGAATTTAAAGTCTCAAATCCTTTTTAGAAAAGAATTTCAAATCCAAAATCCTAAATTCTTTCAATTTGTCGGAAGCCGATTGGGTTCCAAAGCCGAATCTTTTTTGGCTTTTTTCGACTTTTTCCCGAAAATCAAAAAGTATAGACTACTGATAAGAATTGCCAAAAATCAACTCCTCAGAGTCCTAGACATCCTAAAGGAACTGAAGTGCTAGGCAGCTGGGAGATGGGGGAGGAGAGTAATAATATTGTAAGAACTGCCCGAAAACCTAAAACTCAAAAGCTTGAAAACCGAAAGCCGAACGATTTTGGCATGAAAGCTAAAGCCAAAAGTCAGAAGCTGATTGAGTTCAAAGCTAAAAGCCGAAAGCGGAAACCGTATTTTTCAAGGTCAAAAGCTAAAGCCGAAAGCGAAAGCTTTATCGTTCGGTTTTTAGTCCCTACTAACAGGCGGCAAAATGAGCTTCGTTCGCAGAATACAACAAAAAAGATGTAAAACTATCAACGTGTAAGGTTAGATTTTTAAGAAATCAATAAGGTAAATTGTTGGAACTTACGAAATTAAGATTTTTGCAAGCACCCTATTTTTGGATTTGGATTTTAATTATTTTTGGAATCATCAAAATCCAAATCCTTTGCTAATAATTAGGATTTGAAATCCAACATCAGGATTTTTGGAAATTTGGATTTAAAATATCTGAGGATTTGAATCCTGCCCAACCCTGCCTGAGAATAAGAAATTTGTTAGAAATCAGGAGTTCATTAGCAGATGCTAAGAATCTTCTGGATTAAAAATATATACCTTTGCTTTCTAACAAATTTTTTATTCTCAGATAGTAACATAATGATCTTTGTTCCGTGTATTTTTCTTATGGGAGTCAATACGTCCGCACGGAAAAAGACGGGTACTCTTGCTAACAGTAACTCATTGGTGTGACGTCACATAAAACTGGTCTATTTGTAATCTCCTTTCTGGGGAAAAAAAAAAAAAAAAAAAAAAAGATACCTGTCCCTTATTTGGAAATATCGTCGACTATGACTGGGAAAAAAATGAAAACATCCAAAAAACAATAGTGTAAGTACCAGATATTAGAAAAAAGTGTAGGTACCTGTGGCTTTCCTGTAGACGCAGAAAACGGATAATGAGAGGTGTTACGAAAATATGTCCTAAGCGACGTAAAATTTAGACTAATGCTTAATATGTGCTTCCTTAATATCGATCATGCTATTGTCATTTCAATTGCATGGTTCGTGGACGCTTTTCTCAAAGCACCATTTACTTCATCCCGTGAGCAGATATGAGAAAACACTGAAGCTATTTATGTGAAGAATGATTTATATTCGTTTCCATATCGTTGTTAGAAAACAAGAGAAACTCGCTTTGTCTGACATGAAGTTGGTAAAGGAGCTCCTGAATGTGTGTGATGATTAAAATAACACCGGAATTACTGTTATTGGAATGAATTCTCCGCTTTCGATTTAGTATTTATTGGTTTCTGATTGGTGATATTTGTCTACAGCATGGTGATATGGACCAGAAGGAACGTGAAAAGATTATGTCGCATTTTAGATCCGGATCAAGTCGGGTTTTAATCACTACTGACTTGTTGGCACGTGGAATTGACGTTCAGCAAGTGTCGTTGGTCATAAACTATGATCTTCCTTCTAATCGGGAAAATTACATTCACAGGTACGTTATTTGATTCTATTTGTTAGACTATTTTTACTCAGTTGAAACTTGTGATTCACGTGATTAAATTTTGGGTTCGTTTCTATTTCATATCAGATCACGGTTTTAATATCTCACTGTTCGGCAGTTTAAAACTTGTCCTCAATTTTCGTTACACTGATACGATCTAAAACTCACTGTATAATGTAGTGAAGACATATCAGTTGCCGACCAACGTGTTCAACTGACTGCCCTAGAATCCTAACTCCTTGTGACTTCGGGATGAGTTATAAACAGAGACCCTACAGTTATTCATCCCCTTGTATCTGTAGAAGGGATGGACGTTGTATTATACGTTTTTATAGGTACTATTCGGGTTCGAAAATATGTTACGTTTATTCAGCCATGATCACTTGCATAGAAAAATCGTTGGGACTGATTTGCATTCATCATATATCTGCTCTGTTTCCACAGAATTGGTCGAGGTGGCCGTTTCGGTCGTAAAGGTGTCGCTATCAACTTCGTAACCGCGGAGGATAGACGTATTTTGAATGATATTGAACAGTTCTACAACACTCAAGTCTCGGAAATGCCGAAAACTGTCGCCGATCTTCTTTAAATGAAAAAAATTAAAAACGAAACTATTACCGTTTGTACATACTGCGCTAGAGAACTAAAGGCATGGATATGCTCATCCGCCGTTATTATTCACGAAGTACGTTATCGCCCATTTAAAGACGTGAAACATAATTCTTACTCGAAGGTCCATTTGTTTAAGTCAAAATTTGTTCAAAATGATTGCAAAACCATCCAAAAAGTTATTTATGATAGTCTTGGCTCTCAAAAATCATCCTCTTTTCACTATTCAACTCGGTCTATACCCGAACCTTGAGTATGATTATTAGGGATTTCTGAAAATCCCTAAGTACCAGTACGCAGGGTTCAGGTGTAGACCGGGTCGAATGATGAAAACTGATGTCTGTGTACAAGGACCACTATGGATCACCTTTTAGACAGTTTTCCAATTGTTTCGAACGATTTAACAATTCAAACAAATGGATACACAGTTCCAAAAACGAATTTGAATAGAACTGCTTTTACACATTTTTAAATGGGCGATTACGTACAGTGAATAGAAGTGGCTGATGATCGTACTCATCTCTTTCGTACCCTAACAGCACTTATTTAATGTGAAGTGTACATTGGTGCCTATTCGTTGTATCGATTTCAAACGTACATTTATTCTTAATGTAAACTTAACTGTTTCCAAATATCGGTTTGTTTGTATTCATAGATCTGTAGTAGGTTTGTGGAAAGGATATTTCATCCCGAATAAACGTAGAAGGAAAGTTCACTTTTCTGTCGATGAATGTTTTTTAATTCATTTCTTCTTTCTTTTTTTTTTAATATTGATGTTATTGATACGATAAATAAATAGCGCTTGGAATGTATTCGTGTTTCTTTAAAATAATTTATTGATAAATTGTTTTTGAAGATTACCTATGCTTTGTTTTCCGTGTAGTAGTCTTCATGATTTTTCACGCGTTTCTGACGGTTTTTACTTACTGTATTTATTAATTTTTTAATTTGTTCGTGATTAATGAAACTTCAGAACACAATCTAGTTTCAAAATTGATTTTCAAGTCAGATTAATCACACGGTGTTTATGTAAAGTTTATTCGAGCTTTTGTGGTTACCGTGTATGATTGATAGTATTTCTTCGTTCGCTTATAATCCATCGACAACTTCGGAACTTCGATATGGATGATGGTGGATTTCGTTGTACGTGAGGAATTATCAGAATATTTTTTGTAAATCAGCTCCTCGCTTTTTGAAGTAATGAAATACCGTATTTCGTACGCAAGTTTCGAAAGAAAAATTTTTTCCTTTCTCAGAGCTTTGGATTCAGTGAGTTATCTGAACTCGTCAGAATATCCGAGGAAAATGTGTTTTTTTTTTTTTGATTTCTTGCTGCAGGTGATTTTTGAATTCCTTTTTCGGTGTTGCTTCCCTATTTGTCGAACATCGTAGGTGATTCTGTATGGTCAATCTCCACGATCTATTAAAAAACTGATACACGCCGAGTTGTCTTATCACCTGTTAGTTTGTTTCAATGATTGTTTTAATTTGTAGTCAGTGTTGTAGAAAAATGATATTTCAATAAGAATTTGCCCTCAAATCGGTAAATTTTTCAAAATTCGAAGTATCGAATCACCGCTTACAGATTTATGGGGGCGAATTATTTAACCACAGGTTCTTGACTCCACCACCAGGTGTCAGCCCTTCGATTTTGAATCTGAATACGTGGTCAGTTTCATGGTTTCAGCCAGGGATGCAGAGAAGCCAGTAGCTAGAAATCAGAAGCCAGACGTTTTTGCAATTTTATAACAATTTTGACAAGTTGGAAGCTGACTGAATTAGAAAATGGAAGCTGAAAGTTATTCGGCTTCCAGTTGACTTCTTACAGTATTCTTCTTCAAGACTTTTTTACTCACAGTGGAAAGCCCAAAAAATAAAACTAATGTACCTCTTCTACTGTTCTACTCCACTTCACTTCATTTTCCCTCATTTTTTAAAAGGAAAAAGGAACCTTAGGTGAAAATAAGTGAAAGAAGCCAGAAGCTGGGAAAATGAGAGATTGGAAGTTGGAAGCTCATATACTGAGACTGGAAGCGAGAAGCTAGATGAGATTTGGAGGCTAGAAGTCAGAAGCGGTATTTTTACATTTTTTGGTTTTGGTTTCCACATCCCTGATTTCAGCTTTCTGTGCAACGCCTGGAATCTGAAATGCGACTGGTCCCTCCTACGAATTCTGTAAATTTGAACCATTGAACTTCCTCCAGTTGTACAGTCAGTGGCATAGCCAGACTTGGTATGAAGGGGGGGGGGGCGTTTCACTTTTACAATATTGCAGGTGTAATACTTACTATTACCAATAAATTTTACGTTTTCACATTTCCGGCGGATGCCGGGGGGAGGGGGTTCAGGACACCCCATCCCTCCTGTGGCTGCGCCCCTGTGTACAACAGAAAGTTAATTATCACGTGATAGTTAACTCGCTGCCGATAACTCACGATTGTACAACGGCATGAGTCATTTTGCAGTGACCATCCCAGTGGGGTACTAAGTTCAAAGTTCAAAAGATCTTCAATTCCGCTTTTCACGTAACTGCACGTGAATTTCGATTCTTGTCAGTGGTTATCACTATGAAAATGATGAATCTACTTCAAAACATCATCTTGAAATATTTATCCGCACGAAGTATTTCACCATAAATTTAATTTCTGCCTGGAAATATTTTTCGTTACAAAATAATGCCGCCATCCACTTTCCAGTTTGTTCCGTGAAACAAGAACTGGTCAGTGGTCACGTGGTGTTATCCCTTCGACCAATGGTCGAAGTGTTATCCAGTTCTCCAGTTTATCGTAAATTTTGTAATCTTAATATCCTAAAATCGTATCATCGATTGCTCAGTCAATTTTCTTTTTCTTCAAGAATTTTTTTTTTTGACGGACTGAATGGAGAGAGAATGGCGGCTGCCTTTCCCCGCCTACTGCCAAGGTGTAACCTTGGCCTACTGCACCTTAACTGCATTGCTGCTGAAAACCTAAAAAGCAAAGCTGAAGCACCTTATGTTACGATGTGTTGTAAAACTAAAAATCTTAGAAAAAGGATCTAAAATTAGACTGTTGGATGACCTTTTTCATTGGCCGTGATGAAATACTTGTATCTGTGTCATTTCCATTACGTCACTGGTGATGTTAATGACGTCATACTCGCGAAGTCATTTTTTGGTATTTCGGTTGCCAGTGTTGGCAGCATTGTATAGTTTCACAAGAAATAGTTCCTTGTACATTGTTCAATAATAAGTCTGTGAATTCGTATTCATTTCGCCGAATTCCGAGTAATTGTGTTCGAATTCGTCGTCGGTGCTCGTCGTTATTGTTAATTGTATCGTCCAAACTTCTATTTAATTTATTCATTTGTATTCATTTTACAATTTTAGTATCCGTTTATTCTGATGCATCACTCGACAAACGGTGTTTTTGGTGATTATTGCTGAATTACGAAGTTTATCATTTCATTGTTCGCCCGGTTATTAGCGCTTTAGTTTCACAGTGCGGGTTGTTCCGATTAGTGCTGTGCATCGATAGTGGCTGTTCTTTCCTTAGCAATAAATTTAATTAATTTCATCTATCAAAATGAGTTGGCAGGATTACGTCGACCGACAACTGCTCGCGTCTAGATGTGTAACTAAAGCCGCAATCGCAGGATTAGACGGAAATATATGGGCCAGTTCGGCAGGTTTCGAAGTGAGTTTCGTATTCGCCGGTACTTGTTATACTAAAATCTCATCTTAAACTTCACCTTGAATAAGTTCGGTGAAATTGCATATTGAAGAGTCTGTCAATCGCGGTAGTGCACTTGATACCGGGTCGGCAGTGAGAGTGGAATGTGTCCCGTTTTAAAGTAGAAATGCACTCGACATGCACTGCAGGCGTGAGAGTTTCACTACAGTTAGTATTTTGGTGTGAAAGAATGGTATCCATCAGCTGTTTTCACTAATGGGTACTCTTTGAAACAGTATTCTTAGGTGAAAATGTGTTTACGAGCCCTTCGTTGAGAATTGATGTTTTGTCTGAACATTATGGATGAGTGCTATTTGGAAGTAATCTGAACTTCGTATTTATTTGATAGAAGAAGTCGTACATTAGGATGCCCTGTGCCATGAAAGAGAGTGGCTATTCCGAATTAGGTTTTTAAAAATTGCATGAATTCAGTTTGATTCTTTGTGGTTAAAAGATGACGAAATTATAGATGAATGTCATAGTAGACAATCTTGATTCACGGAGTGAAGTGTGTTTGCATTCATGAATTCATTCTTGATTCGAAGCTGGAGGAAACAAGTAAATTCAATCCCAAGTTGGAACTTTTTTTGAAATTGTGGCAAAGGTAAACTATAGCCAAGGTTCGATTTTTGTTGAGTCATTTGAAATTAAGATAAATATATACTAGAGCTAAGGTGCCAAGGTTCTATCTTTGTGAAAAGTCATTGCCAAATGTACTTAATCCTCCGGTACTGTTACCTTGAAATTTATTCAACAGTTGAAATTGTCTTGTACTCGTGTAGTAATGGGCAATTCACATGAATGTGTGACTCACCGCTTCAATACATGGCCATTTTACGTTTATTATTTTCTTCTTTTTTTTTTTTTTTAGTGTTGAATTATTGAACTCAGAAAAATTATGGGTGAAATTCTAGCTAATTCCGTCTCAAGAAGTTGGTTTTGAAAGAATTGTCGAGTCCGTTTGAAAATTATTAGTGCTCAGATTGTAAGTTGGACGCTGAATTCTGTGATCTGACTTACGCTGCCTTAATGTGCTAGAATAATGAAAGCTGTACACAGAACTAACTTGCATTCATTTAGGTTACATTTTCTGAATGTACTGTAGAATTCGTGTGAACTGAACGTACTTTGACGTGAACGGTCGAGTTAGCATGGTGTGAATCGGCTGCAGCTTAACATTCAAAGCCAAGTTCACTTTTTAGACCAGTTACTCAACAAGCTACTGAACCTAGTAGTTGGTGAATTTATGAATTATTCAGAGGTAACCAAATAAAACTCAGAATATTAAAGCATTTGCTCTACCAACCTCATCGATCTGTCACAAAACCAAATTAAATATGTACCATGGGTCCATGGAGCTAGAAGCGTTCAGCTGTCAACTGATTCACAGACGCAGTCACAGATTGCTGCAATATGTCCAACTTTTACTTCTTGAAGAATCTTATGCGTTTCGGTTTATTATATAGTTAAACCGAGCTAAAATGGTTAATGTACCTGTTACCACCTCTGCAGCGTAGTAAAAAGGACCTTAACCATTTCAGCTGGTATTTAGCGTGTAAACATTGAGTGGATTCTGTTGCAATTTCCTCATGATATTTTGAAATTTATATTGTACTCGACTCCCACTAGTTCAAATAAATGACCTTTTTTATTTTCGAATACGGTGGTTTTTGAATTTCGGTCTAAAGTAGCTTAGGGTTGTGTTATCAGTAAGATGGATTTTATCTATCAGGTATCCAAGCTTGGATTTGGGTATATTAATGATCGTTCCATCAGGTGATTCGGGAAACTAAATTTATAGAATACTGCTTATTATAGGCCTAATTTTTTATTGTGTTTGAGTCGATGGTTCCGGGATCAGAGTGGTTTTTGAATTTCAAAGAATTCTCGTATGATACTAAAATTAACAGTATCTTGACATGGATCCACTCGATACATTCCAAAATAAAAGCTCTCTGCGATTGCATGTTGATACATTTTAAGGTTGCTACTTCGATAACAGATTTACTATCCACTACCGAGGATATTTTAAAAGTAGAACTCAGCAAATTCAAGGGCCTGTAGCACACTAACTGCTAAGAAAGGAATGTAAAGTTGAAGTAACATTTTTTGACAGTATTTTTTTTTTGTGTGAGGTGGCGCTGTATGCGAATGCTCAGATCTTGTGATCCATTGTACCATTAACCATTTTCTGTGTTCTGTTTGGCCACCCTCCAATGCTCCAGTCAAAATTTTATTTTGAAGGTTTGGAAAGTGGAAAATTTTAAATACCGTTGTAAATTGGATTCATAATAATGGAATACTTTGACTGTGCCTGTCTTTCCTGATGTAGTGAAATTATTCTGGCAAAAGTGTATTATGAGACGTGATGTTGCTCAGATCATGTTCAGGCTTTGAGACCTATTTCTGATTAACCCTGTGATTTTTCGAGTTTATTAATGGTAACTGATGAAGCGATGAGTGATACATAATTAGCTCGATAATCAATTCATCTATTTTGGGTAATGTTAGCTTGTTCGCCATCTTATCGCTGATAACAGAGCTTATCTGTTTTGAAAGATATTTTCTCATTATCTTCTCTAGTTTATGCTGTAGCATGTAGCCGTTTCTAGAGCTCATCATTCATCTGTCTCTATCAGAATAGCTGTGAGATACGGCTCATACTGTCTGTGGATTCTTGATACATGCCTTATTTCCCTGTGCACTAAAAACCGAACCATTGCCGCCGCCTCCTGCGGCAGAAAAGTTATTGGAATCTGAGAGTCAAACGGGCTTATAATGTGAGGTGCTCCCTTTTGAAACCAGTTGTTCGTCCCTCGGCTTTTTCTGAAGGGAACTTGTGGGAATTCATATTTGACAAACTCTAGCTGCTGATAAAAAGGTTCAGACATTCGACGATCGAGTTTTGACATGAAATTGATCCGCCCATTTGGGGGAAGGGGGAGCCAACATATCAAAATTTGCCGTTTCCAAGGGCTTCGCTTTTTGTGTTTTGTGAACCGAGTTCGAAGATGAACGCTATAGATTGGCAGTTCAGAAGTGAGGGAGGGTGTTACTTAAAAGTCTCCTTTTGGCTTTTGAAATCTTCAGTATATTTATCGGAATTTTGATAGCATATAGATAGATTTTTTTATATTCATTTGTTCAAGTATTACCATTTTTTCTGTACGACTTACGGTTACGGAGATTTTGAGGATGTAGGGTTTACGTTTAGTTTTGATTTAGGTGAAATATCAGTATGCGAGTACACCTACAGAAATATATTGAGATGGTACACGGGTTCGAATCCAGCCGTTGGAATGTAATTTTTGATTATTTTTACCTATTTGATGATAAACTTGTTTTTCTATATTATTAAACAATTTTGTTTCCTTCAGTTTTTGATGAACGAATTAAAAATTTTTCTTAATAGTTTCCTCGTTTGCTTCCTATACAGGTAACTACAGGTTACCCAGTTACCTGTCTTGTTTATGATTGCTATAGTCTAGAGATGTGAAAAGTAGCCATATTTGGCGCATCTGCCCTAACCCGAATCAGTTTTTTCGCCGTCAATCTGTCAGTCTTCTTGTCTTCCTAACTCTAGCTCTTATCACGGACGTGTATAACTAACAAGTCCGGATTCACAACTTGGCAACGTTGCGTGAAAAGCCTGACATCAATACAATTCCTTATGGGACTTTCACGTTTTTTTAAATTGAATATCATAAAATTTTCCTTCTAATGAGTGTGTTTTCAAGGAAAGAGGATGAAACCAATGCAAGTTATCATTATAAAATAATCGGATTTTGAAGATTGCGCAGATAGTATTCGTAAGTTTTCTTCTTTGAACCGCTGATTTGAAGACGGACAGACAAATACTCATGAGTTTTCTCAGTTCCCAAGATTTTTTTTGGAGCGACAAAAATTGTGAAATTCCCAATTATCTTAACTCCAAATTCCCAGGTATCGATCAAAATTTGTTTGCATTGCCTAAAAAAGAACGTTTTGACTTACTGGGTTTTCCCAATTTTTGATTCATTTACTAAAATTTTCCAACTCCGGTGGATGCTTAGGGAGGCAGGCTACCCCGTCCCCTTATTTTCATCCCTGCGGCTGCTTTTGGGTTTTCGCTACTCTCAACTTCATCCTCTATTTGTATTTGAGCCCATTGATCCTTATATGAGTTTCATATTATTTTCCCTATTTACACTTACACTCACATTTCCTTCAATATGTAAAACAATTTCTAAGAGAGCTCTTTTTTTTTCCCCCTTTCCAAAATGAGACATGTTTAGGGCAAATATACATTTGGGAGTAAGACTGAGACTTCTTCGAACGTATATCTGTCTTCGAGCATATATATGCTCACATGGAGAGTCATTACTGTATTTAAGCATTGGATTTCGAAGTCATACGTGAAAGAACCCATCGTCGTTATCAGTCAGAGGATTCGTAATGTTCTTAATTTCGGATTTCGCATTCGTTATCCGAACTCCTCCCGCACCCCAGAAAACTAGAAATGATCGTTAATCATTTTTAATTATTCTTCCTCTGTTGATATTCATATTGGTACATGTGAAGAAATGTAAATTTTGCAATGCACGCTTTGGAAATGGACTCGTTCCGAATGTTACCCTAGCATTTGGTTACATTGGAGGCTTTATATAACTCGTTGTATGCCTCAGAATTCACAAAGGATAGAAGCTTTTGAAACGTGGTATTATTGGAGAATGTTGAGAATCAAATGGATAGAAAATATCTGGAGTGAGGAAGTATTGAGGCGCACAGGAAGGGAAAGAGAAATTTGGAATATAAGAGTTGAAATGATAGGTATCATCAATCATCTTCTATTTCCAAAGTTCAATTTTGCAGTCAAAATATTAAGATAATTTGCAGGAGAATTGAGAATAGAATAGATTCAGAATTAGGAGATGATCAGTTTGGATTTAGAAAAAGTAGAGGTACTAGGGAAACAGTGTTAGATAGGCCACTCAAAAAGGGGCTGGGGATACATATATGGCATTCGTTGATATTGAAAAAGCTTTTGACAATGTTGAATGGGATAAAATGTTGGGTATTCTAAAAACAATAGGAATAAAATTTAAAGAAATATAAGTTATTTTAATTTTATGTAAAGGACAGAAAGCCACATTAAGAATAGAAAGAGAAAAAGGGAAGGCTAATATAGAAAAATGTGTTAGACAAGGGTTCTCCTTATCTCCAGTATCAATTAATCTGTATAATATAGTAGTAGTAAGGGCGTCACTTGACACCAATTTTCATATCTTCTCTCTGTCAGTTCTCTACCATTATGTGTTCTGATCTATCTGTTTCTGTGTAGTTTATAAATTTTTCTTTATAATGCGTGCGCGTCTCCTAACAGTTCTTGGACAGATAGATCTGAACACTTGATCTATATACTCATATATGGTAAAGGATTGGCAGAGAGAAGAGATTAAAATTGGTGTCAAGTGACGCCCTTACTATTGCTAATATAGAAAAAGGTGTTAGGCAGGGGTGCTCCTTTATCTTCAGTATTATTGAATCTGTACATAGAGTGGGCCATGAAGGAAATAAAAGAAAAATTTGAAGTAGGTGTCACTATACATGGAGAGCGAGTAAAGATGCTCTGGTTTGCAGATGATATTGTCGAGTATTGATTTGGAAAGCATTTTAAATGGAATGGGGGAGATTTTGAGTATAAAAAATC
This sequence comes from Acanthococcus lagerstroemiae, assembly GCA_031841125.1. NCBI lineage: Eukaryota > Metazoa > Arthropoda > Insecta > Hemiptera > Eriococcidae > Acanthococcus > Acanthococcus lagerstroemiae. Next base: position 35,826,638 of record CM063108.1, on the reverse strand, counting down.
GTATGAGAATAAATATAAATAAAACTAAAGTAATGGTATGTAATCGATGTGAATATGATAGCTTAAATGTTAATATTGGACAGGAAAAAATTGAAAAAGTAAGCGAATTTTGCTATTTAGTGAGTAAAATAACAAAAGATGAAAAGAGTAAAAGAGATATTGGTAATAGAATAGCACAAGCCAAATTAGCATTTTGTCGAAAAAGTAATCTTTTCAAATCATCAATAAATCTGAAAATCAAGAAATTGTTCTTGAAAACTTATGTTTGGAGTGTATAGCCTTGTATGGATGTGAAACGTGGACCATAGGAAAATCAGAGAAGAGAAGGATCGAAGCTATTGAGATGTGGTACTATAAGCGGATAAACGGATAAGGTGAGAAATGAGGAAGTACTTAACAGAGTAGGAGGTAAAATGGATGTTTTGAAATTGTCTGGAGAGAAGGAGAGATAAACTAATAGGGCATAATTTGAGGCACTCAGGAATAATATCACTGCTGCTAGTAGGAAGAGTGGAGGAAAAGAAAGTGCTGCTCTAATATGTTATCTACCAAATCGCAGGTAGTACGTCTGTTCTAGTATGCGATCTACTACTCGCAGATATGCAATGTAGTAACCCAGTCAGCGTTAGTAGATAGAAAATTGGTTGGCTGGCGCAGGTCCCCGTGTATTTTTAAATAGAGTGACGTCACAGCGCAAGAAAAGTGCCCTGATTCCCTTGCAACCCTTAAGTATGCAATCCGTATACTATACTCCTTGAAATCTCATGTTTCGGACCGTTGATTTCCATCTATGTCGTGTACAGATGCTTACTGCGCGATGATGAGTGTATCACAACCCTCCCTCTCCCCCTTGCCTGTATCGATTACTCCAACATGAGAAAATAAGGAAGTGACAAGTTCTGATCAGTCTGCCATTGCCAGGACCAAGAGTCTGATGCAGTTCATATTCCAATTATTAATATACGCGAAAATACACTCGTTTTAGTCCAATGTAACCCGATGAAGACAAGGGGGAGGGCTGTGGTACATCCATCATCACGCAGTAAGTACCCCTGTACATAACATAGTTGAAAATCAACGGACTGAACGAATATAGTACATGGATTGCATACTCCGAAGTTTGCAGGGGAATCATGGCACTTTCTTAGACTGTGACGTCACTCTATTTCAAAATACACAGGGGACATGCGCCAGCCGACCCATTTTTTAGCTACTAGCGTTTCCTTCGGCTACTGCGAAATGTTGCTGAAAGATTATTATACACACATTGCGAGTTCCAAAGAAGCGTGCACAGACTTTTTGCACACAGAGGCCCCCCTTGACAACGCCGACGAACACGAGCCATGCTGAAATTTCGGGTCAGAAATGCAACAACGCTTTGCGTATTCTAATTTAACATGTTTTAAAACGGTGAAACGCATACTACTTCATCACTCCCTCCGTGGTAGATGACAATGGCCGGTAGATAGCAGCACCGAGTAACGGATAGAATGGATATTTGGAATTGTCTGAAGAGGAGAGATTAACTAATAGGGCCTAATATGAGGCACTCAGGAATAGTATCACTGCTGCTAGAAGGAAGAGTGGAGGGAAAGAATTGGGTAGGTCGGCAAAGATTCCAGTATATTCAACAGATAATCAAGGACAAATGCAAGTGTTATTACGAAATGAAAGAACTTGCACAACATAGGAAGAAATGGAAAGCTGCATCAAACCGGTGGTAAGACTGATAACCTTATCATCATCAATCTTGAAGTCATTTCTCCAGTTCCTTTAGTCAAAATCAACACCACATTCGACTTTTTCGAATACTCAAGTGACCGAAGCGATCGTGTCCACGTCGTGGCAAACAGTCTCGCCAACCCAGTGTACTCGGAGTACAGGGAACAGTGACGCTTAAAAAGTGTAAACAATACGATCTTATTTCTTAATTATTGCACGTGAATGACGCACAAGCACACTGACTCGAAAGAAAGAAGAGGGTCCCAGAGACGCGTTCAATTAACGGTCGGCGAAGCAACGAAGAGTGGAAACCAACCTTGACAGAGTGTGTGCAGTGGCTCACGAGATCATGTCGGTTTCGGTATCACTTGAACCGGCAGCGGGCGAAGGTTGAGTGTTATCTGGGTCAATGCTACCTTAATGACACTCACTGTCACTTGCCGTGCCTTTCTTCATCTTATCGAATATTAATCGTGAGGCTATAATGCCGCCGGGAGTGCGCATAATATTAATTATCGTCACCGAACGCGACCAGACAACGGCAAACTTGATATTTGTCTCAGCCTCCGGTTCCTCCGCCTCACGTGGTTCCACTCAGCCCGTAAATTATGTCATTCAAAAAGGAAAGCGAAACGTCAGCGTTGCATTCGGCTTCACGCTCAGCGAATCTTGATTTCGCCTTCGATACGTCACCGGACGGTCTACCGTCGACGCCTTCGTCAGGCTCGTTAAAATTTTCGGTCTTTCCTAAACTGGATGACAAGTGGCCGAGAAGAGGAAGAGCGAGTGGTCGGTAGAGAAGACGCGGATGTCGGCGTCGCCATTATGTCATTGCCAAACGCATTGATGAAAATCGTGTAGGAATAATCTAGCAACTAGAATTTGGGTTGTACGTACACTGTAGCTGCTTCGCGAATTCGTTTTTTTTTTTCAGCATCTCCATACATGGCCCCGTACATTGCCAAGCATGAATTAGGCTCGTGCGTGTATTCTCGCAGTGTAACTGTTGGTGGCTTTGGTACTCCATTTGTATTACGTATTCGCCTTATCGATATAGATAGATCGTGCTAATGTAGAGACACTGGTATTGTTTGATTTGAAAAATAACGTCTGTATGTTTTCCTTCTTTTTTTTCAGATTAGTAGGGACGAATTACTCAGAATTGTCAGAGGATTCGATCAAGTAGACTTACTCACGTCCGGAGGAGTAACTTTGGCCGGTAACCGATACATATATTTATCTGGATCTGATAAAATAATCAGGGCGAAACTCGGCAAAGTTGGAGTTCATTGTGTAAAGACACAGCAAGGTAAGTCAGAAAATTCTACAGGCTTTTGTTTTTCTCGTTGCATATTCATGGCAGTTTTGTTTGGCACCTCTGCGCTGGACCCACAGAGAAAGAAGTCCTCTACTCGAAGAGGTACCTCCGTATTGCTAGCGAACTGAGACATACATCGTGTACAGTCGTTTCTTGTGCACGCGTGCACGTGTCATTTGGTCTGATTCGTCTGTCAGACGGTCGTTCTTGCGTGAAAACGGTTATTTCAAGTCGATTTACGAACAACGCCAAACCATTTGTGAAACATACGAGCGTAAAGTTGAACGTTCTCCTCTCGCTGTGCATTTTAAAGCGTGCACATTTGTCTTTTCAAAGTATGCACTGTGTTTACTTTACCGACTGTCATAGAGAATCCTTATTTCGTCTGGCTTTTTTTGTATTATTTTTAGCTTGTAGACATCCGAATTGGTTATATCGAAACTGGTGATGATGGTATTCTCCTCACAAATGGAAACAATCTGTAAGCTATACGTTCATTGCTAGTGGGGTTTTGCGTAGAAATTAGAAAATAGCACACCGCAAAGCAAAATGATGTGTAACCAAGTGCTGCAACTCGCCATCCAACCAATGTTAAGTTGCTCTACACTATGACGAATCAAAAACAAGTGTTGTCGATCGATTTTGAGTCGAATGGAAAGACGCCCAAGTGTAGAGAGCATTACTAATGGCTTCTGTTAGAAATTTGAAAAAAATTAAAGACTTCGAATTGAGTCAGCAAGAAGTACTCAACAATTTTTCCTTGAACGGAAACGAAACAAAATCAAGAGGCTCCCCTTTTCGAAAACTCTCGCCCATGTCCCCAAGTAATTTTTCTTCCCGAGGTCCGTCCTGCTACGTGCATTGGAAATTATAAAACAAATTAATGCATTCTGCCGTTTGATGTTGACCGTGATGAATAATGTATAGCATAATCTTCATAATGTCACCTCGAACTCGGGCCGATTATGGATATTAAGTCGCCGTGATTTCGTCTTTTCAGTGAGCTAATGTGCCCCGAGTTGGCATTGCCATTTTTGTCACCGTCGGTGCTGACATGGGTTTCAAATTATTATTTTTGTTTTTCATGCCCAAGTTCGGGGAGGCCAGCTGATGCAGTGTGAAGGATTTTGTGTGGAACCATTCTGTGCGTGTGATGTGTCTGAACGGTGATTGGTTGACTCTGTACGTTTCAAGTTTGTATCAGTATCTTCTACTCGTTGAGTGGCTCAGTTTTCGGATAAAGGCATTTGTGTATGTCCGGCAAAATTATACTCATTATAGACTTCAAGAATTTGTGGTTGTGTTCCACCTGATTCTATGTAGATTTCAAGTGCAATGACTAATTCTATATAGGTTTTGAGATCAATGTATCTGCTGTGTGATACCGAAGAATCCTTCATCGGGAGACATGGAAGGTGCAAAATATTAAGGAACAGCTGAACATCTACCTTCAGTACAGTTGCAACGTAGGTAATCAGAATGGCTTATTAGAAGACTTGTGGACTTCACAGTTACAAGAGCGTTATTAGCAATTGGTCAGGTCTTGTAAGAAGGACTCAAAACTTATGCATTTGAAGGTTCTTTTCTCTAGACATTAATGTCAGTCGTTTTCAGTTTCCAGGTGTTTTAGTTTTAAACGTCAGCATTCGTAATGCCATTTGAATAGAAGATAATCAGTGATATGTTGAAAGATCTTGAAAGCTAGTGTCCTCATAATATCTTATTGATCGATTTACGTCAATTACAACATTGTGATTCGTGTTAGTGTCACTGTGTGACCGAGTAGTTAACGTGCTCGATTCTGAATTTTTGCATCTCTGGTTCGAAACCCACCAACGCCGGAAAGCTAGTGCTATTCGAATACACCCCCGCCAACATCTTAGCGAACACAGCGACGACAATGTCAATCGAGGTGGAAAGATAACACGTCCTGTAACCCCCACCAGTTCGAACGAACAGGGCACTACAATCGCAGGGCGTGTCACCACTGGACCTAAAAAGACTGATACTGGTATGCGCACGAGCTTACTCAACGTATTCCAAACACGTGGCTAGTAAGCGAACTGCGGCTGTACACTCTGCACACTCTTTGGCATAGAGAAGGAAAACTCTAACGCAACAAACTGTGGTGAAAGCAACAGCAAACTACCCCGATTAACCCTGCCAGGAAAGTCGAGCCACCTAATTTTTTTGATTCGTGTTACAACTTGCAACCTTGAAAGACTAGAAGTAGGACATATGCCCAAACGTGATCACCAAGCGGTCCAATAATGCCCACTTTCCAAATTAATACATAGGTGGTAACAGTCACGAGGAAGGGGGAATGCAGAGTCAATGGAAAGTAAAGAACATGGCAACACTATTCTAGTACTAGGAATTCCCTTCATTTACAAGATTTTTATAGTACGTTGATTGTCAGTGTAGGTACATGTAGCGCATCTGTTCTGTTCAGTTGCTATAAAGCAAAATTCAAATGAACAATAGAGTGTATCTTGAGATTCTTTGAAGGAAATGTTCACTAGCAGACTGAGCAAAAAAACTTCGAGGTATCCTCATAAAAAGTTGATGTTTTATTCGATTAAAAGGGCTTCACCGCTGTAGCGAGCGAGTGCTAAAATCATTTGAATGTCGACTTACCTATCCGATTCAGCCCCGCTGGCCTATGCACTGCTTTGACTGCCCTGATCGGACCTTATATGTTACTCATTATTCGAATGACTGAAATACTTGGTATAATTTGCTCCAAACCCTAGAACATTCTTCAAAACTCGATTATGACTCATTGCAAGAGGTCTGGTTAGTCGAGTGGATAGCGTGCTGGTCTCGGAATCCGGAAGTCCCGGGTTCGAGCCCACGTAGCCGCTCGTTACATTTCGACCTAGACCGGTTTTCGGCAAGATGAGAAGAGGGCTAAGGCAGCCCTAACAGCCTCCCCGGTGGTTCTGAGATCTCAAAAGGGCGGATTCCATAGCTCGGGTTGACAGTAAAATTAGAAAAGAGAAGTCACTGCGACTGGATTAGGACTGGTCTTGAGACTTTTCAAAATCAGTACAACTCGTCGTGACTCTGTTACCTCTCGTTGAAGCTTCATCAAGACTCTGAAACTAAGTTGAAAGAGTTCTTAAGACCAACTGTCCAATCAACGTACCGTGGTTGAACTTCGCATAAACTGCGGTTTCAGCCACTGTTCTCTTCGGAGATTAACTCGCATGTTCAAGGGCTGGTGCCATTGATCCTCAAAAAGTTGCCGTTTTAGAAATGTATAATGAGGTTCAGAATACCTCAACAAGCTTTGAGCGAGTCTTGGTTGGGTATTGCAGCGTTGCCAGATCGCCCACCCAAATCCTTTCGAATCTGCCTTCGTAGTTTTCAGTACTCCGAACATGCGGAAAAATTTCCGTTATTTCGTTCCAAGTGGACATCACAATTGGGGGGGGGGGGTGTAAGATTGATCACGGTGCGGCGCCTTTGTTCAGCTAGTCCTTTGTTGAATTCGTTTAGGGCTGGTTGTGTACGTGTAGCAAATTTGCCTGTGCGAGTTTTCGTATTTCAGATGAACAATCAGGCAGACTGGTTCTCAGACAGATGCGAAGCAAGGCGCAGCATTGAACTGAAGATCGATGTGAGTTCTGAGCAGAGCGAGTGAAGCGACCAAGTGGCAAAGCTTCACAAGAACGAGGTTATGGTGTACCCAAAGGAAGCTAAATATTTATTCTTCAAACGAAAATGACTTGTTACTGTTGTGTCATGCGTGATGAGCTTAGAACCTGCATCTCGTCCTCCTGCGATCTGCTATAGTGTTCCTTGAAATGGAATAAGTCCTCACAAGGAATTATTGTAATGGAACACTTAAAAAGCTTGAAACACGAGTTTGGGATGAAAATACTGTACAATATTTATTTAAAGAGTTCTACCAAATGCTTGTAGTATTAGCTGGTGGGTTAGTACAAAGTGTTGATTAAAGACAGAGAGAAACGCTCTGGTGTTTTTAGATTTTTTATTTACACCATGCGACTTGATGAGTACATCTTCTCTGAAGAATGCTTTGCCACCCCCTGTACAAGTTCCGGAAAACAATGTTATTTAAACGGAAAATTTTATGTTATTAGTTTGGCAGTCTCCAAAGAACACACTTCTGTCCTTACAGAAAGGAATCCAAATCTAGAAATGAAAATAACCTAGGTATACAGTCAGGTAAACATGTCTTGAGATAAGGAGATAACCGATGTATGGTGGTACTAAGGCGTTGTAAGCACGAGTATTGAGTCGCCATTTTTATCCTTGCATTTCCCGTGTAACCTCGATCGTTATCGGAAAAAGTAAGGATTAAAATGGCGGCTAGCGTACACGTTGGAAATTATCAAGACGCGTTTCTTTACTTTTCTTGCAATCAAAATGGCTGTCCGTTATACCTCCCCTTAGAGCCGCATTAGTGATACTATAGCACGTGGGAACACCCGAGTACCAATGTCCGCCATTTTGTGTCGCTTGGTGCTCGACGACTACCAGTTCACGGTGCGGAACATTCCGCCTTCCTTCCACGTATCGAATTATGAATCGTGGGGCACCAAGCCACTCAAAATGGCGGCTTATTGGTACTCAGGTGTTCCCACGTGCTATAGTATCACTAAGGCGGCTCTAAGGGGAGGTATAACGGACAGCCCTCTGGTGTTTCCAGGTACTCTAGTGACACTAGATATTAATGTCCGTGCATTTATAACCATATCTTAGAAATGAGACCTAAAGTTGTCTACGAGACAGCTGCCAATGGAGGCGTAAAGATGTCGCATTCCGTGCTTGAGATGAGACAAACATGTCGCATGTATTTCGTTCAAAAACTATAACTAACGTCAGCTGTTATGGGTTCAGTGACAATAAACGGAAAACGTACGTAACAGGCAGCCGAGAAACTAGGGCAGTTTTTTCCCATTCTTATTATCTCGAACATCCTCGACTCCTCCCCCCCCCCCACTTTCAATTATTATAGATCGTCGTTTCCGAAAAGAAAATGTCGGCGTGCTCGGAAAGTAATTTTTCATTCTCTCTGTTTTTTCCCCGCTGACTGCGATTTCCTTATTTTAAATGACCCACTTGTACGTTTGGTCGCTTGCAGGATAAAAGTTTTTCAGTCATTTGTTATCAGTTTTCTGGCTGAGTGTTGTTTAATATGTTAACGAAGGAAGTTGCCCGAAATGCGCGCACAACTTCGACGAAGCAACAGCGTCCAAACAGGCTCTTTATTTTCCGAGTCCATTCGTTTGCAGTCTGCTTCATTTGAATATTTTTCTCGAAATATTTCGCCTTGTTTGCGCTTTTCGCGTGGAATGTGAAGTTGCGCTATTTTGACTTGACCGCGTTCTCTTGTTTGGAACCTGATTTTCGAACGATGCGAGTAAATACATATGTAGCAAAAATTATAGAAAAACTTTGGACCTGATCGTCGCTCATTGGACTCAGCCATTTGGCACGGGCTTGAAAGAAGCTTGTATCTAGATAAGCGAGGGCTCGACGCCTTGTCTCCGACGAATGATATGTTCGTTGGAATATCGACTTAGATCTGCGAGATGCTAATTAGTCAATAATCATCATTTCGTTATTATACCACTCTATTATTGTTCAGGTTTCTTATCGGTGCCGTTGAAGGATCTGTTCAGAACTGTAGAACTAATTAACTGATACGAATATTGTGCATACCGAATCCTGTTCAATTGGTGTGTTCCACTGTTATCTATCGAACGTGAATAATGGGAAATAGTTTGGCTTTGCACTTCGTGTTTTGTTCGATGTTCTTTGATAGTGGATTCTAACGTACTTTCATTGTAAATTTCATTGGTTTGTGAAAAGAGTATATATTATTATGTACCTCCTGTAAAACATTGGACTTATATGAGCAGCAGAACTGGGCAAAATTTATCTCGAAATTAGTTTACTTTTCGGAATTTGCGGGAACTGTAACTCTTTCGACTCGTGGCAAATTTACTACTTACTTCTGGAAAGAATCCCGAAATAGTATGTTACTATACAAGAGGGTAAAGTGAACGTTTACGATTTGATTAACGTTCACGATACCTACTTGTATTAGTAAGATATTTTTCAACATACTGATTGTCAAAGTTTTTTAAAATAGTTATGCTGTTATTGTTTTTCAAACAAATCATGCTGTTTGTGTACACATTGAGTTATAAATTACCTTTTCTACAGGGTGCTTCAAAAGAAACGTTAGTGACCCATTAGAGAAAAAAAAAATCATGTATGAAAACTGGTAGAACTACTTTATTTTGGCCAAGTTATGTTACATTTTTTCAATCTATATTGAAAATGTTGCCTATTGGCGGCAAGACAGGCGTGAGTATATCTGATATAACTATTTTTTGGTCAAATGGCTTATCACGACTTTCCTCAATCTTTGTCACGCACCCAACGATCACAGAGGCTACGGCTACACGCCTGCACAGCCTTGTAGGAGACGTAGGAGAAGGATCAGGGTTGACATTGTGACAGAGCCAGTGCTGCCAACCTTCTTTGTTTTCCCTACTGCGCAGTGTTGGAAGAATGCAAAAATCATCGTTCCCGTTCATTCTTCTCTAACTGCATGATTTTACTCATGCTCCTCGTTTTCCTTACCCTATAATTACCAGCATTCCCGTTCTTGTTCTCAGTCCCATCATGTTCTTGTTCTCGTTCTCCTTCGTTCTTCCACCACTGCCACGTGATTTGTGTTTTCACCAACGTTTCTTTTGAAACATCCTGCATTGATCTTTTATGTGAACTTATCAAGGCTTGAGTTCTCTATAGTTTTGGGCATGTAGAAATTCTACAGACGGGAAATTGGCTGCACTGAAAATTTTCTTTTTAGGGTGTTGCCCGCGCGCAGCGCTGCAAGCACCCTATTGCAATCGAATTTTCAATAAATACGAGTGAATGGTTTACAGATCATTGTTCAGTTTTAGTTCAGTTTCATGTTAGAATCTGACCTCTTTACAGGTTCTCCGTCAACTGCTGCCATCTATCAGGAAGTCGGTCTACTACTATGTATATTTCCTCTCGGTTACAAATGCAACTCGGAAAGATGAAAACAAAAGATTCTCATTCTGGCGTTTGTTTGTTTCATCGCATAGATGTTGGTACCGTGTCTGAATATTAGCTTCAAAGCTTCAACATTTCAGATTTTGTTTTGTTTTATCAATACCAGTGTAGGAAGTTAGCGCAACAACACCAGGAATGCGGAGAAGCCGGTAAGTGGAAGTCAGAAGCCGGAAGTTTTTGCAGTTTTAAAGTCTAGTCCAGTTAAGAAACATAATTTGCAACCCGCAATACACATCGATAATGGTCATTTTAAAGTTGGTGGTGAAGGACGAGTTCAAGAACACGTTATCAGCGCCGTGAAAGAAGTATGTTTCTTAACGGGACTAGACTTTAGGATAATGTTGAGAAGCCAGAGGTTAGAAGCTGAATGAGTTAGAAACTGGAAATCGGCGTCTTACAGTTTTAGTAGAAGAAAAAGTGCGTAAAAATAGGTTAATGAAAGTGAAATTGTGAGAATAAGTAGAAAAAGCTAGAAGCCGGAAGCCGAGAAAAATGGAAGTTAAAAGTTCATATACTGATGCTGGAAGTTAAGAGTGAAAAGCTAAATGAGAATGGGAGGCTAGAAGCCGAAAGCGGATGCTGTATCGTTCAGCTTCCGCATCCCTGATACCCTGAACAACACCTTTTAAAAATGAAGCTAGCGACAAGCTCGTTTTATTGACTTTATCAACTATAGTCAATGAATGCAGTAGCAAAAACCCTCTTACTACCTCGCAGGAGGTAGCTTGTTTTTTACTTTACAGTTAGGTAAAATGTCGAGTGTCGGCCTCGGAACTTGCTATAAATGCGATTACCAATCAGAAATAAGTCTGTCTTTCAAATGAAAGCATTTTCTTTTCTTCATGACAAACGAACAAACATAAGTAAATGATACATATTTCGGACAAAGAATAAAAATATCACAAACTTTGAGTAACGAAACCTAGAAAAGCTTTTTTTCGATCAAATATTATTATCAGGGTATCTACAGGGTCAAGTAAGTCAAGTACTCAAAGAAAAAGTCAAGTGGTGAAGTAAAAGTCAAATACGAGTATTTTCTCAAAATTCTTTCATAGGTCAAGTAATGTTGATTATATGAATGACTAGGAATGATGAATGAACTGAAAAATAACAAAGCTAGAGGTAAGAAATTTTGTTCCAATTTTCAATAATTGCAATTTGTTCTTCTCCATTATTTGCGGGATGTAGCATGTTGTACTAATTTTTGCAGGTTTATGATTTGCTGAACTACTTGCATGTTCCTGCATAAGGTTCGCAGTTCTTATAAAGTCAGATTTATAGGTCAGATAATAGTCAAATATTTTGATTTTCCGAATTGTGTAGACCCCTTGATTATTCATTTTCTTTGCTTCATTTTTCTATTCATTTCAGAGCATTGAATGCTGTTTCACTGTTCTGTTTGGTAACCCTGATTTTCATTATTTCCCTGATAGTATCTAGTAGTAAAATTTTACTTTACCACCAGGTATCGGGTAATCAAAATGCACTTAGACAATCAGTGATTCTATACATGATGTTGAAAGATCTAACTGTAAGCTACCCACGGTCAAAGTTGCTCTTTACCCGCACCTATGTTGCGCGTGAAAGAAAAGCAAAATACACTGAAGAAACAGGTCGACCACAGTATCGACCAATGAAAATGATTGAAAGGTTCAACAAGTATGAGAAGTGAGTGAGAATGATTCGTTCGCGTTCTTTCCGTTCCACGAATTCGTGTATCGTGATAGTATGACTGTGAATTCGAGCGATTTTCATTTTGAAAGTGAAGAGCATAGGTCTGTGTTTTAACATCATTATTTATAGAATATAATACCTTACAATAATGCGGGTATCGTGAACGTTCACCAACTCACCAAATGGCTCCACTCGCCTGATGGCCCGTATCGCTAACTTCTGCTGCGTTGGATAAACGTTCACTTTACCCACCTGTATAGTAATATACTATTTATCTCACTGATATAATTTCTAGTTACAGAATGCATGTTGAATAATGACCTTACTGGGATGAACTGTTGAACTGATGACTGAGGAGCTAACAAATTGTAACTCATTTGAACTCGCTTCATCAATGAATGAAAATAAGTGGATTACTCGGTCTAAGGAGACGAGTTGATTATATCATTTCTCTCAGCGTTGGCCCTTCAGCTGAGGCTTTTGAATTCGATGTCGCGTAAGACTACTTAACCTGCGGGTCTGTTTTCTGCTGTGATCTTTGAAATGAGGTAGCATCTCTTCGGCTTCGGAAACGGTCGTCTCGTGACCTCCGCTCGTCGCAACCGGCGTAATATTTTAACGGTTTACTAGATTCTTTCCAGACAGGAGACTTGTTCGCATTCCAATTAACCGAAGTGGTAGTCGGAAATTGTGTGTATTGTATTGCGAAACGAGCGTCGCGTTACATTTCATTGTTACCGCCAGTGAAGATGCGATTTCGTATTGGCTCATTAGGTGTAGCCGACTGAGAGACAAGAGAGCATTTGGAAACTTTCCATACCAGGTGGTTTCCGTTTTTGAATTGCAATAAAGTGGGCCCTCGTGTTCGAGTCTGCTGCGGTATGTTTGCGCAGCTAGACAGTTTCCCGAACTCGGGTCGAGTCGAGTGCCTCGTCGAGGGCCGCCCTTCGTACCACGTATACAGTCGAGTTTATTTGGCTGAAAGATTCGACATTCGAAGTACATTAACGTTGTTCTGTACATCTGCATCGTCGAATATCGACGCACGCTCTTTGTTGTTTAATTTATAATTTTGATGATATAGGGCGTCGACTGTAAGTGTTAACATCAGAACTAATGTTATCAGTTTTGGTGTATCAGTTTCTGTGAACAGCGATAATGAAAAAAAAAAATACCGTCCGGATGTACGAAGTTTGCGTTTAGAGAGTGATAAGATTGCTGCGAAGCTCTGAATCACAGTACCGCTATCTTTTGAACTATGAATCGACGGAAAATGGTGGGCTAGATTTGAATTTCATCGTTGCTACTGCTTGGACTTCGGCGGAAACGAAGGGTTTGCTACTAGATGCGTTCTGCCTGTTGAAACTCTGCGTGAAAATGGTCTGTAGAAAGTGTAGGTGACTGAGTACGCTGTTCTGTGTGAGTGCATCTGAGATTGATCGTAGTTACTGTTTACTGTTGTGTATCGTGCTTCACTGTTCTGTGCTTGGAGAATCTGAACAGTTCATGCGTTCAGTCAATCTTACTTGTTGGATTTGATTGCTCATAATTTCGTCGCGGCTGAAACTGAAGATGAAGACAGATGGATACTTGAAAGTCGAAGCCCGATATACTTGCCATGATCCAGAGCTGGGATAAACGCCACAGTTCGACTTCTTTTGACTCGGAAGCTTTACTGAAACAGTAGAAAACGTTTGATATTGCCAAAGCTGAAGCTAACAGGCCCATTACCGAGTTAAAGCTGTAGAGGCAGCCCTTGGAATATCAAAGACTGGTGAACGAAATCTTGAAATTCGCTTAGATCATCTAGTACTAGATCTGGAATACCCTGTAGTGACGGCGTGAAAGGTGTCGCTGAATCCTTACCATTCTACCGAGGCACCCAAGCAACTATATCAACATGAATGCGCGATTGCATTTTGCGCCCTAACGTATCTGAATGAGTCTTACCAAGTCTTGATGAGTTGTGACAAAGTCTGAACAAGCCTGAACGTAGTGTTAATCAGGCTTGATGAGTGTATTACTTTCAACAGATTGTTCAATAAGTCTTGAGTAGTTTCTACAGATTCTTGATGAGTCTAATTACAGTTTTAATGGGTATTGACGAATTTGGAAATATCCTAGCGCAGTTTCAATGAGTCCGAATCTGTCTTGACGGGTTGCAATAGTCTTGTAAAGTCGCAGTGAGTTGTATAGGTTGTTCACCGCCCAGCCTTCCAAAAGTACCCCGAAAGCTTCCTTTTTACTAGAATGGCTCACAAAACTTCGAAAATCTAGCATTTTCGAAAAATAAAAGTGAGATCGATAAAGAGGTTCTCGCGAGTGTTGTTTAAACTCAACCGCACCACACGAGGAAAATTTCCCAAAATGAGAATATGTAGCGGTAGCGTAATTATGGAAGATTAAGGTTAGGGTTAAACCTCCCGAATTTGAAAATTTTTGTATGCATTAAACTAAGATAACTGAGAAAAGAGGAGGAATAAGGTTTTTGAAAATTGACCCCCATTGGTATAACTACATTACTGATATTGAGTCGCGAGAGTCCCGTCTCTCTTTAATTTTCGAGTTTCAGTGGTGGCAGGTGTGGTGGTGTTCACAGGCTGGAGCACTACATGAAATAATTATCGTTTTATCGTAATTATCTTGAAACACATCCAAACAATGTTATTGGAGGAGTAGAAAGAAAAATTATTTGTCAACTACTCAACTAGGATTGCATATTTTTTAGACTTGTCAAAATTTTTTAAATAACCGGTTATCTTTGGTTAATTTTTTTCAAGTCATTTTTACTTTTATCGAGTAGCTTTTAACTTATCAATAATTTAATTGGTTCAGTAAAGTTTGGTCCAGTTAAGAAACATGATTTGCAACCCGCAATACACATCGATAATGGGCATTTTGAAGTCGGAGGGGAAGGACAAGTTCAAGAACACGTTAGCAGCGCCGTGAAAAAATTATATTTCTTAACTGGACCAGACCTTAGTATCTGTAAGCATGGGCGTACTAAAGCTCTAGATAGGCGAGTACAATCGTCCGCCATTTTGAATCCATCCACGGGCATGGTTGAAGTTGAAATAGCGGACGATCGTACTTACACGAAGTATACAGAGCTCTAGGCGTACTCAGTTGCCATTTTGCTGCTTATTTTTCAGATAGCAAGCGAACAAGTCACGAGCAAGGATCGAAGTTGCACGGGGAATGAAAGCATAAAAATGACGGCTGAGCATGGCCACGTTTACAGTGCCCTAATTTAGGGTGCCCCGTGGTTTGCTTTGAACAAAAACGAAATACGAAATTTGACTATCAAAATAAAATTGCTATTAGGTTAACAAATTTTACGTAACTTTTTCTCTCCTCAGAATTTATCGTTAGTTATCGATAACTATCGATAGTGGCCGGAAATTATTCTTAACAATCGATAAAAAATTTTAACTTTTAACAACACTAACACAAGCTTATCGATGGTGGGCGAATCTTTTCGTCTGCGTATTTGTTCTCCAATAAAGCTGAACTCGGAGTCTTCACTTAATAATTCGTTCCAATAATAATCTTGCTCAGCAAGAATCTTGTCGAAGGCGAAAATAAACGCATGATTTGTCTCCAACTATCTTTTTCAAAAGTAAAGTAATTTAGTAGAAGGGGGGGGGGCTTTACTAAATTTTCGATTACACAAATCTACATACCTATTAGCTGCATTCTATTTGGCGATATTGTGCCTCTATCACTCCCTTTTCAACGCGAAGAGCGTTCTATTTGTAGAAGGGGCGACACCAGCGAACCCTAGCGGTCTATTCTATTTACAGGGTTGGATTTTTGCAGCGAAACCTGGGTTTACCAATTCTACCGTACTTCGGAGTAGGTGGAAAGTTGGGTGTTATGGGGTTGACGGACATTTTAAGGCGGGTACTGATAAGTAGAAATGATCGTCATCTTTCCAAATCCCAAATGTATTCTATTTACTCAGTGAGATTACGACGCTTGTGACGTCACTCTGTAGTTACTCCAGTGCTGAGAAGTGTTCCATTTTTACACTACGGGTTTTCGACTGTTCTTCAAATAGAACGTAGCTATAGTGAACTAGTTTTGAGACTTTCAGATCCAGAGTAGAGCTTAGAGAAAACGCTAACGCTTTCGGTTATTTTCATCGGTTATTGCAAACATATGGACGCTATTCAGCCAAAGGGAACCAACTAGCAAAATCCGCTTTTTGAGAACACGTCATTCGAAGTTCAAGAGGCATGTAGAAACTATGTGACAATGCCATAGCGTTTACTGATATGCTTTTTGCAACGTGAGTACACATTTTTGAATCGTGGGCCCATTTTTTGCGATCTTTCCAACGATACTAATAACTCATTTTGTTTACAAATGTTGGTTGATTCCCTTTGGCTGAATAGCGTGTGTATTATACGGTTATTCGGTTATTTATTGTACTTGACCGAAATTAACCGGTTGACCGGAGTAAAATAATCGAATGTTTCGGTTAACCGTTCGGTTATTGACAAGCCTAATCTTTTGTTAACACGATTTTGCACAACCTGGAGCGGTCATCACATCATGTTTACTGATCTGCAATTCTTAATCTGTGATTGGAAATGTGAATGCCCAAATACAGTGGTAGGTCAATAAGTAAAGCTTTTCTCTCTCCCCCTCCCCCCTTCTCTCTCTCTCTCCTCTCTCTCCTCTCTCTCTCTCTCTCTTCCTCTCCTCTCTTTTCCCCTCCTCTTCCTCTCTCTCTCTCTCTCCTCTCTCTCTTCTCACTCTCTCTCTCCTCTCCTCTCTCCTCTCTCTCTCTCTCTCTCTCTCTCTCTCTCCTCTCTCTCCTCTCCTCTCTCTCTCTCTCCTCTCTCTCTCTCCTGTCCTCTCTTCTCTCTCTCTCTCCCTCTCTCCTCTCTTTTCTCCCCCTCTCTCTCTCTCTCTCTCTCTCTTCCCCTCTCTCTCTCTCCTCTAGGCGTACTCAGTCGCCATTTTGCTGCTTATTTTTCAGATAGCAAGCGAACAAGTCACGAGCAAGGATCGAAGTTGCACGGGGAATGAAAGCATAAAAATGACGGCTGAGCATGGCCACGTTTACAGTGCCCTAATTTAGGGTGCCCCGTGGTTTGCTTTGAACAAAAACGAAATACGAAATTTGACTATCAAAATAAAATTGCTATTAGGTTAACAAATTTTACGTAACTTTTTCTCTCCTCAGAATTTATCGTTAGTTATCGATAACTATCGATAGTGGCCGGAAATTATTCTTAGCTACGAAATACGAAATTTAGCTATCAAAATAAAATTGCTATTAAGTTAACAAATTTTACGTAACTTTTTCTCTCCTCAGAATTTATCGTTGGTTATCGATAACTATCGATAGTGGCCGGAAATTATTCTTAGCTATCGATAAGAAAAATTTTGACTTTATAACAACACTAACACAAGCTTATCGATGGTGGGCGAATCTTTTCGTCTGCGTATTTGTTCTCCAATAAAGCTGAACTCGGAGTCTTCACTTAATAATTCGTTCCAATAATAATCTTGCTCAGCAAGAATCTTGTCGAAGGCGAAAATAAACGCATGATTTGTCTCCAACTATCTTTTTCAAAAGTAAAGTAATTTAGTAGAAGGGGGGGGGGGACTTTACTAAATTTTCGATTACACAAATCTACATACCTATTAGCTGCATTCTATTTGGCGATATTGTGCCTCTATCACTCCCTTTTCAACGCGAAGAGCGTTCTATTTGTAGAAGGGGCGACACCAGCGAACCCTAGCGGTCTATTCTATTTACAGGGTTGGATTTTTGCAGCGAAACCTGGGTTTACCAATTCTACCGTACTTCGGAGTAGGTGGAAAGTTGGGTGTTATGGGGTTGACGGACATTTTAAGGCGGGTACTGATAAGTAGAAATGATCGTCATCTTTCCAAATCCCAAATGTATTCTATTTACTCAGTGAGATTACGACGCTTGTGACGTCACTCTGTAGTTACTCCAGTGCTGAGAAGTGTTCCATTTTTACACTACGGGTTTTCGACTGTTCTTCAAATAGAACGTAGCTATAGTGAACTAGTTTTGAGACTTTCAGATCCAGAGTAGAGCTTAGAGAAAACGCTAACGCTTTCGGTTATTTTCATCGGTTATTGCAAACATATGGACGCTATTCAGCCAAAGGGAACCAACTAGCAAAATCCGCTTTTTGAGAACACGTCATTCGAAGTTCAAGAGGCATGTAGAAACTATGTGACAATGCCATAGCGTTTACTGATATGCTTTTTGCAACGTGAGTACACATTTTTGAATCGTGGGCCCATTTTTTGCGATCTTTCCAACGATACTAATAACTCATTTTGTTTACAAATGTTGGTTGATTCCCTTTGGCTGAATAGCGTGTGTATTATACGGTTATTCGGTTATTTATTGTACTTGACCGAAATTAACCGGTTGACCGGAGTAAAATAATCGAATGTTTCGGTTAACCGTTCGGTTATTGACAAGCCTAATCTTTTGTTAACACGATTTTGCACAACCTGGAGCGGTCATCACATCAGTTTACTGATCTGCAATTCTTAATCTGTGATTGGAAATGTGAATGCCCAAATACAGTGGTAGGTCAATAAGTAAAGCTTTTCTCTCTCCCCCTCCCCCCTCTCTCTCTCTCTCTCTCTCTCTCTCTCTCTCTCTCTCTCTCTCTCTCTCTCTCTCTCTCTACGAAAAATGAAGATAGAAACTCAGTTTTGGTCTCAAAGGAAGAAAATTTAATTCTATATGCTCCACATAATCATCATCGTTATCAACACATTTTTGTCAACGTTCAGGTAGTTTTTTCAAACGTTCTTTCCAGAAATTCAGCCCAACTTGTTTCATCCATTCCTTGACTGCTGCCTTCGCCTCATCATCCGTTGTGAGACGTTTTCCCTGCTAGAATTTCTTTAGGCTACCGAAAATTTGATGATCGCTATGGGACTCAGGTCTGGGGAGTATGCCGGGCGAGTACGGGCGTCGCTGACAATTTTCCTTTTTTGCAGTTTTATCACATTTGTGTGGAGTTGCATACTCCCCAGACCTGAGTCCCTGTGATTATCAAATTTTCGGTAGCCTAAAGAAATGCCTGCGAAAAAAATGTTTCACAATGGATGATGAGGTGAAGACAGCAGTCAAGGAATGGATGAAACAAGTTGGACAGAATTTCTGGAAAGAATGTTTGGAAAAACTACCGGAATGTTGGCAGAAATGTATTGATAGGGATGGTAATTATGTGGAGCATTAATAGAATTAAATTTACTTTCTTTTGAGACCAAAGCTGTGTTTCTATCTACTTACTGATCTGCTTCTGGAAGTCGAAGTTGCGTTACTCTACCTTGATTTTATCAAAACACACATTCTGTGACTGTGTGTTATCTGATATGCTGCAAAGTGTGCACTATAACCTGTATTTTAGATCTGTTCTGGTTTTGCTGTTTGAATGTGTGAGTATGTGGGAATTGGGGGAGTCAAGAGCTGCGTACAAGTGAAACTGTTCGATCTTATTGAAATGTTGGAACGTCCTTCTTTTGTCCAAACAGTGTTTCATTTGACTGTGAATTTGTAGGTTTCTGATGAAACTGTCGCTTGGTAGGTAGATTGCGTTTTCAACAATATCACGGAGCCATCGCAGTGTTAGAAGGGAACAATGACTAAGGAGGAATGTGTTTCGGATGCTCCCACCTGGCGAAATGCATCACTTGAGGCGGCAGTCTTCAGCTACAAATTGTCTCATGTATGACTTGTGATTAAAACTTGTATCGGCTCCGCTCATTTTGAGATGGCCGTCCTGCCCCTTTTTAATTTTTTTTCTACTACTGTGTTTGGAAAAAACGTCGAGCACTACACGGAAAAATTCCAAGTTGTCGCGCCCGTTGAGTTCTGTATAACTTCTGTTATAGTCTTGTCTTGAACGAGTCTTAGAAAGCCTAGATATCGTGTTAGGGCTTCTTAAGCAGACTTTAAATGAATCTCGACTGTGTAGTGTAAAAAATATCTACAAAGTCTTCTGGAGTTTGAATCGAGTTAACGAATCTGATGAATAGAATACTAACTAGATCGTATAAAGGAAAACAGAGGCAGGAAGAGTCTCAGTGTTCTTAAAGATGTCTCAGCGTCTTCTCAGACTACTCTGTATTCGTATCCTCGTATCCCTTATCTCAATTTTCGTTCCCAGTAACGCGTAGTTTAATTTGTCGGTGTGAGAGAAGAAGAGTGGACGTTTTGAAGTGGTCGGGGAACAGAAGCCCTGTAGTTTATTGTAATTTTGAAGTGCATTTTCTACGGTGATAGAAGGACTGTTACATTTTGCTCTCAACCCGAGTCCTGGAATCCGCCCTTTCGATCATTATCTCAGAGACGTCGGGGAGGCTGTTAGGACTGTCTTAGCCCTCTTCTCTCCTGGCCGAAAAAACGGCCTTGGTCGAAATGTAGTGAGTTGCTACGTGGGCTCGAACCCGGGACCTCCGGAATCCGAGACCAGCGCGCTATCCACTCAGCCAACCAGACCACTGATAGAAGGACTTACATAAAAAGAGAAACCATTTCTGTTCCATCGATTGTTCAAGAAAGTTACACAGTTATGCTCGGAAGGTATTGGCGGAACCCTTTCTGACGTCCTCGAAACTTGACCATTAGCCAGGATATTTTGACAGTTATTAGCTGTTTCGAGTGCTCGATATTGCTGTTGTCTAATCAGCTATGCTCGCATGAGAAGCACTGCTGAGCTTGTCAAAAATTCCACGGAAAAACTGCCCAATACTATTCAAGAATTACGCGAAAGTATTCAGTTTGTCGTTTGGGGTAAATTTTCAGTAGTATCTTTTCAACAAGCTCAATAGTGCTTTTTTTATACTAATGATGAATGATGAGCCTCTATCTGTGTACGGCAATTCGTGGTATCGCTATCCGACCAAAGCCCGTCCAAATTGGCCGTATCTGTTTACATGTGTACTCTGTCGATATCATCTGTTTATTGTGTGATAATGAAAGTTACGTAAAAAGATGTTATTGCTTCGAATGGTGCCCTTCGACATCTTCGCTGATATATCGAGTGTCAGAGGTATGATATTTCTGTTTTCGGATCAGCTGTGGTAGTGCAAGATAGCCTGTGTCCGTGTGGCAATTCGTTTGCGAGAGGTTTCCTAATCGAATGTCCTCGCAAACAAACAAATTTTAATGCGCACATAGATAATTTATCGGATCACACCTGAAGGTGAGACTGAGTAAGCAGTACTCAAAATCGGTGGACGATTTTCGCCGCAGAACCGATTCAGGAAAAGCGTGACCACGCGAGCTGGCAGAGATCTTTCCTCATCCGTTTGTTTGGCAGCCTTTCGGTGGCGTCTCTCCCAAACTCGCTTATAATGTCGGACGCAGTTGTGAATATAATATGTATGTCGTATCGACACTGTGTTAGGGTACTGCAGGTGACGAATGGATTGAATATGCAACGTTATGTTAGATCGTTTGCTTAATCGAGAATTTTGTCTGGAGTCAGAACTTGTGGTACCTCACCTTTCATCCTCACTTTTGCCCAGTTGGGGCGAATTCTCACTAGGAGTATAGGGGCAGGCGCGCTTGTAGCCAAGCCAGTAAGGCGAATTTTTGCACTCCGTGTTATCTGGGTGACCGGTGGATCGAAGCGTGGAATTGGCACCACAGAGGGGAGCAATCGCCTAGCCCCTACTGGTGATTTCGACGTCGCAGAGGCGTTCAGTCCCACACCCTGCGTATAATCGGCGACTTACGTCATCGCAGTTCGATGTTTTTGAACTTGGTGAAGTCTATAGTAACCGGTATTTTGGCAGCATTCTGAACTTGTGATCAATTTCAACTTGCTCGCGTCTTTCAGAAACCTGCGCTATCTCCAGACCACTGCTCAGCGAGTCTTACTGCATCGTTATACTCATCAAAATGACTCGATTAATCAGCGCTCTCCTGTTCTCTCTCGTTGTGTAGAAGGTGTGTAAACGAAATGACGGTCGAGTGAAAAGAATAACGACCTGCTGTAAATTAATTATCACTGTAATTACCTATATATTACAGTCGAAGTCATCGACGAAGGCCGAATGCCAGCGAACGAACAGCGCGTTTAATGTCGGAATTCCGCGCCGGCCGTCTGATCCGAACTCGATAGTACGATAATGTATACAAATTGGTCTGATGTTCGTTCATTGGTCTACAGAAGATATTCATATGCACGTTTCGCCCGGTAATTGTGAAACTTTTTCTAGTATTTTTTTGGTTATTTTTGTTTCACGGTTCTCGGAGCCGCTATAGTTTGTGTTGCCGTGGCAACAGACAATCTAAATCTCACTTCGAGTTCTCCATTCTTTTTCTTCTGTGACTGTATATAAACACAGACCGATCTGATTTGCTCCGTGTTTCGCTTTTCTACCTATTTACGGATTTCATCATTGAAAGAATGACAAGTAACTTGGCTACTTGTAGGGGGTCGGCAACGGCAACACCTTCAAATTGCGAAGCAGCGGACTGCAGTCGCGCAGCTCCATCACTCTTACCAACAACGGGAAGGTACTCTGCAATCAATTCCAACCAATTCAGGTGGCATCTTTTAGGAAATTGTAATTCCTAATACGCTGAAGACAAAGAAGGAATTTTATTTCGATTCGAACAAAGTTTACAATTTGAATAGGCGTAACCAAGATTATCACCAATGTTATCATTAACTGGCATCCAGTTTTGAAAACATCCGGAGTACATTTTTGTTCGTCATAACTACGTACCTCAACATTGATATAGAATGATAAGAAAACGGAAAAACAATCTACGGCAACTTACACAATCGCAACTCTATCGTAGGTCCATTTTTAGTATTCACGCTTTTCATAGATAAACGTGTAGTCCCTGTTGTAGTATTTCTCCTTGGTTCTTATTGTAATACATACGATTCTGCTTATAGTGTTCTGATCTGCGTTTACAAGCTCTCTGTACCCGTATACATCATGTAGTAAAGTTTTATCCTTCCTCTTCAGATGAAGACAGGCGGGTCCGAGTTTAGTCCCGTTGTCCTTTTTTTAACTTAGTTTAGTCCCTCAGCTAGCATCGCCATAGGAAAAAAGAAATCACATTCAGCGTGGGGGGAAAAACTTGAAGGAAATACGTTTTAAATATTCCAGACGCTTCATCTCTCCTATTTCGCGCCGCGTCATAAGAACTCCTACACTCGAATCCTTGTCAATAGCGTTACGTCTCCTCTGTGGACAGTGTATGTCGAACATTTCCCCATGAACATCGCGTTCTTATCGTCAATATTACTAATTCCTGAATGATCCTCAATCATGACTTCTTCATTGCGTTAGCGGCACTATAGTCTGTATCACGAAATAAACGTCGACAGACATACAAAATAGCCTACTACCTGCTCGCAGGCGCCTATAAAGTTACTGGACTAAGCTGGACTACTTGCACGGTTTAAACTCGACCTATTGCGCGGACTAAACTCGGTTATTTGTGTGGACTAAACTCGGCTGCGACATTACCCTTTCGGAACTAAATTGGGATGCAGCCGTGAAGACAGCTAGCACACTGATATCCTCGCGATATTCAGTAGCAGACTCCGAAATTTGATATCAATTCGCTTTTATATTCACGCTTTTGCTGGATAAATTTAGAGTCACTGTTGTAGTGTTTCTCCTCGATGCTGATTGTAATATATACGATTGTGCTTGTAGCGTTCTGATCTACGTTTACAGACTCTCTGTACTTTGTACATCATATAGTAAGGTTTTATCCTTCCTTTTTAGGTGAAGACAGCTAGAACAGTGAGGCTTCACTGATCGAAATCTGACAGAATACTAAAATTACAATTAATACTCGTACCTGTATCATATTTATGAGACATAATTCACATCACATTATTCCTTGGAAAATTTACTGATAAGAGTACCACAGAAATATGGCTCAATTCAAACGAATTGTACACTTATCAAACTGAGAACCCATTTGATACATTAGCAAGCAGCTTAACTTATCACTTCTAAATCCAGTGAAGGGTTTTCCTCAATTTTCAGAATCTTTTCCAACATTAACTCTAATTGGTGCTGGCATAGTGTGCAGTCTACCTCGAAATTTCGATTCATATGACACCCCCCCCCCCCAGTATGCAGCCTACCAAAAGTTATAGTATAGTATGTGGTTTACCTGAGAGTAGCCCCATCACGCCACTGGACCAGGGTGTCCACTAGGCCCGGAAAAGCCCCGGATTTTGAAAAGAGGTCCCGGAATCCCAGTCCCGGAATTCACTCGACTATTGCCAAAGGTCCCGGAATTTTTTACGAATGTTGGACCCAATTTTTTCCCCAAAGCTTGGACTGTTTCCCCGATACATGGAGACTGCTTTATGCATAGTCCAGATCGATAACTGTCACCCTTCAAATACACACCCGCACTATATAGTAGAAGAATACAGGTAACACTGTTGTATGTATTGAACAGAACATGGTATTTTTTGCACCCAAATTTTTCCCGGAAGTATCTTGAAAGTCCCGGAAAAGTCCCAGAACTCCAAAACTGAATTCTGGTAGACACCATGTGGACCCAAAAATATCAGCAGTCAGTTCCCTGCTTGAGGCTAAAAACCAAAGGGCCATCGATTCGTAGACCATGATTCCTCGCATTTTCAATGTTCTCATCACTATTCTCAACTCCGCGGGCTCATCCCCCGGCAACAGTCTGCGTCTGTGGTATTTCCTCCGTCCGACAAAACGTGCCTCGTCGATCTGAATAGGATCAATATGGGTGTCTGTCATTGGTGGGCTAGGCCTGACAACTACAGAACATATGTACTTCTCGACACATGTTGTATTAGTCAATAACCGTGTTCTTACTCCTTCCGGTGAGAGCGGCAGTGGTGGTCATACTAGTATCCATAACAAACAGGTAGGCTAATTCAAGGATTCGTATATTTTACTGGTAGACTTCATGAATCGAAATTTCTAGGTAGACCGCATACTATATTAACACCTTCTAATCTTCAACAATAACAGTGCAATAACTGAAGTATTAAAATAGAATCGAAATTGTTGCCTTTTTTCTTTTCTTCTCCTTGGCTCTATACATTGAAAATGACGCTCGCACAGTAATGAAAATCAGGATCAACGAGCATTTCTGAAGAAGAAAAAAAAGTAATCGCTAGAGGTTCATTACCGACCCTAATGTAGTCGAAATTGCTGCTTATGATTATTTTTATTATTTTCAACTAATTTATTTCTCGGAAATTAGGCGCCGCTGAACTAAACTGTGACTCAGATAAATGAACACTACCGAAACCCACGCATGAACTGAACTGTGACTCAGATCACACTGAAAACACATTCAAAGAAAAACAAGCAGCTACGTTACTCGAAGAGGGCCGGCTGTACCTTTACTATCAAATCTTCAAACTGTGGAGCTGCAGTCGCGCAACAAAGATCAAGATAAAAGCAACTTTCTCTGGAGGAACTGTCTCCAGATTAACAAGAATGACTCAAATTTGAATGAACCTGATTCGCGGGGCTATAAAACGTTCTTCTAATCTTTTACATGCATATTATTGGGTGTGATTTAACTGCACGCAAGAAGAAGGCATAATAACTAAAGGCAGGGGACATATCACGCAATAATAAAATATTGAACGCTGGAATAAATCTATGAACTCAATAAATAAAAAAATAATGCCCGCTATGGTAAAAAAGGTCCACGCAAAATAAATGTATTTAACTAAAATAAAAATGGACCCTCGAAAGTTCAAACATTTGAACGCAAAACATTTTTTTCAGTCTACAATAAGTGCGCGTTTTGCTTTCCGGGGTCTGCCTCTTTTCCTTTTTTTGTCCGATAGGAACGTCCTTCGCTGCTGGCGGTACTTTCACGAGATGTAATCGAATCTACATTCCCAGGCAATGCTTACACTGACCTCTTTTTAGAAATATGGGGCACGTGAGGCGGTGAAGTACTGCCGGCAATTTGGAGAATGCGCCCGCTGAAGCACCCTTGTATTAGATGATGCCCATTGGTAGGTCTGTGTGTACAGCTTCGCACCGTGGCAAAAGGGATGAAATTTATAGACGCTGGATCACGATTTATGGACCACTTCCGAAGCAGATCCTGAACTCCATTCAAGAACTGTCCTACCGGCAATCTCTCTCTAAGAGTATGTTCCGCTTTTATTACCGCATTAGTCGCTTCCAAGCCATTGTTCGTGGATGGCAGCCCTACAGCGGCACCTTCGTACCGCAAAGGATATTTCGTCAGCCACTGGTCTTTGAAGTAGTCTATAAAATCAGGATCGACTTTGCGCCATTTCTGCACAAAAAGCTCCGCAGCCTTTGTGAATGTTGCTTCATCTTTTGACGTTTGCAGCACATCCAAATCGGCACGTAAGTTAGCATTCTTCTTCCTTCGAGTTATTTCTCTCAGTTTTCCCTCAATATTCTTCAGAACATGAAAATACCACATGAGTCGCGTATGAGATAAGAGTTTCACTGCGTTCTTCTTTCAGAAATATTGAGTCCTGTATACATTAAATTAGCGTGCATTATTTTGCTTGGGACCAAATAAAAAATTTAGTGATTTTGAATTGTTTTACATCAATCTTTCTTTAGTGCATTTCCCATTTTTCTTGCGTGCAATTTATTACTCCCCCATATTATTTATGTAATTCAACCAATTTAGGTAGAATCTTCAATTGTAATTCATCATCCGCTAGAAAGACAAGAGAAGAATTCTATTTCAATTCAGATAAAGTTTACAATTATGTTGAAGATAAGAAATGATGACGTAAAAAAAGCGTCATCCTGCGAGTTATCCGATTGCACTGAACAATCCTGTAAGATGATAAGTAATAAATGACGATGCTTCGGTGCCACGCAGCGAACAATACCAGTTATGTATCGGCATTGTTCTACTGCTATCTGATTACAGTTACGTTTCCTGACAGCGTTACTACATCCCATATTCCCACAATCACCACAGAGAGGAGCGCCGTTGTTTCGTTCTCAGGTGAAGACAGCCACAACTCTAAAACTTCATCCCTCGAAACCTAGAACAGAATACGAAAATTAGGCATTAATTCTTTCATCATATTTATGAGACATATAATTCATACCCCATTATTCTCAGATCAATGAACACTATCGAAAATGCATTGACATGGAACGATTGGAAGATAATCTCCGCTACTCACACATACAATCTGTCCTTTTATACTCTGTAGTCTGGACAACTTACCTCAATCTCTGATGAACATGTAAATGATTAGAAATAGAAAAAACTATCAAGTATCCAGAAAAACAGAATAATTGTCAATAATCAGTCATCAGCCAGCTATTCGTAATAAATTGGCAACAATTTACCAGATTTTACGCTATTATAAGCCTAACGGAAGCTTCACTACTCGAAACATGAAACAGAATACCAAAATTGCCATTAATACTTTTGTAATTCACATCGCATTATTCCTTGAGAAATCTACTGATAAGAGTACCGCAGAAAGTTGTACTAGATTTTATTCCAAGAAATTCTATACTAATTAAACTGAGAACCCGTATTGAGTTTGGTCACCGGTGAACATGCTGGCGACACTGGGGAGCCGCTGTACACTGTTAGAAAATGTGTAAACAAAGTCGCCTCCTCATTACGATTTCGATAAAAATGCGGAAATGACGGTGGAAAAGAAATCGTAGAACTGGCGAGTAATATTTGTTCGCTTATGAACGTCGTGCATGACTCAGAAGTATAAACAGGCTAGAGTACGTCATCGGACGGAAAAAACCGTTGACACGGCGCAGAAGTGATACCGGAGCTTTTGCAATTGATTCTGGAGCGGGCGCAAAAGACTTGAGGTCACTTTGAATACATGAAAAAAGTGAGCCCATGCGAACGACGTACTCGTAAGAACTGACTCCATGGTCGCTGCAGCATAACCGCCCACTCCAAAGCGACCACCAGGTTTTGTGCGTAAAAATGTTTCAATATTTTTATATTTCTAACCGGAAACAATTGAAATCGTCACAATGCAAGGTCGCGTTATTTTTCACCATCGGAGCATCACAAACGACCTAATTGAATTACCTAACAGATGTTGAGCCGTATTTGCCATATACATTGTATCCACGTTGACGAATCCTACGTATATTATACAGCCACCAATCTTGGACTGTGTCCCCGATTTCATATTTGTCGAGTCTCCAGTCAGTCGTGTTATAATTCTTCATGTCCGACCTTAGCCGGTAAAAACAAGAAGTACAAATGGGAAGGAAGCTCTATAATGCTGTGGACTAACCGAGCATTCGTGATGGCCTCTCTTTCGAGCAGTGACATGATTCAACGATTTGAGATCTGAAAATTCGCGTCCAAGACTAGCATCTGCCTGCAGAACTCGACGGAGATTCCAGAATTTTATTTTCTCAGCGTTGTCGAACGTACGCTGGCAACCTGTCAACACCTAGGCGAGGTATTCGATACGAAATTCCTTGAAAACTTATCGAATAATTATCGGGCTGGTTGCGCATATTCATTTCTGGCCCAAATATCGCGGCTGTCGATCTCATCTCGTATTTCTCTTTTCGCGTCTGTGCTTCCCATTCGATGCTCATTCCAGTTTTCCGAGCCGACAGAATTTGAACGTTCTCTCTCATCTGGGTACAGTACGCCCGAAGAATACGAGATTTTCGAGTAAGACTATTAAAATAAAAATAAAAAAGAAAGTGTATCCGCTATCTGCAACAGCGAGTACGTTCGTTAACAACACGTTCGACTAGTTTGAAATGTGTCAGGTTTCTGTTATCGAGAACGAAACTGTTTCGATGCGGCGGAATTCGACACCGAAAATGCTCATGTTGGGCGCACCGTGGAGTCTATCCCCGAGCGTGGCTGGAGAGCTTCTTCGTGGTTCCAGCAGCAGCATTGTAGCGAAACGAATCACATTAGAACGGGAGGGTAGAGGAAATCCCAACTGAAGAGTATCTGCGCGAGCGAATGAAGTCTGAGGTTTTTTTGATGATTTGAATTAGTAAAAACAGGCAAATCTGCGTCTTTTTCGGGCGTTTTGAGTTGTATTTTCCCAACTGGCTAACTTGATTACCTCCCACCCCACTCGCTACGCATCTGTCTCCACCCGAGTCGTGGAATCCGCCCTTTCGAGCATTATTTCAGAGACGTTGTGGAGGCTGTTAGGGCTGTCTTAGCCCCCTTCCCTTCTGGCCAACAAACCGGCCTAGGTTGAAAATTCTGGCGAGTTGCTATGTGGGCTCGAACCCGGGACCTCCGGATGCTGAGACCAACGCGCTATTCACTCGGCCAACCAGACCTCAGTATACGACAGCCATAGAGAGGGTCTTACAAGCATTGGTCAAGTCTGAATAAATCTTGTGAACGGATTAATAAGGCGCAGCAAACGCTTCAAATTGTGTAACAAACACTATCCGACGCGAGTCGGTACTTCAAAGAGAATTCAGTATGAAATCGTTCAGGATACCATCAAACTCTTGGAGGAGCACAGCCAAATGGTGCCTCGGTGAATGCCGAACACGTCTATATGTGACGCACAAGATATTCGTTCGGTTTTGGCTTGCCTTCTGCCTTGTTCGCGTGCAGATGTAGGCCTAGGCTCCAATTAAGGCACCGGAGTAGTTACATCCACATCCGAACGCAAACGAGGCTAGCCGAGGCTGAACGAATGCCTCCTGCGTACACTTACTATGTAGATGTATTCGGCGTTTGCCGAGGCGCGAAACAAAACAGCGTTTGACAGCGTTCATTCCAGTGTTCAGTAGTATCCTGAACAATACGATGTCCACATCTGAACTGTTTGGTACCGAGTTCTCTTTGAAGTACCGACTTGCGATGGATAGCATTAATTTGGCCTCGGACCGAACGCCGCGCAACCTGAGGCAGTTAACCCGTCCACACTAGCACGCATACCTTGTCTCAGCTTGCCTTCACGTTCGCGTTCAGATGTGGACGTACCTTCAGCATGGTCTGAACGAATTCTGAACGTATTTGAAAGTGCTCACAGGACATCCAGTGAATCTTAACAAATCCTAAGGCCGGCCGAATAGTTCTTTAGCTGTTTAGTTAAATCTTCGACGAGTCCTAACCCTCAAAAGAGTCCTTAGCAAAGCTCAAATGAGTAAATGTGTCTGGGGTTCCAAAAGTGTTTGACAAGTTTTAACCAACCATTCCTAAGACAGCCGGAATGAGTCTTTCCATTCTCCGATGAGCTATATCCAGCATAGTTGTTCGTTAGCCACGTCAGTGAGAAATGACTCGAATCCAGCCAACCATGCGAATATACATTGTCGTTGTTCATTATACAGGCAGCGTGGCGCACATCTTCGATCATTTTCAACGAGAGGATGGTGTTAGTTTCCATAACCAGTCGTCGAGTGGTGCTCTGGCCGGAACAGGAAACCGAACATTAAATTGAAAATCGACGTGACTCGAATTTATCTTTCGAATAGAAAAACCGCACAAAATGCAGCTGACGCTTTCGAGCTTGTCGAATAGCCTTATGGAGAAGGAAGAAATGAAAAACATGAGTAGAGCGACAGAGAGAGAGAGAGAGAGAGATCGTATTTCTGAATTGCTTCTCCCCGAATGACTGATTCAGTTGGGTTAGGTTCACGAACTAGGTACTTGAAAAGCTATGAGGGTGCTTGACGTGCACATTCAATGGTTGGAGAATTCGAGCTTTGGGCTCGAGCCCTCGACTACGCTAGTTATCATCAAGCTGCGCAACTTGTAGCAGCTAACGTCAAACAGCCATTACTTTTACAGGCGGGCGATGTACATGAAAAATGTATTAATACGGCGATGTGCAATTAATGCAGCCGGGCCTATCAACTTGCTTGATCGAAAGTTCCGAAAACTTAACACAGAAACGAGGAGTAGAATCGTTAATTAATTGATGGGGTTTCCGAATTGTTACTCGAACTAAAACGTGGAGGGATGATATTCGGAGGTCGTCAAAGGACGACGAGAAGCAAACACGTGAAATTCAGTCAAGCCGTTTTCTCGAGTGTGTATCGTCGTGAGTGATTAATGAAGACAGGTAGTGGGCAACTCCCAATGTCCCAGTCGAATACGTATTTTGAGAAATCGATCAGTCCAAGAAGGCTACTGCTTGGAGTGACCACTCAGTATTTGAACCTTGAACCTTCCACTAGTGCCTCTTTACAGCTCCTCGGCCCATCAGTAGTTTAAAGTACCATTACGGACATGGAATGGCAGCCCTGCACGTTTACTGTCTCTGAGGCTATGACTGTACAAGACAACGAAGACGGACAAGAGTAAACATGATAGAACAAACAGCCATTAACAACGACTATGAACGTCTCAAGTTGTGGACAATAAGAAGAATAACAGACAGGAAAACGACGAACACCGTCACGGGAAAAAAGTTGAGTTCTCAGGAGTAGTGACGGGGGCTAGGAGTACTTTCCCCCTTCGTGAAGCTGGGGACAGCGGTATCACTTTGCCACCTCCCGTTTCAACAAGGAAAATTGTAGCGAAAGCTTGCTTACACGAAACTGTGTATGACAGAGTAAATAAGCTGGGTGCTCATTGTCTGTTGAACCGGGAAAAAAGAAATAGCTCATTCTCTTCTGTAAAGACTTCAATTACTGTCACAGCTGAGGCGAGTGATAGGCGAAGGGTGCAATGTTGAATTAATGGAGCTTAAATTTCTGCAAAAAAGTACATTGCTCAGGTGAATTCCACATGTCTGCGGGTAGCGTGGAAATTAGGCAACCATGAGTACGTGTAATGTATATGGTTGTATACTCCACTACCTTGACCTAAAACTGCGGTCCATTACTGTCCCTGTGATTCTGGTTTTAACAGCAATATTAGTACATATCTTAGTTACACCTACATTTCCTGGTTTCTCAGAATTTCTTCCAACTCAGTTATTCCACTGTGTTTGTACCCTTTTACCCTAAAGCTTACTTTATTAATTTTATGAGCGTATGATTTTATTGTCTTACCGCGCGTTATCAGGTCAACATAGAATCAAGATGGATCGTGAATTTTGAAGTGCTTAAGTCTGATTTCTTACGAGGTAGAACAATTCTTTTTCCCCTTCCCCGAGCCTAACGACAAAGCTAGGAGAGGGTCCATCAGCATGGAAATTTGGAATATAGAGAATACACTGAACAAACTATCGAAGTAAAGGTTCTGGGTAGTTGACTGCTAGTGTTGTCAGATCTGGTCCTAAAGACCAGATTTGATCCTTTTCCAATTTTGGTTCAATTTCCTAGTTCTTTTTAAAATATCTGAGCTTTTCCTGGTTTTTTTCGAATCATCTGGGGTTTTTCTGGTCCTCTTCGAAATTTAAGCAACGAAATGCCAATTTTATAGAAATACCTTGTCTGAATCAAATTTTCAAGTATGTTCTAAGAAAAGGGCCCTTAGTAATTCTGAACTAAGGGCCCTTCCCTTAGTTCATTTCGATACCCTGAAGGGCCTCTTTCTTGTATTACATAACCTGATTGAATTTTTCACACAAAACAGACGAAGACGCTACTATAAACTTTTGACCGAGGAGTTATCTTTCTCTTATTTAAGCAGTGTTTTTGAGCTTCTCGGTGTCGGTAACAAAGCCTCCAACTTTGACACTCGGAGCTTGAGACTTTCTCAGACACATGACGCCGGATGATAAATTTAAAATCGGAGTGAGGTTGACCGAAACAACAGAAAAAAACATTTTGGTTACCAGCCCTACAAGTTATCACATAATCACGTTATCAGTACCACTTTAAAGCAAAAGACACTCTACTTTAGCGCTCCTATTGTTACTCGGATGCACATCCGAAAAAATCTGGTCCTTTCCTAGTCCTTTCCAAGAACATCTGATCCTTTTCCAGTTTTTTTTTCTTTTTTTTTTCTTCTTCTTCTTCCCCGGGAAGAGGGAGTGTCTGGTCCGTGTTATTCATTTCTGGTCCAAACTCCCTGAAAAATCTGGTACACTTTCGCACTCCCAATCTGACAACACTGATTGACTGCAATTATTTTGCCGAATTTTCGACCCACTTTCGATTTGGTTATTAGAACAGAAATTTTACTCTGTGAGTGAATGAAGTTGACTTGATAAATCAACCAAAGTGTCAAGCACATCACTGAGAGGTGTGTGTTTGTGTAAGTAAAATATACAAATACTTTGACAAAATCTAAATATTCTCCTCGTCGCCGCCGGGTTCTAGGTCAGAAGAAAAATTGTGACGAGCTAAATTGACTCAGTCGACAAAATTGAGAATGCTATGGAAATACTTTTTATTTGCTAATTTTGAACATTACGTCAAATTTCTGATGTGGCTCCAAATTGAGTCCGTAACATTTACTCAAATTTCGTGTCAAACAGTAACAATTGCACAATTTCTACGTGAATCAACATCACCAACGTTGCTATGAAACTTGTGTGAAGTAGAATTACAAGATTAGATTGTTGGGGGAAAATCGTGATTCCTTGAACTGAATCATGAACGATTTCAGAATGCAACTTGAAATTAACTTCTTTTTTTTTTTTGGTAATTTAAATTTAAATTTTGAATTATATAGGTATTTTGTTTGAATCGGCAAGTTTCGTTAGAGAAATTTACTTTAAAAAATTGAAAAACTATCGAAGTAGAGGTTATTTTTGGACGTGTATTATTTCCCAAATCAAATGTTTGATTCAACGCCGATTTGAGTTTACAATATTCAAATTTCACACAAGAAGCATAATAGCAATTTGTTAGATTTTAATTACTTAGGTGGAACCTAGTAAAACACATGAATACAGTTTCAAAATCATCATCTTTTTAATTTTTTGAACTTCTGAAATTTGATACTTCTATTGTCTTGTTTTTCCTGAATTTTTATCATTTAGCC
Organism: Acanthococcus lagerstroemiae; assembly: GCA_031841125.1. Classification (NCBI taxonomy): domain Eukaryota; kingdom Metazoa; phylum Arthropoda; class Insecta; order Hemiptera; family Eriococcidae; genus Acanthococcus; species Acanthococcus lagerstroemiae. The sequence goes on along the minus strand of CM063108.1, from coordinate 35,792,964 downwards.
TGCTACATCTTGGGAGATTCCTTCCTTTAAAAGAGTATTCTACCCTTTTTTTTCTTCTTGTAAATTTCTGTAAAGGGTTTGTAATGAAAATATGTAAATAATTATAAACCTTGATTTCAATTTTATTTCTTCATAATATTTCAGGTGCTGTTGAGATTTTACCCATTTTGAGTTATTTTTGAACCCACTTTAAGACGATGGAAGAGGAACTTCAGTCTTCACAGATCTGTGTTTCATTCGGTATTGGTTTCCCGACTGTGTGTGTGTGTGTGTGGAAATAACTTATACAGTGGTCTATCGGTCATATAAGTCATACAAGTCGTACAAAAATCCTCCAGTGAAGGCAGTGGTCATACAAGTCATGCAAAAGTCACGAAATTGCCACTAATGACTTGTACATTTGGTAATTCCTCCTATACAATCACAATTTTCTTGTCAGAATGTAACAAAATTTAAATTTGAATGAAAATTTGTGTTATCTGCAATATTATTTGCAATAATTTGCTCGTTATCATGTAATTATCAAGTTTCTTGAAAGTTTTTGTTTGCAGCTAGCATATTTTTGAATTTTTTTTTTCTTGTAAAAATTCTGTTCAGGTGTGAAAATGATTGGAAAAAAGGTTATACAGAGTTCACACGAAAGTCATTCAAAGGTCATACTTTTGGAAGTTCGTATTTGGGTTTCGGGTCCTAAATGCGAAATCTGATAAGCCCTCCTTGAGGGTGGCTCCGAATCAGAGTTTGGAAAATTAAATTAAAAGTGTGAGTGAATTCACAAGTTTCGAGGCCGCTGAATTTGATTGTGAAAGTATTCTCCAGATCCGATGTATGTTTTTTTCAAATATTTTTCAACGATTCAATTCAATCCTTTATTGGAAACCGTTATAACATATGTTTTCGTGTTATCTATGGTTATAGGGTTCACGCCCCTCCCCACCCATAGAGAGCAAAGGATTCCTGTAGGCGCTCCCATTCTTGTTTATGCATGGCTATTCTTTGAAAATTTTGACTATCAAGGAATCTGTTTATATCATCCGCCCATCTTGTTTTTGGTGTCTCTGGTTTCTTTTGTGTTCGAAAGGTTGCCAAAAGGATGTAGAATATGTCCATCTTTCGTCTTTTAATCTTGAAAAATGTGCCCTGCCCATCTCCATTTTAGCCTCCTTATTGTTCTCACTCCATCGTGATTATTTCTCAATTTCTTCTTGATAATTATAGTTTTGTGTAATCCTTTCTTTTTACTCCCAAAATTGATCGTTTAGTTGCATTCCGTGTAGTTTTTATTTTATTCAAAAGTTTTTGATTTAGTGACCGTGTTTAGCATCCATACATTAGAGTTGGGAGATATTTTCCAACAAAATGACCAAAAATAGTCCTATATTAACCCTTTAAGTCTCTGAGTCTAGTCAGTTTGGCCTTCTCTCAGAAATAAAATTTGAATGAAATCCAGATCCGATCAAGAATCTTAACAATCTTCGAAATTACCAACCTGAAAACCTTTATTTTGATGTTTTGAAGCCAAGTCGCTATCGCCATTTTGAAGCATAAAACTTCCATTCTGGCGCCTAAATCGAGGATGGTCTCAAGCTTCACCGCCTGACAGGATGTCCGGATTTTGCGAACCATAGAACAGTTTCGGTTGTCCGATATCTTCTCTTTAGAAATAGAAAAGTTGATGGACCCCCAGCTCCCCCTGTTTGGGACAGAATGAATATTGTGATCCTCCAAGAAATAGAATTTTAGAATTTTAAGATTCTGTTTGGTTTCTTTCCCTCAGCTGTACAATGTATCGTTGCAGAGTAATGCTAAGATTGTTCTGAAACTTCGATTAGGTCGCTCAATTTCTAACGCTTACCCCTCCCCTGCTATCTGATTAGCACTAGATTTCCTGCACAGAAGAAAGTGCTGGGAAAAAGTCATCAGAATTTAGAAAATTTTGGACTGTGATTCGTCCCCTCCCTCCTCACTCATGATTCGTTCCAGCTCTTCTGCCGGTAAAACTTGAGTTACAGAACATTTTAAGAATCTTTTAAAGCCAAGTGCGAATGTTGGAAATTCGCCAAGTTGTAATGAGGTACGGTTTCTGTTGAGTTGTCTCAGACGAGGAAACGGTCGATTTTGAACAGTTGGAGACGGAAGTTTTTCTCGACGTTTTTGCCGATTGAACATGTGAACATCCAGGCTTTCGATATGTCGAAGTGTGAAGGCGTTGTTAGTCAGTTGGGGCTTCAGAGGCGAGAAATAAGACCTGTACGAATCGCTCAGACTTTGCACCTTTGGCTGTGCTCCGCTGAAGCCCATTTTCAAGAGACGATTCGAGTACGTTAGCGGTAATCAGCCAGTTCTTGAACCCTGGGTCGTCTTTCTTGTCGGAATTGAATTTCCATGCACGAGTTACGTTCCATGTTGCAGAATATTTTTGCTGCACCGAAGCGCTGCGCTTCGGGACCGAGGAATCATACATTGAACCTGCGCATTGCATCGACCAGCAATGCCAGCGTTGATGACGCATGTATTTCGTAATACAGGACGAAAATATCGTGCATGAGTCATCCGTTCGATACATTAATTATAATAATGATATACCAGAATATTACCATTAAAATAAAAGTATGCTCGAGTGTACGAGCACGTATAACGATATGACGCGATTCAGTGGCGAGAGTGGAAAAAAGTGTTACGAGAGACACGTGTTAGCCAGTAATTTGGCCTCCGCCTCACTCTGCCATTACGATGACTGCATCGTGATAATAATTTTGTGATTTATCATCCCTATCGGTTACTTGCGTTTGTGTCCAATTTATTACGCCGTCAATCGCTTATAACTGTCCGGATTTGTTATGGAAATAAATTAAACCGGGAACGTCTTCGTTTTAAAAACCGGGTCCGTTTCAGGCGTTGTAGTCGAGGTCATCGTCTTCAATGTCTGACACTCTCAAACTCCATCTGAAGTCTTAGGGAAGATCTATTCGGTTTAGGGGTCTTCAAGGGTCGTCCTTTCAAGAGGCAGCATTTTGAGCTTCAAATTTTGACCACTTTTCGCTTTTTGGTCGATGTTTACACGTATTCTTCGAATCTGGTGTTCATTTACTCCCTAGTCAATTTCATAATTTGGCTCTGATTTTGACAAGCGATAAAACCGTGACCAGGTTCGCTAGTGTCGACTCCTGAAAAGGTGATCAAGGTTGATGTTCCCATAAGAATACGTGTAAAATTGGTAAACTTTAAAGTTTTCGTAATTGCTGAAAAACAGGTTTTCTTGAGTCATATAGCATGTCAAATTAAAGCTGGAAGTCTCTAGTTTATGATGAAAGGTAATTTAATGCACTTTATTCGCACCAGTTACATGAATAATAAGTTTATTTCAAATTACTGTTTTTCTTATGGAAGTTTACCACTGGTACAAAACGCGCTTGTAAACAACTAATACATCGAAAATGAAGCCGTTTCAAGTTGGACGCTTTTCAACAAAAGGGAACTAACTAGCAAAATCCGCTTTTTGAGAACACGTGATTCGAAGTTCAAGAGCTATGTAGAAACACTATATGACATAACGGTTACTGATGAGCTTTTTTCAACGTGAGTACACATTTTTAAATCGAGGGTCCAATTTTGAAAAATTTTACTTTTTACGCTCTTTCCAACGATACTAATAACTCATTTTGTTCACAAATGTTAGTTGGTTCCCTTTTGTTGTACAGCGTCCAGTTCGTAAATGAAAACTAGAGACCTCATTCTCTGAATTCATCTGCGTATTATATGACCCAATAAAACCTTTTATTGACTAGAAAAAGCGAATTCAAGTTACATATATTCTTATAGTGATAACGTCCATTATCAGCTTTTCAGGAAATTTAACGGCAGGACTACCAACTTCGGAAACTCTATAAGTTCTAGCGCTTATGCATGATATTCATTATAGCACTAAGCCAGGGGAATGAAGTTATGCCGGTAACACTGCCACGGTGTGGCAAGGGTGTACCAAAAAAAAAGAGGACATGTACCAAAAAAAAAGAGGACACGATTTTCCCATAGCACATTTTTTGTGTTCGAAAAATTTCGATTAGTGTCCTCTTTCTTTTGGTACACCCGACATCAATTAGTACCTACCTAATCTAATTGAATCAATTATTAATCAACTAATTTACATTCACCAAATAATTGCAAATAATCATGTAATAAATTAAGAGCTGTATATTTAAAAAAAAAAAGATTTTCCTCCTCCGGGGAAACACTCTCCAACTGATCAAACATTTAGACATAGTCAACCATTCCTATATTATGAAGGCGTGAAGTTCAAACTTCCTGTGTAGCAATTTCAATATTTTACAAGAGAAGCAAGAATCTGTTTCATTTGGGGGAGGGGGTGGATTTAGTAAAATAGATACGCGATCAGTTCTGTGAAGCCTCATACACGCCAAAGAATGTTGGGCCTCAGTCATTCTCAAGCTGAGAAAATGATGGTTGAAATAGTGCACATCCTAAGTCCATCAAAATACTTAGCAAAACATCACAAGTGTCATTAAGGTCAGTTCATCCGGTAATTGGACGTTGTTAAGCAAAACAGAACCAAGCGACAAAATCTGTGGGTTTTTTTTTTGAGAACATGTGATTTGAAGTTCCAAGAGCCGTATAAAAACTATATGTCATAGCGTTTACTGATGAGCTCTTTTCAACGTGGGTACACATTTTTGTATCGAGGCCCAATTTTGAAAAATTCTACCTTTTACGCTAGATGTTGAGTTATGCCCTGTACATTAGCAGTTTTTGGTAGAATTGGTCGACAATGCCTGTCACTGAAAGGATTCAACTTTAACCCCTTTGCGCGCTGATATTGACCTTTTTGTTTCCAAAAAAAATTCTGGCTATCGGGTTATTATACCCAAATACATCACCTTATGAAAGCCTAATTCGGGAAGGAAAGGTAGAATAAGGTGTCACCCTAATGATTAATAGTATGAGATTCGCAGATTTACTCGTGTTGTTTTTGTGTGTGTGTGTGTTGTGTGTGTGTGTGTGTGTATGCCCAGCTGTAAGATAGGGTACACGTATCGGGTTTTTCCTTTCTTTAATTTTTCGTATGGATGGGTCATTACTTTCGAACCGCAGATGGGCGAGTCAATTGGGAAAGAGAGTTCGCTACCGACCGTTGATGATTTTTTCTTGGTAGACCGTTGCCTTCGGGCGCTGCTTCGCCGTTCCTCGCTCCGTCACTCGGCGTGCTCGTCCCCACCGTTGCCGCAGTCGCGCTGTCGAAACATTGTACTCCCCCTGCATCGCTTCCCACAAGCCGGCGAAGGCAATAATTGAATGACGATTCGAATTTGTTTTTCCGACGGGGCATGGTGCGGCAACCGGGTCGCCAAAGAGCAGAACTGATTTGATGAGTGGCCCGAAGAGCAGAGAGCTGAACCTACTGGATGGTAACTTTTCTGCGGACGCGATCGGCGTGAAGAGACGCTTGTGTCCACGGAGTGCATAAACAATTATACGAAATTGCTGTTGAATTTCTGGGCAAACGTAATTGGCGTGGTCGAGGTGTGCAGCAAGAATTGACGATGTTCGTACTTTGGAGTTGAGCGGCGGAGGTATCAAGAAGTGAACGTGATGCGGTTTGTAAGTGAATTGCAATTCGACGCTCGAATGGATATCTGACCCCTGAAGCCGAGCACCCGAACTCCTTGTTCTGTGAGTAGTGAACACCTAAAGTGTATCGATGGGGACGTGCATTCTATTCTATCGAAAACAGGTTTTAAGGTCATTGAACTCGGTTTTCCTAGGATGATCAGTTAATATTATTTTCATCCCAGGTTGAAAAATGGAATCTCTGAAGGGGAAATCAGGGTTTAAATTTTATTGTTACGTAGATTTCGAAAATCGTTGTATTTATGTCATTATGTTAGCGGAACTCCACGTTGAAGATCGGGTCATTTACTGGGGAAGGGGCTCAAATTGAGGAAGTACTTACTAGGGCTGTTCAAAAAGTAATGATAAAACGCTCTGTGGAAAGAATATTTGTTCAGTTTTCCAAATTTACATGTTCGTTTTCGAAGTAACTCTCTTCAATCTTGCTACACTTTTTTCACCGTACCTGCTACTTTTTAAACACAAACACCCGACAATTATTCCGGAGCTGTGTGCAGCGTACCTCCACAGCTTCGACAACATCGTCATTGGTCTTGAATTCCCTCCCCTAAGTACAAACTTCACTTCAGTAAATAGCCAGATGTCGCAAAGGGCCAAATCTGGACTGTATGATGGGTGGGGTACAGTTTCAGTGCCGCCAGCCTCCAACAAGGTGTCTACAGGTTTGGAAAATTTGGAAAGTTTAGAAAAAGTCGGGAATTTGAAAAGTAGGTAAGGAAGTTTGTAAATAGTCAGGAAATTCAACAATGTTTTTAAGAAGTTTGGGGGGGGGGGGGGAACAAAGAATGAACTCACAGAAAATTTTTTTCGTTGTTTAATTTTACTTCAGCACTCCATCTGTATATCTGTGAACACCTTCCTTAATGCTTTCACCCAAAAATCAACTTCAAATTTCAGTTCATTTGAACCATAGCGTCTAGTAGTATAAACATGAATATATACTGTTGTCTATACTGTAAAGGTTTGAAGAAGAGGGAAAAAAAGTTAGGAAAAAGTCAGGAATTTATATTTCTCCATTCTTGTAGACACCTTGTTCAAGAAATTCACTAAAATGTGAACGACATGGGGTTGCGCATTGTCATTGTGCAGTAAAATTTTGCTAGATGTGGTAGGCGAACATCAAACACATGTCTTACCAGGGTGTCTAACAGGTCAAGTAAGTCAAGTAAGTCAAATAAAGTCAACTTTTTTTGGTCCTGGTCATGTAAAAAGAGAAAAATCAAAAATTGCTGCAGAAAATTAGTTATAAGTTTAAATGTTTGAATATTGATTCTAAAAAATATTAATGTGTTTGTCACAATTTTCATTCAAATTTCATATTCTATGTAAAGTATTATTTTCTTTCTATAATATTAATTTTCATCACAACACACTTAATGGTTGTTTCAAGTTGTGGTTACCACTAAATCTATAAGAAAAAGTTGAAAATGGAACCAAAAAGTATCCAGAGTCATATTGAAATGTATACGAGTATAATATGTTGATAAACGATGTTTGAAAATGAGGTATTTGGAAAAGAAAATATTAGTTCTTTATTTATACTACTCCAAGTTGCCACGTATACTATTGTACAAAGATGTCTGATATGCTGGTACTGAGAAAGGTGTTACCGTCTGTGTTTTTGGGCCCTGAGTCAATAATCACTAGGGGAAAATCAATTTTTGATGATGATGCAGTTAAATTTAGGACACATTTTCTTTGAAAGTAATTTTCTAATCGACTTAATGATAGTTGAAGTTTCCTGCTCATTTACAGTAAATCATACGTGATCACTCACACAAATACAGGGCGGCCAACACTTGAAACTCCTGGTTTAAATCCCAATAACATCGATATTATTTTTCGTGATTTCGAAAATCTGAATCACTCTCTATGTTCATGACGCTGACTGGATCCCTGAATGAAGGTAAACACGTCCACGAATTTTTTTAAACACAATTTTAGTATTACACGGGTCTTTCTGGTATTTATACAGATAGTACTGAAGTTTTGTTGAGTACAAAAAAATTATTTTGTACAAAATAACCTATGGAAGTTCTTTAAGATTTTGTAAAAAAAAAAAAAAAAAAACCATGAGGACATATTTTCTGATTCTATAAGTATTTTCAACGAGGAATTTAATGCCGATGTTAATTTTTGGATTATAGTTCATTTTTTTTCTTCTATCTTAAATGCGAATTTCAGTATCATCAAGATGATACAACTATGCGCGTTCAGTATTGTTATCAGTATCAGTGTAGCTATTCGTGGACGACAAAAAGGAATAAAACGAGAAAAATTTGATAAAATTTTAATTTTGAATATGGAAAACGAGAGGTCCTTGAGGAAAATGGTTAATGCCATCGCATTCAGCATTCCAAGTATAGCTAAAATCATATTATCTCATCCCATTGTTTTTTATTCTGTTGTGTAGTGTAATTTTACTGTAGTAGACAGTTTTTTCAGAGGTGCCGAAGGAACGAATGTTAGCCCATTCATGTTCATCGTGAATGAACGTTAGCCATTCGTTCATTTTTCTATTCGTTGAACGAATGGAAACAACGGGTGCGCTAATTGGGCAGGGCGTGGCTGAAGGGTTTCACGCTTTTGTTTCTTAAAATTTGAATGAATGGAAATGAACGGGTTCGCTTGTAGGGCAGAACAAGAGGTGGTAGGGTTTCACGTTGTGTCATTTTGAATGTTGAATGAATGGGAATGAACGCGTTTGCTTGTTGGGCAGGGTGAGGTAGGAGGGTGTCACACTTGTGTTATTGGAACATTGAATTAATGGAAACGAACGGGTTCCCTTGTAGGGCAGGGCATGGTAGGAGGGATTCATGCTTGTGTCTCTTGAACGTTGAATGAACAGAAACGAATGGGTTGGTTGTTGGGCAGAGCATGGTAGGTGGGTTTCACCCTGGTGTCACTTGTGAAGAGGGATTGGGAGCGGATTAGATCGGATCGCATGGGAGGAGTTGATGGTCCTTTTTTCGTGCATTAAAGAGCGAATGGAGAGCGAATGAAAGGGAATTTGTTTACCGAGAAGGAATCAAGGAGCGAATGAATCAAGCTAATGAACATTGGAAAGAGCGAATGAGGAGTTCGGTGAAACATTGTTCAGCAGGAGTGAATCAATGAATGAACTAATGAAATCTCTGAAAACAAAGAGCAAATTCTTAATTCAGGATTTTTTTTTATTTTTTTTTTAAATACCATAATCATAATGTCACTTCTATTCCCTTATATTTGGGACCATTTCATTGAACATCGCCACTCTTCAAAGCACTATAAGAGGAGGAACATGTTTTTACTCAGCCCCCTCCTCTCCTTTGCCAACCCTCATTCATGCCATGTATTTCTTTTATTGAACTATCAGGGACAGCAAGCCAAATGATAAAACTTCAACTTTCTACTTTCGGCTTTGATTTTAAAAATGAAGAGTTCACTTTCAACTTTCAACTTTTCAATTTAATCTGAGCTTTGGCTCTTGGCTTTCGACTTCCATGAAAATCTTGGCTTTCAGTTTTAAACTTTCAGCATTCAGCTAGCTACCAAAAAATTACTGAAAAAATATACTAAGTATAAAAACAAAATTTCAGTCTTAATTTTGTCAAGACATCTGCTATCAATTTCTGAAATTGGAATTTCAATCATATTGGGAATAAGATACTTTTTTTATGCAAAAAGTTTTAAAAATGCAAAAAAATAAATATTTCGTTTTTGACTTTCAACTTTTCAATTCATTCTGACCTTTAGCTTTTGGCTTTCATGAAAATCGTTGGCTTTTGGCTTTTATCTTCGAGCTTTTGGCTAGCTTTCAGTCCCTGCTAACTATATGTCAAACTCAGAACATCCAGGTAACTCTTCTTACTTCATGAAGTTTGATACGGCACAACAATGATGCATTTTACATGCATATTGTGACGGAACTCGCGCCGAAAAACGCACGAAAACACGTACTAAGAACTTTTAATATCACACTAATACAAACGCACGAAAACAGTAGCTAGATCGCTTTGAAACGCACAGTTTATCGCATATAAAACTAGACTGTAACCCTTGAAAAGACGATTTTTTTCAAATTCGTCATCTATTCGTCGATTTACGGTACAAGATCTGAGGGTAGCCCACCCAAAATGTAGAAGATAACGGACACCATAATGTCCACTCTCAGGAATGGACGAAACAAATTGGTAGCCATTACTTGCCGGTCCGGAAGTAGGTGCTAGGTGCTCCCGCGTTATCAAGAAATTTGCTAGTGTTTCTTTTAAATCAAATTTCTGGTAAACATTGTTTGTATTTTGCAACACTCGCCTGGTCAAACAAAACTGCCGCGTATTTTATTTACGTATAATTTAAATTCGACACGTGTGGATCCGTATTCCTCAATTTTAGCTGACTATTAATCATGGTTTTATTTTTGTTCTTTTCCTTGTAGCTGTTGTAATTTCATTATACGAAGACCCAATTCAACCACAACAAGCCGCGTCAGTCGTTGAGAAGCTCGGCGATTACCTAGTTTCATGTGGATATTAACCAGGTAAATTTTCATACGTATTGTAGAGTAATGCGATGGGAATGTCTATGACCCCCTCTCCCCTTCAACTTCGTCGATACTGATGTCAAGTACGTGCGCTTTAGTACGGAGAGGAGCGAGAGATATAGCAGGTATTGAATGCAGTGTAGTCGTACGTATTCGATTAATTACAACCTGACGATGGTAGTTTCCTTACCAGTAATTAATTAGCCACTTGTTAGAAAGTGACCACGTGACCTAGAGCGAACTGTCGAAGAGGAAGAAGACCTATTGCCCTTCTCTCTGATAGATAGGAGAATTGGACAGGTAAAATACTGTAGCCGGAGAGTCGAATTGAGGGTCAGGTTTGCGCTGCGTCACGAGGGCACGATTTCACAACGTGATTTTGAAAAATGCGAAACGATCGGGAGATACGGAAAACGACGAATGAATATGCGAGTTTTGTTATCGAAAGTTGCTGATTAGTATTGGAATGTGAGACTTCGTAGGCATAGGTTACTTATATTTAGTGTTTCTAATTACAGCCCCGAGAAAAAGCTATCGGCGGAGACGTGTAAATTAAGTAGGTTTCAACGATGAAACTGTTTACAACTCCAGTCTGAAGGAGCAAAATTTCTCTGAAAATACAAGACCGCTGCATGAATCGGTGTACCCACCACAAGAACACCCTTGCTAGCCTGTTCACCCTTCCAGACTCTGGAAAAATTCAGTGGTGATAGATATGCAGTTCTATACTTGTGATGTAGATTATCACTTTATGATAAATGATGATAGTCTGCATTGCATACCTGACCCCTTGAATCTGGTAGGAAATTGGCAGCCAGGAAAATGATCTTCTCAACTCCTGATAGAAGGCTTCTTATGTTACGGCATGACTGAACTCTGCATTTATGCCCCAAAATGTTCGTAGGAAGGAACTTAACGCGAAAAGCTCTTCGTAGTTCAGGAATCCCGATTTACGCGGTGCTGTTGAGATTCTGTTTCTTGCAAACAAACAAAAGCTTGGTTGCATTCAGGCCCTGGTTTGTAGCTTGTAGCCCGATTTTCCACATAAACCTTTAGCTTGTCATAACGGGCGAATTAGCTCGATTTTTCGGTCAGTTGTGATGGAAATTCCTGGATGCTTTTTCGTATATATGATCGCGATGGCGTACCGAATGACAGGCTGAAAATTCCTGCCTCCACAGTTGTAGAAAACGTGGATCGTGGCATTATATTGCTAATACGTATTACAGTAGCAATTGCAGCTGTGCTTCGTACAAAAAATTTGTTCGGATTAAACATGTTCATCATAAACTTTTCTGTTTTTATTTATTTATTTATTTTTTTTCTTAATTTTTACGTTTATCTGCCTAAGAGGCAATAAAAGGTAATTTTGAATATTGGCGAGATCACGGGATCTAGAAAAATGCCCAGAGGCAGAGACTTAGCTAATCACAGTAAAGAGATGATTAAATAAATAATAACAATAAATATAAACAAGCAAAAAGAAAGATGAACAAAGTGAAAATTATTACAAATTTTTTCTAACGCTACGATAAGCTCGCAATCAGCCCCCTTCAACAAGATGTGATTTGGATGGATTATAGCTGGTGCGTGTGGTAGCATTGACCCTCCGTTGGTCATAGTCTACAATGGTAGACTAATCGCAAGTCTATTGTCCATTCCACTTAAAGAGTATCAAAAACCTATAGAAAATGCGGTATCAGTGGGGTGAAGGGAAGCGTGAAATTCACACTGAGCGCGTCAAGCAGCAGAACGCTGCTCGTCTCTCATTGGTCGTGAAAACGACGCGCCGACACTCAACGTTGTGGTCGCCCCGGAGGTTTTTGATACTCTTAAGTGGAACGGACTATACCACAGTAGATACAGCGATTATTAATCGCATCTCTTCGTAGGTGTACGCTAGTTGTTTACAAGTCTGCAGGGTGGACGTAAAGACTAGAAAAATTAAGTGGGGTGGCCATATTTGTTATCAAGAGGGTCAACCAAAAAAGAACAAGGGCTGGCTGTTGATTATCAAAAATACTTCATTGAAGAGACAGTGAGCATAAGGAAACAGTTTCAAGTGGTGTGATTTTATAGTGTGAAAATTTTACTCTCCCTGAGCTGAGTGCAAGAAGGTGAAACTAACACATTATGCTTGGGTGTTCGCAAGTTACAGAAGTCATGAACGTCATGAAGAACTTATGTTTTCTCAGAAGGGGCAATGAAAGTCATGAAAAAGGATTTTTATCTAAAATGTTCCACAGTCATGTAAAAGTCATGTTTTCTGTGTGTTACTGACGGAAATTTGAATTATTTCATTACTTGATATTTACGATGATAAAATATTAATACATTGCTTATCAGATTTAAATTTCGGTTGGGAGTTTTGGTGTCTTATCTCCTCCTCTTCCTTTTCCTCCTTCATCCTTCTCATGACAAGTATCTTCGCGCCAGACCTGATGGACACCCTGTCCCCACGTGTGCATAAACCTGAAAAAATTATGAATAATGTCATAAAAAAGGCATGTTCCTTCATTCTTCAGATTCTGTATATGTGTACCGCTTGAGTGAAACTTTTGGAAGGCGACCCCAATATTGGGCTCGGAGAGATATTGAAAAGTTGGATTTTGGATTTGAGGCGCGTACGCGATGCTTAGAGTCGAGGGGCGACCAAAGAAGGTGATACCAACGCAGATTTCACCGTGAATTGTGGATGGAGGGGGTGCGGGTGAATTTTAGGGATCTGTTACTCTCAGGAAGAGCTGAAAGTGGCGGCGTTAATATTTCACGGTTTGAAAATTTCCTCACAGTACCTACCAGTCATGAAAGTCATATGTCATGAATTCAGTTGTATATCTATTTTGCTTTTTTTTTTCAGAATTCATAAATTCTCTCCAAATTTTTCTGTAAAAAAGAAAAAATTAAAGCACATGGAGCATAGGCAGCAGCACATCGTGCCTAACTGTTGATTATTTTATCCTCTTCCTCTTCCTTTTTAAATGTGAACTCTGAAATATTAGCACAAGAAGATATTGAACGAGTATCACCGAGACGTTAAAATTAGTTTTCGTTTTTGCAATTCAAGCCTCCTAACATGAGTATTGTAGAAAAGTCATGGAAGGTCATAAAAAAGTTATGAATTTCACAGATTTGTATTTGGTCGACACCATATTCCATTACCCCGAGCTAAATACAAAAAGGTGAAACGAACTCGTAACCAAAGAACGTTTACGTTCGATTTGAGGAAGGTACCCCGAATATTAGTCCTGGAAAATATCGAAAAGGTGAATTCTGGATCTAGGCGATGTTAGCGATCCTGTCGAGGAATGGCAAAAAAGTGGAACTAACCTAGGTCCGAGAATACCTTGAGGGAAGGGGGCGTGTTGGAGGTCCATTAGTATCAAAGAGAGTTGAAAGTGTTGGTAATGAATTTTGTGACCTGGAAAATTTCCTTACTCGGAATTCAGTACACTGACATGGACCCATGAAAAACGTATGAGTGCAACTTGAGAAGGATGCCCAAATATCAGGCGTGGAAAAATATTTGAAAAATTAAATTTTAGATCTGAGAGACGTACGCTTTCTTCGGAGTCGAAGCGTGACGAAGAAAGTGAAACTAACTTAGATCCCATTATAACTTGATTGGGAAGGGAAGGGGAAGGGGCTGTTCCCAGAAAACTATTGATGATGTTTTTTAAAACATAGGTCTTTGAGGTTTTGCGAAGTAAATACCCTATTGCCTTCAGTTTAGTTTTTTTGAAGTTTAGGTATTTTTAAATATTTTTGTTTGTTTATCACCATTAGCCTGGAATTGTAACCGGTGATTACGCATGACCAGTATATTGTGTAACGTAAATGGTCAGAAGGAATGGACCTTGTGTGTATTGCAGTTACGTTATTGAAGCATCAGTTTTTATTTTTCTCTCGTTTCAGGGTGACCACGTGGTCATTTTTTCCGCTTTAAGTCATCAGAGATCATTTTTGGTCATTTTCCCTAGAATAGTCATTTAAGTCATTCCTTAGGAAGTTTCTTTTTTAAATTCTGAAAATTCTGATTATTATAAAGAATTTTTTTTTCTTTATTTAGTGCTTCCACTGTGCCGTCTAAATAATATTGAAATTCAATTATTTTTCGGCAGATCGCAGCAAAAAATTTCCAACGCAATTCTAGCTAGTCAGTTGAGGGGGGAGGGGGTTGGAAATGTATGATGACAAGTAAGTGTGTAAAAAGAGGGACACAAAACAGAAGAAAAGAATTGCAAATGGGCTCAATTTTGGTCAGTTTTTGGTCGTTTTCATGAAAGTCGTTTTTCCAATTTCCCCCCTGAAATTTCGAAGTTTGACAAGGTAGTCATTTTCTGGAAAACTGGGAAAAGTCAGGGATTTGTTATAATTTTGATGAAAATCAGGAAACTTTTTGAGAATAATGAGAAATTAAAGAAATTCGTTTATTGCTTTTACCAAGTATTCTCAAATTTGTTGACAATTTATTTTTATTTTAACAGCTTTGGTGTGTGTTCATTTCCGGTTACATATATTCCCTTCCACGATTAGAGGTTTGGATTATAGATTAAGCTAAAAGAAAATTAAGCGTTTGCTTTACAACATTTCCTCTTTAATCGGGTCTCTTGCGATCCGATCAGTTCGCCTCTCCTTTTCCATCCTCTCCCAACTTGCTACGCACCGCCCAGTGTTGGGCAAAAGCCTCCCCTTTTTCCCTCCATATTTTTCTTCCATAGGTGCTCCTCCATTTTATACCCTGAAATTTATTTATTTCGCCCCTCCAACATGTTATGGGCCTTTCCCTTCCCCTCCTGTAGTTTCTTGGGGTCCATCCTTCCACCTTTTCTTTTTCATTTGTCGTTTTCTCTCCTCCAAATATGACCAGTATAGCTCCATTTCAGGCTCTTAATTACGTCTTCGATATCTCGTAGTCTTATTTTTGCCCTGATTTCCGACATTTTTATCTTGTCTCTTATTCTGATGTTCAACATGCTACGAGACATGGAGTTTTGTGTCGTTCGAAATCTGTTTAGATTGGTTTTGGCGAGAGCCCAAGTCTGTGCCCCATATGTGATTGTTGGTTGGATGCAGCTCTTCCAGACTTCCGCTTTAGTTGTTATCGGAACTTTACTTTCAAAAATGCCTTTCAGTTTCCAAAAGCTACTCCAGCCACTTTTAATTCTGCTTGAGACTTCCTTTTTTCTCGAGTTGCTGAAGGATATTATTTGGCCAAGGTATCTCGTTTCACGCTCCCACTGTATCTCCTCGTTGGCAATGAACACCGGCTCTTTTTAAGCATTAGAGAAGTAATTTAGTTTCCTTCGCATTTATTTCCAGCCCGGCTGGCCTGCATGCCACTATCAGGTCGTCTGCCAGTTCCACTAGATCTTTTAAGTTACTCGCTAATAAGGCCACATCGTCTTCGAATCTCAGATTATTTGAAATTTGAAATTTCGCCTTCAATTTTGATTCCCTTATTCCCCCCCCCCCCAGTCGAGATGTCTCATTACCTCCTCCAGTACGCAGTTGAAGAAATTTGGCGACAGAGGGTCTCCTTGTCGGACGCCTTTCTCCACCCTGAATTCTCTTCCTTTTACATCCGTTCTGACATGTACGATTGCGCCCTCATAGACTTGAGTATTTTTATCGCTTTTTGGTTAATACCTTGTGTCAAAAGTGATTTCCAGAGGAAGTCGTGATTTACCGAGTCGAATGCTTTTGTAAAATCGATAAGAAGGATGTATACGGAAAATTTATATTCAATTGCTTTTTCAATAATTTGAGTTATTACAAAAATTTGGTCTATAGTCGAACGGTTCCTCCTAAATCCCGCCTGCTTTGTTGCTTGTTGAAAGTCTAGCTGCGCATACAGTCTTTCTTTCATTATTTTCATAAAGATCTTTCCTATATTCGAGGTCAAACTGATGGGTCTATAGTTTTTGAAGTCTTCTTTTTTCCCTTTTTTGTACAGTATAATCTCGGCCTCTTGCCACTGTCTTGGGACAGTTTCAGAGTACACCATCCTGTTGAGAAGTTTTGTTAACAGAGGTGTAAGTTCTTTCATGAATAGCTTATTTTCAATTCCGTCTGGACCGACCGCTTTGGCCGTCTTCAGAGACTTGATCGCTTTTTTGACTTCCTCGTGTAGTATTTCTGGGAAGTCCTCATCTTCCTCTCTAACCATTTCTATTGGACTTTCTTGATCGTTGTGTGTTGCCTTATACAACCCTTCGTAGAAACGTGGTGTTACCTCCGTGATACCTTTTCGGTCAGTCACCTTCTGGCCGCATTTGTCCTCCATGCTAGGAATGAGCTTCTTGTCCCGAGTACAACATCTTTTTCACTTAGAAGAAGAAAAAAAAGGAAAAAATGGAAAATTGGTGTGGAAAACTAGGAAAAGTCAAGGAAAATAATTCTGAAAAAGTGGCCACTCTGAGTGAATAACATTGTTGAAGTTGAATGCTGTCAGCACATCTTTTGATATTGATGCTTTTCAGTTTGCTATTTTCTAATTCTCATGCGAAAACCTTCTTGTAATTAAGTGTGCAGCATGTAGCTTTTTATATTCATTTTTCTTACCAACTGAAGGGAACAAGCTAAATACGTGAACTTGAATTCAACCGAGCTTTGCTTGTTCGCAAGAAATAAAATTACAACTACATTTGAGAAGTTAGAGGTTCGTGAATAACAAAGTCTCTATCTAATTCCGTTTTTTTTTTGTTTTTTTTTTTTGTTGGTCACCCTCCGATACAAATTATTTCCCTTGTGCATAGACTGATTTCCCGTGACATCACACAGTGAGTTACTGTTGGCAAAAATACCCATCTTTTGGTCAACGAACGTCGTATTGACTCCCATAAGAAAAACACACGGAGCAAAGATCATTGTGTTACTACCTGAAAATAAGAAATTTGTTGGAAACCAAAGGTATATATTTTTAGTCCGGAAGGTTGTGATTATTTGCTTATAAACTTCTGATTTCTAACAAATCTCTTATTCTCGGGTAGTAACGATCTTTGCTCCGTGTGTTTTTCTTTATGGGAGACGATACGACTACGTTCGTTGGCCAAAAGACGGATATTTTTGCTAACAGTAACTCACTATGCAACGTTACCAGGAAATCGATCTATTGAAACAGTAATGGTGGGTTTACATTCGAGTCGGCGACTTCGGGCCAACATGTTTTGTCGGATGCTGGTTTGACAGCACAACACAGCTACGCAATGTCAGCGACATCCTCATCGAACCGGCGCTTGTCGGTTCGGGGAAAAGTTGTCCGCGACATGTCTGTGATAGATCTGCGACAAAGTTGGAAAGGAATGTAAATCCTTAGTTGTTGCTAACTCGAATGTACATCTCTCCTACTAGTAAAGTTGAGTGGGAAAGTGGAAGTTGAATAAGACGATTTCTTTGGCTGTCAACTTCCTTCGAATTTTAAGGGGTTAGTTCTGAAGCAGAATTGTGCGTTTATCACTACTGAAGCTCTCGTGGCTGAATCCCGAACAAACCCCTCGCAGTTCGTGGGACATTTGTATTGACCGTATCGAAACATGCTAATTTTGGAAAACCTAAATAACTTGCCCTTGATGTAAGGTTCTTCTTCGTCTATGCGAATAAATCATGCGAAATTTCACCGTACCCACTGATGGGAATCTCGCAAGCACACAAAGTGTCTACGCGTTGAGAACGTTGCTTGCATTTTTTTTTTCTTTTTGGTCTGGTTGCCACCGGCTACTGGAAAATCCAGCGTGAACAAGAAACTGGTCAAACTAGTTGATAGAACCGTTTTTGTTGCGCACTGTCTCCAGCTGTAGGAAAATTATGCAGTAGACCAGCTTTCGTTGGAATGAGAAATTTCACGTGGCGCGATTTTGTTTTTCTTCTCGTTTCGTTTCCTTTCACGTCTAGTCAGCCCCTCCTTTGCACAGGTGAATTAGAATTTTCTGTATTTCGTATGTGGAGTTCCTTGTCAGCATTTCATATTTATTATACGATAAGTCGCCTCGCGAGATATAGTGAAATAAGCTAGAGCCTTTCCTGTCTTATTGGTCAAAATTGAAGGTGGTCAAAGGCAAAAGGTGCCATTTTAGGTTGAAATTTCTATGGGATGACTCGGGTGGAATTTGTTTTCGATCATGAACTAAGCGTGGTCGATTCTGCGAATGATATTAATTACACTACTGAACAAAATGAAATTTTTTGTTTGCACAATGCATTTAGGGAGATGATTCTTGAGTACTTTTCAACGCTGAATACAGTGCCGTCGGCCGTTTTTCTCTGTCACGTCTAGTTCTTCTGATCAGAAATTATAAAAAATTCAACTAAATGTGTTCTCAAAAAGAGGTTTAGGAACTGGATGTGGTCATACTGATTCGTGTTGTTGTGTGTTGAGGTTGTGTGTAGTGGGGGAAAGTCGAGTTGGTTCCCAAATAACCTAATTGGTTCCCAAGCACCGCACCCCTTCTGGTCGAATTGGTTCCCGGGACCCAAATAGGTCGTGGTCGAATTGGTTCCCGCACTACGCCGCCGCATTTTCCTTCCCATTTTACACCGACTTAAGACAGTCCGTAGGTATGGTTAAAAATGCGATGTAGGAACATGATGTAAGAAGTAAAGTAGAACGTCATCGCAAATAGAAATTTAAAACAAACGCGTTTTATAAATTGTAAACGACTAATTCTTCCAATAATTATTTTTCTTTTGCGTTTACCCTAGGGGCCGAAGTACCTCCTAATTTAATGTAGGGTTCACTTTGGATTGTCTTCAGTGTGTCAGCTAAATGAAATATGTTGGGGTGAGGTGCATTAAACATTTTATTTAGTCTGCTGTGGGATCCCTCACAAAGGTTGGTAGTGCGTTGTTGACTTGGCGTGAACTCAGCCCACATCGAAGGAAGGAAAACACTATCAGGTGCGACATATGTCTACAAAATGCAATCACAAAATTGATCATATTTTTCGTCATCTGGTTTCCGCTCCATTAAATCATAACAAAACCAGTCTTCAACTTACTCAGGGGGTAATAGAGATAGACCAAAGAAATATTTAAGCAAGCGTCCGTCTGGTCGCCGTATGCACCTGTTGACTCTAGAGCCTGTATTTGTACAATGTTCCCCCACTCGATTACGTAGCATTAGTCAACTCAGTAATCTGCATAGTCTACATATAGACATAAGTACGTCCTGCTGAAACGTGCTCATCACTCATCGTAAGTACCTTACAGTACAGTTCTGTGCAATACATGCAGCACCTGGGAACCAACTCGACTACAACCTCCGCAATGACGGATTCCGCCTAGGAACCAATTCGACTGGCTAAAAGGGTACTTGGGAACCAATTCGACGTCCACCGTGTAGTGGTGTGTATTCCATCTGTTTGTGTTCTGTTTTAGTGGTCTGATAATAACACTGATAATATCAGTCAGTGGTACCGCTTATTCCATTGCAAAAACAAAATGGAAACGAATTTCAGTCGTTCAGAACTCCGAATTGTGACGTGATAGAGAAAAATGGGTCGCAGTATCGTGTTCAGCGTTAAAAAGTACCTCAGAATCACCTGTCGAAATGCGTTGTGCAAAATAGTTGTTCAGTAGTGTTACCAGTGTCCATTTACTTAGTTTCCAATGTCTTCCAAGAGCCGACAAAGTAATCGATTGCCCTTTAAACTTGTTCAAGTATTCTGGTTGATTCGAAGGCGGACTAGCCATCGAAATTGCAAACAGACAGATTTTTTTATCCGGCGTGTGATAGAAGTGGGTATTTGTGACGTGTTATTTCATGGGAGGGGCATCACCTTAAATGCTGCAGACATTTCGTAAAAATGTCCTTGGTTTTTTAGTGCCAAGGTTTTCCTGGGTTTTCTCGGTTGGTTTCAAGAAGAATCTACCTCGCATTCTCTCGTGTTCTTGTAACAGCAAATTGTCATATTCCTTATGATGAGGCTTCAACTTCTGGCCGCGTCGTGACTTGATCCTCATACCGACACCAGCTACGTTCATGTCGGTTCCTTGTTACACGCTTCATCGTCTCCCCTTGGCCGCTTCGAGGTCAAAATCTCATCATTTTTCCTCCACTTGCATCAGCCCATCTTGGAATTTGTCGCCTTGTACGTTGTTCCTCTGCAATTTTCCAGATTTTTAAGGTAGACAATCTGTCCCCTCTTTTTCTCGATAGTAGTAGGAGGAAGGGTATTCTAGATTTTCCAAGCGGATAACCCGTCCGATCTTTTTTTTTTTTAATTACACGAAGAAGAGGGGGAAAGGACTTGCTTCTCTCATTGCTGACAGTTCGATGCCGCATGCCGTGCATTTTCTCCGGAAGTCAGTTAGGCTAAGATTTTGGGGTTTTTCTTTTCTGAACGGGGACCGGGGAGAGTCTGGTTAAACACGTACAGACAATAGGATATGAACTAACATCACATAATATCAAAGAATCTGGACTCCGCTGTCGGTTTTGGGAAGTAAGAACCGCAATCGAGAGCCAAGATCTCTGTCGACTACTGTGAAACTAGCTAACTGGCTTAAATTGATTTAGGAGGCGGAAGAGTTGGACTTCTGGTCAATGATCGAGTGATTTTTCAGTCAATGTTGACCGGGTATAAATGTGTTAGTTGCTCGAATATAGGTCAGTTCCGAACTCTAGAGTGAATGTTTCTTTCAGACAATTCAATTAGTTGCCCAATTTACTTTCGGTGATGGTAGGTTTATAACTCCGTCTTTAACCCCTTTTTTCGTGTACCAATAAAGTGAGAACCTTACCCCTCTGTTAAATCACCTAATTCCAAGAGAATTGGGTCCGATCCACAGAGACATATAAAAATAAGAATTCCCCATTCTCTCTCCCCCAAGCCGGAGCAGCCGACGTGTTTGAAAATTCGGAATGCAGGCTGACCACTCGGTCACTTTTTTCACCTTCAGTCACCTTTGGTCACTTGTTTGAAATTTGGTCAAAAAAGTCACTACTTCAAAAATTTCCTTTAAAAAAATATAAAAAATGCTCATTTTAACTATTATTAATTTATCGAGAGAAAAAAACTGAAAAGAGTGTTTCTTCAATCTGATATATGATATAAGTATACAAGACAAGTGTGCGTGAGTAGAGTGTGTGATGCTGCGAAAAATTTGTGATGTATGTTTTTTTCAAGACATGAGAACCGAAGATTACATAAAGTCTGAATGAGAATAATTTTTAGTCGAAAATATGGGAATTATGGTGATTTTTCGGTCACTTTTTTTTTTACGAAATTGGTCACTTTTATCACCGTTTTCAGATAAAATTTGAGTGGTCAGCCTGGGAATGTTTTTTGCCTGATTTGACTGTAATCAGTAGAAAATGCCTCAGAAACAGACTTTTTAGTCTGAAAATTTTGTCCCGTTACCCTTGGTAATGTTTTCAGGGTATCTCAATTTGGATCCAAACGAGCTAAATATTCCCCCCACCCACTGTCCCGGAAAATGAATTATGAAAATATCTATATCCTTATTCACGTATTGAACTCTTTTCATCCTCTTTATTTTTCAGTCTACTGCTATAAAATGCTTCCATTGATAGCTTTGCATGTCGTCCGACCCTGTTCGTATTTTGTCGCCTCCCCTCCCTTCTAGATTTTGTGACAGTTTGGAAAACCCTGTTCCATGTTGAAGATACTTTCAAACTTTGGAGTTTGATTAGCATTATTTATATTGCAGTCTGTTTTTTTTTTAAAGTTCAGCATCCCCTCCTGTCATTGCAAGGTGTCTATAGGTGCTGAAAAGTCCCGAATTTTGACAGTAGGTCCTGAAAATCCTGAAAAGTGTTGCAATTAAAATATATTGAAAAGTCCTTCACTCTTGGTAGGAATACTAAAAGATAATTTTTTGCGATTCCTATGATTGTTAATTTGAAAGTGCAGCGCAGAATCTATATTCACAAGGAGGGAGCAAGTGGGGACCACAAATGAGAGAGGGGTAAAGAAGATAAAACAATTGGAAACGAGAAAAAAATAAAGATTTGCAACTCGGGAAAAAGATGGAAAATACGCCGGCTACAGCCCTGCCACGGGTCCTGAAAAAGTATTTAATTTTTACTTTTCAATTTCTGTAAACACCCTGCGTTGGAAGCTCGAATTCATTCGGGATTTATAATTTAACCGATGAATGCAGGCCTTACTCTGTTCGAGATTTGCTTCATCGAAAACTGCATCGGTGGACACATGAATGCGTTCGTCTTCTGGAATTGGTCTCTGTTCGGAATAATAATGATAATAGTCTCGACGAAGGACAACGCTGTTTTTGAGAATCGCATTCCGAAATATTATTATCGTCAGCAGCATCGAATGCGTTTTTCGCTTGTTGGTTCCCGGAATCGCGTTACACGTTACATCCTCCATCACAATTTCCCGTAATTGAAATTATACACGTACCTCCGACGTACCTGCTGTACTCCAGTAAACTGGTTCCCATTTTCGACCTTGAACTAGTACTGGTACTCATTACAAAACCTGTTCAATCAGAAGATGTATTACTGTACCGCGTAATATTATGCCTTTTTGTACGTGTTTCATCTTTGTTGGGATAGAAATCCTTACATTGTCATCGGAGGCATGGCAGTAGTTGATGGATTTGTAACCTTTGGAGTCGAATCATTCCCCTGACTGATGCACTAGGGTGGATCGTCATACATAGGCTACAAAAAAAGTTTTCGAATTTTTGAGCGCGACGTAGTTAAAAAGTTGTATTTGATTAAAGAAATGTTAAATTTTTTTTTAATTTGTAAATTTTTCTTGAGGGATTTGTCCTTGAAGTTATGTACTATAGAGCTGAAAATTGAATGTGACGCAGCGCCTTAAAAATATCGGTTATGCAGAATTTGTATATCACCTTTTTGATAGTATTCATCGCGAACTTTAAATTAGTTCATTTACAAATTTTGCCTATCCGTGAAACTGGAGGCGCTATAAAGCAACAGTGTATTGTAAGTACTTCAGCGCCTTCAATATTGCAGGTGGGCAAAATTTGTACATTACTCTTTTTGTAGATTTCGATCATTACTACTGTGAAAGTTGGGTCTGGTTGGCCGAGTGTATAGCGCATGCCACAAATCTCATGAAAATAATCATTTTCTTCAGCTACTTTACCCCTTCACTGAGTTATATCGTTTGTGGAGCTTGTTCACCTCCCACCTTTCATCTATTTACCCCATATTTGAAATTTAGGCCCATGCAATTAGGGGAAACGGTTCTAGTATTTTGTGAAATTTATTAAGGGTATACAGTAATTGGTTCCAAAGGTCGCTAAGTACTGATGGGAAAGAAGTGCAAGATAGAAAAATTAAAGATCATGGAAAGTGGTTGGAAATGGTTTTCATAAAATAAATTTCACTTAGTACAAAATTGTATTGGAAATGTTGGTATATTTTCTATTTACTGGAACACTGTGAGGAGGAGGGGGTATTAATTTAGTAATGAGGGATTGAAGCATCTACGCTCAACAAAGTGCTGTTGACATGGATAGAAGAACCAGCTGGCTTATGGTATTATGGCAAGGGCGCAGCCAAGGAGGGGGCTGAAAGGCTGTAATCCCCTGCAAAATTCTTTGAAATTTTTTCAAAATCAATTTTGAAACGAAAAAAAATTATTGCCGACGGCCTGATACTGTTACGTTGCGTCGCAGGTTCGTACAAATTCACAGCTCATGAAAATTGGTAGGTATCAAATGGAAGAAGGGGGGTCATTGCAAAAGAGACACCCTGTATTATGTTACTTCATTCTGCGCAAATAATATCGACGAAATCCCAACTTTTTCATAAATTGTCTAAAAGTAGCAAATTTAATCTTTTTCTTTTCATTATTCATAGTACACCAAATACCAGAGTTTTTTGTTATTTTTAATAATTAATAATTTCTTTTCAAGCGTGAAATTGAATACTAAAAATAATCTAAAATGGGAGCTGTTTTTTTATTAATGAATATTACAGTTTGTTTCATTTGCAAATTTTTGATTTTATTTTCATTCATTCTTTCCGATGATATTTTCAAACATAGGTGCCGTCTTTGATTCAACAAATAATTAGATCGTCCATATATCCTGCTGGTAATCAATTGCACCATGTGGTCATTTATTCAACTTTTACTGCGTTCGCTGAAGAACTAGAAGTGATCGAAGTCGATCCTTTTTTTTTTAAATATTTGAAGTGATCGAAACTGGTACACGAGGAAGAGTAAGCTCCAATGTATTCTTTTCTGGGTAACCGGCAATAAGGTCGAATGCAATATGGTCGAAGTGGAAGTGGTCGAAATCCATAAGGTCGATGATACATTTAGGTCGAATGAAACATTGGTCGAATCATGAAAAATATTATGACATTATCACGAAATAGAAGTACAATTTAAAATTAGAAAAATGGCTTCTACAAATTCATAAAAATAGGAAATGTAGTCACTGTTAGTTTTAATATTTTAAATTATGGGCCACACCCCTCAAGTATGCCTCCAAGTCATCACTTTCCTCTTCATACATCAGGACGACAGCAACTAATCTGTCCTGTCTCAGGATGACCCGTTTTTTTCTCTCATTAGAGGGACCTCCTGCGCAATCCTGCTCAACCACTGCTTCAGTTAATACATGCTCACGCCGGAAATTTTCTATACTTCCCATAGGGAATGGTGATACCGCGTTGTCAATGCGTCAAATCCGCGATGCCAGCCTTCCACCGAATTATTTGTCCGTGGTAATCCTTCGAGGGTAGCATCATACTGGTTCCACAAGGCAATAGGGTAACGTGGTGGCTCCCTCGTTCTCCTTCATGGCTGGCCTATCCATGTATCTTTAAAATACTCTAATATGTCGGTGACTTCGGGAGAGAAATGTTCAATTAATTCCAAGCGTTATTTTCAAAATTATATATTACTCATCATTCGACCACTTTTTTCATTCAACCTAAATGTATCATCGACCATGGATTTCGACCACTTTCACTTCGACCATATGGCATTCGACCTTATATTGACGTTGAACCCTTTTCTGGCACACCACCAAATGTCATTGTACCATCTATCCTCTGATTATTCAATTGCTGCAATAAAACATTAAAACATGATTTCAAAAATCGTTTTTAATTTTGTAAGAATCGACGAAAAATCTCAAGAATTTTCATGAAAGGGATCTGGCACCTATAGTAAAAGAAGCTTCGCTTCTGTCGGATGTCCCCGACGCCTCACGCGTTTTTTTACCCAGATTCTGTATGTGTAGTTGACATGGGGGGAAAAAAAAACAAACGCGAAAACATGCACCCACCCACATTTAGTGAAATAGAGCGGAAAAGAAAGCGAGAGCGCGTATGTGAAACCAGACTGCTTCCCCTCCACACCACTGTTAATTGTTTTCTGTTAGATAATACTCAGTACACGCACCTACCAATTGATGGTATTGCTACTCAAGAACCTTCGTTTCTGTCGGGTGTCCACCAACACCCTGCGAGTTTTTTTGTTGTTGTTTTTTTTTTTTTGTTTTTTTTTTTGTAATAGAGTTATTCGAAAATTTTTGTTGTGTAAGAGTTGACCACATTTAACATTCACTGTGTTCTGTTTGTTTCACAGGCCTCGTAAGGACCAGTATGTGTAATATATTTAAAAAATGAATAAGAAATATGTCGAAGATAAATATTATAAAAAGGTCGAAAAATAAAAGAGGAAAAAAAAAGGCAAAACTTTTCGAACTTACGCTGCAAATATTGAAAGCCGATGCGTCTCCCGAACCAGAAACGGCATTCAGCGTGACCGAAGAAAGCCGAATCATCAGTTACGTTCGTGGAATTTGTACAGATCAATCGTTTTCTTCGATTTTTTTTTTCTTTTCTTTTCTTGTACGTACATTTTTATTTTCTGTTTTTATGTTTCTTCCGTTGAGCGCATTATTTAATTAAAATGAAAATCTTGTAGGTGACTTATCTTTTTACAAAACGAAAAAGAATGTGGAGTGTGTGATACGGGAATAAAAAATTTGTATTTTCACATTTTTATAAATTGAAGAAAAAAAATCAAATTGGAGGGATGTATTCTATTATTGTTTTAAAAAATGGGGAAAAAACGAAGGCTTTTTGTAATTTAGTTCGATTTGTTTAGCGAATATTTTGGGGCAAAACTATGAAAATGGAACTATTCTTGATAAAAGAAAAAAAGAAAATAAATATCAAAATGAACGAAAAAATAACAAATCGTAACTTATTTTTGTTTTATTTTTCATACTTTTGTAAGACACGTAATATTGTAAGATTTTTTTCTCCCTCTTTTTGTATAAGCTTTTTTGTGTGATACTGATGTTAAATCTCTAGTCCAGAGCTGATTCACCTCCTGGATGTATAATTCATATAAAACTTTGAATTACTCGTTATTTTCGTTCGCCGATTAGGGAAATTGGAAAATCGAGATCGCATACTCGGTTCAACGTACAGAGGATTCCAAAATTGATTTTTTTTTCTTTTTTTATGAACTACGCCGCTGTCCGCGCAAAACCAGAAACCGAATATCTGATATATCGCTTACCATACTAAGTACATGGAAAAAACTGCGTTTAATTTTTTTTTATTATTTATATCGTGTCTTTTACCTTAATATATCGGTAATTATTTTAAGTTGAATATATTACTATTAATTTTTTTTTAAAGATTTTAAAGTTTTATTCCGAATAGTACGTACTATATTTGAAAAACGAGAATTAAAACGGCAACATCTGCGCGAATGTTTTAAATGATTGTATATTTTTATTTATTTATTTTTTTTTATACGTGAAAATTGTTTGAAAAGCGTTGTGCGTGGTTGCTCATTTTATTAATTATTTACGAATCCGCATATAATTATACTTTTTTTTTCTTTTTTTGTTTTTGCGTTGGCCTATTATACTAATGCATTTAATTTATAGACATGATGTTGAAAAGTTCGTTGAAAACTGATCATTAAACGCCTGTAATAAGTTTTCATTTACTTGAATAAATGTTCGTATATTAACGAGTGCAGTTATAAGTTTTGTAAAACATTGAGTTACAGCCTTCTTTTTACTCGGTTTTTCGCCTTAAGTTCAAATTAATCGTCCAAATTTAGTGACGACACTCTAATGCCGACTTACGCTCAAAAAATTGGGTAAAATAAGTCGCAAAATGTCTCTGGCTCAAATTAGATGGTGGATATGAACCTATCTCAAAAAATTGAGTAATATTTATCAAGTCCCGACACAAAAGGTGTTTAAAAATTGTCCAGAAGGAAAATGTTCGAGTTGAAGTTTTTTTATTAAAATGAGTTTTAGAGGTCGCATTTACTTGGTTGAGCAGGTTGTACTGCGTAACCTGTTAAGCAGATGATATTATAATGCAGTCTTGTGAATAAGATTGCATTATATTTTACAGGAAGCACTCTAGTATCATAACCCATGGTGGTAAGTTGAATCGGCACCATTTGTAGGCTCATTTTCCAAAATGTGGAGTAAGTTGGCACAAAAATTATGAAGTGCAATCTTACCTCACGGTGGCCATTTTCCATTTCAACCCCACAAGTGGGATGACAGTGGTCACATTTATTTGCCTTCTTTGTATAATGACTTTTTTCCAGCCAGAGCGCAGGCTCCACGGGAGGATTTTGAATTTTTTTCCGGCCAGTGCCCAGCTTTGTCACAAGGAGTACTATGAATATTTTTCCAGCCAGTACCCTCGCTCGCCATGAGGAGTGAGTCGAATATTTTTCCAGTCAGTATTCTGACTCCACAGAAGGAGTTATTAAATGTGGGGCTAGTTAACACAAAAATTAGCAAGTACCGTCTTACCCAATGGTGGCCATTTTCTGTTTCACCCCACAAGTGGGGTGACGGTAGTCATATCTGAATATTTGCATTCTCTATAAAAATTGATTTTTTCCAGCCAGTACCCCTGGCTCGCCTCGAGGTGTAAGTAAAGTATTTTACCAACCAGCACCTTGGCTCGCCTTTAGGGTGAGTCAAATTTTTCTTCAGCCAGTACCCCAGCTCACTTCGAGGAGGAAGTCGAATACTTTCCCCTACCAGTACCCTGGCTCACCACCAGGGTTATTTGAAATGTGCTGAAGTTGGCACAAAAATTAGAAAGTACAGTCTTACCCCACGGCGGCCATTTCCCGTTGCACCCTACAAGTGGGGTGACAGTGGTCACATTTAAATATTTGCATTCTTCCTGGAATGAATTATTCCAAACCAGTGCCAATGCTCTCTATAATGAGTATCAGTAAAAACAACGGCCATTTTCTTTCCAGTTTGATCAGCAAACAGAAAATTGGCTGTATATTAATAAATTTATCACAATTTGTGGGTACATTTACCTGCCTTATATTTTACAGGCGGCACTGGATAACTCGAATATCAAAACCACGCGATAAATTCGAATATCGAATACAACATAATATTTTTACAAACAGAGTGGCGCTTCTTTTAGGGGAAGGAGCAATATAGGGAGGGGGTGTAATTCCGCAAAATAAGCGATACCGAACAACAATTTTCTTATACTTTATTATTCGTAAAGCCCGTACAAAGCTGCTTAGCATAATTCGTCTTGTTTTATTTTGTTCTCTCTTTTTTTTTTTTGTTCTTTACAATAATTAGTCGATTCGTATAATAATAAATTATGTCCACAACATGAAAATTCACTACAAAGCGTTAACATTCAATTAGCGTTCCGAAAATAAATAAAAAGGCGTACCTACAATGTGACTAGTTTCGTATTTCGTTAAAAATTAGCAAAGAAGAAAGAACGAAAAAAAAAAAATAATGAAACGAATATCGGAAAAATCACAGAAATCGTGTCGTCACGACTGCCATTTTTGTTTCCCTTTACGATGTAAGCCACATTAACACACTTTGCTAGCTTCCTCAAATTCACCACGACGATCTCTCGCCTAAAAACTGTTCTCGAAGGAGAGCGTAAAAATGTCGTTAGATAGAAAAATACAAACGTTAAGTATAAAATACCACGCTAAACGCTAAAAGTAAACAATTATTTCGAATTAAAAAAATAAAATAATTAAAGTCAAACGGTTAGTAAAAATTGTAAATACTGAAGTTACTAAAAAATAGGGAGGAGGAAAATATTTACGATTAGAGGACGAGAAAAATGAAACAAAAGACGAAAAAAAAAAATTACACGAAAGTCTATATATAATATTGATACACTTAGATCGTATTTTATTTTAGTTCAAAATTACAACGATGCGGTTCGATATAGATGGGACTCATCTATAACCAATGTACAAGTAAAAAAAAAATTTCAAGCGACATGTAGAGTGACCGACAGGTTTTCTACAACTCCGACGTTTGTCTCGATTAATTCGACTGCGATGTTCCACAAAAACACAGCGCGTGATTAGAAACCCTCGAGAGACTTTTTTTTTTATTCTTCGCGGCGATAATTTCTAACGCGCTAGTTCGCCCCATTTTCGTTTTCTCTGTTTTTCAAAACATCTCATTCCACTTTTCCCGTTCCTGTCTGTTTTTCTCCATCTCCTTTTTACTCGCAAGTAATGAAACTCACGCGCTTCTCCCGCTGTCCGCGACGACGTCGGCACATCACGAAACAGGAACTCCACGAACCGGTGGTGGTCGCGGGAGAAGCGGCAGCCCTCCGCTATTGCTGGTCCAACGAATAGTGTCTGGAGCGTTTCCAGAAGCTCCGGAAAAATCCGCGTTTCTGCTGTCTAGACGTTTCACCGAAATCTCCTGCAACAACAAAACATGGGGTAAGTGTAAAGTAAATAAACAACTAAAATGGAAAACAGAACACCGCGCCAGCTATCCCTCGATAGGTTGCTTATAGAATACCAAACACGGTCGTGCACGAAACAGAACACCGCACATTGGTCTGCAGTGTTGTCGGATTCAGTTACTGAAAATATATCAGTTCATCGTGGAAAAAAAGAACCAAAGAAATAAATCCGTAGAACTCGATTTTATCACAAAGGACCAAACAAGCAGCAATGCTGCACGACTAGGATCGGCAAATGCTGCAATTCCTATCATCAGATAGAGAAAGGGGTGAGACAGGGCGATCTGCTAAACATTTACGCTCTCTATATTCATCAATAATAAACATCCTACGAAACTAAGAACTACGACAGAATCGCCATCCATATTACCACTTGATAACGTCTGAGTACTAAACAACTTGAAGAATAATAAAAAAATTAAAAAAACGATCGCAAGGGTCTAGCCGACCCTAAAAATTACCAACAAAGGAGTGTCGCCAGATGTATGTGAACTTGTAGCTAGGAACGCCGGTATCCTCTGATATCTCATTCATACCTCTCATGATAAGAAATAAAGAGATGATTGCCTGTTTGTTGACTTCCACCCTCCCTCCCTCCAGAGCCCGAATGAGCCAGAAAATGGACTAAAATATTTCGAGAATTTCCCAAATCCTCAAATTTGGTCCATTTGGACCAGATCTGGCAACACTTGCCTGGTCGGAAACTGGGAAACTTCGAAAACGCTAGGTCTCATCCTGAATTCGAGAGAGAGGCAAATCAAGAATTGGCGAGGTGGGTAATTTGCTAGCTCGCGTTTTCCGGCTCCCCGACCACTGCCGCTTCGTTACATTCCAGCTGCCTTTCCGACCTACTATCTTATCATACATATCATGATAGACGATAGCTGAGTGCGTCCCCTCCGACCATCTTACGTCGTCACTTCACCACCCGAATGGGCACGACAGCTGCGCACCCGTTCGTCGACTTGCCCAGACAGCGAATTGGATGAACACGCGAACGCGCGCCGGTCGTCACGCGACAACGCAGGCATTTTTCACACATACCAACACAATTAACGGATAATACGATCCCGAACACGCGAGTCCATCCAGCCAGCAATGAGGACCAAATCTCAGGGTCATAGTTAACGCAACACGTTTCCGGGACTCCGCTGCGGCCACGAGTGTCGAGTGATTCTTCCATCCTATGTCCGTCTTTGTCCGCCATGGTCCAGCCACTGTACCGGCCATTGGATACGGTCGATACATCCCCTCCCCCTAATTCCTTTGAGATCTTTCCTCCCTTTCGTTGTCACTCAGAGGCAGAGGCGAAACTTGATTTTCAGTTTGGGGGAGGGGGTGGAGAAGGAAAATTTGTCGACAAATGTATTCTTTAAACCAAAAATTTGCCGACAAAATTTCCTAAAAATTTGAAAATTCGCCGATTTTTTAGTTAAAATATTTTTTAATTGAAAAAAATAATAATAAAAAATAAACAAACAAAAGTTTTCAGAAAAAGAAAAATTCAAATAAACAGTTTTACAATTTGCCGATTGCTGCTAAATTATTGCGAGTATTTCACCTCCCCCCCCCCGTAACTTCGTCACTGCAAATGCAGATTGGAACGTTACCCCCCAAGCACTCACATTTGCGCACATGAGCATATCCTATTCTGGGAGGATAAGGTGGAAGGATGTTAGAAATACTCGAGAGAAACACACAACTTCCTTTACATACTGAGGTGGTCGTTGTTTACTCTCGGTGATCTCTTTTTCTGAATTTCCTCTGATTCTTCTCCTAAACTGATTTCAATTTTATCAATCAAAAAAAAAAAAACTACAAAGTTTCCTGTTGATTGGATTAGAGGAATCCACGCCAAAAGTTCCCTATCGTTCTTATGGGAAAAATACATGGAGTCTGGACTTTTGTTCCAGACTAAATTTCCTCGTATAGCGTTAATATCGACTACTCTTATCAGCGACCAACAGGTGAAGTTTTTGACACATGTAGCAAAATTTTGGAATCTCGGATGTACGGCCCGATATATTTACCAGAACCAAATACCGTAAATTAAACACTAGAACATATGCTATCGGATTCAATTTGTGACATTGGAAGATAAGTCTTTTGCTTTTCAACTTTTAGCTTTTAATAAAATGTTCAACTTTCTCAAATTTCAGGCACTAGGTCAAACAGAGAATCTAGTAACAACATATTTCGGGCTGCTCAAAGCTGTGGCGCGCTGTAGTCGTTTATGCATGTGTGAATGACTGACTCATTGAGTGAGTGAATCACTGAATTACTGAGTGAGTGACTGAGTAACTGAGTGAATAGCTCAATGAGTAAGTGAGTGAGGGAGTGAATCACCAAGTCACTGAGTAAGTGATTGAGTAACTGTGTGAATAATATTTTGTCAAAATATGAATATTTCAAGTCCAACTGGTAATGTTTTTGTTAAATTGCCAATATTTGAGTAATACTGTCAATATTTTTGTAAATGTTGACAATATTTTTGTAATGCTGTCAATATTTTTGTAATACTGTCAATATTGTTGTAATATTGACAATATTTTGGTAATAATGTTAATATTTTTTGTACTCAATATTGACTACATTTTTGTCGTATAAACAATATTTTGTGAAAAATTTACCATTAAAAACATTTGCACCAAATTGAACAAGCTTTTATCTAAATGACAATAGTTTCAATTGACAATATTTTTTCCACTCTGACAATATTTATACACAATAGACAACCTTTTGTTGACAAATTTGTAATATTTATTAAATTGACAGTTATCCATCAGATTGCGAATATGTTTTCGCCAAATTATACACTATGTTAATTTGTTGAAACCATTTCTTTCAAAAGGGGGCTAGTACCAAATATCTACAACACAATTCTGCACCAGGGAAAACAGGAACCTGAATATGTTAGAACAGGGCCGTACCCAGGATTTAAGTAAGGGGGGTGTTTTTCGATTAAGATGAATTTTTTTCTTTGTATGGGGGGAGGGGCTACAAATGCCCCAAATTTATCCAATTGCGTGTATGTATATGGCAAAAATTTCAACATTTCTTCAAACTCATTTTCATACTTTTTACAAAAAATGTGACAGATTCACCCTCCTCTCCGTCTCAAACCCATTTTGTTCGCTAGGTACATTTTTGAAAGATTCTAAATAACATACAAGAAATTGCAAAGTAATAATTTTCATAATTGGCCTCAGTAGAGTTGTGTAAGGGGAAATGGGGAATAAGTTGAAATTTTTCAAACAGAACCATATTATTATTTCGACTGGTGAACACGGTGAATGAAATGGTTTTTGGTTTTTCGTCCATTTAAACTGAAAAAAAAATTCAGTCATTTTCAAGGTTTTTCCGCACTTGGATGGATGGACATAGCAAAGGGAGATGTCGGAAAAATTTTTCCTTCAAAACGTCTTGCCAAATTGGCCAATTCAAGGAAGTCGATTCTTAATTATTGGAAAACTAAAAGTGTACACCTATTTTTTGCTTTTTTATTTTTGGTTTGAGATTTCAAAAATGTCCATCGATTGGCAAAATCCAAAATCAATCTGAAGTTGGCCAAAGTTACCAAGTGTTGACCTTTTTAGTCTATTATTATTATTATTATTATTATTATTATTATTATTATTATTATTGTTGTTGTTGTTGTTATCAGGGCTGTACCCAGGCTTTAAGTAAGGGGGAGGGGCTCAATCACAGGTTCGCCCTCCTCTCCGTCTCAACCCATCGTTTTTTTGTTTTTAGCCAATGGGAGGGGTTTGAACCCCTAAAACCCTCCCCGTCGGTACGGCCCTGTGCTAGAATCATTTTTATCCCGTCCTTGGGTAATTCTCCGAAAAATGGACAATTCATGTAAATTGGCTGTAACTCTGCCACTTATAATCAGAATGCTATGCGCAATATATCAAAATTGAGGAAATGAACTCTTCTGATGGAGACAGTGGTAAAAGCTCTCCCTAGTTCAGCAGAACATCATTAGAAAATCGAAAATGCACCTGAAATGTCCATCAGCGTGGGTGTCAACCTGGCCTAGTTCCGTTTTTTTTTTGCTTGCTGGAAGGGTTTAATACTTCATTTTCAGGAACTACTGTTTCCAATTGTTGAAGAGGTAAGTTGAGGCAACACGGTATAGGTCTTACAATCTTTTTCTAACCAAGTTAAGTAACCTTTAGAATACCTCAAAGTTGTGTCTAGGAAGAGATATGTCCTTCAACGTGGATAATTTTCAAACCTCTCTGTAGGGTTCCACTATAAGCATAAACTTCTCTCAAATGCTCATATAACTTCCTCATAACTTCCTCTAGAAGGCTGTGTAAGAACTTCTGTGAAATAATGATAATTTGTATGCTAAAATACTCATTTATTGCTGAGATCCTGGTTTCTAAAAAAAAAGTGTCCTTCATCGTAGACATCAACAGCCATATTGAATTTATAGCTCCGAATTTGTAAAAACGTAATAATATAACTAATGTTGGCCACATTACATTCAGCAACATGTATCAAATATTTTCCGCATATTTACCCAATGGGAAAAGGGAAAAGGCGAGTTTGTCCTTAAACGTGGACATAAAATATTATTCAACGTGGCTACTCACGTATTTCTTGTATCCACGCTGAAGGACGTGAATCTTTCGACACTTAGAAGCAGTCTGTAGAAACAGCCTTTAAATCTTCTTCGTGCAGAGACTACTTTCCTAGATGAATTTTTGGTACTTCATAAAACCGTGATCCGTGAGATTGTAACCCACGGTGCCGCTGTGTGATCGTACAGCCTCATCTTATCACACTATGTAAACTTGAAAAATTTGTCTTTCAACGTGGACAACAATTTTTTTTTACAACCCTCCAAAATCAAATTTAAGCCCGGCCGGTACCGGAATATGATTTCTCAATACCCCTTAGTATCGATTTCAACGAAAAAAATTTGAAAAGTGAACTTCATTTTTTTTGGTTTTTGTCCACGTTGAATTGTCCATTTTTCGGAGAATCACCCCCTTTGAAGAATTCCTTTATGATAACCAGTATTGCATTTCCCTCTACAGGAAGTTATGGCAAAATACCAAAATAATTTCGCAGCATGGGAGTTTAAATCAGTTTTCCAACGAGTCTTTATTATTCTTAACAGAGCCTTAAAACATCGTAATGTCTTCCAATCAGTCTTGAATAGTTCTCCAAAAATTTTTAGAGCGTGTATAATAGAATCCTCATGAGTATGAGCTGAATCATAATGGGTCTTTAGGAGTCCTAACATGGTCTTATCAAATATTGGCAATTTTGAGCAGTCTCAACGAGTCTTTACAAAGATTAGTTTTAATACAGTCTGAAGGAGTCTTAGTGATTTGTAATCGGTTTAAAAGACTTGAACAGCTCTAATCGCGCTCACGATGAAGTATGGTTGTACAAAGCGTTTATACAAACCATACATGTGCACGTACGTTGTAGCAGAAGAGCCGCAATATAAAAGTCGCATTGTTTTACTGTTTTTCTGTAGATACTTAGTGTTTCTATCTAACCGGAGTAATCCGGAGGTGTGAGAACTGAAACGGAAGCCGAACGCGTGGAATCGACGAGCGTGTAAATTACACGCTCAACAGCCACGCCGACTAATTTCAATTAGTGTACGCTATACATATACATGGAACTGGAATTTCGTCTAGTCGTACACGGTTTCACAGGAGATTAAATGGGCTCCACTACATATTTATAGTCGGTAAAACGATCCCGACCTATACTGTATAATAAAATCGTAAACGCTGTGTTAGCACCGGCAGACGGGGTGAAGATGGAGACGCGACCACTGCGCTCAGATTTCTCTTACGCTCACACCGGGCCCACATCTAGCAAGGGAGGGGGGAGATATAGACAGCAAAAACATCGATTAGGATTCAGAAAATTTAAACTGGACCCTCGAAGAGAGAATAACAGGCTGAGGTCTTCAATTTTCCAATTTTGTCAGCTGACTACCGGAATTGATCAAATGCGCCGACCTTCCAGACAACATCACGGTGAAGGCAGCAACCCTCATACCTTCTATCGCTACGGCCCTGGACCCCAGCCATGAGTTCTCACAATCTGAAGGCTGAATCGATCTGACAATAACAGGAGTCAAGAGTCATCGTCATGATGGATGCAGTAATACAATGAGGAATCTATATTCACACCAGCAAAGCAACATGTACTTGTGACTGATTTTGTGACGGGTTGTGGAAAACCATAGGCGTTGATACTCGTCAGACATCTGCGAACCAGAGGATATTCATCGATGCTACCAGACGAAAACTTTTACTCTCATCTGGGTTGTGATGAAGCATGAATCACATCATTAATTACACACGATTGTCGGTGTGTGACATCTCTAGTTGTTATATCGATCTGGACTACGCACAAAGCAGTCTCCATGGATCGAGGAAACAGTCCAAGCTTTGGAGGGAAAGTAATCCCGAGGTACGTTCATACGTTAAATTCTCAAAATTTTCCAAGTTCTTCCCTAGCGAATAAAGCTTCAGCTTGCATCTTGCTTTGTCATTCTTGAGCTGGAACGAACATACTTGGGGTTTTGTTGGATTGGGCTGGAGAGCATTGTGTTTGTATAGAAGGTTCCCAGCTGATGCAAAACCTCCAGCAGTTTGTCCTGTATTTGGTGGGGAGTTTCATCCTGTGCTACAGTTGCAAGGTCGTCAGTGTAAGTATGTCGTGGGTTGTCAAGAATAGACTGGTGATTCGTATAGGAGCATTTGGGCTAAAATGATTCCCTGTGGGAGGCCATTCCTCTGGATTTTCCATCGGGTATCCTTCCCATTGTGTGTTACGTAGAAGGATCTTCCATTTAGCAGACTACCGAGGAGCTGCACCAGATTTTAATCGTTGGTTACTTGGTGTATTTTGTGGAGTAGTCTATAGTGGTTGAGAGTGCCATATACTGCGATTAAGTGGATGAAGACTACTTCAGTTATCTCGTTCCTTTTGAAGCCATTCTCAGTATGTTGGACTGGGTTAGCAGTTTGGCTTGTGCTGCTCTTTCCTTTGCGGAATGCAACCTGCTGAGGTATTAGCTTTTCTTCTGCTATTAGTTTGACACGATTCACAATAGTATATTCGAACAACGTGTACAGGTGGCAGAGTAGCGAGATTGGTCTACAGTTTTCCGGCCTTTGATGGTCCTGCCCAGGCTTTGGTACGGCACTTAAATATGATGTTTTCCTCTACATGTTGAGGAGTTTTTTTCGAGGCAATGATGTTATTGAAAAGGTTGGTTATCCACGTAACTCCTCCCCTGCTTATATTAATTTGCTCGTTGTATATGCCAGCAGTGCCGGGTTTACCGCATGTGCAGACTGTGCACGTGCACAGGGCGGCAAATTTTTGTAAGAAAGAGAGAAGAAAAACTTATTTGACACATAGCAGAATAGTGCGCACATGTCACAAAGTAGACTTAATACTCATTTGACTAGTTAAGGTCACAAGGAAGGGTTTCTATGATAATCTGTCAAAGGCCCATTGACAGCGTACTTTTTTCATTTTGAGTTTGGGGCGGCAAAAAAACTTTGCACACAGCGGCAGCGTGCCTAAACCCGGCACAGTATGTCAGTCAGTCTTGCAAGTATTTGATTGGGTGACTGTTATCTCAGACTGTGAAATAGGTTTGTCTTCGAGTCGATGTTCCTTTGAATCTGATGTTTCTTGACTGGTTTCAGTGGTTCGCCGTTTTGATGAACGACTAGCTATGTCAATTGGGATGACAGTAGTATGGCATTTGTTCCAGGAGTTGCTTTAAAAAATTCGCAAATCGTACATTACTGTCCATACGTTATTTTTGAAATATTATCATCAGAGATTTCATCGAGCTACTTTATTGAGGGACGTCCCTTCCTCCTTTCATAGTCTCTGGGCGAGACCCAATTCGTAGGTAGCTGTAATGTTCCATTTCCCCCCATTGCTCCTGCACATATGTATGTCCAGCATATTTAAATTTTAATTGTGATATTGTTTATATCGGGATCGCCATTTAGTCTCAGAGACGAAACTTGACTTTCAGTTGGGGGGGGGGGGTGGAGAAGGAAATTTGCCGACAAATATTTTCTTTTTACTAAAAATTTGCCGACAAAATTTTCTAAAAATTTGAAAATTCGCCGATTTTTCAATCAAAATACTTTTTAATTGAAAAAATAAATAAATAAATAAATAAATAAACAAACAAACAAACGTTCTTAGAAAATAAAAAATTCAAATAAACAGTTTCAAAATTTGCTGACTGCCTAATTATTAAGGGTGTTTCATTGCCTCCTCCCCATAGTTTCGTCCCTGCAAATGCAGATTGGAACCTAATTTCCCCAAGCACTCACATTTGGGCACATGAGCATACCCTATTCAGGGAGGGTAAGGTGGAAGGATGTTAGGAATACTTGAGAGAAACACACAACTTCTGTTACACATTGCGGTGGTAGCTGTTTACTCTTGGTGATCTTTTTTTCTGAATTTCCTCTGATTCTTCTCCTAAACTGATTCCAAAAATCAAATATAATAGAATAAATTAAAAAAAAAAAACACAAAAAAAAAACACTACAAAGTTTCCTGTTGATTGAATTAGAGGAATCCGAGCCAGAAGTTCCCTTTCGTTCTTATGGGAAAATACATGGAGTTTTGACTTTTGTTCCAGACTAAATTTCCTTCCTATTCGGGCTGTACAGCGCTAGTATCGACTACTCTTATCAGCGACCAAAAGGTGAAGTTTTTGACACATGCAGCAACATTTTGGAATCTAGGTATAAAAAAATAGTCTTAATCGAAAGAAAATTCGTTTCTCTTTAAATACTTCAAACCCGTCTCATTTTTCGAGATATTTCAGCTTTAATGAGTATGTACATTAATTGGGAAAACGTATAGATTTACTTATGTTTTGCTACTTATCTCTTCGACTCGATAGCGACGCGCTCTGATGGATGTACGGCCCGAATATTCCCCAGGACCAAAGACCGTAAATTAAACAATAGAACATTTGCTATCGGATTCAACTGGTGACATTGGAAGATAAGTCTTTTGCTTTCAACTTTTAGATTCCAATAAAATGTTCAACTTTCTCAAATTTCAGGCTCTAGGTCAAACAGAGAATCTAGTGATAACCGATTTCGGGCTGCTCAAAGCGGTGGCGCGCTATAGTCGTTTACGAATGATTGAGTTAGTGAGTGAATCACTGACTTATTGAGTGAGCGAGGAAGTGAATGAATAACTGAATTAGAGAATCAATAAATGACTGAGTGAGTGAGTGAATCACTAAATCACTGGGTGAGTGATTGAGTCACTGTGTGAATAACTGAATAAGTAAGCGAGTGACTGAGTGAATCACTGAATAAGTAAGCGAATGACTCAGTGAGTAACGGAGTGACGATGTGAATGAATAACTGAATTAGAGAATGAATGAATGACTGAGTAAGTGAGTGAATCACTAAATAAGTAAGTAGGTGACTGAGTGAATCACTGACTTAGAAGTCACCATTTTATATGCAATTTTTCCAGTTTCACCAAACGGATTCACAAGAGGAGAAAATGGACGCGTCATGGGTCGACTGAGTCGTATCATATCCTTGTACTGAGTACTGAAGACGAGATGCGAACAATGGTCATGCAATTATGGACAGGGTGCAACCGTTTTACAAAAAAATACGCCGCATTAGCTAAGAAAGGCGAAGGGAAATGTGAAAGCGGTCGAGTTCAACTTTCTCAGAGAATTTAGTAACAACAGATTTCGGGCTGCTCTAAGCTGTGGCGCGCTGTAGTCGTCTACCTTGTAACCCTGATCGAGGGGAATATTTCATTTACAGGCATACGAAGAAATCTCGAAGTACTATGAAAACAAAAGCGTTTCTTGAAAAATTGATTGGGATAAAATTTATAGTACATAAAATTTTCCTTCAATTGAGACCATTTTCATTTCAATCTGATGAATTTTTCTAAAATATGTAGGGTTACAATAGTTCCTTTTTTTCACGTGCCTAAAATTATAGAGGGCGATTCTATCGCGCTGGCAGTTCGAATAGTCATTGAAATTTGAAATTCAACGTTTGCTACCAACTTTCAGATTTTTGAAATGTCTTCCACATTTCAGCTTTGTTTCAACCTTTCAAATAACGTTCGATATTCAGCTTGAAACCTTCTGTTTTTGACTGACTAGTCTCTAACAGGGGTTCAGGGTACTCCATTTTCAGAAACGAAATTTGACTTTCAGTTCAAATACTTTTTTAGAACTAAAAATTCGTCGACAAAATATTTAAAAAATTAAAAATTTGCCTATTTTTTAATTGAAAAATAAGATAAATAAACAAACAAACATGCATAAAAAATGAAAATTCAAATGAACAGTTTCAAAATTCGCCGACTGTCCAATTATTGGGGGAGGGGGTCAAATGAATAGTCTTGAAATTTGCCGACTGTCAAATTATCGGGGGGAGAGTGTTTCAACCCCCACACCCCCTATAGTTTCGCCCCTATATAGTCTTTTGATTATTATCTTTCTTCAGTCTTCCTATCAGCATTCATATCATTCAACAAATAAACAAATTAATAAATTTCAAACTGCGAATGCTGTTCGATGAAAGTACAGATAAAGAGTATAGGTCGTGGACTCTGAACTTCACTGAAGGAAAACAGAGAAACAATAAACCGTTGACCAAATTATCACGACCGACCTTAACACAATTAAAGCTGGTCGAGAAGGTGATTCGATAATAAAAAATAAATACCTATATACTCTTTATTCAAACTGACACCAATTTTCCCGGTATGTTGGGGCGAACCAAAAGAAGGCGATACAAAAACACTGGTTGTTAGCTACTGTTCAAAGGGTAGCTTCATTGTGCAGCAAAGACAAGCAGTAATCATCCAAAGGCAATTGTCTGGGTGAGCTGTAAACGTTGGGACGTTACTTTTCGTCTTTTTGTCCACAAAATGCGAAACGTTCTTCACCAGCAAACATCCGATTTGATGGATCTACCCTCGTCAACTGTGCTCCCTAATAATGATGAAAACGCTGTTGTATCGGCTTCTTTTGGTCAATCATCCTCACGGAAAGCGAAAGCAGATTTCAATTCGGACACGGACTCACGTCTTGGATATTATTCGAGACAGTTAACCAACTAAAAAAGTATAAACGGATAGAACACGGACAGTATAGCGGATCTCCAAGATAGGTATCACACACGAAACCCGGAAGGGGGTTAGTACCCAAATATGGACAGTTTTCGCATCTGACAAAAAGCAACTGGAGCGGGCAAATATTTCTGAATTTCTGAAGCTAAATTGTAAATTCAATCAAAATATGAATTAAAAGTCTTCACGAAGATGAGCAGGTAAAACACAGATTAGTAACGGGTCACCAATACCATTTTTATAACGAAGAGAGAAGGGAAGGAAGTAAAATGGTTCAATACCAATAGTTTCGATAGTCAGCAAAAATCACTATCCATAGTTAGTAAAGTAGCTGACATCTGGCGGATGTTTTTGGCAATCTTATCATGTTATCAACGTTTAGAATTTAGGATTATTCGGATTCCGCAAGCCTCGCGGCGCGCTACTGTCGTCTTACTGATAAGAAAATGAAGAGTGATCAAGGAGGTACTAAGTTGCAAAATAAAAGTAAAAGAATCAGAAGTAAGGTGTAAGGAAAAGTGGAACACCAAACTAAAACGGATAAGAAACCAAATTACAATGTTGGTAAAGAATATTCACAAAAATCGTATAGTTGTATGTATGTCGAATCCTTCTATCATCTATCATCACTCTTTTGTTGGTTGTAAAAACGTCCACTAGATGCCGCCCACTTTGTTGCGGAATCTGAATTATTTGTACTCCTGAGACGAACGTCTACCTCTGAGAAAAATTTTTCTCAGGACCCACTGGGTTGTAAGAGCTGTGTTTCCCAAAAGTATTATTTGTGAAAATTTGAAGTAACTGTGGATTATTGTAAGATTTGTGAAAAGAACTTACAGTATTATTCGTATAAGAACCTAATACATATTAATTTACTACTGAGTTTCTGCTTTGTTCTGAGAATTAATAACCACGTTTCTAGTTTTATTTATGTTTAGTTTCTTGAAGAAGATAACGGATTCATTTTTCAAATCATGTTTTCGTTTTTTATTGAATGTTACGACGATGATATTGTTTGACAACTTGCCATTATAATGGCTCTTGTTTTTTCAATCATTCAAAAACATGAAAAATAATGAATAACTAGGTACTGCCTGTTAGAAAAATGAGAAATGAGTAAACTGAACTCCAATCATCGAACATTTTGTAATCCTAGTTTCCCCACCTCATTTCTCAGTTTACTACAGAAGATGTAAAATAATATAACATTCCCAATGCATTAGACATTGAAAGCTCAATAATATCTGCCAGACTGGAACTGTTATTATTGAAGTCAGTGTTGCCACATGGAAATTTTCGTCATTTGCCACGATCTGAATTATGTGGTACTCGGTGGTATTTGACCGTGTTCCATACCTACGTGCCACCAAGTTCCATCCAAACATAAACAAGAACACCCGAAAAAAATAAAAATAAGAATTTGCATTTCTGTGTATGCGAAATGCATTCCCATCTCAGAGTGGGTACTATCACTATCAGGGCGGCCTCATTGTAGGAAAAAAATACTCAATTTCCAATTCAAACTGTTATACTAGAACTAATTTCTATTATTTTACAAATTTAAATAAACTCAAGCGAAAATAATAATAAGTGCCACATTAATGTTGGACTTGTGCCACCAAGTACCACAAAATATTGAAGAGCCACTATAAAAGCCTTAAAACCCATAGATAGGCCAATGTGGTACGTGAGTGCCACATCTGGTAACACTGATTGAAGTTTAATTCCTACATGAGTTCTTCTCCTAGTTTTCTGTTCGGATAGTTTCTGTTCCGGAAGGATCAGCCTCACTCATATTCTTCTAGCTTTTCTTGACATTTTCACTGATACCCGAGATACACCATTTCGGTTTTTGGTCATTGTACCCATTTGCGCAAGTCAGACGCGGTGCGTTCAAACAAACTGGTTACAAACCCGTCCACACTGCGCGTAGACTACGCTTAGAAATCCCTTTGTGTTCGTCGAAAAGACCGACAAGTGTCGGAACACTGCGCCGTTGCAACAATGGCACGGCGCGTGTTTGCATCCCCGTACCCATGTTGCATGTTGCATTACAGGCTTGTGCGCGCTCGTGTGTACGCGGCTTTACATTTTTGACATCCTCGATTATCTGTTGAACATATTATTGTAGAATCTTTGCCGACCTACCCAATTCTTTCACTCCACCCTTCCTTCTAGCAGCAGCGATGCTATTCCCGTGTGCCTCAAGTTATGCCCTATATCTTTCCTCCTTTTTAGACAGTTCCAAATATATCTATTTTACTTCGTACTCCGTCAGGTAATTCCCCATTTCTTACCTTACTCGTCCTTCTGATACTTAGTATTCGCCTATAGCACCACATCTCAGAAGCTTCGATACTTCTCTTCCCTGGTTTTCCTACGATTCAAGTTTCCCAGGGGTTGCCTCATTTCCTGTTGAACTCGAACCGGAACTTCATAGACAGCCAACGCATCCAGCCAGCCTTATTCAAGGGATTTTACAGGGGATCCCTTGCAGTGCATAAACAAGGC
The DNA here is from genome assembly GCA_031841125.1 of Acanthococcus lagerstroemiae. Lineage (NCBI taxonomy): Eukaryota > Metazoa > Arthropoda > Insecta > Hemiptera > Eriococcidae > Acanthococcus > Acanthococcus lagerstroemiae. The sequence goes on along the minus strand of CM063108.1, from coordinate 35,749,399 downwards.
CGCATGAAAACATGTTATGTATTTATAACATTACAGGAAAACTTACTGTTTCCTGACTGATTATTTTTCTATCTGTATTTCACGCCGGATAACAGAGGGGAATTCGCAAATTTAATAAGGAGTAACGACTGATATGAAAGTCCGTATCTGTGATATGCTCGGAAATGCAGAACCCGACAACTGAACGAAAATTCCCCCAAAAACAGAGGCACGACTCATCAGCCAACAGTGCAAGTATTCCACACACCAACTTCCGTCTCAGTGCACTTTCTACTTCAGATAACAAGATATGCTAAGGCGCAGAAAGAATCACTTACCATGTGGGCCGATAACCGATGATGCCAGTACGTCTTTCGATTTCGTATCTTTCGGATTGCCACCTGAAACAAAAGAAGAATTGCGATCGTCAATAAGGACAGCGTCAGGTTTTATTGTTAGTCCAGTGCATTAGGTGCGTTAGACCAATATGTCAATCACTAACCTCCCCTCTCCACCAGAAGAAGTTCCTAGTCGAATTTGTCGAGAGAATTCGGAGTATTTCTCGTTCCTTCTCGCTCTACCCCTCCTTCACTTTGTTGTCTCGTCGTCTTGTTCTCACTTTTCCTTCATTTTCTCTAGCGCCTCTTACCACTATCCCGCAGCGATGACCCTGTTAACCCCTCTTGCAAACTCAGCAAATCTTCACAGCTAAGCGGCTGTTCGAGACAGACTAGGTCTCCGAAATGCACTGCATGTATGTGAAAAGCATTCCATCTCTGATCCCGGGCACCAAAGATCTCGAAACATCGCGATATTGGAGCGCGACGAAGTCAGATTCCAGCAACCAGTTTCCCAGCACGGTCAAGAAATCTACTACTATAAACGAGTTCATCTGCCACGTGAGCAGCTCAGCATATCTACCCCAAGTTATTCGGCATTCTCTCGTCTCTATCGCATTTTCATCACATGCGTTCAACCAAAATCGCCGTATCGAGTGGGTACACGGAACACACTTGCATACACGCTTGTGCCTACCAGTACATAGGTACCACATTACACGGCTTCCCAATCGATTAGGTCGAACAACCGACCAAAAAATTCCAAGCAACCGGGTGTTGAAAAAACAGTTTCAAGCAAATTTCCTGGAACTACAGCTCCGCGCGCCATTCAGCCGCATCTCTCTTTCCTGTTGCGGATACAACGCGCGATCGAATGAACCACTAACGGGTCCGAACCACGTCGCCGTCCATCGTCGTGGGAATACGAACGAGCCTCAACAAGGCTTCGTACCGGCCGCTAACTCGCTCGATTTACGATATTAAGATTCATTCTTGAAAGAGCATGTATGTAGAAAGCGAGCAAGAGACTTTTTTCGGTCGCAACGAGTCGCAATATATCGATTACAAAAGGCATTCCGTGCATTTTTCCCTCTTTTTTTTTTGGCAAACTTCGTCGCCGTATCCTAGGACATTGGACGGCGATCATTATGAAATTCAACAACGTTCGAACGTTGACTGAACTAAAACCGCATAACAGTCCACACATTATATCGCCGGCCACGGCCAGGACGGTTACGAAACTCCTCAGTCCACAAAACAGACACACATACACACATACAGATGCTAAATGCCGCCTGTATATAAAACATATATCTATGGAGACACGCCGCTCTCTCTCTCTCGCTCTCTCTCTCTCTCTCTCTCTCTCTCTCTCTCTCTCTCTCTCTCTCTCTCGCGGCCAAGTGAATGTCCAAATTTGACAAGTTTGCACCGAATTGGCCGCGCACCAATAATTTTACGTACAGTCGATGCAAAATCGTCGTTGCTGACGACCCTCTACAACGATTATTCCTTGTTTCCATTTGGGTCACTGGGAGAAGGGCGAACGTAGTCAATACACAGAGCTGTACACGAATTACTCGACCAACACATTGATTACGACACAACGACCTCCACCTATTCAGCGATCTCCCATAAAATTCCAATTTTATAATTTTGACCATTTCAATGCTCTACATAGTTCTGATCCCTTTTACGAACTAATTTGAGCTATCCACGGCCATGCTGACCTTGGCACGTCGATTATTGCACACTGAACGTCAAGGGCGAGGGACAAATGACAATGGCATTGTCTTAGAATGCAGCACATAAACTGTTTCAAATATCGAATTGATCGAGTTTCATAAACAGAGCATATAATTCGAGTTCTAGTTAATTCATACAAAACACACAGTGCACAATCTGAGTCATAGACAGCGGGCATGTTGCGTTGCAACCAGTGGTCCGCTGAAGGAAATGTTTGAGAGTATACGCTAAAAATGGAGGCTCAAGTTCCACCCCAAAAAAAAAATTATTTTTGACCTCCCATCCTCAAAAGCAATATGGGTATCATTTTACCAGGTTTAGGGAGCCAAATTTACTAATCAAAATACTACTGTTTAAGAATTCGAATAAATCGTAGACGAAGTATCGGAGCATGTTTTTTATTTGTCGGTAAATCCTAGTAATAAAAATTATCAACTTATTTGAATAACTTTAAAGAATAATAACATTACACAACAAACTGAGATTTTTTGGAAACCGCATGAAGGAAAATAGATGATTCTTCATGTATTTTTAACGCTGAATCCGAATATGATATTAAAAATGCTCAGTTAGCTAATCATTTTCTACGTTTGCTGGGAAATTTAATAGTGTGATGAGAAATTATTTTATTCTATGTGGTGGCACTGATGTTGTATTAAACTGATATTACCGGTACACGTCGTCTTTGACATGTACTGTATAGAAAACCTCCGTGTTGTTCTCAGTCCCCTCTCTGTGTATCGTAAGTATTATTCCAATTCATGAATATTCGGGCACTGAATTCTAATGAATACATATTTATCAAATTTATTGTCGGAACACATTTATCTAGTTCACTTACATCTCGTAGAAGAAACCATAAACTGTAATACCGGTATGAAAAGGCGTTATTTCTTCACTGAAGAGATCGCCTTCCTCAAAATTGTTGTTCCTTCACTTGATCGTTAATGATAGAATCTTAGAAATCAGTTGAAACTGTTTAGATCGTTTCAATATCAAAACTTCAAAACATGTTCACACCTGTCACCGTGTTGGCGCTTTCAGACTGATTTAATTGAAAAAAATGTTATTATAAAAAATGTTCACTGTGATTTCATTAATAGAAATGACTAGTTGATTGTTTAGTTCATTCAGAAACGAACGCGGACGAATTAAGAAAGAAGGAGGATGACAAGGGCCCTTTTTAGAGCCGTGTGAAAATTGATGTGGTGGAACATGTTATGGTTATCAGTAGCTGTTTTCCCATAAGATAATATCGGCGAATTTCATGTATCACTCTTCTATTTTGCTTGTTTCCATACATTTATACAACTTATGGAATAAAATACACAATTCCTAACTCGCTGTATGATGAGTTATTATATATGGGTAATTCTAAAAAAAAAAGACAATTTTCACAGAGTAAAATTTTCCATTCAAAAAGTTTTCTGTTTGGGGGAATTTGAAGGTAGAATTTATTGTTTGTGTGTCCCACAAGACATAAACACCCTTCTGATCAATTCATGTTGACCAGGGGAGGGGGCAGAGCATTTTAAAATATTATCTATCCACGGCATGAGCACTCTCATGCCGTGGCTCAGTAAAAATGAGCCACAGCATTGGAAATTCTTATGCCGTGGCCAGATGTTATTCAACTTCAAACCTTCAACATGAAGAGAAGATATATTATGCTGTTGTATTTAACCTGTTGGAGAACAATGACCAACGTTTATTAGGTAAGTATTGAATGGTGGGGACTAGTTGAAAAATTATACTTATTATAGGTATTACAATTTATATGTTTCATTCCAGGTTTAAATTGTGTTAAAAACTTACCCACTTATCTCAGTGCAAAAATTATGTGGAGAACCATATTTTAGGAGTAAGGTACCAGACTGCAGTTGAATCCCATACAAAGGACAGGTAATGAAACAGTCACAATATTTTGAAAAATCTTGTTAAGTTGAATTTGAAATGAGATTAGAACAGTACTCATTAATCAAACAAAAAATTAACACAGAGAAATAGCCTTAGACTTATTCTGACTAAAAATTTAGGACCACTTTCATAAAATCACGGAATTGCTCACTTAAAATTACTGAATAAATCTTTGATATTTACGACTAGCAGACAAAATTATTATATTTAAACAAAAACTCAATGAACAAACTTGTAAAAATATCAAAATACTCTCTAAGCAAGATGAGACACTTTTGCATGAAATTAAATGTTTCTCTTAATATTATTTAGTTAATAGTTAACATACAATTTTGGATAAGACTCGTTTGCATACATTGGATCATTTTTGATACCTAGCAGTCGCTTCCTCTCGGCAATTTTCTTTCGCTTCAATCGTTCTTTATGGGAAAGGGCCACTGATAAACAAACATAAGCAGGTTTAAATGTACAAGTACATATGTACATTTCACTTTCAAAATCTCATGTCGTGGTTATCACTTTCCAGTGCCGTGGTCATTGGAAGCAGCTTATGCCACGACATAAGAGACAAAAAGCAAGACACGACATTGGAAAATTTTCAATAATTCTATTTTTCTACAGCCTTAAAGTATTTTCAAAGCTACTTTTCAATCTTAATTTAATCACACGTACTAATTAAGGGTTCTCCTTCTTGTTTCAGGTGAAAATCCTATCATTTTGGCGGAGAACGAACAGCCACGCTATCGGATACCAAAAATTGTACACAACATTAACTTCACTGATTTATTATTACAGAATCGATAAGGCGTACAGTATCCAAGATCTAAGATGCGGATTATGTTATCACTATTCAAACGAAGCCATTCAGCTTCGCAGCCGCATGAAACATGTTAACAGTGGGCCAGAAGAAGCAACTTAAAAAATGGCCACGGCATAGGAACAAAAACCCAGTTACACAACTAAAAGCTCTCCTCTGGGTCACATAGAAAACTTTTTGTCCATTTTGTAGGTGTCTGTCTTTGCTTTAACCCTTCCAATAATATTTATATTGATTTCCCGTGAAATAATGCCTAATTAACATCATTATGGAGACTTTTATAAAATAAGGACTAGTGAGTTACAGCCACGGCATTGGAGATTTGGAGGATTCTGAAGGATTTTTTGAAATTAGGAGAGGGGGCATATTATTTCTAATTGTTGAAAAAAGTGAGGGACACGTTGCTCTACAACACAGTAAAAAAAAAAAATTGGAAAACGTGTTTAGTTGTTGAGAATTGCATTGGTACCTGAAAATTGCTTTTTTTTTTAGAATTACCCATATATTCTCGTGATTGAAGCTAATATAGTAGTGAAGATGTCTCTCCATGTCGATAAGGCAACCGAAATGTGTCATTTCTGAGGCATATTATTGTGGAATGAGTTACTCGCTTTTCACCCTTTGATATAATGTAATGTATGCTTGGTTTTATTGACTGCATGATAACTTTGTACACATCTCAGCATAGAATCGATGTTAATTCAATGTGTTTGTAATCATTTATCGGCGCCAATTTCACTGAATATCGCCTTAGAGAATATATATATTTCCAGTGGTATAGTGGCAAATTTTCCAGTGTGGGAACGCTAAATATACTTGACAAATTATAAGGGAAGTCCGAAAGTCGTATTTATAATATGATTTCCTATCTACGGAAAACCAGTGTGGGAACGCCGTTCCCGCTCTACCACACCACGGTATATTTCTCTTAAGAATATCATGCGTCGGTACATACAGAGCGGGTTTCAGTTTATCAACTTCAACACAGAGGAACATAACACAATAACAGTTTCGAAGACGTTGCTGTTCTGCTATCGTGAACACTGGAACTTGTACTTGGCACTGCCATCTCACACTGTCACACCTGTAAATCGAAATTTTCCCTTGATGTCTATTAAATTTTCCTACTTAACCACGTTTCTCTGTCAGAACCTCAGAACACTTGAGGTTGCCACTTCGCTTGAGAGCGATCTCAGAATGAAAGAATATAGTTTGTTGTTCGACTGATATTAATAAGAGGTAAAGCGACTGTATACAATGTAAACGGCTACAAGAGAGGGACGTATTTAAGACAGCATGGAACGGTGAATTCGTTGATTTTGAAAAGTTTTTCAACTGGTTCCTAAAGAGTAGAACACGCAGAATTCGAAAATCAGCATATCCGCAAAAAGGGCATCTGTTCGTCAGGGGCCCTTTTGACAGATAACTCCTCATTTGAAATTAGTAATCTAAGGACCACTATTTCGACACTCTTTTTGATTTTCTAATTCAGTTTAACCATTTAAAGAGTGGAATTCGGATTCTGAGATCAAACTGGAATCGTATCCATGATCTGATGCAATACTTGAAATCAAAGACCCAGCAAATTCTCGTTCCTATACTTTCTTGATACCTTTGCATTTGAGAATCTCATGTCGCCAAACGACAAGGCATAACAAGAAGAAGGTGAAGGTGAATTATTTCCAGGAAATTCAAGTGAAAAAAAAATCGAGGGGAGCACTGGGGGAAAATTTTTGTACGCCCTTTTAACTGGGACGGGGACATAATATGTAATTTTTACTTTGATACATATTCTAGCCCCATACAAACGTACATTCGAACATACTAGAAACATTCCGTACCCCCTCCCTTTACCCAGTTCTTTTGGTTTGGACTCCAATTCCTAACAAACATGCAAACAAAAATTGTTCTCAAAGACGCTGCTTGAAAAGTGACAACGCTTATTGTCTCTCAGGTTGCGAGTGATGTTTCAGAAGGGATCGAAGCTGCATTGCAGCTAGCTTCGGTCTCCAGTATCCCTGTGTGTAGGTTTCAGGCTTAAATTGATGAATAGGCAATCGCTGACCGAAGCAGGCTGCAAAGTTTTACACTTGGATCGCGAAACCATGGTAAAATCTCTTGCTCGTTTTCACATGCCGCCCTTATGATACGAATTCTAAATCGCAATGGAGTACTGCTGCACTACCGGTTGTGGTCTCTTGATGCCCACTCGGCGATTTGTTGACCGTCGTGTTCCGTGTCTGCTGGAGAAATTGCTGACCGCATATCCGTATTCTCATCGATATCTGCTATCAGTCGGCGGAATGTTGTCCGGCCATCGCATTGCCGCGGTTGTCGCATACCGCGCTAATATCATCGTTTAATTCTGTTATTATGTCGTATCGTGTGTGATCTCGACCGATCATGTGTAACCGTATTGACGGTAGAATCAATAACGAGCCTCTGCGGTGGCGCCAAATATCATCCGCTTTTCTCCAGTTACTCCAGTACGATCTGGCGTACATCGTTCGATGGTCGATCGGTTTGTACAGGGTGTGTATTGTATAATAAGTGTGATAAACAGGCTGCGGCCGTCTGGTCCTCTTATCTGATTAGATGGTTTGCTGATGATGATATGGATGAAGATGAGTAAACTTACACTTGATTAGATTATATACAACTGCAGCTGTCGATTACAGTATTGATATGGAGGCTAGGAAACCGTCTCTTTCTCGCTCTCTTTCTATCAAGTGTTTACTCTAATTGTCGGGAGACAACTTACTTTCCTAGACGGCCCTGCGGTAGAAGGTAGACAAATAAAGAGTACGCGGTGAATGAAACACCAAAACCCGCTTCAGTCTCAATATTGACAACGTCGGAAGGCCGCTCATCAGGTAATAGGTACCTTAGATTTGTCCAATGTCCGTCTTCTCGATGCTCATACACGCAGAAGGAACGTATACTTAGTATATATTCCTGTTTTTATTGTTGAGATTTGAGATTTAAGATACTGAATGGGAAGACCTGTGCTTCTGTTCGCAATTGTAGTATGCATATGACATCTGAGCAGACTGTTACTCGCCGTATGACGTGCCCAAATCAGTGTGTATGAAGACAGAGCCGACAGAGAACGTACTAAACGTTACTTCGGAGCTGATAGTCTGTAAGTCTGATGTGCAGCTTGCAAGGTGAATTAGACGAAGTCTGGCCAAAAATTCTCTTATTCGTCAGGTATTGTGAGAGTTGCTCAGATTGTGCAGTACACCAAAGTAGAATAGTATAGTGGAACTCTTAAGTGGCTGTATCCTGAATGCTGCATGCGATTTGAGGTGTGCTGTGCACTGTTTTCAACTTGGTGGGTGGACTACCTACCTAGGCGGTGCGCAATGCACGTTGCGTTTTAAGTTGTGCACTGGAATTCGGCTTTATCAATTGTCATTCTGACAATAGCAATGTTAGAATATTAGACTTCGTGGAATTTAAAAGCAGTCCGTTTTCGTTCCCGAAGGTATGACGCAAATGGTATTCCTGTCTGTTCCTTCCCGCCTTTGCTTCGCTCCACCTCTGCTTTTACGTATTAGCTCTTTCAAAACGACAGCTTGAGAAACAAATCAATCTCTTAAAAACTAATGTACGCAGGGGTAGAGAATTGCGTTTCTTTTTCATTTGTCAAAACCAATGTGAAATGAAAGATCGTATCATTTGGTAATTAGCACTCGCCTACAAACTGAAAGTATCAATGCACAGGTAGAGAATAGTATTCCGTTTTTTGTTCATCAAAACTAACGGAAAATATGAAAAATCACATTTTTTTGGCCCTCATTTATGAATATGACAGTACAGTAAAACCTCGATAATTTGACGTAAATAGGGAATAGGGTGCATCAAATAACTAAAATGTCAAATAATAGGGAGTTTTTTCAATTTCTTTACTGAAAAATTATAAGTACATACATATATCTAGGTAACACACATTATCAAAGTTTCATTGCTCATTCCTTCTTTAGGGGGATGGGGGGGGGGAGTGAAATCATAGAATGAATAGTTGATGTATTTTCATCATGTTCAATTTTCATTAAATGAACAAAAAGGTACAAACTTATAAGGTATACGTTATCTATCATGTATTACAAAATAAGGTCTATTTTACGCTCGTTGAAACGAAGCGAAAATTAAAAATTTTACCTTGAAAGGGTTCTGCCCCCCCCCCGTATTTAAGCCACTGTGTTTTTTTCGTTACACATGTACACATGGAATTGTAAGAAGTTGCCGGCCCTGCATCTGTTACTCTTTTTTTCTCGGGATTTCCTTATTAGCCTGGACTTTTAGAACTTTATGTTAGTCAGGATACTGCCCTCAACTATTTTCAGCAAATTCTCGCCTGTTACTCTTTTTTTCTCAGGGTTTCCTTATTTGTCTGGACTACTGGACTGGACTTCTGGAACTTTCAATACAATTACGGCACCAGCCTTAACAATTTTCAGCCAACTCCCGCCTGTTACTCTTTTAGTATTTTATACGCTTTTACTACTGGGTATACTTGAGCGAAATCGTAACGAAAAACCTAACGCTCCCCCGACACGAATTCAGTGGTTGACATTTACAATCTGCAGTCATGTTGTTGCAGCGCGACTGCAATCTGCAGCCGTGTTGTTGATAGAAATCTCCGACCCCCCGCCCGCCGCGAAGCCATTTTATTAGGGTTCCAAATCATATTTCTCTCTGGATTTCCTTATATTTGTGGACGCCTGGAACTTTATGTTGGTTAGGGAACCACCCTCAACAAGTTTCAGCAAACTCTCGCTTGTTACCACATTTTTCCCTGGATTTCCTTATTCGCCTGGATTTCTAGAACCACTAATATGTTAGTTACGGTACCAGGCTTCAGCAATTTTAAGCGAACTCCCGCCTGTTACCTCACTTTTCACTGAATTTCCTTATGTACCTGGATTTACTGGACTTCTGGAACTTTTAATATGTTAGTTATGGTACCAGCCTTAACAATTTTCAACGAACTCCCGCCTGTTACTCTTCTTTTCTCTCGATGTTCTTACTTGCCTGAACTTCTGGAACTTCATGTTAGTTAGAGTACCATCCTCAACGATGTTCAGCAACTCTTCCGCCTGTTACTCCTTTTTTCTCTGAATTTTCTTATTTGTTTGGACTAATTACTGGACTTCTGGAAATTTTAATACTCGTATGTTAGTTAGGGCACCACCCTCAACAATTTTCAGCGAACTCTCGCCTGTTCCTCCTTTTTTCTCTGGATTTCCTTATTTGCCTGGACTACTGGAACTCCTAATAGTTATAGTACTAGCCTAAACAATTTTCAGCAAACTTTCGCCAGATACTTATTTTCTTCTCTGGATTTCCTAATTAGCCAGGACTTCTGGAACTCTATGTTAGTTAGTGTACCACCCTCAACAATTTTCATTTGCCTGTTACCACCTTTTTTCTATGGATTTCCTTATTTGCCTGTATTTCTGAAACTTCTAATATGTTAGTTAGGGCACAGCCTCAACTATTTTCAGCGAACTCCCGCCTGTTACTCCTTTTTTCTCTGGATTTTCTTATTTACTTGTACTACTTGACTGGACTTTTGGAACTCTTAATATGTTGGTTAGGGCACCATCCTCCACAGTTTTCAGCAACGTCCCGCCTGTTGCTCCTTTTTTTGTCTGAATTTCTTCATTTTCTTGACTACAAGCTACATCTTTCGAGAGCGTAAGTAGCGCGACCGCGACACGTACCCGGCGCGGCGTGGCGTGAATTCGGCGAGATGGCAAACTGAAAAACATGAACCACTCACGTGGTGGTGATGTCGGGAAATTGCGTAACGTTCTATATCGTATCGATCGTCGAGCCCCCGGGAGCTAAACGGCGAAATTTTGGCGCAGGGTGAACGTACCCGTTGTACTCGCTTCCGAAATAACGTCGGCGCGGCACACAAGCGGGAGAGCGAGAGAGATCGCCCGACTGAGAGCACGAAGGAGAGTGAGAGAGATGGAAATGAACAGAACCAGCAGGGTGAGGCGAGGCGTGACGCAGCGCAAGTAGAGAGCGAGCGAGACACCATAGACGAGGCGGCCGCAGTCACAGAGCGGCGGTGCGTCCCAACGACTGAAATTTTCTTCGACTAATTAATTTCGCGGTCGCGAGAAAATGAAATTCGAAACGCGACTTCAAAGCAGAAACGAGTGAGGTGAAACGTTCATAGATACTAGGGAGTCCTGTACTCAAAAAAGGTTCGAAATTTGACTAACCCATCCCCGAACATCTTTCTTCATCCTATAAGAGTAATGTCACCAAATTTTCAGAAATTTACGTACCCTTCGGGGAGGGGGGCATCGAAGTTTAATACAGGATTTACATAAGGATTTGTTAGCAAACACTCCATTTCTAGAAATCATCTTCATAGAAGAAGATGATGAGGCGAATACCACCAACATGTCTTAGAAGTTTTTCTCGTGCAGAAGAAGAGAGAAGTAGGACAATAAATTTGAGTATACATCCTCGCATCCGTTCTATACAGTGCGCTCCAAAAATCTTTCATAATCGCAATGTAGAAATATACCAACAAAGGAATTTAGAATTACGAACTCGAAAGCTAAGAGCTATGCTAATTTTTGGAGGTGTACACTACTGGTCTCAGAACGAGGCTGAGTGACACACTGAGGTATATTTCTGAATCCGTCCCAGAAAATACTTTCCAAAAGTCTTATACATCCATGCAGGAATAGAATTTATGAACTCAAACGCTACGAGTTACGCCAGATTTTGGTGAAGGGGTCTGTTGTTGGTCTCAGGAAGAGGAGGGAAGGGACTGAAAAACAATTTGAGCGCACATTCTCGAATTCGTCCCTTACGAAACTCTAAAATTCTACCAGTGTCCTAATGTAGAAATATACCACTAGAGGAATAGAACGGATGAACTTGGACGCTAAGAACTATACCTGTATTTAGAGATGGAGAGGTCCGCTATTGGTTTAAGGACGAAAAAGAGAGGGATCGAAAAACAATTTGAGTATACATCCTCGGATCCGTCCTGTACAGCTAAAGTATCGATAGATAAATAAAACTGATAAATTCAAAAGCTAAGAGCTACGCCAATTTATGGAGAAGTTTACTACTGGTTCCAAGACGAAGGCGGACATGGCTGAAAGACACGTTGGGGGTACGTTTCTGGATCTACCCCATAAAATACCCTTCAAAGTCTTCCAATGTCCCGAAGTAGAAATATATTCATAGAGGAACAGAACTGCCGATCTCGTATTTTTAGTCTTCTGGTAACTTTTGCTCGTCAAGTATTCTATTAAATAGTGGTGTTATTATTATTATTTTTTGAACCAAAGACTTCCCCTCCCATCATGCATGGTAACATAGCTCATTTTTAGCACATTTTCACTACCAAGTAAATTTTTGGTAACTTCTGCAACTGGCCATGTCAGACCATACGGCCCGACAAAAAAATAAAAAAAGCACCGTCACACCATATGGTCTGACAATGGTAGTGGAATGCAAAGCACTCTACAGGATTGGCAACAGTGGACAGTACGCAAAAAAAAAAAAAAAAAAAAAAAAAAAAAAAAAAAAAGCTAGGCGAGGAACTTAAGTCTTGCGTCAGGCTATGTGGGCTGCCAATATGCCAATACAGTGAATGTGTTAGATTCTTAATCATTTTATTAATTTCTGACTCACAGAAAAGAAGTGCTTCATCTTGGTCAGGTTGTATCACCTATCCTGCTTTTAACTGGTTGTTAGATTCTTTATAGAAGTCAGTGTAGTGCTCGGTAGCTAGATCATTAATTTGAAATCTATCAAGGATTTTTTGCTTAATGCTTATTGTCATCTAACAAACAGGTTGTTTACATTTTGCCTGCGGAGAGATGTTTTTCTTATCATTCTTTTTTTCTTTTTTCTTTTATTTTTTTGAACTATCGATTATTTTTTCAACTCAGTTGCTTAATAGTATTGCAGAGAATGAAGTCCCACTTTGTCAATACGGAGTTATGAGTGCCGGCGTATACTAAATAGAGTTTTCGACAAAATGAGACCTCGCAGACCTTTCTAGCTCCAAAATTCGCCGAGATATGGCTGTTTAAAGTTGAGGTTTCTGAGTAAAATGATCTTTACAAAAAGGTTCAGAAAAACGAAAAATTACAAATTCAAAGTGACATATTTCTGACACAAATAAAGCTAGAGAGCTCCCCGAGGTCTCATTTTGTCAGAAATTTTATAAAGAATTTCGTCGACAGCGTGGGACATTTTCAGAAAACTAATACGAAATGAAGAAGTCGATTTTCAATGATCAAAACTGAGTTCAGTGGGGGGCGAAACAGTGAGGAAGTGAAGTGGGTTCACGTTTTTGTCTCTAATGGACTAACGAAGGCAGACAGAGAAAAAGGAATAACGCCATTTCAAAGAGGAGGGTTTATTCTATTAAAATCATCACGAATCCCGATTTTGACAGTTTTGACTTTAATATCAAAAAATAAGATCGATAATGTGGGACCTTATTCCCTGCACTGCCACTAATGGTATTCCTTATGAATTTGTTCAACAAATTAGTTTCTAGTTTTACGGGCGTCGACTTATTTTTTATTGGTAAAAGAATTGCTCGTTCTTTATAGAATTCTTTCATTCTAGCTTCGAACTCCTTTTTTCCCGGCCTTCTTTCCCTGTTGTGTATCCTAAGGAATATATTTTTTGAGCACTATTTTATTTTTTAGGTCGAGATATTCACTATCTATTGAGTATTTAAAGCTACTAGATAACGTTAATCTAATCCTTTGATCTACTCTGTTAGTCTAAATGACTGGCTATCCTCATGTAAGTTATGTATCCTAGCTGATAAATCTTTGATATACTTGTCCATAATCGGAATCCTGTCGATTACTTACTCTTATTAGGGTTAAAGGTTACTCAATTAAGCATACAGTTCCTGATGATATAAAAGATAATAAAGAAGAAAAAAATAGTTCATCGGGAATATTAAAGTCTTGGATCATTGTCAACACACTGTGTGAAATATGTATAAGCGTTTAATTCTGAGTATCATTTTATGTATGGGCACCGTGCCAGGAGTTCATGATTACTGAATGTAAAGTGACATTATTTATGCACATTGGGTTAAATGATAAATGGAAATGTTATTAGGATGCAACATTGAGTACTGTTCGAATAATTTCAAGTAATTTAAGGGTAATTTTTTTATTTTTTATTTTGACAGTTTTTCTATTTTTAGTTACATAAAACTATTCTACATCAATATGCATTACGTACTATCAAAATTGTGCCACAAAACTGTCGAAGTCGTCAAAATGAGCCAAACTGCATACAGAAAACAGTTAGAAAATGTCCAGAAGACCACCAAAAATCAGTCAGCGAAATGTCAGAATAGCGACAGGAAAGTACAGAAAATATCCAGACAACAACCAAAAATGTGACAATTAATGGCCAGGTTACCATCAGAACACCTGCAGAATCCCTGCAAATAATGGTCCAAAAAACTCCAGATAATGACTAGGCTGTCACACTGTCAGAACATCTATCAAATCCCACTAGATAATGTTCAGAAAAATGGCAAACTACGTGGGAAAATATTCTGGCAGGTTTCCATCACTTCTGACGAAAGCTCAAAAGAACTGCCATTGGCTGAAGCCTTTGTCAAAATTACAGCTTTCGACTAACAGAGAAGTCTCATTCTTTGAATCGTCAGAACTGCAACAAAGTTTGCAGATCGGGTTGAGCTTTTCAATTCCTCAACGCCAAACACTTGCAAGGAATTCAATTTTGAACCCCAATGATTTTGTTTTTCTAACTACTCAGAATATCTTTTACCAATAATGAGGGGTAAAAACGATAGAAAAAAGCGATTTTCCCCGGATTTTCTCTGTTTTCTACCTAGTAATTTCAAATAATGCGAGTTTTTAGTTTTTAATTCAATTTTTTCATGTAAAAACGCTTTACATTGAGGGACGTTTACTTTACATGCAGGTTTCATTAGCACTTGATGCATGAATGATAGGCGCTTCTTGTCGTCTGTAAAACACCAACGTAAACATTGCGTTTCTGATCAAGTAGTATACCAAATAACTTACAATACAAGAAGGTACGTTCCCATTGACATACTCGAGCCATTGCTCAACTCGCCTTCGACTCGTTTCACAAACTCTGCACTCGTCAAAAGCTCACTTTACCCTCTTGTATAGTAATCTACTATTCCCACACAAACATCTGATTACTTACTTCTATCGACTGCCTATATCAAAAGTAACACGAAAAAAAAAAAACTCCATACCAACCGATACTGCTGACTTTTGTTTAAACAACATTTCTAGTACAAAACTTACTATTTTAAATTGTTTACACTTCAATTATGACAATACAACAAACATCACTGCTACAAGGTCGAAAATATAGATTGAGCATTCCTCTTTCCAACCTGACTGAAGCAAGCGCTGTAGCATCATTAGTTCAGGCCGCTAGGGCGCGTGGTATGTAGTTGAAACAAGCTACCTCGCAGATAGCGAGGTAGTAAGTGGGTGTTTTCCATGTTCTATATCGAAGGTTGTTATCTGCTTATTTATAGCTTAGTGGAGTTTTACTGCATTCATATTGACTATAGCTAATGAGTTAAAGTCAATAAAATGAGCTTTTCGCCAGCTTCATTTTTAATTCTAACTTCCTGAACTGGTATTGATAAAACGAAACCAAATCTGAAATGTTGACGCTTTGAAGCTAATATTCAGACACAGTGCCAAAATATACGCCGGAATGAGAATCTTTTATTTTCATTTTTCTAAGTTGTATTCCTACTGAGAGGAAAAATATTCATAACTAGGGCTGTCAAAAATATGCACAAAAACAGGTGAAATATGCGCATATTTTATGATTTTTGTGTCGATAAATATGCAGAAAATACCGTATTTCCCGTTTACAGCAATGTTATTTCGTTATTTCCGGCTGTAATAACTCAAGAACTCAACCATTCATTAGGAAATGCACATTAGCGCTCCTACATTTCGTTTCACATCCCAATAGATGGCAGCAGTTAACGGAGAACGAAACTGAACTAAAACTGAACTATGATCTAAACAATTCAGTCGTATTTAAAGAAAATTTTTGATTGCAATAGGGTGCTTGCAGCGCTGCGCGCGGGCAAACACCCTAAAAACGTAGTTATCAAAGTTACCTCTGGATTATCAGTGTTACCCCCGATTATTGGTACTTTTGGGACAAGTTTTGGTATTCGTCCCATCTTCTCTAACTTAGATGATTTCTGACAATGAAGAGTGTTCGCCGACGAATCCTTATATAGGTAAATCCTGTGTGTTAAACTTCGAGTTTAAAACTATTTTAAACATTAAAAATTTGGCGACATTACTTTCATAGGATAAGGGAAAGCTTCCGCGGTGGCTCCGTCAAATTTCGAACATTTTTGAAATAAGGGACATATTAATATACGTATAATACGATACATAGACGTGATTGCGGTCGGTATTAACGTTAGATTACGAAAATCGTATACTTTCGCGGAAAATATACGAGCTTTAATGCTCGATTCTATTCATAGCGATGACTACGCTATAAGGGTAAATTCGACAAAAAAGCAATAGCGAGACAATATTACATTATTGGGTACTGGGCAGAAAGGTCAACCGGATAACGATATAAAATATACATACATACAGTATACGTAGAGCGGATTTACGAAACTATTTTTACATACGTCATTTCGCCTCGTTGTGCTTTTCACGTTCTCACATTCACGTTGGAACTCGCCGCTCGTTTCTACCTATACGAATTACGAATACTCGGCGTGAGTCATACGTTTCTAAATAAATAATTTTCATCAGCGGGTGCCCGATACATTGGGGTATACAGGGTGTTACGTTGGTATGCAACGCCGCACACAGCCATGCACACGCCGGGTCATTAAGTTTCCGGAACTTCAGCTTACAGCGAACAGCATACTCGTACAAATCAAATATTACAGTATAGTAAAATTTAAAAATGGAAACAGTTTTAGCAAACATTTTTCGTCGTACAGTTGTTAGAACTGGCGCCCGCAAAAGCACGCTAAAAGTCCCCGAAATTACCGGTGGAGCTTCGTCCCCCTAGGAGCTGACCGTTTCCACAAAATCAGAATTTTCCAGAATCTCGCAAAGGGTCAGCTCGAGGCGAAAACACTTCGGACAACAACTGATGCTCGTTAAATTCTACCCAAAAACGGTAGAGAAAGTGGTCCGAATTTGGACTCCTGATTGAACCGATTCTAAATCTCGAGTTGTATTGAGCTCGCTGTGGTGGGGCGTGGCAGGAATTGGCTGAATGTCTTCTGTATCCATCCAAACAACCGTTCAGGATATTGTTATCAGAAGATTTTAAAATGTTTTCAAATACTAATTAGTGAACTGCTGATCACGTACATGGAATTCGGTAGACTGGCTAAAGGTGTGTTCGGTTGGCATTGTGCAGATGAGCGTGAGGAAAATTCAAAGTTTCTGACAGAATTGAGATAAAATATACAGTATTTCTACTGATATACCTATACATGTTGATAATTTGGACCCCCTTTGAATCGGGGGAAAATTACGCAGGAATTTTGATTTAAACTGCTCCCTGATTAACATTCATTCCACACAGTACAATGTCTCCTCAGGGTGGACAACGTTGATAGCCTTGACTTTGAACGCATACATGCGCATTTTCTGTCTTGACGAATGCTTTCTTCCAATAGTTGCACGTTTTTCCAACCACTGAATGCATTTTTCATCAACTGAATCGATTACAGATGTTTTTTGCTATGTTTTGGAATTCATTATAGGGAGTCCAAATTACCCGCACACTTTAGTCTGAGGTCGATTCAGACTTCTTTTCAAAATAAAAAAAAAAGATCCAAATTGTCACATCACTAGTAATTTTTTAAGAATTTCAGAAATGGGACATGCGAAGAAATCTTGATGATGTTGATGATGATAAGGTTATCAGTCTTAGGACCGGTTTGATGCAGTTCTCCATTTCTCCCTACCTTGTACAAGTTTTTTCATTTTGTAATAACACTTACATTTGACATCCTTGATTATTTTTTGAGCATACTGTATTCTTTGCCGACCTACACAATTCTTTCCTTCGACTCTTCCTTCTAGCAGCAGTGATATTATTCCTGGGTGCCTCAAATTATGACCTATTAGTTTATCCCTCCGTCTCTTCAGGCAATTCCAAATATCCATTTTACCTCCTACTCTGTTAAGTACTTCCTCATTTCTTACCTTATCCGTACATTTGATGCTAAGTATCCGCCTACATATACCACCCAATCAGTGGCGTGCGGTGATTTTTCCTACGAGGTAAGTGATACTCGTAGAGGTGAAATAAAAATAAGAATAAAAGTATGAAACATGCTACTACGAAACGGCATTGGTGAAATTATTCAAATTGACGTATCCCTGTACAGGGTTATTCCATATGCATTTGAGGCTCGCTGAAATTCCAAGTTTTACATGGCTAAAAGTAAATTACATTTTTCAACATTTGAATCGTGGTTGTGATAACACTGACGAATGTAAATAAATAAAATGTTCCCTGCTCTTTTCTGTGACGAACAATAGAAACAGGGACGTACCACCGAAGAGTTTTTCCTGGGGGGAGGGCAAAAATTGTGGGAAGTCCCGACTGACTCAACTTAAAATTACCAAGTATCATCATAGCAAGCAACAAAAAAAAATTTTGACTTGGGTTTTTCCAACTTTGCAACTTAATTCTTATGTATCAAAGCAAAAAAAAAAAACACCTTTTGACTTGTTGGGGTTTTCCCGACTCAGCCTGATTGAAATATTGTAAATTTTCCCAACTGCTGAGTGAAAAATTCTTAGGAGGGGGCTGTCCCCTTATCGATACGTCCCTGAATAGACATGGCGAACAAAACAGTTTTCCACCATCTTCACAACTGTTTAACCACAAAATGTTTTCATAGTGCGATACATGGAAATGTCTAGTAAAATTCGAACCACCTCTCTTTTGCTCGGTTTTTAAAAATGTTAATTCTGGTTTAGGCTTCCCACCATTAATAATGTCTGATTGTTTATTAAGAGGAAGTCGCGAAAGCGGTTTTTCAATAAGATCTCAAATACGCATTTTGTGGGCAAAAACACACTGAGCATTCAAACATAAAGCGTTGACTAGTAAAAGAACATAATCACGTTTCACTGTCAACTTCGACGCTCGTGTGTAGCCTGAGCCAAGCCTGACTCAAAGAGCTTCCAGAACGCAACCAAATGCACAGGTTTTGTCGTGCTGAACATGATAGTGTGTTTTTGTGTTGGTAATTAACACGGGGGCGGAGCGTAAGTCGTGCAATGTTACCTGCAGTATGAAAAAGAAGCGTTAGATCCGACGCACACCGCGCTGT
This sequence comes from Acanthococcus lagerstroemiae, assembly GCA_031841125.1. Lineage (NCBI taxonomy): Eukaryota > Metazoa > Arthropoda > Insecta > Hemiptera > Eriococcidae > Acanthococcus > Acanthococcus lagerstroemiae. Next base: position 35,730,210 of record CM063108.1, on the reverse strand, counting down.
TCTATACAAATATACATGTACAAGAATTGCCGAATGCCGAACAAGACAGCGCCACACATCTCCCATGAATTTATTATATACTTAAGTGTAAGCGTCAATACAGTCACTATTTCGCCTAATGTTTCGTTATCTTTTATTTGTTACAAGTTGAAGTTGGTATTGTATATGAAAACTTATTTTATCGGAAATTTTCAGGTTAAGCGGCGCTTACCTTGCTTGCCTGGAATGCACGCCACTGCACCCAATCTCAAAAGCTTCGATCCTTCTCTTCTCTGGTCTTCTTATGATCCAAGTTTCACATCCATACAAGGAAGGCTACACTCAAAACATAGATTTCGAAGAACAATTTTTTGATTTCCAGATTTATTTTTCATTTGAAAAGATTAGGTACTTTTTCGATAAAATACTAATCTGGCTTGTATGAATCTGATAGTAAGTCTCTTTTTATGAACCAGAGCGGGAGGGAGAAGGAGAAACACTGTTTTTACAGACGAAATACAAACTACTCTTACTCATGAAGGACCTCGTCAATTCTAGGTAATTCCGAGTTCTGACTTCGCGCTGAGAAGAAAATATGAAACTATTTCCTTACGCTCTGTAAGAATTGAAAATTTACCTACGTTTGTATCTTTCTATTGGCAGTTGACGAACATGAACGTCTAATCTCCTCGAAATAAAATTATCCAAAAATCTGCAACGAAGTCAACAACATCCACAAATTGCAAACAACATCACAGCAATATCTACAAATTTGGAATAAACTTTGCGATTCTCAACGATTTTTGCTGAATTCCTTAAATTTGAACACGTGTGAATGGGTATTAAAAACTTGTTCCTAACAGTATTACCAACTGACAGTTTTCGAAAGTTCCGATACTGCCGTAACGCGGGGGGGGGGGTCTAGACCCCTCTTTGCGACTTCATCAAGAATTAAGTTTCCGATTTCAGCACCCCCTCTAACACGCTTTCCCCCTTCGGTCAAGGTCAAATCCATATAGGATAGCTACGCTACTGGACAACAGACGACTCTGAAATAGAAGACCTCATGTAGATCCACAACGCCACAGACCAATACACGAGAACCATTTTCTTGTTAAGACCGAAATAGAGAAATGAGATTTCGAATACTCATCGGTGAATAGCGCCAGCCTGAGTCGAACATCAAAGTATATCGGTGGATTAGCCCCGCGGCAAGCGAGAGAAATCTCCGACTAGCGCGTCTATCCTCGAGCTTTCTGTAGCCGAATATTCCGTTGCCATGAATCTGGTCGGATGTCGGCCACTAGAAAGCTACACACAGTATACGACATACATTATACATAATATGCAGTATAAATATCATCGCCAGTTAACAGTACGTGCTCTGTTCAATCGGCGCTATAATAAAAACCAGGTCAAGTGTCCGTCGACCCCTCTTCCAACTCTACAGGTAACAATACTACATTTTACAAATCGCACATCGGCAATTGGAACTCGTAACTAACGACCATCGTTCTATACCTCTACAGAACAACAGATGTCATGAAAAGTGCTTCGAAAGTACTTGACACTACTTCAATCAAGCACTAAAAATCGTGTATTTCATCACAGAAGCATGAAATTTGATAAGCGCTTCCTCAAAAGTATAACTCAGTTTTGACTTTCGAGTAATCCTATTGAACATCTTCACACAATAATATAGTGGAAAAACGAACCGAAACCGGAGATCAGGCAACAACTAGCCCATTATGGCGTAAAACGTAAAATGTCTCAAAGATTAACGCGGTTCGGATTTTCCGAAAATAGATCTCTTGCAATTTTCTGAATTAAGAATTCAAGTAACCCTTTACCTTGCCGTAGACACACTGGCATAGACCTTATGGAAGGAGATAAAAGATTTTTGATACTTTCTAGTCGCACCCAGGCCGGTAATGAGACCACTTCAGGAGAAGGGCAATCATTTTTCCGCGGAATGGGCACCTTGGGGCAAAGTTGCAAATTTCACGTCCAAAATTTCAAGAAGGAGCCAAACAGTCTCAACTTTTTGCGAGGTGGAGGGGCAAGCCATTGGTTTTGGGTTTTTGGGTAGGGCTAGGATTTTTATGCGCTAAAAACAGCAAAAAAAAAAAAAAAAAAAAAAAAAACGCTTATAATAAGCGGTGAAAAACTGAAAAAAGTATAAATAAGTGCAATAAAAATATGCCATCATGGGTATCAAAATGCAGGTATTCTCAATGCGCTTTCAAAACCCCTACCGAATCGTTAATAGCGAAACTAGAAGAAATGTAGAGCAGAAAAACGTCAAAATATTCATTTTTTCATTTTTAAATAATTGATAAACCACTCATTCGAAGTCACACAACCAAACATTCTCATTTTTTTCAAACTTTGAAGCCCCCCCCCCCCAATAAAAAAACTGAAAAGATCAAAAATTTTGTATTTTTTATTGTTTTTCCCCATTTTTCGCCGATTTTTGCCTTTTTTTTTAAAAAAAAAAGCACTAACGACCAGAAATAAGCCCAAAATAAGCAAAATGGTGACGCTTTTTGGCTGAAATACTCTATGCATTTATACACCAAATATGCGGTATAAACTTTCACCATTCTTTTTAGAAATTGCATGAAACGTGAAAAAATTGCGATATGCGGTTTCTGGTACAGCAGGAAAAAATATGCGGTATCTTATAAATCCAAGCCTTAGTAATGGGGAAATGCTCCCCATGCTACCGGTCAGGCCGCACCGCGTTCAGTGAATCCAAGATCGGGTTGAAAATGTTCATGAACTGAGTGTCTAGTCCCCGTTTTTCAGATAGAAGCGTTTCAGAAACTACAGACAGGGGCGAAACTGTAGGGGGTGTGGAGGTTGAAACACCCCCCTCCAATAATTTGGCGGTCGGCAAATTTTAAGACTGTTCATTTGACTCCCCCCCCCCAATAATTCAACAGTCAGCAAATTTTGAAAGTGTTCATTTGAATTTTCATTTTTAATGCATGTTTGTTTGTTTATTTATTTTATTTTTCAATTTAAAAAATTTCGATTAAAAAATTGGCAAATTTTTAATTTTTTAAACATTTTGTCGGCGAGTTTTTAGTTTTCAAAAAATATTTGTCGGCAAATTTTTCTTCTCCACCTTTTCAAACTGAAAGTCAAATTTCGTTTTCTGAAAATGGAGTAGCCTGGACCCCTGATGGAAGACTAGTCAGTCAAAGCAGAAGGTTTCAAGCTGAGTATCGAACGTTATTTGAAAGGTTGAAACGAAGCTGAAATGTGGAAAACATTCCGAAAATCTGAAAGTCGGTAGCAAACTTTGAATTTCAAATTTCAATGACTATTCGCAGACGGCCAGCGCGAAAGAATTGCCCTCTATAATTTTAGGCACGTGAAAAAATGGAACTGTTGAAACCTTGAAACCCTACATATTTTAGAAAAATTCGTCAGATTGAAATGAAAATGGTCTCAATGGAAGAAAAGTTTTATGTACTATAAATTTTGTCCTAATCATTTTTTTGATAAACGCTTTCGTTTTCATAATATTTTGAGATTTCTTCGTATGCCTCGATCAGGGTTACAAGGTAAACGACTACAGCGCGCCACCACTTTGACCAGCCCGAAATCTGTTCGCTCCGTCACTCACTGAGTCAGTGATTCACTCACTCAGTCATTCGTTTACTTATTCAGTGATTCACTCAGTCACTCGCTTACTTATTCAGTTATTCACACAGTTACTCGATCACTTACTCAGTGATTCAGTGATTCACTTAGTCACTCTGTCACTCACTCAATGAGTCAGTGACTCACTCAATGAGTCAGTGACTTACTCAGTCATCCGCTTTCTTATTTAGTGATTCGCTAAGTTACTCACTCACATATTCGATGACTCAGTGATTCACTCACTCACTTACTTAGTTATTCACTCATTTCCTCACTCCATCACTCACTCAATAAGTCAGTGATTCACTCAATCACTCGCTTACTCATTTAGTGATTTACTATGTTACTCACTGCTTACTCAGCGACTAAGTGATTCATTCACTTTCTCACTCGATCACTCACTCTATAAGTCAGTGATTCACTCAGTCACTCGCTTACTTATTTAGTGATTCACTCACTTATTCAGTTATTCATTCATTCTCCAATTCAGTTATTCATCCACTTCCTCGCTCTGTCACTCACTTGATGAGTCAGTGATTCACTCACTCACTCACTCACTCGCTTACTTAATCAGTTATTCACACAGTTACTCAGTCACGTACTCAGTTACTCAGTGATTCACTCTCTCACTCACTTACTCATTGAGTTATTCACTCAGTTACTCAATCACTCAGTCAGTGATTCACTCACTCACTCACTCGCTCATTCATTCATTCATTCATTCATTCTCTAATTCAGTTATTTATTCACTTCCTCACTCACTCAATGAGTCAAAGATTCACTCACTCACTCAATCATTTGTAAACGACTACAGCACGCCACCGCTTTGAGCAGCCCGAAATCTGTTGTTACTAGATTCTCCGAATGAAAATGTATCAAAATCGCCAAAGCTGCCGGCGGGTCCGCTTAGTAAGGAGAATAAGCGCCTCAGGGACGAGCTAGTGCTGCGCGACCGTAAAATCGAAGAGCTTGAAGAAAAGATGAAGAGCATGGTCGCGCCTAAAAAATTACCCCCCCCCCCCAAAAAAAAAAAAAAAAATCCAGCGACGCCTCTACGTGCTGCGACATCATCTTTCGGAGTCTTATAGACAATATACTAGATAGACCACTCATCGGCCATTCAAACGTATAGAATCGAGTTGTACATAAGATGTGATAAGAAATAGTGATATTCGGATATGTAAATTCTCATGGGCGTCATCCGATTATCACAATTTTTCATCAATAGTGTCTTAGTATTACCTAGTGCATAGAGCGTGCGTATTTTTATCACATCCTGCGAACACGATTTTTGGGCAATGAGCGGTCTACCTAATAATATGGTCTAATTTCGGGGTTTACATGAAACCGTACGGTATGGTGGGACTCATAGCGATGCACGCATGCCAAAGTGGCCTCTATGACACCGCACCCCCGGCCCCGGAAACTGCCCTTTCGAGTATCGCATCAGTAGCCGGAGGGTGTAGGACATCATCTTATTGCACGATAATGCTTCTTTCTTTTTCCGAAATCGAAGGCAAATCTTGCTGATGCACGGTTCACCACGGATACAGAGGTGCAAACAGTGGTGAAAGGCTTTTCTTTTACTCTCGACCCCCGGAGTTACGAGGTTGAAAAATTTTGTTTACCGTTATTCCAAATGTTTAGACCGCCTTGGTAGTATTATGTAGAGAAATAAGGCATCTCAAGAAGTGCCTGTGCACCAATTTTCATTGCCATTAATAGCTGTAGTTGTGTTGTTTTCTGGGTTTTTTTGGGTGGGGGGGGGGAGGAGACTTACTTCATGAATGACTTTCGTATTCCGGAGATATTTATAACCGCGCGGCATACCGATGTAAATTTCTGCTTGACCAATATACTGTGGGTACGATTCGCGTTCCTTTCCTTCTGGCCAGCGAATCGAAATCGCGCTCGTATACATATATATTTAAGGCAGCGTCGGTGCAGTAGAGTGCAGTGCGATACAGCTTGAAGACTTACGTACGTACACCCGAATACGGTGGGCTCCCTTGCCGCTGCGCTGTTTCTGGACAAGACAATCCGGTGAAGTGACTGGACCGTGACCTTGAAAGTAGTCACCTTCGTAATAAATTAAATGGCTATTAAATGGCCCGTGGGTCAATTGTGTGTCGTTGCAACGCATACTAATGCGGCGCAGTGGTGTTCGGCTGTTGGCTCTCATTCGCACACAACACACATCAAATGGCAGCTGGCAGCGCGATATGGTACCCAGTCACTTGGTCACTACACTCGAACGGCCAAGGCGTTATCGATCTACCAAACCTTCCACTTCCAACCTGATGAACAGTACGATCACCATGATCGGTATGACTTTATACGGACCAGCACCGCGGTACCGGAATACGCCCCGCGATGGAATATGGAAAGACCGGAGACGTGACGTCCTAAAGTTCCCATAATATATAATAACTCGTGTCGAGTGTACGGACACATGTACGCGCCAGCATATCGAAAGAATACAAACATACTATACAAACACAAATCAAGAATTTTTGTTAATTATTGCTTTACGCTTGCTCTCGTGACGTACACGAATAAGCAAAATTCTTTTTACGCACTGCGCCCACCCTGTGCACAACTCAGCATGTGTGGACTTGAAAATATCATTTACAGGCTGCTCAGACGACATGAAATACACTGCAACACTCGCTCGCATAAGCTGACTTTAAGTGGGCAGGGCAGTGTCCATTTCAATTTTTCAGTTACTGAACAGGCGAATTCGAATGAATGTCAGGTAACCGAAAGCACCACGTATAAGTCATATTGCCAGAATCGACCGGTGCAGAAGATCTACAGGACAGGAAAACTGTGACAGTGTGAGGAACTCGAGTACAACTTCATGACCTTCCAACTCCGCGGCCAGGCCAACTGAATATGCCTAACAAATGAAACTCAGGGCAGGGCGAATTTTTGTACACTAAGTACAATCACTCTCCATCCCGAAAAAGTCTCTCTGTCGTGGCTAAGGTGCTGTAAGTTCAATTCAATTCGGACCAGGCAAACAAAAACAAGTACGCAATGCTATTTTTATGCGAAAAAGAAAATCACTCGGATTTCGATAAAAATGAGCTCAGCTAAAAGAATATTCTATTTGCGACAAGTCATGTTCTTTTCAATTTTCCGTTAACGCATTCATTCTCAAGATATTTTGAAAAAACATTAAAATTGCCATAAACTGCCGCGCCGAACTCCCCCTTTTCGACCCCTTTTCCTTATCAGTTTTTCTTCAATCGATGCTAGCGAACCTACAATTGCCCCGGTCCGAATTAGCCTGTTACCGTTTAGCGGGTGCTCTAACCAAACCCCTTCCTCTTATATCGCTGGAAGACAGGATCACTGATAATTCAGCCACATTAATGCTTCACTATAGGTAGAGCACTATAAAGAGGAGTATACTGGACCGCCATTTTGATTTCCACTCCGCCCGTGGATGTTGAATCCGACTATGCACAGCGTGCCGCGTAGTCAATTCGGCATCAACGGGTGGAGTAGAAATCAAAATGGCGGTCCAGTATACTCGTGTTTATAGTGCTCTACTATAGGCAGCTGGTCTGCAAATGACGTGTCTTGATATCTACTTCAGATATTTACAGAAAATTTCGGTTATTAATATTATTTTAATCCACATACCTACGTTCAAGATAAGAAAGATTAAAATCTCAAATCGGACAACGCTGACGAGAGATTTGGGGAAAATTCTGGCTATCTAAATTCTTTTCAGAAGGTCATTTTTAGGGTCGGCTACGAGTAGCTGAGCCCATTGAAATCACTATTTCTCTTCTCTTTTTCTCAATTCAGAGTCACAGTTCAGTTCAGCGGCGCCTTATTTTCGGGACAACAATTAGTTGAAAATAATAAAACTAATTATAAGCAACAATTTAGATTTTATTAGGGTCGGTAACGAGTCTCCTGCAGTCACTTTTTTCCCACCTTCAGTAGTACTCATTAATCTTGATCTTCATTACTGTTCGGTGCGAGCGTCATTGTCAATGAGCCAACCGAGCCAAGCAAATGCAATAAAGAAATCTGATTATTTAAGTTTTATTATTATTTTGGATTTTACTCTACAGAAGAAAAATTATTAATTTATTATCTATTTTCTCGCAGAACGTGAAGGAACTAACTGGATTTAAAAGAGGTGAGTGTATTGTTTGTTAATGTATGAAATGGGTTGATGGGTTCTCAGTTCAATTAGTGTAGAATTCCTTTGAATCGAACCAAGTAAACTTTCTGTGGTACTATTATCAGTAAGTTTTCCAAGGAATAATGCGATGTGAATTATAAAAGTATTAATGGTGATTTTGGTATTCTGTTTCAGGATTCAAACAGCGAAGCTTCCGCTTACATACACTTGATTCTGGATTCCTGCTACGCAGAAACTGATACGCTCAAACTGCGTAAAATTTGTATAATTGGATTTAGAAGAAGTCAGTGTGTTTGTTTGTTAATGTATGAAATGGGTTCTCAGTTCAATTAATATACCCGATCCGCAAAATCAGCGTCAAAAGACACTTTTGACTCTTTGTGAGTCAAAATAGTGTCGGTCCTTGACGTTCACGTAGGATCCGCCCACTTGTATAGCAGAATTGATCGGTCAAAAGTGTGTCAAGAAGTCAAAAATGCGTCCGAGTGCTCTGATTGGTTGAAATATTGCCAAATGGTAAAATACCGTGTCGAAATTCGCAAAATTGGTGCAGGTCAAAATTGTGTCAATCCTTGTAGACAGGAATGTGAAAGTAGCTGGAAGCGGAAGCCGAAAGTTTTTATGTATCCTGACTCAAATCTAGAAGCCGGTAGCCGGAAGCCAATTCCAGTTGGAAGCCAGAAGCTGGAAGAGAAGTCTTTTGTTTATCGGCTTCTTTTTGGCTTCCTAGTTCCAACAGTCAGCATTTGGCCTAACTTGTCAGTCATTATTTATAAGAAAAGAGCTCTTAAACTCGTCGCTTTAAAGTCTAAATAGATTATTTCATTTAAACTTTCTTTTTTCTTGGGGGGGGGGGGGTGGCAGTGCCGGATTTAGCCTAATGGGCAGTTGCGCTACGCCGCCTATTTGATTGTGCGTTCAGAGTTTTTCTTCCGACTCTTTTCTTTTATTTTCCCTAAATTTGCCGCCCTCAGCCGCTCTCAAATTTTTGCAGCCCTGGGCAACTGCCGATTTTGGCCTTATGGTAAATCCAGCACTGGAGGGGGTGGGGGGAGCTTAAAAGATGCTAGAAGTGAAATAAAGTGAAATGTCAGGCGCCTAGAAGTCGGAAGCTGGAAGTTTCTTGAAATAACAGAAGCCAGAAGTTTTTAAATTACAAAATTGAAAGAAGTCGGAAGCTGGAAGCTTTTTAAAATTATGGAAGCCAGAAGCCGGAACAGAAGTTTTTTCAATAAGTTTCTCATCCCTGCTTGTAGATTGGGTAGTAGAATCTTTTCAAACCGAACCTATAGTCTGTTCCAGATAAGAATATCAAAAACTCATAGACGTAGCGGCATTACAGGGGAAAAGGGAAGTAAGAAATTCACACTGAACGCGTTAAAGACGCAGTGCACGTTCTGAGGAAGTGATACCTGATTGGGGTTGCAAAATTGAACTCGTGAACGTATTAGTCTGTGGTCTTTTGATACTCTTATCTGGAACGGACTATAGTACAACTTTCTGTGGGTATCTTATCAGTAAATTTTCCAAGGAATAACACGATGTGAATTATAAAAGTATTAATGGTAATTTTGGTATTCTGTTTCAAGTTTCCAGCAGTGTAGCTTCCGCTAGGCTAATATAATAGCGTGTAAAATCTGCAATTTGTTGCCAATGGTTAAAAATCGGCTGACAATTGATTATCGACAATTAATCTGTTTCTCAATTCGGGCTGCCAATGTATAGTAGTGATCATGCGAGAATATTCCATTAACATACGTACTTAATTTTCAGAAAATATCACAAAAATGAAAGAGTTTTTCAAAAAAATGAAAAGAATCAAATTGATAGCGGTTAAAATTTCCTTTCAGATGAGTCCATTTTTATTTTAATCAGAGCAATTTTCTAAAATGATCACTTTTATAGCAGTTCATCTTTTTCACACTATTGAAATTGTAGAGCGCGACTCTTTCGCGGTCCCAGTCCGAATACTCAATAGTATTTTCTATTTCTAGTCAATTGCGTGTTCATGAGGGACCAAGTTAAGTTGTACAGAGTATAAAAGGACGGATTGTAAGTATGTGTAAGTTGCGGAGATTATCTTGTGATCGTTCTATGCCAACGCTGAGTTACAAAGTTATGACAACAGATGTATCTACTTCGGATGTTCTCAAAACCGCACGCCCGTTAACAAGTTTTGATAGTATTAGGATAATTCTAGTTGTGCTTGTTCGAACTGCAAGCTTTATTTGAATCGAAATAAACTTCCTTCTGCATATCGATGTACAATTTCTGTTGTCTGTAGTGTCCTAATCCTAAGATGCCACCTTAATTGGTTGAATTAAGTAATATAGAAGCACGTTTTCCAATTCCACGGATTCATTTCATTCAAATTCGAGAGTCAATTGTAGATACTTCTTTCAGAGAAAGTGTTTGCCGCGCAATTGCAATCTGTACTATGCAGCTTCGCCGTTTGAAGCCTTGAACTTACCATGTGTCATGTGATGTGTTGTTAAGTGTGCCTGTAGTGTCATCCTAATAATTACGTTTCATCTTTCAGCTCTTTGATATCATTTCCAACGAGTTATAAACTCGAAAGTGACAAACCTGAACGCACAGCCATATAAAGAGACCTTAAACATTGACAACTGATAGGCCCTTTTTCCTGAACACATAAACTAGTCTCTAATTGTCCAATCTAGAGCCGACCCTCTTCCAGCAGTTATCTGCTTGTTCTTATACCCTCCACAGTCATGCGCTCTAACAAGGGAAAGTTAGCCATGCAATGATCGAGGAAGTCCTATCTTGGCTTGCGAGAACGATTTCCAAATGGCATTATTCAATTGGTTCTTTTTTGGGGTCCATCCCGTTTCATAACCAGTAAACTTAATTCGTTTGTCTTCGAATGTCGCCTCAAGGGTTAAGTTGATTTATACCAAAAATGTAACGTTTTCGATTGCCATAATACCGAATACAGGCGTAGTTCTTTAGGTATTAGAAATAGCGCATTTTTACCACTGTTTGGTTGCCCCTGATGGCCCTGTCTTGACCGACTGACCTCATCTTTGAACGCGGTCTTCTCTGCTCATATGTTTACTGCTCGTCACTTATCCGATTTTAGCCTTCTGGAACGCGACATGCACTTTCAGTCGTAAAAAATCGAGCGCAACCAGAAAATATCGCTTAGTGTGTATTAGGAAAGAAAAGCAAACGTTCTGGCCGTCGTTATTCATTCTGGGCGTCGAAGTTTCTGGCATAATCCCCAACTTTTAATCCAACGTGCTATCCTTCATTGTAATCTTGCGAAAAGGCCGACTTAAGCTGCGCGTGTAAAGGTCAGTGTGATTGGTAAGGCTAGTATAGTTTATGTATCGTATAAAGTCGTAAACAAAATAACTGGGCAATTTCAACTACCGCCCTTTCGTCGATGTCGGTGCAGCCAGTAATCCGTCAATCGGGTTCATTCGCGTGTCCACTACTACCACCATCGGAGAATTTCGGGTGTCTAGACACGGCGGTTGCGTCGAGATTCGAGGGTACATGCAACCCTTATTCGCTTAGCGAGAAAAAAGGAAGCCACCCGCCCGGCCCTGAATGCCCTGCAAAAGGGAAAGCAACTGAATGCGGATTTTCCCGAAATTGAATTGTTCGTCGATACGCTGTCTGTCATTCCACCCGCCGCGTTTTTCAAATGCGTCGGCGTCCCCCATCCTGCCCCTCGTACTACATTAATTCGCGACTAGCAGGCATCCTTATCTGGCATTGTGAAGTACAAGTTTCGTTTGCTGTGTTCGTACATAACATTATTTTCTTTGGTTTTCCGTAACAGATCAGGAAACTGCAAGAAATTAAATGTTGGGAATAGTCTCCCCCACGATCTTACCAATGGCTTGCTAATGTTTTTGGGTGAGTTGCCCTCCCCCCTTCAGCCTTTTCCCCCGAAAATGGTATTTTCGAAGATTTCGTGAACTATCAAATTTATGAAACCGCTTAGTGCTTCAACGAGCGGTTCTTGCGCGATGACACTGACAGACTGAATTACGAGTGCAAAGCGGATCTAGTTCAGTGATCGTGAGGACTCCAAGATACGACGCTCCCTGTGCAGAATCTGAATGATATTCGAATCCATGTAGGCGCAAGCTTTCAAAATCGAGAATCTAGCATCAGTGGGTGATTTCTGATCCGTCGGTGAGCTGTAGTACATTAACGAAGAAGCCACTCAATACTTCAACGACTCTGTAGTCCCTCAGCACTGACAAACCGAGTTACTATAAGTTGTTCTAGGTTCAGCAATCGCCCATTCAAGCACCTTGAGGATTCTGCGATACGACGCCCCCGGTGCAGAAGCTGAACGAGGTTCGAATCTACGTCAGTGCGAGCTTTCAAAATCGAGAAAGTAGCGTGTAGGTGATCTCTGATCCACTGCGCCAGTTACACGTTCTCTGCTTCACTGCTGCTGCTTCTCGCGGAATCATAATACGAATTTCAGTTCGTCGTGCCGTCTTCGCTGTATTCGACTTCATTTCATCTGTCCCACGATTCGATCCAGCCTCCGTACTCGCGATCGACGTTTAATAATAGAAATATATTGGACGGCTATTCAAATTTCGACTTGGGCGAAGGTTAACCTACGCCGCTAATTGCTGTTTTTGGCAGCGGTGCCGGCCGGCCGCGTATACGCGGTAAAAGTAATTCAGCAGCTTGAAACTGTCACATCGTTATGTACGAATCGGCCCACCTTTCATCACCTGCTCCGTTGGTCTGCGACCGTGCCGGTTGCCCGCCAAAATTCGGTATACTTACCTGAAGCTATATTTCGTCTTGTGCCATTAAAACAAAACAGCCATAAGAGCCTATTATCGACGCTGTCGGCAAGAGAGGGTGGGTGATGTGCCAAGCATGAAAATCGGATAAAAACCGAGGGTAGATTGGAAGAAGTTAGGGAATTTCATCCTATTCCGAGGTGATGCTGTGGATGGGTTTTCCCTCCCTGTTTATGCATCGCTAGTTTCGGCAGATTTGTGAATCGTTCATTTCTGTTTTCTCATGTAGTGATAAAAGAGGAAATCATACCCGTTTTTGGCTAATAAATAATAGATAAATTGAGAATATGAACCCCGGAAACATAATTATGTAATTTGAAGGATCCACCAGCATGCATGTTCATAAGCTTACCAACGATTAGCGGCTCCAGCAGGCCGAACTCACTGTGTCGCGTTTCTGATTTGGAAGCAGATCGTCCGCGAGCAAATAACTGGAGCGTAGATGCTCTCTTCCTCGGATTACGCGCGGATGATGAGAATTTCGGTCGGTATTTCCGCGCCGGAATGCCAACTCATTAGCGAGGAATTGAAAGATTTTCGGGATCTGTGCGCGTATGAACGAAAAACGGGCGTCTAGACTGATGGCGAGAAGACAGTACATACATGTACAAGCAGATAGGTACTAGTCACTGAAAATGTGGCGAGAAATGAGTCTCGCTTCTGTAACACGGGACGTGTCATGCGATGAGTGCACGCCGGAATCGTTGAAAGCCACGACTGTTCTTCATTTTTCGCCATAGAAGACATCCAAAATGTGGCGGGATTCTTTTGTTCTACCGCATGATAGGCTCAGATGTATGTAGGTTTTCAGTGTGTGTCAGTGTTCAGCTGTAACACGCTCCAAGCGTAAGATCGCGACCTTGGTCAACCGGTAGAGCTGGCCGAGAGCGCAATCACCTCCGAAGTACAGCGTGCGTGTATATTTTGGCGCCGCGTGACGTTATTACTTTCATTGTGTCCGGTCCATGGTTTTATAGAATGCTTACATCCACGCCAGACACGATGTTCACGAACGAAGTAATTTCAGTTGGCCCCAGGATTGCTGTACCTAGGTTAGAGCCCTATAAACACAAGTACTCGCATACACCATTTTGGAGCCCATCATGCCCGTGCATGCCGAATCCGACTATGCGGAGCGTACCGCCTAGTCAATTCGGCATCGACGGGCACGATGGGCTCCAGAATGGCGTTTGCGAGTACTCATCTTTATAGGTGGCTTTACCAAGGTGAGCAGCTATAGCCAACTAATAGGAACCCTCCCTCACATCAATTTAGTTTACCTGTTCAGCGAAACAGAATATCCATTGTTACTCTAACTTCTCTTTCTCCTCTCCTTTACTTACATTAGTTGCTAAAAAAAAGGGAACCTCTCGTGCTACAAGACTCTTCAGAGGACCACAGGTTTTACCATACGTTTAGTACTCAGGTCACTGATGATGGATGAAGTACCACCCAAAAACGCATGATATATCACAGTAAATGCTATACATCAAGTTGAATTGCCCCCTTTCTCACAGAATTTCACTCGAAATGGGTTTTTTATTGACAGGGTCGGATTTTGGTATTTTGGCCCTGGGACCCAAGCTTAGAAAAGCACTCTCCCCATTTATTATCAATAACTTTCCAAGGGGGGATGAGTTCCTAAAGTCAGCATTGTTCGTGTACATGGGTAACCGATCAACAATTGATGAACAAATAGTGTCAGCCCCGGCGCGAGGTTTTTCTGCGCCCCAGGCAAAATTCAATTTTCGCCACCCCTTTGTAAAAAAAATGGTTGGTTCAATTTGTATACGGTATTTGTAAAATGAAATTTATTAATACACAAAAAGGCGAGTATAAAAATTATTTATTTATACAAATACCTATGTACTAGGGGGGGAAAAAAATAATAGCACAAAAATTGAATTTGAAAGTAAAAAAATAATCATCAATGGCACAAAATTAAATTCGAACTTTACGTGCTTTTATTTGAGCAAACTCATGAACAATGTCTTTTAAAACAACTTTTTAACCGTTTTGTATTCAATAGCTATAAGAGCAAGTCCTAAAAGACGCTCTTGCCCAATTGTAGATTGTAGATATATATGTTTTAATTCTCAAACACAATCAAAATTTCGTACATTAGTTCTATTGGTAATGTGTCAGTCAGTAGATGAGCGAATAATTGCGAAACACGTAATATGAGTCGGCTGCATGACTGCACTCACTCATGGTAGTTGGTACTTTACAACAGTCAACACTTGTAAAGACAGGATACACAGCGCGACACTGCGACTCCATTCCATGCGATTACGATTACGCATTACGTCACTTATCAGTGGCGTTGCGTTGGCCATTTATAAGAGGAAAGGAGAAAACAATACCTACATATTTGCATATGCAAATCAAAAATGTCACATACAAGGTGTCAAACGCGCCACCGACGATATGCAAGTATTGCAGGTATTGTTTTCTCCCTTCCTCTTCTGAATGGCCAACGCAACACCACTGATAAGTGACGTAATGCGTAATCGTAATCGCATGGAATGGAGTCGCAGTGTCGCGCTGTGTATCCTGTCTTTACAAGTGTTGACTGTTGTAAAGTACCAACTACAATAAGTGAGTGCAGTCATGCAGCCGACTCATATTACATGTTTTGCGATTATTCGTTCATCTACTGACTGACACATTACCGATGGAACTTATGTATGAAATTTTGATTGCGTTTGAGAATTATGCACGAAGAATGTAGTCAGAATTCATATTTTTCCAGGATATTGATATTTTCATGATTTTTTTTAAATTGTGGAATTGCCGCCCCCGGGCGTTTGCCGCCCTAGGCAGTTGCCTGCGTAGCCTGTGCCTCGCGCCGGGGCTGATAGTGTTTTCTGTTTTCTTTTTCAATGTTTCTTCATTTGGTGGGAGCACCGTGCCTGGGTCCCGTAGGTACACCCCTAAATCCGGCCCTACTCATAGAACTGGGAAGAGTTCGGAGGAAGGCTGAATGTATGGTAACTCAAACAGGATGAATCGCGGAAGTTTGATTACTGAACATTATCAAGGGCGAGTGCGCAAAATCAGTACGAATGCGTCTCAGGAGAGTCAGAAAGTCTTGAAATTGTCCTAACCCTCCTAATGGAGTCAATAAATGAATCATCTTCCATGTTTCAATGGCATGTAAATGAGTCCCAAAACTCAGGCAGTAATTCTTAACAATTTTTTTTTTAAAGTAGTCTAAAACTTCTTTTCTCATCCCTTCACTCTTCATTTTCACTAACTCCTCGGTCTCTGAAGAAAAAACTGCCAGACGGTTTGCCTACCTACAAATCATAAAAATTGCAGGGACAGACAAACTACAAACTACCTTGGACTCGGCGATTTCGAGTCTTTCTCCATACTTAAAACTTATCCTTCTACTCCGCTTCTAGAGATAGAACGACAGGCGAGTTACCTACTTAAAAATGCGGAAATTACGCGAGCAAACCAACTACTTCTAAGGACATAATCTATTCTGATATAAGAATGAGACAATGTAATAAGACATAATAAAGAAATGATTACCCATAATAAGACATAAACATAAACATGCAGAGGTAACTTAACTACTTTGGACTCCGAGATCTCAAGCTTCTATCTATATACTAAAGACCTATCCTCTTCCTATACCTCCATTTCCGGAGAAGAAACACCAGGCGAGTTGCCAACACCTAATTACTTGAAAATGCAGGGACAAACCAGCTAGATTGTATTCCGAGATCTCAAGTTTCGAGACATAAGGCATAGTTTTTCTCAAGACTCGCAAAAAGACAGAAGTCTTCATAAATAGGACAGACCAGCTATCTTGAACTCTGAGATCTCAAGTTCTTATGACGTCGTCATCATCTTAGTGGATCTAGACTAGGGGTTCACAATGGAGTTATTCGTTCATCAAGTTTGGTTTCCCGTAAGCGACAATGTAAACGGAATATTCTGTTTTGAACTCCTGATTTGGACGCCATGAATTTTCCTATAAATGGTTGTTCGGTGCTAGGTCTACATCGCATCTACTTCACCTAGCAATGACTCCGTCAATTATATTTACCTTACTGTGAAAGCTGTGTGGATATCGTATGAAGCGCAGCACGAACATTTTTTAAGGAATGCTGATCCTAATAATAAAAAAAATGAAACCGGAAGAGCGTGCTGTTTTCCAGGGTTTGAAAAAGAAACTTGAATCTTCTGAATTTCTACAAGATTTAGTATTCATGTACGATATATTGGACAAACTATCTAACCTGATCTGGAACTACTATATTTAAAGCTAATCAAGAAATTCAATGAACCGTATGAATTTAGATATCATTCAAGGAAAGAAATGGAGAAAAACTGTTGAAGTTTTTGATGTCATTGAAAATAATGACAAATTTCGCAAAATTTCACTGAAAAACTCTGGAAAACAGTAGGTAGATACATAAAGCAAAAGGCAATTTCTACAGTCCTTAGTTGATAGAATGTCGCAGTGATTGGCGGATACTGAAGATACTGTAATAGCAGATATTGGCATCGTTCAGGAAATATTCTTAAAGGAGGCACCAACAAATACGAGCCAAGGCGAAAAGGAGGTAAGAAACATGGCGTGAAGATTTCATTTGTGCGAGTCTGAGTCTATTGTTGGCTTTCGATTGAAAGACACAAAATCAAAATTCATCAGACTGACTCGCGCATTTACCGGCTCAACAGCAGAATGTGAGCAGGGACTCAGTGCGATGAATTGTATAATGACTGATTTACGGACCAGACTAACTATCCTTCGCACTTGAAATTTATTATTCCTGTCATTGAATGGCCTAACAGTCGAGAACTGCAATCCTGAGCCATAAAAGCAAAACTTTGGTTGAAGACTCATCGAAGTGCCGATGACCAGAGAGGGGGTGGAGTCACGAAGAAAGAAAATGAAGATGAGCCCGCTAAAAATTATTATTTTTTAAATTTATTCAAGTAAGTTGATAATTTTTACTACTAGTATTTACTGACAAATAAAAAACCTGCTTCGATACCGAGTCTACGATTTTTGCTAATTCTTAAACAATAGTATTTTGATTAATAAATTTGGCTTCCTAAACCTGATAAAATGATACCCATATTACTTTTGAGGATGGGAGCTCAAAAAGAATTTTCTTTTGGGTGGAACTTGAGCCTCCATTTTTAGCGTATACTCTCAAACATTTCCTTCAGCGGACCACTGACTGCAGGGAGCTACATATTCGAACTTGCAATTAAATATTTGATGTCAAATGACAAAATTAATAGAAGTGCGGTGAAGTAAGAAATGACAGCCGTATTTTCAAAAAACACTTAATTTTTTAAGCGCCCTTAAATAGAAAAAATTGCTTATAATTGCACTTAGGTAACCTCCGGAGGTTACTTAAGTGCAATTTCAAGTGATTTTTTCCATTTAGAGGCACTTAAAAATGAAGTGTTTTTCCTTCATGATCACTCAATGAGGGTTCACAAAACCTTCGCTAAATGTCAGCCACTTTGATTCCCAGTCCGAATAGGTCTGCCTTTCTCTAAAGCATTCCAGGTTGTCGTCATACAACTACCTCCATCCTGCTCCTACATCAGTTACCTTAGAATCCGAGACAGTTCCCTGCTTTCTGTTTTTCTATAGTTTCCAAACCCAGTCTGTCAGTTGCATAATGACGTCATCTCTGCGTTGCTCAGCCATGACATCATCCGTATTTAATCGTAATTTTACTTAGTAGTCATGTTATTTTACGGAATACAAACATAAATACCCGGTTCAGTGGTTCGGTAGCGCATAGCGCTGAGTAGGGGACCGAGCGAGCGAAGTAAGTCGGTCCATGGGGGTTCCTAGGCAAAGCAGCCAGGAGGCGAAGCCCCCTAGTTATTTCAAAGTTGACTAAAGCTCCCTCACGCCGTCTGAATATCACTGCATCCCTGTCTCTGATTCGTACAGTCAAAGACCTCTGCCCAAGTCGCGCAACTAACGTCGCGTCAAGTTTAGACGTCGTTATCGCCAGTCCGGATCGGCTCTCGTTTATGTGACGTCTCAAAAGCCAAATAACCGCGAAACGAGATCAAATAAATAATAACGAACATGTAGACGCGGGGGCAAAGCGGGGAGAGCGATAGAAAGAGCACAGTCATGGTAGGTACAGCAAATAAATATAAGATGATAAAAACAACGAAAAAAGAATGAACTCTCGTTGACTGGTAACGTGCGCATCGCAACTCGATTTCATTGAAAGCATAATAATATTTTTCTCGCATCCATGTTTTGCTCTCTGTCTCACTCACAAACACACACATACACTCTCACACTCTTTCTCTTTCGCGTCCGTGCATGACTCGTCGGCGTCGTCCATGTCGTCATCAGCAGCCGACTCGCGAGCCAGCGTTTTCAGCGCACCCACACCCTTAAATGGACCCGAATCCGAATGGCGAGAAACGCTCGTCCCACCGCGGACAAAATAAAAAGCATTCCTCGCTTTTTAATTAGCTTCGTGCGGCCGACGCAGCGGCACTGGCGCGCTTCACTTCGCGCGCGAGAGGCCCAAGCGGCGTCGCGACGATGCTAAGTACGTGTGAAAGACGTACACGCAGCGTACTCGTCCAGCTGACAATATCACTCGTCCCGGGCAGCCGGGACGCAGAAGAGGAAGACGAGAGAAGGGCCACAGGGCACATGCAAAATTAAAATTTTAATTTTCAAAGATTAGAAAGAGACAAAACGAAAAGTCGGCGAAGCCGATTTCGACATTGCGACAAGCGGTGACCCGGTACCGACGGCACGCGGCGCCTACAGAAGTCGCACATAGGCAACCGTCCTAACTCTACTCATAACGCCGAAAGGGGCGAGTGCGGGGGCGACCAACGAGGAGTTTGCAAACAGAGAAACATTAATTCGCCGAAACTGCGGATACAGTAACAGTAACTGTCTTCGGTTGTCGAGAATGGAGACATTTTGGAAATCGTAAGCATATTACAGCGAACGTGAAGAAGCCCGCGGAAGGTACTATTCAGTAAGGCATTCGACTCGGTCAAACATTGGACGGTATAGGAAGCACTAGCTGAACAAGCGATCGAAGGGGATGTGGTAGAAGTGCTCAAAAAATGTATGAAAAAACAACAGCCTACGTCAGGCTGGCCGTGGTTGGGGATGAATTTGAAATACAAAAAGGGGTAAAACGGGCGAATCCACTTTCCCCGAATATGTTCAAACTGGTTCGGGAAGTAATTTTTAGAAATCTAATTTGGTAGGGAAAGGGGTGAGTACCCGCGGTTCGCAGATGATAATATATTACCCACCAAAGACTTGAACAAATTGCGAGCTAGGCCGAAGATCTCAATCGCGAAACCAGTAGGGTCAGACTAACTGATAATGAATGTTTCAAAAACCAAGCTAATGACGAACATCCAGACCGAAAAATTTAGGGTTGGAGGGTCGGAAATAGCAATGATTAGAGAATAAAATTACCTGGGACAACAGGTAGCATTCGAACAGAGAGGGAAATGGGAGCTGAGAGTTCCTTTCGCCGAGTACTATCCCCTCAAATCGGCTCAGCATATTAAGTTAAAACACCCAAACCCTCTCTAGCAGTACGCTGGCACAGTTGCTAGAATAGTGTTCGTACGCTCTTCCTGTTTACCGGGAATCCATTTTTGTGGTATATTTTCTTATCACATTATACGTCCGGTTTCGAGGTTGTGATACCGATAACACGAATACATCTGGTTGACGAATTTCGCCGTATCTAATGTGGGTACATTCAAGATCGTCCGAACTGACGGGCATAACCACTAGATCACTACTTCGAATATATGACTGTATACAGTGGAGTGGTCCTGACTTGAAAAATTTATCTCATGTTTTTTCTTCTTATGTACTTCCAAATATCGTATGTAAAATATCGACTTCCTATAACAGCATTAACCTGTGCTTAAGACGGATATGAAGTTAAACACAGGTTTCCCTATAAGAAAATATGCAATTTAGCCGGTTACTACCTCACAAACAGGTTCAACAAGACATGGTTCAAAGAAAAATTACGTTTAGGAGGAGTACAGGCGATTCCAAAACAGAACTCCCAGGGGTACCTTACTAATTCAAGTCATCAGTTCATCCGCCCTCCAGGTTATCCTCCTTGACTTTATTTGCCCCTCTCCGGATTATCCGCCTAATCAAGGGTGGATCATCGAAAATCTTACTAAAATCTCAACTTTAGTCCTCGGCACAGCTGATAGTGATGATAACAACAGTCAGCAATCACTGCTCGGGATATTATGAAATTCAGAAAGTGGAGAAATTACTTAAAAGCAGCTTATCGAGAAAAAGCAAACAAAAATTACAGATTTTTTTTTAAAGAACAGACGTTTCTTTTGCGTTTTTTCTGTTACAAAATTGTCTTTTTCCTCATTCGTTGACCAAAGAAGCAAAAATTGCCATTTTTTCTTTTTAAATATTGAAGTTGTTTTGTGTAAATAATTTACCACCTTACAGACTGATTCAATAAGAATTATTGTTTTCTCCATTTCTCAATGTTTTTTTTAATCAAAATGACATGTTTTTGGGTTATCTGCTCCATCTTCGGCCCCAATTAGGCTGGGTAATCGGGAGTCCATTGTACGTATCATACAATAATCTAATCAATTTCTACAGTTTTCTAACACTCTAAACCCATCTTCAAAGTTATTTTGGACACCCCTCCTAAAGGCTCACGAAGGTCAAAATCTGAAAAACAGTCTCGGTATCCTCCAATGTATCGAAGCCGGTTTTATGTCAGTTCATTCTTGAGGTCATTTAGACCGTACCCCAACCCATTAAGACTCACAATGAGTCCAATATTGAAGTTACATTACATACGTCATTATGTTCTTTCAATTTAACTTGTGGGACCAGCCACTCTACGAAAATGATAAAAATAAAAAATAATCTTTCAATAACCTAATTGCCATACATATAGGACATAGCAGATAGTTCAACGCCTATTCCAAAAGAAAATACCAAAAATTTGTTGGACACTGTCAAAAAAATTTACGCAGTTCCAAAAACAGCAGTACATACATACGTTTACAAATTATTTATCTTAAAAAAATTGACACGACGAATATTATTATGACTCATCCTCAAAACACACTAACCGATTCGTATTATTGTTCATCTTTAGCAGAGACGAAACTTGACTTTTGGTTGGCGGAGGGGGGAGGGGAAGAGAGAAGAAAAAGTATATTTTTTTGAAAACTAAAAATTCACCAACATTTTTAAAAAAATCGAAAATTTTCAAATTTTTCAATTAAAATATTTTTTATTTGAAAAACAAACACAAAAACAAAAAAACAAAAAAAAACAACTTACTTGGAAACTGCTAAATTTAAATGAACAATTTCAAAATTTGCCAACTGCCAAATTATTAGCGGGGGGGGGGGAGTCCCCCATAATTTCGTCCCTTCCAATGCAGATTGGAACCTTATCCCCCAAGCACTCACATTTGCGCACTTGAACATACCCTAGTCTGGGAGGGCAAGCTTGAAGGATGTTAGGAATACTTGAGAGGAACACACAATTTCCTTTACACATTAAGGTGGTCGTTGTTTACTCCTGGTGATATTTTCTTCTATTTTCTCTGATTCGTTTTCTAAACTGGTTCCAATGAAATAAATAAATCAAAAAAAAAAACCTACAAAGTTTCAGGTCGACCGGATGTAGGGAATCCGTGCCACAAGCTCCCTTTCGTTCTTATGGAAAAACCACGTACAGTTATAACTTTTGTTCCAGACTAAATTTCCCCCCTATATTCACCAGGACCACAGACCGTAAATTAAACAATAGAACATTTGCTATCGGATTTAGCTTGTGACGCTGGAAAATTAGTTTTTTGCTTTCAACTTTTAGATTTTAACAAAATGTTCAACTTTCTCAAATTTTAGGCTCTAGGTTAAACAGAGAATCTAGTAAAAACAGAACAGTCATTGAAATTCGAAATTCAATGTTTGCTACCGACTTTCAGACTTTCGAAATGTCTTCCATATTTCAGCTCTGTTTCAACCTTCCAGATCACGTTCGATACTCAGCTTGAAACCTTCTGCTTTTGACTGACCAGTCTCTAACAGGAGTCCAGGGCACTTCGCTTTCAGAAACGAAATTTGACTTTCAGTTTGGGAAGGTGGAGAAGAAAAATTTGCCGACAAGTATTTTGCTTAACTAAAAATTCGCCGACAAAATTTTAAAAAAATTAAAAGTTTGCCAACTTTTTAATCGAAATATTTTTTGATTGAAAAATAAAAAATATATATATACACAAACATTCATAAAAATGAACAATTCATACGAACAGTTTCAAAATTTGCTGATTGCCAAATTATTGGGGGGGGGGGGTTGCAACCTCCCAGACCCCCTATAGTTTCGTCCCTGATCTTCAGTGCCATAAACTCATTTTTTGAGGGGCGGGGAGTTGTTTTTCCACCGCGGGTAATTATTTTTAAACATTTTCGAATCACAAATATCACATACTTGAAATTAGTTTGTATTTTTTGGGGGAGGGGGAATAAAAGCAAAGATAAATTTTAAAAACCGGTAATCCTCTGATTTAGGCATCTCTCCAACAAAAGCTTAGAATAGGCGACGAGGTAGACAAACAAAAGTAACAGACAGAAATCATATTTACTTTTCATAAGTATTTTTAGATATTGGTTTCTGAGGATGCAATTTCGACTAGATCATGAAAATTTTCAAAATCATCGAACAGAAGAACAAGAAAATCCTATTTCTGTTTACATTTTGATGACTAAAAACTGATTTGGCCAGCTGCCAATTTTTCTCGACAAAAGCAGGATTGAACTTCTACCCCCTGGTACGTTTTTGGATAGAATTGATACGAAGAAAAGAGATGAATAATTTGAATGAATTGGCAGACCAGTACAGAAATGGAAGAAATTACAGGATAGTATCCAACCCACAGGGGTGTCACTGGGAATTTTTCATTTTTGGTGGAAGGGGGAGGGGGTAAAATGTTTTCAATAATGTTGACCTACATTCATCGGCGTCGGTGGATTCCTCGAGGAAGGGGGTAATTTTTTTTGATAATATTTGTTTACAAGTTTTTTATATAACTACGAGTATAAACATAATTGGCATTTGAATTTGGGGGGGGGGAGATTTTGATCATTTCAACGCCCCAAACAAAAAAAGTAGGGGGTATTATCCGTCTACCCCCTCCCCCCAGCAACGCTCATGCCAACCTACTACCATCCCACTCCTCAAGTTCCATTGCCGCTTTCCTTAAATCATCTCAGAACCGCATAATTTTTCAATCTTCTCATTGTAGCTATGTACATATGTATGCGTTACATAATAACCATGCCCGGATGACTAAGGGGCATTTCCTGACAAGACCCTAGTCCAAAAATGCCTCTCTGGGCGCTCGATGACTAGAATACCAAGAAAAAGCCCATATGTAGGTTGTAGGTACATGTTTTGCACATACATAGCAGGCCCCACTTAGTCGTTTCACTTTCTTCTGAAGAGCTCTATTAGAATCACGCGACCTTTTTTGCGTACAAAAGGGGTCTCGACAG
Source organism: Acanthococcus lagerstroemiae (assembly GCA_031841125.1). Taxonomy (NCBI): domain Eukaryota; kingdom Metazoa; phylum Arthropoda; class Insecta; order Hemiptera; family Eriococcidae; genus Acanthococcus; species Acanthococcus lagerstroemiae. The sequence continues at coordinate 35,706,057 of CM063108.1, read as the reverse complement.
TCTGACCGGGCCTTTTGCCTTGAATCCGCCACGAGCTATTGTCCTACTTTCTCTATGTAAGTGCGACTGATTGCACGACGATCGTTTCACAAGAAACTCTTTTTCTAAGAAACGAGAGACAATTCTTGACCACAACATGGAGTTACTTCATTCACCACGTTTTCTCATTGTTCTACATACAGTAGGTTTTCCATGAAAATGCGTTTTCCACAACCTTCGAGAATCCTTGACATTCTGAATGAACTGCCCAGAATTTCCGCACTGCCTCGTAATATAACGTGTGTCACACACACATAATAGGTACATGTATTGAGTCAGCACATAGTGTCCCGTGCACTTGCTCGGCTGTATTCCAAGTTCAAAAGTCAATATCAATTGTTATCGAATGTATCTTTTCCTTATACTCTAGTCCACTTCTCACGAATTGTGACTTATCTTCTAGACCGTCGAGCTTGATTCAAGACCGAACGAAAAACGACGTCGGTCTATTTAGACATTAGTTCGGTGAAAACGAATTCGACGATTTACCAAACAATTAGGTACTTTAACGATTTTGCGGATCAAATTGCATTTTTCTTAATTGCGGATAATGATGCAGCCTGTTTACTTCGTATACTCTCTCGTTAACATTGCAATTACCCGCGCACCGACCCGATCGGTCTAATTAAATTCGAATTTAATTACGATGTTAGCGGTTTATATGTATACCATATTATATTCATCTCGGCACAGCGCTCGTAAAACGAGCAATTAGATTTACTTTTTAATTTTTTTTCTCATTTTTTTTTGTGGATCTAGTGCACTCAACGCAAACAGTACGCTTAGCAGGGGTCGTTTTTTCATCCCACCCGCCCTCTTACTATAATTTTGCTACGTCTCTCGTCAGCGGTGCACATGTGCAACATGGCAACCAAAGCGACGATAAATTTGTTACACTCATTAGACGGCACATTCGTAACCTCATTCGCTTTTTGCTTATTAAATTATCTGTCGGCCCTCGAGCCCACTCCGCCGGCTCTGTAGTAATGGTTGCTGGTTCGTCGACTGAGTCTTTTCAGTTCCAGCAGTTGCTTGACAAACTGAGTGCATCAGAGTAGGAGGCGAGGACCTAGCCCATTGTGTAACTGTCTCAGCTGCTTGGAAGTCGAAGAACGATGACGGAGTAAGCGGAGAGGACGTGCTAGATAATTTCAAGTCGGCTGAATCACCTTGCTCGCCCGGAACCGAAGGGAATCATTATTGTGATCGTCAAATCGAGCGTCAAATTGGTTTTTAATTACGACATGCTGTTTCAAGGAAAATCGGCGATCGAATTGGCATTCGAGTGGAGCGTTCGACTACGTATACTCCTGATGCTTAACTGAAAGATGTTTCCAACAATGCAGAATAAGGCTTACGGTAAACTACCGAACTTGAATCAATTTTTCTGGACCTTCGTATCTCCTCATCAAATTGCCGAAATGGTCATCTTTTGTATTGAGGGATACATCCGATATACGACTCCAACATATTAAACAAACAATTCAGCAGTAATTTTGTAACGTATGACCATTTTTAGTGAACTCCAATTATCCGCATTTGGGACCCACATCTCGAATGTGGATCTATGAGTCTGCAAACTATGAAAATGTAAAAATTGTGGGAAAACACACAGGAGACATTCAATCACATTGCTGCCAACTCAGCAACTGCATTCACGATGAAAGTAAATCAGTCCTCCCCACTATGTTCGGATTAACAAACTACCTTTTTCATATAGCCGGATTTTAGTGTTCTTTGAGGGTTTTTCACGTTTTACCTCGTATCACGCAGACCTAGGCATAATGGGAACTATTTTACGACTTCGTTCCGTAGTACACGCATGCGCAAAAAAAGTGGCACAGCGTCGTTGCGCTTATTTCATTCTGACACAGTTTTTTGAAAAGTCCAAAACGAATCACTGAACCGTTTTCAGTACTTTACCCTACAAAACTAGAGCGATAATTCCCGAAAAATGAATCTGTCCGGGAAAATTTGAAATCAAGTTAGATAAAACTTTCAGCAAGGACATATTTCTACAAATGTTTTCAGATAGCCCCACCCCAGTCGGCACATAAAAAGTCTTCCGAGTCTTCAGTGACACCGGCAGAGCAATTTCCCTGAGGGGCTAAACGTACAGCAAAAATCAGTTTTATACAAAAATATCGAGACCTATCTATAATGCCGACAAGAGGAATAGCCAAAACTGGTGCTCGCTGAACATCACATAGGACCGGCATTTTACAATTTTTCCATTCACGTAGGCCATACTGAAAAAAATGTAGAGTTTATGACGTTTACCTTGAAGGAAAGCCAAATATTACCTACTCCGTTTCCTTACGTGCATACATATCATCCAAGATAACTGTCGCCTCTATCCTCACCTTAAGTATCACACCTTTAAAAATGTGTTCATCTGTGTTCAGTAGGTTTTAGGAACAGGCGCGAGTATACGGGGAGAGCACAGGGGACTATTGTCCCTCCATCAAAGCAAGCTATTTTCATTGAAAATACTCCAAGATACTCATATTGCTTGGTACTTACGAATATACTGTAGTCAGGATATTATCAAGAAATCGACACTCACCTGAAACAAATAAAAACATTATACGTTAGAACATCGGCAGTGTGCTTTAGATACTCAAATGTACATAGGTACGTGAGTTTTGGACCCCAGCGTAGGCACGGTAAGGACAATCTGCCCCCTTCCAGAGCAAAGTATACTTTCATTGAAAATGCTCAAAAATAATCCAGTAAAATAATCAGCCCCGTAGAGAGAAAAAGAGGGCTTGGAAGAATTATGGGAAAAAATTATAAACTACGGGATAAGAGGTTTCTTTCCATGGTGTAAGGAGTGATTGCTGATTTAATGTATACAGTATGACTGAAATTCAGGCCTTTTAAAAATATCGGGCCACTGGGTATTTCCCTCCCCCCCCCCTCTCGACAGGGTTGAAGATAATACAATAAATTCAAATAATTTATTAAGACTTTCACGTTCTCGAAATTAAGAGCGAATGACAAGATATCTATCTGAAATCAAGTCTGTTACCTCGAGATTCAGCTACATAGAGACAAGTTGCAACTCAATCAAACCAAAAGACAGCAGCTAACCCACGAGAAAAGTCAGGTAGACAAATAGAACGAAGGAATGACAAACAGGTAGATAGTCAATGATTTCCATCACTATTGGAAAAAATAGTGCAAGTTCCTGGGGGAGGGGTGAAAAACCAAGCAATAAGGAAGAAAAATAAGAAGCATTGAGAAACAAGCTACCTCGCAGATAGCGAGGTAGTAAGAGGGTGTTTGCTGAAGCTGAAAAACTTTCAACTTCCAACTTCTGGCTTCTCAAAATTATCCTAAAACTGCAAAAACTTCCGGCTTCTCCGCATCCCTGGTGTTGTTGCGCTAACTTCCTACACTGCGGTATTGATAAAACAAAACTAAATCTGAAATGTTTAAGCTTTGAAGCTAATATTTAGACACAGTACCAACGTCTATACGACAAATATACGCCACGAACCACACACGCCAGAATGAGAATCTTTTATTTTCATCGTTCCAAGTTGCATGTGTAAATCCTAACGGAGAGGATATTACATTCATAATAATAGACCGACTTATTGATAGATGGCAGCAGTTGGCGGAAAACGAAACTGAACTAAAACTAAACTATGATCTGTAAACAATTCACTCTTATTTAAAGAAAAATGAAAAAGCAATTGCAATAAGGTGCTTGCAGCGATGCGCGCGGCAAATACCCTAAAAATACCATTTTTAGGCGCTTTTCAATGATTTCTCCTATAGGAATGAAAAGAGTTTACATTCTTTGGAAGAACTGAATTAATTTTTTAAGAATCCTGGCAAATCTTAAACAAATTTAGTAAGTCTCAAACATGCTTGGAAGAATATTAAAGAGTCTCACACAAGTCTGAGAAAACTTGTATAGAGTTTTCAAATAAGCACTGAAGAATTGCTTAGAGTTACGAGCACTTCTCACATCTTCTAGAATTTAATTTAGAACCTTATTACCACAAAACTCCAAGATCTCATTTTGTGAACACCCCAGGACTGCAGGACAGACAGTTCATTTTTTTTCCCGAGTCTCTGAATTCAGAAATAGTATCTAGATGCTGTTTCAGTTCTTCACTGTAACAGCTAATAAGCTAAGGGTAGACAAAAAATTACCAGAATTCTCGTGTTCCAAAGTAGACTCTTTTGCATAAAATAGTAAATAAGCTTGTCTTTGCTAAAAGGAGAACATTACCTAATACAATATGCAGGTACAGTAGACTTCCAGTTATTCACCCTAATTGGGGCGGAAGGTAGAACGGATACCCAAAAAGGCGGATAATCCAAAGTATGCAAAAGTATACGGTTAAAATGTGTTTAAACGAGCAAAAATGATGTGTTATTACACACAAAATGTACTAACATCAGTATCATTGATAATGGGTTAGAATAATACAAAAATATATGTAATTAGTTTTGAACCGTATGTACTGCATAGACAGACGTCCTAAGAAGCACGTACTATAAGAACACAAGAGCGGCTGTAAACACAAGGTAGACAGCGGCATAAGAGTTTCAAAATTTGGTATACATACATTGGTGTACAGTACCCATATACATCAGCAGTACATATTTTTACATCCTATATGTGTGTGTATACAGTGTAAATACACACATATTTTTTTTTAAATTTGGATTATCCGCCGTGGCAGGGCGGATAACTCGACGCGGGCGGGTGGCAAAATCTGACGCGGATAACGTTAAAACTCAAAAGAATATGGTTTTAACTGTTATTGTTTGGGTTACCTACTTTATTTGGTTCATGCAGTTAACAATGGTTACTGTTATGTTATTTTATCCACACAGTTAACAGGTGCGGTTATTATCACGTTATTTTACACTCACAGTCAAAGGTTATTTCATCGTTAACATAAGGTTACTATTCAGATGTCAACTTGCGTTCACAAACGAGAACGAAGTGAACGCCAGAACGCGTTCTTCTTCTCACATGAACGAGAACGGGCAGGAACACGTTCGTTTCATTTCTCGGACGAAAGAGAACGCAGAGAACGGAGAGAGGAATGACTATACAGTCAGAGATGTCAACTCCCGTTTGCAAACGGGAACACGTTCACGAACGGAGCAAGGGAGCAACTCCACAAACAAGAACAAAGTGAACGCGTTCTTCTTCGTTCTTCTCACATGAACAAGAACGGATGTGAACGCGTTGATATTTTTTGGGAACGCTGACATCTCTGTTACTCTGATTTTCTTATATTTTCATAGTATAAATATGGAAGCATCAACTCTAATCTCTGAAATAACAATGAAAACTAAAACAAAGATCATCCTAACCTCCAACTTTGAATCCTTATTCTTATTCTTAGATGTACATCTACATTTTTTAAAACTATACTTTGCTCGCTTTTATGTTCTTTAATCACCTCTGAAGTCCAAACTCATTTAATGATTACAAAACCAAACTATAAGCACTAACAGGGATGTACATTAATTTTAGCAACTTTCAGTTCAAGTATAAAATTCAGAACTCATTTAATGATTGAAAAAAGAAACCAAACAACAAAACTAATAATAGTAGGAATGCATATTATAGTTAGCATTCAAAATCAAAACTCATCCTTGATAATAATTTTTAAAAAAAGAGAGAAAAAAACAAATGACCAAGAACAAGACTGAATTCCATGAAGTAAGGTTTCATTTCATGATTCAATTTTATATCCATTTTGCTTTGACTCACATCATTAGAAGAATAAAGATGATGAGGGAAAAGATTTAAAGAAACAAAAGCTTAAGGTAGGTACTTTTTCCAGTTCATTCTCGTCTTGCAGTGATGTCTAATGATAATTCAAGAATAACTGATGACTGATTTATTTTTTTCAAATTTAATTGTAATATGGTTATATTATTTCATTGTTATGGTTCAGCAACATCATTCCGTCATGTTATTTGATTCATATGGTTAACGATGTTATGGTTCAGCAACATCATTCGGTTATCATCGTTACAGTTATGGTTATATATTTCCTTCACTTAATGGTTGATTAACGGTTATTATTCAATTAAAGTTTAAATTTTCTTTTCTGTTTTGATATCACGTAGCAAACCTTGATCAATAGTCTGTGCAGAATCTTTTGTAAGAATCTGTACCACCACCTTTCACTCAGTACAATATATATATAGTTTCTGTGGATAGAATCATTTTCCAAATTTGTTTGAAACTAAAGATTATAGTTGTTACCAGCCGCGTAGCCGCACAGAGTTTATGTGTGGGTGGGGCTCTTAAACCTTTTGGAGGGCCGAGGCCGACATTTTTTAACAAGCAAACAGAAAAGTGTACACAGGTTTCATATTTTATTTCAATGAGTGTCTCGCCTAGTTGTCTAAGCACTTAGCAAGAGTGTACTGGGGCCATTACATAACAATTCCATTCCCAATCCAGGAGTACCAAATTAGTTAACTAAGTTTTTGTTCTAAATTTTAAAATGTTTCTGTGATATTAATTCTCTTTATCCCTTCTTTCTTTCTCGTTCAGTGTAATGATGATTTTTTAAATGGTGGTATCTCTGCCGAAGAGGGCTCAAGATACCTTTAGAGGGGGCTCAGCCACAGCTTGCCCCCATGGCTACGGGGTTGGTTGTTACTTAGTCTATTTTTCTTCCTCACTTTCTTGTATTCAATTATAATTTTACTTGAAAAAGTCAAGAGACCCCATTTCTGACGGGGCCCCCGGAGCACACTGCTCCAGCTACGCCCCCCTCCCCATCCCAATCAATGTAATCCCTGCCTGACATAGAAGTGAACGACGGAACAGAAGATGAACGTCTCATTTTAAAAGATGAACAGAACGGACATTGTCCAGTTCTGACGAACATTTTGAACACGATGCGTCGTTCAATAAATTGGTGGTTAGTGGTGCGACGACTAATCGACTATCGCCCTCCTCTCCAACGCACATTTGCCTCGAAACTGGAAACTATTTTCTTTCCTCAGCCGTTGCCTGGCTGACTGATCAATTTGGAGAAATGATCGTGATTCATGCTGCGTCAAGCAGGCAATCGACCAAAAGAAACATGGAAGGATGGAACGAACACGAACAGAACAGATGCGGCTTCTCTGACATGTGGTAGGTAAGTCGTGTGGGGTATCCTCAAACACAACAGTGACGTCATAACTCGAAGTTGATAATATTATGTGTATTCACCGAATTAGTATGATGACACTTGGTTATGGCAAATATATGAACACGAGGTAGCGAACGGAACACTTATTATCGCGCGGCAATTAACGCCTGAAATAAACGGTTAAATGGCGATGGTGCTAGAGTTTCAATTGTGCGCATCGGTGCGGGGCGAGGTCATCGTAATGGTAGCTCGTTGAAGAGGAACTATTTACTTTTCGTCTCCATCGGCTTCTTCTTCTCCTCCTCCTCTTCAACCACCATACTCTTTCAAGTTCAAGATATTCTTAATACAGTTCACATCTTGTACGGTTCATGAATCTATCAAGGTGAAGTGGTGAAAGGGGTTTCTAAAATCGATGCACGGTATCAAGGTACTATCTGTAGTAGTGTACCGGTGCAGCTGGGACTAACACAAAGTATGGTCACGGTGCGGGTAGGGTTCGTGCCATGCCAGAAGAACGTTACTTACCTAGGTGAAAACATATTTCGTAGCTCAGTGAATGTCGCATATCAGCAACGTTCTCTGCAATAGCGGAAATGAAGTCTTTATTGCATTGTGCAGGCATTTTAAAACTATCCATAGTTGCACACAAGCGATGAGGTGAATTCGGTTGTTCGGATGTACGGGAAAGATCATAGCTGTAGCTCTATTTGCCAGCGGATGCGAGATAATTGCGTCATCAGTAGTGAAGCCCGTCTTTTCGAATGATTGTGCCAAATTTCCCCTCCATTACTTCCTGCTCTCCTTTCGAATGAATACACAGGATGTCTCGGAAAACGTGCGAAGAAATTCGACACTTGATGCACACTTGTACTCCTTGAAATGTACACGAGTTATTTTTGTTATCTTCCCGCTACAGAGTGGCTGGGATTTTCAGAATGTGGTGCCAGCTAGTGAACTTGATAAATTTCGTTTGATGACCACCATCAGGAAATCTTGCTTCGCACACCATGAGGACTGGGCAGTAAAAGCCCTCTGTATTTGCCCTGCTCCAAAAAGTGAAGGCTTTCCGACAGAAGAAAATAAACGTATTTTCCACCGTCTAATCAAACTGATCACTCAGTACGACTGATACTAATCATACACGCTGAAAATGAATACTATTAATGGTTCAAAGATGGGTTCCCAAAGTTTCACGAGAAACATTTTGGTCCAAATATTACATGAGTTCTAAAAACTGGTAGCCGCTGTTTTCACTGTTTTGATTGAACTGATAATATGAAAATCCTCTCTGTATCTAAGAATGTTTGATAACATTTCTACAAAATGGTGGTCTCACATGCGCATCTACTTCGAAAGATATAACATCATCTGGCTTTTTTTAGGGCAGTAGCAAACAAGCTTTTTTGAGGAGGGAGAGGGGAGGGAGAGAGAGCGAGAGAGAGCTAGTTTTTATCAAATAAAACGCGACAGAGCGAGTGTGGAGGAAAGCAGTTTTTATCGTATTTTGAAAAATCATTTTTCTTGATTGAGGCCACTCTGGAAAAGAGCTCTTCAATTTCTTTACACGTTCCCCGAAATACTCGGTGCATCGATTCTGAGTTAGCGTCAACCGCACGACAATAATTTCATAACAGATCCGTTCTCAGCAGTGGCATGACCAGGGGGGATCAGGGTGTCTGGACCCCCTCCTGTGGTTTCATCAAATCGTATTTTTCTAATTTAAGCATTTTCTCTGCTGTAAATGGGTAAGGTGCTACCTGCCGGTGCTCGTTGAACTCACTGTCATAAACCACGGGGCTAGTGATACGGATATTCGACATGAAGATAGCGCAGTTGATGTAGGCCGATTCCCAGCAAGAAGAGAAGAGGGCTAAGGCAGCCCTAAGAGGCTCCCCGATGTCCCTGAGGTAATGCTCGAAGGGGCGGTTCCAGGGCCCGGGTGAGAGCAAATGAAAAGAGAAACACCCTCTCCCCCTTTGGTCTCGACCAAACCCCCTCTCCCCCTCGAACACTATATTGGCTACGTCACTGGTTCTCAGCATACACACTTGTAAGCGGCTCCTCACTTCACGAGTTCATTCCAGTGTAGGCTAACAGCAAATCACTCAAATGTATTTTTAGAGGGTCGAACCTCGATACCAACAGTGGATGTCGGTTCTTATTTTGAGGTGATAAAATCTACACTGCAGTTATCTTATTTGTCGCTCGACATGAATGTACGTACTTGTACGAATGCAACTTAAACACTCGTACTCGTAAAACCAGTTGCAAGCTCCAAGTTGTATACGTACTATGTAATAAGAGCCGGGCAGCGGTCACTGACTGCAGCTGCAGCGCGTGTGGTTGGAAAGACGAATAATTTGTACCTACATATTACCAATACCATGTATATATGTAATCGAGGTTTAGTTATTTTTCGTGATACGGCCGTGAACCAGTCGCAAGGTCTGGGAATCGTCGAAATCCGCCAGTTCGTGAATTGTGAGACTTGTGTCCGATGAACCATCAATATTCATTTTATACGGCGGCATATCTGGCGCTCCCGCCTATGCAGCTGGGGCCTTTATCGGTACCAAAAACTGATGGTCTACGAACCCTCCCAAGAAAACTATTACCAGGATATGAGGAAAGCGGTTGTTTATTCCGTTCTTTTCATCGCCGAACACGCCATCTCTTGGTACCTAACTAGAATCTACTGCGCTACTGTAAGTAACCGTTTGCATTTGCTTTCCCAAATGAAGTAATTATTTCTGTAGAACATTTTTTTTTCTCTTTCATTTTTTCCTTTTCTCCTGTCTTCCGCCTAAGATCGAATTCAAATGCAATAAAACGCGTAGCAGCTGGCCGGTCCTTCTCTCGCCGAATGAAATAATTCCACGTGTGTATAATGAAAACGATAAAATTTTCTCGAGCAGAGCTTTTATCGCCGCCTGTGCCGGCCATCCGACCGGCGAGTAATTAGCGAGCACCATCAACAAGACACAACAGGAACGGCAGCTTTTCAGGTTGGAGTTTGAAATCAGGAAGTGGGGAAGAAGAAAGAAATGAGAAATGAGAAACCAAACGCGGAAAGTATACGCGTTAATTCCGGCTATGCAAAGAGGAAAAAAGTCGCCGCTTAAGGAAAAGTCGAGGTCAGCGTTCTTGGCATACCACTGAGTATGAACTTTCAGTTGTTCCAACTGGATAGAGGTAACGCCAACTCCGAAATATTCACGAGTTTTCGCCTCGATTTGGAACGTACAGACCATGTCAAGGTGTGTTCGAGTATGGTCATCCACATTTTATTATTTCTACGGACTTAGAAATTCGCGAGGCACTTTAGACGGCGTTTCCCACGGCACATCCGCGTTCATAGCGCGACTACTTCTCCAGGAGAGGGGGACAACTCGGAGCAAAATTACAAATTTCACGTCCAAGAAGTAAAACAAGCCAAACAAGCAAAAAAGTCAACCTTTCTTCTAGGTGGGGGAAGAGCAAGCCATCGGTTCAGGAAACCATGGCGTTACAATGTGATACCCTTATTTACCCCCCTCCGCTGGATGCTACCAGCCTGAGTGAATCTACAAAAGTGATATGTATAATATAAAGGAACGGAAGTGGGTTAGTGTGCAGACAAATTAGCTAGTTCGTAAACTATCTAGATTATAAACTAGCAGTTAGTTCACATATACTAGGAAAATGGAGTATGATCATAATTGAGTAAAATAACTAGCTAGTTTGCATACTAGGTTATTTTATAAGCTAACTCGCTAGTTCGGTAATTAAATGTTTATTCTGGCCGCGGGCAGTGCTAGTATCACGCACAACGAAAACGTGACAATAGGCGAGCGGCGCGGGTGGTAGGCGGACGCTTTCTTTAAATCGATCGAAATCGATTTTTATGAGCCAAGGTATTTATAGGAAATTTTACGCTCTACAAATTTTGTTCTCTTTTTTCTACTTAATGACTTCGTTCTCGACTTATTTTGAGATAACTCAATTACCATTCAAATAGGAAAATCGTCCCGATCCAGTTTTCAATTTTGCCTATTGTAGCGCCCCTAGCTCATACAATGAAAAACGAGTAAAGTATTGACAAATTGTAAGCTAACTGAAACCACTGGTTATTTTGCAAACAAATTAGCTGTTATGAGAGACAGCTGGGTATTTTACAAAAAAAAACAACAAAAAAAACTTGAAATGTGAAGAAAATAGGGACTCTTCCACAAGCTTCTCAAGTAATTAGCTAGTTCCTAAAACAGTGGCTAGTTTACAAAGCATCTAGCTACTCTAAAAAGTAACTAGCTAGTTTAGAAACTAGCTAGCTAACCAAAAGAATGTTTTAGTAGGTCATCATGGAAACCAACAGGTTAGCATGTAAAACTTTTTCAATGGTATACCAATCAACTGGTTAGTATGCAAATCAGTTGGCTAGTATGCAGCACGGTTCGCTACCGAAACTGAATCTGAATCCGACTCTTCAAGTTATTTAAGAAATTATGCTGTCTCTGAAGCCCGAATCCGAAGCTAAGTGTAATAACCTTGCGAGGGAAAAGCCGAAACTTATGAAGTTCATAATATCTACGATTTTCCAGAAGCTGAAACGAAGTCGTAATTTAGATTTTAATGGCTTCGGTTTCGGCTTAATGTCATACTGCCGTGATCCGTGATACAGGATTTTGACGTATATCCGCTCGAAAATGTCCCGGGAAAAGTACCTAAAGCTGGCTAGTACTAAGGTACTATTAAGTATTAACACTTTTCAATGATCGAAAGATCGAACTTCTCGTCTCAGATCAGTCCAGTTGTGATTGGTGAACATTTTTGGTATTAGAAAAGAATGAGATGACCAAATGATGAGAAGTCGAAACTTGAAGCTGAATCTGAAGCTGAAGCTGAGGTAATCATATCAGTGAAGCTGTATCCGAAATCGGAAGAACAACATAGACATTTCTGACGCCAAAACCGAATCAGAAAGATCCTTCCATCTTGAAATTAAGCTGAATCCAAATCTAAGTTCATAAGTTTCGGCTTTCCCAACCCTGGTACGCAGATCACCTGGGTAGCATGTAAACCAACTAGCTAGTATGAAAACCAACTGGGTAGTGAGAAAACTAACCAGCTTGTATGCATACTCACTGATCAGTATGTAAACCAACTGGCAAAAACATAAGAATTGTTTATTAGTACAAAAATCAGTTAGTATGTGAGCCAAATGGCTAGTATGCAAACTAGCTGGGTGGTATGCAAAACAACCAGATATATGCATACTAACTAGCCAGTAAGCAAACCTTATTCAGTGGTACACAAATCAACTGGCTAGGTTTGCTGTAGTAAAAAATAACTAATTGGTTTTCATACTAACCAGTTGGTTTGCATACTAGCCAGTTGGTTTACATACAAATCAATGAATATGCATATGAACTGGTTGGTTTTCATACTAGCTAGTTGGTTTGCATACTAACCAGTTGATTTGTGTCCTAACAGATGAAGTTTACATATTAGCCAGTTTTGGTTAATGTACTATAGTCAGTTAGTTTTCATACTAGTTGGCCGGTCTGCCTACTGCCAAGTTGGTTTGCATGGTAGCCAGCTGGGTGGCTGGTTGGTTGGTATACTACCAATTGGTTTATGTACTAGCCCTTTCTTCTGGTTAATGTGGGTTACTGAGCGAAAATTATTTTTTAGGTTCGTATAAATTATCGAAGAACCCTTAGTTGGTTTGCAAACCAGCCAATAAACTGATTAATACGCACGCTTTGGAAGTCGCAGCCTAATAGCTCACAAACTACATAGTTAGTTAGTATGTATATTCACAGGGTTTGTATGTACATCAGCAACGACATAAATAACAATGTGATACGAATGGCGAAGTTTCACGGTTGTGCCATAAGACAGATATAAGGATATAACTGTAGCGCCGCTGTCAAATTACTCTGCTTTTACATTAAGTTATATGGGAGTTCTGGTCACGTTTTACGACTTTACTCGAGAAATATGCCTTTTTACGAACAAGTCAAGAGAACTACGTAAATTAATACAGCCCAGGATTTAATAAATGAAAAAATTGCAGTAGTTCTTGCATTATCACTTAAGGCTTGGATTTTCAAAATACGCATGTTCGTATTTGGTAATTTTGTACATGACCTGTCAATAGCATTTATCCCTTTTACATCTCGAAGTAAAATGACATCAATAGGTATGTTAACGCATATTTTAGCATGTTTCAGATTAAATCCTTCATTTTGCATGTTTGACCTATTTTGACGCATATTTACAAGATATTTGGCCATTTTCTTCGTTTTATCCCATATTTTCAAACTTTGGAAATTCCAAAAAAAAGAATCGTAAAAAAAGCATCACTATCTTTTGTTAATCAAAATAGACGCCCATGAAAAAATTAAATTAAATTTGAAATTGTCAAAAGCACTGCAAAAAGACACGCATATAAGAAACCCATATTACTTTTTCTGTCCCAAACGCATATTGTTACATATTTTCGCTTTTTAGCGCATAATTTTAGCATATTTTTGAACAAAACGCGCATATTTTGACAATTTTAGAACACAAAACACAAAAGTCCAAGTCCTAGTTACCATAGTTTTGATTTCTGAAATCTGCAATCTGCAAAATACAATTTTGGGAAAATCCATGGAGATTGACAAACGACAATGTTCAACGAAGTATTTGTTCAAATAAAGTTATTTAATCGAAATCTACCGCAATTTGTTTCGAAATAAGAAAAGGTTGTACTTGCAGATTGCAGATTTCAGAAGTCATAAAACGCTGAAAACATAGGAACTACAGCAATTTTTTAGGGTTGGCAACGAGCCACTTGCGATCACCCCCCCCCCCATTATTCTTTCTAACCATCTTCAGTATTGTTTCACTGAATTAACTGCAGAATGTGTTTGTATTAGTTAGTAGAAATTTCCATGGACATTGTTATTTTTTCTTCCAACTATATTCAATACCTATTGTTTCATTGAATTGATTGCAAAGTGCATTCGTGTTGTTGATGAGTGATAAAACTGCGTGACTGCTGTCTGCAGCTTCACAGTTTCAACTACAACCGCGGACTGGCTTGGGGAGAATGGGAGAATCACCGGCCGGGCCCCTTGGACTGCGGGCCCACCCAAAATATGACTTGTTCCAGTATTCCCTCTTTACAACTTCCTTGCCAGTCCGCGGGTGTTGAACGATGAACTGAGTTTGAATAGTATGCGCACATGGGAGTGAACGTAAAGGTTTGGTAACATAACAAATCAATATCAGGTCGATAATTAATTATTTATTATTTTCATTGGGCTCGTTGAACAGTTGAGCTAAAGGCACTAGAACACCCAAGTGAAGACATATGCCATTTTTTAATCCAGCTTGTTTCGTAAAACGAAAATTGATCACGCGGTGGTAGCGGTGGTTGCCGCTCAGCCGATTTTCTTTTTATCGAATCGAACTGGATTAAAAATGGCGCGTGTCCTCACTCGGGCTGTTTTAGTCTTTTTAGTTGAGCACGCTAGGAATGAAATGAGCTATAAGGAGGACCGAATTTTTACTAATAACATAAGATAGATATCAAGTCGATCATGATTTACCAATTTTCATACAAAACAAAAACGTATCCATTGTTCGAGACTGTCGAGAGTCAAGATTCGCACATTCTTGCCGACCCTCCTCGAGTAGCGAGGTTATACTTGTTCGTTTATTATACACATATTGTACATGCATCGAAAGTGGAATTTAGTTTTCTTCATTGTTCCATAAAAAATGAATGTTTCTGGAGTAAAATCTAAAAATATGACCACCTCCTATGCATAGGGTTGTTACACGTCCACTATTTTACCGGTCGTCCATCATTTCATCGACTTGTCCAGTGAGAAAATAAAGACCCTCACCGGACAATAAAAATGTCCGATATTCTCAAAAATTCGTAAAAAGCAAAAAAAAAAAAAGTATTCTTTATAAATTACTGTTTTGAAGTACTTCTCTGGTATTTTTATGTGTCCCTCGTTTATTGTTCTACGTTTCTGCAAGTTCTTCTATCTTTGTGTACGTTTTTCTATATTTTTTAAATAAAAAGTAAATAGAAAAACTTTTAGTTCTTTAGTTGTTTTTTTGCTTTTTTTGCTTGTTGCGAATGTGTACTTTATTTCTAAAAATCAGATGTAGCAACCCTACCCACACATCGCAATTTAAGGACAGAGCAGGTAATTTGATTGTGACACCGTCTGAAGGGATAAATTTTGGAACAAGAAACTTACATTGCTTAGATGGCGAGTCACATCCACTGGTTACATATATTATCAGTTTGGAAACTACATTCGTTTTCGAAGCACTTGAACGAATTCCAAACATCCTAAACTTTGTACATACGATATAGCAGGTAGCTAAAAGTAGATACAAATAAAATGCAACGGCATCAAGGTGTAAATTCACATTATAAGAGGTATACATGCACTTCATATTGGACATCGATTGTTTCTGATATTCGCAAGATCGCAACTGCACTATGCTGCGGTTCATTAATATAGATTTGAATAAACACCTGCCAATTCGCTGTGTGCGCGTATACCCGTCTTCTTTCTCCTAAAACCAGTTGTGAACCATCTGGTTTAGTTTAACCTTGTTTTCATTGCAGCAATTCAATTGCAGCACCGTGGCGTCGATAGGATGTTCTATTCAAACTTTCTCGCGTTTCAGTTTTTCTATGTTCCATGTTCTACGATAGTATCAAGTGCGAAACACGTGCTCGATTAACATTCGAATTGGCGCATAAGAACAGCTGACTTCGACTGATATGGGTTTCGGCACAAACCTGCCCAAATTGAGCATATTATAAGGTATGACGATGTCTGGGATGGAAGAGAAATTCAGGACTCTACATCAAGAGAAAAGCGTTTTGGGAAAACAATAATACGGTATTGTAGATATACGTTCATTCAGCTTTGAGGAATGAATACCTAAATAATCAGAAGAAAAAAATAGAACGGCATTGGGATTTAGAAGTTTAATACACGATACCTATTATGTAATAATTCAAATGCGCTTTAGGTGATCAATACTGCACAAAACATAGTGAAAATGTTTTTATAAACACTATAAATTCACTGAAACTCGTCCAGACTCTTTAACAATAATTTGAGATTCATTAAAATACGTTCAGACTCCTCAAGCCTGCGTTGGAACTGGTCAGAGAATAAGACTTCGTTCAGCCTCATGTAATGAGAACCGTAAAGGTTATATTGACGACTTGTTAACATGTCGGACATGCCAAATGGACCTTCTTTTTTGGAGCCAACGCTTTTAGAATGTTGCCAACTTCAGATCCGATTTTTTTGCCTGCTGATGACACTATTCTGTCAACTTGACAAATATTTTCAGAAAGAATAAGCAAAACTCTTTTGAAATACTACGAACTGAAGGTTAATTTTACCATATTTACCAACTCTGTTATATGTCATGGGTGAGACACCCCTCTCCCTCATCGATTCGTCTCATGTCAGAACTCAGTTAAATACATCATAACTAGTTCAAAATCCCAAAACCATTTCAAAAATTGCTCAAGACTTTGCTAAGACGCCTCAAGATTCATTAAGATTCTTTCAAGACTCAATGAAACTCGCCAACACGCTCACTGAAACTTTCTGTGGATCTGCTGCGATTCACTGAACTCGCCAAGGTTTATTAAACCCCTAATAGAGCTCATCAAGATTCCATGAGCCTCATTAAAATTCGTTAAGACTACACTATAAACTCATTAAGATAAGACTCTTCAAATGTTTTAGAAGTCTGTTTAGACTACCGTTTTAAAACTCGTAGAGTGGCTTGGTGGCCGAGTGGATTCGGACGCTGCCTCCTAAACCACGGAACGCGGGTTCGAATCCCAGTATGGACGGCGAATTTTAAAGATTAAAATATGACAAGAAAATAATAGAATACAAGAATATATGAACAACTCTAACATCCGATCAAGCAAAACCAATTGTAGCAAGAGGTGGAGTTCAATCCTATTGTTCCGCCGGAATTCAAAAATACCACAATTGGGTTAGTTATACCTATAGACTACTAACACCTGACTAGTCTGGTGTGCCATGCAGGATGCATGCCCCTTACAGAGAAGGAAAAACTCTTTCATAACCATTCCCCAGTAATGGCTTGTCACCAGAGGGAATTAGACTATAACCCTTGTATCAAAAATAATTGATCAAGGAGGCCTATGTCCCAGTGGGTGGACCGAAACATCTGTTTCAAGGCTGTATTTATTATTTAAAACTCGTTAACGTTTGGGCAAGTTTCCTTCCTGAAAGCCTCACTGATACTCCAACAAGACTCAAAGAATCATCAAATTACGCTAATACTTCATTAAGACAAATGACGACGAGGCTCAATTTACAATTTGGTTTTTTTTTATGAAAAAGAGAAGGGAGAAGGCCCTTCGTTTCTTCTGAGATAATGTGAAAGTCATCTATGTGGTTTCTAATGTCTCTCTAAATCTCTTCTCTTTGTCTTGGACGACATACCGACCGAGAACTGAAGAATCTTGACTCATGGCTCCCGGGTTCTTGTTCTCCATTTCCTGTCCCTTCTAGAAAAGCAGTACATCACTCGTCTGTTTTTACCGCAGCGAAGGAATTTCTTCATTTGAGGGGAAAGGTGATCTTAAACACTACGTAAGACTTCGGCCCGCTTAGAGCTTTCTTCAGTCAGTTCTGAGTTTTTGTTTGCCAGTCTTACAAGGTTAACTTGGCTACTACGAAATTACATATATTCACACATAAGCGTAAATAGTCGAGCTGGATTGGGGGAGGGGTGTTCATGTGGAACTGACAAATATCAAAATAATGCGAAATTTTATTTCACTCCAACGTGTCTACTAGAATTGATAAGCAAAAAATATGACTTCAGATGACCTTTATCCAGTTTCTTAGTAGCCTCAAGAAATTTTTGCTTGCTCTAGTCGCTTACTTTTCTGTTGCGTCTTGACTTCATGTTACATTTAAAACATCACACCTATTCTTTCTTTTTATTTCATTCTTAGTTATTTTTGAGTTAAACTGAATTCACTGGGACTAAAGTCTGCTGGCACATCGAGCGTAACCAGTGTATACAAGTAGCAAACGCAAAAATTGCCAGTGAGTGTTGCTCACATTTCACTGGCTGACTATTTACTCATTAGCTAATATCTGTACCTACAATAAATTTATGTTATTTTGGCACAGTTCCCCCCTCCCCCAACAATTCAATATGTAAAATAAAAATTCTTTAGATGACCAACAGCGAAAAAAGATGACTTCACAGATGACATCGATGACTTCTTTTCAAAATACTGTAGATGACTTTAGAAGACATAGATGACCGGTAGATACTCTGCACTCGCATAATTTTCATTTTTTCAGAAGGGGGGGGCTTTCAGAGAGTTGGGAGTTAAGCCCCTGAGGCCACCCTTATTCACGCCTATGTATCTATGTATTCACAGTTTCGATTTTACATCTACCTTTTCCCCACCCCAACTCAAATTATAAAGTCATCGTCAACTGATAGCAAAAAAATTAAGACTTTTTTGATAACCGACCAGTCGATATTCATTAATAATATTAATTAGAAACTTGCACAATTTGAAATAAAATTAGTAATTGAAGGCATTTCAAAATTCGGTTACGATGAAAATATATACGTCTAGTATTGCGGGATGGGAGGGATAGAAAACATTTTTCTAATGATGAAGACATTGCGGATGAAGAGAACAACCATCTTTTCATTAAAGCTCCTGGTCATTGTGAAAAGTTACAGACCCCCCCCCCCTCGATTTTTGATATTTCTGGAATGGTTATGAAGAAACTGTGAAAACCACTTTTATCTAGAAATTTCTGAAGAATATTCTACTTCTATTAACGAAAAGTCTCACTTGTGGAAATGTTTCGACAATACAAATGAGCCCATTTAGGATTTGAGGTAAAATTGTTTTCAGTCCCGATCACCTCGAAGTCACAAACATGCTTTCCTCAATATGTTGTTTTTGCCTCGATTTTGGGTTCTGCATTCTGATTAAGTGAAACAGCGGGCACGTTTTGCCTCAAACTCCACTGTTTGCGTGCTTGTGTGCTGAGGCTTTTTGACCATCATTCCAATCAAAATCCTACGGTGCTTAATTCTCGAGAAAAATTTGGTAAATCTGATTTTTCCTGTTTTAAAAGAGGAATTTAGCGCGTGTATCGACTGATCGAACGGCAGAAGTAAGTCTGTCTGAGAGGTGCTAGAACATATAAACCGTGACTTTATTGCAACTAATGTTCTGCCTGGCCGATCGAGGGGGAAAAAGGACAATGAGTGAGAAGAAGAAGAGCGTGGTTTAGAAAATATCACGAGTACGAAATACAGGTATGCAGGTAACAAAAGACGTTTGTGAGATATTCGCATCATGCTACGCAGAAAGTGATCAGGCAGGACGATTAGACGATTTATACATAAATATACATTCGAGAGGAGAGGATTGTCGAACTTCACATTCAAAAGTCCAGTGAGGAGGATAATCGACCCGAGTCTTTCTGAGACATTTGAATCACGACACACGCACGCACATAACCAACCTGGACGGGACCACTGCTATCAAAAAATCGATCCCATGAAATAACTATTGGAAATGTTAGCCTAATGGTGCACCAGTGCTGCCTTACTGTTATCGGTGATGTTACAGATAACAAAAACAGGATCACGGGGGCGGGGAATTTATCCAGTAAGCGAAAGTTATTTTCCTCGTGCATTTTAGTTTTCACGCTGTTTCCACCGAGTTACGCCACACAGCATCCGCTCTAATTTATGCATTTCCAATCCTTCAGGCATGCCTTCCAAAGAACCATCCACTCCTGTGTGGCATCTGCAGGGCATAGCTGTAGAAATACAGCAATGCCAGAGAATCTCGAATGCAGCCCAGACTGTTACCTCGATAAATACGAAATTAACACGGAAAACAGTGCACTGTGTACACGGTGCGCGGCCAACGACCATAAGAGTCACGCTCCCGCCGAAACCCTAAGCTGGCCGCGCACTCTCGAATTCGACAATACGGTATTTCGATTTTCGAACGCCGCGTATCCTCCTCTCTCGACGTTCACTCTCTACAAACAAAATTATTATCATCCTCGTACTCGATACGAACATTCTCTATTATTTCCTCAATTCGTTCGATGTTTTCCCCTTAATCTCCAAGTATAATAAGCCAGCGGCAGTCGTCTTATCTCTTTTCCAGCAGATTGTTTAAATCAATAATAAAAAAAAACAAAAAACAAGACGTGATTTCTACGTGGCTCGTGCACTGATCAAGGGAACGGCTGGCCGTTTCATTTCCGCAAATTGTCTCAGTATAACAACTCCGTGTCCGTGTGCTCCCTACATTAGATCGGGACAAAGCAAAATGCAAAATAAAAAATAAAAAAAAGAAAGGGAAACATGTCCTGCATCGATTTATGGCAAATTACGATTAACATATTATGCCCGGGCCTGTATATCGTCTACAGATAGTACATACATGTCAGAGCATGAAAATATATATCGGCACGTACCCATGATTCAATTGTCCACCACCACAAGACCATAACACAACCAGTACAGAGGTACAGACCGTCATCATCGGGACTTGCTACCTTGAGTTCACGACGACCATACTGTACAAGGCACTTCTAAAATGCGCGATACCGTTTGGTTTCTTTTCCAAGATCTGAAGGCCGAGGGGGCAGGGGATAGGAGCTGGTCGTCGTCGTGGAAAGCGGAATCGCGACGAGCGCCACTGCAGCCCATTCGCGAAGAGAGTGAGAGAGAGAGAGAGAGAGAGAGAGAGAGAGAGAGAGAGAGAGAGAGAGATGAAATCGTCGGGTACGAGAGTCGGATCGAAGAGGAAACCGGATCGCAATGGAAGTACGAACAAGATACCAAATAAAGTAATCGTAACAGTAGGTTATCGATGAAACTTTTAAGTTACAATTAATGCACCGTTTCAACGGTCGTCTTCCTCTTCGGTTCCGCGTAATGACACTGGAGGTTCTGCGTACTGTGTAGCCTCCATTAATCGACACGCAATTACACGAATCCACAATCCGTTCAGGTTCAAATAAGGCAAATTCCGCTAAGCACTTCTCCTCGCTTTTTCTTTTCATATCTTTCCCTCTTACAGTCTTTCTTCCACACACAGATTTCCAGCCATTCCCAGTCCATGTAGATAATCCAGACTAAAGTTAGACTAAGATTTCGAGTTGTACTGAATAACTCTTGCTCCAAAACAAGATTAAAACTCTGAAATCACAACAAGTGCCAATTCTGGCTTCTTTGTAAGAGAAAAATGAAATTTGGAAATCATCCGATTCATGTTATAATGCTGCGATGTGGCAATAAAATAAAATTCAGAAAACAAAAAGCAATACACCCGGTTTTCGCGAATAGTAGGTAGGTACACTCGGCATCTTAGGAAAAAACACTGAGTGGAAAGGGAAAAGGGGATGAGGAGGAAGGGTTATTTAAATTGATGCAATTTTTTTCATTTTACTTTAAAAATTGTGAGTCACTCGAGAGTTTGCTCATTGAGCCTTGAGCCTTAATTAAGCAAGTTTAGAAGAATCTTGAAGTGTCTTAAATATCTATGTACATAATCATTGTAAGTCGTACGAATGAATCTTACGTACTCGTAAATGACCTCAAAGAAATCTAAAAGCGCATGATACAGTTTTCAAGGAGTCTTAGCGAGTTGGAAGAATCAGAAGAAATCTCAGACAAGCCTGAAATAATCTTAAACAAGTCTGGAAGAGTCCTAAAGAAATCCTGAGGAAATGTAAACAAGCCTGGGAGAATTCTATAGTCGTAAAGAGTCCGGAAAGCACAAAAAATAGTCTTAAACAAGTCTGAAAGAGGCCTAAAGTACCTTAAATATCCTGGTAGGGTTTGGAACACGTGTGACTGGGTTTCGAATAGTCAGGCAATCCTGAAAGAATCTTAAACGAGATTGAAACAGTCTTCCAAAAGTCCTGCCTCTTGGCCAGTCTGAATGAAAAATATTCCAATCAGACACGGAATAGTCTTAAATAAGTCCAAAAGAGTGTTCAAGAGTCTTAAAGAAATCTGGAAGTCTTCAACAAGTCTGAGCGGATCATCTCGCGTTTTATTCTAGTTGATCAAAAGCTCAGTACCCCCCCCCCCCACACACACACACACGAACAGTATATTCATGTAACTGAGAGGTCTTGAAAATATATTTTATTTCAGGCCTTGATAGTTAGTAAGGCCCAATCAAGCTCATCTCTTTTCAAGATTTCTGTTACATTATTTGAAACGAAATCCGGTAGGAGCATCGATTAGAAAGCACTTTTACAACGAGGATCACGCGACCTCCCAAATGCAGTTTTTTTTCCCCCCGAAACACACGGTGACGTCCTTTGCTTCGTGAAAATTCAACCTTCGGTTAAAATATAAGCCGACTTACCTTTTCGGATTAACAGACTGGTAACTCTTCGTAGTGCCTCTCGCGGAGAACGTTGAAAAAATTTCGGCGACAGATTGGGCGGTAATGTGAGCGGCTTCCTCGCCTCGCGCGCCTCCCACACACCACCGGCGGGAGCACTCGGGCTCAAGCCCTGCGGCGTTAGTCGGTCCAGGTGCTCGACGGACGCCGGTCTCGGCTGCCTGTGTCGTGGATACCAGCCTCGACCAGGACCCGTTAATCTTAGCAGCTCTGCGCCGGCCATTGCGTCTCCCAGACACGTCCCGTGACCGGCTCCCACATTTCTCATGTAGCC
The DNA here is from genome assembly GCA_031841125.1 of Acanthococcus lagerstroemiae. Classification (NCBI taxonomy): domain Eukaryota; kingdom Metazoa; phylum Arthropoda; class Insecta; order Hemiptera; family Eriococcidae; genus Acanthococcus; species Acanthococcus lagerstroemiae. The sequence continues at coordinate 35,683,121 of CM063108.1, read as the reverse complement.
GGAGGTCTGAATGCCTGCGACAGAGAAGCACGTCGTCCGCGAATTAATTAACGGTCGAGAGAAATAAATGCTCGATACAAAATGTCTCGCAAATGTTAATCAAAATTATACACTGAATACTAGCTATGCGAGATCGGTTACGGAACAATAAATAAGAGAATAATCTGAATACTGTTAGAACTTATGTGATTTACTATTGGAAAGAGCGGTCAAGAATTTATTATTCGTATAGTAAACGACATGGACAGTTTGTCCACGAGAGAGTAGTACTCAGAGATTGCCCTCAATCCAGCCAAATATGACCAACGCTTTGCATATCCAAATTTAAGGTAATATTTTGAAACTATCTTTAACAGAAATTCCACGACTGCGATAGCCAGGGATGTAGAGGTACCGAAATGATTTTATTGTGGAGCAGAATGGTATTTAAAGTATGCAAATTAAAACTGAAGTTTGCTATTCAACAACCAGGATAAGAAAATTTCCACTTTTTAATTTCGAGCCAGCTGTCAAACGGAGTCTGTTTTAAATTTGCCAAATTTCTGACAAAATTATCTGGAAAAAGGTGGAACCCTATGTACTTCCTTCATTTCGTCTTTGAAGGCACCGACAGAGCTGGCAGTCTCAATATGAATTACAGAGGTAACATCCAAATCTAAACCGAACACATGATACCTTCACTTTCGCATTTGCTTAGTACGTAACCACGCGATAAACAAGACGAAGTCCGAAATGAAGTACCTATGACACATTATCTCTCATCAGTCTTCCTATCAGCATTCATTTCATTCAACAAAAAAACAAATTAATAAATTTCAAACTGCGAATGCTGTTCAATGAAAGAACAGATAAAGAGTATAGGTCATGGACTCTGAACTTCACTGAAGGAAAACAGAGAAACAATAAGCCGTTGACCAAATTATCACGACCGACCTTAAAACAATTAAAGCTGGTCGAGAAGGTGATGCGATAATGAAAAATAAATACCTATATACTCTTTATTCAAACTGACACCAATTTTCCCTGTCTGTTAGGGCGAACCAAAAGAAGGCGATACAAAAACACTGGTTGTTAGCTACTGTTCAAAGGGTAGCTTTTCAGCCAGCATCGGGTCCAACTCAAACGTTGCTTCATTGTGCGGCAAAGACGAGCAGTAATCCAAAGGCATTGTCTGGGTGAGCTGTAAACGTTGGGACCTCACTTTTCGCCTTTCTGTCCACAAAATGCGAAACGTTCTTCACCAGCAAACATCCGATTTGATGGATCTGCTCTCGTCAACTGTGCTCCTTAATAAGATTGAAAACGCTTTTGTACCGGCTTCTTTTGGTCAATCATCCCCACGGAAAGCGAAAGCGGATTTCAATTCGGATACGGACTTACGTCTTGGATATTATTCGAAACATTTAACCAACTAAAAAAGTATAAACGGATAGAACACGAACAGTATAGCGGATCTCCAAGATAGGTATCACACACGAAACCCGGAAGGGGGTTAGTACTCAAATATGGACAGTTTTCGCATCTGACAAAAAACAACTGGAGCGGGCAAATATTTCTGAATTTCTGAAGCTAAATTGTAAATTCAATCAAAATATGAATAAAAAGTCTTCACGAAGATGAGCAGGTAAAACACCGATTAGTAACGGGTCACCAATACCATTTTCATAACGAAGAGGGAAATAATGAAATAATGGTTCAATACCGATAGTTTCGATAGTCAGCAGAAATCACACTATCCATAGTTAGTAAAGTAGCTGACATCTGGCGGATGTTTTTGGCAATCTTATCATGGTATCAACGTTTTCAGGATTATTCGGATTCCGCAGGCCTCGCGGCGCGCTACTGTCGTCTTACTGATAAGAAAATGAAAGAGTGATCAAAGTGGTACTATAACATATAACTACTAAGTAGCAAAATAAAAGTAAATCAGAAGTAAGGTGTAAGGAAAAGTGGAACACCAAACTAAAACGGATAAGAAACCAAATTACAATGTTGGTGAAGAATATTTACGAAAATCGTATAGTCGTATGTATGTCGTATCTTTCTATCATCAGTCATCAGTCATCACTCTTTCGTTGGTTATAAAAACGTCCACCAGATGCCTCCACTTTGTTGCGGAATCCGAATCACCTCTCTTTTGTTGGTTATAAAACTATTATTGATGCCGCCACTTTGGGCACTGAATTAATTTTTCCTCAGGACAACGTTACGTCTAAGATAATTTTTCAGGACCCATTTGAAATTTGAAGTAAGGCTGTGTTTCTCAAGTAAAGTAATTATAGTAAAATTTGAAGTAGAACATGATTAATTGTAAAAATTTGTGAAATGAACTTATCTAGTATTATTTGTATAAACACTTATAATTTATTTATTTAATTTACTTTCTGAGTTATCGCTTTTTGATATTAATAACTGTCTAGTTTTTATTTATGTTTAGTTTTTATGAGACAAATCGCATTCATTTTTATTTTTCTCTTTATTATAATGATTATGATACATGATATTGTTTGACAACTTGCATTAATAAGGCTCTTGTTTTTCAATCATTCGAACATAGTAAAAATAATTATACACTAGTTCTCATCTTACAGAAAAATGTAAATAAATAAACTCTGATCATCGAACATTTTTAATCCTAGTTTCCCACCTCATTTCCAATTTTAGTTCAGTAGAGTAAAATATACAACATTCCAATTCCATTGCAAAAACGCTCAATAAAATTTTCAATAGTTACCGATAATAGGACCTACAATGTTTTAATTAAATTAATACGGTCAACCTCAGGACGATCACATTTATCAATATTATTAAATAATTTACTTTCTTCAAAAAAAGTGACTACTTTTTTTCATTTTACAATATTAATATATTGTTTCAACGGTAATTATAATTTTTATTTGCATTTTACTTGAATAGAACTTTTATTCCTCGCGACATAAGTCGCCTCGCGCTTCTTATGCTGAACTTAAATTGAGGAAACTCGTGAACGACTCAACCGATTGTCATCAAACTTTCACCAATACAACTTCGAGTACTTCTCTATAATGTACCAAAATTTGGAATCAAATGATTCGATAGTTCCTGAGATTTTTGTGCCACAAATTTTGTCCTCAAGGAAAACTCACGAACGGCTCGACCGATTGCCTTCAAAAGCTTATTTTAACAACTTCGAGTACTTCTCCATAATATACCAAAATTTGGAATCAATTGATTCAATAGTTTCTGAGATTTTCTTCCCACAAAATTAAGATGTACATATATATATATATATATATATATAAAAGGAAACCTGAAATTCAGCCACTATTACAGTCGTGTTCTAAACACTCTGAAACGCAAAAAAAACATTGCCCCCGCCCCCAACTTCACAACTGTGACGAGTGTAATACCTCCCTTTTCTTCGAAAAGTCGGTAAAAACCTGTAAAATGATACCCATATTGACGTTTTTAGCCTTTAGCTAGCCAATGAGACCACGTTAACTGTTAGGTGTAAGCCAAAGCCAATCGTTTGGAAACGTTGGCTTTTAGCCAAGTTTTTAGCTCTTCCGATTGGCTAAGCAGCCCTGTTTGAAAATACAGCGTATCCACACTGATAAGAAACATTTTCTTGAGTGCGGAAAGCGAGGAGGGTCCGATGCCAGCGCACCACCGGTCCTACTGATAATTTTTTAAGGTACCTGACAGCAATGGTAAGAGAGTCCCGAAATTTCTCTCAAGAATGTATTCAATTACCATAAGTCGACAATAAATCATCGATATTTTTTAATGTAATTCTAATGACAAAAGCACATACGATCGGAATTCCACGATCGAAAAAGGTACCCTGAGCTGATGCCTGCTAATGCTATATAGTTCCTACCGCAACCAGGAGTTAGGAGCTAGAAGCTACGAAAAATAAATCAAAATACCATCATAGGTAATTCAAAATAATTACCGAAGTTTTCCTCTAGTTTTATTCTACAAAATATCAACACATCAACAGTGCTCAAAAATATCGATATTACTATCGATAATCGTCGCGACGCTAGAGGGTAGTTTAAAAATTTGCGTCTGATAACAAAAACAGCACGAACGGGCTTCATTTTTGAATTTCTACAGCTATGAGTATATTTCATTAAAAACCGAATAACAAGTCCTCACGGAGAGAGGTTCGTCCCCCAGCCCTCTTTTGTAGACCCGTCGCTGAACACAGCACTGCATGAGTAACCGGCATTCGTTATTGCATTCATTATCACGATTCAATCGAACATTCAACACTGGCGCGGGTTCAGTTTAGTTCACAACTACGTTGCCGCAATTCTTCAGTCAACGTATCACGTAGCAATGTCATGCTCAGACAAATACGAAAAAGTAAATAATACATATTGCACGATTCGATCACAAGAACAGTAAATGTCAGTATTTTTGATACCATAGCGAGGTGATAAAGAAATTACGATGAACTCAGACTTCACTTGAAGCAGGAAAAAGACTTCAAGAGTTTCAACCATGAACTATTTGTTACAACTATAAATCAAGCGTTATTACGAATCCGATAAGTTGTGGCTATGGATTGGGTCATAGCTTGGGGCATATTATTATACCATGACTTGAGCTTCAGCTTTAGGCTAAATCATTTTTATCTGGCCTCTACTTCAGCTTCGGCTACGGTAGAAAATTGGCTGCGACTTTAAATTTTTCCTTGTCAACTTTCATGTAATTAATAAAGAAGCAAGATACGTTGAAAGTTTTCTGAAATAAGAAAAATTAATTCAAAACTACCAAATTCTTCTACTTCAAGGAAGTGCTGGCGATTCTCTTTCTTGTCCGAGGGGGAGAGAAGTGGCAAAAAATTTCAAATTTTAAACTGAAAAGCAAAAAAAAGTTCTTGTCTTTGAAATCTCCTAAGTGGCCCCTTAATTCTTATATTTTTTATACCTGACGCGGAAAAAATCTTATTCAGTAGTGATAGGGTGGGGAAAGTAAGTAGCCCCTTCTGTCTCCTCCCCCACTGCCGAACTTCTTCAAGGTCCTTTTCCCATGATTGATCCAAATGCTAGAAGTCCGTTATATGGTCAGAATGAAGCTGTATTCAATTCACTTCGGCTTCGAGCAAAACAATTTATTCCGCTTCAGCTTCAGCTACGACCAAATTTTGGCTTCCAGCTTGAGCTTTACAAACCTGCTAAACAGTACGAACATCCCTTTTATTTTAGTGAGAAAACACAATCATGTCAATGTACTTTGTAAAAATGCTAACTACAAGGTACTCAGTTGGTATATTGGTAGATAGGCCAAAGAGACACTTAGGTACGACGATCAGTGAATTAGTGCAACCGCGAACAAAATAAATGAAGTACTTTGAGACAATAGGTGCACCGAAACGTAATGAAATGAATTTGTCACTTCCTCATCTGATATCATTATTTATCAGTGAAATCTGTCGGTGATAATTAGGCAATTTAATTCCAGTTAACATGTGCGAGACGCTCGCACGCCATCATATACCACAGCACGGTACACTTTTACCTGTTGAAAAACGGACGTTGTTCAACCAAGCAAACATACAAAACGTTGAGAAAATCAAGAAGACCGACTTGAATTATTTTCCATTTCAAACTGATAGTATCTTGTTCATTTACATTCAAAATTTTTCTAATAATTTAAAGCACTTTTCCAAAACAGATTTTTTCAATTAAACTAGCATGAGAAACCAATGTACATCGATACACAAAGAACACAGAAAGATGTAGAAAATATCTTCCACTCACTGTTTTATAAAATACAGTTTTATTCTACCTTCAGTTCTAGCGGCTCAGAATTGTACTTCGAAGCTAATTAAAGCTTTATAGTGGCTTTGTCTACTCTCTAATGAGTATTAAGTTATTAATTTATAGTAAAACGAAAAAGAAACGATCTGGCAATAACTTCGTCGACAACTTCAACACGCTACGGAAAATTTGGAGGATTACACGCCGACTACCTACCCGTGAAAACTATTAACATTCAGTTCCAATTTTCAAACCATTCACAAAAGCAAGTAGGAGTTAGTCACCTATTCCAGCTGTTAACCATGAACTCATAGAACAAGCGCCAATTCTGACACTTTCACAAAGAAAAAATGAAATTTGGAAATCATCCGATTTAAACTGGAACTTTTATGCTAGAATACGGCGCGATAACACACAGGAAAAAGATAAATCAAATTCTATGGTAACAGTTTGAATTCTAACTTATTCGAATATCAGGAAAAGAGGGATATAGAAAAGTTTCATTATAACGAATATTGATGTTTGATGGAACGTAGGACGAAGTACGCACGCCAAATGGGCTCCCCAGACACCGCACCTCTGGCCCCGGAAACTACCCTCGAATAGAAAGAGATCAATTTAAGAAATATAATGGGCATTTACGGCCAAAGTTGTATCTCACAGGGGAGATTGATGAGCTTCCACTGAAAATAACTAAACTTTTAGGTAATTTTCGAGTCTTTAAACCAATTCTGCAAACTGATAGACATTAGAGCTAGCTGCTTTCTTTCGTCAAAAAACGAAAAAATAACGTTATTTTTGGGAAAATGAAAATAAAATATGAACTTCACTGAACTAGCAACAGAGACAGCTGAATCAAAAGGATAAACAATTCTTTCATCTTTCCAGAAACTAAAAACGGAAATGTAAAATGAAACTTACAGAAAAGCAAAATGTGAAGTTAAAAAAATGTACATTATTTTCCAAAAGAAGAAGAAGAACCAAACTTTACTAAAATCAAGACAGAAGTTAATATTTTTAATTTTAATTTCTATTTGCTTGTGTCCATCGTTCGTTTCATTTTTTTTGTTTCCTAAGCAATATTAATTTAATGAAAAAGAAAACGTAAGACTGTAGTAGCTATAAGGATTCAAGATAAAAATTTAATTTAAAGCAAGAAAATAAAACGACAAAAAGCAAATAAATACTAATAATTCATCACGTGCTCCAAAAATGAGCTGTCGGCAAGAAAAAAAAGAACAAGAAAAAAGAAAGAACAAACCAATATTGTTTTTCCTTTTTTTCCCCCGTTTTTTTTGTTTTGTTTTTGTTTTTTGTTTCATTGTATTACTGAAGAGTTCACACGTGAAACTACACACAGTTTTTATAATGAAAATTAAATAATTGAAATAAGAATATTCACGTATTTTGAAAACATTAACGAGGCGAACAAATTTTCCACTTTGCAATACTGCATTGTTTGAGGTTATTTTGTGATTCATCATCCAGTTTCCAGTTCTATACAGTTGCATTTATGAACACTAATTCTCTAATATTGTTCGAACTTGATAAGAGCAGATATTCAAGAAATATAATAAAACAAACTTTCGTACAGTTGAATGACAGGGTCGCTAAGAGAAAATCTGAGCCCAGAAAAGAGGGCGGTTTTTTCACGATTTTGCACTGCAAGACTCTCCAAAAGAAGATCAGACAACGTAAACGAATATTAGACGATAGAACATCCAGGCCCCCGAAAACGTCCCCTTTTTCTCCCTTCTCTCGTCACGCCGAGGTACTAGTTCAATTACTAATAACACTTTCTTTTAACATTCACTTTAGTATAGTTTTATTCTGAAATACGTGTGAAAATCACGTCACATTCATGATGCAATTCTTTTTTGTAATTCACGAGGTCTATAGACCAACCCTCCGCAGATTTCGAAGGCCAATTTCACACTACAACAAGGAGATGGACAGAGGGAGTCTCCTACGACACTTGTTAGTTGACAGTCAAAAAAGAAAAAAAATTGAGACAAGTTAGCAGGAGCAAAACCGAAGTTTTTCCAATGCATGCGCTTATCAATTTCAAAAAGTTCAATTAGACGGCAAAATCAGACCCTCAGGTTGACATATTATTTCAAAAAACAGAAGCCTACTATTTTACATTTTCTCAGTTTGCTGGCTGATCGTTAAATAACATTCCCAATCAACAAAATTAACACTTCAAACCTGGACAAACTGTAAGTTCTCTTCAGAAGTTCTCTCCTTGCCCTCAACAAAGTCACTTTGGTATGTCCTACGAACATTGTTATCGACAGATTCGCCTTTTGCAAAAATGGTACCAGACCCATGGCATGACGGGTTTTTCACGAGAACGGAGGAAGATGCAACCCGGAACAAAATAATAATTTTAGTTTTTTAGTCGACAAACATATAAAAAAGAATCTTCATTTCGTTATTTTCGCCCTCGAATTTTGAATAAGCACTGGCCGATCCGGGAAGCCATCTCCGGAGTGACGTATCAGAATATGTCAGAACAGTTATAATTTTATCAACCCCTCCTCCTGAGTACTTGAATCATTTTCATACCCACGTAGTAGTAATTGAATGTGAAGGCACGAGATTATTATTGATATTGAAAATGAAAGTATGACGTCAAATTCTACTAACTCACTGGATTATCGATTAAGTGACAATTTCTGAAGAATTTTAAATGTTCATCCCAATATATTCAACAATTTTTTCCTCACCGACAGATGGGGAGCCATTCTCAAGACTACCTATAATTATTAATTTTCAATGCTCATTTAAGGATCATTTAGACTCTTCAAACTCGGTGAAGTTTTTCTCCAAATTTATTTAAGACTTGAAAAACCTATTTAAAACTCGTTTATGACTTTGTAACGCTTTCAAACTTGATTACAGTTCTTTGACAGCATGATCAAGACTGTTTAGGACTCTTACAGCTTCTTACAACTCACGTACAAGAGACTATAAGAGATTACTTGAAAATAACCAAGATTCAGTGCTCATTTATAACTCTCCCAGCTGTATTAAAACGTTTTAAGGCTCTTCTTTAAACTTGGCAAATGTTCAAGATCTGTTTAGGATTTCTCACTATGTATAGCGTAGATCAAAACCAATGAAAATTCTTCTATACTTTTGTTTAAAACAAGCAGATGTTCTTTAAGACTCTGTCAAACTTTTAAACATTCGCTACGACCATTCATGACTCTTTAATTCTTTATGAACTTTTCAGACTAGCTGAAGACTCTTCCAGACTTGATTATGACTTTCTGAGTTCCCTTAATACTCTTTAAAACTTTTCAAGACACGTTTAAGATCCTTGAAAACTTACTTCAGACGCTTAAATTCTTTTAGACTCGTTTCTCGAGACTTTTTCACTTTTGTGTAGAATTCCATGAAACTCTCTAGAAGACTGTGGCAGGCTTGTTTGAGACTTCATAAGACGCTGCCACTTATAAAGCGATAGGACAGAAGTTGACCCATCAACTCAGAAGAACTAACATGTCCTGTTTTTGCCCTTGAAGCTATACGAGGCTCAACAGTAGACAAACTATATTCTAGAATTATCAGTTTTACGACACTAGAGATTATCATATGCAAAGTTTATTTTTCAATGTCAACGTTCAGATCTCAATTAATAAGCAAAACCAAAACGAAGTCGGATAAATGAGGCACAGACAGATACACTATGTTGAAGAATGTTAAATGGTAAATGCTGATGACTCTTACAAACAAAAATATCTGACAAACCAAAAGAATAAATTAACTTTGAACTTGGTCATCAGGAAAAAAGAGATTCAGGTAAGCAGAACTACGGGGATGTGGGAAAGAGAGTGGCCTGCCCCTTATAAATTCGGAAGAAAAAGTATTTTAGCATTTTTCAAATTCGAAAAGGTGTTTTTTGTTGTTTTTTTTTTAATTAGGAAAAAAACGATATCTAGACGAACTAAATTTGCCATCTTTCCAATTAAAAAACAACAACAAAGAAACTGGAAACCTGCAAATGTGGAACAGATTAAATACCGAGAAAATTTCTCGTTTCCCGACCGTTGATAGTACCTACCCACAGGTAGGGATGGCAAAACTATCGATAGTTATCCATGAAGGTACTATCAATAATTATCAATAGTGACGACAGACTTATCGATAGTTATTGTTAGTATAATGAAGAATCAACTTCTACTATATTTACACAAGACTGACTGAGAAAAAGGACCGAAAATGCTCTTGAAGCAGAACCTTTTTATGAAATACTTTTAAAGAAATATAGGCCAATTTCCTGTAGCAGAGAGCAACGTGAGTCCTGGCCTGTATATACTCAAAGGTCCTGGCTGTAAGCTCTCTTGCTGTTGCCTTACAGTTGATGAGGTAGAATGTTGAAGGTGACTGATTGGAATCTGAATGAAATGGAATGGAAATATGGATGTGGAATGGCATTAACAGTGACTGTGCAATCTGCAGTGAAATATGTGAACAGTTATTTCTTTGTTTTAAACTAGTGTCCTGATAGTCGTTTCTTAGTTTATTTTGTTACTCTTCACTGTTGGTACCAGTTAGCAGTTCCTTCGGAGAGGACCATCTCGGGGGCAGGGAATAGGAATACCATTACAGGGTGGCCACTATTTTCGGCGAATTTTTTACCCTCACTTTTCCCTGACTTTTCCAGAGACAAATTTTCTCCATAGAATAATAAAAAATACGTATTATACTGATAAGAACACCTCCTTACCTAATGCCACCAGTACACTCTCGCCTTACAACACGAGGTTACCACGAGACCACGGCGAGCGCGAGAGTGTACTCGGTTCCCTCGCCTCGCCTCGTGTTGCCTCGTAGTAACCTCGCCTTGCGTTCGGAGGGCTCGCCTTCTTGTCGGTTTTCTATAGCGAGTGTCAAAGGATGGCGAGTGTCAAAGGAAAACGAATCCCGAATGGACGACTGAAGCAGCTCCGACGAAGTTTTCCTCGCGAATGTATCGCGAGTGTACGCGGCTGCTTGGGTCCTCGGGTCTATGGTGTCTCGCCTCGTCTAGCCTCGTTGTCTAGACGAGCTCGGGTAACATAGCGAGAGTGTACTGGGGGCATTAGATATGAGATTAACTTTTTTTAATACAGTACATTTGTTATTTTCTTTTTCTCCTTTCGAATGTAGAGAGCGTCACGCAAAACGCATTTTGCATCAGGATTTTCAACTTCATCTAGTAGTTTTGTTCTTTTTTAAAAAATTCCCCGACTTTTACTGAAATTTTCAAAATTCCCTGACTTCTCCCTGTTCTCCAGGTTTTCCAGAAAATGGCCACCCTGCATTACTGACCTACGGTCACGTTTAGACCCGACTGTGGCCGAAAAATTGATTTTTTTAAGAGCAAATTATAATTTTATTCCGAAATAAATTCATTATGGATTTGTTTTTCAAAACAAAAATCATATTTACTGGAAACAAAATTTGCGAGATTGATTTGTGAATTAGAACAAAAACAAAGGTATTTCTAAGGTGTGCAGGCCATAGGACCTCTAGTAACAGAGACAGAGTTTTGTGATCATAGCTATAAGCACAAACCAGGGCTCTGTGTATAAGGAAACTAATCTATTACATTCTATAGAAATACAGATTTTTTTTTTGTAAAATGCAAAACTATCGATAGTTATCGATAAGATGCTTTAAACTCTCGATAGTTATCGATAACAAAATGATCAATAGTTGCCATCCCCATACCCAAGTGAAAATCTTATACATTGACTCTAGAAGTTATTCACTATAGCAGCCCTTATTTGCATTGAGCAATTTTTCATTAACGTCAGTCACACACGGTTACACATCCTCGGACCATTAATTTCTCGACCACCAAATCAATGACAAGCCGAAAAGATCAAGCTTTCTACACCGTCCGAGCCTCGCTAATCGCTATAGCGAGTTGCCACCTTACTGTCTTTCTTCTCAATCCTTGTTCAGTGCTTACCGTTTAAGCGAGGGGTGGTTCTCGAACTGTTGGCCTTATCGGCGGTGTTGTTCCTTAGTGGAGTTCGTGGAATGTCGCAGCCTCTAGCGAATATAGGAGTTTCTGGTAACGAACAAGAAACATGCGCACTGTCATCTTTCGGCGACTGAGAACCACGTTTCTGGAACGGCCGACGATGCGAAGTTCCTGGTAAATCAGTGGGCAACGTTCTGCGCTCTACTGGTACCTGAAAAAGCCAAATATGACGTCAAAAGATGTTCCAAGGGAAAAACTTATTCTTATAAGACCGTAGGTTTCTCGATTCTAACATTTCAGCCCTCCCGGCAATTACATCTGTGGACAGTGTCGGACTGTCACGTCGGCTAGTTGGCAATTCCCGACCAACCTGACCTACTGAATAACCACAGGGAGTCTAGCTAACTCAAAAATGCACGCATTTACTGGTTAAAACTGTTCGCGAGGAAGGTCAACATTGATTTCATGGCTTAATCGCTAGTTAGTTCGACACTGTCCATGGACATCCGTATCAGTCATAACATTTATCAAGCGATCGATTCTCAAAAAATGCACTACAATTACTTCTTTCCGAGAGCCTAAGAACTGTGTTCTGTGATTGCGCGTGAACCCAGCGTCTACTGATCTGGTTTTCAAACTCGAACTCGGATCACGATGCGGCGGCACATCAGGTACCCTGCTACTCCTGATCGAGCCAGAAGCGCTGATCCTGCTGTTGCGTCGGTAAGCCGAGTCGTTACTCAAACTGTCCGACTTCCTGTTCGTCGGTACAGAGTGCAACACATCCGCGTACTCGTCGTCCACCTCCTCGACCGGAGACGGCGGTAGCGGGCCGAACTCGTGTTGCAGTATCTCGACGTTTACCCGGAAGTCACCGTGCGAGGAGGGTTTGTCGAACCCGTTGCATACATTCGTCTCTCGCACGGGTACCTTGTGCACCTCCGGCAGAACGCTAGCCGACATCCACGTCTCGGCGGCCGTTTCCTGTTTCGCGATCTCCAGCTTCAGCTCTCGTTTCTTCTCCACTCGGTCGCAGCTCGACAAGTCCTGCAGACGAGCGACGACCTGGGCGCTGACGCCGTCTACCTGGTCACCGGCGGTATTCGTCTCGGCGGCATTCGTCTCAGCAGCATCCGTCTCGGTCGCCTCCGTCTTGCGCTCTCGTTTGAATGTGCTGGTCGAGGTGATGTTCTCGGCGGTGTTGACCGCCTTGTGCACGCAGTAGTTTAGCTCGTCGTTGTCCGTCTGGCAGCTGGTACTCTGCTCGGCGATCTCCTTGTTCAGCAGCGTGAAGTCGGCGGACACCTGCACAGCGACGCTCTGCTTCTCGACGTAGTCGGTCTTGTCGCATTCCGTCCAAATGCTTCGCGATACGTAGCTTCCCTCGGGCGTGCTGGCGATACCGTTGTCGAGCAGCTGCTCCATCGAGCTAACCGATTCGTTGCCGTTATTGTTGATGAAACTGGTTTTCGATTCGTCTTCGTAAATGCTTTCGTCGATGATGTTGGGCAGCGAGAGGCCGCGCGTTAGGATTGGCGGCCTCGGCGGCTGGAAATCGGGTGGCGAATCGTCTAGCCCTTCGACCAGGCCTTCTTTCAGCAGCGTTTTGATATTGTCAAAGGTCGAGCTGCACCTGAAAAGCAAAGAAGAAGCAAGTTAGTGATATCCGACTTCTTGACTTCACATGTATGAAGTATATACTGTCAGGTGAACGAAAAATAGTAAGACTATGCATACGTTTTTAGGTAAAACGAAATATTTAAAATATTAGCAAGGCGCCGAAATTATTTGATATAACATGTTGAACGAGAACGTCTACCGGTGTAGGTAAGTAAAATTAAAAGTCACTTTAACAAGTTACTCCCTCTGTCCCATAATATCGTATACATTTCGGAAAAATCGAGGAAATAAGGCTGCACCAGGTAGCAAGAAAAAGACAATAGGGTCATTATTATCTACCATACAAAATACACCAACAACCAAGAATGAAGTATCAGAGGTCAGAAATGGCGTGTGGAGGCGGGGTTCGAGAAATCGTATTTTGGAGGAAAACGAAAGGGACCATCCGCTGGGCTGAAACAAAAGTAAGGGTTTGAAAACTATGGTGTGTTGTGTGCTGAGTGAGGACTGAAGAATCACGTAGAAGACGCGAAAAAAATTGCCGCGTTCAAATTTCAGAGAACTTGTACGTAGAGTACAAATTTTGAGTATTTCGTTTGATTATAACCCTTTGTACTTGCGTCCTGCATTTCTTTTTGTTTTATCTGTAATAAATACGTATACCAACACGTGTCTGTCGTGATTCGTAGCTTTACACCAGTTTTCCTGACATGTTTACCTCTTTCCGGACAATGCTTATTCAAACAACGCGAAATGTATACCATATTTTGGGACAAGAAGAAAAATCAAATGCATACCATATTATGAGACAGAGGGAGTATAAGTTAAGTACAAAAAGAAGGAGAAGGAAATTAATGGAAAAGACAACATCGAGTGAAAGGAAAATTATCAAATAAAAAGGCAGTATCAGAGTTATACTAAATTGTACAGAAGAAAGCATTAAAAAAAGAACAAGAGCACTGCATTTGAAAATTTGAAATCAGTATAATATTATATTTGAACCAATATGGTGTCCGTTTGTTTTTCTTTTTATGAGCATGAAATTTAAGATCTTATGTAATTCAATAAGTCCAACTAGTCTTCATTGATTCCTGCAGTACACAATGAGAAAACGTCAAGATTTTCATTGGAGAGCTTCCTCAAGTTATCATTTCACTAATACATTTTTATTTTCATAGTCATGAACTTCTCAGAATACGGGGACTACACTACTACATGCTGAAAAGTTTGACAATTCGACTCTCAAGTACCTGATCAATGGCAAAAAGAATTTCTACATTTGCCAGCGAATATTTCATGTCGGTACGATGATTATGGTAATAAAATCTAAACAACAAAATATTTGCTCTTCTTCCGTAGTAGGTATTGTTTTTATTATTCTACAAAAGTAATGCGACAGTTTTATTTGAAGACAGAAAGTTCTATTTGAAGGCAGAAATAAATCACTATAAGCAGAAATGTTTTTGTGTCCGTACATTATTATTCAAGTGTACCTAGTTCAGGTCATCTGTAGCGTTCAGTTCTTCAGTCGTTCTGGGATTTTGTAATCTTTTTATCGAACTGTACTCATTACAGAGATCTTCTTACTTCATCATGCTAACTATCGAACATCTTGAGACCAACAAAATCTGTTCAACCCATCTATCTATACCTTTTGAATGGGTAAGGGCAGACGTCAGTTCATCTTCGGGAGATCAAACAATAAAACAGAATCACCGAACTAAAACTGATGAATGATTTTTGCAGTATCGTGACTACATTACGCTCTTATAATAAGCAGTAGGTACTTGTATTTGAAATAGGATAACCGAAATTACAACGAAGGAAAAGCAACAAATAGAACAGATTCGATCGTTAAGTCCGAAGTACTAAGTTTACAGGTAACCGAATTTAGAAAGAAACTGAAGGAAATTGTTCAAGTTATCAAATATTTAAAGCTACCTAGTATATGTTTCAGATATCAAGACTCAACTATATCACCCATCGAAATGAACAGAAAGTTCTATGAAGTTTATTTCTCGCGTTTTCGTCGCACTCCCCTATACAATTGGATAAAAGCTTCAGAGCATCAGAGTATTTCACTAGATAAACTTCAGAGCCTTACAACATCACGGGGTCAACAAATACGCACTGCATAGGTGCTCAGGTTTTTCCAAAATCAACGTGCAAATAAAAATGATGGTCTGAAGAAAAAGAGAAATAAAGTTTACGTTAAAATTAATTAGGTATATGTATCATATAGTTATGAATGGTTTTACATTAATTTATTTAATTAGTAGATATAATATTATTAATGAATAATTATACATCACATTGGGGAGATTGATTCCGAAAACTGTGCAGTCAGTCCATGCGATTTTAGCTACATCTGTTGGTCAAATGTGGAAATGTGATAATATCACAATAGTGAAATGTACGAATGTACCTAATCTATGACTGTATATGCGTTCAAGGGTCTCGGGTGTTCAAGGCAGGGATGGTTAGCTAGCCGTTAGCCGAGCAATTTTGGAGTATTTTAAGCTAGCCGATCAGCAAAATGTAAACAAAAAACAGCCGTTAGCCGATAAAAACTGAACTTCTACCGGCTAATTGAAACATTATAAATTCTCCCAATCCCAGCCAAATATACAATTATAAATTCAAAAAATGTGGAAATGTGAAAAGTGAAAAGAAATTTTGTGCTAAATTTCTCATTTGAGAGAAAAAGAACTTGACAAAATATGTGATGCAAGGAAGAACTTGAAAATAGATATCAAAATCCAAATTAGGTATTTTTTTTCAAAAATGATTTTAAACGCAAAATTTTAATATGATTTAATATATCTGAAGGAGAAAATTTCATTAGCTGTTAGCTAGCCATTAGCTAGCCGTTAGCTATTAGCTGAAGCCATTCAGAAAAATTCTTTAGCTTTAGCCGTTAGCCTTAGCTGTTGGGAACGGCTTATCATCCCTGGTTCACGGTCCGTTTCCAATTAGTGCGTACGTAGTCCCGATTTGGTTTCAGCACTTTTTAGAATCGAGCTCTTAAATTCTTTAATTTAGTTAAAATTATTCATTTATACATCTCATTTTAATTTTATTCATTTTTAAAATTATTACTTTTTTTAAATTAAACATTTTAAAATTTATTATACACTTTAATATTAGTCAATTTGTTCGCGGATGGCTTCTTAGGTGGTGAAAAAAGAAAGTGGGAACGCAAACAAAATTAATTCACTTCTTTTCTCTTCTTATTTTTCAGTGAAAGAACCTCACGAACTATTAGGAGCAAGGTTGGCATATTTTACATGTAAAATATAAAATGAAATGTAAAATGTACGTAAAATCTTAAATCGATGTAAAATGCGAAAAAAAACAACAAAAAAACATTTGATAGACGATAATGGTATGATAAGAGAGAATGAAAAATTGAAAAGGAATTATGAAATAAATATCCGAGATGAAATTAATTAAATTTTGATGGTAAAATAAAAAAATATATATTATATAGAGTAGTTGAAGTAAAAATTGCTGATACCACAAAGTCCGATGAGTTTTAATTTGATTTTTTAAAATGCTCAATTTTTTTAAAAATTTGTTTCATACTCATCTTTTATAATTCATTTTCTGTAAAACACTCTACTTTCTTATGAGTTAACTATAGTGAATTTGAGGATTATAAATAATTATAAAATTGAATGGTAAAGGAGATGACTATATTTGACTGTGGTTACCGTTGTATGCAAATTTTAAAAATTTTAATTAAAAAATTGAACTTCAATTTTTTTACTCATTTTGATTTATTTTACATTGACTATATTTTGCATGTAAAATAGGCATGTAAAATGTATTTTACCTGCCAACCTTGATTAGAAGTCTACACAATGGTACTTTTAAAAGTGATTTTCACAACTGCAATTTTTATAAATTCAGTAACAGGAAAATATACAAGTAGGTACTTCTGGAAGATATAATATAATAATAGAAAAGGAAACAGAACACTAGTTTTGAAAATTAAAAGTCAACTTCTCATAAAATAATTACAACATGCAAAACGACCTCAAAATGTATCTCTAACACCAATCCAATGAATTACGGAACATTGAATGGAAACACCACACAGAGAACAAACTCCGCCAAATCAAAGAAGACGGCTATGACTGGACCAGAATTATTGGAAACCTAAGCCCAAATCGCACCATCGAAGCCGCTATCAACAGATTCCTTCTTGGCCACACAAGAATAACACATGAACACATATACCTACGCCAACCTCCACCCAATTGCGATAACTGCCACTCCCAACTCATCATCCAACACATCATCAATAGCTGCACCAAATACCACCGAAACACCAACCTGGACAACCTATTTAAACTATAGAATTTACCACTACTAATCGATTTCCTAGTTCAGAACTGTATACTACACCTAATTTAAATCTTAAGATGTACACCGCTTACCGATAACCTTAAAATCCAAACTCTGTAACTATTGTAATTCCAAGCCGAGACCATAGCCGTTAGGCATTAAATGTCTCGTTAGTAAAAAAATAAAAAAATAACAAATAAATAAATTAAAAAATGGTATTTTATAATTTCAAAAGAAACGAAAAAAAAGTGGATCTCGAATTATTTAATACTAAACAGGTTTTAAAAGGTGAAAGATTTTTGAAGGTTTTTTACTTGAAAAATTGTTAGTCCAAGTTTTCTAAAAGTTGCATGTGTATTTAATAACACTACACAACAATTTGAGATTTTGTGAGAAACAATGACATGAGAACATATGATTCTGTTAGTATTTTCAACGAGAAATTTAATGCAGATGTTAATTTTTGGATTATACTAGTAGTTCATTTTTTTCTTATCTGCTATTTTGAATGCGAATTTTAGTAGTATCATTACGATGATACTACTGATCAAACAACTATGTGCATTCAGTATGTTGTTGTTTTTTTTTAGAAAGAAAGAGAGGAGTACTATATTTTAGAAGTTGAATCGACAAGCAGAAAAAACAGGTTCTTTTGTTTTTTAAAAGTGAAGTTCATAAACAAAAAATCTTGTGAATTAAAAAAAAAAAGCACGTAAATATCATCTTGAAGATATCCCAAGGCAGCTCTTAATTTGCTAGGTAGTTCTTTAATTCCTTTTCTCAATTTTTGGCTTTTTTGGGAGCGCAACTGATATTTGGAACCTCTGATTTTCTCAAGGGAGGATGTCAATGTACCCCTTCCCCTCCGTTCTGAAGCCACTGGGAATTTAAAACCCTATCGAAACTAAAGTGATTTGCTGAATAACAAGCTCATCATTTGTCAAATACTTTATACACAGATTTTAGCTTTTGCTGAACATTTGTGACGCTTGCTGACAAAACTTACCTCAGAGTAAAATTTTTTCAATATCGATTTTTCAACGGATCCTCTCTGAGAGAATTTGACGAAAAATTCAATGGCACAAACCGCAAGTTTCTATTTTCAAAATTAGCGCAGGTACAACGTCTTGCAAATGAAAAATCAAACGTGCCAACTCGATGGAAAAACGATTTTAAAAATGAACAAGATGTTAGACTATCGAGAGCTTCCCCTGTTTCTTTCCTATTTTTGAATGTAAAATGAGTGAGAAACGACATATAACCAAATGTAGGTACCTGTT
Organism: Acanthococcus lagerstroemiae; assembly: GCA_031841125.1. Lineage (NCBI taxonomy): Eukaryota > Metazoa > Arthropoda > Insecta > Hemiptera > Eriococcidae > Acanthococcus > Acanthococcus lagerstroemiae. Next base: position 35,664,141 of record CM063108.1, on the reverse strand, counting down.
TCCTCCATGCTTCGGAGCCCACTTTTCAATCAACAAACGAATATGAAATCATGAGCTTACATTCGTTCTTTAGCCCTCCTGAGACATTTCATTACTAACTCTAAGGTAGGATTTGTCAGCCAACGTCACATGTAGGCCTTACGATAAAAAAGAAATGTTCCCGCAACGGCACGTATAATTAATATAAGAATGCACAACACCATAATTACTTGTGAAATTAAATTACACCTCCCGACATACTGCATTAAAATCACTATAGATTTTATAACCTTTTTAACGTGCCACCATAAAGTTTTCTAATAATACTATCGCCGAGTAATAATTAAACTAACTAATGCAGATTCGACCCAGCTGCAAATGTGAGCCTGCATAAAAGCAAACTTGATAATAAATACGAAGAATTGAAAATAAATAAAAAGGAAACGTATTCTCCTGCGGATTCATTGCCACTGTGAATTCCTAGCACAAACAAACTTTTTTTTTAAACCAGAAATTTCAAAATCAGTCATTACGAGAGTGCTCCCACTGGGGTATGAAAATAAATTCCAACAATACCCTACCAGCTTGGTAACGCAGAAAGAAAAAAAAAAACTCAACTGTACAGACCAGAAGCTGAGAGTTGAGATGACTAAAGCCTGGATAACATAAAATTCATACGATTTCATCGCATAGCTTTATTAAAAATTGAAGAGAATTTTTTTAACGGTCTTCTGTATTCACGCGAAACGTTAATTTTTGATGACGTCACATATAGCCTCATTATGCAGCGTTTATTGTTTCAAAAGCATTAAAACAAGTTCTTTATTCACGCAAACCATTTTTTCCAACTTTATCTTTTTGAAAAAAGGTAACCGAGCGCGTATTTCTACCCTCGTTCATATTCCTGTGTTATGCTTTTGATGCAAAATTTATACACAAGTTTTTTTTTTAAAGTTTTGTTTACAAACTCTGTATACCTTTTGAGATCGGTTTCTCCGTTGCAGTATGAAGGACTTTTCTGCAAATACGATTCGGTAGGCGGCGTTTTCAATTCAGTTAATTGGATTCGGTCTTTCTTATTGCCTCGTCTGATCACGTACGTGCCGCCGTGGAAATTTGATTTTTTTGATATACTCGTATCTAGTGCCGAGTAGCTGTCGTGCGTTACGCTGTCCACGTCCGTATCGGAAGTCAAGCCGCTCAACGAGTCGTCGGTGCCATTCGGTGGTTCCGGCCAGTCGTCGTACACGTTCAACGCCGTCAGTGAGCCGGTGCCTGGAACGAAACGAAGATAGCTTCAATGGTTACATTCAAACTTAGAATACTTACGAAACCACAGGTACTTCTGTAAATCACAGATACTCTAGCAATGTTCATCTCATTTAAAACCAGATTCCTCTATTTTGATCAGGCCATCTCCGTCAAGTCCAACACGCGTTTATCTAATTTCCAAAAATTGGCCGGTTCATTCTTGTAGTCCAACCCGTGCTTCTTTTCAGTTTCCCAGAAACGACTACGAAACCCACCTCCCTACGAGTGAGTAGCCTCTCCATAATTCGCACCCAACATAACACTTTTCCTACTCGAATAATTACAATGAAACCTATACAACAATTACTCGAATAATCCGTCGACTTTCTGCGTCTGCGTCCGACCACCTTCGTGCTGCCGGGTATCATCGGTCCAGTTTCGCCTTCCGACTCCAGCGGCACTTCCCACGCGATACTACTGCGTTTGTTGGCCGGCAATTGCTGCTGCTGTTGCGGCGCTGGCGGCGGCGGCGGAGGCACATCCTCCAGCGAGTCGTCCGAAAAGTTGGCCGGATCCTCGTCGGCGATCTCCTGCACCGTGTTCAGCGTCGCCTCTTCGGAGTTCTCGACGCACCGGCGCACCTCGCGGTGTCTGTCCAACACGGTTGGCACGGTGCGCGGCGGCACCAGGCCGCCGTGCCGCTGCAGCCATGGCGGCGGATAGCTGTCTTGGTACTGGAAGCCGTCGTACGGCAGACTGCCGTATTTCGAGCAGGTCTTCGGCGTGCCGCCGTTCACAGCCGGCGGCCCGTTGCCGCGATTCTGGCGGTTTTCCTTCTGCCAGCCGTACGGACGCTGATGCTTCGTTTTGGGCTGCGAACAATAAAACAGTAACCGTTAGCATATTTAATTGCGATACACTTAGAAGTTAGCAGGCCGGCAATAGGTACTTCGGAGGAAAAATAAAACTCGAAATAAAAACAGAGGTGTTTGAAAGAGTGCCCTTTCTTCTGAGCGCAAATTAATTGAAGCGAGAATCAGTTTTAACACGATTCGAATCTCGAATGATTGGAGTTTTGAGCTGATTCAATTCGAAACACGGGTCACGAATGATGCACTGAAAATGATCCGAATTAGATCAGTAATCAGTATATTCCAGAGCTGTCAAACTGTAGATTTTAACCGAATGATAATCGTTAAATAACCGTTATAACTGAAGGAAACATAGTGTGGTGAGACGTACGGCGATACACGCATGCCAAAGTGGCCCCTGAGATACCGCACCCCCGGCACCGGAAATTACCCTACCCTTTCAAGTATCGCATCAGTAGCCGGAGGGAGGCCATTTGAAGGAAACATGTAACCATATCGATAAAAATCACCGAATGGTGTTGCTGAACCATAACATAACCCTCCGTTAATCGTATGAATGAAATAACGTAACCATAACCAAAACAATTAAACGTGAAGAAAAATCAATCGATTGTACTGAACAAAATGAAATTTTTTGTTTTCACAACGCATTTAAGGAGGTGATTCTGAGTACTTTTCGACGCTGAATACAGTGCCGTCGGCCGTTTTTTTCTATCACGTCTAGTTTTTCTGATCAAAAACTATTAAAAATTCAACTACATGGATCCAAAAAGAGGTTTAGGAACTGAATGTGGTCATACTGATTCGTGTTTTTGTGTGTTGAGGTTGTGTGTAGTGGCGTGTATTCCGTCTGTTTGTTTTCTGTTATTGTGGTCTGATAACACTGATAATATTCAGTCAGTGGTACCGCTTATTCCACTGCAAAAACAAGATGGAAACGAATTTTAGTCGTACAGAACTCCGAATTGTGACGTGACAAAGAAAAATGGGTCCAGTATCGTGTTCAGCGTTCAAAATTACCTCAGAATCACCTTTCGAAATGCATTGTGCAAAATAGTTGTTCAGTAGTGTTATCAATTATTATGGAAAATTATCGTTGGACATCATTGAAAGACGAGAAATGAGCAAGAAAAATGAGACCTTAGTTTCATGTAATTCTGTCTTTTTCAATATCATTTTTCCTAAGTTACTAAGCGAGTTTTGATTTTGAACCTCAACTGACAGTTCTGAAACTTACTCAAATGTAAAATGTGCACTCCTTGTACTCAGTGTTGGAAGAACGAACGGGAACGATGATTTTTGCGTTCTTCCAACATTGACTATACACTACACAACAATTTAAAATTTACATTTAAAAAAAGGGGAAAAAAGACAATAAATAATAATTATTTTACACAATATTTCTAACGAGGAATTTACTGCCGATGTTACTTTTCCTCGCATAGGTACCATTACACAATGAAAATAGGAAAAAATCAGAAAAATTTGATCTGTCAACAGTTAAACAACGCTTAATGGTAAGTGTAAAATAATGTAACAATAACTGTAAACTGATAACCGTATCGATAAAATAACAAAACTGTACAGATAAAATAACATAACCATAACCATAATTGTTGACTGCATGAATCAAACAACGTAATTAGAACAATAACCGTTAGCTAAATTATTTCAGTTATGACAACTCTAGTTATATTCGAGAACGAGGAAAAAATCCTTGAAGAAGTGATATTTAGTACAGAGGGTTGGGCGATAGTACTGATTAACGCATACTAAATGTACAATCCGAGTGTTCTCAAAGCCCCCCCTCCCACCACCAGAAAGTTAAATGCCACCTCCCAAAAAAAGAAAGATTATTAACTTTTTCCAAGAGTTTCGGAAAATATCAACTATAGGAAAAATCTTTCTGGACAAAAATTCTTCCTCGTTGAATCCCACACAAAAAGGTAGGCTATACTATAATATTTTTACAACTGCCCCCAAAAGGACATGCACAGGGGCTTCAATACAGCCCATTATTTTGCCTTATACCTATTAACACAGACCTTATAAGATAAGAAGTAGAATTTTCGGCATTTTCGTTGGTCTCACTCACTTTAGCAAACAGAAGGGATGCAATTAAACTTCCATTGGCACGAGTCGTCAAATCGAAATTCTGACGGGGGAGGGTTCACAGTCACAGAATTTTATTTGCTTTGCTTATTCTCAAAATAATGGAATCTGTGAAGAGGTAGAGGCTTAGAATTCCAAAAAAAAAGGCAACGTGGATATCGTTTTATATGTTTCAAGGGTCACCAAAATCATTTCTGACAACAATGTGACCCTTATCTTGAAACTGTGGTAACAATCAGAGATTGAGGGCTCAAACTGAAAACGTTTTATAGGTTTCAAGAGTCGCGGAATTCATTTATGATAACAATTTTATCCATATTTTAATATTTTGATCGCTGGAGGACAGGGGACTGAAACTGAGAACGTCGGACCGCTGAATTAATTTTATGTACACGAGTTTCCAGAATTAGTCCAGTAGAGGACCAGTTGTGTTGCAGAATTTCCCTCCGACAGATGCTGCAGTATTACAACACACGTTGCGTTAAGGATTTATAGTCAACTCACTGGTACAATCGATCCGCCATTTTGTTTGCAAAAAAATCATTGATTCCAATTTTCTGGAACATTGATTAACTTTTTCACTGATTCCTATATAAAAATCAACACTAAACATCGCAGAAAATAATGTAATTCAACTACCAGAACAATATCAAAAATTTTCTTACATTCTGTATACAGGGTGATGAACGAGAAGTCGCACCATAGGGCCAATATGTGATAAGGCGCAACGGCGCCGATACGATAACACAATCTCCGCTACATGCATTACGTACACGTGCACGTTACTACATGTTTGCCTATGGTGCGACTTCTCGGTCATCACCCGGTATATTCAAATTGGTGTTTTTTTTTTAAATGAAAAATGACGAAAATTAATCATCAAAATTGACAGATAATGATTTTCATACACTACTAGACTAAAGTTAGAGCGTAGAATCCAAATTTTTAACTAATTTTTTGAAAAAATTAGCCATTTTTGAGATATGACTGATTTTTAAAACTGTTTACTAGAATCAAAATGGCGAAACGATTGTACCTAAATACAACTACAGTGCCCTAGTTACACGTTTACCATCAGATCCAGATGTGGCTGAGTGCTGCAATGTCACCTGGAGAGTACAGCTGGAAAAGTTTAGGTCACGCTAGATTAGCATAGGTAAGCATAGGTTGGCATCCATTTACATGCTAGTAGCTACCACATGACTTATCAGCAGCAGAGTATTCATTGTAAATGGACCAAAGGATGGAGGAGGACACGTACTGCCTTAGGTAAGAATGGGCGCATAGAATGTAGAATAAATTATACGTGTACATTCTACGAAAATTAAACATGCTGATCTATTCTACATGTAAAATGTGTACAATATGTCATTCTACATATTTGATGTATTCTATTATTCTACAGGAGTAGAACGCATATTTTACACGTAGCATGTAAAGTATGTGAAATAAATTGACCAGTCAGAGAGCATTCTATGTACCCTACAAAATTCTACACACATTTTACTAATTTTTACATATTCTACAGGTAAAATGTAGAATGATCTACTCTACGTGCAGAATTCCATTTCTTGCCGCAGGTTAGGTTCAAAATGTTTGACGATATGTAGCACCTGTCTAATCTGTCATGGTCAGTCGAGCCTCAACATGGAGGAAATCGAGTGATCCGCCCCCTATCTTTCAATTTTTCAATACGCGGTTCAACAGATGTCAAAATTGAATTCAGCAGTCTTCACAACCTGGTTACTGACGCTCTTAAATTCAGTCCTCCATTTCTCCGGATGCCAAAATTCTAAAATGATTATCGGAAATTAATTCACTTTCTAGGATTAAAGTTTGGAAGTTATGCTCTCGGGATATTTTTAATGGCGTAAGTTTACAGTTTTGATCACTATATTTTTGAATACATGTTGGCGTGTGTGTGTGTGGGAGGAGGAGGAGGAGGAGGAGTGTTTTTTAATTTGCTCTCAATCCGAGCCCTGGAGTCTGCCCTTTCGAGCATTCCTCAGAGACGTCAGGGAGGCGTTAGGGCTGCCTTAGCCCTCTACCCTTTTGGCCGAAAAACCGGTCCAGGTCGAAATCTAGCGAGTTGCTACGTGGGCTCGAAGTCGGGACCTCCGGATTCCAAGACCAACGCGCTATCCACCCGGTCAACCAGACCCAATGGGGGGGGGAGGAGGAGTAATCTACAACATGGAGATCTCGTCTGCTCTCTGGAAAAATCGTTTCGTTACGTCACCGAGAGGCGACGAAAACATCGAAACATGCCCAATTTTTCAGCTAAGCAATAAAATGGAAATCATACTGAATACACTACACTGGAGCAGGACAAATTACTAAGCTGCTACTGGCTTAGGAAGAGCGAAATTGAGTGCGTTTGTTATTAGAGTTTTTGCTCATATGCTCAGCACACGATGCGATCTGTTTCCTAATTTCACTGTATTGGTGTTTCTGCTGATGTCAGTAAGTACAAGCCCTCCAGAAACGGCCGACCACGTCTGCGATCTCGTGAAATTCGCAAGAAAGACGTCGGCTGGTTCATCCAAATAATTTCCAGTTCGGAGGGTATATTAGCCTTCCGTATAGCTTCTCTTCTTTCCGCTTCGTTACTCCCGCAAAGTTATAGTTTACAGCCGCGAGCAATGGAAAAACATACGAGAAAAGAGTAGAAGAGTAAGAGTATTACTGTACGACAACCATTAAAAACGTCGATAAATTCGAGCGAGAAAGTAACAAGTAACTATGTACAAATTCGCTGTAAGAATTTTATCTACAGTCTCTGGACACCTTTACCAGTACATACCCACAGTCTACACTATAAATGATGACAGGTTAATTTGGAAAATTAAATTTAAACTCAAAACTGCTGCTTCGTACCAGTGTTGTTTGCGTGGCGATCGTAACGCTTCTTCCGTACTGGTCCAACTTTATGTTCTTCTCGAAGGACGACGCAACGCTGTTCAAAAAGTCTCGACCGCTTTTATGGTTCCTCTGCGAAGAACTGCACGGTGACACCCTGCAAAAGAAAGATACGTAAGTTTTTGTACAAATAGTTTTTAAAAAAAAAGGGAGGAAGGCAATACCGAATTTTTATGTCTTACAGGTATCTCATCAACGTATGAAAAGTCGTCAGTGATGCTGGTAGAGCATTCGCTCCAAGGGATCAAATGTGCCACAAGAATAAATTTTCTCGAAAACCACGGAGCTATCAATGATATGGAGAAAAAGAATAGCCCAAATTGTTCTTCGCAGAATTCAGATGGTATTTTCAATTTTTTCATACCTAATTTCCAAATGTTGTTAAGGGTTACTTCAAAATTACCCCTAACATTATCATACATAAACACGCGGCCCTCGACATCAGAGAATTCGAAGATGCTAACAACGCCCCAACCCGTTTCCCTATGTCCATTCACATTATCCATAGAATCTTTTGTCTCTCTCACTTCAACTTTTAGATATTACACATTTGAATATGTATTATCTTTATCGGTGCTCGTAGAATTTAGACGAAACTTTAATAATGGAATTTTTGAGCTCTGATTAGTCCGACCAATGAAAACGAAATATCTGTAGTAGGGTTTTCAAAGTCGCTGAATTCATTTTCAATTTTTTCCCATCACACGAAATCCTAAACTCAAGGAAAATGAAAGTAATGCGTGAGTTATATATTATCGGTATCATTTTTTAGGTTTCGAGAGTTTCTGAATTTGACATTAATTTGACCCTCGTTTCTAAGTTGAGCCACGTAGGAGGCAGAGGAAGGGGCACAAAGACGAACATGACAAGAATCACAAGAACTACGGAGATTTATTGCTCAAGTTTTCGGGGTCAGTGAATTCCATTTTGACGTTTATTTGTTATTTACTTTAGAATTGTGACACCAGTAGGGCAGATGGAATAAAATCATAAAATACAATATGAGTACTAACTGGTCTTCGTTCCGGCGATCCGATTTCTTTTTTCTTCCTGGGACCCCACTAGAATAAATGTTTCATACCATGTAAACAAAATAAATGTAAAGTTGAGGGTCATAGGATAATTTTGAATTCGATTTTGAGGGTAGTTTTTGGAGCCGACCGCTCCTGATGCCACGGAGATTCAGTTTAAAAAAAAGTTAACAACGTGAATTTTAGTATGGTTCGGTTCTTGGTTTCAACCCCCTTCAGTAGCACCTCGAAGTAGTGGGAGGGAAGCCAAGGGGAGAGGACACCGGGGAAAAGAAAGCTGAATGCAAAAATGACTTCAAACATCGAATTCAGCGACCTTGAAAATCGCATTAATTGAATACCATCTCGAAATGACAAATTTTTAGGGACTTGATTCCCTTTGGTGGCACCGGAAGCGGTCAGCACCATAAATTACTCCCAGAATCGAATTTAGCAACTTCAAGAATCTATACACGAACTCCTATTTCGAATTTTACTTTTTCACACCTTCCTCCCCAATTGTAGAACGTTATTGCGAGGAATAAGGGGGTCTGGAGGGTGTTTCATGCGCTGTACCGATAAGTGGAACTCTGTACAATAATTCTGAGCAAAAATAGTATCCATAGTTCCTTTTTTCTTTTCAGTATTCAATTTTCACTGAAATGATCCAAAACTCTCATGCAAATTACATGTTGAACTTCACATCTCTCAGTGGTCGGGTTGAAATTGTCTGATGACCCTCAGATTTGGCACATATTGTTTTCATGTGATACAGAACAATTATAGGGGCATTGCAAAAAAAAACAAAAAAAAAACATAAAGGCCACCATAATGAGTACCAATTTTGGGTCACTGAATTCGATATTGACGTTCATCTGATGGAGAGAAAGAGGCAGCGGCGTTGGTATTTTTTAGGGGAGTACAAAAATTTAAAGTATGAGTCAAGTGAAAAAAAAAAGAAGTTTTCGTATCTCAAAACAAATTAAACAAGTTACAAATCTTGCAACTCTTCAAATCTGGTAAATCTCATCCTTCCGAAATCTCTCCAGGTGCCTATTTTTAAACTAGATAAATGAGTCCCCCAGCCCCCTCTTCCGACACTACTGGGCGGGGCAGCAAAACTGAGCATGACAAACAAAGATCACAGGTTTTAGATATGATACTTTTATTTTGTCAACCGATAAGTATGCTCTGATTGAAACATTTTTTGATGCATACATTTTACGAGCTTCTAACGAAGCTCCATTTCACCGAAAAATGCCGAAATGCGCGTTATTGGCACAGAATTGCGCCGGAAACGCCTTTTTATCGCTAAAGAAGGATTTTTAGTGTTAAAAACACGCTTTTTCAGCACTAAATAAGCTGTTTTAGCACGAAAAACGCTCATCTATAGTATAGAAATTCTGAAGTCACCCTAGTAGATACGTGCTGTGTGTTCGAACGCATTATAAAATATTCTAGTTTTCATCAATATTTCCAATCTTTTAATCATTTCTCAACATAATAACTAAAAAATAATAATAATAATAAATAAATAATTGAACCCAGTTTTTACTGACAGTATTTAATCAGTTTAAGTCAAAAATAGACCATTATTTTATGTACCTTTAATTTTCACCACTTCAAGTTTTAAAATATTACATAGTCTGATTGGCCGAGTGGATAGCGCGTTGGTTCTCGGAATCCGGAACTCCCGGGTTCGATCCCACGTAGCAACACGCCAGATTTCGGCCAGAAGTGAAGAGGGCTAAGACAGCCTTAGCAGCCTCCCCGACGTCTCTGAGGTAATGCTCGAAAGGACGGATTCCAGGGCTCGGGTTGAGAGCAAATTAGAAAAGAAGGTATTTTCATCCATTTTTCAATAAATTTCATAGATTTTAGAGCCCTGCATAATACATTATTGAAATTTAAAATTATTCAACGGAATCATATTCTGACAAAAAATGTTACTAGTCCATTCTAGTGCCATATAATTTTTCTCAACATTTCCACACTTTTTAATCATGACTAACATCCAAAAATAAATAAATAAATAAAAATTTCAAACGAATCGTCGCGGAGAATATTTAGCCCATTATTAAATCAAAATTAGACCACCCTACCTTAATTTTGAATCCAAATTTAAATATCTTCCTATATTTATAAAGGTTTTTTCCAGCCCTGTAGTTGACAAACCTCGAATTTTTTGGCGTACTGCTAATTTCCTAGCGCAACATTTTCCCTCTTTTTATAATCAAAATTAGATCACGTTTCGTCAATTGAAGGGTAAAGAATCAAAACTCATATCTGGCATTTTACTTCAAGGACGTAAATAGACAAAATACTGTACACGAGTGCAGGAATATCTTTGCTGCATACATTTCGCACATTCACAGGCGCAGCAAAGATATTCCTGCACCCGTGTACAATACTTTGCCTACTCGCGTCCTTGAAGTAAAATGGCAAATGTGAGTTTTGATTCTTTACCCTTCAATTTTGTCATTACTAGTACAAATTTAAATTTTGGACACAAATTTAATTAATTTCACATCTCTTTCAATGTACTATGTTTTATTCTTTTAGTCAGCGCAGTCATGTTTTTCTTACTTTTTCATCGTTTCTTTTCAACATTCCGAAAAATTCAAAATTTCAAAAAATCGTAAACAGAAACACCCTTTTCTTATCATGAAAAAACTGATCATTTTCATTTATTTAACCAAGAACAATTTCAAGGTGTGTACAACTGGGCAAAGCTGATCAACATTCGTGGACAGTTCACTTAAAAACGCCTCATTGTTGTTAATTCATAAAGGATACAACCGGTCGCGGCTATCTTTCTACTAAAAACTACCATTAACAGAGAAACAAAATTTTTTAAAGTGTGATATGTAAGGGTTGAAGAGAGGGGCAGAGAAACAAAAAAATTTCTATAGATAATGGGTACGGCACAGGGAAACGGGTTCGGGATTAGCCGGCAAGCTTTGAGTTTTCTGAAGTCGATGAGAGAGAATAAATGTCTCTAATACGAGTACAACATCCCCCGCAAGACCTATGTTAATGAATGGTCATGTTGGCAGTCATTTTGAATCGCTGTGGGTTTTTCAAGTTTTGCGCGAGAAGTATTTAGTCCGGACCACAGAGAAGATATTCGAAATCAAAAGATCGAAGGTGTATAGAAAAAGCACGGGTATTGATGATCAGATTCTGCGAATGCTAAACATAAACTGTGACTAAACTAAACGGATGTCCTACCTGGCCGATCGAGGCAGAAAAATGAGAATGAGTCACCAGAGTGGAAGGAAGAGGAAGAACGCAGTTTTAAAAAAAGCACGCACCGGAAGTACAGGAATGCAGGAGACAAACGACATTTGCAGGGTTACCACTTTTTTCAAGAATGATTTTTCATGACTTTTCAAGGTTTTCCGGATCTATTTTTCCATGATTTTTTCTTTCTAGTGGAAAAGGAGTTATGGATTTTGACAAGGCTTTTTTCTCTCATAATTCTGATTATAACGTCAGCGCAAAAAAAAAACTTGTCATCTTTAAAGTGAAAACTTTTTCTTTTTCTTTAAGCATGCTTATTCACCGACAGTTAATTTTCATAGAAGTAAGCCATTAACCTAGTTTGTCATCCAGAGAATCAAAGATTGGGATAAAAATTCAAAGACTTTTCAATGACTTTTTCCCTGACTATCCAAATTCCACGACTTTTCCAAGTTTTCCAGAAAGTAGCAACCCTGATTTGTTAGACGACCGCATTGTGCGGCGCTGAAAGGTGTTTCCTATTTAGTATCATTATGCCAAATGTAGCATAATTCGAAGTTCATTCAGCACCATAATTTTTGGATCTAGCATCTAGCACCAGTATAATCGCTAGTATAATCCATTCCAATTTTGGTTTTTTTTTGTTTTTTTTTTAATTCGCAGTCAGCGCTCCACCACAAACGGTTGAGCTTCGAACCCAAAGTCATATAAATACACCAAGTCGTTCGACTCTCCATTTAACCAATGTTAAACTTCGTATGTTACAATAATTTATCCCGATAGCAGCGCTGGCAGCGTTCGACTGCCGTGAATTCAATGTAAACGTTGGGAGCCCTAACAAGGTTTTGCGTTTATCTCAATAACGGTCGAGTTTTATGAAAAAGTGAAAAGAACAAAATTTATTCTACCTGTTATTTTCTATCAGGTAAGATCAGTTTCAAAATTTTACCCATAAAAATTTCGAATTTACTCGCATTCGATGGGAAATTCCAAGGTGAACAAATTTAGCTCTTTCCAATTTTTCATCAAAATTGATAGTTTTTGAGCAAATCCGCAAAAACGTAAAAATGTCCATATAAGCGCAATGCAACCAAAGGAGTTCAGCGATAGCAGCGCGCTGGCATGACGGCAGAACGCGGAAACGCGCTAGTCGTCTAACTTGGTGTATCTATATGACTTTGTTCGAACCATTCATTACTTGATTCTGTACCCGTAATCTATACAATGACCCTGTTCACCATTCATTACTATCATCAATCAGTGTCACACGAAATGCTTAGGAAAATACATCCAAATACTATCGGTATTAAGGTCTTCTTTTCGGAGCTAGCGGATATAGATATAGTTTGAAGAATATCAACATGATGCAAGATTGACGAATTATATGAAAAATCAATCCAAAGAGTGTGCAAAATATATAAAACTAAGGTCATTTTCGATTTACAAAAAAATTAATGCCTATATTTTTTGAAGGATAGTCTGTAGTTATCAGTAGTTATTTTAGTGCTGCGAAAATGAATCTTAAAAAAACGGCAGAAACCACTGTAGCTGGGTCTTTTTCTTGGACTACAGAGCTTATGGGCACCGTTTGGTAGCCAAAAGAAGAATTAAGCATAATTATGTAGTAAAATTTTTTCACATTTTGGCATCATTCAGCACAATTTTTCGCTCACAAAAACCGCAGAAAAAACCCATGCGGTCCTTGGAAACAGTTCGATTGCAACTTAGACTAGCAAAGATTGAAGAAAAATTTTGGCATAATCAGTTTAGCATTTTATTTTGCTTCCTGGCAATATATAGCACAGATTTTACTTCAATCTAGCATAGAGAAAAAATTTGGTACCATTCTAATATGCGCTCTACCCGTGTCATGTGATCTACATATGTATGTGTGCGTTCTACCAACATAATATTTCTTTTCTAGTATGCGCTCTACCATTGTAACATGCCTGTTAGCGTTACCCAGGAGACACCAGAAATGTTACTTGTCCTGAATGTTATCCATAATTTATGTATACGTTGTCCGAATGTCTTCCGAGGTCTATCCTTCGGTAACATAATGGTCGACGTACAAATAAATACACAGCACGATCTTAGTAGGCAAGTATACAACTGAAGGGAGGTAGGTCCGAGCACTTATCCTTATATGTGTGCGAGACATTATCTGCGAGTTTCCATGCAACGCTATCCTCAAAGTTTGGTTGGCCGAGTGGATAGGGCGTTGGTCTCGGCATCCGGAGGTCCCGGGTTCGAGCCTACGTAGCAACTCGCTACATTTCGACCTAGGGCGGTTTTTTGGTAAGCAGAGAAAAGGGCTACGACAACCCTAACAGCCTTCTCGATGCCTCTAAGGTAATGCTCGAAAGGGCAGATTCCAGGGCTCGGATTGAGAGTAAAATTAGAAAAAGGATTTTCAAGTTATGATATGAATAAAAAGATTTTCATACCTACTTCCTGTGCAGGCGGGTACGCTGGTAGAACGCGTTACTGCGGTAGAGCGCATACTAGAAAAGAAATATCTTGGTGGAGCGCACACTGCGACAGTTTTTATGTCGGTAGAGCGCATATTAGAATGGCACCAAAAATGAACATTTGAGAGGAGAGGGTCGCCGCACTCCCTTAACGACGATTAGGAGGAAGCTACGGAGAAACTGTAAAAGATCTTATGCAAAATACAACGTAAAACAAGTTAGGCTATTTTCCCCCGTATCACTGATAGTTCTCGAAATATGTTTGGTACGTTCGTCACTGGGATCACTAAAGACTTTTGATTTTCGTACATCCACTAATTTCCATTTTATGAGAAAAAGCTTCAAGCAAAGCCAAAACAAGATTAACAATAATATCACTCATATTTTCGCACATTTCTCAGTAGAATGAATAGATCTCGAGTAAATGAAGGTTATGCATTCTGTTACTCACAGCGCACGGGTTGCGCAATGGTAAATTAAGGGCAGGGACGAAACTATAAACTATAGGGGAAGGGTAAGCCCCCCCCCCAATAATTTGGCAGTCGGCAAATTTTGAAACTGTTCATTTGAATTTTTCACTTTTTAAGAGTGCTTGTTTGTTTGAAAAATATTTTTATCGAAAAATTGGCAAATTTTCAATTTTTTTACAAATTTTGTCGGTGAAACCCTCGCCCCCGAACTGACAGTCACGTTTCGTCTCTGATTAGGGGACCAATCAGAAAAAATTAGTGAGAAATAAATCTGCGTTGGAAACTTTGTCCAACTCGTATTCTAATTTCTCCGGCTACAACACTCGATTCCGACCCGCAAGGCGTTCTTCAATCCATAAATTTAACTGAGTTCGTTCGATCGTCAGTTAAACGTACCGTAATTTGGTTCAATTAAAAAGACGAATATAAAATCTAAAATACGTCGCGGTTATAAAATTCGATAGTAAAAATACCCCGATCGCACTATCGATGGTTGGTTAGTGCATTTCCACTTTTTTTTCCCCAGTCTAGTATTCAGTGCACCATCGAGTGCAGATTCTGTCTCGACCTACTGTACGAGTATATGACGATGATGGCGTGCCGTTTACGATACACCAAATACATTTTATTAAGCGACGTAAATTTTTCGAAAGCTTGTGTAGGCCGAACATCATGGTCGCATCGTGACCGAAGAGATTTTTACGGCCTGCCAGGCTTCATGGCACGCGATAAATGGCGTAAAAATGGAATGCGAAAAATTGCTCGTCCAGCTGCGTAACAGAGGATCCGGGGCTCTGGTACACGAAAATTCGTTTAGTTTTCGAATGCGCCGATCAAACAGCGCTCCGTCCTTACATTCAGCGTGACAAAATTAATCGACGAAGTGCAAACGAGGAAATTAAAACAAATAAAATGTACAGGTATGATTCGTGCAATTTATCTGGTTTTCATTTTTTTCCCTTTTCAATTATTATTTGCTAGACGAGTCCTGTCGTGTCTGAACGTGATTTATGCAGGTATATTAAATACCGCGTTCGTGACACGTGAAATCAATATCACAGCGTACATACGATTTCGGCGAATGCCTCTCCGAATAAGGAAACTCAATTATAAAAAACTCTGAACGAGAAAAAGAGGCGCGCCGATGTAGGTATACGCGATTTCACGATGACCTGAAATATTCGCGAATGCAGGCTCCTAGCTGCCGGCATCTCTATATACCCGCCTATCAGATCATATCGGTCGTTTTAGATAAAGTTCATAATGTAATCAAGTTCAGTTGTGAGTACACTCACGAGGGAATTACGTTTTGCCAACTGTTGACAATTTTCGGAGTGGACCACGAAAATCATCCCTCGTATCTTCCTTTCCGTCTCTGCCAGAAAAGTAAACCTAAGCTAATTAGGTGAGATCTAGCAGTCAAATTTATTTTACTATTACATCAAAGATGAAGCAAAACAGATTCTCATTGGAAGGACATGCCCCGAAAAGCCATCTTCCGAAAAAACTGAGTTGAAATCCCTGTAGCTTTTTTGCTCTTTGAGAGCGGCGAGTTGTAAGGCAAGAAAGCCAGTAAGCAAACATTCCGGGCCCGTAGCCAAACTATGATTCTTGAGGGGGCAAATGATATAGTGGGGAGAGCAAATTATGCTTTGAAAATCTGTCAAAGTCAAGTACATAGGTGCATACATATACAGGTTTTTGACCAAGGTGAGATCCGGATAAAAAGCGGCCAATCCAAAGATCCGCGTCAAAATATTTGGAGATACGTTTAATCATTACCCACAGAGGGGTTACTTCCAGTGCGTTGTTTAGGGAGCTAATCCCTCGAGAACTTCATGAAAAAAAAATTTAGAGATTTAGAACAAATTTGTCCATCTCGTGTTTTAATTCCACTGTACTGACCAAATTTCGCGACCAGCTTTCATACGCTTCTTCAACCGCGGAGGAGGTGAGGTGCAAGTGGAAGAAGCAAAATAAGAATGCGGCTACTACAAGAATTTTTCATCCAGCTCTATACTGACCCGCCCGTGCCCAGCTGTCACTCGCTCACCGCTTACCTCGGCAACAGGGTCGAAATGATCCTCTCGGCCTCCTCCGGCGGCGGCGGAAAATCGCCGCCGTTTTGGCGCGCCTTCGGGAACGGCTGTCGTTCGCACAGCGGCGGCGGTGTGCCCGGCGTGCTGACCGCGTCGTGATCGCCGTTCGTAAACTCGTTCGACGACGATGTGCTGCTGCTGGTGAGCAACAGCTTCGCCTTGCGCCCATTCATGCTCATATACCCGTCGTCCTCGGACTGGTGGCCTCCCAGGCCGGACGGACTCTCGTCCTCCGGTGTTCCACAACTCTTCAACGAGGTAACCTCTTCGGCAGCGCCGTCGTCCACTGACGTCAACTGCGACCGTTCCGTCTCCGGATTACCGTTATCGAAATCGTCGAACTCGGACAACACTCGATCCAGCAGGTCCAGCGACTTTTGAACTTCATCGCACCTGTAACCGAAAAATGAACGATACGATTGAGGTGATACGTGTATTTAACAAAACATGGTATCAACACAGCAACAGAAATCGGGTAAAATGGAGGGAGAGAATTTCTGATATAAATTACTAACACACAGCGTAGGACATGCCCGGGGGTACACCGGGCACACGGGGGCGCGGTTCAGAAACAATAGGATCCTGATTATTCAATCGAATCGGGCGGAGGGAAAGTCAAATACCTCAAAAAGTCGGATAGTCCGATTATTTCTTTCTATTTTTTATTTATTTTTTTAAAGAACGACTAGGAGAAAGTAGGCAATGGAAAATAACTTCTATATAATCAGTAAAAACCTTTATTTATTTTGAAAACACAAAAACACGAACTTATTTTAAAAGTACTGCGGCCATCCTTTCCTCTCAAATGTGTATTTTGATAAAAATCATCCTGCCTGGCTATTTTCTGCGTAGCACCATGTCACCGTCTAACAAACGTCTTCTGTCTCCTGCATTCCTTTACATCCACGTTCTTCTTTTTCTTATTCTCGTGTATCACTTTCCTTTTTCAACCTCGATCGACCAGGTAGGACATTAGTTTAGCTTAGTTCAGAGTTGGGCATTTTTCAATCGACTAATTAATTATGACTGATGATTAGTCAACGCACGTTTTAGTCATGCATGACTACTACTAATCACTTCGAATGTGCATATGTATATGGCTACTGACTAAACAGTCAGTCTTTAGTCACGACTAATTAGTCTACAAAGCGTGAGTGATAAGGAATAACTGAAAATAAATAAGTTAGTTACAAAATATGAGAGGGTACGTGGTACAGTAATAATGTAGTCATGACTGAATTAGTCATGACTAACGTAGTCATTTCATTTTAGTCATAATCATACATTTTAGTTGACTACTGCCCAACTCTCTTGCCCCAAGTCGGACACAGGGCACCGAGGGGCAGTATGACCAGCAAAAACAACTCAGCCCTCTATCTAAGAACAATAGGGACGCGAGAATAACGGAAATTATAATCGTACTCTGAAAAACCACATCATGGACCTGCTCCATTTCAACTGTCAGGGCTTGGCTACCGAAGAAAGGTTAGCTGAATTCAAAAATGCCCTCCTCCAAGGATATGTAGGGATTATCGGCTTATCAGAAATAAAAAGGAGCAGAAGTTTAGTAGTCAGAAAAAGTGGACACACATTTTATTATTTTGGGGAGACAGTGGGATACAGGGGGTAGGGTTTTATACTGATAAAAAGCACAACAAACAAATTTTGGAATTAGAAGGATTTTCGGAAAGACTAGCAATGTTAAAATTGAAAATCAACGAGAAAGAAAACATTTCTATATTCCAAGTCTAGGCTCCTAACCTGTCAGCTCAGAAAGAAGAAGGTAAAACATTTTATGACCTCCTCGAAGATAGCTTCAGAAAACACAAAAGCAACTACAATATCATAATGGGGTACTTCAATGCCAAAATAGGCAAAGATAATCGAGGAACTTTAGGAGTGGGTCCATGGGTGGCTGGATCCTCAAACAAAAATGGTAGCAAACTGATTAAGTTCGCAAATGAACATAACATCGGTGTGCTGGAGCTCAGAACCGCCACGGATGTGACGATGAAAGTGATGGGAGGTTGGAGTATTGAATGCTAGTTTTTACTCGCTTATCAGCCAGAATTTGGTTGGTAAACTTCAGATATTATGTTGAACTAACCACAACTATAGCCAAACAAGTCATCCTCGCTTCTGTAAATTATATTGCACACAAACTGTTACGTTTACAAGCTAACTGGATCAGTTTTTCCAAAATTTTCGAATTCCTCTGAATTCAGTATCGCAAAGCTCTATCGGAGATCTCCGAGGGCAACATGTCTAGTCAATAAAACAGCTGTTTTATCTCCGTCATCTACACAGAATTGAAAACCGTATACGATGAACCATAACCGTCTCATTTACGGTTAATACACGGTTCTCTGGCGGTACGTTAAATTCTATTACTATGAATGGGGGGGGGGGCAGACTTCCTTTTTTAATTTTCATCTTCTGCAAGTCGTTGCCTCCAGCTGGGTCGCGCCCGTCTGCTTTCGTCGTATGCTCGAAGAAGTTTTACTTTTTCGCAACATTGTACAGAAAGTTATTTCGAACCGCGACCAGTTCCCGGCGCCGTAGCCTCGTGCCGCGCCAGTTGCGGAAACTTTTTCGCATGATTTTCATACTACACATATGCGTCGTACTCGAGTGGACAGCGTGAACATGACACGCAGTTCTTGGTTTATAGTTTGCCGAGAGCTAATTTATCGACTGAACGTGAGAGCAATGCTGAGTATTCGGTCTAAGTATAAGAATACAAAATGCAGGTCGGACATTATGGAAAACGAACGTGGAAGAAAAGGAAGGAAAGGTCTGTCGCAAAACTGATAACATCGCTGGGTAGGCGAAAAAGCCGGAAGCTGAAAAGTCTTATCGAGTTTCAGTTTGAAATCGCAAAGAAGACCACCATAATATGTAAATTTACAACCTCAAGGCTAGTAATCAAAAAGTGCCTCCTCACCCTTTATTAATTCTAAGTTTAATCTAATTACGGCTTGTTATTGACATGGATATGTTTAATGGCTCGCCACGCCAAAGAGAAAAATTTCACAGAAAACGTTCTGTAAAAAATGCTTCGCAAAAAACGTTCCGCAGAAAAACGTTACCACTGTGATGGAGTTGCGTATTCCTCTTTACGCGGTCATTCGTTCCATCACGTTTCAGCCGGCTGTTACGGAGTATACTCAACGACGCCGAGAATGGACTACTAGAGAAGGCATTAGAATGTGGGTATGCGTGTCAACGCGGTCGCCTGGACGCTTTGACTATAAAACCCCTAGGGTAAAGTGTCCAGTTATTGACAGTGACCCAGTAATTGACACGTTAACAATTTTAGCGTTCAAATTCGTGTTCTGGTCACACTGACACTGCGATGACGTAGTTCATATGACAGTGACCCAGTAATTGACACCTCATATAAACTACATCATCACAGCCAGAACACGAGCTTGAACGTTAAAATTGTTAACGTGTCAATTACTGGGTCACTGTCAATCTATATGTATTTGGTCAAAGCATGGACGACATATTATCCACGTAACAATTTACCGTGCATTTCATCCAAGATGACTCTAAGGTATTTTATTGAAAAAACCTGCTCTATCTCTTCACCTTTGATCCTTCAGATACAGTTGGTTGGTTTCTTTGAGAAGACCATAACTTTTGTCTTGGAAACGTTAATCCAGATGCCTAGTTCTTCACTTTGTTCCACTATTTTATCCATCATTTTTTGGAGTTTGTTTTGGCTATTCGCTACTATAAGACTACCGTCGATACAACTCAAGTTATCAAACTCGACTCCGTTTACTGTAATCCACCAGGCTGTTCGCTCAACGCCTCTTCGAAAACTGACCCGCGTATGCGTTACAGAG
The DNA here is from genome assembly GCA_031841125.1 of Acanthococcus lagerstroemiae. Classification (NCBI taxonomy): domain Eukaryota; kingdom Metazoa; phylum Arthropoda; class Insecta; order Hemiptera; family Eriococcidae; genus Acanthococcus; species Acanthococcus lagerstroemiae. The sequence goes on along the minus strand of CM063108.1, from coordinate 35,643,861 downwards.
AAGGTAAGACAAAACGCAACCATGCCGAACGCCTTTCTTGATTTCGACCTCCCCCATGTGACTGCACTGGTGAAATACCTACATGTGGGGTTGTTCTTCTTTACAGAGTCTGTCCCCACGCTTCGGTCTGCCTGCCAACGAGGTAAAACTTCGAGCGAAGATTCGTCTATGTTGCTGATTTGCTAAAAACGCGCCCGCCTGTATGCCCCCGGCGAGTATATGCCAGGACTGGCAAAAGCGAGAGCGAGGGGAGTACACCACAACTTCTGACTCCAGAAACATACTCGATTAAATAAACTGTATAAGGCGACCATGTATATCAGGATGTATACCAGAGTTGAAAATGTAAAAATCGGAACATTTTTAAAACACTTCAAAACACGAAATCAATTAATTAGGACCAAGGACCATCCTCTACCTACTACTTGCAAAACTGTAAAATCTCCAAGATATGTAAAAATAAACTATTCTGACCACCAAATAACCCATACTTGTATAAGATCATATAAATCAACTCAGAAAGTTAATTATATTATCACAAAACAAAATGCTCAGACTGACAAAAATATATAGAATACCGCACAGTGAACAAAAAGAGCGAAAAAAGTATTACAAATTCAACTCATTTTGACAATATATTCTTCGAAACATCTGTGTTATTACGTACTTAGTATAGTAAGTTCATCTTTCGATTGAATCAATTTATACTTCTTAATTTCTATTATTTTAACTCTTGTTCTAATTTTCTTTTTTCGTTCGTGATTTCTTTTTCAACCTATTTTTTCAATTTCAGTGCTTCTTTTCTCTTGGCACTTGAGTTTTTACAATATGAATCATACTAGCATTTGCGTATTTAAATTATTCACATTAAAGTTAATTTCTTGCATATTATAGGCATACATGTAACGTTGCGCCATCAACTAGTCCTCTTCTAAATTTCCAATAAGAAAATCTTTATTTATAGAAAATGAGCGCTCAACAGCCGCGTTATTACTGAAAAAATGAAAATCATTTTCAAGAAATCTTTAAAATTATGGGCCAAAGTATAGGAGGCACTCATAGGTAATAGAAATTTGGCCAAACCATCCTCATGTTTCAACAGACTTCAATGTTTTTTTCTTTACAAACAGTTAGGGGAGACCGGGGCTAGTTGTCCGCGGGGTAAGTTGTCTCAACCTTTATAACACCCGTGTGAAAGGTGCTTTTTCAAATCTAATGATGTTAGAGGACTCCGTAATGTACAAACTCTTTAACCATACCTGGTAAACCTCGCGATAAGTCACGTTTTATAAAAAAGAAGTTCACTCTCATGAGTGTAATATTTTGTACTATCAAAAATTAAATAATACTTCGTGGTAAGTAGAGTTTTTTCAGCTATCTTTGGGTGTATTAGAACCTAAAATTACATTTATCCTCCCCCAAAATAATTATACTTTCTAAACCCTTTTAATCCGGGGCAAGTTGTCCCGTTACAAAAATTATCAATTTGTACTATCAAAAATTAAATACTTTGTGGTAAGTAGAATGTCTTCAGCTTTCTTTGGGTGTATTAGAACCAAAAATTACATTTATCCTCCCCCCAAAAAACTGTACTTTCTAAACCCTTTCAATCCGGGGCCAGATTTCGACCTAGTCCGGCTTTTCGGCCAGAAGGGAAGAGGGCTAAGACAGCCCTAACAGCCTCCCCGAAGTCTCTGAAGTAATGCTCGAAAGAGTGGATTCCAAAGCTCGGGTAAAGAGCAAATTAGAAAGAAGAAGGTCAATCTAACGTCAGCTGCTGTGTATTAAACAGATTCGATTCCAGGTTTTCTAAACTACTAACTAGAGTTTTTCACAATTCTTCTGCATTACCTCTGGTTGAAAATAACGAGCACAATTATTTTGTTTGTGCTTCCTGATGTGCGTCATTCCAGAAACGAACAACCACATCCATTTGAGATTTTACACTAACTGTATTTTAAACTTTCATCCACAGAAATCGCGCAATTTTCAACACTTCTCACTTCATTGATTACTTGATTTTGAAAAAACGGTCCTCTCACATCAAACGCAGAGCGTTAAGAAAATGCGCGCGGTAACACAATGCTCGATTAATTAGGGAAATTATATTGGAACATTTCCGGAATTTCGGAACACATTTTTGAAAATCGGGAGATTTTCAGAATTTCTGGACATTTCGGAACTGGTAGACAGTCTATATATTCAGTCTCACATTATGTAGCTCGCAGTATCGTAACGAGCATCGATGCGGCACATGTATACTCGCAAATGTGTCCGACATTATCGGCGAGTTTAGTAAGGATGTCATATTACATACCCGAACAAAAAGAAGACTCCTGTTTTCAGTTTACAAGCCGTATCGGACAAAGGTCGCCTGAAAATTATACGCCGCCAATATGATAGCTTTCAACCGCAGCACAGCGTGTCTGCGTCCAAAGGGAAAATGTAGGCTCGAAGTTTTTTTCATTATTGAAATGGACCAGTGAGATCATGTTGCTGTTGTCTGCCGAGTACAGGCGAAATAATATTATTATTATCTCGTAGAGCTGTCACAGTCGCATCGAGAGGCTTTTTGGCAAGCAGCTTAGATTTTTTGCAACTATATACGCTTTCATGTTTTTGAAACCAGCGAATACAGGGATAGAAAGGTCGTTTCAATTCTCACCGGGAATATTGTGTACGCATGTGGTTCGTGATACTTCAGCCATCCTGGTGTTCAGTGCGAAATTTTTTATAAAGGTGGGCAAAAGTCAAATTTATTGTAGATTAAAGCGAAAATCGGTGATACCGCTATATGCAGATTAGTTGGTTTGCAGTTTAGCGCGCAGCTCACTATGGGGGAACATCAGTCACAGACCATGATTTCCCGCCATTTTCATTTATATTTGATAATACGTATCTACCTTCTCCAAAATTATTCCAGGTAAATGTTCGTGCGCAGTGTGAGAAATTCCCAATACGCCGAGACAAGCGAACCGGCATTAGCGACGGAGTTTTTAAAAACGTATAAAAGTTAGTAAGGAACTGATGTTGCTTCGAATCGCCTACGGAACTCGCTTATCGAACCTACTCCGCGCTAAATGACTAAAGCTTCTCTCGAAACCGCAACCGAATTTTCGGCACAAAGATAACACGAAAACTTCGACGTAGGTAATTTCAAAGCCCCCTATAACCGGGCCCGACTAATTGTTGTTTTTGTTATTCGAAAATGAAACGGCCACACGCGCGTCTGCGATGACCTCCGCGATAGCGTATGGTCGTAGAATCACGCTCATCTACATAGTCGGTGTACTGTACAGACGTACAGTAGTTTTTTCTCCACACGTGATGAGCTGAAACCAGAGCTGTACCTACATCAGGAGCCCAACAGGTGAAGACTTCAGAGCGCTCGGCTGGATGCGGACGTCTGAGAAAATTCGACAAAAAATAAGAAAATAACGTAAAAAAAGCAGGGAGAAGGAAAGAAAGATGAAAAAGTAACACTATAACAAGAAGATGCACTAAAGTACTCTGCTGGAGAAGAGCGCTAAAAATACGGTATAAGAAAACAGGAAGGGAAGATACTTCGCAAATTAGTTTTCGTTCACTAAATTGAATCAGCGATAAGTCTATTGCAGACCACTGGTATTATTGCAACCATGAGAGCTAAAACCAGTTAAGTACCAAAAACGGAATTTTGGGAGATGAAAAAAAAAGGGGGGGAAACTGAGTCGGCTTCTAAAGCGGTTCAAGTCCAAAAATTTGATTTTGAAGAAAATGAGATAACAAGGTGTCTACAAGAATGGAAAAATATAAATTCCTGACTTTTTCCAAACTTTTTCTTTCTCTTCCTACCTTTACAGTATAGACAGTATATATTTATGTTTATACTACTAGACGCTATGGTTAAAATGAACTGAAATTTTAAGTTGATTTTTGGGTGAAAGCATTAGGAAGGTGTTCACAGATATACATAAAAACAAACAAAGCGATGAACTAAGTTATGAATTATACTTCTTCAAGTATTTCATTCTGTAAAACTTTACCAAGGAGATGAAAAATTCCAAACTTCTTAAAAATATTGTTCAATTTCCTGACTATTTCCAAACTTCCTGACCTACTTTTCAAATTCCTGACTTTTTCCAAACTTTCCAAATTTTCCAAACCTGTAGACACCTTGGATAAACATATAAAGATACGGTTTCCCAACTGCCTTTCTGGGGAAATCAATAAAAACTGTGCTACACTGTATCAGTTCATTTAAAACTTCTGTAAATGGTACAAGCGAGTAGCCTGAATTCTCTATCATACTGCCAAAGACGCACAAAAATGAGAATGCAGCCTATCTAGGATTCTTGAAGGAAAAGTGGTCGAAAGTCGTGGACAAAGTGCAGTTTGGCACCGGACGTAATACAAGAAAACAATAAAACGCAGCGTGCACTAGCGCTGCTCTTTGAATGCGCGCAATTCGACCATCAAATCGGGCTCCCCTGAAAGTCCGGGCCGGGGGTATTCCCCACCTCCACATCAGGGTTGTTGCTTGAGACTGTTCCCGCCAAGAAATATGATTCTGCAATCTTTTTTGAAAATTAAAATGATGTTTGAAATGTTCCAGGTGGCTGGTATATTTTTTGTTTCCAGAATTTCGCTGCATAATTTTGTCAGAATTTTTAATTTAATATATTTAATATTAATATTAATATTTTTTTAATTTAATTTTATTTAAATTTTAATAAGTTTTATAATATTATTAAATTTAATGTTTAAAAAATATTAATTTGAAAAAATAAAGATCAATTAAAATATTTTAAATAAAGAATTTTAGTGTAAAAAAGTTAAAAGCTTTATTTTTTTAATTAGGTATCGAGATTCTATAAAGTTACTTTTGTAGTGCTCGCATTGACCACTAGGAAGCGCTGAAAACCGCATTTCGATTTTTAGGGTGTTTGCCCGCGCGCAGCGCTGCAAGCACCCTATTGCAATCGAATTTTCATCTTCTTTTTTTTTTAAGTACGGCTGAATTTTTTACAGATCATAATTCAGTTTTAGTCCAGTTTCGTCCTCCGTCAACTGCTGCCATCTATCGATAAGTCGGTCTAACTATTATGAATGTATCCTCTCACTTACGATTCACGAATGCAACTTGGAAAGATGAAAATAGAAGATTCTCATTCTGGCGTTCGTGTTTCGTGGCGTATATTTGTTTTGTAGCATAGACGTTGGTACTGTGTCTGAATATATTAACTTCGAAGATATTTGGTTTTGTTTTATCAATACAAGTGGGATGCGGAGAAGCGAGAAGCCAGAAGTTGGAAGCTGAAAGTTTTTCAACTTCAGCAAACACCCTCTTACTACCTCGCTATCTGCGAGGTAGCTTGTTTTTGGACTAAGGGCAGTTTGGAAACCGTACCTTCATATATCCTAGCGTGTCTGGGTAAGTTAGCACCAAGCTGTCAATGGTCATCAATAGTTACATTTCTTTACAGAGTGACAGTATTACGATATAAAAGTGGCAACCGTAAGTCTCCATGAGATACGAAAGAAGAGAAAAAGTGTGACTTAAGCCACTCTGGAGGTGCAATTGTAGTAAAAATCGAGTCGATTACCAATGTGGCCGAAGTCCAAAAGTCGATTTTAACTAACACTCCTGGAGCGAACACCATACAAGATATCGTGAAGCACTCAACGTCATTTGATGAGTATCGTCTTTGTCTAGCAGATGGTGTTCTTAACTCGGAAAATCGATTTTTGGACTTAGGCCACTTTGGAAGTCGAATCCTCAACTGTATTCAGTGGTCAGTACTGTTGTGACGGCCGAACGTTGGCTTAGCGACACTATAAAGACAGAGAAACATTCCTAAAACGAAAACATGAAAAGTGAAGCACAACGCTATCTGGCGGCAAGAAAAGAAGTTTTATTCCTGAACTTTTTTTAGTTCTAAAGTCAAAAACAAGCGTGACAACGATGTACCTATGTACATATATGAATATTTATGGGTGAAGGTAAGCAATTATTAGGTTGAATTAACCATGTTCCGAGATCAGCGACATGCGATGGTCGTGATACATATTTATGAATCCTATAAACTTGGACTAAGGTTCTCAGATACACTATCGAATTCTGTAGGTACGTTGAACAATACATGAATCGATAAAAAAGCCAATTCTTAAAAAATGGCGCTTAGCAGTTTTTGGAAAAAGACAATTCATATTTTGTTGCAAATCACTCTGTTCACATAGCTTCAATTAATGAAACCTTAGAGGAGGTGAGAATCAAAAGTAACATTATCCGCCAGAAATTTTTTTCAGGAACTGGGGAAAAAAAAAAAAAAAAAAAACTGATAGGAGTAAGCTACGCGCGGCTTGGTGCCGTTTCTCCTGCTAATAAGGCAGTCAGTCAAACCACAAAACGTGCATGACGAATATTTCACATGTTCCGTGATGTACACAAAAAGTGCGGAGGTATGAAATTTGGATGTCAGTTTTAACTTCAAATGGGCTGAAATAAGCGAAAATTGGTTCCTGTTGTTCACAGTATTGCCAAGTTTAGTAAAAATAACGTTAATTTGTACTTTTGTGACACTCTGTCACATAAACGACAACTGCACAACAAGGAACGAATTTTATTATGTATAATGAGTAAGAAGTCACAATGAACAGATAAACTTATCCAAACTTATTTACCAACTTATAGAGTCATGAGTAATACTCGTACTAAACAAAGAATTCTGGGAGCTCTTCGTACGGCAAGCAAGCAGGAATATCTGCATGTCCTTACCTACTGATAAACAATACATTCGTTTCGAAACTGACATTATTCACAGAATGATGTCTGTTTTGATTCCAACACTACTGTTAAGTTATAAAATACGAATTCCCTTTCTTTCAGCTCAGGTAATGTTAAAGTTCATCCCCTACTATACTTGGTTATTTTGTTTCTCTTATTTTTTCCCAGAAACCACAAAAACAGTAAATTTCTTCTTTAGTTGATAAAACTGATTTTTTTCAGTTAACTATATTATTATATTAATTTTTTTATTCGTTATACCACGGTGATTTTAATACACAGTTTTAAGTTAATGTGAAGCAATATTTTATTAATTTTAACATGGTCCTCCGACGGCCGAATCGGCGTTCCGCGAAAAGCCCGCATTAAATTCCTAATCAAATCAAGTTAAGAAGTGAAGTCCAAATATCCCAGTTTAAGATGGATCGCCTGCGACGTACTCGCGACAGCCAACGTGCCCAGCTCACAAAGCTAAAATGCTTCCTTAACAGTGCAGAAACTCCAAGTCTAATGAAGCTGCAGGTAAAACTTCAACTTCTAGAAGACGTCTTCAATGATTTTCTTATCTCATTTTTTCTTTAGTTATACATATATTTATTTTTTTTATTTTCATGTATATTAATTCATCGCAGCTATTGTAACATAATATTATGCCGAACCCAAAACGAGCTTAGGCTCAATGGGCAAGGAGCTAATAAATCTAATTGAATTGAAATTGAATTGAATTGAATTCCGTGTGACCCAAACATCAATTAAAGAGTTACATTTTAGCAACACTACAACTAGTGAAGCAGATGGTCGCTTCTGCGTGCGGATACCTGTATAAGGGGACTTTAAGACATTTGGAGAAAGTCGAAACACTGTTCTTAAGAATTCTGAATTGCACTCGAAAGGAACTTTCCAGCAGTCAGCGAGTCGAGTATACCAAATTCATGAACAAATATCTCTGATTAGAGATATGGAAATCATCAAGAATCCATCTTTCAATTGTCCGCATCATCTCATCTTCAAAACTGCGAGTCTGTGGACCAAAATACGAGTAGTTTTCTATGGTGCGAAGCCTACCTGTGCAGGTGTCTCAATCAACAATACCCTGATGAATGGTCCAGTCCTACAGAGTGACCTATAGACAATTCTACTTTGATTCTGGTTTACCAAAATTGCGATCTGTTTCAATATTGCGATGATGTACCATCAAATTAATGTTCACCCCGATGATTGTGATTTGCAACACATCCTATGGTATGATGCGAATGGTTCCATACGTGATTTCCACTTGCCTACTGTAACCTACGGTCTCACTTCCTCGTCATTTTTAGCTATTAGAAGTCTCTGCCAGCTAGCCAGTGAGACAAGACTGCAGAACCAAAAAGCATCCCAAGTCATTGAGCAAGATTGATACATGGATGACATAATGACGGGAGTTGATGAGGAGGCTCAAGCAATTCGGCTAATAAAGCAGCTCACTCATGTGATGGAACAAGGTTATTTTGCATTGAGGAAATGGTTGACCAACTGCCTGGAAATTCTAACTGATCTGCAGCAGAGATATGCGGATACCGAATTATTGATCAATCCTGTGAATAAAATTGACACACTAGGGTTAGGCTGGATGCCCGAGAGCGAGATGTTCCGGCTCCATGTGTCTCTCAGAACCACCACACGCTTCACTGAACAAACCCATTTTATCCAAAATCTCAAGAATGTTCAATCCCGTGAAACCTGAGGAAACATGGTCTAGACTGGAATGCAAAAATAACTGGATGACTGTGCAGCAAATGGCTTCAACTTCACTGCGATTTAGTATCCCTGAATGTGACAATTTTGCCTTGTGTCTTAAGCCAATAGTCTACCTTCGAGCTGCATGGGTTTTGCATGCCGCATGCGTGTATGTATGCGAAAAATCTACGACTGGAGAACACCAGTGCCATCCGTTATGTTCAAAAACGCGAGTGTCCCCGTTGAAATCAGTAACCATTCCGCGACTTGAACTGCTTGGTGCTGTGCCGCTATCCCAATTGATCGCTAAAGTCAAGTTGTCCCTGCGCAAGAAGCTCAAGCATGTGGTATTACAGTCGGAATCACAAATTGTTCTCGTGTGGCTTAACAAGAATCCGGATCAGTACAAACAATTTGTTGGCAATTGTGTCACGGAAATTCAAAGACACACTCATGCTGCTTTGTGGAGATACATTCGTACTCACAAGAATCCCACCAACATAGCCTTGCGAGGCACAGATGCCATCAAATTACCGGACTGTAGTTTGTGGTGGGAAGGGCCCGAATTTCTCAGAACGGATATCAACTTCCAGCAAGCCCAGCGCACCATGATGAAGCAGGCGCTGCCTGTGAGCTGAAGCCTGTGAAATGCTCAGCAAATGTTACCCTGAGCACTGATAATGACAAAACATTGTTTTTTTTTGTTTTTTTCAGTAAACGCGTCACAACTTCTGAAGGCATGATTCGTGTTGTTGCTCACTTAGCCTTTGCTTCACTCAGAACAGCAAACAAGCTGCGACTTGTAGAGCAGGTTTCTTGCTTGTATCCGAGTTGTTGGATGCTACCGATGCCTTAGTTCGAATCGTGCAACAAGAATCCTATGCCGCTGAGATAGTCAAGTTAGCAGTCAAGGGACGGATAAGCAAACAGAGCAAATTGGTGCCACTCTTTCCTCAATGAGGCTAGTTCCTGCGAGTTGGTGGTCGTCTGCAAAAGGCCGAAATACTGTTTACACAGAAGCACCCTCCAATCCTGCTTGCGCATCACGAGTTTACAACTGCATTTGTTCAAGAAAGGCATTGGGCTCTGAAACATTCGCCAATGCACTTACTCTTGAGTGATGTAAGATGTCAACTGTGGATAATTGTGACCCACAAATGTGTCATCTGCCATAAGAAGAATGCGTGTTTGATGAGCCAGTTCATGGGCCAGCTTCCCTAGGAGCGTATCAATCCTAGCTTTGCCTTTGAATCCGTGGGACTAGATTTTGGTGGTTCTTTTCTCATCAAATTGTTGGGCACCAGAAGGCAAACGTTATCAAAGGTGTACATTTGTCCATTTACCTGCCTATCCACAAAGGCAATGCACATTGAAGTCGTGACTGGTCTGACCACAGACGCCTTAATCGCAGCACTAACCTGATTTACATCACAAAGAGGTACGCCGGCCCCATTATGGAGTGATAATGGAACAAATAATGCATGGAGCCTCTAACAAGATTACCAGAATTTGTCAAAAAGAGGCTGTTCAACAGCACGCGTTGAAGTTGCGAATGACATGGAAATTCAACCCGCTTGGTTCGCCGCACTTTGGTGGCATCTGGGAAGCCGGAATAAAATCCGTGAAGAGCTACCTGAGTAAAACTATTGATGACCAGATTCTTAACCTCGAGGAGTTCATAACTGTTGTAACGAAGGTTGAGGCTTTCCTGAACTTCCATCCTATCTCTCCATTATCCAACAATCCTGAAGATGGCGAGGCTCTTACTCCCGGGAATTTTCTTATGGACCGCCCGTTAGCTGCCCTACCAGAGCGAAATGTTGAACCTGCACCTGTTAATCAGCTGAAGCGTCTTCAACTTGTTTAACGCATCACCCAAGCTTTTTGGTCCAAGTGGTCCAAGGACTATTCATACTCGTTGCAGCATCGCACCAAGTGGCAGACAAAAATCAGAAACATACCAATTGGCGATTTGGTTCTACTGAAGGACGAAAAACGCCCGCAGAGTTGGCCCACTGGACGAGTGACTCAAGTATTCGAGGGGGAAGACAAGCTCGATCGCGTCGTAGAAGTGCAGATAACCAAGGGAGTCTTCCGTCGTCCCATTCATAAGTTAATTCTTCTCATCCGGTCCAATCCTTAGTCGTAAGTTAGCCATTCAAATTTCATCTTTATATTCATTGTCAATAGTTCAAGTTCGCATTTGTCCGTTGAATTCTCACTTTCAAGGTTTGTTTAATTTGTTTATTGCATCATTTCTCATGCTGTATTAGTAAGATACTTTTCTAAGTTTGTTTATCTTAATACCTATTTTTATTTCATTTTTTGTTGAAGTTTGGCGAAGTATGTTAGGTTAGAAAATAAGAATTCTCTTTCTTTCAACCTAGGTAATTTTGAAGTTATCCCCTGCTATACCTGGTTATTTTGTTTCTCTTATTTTTTCCACACACCCCAAAAACATTGATTTTCTTCTTTAGTTGCTAGATGATTTTAATACATGGTTTTAAATTAATGTGAAGCAACCTTTCAATCATTTTAATACCTTATTTTTCAAGGTCTCTAGCTTGGTCAGGTTGTATATTGTCAAAATTCTTATGAATGTGACGCGACGACCGCAGGGCCGCCGAGAAGGGGAGAAGGTACTTTTTCTCCCGGCCCCGGTTTTTGTGGGGGAGCCCGCAGAGTCACAGAAATTATAAGTCATAGAAATTATAATTATCAAATAAACAATATGCCAAATAATTTCAGTGCAGGCCCGCAGATTTTTCCTCCGGGCCCGGTTTGGCTCTTGGCGGCCCTGGACGACCGTAACGAGCACTATCAAGAACGCTCACTAACTTATTTCACATGAAAACTGGATAATGTTACTTTTGAGTCTCACCTCCTCATTGAACGAGTGTTCTACTGCTTAGTAGTAAATTCAAAACAGACATAAAATCCAAATTTCTCAGTTTGAATATCGCGCTAATTTCCGACGGCAAAAAGAAAAAAAGACAGAAATTTCAATCTACCATTCCGTCAATTTCCGTACTCACTAACAATGTTCCACAATTTCAATTTCCCTCGCCGGATATCCCTCGGACTTCAAAGGGTCACCAAATCTCAATTTTAATTTCACCTATAATTTGACGGACAGCTTCACATTCGCGTCACCATTGCTCGATAAATACAATATCTCGTTTAAAATTTAGGCTAGTGAAATATTTCTCGGCACTCTCGATATTTCTGATTTATCGTTATTATACCAGCTAATACGAGATACGAGGGTCGCTCTCTCCACTGTAGTTTTTTCTTCGGCCTTTTGCCCTACTAGCTAATCCGTCTTCATCATCGAAAGTGCAACCCTACCGAGAAGCCATTACCCCGTTCAGTAATATTTAATACGTGCACACGTTGTTCCTCTCCACTCGACAGCACACAGGCGTCAAATCCGGTAAATTTCATTATAGGCCGTCTCTTTTTGCAAAGAGTAAATCCCTTCGTTTTTTCCCTCTTTTTCTGATTTCTGTTTGCTCACGAGGGGGTCGACAAAGGGCGCGTCGCGTACCCGCAATTAATAACGATTACAGTCAGGTTCGCTGATAGGTGAATACGTGTCGAATACACGGCGAAATGAAACGCAACGTGCGCCGCGAAGGGGCGCACGTTGACGGCGAGGACGGGCGAAGAGCGCCCACAAAGTGTGCGAAAGCGTGAGCCGACCTCGAACCTCACTCGAAATCGCACGATGGAAAGTGAGCATCTTCGTTTTTCATTTATCTTCGCACTCGACGTCGGCGGCTGATTTCGAGTGAGAACGTAAATGCGAATGAATGGGCGAGGCCATTGGCAGCCGTCGCAGCTGTGGCAGCATTCGCCAGATTCGAGAGAGAATCGAGCAGCTCAGCCGTCGCTCTCGGCTCGTGCCGCAAATGCGAGAGAAGAGCCACTCAACTCGACTGTCGATTCAGCCGAAGAAAAGCTCGCGCTCCCACGCAAGATTTGAAGTTCGCTAGCTTTTTTAAAAGGCTAGAATCGAAAAAAAAGATTGAAGTAATGTAAAAGTAATATCGTAAACGGTTCTCTTCTCGGCTCGGGGCATCGAGAATTCGTGGAATGCGCCGCAGCCGGGACGTAAAAAGTCTGTCCCTCTCGCGCCCGTCTTTTTACGACGCCCGAAAATTTTTTATCATTTTAATCTCGCTTTTCAGCGTTACAATAAAGAACTTTTTTACACAAACTCGAAAAGAAGGACGGCTGAGGGAATGAAGGGTGAAAAAATGGTTTATTATAGTAACGCTAAGCGAGCATCACTTTATCGCCCAATTTTTCCGAGGGTGAAGGAATACGAAGAAGAACGTCGCGTCCAAAAATAACTCGCTCGTATCGAAGTGGAAGGAGAAGAAAGCGCAGATCGTTTGTAAATTAAACGGCTAGAAAAGGAAATCCGTAGTCGCATTCGAGAAGAACCTCAGCGAGTAACTAATACCCGCCACGACGAAGTATTTTCGGAAGCAGACGAATGCGAAATTGCAAATCCGCCGTCGAAGTTCGAAATTACGCCCACTAACGAACGCGCGAGAAGCCTGCGAAACAATTTCGCGCCCTCTCCGGTTGATTTCGCGGAATCGTTGATTAATATTTTAATTAATCCAAGTTTTATGCGAACTACGATCGAAAAATACATTTGTACGGCGATATGGCGAGGATACGAATGCGAAACTTCGAACCGGCTAGAGGGCTCATTTATGCGAAAACTCTTTCCAGATTTTGTATACATTATCTTCCTCATTCCTTTTCGGCGTTTCTCGCAAGAGAAAACGTTGCTTAGTCAAGACAATGTTTCGCTAGATAAATATTGTACGATACTTCTAATATAAAACAATTGCAGTCTAGTCGGCGAAATAACGAAATACTATTTCAGCAGCGCCCGACTCACCCCTCCCACGGATGCCGCGAAACTGATCGATAGCTGATCTTGCGGAAATGCCCAGGTATGGAGAACATTCTACACATCATGCTTCGTGAACTGCCACGGAAAGGTATTGTCTATGTCAGTAATCTAATCAACTCGGCTATCCGAATACAGCACGTCCCACGATCCTGGAAGCAAGTTAAAATGATAGTGAAACCCAAACCAGGAGAGCCTGCTGAAGGCCCCACAGGCTGCCGTTTTATTTCATTTCTGCCTATCATCGTCAGACTTCCCCAAGCTGGGAAACAGTCACCATGGGGAAGTACGACTGCATAACCTCAACATACACGCCCCAAAGAATTTATAAATTAGAAACTCTATACGTCAATTGCCGCGGATTAGCTGGTGTAAAGAGATGGTAATGCGGTGCGCTCAACCACAACTTACTTTTTAAAGTTGTCGACCTTTTTAACACACATATTATGTCAAGTAGCTCGCCACGTGAAAGAGAGAAATTTCCGCAGAAAAACGTTACCACCGCGTTTGTATTATTCTTTGCGTGGTTATTCGTTTAATCACGTTTTTCCCGGCTGAAACGGAAAATGCCGAGAAATGCCGAGAATGTACGACCCATTCGGACCGGGTAAATTGTAGGTTCGCTAGCATCGATAGAAGAAAAACTGATAAGGAACAGAGACGAAAAAGGGGAAGTTGAGTGCAGCAGTTTATGGTGATTTTAATGTTTTTTCAAAATATCTCGAGAATGAATGCGGTTAACGGAAAACTGAAAAGTGCATGCCTTGTAGCAAATAAAATTTACATTCAGATGAGCTCATTTTTATTGAAATCCGAGTGATTTTTTTTTCGCATAAAAATACCATCGCATCGTTGTTGTTGTTTGCCCGGTCCGAATAGTCCCTTCAACTAGTTCAACTATAACACCTAGAAACACTCGAGTATTGACATCCGTCATTTTGAGTCGCTTGGCGCCCGACGATTCACATTTCGATACGCGGAACGTTCCGTGTGGTGAATTGTGCACCGTCAGGCACCAAGCAACTCAAAATGGTGGATGTCAGCACTCGGGTGTTCTCAGGTGCTCTAATTTAATGAGTATGTGATCTTAGCGGGAGAGGGAAGGGTAATTGTTCACGCTCCATGGGCAAGTGCGTCAAGTTTCATTGCTTAAGCGGGCTTGCACTGACTGGAAGCATGAATGCCTAAATGCGTTCTTTTTTTTTTTTTTTTTTTTTTTTTTTAGGTATATAAAAGAAATACGAAGATTACCCGGAAAGTATGGTTTACATACCTCGCGTAGGTGTGATAATAGCCGAAAATTAAATTTAAAAAATGTAAAGAAATGATACTGTTGCACTTTGAGCTTTTGATCGTATCATCGAACACCAACTTTCGTAGAGATGCAATGCATAATTATAACACAAGAGTAAACTTCAGAAACGTGTAACTAAATATTAACGTGTAACATCGGTAGACCGCAACCGTACTCGGAATCATACATAACGCATACTGGCATCGCATACTAGTCTCGTACTCTACATAGAGCGCAGACCTTACCATGAGTAGCAGTGCTACCAACTCAATAGATACATTTTAGTTTCCTAATTTTGGGATGCATGACTTCATTCGATTATTTCTCTGGCTCGTGCCTGACTCTCTCGAGCACGTAATTCACCCTCGTCCTCCAACCGATGATGCATTAATGGACTCTAGCCTCCTCCTACACATTTGTAACGTGTTTCCATCACGCGGACAGGAACTCGTAGGGATGCCCATGATATGCTTAACCACTACAACCCAATTTTACAAAAGCTCTATGGTCGTGTATTGTCCAAGGAAACTTAGGTTTCTCTGCAAACAGAAAAGGGAGCAGTACCATTTTTCTAGAAATCGAGGTGAAATTGGCATTTAAAAAGAGAAAGATAAGGAAAGCGACTGGCTCTGACAAAACTGACCAGATTTCTAACATTTTGGAGACCTCCTTGTCCCACAATCACCAAAATTACGAGGTAACCAAATGCTCGAGGTGGAACAGGTACCCTACCAGAGGAAAATGGCTGTTCAAAAAAATGTGACAGATTGATGCAAGGAAGAACTCGTCACACTTTCTAACACCCCACTCTGATAACGTGCACATCGTCACAACCATTTACAGCAGAGGCTTCCGAGACGTGTGTAATCGGTCACCAGTATCCGAAAGCTGTAAATGGGTAAAGCGCTACCTGCCGGTGCTCGTTGAACTCACCGTCATAAACCACGGGCTAGTTGTGAAATAATCTTGTTTAAGCAGAGTAATATTGCAACCCAAAATGCATACATTATCATATTTTTATGATTCATACAAATTTATGAAAGGGTATGGAATATAGATTATTTCAACCAAATCGTGAAAGCTCAACTTGGTGCAGTGGAAGGCTTGTGATGAACTAGCAATGTTATTTATATGTATATTGAAAGTCACTTTTATAGGAAAGAAAAGCCATAGTATACAATAGAAGTTATATTACAAATACTTGTAAATAGTGAGCTCCTAAAGTAAAGTAGGTTTCTTGCGGCGGCTTCGGTCTTGCTTCTTGGTGGCTTCATCTAACAGTATACATGAAACAAACACATATACTGTCAGTCATACGATGTCAAGATAACGGTATGATTAGTTAGGTGAAGCGCCAACATAGGAGATCCTAGGGGCGGTTCATGAAGTCAGTACAAGGCGGTGTGCAAGGCATCTGGATGGCGGCTTGTGCGGCGGGCTTATAGTGTCTCTAAGTATTAGTCAAAATTGTGGAAGACAAATTAAGAGCTTACCAGTGAACTCAATGTCAAGTACTGCTTGAACATTAAACGCACCACAAACACCACAATTTACACGTGGACCCAGTGTCAAGTACTACTTTTCACCAAATGCACCACAAACCCTACTACCTATATATGGACTCAGTGTCAAGGACTGTTTAACACTAAATGCACCACTAATAATGGGAGACGGGAACTTACAGAAGTGGAATCAACGTTAAGGATTGCTCAAACATCAAGTGCACTACTAGTAATAGGAGATTAGAACTTACAGAGGTAGACTCAATGTCAAGGATTGCTCGAACATCAACGGTTTAGGTATTCGCCGAAATTACCGTACCCTGTTAAACCCTGTGTTAAGAAATAGTTTGTGTACCAGTTTTTATTTTTATAAGTTATTCTGACATCGGGGCTTTCATTGTAGTCGTTCCGCCATTCCTCTATTGTTTTCGTTATTCCAACGTTCCCTACAAACAGATCAACAGGCGACTTTAGAATAGCCAAGCCATATTTGTACTTAGTCACTGCGCCTTTGAATTAAGTCGAGTCATCATTTTTTTTTCCGGTCAATTTCGTTGTTTTCGTTGATTTTAGTTGCTTTTAATAATACATAGTGTGGCGTTTCCTTCAAACTCGTAGATAATGTTGGGCACAGTTGTGAATATATCGCATCGACGCTCGTCACAGTACCGCAAGTTACACCTGAGCTTGAGTATACAATTACGGTCTTTTTCTATCGTTCTTAATCGAGTATTTTCTAGAGTCAGAATTGGTGATGTTACAACCTTTGCTCTGGCTTTTGCCCGTCCCCGACAAATCCTCGCTAGGGGCATACAGGTAGACACGCTTGTAGTAAGCTAGGAACATAGGCAAATCTTTTCTCTGAATGTTATTTTGCTGGCCAGTAGATCGAAGCGAGGGGGCAGGCTTCACAAAGGGGACTCATACCACATATAGTTTTCGCGCAGTTTTCTTATCATAGTCTACTGCAATTAACTTCGGAAAAATTTACGTTTATGGCCAGTCTCAGAGACCTTTTCCCGTTGATCTTGGTCGTTTTTGATTATGTTCGGATAGGGCAGTAAGCAGTCAAAATGAACTTAGGATAACAGTATGATGGAAGAAAATGTTACCGATTGAGATGTCAATCCCCTCAGCTTACAAGGTGCTTGAGCGCCAACATTTTATTTTCTCGACTTCGAATGAGCCTCATGCCTCTGCCCTCTCCCACATCGACTAATTTGCAGTACAACAGACGCAGAGTATTTTCATTATCGTACACCCCTCGAGCGCGAAGAAGACTTGAGAACATTCTCGACGAAGTGCATATTATTCTCAGGTCCCAGCATGTACGCATACATACATACAGTCATATAAAACAGTTTATGCGTGTGATGGTTCGAAAGTTGTCGCAGCCGACACTAATGAAGTATTTATGCAATACGTACACACAATATTGACGTTTGCATTGTACACTTGCAAAATATAAGACGCCAGAGAGGGAATCGAGCGAGTGTTCGCCTTTCCGCCTCTCTCGCTCTCAACTCCCGAATGCGGGTAATTTCGCTTCTGAAGTTTTTTAATTAAAAGTACGCGCCGGGGAGGGCGGGCACACCACTTGCCGACGAAGAATAGGTACAATATCCTCGTACCTAATTAACGATGTGGGTAACCGGGTACACCTTTATCTTACAAGCTTTTTCAGCCGCGATGAAAAATACACCAAGCACAAGGGCAGGACGAGTCGGCCAGAGGAGAAAGAAGGATCGCGATGATAGAACACGCAAAAAGAAAAAAAATGTGTTTTAAAAAAACTCGTTCGCTAATTTTTATTCACGCGGCAGCGATTCTAAAAATTCGGTGATCATCGCCAGTTCGTGGGGGTTCTCTCAACTTTGCTAATTAAAAGCACACCGACAAAGTGGACGAGAAGGGGCGGACTCGAGGGGATGTAGCTTGTGTTTTGCATAAATCCTCGTTGAAGATACATCTTGATACTGGCCTCGTATTAGTCTGTCGACGACCTGCCTGCACTGCTGCATTCCGGCATCGCAATGGTCCTTCGATGTTACTGTTATCAACCCTGGTAGTTGACGGTGTACACTCGATCAGAATGAGAAACTGACTAACAAAAATTATTTTTTCGGCTAAATAAATTTGAAATGAACAACAGCCGTTATAGGGGAGCGCGTCCAAAAATGGCGCACTGCAGATTTCTCGAAACTGGTAGCACTGATATCATCACAATTAACTTCGCACTGACCAAGTGTTCAGGCTGCTCAAAACGGTGGCGCGCTGTTGTCGTTTGCCTTGAAACCCTGATCAAAGGGAATGGAATATTTCATTTACAGGCGTATGAAGAAATCTCAAAATATTCTGAAAACGAAAGCGTTTATCGAAAAAATGAATAGAACAAGATTTGTAGAACATAAAATTTTACTTCCACTGAGACCATTTTTATTTAATCTGATAAATTTTTCTAAAATGTGCAGGGTTTCAGTAGTTCCTTTTTTTCACGTACCTAAAATTGTAGAGGGTGAATCTTTCGCGCTTGCAGTCCCAATTTCGTGTCCTTGCCTTCTTAGCGTAGAAACACCCGCTCACAAGGATGCGGAAGCCGAACGATACAGCTTCCGCTTCCGGCTTCTAGCCTCCAGTTCTCATCTAGCTTCTCGCTTCTAGCTTCCAGCTTGAGTATATAAACATTTAACTTCCGATTTCTTTCGACTTACGGCTTCTAGCCAGGGGAGAAACTATAGGGGGTGTGGGGGTTGACAGCCCCCCCCCCAATAATTTGACAGTCGGCGAATTTTGAAACTGTTCATTTGAATTTTCATTTCTTATGCATGTCTGTTTGTTTATTTATTTTCTTTTTCAATTAAGAAAATATTTCGATTAAAAAATTGGCAAATTAAAAGTTTTTAACATTTTGTCAGTGAACTTTCAGTTTTCAAAAAATATTTGCCGACAAATTTTTCTTCTCCACCTTTCCAAACTGAAAGTAAAATTTCGTTTCTGAAAATGGAGTACCCTGGACCCCTGTTCGAGACTAGTCAGTCAAAAGCAGAAGGTTTCAAGCTGAGTATCGAACGTTATTTGAAAGGTTGAAACAAAGCTGAAATGTGGAAGACATTTCGAAAATCTGAAAGTCGGTAACAAACGTTGAATTTCAAATTTCAATGACTATTCGGACTGCCGGCGCGAAAGAGTCGCCCTATATAATTTTAGGAACGTGAAAAAAAAGGCAACTATTGAAACTCTACATACTTTAGAAGAACTCATCAGATCAAAATGAAAATGGTCTCAATGGAAGGAAAATTTTATGTACTATAAATTTGTTCCTAATCATTTTTTCGAAAAACGCTTTTATTTTCATAATATTTTCAGAATTCTTCGTATGCATGTAAATGAAATATTCCCTTCGATCAGGGTTACAAGGTAAACGACTAAAGCGCGCCACTGCTTTGAGCAGCCCGAAATCTGTTCACTTCGTCACTCCGTCACATACTCAGTGAGAGATTCACTCAGCCATTCGCTTACTTATTTAGTGATTCACTCAGTCACTCGCTTACTTATTCAGTTGTCACTCACTCAATAAGTCACTGATTCACTCACTCACTCACGCAGTCAGTCATTCGATTACTTATTTAGTGATTCACTCAGTTACTCAATCACTTACTCCGTGACTCACTCAGTCACTCGCTTACTCAGAGTTTGAGAGCGAATGACACAAGACGATGGAAATAAATGGCAAACATTTCAAAGAACCTTCCATCAAATTCAAATTTTGATACATGTTGGTCCCATACATTTAGAAAAATCAGCATTAAAAATAAAATTTTAAAAAAACGCCATTTTAGAACAGCCTCTACCACTCGGCACATCAACTGAGTAGAAATCATCTCTCCCAAAAATGCAGTTCAACAATTTCTCCCAAAGTGGAGAGGCCACAAAACTGGTTTCCATGATTGATCCTACCTCCCCGAAAATTCCTTAATAACAATTCAGGTGAAGTTATTCGTTTTTACCACATTCGCCGAACAGGCCTTTCTCCCGTATTTTTTTCTAGTTAATTTTTAGGGTCGGCTACTAGTAGCCGAGCCCATTGCAATCGAAAATTCATTTCCTATATTAGTTCTTCCCGCGTTCGTATGTAGCGCTGAACCCGAGATGAGGGTTAGCAGTTAGTAGCGAGAAGCGAAAAGACGTTATCAGTATATCAGTATTCAGTATGTTGAAGTGAACCTTATGTTTGTACGGATGTCTTGTGTAACATTATTCAGACAAATGTCATAGGATACATGTATGTCATATGCGAAATTATTATCCAGCGAACAGAAAATCTGCTAGCGTGAATATTATTTTGTTTTCATTCCCTTAGAAGTGGATCATTGTTCGCTAATCATTTGATGTTTTTAGGGTCGACTAGGAGTAGTGTTGGTGTTTTATCTGTTGATCAAGAATCGTTCTTCAGAAATTAGAAATCGGATGAAATCTTTGACCAGATGATCAAAGTGCAAGTACGAGTCTGCACTTGCATGAAGCCTTTGACTTATCATGTGCGTTAGTGTTGTGTGGTGTTTTGTTGGGTTGTGTGTGCGCGACGAATACCGTAAAAGGAGTCTGCGTCCGCTGACACGGGGTTGTGGTCATTCGTGTGAGGTCTTGCTAGGACCCAACGTTACCAGTTTCGATACTTGGCAAAATATAGCCTAAGCTTGTCCATTCTCTGGAAAAACCCCTGACTATTTCGCATACACTTTGTGTATCACCAGTGTAAAGACTCTCAGAAGTATTGCTTACTACAACGTTCTGAGCTCGGTGAACGCCGACGCAGTGAGCCCACGTTGCCAATTCTCCATCTCTAACCTTGGGAGTTGCAGGTCGCAAATTGTGGTGAGTTCGCGAGTATGTTTACTGAAATCGGATTAAGAACGGGCTTGTAAAGCTAATTTGAAATTGTGTGTATTGGTGCCTGTATTTCGCGGCCGCTGGGAGGTCACACACCTGAATTATTTTAGGTATCGCTGTGGGGCCACTATCTTGTATTCTACCAAGCACTCACTCTTAATTCCAAAATGAGTAGAATCATGATACTACAAAGTCTGAGAATCCACAGTTCATCGACTGAAGTATCAGCATGGGTTATACGGGTCATTCTCCCAATATTGCAATATTTGTCAAAAAAACTAAGAATGTTAGAAAATAATTTTTTTTGTGAGATAAGTGTAAATCTCTTCTATCATGTCAATCAACCAAAAAGTTCAAAATACATAACCTGACATAGCTAACTAGCATCCCCAAACTGTGAAATTACGGTCAAAATTCCATCATCGTCTATGTAACCACTCACGGATTTTTCTTAAAAACGCATCACACAGACAGACATTTCTAATAAAAAATTTATGTGGAATGTTTGTTGTGCAAGTCATTTGAGGACGCTGCCCAAAATTTTGACCCCTCAAGAGGGTCTACCAGCTACATTGAAGTTGTGTAACCACTTTTATTCCTTCGTAGTTTGCACATTTTTATAGTGCTTATTGTGGGTGACATTCGTTTCAGGAAAAAAAGTAGAAACCCTGAATCCTTATAGTTAGAAGGAAGTTATGTCTCGTCCACAAAATAATTTCCAAAAATTCCGAAGTTCATATGGTTATACAAAATGTTTTTTTAACTGAAAATCGACTTTCCGTACTCTAAATTTTCCTTTGTAGACTACAGTAATAAACTGTGAAGCAATTATCACAAGTATTGAATAACCGCATACTTGTAGCAAGCCAACACTGTAGAATATACAAACGTGCTCAGTATTAAATTTTTTCAAAATACTGGCTGCCTACAGTCAATTTATACACAAAATATTCCTTCGTCGTCTACAAGATTTTTTCCCTTCGTCATATCCGAGTAAGACCTCTCAAAAAATCTATCCAAAATATATTTAAATTGATAAGCTTGCCTCTAATCGACTACCTATCGGTAAGGATCCTCGAGTTATCGATTTTCCTGCATGCATAACACTGAAAATTGAAATAAAGGATCCGGAAAAATTGTCTTACGCTTCCCGTATTAAAAAGCATATTCCACTGATTGCGTCACGTATCCAATACTGCCGTGTTAAACAAGAACAATCTATGTGCACATTTAAGGAATTTGAGGGTGATTATGATCCGAGTGTATCGGTCTCTGTATTTTGTGGCCGTTGGGAGGTCACACACCTGAATTTTTGCTATCGCTGTGGGGTCACTTACTTCTATCACATGGAGGTGCTTTCAATTTTTCCACTGAGGACTTCGGGAAGACATTCATATGTTTGGAGAGTTAGAATGGTGTGTGGGTTTGTACTCAAGTTAATATCAGTACACTGGTTCGTCTCAATTCGCTGTAAGAAAGCACTTTACCTCGCGTGAAATAATGTGCACCACCACCGGGTGGTAACACAAGGCATGTAGTACACACCAAGAGAGGAGACGAAAATTCCTGTAGAATTCAATTTACCGAGTGCACCACCACCGGATAGTGACACAAGGCTTGTAAAACACACAAAACGAACGACGACCATAGGAAAATGCGACTTCTCAAACAAAATGTAAATATAACAGGTAGTAAATAATAAAATCGTCTGACTTGATCCGTAGTAGTATTCATTTCCATTTCGGAAAGAGAAACACAACAAAACGAGCACAGGCAATAGGTATGCAGTACTAATACACAGTAACGTCAGAAAACCGAGCACAATAACGTGCAGCATGGAGCACAATAACAGAATGCGAGGTCTTGGTGGCTCGCGACCGATCCAAATTCGAGAACTGGACTTCCCCCACTGGGTTCCGTCTTGTACGTCCATGGTCACACGTGGACCAATGGAGATATATTTCATAGTAGTACGTGGACCAATGAGGGGGCCGAAACCCACTACAGGGGGCGAGCCGCATACTCAAATGCGTCCCAATTATCGTCACAGGCGGGGTCTATCCTAACAGGTAGGGAAAAGCCGAGTTTGAGCAGAGCGTTGAAAGGTTGATTAATCACAGTTGATTATTACAATTAATTAATACAGTTGAATCATATTAGAGTTGAATCATATTGGAGTTGTATTAAATTATTGTTATTACTATTATTATTATCATAAATTTCCACTAAGTCGAGTCGAAAAGAACTGAGTGTAATGGTCTCTGTATTTTGTGGCCGTTGGGAGGTCACCCACCTGGATTTTTGCTATCGCTGTGGGGTCACTTACTTCTATCACATGGAGGTGCTTTCACTTTTTCCACTGAGGACTTGAGAGGACATTCAAATGTTAGGAGAGTTAGAATGATCTGTGGGTTTGTACTCAGTAATTATCAGTACACTGGCTAGTCTCAATTCGCAGTAAGAAAGCACTTTACCTCGTATTGAGGGTGATAATGATCTGAGTGTATCGGTCTCCGTATTTTGTGGCCGTTGGGAGGTCACACACCTGAATTTTTGCTATCCCTGTGGGGACACTTACTTCTGTCGCATGGAAGGGCCTTCACTTCCTCCACCGAGAACTCTGGGAAGACATTCAAATTTTAGGAGAGTTAGAATGATCTGTGAGTTTGTACTCAGTTATTATCAGTACCCTGGTTAGTCTTGATTTACAGTAAGAAAGCGCTTTACCTCGTATTAAGGGTGATTATGATTCGTGTGTATCGGTCTCCGTATTTTGTGGCCGTTGGGAGGTCACACACCTGAATTTTTGCTATCGCTGTGGGGTCACTTACTTCAATCACATGGAGGTGCTTTCACTTTTTCCACTGAGGACTCAGGGAGGACATTGCAAGGATTGGAGAGGTAGAATGGTCTGTGAGTTTGTACTCAGTTATTATCAGTACCCTGGTTAGTCTTGATTTGCAGTAAGAAATCACTTTTCCTCGTATTGAGAGTGATTATGATCTGAGTGTATCGGTCTCTGTATTTTGTGGCCGTTGGGAGGTCACACACCTGGATTTTTGCTATCGCTGTGGGGTCACTTACTTTTATCACATGGAGATGCTTTCACTTTTTCCACTGAGGACTCTGGGAGGACATTGATAGGATTGGAGAGGTAGAATGGTCTGTGAGTTTGTACTCAGTTATTATCAGTACCATGGTTAGTCTCCATTTGCAGTAAGAAAGCACTTTACCTCGTATTGAGGGTGATTAAGATCCGAGTGTATTGGTCTCTGTATTTTGTGGCCGTTGGGAGGTCACACACCTCGATTTTTGCTATCGCTGTGGGGTCACTTACTTCTGTCACATGGAAGTGCCTTCATTTTCTCCACTGAGGACTCTGGGAAGGCATTCAAATGTTTGGGAAGATAAAATGGTCTGTGAGTTTGTAGTCAGTTATTATCAGTAGACTGGATAGTCTCAATTCGCTGTAAGAAAGCACTTTACCTCGTATTGAGGGTGGTTAAGAACTGAGTGTATTGGTCTCTGTATTTTGTGGCCGTTGGGAGGTCACACACCTGGATTTTTCCTATCGCTGTGGGGTCACTTCTATCACATGGAGGTCCTTTCACTGTTTCCATTGAGGACTCTGGGAGGACATTGAAATGTTCGGAAAGTTAGGATGGTCTGTGGGTTTGTACTCAGTTATTATCAGTAGACTGGTTAGTGTCAATTTGCAGTAAGAAAGCACTTTACCTCGTATTGAGGGTGAATAAGATCCGAGTGTATCGGTCTCTGTATTTTGTGCCCGTTGGGAGGTCACACACCTGAATTTTTACTATCGCTGTGGGGACCCTTACTTCTGTCACATGGAAGTGCCTTCATTTTCTCCACTGACGACTCTGGGAAGGCATTCAAATGTTTGGGGAGATAGAATGGTCTGTGAGTTTGTAGTCAGTTATTATCAGTACACTGGTTGGTCTCAATTCGCTGTAAGAAAGCACGTTTCCTCGTATTGAGGGTGATAAAGATCTGAGTGTATCGGTCTCCGTATACTGTGGCCGTTGGGAGGTCACACACCCGAATTTTTGGTATCGCTGTGGGGCCACTTCATTCTATCACATGGAAGTGCATTCACTTTCCTCACTGAGAACTCTGGGAGGACATTGCAAGGATTGGAGAGGTAGAATGGTCTGTGAGTTTTTACTCAGTTATTATCAGTACCCTGGTTAGTCTTTATTTGCAATAAGAAAGCACTTTACCTTGTATTAAGGGTGGTTAAGAACTGAGTGTATTGGTCTCTGTATTTTGTGGCCGTTGGGAGGTCACACACCTGGATTTTTGCTATCGTTGTGGGGTCACTTCTATCACATGGAGGTGGTTTCACTTTTTCCACTGAGGACTTTGGGAGGACATTCAAATGTTCGGAGAGTTAGAATGGTCTCTGGGTTTGTAGTCAGTTATTATCAGTACACTGGTTGGTCTCAATTCGCTGTAAGAAAGCACTTTTCCTCGTATTGAGGGTGATAATGATCTGAGTGCATCGGTCTCCGTATTCTGTGGCCGTTGGGAGGTCACACACCTGGATTTTTGCTATCGCTGTGGGGCCACTTGATTCTATCACATGGAAGTGCATTCACTTTCCTCACTGAGGACTCTGGGAGGACATTGCAAGGATTGGAAAGGTTGAATGGTCTATGAGTTTGTACTCAGTTATTATCAGTACCCCGGTTAGTCTTGATTTGCAATAAGAAAGCACTTTACCTTGTATTAATAAGGGTTGTTAAGAACTGAGTGTATTGGTCTCTGTATTTTGTGGCCGTTGGGAGGTCACACACCTGGATTTTTCCTATCGTTGTGGGGTCACTTCTATCACATGGAGGTGGTTTCACTTTTTCCACTGAGGACTGTGGGAAGGCATTCAAATGTTTGGGGAGATAGAATGGTCTGCGAGTTTGCACTCAATCATTATCAGTACACTGTTTAGTCACAATTCGCAATAAGAAAGCACTTTACCTTGTATTAAGGGTGGTTAAGAACTGAGTGTATTGCTCTCTGTATTTCGTGGCCGTTGGGAGGTCACACACCTGAATTTTTGCTATCGCTGTGGGGTCACTGTCGTGTATTCTACCAAGCACTCATCTTAATTCCAAAATGAATGTTTTTTATGTAACTTGGAGGATTTACGAGTATTATGTCAGTCAAATGGAATCTATCCAGAAATCAAACATTGGACAGTTGTTGTAGTTGTAGTTGGTTAACGATTGACGCCAGAAAAGTGAAATTTGAGCAATTTGGAACTGAGGTATGCGATACTCACGAAAAATAGTGTTATGTAACCTAATAAGGCCCAGCCTGGTACGATCAATTGATTCATCATTTCAGGTATAACTTACTCATAAATTCCTAGTTGCTTAACATTTTATTTATCGAATTTCAGGTCAGGCTTATTAGGTATTAGGTGGCCCAGCCTTCGTTGGTGGGCTGGATTTATCAAGTTTGGAAAAAGGGGTATTTTTATTAGAAGTTCTGAGGAACGTAGAGCAGTCTAGAAAAATTTCAAGCTAGCCACTTTTTAAATATTGCAATCGACGACTATAACACGAAGAAGGAAAAACATGAAATCACTTACGTACATGAAAGTCTGGAGAGCCAAGACCTTAAACCAGGGCCTTATTGAGCTCACTACTTGATACCGATGAGGATCACGTCTCACACAACGACTCACCTGAGCATGTTTATACATCGAAACTCTTGTAAGCTGTATTCGATTTATGGTCATTATCGGCTGCAATTTTTATGCACAAAAATACGAATATGCACATATTTTTTTGCACCCAATTCAGTCTAAATAATATGCGAAATATGCGTCAAATTGTAGGTATGCGTAAATATGTAAATAAATATGGGTATTGGTTATTGTTTCAAAAGAAAAATTAAATTGGATCACTGAGACAATTTTTTTTCTAGTTAAAATGATCCAGCAAGTATTTCCTAAGGTCCAATCTTCTTTTAATAGGAGATGCACCCAGGGGTAATGGGAAAACCATTCGTAATTTCTTGGGGATTGAAATGTTATGCAGGCAAAGAAAACGCTATCTCACATGCAAAAGAACATATTTTTTCTAAAGCTTGTCTACTAATTCATTAACCTTAGGTCTTCACAATTTTTTTTTGGAGTCGGACATAAATTTTCAATTACAAAAATATTTTTTTGTGGGGAAGAATTGAAAAAAAGCAGAATTCGTGCAAATACGGTAAATGCCAAAAATATGTGAAATATGCAGATGAAGTGCTGCTTATTTACCAGAATTCTGTGATTCGTGACATCTTTTGATACTTTACCATACGCCATAGAAAAAATACGAGTATACATTGCATAAAAATTGCAGCCTGGTAATATATAGATCATCCAAAATTCTAAATTCTTTGTTTCCCTTTCAAGAATAATTTGCGATCTTAAATTTGAAAATAAATACCTAAAAAACGTTAAACACTTTATTCCACAATACTACAACGCCTCCCCCAAAAAACCACCCGCAGATGGTAGGGCCACCTATGTAAATTCCCCTTTTCCCGAGCCATGTTAAAACAGCGCCCACGAACACCTCAAACTTTACTTCACAACCACCATATTTCTTCACAAGCTTGTCCTCTTCAAAATTAGGTTTCCGATTTTTCTCTGAAGTTGACACACTTCACATTTACAAAATTTTGGGCCAAAGAACATGAAAATACAGCAAAACGTCCCCCCCGTCACCGCATCACGGGTGAAATTCAAAACACACTGACCTCTAACGCGTTTCTCTATTCGATTTTGATTGTGAAATCTGTTTCTTTTTAGAATAAACCATACGGTTACATTCGCACTCCAACACATTTGCGCTTTTTCAAGAACCCCAACTAACTTCCGGGGCTCCCCTTTCGATCCTAATTTGTGTTTTTTTGTTGGGTTTGGTGTTTTTTTTTTCCCCCCCCCCCCCCCAAAACCTAAAAGGATCGAGTCCGCAACCCCTGGGCCCATTTTTTGTAACTTCCCCCCCACAACTTTTAACCAGTTTTTCGTACGGCCAAAATATACCTAACGCCCCGGCTAAAATCCCCCCATACTATTTTCGCACACCTTTGGGATCCCGGTTAAAACCTCAAGTATTTTTTTCGCATTTCTACTACAACGGTTCCTTTTTTTTTTTTTTTTTTAGGCCTCCGGGAAAACGCCCGACGCAGTGGGCCCACGTTGCCAAATTCCACCATTCCCTCAACCATGCCCCCCCCCCGCCCCCCCCTTCCTATACCCCCTTTTAAATTTTGTGGGGAAATTCTTTTAAAAAATTTAATAAAGGACCAAATTTACTGTTAAAAAACCTTTTAAATTTTTAAAACTTAAGCCTCCCCCCCAAAAAAAAAACACCCCGTTTTTGATGTAAAAAACTTTATGAAAATTTCCCAAATTTTTTCCGGGAGGTTTTAAAATTTTTTTTAAACGGCCAAAACCCATAATTACTTTTACGGGGACTTTTCATTTCCCAAAGGGTTTTGTTTTTGGGGGGGTTTTTTTTTGGGGGGTTTTTGTTTGGTTTTCCGAAAAGTTGGGTTTGGTCCCTAAGGGCTTTGGGGGCCATTTTCTGTGGGTCTTTTGGGGGTTTCCCCCCACAACTTTTAAAATTTTGTTTTTTAAAAATTTAGTTTAAAGATTTTTTATTTTGTTTTAAAAAATCAAAGGGGACTTTTTTTGAAAAATTTTGTGTTTTACAAGGGAAAAATTTAAAAGCATTTTAAAGGTTTTCGGGAAAAATTTTTAAAAGGGGCCCCCTTTCCTTTTTACCATTTCTATATTTTTTTTTGGGGGTTTTTTTTTGGGTTTGGTT
Organism: Acanthococcus lagerstroemiae; assembly: GCA_031841125.1. Taxonomy (NCBI): domain Eukaryota; kingdom Metazoa; phylum Arthropoda; class Insecta; order Hemiptera; family Eriococcidae; genus Acanthococcus; species Acanthococcus lagerstroemiae. The sequence continues at coordinate 35,614,913 of CM063108.1, read as the reverse complement.
TGGGTTTTGGTTTTACCCCGGGGCGGAAATTTAAGAAAAAGGGGGTTTTTGAGTCAGGAAAGGGTTTGGGTGCCTTTTTTTTGGGGTTTTGGAGGAAAAAAAATGAAAAATTTTAAAGGGTTTTTGGGAATTTTGGGGTCCCCCTTGTTTTTTTCCCCCTCACTTTTTAAGGGAAGATCAATGATTATTAAAATTTTGGGGGCCCTTTTGGGAAAAAAGCGAAAAGGGGGAAATCCAATTTAAAATTTTTCCCAAAATAAAATTTGGAATAAATTTTTTAATAAGGGATTGGGTTATCGAAAATAAAAAAGGAAAAAAATTTTTTTTTTTTTGTTTTGTCCCCAAACCCTTAGGCCCAAAAATTTTTTTTTAAACGCGTCCCACTTTTTTTTTTAAAAAACCACCCCAACAAAAGAAAATTTCTAAAATTGAAAATTTTGGGTTTTAATTTTTGGACGGCTTCCCAAAATTTTTTTGAAAATAAAAGGGTTTAAAATATTTTTGGGAAAATTGTAAATTTTTATTTTGTTTTTTACCAAAGGTTTTTTTTGGGGAATTCTCGAAAAAAAAGTATTTCCCATTTTACCCCTTATTTTAAAAAATTTTTCTTTCAATAAAAAAATTTTTAATAAATAAATTTATAAAAATGTTTTTTCAAAAATCCCCCTCCCCAAAAAAAACCCCAAAATGTGTTACAACCCCTATTTGAAATTTACCCCAAAATTTTGAAAAACTTTTTAAATAAAAACCCCGGGCCAATTAAAAATTATGGCTTACAAATTTTAAAAAAAAATTTTTTTCCTAAAGTTTTTTTTTCCAATCCGGGGAATTTTCTAAAAAATTTTTTCCCTTAATAATATTTTGAAGCAAAAATCCCCAAGTATTGTTTTAAGTTTTTCACAAACACGGGAAAAATAAAAGGTCGGAAAATTTTTTAATTTTTTAATTTAAAAAATTTCCCTTTTTGTCACAAAATTTTTTCTGCCCGGGTTTAAAAAAAAAAATTTTTTGAAAAAAATTTGGGGTTTGATTTTAGGATTGGTTTGGGTTTTTTTTTTTGGGGGGTTCCCGGTAAACCAAAAAATTTGCTTCGTTTGGGGTTTTTCCTTCCCCCGGGATCTTTCACTTTTCCCGGGGTCAAAAAAATTTTTCTAGTTGAATTTTGTTTGGGGTTTGTTTTCCCCATTTTTTATCCCGGTTGTCCTTCCTTAAAATTTTTTCTCGGTGAAAACCCCCCCAAGGTGTTTCACCCCATGAGGCCCCGGGAAAACCAAATTTGGGAGAATTTTAAATTTTGTTTCCCAAAAGAAACGGTTGGGCCAAAATTTGAAGGGCCTTTTTCCCTTGGGGTCCCCCCGGGTTGGGCCACTTTGGAACCAAGGAAAAAAATTTCCTTAGTTTTACGTATAGGAAACCCACAAGGGGGGCCCCATAAATTTCCCCTTTTCCCCACCCCTTTTTTCAAACAAGGAAGGGATAAGGGTAAAAGGGGGAAAACCCCAGGGGAAAAACAACCCTTTTTCCCTTACTCCGCTTTCCCTGCCCCTTTTTAAAACTTTTTTCTTTTATTAAAACAGGAAATTTTTTGGCTTAACAAGGGTTTTTAAAAAAATTATTGTTTTTTTATTATTAATCAAAATTTCCCTAAGTCAGTCGTTGAATTTTTGAACCCTTTATTGGGTTTTTTGAATTTAAAGGGTTTCCTTTTTGGGGGGGCCGTTGGGAGGAAAAACCCTGATTTTGTTTGGGGGTTTATTTTTATACATGGAGGTTTACTTTTTTTAAATTTGGGACTTAGGCCCATTTCCCCTGTAGGAGGATAAACCCGTGGGTTTGTACTCCGTTATTTAGAGACTTTTTGTTCAACGTGTAAGAATTTTTTTAAAGTTTTAGGGGGAATATTCCATTATCGGTCTTTATTTTTCCGTTGGGAGGTAAAAACCCCATTTTTTTATGCGTTCATTTACCTATAAGGAGGGTTTCACTTTTTCCCCTGAATTTTGGGAGGAAAAATTTAAAGTTGATTAGGGGGACCATTTTATCTGAGGGTTTAGTCTAAAATTTCCGTGTAAAAAGCACTTTACCTGTATTGAGGGTGAAAAAGGCCCGAGGTATCGGTCTCTGTATTTTGTGGCGTTGGGGGTCACACCCTGAATTTTTGCTATCCTGGGGGGTCTTATTCTTACAGGGAGGGTTTTTTCCCTTTTCCCACTGGGATCTGGGAGGACATTGAAGGATGAGAGGTAGAATGGTCTGTGAGTTTGTACTCAGTTTTTTCAGTACCTGGTTAGTTAATTTTGCAAAGAACACTTTCCTGTATTAGGGTTAAGACGGGTTTTTAGGGTTTTGTTTTTGGGGCCCGTTGGGGGGGCACCCCTGGTTTTTTTGCTATCGCTGTGGGGCCACTTATTCTATCACAGGAAAATGCCTTTTTTTTCCACTGGGATTTTGGGAAAAACCCTTCAAATGTTTGGGGGGTAAAAATGGTCTGGGTTTGTACATTTATTATCAGTACCCTGGTTAGTTATTTGCGTAAGAAAGCATTTCCTCTTTGGGGTGATAATGCCCCGGGGTATCGGTCTCCGTATTTTGTGGCGGGGGAGGTCACCACCGAATTTTTGCTATCCTGTGGGGACACTTATTTGTCCATGGAAGTGCCTTCATTCCTCCCCCGAAAACTCGGGAAAAGACTTAAAATTTTAGGGAGTTAGAATGGCTGTGGTTTGTACTCAGTTTTTATATACCCTGGTTGCCCTGTTTTTGGTAAAAACACTTTCTTCGTATTAAGTGATTAGTTGGTGTATCGGTCTCTTATTTGGGCCGTTGGGAGGTCAACACCTGTTTTTTTGTACGCTGGGGGGTATTTCCCATAAATGGAGGTGTTTTCCACTTTTTCCATGGGGGACTTGGGGGGAAAATTAAATGTTAGGAGAGTTAAAAGGGTCGTGGGTTTGTACCGTTTTATCAGTAGCCCTGTAGTTCTTGCTGTAAGAAAGACTTTACACGTATTGGGGTTTGTTAAGCGGTGTATCGGCCCCGTATTTTGTGGCCGTTGGGAGGCAACCCCTGATTTTTGCTTTCGTGGGGGGCCCCTTACTTCTTACAGGGAAAGTCCCTTCATTTTTCCACTAGGCTTGGGGGGGAATTGAAGGTTTGGAGGGTAGAAGGGTTGTGGTTTGTACCAGTTATTATCAGTACCCTGGTTGTCATTTGCGTAAAAAATCACTTTTCCTCGTATTGAGGTGTTATGATTGGTGTATGGTCTCGTATTTTGGGGGCCGTTGGGAGGTCACCACCTGAATTTTTGCTATGCTGTGGGCACTTCATAAATTGGATGTTTTCATTTTTTTCCAGGGAGGATTGGGGACATTCAATGTTGGGGAGTTAGAATGGTTGTGGGGTTTGATCTTATTATCAGTCCCTGTTAGTTCAATTCGCTTTAAGAAAGCCTTTCCCCTATTAGGGGTAAAATTAGTGTTTCGTCCCCGTTTTTTTGTGGCCGTTGGGAGGTACAACGGGATTTTTGCTATCGCTGTGGGGCCCCACTTTTACATAAAAGTGTTCATTTTTCCCCATGGGGACTTGGGAGGCTTTCAAATTTTTGGAATTTAGAATGCTGTGGGTTTGTAACCAGTTTTTTTCAGTAGAGGGAAAGTCTCATTGCGTAGAAAGCATTTCCCCGTTTTGAGGGTGAAAAGATTGGTGATCGGTCCCCGTATTTTGTGCCGTTGGGAGGTCAACACCTGGATTTTTCTATCGCTGGGGGGCCATTGATTCTATCACTGGAGGGCTTCACTTTTCCTGGGCTTGGGGGAAGGCATTAAAATTTTTTGGGGAGAAGAATGGTCTGTGATTTTGACTAAATTTTATCAGTCCCTTTTCAGTCACAATTCGCAATAAGAAAGTCTTTACTCGTTTAAGGGTCTTAAAAATTGAGTGTTTTGGGTTTGTATTTCGGGGCCGTTGGGGGTCACCACCCCGAATTTTTGCTATCGCGGGTGGGGTCACTGTCGTGTTTTCTCCCAAGCACTCATTTAATTCCAAAATAAATTTTTTTTATGTAACTTGGAGAATTTCGATTATTATGTTAATCAAAGGAAATCTATCCAGAAATCAAACTTGGACAGTTTTTGTATTTGTATTTGGGTTTAAAAAGATGACCCCCGAAAAGGAAATTTGACATTTGGGAAAACTGAGTATCGAACTCACGAAAAATAGTGTTATTAACCTAATAAGGCCCCCCGGGTAGATCAAATTATTATCATTTCAGGTATAACTTTCATAAATTCCTAGTTGCTTAACATTTTATTATGAATTTTTAGGTCAGCTTATTAGGTATTAGGGGGCCCCAGCCTTCGTTGGTGCGTGGATTTATCAAGTTTTAAAAAAAAGGGGTATTTTTATTAAGATTGGGAAGTAGAGCAGTCTAAAAAAATTTCAAGCTACCCACTTTTTAAATATTGCAGTCGAGGGGACTAAACACGAAAAAGGGAAAAAAACATGAAATCACTTAATGAAAGTCGGGAGAGCCAAGCCCTTTAAAACCGGGGCCTTATTGAGCTCCTCCTTATCGCGCTGGGTTATTTCTACACACGACTCAAGAGCTGTTACATGCGAAGACTCTTGTAAGCTGATTTTTTCGTTTTATGGTTTTTTCAGGGCTGCAATTTTTATGCACAAAAAATAGCAAAATATGCGCAATTTTATGCACTAAATTCAGTCTAAATATTCCCGAAATATGCGTAAAAAATTTGTAAGTATGCGAAAATATGTAAATAAATTGGGTATTGGGTATATTTTTAAAAAGAAAAATTAAATTGGATACACTGAGCAATTTTTATATAGTTTAAAATGCCGAAAGTATCTCCTTAAGAGTCCAATCTTTTTTAATAGGGAGGGCCCCAGGGGTTTATGCCCTTTCGTAATTTCTTGGGATTGTAAAATGTATGCAGGAAAGAGAAAACGCTATTCACATGCAAAAAAAACATATTTTTCTAAAAGCTTGTTACTAATTCTTTAACCCATTGGTCTTCACAATTTTTTTGGAGTCGGAATCATTCTAAAAACTTTAAAAACTAATTTTTTTGGGGGGAAAAGAAATTAAAAAATAAGCAGAATTCGTGCAAAATACGCGGAAATGCCAAAATATGAAAAATAGCATGATGAGTGCGTTCATTGACTCGATTCTGTGATTCGTTAAACTTTTGTACTTTATATACGCTAGTACAAATCGGTAACATTCGAAAAAAAAATTTGCAGCCTGGTAATTTAAAATAGATCCCCAAATTTTGTTTCCTCTTAAAAGATTAATTTGTGATTCTTAAATTTTTAAATGCCCTGCTGAAATTGCCTAATTGAGGGAAACACTTTTTAAAAAATTCACCCCCCTCCCCCAAAAAAAAAACCACAACGCGGTGTGTAGGCCACTCTGAAAAAATTCCCCAAAATATTTTCCGGGACGCCGGGTTTAAAAATTAATGTAAGGCCCCACGAACCACAAAAACATTATCGGACTATACAAATCCTTCCAATATGAGTTAGCTGAAAAGACAGGCCGGCTGTTAGTCGCTGGGGTTTCAACAAGTAGGGTTTTTTTCGTATTTGTCGGTGTTGGAATGTTGCCCCAAAGCGGCAACGTTGCACATTTGTATCAAAAAGGGCCTCGAACGTACATGTTTTTCGGAAAAAAAGCAAAAACGGTTGCCCCCAAAAACGCCGTCTTTCCGCATTCAGGGTGTATTTATACACACAGTGAGCCTCATAAGGTAGGTTTTTTTTATTTTTATTTTTGAGGTAGTGAAATCAGTGTTGCGGTTTTGTAAAAAAAACCCCGACATGCGGGTGTGTACAGTGTCCCCAACTTTCAAACAGTTTTAAAAGCGTTTTTTAAGAGCCCCAAACGTACGGTTACACCGGAGGCCCCTCCCTTTGTACGGTTTTTCCCTTTGTGTGTGGTTGGTGTGTGTGGTGTGTGTGTGTGTTTGTGGTGTGTGTGTGTGTTGTGTGTGTAGGAATAACCCGTTAAAGGGGGGTCTTGGTCGCTAAACCCCGGGCGTTGGTGGGGGTCCTTTTCGTTGTAGGTTTTGGGGCGGGGACCCCAATTTTTAACCAGATTTTTCGTACTTTGGGCAAAAATAGCCTAAGTGTCCCGATTTTTTTTGGAAAAGTCCCCCCTATGACTATTTTTCCGTATACATTTTGTGTATCCCAAGGGTAAAAGACTCCAGAAGTATTGCATTACTAAACTTTTTGGGGCCTCGGTGAAAACGCCGACGAGTGGGGCCCCACGTTCCCAATTCTCCCCTTCCCTTATCCCTTGGGGCGTTGCAAAGGTCGAAAAATTGGGGGAGTGAAGTTCGCGAGTAGGGGTTTATCGAAATCGTTTAAAGAAGGGGGCTTGTAAGCTAATTTGAAATTGTGTGTTTTGGTGCCTTATTTCCGGCCGTTGGGAGGTAACACCTGAATAATTTTGGGGTACCCCCTGTGGGGCCACATCTTGTATTCAACATCACTCTTTTTCCCAAATGGTGAATCTGATACTAAAAAAATTGAGAATCCCGTCATCGACTGAGTATCGCATGGTTATACTGGTCATTCTCCCAATATTTAAATATTGTAAAAAAAATAAGAAGTTAAAATAATTTTTTTTTTGTGAATAAGTGAAAAATCTTTTATCAGTCAATAAAACCAAAGGGTTTCAAAAATACTAACCTGAATAAGCTAACTAGCTCCCCAAATGTAAATTACGGTAAAAAATTTCCTCATCGTTTTACCCTCACGGATTTTTTTTTAAAAAACGCATCACACAGAAGACATTTTAATAAAAAAATTATGTAAAATTTTTGTTGTGAAAGTCATTTGAGGACCTCCCCCAAAATTTTGCCCTAAAGAGGGTTACCAGCTACTTTTGAAGTTGGTAACCATTTTATCCTTCGTGTTTGCACATTTTTATGGTGCTTATTGTGGGTGACATTCGTTTCGAAAAAAAGTAAAAACCCCTGAATCTTATGTTAGAGGGGTTATGTCTCGTCCCCAAAATAATTTCCAAAATTCGAAGTTAATGGTTATACAAATGTTTTTTTTAAAAAGAAAAACGACTTTCGTATCTAAATTTTTCCCTTTTTGATACGTAATAACTTTTGAAGCAAAATCCAAGTTGAAAAAAACCGCATACTTGTAGAAGCCACACTGTAGAATATACAAAGTGCTCGTATTAAATTTTTTCAAATACTGCGCCTACAGTCAATTTTACACAAAATATTCCTTGTGTCTACAAGTTTTTTTTTTTTCCCCCTTTGTATTCCGAGTAAGACCCCTCAAAAAATTTTCCAAAAATTTTTTTAAATTGATAAGCTTTCCCCTTTAAACGAATACCCATGGTAAGGATCCCGAGTTATCGTTTTCGCCTTTCTAACATGAAAATTGAAATAAAGGATCCGGGGAAAAAATTTTTTTACGCTTCCCGTTTAAAAAGCTATTCCCCTGATTGCGTAGTATCCAATACTGCCGTTTAAACAGAAAATTTTTTGTGCACATTTTGGGAATTTGAGGGTGATTTGTCCCAGTGTATCGGTCTTGATTTTGTGGGCCCTTGGGAGGTCACACACTGGGTTTTTGCTATCTGTGGGGCCCCTTTTTCTATCAATGGAAAGGGGTTCATTTTCCTGAGGGCTCGGGAGCATTCAAGGTTGGAGAGGTTTGAATGGTTGTGGTTTGTATCAGTTTTTATCGTACCCGGTTGTCTTATTTCAAAAAGAAAACATTTACCTGTTTATTAAGGGTGGTTAAGCTGAGTTAGTTCCGTATTTTGTGGCCTTGGGGGGGCACACCCCGGATTTTTTCAGCTGTGGGGCACCACCACAATGGAAAATGCACTTCCAAAAAATTGGGAAAAAGAATTAATTGTTTGGAGAGTTTGATTCTTTTTTTGAAAAAAAAATTTCCCGGAATGGTTAGTCTAATTCCTGTAAAAAGCAATTTCCTCGATTGAGGGTGGATTTTGGAAGCTGAGTGTTTCCCCGTTTTTGGCCCTGGGGGGCACACACCGGAATTTTTGCTTCCTGGGGGGGACACTTTCCGGCGCAAAAATGCTCATTTTCACCGGCTCTGGGAGAAAAATTTTAGGGAGTTAAAGGTTTTTTGTTTTATCTTATTATCAGTACCGGTTATCTTGATTTTTTAATAGAACATTTATCATTTTGGGTGGTTGGTTTATGGTCTTTTTATTTGTGGCCCTTGGGGGGTCACCACCGAAATTTTGCATCGCTGTGGGGTCACCTACTTCTATCACAGGAGGTTTCCCTTTTTTCCCGAGGGGCCCGGGGGGGCTTCAAAAGTTTTGGGAGTTGAATGTCGTGGGTTGTATCGTTATTATCGTTAAGGTTGTTTCCCAATTTTCCGTAGAAAACACTTTCCCCGTATTTGGGGTGAATTAAGGTCCCGAGTGTACGGTCTCTGTATTTTGTGGCCGTTGGGAGGTCAAACCTGGAATTTTTTCTATCGCTGTGGGGTCACTTACTTTATAAATGAGGTGCTTTACTTTTTTTACTGGGACCTGGAGGCTTGATGGTTGGAGAGGTAGAATGGTCTGTGAGTTTGTCTCATTATTTCGTACCTGGGGTTTGTTCATTGGTAAGAAAGCACTTTTCCTCGTATTGAGGGTGATAATGATCTTTTTGGTGTATCGGGTCTCCGTTTTTGTGGCCCTTGGGAGGTAAACCACCTGGTTTTTGCTATTGCTGTGGGGTCATTTTTCCATGGGTGCCTTATTTTCTCACTGAGGACTTTGGGAAGGCATTCCAAAGTTTGGGGGGATAAAGGTCTGTGAGTTTGACCCTATTTCAGAATGTTTTTTAATTGCAATAAGAAGTCTTTACCTCGTATTAAAGGGGTTTTTAAAATTTGGGGTATGGTCTCTGTATTTGGGGCCCTTGGGAGGTCACACACCTGAATTTTTTATCGTGTGGGGTCATTCTATCAATGGAGGTGGTTTCACTTTTTCCCGGGGACTTGGGAGGACATTAAATGTTGGAAAGTTGAAAGGTCTGTGGGTTTTTACTCGTTATTTTTAGTAGACCCGTAGTTCAATTGCGTAAGAAAGCATTTACCCGTATGAGGGTTTTTGTTTTAGTGTACGGTTCCGTTTTTGGGGCGTTGGGAGGTCACCACCTGGATTTTTTTTATCGCTGTGGGGCACTTATTCTTCCATGGGGTGCTTTTACTTTTTCCCCTGAGGGTTTGGGAACATTGAAAGGGTTTGGGGAGGTAGAAAGGGCTGTGAGTTTGTACTCGTTATTTTCGTACCGTTGTCCCCAAATTGCATAAGAAAGCCTTTACCCCGTTTAGGGAAAAAATTGGTGTATTGGTTTGTATTTGGGCCGTTGGGGGGTCAACACTTTAATTTTTTCTATCGCTGGGGGTCCTGTGGATTCTTCACACTAATTTAAAATTCAAATGTGGTTTTTATGTCTGGGAATTTGTTTTAGTTAATCAAATGGTCTATCCGAAAACCTTTCGTTTTGAGTGTAGTTTGGGTTTTCGTTGCGCCAGGAAAAGGGTTTGAACATTTGGGGACTAGATTCAAATGAAAAATTTTTTTTTTAAAACCTTAAAAGGAGGATAAGTCTTGATTTTTTTCAGGTATTTCTTACTATAAAATTCAATTGAAACCCTTTAACTTTTATTAAGAAAATTTAGGTCGGTTTTGGTTAAGGGGGCCCAGTTTTTTGGGTGGGGGATTTATCAATTTTAAAAAGGGTTTTTTTTATTAGGATTGGGAACTAAAGTCAGAAAAATTTCGTAGCCTTTTTTTTAAAAAAAAGGGATCGCGTAAAACGGAAGGGGGAAAAATTGAAAAAAATTTTTTGCGTTGGAGGCCCCGATTTTAAAAAACCGGGCCATTGATCCTTTTTAAAAGGGAGGGGGTCATTTACCCCTCAAATGAGGTCTTTTGGGAAAGGCTCTTTTTAAGGTGAATTTGATTTTTTTGGGATTATCAGGGGGTGAAAATTTTTTGCAAAAAAAAAGCAAAAAACCTTTTTTATGAAGAATTAGGGGGGTTTTTTGCCGGGGAAAAAAGGGCAAATTGTAAGTTTGGGGGAAAAAATTTTAAAAAAATGGGGTTTTTGGGGTTTTTTTTTCAAAAAAAAAATTAAAAAAATTTTGGTCCTGGTTTTTATCTGTTTTTAAAAATCCCCGCAAATTTTTCCTTGAGCCCTTTCTTTAATAGGGTGACAGGGGTAAAGCACCTTTTGTAATTTTTGGGTTGATAATGTTTTTTCAGGGGGGGAAAAGTATTCACATGAAAAAACATTTTTTCAATAAAATTGGGACTAATTAATAAATTGGGGTTTTTTTTTTTTTAGTCGGAATCATTTCAAATTAAAAACTAATTTTTTTTTTGGGGGAAAAAATTGAAAAAAAGCGAAATTTTTTGCTGGGAAATCCAAAATATTTTTTATGTGGGACCCCTTTTTTTATAGAATTTTTTTTCGTTAAACTTTTGAACTTTTCAAATGTTTTAAAAAAGGAAACTTGATTTTAAAAATTTTTGTCCCGGTAATTATAATAGAATCTTCCTTTTTTTCCCCCTTTAAATATAATTTGTGATTCTTAAAAATTTTTGGGGGGAATGAAATTTTGACCTTGACTGGGGTTTAAAATTTTTTTTAAAAAAAAAAATTTTAACCCCCCCCCCCAAAAAAAAAACCCCGAGATGAATGTAGGGGAAAACTATGATAAAATTACCCCCCAAAATTTTTTTTCCCCGGGCGCCAGGTTTTAAAAATTTTGTTTAAAGGACGAACCACAAAATAATTATGGACTATAACTTTTCCCTTTCCATTTTTGGGTTACTTAACCAAACCAGGTTTTTTTCGTCGGTTTACAAAGGTTTTTTAGTTTTTGGTTTTAGTTTGGTGGGAAAAATTTTTAAAACGGAAACTTGACATGGTTTTTACAAAATTTTGGGCCCCAGAAGAAGGCGGAAATCACTTAAAAGGTTGGGGGCCCCAAAAACCCCCTTAGTTCCGATTTTCCCCGGGGTATTTCAACACCCGGGGGACCTCATTTTTTTTAGGTTTTTTTTTTTTTTTCTTTATTTTTATGTAGGGAAAAACTTTTTGCGGGTTTTTTTAAAAAAACCCCAATGCGGTTTTTTAAAATGCGAAGTTTAAAAGCATTTTAAATTTTTCAAAAGAAAAAAGTGGTTTCACCGGGGGACCTTTTTTTAGGTTTTTTCCGTTTTTTTTTGGTTTTTTTTTGGGTGGGGTTGTTGTTTTTGGTGGTTGTGTGTTTGCCCCAAACCTTTCACATCAGCTTTTTTTTTCAAAAAACCTTAAAAATATTACCAATTGGTTTTTTTTTTTGAATCTTTTTCCCCAAAACCCCATTTTAAGGGGGGTTTAGGTTTTCACCAAAAAATAATTTACCGAGGGTTTTACCCCGGGGGGGATTCACCATGTACATTTCACCAAAGGGGGGTTTTTCAAAACATTTTTTTGGGGAAAAAGGTTTAAAAAGAAAAGAATTCAATTAAAAAATTTTTGCTTTTCAAAAAATGTGATTCCAAAATGAAAATTTAAAAAAAAAGAAATTTTAATTTAAAAAAAATATACATTAAAAAAATGGGTAGAAAAAAATTTTAAAAAATTTTCCCAAATTATCCGCGGCGGCCCCCGTTAAAAAAATTTTTTCGGGAAACCCCTTCAAACGTAAAGGGGCCCTACTTTTTTCCATGGGGGTGCTGTCCGGCAGGGGGGTTTTTTGGTCGCGGCGTTTCCTTGTAGAGGTTCGAAATCCTAGGGTGTTCTTGAATTTTTCGGGACGGGGTTTTTTTAAAATTTTTTTCGGTAAAGGGGGGTTTTGGTACATTTTCCTTTTTTTCTATCGGCGTTTTTCACAGTTTATTTGTCCTCGTCGGTAGAGAATGTCAGTCGAAAATCCACTCGCCGTATCTCGCCATTTTCAGTTTAGTTTTTTATTTATTTATTTCTACCTTTTTTCTATCTTTCTTTATTTTTTTCGTTCTCCTCGTCATCCAGTTATATTACAGGCTACTTCGAATATGCGATTTCCACTTACAAATACCGGTACCGATTAACTACGGTGGCTGGGTTCAGTGGGTAGAGAGATAAAAGTGCTCCCAAAAATGGCTGGGAGCGAAGGACCGACAGCCGAAACTGTCCGTAATCTTCAGCAATAACCGATTTTCACCGGCGAAAATTTCGGCACATCGTGAGCTCCGCAGCTTTCCACGCTTTTTATTTTCGTTTTTCACACCAATTAAATCCGCGGGCAGGGGCGCGGAAGAATTCGGTCACTACAGTCATGTAGACCATCAGCATCTTAGCCTGGTGCTATTCCTATCAGTTTTTTATTTGAGTGGTTTTCCAAAATCTCATTGATCAACTAGTTGTATGTTTACACATATTATTTGAGTTTCAGTTCAGCAATACAAGGATTTCGCAAATCCCCCCCCGCCTCCTTTGACACAGATATGTCTAATAGCTCCCATGCAAAAGAAAACATTCCACAGAAACGCTCAGGAAAAAAACGTATTCCTCTCTTCGTAATCATTCGTTCCATCACGTTTCGACCAGCCAACACGGAGGATACCGAGCGACACCGAGAATGGACGACTAGAACAGGCCTTGGAATGTGGGTATGCGCATGCGGGTCAATGCGGTCGTCTGTATGACATATCTACGTAACAATGTCCTTCTATGTAGCAGTGGACTCTTTTATTTCAACCCCCCCCCCAAATTTAACAAATTGGAACTTGGAGCATAGCCTGAAATATACAGGACATCTGCATCTCTAACATAGCCAAAAGCAGCTATTGCGGTATTATATTACCTGAGAAAAAGCTTGACCAATATCGTTATTTTTTAGTTATTCAAACATGCCCTTATAATTACCTATTCAAAAATCGAATAATGTTTTACTTAATTATATTCAGTATGACAAATAAGATGTAATTTTAAATATACTATAGGTTTCGAAATCTCTCACTGCATCATATGCAATCGATAGCATTCAAAATTAATTGTAAAAATACTCTGGATTTATGAGTAGATTTCTTTAGGGTATAAAAGGGGGAAGGGAAAACCACGAACTAGATGAAGAAAAGAAATAAGCGATAGGGCGGGAATACTATGGACGAAATGTGCTCAAAATAAATGTACCTGGGGGAAAATTAGGGAGGCCTATGCCCAGGAATGGGTGGAATAACGGCGTATTGTGAGCCGAGATAGAATAGGCATAGAATTAGATGAAAAGCTGTAACCGTCCCAGGCTGTAACGATAAATAAATAAAGAAATAAAATAGACTTGCACTTCATTTGACATTAGCTTTGCAATGTATGAAAATAACATTGAATTTTAAAAGTAAAAATGATTAGAATATATTTATTGTGAAGTCGCAATATTTGAACTGAATCACACAAAAAACACCTATTTTGAAAGTTCGATCGTCCACATCAAATCGGTTTTACTTCCTTTCAAACATGAAATCTAAGTTTTGGGGACTGAAATCAATCAAAATCTGATCAGAAATTGATTACAATATACAATCGAGAATCCAAAAAAATCTTTATTTCAATACTTAGTTCGTTTTTTCGAGCCAGGCCAATTACGCCAATTTGAAAATTGAAATTTTCATTCAGGGGCATAAGCTATATACATATCAAACAGAAAACATATTCGGATTCAGAGAAGCCAAAACCAAACAATTTTGAGTTTGTTCGATATGTTACCGTGAAAGTCGATAGTTAGGTATTATTGATAATCACTAGTCATTATCGATAATACATGTGAGAGGTAGTTAAAATTGATAATTTAAATAATTTTATGAACATTAACTAGGTATTTTGTACATCAACTATATTCATTATCGACAATCACTGGCAGCTTGCAGTGAACGTTGATAATTAATGTACTCTAAAATCTGATTTTATTACGACTATCAGAGACAATATCAGATACACGAGTTGAATGAGTACCGCTGAAATGTCAAAATTAGTTTTAGTTGTTGCAATTTAAGACCACTAAGATGAGTACTGTGAGCCCATGACAAAAGTTATGGGAGGTCATGAATTTCAAAAATTTGTAATTGGTAGATACCCTGTATTGTATTTTCGTTGAGTAAATGAATTCCCCCTCTCTTAGAACTTTGTGACTTGAAGTCCTTAACTTGATTGTTCTATAAAAAGAGGAATTTGAGCTCTAAAAAGGGAGTAGGGAAAATATGGAACATCTTAGAATTCCATTCAAATTCACCTGAACAGTTGTTTAGGGAAGGTTTATCCACCTCCTTCTCTCTCAGCTCTGCCCCCTGCATATGCCGTAACGATTAGACATTTGATGCATTTATTTTGTTCATCAAGTGTTTTATCCGACGAAATTATCCTTCCAACGACACTGGGATCAAGTCCCACCAACTAACAAATTAAAATCCATAAAAACTACAGTTCACTCCTTGAAAAATCCTACCAAAAGTCCAAAAAAGACGAAGTAATACTTTTCAGATTAAGAACTGGATACTCCGCTCTTACTCATAGTTATATCCTGAACCAAGTACTCCAACCAACCTGCGATACATGTAATACTCCTATCTCCATTAACCATGTGATTACCCAATGCCCAAAATTCTAATCCCAGCGAAACTCACTATCACAAAACTCAACACTAGAATCCCTGCTCTTCGACAATTACACCTAAAAGCTTAAACTCATATTATTTGTAAAAGCCAAAAACCTCTACTCCAAAATGTAATCCATACAGTCCCCACGTCTCTAGCCAATAAGCTGTACATGATGTGGCTACCTCCCCACCAACAAAAAAGCAATTTTTTGTCATAGCCTTGAATTATATCTTTTGAGTAATGGTTATTCGGTAAAGTGGTGGTGGGGGGGGGGAATGTTACAGAATTCTGGCGAAGGTATGGAAGAATATGTTGCCCGACTACAGTAGCATGATGAGTGCTTACGTAGTATTTCTACTTACAGGTAATTCATACAAATAATGACCAAATCCTTTTTTTTCTTACCTTTTCGACGACGCGAGAAATATTTTTTCAACTTTCACTACGCGCAGCTAGCGACTATCGATAATCACTAGTTAATATACGTAATACCTAGTTAATGTTAATAAACATTTTTTATTATCTATTTGCTCTAAAACAGTCCGTCAGTGTCGATAATCGCTAGTGATTATCGACATTCCCAAAATTTTTAATTTGCAGACCCCCAACCCGAGTTACAGGGAAGCGGATTTTTTCATCCTCCAATAAACAGGACTCCACCCTTTCAAGATTCTGCTTTGTTCTCGTCTCAGCTGGTTATATATCAAAAAGTGTGCATTATATCGTTGCAAAATAAAGTTATTCCCGATTACTCCAAACGTTCCATTTGTATCTCTCCGCTTCCCAACTCTCCCCATTCCCCTATTGAGGTTAAATTTACAACAGAAAAGAAGAAAAAGGATTAACAAGTAGAATTTTGATCTCCTCCGGGTTTCTGATTACTTGCAAAGCAGTCAGCTAGCTGCAGCTATTCGTCTGGTATTTCGCGTTATTGTATACTTCTCATGGGACAAGACTGATGAAATCAGGCTGACACCGATACCTACAGGAATTTAAATTAATCGAAAGCATTTCCGAGTATTCGCCCGCCCCATACTGTCATCGAGGTCATGTTGACGTTTAATCTCCAAACGCGCTGCAGTTTGAGGCAGACAGAAGGAGAACGAGCTTTTTGCAAAATTGAAGTGTAAGGTATAGGAGTATACACTAGGTAGATATGGGTATAGAAAATCCATTTATCAACGTCAGCTATCGTAACGTTACTTTTTTCACGTCTTCAGAAATAGAGTGCCGTTGTCTGTTGTCGGTTATACCTATCTGACGTTTTCTCTATTTCGCTTAGTTCTTTTTTTCCTCTTCGTTTTACATTTCGGAAGTGCAAAAGGGTTTCGCGATCTGGTGTCAATGCTTCTCAAGCGATACGACTATACGCGATCGTTGAATTACAGGCACCGAGAGTGACATTTTGCGTCTATGTACTGCCAAAAACTGCCAGCGCCTGTGTAAGTAAAGCTGGCTTACAAATTGGCCCGCGAGTCAAATTTTGTCATTTTCCTTCGAAAAAAAAAAAACTGATTTGAAAAGGATTTTGGCGAACCGGGGTGCTAAAGTATACACCCTACAACGGCTTGACTTAGAAATCACCGAACTTATTTCATGGTGAATTGCTTGTACATGTACCTACATTCCTTCACCCCGAGCTACTGAGCCGTCAAATGCGATTAACACCCTCAAATTGGATGGATTTCAGACCACGCTCATACAAATCTTGAAACTTTCGTATCCCGTTTCTTTACTGTTTCATGTAGGATCATAACCAGTCTCTTGCTTCAGACGGAGCCAATTTCAGTAGCATATTGAATTTTTCAAGGCGATGGGCGGCGGTATTGGCATTTCTTCTCCGGTTACTAAGCGAACTAAGTGATTAGAAAGCCTGTAACCATCTCTATTTACCTCTTTCTAAATAACCCCAAGTTTCTGTAATGAACTTAGATGTTTGGCTGAGGAACATCGTATTCATTGCTGCAATATGGCGATCGACGGCACATCAAAATGGGTTACTCCGGAAGAAAAACGAGAAGAAAAAAAGCCTCGCCCAGGATTCCAATCACTAACTTTATCTGTCACACTCACTGTAAAACCTACTGTTGAATTTGCTATACACATACCAGTGCATTTCATAAACGAAAAACAAATTTCGTTCGCATAATAATTACACCCTATTCCCGAGTATGAGTCAAACTGATGAAGAATGGACATAGTATGATCTCAAATTTTGGAAGGCAGACCCGTCATACCGAAAACCATAACCAGACAATAACGGTAAAATAACTGTCAACAGAAAGAAAGCTGCAACTCAACCAAAACCATAACTCAATTCTCGGATACAACGGAGACCAACCGATAACAGTTCTCATGGAAAAATCAGTAAATGAGACCAGAGGCATCAAAAAGTTATGCACTTACTTTACTTAATTCCTGTAGTCACTGGACGCACAACACTCAAACAGTAATGGAAATAACGAAATATAATACGACATTAGTGAAACAAGAAAAGAAACAAATCGAATTTCCAAAGAATGACTGCAACAGTGCAACTTAACCTACATAATTGTGTCGTTATCGTTCAGCTATAGTTGAGCGCAAGTTTATGCATGCAGGAAGGCACAGCGTAGTGCAGCATGTGTAGCGGGGCAGCGGAGGCAGGTCAGGTAGCATATTAAATTATAACAACGGCATGTTATCTTTATCTACCTAGACTAACAATTTAATGACTAATGCTATCTTTGTAAATAACGACAGACGAATAGATACTAAATAATTCTTTATTCGTAACTATTCGAATAAAATAATGCCCAACTCTTGATGATTAAGAAATAACTCACTTATTATTTGCCATTACCAATAACACAGAAATTATTCGTCATTCGTTATTAATTTATTCGAATAACAAATGCCCAACTTTGTTTAAAACCAATGAAAAGTCATTTGACAAATAGCCGAATACGTTATCTGTTAGCCGGTCAGAGTAAAAACTCCTCAATAACTTCAACCGTTAACTGAATGATATGAATAACGTAACCATAACAATAACCGTTCAGCATTCACCGTAATATGTATACGGTTATCTGTACTTTTATTAGCGCAGAATGGCAGAATATTAATGCCCATACTGATGTAATTTCACTGAACAAATATTGAATGGGCTTCATTGGTCCGTAAACGTCAAAAATCTCATAAATTGTTGATTTCACGACAAAAATAGTATCACCAAATTTTCACATCTCAAAAATATAATGTCACGCTTTGTCATAGAAAATAAGATACGCCTTATGCCTATATGTAGTTTTCGAGATAGAATTCTTCAAACAAAATTGACTTTATACACATTCCAGAACACGCATTTTGTCCTCTTCACTCCGCGCGAATGGTCCCATTACTCCAGCTACGAACTCAACTATCGTTTCATTTTTGTGAACAGTGTATTAAACATTTCAGCTTCGTAATTACAGCTCTCACTATAATCGGATGACCATTGCATAAAGCTACACTTCGTTTGCCTAAAAACTACAGAACAGTGCCTAAAAACTACAGAACAGCTAACTCGTAAATGAGTTACATAAAACGTAAGTCATCTTACATTTAGAGACCATTTCACAGACCAAGTCTTTTCTCACGCAGAACGTGGGACGGGGTCAGAGGTCTCCGCTCTCCGGTGCTTTTGGGAAACCATGAAAGTGAAATACGAGAGAATTTCATGCAGACGTTCACCCATATCTGTCTACCTGCCACGAATGTGTGCACGCTTTCTCAGCTTCACCTCACTCGTAACCGAGTAAAATAAATCAAGATTCGAACTCGCTCGTTCATCATAGTTTTCCATCTACACGGAGAAGGGATGTTTTTCGCTTTTCCATTATCTTTTCTCGCGCCCCGGGCGGTTCACTCGTGACAGGGTTATACAATCGGCACACAGCCTTCAGCACTGCTCGATGTTTTTGATAAATATCATACGTATTGCTTAGTTCTTACATACCTTTCATATGTATGTTCGTTTTCGTTCACTTGGTACACATACATCACGACAGCCCCTCTCCAAAATAGTAAAAGACCAAAAATCACGATTCAACTATCTAATAATTAAATGGTGAGGGCATCCTAGTGATAGGGTCGGCCTTTCAGCTGAAGTCTGGGCAGCTATTCTACTAATCAACTTCGAACCAAAAGTAAAATCGCACTTGGACGCTGTTAAGCGTAAGGGAACCCACCAGCAAAATCTGTTTCTTGAGAATACGTGATGCTAAGTTCAAGAGCCATTTAGAAACTATATTACATAGCGTTTACTGATAAGCTTTGATCAACGTGAGTACACATTTTTGAATCGGGGGCCCAATTCTGAAAAATTCTACTTTTTACACTCTGTCCAACGATACTAGGTAATACCTAATTTTGTTTACAAAAATGTCAGTTGATTCACGCCGACCATAATTTCAGCAAGAATTGTACACCATATTACAAACCTCACAAAATGAACTCCTTTTGTCCATTCCTTATGTTGATACCTCGAGTCACTTTTGCTGAGATTGTAAGCACGATGTACAACCATCTTCCTATCAGTTTCTTTTACACACGATTACGTTCACTTTTACATTTAAAACCACAAGCACCACTGTCAAAAGCAAACGATTCATTCTCGTGCATCTCGAACATCGATTGATAAATAAGAAAAGAGCCAATGGAAGACAAAACAAAACCACTGACGTCACCAATGTTGCGTCATGTAGAACTATTTTTTCCATTGTATAAGGCTTGGTTGGGCCGACCCTAATAACTGCATTTATCTCAAGGTTTGTGTGAAACTGCGCTACTCGGAAGGGTTATTTTGAGCCCCCCCCCCGCTCTCGTGGGGTATGTATGAAAAAGAATAAGTGACCATTTTAAAAGAAAATCCGATGTAGAATATAGAATAATTTTTGTTCAAAGACATTCTCTATTTTCCATTGGTCTTGAGATTTTTGATAAAAAACAAAAAACAATTCTGGGGTGTTCGAATACCCTTAGAAAATTGAATAAGGATAGGAGGCCGTGCCATTTAATATGTTCATCAAGCTCGTGGCGTGACCACCACTTTTCCAAGAGGAAGCAGCCATATTTATTTTGAGGGGGCGAAGTAAATCATGAAAATATCATTCAAAGAAAAAAGTTCCAAGGTATTTAATTGTTTAATCCATGCTAATACTTTGTAAAGACTTGATAGTCTGAAATTAAAAACTTGACTGAATTCATAGCTGATGATCTTCCATAATAATATGGGGATCCTAAAAAAGGCTTTTTCGAGAAGTTGCGCTGGTTCCCTTTTGTTAACAGAAGAAGAATCATGATTTTTCTTGGGGTGAATAAAGACTTTTGTCCGACAATGTAGATAACCCGCTAATACGATTAAAAAAACTATGAAACTGGTACTTCGCTGCTTCAAGACATCATATCGTCGAGAGTACTCGTATAGATGCGATTCAAACTACCCGGGGAAACTCAACCGATTTCTCGTTCTTAGATTTTGTAAGTTCATGGTTCGCTTACCTGGAACAGAAAAGAAACAGGAAAAATTAGTGATTTCATTCTGTTGTAAAAGAAAATAATGTGTAATGCAACAGATATACGAGTAACATAATTTATTGATAATATATTGTACGTAAAACCCCCACATTCACTTTGAACACCAAGACGGATCGACGCGAGCCAATCGAATCCCTTCAAGTACAGTAAAAGTTATTTTAAAGCAAAATTGAAATTTTTTTTCTTATGGGAAATCCTATATTAAACATCACCCCAGATGCGCGATCTCTCAATATTCTTCAGTTTAAAAAGAAAAGAAAAATGTTTACTGGGGTGTTTTTACACCAAGTAGAAAGAACAGATTAAGCCTTCATGTCGGAAAAAAATCTCAAAACTCAAATATCAATCAATAATTACAAGTTGAAACCTATCTTATTTCCAAATTTATGTTTTCCCTAAACACGTCTCTTTTTTGACAGAAGAAAAAAAAAGAAGAAAAAAAGTAACCTGATTATTCGAGAAGGGTCGGCGAAAAGGCACGCATCTTGACTCTCGACAGTCACGATCTCATGAACAATCGATACTTTTCTTTTATATGAGAATTAATACAGACATAATTATCGACCTGATATCAATCTGTTATGTTACCAGTAAAAACTGGGCTCATTTCATTCTTAACAGGCTCAACAAGCCCAATAAAAATTAATAAACAATTATTCTGGAGAGTTTCAACTGAAGTCGATATTGTAGGCATTAATACTCGTGCATCAAGTTTATACTTGAAATTGTGAATTCTGGGCTTAATGAGGGCTGAACTAATACATTTTTACACGCCAATTAATACATAATTATCGACCTGATATCAGTCTGTTATGTTACAAGTAAAAACTCGGTCCTCCTTAGCTCATTTCATTGCTAGTGGGTATCGGTAATGAAACGTATACGATACTCAAATTGAAACGAAGAAGAAAAAGAAAGACGAGGAAAAAAATCATACCCTAATAAAAAAGAATTTCCGCGGAAATTTCTATCAACAACACGGCCGCAGACTGCAGTCGCGTAGCAGCAACACTGCTGGAGATTACTGTCGTGTGGCAACAACCACGGCCACCTTGGGATGTTAACCTTAGTTTCCGAAGTTGGTATCCTTGCCGGTAATAACGAGGTGATAAGGCACGAAATCATCCCCCTTATAAATTCTTATCTGTTGCTCTCGCCATTGTCACCATACCACAATACTAGCGCTACCTAGGTGAGGTTACCATCCCAATGAGCACATGGCCGGAACAAATATTACATTATTTTGCAACGAGTGCAACAGCGCGTCCAAAGCGCGTCATTCGTGACGAGTGCGAAGTTTTGCAGCACGAGCAACACCAGTAATGCAAATCGCACTAGCGAATAACGCGCTTCTTGCAAAAATTCGAAACTATATTTTTTTCAATAAGTGCTCGAAAAACAGTTTAGAGGAGTAATAATTAGAGTCCATAGTGTTTTATCAGTATCCCGAACCGTCATCCTACACTAGCGCTTTTACAGGAGGGAGGTCTGTTCACTTTTTGTTTATTTTTGCACTAGAGAGCATGGGAATTACTTTTCATGCATATTTTCAGGGTGTTTGCCGTAGCGCAGTGCTGCAAGCACCCTATTGCAATCGAATTTTCATTTCTTTAAATACGAGTGTATTGTTTACAGATCATAGTTCAGTTTTAGTTCAGTTTCATGTTAGAATAGGACCTCTTTACACGTTCTCCGACAACTGCTGCCATCTATCGGTAAGTCGGTTTACTATTATGAATATTACCTTTCGGTTAAGAATTCAACTTGGAAAGATGCAAATAAATAATTCTCGTTCTGGCGTATGTTTGTTTTATCGCATAGACGTTGATACTGTGTTTAAATATTCCCTTCAAAGCTTCAACATTTCAGATTTGGTTTTGTTTTATCAATATCAGTGTAGGAAGTTATAGTGCAACAACATCTTTTAAAAATGAAGCTAGCAAAAAACTCATTTTATTGACTTATCAGCTAGTCATTGAATGCAGTAAAATTCCCATGTAAGCAAACAACAATATAGAACAGGAAACACGCTCTTATAGCTTATTAAGCGTATTGTCAGTGCACTCCACTGTCGGTTTAAAAGTTTCACTTCTTGCACTGAAAAGTGATTACAAATAAGGCGCTTTCCGACCATGTATTGAAAAAAGTTAATTTCAACGGAAATGTCAATCACTGAACTGAATTTCGAGAAGTAATGCCAGGACAACACGTAGCCATATATTTGCACTGAACTGTGACTCGTATCAATGAACACTACCGAAAACGACGCATGAACTGATCAGTGGCTCAGATCATACTGACTAAAAGTTCAAAGAAGAAAAAGCGATTGCAATAGGCTCGGCTACTCGTAGCCGACCCTAGAAAGCTCTCACAGCTTGTTTTATTCTGCTCTTTATTTCTGTTTTACTTCTTCCATCTTGCTTTATCAGACTATCTAAGTATTCAAATTCTTTTACCTTCTTTATGTTTTCACCTCTTATTTCCATATTTATTGGATTTTCCTTCTCTGCTAACTACCGTCACTTTTGTTTTATTCTTATTCATCTTCATTTTATATTATTATTTTATTTCTAATTATTCATCCAACTTTTTCAACGTTTTCTTCAGTTCTTTTTACTTCTTTCCACTATTGCAATGTCATCTGCAAATCTTATTCTAACTGTTTTCCCTCTTATTTTCATACCTGATTTCCTTCTTCGATTACTTTTTCCATAAATGTGACGCGCCATGAGAAACCATACCATCGGGTGAAGAGGGTCGAAAATGAAATTTTGACTGATTCTAATAGAGAAAAGTATGGAGAATCCAATGCCGCAAACCGCAGCTCAATCGGAGCAAAATTCTCAGAGATATGCCATTTTGAAGTTGGAAACTACTATAAAAAGTACTTTTCGAGAAAAACAGCTTTAAAGTTTTTCGTTCGGACATCGCTTAAATTACCAAGTTCTCCGAAGGTATTATGATTGAAAATTAGCCTCCCCCCCCCGAGTTAAATTTTATGAGGAATTCAATGGTGTAGGTTTCAGGTTTGCTAAAATAAAACTGACAAATGTATGCAAATAAAGTTTATTATAAAAAAAATGTATGTAAATGACGTTGATTATAAAAATCAAACAAATAAACAACGAAACAAGCGAGTATGGGTACCTAAAATGTTCTTCAGATACTCTAGAACATATTTCCGGCAAAAAGTAATTTTTGATCAAAATCAATTTTTCAACGTGTTTTGGCGTTTTTCTTGAAAACAACATTTTCACCCGAAGGTATGGTTTCTCATGGCGCGTCACAAATAGGTTAAACAGAACTGATGACAAACTGCGATCTTGTCTCAATCCTTTTTGAATTTTCGCTTCTCCCATTTCGTGTTCTCTTTGTACTCGTATTTGAGCTTTTAATCCTTATATAAGTTCCATATTACTCTTCGTTCCGCATACTAAACACTTATCTCCTTTCATAATATTTGAAACATTTTTGACCATTTAGCATTATCAAAAGCTCTTTCAAAATTTACAATGCTATATATGTATCCACATCTTTTTTCAGTCTATTTTCAAACGAAAGCTTCGAACATTAAATTGCCTTCCTAGTTCCTCTATCTTTTCTGAATCCAAACTGATCTTCTTCCACACTTTCTTTCTTATTTATTATCCGTGTTAGAAACTTTGATGCATGCGAAAGTAAACTTATAGTACGATAATCTTCACATCTGCTTACTCCTGCTTCCTTGGGAATCATAATTAACCTGTTTTCCTGAAAAAATCTTGCGGCATTTCTTTTTCCTGGCACATACGGGAAGACATGGAAACACGCTGGAAACTTGGTTAAGTACTGGAAAAACCAATGGAGCGCCGATACGACTATAAAAAGAGGAAGGGCAGACCCGCAATAAGGGAGCGAAACGATCTTACCAAATCTCTGGAAGTAGGGTGGATTAGAAAAGAAAGAGGTAGGAAGTAATGGAGAGAGCTGATGGATGCTTATGCTCAGAAGATGGGCAGAGTGACTGGCAACGGTTCACCCACTCAGAAATGTAAATAAACTGACTGGCTGACTCAACACTTAATTCGCCTGCGAGTGCCACTGTGCCACACTCCTTGTACCAGCCTGCGAACACTACGCTCTGCTAGTGCATCATCTTGCAGACGAGTTTGCAACCACGGGAGAGCGTAGTGTTCGCAGGCTGGTACAAGGAGTGTGGCACTTGCAGGTAAATTAGATGTTGAGTTAGTCAGTCAGTCAGTCAGTCCAGTCAAAATAAATTTCCATGGAAATCATTATTTCATTCCTCATCAGATGTAACGCGTAACGCGTGAAAGTAACGTTTTTCCGGGTTGTCTGCCAAAGTAAAGACATGAAAATGTCAAAAAGTAAATAACAGTCTTGCCATACAAAAATCCTCCCTTCCCGTAGTTCGTGGACACCCATTGTAACGGAATCCCGAAAACTCCGAGAGGG
The DNA here is from genome assembly GCA_031841125.1 of Acanthococcus lagerstroemiae. Taxonomy (NCBI): domain Eukaryota; kingdom Metazoa; phylum Arthropoda; class Insecta; order Hemiptera; family Eriococcidae; genus Acanthococcus; species Acanthococcus lagerstroemiae. The sequence goes on along the minus strand of CM063108.1, from coordinate 35,590,261 downwards.
CTCCGCGAGTAAATTCAAAAGTACGATTTATAATCGTTTCTATTCGTTTATCCAAAACAGGGTAGCGTCCACAGTATTGTCAGACCCCGAAAACGCGTCAAGTCCACACCAATCGCCTAGCACAGGAAACTAAAATGAATCCAATTAAAGTAAAACCTCTCCTGGTCGGCGTGAAGACTGACAGGATGCGACGTAATGCGAGGACGCGGCGCGGCCGTCGAGAAAAAGTGTTTCTGCGAAATCAAAACCAGCTCGCATTTCGCGAACTCGCAGGCTCCAATTTCAAAGGGCTGTCACTTCGCTGTCGCAGACGCCTATCAAATAACGCCTGGCCGCGCCCGTTAATATGAAATTAAACTTTCAAATCCCGAAATAAACTACGGCCGCATTTATTGATTGTAATGAAAATCGTAGCCTCTCCAAAGAGAGAAAACACCGTGGGGCAGCAGGGGAGAAGGGCAGGAGGAAGAAACAAAGTAAACCAACATAAGACACGCGGGCCGGAAACAAGTCTTTAAAATGACTTTTTGTAAACCGAGCCGGTAACTTTCGTCACGTCAAACTTTATCTCACGGTTTAAACTCGTCTATATATATATATTCCTCTTTCTCCCTCGCAGTCGACTTTCTTTTCTCGAAATTAAATTACTCTTCGGGCCTTCGTATTTTTATTCCTTCCTTTCCTCGCTTTTTAAGTGATACCGATAAATCCCTAAGCTATATGGAAAGAAAATTGATTACATTTTCACCCGCAGATACAGCAGCGACGACGACGACGAGGTCAGCACAACTTTCCACTTCTGCAAATTTGATATCGATGACTCGCATCGTGTTCTACGCGCACGTATACAGGGTGTAAAAAGATAATCCACGTATTTTTTCTTGAACGCGAAGGTAAATCAACTCCTGGTAAACGAGAATCTTCAGGTTGGGTCGTTTTGGCGGAAGCAATTTCCTTTTCCCAAAACAGAAAGGGAGATCGAACGTACCACCAACTTTGAAATCTCAAAAGGGAAGAGAAATCGGGAAACCGCTAATTTCGAAGACGTATCAAATTTTTGATCCCGCTTCGATTTGGGCCCAAAATTCTACATTTAGGATCCAGAATAGGTAAAATTGACTTAACATTGAAAGTTGAACCAAGTATAGAAACAAAGATTTCTTTCGGACATTTCGAATATCGCATCACATTTTTCATCCGGCCTTGATTCGGGCACAAAGTAGTAACATTTATAAGAAGAACCAGTCGAAAAAGAGAAAAAAAAGAAGTGGTCGATTGCTCTTAAAATGAGTACCTGTGTACTGCTGGTATCTTACACTTACCAGACAGTAACGTGCTTACATCAAATCTTGGCGCAAACAAAAAGATGCAGGCGTCCAAAAGGGAATCCTGAGATATGATGTCTGACGAGATTTAAATGTAAAAACAGATGACTTTAAGTGACCATTTTATCCCGTTAATTAACTCGCAACTCCCTATGCTCGTTGATCGCAGTCTATGAGAGGGCCGCAAATAGACAGCTCCTTTTATAGGTAGATGACACTAATCTCGCATTCATTACCAAAATTATTTGAAAGCAGAAAAAAGATACTTAAATTGTTCAAAATAAAGTCACATTCTGAGGGGGGGGGGAGAGATATGAAATATACAATTGCAGTCTCCAGACAGTGAGTAACAATACTAGGCATGGGTCAAGTATCTCTAGGAGTATCACAGCGCGGTGTACTACTAGCGCTAAGGTGACTTGAGTGAGAACCAAAAATAGGTTCACGGAAAATCGTTCAAGTCCGTCATCTATTTCAGAACTTGTTTAAGTAGTAAAGTACCTGTAAGTTGACTTATTTTTTCATTACAGCAACATACCACAATAATGGATTAAAAGTCGATTAATCAATTTTTTCCCAACAAAAAATTGACTGATGATGGAAAATTTGAATAACCGATTTTTAATGATAATCGATTTTTGGGCATTATTAAAACAACTGAACAATCGACCAACCTGAAGACCAAACGATTTATGAATGATTGCAGATTGAAAATCAATTACCAGCCCACCTTGATCAGCTCGATATCGGCAGTACAGGCAGAGTTGAGGGTGAAAAGAGAAAATGGATATAAAACGTGAAAGAAACGATTCGATTTATGAAGATAAACTGGAAACTACTGAAATGACAGAGAACGAAGATCGGAAGACGGTAAAATTGGAAGACAGAAAAAACAGAAGTACATGCTGAACTCTGTGAAACAAATTCTTGGGCCCGTTTGCGAGTTTCCCCGCTACATTTTCGTTTCTCGAGGGAGGAAAAATGAAGTTCTTTTCAGTGAGGAAAGGGAAAGGATACGTTTCATTTCCATTAAAAAAAGGAATCGGTCGGCATGTTAAAAGGGAGGAAAACAAAGACCTCACATTCACGATATGGAAGCCACAATGTTCTCCTACCTCAAGTCAAAAAAAAAAAGAAGAAAAAAAAGAGTAAAATTCATTTCCTAAGGGAAGATGATTCTTTTTTTTTTTTTTAAAGAGGGAAGCGTTCCTCTCATCTTCCCATAATCCCATCGAAGGACGGAACTGGATATCTTTCTTCCTATTATACAAAGAGAGAACATGTTTCTTGTTTTTCAAGAAATTTATCAAATTGTTTAACAGTCTTTCGATAAAAGGACCAACTACTTCTTATTCAGGAACGTAAAAGAGAGTTGTTGTTTTTTGTTTCTTAAGGAAACAAAGGGCAAAAGAGGGAAAGTTTATCTACAGAGGAAGTGAAGAAAAAAAGGCTTTATGCTTCTTTCAAATAAGTTTTCAACAAAAAAAATATATATTATATATATTTGTACTAATAAAAAAAAAGTTTCCATGGAAATTTCTATTAACAACACGGTTGCAGACTGCAGTCGCGCACGGCGCAGCAAATGTCAACCAGTAAATTCGTGTCCGGGGAGCGTTATGGTTTTTGCTCAAGTATACCCGCGGCTGGAAAAAAAAAAAAAATTTCCATGGAAATGTCAACCACTGAATGTGTGTCCGGGGAGCGTGTCGAGGGAGCGTTAAGGTTTTCGCTCAAATATACCCAGTAGTAAAAGCATATAAAATGCTAATAACAATTCATCTTCCCTTTGGACTGGTAAAAAAAGAACGAAGTTCTCATTTAGAAAAGAGAAGCAGGGATTTTATTCTTCTTTCTTAAAGTTCATTTAATGAAAAGCAATTTCCTCAGTCAAAATGGCCCCGTTGAAGGAAGAAAAGTTGAAGTTTATGTACCAATCAAGGTCAAATGGAAAAACATGCAGAATTTCCCAACTCAAGGACACAAAATGCCCTTATTCCGAAACTTCATTCGATTTTCAAAGTCGAGTTAATTTTGTCAACTTAAAGGGGTCAAATTTAGATTTTGATACCCAAATTGAGGTCGCAAAAAAATCTGATTCAACTTTCAGAATCGGTCATCTAGAAGTTACCTATTCCAGTACCTTCTTTTATTTTTTCAGCGAAATAAATTTCCCCGCTAATTCAGATTTTTAGACCCAAATCAGGATTGGATTACAAATCCAATGCGATATTCAAAATAAACGACCCAGAAAACTTCTGCTTCAATACCTGACTCAATGTTTTCCAGCCAAGTCAAATTTGCCCATTTTCGGTTCAACACCTAAAAGTTTGAGTATGGAGCCGGATCATAAATCTGAAGCGAAACACGAAATCAATGGCCCAGGAAACCTTTATTTCGATACTTTCCTCGATACCTTTCCATTCAAGATTCCCAAGTTGGAGGTGGTTCGAGGCTCTAGTCTGGGGGAGGGAATATGTTTTAATCCAAGAAGAAATTAAACTCTTCCACATGATGATCTCGTTCACTCCGCATCGATTTGACTTCGCAATTGAAAAAAGAAGACGGGATATTCTTTTTTTACGCCCTGTATACTTTCGGGAACAGAAGAAAAAATGGAAATGGAGGCGAGAGAGGTTAGAAAATTGAAGCGAAGGTTAGACGTCGGATCATTTATGTATCTGATTGCGAATGAAAACAAGGTAGGTACTAGGTACGTAATCGGATTGGCGGAGAAGAGAAGAAAAAGGCAAACTGACTCAATTTCAAATAAAATGAACTCTTTTTTTTCTGTATGTGTTACGATACCGATAAACGGAGTAACGTATCGGGGAAAACGAAGAGAATTTCTCGGTCGCAGACTTATCTGTGATTTTACAGATTCGTCGGGCTGATTGCGCTCCGAGAAATTGCTCGCGAATGTTCGTACATTCGTAAAATTTCGTGCACCATACATGTTTGCCAACCCGCGCGTGTGCACACAACACATTGTAGGAAAAGTGCTTCCAAATTGTTTCCCGTATCGCGGCTAAGATTAAATTTTATCGGGTGAAATAGGTGAGGGAAAAATTGTACCATCTGTCCGCCCTGTATCTTTGTACCCAATTTTCTAAATACACACGATTCATACAGCCTATGCTGTGATGATCATGAGCTCACCAAATGAGCGGTGCTATGCTCTGAATATGAAACTGTAGAGTCGGGAACACTTTAGCCCCAGTTTTTTGCATCTTAGCTCCGAATCTCCTTTTTGTCTGGCACAGAGACGAAGATATATATATGTCCATATACATATACTACAAATACAGCATACGAGTTGGAGAGATTTGGCTCCTATGGATTGCTCGTCTTCCGGAGGAGAAAAGCAACATGCCTGCTAGTTTACCTCATGGACTGCTTGGCTGCCCATCTGTTTATCTGCGATCTACTTATTGGGCTGGTAGGGCAGTTGACTAATAGATGATAATTGTCCATGGATGCCACAGGGACGCACTAACATAACAGTGATAGGGGAGAGGAGTCTACTTTTCAAACAACAACAATGTTCAGTGTAGTGGCACTCATTTTATTTTCTTTATTTTTATTTAGATTTTTGCTCCCAGGCAAAAGTGGTGTACTTCAGTGTACTCGTACTCCGTCACCGGCAATAATTTTTTGATTGTCGCAGAAAACTGGTGCTTTAGAGCTGCTGCTATTGTTGGCAGGGTCCAGCACAATGTTGCTTGTTACCAGAATGTCTTCCGTAAAATGTTGCCGAAGCTAGTCTAACTTGATGATTTCAGCCAAGATAAACGAGTGTTCAAGACCTCTCCTTTCTAACGTATATTTTTGTATAAATCGTTCTGTCTGGTGACTTTCTGCTCAGCACAATGCGAACGCTTCTCAAAAGACTTATGTCTTCTGCATACCTGCACTTCCTGTACGTGATTTTTTTCTAAAACACATTTGCCTTCTTCTTCTGACGACTCGCTCTCCTTTTTCTCGATCGGCCAGGCAGGACATTCGTTTAGTTCAGTTCCAGTTTATGTTTTAGCATTCGCAGCAAGACTTAACTTTGTTAATTAATACACGCGTTTTTACTATAGTGTCTCGTTTCTTTGATTTCGTATGCCCTCGCTGCGGATCGAACTAAACACCTCTCGTACAAATTTCGAAAAACTCGCATACCTAATCACTTATATAGTCTTAACGAGTGTAAAAAGACTCGTGTATTATAGTCTACACTCTACAGCTCCACAAGATTTTGAATACAGTTCCAACTAGTTCTAGCCCAATCTTAGCGAGTTCTGAGATACTCTGGAGGTCCGTTTGAATTAATTTGAGCAGGTCTCCATCTAGCAAGTATCCCAACTACCAGGTCCCAAATCCACCGCTTTACGTAGGGTGCTGCATTTGCTACACGAAAGTCGCTGTCATGTCAAGAAACGTGGTCTCATTTTTTTCACACCTCGAAACTGCCATTCGACGGCTGCGGCATTCCGGCGTTGAGTACGACTACACCGTTTTCAATAATCGCGCATCTCAACAAAAAAAAAAAGTCGTCAGCGAAAACAAATTTGCGGCGAAACAACTGAACCGAACGCGGTTCGCAAACGACGTGCGAAATTCCGATATAGTACACCATGCTCCGCGGGTTTCCTCGGGTATGTGTTTGAGAAGTCTCCCTTTTGCTCACAAGCTCTCGCCCTTTCGCTCTATTTCTCTCGTTGGGTACACAACGAAGGCAGAAGGCATTCGTATTGAACCGAGTGAAGGCTGGGCAGGCAAAAACACTTACAGAAGCAGAGGCAATGGAGCTGAGAGCTGATGACATGTTGCCGCAAATCTTCACTTATTTTCGCCGTACACGACGAACGTATACGTGTGTTCGATTCAATGATTCGTGTAAACGTTTTTTTTTTCTTATGTCGTCTTTTTTTTCAATTTGTTTTGTTTCGCTTTGCTTCGTTTCATTATTTTTGAAAAACGTATTTCATCTTCGTTCACCCTCGCGCCCATTGCTGTATACAGTTCTTGGTCGTTGCAGTTCGAACGTGTGCAGCAATTTTCATTGGCCGACTAAGCCGCGAGATCAATTGATTCATTTTATTCGCGGAATAAGGAATTTTTCTACTTCATCCGTCGTCTCCCTCATGGAGGTTGGCGATCCGCATTGCCACCTTGATTTCCGATGCAACTAATTTGAACAGTTGTATGGACAAGCTGCCGAGCCATCGTCGAAGATCCTATAACCAAGAATTTTGTCTGGGACCTAGGGATCTTTTTCCAGCGATTTTCCCCTCCAAGATCATTCTGAAGACCTCATACTCAGGACCCCTGATCACATGGCTCAAGTACCGCATCTTTCGCTTTTTGATAGGATTCAATAGCAACGGTCGTTTCTTAAACTGATTCAGAATCTCCTCCGTGACTTTCTGCCTCCTCGAGATTTACAGAATGCAAAAAGACGCGTGCAGTTTGGATGCACAAATGCATATTCGCAAAACTGGATTCTAGAGTCCAACCTTCACAGCCTTAAACTAGGGCCGAGAATACCTAGCAGCAGTCTCAGCCTCAGCTTGATACTAAATTCTTGTCTTGTAAACAGGTTCTTCACAGGGATGAGTGCTGCTCGAGGATGCTCAATTCTAGAATGAATTTCTCATTTCGATGCACAGCTGTCGTTTAAGGTAATGCTGAGGTATCTGATGACCGGGACTTATTCAATTTCCGCGCTGTTTATTTTTATAGTATAATCTATATGGAAATACTGCATAAATATTATTAATAACTTTCTGTCTCGCAGGAATTTGACGCGGCTACTGCACAAAGGTTTATAATTGATTTCCTGTATTGTCGAATCGGCTATTCATTCGTACTCGGCAATTTCAATATCCACGCCGAATTTATTCGATGAATAATGACGACCCGGCGGCCCGGGCTCGAGGCACAATAGTGACCGAATAATAGCGAAAATTAGCGTACTCTGTATGGTCAACATTCTCCGGATCAGGGGGACTGATACATTTTTGGTTTGATAATACTACAAAAATTTTATGGCACACCGCAGAACTGGAAAGGTTTTTCGCCTCACACCCTGAACTATCAAATTTGCAGCAGATATTATGGCATTCAAAAGAAAACTTTTCAGTGAGCTTCTGACAAGAAAGAAGCCACCTAAGGTCAAAAATTGCGTTTTCTGATAAATGTGAGGCGCCCTGAGAGAAAGGTACCATATGTCGGAGAACTTGTTTTCGAGTTTTTGGGAGAATCTGATAGAGTCATTCCACAACAAAATTAAGTCTCCAAAGCAGCGTTTGAGAATGTGAAATCTAAATTTTGAAAGAAATGCGTTCAAAGTTATAAAACAGAAAAATACACAAAAAAATCGATGTCTCGACGTCTACTGCGCCTATCCCTTTTGCCATGATATCTTACAAACATGCACCAAAATATTTTGCAAGGTTCACAGGCAGTCGATGCATGTACGTACAGGAATACAACTTCGAAAATGACAATCCGTATGAAGAACAAGTGAAGAGTTGATTTCGAAAAACTGATAAGTCCAAGAACGAAGTTTTGCAACGTCATACATGTGGAAACAATGGACTCATCGGCAAAGCGACAGTAATTCTTATGCGTAGTTATAGTGATAACACAGACACAAACGTAAATACGATCGATGCGATTTATGGTACCTTTTCCAAACACCAGCCTGTACATCGTAATTCGTTTGTAAACGTAAAATATCACATCCTAGAAGACTACTTTCTACTGTACACTGCGGCCGCGTGTGTCTAGAAGCAGTTTCCGTTGAAATCCGAAAAACGGAATTTTCGACTTGAAAACACATCACTGTATATTGTGTCGCACGGAAAAATTCACTTTTCCGATATATGGTATCTTTTCAAAACACGTCTCACCAATACAATTCCTGCTTGAAATTAAAAATTGCTTCGGGCGCTTCGTTTGTGCGTGCACGATTTCATATTGTTTTCGTGAGGCGACCTCCACCCCCTTCGCAAATTCCAGTTACCTTCTTGTTTCTCGACTCAATGTTTTAAGCTATGGTTATTAGGATAGCCCTCATTTCAAAATTTTCCCGGGAAAATCGCTCTCATCGGTGGAAGTCGCTCCAAAGAACTGAAAAAAAAAATCTCGAAAAAGTATGAGCTTAATCGGATGGTGTTAATCTTTTTCCACGGGGGTTAAAGTTCAGACTTTTTTGGTCAAAATTGGCCATTTGAATGAAAAATACCTGAAAATGACTGTGATGAGATTCGGTTGAGCTGTTGTATACGGGCCAGGTACATTATGCAAGCAAAATCGTATCCGTTTATAATCGCCAGTCTTGCCACGGTGACAATTCAAGCTTTAAGAACGTAATTCTATAAATATACAAGATTTTGGAATTTTAACGTGCCTCCTCTGATCCCGGTAGGAAATCGAACTTTATGAAACTGGATAGAGAAGAGAATCTAGATTCCAGAAAAAGTCTGGAAACTGAAGAAATCTTACTTTGAATGAGGGCGATTTGAGGAAACAATAGAGGGAAATGTGATTTAAAAATGTAAATAAGATTAACCACAAAATTTTTAAAAAACTTACAAATTTGTCGTCTATTAAAAATTATAAGAATTATTGCGTAACGTATGCACTATGTGTGTTTTGTATGCTGAAATTCATCTTCCCAGCTTTACTTTATTCAAATGGCACAGGCTTAAATATCGAAAAATGTGTTCTTAAATTGTCGTCCAACAGTTCAGGATTCCCCAAGCTGCTTCTAACAGGGACGTACCGATAGGGAGGGGGGCAACATACACCCCCGTAGGAATTTTTTACTCGGCATTCAGGAAAATCCAACAAGTCAAAAGTTCTTTTTATTCTTTTTTTGCTTGCTTTGACACATGGGAATTCAGTTGAGAAGCTGGATAAATCCAAAAAGTCAAAAGTTTTTTCTTTTTTTTCGCTTTGATATTTGGGAATTTTGAATCGAGTCATCAGTTAAAGAAATCTAATAAATCGGTCAAAAGTTTTTTGTTTATTTTGTACTTGGGAATTTCGAGTTGAGTCAGTTGGGACTTCCACAATTTTTGCCCGAAAAACTGTTTGGTACGTCCCTGCCTTCTAATCAACTTAGGGATGAGGGCTGGGCGCAATTGTATACAGTAAAGAACGTCGATTCCGAAAAAATTGTACGAATTTCTTTACCAAATTTTGCGAAAAACACTGAAAATGCAATGAAGTCTAAAAATGAAAAATCATACTAAAAGATTTACCTTGATTTTTGAAGTTCATTTCCATTTATAACCAAATCTTTATAATGTTTTCGTAAATTATTCTCCTTCGAAATATGATTTTCCGAATTTCTCAAGATTTCCTGGATTCTACATTCTTTGCTCCATCTAATACCGCCCAGCACTAATCCCTTAGTTAATTCGGAGAGACAAGAAAGGATCACAAGCTGTGTTGGATGACAAAGAATACACTTCCCTATATTCAAGCCGATGCAAGTGCAATACAAGTCAAGCCGTGAAATTGTAATCATTCGCGAACTGGCTGGGAGAATGGGAGAATCCCCGACCGGGTCTTTTGGACTGCGGGCCCACCCAAAATCTGACTTGTTCCAGTAATGGGAAAAAATGAAAATGAAGAGTTAGTATAATTTTGTTCTTTCCCTTGTCCAACAACTACACAATTCGCGTAAGTTGATCCGGTTGATATCAGTACATTTTAATGTTCTTTTTCGACTCCATTGTGATCTTCAAGATTCTCGCCGATTCCTTCATAACCAATCACTTGCCCCAGTCGAAAAATAGGCGGCATAATAACGCAATTACTACGAACTACCTATTTTACTGAACGTTTCTCTTACAGTTATCCTAACTTTGATAACAAAAGGTTACTGATAACAAACAAGCGACACTAGCGCGCCACCGTCCTGACGAGTCCGACGCTCATACATAGTCTACGTACATCTCATCGGAGCACGCGGTCACGTTTCAAGTGGCAAGAGCCGTCCAGCCGTGGCGTGTAGAGCGTCATTTCATTCGATGTAAGACTTTTCTGGGTTATGAGTTTTTCAAATTCGAGATTAGAGAAAAATGTGTACTGGCTCGAGTTTTTTAATGCACTTTTGCGAAAAAACTAAAGACACGAATTCGACTTTTACTTAATCTTAAATTACATTAATTAATTAATTTCAACTTTTTAAGAAATTAAAATGGATAAAAAATGTAAAAACACTGAGTCTTAAACGTATAAGCATAAATCGGGCAGTCTGAAACGGAAAATTGCATATCGAGTGGATGTTGTGAGGAAAATTGATGATGTAGTAAATATGTCTCTTGAGAACCATTTCAAAAAGAATTCTGAGTTAATAAAGGTCATTGTGTGTCTAGACCCCAATGGATTCACCTATATAAACACTGGAAAGTTGAAAATTGAAGAGAAGTCACTTTCGTACTTGGCAAAGAAAGCAGGAGTTGATTCTCATAGCCTCCAAGAAGAATTTACTCATTTTGCTCATGGCTATACAAATGGAGATTTAGCAGTTTGGAATGAAAATGAAGGTGACCTTGATCAAAGGGCAACAGAGCAGAATGAAGAGGAAGATGATGAGGAGACTGAATTAGGTACGGGTGAAGCATCTGAAGATTTAGCCGATGAATCTGAGAAAAGAACAAGTAGGGATACAGACTGCGGGAAATGCGTGCCGTATATTTTCATATTTTTAAGGCGTTACAATTTGCATTCAGCAACGTACACAAACTTATATGCTGTATACAAATATTATGTTCTTACTCTCTCTTGTACGCAAGTCCATTGTGAAAGGTCGTTTTCTAAATTGAAAATAACTAAAAATCGTCTGCGTTCCTTAATGGGTCAAGATTTACTACAAGCACAGATGCTGATCAGTTTAGAAGGCGACCATTATCTGTCTGATATCAAAATTAACAGTATTATAGATGAAACTGCGCGCACTTCGCCACTTTTGATACGATTGTTATTATACTAATTAAAATTAAGTATGTATGATAAATAATAAATAAAAATTTATATTAATCAATTAATCATCACATTACTAACAAAATAACCGGTCAAACCGGAATTTCTGAAATTTATTGTTTTAACTTGGTAAATACTGGTTAGGGCCCTTGACACGATTGTTATTATACGAATTAAAATTAAGTATGTATGATAAATAATAAATAAAAGTTTATATCAATCAATTAATCGTCCCATTATTAACGAAATAACCGGTCAAACCGGAATTTTTGAAATTTATTGTTTCAACTTATTGGTGAATACTGGTTGGGGCCCGTGGGGCCCAACCAGTATTCCCCCTTTACAATTCCCTTGCCAGTGCGCGGGTGATTGTAATTTCGAATGTATAATGCACATACTTCACCTTAGAATCCTAGTGATTTTCAACAAAAGTGGTAAATTTGTAAATTCTCTCGAAAATTTCTAGCTCACTTTTACATTTTTAGACAACGTTTTCCCGGAACTTACCCTGAATTGTCCATTGTCAATTCACGAATTTTCCAACTTCTTCTGAATTCTGCATTCTCTTCTTTATTCAGTGCCACAAAGCCCAACTTCCTATGTGAATCTGGAGAGGCACATTGAAATCCAAAAGTTTTGCATAATAAGTAGAAAAATCGCATTTTGCAACATTTTTGAATTGTTCCTACAGCAACACTCGCACATATAAACGAATAAACTTTTGGCATGAATAATGTACTAAAGAATTCATCCGAGTTCCATCAAAATCGGAAAATTTTCCCATTTTTTTATTCAAATGACCAATTTTGACCGAAAAAGTTGAACTCTGACCCTCATGAGGTACGGGTTAATTAGGTTAATATTACCTGATCGAGTTTAAAGTTTTCTGAGATTTTTTTTTATTTATTTGGAGTAACGGGGATAATTTTTCGAGAACATTTTCACATAAAGACTACCTTAAGAGTTATGTATCTCATTTTTTAATTTTTTTTACGAAGTCTAGTCCCTCCCAAGACGAAGTCCTAGGTCCACCACTGAAGTGCCTATGCTGTGGATCTTATTGGATCTTTAAAAAATGCTGCCCTCTCTTGCAGCTGAAGCTATCGGAGCACTACGACATTACACGTATAATAATACTCGGGGAAATTAACAAAAATGCCCCCCCCCCCAGAAAGAGTAGTAAAACGTTATTCTTTTACATTTTCTTCGCAGTACATTTTTTGTTTTTAAATTATGAGTATTTCCTCAAAGGGAGCGAAAAAATTTAGGATCCTACACTATCGCGCGTTGATCTGACACCCACGCAAAATGCAACATGGGGCATTTTGGGACTCACTCTGTGTACATACTGATGCACGCCTTTTTTGAAACCCGGTCCTCGGAAACTGGTACGAGAATCTCCGACGAAATTTGGAATTTTCTTCAGTCGGTCGTGCCGTTGCCAGTGAAACGAATCAAACCATGAGATACTCGGTTATTCCGCGTTCGTCCGAGACGCCCACATTGTCGCAACTCGTTAACCGGAGCTTGATTTCCTCTCCTCGAAACCAACTTCGGCGGCACAAAAGTAGGGGTTGCGTGTTTCTTTCATTGTAATTCAAATTTCCTTCAAGAAAAGAATACGGCATGTATTGGCAACGTTGCCGCCAGCAGAGCAACTGCAAAACGCTACACAAAACTCTACGTCTTTTCTGCCCCAACGCGAAAATACTCCGTGTTTTTCCCTTTCGTTTTCTGTACTCTCTCGATAGTGCTACAACTTTTTTCAACTTTCATTTGTAAATCGTTTTATATGTACAACATACTCTGATCGGAATTCGAACCAAGAACCACAGATGATGAGTAAGCCTGATGAGAGGGAAGAGGAGGTTGCAAATTCCTCCCAGGCTCGGACTTTTTTGGGGATCCGGAATTTCCCCCGCCTGAACTTTTTAAGCAAACGAAGTATAGCCCTATGGAACGGTCGCCATGTTTTTCTTTTTTTCTTCATTTATTTTTTGTTTGTTGTTAGATCCGAGCTATGTTCGACGATCGTACGAGCTTTGACCTTTGAAGAGTTGACTTTTTTTCTTCTTAATAATATGTTCGAGATGCGCGCTAATTAATAAACATAGTCGCAGCACGATGGATCAGAACATCAGAAATGGAAAAATTTGTTCGATAACAACCGGGAGTTTGGCTTTCATTATTATGAGTTTGCAGCGATCCTCTCTTCTCAAATCTACATTTTTGTACAGGGTGGCGGAAAAATTCGAACATAGACAATCTTAGGGCAAAAAGTGAACTAGGTTCATCACTTTTAATACAATATCTCATTGGATTGAGATTTTTTAGCACAATATGTAGAAGATACGCCACACTGTTATTTTCGTAAGAACTTTAAGCCTGTTTCCATTAAGAAAACAAAAATTTTCCTGCTGTGTCTGAAAAGAAGGGAAAATTTGGAAACACAAAAACATTATTATTTACATGGTCCACAGTCAACTCTCGAATGTTTTTCACATTGAATGGCAATTTTCATTAGCTTTCCGAACAAGTACTTGAAAGTTTTGAAATAATAATTTAAAAAGAATAACGAGCGATGAAATTGGTGGGGCAGAATATGAACAATGCCGAGGTAAAAGACGAACAGTTTTGGGGCAAAAAGCGAACGTGTAATATTGTTTGTATCAGTGTTACATTTCGTTGCATTGCGGCATTTTTTCTTGTTCATTTTTTGGCAACAATGTTCAAAATAAAACTTTGTATACGCTGTATTTCATATCTTCGCAACATTTACGTACAAAAGACGATAATAATAATTTTCCTTACCGCTTATGTTGCATGATTGAAAATTACACGAAAATAAACGTTCGCTTTTCACCTCAGGAGGTTCGCCTCTGGCCCCGGATGCCGAGGTAATAAGTGAACAAAAAGACGGATTAATATTTACAGTATCTTTGCGAGATCTCCTGGACAGCCCCCCCCCCCAAAAAAAAAAATTCCCTGACTTTTCCAGATTTTTTTTAGATTTTTCTAGTCTATTTTCCAACATCTTCATAACAAACCAATTATTTTTTTAAAAAATGTTCAATTGAGTCAGACAGAGAAAATTGTACAATACATTCACAACATAAAATTTTCTTCAAAATTCCATGACTTTTTCGATTTTTTTTTCAAAAAACTTCTCCAGGTGTGCTCACTTTTCTCGGTTTTCCAGAAACTGGTAACCCTGTCCTAATCTATCGATCCAAAATGAGCAGGAATGTTCCACGCATAGACTGATATACTTAAATGGATAAAAATAACCCCACGTAAAAAAATTCATAAAAATGTAATTTTTTGTTCGACTTTTGTCCCAAGCCATCCAAAATCGTCGAATTGTCCGGCCTGACTACTTTCTGTACAACAGGATGCCAACGTTTAACAAACGTTTTTTGTCTCCTGCATACCTGCATTTCCGCTACGTGATCTCTTCTAAAACACGTTGTTCTTCTCACTCATTGTTCTTTTTTTCCTTCCCTCGATCGGCCAGGCAAAACTACTACAGTCTAAGTTACAGATGAGCCATCGTTTATATTTAGTACTCACAAGATCTACTTTTACAATCGATCATCGATCAAATCAAGTCAAGTCAAGCTTTATTGTGAGAAGGATACAACTTAAAACATACCGTTACATTCCTTAAGTATATCTTCGGTAAGTTGCCGAGTGTACCCACGGCCCATAAACGGCAGAGGTCTGACTCACTCTCTCCCACTCTTTTTAGTCTATAGCCATTTTCTGGAAAGGTTTATTCTGCAAAAATTGTCGATTTCGTTCCTCCACCTAGCTCTTGGTTTACCTCTATTTCTTTTCCTGTGACTCACAAACCTGAAAGTTGCTTGGTAGGTCCACCTGGTGGGGGTAGTCTTGCGACGTGCCCTGCGCAGCATCATTTCAAGTTTATAATAGTTTCAATAGATACAGTTTTTTCACTTTTGGTCATTTTTTCTTGATAGATTTTAGACTAATATGTACAGTATTTTAGTTTCAAACCCAAAATCGAATGCATCTTTGCATAGTTTCTATTTTATTGGTTAGCTTAGAGGTAATGGCTCACGTAGGGGATCCGTATGTAAGCGCTGGCATTACACATATGTTCAGGCCCCCCGTAGAGAGCCTTGCCCGGACCTGGGGCTAGAAATAAAAGAGTCCTCTCCCCTCATAACAAATTTTAGCGAGGAAAAATTTTTCAAAGACGTTGAATAGAAATGGTGTCATCACTCCCTTAATTATAGACATCTTCATGAACAGTGACTGTTGCGTATGTGCAACAAAGCAGTGTATATACATCGTATTTCATATTTTTTCTGAGATTTTTTCCTCTCTGCCGGGTCCCCAGCTTTCCCGGACCCGGGGACAAAATACCCCCTGGCCCCTTCCTTTCTTCAGGCCTGCATATGTTAAAAATTTCCGATTGTCGTTTGTCATCAAAGTTTCCTCTGAATGGGTTTAAGTGACCAGTGTTTTTCTTCCACGCGCAAGCGTGATTCTACATGGAATTTATTTTTGGTTTCTGTTTTTGAGGGAATTCAGTTGGCCCAGATAAGTGGTTTCTGATACTATCTGAGATTCTTCATTTTCTAGAAAACTTTCATCCTGGTTTTGCGAGTTCGTGAGAATTTTAGTTTTTCCAAAGTCGATCGTTAAGCCTGTTTTTTAACAGCTTTGCTTAGCTCACCAAGCATTTCCTCCAGTTCCTTTCTGGTCTCAGATATTAGAATAATGTTGTCTGCAAATTTCAAATTTGAAATTTTTTTTTGCCATTCATGTTTAAGCCGTTGTTAGTCCATCTCAGTTGCCTGAAGACCTCTTCAAGAGCAGCAATAAAAAGCAGAGTGGAAAGTGGATCACCTGGGCGAACTCCTTTACCTATTTGGAAATATGGTCCTGTATTATCAGTGATCAATGATGGAGGGGCGTATGGCGATGCACGCATGCCAAACTGGCCCCAGGACACCGCACCTCCTATCCCGGAAACGCCCCGAATAGGCCTGCGTCAGAATAGGGGGGATTTTATCAGTGATAATTCTGCTTTTTGGGTTTGAGTACATTTTTTGGACTATGCTGGTCAGCTATCGATCAATCATCAACATCCGCCCTTTCTCTACTCGCCCTAGTGCTTTGATTTCGAATGCCCTCGCTGTGGTCTGGACTAAACTTTCTCTCGTACAAATCTCGAAAAAACTAGCAAGTTCCTTAAATCGCAGAAAAAATAGCACAATACCAACACGTTGGTACTTTTACGATGGGAGTTAAGCTACTATCAATTTTTTGTAAACATATTCAGAACTATAAAGTTTAGAAAAATATGTTTCAAACAAATATTGGTCCTCCTGAAACTATACATACCTAATCTCCGACCACTGATGCGATACTCGAAAGATTAGTTTTCGGGGCCGGGGTGCGGTGTGTCAGGGGCCATTCTGGCATGCGTGCATTGCCCTACGTCTTACCATACCATATATACCTAATATTGTTTCTGATTTGTCCTTAACTACCACCAGAACTCACAGAGGGAGAATGGGTGTCAAAATGGCTCGTCTGGTTATTCTCGAATGCACTAGCAGCAGCTTGGCTCGCAGCTCAGACTGAAGAACTAAGAATGTCGACCAGAAAACGAGGTTATCTGACAGCCAATGAAAACCCGGTGACGATTTTCAACAAGGAAACCAAACCACCGACATGTACTCGGGGGTAGAGAGACAACATACGCTAAAAATATTCGTATTCCCGCCCGAGTAGGGTGCGTTTTGAATGAAATCCGAATTATCTCGCTGTACCTATCTACGTCTCCTCTGCGATAAAGTGGGTATACCCACGAATACTATGTATATGTATATACAACAATGCGACGATAATCCTGCACTTTTGTCACGATAAAGTTGCTTCGACTGGATAGGTTGACGTCGATTCGGAATTAGAATGGGTCGGCGACGCAGGAGAAGAAAAAAAAAGGCGCAAAAGTAAAAAACAACTACGCAAGATAGGGGTGCGAAAAAGAAACGGAAGAAAAGAGAAAATGAACTGCCGTTTGATGTTTTGTAACTCTTTTGGCAATAAAATAACACAGCACGGCAGAGAGCGGCGCTGTGCAGTACATTTAGCAAAATCGGCTAGGCAAAGCTTCTTGCGGGTATTTCTTCCATTTTTTTTTCCTTTCTTCCGTCTTCTCCTCCACTCATGGGATGCGCGATTATGTGACTGTCGACTCCCAACTCCCTGTAAGCTCTTTGTACGTAAGATTTTTTCCACATCCGGCACTGCTACCCAAAATTAAAGTTGTATTTTTTCGGTAAATCCCACGTATAACTCCATGCGATAGCGCTTTGTAGCCTTTCGCACTCGAAAGTGTTCGCTGTGTCGTTTGTATTTCCTACATTATCTCGTATTTTGAATCGCCGCGGCGGGAAAATCTTTCTTGTCCCAGTAATTAAACGAACGAGCGCACAAAAAAAATCTCACGTATACTCAAAGCGCGATTGTAGCTACGACAACTAACGTCGAATCCTTGTTTCCGATTACTATGCAGACAAGCTGAACGACGGGGTGGGGGCACATTAGGGTGGCCCTTATTTTTAAAAGTTTGAATTTTTTTGGATGCTACCTTCTAAAATGGTTACCAACCATGAAAAACTCATACCAAAAAATTTCATCAAAATTGGTCAAGGGTAACCCGTGCTTCAAACACGTTAAAGTTTGTGTATGGCAGTAGCGTCGCATGGTTACAACCCGCGCCGAGCCACGCGGTGTTACCGGTAAAACGGCGCGGCTATGTATGGAACATTACACATACTTAGACTAGTTAAAATTTAGGCGAAATGATTACAAAGAACTGGCTGTGTTGGGTATTATTTTTTTAAGGGAACAGCCTAAAGAAAGAACATACGTTTTTCGTTATTCAGGGGCAATGCACCATGTTCGTTAGATGAGTAAAGCCATTTATTCCCTAAAAGTTCATTTATTCAGACATGAATTTAAAATGAACGCTGCCACTATGAGAGGAATTCGCGAAGTTTGTATTTTCGTAGTACCTAAAAATTTACTCGAAACAATGGTTTCAATGTCCTATGTCAACAGGGACGTACCGATAGGGGGACATAGGAGCAACTTATCCCCTCCCCCCTGTAGGAATTTTTCACTCAGCAGTTGGGAAAATTTACCATTTCAGTCAGGCGAGTTGGGAAAATCCAACAAGTTAAATTATTTTTTGCTTTGGTACTTGGGAATTAGGTTGATAAGTTGGGAAAACCCAACAAGTCAAAAGGTTTTTCTTCTTTGCTTTGATACCTGGGAATCTTGAGTTGAGTCAGTTAAAAAAATCTAACAGGTCAAAAGGTTTTTTTTTTTAACTTTGATACTTGGGAATTTAAGGTGAGTAGTTGGAACTTTCACAATTTTTACCCCCCTCCTCCCAAGAAAAACTCTGCAGTACGTCTCTGTATGTCAACGAAAGCTCCATAGGCAGATTTAAACTTGCTTAAAAGTTTAGGAAAATATATAGGAGCGCATTAAATTAGAATACTATCACAATAAGTGAAACAAACGAGTATTAGAATGACCAAGCAGAAGTATTGAAAATTTTGAGCAGTATTAAAAGGTGTGGAACAGTAAATGGATGAAAGGAACAGTAAAATGGTAATTTAGCAGTATTGAAAATATTAAGCATTAAAAAAACTTGGACAATGAAATAAATGAAAAGTCAATTTTATACAACAAATAAGCTCGCGCCTACTCTACAAGTAGCCCTTTTGTTGCTTTTGCAGGCCGTCCCCCCTTTCTGTTCTGCCCAAGCAACACTAAAAAAAAAAAAATGCGCCAAAATATTGATATGGAATTCGATGAGGAAAATATACGACAATTACAAGTAAAAATTTAAACATCAAACAAACAGAAATCGAAAACATTGTAAAAAAAGAAATCGACGAATTTGTGTGTGCCGAAACGTTAATATTTTTTAAAAGGTTCGGCTTAGATATTTATTTTTTACAAGAACCTCCGTTGGAATGGAATACCCACGAACAATACATGAAGGCAAAAGAAGTGGTAAAAAAATCGAGTCATTAATAATGCCGCCGAAAGGGGTGGAACAGTACTTGTACAATAACAAACAACTCAGCACAAATGAAGAACAGAAGCAATTTATTGTTCAAGTAGTGTCTAATTACCGAGAAAATTATCCGAATTACCAGAAGAAAACGGTGTTGTAGGAAATTTCTGCTCTTGAATATTATAATTGTGAAGATTTTAAAAATTGTAATAAAGTTGTAGCGAGTTGTGAACTTTCTATATGTAACTGCGTCACTCTACCAACTACACCCGCGGCTCGCCATGGGTAATGATAATAATGCGCGACGCGCAACCACAATTAACGAACTTTGACCTGTTTGAGGCACAGGTTAACCAGGTAACCATTTCAGGGGGTAGCACCTTAAAAATTCCAACAAAAAAATTTTACCTGCATACAAGGGCCACCCTAGGGCACATATAACATCAAGCGTGAGCTATGAGGCCTCTCTTTACAGCAAAGAGTGGAGAATCAGCGAATCCGGCTGCTGGCACGTACTTAGCATGTCACGATGAAACTGGCCAAAATGAGAGAGCCGATCAGCGGCACCGCTAATTCGAAGACAATCGGAAAATTGTCCATTTTGTCATAAAAACATGAAAATTGATACGTTCCTTCTTGATTCTGGAAGACGCAAGGTTCAATTTCAGGATCAGAGCCCACCCAATACCGTCCCTGAGCTCATAACTGGGGGAAAAAGGCGATTATAATCGAAGTTTAGCCTATAACTAGCTTAGTACGATCTAAAGCGTGAATTGATAAAACCAAAATTGAAGCTCTTTGGATTTTACAGAGAAACGATCCAGGTGGGGGAATCAACAAATCCTGTATACTGTAATCCATTAACCCCAGAATCAGAGCAATTGCCGATTCTGCCACCTTCACATGGGAGAACGAAATTCGGGAATCAGCTGGGTTAAAATGAAATTTTTATGCTGTAATGCTGCAATAAGGCTACAACATAAAATTCAATATCGTGCGTGTTTGAGGGTAGTATACTCGGCCTCTTAAGGAAAAAATAATGACTAAATTAAAGCATTTTAAAAGGATCACAGGAAACGAACAGAATAAGTTGCATGTCTGAAATTGAATATGATGCAATATGTATGCCGTCTTTTATTGGTCGAGAAGTTCTAAGATTCTACCAAGAGAGGTTAGTTTTGTAATGGATATGTCAATGAATGAAGTATTTCTCCTATGGTCCCAAAAATGAGTGACTGAACCACTGGACAGAGCACTGTATCAAAAGACACCAAAGCATATTTACTGTTGCGTGCGGAGGATACTAATCTATTGCATGCAGGCGCATCCATCAATCTGGCAACACTGTCAGGTTTTGGGTAAAAATCGACACCTTAGAGCAAAATAGTGTTATCTACATTTTATTGAAATTGGCAGAAAAGTTAAAAGAAGTATTCAATAGCCTATCACTCCTGTGTTACAAAATCGGAACATCATGCTTACATAAAGTTGATATTTTACCAGCATCGACATACAGTATTGCACATGATAGAACGAGAAATTTCCTTTTCAATGCTATCAATAATAACTCATTTCCCCCAAAAAATGTAGATGACACTGTTTTGCTCTAATGTGTCGTAACATAGTCCACATGTAAACGCAACGTGATCAAAGCGAGGCGTATGCACAGATGTGGACGTGTTACCGAGGCATGGCAACTGTTTGAAGGTTGTGTGGCGTTTGGCCCAAGGTCGAACAAACGCTATCGTCGCGAGTCGGTACTCCGAGGAGAATTCGGTTCAAACTCGTTCAAGATGTGGACGTGATATTGTTCCCAATACTACCAAACACTCGATTGAACGCCGCCAAATGTTGCCTCGTTTGGTGATGTGCCCTGAGGAACACCAAACACAATACGGCACGCAGGACGCATTCGCTCAGTTTTGACATGCTTCGTTTCCGTGCGCGTTCAGATAGGGACTTACTGAGGCGCGTCCACATCTGAACACGAACAAGGCGAATCAAGGCCGAACAAATACCTTGTGCGTGCACTTACATTAAGGTGCGTATAAATCTGAATGCAAACGCAAACGAGGCATGCGGAAGCGAGACAGGGCAGAACATATGCCACATTTGTACTCTGTTTGGCATTACCGAGCCATTAAACAAACACAGTTCCACTCGCTATTCAATGTAAGAAAGTCAAATGCATGTCCACATCTAAATATATCGCATGCAAATTCTCTTTGAAGTACCGACAACCCACGAATGGCGTTCGCCTGCTCACTGAATATTTGCCCAATACAGTGTTGCCGTTTCATCAGCACAAATAGTCGCCAAAATAGCGCATCAAATAGCCAGAAAATCGCCAAGAATGTGAACTTCCAAACAATAGCCTATTACTAACGGCCATAATTTAATATAGCAGAAGGAAAACCAGAGATGTATTTTGTCTGCGCTAAAATACCTATCAATACTAAAGGGGAAAACAACACGAAATATAACAAAATGAAGGAAAAAACGAGTGACAATCAGGTAAAAAAAGTAGCCTGCAATTTTCAATAACTAGTTTCATGACTTCAGTTTAGTCTTTACCCCAACTGAAACTGAGATTTAAAACGATCAGTGAAAAAACAAAGTGAACAATGGTATAATTTTTCATATAGTTGCCAACTTGCAACTTTCTTGATAAATCGCTAAAAATGTTACTTAATGATTTATGTCGCAATATTGTACTTCAATTCGCTAGATCTGGTGACAAAATCGCTAGAACGGCAACACTGGCCCAACAACCGAATACTGTCTGCTTCGCCTTGGATACATGTCCACACCTGCACATACGCCCCATTCGGGTTGCCTCGTTCGCGTTTAATGATGTGTACGCGCTTTTCTGTTCGCACCAAACACGGTACCAAAGGAGGAAGCGTTCGGTAGCGTGCCATCCCGTATTCGATGATATCAAAACAATATGGACGTCCACATCTGAACGATTTTGTACCAAATTTTCCATCAGAACAATATGGACGTCCACATTTGAATAATTTTGCATAAAATTTTAAAGTACCGACTTGCAACAGACAGCGTTTGTTCAGCCTCGGGTCGAACACTGCACAACCTGAGGCAACTTACTACGGCTCGGTAACACGTCCACATTAGCACGCATGCCTCGCCTAGGCTTGCCTCATTCTCGTCTGCGTTCAGGTGTGGACTCACAACACTTAGTACACATACAGAAACGATGATATGGAAGGCCTGATAGTCGAAGAATTGGTGGAATAAGACTAGAGAGGAGAGATGGAGTCCCCTTCCAACCGCTTTACTACCTTCCGGAGTAAATGTATCCACGGCATTGGTTACATTCTTGCTGTTCTAAGTCCCATGGACCCGGATTTAAATTCTGAGAAAGAGATTTTGTAATCATGTTATATACAAACTGTGTTCCAGATGACAGCAGTGATTCTCATGTGCTGAACTACCAGGGTGTACGGTAAGTCGGTACACAGTGGCACGCTTTTCAGTGTTTTGCCCATAGATGGAGTTGTAGTTACTCGTTTGACTTGTCCTTTATACCGTGTATTACTATGATATATTCGGGCACTACTCTTGAGCCAGATGAGTTGGCAACTTATCCTGACAACGTGTAGATTATTTGCACGCTCTTTCATTTGAAGGGACAAAAATATTAAGATTTGAAAAAATTACGTACAGCATTAATGAAAAATTTGTTTCTCAGTATTGCTAATAGACTGGTGGAGATATGAGATATGGTATCTGGGTTCCTGTATTTTGTAACCTGTTCTACTCCAACTCTGTATATTTTTATACAGACTTCTGGATTTTGGTCGACTTGCACTATAGCTTCAAGCCTACTCCTGACTTTCCGCTTGTACTTGATCCAACTAACATTGCACATATAAGATTTTCACATTTCTTCAATTTTCTAACAAATCGTTCTCCGGATCCTGTGATCTTTTCATGGTGAGTGATTCCCTCCTTTTAGCATTCAAAAATACTTCTTGGCCTCACCCCTACCTATTTTAGTTTTCGAGTTCGAGAATTTTAATAAATATGATAAGTAAGAATGTGTGTAGGTGTGTGTGTGGGGGGGGGGTATTATCATCGCTTCTGTTTATAAGACTCGGCAGCACTGACGAAAAAGTCAAAAATTACGGATTCGTCCATAAGGTCAGCGTTAATGGATGGAAGTACACAGGGTCATTTGGTACCCTCACATTACCGTATTTCCGGAATCGATACAAAAAATTGCAACAGACCTTTCTCGTAGAAAATTTGAAAAGCTTCAATTTTTGAGTTCACTACATATTTCACTTATTCGGCCGTACTAGGCTAATTATAAGCTAAATTTCGATTTGACCTTCTCTTTTTACACAATTGTGGATCCGTGGAGAGGAAATCTGACAAATGAGCTCCACTTTTGAGACAGATCTTCAGATCTTTCAGCACCCACGCATCAAATTTCATACTTTCATAAAACAAAATATACGATTTTTACAAGATTTGACATCAATCGGTCGTACTACAGGGACTCATACGGTGCCGCACGAAGCACAGCTACAGGAACAAGAAAAAACACTTCATTCCTCGTCCCTCGTACAAAACGAACTCCGTCAGCAGATCCCGCCATCCCAGGCACCGATACGAACATCAAGAAACAATGCCGCAGCCTAATCGAGCCAAAAATGAGAGAATACTTTGACAATATAAGTAAAGGAAGACCGAGCAAAATAGACGTCGAACGGGGCCGAGTGGTGTTACGCGTTCGCACAGGCTTCCAATGTCTGGAATTGAGTTATTGCAGAACAGCCTCGACTGTGGAAAAACAGATCCGATGTATTTCCGCTCGTATGGGTGGCGTTTCGACGTACAGGATATAATAGAAACCGTTCTAAAAGACGAAAAGCGCCGAGGCATTGTCCGCGAGTCGGCCGAAAAAATGGGAAAATAACAAGCCGAATGAGCGGACCGGACACGAGGGTACATGTTTCGTCGACTGTGGAATTACCAGCAGGCAGGGGTGGCCGTGGCAGCAGCAGCATCGTTGTCCAGCTTCTCAGTCCTTCACAATGGATCAATTCTCGGCCACTTGAAAAGAAATATCGGCCGATATCGGTATTTTCCAGTGCCGTCCGCACACGCTGATAGGCTTTTCCTTTCGCTGCGATTAAAGCGAAAGCGGGAAAATAAGGCACTTTTACGTCGCCGCCGAGCGGGGGAACTTCTTATTTCGACGTAACGAGGAGTTATCTCTATCGTGCCGACCGACCGGCGTGGACCTTTCAGCCACTTCAACTTTCAATAGCGCTCCTCACCGCGTTCTTCGAAAGCGAAGCCACTCGCCTTGAAAACTGAGAGCGGAACTCGGCTAAGATACGCGGAGCGAGCACACGTGATGGGTGATGGGCAGTGAGCAGCCACAGCCAAATGATACGTCGACACGATGTCGTTTGACAGCGTAAGAAATGCCCCTTACGAATGAGGGGGCTGCGAGCTGAGGCTCTTCGAAACGTGTATTCGCTATACGAGCAGACGAATCAGATGGAGGCGGTGAACAGTCGGAACTTGATCAATTAGCACGCCGGCGGTATCCAGAGTCGGCATCACCGACTGGAAGAACACAGGTCCGCCGTCTTTAAATGATATGCAGCGACCTTTTCTTCTCCAATGTACATTTCCGTCTGGGCAGCACGATGCGAGAGTTCAGGAACGTCTTTTGTCATCCGAATACCTGTACTTCCTGTACGTGACCTTTTCAAAACCACGTACTTCTTCTTATTCTCATGACTCACTCTCCTCTTTCTCCTTCGATCGGCCAGGCAGAGGACATCCGTTTAGTTCAGTCACAGATTATGCTTAGCACTCAAGAAGACTAACTTTTGCTGTCAATCAAAACACGCGCTTTTTCTGCATGCTCTGTTTTTTGATTCCGAATGGTATAGAGTGGTTCGCACTCAATCTGGCCCACCTGGCTTAAGCTCTCTTGGAACCACGGTGACCCTCTCCTCATCAACATAATTATATTTTTGTATAAATTGTTCTGCTTGGCTACTTTCTGCACAGCACGATGCGAAGTCTCACAAAGTCTTTTGTCTCCAATATACCTGTACTTCCTATGTGTGATCTTTTCTCAACCACCTTCTTCTTCTTCTTATTTTCATGACTTACTCTCTTTTTTCTCCCTTGATCGGCCAGGCAAGATATCAGTTTAATCACATTTATAGTTCATATGTTTTAGCACTCACATTAAGACTTACACGAGTACTACTGATCAATACACGAGCTTTCTACACACTCACGTTTTTTATATTTCGAATGCCCTCGCTGTGGTCCGGAATAAAAACACTTCTCGTACAAATTCCGAAAAACCCGCAGAATCTACATCTGTAATATGAAATAAAGGATCTGAGAAGCCAGAGTGATTCAGGCAGTCGGATCCTGAACTTAAGCTCCATGGGTGTCTAGCACGCAGACAAGGATATATTGGACATGCATAGAGAGACCCGAACATACCTAGGCTCTAGTCTTCGTCTTCTTCAGAAGGAATGCCGCAAGTAAGTCAGTATGTCTGTCCATTAGTCCAAATGCCGGTATGTCTGTCTATCTGTTCCTCTTTCTATCGATGTACTGGACTGTGATTTGCTTATTCCTTTGTTTCTTTATCTGTCCGTTTATCCATCTATTCTGCGGTACGGCTGACTTTTTGGCAGTATCGAAGTTGAATCTTGGGTAACATCAAATTTCTCGATATTCAGGAAGACAATCAACTCGGCGGACTTCACAAGGGAAGGGAGCGAGTAGGTGGAGTCCAAATTTTTAGTATAAAATGTGCGTAAACACTAATTCAATCCGCTCTACAGGACCTGTATGCGATGATCTTGGATCTCGGGTAAAATCTTTGCCAACAATAACACCGACAAATGATGCGAATTCAACTTACTATAAACACTTTTAGAACAATCGATAGAAAGAGTTCAGCGATTACGTATAGGTATGCATACACATACATGTTCATAGGAACAAAGCACCGCATAGAATACATTCAGAAAATTTCTTCGTAGATTTGTCTTCCTCTTCCCTGCTCCCTCCGCATCATTTCAGTTTCCTTATCCAAATTGCTGACTCCAATGACAGTTTACAAGCGCGTAAGTTTTTATATCCTTTCTTTTTGGCGTCCCTTCGGTTCCGTTTCAATTGTAGTATACCAACTTGGAGCAATACATATATCTATAGATTTACGCCCAAAAACGTCCTGACTTAGTTTTTCCTTATTTTTCTCCTTCCTTTTTCATTAACATTATTTGTAACTTCAGTTTCCGGCGTTTTCGTAGTTACGCGTCTCCCGCCACCGGCACTGATCTTCATTGACGAGTCGGGTACGTAGTTTCGAACGAACAGATAATGAAACAATTTTTTAGAACTACCCGGGTATGCCACAGAGCTCCGAATATGAGGAGGGAGGTGTGGTAACCGACAACAGTAACAACGTAGAGGTTGTCGGGACGCTATATTATGGGATGGGTAACCACGGGAACACTTTGGGACTGAGGTATACCACTGCAGGGCCACGGCTAGCAAAGGGTCTACAGGGCGTACAGATAGGAACCACTGGAGCTTATAGGATCGTACGTGTTCGGGATGTGAAGTAACTCAGAATTTAGATGAGTACTTAGTCGTAGAAAGGCCTCAAGTATCAGTTCTCACTCTAACACGAAGGTATGTAGGCGAGAAGCATGAGGACGAGATAACATATAAATTACACAACCAGCGACAAATAAATATACGTTACGTGTTATTCGACAGGATTATGGTTGACTTAAGATCTACGTGAATGTATAATCCTCCGATGATGATAGGACAAGTCGGATCTTCCGGGTTGGTCGTGAGCGAATCTCAGGTTGTTGGAATGATCTTCAGCTACTCCAACTGGCGCACCTCCATCCCCATTTAAGAATCTTGGGTCCTCCTTTGATTATAACGTCGGGTACGACTCAACGTTTGCACACGTGATCCGGAGTATCGCGAGAAGTCACAATCGCGAAATATGAGTACGCAAAGTCGCGAAACTGAGTAGATCGAATTCAGAAATGAATTATACACGTTTAAGAAGTTCACCAAAATCATAAGTTGACCAAAATGGGTAAAAAGACCGAAATTTCGGGTTAGTAATTTCACTTTGATGATACTTGCATCGTGTCTCTACATAAAGTCCTCACTGTCGCGTTTTCCTCGATGATTATCGGTGAGTTTCCCCATCTCCCAGTAGGTCAAGGAAGTCAAGCATGATTTAGGAAAAGTCGATAATAATCGAAAGAAGTGGGACAAAAAGTGTTATCAAGAATGAGCAGG
This sequence comes from Acanthococcus lagerstroemiae, assembly GCA_031841125.1. Lineage (NCBI taxonomy): Eukaryota > Metazoa > Arthropoda > Insecta > Hemiptera > Eriococcidae > Acanthococcus > Acanthococcus lagerstroemiae. The sequence goes on along the minus strand of CM063108.1, from coordinate 35,562,535 downwards.
AATCGACAAGTTTAGAGAAATGAAAGAGAGAGAACTCCGTTTTAGTATCAATCGAATAGTTTGATATTAACTACCATGATCATCCGAGAACCGCGGAGCTAGGTTACCACAGAGTCAAGTAGAACCTAGAGTTGATCGGTGTAAATTTCATAAGAATTGTACACATTTTCATAAAAACATAAAATTTATAATGCAAGCTCTCAAAGTCATACGAATTAATTTTAAGATTGAAGGCCCTCCCACCAAATCCCCGTAGGTCCGCAATTATGGAAAAACAGGGAGTCAAAATCGAAGCTTAAAATATGTATAATTAGCCAATTTTCTTTTATGCCCATAGGCTTCTAACCCCTGTCAGTATCGAATCAGGAAAATTATTCGGATCGGACGAGGGGGGGGGGTGAGGTGAGAGAATATAATTAGCTTTCACGGACTAAAACGAGAAATTTCTCGGATAGAAATTGAAGTTCCACCTATTTTTAACAAATTAGGGTTTTCGTCCCTATCCTATTAGAATGTGTTTTTAGAACTTGTTTGTTTTAAAAGGGATTCATTGGATCGTTAGGTATTTTGAACTTGTGTTAGTACAATTAGCGGAATCGAGGCATGATGTTATATGCAGGGATGTACCGCAGAGTTTTTCCTGGGGGGAGGGGGGGCAAAAACTGTACAGGTTTCAGCTGACTCAACTCAAAATTCACAAGTTTCAAAGCAGAAAAAAACCTCTTTGCCTTGGATTTTCCCAACTTCTCAACTCAATTCCCAAGTATCAAAGCAAAAAAAGAAGAAAAACAAAACACTTTTCATTCGTTGTCTTTCTTCCCATTTTCTCCAACTGCTGCGTAAAAATTCCTACCGGGGGGGGGTGAGTTCCTCCCTACCCCCTATCAAGACGTTCCTGGTCATATGGTCTCAAGAACCCCGAATCAAATTTTGGTATCAGTTTGGGATCAAATTTTAAATCATGGCACTTGAGTAGGAAGGAAGACTACATTTTCACAAAGTGCATTACGTATGTACATGGAAAAATAGGTGTTTGAGGTGACCAAATTAATTTTTAACATTATTTTCACTGTAAATTTAAGATCCCGGCATCTGGGGAAAGGGGGAAGGACAAAATGTTGATAAACTGCATAATGTTATGTATATCAAATAATAATCGGTTTTTTGAGGTAGGTCCCCAAATTAATTATTTTATACTATTTCGATTATGAATTCAATAAAGCGGTACTTGGAAAAAAAAAGATAAAATAAATTTTTAGACATCACATGATGTCCCTCAACGTGGATATAAGAAATACGTGAGTATCCACGTTTAATAATATTTTATGTACACGTTTAAGGACAAAATCGCCTTTTTCCTTTTCCCATTGGGTAAATATGCGGGAAATATTTGATACATGTTGCTGAATGTAATGTGGCCAACATTAGATATATTATTACGTTATTACAAATTCCAAGCTATAAATTCAATATGGCTGTTGATGTCCACGATGAAGGACACTTTTTTTTAGAAACCAGGATCTCAGCAATAAATGAGTAATTTAGCATACAAATTATCATTATTTCACAGAAGTTCTTACACAGCCTTCTAGAGGAAGTTATGTGGAAGTTATATGAGCATTTGGGAGAAGTTTATGCTTATAGTGGAACGCTACAGAGAGGTTTGAAAATTATCCACGTTGAAGGACATATCTCTTCCTAGACACAACTTTGAGGTATTCTAAAGGTTACTTAACTTGGTTAGAAAAAGATTGTAACACCTATACCGTGTTGCCTCAACTCCTCTTCAACAATGGGAAACAGTAGTTCCTGAAAATTATGTATTAAACCCTTCCAGCGAGCAAAAAAAAACGGAACTAGACCAGGTTGACACCCACGTTGATGGACATTTCAGGTGCATTTTCGATTTTCTAGGGGTGTTCTGCCGAACTAGGGAGAGCTTTTACCACCGTCTCCATCAGAAGAGTTCATTTCCTCAATTTTGACATAATGCGCATAGCATTCTGATAGTAAGTGTATGAATTGTCCATTTTTCGGAGAATTACTCCAGGATGTACGAATCGCTTAACTTATTTTTGCTTTCATAATAACGGTAAAACCGTGGCCCTGAAAGACAGAATTTTTATGATCCATATTACGCTTAGTAAACTTTTAGGTGGAGTTCATCAGTCCAGTGGAGATGTGACTGCATTAAATAAATTTAAAAACTTCTGAGTTTATTTGTAAAAAACAAGGTGGTCAACCAGATGGGCATAAATATAAGTACTAAATTTGTTAATCAGTCTTCATTTTAGGAATAAGGTCTTTCATCTTACTAACTCAACAAGTGATAAGCATTATAAGGATCATGAATAGAGACCGGATTTTTCAGAATTTAAAAAAAATAAATTAAAACAATCAATGTTTATTTTAATTACATATTTGATGATTAGAGAATTGCAAATCAAAGCAAAGCAGATAGGCTCAACTCTTGATTTCAGTTCTAATTATGAGTGTAAATGATGATAGAAATGAAAGAAAAGATAAAACAGCGGCGTCAGAAGGTTGTTTTTTGGAGGGGTAAGGGGATACAAAAATTTGAAATTAGAAATGTTTCCTTGTCTCTCAAAAAGTGAAAGAAAGAAAAAAAAATCTTGACAGGTTATAGGAATCTCGTAATGTTTTCGAGCCTCCTTTTTATTAACTTGCTGAATACTCAGTTTTCATTTCTGTTAATGGGGGGGGGGGATAAAAATGATACGGTATACCCCTCGACGAGACTTACTCCGATATGTGGAAATAGTATGGGTATATATACATAACGGCTATATTTGATCATATTCGATAGTCGTTAGGGTTAGATTCGAGCTATAGTACAGTAATTCCTTCATTTTATTCGAGAACAACGATTTTTTATCGCTTCGGCATTTTTCGGCAAAATAGAATTTTTTCTCTGGGTCCCATTTCTCATGATTCGAACTACATTTTGAATCATATGATATCGCCCTCAAGGAAAAACGTGCCCAATGCAGAGGAATCCGGCCTCTAATCAAGAGGAACCTGTTTTCTCCCTCCCTCTGTGGCCACAGTTTTGATGTTATCGTATAATGATATCCGAAATAGGTTTAGGGATTAAAAAAACTCGATATTTGGTATGTATAAAAATTTTGCCTCACCCCCTCCTCTTGGTACCACACCATTTATCTTAACGACTTAATGCCACTGAAAAAATGTCGAAGCTCAACGTTTTCGCCTATAACGTCTGTAGGCATTAATGTACTGCGACGAAAAGGGTGAATTTGAACACCCTATTAGTGACATTTTGTGGAAAAATACGAAAAAATTGCAAAAGACCTATGGTGTAAAAATAAAAAAAAAACTAAAAAAAAAACTAAAGGAGCTTTAATTATTTTTTATGAACATTTTTTTCATTTCAGGCCATTTTAAGCAAGTTCCAGGCTAACCTACTATCCCCCCTCGCTGTTTTTTCACAATTGTAAACAAACCCAGGCGGTCGTTCGGTCTGCCTTTAATTTTAAAGTCAATTCTTGTGTCTTTCAGAGCTCACATACCAAATTTTATACTTGTACGAAAATATGCCCAATTTTCCGCCATTCAAAACATTTGGCACACCAATGTTTTGCTTTCAGAGAATCTCGGCTAAGAAGCCACCAATTGATGTTTTGTTGAGGTCAAACGGTTTTAAAGGGTTACGCTGAGAGGCGAGAGGGTTGCATTCAACATAATAACATAGAAGTCCCCAAAAGAAAATCTGCAACTTCACTTTGAAGCTTCCACGGTATCCAGTTCAGTTGCGAAAATTAGTTCGACCATAAGAAAATCGTTCTCATTAGTGTCAGGGTGGAGTAACCACCAGAAATTTTGAGAAAAAAATTGATCTATAGCCAATGGCCTGCGTTGACTTCGGAGTAAAAAGTACACTTTCTGAAAGGTCAAATACTACAGATCATAGAAACAAAATAAAAACGTGATAATTATCTTCTTTTTTTTTGGATTTCGGGGGAGCTTGATTCATTTTTGAAATTTTTCAGACCAAACTCCAATTTTTAAGGTTTTACTAAGGGGGACAGAACCTAGAAATTACAGGTAATAACGTCAAATGTATCAAAAAAAGGGGGTTTGGAGTCACTGAATTCGTTCTTGAAGTTTCTTTCATGTCTCAGATCCCTTGAACCATTATGGTGTAAGAAAGGTAGTTAGAGAAAGAACATAAAAATGAATTTAGCGACTGCAGAAACCCTATTATCGACATGAAGCTATACGTTAAGTAATTTCAGTGTTCTCATAGGAGATACAGTTAATTTAATCTCAAAAATGAATTCCGCGACTTCAGAAAATCCATTCTTTTATAAACTTGAGAACGCTAACTGTAATATTTAGCTCATGCCACTTCAGTGGAATTTTGAAAATGGGATTTGGAACAAAAAATTTCATAAACGGATTTAGCATTCCTAAAATCCTAGCAGATAATCGTTTTCAGGTTTTTATTCGCTTTCTAAGGTCTCCAATAATCGACGTTCAAAAGAATGTACTTTTACCCCGAAGTCAACAACAGCTATCGACTTCCACGTTTTCGTCGCTTCAAATGAAAACAGCAAATTTTCTTATGCGGAATCCTATATTAAACTTGACCCCCCCCCCGGACTGATTCCTTCAAAACTGTTTGATTTCAATCAAATTTTGGACGATAGGTTTTCAGACCGAAATGAACAGGTTTAGCCACTAGGAACAAAACATTTCGAAAATCGTCCAATTTTGGACCAGTCTAAGCTGTACCAAAGATGTAGAAACCAAATCTCACGCAAACATTTTATTTTTCGAATGACGCTGAAAAAGCGGAAGGCCTACAGTCTTTACTAACTCAATTTCGAATCGTAATTGAAAATAAATTTCGGCGAACTGGGAGAATTCGAAAGCGCAAAATTCATTACCAACCCGTACCTCACTGTCTCGTCGGAGAGTGCACACACGGTTTCCTGACTGAGCAAATTTGGCCTGTCTAGTCTTTTTTCTTTTTTTCATCACTTCATCCAGAATTCGCATCAGAAAATGCCAGGCCGTTGTCGCCGCACCACCACTCACGGCACGCGGCGCGGACTCGACACGTTCGGGCGTCATTCAATAATCCCATCACCGAAATTGAAAATATACGCGAAACGCTTGCTCGACCCTCCCCGTACTACCACGCCGGCCCCCGCCCCCGTCTCTGCTGGTACATTCTGAGCGTGCGGCCTTTCTCTCCGTTAAGTATATACGTGGTACGCGAAAGGCGGGGGCACTGCCGGCACGCCGGATTTCAACGCTGCGACTTTCTGCCGGGTTGCCGAACGTTTTGCGGCGGCGGAAGAAAATTCGCGAGCGATTTCCCAGGAAATCGCATCCCCCGCGTCCGGGGTTATCGTCGCGTCAGAGTGGAATACTCATTTCCTGTCAGTAATGACAAGCAGAGAGAAAACGAACGCGATTACTCGATAATCGTGATAATTCTAGATCGAATTTTACCCCAACCCCTCGCCGCCCCATTTTCACGTACGTACCTGGAGTCGGGTCGGCGTATTTCGTTTTTCCTTTCGTTACACGTCAATTAGTATTCGCTGAGCGTCGCGACGTACTACGCAGACATGTACACGAGCGTACAAAGCTCGACGTACACAAGATTACGATAAATTGGCGTCATTTTCAGGCGGCTGTGTTTGAGCGACGAATACGACGGGAGCGGCAGCGTGAAATAACTGATCAGTCGAGCACGCTGGATGGAAAGTTACCGGGGGTCTGGAGCGAATCAAAAAAATTCCGGTCCATGTCTCGATAACTATTTTCAGATGTCGCACTTACACATGACGCAGGAGACTTTCTTGAGGTGATGAAGTTAATTATTTGAGCTTACTTCATCTGACACGAACGAGAAGTTCTACGGTAGTCAGTGAACACTATACACCCCGGCAAAATTAGATCGAAGAAAAAGGCAAAGTTGGACAAGAAGTTCGGCGAAGATTTTTTCTTCATAAATCTCTTTAAAATAGCTCCGTAATGAATATATCACAAGTCTTCTATCATAACAATGCAGCTTTCTCCACAAAAGGCTGAATGCTTCTCAGAAATCAGTTGAGGAGTCGACTTCCAAAGTGGCCTAAGTCCAAAAATTTGATTTTGAGAAAAATCGGAAAAACATATCCTAGCGTGTCTGGGTAAGTTAGCACCAAGCTGTAAATGGTCATCGATAGTTACAACACATTTCTTTATAGGGCTCTTTCAATTTCGAACCCCCTCACCATCAGACTTTCTCTGGCTCTATTGCTCATTTTTTTCGTTTTGGAAGTGTTGATCTGTAGTCCAACTTCTGAGCTGGTACTTATTATGTCATTCACCATTATTTGTATTGCTTTTCTATTGCTTCCTGTTAGCACTATGTCATCTGCAAATCTTAAATTATTCAAATTAATGCCATCCACCTTCAATTCATAGCTTTCCAAATTTATTTTTTTGAATGCCCATTCCAGAATCGCGTTGAACAAATTTAGCGATAGAGGGTCGGTCACATTGCGCAACTCCTCTGTCGATTTTGAATATTTCTCCCCTTTTGTCAATTTTTATATAAGCGGTGGCGCTTTCGTGCAAGTTTAAAAAAATAATTTTCAAAGTTCTTCCATCTATTCCCTGTTTCATTAGCGCTAGAATTAGATACTCCTGATTTACTGTATCGAAAGTCAATAAAAACCAAGTGTAATTCCAAGTTGCATTCCCCTGCTCTTTCTATAGTCTGGTTGAGCGTATGGATGTGGTCGATGGTAGAGAATCGTCTTCTGAATTCGGCCTGTTCTTCGGGTTGGTGCCAGTCTAGTTTGTAATATACGCTATTTTTTAAGATTTTCATGAAAACTTTCCTCATATCCGATGATAAGACTTAGCAGTCTGTAATTTTCTAGATTTCTTTTATCCCCTTTCTTATGTAGTAATAGTATTTCTGCCACGTTCCATTGCTTTGGCGTTTGTTCGTCTTGGATTATTTTACTGAACAGGATTTCCAGGGACGAAGCAGTTCCTCCAAGAATAAGTTCATAAGCACATTCTCTACAACGTCTAGTCCTGATGCTTTTCCAATTCTGAGTTTTCCAAGACGTGTCGTATCGCCGAACTCAAAATCTTCAAGAATGATTCTAGATTTTTCTCGCTTTGCTTCGAGTATTCCCTAATTTTATTCGCTATTTCGCCTTTGGTATTGTTACCCTTGTCGCTGTTGTCATATAACTTTTCATAGAATTTTGTCGCTTCCCTGATAATTTTGTCCCTCCCTGTGATTCTGTTGCCTTCATTATCTACCAGTTCAGTAATTAGTTTCTTGCCCTTTGATATTTGCTTCCACAGTTTTTGTGTTGACCATGTGTCCTCAATTATCTCTCTTGTTTTCGTTTCTTCAAGCGTTCTGCAATCTTTCCTGATTTCCTTCTCACTAGTTCATTAATCTCCGTCAGTTCGATTTTCTGTTTATGGGTCAACTTCCTTAAGTTTTTCATTTGTTCCCTTTTGTCCATAAATTTCTTTGTATTTTTAGTGAATTTGTCCTCCCACGCGGGCATCATTACCGGAATAAAGGTTTATATTATTATTATGAAAGGCGCTACAGTCGGCCTTTCCTCCACTAATATGTAATTGTCTACAAGGAACGAAAAGGGTTATAAAAAGTAAGCATACTCTGCGTGAACGCTGGCCCGTCGGCCAGTTTTTTGAGCGGAATCCACTTACATAGGTGTATCCTGTGTAATTCCCGATTAATCGATTAAAATTGATTAATCGATTTTTACTAAAAGATATTGACTGAAAAATTGATTTAGACACAACCCGCAAAATAAATGGTTAATCGATTTTTTTGTATCATTGCGTGTTTGAGTGTTCTCTCATTATTGATGGGGGTGAGGGGGGGGGGCTAGAATACAGAATAGCAGTCTTTAGACAATGCTCGAACCTGGAGTGACAGTACTAGGCATGGGTCAAGTATCTCTAGAAGTACCAGAGCGCGGTGCGCTACTAGCGCTAGAGTGACTTAAAAGTAAGAACTAAAAATATTTGTAGGTTTGGCGGGAAAACGTTCCAGTCCGCCATCTATTTCAGAACATGTTTGAGTAGTAAAGTACACGTGTCTGTAAGTTGACTTCTTTCATCTTATACTTTATATTTTCAATTTTTTCATTACAGCAGCATACCGAAATAATCGATTAGTCGATTTTTTCCTACAAAAAAATTGACTCCATTTTGTGTTATGATGGAAAAATTGGATAATCGATTTTTGGGCACTACTTGTGTATCCCTCCGGCCACTAATGCGATTCTCAAAAGGGTAGTTTTCGGGGCCAGGGGTGCGGTGTCTGGTGAGCCACTTTGGCATGCGTGCATCGCCATACACTTTACCAAACATCTCCATAGGGGCACTTCGATTAAAACTAGATGTCACCGAGCGATATTTCTTATTTTTGTGAATTTTATTTTATTGCTGTGCTTCAATTAATCCGTTCCAACTTTTATTCCAGTGGTGGTCCATTTTTCCGCCGTGATTCTCACAATTTTCGCCGTGGTGATAAATAAGTACCCATTTTTTTAGGGGGGCCTATTCCTTCGATACGTCTTGTTTCCATGGGACTCTGAACGGATCAAGGAATTTAAGACTTCCAGTTTCTTCTGTACCTAGTTTAAGGCTCTTCTACGTAGAATTAATTCTGCTGAACACTGGACATAGCGGTCTTTTCAACATCAGCTGAGGTCCACAATGAACATTAAATTCCCGTCCGGCTTGCAACTGTTGCCGGGAACACGCTTCCGAAACAAAAACGACCTGTAGATGGCGATGGAACAGGTCGCTGAGAAATGTGCTCGGACGGACGGATATCCCGGCCTGTGAAAATGTTTCATGCCTGACCACGGTGTCGAAGCGGGTGAACCCCGGGCAACCGAATATACCGACTGCCGACCTCCTGCACTCGGCAAATAATATTCCCGACTCCGATTTGTACTCGTCTCTAATTATACGAAGGTCGCGCGCGCGATAAATTCGTATTAATAACGTCTGGGATTAGCCGCCATAACGATTATTAATGATTATTCGCGTTTCAGGAAGGGGTTTATCGCCGGACTTCTGCACTCTTCCTGCATCCGACTGGAAATCCCGACAACCGAGAAGGATGCCCGGAATTCAACCAGAGGGAAAGGAACGCTCGCCTAGCTGCCGGGAGGTACCCCTCCACTGACAAGCCGGCTTGGCCTGGCCAAACGCTCTGCCGCTTTTGCTGCCGACGCCGTCGCTAAAATACGAAATAATCTTTACGAGGGCACCGCCGCATTCTTGATTCGCTGTACGTACGCTGCGGTATATAAACCATGCCTTGCCCGTGCTACTCCACGGCATGCCCTACGCTATTCCACCGAAGCGAAAGTAATAGGTAACCGCAAGCTCTCCCGAACTGTCTTACTCTCTTCGAAATCAATTCTCGTTTACCAGCTCGTACTTCCTTTTTAGGTGTATCGCGTGACCCACACAGTCGAGCTGCTGCCTTTCGATCGTATCTACGGCGGTTCCTTTTCGGGCTCCCTTCAAGCTGCACCTTTTCTTCCGCTCTCGTTTGTTCTCGGAGAAGTTTCTAATTATACACTGCGAAGGCGAAAAGGAACGAGCTTTCTTGGCGAACGTGAGGATCGGCGAAGGAGAGGCACTATCGACTGTTCCGGTATGGTTCGAGTCTCGTACGCGCCGCGCCGGCCGCCAACCAACGAAACACGGACAGTCTGCGAATTTCCCGAGATTTTCCGTTTTCCGGTTCGTTTCTCGCCGAAGCGAAGGAAGCGAAGATTCGTACCCGCCGTGAGGAGCCGAATAGCCGAATCTCTAGGGTACCTTTCTTCACAACGACCGTGCGTATAAAACAAATACGTAGATACCGTTCGAAAGGAAGCGAACAAGTCGCGGAAGTCTTGACCGCGCCGAAGCACAAGCGGTATTGTCCACCTTGAAACCCGAGAAGTTGGCTTCGTGGATCGGCGTGCAAACTGACGAAGCGACACCCTTCCTTAGTTTGTATCTGCGACTTCGAAACTAGTACCTTATGAAATATAGTGTCACTGACTTCACTATGACGACAGCTGAGCTGAAGATTAGGGACTGTAGAATATGTGATGAGAAAAGCTTATCTAACCACCGGTTGGTCGTTGATGTGGCCAGTACACCAAACGGGGACAGCCTATAAATATCAAGAGAACCAATGACGTCTACCTCGAGGATATCCTCCGAGTGAGACTACCCGAACTGAAGGTGAAGATTCACTGAGCTGAGACAAAGGCGGATATTCTACAGTGGATCAACCGCCTTACAGTTACGTTACGGAACGTAGTCAAGAAGGCGACTAGCGAGGCTGTGGACAGAAAATTAAGCCGGTGGTCAGCGAAACTCCTGAGTGGACCAAAGACCAGTGTTGGAATAAAGAACGAGAACAAGGAGAAAAACGGCATGTTCTCGGTTCTCGTTCCCAGAACAAGAACAAGAATATGATGGGATTGAGAACGGGAACGGGAACTTTGGTAATTATAGGGTAAGGAGAGCGAGGAGTATGAATGAAAACCATGCAGTCAGAGAAGAACGAACGAAAATGGGAACGAGATGATTTGTGCGTTCTTCCAACACCTTTGCAGCTGGCGCGAAAGTAAAATTTTTAAAGCCTAAAACCATAAATTATAAATTTTTTCAATTAAAAAAATCAACCTGCAGTACTGTACAGTACTCGGATGTTGGAAGAGCGAACGAAAACGAAAAGAAAAACGGCATGTTCTCGTTCTCAGAACAAGGATGAGAACGAGAACATGATGTGACTGAGAACAAGAACGGGAATAGGACCAAGGTGAGAACAAGAACGAGAATGGGAACAATATGGAAACGCGAACGAGAACAGGAGCGATGATTTTTGCGTTCTTCCAACACTGCCAAAGACCCAGCGAAAGCAACTGCATACCGAGAAGCCAGGACGGCCTATCCGGTAAGCTTACGAAAGGCCAAGACCGAAGCCACCGTTAAAGAAATACAAGAGAGGAAGGTTTGAGGAAAACCTCATAAAAGACTGTTTCAAGCACGACTGGTAGGTAAAATATATTTTACACTTTACACGCTTATTTTACATGTAAAATAGTCGACGTAAAATAACTTTTTATTCTACATGTAAAATGTCAAATTAGTCAGAAAATTGAAGTTCCATTTTTCCAATTAAAATTTAAAAGTTACACACAACTAACTACGGCCAAAAATAGTGTCACCATTGTCATTCAATTTTATGATTTATACGCCTCAAAGTCACTATAAGTAACCCATAAGAAAGTAGAGTGATTTTAGACTCATACTGCCACGCATTTCAAAACTTATTCCAACTTCATCATTCCAGTATACTAAACATCTTGATCCCCCCCCCAACTTTTAATACTAATAGTCACATTCCAAATAGCCCACTGATTTAATGCCTTACTACTAATAGTCACATTCCTAATAACCCACTCAGTAAATATTGGTAGTTTATACGGTTTCTAACTTCAACAAGTAGGTACTTAGATATATCAACAGCGTGTCCACATTTCTCAGAGGATAAAATTCCCTGACTTTTCCAGATTCTTTCAGATTTTTCCAGTCTATTTTCCAACTTTTCGTAACAAACAAATTCTTTAAAAAAATGTTCAATTGAGTCTCACAGAGAAAATTGTACAATATTTTCACATCATAAAATTTTCTTCAAAATTCCCTGACTTTTTCGATTTTCTTTCAAAATTACCTGACTTTTCCCTGACTTCCAGGATTTCCAGAAAAGAGGCCACCCTGATCAATCTAATTTTTTATAAGCAGTTTAATATGTGTATTTGAAACAGGGATAAGTGAATAAACTGAACATGGCATTTTTATTCTGTAGTTTGAATGATCTCTTGAATATTTCTTTTGAAGCCCAGTATTTTGCCCAGGCCGGTGAAATTCGTCCATCAATTTCCTTTTCCATTTGTTTTTCCCAAGAGATAAGTTGCCCAAGGTAGATTAAATCTTTCTCGGCTTCAATTTTTCTAGTATTCAGTACAAATTCATATTTGCAAAAGCGATAGCAAGAATTCTAATTTTTTGGGTGTTCATTGTTAGGCCTACTTATTTTCCATCCTTTAGTTTAACAACCATCAGTTTGAGTTCTTCAAGGGAGGTGATAAATAAGACTACGTTGACTGCAAATCTAAGATTTGTAAGTTTTCGACAATTGATACTCATTCCCTAGCCTTTCTAATGCTAGAGTTGAATACTCCCTCAAGGGTGCAGTTAAAAATAGTGGAGGAGAGTGGGTGTCCTTGCCGGACACCATTCTCAATTTCAAAATATTCGCCACAACTTTTCATTTCAATTCTTGCTTTTAGTTTAGCATAAATATTCTTAATAAGGATCAGCAAATTTTGTGGAATACCCATCTTTCTTAAAGATTTTATCGCATAGTTATAGTTCATAGAGTCAAAGGTTTTATTGAAATCTATAAACACAATAACACTAGAAATTGATATTCGTGAGCCTTTTCTATCATCTGGTCAATAGTATGTATATGGTCTACTGGGGAGAATTTTTTACGGAAGCCTGCTTGTTCTTCTGAGAGATGGGCGGGTACATATATATTATCTTCTCCTCTTTTCTAATTTACTCTCAACCCGAGCCCTGGAATCCGCCCTTTCGAGCATTACTACAGAGACGTCGGGGAGGCTGTTAGGGCTGTCTTAGCTCTCTTCTCATCTTGCCGAAAAATCGGCCTAGGTCGAAATGTAGTGAGTTGTTACGTGGGCTCCCAGCGCGCTATCCACTCGGCCAACCAGACCTCCTCATATATATGATCTTATCCTGAGGTCTAATAATCTAGAGAAGACTCTCGATATTATCGGGCTCAAACTAATAAGCCTGAAATTATTAACACCGTGTCTATTTCCTTTTTTATGCATCAATATTATATCTGTTAATCTCCATTCAGTAGGTATTATTCTACCAGTCAAGATTTTATTAAATAGAGATAATAGTTTTCTTCAAATTGAATATCCTCAATCTTTTAAATATTCACTCGAAATAGGTCATCGCCGGGGCATTTCTTCGGTTTCAGATATTTGATTACGCGATCAATTTCGCTGGTTAAGAAGCGAGGCTCTAGATTTATGTCTGAGTTTGACAGAGGAGCTTCATACGGGTCCGAATTTTACCGGTTATTGTATAATTTTACATAAAAGTTCGCAATAATTTTGAGACATCCTTCCTTACTATATACTTCTTCCCCAACTGGGTTTAGTAGGTAGGATGTAAGTTGTGAGGTAACCCAATTTTTTTTTTCTTTTTCTTTCTCTCTCAAATTTCTTATCCCTTGTAGAGTGTTTTGAATAGTTTCATTTATTCTGTTTTCCTCTCCCTGAGTTTTAGTTCAATTAATTTTGAGATTAGATTAAATCCCTTGAAAAATAGCACAGTTTGGACCCTTTTTGTTGGCACCCAGAAGGATCAAATCAAAAAATTGAAAAATTCGCAATCGAATTTAGTAAACTCGAAAACCAATATGAATCGATTCTCATTCCTATTTCTACTTCCCCGGTCCCCTGCTCCCATTTCGTAGTCATAATGAAAAGGCATCGATCCAAATCGCTGTATTATTATGACTCGTATCATTAGTAGGCACAGGAACTTTCAACAGTTAGTACTTCTATGCAAGGGAGGAATGGGGGTTTGATATAAAACGTAGTTCGGTTGAAATAATAAAAAACGAGAGGAAGGCTGTGTATCCTGTTCTTACTCAATCCATTTCAGACTTTGTGGAAATTGTATTCCATCTCATTGAAATCGATCGGTTAACTTGAATCCACTACGCGGAAATAAGGAGCACTTTACTTAGGCTGAAATTTTAGACACATTGTTTTTGAATGGAAAGGCAATGAAATTCCCTCCCACATCGAGAAAATTCGAAATTTCTTTCCGCTTTACCATAATGTACGCTTTGGACTTTCCAAACATTCGAAATGAATGTGATGTATAAATAACGGCGGACGTGAAAAAATCGATTTACATTTATCGGTATACAAGAAAAAAGCTGGTCGACTATTAACGTTCACCGAAGCGTATCGCGCTACTCGCTGAACGAAGTATCCAATTCGCCGTATTAACGACGTTCGATTTTATTTGATTTTACTGTCGGAATAAAATTTTAATTACCGACAAGTTTCCTTCTTCCGTCGATGCCGTCCGCATCCAATAACATCGTCATTGGAACAGAATGAGCCGAGCTAAAAAGTTCCCACACAATTTTTACCATTTATTTTTGAGGTCACCGTGAAAAATTAATTGTTTTCTTCTTAACGAGCCGTATTATAGATACGCGGCGGTAACAGTCCGGGCATTTATAGGAGACGGACGCGAGCGTGACCACTCGATCTCGAGGATATTTCAGATAGTACCAGACCTGCAGAGCAGGCTGATGGCCGTCGGTCGAGCTGTACATGTTTCCGTAGAGATCGTGTGATCGATGCTTCGAATAAGCCTCATGATCGCGAGCACCTCTTTGAGAAAACTCGAAAAGAGGGCATAGAGCGAACCAGTATTAGAGAGTACACAGCATCTGGTATTCTACGCTGCTTCATATGGCAGTGGAGGTAACTTCGGACGTATCGAATTAGTGGGAAATAACACGACCTAACTTAGAATGAAATGCGTCTCCTGTATCCTCTTCTTGCGGTAGTTCTGCAATCATTTTAGAAAGGAAAATTAGGAATAAGGAAATGAGCGTAGTCGACCATCAAGGGAAAGGAAGAAATGACACTCGTCTGGCTGAAACTTAGCCATGCGAAAAACGTAATTACTATATCTCTCTAAGTTGCAATGAATGTTCACCAACCATTTAATCGACAGCATTGTCGAGAAAAGTTGACGCAACATTCGCCGCAGGTTAATTAGAAATTATCCTGTACTGTGTTCCGCACAAGAATGCGTATTACAGCACTGCGTTGTTTTCTGGGTTGAAGAATGAACAATTTGGTTCGCCGACCGCGAGTTCTAAGGACCTCGAAAGACCACAGTGTACCCTTGGCTGCTGGAATCGCTCCCAACCGTTTGGTATTAATCGACCTGTCGAAATAGTGCATTCCAAGGTTCGAATTAAAATACAGAACTACGTAACTTCCCTTCTCTGTTGAGCATGCGGTGGTTCACAGACGTCAAGTCGTTTGTTGTTTGCAGGGCTCAGACTCAGATCGATTAGGAATTTACATTTTGTTCTGCCGAGAAACCAATTTTTATATTCTAAACAGCAACGTAATTTCATATGCGTAAATTAATTGATTACAAATGAAGAGCTGTTTTCCAATATGGCCTATGTTAATTTTTGGTGGTTCTGAGATAGCAACGCAGTCTGGTAGAGAATATATGACGAGGTACGAGTACAATCTAGTTGTGGTCTGAACCCTTTATCAATGTTGGGTTTGATGTTTTATGCGTTTTACGTTGAAGTTTGTTTTGAAAGTGGCCGCTTTTTCGTTTGCTCTCAACCCAGGGGCGAAACTATAGGAGGGTGTGGGGGTTGAAACCCCCCCCCAATAATTTGGTGATCGGTAAATTTTAAAACTGTTTATGTGACCCCCCTCCCCGCCAATAATTTGACAATCGGCAAATTTTGAAACTATTCATTTGAATTTTCACTTTTTATGCATCCTTGTTTGTTTATTCATTTTCTTTTTCAATTAAAAAATATTTCGATTAAAAAATTGGAAAATTTTTATTTTTCCAAACATTTTGTGGGCGAATGTTTAGTTTTCAAAAGATATTTGTCGGCAAATTTTTCTTCTTCACCTTTCCAAACTGAAAGTCCAATTTCTTTCAGAAAATAGAGTACTCTGGACCCCTGTTAGAGACTAGTTAGTCAAAAGCAGGTTTCAAGCTGAGTATCGAACGTTATTTGAAAGGTAGAACAAAGCTGAAATGTGGAAGACATTTCGAAAATCTGAAAGTCGGCAGCAAACGTTGAATTTCAAATTTCAATGACTATTCGGATTGCCAGCGCGAAAGAGTCGCCCTCTATAATTTTAGGCACGTGAAAAAAGGAACTACTGAAACCCTAAAACCCTACATATTTTAGAAAAATTCATCAGATTGAAATGAAAATGGTCTCAATGGAAGTAAAATTTTATGTACTATAAATTTTGTCCTAATCATTTTTTCGATAAACGCTTTCGTTTTTATAATATTTGAGATTTCTTCGTATGCCTGTAAATGAAATATTCCTCTCGATCAGGGTTACAAGGTAAATGACTACAGCGCGCAACCGCTTTGAGCAGCCCGAAATCTGATCACTTCGTCAGTCCGTCACTCACTGAGTCTGAGATTCACTCACTCACTCAGCCATTCGCTTATTTATTTAGTGATTCACTTAGTCACTCGCTTATACCTTACTCACTGCTCATGCTTAGGATCAACTTTTCATCTTGGTAAACTTCTTTGTTCGCTTTTTTGACCGACCGGCTTTCATTCAAAATACTACCGATGTCGTTTAGTGTCGAACTATCGCACATCCTTGCTTAGTTCCATTTCAATTTTTTTCTCGAGTAGAAGAAATTTTAGCTTCTCTTTCGGTGCCCCCTTTCTCTCTTTTAAAACTTTCGTCTCTTTAATCAGCTTACCAGCGTGTGTCGAAGTACATATTTGGATTTGCAAATTTTTTCTTTCTGTTCCCTTAATCGCCCTTCCTAACCTGTCGTAGTGCTTCTGCGCAGTGAACATCTCCCTTTCTTGGTTCAAGCTTTGAAGCCAGGTTTTCAATTCTTCTCGTGCCTCGTTCCATTTGTGCACTGGGATTGATTTTTTCTCTAGGGCGATCCGTCTATTATTTTGAAAATTCGTGTTTTTTTTCTGTTTTTTTGTTCCCAAACTGATGAACTCTTTATAAAATCTGTGGTCCTATCCGAAGTGAAAAAGCCAGGTAGTGTCACAACGTTCTCCACGATCACCATGTCATTGACTGATAGGTGGTCTATTTCGTTTTTATCCCCCCCCCCCTCCCTCCGGCAGATTACCGTGCCCATTTTGACTTTTCCTTTTGTCGTTCCTCCTTCCTAAACCAAATTCGCGTCAGTTTTCGATGACGCTCTGATGGGCTCCCACAATAACATTCCAGCTACCCATATTTATATTGTGGCATTCTTACATTTTTTATGCTTATCTACAGGGTACTCCAGATCCTCGTAGAATTTATCTAGATCCTCCACCTCAGATCCAAGCACCGGAGCGTATACACGAATCACCAGCGCCTTCACGTTTTTGCTCACTTGCAACTCTAAAAAGCAGATTCGTTCCGATACACCTGCTATTTCAACTACATTTTTCATAAGATTGGTTTTAATGTAATACCTTACCTTCCTACACCCACTGGCTTGCCTAAACTAGCTGGTACACATTTGCTTTTTACCATTAAAATTTCCCTTATTTCCTTACCTCTGGTAAGCCAATAATATTCCACGTAACTTTATTAATAATTTTATTTTCAAAATCGTACACTCTTTCATTACTAGCGAGTTCTCTACAATTGAAAAAGCCGAAATGTAATTTTTATATTCTTTTGAAATGGAGCTGTTTGCAAAAATTTCATTAGGAGGGGGTGGGGAAAATGTAACCAAAAACTAATCTTCTAAAAAAAAAGCAACCCCCGCCCAAGAGACAACCAGTTATGAGTACCTGAAGTTATTATACAAAGACGCTACTGACTGTTCAACCGAATGACGTATTTACGGGGAATTGGGTATGCAATTTCATCGGCACGCAAATGGTGATGTAAATATTACGGGGTGTAAAAAGATAATCCCACCATATTTTAACTGAATACGAAGTGGGATGGACGCAGAGTAAACGAGAAACATCAAGTGAAACAGTCTAGTTTCCTTTTGGGTAAATAAAAATGTTCTCTCTTCCCAGAAAAAAAGTTTCAACTTTTCAGCCTTCTGAGTTTTCAATTTCACCTTCAAGCCTACCTCAATCGTTTGTATTTCGTTACAGACGACCAGAGCATTAAGCAACGCCATTTCCCCAAAAACCACAAATTCTGGGCCGCTACTCTCCCCGAATGGTCAAATTAAGCCCATTAACGAACTCGGCCTCCGTTCAGTTTAGGCGACCAGCATATCCAAATTTCAGTTTCTAGCTGAATTACATAGCTCTCGCTATCGTCAGACATTGTTCGGATCAGACAAAAAATAAATGAATAAATAAACAGCGTGACCATCGCATAAGGTTAACTTTGTTTGATAACAAGTCTGTCTTTGAATGTGACGGCTAGATTCAGAATCTACACGAGATATTTGCTTGAAAACATGTATCTTTCAATTTTTAAACGATTTATGGATGACTTCACAATATTTCTAACGCAGCATTGGAAGAATAGTAGTTTCGTCATTTGGACTGGATCGAGAAGGGGATAGAGATTGGGGGGGGGGATTCCAAAATTGGAAAAATTAAAAACCTCAATAATTTGTGGTTTGCGGACGATATTGTAATTACTGCGAAAAACAGCAGGGAACTTAGAAGTGATGGCGGAAGACCTAAGAAGAGAGAGTGAATAAGACCGTCCATAAATTATTCAAAAACTAAAATTATGACTAACAAAAACCAGCTAGGCTAAATTATTATCGGGAGCAACAAAACTGAAACTGTTTCAGAATATCAACATCTGGGACAGACTATGTCCTTCGAAAATATAACAAGAAACGAACTAGAGGTTAGGAAAGCAAATACATGGAAAGCTTTCTGGGCACAGAAGACAATCCTAAAAGGTAAAATGAACCTAAATTCCAAAATAAAGACATTGGAGAGCACAGTATAACCCGTACTGATATACAGAGCACAAACATGGGCTTGCACGGTTAAACAAACTCGAAAACTAGATATGAGTCAACATGTCATATTAAGAGGCATTTTAGGAATTAGGCTAAAAGACAAGACTAGTATTTCGGAAATATATAGTAAAACTAAAACAAAAAACCTTATTAGGATTGTTCAGAAACTGAATGGAACAAATTGACCACCTTCTGGACAGCGCATGCCGGTAAAAGAAAAACGGGGAGACCATCGATGACGTGGGTTCACGAGGCAGTTCAGGTGGCTGGGTAAACTGAGCATGTAAAGCCTGGGACAGGCATAGGTGGGTCGATCTGATGGAGGGTTATATCCAGAAAATGGGTGGACTGGGTGCGTAGTAAGGTGGAAACTCCCCTACAAACCGATCGGCGTAACTTATGTAAGAAAATAATCCATCTCACTGAGTGTAAAAGATCAAAGAAAATTAATGGATAACTTAGGAAATAACTTGATAATAACTTTAATTTCCATAAGGAGGCCATTTGTTTACAAAATAAATCTCACAAAAAATAGGTAAAAAATTCGTAGTCGGCGTAAAAAATAGGTCTAGATTACTTCTCGACGCACTTTTCCAATCGGGCAGGATCTGATTCTCGGTAAATGGAGCGCAAAGTTCGTCATGAAAAAATTCATTTATTTAAACAATTTCATGACCGAAATGCACAATAATACGTAGCTTACTTCGTCCGGCATGAAGTATATATTTCAAATCATTATTTTTATTTAATGCGACATATATTCGAAATCCTTGAACGTATTTACCTCAAAACATAGTTATGTTCTATACACCCTTTTTACACAGAAATCATCAATTTCTAAATGCTTCCCACAGCGTCGAAGGTATCCTGCTTATAGCTATTTCGACCGTGGCCTAACTGTAAGCCAAACCGCGCCCGACCCCTCGCATCAACAAACTGCCTATAGCACATCCTCACTCAAGTTCAAGGGTATCATCGAAGATTATCCGGCTTTTATAAATATCTTCCAACTCTCTGACTGATCGTGATAAATCCCTAGCTGCTGTTGGAAAGCTCCAGAACTTGAACATGGCGCTAGCAGGAGGATCTTTGCAACTCATTCAGTATTTGTCCACCATTGATGCGAATAACGAATGGCAAGAAAGCTGTTACTCGACAGCTACTTAAATAGAAAAGTTTTGGTAACATCGAGGGTGAACATGCACACTGAACAGTTTCAGCTCATAAATTTTTTTTCTATCAAGCGCTACTCGCCCGTCCATCCGACAATATTAGACTGTTTAGAGGTGGCCACTCAATCGACTCTGTGATGTCGATGAATTACTAGTTCAACGAGTTAGGGAGAACACCGAGAGGAAAGCGAAGGCGCAGAGCTTTAGCATTCACCCTCTCACCCTACTTGTTATTTACGAGTATGCGGAATGCCGTCAACGTACACTGTGACTGCAAAACTCAGTTCGTTCGGACCAGGGTGCGAGGGTGTGGGTATAAACTTACGTATCGTCGACCGTCGCGATACGTCGGAAACTTTTTTAGGTTTTTGTTTTCACGGCACGATACAACTTTATGATAAAAGTTGTAAAAATGTTCGACGAAAAATGTACCCGTCGAAGTCACGATGCAGTTATCGAAAAAACGCGTTAAGCTATTTTTTTTTGCTTTTCCACCTCTTCCAGTTTGAAAAGTTTTTATCGTAGTACCGCGAATGTGGGGCGTCAACTCCCTTCATTCCGAGCTCCAACAGCTCACATACTTCAATGTTGCGGAGAGTATACATGCTGGGCGCAGCCAGTCGCTCTCACGCCGTAAGTAGATCCACTTCTTCAAGAGTCGCTGATTGTTCCATTAGAACAGTTAAATTTTTACATCTGAATGCACATGCTTACATGTCAAGTACCTACGTGACGATGATTAAAAATTTACGCTAACCGTGACGCCGTTCAGTAAAGCGAGAATACGACCTCCTTGAACGGACGGCCGAAGTTGACCACATCTCGTGCTGACAAGTTTTTACGCTCCCATAATACTCCTGTCAGGATGAGAATAACCGTTCAAAGGCAATTTCAGAGCTAGTTGGTCGGACTCGGCCAAAGCAAAAGATGTTTATACGGGCGACAGAGTGGAAGGAAAACAAAAGAGGGGGAAAGGGTCAATTCGTATAGGCCAAGTTGCAAGGTTGGAAAAAGGCTGGTTGAGAAAGGAACAAAAATATTGGACCATTATCTTGAGAAACCATCAATGGAAGCGAAATAACTTCTCAGCAGTTCCTTCAGTTGAGGAACTCACTTCCAAAATGATCTAACAGCAAGATTTTAGTTTTGAGAAGAACAAACAAAACACTTTATAAGCAAAACAGTAAGGTAACGGATTTTTTAAGGTAGGTATCAATAAGTTCAACCTTCTAGAAAAATTTGTCGTTTTTGTTTTTGCAAAGTATGCCCCTACCGCGGCAAGACAGCGTGTTGAAAACAAAAACTTATGAAGTCATAATTTTGCAGTTAGGTCACTTTGGAAGTGCGCTCCTCAATTGTATAGATATACTCGAGTAATAAGGAAAATTTTTTTCAGAATTTTGAAGACGGCCTCCACTGAAAAGTTACCGCGTGCAGATTTTCAATGAAAAAAATTATTATTTAGATAGGTATCGTCAAAGAAGTGCAAATTCGGGAAGACTAAAATACTGCTCACAACCCAGGCTAAATTGAAAATCATCAAGGTTCAGGCTTACGATACTCTGAAACATCTATAAGACTCCTGCAAGATTCTTACAACAATGTGTTACGTTTGAAAAGCCGTCCATCTATCGTTCAGGATCTTAAAGACACTGGAACACCGTGCTCGTTACCACTGAATCTTGTCACATAACATGGGTAAATTTATATCAAGTGTTACACGTTTCGAGTTTTAGACTACATCCATTCAGACTCATTCACGACAATTCCAAGACGAAACAAGACTTTCCAGGCTCGTTCAAAACCATTTCAGGACTGTTGGGACTTCGTCAGACTTCTTTTCAGATTTATTTGAAACTTTTCAAAACTTCTTTTGCACATTTCAGATCCATTAAAAACTGTATATCATTTTTTTCAGACTTAACGACTACTCAGACGGGCAGCACCTTTGAAAATCTTCAAGGCTGATCCATATAAGCTACTTAATCTTTAAAGCCCTTCCCGTTCTACTTAAGACTTATTAAAAAGACTTGGTAGGAGAATATTGTAGCCTTGATTGACATAAAACTCTTTTAGACTAGGTTAAGTCTCTTGTAAATACAACAAGACTCTTTAAGGTTTTCCCAAATTTGGCGAAGACTTTAAGACTTTTCCAGTATCTTTAAGATACATTCTAGGCCATCTTAAACTTTCTGGTCACCGATGTGATATTCGAAAGGGTAGTTTCTGGGGAGCCACTTTGGCATGCGTGCATCGTCATACGCTCCACCAAACCTTAGACCATTTTAAAGGTTCTCCCGAATTTGTTCTCACAGCTACTTTAGGCTCGACGGGGACTATTTGAGACTCATCTAAACTTGCCCAAGATGACACTCATTCCATTAGCGCCCCAGTGAGGCTAATCAAGGTGCTTCATGGTTTCAAGGGAAAACGCACTTTGGATACAACTTTGGTGGAATGTATTTTTTCTCTCACATTTCTTTACTCCCTCAACTGTCTTTCGATCTAAACTATTTCGTTTGAAAAGCTGACGTCATAGCCAGATTAGACATATTGTACGATAACAGCAATTATTTTTCTCAATAGTAATATTTTTCCTTCTGATAAAAGGTTGTTTTGCAATTTTTTCAAATGATTAAAAATTTTTGGTAACTCTATCCAGAACAGAATGCTATTTACATGCTCGGTTGCTATTCAGTCAGATGCTGGCTGTTAACTTATTTTAGTTGCTTTACAAGCGAGTAGATTACCCTGAATTATAGAAGATGTGGACATTCTGTCCATCTTCAAGCATTTTTCTGACCATAAGATCTGTAAGGCGAGAATCGTATTGAAACGCAGGATAAATTAAAGTAATTTTTGTAGTAAGACTGTAAGAGAAACTAGTGCCAACCCAGTATCTATGACTGAAGCTTTCAGGACCAATGTTGCAAAGCTGTTACATGAGAAAGATAAAAATGGATCATACACAATGCAAGAGACATAAAAATAATTGAGGACAGCATTTTACTAATTTGAAGCATTATGAAATTAAGAACTGAAGCTAAGAAGGCTATTAAGAAGAGAAATAAGCTTCCAAGAATTCCAAATAAAACAGCAATAGAAATAATCGAGCCAGCGGAAAGTAAAAAGGCTGTTAAAAATTGATTAAAAAAACTATATTAAGAGGTATATGAACTTAAAAAATTAAGTGTGCATATCTCAGTGACAATGGCTCGATTAAAAAAGTTGAAAAATAATTATACATGAATAGAAGCTTAACCATTTGCAGGGCAAGTGAAAAAGGCGAACTAGATCATGAAAGAGAGAAGGTCGAAGACACTACAACTCAATTTTATAAAGACTCTATAGTCGTGTTTTGTCTAAGGAACCCAAACTTCCCTGCGAACAGAAAATGAAGCAGTACGACCTTACCTAGAAAGCACAGTAAAATCGCCATATAGAAAGCTAAAGATGAAGAAAACGGGTAACCCTGACACAACTGACGAGGTTTTGAAAACTTTGGAGGATCTCCTTATCTTATAATTAACAAACTTTTTAACCAAATTTTCGAATTGGAACACGTACCCTACCAGTAATGGCTACAAAATGGTGATGGATAAATAATAAAGAAGTACAGACAGACCTATCAGTTTCGCTTCAAATCTGAACAAAATTTTAATGGTGGTTCTAAAAATCAGAATGGACAAACAACTAGATGATTGTCAAAGTGCGGAGCAAGCAAGTTTTAGAAAAAAAATTTTCGATATCCATTCTGAACTGAACTACCACAGAAACAGCTTTAGAATATAATATGGAAGTTTACCCAATGTTTATTGACTACAACATAGCATTTCATTCAGGGTCCCATTCCTACAGGTGGAATGCATTAGACAATCAGAATATCCCACAGAATTTATAAGACTGATTGAAAATTCGTACGGGCTCCTTCATCTATGTAAAAATTGACAAAAAAGGAGAAAGATTTGACATCCACAGAAGGGTCAGACAGGGCGATCCGCTTTTCTTAATCTTTTTGAAGCTGTCCTAGAAAATGTTTTTAACAACTTGTACTAAACTGAGAGATACGCTTTTCTTAACCTTTTTGAAGCTGTCCTAGAAAAAGTTTTCAACAACTTGTACTAAACTGAGAGAGGAATCACTATACTCGTAAAATGTGACAGGCTGAATACTCTCAGACATGCAGATGACGTGGTAATGATGACATTCGAGAGCTGGAAATAATGGTCAAGGAACTGACTGAGGGCAGTAGTGAAGCTCGGTTGGAAATTAACTCAGAGAAAAACAATATTCTTTCAAATGCAGAAATTAAATTTAAAAAAATCAGAACACTGCACAACAATTTGAGATTTTGTAAAAAAAACAATGACATGAGAACACATGATTCTATAAGTATTTTCAACGGGATAATAGCTCATTTTTTTCTTATCTTCTATCGTAAATGCAAATTTTAATATCATCAGGATGAAACCACTGATCAAACAACTATGTGCGGTCAGTATTGTTATCAGCATCAGCGTAGCTATTCGTGGACAACAATAAGGCATAAAACGGGTAAAATTTGGTAAAATTTTAATTTTGAATACGCAAAATGAGAAGTTTTAGAGAAAAATGGTTAACGCATTCGTATCAGCATTCAAAATACAGCTAAAATTATATAATCTCATCCCATTGTTTTCTATTCTGTTGTATAGTGTAATTAATGGTCAGGAAATAAAATGGCTACATGAGGTAGTACACCTGGGTCAGTTTATCTTATTCAAGAGCACAACTAAAATTGAAATTGGAAAACGATTTAGTAACCGTTGGAAAAAATTTTGGTCCAAGAAAAATGTTTGTAAAAGTAAACTCCCTTACAAATTTAAATAAGAAAAATCTAAAAACACTGCACTCTGCCAATCCAGACATATGAGACAGAGAGAGATCTGGACACTAACCAAGGAAAATACCGAAAGACTACGAACGACACAAGAGCAATGAAAAGAAGCTCGTTGAGTGCTAGAAAAAGAGATTAAGTTAAAAATGAAGTAATTATAAAAAACAAGTGTGGGCGTAGCCGATTCTGCAAAATTACCCAAAACATTTTATATGCTTTTACTACTGGGTAACCTTGAGCAAAACTGTAACGAATGAAAAAAAAACCGAGGAAAGGGAAAATGAGGCCGACTGTTTCATTTCAATTTCACTTATACCAACCTAATTTCACTCCAGTTTTAATTCAATCTAACTAAAGACGCTATGAATGAAACTGAACTGATTGACTGACTTACTCAACACTTCATTCGCCTGCGAGTACCATACTCCTTGTATCAACCTAAATTCCCGTGCGAGCACCACGTTCCTTGTACCAGCCTGCGAGCACAACGCCCTGCTAGTGCATCATCTTTCAAACGAGTCTGCAACTACGGGAGAGCATTTTCATGTCTGCTTTGTGGACTACGTCGACATGAGAATGTCATCGTATCGTTTTTCTGGTTTGTGCGCCAGAGTAAAGACATGAAAATGTCAAAAATTGAAATTGAATTTTGCATGACGGATAACCGAATAGGAGGGAAGGTGGGGAAAAAATGATGGCGTGGATACCGCTGCTAGATACAAGATCAAGGGATAGACTGCAGATGAGATGGATAGATGAAATAAGAAGGGAGGCGGGGATAAAACAGAGCTAAGATGCTCAAAATGGGGAAAATGGTGTAAGTGGGCCTGCCGACGTGGGGGACGGTAGAAGAATATCCCAGGGTGGCTCACTGCATTAGCACGAGCTACTTGGGAAGACTAACGGTATTTTGTTTTTGTAATTTTTTTTACTCTCAACTTGTGATCTCAACCTTTCGACGTACCATGCTGTCCGCAAAGTATGTATTTAAACAGAATAATAGTATACTACACACCGAGAGTCAAAAGTGAGTCATGAAAACTCACTTTTGGCTCTTGTTGTGGAAGATATTTTTTATACTACTTGACCAGAAGCGGCAATGTTTTTAGCTGACATGGTCCGTATTTTATTTTATTTATTTTTTTAATCTATTTATTTATTTAAATTATAAACATGTGATTTTTGTGTGTGTGATTAATTCAAAAATTTAATTTGTTCAGTTAATTACTACAAAGTCCAGTATCGCAAGTCTTGTCTTCAGTTTGTTCACGTGCACAAACAGCATACACAGGTAGTGGCCAGCAAAACCGTAACGACGGTTAACAACAAACGGTAACAGCTGTACTATGTCGTGAATATGTAAATGCGTTCCTAAGTCGCTATTTTGTAACTAGCTCCGTGGCCGAGTGGTTAAAGACGATCGCTGCATTTCAGTCAAATGTTTTAATGGACGCGGGTTCGATTCCCCTATAAGAAATTACTGGCCAATAATTTTTTCATGTAGAAACGCTTTACATTGAGGGACATTTACTTTACATGCAGGTTTCCTTAGCACTTGATGCATGAATGATAGGCGCTTCTTGTCGTCTGTAAAACACCAACGTAAACATTGCCTTTCTGATCAAGTAGCATAAAAATGAATAAATGGATGCCCTGAAGTTAGGTACAGAGAGCGGAAGGAGTGGAGACATGCGCAGGTGAAAAAATGTCAACCCTCCCCCGTATCTTTAAAAGCTATTTACGCTTCATGGTAACTCCCCGATCAGATCGTTCGTATATTCCACACAAATGCCCCCTCGAGAGCTGTGACTGGCGTGTTTTTTTCTCAAAATTCAAATCTCTTGATTACACTATTCGAACAAACATCGCGTCGTAACGTTTCTCTTGTACACTCGCGCGGTGGATGAAAGAAGCTCGCGGAATCACGATAAGGACGGCTATGTGAAGTTGGAAAGCAAATTACCGTGTAATTAATATAATGTGCACGCCAGGCAGGCAGGGCTGCTCTTTCCCCTGATCTCGTCCCTCGTTGCCACACGGCACCACGTTGTCCCGTTCCCGCTCAGTACAGATACTGATTACGCGGCAATTTATTTGCAATTCCCAACTAATTCATTAATCCGAATAACCGAATAACGTTTCAGACGTCTAATTAATAATCGGACGCCGTCTTGCGTTTTGCGGTAAGCTGTAGCGGGTTGCTGCGCGAAACGAAAACGAAAGGGAAAAAACTTTATTAAAACACCCGAGGTCGATTGAAATGCGATTTTTCTTCCATTCTTACGGCGAGACTTGAGATACAGTCGGGACGGAGGCGGTGCACAAGCCACGTGGAATTTTTCGCACTTCTCAGACATCTTCGAGCTCGGTACAAGTGTTCCGAGTAATTAATTTTTTTTTTTTCTACTGCTTGTCGTCTACAAATGCATAATCAAATTTCGGTGACTAATTGAGAGACGACGACGAAAATTAATTAAAATGAAACGGAAGAAAATCTAGCCACAGGTGCACGTGCGAGCGTAGTTCATTTATTTCGCTTATTACTTAGGAAAAAAACAACAAAAAAACAACACGTTTTTGAGTCCGACTTTTACGAGTTTTGGCTTTGAAAAGAACTCACCTTTGCATTGTATTCAAGTATTTACAGCACTTCGGCAGTAATAAAAACAGACAGATCATCTGCGTTTCCAAAATCATTACCCATAGAAGTTCTACAGAAAATCGGGCAAAAAACGCACTTTTTAGACCGCACATACTTTGTCCGCCTCCAAATATTTTCTCAGGGTTAGACCATCGAGACAAATACTTTTCTTTGGTATATATTTGATATTTATTTTATTTTGACACTGAGTAGGTGTTTCTATGTGTAGCTTACAATCTTATACTTCTACTTTCCTCTCTGTCATATCTGTGAGCCACCACCTACTCCGCCCACCGTTGGGCATATGTCTCTGTTACCCTCTTCTAAGCCTTCTTGTTTGTTGCTGTCTGTTTCCTGTAGGGTTCTAGCAGTTTTAAGATTTCATCTCTCCAGCGCGTGGCCGGTCGGCCTTTGCCTCTGCTACGGTCCAATGAAGTCCAAAGAGTACATTGCAGGTTCCATTTCTCAGGATTCCCTCTCGCTATGTGACCAGCATATTTAAATTTTAGTTTTTTGATTTTACATCCAACAATTTTTGTCCCCAATTCTTTTGTAATGGATTTTGTTTTTATCTTATCTTCTAAGTGCACGCCCAGCATACTCCTTAGCATAGAGTTTTGAGTTTTTATAAGACGCTCAGACTGTTTTTTCGTGAGTGGCCACGTTCAGGTAGCACACAACCCTCCAAAATATTTATTTTGAGTTTGTTTTTCACGTTGCTTTTTAAAACTGTTTTGTTTTGCCAAAACGCTTTCCATGCATTAGCGATTCTTTCGTTTAAAATCCCTTCCATATTGGCGTTAAATTTTGGCGTTTGGCCTAAGTATCTATTTATATTCTTCCACCCTGCCTATTCTTGCCCCGGCTAACCAGAAATCGTTGATTCCCTCCTTCCCTATTCGACATAAATTTTGATTTTGACATGTTCATGGTTAGTCCGAAAGTCTCACCGTGTTATTTTAGGTCTTCCACCATTTCCAGCATTTCCTCGGAATTCTTTGTTACGAGCACTATATCGTCTGAAAATCTTAGATTTGTCATTTGTTTGCCTAGGATTTTTAGTCCCTTCCCTCCCAATCCAAAGTTCTGAAGATCTAGTCAAGGGCGCAATTAAATTAATTTGGCGACAAGGGGTCCCCTTGGTTTACCCCCCTCTGGATGAGGAGGCATTTACCCTTTATACCTGTTTTGATAATGTACATGTACGCCAAAATCTCAATAATTTCTAACGAAACTCCGTGGGCTGCCGTAGCTTCCCATAGTTTATTGTGACATATCGAGCCGAATGCCTTATTGAAATCAATGAACATCAGCCAAACTTCAACGTTGAATTCTCTGGATCTTTCTATGATTTGGTTTAGGGTTTGGATTTGGTCTATTGTAGTGTATTTTTTTCTAAAACCTGCTTGTTCTAGCGGTTGTTCGAAGTCTAAAGTACTGACAATACGATTTTTCATAATTTTCATAAATACATAGATTTTCCAGGTTTGAAGATAGGCTAATTGGTCTGTAGTTACTGACGTCTTCTCGGTCTCCTTTTTAAATAGTAGGATTATTAGGATTATTTCCAAAATGTTTCATTGTTTTGGCGTAAATTTTGTTTCCAAGATTTTGTTATAGATCCTTGTTAACGGGTGTACTATTGTGTCAGGTAGAATTTTTATTATTTCGTTGTCTATTTCATCTGGTCCTGGGGTCTGATTTGCTTTTAACTCTCCAATGGCTTTGGCCACCTCTTCAACCTACAGAGGGGGGAGGGGGGCTTGGTCGGTGTTCGCGCACTTACTTTTCCAGGTTGACATGTTATTGATATTCGTTTTCGCATCGATGTTTTTGTTGTAGAATTTGGTTGCAACAATTTCCAAAATCTCCTCTCGGCAATATTTTACTGATCTTTAGTCTTTTAACTTAATAAAAATTGGGGTACCTTTCTGCGGTAATTTTTTTTGTTGCTAATTTTGTAAATTCATTCATGTTAATTATTTCTTTTATTAATTTTGTGTCCAATTTCCTGACATCCCGACGTATTTCTCTCTTCACTAATTTTTTTACCTCGCTGAGTCCTATCTTATCTTTGATTGTTTTTTGAGACTTCTTATTCAAGTTTTGTCTTCGTGTAATGAGTTTTTTCGTGTTTTCCGAGAGCTTGTCGTCAGTTTTTATATTATTTCTGGAGGTCCCTACATCCCTGACTGTATACCGAAGAGTCTCCTCTAGAATGTTATATACGTACATACTTTGGGTTTGTACGCAGTTCAGTATCTCATTACCGTGCCGAAATTCAAAACAGTCCTATTCGAGAACAAAGTGGTTGACATTCCATTTTGATAGGTTGGCAACACTGTTTTATAATTTTTCTATCACTACAGATTTTGTCTTGTTTTAACGCTCTTCAGTGTACTTGCAGATCTGTACTCGTGTGTAATTTTATTTGTCATTACCGTGGTGCTAATTGCACGCATTCCGGATACTTTCTTTTTTTTTTAACTGTCAATAGCGATTATGTCATTGCTAATGCTGCGACAATTTCCATGAGATTCGCGCGGTGAGAATAGGGGAGACAGAGGAGAGATACAACTTCAACTCTCCTCAGAACAGAACGCCATTCATTTGCCAAGTACACACATAGTAAACATAGTGTCTAGCTTACCCATCGGAGACAGGGGCGCAGTTTCTTGATCGCCATCTTGTCATGCCTGCTCGAGCCATTTCATTTACATCCGCATCTGCAACAACCAAAAAGAGGTTCTCTATTAAATGCAAGTTCGCAATGGAATATAATCCAGAAGCATTTGGTCGTTGAACATACATGCACCCAACGTTATGGCGATTCATAGACAATATTCGCCAAATCCAGCACGGCAGAGATTTAGCTTACACACACTCAGAAACAGGTATGAAAACGACTCAGAAGAAAATGAAGTACAGAAGAAGCGACGAACGCATATTGGACATTATCCGAGACTTTGAAAAT
This sequence comes from Acanthococcus lagerstroemiae, assembly GCA_031841125.1. Taxonomy (NCBI): domain Eukaryota; kingdom Metazoa; phylum Arthropoda; class Insecta; order Hemiptera; family Eriococcidae; genus Acanthococcus; species Acanthococcus lagerstroemiae. The sequence goes on along the minus strand of CM063108.1, from coordinate 35,531,982 downwards.
CGCACGACAATCGAATATTTACGCGCTATAGCGCATAATTTGTCAAAATAATGGACTTTTTATACTCAGTATTTCACTACAAGTGGATTATTATTGGTATTGTTACACTCAAGACTATTTCCATTTTCTATTTTTTTACCGCCAAATCAACACTCCGCCGCATTAATCTCCTGCCACATTGAACTACTCCCGCCAAATCGGCCCCCGCCAAATTAAACTTAACTCCTCTTCTCTTCTGGTCGAAAAACCGGCCTAGGTCGAAATCTGGCGAGTGTTACGTGGTCTCGAACACCCCGGACCTCCGGATTTCGAGACCCACGCGCTATCCACTTGGCCAACCAGGCCCCCGAGACGCAATCCCTACTAGTCGAGAGGCTAAGAAATATCATCATCATCATCACTACGACCTACGACAGCGGGATTGGAACCAACAACCCAGTGAACTGCGGGTAATAAAAAATGATTTAAAAGACTGGACCCATCGAATTGGTGTGATCTACGGCGAAAACCGAATTCAAAATAGCCGTTAATTGAACACTGCTGGGTCACTCAAGAATTACACACGAATATACACATATACCGACGAAATTCACCACCAATATGTGCACACTGCCCGAACAAGTTGGTTTCGCTTCGCCACATCATTACTAAGTGTATCAACTACGGCATTTTCAATTACTAGCGTAGAAAGGTCTCAATCTGGGGTTGGCGGTTACATCACATATCCCGTCATCTTATTGCTCTAATTGATGCGTTCAAGTACACTCTGAAATGCTCTTTTTGACAGTGCAAGGAGGGGAGGGGTTCTAATTTCTCCTGTTCCAACCTCGGAGTCTTCAATACATTCAACGACACTTTCAGCTCAAGACATCTCAACCAATTCGTCACTGTTATCAGCAATAGTAAACTATAAATTATACATATAGAATCTTGTAAACTATCATTACCCTATAAAATACCACCTATTTAAACTGTAATCCGGTATACCCACATTGCTGGCATCAAGTTTCCCTTAAATACGAAAAAAGCCACATGACTTACAAGCTGGAACGAGAAAGAGAGGGAAAGAAACATCTCGGACAGTGACGCGAGGTCGAGCGCTTCATTCGATTAAGCTGCAGCGAACTGACGGGCAGACGCGGCGCGGCAGTCGCTTCGTATTTACGGCGAACCGATTATGCAATAGGTGTGACACGTCTACAGCCATCGCCGCCGACTCAGACGGCTACCACGGCAGAAAATCACGCGACAGCCGTAGTACTTGTCGGAATTGCCGCAATCTCGGCATCGTTTCCGTCCCGTCCCAACCCGTCACGTCGTTCACTAGAAAATCTGGTACACGACCAGGGAGAACATAGCACGTATGTATAGTTACATAGCGAAGACGTATAAATAATTCGGCACGCAACGAAGCCCTTGCATTGTTGAGCAACAACAACAACAACAACAACAACAACAACACTATCACCACTTTTATATCGAGCGAATAGGAAACAGAGAGCTCCGCGAATACCCTCAGGAATGCCGGGTAATAGCAAAATAGGAAATTGCACCTGTTGCCTTTCCAGTCAATTTTCGTTTAACTGCTCTACTCGAACACGCCGAATGGCGAAATGGCGAAAATACCGTGCCGGAAAAGAAGGGTAAAAAATGAGAAAGAAAAAAAAAAGCAAAAGCCAGAAATAACGTTGAGAAAAACAAAAACATTCGATCGGATGTTTACGATCCAAGATGGTACAAAAGTTACGTGTAAACTATTTACGTATAAAATTAAGAGGAGACATCTACCGGGTGTTTCGGAAAGATGTACAAGCATTCGCGCGTATACATCGTATGCGCTTCCAGAAAGTAAGGCGTACACGTTTTACTGAATTACCTACTTGTTCCGTGAGGGGTTAGGGCAGACCATATGCAATTATGACCAACCTGGCGAATGCAATTTCATGCACGTTTATTCGAAGTTCACACAAATATACTTCAACTAAGCGCTTCAGAAATTCCACAAAAAACGAAGGCTCTTTCTTTCAAAACGAATACTATTTTTTGCCCCCAGCTTTCTTAACGATTACACTAATACCCTCTCTTCGGCCGGTCGCAATCACTGGATGATTTCACGCAACATGTACTTAGAAAAAATGTGTATGATAAATTTGTGAGCCTCCTCAACGAGAGAGTGTCACTATTTCGCGCTCTGCCCGATTGACAATGAAGCCGAATGTGAGTGCATTTGTGAACATCACTCAGTGAGCGATCACTTCACACACACTATCTTAAAATGATGAGATGTTGACCACTCACAAAAAAATGTGATCGGCCAAAAGTCTCAAAACGGTAGTGGTTTGTGATATGTTGTGTGAGTGCTCTCCAAATTGTCAATCGGATGGTAGCTTGTCACCATCAATGGCCGCCAACTTTCAATATTCCCAGGTGTGGCATATAGCCATCAGGTGTAGGTACAAAGAAACCTAACCAGTTATCATGGCCTCCTCTCTCCACCATCATTTCACAGTTTTCCAGTGTTCCTGGGAATGTCATTAGTGCTGGTTAAAATAGCTTGCCAAACAGTATTCCAATCGCTTTTTAGTAGAACTGTCGAGAGAAAAGCTGGGGCCAGAGGAGAACAGAAATTGAAAAAACGAGAAAAATGCGCGAGTTTTCAGGCCTTCCTCTGAAATCACGATTTTGCATTTGAAAACTGGTATAATTTAACCGCCTAATAAAACAGAGTGTACGAACGATGAAAGAAGTGACGAACAATAGAAGAAATGGGTACACGATAAATTTGTATTTCTATTAAGTTAGGAAAAAATGTTAGCCCAATTACAAAATAAGTTGAACAACGGAAAAGATTACGTAGCGATACACACTGCACGTTGATAAACTTGACTCCCGGATGCCTACGAATTGGTGAAACTAACTCATTTATGGAAATACTTCAGTGAGACTTGAGGAGGGTCACTGGAAATGGGAACTTGGGGGAAAGTTGAATAAGTAAATGACGGACCTGGGGATGGTAAAAGATCTTTGAAATCGAGGGGGTCAAAAAAAGTAAAAATGACTCGGATCGGGATCATACTAACGGGAGGAGGCGGGCGAGGAAGATTGGGTCACAGTTCTGGGAAAGAGCGAAAACAGGTGAGGGCACTTTGATGGAGCCAAATTTTTCTTATTTCTATATCAGCTACAAGACGGTGAAATTAACTCGGGTCTAAAGAACACTTGAGTGAGACTTGAGCTGTTGAAAGAACATGTTTAGGATAAGACTGAAAAAATGAATAGTGAACCTACGATAGGTGAGGAATCTTTATGGTGAAGAAGAGTCCGAAACGGTAAAACTGACTCGGATCTGGTTCATACTTGTGTGAGGACGCTGGCGAGGAAAAATTGGGTAAGAAAGGGATAGGTGTCCTTTAATGGTGATAAATTTTTCCTTATTCTATACCGGCTGCAAAAAGATAAAACTAATGTGGGCTTGAAAAAAAAGTTGAGAGAGATTTCAGGAGGGCCCATGAAAAAGTGCACCCGAAAAAAAAGGAGTGCTATGTATTATTCAATTGTACTCATTTTATGTTAATATTTTTTTAATCGAAGACCTAATATAGAAAGTAGTCCAAGTGCCATAAAAATGGAAACCAATGTTTCAATTGAAACCAGCCCTCCGGACTAAGGCCAATGCAAAGAAACTAGTGTAAGTTACGACAAAAAATTTCCGAACTTAAAGCATCGTCCGAGAGATAGCGTTACTGTATGTATTCTCCTTATGGCACAAGAAACTAGTCTAACTCCCAATTCCCAGTAATATTGTTGACTATTGCCCTCATCAGCAGTAGTAATGAATAATATTCATAGGAAACATAGTACATACATATAAGGTTTTTCCAATGTTTTATCATGATTAAATTTTGGTCAAAAATATGAATTTTTTCGATTTTTTTATTTTCTAATAGGAAGTCTTTCGTCTCCTCTGTTAAATAGGCTTCCGTAGAACAATCTACCTAATGCGAGTTAAAAAATAATCAGAATAAATTGCTCTCCTGAAAATTTTGAGAAAATGGACTTAGACTATTTCCTATGTCAGGTCTTCAATTGTAGAAAAGCATGCAATGCGTAACTTTAATTGGAATACTTCCCATCTTTCATACGCTCGATTTTATCGTTATCTTCCTATCGTTTATTTGCTTTATTTCAACGTGCAATTAAAGTTTCCCCTTTTAAGACCCGTCACCCCAAAGTAAAAAAGAAAAAGATCAAACGATGAAATATCCAGGTTTTTATAGAAATCCGGGCCCAAATGGAATCATCCTTTTCCTGCCCTTCTCATCAGACCTGCTTCTTAGTAGTAAAAAAAAATAGAAATTCGAGTAATAAGAGTTTCATTTCATGTGCATCATCAATTCTGAACATTTTCTCAATTTTTTCCACCCCCATACAAATCGAGTAAAGTGTAATCTAGAAGTACAGATTTCTCTGTCAATCCAAGAACCGACGATAGACTACAGCCGAAAATGTCTGTTATAAGGCACCGGCGGCTAATTACGCCAGGGGATAATTCTACCACCATGTTTTTTCTCGAAAACTATCACGTGTTTTCTCAAGATAGCGCCACAAAAATGTTTTTGTACTCGTATCAAATATACGTGGCTAGTTGATACCATTTTGTTTTACCATGTTTTGGAAGTGCGTTGTCGGCGACTGAATTTTCAATCATAAAATTTTCGTCACATTTTCTCGATTTTCAGAAAAAGAATGTTTCATTCAGAGAAGCACGGCAAAGTAACTATGACACATGCTATATCATTTAATTCAAAATTTTACACTCTTCAAATATCCTAGCGATATCTGGCTTCGACGAGCAGTGCCATATCCAGGAATATGGCGGGGGGGAGGGGGGGTTGACCTAACATATGGGGTTTCTAATGTTTCTAAGATCCGCATTTTCCTGAATTTTTAAGCGCACGGCCGTACCCAAGGGGAGGGGGTCAGACCTCTGAACGCCCCCCCACCTTGTATACGGCCCTGTCGACGAGCACAATCCTCGTTATTTCAAAGTTTTGTATAAGGTACTAGTGATGTTAAAATATCGAAATAAAATTCGAATATCGAAATAATATCGACACTTTTGAATTCACTTGTGAGAAAAGGAACCTGGGAGCGAATGTTCAGCCGCAGAATATACTATTAATAGGGGAATGGCACTTTGGCTTTGTTTTCATATTTCGCGCCCAAGTTTGATAAGACTGATACCAAAATTGACTATATTTTGCGCATTTTTCAAGTTGACCGAGTTTTTGGCAATCGGTAGTGAAAAATCGACTACATTATTAAGTTTAATTAAAAATAACGTAAATCCGAAATACCTACATAATAATTCAAAATGTTGAGCTACCTACTAGCGCAGTAAATTTTCAGATTGTAATAATTCGTGAGAGTATGTTCGAAATTATACGAAAGTTACTTTAAAAAAGAAAAAAATACCGTTTCCTACAAATTTCATCCTTATCATTTTTCACGTAATTCCACTTATTTTCGAGGAATTTCGACATAAATGGAAAAATTCGTTAGCTTCCCATTAGACTAGATGTATTACATTTTGTTTCATTCCTCCAATATTGATCAGGAGCGTTCCGGTGACGTCATGTGTCCCTGCCTTATAAGAGACGAACGCATCTTTTTCCTGTAAATGTCCGAAAAATCTTATTTTTGAATCAGAATTTTAAATTTCTTTTTTATGTTCAGAACTTTCTAAACTTCAAATTATATTATGATTGTTCTGAATCCTAGATTAATCTTTCACTGCTAAAAGGTGCCTGAATTAAGGTATAGGGATAAAAACAGTTTGCCTTTCGGCAAACTGGTTTTCCCTTTTTAGGCCAAGTTGGCGGTTTATCAGAGTAAAGCAGGAGTTTGCTATTTTCCAAATTTTATTTAAGTTATTAAAAAAATAGTAGGTACCACTGTACGAATATGTTTGAAGTATCAACTGATATCAGCCAGCAAATTATTATTTTATTCAATGCGAGTGCAATTAAAGAATATGACAGAAAAACAGAGTATTCTTCATTCAAAACATGATTGCGAGGGACGAGCAAAGTGAGTTCCTAGGCCGCACGCTCGAGTTTGCTTTTTCAAGAAAAAATTTACTACTTTCCTGAGAGAAGTTTGCTTTTTTGAAAAACAGAGTTGGTAACCCTACTTAGGTATGAATTTTAATCACTAATATTTGCTTTACTTCAAATTTGAATTTTTAGAATGAAAACTGGAGAAAATCGTGTATTATGAACGTAATCATTGTGGTTCAGTACAGTATCATGATCAATGAAATGCGAGGATGTGAATTCATCGATATTATCGATGGCTGTATAAAATATCGATATTATCTATAAAGAAGAATTTGAAATTTTAACATCACTATAAGGTACCTTGGCGGGTAATTACGCCACACAACATCAGATTGAAATTTTGAAAATTTAGCCGAAAAATTGTTCAAATAAAAAGATACGTCGAAGGAATCACCGTTGCCGCGGGTATCGTCAAAGAAACCGGTCAAAAAATCTGAGAAAATTTCTATTGGAAAATCGGTTCAACGGAAACACGTGTCGAAGGTGTAGCTAAAGAAACTGGTCCATGTAAAATTAAGAAAATTTTACATGAACAATCCGTCACGTAAAAAAATAAATCAGAGCAAATGTCCGAGAAGCCGACGAAGAAGAAAGTTGGAAAGCCAACAAAACTTCGAAATGCGAAAAAATCATGGTAAGTACTGTTTTCTCTGTCACGAAGACAAAGTTTGGAATTTATGCGGCCTTGTTTAGTTTGTAATAGATTCATGCACAAAGAATGCATTGGCCTCGACACTGGCGACATACCCTGACTACTCTACAAATTAATACTTAACTCGATTGAACGATTTTTTTTTTGATTTTTAAAGCTTGATTTTTTTCTATGTACGAGTAAGTTAGTAGACAAATTTTACTTTCCATAATTACCCATTTATAATGAATAGATTTTTCCACCAAATTTTGAATTATTTTGTACATATCCATTAACGCAACGTTTGGGTGGTTATTTTTGCCTTTTTCAGGTTAAAAAAACAAATGGCGCCGCCCAGCTGTGAGTAATTACGCCAACTGACCTGGCCTCACTTAATCACTTATAGAAAATTTTTGAGATATCTGAAGAAAGATAGAACAAAGACATGCGAAAGTAAAATGTTTGACCTAGCAGCTGGCATATTGAGAATGTCGAAAAGGTGAATTTTGACTCCTCAAATTCACTTTGAAAATAGAAAATGTGGCGTAATTAGCCGCCAGTACCTTATGTCATCATTTATTCATTTGGTTTTCGGCGTGAGACTAGAATTTAATAACCTCACTCTATCGGAAATCGTGAATCGTGAATCAGTCACTTACACCAACAATATTAAGGTTTCAAAAATTTTAATTTTCCAGCTTTGGATCCATCAAATTCTAAGAGTATAAAGATACACAGAGAATTTAGCTCATGTTAATCCAACCTCTTCTACACTCTGGGAAGCGGAGAACCCATTGTTCCCAGCGGCAAGTACTGCCCCACGTCATCACCACCAGCACCAACCAATGAACAGCGGGAATCAGGGTGGACCCATACCCGCTGTCCGGAAGTCGTCGTAGGCTCCAGCACCGGGAATCAGGGCGGACCTGTACCTGGTGCCCCTGTTGGCGGCACACTAATGTTGAATGGCGGGAATCAGGAAGAACCCGTAGCCGCCAGTTGAAGAGCCTGGAAGAGGGCGGGCCCATCGTCAACGAACATCGATAAGCGGCACTCCTCCGAAGCTGTAGGAGCAGAGGAGACAATGACAGCAGCGGGTGAGAAGGTTGATGGAGAAAGGAGAAGCCCGGTGACACCTCGGCACCGGTTAGCGTTCCCTCCCGTCCCGAGGGTAAAGTCTTGTGTTAACCGGCTGACCATGAAGCCGGCCCCCTCTACTTGGAGCGACTCTCCCGTATTGGGTGCGTTTCCGAAGTGGCGGGCGGGGAAGGAAGAATGGAAGCCGATAGGGACATGTCAAGAAATTGAAGGAGACAATAGACAATCTCAAGCTGACTGAGACACTGACTGACTGGTCGACAGATGACAGACAGTATAGTTATAGTTTAGCTTAAGATTGTAAATATTTTCATTTGTATATAAGTATATTTCATTTCAAAAATATGAGTTCCCCTCCCTACCCCGCGCTAAAACTACCCGAAGGTATGTAAGGTAGTGGAGGGAGACACCCTGGTTTTTATTTTTATGTTACTTAAAGAATACAAGGAGTCACCGAAGAAAGTTCCAGATTGGCCGCCGGGTGAGGCCTTGGCCCCTCGCGAGATTTAAAAAGTTCTACTGCACTGGGTCTGTCTCACCTTCAAATACTGTCATCTTGCGGGACACCTTGTACAATCGTTTCAAGTTCCAGTCACGTAGGAACCGTTAAACGGAATTAGATTACATTTCAATTTCGAGTTATTCTCGAATATTACCGTTTTCTCGGAGGGTGTCATATTTTCTCACATTCGTTCTTTCTTCGTTTCCGTATTTTGAATATTTTAAAAACGCGAAACGAATTGAAACCTCGACGTGAGATGAGAAATAATTTGAACAACGAAGTGCGGAAATTACCGAAATTTTTGGAACGTCTGCGGATCCTCCAAAATATGTGAGAATTGTGGAAGTTACCGGAATTTTCGAAACATTCGCGGGACTTCCGGGATTTGTGAAAAATTGCGGATATTACCGGAATTTCCGGAACGTCTACTACTTCCGGAATATATGAGAAATTAAGAAAATTACCGGAATTTCCGGAACGTGTACGGGACCTTCGGGATATGAGAGAATTGTGGAAATTACCGGAATTTCTGGAACGTTTGCGGAACCTCCGGGATATGTGAGAATTGTGGAAATTACCGGAATTCGCGGAACCCCTGCGGAACCTTTGGAATATTTGAGGAATTGCGGCAGAACCTCCGGAATATGTGAAAAATTTCGGAAATTACGGAATTCTTGGGACGTTTGCGGAACCTCCGGAATACGTGAGTCTGGTAGGCGAGCCAAATTGGGGGCGGGGCAGCACTAATTTTGGAACCCACGGACGTGCTACGGAATCTCCTGAAGCTTCTCATCGGAGGCCTCTGGGACCGCGGGTAGGTGGGCTTAATTTATAATCCCACTTTCTCGCATTCTTCAATCAGTTCCAATTTCTTCGTTATTTTATCCAGAAAGTACTATGTCGTCCGCACATCTAAGTTTGTCAGCATTTTGCCATTTATTTCTATCCCCGTATTTTCCCAATTTACATTTTTAAAAACTTCCTCAAGTACACTGTTGAAAATATTTGGGGACGAACATGGAGTTCCCTGCGGTTCCTCGCAACACACCAACCACCAAACTTGTCTAAAATCTAACAACCGTGACCCGGAATTACAATAGCACGGGAAATTCGCCTGAAAATGCTTTCAAAAATTTTTTACAACAAAAAATCCCAACTAAACCTTTGCCCTTGGATTATTCTAACTCAAGCTGAAGTAACTCGTCAAATCGCGGTTCACACCTCTTAGAGAGGAGGAGTCTTCTTTCACAGGACCGACGATCTACTCCTTTTTGGCAATGTTCCTCTTTGAAACTCGGAACCAAGATTAAAGAATCAAATGAAAAAGAATGACTTCAAGTAGTTAGAACAATTTCCATATTACTTTTCTTTTAACTGGCTCTGTGCCTTTCGTATCAATGTATTGTAACGAGAAAGAAGACCTGTCTATACCTCAGTCGGTAGGTCAGACTCGGAATCTCCATAATAAATTGGCTTAGACAGAGAACTAGGTGTTTTAATTTCCAGTCAATTCGTAAATATTTTTGAAATGACCACGAAGAATACCAAAAATCGAATTTTTTTAAAAGCCTTCTTTAGGGTCAACTGGGAGAAAACTAAAAAAACGGGAAATAGATTCGAAAACAATGCGAAAAATGAATTCAGGAAGTTGGTTCGGATTCCGGAGAATATTTAATATTGTATAGTGTAATTAACGCCTTATTGCAATAAATTAATTACTGTTTTCGAAGAATTTGCAGTGAAATATTTCAGTGTAAAGCTTTCTCGCAGTAAACAAATCAATGGGGATGAAACGAGCAATGTTAGTGGAGTTCTCATTTCGCTTACTGTTACCTCTTATCATTCAACTTCGACATTTATCACGTGACCTGTCGGACGAAAAAAGACCGAACTTTACCACCTGAAGAAAAATCTCAGACCTTCAATTTTGAATATAACTTCGAAATTCGAACAAATCCTTTTTTGCACTCTTGAAATGATCATTCGAAGCCTATAAATTTCAATATTCAGAATTTACGCACTGAAAGAGCGAAACGGCACTTCGGAATTCAATTCTAGTGCTGATTCCGAATTTAACTTTGAAATATTGATTGCGTCTGTTTTCCACCCTGGAAATGACTGGTTGAAGGCTGGAAATGCCGCAGCTCGAGCTGATTCTAAAACTAATAAATGTCTTTTCCATCTCACTTTTGGTATTTCTGGTTTTCAAAAGTTCCATTCCAAAGGTACAAAAGCTTAGATCTTAATTTTCAGACCAAGTTCGAAATCAGCGCGAGAGTTGAACTCAGGAATATTGTGTTTTTATTCCGAAATGTCAGACACGAATTTTGACATTTCTGGTCCTTCATTCAGGGTAAGGTTGAATTCAAAACCAGCGCGAAAATTTGATTACAAAATGTCGAAATTTAGACTTTCCATATATAAAAAGGAAAATAAAATTCTAGGATCAGATTTTTGTGCTAATTCCGGGGCTGACCTTAAAGTCTGAATACGAGCCCTTTCTTACCTGAAGTTAATAAGCTTGTAAAAAGTCATTTAGTAAATGAAAAAAACGTACTTTCGAAATCTGAGTCAAAATTCAAAATCGAGAACCCAGTTTCGGAACACTGTTTTTTTCTTCGATATGTAAGGTTTGAGTTTTGGCCTGCGCAGCCTATAACAGGTTATTTCCAGAACGGAAAAGACTTCCATCGTAATTTTTCAACATGAGACTTTCTCTGTAACAGAAAATTCACTTCCAAAACCCTTTTCCTTCATCAAAGCTATAGAGAATTATTTTTAGAATAAAAAGACCTTCTATCATAATCTCAAGGTGAGATTCGCAATAAACATGAAAATCCACTTCGAAAACTCTTCTTTCATCTTAGATATCGGCGGTTCAAATTTTGGCCTTTTCAGCCTTTAGGGTAGAAAAAGAATTTCATCAAACTTTCAAAGTCCAATTCATAATTAGCGCAAAATTTTATTCCAAGAATCGACTCAGATTTGTCCTGTTTGATAGAATTTTTCTTCGGTCGGACGAGGACATCGTTTGCAGTTCAAACAAAATGAGTTAATTCTCAAATTTTATTTAGAATCTAAATAGTGGGTAAGAAATTCAAAGCATCTGTTTTCGTTAAGAGCACAAAAATTGGCTTCGTATGAGTTAATACTTCGGATCCATTGCACTCAAGCTGTTTCAGTCGCAGCCTACCAATCGAATCAGGAACGCAGGGAAAAGGAACAACCCCACAAATTTTCAAAATATTTTGAGCACATTCGACCATTTAGTCGGTGTTTTGGACCATGGGCAAAAGAAAAAAATCGTTGATTTTTTTGCTAGTATGAAAAATGTTTGTATCATCAAATGAGCATTTTTCGGTACGTTTTCGTTCGGCGTCAACAACTTAATCAGTATTTTGTACATCAGCCCGCAGAATATGACACTTTTTGTTTGCATACATTTTTTTTTACCTGGTCGGTATTTTCGACTATTTCCACCCCCTCCCCACACAACTTGGGATTCGACGTATCTGAATTGAATTTCTTCGTCTGCCGATTTCGCAGTTCATTTTTCTGTCGAACGAAATACCTGAAGTCCTATACGACTACCCTCCAAATTATTTCCTCAATCCATTTGCTCGTCGTCTCGATGCAGCACCCGAAGGTGAAATACGTGTATTACTCTCCGGTTTTCAACCACAGCAGACGAATCAGTTTCGCTCGAATTAGGAATCACACACGTGAAAATTTATACGTGAAAATCGTATATATAATATTCGCTTCGCGAACAGCCGATAGGCACCCTTAATCGGCCGATACAGTCTAACCTCCCCGCAATATAATTCGAATGACCGAAAGTGAAAATATAAATAACGAAAATAAAATGAGGGAAAAAAGCGAACGCGGGGGCGGCAAAAGCGGAAATATTGTAAATTTTCTTTACGAAAGTTTTCATTTTCGAAAATAGTCGTCGTTTTAGGTTAAAGCTCTTTTTACGACGGCGTATTTATTTTCGTATAGCTGCCTTCGCTTCGTTTCCTTTTTTGTCCTCCCCTCCATTCCTTTCGTTTCCTTTTTTCGGAGTGCTCTCTCGCAATAATCGCGAATTCCTAAATTTCGCTGCAAATCCCTTTTTCGACGTGCTCCGAGAAAATAGAAAAGCGGAGAAAACGAGCGGCTGAAATTTCGTTTTGTATCGTAATGAAACTGGAGGACTTTCATCCTCTCTTTGTGGTCCTTTTTACACTTTTTATTCGTCGTCTCCCTCACCCGGTTGTTATATGTATTCGCCATCTTGTGGCACTCCACGGGAGGGTTCCTATCTCGGGAAGATGGGGCGAGGAAATACAGGAAGTTCAAGCTTAGTATGTCAAGCCGATAGGAAGTGATGGCACTCGGCGAATGGGACAAACAACGTTAGGTACAAGTCCATTGGTGGAGCTTATAGAGATGCACGTGTATGCCAGATTTGCTAACCAGACAACGCACCGGCCTTGGAAACGGCCTATATTCGAGATTGAAGAGGCTATACATCTTCAGAGTTTGAAAGTAGCGAACATTCATTGCAATTTACAATTTCTTTGGAAGGTAATCAATGAGCAGTACGTTGAAGAGGTAAAAGAAATTTACAGATCTGAATTACGTAACACTGCAATGAAAGGGACTCTACCAAGTTTAATATTTTGAAATAGAATTTGAGTGAAACTGTAAAACACAATTTTTTCTTTCAGAAGCTTCTTTAATTTTTGAGGTAGGCTATAGTTTGTGAATGTAAATATTAATTCTCTTTCAAAGTAGCCATGATTCATAGCCATCTTTGATAGTGAATGACTTTATTCTATTTCGAAGGTCAATAGTAGATAGTTAATTTAGAATGAAACAAAAGTTATTATTATTACAGCAGAAAAGGAACCATGGATGAAGGAAGAAATCCTCAGGAAGATGGATGAACAAAGAAAATATAAGGATGCAAACGATAAGGAAGGTAGATTAGCTTATCAAAGGTTAAGGAATGAAATAAAGAGGGAGTGTATAAAGGCAAAAGTAGAATGGATGAAAGAAAAAAATGATAAGATAGAAGAGTTTATGAGTAAAGGACAAATAGACTTGGCCTATAGAAACGTAAAAATGGAATTTCAAGAAAGAAAGAAGAAAGCGAGTAATATAACAAACTAGAATGGAGAACCTATATTTACACAGCGGAAGGAAAAGTGAAAAGGTGGGTAGAATAGGTAGAAGGACTGTTTAGTAATAATAGGGATGAAGAGGTAAGAATGTACAGGGAGGGAGATGTGGAAGAAGATGAGAGGAGAAACTCAATTTCAAGATGTGAGTTTGACAGAGCATTGAGAGATTCAAAGAAAGAGAAAGCTCCAGGAGTGGATAAGATACAAGCTGAATTATTACAGAACTTACTCGTAGAAGAGAATATGTACTTTAGAAATTGTACAAATTAGTATGTATATGATAAAGGGGAAATGCCAGATGACCTTAAAAAGAGTGTTATAGTAACTACACACACACACACACACACACACACACACAAAAAAAAAAAAGCAGGAGCAGATAGGTGCGAAAACCATCGAACAATTAGTCTTCTTTAGGATAATTTATACAAATAGGAGAATTGAAAATAGAATAGATGCAGAACTAGGAGATGATCTTGGATTCAGAAAAAGTAAAGGTACGAGAGAAGCAGTCTTAGTTTTGAGATTAAATGTAGATGGGCGACACAAAAAGGGGCAGGATACATACATGGCATTCGTTGATATTGAAAAAGCTTTTGACAACGATAGGAATAAAATTTAAAGAAAGACAAATTATTTTAAATTTATATAAAAGACAGGAAGCCAAATTAGGAATAGAAGAAGAGAAAGGAGAGGCTAATATTCAAAAAGGCGCAAGGCAGGAGTGCTCCTTATCTCCAGTACTATTTAATTTGTAAATAGAGTGGACCATAAAAGAAATAAAAGAAATAAAAGAAAAATTTGAAGCAGGTGTCATTTATACATGGAGAGCGAGTAAAAATGCTCACGTTTGCAGATGATATTGTCTAATTAGCTGAAAGGAGTATTGGATTTAGACAATATTTGAAAAATTGAATGGAGGTGATTTTGAGTATAGAATATCGTATGAGAATAAATTAAAATAAAATTAAAATAATGGTAGGTATGTACTCGATGTGAATATGATAGCTTAAATATAAATATTGGGCAGATAGAAACTGAGGAAGAAGCGAAATTTGCTATATAGGGAGTAAAATAACAAAAGATGGAAGGAGTAAAAAGGATATTAGTAGTAGAACAGCACAAGCGAAATTAGCATTTAATCGAAAAAGTAATCTTTTCAAATCAAAAATAAATTTGGAAATCAAAAAATTATTCTTGATAACTTATGTTTGGTGTGTAGCCTTGTATGGATGTGAATCTTGGACCATAGGAAAACCAGAGACGAGAAGAATCGAAGCTTTTGAGATGTGGTGCTTTTGGCGGATACGTAGGTAGCATCGAACAGACAGATGAGGAAGTACTTAATAGAGTAGCAGGTAAAATGAATATTTGGAATTTGCCCGAAGAAAAGAAGAGATAGACTAATAGGGCATAACTTGAGGCACCCGGGAACATCACTTCTGCTGGAAGGAAGAGTAGAAGGAAAGAATTGGGTAGGTCGGCAGAGATTCCAATATGTTCAACAGATAATCAAGGGTGTCAAATATAAGTGTTAATACGAAATGAGAAAACTCGCACAAGATAGGGAGAAGTGGAAAGCTGCATCAAACCAGTCGTAAGACTGATAACCTTATCATTATTGCCTACTTCGGAAATTAAAGGGCTACAAACATTCTAAGTTGTGAGCTTCGAAAATGATGATGATGATGATACATCCCTTTGTCTATTTACTTTCCTCTCTCCCACGCTAATCTTTTTTACACTTTGTACCCTTGATTATCTGCTTATCGTAGCTCATTCTTTGCCTTCCTTTCCAATTCTTCTCTCAACCATTCCCACTAGCAGTAATGATAACAACCCTGGATGTCCAGTATTATGACTTATCATTTTAACTCTTTTTTATACTATTATATTTCAAATTTCTCTTTTCCCTTCCCATGGGTCTCAATACATCCTCATTCCTGATCCTTTCTATCAATTTGGTTTTCAACATTCTCTGATAACACCACATTTCCCAAGCTTCTATCCCTTTTTTTGTGTTCCTGTTGTCCAGGACTCGCATCCTTCAATGTTATACTCCAAATATACGTTCCAAGAAATCTCAGTCTTATTTCCAAGACGATAATTGCCCTAAATACGAGTATGTCTCCTT
This sequence comes from Acanthococcus lagerstroemiae, assembly GCA_031841125.1. Taxonomy (NCBI): domain Eukaryota; kingdom Metazoa; phylum Arthropoda; class Insecta; order Hemiptera; family Eriococcidae; genus Acanthococcus; species Acanthococcus lagerstroemiae. Next base: position 35,516,330 of record CM063108.1, on the reverse strand, counting down.
GTTGAAAAAAAACCTCTCTTAGCTTGTTCTATTCTACAAGTACTCTTTATTTCTGTTTTACTTATTTTATCTTGCGTTACCACACTACGTACATATTAACATTCTTTTACCGCCTTTATTTTTTCACCTTCATATTTATTGGATTTTGTTACCATCGACTGACCACCACCACCACCACCACCACTTTGTTTATTTTTATTTACCTTCATTTTCTATTTTATTTTCAATTTTTCATTCAACTTTTTAAATGTTTTCTTTAGTTTACATCTCAACTTTTTTCTACTATTGCAATGCCATATACGAACCGTAATTATTCTAACCGTAGGCTCTAGTATTTTTACCCCCGATTTCCTTTCATTCATTTCTTCAATAACTATTTATATAAATACGTTAAACAGTAATGTTGATAGACAGCAATAATGTCTCACTCTTTCTTAAATTCTCGTTTCTCCCATATCACTCTTTATTTGTATTTCAGACTTTGAATTCTAACATAAGTTCCATATTACTCTTTTTTCTTCATACTTTTAACCATTATCACCTTCAACATTTGAAACATTTGTGACCGTTCAACATTATCAAAAGCTTTTTCTAAATCTACAAATGCTACGTATGTGTCTAAACCATTTTTCCATATTTTTTCTAATAAAATTCTTAAATATAGAATTGCTTCCTTAGTTCCTTCATCTTTTCTGATTCCAAACTGATCTTCTCCCACCCTGTCTTCCATTTTATTTTGTATCCTCTTATATAGTATCCTTGCTTAAATCTTTAATTCATGCGGAAGTATGAGCTTATAGTACGATAGTTTTCACATTTGCCTCCTCGATTATAATTGACCAGCTTTTTCGAAGTTCTACTGGCATTCATCCTTCCTCATACATTTGCAAATTAATTCATACAATTTTGCTCTAACATTATCACCACTCCTGCATTATTCGTCAATAACTCACTAGCAATTTCATCAATTCCTTCTGCTTTACCAGCTTTCATTTTTTTCTGAGCTTTTTCAAATTCTGATCTTAGAATAGGATCTCAATTTTCTTCATCCTCCACACTATCTTCTCTTTCCATACATTTACTTATACCTGCTCCATTCTTATAAAGTTTTTCAACATATCTCACCCGGTTTTTTACTTTGTCTTTTTTAGACTCTTACAACGTTCCTTGTTTGTCCGTTAAATTATTTGTTCTCTTTCTTCTGGCTCCAAAATATCTTTTGAATATTTGTAACACGCGTATGCCTAATTGGGATTCTTGCTTCAATTTACTTCTCAATTCCATCAAAATTTCTATCATTTTTCTTTTGCCTTCTTACATTCTTTCTTTATTTGATTTCTTCTAGCCTTATATTTTTCCTTACTTTCTCTGTCATCGGCTTGTGTTTACTTTCTTATTTCCTCTATCAATATTTCACTTTTCATCCATGGTTTTTCTCCCTTCTATTATTTGACTGCCTATTTTCTTCCTTGCTCCCAGATTTACTGCTTTGTTCGCTATCCACTACCCTTCAGTATCATTTTCTTCCGTTGACTTGCAAGGTTCTGTCATTACTTCTTTCTGATGTTCATCTCTTTTCGTTACCTCTTTTAGTAACGCCAAATTACATTTTGTTTTTGCATTCTTCTTATTCATCTTTTTAAATTTAAACCTACATTTCATTACTATTAAATTGTGGTCACTATCTACATCCGGCCCTGGATATGTTTTATAATAAGTACAATATTTGATTAGTATATTCTCTTCTGGCCATAATATAACCTAGGTACTCGTATATGAAATCTTTCATCTACTGAACTTTTCCAAATGTATTTTCTTCTCTCATGATTTTTGAAGAGAATCTAACTAATAACTGTAAAAATATAATTGTAGTAGTATTGAATGAATGAAAAGAAGAAGAGAAAAAAAAAGAGGAAAGAGGGAGTAAGTCGAAAGGCCGGTTCGTTGGTAAATTAAGGGAAACTAAATGAACTCTAATTTAACGTATTAACTTTATTCTACAAAATGAAGATATAACCGATATTGTCTGTTAATCAAGCAAGTTAGGCGAAAACCTTGTAGGCGCGAGGGCCGGATCTTTGGCGCGTCTGCCGATTGGTACCACCTGGAATTTAAGATAATAATCGCGTTTGAGTACCATGATTCGAAATCTAGCAAGACATGTAAACTGTGAGGTATGACCCTCATGATCTGTCCCGTGGCTTGAGTGCAAGCCACACTGCCTCGTCGACCAGTGCAAGGTATCGCAGTAGGTACGCCGCTAATCCACCCTGGCCACACTTGTGCGGGGGTTAGGGGATCTCCGCCTCGAGGCCTACGTACTCCCTGAGTACGGACCGCCCTGCTACGTGAGACCGCTCACGTGAGGCTGTACGTCATATTCTCGCCTGAGCATCCCGCTCTGCATAATGAGCGTACGTCGATACCCGGCAAGACAGTCTGAGTATGCGCAACTCGTTATCCTAATTAATATAATGAAACAATTCAATATCGAAGTAGGGTAAGCCTACGAAAAGATTGGTACTCCGTGAGTAAACTCACCTAAGATGCAATTTGGCTCGTCCAGCTGCCACTTCACTATCACTGTACGAAATACGATACGGAACAGACGACTCTCGCAATGGTAGCCTGTCAAAGAATGCACCAAGCATCCCGGGGTCGTCCCTACGAGTTCCTGTCCGCGTGGCGGAAACACATTATGCAGATATGTAGGTGGCAGCTAGAGCCTGTTTTTGCACCATCAGTTGGGGGATGAGAGAGGATTACCTGCTCGTGAGAGCCAGGTACGAGCTAACGAAATGACTTCGCTGCAGCGAATGCTGTCTGCAGTGATTCCTAAGATATTGAAGCCATGCATCTCAAAATTAGGGAACTAAATTTTACCATTTCTCTACATAACTAATTTATATTCTTCACAGAATTCCGTGAGCCTCGACTCTTTTTCCTTCCGCTTCCTTGATTCTTTTCTTTCTCCCATTCTGGCATTCCAAACTACCAGTATAATAATGTTTTCTATTCCTTTTACCTTCTCTTTTTCTAATTTTATCTCAATCCAAGACCTAGAATCCGCACTTTCGAGCATTACCTCAGAAACGTTGGGGAGGGGGGCTGTTAGGGTAATATTAACGCTCTTCCCTTCCGGTCGAAAAACCGGCCTAGGTCGAAATCTGGTGAATTGCTACATGGGCTCGAACCCGGGACTTCGGGATTCCGAAACCAACGCGCTATCCACTCGGCCAACAAGACTTCCATATTCCTTTTACCTTTCTTCATACTTCATCAATTTCTTCACAAATCTTTCCGACTTCTTCCCGATAACTTTCTGTTGGCATATGAACTTGGACTACCACTAAAGATACCGGTTTAGCTGAAATTCTCACCATTAATATTCTCTGACTATCTTGGGTATAACTTCGCATATTCCCTACAGTTGATAATAGCTATGGCTGCTTGCCCTCTTTTCGCTGTTGTATCAAAAATTGTACTCAAAATTTCATAAGAATTCTAAAACTGGTGTAACCCCTCTAGTATCAGAGGTCCGCAGTTCAGATCGTTAAATCTTTATTATTCTTTCGATGTTCTTTCCGTTAGTTATCTTGGAGAAGCATCTCAAATTGAAATTATTAGTGATCGGACTCGCAATGAAAGTTCGCCATTCCTCGAACTTTAAAAATTTTTATCCTCTTCAATCTTGGGTATGTGCCATGCATGTAGATAAGCGGTGCACTATCAACTCCTATCGACATATTCAGCAAGAAAACTCTGCAGAGGTTTCCAATTCCGGGCGATTTACACTCCGCGGTGCATGTCGGGCCAAAAATGACGCCGGCTGTGACGAGCGGGTATGCGCGAGTTCAAGTTATTTCGAAACCAGCAACAGCCGAGATTATCAGGGGTACGTGGGATCATCCGTTTTCAAAGAGTGTCGGAGGCTGTAATATAAATCGAAGAAATTAATTAACGACCACGTTCCGTCGTGATCTTTGTTAGTTAGCATTTGCACGCACACCGAAGTTCTGGCCGGGGACGAGCGAGGGGAAAAGTAACCTGGATTTTGTTCGGGCGGCGGGTATTATACGGCTTTCCAATTATCGCAGAAAATTAACGTGAAATGCGAAATGAGGGACGGGACGTTTCGTTTATTCATTATGTATGATAATAATATACTGGCGGAGAAAGAGAAAGGCTGTTTCTATAAGGAAAATGTTGATTATTCGTCATCTCCCCGAGAAGAGGTTCGGTGGGTTTCAAGAATTGTGTAATTCGTTGATCTTCGCTGCAGTGAACGTTTTACACGTTGCGAGGGATCCGAATACCAGTTCTGTCTGTAGTTGTGTGTAAGCTTCTGTGGGCTGCTCCACTTATTTCAGATGCACAGGTACCAGCTGGTTTTCATCAGGTATGTTGACCTAGGGAAATCCAAGCAGACAGGTCCATACCTATGTGGTCGAAGAGCGAAGTCAACACGCGTTGATTTAGTTTCGTTCACTTTGATTTTCCACAGTTTAGACCACGTCGCGACCTCGTCTACAGCAGTTTGAAGCTGCGAGACCGCTGAGCTGTAGTCTTTGTAAGTTGCCAGAATAGCCATATCGTCTGCGCGAATATGGCTACCATAGCACTGTCGGGCTTGGGAATATCTGCTGTGTAAAGCAGGTAAAGATATGGCCCTATGGCACTTCCCTGCGGGACGCCAGCTCTTATTGGTCGTGTGCTAGAAGTTGCTGACTCGTAGGTGACGGCAAAATCATGATTTTCCAGGTATGACTGGATGACAGCGTAGTATGGTCCTGGAAGCATAGACTTGAGCTTGTGGAGCAGCCCCTCATGCCAGACTCTGTCAAACGCCTGGCTGACATCCAGGAATACGGCGGTGCAGAACTCCTTTTCTTCCAGAGCTTGATCTATGACTGACACCACTCGATGTACTTGGTCTATGATCGAATGCTGTTTCCTGAAACCAAACTGATGGTTCCGGATCAGTTTTTTGCTCTCCGCCATCGTCAGCAACCTGAGCAAAAGTTTCTCAGACACTTTAGAGATGATGGTCGGGAACGAAATCGGCCTGTAGGACAAAGGAAACTTCGGTGGCTTGGCAGGCTTAAGTATCATGATGATATTCACAGTTTTCCACCTCCTAGGGATGTAGTGGAGTCTTAACACAGCGTTGAATATGCTCGTTCGGAAGACAATACCTTTTTTTGGTAGCTCTTTCAGTACTTGTGGAGGTATCGAGTCGTAACCAGCTGATTTTTTCGGGTTCAGTTGATCCAGCTCACGTGCAATGTCTCGGTTCTTAATACGTTCAGTCATATCAAACGTGAGTTCCGGTTGATTAAAAGAGGTTATATCGTGAGTTGAAAAGGCGCCAGTGAGTTGTTCAGCAAAGAGGTCAGCTTTGTCGTCGTCTGATCTGGCCCACTCACCGGTCGTCATCTTTGAGAGAGGTACACCAGTGGCAGGTTGCTTCAGCCGTTTGGTCACTTTCCACAGGGAATAACCAGTGTCTTGTTAAGCGACAGGTTGGTAAGGTAATTCTCAAAGGATTTTATATTGACACTTCGGATAAGAGCAGTAACGTCTCTAGACAACCGACTGAACTGCTGCCTATCGGCCGGGAGGCGAGTATGCTGCCATTTTTTCGACAGGGCAATTTGAACGAAAATATATATTCGCGAGGAGAAGGTCGCTGCACACTCTGTCGATGAAGAACAACTTTTATTATCATCAATATTTCGTATCACGCTCTCTTTTCGAGATAGTAGCGCAAAGCAACCAGTTTATAAACTCAAGAGGGTCACCCGCCGGTGGGTGACACGACACTTCACGTGTTAAACTACTGAAATGTGATGTTAACGCACTTGAGGGGTAAACAAACATGAAATGTTTGAAAATATGGCCCACAGTTCTGTTCGACTGAGTCGACAATCGGGCATTGAGAAAGGTATTTTTACTCGAACTGTTCTGCAACGTTGATACACCATTTCATGAACTTCTTCGGAGTTTACTGTCGAATACGTCCAATGGAAGGAATGATTAGGTTTATTTTGTCGACCGAGAAAGAAAATGAAGAACATTAAACTAGCAGGCAGTTGTACGCGATGTAAAACGAACTTACACGGAAAACAAATGTTTACTTTGCTCCCTGTGTAGCTCGATCTAATTATTAAAAACGAGAAAAGTTTTCGCTAATTATACCGCGTATTAAGACTTATTACTTCTCTCCGGTTTGGAAATTATTCGCATAAATCACCGGCGAATGATTGCGGAAGCAGCCCATCTTCCCAAAACCCGACCGTAATTTTAATTTTTTCTTCTTGCGGAGCTGTGAGGAGACGGACGCTGAAAACGAAATTCGGAAACGGATGGAAGAAAACGATTTTTTTTTTCTTCCCCGCGAATATATAGACTATCTTGAAAGCTTTAAACTTCTGATTTTACTTTCAAACGACCATTCGCATTCGCGTTTCAACTCATGAATACATTTTTTAGAATAAGGAAGGGGGGAAGGGGAGTAAAATGAGGCGAGGAAGTCGAAGGTAGAAAAGAAAATATTCGATGTGCCGAAAAGGAACGCGAGAGAAAAAGACAGAGCAAGAAAGGCGAATTAATATTCCCAGTTTGCCATTTGTTGAAGTTCAATAATCCGAACGAAAATGAGATCATTATCAACACCGTAATTTCCCGAATTCGATTTTCCTCGACTTATTTTATGTATAGGTATAATTTATATAGAAAAATAGGCGACGGAAAAGAAAAGGAGGAAAAAAAAAACAAGATTGAACGAGGAGGAATAACAGCGAAAATGTGTATTTTACTAACGCCATCTCGATCCTGTTTTTTCCTGCCCGTATTCATCAGACTGGGGACAAGAATAACGTCGACATTTTTTTAAGCTTCGCGAACCGAGTAAATAATTAATTTCTGCTTTCTCGGAATTCGCTCCCCTAAAAATTGTGTGTAATTCGGTAACACAAAAAAAAGAGAAAGCAGTGGAAAATGGAGGGGAGGAGGAGGAGAGACCTTTCACAATACGGCGTGAAAATAATGTTCGTGTTTTAAACGCGCGATAATTTCGAATAATTCGGACCGTGTAAACGGCGCTTTGCCGTCTTCCAGTATAATGTTCTTTGCGAAGCCGGAAAAGAAGGAAATTTTCATTAGCATGATGGACGAGGCTCATTGGAGCGTGTATGATATCTTAGCCCTTGGCGCCGACAGATTTGTTCGCTACGTTTAATATATGCTAAGTTGGCGTGCCGGCGAAGGGGACGAATTTTCCTTTCTATATTTTGGTACCCGCCCGACCCGACGTTTTTCTCCCTCTCGTATTTTTCTCATTTTTCGTGGTTTTTTTTTGTCCTCTCGTTTCGGCTTCTCGCGTCGCATCCTCCGAATAATTGTGAAAATCAAGTTTAAAGAAACAACGGCGTAAGTAGATAATGCCGCTTTGTGATCCGCCATATTTGTGTGCGTGTGTTCGTAAATGTAGGCTCGTATATGAGTGCACATTGAGACAGGCCGCACGTTCCACCCACGTGCTCTGTCGCATTCTTAGGTATTATTGGATTTCCCGCTGTCCGGCTCCGTCTCTTTGTCGGTATAACACCATCAACATTTCAAGGCCAGAGTAAAAACTCGCGAAGAAATTCAATTCTGAAATACTACTTTTTTCTTCGTTAAATATGCGAGGTTCTATTCTGACCCTTGAAAAACTGTATAAGAATGGAGCAAGTACACGTAAATGAATGGAAAGAAATGATAGTGTGAAGAATGAGGAAAGAGATCCTACTTCGGGATCAGAATTTGACAACGCCTTGTAAGAAATGAAAGTAGGTAAGGCAGAAGGAGTTGATGAAATTGCTAGTGAGTTATGAGGAATGCAGGAGAAGTATTTCAAAAAAAAAATTTGCGTGAATTAATTTGCAGAATGTATGAGGAAGGAGTAAAAAGTGTACAAAGAAATAGTAAACACCAAAAGAAAGAAGATACCTTAGAAAACAATAAAAACATGGAGAAATTAAAAAGGAATTTATCCCTTCGCTCACAATTCACTACATACCTCATAGATACAAGGTAACAGAGTCTACGACAGAAACGAAATGAACAAAATAGCCACAGAATACTACACCGAATTCTACACGAAAAAAGCAAACCAAAATACAACCGAGGACAGCTTCCTCAATGAGGGCATCGAACTGTAGACCGAGCCACCCTTTCTACACGCAGAAATTAAGCAGGTTGTCAGTAACTAGAAAAAGAATAAAGCCCCAGGAAGCGAATGTATAAAAAACGAGCCAATAATGTACGGGGGAGAAGGAATGACCGAAGCACTAAGTACGCTATTTAATAAAATTGTGGGAACGAGCATAATACCCAAAGCATGGAAGTTTTCGGATATCATTCTCCTGTTTAAAAAAGGAAACTGACACCACATTGAAAATTACAGGCCAATTAGCTTCTCACCTACCATTTCAAAAATCTTCTTCACAAGCTAGCAGAAACGAGTACTAGAAAATTTTTGGAACTGCAGCAACCTCCAGAACAAGCTGGTTTTAAGAGAGGTTATTCTACTCTCGACCACTTTCATCCATTAATCAAATTATAGAAAAATCACAAGAATATGGAATGGAGTTGAACCTGGCATTCACTGACTACAACAAAGCCTTCGACTCTCTTGACCATAAATTCATACTAAAGTCACTGCAAAAGCAAAGGGTTCCCACACAACTAACAAAACTAATAAAGAATATATGTATGCAAACCCCCCAAGCCGCATTATAACAAATGTGCTCACCAGGGGGATCCAGTGTCTCCCATTTTATTAGGTAATACAGCTTTGGAAGAAATCCTAAGGAAGGTAGAATGAAAAGAGAAAGGTCTACAGATAAAAGGAACAAAGCTATCAAACTTGAGATTTCCAGACGATATATGTAGTGCTTATATCGGAATCAACGGAGGAGCTGGTAGGAGTGATAAGAAAGATGAACGAAAAAGGGAAAAAGGCGGAACTGTCAATAAACATCGGAAAATCGAAAATTGTAACTACAACCCTAAACCCCCCAAAAATAAAAGTCGAAAAGAAAGAACTGGAAATAGTATCGGAAACAATCATTTACTTGGGACAAACAATTTCATTAGAAAATAAAACAAAAAAGAAATAAATCGTAAGATCACTTGGGCATGGAAAAAATTTTGGGCTCTCAAGCATATCTTTGAAGGAAACTTCAAAAATGAACAAAAAAGCGAAATCTTAAATATGTGTGTCGTTCCAGTTCTCACGTACGGCTCCCCCATCTGGTCCCTCACCTCAAGGCCAATAAAAAGAATACGAACTGCCCAAAATTCAATGATGTGATCAATTCTAGGATGTAAATTAAAACATCAAACCAGCATTATTTAACAACCATTAACAACAGACTGCCGAATATAAACAACTGGATACAGACCATCCAAAATCTGAAATGGGGGTGGGCGGGACACGTAGCCGGGCTACCTCCTAACCAAAGGGCATATCAAACCACAAACCACGTTCTGGTTTCTAGGAAACAGAAAAAAAAAGAGAAAAAAAAAAGAAAAGAGGAAACCCAAAATTAGGTGGAAGGAAGAGATTGATCTGTTCCAAAAAAACAAACGATTCCAGCAAATAGCGCAGGAATGAAAGGAATAGGAGAGGGTAAGATACACCATTGCCCGATATGGGCTGGGTACATTCAGGGTATATGCCGCTAGCGTATACAAATAGGAACGAAATGTAGTAGGTATAAATAGACCATAAAAACACGGTGTGTCGACAAAACACCACGTCATACCTGTGAAAGGTCAAAATTTATACATTTTGACCTATAAAGTATCGGAATTTAGAAGATACAGCCTAGAGACGACCATTCCGGTGAATGAGGCACACGTGAACAATGTCCCCTCCCTCCTCCCTTCAGATATCCTTGCAACCCCCCTCCCCGAACAGGAAAAAGCAAGTATGACTTACAGTCGTAAAAGTCTTGTATTCATAAAATTTGAAGGAAAAAAACAAGTAAGTTAGTATTATAAAAAAGAACGAAAAAAAGATTTAGCTGGCTCTAAGTCGAGATAAAATCGTGAGACCAACTCTGAAAGGTGCTTTTTGACTTCCTTAACCAGAATGCGCTCAAAACTCAATTTTCGATTTTTTGGACTAAACGCGTTTTGGAAGTCAGGTCCTCAATTAACAAATAAAGTTCAAACTGATATCAAAAAAAGATTCCAACACAAAGTGCCAGTCAAAGTCAAAAATCAGAAACGCTTGAGCAGCTAAGGCGCATGAAAAGAGAACGAATATTTTCGGTTAATCGATTGTCATTTTCATGAGAGAAATAATCATCTAGGAATTCCCGATTCTAGTTCAGGAAGCCTGTCATAACCATCAGAATCCCGATCTACTCTTCCATGATTCTATCCACTTTCCCAAACCTAAAATAAGAAGTACAGAACTGCTGACATAAGGCCGAATTCCCGTTTTTCCATAGTAAATTTATAGAGAAAAGGAAAAAATTCTAAAGTTACTCTACCACATACCGAAACTCCTCCAATAGTAAAACTGTAACCATTACCCACCCCCTGACGTAATAACCACAAAACTTCAAGTGAGAACTTCCAATATCCAAGTGAAAATTTCCAACCAATGAAAAATCTCAACAATAGAGCAATATCTACCTCATTGTTACCCCATCCCAACTCGAAATGGGAGAAAAAAATGAGAAACAAAATTAAGAACTATGTTACCACCTTCCACTCTTCTAATAAATAGCAGAACTGAAATAGATATTATCAAGTCCATCCTCTCCCTCCACCTTTTAACTAAAAAGAAGTAAAGACTTCCAAGATCCAAGTAAAAATTTTCAATAAGCAAAAAATGTCAGTAAGAAAGTAATACTCACCTGCTTCATTATTACCTTCCCTGATCCATCTCCACTGAAATTAAACTTTATCATCTTCACATCCCATGCATTTTCACTTCAGTTGCGCAACATGTACATTTTCGTTCATAAATTTTTTTAGAATGCTGGGAACAAATTTTGTTAATTTTATCGGGTGGAACTCTATTAGAGTTTGAAGTCGGTAAATTTGATTTTGACATTCTTTCGAGGGTTCCACTCCTTGCGGCCGGACTGAAATGGACTGAGATCAAATTTTCATTTTCTCGACATGGTAATTGTTCATAGATTTTCGAAATCACTAAACTCAAATTCGAAGATGATTTTGATGTACAGATTTTTGAAATCACCGAACCCGATTCTGTGCATGATTTTTGACCCCGACCTTACCCAGTTCTTTTAGAGGGATCTGTAAGAAGATCTGAATCATTTTACTCACAAAGTAGCATTTTGTGAAAGACCCAGATTGCTCTGGAAACCGTGTGGGAATGATGAACTTTTGTTAGTCGTACCCATCTGATAAATTTCTTCTCAGCACATCGCATACTGACCTTCCTGTAGTAGCAACTTCACTTTTTGGAAACGGCATCTTCATTTCTTTACGAGCCAGACAGGAGCCGCCCCGAAGGTGTAAAATTGCGAATGTTTATTTCTCTATAAGATGGGCTAGTAAATAAGCAATTTTCGAGTTTATCGCTCGATTGCGAGTTTAGTTTGGTTATGATAGCAACTCGTATCGATATGTTTATTATTTATATTCGTCATTCCGTCACTTTTTTTTTATTTTACTTCAGTAGCTGCAGGGAGATAGCGCGGGAGGAAAGAACATTGTCGGAAAATGATGTTCGTCAATAAAAACCAGCAAACGGAATGAAAAGGATACGTATATATATATTCCAATCTTGGCTGCGGCACTTCGGCGCCCAGCAGCTACGTTAGAATTTTTCGAAAAGCTTGTTTTACGGCATCTGCTGACATTATTTGGCGCGCACGACAACGAAGGTTGAGAAGTCGTAAAAAAATGCGAGAGTTTACGAGGGGCTGCGCGGTCCGAGTTGTCAAATTGGAATCGCCGATTATTATTTTATCAACACTGCCTGTTTATAAGTACTTCCGGGGACTAAACTGATTATAGACCGAAGATAACAACCCAAGTATTGCATGCTGATTCGCCCGATAATGTGCATACCACGTTCGCAGGTATACCGGGTAAGATAAAAGATTACACGAACAGTGCTAGCTGAAGTCTGAATCTGAATGCAATACTAGAGAGCACAGAATTTCTCACCACTGCTGCCAGCCTCAAGACAAATATTGAGACAAAATCTCAAAATTTTTAAGAAAACCTTAAGAGTTTTCAAGAATTTACATAAAACTGAGAGAATATGCATTTCTTCTTCAACTTTTTCACTTCCAAAATTTGGAAATGGAAAATCTATCGCCTTATGGGAGTAATAAGCGTTCAGTTTTTACACAGCAACGGCAATGTAAAATACATCTGTGACCTATCACAAGAAAAGGGCCCTTAACGGCATTAAAATATTTTGATGCCACTAAGTGCCCTTTTCTTAGAACAGTTCGATGCCACTAAGGGTCTCTTCTTGTGACGGGTCACATCTCTACGTTATATGTCTGATGAGTCAGTAAACATTTTATTGTTGAGAAACATAGAAAAGGCGAAAATTTTTGTCTCAAGATTTTTATGGGAAACCTCAAAATTTTTTATGAAAAATCCTGGGACTTTTCAACAGGTTTAGTTGGCAGCACTGTATTCTTTCTATTGTTCTCTACCGCTTGAAAGAGGTATTCGACTAGTTGTAAAAAAGAGGCGGGGGGGGGGGGGAAAGAAGAAAGGCCTTAGAAAGCTTCAGTGTAGAAGTCAGTAACGAACGCAACACGAGAACGCCTTCATTGGGCTCTAACTGCATAATATAAACTGAAAGTCGCGAGAAAGCTCTACAATTGCACAAGGGGTGAAATGTAAAAAAAGGAAATAAATGTTCCAGGGAGATCAGCTGAGATAAAGGGGCTGAAAAAACTAGGAAAAGTAGAGGAACAAAAAAACAACATACGCAAAAATTGTGAAAACGACGGAGAAAGGACAGTGGCACAGGCAAGAATTAAGGTAAACTCTGAATCATGTACAAGTACCAGAAGAGTTTTCAGTGCATTGACTACAGCCGAAGAGTTTCTCCAAGGAGTCTGGGTGAGCTTTAAATAGTCTAAACCGAGCCCAACAAAAGCTTGGAGTCTCAACCCGGTCTTGAATTCCTGAATAAGACGGCCAAGCTCTAAAAAATCTTATACAAGTTTGAAAAGGCCCTGAAAGAGTCTTGAAGAGTCGAATGGCATCTTAAAACAAGTCTCAAAGTTTATTTACAAGTCTTAATCAATTCTAAAAGCATCTTAAACACGTCTAGAAGCGTCTTGCGAAGTCTTAAATAGGTCAAAATGAGTCTTAAATAATTCTGAAAGATCCACGAAGATACTCGAAGTGTCTACACTACCACCATCCTATCTTTACACTCGTTTATCTCGAAAACTTGTTTTAACACAAGAGGCGTATTTCATAATTCCAAATAACATATGATATGAGGAGCGATTTTCCAAAACGACCTCTGTCCAGTTTTGTATTTTTTTCACGGGGAAGAAAAAACTTGGTGTATCCCTATATTACACCTACATGTCACGGTTGACAGTCGGGTTGCCTAGTAGAACACTTACAGGAATTTATCTCGTTGAAATATTGAATGTACCTTGTACAAGAGACGCGCATGAGAGTCACGAAGTGGGGGACCTCCTGGATAGAGGCCGTTTTGGAACAACATTCTTGAATTATTAGTTTTGGTTTGGCACAAAATTAGACATACTGTGTCTTTCAGTAGATTCTAATTCATAAAATTCTCAAGATAATGTCGACTCCTCTATTGTAATAAAAATATTGGAACAACTTTTTTCTTCTCATTGCGAGTCTATTTTGGCTTTTTGCATGCGTCAGATTCACGATATCGTGATTTTGTTCTGGCTAGAATATGTATTACTAGATTCCTCACTAAATGGCGCTATAAAACAATTTTTCAAAAAAAAATGGACAGAGGCCGTTTTGGAATATCGCTACTCATATTAACTAAAAATTGTGTTTAATAGTAAAATTACTTACACTTTACGAACAGAAGTGACCAAATAATTCAATTGGACTCACCTGTAACACAAAGAAATACAAGGAATGTTAATTTTTTAAATACGTACATTATGTTGTTAATAAGACGAGTTAAACAAGTCCGGGGAAAGTCATAAACGAGTTTTGATGAACATTAAGGAATCTCTCATGAAAACCGACTTTTCATTTTTTTCCAGATATGCCGCATGGTACATAAGTCACTGTGTGTAGGTAAAGAGAGGCGTAGCAAGCAGTTATTTCCGTCCTTTCTTCCTCCTCCCTTAACCATCATTTCACAGTTTCCTGAAAAAATGGTTTTTGGCAATCACTAGTGTTCATTAAAAGTAACCAAACAACATTTGAATTGTCTCCTGTTCGTCGTATCTAAAAATTCCGAAATTCGGGTGGAAAGAGTTATTCGTCTGATTTCGAAGTCGGATTTGAAATTTGTGCAAAAATTTAATCATGAAGTGCTGATCTCCCTGTCTGAATTTTGGTTTCTTTTCGACTTTTAAAAGGTCATCAGCACAAAAAATTGACCTAAACATACGATATTAGTTTTCTAACGATATCAAACGTGTAAAATAGGGACTCCTTGAGTACTGAAAGGCCATTCAGGGTGTCAAATGAAAATGAAAGTTTCTACTTCAAATGAACAACAAAAATTCACAAAGCTTTCATGACCTTATTCAATTGTGTTTTTTTTTTTTAATTTCCGAAGAAGCCAGAAAACTTTTGCGTTTTGATTTTTACTAATATCTACTGATTCTCTCATATTTTTCAATAATTTTATTAAACTTCGTTTTAATTTCTATACGTTTTTTCAAAAACTGCTTAGATTACTATTCTGTGATACTCTTCTAGGTACGGTTTAGACTCTTTTCGCCATATCTAAAATAATTAAAGTGGACAGTCTTCCAGCTTTGTTCAAGACTATTTTCAATTCTCTTCCGGACTACAATGAAAGAAAGAAAAGAAAAAAATGCATTCATGATTTGGATGGAGTACTCGCATCCCGGGATCTATCGATGAGCCACAACGTAATTATACTTTCATTAGTACTTAATAAATGTTTCGGTTCTTACATCACTACTTGTTCTTCAGAATAGCTACTTTTGTTTAGAATGATTTTTCCCTGTCTTTTCGCGGTTTTCCAGACCAATTTTCCCAAATTTTTCCAGACGTTTCTCAGCTAGTATTGTGTACAGCTTTGTGAATACTTCGAAAAATAAATAAGTCATTACGCTTGACGCTGACTTCTATTCTTGGAAAATAGTGTATATTCTTCAATTCTCCTTATTCTCAGAAAGTTCCCTGATTTTGATCAACATTATAGCAATTCCCTGACTTTTCTTGGTTTCCAGAAAGCGGCTACCGAGTTCCTCTTGCTATGAGCCAAGGCAGATTGATATCGAACACGAGACCATACAAGAGGCCGCGACTCTTTTTTTTAGTTTTCCGTAGGGGAGATGTGTGTGTGTGTGTGTGGGGGGGGGGTAAATTGCGCATTCAACTTGCTAACTTAAGACAGCTAGAAAATCACTAACAACATTATGTTTACAGACCGAGAATTTATAAAAGGTTGTTGAGTACTTAAACCATTTACCTACACCTATCGTATCTGTAACTCGAAATTTATTGAACCATTATTACTGTTATTGATATTTTTCATTGAAGAAAAAACATAGTATTCGATAATGCAGATTATTTGCATTTATAAAATTAAAACAATTGTGTACACTTACATACAACTTAAACGAGGAAAATGAAGCTTAGTAAGACTATAAAAACAAGCTGTGATGAAGGAAGGTCGGGGCAGGGAGGCACATTGTCGACGAGGCCGTTTTTTGCAATCTCCCAAGAAGCCAAATTATCCTAATGCTCCTTTGGAGAAATGAAAAGAAAGAAAGTTGAGGATGAAGAAAAATGATTTTGTGGAGGGGGTATTTTTCAATAATTTGCCCGGATGCTTATTTCGCCTAAACCTGACACGAAGTGAAACACATATTTCCTTCGAAGCATCTCTAACAACGCCGACCCAAAAGTGATTCTACTCTCACTTTTTGAGGTGAGTTGCACGAAAGTCTTGCTACTCCCAGACGCTGTATTCACATTGAGCCGAGCTAGTCGGGCAATATTCCGATACGAACGAACCAAACCTTCAGCGTCGCGAAGAAGATCAACTTTTAGCGCTGATGACTGTAAGTTTTTCAAGTCTATTCGATAACGCTACGTAAAAATATATCCGCTAAAACACCCCTAAATTTGCATATGTTAGCGAGTAAATTTTTTCACGTCCAAGACCTCCGTATTGTGTAATTTATGTAAGCGCTAGAAAAGAAAGGAAAGCAAAACAGGCACGCACGTTTACCGTCATCGACCTTTTCTACTCACATCTTTTTTTTCTCGAGGAGAGAAGGGTTGGTAAGTTGTACGCAAACTGACGTATATTTCTGGCATGAAATATTTTTTTCATACCCCCTCCTGTCAAACAAATCGAGCTAATTTCAAAAGGGCAAATGGAAACCGCCATCATCAGCGCGAAACTCAAACCTCGTACCGCAAAAAACAAGTGCTGGGAATTTTTGACGTCGACTACACCACGTCAAATGTACGGTATATGTACGAAAAAGATGTAATACGAGTACGAGGTATTCGAGGGTATTAAAAATAGTCATTAGCTGGAAACCTCTCAGCTTAAACGAATTGTGAGCGAGTTCGTCGACGACGAGCTGGCAGCAAAGCAGGAGAGAGGTAAGCAAGAAAGAAAAAAAAAAAAGGAAAAAATGGAAAGAAGGAAAAGTACGAGGGCAAGGAGCACTGAAAAAAAAAAGGGCTAAAAATTAGAGATGGCTGTCACGGAACACTATACATAAACTCGAAAACGTTGGTTCGAGTACTAAAGAATTTAAACGGTGTTTAATGCTTCGTTTTAGTTTTACTTCCGTTTAGGGAACAGACAGCACACACCGAGAGGCCAAAACCAGGCTGCAAAAATAAACCGCGGAAAACAGAAGAAAACTGACTGACCTTTATTCCTGTAGGCTCGTTACTTTACGACCAAATGTGGAGCACAGAATCGTAAGAATCGCAAATCCGATAATACAGTCGTACTTTCTAGCACTCTGAATGTTCGAAGTCACTTGCCGCAAATTAAGCCGGGAACTTCGAGTTTACTTCGTCAAGGAGCAAACGACACAAGTCGAGAAGAGTTTTGAAAGTTGAATATTGCGAAACAGAAGTTCGTGAGCGGGAGCTTACACCTGGCCTGCTGACAGCTTACGCTTCCAAAATTCACGTAATGAGCTTAAACAAAAAGAAGTGAGCTCCGAAACACTTACCCGTCTTTGCTTGTGAGATGGGATGGGATAGAGTTAGCTCATTAACGAGTTCAATCACCTCTGCGCGAACGCGGCACTCGTCCCCCGCATTAGCTCGAGGAGGGTAGTGGGCCTCGGTTACGACATAAATGGCTGCACACGATATTCGTCCCGAAGAGGCGGTATAGGGGAAACCGGAATGCCGAGTTGCGGCCCCCAGGACATCTGATCGAGCAAATACAGCATGATCGAATTGCGGCTGTTGCACACCATCTTACTTTCCTTCTCACTTCAACAGACGTAGGACTGTCGGTGTGGGTGTGGAGCTGGTGTGATTAAAAATGAGATGGACAGTCACGCTGTTGTAGGAGGAAGAAACGTGAACGAGTGCTTGCATGATTGGATCAATTTCGCGATGCCTCTTCAGTTCTCCGCTTGAACTTGATACGATGAATATCACTACCCCTACCCATGAGATGGTATGAAGGTTCCTTCTTCAGTAATTCACGACTGAGAATTTTACTTGGACACTTACATATGTCCTAACAGCTTTCTATTTTATGCTGCTGCTCATGCGTTCCTTTTCCAGCACACCTGCATCACTTTCTGCATGGTTGTGGGTATATTGCGAATCAAAAACTGTTCCTGACTGCTGAGACGAAGCTTGACTTTCAGTTGGGGGGTGAAACGGGTGGAGAAGGAAAATTTGCCGACAAATATTTTTTTAAACTAAAAATTCGCTGACCACCTTTTTTTTTAATTTGAAAATTTGCCGACTTTTTATCAAAATATTTTTCAATGGAACAAAAATGAACAAACAAACAAACAAACGTTCTTAGAAAATGTCAAATTCAAATGAACAGTTTCATAATTTGCCAGCTCGATTAGTGGGGGTGTTTAACCCCTCGCCCGCCCCCAATAGTTTCGTTCCTACGAATGCAGATTGGAACCTTATCCCCCAAGCACTCACATTTACGCACATGAGCATACCTTAGTATGGGAGGGTAAGCTGGAAGGCTGTTAGATACTTGAGCGAAACACACAACTTCCTTTACACATTAAGGTGGTCTTTATTTACTCTTAGTCATATTTTTTGTGAATTTCCACTGATTCGTCTCCTAAATTGATTCTAATAAAATGAATGAATAAATAAATAAGACTACGAAGTTTCAGGTCGATCGGATTAGGGGAATCCGTGCCACAAGCTCCCTTTCATTCTTATGGGAAAAATACATGGCGTTTTGACCTTTGTTCCAGACTAAATTCCCTTCTGAGTTATTCTTCGAAAATGTTGATATCTCAGGTATGTTTCTTCGTGAAGGAAAGTAGGGGATATTTGAACTTTTTTTAATGAGAGATTGGTAATATTGGGCCGTTAGTGAGGGGATTCTGTATTTTGGCAGGGCAATCAAAATGATGAATGCCATGCCAAAGGACACATTAAAAAGTCCATGCCGAAAGAAACAGCGAACAGAAAGTGTTCTATCGTCGATTAGTAGATTCCAAATCAAAAAATTATGTGGAGAGTTAATAAAGGCATTCTAACCCATTAATTAGATATAATTGCATGATGAACGTCTATCGTTGCATAAAGATGACCATGTCGAAAGACACTTTTTCTTCAATTCTTAACTTTAGGCATCGTCACAAAAGAAACGGGATTAAATGTGCGGACCGTATTGCTCTGATAAGAATATACAATTTGACCATTACTTGCGACGAAAAATTACTGAAACTCCTGTTTTGTGATTGGTTGAAAACGAGCCATGCCGA
Organism: Acanthococcus lagerstroemiae; assembly: GCA_031841125.1. Taxonomy (NCBI): domain Eukaryota; kingdom Metazoa; phylum Arthropoda; class Insecta; order Hemiptera; family Eriococcidae; genus Acanthococcus; species Acanthococcus lagerstroemiae. Next base: position 35,497,164 of record CM063108.1, on the reverse strand, counting down.
TGGATAAAAATTTGAAGGACAATTTTCAAAGCTGGCCATACTGACTCCCACCTGTGAAAATGCGATTTCAATGTTACCTTGTGATTCCTTCATCCATTGAAAGTAGCACTACGTTGTCAGTTTGTTCTAATATACAGCTTACAAATTTAGGGAAAAAGAAATAATAATAATAGAAATTTTTCGAGGGATAGCCATGCCGACAGACACTTTAGCATATTTAGTCCAATTTTGACCCTTTAAAAGTGGATTAAATTTGCTTCTGAAAGGTTAAAAAAGTAAAAAATGCCCGTATCATGAATAGCTTGTGAGATAAATGCTGTGGACTGACTGATACATCAACATTTTCGAAAAATAACCCTCCTATATTAACCAGGACTAAAACCCGTAAATTAAACAAATAGACCATTTGCTGTTGGATTCAGCTTGTGACATTGTAAAATAAGTCTTTTGCTTTTAACTTTTAGATTTTAATAAATTTTCAACTCTCTCAAATATCAGGCTCTACGTCAAACAGAGAATTTAGTAAAAACAGAATAGTAACTGAAATTCAAAATTCAACATTTACTACCGACTTTCAAATTTTCGAAATGTCTTCCATATTTCAGCTTTGGTTCAACCTTTCAGATACCATTCGATACTCAGCTCGAGACCTTCGGCTTTTGACTGACTAGTCTCGGACAGGAGTCTAGGGTACTCCATTTTCAGAAACGAAATTTAACTTTCAGTTTTGGGAGGTGGAGAAGAAAAATTTTCCGACAAATATTTTTTTAAATTAAAAATTAGCCGACAACATTTTTAAGAAAATTAAAAGTTTGCCGATTTATTAATCGAAATATTTTTTCAATTGAAAAAGTAAATAAATAAACAAACAAACATTCATAGAAAATGAAAAATTCATATGAACAGTTTCAAAATTTGCCGACTGACAAGTTATTGGGGAGGGGGACACGATCTACAAGCACAAACCCACTTTTCGACTTCATTCTTCAACGCTTCATGTAGGTGAGATTTAAAACCATGTACAACTTTTAGCTTCATTCCTTTTTCGCTTACATATACATTTTCATCATGAACGACTGAATGCACCAATGACGTTCGGTGAGTTTTTCTAGGAGGTAAGCGATAAGTGTAGACAAAGCTATACCGAAGAGTTTTTCCTGCGGGGGCGGGGGGGGCAAAAATTGTGAAAGTTCCAACTGACTCAACTCAAAATTCCCAAGTATCAAAGCAAAAAAAAAACCTTTTAACTTGTTAGAGTTTTTCAAATGACTCAACTCCTCGAAATTCCAAAATATCAAAGCAAAAAAAAACCTTGGACTTATTGGATTTTTCCAACTTCTCAACTCAATTCCCAAGTATTAAAGCAAAAAAAAAAACCTTTTGACATGTTGGATTTTCCCAGCTCCGCCTGACTGAAATAGTAAATTTTCTCAACTGCATGTGAAAAATTCCTACAGGGTGGTAAGTTGCCCCCCCCCCCTCTTGGTACGTTCTCGAGCGTACAGGTAAAGTAAATATCAGAATAAAAGTATGAAACACGAAGTTGTTGCATTCCTGTGTAGGGTCATTCCATATGCATTCATCCTTGTCTGTGACGAATAATAAACATGGCCAATGAACAGTTTTCCACCATCTTTACAATGAGTTAACCACAAAATGTTTTCATATTATCCCCCAAGCACTCACATTTACGCACATGAGCATACCTTAGTATGGGAGGGTAAGCTGGAAGGCTGTTAGATACTTGAGCGAAACACACAACTTCCTTTACACATTAAGGTGGTCTTTATTTACTCTTAGTCATATTTTTTGTGAATTTCCACTGATTCGTCTCCTAAATTGATTCTAATAAAATGAATGAATAAATAAATAAGACTACGAAGTTTCAGGTCGATCGGATTAGGGGAATCCGTGCCACAAGCTCCCTTTCATTCTTATGGGAAAAATACATGGCGTTTTGACCTTTGTTCCAGACTAAATTCCCTTCTGAGTTATTCTTCGAAAATGTTGATATCTCAGGTATGTTTCTTCGTGAAGGAAAGTAGGGGATATTTGAACTTTTTTTAATGAGAGATTGGTAATATTGGGCCGTTAGTGAGGGGATTCTGTATTTTGGCAGGGCAATCAAAATGATGAATGCCATGCCAAAGGACACATTAAAAAGTCCATGCCGAAAGAAACAGCGAACAGAAAGTGTTCTATCGTCGATTAGTAGATTCCAAATCAAAAATTATGTGGAGAGTTAATAAAGGCATTCTAACCCATTAATTAGATATAATTGCATGATGAACGTCTATCGTTGCATAAAGATGACCATGTCGAAAGACACTTTTTCTTCAATTCTTAACTTTAGGCATCGTCACAAAAGAAACGGGATTAAATGTGCGGACCGTATTGCTCTGATAAGAATATACAATTTGACCATTACTTGCGACGAAAAATTACTGAAACTCCTGTTTTGTGATTGGTTGAAAACGAGCCATGCCGATGGATAAAAATTTGAAGGACAATTTTCAAAGCTGGCCATACTGACTCCCACCTGTGAAAATGCGATTTCAATGTTACCTTGTGATTCCTTCATCCATTGAAAGTAGCACTACGTTGTCAGTTTGTTCTAATATACAGCTTACAAATTTAGGGAAAAAGAAATAATAATAATAGAAATTTTTCGAGGGATAGCCATGCCGACAGACACTTTAGCATATTTAGTCCAATTTTGACCCTTTAAAAGTGGATTAAATTTGCTTCTGAAAGGTTAAAAAAGTAAAAAATGCCCGTATCATGAATAGCTTGTGAGATAAATGCTGTGGACTGACTGATACATCAACATTTTCGAAAAATAACCCTCCTATATTAACCAGGACTAAAACCCGTAAATTAAACAAATAGACCATTTGCTGTTGGATTCAGCTTGTGACATTGTAAAATAAGTCTTTTGCTTTTAACTTTTAGATTTTAATAAATTTTCAACTCTCTCAAATATCAGGCTCTACGTCAAACAGAGAATTTAGTAAAAACAGAATAGTAACTGAAATTCAAAATTCAACATTTACTACCGACTTTCAAATTTTCGAAATGTCTTCCATATTTCAGCTTTGGTTCAACCTTTCAGATACCATTCGATACTCAGCTCGAGACCTTCGGCTTTTGACTGACTAGTCTCGGACAGGAGTCTAGGGTACTCCATTTTCAGAAACGAAATTTAACTTTCAGTTTTGGGAGGTGGAGAAGAAAAATTTTCCGACAAATATTTTTTTAAATTAAAAATTAGCCGACAACATTTTTAAGAAAATTAAAAGTTTGCCGATTTATTAATCGAAATATTTTTTCAATTGAAAAAGTAAATAAATAAACAAACAAACATTCATAGAAAATGAAAAATTCATATGAACAGTTTCAAAATTTGCCGACTGACAAGTTATTGGGGAGGGGGACACGATCTACAAGCACAAACCCACTTTTCGACTTCATTCTTCAACGCTTCATGTAGGTGAGATTTAAAACCATGTACAACTTTTAGCTTCATTCCTTTTTCGCTTACATATACATTTTCATCATGAACGACTGAATGCACCAATGACGTTCGGTGAGTTTTTCTAGGAGGTAAGCGATAAGTGTAGACAAAGCTATACCGAAGAGTTTTTCCTGCGGGGGCGGGGGGGGCAAAAATTGTGAAAGTTCCAACTGACTCAACTCAAAATTCCCAAGTATCAAAGCAAAAAAAAAAACCTTTTAACTTGTTAGAGTTTTTCAAATGACTCAACTCCTCGAAATTCCAAAATATCAAAGCAAAAAAAAACCTTGGACTTATTGGATTTTTCCAACTTCTCAACTCAATTCCCAAGTATTAAAGCAAAAAAAAAAAAAACTTTTGACATGTTGGATTTTCCCAGCCCCGCCTGACTGAAATAGTAAATTTTCTCAACTGCATGTGAAAAATTCCTACAGGGTGGTAAGTTGCCCCCCCCCCCTCTTGGTACGTTCTCGAGCGTACAGGTAAAGTAAATATCAGAATAAAAGTATGAAACACGAAGTTGTTGCATTCCTGTGTAGGGTCATTCCATATGCATTCATCCTTGTCTGTGACGAATAATAAACATGGCCAATGAACAGTTTTCCACCATCTTTACAATGAGTTAACCACAAAATGTTTTCATATTGTGATACGTGAAAATGTCTAGTAAAAATCGAACCACCTTTCTTTTACCAGTTTTTAAAAATGGTAATTCTGGTTTAGACTTACCACCATTAAATTTCTAATTGTTCATTAAAGTCGCGAAAACGGATTTTCAATAAGATTTCAAATACGCATTTTGTGGGTAAAAAAAACAACAAAAGAAAACCAAAAAAACCGGAGTATTTAAACATAACGCGTTGACTAGTACAAGAACATAATCACGTTTCACTGTCAACTCCCAATGTTCGTGTGTCGCTAAGCCGAGCCAAGCCAGACTCAAAGTGCTTCCAGAACGCAACCAAACGTACAGGTTTCTTCCCGTTGAACATGCTAGTGTCTTTTTGTGCTGGTAATTACCACGGGGTAAAAGCATAAAAGTCGTGCAAGGTTGTGCAGCATGGAAAGGAAGCATTAGATCCGACGCATACCTCGCTGGCCTATACAAATATACATGTTCAAGGATTGCCAAACGAAAAACAGTATACACTTCTGTTTCAACTGTCTCCTCACATACCTCCAGGGAATTTATTATATTATACTTTTAAGCGTAAGCGTCAATATAGTATCTGTTTCGCACAATATTTCATTATCTTTTATTTGTTACAAGTTTAAGTTGATATTGTACATGAAAACTTATTTTCCCAAGAATTTTCAGGGTAAGCGGCCCTTACTATGCTTGCCTGGAATGCACGCCGCTGGAATGCACACTGATCACTTAACTGCTTGAACTTGCCGTACGCCCCAACTCATGTTAGAGCCCCTAGAAACTCCCGAGTATAGACATTTACCATTTTAAGTGGCTTGGTGCCCGACGATTCACAATTCAATATGTGGAACACGTTAAATGGTTCATGAAACTCTATTTTGAACTGGTACAAAATATTGATGGAAGTTTCATGCACGCGCTTCTATTAGTTTCGGTGCCAACCAGTGGCATTTATATGTGCATATACACACACCCTTTTACACTTTAGATACCAGAACGTAGTATCCAAGGATCTGAAACCTCAGAACAGGTGGACCGACTCAGCATCACTTGGTCGACGATTTACACCTTTCACCTTGGCAAAAAGTACTGAAAAATGGCGCACTGAAGAGCATCTCCTTCCTCGGTGCATCGTGCCAAAACACCCCCCAATCGGATCCCAGAATATTGACGCCGTACAGTACGCTTGTTCACTCCGATATTTCAATGTTTTCGAGATTTTTATTAAGGCAATTAAGTACGTACTACGTACAGCGTTACTCGCCAATATAATTCATCTGTAAAGATTTTCGGTTAGCTATTCAAGGAGTCATTTATATATAAGTAGCACCGTCTCAAATTGGTGCACTGTTACGTCGAACGAGCTTTTATCCCGACTTTCTCCCCTTCATAATAGTTTTCCTTCTTCGGTTCACATGTTCCGACGTCGTGCTCATTTATCAGCCGAATTTCAGTAATTTTTCCATATATATCCTACTTATGAACTTCATAAAGGCGAAATTGAAGTATCGACTGAATACTAATATGGAAGGAGGGAATGCCAGTGACGCGACGGCAGCGATTACATCGAACAAGCCAAGAAGCGTTATCCGCGGGTTTTCCTTCGTCCTAGTTCCATTATCCACTTAAATCCTGATACCCCGACCAGTTGGTCGTCAGTGACTTATACGAGGCAACGTCGTCATTTGAACAGTATTATTTTTATAAAACTTTCTTCCAGATCGTATAGTATATCCGTTGGCTATACATATACATCGATATACGTCTGCGTGTATGTGCAGAGAATGGCGAAGAACGCCTACGAGCCAATTCGGATATATCAATGGACGCTTGTATATCACGATCAAACTGACAGGAGGACAGCACACACTCGCACTCCCTGATTTAGATGTGTACACATACATACGATCTCGCTTGCACAGACAGATCCACTGCGCAAATCTTTTTTCGATGCCCCATAGTATATACGCATTTGTAAGATTTATCGAACACGTTATTTATCGGAGGCCCTTAAGGGTAAAACAAATATCGTTCTATTTCTGGCTGATCGACGGACCGACTTGAATACCAATTCCGGTTGGCTCGACGCACGCAACACGTATAAATAATTCGTCGTCGACGGCCGACTGAAGTGCGAGCACTACTGACATGTAAAGTTATGGGAATTTTCAACGATAAGTCGATAAATAATACTGATTTTATTGAAAAATGTAGAAAAATGTTCCTCACTTGATTCTGACAGTTTTTCGGTAACCACCCCACGAATACCCCCAAATGAGGGCAGGGGGTTGAAAATGGCCATATTTTTCAGCACGCATTAACACAGACCGTGTGAGAGACAGTTTTTCCAACATTTGTTTTTTATTTTACCAACTTGAGCGAACAGAAGGGATGCAAATCAACATCTTGTCCCATTTATACACATTCCCGCCAAGCCTTCCTCGGAACTTTTCCTCCCCCTCCCCTCTATCATCAGAATATAATTTGAAAAAAACAACTTTTTCATTAAAATTTTTAAGACTTTCAGTAGCGCTCATCACGTGATCGAGATACCGGCTGTTGAGGTTTCAAGATCATAAACGTCTTTTTCTCCTGCATTCGGTCCCAGACTTTTCAAAATCACGCTCTTCTTCTTATAATCTATTTTCCAACCGATCTGCCAAGGGAGCATTAGTTTAGTTTTCAGTTTGCTTAATAACTCAGGACATCCGTCCAGCACAGTCATAGTTCAGTTACAGCTCTGTCGCAGTTCATTTGTTTCAGCCCTCGCATAAAGACCTGCTTTTACTTATCGATTCTACTACAATACACCCGCTTTTTACACTCTCTTGCCCAGGGTGAGGGAGGGGCTCTAATTTAAGGGCACTGATAAACACAATATGGACATTGTTTTATAGGGTTGCTCCAATTTAGAAATTAGGGCACCTTGAGTGAGGGAGGAGGGGCTTCAACTTGAAGATATCGACAAATGCAATATGGATCTCGTTTTACACATTTCGGTTGTCACTGAACTCATTTATGATAACAATTTGTCCCTAATTTTAAGACAATGGCATCTGGAGATGGAGTGACGGGGAGCTCTAACTTAAGATATCGATGAATGCATGCCGGTATCTTTCTATTGATTTTGGTCGCTTTGAACTCGTTTCTACTTATGATTTACCCTAAACTCACAAATGGTGGGATCTGAGGAGACCCCACCTAAAGATATCTATGAATGCAATAGGGAAATCACTCCTGGGAAAAATACATGCGTAATCGCTAGTAGTGAAAGAATTAGTAGGGAAGTAGGATACAAACCAACTGGAAATATCAGCTTTCAAAGTTAGAAAATGTTCTACTCGATCCCTATAAATGTTACATTCAGTATGCGGTTTTTTTTTCATTTTATTTCTCTAGGTAGTACTGTAGCGCTGGTAGCTATTGAGCGCCTTCGACGTTTCATAATAAAAGGCATTGACGTTTTAAGACTATAAACATTCCATAAGTACTTAAATTTTCAGTGTTTATAATTTCGTTGCCTAAATTGACGACCTCGTTAATACATGTGATCTGGAATCATAAAATGCTCCTCTGATGTCAAAAAATCATTTTTCACTTTCTTGACAATTCTTATAGGAAAACTCACGCTCTTTCAAATGAAACAAATCGCAGCTTCCATATCCTCATTAGTTTTTCCACAAATTGCACTTAAGAAAATTACGTCAAAAGTTTGAAAACATCAGTTTACAGGGCGTCGTGTGAAACGGGCCTACGGGAATGGCAGAGAACAAGAATTAAAAAGAATTTGAAACGCGGTTGTATAGCAACGCATGAACGCACCACCACAGATGTCCAAGCTATGTACATGAGGCACATTTCATGATTCCAGGTCACAATATAATATATGTATCTGTATTTAAAAAAAAAAAAATTAAACTGGTTTCCCATGCGTGAAATATGAAATTATTGCGAATTCCGAATACATCACCTAAGAGATACAGGGTCCGCCAGAAATAACTTCCACATTTTGAAGATTTATGAATGGCAACACCGATGTCAAAACTGTTTTGTTTTTAGTACATTTGATAAGTGAGGCCGGAAGAGGCTTTTATTAGTAAGAAAAGTTTACCACAACAGCTCCTTGGTCACCAGAAAAACGTTCCCTTGTATAGTAGAGATGTTTCTTAGAAATAATGATTTGTATATTCGAATACGTGAGTTGTGAGTTCCGCAAAAAATTCATCTTGAGACCAAAAGATCCAGTTCCAGATCAAAAATCCAGGACATCGGAACTTCGCAGTCCAGGATGTCACGGTTTTTCGATTAGGAAGTAGGGTTTGAAAGAGAAATGATAAAATTTCGACTTTCAGATTTAATCTCAGATTTTGAAAAGCAAAACTTCGACTTTCGGCTTTCAACTTTTCCATTTTTTCGATTTCACTTTCCAACTTTCAGAAACGGTTTCACTTTTAACTTAAAACTTTCAGCTCTCAAATTTTCTCTCTTTTTTTAATACAACTTTCGAATTTTTCCAAAAAAGAAAAATATATCTTCGTCTTTCAACTTTCAGCTTTTAAAATTCTCTTTTCACTTTTAACTTTCAAATTAACTTTCTAGAAATCATTTCACTTTCAGCTCAAGACTTTCAACTTTCAAAATAACTTTCAAACTAGATTTTTCGGCTCAAAATTGAATTCTTTGCGTTCGAATATACTTAACAATCGTTATTTTAAAAAAGTATCTTCACCATAAATGAAAGTTTTTCTTATAACCAAGAAACCAGTGCGGCAAACTTTTTTTACTCTCAAAAACTTTCCGCTCTGACTTATCAAATGCACTAAAAATAAAACAGTTTTGATATCAGTGTTTCCACGTATAAATTTTCGAAAAGTAGAAGTAATTTCTGGCAGATCCTGTATAGTGATGTAAAACATCGTAGAATTCATTTTTTTTTAAATTTCCATTAGAAAATTTCAAAAAATACCAATTAACGGAAATTTATTAGCAATTAACGTTGAATGATTTTATAAATGGCTTTCATTACATTCTTATCAATTGTCATCACTATGAAAATGATGAATAAATTCAAAAATTTCATTCTGAAATTTATCCTCATGGGATATTTTACGATAATTTTCATTATGTCAAATTTTTCCACTTTACAACACATTACAATGATTTGTTCAGTCGTGTAGGGTGAAATTTTTCATTTCTCCAACATATTATGATGGTTTGTTGATAGTCATAAGGCAAGGATGTTCTTATTTCTGAACATTGGCCTAATGGTGCATTTCCTAACACATAGAATGTGCAAATTTAATAACATCGAATAGCAGAATGGTACCCGTTGTTTGCGTAAACAAATCATACTGCTATGCTGAAAAGCTCATTGTAAAGATAAAAGAAAGGTATATTGAGAAGACTGTGAGTAAACTGCAATTAGATCTGTTTGCGATATCTGTGGGTGCCGCAAAGCATGGAATTTTGATCATACAGAAATGCACAGTGTTGAGTGTATTCACATTTACCAGAATTTTGTTACTCGTAACATGAACAGTTCCAATCATAAGTTGTTGGAGGCTTGCAATCAACTTGCCAGTAGATGGGTGAAATTCGTCAACTGGTTGCCTTGCGTCACGTATATTAGCACAGAATCCAAAACATTTTAGATTAAAATTGAAAAAAGGGTTAATATGCCACAAATTTTGCTCTGTAGATAAGTTCCTCGGACAATAAGGCATCCATAATTCGACAACACTAATTAGCTTATTAATCACAACTATTTAGTGTATTACTCATAACCCCTCCGGCCACAGATGCGATACCCGAAACGGTAGTTTCCGGAGCCGGAGGTGCGATGTCTCAGGGGCCACTTTGGTATGCATGCATCGTCATACGTCCCACCACACCACTTATAATATTACGTGCATTTGAGAGCTAATAAATGATGATAATAATAATAATAATCATAACATAATATGATGAGGTATGACAGCGACAACAATGGCTCCAGGTTTATATAATTTACAATGTCACATGTTGAATTAATTTTTCGATTATATTTATGCCATAAATCATCGATCACTTTCTCTTGATACCCTGCACTTATTTTCTGTTTTCCGTTCTGTTAACGGTTATGCACTCGCTGAAACTGAAAGAGAAGCATCTACATCCCTGGGTCGTTATCAACTGCATTACCAGCGAAATTTAATCGGCTCACTGCGCATGCAAAGCTGGTCTGGGGAAAACTACTCTCATGTTGTAGCAAAGCTTTCTTATGTCATGTAGCTTATCGCTAAGTGGTAATAAATGTGATTGATGAGTTTGCATATTGGGCGCTATCATCAGAATTCAGGAAACAGCGACCGCAAGAACAGCTGATATTACATATACCAGATACCTATATACATTTATTCTTGATTTCTGAACTTTTTATACCTTGTATATACATATACATTCGGAATATAAATGAATTGTACTGCATAACTGGAATTGTTATGTCATCAAGAATTCTAAAACTTTCGCCCGTCAATTCTGGAGCCAAGTCCAAAAGTAAAAACATACCAAAAAATTACACCTGGAAGCTCTATACAGAATGGACAACTATGAATACAGAGAGTGTTGAACATTATACAGCAACATGTACATGCTGCGAACTCGTACTCATGGCAAGTCGCATGACCAGAATGAAGAGCCATATGAAAAAATCATGCAGAAAATGAGATGACACCATACAAAAATTCTTCCTAGAGAAGACCAAGAGAAATATCGGTTCCGAAGGGCTCAGATCAAACCGTAGAAAACTTGACCAAGAAGACTTTTATTCCAAACGAATGCTGTCACACTATAAAAACAAAGCTTAACCGACATACGGCTCGTTTTTCATCTACAATGACATGGAGAAATGGATGTTACTCACTATTTGAATTGGAGGGCTGCTGGCAGTCAAGTTGTAAGGTCAATTTTGTTCAAGTAGTAAACTATATAAAAATGTAATTATGTGATTATTAACTGAAAACATGCTGGTTTTTCCAGCAAAATCAACTTGCCTGCTTCTCACACGCTGCTACTAACGGAAAGTGTATCTATTACTCATTAATGCTCCAGATGCCAGAGCAAAAGTTAAATACTGACGCACTTGCCAACACTGTATTACTGAATGAGCGAATAAACACTCTCAAGAAACGAACAAGACTACGGCCACAACCGTTTAAAAAGTATTCATAATTCAGGGGCAATTCATTCCTTTGCATAAATCGTGCACACCAAATAATTTACAGCTTTTGACACGTGCGCTATTCGTACACATAATACGTGTACGACCATAAGCGTACATACTCGTATTATGCTGACGTGTGCATAACGCAGGTGCTACGATCACCCACACCGCCAGCAGTAGCAACAGGGGCGCCGAAGACCCGTCGACGTGAAATTCGGAAGTCTTAATTATGAATTACAGCGATGACGTACGTATATCGTGCACCTCTACAATACGTGGCTGCTTTTAAAACCTCTACAAGAACCCATTTCATGCATCTATATACATTTCGTTTTAAATAAACTACGTGTATCCGTCGGCATCGTCGTTCCGAGTTGATTAATTTTGACTCTTCTCCTCCCCGAAAGAGTGAGCAGAGCTCGGGTAACTAACGTTGATTGATGAGACAAGCACACGGAAAAGTCATCGGCCGATTTTTTGGGACCCATTTTTCGCGCTTCGAAATTAGAAAACGACTAACAGCAAAAATGAACAGTGCAACTCATGAACGGCCTGGAAGGCGAGCGCTCGGAGTGATGGTCAATTATGCAAACCAGCGTCAGTTGCTCGCACACTTTCCTGATAGGTAGCCATAGTGAGGAGTATTTTGAATTTTGTCCCACCAGCTATACAGTGTGCTCCAGCTGAGTACACCAGTAAGGTAGAGGCTGACAGTACTCAACGAGTAACCCTTCCTCGCAGCGCCCTGATCTACTTTCTCATTATTCGAGCTGCTCTCGTTTTGTCTGTCCAATGGGGAGGGACATTATACGATATACGGTATCGTATCGCGAGTGAGCGAAGGCTTTCCTGTAGCGGGAGAGTGTTCTGGTTGCTTAGATTAAATCTGATATCATCAGTAAAAGCAGCTGATCCTGTTGTGGGGATGGCCATATTTTTGCTGGGACATCAACGGTGCCCTGTAGTTCCGGTAGAACTTGTGTATTGTATCATTTTCTCGAGGTAACTTACCCTCAACCAATGACCTGGGGAGCTTTGGATAATTTGACAAGAAATCGAAGCTCAGCTAACTAGTAAGGATGCACCCAGTGCAGGTTAAAATAATTACTCGACGAGGAGAACAAAAATGGCATGTACATGTATGGCCTATACTCACGACTAAAGAAGCTAAACGCTTTCAAAGTTTGAAAAATAGCAAAGTTTCATTGTATGTTTGATTACAAATTCTAATTCATGATTTTTCCCAAATTAATCATCATTAGGTAGCACATCGGAAGGGTAACAAAGACTTACCGAACTGAACTGTCAGGGGCTACACCAGTTTCAGAATTCTAATTACAAAATGTGAGTATGATCTGTGAATTTCACAACTTTTAATTGTTGTAGCCCTCCAACATTGAAGATAGGCAACAAGTGGTACTTAATAACAATTTTTGTACTATTCATGAGCTACCTTTCAACGGAACAGGTTACAAAATAGATAGTACCACGAACAAAATTCGGAAAACGTCATAAAATTTTGCGTAATTTAAAAATGTTTGAATGAAAGTTCACTGAGTAAAATGTCATTCTTTGTTAAAGATGACTATGAATCGCGACTATTAAGAAAGAGAAAGATTATCACCGCCTATCGTCCATCTCGAAAATAGAACCAGCTATGAAAACTGAAACTTGGACACTTCAACCATTTCATTCAAATTTTATTATTAGAATTTTAATACTACAGCAATTTAACATACTACTCACTGATTATCTTAAAAAGAAATCTGAATTAAAATGAATTATCAGATTCGCAATGCAAGCAAATTAAAAACTTTGAAAACTTCTAGCCCTTCCAATTTTGAGTATATAAGCCATACCTGTACCCAACGTCGCTAGTTCCTCTTGCGGAATAAGTTCACCTTCTACCGGCTTGGCATACTAAGCTCCAACACCTTGTATACAGGGGGCTTCCACAGCTGCATGAAGGAAATCACGCACATTCGTCGATTCAATTTGAATCTGCAGCAGATTAACTGTGATAAATTAATCGCGGTAACCGCGGAAAGAATCGAGAATGGTCAACGGGACAAATCGTACGATATGAGAATTCGAGATCGGAAAAGATTCGTCGTTGAAACCTGTGAGGACTGGGCCATCACCGAGTCACTCAACTTCGAAACAGTTCCCACCAATTTCCTAAAGTCCTGCAGCATCATCGAGCTCACTAATGAACTTTCGTGGTCTAAAAGCAGGTCAATAATAATGGTCGCTCTCAAACTTTGAAAAAAAAACACAGGGAGTGTGCCATAGAAACTTTTAAAATCAGTATAAAAATCTCATTTGTAGCAACTGTCGATCGAATTAGTATGGCGCTCCAATAAAAAACCCATTTACATTTCAAAAGCCTCGTACATCGCGAAGTAAAATATACAACAGCGAGGCGGGCAGACTACTTTTTAAAAAACTTTCAACTTTCCCGGCAATTCAGCTCGGTGTTTTCCTTTTTCAGTCACGAACACTTTTACCAACTTCCTTGAAACTGCTAAACGTGAATTATCGTTGCGGCCGCTGTATTCAGAGCTACGTGCATAATTTCGGTATATTTCTCTTACATCCGAATTTGATGTTCCAAAATAACATTACATTTATGACATGTAAGACTTTTTACAATTAACAAGCTAAACCGCAAGCGTGAGTAAATATATTTTTATATCGATCCGCAATTGTAAGCTTTATTGACCTAGGTGACTCTTGCTGAAAAATGCTTTCTACACGCATCGAAAATGTGCGGCGACCCTCTCCTCGCGAACGCACATTTTTGTAAAAATGGTCCTGCCTGACTACTTTCTGTATAGCACGATGCAAGCGTTTCACAAACGTCTTTTGTCTCCTGCATTCCGTACATCCTGTAAATGACATTTTCAAAACCACGTTCTTCTTTTTACTCTCATGACTCACTCTCTTTTTTCTACTTCATGTTTAGCACTCACAGTAAGATCTACTTCTGCTATTCAGTCGATTAATACACGCGCTTTTTCTACAAACTCTCGGTTTTTGATTCCGAATGCTTTCGCTGCTCTCTCGTACAAACTCTGAAGAGTCCATAAATGTATTAAATGAGATAATAATCCGAAAAAAGTTTTAATTACAGTATAAAATGATTATTTCGGGAAGTACTTGTGTTTCACAAATGAACCCGAAGTTGGTGACTTGTTTACGACTACACTGCTCGTTCAGAAACTCGCAAGTAGGTATTCGGATTATATTCGCTCCGAAATATTAGAAAATCGATTTTCAATGATACTTCCAATCACAAGTCGTTTCACCCTTCACGAGGTATGGTGTCCTGTCCATTTTAATAAGGCTGTTTGGCTGTGTGCTATGTGTATCTTGTTTCCCCGACTTCAACCGAGATTTTTTTCGAAAAGTTAATTTTTACTAGGCTTACGGACTGGGACGAAATCGAAATACCGAAACCGGTAATACCGGAAGATTTCCAGGTGAAAATACCAAAACAAATTTTTAGAAAATAGAAAACCATTGGAAAAACTTCTCCTCCAACTAATACGGAACCCAGTAGTGTAGTGATGAAATTCAGATAATAAAAAACCGAGCCATAATAAATCAGGTTTCGATCGGTCTTCCCCCCCCCCTCACCATCTGATAAAATATGAAACTTGAAAAGGGTTACGTCGTACTTGTGAGTTATGGAAAAATTACATATGTACTTGCAAATTATGTTGTTTTAATATCATTTTAGTCTGACTATGACTTGGTTTTTGTGCTGCGGGAGGAAGCAATTTTTGTTTTTTCATATTACAAACATGTGATACAAGCATTATCGTTGGAACATTTTCTTCTACGGCTCCGACGAAAATATTTCATCAATCTCCAGGTTTGCTAGTAGTTTTAAACATTTTTTTCGAACTCAGCCAACTATTTTTTCGAATTTTTTCATTTTCCTTCTACGTCTAGAAAAATTTCCAAGTCCAGAGAAAAAGTCGGTGAGAGAATATGTTCGCCGTTCATCTAAGATGAAAAACGAAAAAGTTCGAGAAAATGACAAAGTCTCAATAAATTTCAAAGTTCACCAGGAAACCAGGAAAAAAAGCGAATTTTATTCGTTATAATTGGCTTGAAAATATAGTTTTAGCTTTTGATCGGGCAAAATTCCAGAATCAACGAAAAAGCCCCAGATTTTTTTTGAAATTACCTGGGAAATCATTAACTTTTTTCAAATGGTCAAAAATTCCGGAATTGGCAAGTGTGACGCATTATGAAATTTACTTTGACATCATAAGGAGAGAGAAACAATGAAAGCAAAAACCGAAACGTCATAGTCTGGGGTTTATACCTTAGCCAATACCGACACCGAAACCGATTGCTGATTTTTCGTACGAGGCAAATAAACAAAACGAAACCATATAAAAATTGCCAGAACGATTTTTCAATTTTGTCCATAAGTCTGATTTTTACACTTCAAACTTTAAATTTTATATATATATATATATTATTTTTTTGTAGTAGGAAGCCTTGCTTATTAAAGTACTTGATTTGATTTCCTCTGTTCAGAAGTTGACTTTCCCGATTTCGGCTTACTATCCTCGAGATGGGTCACACATGCCATATACACATTATTGTCGGCAAGCTGTATGAGGAAGACGTCTTATCAGGGTGTCTAACAAAATCAAATTTCGAAAATAAAGGACCCTTAAATGATCTTTTTTTCCCAATTTGCTATGAATGCGATAAAATGCAAATATATGATGGGTATCATTTTGAAGGAAAAATTAATTATTTGGATACACTATGATAATTCTGATCCAATTTCAAAATTAATGATCTAGCAAAGTATCTACCTAAGACCTAAGAAGTCCAATCTTCTTTTTAATAGAAGATACACTCAGGAAATATTGCTCCTATTTGTAATTTCTTGATGACTAATGAATGTGACACGGGCAAGAGAAAGGATATCTCGCATGCAAAAATACATATTTTTCTAAAAGATTTTCTGCTGATTCATTAATCATTAGGTTTTTTCAATTTCATTTTTTTTTGAGCCGGGAATTATTTTTAGTATTTTTGAGTAAGAAATTAGAAGTCCCTTTTTGGGGGAAAAAATGAAAAAGAATCAGAATTTGTGCAAAATATGCGGTAAATGCGAAAATATGCGAAATATGCAAAATGAAACGCTGCTCATCTGACTCAGAATTCTGTAATTCGTGAAGATCTTCTGAAACTTCTGGAATATACGCCATAGATAGAAATATACAGTCGCATAAAAATTGCAGCCCTGGTCATTAAACAGAATTTTCCAATTCTAAATACCTTGTTCTCTCTTTCAAGGCACAATTTGCTGATTTTCAATTTATTCTATAGATGATGGTAACGTACAATTTTAATAGGAGCTAAAGTGAGTGTTTAAGTGCGTCATGATTTTAAAGAATAGAAGCGTGACGTGACACAAGAAAAGGGTCTGAATGTTCATCTACCACTAAGGCCCTTTTCTTGGACACGTCGCAAGTAGAATTTAATGAAATTTTAAATGTCCAGGGAATTATAACAAGTTCGACAAAACAGCTGTTCCATGTTTCCGCGCATGCGCGTTTCTACACTGAAGGCTCAACGATAACTGATAACGTGATAACTCATTACGGTTTTGATGTTCCAGATTAAATTTTGTTCTTGTTCGTGCTTTTCTCTCATCTGTAGAATAAAACGTTGTATTATATACAACGATGTCAAAGTGAGCGATTCTCTCGTGAGTTTACTTCACTCGCCTAACGGCTCGTTTCGTAAACTCGCACTCGAACTTAATCGCTCACTTTAGCACCTTGTACAATAATATACTACAAATGACCATGATTGAAAATAAATGACTTAAATGACCGTTAGACACCCTGCTCAAGTCCTTCTGTTCCCCAGAAATGCGACCCAACCCATTCAACTCCAACTAATCATACGAAGCCGATGGTGTTCCAAAAGTTATTCTCTAGCCCGCTCCGCTAATCAATCTACGAATCCACGAACCTTCCGCTTCCGATAGTAGGTATTCCAGAAATGATTCTCTAACCCGCTCCAATAATCAAACCACGAATCAATGGAGTTTTCGTATTATACACTGAATTAAAACCAAACCGATTCGAAATATTCCCAAAATGCGAACAGACGCGAAGGTCCAATAATTTACCAGCCCCTGCCCTGTCCTAACCACGAAAAATCACAGTAAGCTTATTTTTAAACTAGCCCAAGAGTGTAGTTCCGTAACTCGATAATAACATTTTTAAAAATAAAAAAAACTAGTTCAATAACTTAATTAAATTCGGAGTTCGATCGAATTTTTTGTTCCGCCCTCGATCTATCGAAATGAGCACTGCCACGATACACTTCTCGATCAGATAAGTATTTTGAGAACCTCTTTTGAGAGTCCACTAACTGAATTTCATAATTCTAGCACAGAAGAAATGCTACGTGCATACCTTTAGCTGCCCTGTTTTATCTTGATCGTTATTTTTTCCCTTCATAAAGCAGATTATATCGGAGATTGTTAAAACTCGAATGAAAGGGCAAAATAAAATAGGGCGGAAAAAAGGACCTAGTACTGCAGTGAAATTAATTTACCGATTTCGCCAGCTTGCATCCCGCAGTTACAAATGCACTCACCATTGTGAAAGTGTTCACAAGAGGTTATTTGGCGACCTTTTTAAACATCCGGGTCACCAATTCAACGTCGGCCAATTTAGCAACTTTTCTGCGTTGTTGGCAGCCTTTCTTCTGAAAAGTGGCAAAATTATTGTTAAATTTGCCAATTTTTAGCCAATTCGAACAAATGCTGACATTTTTTGAAGTAAATTTTACTATGTTTAGCATATCTTGGACGATTAAAACATCAAATAATTTTCTGGTCACTTTTTCCCTAGTTCCTGGTACCTCTGCAAGTCCCGAGTTGGCAATGCTGTACGAATTCGCATTATTCTTACAGTAGACAATGACTATCAAATCGCACGAGGGTATGTTACCTGGGGGTCTAGTTGACTGTGTGGATAGCGCGTGTTCGTCTTGGAATCCGGAGGTGCCAGGTTCAAGCCCCCGTAGCAACTCGCCAGATTTCGACGTAGGCCGGTCTTTTTAGCCAGAAGGGAAGAGGGCTAAGACAGCCCTAACAGCCTCCCCGACGTCTCGGAAGTAATGCTCAAAAGGGCGGATTCCAGGGCTCGGGTTCAGAGCAAATTGGAAGAAAAAGAGATGGGTATGTTACATAACGCACTCTTCAAAGAGCACAAGTGTACTCTGCGTACATAAACTCATTTCAGCATGCGACTCTAAACTACTCTCTCTATTTTATTCTATGTGCGCTTACATACTCATTTTCAAATCTAAACATTCTTTACTAAAAAAAAAAAAAAAAAAAGTATACTTATGAAGGAAGAAGAATCGAAATATTCCAGCATTCAATCATCCAGCCATAATATTTTATTATTTGAGGATCTGTCACCAGCAAACTCCGATTTTCAAACTCCAATTAGAAGCGGTTGTAACTTCTATTAAATGCGTAGAAAAAATGGGCACCTAAAGCGGTATACTATCTTGAGTTCCCTTTTCCGGGCCTATCTCGTGACAATTACAACAGCAAGTATCAATTTGTATTTCCTCCCCTTGGACATTTAAAAGAATTCGAAAACCGTTCAGTAAGTTTATACGGAAGCACTTCTTGAGAGATTTCAGGGATAAGATGTGTGAGATTTTTCCGTGATTCACTCCTTTCACAGATAAGAATTTTCTTATTTTTCAACTCCCAACCCCCGACACAAACGTTCGGATGACACAAAAATTGAATGCACTTTGGCCAATCTGGCAACTCTACACAAGAGTGGCTTGGAGTCCTATTTTATTTCTTTCACATACTTCGTACCCATACAAATCTATTATAACACTCCTACGCTGCACTGAGTACAACTGATTGCTGCATAAGTAGGCTATGGGTACTACTATACCTATGAATCAGGCACGAATTCGTCAACACAAACCATCAAAAAGATATGAATAAACAAAAACAGGTAACCAAGTTACCTGTATAAAAGGCAAACAATGTAACTACATATTAAGAAAAATTCAAAAGTCTTTCATTCAAACCTGGAGGAAACAGGTTTTATAATAATAGTCGAAAACAAAATAACTATCAAGGGAAAAGAATCACGAAAAAATACATAAATAAAAATAAATCAGTTCCATTGTATAGATCGAACCCATGTACCCATACCTTGACAGTATACTAGTGAACGAAGCCATACTTTCTTTCTCAAACAAGTTACTTTAAAAACGTAAATACATAATACTGATATTTCATACATGTAAATCAAAACCATACATAAACCTTATATCCTCAAAACCTTCTCCGTGACTCGTACAAAAAAATGGTAATGACTAAACAGATACATCTCATCATCTCAAAAAATCGACTTGCTACGAGCTATCAAAATTCTACGGGTTGCCAGATAAGAAATTCTGAAGATGTTTAACGTTAAAAGTGGACTTTTTACTAACACCCCCTAACTCCCGAATTGTCAATGTTCATCTTTGAATTTGGCCCACAAAACATGTTTAAGAGGGTACATTTAAAATTTCAGCTCTGTAATTCAATTACAGTCAACTAGATCGTGAACCAACGAAACCTTTAGGAAACAGCAAATTATTACTATATGTTGGCCCTTTACCCCCTCCTTACCAATAGTCGGATCGACTTCATCTCAGAACACGGCTGTCAGTAAAAATTATTTCAATTTCGGCAGCACTGGCAGCCAGCTTGACTAGACTTGTTTCAGTTAAATACATACCCTATTCTGTATTCACCGAGTGATTGATCGCCGATGCGAGGCAGCTTAGCACAACATCATAATCCGATTGAAAGTAATTCATTTTCTCGCTAATTCGACCAGAAGCGAATATAATTTCCACGCTTCGCTTTCCTATACACTTATTCGAACTTTCGTTATCTGCACCGCGCCATTGTCGAGCCCGAACCCTTTCAATGTCGAGTTCTGAAACAGAGGTCCGATTTTGCACTTATTTCGAAATTTCAAAACGACTAGGGCTCAAGAGTTGTCAGTTGGCGCCAAATGAACGTATAAAATTTTCAACTCGTTCGGAGCTAGTCCTGAACCCCCTCCTCCACACGGGGAAATTTACTAGGACTGCGCTTATATTACCTTTTTTTCTTCTTCTCGATTACTCCTACAAGAGAAGCGGGGCACTTCAGTGTAAATGCCCTATAGTTAAGTTTTATTTGAATAAGAAAAATTTCAAGCCGGTGCGCAAGGGGCTTGAAGTTTGACATGGGATTTCCAAACTAGAAAAAGCAGTTTTCATTTAAACTTTTTTTTTTTTTTTTTTTTTTTTTTTTTTATAATTAACGAGACATAAATGCCTAACGGCTATGGTCTCTTACAAGCAGAATTATTTTTCCCCCCAGAGATCTGACCCAAAGATTTGTTCTTAATATATTTATAACAAAAGACTCGATACGGATTTTTTTTTTAATTCTGTAGAATGGGTGCAGAGGGCTCCAAAATACGAGTAGAGCCACTGGGAACCCACTGATGAAATGATGTCCTTCACTCAATGTTAATCAAATAAATATCACGTGATAACCAATTTATACGGTTTTCGGATTCGCTGAGATCATTTTCAATTTTTCTATTTAGACGCCACCTCACTTCCAGAGAATCTCGAGGGTCAACGCATAAAAACTGGAGTTTGTAGTTTCAAGTTCACCGATTATAGTGTTCCTTGAGTTGTGAGTATACATTTCTGAGACCAATCTTAGCTGTAACCTCTACCCGGAAAGGTTCCACGGGGAACTACTACCCGAAGTATTAGGAGTTGAGTTGTGGACATTAACGATATATCAAACAGAGAGTTTCTTGATTTGCTGATTTCTTTTTTCTGCGTAATTTTAGCAAGACGCTCTATCCAGAAGATTCCGTAGGGGGCTACAACCCGTAATATTGTAGGATGATTATGTAGTATTAGATTGCAACTCCATGTGCAGCCTCATGAGTAGAAACACCAAAAATGAATTCAGCAACTCGAGAAACCCATTTTTTATCACTGATACCCACTTATACAGTTTTCAATAATTCAAAGGGTTGCTCCCTGTGGAGCCGGGTTACAGTTAAAATGTCCTCAGAAGTGAACTGGGCGACACAAAAATCTCTATCGCCAATACAATGAAAGATAATAATGCCAATTTTTATGTGTTAACCCCCTGTGGATTCTTTAGGTGTGGGTGTCTTTCTCCGAAAACTATAGAACGTGTCTGGTCTGGTTGCCGGAGATGGGCATCCTTCACAAGTGAACTCCTTCAGTTCTGTACTTATATGCATCAAGTGGTGCTCTCGCGCCAGATTTTATATTTTCAATTCTATGGTCTGTATGAGCCTCCCTCAAAGGGAAGAGAAAATCTTTTGGCTTCACAACCAACTAAACCTTATTATAAAACGATTCTGGTATATATGGGAGCGATTTGATGATTTTAACTGAAATTTGGAAAGACATTTTGGGGTCTGTAACCTATACATATAACTTTTGTACTGGACTATCAGACGCCATCCATTTAATGTTGGCATATCCAAAATACTAGCCATTTTACATTTATAAATTATAAATGGTCCCTTCATGCTGACAAAAGATGCAAAGATCGCAAAGGAAAGCAAATTAATGCTGAATCTGAAATCAAAGGTGAACGAGAAATGAACGACATGTTAATCAAAACTGTGCTAAGAAGAAAAAATATTTTTTGGGTTAGATGAATTATTTTTCTTCATGTTTTAAAAGAAAATTGCATTATTTTTGTATAGAGAATCGTAATATTAAATTTCAACTCCTTTGCGCACCAGCTTAAAATTTTCCTCTCAGAAATATTTAGGCTCTCAGATTTTACATGCAATTATAATGCTTTTTCTTATGGGTGTGAAAATTAGGGCAAAAAGTTAAAAGAAGGTCGCTTTCCCTTTGTTTTTCTTAAAAGAAAATACATCAAGTTCTGAAATTTTGGACAAAATATTTTCTTCTCGGTCACTATTACGTTAGAAAGGACTTCGCTCCATTTATAGATTGCGTTTTTATTTATTTATTTTATTTATTTATTTATTATTATTATTATGAATATTAAATATGTTCCCCTCAGCACTGTGATGCGATGTCGGAAAGGGTAGTTTCCGGTGCTGGGGGTGCGGTGTGTCAGGGGCTACTTTGGCATGCGTGCATCGCCGTACGTCCCACCACACCAATATTAAAATATGTTACGCCAACCGAAGAGGTCACTGACCTGACGGGGACTCCACAAAAGAAGGTTGAAATATACAAGTTGGATAATTTTAGTAATACTATGTATGTAGGTTTCCGCAATCACTGCAGCCGATCCTGGGGATGAAGTCTGGATCCATACCCATTACTCCAACCACATGTGGCCCCAGATCAAAGCGAAAACTGACTCCTGTTTTTGACATAGCACTTGATTATTAGATTTTCATACTCCCTGAATCCGATCTGGGAATGATTTTTAGATCAGACCTCAAATGAGGCAACTAGAGAGGGCTCATGCAAAAATTAGCTCATCTATTCCTTCGACATGCTAATCAATTTATTGGTTCGATTTTGGAGATAACTTTAGAATCCTTCTCCCCCCACCCCCCCCCCCAAGAATAGCACTGAAACGGATTCACAAAACAGGTGAATCCTTTGTAGGTAAACAAAGTAAGCTCTTAGAAATAGTCAAATAATTTGGAAATCAGGATTTGCGTCAGGGATCGCTTAGTTGTTCATCCGGATACGTAACTGGAAATCAAGTAACTTTAATTCCTAAACCTGTAACACCTCTTTTATCCCACCAACTGCTTAGCGTGCCCCGCGAATTGACACACTTCGCACACACGTGCCTACAGTGATTTTTCAATCGTTATAACACTTCAGCCTCTTCAAATCTTAGACCAGCAATCTTCTTTTGTCCATGTTTGAAGGTTATATTGCAAAGTCAAATATCACTCAAATCATACAAAGTACTTCACAGAATAAATAATTATATGAAAAAAGTTTGCGAAAAATTCAATTCCAGTTACATATCTTTTTCCTCAGTGTGGGTTTGGTTCGACATCTACAGCGTCTCGACTTCCCTCTTGCGACCGCATATTACTTATCCTTTCACAAAAATAGCATATGCTGCCTCCCGAAGCCACACAACAGAGTTTGTATAATCTCATCCACAATCAGACTGGCTGCGAATGTTGCAAACAGCCTCACACCATCGCAGCAACCACAATCGATAGAAACCAGCAGCAGTTTAATCAAAAAACCCTTTTAGTTATCTGCGGACAAGATATACTGGACGCTCTGAAAAATCCGCTCTCGCCGCAAAATAATAATATAAAAGAGAAAAATTGACGACTTTTGTCGAACACAATTCGGTTCTCCGGCTCTTGACTTCGTCGAGTGCTGCGTGTTCGATATGATCAACGAAAATGAAACAACTCTTCAACAATCCAATCGCGATCGCGGTAATTAGTCGCGCAGAAAGGCTGGAACGCCACCACTTCATCCGGCTCAATTCATTTCGTCAGCGTAGAAGTATCTTTACGTGACATTTTCATTTTGCGAATCCCGGTTTCGGGTGCTGAGGACTATCGCATGCCGGCTTATCGTCGCTTGCTTTTTCCTCTTCATGCGCGACCCGGCAGACGAACGCCAAGTCGTCAAGTCTGTTCTCTGCTTGCTCGAAAGTCTAAAAAACTGTCGTTCATCAGCGAAATTGCCTTCACACTGCTGCCGCAGAAGAAGCTGGATGGCGAGGCGAAGGGAGACGAGACGCAAAGGCAAACATCGATTAGCATATCAGAAGTTTCTTTTGTACGCGCCAAACAGATAGCCCGCTGTGAAAGCTCGAACAGACTTTCTCTCTCGCTCACTCACTCTCTTTCTTCCTCTCTTTGTTTAGCTTCTAATTTTCGAAAACGGCGAACGCTCGATGTCTATGCTGTGGTCTACAGAGGTGCAGAGCCGCAGACCGATCGCGACGCCTCAAATATCACGGTGTGATAAAATTCACCTCTGGCCATATTATGCTTCTGTTGGCCAATAAGAGAACAACCTTAGCCCATACAGAATGGACTGGTGAAGGCAGAGATTGACCAGAAAAATCTTGGTTGAATATGGCGGTGCAACGATAAGCAATGGTGTATTCAAACTGGGGCAAAAATCTTAGTTCGCATGTGCAGACTCCCGCGCAGCCAGTCAAGTACTTTTGTATTTGTTATATCGATGGGTGTCCCAAGTTCTGAAATCTCGAAAAGCTCCCAAATTTGGCTCTTTTCAAAATGTTGAAAAAATTTTGGTTCTTCTTTAGATTCTTTCGGTTTCTTGGGCTTTGTTTTGTCTTTTCTAGGGTTTTCATCAAAAATTTCGTATTTAGATCGTAACAAGTTAATACCAAATATGAAAATTCATAGCGAAAATCCATCTGTCATTCATTGAAATTGAGTCGTTTACTGACGGAGGAAGTATTGCTGGACTAGCACCTTAAGCGAGCAGCACACAGTAGCAGAGGTTCAAAATGAAATATTCTGTTTACATCGTCCCTTACAGGAAACAGAACGAAATTAAGGTAACATTCCATTTCGGTTTCTCATAAGCAACCGTGTTGAATTCTTGCTCAGCAGCCAGCAACAGATGCGTTCACAAAACAGACTTGACTCACTGACCTGAGATGCATTGTCCCTCCTTTTGTACCAACTGATTTTGCAATGTGACCGTTTTATCGTCTCGGAAAACTGATCTAATACATTGAAACTTAAGGTCTTTATCTCTAGACAATGGACATCACTAACCACTCCTCGTTACAAGCTAAGAAAGAAAATATGAACATGAACCAACAGAATGCCGAAATAAAGAACACGAACATGCCGAACACGTGCCAAAGCTTTCTAGAAACTGAAAATACTTTAATCACGTAATCATCTTCAGGAAATACTTAGTAGAAGAAAAGAAACTGATTCACCGATGAAATGCAGAATACAACGCCCAAAAATAGTGGTAAATTAAAATGGTTCTGCATATTTATAAGTTCATTATTAAATACAGAATGGGCCATAAAGAACGCATGAATTTGAAAGAATCAGGAAACGACAATAATGAATCGTTCGCGAACGAAAAATAATGCAACGAGCTTTCGAAGGTATGCCATTGTATCATTTTATGTATGCTTACAGTGCTGCCAGATGCAGCTCAAACGAGCTGAAACCAGCTCATTTCATCTACAATCGCTCAATTTGCAGCTCTTTCAAAATTTGCAGCTCGGTGTCAGCTCTCTTTCAAAATTTGCAGCTCTGTTTCATTTCTCTTTCCTGCTTTCCTCGAATCTCGAATTTTCGATTCTGCTAGATTCTGGTTCATTTGTAACTGATTCCGTGATTCCTATTCAACCTATTTTGTCATAAATATTGTTCACTACTTGTTAGCTGCGACCTGCAAGCTGCGACGTTGATCAAATCTCATTTTACATTTTACTCATTTTACGCCTTTCATTTTACGCATTTTACGTGTAAAGTAAAATGAGCCATTTTACGCGTAGAATGCCATCTCTGGTCTCGGAGTAATGTTGGTTGAAGTTTGAAGACTGGAAGCCAAATAAGCTGATGCAAAGAACTGATAATTTTTATCATCGGATTATCACAGAATCGTGAGGTCGGGACGCTCGGATCTTGCTTCATACTTCTACAGAATTAACAGAAAACAGAATTTAGTCACTAATCTTTCTAGTGTTTCTAGTACCTAGTAGTCTCTCTTAGTAGTCTGACTCAGTTGTCAGTTCTCGATCTCGATCTCAACTTCTCAATTTCTCATGTGGAAAAAGTTGTTCTTCCTTCATCCTTCAGTTCAGTGAGAATTGATATTTAAATTTTAATGAGTGTACAACGATAATACTTAGTTGGGTGTTGCGACCTCTTGAGTTTTGACTGCCTCAAAATGTTCTCAAAAATAGCAGCGACAAAAGCAGGGGCACAAAATACAAGCACACCGGATTTCAAAGTAAGTGGCTTGAATTACTTTATGTTCAATGTTGACGAAAACGAAAATGCAGATAAAAGTTTCTCTAATTGTGTAGTAGTCTAACAGTAACTGTTCATTTTCCAGGAGCGTAAACTCAGAAAGCAAAACTCAAATCGTTTGTTACAATTACTATTGTCTGATTCAGCTTCCAATGATTCTAAGAAAACTGAAGGTAGCTACCTCATTACCACATACTTGAGTATTATTATATCAATATCACTTAGGCTATGAAATCTTTGATCATATTAGTTCAGACTGTTAATGCATTCAATTATAAGTATGCATTTTATTTTCAGAACCTGAAAAGGATAATACTCGTGATAACAACAATGGTGCCGACAGTAGTATTAATCCAAGCGATGGTAGTAGTGATCAGTATAATAATAGTACTGATAATGAAGATGACAGTAACGAGGAGTATAACACTGATGATGAGCGTAAAGGCCGTAAATGCAGAAATCAAGCGGATTCATCAACTCATGTTGAAAAGAAGAAAAGGAAAAGGACTAAGCCTTTCACCCCATCTTACAAGAAGGAATGGGAAAAGAAACATTCATGGCTGAAACCATTAAACAGAGGTACTACTCAGGGATGAGAAGCTTAAACTGTTAAACTTAAACTTTCGCTTAAACTTAAAAGTTTTCCCAAAAATCTCATTCGCTTAGCTTCAGCTTTTTGCCCTTATCATTAGCTTTTCAGCGCTTCGCTATCGGCTTTTTTTTTTCAACATTATACTCAATTCCGCATGAAATCGACCATAGAGTTCAAAAATTATAACGGTTTATCATTTCAAAGCTTCCAAATCAAATTATATATCATGTAGACCATCACTTCGTTCACAGGTAAATTATAGCTTATAGCCTGTATTATATTTGATTTTGCAACGAAATCATTCAAAATTTAATAGAGAAATCACAAAATAGAAAATATTCATGAAAATGAGCAGTTTGCGACGCTAAATGAGAATCAACAATTACGAAATAATAAGCCGGAACCCAGAACCCGCGGCCGCTGACATGATTTTTCAACTTAAAATATTAAGTGTTGTGATTTTCTTCGGCTTTTTGATAGAAAATGTGAATGTCTTAATTAAGCTGCTCAGCGTATCCTTTTTGGCTGGCTTTGCGCTTAATAAACAGCGAATGGCTGACTTTTTCATTCGCTTAAAAGCCGTTCAATAATGAGCTTAAGCTTCGGCTTAAGCGGTTATCGGCTTAAACTTCTCATCCCTGGTACTACTACATATGTATTCACTTTTTTCATTTTTGTACCATGCTTTATGAATTTGGAATATTTGTGCTAGTTCTATCATTTGTCTATATTTTGCATTCTGCAGGTCCTCAATATTTTCTTTGCACTGTCTGTCACAAAAACTATCGTTGCAGTTCATTCAATGTGGGTCGTCATTCAGAAACGTCGCATCACATAAAAAATTGCAATACTATCGAAGGTATGAAAAAAAATCTGTTTCAGCCATCTTCTTCAGTGAACAAGTTGAAGATAATAGAAATATTAATGTGTCTCTCCATCGTTGAACATAATCACAGTTCAGTTTCAATCGAGCATAATATTAAACTTTTTAAGAAAGTATTCAGCATGTTGAATCCACTCAGTGATGCCGCTAAAAATTTGTGTTGTGGTCACACGAAGTGTACTGCTATCATACAAAATGTCATTGGAAAGGAAGGAGAAGCTAGAGTATTGGAGCGAATCCGAAATCAAGATTTCAGCCTCCTTATTGACGAATCGACTGATATATCATCTGATCATCACCTAGCACTGGCTGTTCGAACTGTACACCACAAAGGAGAGTTAAAATCTGATTTTGCAGTTTATGATGAATTCCTTACTCTATTACCAGTGGAAGATGCGACTAGTGAAGGCATATATGAAAGTATAGTGAAATATTTCAATGATAATAACGTGCCATATAAGAATAATATGCAAGGATTTGCCTCTGATAATGCAGCTGTGATGGTTGGTTGCAAAAATTCAGTCGTAACTCGTTTTAAAGCTGACATCCCCGATTTAATCACATTGGGTTGTACTTGCCATTCCTTAGCACTGTGCGCCAAGGTGGCTAGCTCCACTCTTCCCAAAGTTCTAGAAGATGTTTTGCATAAGATCACTATGCATTTCATAAATAGCGGAAAAAGAGTGGATAGTTTTGAGTCAGTTTAAAAAGAAATAAATCAAAACAATAAAACCTTGAAAATTCTCAAGAAATCTGACACAAGGTAGCTGTCTATGAGCGCTTGCTACCGACGGATGCTGGATTTATTACCGGCTCTTTGTACATATTTTCAACAAGAGTTGGACGCCTTGAATAAAGCATTTAAATTGAGTCAAGACAAAGTTGCATTGAAGAAAGACATAACGTACATTTTAGATGTATTAGTGAATCCAGTTACTGAAATGCTTTTCGGATTTATATCTTACATACTTCCCATGATCAGTAATTTGAATTTGGAATTCCAATCTGAACAGCCCCGTATATTCAACCTTTATGGAAGAATGAAGCAGGTTCACTCGACCATCATGAAGAATTTCATAAAAAATGAATATGTTCATGATAAAACCCTACATCAGAAGAATGGACATAAAAATCCGAATTATTTTCTGGATGATAAAGATGTATATGCTGGTCCTCTGGTCACCTTATTCTTGACCACTAACACTGTATCCGAAGTAAAAAAGAAGGAGTTCTTCGTAATTGTCCGTAATTTTTATATAACTTTACTCGACGAAATGTATGCCAGATTTCCATTTTCAAACGAAGCAAAATTATTCAAAAACTTGAGTTCCTTGCTGCCAACAAACAAGAATTTTTTCGGTAGTAACATTAAATAAAACAAAAACCAGGAATTCCCTCAAGAGTAAAACGTTATGCGGAATTTTGCATGGGAAAAACTTATTGAAGATTTCAAACTCAACCTGCTTCAGTTACTCGGTTCCACCATCGATGTTGGATCGACACAACGCCAAAATGTATGATGGTGGGGAGAGAAATCATGAGCCCGATGAGGGTCTCTTCAATTTATGTGATGACCTATAAATCCAAATAATATTACATAGTTTCTTGAAGTACTTTATATTATTTTTGATGTAATATGACTGACTATATTCTCCTTTTTCTTTTTTCAATTTTGTATCTCTTGTTTTCATTTTTAGTAGGTATCAAGGTTAACTTTCTTAAGCGTAATTTTGATGTGATTATTTTGTGATGTTTTGTTCAATCTTAATTTTGTTGATGCTAAATTGAGAAAAATTTTGATTTTTAAGCCTCATTTTTCCAGCTTTCCTATTCCCAATTTTAGACTTAAGGTTAAGTGATTTTTTTCTAGTTTTGCGCTCGCATGTTTTCCTTGAAACCAAAAATCCAAAATAATATTGTGCAATTTTTTGTTACTTTCTTGTTCTCTTCGTTTTTGTTTGTTTTCATTATTTTACTTCTCAGTTTATTATTATAAGTACCTACCTTCTTACTGATGTTATTTTTTGAGCTTATGAAAATTATTCCTTATAATATTATGTTTCACAGTTTTATTGGGTTGGTACAAAGGAACATTATTTTTTATATCGACTGAACCGCCCGCATAATTTGCTCTTTCGATTAGGTACCTACTGTACTTAAATTAATTTTTTCCTCTTTTGCGCTATGTTTTTCTTTTTCTTGAAACCAAAATAATATGCAATTTTTCATTACTTTCCTGTTTTCTTTGTTCTTGTTTTTCTTCATATTATTTTTCTTCTCAGTTTGTTATTATTAGAAGTATATATTTACTGATATTACTTTTTGAGTGTATGAGAATATATTCCTTATAATATTATGTACATCACAGTTTCATTGGGTTGGTAGGAACATTATTTCTATTGATCTATCTTGATGAATAATTGAGGAAAGTAGGTAGGTATATCATTCAGCTTCAAGTTGTTTTCGTTCATTGCGATTTATTACAAACAATTTTATAAAAGAAAAGTACAACAAAATGAGGACGAGTATGGAGTAATTTAATACAACTTAACGCGCAGTGGCTTAGGCCTTAGGCCCCATTTTGTGCTTCGATTTTGGTAAGAACTAAGAAGTTGGGCGTTCTTTCCAGTAAATTTCTTCACTAATATGTACTTTCTACTTCTTCACTTCAGCATTCAATTCTGCAATCTTGTCGTTTCGTCTTTTTGCCAATTTTTGGACATCTTTAAATTCTCTCCCTTGATCCATAATTTTGCTGGTCATTTTCACCTTCTGTTTCAGTTTTTCTTGGATTTTTTTTTCTCTCTATTACCGCAAATAACTCTCTGTTCTTGGTACGGAAAACTTCAAGTCCTCTGGTGTAATGGTTCACTTGCATACTAAATTTTGTTTTCTCGTTGTGAAGTGCATCTTTAGTCATACATACAATTTCATAATCCATCTTCAATTTTCGGCATTGAAACCTCTTCAGACAACATTACTTATCATTTATGAACGTATGAAATGGACGAATTAGGTAATCTAATGATGGAACAATATTAATCATAAATAATTAATTATGGTTTATGAAAAAGAACTTCGAACTTCGGTGAAAATCCTGAAAATAGTGAAAGTAAAATAATATGAATGTGATATGTGAAAATGAAAATAGCCGCAGCGCCGCAGCACCCAGCCGATGAAATCAGTCAGCCAATTCAGCCCTCAACCACAATCGTCAGTGTTGTTAGTTAACTAACGTTCGGTTGTAAACCGCGCCGGGGCTTGTGGTCGGCTCGTTTTACGAAATGGCAGCTCAATTTTTATTTATGATCTACTCGATTCGAAATTTTCATCTGGCAGCACTGTGTATGCACAGTAGCAGTCAACGTGTCTCCATGATCAGGCAATGTGCGCGCGTAGTTTGTTGAAAACTATAGTAAGTGTGAATTCGTTGTCACTATACAGTGAAAATATGGTCGCGAATTTAAACTTCAGAGGCTCGACAAAGGGCCCGATCACAATAGGATTTTAAGGTGGGTGAGTAATTTCTGCGAAACTGGTGCAGCGATGAAAAGAAAATCGTCTCCTCAGCCGTGATCTGTAGGCACAGCGAGCAACATGAAACGAGTAGAACAATCTGTTATGCCTAGTCCGACACGCTCCGCCCATAAACAATCTCTCACCCTGCGCATCCAGCGTACTATGTCACACCGAATTGCTTCTGAGATCGCTGCACCAGTTTAGCCGAAATTACACACCCACCTTAAAATCCTATTGTGATCGGGCCCTTTGTCGAGCCTCTGCAATTTAAATTCGCGATGGTATTTTCTCTGTATGGTAATAATGGATTCACACTTACTATATTTTTCAACAAACCACACGTGCACGTTGCCTGACCACCGAGACATGTTGACTGCTACTCTACATAATATGGCATACTTTCGGAAGTTCGTTGCATTTTTTCCCCGTCTGCGAACGATTCATTATTGTCGTTTTCTGATTCTTTCACATTCATGCGTTCTTTATGGCCCACCCTGTACCTTCACATTCACCATAATTATCTACCAAACCAAGAACCAATTACTATCAAACCATCATCATGTCTAACCAACAGTTACAATTCTGATAAAGAAGAAAATGTGAGCCATATAATATTCTTAGTCGGCCGCCAAAAGCAACAGCGATTGTAAAACATTATAAACTAACAATTCAGTCAGGGGCAAAACAATAGGGGGTCTGGGGGTTGAACCGCCCCCCCCCCCATAATTTGGCAATTGACAAATTTTGAGACTGTTCATATGAATTTTTCATTTCTTATGAATGTATATTCTTGTTTTTTCTTCAATTAAAAAATCGGCCAATTTTTAATTTAAAAAAAAATATTTGTCAATGTTTTCGGTGAGTCGATTCTTTGAACTGAGAGCGATTTCCAACCAGCTCGCGAGTATCATATCTCCTTCGGCTGTCTCAATCAAGCTGCTACAGCAACGGGAGAGCAGGACGTTTTTCGGTTATTACGCCGTCGTAGCAGGAGGTCCGTTGTGCACGCCGTCTGCTGTTGCCGAGACAGTATGAAACTAACTGATGTTCGTTCGTTATTCTGTCTTCTCCGTATCCGAGGCAAGACGAGTTTCATAAAATTTCGAGTTTGTTTGCGTCTGACAGGTACGGAAGGTGTCTATATAAGTATCAAACACAAGCGCCCAAGCGGGTGAACTACCCTGTACCGTTCATTTTTTAAATTGGAAATCAGGAAAGCGGAATATGCAATGGAGGCAATCACTTTGCGTATTTCGAATATCTGTCAATTAGATGATACAGAACACCACACGAACGACTCCGAAACTTTTTAGCGAGTTTTCGGCATTCAGCAGGCGACGCGAAGGGAGCGGAGTGCGATGGCTAACCTGACCTGTCAGATGAGCTTCTCTCCCCCTCGAGTATCATCAAATTGATGTTTCTAGATGAAGAGTCGCTATTCTTAGTAGCATAAAGCCCAACGACCATACAAATGCATAACAACGTAGCAACGTGGTTATTGGGAAGATGGCCTCCGAATGCCCCCTAAAACGTCAGGGCTCGGAGCAGATTTCGGTCGCCAGTTTCAACCTACATTTCTTGTGTATTTTTGGTATTCTGCTGTCTACCCCCCCCCCCCCCCGATAACAGAAAGAAGACTCGATAACCCTGCTACCACACAAGTTACATGACTTCTCGATTTAGTTGTATTCAACTGAGCTGCCAGCTAATTTCCTTGCCTATATTAGGTCATCGTCTAACGTAAGACTGAATTGAAATTTAGTTGCCATTAACGTACGTAGTAACTTGCTCCATAAATTTAGGAATTGAGTGAACCGGGCCCGTGGAATGGCGGAATTACGAGGTCTCGAGGGAGGGACAGAAGCTCCGTACTTGAAGCCCTCTCCTGGGAGGTGGGGACAGATCCATAAAGTAGTGAAGAGAGGATTAGACTTGAACAGCCAAATTTCAGATATCTAAGATTGTGAGCGCAGAAAATGAGAAAATACGTATCTAACGTCTTTCTATAGTGATTTTAGGCAGAAAATAGGCCGATTAGAGTAGAAGACAGTCCGAAATTGGAAATTATCCAATATTTATAATCTTTTCAAGCTTGTATAGCACATACTCGAATAAGAAGAGTGCATGGCTCAGGCGCCTTCCCCGTTTCCATTGAGGGTTCCACCTTCGCCCCAATTTCTGGCCATTGTGGAAGTTAGCACATCATAATTTTAATTCAAACATTGTATACAGTCGAACCTTCGCAAGTAACACCCGTATAAATGGAAAACCTGGATAAGTGGCACAAAAGTGCTGTCCCCATGACTTGGTCGATCTAACTGCATGTAAATTTACCTTTGTATGTGGAAGAGAAAACCTATAATAAGTGGAATATTTTTTGAAGGAAGTAGAATACATTTACATTGATTTGCCTCCACAAGTGGCGGAATGTAGACAACGTCTAACCTCTGTAAGAGAAAGAAATAATATTGGCCCGCAGTTGAATTTATTTGTACATAGAGTACATTTTTTTAAAGTACAACTTTTCTTCCGAATAAACCTGGATTAGGGAAACTTTTTTTCTTACCTGTCTCAGTGGAACTTATGTAAGTGAAAGACCAGATAAGTGGAAGAAAAGTTTTGGTCCCCAGAGATTCCACTTGCAGAGGTTCGACTGTGTAAGTGAATAGCCCCCTAGTATTTGACTGACTTGAATTCTGACACTGATATTTACAGTTATTGGTACACTATCAGGAACAACACCGTATAAGATTTTTAATCAGTTACGTCCAAAACAAATTCAGCACAGCTGGATTCACACTTTATCAAATGGTTCCAAGTTTTAGCTGTACGTGCAGCCCCGGTGGCTCGTTTGTATTTCCGAGATATTGATATAATCCTAGTGGACTTATGGTCTCGCAGGACTGTGATTCAGTTTCACTAGGTTCTGAAGAGCATTGAACAAACGACGACTAGATTGGTATTGACCGTCAAAATAAGAGTCAGGGACGTAGTAAAGAATTTTTTCTGGAGGGGCAAGAATTGATAAATTCCCAAACGAGTCAACTCAAAATTCCCAAATATTAAAGTTTGTTTGTATTGGCTATAAAAAAAAAAAACTTTTTGACTTGTTGAACTTTTCTAACTTTTGATCCATCTTATAAAATTTCCCAACTCCAGCGGAGACTTGGGGGCAAGCTTCCCTCCGTGCCCCCCTTATTTTCGTCCCAGACAAGAGTGTCTTAGAAATGAGAAGTTTGTGAACTCTTATACTAGTACTTCAAATCGCTATTGTAGCCAAACAAGTGGAGAGTGGAGGGAGCGAGATATCAGCTGGTGGCGGTCTAGTTCATCAAAGTTTGGCTATCCGATCGTGCTTCAAATCACTATACTAGTGAAACAAATAAAGTGGGGGAGGGGGTGAGATATCTGCTGGTGGCAGTCTAGTTTACCGAGTATCGCTTATCCGTAGTATTTTGCGAAGCCAAGATGACTGAGTGAACAGCGGAACACTACGCGTTTACAGTTGAATTGGTTTTTAGGAGTCAGGAATCCTACGCCTCTACTGTTCGCGCTTTTCGAAAACGTTTTTCCATTCAGCCGTGTAAATCAGTGCTTACTGAAGCAAATGTTCCTGTGTAGGTTAAAAACTTTCACAAAAAATGGTATAAGTATTAATGAAACAAGGCCTCAGAAGCCTGTGAAGAAAGTTAGAACAAGGCTCTCAAAAAAGTGATTGTAAATTTTGAGAGATCGGTCGAGAATGCTGTTAAAAATAGGGGTTGTCATTTAAGCGATGTTGTTTTTAAAACTAACGAATTTTGTAATGTATGTTCAGTTGAAATATAAATTGATAAAATTTGCCGTTTGCCGTCTTTTCGTGCAAAAAAATTCTCTACGTTTATTTATTCCCGAGTTATGGCGATTTGAAATATGATAGGTTTCCATGCCACACCCTGTAACAGTTTGATGCAATATTTTTAAAATAAAGCACCCTGAATACGTTGTACGATCGAAATAATAGCATAGTTTTGTCCAATATTGGTTCCAGTTGTTATTTTTTTATTTTTAAATTTTGTTCGACAATAAATTTTCGTTGTTGCTGCTAGCTTTCCGTTGTTTCTACAAACTCGGATGATATTTTTTCACCTATAACTGTTGATAATTCGAATGGGTCCTTGACTTTGGCAATCAGCGAGTGTTGTTAATTACAGACGATTTCGATTTAGGTGGGTAAATTATCAAGTGAATCTTTGAATTTGGTTTTCTATGTCTATTTAAATAATATCTGAAACTCCGCTAATGATCATCATATTGGCTGTGATAATTTTTTTTTTGATTTCTAATCAAGGCATTCAAAATTGTGAGAGCTCCTACTCACAATTTTTCTTCTGTAAGTGATATAAGTAATACTTACCTACCAGGGTCAAAGTATTCTATTTACCAGTATTAATTCGAATATTTGCGAACACCCTTATAATTATACTAAAGGCCAAAGAAAAAACATAATTTTTACTAGAAAACAACAAGAAATATCCACGAGAGAAAAAACAATGAATTGAATTGAATTATTTATTTATACCCTACCACTGAGGCTCTGCTCGTGTTGGTTGGGCTTATAATTTTACAACACGTTTACATTACAATTTTTTACTTACATTTACTTCGTATATATTATGATATCGGTTAGTTTGTTATTTAGTTCAAGTTCAAGTGGAGGAACCTTTTGCCTTTGTTTTCCAAACTCTGTTATAAGGCAAATCCCTTCGGAACACTGACATACGTTGGTGAACGTCAACATCCTTACGCTTTGATCGAAAGGTCAAAATTTGTCAGCGTGTACCAGAGGCACTAGTTTGAGCATAGAGCCCTTTTAACTCCGATGGAAGTTCTCACGTCCACGATGCAAACATGGCTGTTGACTCCAAAGTAAGTTCCTTCAAAGACCCAACAGGCATTTCTTTCGCCTCAAGCTGTCTCCTGAAGTTCAACTCTTGGAGTAGACTACTTCATTTAATCGGAGATGTAAAATCAACGATGCGACTCTTTTTGAGATCTTCAAAACTTGTTCAGACGCGTTAAGACTGTTCTAGACTAGTTTCAGACTTTTTGACTCTTTTAGGCTTTTCCACACTTGTTCAGAACTTTCCGAGAATCTCCCAGATGGGTTTTACATTTCTTCTAATCTACTTCCGGACTCGTTTTCTTAAAAGGCTTGAAAGATCTCGAATCTCGGATCCCGTTTTTCTGAATTCGAAGAAAGCGGAGGCTACTATTTTACTTTAGTACAGAGGGCAGAATGAGCTCAGGAATAGTCAGTCGAATATCCGATTGTTTGGCATATGCCCAGTCTCGTTAGTTGGTATATCCATTAGTATATTTTGCATTGGTAACACCTTCGCTTTGCGGTCTCATTTAGTCATTTAGTACACCCCGAATATTTGACTTAATTACATAGTCGAGAAGTGAATACGTAGGTAGACGTAAACGTGCAAATTGAAATTCGATATGGCACGCGGTAAGACGACGGAACAGGAAGGGAGAGGAAACAACTGTACCCTATATAACATCTATAACGATGCTACGGCTCCTCATTAAAAGGGTTTCGTAGTCGCGATCTGCTTTTCTAATTACGGTGAAATTTAAGGGATTTGCATTTATCCGAATGGATACCGCCCTGAAACGACGTAATGAAGCAGTTGGTGCTCCGATACAACAGGTAAGGTGGAATGCTGATAGTGTATGCCGAGGTGTAGGTATGTTCTGGGTATTCAGAGAAAGTAAACTGCCTCTTCTAAAGCGGTGCGATGGTTTCCCACCGTGTTATAGCTGTAAATATTGAGCATTAAACTGTATTTAGCTCGAATTTTCGCTTTATTGCTAATCGAGCCCCATCGTCGGACGATTGCATTTCTAAACTGCTCGGCACTCATAACAATTATATGAATAGTGTTCGTATGTCTCTTAATGATGATGATAATGCTTTTCAAATTTATACAGTAGATTTCTAAAATGTTGTTTCATTTCACACTAAACAGAAGGAAACTGAACAACGTTCAACTGCTAAATTATCGGAAAAGCTTCTAGAAGTGGAAGTTTTCAGCCTCTGAAACGTCATATGATCACCGCACATCTTGAAACACATACCATGATCATCAGATGTGCCAACAGGGATTGAAAGAATCGTTGAGCAGCTTTTGGCACCTAGACTCTCATGAATTTACCATGTAGCACCGAAATGCTCTATCAAAATTTTTTCAATGTCATGGCAGTTCATTTGCTTTCACTGAAACTCCAATCAGAATGTGGGTATAAACTGAAATCAAGTAGCGTTGTTCCTTTTACAGAACGCTTTGCTGACAGTTTTACCTAATATGAGTTTCATGCTACGTCAACTCTACTGTGGAAACTTCTGTTCTGAGTTTTTCTGAGATTTGTTTTTAAAAATATGAAAATTAAGATTATAAAACGAAGAGGCCACTACTTGGTGGCGAAACTATTCCAGGAGTGATCATGTAAATCGGTCCCTTCAGAACTGTATAGGGACATTCGATACTTCTCAAATTCCTGAAAATCAGAATTGGTCGTGAGTGAAAATAACGGAAACTGATCCTCCGCTTCATGGGATTCTGATATGTGTCATTATCGACCATTTCAGTGATACCCGAATCAGGTATCAACTGGCATGCCTACTTACTTAACCACATCAGAATATCCGGCTTGTAACACAATTGCATCTAATGGTATCCTATACGTGCAGATGTCTACGAAATGGGGAGTGCACAACTTGTTGTCATATATTGGTGTTTAATACAGAATTTCATAAGCTTCTACGGAGATTTTAGGCAAGGAAGTTTATTCTATTCTGAGCCCTATCCTTCAAAAGAATGCCCTAACTCGAGTCTAAGAAATGGACTAAAAAGCATTGGTGACAACTTACGAAAAAAAAAACAAAAAAAAAACCACAAACAGGAATAATGTTGACAGATTAAAATGAAACTAAATGAACTGCAGCCAACATTCTGTACAATTAATTAACAACTGGTCACGATAATTCATAAAAACCATAACATTACTTCAAGAGCCACTTCACTCACAAAATCGAAATAACTCATCAAAATTCAAAATCGGGATATAATCGATTATCATGGAATCGCTGACAAATCTGCTACCAACAACCGCTGAAATTTGGGTAATAGGAGAGTGATGTATGCTTCCCGTGTAAAAGGATTGGAGAATTCGATGTTGATCACTTACAGGCAGTCATGTGATATTCCAATTGAATAACAGAGTATGCTACATGACATTAAAGCACCTGTCAGATGGTTATACTTTCTCTTTTGACTGTGTGCGACCGCGTGAGGCGATGGTGGCGCCATAATGGTGCCTTCTAGTCCCAATTGAGCTGATATTGAATTTTTAAGGAAGAAACGTGCGCTGGATTCCTTGTCTAGTAAAGAAATGAGAAATTCAGTTGGCGCAAACTAGTT
This sequence comes from Acanthococcus lagerstroemiae, assembly GCA_031841125.1. Classification (NCBI taxonomy): domain Eukaryota; kingdom Metazoa; phylum Arthropoda; class Insecta; order Hemiptera; family Eriococcidae; genus Acanthococcus; species Acanthococcus lagerstroemiae. The sequence goes on along the minus strand of CM063108.1, from coordinate 35,458,257 downwards.
TTTTGGTCACTGAATTCACGAGCAGAATTTTTAACTCAGGCGCAAACGGAGTAGACTTTCGATTCTGACTTACTGACTACTTCCCACTTGAAACCACGAGGTGATTCGGACAATGTCGAAGTGTAGATGTTGGTCTTTTTGCACGAATTCCATCAGTCCTTAATTTTCAGTCTCGTATGTTAAAAAGCCGTACGTATCGAAGTCAGAATTAATTTTAGAAGTGACTCGAGGTCAACGAATCAAAGATCTCGGCATGTGTAGATCGGTGCATACCCCACATTTTAAGGTAACTAACAAATTGAAAATTCTGCGTGAAACACTAATGTAAACGCAAACTATATTCGACAAAGGCATTCACCCACCGTTTGGTTGCGTCGAAAAGGCATTCTGTGAAGGAATCTGTACGTGGAATGCAAATGAATTGCGAAAATTGTTTGACTTTGTGCGGTAGTTACGCAGCAAAGCATCGTTATTTTATTCCAAACAGCCTCCGGTTTTCGGGTATCTCGTCGTTATTTAAATTAACTGCGGCAAAATTGTGACGGCAATGATACTTCTATGACACTCCCCTCCCCCCACAGATCTTTTCTCGAAGTGACTTATCGTTCGGCCGGAGGGATAGGCGGGACCTGAGACCAATAAACGCTTGATTTCGTGATTGGATTTGCAAGTTTTACTTATGGTTATCGGTAACAGTGAAGCAGACCCGAATGCAGACAGCCGAATAAGATTATCTAATGTGAACATTTTGTGACTCTCGGAAAATAATTAGTTTGACGAAAGGAGAAAAGGGCAATACATTGCAGGTACTGTTAAGAGACAAATTTCAATTCTCCGAAGCAAGAATCTAGAGCTTTTTTTTAGTTTTAGTTCCTGATTCCGTGTTTTTCTCTTCTTCTGCTCCAGTCGGCTCCCATTCATTTCTAATAAACATTACCGGATGGACTAAGATTAATGGTCCGCCTAAGTGAAAGTGAAACTGCATGTGACTTTTTTGATTACTGTCTGCCCCTGATGAAAACGATTACCGGACTGTGATCTCAGAGGCGGAGATAACATGCCTGAGGGGTAAGCTTCAGGCTCCGCATTCCAGCGGATTATGTGAATCATGGCTTCACTCTTCCAGAAAGGAGGAGAATATGGTCATGGGCCACACACAATTCCCTCTGTCGGAGACTGGTGGGTCAAAATTTTGTTAGGATTTACCCAAGTGAGGGTAAATCATAATGGGCTGAAACTATGATGATTTCATATGTTCACCTGTTCCTGCACAAATAATGTTATTCATTTTACAATTTGTAAGCATATTCACGCTGTTGCTAAAAGCTTGGTTGTCGAAGTCGCAACTCAAACTGTGAATGATGATCAAAAATAGACATTAGAAAATTTGGTACCCTTATCACCATACTGAAGGAGGTATTCACGAGTTCCTCTACACTGCAAACAAAGCTTGAAAGTTTATTAGGAAAGGTAATGAAGCTTCAATTGAACACGATACATGAGAAGCAATTTGAAAAAATCCATCGGAATGTAAATGAATGTCTGCTTGTTTGCGATAAGTTACTACTCGAAGATGATTCAAAAAATAAACAAAAACAAAAGGAAAATTCAAGTCTGAAGAAAATTACGAAGCAGAAGGAATTATATTCAACGAGAACAAAAAATAATAAAAATAGATTTCCTTTGACGTCTCTTTCTTAGAATATTGTATTACATGACAGTATTCTTAAAAATAAAGAGGTACTAAATATTCAGTCACGGCGACTTTTTCGATCATTGTTTTTCTTTTGCTAAGAAATCACGTTTTTTGTTATGTCTTTATTATTACTATTATTTTATTATTATGTATTTTAGTACGTTATTACTCATTTTTTGTTGTAGTATCATAAGCCATAATTAAGTTTACCAGTTTTCAAAGTTACGTAAGTGTTACTGTACTTTAAGTTCGTTTCGAAGGTGCTGTTCAAGCTCGATTTTGAAGAGATTGCCAAATATTGATTATAGTCGTTTTTTTTCTGTTTATCTTCATTACAATATTATTTTTCATATTTCAAGTTTTGAAGAAATTAATAATAATTAGTCATTTTTATTTTTTTGAATAAGAGTACAGACTTGGGAAGGAGAATGTTGATAATTACAGAGAAGGAATCGTTCTTAACCTCATCAAAAGAGTGACTCCGATCTTCTCCTAGATTTATCCGTAAGCGTATAGCAGACTTCAACTATCATTAAGTCGATTAAAAATTCACTTTCAAAGAAAATTTGTCCTAAATTTTAACTGTATCATCACTAAAAAAAATTGAATTATAATCAGTTCCACCGATAGAGTAATTTCTACTCGTTTGTTCACCCCCTAAAGATAGCAGTGTTTCTATTTGAAAGTACGCATGATCACCTTTTCATTTTCCCTCGCTGACACCCGCACAGGTGATTTTGCAGCGCACTCTAGTGCAGGTTTATATCCCAATATTTCATAGTGAAAGTTGTTTTATCCTTTTACCTGGGTTTTTCGTTTTACCTGCGTTTTACCAGGTTTTACATGTCTACCTTCTTTTTCTAATTTGCTCTCCACCCGAGTCAGAGACGTCGGGGAGGCTGTTAGGGCTGTCTTAGTCCTCTTTTCTTCTGGCCGAAAAACCGGCCTAGGTCGAAAATTCTGGCGAGTTGCTACGTGGGCTCTAACCCGGGACCTTCGGATTCTGAGACTAACGCGCTATCCACTCGGCCAACCTGTGGTTACCTATAGTTTGTGATAAGCTGATGAACGCTATGTCAAGTAAGAAGTCAGAGACAAAGCTACGAAAGATTGTATCGGAAGTAACTGCAAAACGGAGAAAAGAACCAGGCGAGGGCACCAATGATAATTCCATCATTGTTAAGGATTTCGATATTCTATGTAGAGTATGTTCCTGCAATATTGGCCAGTCGAAATTTCTTATTGAACAACATATGAGTACTTTGAAACATAAAGAAAATTTAAAACGTAAAATGAAACAGGAGACACTGAAAGAGTCAATTTTCTGAAGACATATGCAAGGTATAGGCGTTTATTTTAAATTGTATACTATTTTTTATTATTTAAAATAAACTAACGATTTTGTGAATTATAAAGACTTTTATCGCGGCAAATGTACCCATGAGAAAGTTGAGCAATCTTGGATTACGAGAATTCTTGAAAGAATATAAAGTTCCGGATGAATCAACTATCCAAAAAAATTATGTAGAAAACATCTTCAACTCAGTTATTGAAGACATTCGAGCTGATATTGGGGAATGTCCAATCTGGGTTTAGCATAGACGAAACAACCAACGTAGAGGGACGGTAAAATAATCTTTGAAAGTTGTTAATGTAGAATACCCATAGTTTGATTTAAAGGCCTGCAACAGTAATTTGTTTTTCTATTTAGATTCATTGCTAATGTTATTGTTGGCGCATTATCCTCCGAATCAGCATCACTCAGAAGAAATGTAGAAGACGTCAAACAGTCAAACTATAGCGAAAGTTTTAAAAAACGCCTTGCTGGTGTTGTGGCCTAATGGTATTAAATACGAGCGTGTATTTTTACTTGTAACGGATGCAGCAGCTTACATGATCAAAGCTGGAAAAGATTTATTAATCTTATACACAAGACTCGTACATATCACATGTATAGCGCACTTTCAGCATAGTGTTACTGAATTCATACGAGGTCTATTCAAAACAGCTGATTCTTTGATAAGTTGTAGTTAAAAAATTTAACTGGAATGAGGTTAAAGAAGTATTTAATTATCTGGAAGACGATTCTGAAGCTATTGAGAAAGCTAAAGTACTGTTTGGAGATGACGAAGTATTAGGAAAATTCACCACCACATTTAAAGAGTACTCTTTTTTTGCCGATTGCATTACAGAACTAGAGACTGCAGGGTTAAGTTTACGAGACAGCATGAATATACAGGGCAAAGTTCTTAACAAAATGAAGATAGCATCCAACCAGCGGGTGAAAGACAAACTGAGTACCGTTTTACAGAAGAATCCAGGTTTAAAAATTCTAAATTACTTTCTGTCAAATGATATTATTGCACTGAAAGCAAACGAAGGATATTAGTTTACAAATGCTTCCCCAGCAGATATTGTTGCCTTCAACTACGCTCCCATAGTATCGTATGATGTTGAACGCAGCTTCAATTCGTATAAGTAAATTTTGTCGGATAATCGTAGCTCATTCAAATTTGAAAATTTCCGATATCATAAATTATTGCGTGTAATTCGAGAAATACTGCTAATGATAATTTGTCCAACGATATGGATGTTGATAAATGATGAATGATAGATGATACTGATGAATAAAATAATAATTAATGAAGTTTCCCTGATCTTTCTTCACTACGTGGGGAGTTGATGTAAATTTTATTTTATTTTTGTAACAGATTCAAATACAGCTTCAAAAGTCTTGTAAATTGATATCCATATTGCGATTTCATATTTTTACATATTTCGACATTTTTGCGTGTATTTCTTACATATTTGGGATTGAAAAACTGCATATTATGTGTTATATTTGAGGTACTTATTTTGCATATAAATCCGCACCCTACGTAATAACATAGCAAAGCATGTAGGCGATCCTATTCTCTGGCCCAGTATCCGACTGGCACCAACATACCAGGGGGTCCACACCTAGCTCGCACGAATGCGTATAGGTACCCAGGTAGTGCCGGCCTGAAGCTGTGCGGCAAGCTCAGTATGCTGTCCGGAGATTCGACCAAATGCCTGGATCACAGCCGGATCCACATTATCGCCTGGGTAGAGTAACGTCTACCCAGCATCGTGGAGAGCCTGGGGTGTCAGCGACGCCCCCGCCAGCGAGATGGTAAGCGAGCAAACGTAAATATAAAAGCAGTTTAAAAATCCACAACAAAATGTGTACTCAGTGAGCAAAACTCACCCCAAACTGGCGTTTCTCACCAACGCCACAAAACACGCGACAACACTGCCGAAAACTTCCGAGATTGTCACAAATCGGTCACCACTAAATTGATCTCACTGTGATCATTCGCTAAATGTCACAAGGCACAAGCTCGCGAATGCGAGGACCTTGGTACAAGGGATGCGTCTTTCGCCCTCCAGCAGGTTCTCCATGCGAACATATCTTACAATGCAAGGATTGAAGCGAGTTATCACGCCTCCGCACGACTAGCTTCACTCGCCTTCGGCTCGCTCCGCTAACAGTCGCACTCGGCGTGATAAAGCTCGCTTTCAATCCTTGCAGTGTAATATACTATTTCTGCTCTCAACATATAGTAGTGGAGACCGGGGCAATATGTCACACAATTTACATAGGTACTTATTCCACAATTTCTTCAGAGCATACATCTTAGAAAAATTCTTCCAATTCCATTCATTAGCAGTATCCCTCTTTCACGTGTCTCAAAATTTTCACAATTGTTTATTATTTTTTTCTTCAGCAAGATTTGTAGCGACATGTCTTCCCAATCCGGAACGATGGGCCATAACGGGTAGGGCCATATGTCACGTGCTTTCTACAAAGAAAAAGCGAAGCATTTTTCATGAAGAAACGCAGAACTAGAACTTAACGGATTATATAAGATCAATGTACAAGTTCGACATCAACTCTCATCAAACTGAACCTATTTATCAACGCATGTAATAATACCGTCCATCGTTTTACTACATGACATACCTATCGCAACGCGTAATAAAAAACTGTTCATTCTTCGAATGAACTAGAAAGTTCAAAAAGTCGAGGAATTGACCCTATTCCCCGGGGTTCAACAGAACTGATAATCCTTGAGTATCCAGCTTCCCAGTAAAGTTCAGAGGAATCTCGTATTGCTACGTCGAACCCATGCAATATGCAGACTATATAAAAACGTATTGCAAGCCGTAAAATGATCTCGCCAGATAATAACACGCGTTGATTAATTCGTAACGCCGGCCGACCGACTGGTCGGCCGACGGCCGGCGAAATTTAATTAGGTGGCACGACTAGGAAACGGCACTCGTGCGCGGCAACAAAAAAGATTAACGGAACTGAAACAATTTTCCCGAAGGTATATAACGAAGATATTACGAGCCTTCTCCGGAATACCGATGGTCACGTTACACCCTTTCTCAAGCCGGCCCTTTTAAACGGCTAACGAGTTATTAACAGGGGTGGCAAAAATGAACGCACCTATTCTTCCTAGATCGCTTTCCCGGTGAGTATGTCTAATCCCATATTTGTCGAAGCAAGTCACACGCAGATACCGTACGAAGGCTACATAAATATACGCATGATGTTACATTAGCCCAACTTCAGAATGGATACAGTTATGGTTCTGTAAGACCACAGACAAGGTTACGAAATATAGTGAAAGAGCTCCGTATTGAGTACTAAATTGAGTGAGGCAAACAAAATAATATTACATGATGACTCGCTGAATTTAGTCTTACTTAACAGCATACTGATTTTAGAGCCCTCAAAACCTCTGAAAACTGAAAAATTAAAAGAGCGAAAGAATCTCCAGCTCCCACGACACCCCCCCCCCCCTCCACCAGCCTATATCTAATTTCATCGTGAATAACCCCTCCTCTCGCCTCCAATCGAAAGAAGGTAACAATAACTGACGAACGAAAAAACTTTTATAATTATTGGTGATTCAAAAAATTGCCATCAATCTAGGTCCAAAAATAAAAAGTCATAAACACTACTTTTTGGAATCGATTATAGAATCTTCTTATCAAAGGCTAACAAAGTTGAATGAGCTTCCCGCCTAAAGTTCAAGAGTCAAGTTTTGCTTGGGGGGGGGCATAGCCCTTGACTACGGCCCTGTTCTCTTGGTATGACAAGCACAAGAAAAACAATACAGGGAAAACCTATTACTTTTCAACTTTTTTACTTCATCCGGACGAGCTACGACTTGATGCAAGAACTCTACAAAAAAAAAAAATTATTCAGATCATTTTTCTTTCTAGGACCCGTGATCTGTGATGAGAATCATTTTGTTCGTGATTTGCTCCACCACAGGCGCAAATAAGGGAGATCTTGGAAGCAATACAAATTGTATTAGATAAAGAATTTTCAAGATTGTTTTGGTAAGTACGTATCAGCTCCCCGACACTCCGGATCGCTATTTGCACTTCCTGATTATATATAATTGAAGAAATAGGGAATACCGTACATCAGACGTATGAAGGTAAAAAGAGTAGAAAAGTATAACCTTCTCATAAGAACTTTTCTGTAATAAGCAGTATACAACCTCACTAAAGGTACTGATGGTACCTTTTGTTTCAGAACATAGTAAGCCAAAAACTGATTCATTATCTGAAGATCGGCTCTGGCTGTCTTTAAACAATTCACTTCACCGCGTCGGTATTAATTATTAATAAAATAACATTTCTACGAGAATCGTCCTCTCATTTTAAACAACCAAACACTTCTACAAAAGGACCATAGTTAGAAGGAAGCCGTTGAATAAAATACAGCCGCACCAACTACTTGCAGTTCCAAAGATAAATTCATTCTTTAAATCGTACGATTACATTGAGACGAAAAAATTAGGACCTACTCAGGAGAATTTTATTTTCGACTTAAAACTTCAAATTGATATTGCTTCGAGAAATTTCAATATTTTGACTGAAATTTTGCTCGTATTGTTTTTAGGCGCAGATGCGTCAAAGCAGCCCTACTGGTCGAAAAATCTGACGAAAGTTCGCAATTTCCGTTCCACTTTAATATAATACATACGTATGGTAGGTAGTTAAGTATGTCAGTCAATTTATTTCATACTTCTTGATGCATAATAGCGTCATACTAAATGAAACGTAATTCATAGCATTTTCAAGTATGTCAAATAAAATTAATCTATACACTCAATTTCCGAATCACTGTGCAGGTCTTCCTTGTCCAACTCCTCCAATACGTCAATGACAGAATACAGATACAACAAATATTTCGATTTTAAAGCAAAGACCTTTCATTTTTTTTTCTTCTGGTCAACTGGAACAGAACCAAACCCACCATCTCTCCCTCACACAAACGTCCTGCCAGTCACTGCCAAAGAACTCATATAAAGTAAATATATCCCGAAAGCCGGCACATTCAACAAGCAGCAAAGAAATGAGCAACCACAGCGAACTTGCTGTTTCTATAACAACTGTATAAAAAACATTCACCATCCAGCGAATGCAGCGGGTATCTACACAAAAGACAATGCGGGATACTGATTACCCAACCCCGCAAAAAACCGAAGCCAAAAATCCTATTAAAAGTCAACTCATCATTTTGTCCGCTCCGTCATCCCTTCCTTCTCTATTACGACTATACACGTGAGCTTTCACTTTGTCACGCGGCGAACATCCACCCCGCCCGCCCCGGCGACGTCACCATTTGCGACCAAATTGACTGAATAAATTAAAGTCATTCCTGCGGAAAATTGCGAAATATCTAAACGAGATTTTCCCGCTGAAAAATTACCGACAGCATTAAAACTAAATAATCAGTCTTGCGGAGGTGAGGTCGTTCCCGCACGACCAAAAAAGAAAGAAAAAAAGACTTTTATCGGGCTTCCAGCAAAATAAATGCTCCTCGCTTGTTCTCTCGCTCTTGACATCAGTCAAGATCATTTCTTCGCCTGCGAAGAAATCCACGACTACCATTTAAACCTAGAGCGTCTTACTGCACCAATGAGCACAGCTCACTTCTACGTATGCTGTATGGATTCAAGAAAAATGAGTTTTTGCCAAAAATTACCTTTCGAACGCCGCACGATGCACGCTGGTCACAAGGTTGCGCCTATTTCCGCCTGTAATCAAAAGAAATTAAACGGCCGTGTTAGTTTCATCGAGTTAATATCGCACCACTCCGGAAAATAATCGCGGGCAAGCAAATTTTAAAAACTGAAACGACGCGCGAAAAATCGATTAAATTCGGAGAAAGTAAGCTCTGCTCATTTACAGGAGCCCAAAGTGAGGGTGGCAAGCAACGGTCTCGGACTTTTTCCCGAGCTTTCTCAGTGCTCATAAGGGTAACAGCGAATCGACTCCCGACTTCACCATGAAATCTGATATGTACTTCATTCCGTAGCTGCCGGAGGGTTAGTGACGCCAAATAGGTACTCATGGTCGCTAGCATCGCCGGCTTAGTTCCATCCAACAAGTCCAGTACACGTGTGGTTGGAGTCATTAATCTGCATGAGGTCAAGTTTCGCGATGTACGCGAGTTCATAAAAGCTTATCCTTAGTGTGCATGTTGGAGTGTGAGTGAATTTGGTAATATCCAAAGCGCTTTCGACTGAAGATGGCGTAACAGCCAAAACCGCTCTGGACTCTAGAAGAAAAAATTGTGAATTGGCACACTCTAATACAGAAGCTTATTCTCGTAGATCAAAACAAGACAAATCTTTCTGATTTCACGTATCCTGAATACAAAGTGCTCTGCTACCGTGTCGACGAATCTTATTCCATTTAATATACACGAGTACTTATCTCAGAGGAAATACACGTACAAAGAATGACTCCAGTGGGGTCCCCCCAGGTAAAATAAAAGACTTTTGAAAAATTGCAGTTTTGAAAAAAAAAATATGATGAATGACATCCAGGATTCATCGACCGGTGATATTATTTATTTCAACGTTTGATTTGTCATTCTGTATTGACAGTATTGGAGTAATAATCTCCATCTTCCTACAATTTCTGCCTACTGACAACATTCATCAGCGATACCAAAAATTCCACGAAAATGACCCCCCCCCCTTTCCTACGCCACTACATGACTCTCCTTAGTGAGATCGAATGAGGACAAGTCGGAGGACGTTGCAAAATACACGCTTGTCACCCAAAGGAGAGCGCAACTATCGAAGGTAAGTTTCACCTATCTCAGACAAGGACATTCTCAGAAGAACTGTACGTGTTCATTTCCAGGACAAAAAAGCGTCACCATCGCTCTCTGGGTCCCAAAAAATTCCCTCTGGAAGACACCAAATATATGATCACCAGACCTAGTAAAAAACCGAAAACATCTGAAAGCCTGAAGACACTTGAGACCGCGAAAAATTAGAAGGACGCACCAAAATCTACCGAATTCCTTGTCACGCCAATAGAAAAGAGCAATTTCATAACCTATCTAGAATGCATTTGAAATTCACAAATGATAAAGGCCAAAAATGAAAACACGAAAAAACAACGGGTTGAGATAGAGAGGAGGGCGGATCTGTGACTGATTATACCCCAAGTACTCAGATCTCAGAAAAAAAAATCATCTTAATCGCAACTCCCCTCCCCCACACTTAAATCCAGGGTACGGCCCTGTAACCGCGCTCTGATACCATTATCACGATTTATCGCGACGAACAATAATATTAGAAGGCATGAACATATTATTGGATTTTCCCTTTTTCTATATCATTTTATAATTGACTACACTTTCAGTGGCGGATAAAGTGACTGTGCTTGAAGAACCTTAAAAAAATTCGGTTGATGTGCAAAAATTCGCCAAAAACAGCGTTCATTATGAACAAAAAACGATAGACAAATATTTTAAATGAAAATTAAACTTTTTTGGTAGCAAAACTCGTTACATAATTGAAAATTAGACAATTACTGTATTTTAAATTAAAATTAAAACTTTTTGGTAGAAAAACTCGATAACTGCAATATTTCTTCTCTTCCCTTCAGATTTCACTTATAGAGGTTTCACTGTATTAAAACCAGGAATACCTACAACGTGACAATATTTTTCAAAGGCCTTTTTTAGCTTCTTGTTTCTCATGATTTGGTGAGGTTATGACATTCTACTAGGTATATTAAAATGCAGTTTTTGTTTCAAGTGTCCCGGATTTAGAGTATATATTTTTAGCTTTCCCGCAAAACATGAAAGAACGCGTCGAAGTGGGATAGAGAACCAAATACAATTCAAATAGTACCGCAATACCGAAGCATTAAAATTTTTTTCATGTTATTTTGTGAAATCGAAAATTAAAAAAAAAAAAATACTGAAGGAAGAGAGTGATGACGTGACCACGATCAAAGTCAAAACAGCTACACACAGGTACTGGAAAGAAAATTTGTAGTATAAACTTGTCAAAGAATTCCTTTTATACGTTTAACGCCTGGGTGCGTAAGTATTCAGACCTCCCTGTTGAGTCTGTAGATTATTGCGACAAGTTTTATTGCCTTTCACTTATTATTTGTAACTCCCAAATGCAGCTGTACAGGATTTAGAAGTTAGATGACAGAGTGTCTACTAAATACGAATTTTCCGAAAATGTGACTTTAGTGTGACTTTTTATGATATTCTTTCGGAACATTTTCACGCATGAACACAACTTCCACAAGGAAAATAAATGAATTCAAAAACATGTTAACTTTGAAGAAACTTACATAATAACGAATGAATTATAGCACAGAATGTTGCAAAGAACAGTTTTTCAATTGAATTTCAATTTGGCCAATTTTGATAAGAAATATTACGATTGTTCAGGAAGAATAACCAAATTTGTAAGTAATTCGAAGCAACTGTATGACTTGTATGACCGGTAGACACCCTGGATGAATGTTCCTATGCGGCTGTATAGACTACAAAATCTGCCGAGTCCGTTGACATTATGATTATTTTTGTAGTAACTTACATATTCTGTTGCTCAGTACCTACTGTGAATGAATGAAGAACAGACAACAGTCGAGCAGAAACTCTGGTCTCGAAAATATCGTAGTGCACAGTCTACTGTACAGTGCTGCCAATGCCCAAAAGAACAGTCGAGCAAAAATTGAGAAATCTTGGCATTAAAAATAACTTCTTTGAAAGGTTTTTAAATGATAATCTGTAGTATTCTACTGTACAGTACTGTAAACGCCCGAGCGAATAGTCGATGTAGAAATTCTGGCTTCGAAAATACCGTCTACGTTCATTCTTATTAATTTTCCCGTTTTTTCTTCGCAAGTCAAGGAGAAACGGTTTCGAAAGTCGAAAGGCACTGGCCGATTAAATTTTTATTGAGTCTGAAAGCATAGCTCAAGAAACTCCATTTTCTAAATGATTTACTACTATAGATTTTCGTAAATTAAATGTAGGTGTAGTTATCTGTTTTATAAATCAGAAGTGTAATTTTTGAGTTACAACTTTTGTTTGTACATATTTTGGATTAGTTGCGTAGATAAGTGTGCATAGTTTATTCAATTTACTTGTGCACAGCTGTATACGTATATTTTCAGTATTTAATTTGATTTGTATTTTGTACATAAATTTGTCATTCGTTCGGTCTAATTTTAAGTTTTTATTTTCAGAAAAATTCATTTTCTCTCTGTTTTGGTAAAATCAAAAAATTCCTGTTCAGTTTTGATTAAAATTTTTAATTATTTCATTTTTAGAAAGCTTTGTCTGCTCAGTTTTGATCAGATTTCTATCACAGAGGAAGCCGCTCATTACAGACTACAAAAAATAAAGATTAATTTAAATATAAAAATTTTAAGGTTTTAATGTTGGAAGCTTTAATTTTTTACATTCTATTTAGTTGGAATTATCCTAAAAATTATTAACAGCTGCCTCAATAAAATGAAGTTACTAAAAAATATGATGTTTTCTTTCTTCATAACAAATGATACAGTACAGTATTATGTATACTGGTCTATTAATTTACATAGAATTACATACGGTGCTTTATATCAACATTTACCTTCATTTATGATTCAAAAAAATCATGAAGAGTCTCTTGGCGTAAGCATTTGGTACTTTGCATTTGAATGAAGTCGGCGCAGTCATGAATGTTGTCAGACTTGCTCCATTAGCATCCTGCATAAAAAATAATTTCAATTTTTCCACACACTTTCTAGCATCCTGAATCAACATTCTGAATGGCGAGATCTAGTCATCACCGGCATCACTTCCTTCATTTTCCGGTTTTTCTTTTTCTGCTAAGTGTTTGCGGTGACCCTCTCCACAAAAATGTATATTTTTGTATAAATCGTCTAATTGTCCTGTCTGGTTAGTTTCTGCGTAGCACGATGCCAGCGACTAACAAATTATTATTATTATTATTATCCTGATTCACTCTCCTTTTTCTCCCTCGATCAGCCCAGGCAGGACATCCGGTCAGTATAGTTCGATTACAGATTATGCTTAGCACTCACATCGATCAATACACGCTCTTTTCTAAAAACTCTCATTTCTTTGATTTCGAATACCCTCGCTGCGGTCCGGACTAAACTTTTTTTATGCGCAAAACTCGAAAAACTTGCAATTTGTTCTATGATACTGTCGCAATTCCGGTTATTCGGTATCACAATAAGGCAGGTCATCATCGATTTTTAAAAATTCGTCGTAAATTTCCACTCTGTGAAAACGGTGTATGTCATTTATCCCATCAATAGAAGGTACGGTCCCACGATTTGCCGATTTTATGAAACCACAATGAGCAAAGCAATTCTTAATTGTAATGGTTCTTACTTTCCTTCAGCTGTCACTCACAATCTGAATCGCTTGTAAAACATTCACTTTGAAACTGATTTCCTTAGTAGTTGTCGATTCAGCTACAAACTTTTTTTTTTTGACAGCTTACAATATACACTCAATCAATGCACTTTCAAATTCTTGATTATGCTCATATCGAGTATGTACTATGTACTGTATTGCAATTCATGTTTCATCAGTATAAATGCTTGTTTCCTCGTCAAAACTTGTCCCGATAAATCGAGTTCATGTCTCCATTAGCCGAATAAAATTTACTTCTCTCTAATACATTGATTTCCGTTTCACTATTTTGTCTAATAAGCGGCTTCCACTTTCCTTTTTGAACAGCGTTGTTCGTTAAATCGAAGATTTTCTATCTATGAATTTGGAGATAACGATTTGTCTCTTCAGTTCTCATCAGAAATTTATTTTTATTATTTCCATCTCAAAAAAAAGGAAAAGGAAAAAAATGAAAAAAAAAAAAAGATTTTTTATTTCATGTTGATTACAAAAGTAACTATGTGATGCGAAATGTTGAGGAAAAACTGCATTATCAGGGCTCTGTAGTTCTACCAGACGGAAACTGTTCATTTTACTATCCTGTTGGTAGTGATGCCCAAAAATCGATTAATCGATTGTTTTGGTATGTTGCTATAATGAGAAAATTGAAAATATATAATAAAAGACGAAATAAGTCAACTTATAGGTACTTTACTACTTCAACATGGACGCTTTTCCGCGAAACCTATTTTTAGTTCTCACTCAAGTCACCTAAGCGCTAGTAGCGCACCGCGCTTTGATACTCCTACAAATATTAGATCCATGCCTAGTACTGCTACTCCAGGTTCAAGCACTGTCTGTAGACTGCGTATTCTCCTCCCCCCCCCCCCAAAAAAAAATAAGAGAACACTCAAACACGCACTGATTTAAAAAAATGATTTTCTGCCGAAGAATCGATTAACCGATTATTTTACAGGTTGTGTCAAAATCGATTTTTAATCGATTTCTTTTAGTGAAAATGGATTAATCGGGCATCACCACTGTTGGTTGTTCGATAAGGATTGGTTTAATGCCCACAGATTACGTCAAGAGTAGGCGAGGAGCAATACAATGACACAGGATGGCCTTCATTGGTGTTTTCTTCGACTCTGATGAACACTTCAATGAACATGTAAAGCTTCTGCTAACTCACGCGAGTATTTTCAAAGGGGTATTTATGAATTGACGCGTTTCTACATTTTGAATTCCGAAGTGTTCAGATTGTATTGAAAACGACCTACAATTTATAAATGCGTCGTTAAAAATCCAAATTGGCACGCTGAAATGCGTGGGAAGTTTTTCGTGTTTTCGAAAAATCTGAGCTTAAGACTCAGATAAATGAACATTCCCCGTCTTCAACAATGAAATTAGAGATGGTATCTAGCATCATTTGGATTTCTAACGAATCAACTTGTACGTGTTTACCTAATACTGCTGTATTTTTTCTTTCCCCTTTAATGTGTTTAATTGCCCGAGTAGCGCAGATTCGAAAAAGTTGAGCTCGACCTCGCAAGCGCCCGCTGTACAGCATCATCCAATTTATATATTGTTCGCGCTAACTGCAGTTCATCGTTTATTGTAGAATTATTTTCCTTCGGTAAACATTAGTTGCAAGAGGTTAAACGTATACCGAAGTTGAAGCGTATACTGTATACTTTCCCACTACACTTTACCGAGCATTTTTTCCCTTTGGTTTCCACATTCTGGTAACACTACACGGTACCCGGATTAATTCATTCTCTAATGGGCTGGGACGAATAAAAGAACGAACAGAAAAAACAAAGTAATAATAATGATAACGCATTTCCAGAGAAAAAAATTTCATAACGCGATTTCTTTTTTTATAATATTTTTGCAGCTCCGTCTTTTTTTCTCGTTTTTTGAGGGGGGAGGATGGGGGAAAGCTCGTTTGTTCGGTTTAAATAATAATAATTGTTAATTTATCTGCGTTCGTTCGCCCGCCTGAAATGAGGGAAGCGTGCTTAGGATTTTTGTACAACACATTTACATATTTCCGACGCAAGCGAATTACGAGCCACGTCTCAGAATCTTTGTTAGATGCACGCCGAGTCATTTCTTGCATATAAAAATGCCAAGAAACACGACGACGACTCCGTTTTTCCTCCCTTTGCCGCATGCAGTCCTTTGCAGACGTCGACGCTGTCTAGTACCTTGCAAATTTGTCCGCCCATTCAAAGGTCGTCGCGATCTGACGGCGCTGTTCGACTCCATAACCGTCTATCTCTGTCCTTGAAAACACACCACGTACACACTTTCCGGCGATGAGTGTTGCAAAAACTTCTCCTCTCATTTCTTCCCCACCGCATACCGAGGGAAATCAGCGGAGAGCTACTACAGAAAATTCCTTCTTCATCCCTCGAAATTGCACAACACCCCTAATATATAATAGTTACACTCGTGGATTACGGTGCACGGCTGGAGAGTGGTATCGTTTTCATTTTTCCGCACCCAGATCCCCAATACACAGGGTCCCTTTTTGCACCGAAAGAAAGGCGGCAAAATTTTCGCCGTAATGTAGTTATCCGTATTGTTTCAGGGGTGACCAAATTGGTGCACACTGTTGTACTCGGTTCGTTACTTATCACACGCGAGACTTTAGGAGTTGTGAGCCTCGCGAAGGATCGATCCAAACCAAACGGGAATGTATCGACAATTAGTATAGGCCAGTAGCACTGCCAAAGGAGGTCGAGGGGTTCTGGATCCATTGACGACTTTGTCAACTAATGATTTATCTAATTTTAGCACTCCTTTAACACCCCTCTCCTTTGGTCAAGATCAGACCCCTCGTCCCTCGAACACTAGGCTGGCTACGCTACTGGTATAGGCGAACTTTATTATTATTAGCCGTATTGTATAATTACATTAGCCCAAACGGAAAAAGGCCTCCCTCAACCTGTCCCACTCACGTCTGTCTGTTGCTACTCTGAGGAACATTTTATTTTTTAGCATGTTGTCTATCTCATCCCTCCATCTTACTTTCTGTCTTCCTATTTTCTTTCAGGTACCAAAATGTTGTTTTGTGGGACCATCTATCTCTTGATTGTCTAGCAATATGTCCCGCCCAGTTCCACTTTACTCTTTTTACAGCTCTGACAAAGTATACATTTTTCCTGCATTTTATTTTCAAATCTTTGTTTCTATAACTAGCGAATAAAAAAGATATTTTGATAACAAACGAGACGTAGTTGAAAATTGAAGTCGGGTCTCCTGAATAACGTCAATTGTCGACAACTGAAAATGGTTATCCGATTATTTAGGGATAGGGATACTAGTATCGCAGAAACAAAATATTGTTGCAATTTTGTCAATGGGGGGCTGAATATAGGGTTACCAACTCATTTTTTCTAAGAAGCAAATGTTGCTGGTGAAAACGGCAAATTTAGTCACAAAAAAGCAAATGTTCCATAAATGTAAGACAGACTCGGAACTCTCTTCGCTCGTTTCTCGCTTTGACGCTCGCGTAGACAGAATTTATTGGAAAGAAAATTGGGATGTGGAACGGAATGTAGGAGCGCTAATGTGCACCTCGTGATAAGATTGAGTAATCATGGAGGGAAATAACACTGCCGTAAATGGGAAATAGGGGTTTTTCAAAAAATCATTATAAAATAAAGAAAAGACGGACATGCTTCAAATTTGAACTGCAAGGAGCTGTACATATTCGAACTTGCGATTAAAAATTTAATATGTCAGGTAACAAAATTAATAGAAGTGCGGTGAGGTAAGAAATGACAGCCGTATTTTCAAACACAACTTAATTTTTAAGGGTACTTAAAAATTAAGTGTTTTTCTCCATGATCAATCAATGAGGGTTCACGAAACATCCGCTAGATGTCAGCCACTTTGATTCCGAAACCCAATACATATACGAGGACGTAAGCCTGCAAACGTGCTCCATTGCTGCATGCTGTTACAAAATGTGACGAATGATGTGTTCCCAGTAGCGTGCAGCAACGAAGCGCGTTTGCAAGCCTACGTACATTAAAAAAGACCCTGTAAATGTTGAATGCTTTTACATTTTACATTTTTCTAGGATACTTTCATAAATTGGAGAAAGAGGCAAAGTTTTCTTATTTCATTGCTAGGTCTGGCAAAGGGCAAATGCAACTTAGAAAAAGCAAATGGTTGGTAACCCTATGAATACGTAGCTATGTGCAGAACAAGAAAAAATTTAGTGTATTTCGCAGTCTTGGCTTTGCAATAAAGAGAAAAATCGATTCTATTCGAAGATAGCAAGACAGCTATATCAGCAGCAAAATCGGGAGAGGCCAAAACGTACACATCTTCTAAAATTGAATTATCGTCATATAATACGAGCTTTTCAGAAAAATGAGATTAGAATAGAATGGATACCAACGATTGAACAGTAAGCAGACAAGTATTGACAAAACTACTGTTTGATGTCATCATATTTCTGAGTGAAATTAACCAATTGAAACTATGTGTTCACTAAGAGTAATGAATACTAAGGAAAGCTCATATTTCACTGTGAAATTGAGATTATCTACTGGTAATGACTTCGATGGTCTGAGAATGTGAACTGAGAAATAGGATACAAAATCTATAATTGACACTTTCTGGAATTTCGAAGTACATCGTAAATGGGCGAAACACAGAAGTCTATCAGCGAAAATCCCACCATACTCCTTGTGCTCAATCAATCCCCCCCCCCTCACACACACAAATGTTTTCTTCTAAAAAATTTCGATAACTATCATCGACATTGGAAAAATTTTCCCACCAAAGTTCGTTCTACATCGAATTTCCTACAAAAAGAATCGTAAGCATTTGCTTTATATCTGCCCCTTAATCTGCGCAGACAAGAGTTAAAACTGATCAACTTTCCACAGTACGCTCTAACACACAGGCCTCAGTGGAAAACGTCATTTTTTGACCGATTTTCTCACTTTACAGGGGTTTAAGAACATATACAACGCCAATTTTTATTGGAGTCGATTCACCCTACTAATTTCCCAATCTTGGGAATTTTTTGGTCGCCACTCCTTCTTCCCCCAGCAATCACCGATAGTAGTTCTGCATTTTCAAGTGTTTTCCAGACTTTTAAGTAGAAAATTTGTTTTGACATTTTGAAAATAAAATTAAAAATCGAGACAGCGTGCGTACGGCATCCGCGATCGCTGAATTCAATTTTGACATTACTTTCCCCTCACTTAAAAACTGTGGCACAAGAAAAGGGGACCAGTGTCAAAATGAAGTCAAGTGAAATGTAAGTCTATTTTCAGGTTTTCAAGGTCGCTGAATTCGATAATATTTTCACCTTCAAACCAGAAGTGTGGCACTTAGGAGCGGGGAAAGGGCTGGAAAAAGACAGTCGATAAATTCAAAATAGATATCAAATAGCAGGTTTTCAGTGTCGCTGAATTCAATTTTGACATTAATTTCCCTTTCACGTCAAAATTACGACACCAAGGGGAGGGAAAAGAGGCCGAGAAATGACTGTCGAAAGATGCAATACGGATATCAAATAGTCGGTTTCGGGGTCAATCAATTCAATTCCCGCATTACATTTCGCCTAATTTCAAATCTGCGGCACCTGGGTGAGAGGAAGAGGCTGAAAAAGGAACTAGCCGAGAAATGCCACGTGAGTATCTAACCGTATCGATTTCTCTACAGGTTCAAATATTCGTTTTTTCAATTCAGTTTAGTTTGCGAGAAGATGTGCACCTCTCAACAGGGATCCTGTAATACTTGAAGTTCTTTTTTCGTGCGAACCAGGGACATACCGACGGAAGCCCAGCTGTCCGAGCTGGGAGACCTTCTGTTATAAAACAGGGTTGCCACTATTTTTCAGGATTGGTTTCCCCTGACTTTTCCCGGTTTTCCAGGCCAACTTTTCCAATTTTCCCTGACTTTTTTACAGGATTCCGAGAAGTCCAGAGGGAGGGGAGTCACAAAAATTTTTTACAATACAGATTTTTAAAAAATCGCTATCGAGAAGAAGAAGGTACAGATGTAATTTATGTAATATTTTTCAATATTACAGACTATTTCATTTGCGAATAGATTATCATTATTCTTATGTTATGATAAAAAAAGTTTTACTCTGATAAAATACAAACTCGTTTGTTATTTTCAGAAAATTTCCCTGACTTAAATGAAAATTCTCTGACTTTTCCCTGACTGACCAAATTCCCTGACTTTTCCCGGTTTTCCAGAAAGTGGCAACCCTGTGAAAGTTACCAGAAACTGACGATGAAGAGGTAAGAGCAGAAGCAGCTGTGGCACTGTACAATGACCTATAGGACCACAATGAACCTGTAAGAGCTTTTGCCGCCCACAAAACGCAGCTATATGCTCGCCTAAATCCCAGGCGGCTCGGAATACCACGGGCCTTCTTAAAATTTTTGGCTGGTTAATATATCTACCATAGCCCCTACTTAATTGCTGCACGACTCCAGTCATTCGATGAACTGATGAAGGTAGCAGAAAGGCTGGAACAAACTCTTGGCTAAATTGACCGGCCAGCAACGACTACTTCAAGCAGAACAAAACCCAAAGTAGTTATGGATAGTCTGTTGATATCATCAATGGACCGACCTAGGTATGATCCGCCCACCACTTGGGACTCTGAAACTGCTGCTTCATTCATACCAATGTGCCTGTAGTGCCCAGAATGCCATTTTCATCGAGAAAGCCCAACGCGTAACAGGGATGATGGTATCACCACTTCCTCCACCATCAGCCAAGCCAACAGCTTAACATGTCAGCGCTATCAACGAACTACCTTTACCAATCAGCTATCAGCCGGCAGTGGAGTTCCAGTACATACTATCTGACTGAGTAAATGGAAGAAGACTGTTGTTTAACCGCCAACGAGAATGAAGACTCATTAGTCATTAGTATTAAAAGAACTCGATTAGTCAGCAATGTGGGCGGACTGAAAACTGCCCCCGATAATGAGAACTTTGCTCCCTCAGAGAAGAAACCCTCTCCAAATCCACAAATTTTCATCAAATTAGATGAGCTAGACAGCTACAGCATGCTGTCACTCGAGGTATGGCTGCCACTACTGACTGTGCAACACAAGGTATGGTTCTGAATACTGAAGCTATTCAGCCTTAAATACAAATTACATAATTGGGAGGTAGCAAATTCTACAAGACAACAAGAAACTTTTTTCTATTATAGAGCATAAAAATACCTATCAGCACATATTTCTATTACAACCATTTCCATGGGCCCAACAATGCTGTGGTGAGTTAAGCGGTATCAACCAATCCATGAAAGTCCAGCTCGACCAGCGACAACTATTCCAGCTCACAGCAGTAGCTGTCGACGCTTTTCAACTTCCAATCAACTTGGTAACATAACTGTCCACTTTCAGGGTGTAAGCTGCGCGGAACTCCAACACTTAACGTGGACCGGGGATTAATTGTACTCGAGCTAAGCCCGGAAGTACGAGTGTTCGCAAATCCGCAATGAAAACATTAAAATAAAAATACGCGCGGAAAACGACCGGCAACCGATTCGGCGGAATTCGAGCACAAATCGCTACGAATAATCCCCCTGGGAGACCGAGTGCGTGTTCCTGACGATTATCTTACGGCAAACGGACGAACGGAGACGAGGTGAGGTTAGAGTCGCACAAAGGAGGTAGAGATATTGGATATTAAATTTGCTACATCTTGTCAAAAGGAAGATGCAAAAAAGTGAAGAAAAAAAATCCTACAACGTACACACGAATTGTTCGCAAGAGAAGCGTAATATCGCTGGCGCAGTAGGTTGACATTTTTCCAACCAGTATAATTTATGACGAGATGGAGAACATTTTTAATCTCAGGGACAAGCGAGATTCGGCTGGAAGTACAAACAAGCATCACTCGTGAACGTGTATTTACAGACCAACAAATTACAAGAAACGCACGCGACAAGTTCTACCTATACTAGACCATAGGCCCTTTCTAATGGTTTGCCGTTCTGGAAATTTTCAGACTCACTCGAAGTGCTTGTAGAAGATACCGCACAAAGACCGCGCTGTTCCTTCTAAAACAAGTTCACGAGCGCTCCAGAATTACGAGCCAGTTCGTTAAATCTGTTGAGCATCCACATGACGCATCTACTTGTGATTTCTTCATTTCAGACAGATCAAGTAAATCCGGAAATTAGGGGCCTGAAGGACACAAAATTAACCCTAGCAACAAATGTGCGACTATCGCCCTCATGAAAGTGCAAAATAGAAGTTGAAAAACTTTACTAGAATACGACCGGACATGGGCTATTTCGCAGACGTGAAAAAGTTCAACTTCACCGAAACAGCACTAGTTAAATTTCAATTCAAGGTCACAAAAAACCGCTCTTTCAAGTTCACACGGCCTTCAGGTTCAGTTTAATTTGAGTGAATTTTCTTGCGGATGTACGGAAAGACTAGTGTCATGCTACCACTATTGTCAAACGAACTTGGAATTGAACAACCAAAGAAGGAGACGTCAAAGTTCACTTTTCTAACGTTTACTTCTAAGTTCAGATTCATCAGAAAATTGAACGAGTTCGCAAACTATATGAATACGACACAGAACTGAGTTGAATCACAAAATGCAGGAGATACAATTAGTGTCGATTTCATCTCGCAAGAAGTTAAAACTAACGGCCTTTTTAAAACAGCGGAGGTATACTTAGAAGCAATAGCCTTTAATTCTGAATTGCTACGCTGGCAAGGGACGACGAGACATGTAATCCAGAGGTAATATGAGCGGCCTATCCACCTCTCTGTGAGAAGTCTCTCGAAGTTTCCAGAGGGAGCGTATACTGAATCAGCAAAATTCTCTGCAGCCTCTTTTTGCTGTCTGTCCCCTAATTTAGAAATGCAAGCAGCTAAATCGTTCGATATTCTCTATGCATTCAGGTCGTTGCCAACAACTTTCACACTAAATGTTCGAATTGTGAAGAAACACAAAGAACTGAAAATGATGAAGTATTAATTTGAAATATGAAAATCTTCGACGCACAGAATATCGTTGACTGCATTATTTGCGGATTCCTTGGGAACACAGAAGTAGAAAAGCAGCCGCTCAGCTTACAGTCCACCCTTCTAACATCAGCAATAGAAAGACAACATGAATGAGAGAAAACCCCAGCCACTGATTCCACAATGCTTTTCAATTTCAGGATGAAACCGTTTGTTTTCAAGTAAGGTTACCAAGAAACTACACGTAATAGAAAGGAACGTACAGAAACTGATATCGGGTATTTATTCATTTATAAGGGTTTTTTATTGTATCGGGTTGGCGGTAAGATTCAGTAAGTCCATCTAACGTCCTATGGATTTCATGAATTTGAACATCGAACCGAAAATTCGCACGTTGGTGTAATTTTAAACATATGAGCCTATTGCTCAGCGGCGTAACTAGGATTTTTAACGGGTTTTAGGGGGGCAGAAAGGGCCACGAATTTTTGAAAGGGGCCTAGTTTTAAAAACTTTTGCTTTATTTTATCTAATACTATAAATTTTACAAAATTTTCAAATTCAGCGGGGGGCCACAGGGGGGGACATGGGGGGCCAAGACTTTTAGGGGGCCTGGCCCCCTGCCCCCCCTGGTTACGCGCCTGCTATTGCTTACCCTTGAGACAAATGTCAACTGGCGACGAAGTCTGCTACTTTTTCAACACGAAATTGTGGTCGAATTTGATCTAGAATTATCAATACAGAAAATACTTCTATCAACACTGCGGCCGTCTGACGGAAGTATGTATCTATACATAAAATGATGACAAATTTCAGTTTTGAAACTTCTATATCGCACTTGTCCACGACCCTTCGTCCAAAGTTATTAGATAGGTACCAAAGAAATTAGGTTTTCAATTTCTCCGTAGATGTTAATTTATTCGCACTTCCCTATCTAATTCCATCTACTGTGGTAACCTAGCTCCGCGGTTCCCGGATGATCAAGGCAGTTGATATCGAACTATTCGATTGAAACGAAAACGAGTTCTCTTTCTCTCACTTCTCCAAACCCGACTATTCCTGTTAATTCCTGTCCATTCCTGATAATACATTATTATCGACTTTTCCTAAATTATACTTGACTTCTTTGACCTACCAAGAGAGGGGGAAAACTCACTGATAATCACTGTGGAAAACGCGGAAGCGAGGACTCGGTTTTTGGACACGATGCAAGAAACATCGCTACGAAATTCGTAACCATAAATTTCGGTTTTATTACCATTTTGAGTCAAGCTTTTGAGATTTTAGTAAACTTCAGAAAGTGCGTGATCCTTTTTCGGTTTTGAGTTTACCCAGTATCGCGTATCTTGCGTACTCGTAACTCGCGATTGTGACTGTTCGTAACTTCACGAAACACGTGCGGAAACGTCGAGATTCAATCGCCGTTCCATCGCCCACGACCAAGCTGGAAAATCCGAATTGTCCGATCATCACAAAGGAATTACCCTACATTCACACAGATCTTAAGTTATCGTAACATGTAACGTATTCTTATTTGTTGCTGGTTGTGTAATTATACGTTATCTCGTATCCGCGTCTCCCCTGTTTACCATCGCGTCAGAGTGAGATCGGATACTCGAGGCATCTCGACAATTACGTACTCAGCCAACCCTGAGTTACCTCGTACATCTTACACGCAAGATCCAGTAAGCCTCCAGTGCTCAAATCCATCCGCCCTGTAGATCCCTTTGCTAGTCGTGGCCTCTACAGTGGTACAAACGAATCCCGACCATCCTCCTTTTCCCTAGGAACCTTACCGTCGGTTACCACACTACCAAGAAAAACTATGTTACCAGTCTTTTCTGTATTTATCTCAAGTAGTCTACGCGTACTAAACAATTGTGTTTAATTTTACTGCAGGATGTGAGCGGTAAGCTATTTGAATAAGCCACTGCAATATCATACAAAGAAGAAACTGTAATCAGCACATTGCGTTACTCAGCAGTAGAGGTTCCAGAATGTCAACAACAGCAGCACTCCGAGTAATCGGAAATCGTCGGGCCATCGACTTGCAAATACAGCAACAAGCGAAGAACTACCAGCCACGAAAAGAAAAACCAGGAAAAGTAGAGACATATCCTACATACGGAAGAAAAATAAAGAATACGAGAAGATACAAGAAAAGTAGCAGGCAACACAGACGGAACCAATAGACGGGAAAGCAGATAGATTCATTTCAGAAGTAGGCACCCACGATATGGAGCAGACATATACGTCATGCAAGTCATTAGCAAAAAAAAAAAAAACAAAAAAAAAAACCAGCTACATACCTGAGACATACCTGAGACACAGGAAAGAAAAACGGAGACCGGTAGCAAATGTGGTAACGACGAGATCGGGGACGTTGAAAACACCTTATATGCAGATGCACTCGGTTGGTAAAGGAGCAAAGGCCACTAAAGGAGGCTGTGGGGGCAGTAGAAATTGGAAATCGAAACAGGGTTGTAGATCAAGGACGAAGCAAAAGAGCTTAGGTTTGCAAGGCAGGTCTAGAATTCAAGGTGTCTACAAGAATGGAAAAATATAAATTCCTGACATTTTCCAAACTTTTTTTTCCTCTTCTTTAAGCCTTTACAGTAGAGACAGTATATTTATATCTATGTTTATACTACTAGACGCTATGGTTAAAATGAACTGAAATTTGAAGTTGATATTATTCAATGCACAGTTTTTATTTGTAAAATACGACTCTAGCAGGGAGTGCTGAAGTAAAATTAAAACGACAAAAAAAATTTTCCGTGAGTTCATTCTTTGTTCTTTTCCAAACTTCTTAAAAATATTGTTGAATTTCCTGACTATTTACAAACTTCCTGACCTACTTTTCAAATTCCTGACTTTTTCCAAACTTTCCAAATTTTCCAAACCTGTAGACATCTTGAACATGAAAGAGAACAATCATCATCATAATCATCATCATAATCATCATCATCATCATCAAAGTCTCAGTCGCTAGCGACTGTCTTGACTTCCTGTGACAACATTCCACACCTCTCGGTCCTAAGCTATCAACCAATTTCAGCCGGACCCGAATGCAGTTCGCCTACCGTGTTGGCGATCTCCCTCTGCTCCTCTAGCCTAAGACTTCCAATGTTCCGAACATAATGTTGCGCTCCAAGTTTTCGCTATCTCTGCGTACTATTTGTAGGTGTCCAAAATAGCTCATGATCCTTCTTTCGCACGGAGCTCTTAGCCTTTGAGGCTCACTCAGCTCTCCCATACAGACGCATTTGTCCTCCACACTGCCCATCTTTCTAAGCATTTTGCTCCGCGTCCACATTTTGATAGGATATATACTTTCACTCAAGTTTGTAAGACGACTATAACACTGTAAGACAGCGAAAGAAAAGAACAAAGGTAAGACCCGATAAACTGGGGGTGCTTAGGATGGAACGAACTGGTAAACAACGGCAAAGCACCTCAGACAGGGCTCCAAAACATGTTCACATCAACTGTGTTTCACGGAATACAGATAACACCAATGTATACCGCAGCGTCAATTCTCCCTTGTTCTAGTTTAACGACATAGCAGAGCTACCCAGCGTCGAGTTACGTAAAATTACAGAAGTTCACGTTACGATTTACCCAGGCTGAAAGCAATTTCGTCTTGTTTGTCGTTTATAATTTTTTCTCGTATACCTTTTGTAAGTCCGGTAAGCCGAGCGTAATCTGACGGGCGAAAAGTTTACGTCACGTACTCGTACTTTCGTATACTATCAGCGTTCGAGGCAAGACAACCGATACAGAGTCCGGGCCGGTGTCCCGGTACACCTCTATAGCTGATTCATTATATTGTACACAAAAAGGTAGGTATACTCTGGCAAGCTTCAAATAAGTTGTAACGTTTCACATTCTCCCTCTTTCTGGCTTTCTTTCGCCGCTGCTCTCATTTATTTTTCGTTTTGCTCGCTAATAGCCGCAAGCTAAACAGGGATTTCATTTTTCAAGAGACGAGAAAAAAGGAAGGGAAAACGGATGCGATCTAAGAGAAGGTATTGCCGCATCGGCGCGTACAAAGAATGTCGTTTACAAATGGGCTGTTCTAGGTGGACACGACGCCACCCACGTTCATGTCCTAATGCTTGCACCTCGTTTCATTGAGGACACCTAGTACCAGTGCCCACGGCCCAGTTTGTACAGGATTTGATGGATGACCCCGCCCCCCCAACATCTAAAATATAATTTTCTGCTAAGACTTCTCCTAAAAATAGAGGAAATGTAGCTCGCGTCGCTCGCAGATGGGTGTTCATCACTTTTTAAGACTCAACACTACGTAATCCACTCCACCCAAGATTTTTGATCCTGAGTCTTGGCCGGCTCAGTCTGCAGCAGGTACGCGTCACAAAAAGAAAATGCAATCCGACAATCAATAACCTCGAGGACCGGACACCAACACCGGAAAAACTTGTAATCATAGAAGGCGACCTGAACTGCCGGTAGGCGACGTAGCAGGGCTGCATCAAAAAACACCTACCAGGTAGAATACAAAATGAACTAAACAGAAAACACTCAAAAAATTCAAGCGTGGACGGTTATCTAAAACCAGGGTGTCTAACAAAATTACAATCCAAAAATATAGGACTTCTACAGGAACTTTTATACCCATTTGATAGCAACTTCCGCAGCCCTGCAAGAAAATTTTCCTAGTTTTCATAAACACAGAAAAAATCTGTTCCTTTAGCAACAATTTTCCATTTCAGAAATGTACAATTCAGACATATGTGTATAATTTCACCTTTCGATATCTCGTCTCATCTCCTTTTTTTTCTTTCTCGCGGGCTGATTTTTTTATTTTCATACGACCAAAACTGAAAATAGAGTACTTTTATAAGAGCATAACACCTCCTCTAAAAATAGAGTACTTTACAGAATTAATAGGACGGTTGAAAACTCAACAAAGGTAAGCCAATCGGGAGAAAGAGAGCTCTCTAGAATTTTTCAGGACCAGAGACCGGAAGTTGTAAGACGTTGGTTCTATCACAATAAACCTTTATGATGCGAAAAAATAAGAAAAAGGCGAAGTAATATGATTGTAGAAAAGAAACTGGTCAACCCGTAGAAGGAAGTTGGCGCGACAAGAAGAGGTTAATTTCTAGGAAATTTCACACTTTACATTAACTTTGTCGACAGTACCTATATGAATGGCGGAAAAACTGATCTACATGAATGGTCGACGGAGCCATAGGTATACCTGCTTCGAGTCATTAAAGTATGCTCAGCTCTTAGAATGTGAGTGAAACTTCAATTAGTTTTAGAACGTGTAACCGAACGTACCAACCGCGTGCATCCGATTTCAAAGTTCATACAAAGTACCTACAAGTAAAATTTCGTGTAAAAATGCCAAAAGTTGTCTTCCATCTTATCTCAATAACGGTGTCTCTCTCCAACATCATCATTTAAACATCATATTATTCTATATAATGTTCAATTTCAGTCAGAAATTGATCAAAAACAATAAGGTGCTAACATAATTTAGAACAGGAGAAGGGTAAATCATAGAAAGCAATGGAAAATGAATAATATGCTCACCGAAGAAGTCAAACTCCGGGCGAGCCTCTTGTGTCAGAGGGAGAGACAACATTTGAAGGGAACAGGGAAAGAAACAGGTAACTCACTTTTGTGACGAAGCGAGAAAAATTAAAAACAATTTGTTTACACACGTGGTTCTTTACTTGTACGTGGATTTTGAAACGTAAGGGGAGGGACGAAATTGTTCTGCGATTCGGAATTTCATGGCAGAGAACTGCTAAGAACAGAGAGACTTAGAGACAGGCGGTAGTGGCTTATACCCGTGACTGCGTGGACCCGACAGCGTGACGATCCCCCCTCTCCCCAACAGGGCCACAGTTTTCGGTAAAGTTTATTAAATATACATGTACATGTGACGCGTCATGAGAAAACATACGTTGAAGGTAAAAATCCTAATTTTGCAGTAGAGGCAAAAATAGGGTGAAAAACTAATTTTTGGTAAAATTGAGTTTTCAACGGGAAGTTGTTCACTTTCTTGGCAACACTGTATCAACTTGTGGAGGCCTACTTGGGCCTAATCGACATTTTTACCAGTCATTCGCATAAATATAAAGCACACTGTAGGTACGCTAGTGCACATGTTGAAAAGGTGATCATGGGTGTTTTACCCTAACAATATGTACAAAGAAAATAAAAAATATCATCCGAAATATCATTTTTTATGAAAAACTTAAAAGAACAAAAACTTTTCATTTGGTTTTTGTTTTTTTTCTGTAGAGTCCTATTTTGATATTCTTGGAGAACATTTTTTGTCACTTTTCGCACATGATCAGCTTTTCAACCAAATCCACCAATTAGCAAGCCGCATTTCGTTTTGCCACTAGAGAGAGCGCACCCTTCAAGTTTATACGCGAATTGGTAGCATTTTAAAATGGGAGTTACATGTCTATAATAAGCGCCATCTCTCGGGAAACATTTGTACTCGTATTATTTTAAATGCAGTTTCTCCTGCGCATCATGGGAATTTCAGTTTATTGCGCCGACGGAAACGTTCGTCAGAATTTTCTATTTGTAGAGAGGTTTCACGACTGTCATGGCAGAAAAAACGGAGTAACGTGCGGCTATTAAATTCTCGAAAATTACTTACGTTTTGGAATTCTCTGATTTCAAAACGCTATATCTCAGTTGGGAAAAGGGCTAGAGACTTGCGGTAAATTGCATTGGATTTCCCGGGCCTACTTCTATAAAAATTAGTTAAAATCTCAGTTTCAATCTTCATCACCCTAAAAGCCCATTTACATTTGTCACTTGAGATGATCATCTTGGATGAATCACCGAAAGAGACAAATGCAAACACGATTTCATCTTCACTTCCCCCAGAGTGATCACCGAAAGTGAGCGGTGAGCAGAATCAATCTCCAATTGATTTTTAGTGAAAGAGCCTTTCATCGTTTCTTGGAAAACGATGACTTATCGCGGTTCACCGCCTAGTGAAAAATGTGAATTACGTTTTTAGTCTGTGTTCACTGAAAACGTGCTTCGTGGGACTGTATAGTGAGTGCATTCAACGTTCCAACACTATTCCCGTCGCAAGATTCCTCAGTGACGTTTGAAGTTTGACTTTGGGACTCAATGCTTCTCGGAACCATGTGTCTTGTTTTTGAATTGACTGAGTTACTTCTTCCAATAAATAACTGAACTGTCGTTCCTCCATTCTCAGGTGGTTCCTGTATTCTTCTGGATCCTCCATCTCTCATTCTTCTAGTAACATTGTACAGGCTCCCAAATCTTCTCTCCTGGAAACCCTCGGTTTTACCCGCCACCGTCTAGGAGCACGGGTGGGGTATATCCGCGTACAGTTCTTCACTTAATTCTCGCGAGATTATATTAATCAATTGAGACGTGTAAATTCTTTTTTGTTTACGAGACATCATTCCCGATCTAAATCCACAGCTCAACTAGAAATCCAAAGTCATGACTCCAGCCCTGGATAAAGGTGAACGATGAAACGAGGGGGAAAAAAATAATAAAAATGTGTGAATATGGATGATTTACTTTGGTTCAATCATTTTGAGTGATCACTCCGGATGATCATCACAAATGAAACAGTGTAAATCCCTCTTAAGGTATGTTTTCTCATAACGCGTCACATATGTTCTTTTCTGCCGGGTCAAGGCATCAAATAAATAAATAAATAAATGAAAGAATTTGGAAACCCGTTTTTCTGGACCTTAGCATCCTTCCAGGCATCCTACCATAGCTCAGCTACTTCTACTCATTACTCCCGTGCCAACAGTATTAATAACTCAATTTCGCCAAAAATGTGACTCACCTGCTTCTTTCCCTGTACCCTTCATTGATCAAAAGGCAAATTTGAGTAGTGGAAGGGAAGGGGAAATCAACGATTTTCCAATTTGCAAGGTAGTAGTGCTCCTTTGCTCTCGACACTGTGGGTCAAAAACTAGGGAAAATTGCTAAAGAATTGAGCAATAAACAAAGAATACACTAAGAAAGTACGAAAAAAAGGAGGTAACTGAAAACTCTTGTCTATAATTGGAAAAAGTAGTAAAATTTCCCGTTCTTTAATGCCGGAAATAGTTTTCTCAGTACCGAAAACAACATTTTTACGACCGGATAAATGGCAAAAATGATGTTATTTAATGCCGAAAACGCTATTTTTTACGACCAAAACTTCCGGTGCCTGTTCATGATAATGTAACTAATAGGCGCCTAATTTCATTATTCCAGGAGAAACTTTGTTGCACTGTATCGAAGATGAGGGCAGTAAAGTGTTTTAGGATACCCCTCCAATTTTCAGCTCGTACTTGGCGGAGTGTTCGGAAAATTGCTAAAAAAAAAGAATTTTAACCAAAAAATGTATCCAAATCCTCTCAGACCAGACACATTTTAGAGAGTGTGCATTTTCGATCTACGCGGCTTCGAGCTGTTTCCACAACAAGCAGAGCCGTGTTCAAGAGACCTATAACATGCTCAGTCGATGGCGCAGGCTTTAACCTGCAGGAGAAGATGAATGTACTGAAATTAAGGTGTGCCCTGTAAGCCAGAAAATCACCTCTAAAGTATAATGCAAACGACTGATTTGAAAAATAGAAGAGGCAGGATATGAAAACTCGACAGTAGACCGATTTCTGTACTTCTGTCAAGATGATTATGGGCATCTGTTCGGTCAGTTACGTTAACATGCTTTCTCTTCCAACCACACCCCAAGGATTGACGAAACAAGGATCCTTTTGACCACAGAATTCGAAACTAGAGTTGAACTCTGAAAGTCTTATCGGGTTAGAAACTGAGAAGAAATGGCGTCATCACTCGTTGAGAACATGGTTCAAACATTTGGTTTGAATGCTGCAAGAATCGCGTGCACAGCTGCAAACACATCTGTTTTTTCCAAGTAATTATTCTGAAAGGAAAGGGGTTCAACTTTGGTAACACAGCAAATTACGCAACTTTGAATAGACCGGCACTCAAACTGTCAACAATGCCCTTAATAAGGCACAGATACTTCATTAATCACCCAAAACTTCAAAAATTAATTTCACGAAACAATAATTTTATGTTGACTGCGAACCACCCACCCACTTCTGATGGAGAGGTATGGAGAGGTGTACAGGTATTCTCAGAGCTTACAAAGGAGCCGGTAATAAACAAGGTTATCAATTATACGTAACCTACGGAAGTTTCACTAAATTAATACGGGTAAAAGTTTTTATACTACAAGAAAAGAAAAAAAAAGCACTTTAATTTTCCTTTCTTTTCTCTTGAAGGTACCAAACAAATACTTTCCTCAAGCTCTACCAGAAACTAAGGCTAAAAAAATACCTTTGCTTTTTACCACCTCTCTCGTTGGTCATTTTCAATCTCAATTCGCTCGAAGATACTTCTGTCTCCAGATGGCCGGGTCGTCGAAACCTAGAAGAATTCGTTATACATTTCGCTATGTGTGCCATATCGAAAGTTTTAAACGCAGCAAATTCTATCAAGTGTCGAAAAAAGTTATCTCCATGTCGTTAAAACGAATTCTCTCAGTTTGGCAGTAATACGTTTCACTTTTCTTTTCGTATTTTTTCCATTTTCTTTTTTTTTTTATTACTTTATTTTTTCACCCTTATTTTCTACACACTGGGTTGCTGAACCGCCAAAAACGGATCCATTTTTCGCTAGAACGAGTTTACGCCTTGTTTACAAGATTTCCCGATCCTTATTACTGTCATCCATCATCACTTTTCATTCTCGCGCGAACGGCGTACACACGAACGCCATTTTCGAGTGCAGGAAGAGCAGCCGTGCTGCCTGAGAAAGGGCAGGGGCTTTTGCCTACACCACATATAAGCGTACACAGGAAATCCTTTAATGCACGATAGATTCCACCGAACACAGGTAGGTATTGCGGCAATTTTGCATAAAACGTGTATTTGTCATAAATCAAGAATCAAGGCGAACCTTTGTTGTTGCACTTCTAGCAAGGGGACTAAACAAAATTCGCGCGAGAACGAAAAGAAAGCGGGGGGAAAATGTAAACAAGAATGTCAACATTTTCAGTCAGAACTAGTCGGTGCTCCCTCGAGTGTATTTCGACGTTTATAAAATTTTTATAAAGCTATTACCGTTATTTTTGTTTGACGGAATCAAAAATTCAACGCAGACAAAAGTAGAAAGTGGATCCACAAACGAAGAAGAAAAAAAAGGAAATGCCGAGTGCAAAATTTTCTTCTTGTACAGAAACTGAAGAAGAGTAAGAAGCAAGCGAAATAATATGGCGGTAGAACGAAGAGAGGTCTTTCAATTTTTGTACTCTTCTGCGGGTATTGTTTTTACTCGCGCAGGGAAAAGCTAATACGGGCAAAGGTCTGAAGGGGGAAGACTTCCGGCCTGCATCCGTGGAAAGTTTTCCCGAAGGAAAGAGAAAGAAGAACTCAGGAAGAAAAAATACAGGAGGAAAAAAAGAAGAGAACGACGAGTTTAGCTTCGGTTTAGAAGAGGAGGGACCGAAATGAGAAAGTGCCTGGCAACACGAAGGAAACAATTTCGGTATTATTAAACGGCAATATTAAAAAGACTGCTTTCTTTCTCCTCCATACGTACACACACCGATGATGAAAATTATTTTCGAGGAACTCGCTGCAAAATGCTGAAAACGGAGAATGCAATCGGGAAGACACGAACACTTCAACGAGACATTTCGACGAATTTCCATTTTAACTCATACCTACAATACATAAAAATACAGAACACTCACTTGAACGGCTATCTCACTCAGAAGAGGCTTATTCTGTCAAGTACGAGTATTCGCTATTATTCCAGAACATTCGGTTTATTCGAACGTGTTCCCTCTGAAATTCCCCGTTTTTTATCGCTCGTTTCACTGCTTAACTGGGCTAATGGAAGTTGGAAGTTTCATTAGGGCGTCTGCTAGACTGCCATTCAAAAGTTTATCGGATGCTTCTTGCAGAAGTAAAGAGATTTAAAAAATTTACATTCACACAGGCAATACGACAGATTTACGGGCATGCGATGTGGAGGAGGGCATTCCTATAATATCGTACTTCGTAGTTTCTCGAGAGGCCCAGAAAGAAATTTTTCCATGAGAGGAGAAGGAGAAGAAAATTTCATGATGCTGACCCTCCAAGAAGTAGGGAGAATGCCACTTGCCAAAAAAATGTTCCCAAATTGAGCAATATTCCAGGGATAAAATCAAATTCGGCCGGTCATAGGGAGGGGATAATCTTCCTCTACTCGTTTGAAGCAGGTCTGTTTTCTTAATTTTCATAATAACCAAAGGTAGGCGAAATTAAAAGATAGTCAACTTCTGTTTTTGAAAATGTACCCTGAAATTACTATAGTTCACAAAATCAGTCCCTCCTCGAAAAAAAAAGAAGAGTATCCGGTTGATCGTTTTGGAAGACATTCTAAACAGTTATCGACGGAAAATTTCCCAGTCAGTTCTTTTCTTAGCGCAGCAAGATAAGTAAAGCAGATGTCCGCAAAAACTGATAATGATAATAACAATAATTGAGGAACTTCTAGTTCCACCCTGCCGCTAAGCTCTTTGAATAGTAAGTCTGGACTCCGACCATTTTGCCTAACCAGGTGGCTTATGCGTATTTCGTCTTAATCAATTCATAATCGATACGATGATCTGCTTGCACTTTTTTATAAATTGAAGAGTGATAGAACAGATGGTGATGTAAACACAAAGACGAATGGTTATTTTATATTTTTAATGAAATTCGAAACATATTTTGTATTAAATGCGATTATAGTGGTTTTTGAAAAAATTGAATTACTAAATAAGGCGTTGCAGAAAAAAACTCTTAATTTTGCTGAGTGTAAAAATTTAGTCGATTCTGTCAAACGTTCTTTAGAACTTCAACGGAACACTGGTTTTCAAGACTTATGGAGTAAAACTTAAGAAGAAAGTAAACCGTTAGATTTAGAAGAGTCAACGTTGAAGGGAAGAAAAAAGACACCTGAACAATTTGACGAACATTGAATCAACTTTCCATTTCATTTCGGTCTAGCATGCTCCCGTGTACCTTGTTACCTACAGCTCATCCTCCTCCATGCCACCTACTCAACCCCCGCCTGGGTTAATTAAAACTTCGAATTCTCTGGCGAAGCTCTGACCGCCCGGAGGATGCCCCAATGGTCCGATTTCGGTTGTAATCAATTCAGTTTTAATCCGCTGCCGTCGGGTGAGGGGAAACACTCAGGCATTTCCTCGCCACTGTGAGAAATACAACCCAGCTAGCAGTCACAATGTAGATTCAGGGTCGAATCTCGAAGCGAAATCTGTTATTTTAACTAACTCAATCAAAAGTTGTACACGTTTAAGAGCGATAAAAATTTCGCGCACCATGTACTTAAATGGATTCGCGTGGAAAGTATAAAAGTATACTCGTAATCCTCGAGGATATTTTGCGCTCCGCTGTGCTGTACAGAAAGAGCACCGAGTAGCACCAACGAGCGTCAGAAATTTCCAGTCTGGCTCCGAATAAATTACTGGTGCAATATTGAATTCGACAGATAAGTAAGTGAGAATTTTAGGTAAATACAATATCCCGGAATTTTCTGTGCTTGCAAGTTATTTCGTTAATGAATGAAATGATAATACAGATTACGAAAATAGCAGAAGGAATGTGACACAGCAGTACATTATTTAACAGTAAGTTACGCTGTAAGTTATGTGTTGTGTGTTAAGATAATATCAGTACTTTATATACTCGTAAATTACGTGCTGAATACAACTAAATACCCTTTCCCTCCACCTCTCCCGCGTATTCACCTATTTAAACAAGTATTTCCTCCGGTTTAAAAGTCATCTAACCAAACAGAAGTAATACAAATTTTTGGCACAAAGATACTTTCCATTGTAGAATCGTACCTTCGATGAAGAACTGGAGAGAGAAACTTGAAACGTTTAGCATTCTAAATGGACTGAATATGAAAACACGAACTAAAGCGGAAAAATCAGCCCCTTAAAATGATAGGATATGCAAAATAATACGTCCGTGTGACTGAAGGATTCACATGGCCCCACTGATACTGTAGTGCAACTATCACACGTTACGAGGAGCCTGCATAACTTGTAGGGAGGCAAATCACGTATGTATTCTCGTTTGTTGTGTTCCCGAATTAAATTTAAAAATTCAAAAACATGATTGTTCCGTCACCATTGATGTGAATCACAATATGACACACTGACACTCCAATTTTTTCGATATTTCTGAATCGATCTTTCGCGAATCGATTTAGCTAGGGAGGGGGGTCGATGTCTTGAATCGATTGTCCAGTTCGAAAAGTCGATTATTTTGTAAAAGATCAATATCACCAGTGCGCACTCCGAGACAACCCAAACTTCTACAACTATCCTGCTCCGCTTCGAGGGGGAGCCCCGTGGCACCCCCGTCGCTGCGTGGCAAGGACAACACACTAATATTTGGCCGACTTGTCTTCCCTTCATTTCGGTTTCGGTCTCGAACCATTAAATTTAAATTAGCGGCTGAATAATGATACCGGCGATAAATGTCAACGTTGCGTTTAACGATAACGCTTCGTGGTACCGGCATCTTGTTTACACATCATTCGACACTCGGCAATGCGGAAGGGAGACGGATCGACGTCGTCCTAATGGCGACTCCTCAGCAGCCAAATGTCAAAGTCGATAGAGATGCTATCTGCACGATAGACGGATCCGCTGACCGACACACGCCGTTGGAGATCGACATTTCGACGAGTCGCTCTACATAATTAACAAAGGCTGACATCCAGAGTCCATTAGCGCGCAAAACGTATCCGTCTCGCCAAAGCTGGCACACTTCGAAATTAGGAACCAGAGGCGAGGTTTTTGAAGTACTTTGAAAGTATGAGCCAGTTAATGAACTTGTAAATTCAAACGCACGATAGGTATGTCTCGGGAACTTACTTAACTTCTGACGATTTATTTTTCCAAGAGATATATTTACCCGTCTCGAAAATCTGGTTTGCGTTATGAACAATTAATTTTATGAAACTAATTTTGCATAAACCTCACTGGGGCGTAGTCCAACCACAAGGGCAAATTCTCTAGGTAACAGTCACTCACTGTTTCTATGGTACCAGTCCCACCAACAGTGACACGAAAGGTCGGGCGTGGAGTAGAGGTAATTCAGTCTTCGGCAGGCTTAGTGCTGACAACCGGAGCTGAAGTGGAACTATCAACTATCGGTGATGAAACGGAGGTGCACTGTATGCTGAAAGCAGCGCCCCAGAAATATCTCGCAGACCACCGATCACCTGCAATTCCAATGTCCCGGGTAAACTCGAAATAGTTGGGAGGAGAGCAGGCGAGCGCCCATCGCCCTAAAACTGGATTTTGTCGGCTAAGGGAGAAAACCTAGAAAGAAAACTCTCAAGCCAGAAAGCGAAGAAAGCAACCCTTCCAGCTGGCTATGTCCTCCGTGATTGGTATCCACGGAAGATGTTATCGATGTATCGATATTTGGACGCTGTTCAGCAAGAGGGAACCAATTAGCAAAATCCACTTTTTGAGAACACGTGATTCGTAGTTCAAGAGCCATGTAGAAACTATACGACACAGCGTTTACTGATAAGCTTTTTTCAAAGAGTATGCATTTTTGAATCGGGGCCAAATTTTGAAAAATTCTAAGTTTCACGCTCTTTCCAACGATACTACATATGTGATAACTCATTTTGTTTACAAATGTTAGTTGGTTCCCTCTTTCTGAACAGCGTCCATTTCACCTTGGTTCCCTTTTTATTCTGTAGTCCAGTGGTTATCGTTCATTGTCTCATGCGGCTTTGTAAGTGCGTTTCGATCATGTTTCGGCACTTCCTAGCAGATAGTTTCGATAGTTGTCTAGTGTAGACGCGTAATGTTCGTGTTTTTTTTTTGGATTTTTTTTTGAAAATTCTAATAAATAAATCCGCAACATAATGGTCCTCCGGGCCGGATTACCGAAAGTTGTAACAACCCAAATTTTATTTTACTCTTCGTATCGGTGCGTCGAATTTATCGATTTTCGAAGTTTTAATTAACAACAATCCACTGAGGATCAGTCACCATTCCGTTTCCTGGTCGCTAGTAAGACTGTAGCGCCGAAACGTGATCGAAACGCACTTACAAAACCGCATGACGATAACGAACGATAATGACTGGACTACGAAACAAAAAGGGAATAAAGGTGAAATATCAATATGTACATTGATCACAGAAGATGAACATCTACTCGTAAATAAACAAACCTCGGACGAGATGATTTTAACGGAAACCGAAAATCTGCTAACGTTACGATATTTGGCAAAACGAACCAACCGGAAAGAAGGAGCAGCGGATTGACACGATGGTCCGATGGTTTCAACAGTTAATCGGCAACGCACCTAACCCTTGAAGTTTGATGATGACGATGATAATGATGATGATGATGATGATGACGACGATGATGATGATAATGAATCTTAATAATGGAATTTCAGCGTTCGTTTAATTTTAGAATCGAAGGGTCTACTAACAATACTACAAAATCCCTCTAATTTAGTACCGGTTAAGTGGGCACAAGATGTAGTACCCAAAAGAAGTATCCAAGTTAGTCATTGTCAGTTATGAAAGAATTCAGAGAATAAGTAATCAATGAGCAAACGCCTACAGAGATGATGGGTCAGTTTAAGAAACTTTAAAACAGAAAGATCGCCATGGATGTTTTGCATATTCGAAAGTTGGGATCATTTAGAAAATTGTCTTTCGTGGAGGATAGAAATTCGGTGGCGCACATTTTGAAGTTCGAGTAGCTATTCAGTTGGTTGGTGACATCAATTCCTGACATGCAGGTGAAAGAAAAGATCTCATTATTCAAGTCAACTTCGCCAGAATTGTCTGACTACTGGATAACTCCTCGGTAGAGAGGTCAGATAAATACCAAAATGATAGCAGCTTAACTGGCGCTACGAGGAGGACCGTAATACCAACCACAGATTTTACGACCACAGGAGCCTAGATGACCTTATGGTTCCAAGTATTTACTCGTGCTGTACATGATTTGCCATATTGTAAAGGAATTATGGCGAATTGAAGTTTAAAGTGGTGAAATACGAATTATTCCCAGAGGGGCATGGAAAGGTGTTTACTAAATATAAAGAAAATAGACAGAATCCCAAACAGTAAAAGCCGGGAGAAAACAAAAATGAAAGAGGTCGGATACGTAATTAAAGGACTCAAATTCAAGTGCACTGCCCATATAGTACGTTCCGAGAAAGATAGGTGGAGCAAATGCCATTATAATGGACCCCCCGCGGTCATAAAAGAAAACAAGGACACTCAAAAGCAAGAAGGGCGGATGGAATAATTAGAAGGGTGGGAACAATATGGAATAGAGCAGCTCAAGATCGTGGTTACTGAAGAAGGGTTGAGGAGGTTTATACCCAACAAAGGGCAGTTTGAGGTTTGCAGTACCTTGTGGCATTTTTTCATGAACGACCCAGAGACAGGGTGTTCATAAAGAAATGCCGACATTTGTCTCCGGTCGCACCTTCCTACATTACGATCGGAGGACGTGCTCAGATCAAAATATCGGCGTAAGTGGACGATCTACAAAAGCCCAGAAAGCCTGAGAAAGCACCACGACTAGCTAATATGAGATTCCTCAGGAGTGGTATTGCCAGGTAGAGGAAGGTGGTTACCCAGATCACATGTTAGGTCATTTCACGTTCCGGAATGAAAAAGCTAAGTAAACCGATAAACTTGCGATCTCACATTCTCCTGCAAAGAGCCTACATCCCTCCTTACAAGAAAAACCTTACATCAACATCACAAAACACATTTTATTTTATTGTGCAAATGAAGCAACGAAAAATGAGACCGCATGGCGGATAGCGGACATTAAAAAGAAAATACGGAAATAAAAACTTTGAAATTCCGGGGGCGGTAAGTGCACAGACCCGCGAACTACGGCAGTTCAGAAATGAAAAGAAAACTGTTCAATCGTAAAAGAAAAAATTCAAAGGGAAAAAAAAGAAATAGCAATAACCAGCAGAATACAGGGGGGAAATGTTCGAAAAAAATTCAATCCACTCGTGTAAAACGGAACCGAGGGAAGACCATAAGACAGTAAGTAACCGGGAACATTATCGGGTGGGTAACCAGGGAAAGCGAAAGAAAGATTAGCAATTAGGAGGAAGAAGGGAAAGGAGATGAAAATGTGACGACGTCACTCCACAGAATGAAGAGAGACAGGGGGGGGAAGGAATCGGTCGCGTCTGGACGCTAAAGAGTCGCTTTCTAGCGGCATAATGAAATGTGGCGCACTGATTGACGTATTTGGACGAAAAGATGATCAGTGAAAAACATGTTCTGCCAAAAAACTGAAGTTGAGCTTATCTGAAAGGAAATGATAAGGGTTAGACTTTAGTTCTTTTCAAGTTTCCATAAAAAACAATACTGAAGATTCTAGAGCTCATTTTACTTGAACATGTTTTTGTGGTAAAAATGCCCTGACCATATTTCGTCCACGACACTAGCGCATCTACAGGAGTGTCCAAATGCCAATTATAAACATAACACAAATGCTATTACACGCCTCATGTTAAGGGGAAAAAATTATTACTGCACAACCTCAAATGGAAAATGATTGTAATAATGAACATTTTGAAACTTTCGCGGCCACAGTTCGCTGACTAGTAACCCTTTTAAGCAAAACCCAACCAAGCGACATTTATGAGTGTACGGAGTTACGTATACCACCGTATAGAGCTAGGTAAGTGGAACAAGATGGAGGGGAAAAAGTATTAAAGACAGCTAACTCGGCGATATAATAATTCTCAAAAATCAGCTACAACCAGCAATGCAGTACGTAGCATTTTCTTTTAACGGGGTTATCTCAAAATACACAAATGTCGCTTGATTGGGTTTTGCTTAAAAGAGTCCATTGTACAGCGTAATTAGCGAACATTATTCCGGAGTAAAGTTG
The DNA here is from genome assembly GCA_031841125.1 of Acanthococcus lagerstroemiae. Taxonomy (NCBI): domain Eukaryota; kingdom Metazoa; phylum Arthropoda; class Insecta; order Hemiptera; family Eriococcidae; genus Acanthococcus; species Acanthococcus lagerstroemiae. The sequence continues at coordinate 35,417,866 of CM063108.1, read as the reverse complement.
ATTTAATAGATGTAATCAGCTGAATATGGCACATCAATGTCCCGGAATATATGCCTTTAATGAGGCCTTTCATCAATTAAGAAACAAGACTGAATGAGTCTTGCAGAAGCAAGAATGAATTCACGAGATCAATAAGAGAACATTTCCTCGTTATCTCAAGACAAAAATGGCTTTGCTATATGATAAAAAAAAAGTTTTTCCCTCACCCCACCACGATTCTTAGAAGAGAACAAAATAACATCAACAGAAATCATACAAATTGGGATAAAAAATAAAATAAATGAAAGAGATGTTTCTGTTCTAATCATCTACACATTGCACTGTAGCAAATTGATACTTCTTCAGCACCCTAAGCATCTAGGATGTAACAACCGAGTAGTCATCATACAAGAGACGACCGCCCGCTAAGAAAATCAAGGTTTGAGGATGCAGTAAGTCGACCCCCACCCCACGTTCAATACTGAATGAACAGGACCAAAGGATATAATTTACATAATGTCGCGGTGATCATATGGCTAATTCCCCGAATCAATTTCCTCGGGCAATAATTACGCTTCCTCTCCCGCGCTTCTCTTAAAAACCAAGTATCTCAGAAATCGCCTTCACTGGAACATGACTCGAGGAATGGGGTTAAAATTCCAACGTTGCCAACCGAACCCCAACTTTCTGATCGGATTACCATACATCACCGAGCAAAGCGGTACATGTACCGATATTTCCTACAGCAAAAGGCGAAATGGCGGCGAGGGAAGTGCAATGTTTTGTTTCCGAGCTAACAAAACAATTGCCAAACACGTAAATCAAATCTGTGGTACCTACAACATGGCCACACTAAAAGGGTGACTAAGGGTGGCAATGCGGGGGGGGGGAGAGAGACAGTAAAAATGCGACGGTATACCGGATCGAAATGAAAAGAGAAAGAGGATCAACATCTCGGCGTAACAATTAAAATCAATTTACCGCTCGTTTTCTAACACCGTTCACGTTCGAAAGCCCGAAATTTTTCTTTTCGCATTTAGTTGCAGCTTGCTGTCTCCCTCACGACACCCGTTCTTGTCATTGCTAAATTCACCTACCCGAGCATTAAGTAGGTACCAGTGTGGGGCCGTTTCATTGGCCGGACCAGGTCAGAGGTTTACCTTGTTTTCCGGGGTAGTGCTGGCGCTGTAACCCAGCCCAAAACTCTTAGAACTATGTTAATTTCGTTTTGGAGTAACTGTGTAATAATCTTAATGCATTCTGGCAGCGGAGAAAGAAAGCAAGAGGGAGCGAGGAGAGGAACGAGTCAAAATGATGTTACATCTCGAACAAATATACGCGAGTAACAAGTCACGGAAGGTGTAAATGCGGATGCGAATCGACGACGAGAGTAACAAACGTATATAAAAGGTATTTAGCAAAATGCAGCGAAACAACTTGAGTAATGACTTTTCTCCATCTTTCAGAATCTCGTCGTACACCTACATCTTCGCCGACTATGAAAACACGGTTCACGCTCGGTTCCACCATTAACCATTACGCATACAATATACTCCCAAAAACAAGTAGAAAATTTTTCTCTTTCATTCAGTCTGGCGCGGAAATTTTGCGGAAAACCTCCGTCGTTAAGATAATACCGTATTTTGCGCTGATAATATCACGAGCTCGTAGTACCCGTATGCTGGATTTCACTCACTAATAATAAGACACGAGAGACGAAAAATTATACGGATACTGTAATAAGTCACGTTTTGATTCTGACAGTAATACCGAAACATGAATTTTTATGAAAATTAGTGGGTGGAGGTACCTGGTAGGCAGCCGGATCGTTACAATGGAAGGAAGAGAGTGACACTCGTCATTTCGGAAAATGATGAAGGCAAAGACCGAAGTTATGAAGATCGTTTACCCGAAACGAGTTTTTCCGTCACTCTACTCCTCCTTTCGCAAAGAACCAGCAGTTAAACTGTGGTGCGTCGTACTAGATGAATCAACCCTATCCAGATCCGGAAATTCGTAACGGAGTACACTATCAAAATTCACAAGTTCCTGGTCAAAAAGAAAATCCGCTGGACATACTCGTACATTCCAAGGCTAAGTCCTCGGATGAACGATGCCCGTGAGAGACTCGTGGTAACTGCAAAAAAAAGCTTACAGGCCTACCTTCCACGGTTACTTGCTACGTTGCTACACGACAAGCTCGAAACAGTCACCAAGGAAATAGCAGCAATGATGAATGGACGGCCGCTCACGTACGTGGATCGTCATTTGGGAACCTTTCTCTGCTAGCATCTTATGGTGACTAAGAGAAACAATTGGAGATCATGAATTCATAATAACTCCATAAAAGAATTATTTTTCTTTTCTACATCATTTTCTATTCCGCTCAAAGAGTGAGGTGACCCTCTCCTCCGCAATGTATATTTTCGTACAAATCGCTCTGCCTAGCTACTTTCGGCGTAGTACGAAGCGAGCGTTTCACAGACGTCTTTTGTCTCCTGCATTCCTGTAGTTCTCATACGTGTTCTTTTCAAAACCATTTGTTCTTTTTCTTCGTTCTCACTGCCCTTTCTCCTCCCTCGATCGGCCAGGTAAGACATCCGTACAGTTCAGTTATAGCTCGTGTTTAGTACTCTCGAGATCTGTATTCTATCATCGAAATCAATACACGCGTTTTTTCCTACTCTCTCCTTATCTGTGATTCCGAATGCCCTCGCTGTGATCCGGACTAAATACAGGGTGACCACTTGAAATTTCAAAAAGGAAATGAAGAAATGATCTGAATTTGAAAAATAACCAAGAAATTACTAGAATATTTGCAATTTTTTCCTTATTTTTTGTACTTCACTGTTTACACGCTACTCATCATCATATGTTTTTAGCCCCCCCCCCCCTAACTAGGTAGAGTTGCGTTGAAAGTTTTTGCTGCAGTCCGCCGGAAAATTGAATTTCAATGTTATTTACACTACATAGTGAAAGCACAAAATAAGGGAAAAAATAATTTTCTTCATAGCACAGCCCAACACTAAATTTTTTTTAGTTTGGTGCCAGTATTATAACAGCCATTTTCGGGGTTGTTTAGGAAGCTGATTTCAAAAATGTAAACCTTTTTCTCTATCATCAACCATTTTCAAGATACAGCATCACCCAATTGTACTGAGCGTGGAAAGTGAAGGCCGGTATTTCTGAGGGTCCGTAAGTAAGGCAGCTCATACATGACCCAGCTTTTCCCAATGTGATAAATGAACTAAAGTCTGTTCCACGAGAGTTTGCCAAAGTCGTCTCACTTTTCTTGTCCGTTATCAGCGGTTATCAGTGCATCATTCATGCCGACACGTTGAAAATAGCGCTCCAAGACGTATTTTCATCTTTCTCTTACGTGATTACACCCCCCCCCCCCAACTATTCACATGCCGGCACAGTTGGCAAACTCTCGTGGAACAGAATATAGAATATTCTGCCTGGAGTTAATTTGTTCTAGTTATTAAAAACATTCTGAGTAGCCAAAAAGCCAAGAATTACGAAGAATTAGTAGAAAGCATGCTCATAAATTTCATAAATTTTGGAAAACTCCATTATTTACACAGCCACTTAGGTTATTTTCCTGAAAATCTACGAGACATGAGCGAAGAACAGGGGGAAAGAAGTCATCAAAACATGAAAATGATAAAAGAGAAACCAGGGACAACGGGATGTTCACCTGATGCCGGATTATAGTTGGAATTAGCAGAGAGACAATTTAGGAAAATTTCACGCCAAAAAATCGTATAGGAGAAGCTTTACAAGTATAGAAGACTACCTTTAGCTCATTTACAAGAGTAAAATTTTTATATTCCATTCAGTGCAACTAGTTTGACTAGGTTGACAAATATTTTTGTTGTTAAAATTTTGAATAAATGTGGGACATTGATTTTGTGTGACTCACGATGACATGTGTACAAATATACTTCAATTAGACAAAAGCCTAGATATTCTTGATTCACTGAATCAATTAAAATTTAAACGTGACATCAATGACTTCTTCAGCTGAGCTTTTCTGTACAACTAACCCTTTCCTCGAATAATTATCTATATCAGTTCTTCTCGTCCGTTTCCTCAGTGGTGTTGGTTTAAAAGACCCCAAGACGGGGCTAAGTATCACTGGGAGTGAGGTCACGAGGGTGGCTTACAACTGGCGGGTGGATGGGGTAGGGACACGGGGGAATGGCTGGCGATTCGAAAAAATATATATCTTATTTTTCACTATTTTTTTATTTCTCATTATTATTATTATTTTTTATTTATTTATTTTTAAATTAATTAATTTATTTTTATTTATTTTTTATTATTATTATTTTTATTCTTTTTCTCTTTCAGTTATCTTTTTCTCCTCTCTTTTTTTTAGTTACCTTTTTTTTTCTTTTTCTTTTCTTTTCTTTTTTATTTCTTTATATACTTACTCAGATATATGTATTAAGAACTTTTTGTACACGCCCCTCACTGTAATTGGCCATCAGGCTGTTGTGGAGGGCTAATAATCAATAAATAAATAAATAATACATAATCAACCATGTTCTAACCTCTAAAAATAAAACCGATAGAGGAACACTGATGTCTTTCTTGGAATCAGGGTACAAAAATTAGGCAGAAATAAATTTCAATTCTTCCGCACCAAACGGTGCGTTGGGCTGTGTAATCAGCAGAATTTCTAAAATTCGAAGGAGAAATTTCCAAAAAATGACTTGGAAATAACCATTTTAGAGGGAACGTGACCAAAAATGATCTTACATGACTTAAAATGAAAAAAAAAAAAATGACTAAGTGGTCATTCAATAAATACTCCACTTTCTCTTGTACAAATCACTAAAAACCTATAGTGTCAAGACGTCTAAGGAAAGGCCACATTCATCTTCTTCCTCCTGCCTTACTTCTCCCTCAATCGGCGAGGTAGAACATCCGTCTACTCCCGGTCAGATCTGTTTTCACAATCGAACAATACACGCGCTTTTTAACACATTCTCAATATTGATTTTAAATGCCCTCTCTGCGGGCTGGACCAAACACTTCTGTTGGAAACTCTAAAAACCCGCAAGATCTTTGTTCTTCATCCTCTAGACATAAAATTTTAATTTTGGCATTGCGGTAGTACCGTGATACTGAAACATTCGTCACAATAATCACACCTGTCCTACAGAATCATGCCACAGCGAACTTTTGAACAATCCATTACTGTGAGCCCAACTTGTGTTCACCTACTCTGAAGTTGCTCAGAAATGAACTATGGAACAGCACCGTATTTTCTTACAAGCCAACAAAGCTGTGGCATCGAGCAGCAAATTTTCGAGGGCGACAATTTCTCAAAAAATGTTAATAATAATACAACCGATTTTTCTCTCTTTTTTTCTTTCCTTGGCTGTGTCACTATTTTGGGAAGTCATGACAGTATAAACTGGTGGCATGGTAAACAAATATGGAGTAGGGTATTCTTTATTTTGAAAATTTGAAAATTTAACAGGACCATCCCCATACGTTTTTCCTTATCGTAAGGAAGTAATGTCATCAAATATTTTAACGTGCTCCCGGGGCTTTGAAGTTTAACACAAAATTTGCATAAGAATTTGTCCGCAAACCTTCGTTGCCAGAAATCGCCTGAAAGCGTCCTTATAGAAGAAAATGAATTGACTATACCACCATTTCTTATGAAGAATGTCGGGGGGGGGGGTCAGACTGAGTTTTCCCCCCTGTGAAACATATAGGCAGCAGAAATTTTTTTGGCACAAGACGGCGAAGTTCTTTAATCCGGCACTGCTACGTAACCTTCATAAACTCTGCGTTGAACCGATGTGTCCATATTTGCACATTTCTTCAATAGCGAGTAGTATTTCTGAACCGCTAAACCAACAAAATGTCATGCAGGTCAAAGATAACTTCAGGGACAACTGCGTGCGAGTTATAAGAGTGGACATATTCTGGTTCTCATCCAGGAGGCCCGGGTTTGATTCCCGGCATCGGAACTATCCCCCCGCGGCCACTGATGCGATGCCCGAAAGGGTAGTTTCCGGAGCTGGAGGTGCGGTGTCATAGGGGCCATTTTGGCATGCGTGCATCGTCATACGTCCCACCACACCATTGGCAATTATAAATGCTCAATCGGCAAATACACACGAAAGTTCTTTTTTCTTTTTTTTAAATTTTTGATTCTCGCCCTTCCAAAAATTGGCTTCCCTTCAGCCTCACTATAATAACTCGTGCTGTCTGTAAGGAGAAGAATCGATTTGCTACATTCGCCAACCAGGTTTACACTCATCGATCTGCCCCGGTCTGGTTGATCACCCACCGGGGATACACAGAGTGGTCACGAGAAAGTTACTGAGTCAACCAGCACACCAACATCGGAAAGAATCATGCAGAAAAAAGCACGGGCACAAAAGCTGCCGAATGTAACAACTCGATTTCGGTAAATTCTCTGGAAACGTGCCTCGTTAATAATCCGTCCGATTCTTGCCCTCCCTGCCTGTCTTTCGTCTTGCTCGTTCCCGGTGTTTTCGTAGGTACCAACCAAACACGAAGAATGCTCTTTTCGCAGTTTTGCAAATATTTACTCCATCATTATCCCTTGTATATCAACTGGATTCTCCCCAACGAGATTCGTTTTAGATTTCGTTTTCCGAGTTCGTTTCCTTGAGACTTAGCGCGATTTCGCCCCGCAAAAAATTCTCCCATCTCGCTACTCGAAGACTCGAACACGGTTTCTCGTTGAATCACGCCGCAACGGAACTCCGTTTAGGGCGAGATATTGCCCACTTCTCACCATTTACTGGCAGTCTGATCTTCTCGAAACAAGATCCACTGAAATGAGAAAGAACAAAATGAAAAATACGGTGCTGGAAAAACGACTCACCAGGTACCTAACTCGTATTTTGCCTTATTATCTCTTCGAACCATTGTGTCCCTGTAGGAGGTTGTAGGCGCATGTAATAGGCATCCGCTTCGCAGCTCTCGGGCCCGAACTCCGTCTTCTAGATTTAACAAACCTTCTTAAGGAGGTCCTTCGTTTATGCAACATTACGGTTACGATAACTACGTTTTCGTTTTTCGTCGAGAGAAAATCCTCCTCGCCTCTGCAGCTATCCAAACGCGTATATACAGCACTGAGTACAGCGTGAAAACTTAATTTCAAAATGTTTCGCAGTTCCAAGCTTTCGTGTTAATGCAGAAACTTTATGGCGTTATTACGATAATTTTCAAATACGGAGGGCAGCACGAGGCCAGCGGAGGCACGGAAACACGAAGTACACACCGTGCTTTATTATACGAAGTACATTCTTCATTCTGCAGGTAAGTATTATGACTTAGTAAGAACGCGTCTCTTCGCATCTGCGACCTGAACCAGCGAGTGGCTCGGTCGGTGTTTGGATACGAAATTACCGGGTAAGCGTCCTCTGCTAGAGCGCAACAAACCCAATGGCGAAATTCGTAATTTTGAATCCTTTCCTACTTTCCCACTTATAGAAACGATTCGGCTATGCCGGACGTATTCGGTAGTACAATTCCTAATCATGAAGTGCGGGGAGATCCAACATGACGATACCTCCGGTGAATACCAGAAAATGATTTTGAATATAATCTCCGAGATAATGGAACAATACAAAATTACTTACAAAAAAGAGCTCTATTTCCCACCTCCAACGATGAAGACCACACCCAGTATGTAGAAGAAGTCACCAACAGAAATAGCTGGGAATAAAAATTTCCCTGTGACCAAGGCACGTTGTTTCATCTCGATTACCTACAGTGGCTAGATGACCGTTCGCAATGAGCTCATAGGTCCGCCAGTCCCCATTCCTTCGTCTTAGTTCCATATTTTCAAGCGATAACGACTCGAACGTAAGTTCATGCGTCTTCTCTTCAGCCTCGCCTCCGGCTACTAAGAGAAATAGACGAGAGAAAAATTCTTTGAAAAGGTTTCGCCAGCACCACAGAGGTCAGAGCAGCAAAGTTAAAAGTATCCAAACGGGGATCAATCTACTACAAAAAGCCACTGAGGCCCACTTTCTCAGTCTCTAGTTAGCGCTTATCTGGCGGTTAAAGTACCGGATAACTATTCGGTAGATGGAATACCGAATAAAAATAACTAAAGGTTAGCTAACTGGAGGTTTGACTAGATATTGGGAAAGTGGGCCTGAATAGGGTTTGGCCGAGGAAAAAAGGTTGTTAACAATTCCTAATCGACGAAATCAAAGATTAGAAACAGAATCATTTTTCGAAACATTCAATTCTGATTAAAGACTGATTCATAAATTTTTCATTTAGTTTAGGTAGCTCCGTTCCCGAACTATCCGACAGATACTACAATCGTGTCAATCTACCTTTAGTTTGATACGTGTACACTTCCTTTGAACTGATCGTGAGTCAAACAGAAATACATATGTCCAGCAGAAAATGCGTCTTATTACGAGTAGATTCTTAATGCAGTAGCGATGTTGCTCATCCTAGCGTAAGATACTTATCAGTAAATTTTCCAAGGTGCGATTTAAATCATAGAAGTATTAATGGTAATCTTGGTATTCAGTTTCAGAGGTCTGGTTGGCCGAGTGGATAGCGCGTTGGTCTCAGAATCCGGAGGTCCCGGGTTCGAGCCCACATAGCAACTTGCCAGGATTTTCGACCTAGGCCGGTTTTTCGGCCAGAAGGGAAGAGGGCTAGGGCAGCCCTAACATCCTCCCCGACATCTACGAAGTAATGCTCGAAAGGGTGTATTCCAGGACTCGGGTGGAGAGCAAATTAGAAAAAAGAGGTATTCTGTTTCAGGTTTCGAGCAGAATGAAGCTTCCGCTACGCTAATATAATGGTGTAAAATCTGTAATCTGTTGCCAACAGTGGCGTAGCTAGGATTTTCCAAGGGTGGGGGGAGAGGCGAAGTAAGATTTTCAAGGGAGAAAAAGTCGAAAATTAAAAATTAGTATTTTTTAAAAATCCCGATATTAAAGGACTATTTTATAAAAATGAAGATAAAATTACTGCTCGAACAAAAATTTTTCGAAAAAACGTGTTCTAAAGGGGAAAAATCTTTTAAGTCCTTTTGGGAAGCTGCTTGTTTGTCAGAATGTTTATTGACTGTTCTTTGTGTTTTTCGTAATTACGCAATGCAATTTAAAAACTAAGCTTATAGCATGTAAAGAGGCCTAGTGAAAACGGCTTTAATAAGATAAGCTAGTTTTTTCGTCCTCTCAATTCAGTATCTAGTTTGTCCACCTACAGTAATAAGCGTTTCGAAATTGAACGCACAGCCATATAAAGAGGCCTTAAACAGGACCACCAAGTTTTGAAGACCAGAAGCCCGAAATGTTTTAATGGGCCCTTAAATATAATGTCGAGTGTTCCGTTTCAAAAAATGAAATACATATTACTTCACTGAGGCGGGCCAAAGTATTATAAAACAAGGAAAGAGAGGGAAATGGAAAGTACAAGGAACTGTAGAACACTCCTTGTGAAATGGTCGATTTTGTAAAATGTATATTGAATACTCATTTATGAGATTTTCTTTCTAATCTACATGCGTCTTTATTATTTATTCAGTGGTGCTGGTTGCAATACAACAGACGGGAGGGTTCATAATTTTCCCCAGCTACAGCTGTATACCCATAAGTATATCTGTAGCTCTTAAACCAGCTTGATTTCAACCCCTGGACACTGCTGACGATCAACCCTGGCGAGAGAGGGGAAGTAAGGGGGAAATACCCAGGGCTCGGACTTTCAAGAGGGCTCGATATTTTTAAAAGGCCTGAATATCAATCATACTGAACATCAAATCAGCAATCACTCCTTACACCATGAAAGAAACCTTTTTTTATTCCGTAGCTTATAATTTTGTCCCATCTAACAAAAGAACAAATTGAACAGGAAGGAGAGGGGGACTCGTGGAAATTCCCCCAGGTCCTCCTTTTCTCTCTACAGAGCTGCTGACGATGCAGAATAGGTGATATAGAGGTATAGGACAACAGAAGACCGAGGTCAAGGATTGGTTGGTCAGTTTGAATCTAGATTATTTCATTCGAACAGTATGGGTCGCGCATTGGGAAAAAGAAAAAAAGCGTTTCATCCATACAAGGAAAATCCACTTCCCTGAACCCTTCCGATGCCAAGTTAGAAACTCATCACTTTACGTCACCGCTGATAGTCGTAAGAATGACAAATTACGGTATAACCTTTCACGAGGAGTGCCCCTCAACCCTCAAACTGGAAACTTTCAAGTCTATACGAGAAGTACGCGGGACAAACCTCGATACATCATTCAGCGAAGATAATGTATTTTGCATTCGCGGGTAAATCTTTATAATTAAAATGGGATGGTACGAATTTTCCGGATCCAGATTGAGTCGTGTCCTGGTTCACAAAACACAGGAGACATCTAGGGATACGAGACATGATGTCGGCCGAACTACAGCCTTTGAAATATCGCTTAGCGGCAGATTTTACTTGGTTAATAATGAACTGTCTCCCGGGGAGAAAAAAACTGAAAGACGCCTCGAATTTTACGACAGATGGGCTTATATAGTTTTTGTAAAAGCGATCTGAGCGTTGATAGCTATGGTAAACATAATAATCGCGTGTCAGCGGTGTAAATTCGTTTAGTACGTATCTTAATTTCGAACGTACGAGTATACGTGTATAATGAAGTGTACAAATTTTACGACCTGCGAAAGGTGCGCAAAATAATAACTAGAATGGATTATGGTTTGAGCGAAAGGTCGCAGTCTCCCGCAGCTGAAACTATCGTCCAAGTTTTTCAATTTCAACAACTAACGAAGAGGAGCCACGAAAGGCAGGTTGGATTTCAATGAAATCTGTATGAGTGGTGTCCAAAATCGAGAATGTAGTCATATCGTTTATACCTAGCGAAACTCGCTGACAGGGGGAACTATTTCATTGGAATCTTTATCAGGGAGGCCCTTATTTATTCTTGATGATTATTTTCCGTCCCCTTGGGTTCAACAGGATCTGAAAAAATTCCAGCCAAGTTTCAGGTGGGTCGGATCAGAACACGTGCCATATGCCTAATCCCAGTCTTATATAAAAACACCTTAGTTCAGGGTGGCCACTGGCCAGACATACTCTTTTTTAGCAATGAAAAAAGAGAACTCTCTCTTTTACTCCAAAAGTCCAATTTATACTAGTTTCATCATTAGCACGTAATTATTGCGATTTTCCCATTGGTTTCCACCCGCGACATCAAAATGAAAAAGAAAAATGATCACTAATATAAAATCCAACTTCAACTTTTTGAAAGCAATGATTAGCAGAAATAACACTGGTGGAAGAACGTTACCATAAACTAGTGTTCAAGTCAGGCTCAGATCCCTTAAAATTTGTGAATGACTTTGACAAGCTCACTAGCGAGTTTTCGGAACTAGGAATAAAGTCCGATGACGAGCATTTAGCCGCAAGTTTCCTATCAGAAAATTAAGATAAAAACAAACCAGGAGGACAGTATTTTAATTTTTATCATAATATGCGGATTTTGAAAGAAGAGGAACGAAAATACAAACAAATAAGATACATTTTATCGCGGTCGATACTTCGTTTTTGAAACTTGAACGATCCGACGACGACGAGCACTACAAACCGATGGTGAAGAAGGCAAAGTTTGACAAAAATAAGAAGAGGTACCTGCCGCACGATTTGTACACGAAGGAACAGTTGCAGAAGTTGAAGACCATGACTGTGGAAGAAAAGAGGGCACAGGTGTGTCCTCGGTGTGGAGTTTTCTTCCAGAAGAAGGAAAACTGCTTGTACATCGGAAAGGGGAAACTCTGTTACTCCTGTTTCCAGTTCGGTCATCTCAAGGCCGACTTCCCAAAAAGAGTAAGTTAAACATCAAATTATATTAAAAACAAAGCTAAATAACGATAAAATGAAGAGAATAAATTTTGCAGACTATAAAATTTCCTTTCATATGATTTCTATATGATCAAAATCTAGGCAATTTTATTTTTCCCATTTGAATAGCAGTAGACCATCCATGGATGTACCTTTCTTTATCAGTGATTCTTCAATTGACAAGAGCGAACCTATACATACAAAATATATATACTTATCTGCACGGTCCCAATGATACCTGGGTGATAGCCAACTGATAAGAATATACGAATTACGATCACAACAATGTCAATAAATTATTCTTACTTGTCTTGTTCAGTTCTTTACTTTTTTCGCTGAACAGTTTCAGTTTTCTGTAAGTATATTTGAATCGAATTAAAGTAATAATATTTCGTCTCGTCAGACTGAGATTTACTATTTTGAGCCCTGTCAAGCTCTATAGACAGAAGGAAAACCAGAAACGTGAAGACCTTATCAACACTGAGCGATCATCACCCATATCAAATAAGAACGAACGAAAAGAAAAATGACATGTTCTTGTTCTCAGAACGAGAATGAGAACAAGAACATTGTGGGATTGAGAACGAGAACGGGAACAGGACCAGGTTGGGAACGAGAACGGGAACGTTTGTAATTATTAAGGAAGGAGAACAAGGAGCATGAAAGAAAACCATGCAGTTAGAGAAGAATGAAGAAGATTGAGATGATTTTCGTGTTCTTCCAACACCTTTGCAGCAGGCGGGAAAGTAAAATTAGGAAAACCTACAACCATCAATATTATATATGTACTTTTTTAATGAAAAAATCAAACTGCAGTACTCCAGGGGTGAAAAAACGAACGAGAATGAGAAGAAAAACGGCATGTTCTCGTTCTCATTCTCATTCTCAGAACAAGAATGAGAACGCGAGAACATGATGGGATTGAAAACGGAGGTGGGAATGGAAACAAGAAGAAGAACGGGAACGTTGGTAATTTTAAGGTAAGGAGAACAAAGAACACACAAATAAGAACCCTGCAGTTTGAGAAGAATGAACGGGAATGATGATTTTTGAATTCTTCTAACATGGATCACTCTCGGCCAAAATACATATGGCTAACTAGGTTGGTTTTTTTTTTATTTTTTTATTTTTTTAAATACTAACTTGTTTCTGATTGTAGTTGCTGTCACCGCATTTCTCTTCCTCTCGTTCTCTGTCTCCTCTTTTTTCTCTCTCATATTCAAGGAATCCTGGCATGCAGACATCCTTGTATCCTCCAATGTACTAAATTTTCAGAATCACTTCTATTTGAAATTGTCATCCTGTTCTTTCTCTTTCTTTCCTTTCATTCTCCCTCGTCATCTTTTTTCCTTTCTGGGTACTGTTTAAATTTTTTGTTCTTAATTAACCCTTTTCCCAGAGAAATAAGAGGCAGTTCGACCATGGACATATACATTCTGGTCATCAATCGCGCGGTTCCTGCATTATTTTTGATCTTCCTCTTGACGTTGAATTTACAGTAGAAACCGGTTATAATATAAATGATGTTTAAGGGAAATCAGTTTTCCGTAGTTAAAAGCACTCTCTTATATGAAGTTGAAAATCACATCGTTATAAGCAGCATATCGTTATAGCCGATTAATGTTGTGGTCCGTCTTTCGTTTTTTTCATATGTTTTTATTTTATTTACATTCATTATTTTTTTCATTTTTTTGTTTCACGTGCTGTGTAGATAAGCGTATCAGTCCACCGTGACTAAGTAAACGGTGGCTCGACTTGAAATATGGGTGCAGACAACTTAATTCAAGCACAGGTTGGTAAGATTTATGATGATGTATTTGGGTACTTAATTTGACCTTATGCACGGTCTGACTTCTGGGTAAAGGGAAAAGGTCAAAAATGAATACAAGGAAGTACTTGAAAGCGTGGGGATGTACTGCACATTTGTACACAAAGGAAGCCCGAACAAATAAGACTAATTTCGAGTTGAAATTCAAAGAGGGGTTGTGGAAATAGGTCCCAAAGCGCAAGGTGAATTCCCTTCGAAGTATTCCTATTCCGCTGCCACAACGAAGGGATACGGAAATACGACTACATCTACTTAAGCCATAAGATTTTTGTCGGGTTATAGTCAGCAGCCACAGACAGACCTACACATCTGGCCGGATCCGGATGGGAAGCGACTGTCTCCGATTTCACAAAGCACATGACTGCATCGAACAGTAGGATGTACACGTGTTTACTACGTTCGGTTCGATTCTTTTCATTTTCGAGCGTCCATCCACGTGGAATGGATTGCGAAGCAATTTGACGTATCAGGTGCTACCAGAACGCATTATATTCGAAAATCTTATGCGTATCGGAACTGCAGTACAACCCGAATATCTGGAATTTGCCGCTTTCCCCTTTTAACGACAAGTCATTTCATTTGAATATACTTTGAACATTTGAATATACTTTGAACATTCGAATCCCGAATGGTGTTTCAGTACACGTCCAGTCATTACCTTCAGAGTCCGTTGAATTTTATCGACGAATTTTCTCTCGGTTTCAGTTCTACGTATTATACCTGCGTTTCTCGGGCTCACCGTGTACTCGGCATTACCGATGCTGGCGAGCAAAGAGGCGAGAGCGAAAACGTGAAGCAGTTGTAAATTTATGAGGCCTGGCAAACCGGACCATTTACGGAAATAAACCCCCTTAATACGAGCGAGTAGCCGCCCTTTATAAGGCACGTTTGGGAAATATATCGCCGTCATATATTTTCAGTTAACGCCGGTCTAAAAATAAATATATATAATGTCGTTCGCGAACATGCATGCTGTTGAAAATGGAGGCTAAAAAGTGAAAAAAAAAATTCATATTGAAAAAAACAGACGGAAAATAGATAAGTATCTTCTTCCTATTCTCGGACTCGTAATTCACATTATACATCATAACTGTATCAGAAGTAAATCTTTTCGGGATATCCCGAACGACATCAGCAATAGCACGAGTATCTGCCGCTGATTCCGAGTGATCTCTCAAATATAATCCATGAAACGAGTCAACTTGCTGGTTACACGACTGATGACCTATGACGTGCAAGATAAACACATAGAAGATTCTGGCAGCAAAGGTTCAGAAATTCGAGAACAAACGTTTCAAAAACTAGCATTTAAAATAAAATTGTAATTACAATTTATTATCCTAGCTCGCAATCAAGATTTACATTTTAGAGTAGGCTATTAATTTTTTTTTAAATTATTATTATTTTTATAAGAACCGCCCGAGGGCATTAACTTACGATTTTAGCAATTATGAATAAGCACGTGAATAATGATAGAACTATACGCAGTCGCGTCCTATCATGGTTTTAAAACGTCAAAGAGGGACAGAAAAGGTATGAAGCATTGTAAGCGTTTTGTTATACTACAACATCAGTGGGCCATCTTTTTTTAAGTCGAGATATTGGTGGGTGGATGAAACTCAACCACACAAAATCGTGGACCAGTCACGTCGAAACAGACACAGACAAGGTGTTCCGGCGTCACGGAAACTTGAAACCCACTGACTGGTGTTACAAGTAAAGAATTAGTAACTATATCACGGGATAGTTTTGCAAATTTTTGAGTCCTATTGAATAACTCTGAGGGGATAAACGAAGTATCCCTCAAATTTTTGTCTTTAAAGTGAACAGCACCTTCATAAAATCAACTGGCGCCAGAAATATTAGTATTCGTCTCTTTTCGTGGTTCAACATGAATATGGGGCTAGAACGTGCGTGGAACAGTGTTTCCAGATGAGTTTCTCTAAAATCTAGATTTTCTAAGAAAACAAAATCCACACATAAGAATCCGTACAAATTCGTACACAATTCCCCAGAAATTTGCTAAAATCCGTACAAAACGCATATTCGTGTCTCGTGCGTCGTGTTCTCGCTCCTCACCATTTTTGTTCTTTGCTTCCTGGCTTCTTGTTTTTAGTTCTCTCTTCTCTTTGCTCTTTATCATTAATGATTAAAATTACAGAACAGCTCCTTGGGGTGAATTGACGATTCTGAATTCGGACTCCGCATCCGGTAGGTGCGCTGTAGTGTCAAAAATCGAACCGAGGTAGCGGAACAAAACTCCATTTTTGACTAAATATACTTTTACCTCAGAATATCTTCAGATCCAAGGGATTTTTCGTAATGCTTAAGAGAAAAAAATCCGGAGAGCATGAAATTTCCTTTAAAATTAAATCTTTGTATTTGAAAAACATGATTGTGATATCATACAACATTTGTCCATTGTTGAAAATGAATTTTCAAGGTGGAGAAAAATATTTTAGTGCCAGAAGGTCCGGAACACATAGAAAGTAATCTAACATGTATTCAAGATGATTCTCATTATTTCCGGCCTTTGTTTCAAGGTTATTTCGATTAGTATTTTATTTTTTAAACGTCTTCTATTATTTTCCATTTAATTTTAGCATTTAGTCATCTTAAGTTTGATTTGATGCAAATTCTCATATTTTTGTAGATCTCTGATGGTACAAGTGCTGCATTGCATACTGCTGTAAAAGAGTTTTTTTGTCAGCCATGGTATTCCATCAAAAATATGATTGGAATTGGCGTCGAATGGTGCCAGTGTTACGTTTGGCATACATAACTCTATCGCCAGTCGGTTTCGAAACGAACTCCCCTCAATACTTTTAATGAAATGCATACGCCATTCTTTGGCGTTAGCGGTGTCATATGCATTTAAAGTCATTCCTCCAGGAATTGAAAAACTATTATCAGACATCTATATGTTATGTACCAAGTCCAAAATTGTACATTTCGGGGATGGTACAGGTGATTTTGTACCAATCGCGAAATGCTCGGACCATTTGTGTGATTTCGTACTTGGTACAACATTTGTTGTACCATTCGCGATACGTGTGTTTCACTTTGTCCTATTCGCGTAGTGTCCGGACTACGCTGCTACATGGTACAACTGGCTTGTACCAAGTTAGAAATAGGTGCGTTACCACTTACCGATCATTCATGAAATTACCTGTATGATTTGGGGTTACTAAGTATTCGATCATTCATAAAACTTGACTTGAGATAAGAGACAATCCTCACCGATGAATCTATATTCATGCTCCTTTTAGTAAGCGTAATGAGCATTTAAGTATTCATAAAACGAGACTGATCTACTGTTGGTATCTGAGAGCTTCAAAACGCGATTCTTCAATCTAGTCATTCAATTTGAATAAAGTTTAATTTTAGTGTAGTTGTATTGAGCTTTCAAATCATTATATTTTATGAATGGTCGGTAAAGCATCTATTTCTAACTTGGTACAAGACAGTTGTACCATGTAGCAGCGTGGTCCGGACGCCACGCGAATGGTACGAAATGAAACGTACATATCGCGAATGGTATGTACCAAGTCCGAATCTTACAAATGGTCCGAGCATTTCGCGATTGGTACAAAATCACCTGTACCATACCCGAAATGTACAATTTTGGACTTGGTACATAACATATATATAATTATTTGAAATCTGCCAAGCGATTACATGCTCTACACTCCCTACAAGTTTTGTACAGATTCCTGAACATAAACTACTGAAACTGATAAAGGTACGATGGCTATCATTGGCAGTAGTTGTTTCTCGACACCTCCAGCAACATGACGCTCTATTCAGTCTTTGAAGCAGAAATTAAAAGACGAAATCCCGATGCGACTGCTGTCCGTATCTTTGGACGCCTCAAAAGTAGGTGCACAATCCTGCATCTGCGATTCTTGAACTACATTTCACTTGTAATATGTACTCGTAGATACAATGTACAATTCCAAACAGAGAAACCAGAACTCCATGAACTGCACAGTAAAATGGAGGCATTATTCAAGACCGTTATCGCAATGTTAAGAACCGCGATCCAGAATTTACTGGATCTGAGGCCTCGACTGCTGAAAATGTTAAGTATTGGGAGCCATTGCGCAAAGTTTTCCACAGGGAGCTGAAGTAATTGCTGAACTCAGCAGTTTAACTGATACCATCTCGGTCACAGACATTGACAAATTTCGAGATGCTTGTCGACATTTTTTTATTGCCAAACAACTCTACCAAAGATTTCCATTCAATAACCCGCATGTACCTACGTGTTCTAAAAAATCCGCAATTTATCGATCCGGCAAATTTTATGTCAACAAAATACATTGCTAAAATGGGCCAATATTTTGGATATAATCAACTAAATTACATCACGAGTTCAAGAAAATGAAGTATTGTTTCAAAGACAATATGGAATTGAACCCATCTACTTTTTGGAAGAGACTAGAGAATGAAAGGCTGCCAGACGGAAGTCCTGAATTTCCAACTCCCACTGATCTAGTAGACAGTTGCAGTACTCCCACATAGCTCCGCAAGTGTGAACGCATTTTTTCAGTTATAAACTTGAACAAATGTAAGTCGAGAAACTGTTTATCGAACGACATCTTATCCGGTTTAATATAAATGGTATAAAAGCCATTAGTTCGTAATGAAAGAATTCATGAATTGTACTGTACTCCTTTCTTAAAATACCATAATAAAGGCATGTATTGAGCAAAAAAATCTGATTAAGAGAATGTAGTGGGAAAAAGCCATTTTTAGCGCACGCAAATACGGATGTTTGCAGGCATCCATGTTCACAAAGAATACGGATTTTCGAAAATCTCATCTGGTAGCCCTGGGCCCGCGTGACTACAAGACGTGCGGGTGATGTGTTCACCGTTTTGACCGAGAGGTAAGAATAAGTAATAATACGTATTTTCAAACTAGATATTAGTCCCCCTCCCCGCCCCACATTAATTTTAAGTGCAAAATTTTGGTTTTTTCCCCCTCAGAGTTGTCTTTAGCGTGGCAGTGACCCTAATGTCTTCAGCGTGTATTGTATTATTTTTGATGTCCACGTGAAAGACATAGTGTAGAATTTAACTTCAAGTCAAATTATTTTTACTCCGCCTACAGTTAAGAAACGTAATTTCCTGTACACATTTTTTTGTTCAAGTGAGGTATATCGAATTTGAGAATTATTCGCACAGTTTTCAGATTTAAAAATGGCTTTAATTAGAGAACAGCGCTTACGACGGAGGAAAGAATCGGAAACAAAAGGGGGATTTAAAACGTTTACAATATAAAATAGAATAAGAATTGAGAGAAAAAAAAAACAAAAAAAAAACAACAACACAAAAAAAACACATAAAGAAGAAAGAAAAATGGTTCATTTAAAACAATTTTAGTGATACTGAAGTGTGATCTTTTATTTCGTAGATGCAGGTAATAAATTTTTAAAATTCATTTCCAAAATTATTGCGATAAAATTGTCATCAGTGAAGTACAAATACCGTTTTCAATGTTCTTTTAAAAAATGAGTTGTTAAAAATTTCAGTTTGAGAGTGAAACTTTTTTTTTTTAAATTTAGGATTTAGTTTATTTTTATGAAAAATATGAAGCGAGAACATGGAACACCTGCAGGAAGAAGACGAAATAGGGCGAACTGAGAAGAATAAGAGAGCTAGAAATAGATGGAGATTGACCAGACCAAAAATGCGACGGCAAAAAAAGTACTTTTCAAGTATAAAAATTAAGCGAAAAGATAAGAATACACAATCTGAACCACGTCTGATCCAGCTAATGACAGGACAAGGAGACTTCGGGACATACTTGACAAAATGCGAAATCAGAACAGACGCAGAACGCGAAGAAAATCATGAGGAAAATGAAGACTGCGGTTACATGCTCTGGAGGTACCCGGTGGACATAAAGTTCAGAGAGGACGGAGATCTTCTCTCCCATGCACATTTTCATGTAAATTGTCTTGTCTGACTACTTACTGTGCACCACGATGCGAGCGTCCGAGAGCCGTCTTTTGTCTCCTGCATTCCTGTACCACCAGTACGTGTTTTTTTCTCAACATACTCATGACTCACTCCCTTTTGTCTCCCTCGATTGATCAGGCACGATAACCGTTTAGAGACGAATCTTGACTTTCAGTTTGGGGGGGGGGGGATTCATCGACAAATATTCTTTTAAGGCTAAAAATTCACCGACAAAATTTGTAAGAAATTGAACATTATTTGCCGATTTTTCAATCAAAATATTTTGAATTAAAAAAAATAAAACAAAGCAACGCAAACAAACAAACAAACGTTTTTAAAAAATGAAAAATTCAAATGAATAGTTTCAAAATTTGCCGACTGTCAAATTATTAGGGGGGGGTGCCAAACCCCTCCAGCCACACATAGTTTCGTTCCTGCATCCGTTTAGTTTAGTTACATTCAGTTATAGTTTAGCAATCCCGAGGAGATCTGTATACATTATGATCAATAAGAACGCTTTTCCTGCTCTCTCGTTTTGTGTGATCTGGAATGTCCTTGCTGTGGTTCGGACTAAATACAGAGTGACCAACTGAAATTTCGGGGGGGGGATGGAAAGAGGAGCTTATTAAATTTGAAAAATGACCAGAAAATGTCTAGAACCAGAGACCATCTGCAATTTTTCCCTTATTTTTTGTACTTCTCTCTTCGCACGCTACTCTTCATCATATTTCGCTAACTCCCTAACAGATTAGTTAAAGTTGCGTTGGAAGTTTTTGCTGTAATCTGCCCGAAAATTGAATTTCAATTTTATTAACACTCCATAGCAAAAGCACAAAATAAGGAAAAAGAATAATTTTTTTCATAATCAGCTGCTTTTCCGGAATTTAAAGGAAAACACTTCTCCAAAAAATGATTTAAATAACCATTTTAGAAGGGAAATATTACTTAAAATTTAAAAAAAGAATGACCAAGTGGTCACCCAATTAAAAACTTCTCCCTCTCTCTCTCGGTCAAAACCCTGAAAACATATAGTGTCATGCTGCCTAAAAAAGGAGAAAGAGAAAAGCCGACGCTTTTGAAAATGGTAAGAGGTAGAATGTGAAAAAAGAGGAAATTAAAATTTAAATATACACTGTAATGTAAGACCGTAATGATCCTTGCGCAACTGACATGGGAATACTATACCTAGGCACAACTGCACAGAGGAAATTAGTGATAAAAAAAGTTCAACGATTGTTACAGCGCTTGACTGTCACACAACTGGTTCATTTTCTTAACTGACCTTCTGGAATTAGTCGGATCAAATCTGATAATTACAACGCTCGACTGTTCAACCACAAGTGTACCGATTTTTTTAGAAGAAATTTTACTCAAAATCTGCTTCATTCTCAGCGGGCTCTTCTACGAGCAAGAAAACGGTATAACACTACGGTGCGACTTCAATGTGGGTCACCCACCTCACAACCTACGCGAAGCACACGAACTGCAAACGAAATCGAAATGTAGGTCAAATCCAGAGAGCCGCCGGCAGTTCGCGCGAATTCGCCGGCTAGGGAGGATTTTCCGGCTGAAATTCAAAGAAAATATGGCCAACGAGCTCGAACGATTATCATAACGCTCGGACGATAATTTGTAATGCCTCTCTGCATCCGATCTTGTGCATCGTATATCCGATAGACTCGGTGCTAAAGCAGCATCGTGAAATCCTTTCGAACGCAACGGGAGATTATCGAGGGAAAAGTACATGCTCTGAACCACACACCGGAAGATTAAACCTTGACGTTTTCTCAGCTTGGAAGTGAGAATATCGCAAACCAAGATTACTGAGTCTGCTGCGGAGTACATCTTACCTAGTCCTAGGCGGCTAGGAGCACCGACGCGAGATTGGCGTACTACAGATCGTCCGAGATCGAAGAAGCGGATTCTACTATACGTCCAAACCGAAATAAATACTCAGCAATTACAATGTTGGGAAATTCTTTATGGTACCATTTCACTTTCAAATAATGAATTTATTTTTAATACGAGTAGTGCGTGTCGTTTGGTAGTTACAATTCGGGGGACAGTGGAAATCTTCGACTATAGATTATCACAGGAGGAAAACTGGTTTCCTTGGAGTTTTAATGTATCTTCATAACTTGATACCCTTACTTCTTAGCTTGCGTTAATATGGTCTTAAGTACCTACTGACGTACAAATTATCGCAAGACCACTTGGAGATATGGTTTTCTGCAGCTCGCTCCAAAGGAGGGTGTAACAATAATCCCAATCCGGAGCAATTTAAATCGATATTCAAGGGACTGCTTGTTCATCACGAGTTGCGGACATTCACAAGTGCGAATTGTCAAGAAGATGACACAAAAATTCTCAATGCGCCTTCAAAGAACAAGAAGAAAAAACGACCTCCTTAAGTAATCATCTAGTTAGTACACTGTACTCCGATTCTGTTCTGAATGCCATGACTGTAGAAGACTTTGAGTACAATGAGATTGACAATCTCGACGAATTTCAAGAAGATGTGGTTGCTTTCATAGCTGGATTTATTATTCGAAAATTTAAAGACTAGAAATTGTATGTTACTGAAGAGTTAGATAACCTACAAGATTCTTCAAATCAGTCTGATTTGCTTCAGGTGAAAAATCGTGGAAAACTAACTATCCCATCAAAAAAAGTAGTCCATTTATGCTCAGTAGTGGAAAAACAGTTCAGAATTCATGAAAATGAACTGTTGCATCCGGATACCACAAGAATGGGACACGTCGAAAGCGAGATCCTAGAACATCTGGAAGAATGTGGTTATATGGACTGCTTGGGCCCCCACATCACGACGCTTATTAGGCAATTGCATATCCGTATCAAAATACGTTACGCATGTAAAAGAATGTCCACGATCGAAAATAATATCACACATCTCAAAGAATCAACCTATTTTTAATCATAAATACCAACAACAATGTATTAATAATTTAACATTATTTTTATGTACAAGTATTTTATGTCCTGCAATTTTTAAAATAGTAGCATTGAATAAAATGTTCTCACTCGTCTCACTCTCAGTATTTTAATTAATCACATCATAACTTTTCAAGTTCCTGTCACCAACGAAGGTACATTTTCTAAAAAGTTGAAACTGCAGTGTTAGGTTTCAAATTCTCATCAGTATTTCCAGTCCACGTAAGTATGTATGGTCGAAGGTGGAAATACAGGAATTGAGCCCAACATTGAAGATTTGCAAACAATGGTGACTGCCGAATTTTTTGTTTCTTTTTTATACGTCTTTTGTCGTTCAAACAATCGTATAAAGTAGAAAACTGGTTCCTCAAATGTATTTTGCTTTATTTAAAGAGCTGTGTCACATTGAGTTCTGCGCTAATGTTCTCAATCTCGGTTTCGTTCCGGATTTTGCAACAACCGATCTGATGACGATACGTAATTAGAAATTGTTCGCTTCTCAAGTGATTCGAATTTGGAGAAGAAATGGACAAATTCTATCAAGTGAGATTATTTATGCAAACTAATGGTTGTCAGTTCCGAAACCATTAAGCAGACTCTGGGGAGCGATTTCTGCCTACTCATAGATCATGTTTGTTCCAGACGTAGTAATAGTTATTTTTACAGTATTTTCAATATACTGTTCTATACAACTATTAGTGGGTTAATTTTCTTCGCTGTTAAAAATGAGGAAGTTTGTGCTTCTGGCCGCACAGAACAGAACTCCATCACATCTTAAGGTAACAGGCCGCAGCAATAGCCGCTCTCCACGTAAGCAGACAACCTATCAGCAAGTCTGCTATCTGATGAGCAGCTATATTTCAAACAAAAGACGAGCAATATAACTACAAACCATTTGCCGCGTAAAATACTCTTCTGATTCCACTCAATGAACTTTCATTTCACTCGTGACAAGCCGTGAATCGAGTGCATAAAGCCACCACCTCCCGTCTGTGTTCTACTGCACCAGTGCATGGCAGTCTTTGTGACACAGTCCACTGAGCACCATCGTGGAAAACGTAGAATTTTTGTAATTACATACGGAGGGAAAAGGCCGTATACAATATGATCGAATACCTGTACACACCCAACTGCATCGGTGTGCCACCTAATGTGACCCAGTTTCCATTTCATTGGCGAAAACACACAGTGAACGCAGCAACAGCAGCAATTTTCCGGTATACCGATTGTACATAGTACATAGAAATTGTTGCTACAAATTTTATGCTCGTTTCGCTGAAATTCCGGGCGAGTTGTTCGATAATGGTGGAAATATAATGCCTCGTATCCCTCTTCTTCGCCGTCAAGTGCTTCCACTCAGGATGGACGCGGTATTTCGTATTAAACGCTTCACATATTTGACTGTACGCACACCGGCGGCATTACAACCAACTTAACTGCCTTAATGCCTATTAATAATAGAATTTTAACAGCCTCTGTTCGACGACTGCGATGCAATAATCGTATCGTTTGTCGAATACCAAAATGTGAAGGCTTGACGATGTGAAAACACAGACGTTGACCCATAAACTTTAAACTTCCGCGTATTCAAATCACACAACGTTTTGGCACCGAAATGTCGATGTAAGATGTCACAAACAGTAAGATAGTTCACCCTCGGTCTCGAACATCAATATCTCGTTGGAAATATCAGCCAACTTTTTAGTAGGTGGGCGGTATTCAACAAATGTTGGAAACAAAAAAAAATAATAAACAAATACAAAAAAAAGTTCTTCAGATCACAATTTGAACGAAATTTCTGCTGAGACTTGACGGTAATCTATGAGAGTCGTTCCAGAAGTTAGATCACAAGTTTTATGTTTCCGCCTTTGACATCACTGACGTGACAAAATTCGGATCATACGTGGAGACGTTGAAGGCAAGATGGGCCAGTGTGCACACGAAGACGAGCGAGAGCTGACTGACCCCAACGACCACTCGTCAGCAGAATCATCCCTTGTGTGCGTACTCTGTAGGACAATGATCTGCTTTTTCAAATTCACACCGACAAATGGCATAATGTTTTTTCAAGGCTTTTGGTTGTATTACATCATTTTGTGAGTTGACTGAAGCCTCAAATATGAGAAAAGTGGAGGCCAGGAGAATCTGCATAAATGCTCTGACGATCATCAAAAACAAAGGCTGTGTTATACCTCGAAAATATTCACCCGTTATCACACAAGGGGAAGAATTTTTTGAACCGTATGGTGACTGGAGATAAGACTTGAATGCAATTTTGGATGACGAAACGAAACAGGAAAAATGGCGGATCGCATCAATCAACACCAGATTCCAAAAATTGGACAACACGTTCAACAGCGATGGAAAACTAAAATCGAGTGTCTCAACAAAATGGGTGACCGTGTGAAAAAGTAGAGTACAACGTTACGAATAAATAATCATTTTTCCAGACAATTCCACTTTTTCTTTCACTGTCTTCTAAGGGATGTGACGTTACTTTTGGAATGACCTTCGTTGGACTATTAGACGGCGTTGGACTATTAGAAGACAGCGACACTTCTTTTGGCCACTACGTGAACTCGAAGGACGAACCTGACACAGATGACCAAATTGTCATGATTCTAGAGCAATATTGAAGACAACAAAATACCCCCCAGCAAAATTCTCCTGAGATCAAAGAACTCGTTTTATTTTATTTTCTCTAAAACGTCACATGTACCACCAATTTTAGAATCTCAAGTAGGGAGGCATCAAAAGGTATCGAAATAAAAATGTTTTCAGTCGTTGATTTCAAGTATTACATCAGATTTTCGATCCCAACCCAACTAGTGCCCCAAATTCGACTTTGCCTCTTCAGTGGGGCCAATCTGACTACGCCAAGTGGAATCAGTTCTTTCCCGAATACTGTGCTGAGCATCCCTGCTGTCATGGCTCGCCCCTGCAACGTGCACAATACCGAAAAATCATAGTGGCGAAAATTGCCAAATGCATCCTGTAAATTTATTCTGCACAATTAATTCGAATTGAATCATCGTCGAGAAATATTCGCTATCTGAATTTTTGATTTGAATTCCATCTGTGAAGTCAGTCATGTTGCCAAATGGGTTTCAGTTTTGTTTATCAATCATAAATAAGTCTTAGAACACCATACGCTAAAGTGGGCACCTCGCTGAAAAATTCAAAGCGGCAATAGCGATGCAGAAAATGCACCCAGAACATCGCACCTTCATGCTTGTAAAAATAATGTAGAATCCTACTTTTGTAATGATCATGTAAATTGGACCAGGTATCACGTCTCAGAGCTATGTCAAAACCGAACTTTCAAATTACTGAAAATGCAATATTGTGAACAAAACTTGAGTTGCAAACCTTCTGAAATGAATCAAGAATGAAATTCTGAACTTTCTGAACTTTAAGCCGGAATTTGAACAGCTATATTCGAAAATCGCTATTATTGAAATAGTGAACCTGAAAATCTGCTTTTGAAACAGCTTCAATACAAGCTAGAACACTAAAATTGAACTTTCTGAACCATATAAGTTTCCGAAACTGTAACTGTCATTTCTGAAAACATACTCGTAATTGAAAAGTCTCTCCCATCTCCAAAATGATTTTCATAAATACATATTTCGAACCCAGCTGTGAGTAAACCAGATAATTCCACGCAACCCTATATTGTCTTTTTCAACAGTAAAAGATTTCAGAAGAAAAGGGAGCTCCAGGTAATCCATCCTTTGGAGTTCACAAAATTCCGAGGCTTAAAATAAAATTTTTTAATAAAATTAAATAATTATGATAATTAAACTTTTAAAATTTAAATAAAACTTATTTAAAAAATACTTTTTAATTAATTTAAAAAACCAAATAAAATTAAGACCTTTCTTGTACACCGAAAATACACTTTTGGAGCAATCTGATACGAGTTTTGAATTAGTGAATAAGATTAGTAGACAGCCCTCCCCGTACCCCGTTCCGAACCTCGGAAGCTTGGATACGGCCCGGTTGGTTCCAGTATATAAACTTTCAATTTCGTAATCAACTTGTATGTAAAAAGTTGTTTGGATTCGTACTCAAGGTTGGTAAAAAAAAAACGACTATAATAGAAAACTTTATAAACTTTGTACGTTGTTTATAATTCACACCACGAACAATTAACAGACACAATCGTAAAGCTAACCATGTTGTTGGCAAGCGATAAAAAAAACCTGAGAATGGTGACTGAACCTACATCACTCTCCAAATGTCCTGCCATTCCTCAGAGAAAAAGCTAGCAATCAACACCACCGGAACTCGAGTAACCTGCAGTTGGCGGAAGCTGCAGCAAATACCACAGCTGACAATTCTTCTCCAGTAAGCAGCACATCGAAAGCAACAGAAAAACGTAACTGCCATCAAAAAGTCGGAACCAGTCAAGGACGATGAAGCTTTTCCATCAGTTATTCCTGGCCTTCGACATCACTATCCACCCATAGCGTTTAATGTCGCGTTTATTAGTAGAGCAATCGTGACCATTTCGTGAAAGTTCCGTAAGTGAAGAAAAAAAAGCACCACCGACTACAACAACCCAAGAAAAACGTCTGCATGGTGGAGATCGAAGCGACTCCGTGATCGTAAAGCCGGGTTCCAAATCGGCGATGCTGTTCCATTCAACCATGAACAGCTCCTAACTGGTAACGAGATATTATAGGGATGGGTCCCATTACACTGCCCAAAGACGAATGCCTGAATGCCAAGTTGTACTTCGGATTGAGCAGACAGATCAACCAGCGAAGATGGTGCCATTCTCATTTGACAGTACATGGTTCGTACGAATCACCATGATCCGGGAAGAAAAAACCATAAGCAGGGTTCGAAACTATACGTAAAATTTATATTCTTCCCAAAAGTTCTGCAGCTTTTAGTAACAACCGCTAAATTTTGACGTCATAGCCTAGCTATACGATGCATTACTCTTCAATTTCATTTCCATTGAATTTACCATAGCAGTTTAGTTAATTTTAGTTCATCATTTTCAGTTCCTCATAATGTGTTTCATGATTCGCTGTGACCTCCAGTAACGGAAGTCATGAGCGAGACGACCAAATTCAAACATGAACATGGCGACGCAGTCAACCGACAATTTGATCCGTAGATAAAAAGGTTTTGAATTCGCGGCTCATTTCTTCGCTGCAAGGTTCTCTTGTTTTCAAAATCAATTTTCTCAACATTTCGTTCTGAACGCGTAGAATTTTCAATACATTCTTCTCAGACAGATTTCGACTTACTAACTAACGTGCTCCCAGGTTTAAAGGTATTTCCATGAATGATGGCACGGTGCACGTAATCGTTTTGTCGGAATTTTCAATCTCAATTACAGGGTGAGGGATGAAAGTGAGAACGAAATCGGTTCGTCGTATCAACCCTTCACAACTTTGACTCCATCATCGAAGTCGTAGGGGTTATTATACACTGTTATCAACTTCACCTTCTATATCACCAGAGATTTTCCCGACTCGCCCGGTATCTGATTATCTCGCCAGTAGTATTACTCACCGCTCAAAGATAATCAACGTGTAAGGCGAGTTGTCATCGAGTAAAATAAAGTAAAAAATACGAGCGCGCGTACGAGAAATAAAAAGCCGAGTAAAGGACGCGGGAAATGCGAATTTTCCAGCATTAATATTAATGGACTTTGAAGTGGTTGGTTAGATGATGCTCATCGGCGCGGCGCTGATGGCTGAAAGCGAAAACAGAGTACCGAGCGCAAAAGAAACGAGTCAGAGGCCTGAGCAATGTCACGGGATACGTTAATGTACACTACCTACATTCACATCCAGCCAGCCAGCGTATAACACGTACAATGCGCGCACACACACACCAAATTCTGCCCCACAACCCAAGCTCTCTTCGAGTAGCTGGAATTTATAAGTGCACTCTATATCGTCTTGACTTCGGGGGAGCGCGTGTGCAGATACTCGCATCGCGAGTAAAGATGGTAATGACGTACGCCATTCGAAGCTTGAGCTTTTTTTAAAGGCACATACCCGTATCCCAGAGAATAGTGTCACTTGTTTATCGTAATTGTCGTCGTTAGGGTATTATTTGCATTATTTCTCATACCCCTCCGCGGCGTCATCGTTTCGTCGCAAAATATACGCCTACGCGTTGCTGTCACCGATTTTTAATGTGCACCGACCTTTTGACACCTCCAGCCTTCTACCCTATGGGCCCCGACCTTTCAGCACCGCCAGCCTTCTGCACTACTTCAGAAATAACTGCAGAATGAACGTGCTTTAACGGGCACCTCATCCCATCCAACCATTAATACAGGCTCACTTTTAGAAAATTCCACCAAGCACATGACCCACTTCGACCGGGTGAGCTGCAAATCATTCTGACACCATGTAGATATGTTTGCCCGCTCTTACATTTGAAGGGGTAAAATACGGACATTGGAAGAATTTATGTAGAGCATAAATGGAAAATTTATAGACTGGCTGAATTATGTAGTATTAAGACAAGACACCAAAGAATTACTACAATCGGATCAACACCTTATTCACAAGATAGATTTTCGTTATGAACTAAATTAAGTACAAAAATTTTCAAATTTCTATACCCCCCCCCCCCCACCCCAGTAAAAACTGTTCGCTGGAGAGCGATTTTTTCGCGGTAGACGATTCCCTCATTCGTATCCGTCAAACATACTCTTTAGCCTTATGGTTTATGGTTACATATTTTAGATTTTGAGTTCAGTAACTGCTAGATATGCTTTACATAAAGAAAATTATGATTTTCAAATTCTTGCTATTTCGAATACTCTAACATTCTAATTTGTAGTAAGTATCAGGCCTGTAATCAAAAGGAGCCAAGGAGCGTGCTTTCAGGCCACTTTGTCAAGATTTCCCACTAATATCGAAAAAATTATGGTGGGGAATCCACTTCAACACTTTTTTTTCGTAGTACAATTTTTTTAGCGTAGATTTGATCAGTGGCATGTAGTGATTTTTCCTAGGAGGTAAGCGATAAGCGTAGAGGTGAAGTAAAAATCAGAATAAAAGTATGAAACATGCTCCTATAAAATAGCATTGATGAAATTATTTAAATTGTTGTATCCCTGTGTAGGGTAATTCCATATGCATTTCATGTTTTCTGTGACGAACAATAGACACAGAGACGTACCACAGAAGAATTTTTCATTGGGGGGGGGGGGATTGTGAAAGTCCCAACTGACTGAACTCAAAATTACCAAGTATCAAAGAAAAAAGGAAAAACAAAACAACTTTGGAATTGTTGGATTTTTCAACTGACTCAACTCAAAATTACCCAACATCACAGCAAAAAAAACCTCTCTCTGACTTGTTCGATTTTTCCAACTTTGCAACTCAATTTCCAAGTATCAAAGGGAAAATAATCTTTTGTTTGACTGATTGGATTTTCCCCCAACTCCGTCTGATTGAAATTGTAAATACTGGTAAAACAGAGTTGCTCAGTTTGTACGTGTTGTGTTATCTGATGATGACAGTGATGTCGAAACGTCGTGTTAATAAATTGTAATTGATTTTTGGAGTGATTTGCCTCTATACTTAATAATGAAATTGTAAATTTTCCCAACTGCTGAGTGAAAAATTCTTACAGAGGGAGTTGCGCCCCTATCGGCACGTCCCTGAATGAACATGGCCAACAAAACAGTTTTCCACCATCTTCACAAACGGTTAACCACAAAATATTTTCATATTGCGATACGTAGCAATGTCTGGTAAAACTCAAACCACCTCTCTTTTGCTTAGTTTTTAAAAATAGTAATTCTGGTTTAGGCTTCTCACCATTAAGAATTTCTAACTGTTCATCAAGAGTAAGTCGCGAAAGCGGGTTTCCAATAAGATCTCGAATACGCATTTTGGGGACAAAAAACACAGAGCATTCAAACAGAACACGTTAACTAGTAGAAGAACATAATCACGTTTTACTGTCAACTTTGAAGTTTATGTGTAGGCAAGCCGAGCCAAGCCTGACTCAAAGCGCTTCCAGAACACAACCAAACGCACAGGTTTCGTCATGTTGAACACACTAGTGTGTTTATGTGTTGGTAATTAACACGGAGACGGAGTGTAAGTCGTGCAGTATGGAAAAGAAGCATTAGATCCAACGCACACCTCGCTGGCCTATACAAATATAAATGTATGAGGATTGCCAAACGCCAAACAGTATACATCTCCCGTGAATTTATTATATACTTCAGCGTAAGCGTTGTAAGCGTCAATACAGTCGCTGTTTTGCCCAATGTTTCATTATCTTTTATTTGTTACAAGTTAAAGCTGGTGAAAACTCATTTTCTCGGGAATTTTCAGGGTAAGCAGCGCTTAACTTGCTTGCCTGGAATGCACGCCACTGGATTTTATGAACATTTTCAAACAGCAAAACTAAAATAAGTAGGAGTAGAGCAGAGGAGTAATCAGGAACGTACCAGAGTTTCTGGGGGGGGGGGGGGACAAAAATTGTGAAAGTGCCAACTGACTTAACTGAAAATTCTCAAGTATTAAAATTTTTTGTGATGACTCAAACAAAAAAAAAAACAACTTTGACTTGTTGCATTTTTTTTCTACTTTTGATCCATCTACTAAAGTTTTCCAACTCCGGTAGAGGCTTCCGTGCCCCCTTATTTTCGTCCCTGACTGAAATGGTAAATTTTCCCAATTTTTCCTCAACTGTTGAGTGAAAAATTCCTACAGAAGGAGCGGCCCCCCTATCGATACGTCCCTACGAGTATTAAGGAGTATGGCCGAGGAAATTGTATGCTCCAAAAAAAAATCGCTGGGTCCAAAGAAATATTATCATGGATTATTGAAAAAATATGAAAATTTTCAGGCATAATTTTAACCAAAATCGATTTTGTAAAAACTTTGCTGGTAATTTTTTTCAATGGCTGCCGTAACTGTCTTCTGTTATTAATAAAAAGTTCCACCAGTGTATTTACAGCAGTGATGAGAAAAAATCCGTTACTTAATGCAGTACATAATTTTTTGAATATCCGTACTTCACCCCTTCAAATGTAAGAGCGGAAAAACATATCTACACGTTGTCCAGATGTGTTGCCTGCTTACTTGGTTGGAAAGGTGAGGGTTACATACTTTGAGACACCTCGTATAACGGACTAATACCGAAATATGAACCTACCACCGCTCTATTCACACTCAACTCTACATATGTAATCTCGTGCCAAGTGGAGGCCCCTTCAGAAGCCTCGGGGTACGGGGATTCCCATCAAGGTACCAGTTCCCCATATTTAGGCTTCAAAAATTATACAAAAAAGCCTTCTTCGCTACAGCTGCCGGTCAGAACAACTGGTTGGTGAGATCTGCGTCCAAATTATGGCCCGCAGCTCTCGTTCACGCACACGATTCTTTTTTCGTCGTAATTACATTTGATAAATCCTTTCTTCAACATGATACACAAGCAGTACGCCTAGCTATCCAGCGTATGAATACCGTACGCACAATTTTATACTGATACACCTATAATTAAAAATAGTTCGAGTGTACGCGCTGTAAATCAAGTTAATATTGCCAGAGTGATGCATCGCCGATGTTACATTGTATTTAACCCCCGAGTCGTGTAACCGTATAAATAACGTGGAATAGCTTTGCGTGCACAGTGTACACCATAACAGCGCTACTATAATTCATTAACTCGCCTGGTAATTTTACCAGTCGCTGTCGTAAATTATAAAAGTTTAAAGTATTTTGTTGCGGGACGACAAAGGGTACCTGCTATATAAATAAATGATGGCGACACGACGCTCGAAGACTCATCTCTGAAATCACCATTCTGACAGCCATAGACTAAGAGATCAGTATATGTTCTTCCTATGTGTATGCTACACGTGATACAACCGAAAGTATGCTCTCTGCGCGGAAACAACTCTACTGAATTTCTAGGAAAAGTGCATCGGAGCAGGAGTCCGAATTTTGAAACGAGGCAAAATTTCGCACATGATACTTGAACATTCGTACGTACTCGTATATGACTCTAATGTTCATTTTGCATTAGACTACAATCATACTGACAGTAAAACTTTGATTTTCTAGGTTTTTGTTTGCCATGGTTGTCGAATTAAAATTTACCTGTCTTACATTTTCATTCACACCAACAGTTTCTATTTGTTGTTGAAATTGACCTCTCTTTGACATCTATGAATATCTATTCTTTTGTATCCTCACAGCGACTGCGGATATCTAATATTTGTGTGAAAGACCTTGTTTTACTTATTTTTATAACAGCAGACTCTGTCCCAAATCAATAATCAGTTAATCAGTAAGATTTTAGCCCCATGCTATGGATTTCTGTACCTGCGGTGAAACTATGTCCATCAGTAAGTAGTGCAAATAAGAGGGTGGATACGGGGAACACTAAAAACGGCTATTGTTTTCAGCTCACATGGTTCAAAAACCTAAGATTACTACAATTTTACTCAGAAAATTAAAACTCATCTACATCCACAGTAACTTATCGGCCCCTGAGAAAGCTTCCTATTTACGCTCTTGAGACAGCAGATGTACAACAGGCGTCAAAAAAGAATGGAGTAGAAACTCAGGGTGAGATACCGAGTACTAATAAGGTTCAAGAGAATCCATCAGCTATCGAAGAGAAATCAATAGCGCCAAGGACTGAGAATGGAAATGCATATGGTGTTCAACAGTTTGGTAGAAATGGTAATGCAACTGAAGTAAATAATAAGTTAAGTGAAAATGAGAATACAGACTCTAATAATAAAGTAGCAGGTGATAACAGGTTCACTGAAGGAAAAGGACAAATTTGTAAAATTGAGTCTTATACAAAAAGAGTGAAAATTACAGCAATTAAATTAACTATAAAAATGGCATTCTGAATTTAGTTGGAAAGTTTTCAGATTCATGTCCGACAGTTCAAGTTTTATAATGCTTCTAATCTGAGGAATTATGAAAGAATTTCAGAAAAGGATGAATTTGAAAGAAATGAAGCTCGGGGAGCATTGATGGAGTGGCTTGATGGCAAGCACATAACGTTAATTTTTGTTGTTGAAGATCCTACAGATCGTTTACTAAAAATTAAGGCAAATTGCGAACCCAAATCCGCTACGTATTATGATTTACAGGGCGAAGCAATATGAATTAAATTTTGATCCAGTGAGTGAAAAATTGGAAAGTTGGGGTCCGAAATTTGAAACTTTAATTAGAAAACTATATTAGTGTGAGGACAGTTGGGATGCGACGAGAACACTTAGCAAAAGTAGGAAAGGCTTGGTGTTGTGGGACGTATGGCGATGCACGCATGCCAAAGTGGCCCCTGAGACACCGCACCCCCGGCACCGGAAACTACCCTTTCGGGCATCGCATCAGTACCGAAGGGGAACGCTTTGGGGCCGGGCCCGAGCCCCCATTTCTCCTGGCCGGAACGGTGCGCGCGTCCTGCCAGGGCCACCACGGGGTTCCCTACTGACCGAGGTCCGCGCTCCCAGAGCACTCGCCTGGAAATTTCAGGTCCCCCGCAGCCAGACGCGCTGCCTCTTCCTCTTCACTCACTCATCGTGTGAGACTCTTCCAAGCTCCAGCCCTTGCACTGCGGGCGAGCTCTGCTCCAGCCCTGGTGCTACGGGCGAGCTTCGCTGGATGGTATCCGCCGCCGCAGTAGCAGCAGCAACATCCGCTTCTCCTCCTTGCGTCCTTTGTCTCGACCACTCAGCCTCCATCTTTCGTCGCATGATGGCCGAAACGAAACCCGACACCCGGTTCCAATCGCTTCGGCTCCTCAACAGCTCCGGGACCAAGGTGTCCGGCGCAAGACGGTCGATCACGCCGTCTCCGGGATCGATCGTGACCGCCCCGCGCCTCACCTCCTCCCACGCGTCGCACTCGAACAGCGTATGCCACGGCGTGTTCTCCTCTCCGCTTGCACAATAGGTGCACTCTGCGCTTGCTGCCAACCCCATCCGGTACAGGTATGACCCGAAGCAGCCGTGTCCGCTCAAGACCTGGGTCAGATGGAAGTTCAGGCTTCCGTGCTTCCTACCTAACCACAGGTCGAGCTCGCCGATCAGCTCCCGAGTCCACTCGCCTTTCGAAGACTGGGCGAGCCTCTCCGTCCATCGCTGAAGCGTGGTCAGCTGAATGCCACGCTTTGACCGGCGTGCCTCCTGCCGCGTCCTCGCCTTCTTCTGCGCCTTGTAGGACTGCGCCAACTCGTCGACCTTCAGCTCGATGGGTGGAAGGCGCGCCAGCACGCCTACCGCCTCCGTTGACACGGTGCGATACGCGCTGACGCACCTTAGCACGACTCTCCGCTGTACCTTCTCCAGCTCCACTCGCCGGTACGGGATCTGGACGGCGTCTGCGAATACCGGTGCGCCGTACGTCAGGACCGTCAGCACGACGTTCGCGTACAGCCTCTGCTTCTGCTCCCGCGGGCCGCCCAGGTTCGCCATTCAGTCGCGACAGCTGCCCGGCGACCCAGTCCGCCTTCTCCGCCGCTCTCCGGAAGTGCTCGCGGAACGACAGCTTCCCGTCGAACCACAGCCCCAGGTACTTCAGCGCCGGGCATGGCGCGATCCTCTCGCCTTTCAGCACGAACGTTGGTTGGTCGTACTTGCGGCGCGTCGTGAAGAGAACTGCCTCCGTCTTCTGCACCGCCAAGCACAATCCCGCCGACTCGATCCATCTGGTCAGCAACTCCAACGCCCGGTTGACTTTGGTCGCGAACTCCGCTGTTGTTGCGGCTTGGCACACCACCAGCGTGTCATCGGCATAACAGATGAGTTTCACGCCTGGTGGGACCGCCAGCCGCAACAACCCGTTGAAGGCGACGTTCCACAGGATGGGTCCAAGGACCGACCCCTGAGGAACGCCGCACGTCATCGCCCTCGTGACTGGTCCTGTCGCCGACTCCATCTCGATCCCACGCCCGCAGAAATAGCTCCGGATAATCCGCACGAGGTAGCCCGGCACCCGCGCCTCCTCCAACGCCGACACCACACATGAGTACGGTATCGAGTTGAAGGCGTTGGGAATGTCGAGACTGACCGCCGCACAGAACTCTCCGTCGCGTATCGCCTTCGCCGCCATCGCCTTCAGCCTGAGTGCTGCGTCCGCTGTCGAACGGCCGGTCCTGAAGCCGTACTGGCTGTTCGAGATCGTCCTCCGCCTCTCCAGGTGAGTAGGAAAGGCTTATCCAAATTTGCAAAATATATGAAAAGACTTGAAAAAGATGTGTGTTATGAGGAATTGAAGGCTCAAGCAAAATTAGAAGAAAAGTATGAGAATGATAGAAAAGAGCTATTTAAAAGAGTAGAAATTACGTTGCTAAAGTGGCAAAATCAAAGATGATCAAAGGATAACAGTATAACAGATCGGACAATGAAAACCTTAATACTGTTTCAGATGTACGAACTTGTTACCAGTGTAATAAATCAGGGAACTTAGCCCAAAACTGCCGAACTAACATTGGTCAAGAAGACAAGCGTCACATCAAGAAGAAGAATGCGTACTCAAAAACTAATGGTGATCGGTATAGTAAACGACAAGAGAAGAGGAAACTGAAAAAGAGTTCAAAGAAAAACAAAGAAGGCACACCGTGTGGGAAAACAGAGTAGCTCAAGCAGTTCCTCATCTTTGACGTCCTCATCAGATAGTTCATCTAAAAGTTCTAGGTCACAATTGGCTTCTCCAGAGAAACGAGCAGTAAGGACGAATGTTGTGAGAGCGAGAAATGCTCAAGCACTTTGCGCAAATCATGGTAAAAACAATTGTACCTTTTTTATTCTCGATTCAGGCTGCTCCGACCATCTAATGAATGATAAGAGCTTATTTGAGAGCAGCAAGAAATTTGAGAATAAAATAGTGATATATTGGGCAAATGGGAGTGCTGATGCTAACTTTACTGCATCTTGAGTTGGTAAGGTGAAAATGTGTGACGTAGCTGGAAGTCCATTTATACTTGAAAATTTGTTACATATATTCAAAATACCTGAGTGACAACTTAATTCCAATTAAATGTGTAAAATTTAAATGATTCCACTTCCAGTGTTGCCAACTTAGTATATTTCAGGCCATATTTAGCTTGTTCTGGATTTATTTGGCATGCATTTTTACTCATCTAACTTGCTTCATATAAACTAGCATATTTCAGAGAGTGTTTAGCCTCTTATTTTTCAGTTTAGCATACTTTTCCAATTTCTGGTAAATAATAATGTTATGTTGATCACTTGAAGACTATTGGTAGGAATGACTACAGCCATGGCCTCCTTCAACTAACAAGCCGAAATACTAGATATTTGGCAACATTGCGTGAAGGCCGGCGGATGCGTTATCACAAGAATTATTTGCGCAAAACTAATTCAAAGTTCTTTACGTTTTAGGTTTGACATTTTTATTTTTATGTTGCGATTATATTGTGTTGGTGGTAATAAATATTACTAACAATTTCCTGCTACCAGAAGTAGTTAGTACCATTCATCTGCTCTGTTAACAGAACCAAAATGATTAAGTGATTGTTTGATAACAATCTACAGTATATGTCTGATATTACTCAACATGGTCATTAAGTGTAATTGAACATTTTGTGGGTTTCTAATATTTGAATGGAATTGCAGATGCCGCTGAAATGTTCGGTGCCCGATTGAAAATCCAACTACGACTTGACAACACGAAAATCCGACGAATATGATGACAATAACAAAAATGCGAATTATATTAGCGTGTTCTGTTTTCCTGATGACCAAGAATTACGAGCTGTATGGTTGAAACGTATCCCCCGGAAAGATTGGACTCCTGGAACGAGTGCTCGAGTATGTCAACTGCATTTTGAAGACAAATTTATATCAACTGTTGAAGAATTCACAGATAAAGAAGGAAATCTGAAAACCTTCCCCAGGAAGAGACCATTATTACGAGATAATGCAGTTCCAACGTTATTCCATGATTTTCCAAAATACCTTTCAACAAAGAGTAACCCTGAAAGAACTGACCCGGCGAAGCGTCAGAAATTGACTGCAGAACAACATGAAAAAGTAGTTCTTGAATTTTTGTCAAGTGATTTGATTAACGATTTTGATGATTTTGTGAAATCATCTGCTAAGTATATACAGAGTTCTCAGAGTGGTAATGTGAAGTCTGGGAAAACGAATTTATAGCCTAAATAATTAATTTCACTGAACTACCCTGTGATTAAAAATGGCTTTTATGTTACTGCGGTTGATCTCAGTTGGCTCTTCAGTAATAATTTGAAACTTACTCGTTGGTTGCAGTTTGAAAACCTTCTATGTTGGTATGCTGTTGATTCACAGAACGTCAAAAACTTCACATTGTGTTTGCTGAAAGAAACTATGATTTCACACTTCCAGAAAATTATTCAATTCATCGAGGAAGAAGACGATCACAACCATCAGGAAGCTGGAGAAGTATTACGTTTCCTTCAAGAACAAATCACTCTTACATTTCAACCCAAAAATGCAAGACGTTACTTGGTAAAAATAGTTGTTAACTCATTTATGATTTATATAATGGTAATGTTCGATTTGCATATTCCAGGAAATGCAAACATTAAGTACTTCCCCCGTTACTTCCGATTAACGAACCTAAAGGTCCGATTTGGTTAATTAGTCGCCGGCAAACTGGAACGAGAAAATGCGTTCCACGTTGACGATTTATTGGCTCGGAAAAGTTTCCGCGACTACGGGCACATACACTTGAACTTTAAATAGGTACGTTTCATTTACGAGCGTGTGAGCTTGGTGCGATGAAAGTTCTCATTTTAGGCATTTCAGTTACGTCGAAATCATTAAATCGGTGACTCGAGGATGAGGAATGAACAGGCTTGTTGAAAGAATAGAAGTGAGATAACAGTGCAGGCCTTCCAACTATGTACAGGGCAAATTACCTCCACGCCCTTGTTCTTGGACCCGCGATATTATGACCTATGTCAGCTAGCTCTCAAAAACTTTCTGCGCAGACTCTGCACTCTCCGCTAACCTCGGGAAAATTTTACGCGGGATTACTCAGAATTCATAATTCATTTTCTTATCCCGAGAACACCCGACTGAGAACAAGTAAACTTATTTAACGGGTTATTCTGCGAGCACAGAGGAAAAGTGTGAGTTTGAGCCGAGAACAAACTACTAAACATAAGTATTAATTTCTTGTCCTTGAAAAATACAAAAGACGTGAGCCGCTGGAGCAACCGGTAGGAATTAATTTTGCGATTCTTTCAGAGATTAGATGATCTGTAGAAACTGATAAGTATTTCAAAAAACATATCAATCGTTCGACGGTTCTACAAAAACAGAAGGGGGAAAAGAAAGAAAAAACACCCGCAGAGGACTTAGGAAAGAAAAAGCAGATCATAAACAATATAACAGAAAACGAACAGGGTACACCTGAATTAGTAGATAAATAGAGTGAAACCCGATACGGGGTTTTCTTCCTCAGTGACGTACCCAGTGGGCGTCTGGGCTTCGTCAAGTAATGGTTTTTATAATTTTAGCACCCTTCTCTAACAACTCTCTCGCCCTTTGGTCAAGACCAAAGCCCCCTGAAACACTAGGCTGGCTACGCTACCGTCCTTCCTTCCTTCTTTCTTTTTCAAATAATCAAAAGTGATCAACGGTGCTACAGACCAACAGGATTTCCGAAGTAGCAACGGATAATCAGAAAACAACACTAGCACCACAACATGTGAAACTTCACCAATTTTATATGCACAATTAACACACGGTTCAGCGAGTGTTTGCGAAAGGAATTCGTTTTCGGCTCCACGGCTCCAACTGAATCATCTCGTTTTGCAATATTGCCATTAGCTTCACTCTTCGAATTTCCGTATACGAATTCTACAACTTAGCCTAAGTGCCGGCCGAAACCAATGAAATTCCTCTTCCATTTATTCTTCGCCAATAAAACGGAACACAGCAGGGGCTGGGCAGAACCAGAATCTATCCGCAACAAACGGAAGAAGCGACATCGAAACGAAGCCCCAAATTTCTTCTCCGTTCGACTTTTTCATTAGCCATAAAAACTACGTCGAACCGAATTAAAATCTCAAAATAACATTAACCGAAAGAAGAAACAGAAAAAAATCGTCCAACTTTTTATTACTCGTTATCGCATTTTTCTCGTAATACTCTACAGAGTATTTTTATCCTCCCTACCAAAGACGAGCGAAGCAATTAAATGCGGAAATTTCCATGACGTTATTGCTGGGCCTCTTACTAGTTTACCAACCCCATCTCAGGCCACACAACTAGCTACAAGTCCCGCTGGAAGAATAAAAAGAAAAATTTCACCTAGGAGAGAAAAAAGAGGAGAGCGAAGTGTATACTGCCCATTTTAGTTCGTCTTTCAACAATGGTAGCAACGGTAACAAATTTTTCAGCTTCTTCAAACTAAACGAACTTTGCAATTAACTGGAATTTATACGGCCTGTTCTTACGGCGACATCGTTAAAAAGACGCGAGCGAGCGATTCGAGAAAATTAATTAAATTTGGAAAATAATAAACGCCAAATTTTAAATTTACTTGTGGGCGAAACAAAGCGATACACAGAGCCACTGCGACAGAGAAAAGCAGATTTGATGGAGAGGATGTCACTTAGCTCCGCTTTTCGTTCTCTTAAATGCTAACACTACGTTTTCAATTTCTGAAGAGACGGAGAGAGAAGCATCATTTTCCTTTTGAAGCCGTTCTTATTTTCGTTGTTATCGAATTATTAATAAAAATCGTGCATTTTTTATAGACCTGAAATGGGAAGACACTGGTCCTGTGGGTAGGATACACACAGTCACAATATATGGGTCATTCCACACCCGGACTTAGCGAAGAGTTTTTTCTAGAGGGTGAACCCAACTGACAACTCAAAATTTTCAAGTATCAAATATTTTTCTGTATTGGTGGCTAAAAAAACCTTTGTTTTGACTTGTTGGATTTTTCTAACTTTTGATCCATATGCTAAGATTTCCCAACTCCGGTGGAGGCTCCCGTGCCCTCCTTATTTTTGTCTCTGACTGAAATGGTAAATTTTCCCAACTGCTGAGTGAAAAATTGCTACAAAGAGGTGGGGAGGTAAGTCTCCCCCCCCCTCCTGTCGGTACGTTCCTCATTCCATAAATAGGTGCATGTTTGACGAAGAACTGCAGAACAGATCGCTCTACTAATTCAAAATGACGAGGATGACGAACCCGTACTTTCAGTGCAGAGTACCTAATCAATGAGAAGTCAAATGAAACGGAAACGTCTGCTCAATGTCATCTGAAGCTTAATAACAAGAAATATATAAGCCATAAACCTAGCTTATCATTCAGAGAATTAAAATTCCATGATTCAGATGAAAAGTTCATGACTTTTCCCTGACCAACCAAATTCCATTACTTTTCCAGGACTTCCAGGAAGTGGCAACCCTGGTCAGTCCATGCAGTCCAGTCCAATCAGTCAGCCACATTGGTTTATATACTCGTATAATTTCATTTCACTAATTTCACTGGATATTAATGGGGCCTTTAACCACGCGTGGTGGCCGCTCACACTCGACAGACTTGAAACTTACTTTGAACACCTACACACCGAATCCCAATTCTTCACTCGTACATACAAAACCGTACAATCATTTTGGTCACAAACGATATCACCATCACTCGGACATCTCAAAAGGGGATTTCCACAGAGCTCGGTCCTTGATCCAACGCTGCAGAACATATTTGATGACATTCTTCATGTCCTCCTTCGTGACCGAACAAGAATAATTCTATTGTTAAGGTGCATGGCGATGCACACAAGTCAAACTGTGCCCTTTCGATACCACACCTCAGACCCTGGAATTTACCCTTTCTGGGTACCTGCAAGTGGGGTGACAGCATCTGAGAACGATTTTGACGAGTTACGTCAGCCAACAGAACTTACTTGAGCCTCTTACGAAACAGAAAAACCTTAAACCATGAAGATCAAGAGTACCAATCCGATTCCGAGTCAGATTTCATTCTGCTCGAACTCATAAGAATCGTTCCCAGAACTGATAGTCAACTCAGAGCATTTCTCAAAAATCGAACGTCGCAGTCAGAACTAGTGTCTTAATTTTCTTCAGCTTCCATATTCGAATCTCTATTTATCAAAAAATTCAGCGGAGGCCCCAGGAACTTTCAAGAAATCAGGGAACTTGGTATGTACTTCAAGATCGACACGCAAATCTGCACACACTAAATTTTTAACTCGTCAGCACTGTCAACTGAAGTATTTTCCGACGTTAACAGTCCACACAAGGAACAAATCAAGTTCATTGTAATTCCAACGAGATTCAATTCTACCGGTAACAGTTCTACACCTTCCCCTCCAGTACGTACCCGTTTCTCACCTCTTCGGAATTACGTTAATGCCGGCCTCATCGAAGGCCCGTAGCGTAACCACTTTTTCAGAAGGGAGGGGGGATGAGAAAATTATGCAAATGCCAAATGCCATGTACAAAAAAAAAAAAACAGGTTATTCAACTAAGTTTTCCATAATAATACTCCATAAAGACTTGAAAATTTGAAAATATAGCAACGAAGACTTAATTAAATTTATAGTTCATAGACCCACCTATATATCGAGTGTCTCATGCACACTTGACCTAAGTGACTTTTTGATGGAAATTGACCAAAGTACATAATATTACTATTACTGCAGCTGTAAGCTATCAGCCAGCGCGAATGAAATATCGAATTATTTAGTTTTGCTGCTCGCTAAAGGGTGCATGTAGTTTGACCTAAGTACAAACATGGTTTTATCTCATGCCAGTTGTCTTAAGTAATGAACCTTTGTATTCTGTGGTACTTATTTTAATTATCACAGCTAGTGCGTAAAGTTTGATTAGGTACCTGAATTACCTTTTGTAACCAGTTTACCTCTTAAAAATGCATGGATGCAAGCTGTTGGCTAAATTAGCTCTTCAGCACGCCCTCAGAGAGAGAACTAATCAGCAGGTAAGTCGAATTCGACCTTTCCTTCACCTGAACCACAAAAATTGCATCAAAAACTAATGGTTGTTTATTAAAATGTATAGGAAGAAACTCTAAATCGCGAGGTAAACGAACCGACTAAACCAGACAATGATAAACCCGAAAGCAGAAAAATTTATTTAGGAATGTCCTACTAAAATCAAACTTTTTTTAAATTAATAATTAAATAATATTATTTGTGAATATTTATTTTTGATAATAATTAATTTCATTTTCAGCATAATGGTTAATTTATTATGAGTACTTACTATGATTGTCAGTGGCGCCTAACCCATATGGAGCGAGGCGCAGCCGCTCCACATGGGAGTTTTCATGCTCCATATGGCAAGATTTGTTTCTAAAATTTTGAAATTTGAATTTGTGACCTGCCAGAAAGAAAGGGACCTGTGCGCAAAAAAATCATTTTTGTGATAACGACTGTTTTTGACTAATTTTTGGCCGCTCTTTCGCGTGGTGTTGTCGAAAAATTCTAAAAAATTTTCCCAAACTGCTATAATGAGTGTCTCCATAACGCGAAAACGTTATCAATTTTTTTTAATCCGCTCTCCTGTAAAATTTACATTTTTGCGCTCAGGTCCCTTTCTTTCTGGCAGGCCGTATTTGATTGGGAACTGTGAATTGGAACTCGGAAGCCAAAACGAAGTTTTTTATTTTTATTTTATCTCATTCTCGCAGGAGCACGATGTCGGTGCTCGAATTAATTATTTATTCAGTTTTAAAGTATGAATTACGATTTACGGATATGAAATTATGAATGAATTATGATTATGGTATCGAGTCAAGTAAGTTCATCTTCAATCCAATTTCTCCATGAATAAACTAGCCCAAGCTTGAATTTGATATGTTATCATTTTATTTACAATACGTTCATTTACGTTTTCTCCTTGTTAGGATTTTGGAACTTGGTTGGTCATGGTCAATGGTTCTTAGTAAATGGTTATGGTTTCTTGCTTGCTTCTTGTTGATTATGTTGTATTTTTAGAGAATGAAGTTTGAAATATGGCTGCTAATTCGAGTCGAAATCGGACTAAAGCAAATTGTAATCCAGATATTCAGTCGTTTTTATTCAGAAAACGACCTAGTAGTAGTTGCTCTCGCAACAATCCACCTTCAACGAGTACGTCTGCATCTACGAGTAGCTCTGCCAATCACACTGAATCCGAATCCGATCTATAATTACAACCAGATTCAGAACCAGTACAGAGAAAGACACCGAGCTCAAAACGAGCAGAACAAGAGGTGATGTGAGCTCAATAATTTATAGTTACTGATTAGACATGTTACGTTTTGAACTTTTGTATCGTATTTTCAGTATTATTAATTTTAAAATCAGATTCAGGAATCAGGATCGCAATCATAAATTTTGCTAGTGTACCTATCTATTTTTTTTCATTTTTATTATTTATTAATATTTGTAATTTCAATTTTAGGAATCGAAGTTCAGCAAGCAATGTACGATTACGAGTACCAATACCAGCTCTAGTTGTGTAACTAAAGCCACCAACAATGAACGAAAATTTAATGAAATTTTGAAGAAAACGTATTCCTGGATTACGACTGTGTCACAGCCTGTTACAGATGATAACATTGGGGATAATAATCAAAAAATAGTCGTGTTATGTTCTGTGTGTTGTCAAGGCATCAAAAATTAGTGTTTGAAATTTTCGCAAAACTGTGCCTAATTGGAATTGCATCCGAGTATTTGTTCATGAATGATTCTCCGATTCTCTCCCGCCAATTGTGTCAAGTACATACTTCCTTGAAGAGCGATACCTGTATTGCACAGTTGACGGCACTTTCAAACAATTTTTCTCTGTCAGTGTATTTGGTAGATTTTACTCCTACTCATTAGTCCTTTAAATAAATCCTTGGTGAGGAAAAAAGACTTCAAAGTTTGCATAATTTTCAAAACAATTTCCTGAAAAATATGAGATTTGTCACTTAGGTCAAGTGTGCATAAGATATTCGATATAATCAACAGAATGTGAAAATTCAATAAAATTCGATTGGGTAACGCGTAAGCCCATGAGCCATAAATTGTAAAAGAACAAATTAATTAATAGCAGGAAAGAAATACAAAAAGGGGAAAAAAATTGAAATTTCTAGAGGGACAAATGACCGACTCAGGAAAAGGGGCGGTAGTGCTCCTCAATTCCCCCTCCACTGACGCTACGGGTCAGTCCAATTGTG
Organism: Acanthococcus lagerstroemiae; assembly: GCA_031841125.1. Lineage (NCBI taxonomy): Eukaryota > Metazoa > Arthropoda > Insecta > Hemiptera > Eriococcidae > Acanthococcus > Acanthococcus lagerstroemiae. The sequence continues at coordinate 35,373,105 of CM063108.1, read as the reverse complement.
AAACATTCACGGCCGAACATCCGTCCATTTATAAATAAGAAGCTCTAAAAGCGAACACGTGCACGGTTACTTACATCCATTCAGGGGCTGCACTCCTCCTCGCTTTGCCCAGTTTCCGACTTCGTAAGCAGCTCTCTCCGTTTTCCTGAAAATTCAAAAAAAAAGAAAATACATTTAAATTAAATAAAATAGGTACCTAGAAAGTAAGCCAAAAAAGACGCCCACGGAACCGAAATCGTCTCGTACACCGCCGACTCAACTAACATTATTAAAATTTTCCGCTGATGAATTTCTTCTACTTAGTACTTCCGAAAAGAAACTTTTTTTGCTTTCGAGATTGAGTTATTTTGTTAATGGGATCGCACATAGAGAGCGGTCGCTTTGCCGATCTAAACGAGTGTAAAGAGAAACGAAATAAAAAAAATAGCAGCAAAGAAAGGCCGAATAGGAAAAGACCGGGCGAAAAGAGAGAAAGAAAAAAAAAACTTTTTAAAACTTGTCTTGAAAATTTGGTACGTGCTACGGCATTTATTTTACAGTAGCTCGATATACATCCTAACTGTTGAATAATGCCGCTACTTATCCTCTTCGGGGAGGCAGAAGATCAGTGTGTCGAGGGAGTGGGTACCGTATACCGAGTAGGCCTTTCAGTAAACGTGGTGGTACATTCGCCGCATCCATATACTCTTTTCAAAACAGACCATGATTTATAGATAACGTTTTCGAGTAAGTTCTCGCCTGCCGTGTATTAATCTTTCTGAATGCCGCCGCGTCGTATTACAGAAAATACCGTTCGTCGGTTGCATTGTCGAAATATTAGAGCGAGGGGGAGGGGGAGGAGGAGGAGGATGAGGGCGCACATCAACCAACAGTCCCAAGAGCGTGCACACCGTCGACCTCTGAACGACGGCGCAAAACAGTCGACTTTTTCTGGTCGACTCATCAGTTTTTCGCGTGATAACTTCAGCAAGCGAGCGAAAATGATAAATAAAATAAAGACGACAAAAATTGTTGTCACTGAGTCCACCGGTCATCCTGCGTCTCCGGTAGGACAATCCCTATTGTAGCAAAGTTCAAATTTTTTTTTGCGACACCCCCTACAATTATGCTGTACCTTGAAAAAAAAGGAAATTCAAATTTCGAGGTCATTTAACAATTGAAGGGTGGAAATTCTAAAGGTACAAGTGCCATAGTCGACGAATTTCACTCTGTGACGGAGTTCAGGGTAGGAAATGGAAGTCAATACACAGAGAAAACCATGAGTCATGGAATATTCACAAAAGCGCAGAATATGCATTTGGAGCTGACTCCCCAATAGCTGGAAATTCTAAAGAAACAATCCTCATTCGAATACACTGCAGAGTGCAGAAACTTGTTTTTTTATTATAGGCTCCAACTCACGACAATACATGTTTTCAAGGGACCAAAGATCACCAGGCCGAGTTTGACAAACTAAAATTAGCATTAACTGTGGCCCCAGTATTAAGAATATTTGACCCATTGTACCCGATTCATTTGCAGACTGACGCTTCCAGGTCTGGTTTAGGGGCGTGCCTAATGCAGAATAACCTCCCAGTAGCATATGCGTGTTGCGCATTGATATCTACAGAAGTACTGTACGCAACAAGCAAGAAAGATATGTTGGCCATTGTGTACCCGCTAGAGAAATTCCACCACTATCTTTATGGTGCAGATGTCACAGTAGTTACTGCTCACCATCCATTAGTCAACATCGTTCCTAAATCATTCACAAAAGTCTCTGCGTGTCTGCAACGGCTTAAGTTGCGCCTCCTTAAGTATAACTTTGAGATTCAATATCATCCAGGTAAAGAAATGTTCCCTGCAGATATTATCAAGGGCATCTATCATAGAAAAAAACCTGACCAGTCCCATGTAGCCTACACGGTGCACGCCTGTACCATATTAGTCGCGTCTAATCAACAGGTGCAGCGTTGGAGAGAAGAAACCCAGTCCGACTCAGAGCTGAGACGTCTCAAATCAATGGTCCATAGCAGCTGTCCGTCGCACATGAGACTTTCGCCACAGCTTTGTAAGTTCAAAACCATCCAGCATCGTATCACACTCGAAGACCGTATATATTATTCTATGAAAATAAATTGATTGTGCCAGCCAGCATGAAGGAAGAAATCCTTCTTAAAATTCATCAAGGTCATCTCCGCCCGTAACGTAACCTAGAAATAGCGAGGCAAACGTCCTTCTGGATAGGTATGACTAAGAAACTGCAGGTATGCGAACCATAAATGTAAACAAACGATTATGAAGATGTTGCATGGAAATCGCATGGTTGCATCGCGTAACTGGAGTGTTTGCCGCGCGCAGCGCTGTAAGCACCCTATTGCAAACCCATGCAACCTCTTCATTATTGTTTGTTTACATTTACGGTGCGCATTCCTGCAGTTTCTTAGTATGACCAAGGACATAACTGATTACGTCGCAGCATGTAGGGTTTATGTGGAATGGAGACGCAGCTCACCCCGTGAACTTGCTAAAACCACGGGCCCTACCAACTCGCCCTTAGGAACGGGTTGCCACAGATGTCTTTGTTACATACGAAAATATTGAGTACGCTGTTTATTTTGATGCCTGCAGTCGTTGGCTAGAGCTGGCAAAACTTCATACAAAAACTGCAGCAGAAATAATTAAGGTGTCCAAAGCCATTTTTGCTAGGCTTGGGATCCCAGTCACTCTCATAAACGATAGCGTGCCATACACATCCGATGAATTTCAACGATTTGCCCGCAAATGGGGTTTTACCACTGAAACATCGTCGCTGAGATATCCACAACCGAACGGCCTAGCAGAGAAAGCCGTCTCAATCGCAAAAAATCTCTTAAGTAAAAACGATGACATCACTGAAGCACTACTACAATATTGTGATGCGCCAATACCTGAATTGCATTACTCACTGGTTCAGCTGATGATGAGTCAGACACTCAATTCTAGCATCGTGTACACGGCAGAGCAGCCTCAGCCAGCCCTATCCAATTTGATAGTGGTCAACAGGTTCCGAAATAAAAAGTTGGCAACCCAAATCGCCAACTATAGTAAGTCATCAGGGCCAGAATGTCAAATTATATCAAGTGGGACAGGAGTATACGTCCGAAAAAAAAAAAAAAAAAAAAACTAACCGACGCAAGATCCGAGCCGGCTATCGTAATTAACTCTGACAGGCGCAGAATGGAGGTTCAATTACATAGTGGAGGGAGGTTACTCAGAAATAGGAGATTTATACAGAAGCCCGTTCGGTAGAGATTAAGATTTAAACTTATTAGTAAATACCCTAAGTAAGCAAATGACAGCGCTAATTTTGTTTGTCGTGTTTCAATTTTTTCGACGTCGCTATTAATTTTTGATTAATCACGTAAGAGAGCATGTATTAGTAGCTAATTCTCCCTCGGTACTGATGCGATGCCCGAAAGGGTAGTTTCTGGTGCCGGAAATGTGGTGTCTCAGGGGCCACTTTGGCATGCGTGCATCGCCATACGTCCCACCACACCATCCCTCAAATTGTCTATACTGACAATGGCACTCAGCTAGGGTCCAACAAGATGCATCAATTCGCCAATACGATTGACTTTGAAATAGTTACAAGGAGTCCCTCTTATCTCCAGTCAAAAGGGGTTGCGAATCTGCTGTCAAAACGTGAAAAAAATGCTCGATACTGAGTCGCCGCTTCTAGCGCTTCTCATATATAGAGCTACGCGCAACCAGGGCTACAGCCCAGCGGAATTGCTGATGAATAGACAGCTTCGCACAACTATACCTGCAGTCCGTTAGAGAAATAGAGGACCTTCCAGGAAAACTGTCCTTGAACGGCACCGCGAACACCAACTGCGTTTACAGATTAACTTCGACCGCTCTACCCGTCCTCTTACCGAATAAAGGCCGGGCACGAAAGTATACATCGACGACATCAGTCAACGAGGCACCATCCTCCGAAAACGCCATGAGTCCCACTCCTCTGACATTTTGCTTCGCAACGGCGATGTTACCCGCCGGAACCGGAGTAATCTACGATGCCCAGACTCTTTGTACATTGCGGAAGTTGACGGGCCGACCTCGCCTGCGCCACCTTCTAACCCTCGCTCATCGGATTTCCCAACCACACCAACATAGTCGCCGAAACCTCCGTCGAGTAAAACACCTAAAACTCCGAAAACATCACCGCTTCTCTACTTTGGCTTGGTCGCTGCTTCCTACACTACTAGATCCGGCCGCGAAACCCTACCTCCTGACCGATTTGAAGCTGCTAGCCCCCTCCGTGTCCACCGAAAAAATTTAGGAGCTGCTTACACTTTCAGTTGGTTACTCCATGCGTTTTCAAGGGTTACTTATAGCTTCATTAGGAGAGAAAAATGTGATTTTTATTTCAAGTTGTCTTTCAATTTAAAATTATTTGGTTTATCACTTTTCTTACAGAGAGAGATGTATTTTTATCGGATTCTTATCGCCTTTATTCTGGGACCTATGTATGTTTAGTCTTATGTATAGTCAGTTGAGGACCTGATTACCAAAACGCGCTTAGTCCAAAATTACCGAAATCGAGATTTCAGCGCTATCTGGTGGAGAATAAGAAAATACACATTCCAGCGTTCACCGCGAATTTCTATCATCTCTATTAGGAGGCGAGTTATACGTGTTCAAAGCACTGATACGACTATGATAGAAAGTAGGATTTCAGTTGCATTTTTTTTAATTTCTCAAATTTCTGTGTTTTGAACTAAGGGCATTTTGGAAGTCAGCTCTCAGGTACGAAATACACGGTCGTATCGTATATTCGTGTCGTTAATCGCGCTCGGCGACACGTTCGTACCAATTCGCATATGTGACCTAAAGATTCGCGCCCTACCGGCGAATATTAAATTAGGACGAAAATATGATACGTATTCTGATAACACCTAAATTCACGGGTATTTTCACTATTTTCGTTGACTGTAAAGTACTTTCAAGTTTCAAAACCGGGATTATTATTGAAAATCGCCACTCGGGGTGATTTTATGAAGAACGACTAGTGACCATAATTATCATTTGCTCGAGGCTGGCCCTCATCGGAAGAAATATGCTGGTTCTGCCCTTAGCAATGCTGTATGTAGCATCTTCGGCTGTAGTAATCGGTAAGTACCACTATGGGAGTTGCATTTGAATTCTGAAATATCACTTACTTGTTAACTGACTAATGAATTACCTACAGAAACAATCCCGCCCAAGATATATCTTTATACAAATTACCTTCGGATGCAAATAAAACACTACGTAGAGAACGGATTGTCAAACTTAAAATGGAGAAAGTACTAAAGAATGCGTTTCCATGTAGTCGTCATTTCAGAGCGCAAGATTTTATATATCCCAGTAAGTGAGTGAAGTCCAGTACATAATATTTGAATGAATACAGAATGGTGATTGACTAGCTTGTAAATGTCTACTCTGCAGAAAAAGGAATAGGCAAGTTTGTGCGTTTAAGAAAACACGCAGTTCCTCACAGAATCTACCAAAACGTTCGTTTGAATTCAGTCCATCACCTGAGAAGACACAAGAACAAAGGAAACGATTGGAGAGGTTGACAAACAGAAAATTACTATTTGAAAGGTAAAGTATTATGGAGGACTGGCATCACTTTTGGAGACTAGAAAATGAAATATGTGTAAGATTCACTCTCTCTGCTCGTTCTTTCTTTCCCTTATCTTCGTTTCGTTCATCCACTCCGCATGTTTAATCATGTTTTCTGTGCATCACCTTTGTATTCCAACAGACGACTTCGATTTCGTATTTCAACTGGGTTCCCAGTTTCTACTGCTTTCATGCTATGCACACGTTCTCTCTCTCGAGTTCAATTATTCGTTTAATATTTTCATATTTGTTTCCACGTTTTGCGTATACTGTCGAAACGGACTTTGTTCGAATTCGTTGTGAATAAACGCATTCTCAATCGTTTCACGGTTTACTCATTCCAAAAATCGTCTGATCTTACAAATTCGAACAAGTGTTTCATACTTGGTTCTCGTTAACTGCACGCTTTCTCGTTCTCTCGTTCTTCTTTGCTCGTTATGGCTTCGGCAATTCGTGTTAAATTTTTTATTTGTGCTGAACCTTCGGTGAAAGATTCGAAAACGACGGTCATCAACTTGATTTGGATGCAGCTCATGGATGAATCTGGAGATGATAAGTACGCTTTTTCAGACGATCACAAAAGACTTGGTCATCACGAGATACTCTTCAAGCTCACTCCTGCTATCGAAGCGAAAAAGGACATGGTCTCTCGCTGGTCCGGTAAAGTTTTTCGTGTTCTCCTTCCTCCTGATGTTGTGGAACTATACGTCGACTCTCTCAGCAATCCTCGTTTCGGTGGCGTCACGTTGGAACTTTTTAGTCCATCCCGTCATCTTATCCCCGAACCTGAACCTCGCGCAACCCCCGCCGCTGCTGTTACACCTGCTGTCGATGCTCTTGACGAACATCGTTCTGTCGCCTCCATTCTGAAGAAAGCCTCGATTGTCAAATTTTCCCCAAAGAACTTTATCCACGCCGAGCCTTGGCTGAATATTTTCGAAGAGGAATGTACTCGTCTCGGTTTGTCGAGAGATCAATTCGCCGAGGGGCTACGTATTTTCGTTGAGGACACGGCAGAGACCTGGTATTCGACCACCCGTTATTCTACGACTAACCTTACGTGGGATGAGTGGCGTGAGTCTTTCCTCGATACTTTCGGTTCGCGCGGTTTGGCTGGGGCTAAGGCCGCCCTCGCTTTCAAGTATTATAATGGTCCGGTTGCTAATTACACGGTCAAGAAGCTTAGTATGCTCGCCAATTATAACCCGAAAATGCACGAACTCGACAAGATTGTTCTCGTATCGATTGGATTGCCGCAGTCTATGCAGGATAGAATATGTCTTCGTACAATTACTTCGGTTGGTAAGCTTCTCGCACTTCTTAACACGTTCGAAAAGGTCCCACAGCGTTCCTTTTCATCAAATAATAATAGTAATAGTTCAACGTCTCCTTCTTTCTCCGCGTCCAGCTCATCCCCCTTTGATTCTTTAAAATGCACGCCTTGTGGATATTGCAAGTCCAAGTTTGATCGCACGCTCTTTCACGCCGAAAAAGATTGTCAAAAAAAGTTTCGAGCTAATCAACGTACAGCGCATAACGCTAACAATAATAATAATTCTCGTAACGAAAGCAAGGCGATTCATAACTTCACGTTAGAGGAGCTCCAGACAGAGATAGCTAACCTACAAAAAAACGAGTAGTGCCCCCATTCGTTGTTGTGCAGGTTCGATTTGGGAAAAACAAAGAAATTTCAGGAAGAGGTCTTTACGACCCCGCCGCTAATGCGTCCGCTATCAGTTATCAAGCGTTAAAAAAGATAGAAAAACACGTTTTCTTCCCATTCAAATCAACCTACATTACCGCGAGTGGTGAGGGCTCTGTTATCGGCTTGACCGTCCTCTCGGTTACCATTCATGAAATCACTAGGTTAGTCATGCTCTTTGTCCTGGACTCACCCACTTTTACTTTCGATTTTCTTATCGGTCTCGATACCATACCGTTATTCGGTTTATCGCTGAGTCATAAATTATTACTCACACAGCATAACGTAAGTTCGCACTCGAACAAAGGTACGTCTATTTTAAACGAAAGATCGGTTCCCGACGCCGCACCCTCTATCAATAACGTAGATACTTTCTGGAACGATTATATGACTTACGAAATGTTTAAGAAAAAGGTCAGTCATTTAGATTTAACAAAAAAATGTACGATACGTAAATAAATCCAGAAAAACCAGAAAGCTTTCGGTAAAAGTAAATTCGATGTCGGTAACGTTACGAAACACAGTTGCTCGATAAAATTAAATTCTGATACCTACGTAATTAGAAGGCCGTATAGATGTACCTACGAGGATCAGGAGCAGATTAAAAGTCAATGTGCCGAGTTGTTGAAGAACGGTATAATTCGTTTTTCGTCTTCCCCATATGCATCCCCCGTAACGATGCAATTCAAAAAAGAGGGCCTCTGCGCACAGAAAGTCAAGGAACGGATGTGCGTCGATTATCGTGCTTTGAATAAAATGATTATTCCCGAAAATCAGCCGTTTCCGTTAATTGAGGAAATTCTGGCTAAAACTCGAAACTGTTCGTATTTCTCGGCGCTGGACATAAATGCTGCTTTCCATTCAATTCCGATCAAGGAAGAAGATAGGTACAAGACGGCGTTTATTACTCAGCACGGGCATTACGAATGGTGCAAAATGCCTTTCGGAATTAAAGTCGCACCGGCTATCTTTCAACGTATTCTAGCTACTGTCTTTCTTCAAAATAACTTTGATGCTTTCGCCGTTAACTACCTCGACGATATTCTCGTTTTTTCCCGTACTTTTGATGAGCATCTCGTTCACGTTCAACGTATCATCGACGCGATCGTTGAGGAGGGATTTCGACTAAATTTCAAAAAGTGTAATTTCGCCATGCAATCTATCCCTTACCTCGGTCATATCCTAGGGCCAAACTCTATTACTCCCCTTCAAGACAACCTCATCGCTATTAAAGCATTCCCAACTCCATCCTCTAGGAAAAACATCCGTCAGTTCCTCGGAAAAGCGAACTTCTATCGTAAGTTTATCCCGAATTCTGTTAATCTCCTCGAACCCCTCCATAATCTCCTTAGGAAGCAAGTCCCTTTCCGCTGGTCAACCGACTGCCAGCATAGCTTCGATGAAATAAAGCGGTTACTAACTTCCTCGCCCGTACTGGCCGTTTTCGATAGGAACAAACCGATTTTCATTTACACTGACGCCAGTGGAGTGGGAATCGGTGCGGTCCTTAAGCAGGAGCAGGATGACGGTTGTAAAAAGCCTGTCGCCTACTTCTCACGGAGACTCTCAGAAGCGCAGAAAAAGAAGTCTGCTATATACATTGAGAGCTTAGCAGTTCGTGAGGCTGTTCGCTATTGGCGCTTTTGGCTGCTCGGTCGCCATTTCACTGTGATAACCGATCACAAGCCCCTTCAGCACCTCAATCTGAAGGCTCCCCCCAATGAGGAACTCGGCAGTTTAGCCAATGACCTCCTTCGGTTCGATTTCGATATCCTGTACGAACCTGGATCCTCCAATTACGAAGCTGACTCGCTTTCTCGCAATCCTGTGCTAGATCCCACAGACGATTATTCCCCCATCATCCCTCTATTCAACTTCCTTTCCATTGGCGAAATCAAGGACCTTCAGACGAATGTACGTAATTTAAGTGATGATCTTGTTCAAGATGGTGTTATTTTCCGTCTCGTTAACGGAAAGCGTAAGATTGTACTGGATTCAAAGACTGGTGACACACTCATTCATCGTGTTCACGAACATTTCGGCCATGTTGGCTCAAAGCATACGTTCTCGATAATCTCGAAGCATTTCACGTTTCCCGAAATGTATAAACTAGTTCACGCGTATTGCAAGCGATGCAATGTTTGTATAGAGAATAAGACTCGACGCCCTCGCCCTTCAGCCAGATTAGGCATCCTCGGTCCCGCGACCGCTCCCTATCAAATCATGTCTCTAGACACTGTTGGTGGTCTAGGGGCAGGAAAATCACCTTTACGTTACATACATTTTCTCGTAGACCACTTTTCCAGATACGCTTTCATCCTCTGTACAAAGGGTCAGACTGCTCGGGAGATGATTGGTCTTATTGATTCGGTTCATAAACGCCACCCAATTGGGACGTTGGTGACGGATCAGTATGGCGGGTTGTCCTCGGACAAGTTTCGATCCTATTGTCAGTCATCCAATATTAACCACGTTTTCGTCGCAGTCGATCACGCGGCTTCAAATGGTTCTAACGAACGTTTGAATCAGACGATTATCAACCGTATTCGCTGCGCGAAAAACTCTCCCAATGTATCTCCCAGGAAGAGTTGGGCTGTTCTGGCTGCGGAGTGCACTGAACAGTACAACTCTACGCCTCATAGCGTAACGAAATTTTCTCCTACCTATCTCCTAACCGGTCGTCACACCGACATTGTACCTGACTCCTTATTAGATCCTCCTAATCTGGCCGCTGACCGTTTAGCCGCTCTCAACAACTCAGTCAAAAACCACGAGTACAATAAAAGTAATTACGATAAAGTAAAATCTGATATAGAGCTCGACGTAGGAGATTTAGTTTACATTGACAACGGTAGTAAGTTAAACCGTAATAAGTTGGATAGAGTACGGATAGGTCCATTTAAAATCGCGAAAAGACTGTCCAAAAACGACCACGCTAGTAAAATGTTACTTTACGAAAAACAATGTAAATGATGTCACAACCACTTTCCTTTTCTTCTCGCATCCTACGTTCCTTAAACGACTGGGGGGGGGGGGAGATGTAAGATTCACTCTCTCTGCTCGTTCTTTCTTTCCCTTATCTTCGTTTCGTTCATCCACTCCGCATGTTTAATCATGTTTTCTGTGCATCACCTTTGTATTCCAACAGACGACTTCGATTTCGTATTTCAACTGGGTTCCCAGTTTCTACTGCTTTCATGCTATGCACACGTTCTCTCTCTCGAGTTCAATTATTCGTTTAATATTTTCATATTTGTTTCCACGTTTTGCGTATACCGTCGAAACGGACTTTGTTCGAATTCGTTGTGAATAAACGCATTCTCAATCGTTTCACGGTTTACTCATTCCAAAAATCGTCTGATCTTACATATGTACGTATAGATTAAATGTTTTATGACAGCTTTCAGTTGAATTTTAATAATGCTGCTGGGGATGCGAATATCGAGGATCGAATTTGTGATGGAGTAACTGATTCAGCCAACGTATCTGATGAACCAGTTTTGAAGCCAATTTCTGTACAAGAGTCATATGATACTGCACCAATCCCAGTTTTAGTAGATAACTCCTTCCAAACTGAACGAGAAAATGTATTTGAGATGGTTGTCGAAATGAGTTCCATAGTTGATATTCTGTGTTCCGATAAAGCAATGCATTCGTGCGCAGGCTTATCTTCTGTATCGCTCTTTAAAGCTCTATGCAACTGTGTACAGTACACGTTGAAAGAAAAAAACGTAAACGTAAAAATGCAATTAGATACACCGAGCAGAATTTTATTAACGCTTATGAAGCTAAAACTGAATTTAACGTTTCGATCTCTATCTTGCTTCTTCAAAGTTGGTGAGCAGTGTGCCTCGCGATGTTTCTTCCACACTATTGATATCCTTCACTCCATTCTAAAACAATTTATTGTATGGCTTCCTCGCGAAAAAATAAGAGATAACCTACCAATATACTTCGCTACATTTTCTGATACGCGTCTTGTGTTGGACTGCGCAGAAATACCAGTTCAGACAAGTAAATGTCTTAACTGTTTTGTAAGAATCTATTCTCATTACAAAGGTAGGCACACAGTGAAATCCATTTGTCTATGAGAGTTCTAAAAGAATACAAGAAATTGCTAATTATCTTTGTATTTACTATGCACTCCTTAAAGCGCATGGAGATATATATGTTTACTTTCTCTACATTGTGACACTAACCACATTTGTAATTCGGACTTGAAGTTGGTGCGGCGGTCCAGATACCTGAGACATGGCCAAGCAAAGACCAAATATTTCAGTGGAGGACTGCTTCCTTTTGAATCTAACATAGAAGATGTGACCTGCTTTCACCAGCTCATTTCCGATTGAGATGGGTCTTACAAAATCACTTCCGACAAAATTAAAAATATCTGTCATTTCATTAATTTCCTTCGCCATTTAAAACTCTTTTATTAATTTAAGAAATGAATTTATTCATCCAAAAGCTAGAATTCTACGATATTTCCCACACATTTCAGTGTACTGATAACCATATCATATTTTCGTCCAGTTTTAAATGTTGATATCAGCACTCCTGGTGGAAGTCACATATGCGAATACAACACACATCAAAACGCAAAATTATAAGTCCATTCATTCATTTGTGTGTGAGGTGGCGCTATATGCGCCGAGTGCTCAGACTTTGCAGTCCACTTCAATATTCCTCAAGTTGCTATTAAGGATAAGCGCAGTAGCCTCACTTTTATAACCAAAGTGAGAATTTTACTGAGCTCTATCCCTTTTACTTCACTGGGTGCTGGATACTCTAGTCCCAATGCTTTGCGTCTTGTCCCGGCTATTGCTGGGCATTGACATATAATATGGATTGAGGTTTCTTCCTCTTGTCCACAGTACCTATAGGAGCCGCTTTTCACCACTCCTATTTGGCAGGGGTGCTTAGCTAAGCCGAAGCCATTAGTGGTTAGCCATTAGCTTGGAAAAATTTGAACAATATTAGCCAGCCATTAAATTCAAGTTAGCTGTTAGCTAAGCCAATAGCTGATCAAAATTGTTTTGCTAACGGCTTATTTTCCAGCACGCAAAAAAGCTTGAAACGGATTGAAATTTCTGCTTCTTTTTTGTTTTTCTTTGAAAAGTTTCATACTTTCAAACAATTGATTGATGTGCGCTCTTGTGATTTCGATTTGTGATGACTAGGGCAAGGCAAAATATGCTTTTGCATATTTTCTGTATTGTAGCCTATTGAGCATATTCATATTATGTTTACAAATCAGAGAATTCTGAGTAGAATTAGCCTAATATGTTAGGGCATGTTTTTGCATATTTAGGGGAAAATTCCCTATTTTTGCATTAAATCACTTTTTTAGAGTATATTTGAGAATATTACAGCCATTTTCCTCCGTTTTTGCATTTATTTGCGAATATTTCTACTTACTGTGATTTCCAACACAAATCTGCTTTTTAATTGAATTTTTCGAATTATTAAACAATAAAAACCATAAAAAATTTTCATTCAGTTTACATCACAAGATAAAAAATATTATTTTCAGTTGTGACAACCCTGTCAAATTACAGGGATACAGAATTTAGGCCTATGCATTTGAGAATTGTTCTAGGAAAAAGGCCTCTATAGCTCCCTGGTATTAAGGTCTTTTTCCAAGACATGTCTACATATCATGATATCAGTAACAGCGAACTAAAAGTTTCGTCGTTCATTAAAGAGCCCCCCCCCCCCCAAAAAAAAAAAAAGGTTTGCCATTTGAAGACTAACTGACGAGAGGAATTTTGGTTTTGCGCCACAAGGGGAAAAGGACTGGCGCCAACCCTGTTTCCAACTATTTGTGTATCACTGACATGACATAAAACCCTCATGTACATTACGTATTAAGCTTCATCACATTTTAAGGCGGGGTAAAAATTGTTTGCTGTTCTGGAAACTTCGCTCACATATTTTTCTGAGGCACAGTAAAGTTATATAGATAGTGCCACTGTTACGGTGAAAGACCGAAAAACTGTGTACGTTGACAATCACCCGGTGAATGTCAACAATCAGAAACGTTCGAAAAAGGAAACTTGAAAGAATATGTTCGGAGATACACCGGCGAATACAACATACACCACAATGTTGAACTAGAATGGTCCAAAGATCTTACATTCGTGCAATTGGCAAAGAATACGGCATATAACTCGGGAACTGGACTATCACCGCAAGAGGCAATGTTCGGGACAGAACCTCACTTGGTGCACAGCGTATGACGATGTACACATGCCAAAGTGGCTCCTCACACACCGCACCCCTAGCCCCGGAAACTACCCTTTCGAGTGTCGGGTCGATGACCAGAGAGGATGCCTTGAGGCTAGCCCGTGTCCCCATTTCATCCCTCCTTGATCTGGAGTTGCGTAATCCTTCCAGGGCCACTATGGAACAGCCTACTGACCGAAGCAACACTCAGTGTTGACCTGGAATTCGAGTAGACCACAGTCGGACGGGCTTTCTTCCTTCACCCCTCATTTCCTTGTTTTGGTACGCGTCGCGACTTAGGAAAGTGGTAATGGTGGGGTGAACCCTGCCGGGGGTCCGCAGCAGCATGTATCGGTAGTGTAGGCCGAGCTTTTTCCATCAGCCCTCTGCTTCGACCACTGTCTGCATCTTCTTCTTCATGATGGTCGAAACAGAGGGCGACAGCCGGTCCCATCCGCTTCCACTCTTCAACATTTCCGGAACCAAGGTGTCCGGCGCGGACCGACACATGACATTCGCGTAAATTTTCCTCTTCTTGTCCCTTGGTATTCCTAGGTTCGACATTAGACGGGACAGCTGTCCGGCTACTCGATCCACCATTTCAGCTGCCCGTCTGAAGTGCTTTCGGAACAGCAACTTCCCGTCAAACCATAGCCCCCAGGTACTTCAGGGCTGTACCGAACCCAATCTCTACACCTTCTAGGACAAAGGTGGGTGGGCTGTAATTGCGTTGCGTCGTAAACAGTACCGCTTCTGTCTTCTGTACTGCTAAGCACAGCCCTGTCGACTCGATCCAGTAGGTCAGCATCTCCAACGCCTGGTTAACTCGTCGTCTGACCTCTACTTTCGTCTCGGCTTGACACACCACCAGCGTGTCGTCGGCATAGCCGATCAGCTTGACGCCTGGTGGTGGTGCCAGTCTCAGCAATCCGTTGAAGGCGGCATTCCACAGGGTAGGTCCGAGTACTAATCACTGTTGAACGCCGCAGATCATCTCCCTGGTAACAGGACCAGTCGCACCATCTCTATTAGGCGACCGTCGAATTAACTACGAATGATGCGCACGAGGTGACCAGGTACCAGCGCCAACTTCAACGACTCCATGATACGCATATACAGTATCGAGTTGAACACGTTCTTGATGCCGAGGCTGATTGCCACGCAAAACTGCCGCTCGCGGATCACGGGCCGCCTTCTACGCTATGCCCTTCAACTTCAGTGCCGCATCCGCAGTCAAGCGGCGAGTTCTGAAACCGGACTGCTCGAAATCGTCTTCCTCTTCCGAAAGTGCTCCTCCAGCCTATTCACGATGGTACGCTCAAACACCTTATCAACGGTGTTGAACAAACATATAGGCTGGTATAAAAACGGCTAGCCACCTGGCTTTCCGGGCTTCTTAGTCAGTGCCAACCGCGCCGTCTTTCATCTGCTCAGGAATCGGCACAAAACTTAAAAGAGGACTTGCACCGCTTCCCATGGCTCACAAGTTAACTGTGATTATTGAGACCGAAGAAGAACTTCAGGCAGTAGTATGTAGCGCGAAATCACTAAGTGGTCCAACAAATTGTCCTTTTTAACACTCACTAAAGCTCATCTGTGATCGTTTACCTTCACCGGTGAATGTCCAAACATAAATTTGTCTTCCTTTCCCTAAACATTTTTGGGATAGTCAATATTCTCAGGATTCGGCTTTTCAGCGTAACACCACAAAAAACTAAGTGTTTCGCACAACTAAGTAAGAACCACCGTGCTTTCTCACAACAGAACAAGCACGTCAAAAGCCGACAGAAATCAAAACCACTTTCGCGCTCGTTCGAATAATTTGACATTTTACCCCACGATCGATACGGCCGCGATTTTCGCTTGCTCAATCCGCAGGCAAAAGGAAGGGAAACAACCCGAGTCGAGTTAAAGTCAGCACGAATTTTTTATTACGCAACGCTCCCTGCCAGCATACTAACTTATTACCCAATAAGGGTGTAAACGTCTTTGTAATTCTAATCAGAAAACTGTAATCTAAAGTATTCCGCGTTATTCGTACACATCTCCCGATGTCCTCTCCACCCCGACTCACTTCTCTATACCACCCGGACAATCCATCCAACTCTTTCTTCCTCTTTTACTGCAACTCCCACCTTCTTATTATACGAAAACGGATGCGAGAATCTTATTAAATAAATTGCCAACCGAATCACGTACTTTAGAAAAACGAAAATTCTATCAAAAGCTACTACTGTACGACCTTTTTTTCTCCTTCCTTCTTCCTCCAGGAACTATAAGCTCCTTTTTCGACGATATAGCTAACAGTTTCTACCACTACTTGTTGTTCCGTAGTCATGTTTTCGGGTACTTCATTGTACACTTAGCCGGCGAAGTTACACAGAATATTGGAATAACTTTGTCAAATAGTGACAACGACGACGATGAAGGAGAGTCGCCCTTAAAACTCGAACCTAATTTCCATTACCGCGTCTAGCCACCGCAACTATTGTCTTGCATTTAATGGTAACGCCAACGTCGGTTACCATTTTAAAACAGGACAGTTTACCGAGATTAGGATGCCTGTCAGGAACGATGTCGGATCCGCTCTGACTTTTAATTTGGAAAACAGCAAACGATAGAGGGAGGGCGTGTGGTGGTGTAGTCCACACGATGCGAATCAAGTTCTGAAGTTCGAATCGCAATTTAGAGATAACACGAATTTCGCAGAAATAGAGCCGTCGTTTTCGACGTCAGTTTGGCCGCTTGTATAATAGTCCGTACAATTATGTAAGGGAAAAAAAAAAACCGAATAGCTAAGAAAATTATGTTGCGAATAAAAGTAAAAAAGTAATCTACACGGCTATGAATTAGGCTGAAAAGTACAATTCATGAAGCTCATAGAAATTATTTACAGCCATCGAAAGTACGCCGAAACCCAGCACGTGTGGGCAACACAGTGTAGATTCGTACGTTCAGGGCATTATAACATGGTGACCAGTTTTTTCCTCAAAAAAATTCCCTTACTTTTCCAGATTTGTTTCAGATTTTTCCAGTCCATTTTCGAACTTTTTCATAACAATTTTTTTTTTTTAAATGTTCAATTGAATCTGACAGAAAATTATACAATACTTTCACATCATAAAATTTTCTTCAAAATTCCCTGACTTTTCTCCGACTTCTCCAGGTGTGCTCACATTCCTGACTTTTCCAAGTTTTCCCGGTTTTCCAGAAACTGGTCACCCTGTATAACTTGAAAGCCCAATTCAGTAATTTTAGTTTTTTGTGACTGTTCGTTTTCAGTTTAGTTCGAAAGTAAACGATTAACTCGACTTGGGTTACTCCGTTATTGAAATTTCCTACACACAACGGCGAAGCCATGGGGGGATGGGGGGACGTCCCCCCCAGTTGTATTTCACAGTTGGCAAAATGAGAAAAAATAAGTCAGTTGGCAAATTATCACTTTTTTTTGCACATGCTCTATGAATTTCTGCAAATATATTCTGCAATATTCAATGGGAGTTGTGCAAAAATCGAAGGAAAAATTAGGGCTTTAATTAATAATAATATCTAACACTTTTTATAGGATTTACGTTTACTTATTATATATGTATATGTACACACTGCGCTGCAAAGGTAATAGTCGAACAACGTGGAAACGCCGCGTCGTTCGTTTGTCTGCATAGCGTGTACACCGTGGTCTACCAAAAACAAATGACGTTATCGACAGACAGTGGGCAAAGAATACGAAAAAGGCGACGTTATGACGCATTGATAACTTATCATCGCCGATTGGTACTGAATCTCGTATTCGCTGGATTTGCTGGGAACTATCTTATTTATGCTGATGGAGAGGCAGTTACGCCATCCTTTATTTTTATATTCCATCTTAGCTTAAATTATATTACTCTGATTCTCGATTCGTTGTAAGACTGTTGTACTGCATCGCTGTTAACTGAACTAGTTCGTTTTCTCATTTTCTTGCAATGAAAAGTTCACGAAGGCACAAAGTAGAATGTATGTTATGTGGCAGTGTTTTTAATAATGATTTTAAAAAGGCGCACGAAGAAAAGGTACATGGCGGTCAGCATGTACGGGTTAAGACGGTCGGCGCACCTGATAATCCGTTTAGTGCAACAAAAAATATGAAAACTAATCATCCGGTAAGACAATTTTTATGAAATTAATATGTAAGAAATTTTAGATTCAGTGTTTCAATTGGTTGGGTAATAGGTGAAGGCAAAAGCGATGGCCTATCGTTGGTTCTTTAGTGCCAAAAATATGAAACTGAAGAATCATTTCGTTATATCTTTTTGGCAGGGTCAAGAAACCTCAACCTCTGGCGATGCACCTTCCAAAGAAAGTAACGACCTTGGTGGTGCAATCTTGGATGAGCCGCAAGAAATATCACAATCAGTGTCAGTAGCAAGTATGTCCAATCCTCATAGTGAATGTGGCAATGTGACTATTGTTGAAACTGAAGACAGTGATGATATGTTGGATGTTACTTTCGAAAAGGGTAGCAAATGCGAAGATGAGGTCATAATCCCTAACAAAGGTGCTGACGAACACTTGAAAACGTCACAAGAGGAATGTGGCAGTGAAAGTAGTGAGTTATTAAATGAATGTTGGAGTGCATGTGTTGGCAAGTTTATGCATTTAATTGACGAACTAGCGAGTGGCAAAGAAATAATTAAAGAAATCACTGAAACTGATATTATTAATCAAAAAATATCGGTAATTAAGATTGTGGATGCTGTGGAAAACATGAAGCAAGTGTGTACCTCCATTTTAGATTCCTGTAATAAATTTCAGACTTATCAGCAGGATAGAGAAGATTCATTAAATTTGAAGGAGCCAGCTAATTGCGAAATAGTACCCCATGATCCTGGATTACGAAAACTAATCAAAAGTTCGAATCAAAGGTATTATTTAATTTCTTTAGGACCCCACCAGCCAAACTTGGCTACATTTCCAAAAGATGGGAAAAATCGTTTTAACCCGAAATGGTACAAAGAATTTAATCATTTAGAATATAGTGTTATCAAGGACGCAGCCTATTGTTTCATCTGTTGTCTTTTTCCTCATTCATCAGCTACCTCAGAAACTGCATGGTATACCACAGGGGTGAAAAACTGGGGGAAAATGAAAAGTTCTGGCGCTCAGAAGTTAGGAAAGTTGCCTGCCCACTTTTCATCCCAGGATCATAAAAATGCATTGGCTGACTATTGCAATTTTGTATGCGGTAGTTCTCAAATCGATCTAATCCTCGATAAAAATGTACGTGAGGCATCAGTAGAGACACAAAAAGTAAAGATGTTTAATAATACTGTGGTGAAAATCCTATTTGATATTATAAGAACTCTAGGCCGGCAAGGCTTAGCTTTTCGAGGTTCGGGAAATGATATAAATGGAAAATTTAGACAAATAGTGTTACTTCTTGCGCGACACAATCCAATCTTGAATAAGTGGCTTGATAATAAGAATCAAAGATCATATCATGTAACATACCTGAGCCCCGACTCTCAGAATGAGTTTATTGATTTGTTAGGCGCGGCGATTCGTAATATGTAGTAATATTAAAGAAATTAATGAATCTCCTTTTTATACTGTAATGGCTGATACTACTCCAGATCTTTCAAGGAGAGATCAGATGTCAATTATAATTAGGTTTGTAAATAATGATGGCCAAGTACATGAGCGTTTGTTGAGAGTGATGGAAGCAGCAAAGAAGACAGGTGAGGCTATGGCTAAAGATATTTACGACACCTTGAATTCATATCGCATTGATACAAAGAATTTGGCATTTCAGTCTTATGATTATGCCTCCAACATGTCTGGCAAAACAGAAGGCGTTCATACAAAGTTGAGTGCACTTATAGGCCACACTGCACCCTATATACCATGTCAGGCTCATCGAACCAATACTGGTTTGGAGCATAGCTGCGAAGCAAGTCTAATTATTACAGAATTCTTTAATGTACTGGAAGAATTATACGTACTTTTTAGTAGCAGTACAAAAAGGACCAAAGAATTGAAAGATCATTTAAAGGAAATTGAAAATGTTTTACAATTGCGAAATCTCTCGAAAACTAGATGGACCTATAGAGCAGAATCTGTAAAGGCAGTTATTCAATGTTATGAGAGTTTGATTCAGACCTTAGACGACATTATTGATGATCAAAAATTCGATAAAAATACACAGTCTAGAGCTTTAGCGCTATATAAAAAACTTTCAATTTTGATTTTGTTGTTTCCCTTTAGTAGTAGATGGGTCACTTGAGGACACATTCCAAAGTGATGACGTCACTCCCCACTTTGGCTACGCCCATCAAGCAACCTTTTTTTTTTGTTTTTTTTTTCTTTTTTTCTACTACTAATATAAAAATATGAATATGATGACGTCGTGCACTATAATTAATTTTTTATTTTTTTGAAATAAAATATGACTTATAATAATATTTACACTTATACTTAGATTTTTTTTGATTTTTTTTTTTTAAATAAAATATGATACAATAATATTTACACTTATACTTGGATTTTTTTTTTTTTAATAAAATATGATATAATAATAATAATATACTAGTACTTACCACCAGACATCCTCACCAGCTGGTTGATAGCCGTGATTTTGTAAACATTTGTTATACGCGTGTACTTTACTGAGAGCACAGCGTGTAGGATGGAACATGTGATACTTACAGGTAATAGTAGTGTCAATTTTACTTAGGTAAAGATCTAAATCCAAGACTTGTACTTTTCCTTCTAATACTTTTGAAATATATTTTACACGTTCTGAGCCCTTCACAAGAACGACATCCGCGTGATTCAGTAAATTCATTCGTATTAAAGTCTCTACGTGTTCATATTCGATAGTCCCCAAACTCCAAAGTAAACCGTGAATGTGTTTTGATAGAAAATTAACCCGTTTTTTCATTTCTGGTGATAGGTAGGTATAGTGACAAGGAGGTTTGAAGACAAAATGAGAGGCAAAAGACTCCCCATACTTTACTATCGCTAGTTCCTTCACTATAAATTTATTATCGAGGGATTTGAATGCCTGGAAATCTACAATGTACGCAGCCATAGTGTAATAATTTGCAGTAAACAATCAATGAACAGAGCTTCCGTAAAGAGATGTGTTCACTGTAATGTCCACAGCAAGTATGAGTATACTAGGTAGAGCTACCTATATTTATAGTTTTTCATTACCCCCACCACCTTTTTATTCTACAGTGAAGAGAGGGGATAATTTACATGAGCGACAGTATCTGCGACGTACATATGATGGATTAAACCAATAGTCTTTAATGTTGTTAAAATCTACAGTTTTTTCCTCACAATCTTCATCTACTGAACATCTTATATTTTGCTGATTGAAAAGTATGATATATTTTTCTGCACACTTATCACACAAGTGGGTGATGTTATACAGATAATCAGTATCTATCCAACGTATAGAATACGATCTATAATTTACCTTATATTTATTTTGATGTTCATCGATAATACAATCTAATGGGATCGCAGACTAATATAGTACCGAATGTTTAATGGTCTTGTTGTAAAACTCCCTAGACATATTTTATACGAATAAAACCGTGTTCTGTATTCAGCCCAAGCTAATATTTCTGTATTCGATAAATTCAACCATTTTTCCCTCAACTGTCTCTCAAGAACTGGTGGTAGGCCTGTAATCTCATGCACATTAGCAATAGTTGCAAAATATACCTTTGTAGCGAGATTGAGCAGTGAAGCCATCATATAGTCCACAACTCGAGTGATGAAACCCAAGAAACCTCACATCTTATATATTTTTTTTCAATTTCCCCCACCACTAATATTTAGAACCACACCTGGTTTGAATACCCATACAATTTGCAACACATTCCCTACTACAAGGGTTTTAAGATACTGATCTGAAACGCTATTCCAATATTTCAGATTGTCAATTGTTACAGGGAGTGTAGGTGTCAAGTCACACTTGAAATATTTTGTACATACTCCAAGTTTTCCAGAAGAAGTAATTTCAAATTTTTCAATTTCATAATCACTATCCTCAAAGGGTAAATCTCGAAAGTCAATGTACGGTATGGTTATTTCTGCATTATGATGGAAATGGTACTGGTTATTGTCTTCAAAACATACGTTTAAACCCGTCACCCTCTTATAATAATTAAATTTAATCTCGTTTATAGGACTATCTAGTTCTACTACAAAATCTCGTGTATGTATATACTTTCTTTCCAAAGTAACAACTTCAAAATACTGCCATGTGATCACTTTAGCCATTGTGAGCATATTAAAAATTTTTCATTATACCCGGATATTTATAGTATTTCACCAGGTCGCTTTTTCTTTGGTATAATTTGTGCAAATACACATCTACATTTCAAATATATATTTCTCCGCGACCATCTGAGAAACCCTCTACAAATACAATAAAATTTACATGTCAAACCCATTGTTATTGGTAAGGAAAAAAATTTTACTTTATTTATACTAAAATTTAGATTTCAGTAACTCATTTTTATAGAATTTCCCCGAGATAGGCTCCCCATTCAGAGCAGTTATACTGTATGTAACTGGTACAGTGTAGTGAATTTTACTAATTACAAAAATCTCCGTAGTCCATTTTCGAGAGTATTTGTTAGTGAAAATGTCTTTTTTACTCGTTATACGTACGCGATCACCTATTTTGAATGTGGGTGTGGGTAGTCTGAATTTTTGCAGCGAGTACATTCGCTCGTATATTTTGCCTTCATTACGTTTATTAACCAGTGAAGGTTGAATGTCTATTGTACGGTGAACATCTTTCTCATTGTATTCTTTATACAATCTTGGTCGAACGATTCAACCGTACGATAAATAATAAATTTAAATTACATTTCGAAGTTAATAAAAATCATAAATGGTTGGAACTTTTACCAAGATTGTATAAAGAATACAATGAGAAAGATGTTCTAGAATATTTTAAAAAAATTGGAAGTCCAACTTCAATGAATCGCCTAGCATAATGTCCGAAAGTTGACCAATTTTACATGTACTTAAATGGGGAAAACATAGTGTAACTTGGTCTCCACCTGGGTGCGCTAGTAGCAGTGAACATGTTTTCGTTGAATTTTCGTCGACTTGTCGCTACTGTATTCTTATCTGTATACTGTGGCTTGGCTGCGGTTTGGTCCGTAATCCAATGTCCAATTATCAGCATTCGACTTCAACGTTGCTTCAGGCAGGTTTAATCGAGAAATGCAACGATCAATAACAACTCAACTACAAACTCTATAATGAATAAGATTTTACATGTTGCTAATGCAGATAAAGCTATTCTCTCGTTGGTAAACGAATGTACGAAGAGGAACCTGTGAACCTGTCAACCATGGCCTCCGTAAGTATTTCAACTTCATTATTTTAAGCTAGTATCGCAATTTTTCAAGCTCACATGTTCATTGACATCAAACATTCTAGAGAAATGTCAAAGTGGCTGTTTGTGGAGGTATCGGTCAACCCTTATCCTTGTTGTTGAAACAATCACCTCTGATTAGCGAGTTGAAATTATACGATTTCGTTAACACGTCTGGTGTAGATGCAGATTTGAGTCACATTAATTCCATTCCGAAAGTTAAAGCCTACACAGGAAGTGAACAGTTGGGAGTAAGCGTCCTAGTAGTTTTCCTTCTGTTCATGATTGTCACTAGTTTTCTACCTCGTCATTCTTGTTTAGGATGCTGTTAAAGGAGTCGACGTTGTTATAATAACGGTTGGTGTTCCGAGATTCAACACGAACGCGTCAATTGTTAGAGACATCGAACGCGTCGATTGTTAGAGACATCGTGCAAAACGTGGCCATTGGTTCGAAGAACGCTCTCATCGAAATTATTTCCAATCTGGCATGTTTTTATTTTTTATTGAAACTTGATTCCACCTTCAATTTTCGTTATTTTTTTGTTATCATAAATCTTCTTATTGCAGGTTAACAGTACCGTTGCGGTGGCGGCTGAAACATTGAAGAAAGCTAACGTATACACAAGAGAAGCTCCGAAAGCAGTTTACGAACTCGAAAATTATGGTGCTGAAACAGAACTATGTGTTTACTGTTTATTCCAACGAAGAATCGTAGATTAATATAATTATTTGTAATTCTTTCAAAGGTATGCCCTTCAGTCAGACCAAAGAAGGAAAAATTTATCAACGTGCCTTTGGAGGTCAGGGACATAGATACTACTCCACTAAGAAAGAGGAACCGGCGGAGGTGCACGCAGTAAGTTGGAAAACTAAGTATTTATTACTATGTGTTTTCTCATGTGTTCTCTCATTCTCTGAAATATTACGACGAACTCTATGTATTTTTTGCTCAAATTTCGTTCCCGATTCGATGAATATCTTTTCTCAGGAAATAATTCATCGGAATTCAATGAATATTCTAATCTTTTGTAACCTTGTTTTAGGAGGCTCCGAAGAAAGAAGTTCAAGTTACTTACATACCATGGTATAAGTCATTCGTACGATTCGTACGAGGCTATGTAAGTATAATGATGATCTATACGTAAAACTTTCAATAATAATAATAATAATAATAATAATAATAATAATAATAATAATAATAATAATAATAATAATAATATTCCACCAAGGCGTCACAAGGATACGACGAGTCAAATTCTATTGATTTTCTTGAAGAATCACAGAGTGATTATCACGTGAGCGAAAACAATTTTTGGCTTGATTAATATCATTAAGGCTTGGAAAGTTGTATTCTAAGACTAATTATAATGAAAGCCCAAGTTAATTATTGGTGAAACATGCTTCGATTATCATTAAGGCTTGTATTGCTTGGATTTGGCTTGTAGTACGTTGGAGTAAAAAAATAATTTCGTATCATGATAAGTTTACCATTTAAATTTGCACGATATAAATATGAGCACGTACTTACCATTATCTCACGCTGTTACTAGTAACCAACTTGTAAATCAAATATTCATACTTTCCCTGGTTCGTTTTTTATTGCATCCCATTTCTGAATTGTGATAGTTCTTTCGAGGTTTTAATGATGTTTTTTTCCTTGATTTCAGGTTCCTCTGAAATATTTAAAAGAGAAAGACGAGCGGGCAAATGGTAATAAGATACGATATTTGGTAGACGAAATTGCCAGGCTGAATACTCTCCTGGGAGCGAAAGACACTCAATTGGTTAGTAAGATTCAATTTTTCATTCCTTAAATTTTGTCATAAGGAATCGATGTTACTGTAAGTATACAAAGATGAAAAAAAGAGTTATTTTTCAATTCCTATCAACATAAGGCAGATTCTTATTGAATATGAAACTCTCGGAAAACGACTAGGTTCTGAGATTGGTTATTGTTGATAGCGAGTACAAATTTCAAAATGGGGATAGTTTCGCGAGCACATCATCTTTCCCGTACTGTACGAGTATTCATTTCAGTCTCAAACTTCACTTGAGAACGATATCTAAGTTATTCATATTCGATTCGTTCTTTGAGATCGTATTTGTTTGATGAAGATGAAATTCGTGTGAATTTTTACATGATTTTCCTCTTCATGTTAGAATTTGTCCGGGAACTCATTTCGCTACACATTTTGAGACTGTGAGATTTAGTATATGAGGAAAGTTCTTATTGAATATGAAACTCTGAATACCACTAGGTTCCTTGATTGGATATTGTCGATAGCGAGTACAAATTTCAAAATGGGAATAGTTTCGCGAGCACATATATTTGACAGTGGTGAGAAAATTCTGTTCAAACAAATTAATTCTTAGCTTCCTACGTTTTTCTTACAAAATGGGTACTTACGAATGATTATACTGGATAGTCATCAATTTGTGCAGGTTGTTCGTTGAATTTTTCGTATTTTCTGTTCGATGAGTGTTCATTACCGTAACATGGAGTGATGAAATTCATTAAATTTCAGTCTCAAACTTCGATTTATTAAACCACAATTGAGCTTGAGAGCAATATCTATTCATATTCGATTCGTTCTTAGAGATCGTGTTTGTTGAGGGGTAGTCGATGAAGATGAAATTTGTGTGAATTAGTACAAAGTTATTACTTCAGGTTTCAGCGTGTCATTTTTGAATAATTGAACTCAGAGCTCGATTTCTTTTCGATTGAGGGAACGTGTTTGAAAAGAAAGACTAGAGAATCGAATCGTAAATTTTTCGTACGAAATGAACATTGATAAGTTCCAGATTCGCGTTTTATTATTCGAAGGTAAAAAAATCACTCTGAAGATAGATGTAACCTGTTTCATCACGTCATTCTTTTTTGATACGAAACTTTCTCGAGTAATTTATGAAATGAGTAGAAATAGTTTATTTTTGATTTAGAGTACACGTTTCAAAGAGAAGACTAATTCGTGGATTTCTCAGCGCAGATCATATTCAAAAGAGTTCAGCAGTTATCTTTATTTTTGAGTATATTTCTTATTGAATTCAATGCGTAACAAAGATAATCGGTCCTAAGCTTTTTCACTTTCTTGAGTAATAATTCATGATACAAAGATGAAAACGAGTAGAGGATTTTTGAATTTGATTTAATTCTTTTTGATAAATATTCAGCCTTCGTGCCCTAACCGTAGCAACGTGTACTTCAGCATCGCAGATTGTAATCGCGTACAAACTTGAATTTTATTTCAAGACTGATGAATTCTCATTTCTCATTTTCGTCCCACATTTCGAGGCAGGGTTATCTGTAATGTTGATTATTTTGTACGAAATTCAAGGAGTAACAAAGGTATTCGTAGTCTAGATTATTTTTCATTCAATACGAGGTTTCTTTTGAGTTATTTGAAGCACAAAGTCAAATCGATATACATACTAGGTTAATATCATGAAGTTGAGAATTGTTTTCAATATTATTTTATTCTTTCGTGTTATTCTGATTTCAAATAACTCTGACAATATTTCAAATGTTTATAGAAACTTTACGAAAAGATGCTGTGCATGCTTGGTGTCCGATCGAAATTTGAATCCTTGATTGATGATTTATATCCGTATAGAAGACCGGCCCATGTCAGTGTGTACAATGCGTTCAAAATGATCCTGACTTCGAAAAAAACAGTCTTTAGTGAAAGACCTACAATTATATTATTTCGCAAAAGACTTTTAAATTATGGTATTACTACTGAGGACTTTCTGAATTCTGTTCGATCACTTCAAGGGGCTATCAGCGAGAAAACTGCGCATAAACTTGGAGCATTCGCCCCACCACCTCCTAAATATAACAATGCAAAGAGTATCGAAGAGATGTTGGATAATTTTGGTATCACACCCGACCAAACGAAAATTGTAACCGTTCAAATCATTTTGGAACCATTTCCATTGTCACCCCCTGAGGATGCTCCTGCTTCATAAATTAGTTAATTTCCTACTTTATTATATAGGTAGATGTAATTTTTTCAATCGGTTGTAAGTTGTATCTTGCGCTTTCATGACCTACACCCAGGGCTGACAAGCTAAAGCGAATGATTGGCTTAGCAGAAGAAGAAGCCGTATTTGATTGGCTTGTGAAGCTAATCAAAAGCCAATCCTTCAAAAAGCATTAAGCCAATAAAAAGCCGATCAATTTATCGAAGCAGCACAAGCCAATGAATTTTTTTTTTTCCTTCTTCTAGGACGACGAATCTAAGTACACTCATAAGATAGAGTTTTTGACGTTTTTGCGTGTCAGTTCGATCTATGATAGAAAAGAGCGACATTTTCGAACTGTACGGGTGATTCTATTATAGTAAATGGACATGTAACTCGCTAATTAAGCCAAAAGCCAATCATGAACGGCTGGAAGCAGTTGATGAAATTATGAAAAAGCCATTCCCAAGCTAATCAAAATCGGCCATTGGCTTGTAAGCCAATCGTGAAGTTTAAGCCAATGATGATTGGCTTGTCAGCCCTGCCTACACCATCAGATTGGTTCGCTTTTCTCTCGGTTCTAGTTTAAAATGTCGTGTTATTGTCTCTTCTGAAACAATATTACTAATTCTATTATTCGTTTTTTCTTATCTGTTTTCCATTTTTTTTTAAATTCAGCGAATCGCAAGAAAAAGTCTTAATTCTATTTCTGAGTAGATATTACATTTATTGAAATTATATTGTCAAAATGTGGGAGTGTCAATGGGTAAAATCCCCTCTATATAGGGAATACAAAAACACGGGGGACCAAGTAATTGAGTCGCTTAACCCACGCGATGCTTTCTTTGGTGGTCGTACCGAAGCGTTTAAATTGAAAGCCGAGTCAGGGTCTGATAAGATTCGTTATATCGATGTCTGTTCACTCTACCCGACTGTAATGTACTACGACGACTATCCAATCGGACACCCCCTGAAAATTAAGAAACCTCAGCAATATGATCCAAACTGGTACGGTATCATCAAATGTAAAGTCCTTCCTCCATCAGACTTGTATATCCCTGTACTACCTGTAAAAGTGAAAATGGGCCAGGCAGAAAAACTAGTCTTCCCATTATGTTTAAAATGTGCCCAAATGCAGTGTGAAGAATGTACTCATACTGTGACTGAATGCGCCTTCATGGGTACTTGGTCAACGGCTGAGATTAGTGTTGCCCTGGCAAAAGGTTATAAAATTGAAGAAATTTATGAAGTGTGGCACTTTGACTCGTCCAAAGAATTGTGGAGAGGTTACATCGAGGACTTTATGAAAATTAAATTAGAGTCCAGTCCTCATAATTTCCCGACTAATGAAGCGTATGTCCAGGATGTAAAAGACAAAATGGGGATCACGTTGGATATTAATCGCGTGGCAGTCAACCCAGGGAGGAGGGCCGTGGCTAAGCTTTGTCTAAATAGTCTCTGGGGAAAATTTGGACAGCGCCCCAATATGGCGACTACTGAATTTGTCAAAGACCCCCGACGCTTCTACGAGATTCTCCTTGACGATCGCTTGAAAGACCTGAATGTGTTTTACATTTCAGACGAGATGATTCAGGTAAATTTCAAGTACAAGGATCAGTTTGTCGAGGATAATTACAATACTAATATTTTTGTTGCTGTGTATACCACCGCTAACGCACGACTCAGACTGTACGACCAATAATCAAAACTAGACCAAAACGTCTTATACTGTGACACCGACTCGATAATTTACCGTGACAATGGGTGTAATACTGTGGACACTGGTGACTGTCTTGGAGAGTGGACTGATGAGCTAGGTGGTGGACACATCACCAAGTTTGTAACAACTGGACCAAAATCATACTACTATAAGACAGACAGCGGTAAGGAGACGACTAAAATTAAAGGATTCAGACTGCACCATAAAAATGCTGCTAAATTGAATGGTCCCGCCATGGAACGTGTAATTAACGGTGAGGTTGAAAAAATTGAGACTCGTAATACCACCTTGAAACGTGACGTTTTGACTAAAAACATTGTAAATATAGGCGAAGTAAAGACATTTAGTTTTGGATTTGATAAACGTGTAATTAGGACAGACTTTGACACTTTCCCTTACGGGTATAAATAGACTGTCTGACTGTGTATACAAATAAAGATGACTACGCGAAAACTGAAAAACGGTATAAGTGTAATCAACTTTGATAATAATCGACCAAAACGTAGAAAGAACGATATCTTTCCCAACGTTCTGAGATGTGGAATCTTTGGCCCGTCTGGGTCAGGAAAATCGAACCTACTCTTAACAATACTGCTTCATGTTAGACCGTTTAAAAACTTGTACCTATGCGCAAAAACGAACTACCAAGAAAAATATCAAACATTATCGGATCTAGTTCGTAGACATAATCAGGAGAGAAAAAGTAAAAAGAGCATCATCAATTATCATACTGTACAGGTAGATACACTCCCAGAACCAGAAGAGGTTCCTGTAGGCTCTGTTATAATTTTTGACGATGTATTAACTGAAAACCAGGATAGAATTGCAAATTTTTTCCTTCGCGGGCGACATCGTGAGATCTCTTCCATCTATCTGAGCCAAGCATACACAAAAATTCCCAAGAAATCGGGTATTCGTGAGAATTTCAACTACCTAATTCTGTTCCGTCAAGACGGTGTCAATTTACGACAAATATACGGCGAGTATGTAACAGATGTATCGTTTGAACGTTTTAAATCAATGTGCAACGAGTGTTGGCGAGAACCATACAGCTTCCTGGTCATAGATGTGGAGAGTGAAACCTATAAATACAAGAAGAGATTTGATTTTGGGATAAATGGCTCCTGAAATACAGAATGTGTTGACTACGGTCGATTTAGACTGTCTGCTTGATTTGAGTTATATTGCTAAAAATGGTGCAAATGTGGTGTATAACCCGACAATTTTCAACGGTCTCACAATGCGGTTACGAAATCCTAAAAGTACTGCTAATATATTTACTTCGGGTAAAATGGTTTGTCTTGGTACGCGAGATGAAGACTCGGCTAGAATCGCAACTCGTAAATTTGCTAGAATCATACAAAAGTTAGGCTTTCCCGTTAAATTCAAAAATTTTCGTATAACAAACATTGTAGCTAGTACATCTTTGGATTTTCGACCAGACTTGTACAGTTTCTATCGTAATAACCAACGAAAAGTTGATTTCAATGCTGAACTATTTCCTGGACTAGTATACCGTAATGGGGTGACAATAATTGTATTTAAATCTGGAAAAGTAATACTGACTAATGCAAAGACTCGTGAAGAGATATCCAACGCGTACGATACATTTTACCAACGAATAAGTATAAATAGAGGAGGGAACACTGAATTATACGACAGCGATGGCTAACATTATCGAAAGTTACGAATACTTTGACTATAGGCCTCCATTATCTGAGAATTTTGATGTTCCGGGTTCAGAATTCCCAATCATAATTTACAACGAGGACATTTGTACACAACCATCTCGCAGCTTGTTGGTTATACAAGGTCAGGTTCGTGTACGTGGTGGTAATCCACCAGTGAACATTCCTGTTATAGATACCAAGAAAATTGATTTCATAAATAACGGAATACTACATCTTTTCGACAGGATTGATTATTTTGTCGGTGACAATAAGATTGACAGTATTCGTAAACCAGGTGTTGCGTGTACAATGAAGGGTTTGGTTTCGTTGAAAAATAATCTAAACTATAATTTGGCTGGGTGGAAAATATCTGATAGCGAAGATTGTACGTTAATCAATAACTCGGGTTTTTTCTCTGTCGTCATTCCAATGTCGTTGGTTATGGGTTTCTTTGAGGACTACACGCAATTTCTTTATCGTATACCGCAGAAACTGATTTTTTACAAAACAACTGCATCTTGTAACAACTGTTTCTTTTCGCCAGAAGATACGTACGAGGTGTCTATAAAACTAAAAGACATTATTTGGCGGGTACCGCAAGTGAAATTTTCTATCGCGTACGAAACTAAAGTACGTCAGGAAATTTTGAAAAACACTACGTACGAGCTACTCTTTCGTCAGTGGTTGTATCACAGTATAAGTCCACCTCCTGGAACGACGGAATATACGTGGGATGTACCAGTCTCGTACTCTAAAACCAAATATATTCTGCTAGCCTTTCAAGCTGACAAACAGGATCAGTTACAGGTCGTGAATTCCAAGTTTGATTTGCTAGATTTAGAAAATGTTCAAGTGCTACTCAATAATAACGTGTATTATCCACGCGAGAGACTCAATCTGAAATTTAGCGAGAATAAATGCGGTAATCTTTATCACATGTTCAAAAGTTTTCGCGAATCTTACTATCCAAACTGCGAGGCTGACCCGCCTGTCTCGTATAAGAATTTTCTGCTCTCGTACCCCATATGTGTTGTCGACTGTTCACACCAACCATCAGTGATTAAGGAATCGTTGATTAATATAAAAATTATTTTTAATTGGCGTGAAGGTATTCCAGAAAAGACTATCATACATTGTTTAATGTTTATGGATCATAAGGCGATATACAACCCGTTGAACAATAAGGTTTTACATTAAAACAAGTATAAATACCTGAAAAACACTTTCATACTTTATAACCATGTCTTTCCAAATTTCTTTGAATAATAACACGTCTGTGTTTGATTTCGAGTATGTAGATGGTATAAAACTTGACCGGCCATACGAAGTGTGTCTCAAAAGTTTTGTGACGTATAATAATATCCCGAATGTGACTCCGGCAAATAACGAAATAATTTTCATAGACGAAACGATCCCAGAACAGTTTCGGGTTACAATTCCTACAGGGACTTATGAAATACACGAACTGAGTAAGCTAATTGAAAGTGATCCAAAGATTGAAGGTTACGCGACGACGGTGCGATTAAACAAAAACACTTTCCGCGTTGAAATTAAGAGTAATATACACATAGATTTACAGTCTCCACACACTCTAGGTCGAACACTAGGTTTCAGCCCTGTTATCCTGAAGCCCCGTGAAACACACTGTTCAGATTTACCTGTACAATTATTCACCGTGAATACCATCAAAATCCAGTGTAATCTTATAAAATGTAATATCCACAATTTAAAATTGCGCGATAACACGCTGTACGAATTCCCATTGAAAGGTGAAGGTGGGGAGAAAATTGTTGAACGTCCTATAACACTTTGCTATTACCCAGTCAATACGGACAATATTTATCAGTTACACCTACGCGTAGTCGATCAGGACAATGAACTAGTTGATTTTCGCGGGGACCATTGTATTAGGCTTCCAACCAGTAAAAGTATAAATAGGTACGTGGATGTGAACAATACAAATATGGATAAGGAGGTTAGAGAGTATATTCATGCGGGGGAGTTATTGAATCAGAAATACAACGACATACGTTTTGGTAAATTATCACACTACGCTGATAGTGTTGAGAAGTACAGGCCGCTAGTTGAACCTTTACAAAAATTAGTTATTGATACGCCGTTATTAGACAAGAAAGACGAGCCCAAGGTTGAAAAATTTGGCGGTATCGCGTTTAATTACTTACAAAATTTGTATAGTGGTAGAAAGAAAGTTGACAGATCATTTGGTATACGGATCGAAGATAATAACGAACTGTACATAGGTAAGGATCAAATTACAATTCAAGATAACGATATAATCTTTAAGGATGGTGAGAAATACGAAGGTACTCAAGGGTTATGGGAGTTACTAACTTTAGAAAAACCTAATTACTATAGTGAAGGCGATTTAGATAACTATCACGAAATTGTTTTGCGTACGTGCACATATAGACGAAACAATGACCCGGCGAGTAATGCTGTAAAAAGTAGTAAGAGTTGGAAATATATTAATATCATAAAACCTATGTTACAAACGTTGAAAAGTACGAGTGAAAGTGCAAGTGTTCAGGGCTCGGGACTTCAGAAAATAAGTATAAATAGACCCGTCGAATATGTATATTGGAATACTCTCGAGGAGCTACTCGATAGACTTTGCATTTTACACGGTGAAGTCAAATCTGGTAATACGAATCCTCTGTTAATTAACGAAATTGCGAATATTATTCAAGAATTTAAAGAAATCTAACGATGGACTATAACACATTGAAGAGATTAGAAATCACCAAATTAATACCACAACCTGTGAACGGTAAAGGTTTACTAAACGAGGTAATAAACCATCTGCCTTTCGAATTACATGTACCCGGGTACGAGTACTTGGGGCCAGGGACTCATTTGGATTTGCGACAGGCCAAAGGTGTAAAACCAAAGAATAAACTCGATCAATTAGCTCTTGAGCACGATATAGCCTATTCAAAATCAAACAATCTGAATGATCGACATGCAGCAGATTACGCATTGCAAGAAGGAGCGTGGAATCGTGTTTTATCTGATGATGCGGGGCTTGGTGAGAAGGCTACAGCTTGGTTAACTACCAACGCTATGAAGGCAAAGCGCGCTATAGGTGCCGGTTTACTAACTAAATATCCTGTAACGTTGAACGATATCGAACAAAAAAGACTTGTCGCTGCAGTAGAAAAGGGTAAAAAAGCTATAACTTTAACTGTAGAGGTAGGTAGAACGAAAAACTCTGTTATGAGTGAAACCTATCTTCCTCTAACTGCTACACAAATTATCAAACTCAAAAAAGGGAATCGAAAAATTAGACTTTCTATAAAACAATTGAAAAAAATCAAGTCCGGAGGATTCCTCCCAGCGTTAGCGGCTGCTGCTCCCGCCATATTGGCTGCAGTTCCTGCTATTGCTAATGCGTTCATCAGTAAGAAAGCAAACGATAAGCTAATTGAGGAGAGGATCCGACATAATAAAGAAATGGAAAAAATTGCTGCTGGTAAAGGTGTCTATATTAATAAGAAGCCTTCCGGAAAAGGTGTTTACATTAACAAAAAACCAAAAGGGAATGGTTTGTTAGAGACGTTGTTGAAAAAAAAAAAAATCTCCGTTGAATAACTACGATTTGATTGGTTACGCGAGTAGACTGAAAATACCTTACTTTCGAGGGGTCTTTATGAGAGATAAACTTCCTTCAGTAGTGAATAAAAACGAGTCTGGGATAATAAATTTAGACTCATCGCAAGGACAAGGTACGCATTGGGTTGCGTATGTTAAACGAGGAAATGTAGTGAGTTACTTTGATTCATTCGGAGTCGCACCTCCAAGCGAACTCATCAAGTATTTCGGGAATAATGTGACAGTTACTTATAATTACGAGGTAAAACAAGGAATACACGATGTAATATGTGGACATTTATGTTTACAGTTCTTAGTTAACCGTATAAATGGGTAATAACAAATTAGTTACTAGGAAAATGGAATTAGCCAGAGAATTACATAGAAGTGTTATTAAAAAGTTTAAAACTCGTCAAATCATGGTACATGGGATAGATCATATATGGGAGGGTGATTTATTGATTATGTCGCAATATTCGAGACAGAATAAAGGTTTTAAGTACATTTTGAACGTGATTGACTGTTTTAGTAAATATGCCTGGGGTGTACCTCTGAAATGTAAATCTGGGTTGGCTATGAGTGAAGCGTTTGCAAAAATATTAAAAGAGGGTCGGAAACCAAAATTACTTCACGTGGACCGTGGTAAGGAGTTTGTTAATGCAACTTTTGAAAAACTTTTGTCGAAAAACAAGGTTAAAATGTATCATACTTTTACGGAAATTAAAGCCGCGATGGTCGAACGATTCAACCGTACGATAAATAATAAATTTAAATTACATTTCGAAGTTAATAAAAATCATAAATGGTTGGAACTTTTACCAAGATTGTATAAAGAATACAATGAGAAAGATGTTCACCGTACAATAGGCATTCAACCTTCACTGGTTAATAAACGTAATGAAGACGAAATATACGAGCGAATGTACTCGCTGCAAAAATTCAGACTACCCACACCCACATTCAAAATAGGTGATCGCGTACGTATAACGAGTAAAAAAGATATTTTCGCCAACAAATACTCTCGAAAATGGACTACGGAGATTTTTGTAATTAGTAAAATTCACTACACTGTACCAGTTACATACAGTATAACTGCTCTGAATGGGGAGCCTATCTCGGGGAAATTCTATAAAAATGAGTTACTGAAATCTAAATTTTAGTATAAATAAAGTAAAATTTTTTTTCCTTACCAATAACAATGGGTTTGACATGTAAATTTTATTGTATTTGTAGAGGGTTTCTCAGATGGTCGCGGAGAAATATATATTTGAAATGTAGATGTGTATTTGCACAAATTATACCAAAGAAAAAGCGACCTGGTGAAATACTATAAATATCCGGGTATAATGAAAAATTTTTTAATATGCTCACAATGGCTAAAGTGATCACATGGCAGTATTTTGAAGTTGTTACTTTGGAAAGAAAGTATATACATACACGAGATTTTGTAGTAGAACTAGATAGTCCTATAAACGAGATTAAATTTAATTATTATAAGAGGGTGACGGGTTTAAACGTATGTTTTGAAGACAATAACCAGTACCATTTCCATCATAATGAAGAAATAACCATACCGTACATTGACTTTCGAGATTTACCCTTTGAGGATAGTGATTATGAAATTGAAAAATTTGAAATTACTTCTTCTGGAAAACTTGGAGTATGTACAAAATATTTCAAGTGTGACTTGACACCTACACTCCCTGTAACAATAGACAATCTGAAATATTGGAATAGCGTTTCAGATCAGTATCTTAAAACTCTTATAGTAGGGAATGTGTTGCAAATTGTATGGGTATTCAAACCAGGTGTGGTTCTAAATATTAGTGGTGGGGGAAATTGAAAAAATATATAAGATGTGAGGTTTCTTGGGTTTCATCACTCGAGTTGTGGACTATATGATGGCTTCACTGCTCAATCTCGCTACAAAGGTATATTTTGCAACTATTGCTAATGTGCATGAGATTACAGGCCTACCACCAGTTCTTGAGAGACAGTTGAGGGAAAAATGGTTGAATTTATCGAATACAGAAATATTAGCTTGGGCTGAATACAGAACACGGTTTTATTCGTATAAAATATGTCTAGGGAGTTTTACAACAAGACCATTAAACATTCGGTACTATATTAGTCTGCGATCCCATTAGATTGTATTATCGATGAACATCAAAATAAATATAAGGTAAATTATAGATCGTATTCTGTACGTTGGATAGATACTGATTATCTGTATAACATCACCCACTTGTGTGATAAGTGTGTAGAAAAATATATCCTACTTTTCGATCAGCAAAATATAAAATGTTCAGTAGATGAAGATTGTGAGGAAAAAACTGTAGATTTTAACGACATTAAAGACTATTGGTTTAATCCATCATATGTACGTCGCAGATACTGTCGCTCGTGTAAGTTATCCCCTCTCTTCACTGTAGAATAAAAAGGTGGTGGGGGTAATGAAAAAACTATAAATATAGGTAGCTCTACCTAGTATACTCATACTTGCTGTGGACATTACAGTGAACACATCTCTTTACGGAAGCTCTGTTCATTGATTGTTTACTACAAATTATTACACTATGGCTGCGTACATTGTAGATTTCCAGGCATTCAAATCCCTCGATAATAAATTTATAGTGAAGGAACTAGCGATAGTAAAGTATGGGGAGTCTTTTGCCTCGCATTTTGTCTTCAAACCTCCTTGTCACTATACCTACCTATCACCAGAAATGAAAAAACGGGTTAATTTTCTATCAAAACACATTCACGGTTTACTTTGGAGTTTGGGGACTATCGAATATGAACACGTAGAGACTTTAATACGAATGAATTTACTGAATCACGCGGATGTCGTTCTTGTGAAGGGCTCAGAACGTGTAAAATATATTTCAAAAGTATTAGAAGGAAAAGTACAAGTCTTGGATTTAGATCTTTACCTAAGTAAAATTGACACTACTATTACCTGTAAGTATCACATGTTCCATCCTACACGCTGTGCTCTCAGTAAAGTACACGCGTATAACAAATGTTTACAAAATCACGGCTATCAACCAGCTGGTGAGGATGTCTGGTGGTAAGTACTAGTATATTATTATTATTATATCATATTTTATTTTAAAAAAAAAATCCGAGTATAAGTGTAAATATTATTGTAAGTCATATTTTATTTCAAAAAAATAAAAAAATTAATTATAGTGCACGACGTCATCATATTCATATTTTTATATTAGTAGTAAAAAAAAAAAAAAAAAAAAAGAAGTTGCTTGATGGGCGTGGCCAAAGTGGGGAGTGACGTCATCACCTTGGAATGTGTCCTCAAGTGACCCATCTACTACTCCCTTTATTTCATGAAGACAATATTATATAAAGTCAAACTTGTTACAGAAACCCTAGAAAAAGAAGACTTTAATATAGTAGATGCATTTAATATAGTAGATGCAATCAAGATTATAGAGAGTTGTGTGACTTCTTTGAAAGGAATACGAAGTAGTGGTTCTGAAGTGAGTGATTTAATTGAAGCGGCATAAAAATTTGCCCATAAAATTAAGCTAAATGCAGAAGCAGATTTTGCAATACATCACCGGAGAAGATTAGTTCCAAGGAAATATGATTTAAATAATGGTGCTGAAGTTACCCTGAACGTGAATACATTTTACCGAAAAGAATTTTATTCTGTGCTTGATTCTCTAATAACTTTATTTGAGGACAATATGATGGAAAGCATTCAGAAAATTTTGCCTCTGTACGAACTTTTTCGCACGCCTCTTCAGATTGACGGATTGAATGCCATAAATCTACTGTACCCGAATCTAGAAAATCGTCCGGATGTATATTCCTTACAGACTGAATTAGAAATTTTGTTCGATAATTGTTCATCAGCAGTTAATATGGGTGATATATTTCAGAAATGTGTGGAAATGCGGCATTTATTAAAATCCGCGTTTACACTCACCCAACTCGTAATGACCATTGGTTATTGTACAGCTGCTAATGAGTGTGCATTCAGTAGTCTGAAAATTGTAAAAAACGAGTTGCGCACAACCATGGCTGATAACAGATTGGATGACCTCATGTTGATGCATTTTGAAAAAGATATCACAGATAGGGTAGATTTTTCTAATACAGCTGAAGCCTGGGTTCATTTGAAAACGAGACGTATTAATTTGTAGCCTACTAATGACTAATTAACGTTTTTTTGTTGTTTTTTTTTGTGCTGAGACGTATTAATTTGTAGCCTACATTAGTTAAGAATTAATGTATTTTTGTGCTGTTTGTCAAACATAATAAAGATTTAAAGATAAATCAATCATCCACGTATGTATGTATGATATACTGTATATGGCCATCCATTTACCATTGCGTGCAGAATGTAGTGTTTCCAAGTTATTGAATGAAAAATTCTAGCTAACAATGTTTCAATTCTAAGAAATTTTATGATTTGTAGCGTCACACAAGTAGTCTGTTTCCAATGTAAGGGGCACAATTATTACAAAATTTCAAAAATCCTTCGGAGGCCCCACTCCTGCATCCCCTTTTTCTTTGCCCCAAACCCTCCGTTGGCATTCTTCAAGATCCCCCCCCCCCACAAAAGACCCTTAGCTACGCCGTTGCCTACACATGAACATGGGCGCCCAGAACATAGAATTCATTTCACACGTTTATTCTATGCATTCCGCGTGATCTCACCGCATAACCTCGAGGATCCAAATCCGGATTCCTTGATTTTGAATCCAGTTTTTGGTAGATTCGGATTATTGGATTCTGAATTCGTAAGCACGATTTTCGTTTCGTTCTTCAGGCTGTGTTGCTTGCAGTGCGGTCAATCGTTTTCGTCAAAGAGTAATTTGTATCGTTATGAGCGAAAGAAACATAATAATTCGTTGTCAAAGTCGTCTTATTCTTGTGAACAATGTGGGTTTTCCTGCCTGAATAAAAAGGTTTTGATACGTCATGTGCGTGTGAATCATGGATTCCGTAAAACAAGTAAGTTCATTTTAATACCAACAGCTGAATTTATGTTCATTCATTAGCTTTGTTCTATTCGCCACAATTTCCGACACTTTTAACACCAGTGTTACACCAGGACAAGAAAAAGCGTTCTTTTTGTACAGTAAACAACTCTACAATGTGTTCTTTTTAGTCATGGGGTAACACTGAGGGTAACACCAGGACGTAAATTTTTGCACCTACTCGTGAGTAGGTGTAAGAAATTGGGACAGGTGTTTCTTTTGTTTTGATAACTGATAAGCTGGTTCTCAGGCGGTATTTTTGCTTTTTGTATGGCCGGAATATTTTTATGTTCTTACGTATTTTCTATCAACCATGTTCTTCAAAGCGAACGTAGAGAAAAGTAAACGTATACTATCCACAGAACCATGGAAGAGGGTATTGAAGGCTTCTGTACAAGAGTTGAGCGAAAAGGCGATGAATACGTTTACAACTGCATAATTAGTAAGTATGCCATCATTCAGATACATTTTCGTGTACTACAATTTTTTTTACTAATAATCTTAGATGGTTTGGAGCTTGACTTCACTAGCAGCCAGAGGAGTCCTCCTGGTGAAAAACTCTACATCCTGTATGATGATATCTTGTACTATGTCATAGTACCGGAAGAAGATGTAAGTTTCTCTTACAGTAAATTCCTAGTCAGTTAATATACATATCAGAGCAGTGCACGATACCGAGTAATACTCGGTCAGGAATCGTTTTATGATTAGCGCTGTATTTTAGGTGGTGGAGTGGTGGAGCAGTGATGTCTATCAGTGATACTCGTCATCGGCGATACCATATTACAAAAACAACTACCTGTCGCTACAATACCGAGTATATGCTCGGTATCGGCCGATACTATTCGGTATTGTTTTAAGCGATACGATACCGAATACCACATGAGTATATTACTCGTATTGTGCACTGCTCTGATACATATCCCTTCATTTTACTAAGGATTTTATTCAATTTCCTTAGTACGAAGAAGAAACTATTCCTCATTCAGACAACATGAATGGTTGTAAAGTTGATTGGAATGAGAAGTGCACCAAACTACTACTTTCCCTATGCAAAGAGAAAGTGCCACTCGTTGGAACTAAGATAAAGTCCAAAGGCGAGATGTACAAGTTCATTTCACAGGATATGCAAAAGCAAGGGTACACAATCAGAGCCATTAGATGTCAGGACAAAATGAAATCGTTATGTAGAGCTCTAAAAGCAGCTCTACTAAACAACAAAAAGACTGGTCGTGGTACCAAAAAGTGCCCATATATGGAGTAAGTTACATAACGTAATAAAATTTACTCTTGAACACATGCTGGAGAAGTGATTTCCACTTACTATAAAAAGCGAAGGTTTTAAACTGTAGACCATAATAGAACTTTTTTATGAAACAGTTCAATGGATGTCGTCGTATGGCCATATCATTTTGCTTCTCTGTTATGAATAAAATCAAAATAATGTTATCGTAGGTTGTTTCATCACTTACTTATTTCATGACATCTTTCAGTGAATTAATGGATATTTTTGGGAACAAACCGAACTGCACTCCACTCATTGTAAGTGGTAATGGCGGAACTGTAGTAAGGGGAAGTAGTGCGCATTTGACTCCACGGACAATGGTGTTTCAGGTGGCTCAAAATCTAAAAAAGCTACGTCAAGCAATGCAGCAGTTGACAGCAGTGGAACCGCTGTAACATACCCTGCCAGTAAACAAAGGTGAAGTAGTTACAATATTGAAAAGTTCTACTGAACATGTGCGTACGTCAAGGAAGCCAAACTGTGTTCAGAATTATTCATTATATACAACTGTTCATTTTTTTCCGTATGGAAACAACAAATAGTGATGAGGAGGACTCACCCACTACACTTAGCAACAAATCTCC
This sequence comes from Acanthococcus lagerstroemiae, assembly GCA_031841125.1. Lineage (NCBI taxonomy): Eukaryota > Metazoa > Arthropoda > Insecta > Hemiptera > Eriococcidae > Acanthococcus > Acanthococcus lagerstroemiae. The sequence goes on along the minus strand of CM063108.1, from coordinate 35,332,332 downwards.
CAAGAAGAGGTTGCGTCCTACTGCCAATACGGTAGCCATAAAACAGATGTCATCAGAGGTAGCAAAAATACGGGCGGAAGCGGAAGAACGGCATGCTGATGAAAAAGAGTTTGAGTCAAAAATTGTTAGCATGTATGAACGAAATTGTCAACTGTATGAGGAAACGGTAAACTTGAAAAAAACGTATCAAGCAGAAAGTCTACTTTTGAAAAAACAAACCGTAGAATGTTTACAACTTTTTGCTGCTCGTTTTGGGAATAATAATAAGTAATTAAGGTTTCTGTAAAATCTTACCATTCTTAAGTACTTTCTTTATCTGTGCTCATTTTTTTAATATACTTTATCCAGAGTGCACTCAGTCATTCACAATGATTATATATTTTTAATAAATAATAAATGAATAATTACAAAATGGATCATCTATTATAATTAAATTAGGGAGAAATATCAAGCGAATATTTCGTACGCTAGTAGACAGTCCAGCTGCTTTTGATGATGGAACATGTTGGCGCTTAATTCATGGAATAAGGTCAGGGGCGAAACTTGACTCTTCGTCTGGGGGGGGGAGGGGGGTACAAAAGGAGAAATTTGCCGACTGATACATTTTATTTCTTAAATTTGCCGACTTTTATTAGCATGGTGTATCATTGCATGCTGACAATCACTAGCAACCTGATTAAAATCAAAAATGCAATGGATATATTTTTATAATGAAATGTTTATATTTAGTAAAAAAGAAAACACTACAATTATGATTTTAAAAAAAAATCAATAAATAAATAAAATAACAAAAGATTATTTGGTCAACTAATAAGTAGGTATACATGTATGTAAGAAAAAAATTCACAAAAAAAAAGGCTATATATACGTAGGTAGATACTCATTCTGACATTTATCATTAGTTTTATATTTTTAATTTTCGAGTTTTTACCAGGGCCGGATTTACGAATAGGCAAAGTAGGCAATGGCCTACGACGAAAGCTCATGAGTGGCGCTATTCGAATTCTCACGAAATTTTGAAATTGATTTTTAAAAATACATACGAATGGATATTCCCCTCTAGTTTCGGTTTTAGAAGAGATTAAGAATGATGAGAGAGCCAGGATAAGGAGACCAATTTCAAAATAATAATATTCTAAAGAAGCTCCTTTCTCCAACAACTCACCTTATGATTATTTTGTGGACAAAAATACTGAAAAGACTGAATGAGACGAATATAACTTTACAAAAAGTCAAAATATCTCTGAACGAACTTATATTTTCAAGACTTGAGAGAACGATACAATGAGTAAATTCCAGAGATGAACACAACATTCCACACTTCTCTATATATGACTGTGCCGGATGAAGGTGATTCTCATCAAGGTGGAACTAGGGTGCCTAGAATTCGAAGGACTGAAAGATTTCATGATGAAACTCAGACTCCTGAGGTCATACTGACCGGGGTCAAAAAAATGGAAGTGGAAGGCTTCAACGTGATTATTGATAATTTGGTCAACGAGATGGAGCGGAGGAAGACAGCTTACAATGATATAAATGATAACTTTGAATTTCTTTTTGGGAAAAAGTGATGAACATAACGAGGAATTAAGAAAAAAAGCGAAACAATTTTCAGAATTTTATGATGTCGATGTATCCAATGACATAATTGAGGAAGCAATTCAATTCAAGTATTTTTTGCAGAGTCAAAATCTTCAAAGTCCTCTTAAATCGGATCCCTTGGAAAATTTCCAGTGTATCACAAAAAATAATTTGATGTCCACCTTTCTAAACATATTTATTGCTTATCAAATCTTCTTAACATTACTGGCCAGCAATTATTCTGGGGAAAGGAGTTTTTCAGTTTTGAGACGTATCAAAAATTACCTAAGGAATACGCTAAGTCAGATTAAAACTTTATATCTCTTGTTGTTGCACGCTGAGTCTAAATTGACCAAAGAATATGATTTTAATCAGATTATTGATTCATTTGCGGCCAAAAAAGCCAGAAATAAATCTTTCTAGAGTGTTTTGCACCATATTTCAAAGTAATAATACGGTTGGCCGTCTATCACAATATGATTGGTGACTATTTTCATTATTTGTTTTTGTATTATTATACATCTCTATCATTTACTCGTGCATTATTGTTGAATATTCATTACCTATTTATTACCAAACTTGTGATTTTGTTTATAACCTACAATTGTTTCTTATTTTTATTCTCATCATATACCTAGTATATACTTTCATTTTCATTTGTTCAATTATTATCATAAGTTTAATCTTTGGTCTCGCTATCTAGTTTTTGGTTCATCAATCATCAACACTATTTTTTTGTAGTTTTTTATTATTCCTAATTCCTAATACATGATCATATTATTCATATTTCAATGATAAATCAGGAAAGGGAGAGAGAGAGAGAGAGAGAGAGAGAGCGGAGAGCGCGCGTGGAAAGAATGAGGAAATTTTCTCCCACGAAAAAAATGTTAAGGGGGGGGGGGGATTTCAGGGTGAAAATTCATAGGCGCCGCCTTCCGTTTTGCCTACGACGCCACAGAAGGTAAATCCGGTCCTGGTTTTTACCATTGAGCATTGACCAAATTTGTACAATTTTTTTCACATCAATCCGGTCTACTAAATCTTTCTCAGTAGTAAGAATGAGAAGCGACTTAGTTCTCTTATCAGTCATGGTAGTCCTTAGAGGACTTTTTACGAATTTCAAGGGACTGAAACTCCGCTCATTCGAAGCTACTGAAAATGGTGCGGTTTTTACTACTCTGAAGTAGTAGTTTGCCGCGGGGAGAGCAGTTTTAAATTTTTCACTGATATTGATGATATCATTTACGCTCGTTGCCTCACTACATTGGTCAGAAAGAATTTCTAGTTCGGCAAAAATTTGGTCTTCGTCCTTAAATGGACAGTTCTGCTGATCGGCGGCAGGATCACGAATCGCCCAAACGCTTTGTCATAGTGTTAATTTTTCGTAGAGACATTCGTTGTCGCAACAAGTCAGCTCACCGCGTTTTATCGCATCAAACTATATCGCTCCGATGTTGCACCGCATCGGCGCCACTGATGTACACTGAGGTAGTTGTAGTAGTCGTACTCAAGTACATCTGCATAACTCCGGAACAATTAATAAACTATAACGTGCTTATATGACTTACCTCTATAGCCCGAATCATGGGCTTTAATCGTGCCCAAGTAAGCACCAATTATATAATCAAAAAGTAATATTTTTTTTTTTTGCAAGTGAAAGGACAGTGATTAGGTTATTTTGATTTTTTTACTAGGTGAACCTTTTCTTCAACCATTTGAAAGAACTACTGGAAAAGTATCATTTTACCAGCAGTCAAATTTATAATATGGACGAAAGTGGCCTCACTAATGTTCCGAATTCTGTACCAAAAGTCATAACAGGAAAAGGCAAACGTTTTGTTTCAAAAGTTTCAAGTGCAGAACGTGGACAATTGGTTACAATTGTTGCCTGTATGAATGCTGCGGGTTCTTTTATTCCACCTGCCATTATATTTCCCCAGAAAAAGGGAATGTCTTGATTTATTGGATAGAGCACCTAGAGGCTACACCTGTGGCTGCTTCGTGGGCCGAAATCGAAACATCTGACCAGTAGTAATTTTTCATTCTCAAGTTATGCCCAGTAATAATTTAACATCAGAACTTTTTTTTTTTTTTTGACAGAACATTTGGCATACTAAAACGAAGGTTTCCATGCTTCACGTAGAAACTAGCTTTGACAATAGACACCACATTAAAAATGATTAGTGCATGTGCCGTTCTAGACAATATCAACATGGAGTTGAAGTACCCATTGCCAATAGACATTATACAAGAAGAACCGGATCAGCCCGACGTAGTAACATTGCCAGAAACAAATAGAGGGTATGATTCATCAATGCATATTTTAATCATTAATAAATAAATAATAAAATTTGTAATATTATCTTCCTGAAATAAATCCCAAGATCCAAATAAATTATACGAATTTTATTGTCGCATATTTACAACAATAAGTATTAGCAGCGCTGTTCTGAAGGAACTTTTTGAGGGTATACTCTACCATCATAAGCGGAACCACTAACAGTTTAGTAGGGGTGAGGGGATCCTGAAATTTTCTGAGTATACGGCGTATACGGAGTATACCCTTTCGGAACAACACTGAGTATTAGGTAAATAAGTAAAACACTTGAAATCATTACTTAATCATAGTAACGGCATTTATTATATTCAACGAATTTTAACGTGGAAATTAGTCAAAATATGTACTTACTAGTACTCAGATTTTTTTCCCTTTCCAGGAGATGTCGGGGAGGCTGTTAGAGCTGCCTTAGCCCTCTTCTGAGCTTGCCGAAAACCCGGTCTAAAAACTGGACATCTGCTTCATAGAAAACTTAAGAAGAAAATTGCCTCGGTAGAACAGAGTCAAGGGGTGTATAGGTTAAGAGGTCAAGTTATTAAAAATAGTGAATCTGAGTTATCCAAATGTTTCGATAATTTAGAAATGTCGAGTTCGAGTATGCAACGGATTAGTAATAATTTGTACAGTGATATAGCAGATCGATCTGACGAATGAGACAGTACTACTTCAGACCTCAAAATCCTGATTGCAGGCATCGGTCCACACTGACCTCTCCCTTCCAATCCACAACCAAATCATAACATCCTAACAGTATTCCTTCAAAGTTCAAATCTGAGGCCAACTAGACAAGATCGCTCTGCCGCCATCTACAATCGTCTTCCTTCACAGCACTTTCAGAAGTCCAAATTTGAATATACCGCAAAACGGCATTCTGATTTACAGAAGACCGCGTGTGTGACTCGAAAACCCAATACGACTTTCTTTTTCCGTCGCGGTACTCAAACGACGGACGAAAAAAGACGGAGAATAAAGTACACAGCGACAAAAACCCTGTTCCGATCGCCGAGAAAGCAGAATGAACGAGCGAAAGAGAATCGACCACACGTGCTAAACATAAGGTACGTGTAAGGAATTACAACTCGCTCGTATTTCAAGCTTTTAAACCTCCACATAGCAAGTAACTTATACACAAAAAAAGAAGAAAAAAATATATACATTTTACGATGAGTATTAAACGTATAATGTATTCGAGGCATTTACTCGAATATTCCGATTTGTGTGCCTTTTGATTTCCTCTCTCGATTCGGCAATATCGTGTCAACGTAGGCGAAGGCTGAAATTTCCGTAATTTTTCTTTCCTAGATGCTGGGTATGTGCGTACACAATGTAATATTTGCTGAAAATCAATTCCACAGCCGGTCCACCAAATAACCGATCGCGTGTTACGGCAAAACGCGATAATTCCGATTCAAATTCATTGCTCAATCAGCCACAAATGTAGCTTTATACATCGGTATCGTCGCATTCGAAAACCACTTAAATATACGCCGTAAATTTACATCAATTAGCCATCGCGACGTCCATAGATGCCAGAAATTTGGTCGTTATACCGTGTACGGTTTAAACGAGTTTCACCCTTATATGGGAAAAACGAACAACCGATATACATAAAACAGAAAAGGCTCTGCTTCAACTCGTCGCCTGATGTGCAATCCGATCCAATGGGTTACACCAAACAAAAGGAGACGCGGTGGATAATTTTTACATTCGTAAAACACCATGTTTATTGTTATTGACTTTCGAACAGACAAGTGTTAACCTGAAACCAATACCATATACTTGTGTAACGAATTTCGTAAGACCCGATTACAACTCGACGTCCAACGATCCGGCCATAAGACGAGCAGTTCAATCGCCTTCTTTGGGGTTTCGCTATTGAAGATACGGGAGAAAAAGAAAATTACTCGCGGGTACGAATCCAAAAAAGAATGCACCACGTATACTCCGGCGATCGTTTGTTGTTTACAGTAGGTAGATTTCTGCGAGTGCGGAATTCGCGGCATTTTTTCAAGGGGAAACGGAAGTTCCGTCAGCCAACAGGATGGGTTTCTGTCAAGCGATAGTTTTGTATAATTCAACATGGCCTCCAAAACTCTTTCCTTTTGCTCTTACTAAAACGTTAAAAACAGTTTTGGGTCCTGTGCTGAAAACGTTTAAAGTATTAACTGGAAAAGCCTCGCTGTTCAGACAAATTTAACTGTAGCTGAGTTATCCACCGTGTGTGTGAAACAATCAGATCCGAATTTACGTTAACGAATACCATAATCAGCGCTGTGAAAAAAGTATTTTTGAAGGCTCCTCACAGAGTCCACTTATACTCAAGAGAATGTACCCAGATCTCTCGCTTCCTCCTGAACCTATTACCACTCGCTGGGGCACTTGGTTGAAAGCTGCGGAATACTATGCCGATAATCTGTTCAAACTGATAGAAATTGTTCGTGCACTTGACGATGATTCTGAGGCGATCAAACTTGCAAAAGCTACAATCGAAGACCCGGAGTTGATATCTGAACTTTACTATTATAAAATCGAAATATACATTCTTGGCGGTTTGATTACGAAACTAGAATCATCGAAACTGTCGTTGAGTGAAAGTTTGGTTTTGGTAAAAGAGGCTGAAACGAAGCTATCTACAACTCCTGATGCAAAAATAAAAGAAAAATTTGCCGCTGTGTTTAAGAAGAATATCGGATTAGAAGCGTTATCTGCGGCTGCGTCTGCAGATACTAAAAATCGGTTGAAATTAAGCAACTTTAACGGAATGTCTCCTTCGGATCTCGCTAAATTCAAGTACGCACCTATAGTATCGTGTGAAGTGGAGAGATCATTCAGCGTTTATAAGGGCATACTCACAGACAGAAGACGATGCTTCCAAATCCAAGCCCTTTGCATGCACTTGATAAAGCTTTTTTCAATAACAACAATTAATTATTCTTTCGAACTGTTGTGAAAAAACTATCGGTGATTTCCCAAATCGTGTAGATGCAGTAAATTTTCATTTATAAAATAAAAATAGATAAAACTGACGATTTTTGTTGCAATTTTGTTCATTTCTTCGAATGCAAAGGGAAACTATTAAAAAAAAAAAGACATTTACGTTATTCTCGGTGAAAAATGCTTTCAAAGGACATCCATATCGATTTTACATATTTTACATATTTCAGCTTATAAATGCATATTAACGTCATATTTTAGGCGCGATTTGCGCATCTTTTATGCGCATAATTCGACATTTTTAGTGCATAAAAATCCGAGCTCTTAATTATTAAATATGTTAAAAAAGTTCTGGGCCCTGCATGCTGAAAACGTTCAAAGTATTAACGGGAAAAGCTTTGCTGTTCAGACAAATTTAACTGCCGTTGAATTATTAAGGTTGTTAAGTGACCTACGTTGTGATAAAATCATCAGCAACTGGCCAGAAGGAATGCTCCGTGTGTTTAGCGAGCTCGACTAAGGCAATAATTGAACACTCGAACTTGCATATTTGAATATGTTCTACATCCTGGATATGGCCTCATCATATTTCACTCACTGGAAAAGCTGCATTGGCTACAAACACATAAGGTATGGGTGGACCATCGGCAATTAGAGGTGATGGATTAGTAAAAGGTACTAGTGAAGATTACAACTTTTTGCCAAAGTTTGAATTTCCAAAAGTAAATCCATCACTGAATCTACCCTGAGTTCCTATATCTATAAAAACCAATTTGTAATGAGCGTCAACTCCAGCAAGGAGAACGATGGAGAAGGCCTTCTTATACCAGCTAAACAGTTTTTAAAATTCCATTGCTTCTCGAATTCCTTTGCTTTTTCCAACCAGGTATCTGCAGTTGGCTCAGGTAAACAGGCAGCTCGCAATCGTGACCAAATAGCGTTAAAAACTTCTGTGACAATTAATGATACTGTAGTTTCACCTAAGCGGAAATGAAAACTCAGATCTCGACAGGCCCATAGCCAGAGGGGTGCTAAGGGGTGCTGAGCACCCCCTAGCGCTTGCCAGAGCCCCCTGGAAAAATTCCGTGAATAAAAGAACGAATTCCTTACATTCTCCTCGCTAGTTTTGTTCACAACTTTCCTTTCCACTACATTTTCATGTTTATAAACTTGGAAACACTGATTTTGCATGAAAGATAGGCGAATCGTGTGTTTGTCGTTCTTTATATGTGACGTGTCACACGAAAAGGGCCCGAGTGTCCACCCAGAGTTCAATTTATTAGAATTCATGATTGTTCAGCATCTTTCATGGCGTCACTTTGTAGCAGTAGCATAGCCACGATTTTCCCAAGGGAAGGGAGGGGGGCGAAGAAGGATGTTCAAAGGACAGAAAAATCAAAAATTGAGAGATTTTTTTTTTTAAATCGCCGATATTAGAGAACTAGTTTATGAAAATAAAGGTACAATTACTGCTCAAGCGAAAATTTTTCGGAAAAACGTGTATTAAAGGCAAAAAATTGCTCATTTTGCATATTTTACATTCAATTTCAGGAGCCTTGGGGGGACATTCACAGCCCCTTGTCTACACCACAGTCTCGCAGAAATCTTCACATTATATACTGTGTGTATCCTCAAGGGGGGTCTGGTTGACCGAGTGGATAGCGCGCTGGTCTTGTAATCCGGAAGTCTCGGGTTCGAGCCCACGTAGCAACTCGCTACATTCCGACCTAGGCCGGTTTTTCGGCACGAAGAGAAGAGGGTTAAGTCACAGCCCTAACAGCCTCCCCGACGTTTCTGAGGTAATGCTCGAAAGGACCGATTCCAGGGCTCGGGTTGAGAGCAAACAATTAGAAAGGAAGCCCCCACCCTGGTAAACAGTCAGCACCCCTACCGCAGAGGGCTGGCTACGTGGCTGGATCTCGAAACGATGCTCCACGTGCTAAAAATTTGCAAATGAAAATTGAATGGAATTATTTTCAGATCACTAATTATGATGTTTTTTTTCTCTCTTTTTAGGAAATAGTGCTAAAAAAATGTGGAAAAATCTTACTGATGATTATAGAGCAGCTAACAAAAGGGGGAAAACGAAGTGAATGAAAAAGCCTAAAAATTCGAAACTCAAATAGAATTTTTCAACGATTTCCATCGGAACGAAATCCCAACAGAATCAAACATTTCTCAAATTGATATCGAAAATATGGCAGTTATCATTAATTCTGATGAAGATCCTTACAATTCGGATGAAGATTATGCTAATAAATACTAGCTATGAAGACGTGATGATAATAACGGAAACGTTGAAACATTACTAAATTAATTAAAATTTAAAAAAAAATCTTCTCAGCACATCTGCAGGTGGCAGCAGTCGTAAAAGCAAGAAGAGGAAGGCTCTAGATGCAGATAGCAGCATAATTGAGTTTTTAAAGAATCGTGGTAATACCAAGAAGGTCAACAAAACAGATGAGCTGACAGACCCTTTGAAAACTTTTTTCCTAGGGTTGTATTAACAAATGAAAACTTTTAAAGCAAAAACAGACTAAATTTCCAGTTGTGATGGTTTTAGATGGTCACTTATCACACTAGAATTTTGTCTACCTAGAATTTAAAGCAGACAACTGTGCCATATGAGTACAGAAAGAATTTACCCTTTTGACGCAAGTTTCTCAAAAAACTTCGTATATACCACTGGAGAGCGAATACACAAGCGCTTCATAAACGGAGTTTTCAAATCAAATGACAGAAAGAGTTCACTAAGCGCTGCTATGTATTTGTATGCAAGGGATGCCAGCAATGTTTCACAAGACCAGCCATAAGGAAATTCCAGGGAATCAAGATACCAACTCGGAAATTGCACATTTCAAATCGAATAACACTGCTTCCTAACATTTCATATCTCTGAATCATCTGTTCTCAAACTATACATTTCGAATTGTACACCAAATACAGTTCAACAAGTTCAGTTGAACTATCGGTCGATAATATTTTAGTCTTAAAACTTGACCATAGCAAAATTCCACATGGCCGACACATTCCATGTCTACTGTCTCACTATATTCAAATCCCCATCGCATTGCTGACTCTACTACTATTCAGAGAACTAGGTCGGTGATGTGATGCAAGAGCACAAGCATCGGGAAACTGTCACCGTATAGCACAGCAGTTGTGTATCTTCGAAATAAGCGCTGACGCCACTTTTTTTGCCCAAAACTCGAATGATAAATCGACACGCGAAGACGCAGGAAGTAAATTAAAAAAGGGCCCGGGCGAGATCCCGCCGATTGTTTCAGCAAGGCGATGACAGCTTTATCTACCCTCGCGCACGATCAGCGACACCCGGGAATGCGAGAACGTTCCGAAAAATGGAACATCGCACTCTTGGGAGAAACGGAAACGCGGTCGTTATTTTTCACCATTCCATGCAGCAATCCAGCTTACACCAAATAGATTATCGACCTAAATACGAGCGTTCACCGCGTTCGACGGAGGGGGAATTCGTTCCAAAACTGATTTCTCAGTTAGTTATTATTCATGTCCTCCGGAACAACAATGAGAGAGAGAACAGAGAGAAAAAGAGGATCCGAGATTCCAAATGCCGGGTGAAAACCAACAACTCGGTCACAGATATATGAAGGTTCCAATAATTTGCCTTGAAATGATTACATGAACCACTTATTGCAGAGAACCAAGTCCCCTGTTGCCACATTTTCGCTAGAATCTTCGATTTTCTACGAGGATACAACAAACCAATGCGACACAGTAAGGGCTGCTACTGCGCCATGCTGAGACAGCGTAACGCGATAACCGAATTTGCTGAATTCCTTTGTGGGTCGTAGGATTGAACGTAATCCGCGCCAGATTCCGCCGTTGTTACTCATTAATATTGTTTTGATGAGTAAGCAACTCGATATCGAGAGCAAGATAATACATACGTACGTACACTAGAATCTATAGGGCATAATCGAGTTCTTTTTTGCCCACGGTCTTCTGTATCATCAGAGCCGAACGAACATTCCTTTTTATCGTTCCCGCTGAAATTTTTCGTGCTCGATATCATTATTCGATTGGAGGTTCATGTATTCAATTATTACTGAAAATGGATTCACATCTACTCGACTAACAAGTGGCGACGCAAATCCGCCACCACTTTCGAAGTCTCTTTAAGTATCCACCACCTGATGAAATCTATACCTATTGATTTCGAGAATTTTGATTTCATTGTAAACTGCATAACAGAACTGAAAAATTCGAATACTAATTTGAAGAAAGAAGTAAAGTATTGAGTATTCGACTTGAACGACTCGTGCATTATAGTAACTCATCGCATCAGTAAGCATTCGAACCAGACACAGCCATCGCGCGCTAGTGTCGCCAGTTTTCTTCTCATGAAAATACGAGGTATAACAGTACCATAATAGTGATTTTTCTTCATTTTTAGTTTTTTCTCTCGTTAGTCTCGTTATTATAATGATTTATAAATTAGGACAGTTACTGTGCTACGTGGGTGCAATTATGGACCAAGATGATGAGCCCGATTTTGAAAAACGTAATCGTAAAAGAAAACGCTTATGACAAGGAGCCGAGGAAGTTTTGGATGCCGGTTACCTCCACAAAGTGGGAATTGTTGAGTCGAATAACGATAACAGGAGTCTGTGTCCAAGTTTCAAATCTTGGCGATGCGACGAAAAAAACGATACTCACATTATTAATTTCAAATTCAATCGAAGGGATGAGGGCCATGAGATGTCCTTCGGAAATTGTTCAGAAAATAAAACAATATTCAGAAAACTAGGACATGGATTCAAACAGTCCATTTTTTTGTATTGGTTTAACATAGCTAGTGGTGGATTTAAGGAAAAAAGCCTAGGTAGGTGGCAATCTTTCAAATTATTTTTTTTGGTGAGCAATTACTGTTTTCAAAAGGTCTCAAAAAGCACTTTTTACATGCGCGGGCCCAAATATTAACTTCTCTTGGCTCTTGCGCCAAGAGAAGTCAATATTCAACGTTTAACTACTTGCGAAGAAGAGCAGAAAATTGGTAATTTACTTACTGTGAAGCGAATTGAAAATTAGGAAGTTATTTATGCGAAGGACTTCTCTTTGTTCAGTTGATAGACGATGGTTATAACCAAATATTCCCCACAGCCACACCCTCTGTACAAAGTGCGAGCTTTCAGCGAAAAATTACTTCCCCCTCCCCTTTCCCCCTGAAAAAGTAGTCACGCTACGGGCCTGCGTTCAGATGACCATGCAAGCGTAGAACATGTTCCTACCCAGAAAAATGCTAAAAATAAAAGAGTAAACCTCATGTGAAAAAACCCTATCAATACATATAGGTACCTAGGTACTCGTAATTAATATTTACCTATGCATTTATAATTCAATGTAATTTTCACCACTACAAATTCATTTATCTACCTACTTGATGTGGAATGTTTTGGAGGCTAAGTCTCCTTTTTCGTTTCACAATATCGTTCAGAAACTGAATCCGCCCTCTAAATATGGGGGGGGGGGGTGGATTATTGAAATTTGAAATTCATACTAATAAAGTTGGGCACATTGGTTAAATATTACGATATAATTGACGTTTGATTGTTAAACAAAAATTTTTGGATACCTATTCGTCTTTGTTTATTTCGATTCTCGATGTGTCAACTATTGGGGGTGTCAATAATTGGTGCATGTCAGTTACTGGGATGTCAACTATTGATTTTGAGGTGTCAAGTACTGGTGGGTTTTGGACTGTTTTTTAAAATGTTTAGAAAGTACACTAATTGACAAATGAAAGCAAAAGATGTACCAAAAAGACCTCAAAGAGTTGGCCTAAACATTACATTGATTGATTTTTAAAAATACACATAAGCAAAAATTTCAAAAAATTAAACCTTCAAAATGCAATTTGTAAGTGTCCACTACTGGGGGTTTTACTCTAGCAAAACTCATAATTTTTCAAAACTAAACCGAATAATACGCAGAAATTGGTCTCTTCTCTCACTCAGTCGCTTTAAAAACTGTCGTGTATCCTAACGTTGTTAAGAAATTAGTATTTCTGAAAACGCCCACTAGATGTGAGCCACTTTGTTGTTGATTCTTGACAGGTCCGAATGAATATGTAGCCGTCTCGATGAAGGCGAATGGACAGGGACAGAAAGATGTGATCTCCTTCTAGTTTTCGTTTCAATTTCAGCCATAGAACCCAAGAAATTCCACCATGAGATATGGACAGCTGCCTTCCTGACTTTGTTCCCCTTCCCCACCATCAAGAAAGGGCTCGATGAGCTAATCGTGGCTTTTTCTCAGCTCCTCTTGAGACTTGTTTTTCCACTAACGTCCCTTCAAAGTATGCCCTAGTCGACTAGAGGAACTGCCCTGGTGGTGCAATGTATGCACATTTTTGGACACACAGTTTGTCTTCTTTTTTGGCTAAATTGTTCGTTAAAATGCTACACAGTTTTTAAATAAGGTGTTAGACCAGCTAGAGTCAAACTGTTTAATGGTTTGTACATTTGTATTTCGAGCTAAAATCTTCGGAAATTGTTCCTCATCACTACTGCGGTATAATAACTCTAGGGTTGGATAACCACATTATTTATAGCAGGGTCGCATTAAGCACTAGGCTAACAAGGCTATAGCTTATGGCGCAAAATTTTGAGGAATTTTTAGGGGCACGAAATTCTACCGTAAAAAAAGGAAATAGTAAGATGAAAACAAAATAAGGAACGAAAAAGAAATAAGTTGGAATTCCTATATCGTATGAGGGTACTAATATGTTTGTTATGATTATTCTTGTCGACTCGATTCTATTTAATTTCTTATTATCAAACTGAGAAAGTGCTCCCGACTTAGCCCATACCGACCAGCTGGCAATAGTTGCGCGATATGTTTTACCAGACGGAACACCAGTTGAACGGTTTTGAACATTCTTACCTAATGTAGGACACAAAGCAGAGGATTTCAATGCGGTAACTAAATACAATGGGGAATATAGGAATCGATGTGGGAAAGTGCAGGGGCCAGTCGCATGATAACGCTGAAGAGATAAATGAACAAGAATGGGAGGAAGTAATAAAAAAAACCGATGTAAATGAAGCGACTGAGAACTTCACCACAATAATGAAAAGAATACTAGGAAAAAATGAATTTAAGTATAAACAACAGAAAAAACATACTAAACTAAAACCATGGATAACAAAAATGCTGATACAGAAGATCAGAAATAGAGATAGATTGCATCTGGAAGTGAGGAAAAAACCCCAAGACCAGGAATTAAATAGGCAGTATAAAGCGTACAGAAATGAAGTCACGGCCATGATAAAGAAAAGGAAAACGGAATATTACGCAATCCAAATAAAAAATACTCCCTTTAATAGTAAGGAAATGTGGAAAACCCTCAACAAGGTTGTAAAAGATGGAAAAGGGATAAGGGAAAATAAGGATCCAACAAGTATAATGGTTAAAGGAACGATTACATCAAACAAGCAAGATATAACAGAGGCATTTAACCAACACTATACTAACATAGCAGACATAATAAAAAAAGAAATAGAGAAAATAAGGGTGGACAGAGGGGATTCAAATAGCGCCATCTAGTGGAGAAAGACTGCCACTATCGAATGTCGTTTACCGCTTCTCGATATCTCATATATAGGCTGCTGTAGGAGCGTTCAAAATCGAAGATCAAATTTTGAGATCTTCCAAAACGGTTTAACCGGGTGGATTGGATTATCAATCGTAGTTTCTGTTATCACAAATGACTATTTTCGGATGATTCTCGGTACTTTCTCGCAAGTTTACTGTTGTGTATTGCTATTAACGTTTGATATTTGTCTTCCGTAAAGGATTCAAAGCTGTAGATGAATGATGGTAAGTAGTTACCCTTCCTATGAATCCTAATTGAGCAGATTCTGTTACCCACACGTAATATGGAATACTAAATTGGGTATTATTCTGACGAACGAATTCTAGGACGATCAAGAACCGAAGTTGACCCGAAAACCGTAAAGTAGCGGTCGAAACGTGGACAAAAAATGTCAAGAAAGCTGCTCGTAATAGCAAGCAAATCAGATTAGACATCACAACGCCGCAGATTTCTTGTACTCACGATGATGAAACTTCCCTTCAGAGAAAGTTAGATTACTGGTTTGTTGTTTTGATAAACTTTGGGCAATTTCTTCTATAACAGTGTACTTCCAAAATGGTCTAACTGCAATTAAACTTCCAAAGTGGTTTAAGTACGTCGTTTTTTTTTTGTTTTTTTTGGTCATCTCTCACGGGCGTCAGGGTGGCCACTTTTGAATCGCAATACGCTCATCCTGTAGAGAATTGTAGGAACTATCGAATGACATTTACCACTTCTCGCTAACTTGCACACAGATCAAAGGATGAGTTTTTCTCATTTTTGGGCAAACACACACATCCGCGGTAGCCATCACCGCTTTCTCTTATTATACTTAATCGTTTTTTTCGCAGAGAGCATCATTTTTGTATGATTTGTTAAAAATAAAGACCGGATCTCTTATCATTTTGATATGTTATTTAATAAAATCACTATTCCACGATTTTGCAGAACCACTGCTGGATTATTAATGGTGGTATCCGTCAACACTCAATACATCATCTGTGAAATCATAGTCGAAGAAAAAAATGCGAAACATACGCCAGAATAACATGGGCATAAACGATGATGTCACTCGGAAAATATTCCTGAATTCTGTATGTGGGGTGTGCCAATTCACAATTTCTTTCTTCTATAGTCCAAAGCGCTTTCGGCTGTTATGCCATTCACTTTTTTGCAAAATACAGCCACGACCAGGGACTTAACAACCACAAGTTGACAGAAATAAAATCCTACACATAGAAAACAACACAAGAAAAATAAAATTAAAAGAACAACTTGAGATAATAAAGGCTAAAACAAAACAAAACAACCTAATAAACACAACAACTAACTTCCAAAGCGAGAACCTATTCCAATCAAGAACATAAGACTCACTGATTGGAAAGAGCACACAACCACAGACAACCAATAGGAACACACCAAATAGGTTTACCATATGGTACTACACATCACTATAAGTACAGGACGACTAAGAGAAAAGTGTTAGGATACTCCACTGAAGATGGCATAAGGCCGAAAGCGCTCTGGACTACAGAAGGAAGAGATTGTGAATTGGCACACCACACATACAGACTTTACCAAGTTCACTCACACTCCAACATGAACACTAACAAAATATTCTTGAAGTTTTAGTGGGAAAGTAGTATATCAACTCCATAGATACAAATAAAACTGAACGGTAAATTACACGACGTAAACGACTTCGTACATGATTTTGATTTTGTAATGTCGGTGGGACATCCGAAGTAAAAGTCACCAACAAAAGGAGTCCACAGGGGGTCAGTACACGGACGGACCCGACGTAATATTCTTTTCAGTGGCGTGCTGAAACTACCCTTTTGCAGGGTGCAGCTAAATAAATTATTCAAATGATATCAAAATCATAGGCAAGGCGAACACGAGAAGAGGCCTAAGGAGCAAGGTGAACGCTGCGATAGGCTAAGTCTCCCTGGCTCATATTTCAGAAACCTACGCAGCTTTTATAGGGGTACACTTCGTCGAGCTTGATGAGGGGCAACAATGTAACCAAGCGCAGATGCATAATTTCCAAATCGTATAATTTCGGCGCAATAGTTTGTCCGTCAGCTAGGAAGTATACCTACTAGGTGGAATCGAATCCGCAATATTACTCGTTGAACCATTCGTGATTGCGGTTGCCACCGACTTAAGCGAAGCAAGACTCGACGCAACTCCCACGAGACTATACGGATAAAAATCGGCAGCCGTATGCGAGAGGCTCTTGAACCTGAACCAGCCATCTGTTCCTATACAGTCGAATAACGTTTTAACGATACTCATTTTCCGCGAACTCTTTATTGGAACGTATTTCATGATTGGGAATGAATAATCGAGATACTGTATTCTAGCAGTCAACCAAACCGGTCTGAAGAGATTTGAGCCGACTAATCCGGCATTAGTTCCAAATTTTAAAATAATTACGATACAGCGGCAAGCCAAGAAAGGAGAAACAATGAAACGTGAACGCCTACGACAAAAATGATAAACATCGTGAAGCCCAGCAACGTTTCCAAAGGTTTCGGGTGATTTCCTTCGCGAAAGTGTTATGCTGGGTGACACTGAGACACTGCATGTGGCAGAGCCGAACGAGGTAACGTTCTAACAGAACAAAAAAGCTGGAAAAGAGAAACACAAGCGAAAACAGAGGCCTGTTATCGAAAACGAATACATTAAATTTATTACAATGGTTCCAAAAAGTACCGCCCTTCTAGCACACCACATCGGTTTTCAACAACACACATTGTCTTCTTCTTATGGCGAAGGAATAAAACGATAAGGGAACGTTTTCTGGTAAATACAAGAAGAAAAAAAAACGTACAAATAGTTCTATATAGTTATGAAGTTCGGTTAAAAAGTGTTTCCAGCATTTCACACTACTATTAGATCGTAAAAATCGCAGTTACCTCGCTCGGCAAAAATGAAGTACGAGTCGTAAAAATAGAGTACCTCCGCACATATACGTTTTGTCGTCTCTCTACTCCGTCGCTCATTTTGATCGTGTCATTTTTGTAAATAGTAATAATAAACTACATCCAGGAGTAACGAAAAAACGGTTTTTACAGGTATGTGCACATCCGTTCAACGGGGTAGTAAAATTTGACAAAATTCCACAGGGTATGGAAAAGAGGCACGAGCAGAATGCAATCGGCACTGATTATGTTACACCTTTTCTTCCAAATTCATTGGAGACAGAGCGAGCGCCCTTCTTTGTTTTTGTTTCTTCTTTTTCAATTCCTGAAAAATTGGATTAAACCGTCTCCCACGACGGTTATTTCGTCTCCCAGAGATCGCAGACCCAGGAGAACTCGACTTTCAACTTCAAAAAAATTTGATTCAGACTTTTGATTCCATAATTATGGTGACTCCGAGTCGACTTTCCGCCATCGTAATGACGTACCGGAAGCGAAAATCGAGTGTGCCAAAATTAGTCATCAATATATGTCGAATAAAGAGAACGCCATCAGCTCGTGGACACGGTGAACTATCGGGTATGTCAATCAGATTACAGCCCCAGCCAACCAACCGGGTGCCAACCGGAAGAGGCGATATCTTTACCCCGAGTGCAATATACGAGTATCGCGTGAGAGATGGTCCGTGGTGGGAAACAGCTCCAAGGCGCAGCCACTTTAGTGATTTGAGTCAAAATTTCGGGATTTTCTTTTTCTTCGTACACTACGGTAGTAAAATATGGGTACCAGGGTGTCACTTTTTATACTTTTTTCTTTTCCCTAATTCTGAGGAGTACAGGATGCATTATTGTTCCTTTTGGTATGAAGACACGCCAGCAAACATTTTTTCGGAAATCATAAATATTCAAGGTTGGCGCATCGAAGCCGAAGTTTAACAAAGGACGTGACATAAGAAAATGAAATTATTCTCTGCTACTGGTCTACCACCGACGAAAGAAGGATCGGTATGACTGGTAAGATACTTATAGAAAAGTATGGTGACCACCAAAATTTCTTGCAAAACCTACAGGAGCTAAAATGAGTTGTACAACTCTTGTCATTTGCCGACTACCGGGGGGAAGCGGTGTGTTACGTAGACGACACACTCCTGGTGGTCGGTGGAGAGTCGGGGCCGGCAGTCAGCAGAAACATCAAGGACGCCATACCAAAAGTCGGTCGAGGCACTGCTGACTGAGACCGGTTTAGCGCTAAACACTACGAAGACAGAAGTACTCCTGTATCGAGATGTCCCAACCGCGGTGAGGAACCTCCTAGGTACAGGGACCCCAACGGAAGTCGTGTACAAAGGCGCAGAGATTCCCCTAAGGAAAGAGTTGAAGTACCTTGGCGTGATGCTAGACACCGAGGGAAATTGGCTACCCCACTTGCGGTATATCCGCACGCAGTGCGAGAAGACACTGCCCGTGCTGACGCAGCTGTGTCAGAGAACCTTCGGGTACAGCAATGAGGCCCGAAGGGTGATGGTCGCCGGCTGCATCTTCAGAAGATACTTCTACTGCAGCTCGTTGTACTGCCACCGAGTGCACGAGCTGCGGTATCAAGCAGAAGTCAATAAGGTAAAAAGAAGATGCGACATCCTATGCAGTCGGCTGTACCATAGCGTCAGCACAGTAGGGGCGGCCGTGATCAACCGATGCCCCCCTAGACCTGCTAATCTTCGAAAGGTCAGTGAAATATCTGGTCAAGAGCAGGTTCAGGGTCGACAACTGGCGGCATCTCCGACGCGTTCATCTCTCCTTCAGCGAGTGGCCAGGTCAGCTCCACCAGGTAACCACTGGTCAACACGACGGTGGCGCAGTGGACACAGGTGCTGTTCCCAGACGTACGCGCTAGGATTCAGTTACAGGAAGAAGACGAAATAAAGAAGACGGACTTCTTTCTGGCGCAGCCGGTTTTGAGCCACGGTTGCTTTGCATCATACCTGCACCGCCGGAGACACCTCGACACGTTTTTCGAGTGTGCCCGGTGGGCTGACAAGAGGCCGGACAACTGGACAAGGACCAGCCGTGAGCACCTGCGGTACATGCGGGGGGGGGGAGTTGTCGTGAAGAATTTGTGGATACTCGAGAACCCTTCATTTCCCGCAGGTGACGAAGATCGGACCGGATGAGGCTGAAGAACCCGGAAGAGGTCGTCCCCCAACGCCACCGTCATCACTGCAAAAAGGTTGTAGAAGAAAACGAGTCATCAGTTGCCGCCAATCACGAGCGGCGGGCTGCGTTACCTAATAGGTGAGACCAAAGTAAGTCGGGTGTTGAGACGAATCTCCATCTCCTCCATGAAGCAGGGTACGAACGACAGTTGAACTTGAACCAGAAATGCAGAGCAGTGAGCAGATGATTTTTGCTTGGAGTAATTTCGCGAACTGTTCTCTTCATGAACCAACTCATTTTATTTGCTCCTGCTCGGAGTCGAGCAACGTTAATAAGAAGAGTCTAATATGCAAAACAGAGAGGAAACTTCGATGTAGCTGTGGACTCGAATGAATCTTGAAGTACATCAAGAAACATGGTTAGTAGTTTTAAATGCAACAGTGGGGCTATATGTATAACATTTGATTAATGCAACATCAACTTGACTATTATGGAACAAAAACTATCTAAAGACTGATCCCAGTTTATTGGACTATGTCCGCAGATGATAGTAAAAGCAACAAGAAGACATAAGAGGCTTTTCCTAGCACTCTCGCACTCTTGTCCACTATGATTAAGCAGACACGTACCAACAGTCGTGTAAACAGACTCCACATTTTGCACGTGTTCCGTATTAGAAGCTGACGACGATGCAGCACACCCATCCCGCGAAGTTGAAATGTGTAGCAACGGTTCAAGGCTTATCATCATAGACTCGCTTTATCATTATTTACTCTCCAGGCAAAATTATAGGCCTATAGCTATGTAGAGTTCCAATACCAGAAACACGCGTCAGTACTTTTTTCTCCATCACAGAGAAAACAGTAACTTGTTGGTTCAGTACATTTTATGCAGGTATTTACGCCTCGTGTAAACACAGTGTAAAGCAAACAGAGGAAGTATTCGTAAAAATACGCTAACTAATCACACCTGAGTGTAGGAAGGCCCACAGGTCAACTCAACAGGTGTAAGCCGTACGGTGGGCGCGAACCTAATACATGCGTGTGGAATGTGACGACTGAACACTACATTAGAGCAATTCCACAGAATTTTAGCACTTGCCAGCATAACCAACATGATTGATGGTCACATAATCCGCATGTACAGACGACGCGGGGCTAGGGAGTTCGAATACATTAAAAAGCCTTAACGAGCCACCTAATTAATTTTGACGAACACAGGCGGAAATACACGATCCGAGTGTACGCGGATGAGCACGAATTCCAGACGTGTAAGTACAACAATAATTACATCGAATTGTTAGGAGTGTGGTACAGAGCATACAAGTGAGCTATACACATAAGACAATGTAGAGCGGAAGCAAGCAGGCACGCTACAAATTAACGCGGAAAGGTGTCGAAAAGTGTTTCAAAACAGGTATAACACTTATGTAATGATACCTCTCCGTATGTAGTAATACCAAGGAAGACACGAGTCCGTTAACGCGTGACCTTTACCTTCGAGTGCGGTAAACCAATTTTGCTGCTTTCTTCATACCATTAAGAAAGAACTGAACAATGCACGTTGCGTGGCAAATATCGTGAGAACATTCTCAATTCCAAAATATACAAAGTTAATTACAACTTTCTTTTCTGTTACAGACTCGAGTAGTACAGACCGGTTGTACAGAGCTAGCCAAGACAGCGAGCAAAACTTTCAACCATCACCTTCAAATAATATTGTAAATTTTGGAAAAATTAATGAGGAACTTCCTGCAAATCTGAATTGGGGTATAGTTGATCTGTAGGGCATGCTGATCAACATACTAAAAATCCCCAAGAATCTGAATGGAGATTTGCCCCCCTCCTCAAGGGGTCGAATAGATCCACAGGGTGTCTATCGGTGCCTCAAATTACTTAATCCTTCGAAAGTCTCCCATTTTGATGGGCGCCCCTCCAAAGATTCGAAAGTGGAGTATTTTCGTACAATAAAAAAATTAAAAATAATGAATTTCCATAAAATCTTACATTTTAAAATTAATCTGGACCTCCAAGTTCTTAGTAAATTGTAATAATATCTATATTATCACTGATGGCTATGGTACTGAATTGTAAGTTTCCACATATTATTGTGAATAACACTATACTGAATGATATTGACACCAGTTTGGGAAAGACATATTACTTTGATGCTCCTGGTGGTACTGGTACAGTATCATTCTTATAACAATTTAGCAATTATAAAATACATGCGAATGATTATATTCACATGTAATTGATATTTGTAAGAAAGACATTTCTCATTAGCTTGTTACTCGCCAAGGTCAGGCGTGCAGGTTCAATTGAATTAGGAGTTGATCTTTAGTACTGCAGTTTCAATTTGTCCCAACACACAACTGCATCCTCAGAGAATGGACCGCAGTTCTCGAACGCTTTAATTATTCAAACACTTTAAAGGAAATTGGAAAAACTCGAAAAAAAAGAAGAGGAGTTGAAACTCAAGGAATACATTCTCAATGATCAATTGAGATATTACTCATCCATTAGTTGAAAATTTGAACCTCTTCCTTGCATTCAAATCTTTTCGTTAATTGTGGGTTTCACTTTTGTATTGTTAAGGAAATTTGTGATTTATTACATAAGGTTTGATTGCAATACTGTTTATTAAATGTTGGTTTCTAATTCAACATTATATCACATATCATTAAATTAGTTAAGAATCTCAACCCAGTTTTCCCATTCGCGTACTGTCCTTATTAACTGTGGGTTTTGCAATCGTTTTCATTTTTGTATTATTCAGAAAATGTGTCATTCGTTTCATAAAGTTCGTTTTCAATACTGTTTACTAACTGGGGAATTCTAATTGAACATTATTACTACAGTAGTTGTAAGTTTCCGTCCGAAGGATGTGTACTATACAGTTTGTTGGAAATTCATGTACGGATGCATTTAGGTGGAAGTTCATACTATAGATTATTACTGCCTAAATGGTACCTTGGTCTTAAAGTAGACTGACACAAATTAATCAGAAATTATTTAGTTATGAATTCATCGCTGGTTTCAGGTGTAAGTAAAAGATCAAAATTATACCAACTTCACTCTTAAAAGTAGCGTGCTCTCGTCAGAATGTTTTCGGGTGTTATCCCATCATTAGTGACTTACAACGTAACTACTGAAACTGATACCTTTCCGTAACATACATACTGACTAAGGTAGTACCGTATGGTAACCTTTTTTTTGTCATGTCCTATGTTCTGATTGGTTGTTGGTCAAGGTCTGAAGGACCAATCCTGATTGTTGAGTTCTGTTTGTTTTGATATTAATATGGGAAGAGTTTCACTGTTAAAGTTTGTGATTGTATTTATCAGGTTATTGCTTTGTCTCGTCTTTATTTTTACAATTTCCATTTCTTCTTGCACTTTCCTTTATTGTAAGCTCTTCTGAATTTTTATTGCTTTCAGTCACGTTCATAGGCGCCGACTTACGGAAAATATTGGGGGGGGGGGCAGAACCGGGTATTGAGATGCGTCTGATATTTCGGTATTATCGAGTTTATTCTTATTCGTTTTCTTTTTTTTTTTTAATTTTTTGTTAAATTTAAATATTGCTGATGAAATTCGTCGTACTTTTTCCATTTTTGACTTGAAAATATTGAGGGGGCATCGCCCCTCCAAAGTTTTTATTGGGGGGGGGGGGAGTGCCACGTCGGCGCCTATGGTCACGTTTATGGTCATTTGAGTGTTTTCCAAAAAAAAAAAAAATTTGTCATATTCGAGTTTTCTTTCATTCTTGTTATTTCCATCCAGTTTCTCCTATTAGGTCATATTGCATTCCTCACCATGTCCAAATTCAAGCGAAATCTTCATTAAAAACGAGTTCGGCAACCTTCAACGCCTATAAAATTATATTTTAAGCCCTCTATCATGCCCCAATTTCCAAACTGAGATGAAATTACTATTAGAAATGAGTCTGGCAACCTTCTAGATCAGTAAAATTATATCCATCTCTATTGTGTTTTACGGTATTCTCGACCCTTGCCCCTAGCTAGTTGCACAATTTCCAACTCAGGGTTGAACTGACTTCGAATTTGAATTTAGTGAAGGAAATTCCGTAACTGATACCTCAATTTGATTACTCGTGCTAATAAAAGCTCTGAAAATTCCGAACTCAAAGTATGGTTTTCTAAAATTAAGAGGGAGAGAATAAAAAAATTCAGGGATTAGTAGTAGGAGAGCTAGAGAAAAGGTCCCGGGGTAACTAGCGGCTATTAGCAACTTCGCAGCTCGCCGAACCGCCGAACTTCCTGACATTGAAAAAATGTCAAAAATTCAACGATTTTTCCGAAAAGCCTGTGTTAATGCATGATAGTGTAAAGGGGCATTTCGAACTCCTCCTTAACGACGGTTCTGAGGTATTTACGAAAAAATTTCGAAGAACTTTCCCGAAATGAAATCAAACGAGGATATTTGAAACATTTTTCGGTCAAATGAATATTTATCGACTCGTCATCAAAATTCCATTATGCGGACCTACTTGACCTCGGGGCTAAATTTCCACTCGGCTTTTTGGTGTTCTCTAGTATGCATTCCTTGACCAAACTAGGGCAAAATTCAAATTTCCGGGAATTTGTGCACCCACTTTTCTATTTGTTGGATGTTTTTACTACATTCGAATGATTCATCCTTCAAAAATAAAACCTCAGCTATGCTTTCACGTTCTTCCTTCAGATGCCACAAGTGATTATTGAAGTGCGGCCATTCAAACGCCGCCGAAAATTTAGCTCAAACCGCCCGGAACCTGCTGAATTCGGAGTATCGTAGGATTACGTAACCGTCACATCGTTAATTTGGAAGCTGAAAATAAAAGCTCAAAGTAGAGCTACTAGTGTTGGTTGGATGGCATATGCAAGTAGCTGGATGGAGTACATTAAATTTTATCTAATACAGAATGTAAATCAAGCTTTCCGATCGTAGCCGATACGTAGGCTTCAGCCCTCAGGTCGCACTCCCGTCAATCACTCCTAATTTCTAATGACTCGATTTCAATTTGGGCCAGCAACAATGTGCCTTGTAGAGCAACATGAAAATACTATATCGAAACGAATAACTCGCGAAGCAAAGAAACCGGAAAACGCACGTCGAGAAAGTGCCGGGCGTCGATCGAGAATGAAAAGAAATGGAAAAGGAAACGTCCGAGTTTAAGTTACCGCAAACTGACCCGTAGTGAACGTGATCCGAAAGGCTAACGGACAAACGCATTCACATGATGTATCTATGCTCTACATAATACTAAAATACAAATATCTAACGAGTACACCACAAATCGTGAAAGGTTAACCGCGAAGCGCGAGTAGTTAGATTCGACCAAATCCATCGCCAGAAAAGAGAACTTCTGAAGCGATGAACCGATCAAACGATCGCACAGCAACCGAGGGAGCCTACTGCGGAATCTATCACCAGAATCGTACACAACTCAACAGCCACAGAATCGACTCAGACAACAACGCGACGCACTTGGGTCAGAGATCCAATTGCCGAATCTGCCTGATAACTGCACGATCCAAAGAACGGGCACCACGACAAAAGTCTCTAAAGAACCGAATAAGCCACTCTCCCTCAGGAAGTTGAGAAAAAGAGGACACGGCCAAAAGGCCGTCTCAGAATTGATTCAATCTAGGAACCGGAGCAAGACGATTACTACCATCGAAACATGATCGTCGGGTCATCCATCAGAAACGGCCAACACGAAAACGAGATTGAAGTCCCGACCGGAACGGAAGCCAGTATACCAGACTAGCGAAAGTTCAACCGGAGGTCAACCGACCTCGAAAACCCAGTAGTCGGAACCTATGTAACAGAGACAGGACATAAGACATGCCCAGACATGCGTCAAGTTAGACTTGGTCAATAATGTTTCGACAAAGATCATGGTCAATGATGACAACACTATTTCAAACTAAACTAACACTCATTAGCAAGGAAACACCGCCTATGTTCTCTCCGTACTTCTCTTCATAGTTTATAGTGTACAACAGCGAAGAGAAAGGAATGTGAGAATAACCCCCCCCCCCCACCCGAGGGCCTAGAAGAGAAGTAAGCTTTTAGACCCTGCCAGGTCAAAATTTGACAAAATTTTGTGGCTCCTCTACTACTTTACCACCAAAAATGTCTATCTATGTATACTGATGCGTTCCTCGAGTAACACTTATCAATTCTTGATGGGAACAGTTTCCGAACTTTTTCGGGGACCACCTTCCCTCCTAAATCAGATATAAGAAGTCTTGCAAAGATACTGCCCGATAGGGTAAGGGGAACAATGATTTATAGGTTTTTGAGGTCACTGAATTGTACTTGAAGGACAGTTTTTATATTCGGCCCCGAGGTGCCATTAAAGGGCACTAAACATAGTTTACTTCTCTAAGATGGTATTCCCATTGTTATGGATTTTCGAGATCACCAGCCTTGATTCAGACAGATTCTTGAATCCGACTGTCAGGTGTCATCAGAGTGGAGTCAAAACCAAGGAACAATTAATTCTTCGAGAAGGTATTCTATTTACTGTGCAACAGTCTCATAATAATATTGATTAGCATCTGATTTTGAACCCTTCTGGTGCCATCCGATAGTAAGTCGGAAACTGTAATCGCTCGTGAGAATCGAAATCAGTGACCTTGAAAACTTACAAACCGAGTACCATATTCTCGAAAAAATCCTCAATAATGTCGAACGTCTTTCATCTGTCTCATTATTTGAGCATGAATCTACTCTCTCGTCAATTAAGACCAGTGCAAGCACTGCGGACAATATGATGAACAACATATCATTCTTTCAAAGTTATTCATCTTACCGGGCATTGGGTAACCCGGCGCACGATCATTCATCTTACCCCGGTATCCCAGCACAGAGTCATTCATCTCACCTAAGTACCCCAATACAGAGCTATTCATCTTACCCAGGTACCCTGGTACACGATTATTTGTCTTATCGGATGCGAGATGATACTGATACCAGGTAACACTAAGTGAGCACCTAGTGCAAACACTTCCTACATTGCGGCACCAGTCAGCTGCGTAGATAATCGTGCAGGACTCTGACACAAATTCCATATGTATGTATCCTAACTTACAAGTCTTCACATTTCAGATTCACATTATTTTTACCTGATTTCTGACATGGTTTTAATTATTTTTGTTTCCTCGCTTTGCCATTTCGCTGCTCAGGTTCAAACTCACTCTCGTGAACTATGCTATGAAGTTTCCTTTCTATCTTAAAACTAAATTCAGATTCTTTATTTTGTTTTTTATAATTTTTTTGCATAAAACAACTGAGTGGTATGTTATGATTTTGTATTCTCACTGCAGATCAGATCACATTAAAGACTCAACCTTTTCTTTCTGAGCTCTCTTCTTATTCTGCCTGCGCAGACTGATCTTCCAATGTTCATCTTTTCCGGATCATCAGACCACTTTCAATCACGATTACCGATATATTCCTCGGTGACGAACACACAGATAAATACAGAGAGCTTTACCATCCAACACCGAACCACTGACTTGTATTTACGACCAGAACTGAAAACTATGTCGTGTGAGGCGCTCTACAGACACGAATATATAACGTCAACGCTTCAACAGCTAACATCGAATGCCCTCATTTGACGAACGAATAAAACAAAACGACAATCATTACAAAACACACACGAATGCATAACATGATAGGCGAACCGCTATGCCTAGTTGTCTCGTTTGAAATTACCGTGCATTGTATTCGTCGACAATATTCATATTCATAAACAATGAAGAATGTTTAGTCATCAAGAATACGGTATACTACACAGCTGAGTGGAAAACAAAAACAAGTTACAAGCTACTTGTTCATTGCAAGAGTTTCTGCGCCCAAAAGTTATCAAAAAGCTACAAATATGGAAGCCAACAGTTTTCTGTTTCCTTACCAAACAGTCTCTCATTAACTTATATTTGCATTTTCATACTTGAAGTACCATGACGTTGAACATAAAATGGACACCATTTCTGCAAGATGGCGGCCAACGTAAGCGCCGAATTAATGCGGGACCCTTGATACTTACGTTGTTATGTTGTTCAGCTAGACCGAATAGACATTATTTTCAAATTCCTGCAAATCTGGAATAATTTGCTTCTGAAAACTGGAAGGAGATAGTGGTATGATTTTTTGTTCATCTGAATCAGGGCTACCAGTTTTGATAATGAGAACTGTACGCCGGCCTTTGGTTATTCATGTTGGGATTCAGTAAAAGTAGGCTTTTTGCACAATTTTGTAAAAAAAAATAGAAATTTCTGAATTTTGGATGCCATTTACCTGCTTAAATTTTCAGAGCAGGCCGGATTTCGTAATAACTTGTTTTGTTACTCTAAGTGAGTGCTGTAACATGGCATCATTGTAGACTGGGCAACATCATTACTCGTGATTTTTATAATGGGTCAAAATTGGCGAATTTTTCGATTTTTACAAAGATGCGGCGCCCTCAATTTTGTGATTAGGCAAAAGATGATAATAACACTTTTGCTTTGTCTACTCAAGTGCTATTCATTCCTCCCCGCTTAGCAACCGAAACTCGGACACCTTGTATATAGAAAATTTCATACATTTACCAAACTTGTTGTTCTATATTGGCTATGCTATACAATCTCCGGTTTTTCTATAGAATCACCAATTACACACATTTACTGTAACATATATACTTAGTGTCCATGTTGGAGTGTGTGTGAACTTAGTAAATTCTATATTTAGGGTGTGCCAATTCACAATTTCTTCCTTCTATAGTACAGAGCGCTTTCGGCTGCTATGCCATCATCAATGGAGTAACCTAATACTTTTTCTTTGTCGTCCTGTACTTATAGTGGTGTGTAGTACCGTATGGTAAAACCTGTTTGGTGCGTTCCATTGGTTGTCTGTGGTTATGTAGTCTGTCCAATCAGTAAGTGTTATTAGTTGGAATAGGTTCTCGCTTTGGAAGTTGGTAGTTATGTTTATCAGGTTGTTTTGTTTTGTTTTTGCCTTTATTAAACAGACTACACAACCACAGACAACGAAACATTTCCTCCTATATGTCACACTTCTCAATTTCTTCTGCAAAAAATGTGATTTTCGTGGCACGTTTAGCCATCTGATGTGATAAGTAGGACCGGGATTCTTGAGGACTTTTGATATTCATCAGGAATGTCAAACATACATGCATGTTGAACTTCAACTGTTCCTGAATTTCTACAGATGCATTCCTAAATACGGCGTAATTTGCCTGGACTACACGAATTTGTTTAAATGTAGACTTATTTCGTAATCGACGCCATTATCTGGTTTTCCCTTTCTGAATAACAGTAAAGAGTGTAAAACAACCGCAATTCGGTCGTCCCGACGCGTGGTCAAAAAACATATAGCCCACACTGGCACGATACATGATACTACACACCACTTGCACCCTTTCTTCGCTGCACACTTTCTCTGCTTACTCAAGACCGAAAGCAGCCGCGCAATAAAAAAGACGATTATTTTCGGCCACATACAGAATAATTCAATACAAAAGGTCTTTAAAAGAAGTCGTATAACGATACGATAAAAGTTGTTTCCAAACGTACCGCGAGGAGTAATAACTGTACACCTCACATATATACGCTGGGAACAGGAAGAAAGCCAGAAAAAAAGTGAAGTACGCACACATACAGCTGTAGGTATATCTATACCACCTACACATCCTGTACAGTAAATAACCGGCTTTACGATTATATTTGCTACATAGAGAGACATCGCGCAACAGATTACCTTCCTGAAAGCTGTGAATGGTAATCTCCCTAAAATCGCTCCCTTCGCGGCTCTGCTCGCCGGCGCGACCTCTTTTTCCTCTTTCTTTTTCAATTTAATTAAACCGACCTCGTCGCGGTCCGGCATCACCAAGTTAAAATAACACCGCGACGCGCCGCACCATTCCCATGAAAAAAGAACAACTTAGGGGGCAATCCGCGCGCGAGGGTTGAAATGGAAATGAGCGCGAGCCGAACGAACACGACTTGTAATTAAATTTAACACCGAAATAGCCGCAGCCATGTTGACGTACAGTTACCAACTGAACTTTCCTCTCAACTTATGGCTCATTCGCTCTCCAAATTACGGAATACGTACAGACAGACGCGCCTCACTGCATGTACAACCCAAGATTCGAGCTCGAAGCCTGAGGGAACCACAGACGAATTTCCAATGTCTTTCACATACAAGCACCAACTTCCAAGTTAGCCACCTGCAAATAAGTAATTCTTTTTCACTTCAAAGAAGCGTTTTTGCCCTCTCAGAATCGACAGCTACTTCATCAGGTTCTCCTGTTCCCCCAGCGTTAGCCAAATAACTGCGCAGATCCTTAAGGCGATGTCAAAAAAAAAAAGGCATAGTAATGCTTACGCTCATATTTAGCGCCATAAGACGCTTAAATTATGCACCAAAAATATGGAAAAAAGCCGAGGTAATAACGCAGCTGAAGCCAGGCAAACCAGCAGAGCAAGTAGCGTCGTACCGGTCAATCTCTCTTCTCCCAATCACGTCAATACTCTTTGAGAAACTCCTTCTCAAGAGGCTGAGGCCATTGATCGAGAAAAAAGGACCAATACCGGACCGCCAGTTCGGATTTCGACAAAAGCATTCCACAGTACAGCAAGTCCACCGAATTACCGATGTAATAGGAGGAGAGAAAGTTATGCTATGGAGTCTTTCTGTACATTGTCCAAAAGGTATCGCACGAAGGTCTCCTAAACAAGTTGAAGCAGCATCTGCCGAAAAACTACTACGATCTATTCGACTCATACCTCAGCGAAAAACAGTTTCGATGAATCAGTGACGAAGCCACAGCGCAGTGGCACAACATAGCAGCAGGAGTGCCCCAAGGTAGTGTCCTAGGACCCATTTTGTACCTCCTATTCTCTGTAGATGCACCAACGTCTAGTAATATGACAACAGCGATGTTCGTCGACAACACGGCCATATTAGTAGTGTTTGACTACCTTACCAAGGCGATTGAAAAAGTACAAAAGGCAGTTGAAAATTTCCACAGGTGGACGTGTCAATGGAAGATCTAATTGAACGCCATGAAATCATCACATATTAACTTCACCCTACGGCAGTGCAATTACACCCCAGTGACATTCGAGAGTCGAGTCATTCCACAAAAGAATACGGTGAAATATCTAGGAATGCATATCGACAGCAAACTGAACTGGCAGCAGAATCACGCCATGCAGAAACGGCAACAAATGCGGGAACGTATGCGAAACATATACCGGTTAGGGGGACGAAGATCCCAGTTATCTCTGGAGTGCAAGCGGCCACTCCATGTCGCAGTTGTGAAGCCAATCTGGACTTACGGAACATTTGCTGTCTATTACCAAACTCAGGCATAAACAGCTGTACAACGGCGAAGCAAACCTTGTTGGAGGGGGATATCGAAAATGCCCCATGCAAGCGAAAGCAAAATATCTTACATTTTGCCAACTGACACTTTAAAAATGCCGACTTACTGATACAAACATATGTCACCCAAGCAAGAAAAAAAAATGAACGAATTAACGATTTTCTTGAATTGCCAGCTACCAGTCCAAAATGCCAACTAAATGGTCAAATGTTCGGGGAAATGCAGACTACAAGGAATTATGGGTGGTCCCCTCTCTTCGGTCCACTCCTGCAGTCATGTACCACACGCATCAACTGCACTGAATGCTCTGCCCGGCTGGAAAATTCAATTGCTTTCTCATAACATAAAACTATTATAATGTTTATGTTTTTGTTGGAGGACCATTGGACATGTCACACACTATCAACACTAACTGCAGAAAGAAAATGAGGTCGCTAAGAAAGGATTTTTGAAGCCGCTCCTACCAGATCCGCTACACGGATACAAGCACTGGAGAAATCAACCAGTGAGGTTGCTCAAAGCAACATGAAGTATGTTATTGATTTTCAGTTGCAGAAGGCCGCTGCAACGGTATGCATGACATCGCTCGAAAAGAAGATACAGGCTACTGTCCCTCTCCTCCAAGAGGTCTATCCAGATTTGAAGGACGTTGCCAGTACGGTCCAGGATGAAGAAGCTGCTACTGGTTGGGGTTCAGATGTTAATGTGAGCACTCCCATCATCATCTGAACCCACACCAGCCTGCAAGACCGCTCTGGTCGTCCCGGAAACTGCCCCGGTGGCGAAGACTGTGTCCTATAAAACAGCAGGAAATGAGGCTGCTCGAAGTGGGTCAACTGTTGAGCCATTGGCTGACAAGGTGGACGCCTCCGCACGCTTGTCCACGACACCATCTAATGCTGAAACTAACATGCAATTTTAGTTCTTCCTACCTACTGAGGAAAAGCGCACATACTTCCTGCAACAGGTGGCTACGTTGAGTGAAAAGGTATTTGCACGTGTGGTTGGTACCTGACTTCTACCCACACTTTCCACATTACCCGAAAGGATGCCTCGCGCACTCAGGTCGCGCTTAACAGCTATATGGACGGTAGTTACATGACAAAGAGAACAAGTGGTCGCTTCCGGGAGGATGCGGATGACAACTATGAATGTGCACAAAGTATGGTGGAGATCACTGATTACACTCGGGAGGAGATTTTGGAAATCGTTATGTAAATGCGTTCAATCGAGAGGTCGGAACCTAAATTTCTACCTTCATCTTTTAGATGACCAGTATTACAAGGCTACGGTTAGCAGTGCAACCAGTTTGTCGACACTCAGAATGCAGAATTCAGATTTCCGCACATCAGAGCAAATTCACCTTTATCTTTCTCGGCTTCGCCAGTTTTTTTATCGTCGAACAAGTTACTACTCACACCATCAGTGTTGCCAGATTCGGTACATTTTTTCAACTTCTCTGATAAAATGTCTGGTGATTTCAACAATTCTGGTACGATTTGGCACATTTTCATTATCCTTGATAGGAGTTGGTACATTTTAAAGATTGTGACCAACAAAAATTTTTTCTGCATTTCGTTACAATTTTAAAGATCAAACCTATTTGGTACGTTTCATTTGAAATCAGATACAATCTTGGAAAATTAATTTATTGTTGGCACATTTTTCAACTTCCCATCAGGCGAAACTGACATATGTCTCTTCATTTATTCTTCATATGTGTTTTCTACCCAAACATTAGGTCTCAATTCACCCATTCCTATAAAAAATCGCTTCCTGACCTGTTCCAGACGTGACTATAAACGCTGCCCTCGGAGTCGCCTCTAAACATATGAAACTTACCGAGTTCCTTCTTCAAGCCGTTAACCAATCAGGAGCCGAACAAGCCAATTCATGAGTCAGGAAATCTGCACACATAGATAAAAAGCAAAATATTATTATAGCTTCCGGTATACACTGACAAGGAACTTAATTTGCTAATTAGAACAAAGGTGTAACAGGAAAATGCAAAAACGATGGTGTAGAATTGAGATCGAGGCTTTCCGGTGGTGTCAGTAATTTGCGAAGTGCATTATACAGCAACCATTCTTTGGTGATGTGAAAGGGAGAAAGATATACAGGGATACGTAATCCAAGATATTTCAATTTCGTATATGGTATCGACCGTTAACACTAATGGCGACAAATCCTAAAGAAACGACACTAAGTGTAAAAAGACGAGTTATATTAAAATAAATCTACATTGCCTAGGACGGTCACGCCGCGGTGTAGGTGGACCTCGGCTCACGTGGCAGATTATTCACTTGTGATTCAGAAGAAGACACGGCTGAGTATTTAGGTCCCTAACAACCTCCTGCACCACTAACATAAATTAAGAGAGAGGTCGGACAAATCCAGTATTGCCTGTCCCTGATCTAGCATGCCACTAGACCAACCGTGGGGATCTGTGCTCACCCTCCACACCGTGCAGATCGTTCAGAGCTGAGTCGTTCTGTCGATCCCACTCCAAAAAGGGGACACGTTGTATCTTCCCTCAGCGTGCACCTGACGGAACATCAAGATCAGGATATGAACATAGGAAGCACAACATCGCCTGAGCTTAGCTTCCCCAAACTCTGCATAGTGCTCCCCTTCAGTACCATTTTCCGAGTACTGTCGGGTATACATGACAGTTGTGTTGATCGATCACCGACCTAACATATCATCAAGTACTGACTAACATTATTCTACGTAACTTATCGAAGGCAAATACTCAATGAGACCCACATAAGAGGTGAGCACACTTACCCGAAGTTCAGCAAAGGTAGGCAAAATATCGCGATATGAAAATCTCAAACAAATATGAAAACTCGAGAGCGTATAGGAGCACAAAAACTAGACCGACCATGCACGATTCTACATGCCTCCACAATCGTGGAGGCCAGGACTTGGTGAAAATTATTCAACTTCTAGGGACGAATTCAAAGTCCTCGTCAAAATTTATGTACTGTCAATATTCAAAAACTATTCGGCAACTTGACAAAGGAGCCTTGGGAGAATTCAGAGACGAGACTTACGAGCTTTTTTTCTTTCTAACACAGTTTTATTTTCCCCTTGCTTTCTGCTTTCTTGTCGACGTAATTTCCCAAATTCGCCCCCCCCCCAAAAAAAATAAATAATAATAATAATAATAAAAATACGATGCCACTGGCGTATTCGCTAATTGCATCGTCTGAATTCATGCTAATGGAGGCGACATTCATACTTTGCTCGTTAAAGGATGTGACGCGAAAAACAGTCCAAACGAAAATTATGTAGAAAATCAGGGATCTCTGAGAGATCGGTGACAATGAATTCACTAACGATCGACCCAAATGATGAAACAAATATTCCATATCTACGAATCAGAGAAGAATAAGAGGAGCATGCTGGTCGGTTAAACCAGAAAATATTTGACAGCAAATTCCTGATTTGATCAGGGTTGGGGAAACATGTAATCAATTTGGTTCTGAATGGATATGTACACGTGCACACTTTTCTGCAACCAGCTCAAACGGCCGATGAGTTCGAGCGTGAAAAAATGTCCTTGTGGCTAATATGAGGAATATGTAGCTTCAAAGGCGTCAGGCCGAATACTTCCGTACATTTATGTATATCCACGCAGTTCTTACGGCGATTAACTGCGAGTCAAAATGGCTTCAACTTATGCCATTTCATTTCCTTCCCGTTCTTTCTCTCGTGCAACGAGACACAGTGGTCAATTTCGCCGAACTCATACTCGATAATGACAGTTGCGGATTTCATAGTCCACTTATCCCGGATCCCGTACAAACAAGGGGCTGTCGAGTCAGTATGTCAATACTACCTGTATACCTTCACCGAAATCACACGTGTACCAGTAAAATTTCCGGTTCGAAAACCATGATCATCACGTGTTCCGCCCCCCCCCCAATTTGTACTTCCAATCCTCGCAATTATTCCGCGTTTCACAGCACTAGGTTAATACGGCCTTTAATACTGCCTCCCTTTTCCGTCCCTCTGAAGAAATACACACACTACACACCGACACCGACAGACGAACAAGGGAATTAAATTTGCGAGATCCATCTCCGCCGACGATTCCCGCCTAATCATTTCAACGCGAACACGGTAACGAATTTTAACCTACAATATAATTTCTCGCGCAAATAATCGACGAATAATTCATCGCGACACTTTCGTCATTAGTCGCCGATTTAATTAAAATTTTCCAGCTTTCCATCCATCCTGTACCCTTATCCGTTTCGCACACCGAATAATTATAATTCAACGCCAGCTTTTCTTCTCGTCTTCTACGAGGACGCACATCAGATACACAACACACTACATTCGGCGAAAATTTACGCCATGCATTTGGGAAAAAAATTCGTGTATACGTGCAATCTCCTGTTAACGATCGTGGTAGGTATGTTTCCATCACACGAATTATATTCGCACGTATACGCTCTCGCATACGAGCCAGCCAAATAGCAATAACAGCAGGTATGTGCCTCCCTCCTCCAACCTGGGTCCCCCAATGTACATTTATAAAAACCCATCAACGCTACGTTTCGGAAAATTGTATGTGTTTCCGGTTTTAAATGAACTTTTCGCAATCGCGCGCCAAAATTATAACGTCGAACCCAAGTAAGGGTGCCCCATCAAAATCGAGTGGCGGATGAACGGTTGGTTTTCTCTTCTCCGTTGCATTGTTTAATTTGAAATTTTATTCAAACCGAGAAGCCCACCGCAAGCCCGTCGCAGAAAAACACGAAAAATAAAAGCTACAGCTTTTGCCGAACAGCTCGCCGGAAATGGAAAGTATTTCGTGCATTTCCAAGGAGTTTTCATACGTACGCAAACAATTTCCCTCCACAAAATAATGGTTTTGCACCGGATTCCGAATGAATTTTTTTGTGGACTTACACCGCTCTACTTTCACACACTTGAATGTCGGCGAAATACACGGAGGAGGGAGCAAATTTGTCGGAAAGGCAGAACAGAGAACCAGGAAACCAAGGTTTCTTCGTGAAAGGAACTGGAATTCCTATATTTTGCATGTTATGTCCTATTTCTCTAAAAACCGCCACAAAATTCCGGGGGACTTCAACAAAAATACACACCTCAATTCGGAAACTGATGATCAAGGCAAGGTAAAACATTCTCTAAAAATCACGAAACATGCGTATTTATATTCTCAAAACCATACTGATATAATCGGGTGCAGGAAAGAGGAAGGTAGCAGGGTAACTCCTTCGGGTACCAGATTTTGGTCGGCTGTATCCTAAAGGGGGAAAAGGGGAGGGAGTGCCCTTCTGCGAAAATATTTTTTGAAAATTCAAAATATGCGGCAATATTCTTGTGCAATACGGGTGTCAAAAAACATGTCTCGCACGATAATCGTGGAAGTTCACAGAATAACCCGCGCCTGACAAGTAGGTCAGGTAAATGAAGCGTTATAGCTACGCGTATGCGAATTTTTCAAATATCTCGTGAACAATTGATTTTGATGCAAAATGTTGAGAATATCATTTTTAATTCGAACGAAGTTCATATTAACTGTAGGCTTCGAATCAGAAGAATTCTCACAAAATATAACAGACTACCTTGTAGTACACCAGTTTCATCTTCGCCTTTTGATCGTCCAGTCAGAGAAGCGATTTTAACAGATGCAGCAAATCAGGTTAAACTGTATAGAAGCAACTTAAATCAACACCTTTCAGAGACGTTGCAAAGAATTTTTGAAGGAGATGGGGGGGGGGGATTCCCAACCGACTCAACTAGAAGTATCAACATTTTTTGTACTGGCACAAAAAAAAAACTCGAAATCTCTTTCTACTTGTTGGATTTTTCCAACTTTTGTTCCATATACTAAAATTTTCCAACTCCGACAGAGGCTGGGGGACAGGGAAAAACTGCCCCCAATATCTTTTTATTTTCGTTCTTGCACACTCTTGATTTTGATGCTCAGCAGGATTGAAAATAGTATCAGCACTTTCCAATGTGCTGAACTCAGAAACGTACTGTTTGATAATTCCAGGATGAAGAAACATCTCAAACTGACGAACAAGTTGGATCAATGTTTTCAGAGAGAGGTTCCTCCATCACCACCGAGGAGATGTGATGTAGTGAAATACTTTTCGTTTCACACACACAAAAAAAAACATTTTATTTCAACCACATTGTAATTAGAGCCGTAGCCAAGCAAATTTATTGGGAGGAGGGGAGGGGGGTCAGAAGTTCTTCAATTGTTGAGCAAAAATATGAGAGTTCTTAAAATGCATGACACTGCTAACTGAACCCCTTGAAATTGCCGATTTTCCAACTCATAACATGCTGGATATAGGGGCGCCCGGATGCTCTCCCTCCCGCGACTGCAGTCCTGCATTAAATGTAAACTGAAAATCTTACATACATGCCCACGATGCCACAGCAGATATGGTGGTGAACCGGGCGTGGTGGAGCGGCAGTCGCCACCTCGCCGCACATAAAATTTAACACGATGCGAGCTACTGTTTAGCCACATTTGGAATTTTCGCCATACATAAGATACAACAAATATTTCCTACTTTAAACAATTGAAATTCGAAGGTATGGCTACATCCTGTATGCAATATGTCCTAAGAAAGGGATGTAATAAAAACGTTCTTACAGTTTTATTCTCAACTTAGGTATTTAAAACCGCAGTGAGGCATCAGCTGTTATAAATCAGTAGTCAGGCTTCCATTTGGACCACAGAGAGTAAATTAGTATCTTCCTGCACACAGGATTCAACCTTCACACTTCTTCGCCTCACAACTTTACCAGCTAGTTCAGTCCCGCATCCAGCCATCCTGTACACTATCCTCTTTAGTTGATCGCCTTGGGAAACGAATCCATGCATCGTCAATGGCAATGGTTAATTGTTCCGCAATTTTACCCTTTATTTTCTTCATTTCATATTCTGTTCTTAAGGCGGATATTAGAAGATTTTAGTTTTCAAAAAAAAAGTGGCAAAATCAGGGAGGGGGCCTAATATAAATCACTCCCAAGAGTAGAGCAACAATACGAGCACAAAAAAGCGGATGGTGTTTGGTCAATTAGAAAAAGGACGAATTGAAGCTCGCACATATTGTTACCATCGAAAATGTATTTGTACTTCTTATGTGGTCATACTGATGTGTGTGTTCTCGTTTGCTTACGTTATCCTGTATTCGTTCAGTTTTGTAATTTCTAACCAAGGTGTAACGTACGTCTGCCATTACCTACCTATTACGATTATAATTTATAGCAGTACCTATACGTCTTTTCTTCATTTATTAAGTTCAACTAAACATGCAAATTGCGTACAAAGTGTTATTTTGGAGATGGTCGTGGAAGTCCTACTGCATCTATAGAAATTACCTTTCAGTCGGATTTTGGTAGATCGTTTATTAGTACATAACCCGTAGTTACTGCATAATCGTAAGAATGGCAGACGTTCCGAAGTTTTTATATGACGAGGAACGTGCGAAAGTCGAGCGCTTAACCAAAGAATTAGCCGAAGCGAACTCGAAATTGAAATCATGCGAAGAGAAATTACTAATTCTCGCGATTCGGTCTAGGATTGAAGATTTGGATAAAGTAAAATTGTGGCCCAGGAACTTTGCGACAGCCAATGTAACCAGAAGAGAGCGGTGGGAGAGGATCATGCACAGCCGGGAGCCAGAGTTCACTGACAATCCAAATGTCATCGCATTTCGCAGAATCATTAACGATCTCCATACACCCGTTCCGTTATTTATAAATACAGTTATCGCCTTGTATGGTGAATTTTCGGATACAGCGGCACATAATGTCCGCTTGCCCACAACTGTAAATGAAGCTAATATCAGGGCAATGTTGAATCATTTAAGACTGATACCAGATTATGATAGGGTGAAAACAATTGAAGCATTATTGAAACCAATACATTTTTTGGATATTACGGACCTGACCAGTTATACGTGCAATCTGAATAGGCAGTTTATCGCACTTTTGGATCTCCTTCTCTTCAGTATCACTTAGTTCGTACGCACATGCTTCACTGATGAGGCACCTGTTAGTAGATCGTCCATATAGAAATTGGACTTTATTGCGGAGCTGACTCTGGCATCCTTTGCTGATTCGGCAAGCACTTGCAAAGAGCAACAATACGAGCACAAAAAAGCGGATAGTGTTTGGTCAAGCAACAGAAACCTTCTCACAATAAATTACAGGAAAATGAGCAAAACATGGAAAATGTTACGTATGTGTCACGACAAATTAGAAAAAGGACGAATTGAAGCTCGCACATATAAATTGCAGCACCCAATTAATGCATATCCGCTTAA
This sequence comes from Acanthococcus lagerstroemiae, assembly GCA_031841125.1. Classification (NCBI taxonomy): domain Eukaryota; kingdom Metazoa; phylum Arthropoda; class Insecta; order Hemiptera; family Eriococcidae; genus Acanthococcus; species Acanthococcus lagerstroemiae. Next base: position 35,293,049 of record CM063108.1, on the reverse strand, counting down.
AATTTTCAAATTGCCTGGTGTTTTTTGACAAGTTATATCATAATGAGAACTTTTCGTTGAAGTTTCACGAAACAGGTGCGCAAATTTACCCGTTTCCGAACGTGTAACGTGTACATCAAATGTCAAATGGTACCATTTTCACTGATGTGTGCGGCTTGCATATCCGATTTGTTTTCACCGGCACATTCCCCCCCCCCCCCGTGAGCACGAAGCTCGCACCGTCTCTTTAGATATTTTTCCGAACCTAAAAATGCATACGAACTGATGTTTAATTATTTTTACAAACCGTGGCGAACTGGTCATGCGTTAAGTTATTTTTTAGTTTGATTTGCCGTCTACCTTCGCACTCACGTTTAGTGCACACCGTAAACTACGAACGTTGACCCGTCGTGTGGCTAACCAAACTGAGAAATTACTTTCATTAAGCCCGGGCGAACGAGCATAACACCTGAACCTTGAGAGATGAGAAAGCAAATCTACCATGCCCAAACACGCTAAACTACAACACAGTTGCAATACCTACAGCATTGGAAAGAAAACCTTTGAAGTTTGAATATTTAAGAGTGTGGTCCTCTAAGCGCGCAATATAGCCATACCACGGTACTTCAATCAAGATATTTACTAGATTAACAAAAGCTACTATAACAGCCTCAATAAATAGCCCAGTTTTCACTTGAATCGTTCCCTACGTTAAACACAAGGTATGTAGAACAGGATCTTAAAATTCATTTTCCAAAAGAATTTCCCGATTTTGTATAAAAACTATCTCTTCGATAGCTAATTCCTTCAGATACCGACATACGGGTGCCAAATCAGGCCCCTACCAATTTGAAAAAAAAAAAATCAGTCTACACAGAACTCCATGGAGAGCTTCTCGTATGTCTGGTTTCGAGCTAAATAACCAAGTCAGACTGGGAAAAATCAGAAAAAATCTAGATTCAACAAAAATGTTTTACATTCGGTAATAAGACTAAAATAAGACTGGGCTAGACATCAGCGTAGACTGAGAAATCAACGATAGACACAAGAAATTAATTTCTGGTATCTGAGAGGAGGGAGAAGGCCAGGTAAACAGAGGATCAGATGGATAGGCGATTTCAACAGATTTACAAAAAATAATCTTTTCCACAGACTGGCAGCCGACTGGAGTGAATCGGCCAGGTTGAGGGAATCATTTGCCCAAAAACAGGGATTTAGAAGATTTATCTACTTAATTGTAATTAAACTCCATGTACTACAACCACTTCTTATAAAATGTTATAATGCAGAATAGGACAACACACATAATAAAAAGGCAAATGTGGCGATAACTACGAGGACAGGACAGACTTTACAAATCGAGAAGCTGGAAAAGAATAGCCTGTTTAGTGCTAAATCAGCGACGGGCATGGATGACTTGAAAATGGACAATAAGCTACCGAACGGCGTTGCCCAAACAGTCAACGGGAGTGGACATCGCGTATGATGGTTTAGCAGACTGGGGGCATGTTTTAACGGCTAGAACTAATCTGGAGCAACATGGAGTATACAAGCACCAATTACTACATTATGGCCACTCCAGACCTACACATAGAAACTACGATCTTTTTCTACCGATCATGCTCGGCCAATACGCTTGGGACTTCTTACAACACCTTCACAATGATGCAAGGGAAAACTCGCGAGGAAAATCAGGTGAATGGCAATAGATGGTGGTCCAACCTCACATCCTCAGACCAAAAGATACCTACCTAAAACGACTACATGAGAAATTATAATCGTCAACACGCCAAACCCTGCATAGCTGGACAGTGGATTGTGCCTAATTAGTGCAGGAGAATTAGCTAAAAAAGAGGTGATTGATGGAATTAATTGCAGCACAGCTGAAACTTGGTACGATGGTTTAGTACCATCTTCGGGAAAGCCCCGCGATTCCCCCTTCCCTCCACCGGTGTGAGCATCACCCCCCCCCCCGAGTCCAAAAAGTGCCCCCGGAAAAAGTTTTTAGCTTGTATCTAGCTTAAAATTGAGTTATAGGTAAAAATATTCCTTACCAAATTTAAAGAGCGTAAAATTCTATACAAAAATAATATCTACATTTTTTTTCCCTCGTGAATCCCATGCCAACCAAGATAATCGGCGTTCAAAATCACACGAGCATGTAAATATGGAGTAACCTACAACGTACGCGGTATACGAACGCTGAAATAATCGCGAAAACACCAGGGGCGGAAATAGAGCGAAAACTTTAGGGGGGCTGAAGCCCCGGCGTCTACAATAACTTTTAAAAAATCCAGAAATCATATCCCCCTCCCTAAAAAAAAACAAAACATAAAAATTAGATTTTTTTCTCTGTCATACTTCCTTTGTAAGAAAAAGAATGAAAAAACAAAAAGTCTTACTGTATTAAGATTAATTTAGAAAATAAAATTTAGGGGGCTTCAATTAATTGTCTTTATTATTACAAGAATTCATTTTCATGCGAATCTACATGTATACAATTTTCTGCATTTAAACAACCTCCTCTACAAACGCGTGGCTACAAGAGATACCCACTTTACGGCAACCACAAGCTCGTGATCCCGATGTGGAAAACTTTAAATTCGTGTAAACCCACTCGAGGCCCTTAAAAAATCGACCCTCGTTAGCCCTGTCTCAACCCGGTATGTTTCCCTTCCAGCAGCCAATGAGAACGCTCCATTCGAAAGGGAGCCATCAGGTTAGCCAATCACAGCGCTAGACACTCGTGCTATACCCTTTATGTATGCCCTTTGTAGACCCGTCGTATAGCCCCCTGTATGCCTCTAAGTATCCCCTTTGTAAACTGTCGTATAGCCCCTCCGTATACCCTCTATGTATGCCCTTTGTAGACTCGTCGCATAGCCTCTTTGTTTCCCCTTGCACGGATCCCCTTTGTAGACCCGTTGTATATTCCTTGGTTTCCCCTTGCATGGATCCCTTTTGTAGACCCATCATATGGCCCTTCCATATCCCCTTCATGAATCACCTCCGTAAACCCGGGTACATCCCCTCTCGTAATTCCGATACATATGGGAAGGGATGATGGGCTCTCAGCCAACTAAAAAAAGTTTGAACATCCCTTCTATCATGTTGCACTCGTGGTTCCCTCAATTCTTCATGATGAGCACTCATTTCTGGTTGACAGTTTGTGAACTTTTCCAAACCTTGGCAAAGATGAATATGAAGCACACACGCTAAGAATCCACTGCAGCAAAACACTAGAGGTAACACCACCTCAATGAGTCAGTCGGCCTGCACTCTTCATAATTCGCATGAATGTTTGTTCGATTCGCGTTTGGACGCTAAAGAGTCGCTCTCTAGCGGCCTAATGAAATGCGGCGCGCTGATTAGTGTATTTGGACGAAAAGGTGACCAGGGGCAAAATTGTTCTGCAAAAAAACTCAAGTTGGGCTCATCTGAAAGGAAATGATAAAGGCTGACACTTTAGCTCTCTTCAATACTGAAAATGCTAGAGCTCATTTCACCTGTATGTTTTTATGGTAAGAATACCCTGATCATCTTTTCGTCCACTACACTAGCGCACCTACAAGAGTGTCCATACGCCAATAGTCATGTCACTCCAAGACTCCATATCTATTGTCTGTCTTCAATCCGGTTTCTAAAATAAGCTGGTCCATCTAGTATAGGGATTTAAAATTACAACGTTTAACGCTTCTCGCATAATGACGACTGACGAGTTCGGCGTTCGTATACCGCGTACGTTGTAGGTTACTCCATATCGCTCGTCCAATACAACAACGTCATAACTCAAAAAACGCAATTTTTCAGGAGAGCAATTTGAAAGTTTAAGGTGCTATTAAGACATGAATAATTAATGTATAACATTAACGCATTCTGGGAGATGGAATTGAAACATTATAAATGTCATTCTTGCATTGACAAGGTTTGACTCATACCTTTACTCCTATGTGCTTAACTCAAAAATTCAATTTTTTGAGTTATGACGTTGTTGTATTGGACGAGCGATATTTACATGCCTGTGTGATCTTGAACGCCAATTATCTTGGTTGGTATGGAATTCACGAAGAAAAAAAAAAACAACATAGATATCATTTTTGTAGAGAATTTTACGCTCTTCAATTTTGATAAGGAATATTTTTACCTATAACTCAACTTCAAGCTAGATACAAGCTAAAGTCTGTTTCCGGGGACACTTTTGGACTCGGGGGGGATGATGCTCACACCGTGGGAGGGGGAAATTACGGGGTTTTTCCGAAGAGGGTACTAAACAATCGTACCAAGTTTCAGCTGTGCTGCAATTAATTCCATCAAAAATGCTAATTCCCCTGGACTAAATAGAGAACAGTCCTAAGCAAGATAAGCCGACGATTTTGAACGGCATCCAAACAACACCAGATTCTGTCTATCAACCAGGCAGTGTTCCTTAAGAAATAATAAATGCATGATAAAACGTCGTATGCAAATTTCCTTACGCTCGGCCGAAACGCAGTTGCTGCGTAACTGAATCCGTCGAAATTTGTAAATCGAAATGTAGTTTCATTAGCAGCAGCTGTGAACAGAAGATCGGGCCCGTTGGTTCATTTTCTTATACATGTACACAGTATACTACAAGCGCAAAATAGCGTGCAAGTTTTTGAAACCTCAACAGTTTTGCGTCGTGTCATAATACCACCTCATCCCTGGACGGGTGGTTGAATAAGAAAGGGTAACTAAATTAGAAATAAATTAAGCCATATGGCAGCATCTGAAGCTCTAGACACTGCAGCCGAATTTTATACATATCATTTTAAGATGGGGATATGATGTTTAAAGAACAAGAGTGAAACTAGAAAAATGTCACACTTATAATGAACAGGGAAAAATCGTTAATCGTATCAATACTTGGACCCTTTTCAGAAACTTGCTGACCGTAGTCAAAATGTGAGGTGTCACGAAGAAGTCGTCTTAAGCGTTAAATCACTTATCATAGTCTGTTATTTCCTGCTGTAGCTTAGTAAACGTTGTTAGGGTTTTGCTAAGCCACTAACTGAACAGAGCAACTAGTCTAATGTCTAGGGAGGCTTCTTCGTGGCATCACTAGTGAAATTGAGGAGTGGTACACAACCCTGTCGAGAGGGGAGAGAGAAGGGGGAAATACCCCGGGCCCGGACTTTTAAGGGGGCCCGATATTTTTAAACGGCCTGAATTTCAATCATACTGTACATCAAATCAGCAGTCACTCCTTACACCATGAAAGAAACCTCATATCCCGTAGCTTATAATTTTTTCCCATCTAACAAAAGAACAAACTGAACTGGAAGGAGAGAGAAGCCCGTGGAAATTCCCCCAGGCCCTCTTTTTCTCTCTACGAGGCTGGTGGTACACGAAAGGGAACGTATAACCACGTTGTTCTAGTTATGCAGCTGCCAAGTCCATGGGCGGTCATGTTCTTGATACTAAAATATTCAGTTCGTCACAACGAGTAACTCTGTTTTCGTTATCAGTGATTATTAAAATATTTGTTAGTTCGTTACAGTGGGTAAGCACATTATTGCTTAGTTTTTACTAAAACTTGTTATAGGGGACAACGGCAAAAAAACTGTATCAATTGATAGTTCTAACGTAGACAAAACAAACTCTTCCGCGGCAGTCACAAAGTTGCTAGTGTTGAAAAGTCGCAAAATGGTTTTCAAATTCACACCACATACGATCTCTCCACTTCCTCGGTTTTAAAATACCGCCACTGTACAGAATACTCAGATCATAACACTAATAAACGAGAATAAAGCAATGATGAAAGAACTAAAATCCGACTAAAATAACTGTTTCTTGAGAAGGTAGGGCGATCTTTCCGTATTTTTGTTGAAAAGATACAACTCCCTACACGGTTCAAAAAAGGAAAAACGTAAAATAAATAAAAATAAATAAATACATTGGTCTATTGCAGGCAGAATACAGAAATGGAATAACAGGAAGAACTACTGCACATAGAGGCAAGGCTTAGAAACAAAACATCAATACCCAATTTCTACTGAACTCAATTTCTTACAGGACATGGAAACTTCGGAGAATATCTCAAAAGATACAAAATAACAGAAACAGACACTTGCATAAATTGTAAAAGCGATGAAACAGATACACCCAACCACACATTCTTAAAATGTCCAACTTTCAAACAAATCAAGGCCAACATGCCATAAAAGAAACCAATCAAAAATGGTTCACAGAAAGAGAAATCACACAAAAAACCATCAATTATGTTAACGAAATTATGAACAATAGAGAAAAGTAGGTATACATACTCGTAACTAGGTACAATAGTTACAGCAAAAAGTCAAGTGGTAAACCATATAAAATTGTAATGACCTGCGGAGCGTCGATAAGCTCAAGAAGCAAAAGTGGTCCCCAGGTCAGTACAGTATATACTATAAAATGTAAAATATATATACCCATCATTAATAAATAAAACACGGTTTCCTTGGAATGCTTACACTTTATTCTCATTTTCATGATCTTGCACCCCTACGGGCCACGATTTTCCTTACTCGAACGGTATTCTTTCTACTGGCTAGCTTGATTGGGAAAGAGGCTCCTCCTCTTCGAGTTACTACGCTCCAGTCTACAGGTTTGACTCCAGCCCAATAAAATTATCAACATCTGGAAGAGTAGCAACTGCTCTTTTTTTGGAGGAGGGGGAGGGGAGAACAAAAAAGTTCCTGATTTCGAAATTCAATATTTTTTTCTAGTTTGGGAAGGGATGAGAGTTGCCCCAACTTATACTCGACAGACAAGGAAAAGTAAAGTTTTTAGCTTTGGAATTATTTTCTCGGGTTCTCGGGGAGGAGATATATTCCCACACTCTAGTTATGCCACTGGCTCAACGTATGAATGACGTGGAACGAGTTGTAATATGTAGTTTGAAAAAATCCTAACAGAGTCGTTTGTAGGATGAATATGAGCAAATACCTAAATTCGCTTGCAACACCTTAAAAAATTCAATATCACCACATCTGCTTGTATCACCTAACTTTAGAAATCGCCCACAATTGTTCATCTTTTTGTGAATCAGAAGAAGTAACAACGAAAAAAGAAGCTGTAGGTAGTAGGTAACGCTTCAAGGAGTCGAACTGTTGATTAATGAACTTGGAAATTGTCCTACAAGAATCTCGTGGTCATGACTAGAAAAGTCCTGATCAAAATTTCATAAACTTCAGCAAAGTACTTGCAATAGTGTGCAGTTTCAAAATGGTCCGGCACTAAAGATTTTCATTTATTTGTTCATAGATTATGTGCTCACAGAAACTAATTACAACTGACAGTTCAGGACTCTGTGCACAATTACTTAAAAAACAGGAATGACCAACTGACTCGCAAAAGAAATGCAGAGACGGTGGCTATCAATGTCTTTAATAGAACGGTGTCAGCGCCCATCGCTATGTCTACAAGTTCAGTGAGTAAAACAGAGGTAAGTCTGTCCCCATAATGGAGGCAAGTAGAACAGAAGCATCTAGTTCTCTTTGTTAGTCACTCTCAGCATTTTTTACGACTTCGACTAGAAATTCCGAGAAAACTGTATAAAATGTGATCGTTTTCTTCATCTACAGTAATTATTAAGTGCCACTATTTGATTATGAAAACTTGTTCATAACTGAATGCCACACATCACGTATCTATATTCCACCAGAAATATTGTACATGAATATGAAATACATATAATTTTCATTACGTCGGGAATCATATTATATTTATTATGAGAACGATCGCGTATATTTGCTACTTTTCTGCAACCGTGAAGCCCAGTATACGGTACGCCATGCTAAACCATAAAATACAGCGTCCTGCCTATTATGACCGCTATCTGGCACACGCTGCGCTATCATCACAGCTGTTGGAAATGCAAAACCTAAAACACTTTGCGTATGCTCAGCCAGGAGTAATCGTTGAACCCAGAATACATTCAGCATTTAGAAACCGTTCATCATTGGGTACATTCAGTCGCTATTTCAGGTAGACTTTATACTGACGTACTGACCGACACTTCCTCAGGTGATAAATTCTGTCAATTTTGATCCAATGTACGTCCATGTGTCTCGTACACTATAATCGTGACGTCCTGTCGAAGTTTTGTCAAGAGTTTAGGAGGGCCCAAGTACGTATCATCTTACCGCACTCCACCATCCTAAAAATTCGTGAAAAGATAGTTTTCTGTGTTAAGTGGTTATCAGGCATAATTCCATAAAAATAATTTCCAACACCATGGCTGTCCATTCATGTATTTTTCAGCTTCCTTCCCCAGCCCGTAAATATGTCAAGTTGCCACCCGTGGCTTCTTCACCCACAACCCTGACTAACGACGCATGACATATTTCTCGACTGCAACCGAACTTTCACGGTGTAACTTTGCAACAAATCCGAGAATTATTAGCAAACTGTTCCAATTTCTGATGCATCTATAGAGCGGTTTGATTTCGTGTGTCGAAGCCATTCATCATCAGCGACAACGAAGATGGCGATAAAATGCTAGACGGGCCAACTCGCAACGTTTAAATTTTTAATTCGTTGCTACTTTTTTTCCCTTTTTCTTTGTCACCGACTCAGATCCAGCGTGATATATGATTCCGAGCGAAAGGTACCATTTTTCCGAAAAAGGAAAAGAATGAGAGAAAAACTTACGAGGGCAAGGGCGAGAAACGTAGGATTGTTTCCAGTCGATAGCGAAATATTATAACTCTATTCCACGCGCAAAGGTGTGTCGGGTTGACTGGCCTAATTCGAGTTCACGCGTGGTGAGTTCCTGGGCACCGGCAAGTTCGCCGCTGTTGAGTACTGGAAAAGTTCGCGTGCTGCTTCCAGAGCGATATATCGCATCGATGTTCATAAAAAATGAAAAGCTCTCACTCTATGAAATGTCGTAGCGTTGAATAAATACGTCCGCGTGAACCAAAATACTTCTCATTATTTTTACATCGGATTCCCCCGTCATTTCAAAGGAATTCTCCACGCTGCGGGCCAGCTGAGGGCACGTTCCGACCTTGACAAGAGCTACGGGGTCATGAGCCAACCGGTAAGGTGATGTTTAGCCGAGTGTTTCAATGTTGAAAACTCTACTGCAATCATGAGTACGAATACGCGGTTCAAAAGCTATTTCAAGGGAGCCTCTAATCAATAAGGCAGCCGAGAAAAAATTTGGGCCCGAGGGAAAAACATAAAAAGTTTTTTGATTTTTATCAGTCCTTTCTCGGAAATTATGAGTGGGCTCAAAGATCCAAAATAACATCAGATAATGTAAAAACAGATCAAACGATGGAAAATCCGGGCTCCCAAAGATGTCCGAGCCGGGGGAATCTCCACTCTCCTCAACCCTTTAGTCAAACCAGCAATTCAATGACAAGGACAAGATTTACAGTAAACTGTAAATGATAGGATTGTTGCCTCGTTAAAAGTTACAACTTGAAATACAAACGTTCGAGATTGAGGTGAGAACATTAGAAAATTGAGTCCATAGCTCGATACGCGATAGTCGACGAATAAAAGTAAAAATTCATTAAAAACTGAACAGAAGATTCCACTATTTCGTGATTCGAACATTTAAGAAGAATACAGTCGAAAACCTTCAATAACTCAACTGAAATGCACCCAAGATCTTTTTTACCTTAAAATTTGACAACTCAATTTCACTTCAATATGACTAATGAGGAAACAAGATGAAAATAGAAACGAACCTTTACTCCTCATACCTTCAACAAACATTAAGTCCTTTCTAATTATTGTCAGTAATATGAAAATAACCCTCGAATAACTAACAAGGGTACACGGAGAGTCTGTTTTTCTATTCTAATCTTTTATGCTACACACCATTATGATTTATGATCACATGTTGGAACGATCACATAGGAACTTTAGGCTAACGCTAATAAACGAAAGAAAAAAAAGTCAACATAGGCTCCAATCAAGATTCTTTCAACACGAGGATAGCTCATTCCGAATGCAAACCACAAAATGCGGATGTCACCCTAGTGCTCAGCGTCTGCTGTGTATATGTGACATGCCAGGAGGAAAGGGACCTGTGCGCAAAAAAAAAACGAAAACATTTTTATGATAACAACTGTTTTTAACTGTTTTTGACTAATCTTTGGCCACTCTTTCGCGTGGTGTTGTAGAAAAAATCCTAAAAAATTTTCCCAACCTGCTGTAAGTCTTCAAAGTTGAGTGTCTCGGAAAGTGAAAACTTTATCAATTTTGTTTATTCGCTATCCTGTAAAATGTACATTTTTGCGCACAGGTCCCTTTCTTCTTGGCATGTCACATATGATACCTACACACACAGATGCACACTTCGACGCACGATTATACTAGTACAGCCACAGCACAGCACTATAGTGACCTCAAAAAAACGTAGCGCCTAGGAAATGAGCTAACCTCCAGTTAAAAGAATCTTGGTTTGAATTTGCCTCAAAAATAAATCTTGGACGCATTGGTGAGTTTCTTCATTCGCAAGTACAGCGTTGTTTATTACCATCCTCCTAACACTGATACACAGCATTTCCTTAAGTGCGGTAAAAGGGGAAGACCCGATGCCAGCGCACCATCCATCGGTCCGGGAAGTCCGAACAGGGTATTTGCCTCGCAAAAACCCTAAAAAGGAAGCTGAACTGGATCTCTTCTCCTGATTTTTTATTACGGTGACTTCACACCAGTAGCATAAATGAGGCGTAATCTGGCTACACCCCCTCCCCCGAGACAGAATAAAACTTTAGTGGTCAAATCATTGAGAAACCGAAAAACTGTTCGTGAGTGAAAATTTGAACGTTCAAAAAAACTTTATTTTCTTCGGTAGTGGTAAGATTCATTCACCGGGGAGATGGGGAGAAAGAATCATTTCATGCTTCCCAATTATGCTGTGTCAGAACTGTAGCATAGCTTACCACCACATTATACTACCGGAGACGCACGGACACCGAAAATGAATTATAGTAAATGAAATTAAAGAGCGCATTCGCCGATAATTCGCTAGTAATGCCGTTCCTTCTGCAATGTCACCGATGACAGTATTCGCCGTACTTCGCGTTCTTACAGGCAAATTTCAACTGTCACAGTTCACATTTCACACCTATAAGTCTACTGCAGTATTTAGCCCGCATATAAATTGGTTCTCGTAATCAGTGTAAATCTAATTAATTGATTCGCCAATGTATTCACGAGCCAGGTGCTGGGTGTCGCCGTTCAGGCTTCTCAATTAATTAGTTCTGTTCGTTTTTAATTAGCATACTGGATGCGACGACGTCCATCATGTTCCATGATATGGCACACTGGATAGAAACGTAAAACGCTGAATGAGGGATGCAGTATCATCAGTCATTGTGGCTAACAGAACGCCTCGTGACCGTGCAGCCACGGCCATTACGAAGCACACCGGGGGCCCGGCAAGTGATATCATTGCTGTCCCGTACGACTCTTATTACATTCGATCGAAGATTCGGGTCATTTTCAAGACCACATAGACAACTTATCGACAATAAAAATGCAGCACGGTCAAGTCGAAGCAATTACAGGGTGTCTAACAAGATTAGTTGACTTTAGTTGACCATTTTATCCCGTTTATTAAAACACATTTTGCTCGTTGTTCGTAGTCTATAAGTAGACAACACCTTTTGTACACTGATCTCTCATTCATTACCACAATTCTTTGAAAACTGAAAAGGGTGGTCAAATTGTTTCAAATAAAGTCACATTTTTTAGAGACTGTCAATAGTACGTACCAACACCAGTTGTTCGAGGCCTACTGACCAACATTCAGAAACAACTTCATGTTCGAGTTCACTAAATCTCACATTCCCGAAAACTGTGTTCAAGTTCTCGGAAATGGAAGGTCGAATTCATGAACTGAAATCAGTCTACAGATGATCAGTGTTTGATGGGATTTTTTCTCCTGTTTTAATGGACCATTGTTTGAAATTATCCAAAATAATTGTCTTTAAAAGACTTTTATTGACCTCCCTCCAAATCGTGGTCTTCAATTGACTCAGTTAACCCATTTCAGACACCCTGAATTACATTTAGCTACGAAAATCGAATGATCTCCCCCGGTTAATCAAGGTGCAAAGCTTGTCTACAAGAACTGAAAAATAAACAAAACGTGACTTTTCCAAGATTCAATTTTTATTTTATTTATTTTTTTTCAGATCTTACAGTGCAGAAGAGTTAGCTCTCCGTTGACCGGCAAAAAACTTTTTAATCCAAATTTGTGTCAGTTCCAAAAAAATGTACTGTACCTACTGTATTGTGGAAACATCTCCCGAAAACGAACTCTACACACCACACTGGTTTAATTTGTCGAGTTGTTAAAGAGAAGACTGTACCTTCAACGGCTGTCTTTTAAAATTGCTAACTGTTCCTCCTTAGCATTTATTGATTTATTCAACCACAATTTCTTTACATTAATAAAAAAGTTTCATCTCAGTAAAAATAGGAGTTCTCAAGTCAATAAGCTTATGATCCAAATTTCAGCTTTTAACAAATTAAAAAACCATAACTGCAATTGAAGAAAGAAAATAACAAGCCTTCTACATGACTGGAGGGTAGCCTTGTATGGATGTGAAACGTAAACCACAGGAAAACCAGAGAAGAGAAGGATCGAAGCTTTTGAGATGTGGTGCTATAGTTGGATACTTAGCATCAAATGGAAGGATAAGGTAATAAATGAGGAAGTACTTAACAGAGTAGGAGGTAAAATGGATACTTGGAATTGTCTGAAGAGAAGGAGAAATACACTAATAGGACATGATTTGAGGCACCCAAGGGTGCGTTCAGAAACTATCACCGAAATGCCACCGGTTATCTCTATCTCACTCCACTTCCGACTGGAGTACGGTAGAGTAACCGAGATACAAAATTATCGGTTACTGTTGGTTGCACGTTTCTGAACGCGCCCCAGGAATTACATCATTGCTGCTAGAAGGAAGAGTGGAGGGAAAGAATTGGGTAGGTCGGCAAAGATTCCAGTATGTTCAACAGATAATCAAGGATGTCAAATGTGTTATTACGAAATGAACGAACTTGCACGTGATCGAGGGAAATGGAGAGCTGCATCAAACCGGTCGTAAGACATAACCTCATCATAATCTACATGACTACGAGATATTTCGCACAAAACAATATTTTTCCATGACTTCCATGACCTGTAGATCCTTATGTAAAAAAGACAGCTGACATCGAGGACATGCAAAACCACATATAATTCTTCCGTTTTGATTACTGCATTACACAAGCGATGATTGTGAAGACACAGAAACCGAAATTTGGAAAATTCAAAACTCCGAATTCCGTCTGGTAGAAATGGTAAATTGAAATAATTAACTTTAATTTTTCAATTTTGCAAATTGTTCAGAAGAATTACGATGAGAGATTATTGAATTATTACCCTAGCTGCACCTTACCAGGTTTTTCAGAGGAGTGAGAATATCTAATGAGAAGAAACCGAAGGACGCACTTAGGTTGGCAAGTACAATCAACGCCTTGAAGCCACTGACTAGAACACTTGCTGGAAAAGCGTGTACTCGAAATAACAAATACCACCTTTTACTGACTATATTACCAATACAGCCAGTTCAGCAGGGAAAACTTTAGTTTTATTTTAGACCAGTATGTGAACATATCCTTGTATAATTTACGAACATGTATTTTGAAGATTTCAAAAATATTTCGTACGTTCGTCCGACTATGGTCGTTTCAAAAATCTAGATACTGCAAATTGGCATGTTTCAGCAACGAGCAATTCTAAGAGATTTTAATTCTTACGAGAACAAAGATTTTCATAAAGAAGCCGGTTTTTATTGATGAACTTGCCTACTTCTGATGACTTACTATCGCACTATCTGTTAGTTTTCCAATATTCTCAGTAGTCAACTGCAATAATAGAAATTAATGTAGAAATTAAATTAATAACTATATTTGATTTAACAATATGGCTTTGGCAACAAGATTATAAAAGACGGCATTTTCTTTTTTTCGTTGGTTCCGGGCGCACCAGCGCTGCTAGAATCGCTTCATCGAAAACATCCTTCAAATTTTTCTATAATAAAGATAATAAAAATTTTGAAAAGACAGTTACGGCGGGAACATGAAAAACATTTTCTATTCTCTAATCACAACAGCGAACAACACGTCGGCATAGGTAATAGGTATAATATATTATCGTGTAAATTAGGTACAAATACAGCATATCAATAATTACTTGTGATAAAGCCGAACACTCGACATATTTAACAGCCTTTAATTCCTTCGCTAGTTTCTCTCCTTGTTCGAATATCACTGGTTTCTGTTTGTTTTTTGCTAGTATCTCGATGATCGCCGCATCTTCCCTCAAATCAATTTGAGTTCCAACTAATAAAAACGGCGTTTTCCGACAATGATGTCTTACTTCGGGTACCCACTGGAAACGGATTAGAATGTGGAAAATAAAATAGAGACTACGCTCCGGAACATATAAATGGCAGATCCCGTATTTATGATAAGACATTAAAAGTTTACATATTAGATAATACACAAGAGTCATCTCTAAATCCACCTTAATTTCATCAACATTCGTCAGGACCTCAGGACCCATACATCCGAATACACAACAGTACACAATCATTTCTAGACATCAGAAAGTCACTTATTTCGATGAAAACGTCTGTTATAGGCATGCTCATATGTACAGTTTATTGGATCTTGACCAGTCAATTGTTTGAGCAAAAATATCGCTTTCCATTACGAGTATAGAAACAGAAGAGGAAAAGTTTCTCAGATAACAGAGATTTGTTCAAGCACAAGCCTAGACATTTCTAGCTATAGACAGTCACCAATTTCGATGAAAATGTCTGTTACAGACATGATCGTATACAGTTTATTGGATCTCGAACTGTTAATTGATTGAGCAAAAATATCCCCATTCATTATAGCGAAACAGGAGAAAAAAAGTTTCTCAGAGAATAGAAATTTATCTAAGCATAAGCCCAGACTGCTATAACTATATTCGCACTTATCCACGCAGAAACTGGACCTTTTCGAACAACCGACTTAATAATGAAGAAGTTACTTGATTAGAAAACGCATGCCTTAAAACAGAGCATCGATAAAATTGAATAATGGTTGGTTGATAACAGACACAATCGAACTTGATCTATGTATACGGCCGAATTTCGGGATGAGCCTATAGAGTTATGATTTTGTGATACGTCAGCCGGGACCAATCTGGAACTCTGAAAACGCGAACCCAATGAGCCGAACTACATTTCAACCTCATACTTTGGTATTCTTGACAATGTTGATTTGTTCGAGATGAGACAATTGTGAGCGAGAAGTACAGTTCAGAAACGGGTTACAGTCCGTTCCAGATTCGTGGCTAGGACCCTAAAAATCTAAATAAGCAATTTCCTCTTATTGAAAGTGATGTTCACCGGTTTTGTTGTTTTTTTTTCATCAGGTGACAAAAATAAAACGAGTCCCACGTTCTAATAGAACCAAGCTTGAAAACTGAAGATTTGAAAGTCAAGAGACATCTAATTCATTTAAATTACAAATGTGTTATTACGCAATTGTTCACCATAGACATTATAGATAACATAAACCGCACTTAGTGATAGAATTTATGCAGTTTTCATTGTCATCAGTCTCGGCCAACATATGGAGAGGAAGTGGAGCGGCAACTGGGCTGTAGATAGTAACAGAAGAGGAAATAATAATACCAGTTTGACCAACAAATAATGGACTGATGTATAAACTGAAAATATCAACTGAAGGAAAAATAATCGTTAAAATGCGATGAAATACAGATTAATGATTCTCTAAAGCTAAGTTCCCACTCCACTTAATCTCCATTAGTGCCAAGTACTTTTTTTAACTCGAAGAGCAGTATGTATTATTTATAAGGTCTATGTTGTTCACCATCAAACTTCAAATAATGAAGCTTGTAAGACCGACAAAATAGACCTCAAAGGAGGCAAAACATTTTTAATTCACCCCCCGCCCCCACAAGAATAGCATAACAGGTGCAATAAAAGTTGATTTATCTAATGCAAGTATCTCCCTGTGAATACGATAGGAGAATTATTTACCAACAGTTTAATATAATCTATACCAACATTTCTTTAGTATAACTAAGCTAATAAAGCCTTGAAGAATTTCAACGGTCTTGGGAAGTCCTATCATAATGTAGGCGATTCCAAGAGTCTAAACAGAGTTTTAATAGTTCACGGGACTAAAACAGAACCTGCAACAAGCTCTTGAGAGTATCCAAGAATTCTGACGAGACTTAACAATGTTTAGAAATATCTAGTCTTATGCCTTTAATATTCATGAACCATAGCAAGTCTCCACAGATATTAGAGTCTTTCCACGTTTCGAATATTCTTCATATCAACGAATTTCACCGAAGCTTAACACCGATTTAATTATATTTGTGCTTAATAAAATCTTAATGAATTTTTCACAATTTTTCACAGCCTGTAAGCGTCGAACAAGTTTTAATAATCATTAACGAGTGAGGATCTTCTACGAACCACCAAAAAAGCATAGTTTACATGTTCATCATCCCTACACTATGCTACGAGTGCCAAACCTGGACGCTAAAAAAAAGAGAGCCTAAACCTTTCAATCACCTAAAATTCAATGAAAATAATGCTTGAAATAAGACTGGTAAATAAAATCAAACAAGACAAAATTAAGAAACTACCTCTAACTGGAAATATCGAAACGGATGTAAGGCCACAAAAATGGAATTCGGAGGGCACGTGAGTAGAATGAAAGATGGCTGATGGACTTATAGGGCCTCAATTTCATACAGAACCTGGGAGGCGACCCGAGTAGAATGAAAGATGGCTGATGGACTTATAGGGCCTCAATTTCATACAGAACCTGGGAGGCAACCCACAAGACGATGCGACTTAAATAAATTTCCAGGCGGAGAAAACTTTCAAAAAATAGCACAAAAACGAAAAGAATGGGAGCGCCTTTGGGTAATCGTTGCACAACATGGGCCGAGGTGGCGAGGGCTATGCTCCAGCTAGAAAAAATCTGATATAGTTGATTTTATCAATGTATCATATTGTACTTCGTTTGAGTGCAGATTTAATTACACTTTTAACAGAATCCTAATGAGTTTTATCACAGTCTGGAAGAATCTGAGCAGAATCTTGAGGAGTCAATTTACAGTTTGAAAGTCTTGATAGATACGAGATAAGTTCTAACGTACCCGAATTAGTTTTCAAAAGTAACAATAGAATCTTCACGGGTTTTGATATTTCCAAGTGTAAAAGCGTTTCAACGAGTCTTAAAAGAATTTTAAAACGACTCATCTATCATCGTCGTCCGAAAGAGTCCTAACTTAACGAGTTCTAAAAGAATTTCAAATAATCCAATATACCTATAAGGAGTCTCTCCAAAATCACAAAGAGTCCCACCGAAGCGTAATTTGCTTCAGTGAGCTTTGCCGAGTCATAAAAGTTGCAAAGTCTCCCCAAATCATAACGAGTTTTGAAAACTCTTCAAACGTTTTCACAAACACGGGATGACTACTCGAAATTCCAGGAAAAATAAAGGGAAAATGACCTTATCAAATTTAGAAAATGATCGGGAGACCATTTGCAACTTTTTCCATCTTTTTGGCGTTTCTCTTTTTACATACTAGTCGTCATGTATTTTCAACCCCCTTCACCACAAAAAATTTGAATTTAAATTAGAGATAGAAATAAGGAGTAAACACATAACATTCGACTTTCTTCTTGCTTCGGTGGTTATACCCGCGCACTTGTGTTTTATAATATTTAGTCATTGTCCTTCTCAGGACATAACTGATGTGGAAAATGACCAAAAATTACCTTAGATGACTCAGGAGAAAATGACCAAGTAGTCACCCTAAGAGCATTAAAATCTTGTCAAGAATTCTATAAAAGTTTGAAGTTTTCGAACTCAGTCTACACAACACTTTCAATAGGTCTCCAGATGACTTAGGAGAAAATGACCAAGTAGTCACCCTGAGAGCATTAGAATCTTATCAAGAAGTCTACAAGAGTTTTAAGTTTTCGAACTCCGTCTACACAACACTTCTAATAGGTCTCCAGATGACTTACGAGAAAATGACCAAGTAGTCCCCCTGACAGCATTAGAATCTTGTCAATAAGTCTACAGAAGTTTCAAGTTTTCGAACTCAGTCTACACGACACTTTTAATAGGTCTCCACATGTACGCGATGAGTCTCAGTGTGGTTTCAATGCGACCTAACCAGTATTAAGAAGCCTGAACAAAGTTATAACATATTCGTTAACTAAGGCAATCACGTACTTTTTTCTTCACATTTGTAACTGAAGTCGGCGAAATAACGGAAAAGCACACCAAAAATACATCAGTCTGCGTATAGGTAAGTGGTCTAATTCGATCGTAGTCTTCCTGACCTGCAATGCACATTTCATGATAGTTTGGTAAGATACTCGTACCATCGCATGGATGTGTACATTCGGGAAGAGAAACACTAGCATGATTACGTTACCCGCTGTATCAAATAATCCAAGAGCATACGGTTCATCTCCTATCATAACAGCCACCGCATAGTTATCAAACACCTGAAAACATTATTTATACGCCTCACTTTTTTAGATGTTCTAGTTACGGTAGATATACTCGCGTAAACGTCGAAGTGTACATAGTACTGATCAAAATTCGACTCAATAGAATAAATGCGAGTTCTGATGTTTTACAGAAACAACACTTACAGTTGGCACGTATTTCGACGGAAAATGGTTGGTAGTGTATGAGACGAGTAAACATGTTTTACCGACTCCTCCGTCACCAACTACCACGCATTTTATGGTCTGCATGACGAGACGAGCTCTTTGACACGGTACCAAGTCAATGGTTTCGCGGTAATACACTAAGGAGTGACTTCAGTTAACAACAGCGAATACGGAAACGAACAAACTGATAGTATCTTTCGAACCAAAAATCGGACAAAAATGAATGCAGTAAGCAATCATCCAAAACGGCAGCTTTCTGTGCTTACAATATGATACGTTGATAAAAGGTTTGCTAACACATACGCGCTCAGCAGTGCAACATGAGCTTCTGGCCACTCTCGATTTTCTCTCGAATTGTACGACTCCAATCGTCGCCCTGTTGGCGTGATATTTATCTCACTCTTCCTTTCTTATTTCCCCTCTCTTCCTTTCAACCCTGTTAACAGGTAGCATTTCAAAAAGTAATGCATTTAGTTCTTTTGTATGCAAACTGGTTGCTGAATGTATAGGTAGATTCTTTCTTCTTTATCCATTGTTTGTCACTCCCGAACATGCTAGATGACTTTTCTAACTAAATTCTTTGATAATGCTGAAAAACTCAGCTACCTGGGGATGGGATGGTGAAAGGCGAAATGTCTTCTTCGACGAGAAAAAAAGATATTTGGTTCATCACTCGACCAAGGACGTATAATAGAACTGGATATTGAACCTGACTATCGATAAGACATACAGTCGTGTAGCGAGAAGACGGGTAGCGAAGCTACATATTTTACATTGTACTCATGAGGAAACACGATTTTAAAAAAATCATACTCCTAGAAAATTAATGGAATGAGTTAGATATTTCAAATTTCAGGCACGCATGTTATACTTGTCAGCCACCTTGTAGTAATTTTTGGAAAACCGAAATTGGCATTGTTAATGGATGTTAGTGACATGAATCTGAGACGAGGTATAAGTACTTTTTGAATGCCGAAAACGTGATGTTTAGATGGAATTTCGTTTTTTCTGATTATAAAGGATTATGTCTAGCATTTTCTTGGATGAAAAAATCTCCTTCGGTCTTAAATACAGATTGAAAAATTCCAACTTGGAAATTTCAAAACGAAATTTATTCAAAAGATTATCAGAATAGGAGTTCTCTCAATCGCTGATTTAGAATCTCACTTTAGTTTTAGGATTGAAGATCCGACCCAAATTTTGAAATTGAAAATCAAAATTTTGTTCTAATCAAAGTAGAACAACAAGCCGAGTTACTTGAAGAAACCACAGCCGTAACTGTATGAAAAGATTTTAGTTTACATATCAAGAAATAAAGAACTCTTGTAGTATTTGATCTAACAATGTCTCAATGTGACAATAAATATGAAAAATGAAGAATAAAATTTGAATATTATAATAATAAGATGAACACCTAATGGACAGAAAAAACTGGTTGAAAGTTTTGAAATAAAAATAATATAAATTGGCTGTATGTAATTATTTGTAAAACTATTCTGCTTAATTTTTTCAAATGTGAAAATTTGAGCGAAACCATTAATCTATTCACTCGAAGTTTTTCCCATTTTCATCAATCTGATAAATATGTACGTCTCAATCGAAAGAGCCCACTTTTGTCGGTATGCAGTTAAGAGAAGGGAGTTACACTTTTCGAATGAAACCTTAACCATTTCTGTAGCGTAACAAAAAGATATATCTGATTTTTGAAAATGAGGTACGAAAAAGTTGTATCTCGAGAAAAACTCTTTTGAAAGTTCACAATGTGATTAAGATTGAAAACTTCCTTTTTGTCATAGTACAACTGTACTTTTTGTGGATAGAAGCGTACATAGTACTGGGGAAAGGGATACAATTATTACATAATAGAATTACTCATTTTGTTTTCAGTTCACAAAATGCATTGGTTCTATGTGTATAGCAAACATAGTACGAGTACACAGACGGAGTTACGGCTCAGTTTCTGCAGCAAGACTCTGCTAGTGTCAAAAGGTAAGTCCACTTCATTTCAGCATTATCAAATTCGCAGATTCAAATTGTAAAACACTGTAACTTCCTTGAAACACTGGAACCCTTTTGAACTTTTTTGGTAGCTTACTGTCTTTAAAAGCCAGAAAACAAAGGCCGACAAAGTAGGCCCTTTTGCACGAAATTGGTTATTCTTCCTTTTGTTCTTGTTTTTTCCATCGCAACAAGGCCGGTATCATATACCTACTCCCATGGAAGACATGAAGATCATTGCACTCTATGAACTGACTGTTGCAGAGGAACCAAAAGCTTGGGCCCTTTCTGTTTCTACACGAATGGAAAACCCCTAAATCCGATTTTTCAGTTGAAATTTAGAAAAATGGCTGTAAAGCCAAAACTGTGATCAAAAGACTACAGATAACACCTAGACAACACTATTCTTTTTAACCATAGGTATATAACATTTATCGATTTCATCAGTGAAAAAAATTTATTTAGAGGAGGAAGCGTGAAGCACCTAACAACAAAAATTTTAAACCTCTACTTCGACCTTCTAGCAAGGTATGTTTTCTGGCAACTCCGGAGTTTTGTGGCAAAGAGTAATCTAGTACATTGCCTCGATTTTACTACCTTCCAGCTTATTTTGGTCGTTAGTTAGTACACTGTTCTACTGCGGGTCTTCTGTTTCACGTAGCCCATTTTATTTTTCGATTCAATTTTATTGTCGGCAATTTCTCGAAAGTTTCACTAACACTGTTTGTACTATTTCAAAATGCCAGTCCCGCACACAATCGGCAGTATGCAGTTCGGTATTCTGGGTCTGTGTTCTATGCCACCTTAATAGTCATTTATGCCAAATGTTCCAAATTCAACTTGGGTGAGCTCCGTCCAGACCCCGCTAGTCTATCTGTTGGAGGCATGCTCTTTCTCGATTCTGAACAGGCGGTTATACATATTTTTCCATCTTAAGAAGTACTGATCGATGCCTACGTCGTTCCTGTTCCGCCATGATCTTCGATCAGCAGTTTTCTTCAAAATTACGGCATCGTCATAGTTTATCAATACTTCTTTTTTTGGTCTCCATTTTCAATTCATCTGCTTTGATTTTTTTTTCATTTGGTTGACCCTATCTAAGGTAAGGCTTTTATTATTTTTATTTTCATAATTTAAGGTTATCAGGGAAATGGCCAAAATGGGCTTTGCCGCTCCTCATGGTCCCGAAACGCGACCGGAGCTGCACATTGTGCGTTGATTGTCAGGCTCTCAACGCACAAATTGTGCCGGACCGCGTTCTGTAGCTCAATAATCCTGAATTTTCATAATCAGCTGGTTGGTAAATCCACGTTCACTAAATCAAGACATCCACGAAATACACTATCACATACCAGTCGCCCAGCACGATATCCAGAAGACAGCTGTTATCACTCCTTTCAGACTGTTTGAGTTAGATAAAATTGCAGACATTCATGAGTTTTATGGATCATATCTCACGAGACTTCCCCTTAGATCTCTATCTCGATCCTTATCGCGCCAGCATCCGAAATCATCGAACCTGCGTGGAATCTGTGCTTCAGGCTCTGGACACCTATGGATACGCCTGATCGCCATCAAATGCAGTTTTGCTTGGCCAGAATTTTCGTTCCTCGGGTTACACCGTATCTGCCTAAGGTATTCCTCGAGTCTCCATGTCCAGGAATCGTCACCGAAGTCCACCGTATCCCCGCGACGACAAATTACAGAGTGGCCCACTCAATTTCTTTTTTCAAAAGAATTGCAAAAGTGACTAAAATTACCAAAAAAAAAAAGTGACCATTATCAGACCAACATACTACTTTTTTCAAAGACTTTTTAAAAACAGTATATATTATACAGTAGTAGGCACATCTATGGAAAAAGTGATACGAAGAAGTTTCTGTAAGTTTCTTCTTCTCCCACCTCTAAATCGATCCTTCATATTTTCTAATTTGAGAAAACATTTAATCACATTTCTTATAATTCTAATTCAAATCAGACCTCGGATTAATGCACGGACCCGTCAGGGCGGAACACTTTTGTGTGTTGAAAATTTTTGAGGGCAAGGGCAAGCAATTATTTTAGCAACGGCTCAAAAGGAGGGGGTGCTTCTAAGCGAGTGCCCAGGGGCGCTCACGACCTTAATCCGACCCTGATTCAAATGTGTAATCGTGATTATTTGAATTAAACAATTTCGAATGAATGTTTTAGTTTCAAGTTTAAAAAATTCGAATAAATAGTTACATTTTTGAATTTAATAATTTACATTTCTTTGTTTTTTAAATAAAGTTCAAATTTTTCACGAATCTTCTTAAATTATCAATTTATCAGGTTTACCATCAATTTCCTTTAATTTTTCCCTGTAAAATGATACCCATATTGAATGGGAATATTTTGGCATAATTTGACTTTTTAGGGAATTCTTTGGCAACATTTCAGCAGAATAAGCAGTTTCCGTTTTTTAGAGAAAATATACCTATTTTGGAGCCCTAAAGGTTAATACAGTACATACTGCGCTACTGTCCTACTACTAATCAGTAGGTAGGACAGTTTTTGATAGAGAGCGCTATTAGTACTATTTCGATTCTAATTTTATATCTTTTGAAAATGTTCAACACGCTGGCTTCAAATTGTTTTGATTATTAGAATTCATTGGAAAAATTTTAAAGTAAAAGGTGATTTCAGACATAATAAGTGACTTTCGTGACCAAATTTTTGAACCGTGACCTAAGGTGACAAAAGGTTGGAAAAGTGACCAAATGGCCGCCCTGCAAAATACTATCGTCATCGTCTTTCAAGAGTCGCGGCCGTCCAAGCCAAGCTGTTCGCTCTCATCACTAGAAACGAAAAACGAGACAAAACACCGGTCGATCACATGGATCAAAGATTCCATCGCCGCCTTCGACGAGCCTAATGCTCCATAGCAATGGCTTTCAGCGTTTCATGACGATATAACCGCACCTTCAGAGTACGGATACTTAGATTTGTGATTGGTCTGTCATGATATCGTGAACTGATATTCGAAGAGATTGATGATGATGATAACGATGATAACGCCTAGGACAATTAACATTGTCAGAGAAAAGGCGATATTATTAGAGTTCATACACTATTTAAAAAAAAAAACAGGAATTTTATCTTCACCTACAAGAAAAAGGGAGGTTTACCATAAAAGCTCGAGAAAGGAAAACTCTTTAAATGATCATTCCTCTTTTCGAAATTAAATTGTCAGACAGAAAATGTCTATAGACGGATATGGAGTTTTCGAACAATTAAGAGGCACATATGGAGAGAAAATGAAATTATAGTAAGCCAATGGTCGAGTGACAACGATTGATTTTTGTGATCGAAATAACATACGAACTGAGATTTAGAATAACTATTCTCGTGTAAACGAGAACGCTCTCCTGATATCGTATAGAGATACATATACACGTACTTCGTCCTCGTGTTTCCACAAGTTTGCATTAGTGATTTCACTGACAGTAACTGGCCGGGTGCTGTCACAGAGGATCAAAAATATTATCTCAAATACATCAATACATCATTTTAATACCACTGCTGCACCTGGAGTAGAAAAGCGAGCTGAAATTATAGATATGGAATAAATAACTCCACCGGGGTTATGTTTTCGACCATTCTGACAGAGTGAATAATTTTGACAGCACCCTCGGCACGATCCAAACCGGTGAATCTGGATTCCTCGACTTTCAAAGCTTAGTAATATTTACAACGCTAAGCTTTCGAAAGTCGCCATGCCACCGGTAATTATTAGAGAGCGAACATTATACCATCGTATCGCAAAAGCAAAAGTTCGCACTCGTTTCACCAACACCACCATTATACAAAAGCCTTTTATATTCATCAACCGCGTTAAAGGTCAGCGGAAGAATACCATCCACGAGCCTTTCGCTCTTTCTCCTCTTGCTCATACTTCTCTCGCTCAATCTTCCGCTTTCTCTCATTCATTTTCCGACAAAACACCAAAAAAACTACCTCGTAATGCGTTTAGCGCTATAATGAAATTTCGCTCCCTTTTTAACGATTCCGTTATATTAATAATAATGATGTACAACGTAACGAAATTGGTCTTTCTGTTGCCTTTTCCTGCCACCCTGTGTACTTTCAAATCCACGATTCCGGCTGTTTTAACATTTAATCCAATTTTACACAGAGAAATTACAAAAAAAAAAAAAAAAAAAAACAACGGCAAGGCGAGTTCTTTTTCGCAACATTCACGAGTGGTTTCATTTAATTAGCGCTAATAATTAACTTTTACTGGAGGAGGAAGGACTAAAAAATGTAATTATCTCAAACTTTAGGGTCGGATCGCGAACTAACTTAAATGGTTCACGGTAATTCATAAAATATAGAACTAGATTATCAAAATGATATTATGCCGGCGTTTTCGTTATTCCCTCATTATCGAGTTAACGTGAGAGTGTACGTGCTGCACCAAGACAGGGTGTACACCGAAGTCGAAAACCAAAAATGGGGGACTGTGCGAGGACGTGGAATATTCATTCTTTGATTTTGGGAGACTTCTTCATCAGTCTTGCACACTTGTTCATTATCAACTTCCGCATCATGAAATTCGTCATTTTTCTTGTGTTTGTGTTTAGGGGAATTTGTGGGTGTCTACTGAAACAGAAGAAAGAAAGAAAGGTTCACTATTCGGTTGCCCTACACCAAAAGATTACCCATGTGAGCGAGAAGGGGCGCTGCCGGTACCCCTTATGCAGTTTTTTCGATCGTGCGAGCGAAAATGAACGACTCTGGCATCGTTAGGCGATTTTATACGTATTCCGCATTTGTTTTCCAGCAAAGTAATGCATTGTTATTTTTCTATGACATATTAACATACACCGTCGGCGTAAATTTTTTGAAACTATAACACCGTATTCACGAAATTTTCAAATTCTTAGCTGCTCCGTCCAAAAAATGATACTACTTATATGCTCCGTTGCCGATTTCAATCAAAAGAGCTTATTGTTTGCTGGTTTTGGTTGTTTTACTAGCCAGCAGGCACCTCGTGAAGGACTGGGAGACTCGGATAACCGGAAAACAGTGTTTAACTAGCTGCTGAGATCGTCGCCATTAAATTATGGCCAGAGGTTCTTACACAATCCATCAAGTTTCACAGATAAAGGATTTCAATGACTTGTTGCAGGTCAACAGCACCTCTAGAGAAAACTGACTTACTGAACACCGGAAGACTATTTTGGCTCTCCGAAACCTTCTCGATATTAGTTGCTGATATCAACATAATCGAAATTTGATTTGGTTATTGTTACTGACCCCGACATTTCGTCCATTTCATCGCACAGACCATGATTTTTTTTTACATCTCGAGCCTTCACAACGATTGCAATTTTAAAACACATGATATATGACAACCTTTCCATCAATTGTATAGATTCCACCATACCATTTCTCACAATTTTCTTTTGTGAATTAGATACGTCTTCAGTATACGCAAATTGCCCACATGTACGGTCCATTTCATGTAGAACAGTAGTTGTATGATCCCATTTTTTGTCATTTTTTTCTAAAAATGACAAAGTACCTACAATTATAAGTGAACACAAACAGGCTCTAGCGCCCGGTACGTTAGATTCCAAATTCCAATTACAGAAAGTCATTTACAGCCAGTGACTACTAGCGTGCTCTGTAATTGCTAATTAACTATCAAATGACCAGCGAACAACATATGAACTGATGAGATAAATGGAATATGAAAAAGAACATTCAGTTTCCCATACTTTCAACGAACGCTACGTCCTTTATCGTCACATTTCTTATGTTCCTCCGATCTACGAAAAATGGGTCATATCGTGAAACTTAGAAATATACTGAAGCGCTCAATAAGCAGGAAATCTTTCAGCCGAGCAT
This sequence comes from Acanthococcus lagerstroemiae, assembly GCA_031841125.1. Classification (NCBI taxonomy): domain Eukaryota; kingdom Metazoa; phylum Arthropoda; class Insecta; order Hemiptera; family Eriococcidae; genus Acanthococcus; species Acanthococcus lagerstroemiae. The sequence goes on along the minus strand of CM063108.1, from coordinate 35,266,449 downwards.
ACCAGGTTCACGAACTAGATCGGTATCAAGAACTTGAGTCTGGCACCTCTTTATCTTCTAAAGCTACTTCTCCTCCATCTCCATGTAACCATCTAGTACAGAGCATACATCCCTAACGCCACTACATATGACTGGAAGTTAAAAATGTTCACCTATGTCAAATGTCACCATACTCGATGAGATTTCAAAATCGGCGCAATCCATCGGCTGGAAACGAAATTCGCGCGATATTTTAACTAGGGGTACGTTGAAGATACGCGCCCCTGCCCTCTACGTTCGCCCCATGCTATACTCACGAACTGTGCTCAACGAAAAGTTGATTTATAACGGTCGTCGTTTTCATTAGCCTGATAGGAGCCCTGAGGTACGCATATTCGCTCGAGGAAAGCACCACACATTCATTCGATTCACTTTCACGCAACCACAAGACAAAAACAATAAAACCGCTAATTCTGCCACATGTATTTTCTCATTGTCGTTTCCTAATTTTCGATATTCCAATCAAACGAACCTTTGTTGTTCATCCACAGTCTACGTACAAACAAACACAAGTCGTACATCCAGTACACCGTACACACAATAATAATTCACGAGCGGATCTCGAAAACCAAAACTGCCTCGACACAATTTCACAGGCGGTCACAATAGAGCGCGGAGCCTACGTAGAGAATTTCGTTTTCATTCTCCCCCAGGGAGTTAAGTACACGTCGTTCCTCGTTAAATCCAATAAACCGAAATAATCGAATATACTTTGATTTCGTACATAACGAACGCAACTGCCTTCGAATATGGTTTTTTTCTTCTTCCTGATTGGAAACCACCGAAAAATCCTTGCCAGCACCCCTATCCCCCTGCCTCCCATCCGAGCGTCCTCTCATCCGGTAATTATTCGGGTTCAAAACCGACAAAAAAGAAAACAAAGATAGAAAGAGGAAAAAACTATCTTTTTCGTGAATGTTTTGATTACATTATACAATCATGCGTGCCCATCTGCCCATCATTCTGGTGCGGTTATTGATACCTGCACCATTTCTATCCGCAGGACTTCCTGTAATCGTTCGACGAAATTACTACAACAACGATTTTCGCGTGTAACGGGACGAAGAAACAACAAACTGCAGAAGAAGATAATTTTCGTTCTTCCTCTCGTCCTATCACTCAATCTATCTCGTCAATCTCTGACTGCAGAAAGAAAAAAGTATTGTGGTGTATACGAAACGTCCCATTTCTCCTGGTGTGTGTATATTTCGCGTGTACACTCTGGACAGTACACACACTACAACCAGTTGACCAGTTCATCGTCGGTACTCGGTACTTCGGTAGCCAATCGTCGCTGGTAATCAACCTACGTGCGAAAAGACATCGCGTCGCATGTCTTGACATGACCTGCGACCACGGCCCCGTTCGGTACCTGGGCGTAAGTTTCACGGAGGCGTAAATTCTTAGCGTCTCTTCTTTCATCCATTTGATATACTCGAGACTCTGATGGTCTACATCGTCCCGGGCGAAATTTCGGCCCCAAAGACAAGTCAAGTATTTCAAAGCTCCAGATATTTTGAGGTAACTAAACCTTCTGAATCGGCTAATGATACTCACACGGGGGACTTGGGAAAAGAGGTGGCCAAGCATTCTAGAAAAAGAAGCGAATGTGCGGTTTGCAGATGAGAATGACCAAGGTGTAGGAATCGAAATATTGAAAGCAAAAGGCGCTGACAACTATTCAATGGCACTGGGCGAGGGCGTCACTATCCTCCAAACAGAGGTCCTTCTGAATCGGCTAAGATCAACCAATTCGTCTACCCCCCCCCCATCATCTTCATAAATGCATCGGATCTAGGACCTGATCACGTATTATTCTTCTGATTACTATTGAGTATCGAAATTAAGGCCTCGACAGCAGCGAGTATTTATCGAATACGCTCAAATATTAAAACGACACTGCGGGGGGAGGGGGGAGCACGTCTTTTGAATACGAAAAACGTAAACCAAATTCAGGCCTCAACAATAGGGAGTTCTTTTCATTGCACTGTGGGTAGTTTTTAGCTGTTTTCTCTCATTTTCATTTGTTGCCCAGACTTGCGACCCATACGCTGGAGCAGGACACTACTATTAAAAATTTCGCTTTTATTCTTGTTTGGGAAAGGGCCTTTGAATATTTTCTTTAACGCCCAATATTTGTTCCAAACCAGCGTAATTCTACGCAATGGAAAGATCTATGCTAAATATAAAATTACGAAACAAAATAGAAATTCGAATAATAAAGGACAAGTTAAAAGTGAACAACGACGTTAATTATGTTATGAAAATAAGTGGAAATGGGCAGGTGACATTGCCAGAATACAAAGAAAATAGGTGGACAGAGAGGGTGACGCGGTGTCCTTCCACATGAAAGGAGCAAGAGTAGGCAAAAGACTAAGTGGAGTTTAGGAGACTGCTTGGACATAACATGTATCATCATCAAATAGCCCAAAACCGGGCTGAATGAGCGAAACCATGAGAGGCCTTCGCTCTTATGGGCTCTTGTAACGACTAAAAAATAATGTCCGGTAGATTCAATGATAGAGGAGCGTATGGCGATGCACGCATGCCAAATTGGCCCCGAGACACTGCGCTCCCTGTCCCGGAAATGCGCGGAATGGGCCTGCGTCAGAGTAGGGGGAGGGGGATGCCCGGTAGATTAAATATAGGCTAATATAATAAGTAGAGAGTTCTTACCTAATTGCCCGAATGATATGCCCCAGTACTGAAACGACATAATTCACAAGTTCTTATCGTTTCCAGAAAACATCCGAGGACCACGAAATGAAGCTTCACACGACTCTAAAATTGAGAGCTGGAGACCGTATGAAGCATGCAGATGCATTGAGCCGCAACCATGTGGTGACCAAGTCACCAACTGATGACGAATACATCCTACGCATTGAGATGGCAGACTGGGTGTTGTCCGGGCAGCTTACTGATAACAAGCTGAATGAGGTCCATACAGTACTCTCCAAATCGCCAGTTACAGAATATGAGAAGTAGGTCCACAAGAACTATGCATTGCGAGACGGCAGAGTTTTTCACATCACAGACAGGAGTCTTCAGTGGGTAGTTCCGAGAGGAATGCGAAACCAGGTGGTTCGGGCTGCTCAAGAGGACACGGGTCACTGTTCTGTGGAGAAGACACTGTGTAGGCTTTGTGAGCATTACTGGTTTCCTCGAATGTGAATGTAGAACGCTACATCCCATGCTGCGTGCCGTGCCTTTACAGCAAACGGACGTCGAGGAAGCGAGAAGGATTTCTGAATCCTACTCCAAAAGATGCTGAACCCCCTCAAGGTGTTCCACGTTGATCATTTGGATCATTTTCCAAAGAGCAAACGGGGAAATATGTATCTCATCTGTGGAATAGATGCATTTACTAAGTTTGCCTTCCTGAAAGCAGTTCGGAATACACAGGCCAAACCTGTGGTGGACTATTTCAAAGGTATCTTTGCGACGTATGGTACCTCAACTACGATCATTTCCGACCAAGGGACTGCGTTCACCTCTAAAATGTTCCGTGATTTCTGCGAACAAAATCACATTCAACATCTTCTGGATGCTGTTGCAATGCCTTGTGCTAACGATCAAGGAGAGAGGCTGAACCGTACAGTCCTGAGTGCACTACTCGCTTCAATACCTGAAGAAGGTCGCTGGGATGAGAATGTGCATGCTGTCCAGTTCGCCATTAACAACACGGTGAATCGGTCTACTGGGAAGACACCAAGTCAGGTCAACTCAATCCCAAACAATTGCAACCACTTTTTTCTGTCACCAAACGAACTTTCCAAGGAAAGCGGCCCAACAATTGTATTTCCACATGTGCTACAACAGACCTCCAAAGCTATGTCAAATCATACGAACACGACTGGACAACCAACAGTTAAACTGACTGACTCGAAATTTAAATCTAAAACTCTTAGTGGTATTTCCAAGAATGAAGATTCCATTTCAACCACAACGAAAAACGAGAAAGCTGCCCACTGAAATAATAAGCTCACTCAACGCGTATGTGAAAGAATCTCTGAACTGATACTCTGGATCCTGGCGACTGATAACTTGCCTCAAGACCACATAAGATTTCCTTCTCGCATTGCCCATCTTGTCATTCAGGTTCCTGGTCGAATATCCTCAGCTACGGCACACACTGGCCTTCGTCCAACATGCGCAATACACACACACAAGACACACACATCTACAAACATGTCTACAAAAGGCGTGTAATTTATTCTCCACCTTCCGATTGTGAAGATTAATGTAGGTGTTTGGGACGGGTTTGCGACGTAAATCCTCGCCGGCGAGGTGACAGCTGATCGAGCACCCGGGACCGCCGCGAGTACACCCGGGCTTCATGTAAATCAACCGTGTCGCAGATTCGAATAATTATTTCGCGTCGAATTAAATACATCGGAAAGGCTCTCCCTTTTCCTTCTCGTGCTCCCTCTCATTATCACTCGGTCCCTCTGTTGTTCGATCTGTGACATATTAGAGGTTACATCAGATAGTCGTATATTGCTACCAGCACAGAAACACCAAAGGGTGAACACGTTCGATGTTGAAATGAGAAGTCCTGGGTCGGCCGCACAGTCCGCAAACTAAACAGTAGCTGCGGGTCGTCCACAAGGTCTTTCGGTAGAAGGAGATTACCAAAGAAGCTCCACAAATGGTATAGGTTTTTTACTACATGGACGTTTTTTCCTTCAAACCGGACAGTTCGTACCTACGATATATGTATGTAGCCATCATGCAGATATGACCGTGGATTCTTTTTAATAAAATATAAAATGTGGCTGGTATTTGCCTCAATATCAATTATTTTTATAATTTCCAAGTACATATGTGGACGTCCACATGAAAAGGGACATGGTTGTCGGTCGCAGTTTTGGCGCTACAGCCAATTTTATATAAATGAGTGAAAAATCGATTTTGAGATTATGACTGATTCTAACAGGAAAATCTGGGTACTTCCTTGTGGTTTTTGTCGCAGCGCTGTGTATACATAGACACTTTGATTTTTGCAATTTTTTGATTAAGATGCCCTTGAAAATCGTTTTCAAAGCCCGATAGCGTTTCCAAGCAGCACAAGATCTCTTTTCAGCTCCTTATCCATACGATTTTGAAAAGATATTACTTTTTTTTCTTCTTTCTTTTTCTTTTTAATTTGTATAATCTGTACAATTTATCAAGTACATATTCTTCAGCTAATTCAAAAACATTATAATCAACAAACTGACCCCTCAATAGCCGAGCGAGGCCTGTATAGGGGTCAGAAAATGCCCCATTTATTTTGTTCCTGCCCGCGTCCGACAAAACGACTGCGTAGCTCTGTGCGCAAGTCGTGAGTTCCGTTTCGTTCATTTTGGTCATTAGTATTCGTTCCCGATGGTTTCATACTTTCATATAAATAAACTGAATTGTTCGTATATAAGGTACATAAATGTCGATATTGTTCCATACTTTTTTCACATGGGTTTTGTGATATCAATATGATTCATTTCAATGCGGTTACCCGTTTTTTATGGTGCCTGATTCATTCCAACTATTCCCGTTTCATTTCAACTCTGCATTGTTCTCAAAATTTGCATTTTCACTTTGGGAAAACTTTAAAAGTAATTTCGGTAAAATGAGCTTCTTGAGTACTCAACGTTCGAATTCCTCTTCTCCGTCGAGTTTTTCACCTGGCAGACTAAGGGCTTGTTGGAAAGGTAATTCTCTCTAGTTTATTGTCCTGATCTCAACTCCATACAGACAACTATGTTCTTTTTCTCGCGGACGTCCACATATATTCATTGCATTCTCAGTCCCAGTCATCGGTATTGGAGATAAAAAATTCAGGTAATTGTCTTTCAGTTTTTTCTTAATTCAGGCAAGTGGGTTTCAGGATTCTGGTTTTTTATGGAACTGCCCTTCAGGCAAACATTTTTCAGGCTAGCGGTTTCAGGAAAGGGGGTAAACCGAATCTATATACACATAAGTATTTGAACTAACCACCACAGATACCCACTTTTACCAACTTATTAATCTCTTGAACAACTCCCACAAATCGAAATCGACAAGAACGTGTTTCTTTGAACGATTCATCCAACCCGCAAAATAACATCGAAGTCTTTCAATATCGATAGCCCTCCTGCTTCTCGATACACACTGCACCCCAGCTAATTCCACACAACGTACATATCTACTGATGACCCAAAATTCGATCATTTCGTGATCCTGACTCTACAGTGAGCAACTGACGAACAACTACTGGCGCAATTCCAATGACATATTTACAACGAAACTTGTCATTTTTACGAAAAAGAACGTAAATACGCATCGGATAATAGCGACCCGAGTACTTACAAAGTAAATCTCTTTAATTTATGGAGTGCTTTTATCTAATCGAAAATATGTACTTAACGCGAGCACCTTCGTACACGAAAAAAGCTTTTACTGCTCTCTAGGAACGGTCTTCTTCCTTAACGAAGCGAAGAAGGCACGTTGTTTCACAAATTCTTCCGATACCTACTCTGGTGACCCCATTTAATGCATTCCATAGGGAAGTTACAATAAGAAAATCTACCAGACAAATTTGGTTAGTGAAATTTCGAAAAACCGGGGCAGCTTTCACTAGAGCTCTAGTGGGCCCTTCTCGTTTAGGACAACATAGGTTATGTGCATAGAAAATTAAATCTATTCTATTAGTCGGAAAGGTATTCCAGATTTGCTTTTGAACGACGGACAGCACTTGAGACCCAATACTGTGAGAGGATGATTTTTTGTTGGAACAATATTGAACGTTTTTCTCCTTTCCACAATACGATATTCGATTTTCAAAACCCATTATCAAAAAATAACGAACGTCCGCGAAGACATTCTGACACTGTCATAGTTATCAGTTCTTCCTCCAGCAAATATTCTTCTGCCACCCCAGCAAATATCCTCGAAAAGTAGTACACGTTCTATACGTAGTTCATGCCGTTCGTTAGCCAACGTTTTCCTTACCGACTTGGGTTCTCAGTCATACTGGGGCGTTTTTACTGTTCATACATAAATGTGTTTATTTCTCAGCCTTTCTATGCTTCTAATTTCCCAACTGTGTTTTCCAACAAAGTAGAAAATTCTCAATTTACACCAGCAAAATCAGAACATCAACTCGGTCACTTCTTTAGAAGTGAAGCTAGGTGGCTTCATTTCTGAACCCCAGTTACTGGACAGTGGCAACCGCAGTGTCACTCGCATGGTTTTCCAGCCAAAGTAGTCCAGACAGTTCACCACAACCCTCAGCACCTCCAGGTTGCCTCAGGATATATCCTCCTCTGAACCAAAGAAGTACGTCAGCGTGAACCTTAGCTATAGACTTATGAATGCGGAATAGGCGACCGCCACAAAACACGCATCCCAGTGTCAACAGTAATGTACTGTTGGAGCATGATATGGCACTAGGTCGCAAATACGTAGGCTTCACATGCACTACTTACCCACCCCTATCGATACTGTTATCGCTCCGTCAGCTAAAATCTTTTAGTGAAAAAAACAACAAAAAAAACAAACCCGAAAACTTCTCACAAGCACACGTCTGCTGTCGGCGAGGATCGAATTCAGACCATTCTACGGAACTCGGGTCAGCCAAATGCCTTTGGCGAGCCACGGAATGATCCGTCTTCAAATTATAAGAAATGGTAGGTACATATTGCACATTCTCCGGCAGTTCATTATGGTGGAGAAACAACCTGCCAAGAACTCTTGCAAGTTTAGAAGATTACCCGGCCTTGCATGGCAGGAAAATCGAAACCCTGCATTCGTTGCAGTACATCTAGAAGAACACAACTGAGAGTTCGAGAACGCGGAACACTTCCACACCATTCAAACTGTCTGGGACGATTTAAATACTTCCACAGCATTCAAACTGTTTGGACCGATTTAAAAAGGTCTTCCTAACTGAGGCAACACTGACGGGGGAGAGGGGAGGAAACCCGGGCTCAAATTCTCAGGGGGAGCCCGATATTTTTAAAACGCCTGAATTTTAACGCTTACGGCTACATCATATTGTACATCAAATCAGCAATCACTCTTTACGCCATGAAAGCAACCTCTTATCCCGTAGCTTATAATTCTTCCCCATCTGACAAAATAACAAAATGAACTGGAAGAAGAAGGGGTCCCGTAGAAATTCCCCGAGACCCTCTTTTTCTCTCTACGGGGCTGACCTGAAGTCCGGCGTCATGAGAAAGCCCGTCAAGTGTAGATCAACAGCAGAGATGGTAAGTGCTCGAACATTCTCTCAGGAAGCATATGCTCACAAAATGATTGAGCAAACGTTCGAGGTTGACGAGCATGATTAACCAAATGTTCAATCATGGTGAACATGGTTGACCAAATGGTTGATCATGTTATGCATGCTTGGGCGCAACATATTTCGAAGTACAACTTGGATCACTCGAGTATGGCTTAATGCTGAACTCCGCCACACCCTGCGACGCTAGTTTATAAGCAAGAGAATCAGGCGCGGATTTCAAAAAAGGAGATGGGGGTACAGTAACGGCGGTGCATATTGATTAGCTATTGCTTTTATGTTGGTAGCGGGCGGGGGGCTCCTTTTTATCCAATGTGGGATATGTAATGACGAATACAATTCATCATTTGTATTCCTTTTTTCCTATTATTGCATTAAAAATATTCGGGGGGGGGGTACCTCATGGCCTCTCCTTGGATCCACCACTGAAATCCTATCTTGATTAGGGTTTACTCAAGAATTTCTAGAGAATATATCAACTACAACTTGATTACCAGCAAAACATCCCTCACTGGAGAGAACAGATATTGTTCAGTCTCAAATGCTGCACGCTCGTTTCAACACACTATGCGTCTACTCGTGCCATCGATTTAGATTCTCGGAATACTTGCCCTAACGCGGTAGTATTGTTTGAGAATCGGCTTAACCACAAATCTTCAAGTTGTGATACGTCCCTAGTAAAGCCATACCGCTTCCCCTAAAATATAACCACTATTAACCCAGTTCTATCCTTCAATCGCGTTATTTGTACACCATACAGTGTCACAAATATGCAAGAACTGTCATTTCCGTTCATCAACCAGAAATTCTCCCCTGTTGTTCTCTCCATCCCGATCTGGCACTCGGTGAACAATTTTAAAACAATGAATGCTCTATTCCCGGCACGCCCGGCATGAAAAATGCAAGTAGAGTCGAAAGTAAGTTCACATGATAACTGTACATACGTGTTTTTCTTTCTTCTCCTAACTGTTTTGATATACGTACTCTCGAAGTGACTTTATAGACTACATCGGCGAAGAAGTACAACACGGCCGTAAATGAAAGTGCAAGTCAGACAGAACGACTACTATGTGCACCAAGAAGCGGTTTGGCTGTAATTAAAAACGGGGCAAGGTCGAGTTAATTATAGCGATGGAACGCGAACGAAATGGTAACGGTCTGCAGTGCTCGTTAATTACCGATATACTGCACAGTGGATCATCATCATCACCACCACCACCAACATCATCAAAAACCACAAAAATACGTCGTTAAAACTAGCGGAAAAAATGTACACTTCCTCCTCGAACCCAGTGAACGGTACATGACCGCCTTTTCTGTGTGCCCTCAACCTGAAGACGAAGGAAGCTATTTCGATTTGCAAGGCACATCGGTCTGCCTAAGCGTGAATGAGTGTTCTCTGTCGTAAAAACGCGACAATCCAGACTCATTCGAATTACCGGATAACGTTCCAGTCATTAACTACACCTGTCATTCGAGTACACACGATAAGTTTCCAGCTGTAGACAGAACCTTTGCCGAAAAACTACCGACTACTATCCACGCACCGTCAACCTGCGAGGACAGACTCTTTCGCAAGACCTTCGACCATCCAGGATCAGTAAGCCGTAGAGCTTTTCGTTTCGTACAGATTTGATCAACCGGTAAAACCTCGCAAGTCGAATAACTACGAAAAGTTACGAAAATGAGGTGGCGCGAGGATGCTGAGTCGTGCTGACTCATACGTGTATACAGAAAATCCAGAAAATGTCTCCGTCGAGTCTGCGTTCTCTAAAATTTCGCAATCTGATGCAGTTGATTTTCGTGAAACGTGCGTAACGCCACACTGAGCGCATTATGTACGTCATTTTACGAGCACAATGTGTACAGGACAGATTTTACACGCGAGGTCGACAAATTTTATTATACTTCTTCGTCCGTGGCCGATGAATCGTTATCCGAGGCGTGTGTACTCTTCATTTGACCTGACGGCGGGTTGTCGCTTTCAGGGAGTAATCAATTTGACTTAACCGAAACCTTCCCATTTCGTTCCCCGTAATTAAGGAAGAAAATTCTTCGCTGGAATTCGAAAAAAGCTTTGGCCTGCAGCGACTACAACAGAAATTGTGATCCGGATCGAGAATCAAACGTGAGATCTTAGTACGGCGAAGAGATGCTTCAGAGAGCGGTCAGTAACCCAAGCAGACATATTATAGCGAACCAACTTACATTTCTGGATATGAAAGAGTTTTTTCTTCCAACGTCTTGGCCTCGATGTCCGAATAAACCGTAAAAAATTAACCGAGCTTCTTCTGCCAGAAGTCGTCCAAATGCGAACCCAGGAGCCCTTCCCTCGTTCTTTAACAGTAACTCGTGAACCACTGCTTGAATCAAAAGGCGTCCCTAAAAAATTATTTTACATCAAATTTCCCATCCGAAAGATTCATTTCAGTTTTTTTGTATCTGCATTAGAACTGCTGAAAACGACAGGTTCAAAATGACCCCCTTCCAAACTACCATTACACATAGGCCTTATGGAGAGAAAAACAGATTTTCCAACTACTTCACCAATGCAACCACGAGTACTTCCACCATTGCACTACGCTGTGCAAACAAAACAGGATTCAATTTTCTACGGAGTTGCTTCTCTACCATTGTACCTTACTAATCTTGAAATTTTCGGCCTTTGTTCATATATGTCCCCCGATATCACACTTTCGAAAACGGCGGTTTCCTTACATCATGGATTTTTGGCCGAAGTGAAGCACGAGACTTCACAAACTTCTATGACGGTCTGAAATAAAATCGACATATCATTCCTGGGATTCTCTAACCCATCGATTTCATTCTGGCCATCAGTTTTCTCTCAAGTTGAAAAATGAGACATGTATGAGCGAAAAGGGATGAAAATTCCGTAAGACACGATATGGGTGTTGAATAATAGGTTCCGAAGTCGCTGGATTCGTTTTTGACATTATTGTAACCATATTTTCTAAACTACGACCCCTACAGAAGAGGAATTGGTTGAATTTTGAAATTTCGAAAATCGCAATACGGGCGTCCCCTGTTGGGTTCCATTAAGAAACCTAGATACTAAAAATAAGAGGAAGGAAGGGGGGTTCGAGATTTCTCTTCTCTTAATACAGTGCAGTCTCGCTAATCCGGACTTGACGGGACCGGACCCTGTCCGGACTAGTGAAAGTCCGGATTAAACGGAAAAGGCCTCAAAAATGCATGAAATGTATACCATTTTTATTATTACACAAATTATTTGTAATTGCTGGACTTCACAGTTACTTGGCCAAAATACAATAACAGTCTGCAGAGAAAACAAAAATAAATTTTAAAAAGCTTACTGAAAAAAGTCTGACGCACTGAAGTCAACTAACAACTGAGCAGAGGTCTAGCTAGAAGCAACATTTTCGGGATTAGCCGGAAGTCCGGATCAACGGAGCCCGGATTAGCGAGACTGCGCTGTACTATAAAACAAGACTGTCCAAGATGACAGGGAGGATAAGACAACATAGCGGTCTTTTCTCAAAAAGTATGAATGCTAGTGAGATTTTTTCACTACAATAGCGGTAACACTGATCCTAGAAATAGCAGCTATAGTATAAATCGTCCAAAGCACACGACCAAAAACATCATACCATCGAGAAACAGCGTATTGAATTTTTCACACCAAAAAAAGGTGACATATCATTTTTAGGAGGGGAGGGGGGTAAGATGACATTCTAATCTTGGCAATGTCTGTTACCTTATTCCCATTGGGCATTTCAATATTCTATAAATTCTTCAGAAGTAAAAATGAATTGTGGAAAATCCAAATAGTTTAGAAAATTACACGATTGAATTTACAGAATATGGTCAACCGCTACAAACATATTAGTGAAAGAGGAAGTTGGCAGGAAGATAACATGATAAGAGCTACTGAAGCTATTAAATTTAAAAAAATGGGATGTTGATGAGGAGGAGGCATTTTGCATTTATTGTACTGAATACACGTGGTCGAGAGCTAGCAAAAAATGGAAGCAATGTACAGCATGTAAAAAATGGGCCCACACTCTATGTGCAGGATATGATGTTCATTCTATTTGCCAGTTATAATGCCTCCATTTTCAATCGACTGTGCCAAATTGTAGCCAAAAGATGTAAGATTCAGAGGCTCTGGTCATTTTTTCCGTAAAAGGGTCACGTCGTTTTACAAGTGCAAAATTGTCAGAACCCTATCATCTTGGGCGGTCTTCCCCTATGGGTGTAATATTCGAACTCCATAATCGCTGAACTTGTTTCCGATGTTTTTACGCACTTTCATCTTTTTTGATGCACGACTTCTACAGAAGGTGCGGAAAAGGAAAAGTGGCAATTGTGATTGTACATTTTCCCAAATACACTTGTCCGAATGAAAATTTTCCCGAAAACAAATATCCCGAATACATTTTCCCGAACAACAAAATTCCAGAATAATTCATTTTCTAAACGGCGGAAGGTGATACGACAGCTATGTGTCTGTAGGGGTTAATTCACTTCCATGGAAATGATGCAGTTTATGTGATCCCGTCAAGTATTCACCCTGTAGAGTTAAAATGTGTACAAGATGCCAGCAGAAATAATTCAGATAAGCTGCAGCTCGAGGCGTAGCAAAAGGCAGAGCGTATTGGGATTGTAGTAAAGTTCACGGAAAAGAGTGCACAGCCCGTGTGCTAACGAGTGATCTCGCGGCTGGTCAACCCGTCGTGATATTCAAAGGTCCAAACGAGTCACAGCACAGCTATCCTCCCAATCAGGAGGAGAACGCTGCAGAGAAACAGCGCGAGAACATGAAGAAAATTCGAGTTATTCATACCATTAACCCAGTTTCAATTACTTGAAAACATGTAGACTGAATACTATTTCCTAATAATCATTCGAATCGTCTTCCACCAACACTCCCTTTCCCTGGCAACCGCAGGAAGCACCATATGAGGTTATCTATTGTAAAACCCCCTGTGTAAACCCATTAAACCAGTAACGTACATAAGCAGTTCACCTGGAGAGGAATATTCAAAAATTCGGAAGTAGAATACGCGAAATAGTGGCAGATTCCTAGAATTTCGCGTTAAAATTTGATTCGACAAGCAAAAGAGTCCCGGATAACAGCGGAAGACTTAGACACAGAACACGTTTAATTTCTTTTTTCAATTATTTCATTCAGTTTTACTCATTCACAAACATAAAGCTCTTACTCATAATTTCTTAATACTGTACGTGGCATTCCGAGGCATTTTTTTAAAATTATTCTCACAGTGCTATCTTGATCATTTTTGGTAAATTCTGGTCATCAATTAACTGGTGGTTGAGATTCGCTGATTAGGAACAAGATAGATTGTCCAAAACTTATGTAAAGAACCTTTTGAGTCTAGAATAAACACCAAATCGTAATGGGTCGTGCACTGTATTTTTGAGAGAGATAAAGGTTCTCAGTACAATACGGTTGCACTACAAAAGTTTGACTTCTTGAGGAGTTGGAGTAGGATTACTAGCTGTCATCCATACTGGGTTTCACTGGTTAATTGTACAAAATGACAAACCCTAGAAAATCTCGCTAAACCTGAGAAAATTTTAAAAAAAATTAATGAAAAGCATAGCGTTAGTGCAAAACATATTTTTCTATACGTCCCTATTTCAGTTTCGGATTCCCAAGTCTACTCCAACGCATAAGAATATTCCGTCAACATGAAAATCTGAACAATGCACAAGGTAGTTTGTCAAATGTGTTCGCTCGATTTGAAATCATGACGAATAAGCAACCGTAATTCTTTTTTTTTTATTCTCGTAGGCTATAGAGAAGAAATTTTTTCTGTTTTCAGAAAACGCTTCAAGAAGAAAACCACAAACTGTGGTCAATTGTGGTAGTCCGACGGTACATTGAAGACATAGATGAAAAGATAGATGAGACGTTCAGATGCCTTATAAGAGCTCGAACTCGGAGATGATATGCGTATAATTTAAATCGCCGGGGGGAAAAAGAATTCACTTTAATGCGTCGAATAGTAAAATTTTATCGTCGGATCGTTTGTCGCGGGGGCACAAAATGAATTACACAGAAAGTCAGACCGCACATTTCGTTGACTCTGCGCGCCATCCGCAGGGGCGTAATTTACGGACGCGCGGCGCGGCACCGCCGCATATATCAGAAAATGCGAACCTAAAATTATTTTAACGTTTGGTCGTTCCGCAATAAAAGAGAGAGTGCTAAATCAGGCCCGGCAATTGTTTCTGCACAGTATAATGTTTTTTGGAAATTGATTTAATAAATCAATTTGATTTTTGTTCGTTCATTCCCTCCTCGTTTGCCCAACTCGACACGATCGATCGAGTGGAACGCCTGCACCCCTACAAGGGAGGCCTCTACTACAGCGTTTGTGTACAGACGGTTGAGAAAAATAAAAAGTCCATTACGGCGAAGAAATGAGCCGAACGGAGAAAAGATATTCGGACACAAATGTGCTGACGAGCGGCAACGAAAAATTGAGAAGGAATGTGTGGATTCAGCAAGTTAGCCGCTTGGTGGGTTGGGTATGCAGCCGGAAATGTTTCATTCCAATCAGTTACGGTATCACTTGATAAATAACTAATAAGATGTAACAGAAGAATCCGAAAGACACGTGATGAAAAAAAAATCAGAAGTGCGGTCTGGGTTGGTTTAATAAGCGAAGTGTTCAAAAATAAATTGGGAAGTACCACTGAAACGAAAACCGGTTAAACAAAGTATTTAAATTTTTATTTATTTTTATATAAAAAATTTTAATTTTTGATATCAAGTTTTTAGATGAAATTTAAATGTACTAAATTAATTTGAACTTATTTCCATATTACGTATTTAAATTTAATATAAAATAGGATTAATATAGTTTTGGTAATAAATTTAATACTAATTTTCTTATTAATTTATTAATAAATTTAAATTTTCACATTAATTATAAAGATTTTATGTTCATTTTTTTTCACTTATATTAAGAAGATGGTCGTTTTCGTCATCCTCATCAGCTTCTTTAGGTATAAGACTTTTTCCCAGTTCATTGAAATGTCAAAAAGCAAATATTCATTGAAAGGAAACCAAATAACTCGGAGCCACCACGAAAGAGGAAAGATTCCGATTTCGTAAGTTAAAGCTACTTCAGAATTGGAAATCACTAATCGAACTATACAAACCGAACAAGCCAAAAAGATCACGGATACAGAGGATCTTTAAAAGTATAACCAACGGTTACAATTATTCAAGGAAAACTGGAAATCCACCAATTATCTGGCTTGATAGAGGTGCCAGATGAAGAACAATAATTGAAACAACAATGCACACGTAAGGAAACAAGACACAGACCGGAAAATCGATACACGCGTGCACAACCAAAGAGCATAATCTCAGTTTGGCCATCACGAGGATACGGCGTGAAAAACATGTCGCTTTAACAATCCACTCATCACCTACTTCATTAGGGCGATTATTCACCCTTATTTCAGCATGTGCAGTGTCGTCGCCACCGTACCTTTTTACATTTACATCCTCGATTATTTCATCTCCTACTCTTCTCCGTCTTGTTACGCATACAGCGGTTCATTATTCGACAATCCCTTACGTTATTTCAGCAGACAAATGCGAATGAGGCTAGCTAGCAACTGTATATACGGTACCAAAGTAAAATATCTCACAATGCGATGGCTGACTGCCTCATGAAGCCTGATGAGATTCATTCTCTTTCTAGCGTTCAAAACTATCACTAGCACTCCTGGTAGGGCTTGTTGATACACAACCATGGTAATGCTCAGTGACGAGGGAGAATCCTACACAGACTGTGATTCAAGCAACGAGAGTGGTCCCTCGAAACACGACTCCACTCTCCAAGCACCCATGATGATATCCGATACTGAAAGAATTCAGTCAGGACAAGACTGGATAATGACTGCATCCACAAAAACACGAAGTGGGGGTAATCATACAAATAGCAGACAACAACGTGCATGCCTGCGCGCACGGTGACGATGTGACGCTACGACATGACTACCATTCTTACATTGTGGAGAGTCCAAATTAGCAGCTAGGACCTATGTATAGTTTCACACGGGTATAATGGACCGCCATTTTCCTTCAAATTCCGTCCGTGAAAAATGGTCACGCACAAGATATGTATAAATACTATCTGTATATATCTTGGTCACGCGTTGATTCTCTTACAACGGACCAAACTGGGAAGAAAATGGCGGCGATTATACCCGCGTGAAATTATACCATCCTAACGCAGCATCACCATAATGACATCCCTCTATCTCTTCAAGGCTAATTTAACTAAGATACCCACACAGACACGAGTATGCGCAAACACCATTTTGGTTCGTTCGTATCGATATCTTCCGAGCGGCTGAGAACACATTTCCGAGACACCGCGATTCTGGTCGAAGACAACTGAACTCTGTACAAACCAACATGGCGGATAGGTCGGCCTGTCTTTATAGATTCTCCAGTTTAACCGGTAAACGATACGGAGCTAAATACTAGAAGAGCTCCGACCTCGAGTAAGTAAAGCAGACTGACATAAAAGTGATCTAGGTGATATTACAGGGTAGCTACTTTTTTATGGGGTGGTTATTTACCAAGCCAATTTTCCACATTTCTTCTGATTTTCAGCTAGTATTATCCACAGATTTGAGCTGTTTACTACTTGAGATCAAATTTGGTATTCATTGGTAGAAAATAACGCACAGAACGCCTTTCGGAAGTTGAAAAAACCTGAGGGGCGAAATTGGCAGCATTTCGGAAGTATATTTCAAACGTACGATTCAGTACTAAGCATGAAGCCTCGTTCCCACCGCTTTGGCTCTATTGTTATTCCCTTGTTCTCTACACTTGGCTACTACTATCATTCTCAGCTGAGATATAATAGTACAGGTGATTTCATGAATGGCTGTTAACGAAAAATTTTTGAAAAGTTTACTTAACGAGCTCGCCCGAAGTGTAGGAAGCATAGAGATGAGCCGTCGAGAAATGGAAGCTCCGAAGTATACGGTAACTGGACTTCAAACTGAGCTTCAACCAACTCTTACAGAAAACTAACGAATACCAACTAGAACAACGAACTTAACACCAACAGCAAAAAAGCAAAACTTACCATGAATATGAGCAAAACAAAGATACTAATGAAAGACCAAGACACCAAAATAATTATAGAAGATCGAGAAGTCGAAAAACCTAAAGAAATACTATATCTAGGACAAACTATAACTTTCGAAAACCAAATGGACAAAGAAATCAACAGAAGAATTGCACTAACGTGGAAAAGGTTCTGGTCACTAAAACATATTTTCAAAGGTCCCTTACTTAACACCCAAACAGCTCTATTTTTAACTCCTGTATAATACCTACTCTATCTTATGGCTCCCAAACTTGGACTCCAACTAATAAAGAAGAGAACAGACTAAAAACCACGTAGAACGCAATAGGAAGGTCAATACCCAACTACAAGAAAAAAGACAAAATCAGAAACTCAACCTTAAAGAAAAAACTAAAAAATAACGTCAACATAATACATCACATACGCAGATTGAAATGGAACTCGGAGGGACATTAGGTAGATTAACGGATAATAGATGGACATACAGAACAACATTCTAGTATTTTGCTCAATACAAACAGAAAAGAGGACGACAGAGGGCTAGATGGGCTGACGACTTCAACAACCTCCTGATGCACAGACTTTACAACAGACTAATTTTACACAGAAACGAATTGGAACGATTACGGGTAACTTCCGCCAAAAAAACCTAGTGTTTGCGAAGAACTATAGCATTTATAAGTTGTAACAACTCTATTATATTAATTATTATAATTATGTAAAACGCTGTTACGTAAACGCTAATAAAGGTTATTGAATTGAATAAAGGAAATGGCATACTATGAAATCAAGTTTTTAGATGAAATTTAAATGTACTAAATTAATTTGAACTTATTTCCATATTACGTATTTAAATTTAATATAAAATAGGATTAATATAGTTTTGGTAATAAATTTAATACTAATTTTCTTATTAATTTATTAATAAATTTAAATTTTCACATTAATTATAAAGATTTTATGTTCATTTTTTTTCACTTATATTAAGAAGATGGTCGTTTTCGTCATCCTCATCAGCTTCTTTAGGTATAAGACTTTTTCCCAGTTCATTGAAATGTCAAAAAGCAAATATTCATTGAAAGGAAACCAAATAACTCGGAGCCACCACGAAAGAGGAAAGATTCCGATTTCGTAAGTTAAAGCTACTTCAGAATTGGAAATCACTAATCGAACTATACAAACCGAACAAGCCAAAAAGATCACGGATACAGAGGATCTTTAAAAGTAATAACCAACGGTTACAATTATTCAAGGAAAACTGGAAAATCCACCAAATTATCTGGCTTGATAGAGGTGCCAGATGAAGAACAATAATTGAAACAACAATGCACACGTAAGGAAACAAGACACAGACCGGAAAATCGATACACGCGTGCACAACCAAAGAGCATAATCTCAGTTTGGCCATCACGAGGATACGGCGTGAAAAACATGTCGCTTTAACAATCCACTTATCACCTACTTCATTAGGGCGATTATTCACCCTTATTTCAGCATGTGCAGTGTCGTCGCCACCGTACCTTTTTACATTTACATCCTCGATTATTTCATCTCCTACTCTTCTCCGTCTTGTTACGCATACAGCGGTTCATTATTCGACAATCCCTTACGTTATTTCAGCAGACAAATGCGAATGAGGCTAGCTAGCAACTGTATATACGGTACCAAAGTAAAATATCTCACAATGCGATGGCTGACTGCCTCATGAAGCCTGATGAGATTCATTCTCTTTCTAGCGTTCAAAACTATCACTAGCACTCCTGGTAGGGCTTGTTGATACACAACCATGGTAATGCTCAGTGACGAGGGAGAATCCTACACAGACTGTGATTCAAGCAACGAGAGTGGTCCCTCGAAACACGACTCCACTCTCCAAGCACCCATGATGATATCCGATACTGAAAGAATTCAGTCAGGACAAGACTGGATAATGACTGCATCCACAAAAACACGAAGTGGGGGTAATCATACAAATAGCAGACAACAACGTGCATGCCTGCGCGCACGGTGACGATGTGACGCTACGACATGACTACCATTCTTACATTGTGGAGAGTCCAAATTAGCAGCTAGGACCTATGTATAGTTTCACACGGGTATAATGGACCGCCATTTTCCTTCAAATTCCGTCCGTGAAAAACTGGTCACGCACAAGATATGTATAAATACTATCTGTATATATCTTGGTCACGCGTTGATTCTCTTACAACGGACCAAACTGGGAAGAAAATGGCGGCGATTATACCCGCGTGAAATTATACCATCCTAACGCAGCATCACCATAATGACATCCCTCTATCTCTTCAAGGCTAATTTAACTAAGATACCCACACAGACACGAGTATGCGCAAACACCATTTTGGTTCGTTCGTATCGATATCTTCCGAGCGGCTGAGAACACATTTCCGAGACACCGCGATTCTGGTCGAAGACAACTGAACTCTGTACAAACCAACATGGCGGATAGGTCGGCCTGTCTTTATAGATTCTCCAGTTTAACCGGTAAACGATACGGAGCTAAATACTAGAAGAGCTCCGACCTCGAGTAAGTAAAGCAGACTGACATAAAAGTGATCTAGGTGATATTACAGGGTAGCTACTTTTTTATGGGGTGGTTATTTGCCAAGCCAATTTTCCACATTTCTTCTGATTTTCAGCTAGTATTATCCACAGATTTGAGCTGTTTACTACTTGAGATCAAATTTGGTATTCATTGGTAGAAAATAACGCACAGAACGCCTTTCGGAAGTTGAAAAAACCTGAGGGGCGAAATTGGCAGCATTTCGGAAGTATATTTCAAACGTACGATTCAGTACTAAGCATGAAGCCTCGTTCCCACCGCTTTGGCTCTATTGTTATTCCTTTGTTCTCTACACTTGGCTACTACTATCATTCTCAGCTGAGATATAATAGTACAGGTGATTTCATGAATGGCTGTTAACGAAAAATTTTTGAAAAGTTTACTTAACGAGCTCGCCCGAAGTGTAGGAAGCATAGAGATGAGCCGTCGAGAAATGGAAGCTCCGAAGTATACGGTAACTGGACTTCAAACTGAGCTTCAACCAACTCTCACAGAAAACTAACGAATACCAACTAGAACAACGAACTTAACACCAACAGCAAAAAAGCAAAACTTACCATGAATATGAGCAAAACAAAGATACTAATGAAAGACCAAGACACCAAAATAATTATAGAAGATCGAGAAGTCGAAAAACCTAAAGAAACTATATCTAGGACAAACTATAACTTTCGAAAACCAAATGGAGAAAGAAATCAACAGAAGAATTGCACTAACGTGGAAAAGGTTCTGGTCACTAAAACATATTTTAAAAGGTCCATTACTTAACACCCAAACAGCTCTATTTTTAACTCCTGTATAATACCTACTCTATCTTATGGCTCCCAAACTTGGACTCCAACTAATAAAGAAGAGAACAGACTAAAAACCACGTAGAACGCAATAGGAAGGTCAATACCCAACTACAAGAAAAAAGACAAAATCAGAAACTCAACCTTAAAGAAAAAACTAAAAAATAACGTCAACATAATACATCACATACGCAGATTGAAATGGAACTCGGAGGGACATTAGGTAGATTAACGGATAATAGATGGACATACAGAACAACATTCTAGTATTTTGCTCAATACAAACGGAAAAGAGGACGACAGAGGGCTAGATGGGCTGACGACTTTAACAACCTCCTGAAGCACAAACTTTACAACAGACCAACTTTACACAGAAACGAATGGAAACGATTACGGGAAACCTTCGCCCAAAAAAAGGCCTAGTGTTTGCGGAGAACTAGCATTTATAAGTTGTAACAACTCTATTATATTAATTATTATAATTATGTAAAACGCTGTTACGTAAACGCTAATAAAGGTTATTGAATTGAATAAAGGAAATGGCATACTATGAAATGCAGTTCAGGCAAAACGTAAAATGGGGATAAGACGTACCCAGTACCAGCAATAAAAACAATCACGTTGGACACAAAAGCAGGGGGTGTGACATGGTGATATGATGCCACATTGTCACTTCCATCTGTTCTGATATGCCCCAATACCTAGAATACTAACAGCATTCAGGAGTACATACATTGCTAATGAACTTCAAGCGCTAGAGGCAGCAGTATCCATTATGAATCGGCGCTGCATGCTCAATCAAGTAGGTCTCTGGCAAAGCAGGGATCCGTTTACAAGTAAAATACAAACGTTCTCCCGTAGCTGTCATGTGGTATGGCACTAAGGATACATAGCTAGTAAGTATATTTACATACTAGTCACAAAGATGATAGCATCTTGCGGTTGACAGAGTTGGCGAATAAAGTAAAGAACCTTAATGCAAAGCAAATCTGCCAAGACTTCAAGACGGAGAGTATGATAACGCCGGAGGAATGGTCAAGAACGGGGTGATGCTGGTACACAGCAACCCAAGTGACACAGTTACTGTCTTGTTCCTCTGTTCTCTTGAACATCCCGGAGGCACCGTACATTAGGAGCTACTAAATACATAGTACCACACAGATTTTCAAGAACAATTTAAAATACACATTACACTAGCTCAACACACAGAAGTTCTGTATAGATCATTACATTACTAGGCTAGACATCTAGAGGTATCTAAGAAAACAAAATTGGAAGTACATATATGTGTTTCAGAACCAATTTTTCCTCGTTTATTTTCGAAGCATTCGGTACAGAACACAGAAAACAATGACATGCTAGAAAAGCAGCAAGCTGTTTCGATTTTGCGCACTACATTCATAACTGTGATGATAAAATCACACAACGCGCAATCGAAGTTTTTTATTGGAAATCGGGAGGGAGATGGGTGTCAAAATTAACATACTGCCTGGCCATTTTGCAGAATGTAATCTGGAAAAAAAAACTCGGATAGCCGAACCAATTACAGCCGCGCTCTATTGGGAACACAAAACAACAACTTATCATTTCTTTTCAACATAATCCCTTCGACAACTATAACAAGCAAATTAAAAGGAAAAAGAAAGAAAAGAAAAAAAAACTATAACAACATTGATGGACTGGATGTTTTTCATCGGCAGTCGGGGCTGAAAACTATTATTTGTAAAATTAAGGGCTTACGCTGTAAACTTTCTTTTGCTCTGTTTTTCACCCCTCATGTCTGGTTCTAATTTTCTTCAACCAACATTTTTTCGTTAATGGAAAAGTTTGGTATACACTTTTTCTGCGACTCTTTCTTTCCTATAATGTTATTTTCATTAATCACTTCGCTGTATGTATTTAGTTCATGCGGTTCAACGAAATTGTAACCTCCTTTAATTTCTTTTATGCTCTAAGCCCTTCGCTTCTGAAAACTGTGCTCGTTAATTTTCTCCGGCAATTAACAAGCAAAAAAAGGAACCTTTGACGGTACGTGTTCGAGACTGACCGTCTCGAATACAAGTAAAACACGTCCGATATCTTTACTGAGATGTCATCTAGTCATGGACTGCATTTGAGAGATGCGCCGCCTTCAACCGAAAGGAACTTGCTAGGGACAGCGATCAGTTTTACTATACTACCTCTTCCTCTCATTCGAAGTGGAGCAGCTATTACAATAAAGTTTGAGTATTTCGTTTAACGAAGTACCCGGCCATTAAAAAACTTCAATTTTCACTGCTACTGTAGAGGTTTACCATCCACGTCCCTCCGGCCACTGATGCGATACTCGAAAGGGTAGTTTCCGGGGCAGGGGGTGCGGTGTCACAGGGGCCACTTTAGCATGCGTGCATCGCCATACGTCCCATCACACTAATAGGACAGGTTTACTATCCTAACAGTAATGATACATCAATTACTTACTTAACCACTAAATTCTAATAGGAATATCTAACTTAAGTAACTGGAAAAATGATATTCTCAGTTTCCTATTATGGTGCAGATGAAACGAAATCGACTAATGAACTGGATTGTTTCAAAATGATTTGCGACACATTAAGATCGAAAATAATTTTAAAGACTGAACTAGGAAACTGACAATTTCGACAGAGTATAATATTGGTAAAGGCCAAACCGTCTCTGCACTGATTTATGTAGAAGGCTCACTATGTATAGTTTCGTTCATTTGTTTTTATTAACGTTTGTTAATGGAATCTTATTCGGGATATGTAATACGGTGGTGGCGGAAAACTTCTGGAAAACTCGCATCCCGGTAACGGGTATCCGGATAGTGTTGAAGCTGATATTAGTACGAGTGCCGGGCCCAGTTCCCTCGATATTCATTAATCAACGTCGCGAGCATTTTATATCCCGTAATACGTTTTCCTCGGGGACTTTCCGTGGCAACAGCAGTCTTCCAGCAGCAACCTACATTGAAATTTTCGCGACAGGATAGGCGAAAATTTCGACTCGAGTATGCGACTATATCAATCTTCAGAAACGACTGCGCTTCAAGTTCGACGGAACTCAGGTGACCAATCGAGCTAGAACACGTTACCGTCACGTCTGACTTCTCAGAACGCTTGGTCAAACTCCCCAAAATTAGCATCGCCACCAGACTAACTGCAACTACTCTCCTCGTGTTTCCAAAAATGATTTTCTTGGCACCAAATTTACTGGCTGCACTTCTTCCCTTTCCATTAATGGAATGAAATTTATTGTTCCAAGTGCGACATTCTCACATTATTGCACATCTCGCTCCCTTTATTCCATTAGTTTTCGTTTCGCTGTTCTCTCGCCACATTATCACCATTTTACGGATAATTTACGCTCATATACTTCATAACAAACACAAGGATACACACCAAGTCTCTCAGAAAGCACTTTATTGATGCTAACCAAAAATATGTATACAACCTACAACGATATTACAATTATTATATCCGCGTTTATTTTATAACTCGTGTATTATTATTATACGGACCTTCCACGGCTGGTGTTTTAGAGTGTTTTGAGTGTTTCTAGCTCTCTTAACAAATGACACTAGCAGCGGTGTACACTTAAAATAAAATAAAAAAGGCACAGCGATTTTTTCCCCGTTTAAAAGGCCGCCGAGGCTTCTTCTTTATAACCCACGCTAATGAGAAATTTATTGCCAGTTTATGGAGAAGACGCATGTTGTAAGCCAGCTAGTGTTTTTAGTGTTTTGCTGTTTTTCATTTTCTTCCTGTTTCCCCCTTTTATTATTTTTATTTCCTATTACAACAGATACGGTTGTCAATTTTTGCTGACTCCATATGCGAAGATTAATTTTATCGATTTTTTGCGCGCGGAGACAAGAATTTGTTGGAAGATATCCAGATTACAGTCTAGGATGAAAAAAGGAAATATTTCAAGGCTAATGTCTTCATGTGTCGAAGTGTAATATTCTGATAAATACACGACGAAACAACTGCGAAATAGAATAACACAGTCAGTATTTTATCTTTGGGACATCGTATTTCGAAGTTTATATATTTAGATAGAAATAAGGTCTTCGAACAAAAATAACAATATGTAGACGAAGTTCGGCACTAACTTTGGATTCTTATTTGAAGAGGAGTTGAACAAAATGGATCGTCAGTGTGTTACTGATATCCGCGAATGCTGCTTCAAGTTTCACTTCAAACTAATAGAAGAACTTCGAAACAGATTGCCCAAAATTCGTCATATTCTTGATATCCTCAAGGAATGCACTGTTACCAATACATTACGAGTAATTAAGCCTAACATTATGAATCGTGAGGTGATGAATGAGTTTAATTTAAATCCTTCAGTTGCTAACAGGATAGAAACTCAATGGAGAAATATAACAGATGTGCAGTGGTGTGAGAAAATAGACAGTTTAAAGTTTTGGATCGAAGTATATCACTTTGTTGATTCTGCATGCTCATACCCTTATCAGGAATTGGCAGAGTTTGTATTTTGTCTGTTATCGCTGCCTCTTAATAATGCAGATGTTGAAAGATTGTTTAACCTGATGAAATTACCATTAATTAATGGTATATTACTCATCAAATATGGTTTACGGCTTAATAACAAAGATTGTTACAACTATGATCTCCCAGAAAATGTACTTTTGCAAAGTGGGTCGACTGACAAGTATGAAAGAAATGTCATGGAAGTTAATAATTCAAATAATAAAGTTACATTATATTTTGAACAAAATGAAGATGATGAAGATGATAATTAACCTTTACTCAAATTAATTCTTAACACGTTTATATTTTTTTACTTGAAGAAAGAAATTATAATGTAGATGCATCAGTACTTATACATTTTTTAGTACCTTAACAATTATTTGCATCTTCTACGTCGATAATTTGCTCAACATCTCAAGTACTGATATTGTTTTAATAAAAATTAGTTACTTTCCATTTTTTTCCCAGATGTATTGGTGCTTAGTGTTCAGAAAAGAGAAAGCCATTAATATGTTCCTTATATTTTAATAAATATGAGAAAAATGTCAAGGGAGATAATAATTCGAATAATAAAGTTACATTATATTATTTAAACTTAATGAAGATGACAAAGATGATAATTTTATCTTTATTTAAATTCTTAACGTGTTTACATTTGTTTACTTGAAAAAGAAAAAATAATGTAAATGCATCGGTACCTGTACATTTTTTAGTACCTACTATTCTTTGGATCTCCTACATTGACATTTGCTCAACACTGCAAGTACTGATATTGTTCTAATTACAATTAGTTAATTTCCATTTTTCTTAGGAGTATTGGTGTTGTTTATGGTTCAGTAAAGAGAAAGTCATTAATACGATATGTTCCTTATACTTAAGTTTGTGATTCCCAAATTTTGGTCCCAAAGAATTGATTGATTTGTTGTGATATTCTTTCTTTGTTTCTTATATTATAATAAATTTGTGAGTATGAAATTTCAGTGACAAAAAATTTATTAATTTGTTATGATATTCTTTTCATCTAATTAACCCTTTACTGCATCATGTGACCATTTGGCAACATTATCTTTTATGACGTAATAAGGGCAGGCGGTAAGTGGTTCTATGGAAATTTCATAGTATTGGCTTCCTACAACCTGTGTAAATAGAAAATAATTTTAATGTTCATTGTTCAAGCATAGCAACCTTGTTTTAGTTATCAAACGAAAAGTTTTCTTCAGAAATGGGTGGCTAGGGTTATCATGCATAATGTGGTGATATTTTGTAAGTTCGTATTTTCATTAGAAATCGAATAATTTGGATTTAAAAAAAAAATGTTAGTTGCAGCTCTGGGTCCCGAGGAAACAGTTTGCGTGAGTAAATTGTAAATTTCTGAGTTTGGATCAATTTTTTTTTTCCATCATTTAAAAAGAGTACGAAGTAGCCTAATTTTTTAACCCCCTTCAGAAAAAATTCAGCACTTGTTTCAGCACTACCTGTACAGAAATCTAGCTCTCTTTAGCACTTTTTTTGGAAGAAATCTAGCACCAACAAGATTTGCGATCTGGTAACACTAAAGATTAGTGCGATATAATTCTAGTTGAAGTAATAGCGACAATTAATCTACCCGATATTCGAGAGTACGCCACTGGGTAACAACCAGTCCGTAAAGGCTGGTCATTGACTCAGTCCAAAAGTCATCTATTCGAACATGGAAGAATTATAGATTCGAGAAATGAGAATATTAATTACTTCACTGCAATATGTCTGACTAGTACGGTGTCAGCAAAACCACATACCGTGGAAGTGATCAAAGCAATCAACCGAAATGGAGACGTTGAATTACGAGGAATATTTTCGCGCAAAGCGAACACAGGCCGTTGCAAACATAATTATACTCGGTTTAATGATGAAACTGCAGAGGTGAGATATAAATATTCTTCTGTGAAGTTTAGTTTCAAATCCTGCGGACAGAACTAAATTTACCGAATGAGTGTAGCTGTTTTGATTAATTCAATGCTTTATGCCAGATTACCACTAAATGCTATTCCGGTATTGAGTCGGACCGATGTAACCAAAAAATTGGGGAGGCTAAACCTAAAGAGAAACAAGTTGAAGCTCACAAACCTTCAAACGTTTTCTCAATTTCCGCCACGTACAAGAAAAACCATCGAAATATGAAAAGCTGCCCAATGAGTTGCTGGAAGAAGTTCGGAAATTTGTATTCATTACTGTATTACAATGTACAGAATTCATAAAATTTCTCAAGAGACTCCAATTTTTTTGTATTGTTATACTGTTATCGGTTTGAATTGTTGCAGGTATTCCGGAATCGATTTTACTGAAATCGACTGAAGTTGAGAAAAGACCTACTTCATCTGAAGGTGTTACCAATGAAGACACATCTGACGAAATTTCGGAGAAAAAATTATTTGATACGATTTTCAAGACAAAACCAACGGTTACATTGAATCACGATGTTGTCATACTACTTTCTTCAGCCTAACAAGATAAAATTAATTTATATTCCGAGCGAGTAGCAATCACGAAAGACATAGCGAAAGACATTATTTTGTAAAAAAACGAGATTTCAAAATACCCCGTTGTGGAGATCAGAAAGACAGGCTAAGTGATGAAAACATCCTTCAGTTACAACTAATTTTGTGAGACATATTTTCAATATGAAACACTGGTTATGTACGTAGTGATAACGTTCGGATCACTCAAATTTTCATCATCATCTAATATAACATCAGTGCGCTCTGTATAAGCTTATATCCCAATGAAATGCCCATTTCCCCCCATTTCCAGGCAGATCGTTAAGGAACCGACGAAGATCTTCAAGTGCAGGGTTTATAGTTTCTTTATAAGTGAAGAAACCTTCTCTTCATCTAGGGTTACCAACTCTGTTTTTTTGGAAGACACACTTCTCTAAAAGAAATAACAAATTTTTTCTTGAAAAAGCAAACTTGAGCAAGCGGACTCGGAATTCGCTTTGCTCTTTGAATGAAGAATACTCTCTTCTTCTCTAATATTGTTTAATTGCACTCACATTATGTAAAATAATAATCTGCTGACTGATATCACTTTGATACGTCAAACATATTCGTACAATAGTACCTATTCTTTTATAACTTCAATGAAATTTGGAAAATGGCAAACTCCTGCTTCACTCTAGCAAATCGCCAACTTGGCCTCAAAACAGCAAAAACCAGTTTGCCAACCTAGCTTCACCCCACAGCCTAAACATATCCCCAATTACGGAATTTTCCATTAAAATTATCGAACAAAATTCAAAATAAGGCTATTCTGGATTGCTGACGACGAATCGCAACAAATTTTTGATACAACCCCGATTTGGATCCTCTCGGCTTGAAAAATCATTAGGCATTTTGGGCCCGAATCAGAGCTGGATCAAAATTCTAATCCGAGATCTGTGATCTGCGACCCAAAATATTCCACTTATTCGATCCTTTGTTGGATACCTTTCCATTTGTAATTTCCCCTAGAGGGGCGGAAACATTCATTACTTGAAAAGAAATAAGACCGTATCGCTCACAAATCCTCCTTAAGAGGCTACGTAAAACCTGATGACCATGCCTCTGAAAATTAAATTTTCATTAGCATTCTTTCATCTGACAGGATTTCTCCACATTACTGTATAGACCTTGCACTGGAAGAAGACTACCAGCAACCAAAAATCACACCTAACCCTAAAAGCAAAAAAACTAAAACCACTTTCCATCCTCATACATCCCAATTCAACTAATATTTTTTCACCTATTTTCTTTTAGCGTAGAGAAGAAAACTTCTTGGAAATCCAAAGTGTGGGACTTGTATGAAACTTGAAATCCATTTTATAATCCATGGGGGGGGGGGATTCTCGAATTTGCATGATTCATTATTCACGAATTACAAACGTAAGTTCATAATTTTTTTACTCATATTTTTAGAAGGGGGCGGAGACGTTGTCCCCTAGCAGACTGCTTCATCTTTTATTTTTGCTTCTTTACGCTTTTTGAATGAACTGATGCAGCGGGTGCATCGTTTCTAGCGGGGTTTCTTCCAATTTCGCCAATCAGCGTTAAAACGCAGCCAGCCAGACCAGAAATAATCGTAAAAATAGCAACTGATGCTTTTCCGTCCCCATACAGCCTCCGCTCACCGTCGGCGATCCACCATATACTCCCAAGACAGAATCGCATTTCCACTTCCCGGAAAGACTTCAACGAGCCAAACGTTAATTACTCAATTCGCCGGCGTTGTGTACGACCTAAATGCGTTGCACGATAATAAATGTTTCTTTCCAGCAACCCTCTCTTCGACGGACGAGAGGGAAATAGTACTATTCCATCCTACATGGTCGCTCCAGCAACACCAAAACTTTTAAGTGCAGTTGGAAACGGGGAAACAAATAGAATAATAATAAAGAAAACTGTGGGACTCGAAAGAAATCTCTCATTCGAAACGAATGAACAAGAGATAGAAAATGGGAGGAGGAAACAGAACCTTACAGAATGCTTTACACAGAATCCAATAAAAGTAAATCATAATTTTCCGAACTTGGATGAGGATTCCTCGGCTCTCGCCTTCTAAACAATGCTTTATTGCAATCGAAGAGATACAAAGGACAGAGGTAATACGAAAAGCATTACCTAAATTTCTTGGTCACGTGTTACTTCACGTCAGGTTCGCCATCATCTATATTTATACTTCCGTAATTCAGTGAGATTTCTCAGCAAAGGGATGAAGGGCCTGCACCGGAAGGGCATAGCAGAAAGCCCGCGGTGCTCCTACTGCGCTGCAGGAGGGCGAGATGATGATGCCTGGTACACCCTGTTCGAGTGATTCGACCAAGAGAGGGAAGAAGCGTCGCCCGCCTTTCAAAACGCGGGCGTTGAGCCGCTTACACCGGAGAACCTGGTCCCGACCATGCTGAAGAGCAGAGCGGGATGGGATCAGGCAGCTGCCTTTGTCAAGAAAACGCTGGGCCGCAAGATGGAGCTGGAATGGCAGAGACAAAGGCAGCCGACGCAGCACCTTATGCCGGCACTCGCCATCCCACCAACATCAACGACAACGACGACGACGATGTCGCAGCTGCCATCAACCGACGAAGAAGACGATCCGGCGCAACTCGACAGCGAAGATGAAGAATAAGACGCCGTAGGTTCGCCGCCGTAAGGCGGCGGCAGGAGAAATGGGGGTAGCAGGAGCTACCTCAAAGCGATCCCCCCTATTCTGATGCAGGCCCATTCGGGGCGTTTCTGAGATAGGGGGTGCGGTGTCCCGGGGACCAATTTGTCACGCGTGCATCGCCATACGCTCTTCTATCATCGAAAGGGGTGAAGGGGAAAGAAGTAAGATACTGGCAGTTTTCAACCCCGTAGCTGAGTGACAAGAGGGGTACTGACATACCGGAGAAACAGAGAGCAGCGACTTCGACATGATTTCTGAACTTAGACGAACCTAACTCCACCCCCTGATCTTTGACACTGCACAGTCACCCTCTTTCTTATCACATTTCTCTGACCAAAACTCTCGACTGCGGCGCCAGATTCATCAGGAACTGCCAGCTGGCAGAAGGTGTGACAGCGAGAATATGGCGCGAGAAAAGAAAACGCCAAAACAGTACACGAGAAACACAAACCGCGAACACGATACTTCTTCGTTTTCTAAATCCGGTTACACGTTGAAAGGATTCGGATTACATGGGAAATAGGATTAAAATCGCGACGCTTTCGAGAGAGTGCACGTCCACTATTGAAAACAAAAAAAAATACTATCCAAGGATGCACGCACCATCTGATGTAATCGATCTATCAAAATAGTGACATCGATTCGAGTCGCAGTCTCGAAAAACTAAAATCGCGACACGGAACAGGCCTTGGGAGGTTCTATGAATCCTCAACACCGAGTTTCCTCCAATGAGCTGGCCATTTAATGTCGAACTTCCACTCTTATACAGCACATTCCACAAAGCATCATGCTATCGAGTCCGAACTTTACAACCGTTTCGGCACGCTCCGTCCATTGACTTGAAAAGCAGAATACTCGCAACACTCGACAATGACCTAGTACGCCTACTTCCCTCATAATCTCGAGCCTACTACAGCGACCGACGGCGAGAAAACCTCAAATCGTCATCGTAAAATCGGCAATGCGACAGAGACCGCCCGCTCATTAAATCTGCTTCATCACAGATGCGCAAAGTTTCCTGCCGAATACACAATCGTCAGTCGGGTTCCCATCGCGCCGAGGACGAACTCCGGAATGACTTTTCATTTTCGGCAAATCGCGTTCTATAAGCTCAACGGTGGGCACCCTACGGCGGCGTCAAGGTACTTAAGTTTTACGAGCTCTCTTCAACGTTTTTAACAAACGTGGCAAAGGCGCATTCGAAAAACCCAACGTAACGAATATACCATTCGCAATTTATTTGACAGGACTCTCACCCTCCGCTCTTTCAACGTATCCCTCTCTGCGCTCCTTTCTTGACACAGCTTTCCGACTGCGAACGACAATTTTAAGAATCGGTGGGGGGGGGGGGTGCGATGCGATATATATAATAGGACCCGGCCGCTGACTAAACGCGTTACAAACATGACTGATTTCTAATAAGTAGGGCTCGGAATCAGCATCAGAAGTCGCCGTTCAGACTCACGTCCTACTCATTTTTTCGACCACGGGGACCGGAGACCGACCCTTCTTCTTTGCGGCGGAAAAGCTCTGATAATTTTAACCCGAGATACATCGTCCGTAAACGGAAGTTATTAACGCGGCGCTCTGGTGGATACCGTACACCGTTTACCTCATTTCGGTTGAGCGAATAGATCTGGAATGAAAGAGGGGGCGAGAAGAAGAAAATTCCAACTGACAAGTGTTCATGACTACATCTTATCCAGAATTTAGTAAAATATCTATTCATGTACCTCGTTATTCATCCAGAAATCACTCACACTTTCATTTAAGGCCAGCAAGGACCCTCCAGTATTACTTCTCTCCCCTTAATCGTGCTTTACGCCAATGCAATAGCGCCATGCAAAAACATAATGAATCAGATTTTTTAACATATGACAGCGAGCGGGTACAAATATTTAGGAAACTGAATGAAATCTTCTCTTAGCTGGGCCAGGGTCGAGGAAACTGCTTCTGTTTTTGATCTCGATGAGGAGACTTTTGTCCACGACGATAGACATCTTATTCATGGCTAAAGTACTGATAAGCCAGCGAAGGGTGGCTTGATAAATTTAAAAAACGGCACAACATAGTTTTTCGAAGAGCATACGGAGAGAGTGCTGCTAGCGTTTCGGATGATGTTCGTTCAAAATGGAAGGAAAAATTAAAGACCTTACTGGTAGACTTTGCACCAAAAGACGTCTTCAATGCCGATGAGACGGGTTTATTCTTCGAATGCCTCCCGGACCGAACACTGTGCTTCAAGGATGAAAAGTGTGCTGGTGGAAAACAGAGCAAGGGGCGAATTACCCTGTTACTTGCTGCCAACATGGACGGCTCGCAAAAATTGAAACCTCTAATGACTGGAAAATCAGCAAAGCCGAGGGCCTTCAAGAACGTTAAGTCATTTCCGATGCACTATCGGACAAAATCGTAAAGCCTGGATGACGTCAACCATTTTTGATGAGTGGTTAATTCAACTGAACGCCGACATGAAGAAGGATGTTTATCGATAATTGCTCCGCACATGTTGGTACTTTCTCATTAAGTAACTACGAGTGGAATTTTTACCTGCCAACACAACCTCCAGACTATAACCTTTAGATCGAGGTACCAGCCAGAATTTAAGACTTTCTACCGCACCGAAATTGTCCGCTTACTGCTCAAAAGCATGGAAGATAAGGAAGAGTTCAAAATGAAAGTTCTCTCTGCAATGACTTTTATCGCAAAAGCCTGACAACAAAATGTAACGCAGTCCACAATTCGTAACTACTTCAGAAGTTGTGGTTTTGAAAAAGAAACGTCAGATGAAGGAAGTGACTCCAATGATGCAAGGCAAAAGGAAGCTTTCTCAGCTGAATGTAATCGCCTTCTTCACAGTCCAGATATCGACTTTACTTTTGTCGCTTTTGTCCATTTTGATGACGACGTTGCCGTTTCTGGTTCATTAACAGATGACGACATTCTTGCATCTTCAGAACCCCCTGGAAATATAGTAGATTCAGATGGAGAAGACGTAATAGACGAAGAAGTTGAACCAATAATACGTGCATCGGAAGCGCAGACCATGCTAATGAAGATACGTCAGTTCTTGGAGAGGACTGACATTGATGACAACGTGTTCTCTAATTTATTTACTGTAGAGAACGCTGTGCATGAAGCTCACCGAAACGCCCCTGTTCAGCATAAAATTACTGATTCCCCCCCCCCCATAACGCCTAAGTTCTGTACAGTACCTTAGAAACTTCAAGTTTTAAATTAAAAAACTCTGTCATTTGTATTTTCTCATAACTTCCCTCTGTAATTCAAACACTATAATTCGACAACCTCTACAATTCGTTTTTTTCTCTGGGTACCTTGAGATACGAAATACATAGAGAAAGTACTGTAGTAAGGAAATAAAAATAAAGTTTTTCCAACCGCAAACTAAATATCAGATGCTAGATCGTCTTCACGAATCTGAACAAAAAAACGCGTGTGCGGTAATTTCAAAATGAGTGACGGTCAGGAGCTACTGAAACTACTCGCCAAACCAGACAATATCCTGGCTAAGAATATGCATAAAGTAACGAAAAAACAATTCTTTTTCTACTGGTAAAGCAGAGGAGTTAATTATTAATTCTTTTTCTAGTTTATCCTCAGGAATCTGAATAAAAAACGGTCAGGAGAAGTTGAGATGGCCAGCCTAACGGTGTAGGCACAGGTCAAGAATTACTGACATGCTAGGTGCTCGCTGCAACTGTGTTCATTAGGTGCCTGAGTCATAGACACGATGGCTGGTTTACAAGCTCGAAACGTCATTCTAACCACATTCAGGGAACTCGAAGCCACCAACCGGGGGTGCAAAATTGATTTAGAATTGCTTTTAGCCAGACTCATGGCATTCTATAATTATGGGGCCAAGTTCTTGACTTCAGACAAGAGAAGTCCGGTTTCGAGAATCTTTGTTCAAATTTTTTGATTCACAAACCAATAATATGAATCCGTATTGTATATCCGTTTATATTTAGGTTTGACCTCTTTGCACGTTTAGATTTGAAGAATCGTAACTACCGGAGTCGGAGACAATTAAAAGTGAAGAGGATGTCGAGATACCAACACGTACACCCAGCTGAGAACATGCACAAATCGAATTCCTAAAAAAAAGTTTACCAACCATTCCGAGAAAGGTTTCGCTGTACACATTTTTAGGTTTGCGCAATAAAGAGGGGCACAAAGGAAACATTCCACGTAGTATTCGTTTGAATTTTAATAAACAAACAATACGGGAAAGAAAAAAGGAATACATCCTCTGCTGAAGGTAGGTAGGTGAACAATAATTTCGCAGTCGACCTTCCCGCTTTTTCAGTGGGTACTTTTCCCGTTGCGCTTTCGAATCACAATTCTCAGAGTCCTCGGGCTAATCCACTCCATACGGCAGGAGGAAGAGGCAGATACAGAAGAAAATGGTCCGAACAAAGAAAAAACGATTAAGGCGAATCTGTTTGATAAACTCGCTGCAAAACGAAAACGAATTTCCTCCTTCGATTTTTCATCTTTCAGAGTCGACGAGAATATTTTTCTCGGGCACCGAGTACACGTATACACCAAACCCAGTACCTATAATAGACGATTTTCCACGATGCCTTTCGAACAGGCCTCTTAATTATATCCTTCCTCCCTGAAGTAGTGAACCTCTCTCGGGAGTAACTTAAACAATGAATGGCACAGCGAATAAGCGAAACTTTCCCATTTTAACGAAACTCCAAAATAAGCATTCTCGATTGTTATACATACACTCACTTCGTCTCTATACTGCGGGCTCAACTTTTCATCATTTTACCATTTAAAAACGAAAACAGCCCATTGAGCCCGAGTGGAGCTGAACCGACGGTGCCCTGTGCCGTGCCATCCGCTTATATATGTATACGAAGTGTCGAAGTATAATCCGGCAAGATCAATTTCATAATTAAATGAACTGCGCTGTAGCCAGTGCGGTACCATACCGTGCAGAACGCAGCACAGCAGCATGGTTCGGTGCTCTGACTCCCTTTCCAGAGGCTTTATCTTCGCACAGCGATTAAAACTAGCTCTACCATGAATGAGACTTTCCAAGTAGACGTACAGAGTAAGTTTTCGCGAAAGGGTAAAGCGATTATAAATTTGAACTTTTTACACGAATTTACGAATTAATTTGCGCGTTCAGTTCCTATACGCATGCTCCCCTCTCTCAGGTGCCAACGGCGAAGAGAAAAAGTTATTTCAATTATTTGCCGACGGATTTCCGGCTTTCAACCTCGACTTGACAAGCGCTCAATTAGAGACTTTGGTTTAAAATCTGCGTTTTAAAATGCACTAAAGTGGCGGTGATGTCAACTTATGAATTTCCATTTAGAACTTAGAAACGACACCCACAAAATATTCATCCAAGTTCTACGACTTTTTCCTGAATTACCAGTTACTTTCAATTTCTCAAAGTCGCCGAAATTTCTGTACTGTTTTTCAAATGGATTTTACACTTGACAGGAAAGTCATAAATTTATAATTTTCACATAAACAGGCTGCATAAGTTCATTTCCCAGATAAATCTCGACGGATTATTGAAAAAGCAAGTACGTCTCAAAGGTTTAGCTACAGTGATTTAGGGTGAAGAAACGTGGGTTCGCATCAGTGGCGTGCGGTGATTTTTCCTAGAAGGTAAGCGATAAGCGTAGAGGTGAAGTAAAAATCAGAATAAAAGTATGAAACATGCTACTCCAAAACGGCATTGATGAAATTATTCAAATTGTCGTATCCTTGTGTAGGGTCATTCCATATGCATTTATTCTTTTCTATGACGAATAATAGACACAGACGCGTACCACCAAAGAGTTTTTCCTGGGGGGGGGGGGGCAAAAATTATGAAAGTCCCAACTGACTCAACTCAAAATTACCAAGTATCAAAGCAAAAAAATCTTTTGACTTGTTGGATTTTTCCAAGTGACTCAACTCAAAATTCCCAAACATCACAACAAAAAATTCTTCGACTTTTTGGATTTTTCCAACTTCGCAACTCAATTCTCAAGTATCAAAGTAAAGTTAAGAAAAACAAAAAAAAAAACACCTATTTGACTTGTTAGGTTTTCCCAACTCCGCCTGATTGAAATTGTAAATTTTTCCCAACTGCTGAGCGAAAAATTCTTACAGGGGGGTTGGCCTCCCTATTGGTACGTCCCTGAATAGACATGGCCAACAAAACAGTTTTCCACCATCTTCACAACCGGTTAACCACAAAATGTTTTCATATTGCGATACGTGACAATGTCTAGTAAAACTCGAGCCACCTTTCTTTTGCTCAGTTTTTAAAAATGGTAATTCTGGTTTAGGCTTTCCACCATTAATAATTTCTAACTGTTCATTAAGAGTAAGTCGCGAAACCTCGGCAGAGCCGGAAGCGCTTCCAGAACGCAACCAAACGCACAGGTTTCGTCGCGTTTAACATGCTAGAGTGTTTTTGTGTTGGTAATTAACACGGAGGTGGAGCATAAGTCTTGCAATGTTAATGTGCAGTATGGAAAAGAAGTGTTAGATCCGACGCACACCTTGCTGGCCCATACAAGTATACATGTACAAGAATTGCCGAACACCAAACAGTATACATCTCCCATGAATTCATTATATACTTTCAAGCATAGGCGTCGTAAACGTCAATATAGTCGCTGTTTTGCCCACTGTTTCATTATCCTTTATTTGTTACAAGTTGAAGTTCATTCGGATTGGGCGAACGTCTGGTGCGCTAGTGTCGCTCAAGGTGATAAAAATTTGAAAGAATGATCATGGCAATCAAAATGATGTGCAAATAGAGCAATTTTCATGATTCTTCGCATTTAAAAAATATTTAACGTAATGTTAGTAGAGGTTTCAAAAATTTTTGATACGGCTCGTAAAATTATATTTTCTCCGACAAGAAGAGGTAAAGTAATCACGATGATTAATGTTTTTTTACGACAAATAACAAAGAGAAAAATTTGTGCCACGTTAAATACACATTACTACACTTCCGAATACCTTCACATTATTAATAATTTTAGAAAAGTCGAAAAATTATAGGAAAAAAAAAAAATAATAATAATTTTGGTCTTCCTTTTACCATTATCATCCCTATTGAATAGTCCTAGATGATCATTCTTTCACAGCTTCTTTGTTTGGCTGCCAGGGGACGACTCTTTTAATGCACGGTCCCAATATTGTAAATGAAAATTTATTTTCTCGGGTATTTTCAGGGTAAGTGGCACTTACCTTGCTTGCCTGGAATGCACGCCACTGGTTCGCATCCTAACGGTGAAACGCAACATCCATTTTTTTCAATGATAATTTCATTCAATAATCATTTCGGTTTTCTATATTATTAAAAGATTTGTTGTCTCCAGGTTTTAATAAAAGAATTTCCAAATCTTAACAGTTACTTCGGTTGCCTATTATAAAACTCTAGTATTTTAAAGAACCGCTTTCACGTGTTGGCAAATTCTACAAGGGCTCCGAAAAACTAGACCATGAATATCGACTAATAGTCAACGGTAATACAGAAGGTCTCCTCAGTCCACTAGGTATCAGTACGCTATAGTTCCTTTTTAATTACATGTTTACTAAGACTAATTTCACGTCGGCATTTCAAATCCAGGATCAAATGTGACAAAGAGTAGAAGGGGCAGCTCAAAACCACTTGCGCTGTCACATGGAAGCCAGATTTCATAGGCGAGTGTTACCCATTAGGGAAATTTATGCACGATTGTGACCGAAACTGCCCGTTTTGTACTCAAGTGTGGCAGTAAATAGTTCTGTAAAACCTCATCTGATTTCCCTCCATCCCAACAAACTGAAATATTACTGTGCTTAGTGCGGGGGCACCTTGCCGGAGAAAGATGACGAAACTGCACACCACTGGTTGTCGTGGAATTCAAGAACGTCTACTGACTGAAATGAAATGTGACTCGGATATTCGGCAAGTAAACCCTACAAAAATCTATACACGTGAAAACGAAAACGATTCCGCGAATACGCATACTCTTTTTTCACCCTTTCCAATTTGAATTCAGATACTTGAGAGGAGAGAAAAAAGGAACTCGAATAACATAATGCGTCTCGTAAACGCGGATTTTTATAGCGAACATAATGTAAAATTACCCAGAAGCGCGAACTGCGCACTCTCCCTCCAATAACGGTAAGTAAACAGCCGAATAGAAGAGACGAGAAAAAAATGATTATTGAACCATTGGTATAAAATGTAATAACGTTAATAAATTTCGATTTATACTCATTTTGGGAGAACACATCGGCGAGTAAGAATTCGGCCCTTTCTTTGGCGCTCAAAAAAAGTTTTCAAGAAGGCGAAAATAGTTGAGAATCTCATCAAGAACGTCTATTACCACATCAGTGAACTGCCCCATATCTCCTGTTTTACTGACGATTCGTACGCTAGAACTATGTACCCAGCACGTACAACATATTGCGCAGCTCCACATCTACCTACAAATTCCAGGATAACGTGACCACTTCACCTTCTCGAGAATAACATCCCGAAAGGTCCGACCAGCACGCAATCGGCTCACAGCAACCGGCATTGCAAGGAACGACGTAAGCGGATTTAGGATTTACCAAATTGTAGTCATTTGAAGGGAACAAGAAGGTAGGTAATCCAAGAACTAGAATACAGATAAGTCGTAAAAAAAATCACTGCTTATTAGGGGGATCTAACTGGCGACAAATGTCACAGAAAATGCGCATTTATCTAGCCTGAAGATGAAATGACCAGACGGTTCCGCACCGCGTACGAGGAAATATTCCAAACTGGCGTTGAATTAGACACTCCTAAAGACAAGACGATACCACAGTTTCCAGGATGATCATTGTGGCGTCTATGCTCGCCCTGTTTTAAGCTAACGAAATAAGATTCAAATACAATGCGATATACAAATACTCAATAAGTCAGTCTCGTCCGAGCATCATGTCAGTTATATTCGTTATGTACGGTATATTCGGGGCACGTCGTCATTTTAGAGTTCTCTGCCCCAAAATAAGCGGCGGGTAACAGATATGTTTGGAGACTATTACTGGAAACATCTACATCATGAAGTTCACCATAAACTTCATGCATAATACTCCAACTCAGATATTCAGAGGTTGCTCTCTCCCGCCGGAGTAGGTAGTACGCAAGAGGAATCCCTCGTCCCCGTAGTGGCACTGCAACTCATAGGTTCTAACCAGGCGAACACGGAAGAGCAGCGAATGCAGGCATCATAGAATGTCGAAATGTTCAATTTGAAAACGAGCAGACATCTACAATTCCTTCGGCACTAATGGCAAGTGGACAAACAGTGATCTCATTGCCGAGAACTTCAAACTCTCGACCCCCACATTCAACGGATGCGTCCTGTAACTAATGGACAGATAAAAGGCCTCAGAGGTATCGGTTCCACTACGGCCAGGTCTGGAAACCAGTCATTTCGATGACGTCATATCTTTAGATCACCCGGTATTTTTCTTACTACATACTTTCCTCCACATCACCATTCTACGTAATAAAACCAGATGTTCGTTAAACTTTCGGTTACCCCGATGTTCGATGCCTGTCTTGAGTGACAGACGGGTGAAGTTACCGCGAAAGTTTCTCCAAGAACTGAAATTACGCTTTTTCGAAGGCGCGCAAGTTCGAGCTAAAATGTCAAAAAGTTTCAAGAACATACCCACTGGCGGCGAACGAGTACGATCGAGTTAGCGAATATTAATCTTCATCCAGTTGAAATGGAAACAGAAACTTACCATCTGTAAAACACGTGATGTCAAATTAATATGTTTTAATGGTATTCGATAATAGCGATTTTTACTAAAATTATAAAGTAGTAACACATGCATAAGATAATCCGAGATAGGGATAAGAGGGCGAAGGTTACTCTATTTCACTGAACTTCTTCACGTAATTAAAATCAGAATCAACTGCACCAAAATAGTGCAGAGATTAGATATTATACGTCGGAGTTCATTGGACAAGGTTAGTGATGTATCTACAATGTAAATTCCTGATGCTTAAAAACCTTTATTTCATCATAGTATTCAAAATCTTGTTGTATGAAACAAAGTAATAAGCTAATAACAATAAACACCTCATGTGCATTCGGTTGGCACAAAAATGTCATAGGCCCAGATTCAGATCGACTGATCTATTTGTAGATCTCATCAAATCTTGTGAATTATTACCCTTTTTAGTTAATCTGGAACTGACAATAACTAAAGTAACTTGTGAATTTGTGTACCTATGTACAGTAAACAAAGAAAAGTTTGGTAAGTAGTTCGACTCGTTATATTCTGAAACTCGAAAGTTGACCGCCGAGTCCTCCTTCAGACCCTGCTGAGTCCGCTCACGTAAATAACCAAGATTGCAGTTGAGAGCAGTCTTGACCGAACGTATTTGAAAATGATCACGTTTTTGTAGCAAAATTGACGATCCGAGCGTAATCCAGAATGACCTTGTGGAGTATTTGGTTTTTTTTTTCCCCATGAAATGTCGAACTTACACTTTCATGAAGGTGACCCAGGGGTCAAACAATCTCCCACTACTTTACTAACGAGCAATGAGCTATTCGCTCGCTGTACAGAGGCTTTTCCTCAACACAAACATCAAAGAAGATCAAAAGATAGAAGTTAATAATTTCATAACTTTCGACTATCAGTTTTGATTCTCAGTGTAGATGATTTTACCACGAATTCCTTTTTTCTCATTTCCTCGTCATAATCACCTTGTAGTATTTTTTTTTTTTTTTGCTTCATCAGCTGGTGCCCTAACCTTTTTCCCCATTTTTTTCCCGGAAGGTAAGTGTCGGTTTTGATTCTAACCTCTTCAAGTATTAGAACCTTGTTAAACGTTTCATTCTCATTTAGTTCCAAAATCCGACTTCTTCAAGATGAGGAAATGACGAAATGAGAATATTAAAATCAAGTGCAGCCTTAAAGCATACTCCTTAAACATTATAAAAAATAAATAAAACAGAATTTTGTTGGCGCATAGATCCACACCTCGATACAATCGAATGCTTAAAGGGCAGAATTACTGTAACGGGGGCGGGGGCAGTTTTTCCTTTAAGAAATCCCCGACTTTTCCAGATTTTTTCAGATTCTAGTTCATTCTCCAACTTTTTCATAATAAACTAATTATTAGAAAAAAAAATGTTCAATTGAGTCTAGTAGAGAAAATTGTGCAATACTTTCACAATTTTCTTCAAAATTCCCTGACGTTTCCCTGACTTCTCCAGGTGTGCTCACATTCCCTGACTTTTCCCGGTTTCCCAGAAACTGGTCACCCTGTGTAATTTAAAAATATGTCGTTCAGATATTCTTCATATTATTGCCCCTTTCGGGTTAAAAATGTAATTCATCAAGGTGCCCAGTTTTCTTCTGAAATAAATTCCCCGACTTTTCCTAAATTTGCCAGAAACGTTTCAGAGTGTGTGCGCAATATTCAAATTTTTGCAACCTAATTACGAAGAATAAAAACATGAAAACAAAACTAAGATATTATAAGAATTAAAAAGAAAGCTCAATTAATTCGCTTCATTTTGGCTTCAACCACTTAAAAGGACAATACATGAAAATATCCTTTCGGAAGATCTCTTATACATTTATGCATTATGCTTTTTTCAGAAATATTTCCAAAAATCAGCAGAACAAGTGTTTACGTTTGAGGACAAAAACCTGCCGAGGTCGTGTGATCAAAATAAAAATTTAAGATGGCAGTAGTACATGGCGCGTACTAAAATGCCTAATTAAAATGATTAGACGTAACCTTGTGCAGTATAACTCTTTTTTTTCTTCTTTTTTTTTTGGGGGGGGGGGAGGAAAAAGAAAGCAAACAGTATCATTTTGTTCCGGTTTTGGTTTTCGTCACAATTTTATTCATCTTTATCCAAATGGTTTCTGTA
The DNA here is from genome assembly GCA_031841125.1 of Acanthococcus lagerstroemiae. Lineage (NCBI taxonomy): Eukaryota > Metazoa > Arthropoda > Insecta > Hemiptera > Eriococcidae > Acanthococcus > Acanthococcus lagerstroemiae. Next base: position 35,224,067 of record CM063108.1, on the reverse strand, counting down.
TTGGTAAAAGGAGAAACTATTCAAATGGTTTTCTGGCATTGGTTTTGCTCATTCCTGAACATTTATGTTAAATTAAAAGTTCTCCGGTTTACTGGTTTTGGTATTTCGGTTTAGTCCCACTAATATTTCAAACTAAAAACGTTCCATGTGTTTTTTGGCTTAACAAGTTACAACTACTAATAACAGTCTCATCAGTTTGAAACAGTTAGGAACCCAGAAAAGTCTTGCCTTGATATCAGTATTCCGAGAGTGAACATTGGCTCTTACGGCTCAGAATATTTAAGAATACTCATATTTAGGCCACCATTTCAGCTTTAACCGGAACCACGTTTTGGCTTCACCTCCTCTCCCCACCTAAATATGAAAAAATATTTTGATCTTCAATGTGTTCTCTTCTTTTTCATTTCAACTTAGGGGGCCGACAGAAATCAGTTCCCGGATCGGTGATTCAAAATTCATTCACTATACAGTGACCAATTCATTGAATGGATCCTTTTGGGGCAGGAAATATAAATAGTCTCATAAGTTAATATTGAATTTCTACCGAACACAGACTGATCGCGAAATATTAAATTTGGATGCCGAAAGTCGCTTCCACTAGCATATGCAACCGTTTCGATCACCTGTCATGGATACACAACGCGGCTGATGTTGACACCAGGCAAATATTTACGAATATGGCGTTCTTCGAGCGTCGTCGAGGGTCTAGCCTAAAAGTGCAATCCATATTTACACAGTAATCTGAATTTCACACTCTCGGAGCCACCGCAAATCAACGGCGGAGTTTTTCTCTCATAGCTGTAATCACTCAGAATTTTGAATGCAATTCATCCGTTTTGATTTCCTTGACAATTTCAGGCGCATAATTTTGGGCTCTTAACAAATAAATCAGAGTAGAATATGCTGAATTTATACCTTTGCTTTACACAATTTTGGTCATATCAATTAAATGAGATCAGCGAGTATCGTTAGTGAGGATACACATAGTATATTATGTGAAGATTTCTACGAGGTAATGGTATATCCAGGGGGACAAAGGGGGCGAATTATCCCCCCCCAAGGCAACTGAAATTTAATTTAAAATATGCAAAAATGAGCAATGTTTCGCATTTAGAACACGTTTTTCCGAAATCACATTCTCAATCCAAGAGTCCCAAATTAGTTAACCAAGTTTTTGTTCTAAATTTTAAAATGTTTCTGTGATGTTAATTCTGTTCATCCCTTCCTTCTTTTTCGTTCGGCGTAATGATGATTTTTTCAATGGTGGTATTTTTGCCCAGGGGGCTCAAGTACCTTTAGAGGGCTCAGCCCCCGCTTGCTTCCCCATGGCTACGGGGCTGAGTAATCCCTCTAATAGAGACATTATTGGGCATCGATTACATACATATAGGACATATATCCCAGCAAAGAACAGCTGCAATGAAAATAGCACTAACAGGTGACGTGTCGAGCCATCAGCACACAGGTACATTAGCTACCTAGTACCTACCTACATAATACGCAAGTGGACCGAAATAACGAGTCAGGTAACAAATACGCCATCCAGTTCCAGATCTGTGCTCTGTAGTGTACACAACAAGCCCCATGTATTTGTTGGTTGTCGATATATTCACGTACCTACATACAGCTTGCACGCCATTATGTAACAGCCGACGAGATAAATAATGACCTTGTTTACGTACTACGATCGTGATAAGACACCGCGCGGCTGCGCTGCCATTAACCATCATCACTCGTACATACGTTTCCTCGTCATTTCATCGCTGAATTCGCGATTCCTCAAATTCCACGTAGTCACACGTAAGGTCGATCATTTTGAGATCGGACGAAATGAACTGTAACAACCGAACCCTGCGGCAACGCATACACTGTACGTCTTCTACGTTCAAAGGATCGCCGCCTTAATCAGTGACGATTTATCCCTAATTTGCAGATATCACTTCAAATTACAGTTTTTATACATTTATTGGCATGTACTTAGCCCAGAACAAGTCGAAAAACGTTTCAGCACGCATTTGTAGTACTATTCATTCTGAATAAAATAAGTCATAAATCACTAAGCTGTGTGCAAAAGCAGGAGGGAGGCTAAAAATTGGCGGTTGGGCTCAATGACTTCGCAAGATCGTATCCCTATCAACTACGGGGACTTTCCGAAATCACATGTTTCCAACACAACCTATCTTCATACACATCAAGGAAGGCCAGCTAAGTCAAGAAGGTAATTCAACCCCAGTGGTTACAGACCCGTCAAATTCAGAGATTCTCCGAAGTTGGCGGTGACTCAGTTACTAAAGCAAAAAGCTATACATAACACACATTACATTGGTAAATGTAGAACCGTACTGTAAACGGTCTTGTCATGACCAGGATTCGGATTGGTTGTTGGTACAGGTCTCATGAACCAATCCCTGCTGTCGAATACTGATAGGTTTGTTATTGGAGTGAAAAGTGTTTCACTGTCCATAGGTTGAGGTTTGTGGTTGTGTTCATCACACAAGTTATTGTTTCGTTTTCTGTCATTTCCGTTTTCCAAGTTACGTAATGTATTGTTACTATTGTGAATCTGACAGGTGGTTTTTTTGTCATGTTTGTAGTCACTATGGCATCGAAACGAGGAAAGAAAAATATTAAGTATTGTTTGTACCCCCTCCTCCTCAAAAAGATTGTTTTAAATTGAAAAACCATTCAACAAATTTATGAAAAGGCAACTTCAGAGATTTCAGAAACAAGGCTAACATCATTTCTGGAAATTTACAAGATTTTTTGCTTATTACTTTCACTATTTAGAAATTGAGAAATAAGAGAATTCAAATTTATTCATCATCATCAAGGGCTGTGTCCGTTGTCAGACGTAAGCGATCGCGCTTTCTGATGTGCAACTTCCCTGGGCACGGTTAGACCAAGTTTGCCATTGCCTACCCCAGGTGTGTTACGTTATTTCTTTCTCGGTGCCGAATAGTGTGCAGACGCAGTTCGCTTACTAGCCAAGTATTTTCACAACACCGAGTCAGCGACTAGGACGTGAACACGCACAATACCGAATCTTTCTAATACTGGTGGTAACCAAAGACATTTATATCTCGAACACAGATAAAAGTGCAGTATTTGTTCGAGATTGGCGGGTGAAACGTAAGAGTTGGGGAGTTCGTACATTCTGGATGTATTCATATGAACTCGGAGTAAGTCTCAGGCTATAAAAAATTTCGGTGCCTTTATTAGGAGGAGGCACAAAATTTTGCCTCCACTGGACCCCCTAATTTTTTCGACTCGGATGTTTCGGGAGTGTTTTACATTGAACTGTGACCGTCCATACTAAAAGGACACTTCGGTCCAAAACATAAATTTTACAGGAGACGCTTTTAAAGATTCAAACGTGAATCTCGAGAACACGGTGACCTATCGACGTGCACTTTCACGCTCTCTATCACGTAGTGATGTTAAAGGAGCGGAGATTTTTATCTCCGGATTTTTATCCGGAGTGCGTTCGTATTGTATTTTTGAGCTTAGTCCGATTTTTGGAAATTATACAGTTTTTTATACCCTCGTAAATTTCGTTGAAATTTTTTCTCTCTCGCGTTTCCGAGTTCACAGGGTTGAAGAGCACCCTTTGAATTACCAAAATCGAACATAATTTCAAAATTGATTTTTTGGACCGGAGTGCCCTTCTAGTATGGACGATCACAACTTCTTCACATTATGTTGGAATTTGGTGGTTGTAAAACTGCCTCGCTTCAAACATGATTAAGGATGAAGCCTTACATTTCAATACCGTTGAACTGAGAGAAAATTACGACCTAACTCTTTGAGCCATGAACCGGCAGTTTCATTAGAAGGTCTCAGTCCAAGACAAATGTAAAAATTGTTTAGAAAACCCGAATAAGTGCGTCCCGACGTTTGAACAATATAAACGTATGAAGCCGTATTTTTAAAGTGCTTTAGCCGTATAAATAGCTGAGCGCAAATGTTTACACCTCCTTCATTTCCAAACGATAAATTCAAAAAGAATGAAGTGACCGAAATGACACCGCTGGCAGATAATTCAGTAGCATTTGGGACCGGAAGCGCACAAAAAATTTGGTCCAGTAGTAGTTCCCAAGTTTTCGAAATTTTCCATCATCATATTTTCCGATGTTCATAACGTTTTGCTGTTACGAATATCAGTGGGTTCAGTTTACACTGGTGTGTTAGCAGTGGTAGGTCGTCAAACACACATGTTAAGAACTTCTACGAGTCGATAGACAATTCACAATTTTCTAAGTTCGTGTGAATGAGCGTATGACGCAGGGGACCAAGGGAGTAAATAGATATTCAGACATAATCTGTTCTCACATGAATGTTCAAGGTGTCTACAAGAATGGAAAAATATAAATTCCTGACTTTTTCCAAACTTTTTTTTTCTCTTCTTTAAACCTTTACAGTATATGTAGACAGTATATATTTATGTTTATACTACTAGACGCTATGGTTAAAATGAACTGAAATTTGAAGTTGATTTTTGGGTGAAAGCATTAGGAAGGTGTTCACAGATATACATACAGAGTACTGAAGTAAACGACGAAAAAAATTTCCCGTGAGTTCATTCTTTGTTTTTTTTTTTCCAAACTTCTTAAAAATATTGTTGAATTTCCTGACTATTTACAAACTTCCTGACCTACTTTTCAAATTCCTGACTTTTTCCAAACTTTCCAAATTTTCCAAACCTGTTGACACCTTGATGTTTGATCGAAGATAGTCAAGTTTAATTTATATTGAGAGGGGCCGGGGGAGGGGATACTTTTCCATTTCCTACTCCTGTCGGTGAACGGTGGGAAGGGATTAACAATGATGTAATTATTACTGTGACTGAAATTTTCACTAACTGAAAATTTTACTTAGATCTTAGAACATTAGGATTTTTCGACCATTACTTTCTGGTGGAGGGGGAGAGGAAGAGGATGGACTTCAATTACTGTTTTGATATTTGTTGCAGGAGGAGGGTGTTATGGATAATACTGAAATACTCTGCTATGTGCGAGGAGTGGAAGGTAAAATTACTTTATATTTTACTTATTTTTTCTTCTGAGACGAAGGGGGGCACGGAGTAGGAATTAAGTTGCTGTTCATTGAAAATTTTCACCGATTGAAAAATTTTACTTGGACACTAAAACGTAGAAGTCTCCACTTGGATCCTTTGGTTATATTCTTCAGGGGAAAGGGAGGCAAGAAGTTGTACAGATAAGACTAGTAAGTTATACTTTACTATTTATTGGAGGAGTAGAAAACGGTAAAACAACTTTACATTTTTATTTTTATGAAATCACTTGGGAGAAATAAAAATTTGATTTCCAGAATCCTGGTTTATTCTTATTCATTTTTGGGAGAACGGTGGTAGAGGGGATATGGGTAATATTCGTAACAGCTTCACGATTTATTGGAGAGGCGGCAGGTGGTAGAATCACTTTTTTTTATTGAAGCTAGAATAAACATAAGTTTAGTTTTCGCTAAGAGGTAAGTGGAAGAGGGACTTTTCTGAGAGTGGGAGGCGGTCAAGCGGGTTCAATACTTCAGTACTGAAATTTTTCACTCGAATCTCGCAAGCAGGCATGTAGACCAAAACTGCCACAGGTCTTATTCACATACTGATTTGTACGCTCTACTGGGTCTGACCAACTAAAGAAGAATCGACACTTATTATTCTGAGATTTATCTTGTCCTCCAGAGATACTTCGCCCGCACCGGGTCTAATCCCAAATCTTTGAGACCTCCCCCCACTTCAAAAAATCTCTTTTTCACGGAAACTCTACAGCAGCAAGATACATGACAGTATTGTAGATAGCTCGCCGCAATAACCCGTATTCTATAGTTCGATTAGTTTTTTCGAAAATAGGTGTAGGTTTCTCAACTCGTCAAATTACCATAACCGAGTTTACAATCCCGGACTTCTCGGATCGACGATGGCGTTCCGCCTCCACTCCAGAGCTGGACTCAAGTTATATTCCATCTAATGGTCTCATCGCACGCGATTACTCACTCTATATTAGTCACTCTTGTCGCACTCAACGTGCCACCAGTTTTTCGCGCATACTCTATTACGCAATGGCAACGACGCTAAAACAGAGAGAATTCTAGCGCTCAACAGGCGGATCGGCATCCGCAGATCCGGAGGAAGCGAAAACTTGTGGCTGAAAACCCCCAAAAAACTTGTTCGTTATCCGCCAACCCGATTAGGCCGACTCGCCGGAGTCGATGGATTCAGAGCTCGGTCGTCAACATCGTTTTCAAATGGAGAATGATAATAATCCGGTTATGTTTATACACAAAGAGAGAAAATACTGTTTTTATACGGCGCCGACTTAAATACTAAACAAGAATTACAATCGTGCGAACGCTACGGGGTTACTAATTGCCTGATTTCATTTTCTATACACACGCCGCCGCCTCGTCGCGCTCCTTTCTTGCACGTATTTTCGTTCCGTTTTTCTTCCAGATTTTCGTGCGGCTCATGCCCGTCCACAATTTAAATGCCCGAAGCGACCCACCGATTGGCGCGGCGCGATCTTGCCGGCATTCGCGCTGTTTCCAAGTCCAGAAACACCTACTCGTGCATTTACTCTCCAATTATTGTAGTACACTTCATCTAACAGCATGACTGTATTTGAAGCAGTCGGCATCATCAGCTCAGTAAAGCGGAAATTAAGTTCCCTGAGTACACAGACACGTTGTTGCGATGTTAAATGTTGCGAGATGCTGGTCCAAGTGAAACACGACTACACGCCACCCTTCCTCTCTACACAAGGATGCAATAAAATACAACATTCCATAAAGGGTGTAATGCGAATTCGCCGAAAGGGAACAGAACGCGAGGCAAAAATCAATTACTATATCTCGTCTTCGGCTGCGCTTATTCGATTCGGAAATATGTACTGGATTTCCCCATTTATGATTACTAGCGCTCCTATAGGCAATGTTCAATAAAACAGGCTCGATTGGCGACACGTGTTCATGTGTCAATGATGTACAGGCATACAAGGAATTCAAAATTCACAAGCACTTTCGCACCTGGATCCGCAAATCTTGCAAGCAATCTGATAATAGTACACAAACTGTAGGTCATTCCAAAATCACGCTGTAGCAGATAATAACTTTTACTTCACTAACACTGCAAACGAGGAACTTGCCATTAAAGCTGATCAGTTAAAAGGTAAATATGTAACCGATATACATTATTTCAACTGCAGCATTTGGTAACTAAGAACCTCGATGATGCTTCAGCCATTGTTAACAAAAGTAGAACCAAACGAAAAATACAACTTTTTTCTTTAAAACAATACTCACTGATTATAGATTTAATGTCAACAACCGAAGGAACTAAGCAAGAAAAGAATACCGCCATTGATTATCTCGAAAAGGAAATTAAATTACCTAGAATTTGTTTACACGGCAGCGCGGTGGAATATTGAATATTCACTCTCAGGCAACCATACTTATCAAATACGTTGGTCGTTAGATCTGTTTCATACAATACAATCAGTGGATAACAAATGCCATTGAAGATTGATTTTCTGAAGCGACCCAAATACAATCCATATAACTAAGAATTCAACGATTTGCCGCTGAAGACATAACAAGGAAAAAGCCAGTTTGTAAGGAATTCAGGAGGCAGCTGATGCTGCAAAAGCCTTAGACTTAGAAGACACTTATGACACGAAGACTGCGAGTGAAAACGGAGATTAAGGTTTTCGCCTCACATGAGTAATTTTGTGAAATCGTTAGTAATATGACTGCACAGATGTACCTGAATCAGATGACAAGTCTGACACCTGATGATGCAAAAGAGTGATCCCCTGGAAGAGTATGATAGCCCCGTATTTTGAAGTCTGTTGATGACTTGTTTGTACAAATATGAATGAAAAGCCTGGCTCCTCTTAGTGCGAAAAGGCGACCCTCTGTCTGTAGAATGTGAGGGCCCACGAGAAGCAACAAGCAACCGAAGTATTGAGAGAACTAACAAGTGACGTACAGATAACTCAGCTGATATTACCGTTGATAATGACAGCGTAGCAGCCAACTTTATCGCTGCATTTTCGAATTATTTTACGTGCCAGATTTGTTACCTCACAAAGTTGGAGTTGAAAATTTGAACTTCGAGCACACTGTTACGGAAACTACTTACTGAGAAGCTCCACGACAGTATAATAACAGAACAAGATTATCCACAATGTGATAAAACCAGATAATGTTACCAAATGTGCTAGAGAAGAGTGAAAATCTGTTTTCATACCAAGAATTCCTGCAGGATACAATCAAAGGTTATGGCAATCAAGTTGTCTGCCATATCAATTAACGAAGCCTAAGGGCAAACTGTGAGTACAGCAAACTTCATTTCTCGGACTATGCTGTTTTACTATATTGCGGTTCAACTACAGAGTCCACCAATCCAATTATTTTTATATGCATTGAAAGGGTATGTTCCCACAATTAAATATGTACTGGGATAATATCGGTCTACAATCTTTCTTTCATTCGAGAAGATTTAACATTATAATTTATCTCTCAGTGTTTCTACACTGCAAGGTCGCTGTCACCCAACTAGTGCAGGAGAGACGAGGGACAGTTTTCAGTAGGGGCGTAGCCACGTTTTTGTGGTTTTTTTTGTGTGTTTTTTTTTTGGGGGGGAGGGGGGTCTGAACCCTCTTGGCATTAGCCGAAAATGTGAAAAAATTAAAATTAATTCTGGTAATAGTAAATATTACACCTGTAATGTAAAATAGTGAAACGACCCCCCCCTCCCCCTTCATACCAAGTCTGGCTACGCCACTGATTTTCAGCCTGTTACGAATAGTTCTTCCGCTGAGTCAGTTGTTACTTGTTATATAGCTTCGATAGTCTCTAGTTCCTAGAATCAGTGGCGTAAACAACCTTATCAAAGAGGGAGGACGTGTTAGAGGGGGTACTAAAATAAGAAAAACCCTACTTGACGAAGTTACAAAGGGGGGTCTCCTCGGGCTACGCCACTGTCTAGTATTTTGGTATCTAGTACCTCAATTTATTGGTTCCAAAAGTAGTTTGTTTTTCGTTACATAAGTTCGTCTGAAGATACGTCCGATCTTTTTGAGCTGAAGTAACAGCCTTACAACTGAACTTTGGAGTGTAACTGGTGAGCCGCGTTCCGATCCAAGAACCAATTTCAGTTTCAAGCTTAAACGTTTCAGTTTCATAGGGAACTTGGAACCACGAGAGATATGCGAATGGTTTTAGTTTGAGAGATAAGTTAACTTTGAATTCGGAACCAGAGTGCCCACTATGATAACAGTGCTAATTATTATCGTGCTTAAATCTTACTTTCAACTTCGAAATAATCTTTTTCGTCTAATAGATATGTTTACGCATTTATTCGTTCATTTTATTGCCATAAAGTACATCTTTTGTTTTTGAACCTGACGTGAAATTTTGATATGTTCACAACTTCCCTTTAAGAAGCTGTGACTGGAGTTTACTGTTCCAATATCATTGAAAAAACCATATAATTATCAAAAAAGTGTATTTTTCTGTTCAAAAATATACAAATCAAAAATGGTGATGCTAAGATTAGATGATTTAAAATTTCATTTTTCCCTGCCTCTCCTCAGACATTAATTAATTCTCTAATTATTATTCACTTATTAAATCTGAGATTGTCTAACGCAACCGTTCATTTATTTATTCATTTATGTCTGTTTTCCCCCTTTTTTTCTTTTACTCAAAAGAAAATACTAAAAGGTGAACCACAAATTAAAAATGAATAAATTTTTGAACATTAAAATATAATTCGAAATCTGAACCCGTATTAACAGGGCCCGGATTTTGAGGCGCTAAAAACTCCAAAAATGCCGAACTAAAGTCTCTAACAAGACCTAAATAGTCCATAATAAATAAATAAATAAATGCAGCCTTGAAACAGATGTTTCGGTCCACCTGCTGGGACATCTTTGCCCAAATAATATTAATAAGTAGGGCCTGGATTTTTAGGGAAAAACTTTTTTTTTTTCCTTTTTCCTAGCCTAGTCTATTCCGGGGGTCTGGTTGGCCGAGTGGATAGCGCACTGGTCTTGGAATCCGGAGGTCCCGGGCTCGAGCCCACGTCAGCAACTTGCTACATTTCGACCTAGGCCAGTTTTTCGGCGAGTTGAGAAGAGGGCTAAGACAACCCTAACAGCCTCCCCGACGTCTCTGAAGCAGTGCTCGAAAGGGCGAATTCCTGGGCTCGGGTTGGGAGCAATATTAGAAAAAGAGCCTAGTCTATTCCGTCCATTAAAGTTTCCTGGACGAATCAGGAAATTCTGAAACTAATGAGCTAACTTTGATACTCGTACGACTTTTTTTGGACTATTTTCCCTCAAGAATGACGGTGTCGTTTAAAATAGATGTTTCTAGAGACTTTTTGGGACTATTTCAAACAGAAATCCAATTTTCGAAACTATTTTGTCAATTTTCAATTTTTCAAGAAAAAAATTTCAAAATTCAATTTTATTTGAAAGAAGAATTGAAAAATCGTGACGACCTAACTTTTTATTGCAATGATTCAAAATTGTTACGTTGTGCATAGTTCGAGGGGAGTAGAAATATAAAAATTAGGTTCGGTTTTCCAAAACCTTTAATTTGAAAACCACGAAGCCATAGTTTTATAGGGACTTTTTGGAACTATTTTACTTTTTGTATGACTACTATTTATGGACTATTTAGGTGGCCTAGTTGCATTCGAACGCTGTCTCCTAAACCACGGAATGCGGGTTCGAATCCCAGCACGGACGGCGAATTTTTAAGATTAAGAAACTGATAAGAAAATAATAAAAATACAAGATACATGAAAAAATTTATCCGACCAAGCCACACTAATTGTAGAAAGAGGTGGAGTTCAATTTAATTGGTCCGCCGGAATTCAAAAAGACTACAATTGGGTTAGCCACACCTATAGACTACCAACACTTGACTAGTCTGGTGTGCCATGCAGGTTGCATGCCCCTTATGGAGAAGGAAAACTCTTTCATAACCATTCCCCAGGAATGGCTAGTCACCAAAGGAAATTAAACTGATAAATCTCTATCAAATTCAAAGCGAATCCCAATGTGAAATTTCCGCACAACCCCTTGCCTAAAGCGTAAAGAAATTATAAATTTTAGCTCCCTAATTTTGGGATTCCAGGGTGTCCACAGAATTTAAAAAATGAAAAAGCTTGACTTTTGTATGACTTTTTTGCATGAATTTTTCACATTTTGCTAGAGAGACGTTTCCAGATACACAGGCTTCGGCAAGGCTTCATTAGTCATTACAACCAGATAGCAGATGGCGGTAGCATAGCATCATAGTTAAATGCTTTCTCTCTCTCTCTCTCTCTCTCCTCCTCAGTCTGCTTTTTAGAATTTTTGTGAATCGATTTTTTTGTTTTCAATAAAAAAGTCACGGAAATTGCTTCAAATGACTCTTGTTTTCATTACCTACACAATAATATGATCATTTTTCGATTTTTGCTTAACCTTCCGTGAAAAAACTTGACTTTTCCATGACTACTTGACCTCTTTTTGAAAAACTTGACTTTTGCTTGACTTGCTTGACCTGTAGACACCCTGGAAGCATGGCTTTAATATGTTAGGAATCACTGCAGGCAGCATTCGCTGCCGGAGTTCTTTGATTGCGCGCGGTAAGATTTTGCCTCAAATACTGACGTATTGATAGCGCGCGATAAGGGCATTGATTGCGCGCTGGTCAGTTCTCCACGAACGTATCAATGGCGCACCTGTGTCATTTCACTTTCGAACTTGATGAATTCAACTTCAAAATGCTTCATTGATGAATCTTATTCAAACCAAAAATTTGGGCTAGCAATAGTGGAATTTTGGTATTGTTCAACTCAAAATAAATTTTTTTTATCATGGACAGTATGTTGAGTGAATGTGGTAAATTGCTAAAAGTTGGGGATGGTTTCAAGTATCGGAAAGACAGGGAGGTTTCTCTTAGAATTGCCTAAAGGTGTACAGTACGTGACTACCTAGAATACATATATACTGATGTAAGTGCTACTGTTCTTATCGATGGTCCATCAACTTCAGTTAATCATAATCACCAGCAGGCAAGCGACCTACAGCAGAAGAAAATATGCAATTCCGTAGAGAAAACAGCTGTTGACAATATTGGTGAGCGACCCATAAAACTGATAAGGACCGAAATGGCAGCATCAGAAAGTTATGTGATGTGCACAATATCCATCAATGTGTTTATCAAGCACGGCGCAGGCCTATTATTATTATTATTTTTGTAATTTTATGTCACAGGCCTATCAATTTTTTTTTTTTAATTTTGTTACTCTCACCTAATAAAATACCTCGTCAACTATGAAGTGTGTCTTCTTTAAAAACATTGCGCGCCATCGATAGCTACCCTTAAATTTCTTTGCGCGCAATGGAAAATGTGTTTGCTTATCATCCTATAACATTTTTGTGCGCAATCCATCTATTGATTAATGAATTGCGCGCAATCGATTGACACCCTTCGCTGCAACGATTGAAACATTTCTCTGGCTCGTGCCTGACTCACGAGCAGGTAATTCGCCATCGGCCCCCCACCATTGATGTAATAACAGGCTCTAGTTGTCACTTCCCACACATTTGCTACGTATTTCTGACACGCGGACAGGAACTCGTAAGGATGACCTAGGATGCTAGGCACATTCTTCGTCAACATTCTTCGTCAGGCTACCTTCAGGAGTATCATTTTCGTAGTATTGCCGAACTTTATACGTACGTCTTTTGTGATTGTGATAGTAGTGTGGTGGCAGCCTACAGAGCCCAAACTGCATCATAGGTGAGTCAACTCCCGGAGTACCAATCCTTCTACAGACTTACCTTTCTTCCATGTCGAATTGCTTTGTACATTCATTAGGCCAAAAAGACTGTCTTGCTGGGTATCGACGTACGCTCGTTACGCAGAGCGAGATGCTCGGGCGAGAATACGCCGTACAAATTCACATGAGTGGTCTCACGTTATAGGGCGGTTCGCACTCAAGATGTAAAGTACGTAGGCTCCGAGGTGGAAATCCCCTAATCCCCGCACAAATGTGGCCAGGGTGGATTAGCGGCTCACCAAATTGCGATACCTAACACTGGCCGACGAGGCAGTGTGGCTAGAACTCAAGCCACGGTACAGATGATGAGGTCACACTTCTCTATTTCGTACTCGTATGTCTGCCTACATTTCAAATTATGGTACTCAAACGCGATTATCTTCTTATATAATTCCAGGTGGTATCAACCGACAAGCGCGCTGCGATCCTACCCTCGCACCCACAGAAGGTTTTCATGTTTATATTATTCATTATTCAAAATTAGTTCTGTTTCCACAAAGTCTTTTCATTCTACCAAAATTCCCTCAGTTTCCTTGATTTTCCCCCTTACCGGCCTTCAACTTTTTACACGAGGACCTATGTACATCAACTACACATGTTTTCGCCGCATCGCCTTTGGTCCAAAAATGCGTCCAAAAAAGATGGACTTCACTACCTGCACGCCCCTGAATGGATTTCACAAGTACGAGGCAGAAGATTTGCGCAGAAACCGGGTAAATAGCGGTGGCCGGACTCCACAGGCGACCTCTTTACAACAGCAGGCTTCCAAGTAACTGTAACCGAACACGCCGACCCCGGCGACCTGAAGTGATAAATCGTCGGCCGTCAACAGCCGAAGTCGGCGGAGGCCCTAACCATTATTGGGAAAGTCAAAATCGCCACAGAAAAGCGCGCAGCAAACAAAAAAGCCGAGCAGCAGAAGCGTACACGTCCACGAGTGGCACGCCACACAAAAGACGAGTCCATTCAACGAAGCGCATTATTAATAGCGCCGGGCATGAGCCATTATCTTGCGGATACGTTCATTGTCCATGGTCTATATGGTTCAACTTTTCACTCATTCTATTCTGTCTACAGGTAACGAGTCTATGGCCAAGCTATTCAGCGTCTCGATCGTGGCGCGGCCAGTTCGACAAATCCTGCGGGAAGCCGGTCCAGCATCGTCGTGCTCGTCGGAGGGCAGTGGCGCAGGCAGCAGGGTTAGCGTTTATATTTTGAAAGAAAGAAAAAGAAAAGACAAACCAGTTTCTCAATTTGAACCGGTCCCACTTAGAGAACAGGGCGGCCTCCCCAATATAACTGCCTGCTGGAACCTGCGCGGAACGACGTATCATTCTGTAAACGCGGGAATGTAGATGTACGGACCGAGCCTACACGAACCTTATGCCCGCAGATTCGTTACCCGTTTGCATGCGCCTCTCTATGCTCCATCAAGTCTGAAGTATGAATGTACGTTCATACGCTTCGCGGTCAAATATTATAACCGACAATGGCGACGAGCGGGTAAGACGACCTCTCGATAAGAAAATTGCTACAGTATTATTCGCGGGCCCTACCCCATGTTCGTGTCGTAAAAGCACGCGCAGATTCGGCGCGGGCGTTGGCGGTCGGCGAAGCGAAGGGTCGCGGCCGCGGGCCAACTGGTCTGTGAGCGTCGTTAAACGACTTCGAAATTATACGTAGAATAATAAATAACGCGGTCTGCGCCGAACTGTCGACTATATATGATGTACAACAGCGTACACTATAGTTTGCCGAACCAAGTTGATGTAAATTTACCAGACTATTCATTTTCGTTTGTAGCGACGAAGTACATACAGAGTGATTCGAGAAGATGAGCGCACATTTCGTCCATCGTGGCAAATCGATGCGTACTTCGGCACATCTTTCCGAATCACCCTGTAGCTTCGGCGAAACACTCGCGAATGTATTCCGATTAATGGTCCCAAACTTTGTAAAGGTTACATACACCATCAATCCAACAAAATCGTTCTATTTGTTCGTACTTCCAACTCCCCGGCTGTGGATGACCCGTTTCGGCGCCAACTTCGATCAGGAAGATGCACAGAGTTTCAGATCCACGGGGACTTCGGAGGGGACATGAGAAAATTTGGCACAAGTCAAGAAGACAGATACTCAGAATAGTACTGAAGCCACCCAATCTTAAGCAAACCGTCAGCCAATCACCTTTCAAATTGCAACGAGCGAAAGCAATGACTTCAAGTTTGCTGGGAGTAGGATCGACCGTGATTGGTTCAGAGTGTATTCGAGCATTACTGCAAAATTAACCCAACAGACACACGTTAATTAGATTCGAGATTAGATACAAGTTAAGCGATCTCACTCAAGTCAAACCATTCCACGTTCGTCCAGCAAACCACCAAAAGGTCTGTCGGGCGAACGTAATAATCGCTAACTCAAGTGAGAATAGTTCCATAATCTGGAGGTTAGCTGTCGAATAAACAAGACGCTCACCCACAAGCAGAAGTGAACAAGATAAAAAGAAGAACAAACATTCTCTGCAGTCGGCTGTATCAGTGTCAGCACAGAAGAGTTGGTCGTTATTAACGCGATACCTCCCCTGAACTTGCTGGAATTTGAGAGATCAGTCAAATATCCGACGACTGAAGCATCTTCCTCGCGTTGGTACTTACTCATTGAGTGGCCGAGTCAGATCCACCGGACAACACCGGATAAATGAAACCGTTGATGGTGGGTCAACACATTCGGACTTGAAGGATTGGTGGCCCGCTAGCGTCGCAACTGTTCTATGTAGGTAAAATGGGTCTCTGCTGGCTGTGTGTGTTAGTAGTAGTGCGTATAATAGCGCTCCATTTTACCTACATGCGAAGGTACAAAAAAATTCCACCAGATGTCAGCCACTATTCTTTCAAGTCCGAATTGGTGCCGCAGTGAATTCAAGAACAGCGAAAAGAACAGCGGCAAGAATGCCCAATGGACTTCTTCCTCGCTCAGGTGATTTCGGAACATGGATGCTTCGCATCGTATTTGCATTGCTGAAACCGCACAGTGACCGGTAGCCCTGCGGCGTTGGCCTAGAGATACCGCCACACGTGTTCCGAGTGCCCTTTGGACTGACAAAAGGCCGGGCAACTGAGCAAGGGCCCTTAGAGAGCACTTGCGGTACATGCGTCGGGTTGTAAATATCCTTTGGCTGCTCGAAAACCAAGCGTATCTCACAGGTGATGTAAGGCCAGATGGGGAGGAAGAACCCGGAAGAGGGGAGGAGCGACATCTGAAGTAGCCGATAGAGGCGGGCCCCCAACAATTACACAGGATGAAGAACCCAGAAGGGGGCCGATCCCGAAGAGACCGGAAGAAATTACCTATCGTAATATCTTAGCTGGTCAAGTGCAGAAAGCAGAATAGACATAGGGTAATACCTTGTGCGGGGTTCCTTGTGACACCCGGTAAAAAACCCTTGGGTGAGCACCGGGCAAAATGGAGAACCTCAGGCATTACACCAGTGCCTCAGACTTAAGATGCATGTAATATTCTAAGAATATACGGGGCCACCCACTGGGCAAGGGTCTCTGACCTCCGTTTCTGTGAGCCCAGCATGTTTTTTAATACAAATGTGCCACATATGTCACTAAGTACGTTTCCCGTTTAATGTTTAAAAAACTTTTTTAAAGAGCTGTTGTCGAAATCAAAGGCCACGCTGCATAAGCGGCTAGTCCGATGTGACTTGGGACATTGTGCATACCAAGGAAGAATTTCGTCATACGTGCAGCGACATGTACCAAATCTCAAATCGAAGTGATAAATAAAACTACAGGAAACCCCTGTTAGAATGAACGACATCATCGCCTGCTGCATCCAGCGGTTAACGTCAGTTACTAGTTATTGACGTTATTTGCTGAATTTATGACATTTACAGTAACACATGTAATATGTACATGTTTCAATATGATAGGGTATGCTTTTTTAGCCCGACAAAAAGTATGGAAAGAACGACAAAATTACAACAAGCCATCATTTCGAAGTGCTCTAACTGGTTAAACCTAAGACAAAATCAATTCAAGTTTTTATCTAACATTTTTATCGCATAAGAGCTGACTTTTTCAAGGTATCAGATTTGATACCATATGCATTCATGTCGAAAAGAACAATAATATGTGGATGATTGCATGCAGTATCACATATCTCTTACGACTGTCTTTTGGTTAGAAAATGGTACTGAGTCAATGTTCAATTCATGTTCTATTAGCATTTGTAAGGTTTTTGTGGAAAGGCTTATAGGGCTAGGGCTTTTCATCGTCGGGTTTGTTTACATGATTTCTATAACGCTGCAGAATTATCACCAAGGAGCTGTATGAGGTGTTACAAGAAAAGGGCCTCAATGGTAATCAGACACTGAGGCCTTTTTCTGTGCCACATCACATTATGGTTGATTTGGCACATTCTGTTACGAATTTTGTTTTTTTCTTTCAGTACCCTATTTAGGAAAAAAAATAAATAAATAAATAAATTGTCAACAGAAATCATGATGTGAGCTGGCACATAAAATGGCCTCAATGGTAAGGGAACATTAGGGCCTTTTTCTATGCCACATCACATTGTGGTTCTTTTGGCACATTTTATTACAAACTTTCATCTTTTTCTTTCATTGCTCTACTTAAAAATCTGAAATTCGTAATAAAATGTGTCAAAAGAATCATAATACGATGTGGCGCAAAAAAGAGCCTCAGGATCTTATTCCCATTGAGGCCCTTTTCTTGTGTCAAGTCACATACCTCATTGATGATAATTCTACTTCTTTGAGTATGTATATACTCAAAGTTCTACTTCGAGATAAGAAATCATGTAAACAAACATACCGATGAAAAGCCCTATAGAGGATTTAATTTTGGAAACATCCTTCGAAGAATATTTGGCAAATTTTTGGTTCTTTTGTCAATCTTTGTAATCTTTTCCTGCTGAGGGCTCTAGGTTTTCATATTAATTTCAAAGCTGCCATGTTACTCACGCTCAACAACTTCAATTTTATTCATCACTTTTTCGAATATTTTGGTGGAATTATGGGCGGCACAAATGCGGTTCTCAAAATTCTTTTCTTTTTTTTCCACACTCGAAATTCAAAATGTTGGTCAATACCAAATTTGGCTTCTGGCATACCAGATGTCATCAAATTTTTCAGGTATTACCTTTTTAGCCGAAAGTACTCCCAGACTTTACACAAGAAAATAAGGTGTCATATTCGTTGCCGGATGTTGGCGATCGCGATTTCTGACACGCGACTTTCCTGGTCAGGGTTAGTCGGGGTAGTTTGCCGTTGCTTTCCCCCACGATTTGTTGCGTTAAAGTTTTCCTTCTCTATGCCAAAGAGTGTGCAGCCGCAGTTCCTTACTAGCCACATATTTGCAATACGTTGAGTAAGTTGGCCACAGCGTGCACATACCAGTATCAATCTTTTTAAGTCCGGTGGTGACATGCCCTGCGGTTGTAGTGCCCTGTTCGTTCGAACTGGCGGGGTTACAGGACACGTTATCTTTCCACCTCGATAGATACTGTTCTCGTTGTGTTCGCTAGGATGTTAGCGGGGGTGTATTCGAATAATACTAGCTTTCCGGCGTTGGTGGATTGCGAATCGGACACTTTAACCACTCGGCCACACAGCGACCAATTTTACATATCTGATATACATATTTTTCTTTTTGTGTCTCATGATTCACTATATGTTGTGATAGAGGGTGGTCATGGAGTCCTGATGGAAGACAGTTAAGTCTTACGGGGGCCTCAGGTTAAGGATTTTCTTGTAGCTATCATACCTGGTATTATTTTGAGAATATTTTTAGCTACATGTAATGCTTGTTATGTCCGTATAGAGTGGTTTCGAGTAACACAAGATACTGCAGGAGATCCCCTTCGGCTGACATCAGTGGTGATTACTATTGAATGTCTTCTGGGTAGAAAACGATGTAAGGTCAATTTTCCGCCACATTTCTGGTTATCAGTGCATTCTTGGAAAAGATTCCCAAAAAGAGTTCAGTCAGAGTTCAGAGAATTATTTTATAAAGACCTTTTGTGAAAATCCGGTAGATCTTTCTTTTCTATGCCAATCTTGTGTCGCATTTACTTTTCCAACTTTTCCTCAGTATAGTTCGCCATTGTCCCATTACGCCACAGATCTATCATACAGTAAACAAGTCCTTTAGACCAACCTGATTAATGGCTACTCTTGTCTTCTGTAGAAAAAGAAGACGTAAAACAATCGGCAGCTGGAGATCTGCCAGGAACTATGGAGTGCCTCAGGATCAGTGAGACACAAGCTTTTACAAATGAACTCCAACTGAGCCCAGGTGATCCACACCACTATCAATGAAACTGGAAATCATGATTTATGAACTCCAACTCATCCCAGGTGATCCGTATCTACTACCACTGATAAACATAAAAATCAAATTCAACATGGGCCCAGGGGAATATTCCCGAATACAACGAGCTCGAGTACCAGAATTTTGAACGCATCATGTTCGTAATTTACTCCTTAATGCCCACTTAGCTTCGACGACCTCTTCGAATGCGAAATGAGAACTACACGTTAACCTCTTAATTTGTACGTGTCGATGGCTCGCCAAGATCGGAGTCAGCGACCACGATCGATTAGCTGGCAATACGTCTGCAATATGTCGGTGAAATTTCTGCTTTACACGTACATTATTATATATTTATGTTCGTTTTTCTCAACCCGCGGCACACAGCGGCTCACATACGCGTTCAAGCGCTTTCCAAAAACCATACGTAAGGTTACCTTCGTGACCAGAAAGTGGAAATCGAAGTTCGGAATTCCGAAAATCAACTCGCGAATTCCAGCATCGCCGTTCTTTCATCGATGATATTTATTCATTAATTTAACGTGCCTAAGAGAGGCTGGCTCAATCTAGTCGTATTATTTCGAGTTTGAAAAAAAAAAAAAAAATTACAAAGATTATATAGGAATTCTCTTATGCCGGTGTTCGCTGGAGTGAAAGGCGGAGACATTTTCAACAGTGATGCTGAAATCTGAAGCGGGATTTCAATTTTCTCATAGAAAATCCATAGGAAATCAGAATTTGGGCAAGTACAGTTGAGAGTCGATGAAGGTTCATTCAGATTCAGATATGGTGCCTCAAATAGACTCTATAATACGCGATAAATCAGAGAAACCCCCTAGAATTCCATAACAAATGGGTTCCCTTTATCGATGCTTAAGCCACAAAACAAAACATAGGTGAAATGCGACAATTTTCTAAAAAAAAATGAACTCGAATCAGTGAAAATCGATTTATCTAGTTTATAGACATCATACCACAGATATCAGGCTTCAAAAATTGAGCTCACTTTAGGAAGCTTTGAAGACGTTCATAGGGCAATCACAGAGAGTCAGAAACTCAGATTTACAGCGTAGTCTAACATGTGCCGGGGTCTAGGCACCTGGGTCACTTACCCCAAAAGACCATTACACCCAAGAGTACAACAAGGCGGAGAAGATGTGATAAGAACTAAGAGAAAAGTGCAACTGAATCACGGCCCGGTAGTTACCTCGCCATACGACCTTCTGCCGATTTTTGTCTCTATTCCTGGCCATTTACATATTCGACGTTTATATGCTTACCTCACACAATGTATTCCGCTACACTCACTCGTATCATTTCAGCAGGACACAATATTAAACGGAATTATCAAATAGAAACGTATGTATAACATGCTAGAATGAAAATGTCAGCCACAAACCCGAAGCACAGTTTTCGTTTTCAAGTATGAACGAATTTGAAAACAAAAGTAGCGGCAGCCCAAAACCAAGCGCGCGTGTAAGCTCATTTCCTCCCTCCTGGTAACTTCACTCCAGAATTTTTTCGCTGTTCGTTTACAGGGTGCTAGTCGGCATACGAAAAAGGAGAGAAAAAAAAAAGAAGAAAAACCTGCACACGAACTCAGCATTAGGTCGATATTACACGGAACAACGATCTCGACGGTTTATTTCGGTTCAGTTTGACACACACGCTGTAGTTTCGCCCCGGATGCTGATAAATTATCATTTTTTGAAAGTCCCACCGCGCCGCTCGTCATAGCCTTTGACAAACGATATTTTTATTTAAATTCGCATCAAATATCGCCAGCCCTAGTTATCAAATATAAAACTAAATAAAACCCGGCAGCCGGCACCCGTCGTGTACCATTTTTTTCATCTCTCCACAATCTTACACAAAAAAAAAAAAAATCAAAGACAACCATCCGGAATACTCGCAAATGATGATGACGACGGGTACGACTTCGTGAAGCCAACTTGTCGTATACACAGTTTTGATAATGCCGGGGCTAAACTGAAACGTAGCCGCGGGCGGCTTTTTGCTTCTCACACATATACATCTTACCAAGCTGCGGCGAAAATAACAGCAAACGTATTATAAGACGAAAAATTGTGGCCACAAGTTCGAAAGTGAGCACGATCGATAATAAAGAACGTCGGTCGACATTAGAGCTCGCACTTTTGGTTCCAGATATTGAGGTCCGTGGAGGGCGGAACGGCACACAAAAAGCGTCGAGAAAGTTGTGTAAGTTTCCGATTATATACGTGGGCAGGTTAATCGTTAATTTTTACACGCGGAGGTTCTAAGGCGAAACGATGTCGGCCGTTTAAAACGACTCAATACGATGGAGGCTTATAAGGTTAAGTATAAAAAAAAAAATATATATATATATATATACATATACCTATATAGAAAAGAATAGACCGACGATAAAAATACTTTTGACTTCATAGAACTCGGCTCGATCCACGCGCAATAAAAAACTATGGTTCCTTTCGATTTTTCAAGATTTATTTGATACGAATTGTAAAGAAGCCTTGTAACGACCATAATTCCACTTTCATTAGTGCGTTCATCGGAGGCATCGAAATAATACCAGGGCTCCAAGAACTGGGGGTTCAAACCACTTCCTGAGACTCCCTAATGCACTCTTTTAAACGTATAATAGTGGAAACATGAAAAACAAGCTCTTCCCATAACTTTAGAACACATCAAGACTGTATCAAGATTCGTTATGACTAGGGCAAGACTCAGTACTGTCTTTCGAGGTAACTTTGAAAGGAGATTGCTTAGTTTCTTGGCATAGCTCAATGTGTTACGTTATTTCGAGTGATGATCAAGAAAATGTAGAATGTGCATTTAGATATCAGCAGGCTTCATAATTGAGTTTCTGAACCTTTACATCAGTTCTTTTTAACGAAGAGTAACTGCAGTAGAAAATCTAAACGGGACCTCCAGTCCTGTTTCGAACTATCAACCTCTGGAACACATCTTCTCTTCCTCAACGTACAAATGAAAGACTATGGCAAGAATTCACATAGGCATAGGTTACACATTTTACACTCACGCTCTCATCATTCTAAGTACTCTATTCCTCCACCATGCGACAAATGTAACACACGTATTGATATACCAAACATACTCAACCACTGAACTACATACCTACGCTTCAGATCGAACACAAATCTAAAGAGCCTTATTATACAACCTAGTGTGCAAGTCACTATCAGACTCTCCCATATAGCCTGCTAAAATCTCGTTCCTACAAAGATAACATCTGAGTAGACAGAAACTCTATTGTTTTTCTGTTAAAAAGTTACAATCATAATATTAGTACGACGAGCAAAACCAAAGCCGTTAGTAGCGCGTCGTTGAATATTTTTGAAGCTAAAGCCGTTAGTAGCGCGTCGTTGAATATTTTTGAAGCTTAAGCCTTTCAAAGTCAGGCTAAGTGGTGGCGACCATGGAAGGGAGGCAAAGGTCGCAAGAACTCTCCTACAAATGGATGAGAATGGATTCAACATTCGCCAGACACATTTCTGCTAAAAAGTGGAAAATATCAAAAACTCACACATTTAGGGTCACTTATCCGTATTCACTCTGAATGATGCTCGAGAAAACGTACATTTAGATCTCAGCAGTCTTTGTATTTGAGTTTTTGAACAATTTTACGAGTTCTGAAGCAGACAGAGCCTGTCAAAGTCTAGCTCAGCCGTGGCGATCAAGGTGGATGCAGCGGGGCAAGTATCCAGAGGACATGCCATCAGGAAAAAGTGCCATTGAATACAAGTTCAATAAATTCAGTGAAATGAGTTTGAAGGATCAATTTTGAATGCCTTAGAAAGTCAAGATCAGTAGTAGGAAGAAAAAGGGGCACAACCCACCTCGCGCACGCACACACAACTGCAGGAATAACTGATTTCTCTGCAAACGACAAAATAGAAAAGGGTGATATCATCAAGAATGTGTTGGGCAACGTATATACGTATATACACATCGCCGAGGCGAATATGAAGCAACCTTTTTTTCATATCAATCGATTGTAGATCACGTCAACTTGATAACAAATTTGAACTAATTCAATCAACAATTCCTAGAGATATTCTGAAAAATGCAAGAAAAACTACCCCTCATTACAATTTAAACTTACGAGTGCATTTACAAAATTGAAATGAAACCTGTCCAACTGTCAATTACATTTTCCAATTCTCGAAAAACCTCATCTTGATGAATAATTGAACTAACATCCCAGCCATGTTACTTGGTTACCCACGTCTTTATACCCTAGATGTGCACTGCGACTCAATTCCGAATTCTGGGACCTTCAAATCCCTCCACAGCCGGTATTCTAATTTCATGATTTGGGCTAACGAAAATTCTAAGAACTGGAATTAAATAGTCTTATAACATGACATAAAATCTAAAATATCATCCTTGGTAATTAGGAATTCTGAGACCTATAATCCAAACTATCAACCGAAATTGAAAACTAACAGAGGGGAACTATTACTATACGGGGGAGAGGGGTTCATTTTCTGGGGAGGGGAAGGATTTTGTAGAGAGTTTCAATTTCCAACTGTGAAGGACACTAATCAGGTTTGCCCTGCTGATTTCCATACGATATTGATACTTTCATTTAGGAAAAATGCTCTTTAAAATGTTTGGGAGACTGCATCAAAATGAAAAAGAAAGAATAATTTGAGTCATTTTTTCAAAATGGAAGGCATTTTGAGAACTAGAGGGGCAGGTAGAAACCCTGTAACCATAGTGTAAAATCAAAAGATATTAAGGGCCAAGAAATAAGAAAATGAATTTTTGCCGGAAATGGGTACCAATGCTCACACTGGCAAACATGGGGCTAACCAAAAATGTTGTAGTCATGATAATTTTTTTCGTCCGAGAGTATTCTTGTATCCATCAATCACCGTAAGACTTGTACATAGTAGGTATGCAGATTTGTGAGAGACCAACGAAGCTCGAAATGTTCAAGATTCCTGAGTCGATTTTCAGACACGAGGTCTCTTCTCCTTGTCCAGGGTCTTCGGAGAAACCCGCAAGACATTCCTGATGTTTTTCAATTTCGGTGTTCGAACAACGGTACTTGCAATCACTACAACTAGCTTCCGCCTCAAATCTCATTTGCCAGGTATAATGTTCTCCCGAGCTCCATACAAGGCTGATGATAAGCCATGATAAGACAGCCTAAAGATGGAGGAGCATCAGGCACTTCACACTTTTGCGAACCGAAACACCGAAGAAAATAATCGACTATCGCACGCATCCAACCCCCATCAGCAGCACTTCCAATTTGAACGATGCCGACGTCGATCCGGCTGGTGAAACGTGTAAAAAATAACATAAATGAAAAAAAAAAAAAAAACTCAGACCTCATTTTCAAACATTTTTTTCATCGAATTCGAAATCCAGTTGAAAAACACCCGGCTCGAAAAAGCCATATATTATGGAAAAAAACGAACCAAAGAGAACTGACATTCGTACAAACGCTCTTTTTCCTCCAACACGAGTGTCAGAAACACGATATAGGCTCACGAGGGAAGAGAAAAAAGCTTCCAAAATTCTCGCTTCTCTCGCAGTTCGATTATCAAACAGTAAACGTGACGCGTTCTTCTTTGATTTATGTCGAAAATAGGACAACCGCGGCCTCGCTTCATAAATATGAGAAACGAAATTGAATAAAAATATAATACCAAACGATTTCTGCACATCGTCCAGTCGGGCTGCAAAAGGTGGTCGAGTCATATTCTGGAAATCTCGAGGAAACAACACGTCACGTTCTGAACATTTTGAAAAAACCACACGTCACCACGTTCTGCACATCTTGAGAAAACCAATCGACGAACCGACACACAGACGATACAGTTGATTTCTAGTCGTACAGCTTCCTATCCACAACTCTAAGGGTATGTTTTTTGAATCTGTTCCAATTCAATTATTTAGAGAAAATTGGGACTCTCAACTCTCTCGTCCAAGAAACGTTGGGGTCTAAGACTTCAAAATCAAGACATCTTCCCTCTTTTCAGTAATATAGAAATCAAAGTTTGCTATGTAGCCATTCAAACTCATTACTAATGAACTGCAATTATGAAACTCAGTTCACAGAAGTCGGAATATTGATTGAAAATTGCAGGTAAACCATCATGCAATTCGCACACTCTTCAAAGACAGAAGATAGGTTATTGGTATGGCCAAGGTAAAATGCAGATGCTCTGGCTGATTTCCTACATGTAAAGCAAGTAAATTAGAAGTCTCCATGGTTTTTAGAACGAGGTCAACCATACAAACCAGTCACACAGGTCACATACTTGAGAAATGACAAGGATATGGAAGTACCTACATATATCCAATGTACCCACAGGGAAGTAATGGTGGCTTTCAACTGGTCCTGATAATGTCAGTACTCTCTACCCTTCACAGTGAAGTCTGCAAGTCCATTCATAATGAACTCGAATTGCTCCTTTCAATCGAGTCTACGTCATAGAAAGTTCTCGCAGAGCGCAGTGCCCGGAGCAAACCTGTTTTGTACTTATACAATGCAACCGGGAAGACTTTAAGAGTCAGCCTCGGCAGCCGAGCTTCCAACGTATCGCTTTACTTGCTCATAATACTCGTAACTTGCCTAAAGAAACATTTCAATCCCTCATCCCACCGTAGAAAAGGCAGTTTAATCAGTCTTCGCCTCGGTGAGTGTCACACGATGGATAGTACATCAACTTGCAACCATAGTCAACTCACCAGGAGAGCACGATGAACCGAAAGTTCTTTGTATAAGGTATGATCTAATAGTAACTTGACGACTCGTTACAATTAGGTTATAGTCTCATTAGAACCAGAAACTCATTTTCGAATAACCTGAACAGAAGTGCGAAAATGAATTTCGCGATTTTTTCTTCAGATCCGGGCACAATATCCCAGTCGACACAATTTACAATAACGGATTATCTCGTGGAAGTACTAGATAACATTAATACAAATAAGTGCGAGAAGATTCAAAGTTGTATCAACTAAGCAGAGGACAACATTTTTTAGTGGCAGTTTTTACCATCCCCAAGAATCATTCTAGATTCGAAATGAAACAGAGACTTCGTTAGTCAAGTTGCACTTAAAGCCATTATGAGATGTTACTGGAGGAGAACCGCAATCCAGAGGAAACCGAGATTGTTCAACGGGCGAACTAAGCCAAGCAAGATCGACCAGAAGAAATTTGCGGAATCAGATAAACACGCGGAAATCGTATGCTCGACGCAGTTATCACGTGTTTATTTTCTTTCAAATTAGAAGTTAATTACCTACTGTCTTACAACTAATAAGACAATCCCGTAGTTACTACAGAATGCGAGATAATCACGGCAGATAAAGTTGCACTCGAGTTCATACAAGAAGAAAGGAAGGGAAAAAAAAAGGAGAAAAGAAAAGTATTGCGGCTCTCATCTTACATCATTTACACTGCCAGCGGGAAGCCGTTAATGAACGGTTAAGCGGTTCAGCAAGGAAAAAAATGTACGTCGTGCCGATTAACACATTTTAATATTGGTTACAACAAAGGAGTTCTTTAGTTCTTTCCGCATGTTTATAAACAATGAACGTGGTTCGTTAGTTGCTCGTTTTTAAGAGAATAGGCACAGTTCACACACGAATTGTAGGTATAGCTAGATACTAGGAAGCAAACACCTAGGCACGGTTGTGATGGACACCTTCTCTAAATTCTTGAAACTATATTCGATCACCTTCACTCCCAACACCCTGTTACTACCTCGCGACCCGCGAGGTCGCTTGTTTGTTATGCTTACCGTTTTATCAACCACAAAGTATTTAGTGACCACCCTTCTGTACATATTTCTGCCGAAGAATTTAATAATGCTTACTTGAAAGTCATTCCACTTGGTACAACGTAATTCATCCCCTAATGAAATAGATCATTTAGGACATGAACTCAATGTAAAGAAGAAATGTTGTTTGTTTTCGTTATCACCATTTTTAGATGAAAATGGATTATTAAGAGTTGAAGGCAGTCTACAGAAATCTGCTTCATCAGACGCCACAAAATATCCTATTTTGTTACACGCCAAATCGCATTTTTGTAAACTTCTAGTATCTCATGTACACGAAAAATATTTTCATGCTAACTGTAAATTTGTGACCTCTGTAATCGCATCTCGTTTCCACGTCGTTAGAGGTATTTCTAATGTTGTTAAATTGGTCACCCGTTCCTGTGTAACGTGTGTTCGGTTCAAAAGCGAAACTGCTACTCAACTTATGAGAAATTTATCCGCACCTAGAGTGAATGTTAGTCGACCATTTGCGCACTGCGGCGTCGACTTAGTTGGCCCCTTCAAATGTAAATGTGTCGGTCATCTTTCCAATCGGTTCTACAACGTTTATGCATCTATCTTCGTTTGTATGTCGGTAAAGGCTGTTCACATCGAAATACTTTCTGGGTTATCTACTGCTCAGTTCATAGAAGCGTTTCTGCGTTTTACTTCGCGCCACGGAATACCTAAAAAGTTTTATTCTGATAATGCCACCAATTTTACAGGTATGTACTTGCAATTTTTTCGAGCTAAATCAAGATGATGTCAAGAAGTTTTCGTCTTCTAAGAACTTTGAATGGTATTCCACATTTCGGCGGGCTTTGGGAAGCTGCTGTACGATCCGCAAAACATCACTTACTTCGCGTGACTAATAGTCATGTTCACTCCTTCGAACAGTACCTAACACTATTTACGAGAATCGAAGCCATTCTAAACTCGCGACCTTCATTTACTACGCTCGATGGGGAAGTAATAACCCCTGCTCACTTTCTTATAGGCAATTCGTTAACTTCACTGTCTAAAATCGATGATGATGTCGAACCTACCTCACTGACGTCTAGCCTTATTCAAAATCAGATGAATCGTTCTGGATTAAATGGCCAACCTGCTATCTGCGTCAACTTTAAAGAAGAAATACTTGGCGCAAAAAGCAAGAAGGTATCAAGCCTGGTCGGACTGTCCTAGTCCGCTCTGAGGGAGATCGCCCCTTCGAATGGCCTTAGGGATTGATTGAAAATATCTACCCCGGAAAGGACGGACTTAAAAGAGTTGTTGATATTAGATTTAAGAATAATGTAAAACGTCGTTCTTTGTCGTCTTTATTTTGTTACCTATCAATGTTGACCCTGATCCCTCAAAGTAATGTATCGGGATCAGCGGGGGGAGTATGTCTGTGATACTTTAGCGCACTCTTCAAATGCTATAAATGTGAATTTTCTGTTGAATGTAAATACCCTGCATTTCTTTGTACTTCCCCCCCCCCTCCAAGTACTGCATGACGTTTGTTTTTCTATTCTAGTTCATATTTCTTCTTTCTAATAAAGTAATATGTGTAAATGCTTTCATAAACGATTGCTGCAGTTACTGTTTTATTGTTGGAAATGGTGAAGCATATACGATGCTCTTTCATGTACTGCACGTTTGTAAATAGTTTTAGCTAACTGGAATATTTTGTACATTCAACTTTGAATACGTAACACACTATAGTTCACATTTATGGCATGTATCAATAGTGTTTCGTTATTTTATTATGATCTTTTGAAAATACTCAATTTTAATGTTTTTTCCAACGAGCATACTCTGTCATCCTGTCTATGCAACATGACAGTAGAGCTATAAGCTCAAATAGGAGGAGGGGGACTTAGCCTTCTAAATGTACTGACGCCTCTCATTTTCGGAAAATTTATTAATTTTATATGATAGGCAAAGGGGATGTAGTCATGTTATACAAATCTGCGAGTTCAACTTTATTTTCAATGTCGGCGAACCTGGACATTCGTGCAAGAACCATAGTGTCTATACTCGCAATGTAAAAGTATCTTATTCGTATCATGTTCATTTCCAGCTGGCGATTGATTTGTCTGATGTTATGGTAAATAATTAAATTACGAATACTGAAAAAAGTACACGTAATACTTCATTAATTTATTAAACCATTTGCATATTTACTCATTTTGAAGCTGAATATTCCGAAGTCAGGTTATTAAAATTTATTCAATTATTTCTCAGATTAAATCAAGGTAGTCTAGAAAAAACAAAACCGATAAAACTCTTTCTTTGTTTTCCCTCTACATGCGGCTGCGAGTACATAGAGATGGCAAGAGCTTCTAAAAGCCACCGGAGGAAGTAAAAGAAACCAGATACCACAAAATCCACTTACAAAATTGGCGCCCGAACAGGAAGCATTTTCATCATAATAGGAAAATCAAAACACTTTTTGAGTTATTCAGCTATTTTTGATTGCTGCTCTTTTTCCGAAGCAGATGCGAACACTTTCACCGATGTTCAGTGGCCCACATGAACTCCAATGAAATGATTCGACTTAAAATTTTCACACCTTCCTAGTTTTTACATTCGATATTCTATCCCTCATAAGTCTAACCTCTGGATATCACCGAAATGTCTTCTCCTACTTCCATTTCCAATTGCAAAGATCGACAAACTCTGAAATACTTCTTCTGCCACTGAAACTGACCCTTCTTAAAAGTGTAATAAGCACTTGGAATCAACAACATTTGTATGTTTGGTGTCTTGCTTCCAGCCTCAAAGCGACTCAGATTCAACTGCATTTTCATGCAATACTGCTTTCGTCATCGAATAACCTTTTTCCCTAGTACTACTTACGAGCACTCAAAATTAATATCCTTCATGCAATAAGTTTTAGTGTCTTGCTTTCAGTCTCAAAGCAACTCAGTCTGAATTTTTTTCTCGATAGTAAAATCAAGTTCATGGTGTGTTCATCGACCGCAATACGACCACTTGAACGTAAACTGATCGTATCCGAGTCTAGAGGTCTAGACAATCGTTGTGCTGCGCTAGGCCCCGTCAACGGTTCATTATGAAACCCGATCAGAACGAATATAAGCGGGCGACGACAATGAAGAAACATGGTCAAGGGCAATCGAGAAAACCGGTCGACAACAAAAATGCTTTTCAAAGACGAATTCGTCTTCGCTAGTTCACACGCGTTTGTTTTCAAATTTCTGTTTTAATTGCCCACCGTCTCGGTACATACGCCCACGGTGGCCCCGGAGGCACAGATCGAAGATTAAAAAACAAAGTTAATCTCGTACAGGTTTCCAGGGAACTCCGCACCCAGTTCGTATTACCTTTCATAAGGATGATCTCTGCACTTGGGAGAACTGAAAGTGTCGGTAAGCTTGATCAAAATATTGTAAATTCTTTCAAACTACTTAAAACAGTATGAGACCGTTTCAGCAATACTGCGAAAAATTCTTCAAGACTACTTTCAATCTTTGAGTAACCGACGGGGAGAGGGTTATTGCCGGTGAAACACTTTTCTTAGACCGAAATACGCTTGCCATTTCGTTAGCGATTAGTTATCGTATCCAGAATAGTTTCTTCAGATACAGCCGCACATCTCCATGTTTTGTCGGAACTATAGCTGTCAAACTGTGTATTATAAAAATTTCGAATGTTCTATCAATCGTATCCTCGTTTACTTGACGTGTGTGCGGAAGTGCCATGCTTGCTTTGAAAGCATTTCATTGAGTCCTAATTTGAAGAGTTAGATCATCTGCTAGAACTCATCAGACAGTTCTCAAGTATTAGCCGAAATGAGTAGTATGCGAACTAGAACCACAGTGATAAACGATAATATCATCAGCTTAAACTCAAAAGAATCAATTCTGAAAGCTATGAGAGAAAATAACTTAGTGTGAAAAATTTGGCTATGATTGCTAGACTATGTATTCTTCAATGGAGAAATCCATGATGCTTTTGCAGGCGTACTTGAAGTTCATGCCTGCACATCTCAAGGAATTTGCAAACCGTTAGTAAATTATTTTACGCAGAACAACATTGATTATAAAAAGAATATGGCAGGTCTTGAAGCTAATAGCGCATTTGTAATGGTTGGTTAGAAAATAGTGTAGTAACAATATTGCGACCTGGCATTCCGACTTTCGTTTGTTCAGCCATATACTTGCCACTCCTGTTAAAACGATTTTAATATTGGAGTCTTACAGCGTTATAATAAATTTTGAAAACATTTTATTCAGTCCTAATCAAGTCCGAAAAAGCTTTAAATAAGTTTGGAAGAGGCTGAAAAAATCATCAAGAAGACTGGCATAGGATTACACAAGTTTGGAAGAATCCGGAAGTATTTTGAAGAGTCGAAAAAACTGTCTTGAATCCCAGAAAGTCTGTGCAAGGCTGAAGATTCTTGAAAGAACAGAAAATATCAACAAACCATTGAGAACTCATTAGCTCACTATGCGGGACCAATAAAGAAAATCGTTTTTCCCTTACCAGCACATGATTTTCAGGAAAAAAATTATGTACGCGAGGTGTTTCAGAAGTAAGGTCACACTTTCTGTAAAAGACTCAAAACAAAATCGAAACACTGCGGGCAAAAAGGAATTTATGCGCGACGAAATTTGATTTTTTTCTATATAATCCCCCGCCCCCTCCCTCTCATGATCCAAATATTTATTGAATCAGCACACAAATTCTTCATGTCCAGAAGAGCATCATGTGTCTTCCAATTTTCTGGAAATTGTCTCGATCGCGGTTCACACAGTTTTATTTTGAAAGTGTTGACCACCACGCTCGAAATGGAAATCTGAATCTGGCGAATAGTGATGTCGATCATTTACTCGATCAAAAATGATCGATCACGATCATCTTGATAAGACTCGATCTTTTTCGATCATCGAGCTCAGGACGATCATTATGATCGATCATAAAGAATAATTAAATAAGAAAAGAGACCATTGGTAGATGAGTATAAGTTCCCTTCTATTAACGACTTCTCTGAACACAGAAACAAATGAATGCGTTTTTTTAAAGTTGACTTAGACATTAGACAAGGACCTAATAGATAATGTTTTTAGGTACTTTCTGTTTTTGCAAAATATTTTTATATGTGGATGATGATGATGAATGATGTTGCCTTGCCGCCGCAAACTAGAACACAAAAAATAAATTGCAATAAGGTGGGAAATCGGAATTTCCAATTCGGAAATCGTTTTGCGGATGCGGTTTTGATTTTTCAATATTTTGATTTTCAATTTTTGTTGTTCGTTCATCATCCTTTTTTCAAGCAACGATTGAAATTTGAGATTTGAAAATTTACCTGTAGTATTTTTAGTCAGTGATGTCACGTAGTGTGTCTTGGAACTTCTTTGTAAAGAAAGATTCCACTCATGTAGAGTGCAAGATTTGTGATGTTGTTGAAAAATACTTCAACAACACTACAAATATGAACCGTCACTTGCAAACGAGACACGAAAAGCTTTTTAAGCTTTCCAAGGAGGAAGCCAAACGGAAGCGGACTAATGCTGATGAAGAACAAGACATCGATGATCCTAGTCCTAGTCCTGCAACTTCAAAAATAATGATGAAGAGTCTGAGTCCAATGCAGGTGTATTGCAGGTACTATATAACAATATTTATAGGCACATTGGTTATCTGAATGGTCATATTATGTATATGTCAGTATGCTATCTGAGAATACTTTATTTTTACATTTAGATAAATTCAAGTACAGAGCCAGAGCAAAACAGTAACAGTGAAGCCAGTTCTTCATCTAAACCAAGTTCAAGTTCAAAAATTGATAAATATTTTGGGATTGGGATGAAGAAGCGTAAACAACAACAAGTTACTCTGGTGGACTGCATTCGCAGTCAAGCATCACATCGAGGTAAGGTTATTGTATTACAGTATTTATTTGTGTTTCATGTACCCTCAAGTAATACTTCAAATTTTCTTGCTTAGCTGGTGGTTCTAAATATATCCAGATTACCGATGCCATTGTATACATGATCGTTAAAGACAACAACATTCCATTTTCGTGTGTTGAAAGTGAAGGCTTCAAAAACTTGATGACGGTGGTAGCGCCCCACTACCAGTTGCCACAACGAGGCACAATAACGAGTCATATAGACCAAAAACATGACGTGCTGAAACCAATGAAAAAAGAAAAACTCAAGCAAATTGACGATGTATCATTAACCTGTGATTTATGGACAGAGACCCATAATACAACCTCAATTTTTGGAATGACGGGTCACTACATCGAAGATGGTGTTTTAAAATCCACATTACTGGGTAAGATTCATGATCTACTTTCTAGAAAGTCTTCTTGGTAGCTCCAATCATGTGCAGTGATTGAGGGCCAAAACCTGTAGGACTAATCTTACCTGAAAACTGAAGGGCCACAACCTCTGTGCCCCAATATATGTATTGTTATGTAAATAGCTGTGAATGATATGGTTTGTTACAATGCTTTGAAATTATAGGAGCGATGGAGGTAGCAGACCGTCACACTGCGGAAAATCTAGCCGAACACATAAAGGCAATTTTAGACGATTGGGAAATTCCAATGACAAATATAAGTGGTATAGTGACGGACAATGCCGCAAATATTGTAAAAGCCTGCCAATTAGTATTTGATTCTGAAATACAGTTTGGATGCTTTGCTCATAACCTCAACCTCATTGTAGTGAACACACTGAAACGACAAAAATCAGTGAAAACCAGCACAACTACAACTGGAACTGGTAAGGCTTACCAAAATTGAAAATTCAGAAAAGTTTTTAAAATTATTACACTTTTTTTTCCTTCTTTGTATTTCATTACTTCATTTACTACTGCTCTGTACGAAGAGATGGCAAGAACCAAAAAAAAATCTAAATATCGGCATCGGGTGTAAATCAATCATAAGGAATTAGAATCATGATTTTTTTTTCTTTGTAGGTACAAACAATAATTTTGATCAACCAAAAAACCAACTTTAGCTGATGTTATTAATAAAATTTTGATAGAAAGATCACACAATATGTTTCATAATAATACAATTTCTTACGGTTACTGAAATGTTTCAGGTGTTCATACTAATAGTGTAGACATGATACAGCCCATCATTACGATCATCAATGATGTAAAGAACATAGTGGAATGGTTCCACAGATCAAACATTGGAGCTGCAGCCTTAAAAGAACTTACTGATCTTCACCTCATACAAAATTGTGTTACTCGCTGGAACTCAACTTTTCTAATGATAAAACGATTCCTACAGCTTACAAATGAGATATCATCTGTGTTACTAAACCATGCAGATGCTCCTCCTATGCTTACAGCCGCTGCTATACAAATCCTGAAAGATATAGAACCACCGTTGCAAATTTTTTTCGATGCTACAAAAGAAACATCAGAAGAAAAATCAGTATCTATATCAAAATTAATTCCTATGCATGATTTTATGAAGGTTACATTACAGAGCTTCAGTCCAAAAACCCCTGAGGGTAAGCAGTTCATTCATAAGTTGACATAGGAATTCAATCAGAGATTCTGCAACTTGGAGTTGAATTATCTATGTGGTATTAGTACAATTCTCGATCCTAGATTCAAAAAAATTCATTTTGCTGATCCCTTGAATTGCAGTAAAGGTGAGATAGAATTTTTCAGAGAATTCTTCCAATATTAATGTTGGAATGTTGAATCTATTTTATCTTGATTACAGCTGTCAACCGAATGCAGAAGTTACTAAACCTATATAATGCAGAAACCCCATCTGTTGATAATATACAGCAAACGGATGCATCAACTTCGAGTTCTTTTGATCAGTATACGGCATTAAAAGCGACTCAGTGTAACACAACATTAGCCAACGACCCAACAGAACTTAGTGTATATTTAAAAGCACCAGTCATTGACTCCACTGCTGATCCACTACAATTTTGGGAAGTCAATAAGAATATTTATCCTAAATTATATAAGGTACAAATCAGAAACTTTAATTTCTATTGTATGAAGATTCTGATCAGTTTGTAATTTTTTTCAATTTTTAATGTTTAAGTTGGCCAAAAAGTTTTTATGTATCCAAGGGACGTCCACCCCATCAGAGAGGCTCTTCAGCTTGGCAGGGTACATAATGAGTGCTCGGAGAAATAGAATTAATCCTGATCGGTTAGCCAGAATTCTTTTTTTGAAGTACTTGCCAAAGGAGGAATGGTGCTTGGGCTTGGAAACATTTTAAAATTAAATATACTTGTTATTAGCTGTTTGCAGTTTGATTTCCTCTTCATGCGGATGCACAGTACAATCCATTCTTATCCTAAATGCCCACACTGTATATTTATGAACTATGAAGTGCGTACTTGTTATTAGCTGGTTGCAATTTGACTTCCTGTACATGCTGATGCACAGTACAATCCATTCTTATCCCAAATGCCCACACTGTATATTTATGAAGTGCGTGTTCCATGTTCAGCGGCTATCTACTAAACTCTTGCGTACCCTTCTCATTTTTTTCATTTTCAAACTGCATTTTGCTCTTATATGTAACGGTTAGTACACTGCAAAATAATTTTGAGACTCAGTCACAAATGAGAAAATAATTCTTGGCAATATAAAACTATTTTTGTCAAACTTTTGCAGGACACAGCTGGCCTTGAGTGAAAACGAACTTTCTTGTTACGTTCTTTGTTCAGTTAATGTCGTTAATTCAATATTTTTCAAAATTTAACAGCTTTTAATTGTTTTCAACTTTATTTTTATGAAAATTAGGCATATTAAGCAGATAATAGAAGATAGAGATTCTTATTTAGTGTTCTTATTTCAGGCTAAAAGAAGCTGCTCAGCGACTACCGACTATAATTGTTTATAAAACAGTATTAGTGTTCAAAGTTTGGATAACGATGTACCTGTTGGGATCTATAAATACGAGATAACTGAGTTGGGAATTATCATTTAATTTACTTCAACAGCTCTACTATAAAAAATATAACAAATCACAATTCGAATTCGTATATAAGTAATAATTTATTATATTAAATGAAAGAACGAAACATTGTGATTTCTTGTGCTGGAAATGAGTATCTCCCTTGAATGCCTCTGGGTGGGTACTTGACATTGTACTTTGAGATCGATCATCAGAATGATCGATCATTTTCCAGTAAGATCGATCATGATTGATCCTACTGGAAAATGGTGATTGATCGATCATGGTTTTTGTAATGATCGACATCACTACTGGCGAATAAGAGGGATGTGGAAAAATGTTCAATTTCAGATCTTTGAAGAGGGACTGGACGAACTGGAATCCATGAGCCGGTGCACTGTCATACCACACCTGCCGGTGCAAAAATCCCGAGCGTTTGTTTTTGATTTGCAGATCGGGGCCGAGATAACGCACTGCCATCTCGTTATGAGTGTCAGAATAGGGAATCGCCGGTTTCCTTGTAATAGAGAGCGCACACACTCAACAGCGTAATCAGAGAGAACATCTGATGAGCGGCCGCTTCAACACCTCACTCTTCATCCTGCGTGTCAACTCGCCCTCCCTTGAACAGGGTGTCTACTAGAATTGATGAATAAAAAAAGTTGCCCTTAGATGATCTTTATCAAATTTTTCACTAGTCTCAAGAAAATTTTTTCTCGCTCCAATCGCTTATTTCATGTTGTATTTGAAACATCACTCCTATTCTTTCTTTCCATTTCATTCATACTTGCTGACTATTTACTCACTACCTGATGTTTACACTAAGTTCACACCCCACCAGTGAAGGAGATTTATAGACACCTGAAAATAAAACTTAACCTAGCGAAGATGATGACCATATCGTTCAGCAATGAATGCTTAAGGAACAACATAGTACCCAAATTACGCAACAATAAACATGAAGACAGACAGCCAAGCGGCTCGCAACACTAAGAAAAAAGAACACTCACTCATTGGACAGACTACACAACCACAGACAGCCAACAGAAACACACCAAATAGGTTTTACCATACGATACTACGAGTACACACCACTATAAATACAGGAGGACAAAGAGAAAAGTGTTCGGGTACTTCACTGATGATGACATAGCAGCCTAAAGCGCTCTGGACTAGGAAGAAATTGTGAATTGGTACACCCTAAATATAGAACTTATCTTACGTTATTTTGGCAGTTTTTTCCAACTATTGAATAGAATAAAAATGTTTTAAATGCCCTACAGCGAAAAAATATGACTCTAGATGACTTGGATGATCTCTTTTCAAAACAGATGGCATTAGATCACTTAGATGATCGGTAGAAACCCTGTTAATGCGTTTCCATTTGTAGATATGGCGGAGCATCATGATATTATCACTGCCATACACTGTTTACTAATCTACGATAAATTTTCGTACCCGGCACCTTCTCAGCGTTTAAAAATTTCATTACAGCGCGAGTTTCGCAATCACGAAAATTGGAGGGACAGCACATTCTCGCATTCATCGTTCCGCTCGATTAAACACAATATAGGGTACTGAAGTCAACTGCACGTTGTGCACTCTGTTCATAGAAGCCTAACGAATATTTTCATTCTCAGTCGAGGAGTCGACTTAAAGTTACCACACTTTTCCAATGTTTTATCGACAGTATAACCTTACTTCTGAAAGGCCCCCTAGTATGAGCGAATTTTCAAGGTGCAGCAAAATGTTCTAGGATTTTTACTATTTTTCATCTCTTCAGGAATACCTACATCTACTGACTGTAAGAGTCAAAGATGTAGCATGTGCAGCACCTGCTGTATGAAATTCGCCGCCGCTGCTGCTGCAAGTCACTCTTGTACAGCTTAACTAATATGAATATAACTAGTCCAACAAAATAAGAACAGCTCCAACATTTCAAATAGCTGTACCGTTAGTAATTTGGTAAATGCCATTTTTTGAAGGTTAAGTTCGTCGGGGGAGGAGGGCACGTACCTGCACAACGTTTGGCGACGGGCGTCACCATAATCACAGCGAATATGCAGAAATCTGTGGACCACAGGTAATTTACGCCGTTCCGGCGCCGAGAAAGAGCTAATACCATTATCACACCGGCGCCCATAAAAAGAGCTCTATGCTCTTCCCTCTCGTACACGCTCTCTCGGATTCAAATCACTACAATCAATTGCGTGCGTCGCGCCGCTATTAAAGCGGCATTCCACCTTAAGTACCTGCCAAACGAAAGGAGAGCTTTCGCCGAGTTACGCAGTAAATCACTTATAAAGTTCGCCGAAAATGTCAAACGAAAATAGAACGGATAATTTTCATTCCCTTAAAAGGTCGATGAAAAATTGAAAGAGCGAAACGAAATTATCGCACAGGGAGTCGTAAAGTATCAACCTATCCTCGGTGCCCGCTCTGCGTCCACACGCAGCCGGCAATTTTTCGTCAAAATTTTCTCAGAATCCAACCAACTAGAGGACAGTAAAACGAGACGGGCTGACTCTACACAGTTGAGATCGATCAAGTACTACACGGAAATCGACCACGTCGCACTCTGGCGATAAATGGAAATTCTGGAAACAAGATAGGGAGGGAGTGAGGGGACGCACAAAAATGAAACAAAGCGAGGATTTCGGCAAAATTCCAAAAGCAGGAAGACGAACACGCGGTCTTTGCGAAAGCCTGGGCGGAAAATATGGTCGTATTCGACAAAACGGGCGAAAATTCGTCTCAATGGATTCTCTCTTTCTCTCTCCTCGGTGTGTCGAGTCCTTCACGCAAAATTATGTCCTCGCTGAACAAACGCCGACGGTCGAGGAAGTGAGGCCGGGCGTCAAATATACGCGTAACAGCTAACTGCCGAAGCGCTATATACGAAGACAGGAAGGAGGGAAAAGGGCATTAAGGAACACACTGAGGGATACACACGTTGAGTCGTAAGTTTGCTTTTCGAATAATACGAGGAAATCAAAAAGTAATGACATTCTTAACGATAACATCGCCGAGTACACGGTGCGTAATAAATGCCCTTTTTAGGGGTTCCGAACATGGCCACGTGCGCACAATGGAAAAAGCTCCAGCGAGAAGAAGGAATGTGTCTCTCGGTCTTGAGTTCAACCTCGTCGCGCAGTTTGAACAAGTAAACGCTAATGTCGTGTACAGCCGATCTGTGTAATACGCTTCGCATTACCCTCCTCACCCCGCCTCCTCGTCCTCTATACTCGCATTCTCTTCGGAAAACAAAAGAATACTTATCCAGCGACTCCAGAGAAACGTCCGACGTAATTCACCTATACGAGTTTTTCGAGCACGGCCAACAAACCGACGTCGATGCGGCAAACGAGCGCCATAACCGAAGCGTTAAAAATCCGGGCAGGGCTGAAATTAAAACATTAATTTTGTAGGGGCTTGGCAGAGGCGAGGGTTCGCGCGGGGGTACAGTCGGCCGCGCCACTTTTCGCGAACACACGAACACACATACACTTCGTTCTCTTTCTCCGTATATTCCCGAAAGTATAACTGATAACCGTGGAGTGTGATTAAGCCGCCGGATCTTAATTGAAGCGAGAAATCAACGGTCCTCCGGGATGCCCGAGATGGTGTCACACCGAAGTGACTTCACTAACTTCCTTTTTTTTCCACTGAAGCACGCTGCACTAATCTGCCTTCATTTCATCGCCCCTCCTCCCCAAACCTAAAACATCCGATTTGAATCCGGAAACAATAATACCTTCGAACTGAGACAGTATCACAGCAGTAGTATGAAAATGCGCCCTCTCACTGGCCTTATAAGCGGACTCCGACTAAATCTGAGGTCAAAGGATCACTGACCTAAGCTGGTAGTCTGTCAGCCTTCGGAGGAATTATCTGACATTCTAACTGGCTGATTCGATCTTCTATGTATGTATTGAACAGTTCACTGAATTATCAAAAGGTATCGTGAGTTCAATCACCCATGAAGAAGGGGTTACAAACCTTTGAAAAGCAATTTGTATTCCACTAGCACCAAGTTTCCTAAAAACGTACTTGAAAATAAATGTTTGCATAAAATGGAAAACTAGAGCAGAAAGAGATGACATTTTTATTTTGGGGTGTGCACGGCGGTCCATATTTATACTTCGATGCAACGATTGAAATAGTAACTAAAAACACCCTTCTTGAATTTTTATCTATGGTTCCTTCAGGTCAAGCTAATTTTACCAATTTCAAATCGTCTTCCAATACACATAGGGGGCGAAGGGGGGCCGATTCCATTTTCTTACGACTCTATACCACAGTAAAACATTAGTTCCTCGACAATATGCGAAGGGGACTAAAACCCTTGTTTACATTTTTTTTTAGGTGGAACTATTTTTGCCAATTTCAAGTTTTAACCGACTATGTAACAGGGGGCAGAAGATTCTTCTTTAGGTTGTATATTCCCGATAAATGAGAAATCAGTTTTCCGACAAAAGGCAAAAT
This sequence comes from Acanthococcus lagerstroemiae, assembly GCA_031841125.1. Classification (NCBI taxonomy): domain Eukaryota; kingdom Metazoa; phylum Arthropoda; class Insecta; order Hemiptera; family Eriococcidae; genus Acanthococcus; species Acanthococcus lagerstroemiae. The sequence goes on along the minus strand of CM063108.1, from coordinate 35,183,678 downwards.
CAGGGTTACATAGTTCAATTTTTTCTTTTTTAAATTCAAGCCTGTTTCATCACATCGCCTTCCACCTCTCTGTGTTACGGGCGCGGGGGGGGGGATAATAGAAGGGCAAGGAGAAGATAATTCAATTTTCTCAACCTGAGATTGGCCGATGATAAAGTAATTATTTCCCAAAGAAATTATAGTAGACGAATTCGCAAGGGAGAGCAAGAGAGGCAGAATTTTCCCTAGCCCCCCACCCAATTATCTCATCAAATAGAGTGAAGAAATTAAAATTGAGGGGAGGGGTTTAGGAACGCAAGGTGGAATCAACAGAATATCTGGGACAAACCATTACTTTCAAAAACAAATACAAAAGCGGAATCTCCAAAAGAATAAACGTCAGTAGAAGTAGGCGGATATAAGACATCTTGTGTAACTTTTTCGACACAAGATTTTTACGGTGTCCACTTTTTCCAAACTAGTGTAACCTTTACGACAAAAATTAGGAAATTGAAATGCTAACTTTTTACAATCGAAAATGTAAGTTGTGTAACATTTTCAACCCAACTTGTCTTATAATTCCTGGATTGGGTGTGGATATAGGACACATTGTGTAACATTTTCGATATAACATTTAAAACTTCAAATGCAAACTCACGCATAAAGTCACCCTTCACATGAGAGGGGCGGCTTATTTCAAAAGTTATACCCTTGGCATTACATGATCAAAAGATGCTGCCCTCCAGAAGTGGAGGCCGACTTTTTTCTAAAGTTCTGTAACCTTTTGTACATAACACATGGGTTACCCGATGGGGTGTCTGTCACATCCAAAAAACGCAGCTCACACCTGAGTTTCAGCTTTAGTTCCATTTCAAAGGTAAGTGACATCCACACGAATCTCGCCGGGATTTCAACAGAATCAACACGATTTTGAAAGTTCGGTAACATTTTTGCATTTGAATTTCCTAATTTATTTTTAAATGCTGTGTCGAAAAGGTTACACTAGTTAGGAAAAAGCGGCTACTTTTAGTTCCAATTGAAAGTGCACACGGTGAAAGTCTTGGGTCGAAAAGTTACACAAGATGCCTTATATCCGCTCATTTATAATAAAGTCGTCGTACTGGTCGCTTCTCTTGCATCAAGAGGTTGCGTACATCTAGATTCTTCGATTCCTAGCACATCTGATCGTTTCACGTAGATTCTTGTACGGAGAGTTCATTGACGAATTTGTGGTTACAAGCTCCGATTTTTCCACCCTCCGACGGGCTTTCCCTGAATCCGTCCTTGCATTGCCAGCAGGAAAACGCCATTTTCCCGGATTTTGTGCGTTATGTACTTCAGTTTTCGATTCTTGATGTCTTCTACCATCGTTTTTTTCTTCTTTTACTCTTGCTAGGTCTGTTACGTTCGTTACAAAATCAGTCCTCGGTATTTTCAGCAGTCTCCGATAGCACCACATCTCGAATGCGTTCAGCCTCTTTTCGCTTTCTGCATTCATAGCCAGGTTTCACACGAGTATTATTAGCACAGTCCACACGTAGCATCTCATTATCCTTTTCCGCAGACTGATGCTCAGAGTTTGGTTTTTCAAAACGCTGCCGAGGTTATTGAAGGTCTGCTTCGCCATGCCAATTCTGCTTTTGATACCTTTTAGGTCTCTACCATCCTCGTTTATAAGAGCACCTAGATATCTGAATTCTGTGACGTTCTCAATTTCCTCATTGTCTATCTTAATTTTTGCTTTGGTGTCACTTGTTCTTGAGAATTTCTCTTCACATTCGTCTTCTTGGCATTTATCTTCATTCCGTATTTTGTTCCAGCATGATTTATTTTACCAATAATTTTTTGTAGTTGCACCTCTGATTCTACTATTACCACTTTATCGTCCGCATAACTTATCTTCGATATTCCTTTACCGCTGATCTTCAGGTCCATATTTCTGATTTTTGCCTCTCGCATTATCTCTTCAGCGTAGATGTTGGAACGTCTTGAAGAGAGTGGACATCCTTGTCTTACTCCTCTCTTTATACTGCATTTCCCAGTCGAATATTTTGCACCGATCTTGATATTTGCGCGCTGGTTCCAATGTAAAGCCTTCATCATCTGAAGATTTTTATCATCGATATTGTATTTTTCAAAACTTTGATTAGCTTTTCGTGATTTTCTCGATCAAAAGCTTTTAAATAATCGATGAAGCATGCGACGACTTCTCTATTTGCATTTAAAGCTCTTCGTATTACTATTTTCAGGAGCGCAATTGCATCTCTGGTTCCCTTCTTTGTCACAAAACCGTACTGTGTCTCCCTTAGATTACCATCTAATTTTCTTTCAATCTTAGCGTTCATTATTGCCAGCAGGAGTTTCAGAGTGTAACTCAACAGTGCGATGATTTTATATTCAGAGCATAGGTACTTGAGAACAGCTTTTCTTCGGAATTGGTATGATGTTTACTGCTTTGAAATTTTCTGGTAGTTCGCCTTCTTCGTATATTTTGTTGATAATTTTCAAGAATAAACAAGGGGTGGAAAAATTACTGGACGAACAAAAACAGAGTTAAAGAGAAAATTCCAAGAGATTTAAAATATGGAAAAGTGGCTCTTTCCTCACATTAACATATGGATTCCAAACACTGGCAGCTATGCCAGCACCTCCAATACAAACAAGATCGAAATATGACAAAATGCTGCTCTTAGGGCAATCGTCGGAGCACATAAACGGAACGACAATATCCGAAAGGACCTCCGAATTTCAAAATTAAAGAGATCAGCCTACGGTCCGGCAAACACCTAGATAAGCTTGAAAAACAGGTCAACCCCGAAGCTCAGCGAATAGTAACAGAGGGGAATGAAATACGTCGTTTGAAGCGACCCAAGTTCAGCGACCTCCTGTCACGGGTCGCGTAAATAATATACGTTTGTGAGGCCCACCAATCTCTTAAGGATTGGCCGAAAAGCGAGACTCCTTACTAATGCTCTAAAGACAGCTGTAGTAATTACCCGCGATGTCATCGTGTCAAATTTTATTATGGATACCATAGGTAATTCAATAGAAAATATTAGTTAAAAAAGAAGAAAAAAGAACACTGAAAGCTACCAAAGCCAGCGTGGAGAGATTTGGACTATTCAGAAGGCCACGGAGAGGAGCATACAGAGGGTCAAGAAGCAACAAAAAATTAGGAATATAAAAAATTAGAAAGGATTCGGGGATAAAAGATACAGGTTATACCATCAAAGAATTAAAAGGGAAATATGCGGGATACCTAGCGAGACAAAAGGAAAGATGGACAAAGAAAATTATGGAATGGACATGGACACCCAGGGAAGGTAAACACAACAGAGGTAGACCAAGCATCAGATGGAGGGATGGGTAATAATAGAGTACAGACTGACCTAGGAAAGGGCGGCTAAGGACAGGAAGGAGTGGAACAGGCGTACAGAGACATATGCCCAGAAATGGGCTGTCGAGGGGAACAGAACTAGTATTCAGTATTTAATATCAATCATCTAGTATCAAGTATCCAAATAATGTTTAAGGCTGTAATTAGGCACGTAGCAAAGAGTTTTTTCTGGAGGGGCAAAAATCGTTAAATTCCCAACTCATTCAACTCAAAATTCCCAAGTATCAAAATTTGTTTGTATTAGCTAGGGAGAAAAAAAACAAAAAAAAAACTCTTGATTTATTAAATCTTTCCAACTTTTGATCCATCTAATAACATTTCCCAACTTCGGCGGAGGCTTGGGGGTTCCCCCTCTATTTTCATCTCTGGCTAAAATAAATGACACTGTATTGCAATGGATATCAGTTTCCCAACGATAAGCAAAGATTAAATGTACGCCACAGAACTTAGTGAAATGTGCAATAAACGACCTTGTTACCCAAAACTGTTCTTTTCTCACTCACTGAACAAATAAATAAAAATTGTATTGGTAGTAACACATGCACTAGGACGCTCCCGGCGAATTGTGCTTCAAACTGAAAACGTGCGAGCAGTGAAACACTAACGGTTTTTGAACGGTTCTCACCCAAGGGAGATACAACTAGAAATTCAATACAATTTCACAGAATTCAACGATTTTCCTCCAATGCAAGTAATCCGCCGACCAGTACATACCTTGCCAATTTTTACAGCTACTCATTATCATTCAAGCTGCTGATCGTTAGCTTCTGTCAACGGCTACCAGTTGTTTATTTTCACATACAGCTAAGCCAAGAGTCAATTAAGGTTCTGAATTAAGAGTTAATTAAAAAGTCTAACAAAAACGGCTTCCTGTTCGGCTACCGTACGGCTCACAGCTACTGACTACGTATCACAGAAGATGATCCGGCTCCCATCTTCCCCTAGGAAAAGTTCACAATTTCAAACCGAGGTATCCGATGTGAGGGACAGAGGAAAACTGGTGTCTGTTAAAGCGGAAAATGGTCGGAATGAGCGTGCAAAAGATGACTAGGCTTGCAATACTGTGAGTCAAGTTTCTGTTGAGGTTGTCAACCAATTCCTTTTGGCAATTTTTTCGAGAACTGCTGAGGTGACTGGCGGGATATTAAGCGTTCCTGTCACGACTTAGGTCTGCACGAAGTCTATCCTATCGCATCTCCACTTCTATCTGCCCTTGTCTTTACCATTTCCATAACTGCACTTATGTGCTCGGCAGCATACCACAGATTCTGAAGGAAGAACCTAGGACAGACTGCTAGACAAGCCAATTTCTGAGTTATCTTACATCGCGGATCTTCTTCGCCGTTTTTACCAACCCGGTAGATTTGGAAGAGGATCGGACGCTTTTATTGCGATTTCGGTCGGCACGAAGATGCTCCCTCATATTCCGCAGTCAGCAACCACAGCCCACTAGGAAAGCGCGCAGTTTATTCATTCTATTCCGCGAATCAGGATTAAGCAATCCAATCGAGACTTTACTCTACATGGAGTTTCCCTCCCGTGTTCGACAGCTACTGAGCTAATAACTCTCGATCAATGGCAAACTAGGACTGAGCGTTTCTGTTGCGACTTCCGTCTGCAGGGAAATGTTCTCTCGTGTCCAGGATTCAGCCCTTCTTTTCTCTTGGTTGTTTCCTTTATGGCTACCACTTCGACTTTCGGGACCAATATTAAAATTTACTGTGATTATTTTTTCGCTGTGAATCACTAGCTAAACGCGGATCCTCATCCGATACATGGATTTCTCTACCTCTTCTTCTAAAAAGTCATTTCTGCTAAACCCCTATTCACAAACACGATAGCGACAATACCTAGGTATCAACATTTGAACAAATTCGATAACAAAGAGCAAAAAAGGAAAATTTAGATCGAATTCTACACCTATACATAAATACATTATGTCACTTGTATATTCAAACTCGCCGAATACAATCAATTTTTCGATATGAATAATAACTCAAAAAGGAAGCCCAAGATAAGAAAAACCTCTTCATGCAAATTTACAGTCCATCGCACACAAAGCAGCACAGCGGACTTATCAAGTTACTGAGACAGCAGAAAGGAAGAAAGAAAGACAGAAAAAGACAGTATCGCGAAAAGGAAAGGCGACGAATTCAGCTGGAATCGTCGAATTGTTGTTTGTAAAATAGAATTATAATTTTTACATTTTAAACAACGCGTTCGACGAGATCGCGAGTATGGAGAGCGCGAGTGATGCGGAGAAAATGGAAAAATCAACAGTGTGGGACGACGGCGGCTGGGTTACGTTCTTAACTTCCCACGTTATGTCAACCGCGAAATTGCCGGCGTTTAAACGACGAAACACGGACGTGAACTCCTCGCGGTTTCCAACTCGATATTAACAGTCAATCTTTCGCCTCGAACAAACCTTCACAGATAAGCACTTCGGTCATTCGGTCAACGCGTAGCTATTTACACCGCTGGGCAACTGATAGCAAATCGCAGTACTTCAAGCTGTCAGCTTAAAAAACGCAAAAACCATTTTTATATTATAGTAGAGCGCCTAGAGAGGTGTACGGATGTGCGTCACTAGCCCTAGGGCACAAAATTTTAATGGTTTTCAAACTTCCCACAGTCCCGCTCCTCCCATTTCCAGTAAAAGAGACCAGTAAAATAAAAGCAAATTCAGTACACTCGAACCGAAACAACCGACTTGGCACTTCACTCGTGATCTGGTGAATATGCGATAAGAACGTTCAGAGATGTGGTCCTGCAGCACTGCAGCACCGGCGCACTAAGAAATAGAAACATGAATGTAGCTCAGTCGCTCAGCCATGAGCATGAGCTGAGTACGTGAGAATGAGTTTTGTGCCCAGAGAAGGTATCAGACGAGAGACGGAAGCTCAGGACCGAGCCCAACAGTAAAAACGTCAACTTTGAATGACTATCGCGCGTTGCCCATTCAAGACAGAACTAACAAAGTAGGGGCTCTTAGCTATGACTGAGTTACATCGAAAACCTCCACGTAGTAGGGACTCTTATAGCTTTGACTGAGTCACATCGAAAACCTCTCAGTCTTCAGAGGACTTGAAATGAAGAACTGATAATAAACGAATGATAACGAACATCACCAACTTGAGCTCGATAGTAAAAACCCGGTGGATGTGCTGAAGGTCATCACATCACATCGCAATAATCACACTTACTTCTTCTAAGGCGGTCAGTGCACCCAGATACAAGAGACATTTAAAAAGTAAGGTAACAAGGGCTATTATGAAACAACTGTAAGTTGTAGTAGTTTTATTTTACAAAATTTGAAAAGATTAACCTGAAACTACTTCTTAACATAGTTACCTTCCCGCTTGAGGTATTTATCCATCGGTTTACTAGGTAATAGATGCATTCCCTGTAGAAGTCACCGTCCAACAAATCAAACTGGGTGTTCAAGAAGTAAGGTAACAAGGCTTGTAACGTTAAAACCAGGGAACGTATATTAAATCTGGCAACATAGCACGATTCTACATTCTTTTTAGGTTAGGACAACACGCTTTCCCTCCATTTTGGTATTCGTGTAGATGGTTTCCTGTGCAGCAAACAAACTGATGGCAGGCGTATTCAGGGATTCTCGTGAAATTCTTCTGGTTCTGGTTGATGGTGAAGTCAGATGTATACTGCAATCAGCTGAACCCGCTTAAGTAAAAGATTTAAAGACTGCAGACCCAGACCGTCAATTTGAGGTATTTGATTTTTACAAGCATAGAAGTGGCGGGAGTCTAGGAAACTGTCGTTTGTAAAAAGTTTAAAATTATAAATCTCGGCATGGAAGTGAGATAGAAAGATGAGACAAAAATTGGTCTATATAGAATGAATGTTTCCAACCCTGGTCATTGCGTATACAGGTCAATTAAATTAACCCTTCCGCGTACAATTAACTAAGGTGACGCGCCTACCTGGTAAGACAGTCACAACGAAACTACCATAATAGCTCTTGTCACCTTACTTTTTGAACGCCCCTTGTATTTTAGAGACGAAGACTATGTCTGCAGTCTTGTGACCGACTGTGATTTCTGTTAACGAGAGCATTAGATATACACAAACGCTCTCTCACTACCTGCGAACTCACACTCGCCGATAAGTCGGTAACATAAGATTCCGGGAGACCAAGAAGATGCGAACTACTGTTGGCGACCAATCTTCCCTAAGCCGGGTGTTCGTTTCTTATTTTATACGCGACAACGTACGGACTTCTGTTACAAGTTTACGTTGTACCGAGACAACATTAATTATAATTAATAGTTGGTCGGTTATCGATTTTCGAATTAAATGATTGTTGTGCGAACGGCTATCGTGATACGTCAATCTCAGACGATATATTCCCAAATGATGTCTCAGAGCCGAGAATCAAAAGTCATCCGCCGTCAATTGGGGTTGAAGAAGATGGCCGTAGTCAAAATAAGCCACACGAGCCGAATCCTGCCGAAAATGTAAATGCTTCAATTCTGCAAGTTATTTAGAAGCAACTGTTATCAATGATAATGACTGCCTTGCAAGCTGCTGGAGTGAATTGAGAACCGCTGCAGGTTGTCCAAAATACAAATTACGAAACATCTTTCAATATCTGCTCATTCGCCGATCATGAACAACTGTCAAGTCGAAAGAATTTTAAACCGTGGAAGCGAATGATTGACCTCGACCTCAAAGGACACGAACTTAACGAAATTATTTAAACTGAAGATGGGGATCCTACATGGCCGGAATAGAAGCGCAGAAAAATGAAGGCTCGTGCCCTGATGTACATTCATGCATCCGTAGCCCGACATTCAAGCCTCCCGACGCTGCCAAATGTACAACACGCACCTATTTAACGAAGAATTGGCTCCACGGTGTTCCATGACACTGAGAAATCCACTGACAAAATCTCCTGCCATCACGACATGCAACTTTGCAGATTTCATCAACTACAGAGGAAGATAACTTCGTCGGCTCCGGTGATGCGCACCTTTTCCAAAACCGGTCCTTGAAAAACGGTTACAAGAGGCAAAATAATTTGAGTAGCTGATGCTTCCATTGGTAGTACAGAGAATCCATTTTCCACTCGCGACACAGCGGCACAGTAGCTGTAGTGGTTTCAGCGTTAGTCATATCAAGTCAGATACAGAAAGTTCTACAGCAGGTCTACGTGTGGCGATTTATACTTTGAGGAACTGTTCTCCATTACTATCCAGAATTGGTACACATGCCAGTTGCATAAAATGCTGGATGTTTTTGGCGCGGTTTCCCTACACACGGCTGATCATGTACAGCTGTTCTCCCTTCTCGAAACTCTTTCATCCAACGATGCATCTGCACACTCATAAACTGCTCCTGGAAATAACCGAGCACGGACATCCGCCATCCTGAGTCCAACTGCGCCTGTCGAGGCCGAATCCGACTATGCGGAGCTAGTGGAGCGCACGGGTAGTCAAATCGGCATCGACGTTGGACTCAAGATGGCGGATGTCCATACTCGGTTTTTTCTAGGTGCTCTAACACTGCTGACAGCTGCGTTCATTTTTACACAATTGATAGGGTCGGGAAACTTACTACTGAGATGCCCCTCGTACATACTCTCTAAAAACGCAGCGTATTCCACTCGAGAATCTACAATTCACCGGTTGAAATTCCCGCGCCAATCACAATTAGCGAAAGCATTCGACCGGCAGCTTGTTAGTAGTTATCTCCCAGCAGGGGGTATGAAGGCCGGTATAGCGATGATTGTACGTTTTCCATTTCTTTTTCCTCATCGGCCACATTAGCCGGTGTCCAGTTATCAGCATTTTTCAGCAGGTTAAATGACTGGCATAATACGTATATTGTATTATAGGTACATTCTGATGGATACAGAGTACAGTAGAGCGTTTATAAAATTGCGCGGCGACTGTTCTAACGACGTGTATTGAAATTTCCAAACGGCATAATTAGTTCAATTGTGGCACGCGGACGGCTGACAGCGGAGAACAATTATCTTAAATGTAGTCGTTGGTACTTTTTATCGTTCGTTTGGAGGAAATTGGAAACGAAAACGCTTTTGTTTTCTCGTTAACAATAGAGCTGATAAATTTTCTCTTATACAGTGTACGTCGGAGATTGAAATTTTCGCGTACAGTAGATCGTTTGCGTACAGCTTTTGTTTTACTCTTCTCCTTTTTTTTTTCGTTCTCATCTTCCTACATTTTCGAGAGGGAATTGATTTCACGGGGCCGCATTTCGGAAGTAACCCGAGATAACAGGGAGCAGACGGCTTGATGCTACACCGAGTCATTCTTTAGCATTCGGTTGTTTGAGCTTTCACATACTTTGCTATCTACGAATACAAAGTGTACGCCAGTTTTGACAGAGAAATATTCGCCCCATAACCAGTCATCATTTGAGCGCAGAGCCCTTAGACTGCCAGCCAGGAGCTCAACTCTCAGCTCTAAATCACTTCACTACTGCAAAGACCCTGTAATTCGATCGAAATTGAAACCATAACGAAGTAGCTAAAAATTCTTCATGACCAATTATGCTCCTTGGTATATCATCAATGATGCACTGCACCGCGATCTACGAGTTAATAATGAGGAGCACACGACTGCGCAGTCCACTCTTAGTCACGTTCAACACCTGAAACCGCTACCCCAACCATGGAAAAGTCATCCTACTCCTCGATCTTTTGTCTATGTTACCTATTGCGATAATTCTGTTATGTCGAGCCCACTGGGAAAAGGTGTAGTTTCGAGAAAAATGTACAATATCATCCAACGAGACAGTTCTTGTAAAACAAATTTATAGAAAAATAACAATTCTGTTATGAGGTGCAACATTCCAAAACGGCCAATGTCGCATTTTTTTCGAACGTCGTTTTATAGGGTCATCTGGTGGAAGATACCTATATGTACACACGTTCCTACACTGTCAAGGGTCAACCGGCCAATATTCAGGTCGGTGTTCCACTAGGCAACTTGAGCCTCACTGGTGGCACATATATGTAACCATGGATTACAAAAGGGACCTTACAGGTAAAAATCAATTTTACAGAAACAGTGAACAGAAAATTTTGTTGATTTATAACTAAAGATCGCGCTGTCCGATTGCAGTGAAATTTGGAGGGTGTGTATTATTGGGTAGTAGTTGAATATCGTCAAGGTCTTTTGGTCATAATATGTACGACGTGTTTTTATAACATGATAAAATTATTCTCTGAGGCTTCTAAGGTCCCTTTTGTTATCCAGGGGTGTTTCACATGGTATCATATTTTCCCTGAAATTCGTTTTTGACCCCTAAGGTCCCACTGTTATCCACGGTCACATATGGTATACACAAGAGAACCACGTTATTTCATCCTCTTGTAAAGTTTTGAAACGTGGACAGAGGCTGTTTTGGAATATCGCTCTCACTTAATTCAATAATTTTGTTCTAGTTGACGAGGTAACTCGGTTGGTCATACGTCGTTAAATTAGAACACTCAGCTGACAAAAAACCTGAGGCCGGGCTCGCCATGCCAGACATCACATTCGAGTCAGCAATACCGAAGGTCAAGTCGATGTTCAGAGGCAACTTGAAGCCCATATAACATCACAAGTGTGCATTACACACAATCGCCAAGAAGATAAATGTCATTGACGCCAAAAAAAATAAGCAATCTGCAAATGGAGACTCCCATGTGCAATTGAAACCTGTTATAAGTGACTGCACTTGATCAGGAGCTTAAGAGTACAGTTTCATGCTTGAAACAAGCTGCCATGTTCAATTTGTTGCAATAATTCGTGTACAGAAATTGGATTTACTAGAAGTCCAAGATGCACAACTTCCTCCTCGGATAATTCTTGTTCTGCCACGTCATCACGTTTCCTTCTTTGAGGTCCTTCCAACAAGGCAATGAGTGTACATCATACGGAAGTTTTTTTTTCGAACTTTCTGTTTGTATGGTTGGAAACATCGACTGCATAAGAAATTAGCGAACCCATTCTATATCCAGTTCGCAAGCTAGCGAACTGCGCAATATTCTAGAAGTTCACACAGATTGGTGTTACAAAGTGTAAACACGAACGGTAAATGCTCGTGTTCAAGATTATCGCATCGCTCGATGGTGTACTTGGACATTGTTTTCACGACGAATCGATGCCGCATTCCCAACGATCGAGCACCTGATTATTCTCGCGTATTCGACCTGAGGTGGAATATTCTTTGAAAACAGAGATCGTTACACGGTTCTACTTGATATAATTCTTTCTTCCTCGGCTGTTATAATCCTCATTAGATCATTTTTCGAGTCACTAAGATAACGTTTGTCGGTACGCAACTCGGAAAGACTCTATCTCGTAATACTTAAATTTAATTAATCGGTTGTTCAAAACGCGCAGTAAGGAGACGAAAGTTGTAAAAACGCGAGTTTACTGCTTTGGCATGCAGTATTTCAGTGTTGGGAACATCATATGCATACAGCTTGGCATTGGGTTTCTCCATGAAATTTAGACGATTCCGAACGAATGTGACATCGAAGAATGCAACATTCCTGTGACTGTCACAGACAATGCAACAAATGTAGAAGCCGCAGTCGAAGTGTTCAATCTGAAGCATGACGTACTGTCCTTCGCTTATACTTTGAACCTGGGAGACAAACCACGTTGAGTTACCCATCTCCGACGCCTAAAACCACATACGTAGATCTAGTTAGCTAATGAAAAGCTGCCGAGGAGTTGGAAATCAACGGACAGGCGATACCTTACGAACATAGATACTGCAGCGACTACTGGCATTTAAATAGCACGCGGAATCGGATGTCACTTCGATAGGAGGAAGCCGCGAAGTCTAGATAACTTGATTGCTGATTCAACAACCAGGAAGTCAGGTATGCTAGCTGAAATCGACCACTGCAGAACTGAACGCCTGTAGGTCAACTAGTTCAACACATGGTTGAAGGCTTGCTGACTAGAATGCAAATTATCACCAGCTCAGAATGTTTCAGAATGATCTAAGTGATGTACAAGTACGAATATATATTCATCAATTGGAACTCTTCTTCAATATGAAGGGTGCAAGGAAAGAAGCCGGTAAGTTACTTTTTGGCAAAATTGAGTGATTAATACCGTTGGAACGGAGAAGTAGCTGAGCTATAGTAGGAAGATGCCAGTCCGGAAAACAGGGTTTCAAAATTCACGTACAGGTAGAGAACCACGTACGTAAATAAATTCTTTTTCATTTTTCCCGCTTCGTCAGAAAAGTGACTTACCTGCTTCTCCCTGTACCCTTCATAAATTAGCAATGGTGAACATATCAGCTTCAGTAGATCAGGTAGAAATAAATCTGAACACAGAAGAAAATCTGGAAACGCCAGAATAGAGCCTATACTAAAACCAATGACATCAGTTTCACATCGCCTGAGTCCTGGGACAGCTTCGATCGATACCGCCCTATGGTGTGAGAACTACCTAGTTCCGACCATGGAACACGAACCATCCAGTTTCTACAAAGAATGCTGAGTACAAGAAGCAGCCAAGTCACACTTTACATAATCACTACCGTCTGCATTGAGGTTCCAAACAGAAGACATAACGGCAGACAAACTAAAACGTGACTTAACCACTTCTTGCACTCAGCCCCCGCTCCACCCAAGGAAACACAATTTCAGTATTGTTGCTTCCATTTGTACACAAGCAATTCTGCTCTGAAGAAACGATACCCACTCCTCTTGGCATAGAATCGAGCTGAGAATGAGCGATTTTCACATACGTAGGGAAACTTCAATATCGCGGTGTAAGACAGTTTATGCGCGCGTCTTTTCTTTCGCAAAACTAATAAAAATTATAATACGAATGCCCGTATTAACGATAAAGAACGAATATAACACCAATTTTCCTTTCAACGAGTTGTGCACTCACAGAATGGCTTTGAAAGTACTTTTACTGCGCTGCACGTCACGCGGTAGGGCGATGAAATTTTGAAATATATACACACACCAGACACGCTTTTCTTTTTCTCGTTAAGCGCTGCTGTTGCTGGTGCAAAAATGGTTTATTCTTCTTTATTACGCTCGAAGAACGAACGAGGAGGCGGCGGGAACGACGATGCTTCCACGCTAGTTTTGTTATTTTCCCGATATAAACCATATTTGCGGATACTTGAGAACTTATCTTTTTCGCATTATTCCACGAAATGACAGTGTAAATGAAATCCTGACCGCTCGGTAATGGAAAATGGCGAAACGTTTATCCTGCCCAGATAAAGAAGTCGTCCACGAGGGGACGACCAACAGTGCCCGGTGTTTTTATTACGATGACGCTCCATTTCATCGCCTGATCCTATATCCGTTTCCATCTTTCGTCAATATTGTTCCAGTAGTTCTTATATAAACCGAAATGTGGAAAAGTGTGCACAGAGAGATATCTATACACACTAGCTACTATATGTATTTCCTCGAAGCGTAAATGTGGAGAAAGGAATGGGGCTCGAAGTGTTTTCAATCCACAGACGCAACGGCGTTTTGCTATCCGGTGATCAACGAGTGAGGAAGTGAGGGTCTACGACAAAAACAAAAACTTGGGACCGAAAAGAAAACGGAAATTGAAATGCCAGAGGTCCACGACGATGAAAGGCGGAAAGGAAGCAGAAATTGAAATACCGGAAGTACACAACGAAGAGGTGACCGAAAAGGAAGCAAAAATTGAAAGAATGCAGGTCCACGATGTATAAGGATTTTAGGCCCATCAGCTAATGGCGGGGCAGGTAGTTCTCGCCAACCTATTGGCAAGTCAAAACCAAATGAAGACGAAAACATCATAGTCATGATACTATATACAGCAATATCATTTTACTGGCAATGCATACCTCACATTTGACAGGTTTACAGTGCACGACGTTAACGTCCAGCTCCAGAATATCGACTCTCTAATGAACTTAGTACGAGGTTTTCAATGAGGTTCTATCTCCAATCCAATTTACAAAATAGATTTGGTAAATGGCAGTTTTTGCATTTCAAACGTTTACATTTTGGTGTAATGAAAACTGGATATGTCTAGCAATTAACTATGAATTGAGCCCAGGTTTTCAAGATCCTATTCCCCCATTCCAATTCAAGAAGTAGAGCTGGCAGATAGTAGTTCGTGTATTTCATACTGTAACACTTTAGTTCAATGAAACCTAGGACTTATGAGACAGAACTTTGTTGACTTGTTTTCAAAAACACAGACATGCTGCATTCAGATCAGAATATGCAAACTAAGCTTCAATATTTCAACGATTAGTACCAATTTTTTTCAGTCAAGTATTCGTATCAGTTTATCGTTCTACCAGGCGGGGCAATCCTGTAAAGACAGGTTACATTGACAAAGAGTGCAACCATTCAAATTACATTGAAAAACGTGATGCTCTCAAATGGTAGATGCAGATGAACTGACTCTAAATTTCCTACGAACAGGATAATTTCTGCAGAAAATTAACACATAAATTATGAGGCCAGGCTTTCACATAATTTAATGAAAATGTTAAAATAATAAATGATTGCCCCTCTAATGCACTGATATTACAGACAGAAGTAAACTGACGTTCACCTTTCCTACTAACAGGTTAGGACTATACCGGTGTAATACGTTCCAGAATCACATATGTGGCCATTGTGTGGTGGGGCCGGGTTCACCTGGCCAAAGTCAGAGAGGAACTAGACCACTTGCAAAGGCTCGCGTGCGTGATGACAACGGGGACAACGAGAACGGCGCCGACTAAGGCACTGGAAAGACTCCTAAACTTGCCACCACTTCACACTGCTATAGAAGCAGCTGCGATAATGGGGGCTTATCGTCTGGGCCAACCAAACTTTCCGGCTAAAAAAACAGGCCATAGACGGATATGGGAGATGGCGGGGACGACGGACGAATGCTTTGGGATACTGAAGGATAGAAGAAGGAACACTTCTTTGACGAGCCGTACCGTGCGCTGATCGTGGCCAAGCATTCTACGAAAATAGGAGAATGTGCCGTTTGCAGATGCCTAAGAATGACCAAAGTATAGGAATCGGAATCACGAATGCCAAAGACGCTGACAACTATTCTTTAATGGCACTGGGCGAGGGTGTCATTTTCCTCCAAGCAGAGTTAATGGCGATCACAGTAGCCACTGATAAAAGCCAGCAGAATTGTCTAGTTAATAAACAGATCTATATCTGTACAGACAGTCAGTCGGCTATTAAGGTACTATCGTCGCACCGAACTACATCCCTCGTGGCGGCGGAGTGTGTAAACAAATTATACACCCTTGATCAGGAGAACCGTGTCACTCTACTATGGACACCGGGACACTGTAGCATAAAAGGGAACATGATCGCTGGTAAGCTAGCGATGGAGGGCATAAAAAAAAGAACTTGCAACACCCAGGCCGTGTCTTCCTGTAGCATACAGTGTCATGAAATCCAAAGCAGTGGCGGATCTAGAAATTTTCCAAGGAGGGTGTTTTGAAAATAAAACTTTTTCCACCTCCGCCCCCAAAAAACCGAGATGGATGTCATTTTAAACAGTTTCTGAAGACAAGTTTCATAATGCGATTAAATCGTTTCAAAATGAACGTACACGTTCACTACATTTTTATACAATATGCTTTCGCAATGTTTTTTTCTTCTTCTTCGGCCCGAAGGGGGTGTCCGACACCCCCCCCCCCCCACACACAGATCCGCCACTGATCCAAAGTAAAGGCTTGGGTAAGTAAGGAGACGGGAATACACTGGCGGCTGGACAGGGCATGAAAGTCACTAAAACACTGATAGGAGACGCCCCCAATAAGTATGCCAAGTTCCTGTTAGGGCTTGACACGAAACATGCAAGGCTCATGGTTGAACTACTAACCGGTCATGGGGTCACAAAACACATGTGGTATAAAATAAGAGTGGTGAAAAGCGGCTCTTGTAGGTACTGTGGAGAAGAGGAAGAAACCCCAATCCATATCATGTCACTGCCCAGCAATAGCCGAAACATGACGCGAAGCACTGGGACTAGAGTATCCAGCATCCAGTGAGTCAAAGGGATAGAGCTCAGTAAAATTCTCACTTCGGCTATAAAAGTGAGGCTACTGAGCTGATCCTCAACAGCAACTAGAGGAATAGTGCAATGGACTACAAGTCTGCGCACTCGACGCATACAGCACCACCTCATATAACAAATTAATGAATAAACAGGAGTTTTCACACAAATTCGAAGAAGGAGCGATCGCATGGGCAAAAAAGTAAAATTTTTTTCATAATATCAATGTTAAAACAGGAAACTTGCTTTTCCAATGCTATCTTACAGTAGACGCTGGTGAACTGACTTCCACTTTTCCTAGTATCAAAATAATCCAAGAGAAAATCCTGAGAGGGGTCCATCACATGGGATTCTCCCAAAATGTTAATGTTACAAGCAGGAAATTATTTTTTCCCCATGAAATCTTTCGGTAGATGCAGGTGAAATGATAAACAACATTCCTACTAACAAGTTAGAGTACAAGAGAAAATTTTCAAATAAATTCTAGGGCTCAGCTATCACAGGTGCCATCATGTGAAAATTTTTCCAAGATTTCAAAATCCAAATTAGGAAATGACGGCTCTCTGACAGTACTCTTACAGTAGATGGAGGTGAACTTTTCTATAGGATTCAGGCACTGGGCAGGCAATCCTGTTGATCACTGTCGCCTCGCTGATGAGCTAGTAGAGAAATTGTGAAAATAAGTTTTGAAATCCCTGTCATTGAAGTAAGGACTACCAATCGCAGAATACCTCTTCAAAATTCGGTTGAAATGGCTGCAACAGAACCTGAGATTTTTTTTAACATCAGAAAAATACATACATCGCGGATGTCGCGAACGTATTTCTCAGAACCTCAGATTAACGAATAAATTGTTAAATTGACACATGATGGTTACACGCAAAAGTTACATATTTACATATTGGATTCAACAAAACCATTCAGTATTCTATTACAATTCAGACCTGCAGCACGTCAGCTCCTACAATTTATTACTTGTATTTTGTCAATTGCCCAGAAGGTGAAACTCTAAAAATATATTTTGCATAATTTTCTCTGAACTGGTCGCACAGGTAGAGATAGTTTTGAATGAAAATTTTCTGCTTTGGCTCTCAATTTTTCAAAACAAATTTCCTACTACAATTTTCCAAATACATTTATTGGGGTATAAACCTGCACTAGAGTGCGCTGCCAAATCACCTGTGCGGGTGTTAGCGGGGAGGACATGAATGGGTGATCATGTGTACTTTTGAATAGAAAAATCTTCATGATCACCCATTCGGACCGCTGATAAGACGCAAAATGCGTGAAAATAAAAAATGAATGTACTGTTGGCCAGCAGTTTAGTGGGACTGTCATGACTCAATGACGTTCTGAGACGGTCACAGTAACAGGTTGACCTATGGGCATTAGTGGTAGCTGTTGACTCAGCAATGCTCTCGTCTGAGAAGCCATGGTTTAGTCTGTGGCGCCATTATGACAGTGTATGAGAGAATTCCCCAGGCTGCCGGTAGTACGACATAGTTCTAGTATGGAAGGAATGCTTATACCTTTAGGCTGGTAGCAATCCTCCGTCTTACATCACAGTTCTGTAAGTGATATTGCATGCCTCTGCTTCGGTTGATTTCCAACCTGTTGGACTGTCGGGTCAAGTATGGACTGATAGATGCAGCTAGTCAGGTCAGCTTGGTGTACTATACCAACAAAGACTGTCGAGGCTCCATTAGCAGAGAGACGCACACAGGCAATGTGTCTAATATTTTAACGAGTATTTTCTTTTGTACAGCCGAAAACGAGCAAAAACAGTCATGGACCAAAAATGACCCCGGCGAAAAATCGGCAGGTCAATAACAGTAGTGCATCTGGTGCGTCAAGTATGATAGATTGTGACCCCTTCTTTTCCAACTTTACTCTCAACCCGAGCCCTGGAAAGAGACGTCGGGGAGGCTGTTAGACCCAAATGGAATTCATGAATATTTTTCTCGAACTACCTGCAAATAAGGACAAACTTCACCCTATTTAGTGAATTCTTAATGGTTCAAGTAACAGGTTCTTCTTGTTTTCAGAATCAGGAAGTCGGTATTATCACAGTAGTCTTTCCTAGAAACGAACTAGAGGATTTCTTCAATAAATATGTACCAAGAATACACCACTGGTAACTTGAATACCCAGAATATTAGAAATGGGTACATTCACAATTTCTAGCGAATAAATCAAATCTAGATTCAATCAGATTGAGAAATAT
This sequence comes from Acanthococcus lagerstroemiae, assembly GCA_031841125.1. Lineage (NCBI taxonomy): Eukaryota > Metazoa > Arthropoda > Insecta > Hemiptera > Eriococcidae > Acanthococcus > Acanthococcus lagerstroemiae. The sequence goes on along the minus strand of CM063108.1, from coordinate 35,165,053 downwards.
AGTGGCGGAAAGGGTGAAGAGGGATGCGTTAGTTGATACCATCAGTTCGCCTTATAAAAAACTTTCGACAATAGTGCACGCGGCTTCGCAAGCTTACAGAAACTTGCACGCCGATGTCAAGTTCTGCGACTGACAGCAGATGAAAAAGCGAGTAAGAATTCCTATGTGAATTATTCCTATTGTCTGGTAGGACGTATGGTGATGCACGCATGCCAAAGTGGCCCCTGAGACATCGTACCCCAGGCCCCAGAAGCTACCCTTTCAAATATGGCATCAGTGGCCGAAGACAGAATTATTCCTATTGAAGATGATGTAAATTGTAGATCAGTAAATCACTTTTTGATATCAATATCTCTTCAGTCTCTCTCCTTCCCCTCTCTGAACTCCTCCAGAGGTTGAAATCTAATTCTCAGGCAACAAGCATTAGTCGAAGCCGTAAGCGCAGTTTTGATTCTAAAACCCATAAATTCCGAAGACTGAGGCAATCTAATTTGCTTCGGTATAGCTGTGAACACACTAAACTCTTCCAATTCTGTCTAGTCAAAGCCAATCTGTATGTTTCTTATCCACAGTACTCACCAGTCTAGTTTCAAGTCTTGCGCCTTGAGCAATAGTCAAAACCCATAAACAGGGACCCGGAGGAGGGGTTCAGTTCTGCATGGCTGAGTTTAATCCACTTGCACAAAAAACTCAACAGTTTCTAACTTTCATTTTGAAAAATGTTTTTTTTCAAGAAGACTCGTAGACACTCTGCAAGTCACCCAAAATGCGCGCACAGGAAGTCGAAGCTATCTGGTTATAACTTATGGGGTGTGTCATCGCCTAAGATTCGACACCAACAGACTGTACACACACTTGAGAACTTGCTCGAAACTGACTTAAACACTATCACTCGGGGTGCAGCACAGCACAAATGAAACGCTCCGGCTAGATCCCACTGATCACTTCTACCTCGCGATACCATCTCTAGACAGAGACGGGATTGCATAAATCGCAGAGCCGCTGTAACCCAAACTGATTTACAAACAAAACGACAGCGATTAAAGAGAAAAATGTACATAATTCGCCAAACAACGAGCACGAATCTCACGTTTCCTATCACCGGGCACGACGCCTAGCATACCGGCCACCCTGGACATGATTCATAACCCAAGTGCATGCGCTTTTTTACTCGTCGTCGTCGATCGCAGACACGAAAAGCAACCGACACGAAAAGTTATTATCCAATTACCGAACGAGCCACGAAGAGTACACGGTGAAGTAATAGCTCGTCATTAAACGATAATAATTATCGTCTTCGACGGTCTCTGGCTGCAGGTACGCAGCAGAGTTTTCGACTTCAAAGCTTACTCACCTTAATTGATCGTTCATCACTTCTTTTTTTTTTTCGTTCACGTTATAGATACACCTAATGGCGTGCGGCTACGCTGTATAGGTGTGTGGTAAATTTATGAAATCGCAAAACCAAATCCATTCACGATCCACCGGAAGCGGTTCAAAACGCTTTCGATCAAAACACGATTTAAAAACGCTCACAGGGCAATCGCTATGCGGAATCAAAGGGATCGCATTTGCTCATGCACGAAACATCACCATCGCCGGCCAACCAATAGAACAATTTAAATCAGTTCAATAATCTACGAAGTTCATCAATTGGCAAAACATCGAAAAGGTAACAATACTGAACTGACTTGCCAAACTTTAATATTGACGGAGCTATACCAGTTTTAGAATTAGAAGTACAACCTCGATTATCCGGAACTCTCGGCCAGCCGGCCTCAAAAATGTTCCCTCGATTAACAAGGCCTCATTATCCGGCGTTCCCTCAAATATCTGACTCACAACCCACAATAACATTGTTTATGTACTGTATTGGGTATCAGAGACTATCGTAGTGATGGGCGATACATCGATAGTTTTGAATTATCGAAGCTATCGATGGATTTTGAAGGGACTATCCATAGTTCTCAATGACCGTCACTCCGACAGATATGAAGCCCCACACACGGGAGAGTACAATGGGTCGTCATTTTGGGGCACACCGTGCCCGTGGATACCGAATCCGACTATGCGGAGCGTACCGCGTAGTCAATTCGGTATCGACGGGCGCGGTGTGAGCCAAAATGACGGCCCATTATACTTGGGTATTTAGGGCCCTAGCAGATAAACAATAACAATTCAATTCTGAGCAGAATTTAGTACAAGAATACAGACAGTGAGAAAGGAGTTCAGCTGCATTATTATTACGGGGTTCTTGGTTCTTTCTTCTTGTTCTTTACTCAGCTTCAGCGAGAGCCGTTCATGTTATATCGAATCAAAATATATATGTAAATGAGTTTTAGGTCCTTTTCTCGGGATATCTTCAAGTGAATATACGACAATTTCCAGTGACTTTAAGAGAATAGAATAGAATAAGAATATAATACCGGTCTGTCGGTTCGGTATTTGGTGTGTAACAGCTAGGTAACAGAGTAACAGTGTAAGACTGTAAGCCTTAAGCAAGTACTTGTCTTTTTAGCCTGTATCCTGGTTTACAATTAATATTGGGAAAGTCGAAAAGAATAGTAAAATAGCGAGAATCCGGGAATGAGAAAAACGACACTCATGGATTTCTTTACAAGAGGTACGATGAGAATATTCGCACAAGCCATTGATTGCCATTCCGCAATTATTAATTACATACAACTTATTGTCGCACATCCCACATATTTTACAGAGAATACAGACTTATCTCGGTCCAGTGCTTCCGATAAGAGTAGGACTCGATGCAGTCGCATTCAGATTCACAACAACGTTGATTCATTTGACGTGAATCTGAACAATCTGATGAAGTAGATGACCCACCAGAGTGAGACGATATTTCTGGTAACAGTGCAGCTAACAGGATTCCTGTGTAGAGTCTACCAACTTTACCAGGTTATCCTAAAGATGCTACACCAGAGCGAGACGATATTTCTGGTAACAGTGCAGGTAACAAGATTCCTGTGTTGAGTCTACCAAACGTACTAGGTTATCCTAAAGATGCTACTCCAAATCCAAGAAGTACTCCGTTTGTTGTCAAGAAGAAAAATCCTAAGTGAGATATCATTAGATCATGGAATCTTATTCGTTATTTAAATATTGCAAGAATGTTAGAATTAATAATCAATGTTTGTGATTTGTAGATTTTTCGAAAAAACGGGAACCAAGGTAGCTATATGCAATCTCTGTTCTAAAAAATATAGAACATCAGGGAACACATCGAACTTTTGAGAGCACTCAACGAGAAAGCATAGAAAGGAATTCACAGCACCATCATCTTCATCAGGTTAACGTTGTATGTGACAAGGTCTCATCATCTGTTGAATCGAAACCAAAACTCAAACGTCAGGAAAGTATAAGAGCATCGTGAAAGCGTAAAACTACTTACAAATCGACTAATCCAAAGCGACAAATCCTTGATAAGCAGTCAGCAAAAATTATCGCTATTCAGTATCGTTGATGGCCCTGAATTTATAAAATTTTGCAACCTCCTTAACCACCGATATGTTGTTCCAAATCTCAAAAATTTGACGACGGACTGTATTATTACCGAATATGTATGATGAACTTCGAAATAAGTTGATCAGTGTTTTGGAGGACGGACACGATGTCAGTTTAACGTTTGATTGCTGAACATCAAAATCTATTCAGTCATTCATATCTTACGGTAACATGTCATTTTATTTTCAAAATGAGCTCAAGAAAGTAATTTCGGATACAGTAAAAGCAGACGAATCACATGCTACTGATCATATGGCGCGTATAATGAATGAAATTCTTACGAATTTTTGTACTTCCAAGGACAAAGTTGTAAGTTTGACAACGGACAATGCGAGTGCGGCCGCAGCTATTGGTCAAAATGAAAATTTGAGAATTTACCAAGCAGGTTGTTACGCACTTAAAACTTGTAATTTCTGATTGTCTCTTCTAAACAGTCACAACAAATGAAAAATCTCCTCGAATTTATGAACGGCGGCAACCCTGTAATCCAGAAAGTTAAAAGGATCGTCACACATTTCCATGGAAGTGCATTAGCAACAGCTGCATTAAGATCCGAACTGAAGAACAATAATGAAAACGATCTACTGCTCATTCAAGATGTGAAAACACGCTGGAACTCAACGCTGCTGATGCTAACACGCTTCAGTCAACTTGCATCTCTTGTCTTCTCCATCAATCGTCCATTTGGGCATACTATCCTTATGCCTTATCCTTGTGAGTCACTACAGATCGCTGTCATCTGTCAGGGCTTCATTGGAGTTATTATGGAACACTTGAAACAGCCAAAAAATGTTTTTCAAGAAATAATGAATTTATACAGAAACATTCAAACATAGCTTTCAAATATATCACTAGAATGCTCTTGTTGAGACCTGTAAAATGAACCCTAACTTGGCAACTTTTCACTCTTTTCAAAGTTAACATTTTTCTTTTCAGAGAAACACTTTTCATGAAAAGTGCCTATCTCTACTGAGCAGCCACGATCAACATTTCATCTTCACTGACCTGATATTAGTTTTTTTTTAAAAAGATGATGAATAGTATGGACTTTTCATCATTCATTCAACTTTATTTTTCCATCTCTACTGAGCAGCCACGATCAACCTTCATCTTAAATTGACTTGATACTGGTTTTTTCAAAAGATGGTGCATAGTATGGAAGTTTACACCATCCATTTAACTTTATATTTCAATTTTTTCATGTTTCAGCTGAATGTAAGTAGCTGAAAAAGCGTGGACATCGACAGATTTTCATCCGCGGCTAGACAGCCCAGGCTGATTATCCAAGCAGAACATGCCGGTCGACGTCATATGGACCCATCTCTGCGGAAGTAATAAATAACAAAATAGGCTTCGAAATAATGAAGTTTAAGAGGTAAGTTCAAACGTGAAGTTTTTTACATCAGAAACACAACAAGTTTCAGGAAACATAGCGTATTATAGCCGAAAAATCATCTTAAGGCAGTTTACCGGATCTTTATTAGTAGAGAATGGGATGGTTTATTTCTCAAAGTTTTGCCCAACGTTCAGAGGGGATGGATGATCTCTTTATCTTGATCGCATCGCCAACCAGAGGTATCCTCTTCTCGCTACACTAATGCCTAAATCTGAATTCCAAGTTTAAAAATAGAAAATTAATGGAAAAGCCCGCCAGTCGATGTAGAGGATTCGACCTACATCCAAGATTCACCAGCTCTTTTCAACCACCATCGAGCATCGAATCTCAAATCCACACCATCAGCACGGACGTGTCGAATTTTCCTGACACTTGTACACCTCCACTCAAAGAACGAGCAGTAGCAGTCTAGGATTAAATGACACTCGGTGAAATACTGTCCCCTGGGTAATAGCCCGCCACCATCCACTTTTCAGTTTACGCTCCACTATTGTACGGTCTCAGAGCTCTCAACCCTAATTATTTCGCATTCATGTTTTCGTTCTTGGTGTTCCCGGCGCAAAAGGATATTGACAAGTCGCGAAGAAATTAGGTACCTTTGTGTCGCCCTTTCACGCTCTCCGGCTTCGGCTTCGACAGGGTATTTTCAATAGCGAGATCGTTGAAAACACGAATCGCGGTGCAAAACGTATACACCCAACGAATCTTTTGTTTCTCGGCTTATCATTAACGGATGCTGTACGACACGAATGAGGAAATTCGTATACAGAGGGATTATACAATGCACAGAGCACAAACTCGTGTTATTTTCGCAGTTACCCGGTTACCACGTGTATTGACAATAACGGTAGCTGGAACAGGAAAAAAAAGCTATATCAATTTCGCACCGCGTTAATCGTGGGTTTGGTTTAAATTTTCCGTTAAACAAGCTATTTTCCACTTCTCGATTTTTCGAAGCTTTTAATCAAATCGCACTAACGAGGTTCCGACTGCAAATTTTTAATTAGCCGTAATGACTTGAACGGTGTCACATATACTACTCACACTTCTGCAGCTGGACTTTGTAAATTCAGAGCGCTAATCTGAGAAGGTCTGAACAGGAAAGACGATGTTAAAACGACTGTTTGAAATCTGTGGAAGGATCTAGCAACGGATAGATACTTGTACTCCAATAACATCCCAGTCCTCCTGACCAAGGAAGACCTTCATAACTGAACGCCTCATCCTGAAAGTTACTTTAGAATCCGGACAACGTTTTCGAAAACTTCTAGTCTACGACTTACACGTGCCTCATCAGGAGCGGACTTTGAGATTTCAAGACATGGTCACAACCCATTTTTAACTCGACCAACGCCAGATAGTATAAGTGAAATTTGATATACCAGCGAGGATAAATTGGATGGAGTTCACTGTATTTCAAATTTATAGTTTCTTGAAAACCTGAACTTCCTGAACTCCACCACAGAAGAAACTCAATGTCCTAGCCAGACGGCCCGACTGTTTGCAGCAGGAAATGCCACACAGACAGCCAAACATCTGGGGACATGCAGGGAGGCAGGCAAGTATGCCTGGTAGCTAGGGTGGGAAGCACACAGATAGACAGAAGGAAATATAGGTACACAGATGGGCAGACGAATAGCAAATTGGCTAAACCATTCAACACCATCAGCCAGACAGCCAAGGGACACACACACACACACACACACCAACAAGCAGGCAGATGATCAATAAGGCAGGTATGTAGATACAGAAATATCAACAAGATATGCATGTTGCTAAGTATATAGATACAGAAATACCAACAGCTATGCATGCTGCTAAGTATGCTAAGTAGATCACCAGCAAGACAGCAAGATAGCTCTGCTTGAGGGAAACTCCCAAGATTCTTGCCAGCTAGCCTGAGAGACTGACAAGTCTTAATACCCTCTTTTTCCCATTCAATTACAGATTTCTTCGAACTGTATGATTCAAATTAGGAGAACACTCTATTTACTAGATAGTAGCGTTCTGCAACGGAACAACCGCTTTACCGCGCACGAGTGTGAATCGCTAGGTAGGATGCGTATGTTCCGCAGGGGGGAAGGTGAATGCGGTACAGTTCTTATCTTCTTACCGCTTTGAGCGGAACTACGTCAGTTATAATACCGCAAATCACAAAAATGCGCTGCATTGAAGAATACCTACTGTACGTGTGCAGTAATTGCCGATGGTCTGGGCTTTTCCCGTTGCATGTAGGCTTGTCAAAATTTTTTTTAATAACCAGATATCGGTTAACCGGTTATTTTTTTTGCGTTTCTGTTTTTGGCCAGTTATAATTGACACAGTATGTTGGTCAACCGGTTATTTTCGGTTAATTTTTTTCAAGGTTATTTTTATTTATTTTGACATTGAGTAGATAGGTTCGGGACGAGATTTTTAACATTTATATGGAGCTCACTACATTATGGTTCTGTTTGTCCTTCTGCCATGTCTGTAAGCCACCACCCACTTCGCCCACCGTTGGGCATATGTCTCTGTCGCCCTCTTCCAAGCCTTTCTGTTTGTTGCTGTCTGCTTCCAGTAGGGCTCGAGAAATTTTAGGATTTCATTTAACCAGCGTGCAATCGGTGGGTCTTTGCCTTTGCTATGGTTCAATGGGGTCCAGAGAGTGCATTGCAGGTTCTATTTCTCAGGGTTCTCTCTCGCCATGCGACGAATATATTTAAATTTTAGTTTTTTGATTTTGTATTCCGATACTTTTTGTTCCCAATTGTTTTATAATGCATTTTGTTTTCACCTGGTCTTTTAAGTGCACGCCCAGTATACTCCTTTGCATAGAGTTTTGAAGATTTATAAAACGCTTAAACTGTTTTTTCGTAAGTGACTACTACGTTTGGGTCCCGTGTGTCAACACCGGCAACACGCAATCCTCCAAAATTTTTATTTTAAGTTTGTTTTTTATTTTACTTTTTGAACTTGTATTGTTTAGCCAAAATTCTTTCCATGCATTAGCGATTCTTTCATTTATAATCCCTTCCATATTGGAGTTCAATTTTGACGTTTGGCCTGAACATTTATATTCTTTTATCCTACCTATTTTTGCCCCGTACCAGAATTTGTTGATTTCCTCCATGTTCATGGATAATCTGAAAGTTTTACTGTGTTGTTTTAGGTCTGATTTTGAGATGTTCATTGATAGTCCGAAAATCTCACTCTGTTGTCTTAAGTTTTTCACCTTTTCCAGCATTTCTTCGAAACTCTTGGTTACCAGCATTATATCGCCTGCAAATCTTAGCTTTGTTTGTCCAAAATTTTTAATCCATTTCCTTCCAAATCCAAATTTTTGAAAATTTGTTCTAGGGCGCAGTTAAACAAGTTCGGCAACAAGGGGTCCCCTTGTTTTACCCCCCCCCCCCTTTATATAGGAAAGCATTTATCCTTTACATCTGTTTTAATGTAAGCCTGTGAATTATTGTACATGTACATCAAAATCTCAATAATTTCTAACGAAACTCTTTGGCTTGCCATAGCTTATTGAGATATGTCGAATCGAATGCCGTATTGAAATCAATGAACATCAGCCAAACTTCAATGTTGAATTCTCTGGGTCTTTCTATTATTTGGCTCAGGGTTTGGATGCGGTCTATTATAATATTATTTTTTTCCTAAACCTGCTTGTTCCAGTGGTTGTTCGGAGTCTCAAGTATTGTACATACGATTTTTGATAATTTTCATAAATAGTTTTTCCAGGTTTGAAGATAAGGTTGAGTGGTCTGTAGTTGCTGCTGTCTGCTCTGTCACCTTTTTTGAATAGTAGGATTATTTCCGAGATGTTCCATTGTTCTGGTGTAATTTTTGTTTCCAAAATTTTGTTATCGATCCTTGTTAACGGGTGTACTACTGTGTCCGCTAGAATTTTTATTATTTCGTTATCTATTTGGCCACCTCTTTTATCCACAGGGAGCAGGAGTTGAGCTGATGTTCGTGTATGTACTTTTCCAGATTAACGTGTTATTATTGTTCGTTTTCGCATAGAGGTCTCTGTAGAATTTAGATGCGATTTCCGAAATCTCCTCTTGGCCATATTGTACTGGCCCTTTAGAGTCTTTTCACCTAATGAACGCAAAGGTGCCGGTCTGGGTTAGTTTTTTTGCAAATTTTGTAAAGCCATTTATGTTAATTATTTTTTCGATTAATGTTGTGTCGACATTCCTAACATTCCGACGTATTTCCTTCCACTGATTTTTTTACCTCGCCTTGTTCTATCTTATATTCAATTGTTTTTTGAGATTTCGTATTAATATTTTCTCTTGTTTTAGGGAGTTATTTCGTGTTTTCCGAAATCTTATCGTCAGTTTTTATACTACTTTTGCGGGTCCTACTTTCCTGATGTGTACTGAATAGTCTTCTTTAGTATGTTATACATAATTTGGGTTTGCGCGGTGTCTCCAAAATTTCGCTTCTTTAACTCGTTCGCCAAAGTTTCATTTGCGATTTTGAATTTATTTATGTACTCGGGGATTATTAGTTTTTTCTTTGTATGCTTGTCACTGTGGTTACCGAAAGATGGATTCGGTGGTATTTTGAGAGATGCCCTTCCCGCTCGGTGGTCCGAAGAGAAGCCTGAGTTATTAATAATTTCCATGTTTTTTAAATTGGAATTCATCTTGGAATATTCAATTGGATAAAAAATCGTCATAACAGAATCGTTAGATTGGTTGGGCTATTGCTCGGCAAAATACGAGTACGATATAGTAAAAAACAAGCAATTTCGAATCTGCTAAAAAAAAATTCACATATTCAGTGCAAAAAGGAACCGAGTAACCTTTTTTTTTTTTTTTTTGCAATAACAGATGAAAATAACTGAGAGCGTTAGCGTTTTCTCTAAGCTCTGTTCTGAATCGGAGTAAGGTCAAAATTCAGGAGTAATTCAGAATTAGATTCAGATTAAGCGATTATGAACTAAAAGGCTCTACGTATTCGTACGGGTAGAAAAAGCCACCATTTTCACTTTTGAAAAAATTTTAAGAAATTAATCCTAAAATTATAAAGGATTCTCACCTGATTCAAAAATATTATTCTATGTTCTGCATAAACCAGTATACACTGTGAATAATTTTGAAATCTGAAGATAAGTAAAGAAAGATGAATTTCTCCATTTGATAGTAAATTAACAAATTAATTTTAATTTTTAACAATTTTATTGTTATAGAATGGTATGCATTTTTCCACCCGGCAGAAAATTAGAAAATAATGGCAAATAAATATAATCAGCGGTTAAAAAAAGAAGGGCAGTGGAGAATAAAAACGGACACGGTGAAATAAAGTTTCGAATGACAGAAAAATAGTGGAACAATAATTAAAAAATGTGCTCGGTCTGAATATATTTTTGACCATAACACTGGCTCTGTAATGAATACAAATGTATTATCAACATTTTTAAGGGCGTAGATCGATGATGGAACATAGATCCAACACTTCAAAAACCAGTATTGAATCCCGAGGAATATTTATCTTCCCTGAAGACGTAAATTAACTTAAACTGCAATTTTTCTTTCGTTTTTATAGCCTTTCTGAATGCATTTTGTACATTTTCACTCATTTTCTATGCATTTCTTATGTAATGGCAATGTCACCCCATACGCAGGTAACTTTGCCGATTCATCTTTAGACCTTTCTGAGACAAGGGGGGGGATGGAAATTTTGATTCTTCCAGCTAATCTTATTCCCAAAGGTTCAATCAATCCGGTACAGTTTATATATTTCCTAGGGATTTAAATTCTACTTTTTCCCCCAGACGCGGTTTTTTTGTTTTTTTCCTAGGCGTGGTATTTCATTAAAGTAAAAGTAACTTAGAAAAAAATTAACCGAAAATAACCGGTAATTGAAAATTTTTTGACAAGCCTACTTTCAACAAACGTCGTTAATAGTTACGTATATCTTCAGTAAACCGTTAGACCACGCAGTAACGTCAGCATCCTGGACACGCAGACATTTCCTAATTATTTTCATGGCTTCATCTCCACTCTCAACTACCCTGATATTTTATATGTACATTGTACGATAAGAGTTCTCTACCCCCATTTGTTTGATACCAATTACCAAATAAATAGGCATATTACACGCGTCCTCTGCTCATGACGAAGTAACGATCGCAAAAAGCGGTACGCCTAATAAGCTTGTCGAAAACTATACCCAGTTGTGGAAACGTACATCAAATTAACAGTACCTAGCAGTACTAACAAAGTATGTAGAATTCTGAATTCTGATACGCACAGCCAAAGGGAAAAGTTACTGAATGTACAAACATATGACAGTTAAATGATTAAAAATTTATTGTTAGGTAAGTTCAGTGTTGCCAAATATATGGATTTGTCAGTATAAATACGAATTTTACAAAATTTAATCAAATAACGGAAGTATGTACAGACTTCCTGGAAAATAATACAAATCTTTTTTCTAACATATGGATTTTTTTTTCTTTCTTTGAAAAAAAGAGGAAAATATATCAATCATGATTATTAGTAAATGTCATTTATTATTTGAAAAACTTGGAAATTATTTTGATCTCGCAACATTAGTGTTCCAACAAATTAAAAGGTGAGTAAGGTTGAAGGAGACGAGAGAACCCGAGAGGCACCTCAGGTACTTGAGCGACTCTCTCGTCCTGGAGAAGATCATTGGGGCAGATCCTGTAACCTGATATCGGACTCACATACTCACATCACCACTTTGAGGAAACAGTGGGGAACAGGCAATAGATAACTTCTGTGCCTGTTTTACCTATGGAGAGGACCCCCACTACAGTGAGCAAACCTCCCACCTTAGGTGCGTATTCCAATGTAGAGAGATGGGGAATGAGGTTTGAAACCGTCAGAGAACCACTGGGGAATTGGAAACAACAGCTGACACCTTGACTCAAATATAGGTAGTTGATGCTCTTCAACCAACCTGAACTTCACACCTCCAATAATATAAGGTTTCAGATAAAACTCAATTTAGGATGTACACACATCTTAAGTATACAAACCAATATGGTCAAAAGTTGAAGCAAGGTAATCCAATTCTCAGCAAAAGAAAAGTACTAAAACGAATATTCCTCGTTTCTTAACTTCATACAAGCTATTGTACTTTCTTTTCCATTCATACAATGGACCATCATCATCCTCTAGCATTCTATAGGCTAATTCTTCTTTCATCTCAGCCTTTAAAACAAACACTGAATTTATGAAAAACCAATACATAATAGGGTAATACTTATTATGATTTCTTATACATATGTAAACTTGGAGTTGAAAACAGATTAATATTTGTACAGTATAGGATGAACTTTCATCTTTTCTCTTTCTTTCATCATCAATAACTACTCATTTCATCAACTCAGCCATTGATTTGTCGCGGACAACGAAGGACAGTACCCCTCTTTTGTCTCCTATGATGATTGAAAAGATGCAACTAATTCGTTAAACTCGTCATCGAACTATGGGAAGAGTAATGTTGCTATTAGCAAGTTGAGTAACTCTAGTAATAGGGTTGATGATTTGTCTGATATTCCCCTTAAGCCTGCCTCCAATTGTGGAGGCATCTGAACCAACGATTCACCTGTAGGGTACTACAAAAGTCATCGGGGGAGCCGTTATGAGTCGGTTCATTGTTCTAGTCGGTAATTCAAAAACATTTTATACAAATCATTTAGCTTGTCTCCGATGATGAAGACATCTGAATCAAAGATTCACCTGTGCCGCTAAAAGCATACTCCAGGGTATTACAAGAGCCAAAAAGGAAGTCGATACACGAGCCGGTTCGTTATTCTAGTCGGCAACTCATAAAACAGTTTATACGAGTCATTCAGTCTGCCTCCAATGGAGGAGACATCTGAATGAAAGATTCACCTGTGCCATTAAGAAATATTACATGGTACTACAAGGGCCACAAAAAGAAGCCGATACAGGAGCTAATTCGTTGTTCTAGTGGGCAATTCAGAAACAGCTCATACGAAATGATTTTTTCCGTCTACAAACTTCCTTCATTTATAGTCTGATATTGATATTGATAATGCTGATACCGTCCCATTTTGATACTGATAATATCGATAAGGCAACTCGGCCAATATCTCGATTACTATCACATCATTTTATACGAGTCATTTAGCCTGCCTTCGATGGTAATGATGAAGACATTTGGACCAACAAGGAAGCCAGTACTGGAGCCGGTTTGTCGTTCTAGCCAAAAATACTTTAACTGCTACGTGAGGGGGGGGGGCTGCTTATGCGCATACCTATTCTCAATACATTGAAAATAACTTGCCAACTCAACACTGACATGTTCCTTCAAGATTTCTCTGCCTTTACCTTTTCACCAGTCTTACTACATGGTCGAAGTTCCAGATCCCTGTTGCAAAGAAACTCTTAAAATATGCAATAAAACACGAGTATCTTTTTCTATCAGAACTGAAGACCAACTCTATAATCTTTCCAACCAAGCATATCTGAATGTTTTCAAACCTAGGTCTAAAAGAGCTTTTTCTTCCTTTTGCATTTCCGAAGAGTCTAGTCCCTGCCCTTTCATTTGAAGGACATAACTCACCAACGGCGTATACAGCTAGTGTTCGAGGGAGTCTTGACCAACGGGGGAGGTAGTGTTAGAGGTGCTAAAACTAGAAAAGCTACTATTTGACGAAGTCGCAAAGGAGAGTCCAGATCCTCTTCTCTTTGGCTACGCTACTGCAGCTCACCCATCTTCACGGAAAGGTGCCGACAAAAAACAATACCCTCGTTGAACCATACAAATATTTCATCACCAACTGTGCCATAATCTTGCGCTGACCGACCCCATAACAATATAGTTATTAGAGCGGTTTCAGTGTACCACTGGAAGTGGAAAACATCTGCCATCCGCTAATAAAACTTGTCAATTCTAATGGAACTCGATCGAGTTCATTCAATCTGCAAAAGGTGATTATTTCGAGGTCGCATTCGAACTGCCATCCGTATACCAGCAAACAGGTTCAGAGATAACACTACCCCCATGAAGACTTCTAATGTTTTCTTTCACCAAAGGTCTTCCCGACTAGCAGGCTGTAGTTTTGTGCAAGTGCGAATGTATTTACTCGATCTTCCAATTCGATGTTACATCTTACATGTTCAATTCGAAATCACTGCGGAGATGTTGTATACGACGTGCGATATAAAAACCGCGCGACATTTACTTAACTGATCAACACAGAGCTCAGGGTCGGTAACATTCCAATTAACCTATCGACATGCAGCTGATTGGCGACCGGTACCTTCTGCAAAGATTAACAGTGTAATCAACGAACAGAATACTGACCGACACCGTACTCGAGTTACCGGTACGAAGACGAAGAGTGGGTAGCCCGCCTTTTGTTCATGCATACTGTTGTGCCCGGTTATGGACAAGCCCCAGCTGTGCACAAATGTTCGACCACGCCGTCGTGTTACTACTTAAGTATGAAAGTATTTACGTACCTGGATTCGACCGTTACGAATGCTCCAAGCAGGACAAGTTGAATCCTGGCGAGACACCACAACGAGCAACAATTAACACACTTGATTCACGAACTCACAAACGAGTACACCACGCCGTACAAACGAGAAGCCGAACAAAATACAGAACAGACACGGGGCAAGCACCAGATGAACACAACACGAACTCAAAACGAGTACGATCAAAATTACGTAAAAATAAAAACGAATTCGCAAATTCCAAGACAACGAACATGAAAAAGTAAAATTTTACATACACACGAATATTATTTTTTACGTTTTCAGAACTCAATTCGAACACTACAACGAACGCGAAAATTCCGCACGTACAAACGCGACCAACGCTAACCGAAGTAAGCGGCTAAGCGGTCGGCGTTCCAAGTTCCAACCATCGAACGACACGAACCGCCGAACAACCACCACTCGCATGCCTGCGTAGTCGTTCGCGAACGATTCATTCGAATATACTGACATTCTCACACGCGGACCCTACGGACACTACAACACTACAGTGATCAGCGATCTTTTTTTTTTCGAAAATTTTCCCTGATCGATGGGCCGGTTCCGGAGGTTGTTATACTGTTGAACAGACAAACTTACTAAATAATGAGAAGATAATTCCCAGAAAGTTTCAAGATCAAATATGCGCTTGTGTTGTGGGTGAAATCGGTCACATCAGACAAGGTCATTTTAGAACAGGGATGGGCATAAGATGATTCGCGACTTTTTTCATGTCGCTTCGGGAATGATTCGTGATTGAATCATAACGATCACACTACATTGTCGCAATACACTTTTTCTCGTAACGTCAGGGTAAGATTTTCAGTGTTACCGCGCGCCAGATTTTTTTGGCTAACATTTGACAGACTGAACAGCCCATAATCGGTTATTGAAAATTGTTTTACAAACAGCTCGCTTCGGATGGAAATTGTTGTGTTAATTCGCAATTGTCATTAATCACGAAACTTCCAGGTTAAATTTCATGTACGTATAACATGAGTAGAAAAAGTGAAAAATGAAAACATCATAAATAGGGTTACCAACTGTTTTTTTTTTTAGAAACGCAAACTTTTCTAAACAAGCAGCTTCGCTACTCAGAGGCGAAACTTGACTTCCAGTTGGGGGGGGGGGAGAAGGAAGATTTGCCGACAAATATTTTTTGAAAACTAAAAATTCGCCGACAAAACATTTTAAAAATTTGAAAATTTGCCGATTTTTCAATCAAAGTATTTCTTAATCGGGGGAAAAAAAATAACAAAACAGAAGCAAAATATGGGCCCGGGGATTCATTTTTGAGAAAGTCCTTGTACTCTCAAAAAAAGTCTGCCTTTTTTCTACTCTTTATTTTTCTTCCTTCCTTCGTTCCTCTTTTTACCTTATTTTTGAAGCACTTTTCTTATAGTGAGCCGCTTGAGACATTCTCCTTCCTCGGCTCTTGTGCAAACATACACATCCGAGTGTTTTCTTGGATTCATTTAATACTACGATAGTAAGACTCTTTTGACCCATCAAGACCTCCTCCTCCAACTTATGTAGAACTTTTAGGATTCTTTCAGACTTCTCTGAGACGTCAAGGATCTTCCGAATTTGTTAAAGACTTTTTCAGGCTTTATTAAAACATTACACCTTAGAAAATGAAAAATTCCAATGAACAGTTTGAAAATTTGCCGACTGTCAAATTATAGTGGTCTCCCCCTCCATAGTTTTTCGTCCCTGCAAATGCAGATTGGAACCTTATCACCCAAGTACTCACAATTGCGCACATATGAGCATACCTTAGTTTGGGACGGTAAGCTAGAAGGATATCAGGAATACTTGAGAAAAACACACAACTTCCCTTTACACATTAAGGTGATTGTTATTTACTTTTCGTGATTTTTTTTTTTTTTTTGAATTTCCTCTAATTCTTCTCCTACATTGATTCCAATGAAATCAATAAAAAAGAAAACTACAAAGTTTCAGGTCGATCGGATTTAGGGGAATACGCGCCACAAGCTCCCTTTCGTTCTTATGGGAAAAGCACATGGAGTTTTGACTTTTGTTCCCGACTAAATTTCTCTCCTATATTCACCAGGACCAAAGCCCGTAAATTAAATATGTAATAGAACATTTGCTATCGGATTCAGCTTGTGACATTGGAAAATAAGTCTTTTACTTTCAACTTTTAGACAGCCCCGTAGCCATAGGGGGAGGGGGAGCAAGCTTGGGCTGAGCCCCCTCTAAAGGTATCTTGAGCCGCCCCTCATAGGCAGAGATATCACAATTTTAAAAAAACATCATTACGCCAGACCTCTAGCCAGAGTGGTGCTAAGAGGTACTGAGCAGCCCCCTGGCAACATTTCGTGAAAAAAAATAACGAATTCCTTCTACTTTTCTCGCTAGTTTTGTTCAAAACTTTTCGTTCCACTACATTTTAATGTTTAGAAACTTGTCAACACTGATTTTGCTTTGAAAAAGAAGAATCGTATGTTCGTCGTTCTTTATAATGTGACGTGTCACAAGAAAAGGGCCCGAGTGTCCATCCAGCTGTTTCAGACACATAGGTCTTTTTCTTGTGTCCATTACAATATTCACAAACACAGTGGCAGGCTCGCGATCCAGTTCATATTGAATATCGATGGCTAAATGCCTGAATGGCTGTTTGAGAACTGATAACTTGATAAGTCCACAGAAATAGAGTTTTTTTACTTCCGCAGTTCGAAAATTTGCTCGTTCTAAATGTTAATTCTTTTTCCACACGATCTATTCAATTTTTTTTTTTCAATGGGTTGTTGGTAAGTTGAATCACCAATTTTGAGACCAAATTTAATCAGTGGTGTAATCAGAATTTTCCGGGGAGGAGGGAGGAGGGGGCAAGATAAGATTTTCAAGGAAGACACAGTCGAAAATTGAAGTACATATGTATTTTTTTTTAAAATTGCGGATATTAGAGGAATATTGTATGGAAATGAAGGTAAAATTACTACTCGAGCAAAAATGTTTTGAAAAAACATGTTTTAAATCGAAAAATTGCTCATTTCTGCATATTTTACATTCTATTTCAGGTGCCTTGGGGGGGGGGGGCATTCGCTCCCTTTGTCCCCTGGCTATACCACTGCCTCGTAGAACTCTTCACATTATATACTATGTGTATCCTCAAGCCTTCCTCCCCTGGTAAACAGTCAGCACCACCTACCGCAGATGGCTGGCTCGGGCCTGCTTTTAGATTTTAATAAAATGTTCAACTTTCTTAAATTGTAGGCTGTAGGTCAAACAGAGAATCTACGAGTAGTAAGAACAGAATAGTGATTGAAATTCGAAATTCAACGTTTGCTACCGACTGTCAGATTTTTGAAATGTCTTCCACATCTCAGCTTTGTTTTAACCTTTCAGATAACGTTCGATACTGAGCTTGAAACCTTCGGCTTTTGACTGACTAGTCTCTGACAGGAATCTCGAGTACTCCATTCTCAGAAACGAAATTTGACTTCCAGTTTGGGGAGGTGAAGAAGAAAAATTTGCCGACAAATATTTTTTGAAAACTAAAAATTCGCCGGCGAAATCTTTTAAAATTTAAAAATTTACCAATTTTTTAATAGAAATATTTTAAATTGAAAAAAAATAATAATAATAAACAAACATTCATAAAAAATTAAAAATTCAAACGACCTGTTTCAGAATTTTCTTACTACCAAATTATTGGTGGTGGTGGTGGTGGTGGTGGGGGGGGGGGTGTTCAACCCCCAACACCCCTATAGTTTCGCCCCTGTCGCTACTCGAAGAGTGTCGGCTGAAAAAAACAACCCTTCATTCCCATGTGCATTTACAATTCAAAGTCAGTTCAAAGCTTCAAACAGCGAAGCTGCAGGCCAAAGATAGGAAGCCGTAATATAAAGCTTTCACTTTTGACTTTAGCTTTAAATTTTAACACAGAAAACTTTTGGCTTTTTGCTTTTCACTATAAAGATTTTTTCAACTTTCGACTTTTGGCTGTCCAGGTATCGAAATGTTTCAGCTTTTGACTTAACACTTTCAACTTTTGAGTTTACAAAAAAAAAAAAATTATGAGGCGTTGTTTATTAGGAGTAGTTTTTTCTGTTATGTAACAACACATGTTAATCTTACCGTTTATAACCTGTTTATAATTTGCTTTCAGCATCTATATATTTTTATTTGTTAACCTGGTCTAAGCTGAACTTATTTCTTAGAGGACCTAAAATAAATTAAATTACAAGAACAATCTGTTGATAGGTAAATAACGAAAAAATGAAAGGAAAGGCTGAATAAATAAAACTTTTAGCTATTCGCTTTCCATTAAAAAATATTTTTCTACTTATGACTTTTGGCTTTTTACCGTCATAATTCTCAAGCATTCGGCTTAAAACTATCGGCTTCCAGCTAGCTTTCCATCTCTGTTGCAGACTGCAATCGCGCAGCAAAGATCAAGATCAGTAAGCGCCTCCTCTACGTTCTCTATCTCTCTGTGACTATAGCAGATAGTCAAAGCTCTCTCTAAAGGACGTATCTACAAAAAATGACTGAAATTAATGTGAGTAAAACGGATTCGTGGAGTTAGAAATTATTCCTCTAATCTTCTATTTATTATTTAATTTAACCAATTCTAACAATTCAGGTGGCATCTTAGGAAATCGTAATTCTTCATCCGCTGAAGACCTGAGACCATTCATGGTCGAAAAGACAAAGTAAGAATTTTATTTCGATTCACTAAAATTCTAGTTTAGAAAATTTACTATTATTTTCATCTTAAATATTAACTTAACATTATTTTTTTTTAAATAATATTTTTATTTATAATAATTGATTATTTTTATGAATTAATATTGAAATAATTAATATTATTTTTCGATTCAAATAAAGTTTACAATAATTTGAACAGGCATAACCAAGGTTATCACCAATACTATCAAAACTCGTTATGCAGTTTTGAGAACATCGGAAGTACATTATTTTCTTCATAACTTCGTAACTCAGCATTGACACAGATGTGAACGATCGAAAAATAATCTACCACGACTTACACATACAACTGCAGGTCATTTTTTAATTGTTCACGCTGACATTTCCTTAGATCCTCTCGTTTTGCTTGATAAATTTGGAGCACATTGAAAATGACTCTCGCACAAAGTTGCACAGCAGTAATGATGATTACGATCAATGAGCGCCACTGAAGAAGAAAAAAAATGAAGAGAAAAAAAAGTGATTGCAAGAGGCTCTCAGCCGACCCTAATAAAATCGGAATTGTTCCTTATAATTATTTTTACTATTTCCAATTAATTGTTTTCTTCCAAATAAAGCGCCATTGAATTGAACTGTGACTTCAGATTACACACATCTGAAATAATACTCTAGTGAACTGAACTGTGAGTGAATTGAGAAAAGAAGAAAAAAGATAAGCGATTGCAATAGGCTCGCCTACACCGACCCTAAAAAAAAAGCTAAATCTCATAATGGAAACGCAAATCTTCATACAAGCTCGAAACTCGCTTCACTCAATTTTTATTTATTTATTTAATTAATTAATTTATTTTATTTATTTATTGTAATTTTTTTGTTTATTTTATTAATTGCACATTTATTTATTCTTTGAAAATTGGGGGAACAAACACTTTTGTTTAAAAAATTATCGCTTTCCTCTTTTTTTTCCTCCAAGTTGAACTTCCTTTTGGCATTTTGAATCTAATGACATTATTTTTAGCACAGAAGTACGATAGATTCTAGCCCAGGTACCCCCGGTCAGTTAGGGCTTTGCAGACCACACCCCAATTATTATCAAC
Source organism: Acanthococcus lagerstroemiae (assembly GCA_031841125.1). Taxonomy (NCBI): domain Eukaryota; kingdom Metazoa; phylum Arthropoda; class Insecta; order Hemiptera; family Eriococcidae; genus Acanthococcus; species Acanthococcus lagerstroemiae. The sequence continues at coordinate 35,144,876 of CM063108.1, read as the reverse complement.
CCACCTAGAAATCGGTAAACAAAAAAAATCTGAAACATTAAAACATAAAATCCTACACTTTAGGGCAATCAAAAAAATTTTCTATTTCAAAACAACACAATCCCCCAAAAATCCCGGAAGTAACTATTAAAAAATATCAATTAAAAATTGCTAAGCCTACTTCAAGTAAGCAAAATTCGGTACAAATTGCCACTCTTAACGTAAGAACTCTAAAACACCATAAAAATCTAGTAGAGCTAGAAAATGTGTTTTTCTTTAAACTCGAACTTGGACATTTTAAGCCTGGCGAAAGTTAGACGCGGCGGAGACTCCCTCATTAAAACAAAAAATGAAAACCTCTCTTGCTACACAGGATCAGAATCTAATCAAGAAGAGTCTAGAAAACAAACTAATAGAATTTAGAGGCATCTCTGACAGGGTAGCTCTGATTAAACTGAAGTTTGGAGATATACTATTGACAATAATAGAAACTAATGTCCCTATACATCACTATCCGATGAACAAGAATGTGAAACATTTTACTGAAAATTGGAAAAAGTCTTATCCACTACCAAACAAAATTTGAAAAATCACTTATTAATAATAGGCGACTTCAACAGTCAGGTAGGAGCTTACAACTTTGGTGTACATAAAAATATAGGTAAATATAATTACGGAACTATAAATCATAGGGACAGCAAGCTGGTCCAGTTCTGTCAAGAACAAAATTTTGGAATAATCAATACTTACTTTAAGAAAAGAAAAGGCAAGAGATGGACGTGGATAGCCCCGAACCAGGAATATAAATCACCAATTGACTACATTCTGGCACCACCTCTAACGTTTAAAAAAATTCTCAACTGCGATACACTTCACAACTTCAAATTCCACTCTGACCACCTACCAGTTTAGAAAAAGCGAGATACCACCCAAAAGATCGGAATTCGACACCTACAATCTCCCCAGACTATAAAAGTCAATATCATGTTTTACTGATCCAGAAGCTCGAGGAGGTGTCGACCAGAGGAGAGGTCCCAAGCTTGGACCACCTGCAAAAAATACTAAATGAGGCTTCAAACGCGTGTAATTCCACTAAAACTAACAAAAAAGTCCAGTCTCTTTCAGACAATATATTAGAGCTAATCAGAAGAAGAGAAGCGCTAAAAGAAAAACTAAATTCACCAAAAACAAAATAGAATTTTATTTGGTCTGTAAACTAATTAAAAAACTGCTGAGGCTTCATAACCATTCTCTTGTATCTCGAATTATGGATTTTACTGAAAGCACAAAACTAATCAAAAAGGAAAGAACTATAGGTAAAAAATATATGACCAGCTTAACCAACAAAGAGGGAGAGAGGGTTTACGACCGAAAAGAAATTAACAATATTGCTACAGAATTCTATGCTGACTTATACAAGGTTAACAACGCTCCCTTCCCCCTTATCCCCACCAACCAAGGAGAAGAGTATCCAGAACCTGAGTTCCTAGAAGTAGAAGTAACAAGGGCGATTATGCGATGAAGAATCTAAAACAGGGCAAGGCAGTAGGACGGCATCAGTAACGAACACACCAAATACGGTGGAGACTCTTTACTTTAGTAAAAATTCTAACTCCCTTTTACAACAACATATTAAAAACAAAAAAAACAAAAAAACCTTCGAATTGGAAAACTTCCAAAATAATACTCTTATTTAAAAAAGGTTGTAGATACAGTATCAAAAACTATAGATCAATTAACCTCACACCAATCTTGACCAAAACTATAGTAGATTTCCGTCTGAGAACAAAGCTAGAACTTCAACAAGCTCCATGCCAGGCGGGCTTTAGGAGAGGCTTCTCCTCGGTAGATCACCTCCACATAATAAATATACTCACCCAGAGGGCAACCGAATACCAAATTCCCATCCTCCCGGCCTCTATGGAGAGATCCATGCTTGGTCTCAAACTGAAAGACAAGGTAAGGCTAACAAAAATAAAAGGCAAATTTTGGTCCAGCAAAAATGTGGTACACTTTGTCAAAAGGCTAAAATGGGACTGGGCAGGGCACCTATGCAGACTGAAGGACCAACGTTGGTCACAAAAAATTACTTTCTAGCAAATCAGAGGAGGAAGCAAGTCAGGTAAACAGAAGATCAGGTGGATGGACGACATCTGTAAGTTTAACAAAACCAAACTCTGCCACAGAACAGCCACTGACCGGGTCGAATGGGCTAGATTGAGGGAGGCATTTGTCCAAGATAAGGGCTTCTGAAATCATGAATTGTAACTGCGGAAGTACTACAATTGTCATGCGCAATAAATGCTGTTATACACACAATAGATTAAGAATAGGAATCCTCTGGTATATTGACTGTCAATCTAAAAATCGCTCCTCAAAATGAACTGAATGATAAGTGATAAGGTGCAGTATATTGTTCTATCGTTTCACATCAATCTATTAATTTTTCAGCATCAAGAACATTTCTGGTTTGCTGTACGCTGGAGACTTGAAGTTCGAGAGAGCAAATTCGGAAGCTAGATTTCTTGACGAGTCCCACTTCATGCGGTTGCAGCGATGTAGCAGAGACAAGGGGCAAGGGCGCAGTCCCCGCCGCCCGCCCTTCATGCAACCGCAAAAAGCTGGATCTGCCAAGAAATTCAGCTTCCCATTTGAGAGCAATGAAAACACAGTGTTGAAACAGTGTTGTTAGACATAACAAAACAAAATGACAACTGAATTTTAGAAATTTTGTCATAATGACGAAACCAACTATCAGTTTTGTCATATGACAAAATGGAAATAACGTAACAAAAAATGAATCGAATGACAAAACAAAATGACAAAAAAAAATTGGTTATGGCATTTTGTCATCGCGCGTTAGGTTTTTTTTTTAATAAACGAAATAAAAATCACGAGTTCTTCTTTGTTGGTCTCATATTGAGGTGGTGGGACGTATGGCGATGCACGCAAGCCAAAGTGGCCCCTATGACACCCCCCCCCCTCGACCCCGGAAACTACCCTTTCGAGTATCGCATCAGTGGCTGGAGGGACGCTTTAGGGCCGGGTTCGAGCCCCCATTTCGCCGTGCCGCTTCCGGTGCGTGCATCCTGCAAGGGCCACCATGGGGTTCCCTACTGACCGAAGTCCGCGCTCCTTCAGCACTCGCCTGGAAATTTCAGGTTCCTCACAGCCGGACACGCTTCCTCTTCACTCACCCCTCGCCTCGTCGTCTTGGTCCGTGTGGTAACGCAAGTAGATATTTTAAAACGTTGGGATATTTTAGACGCTCCCCTCCCCAATCGCTTCTAATAAAGACAAATTCTCAAAAGATTTCCGCTCGATCGAGCCTGAACTCGTGCCGCAAGCCAGCAAGCTCCATCCTTCTTCTTCAGGCATCATATCCGATGCCAAACGTTGGTGGTCGCGGCTTCTTATGGGCGACTCTCCTGTGCAGGTTAGTCGGGGTAGTTTGCCGTTTCTTTCCCCACGGTTTTGTTGCCTTAGACTTAGAGTTTTCGTTCTCCGTGGCGAAGAGTGTGCAGCCGCAGTCCGCTTTCTAGCCACGTGTTTCGCGACATTGAGTAAGCTGTCCACGAGGTGCACACGCACAGTACCAATTTTTCTGATCTGGTAGTAATACGCCCTGCGGTTGTGATAGCCGGGGTTACCGGACACGCTATGTTTCCACCTCGATTAATATATACTGTATTGCATCAAAAATGTACGATTCCTTCATCCTCCTGACATCACAATTTCAAGTCAATGTTATGAGATCAAATTCAAAACTGACCAATAAATAACAAAAACACTAAGTTCTTACTAACAATCGTATTAAGAATCTAAAATTTCGCTTTCCTCGGCGTTCGAATTCACTTTCATCAGATAAAAGCGTTACAGATACATTGAAAGATATAATTAAAATAGCGTTGATGAAAGAGGACATTATTTGGACGAGGGAATCATTACTGAAGTTTATTGTTTTAAATTGGCTCCTAAAAAAGTGTATGACTATATTCGATACAACCACGGGCGTATACGTGGACCAACTACCACAAAATTGGAGAATCACAATCAAGTTTTTACTTCAAATTAAATGGCCATTTTGTGGAATTTTATTTCATGATAGAGAATAATCGAATAATGATGAACCTTATCGAAGTATCTGCTTAATTTAGTTATCAATTCCAAATACTGTACAACGTAGGTAAAATTAGTTATTCTAATTTTTCGTTTTCAGTTTTCAGGTAATAATATCATAATCCGAAATGAGTCAATAGCGTACTTCAGGCCCGTAGCCAGCCATCTGCGGTAGGGGGTGCTTCTCTTTTCTAATTTTACTCTCAACCCGAGCCTAAGAATCCGCCCCTTCGAGCATTACTTCAGAGACATCGGGGAAGCTACTAAGGCTGTTTTAGCCCTCTTTTCGTCTTGCCGAAAAACCGGCCTAGGTTGAAATATAACGAGTTGCTACGTGGGCTCGAACCCGGGACCTCCAGATTCTGAGATCAGCGCGCTGTCCACTCGACCAACCGAGGATACACTTAGTATATAATGTGAAGATTTCTACGAGCCAGTGGTGTAGTCAAGGGGAGGGGGGCGAAGGAGGCGAATGCCTTCCAAAGGCATTTGAAATTGAATGTAAAATATGCAAAAATGAGCAGTTTTTCGCTTTTAAAACACGTTTTTTCGAAAAAGTTTCGCTCGAGCAGTGATTTTACAGTCATTTTTATATAATATAGTCCTCTAATATCGGCGATTAAAAAAAATACCTCAACTTTCGACCACTGCCTGAATTTGGTCTCAAAATTCATAATCAAAACTGGTGATTCAACTTACCGACAACCCACTGAAAAAAAAAGATTATATTTCGTGAAAAAAGATTTTAACACTTGTACAATAATCAAAATTCCGAACTTTTGGAAGTAAACAAATTCTATTTCTGTGGACTTATCTAGTTATCAGTTCTCAAACAGCCATTCAGGCATTTAGCCATTGATATTCAATGTGAACTGGATTGCGAGCCTACCACTGTGTTTGTGAATTGTAATGAGACACAAGAAAAAGGTCTATGTGTCTGAAACTGCTGGATGGGCACTCGGGCCCTTTTCTTGTGACACGTCACCAGGGACGGCGCGATCTTGTATTCTGCGGGGGGGTGTTTATTAAAATTTTCCGACAGGCTACCAATTTTGTCTTTTTCTTTATTTTTGCTCTTCCAGTTCAATTAGTTTTCTCTCAATCCCTGATTTGTAAATACGCGTATGTGCGCTTTTTTGCCGACTGTAGAATTGCCGACGAAGTACTAAAAAATGTCAGTGAAATTCCGACGAGTATAAAATGCGTGGAGAGGGGGTGTCCCCCCCCCTCGCGACGTCCCTGCGACGTCACGTATAAAGAACGACAAACACACGATTCGTCTATCTTTCAAAGCAAAATCAGTGTTGTTAAGTTTATAAACATTAAAATGTAGTGAAAGGAAAAGTTATGAACAAAGCTAGCGGGAAAAATATGAGGAGCTCGTTATTTTTATTCACGAAATTTTGTCAGGGGGAGCTCCGGCAAGCGTTAGGGGGTGTTCAGCACCCCTCTCGCTACGGGCCTGGCGTACTTACAAGAACAAATCTCTAATCCTGCAAATAATACTGCGGATAACTGCGAAGGCCTCGACTTGCAATATAATAAGATTTCGGACGACCTCAATAAAAAATTCTTGAGACCGACGTAAGTTTTGATAATTTCTTGAATATTATTTTCTGTAATAACACATTTATTCATTAAATTAACTACTTTCTTGAAAATAGACTAGAAAAGGGGGTAGGGCCCATCTTACATTTGTGCGACTACAGTAACATAACTACCAGAGGTGCCTATCCTGAGTAAGTTTCCGGCAAATGCTGGAAACTTTCAGAGTGACTGGATGCAAAGGCGTAAATAGGGGGAGGGGGCGGGGGGAGGTCCCGAGAGTCTGGATCCCCTTACCAAAAAAATAGGTTTTTCAGGGGAGATGTAAAAGGTCAGGCAGGACAGAAAAAAAATGTTCCCCCTTATAACGGGAGCTATCTATGCCCTTGATTCGGTGTGGGTGGGTGGCTTAAATGAGTGGTTGGCTTACAATGCCCAGGAAAAATTACAAAGAAGCATAAATGCTTAAAAAAACAGTTGGGCGATTCAATGGGTGGATCTCTCTGAGAAGTCTGATGACTCGAACATTGAATACACTGAATTTAAATTTCCTGAGTTTAAATTTGAGCTTACAATACATTGTTTTTCCAACTCAATCATTCAATAATATTTATACCTCTTCAGGGACATACCAAAGAGTTCATCCGGGGGGGGGGGTAAAAATTATGAATGTCCCAATTGACTCAACTCAGGATTCCCATGTATCAAAGCAGAAAAAAAAAAGTAAAAAACATTGACTTGTGTTGGATTTGTTCAACTGACTCTACTCAAAATTTCCAAGTATCAAACAAAAGAAGAAAAACCTTTTGCTTTGTTCGGTTTTCCCAACTTCTCAACTCAATTTCCAAGTATCAAAGCAAAAAAAAAAACCTTTCAACTTGTTGGATTTTTTCAACTCGCCTGACTAAAATGGTAAATTTTCCCAACTGCTGAGTAAAGAATTCCAACGGGGAGGGGGGGTTAGTTGCCCCCTGCCCCCCATCGATACTTCCCTGTACCTCTTGACTCCCGGCGTTTCCTTACCGATTGATTTCATAGGGCGAACGATTTATAGTCTTAACGCGTTGTTGGTGGATCAACATACGACAAACTAGGATCTTGAATTTTGAAAAGCTAAAGAATCTAGTTTCTTGTGGGATCAAGAAGCAAATCCACCCCCCCCCCCAACATACGGCCAAGAAAAGGTTTAACAACACGGCAATTTTACGTACAAATATTGAGAATACATTGGGCAGACGATCAAAATAAAGGAGTTGCTGATAGCGAATGTCCCGTCAAGTTTTCAATCCAGCTTGGATTTGAATATCAAAATAGAAATTTTACCCTTTGAATGAACAATGTTGACTTGACAAATCAAGCATGTATCAAAGCGCATCACTGGAAGTTTGTGTCAAGTAAAATACAAAAACTTTGAAACAATTGGAATTTTCATCTCCTGTCCGTTAGACCATAGGTCAAAAGAGAGAGTGTAGTGGGCAAAATAGACTTGGCCAAAAAAATTAAGAACGCTAGTTTTTCTCACCGCCAATTTCGAATACCAACTGCATTAAATTTCTGATCTGGACTCAACTTTAGCCCACAACATCCAATAGCCATAACGTCGTTATGAAGCTTGAATGAAGAGGTATTATAAGATAGTTCGAGGAAAATCGAGGATCGCACAGAGAGTGGCAGAGTTCACATTGAAACCGACAAATTTGAAGAAACTAAAAAAAAAAACTGAAATTATCAAATAGAGATTATTTTTAAAAACTCATTATTTTCATCTAGCAAATGTCTGATCCGATTCTGATTTGAGCACCAAAATTCAAAATTTACTTAAGGAGTATAGCATTTTTTTAAAATTTTAACACACCAGATGGAGGCTGATGAAAAGATTAATATAGTTTGAAAATAAAATCAGCGGTCATGGAAACAAAATGTTACTTAATTTTACCCATCTTAAGTTTGTGTTTCGAGCTTTCGACTTATAACGAGATGAAACAAAAATATTCAATTTCTTGCTCTTACTTTGTACTCCTGTAGCCACAAGATTTCTAAAAATGTATTTAATTTAAAATTAAAAAATTGAAAAAGTTCTATGAATTGACATTCGGATTTTAAAGGTCGAAGTTGAATTATACAACAAAAAATTTGATGCTTTAATTGAATTCGAAAACTAGTGACGTTATCTGGCGAAAAACGTTGAAAGTAGTAATCGTACTAGGTTCAGAGACTGCACAACAGGTAGCGTTAGTAATTTGATACCTTGACACGTTTCCTCGCACCAACTTGCCAGAGGATTTTTGCACTACGAAGAGATCAGTGCCAGATTACGGGGCTTGGCGGCCCTAGGCCAAAAATTCTTTACCCCATTTATGTTCCAAAAGCAAAAAAAATACATTAATAAAATAAAAGGAATTTACCAATGCATAGATATCTATATTTCCGAAATATTTGCCACTCGAAACCACAACTTGGATAGCCGCTAGGGAAATACTGCGCTGGAAGCGACCAAAAGCTAAAAATATGAACGATAAGAACTTCCAGTGTTTCCAGTTCGATAAAATAAATAACCTGAATTTTCATAAATGAAGTTCTATCTAGTAGCGTTATCTGGCGACAAACGTTGAAAGTAATAATTGTACTAGGTTTAGAGACTACACAACAGGTAGCGTTAGTAATTTGATACGGTGGCACGATTTCTTATTACTAGTGAGAACAAAATAATTATGAGCTATTCGCTTATTGCAAGAGGGTTTTTGCAAAATGAAGAGATCTGTGCCCGATTAAGGGGCCTAGCCAGCCTACTTCAAGAATTTCTTTCCATTCCCATGTATTAAAAAAAATTAATTAATTGATTATTAAATACATTAAATAATAACCATTCACCATTGCATAGTTATCTACATTTTCGAGAAATTTGCTACCTTGGAAAATCTGCCACTCGAAGCCACGGCTTTATTGGCTGCTAAGAAAATACGGCACTGGAAGCGACCAAAAAGCTAAAAATATGAACGCTATCATTTTCCTGTTCGATAACGTGTAAACACGCGTGTAAGTAACCTGCACTTTCATAGTTGAAGTACTATCTAGTAGCGTTATCTGGCGACGAACGGTGAAAGTAATAATTGTACTAGGTTTAGAAACTACACAACAGGTAGCGTTAGTAATTTGATACGGTTGCACGTTTCCTCGCATTAACGTGCTAGAGGATTTTTGCACTACGAAGAGATCAGTGCCGGAATACGGGGCTTGGCGGCCCTAGGCCAAAAATTCTTTTCCCCATTTATGTTCAAAAAATAAAAAATAAAAAAAACTACATTAAAAAAATAAAAGAGTCATTTACCAATGCATAGATATCTATATTTCCGAAATATTTGCCACTCGAAACCGCAACTTGGATAGCTGCTAGGGAAATACTGCACTGGAAGCGACCAAAAGCTAAAAATATGAACGATAAGAACTTCCAGTGCTTTCAGTTCGATAAAGTAAATAACCTGCATTCTCATAAATTGAAGTTCTATCTAGTAGCGTTATCTGGCGACAAACGTTGAAAGTGATAATTGTACTAGGTTTAGAGACTACACAACAGGTAGCGTTAGTAATTTGATACGGTTGCACGTTTTCTTCTTACCAATTGGGAAGTTAACCTAGAATACGTATGTTGATAGCCCTTGCTTCTACAACGAGGGGATAATTGGACGCTATTCAGCGTAAGGGAACCATCCAGCAATATCTGTTTTTTAGAGAACACGTGATTCGAAATTCAAGAGCCATGTAGAAACTACATGACATAGCGTATACTGATAAAGTGCACATTCTCGAATCGGGGGTCCAATTTTGAAAAATTCTACTTTTTACGCTCTTTCCAACGCTGCTAATAACTTATTTTGTTTACAAATGTTGGTTGGTTCCTTTACGCTGAATAGTGTCAATTTAACTCGTTCATACGAAAAAACGAGTGAAAGGGGCAGGGCAGTAGAGAGAAAATCGGGGCCCGGGAAACGACCCAACCGCATCGATTACTTATCGATGTTTTGGTTCAGTTTTATTTTGCTTTACTTCATAAAAATTGTTTTCGATTATTTTCATATATTTTTTACCTTTTTGGTATTTTCGGTGAGCCCCTCTTCCAAGACCGGGGCCCGAGGGAAAATCCCCCCTCTTCTCATCAGGCCTAAAAGGGAGTGATTTTGGAACGCCTTTGGCGTGTTATAAAAATCGTTTTTGAAAGAAAATTGGTTGAAGTAACTTCAGCAATAGCATTGAGCTATCAGGATAAAAAAGAATTACCTCCATGGACAATTTTTAATGAATCACGTGAAACTGAAAATCGTGATTTCGAACGTAGAAGAATAGGGAAGCTGATATAATCCCCCAGAGCCCAGACGTTTCACAGTGTATTGCAGCCGAAAACTTCAGCTTCGGCTTTTGGCTTAAACTTCTGAGCTTGAGAAAATATACGACTTAATACAGCTCTCGACTCTTAGCTGTTGCCATACATTTTTTTTGGGAATACAAAAATCTGACTTTTGACATTTCTCCTTTTGATGGAAAATTTGGCTGAATACGGCTTTCAGCTTTCGGGTTTTGGCTGGCTGAAATGCTTTGAGCGTTACTTAGTTTGTGTTAGTGTGTTACACTAGCGCTACCTAGGCAATGTCAACTTCTCAATGAGAACAAACTCTGAGCTACTCGCTCACTACAGGAGGTTTTTTTGCAGAACGAAGAGATCAGTGCCGAATTAAGGGGCTTAGCCACCCTACAGACTAAACATTTTTGCCGCCCCTATGTTCTAAAAAAATAAATACATAAAATAATGAAAAAGCCATTTAATATTGCACAGTTCTCTGCATTTTCGAAAAATTTACCACCCTAGAAAGTTTGTCACTCGGAGCCACAGCTTTGTTGGCTGCTAGGGAAATACGGCACTGGAAGCGATCAAAACGGTAAAAATATGAGCGCTAACAGCTTCCTGTTCGATAGCATAGGTCAGTAGCATAAAAAGCCAAACAGTATTTTTGTGAGGGGAGGGCTAAAGCAAAATAAAAAATTTCCTGTTGCAAAAATTATTTGCCTAGCAAAAAAAAAATAGTGCAGTTAGAATGCTCATGGTGGGGGGGGGGCATGGCGCCTTTCCCCCTGGCTACGCCATTGATCCTAGGTAACCTTCATTTTTAGAGTTGAGGTATTATTTCGTAACGTTATGTGGCGACAATTGTTGAAAGTAATAATTGTACTAGTTTCAGAAACTGCACAACAGGTAGCGTTAGTAATTCGATATGAATGATACAAAGGGTACGTTTCCTTCTTTCCTTCATACCAATGAAAACGAGCGAGCTTCTCGCTCACTACAAGTGCAAGAGGATTTTCGCACAACGAAGAGATCAAAAAAGCAAAAAATATGAAAGCTAGAGCTTCCTGTGCAATTACGCTGATAACCTGCATTATTTTCATATAGTTGAAGTATTATGATGTTGATATTGAAAATCAAGTGAGATAACATGCTAAGTAACTAAGAGACCAATGTCTCTTAACATATTTTGTTGCTTTATTTTCATGATGACAAAACAACGAATTCAATAACAATAAGAATACGAACTTATTTTGCTAGGGGCTACACGCGCACTCGCTATTCGCTAATCAACTATCGAATGCTGACCAAGGTCCCTCTCCAATTAAAAAAATTAGCCTAATATGTAAAATGGATCTGTAAATGTAGCAGACCATTTCTATGGAATGAATTTCGTTACAAGAAGGCAGAGTGCATAGGTGCAACCGGGGAGGGGGGCTATCGGGACTATAACCCCTCCCCTCCTCCCAAAAAACTTGAGAATTCTTTTTTTAAATCTTAGTGATTCGTTTTTTTCTTGAAATTAAACTTTTATTCTTCATATAGAGAAATTTGAAAGTTAATGTTGTAATAAGTACCATTACCGTTAATATCTCACAATACCCAGCTGGTCTGCATAAGACGTGTCCTGATGTCTCCTTTCGATATTTACAGAAAAGGTCTGTAATTAATGATATTGATCCATGTAGAGCTACCTTTGTTCAAGATAAGAAGGATAAAATCTCGAATCCGATAACTTTGTCAAAGGACTTAAAGAAAATTTTGGCCATTACTAGTGTCGATATCCACAACTTTTTCATCACGAAAACATATCAATCTACTTCAAAAAACTGAGGGCGTTTAAAAGTTTGGATTCCAAAAAATATTTTATTGAAGGATGGATCGAACACGACAGGGCGAATATTACCTACTTGCAATACCCAAGAAACACCTAGGGAAAAATAATGGAAAACAATCGAATATTTGCAATTGTAAAGACGTGGAAACATGGCACGAATATGGTCTTCCTTAAAATCGAGGGCGAACAAAACTCCTTCTTGGAACTGAAATACACAAAGAAAGGACTTACCGTAACTCGGGGTTACTTTGAAACCTTGGGGTAACTTTGAAAGTTGAAGGTTTCGCTACTTAGCGCGCTCTAGTGGCCAATAGAATAACTTGTTGGCGTCAGTAACGATGGTTAGGTGTACAGTGAAGTTGGGTCAGAGGCGAAACTTGACTTTCAGTTGGGGGGGGGGTGGAGAAGAAAAATTTGCCGACAAAATTTTCTACAAATTTGAAAATTTATCAATTTTTCAATCAAAATATTTTTTAATTAAAAAAAAATAATAATAATAATAAACAAACAAACTTTCTTAGAAAATAAAAAATTCAAATAAACAGTTTCAAAATTTGCTGACTGCTTAATTATTGGGGGTATTTCATCACCCCCTCCCCGTAGTTTCGTCCCTGCAAATGCAGATTGGAACCTTATTCCCCAAGCACTCACATTTGCGCACATGAACATACCCTCTTGCTCTTGCTAGCGATTCTGCCCCTCGTACTTCTGTTTCGACGAATGGCGATTCAACTCGCGCGAATAACGCAGGCGCTGTCAGTGGAAATAATGGCACCGATATTTCCAGTTCCAGCAAGACAAAGCGAAAAAACGAGAACCAAATCTACTAAATCAACCACTTCTCCTGTACCTTCCTCTTCTACAAGCACTCATAAAACAAAAGCGAAAATTCGTAAATGTAACTCGAAGAAAAAAAAAAGACCAAAAATAAAATAATAAAACTTGAATCTTACAAACATAATGCAAACCAAAGATAAATTTCAAAAATTTTGAAATAAAATTTACAAAAATATCGTAGGTACCTACCTAGATAATTAATGGAATTAATTTAATTTTCCAGGAATGGATTCAGTGCATTTGGTGCTTCCAGTAGACACAGACGAAACTTGACTTTCAGTTTGGGGGGGGGGGGGGGGAGAAGGAAAATTTGCCGACAAATGTTTTTTTTTAAACTAGAAATTCGCCGACAAAATTTTTTAAAATTTGCCGATTTTTTAATTAAAATATTTTTCAATAGAAAAAAATAATAATAATAAAGAAACAAACAAACAAACAAACGTTCTTAGAAAATGAAAAATTCAAATGAACAGTTTCAAAATTTGCCAACTGCCAAATTATTGAAGGCAGGGATGTACCGATAAAGGGGCAGGGGGCAACGGGAAAATTGACCATTTCAGTCAGGCGAGTCGAAAAAAATCAAATAAGTTAAGAGTTGTTTTTTCTTTTCTTTTCTTTTTTGCTTTGATATTTGGGAATTGAGTTGAGAGGTTGGAAAAACCCAACAAATCAAAAGATTTTTCTTCTTTTGCATTGATACTTGGGAATTTTGAGTTGAGTCAGTTGGGACCTTCACAATTTTTACCCCCCCCCCCCTCCTTCCCTCAAGAAAAACTCTTCGGTACGTCTTTGGACTCCAGAACTCAGAATGGGATCCCAAAGTGGAGGATAGACTATCGACGTTAATTACTGACCTTAAGGGTAGTTGAATTCGAACATGCGCTAAATTTTGATCTGATTCAAGCTTAAAAAAGACCCCATAAATCGAAATGGACAAGCACTAATTAGTTTTTACAAATCGAGTAGACTACTGAAGTGGAGAGTTCTTACGATCTTAAATAAATTCACAGACTGTTTTTGAAAATGCTAAAGATCGCTGATTCATTTTCATCATTACAAACATCCTAATCTCTTGAGAAAGGGTTAAATCGTCAAATGCCGAATTTTCAAAAGCAGCATATATGATTCAATAAAAAATGATTGAACTATCGAAGTGAAAGTTATTTTATTTCTATGTTCTTGTTTGAGGTAACGGGAGGGGCTGTTACAAATTTAGTAATGACCCTTGGACCTTTGATTGGACTTTATCATTCTTAGGTTAAATGGCAATTTTTGCGTGTAATGTTGAAGAAAAAACTCATTCAAGCTTGCATCTTTACAAGCTAACATTTGAAGTCCAAAGATTGACAAAAATTAATTGACATTGAATACCCAAGTAATCTACTATTGAAACAGCGACTATTGTAATTCCTAATTTTGGTTCAATTTCATAGTTTTTGATTTTTAAAGACTCGAATGTTCCCCTCATAATAACCCATACTTGGATAATTTTGAAATTTTTCCTCCAATTTGAATTTTGGTAATTTGATGGTTATGAAAATGTTGAAAGATTAAATCAAGTTCGTTCAATTTCAATTCTCATTTTGGTGTTTGGGGCCTACCCGAGAGTCAATATCGAAAATTTATCGCGTTGATGGAATTTCCAAATTAGGCGACCTCTCCTCTCCCCTTCCCCATTTCGATATTTGATTCTGTTACCAGGAAGTCAATTTTAATCACTTCTGGAGACCCGTTTTGGCTTTTGAAGCCTAAATCGGGAATCCAAGAGGAATATGAGGAAATTCTCGGATTCAGCAACCCAAAAAATTCTAATACTTTATTCGATTTCCTAAAAATCAATTTTGAATTTTGGGGCCCAAATCGCAGTTTAATAAGAAAGCTCATAGAAGCTTTCGAATTCAGCGATGCGAAAGACTGCTTGTATTTTGATTCGTTACTCAATTTTCCAAGAATAGAGAACTCTGAAAGTCAATTCGGGGTTTAAAGAAGAATCTTCTGGTGAAATTTTCGAAATCAACGACCCAAAAACTCCTATTTTAGTGATCTCTCCATAAAATTTCAAGTTTAGCTCTAGTCTTGCTTAAGGGGAGGGTTTTTTTTTACCGAAAAAGAAACGAGACCTTGCCGTCAGAGATGCCGAATTAAGGAATAAAACTTTCATTCTTTTCCCATTCAGAATGGACTCATCTACATTCTTTGCGAAAAATAAAAAAAAGAGGAAAATGAGAGTGAATGTATTCTTCAATTCAGCTTCTCTACTTGCCTTTTGAAGACTCCCAGTTTGTCCCACGTCAATTGGACTTTGGAATAAAAATGGGTGTGGGGATTATCATCTTACAGTTTGTATCAAAATTAACGGTTAGTGTTTTTATTCACTAACAAGGCCAGATTTACCTGACTGGCCGCTATGTGCTAATTTTTTTTACCACCCCCAAAAATATACGTAGAATAAATCCCACTTACTCGTTTTCAATTTTTCATCCCCCAAGCACTTACATTTGCGCACATGGGCATACCCTAATCTGGGAGGGTAAGCTGGAAGGATGTTCGAAATATTTGAGAGGAACACACAACTTCCTTTACACATTAAAATGATCGTTATTTACTCTTGGTGATATTTTTTTCTGAATTTCCTCTGATTCATCTCCTAAGTTGGTTTCAATGGAATCAAGAAAAAAAAAACCCTACAAAGTTTCTGGTTAATCGGATGAGAGGAATCCGTGCCACAAGCTCCTTTTCGTTCTTATGGGAAAGACACATGGAGTTTTGACTTTTGTTTCAGACTAAATTTCCCTCCTATATTCACCAGGACCAAAACCCGTACATTGAACAATAGAACATTTGCTATCGGATTCAGCTTGTGACACTGGAAAATAAGTCTTTTGCTTTAAACTTTTAGAATTTAATAAAATGTTAAACTTTCCCAAATTTTGACAGGAGTCTAGGGTACTCCATTTTCAGAAACGAAATTTGACTTTCAGTTGGGGGTGAGAATGA
The DNA here is from genome assembly GCA_031841125.1 of Acanthococcus lagerstroemiae. Classification (NCBI taxonomy): domain Eukaryota; kingdom Metazoa; phylum Arthropoda; class Insecta; order Hemiptera; family Eriococcidae; genus Acanthococcus; species Acanthococcus lagerstroemiae. The sequence continues at coordinate 35,129,226 of CM063108.1, read as the reverse complement.
AAAATTTGCCGACCGATTTTTTTTAAACTTCAAATTCAGCTGACAAATTTTTTAAAAATTTACTAGCTAAAATTGCCGATTTTAATCGAATTTTATAATTATAAATATACAAACACAATACACATTTCAAAACAAATTGACTTTTAAATTTGGAGAGTTCGAAGAACACTTAAATTTGCCGACTGCTAAATATTTGGGTTTTTCGAACCCCACACCCTTAAAATTAACCTGCATAGAGCCTGGAATTTGTAGATTTTGAAAGTTGTTATTGAATACTAATATTATAACACATAATCTCCGTTTTTCATTGTTTTTAAATTTCTTTAATGTAATCTCGGTTTATTTTTTCGGTACCTATATCTACCTATTAAATTAATTTTTTTATCAAAAAGTTTAGTACCTCGTTTGAAAAAAATCAGATGAGGTGATTGATAAAGTTTATATTTTTCCATCAGAAAGTAGGCTGGCACCTCGTTGAGAACAATCAAATAAAATGACAGATGAATTATGCGGGTTTTTTCCGAACTTTGTCCTGTTTTCAGCATATTATTATGGCCTATATCCATCATTTTTTCACCGAATGGGCTGAAATTTACTATGATAGTTATTTAAGCGGAAATCTGCCTATCGAATTCCATGAAAAGTAGGGGGTTTCAAAGTAACCCCAAACCTGTCTAACTTTGAAAGGCCCTTTTTTGGCGGATTGCGCCTCACAGAAACATGATAGGCAATCCATGTTAGAGTGTTGACTGAGCTTTATTCACTTCCATTTGAGGTTTTTTCTAGCTCAATTAGGTGATTAGCAATTAAACAAAATATACCTTAAGACTTTCAAAGTAAACCCAAGTTACGGTACGACTTACTGCGTTCTGGAAATGGGGCTTGTTCAGTAGCAGATATTGGGATAACAGGAAAGAAAATGATTTTCTTGCAATTCGACGGACACTGATGAGCTGGAGTTCCATCACCCGATTGCGAAAAACTGCACCTTCTGCATTTCGGGAATGCATTTCTCGATAGAGCAAATTAATGAAATGTTCTTTGCGGCCGATTTTTTGTATATGTGGAGGGTGGAGAGGGGTAGGAAGGGAGGATATTTTAGTTAGTGGGGTAATCTGCTTCCAACTCCCTTGAGTTGCCACGATCCCGATATCCGATCCTTGAATTTTCAAATCATTTTCGAATCATTTTCAAATTTCTTCATGTTTCATAAATTTTGAAAATGTTTATTTTGTAAAATTCGGTGGCTCAAAGGATCTATGGTCTGTTACAAATAAAATCACGGTCTTCTTGTAAAGTAATGTTTGAAAAAAGTAAAATAAAATAAATAAATTAGACTGGGTGCAAAGATGATTGACCAGTATTGAAATAAATAAGTGCGTCGTAATTTTCTCGTACCTATAACAATACCGATCATAATTATTTATAATTAATGTGATCAACGTCAAGTCGATATAGTTGTGTTTTGGTCCAAGATACAAGATGCAAAAACCTGTCTAACACCCTCTTACCAAACATTCTTACCTTCGATAACGTACCTATATGGTAACAGGAGGCGTCTTCTCGTTTGAAATGGGAAAAGGTCGTCCAATTACAAGACCCTTTGAATGTTTCAAGATTGAGGTTGCGAAAGAAAGAAAAAAAAAAAAAAGTATTAATCGCTGATATTTCGAGATTGTATAATGCACACGACGACTGTCATGTCCGGCTATAAAATATCAGTTGTCGATGTTGTTATACTGCCCTATCAATTTACGCTGTTGTCTGCACGAGCTTTTTTTCTGTTTTGTTTTCTTAATGATTAGGATGTATAATGGCTTTCACAATAACCATCATTTCATTACAATGTTCGTGTCTTATGGATGCTTTCGCGAACGAAGAAATTCTCACTGATTTGATTAACATTCCTCTTATTTCACCTCACTCGGTCGGGCATCACAAATTGAGAAGTTTTCAGCTTTCCAGTATTCCAGTTTTTGTTTATTACATGTAGCTGAAGGATCGACGAGTAAGAAAGCAAGCAGAAAGCAAGGGCACTGGGTGCAGGGCCCAAAATCTACAAAGTTTATGGATTCATACAATTACGGCAAACGCAACACAAGAGGCTGGAAACTCCTACAATTTTGCCAGAAACAAGATAAATAGTAAACGGATTCTCCAAAAAAGTAGGAGATGGACCTGGATCAGCCCAAACCAAGAAACCAAAACGCAGATCGATTTCGTCCTGACACCTAGGGCCAACCAACACATGATAAAAACTTCAATGTTTCGAACAAATTCAAATACGTTACAGATTATAGACTCATTCATATTACCTTGAGGCTGGTGAAAAGACATTACCAGAAAAAACTCGAAAACAAATCATCTAATATTAACGATGCAGAAAAATATAAGAATGAGTTGTCCGCAGCTCTTAAAGAATTGGTCAAGTAGAATCCACAACAAGTGGAGGAATATCATGAAACCCTCTGCAGAATTATATTAGAAACTTCGGGAAAAGTAAAAAACTAATAAGAACCAATTTTCGGTCATAAATGAGGAAAAAGAAAATCTAAAGAATCTTTGAGAAAATAAGAGGGCGGGGGGGGGGGGAGGAATGACCGAAGCACTAACTACACTATTTAATAAAATTTTGGAAACGAGCGTAATACCCAAAGCATGGAAGTTTTCTGATATCATGCTCCTGTTTAAAAAAGGGAATAGACACCACATTGAAAATTACTGGCCAATTTGCCTCTCACCTATAATTTCAAAAATCTTCTCCAAGCCATAGTAGAAACAAGAATTAGGAAATTTTTGGAACTGCAGCAACCTCCAGAAAAAGCTGGTTTTAGGAGAGGTTCATTCATTTGTGCGTGAGGTGGCGCTGTATGCGCCGAGCGCTCAGACTCTGCAGTCCATTGCACTATTCCTCAAGTTGCTGTTAAGGATCAGCTCAGTAGCCTCACTTTTATAGCCAAAGTGAAAATTTTACTTAGCTCTATCCCTTTGACTTCACTGGGTGCTGGAAGTTCTAGCCCCAATGCTTCGCGTCTTGTCCCGGCTATTGCTGGACACCACATATGATATGGATCGAGGTTCCTTCCTCTTCTCCACAGTACCTACAGGAGCCGTTTCTTACCACTCCTATGTTATACCACATGTGTTTTGTGGCCCCATGACGGGTTAGTAGTCCGACCATGAGCCTTCCAAGCCCTAATACGAACTTGGCATACTTACTGGGGTATCCCCTATCAGTGTTTTGCTGACGTTCATGCCACTGGCCAACCGCCAGTGCATTTCCGTCTGCTTACTTATCCAGGCCTTTACTTTGGATTTTATGACGTTGTATCCTACAGGAAGACATGGCCTGGGTGTTGCCAGTTCCTTTTTTATGCCCTCCTTCGTTAGCTTGCCAGCAATCATGTTCCTTTTTATGCCGCAGTGTCCCGGTGTCCATAGTATGGTGAACCGGTTCTCCGGAGCAAGGGTGTATAGTTTGTTAACACACTCCGCCACTACCAGGGATGTAGTTTGGTGTGACGATAGTACATTGATAGCCGATTGACTGTCTGTACAGATATAGATCTCCTTATTAACAAGGCCCTTCTGCTGGCTTTTATCAATGGCCACCGTGATCCCCATTATCTCAGAGTCCCCAGGTCCTGCCAACATAGGTGTGGCAAGCCCTAAGAGCCTCAATCCGTTTTCTTATTCTATCTGAGACGTGATCCCTCCAGGAGAGCTTTTCGTCAAGATATACTCCTAAGTACTTCACCTTTCCTGTGAGGGCTAACGGTCTTCTTTTATATTGCACCTTGATCAACTCCTTGCCTTTCCTTTTACGGGTGAAAAGAGGGATTTCAGTTTTGTCCGGGTTTATCGAAAACCCCTTTTTCACACACCATTTTTCCACACATCGAAGTCCCCATTGCGTTAACTCCGCGATGGTTCCCGAAAATTTTCCGGTTACCACCACAGCCAAATCATCAGCGTAGCCCTGTGCGTATATTTTTGACAATTTTTGGGAGCGGTTACTCCATTCTCGATCACCTTCATGCCATTAATCAAATTATTGAAAAATCAAAAGAATATGGAACAGAGTTGAACCTGGCATTCATTGACTACAACGAAGCCTTCGACTCTCTTGACCATAAATTCATACTGAAATCACTGCAAAAGCAAGGCGTTCTCACACAAAACTAACAAAACTAATAAGGAATATACATGCAAACTCCCAAAGCCGCATTATAACAGACAGAATTGGCTCGTACTTCGAAATAAAAGATGGTGTTCGCCAGGGCAATCCATTGTCTCCCATTTTATTTAATACAGGGTTGGAAGAGATCCTCAGAAAGATAGAGCAGAAAGACAAAGGTCACAGATAAATGGAACAAAGCTATCCAACTTGAGATTTGCAGACGATATAGTGCTTATATCGGTATCAATGGAGAAGCTGGTGGGAATGATTAAAGAGCTGAACGCGCGTGAGGAAAGGAAAATGGCGAAACTGTTGATAAACATCGGAAAATCAAACATTTTAATTACAACCCCAAGCCCCCCCCCAAAAAAAAAAATATAATAATAATAATAATAATAAAAAAAATAAATAATAAAAGTCGGAAAGAAAGAAAGAACTGGAAATACTATCGGAAACAATCCACATGGGACAACAAATTTCATTAGAAAAAAGAACAGAAAAAGAAATGAATCGTAGGATCACTTTGGCATGGAAAAAAATTTTGGCTCTCAAACATATCGTTAAAGAAAACTCCAGAAATGACCAAAAAAGCGAAATCTTAAATACGAGTCGCTCCAGTCCCCCACCTGGTCCCTCACCTCAAGGCTAATAAATAGAATACTTCTAGGATGTATATTAAAAGATCAGACCAGCATAACAACGATTAACAACAGATTGCCCAATATGAAAAACTGGATACAGACCATCCGAAATCTGAAATGGGGGTGGGCAGGATACGTAGCCAGGCTACCTCTCAACTGATGGGCATACCAGACCACGTTCTGGTTTCTAGGATACCAAAAAAGGAAAACCCAAAATTAGATGGAAGGACGAGATCGATCTGTTTCTAAAAAACAAACAATTCCAGCAAATAGCGCAGGAACGAAAGGAATGGGAGAGGGTGAGATGCACCTTTACCTGATATGGGCCGGGGGTACATTCAGGGTATATAGGCCATTAGCGTATATAAATAGGAACGAAATCTGGAAATCGTTAAGTTACTAAGAAATTTTCCATTAATTTTGACACCCCTGATTGTCCTTCCCATTTTCCAAAACATTTCCTCGATAATGCAGTTAAATAGATTTGGGGAGAGGGGGTCGCCCTGCTTTACCCTTTTCCAGTTTTAAATTTTGATCCAAATTTATCGAGCTTGATGTGTGCAGTCGCCCCATTGTACATTTTTTTTTTTTATAATGTTTGTAAATTTTTGTGAAATCCCCGGACGCATTAATGCCCTCCAAAGGTAGGACAAATTGATAGTGTCAAACGCCTTTTCAAAGTCAATAAACATGTGTACTTTCAAATTTAAGTTATATTCGTTGGATTTTTCAAGCAGTTGGTTAATCGTAAATAAATGGTCACTTGTTGAATGATTCCTCCTGAATCCCGCATGTTTTAAGCTTTGTGCCATGTCTAGGTCGTTGTACATCCCATTATTAAGTATTTTTGAAAATACTCTGCAGATATAGGAAGTTCAACTTATTGGTCGGTATAGTTACTTATGTCGTCTCTGTTCCCTTCTTGAAAAATTAGTACAATCTCCGCTTCTTTCCATTGTGTTGGTATTTTTTCCATTTCCGTTATTTTGTTAAAAAGTTTGGTTAGAGTTGAAGTTAGTTCATCTGCGAAGATTTAAAATATGTAATTAGTTATCCTACCTGGTCCTGCTACCTTCCCGAATTTGAGTTGTTTTAGTGTTCAGTTAATTTCATGTTCGAGGATGGGTGGGATTGTTTCTAAGTTGCTGGCCCGTTCGCCATACTGTTCTGCAATTTCCTCCTGGTTGGACCCCTCCTTTTGGAGTGGAAATTACTGTAATATTTGGTAGCAGTGTATACAGTCAGCCCCTTTTCATTCCTTATATCTGGATTTAGCTCTCTGTGGTGATATAATTCCTTTTTGACTTTTTTCATCGATCTGGACGCCCTCGTGATTTCTAATATTTTTCCGTTTTGTAATTCCGAATAACCTCCTTCATTTTCTTCTTTATGGTGTTTCTAAGTTCTACTAGTTCGATCCTGTCAGTTTTATTCGGGTGATCTTTCGAACTTAGCACTTCCCTTATATCCATAAGCGTTTCTGTTTCTATAGAGAGCTTAACATATAATTGTTCTTCCCCCGATGGATTTAGACCTCCCTACCGATTGTTTTGTTTGTATTTTCAAATTCATCGTAGCTCTTTTGGGTGTCATGATTTCTATGTGTGTCCACGCCTTGCAGCGCCCTATTCATCTCTTCCTTCCAGAAGTTTATTTTATAGGTTGGGATTCTTTCATTTGAATTGGCTTGTGATCCGAGAGGAATGTGAATCCTCTCCACACACCTACGTCTTTATTTATTATTTTTTTATTTGCAGCCTGGAATAGACATATTGTGTATAATTATGCAAGTTACTTATTATACTTAGGTGAACCGCCGTCTACTTCGCACACCTCTGGGCATAGACATCTGTCGCATTCAGCCAGAGTTTCCTGTCGAGTGCATTACTACCCTAGTGAGAGCCGATATATCTCACAATCTAGTCTATCCATCTCGTGGCTGGCTGGCCTCCCTCGCTTCCTTTTCATGTCCTGTGGGACCCAGTGTGTTGCTAGCAGGTTCTACTTGTTCCTCCCCCCCTGGCCATATGTCCTCCATACTTAAATTTAAGCCGCCTTTTAATAATATATCCGATATCTTTAATTTTTGTTTTCTCTTTTATTTTATCGATACTAATCTTGTCTTTCAATTTGATATTAAGTATGCTCCTCAGCATTGCGTACTGGGTTTTTTAAAGTTTAGAGGTAAGCTTCCTTGTTAAAGCCAGCGTCTAACAGCCACAGCCCAGCACCGGCATCACGCACATTTCCAGAACTTTTATTTTAGTCCTAAATTTTATTTTACACTTTAGAATTGTCTTTTTGGCCCAAAAGCTCGCCATGCCTTTGCTATGATGCTTATTTCTTTTGATGCCCTCCCGTCGAAGGATATACTCTGGCCCAGGTATTTGTATTCTTTTACTTTTTTGATTGTTAGTTCCCCTAGTTTAATAGATTCGATCCTCTCCTCGTTTGTCATTACTTTGATTTTGGATGCATTCATGCTGAGACCCACCTTGGCACATATTCGTCTTTTAGCTCGGTTCCCATTCTAATCAGCTCATTTACGTTTTTACCAATTAGGTACAATACAGTCCGCGAACCTCAGATTGTTTAGTGTTTTCCCACCTATTTTCAGCCCTCCATCCATCCCATTCCAATATCCTGAAAATTTCCTCAAAGATAGCGTTAAAAATATTTGGGGGGAAAAGGATCCCCTTGTTTAACCACTCTCTGAATTGGGAATTCACCTTTTTTATCCAATCTTACGTAGGCTTTAGATAGCTAGGATAATTTCTCTTGAGACGACCTGTTTGGTAAATGCTGCTGTCAGGCTGGTATAGGCTGCGGAGTCAAAGGCCTTGTTGAAATCTACAAAACGCAAGCTTATTTTCATATCATGTTTTTTTGGTTTTTTCTAATACTTGATTTATTGTATGTATGTGATCCACCATGGAATAATCTTTTCTGAACCCCGCCTGTTCGACGGTTGGTTGAAGTTTAGGGTTCTGTAAATTCTACTTTTTACAAACATAATAAATAGCTTGCATATATTAGGCGATAGTTATTTATGTCCGCCTGATTGCCCTTCTTGAATAGGAGTATTATTTCTGAGAGTCCTCAGCTATTTGGTATATCGTCGCCCCGTCAGATTTTGTAGAAAAATTTTGGTTATTACGGGTACTATCCCTTCAGTCAGTGATTTTATTACCTCATTTTCGGGGCCGTCTGGCCCTGATATTTCGTTGGTTTTTAATTTTTTGACTGCCTTGAGTACTTCTTCCAGGATCGGTGGTTCAGGTTATGGTCAGGGGCTACAGGAGGATGTTCAGCAACTCCTACGTCTTTAACAATACTTTTTATAGATCATTGATTAGGAAGAAATCTATCTCGTTTTTAGTTACTGTGTCTGAAGATTGCCATGCCCACTTTTGGCAGGGTTTCCTTTTATAGAAGGTGTTTGCTGTCTTGAGCCGTTTGATTCCAACAAAATCAATTAGTCTTTCCTCATTTTCGTTGGTTCTTTCACCCGAACAAAATCTTCCAATTTGTTCCATCGAAAAGGTGCCTCTTAATAAAGAAGTGACATGTGACATTACTAAGTCGTGATGAGAATTACCGAAGGGGTGAGGTTAGTGATCAGCTTCCCTATTTCATAATCTCCATTATATTCATTCTAATGTAATTCGAAAGCAGAGATCCAGGACAACACATTTCAATGATGATTCACATGAACATGGTATTGGTCAAGATCATCAAAATAACCGAGATTGCGATACTCGTCATGACCTAAAGACTGAGACCTGACATCTATTTGAAAATAAATCAGAATATGGAATTAGGGGAATAGTAAGAGGCTCATTCTGAGATATCTATTGCGTCTGATACCTACTTACCATTTACTTGACAATTTGAAAATATTGGCTTTTGTAGAGACCCTACCTTTGTCCATCAACTCTAACAACTAGTAACTCGATGTAGTCGCGATAATGAAATTTAAATAATCGCGTTGATCGTCCATAATGTCTTCGCGTCCACACGCCATCTCTCGTCTGTGGATATCAGTCGGGTTTAATTAGGCGTCCCAGGCTGCGGCAACGGCGCGGCGGCAGCATGCGACCGTGCGCTAAAGACCAAGACGAAAACGAATCTTCGCGTTGTCAGCAAATTAAGGTCAATGACAGCCAACCAATCGGGTTATGGCATCGGATGATAATAACAATGAGATTTTCGTCGTTAAGATATACTACAGTTTCTTTATAATAATCCTCATTTCACGCATCGGTTCCGTTCATCAATAAAACCAACTTACTCAACGTTCAGCTCCGTCCTAAATTCGTCAAAGTCGACCTTAAAACGTATATAGCCGTGTTTCTATTATGATTGTAATCATCAAGGATATTTTTCCCTCGCCCGCCGTTCTCACCGCGCGATTATTCCGCCAAATTATCGTAATTTTGCGCACTTACAGGGTCATCTTCGACGACGAACGATTACATAGTCATTCCTCTTGAGCCATGAGATTTAACATTAGTTTTACGGTTGCTTTTGGACTTGTAATCAGGCCCGGGCCGTCTTTAGGTGTTAGGCTGCTACCCCTAATATCAAAAATGATAAGCGCTGACCGTCTTGGTTTTTGTTTTCAAGATTTTCGCAAATTTGTTTACTTACTTGCCACCCTCTGAAATCCCCCTCCCCCAGGCAATTATCTAATTTACCAACTGGTAAAGACAGTGCGGACCATAATCGTTTTTGGGATCTATTCGGACCAAGCAGCGGTAGTATCACGCACAACGAAACCGGGACAATTGGTAGCGGTGCGGCTGGTGGCCGGAAGCTTTCTTTAAATCGATAGAAATCAATTTTTATAAAAGAAAGTAACTTATAGAGAATTTTACGCTCTACAAATTTTGTCCTTTTAATTTTTCTGCTAAATGGCTTCGTTTTCGACTTATTTGGAGATAACTCAATTAACACTCAAATTGGAAAATCGTCCTGATCCCGTTTTCAGTGTTGTCGATTGTAGTGCTGTTAGTGGAAGCTCGGCCCGAATCTTGCTAAAACAGGGGTTCCCAAACTTTTTTTTACTCACGCCTCCTTACTGTCTAAAATCAACTGCTCCCCCCCCCCCAATAAATAAAAAGAATAGGCTCGCGGTGAAGAAAAGATTTCTCATGTAAGCGATTTACGGGTTCGTGATGAGCTTGCTCAATCAGTCTGCGCCCCCCTTTACATACCTTCACGCCCCCAAGGGAGACGCTCCCTCTACTTTGAGATTCACTGCGCTAGAAAGAGGAGGGTACATCCAGGATAATTAACTCTGGCTTAACAAGGCGACAACTTTAAGGGAGAGGAAGATTTGCATTGAATAGTTTGTGCTTACTTACTTATCTACGAGTTTGATTAGCGATCTCTCAAGTTCAAAATTCGCTTTCTATTAAACGAGAATTCTTCCGATACCTAGTCCAATGTTTTTTCCTTGTCAGGCTTCCTTTTAGAATTCTAGATCACATTTCTTCAACCTAACTTCTGGTAATGCGTTAAAAGCAAAGTGACTGATACCTAATAATGTCTGGTGAGACGTATGACGATGCACGCATGCTAAAGTGGTTTCTGAGACACTGCACCCCCGGCCCCGAAAACTACCCTTTAGAGTATCGCATCAGTGGCCAGAGGAACTCTTTGAGGTCGGCCCGAGCCCCCATTTTGTCGTTCCACTGCGGGTGCGCGCTGTCCTGCCAGAGCCACCATGAAGCCCCCCACTGACCGAAGTTAACGCTCACCCAGCACTAACCTGGAATTTGGGTGCACCACGGCCGGACGCGCTTCCTCTTCACTCACCCCTCACCACCTCGTTTGGTACGTGTGGCGACGCAGAAAGGTGGTGACGGCGGAAAGTGACTGATACCTGGTGGCAGAACTAGCGACAATAATATACAGTGGAACCTCGTTTTTTCGAACATCGGTATATCGAATTTTAGGATAATTCGAACTAATGTTCAGGTCCCGACCCCAATGTACAAAAATTCATGCATTTTTACCTCTGTAGACCGAATGTAATTTAGATAAATCGAACTTTGTGAAGCGACCGAAAGGAGGGAAAACCTCTGGTTATCAAACTTTATAATCGAAAAGCCTTGACAAATCGAACTTATGACAATGTGTGTATACGTACAGTAATCTTATGCACGTCGTGCTTCGACAAGTATCGTGAAGCAATTTAGGTGACATCAGGAGATTATTACATACAAATCGAATTCTACCTCAATAAATCGCATTTCCGATAAATCGAACTACCTCCTTCAGAAATCGAATTCTTAATAACACGAATCATACAAATACATAAATCGAACGAAATTCGTCGGCCCCAGCGATTCGAATTAGCAAGGCTCCACTTGTATGTTATGAATGAAAAAATCGATTGCTTTCATTAAAAAATGCGCAGGCGATGATTTGATGTTTCAAAGTTCTTAAAAATTACAATTTTGTAAAGACAGATATTAATTGAAAGCAGTTGTGTGCATAATGAATTACAAATACAGCTGACCTTCCAAGGAAAATCTACATTCAAAATTTCCTGAATCGGGAGTAATATGGAGAAATCAATGTTTTCCAGGCCCGTAGCCAGAGAGGTGGCTCCTAGCACTTGCCGGAGCCACCCTGGCAAAATTTTGTGAATAAAAATAACGAATTCCTTATATTTTTCTCGCTAGTTTTATTCAAAACTTTTCTTCCCACTACATTTTAATGTTTATAAACTTGGCAACACTAATTTTGCTTTGAAAGACACACAAATCTGTGTTTGTAGTTCTTTTATGTGTGACGTGTTACAAGAAAATGGCCCGACTCTCCATCTGACCTTAGTTTCTTATTTGCTTCATGCTGAATTAAATCGTTCTGCTAGTTCGATTAACGATTTTTGAACTTTTGCAAAGTGCTGTCACTACTGAACTGAGCCTTTCTATAGGTACTTGCAATTTATTCAATGGATACTATGAAATGTATCTCCTCTTGTCAAACAGCGTCATGTTAAATTATCAGACTGAATTCACAACAGTAAAAGTATTGCCAAATGTTGACTTGATGAGTGATATTATTCGATATCTGTAGTTTGGTACATTTGGTACTGGTAGGTACTAGGCATAGAGTACTTAAATGGAATAATTACCTCGACTATGGATACGTTTTAATATACACACAATCTTCCGCATTATGGAACGATCGATTCAACCTATCGTTGGTATTTAAGTATCAGTAAATCTAAATAATATAAATACAAATAAAATATAGGTAGTGGGATAAAATAAAGTTATAGACGGTACCGATTATTTCGTTGAGTTGTGAAGTTAACAACTGGTAATAAAATAATTTTGCAAATCCCAAAGAAGTAATTAAGATAGGGTTTCTTAAATGTGAGGCGGGTAGTTTTACTGTCTAAGGTACCTATGTCAATAATTAACTAATGAATACCGACCCAATTCTGAGATTTAAGTGCAATTCACAGAAAAAAATAACACGCACATTCATTCTGAGATTTAAGAGCAATTCACAGAAAAAAATAACACGCACATTCGTTTTGAATGTATGCCCAGAAGCGTCGACCTTGAGTGTGTGGAGAAGGGGGCTCACGAGAGTCTGACAAGTATCAAAATAGGTAATGCAAAAAATTCTTTCACTCATATAATTTTTTAGTTTTTCAGGGGGAGAGGTTTTAAGTGGATTTGGGAATTAAGACTATGAACTTCCTTCCCTTATTTGCGCCCCTGTTTGTGCCTCTGTATCGTCCTTATTTCAAAAAACTCTGCAACAATCAGTGACATATCTCTGCTACGTCTATGTACTCATGTAAGTGTAGCGCACTATACTTCTGTGAGAATAGTAAAAGAGATGGTAGAACTTCTAATTGATACGTGAATGTAATGTAGATACCTAATCTTGATTATCGTAGCAGAAAAATCGAAGCATAGGTAGCCCGACAATTAGTTGTGCCCTTCCATTTTCACTTTTTTAATGTTTCGCCGCTATTCTCGATAAACCGGTACCACTACGAACAAACATTCTACTTGTTATCGAACAATGAAAAAGAGAAATGAAGCTTTCGAATGCGGAAGTGTGAACTTCTTTTCAATGGTAAGTTATGCACCTATATTACACATTTCTTTTGATGTAGGTATGTCTACCGCTACTCACTGTACAAGCTTGCATCGAAGATGAGAAAACTCTTCTGTTAACTCAGCAATGTTCACAGCTTTATAGACTAAATCAAAGGGGACATATCTATAGTACACGATTACCCCAATATACCGTTTGAAATTACGAGTGCAGAAATTCGGTACAAGGAGTTTCTCTCTAAAAATGTATCAATGGATCGTTGTTTTCATTGACACCTAACAATGGAAACACAGTACTGGAAAATGCAGGCCTGTGCGCAAGGGGGGAGGGTTTCAAACCCCCTCCATTGACCTTTGTTGATAAGTAGATAATATAATAATTTATGGCGATCACTGCCCTTTGTAACCTAACTAACGTGAAATATATGATCACCCCCCCCCCTCCCTTGTATAATTTCTGCACACGAGCCTGGGAAAATGGATTGACGACCTCCTCCAAACTGCAAAACGACTCCTGCTAAGCTGATGTTTGTGGAGCAATCTGGCCTCTCTTTTGCACATTAAGAATAGAAGGAGAGAAAGGGGAGGCTAATATAGAAAACTGTGTATGGCAGAGGTGCTCCTTATCTCCAGTATTATTTAATCTGTATCCAATACTGCCGTGTTAAACAAGAACAACGTATGTACAAATTTTGGAAATTTGAGTTCTTGATGAATTATGATAGAGCAAACGATTCTACGGAAGAATGTGAAGGGAAAAAAATAAATGAAAGAAAAACTTGAAGCAGGTGTCACTCACTATACATGGAGAACGAGTAAAGATGCTCAGATTTGCAGGAAAGGAGTACTGATTTGGAAAACATTTTAAACGGAATGGAGGAGATTTTGAGTATAGAATATCGTATGAGAATAAATAAAAATAAAACTAAAGTAATGGTATGTAATCGATGTGAATATGATAGCTCAAATATAAATATTGGACATGAAAAGATGGAAGAAGTAAGCGAATTTTGCTATTTAGGGAGTAAAATAACAAAAGATGGAAGGAGTAAAAGGGATACGAGTAGTAGAATAGCACAAGCCAAATTCGCATTTTATCGAAAAAGTAATCTTTTCAAATCCAAAATAAATCTGGAAATCAAAAAATTGTTATTGAAAACTTATGTTTAGAGTGTAGCCTTGTATGGATGTGAAACGTGGACCACAGGAAAACCAGAGAAGAGCAGGATCGAAGCTTTTGAGATGTAGGGTTATAGGCGGATACTTAGCATCAAATGGACGGATAATGTAATAAATGAGGAAGTACTTAATAGAGTAGGAGGTAAGATGGATATTTGGAATTGTCTGAAGAGAAAAAGAGATAAACTAATAGGGCATAATTTGAGGCACCCAGGAATAATATCACTGCTGTTAGAAGGAAGACTGGAGGGACAGAATTGAGTAGGTCGGCAAAGATTCCAATATGTTCAACAGATAATCCAGGATGTCAAATGTGAGTGTTATTACAAAATGAAAGAACTTGCACAAGATAGGGAGAAATGGAGAGCTGCAATCAAACCGGTTGTAAGACTGATGATCATCATCATCATCTTTGTTAAATGTTTCAAAAACCAGAATGGTGAATAACAGGGTATAACACCTGAATTAGTGGCGAAGTATGTTAACAAACTGTACACCCTTGCTCAGGAGAACCGGGTCACCATACTATGGACACCAGAACACTGCGGCATAAAAGGGAACATGATCGTTGGCAAGCTAGTGAAGGAGGGCATGAAAAAGGAACTGGCAATACCCAGGCCGGGTCTTCCTGTAGCATACAACGTCATAAAATCCAAAGTAAAGACTTGGATAAGTAAGCAGATGGAAATGCACTGGCGGCTGGCCAGTGGCATGAACATCAACAAAACACTGATAGGGGACTCCCCCAGTAAGTATGTCAAGTTTCTATTAGGTTTTGACAAGAAACATGCAAGGCTCATGGTCGGACTACTAACCGGTCATGGGACCACAAAACACATGTGGTGTAAAATAAGAGTGGTAAGAAGCGGCTCCTGTAGGTACTGTGGAGAAGAGGAAGAAACCTCGATCCATATCATATGTCAATGCCCAGCAATAGCCGGGACAAGACGCGAAGCATTGGGGCTAGAGTATCCAGCACCCAGTAAAGTCAAAGGGATAGAGCTAAGTAAAATTCTCACTTTGGCTATAAAAGTGAGGCTACTGAGCTAATCCTTATAACAGCAACTTGAGGAATAGTGCAATGGACTGCAAAGTTTGAGCACTCGGCGCATACGGCGCCACCTCACACACAAAAAATGAAGAACACCTCTGAATACTTTTCCTTGGATGAAATCAGAAAATAAGTTTCCCTTGAAAGACAGACATTTCTTATTACAACTCCACCATCTCGATTACTGTGGGTGTAAATACGAGTATATACAGCCGCAGGCCCCGTCAAGTTCATTTCACCTTTTCTTTATATTTGCTAACACTAGCGCACACACTAGACAATAAACTGAAGAAGACACATTACAGGTAGACTTGTAGCGTCGGAAGGGGAGGATTGGGGCATTGACCTCGAAGTGACGGTTTGACCACTAGAGGATTTTATTTTCCAAAATTTGACGCAACAGTTAGAGTGAAGAGTTTTTTCTGCTTGAGTACCGAAATTCGATGGTTGAAATAGTTACCACACTGACGAGTGAGAGAGGGGAGGAGAAAAGGGGAAATACTCGGCCCGGAATTTCAGAGGGGCCCGATAATTTTAAAAAGCCTGAATTTCAATGCTTACGGCTACATCATACTGTACATCAAATTAGCAATCACTCCTTACAACATGAAAGAAACCTATGATCCCGTAGCTCACAATTTTTTCCCATCTGACAAAAGAACAAAATGAACTGGAGGAGAGGGGGCCCGTGGAAATTCCCTCAGGCCCTCTTTTTCTCTGTACGGGGCTGAATAGTTATTTTGCCCACGTCGATGCCCTGTCGAAATGCATGTCTTCACGGCGCAGGACTTGGACAGTAAGTCTAAATTACTTCTGTTAGGCCCGTAAATACGTCAAAATCTAGGGAAGGAGGCTGGTTGATCTGTTAGGAAAATTCCTGGCACAAAATATGTTCATTTATTAATTAATAAATAAAATCATATTTTCTAGACAGGGAGAGTCAGGAGTTGCTTCCTCTTCCTTTCTTTGAATAGCTGCGAATGCTGACTTCTGTAGAAAATTAACAAAATTACTCTCTGATTACAGTTTTAACATATTGTACGAGCGTTCTTGCCCTGTAAGTGAAAAGGTAAACATTGATGAAGGGTTCTGCTTATCTATGGTCGATTTCTCGATATATTTATTTGCAAATAATAATAAATAATTTCGAGGAGTTCCAAATTTTATTCTCATGTTTGAATTCTCAGCTCATATGTATGCTGTATGTACTTACTATGAAACTATTCAATTTATTTTTAAGAATGTACGTAGGGTTTTTATTCACCCGAGACCCTTGGACTTTGACGCTCTGAACCAAGGGCTTAATTCGGGCCTGTCTGAGATTGTGACCTTAAAATATGTAGCGGAACAGAGGATGTACGTGTATGATTATAAAATACGATTCTTCTTTCAGTTGCAGTAGCTTTCCATTTATTCAAAATTGAAACAATTAAAAAGCGGATGACAGTGCCGTATTGCGCAGTCTTGATTTCTCGTTCTGGTAAAGACCGGTAAAGACTGAGGTAGTCGATATCGACTGATAAATTATGTTACCTTATGACCTTACAAGTCTATACCTGGGTTTATTATATTTTCTCGAGGACATCCACCCTACCCAAAATTCCTTCGAACTCATTTCTTCTGTTTTTGGTTATCGGCTAGTATATCAGTATAGGTAGGTACAAAAAATAAGTGTCGCAAGATTTCACCAAAAGTCGCAATACTTGCAATACGTTTCTGTGTCCACAGCTGAAGAGGACTCTAACTTGCACATATTGGTGTAATCGTAGCAGGTCGTGAGGTACATATTGGCCCGTGAAATGTCATCATTAAGTCACGAGCATGAATTTTAGGAAGCATGTGCAGGCACCCAACCGCTTTTTGTTTTACCGATGAGCTCGTTTAGCATGAAGGTGGTTTTTCTGTTTGTGGTAAAAACGTATTCGAGCGCTTAATTGAATTAGACTCAAAGTTACGACACAATTCGTAATAACAGAATTGTTGGGCAGTAGCAAAGACGTTTATAAGTATATTTGTAGTATAAACGTCTTTGGACAGTAGTAGTTACCCATGTATCGGATTATCAATCAGGCCCGTAATGGGAGGGGGGCTACGGGAGCGGAACTCTCTCAATCTGAGCTCCTCTTCCGACGATTTTTTTAAGTTTGTTTTCTTGCAAGTCAGAAGAAAATAATGTTGGAAAACCCGAAGAAAAAATTGGGAGAAAAATAAAAAATTAGAAAAAATAGTAGGTACCTACCTCATGTTGTATTGTAATACAGTTTGTTTCTTAATTTTGAATCCCGAGTTCCAAACAAAGTAAAATAGCACGTACATATATACTCAAGGCAGTGATACACATTTAGAAAAGGATGGATTGCAGAGCACAAAGCTTCAATAAGAATTTTTTTGTTTTGTTATTATCGAGCCACGGAGCTACACCTCGGGCTGTGGGCTCGGGAAAGGTTGTCTATATGTTGCAGAGGTATCCAGCAGCAGAAGGGTAGGTGAGGATATTGTTTATGTGCTCGTTTCGACTATGGGGTGACGTGGTGAGGGTTAAGAAGGTGGATGAGGAAGGAGCATGAGAAGAGGTGGTCCACAGTGAGAGGGTCTTCATCTTCACAGTGTGGGGAGTTGAGAGGATGCAGGTTAGTGAGAAGATGCTTATGTGTCCGATCCTTAGGCGGGTGATGATAACTTCCTCGCGGCATGAGGAACGTTGGGACGTTGACCAGAGGACAGGTGTAAGCTTGATTTGTGCGAGTTTGTTGTGCCGAGAGGCTTCATGCCGCCACTGTTTGAACCACTTACGTAAAATGGTCTGGCGAATGGCGGAAGTGAGATCAGTTGAGATAGGGAGCTGACGAGTGATACATGGGAGCGGTGTAGCTTGCTATGCTGCTTGATCAACTGCCTCATTTCCTGGGATACCGATATGGCTTGGGATCCAGATGAGTGAGATTCTCTTGGTGGTGAAGGAAATGAGATGGATGCGTTGGACGAGAGCGTGCATTGAAAGGCGATCGGAAATAGACCTTAAGGAGGAAAGTGAATCTTATTACCTAAAAACTCCGAAAAAAGTTACTTTCAAACAAATTTTACTACCTCTCTCTCTTCTTGTTCGAGAAAATTCATAGGTTTGGTATCTTTGGCGAGCCCCACTAAGCCCTTTTCTTCTAAAGAATCCTGGCTGCGGGCTTGTTATCAATATCAGTTCAAACTGAAATCTGAATCATATGTATGAGTAGGTACCTCATTTTAGTAATGTGTAAATTTGATCCACTTAAGAACTCAGAAATTGCATTTCAGTTCCCAGATAATATTTTTGAAAAGGTATCCGCCTTTCCAGAAAGTTACAGTGGGGTATATTTCGGCCCGGGAATTACAGAATGGTTAGGTAATTTTTCAATATGTACGTTATCTGTTATAGGTGCGAGTGGGTGTTTCGATGATGTTATTGAAACACTAAATCTGTTACTAAAAAGCCGCAAGAAGAAAATAAGTTTTCGAAGAAAAAAAAATACAAATCACCCATGTCCCATGTGTTTTGGTAACTTGCAAAGTTGCAGTAGTGAGTGGAGGTATAGGTACAGCTATCCAAAATGTTTACATATTTCCGCAAAACCAAGTATCTAGGTATGATTTGTATTTTAATACTAACGAGTTCTCAATGAGTAAAGCGAATTCTCCTGTAAATCTCTGACAAGCATGACGGAGTAATATATAGGTGCTTACTATTTTTGTTGCCAAAATTAAACCACAAAAATTGCATCAGTGCAATAATGTATCACTTAAGTTTTCGATGAAATTATTTTTACTGTGAATACACATGTTTTTATTTATTTATTTATTTATTATTGGCGTTGTGCTACATCTCCTTCCATGAATAGCAATGCTTCACATAGGGTGATGTACACATGTACACTTATATCCCAATTTCGGGCAAACGCCTCACCATCTGCCTCCCATTTTGTTCGATTAGGTATATGTTTCCCTTTGCCATGTTATCCCCATCTTTTTTTTACCAGTTCATCCCGCCACCTGGTTGGGGGCCTCCCTCTCCCCCGTATTCTGTTATGTGGCATCCACTCCATAGTCTTTTTTGTCTGTTTTCTCCGTTTGAACTCGCGATATGTCCGGCGTATCTCCATTTTATCATCTTTATAGTTTTTCCGATATCTTTTCCCCCTGTTCTTCTTCTTATCTCTTTATTTTTTATTTTGTCCTTTTTGTGAATACCGCATATTTTTCTTTCCATTTCCCTTTATGATGTTTTCCGAATTCTTTCGAGTTGTTTTCTGGTTAATGCCCAGCAAGTTTGTGCGCCACAACTGAGGGCTGGGAGTGTTGCTGTTTCCAATATCTTGATTTTTTGTTCCATTTTAAAATTTCCTTTGTAAATCTTTTTCAATGCCCAACCATTTTTCCAGCTGTTTTTTATTCTTCTTGTTATTCGATTTTCAAAAGAAATTAACTGTGAGAGATAAACCACTTCTTTAACTACTTCAATTGGCTTCCCATTTATTGTGATACTTTCCTCTTGTTCTGTCCCTAATATTTTTGTCTTTGTTTCATTGATAATTAATCCTGCTTTTTTTACTTTCATTTGTTAGTTCTTGTGCCATTTCTTCCAGTTCTTTCATATCACTTGCAATTAACACCACGTCATCTGCAAAACGTAAATTATTTAATCTGTCTCCGTTTACAAGTATACCTTTTCCCTCCGATTTTAATTGTCTAAATATCCTTTCCAGAGCACAGTTAAATAAGTTCGGTGACATCGGATCCCCCTGACATACCCCTCGGCCAATCTTGAATTCCCTCCCTTTCTTGTCCATCCTATACGCTTTCGCTTGGTTATAAAGTTTCTCCATTATTTTTATAATACTTTTCTCAATGCCTTGTTCATCTGCTGCTTGCCACAAATATTCGTGGTTCGATAGAGTCAAATGCTTTGTGAAAATCGATAAACATCATTTGGTTTTTAGATTATACTCTCTTGCCTTCTCGATTACTTGATTTATACAAAGATGTTATCATTGTTGAGTACCTATGTTCTGTTTTTCAAACAAGCCATAAATATTTTGCTTATGTTGGAGGTTAGGCTAATTGTGTTTAATACAGAATTGTTTGTTATATACCTATTTGCTTAGTCTTTCTTTGTAATTCGGTGATTTATGGTACATATAAAAGGTGAAGGTGTCTAAAGAGGCCGGAGGATTCTGTTAACTACGTGTATAATGTATGCAGAATATTATAATAAATTCTGTTCAACATTAATTCCTAATACGTACCGTCTACTAGTATTTTTCATGCAGGTCCGCAGCACGACTACTCTTCTGGACACAGGGAGCGAGGGTAACATGGGCAAACAATTTCGTGAGTCAGTTCTACAAAACAGAAATTATGTGTGTAATAGCAATTTATTTTTATTTTAAAGTTTTCCAGCGATCAACATTTCCGTTCAGCCTTCAGATTTTCAGTTTCTTTCGTGACCCCTCGCAGCTGAATTAAGGAGAGAAATAAAAAAGACTCGCGGGTGCTGGGGATGATTCATTCATTTTACATTACACTTTGGCGAGTCTGTTTTCATGAAAAATATTTTGGAAACCAATTTCGTACGAAAGAAAATTCTTTTTCACACGGCAGCTGATTAAAATGGTTAACATCATTGATTTTAAGAATTCCAATTCTGTTACAGTTTTCTGTGGTACCTACCTAATTAGGTATTAGGTATCTACCTGTACCTCAGTTAATTGTCTTCTCGATTAAACACGTTAAATAATGTTTCAAGCTCAAACGCGTCTTGAGACTGTAATAAACTGTCTTAGAAAAAAAGAAACCGGAGGCTTATTGTCATTGAGTGTGTAGTTGACCTGATGTTTCAGAGGTTCGCGGGTAGTTATTTTACTTGTTTTTTCTCGATAAGGAGAAGTGGGAGCTGATTAGTGAGAGGTTTTAGAACTACCAAAGTACCTACTGCGAAAACTGATACTGACTAGCCTGAATGAAGGTTGTCTAGAAATCATTACCAACTGGCGAATTTTAGAGTAAGTTCATGACATCATGTGTCTTAATATACCTATCCATACCTATATACTTACATTGCCACGGTCAACAAACTAATGGTTTGTCCAGTCGTATATTCTATATATGATTATTTATATATATGTATCATCTATCCTATAAGCCTATATTAGCTAGGTAAAATAACAAAATTAATAATATAAGGTAGATATAACATATTGGCTGTTAATTATCTGAACTGATACAATACAGTAAGACCGACGGTGCGTTTACGAATTTTACAATACAAAAAGGTGAAGACTTTTTCGTTTTGCTAGTATCAACCAAAATTCAGTGAGAATTAGCATTAGGAGACATTTTTGTTTTTAGGGCTAGTTATACCAAAGGCGTTTAAACAATAATGAGAATCTAATCACTGATTATAAAGAAATTTGAACGCCCGATTTTGGCTTACTAGTCAGTGGTAAGCTCGGTTAAATCACGTTATATTACCTACGGATTTTGTATATAACTTTGGACTGCTAGTTACTTAACTGAACTGTGATTTAGTAAATTTCAGTGCTCTACCCACCCATGGAGGACAATGTCTCGTATAGGCCTATAGCTATAGCTTGTTTGTTTCTGAAGATGATCTTCAAATGAATACTTCATAAAGTCCGAAGTACGAATACGCTCACGCATACATGACATAAGTATACTTATAGGTACCAACGTTCATTAAACCGAACCAAAATAGAGTTCGCTGATGTTGTAAGATGTGTGTTACGATCGATCTGCCTTCTCAGAAAACCGAAACTGATCCACTGATTACTTTTTCAAGATTGAAATTTGTGTAATCTTACGCAACTTGGAAAGCACGAGTTGCAAGTCGGACTTCCAATTATAAAACGTGTTATCATCGAGTGCCTTTTCGTCCCTCGCGCTCTCATCTCAGTCAAATGATTTTCAGTTATTTCGATCTATTAATCGCGTTTCATCGCAGCTATATGTACCTACATACGAAATAGTTGGCTGTTACGTACTTATATTCCTATTATTTATTATCGTTACATTAACCCGCAGCAGCGTTTATTTTTCAATGTAAACTAACGCAGAGACGCGTGCTCGAATATATGAATTCCTATTTGTTTTCTGTCGTTATTGTCACGTTTAATGATGTTGGCTGCTCGTACGAAAAAGTCAGACTTGCTTCGGCGTTTTCGAAACCAGTCTTCATTTCGATACCTATAAGTTATGCAGCTCTCCGCCGGTCTGTTCCATTGTCGAAGATAATAATTAGAATCATAAATTCCAAAGATGTTACTCTCGCCGTACATTACTGTACATAAATTTAGTATTGAGAAGCCTCACTTCTCTGACAGTATTGATGGTTCATAATGAAACTCTAAATGTAGATATTATGCGTCAAGGGTGTAAAGTGAGCAATTGCTGATCAGCGCGAAGTAGGTGAGTGCTGCAATCGCTCGAGTCACAATCGCGAACTCGATTACTTCGACGCATATGTAGGGGATGAACCGGAAGGACGTAACGCGCCGTCAATTGTCTTCACCGTCAGTTGGTAAAATCGCTCTGAATTGGGCAACACTAGAACTCGGGTTCATCATTTGGCAAAATTGAAAAAAGCGAAGACATTGAAATCTGTGATATGTCCCTGACCCGCCACGATATCTTGTTCAGCATATGCGCTGGAAGTGTTATGAAACCAAATTGGAATATTTTATATGGTGATGTGGCGTAAGCACTTTTCTAATAAAGGCAACGCGTGAAACAAAAATTAATTTCATGAATTAGTTTTAGGTTCAATGAGAAGGGGGGCAAATGCGAGGCTAAAATCTTGACTCAAGAGATGGAAGGAATATGCATCTGTTTGCCTCCTGCTACTACGGGCTGGAACCATAAGGGAGGGGCAAAAAGGTAGAATTATAAGCTATCAGTGTGGTCCCAGTCACACATTGTCGTTGTTTAGCGTCTATTGGCCTCTATAGGCACATCCTATTTTCTGCGAATGCCCCCTTGCCCCTCGCTGGATATGCCCGTGGCTGGAACGCAACATCATCTACGGATAAACCCAAATCCTTTCTAGAAAGGAAAAAAGATAAGCACAGGAGAGAAAAGGAAAGACGCAACCTACAAGTCGCGAGACTAAGGAATATAATATAACACCATAGTAACGTTATTTCTATGCGAAAATGCTTGTACGTACCTTCTTGTTTTGTCTCGGAATTCGTGCAACTTTTTGAAATGGACGTCCTCAATTCAGGCCTCTCTTTCGTCTTACTCATTATTCAGAACACAAAAACAAACACATACCTACTTGAACTAAAAAACAGCCAAGAAGTTCACGGACTTGAAACGATGTAATACACTCGAAAAGGATGTACGCCGGGTATTCGAACTTACAAAAGCAAATAATATTTTGATAACTTCAGACGCTTAGATCTTTCAAACGGAGATAGATATTGACCTGCGATCAACGGCTCCTGAATTTTTCGATAGTAAATTGGTCGCTATTCAACAAAAGGGAACCAACTAGCAAAATCCGCTTTCCGATTCAAAAATGTGTACTCACGTTGAAAAAAGCTTATCAGTAAACGCTATGTCATCGTAGGTAGTTTCTACATGGCCCTTGAACTTCGAATCACGTGTTCTCAAAAAGCGGATTTTGCTAGTTTGTTGGTTCCCTTTCGCTGAATAGCGTCCAAATTATGTAAAATGGACGCTGTTAAGTAAAACAGAACCAAGTGACAGAATCTGTTTGTTTTCAACAGCGTCCAAATAACAAATCGACTCCCCTAAACAATTTCAAAACAACCTACTGTCACTTACGTTCTTTTGAAACGGACGTTCTCATTTGGACGCCATTAAGCGAGACAAAACCAAGCGGCATTTTGCTGATAAAATGAGTTATTAGCAGTGTATAGCCTCGTTCACACTAGCGTTTAATTTGCTGCGAAATGAGCGTGCAGCGAGTGTGTGAACGGCAAAAAAGCTTTTAGCGCAGCGTGGAGCGAATAAAGTTGAACAGTTTTTACTTTATTCGCTACACACTGCTTTTTGTCGAGTTTGGTATCCTCTAGAAGGTATTTTGGGCCGTAGAACATAATTATTTAATTATGCTATTGCTATTAGCTTTTTACTGTTTAGCGGATGCTTTAACCAACCCCCTTCCTGTTATCTCGCTGGAGGACAGGATTCCTGATAATTCAATCGTATTCAACTAATTAAGGTATATTTCGCAGTTTCGTTTTTTTCTTGAAATTAAATTTTCATTTTTTCTAGAGAGATTTGAAAGTTAATTTTCTAATGACCATTTCGTACAACTTAGTAGTTCAGTATTAACGTTAATGTCTCACGCAAAAGATGTGTCCTAATGTCTACTCTAAATAGTTACAGAAAATTTCTGTAATTAATTACATTGATCTATGTACCTTTGTTCATGATAAAAAAGATGAAATATCCAACGTGATAATGTTGTCAAAAGATTTGGAGAAAATTTTGGTTGTTACTAGTGTCAATATACAGGACTTTCCCATCAAAAGAAGAAGAAAAAAAAACAAAAAACTAAAAGGGTTCAAAAGCTTGGAGTCCAACAAATATTTTATTGAAGGATGGATTAAGTATAGGCAAGTAGGTATATGAAAAACTAAACGATCACTTTTTTGTTCTATCAGAAGTTCGCATGTCTTATTATACTGTACATTACTGTTGGAAAACAGAAGAATCTCAACTTGGAATTTTTTTCCTAATACTGTTTCTAGGATAAATATAGCAGTTATTCACAATTTCTATAAAGTAATATTAAAATAAGAAAAGATTGGCTAGGCAATAAAGGAATCCTGCAGAATTATCAGTGATTCTTGCAAATCTTGTCCTCAAGCGAGATAACAGGAAGAGATTTGGTTACAGTATCCGCTAAACGGCAATAGGCGAAAGTTACGGCCATGAGATGGGCGTTAGCCAGAGTGTGAGCACATGAGTACTAAGCATTGAAAAATTCTCATAAGTCATAACCAGGAAACCAGCGCTCAAATGGACGCCATTTAACAAAAGGGAACTACTTAACCCATATTTGTAAACAAAATGAGTTAAGTATCGTTGGAAAGAGCATAAAACATAGAATTTTTCAAAATTGAGCCCCCGATTCAAAAATGTGTACTCACGTTGAAAAAAGCTTATCAGTAAACGCAATGCCATATGTGGCCTGACAGGAAAAAAGGGACCTCAGCGCAAAAATGTAAATTTGACAGGAGAGCGGATAAGCAAAATTGATAACGTTTTCTCGTTACGGAGACACTCAACTTTGAAGACTTACAGCCGTTTGGGAAAATTTCTTAGAATTTTTTCGACAACACCACGCGAAAGAGCGGCCAAAAATTAGTCAAAAACAGTTATTATCTCTTTGGGCTGAGGTCCCTTTCTTCCTGTTAGGCCACATATAGTTTCTACATGGCTCTTGAACTTCGAATCACGTGTTCTCAAAAAGCGGATTTTGTGGGTTAGTTCCCTTTTGTTAAACAGCATCCAAATATCAAACATTTTTGATAATGATAATGAGCGTCAGAGTCAGAGATAACGCTGATCGCTCACGCTCGCATAGCCCCATTATACGGCCAATGCCTATTGATACTTTGAGCGTTGTCGCTTACGCTTAACGTTCATCTTAGATCTTATGGCCGTACCTTAATAGCAAAGCATTCCAGACTAGGGAAGATAGAAAGTGAAATTCGAAAGGAGTCAAAACTCGAAAGTCGAAAAGTCGGAAGTCAACAGAAATATAAACACCAATCTCTCCATCTCCATCTCCAAGAGTCAAAACAATGATGCGTTTTCGTATTTTCCTAAAGAAACAGCGCCAACGATGGCGTCGGGCTTCCAACATTTTTTCCTTTAGAATATTGGAGCATTCTCGAAAAAATCTGTTCGAAAAGTCAAATTACGCGCCCAAAGAATCAAAAGTCAAAATTTTCGTGAAATTATCATCGGCCAAAAAAATGCCGATAGAAACGACTTTGTTTGGCTTTCAGCTTGCAGCCGAATCTATATAGCTTCAAAAAAGCTGAAGCTTATTGCCCCAAAAATACAGCTGAATACGGCTTTCGGCTGGCTGCAATGAGCAATGCACTGGTTATTAGTATATCGTTGGAAAGAGCGTAAAAAGTAAACATTTTCAAAATTGGGTCCCCGATTCAAAAATGTGTACTTACGTTGAAAAAAGCTTATCAGTAAACGCTATTTTCATATAGTTTCTACATGGCTCTTGGACATCGAATCACGTGTTCTCAAAAAACAGATTTTTATAGTGAAATATTCTTTCAAATGAAAAACGAAACGAAAGACGGTGAAAAGGTTTGGTTTATTGAGCAACGATAAAAATTATACATTTATACTGAACGGAGCTTTTCATAAATATACATTCAACGTCAACATTATTTTCAGAATTACTAAGCGGATTAATAAATCAATAAATCAATCACAATTCAGTAGCCAATAATTACTGAATAATATTTGGGTTTTGAGATTGTATTTCTACAATTTTTGTCGCGCTTAACAGTAGCGTCCATTTAACTTACAGAATAACAAGCTCATAATTTTTTTCAATGTGTGTGTTTGGAGGGGAGGGAGGGGTTATAAATTGATATTTGTACACCCACTTCACGCTTGAATGTCTATGATCGCAAATTCTTCGAATTCAATATACATACAGTGCAGGACACTGCGGATCACGTATTGTAATTCATACCATATTGAAAAAGGATAGTCGAAGCAAAAAGCAGACAGAGCTGAAATGCGACAGTTTATTTAGATGTCGATAGCCATTAGATCCGCAAAAATATCCTGTGTTCCTGTTGTACATAATATCTTCCGTATACTCTTAATAATTATTGTAATCCACCGTCCCCTACCACGCGCTGCGCCAAGATCATGAATGCACGGATTCCACGATTTTCAACGGTTGGCGTTCGAACTGAAACAACTCTGACGAACGACGAACGGGGCAACGAGCAGCGAACTCGAGCTCGGGAACTCATTACTTCATTCAGTGATTCAGTTTACCGGAGCTCGGTACGGAGTCAACGTGGAGTTGTGTGCGTGTTTCAAATCACTCGCTGTGTTCCTCTTGTGTACTTTGTGTGAGCTCTAAAACTCACTTGCAACGGCCAAGTTGAAGCGATTGTGATATTCGATTGCCGGGAATCAAAAAAGTGTTTAAAATGCTTTTGTTGTAATCTAATCGTTTTGTTATTGTAAATGCTTTTTTCTTCATTTTTAAATTCACTCGTATTACGCGATCTTGTGTTCATATCTTGGTTCCGTTCGTCTGGTTCAGCTGTATGTTTGCAGTTTTCATTGTTTCATTTATAGTTCTTCAGTTGTGATTTATCAAGTTTTTCATTTTATTTTTTTTTTAAATTATTTTTTTTAAATGTATTCGCACCCGCTACTAGCCGCAATGCATTCGTCTATCTATTAATGAAGGTGAGTTCTATGTTATTCAGTAATCTGGAATAGTCGACTAATTATAAGGTAAACGATAGACGCTACTGATGAGGTTCCCATTTCAAGCGCTTGCTCGGTGTTCTTGGAAACAGCTACTCACCTTTCGAATTCTGGTGCAGCTAGAAGTTTCCAGAAAATGAATTCTGGAAATTAAACGTCCTGTCTTTGAAATCGATTGCATCCTGTAGGTAACTGTGTGCATCTGTGCATCTGCGGGTAGCCAGCTGCGTTCTATTCAAAATCGAGTTGCATCATCATATGCAGTTTTATGCAACCAAAAACCAACCGTTCATGGTGATTCTAAAGCGATTATGGATAATTTGATGATCTGATGATGTTGATACAAAAAAAGAAACAGCAATCGTATGATCGAATCTCATCGGATTTGGTTATGATAATAGCCCATTCACTGATGGTCGATTTTAACAGATCTATATCTGAGCCACAATTATATTGTTTCAAAATTCGAACTTTTGTTTAACAGTTTGATGGTTGACCCTGTCGTTAGTCTGTAGTTTCCATTTTTAATTGCGCTAGCTCCGCACAATTTAGCCATAGCTCCGGATTTGGCCATGTCTAATTCTGCGTTAATGTTCGTAAAAAAGGACCTACAAATGAGTACATTACGGTCCTTTTTCCATGACGTTCGACAGTAAATACAGTAGAATTATTGGAATCCGGGATGGTGGCAATTTGATACCAAAGATAAGAAAACCCTTTCAAAAATCACGATTTGAAAATAAAAAAATTATTTTAACAAAAATGAGTGAAAATTATAATAAAAACCATGTTTCACATGGTTTTTGTGGTTTTAAGATCGCTGATAGTGTGAAATGACAATATAACCAACATCTGGCATAATCGTTGTGAGCATCGTTTATCACTTCAAAAACGTCGACCCGACATTTGTTGACAAAATGAGTTATTAGTATCGTTGGAAAGAACGTAAAAAGTAGAATGTTTCAAAATTAGGCCCCCGATTCAAAAATGTTTATTCACGTTGAAAAAAGCTTATCAGTAAACGCTATGTCATATAGTTTCTACATGGCCCTTGAACTTCGAATCTCGTGTTCTCACAAAACAGATTTTGTTGGTTGGTTCTGTTGCGCTAAACAGCGTCCAATTGACCATGGGATGTGAGATGAAAGATCTATGAAGCCTAAATAGTGCTACTGTATTTTGTCACATAACAGGGCGCATAATTATCTGATGTTGCTAATTGATGGACATTTTCAAAATTACTCCGTAAAAATGTGTAACTGGGGCCAGCTTCTTATGCTACATGAAATTTCTAGTCGAATGAGACTCCTTCGAGAGGTTTCTAGGTCTAACGTTGACTGATCTGTTGAGATTTTAATTAGGATGAACAAAACGAGTAACTTTTGGAAAACAGAGTAGAATGTTTTTGATGAAATGTTGAAAAATTATGTATAGTCGGTGAACTGAGGGCTCGAAGATGTAATCCAATTATTCCAACCCTTTTCCAATTTCTGAAGCCATTAATTTCTGGTTCTGAAGGTAATACAGAATTCGGACCTAGCAGCGCGGTGTAGTGCTAGCATCGAGTCTTCCCCCATGCCGCACCAACGTTAGGATAGCGGTGAACGTCTCCATGCATTTAAATGGGAATATCATGATTTTCGTTTCGTTCCAATTTCGTCAAAAATTCATTTATGATACCAATCAGTAACGTTTAAATAATATTTAGGACACGTTTTTACGAAAAGATTTATTGAAATTAATGCAGAGTCACTCGAAAATTGAAGTTTGTACATCATGTTTCATCCTAACGTTGATAAGAGCGACGTACGTGCGTGCGTTAGTAATGGTGTGTAAACGGATGTTGTTAAAAACTTCCACCAGATGTCAGCCACTACGCTGCTAGGTCCGAATGTTGACATAACATAATATGTTACTTTCCTCTAAAACATGTTCAAAAAATGTTTGTTGAAAGCGACCAAGTAGGTGTCTTTTTCCTTTCTCGCCTATTGAAGATTCTTCAAAACTTTATTTTGGTCATCTTCAGACTTGCTTAAGATTTTTTAAGGCTCTCTCTGATTTGTTAACTCGCTAAAAAAAGTTCAGTACTTATTTAGACTCTTAATGACTTTTCCTGACTTGAATGGATCTTTTCAAGTCGGCTTATGACTTTACAAATCGCATTTATAACTTTTAAAAACTTGTTAAGTACTATGCAAGGCTTGTTTGAGATTCTCTATGATTCCTAAAGACTCGTTGAAGACTCATTTAATTCTTGTACCAGATTTCTCCAGACTCTTCAAGACTCCTGATTTTCTTGCAATTCTGTGAAGCTAAAGTTGCTTGAGACTTCTAAAGACTGCTGTAGGCTTGTTTGAAATTCTGTACGTCGTGCCTACTAGTCGCCTACTTCAGACACATTTCAATTGAAAATTTTCTTTCTGGGAGGGTAAATTGTCCCAGTTACCCTTGTTGGGGTCTGGAGTGGATAGCGCGCTGGTCTCGGAATCTGGAGGTCCCGGCTTCGAGCCCTGCATTTCGACCTGGGCCGGTTTTTCGGCAGGATGAGAAGAGAGCTGAGACAGCCCTAACAGCCTCCCCGGCGTCTCTGAGGTAATGCTCGAAAGGGCGGATTCCAGGGCTCGGGTCGAGAGTAAAATTAGAAAAGAGGGATATCCGCGTCTGAACTGAATCCAGAAAATAATAAATTCAGGATTGTGTTCAGGAGCCGGATTTCGTATTCGATTTCAGATTTCCAATTGTGTTCTGGATTCACCTCATCTCTGGGTCCGAGCTCATCAATATTTAATTAAAATTCATTGAAAATAAGGCAAAAATAGTGTTTTACATAAAATTTTATGTATTAAAACAAAAGAATGCCCACTCCGCTTGGGGGAGGGACTGCGGCAAATTTCCCCGGGCCCGGATTTTTCTCCCAGGCCCATGGTAATTCTTGTGCTTAAACGAAATTCAGTTGGCGGTGGTGATGTGGGTAGTGCATCCTGTTTCATAAAAGAAGCTTCTAGATAACTTATCCGTTCTTCTTTTACAAACGAGGCTGCTTGAAGTCATTCTAGCAAAGAACGTGATCTTAAATCTTGATGTCGAAATGCTCAAAATGGACTTGAAACTTAGCAGCTTAGTGCATATATCGATTACTCGACACTATCTGTGTACTTAATCGAATACAGTTGATCAGCGAGTTCCTGAAAAACTGCATATCAATCCTAGTCACTGGTTTCGATAATTTTGTGTGTTATCACATCCGAAATTAAAGATAATTTATTTCTTAGCAATGCGATTGCAAAATGTAGCCAAAACTTTTGAAAGCTCGGGGGTAGCGCTGATTGCCCACCGTATAACAACGTGCTTCGTGCTTTCATTTTAATTTCGTCGCAATAATCTGCGAAAATTGCGCTAGCTGAATTTGTCGAAATTGCCATCAATAACAAGTTATGTCTTCACGTTCGCATCACGTAATGTAAATTTCATTGGCACGCAGCGTACGTTCAGGGGATTCCGAAACTGCGCGGCTGCGTTTCTGTACAGCGATGAAATGAATGTTACGAGTTCGTCACTGTCGTTGGAAATGGGGAATGAAAGTTGAAAATTCGATTTGTATCCATGGAAATTGTGGATATTGTTGAATTTACAAAGTGCCTGATCGTGGTTCGCTAATCGAATTTATTGTAGTCGAGTCGCATGTCAGATAACAGGGTGTCTACTGGCATGAAAAGTCATGATTTCGGAAAATTGTCATGGAAGTCATGATATCCTGTCTTCACAATATTTCCATTACCAAAAAAAAAAAAAAAGTTTTATTCATTTAATGAGAAAAAAATGTTGAGTGAATATTTATTATGAAAGTTTAGCGCGCTCTGTATTGAGCCCCCGGTGAGGCGCGAAGTGCCGAGTTTGCCCCTCCCCTCCCTTCCACTTCCTTTTTTATACCCCTCTGATAGTCATGAAAAGTCATGATATTTTGTTTCCCAAATCCAGTAGGCACCCTGAATAAGATCTTGGGAAATTTTTAGATGTAGAGGTCGAGTGTACCTGGTTTTCTGGGAGAATCCCATAGCTCTCTGATTCTCATTCTGTCTAAAGTGGAGAGTTCTGAATAACTGAAATAATTACTGGCAGTCAACATATTTTTTTCGTTAATGTTGATTTTTTCCTCCCTTTTGCTTAATTTTGGCACCACCTCTGAAGAGGGGGTGGATCCAATTTAGAAAAAAGAAAGAAAGACGGGAAAACAAATGAAAATATGGATGACACATGGATAAGCGAAGAACAGTAATCGGAAACATGGAATGCATGACTGGGTTAGTAGGTCTTTCTGCTTACATGATCTAAGCTTGCACCACCTCTTGAAAATGCATTGTGTGCCATTGATTGCGTGTGCACTCCTTGCCATATAAATTGAAAGTGTGACTGTATCAGTTTTGCGATGTCTTCGGAGGCCTGTTGGGAACATAGTGTACCGTTGGTTTCTTAGGACATTTTCAATTTATTCGACAACCTTAGAGAGTAGACACTGTCAACATCTATCAGAAAGAAGACGCGTTGGTGGACTCAGTTTTGAGGTATACCTACGTATTGTGTTTAGAAGATCGTTCGCGATTCTGTTAAGATTGATTTGAAACTAAACATAGAGGGCTCTATCGAATAGCATTTGATTTACTTATTGTCGAAAATGAGCCGCAGTAGTAACCATCTGTAATGCGTTATTCAATAAATAAGTGGATTTAGCGCACAGTTTTAAATATATCATGTTTACAGGCATTGCAGGGTCGGGTTTGTTTGAGAAACCTGCGTCAGTGTGGAAACTATAACCTCCACAAACCGAATGGTCTCTAAGATTCGAACGTGCGATACTTCTCTAATCCTTATCTCAGCCGCGAGCGACTTTCTCGCAATACGGAGTATTCAGTCAGAGATTTGGATGATTCAATTCGCTCAAGCGCTGCCTGGAGAGTATCCGCACTTTCCGATATTTCAGTGGATCGGTTACATTGAAAAAACATGATTGGTCCGATGATTTGAGATGCATTGCTAACTTCCTTCCGAGCTACCGTTCTCTTTCCTTAAAAGTGCTCGTTTTCAGTTCACGAGAGAGACAAGGTCTAACTCACGTTTATCACAAGTAAATAATTTGAAACTTATTGAGGTGCATCAGCGTAACAGTGAAATGTTCGTTATCACAGTTTGTGCGCCGTGCGGCAATGTCGCGCACAACTTACCGAAAACGAATGTATTACCGGAGAGGCTTTCGCATCTGTGTCGAGCATAATATATTTAATTATGTCGCTGCGTGTTGCAAATTGAAACGAGTTAATTGCTGGTATATTAAGGCGTTTAATTTGCTCGCATGCCCGCGATTCTTATATACAAAGTATACCGCCTTGACCTTCGTCTCATCTGAGTCCAAGTTGGTTGTATACGTATTAGCGAGAGGAGAGCTCAAGCATCGTATCGAATGTTTTCTCATTCCATTTCACATCGCGTGTAATTTCTGGAATCAAACGTTGACGTTTGATGGCATTCCGACATGCACAGGGCAGGGTGGCTGATCGAAGAATGTTTCTCAATTTTGTGGTTGGTTTTCTCATCGCATATATACATGAGCTGGGTTCGCAACAGTTAACAAAAACTCGGGACTGGCTTCGGCGTCGATCGTATATAAGACTTGTGTACGGTGCAATGTATGTATACATGGTCATAGATCAACGAGTATATGTGCAGCAGACTCAACGCGGTGGTCTGAGATCATCCTTAGATGGTAGTCGATGTGGAAAGTGAATTCGAGTGACCGAAGCTCGTTTACGTTTTGCTATTTCTGATTTCGTATCCGAGATTTGATGCAGACATGCAGTCGTGATTACGAAACTGAGACGCCTGCCGTTTCATCCGGAGTACGGTTTGACTGGGATGTGGAGCAGGTCTTGGTGATGCGGCAATCGCGGGTGCTTGGGTGTGTTTATTCGTTTAATTGGAAATGTGTACCTTATGGTGATTGCGGGTCAAGGCTGCAGACTGATGCAGAAATGCTCTGGAATTTTCGAAGTAATGTGGAACATGCAAAGAGAAATGGAAGGAGAGAATTTTGGTTTTTAATTCATTAATAACGAGAAAGTCTTGGTTTTTTGGCCGCTTTGTGGCTCAGCCTGTCGCCGACACGAGTGGCTTGTCTGTCTGCCTGTTTTTCCCTCTTGGATTCTGGAATTGTTTTCTCAGTTTGGGGCAGCTGTCGGGAAAAAACAGGCTTTCAGTTTATTAGATTCCTTTGAGAATATCCTTTTTTTGTTTTGTATATAATACGATGATCCAGCAGATTCAATTTCGACTGCTTGTGGATGCCTGGACCATAGCCCTTGGTTTCATTTTTCGGGTGCCACAAGGAAAAGGTAGGAGATGGGCTATTAGTATCCTGAGAAATGAATCGAGTTTCGGACATTTCTACTTGTATATGGAGTGAGTGTTGAGATCAAGATAGATCTCGGAGGATTGATGGAGAATAGTGTTCAATACTCCCAACATGGTGTATAAGAACTTTATTGGAGGGATATGAGAAGGAATGATGTATAAGGTGTAATATGTATCACAAACTAGGTCTTGATTCTGCGATTGTATTATAGCTCTTGATTCTGTTGTTTGTATAGCTGGAAGGAAAAGCGAGGGCCAGCCTGTTGGTATATTGATGAGGCGTCTTTGTTATTTGAACGTGCTGTATAAGAGTTATTACAGGGACATGAGTAGAAAGCTCGAATAAAATGTAATATGAAGAGCTAGCTTTAGCTTTGCGACTAGATCGTAGCGCTACACTTAGCTTTTTGGGTAGCTGGAAAGTAAGTGCTAGCCTGTTAGTACATTTATTTATTGAGAGATGTATTTGTTTCTGATATTTTTTTCCGTCTATAATGTTTGAGAGGCTACAGATCAGTAGAGATTTTGTGCTCCTAAATTTAATTTTTACTGTGGGTGGATAGAGAAGTCTATATAGAACTGTAACATAATGTATCAAAAAGTTGTGAGACGGATGAGAGAAGTTTCAAGCACAGTGGAATGTTTACAACGATTTGCTACCTTCCCCTTCAAAACATTATAATCTGTTTCTACTGTATAGCTGAGCAGTGACATACCTTTAAATTTTTTGAGATAAAATCCCCCCCCCATCTCCTCCCAAAAAAGTAAAAACTACGTGATTTGTTAGCGAAGCGAACAAAACATTTTTGGAATTTAAATAAATTGAGTACTTTTTGAGAGCTAGTGGGGGAGGAGACTATCCATCAAATCTTCCGATTCTCATGTATGACGTTGAGATTGAATTTAAAGAAGAAACGGTAAGATACTGGGAAAAATGAGATTTAAAAGATAGCTGAAATGCAAACGCTTGGGAGAACTGGACGAACTAGACTCCAGTGAAAGGCCGGAGCTAGGAGAGGGAAAGAAAACAAGAAGGAATGCAGTTGTACCGATCGAGGGTGAGTAAACAATGGACAGGGGATGATGACGAGTTGGCAAAAGCGTTGGAACAAACAAAAAGAAGAAAAAGAAAAGAAAACGAGAGCAGAATGTCGTACATATTCATTTACCGGTGGTGTAGACCGTAGACCACAAATGAAACAGTTGGGTTCTGGAAAGAGTGTTTACTTTGCCCGATTGCCTCAAATTTTGTCCAAATTTTGAGAACCTGGTGGTCTAACAGCCTTTTCTCTTCTCTCTTTATTATAATCAGGGGCAAAGTTCAGAGTCAAACAAGTCTTCGAAAGCGTGTTGTGATTTATGTATTTCTTAAAATATTTATAATTTGATGTTTAGTGGGACTGGTACTGAAAATATAAGAGCCAAATATTGGAGTATGAACATGGGATTCATTTGTCATGGTGGTATATAATACCCTGTCGAACATATTGGAGCCTCTAAACCCATCATTTGGAATCCAAGGTGGCCAGCGGCTAGAATGGGAACCTACAGTTGGCTTTTTTCATGAAAAATTGATGTGAATCAGGATTTTTTTTTATTTGGATCGTCGCTGGGATATCATTTTGTCAGTAACCCCTACCCGTAAAAATCCACTGGGAACTGAAATAGGAAACGTCAAATTCTATACAAATATTATAATAGCAGCTATGCCGGGAATAGTGTTTTTTTGAGTTCAATTTTGATGTCATCGCCTTTGGAATCTCTACTCATGAAGATCCGCTAAAGGCTGAAATATGTATTAAGAAGTTACACGTGTCAGCATCACTGATACTGGAAAAATTGTTTTTTGAGTCACTGTAATCATTTTTGAGATTGTTCCATTAGTAAAACCTCCACCTATAAAGGTTCACAGAGAACTGAAATATGAAATAAGTATCAAAAATTTCGATCGCTACGCTTTTTCGATCGCTACGCTTTTTATGAAATTGCCTCAAAAATGAACTTAGTGATCTGGGAAACTATTTTTGATGTAGGATTCTAAATGTTTGTTTTGGTTGCTTCACAACTAGCAGTGCTCTTTGAGGACCTATTTACAATCGAGCCAAGTGATATCTGTATTCGAAATTTGCAGTATTCGCCCAACTATTTCATTCTGCGCAGCTCAACTACTTCGAAAATTACGATTTTTATGCTCCGTTGAATGTTCCTCATTTTTGGTGTCTTTGCTACGAGCCAACGCAACGGTATTTAATAAAGAACATTCCCGAGTTGAATATTTTGCTTTGGAGTCTTTCTTTCTCAAGTTATTACAAAAAAATCTGAATTTTGGCCGCCATTTTGAATTTTAAAGGTGATTGCGATCACTCCAGTTCTAAAAATTTTCTTTAAGGTTATATCTGCCATTCTGCTTCGTGGCGTTTGCAGTATTTTCGTGTCTACCAGTTCAAGTAATCATTATTTCTCTCATCTGGAGTCGTATAAGTGTATATAAAAAGAGAAAATTACGGTTACTATAAAGAGAAAATAAATTTACGCAGTGAGCTAGTTCAGTAGAAATGCTCTTTATCTAACAACGACAGCTCCCCATTAGAATTTTTCTGTACGAGTGCTACGGATGTTTTTATTCCAGTTAGGTCGTCGCCTGCGAACGATTGATTACAAAACAGGGTCTATCGCAGTCTCTCGACTTAGGAGTATTTTTACCTTACACTGACACGCCCTGTCTCGACTTCGAAAAAATCCGATACTTTGTGAAGCCGATTTCGTAAAAGAGGTACTTACGCCGCGGTTGGTTCGTGTGTCGGTGAAAGGATCTTTGTTTCATGCGTCAGCGTTCCTGTGGTTCGATTTCCTCTTTCAAAATAGTCTCCAATCCGAGTGCCTTGGTTATTTTGACTGATGATTTCGACTCTGTTCAGTTCAGGTGTGGATACACGAGGGAGAGGTGGAGTCTGCAATCGGAGCGCCCTGAATGTTTTCACTGATGATTTCGATTCTGTTTGGTTCAGGTGCGGATACTCGTGGAGAGGAGAAGTCTGCAGTCCGAGTGTCCTTGATGTTTTGACTGACATTTCGATTCTGTTTGGTTCAGGTGTGGATACGCGAGGGGCAGGTGGAGTCTGCAATCGGAGCGCCCTGAATGTTTTCACTGACGATTTCGACTCTGTTCGGTTCAGGTGTGGATACTTGTGGAGGGGGAAGTCTACAGTCCGAGTGCTCTGGATGTTTTGACTGATGATTTTGATTCTGTTTGGTTCAGGTGCGGATACTTGAGGGAAGGGGGATAAAGGCAATTGCTTCACTCAGAGAAAAGAATGCAGATTCAGTGCTTTCAATAATAGTTGGCCTGTGAAAAAATTTAATAGATTAGAACATTTGAAGCGTTGTAATTTATCAGTATTGAAAAAAGAAAATGGTCATATGAAAGCGTTGGAAATTGTGAACATTTTCTCATTTGCTGTCCTCTCTCCTGAAGAATGGAAGTCCAGCTGTATGCAATAAATGTAAAAATTCCTGAAAAATCATTGATTTCTAGTTGGAGAATTCAGTTGTGAACTAATTGGGAAAGAGGCATGGGACGGCCAAATTCTCCAAATTGCTGTCTTGAGTCTGAACAAGTTTGAATGATTTCACCAGACCTTAGTCTAAATGAGTTCCACGTCCATCGAGTCTGAATAAGTAAGTAGTCTTGATGTCGCTA
This sequence comes from Acanthococcus lagerstroemiae, assembly GCA_031841125.1. Taxonomy (NCBI): domain Eukaryota; kingdom Metazoa; phylum Arthropoda; class Insecta; order Hemiptera; family Eriococcidae; genus Acanthococcus; species Acanthococcus lagerstroemiae. Next base: position 35,091,476 of record CM063108.1, on the reverse strand, counting down.
GAAGCAATACTATCGATGTCTCAGTGAGTGTTATTGAGTTTTAACATGATGTATAAATGAATCGGAACAAGTCCGGACAGAGTCAGCATATGATAAAATGTGAGTATATTCCAGCCTCAATAGAAATCAGATGAATTTGGGCGAGTCTTAAAGTGATCTTGATGTGTTGGCCAAATCCCAAGGAACTCTGAATGAGCCTTATCAATACCTGATGAAGTCTTGATGAGTCGTGGTGAATCTGTTTTTAACATAATTTGGTAGAGTATTGATGAGTCCTAACAGAGTCTGAATGAGTCATGATGTAGTCAAACATTTATAATGCTCTATTATTAAGGTCCGAATGCTCCTGTTGAGTTTTAATTTCATCTGAGATTGAAGCTCAGTGAAACTTGTACAGAAATAAAATAAGGCTGAAGTGTCTAAATGAGTTGCTCGAATTAATTAATTCATTTTCTTGAGTCTTATTCAGTATCTGTAAATGAAATTCCGGAATTCATTTACAGTAATTTATTTGCACAAGAACGTTTCGGCTGTTAGACTATCTTTAGTTGTGTCTTACTATGTACTAAAGGTACTTATTACTTCTAATATAGGTTTGGGTCGTACTGTAGTGAGATGTCTTTTGTTCACCTATTAATTATAGTTGTGTTGAGTGTTTGTTAAATGTGTAGAGCCGGGAATACAGAGGCTGCCTCGGTTTGTCTCATTCGGTCTCGCTTCTCACCAATTGTGTGTGCGCGCACTACAGGGCACAGGACAACACGAGGCACAATCCAGTTTCCGGCGTGCTTATTTGTCTGTCCACACTTGCACATGTACTTTGGCAGATTCGAACTTGCCTCACTCTGACGTACCGACAGTGATCGGATCGGTCCGAACGCCGCACGAGGCATTGGCGAAGCCAAAAAGAATCTGAACCTGTCTAAATGAGGCCAGCGTGCCTTTTTTTGTTCCAAACGGATCTTGATCAGTCTTAATAAACTGTGAATGAATATTAAAGGCATCTGGTGAGACTTAACGAGTCTGAACGTACTCGTAGTGCATAGTCTTAGTCTGAGCTGATCATAGTACAATACGTAATCATAACATAAAATTTTGAATACATTTCAAAGAAATTTCATTGAGTTGTAACTGAGTCTGAATGAGTAATATAAGTTCCAAAAAAGGCTGAATGAGTTTTAAAAGCGTCAGAATGAATTTTAGGTGTCTAAATAAGTTTCTGAAAGGATTTAAAAGAGCGTTGATGCGAAGAAGTGTCGTAATAGAGTCGGGTTGGATTCTAACTTGATGTGCATTGTTCTCACTGGACTGAGAAAGAGTCTTAAGTAGTGTTACTACAGTCTTAATGGGTGAGAATAATTCTCACGATTCTTGACCGAGTTAAATGAATTTTAACAGAGTCAGGGAGTAAATGAGGGCATTGTCCACTCCTCCTCAAACGGTCAGTTTGCACCCTTAGTTGAAAGGCCAAGACTTCCCTTGTGTTGCTTCTTTTTGTCATGTTTGTTGTTTTATTTGAGTGTGAAATTTGCAGTTTTGCTTCAGTATCCCCTATCTGAGAAAGTGATCACGCCACGGGCCTGATTTGTGAGTTTTAATGGAACCTGCAATAGTCTTAGCAGATCCTGAATGATCCTTAACGAGTTCCTGAGTTCCTGTAGTATCATTTTTAAGGTCTCATAATGTCTGTTAATCTGTGAATGGACTCAGTCGTCAACTTGAGGGTATAAAATTCATAAGGGAAGGGGGGTGGAAAGTGAATCAATTCCTGCACATTCCGACTGCACCTACTAGGGTATTGATTCTTACAGCTGTCACTAGCTCGGTTGTAGATGTATTGGTGCCACTGCTGCTCCAACTTCTTCTCGGCAGCCATGAATGTCGCGGATCTTGCAATTCGTCAATGTCTCCGCTTAGCAGTTTGGCCTGTAAATTGGCCGCATAGCCGCTGGTATCTGCTGACGCTCGCTCGCGCTTTCGAAGGGAAAAGGTGTCCCGCTAAACGTGGCGCTGCGCCGCGCTGTTCCTGAGGACATTCTCCGGCCATTGTTAGAATGACGTCGCAATTTTCCGCGCCCGCGGCTTATCGCCCTTCACCTCGTGCTTTTGTCGCGCGAATTTCTCGCGAACGTCATAACAATGTGTAGATATCATGCATAGTATATGATATATATGTAATTAATTGCCAAACTGCATCCGAGATGGAGCGTTATCAGCGGTTTCAAATCACATATAGACAAGCCCCTGTTGACCTTAAAATTGAGTCTGTCTCATTGGGTCATTGCTCAAGTATTCGGTTAAACAAATACGAAAGAAAGAAAGAGAAAAATGTCATTCGCCGTATACACGCGGCGTATAGTATTTTTATAATCTGTGATGTAATTTCAGTTTTATTTCTGCGCGAACGATATAGTTCAAGGCGAATGAAGTATCCGATTAAAACTAAACCGTGTTTAATTCTATTAACTACACCGAGCAGTGTAGAGTTTATACTTCTTGCGATATGTTTCTGTTTTTCCCTTCGTTTCCACCCACAACTGGCAATTTTGGCGACTTTGTTTTGCAGGTGATAGCAGCGTCGTTGTCGCCGTAATCATGGAACATAGTCGACAAAACCGGAACAATATGATCGGCCGGCGGGTCTAAACGGCCATTCGCCCGAGAGCGGTCAACGGGGTTGGTACTGGACGGAGAGCTCCGGACGGACAGCGTCGAAATTTCTCACCTATTTTTTTCGAGGAGACTGTTCCGCGCGCCCGATGCAAGTGGAACGCGTTCCCGCCGGTTTTCAAATTTGGGAAAACAAAGCGGAAAGCAATGTCGCGGAACAGAGTGCCGCCGGAAACAACGTCGTGTCGGTGCCGTCCGAGGATACAGTCGTTCCTGAGAACGGCTCCGACGTGGCCGCGTACCAACCCCGAATCGCGTCGCCACCCGTATCGCCCAACGCCAGTCAACGTCGAGTGGACTCGCCCACGCTGCTTCTACAGCAGAATGAGCCGTCGATTCGAAGAAACCCGCCGGTGTCGCTGGTCGCTGATAAGTACATGATTCTGGACGAGCTGGAAGGCAGCTCGTTGAATGTGTGCGTCAACATACACACAAAGGAGGATTTCGTTTGCAAGGTGAGTTATTGGTGCTTCTGTGTACGATTTATAATATGATTTCACGCCGAACATATTGCTTTTAATGACCGGTTTCCGGGTCCATTTGTTGCGCCGGCTACATCCAACCGGGTCGTGTTTCGTTCGACCGCTGCGGTCGCCGGGGCGGTTTTGACTGACTGGGGGTCAGCGTTGCGGATGTGCCTCCGACTGCTTCAGGCTTGGAGGATTGTCCCAGATTAGCTCGATACCGTTGTCGTAGCACCGTACTCTCTGTAACTTGTGTAGAAGAGGTACCGTCGTCACACTAGGCGAAATGCTGGTTTTAGGCGGCCAAAACTCCATAAAATGATGCGAGCCAAATTTACATAAATAGTGGAAATTATTGTTCTTCAACGTCAGATGACCTAAAAACAGCCCAACTTATCTCCCTAACAATATTATTAGAATGTAGAGCTGGATATCAGTTTGAACATTTTAAAATTTAAGTAGACTGTTTTAAAAGATGATGAAATGGAGGGTAGTTTCAAATGACCGATACCAAAGCCAGACCTCGACGTATAATTCTTTTATATTTTTATTCCTTGATAAATACAGTTCAATTTGAATGAGTTCTTTGTAAAAGAAACTTCACGTTTCTAACTTCAAAATAAATATTAACGGTCAACATTACTGTCCATTTTGCTCGACCACATACCTTCACTTCATGAACTGGGAAAACCTTGATCCAAGTCGATCCGAAAAAATATTGAATGAGTTTTATTCTTTGAACATCATCTAACTATCCTGACATTATTCAGCTGCGACCGTTTGCGACATTCAGAGAAAAAGAGGAAATAATGACGAACGATTTGCAGTGTTAGGACAAAAATAGGCTCATCAACGAAATTAGCGCGTTAAAAAATTTATATTTAGACACCTAACTCGATTTTGTCGGAAATTTTGTATTTTCACCCCCCCCCCCTCATATAGGGTTTAGGTTATCAGATGAGGTACCTGAATATAAGCTCAAAAATGAATTCAGCGTGTCGAAAAACATATATGAGGAGTTATCTGTCAAAAGGGCGTCCGTTCAATGTATTTCTTATGGAACGGGCGCCCTTTTGACAGGTAACTCCTCATATGTATTTAGACACCCAACTCGATCTTCTTCAAAAATTTTGTATTTTCATCCCTTTTAAAAGGAGTAGGTTACCACATGGTGTAAAAATAGACTCGAAAACGAATTCAGCGTCTCAAAAAACAAAAATATTTAGACACTCACTTTGATTCTTTGAAACTTTTTGAATATTCTTCCCCCAATACAGAGGTAGGGTACCGTATGGACTAATAGGTATAACCTCAAAAACGTATTCAGCGTCTCAAAAAACATACATTTAGATATCCAATTCGATATTTTCAAACATGTTGAATCTTCAACCCCCAATAAAGGGGTAGGTTATCAGATGGGGTGAATATAAGCTGAAAAACGAATTCAGAGCCTCAAAAAACACATATTTGGACACCTAACCCGATTTCTTCAAAAGTTTTGGATTTTCATCCCTCTATGAAGGGGTAGGTTACCATGTGGGGTAAAAATGAGCTCAAAAACGAATTCAGTGTCTCAAAGAACAAAACTATTCAGACACCCACTTCGATTCTTTCAAAAATGTCGAGTATTCTTCTCCCAATACAGTGGTAGGTTACCGGATGGGCTAATATAACGTCAAAAACGAATTCAGCGTGTCAAAAAGCATATATTTAGATATCCAATTCGATTGTTTCAAACATTTTGAATTCTCAGCCCTCCTAAAAGGGGGTAGGTTACCAGATAGGGTGAATATAAGCTCAAAAACGAATTCAGCGCCTCGAAAAACATATGGTGTGGTGGGACATATGGCGATGCACGCATGCCAAAGTGGCCCCTATGACACCGCATTTGGACACCTAACTCGATTTTTTCAAAAATTCTGGATTTTCATCCCCCTATAAAGAGGGTAGGTTACCAAATGAGGTAAAAATGAGCTCGAAAACGAATTCAGCGTTCAATAAATATATTTTTGGATACCCAACTTGATTTCTGCAAAATTTTTGGATTCCCAATAAAGGGTAGGTTACCAGATGGGGTCAATGAACTCAGCAAGCCAAAGTACCCCTTAAATTGATATATTGTTGTTAATAGTTTCACGAATCCGATTTTTGCAGTTTCAAATTTTGAAATCTTCCACTGTACGACACGCTGTATGTTACTTGTGAAGCGGACCAAGAGGACACCCTGTATTATAGGGACTGACCACTGGAAGGAAAGGAACTGTTTCTAGGTACCAGTTAATGTAAAATTTTGACTTGGAACCAATCAGATATTGAAAAAGTCGTGTAGTTAGGTTTTGGCCCCTAGAATCGCGGTGTCCAGTGTGCTTCGGTATAAGAGAGGAACCTTGATCATCAGAAATTTTGAATTAGAAAAATAGGTATCAGACACAACTAGTTAGTTTTCATTGGAAGGAAGAGAAATAAAGGAAGAAAAAAACAACAACAAGAAACCACAAACTTTTTCGATATTTGCTATTAACAGGGTGATGTAACTGATAAGTGATAACTTACAAGCTGTAACTTGTTATCAGTCATTAGTGATCATATTACTTTGATAATAATTTTTACTTGAATTAGTCCAACTTTCAGTTATTATTCATCAGTCGTCAGCGATCACATCATTTTGATGATGACTTTTCCGTGAACTAATTCAGCTTTTAGTTATCCCTCTTCAGCTGTCCATCATCACATCACTTTTGATGATGACTTCCTTTTCACTTTTTTTCTCAACCCGAGCTCTGGAATCCGCCCTTTCGAGCATTGTACTTTATATCGTACCGTTTTTGGTTTCTTGTATATTTCTTCCAGCAATAATGTGTCATTTATCCAGTTGGAAGGCTTAGCGCAAGAAAACAGCAAGGAATGGTTACATGCATTCTCTCACAGCACCAAATGATGTTAACCAGCAACCAACATGATTGGGTTTGCAGAGTCTGTCACTATAAGAAAACGAACTTGGCCACTTCTTGCTGAGAGACTTCGTTTTTGCTTATTTGTGGTTTCTCTTAATATTGGCTGGTTTTCATTAGTCAGAAGTGACATTTGAGTGGGTGGTCACATTAATTGTCAACTTGGAAAAGCGAAAGTTTGAGTGCTGGAAATGGCTTACTTCGGGTGGAAAATGGTCGAGAAAAGTTGTAGATTAGGATGCCTAATTCGATTGTAATATCTTCGGTTATTGTGTGTGAGAACGTTGGTTTTTTTGGGTGCACAACTTACCTGCTGCTTGTGAGTGTCCAACTTGTTTTTGTACACGTCCAACCGACTATGGCTGCAGGAATATGAAAACAAAAATTGAACTTTGAGAGGGTTCAACCCTGGGATGTGGTAGCACTTGTTGGTTAAAATGTGCTACTCACCATATTCATCTTACTTTGCAGTTTTCTTCGGACGTTATTCTCTTCCAAAATGCGCCTGGCCAACAACCGTATAAGTGCCGTGTTTATGAAAATCTTATTTACTGCTTTTTGGAAAATATTCCTTCTTTTCGATTAGTTTAGTTTAATTCTTCGTCTAGTTGACGAACTTGCCCCGTCGGCCATCACTGTTAATTGATTCGTGTAAATGGGAAATGGAAATCACGGTTGGTTAATTTAACCACTTGCTATATTACCTACAGATGCTATACTCGTAAAACGTGAATTAAGACCATCGTTGTTGAGAAGGCTTTTCTCATGTTGGATCTCTACACGAAATTCGTCCTGGCAGCATTAGGTTCAGTTGACCTATTACGAAGTTTCTTCTGGGTTCAAAATCCCCTAGAGTTCGGTTGGGGAACTAGGATCCTAACATTCCATTAAAGTGAACATTGTAGGAGACTAGCTCTGTTTTTCTAGTTAACTTGACCCAGGGTTCAGGCATGAAGATGCAAAAACGTCATTCTCAAAAAGTTTTATGGGACGGTGTTCAGCGATTTTGCCATGTTAAGTTGCTGTAAAATTTCTTGGTGGGCCGGTCTGATTCATTAGATTTTGGTGGGCCGGTCTGATTCATTAGATTTGGGCGGGTACATTTCGGACTGTAAGGCTGGAGCATTAGTGGTAAGAGAAAATGGAGGAACAGGAAGTACGTTGGAGGGGCAATGAAAGTGAAAAGTTGGGCCGAAGCAATGGTATTTTCCGTGGCACTTTCTATGCCCCAGTTGAAACAGGTACTTTGCTAACCACGGGAATGTAAGAACAAAGACTTGAGTCTTTCTCTTTGCTGGTGACATGGCACTACGAAATCAGGATTTGTATAGTCTGTTTATTCTGTATTTTGTAATCAGCCTAGCACGATGAAGTATACAACTAGCCAAGATTTATATTGCGGATTGGGAGCTTGAGTACAGTGTATTCAATAGGGTTTGAAGCATCCTCTAGAGGTGTATTAACAGCATTTGCACGTACGGTGTATGGTGGAACTCTTTTTTGCGATGCCACACTCTGTGTACCGTCGTCCTGTTTGAGACTTTGAGCTCATCAATTCTTTGCCGAGTGCACAACTTATCGCTGTCAGTAATGAGACACGAGTGTTGAAGCATTTCCACGATTAATAGTATCCCACATATTGACCTTCTAGTTCAAACAGCTTTCTTCTACCTCGTGACTCTAAATTAAGAATATTATAATCCCGGCTTGAGAGATTGACTTTTCTATTCTCGCAATCCCAAGATTACTGACATTTCTTAACGTGGTCCCGTGATACCGGCTCCGCTCACACATTACCCACGCTTTTCCAAGGGCGTTTACCTGTAGAATTGAGGAAAGAAGTAGCTAGGGGAAAAAAAAAGAAAGCGGATATCATATTTTTTGTTGTTCTGTTTTTCCTTTCATTGCTCGCACCCGGCATGCAGGTACGCCGTTATTTCAAGATTCTTTGTATGGTGACCAAAACGAATACGTGCAAATGAAGTGCATTGTAGGAGTAGAAAATTAATCTTTAAAAAGAAAAAAAAATTGTAGAGAAAAGTATATATACCTTTAACTAGGACCACCTTTCTCGATTTCTAAATTGACTTTGATTTGTTAAAAATTAACACGAAATGTTTGTGTAACTTGTCGCAAGAGGCAATCGAAATATGCGATGGAGACCTTCAACTGTTTCTGTGTGAAGCGGTGCTTAAAATTTCCCGCGGCGCAGCGTATTTCATTAGGATTGCAGCAGACACCATTAGGCTGTTTGCCCTTGCTATCAATAACCGTATTGCGTGTGTAATGTTTCCTGTTGTAACGGTGGCACTGCAGTGTAAGCATGGCGTATTGTAATAGCGTATTTTGTATATTATGTTGTACTGTATCATAAAGGTTCACGCTGGCTCTCCGAGTTCTCGAATTCAGTGTGCGGAGGGCAAGAGTAAAACGGCATGATCTAGCTCGTAGTGAATGGCATGGGCGGAATTAGTGGTTGCAGTAAGAGTACTCGGAGAGCTCAGTGCAAGAAGCTTCTAGTTCATTTTCTTGCAGTGGCAGACTATGTTGACTAACAGTCGACATAGTCGGGAGTAGCGTGCAGTCTGTTGCACCGCATCTACCAGCTGGAGAATCCTGTGTCAGAAGTAGCCGAGTCATATTTGGGTTCGCTTCTAGTTGGTCATTACTCCTTGCATTTAGGTTTTGGCTGTTTTTTTGTACGGAGCCTTTTAATTACTGGTATTGGGACGACACAGCTATCTTGGTGGCAATCTTCTGGTCTAATCGTAAATCAAAGTGCTGGAAAACGAGCTGAAGCGCGCTTTGCCGTTCTTGTTGCTCTGCATGCTGAATGGGGTAGCGGAAATCTCTCGGAATCGAGTTCCATGGGTTTGAATTATCGTCTTCGGAGGGAAGGAGTCTGAATCCATCATCGGTACTTGGTTAACGCTGAACACTGAGGACAGTGTACGATGTGATTATACGATTTGGAGACAAGTTGCATCTCAGTGTCTCTGTCAATTTGCATCATCAGTAGTCACGAATCTGCAAGTCGCGTGCTGGGTCAGCAAATGATGCAACAGAAGTGGACCGTAATTTTTCACAATTTTGCAATTCTATATTGCCATTTTGTTCTTTTCGTGACGTTATTGATTTTCTTGGTGTTCTGCGTTAAAATGGAACTCTCTGGTCGAATAGATACATTTATGGCACGAAACGGGCAAACTCGTCCAGAGGTGGTCGGTGATGTCGGTCTGTCCGCTGTCACTTATCGCTGTCGTCTCGTCGCCGGCCGAGTGATGATAGCATCGTGTCCTCGCCGAGCGTGGGCGCGGGATCGAGTACGCGGGCAATCCGTGTCAAGGTGTATTTTAATGAAATGGAACAGAAGCGACCGACCTCAGCGTGTATGCACCTTGCCTCTCCATCTACGCTCGTGCCTCTCTCGTTGTCGCTCATTTCGGAGTCGTCCGACAATAAATTCGCTCGTCGATAAATTAATCGCGATTATTAGCGATAATATTGTATTGTGTGACGATGGCGCCCGCGTGTGCATGTGTCTGTGTATCGGTGCATGCTCGTGTAAGTTTGTAGACGTTCGACGCGGTGTTGAATTACAGCAGCGTCGATTAATCGGTACGCGTGTACGTCGTCGATGTGAGCTCTCGTGTGCAGGGCCATTCATCGGAGAGGAATAAACGCGATTAAAATGAGAAGTGACCAAGTGACGAAGACTTAGTATACTCGAGTCGGGATTGGTGGTTCCAGAAGAGGGGGTGCGTGATGCCGTCTGTTTTGAGTGGCTCAATTGACTGACAATGGTGGCGCTTTTGGTATCACATTTTCGGACAACGGTACGGGTTGTGGATCCCTTGGCAGTCCGTTGGATGGGGGGGGGAAACCCATAAAATGGTATGAATACGTGGAATTTGGCAAAATCCCTGCTCCCCCAACGACATGCCTTTGTTCTTAAGTACAACTTCCAGTGTGACTCAATGACATTATTCGAAAGTAGGTTTTTCCGGGTTGGTAAGCTGAACCCAAACTAGAAGCCAAAATTACCACAAGGTGGAAGCCGAAGCTGGAGAAATTAGTTATCGAAACCGGAGCCGAATTTGTAAATTTGCAATCGCCCGAAGCGAAAACCAAACCAAGGCCAAAATTCTGCCTTGCTTAGCTTCGAAGTCAGAAAGAAGCCAACTTTTCGCCGAAACCTAATAAACAGTTAACTCCAAGCTGGAGCCGAATTCACTATTAGAATTTTTCCCGAAGCTGCAATTGATCAAGTTTGCAATCCTAGGATTCGATTAAAGACGACCTGGTGCCGAGGATTTTATGGATTGATTTCTTGAGAAATTTCAAGGAATGCGTGTGAAAATATTGTATTGGAGCCGGTAGAGGGGGGGGGGGCAAATCTTTTTTGAAACTGATATTAAATTATTCAGAATATCTACGGGCCATGAAACTCGTGAAAGTCATGAGATAGTCGTATGTATATTTCAAAAGGAATCATGAGAGTCGTGTGAAAGTAATGTGTTGTTTTTTTAAATTTCTCGCAGTTATGCAACACGGAACATGTGTGAGTTTTTCGATTGAAGTTACGGACTCATGGATTTATAATTCGCTGGCATTTGTATCATTTTATTGTTCGATTATTCTTGTTGTAATTTAGTAATTATTGAAAGTTGTATGGCAGCGACACAAGACGTTTGAAAAAATTGTGGTGGCCTGTAGATGAGATGTAAAGAGGAGACATGATAATCCAAAAACCCTGTAACCAGAAACGTTTTCGTCTTCCCACTAATACTATAAAACTATAATATTTGCATGGCACAGTGAAAGATTGTTTTTTTTTCTTTCTTTGATTTTGACCCTGAAGTTCTATTTTACTGTAACCTTGATAAGGCAAAATTTCATTTCAGAATATTAATTTCTAGGTTTTGTCCGAGAAGGTAGAAATTTAACTTGAATACTGTTTAAGACTTCCAAGCTTGGTTAAAAATCTCAAAGACTACCTGATTTATTTAAGACTATGCAAACTTTTTTCATGTATATTCAGGACTCTTGAATGCTCTTCCAGCCGTGTTTGAAACTATTCCAGGATTGAACGATGCTCTATCTATCATCTATGTACGACTTTCAGATTTATGTAAGCCTCTTTTAGAATTTTTGAAAACTCTTTCAGTTGGATGGAAGATTCTTTCCCTTTCAAAGCGTCTCCAATTTCATTAAAAACTTTTTCAGTTCTTTTTAAAATATGTTGAAAACTATTTTTAAGTTGCTTTCTTGTCAACTTGTTACAACTATGATTGACGTTTTATGAAATTTTTTTGAACTTGCTCGAGACTGGTTCGGGATTCAGATACTTTTCAAGACTTCCTTAAAACTCTTCCAAACATGGTTTAAATTAGAGTTACGTGTCGGGATCGAGTTGGGGTTCTGATCTGTCTTACGGATCCATTTGTCCGAGTTCCGATGACTTAAAAATCGTGCCCGATGCATACCTCTAATTTAGACTATCTTGAAGCCTTTTTTCAGATTTGTTTAGTAAGAGTTTTCTGGGGTTCAGTGAATTTTTTTGAAATCATTGTAAGCTTTGATTGTGACTATTTGAGACTTCTAGATTGATTCGAAATTCTTCTAAGATTCATTGAAACGAATTTAAGGCCAATTGATTATCACAATTATTAAACAAAATTATGACTACGGGTAATACTCCATACCAATGGTGTCTTTCAGACATCGTTTTGCTTCATAAAAAAGGAGATCGGTGCAATATTGGTAACTATCGATCATTAAGCCTATCGTCGTATATGGGGAAGGTATTCATGGAAATAATCAAAACTCGATTCTATAACATTTTAAATAAAAACCAATCGATAGAACAAGCAGGATTTCATAAAAAATTTGCAACCATAGATCATATTCAGACGCTGGCGCAAATTATTGAAATAACAAATGAGTACGAATTAGAGATTGTCTTTGCATTCATTGACTTCAATAATGCCTTCGACTCCATCTACCACCATAGTGCTGGAAATGCACTTGCATCGCAAGGTGTCCCGGTGAAAATTTTTATCGTAAGTCGAGGGCATTTATCTCGCTGGACAAGAAAAGGGAATTGTTTAAAGTGGGTACAGGGGTAAAACAAGGTGACCCCTCGTCACCTAATATTTTTAATGCGGTACTCGAAGGATTGGTTAGAGAAGTAAAGTGGGAGAAATATGGCCTGTTGATGGATGGTTACCAAACAAATAATCTCAGATTCGCGGATGACATTGTACTGATTGGTAAAAACATTGAGGAAATAAATTGTATGATTGACGACTTGGTAGAACAAGGGGCTAAAGTGCGACTAAAAATTAACTTAGAAAAATCCAGCTGGACATTGAAACACATTTTTAAAAGTAAAATGAAAATCCAAACGAAGGCTAAAATCCTAGGTAGTTTTATGCTACCGGTGGCTACATACGGGCCTCAAACTTGACCAATAACTGGAAAACAGTTAAAGAAACTGAAAACAATACAAAATTCTATGTTCCGGAGCATTTTAAAGATTAAAATAAAGACAAAATAGACTTGAGGACATCAGAAACCAAATCAATGTTACCGATATTAGATATACCGTTAGGAAATTGAAATGGAAGTACGCGGACCATCTGATGAGAGGAAATAATTTAAAGTGGCACAATATCGCGACTGGCTATGAACGCCAAAGAGTGAGACCAATATTATGCTGGAGGGACGATTTCAAAAATTTGAAGGGAAGATGGGTGCAGTTAGCAAGAAACCGAGACGTATGGAGAGAGACAACGGAAACTTATGCCCTAAAATGGGCGGGGTAGCTGGCAGTGGCTCACCTACCCAGGGTTGTTTTAAAAAAAACGGAGTGTCTACTGGCATGAAAAGTCATGATTTCAAAGAATTGTCATAAAAGTCATGATATTTCAATCAAAACTCGAAAAAGTTATGATATTTCATCATCTGATAGTCCACAATATTTCCATTACCAAAAATATTAGTTTTATTCATTTATTGAGAAAAAAATATTGAGTGAATATTTTATTTATTATGGAAGTTCAGCGCGCTCTGTATCGAGCCCCCTGTGAGGCGCGAAGGGCCGAGTTTGCCCCCCCCCCTCTCGACTTCCTTTTATATCCACCATGCTAGTCATGGAAAGCCATGATATTTTGTTTCCCAAATCCAGTAGACACCCTGAAAAAGTTTTTCTAACCTTTTCTTAGTATGAGGATCCTTCGGAACTGCCAGACATGATTAGTGTCGAATTTTAAAGAGCCAGTTCTGTGTATTTCAGTCAAGCCTATAAACAGCCGTACGTGCAGTTTCTAGGAAATGCCAAGAGTTACATTTATGCCTCTTCTGTTTCTTCTAATACTTATAAGAAACTTGGAAGTAAGGTAGTGGAGAAGTCCTGGATTTTCATTTTTTAGCCTTAGTTAGACACCTTGGAGGAAAATTGGCAATCGTCACCCGAATTCTTATCTCTCCAGTCTGATCCTAAGTTATAGATTTTCAATGATTTCGAGCCAGCCCCATGGGGTGGCATTGAAAAGGGCTCTTCGAGATTAGGCTGATTCAATTTCCGTCTGGCCAGAGCATGGATTGATAGATCTTCCCCGAAAATTTGGTGTGTTCTAGGTAGATCGAACGCGCAGTTTTGTCCTTCAGGCGGAGGGGGTAGAGGCAAATGTTTCAGTATGTTAAAAGATGAAGCCACTGGATAACAGTTCTGCTGATGGACAGCTGCAGCTGTAAGATCATTCAAAATTCATGTTGTATGCGTGATTGCTCTTGAAGGCTACCTATAACTATCAAAGTTATACCTCCTTTTCTGGTCAGTGATAATTGTCGCTTTTTAACCACCGTTATAGTGCATCGAATGACCTCTCGTGCTTCAGTTACTATTTGTCTTGTGTCGGATAAGAATGAGTTAATCGTTGCGTGGCATATTCAGCGCTAAATCAACTTTGAGGTCAACTTTTAAGTGGAACAATGTTCCTATAATGACATTTTTTTTAGAATGTGTAAGTACATGCGGTAAATTTGCGCCGTTTAAATTCGGAGAATTTGAAGATTGGGGATGAGGAAGATAATTCCGGGGTGTGCAGACGCACTATTGACCTGTCTGAATTCCCGTCAATGCGGGTACCTAGAGACTGAAATACGTCCTTGCTTCGAATCTTCTCGAACGTAGCTCCTCGGTGCCGTAACATGATCATTGTTCCAGAGGGGAGGAGTAGTTAACCTCTTGAGTTTCGAATCAAGCAAAATGAATGAGGAAGGCTGTTCACTTCGCCTTCTGCTCTCGAATTTGGAAATCAAATCGAATGCCATATCTTCCAGGAGGAGCAACCCATCAGCTGGGAGATGAATGCTTCCTCCTCTGTCCGATGCTATGGGTCTGTAACTTCAGAGTGTCGATGTGTTATTGATTACAAAGTTGTAAAGTGAACCGCTCTAACGTACTTGGCTCGCTTAATCAAATCTCTGTGGTGTCTCCTTGTCCGCTCTGTATTACGTTGAAACAGGTCTTGCTGTATAAAACGTCTGACGCAGAGCAACGATTGCGAATGGTTATGCAAAGAGTATAAAATATAATACGAGATGAGTATTATTATTATTAATTATTATTAGCGTGGCCGTGATCTGGTCCGGGCTCACTCGTTCGACGCAAACTATATATCGTTCTTTCCCTCTCGTCTGTTCGGTGCTTGCTAAAATAAACAATTATTGCCGTCAGCGTAGGAACCGACTTTGGAATGCAGAAGAATTAGGTACTTAAGTCTTAACTTCTCGTCGAAGATTATCGGAGACGGTTTGCAGTATTGTTTGCATTATTTTCTGGTCCAGCGATAGTTTTCTGATTCCCGTAGTTTTTCGTCGATCCAAATCATCTCGTGTCCGTTACAGGCGATGACAAACGTGTCACGATTCCTGGAGTCAGCGAGTTAGTAAAAGAGAAAGAGAGAATAAAGTACATATAATTGTATTCGACGTTGAAAAGGGTATTTCTCAATGGGTAATAATTGCGATCAAAGAATTCTGGCTGTTAACAACGGTTAGAAGTGATTATAAGGGGGTACATTCTTTATTTTTTTCCCCTTCGTGCTCACTCTTATAAGTGGCCGGCTCGGCATTTATCGTAGGTAAACGACACGATTTAAAAATAACGGTTTTTAATATTCATTGTGAAACACTCTAATCTTCATTGTTTGGCGGCGTTGTGTAACGATTGTGTAAATCTCGATATTCTAATTTCTGTTTCTTTTTCGTGTTATCGTTTCTTATCACCCGGTTTGTAGTTCGTTGGTTTGTTAACAGCGTGATTAAAGAGCGATCGCGGTCGTGTCTTCTCGGCGGATGTATCGTATGTCCGAATGAAGGAATACGGTTGCGATGTTCAGCGAAACCGCCGAGATCCGAGAACGATCGTGGTGATAGCAGACGATAGCATTATCTGTTGGTATGCTATCGCGAAAAACACAATATCTGGTCGGGACATGAGTAGACTTCGGTCGTAAGGCTTAGGGAGGAGGTTCATAGGACTATTCCGTCCAAAACGTTGATTTTAGCTCCCCTACTGATAGATTTTTAATGAATTCTCAAAATTCTCCGGGGAGAGGGGGCTAAATAAGTTTTATGCGGTTTTTAGAATTCCCCTTCCCCTGCTTAGACAGAGGGTAGAGAATCCCGCAACATGACCCCATTTTCAGGAGAGGTACTTAAGATAGAGGAGAAATGTAAGGCGAAAGAACAGTTTCAACGAAGTGTCAATAAACGAGCAAAACCAAAAGAACTCACTTCTGTTTGATGATGATACGGTTATCAGTCTTACGACCGGTTTCCTGCAGCTCTCCATTTCTCCCTGTCTTGTGCGAGTTCATTCGTTTCCAAATAATTCTTACATTTGACATCCTCGAGTATCTGTTGAACATACCCAATCTTTACAGACCTATCCAATTCTTTCCTTCTAGCAGCAGTCACTTCTGTTTCTAAACTCGTATTTGGAAAGCTCCCCTCTCCTCGTTAAGTCCGTCAGTTGGTAGAAAACCCCACGTGACCGTTTTTCGAAGAGAGGTACATAGGGTCTCTGGAGGAGCAACTTGGGAGCAATGACAATTTCAACCTCCCAAGTATCAATAAACAGCCAAGAAAAAGACTCACTTCGATTTTTACATTCGAATTTGAATCCTAAAATCTTCAAGGAGACAAACCGACAGCTCAGAAGTAGAGGGAAGTACGAATATATTAGTTGATATTGGGGAGGGGGGGGGATAAGTGGAAAAATATGTTTCCTGGCCAAATTGTCTCCAAAACGAAGTTCAAACTTGATAACGCTTCTGACGGCGCAGCAGTTCTTGAACCCTACTGCAAGGATTCATTGTTCAGAATGATAATGTTCATCAAATTTGTGACTTTCAAGTATATTTGGCGTAAAATTTGTTGAAACGTTTGTTGTTCTACCGATTTTCCTTGTAAAATCGTGTTCCTGCGTTCGAATTTTGTATTTATAGTGAGCATTTTACAGTCCAGTCAGAAGCCGATTGGTATTTTGAGTGGAAAGAGGATGTGCAATCAGTGGCGTATCGAATGGGGAAAGGGATCATTTTCACAGAAATGGCATAATTGGGAGCTATTATTAAGAAATTGGCGAAACGTCATGAAAGTCGAATTACAGAGTATGCTAAATGACAACTGTACTCCTGTCGCTTAAAATACTCGTATCAGCTATTGATTTCCATGGTGTTAAGGCATTTTCCCCCACGATGACGTCCAGGTGTAGACTACGCGGCACTTCATTGGTTGGAGGTGGAGGGTCTCTAGGTGCAGTATACCTTTCTAGCTGAGGGAGGAGGGCTCTTGAAAATGAAGAACAGATTGTTTTGGGCGAAATTATTTTTCAAAACTCTTAAGAATTCTAACAGAGAGTTGGAGAAACATTGGCCCCCGATTCCTGGATCTTGGCTCTCAGCTCGACTCTTTCCTGCATACAGAGTGCATATCTGTCTCTCTTTTTCTTATCTCTCTTTTCCTTTTTCGCCTGCTCATCTGCATTCTTATCCGCATTTCTGTCTGTCCTGCATACTGGCTGGCTTTCTGTTTCTCTCTCTGTAGCTGGACCTAACAGATTTGTTCCTTGATAGTTGTCGGACCTCTGGCAAGAAACCCACGTGGCGTTTTTTGACAACAAGGGAAGACAAAGACCAAAGTTTCTGTTTTTAGAAAGAAGAGAGAGAGATTGAGTTGATGAATGCAGTTACCGTTGTCAGTTGTATTTTCGAGTCGTACTGCATTCCCCGAAGACATGTTTGAACTTACTGTCAGTAGTCGTATCCGAGGACCCCGGCTCACACCTTATGAACTATAAGAATTTGTCCGAGAAAATGAAAGAGATTCCACTACGAGAGTGTGTTTATTTACAGATATGAGAGGCAGTAATTCGAACTTAAGATTTCTCGAAGGTAAGGACATGCCTCTTTTGGGCAGAATTGAGAATGAGGCACCGCATGGAAATGTCGTTGACAGTCGTTGTACTTGTCCTCGGGTGAACTGGAAAGAAAACGAAATATATTAGATACGTCTGTATTCGAATGTCGTCCTTGAAACTGATTTTTTTTTTCTCTCTTATTATTCCTTCTGGAATCTAGAAGCAATCGAATGTGGCAGACGGTACCAGTACCCCGCGGGGATATTTTTTATTTATTTCTGTTCGCCGTACAATTTAATGGTTCGAGAAATTGCCCAACCGCTGTATACGAAGCGATTCTGAATGTATAAGAGTGCTCGCCAAACCTCTGCGGAGTATACATGAGAATATTTAAAAGAATCCAGTGCGAAGTCGAGTGCTGATTGAAAATCAATTATGCCGATTGTAAGTCTGATGGTTGCTTCGACAGTATTGAGAAGAGAGAGAGAAGGTGAAATCTATATCATGGGCTGTATCGCACACGCTCTCTTTTTTCCGATTTCAGGTTGATTTTAAGACGAATCGTTAACTTTTTAAATGGAGGTCAACCAACGCAATCTTTAGTGCTCGCTCGGTGAATGCCCCGTGCACGAACTGTACAAAAGTCTCTCATTTTCTGGCGCCTTATGCTGGCATCATCGTCGATCAATTAGCCCATTCGATGCGCCGTTTCCTGACTTGGTCCTGAGCCATTGCATTCGTGTATGTTCAAGTGTGTAGTGTGCGGATAAAAATAATCAGCATTATACCCCAACTGTAGCGTGAACAGACTCGATTTTTAGTAGCCCAAGAAAATTGGAATTTGAGTTTAAAAAAATATTCCAGGTATAATTTTTTTGTAAGTCTCTGCGAACTGGCTCCGTAATGAACGTATCAGAAATCTTCGGTGATCTCGGTAGATCATTTTCCCTCAGGGGGGCTAAATGTATCATAAAAATCAATTTTCTTCAAAAATCTCGAGAACTGTCAACGATATGGGGAAAATGAATCGCCCAAATTGCACGTAAAATGTTCTGCAGTCTAGAGTTTTCTTCGTAGCTCTCTCCAAATAGTCGTTAAATAGGTGGGGGGGGGGTCCCATATTATATCTAACACTTACAAATTAACACAGGCCTTATGAAGAAAAATGTAGCCTTTTTGACATTTTTTCCCTTTGCCATCTTTAAAGAATTCAAAGAATGGCGACTATTCCGTAACCCGTTTCCTCTTGTATTCATACTCATGCACCATTGAAATTCTTGACTAATTAAAAAAAAAAACAGATCAGGTATCACGTTTGGTCTGATGGTGGGAGTGGGGAAGGCACGATAATTTGAGAAGGAATACAGTTGTGTCAGGGTGTACCGGTCTTCTATCATCTAAAGTCATATTTTTTCGCTGTGGGTCATCTAAGAAATTTTTATGGGGGGGGGAGGGGACTGCCAAAATAACATGAGTTTATTGTATAGAATACAGACATCAATTAATGAGTAAAAAATCAGCGTGTATGAATGAAATGGAAAGAAAGAATAGGAGTGATGTTTTAATACGACATAAAGTATGGAACCAGCAGAAAAGTATGCAAACATTTTTTGGAGACTTCTAAAAAGTTGGATAAAGGTCATCTGAAGTCATCTTTTTTTACTCATCAATTTCTAGTAGGCTCCCTGTATAAATGGAACGCTATTGGTTTGCAGCAAAATCTATCCAATAGGAAGTGAGATTTTCACGGTTTTCCGACGCGATTTTTCCTTCCCCGAAGAGTTTCAAATTCATCGGCGGCGTCGAGCGAGGCGTGAAGCAGCGGTAGCGGGCCATTGAGACCCCGACGAGTCCCGAACTTGTCAGCGGGTATGCTGCGATGTAAACTGCGATTATTCCAGGAATTCACAAATATTTTCTGTAAGACGCGATTATTCCAAGGATTCACATATATTTTATGTGAGAAGCTTTAATATCTGAAAACAGACGACCCCCCCCCTCTCTCTGGGTCGAAGAAGAAAAAATATTGTGAAAGCACATGAGTTTTTTTTCTTTTGAGTATCTGCAATACTACAGTCCGCAATGTTCATTTTGAAATGATTTAATCACATTATGAAACTTTTCTTCAGAAACTATTTAAAATGACATCCATCTCGGTTTTTTAGGAGGCGGAGGTGAAAAAAGTTTTATTTTCAAAACACCCGCCTAGGAAAATTTCTAGATCCGCTACTGTCTGAAAGTAGTAATAGCTAGTGAGCCAATGCTCACTAAGAAATGCTCAGAATTTCTGAGATTCTTAGCTAATACTTCGAGAAGGAATGTTCGATTTTAGAAAAAGTTTACTTTGTAACATGCTCGAATTTTCGGACTGGTTTACCATTTTCTTTTCGGTTTTGGCTACCACGCCTGTTCGAGCTGACACTACAAAATAGGATTGAACGTGTTACTGGGTTGATCCTTCCCACATGACTTATTTGTGTGTACAATAATTATTTTCTGCTAGTATGACCCCTTCCTTTGCTTTCATGAAATTTTATCATATTCTTCGGCTCCCTGATGATACAGTTTTGAATTTTGAGTAAAAATATTCACCGAAAATGTATTCGGTGACCTTGAAACCCCCACCACAGATACCTTTTTTCAGTTATTTGGACTGATGAAAGCTCAGTAGTTCCAGTTGACCAGTTCCATAATTCAAGTTTCTTCTGATACGTACGAGCACAAAACACAGTGAAATATAATTTCACTGGTATCTAAGAGCCGGAGGGACGGGTGGGGGGGGGGTAAAAATGTCCATGAATGATGGGTATCGAGTTTGGTATCGACGTATGAAAATGGGTTAGGCGGTAGTCGACATTCCTTGCGTTTTCTGAAATCGATCAGAGGGAATAAATGTCCCAAATTCTACCGTAAGTATAGTCTGTGCTAGTGTGTGTTGGTATTGCGGGTCATCTTGAACTCCCATTAACGACGATTGCGAGGGAGCTGCGAAAAAATTATAAAATAGTTTTTCATGTACAATTGAACGAGGAACAATTCGTGCTATTCCCATCCCGCATATCGTTCATATTTTCTTGATATTTTAGATGAAAATTGATTTTGGCGGTACGTTCGTTCAGCTTCCTGGTGAAAAATGTTTCCCCTTGCCCTATATCGTTGATAGTTCTTGATATTGTAGATGGAAACTGATTTTGGATTCCACCAGAAGCGGCGGAGACTTTTGACATCTTGACAAGAAGGGTAATCTAAAGGGATTTGGAAGAACAATCTGCGTTAGAAATTTTGTCCAGCTATCCTCTGTTTTCGATCTCCTCATTTTTCCGAGATATAGTTCAAGCCCGTGTGCACCGCTATTTTTCTCTTCATGAATACGGAACACCCATTTCAGTGGCTGCTTGGCGAGTACTCTCGAGAGTCGAAATTTTTGCCGGATAGATAGGCGGCAGCATAACTGGTATTCTTGATTCCGTTGATGACCGTTCGTTCTTGACCAGAACTCGAAGTACGAGTATATGTATACGTCACGTATAGATGTACGTGTACATGTTTCCTCGTCCGTCGGCAATTTCACTTGAATTACAGCGCAGCATACGAGTCCGTTGGTAGGGGTATGTAAACCGGTTGTTTTTTCGTTTTTTTTTTGTTTTTTTTTTTCCCCCGTAGAGCTAAATTTGATTATATCGTGTGTAGCGTATGTACAAGTGCGACTCTTCATGTAGAACGTTAAACGTGTACCTTGGTGTACTTCCTCTGCGATTATCGAATGTGTGCAAATTCAGCAACGATTACAATATAATGTATAGTTATTAGGTACACCCATTTGTGCGCGGTATCAAGGTTACAACGGCAGTATAATGCGCTGGATCGTTATAGGGGTCATTTCCTTTGGAAGGGGTGGGTCTGTTCGACATTGTTTCCAGGATGTAAGATTCAGGAATGTTGGTCTACGTTGACCGTGGCGAACTGGGAACTTCCGATCAAATGTCAGCGATGTTTGAACGCCTTGCACCTTTGCCGTTCCCCATGCTGGGGGCTGAGCAAACTACACCCCTTAGAATGACAATCCGTTCAATTCTTTTCGATTTTAAACCGTTTTTGGGAGTCAATGTATTCAGAAATTCAACGCGGCGCGAATAAAACGTCGTGGGCTTCAACCTCCAGTCAGCACCCTTATCAAAATAGTACGCATTTCAAGGTCTTTTTTGCTGTCTTTTCATTTTTTCCTCTTGTAAAGCAGTTCGATGATCTTTGCCTCGTTGTAGAGATACGACCTTCAATCACGAACACTTCGTATATCGTGTGGTTGGTTGGGTGGTTGAATTGATTGAATTTTCTTTGTGTGTTCACGGTTTTGCGTAGTTCAACCCGTGTAAGTAACTTTTTTATTTTATTTTATTTATTATTATTAAAAAAAGAAATAAGAAAATAACTTGTTTGCGTGCAGTCCTTCGCGAACTTATAAAATTTTAAAATGGAACCATGCACGTGGCTCCAATAGCGAAAGAGCTTTATTTTGCTTTTGAAAATTCGTCGCTGTCGCCGCCCTGTCGCGTCGCGCTGTCCATTCGAAGTGATAAGAACGCGCTTCGCGGTCGCCATCTATCGTAAATTTGTATATTATGAGCGGGGAGGGTGTGGTAGAGGAGCTGGATGATTATTTCACGTTTTTTTTTGCGCGCTCGTTACGATAAGTTAACTTCCGGTCACGATTGGTCTCAGTTTGGGTTATTCCGTCAAAGAGTGGCTTCTTACAGGACTGATGGGGGAGGTATCAGTGAATCTTCAGCGGGGAAAGAGAGAGGCTGTATTTTCCCAAGTACATTTCGTGTAGACAACCGGAAAAAGTGTTCATTCGTAAGACCAGGAGTCGATAACAGTTTTGAATGGCGGGTCGTTTTGTAATTTATTTGAGGAGTTCGCGAGGCAGCCTCTCGTGAAAAGTCGAAACGATTCAGATCACAAATAACGATCCGTGGTTTGATGAAATTTGAGTCAGGCGAAGCATTGTGATTCGGGATTTTCTGGAATCAGTTCGTTTACTGATTCGTAATCCGGGGCTTTGAATCGAGCCATTTATTACTGGTTCATGATCTGTGATTCGAATCAATTTTCCTATATGGTTCTATAATCTGAGTCTCATTCTTGGTAATCCTCTCCACTCCTGCTCTCGTTAAGAAAATATCGTATAAACAACACAACTATGTGTCGTAAGAAGAATAAAGAAAGATGATGAGGTTTTCTTCCTTTCTGAGAAGAAAGAGCTAACATTCCTTTGACCGGAAAGAACTGGAAAATGAAGGAGCGAATGGCCGCGGAAAACGGGGAAAGCTTTTTGTTAGAGAAGGGGGTAAATTGCAGTAATTTTGATCGGAAAGACTTCTTGAGAAATGAATATTGAAGAATCCTCTTAATGAGCCTAAATTCCCCAATTTATTAGTAACTTAGCAAAATAAACTGATACTTTCTCGTCCATCTTTCTAGAAGACAGGCAGATGGTGAATTTCCTCTTGACATCTTCTACCCGCCGCGTATGAATTGCGAATTTTTTACACTCGGTGGAATCCTTTCGTGCAGTCCCATACAGATTATTTCTTTTACTCTTCAGATTTATTACCAGTGACATATGACCTCTAGATAATATAATTCCAGTTTCTGCATTTGATTTTTGATTACCGTACTAGAAAGTGATGGCTGAGAAGGATGTATCCAAGGAGGTATAGAAATAGGTCTCTCATTTGTAATGAAACGTGGACCATAGGAAAACCAAAGAAGAGGAGGATCGAAGCGTTTGAGATGTGGTGCTATAGACGCATACTTAGCATCAAATGGACGGATAAGGTAGAGTAGGAGGTAAAATGGATATTTGGAATTGTCTGAAGAGAAGGAGAAATAAACTAATAGGGCATAATTTGAGGCACTCAGGAATGATATCACTGCTGCTAGACGGAAGGGTGGAAGGAAAGAATTAGGGAAGTGTCTACAAAGATTCCATCATACTCAGCAGATAATCAAGTATGTGAAATGAAAGTGTTATGAAATGAAAGAACTCGCACAAGATAGAGAGAAATGGAGAGCTGCATCAAACCGGTCGTAAGACTGATAACCATATCACTTGTAAGTTGACAGGATGGATCTCGGGAGGAGGTTGAAATAGAACCTTTGATATGCTTCTTAAGATATACAGTGTGAAGTCTCGGCAGGTATTTGATCATGATGGCCATGAATGCAGAGGACACCACTTAAGTTTGCGGAAGTGCTTTTTTTAAATTGGAAATAGCAGCCACGAATCGGTACAGAGATATTGTTGTTGAAGTTCTCATTTGCGTTGCCATTTTCAGCCTTCGAAAAGAGCTGTACGTCGCCGACTTCGTCTAATAAATCGGCGCTTCGCCGCCGTTGATAAATTCATCGGCATGCTATGTTTGAAACTTTTTTTTTTAAAACATCGTTTGGGGAGTTTTTGAAACTAATTTGTTTTTGATTGGGGAGAAAATTGCGCGCTCCAATTTCCCAATTTGACTTACCCCGCTGTCGCCCGACTGAAGTCTCGCACAGCTCTACCCGCATGAGTTCAAGCTCTCTTGGAATGAATTAGTGTGTTCTGTATCTTGATTAGCATACACGGTTGTCTGGCCAGCTGTCGTGCTCAGTTTTACGCTGAACATGGCATTTGAAATTCAAGAAGCTTCTAATGAACCGAATCAAAGCGTGTTTCTCGCCGCTTGACGTCCGGTCACACGCATACTGGGCGATTAAAAAATGTGTCCACATTTTCATGAAAAAGAACAGTAAGTGTAAATCCGCTCACATCTTTCTCAGTGGTGGATTTACCAATGGGCGAATTGGGCGGTCGCTCACAGTGGCAAAAATTTGAGAGTGGCAAATTTCGAGGCGAAGCGGGAGTAACGGAAGAAGGGAAAATGAAGAGAAATGGAAAACAAGTGGATTTTTGAAAAAATCAACTATAAATCAAATAGCGGGGGGGGGGGTCAAGGTCTTCAAACTCACAAGATGAAAGGCGGGATGGTAGAACGCCTATGGCGGCAAATGAGTTAAATCGGGCCCTGATCTTTCTGAATTACCATGTACTTGGTCAGCTCCTTACTGATATACTCAGGCCTCTAATTTGAGACATATTTCAAGTATACTCCATTTTTGACGTATGACTTCACCTCTCCGTCCCGGCATGGTCCAAATAGAAAAATATCGAATGATACTGTTCATACCATCGAAGGAGGAAAACTCCCTATGTCTGAAAAAGAAGAAGCGAGAATCTAATGGTTGAGTGGAGCATTCGGCGTCGATATCTCGGGAGCACCCTACTCTATAAAATGTCGGCGGGCATTACTTCCATTTTCGAAGGATGAAGCCCGCCCACACGGTCACTCGCCCGAATTAACTCAGCTGCTGAGGAAATTACGACGTTTATCGAGCAAGCGAGATTATTTTTTGTGTACGTTAAAATGTACGTTACAAACAAAAACTGAATAATGATGACCGGACGAAGCTCGAAGCTCGTGTCAAGAATGAATTAATGGCGTTAATAGCGGTCGGCATGTACATACAATACATTGTTTCATGTGTAGATACTCAGTTTCATCACCACATACTTACATGTACGCGTTGGTGGGAGCTAGAAACGGAATAGCTCGTGATGGTCGTGTGTCATAAATATAAGTTCTTCAAAAATTGCCAGCCCCTTCCCCCTTACATTTTTATGTACGATGTGCCGCCACTGGTAAGGGAATACCCGTCATTATGGGCGCGATTAATCGAGCAAACGCGCTTTCACAATATTTTCTCGACCATCGGCATCTCACGATTTATCGCCTGACGGACGAATCGAGCCAGCTCGTTGTACAATAAATTTATTATTGTGCTCGTATAACTGCTATCAAGAAGGAACAAAAAAAAGTTTGAAAAGAAGGAGAAAAAGGGAAAGATTCCCCGTAAACGGGCTTAGCGAGGTGCTGTTTCGATTTCTCGATTTCGGCGGTCTTTGCCGGAGCTTCTACAGACAGGGCACAGCAGAAAAATGGAAAAGGACATGTGGACAAGGCCGACGTACGCTCAGTCGACGCGACGCTTCGTGGTCGGCGTCTGCGTTTACCATGGAATCGCCCACGTATCCCACGTTGCCAAATTCATGTTCTTCGCAATTTTCTGTTTCACATACGTAGGGTATATGTAGTATTGTCGATTTAAACGAAGGCCTGAACCCTGAAGATTCCTGTGTAAGTTTCGAGTTGCGAAATTCTCGTGCGGAAGTCGTTATGTCATTCATTATATGAATGGGTGGAGGGGCGGACGATATCACCTTCCGCTCGGTCTCGAACTATGCATTTATCATGAGCTATGAGCAATTTCCCGTGTATGGTTAAAACTGAGGAACTTTGCTGCTCGATGCTTCACAGCCCAAGTCTCTCGCCTACGCTTGCATTGATTGTGCCGGCTCCTCTTGTTTGGCTGTCTCGAATTCCGAAGTTTTACTCAGCAGTGGTGACAACGGAGGCTAGATATTTCGTACATAGGGTGCTAGCAGATTATCCCTGTATCTATTTTTAGATGCAAAGTCGGACAGACGTGGGAAAATGAGAATCCTCCGGGGGGGGGGCAAGGTGTACACTTATTGGCTTAGGCTGGGAAAACTGAGGAAATTTAGCGGAATAAAGAGGTAGCAAGCGGGGCTTAGTCTAAAATTGTCGAAGATAATACCCTAGAAGCTCCGCGTGTTTAATTTTCCCGCGTTACTATTTTTATTTCCTTTCCGAAAGTCTCGAGATTAGTGGTAATTACGAAAAATTTCCTCAAACGAATCGTGTTTTAGAGCTGATTCTCCATAAAAATGATTCCTTGTACTATTATGTATCTGCCCGGGAAACGTCATGAGATTGGGATTCAAAATGGCCCTTCCAAGTGCTACACTTTGAAGATGCCGCCTGGAGAGAAACGTCGGTTCTTAATCTTTTGAGTCTGTTTTACCATTTCACGGGGTCAGAGAATTGAAGAAATCTAAATTGTACATTCGGCGGATTCCCTGTAACTCGCACTCCCCGATGCTAAACGTATGCAGTTGTGTTATTTTGTGTGTTTTAATTGCTTAAAAACCGGTTGGTGAGGTGAGACGTATGGCGACGCACGCATGCCAAAGTGGCCCCTATGACACCACTCCCCCGGCCCCGGTAACTACCCTTTTGAGTATCGCGTCAGTGGCCGGTTATTATGGAGGATGTTTCTGAACTTCATAAGAATAGAACAAGCAGCTAGTTGCTGGAATAGGGTCGGCTCTCGACTCAAAAATTAGAGACTAGCCTATCTCTTATTGGCGGTCGTTGGAAAAGATATCAGGAAAAAGACCTATTGGTAATCATGTTTCAGGTCTTTTGTTTCCGAACATAAGAGCTGATAGATAAATATAATTGGGATGACACTACACACACACTAACAGCAGATGGTAAGTTCAAAAGGCTTCAAACTGCGAAGCTGCTGACTCCGCAATATTCGCACTCTAGCACTTAAGATTTCATCCGATTTCTAATTTCTGAAGAGCAAGTGATCAATAGATAAAACACCAACACTACTCGTAGCCGACCCTAAAAACATCAAATGATTAGGGAACAGATACTTTTAAGGGAATGAAAACAACGTAATATTCACGCAGGCAGATTCTCTGTTTGCTTGATAATAATTACGCATACGACATACATAGGTCCTATGATTGATTCGTCTGAATAATGTTACACGCTTTTAGATTTATATGCTGCAAAGACATCGGTACAAACATAATATTCACTTCAATATACTGATTTACTGATAACACCTTTACATGCTACACATAATAATCGTTCGTTTCTCACTACTAACTTGTAGCTGGTTATGAACATAAATCCTCAATCTTACTGTATGCCCAAAGGATAATACTAAACACCAACACTAAACACTAACCTCGTAGCTGATGATTCTTGTATCTCGCTCCTCATTGTAGACAAGCATATCTTACCTCTTCTAAATCCCCTTGAGGAAATAAGTCCGTATTTCGCTGATAAGAACATCAAGATCAAGGAGTAGGTACATAAATTTCGCCGATAAGAACACGAGGTTGTTTTATATTGAACTGAACTATGACTCAGATTGCCCATATCTGAAATGACACTCACTGATCTACTGAACTGAACTGTGACTGAGATCAAAGATCGAACTGGAACAGAAAACGCGATTGCAATAGGCTCGGCTACTAGTAGTAGACCCAAAAAATTACATTGATGTATCAGATGTGGAGTATTCAAGGTTTTTGAAGTTGATGCTGGTATTACTTTTACCCCAAATTGAAAATGGACCTTGTCACGGTGACGTCATGAAGACTGTTGCGCAACTGCTCCAGCCAGTCGCAGCCGTCAGGGTCCAGCTTATTTTGTTTACATTCATTTTACATGTCAAACTAATAAGCGAACATAAGTTCATTTTTACGAATCCGTAAATATGAAAGAAAGCATTTCTCAATGTTTCCGGACGCTTATTTATGATATAAAAGCATTTAGTTTTGATTTAAATCATCGCTCAATATTAAGAAATGCTCTCATATTTATGGACTCGCAAAGAAGAACGAATGTTCGTTTGTGGAGTTTTACATGTAAAATGTATGTAAACAAAAAAAGCTGGACCCTGCAGGCTGCAAATTGCTGCGAATGCTGAAGCAGCTGTGCAACAGTCCTCCTCATGACGTCGTCCATAAAAAGGTCTATTGGTAAGGATGGAGCCTGTAGTAATAAAAGATTATATGGGAATCAGATATAACGTTTTCAAGGTCGTTGAACTCATCGATTGCATCGTGATTTCTAAATGTTGAGTGTAGAGTAGAAAAATCAAATCGTAAAATCAGTTTCGTCTGCCATGAACTAAAAGAATATCCATTTACAAAATTTAATTTTCTTTTGAGCTCTCGCCAAAAATAATTCAGAATCTCCCCTCCCCCATGCTTTTCATCAGAATATACATATTTCGTTTTAGCTTTGTTTGTTTTTATTGGTGTTGTGTGTGTGTGTGGGTGGACATATTAATGACTTTGATGGGTGTTGGACAGGCCAGTTACAAAGAAAACTAGTTTGACATTATGACCTTACGCATGATTTGGTGTACAGCAAATTAGACCTTACCGGTAATTTAAATTAATTTTCGGTAATTTACAGTTCAGTCCCTATAAATAGCCAGAACAGCAAACCATTCGGATTCATTGAGTGCTTAAAAAAATGTAGGATTTAATGAATTCATGTTCAGGAAAAGTAGTTATTGCTAAGCAAAATGAAAAAGGTTTCAAAATTCGTGAACTTGAGTGTTAGATGCTTTTCTTCGTGACGATCAAGGCTGTTGTATAACAATAAATACTGAACAATTTTTATAGAGTTTGAGTACAGTTTATTCGTCAACCCTTGAGTTCGGGGGAGAGAATCGCTGAACCCTTGTTGGTTTGATCCTAATTTGAAAACTGTTGTATCGGATATGGTAATCAGGTTTAGAAATATCATGAAATACAATATTTTGTTTCAGTCGCTGAATTCAGTTTTGGTATTACTATAGAGACTGGAGGAATGGAAAGATACCAGAATGAGAAATTTCGATATCTTTCTCGGTATTGGGAAACATTCTTAGCGGTTAAAATAGTTATCTTATATTACGAGAGATCCTTTCCAAAACCCAGTAACTGTATTGAAGTGCTGCTTAGTTATATTTTGTAATTTTTCCCCTTCATTTTGAGGAGTACCATGTGGGTGATTGTTAGTAATTTTTTCCCTTTCATTTTGAGGAGTGTTGGGTGGATGATTGCTCGTTGACTGTAAAGATGCACCAGCGCACATTTATTGAATACAAAAAGTATTCAGGGGTAATGCTTTAGGGTTGAAGTTTGAATTTTTAGTGTTCTATAATTTTCTTTTAAATTGAAAATTTTTCTAAAACTTGGATTAAAGAGTAAAAATAAATTGTAGCAGAAATTAATTATATAAAGCATTCTGAAAATATGATTATTAATTTAGTTTGAATAATAAACATTGAAGAAAAATCTGTGATAACAAAATTTGTTGAAAGAAAGTCTGCGAAGTTTTGTAACAACAAATCGTTTAACTACATACATATTATATAAATGTTTTATTTACTGTAACTAAAAGATACGTTCTCAAAATTTGATGGAGAAATGTTTCCAGAGGTCATTTGCCTCTTGATAGAATTTTTCATTTCAGGTCAGAGCTATTGCATTTAAATTTATAGAAATCTGTTTACATGGTTTTCAAAACGTTGAATCCATTTTGAAGGTTATGTTGGTATTAACCCAACCCCCAAAGGTTCCTCTGAGGTGCAGAAGTCAAAAACCAAATGTGGTTACTTTTCAAATGTATCAAAAACGGGCGTCTTCAAGTCACTGCATTCATGTTTGAAGTTGTTTTCCCAGTAACTCCCTCCCAAATTGATCCGCAGAGGGAGGAAATGTACGTAACATTGATTATGTATGGGTCAGGATGTGATGCCAGTTTTTGAGCTTCAAGTAGAAAGACTAAAATTATTGAAATAGGAGTGTTCAGATCATTGATATGATTTTAAATAACTCATGACATTTTCTTTTCGTGGAAGGCGGGGTCATCGAGAGAAAATTTGGGCTCGGGGGAAAGTAGAAATACAGGCCTGTCAATAAAGTGGAATAAAAATCAGTAAAATAGAATATAATCAGGAAAATATAAATATTTGAAACCCCTATCCGTTGGAGGAATCCGGGGCCGGAGGAATTTTCCCTTCCCTCCTCTCGTCAGTTCTGGGGGAAGAGAGTAACGTTGACTCAACTTGGAAAGGTTGAAATACGAATTCAACTCACTTTTATTTCAATATCTCGTAAAATTTGTTCACGAATGTTGGTCACTGATGAGTTTCCCGCCTCTTTGCCAAGAATTATCTAAACTGATTCGTGTCCCCAAGGGTATACTGAAATAAAAAAATTAAAAAAACAGTGTATAGCCGTCGTGTCTGTTTTCATTTTTTCCCTCTTCATGTTCTAGTCCGATTGACATTTCCGTGTGTATATAATAAAAAGTTGGTGCAATCTCGCGCTGTATACGTAAAACACAGGCTATCTTCTTTATCAGCGCAACCATTTCACTTTTGCAATTTTTATGAAATTGCCGAAATTCGACGTAGTTCGAAGTTGAAGTATGTTTCGTTGTTCGTACGGTCGTACTGGCTGATAACAAAATTTGCCTATTACCCAATGGACCGGCGATGATTTGTAATCGTTATTATACAGTTTGGTACGAAATGAACTGTATGCAACCTGAGCTCGATATATATGTGGCCAACCACAGAGGCGCGCTTTTCAAAATGAGCCGGAAATATGCGACCGCGTCTCCGGCCGCATCGGTAGTGCCAGATTCGCCTTGCTGAAGAAGGTGACCAGTCACCAGTGGAGGTGGACGCAACGGTTGATACTGTAAAATTGTCGTCGGGTGGAGCTCACACAATATAGTAGTACGCGGGTACGCGTTCTGGCACACCTGCCCACGAGTTCACCTGGCTTCACCTTTATTCTTTTTGTTCTCCGAATACCTTCTCATCATCTGCGTTTCGCACCCCAGTTACAGCATCCGGTTCGGATATCAGCGTCGCGGGTATGTTCGCTGATGCAAGGCAAGGTACCCGCGCGCCGCGTGCATTATCCTCCATCTTCGTCTCCGGTCATTCTCGACTTGACCAGCTGTCTGCCTGCCTCCGGTTAACCGGTTCTGGCAGAGCGGCGAACGAACAAACGCCGCGTCGCCTCGTGCACTCGCGAGTTTTCACCTGTTTTTTTGGTCAAGCACGTGCGCTACGGCCGCACATAGAGGGTGAGGGTCACGGGGAGGCCGGACGATGGATTATTTTGTAATTGACATGTGGCAACTTCGGAAAGCGTGCTGTAGGGCTACCCTGAGTGCATGAAACTCGGTGACGTCGGTTGTGCACCGACAATATTGTATGGCGGAAGTGGTCCGGGACGAGGCTGCTCGTTCACCCTCGCATTATATTCGTCTGGAAACATGATACATACGAATACTCGTCGTGTCGACTATGTCAATTTGGGCGTCTAACTGTGACAGCGCTTTGTGTGCTTTTGTTTTGCAGATCGTGCCCAGGGAGAACAGCTCAAATTTGCTATCGGCGCACTATTCACTTGATTCTCATCCGCATATAAATACGCTGCACGAAGTGATATTAGGAGATAAGTTCCTGTATTTGGTGTTTCCGCCATCGCACGGCGACCTCCACTCGTACGTGCGACAGCGGAAGCGGCTGAAAGAAATGGAGGCGAAGAAACTGTTCAGACAGATCGTGGAAACGGTACGAGCTTGTCACGAGCAAGGCATAGTACTCAGAGATCTCAAACTAAGAAAATTCGTATTCGCTGATCCTCAAAGGTAAGCTTTTTTTTTAACGTTATGGTTTGTAGGTGCTGGTGGTAATGGCAGAAGTGCCGAAAGATGATGACCAGGGATTCGGAACGCTGGAATCGGAGGTCGCAAAATTTAACTACCTGAGTCGAAGCGTGAGTCAATATCAAAATTCGGAGCTGATTTCCGGAATGAATTTCTGCCTTACTCCGGCTCCAACTTTTCCTTCCCCTCTTGTTCCTTAACCACCTCTCTTCTTCCAAGAAAAACCAGAGCCGGAATAAAACCGTCCTTTTGGCAGAGCTGGAGCTATCGAGAATCTTAGCCGGAGCTGAATCCAAATTAGCTCTAGAGCCAGAGCCCACCGGTAGCGGCTCCGAATCCCTGGTTCCGGTAAGAGTTGGTGTTAGCTATACCAGTTCGTAGTCTGCAAACATTTCGTCGTCCTTTTTATGCAAAACAAAATGTAAGGTCATCTTACTAACGGAGGTTATCTGAACCCTGTTGTGATTAGATCATATTTTTAGCCGGTAATTGCGATTGGGCAGTGAGCACAACCATAAACACCAGAGAGGTAGTGTACGGGTGTTCGTGAGAATAAGGGAACTCGTGGTACACTGCCTCTCTGATGTTCATAGTTTTACATGATGTACTGTGTTGTTTACACTCCTACGCTATTTGTTGTGTGGTATCAGGGGGTCCATTCCGAGCCTAGAAACTACTTCGTGCATTATTGTCTTCCTTATGAGACCGATCATTCCTGCCTTTTTACCAGTGTAATGAACCGAGAGAGATTTTAAACTGAGCAAATTTTGATTTTAAAACTATTGAATTCGTAATATGTAGCAAATCATTATTCGTCGAGTCGCTCCGTTTTGGGAATGAATTACGCGTTTTGTGTAGCAGTGGCGGCAAAACCAGAAGAACGTTCACTGGAAACAGTTGTTCTTCTACACTCAAGCTTTCTTACTCACGTCAGCTCTAGTCTGGGATGAAATTAGGCCCTGCAGTTGCAGCGTAGTAGGCAAATAGCTTCTTGGAAATCGTTTCCAGTAGATATTTTCAGTGGAAAGTTACATATGACAGCTGGTGTAGACGAATGTTTTTTGATGCCTCTTCCATCTGAGTGTAGCAAGCGTGTTTGCTGTGCTTGTACCGTAAATCTGCATATTTATGTTTCTCTCTACCCCGTGCAGAGTAAATTTCTCTAGGAATACTGCCTTCGAAAAACATGTACCATTGGCAGACATCGGTGTAGGAATAGCTTCCATCTCGCTATAGTCTTAAGAGTATTACCTTCGGAAAATATGCACCATGACGAACATTTGTGATGTAGTTGCCTGATCTCGCTGTATACTAAGAACGTGGTTCCTGCCTCCTGGGGTCGTCTGCCTAACATATAGCGTGGGCTGATCTGTTGCCTGAAGATCCAGTCAAGCTGAGAAACGGTCAGCGAAACAGACAGGTTGGCTGATAGACTGACGGACAGAGAGAGATAGTTCTGTAGATAGTTGAGAAGACAGACGAAAAGCACTAGATCCTTTCCATCTCTAGAAAAACTGGGTGTCCAGCTCTGTATATTTCTACTGGCATATCTTCTGGCTTTTCATGTCCTGTTCTTTGTGTCTTTATTGTCTGTCATGTCAAGGAAAAATCACCCTGTAGAGAAGTTGATAACGTACATCTTTTTGTATTCTAACACCTTCTGTCATCAGTGGGAAAAGCTCGAATATCCGTGATATAAAAGCATGTAGGTGGGAGCCGACATAAGTGAATCCAGTGTCGATGAGGAAGCGTCAAGGGCGAAGTCCCGTTATTTAAAAAAAAAAACACAAAAAAACTGTTATTCCTGTTACGTTTCGCCATCAATTTGAGGATTTATCGGAATGTTTGGTCGAGACTGATACGCCATAGTCGTTTTCTATCAACCAGTTGTCGCCTCTACGTGGAAGTCCCGCTCGTTTCTATCCTTACTGTAGCTCCAATATTTGTGGAAATTGTTTCACCACTACTGCGTTGTTTCTTGTTTTTTGCACCTTATCGCGTTTCGTATTCGTCCATGTCTACGTTATCACGTGAAATTAAACCGGTTTCGTCGTATAAATTCGTACGATCAATCATTACCGGGTGTTGCGCAATGCGAATAATTCGGCGAATTTTCTTTTCCTCTTTCTTCTTCCTTCCGCTGCGCAATATCTGTACTGATTTTGTCGAATGTACGCCAAAATACCCATTTCGTACCTCCGATACGATCGTCGGTCGACATTGTATCCGTGACAACGAATATCATCGTCTTGGTATTCAAATCGACACGGCAAGCCTGTTAGAACTGTCGCGACTACGATTTACGGTAATTTTGTGCAAGTTGTTAGAAACAGAGTATGTGGGAATTTTTGTAATTCTGATACGTAGGTGACCGCCAACCAGTAGTTGACAGTTGGCCAGAATGTGCCAGGGTGGCAGGGGAGGGATTCTAACTTTTCCAACTATAATTATGGTATTGAATTTTGCTAACTGGAAAACCTTTGAGATGGACCAGTGAAACTAAGTGAAACGAGTCTTCTGTTCTTCACTTTTCGCAATTTTAATTTCACGACAAGACGTTTTTTTCGTTGGGAACTTTCCCTCCTCGTCTACGGATACTGGAAATCAGCTCGAGGACCTCAGGGTTAAAGATGAGCTGCAGCGAGGTTAGATCAAATTATGTTTCCACCCAATTTCCTGTTGTTCAGAGTAGCGCTGGTAAATTGTGCTCGTACCTTGTACGTTTGCTGTGTACCTTGTTGCCACGGAATTCCTCATAAGGAGCTGAATTCGGTTACTTGTAATTTGTACTGTGTCGTGTTGCTTAATTATTGAAAAGGAAGGGATTCAAAGTCGGAAAACAGTGGAAAAACAATTCACGAACGAAAGTAGCGATGCAGTGAACGCGTTTCGAATTCTAAACAAATTCAAATAGTGCATTTTGATCGCATGAGGTAAGGGGGTCTTGACCCCGCCTCCCCGGAGCTCTGGTCCTGAACTTTCAAAATTTTCTTCTAGATCTAACGTTCTAGAATGATTGTATATCTCGTTTTCACCCTCTTCAATTTTCCAATTTGAATTCAATTTTTCAAGTCGGTACGTGACCGGATGAGTTCTGGAATCCACCTTTCCGGGGTATCGCGTGAGAGATGTAAGATAAAGTTCGGTTTTCCGGATACGTGATAACGTTGATTGATATTTGAAAATATACATTCGGTGATGATGAAGTCCGAGTGGATATCATGTATTTACGCAGATAACATTGACATGGTGTATCTCTCGACTTGAGCTGCATTGTGGAATGCCGCAAATGTACGTAGATGTCATTACCTGTCTGTGAATAAGCGATACACGTTTCTGGTGGCCGGAAATAGTGTCAGTTTTTCGGAGAATTGATGATCTGATGATTGGTGGCGCAATAAATGTGAGGTACTCAACTTAGCTCGGCTATTAGTACTTCATTCTGAGCACGTACATAACAGTAGACCTACATTTGTGCCGTGCGAATCAGTTTTGTTTGCGATGTGTCGCGGTTTTCTCTTGACAAGGTTTTGCTTTAGTCAACTGTGTCAGCATGCTTGGAAAAATATTCCTGTTGAAAGCTCGTTTGGCTTGGCTCCGACGAATTATTAGTTTTGATGGAAAATATGATATTCTAAATCTGAACCATTGCTGCTTCTGTCCTGTGGCCACAGCTACGCTGAGTTGGGAAAAATGAGGAAAATTGGAAATTTCCCCCAGTTATCTGTATTAAGGTCCTCTTCAGTCCTTCTACTGGGGTAATTTTCGGCCATCCAGCTTTCGAGGCAGATTGGCCGAAGTAGTTTGCCATTGCTTTTACCCTAGTTTGTTGCTCTGAAATATGTCTTTCTTATGCCGAAGTCATGTACATACTACGTACGTGAATCATTACTACGTGTGTCTCATCTTGATTAAACGGCCTAGAGCCGCATTCAGCATGGCGTCAGTTCTTCAGGTACTGGTGTTATGTCTTGCGAGTATATAAAGCTTTCCTCCAGTTCATTGGCGGGGTACTGCAAAGAACGTTATCTGTCCCCCTGTATTGGTAGAGCACCTATAACCCCAGGTGTGGCCATACACCATTTTGAAGCTTTTCGCGCCCGTCGATGCCGAATTGACTACGCGGTACGTTTCGCTCAGTCACTTCGGCATCGACGGGCGCGGAAGGCTTCAAAATGGCGTATGGCCACACTCGAGGTATATAGGTTCCTTAGTACATATTGGTACTGTGGTCGTTCGCTCTGTTCGCTAGGGTGCTACAGGGATAGAGACAAAAACCTGTTCACTAGCTTTCCAGCGCTACGAATTGAACTGGCGTCGCAAGGATACGAAATGACCTAGGTACAGAGCGGCATCTGTATTAAGAGTTGTACTAAATAATGCTCTCCTTCATTACGAGAACCTCCTCCGTGACGGATGACCAAATTCGTACATATATGTGTAAGATTCCTCTCTTCTCTCGTAATCTTGTCTTTTCCTGTCCCTACATTTATCCGCTCTTCCTGTCCTAGCTGGCTCTCGTGTTGCCGTACACTCGCTCACACACTGGCACGAATAGAATAGCAATTTCAGCAGTGTACATGACGTTGCAACGTAGCACGCGTTTCATATTTCATTATTCCGATTTTCTCGCCTAAGCTTACACTTTGCCATTATGCAGTTTTCGGGCATTCGATGTAATGTTGTACGTTTCCACCCGACGACTTCGTTTTCGAATTCGTTTGGTTTTTGTAAAATAAATGCATTCTTACGATTGTCGTCGTTTGCTCTTCGCGAGTGAGATCCTACGGATCTTATAAATTCGAAAACTTTTCGTCATCTCCGCTTTTCGCGCCGTTTTTACACGTCATTTCCGCTTTCCGCGCCGTTTTTACACGTTCTTCAGTTTTTCAACTATGTCTTCCATTCGAGTGAAGTTCACAATGCGTGCAGAGCCTTCGGCCGCCGATCCGCGCACCACTGTACAGAATCTGGTGTCGATCCATCTTTTGGATGATAATACCATCTACGAGTTCCCTCCGGAACTCCGTGACCTCCGTCTTCACGATGCTCTAATGACTCTTCCCATTGCAAAGATGGCGAAGAAAGGATTGGCTCCTCGCTGGGCAACGAAGTCATTTAAAACCATGCTCACAGACGCTCTCCTTGCAACATACTTCGATGTGGATGAGAACCCCGTTTTTAACGGGACTCTCCTCAGTGAGGCCGCTGATACCCCTTCCGTCGCAACCACTCCCGTCACTGCAAACCAAGACTCGCCCCCAAAGGCCCGCTCACTTGTTTCCATCGTCAAGGATGCTGTTATCCCAAAGTTCGGCTCAAAAGGCTCCTGCTCAAACGCAAACGCATGGATTGAGATGTTTGAGGCCGAGTGTCGCCGTCTGCTAATTGAGGAGGACCGTTTATGGGAGGCAATCCGTCTCTTTCTGGAGGATAGCGCACAAGAGTGGTACACTACCACTCGCCTGACCTCAGACTCGACAGCATGGTCCCTCTGGAGAGAGACGTTCCTCGAACACTTTGGAACTCGAGGATTAGCCGCCGTCCGTTCAGCATTCTATTACAAGTACGTCTCTGGCTCCATCTCCGATTACGCTCAACGGAAGCTTAGTCTGCTTGCCGCATTCCACCCCAAAATGTTGGACTTTGATAAAATGGCTCATCTGGCCATGGGTCTGCCTCGCCATTACCAAGATCGTATAAACTGGTCAGAGATGTCATCGCTTGGTAAGCTTCTTGCTACTATCAATTCCTTCGAGAATATCCGTACCCCGGCCGCTTTGTCTGCTCCGTCTTCTTCATCGCAGTCTGGCTCTACGCCCCATTCAAAAACCCCATGTCCGTACTGTAAACGGAAGGGATTTGAACGCTTTCATTTTGAGAAAGACTGTTCGACAAAAGCGCGCGACGCGAAGTTCAGGACTTCAAATAGTAGCAATGTAAATTCTCTGGCCCCAAAAGGCGTGCACTCATTTGACCTCCAGGACCTACAAGACGAAATACAGCAAATTCAAAAAAACGAATAAGGCCCGCGTTTGTAACTGTTAACGTTGAATTTGGTGGCCACATTGGCAAAGGGTTGTACGACCCCGGTGCGAACGCGTCAATCATTTCACTCAGCACACTAGGTAAGATAAAAAACCATATCTTTGTGCCGAATCAAACAATGTATAACACTACAAACGGACCGGGCCTTATTGCGGGTGTCACAGTGCTTGACATAAAAATTCTGAACATTAGCAAAAGAGTACTCCTGTACGTCCTGGATTCAAGCGCATTTCACTTCGATTTTTTGATTGCTCTTGATCTTATACCTCTATTCCGTTTGGCTCTTGACCATGAGCTCAAGCTTACGCAAGTTCCTCTAGCTCCCCGTATGAAAGTTCCGCCGACAGTTGCAATTAACAACACTTCGGTATGGAGCGATTTCTTCAGTAAAGAACTGTTTCTTGATAAAGTCTCGCACCTTAAAGGTAATGTAAAGAATTCGATTTGCCATCTTATTTACGAGAACTCTCACGTCTTTGCCAAACATCCATTTGATGTTGGCAACGTAACAAAGTATGACTGTTCCATCAACCTTACTAAGAATGTTTATGTAGCAAAAAAACCTTACCGCTGCTCCTTTGATGACCAAGCCGAAATCGAACGGCAATGTAATGAGCTCTTAAAGCATGGCATGATTACAGAATCAAAATCACCTTTTGCATCGCCCGTCACAATGCAGTTTAAGAAAGACGGCTTGACGGGATCCAAAAAGAAAACCCGCATGTGCATTGATTATCGCGACCTGAATAAATTAATTACCCCGGAAAGCCAGCCTTTCCCACTAATTGATGAAATTCTGACACAGACGCAAGGTTGCTCATGGTTTTCGGCGCTGGATATCAATGCGGCATTTTGGTCTATCCCAATCTGTGAGGAAGATAGACCCAAATCGGCCTTTGTTACCCGGCACGGACACTATGAGTGGCGCCGTATGGCATTCGGACTCAAGACCGCCCCAGCCGTCTTTCAGCGCATTCTGTCGGGTATCATTAAAGAATATAAGTTATTAAAGTTTGCTACAAACTACCTTGATGACATTTTGATATTCTCTCGTACGTTTGAGGAACACGTCGTACACGTGCACCAAGTAATTACCGCCGTCTTTAAAGAGGGTTTCCGCCTCAATTTCAAAAAGTGCACTTTTGCCGCTTCCTCAATCCAGTACTTGGGTCACATCCTGGGACCCAACACCGTCAAACCTCTCCAGGATAACCTAGTAGCTATCAATGAATTCCCAACTCCATCCTCCAGGAAAAACATCCATCAATTTCTCGGCAAGGTAAATTTCTACCGAAAGTTCATTCCAGATTCTGTTTCCATTCTCGAACCCTTCCACAACCTTCTCCGAAAAAACACACCCTTTTCCTGGACGGCCGCATGTCAGAATAGTTTCGACAGAATAAAGAAAATTTTAACTTCCGCTCCTGTTCTGGCAGTTTTTGATAGTGCGGGGCCGGTCACTATTTACACTGATGCCAGCGGAATAGGTATCGGCGCCGTGCTAAAACAGACGCAGTCGGACGGTACTGAAAAACCAGTCGCCTACTTCTCGAAAAAGCTGTCAGAATCGCAAAAGAAGAAAAAGGCAATTTATATCGAAAGTATCGCTGTTCGCGAAGCAATCCGTTACTGGCGTTTTTGGCTAATCGGGCGCCATTTCACAGTTATCACCGATCATAAACCTCTCGAAGGTCTGAATCTGAAAGCTCGAACGGATGAGGAACTTGGCGATCTTGCCAACGAACTCCTTCAGTTCGACTTCACCATCCTTTACCGTCCTGGAACATCAAACCACGAGGCCGATTGTCTCTCCCACAACCCAGTCCTCAAACCCCAACCCGAAAACTCTCCTGTCGAACCGATGCTACCGACATTCAATTTTCTTTCCCTCGGCAAAATCAAGCACTGGCAACGGAACATTGTAAAGTCAAGTTTGGACTCGACCAAACAAGGTGTAATTGTACGTAACATTAATGGTACCGATAAAATTGTACTTGACTCGCAAGTAGGAATAAGCTTGATTCGTATTGGTCACTCAAAATACGGCCACATAGGGTCGAGTCATGTAATATCAATTGTAAAGAGATATTTTACCTTCCCGAAAATGTACTCGCTTATTCGTAAATTCTGTACATCTTGTACCGTATGTGTAATGAATAAATCTCGTCGCTCGCAGCGCAGCGCTCAAATGGGCATGTTAGGACCCGCGTCCGCCCCATTTGAGGTAATGTCATTAGACACCGTTGGTGGTTTCGGCACAGGCAGTTCTTCTGTACGTTATATGCACATCCTTGTTGATCACTTTACTCGTTACGCCTATATTTCCTGCTCCAACGGACAATCAGCAAAGATATTGTCAAGACTTGTTGATTCAGTGCAGAAGAACAACCAGATTGGTATTCTTCTCACCGATCAATATGGCGGACTATCTTCCGATGAGTTTGAATCATATTGCTCCCATTCAGGAATTCGTCACGTTTTTTTCGGCGGTCGACAGCGCGTTCTCCAACGGATTGAATGAACGCCTTAATCAGACGTTGGTTAACCGCATACGATGCGTAAAGCACGACAAAAACACTCCCTTGCATAAGAGTTGGTCGGCGATTGCAAGCGAATGCGTTCGCCAATATAACGACTCTCCACATTCCGTTACACGTTTTCCTCCTTCGTACCTGTTATCCGGCATTCCCGTCAAAGTTGTCCCCGACATCCTCTCCCCATCAAACAATATTGTCGAAGACCAAAAGTTAGCTTATAATAATTCTATGAAATACCACCTAAGGAACAAAGAACTGTACGATCGGAGTAAATCTGACATAACTTTTGCTGTTGGAGACATTGTTTACGTCGACAATGGAAGTAAACTAAATCGTAACAAACTCGACAGCTTGCGTATCGGCCCGCACAGAATCACTCGTAAAGTTTCAAACAATGTGTTTGAAGTCACCGTAAGTAACGGCCCGCTAGGAAAACGCTTGTACCATGCCAGTAAGCTGCTACCTTCTCCAGCAAACTCCTTCTCCGTCACTTCCTAGTTGAAGAGCTTTCTTCGCTCCTAAATGAGAGGGGAGGGGGGATGTAAGATTCCTCTCTTCTCTCGTAATCTTGTCTTTTCCTGTCCCTACATTTATCCGCTCTTCCTGTCCTAGCTGGCTCTCGTGTTGCCGTACACTCGCTCACACACTGGCACGAATAGAATAGCAATTTCAGCAGTGTACATGACGTTGCAACGTAGCACGCGTTTCATATTTCATTATTCCGATTTTCTCGCCTAAGCTTACACTTTGCCATTATGCAGTTTTCGGGCA
The DNA here is from genome assembly GCA_031841125.1 of Acanthococcus lagerstroemiae. Classification (NCBI taxonomy): domain Eukaryota; kingdom Metazoa; phylum Arthropoda; class Insecta; order Hemiptera; family Eriococcidae; genus Acanthococcus; species Acanthococcus lagerstroemiae. The sequence continues at coordinate 35,050,154 of CM063108.1, read as the reverse complement.
TTCGATGTAATGTTGCACTCGATGTAATGTTGTACGTTTCCACCCGACGACTTCGTTTTCGAATTCGTTTGGTTTTTGTAAAATAAATGCATTCTTACGATTGTCGTCGTTTGCTCTTTGCGAGTGAGATCCTACGGATCTTATATATGTACATTCATACCTTAAGCGTTCTGATTGGAAAACCCATTTGACCCTGGAAAAAAGTGGGTTCAAAATAGTAACTTCCTCTCCTTTGGAACGCATTGCCTCCGAATCTGCCCTCTCTTTCATCAAGCCTGCCTTTTCGACGAATTATGTCTTAGTCGGTCGACCTGAGGCTGAAGTAGGGATGTGAAATACATATATTAGGTTTCCGTGAAACCGTTGATGTGACAGATTCCGCGTGCTGGATGTAGGGTTGGGTAAATGGAAGAGATTTTGTGGGCAGATAACGAGTGAGTAAGGCTGTAGAGTGTTGGTGCCTGGTGTCCTGGGACTTGTATTGGATGTGGCGCTGTCAGTTGCTCGTTTTACGCCAGCAATGTTCCAGTTATAAATAAGAATTACTGAAAGAGCATTATCCTAATCAGAATTAGCCGTACGTGGTGGATTATCTCGTATTTCGCAGGGGCTCGCGGCGGTATTGGAATCTATTGGAAGCGTGTCTCAACGATGTCGCGGGTATTCTGAAATTTCCTAATTAAACTTCACGTTTCATTACTTATTCAAGGTCATACGGCCATTAGTTATTTAGTAGGCACGCCGAATTACGTACAGACTGTGTATATCAGTGTTGGCCTCTTGGGAACACCTCGTAGAAATTTGAAGGATTCGACGCTGGCTCTAGTTCCGGATATGTGACGTCTCTGATTTTGGACCTATATCTGCGTTTTATTTTGCGTATGCAGAATGTCGGAACAAGTAAACCTTTATTCGGTGTATGATATGTTATAGGCATATTTGAAACGCGAATTCATCTCAGCACGTATCAACAGAGAATTACGCAATAAGCGGATAAAATATCGGCGAACAAGTGTGTGTGTGTTCGTTCGTATATATTATGTTCGGTGTTGTAACGCATACAGCGGTATGAATAATTGGTAAGCGGAGGCGAGTAATACGGGGAGGAGACGAAGCAATATTTGGTTGAGCAGGACCCGCGGATAGCATTCATATAATCCACGATTGCCAAGGTTAAAAGTTCTGCCCGCACGCCACACCACACCGATTATTAATCTGTGGTTAAGTCTGGTATAAATCACATTACTTTTCACTTTTTTTCGCTGAGTGCGCTTCTTGTGTTCTGTAGGAACTGTATGGGTTGATGGATGTTTCTGTTTTGAGATTCCTAAATCCTATACCTCGTGCAGTTTGAATCAGAGACTTCAGGGTGTACAGTGCTTGTGCGAAGTCTCAGACCTTTTCCATAGAAGTGAAACAGTCGAGCGAGGAGTTGTTTATTTTTTATTGATCATAAATTGTAATGCGATGTGACCTCTTCCCTTCTTCCTTGGCGCATACGTAGGGATGAGCGAGAGTTACTGGAAAACTGGTCTGATAGTTTTATTTAAATTACATTAGCCACCATGACGAACGCAGTACGTTTAGATGTGCGGAGGTAATAGACTGTGAGAGGAGCTTGGTTGTCAGAAGACGGTGATTTTTTCTGCCGTTTATTGATTTCGAAGCAGCTGATCAAATATATCGATAGGAGAACTTGATCCAGTTTACGCGAGTAAGGTATAGCTAATAGACCTACATCTGCATTTCAACTGTGCACTTCCACGGATTTTAACTATAGAAACGTCAACTTCTGCACCTACAGTTCGTGTCGACATTCAGAGTTTCTGAAGAAGAATGAAGTATACCGTATCTGGGTGAAGTCGCACCCCCCGGTGTTGATAACCTAGGGTAAACTATCATCCCTATCGTAAGAAAATGTATTTCTCAGTGATTCTTGCTGAACTAGAAGAGGGTCGGTGGGACCGCAGTCTCGGCCGGCAATTTTCAACTCAGTCGTGAGATGTATAAAAGGACTCCCGTCATGTAATGCTTTCGCATTGAGTCCACCCCGGATAATGTTGCACCTATCCAGAGGTGACGATAAAAGTTATGGGGGGGGGGAGAGCACAAGAATTTCAAAAATTTGTTTTGAATTATACTGATAGATTAGTTGGATGCATTCGATTTCCTGAAAGCGGGGAGGATTCAGTTGGAAATGAGATTCTCTCAGGGACGAAGGACTTTAGAAGGCCCTCGCGTTTTACACTCATTGGGAAGACTTACAGGGAGTTAAAGTTCCTTGGCAGAAAGTTTTCGCGTTTAGCACTCATTGGTAAGACTTGCAAAGAACCAAAATTACCTGAAAGGTTGTAGAAAACCTTTTGGGCTAATCCTCCTCAAATTCCGTCTTTACACTTAACATACCCTTGAGCTCAGTGTTGATCCAGCTAGATGTTACTTTTGATACGATAAAAGTTGCAATGTCGAGCTGAACAAATCTTCGAGTGTCAAACACCCTGTGTAACGGTTTTATCGAGGAAATGCACTGTCTAGTCATCTGTCCCGCGTGTCGCGTTGGCGTTCCAGATGGTCCGCATCGACCTCAAGTAGCATCGTCGATCACCTGCGGTTGGTTAGTTGATTCTCCATTTCGATGTCGTGTCGATATTCGAGGCTGGACAGCGGCATCACCTTAAGTGGTTATTACAAGACTGAGTTGCGGCATCGTTCAATGTCATTAAGCAATAATGACAGCAACGGTAACGGCGTGTACGCGTACATTACCGCAACTGCATGTGTACACGCGTTGTCCATGTGACAAAATCGTGTTTTCAACACAGCTGTGTGCGACCTGTTCAGGTGTACTAATCAATGCGACCCAGTCACGGCATAAATGACCGTTATTTAAGGTATTTCCTGATAAATGTGTTCCGCTCCCGGTCTGATCACCCGGCAGCGCCGATACGTAACGCCAAACGCTACCGAGCTTTCAAGTTCCTCTTGTCTCTCTCGGTCCTCATTTCCCGTGTATAGTTATCGATCTAATAGTCGGAAAACAAGAAAGAAAACGAGAAAATAAAAAAATGTTCTGTTAGCACCACAGAAAGGTTCTGATAAAGCACTAGGTCGATGTGTACGATGAGTTTTTTCCGGTATAGGCTGGGTTCGTTGCTACGCAACTACAATAACCTGTCGTAAGTTGCACGTTTTCGGATGGATTTCGTTTTTTTCGAATGTAAATTAAAACGTCGAGGTAAACATCGTGTTTTTGAACTTGCTCAAAGTAATGCCGTATTGCCGGTCCAATATCTACCAATATCTGTTAATGAAACAACAGTCGTAACTTCGTACAGGTTTTGGTCAGTCATTATAGCCAGGACATCACAGCTGTTCTTTTTTTTCAATCAGTGCCTAGTATAGCCGATACAAAGTGCCCAGTTTCATTCTGAACGTGCGAATTTCAGAAATAGAGTTAAAAGGAAAGCAGATGTCTCATCAGTGCATCAGTAAATTGATTGGTGTAACTTCGAGATATCGATTTTCAGAAGTGAGCTGAGCTTGACCCGAGTAGAATCTGAAATATTGATTGTAGGCAGAGATTAATTAAGAGTGATGCACTTGAAGGTCGCAAATAGAAAGCTGTTTTCTTGTATGTCAACTCGCCACTACCGATTGCAATACCAAATTCATCTCATGCTAACCCTGCATTGGGATGGACTTGCTCCTCTTGGCTTCAGTTACATTCGGTAGTAGATGCAAGAGGGTTATGAAAAAAGTATGGCAGATACTCAGTTCGATGAGAATGTTGTCGACAGGGATGGCCGAGATCACTGAAAAGATTATTATAGGTTTTATCACTTTGCTGATCTTGATAGGTATTATTTGCAAATACATGGGACAGCCGATCTCAGGTCTGCGCAAAAATCACCATATCTTGGCTAGTGTACAATGATCTTGATGATCTTTTGGCCACGACGAAGTTCATTATTGGTTGGCGAGCTCCAACTATTGCCGGTGCACAGTTTCGCCGACCAGACTATGAAGAAGAAAACATAGACGACCGGCCTTTGATGGCTTCCAACCATCTAATCAGTAGAATGTCAGCAGATTCACTTGTGGACATGAAATACGTTTTAAGTTCATTCAGTATGTCGACTCACCCTTTCCATAGTATAAAGAGCGTACCCATTGGTGTGAACTCGTTTGTTACCACCTGATGACATATCATTATTTGCTCTAGATTCAGATGTTCGTTTGTTTGTTTGTCTGGCACCGCGCTTTTAATCCTAACTAACGAAGAAGTTAGTTAACTTGCGGCGGGACTGCATGTCCACTTGGTAAAGATTTACTATTGCCTAATATCGCCTGTTGGCTGAATGGTATCCTGTCCGTCTCGCATTCTTTTGACGCGGATTGACTCTTAGTGTCGGAAAAGCTATTAAATAGGTTCCAACTCTCTCCTCACAGTACTTTGGAAAATGGTGTGACCACAGTACCAATCGTGGTGGATCCCCGCCACTTTTCAGGAACTAGGCATTATATATGCAGAACATGTTACCACCAATATCTGAAGGATTGATACTGCGTTGTGCAGGGCTTGTGGGTTGCTTATTGAGCGTTTTGAGAACCGTGACTGGTGATGATTCACGTAGGCATATGTCTTTGGCACATAGTAGGAAATTCTTTAACGCAACAAAGCCATGGCAAACTGCCCTGACTAATCTGCCATAAAAGCTGCATGTCTGAAAATCATGCTGTCACACACCCTGACATAAGGTAAAAGGAATGAGTAGATTCAGTATTTGCCCAGTGGTGTGCCGTATCAAAGGAAAGAGTTTCTTCCGTCAGCTAGGACGTTCAGTGTTTTTTCTTAAAGTTGATGAACCTTTTTGACATATCCGGTAGACCTTGATCGAGTTATTTCTTCTGAAAAACCAACTCGCTGATGTCATGTATAGTCAGCTGGCATGGAGCTATAGCTTAGTAAACCAATACAAGTCTTTACAATTAATGTATGAATCGTTCAATCTATCGAAATATAAGGTATGTGTAAACGCCACTGAAGTCCGTGTAACCGGGTTTCCTCGCCGACAACCGTTACAGTTCCCATAAATCCAATGAACGAATCTGATTATATTTCCGGTTACGGTACATGTATCTTGAGTACCTGCATGTACTTTAAATGAGGCAACTTTAACGTCGGTTTCTAGCGTCCCACACGTACCGTGAAATGAAAGAACGGAGCGGTCCACTTCACGAAACTTCCGTTGTTCGATGAGGATGTTGGTACGGGTCGTGACGCCGCGCCGACACGATTACCGTATAATGCATCCGATCGACGCATTGTGACGAGAGCTGCAAATGAAAGAAATGAAACTGTCGACCGGATCTCGACAGCGATTTTATTCCGTTATTTCTCCCAAAGATGTCCACAGAAGTACGTGTGTACGCCATGGGCGTAACAGGATTCTCCATATCTGGTGAAAACATCAGCCCGTTCTCTTTCTTTCCTGAAATGAAATTGATGAAGTTAAATCTCATTGAAAACTAAGGTGTTCGTGTGTGGTGCTCCCAGGAAACTCGATGACGCTTCTGGTGGATTGGTTTCACCGTGTACGACGGTCTTGAAGGTATTTCATTGCGCTGAGGAGACTCGGTTTGCCAAAATGTGTAGCCAAAGTTGAAGAGACATGATGAACAATCGATTTAATCCCGTGCATTTCCTGTAGAATGTCTGTATCAGAAGCTCAGCGCAAGACGTACATAATTAAGTTACGACTGCCTCTTCATACGCAACTGCGTGACTCGCGAGTATTAAGGTAGGTGTACCCATCAAGGCCCACTAACAGAAGATTCTCTTTTAGGCGTTTTGAAAGTGTATTGTGTTCAGTTTTTTTTTTGGGGGGGGGATGACAGTAGAGGGTAAGATCTACCAAAGGACACCTTTGAACTTCTAATATGGTGCATCATAGCTCTCAGATCTTTATTTGAAAAAAGGTCGTCGATGGGCCTTATTAGGAACACGTGTAAATTAAGGCCCAACCTAAATCTTAATATAAGGCCCAACCTAAATCCTAATGAGGCCCAACCTGTAATTTCATTAAAAAATAAAACATAACATTACAGTCAAATAAATTCCTTTAATTCAGTTCAGAAAAGAGAACATCGTCGTCGTCTGCTGCAAAATACCATCTTCTAGCTGTTGCTGCGTCCACTCACCTCTTTTCTTACGTTCAGTATTCATATTGCAGCACTGAAATACAAAAATGATAGAACTTACCTGGTTGGGCCCTAATAGAGCATTTCGACTTTTTTCCTTCAAAACTGAATATCTCGATAATTAAAATCTCTTAGCTAGTAATTCTTGCAGCAGCTGCTAATGTACAATCACATCTGCATATTCAATTATATCGGATACATTAATTTACTTACTCGAATAAGCGATGGAGAAAATGAATTTTAATAATTCGCCATTTTTTCATGCATCCGAAATTTCGATCATCGATATCTCACAAGTCACAACTCAACGAAGATTTAATGATAAAAACAGTCCGGTTGTGTTGCCAAATAGCAATAGAACAACATCTAGCTCGTGATTCCACACTAGCAAACATACCCTTCAAAATCGGTACATTGGGCCTTAATAGTGTACCGGGCCTTAATGGGTACACCTACCTTATGTCATGTATTTAGTTCGAAATATTGAAGTGTATTCTTATTGTTACTTGAGTATTATAAAGAATAAAAAAGAACATCTTTGAAAAGTAAAATACTTGTTTGGGAAAATTAAAGACCACTATAATATGTGTGATGGTTGATCAAGTTGGGCGATTCTTCCATTATGTTCGATTGGCTTCAAATTGCCTAACGTTAGAACGCAGGCTATTTGAATACTTATACGCTCTTTAATGAATAATTTCGTAGTGTTTTTTTTTTTTTCACTGGTTTAAGGCAACTGTACTGTGATAGCTTTCCAAAGCGAAATGGAACGCTGGCATATTTAATTGACCCTGAACTTACGCACTCGAGGAATCATCGACCGTGTGTTGGTGAAGTATCGCCTAACTCGGCTCGTCCTGAACCAGTTACATTATGCTGACAATTTATACAATTGATATAATTATTAAGATCGAGCGCAGATTTATTAGCCTCGATTGCCATCTGTGCGATAAATCGTTTACGAAAAAAAAAAAGTTCTTTTCTCTCTTCTGCTCTTTCTCTAACCGGCTTATTTGAAATAGGTAGAAAATACAGCGTGTCTACTTGCCAGTGGCTCGGCTGTTGCAATTTTCTGGGTCATTAACATTTCAGCTGTTTCTGACTTGAGCGCGATATAGATATACATGCGAGTTGTGTGGTGTGTGTAACTTGATGTGTGTAACTAATACAAAGTTCGGCTCGGCGTGACACAAACCGCCGAAGATTGCAACAGTGCAGTAGTGTCGTGTGTGCGTGTGCCAGACCTCATACCCTTTGTCACGCCTTCTATATAGCCGACGTCGAATACAGGTAAACTATAAATATATGTACGTACGCACTGGCCCTCTATTAGTCTTCGGACTTCGGGCGAACAAAATTGCTAATGAAAGGGAAAAAGAAAACAAAAAACGATATAACGAAGGAGAAAAAAAAAGAGAACAACCGACGAAAATTGGATTCTAGAGCGATTGCCGGGCGTAATTAGGCCACGTGATGTGCGTAGCGGTAGTTTGTATGCGGGTGCGCAATTATGAGAACATTTGCTGTATATCTGTTAGTTAACGAATATACCGAACAGTTACCAACGTTTTAGAGAAGTTCCATGTTGAATAACGGGAGCCACATTGACACTTGCATTTAACTCGGCATAAGTGATAACGGTGTTACAGAACCTCCCGATAGAGCTGTAACTCCGAGAGTAGTAAATGTCCATGATTTTGCGATAATTCAAACGCATAAATTATCTGGCTATAGTAAAGCACCTGGAAACCCCCGAGTACTGAAATCCGCCATTTTGAGTCGCTTGGCGCCCGATGATTTACAATTTACTGCGCGGAACGTTCTGTGTATCGAATTGTGAATATCGGGCATCAAGCGACTCAAAATGGTGGATGTCCGTACTCGGATGTTTCTAGGTGCCATAGCTATAGCTGTCATAACTCGAGGTAGAATGTCGCTTTCTAAAATCACTTGAAAATTGCTATCAAAAGGACTAAGAATTCTGGGTGTTTGTTGGAGGGGTCGTAGAACTGAGATGTTATGTATTAAAAGATTTTAAGGAAGACAACGTTTATTCGATAGAACACCTGCAAGATGATATGCGATTAATAATGATTAATAATTGATATTTGATAACTGGCAGTGTAGCCACTTATAAGATACTACAATACAATTTCTTCCCTACATAAAAAATTAGCAATATATTTACCGATTTAACAATTAATTACATCGGTTTATAGATTTAAATGATTAACTGCTTTTCTCTGTCTCTGTGATCTGCGGAGTTTTGCCCCTGGTACCTCTTCCATTTGCGGTGTATTCGGCTCTGGCACCACATTCGAATCCCGGTGCAACAAAGATCGCCAAATCCTACAGGAGGCGTATGTGTGACGAGTATATCCGTATCTTCCGATATTAAATTCCATTTTGATATTTCCTAGCCTGTTGTTGCACTAGGAGGGAGGTGTTAATGTCGGTAGTTCATCGTCCTCAAATGTTACCCGCTTCACATTTGTTCTCCGAAGTTGGTGGATATGCCGTTTGATCAACCGGTTGTTGTCCAGCTTCACGGTGTAATGTAGTTTGCCTAGTCGCTCGATGATCATTCTGTATTGCCACTTCGGCCCATCGTAAGATCTTCTCTGGACTCTCTCTTTCTCCTACGCGGAGGTCTCTAGTTTTGAGTATAATTGATTCTTTTTGTTCCGGCGATGTAGTCTTCGAGCTTGCTTTGAGACTATCGAACTAAGTCCTTGATTTATAGCCTAATATCATCTCGGTAGGTATCTTATCTCCTGCTACAGGGGTGTTCCGGTTGAAATGATACTCGAAGAAGCTTAATCAAATCAACAACTTTCTAATGAAAACGAGAAGCAAAACTTGGCCAGGGAAAAGAATCAGCTATACTCCGTGAATTTCTCAGTTCCATCATTCAAGACTTCATGATGGGTTTGTATCCCATCCTCGTCGCCAAAAAATTGTCATGTATTGAACGGAATACAACGTTTATTCGATAGAACATGAGATGTTTGAAAGCATGCAAGATGGTATTCGATTAATAATGATATTTGATAACTGGCAGTGTAGCCACTTATAAGATACAGTAAATCCATCTCCTGCTTCATGGTCGACTAAACAATCCCATTAGCGCTAATGTCAGGGGGTGAGAGGTGGATGAGGCTTCAAATTATCATTAGCGGTGTGACTTCATCATACGCCATCTGTACTCTCCTCTTCAGTAGAATGGTGCCCAATACGTCAAACATAATTAAGTACATAGTTTGTTCTTCGACATAACCTGTGTCTCAGACTGACGGACCGAAATGACCGTATAAAATATCAGAAGTTCAACTTAAGGAACCTGTGTTAGTCCATCCAAGTATAAAATATCGGTAGTCCATTTCTTGGAAATGGTGTTGGTCCATTCAACCTTACTGTGTTCTACCTTCAGCCTTATTGTTGTTGACAAATGTGTCATATCTGATGCGTAAATACCGCTATTTCTACATATCCTTTCAGCAAATACCTAGTGGCTTTTAGAGAAGAAATACAGCTCAACTGTTCACCAGTTACCCATTCAGTGATATCAGTACCGACATACTAATCGCTTAGCACATAAGGGAGCTTGATTCATTTATTTTGTTGCGAGTATCCGGGTATAGAAGTATCTGATTGAAACAATATAAGCATAGCAAGTTCTGAAAACTTGCAAAAATGTGAGAAAGTAAAATAGGTATCCGGTTCTCTGAAACAGTTAATGTAGCTCAAACTTTTTTTTGTGTTGAAAATCGAGTTCTTTTCATCAAGAAGCTCGAAATCTCTGAAGATATCAAGAGTAACCGTGCGTTTGCTTTATACAGAGCCAGAAAGGCCACTATGTACTGGCTGTCTGTTACTGACAGTTGTAGTTGGCAGTTCGTTTCCCAGTGTGCTGTACCCGTGATATCTAATCATTACCAGAAGTAATTACTGGAGCAATACTAATACTGTCAGTGTCAGCATCCGTGTAGAATACCTGATTGGGCACTTCAGTTCGCACGTCTAACGGTCCAGGACTGTGTACGGTAGTACCAGACTCCAAAGCTAATGATGTCACGTCTCTATAGTCTGTCTAAATTTATACTGAAAAGCACTATCACTTTTTACTCTTCTCGGAGGCTTCGAGTTCTTTGTTGAAAATAAATTTGTCTCGAGGGTTCTCTGGCTGTTTCAACCATTCTATAGAACAAGAACTAAAACTTCGTATGTGAAATGACATTTTCTTGTTCTAACATTCTAGGCTAGATACAATACCAGTCATTTTAGTACAAATACCACACCCCGCTTTTACATTCAAATTCTTCCCTTTGGTACTGTTCGGAAGGCTTCTGCTAGTATCGTGTCCCTGCGAGAGTTCATGAGGCTCCATTCGAGCTATAGCTTCTCATTTTCACGTCTTCGAATCGACGAATTTTATAGTATGAAATTTTCATTTCTCACACTTGTATGGTGTCATCATCGAAGCGGTTTCAACCAGTTGCAAGTGAAAAGCTTTCATTTTCACGACTTCGAAGCCTCGTTGACAACATACCGCATTTCAGTTTCTTCAGATCATTATGGTTGATCGTCGTTCGTATGCAGGTACGATGGACTCATGTGAGAATGTTGAGAATGCACCGTCGAAATTTCGGTCAGCTCTTCCAATTTTACGTCCTGAGCTCGTCCCGGAGCTGGTCGTGTGTACAATTCAATGAAATGAAAGAAAAAATTATTTTCGTAAGAGGAAATGCTGCCTACGCCTTTCATTAGCGCAACCTACTTTCTTTCGTAGGAGAAATTATCATTTGTGCTGCCGCCGCCTTCCCTCTCTTTCACTTTCTTGTCGTAGCTTACACGTTACAGTACCGCTCTTGTTTCTCGGTTACTGTATTCGACACATCATGGTTTCTTTGTGTGCAATGAAAGAATAATCATTTCAAGATGATGCAGTTACGAGAAAGTTTGTACGACTTTGGTTTTTGTGTTCTGTAAGGAATGGCAGCGTACGCTTTATCTTCCATTGGGAATTTAAAGATCGAGTGGATAAGCTAGATGGGAAAATGGTGTCGAGGGTGTTCACGAGGGGTAGAGGGGGTTTCCTAAAGGGTCAAACTCGACTCCAGTTGGTAAATTCAAGAAGATGAGGACCTTTTTCTCCTCTTTTTATTCTGCTTGCTGATGGTCGGATTTGTTCAGTTCGAATAATTAGGATCTCTTCCCTTTCTGAAAAGTCGGTCTAGTATGCCACGGGATGTTTGAATCAGTTCTGGCTATGAATGTTTGCCATGTTGATGTCAAACTGGCGTCATATTCGAAGTAGAGATGCAGATCTCGGGGAAAAGATATTAATTGAGACAGAATCATCAAACTATATGTAGTGCCTCTAATAGAATGATCAGTTATATAGACCTCATGTTTCCCTTTGATCGGTTTCCATTGTTTGGTTGCTGTTCGGCTGCCAGCTCTTGCGAAACAAAAATGTATCAGGTGACCTGGTTAATACCAGTGTTCGACTAAAATGCAGACCTCGCATGAGAAACGAACTGTCTATAAATTAACTCACTGGATTAGGGTATCGGTATTTCCAAGAGGAAGAATGTTTTGTTATCAGTTGGCATTGTCAGGCAGGTCTCGTTCGTGTTGCCTTGCATTTCAACAATATTTTGTGTACTACTGGAAGCAGGGTTGCCGCAGAGGATTTTCCTGGTGCCTTGCAGAACATGAGGATTTTATTAAAGACTTCAGTATTTTGAGGAATTTTTTAGGTGACGAGAATCATATTAAATGCCCCTATTCTAAGGTTTATGAGTATTTGATGCCTTGTGGCAGTTGAGTGTAAGTACAATGCTGGGAAACGAAATTAGAAAAAATAACAGTTTTAAAGTTTTATATTTTAGGGCTGTTATGACATGTATTAATATTAATGTTTCATTGCTGTATTGCTTACGTTGAAAATTTTCGAAATAATTACCAAAACTATAGACGGTGGAAAGGTGCAAGGTTGTAAACTGGTTGTAACCCTCATTTGAATTGTCCGGGAAACGAGATTTAACTCTCAAGTTAATACTGATGATACTTTATGAAATCTCTGCAGCAATTTTTGAATCCTACTGAAAAGTACTATTACATGCTGTTGCCTTTATAAAATAACTTTCATAAATCAGATATCATGTTACAGTTGAGAGGAAAGACTCTAATCCGTAAAATATGAAGTGCTATTCAAGAGACAAACTACATTCAACAATCAGTTTCATCTCTTTCATCTTCCAAGTCCAGTTTCGCGATTTTCTTCCCACTCAGTGTTGGACTGGCGATCGCCAGAGGCCAGCCGAAAGTAAAGTTTTAAAGGTAGCTGTTAGCAGGAAATTTGATTTTACGAGTAGATCAAAATTTCAGGCATGTTCTTTAATGAAGAATTGGGAGAAATTTGATACAATTATTACCGCCGTAATTATTTTAGATTTGTTTTTTGTCACAACTCCTGTTTCAAAATATTTGCGGTCTTCTTCATTCGATTATCTACGAGCATGGGAAATGGTGGAAGAACTGAGCTCCCAAATCGAAGCCAAAAGAAATGAAGCATATGTCTTTAAATTACACCTATGAAAAAACAAAATTATTTGTGAGAGAATGTAATCAATATTTTGCAAAGGAAGAGGCGGATGAACTTGAATTTGAAGGCATTAGTGATGACGGATGACAATGGATAAGAAGAGGAATGTGAGCTTGAACTGAGGGAAACTTTGTCAATAGAGATAGAAGAAAATTTTGCACCTCGTAGAATTCCTAAAGGAAAAAGAGAAGCGATGAGCAAGCTAGTGATGAACGACCAGAATTAGGCTTCTTCGTAGATTTTCGTGTGAATATTTTTTATACCTTTATTGACAGTGCTCAAGGAAGTATCAAGGAGAAGTTTATTCCGAGTAAAGATTTATATATGGATTGTTCGTGGTTGGATCCAGAAAAATTTGACGAAATTTCAAACATGAAAAGTATTTCAGAATTTCTTACGCCAACTTTTGTAAAGATGAGTGAATTAACAGGCTTGAGCAGAATATCTTTACTGGATGAACTCAAGCAATTTGCAGGGCAGTATGATAGCTTGACTCAAAATTGGCGGAGATTTTATGCAGCTACAGCAGCAGTAGGTCATCAAGACAGAGGACAGGTTGAGGATGATCAAGATCAAAATTTGGAAAGTTCAGCATCTGAAGAAAAATTTGATTCAGATTCCGGAATGAGAATGACAGCTCAAGTTCACCATGATGAAGATAAAAATTGTGCCTCATCTTTTTTTAAATTTTGTGTGTATTAACAACTGTGTCTGGAATCTTTAACGATTTAGACGCAGCTATAAAATTTATACTTTCGTTGCTCTGCTCCCAAGTGTATTGCGAACGGTGTTTTTCGAAGTTGAAAAAGCTCAAGGACTGTTCAGGAAATACTCTTGGCCAAGAATTATTAAACTCTTTACTATTGATGTTGGTAAAATCTGATCTTCTAAAAAATATTAATGTTGATGAAATTATTGACCAGTTGGGCAATCCTCAGAAGAATTAAAGAGACTACTATTTTGATTTTGTTTTGTTGGCAACACTGTCCTTTTTTTTGACTTCAATTCTTATAGAATTATGTTATTGTTTTACTCTTGATTTTTTCTTGTATTCGTTTTTGCATTTTCATAATGAAGTTTAATAGAATTCATTGCAAGTATTTTTTGTCTTTTTATTGAAAATGACTACAGTCTTTTCTGTTATGTTATGCTCGTTTCTTGAAGGGCAGAGGCTCAATGTTCGAAAGTGGGGGGTATGACACGGGGCCCAATGTGTGAGAAGCCAGTCCGACAGTGTTCTCACTATAATATTAAAACCTCAATTAGGATGAAAAAGGAAACCACCAGCAATGCTACTACGCTTGAAGCAGTCGAAAACATAGTTCAGGTTTTTTGAGGATTTTAGCTGTTGGAGAAATTTGAGAAATGAGAATTTCTGAGTATTCTGATCTGACATCCCGGTTTGTAGGCGCACATTAGAACGTATGAGTGTTGTCTGGTCTGTGTCGGTTATTGAATTCTCACTACCAACGATCTCAACGCCAGTCGCAATTATTTGTGCAATGTTTTGACTCTCGATTGTATGTGTACGTCATTTAGACGACTCAGATTTGTTGTCTGGTTGCTGATAATAGCCTCGATAGGATGCGAAAAACATTCAAACTCAGCACCGGATGGTAACCGACTTGTTTGTAAACTACTTTGAACGTTTGGAATACGAGTGAACTTGTCTCTGGTGCTAAATAACGTAAATCGGAAATCCAGTTCCCATTTTATTCGCATGAAGATGACCTTTGGTCCGTGGTCACCGTGAATCCACAGTCATATGGATGAGTTCAAACATGAAAAATACCCGTCTACCGTTGTATCCGCGTGTGTATAGTATAGGTTCATAAACGGAGATTAATCTCTGGCAGAAGTGTCTCTCCTTATCCTCAGCCGCTGTTGCATTATCTGTATCGATTTACTGGATATCGTTATAGAGGCGATAGAACGTTCTGATTTTGAATTTTCGAAAACCGTTGCTCGCGATTCTAATATTGCAATGACAAAATTCATGTTTGCGGACGCGTTTATCGATTCGGGTTTTCACCCGCCTTTCTGACATTTTGCGGTAGGTACACGTTTCCGGACGACTGTACGTGGGGTTTCGGTGAAGGCGCTGTTTTCAAGTGCCGAATGGGGTTAATGTGCTGGAAGCGTTTACGGGGATTTTTTTTAGAACTTCCGGTGTGTCCCTGTTTTTGGGAGATGAGTTATGAAAGTTATTCCTGCGGGCTTATAAATAAGGTTTCCGTGTGGTTACCTCAATGTATGGGAAAGATTGTGTGCGCGTTGTTCGAAGAAAAGCCTAATTACTTCAAGCTTGCCTCGCTGTTCACCGTGCAGCAAAATCGTGCTCTCGCTTATCACAACTATCCTTTTTTTTTTTTTTTTTGTTTCATTGAACAACAGTCGTAAATGAGAATAAATGACATCATCAACACCTTTTAAAGATATTTGCTTGTCTGCTAATCATAATATCGAATCGTACGAAGGCGTTTACTGACAATTCAATCGGTGAGGCGACATTTCATTTGCGAGTGTTCTTGGTCACCTATAGAGTTGTACAACCAACTATAATTCGCTCTCTGACTATTTCGCATTCACCCACGGTCTCTGATAACGGGCATTGTCGTAGGTCAGCCGAACTCGTAGCCGTTTGGTGTAATTATCGTCACTTCTAAGATTGATATCGAGCAGATCCGATTGTCCTAAATACACAAATGCGTACCGGCACACCGCGTACAGAAGGTATTTAATACTTTCCAGCAAGGTTTGGTCGAGTGTAAACGTGTGCTGTTCGTTTGAGAAACACTGATTTGAGTAATTTCTTATCTGCGCGAAGGTTTCATTAACCTTCGATGTGTTTCGCGTACATATAGTGAGTACGAATAATATACAATATTGCGTTGTCTGGTGTAGGCGCAAACGTCCGTGACGAAATTCGCTGGTCGTCGTTCGACCGACGGGTTGGTTGGCATTATCGTGTACGGAGATCGCGATAAATTTCTCGTGTATTTGTCCAATGCCGAAAGGAGCGAACCGAGCCGAAACGCCCTAGGACACTGCGTTTTGTTGCCTCTCAGAGGCATCCTGCTCATGCCGTAATCATGGGCAGATCTCGCGCAGCGCCGAATTCTAACATGGAGGCTTGTGAAAGGGACATAATTGTACACGCGTCTGAGGTCTTGTTTCGGTGACTCTCTGCAGTGAACCTGCGTCTACATCAGAGTTGAGTGTGTACTCAAATCGCAAGGTGCTGTAGATGTCTCCAAAATTGAGGTTCCGAGTATTCGAACGTTGTACGTTCTCTCGCTTTCGCAGTAACCGGACGTTTGTTGACACGTCGAAACCTTCCGAGCTCTCGCCGTTTCGTGAAATGCGTGTAATTAGTGGTGTATGAGATGGGAACTACAAATTCGGAAATTTCAATGGGATTTGCAGACGTCATCGACGAACGTGACAGGAATCAATTAGAATCATTTCTTTAGAATACCATCCACGTGCAGACGAAAGAAGGGAGAAGTGAAACCAATACCTCCTTTTCTTTGACAAACGCGGTATTTCAGCTGGAATGAAATTTTTTTTATTTAAGAAGGTCAATATGAGTGGTTGTTATTAGTTCCCTAAAGATTTGAAACAATCCTTGTGGTGAAACCCGTTACAAATGGGAAATAGGTCGGAATGCTGAAACACTATTTTTCATTGCGTGAAACTTTGATCTTTCTTTGCGTGAAACATAAAATGCGGGCAAGTCCTCTCCCTTTTAAGAAAGTTACTGGACGTTTAGAACTCGTATACTAAAAATGACGATCGCTCTGTGGCTAAGTGGTATTGTGCTCGCCTCGCATCCTTGCGACGCGAGTTTGATTCCCAGAGCTGGAAAGCTTGTGAACATGTGAATAGGTTTTATTTTCCCGCAGCATCCTTGTGAACAGATCTACCACAGTACCAATCGAAGTGAATAGATAGCGCACTCTGCAGTCCCCGTTTGTTCTCAGGAACGTTAGGAACAAAGCATTATACTCGCAGAACACGTTACAACCAATAACTGAAGGATTAGTGCTGTGTTTTGTGTGACTTGTAGGTTGTTACTCAAATTTTGAGCGCGTGGCTAGTAACAAACAATTCACGTACGCATAAGTCGCCAGCACCATGAGGAACAACTGAAAGGCAACAAACCGCGGGGAATCCAATGGCAAACTATCTCAGATAACCTGCCATGATAGCTGTATGAAAATCATTCGATTATTACGCCCTGACATAGGGTAAAGAAGACTGAGGAAATGAACTCTGAAAGTAAACTTCTCGCGTAACCCAAGCAGCGCTTCTGTCACTTGAAGGTCAAGGTCTAATACGCTATGGTGACAGTGCCACCTCCCTTAATTCAACACTCAGAATATCTCTGAATCACCAGGACTGGTGACTATTGTGCGTGGAACTCCATTAATCGGGCGACATCGAGTGTCGAATTTGAATGCAGATGAGCGTACTTCAGATTTGAAACATATCGGCTTGACCTTCACCGACGGCGTCTCCTGCTGGGAGGTGTCCTTGTGGCTGGCCAGCATCCATCGTGAGAATCTCACCGGCTTTGCCGAGCTCGCACGTGCTAGCCAAAAGAAAAGTTCCTGTACAAATGACGACCCCTGGCGAGCCTCTAAGGCGACGCCTACGTTCGACGTCAAACAGACATCGACATACAGAAATCAACTTTTCGAGTTTTCGAAACGTGCTGTGACCGGTCAGTAACACCCACCGCCGAGCTACCTGTGCCGTTGTACGAGCGGTGCTGATAACGCCAACGCCTCGTGCTTTGAAGAAGAAGCAGTCGTCAGTTTTGAGGGAGAGTTTCGTAAAACTTATTTTTGAAAAACGACGATCGACGAAACTGAAAAAGAGAACGGACGACAAACAAGTCGGTTCTTCGTAATCCTATGTATACGTCTGTTACCCAAGCCGTGTGGAGGTTTATTAACCAATTTGAACGACGACAAACAGTTTCTAAACTTTTTTAATTATTGCGATGTGTTGGCTGTCGGCTGTGTGTTGGTACGCAACGCAAATGAAGAAAAGGTAACGAAAATAAGGTAAACGTCGTCCAAGACAACAGTGAACGTCATTGACTAATTACCATCTTTATGGCATATATAATCTATTAGTTTATTTTCCCTCGTCTCCGCCTTTCAGTTGCTCGGTTTTATCACTCGAAACCTATAATTGTTGTCGAGCAATAACGAAAGTGACAGTGAAAATGTTGGATACGTAATAAGCTTCAACATGCATGTTTGTGTGTTCGAGCTTGTATGGTGCTTGGCAGTCTGGTTTGAATTGATAAATTATTGATATCGTTATTGGTGATCGCGTATATGAAATTATGTTCAGTTCTCAGTTCGTAAATCTCTTTTCAAATCGAGCACAGTGCTGATTTTCTATACGCAGGCATCAATATCACATGTTCAATTCGAACTTTCTGTTGGCGGCGTAAATAGGTTTGAAGATAGAAGGTGGAAGCCTTTTTTAGATACTTGCTGGAGAAGGACGTGATTGTTGGAACCTTGAAAATTTAGCTTGATGAAATCGCATTGTGTGATGTTCGGAGTGAAGATACCCAAAACTCTCGTGAATTGAGAGGAATTAGTTATTAACTAACGTAGGCTGCAGGAGCTGTGGACAACAGGTCTGAATTCTGAATTCGATATTTGTGGAGTTGGAGTTGATGGCATTTACACATTGGAACTGGAATTTGGATTACTAAACCTGATAGAATGCTGTTCTCGAATTACTGATCAGCTGGAGAGTATATGATCGGGTGCGAACGCATGAGGAGAGCAAGTGGCTGATTGCCCCTTACTGACTGAAAAATTCGAACTGGAAATGCTCCACAAATGATTGTCCGATGCGGAAATTTAGTGAAAACAATTTGATATGAAGCCCTTGAGCTAACGTATTCGAATGTACTTTGAAAACTCAGTCTCCAACTCTCGCCTCCAGAATCAAGTACAAATGACCACCAATCAAACCGAAGGACGTAAAAAAAGAATGAAGAAAGGAAAGATAGGAACGAATTAATAATGGAATTATCGAAGAAAAAGACAGTTTTATATTTGAAGATAACGTACAAATATTACGCCTCGAAATCCAGAAATTCGTTTGTAATGCCTAAACCCTGCTACGACATAAGGAAATCTGAAGATTAGTTGAAACTTTTGACGATCCTTGTGAAATTGAAGACGAGAAGTAGCTGACCTCTTTGAAAGTAATCTGTAGAAATCTCCCAGGTTATCCCAGTGGAAAGAAAGCTAATGGCTCCAAAAGTTGATTGAAATGTAACGCTGAGAATTTTTAATCGGCTGACAAAGCTAAGTATATTTTATCCACCTTTGAAACTGAGGTTGGCTGAGTGTAAATTTTTACTTTAGTTGACATCCGTTCTACTTCTGATACTAACAAGGAAGTTGGAGTACTTAGAGCAATAATGAGGGCTGCCAGCAGTATTTAAGTCACATTGCAGGTACGCGTTGCCTAGTGGAAGAACATAATATTGTTTCACTGTCAACTTCGACGTTTGTGTGTGGCCAAGCCTGACTCAGAGCGCTTCCAGAACGCAACTAAACGCACAGGTTTCGTCGCGTTGAACATGCTAGTGTGTTTTTATGTTGGTAATTAACACGGAGGCGGAGCAAGTCGTGCAGTGTTACGCGCAGTACGGAAAAAGTGTTAGATCCGACGCACACCTTGCTGGCCTATACGAGTATACATGTACAAGGATTGCCAAATGCCAAACAAAACGGCGCCGCATATCTCCCTTGAATTTATTATATACTTGGGCGTAAGCGTCGTAAGTGTCAATACAGTTGCTGTTTTGCCCAGTGTTTCATTATCTCTTATTTGTTACAAGTTGAAGTTGATATTATACGTGAAAACTTGTTTTCTCGGGAATTTTCAGAATAAGCGGTGCTTACTTTGCTTGCCTGGAATGCACGCCACTGCTGACAAGTCTACTCCCTATGCGTAATCGATTGCCCTCTAGTTGCCCAGTTACCCGCGGATAACACTCAGATTACCATTGTTCACCTTTTGTTACCCGGGTAACTGGCGGGATACTACGCAATTAGTTACCCTCTAGTTACCCGCTGCGGAAAAGGTACCCATTTGTTACCCTCGGTTATCCTCAGATTACCCTTGTTCCCCTTTAGTTACCCGGGTAACTGGTGGAATTTTGCACATCGGGGTACCTGAAATGTGATTTGGCTACTTCTTGTACTTAGCATTCTATATGTGATGAGTAGCCAGCTGTATAGGTTTCGAATGAAACTTCATATCCAGTTGTTCAAGCTTGCAGTGGAATTATTAGTCGCGAACTGTTTCGGAAAAGCTTACGACAGCCGATGAATAACATGATATCTAATGCATTGTTCAGACTCGAACTGAGTCATATTAATCTAGAATTAGCCTGGGAAAGTTTGGTACAGCCGATAAATAACTATATTTCCATGTTCTTAAGTCTTTTATAATGCATCAAATCAAGTATAGCCGGTAAACTAATGGCTCCTTCATACGCCTCCCAAGTTGCCAGTAGTATTGATTTGGCAAAAACTACTGATTCCTCTGATTAGTAGGGGTAACACTCCAACTTCCAGGGGTGAATTAGTGAATATAATACCTTTGGAATGATATACAGCGAGCTATGAAGATTTGATGCGTTCTCCACATCTAAGAATCGGCTTCCTAGAAGTTCTCGCCAGCGTGCGACCGTCGTCTTTGCCCAGCAGCCAAACAAAGAACATCAGAACGGGATAAAACAAGAAGAAAACAATTGGCAATGAAGCCGAAAATCCAGCAATCTAAGTAGCACATCGCCAGCCATCGAGTCCGCCCTTGACAGCGAAGAAGTTGTGCACCGATTTCCGAACATCAACGCGTATGTGGTGTACACTACGGGCGGTTGCAACACTCGACCGACTGGGACTGCAACCGTTCGTACTTTTGGACACCCGTTCTGATGGACCTTGAAAATTTCGCATCGGACCGCATATCCTCGAATTATGTAACCGCTGACGCGACGTCTGAAATCGATACACCAGACGACGCGAGTAAAAGGCGTTTGTCCATTGACAGCCCTGGACGTACGACGCGACGCCTAAATCGGCATTACTTGCTATAATCGGTTGTCCTGTCCTCTCTTCTTCTTGTATACACGCAATTGAACCACTTTCGAATATATATTTATCCTATATATCGCGGTGACATTGTGCGAAATACACGTTCATGCTCTCGAAAATACATACTTTTTTTTTTTTTTAAATAATCAGTACGTCTGGTCTTATGACCCCCGCAATAATCCGCAAGGTGAACGAGCGTCATGCCGAATATAAGATATGGCGTAATTTAATGCCATTTCGCGATAAGAACAAGAGTCGAGAGAAAGAGAGAGATGGAAAAAGAACGCGAAAGACGCCTGTATGGAAAAAAAAATATATCACGCAGTACAAATCAAAAATTAAACAAGGACCGAAAGACGCGGTGATGTATATTTTTTGTATGTCATTAACGACGCAACCTTGAAGGTTTTAATAAGGTGCATGGTCGACCAGACGCATGAACGATATAAAACAATAGCCAGTAAATGAGATGTGCGAGGGAATGCCGAACGATGTTCGGACGATGCGGGAAACCGGTTTCCATCGGGGGTATGTTGTCATCTTGTCATATATTCGTAGTATTGCGATGTCGTTCGTGAAATTGCAGATAATGCCGAGCCAGAAAGGAGCTTTTGCCGCGGGGTTGGAGGAGAAGGCAATTGGCTTAGTGATGACTATTTTGAATTCAGCTGGTCCAAGGAATGTCTTCTGAGATTCTGTCCTTTTTTTGTACTCCAAACAGTGCTTCTGTGAATTGAAAGACATGTGGAGGGGTTCGTTTCCTAATTTTCCTCTCAACCCGAGCCCTGGAATCCGCCGTTTCGAACATTACTTCAGAGACGTCGGGGAGGCTGTTAGATCTGCCGTAGCCCTCTTCTCGTCTTGCCGAAGAACCGGCCTAGGTCGAAATGTAGCGAGTTGCTACGTGGACTTGAACCCGGGACCTCCGGATTCCGAAACTAGCGTGCTATCCACTCGGTCAATCAGACCCCATGTGGAGGGGTTTAAAGGCAACTTAATAATGATACAGCTGCTTGGACGACGTGGAATAGGTTAAGGAATAGGTTAGTCTTATGGAGTGCACATTCGCGTTTTCGCGAAAAATTGTAAATTTGTTCGACATTTTTTGTGTTGGAAGGGGGTCTTCTCAGGGAATAGATTCCGGTTAGTGGGTGTTAGCAGCGGCAAGCTTATATGGTTGCGGAGGAATCATGAAATGCTCCCTTCAACTTAGAAAATGGAATTGAGGTTTTAGTTCAGGTTAGCCGTAGCCAGATCCCCTCGTAAAGCGTGTAGGATCCGTTTCTTCATCATAAAAAATCTTTCTGTCGTGAAATGTACCAAACAATCACATTTTTAAGACTTACTCAGGCTACATTAAAACTCATTACATGCATTAAGCTTGAGGACCACTCATTTAAATTCCTTCTTAGCACTTTGAGGCTCGTCTGACTCAATTTCGGTTCATCCACGTTCTGTTACGATAAATTGAGAGATTCGACTTGGACCCTGGGACTCATTTAAACTCCTTTAAAACTCGTTAACACTCACCCCAGATTCCATCAACGCTTATTCTTTTTCTTCCCCCTTTTTGTAAACTTGTTCATAGTTAAGACTTATTCAGATTCGGTTCCGGTTCATTCAAATCTGAAGCCTTGTGAAATTCATTCAAATTGAAACAGGTCTCATTGAGAAGGAATCGTTTTCTAATAAAGAGTCTATAAAATTACCGGCAGCCGTATTAGTTCTTTGATTTCTTGCTTCAAAAAAGTAGTACGGAGTCAGTAGTGATACATGGTGTTCGGATCAGCTAATTATGAAATCAAATAAATCAAAGTGGGTGACAGGAATACCTGCACGAAGTTGAATAAGCCCTGTTCCTGACGCAGTTACGATTCAGTCGTATCAAGTTAGGGTTTATCCAGGCCCTACCATTGTGTAGAGGCAATAGGAATCAAACTTTGAAGTAAAGGCAAAGAATACGAAAATAATAAGGAATTTCTAGTGGTATTAAGTACGATTAAGAATCACATATACGCATTTGAACAGTTTCATTAATGCCAGCTGACCGACTCACTGGTCGCTGGTCTTTTTTGTTTTGTATTTGATTTTCAATGAAACCTGTCCGCCGTTTAGTTCATTCTTCATTCTGTATATCGTTTACAACCGATTACCAAACAGATCTTAATCAGAAAATTAGAAAAGCGTGTTAGTATCACATAATTACACAAGTAGTTTTTAAAATGACGTCTAAACAAATGTAAACGGTTCTGCTACCGAGGACTTGTTCTATATTTTTTTAAACTCTTTCCAAAGACACTGATCCTAAAGTTTCTCAAAGTCCTGTATTTCGAGAAAAGGATCCCCACTTTTATGAAAAGTCTGCTAAAATCGAAAGGAGATCATCCATTTATTCTCAGTGAAAGTAAAAATTGTAAATGTCTAAAATTTATTGAAAATAAACACTGCAAGATTGAAAAAGAGCCCCTCCTCCCCCCGAGAAAAAATTGGGAAATCAATCCCTTCAAGTTCCTAGTAATTCCCCCATGTTTAATTTTCAAGTTTAGTACACTCTGCAGGATTCTTCCTCGTCCTACAATTATAAGCTGTTTATGAAAAAAACATAACTCCAGCGAAGTAAGTTTTTCAGGGGATGCGAATAATGTCTATTTCCTGTTTCGTCAGTTATCCTGAATTCAAACTTCATGAGATCATGTAGTGTTTCCTCAGATACTAATTCCAGTATAGTATATAACTGACTGAAAGATGGTGTTTCGGTTGCCAGAGCTGTTTCATGGAGTTCTGCGATTTCATGGACTGAGGTAAAATGTGGCATTCCGTATAAAAAGGGTCAACTTTGTCGGTCTAGTAGATTTTGTGAGAAATGCAATTTTATTTGAGGTCAAAATACCGATTTTCGGGTTTCAATGTTTTAGTTCGCTATGATGCTTTTACTTTTGTGGCTTGGTAAACGCACCCTGTTCTCAGCGCTTGCTTCTCATCCCACTACTCCTTAAAACACCCCTCGAATTGTTATTCTTGGTGATTCTTACACTGGTATATTTTTAGGACTTCGTACATATATTTAGCTCTTCTACAGGTGAAAACATTACTCAAGCGAAAATATTCCCGTTTCAGGTCATTTTGACATGTATTATACGAAAAATCATAACGGAGAACTTCAAATGTGTTTTTCTCACAACTATATTATTTTGAACATTCAACTTGGAATGTGTTCATGTTGAGTGAACTTGGTAAATACTACATTCAGGGTGTGCCAGTTCACAGTTTCTTCCTGCTGTAGTCTTGAGCGCTCTCGGCTGCAGAATGAAGAAATTGTGAATTGGCACACCCTATATATATAGAACTTGAAATGGTTATAACTCCATCAATGTTGAAGATAGAAAGCGTCGCCAGGTCTTATTTTAAAGGAATATTCTCTGAGAACTGGACTGAACTCAAAACCAACTTGACCAACAAAGTTGACCCTTCTTATACGGAACGCCACGTGGCGGATCTAACTAGGGTGGGTGGGTGTGAGAGGGGGTTGGAGGGGTACACATGATACCCTGTTTACTCTCCCTCCTTTTCCCTCTCACTTCCGACGTCGTTGAACTCATCAATCGCATTCTGATTAGATTGTGGTTTGAGGCCCAAACTTACCAAACATTGGTTACAAATTTCGAGACTCATTTAAACTGTGCTGCTGCTCATACAGATTGTAATGAAAATCCTTCAGATTCTATCAAGTCCCATTTTGACTACGTTAAGACGAACAGGGTGTCTCTTTTCTAATTTTACTCTCAACCCGAGCCCTGGAATCCGCCCTTTCGAGCATTACTTCAGAGACGTCGGGGAGGCTGCTAGGGCTGTCTGAGCCCTCTTCACTTCTTGCCGAAAGCCCGACCTAGATCGAAATGTAGCGAGTTGCTACGTGGGCTTGAACCGGGACCTCCGGATTCCGAGACCAGCGCGCTATCCACTCGGCCAACCAACCAGACCCCTGAACAGGGTGTTCACCAGTCATGAAAGTCATGAAAAAGCCATGAATTGAAGTTAGTGGACATGGAAGTTATGAAAAAGTTATGAATTCTATTGTATATTTAATTTGCTTCTTCTCAAAAGTCATAAATTCTCTCCAAATTCTTCTGAAAAAAATAAAAAATGGAAAAGAACACAGAGCGTAGGCAGCAGCCCAGCGTGTCTTAACTGTTGATTATTTATCTTCGAAAAAATGATTAGTGACACATGATAACGTGTATTTGACGTGGTCGTACGGTGGTGACATGAGCCGGTTTGGTGTGTGTGGGTGTACGTGATTCTGTGGTAATTTCGTGTTGTGATTCATGGAAAGGCCAGTATAAAGTCATGAATTTAACAAATTTATGTTTCGAGAACACCCTGACTAATTTTGGTTTTGGTTTATAGCTCCGTGGCGACATTTTTGAATTCTGCTAGATCAGTGCTGTGTTGCAAGATGCTGTCCACATTGTAGGTACTTCCCATGCTACATTTTGAGGCACTGGACGCCGTATCAGTCTCGAGCTTAGATCCGTGCCGAAGTGCTCGGCTCTTGGTCACCTCGGCTGAGAAAGGTGAATCCTTTCTGCTCCGTCGCGTTTCTATGTACATCAGCTGTCGGCCGAATTTAGCGAAATTCTGCGTAGAATTTCGGCATTTGAGGTGGCAGCCCGAAGCGAGTATTTGCTACACGATTTCAATATGCAATCAACAGCGGCGTTTCGCACTTTCGTGCACGAGTGTCTGTCGCGGTGCCGCCTACCAGTGCGCAATAGCGCCGCTTGGCGGTCACAGCTCCGACACGCGAAATAATATTATAACCACAACATCGCGCAATTTGCCCTCGTCACATAGAACGCCAGAGACCTTCCTGCTTTCGAGGAAGTATACTAGAGATTCTTGAGTAGGGAAGCAGAACGCGAAATGAATGAACGATTAAAAGTAAAGAAAGAGAGAAAAAAATCGGAGAAAAGGAAGAAAGGCAAAGGACGCAGATCATACTCCGCGGCCAGAGACCAGCAGTCATAGGTCACCTAGATGCGCAAGTCGCAAACGTTGATACGACGTAGGTCGCCTTGTGGGAAAACGCAACACTCGAGCGAGACTGAAAATTCTTCGTAAAAGGACGTTTTACGTACTTACAGTCATTCGATGTAAATTTTTTCTGCGAACTGTTCGTGCGTATTCGATACATACAGAGACGAAACTGACTTTCAGTTGTGTGGGTGTGGAGAAGGAAAATTTACCGACAAATCGTGTGTCTCATGCACACTTGACCTAAGTGACAAAAACGAGTTTTTTCAGGAGAGCGACTTGAAAATTATAAATAACGTTGTTTTATATACGTGGCTCATATGGTCTACGCCATCTAGCGGGCTAAAAAAAGGAGGAATTCATCATTTGCGAGTGTAGCCCGATAGAGGACCTCGAGATCTATAAGAATATGTATTAAACTCATTTTCGTCAAAATGTCACTTTGGTCAAGTGTGCATGACACTCGAAATATTCTTTTAAAACTGAAAATTCGCCGACAAAATTTGTAAAAAATTGAAAATTTTGCTGATTTTTTGATCAAGATAAACAAACAAACAAACGTCCTTAAAAAATAGAAAATTCTAATGAACAGTTTCAAAACTTGCCGTCTGCTAAATTATGGGGGGCACCCTCCCCCTAGTTTCGTCCCTGGATACATAATGAAGGGTAAAGAATCAAAACTCACATTTGCCATTTTACTTCAAGGGCGCAAATAAGCAAAATACTGTACACGGGTGCAGGAATATCTTTGCTGCGCCTGTGAACGTAAAGTATGTTATACATGTCGCACATTCACAGGCGCAGCAAAGATATTCCTGTACCCGTGTACAGTATTTTGTCTATTTGCGCTCTTGAAGTAAAATGGCAAATGTGAATTTTGATTCTTTACCCTTCACATTACACTTATCTCAAGTTTTCCGAAGGCCCGGGGAAAAATAATGTATAAGTATCTTTATGGACACCTTACTGCGCATCTGAAATTCGCGAATGAATTTGTCGGCCGTGCGAACTTAGCCGGGGTAACTTATGCTCCAAAAATCGAATCCACGAATTACGCTTTTCACGTGCTTCATTCTTTTTCGAGTGTATGTACTTGAAATATGAAATTAATATCAGAAGTATGATCGGGCAAAGTGTTTGTAGAGAATCGTGTTTCCGTCGAAAATGTGTATCCGTTTGCCGAGAGAGAGAGACTTCATAGTATTTTGAATGGAGGCCAACGATTTTACAACGTTGCGTCTCGTGTCGTAACGACGGCTTTCGTTAGTTTCGCCACCAGACGAAATAACGTATGTACGTAAATTCCCGAAGTCGAGATTATCGGACGTTTTCCTCGTCAGCTACGAGATTCTATCGCCGGAAAAAACGTATCAGTCGATTAAATTGCTAATTGGCTCTTTCTAAAATGGATTCGATTAGACGGAAAATTAATGCGAACGTGGGTACACCTATACAGGGTGATTCGAAAAGACGTGGGAGCGTCGCCATTTGAGGTTCAATTGAACGTGCGCAGTGTGTCTGTGTACAGTATTTCAAATCACCTGACAGGAGGGGGGGGGGGGTCTGGAGATGTTTGCAGTGGATTTGCCACCCGCTGTCATCCTTTTCTCTCGTCTCGTAATATTCAGCCTCGAAGAATTCGTTAGTCTTTTTTCTTCAAAAATCGGAGTTTCTTTCTTTACTCAGAGTTATTTTTTCATTTTTTCTCTCAACCCGAGCTCTGGAATCCGCTCTTTTAAGCATTACCTCAGAGACGTCGGGGAGACTGTTAGGGCTTCACAGCCCTCTTCTTTTCTTGCCGAAAAACCAACCTAGGTCGAAATATAGCGAGCGAGTTGTTACGTGGGCTCGAACCCGGAACCTCCGGATTTCGACACCAGCGCGCTATCTACTGGGCCAACCAGACCCCTACACAGAATGTCTATTGGTCCTCCCAGGTTTTCCAGAAGTCCCCATTTTGAAAAAAAAAAAAAAATCCCCAGTACCAAAGATTTCTTATTTTCGTGAAAAATCCCCTTGAGAAATTGAAAGGGTGTATTGTTTATTCAAAGTAAGACTCAAATCTATGTAAGGTAAGGTTGCCTAATATCGCCTACTTTTTTTAAAAATGACTAAAATTTCACCTCTTTGAGCTATCGACTCCGAAAATGGCTCAAAATGTTCGTACATCCTTCTGCTACAAAAGTATTATGCTAAAATGGTGAGGAGAGGGTTCGTTGATTTTCCATGAATTTTTAAAGCACAGTAGTCAAAATCGTAAAATTCATTTTTGGGCTCCTAATATCGCCCGCCAAAATTACATGTTAAAGTCCATAAGACTAATATCGCCTACCTAAAAAATCGAAAAAGAAATTTTCACGTCACCTATAAAATTAAAACTGGCGATTTCGAATTTATCCATTCAAGCACTGAACAAATGTATTTTTTCTTGTTCGCGACTTCATCAAAGGCTGCGGTCGCAGACCTCAAATTCGCAAGTGTGCGATATAAGGGAAAACGATACTCGCTTCCTTCGACGCCATACTGCGCTTATTTCTTTATAAATTCTCCAAATTTTTATTGGAAATTACAATTTGAACGTTTTTGATGAGAAAAATATTCAACACGACATCCTGTCTGCATCCTATCACTCACAAGCGGCATCCAAAGACAACACTAAAAAAGTTTTCAGGTCCTCGATTTCTTCTCCCAACTGTCACTCTTTGGTTTTTGGCCTCCGGACCCTAACTTTACACATGTACTACTGTCTTGGGATGCCAAACATGGAAAAAATGTTTCCGCTAGATCATACCACTACCGGGCGGTATACAGTGGTAGGCGATATTAGGAACTGGGCGACATTAGGCAACCTTACCTTACTTTCTAGTGAAAGTTTCATTAAAAATCAGTCGTGTAAAACTGAGAAATTTCTTCCAAAATCCGAAAATGTAACTTCTAAGTCCTCCAATAATCCTCCAGTGTTACTCGTGGTTTTCTACCTCGGTAGACACCCTACCAAAATTCAAAAATAGGAAAACGTTCCGATGAAAACGTCTTCCCTCTCCCTCACCGCTACACACACCGAATAAAATGAGCAAGCTCTGCTGTACAATTCGTACCAGCGGTAACAATGAGGTGGAGTTAGCCAAAGAATTTTCAAAATCGGAGAACAATTTTTTTCTTTATTCAATTTTTAACAAATGGTGGTGTATATCAAAGGGTGACCATTTGGTCATTTTTCTCCACTTTCGGTCATCTAAGGCAATTTTTGGTAATTTTTCTCTTAATGGTCATTTATGTCGTTTTTGAGTTAGTTTCTCCTTCAAATTCTGGAAATTCTGTTGATTATGAAGAACTCTATTTTTTTCCTCTAGTTTATGTTTCTGCTGTGCAGTGTAAATAAAATCGAAATTCAATTTTTCGGCAGATTGCAGTAAAAACTTTCAACGCAACTTGAGTTATAGTCAGTCGTGTCTGAGAAGGATAGTGACTGAATATTAAAAAATAATTGAAGTGCGCGGGTATAACCGAGAAAGCGAGAAGAATATCAAATGTCATGTTACTCCTTATTTATCGCCATTTATTTAGAAATTCAATGTTTATGGTGGGTGGGGGGATGAAAATATATGATGACGAGTGGTGTGCAAAGAGAGAAGCCCAAAAAAGAAGAAAAAAGTAGCAAATGGTCTCAAATTCTGGTCATTTCTTGGTGATCTTTCAAATAATTTGATAAGTTCATTTTTCCTCCTTCCCGCTGAAAGTGCGAGTGGTCATCCATCAGTGTAACCACTTATTGTTTCAGTAAGTTGTACGATCGTCGACGTTTGACGTACAGTTGAATGTGCGCAGTGTGTACATTTCGAATCACCTAACGCGGGGGGGGGGGGTCTGGAGATGTTTGCGGTGGATTTGCTACCCGGTGTCACCCCTTTCCCTCGCCTCGCAGTATTTAGCCACAAACAATACTTTTCCCTTCAAAAATCGGAGGTCTTTTTTTAATTACTTTGAGCGTCTACTGGTCCTTCCAGGTTCAAAAAAGCTCCCTAGGTCTAAAGATTTCTCATTTTAATGAAAAATCCCCTTGGAAAATCGAAAGGATAAAGTTTATTCTAAATAAAACTCAAATCTCTCCATTTCCTGTGTAAGGTGTCTTGCCGTTTTTTTTTTTTGGATTTGCCTTTCGTCATCGAACATGTGCTGTGCTTAACTGAGCATATGTTTTCGAACCGCGCTGTGTATCAGCGGTAATAATCAGACTGAGTTGGGGGGCAACTTTCGGTAATCAGGGAACCTTCATCTCTTCATAGAATGAGGTAAGATGCTCGAAAAATTTCCTTTAAAATTTTTTTTTTTTTTTGCCGATATTCTGCAGATCTTTCATTGCCCCTAAAAGGCTCGTTTTACCGGGAATGCAGGTTTACTAGCGGAAATTTCATCACTCGGTCTCAATCGTGTAAATGGGCACTTTGACTGAAATTTCTACTGATCAGCTGACGACCACCCTCACAGTGATCAGTATTCTGTTTATTGATGGATAAAATTCTGTGCTCTGAATCCACAAAATGTAAACTCTGAATTCTGGGGAAATTGTTATAAAATATTAACTCAGATTTCAATTCGTAAAAGGTTTTAAAATGAAGTTTCAACAATTCGTATTTTTTAAATTGACTGAGAAGGTTTTTAAAATTATGTGGCTTCAGTATCCAACTCGCTTATTGATCGGAAATCAAGTTTCAACGACTCGCATTTTAATTTGTAGATTCTTTTTTTTTTTTCTAAATTGGCTTAAGAAATTGGCACGGGATTTGGAATAAGAAAGCAGATTCGAAATTCAGGCTGGAATACTTAACATGAATAATTATCTGAAACGAGTTTCGATTAGTTCATCATCCGCCATTGTGCTCTGTTTGCTGAGAAATGGAAAAGATTACGACGTGCATAGTTTTACTTTCATTATTGAAACTTACCAGCTCTATGAGTCAGAGATTGTGTTTGAACTGAAGTACGTCATCTGGTAGCTAATCTTCGTAATGTCTGGATATTTCGATTTGTGTGCAGTTTTTTAATCTGGTACTGCAGAAGCAAATGGCGTAGTTGAAAAACCAATCTCGGACATGGGAAGCAAGTGGCGTAGTTGCGAGACCAATCTCGGATAAGAGGGGGTTAACATGTTTCCACTTCTCTCAGTCGATTGTATTGAGGTCTGTTTATTTCTGAGAAGAATCGTCCACCCTTTGCTCTTTCGCCATCTTTACGTCCTTTGCAGAACCTTTTTCTTGTTTTCTCAATATCTGAGGAATGACTGAATGAGTTACAGCCATGTTTAGTCTTATTTTTCTCAAAAAATTCTCGATTCTTAATGCATTTTAAACAGAAAAAGTCAAGTAAATCAGTTCGTCGTAAATCGTCGCCTATGAAAATCATGCTGCGAATAGGGAACACTTCTATAAAAAACGTAAACACGAATGATTCATCTCAAGGTGCTCCAAGTGACTTCCCACTCAACAGAAAGCTAAAATCGCCGGAGACTTTGATCGATATTTCATTAATTTTTCGGCGTTATATTATACTGCCTATTTTAGAAGTATGCATATGAAACAAATGTATCTACATATTTCAGTCTTTTCAAAATAGAAGAAAAAATTCAGTTCGCGTGATCACTCGATCAGCAGTTGAACGGTGAGCATTTCACTTCCTCAAACTGATGTGGGATCCCCGCTGAAGAACTTAACATTATTCCGGAAACAACTCTTGATGTTACCGAAGTTCGACGTGAGTGGAATTTTGGAATCATTGTCGTCGATACAGTGTTACCCGATATGTCGATCATGTTGCGCAACTATCTGGAACATGTGTCGACGACACGAAAAAGTTCCGGAAATGAATGTTCTGTTCCTCAGTATTGAATTCACCGTGAGATTGTGACTTCCGACTTTCGACCAGTGGTCTTGCTAGATAACGAAGGAAACGTTTAAGGAGGGACTAATTGTGCACGCGAAGAGAGGCGTTTACGAGGAACACGTTAGATTTTGTATTATTTGGCGAATATTGTGACTTTTTGTCCACCTAGGATCTTTTAATTGACCACCATGCCCGTGAAAAGGTTCAGTAACACCTAACAAGTTTCTGTACCTCTCTTATAGATAAGAACGTAATCCAAATGACTCACAGGAATGTATCCAAAGAGAACCTCCCCCAGAAGGAAAATGTTAGTCGATAAACTTGCACTTAGTTACTCAAACTGTCCAGAATACGTTTAGTTATAGAAAGTAGAGGAGTTCTAAGATGCTCGACCCGCCATTTTGGATTTTTAGTACATACACATATTTGTTTCTTCTGAATTTGACTTGGCCCTGTTAGGGTGTGTTGTTTTCTATTTCATCCATGTCCTCAAGTTTCTTAAAATCTATTGTGCTAGAACCTTCTCACCTGTTTCTCCCCACTGAAAATTTTGAGGAGCGTTCGTTTGAATTTTGTGGGGAAACTTGTTATGGATGCTGAGGTTATGCCGTACTCAAACTTGACTCCAGCTTTACCCTTCGCGAGATCCTAACCCTTCTACCACTCCCACTCCTGCCACTGTATGTTCAGGTCTTACAATTTTGAATTTCGGATGAAAATTTACTTATGGAAAATGGTTCTACGTTATGCCAAAGTCGTACCGGATTTCATTTTACCTCCATCCTGTCCTTCCTATCCTCAGATGAAAACATATTCACTATTGACGGAAATAACAGCACCGCCATTTTCTAACTTGCTTGAAAATTTGTGCTACGTTGTACTGTGTTTTGCTAATGTTGCTACGGTCTCAGCATTATCAAGGTGCCCAGTTCTGGAAAAGTGAGGTATTTTAGGAAATATTTCTGGAAAAAGCATAATGCATAAAAGAGAGCTTCCAAAAATGTACTTTCCTGTGATGTCCTTTGAAGTGGTTGAAGCCGAAATTAAGCAAACTAATTACATAATTTTTTTTGATCTTATATCTGAGTTTTGTTTTTATGTTTTTATTATTCATAATAAAGTTGCGAAAATTTGAATATTACGCACATCTTTTCGGACGCTCTGTAACTTCACATAGCCAACTTTTGTACCACTCTAAAATGTGTCAGGGAAAGTTTGCGAAAATTCAGGGAATTTCTCTTCAGGGAAAAAAACACGAAGAAACTGGGCACCCCGTTTGTCTTCAA
The DNA here is from genome assembly GCA_031841125.1 of Acanthococcus lagerstroemiae. NCBI lineage: Eukaryota > Metazoa > Arthropoda > Insecta > Hemiptera > Eriococcidae > Acanthococcus > Acanthococcus lagerstroemiae. The sequence continues at coordinate 35,016,996 of CM063108.1, read as the reverse complement.
CCTTTCCCCCATGTCCCCCGCTTTTTTTGAATTTTGACTCAGTCATTTTGGATTTTCAAAAAAAATTAATGGTTTTTGCTAGATTGTACTGGTTACGGCGAATCCAATATTTCCCTCCGCCCCATAGCCTACTATTCTGAAGATTGAAAATTCTGGCCCACCATTCTCGATTTCTGGAGAAAATAAAATGATTGGTGCTGATTAGTGCTGATTTATTCTAAATTTGTGCCGTTTTTGATTGTCTCTTTCTTCTTGACATAGAAACACCCCCCCCCTCCATTTATCTGGTCAAGTATTCCTGAACTGAGTTCTTGTGATCATCCCAAACCATTGTTCTATGTTGTTTCCACTTGCGTTGTATAAATGTGCATTTCCCCTTTGTTTCCGAAACCATAGGAATCAAAAAGATCTTTATATAATGTGTACATATGAATTATTGTAATTGAAGTTCTGACTACACCCTACCTTCAGTTGTCAATCTCCAAGCTTATCTTTTGAACTGTTTTGAGCTGTTCTGACTTCGTGATAAATGCACTCAGCTAAATTTGCCTCTTTCCTTGACTTCCAGGTACAGCGTCGACCCTTGTTCTTCCTTCCCCATGGCTAGAAGTCTCATCCTTGCCGTTTAGAAGATACTTCCAGTTGAATTCGCGTACAGGGTTTTCGAGTTCACGCGGTGTGACCCTTTGTGGAAGTGGAAGAATCCTGTTCTATCGCGGTTCGTAGACGCGGTCGCGGTCGCGATCGGCCAATGCTTCTATTTGGTCGTGACATCGTGAGAGGATGTAGAAGCGCTAAAACGGACACCGACGTCGAATAAAGCGCAGGCGGGAGAGCAGCTGCGTGTGCGCGCGAACTGGTTGTAGCGAAAGCGTCTAAAGGTCACTGTCATTCGAAATGGTGGGTTTAGCGTGCGCCGGCGAATGATGTCGATGGCGTTGGGCATCTACAGGTGCGGTTTCGGATTTACGGAATCGATAAATGGAAGAAGTTCACCGCGTGTTAGTCTGAATCCCACGTCGGCACTTTGTCGTGGATGGAGACGGCATCCCTTTCGAATCGTGGAACTGGTGTCGAGCGGCGGAGCTGGCTTCTTGTATTTTTGAGGTTGGATCAGATGGGCGAGGATGTATGCTCGAAGCGAGAAGTCTCGCTAGTTCATCATGTGATGTGATTTGGAAAGTGCAGGACTGGAACAGTTCGGTTTCGGCAACGGAATGAACCATTCGAGTGATACGCGGATCTGTTGAGAAGGCTGATGGTTTCCTGGGCGTTCCTGTGAGAACCCGGGCCCAACGTCTTGTAGCATCTCTACCTGAAACTAAGTGCACTTCAGCGCTAAATAACTATTGTTCGTTGTTTGTGATTGCATATTTTTTACCTGTTCTGACTAGTCTAATATTAATTTTGAATTGATTTTTTTTTGTGTTCCAGGTATGTATTATTTGGCCAACTACGGGGGTAACTGGAGATAAGTCTTATGGAGTAAGTAGATCACGGTCATAGATTAGTCGTAACATAATTCAAGGTGTTTACAGTTGCTGAAAAGTCCTTCAAGACCTGAAAAGTGCTGAAATTGAAAAATAATAAAAATTGAAAAGTCCTTAATTTTTGTTAATACATATTTTTAAAACTACACCCTTCAAAAACCGGTGTTTCTTATAAAAGATTAGAATTTTCAATCGTCATCAAAAAGTGTAGCGAATGATCTATATTTACGAGGAGGGGGAAACGGGGGAGCAGAAAGGCGGGAGGGGTAAAGGGGATAAAACAATTGGAATAAAAAAAAAGGATTTGCACACTCGGTGAAAAGATGGACGGTATGCCGGCTACAGTCCTGCAAAGGGTCCTGAAAAAGTACTTCATTTTTACTTTTCGATTTCTGTGAACACCCTGTGATGTAATTCCTGTAAAGAATTATTCTTGTTTGTTCCTTTTTACGTTCAAATCGATAATAATGAAATTGATTTCCAGCTATACCGATTTTGTGTGTAATGGTGTTTTTTAGAATGAGTTCTTTCGTTCAGTTTTGTGAACATTTTAATTTCCCATCAGATGATGCATGAAGAATATATTCAAACCACTGGCTAGGGTGCACCGTTGTCAGCTTCAACTTTTAGTTTGATTGTTTGTGGTGAGTTATGGTCATGTCCTTCCGGAGCAGTTGTTATGAGCGTGAGCATCTTAAGGATGGAGCAGAGGGGGGTACCGTGATAAAGGAACTATCGATGTTATCAATGGTAGAAGGAAATGAGTACAATTTTTGTTCACGAATTTCAGTTATATTTTGGTGAGAAATTTGGTCCGCCAAAGGTAACTAAACTAATAATTCAACATTCGGTATCAGGTGACACAAATGCATTTTTTTCGTGCTTCAATTTACTGAAAATTCCAAAGTATTTCGCTCGCATTTGAAATCCTCTCCTTTTCGGCGACTTGCGAACTCAAAAAATTTATAGGGGATACCTTACTGTCGGTGTTGCTGCACGACATGGTGAGTAGAGGTACCTACTGGTATGGACAGAGGTAGAAGTGACCCCCCCCCCCTGAATCTTTGGAGTCAGTATTCCCCGACAAATTCAACCATTTAGTCAGCCGTCGGCAAATCAAAAACTCGTTAATTTGTCGTTTTGTATGTTTGCTTGCTTGAAAAATGTTAGTAGCATTCATTCGTTAATATGTGAAAATGGCTAAACTTCTTTTTTATGGCTGAGCATTTTCTTTATGTCTAAGATTTTTTCTTTGTTGTTGTGTGAATAATGGATCAGAGCTGCCTCGAGGTTTTTTATTCTTTCTTTTTTGCATGGAAAATTTTTCCAGCGAGTAGGTATTTTCCGATCCTCCGCTCCGGATAAAAGATTGACTGATGAAGTAACTGGTTTGCGGATTAATCTCTTTGTGTATATGTGAGACTACTAGTACATCACTGGTGTTCAGTCCAAGTTGTTTCCTTGCTTCTATAACAGACGCTCTCGGGTGCAACAAAATTCGACCTTGCATCTTCTGATGTACTCCTTAATTCGTATATTAATGCAACTTTATAAACTGCACAATGCTCTTTTCCTTCCATTTCTACATTTGCCGATTCCCTTTTCTATGTAATTCGCGTCTATCAAGAACTCGGTAATATTAGTAAAATTTGCGCCCGTTTTCTTATGGGGAATTTCAGTTTTGTCGCTAACAATAGTCCGTCATGTGTGTGACAGTGAACTTTGGTTCTACATTTCTTGATTAGTTCACTTCTCGTTAATGAGAATTGGAAATCTTTTGGAGTTCGAAAAATACTCGAGTTCCTTTAGTCATACCTATTCGGCGAGATTAAAAAGCATATTGCAGTTAGGGGCGGAAAGGAAAGGTGGTAAGGATTCCATTCTCTTCCTCTTAGTAGAAGAAGAAGAAAGAAAATGAAGCTATTCGGCCCACAGTGGTTCGGCTATAAACGTGTAATTTGTATTCTATGATCATTGGCAATCTGTGAATGGAACCGACCAAACTGAAATTTGTCTTTCATTGTCAAGTACGAATTACCTGTGCGTGAGTGCTGGGGCGCTTCTTCCTCACTTTCCCTGTTGGAATTCGCGTCTATCATGGTCGTAAAGTACGGTCTTGAAATGACCAGTGCGAAGGTGCTGTGGAGTTTCCTCCTCCCTGGTTGAAATTCTTGTCCATCATTGCAATCAAGTACGGTTTTTAAATTACTAGTGCAGTGGTCGGTCAACAACCGTATGAACAAGCGAGTTTTAGGGTGGGATTCTCAACCGGGGATCACACTCTAACGATTAGGCAAATTCTAGAAAGAGCAAGTAACTACGTAGGGTTGGGTGTATGTTTTATCTTTGTTGATTTCAAAAAAGCATTCGACACGATATATCATGAAAAAGTGTGGAAAGCGCTGACAAAACAGGGGATTCAAAAAAAAACAAATTGTGAACATTTTGAAAAACATTTACCGTAACTTTGAAGCTTACATAAGGTTGGATGAGAAAGGCAAAAATTTTCGTGTTAAAAGAGGCATCAAACAGAGAGACCCCCTGTCCCCAAATTTGTTAATAGTGTATTGGAGGAAGCATTCCAAAACTTGAATTGGGAAGAGAAAGGAATTAGAATTAACGGTAGAATGCTAACTAACTTGAGGTTTGCTGATGATATTATTCTAATAAGGAAGGATATAAAGGAAGTTGGGGGTATGCTTGAGGAGCTAAAGGAAGAATGTAATAAAATTGGCTTGGGAATAAACACATCGAAAACTATGTCGTTAACGAAAGACGGAGGGTCAGGTAAAATTGACTTCGGGAAGCTGTCTATTGAAAAAACTGACAAATACACATACTTAGAACAGTTAATCTCCTTTGGGGACTACATGGATAAAGAACTGAAACAACGAGTTACAAAAGCATGGAAAGCGTTTTGGTCATTAAAATTTATATTCAAAAGTAAAATGAGGGTCAAAAACAAAATCAGAATCCTTGATAGCGCGGTCTTGCCGGTACTATCATATGGTGCCCAAACTTGGTCGTTATCCAAAAAGCAAAAAAGCTTACTAGAACCCACACATTTCGGGATGCTCAGGAGTATCTTGGGAATCAAGATGAAAACTAAAATTAGCAAAATTGATATCCTCAGGAAAATAGGGGCGGAAATGATTGGCTACAGAACGAAAAAATTGAAATTCAAATACGCGGGGCATTTGGCTAGAGAATCGAGCGAAAAGTGGAGTATAGCCACTACAAGCTGGGTGCCGTATGACCTAAAAAGAAGGAGGGGAAGGCCGGTTACGAAATATCTGGACGAAAATACTCGAGCAGTAGGACCTAACTGAGCCAGCATAGCCCAAGACAAAAAAAGATGGAAAAAGGTGATGGAAGACAATGCCCAAAAATGGGCAGTGTTGAAGGTGTCTCACTGGAGTATCATACATATGTTCAGTGATTAGTTATTTTGGAAGTAACATCCTGTACTGCACATGGCTTAAAATAAAATAAAAAATGAATAAAATAAAATAGGTGCGGTGGTGCCGGGGAGGTTTCTTCTCCCTAATTGAAATTCGTGTCTATCATTGTCTTCAAGTACGGTTTTCACCCCCCCCCCCCACACACACGCACACAAGCACACCTTACGTAGTATCACGTTCGTCGTGGGAGAGTTGGAATTATGAAAATACCATTGTTTGTATACGAAGCAATTACCTTCATACATTTGAACTATCAGAACGGTGTAAGTCGACTTTGTGGAGAGATCAACCCCCTCCCCTAAAGATTTTGAAAACACATACATTGAAAATCTGTTGCTAAGAAGATTAAAATCGATTTTTTGAACGTGATAGTCTCCGAGTCCCCAGACTTTACCGCCAAAATCCGCTTATGTTAGTGCAGTGGCATTAATACACAATGAATGAATATGAATATTAATGTGATTTATTCTACGTCGTAGTTTTCTGTTTACTGTTCACATGGATTAGGAAATGAATGGGGGAATGAATAAATAAATCATAATCAGCTTCGTTAATGACATGCATATGTTTAATGGCTTGCCACGCGGAAGAGAAAAATTCCGCAGGATACGTTCCACAAAAAATGCTGAGCAAAAAAGTTCAGTCAACCCAGAGTATTCCGCAAAAAAACGTTATCGTTGTGATATGGACGCTGTTTAACCAAAGGGAACCAATCCACATTTGTAAACAAAATGAGTTATTAGTATCGTTGGAAAGAGCGTAAACGTAGAATTTTTCAAAATTGGGCCCCCGATTCAAAAATGTGTGTATTCACGTTGAAAAAAGCTTATCAGTAAACGCAATGCCATACAGTTTCTACATGGCTCTTGAACTTCGAATCACGTGTTCTCAAAAAGCGGATTTTGTGGGTTGGTTCCCTTTTGTTGAACAGCGTCCATATAGACGATATAGTTACGTATTCCTCTTTACGCGGTCATTCGTTCCATCTCGTTTCGACCGGCCGACACTAAGAATGCCGAGCGATACCGAGAATGGACGACTAGGGAAGGCACTGAAATGTGTGTATGAGCGTCAACGCGGTTGCTTGGACAACATGATATCCATGTAAAAATGACCTTCTGTGCAGCGGTCGCACTCTTCCTTTTTTCTTGTTTGGGGGGGGGGGGACTGGGTTCTTACATCTCAAGTGATGCTTTTTAGTAACAAGAAATTGAAGGACTATCCTCTCGTGTGTTTCAATTTGAAGCACCAATTATCAGCTCTTTATTGGAGTTTGAAACGAATGATTTCGAATTTGGAATGTGAAATCGGTTTTGATCCCAACTGCAAATTCTGGAATGAACCCGCCATTATTTTAAACTCTTCGGATCTGCACTTCAACGTTCGGTACCGCGGTCTGCCAACCGTGTAGGTATTCTAAGTAGATTTGAACTTGGATTTTTCAGCGATGCGTGTCGTCACTCTATCGTGATACCTGTACTAAAGAAAGGTAATAATTGTCCGGTTTGTGAATCTGGCGGCCAGCGATGACGACGACGATGATGGTCGACGGCAACGAATCCTTACAGATACGCGAGAGGGGGAGGGAGCGACCTCTGATGAGAGTTCGTTAACGGAAAACTGTTGTGAAATCGTTTTCTGCCATTAACACGCTCCGAGGTCGAGCAACTTGTTGCGTAATTTTTCGTCCTCCATAGGATAAGAAGTATTGCACTGACACTCCGGGAGTCGTTTACGAGCTATTTTTATTTATTTATATTATTGGTATTATTATTATTATTATCATTATTTTTATTTTTTCCAACGTGTCATCATGTGTATAGTATGTATACAAAAACGAACGGCGTGTGGTATGCTGCACGCGTTGTACAAACTCTCTCGAACCTAACCTTGAATATGTGCGCTCCCGGTTCGATAATGATATAATTTCTACTTTTTATATCGATTGCACACGATCGACTTTAATAAGGTAAAGGTAATAATAAAGTTCAATAACATGCAACGAACTTACCTGAGCGCGAGCGAGACTGACAACGAGTGAAAAGGAGGAGAAAAATGATCAGGCGCGAATACAGACGGGTGCGGGTGGGGGCGGTTGTTGGAGAGGTGCGAAGGTTTCTTTGTTGTTGAAACAAACGTCGGCGGGTCTTTTTTGCAGCGATTTCAAAGTTAATTAAAGCAGGACGGAGGTGAACTGCCGATTGGTATACGCACTCCTGTCACCGACAACTTATAGTGATCGAACGTGGAGCCGTAATCAGAGGAGAAAGGCAGTCGATCGATTGACTAATTGTTGCGAGCTTGCGGTCGCCATACCTTGGGGAAAAAAAAAAGTTCATTCTAGCCAGACTCGTGTCACCCGGGGCATTCAGAGTTGCGAATGCGAACTGATTCAGAGTTCGAAAACCTCCGAAGACTGTAAAGACCGATACGTGGGACTGAATTTCATTTCCATCTTTCACCCTGAGGAAGGATGTCTGCGCACGCCAACTTCCAGTGTATTCTGTATCGTAATTCTCGTAAGTGTGCAAAGCGTGTGGGCGTTTTTGTAGCTTCTCGCAGTCTCGTGTCTGCTCGATAAAGATACCCTTCGTACACGAGTAATTCCTGGACAGCACTGCACCTCGCACAGAGGCCATCTCGGCTTTCATCGGTCGACGTAGAGAGGAAACGGCACCGCACCGCACCGCGCCGTCGCCAAATCCGAGCAATTGGTAAAGTGTTTCGCAACACCCACTCGATGCCCTCAGTCTCGCGGCTTCCGTTCTGTTTTTGAGCACGACACGAACCGATATTCTCATGTACGTACTTAGGAACAATTATTCAATTCCAAATAAACATCCGATTTTACGTAACAACTTTTCGTCTATTAGACGCACTTACGTGAGTGGTAAGTCTGAATAGTTGGAACGAAAAGAATAAGAAGAAATAAAAAGTAAAATGCGACGTTTATATAGCCAGAGAGAGCGAAAAAAAAAAATGCGAGAGTACGAAATGGAGCGAACGTCTTACGGATTGAGAGTTCACCGGAAACGGGGTCATACCGAAAATAATTCCAATACAGGTCGAGCTCGACGACGTTTCCTGGTGTATGATAATTGCATAAGTTGCGCGCTTAAAGAGGGTGGGGGAGAGAGAATGATTTTTCTGCAGGCAAGGTATTTATATACCTGTAGTACTGGACAGAGGAATTCGCGGGGTACCAGTCTGAACGATTTCCTCTTGATTTGACCGGAGTGCGAAAATAACGAGCATCTTCGCAATTGCGAACGTTGTCGTTGACATGTACCCCGGTGTTGAACCGAGTCGGGTCATTCCTTTATTGGTTGTTTCCGTTATTGTGATATGAGTTTATTTATGACAGTGATACAGAAGAGAAAGATAATAATATGAAGAAACGGTTATTTGTGTGAGGGGGAGGAGTAGCGGATCACGATTACGAGCTCAAATTGGCGGAGGAAAAGAGCAAGTGCCGTAGAACCGGTTAAATTTGTTTCTGTTTTGAGACTTACATTCGGAGAAAAGTTGTGTTTCAGTGGAAAAGGTTTTCACATACTCTTTCAAGTGCCAGGTTGCCCAGTTCTGGGAAAATCAGGAAATGTTTGAAAAAGTCAGGGATTTTGGGAAATCTAATTTACATGTGTTTGGTAAGGTTCCCTGCTTGCTCGGCTCTTACCCATGGATTTCTTGCCGGTAGTCACAGGGAGTCCCTCACACAAAATCGTCTTAGCATTGATTTTTGCGACGGCGACACTCGCCGATGCCGAAAGGCGAGGCTACCACCCGTTTCGTGCCCTGTCTCACTAAGAGGAGATGGAACATGTCTACACCGACTTACTATGGTCTTACCTACTAGGGGAATCTGCAATATCGCCCACTTGTGACCGGCGGCGTATTTTCTCTTCTGCAGCTCCTTCTGGCGACGACGGCATTGGGGCGATTTTTTTTGGCCGCTACGGAAGCTCCCTCCACCCTTTTCTGAGTTCTTCATAATCGATGTAACCGTCGGGGAACAGCCTCTTCTAGCTTCTTCGGAAGTCACCCGCACCCTCTTCTGGGCTCTTCGGCCTCCATCCATCCCTATGCCTTGCAAGATATGCCGGGTTGTCGAGCCGCTACAGGGCATATACCGCAGGTGTTCGTTGGTATTCCATGTCCAAACGTCCGGCCTCCCATCAGCCCACCGGGTACTCTCTCGGAACACATGACGAGGTGGCTCTGGCCCAACACCGCAGGGGCGCTGATCACTGGGTCCAGGGGTTAGTAGAAGTTCACTTGCGACTAGTTCTTGGTCCGATATGCAAATGAGTTTTTTAGCTTCTTGTATTTCGACTCACTAGTTGATGACGGACTGGTACGTGACTGAAATAAGAAGGGAAATGTATAAATGCGATTTTAGGGGAGAGCTGCGCTTGTAACCAGGCGGTAGGCCGGCCTCGGTATACAAATGGGCTAGTAGGCTACTTGTATCTGTGCATGACCAGTAGGCAGCCTAGCCGGTACGTGAATTGCGATACTTAAGTAGGGTAGTAGGTAGGGCTACTTGAATCCATTCACCACCAGCCGATGATAAGCGAGTAAGCAAGAAGTTAGGCGGTAGAAGTAAGCTGAAGAAACGACGAAGTAGGCTTGACTAGGCGCGAGAAAGCTACAGCAAGAAGCCAGCGATGCGAACGTGTCGCAGAAAAGCAGTCTCTTGAATAGCGGTAAATTCTAGATTTATCAGGGTGACGAGATTGGAGAAATCGAGGAGATGGAATCAAAATTGTATTGGGGGGGGGGGAGAATAACGGTTCAGAAAAAGGAGTTGATGGAGAGCAAGTGAGAGAGAAAAAAAAGGATGAAGGAACAACAAAAATAAAATGTTTCAGAATCGGTTCACACTGGTTGCGGGGTGAAGAGACGGTTTTAGCTGCAGTGAATGCGTGGGTTGCGAGGGCGCAGGCTAATTAGCGGCAGAGTCAACGTAAAACTAGGCGGTCGAACAGTTTCTTGTTCACCATCAGATTATTTTGAAATGAATAAGGATTGACGTAACAGAACGAAGTTCCCTGGGTGGATGATAATGCTGAAAATATTGACTGAAATAAATCTTACAAACTGAAATTGACCAATACAACGAGACAAAACAGAAAAGTCTGTTTTTTTAGTCTTCCGACTGTTCGTCGTCCATATTCCCGAGATGGCGCCAACGCAGCCCCGTAGAGAGAAAAAGAGTGCCTAGGGGAATTTCCACGGGTCCCCATCTCCTTCCAGTTCATTTTGTTCTTTTGTCAGATGGGCAAAAATATAAGCTACGGGATAAGAGGTTTCTTTCATGGTGTAAGGAGTGATTGGATTTGATGTACCGTATGACGTAGCCGTAAGCGCTGAAATTCAGAAGCTCTAAAAATATCGGGCCCCCCTGAAAGTCCGGCCCCGGGGTATTTCCCCCTTTTCTCCTCCTTCTCGTCAGGGTTGCGCCCACGTGGACCGGAATCAATTTTCGGTTATCTTTGAAATTTATACTTGATTTATAGGTCTTTGAGGTTACCGCATCCGATTTTGTTGGTGATTTTTAAATCTGATCTTACATATTGCTTCTGCGGGAAACCTGGGGAAAAATTTGAGTGGTTCTTATAATTTTCAAAGTTTGAATTAGCGATCGTGAAAACACATAAATTGAACACCGGTATGATACGAATCACTCGAATCTTCTTCCAGGCCCCCTAGAAGCACCGTATGAGGTCGGATTGACAAATCGTGCTCAAAATAGGTTTTAACCGGCCTCGACCTCGAATCTGTACGATTCGTTTCCTGAGTGAGCCGGTGATGGTGAAGGACGACGCGATAGGAAGCGTTGCGATGCCGCTGTGTTAACGCTCCTCCGTTTAATAGAGCGTAAGAATATCCGCGGATGCATCCGACAGCTCGGATGATAATGGCATGGCATAGCATGATGGTATGGCTTTCAGTAGCGAACACGTTCGCGGAAAGTCTCAGGCTGTCGCCCTACTACAGAAGATGGCGCTCGCGCGGCACCGCGAATTTCGCGTGCTTTCTCCTCGGTTTATTCACCTCACTTTCTCTGCCGGTTAGCGAATCGTGAGAGAATATCGTTCACTGCGTTTTTTCTCATTCTTTCTTTTAAATTTATTGTAACAGTACTGTTATATAGCGATCGGTTTCGTTGCCTTCGTGACATTCGGTGTATTTCAGTTCGGTTGATGTAACTATGGTTCAGTCAGTAAAGAAATGAATTTGAAGGGAGAAAAATCGTATAAAACTGATTTTCGGTAGAAATGTGCACGTTATCGCCTCGAAGAAAAGGAAAGTCTCCGCTCCCCCGACCCGGGTTTCAGGTACCGCAGGGGTGGGGATTCCCATCTGCGACTAGGTACCAACGTACGGAAATGGATCAGTGGGTAATTTGCGTCTTTTCTATTCGCACAAGTCGCGCAGACTGATGAAACGTTGAAAATTCTACTCGTTGTCCCATAAAGCGTGTGTGGATGTACGGTAATAAAGTGACGTTTCCAGAGCAGTTACAAGATTGTATGGGACCATTAACCGGAAGCCCTGATCGGAGGAGCCGGGACATTCTTCCCTTTGAGAGGACGGTCACCTGAATACGGGTGTTTATCTGAATTGATGTCTTTTTGTGGTTTAAATTGACTAGACTAGATTTCCCGTTTCCGATTTGCGTCAGGGTCCAAAAGAAGCCCGAGGTGGTTGATTCAGAGTAGAGGGGCTCTAGAACTCGCAGAATACCCCTCCACTAGTGTCGCACTCTGAGATCTGGAGCTCTCGTGGATTGGTGTGAGCACGGTGTGTTATAAATGTACTCGATTCTGTACTTCCATCTAGTGAGCGATTTCAGCGTCAGACTGGCCAAACTTTGACCCCTTGGTGATTAAGCCGTCAGGTCACGCAGAGCTCCCTCATGACTAATTTCGGGCCAACAAATGCTGGCGTTTTTGAAATCGCCGGGTCTTCTTCGGTAACTCGACCGAGTACGTGCGTAATACGCAGTTTCGGCGTTACGTTCAGGATCGATGGTGGTTGCTGTCGCGGGTTCGCGTCTCACAGGGTGTCCGATGTCCGAATAACGGCTCCGGCCGAGGCGCTCGAATGTGCGCCCCAAATTTACCGGCGTTGGGGATTATTACCGTTACAACGGATGGATATAGTGGAAGGTTTCAATCGAGCCGGTCAGGTTTGGTTTCTCGGTGAGCACTTTGCCGAGGGGCTGGTTACGGCACGTCTGTCACGCTTGTTTATGTTCTCGTTGACGCGAAATGTTGACAGAGCGTTCGTGTCCGGGGCCGAAGCAACCGACACAGTTCGTGAGCGAATTTTCGCCGTGCCCGGTGGGACCGATGCCATAGATCGGAGGAATAGTGTATGCGCTTCGTAATGGTTAGCGTGTGCGGTACACACGTACACACATAGACGTAGCCAATACACTCGTACGAAACGAGTATATATTTCCCGGTTCAACGTACGACCGCTCATTAGCATTGCGACAGATTGCATCTTGCGTACGCAATTGAACGTTGCGGTCTACGAGGAAGAAACAGATATATCGACGATTGTGTCGCCGTGGCTGCATTTCTTTTTATTATTATTATTTTTTTTTCTTATTACGTTTCATTTTTTTTATCGTTTTTTCTTCTTCGTTTTCTTCTTTCTTGCATAGGTAAGCCGGTAAACCAGCTAGATGTTACGTACCTATATACGGGCACAGCGAACGCGTAATCGATTTCGAGAAATCGCCTTTATTTTGTAACGTTGTTGCTGTACCAATCGTAGGTATAGGTGTATGGGACACACTATCGACTGACTGACGAACGAAAATTATGGAATATTGACGGTGTTGGAGTAATTAGAAGGAATACAGAGTGTTCTAGCTAAGTATGTCAAGCCGTTCGGAGGTGATAGTACTCCGCAAGAGGAAATGTGCATGTGTGATCTATACCTACCTAGAGTTGAAGCGGATGCAATTCTTTAAAGTTCTAAAAAGATAGCATACGTTTACGGCGGCGAGCTTGATAACTAATTTCAATTCCGATTTATTCTCTCGAAAATAATAAGGAGGTAGAACGTCAAAAGGGTAACAAAAATTTACCAGAATGAATTGCCTACCTTTGATATTGAAGGGGCCGCACAGTTTCAAAATCCAGTCGTAATGTAGATATTTTGAAGTGCACAACTTTCAATTTTTGTAGCTCCTTTAATTTTGTAGGATAAGTGACGGACGGTAATGATTATTTCTGTTCCATTTCAAGCGTACTCTGTCTATCGCTACTCTTCAAAATTGGTTGCGGAAAAGTTTTCATGAACAAAATTCAGTTCCAAAATTTGACAAATTCTTATGAAATCTCACAAACGTAATAGTTCATAAGGTGACATTCTTCATTAAGGATACTAGCTATGAATCACGGCTACTCTGAAAGAGAAACAAAAAAATCTTTCACCGTCAATGACCTATCCCCGAAATTTCCGATGACGGTGGGGCGTATGGCGGTGCACGCACGCTAAATTGGCCCCGGGACACCACACCCCTAACCCTGAAATTACCCAATTAGGCCGAAACGCTTTGAGGTTGAACGACCTTCTACCCCGTTTCTCCTCTCGCCTCTTCTCGGCGGCCAATCTACGACGTCTTATTCGTCTTCTTCAGTGTCGGGTGGCGCCGGACTTTCCGCTTCTTCTGTCTGCATTGTCGTCGATGTTGGCGGGGTGGTGAGTGCTAGCATTGGGTTCACCGCTGCCTTTGTCTTCGCCTTTCCATGTCCATCTTGCGGCTCAATATCTTCTTGACGAAGGCAGCTACCTGATCCCGTCCCACATTACGCTGCAGCATTATCGGGATCAGGCTCTCTGGAGTAAGCGGCTTAACGCCCGCATTTCGAAAAGCGGACGCTGCTTCTTCCCTCTTGGACACTCGAACAGTGTGTGTCAGGTATTATCCTCTTGAGGGCTCTCGGCTATGCCCATCCGATGCAGGTACTTGTTAAAGACACCATGGCCACTCATCACCTGCGTCAGGTAAAATTACATCTGGCCATGGCGTCTACCCAACCACGCGTGGAGGTTGCGTATTAGCAGACGGGTCCACTCCCTCTTGGTACTACGGGAGAGCCGTTCTTCTCACATGCGGACATGCGGAGCATGGATTTCCTATACTATTCCGCTTGGCCCTTGCGCCGCTCTGCTATTCGGTAGCATCTTCCGCTCGTCGGCGGTATACCTGCTAGTACGCAAACTGCCTCTGCGGAGACAGTGCGATGGGCGCTAACATGCCTTAGCGTAGCCTTCCGTTAGACCCGTAACAGATCGGTTCTTCTGTACTCCTTTGCTCTGATGGCGTCGGACTAGATTGGGGACCGATATGGCAACGTTTTCGAGCACCTTACGTTTCTTCTCTGTCGCCCCTTAGGTTCAACATGAGTCGGCTTAATCCGGGCACGACTCTCTTCGCTTTCTGCGTTGTCCTCCTAGCGCGTTCTCGGAAGGACAGTTTCCCGTCGAACCACAGCCCGAGGTATTCCAGGGCTGTACAGAGCGCAATCACCGCTCCCTTTAGGCGAAAGGAAGGGGGGTTGTGCTGTCGACGAAGGGTAAATAGCACCGCTTCCGTCTTCTGGGCTGCTAAGCACATCCCTACCGACTCGACCCGCCGGGTTATTGCCTTCAGTCCCGCGGTCACTTTGCTCTCAAGCGTAGCTATGTCGTCTTCTATTGCGACCACCAGGGTGTCGTCGGCGTAACAGATGATATTCATTTTTCATTTTCGAGTCTCGAACGCCAATATTCTTTTTTAGAGTTCGCGAAATTTTATGCAAATTTCGTCAGAATATGATTTTTGGACATGTTTTCTTGAAAATATGCGAAATAAACCCAGTTTTTAGCGAGAAAACTGAACTGTGAACTGAACTGGAATCAAGATCAGTGCTGGTCGGAAATAGGATGAAGGCCATCCAATAGACATATTCATGTCAAAAAATGGCTCGAAGAATGTCGAAGGGGAGGGTAACGTTTGGTACAAACACGGATTTCTTTCAAGTATACTCAGTAATATTACGTCATAGTAACAGGAGTGTACCATACTCTAATGGAGGCTGCAAACAGCAGCCGCGCAGCAAAGATCAAGATCAGTGAGCACATGGTTAGAAGGAATATGCACAACTGAACTGAACTGGAACCATGTTCCGTGTCGGTTGAAAATAGGATGGAAGGCCAGCCAATAAACATATCCATGTCAATTGGGATTTAAACATACGAATTTCAAGTGTTGGCAGCTCTGCATATGTGTGTGATCACGTATGATTTACCGTAAGCGTGTAGCAAACTTCAACTATCATTAAGTCGACTAGAAATTCACTTTCAGAAAAAATTTGTCCTAAATTCAACTGCATCCTCACCAAAAAATTAAATTATAATTAGTTCTACTGGCAGAATAATTTATATTCGGTTTTTTACCCTCCTGAAAATAGCAGTGTTTCTATTCGAAAGTACACATGATCACTCACTCATTTTCACCCGCTAACACCCGCGCAGGTAATTTTGTAGCGCACTCTAGTGCAGGTTTAAATCCCAATAATATGCGTTTTTATGCACTTATGACATGAATGTATATGGGCTAAAAAATTTCAGACGCAGCAAATGGCGTTGGGCGGGCCACATCTCCCGATTGAAAGATGACCGGTAAACCTACACCACCACTTTTTGGTAACCGGTGGACGGAAAGAGCAAAAAGGGTGGGCAGGGAGTGCGGTGGAAATACGACATAAACCAATTTCTGGATACAATGAACTACCAAAAAATAGCAGTCAACCGCAGGGAATGGGAGCGTTTACAAGAGACTTTTGCCCTGTATGGGCCGAGGGGGACGTAAGACTAACTTTGGGAACATAACTCTTAATTTTAATTTAAGTTTATCGTCTATTATGTTTCTTACTTATACGCCTCAATAAAAGTTATTTTGATTTGATTTTAAACCAGAGTTCGCTTGCATCCTGTAAGATTTATTTACACTTTGTTAAGATTCGTTCAGATTGGTAAGAACTCTCGCGTGTTCAAACATGAAAATGGAGTCACTAACGAATCCCGGAGGAATTGGAGCTTTGGGACATCCCCTGCTCTCTCATTCAAACTAATTCGCTTATATTCGTTAGTCTGGAATTTTAAATGCCAAGTTTTGACAGAGACTTACCGAAGAAGTGTTCGTGATAATGAGTTTAACCCTCCCCAGCAAGAAATAGATTTCTAGTATATCTTTTGCTCAGTTTCAAACATTTCTCGGATACCCCATTTGTTGTGTTCTTCCATGGATTGATCTTCGCCTCCTCGTGCCATTCACAAATATCTGGCTACAATCCCGAGTCAGTGTATTGACCTATTATTAATCCTCGCGAACCCTTCCTGCGAAGTTCAGCTCATTCCAGAACAAAGTCCTGCTATCGGGAGATAGGCTCTCCTCGACTATTTTTTCTTGATACGATTCTGAACTGACGGTCATTTCGATCCGAAACGTCTAGCAGTCGACCGTCGCTGTCCTGTGATTATGGCTCCAGTGACCACCGGCCTCGAGATTAAATATCTGCTGTAGAGGACAAAGATTTCAGCAAGGGCCGGAAACGTGTGATCAGCTTTCCATTCTAAGGTACTCGTAGTAGAATCTGGAGACCAAGGCGTTCGGGTCCAGTCGATTTTGCGTCGTTCACTCACCCAACCGAAACCGTTTTGGTTTAGTCGTTCGTCGGCAGTCACAGTTTACCATATTACTTGTCATATTACGTTTATAGCCGTTCACGGGTCACCAACTGGCGGTACAAAGCAACGATAACGAATGGTGAGTTTTGCCGAGCGACCACAACCGGTTGATTCTTTGGTGCACTAATGTCGAGCGACAAAAACCGATTATGGCTTACACCGCGTCCCTCCTTGTCGGCGTTCCAGGAAGCCGCAGAATCGTTTTTGATCGTACCGCCGCGATTTCGTGCTGCCTTTTCGGCTCGAGTTCGAATAGCGGGCGAGTCGGTGGACGGGAGCGTCGCCGGTCGCGCAGCGCCTCGTTTCCGGATCGCGGACACAGCCCCGTAGCGCACGCTGCCGTCTGCGTGGCCTTTGCTTTCCGGGTTCCCGTGCTTTCCGTGTCCCCGACGGTGATGAAAGCGTGCAACGAACTTCACGCATCGTATCGCCGTCTCCGATCGGATCAGACTGGCGATTTCGCCATCGCGGTCATCCGATCCAAATTGGTTTTTTGTTGGTTCACGGTTCGTCCATCTTGCTCGATTTCAAACACTCTAGAGTCGATCGAGTGGTGAAAACAACGAGTGAGAGAAAGAGAGAAGAATAAGGCGTCAAAGTCAGACATGTACGTTAAGTAACACGATGTACATGTACTTGCGTAGGCGTCTATAAAACCCTATTATCTCGTCAGATTGGCACACGGACACACCCTCGAGTGATGCTGATTATAATTTAAAACTTCTGCCGCAATAAGTCCGAGCATATCGCACGCACATTTATTATATTATTATCCGGCTGTGTCGGCCCGTGCAATGATTCGTGGACCAGCTCGTGACAACGTTTTACTCACGATCGCGTAAGTGATTACGGAGTCACACGAGGCTTGGTCTAACTGAGTATGTCCAGGGTGAAAGAGAGGAAAGGACCGGGAGAAATGAAAATAAAACAGAACTGGGTCTGCGACCGACTAATTTATCAAATGGCAATTACACATTTTATTTTAAAACCATCTGCTAATGCTTCATGTCATGCCACCTAAATCCATTTGCGTAACTTTATCGTTTCTTCATAAGTTTACAAATAGCTGCGCGATGTATTATACAGCTGTATACGAGCCAGATATACTCGAGTATACATATATCGCGTATACGAAGGTGTACATAGTTATTTTATCAGCCAGCGAATGGGAAAACGTATTGAAAGGTGTCGAGATATTGTTTACATTAATTTGGTCGACGTCAACGGGTTCCTGTAATTTACGAGCGTTCGCCGCCATTTAGTTCGCGCCGTTGCTCGCGACTCGAATGTCGAAAATGTTGCGCTAATCGGACGCGCTCCGAAAGCACGAATGAGGTTAGAATCGGGAGCTGTAAGACGAAGGATGAGGAGCCGGAAGAGTCGAAGTTAGAAAGAGGGCTTGGTGTCTCTCGAGAAACTTCTGAGCTCCGTCCAAATTTCTCGCCCTTTCCGGAAAAGCGAACATGTGCTGTACACCTGTTTACGAAGTCAGGTTCCCTCTAGGAGCGTAGGTTCATATGCTACCGACTGCGCCATGTAGTATTTTGACAATATTTAAAAGTTACTTTATTGATTACATGAAGTCTGGGACCGACCGCATAACAGCTAAACTATGATAACTGATAACACAAGAAACGTGAGGGCCATGATGCCCTGATTCCACGTATTTCAAGATGAATTATGCGATTCATCAGTAGACAGATTTGTGGAAATCAGCTCGACTGAAGCACCTGGGCGACATATTCTGCGTGAAGTTTTCTGAATTCTGATCTCTCGCCAGTTGAGTTACTGTGATTAATGAAATCCAATGCTGAAAGATGGGCTGCATTTGAACCATATTCCAGTGGCGACTAGATTTGTGCGCCGCTTAAAATTTTGTCGATGACGGCAAGTTTTCTTCAAAACGTTGGCATCCAAAACTGTCCCATAATCGTCCTGATTTCTTCCAAAGGCAGCTGCTTAGTGTAAAATTGCAAATTGCATACCCAAAATGCAGAAAAGCCAAACTAATCAAGATAAGGTCTCAGCTTTCCCGCTTGAGGGAAGGCAACCGTTTGGATGCAATGCCTCCGTTTACCCCTCCGAACGCTGTAGACTCAAGCGCACGTGGGCAGTACTTAGAGTGCACGCTGTGGTGCTGTTCATTTCCTGAGGTTGTTTCTCGAGGCTTTTTCACTACCTTATTTGGTGATCCACCTTCACATGTACGTCTTCTTCAACATCATTGAAAAAACGTTGACTTCACGGAAAAAATAGTTACGATTTTTCTGCGTAGTTACGTTAATACCTCAGATGTAGGTATTTTAACTCGAAGGCTCCTTACAGACTCTTTCGAAGTTTGATGACATAATATTTCCAATGTATCTGGACTCAAGAGGCTCCTTGGCAGATCTTTTCAAAGTCTGAGGACAAATTTCAGGTGCATCTTCCGTCAGAGACTTCTTATCGACTTCTTCGATGTTGTGGTCCAGTTTCTGATGTATTGTAATTCTGAAGCTCTTTAAGGACTTTTCGAAGGTTTTGAGGCTGTTTGCAAACTTTTTTAAGATGTAAGAACGTGCTTTAGATATACATTCACCAAGTATTTGCCGGTCCTCTAAGTCACCCAAGTTTTCCAAAGGTCCCCAAGTTCCCCAAAAATTCGAAATAGTAGCGTATTACCAAAATAGAAGAAAAAATAATAGGTTTTCTTATGAAACTTATTATGAATCAGTCGTATAAAAGTGGGCAGTAAGTTCCCTAAAATCGGAAAATGAATCCCCCCACGTCTCCCAAATGCCTTACTTGATTCAGAGTTTCTTGGTTCGAAGACGTCTCACTGACTGATTTGTTTCCTCCAGTTTTTAACTGAAGGAATTTCGAATGTTCTTAATACTTGGTTACTTCGTTTGTCCATATTATTTTTTCTGTTTGTTGGGCCATTTGCCTACTGACCGTCGGCCGTCCGACTTGCGACTTCCTTGTTTGAATTATTTTCGTTTTTCTCAAGTGTCCAGCTGAACCCAATGTTAGTATCAAAATCGGAGTAGCATCGATTGGGCAAGCTCATTTGAATGTAGCTCCGGTTCCTGCTAATATTCTTGAATTGATTAATCTCCATCAAGAAGTTGGAATTTGTCTGTAGCACCGGTTTCGTTTTAACTGCTGCTTCAGAGCGCGTGAAAACGATTTCTTTCTATTTTTCCCCTGCATTCTGAAACAGTTATTTTTGTTATAAATCCAGAGGTTACTCAGCTTGTGGCGTTAGGCTCGTGCCAAGTTGACAGATTTGGAGTCGGACTTATCAGCAAGCCCGTAGCTATAGGAGTGCCAGGGGGCGCTAGCCGATGCTTTCCTCGTAATTTGTTGCCTTAGGTATTTTCGTTCAGGAGCCGGGCATGTGCGTTCATGAATTTTTACTAGTCGTGTGTCTCAGAGAAGTGAGCCACGAAACAGCACAATATAGCTCCAATCTTTCAGACCCTGATGGTAATATGTTCTGCAAGTATAATGATTTTTTTTGAGAATCGGTTAGAGATGGTAGAACACGCTGTGTATCTACCCTGATGGGTAATACAGTCAGTCGATGTTACAAGGAAATAGCTGAAACCCGCTCACTTCCGTCACTGTGAATCGAATCCGCGTCGCAGAGCATGAGGTGGGCTTGATACTCATAGGTGTAGCTACGGGGGAGGGGGGGTCTGAACCCCCCTTGGCATCGGCCGACAACGTGAAAAAATTGAAATTTATTCTGGTAATGGTAAGTATTACACCTGTAATGTTGTAAAAATGAAACGACCCCCCCCCCCTCTTCATACCAAGTCTGGCTACACCACTGCTGATACTACACTACTCAGTCACAGCGCGATTCTAGAGAGGCAATGTTTCTGCTTTTCATTAGCTAGTAGAAAAGTCACTCACGATTCTCGTGAGAAATCTTATTTTGCTTGTTCAAGAGAGTGAACTATACCAGCTAACTACGTCAACGACACCTATTAGGTTGATTACCCCAACCCGTGTTCCGCCTTCCAGTTCATGTCATTCATCACAGTCACCAGCCTTTCGGACTCGGCATTGTTACAGAGTCGACAATTCGTCTATCTTTGTCGGGTCATGACAAATTCATGCCCCTGTGAACAACTTGAAACTCATCAGCTCGGGCGATCCCAGCTCCATGTGTCTGGTCGAGCCACCGCACATCCCTCGATTTCGCCATCCCGCTGCTTTTTCAGCGGAAACTGAACACGAACAATGAACAATCCTATCGATGTCTCACGCGGCTGGAAAGGGGGACTCGACAATTTAAACGCGGATGAATTAAAAGAATGAGGTGTTCGCCGCCAAAATCTGACTCCACTCTGAACTGGTTTCCGGCATCAGACTGATGTGAATTCGACCGATCTAATCGGGCCTTACCTAGGTCAGCGAGAATCGACTTACCAAGCGGGCCGACAGAATTCGTGATGGGCGCCGGTTGCAAATTGCGGATTGCAGAAACTTGATCCAATAATGGTTTCATAATCGGCTCGCGTGCAGCTGATCGAAATACGCTTTCGGTTATTATTAAATAATAAAACAACTTAAACTAAATAGGAGTACAATTAGAGGAAAAAGGAAATGACTATTTGCAAATACTTATAATATTGATTCAGCGATGTCCGATGCGATGAAAAGTCTTCCAACTTTTCGTGCGCAATGTTCGAAACTACAAGTGCGTTCGTGTCGTTGACCAATAAATTCGCATTACGTCACGACATTCTTCTCCAATTCTTCGTCTGGTTGCCGATGTATGTTTGAAGTGCGTATTTCCTTCTGTCTTTTTCTCTCTCTATTTTCTCGTTATATGCGCGTGTACAGAGAATGAACAAAGTCGAGTATAGTCGTGGGTTCAACAACCGTTCGTAATTACATGCTCCGTGTACCGCCTACTCGTGAGATCCATCAGCAGTATACGGATGATAGTGAACCTTACAGCGAATGTCCGCATCCGTTTTTGACAACGTGGCATGCAGGCCGCTATTACATCACGGGAAAAGTTCCGGAGCATTTGTCCCGCAACAGTTTCAAGTCTTCAAGTATCAGGAGACGTCTTCGAGAAAAGGCGAATGTAAGGCGGTCGGCTTCATGTGGAAACATGGATCCACAGAGAGCGAGGTGGCAGAGAGCAGGGAGCTGACTCTGGAGCCGTTCACCAAGAAGCGGGGCGCCTATGTTGACGTCCGAAGAATAAATTACCCCCTTTGCCAAATCAACTGACTTTGGGCGCATTCCTGGAAAAGGACCATAATGTAGATTAGTTTTGGGATTTTGTTTGTTTTTTCTATTGCACCATCCGGAGTTCAGTGGGTAGGAATGTTGCTGTAGCTGTAGGCTGTAGGTGGGTGGGTGCCGCCACCCGAAAGGCTTGAAATGCGACAGTGCTACTGACCTTTTTCAAGAATGGGGGCCAAACTATCGACTAAATTATTAAAAATGTCAGTTAAAAACTGATAAAAACTCCTCAGCTTTACCGACTGATAACTAGAATTCGCCGAATACCCATTTTTCAAACGACATCCGGGGTGTGACCGTCCCTGTTATCAACAAGACCCAGCCCAGGAGAAGTGAATATCAGCGTATAGGTTTAGTTAGGCGACTATTAGCCCATTGCACTGGGGAAAAGAGGTTTTGACCCCAGCCCCGTTTTGTGGGCAGCGAGATGTGAAAAATAGCGACGCGACGTGCTCGTTACGTAAGCGTTGCTCGATCGGTTAACGCAAGCCTTTTGGGTTTGATGATTATCGAGTAACTCGACGAGAGATCTTCGATAACTGAGAACGAGTAAAAGAGGGAGAGAAAATGCGCTACGAAATTAGTTTCACGAGTACGTAACTCCTCCGAATTGCGGATATTTAATCGCTTCCTTGTTCACGCGGATGGCATTATTACTCGTAGGTAATGCGGCGTGCCATACGCGGAACCAGTTTCGTCTTGTTGTTATTGGTTTTCCTCTCCTAAACTCTTTTTTTGGTAGAGAGTGATCGACGCTGTTGCTTGCCGGTTGATCGGAGATAACTTTGGAACCAACTGTGACATGTCAGGGGTTCTCCCAGTAGTTTGAATTACACGGGCTGAAGAACGGAGGAAGGCAACGGTGCAGCCCCGTAGAGATTCTTCTTCCTCTGCCTTACGCTTGGCAGAAATTAGGCTGTATACCGGCCTGTTTGTGTGTCCAGTGTGTTGCAGTATGCTATGTTTACATAGGTGCAAACGGGAGAGGGCTTAGCGCCCCTCCCATCCACTGAAAGTCTCTCTCCCAAAGAGCTAGAAAGTAGGACAAGCGAAATAATTTTCAGCATTATTTTGATACTTGTCAGTACCCAGTGAGCCCTCTCCCCCATCCCAAGATCCCTATTTCTGCGTTTATGCGTGTCCAACGACGTGCGATACACCGTTTCTGCGCCGACAGCGGATGTTGTTGGTATGTCACGATAGTTGCCTCTAGACTAGTACAGTTAGCTATAATGGACGAGAAAATTGACGAAAAGCTAATTTTCCAGAAGAAAATCGTATGGTAGTACTGATTAACATACTGAAAATACCGTGGAATCCTAGCATTCCAAAGTTCTCCGAGAGGTAGAAATACCTCAGAATTGAACTTTCGACGATTGAGTCCAAAATTATTTATTGTATCGAAGAAGTGTCGAACAAAACATGCTGCTCCCTGGGTGATTTTACATACGAAAGATTATATTCAATTTTTTCCTAACCGTCTCAAAAATGTCGGACGGTGGGGGGGGGGGTCAAATTTACCTTGTACACTATCATGCATTAACATAGGCCTTATGGGAGAGAGTATAGGTTTTTCGACCTCTTCCTAGTTCGTCGGATTCGGCGAACAGAAGAATAAAAGTCACCCCAGGCTTGTCTCTCTGTATCCCTATCTAGCCATGCTTGAGATTTCCTTCTCTTTCCCCTCTATCTTTAGATTTACACTTTGAAATTTGTGTAATTTTGTATTGTTACCGTATCAGGAATAACTTTTTTTGTCATAACTTATCGGACGAATATCGAGATACCGGCGTGAGGCATTGCAAGGTCATGGAATTTGATTTAAATGTAGGTTTGTCTGTTAATGCAGAATTAAGACCCGTGGAAAGAAACGGAGCTCGGAAATTTCTTGAAATCCGATGTGGTGTCGTTTTACTGACATAAAGTTTCACGAAATCTATTCGTAATGACAGTGTACCTCAATTTGCATAGTGTGGCACCTGGATTGTGGCAACGATGCTGGGGATCGAAAAATTGATGAAGTCAGCGTGTATAAAATACAAACATTGTTTTCTAAATTTTAAGGACCGTTGAATTAATTTTTAACCTTACTTTGTACCCAATATGAAAATTGTAGCACTTGGAAGGGGGTAGAGGCGGAGGCAGAGCAATCTAATTTCTCATAAAATACAGTATGCATGTTGTTTCATAGGTTAAAAGGGTCGCTGAATTCTAATATTTGATTTGAAAGAAAAACTGACGCATGAGCAGTAAAAGCGAGACTTCATTAGCGCAAATTTACCATACTTATACAATATTTATCAAGCAGCTATATGCAAAGTTGCAAGTGGAAAATTATGGAAGCGAGGAAGGATCGTCCACTCTGTTTCAGTCTTGCTCTTCAAATCGAAGCTTTTTTGATATGAAGGAACGAGGAAGAACCGCTATTACGAGCAAATAAAGAAGGATGCAAAGTGGAAATTCTTCTCAGAAATGAGGAGATCAGCACAAGAGATGAAAAAGTGGAGAGACGCAGTCTACTAGTTGAGGGACTAAGGAAAATATCATTATTATCCATGAGGACTGCTGAACCTTGCTAAGTGGAGGGAAACCGTAATTTTCCAACTGGGAAGCTCTTAATGTATAAGTTTTTTTTTTTTTAAATTTTTTATTGATTTGAGTCGAAAAAACAGACGAAAACATCTAAACCAACCGAGTGCCGCTGAGTTTTAAGTTGAGGCCAGTGTCAAACCATTGGTGGGAGGGTTTCCCCCTTCAGTAGACCCGTGTTTGCTGCCTGTCATTGAAGATTTTAAACCTTGACTTCCAGCTGTGTTACAGCAGTGTGTTTACTGATCATACAAGTCGTACAAAAGTCCTCAATTGAGGCAGTGGTCATACAAGTCATGTATAGAAGTGTTACCAAAGTCATACAGCTGCCTCTAATTACTTGCAAATTTGGTAATTCTTCCTAAACAGTCGTAATATTTCTTATCAAAATATAGCCAAATTGGAACTTAATTGAAAATTGGCGTTCCTTACAACATTCTTTGTAATAATTCGTTTGTTATTATTAAATTTATTCAGAGTTTTTGTTTGCAATCAACATGTTTCTAAAAATTCTTTTCCTCTGAAAATCAGATTGTATTCAGGAGTGAGAATGGTCCGGAAAAGGTCATACTATTGGAAAATTCATGTTTGATAGACACCCTGTACAAGTTTTCTGGCTGCAATCTGAAGTGTTCATGCAACTTATAGATTATTACAGATAGCGTGGGACTGGAGATAGTAACGTTAAAACCGGTGTTAACCCACCACCGTACTTTGATCTGTTTCTTCTTTAGCTGGCATTTAGTATGCATGCAGCATGTGTTGCAGTACCGCAGCAGCTGCCTCTCCTTTTCTGTAACTGCCGCAGTTTGTTAATGAGAATCAAATTATTATCGAAAATGAGTTCAACGATTTTGTAAATCTATAAAATGACATCTTGATTGCATTATAGGAAGTCTTCAGCTTGGAACATCTTCTTCCACCGACCGATTAGATCACAGTTTGCAAATTGAGGTAAAACGTTCCTCAAAATCTTGTATTTCGAACCGGGACGTCACAATCTGCAAATCGGGGCAAATTGTATCACGAAAAGATTCAGCGACCCTTGTAATCACTGTTGTAATCATAAAATTCCTAAGCCCATTCCGCTCCCAGAGACCATAATTTTGTATTTACAGGCAAGCCGATGTAATATTGAATTCTGTGACCCTCCTTTCCCCCGTACTTGTATCGCGATTCGATGATTCGTCCGACTGAAAGTTCGGAAAATTTTAGTGAAAAAGTTATTTCTGATGCTGAAAACCCCTCAGAAAAATGCAAATTTCATCTAAGGCTAGAGGGGGAGGAGAAGAAAAAATTTCAGAGATAGCTAGGTTTATGTGTAGAGGAATAGGTCTGGGGTGATTCGCATCCCCTTCTGTTGGTCGATGTCGGTGAGACTAGAAAAATTTCAGAGTATCTGTATTTTCGTACACAAGTCCTATGTAAATGCAAGGTATTGTACAAGGTAATTTCGAGTCGCCTTTCCGACATACCTAGGGCAGCTAGGGAAAATTAAATGAAAACCTCGCTTCTTTGAAGGACGTCGGAATGCTCGGGTTCTTAGGGATTCTTAGTGTGTTGATCAGCCCTATTGTGTACCCTTAGTGCCAAAATTCAGCTTCCATCAGTTTTTCCGTTTATTCGCTGTATTTTTGGCCTCTTCTTTCTCGGTCCTCGTCTATTATCGTCCATCCTTGGGAGATTCTAATGGGTTGCTGTTTCAACAGGCCGAAGCTCCGTTGGTCAAATACGTATTGTCGATCAGCTCCTCTCCCCCACCGCTGTGAATGTGGCGTCACAAAACTACGCGGATAATCTCGAAATCCAACTCACCCCCAAACCGAATTCGGAAACGGTGAGCTTGCTTTCTGGTTCCCACCGAGACGAGTCCTGTATAATTGATACTTGTGACGGGTTTTTATTTCAAAAATTGACGAAAGGCTGTAACGTGACGCGGTGGGCGACCGATTGCGCAAATTTAATTGACATTTTAAAGCCGAATCACGTGTAATTCTAGTCGCTGAATCGTAATTAACGCCGAGCGACTGAAAACACATCGCGTAAGATCGAAATTTTACGAAATTTTTCGAAATCGTCATTGCCGTTGTTGCGCTTGTGTTGATCGTATGTGCAGTTGAACCGTGGTGGCCATTGTGCTCGACGGACTACATAATTATACGTGTTTCTTGGCGTAATTTTCTGTGTAATAATTTTCCGTTATTTGTTTTGTATGTGTTGCAGAACGCGTATACGGTTAGAAACGCTCGAAGACGCTATATTATTAGAAGATATCCATTCGGACGAATTGCAAGATAAAAGAGGCTGTCCAGCCTACGTGAGTCCGGAAATATTGCGAAGTCATGCCAAGTATTCCGGTCGAGCGGCAGATATATGGAGTTTGGGCATTATACTGTACACTATGTTAGTAGGAAGGTGAGTGAACTTGGAAGAAACTTTATAACACAGAATAAACTCGACGCTTTCGGTCTGTCGGTATTACGTGTACACATGACATCGTGACAGCCGGATGTCTGTATCGTGGTTTTGTGAGTTGAGAAAATAGTTGTAGAAATGTGGAGTTAAAATATAGCAAGAGCAACTCCTGGTTGTTCAAAACAACCTCATGTCCGTAGCTAGGTCATCAAACATTCTGTCACCCCTTCACGCGCAAGTTCAGGTTACTGAGAAGGACTAGTCAAGAGCTACTCTTAGATGCCAAAGACCATTGTGGCAAGCTTAATCAGTCAAACTGCCGATTTTCTTAGTCTTCGGCATTCATGAGTTGCTCTTAACTTGGCCTCTCTTAGTGACTTGAACTCTCATATCTAAAGTGTGAGTGAACATTTGACAAACTGACTGTGGAAATAAGATGGGCTTTGGACCTCCAGGACAACTCTTGACTTGGTATTTTGTAGGTTCACTTATACTTCAAATGCGGGAGTGTTCAAATCACTAAGAGAGGCTAAGTCGAGAGCAACTC
Organism: Acanthococcus lagerstroemiae; assembly: GCA_031841125.1. Taxonomy (NCBI): domain Eukaryota; kingdom Metazoa; phylum Arthropoda; class Insecta; order Hemiptera; family Eriococcidae; genus Acanthococcus; species Acanthococcus lagerstroemiae. The sequence goes on along the minus strand of CM063108.1, from coordinate 34,989,487 downwards.
ATGAATACCGAAGTGTCCATTTCGGAGTGTGAGTGAAGATGGTAATATTCCATTTGTAGGGTGTGCCACTCCACTGATGATGGTATAATAGCCGAAAGCGCTCTGGACTACAGAAGATGGAAAAGTGAATTGGCACACCCTACAAATGGAATGAATACCGAAGACCAAGAAAGCCAGCAGTCTGACTGATTGGGCTTGCGGCGATGGCCTTTGGTATCTAGAAGCGGCTCTTGACTAATCCTCAGTGACTTGAACTCGCGCGTGATAGGGTGACGGAAAATTTGATGAGCTGACTATGGAAATAAGGTGGGTTTTGAAAAGGACAACTGTTGACTTGATATTTTGTTGTGAACTGACCTCTCCTCCCCCCTAACTAAGTCGCGTATTATTGTATAATTAATTTCACATCTGGTGTTATTGGGTGCGGAAATACACCATCAGTGGTTGCTCAGAGGCTCGATCATTCGGAACTCCCCGCGCGGTAGTCACCGCGTAAGGAATTTCGAATTATCGGTCGCACGACGGCGCATTTACGTACTCTGGAGTGCGACTGCCCTACTATTACATATGTGTCTTTCGTCTCAAGCTCGATGCTTTTTTGAATTACTAACTGAACTGTATGTCAAAATGCCTAGCAATTAGCCAGCATAGTACCTTATGTATCAGCAATATCAGTGATGTGTGGCAAAGAGGAGATTTGTGAAGTACAGTAGACACTCGATTATCCAACACAATTGGGGAATGGAGACTGTCGGATAACGAAAAAGTCGGATAATACGAATGTGATATTTTTTTTTTGGTTTTATAATGCGGTAAGCCTGAATAGTGGTAGTAGATTGATAAAGGAAGTACAGAACAGCAATGTTTGAACAAAATTTTATTATAAAATTGCAAAATGCATACGTTAGTCGGTTTGTCACTGTCGGATAATACGGAGAATTGTCCGATAATCGGAGTGCCGCATAATAGGGAGAAAATTTTTACTGTCGGATAAGCCGGAGTGTCGGATAATCGAGTGCCTACTGTACCTCCGGCCAACTGGAGGAAGTCTTGTATGTTGCTTCTGGCACCATTTTCACAGTTACAACAACTACACCGAAAATCGAATTTGTTTTGTTTTTTACGGGTGTTGCAGCACCTTTCCATAATTGGTACTTTGCGCACGAATTTACCCGCTACTATTTGTAAATTGCCTCGTGCGTTCCGATGTATGTACGTACCTAATGGTTATTTTTGTGAGTCAACTAACACGAAATGGAGGAATGCAATGTAGTACGTATGTAAATCAAAACACAGCGTGCTTAGGTTTGACGGTAATGTTACACGAGTCGATAGTGTATGTGTACAGAAAATAGTCAATTCGTCATTGAGAATAGTCAGAAGGTGAGACGAGGTGACGAAAATGAGCGAAAACGAACCGGATGTGATGGAAATCAGTCGGTTGTGAAATGACGAGCACGTGTCGACGTGGTGGATAATTTGTGTAATACAGTGTATGAGTATGTTAGCAAAACGTGTTGGATGTTGTATATTTCCGATTTTTTTGATTATTTGTGATGATTGTACTTCATCTGAATTGACTATTTGAAGAAATCCGTACACATTGTCGTATGATATTGTCGATGTCATGGCTTCTCATCTTCCCATGTGCCAAGACCGGTTACCCGGTTTGCCGGTTCTGTTTCTACATAGTGCCTGTCTGGTGAGCATAGTCTCCATTTTAGTATTCCGATCAGCTAGTCTGGTACATGGTTAGTGCTAGAGTTACTGAATTGATTTGAATGCTGTTATTAAAAAAGTGTTCAAGCGCCATGCTAACCAAATTATGTAATAGAACAAGAAAACTGACGTTGTTGAGCATACTCTAATTTGTTCTTCCGTTTTGCCGAAAGAGACAAAAATAGTAGAAGTTATCAGCTTGACCCTTGCTTGATCCGATTTGTCTGGGTTTTGGGAAATGCAGTATCGATATTCATTTGAACGTGGCACTAAAAACCTGGGTAAAGAGGGTCGCTAATTTCAACCATAATTTGGCTTGTGGTTGAGTGTTATGTCGATGAGCCTGAGCCGGTGTAGTTCGTAACCAAATTCTACTAGCTGGTACATTGTAATGAAAATTTGTGACTATCTATCTCTGAATCCTGGCAATCATAACCAGAGCATTCTGTGATACCGTTAGCATGCAACTGCAGATAGTTACTATGTAGTTCCGTAAGATCCGGCGTTACAGTTATGGCGTCTGTTTTGGGATGATTGTCCTGCCAAGTAAAATTAATAATTAACCGAGTCTAACCAATCATTGATCCAGTTTAACCAACCAACCAAGCCGTCAATCAGTCCAGTTTACCGCACTTTCTCCAGCCAGCAGAACAACCACATCAAGCAAACATTCCAAGCAATCAAGTTGCATCCTGTAATTAGCAAGAGCAGAAATATCTACTTTTGCTGTTTACAGGATGAACGTGAGTGGCTGACATTTTTTTGCTCGCTGTGTTTGATTGGTGTTTTAGTGATCAGTGGATGACATGTCGAACATGGAACAGCAGCGCAGTTACAGAATTCAGCACACTTATACTAACTAACTAAGAGTTCATTATTTTATTAATCAGCTGCAGAGTTGGGCACCTTTGAACAAATAAATAGATTTTCATTGCTCTGTTACTAACTAACGCGAGAATTCAGCACCCTTCAAGAACCAAGAATAGAGTTCAGACACATTTGAAATAATCAACAATTGAGTTTAATGCGCTGTTTGACGAATGACAATTACTAGGTGTGATGACTACTCACTTTGAATTGTTAACAGTAAGATTTTAAACTAACATGATATGATCAACCAAAAGAAGAGTCAACGTAACACACCCTAAATGAGACTTGTCTCTTGTGGTCATCATAGTATAGAGTAGTACCGTATGGTGAACCTGTTTAGTCGTGTGTTGCTGTTGGTTGTCTGTGATTATGCAGTCTGTCCAATCAGTGAGTGTTATTAGTTGTGTGCTCCTATTGGTTGTCTGTGATTAAAACGGTGTGTGATGCTTGAAACAGTTTACATACAATGTGTGTGTGGGGCCCTGTGGCATACATGTCGACGTATGCCCCTATTTTCAACAGGGTGTCTAACAGTCATTTAAGTCATTTAACGTCATATATTTTGGGAGAAGGTCATTTAAATCATTTAAAGTCAATTACATATTTTCAATTATGGTCATTTAAAAATTTAAAAATCAGCAAATTATGCCTTGAAAGGGAGAACAAAGAATTTATAATTGTAAAATTCTGTTATAATAACCAGGGCTGCAATTTGTATGCGAATGCATATTTTTATCTATGGCGTATATTCCAGAAGTTTCGAAAGATCTTCACGAATCCCAAAATTCTGAATCAAATAAGCAGTACTTCATTTTGCGTATTTCGGCATTTACCATTTAGTGCATTTATAGCATTCACAGGAAATTTGGGGAAACGGTCCTTTAAAGGTCATTTATTTTGAAAATTCGATTTTGTTAGACACCGTGGTGATGCATCTTTCGATCAACAGTGCTAATAGGGTCAAGTTCTGCGCAGAGATGGGTCATTTAAGCTTCAGTACCCCGGTTTAAAACAGTATGTGGTGTTCGAAACCGTGTGTAGGGGAAGTTAGGGCAAGTGAAACCACTTTTGCGGAAATGACTGTAAAACTTTTTCTTTTGGATCAATTTCAAATCTGAGTATACCATTGAATAGAGCTTACATTGAGCTACAAAATAGTATATGAACATCAAAATTAAGGTACTTTAAGGTGGCTAAAATTTGATTTTTTCAAAGTTGTTTTTTTCGATTTGTAAAACATTGCCTGGGCAAAAGGAACCACATCAAAAAACGTTCGATTTGAAGGTTAAAAATACTCTACGACTCTGAAACGAATTTATTTCGATATAAAACGACAGTAAGTTCGCAAAAAATTGTCGGCATGCTACACAAAAACATCTTAGCACACGAATCTAGGCCACACAAAATTGGCAGACAAAAAAAACCTACTCCTAAATAAGCAGTACATGCTTGCTGAGCCCAATTTTGACAAATATTGCATTGCAACCAAACTTTACGGCTGCTTGAAACCATCGACGAACAAATTACCCGACTGACAATGAGGCCACTCACAATCCAAATTGTGAGTGCATGTGAGTGGCCAAAAATCTCAAAACTTTAGTGGTTTGTAATAATGTTTTGTGAGTGCTCTCTAAATTGTCAATCGGGTAGGCATCACGGAATATCGTCCTTTTTTCTAGGCTCAGGGGGGGGGGGTCGGAAATATCAGCTTTTCTTTCGCATTTTTTAAATTTCGGTTTTCTCAGCAACGTTTTTCTTTTTTATTCCCTGTGTCTTCTGCACCGCCGGCTTTTTTCTACCTTCCACTTGACAGTTTTTCTTCTTTTGTGCTTTCTCTTCAACCGCTTTCTTCCTCATTTCTGTTTCCTCTTCAGCCTCTTTCTTCTTATTTTCTGCTCTCTCTTGTGCCTTCTTCTTCTTTTCTTTTCTTTCTTATTCTAGTTGCAATTTTTTCACATAATTCACTTTGATTCTATTTTGAACCGGGTAGCTGTTAAAATTTCGAATTGCTGTAATCGATTAATGCGCTGATTATTAATTATGGTCACACTTTTTGGAATCGGTCGAATATCTTTTGGACTGGTTGATGGTATGTATGGTCTATAGGTAAAGAGAGTGTAAAAATACGTGGTTAGTTATAGTGAATTAGCAGTGTGAAAATAAATGGTTAGATACAGTGAGTTAGTGAAAATGCGAAATAATTCTGAAAGATAATTCGGTGAAAAGAGATGGAAAAAAATTAATTTATTAAGTAAGAAACTTTGAATTTATTCCTAAACTTTGAATTTGTTCAGAAAGTAAGGAAATATGAATTATATTTACCGCATTAGTAGAGTTCCTTATCAGATGTTTTCTGAGTGTGGGATATGGGTATGGGATATCTATTAAATTTACAAGCAGCTTCTCTGATACCAATTTTATCAGTTTTCACTGCTTCAAAGGCTGCTTTCATCGATTCTTCAGTCCATTCATTCCCCCGATTACTTTTCCTCGTGTAATTAAACACCATCTAGACAAGAAGAATTCAGTTTCGGCATTTCATTATGTAAAAAAAAAAGATCTTAAAGGCAAAAGAAATAATTCTGAGTATTGCTATTTGGTGGTTCCTTTAGCCCGGTTCCACTTGCCCAACACACATGGTTTCTACATGTACGCTTAAATAAATGATTAGAAGCAAATGCAAGTAATTTACTTGAGTTCATCGGAAAGTAGATAAAATTACCTTTCTTTTGAGATATTACTTATCTTAATTGATCGTATTCATAATTTGAAACAACGCTAAAAACGTGAATTTCAATCACATTTCATAAATTCCTTACCAAAAACTTTCAAACATCACATGTTGCCGGTGTCACAGATTAATATATAATATTGAGAATGCGGTTACTAGCTATAGTGTTACCAACCGTTGGGGATGAATAGAATGAAAGTTAGTTCGAGTGGTTCCTTCTGCCCTAACTTCCCCTATGCAGCGTATATGTGGCCCCGTAGCATAGTAATTGATTTATGACTTACGAACCTCTTTTTTTTTTTTTTTTAGATTTCTTTCTTGTATGAATTGTGCTAATAGGATCCAGCTTTGCGCGAAAAGGGGGCTGGTATAAACTGCAATACAACCTCTTAAAATAGTATAATATACAGTGTTCGAAACCGTGTGCTTACAACGCATATATGGCCCTGTAGCAGAGTGATAGACGTGTCACTTATGCGCCTCTTTTCCAGTCAATGTAATGCATTCCTGAGTGAACCATGCTAATGACGTCTAGTCTGCGCGAAGAGGGATATGCTGAAACGTCCTTTCTCAATCGACGCCAAACTTCTGTCAAGTATTAGCTCCCAAGATCAGAAAACTGAAGACTTGTTTTCCACCTCTCCCTTCGATGGTGACTGGAATTTGCTAATTCATCTGCGTAGTCCGGTAGACCCCCATAGTTTTCGGATGGGAAAAGAAAATACTCGCCGTTATTTGAGGTAGTTTTTAGTTACTTGAGAAGTTGTTGTGTGTAGAAAGTTCCAGCCACCATACATTGATGAGTGAGTACGCAGTCGGAGCAAAAAAGGATTAACATCAAGTTACGAAAGGTATATTTGTTCATCCATGGCCAACTCAGAACGCGCTGGCTGTCTTTTTTACTTACCTCAAGCTGTCTTTTGTTCGTTCAGTATACTTTTTTGTTTCTACGCCCGTGCTGCCATATATGTAAGTCTGGCCGTGCAAAATATAAAAGCCTCTTTTCTGCCAGCACCGGATAAGTTCGACGATTAAATTAAGCAATAGAACGCGGGAAAGAAACGAGACTGTATAGGTACATAAATACATATTGTATGATTCAGTCGTATACTGATTTGTAGTTTCGCGACGAACGATTTCAATACGCGACAGAATTGAGCAATTAGAAGTGGTTTTAACAAGACAACAAACATGTGTGGAAATAGTCATGAGGACGATATTAGGAAATAATGGTGTCTGTCTGCCTTATCGAATTAAAAAAATCATTCGAAAATACGAGCGACCGTATGCTTCGTATCGGCAGACAGGTAGTCTGGTAGGTTTCGTATTGAGAAAAAAAATATATATATGTGAGAGATGGGAGATTTTTTTTTTTTTTTTTTTTTTTTTTTTTTTAAATTTTATGTCTCATTATTGTGCACGATAGTACGAGCGCATTTTCTTTTTACATCGTGGTGCCTGGTGCGTGACAACGATAGCCTTAAAGTTCGCATTAATCAATAGTCCTTTGCATATATACGCACGGTGTCCAGTTATTGCTATGTAATAGAAAATATTACGCGAAGCATTAATCGAATTAGTATAGATAATTTCTTAATATTACGGAATAGCGGTTGCGACACGAAGAGCCTAATTCAGCGTACTTTTTATTTATTTTTATTGCAGATACCCGTTCAACGATTCACACCATTCGTCCTTGTTCGCCAAAATATCTAGAGGCTATTTCACGATTCCAGAAACTCTATCTCCTAAGGCTAAGTGCTTGATTCGAAGCTTACTAAGACGCGATCCCAGCGAGCGGCTTCCTGCCTCCGACATTTTGGATCATCCGTGGTTTACTCACCGCTCAAAATATTATCCTTCGTCTCACGACAGCGATCAAATTGTTCCGGATATCAGTCGACTATAAACGTATTTATTAATTTTAATTATTTATTTATTTTTCTTTTTGTGTAAATAAGTTCTCTGTTTCTCTCGATGCGGAAGCGTCGGTTTTACGTATTGTCGGTAACATCGCTGTTAACTATTTTTATTTCTGTAAGTGTTCTTTATAAAATACTTTTTCCCCCTCTCGTCGTGGACTAATCGTACGACAGTTCCAGAGATCATTTTTCGGTGCTATAGAACACACGGTTCAGTTAGTGCTAGTTTTGTAAAATGCTACTATATAATTTTAGGTAAAACAGAAAGTGGCTCGGTGCTGGAAATCGAATCTAGTTTGCGTTCGCTTGTTATGTCGGACAGTCATCGCTGTGGTACGTGCACTGAAGTTGAAGATACTCATGGTCTCCGCGCGAGAGCTAATAAATTTTGAGAGTAGAGGGTTGTAAACTACTTAGCTAAAAGGGAAAGTGAAACTAGTTGAAGGGAAAACTTTATGGTCTTCGTGAACTCCTTAAACCGGGGGTTTGCAGATGGACACGGCAGCGTTCATCGGCACCCTCTAACTGCCAGCCAGCAATGCTGGATTACGCTTACATTTTGCAACATGCCGGTATGAATTCGTTGCAGTAAAGCGCAGTATTACGTTGGTTCCCAATCTGCTCTTACTTGACCATGATTCCATTTTCCTTTCCTATTATGTCGCACGGGGTGGACTTACTCTGTTAGTGTACGAACGCAGTATTATGTTACGAACGAACATCGTACAGTAGCCTAAGTTTGAAGATGTTGTCTAGATAAATCAGTGTAGAATGTACTAATGTAAGACACCTGTTGACTGAATAATTCACTGACCTCTGTGCTATCAAAAACGCAGCTGAGTTACAACTTTAGAATACAAGGTGAGAGAACAGCAATAGTGATCCTAACATACTCATGTGTGATGCAATGATGTCTGTGATATGGGAATAATTTATCAGAAAATTATCAGCTGATTGTAATTTATAAATAGTTTTTCATGATTTGCAAAAGTGCGACTACTTTGCATTCATATTAGAAAAAGAATGTTAGCGGTTTAGCCTCTGCTAGAAACCTAAATCTACAGCTGTTTGACAGAATTCATACTTCTGGTGTAAAATTCCCTGATCAACGGTACGCGAAAAATAATGTTGGCAGTTTCCAGCCGGAGACCTAAATTCCCAGCTAGATAAAATTCATTATTCTGGTATGAAGTTCCTTGATAAACGGTATAGTCGACTCAAACTTCGAACTCCCTTAAATTTTTCGAGCTCAGTACTTTTAAGTTGGGCCTTAATGTTCTTATTCGAGGCTCTGGGTTCTCTTCCTCTTAGCCGTGTTCTAGTTCTTTGACTAAATATCTGCTCAAGTTCTTGCCTATACCAGTAACTGCGGTTGCATAGGTCAGTGAATGTCGCTAACTTGTGGTATATTTCGAAGTTTCATCCTTATCTTCTGCGTACTAAGTAGTGCAGTTGTTCAAAATATTGTTGCACAATCTAGCTGGTGCACGAATTGAATTGACTGGTCAAGTTCCGACATCTTGAAGGACACAGAAGGCGGTATGAAATGACCGAATATTTCAGAGAGGTACCCACTTAATAAGTGATACGTTCTGCAAAACCAACAGCGTATGTAACACACTAGTTTGAGCTTCGCCTGACGATCTCGATTTCGAATTTGAATACAGCATGCCTACGCCAATTGGTTGTTGGTTGCGAACCTAGCTTATCTCTGTAACAACAAAAGTTGAATTGATTTATATTCAGTATCGGGTCATCTTGTTGAATGTCTGCAGTTTCTTTCCTATTATTCAGCTACCTGTCTCGCCTAATAGCGAAAAAGAGTTAATTACTTACTTGTTTCACAACGGCTATGTCTAGTGTTTTTTCTCTTTCTCTTTTTTTTTCTTCTTCTTTTTTCCTTAAATAAGTGATAAAATTCTTTAAAATTCTTTTCTGATAGTAGGTGATACTAAACTAATTACATTGTGATAAAATTGTTGCCTGATAGTAGGTGCTATTAAACTGAAAAATATTTTCCCAATTTGCTTCTTATCGCTGTGTAAAATCACCTGCAATATTAGGTACCGAATTTGAAATGTTGCTTCATGGTACTTAGTTTCTTCATCATTTGATTCATTCTTCCAAAATACTGACTTGATTTCTTCATTCGTTATTTGATGATTAGATATTGGAATAACAGATAGGAAATTGATGGTCGGAAAGTTCACTCAGCCTGAGAACTGTTGCTGAGTATTGGTAAGAAGTTTAGTGATTAAATCTTGATGGAAAGTTATATATAAATTTAAATTCACTTTTAATCCTATAGGTGTTATTTTTATAGATTCTTGTATTTATGCATTGTATGATCATGTGTTGATTCCGTAAATCTGTTAATTCTAATCAGTCGTATGTGAATTGATATGTAGCTGAAAGCTTTGATTTGGTTTTATTATTAATGCTAAAATACTCTTCTGGAAGCAGCATATCTGCTTACTGTGCATTTATTTGCTTAGATACCACGATATATCTTGAAAAATTAAGTAGATCTGCGTTCCTAAACATCAAGATTAGAAAATCTACTGTGAATGAAGTTTACCCCATGATGTATTATATATATATTAAGAGTTCAGGGATTATGACTTCATGATATGTACTGAACTTTCTTATAGCTTCTATTAAAGCTCAACGATTACGATATCCACTATTAATGTGTACCTACCTTCGGATCAATGATGCTTGTATAGGTATTATCTTTTAAACAGTTGATAGGATTTATCAAGAGTATCTGCTAAATGTATTTGATCATGCTTATATTTTTTCACATGTGATTGTTATTTTGAAGACTACTAGGGACTCAAAATATACTGTGACGTTGCAGTAACCGCGGTATATTTACGATCAGACTTGATGTGCCGAACTCGTATGATTCGCATTTGTGTACAATAGCTGTTGCCATGCTAACGTTCTTTTGCTGTGGGTATGAAATTGCAAAAATGCAACTGTTCAAAATTAGTTTTTTCTCAACCCGCGTGGTTATCTACTTACATAAATCTGCATATTTATGGGCAAGTCATTATGAAAAAAGGTGTGAGTTGGATTGTTAGATCTACATAATTACAGGGGTGTGGGGAAAAATTACTGGTGAACGTTATTAGTTACATCTAAGTGTGAAAGTCAGTGCTCCTATTGACATGGTGTTTGAAATATGGTGAAATTGCGTGCACAACTTGTGTTGAGAACGCCTCGCGACGGGTGCGAAGCTTGCCCCCCTCCCCAATACTTGACAAATAGAATTACATGCTCAGTCGTGTTGAAAATACATTACAACATGGTAGCCGAGTGCGAACGAATTTTTTCGGTATCTGACCGGTATTCGGATTGCTACTTTATATTAGGCGCCTCGGAAAGGCGTGGAATTACAGAGTAGATAATTGAACTTTAAAATTGTCTATAAAACACTACTTAGTTGACGCTAGTGCTGAGCCACTTTCCGTATAGGTTCTCGTGTCGAATTTAACATAACTGAGAGACAACGTCAACGAAACGAAAGCGCTTTTTTTTCTTAAATCTCAACCGCAATTATACAGTAATTGGATTTTCAACATAATATTATTTATATGTTGTGTTTTTATGTCGTAGTCTCTCGTTAAAATTCCGTTCATATTCTTTTCTTTTATTGTAATATCTGTGTTATTTTCTCTCTCTCTTTCTCTCTCTCTCTCTCTCGTAAGCTTAATTTTTTTTTGTTAATATGTATGTATGTTAAACGTTTTAGAGAAGTCATCTTGAATTAAGTAGGTATTTTTTAAGCGATAATTTGTAAACCAATTAGGAACAATTAATTATTCGCAGAATCGGTTTAGGAAAATTGTTGTAGTCTTCCAACATTGTACTAGAATGGTATATTAGACAATGATGGTGATGAGAAGTAGGAGAAGAAAGAGTACCGTACCTGTAAAGAATAAGTGAAAACTCGTCTAGTTGTCATGTTGCCGGGATACAAATGGTATTAGTCGATATAAATTATGATTTTTTTTTTAAATGTGCATTGCATTGGTTCATTTACGCCGAAGATTTTTATTCATTTCCAAAGTTGAATGCCGGGATGTTTTTACATTCATTTTAAGTTTTCGTTTTTCCTGTTTTGTATTATATTATTTAAAATGATTTTTTTTATTTTAAAGAAATATATAATTTTTTTTGTGTTTTGTGTAAACTAGATTACCACGTTATCTAGATGAATCATTCATGTTGTACGTATAAAGTCTATACGTCCGTGTGTCCTGCGTCGATTTTGTTTCTATAATGTATTGATTTTTTAAACTAATCTCTTTGTGAACTCGTTTTTACTTGAAGAAAATGTGTTTCTACGACGTCGGAAGTCACTTATGTTTTCTGCGAACCATACGGTGGTGCTTAATCTATATGTACTATCTACTCGTTCGTTGTAATAGTTTCAGTTTGCCTTTAAAAGAATGTCAGTAATAGTTTCAATTTACCTTAAACGAATGTCACTTGGTTTTTAGTACGATGATAGTTTTGAGCCCAGCGTGCATCGTTTCACTTTTCCTAGTTATAGATAACCTGCTTGCGCGGGGTTCATGTAGAGCAGTGGTTTTCAACCGGTGGATTCTTAATAGATTACTTCAATTTGGTATCATTGAATTTTCATCAGGAGAGGGCTATAACAGTTGGTACCAGTGGCGAAACAGCTGCGGGAGCAATGGGGACGCGACTCCACTGTAGTTGCTCCGCCACCTACACAAAAATTGATTTGCTGTCTCCTTTTACATTATTTTGCTCGCGCGGCTTGAAATATTGAATGAAAGTAAAAGAACTGCGTATTCAAACAAAATATCAAAAAATTAGTGGAAGTGAAATCCTGCAGTTTGGAAAGAGCATATGAGCTCAACAATAGTGGCTGGATATCAGCTGGAGGATCTGGAACTTATTTCAACAGAATAATGTGAGGCGGAGGAGGGCGTCAGCAGTGCCGCATCCAGAAATATGGCGAGAGAGGCGGATTGACCTAACATATGGGGTATTTTAAACTACTAAATTTATGTTCTAATGTTTCTGAGATCCGCATTTTCCTGAATTTTTAGACGCACGGCCGTACCCGGGGGGAGGTCAGACCCCTAAACCCTCCCCCCCCCCCGTGTATACGGCCCTGGGCGCCGCACTAGAAAAATATGTTGAACTTGCTGTCTCTTCGTCGCATTGTATACAGATGAGAGAGAGTGTTCCATTTGGAAAAAATGTAAAATTTAACCTTGTTATATTTTTTGTATTGGAGTGGCGAAGAAAGGGAGGGGGAATTAACTAGATCGGAAAACGAAGTATTTTCGCCCCCACGAGCCTGAAGACTTGTTACGCCACTTTGTACTCCTGGAGCTGGTTTCAGGCACAGTCAAAAGTATTAGCATTATTTGATTCTTGCACGTAGGTAATATTTTACTTGCTTTTTTTTTTCCTTTTTTTCTTTCCAGTGTTCTACTATAACAGTGGGCCTTGGCCGCCAATTGAAAATAAAGGTTGAGAACCACTGAAATGAAACGTACAGTGGCCAACGGGTGGTTTTCAGTTATGTAATTCATTGTTCGCTGTTGTCTGATGGAATCTCGAACCGAAAAAAATAGCGAAAATCAAAACAAAGTAAACTTTTTGAGTACGTTCATCGATCAGATTTTTTTCAAATTTCGATTTATACTGCAGTCGGATATAGCGTGAGAAAGGGATGATCCTATGTACAACATCATCGAACAATTGAAATTATTTTGTTTTACAATAAAACGTGTACTTATTGCGAACGAATATTTGCCTTTCGGAAGTCTGTTCACTATAATAGGAAACGTTTATCGCTAATGTATTAACAAGATTTATTTATTATTTTTGTTTTTTTTTCTTTATGCGAACTATCCGTTTCTCAGGTTATATGTGTAAACGTGAATTGTTTATGAATATTTTTCAATGATATTCAGTTATGTGTGCGTTTTTTTTTTTTCGTGTCTAGAGTTCAATGCCCACCGATATGGGTAAATAGGAAATATGTTTTTCTTTTTTTCTTTTTTCTGTAAAATAAATTTGTTCCTAGTAATCTTGGCTTGTATTATTTTCGAGGGTGATCGAAGTACACGATAAAGATTTAAATATTATGAAAATAATTTTTTTTTTCAATTTAAAGGGTCGCTAATTTTGTTGTCAGTTGGCCCGATGATGAGGTGCATGAGGTACCATTGGGATTTAAACTTGGAGTTTCAAGTGTTATTATACTCCACCTCAACAACCCGAAGGCCAAAAACGAGGGGAGTTATGATACCTACATGTAGAAGGACTATTGTTTCAAAAATACAAAATACATGAGAATAATTTAGAATATAAACTAAGAGAAAAAAAAAAGAGAGAATACAGTATGTTGTTACAATAAAAACCAATTACGAGGGGCGGTTTGTGGTGGCGATTAAGTGAGGGTTAAAAAGGGGTTAAAAAAAGATTCAAAAGGAGGACAAAAGAGGAGGTTAACAACAGATCAATAATTCAAAACAAGGCTGTAATATAAATTCAGTAGATCTTAAAATTAGAAGTAGGTATATCAGACTTAAAAATAGCACGAGGCTTGAATATATCAACATTTGGATTAGAGGATGCTATTTTATTATAATATGTCATCGCAGTGCAGAGAGGTGTGTCCTCAATTTTCTTTATATAAAATGTGTCCCGTACTAATGTGTTTACTCGAGTTGGTACCCGGAGGGAAATTTTTGCAAAGAGTGTAGGATCAGAGATTTTACCCTGTACAACGTCATAAAGATTAAGCAATGAGAACAAGATACGTCGATTTTCCAAGCTATCTATTTTAAAACCTGCAAAAAGTTCCTTGTCACTTAATTCATGTGGGCAGTACTTAAAAATACGCGTAAAAACTACTCTCCGAAATAGGCTTTGAATTTTTTCAAACTTTATCTTTAAAACTCTTTGTTTTCTTTTGCCATATCAGCGATGAAAATTCTAAATGAGATCTAACAAATGCATAATACAGAGTTAAGTAAGTATCGGTTGTTGTGAATAGTTATGTATTGCGGAGTCTAAAGCTAGCATTATATTTACTTTCTGAATCTGGAGCTTTCAGTGAGCATCAAAATTCAATTTACTCTCAAGGATTACTCCAAGGTCTCTGACTTCCTCGTGTCTCTGTAATGTTGTAGCGTCAACCCTATAAGAGAAATTAATAGAATTCGTCTTCTTGGTAAAGGTAATACAAGAACATTTTACTGAATTTAAAGGTAAGATTTCTACTGCACCACTGTATCACATTATAAATACTAATTTGAAGGTGTATACAGTCTTGAACCCCATTAATTACCCTGATCAATTTTATATCATCCGCTACAAGGATATTAACACATTTGGTTCAGATAAGGGGGATATCATTTTGATAAAGATTGAAAATAAGAATGGTCCTAAGACAGACCCTTGTGGGACACCAGAGCGGCAGTCATAAGCAGTCGATCTCAAACCTAAATACCTAACTTTTATATACTGACTTCTTTGTTCTAAATAACTCCTTTTGGTGAGAATCCTATATTGACGCCATAGTTTCTTGAGGAGGATGTTGTGACTACCCCGATCGAAGGTTTCTGAGAAATCTGTATAATTACATCTGTTTGTAGAACGAAAACACACCCAATGAGTGAAGTACATGTGATACCAAACCTTATACCACCAGGATTTTCATAACATCCGAGTTTCCAGTATTGATTGTATTCCAGTGTAAGTATTTGATATCACCTCGTCCATCGTTTGCTATTTTGCTAGTTGGCATTATTAACGAATTCTCGACTGATATAGTCAGTAGATACGCTGGTAAAATAAAGATATGGTTTTGTTTACTAATTTAATCAAAATTTTTATTCTCCCCCCCCCCTTTTTTTCATTTAATAAAATAATATCGTTCTTTCCAACTTTAAATTGAAACATATTTTTAATCGCTGTACTTATGATTGTATAACTTTTGGCTACATCTTTGTTCTTTGAAGCACATAAGACTTTCCCAATCCGCCATGGCTGCTGTGTGGCCAAGTGGTATTGTGACCACTTCATAATCCTTGCGTTTCAAGTTTGAGTCACACCAACGCCGGAAAGCTAGTGATATTCGACTACCCTACTATAATATCCTAGCGAACACAGCGACCACAGTATCAATCGAGGTGAAAACGTAGCGCGTCCTGTAACCCCCGCCAGTTCACACGAATACAGCATAACAATCAGGGCATCTTACCGCCGGGTCAGAAAGATTGGTAGTGTGCGTGTGCACGTCGTGGACAGCTTACTCAACGTTGTGAAACACGTGGCTAATAGTCGAGTTGCGACTGTACACCTTTCGGTATGGAGAAAGAAACGGCAAACTACCGCCGCTAACCTGCCCAGGAGAGTCGCCCGTCAGAAACTGCGACCACCAATGCCCGGCATCGGATACGGCACTTGAAGAAGAAGAATTCACCATGGTTCAAATTTTAAATAAATTAAAAAAGAAAGAACTACCTAACAATTCTAAACGGGACTTCTGTTTTCGATAAAAATGAGTTTTTACCGAAACTTTGAGAACCCATAATTGTTGTGAACATATACCTACTCACTCATTGCGAAATTACAATAAGATTGGTTGGAAATATACTTCCTGTTTTCTTTCCTATACATTGACAGTTTTCGGAGTCGTTACTTGATATACATCAAAAAGACCCACTTTTACTCCGCATACCGAGAGAAAAATTTGAGTTTTCACGCCACGGTACACAACTCATTCACGTATTTACCATTTGTGCAAATCGCAGCCTAATTATTTGTTGAGAGGACAATGGCATGCTGTCTGTTATGGAAATTAAAAGGAACTGCATCGTTTCACAGATTTTAATGTTGACTCGCCATGGCCCATTTAGATTAGAGCAAGTTGTTCTAGGGGTGAAAATGAGTTATAATTCTCAGAGTAAATTATTTTGATGGCGAGAGCAGTGGCGTAAACTAGGGGCGGGCCCGTCCAAAGAATTCCTCGGTCCACCCATTTCTTTCTTTTTTCAAGATTGAATCCTTTAAAAACATTTTTTCTCAAAAAAAAAAAAAGAAAAAAGAAAGTAAGTACATATTATAATCTATTTGCATAACGTAAGTCACGTCACGAACGTCCGCATATAATTACATTTCATTGAATAGCAGTACTCATTCAAGTATGCATTTATTTAAAATTTTACATGTCGACGTTATTTTTTAACACCTCCCCCCTCAGAGCTACATACAAGAAATTGGTTTTAGCAACTTGACCCAACTCTGTGTTGGCCCTTCCGTACCCATGCAAAAAAAAAAGCTAGTTACGCTATGGGCGGGAGGGGAGCGAGGAGGAGTGAAACTGATCGAGAATAAAACTGGTGAATTGATAATATTTTTAATGCGTCTTCTAGCTCTCGAAGAAGAAAAAGGAAACGATCCCCTCCCTGAAACCCCAAAAATTGGTCACTGGGATGTGGAAAACGTGATTAAAAATGATTGACACGTAAATAACCCGCTTTGAACTAAAAAAATAAGCAAAATACCCACTGAATCAAAATTAAGAACTCAAGAAAAAAATTACTGCATAATTCAGGTACCTACCCACCTACAGTTTTTTCCATCTTAATAAATTACAGATTTGCAAGGAACAAGCGCTTACTTGATGCAGTACCGAAGTCTGGAACTTTCTCACGAAACTCACTTGATTCGCATGATGAGCATTGGCCAAATATGTCTACATAACGAGTATTGCTCTTTGACAATGGTGGCGGAGGGGGAAGGGTAGAGCAAAAGATGAACTAACTAAAGAAAAAGGTATGGTCAGTGAAAATAATTTAGACAAAACAGACTAACATAATAAAACATTCTCTTCTTCTTGATGTTTACTTGCAGAAAATAAAAAATCCTTATTGCAACTGCCACTTTTATCCCTCTCTATTCTGTCACCTATGCACCCGGATTAGTGGCACTGAAACTTTTCCTGATAGGCCAAATTTTGCATTGCTATAGGATTGCAGGCCGCACACCTATTAACTGAGGAGAAAATGGGGGAAGCGAATGCTTTTAATTAGCATTGCTGCCGAATCTCGATGACTAAATTTCCAGTATGATCGAAACATAGGCGCAAATATGTGGGGGCTTGGGGGAGGGGCTAAGCCCCCCAAACTCTAAAGGATTACCAAAGAAAATGATGCAGGGAGTGGTGTTGCTTCATAATAAGGGGGCTTCAGCTCCCCCCCCCAGTTCTGAGCCCTATTTGCGTTTCTGGATCGAAAATTACTCATCATAGCTCCGTAATGATATTCACTGTTCTATTTATGTTAATTTTTCTCAATTTTAATTTGTTTGCAAGCCATAAAAGGATTTACCGAGGGCCTCTAAGCCATTTGAATAACGCTGGTCCTTGATTAAGCCAACATGCGATGCGAGTTACATGCCGTTCTGCATATAAGACTCAAAATTCATATTTTCAATCATTCCAGATAAGCAATATGCTCCCACGAGATCATCATTTATCCATCCCCTCATGGCTAAGAGCTGGTGATCCATCCATCGCGTGGCATTTATCATGTCTCTCCAGCGGTCCCGATCTTTTGCGTTCCTTATCAGCGTGGTTAGTGATGCTCCCGCTGCTTCTTTGATCTGGTCAAGCCATCTCTTCGGTGGTCTTTCACGCGGCTGCCGACCTTCCACTTTTCCGTGTATAAGCTTCTCCAGGTTTTCGCCCGGTCTGCGTATTATGTGACCGAAGAACTGAAATATGCGTTGGTAACAGATGATGGGCAGTCTCTTCCCCACGTCGAGTTCGTCGGGTATCGAGCGATTTGTTCTTTTTTCCGTCCATGCAACCTGGAGCATTTCTGTAGGCCACATTCTGAAGGCACCAATTCTCTTTCTGTCAATCTGCTTTAAGGTCCAAGTTTCCGCGCCATACAATAACACCGGAAATACGGGAGTATCCAGAGGAGTCTCATTTTTGTCTTCCTTGTAATAGCTCGGTATTTCCAAATGATGGTCAGTCTAGTCAGAGCTTCCTTTGCGAAAATACATAATTCTCTTGATTTCCAGTGAAGAGTTTCCACTCTTCTCTATCACCGAGCCCAGGTACACAAAATCGACTCCAAACTCTTAAGAGTGCGGTAGACGGTGGGAGCGATCCAATCTTGTCAATGAATATATAACCTTTGTTTTATCGATATTTAACTTCAGTCCGAACGCTTTCACTTTCCTTTTTTTACTAGATATGTCCAAAATTTCCTTCATCTCTTCTTCAGAGCCAGAGTAACAGTGACGTGTCACCCGCGAAATGTAGGTTTGTTGTACACGTTTCCCTCCAATTCTGATTCCGCCATTCCATTTCCCCATACTCTTACGCATGATATATTCGCCGTAAGCGTTGAAGAGGATTGGCGATAAGATGCATCCCTGCTTTTACTCCATTAGAGGGATAAAATGGTTCTGTTACATCACTACGAAATGTTTCAATGTAGGTACTAAGTCAAAATATCCAAAGTAACTGCCTGACGAGATATTGCACAACTTTGTTACAACATCTTACATCATTATTTTTGTTTTACACTCGAGATGCACACGTGCACTTGAAGTTTGGCAGTTGTTTCCCGAAACGACCAGCATATAATTTGTATGCAGCTATTAAAAAATCATTTCAGGGTTAGGAATATGTGGATGAGGTAACATTTCCAAGATTTAACTGAACCGAACTGTTCTAAAATTATGTAAATATAATTCGGAACGCAGAATACAGATTGGGTGGAGCCCCATTGGTGCTGGCTCTGAGTTCTTATTACTGTAGGACATTGGGAGGGGTCGGGGACTTAGAGAAATTCCAAACTTTTGCCAGGAAAAAACATAAAACTCGACGGATAGATTTGAATTAGTATGCAATTAACAGTTTCTTGATCAGGTCAAATTAAGAAAAAAAAAAAAGAAGAAAAAATGAAGTAGGAGAGGTGGAACCTCTTACAGGACCTGGAACTGCGTAGTAAATGTCATCCATTTAACGGCCCAGGCTAAGCCAAGCGCTAAGCAAACAGCAAACTGAATTCAGGAAAAGGAAAATAGATTTTCATTTATGTTAATAATTGATCGAACTTTTTTGGAAGCAAGATTTCTGTAAAGGAGTAAAGTAGTAGGGGTAGATATCATAATGGGACCGAGGGGCCTTACGAAGCTGTTTTTCTTTTGGGGAAAGGGCAGAACTAGATTTTGCCAAGTGGCAGTCCAGAAATGCTGTGTCGTGAACCTAAAAGTGCCTATAGTCTTAACATATAACTTTCTGGAAATTGGGTATCAAATATGTATTGAACACAATTGAAACATCGTTCATTCTTCTTCAACTTTTACAAGTACAATAGGTACACAACAAATTTTATCAATCATTAATTCTTCATTACGTTTAACGTTCAGGTATTTTGTGACGTGATTGTTGCTTCGCGTATTCATCATATTTACATTTCATCAGAAGAACTAATTGATCTAGGGAGCAATCGTGGGAGGGGCAATTCGAAATGTGTAAGAATTATACTTTTTACCTCCTCCCCCTTTCATTCGCTCTTTCTCCTTCATGAGGATAGCTGAATGCGTACAAAAAAATAAAATACTTGGAGTTTTGAACAATTTACAAAGCGTTGACCATTTTCTTATTGACGTCAAAAATAGTAATGCCTTCCAAAGTCAGGATGTGCCCGATTTTCTCAACTCACTGAATTCTTGATTAGGCGAGTTTCTAATATTCATAGCAATACCATTCAATCCCCCCCCCCCCTGAAGAGGGAGGAGAAGTACTTCTTGCAGGTAGCTAAGACTCTTCAATCTTCAACGCTTATGTAAAATGTTTTTAGACTTTTCCAGACTTGTTCTAAACTCTTTAAAACTTTTCCAAAATTATTTTAATTTACGACTCGCCATAACTGTTTACAGAATATCCTAAACTTATTTACGATTAAGGCAGAGTGACTGCAATCCACCGAGGCAGAAGGTACAACTACCCCTCCTACTAGAAAATCGCCACTGAATACGATTCTGTCCATATTGAGTACCAAGATTATTTTAACAGGATGTTAGCTCATTCAGGATGCAACCCACAATGCTGTGATGTCACTATAGTGCTCAGCATTTGCGCCGTAGCGCCGTGTATTATACCTACGCACACAGATGCATACTTCAACGCACGATTATACTAGTACACCCACAGTACAGCACTACAGTGACGTCACACAAACATAGCGCCTAGGAAATGAACTAACCTCCTGTTAAAAGAATCTTGATCGGGCACAAAAACAAGTACCTAAGAATTATAGGTCTCTCAGGAGATTTCAGAAATAAGAACTTTTTTCACCTATTGATTCAAAATTAAGAATGTCTTACCCCCTTGAGGCAAGAACAGATCGTCAAACTGCCAAGTTCTTCTGTTTAAGAGCCACAGACTAGTCAAGTCTTAAGGACTTTGACTTCTCTTCTAGACTGTATTAAGATAATTCAAGATTGGATAATCTTAGGCGGTGAGAATGAAGAATGCTTCCCCTTACTCTATGGAGTGGGAGTAACGTTTTGCTCCTTCCCTGTTTTGTTTAGTACGGAAATGAAAATGAAGTTTTCTAAGTACTCGTATATATACGACAGTCTTTAGTACATATTATATATAACTTGTCAAGCATTAGGTACTCCCTCTTCTGGAATTACTTCTCCGCTGGTCACCGATTATGGGCCTTTCTAAAAATCTTGCCTCTCTCTCCACCAAAATGACGAGTCAATCACTAATAAAAATTCTTCCACGTTCAGCGTCGTATCCAGGAATATGGTCAGGGGGGGATGACCTAACATATGGGGATTTCCTAATGTTTCTGAGATCCGCATTTTCCTAAATTTTTAAGCGCACGGCTGTACCCAAGGGGGGCGTCAGACTTCTAACCCCCTCCCCTTGTATACGGCTCTGTCCACGTTTATGTAAAACAAGAAGACGCTTTCTAAAAGGCTCTGTCAAAATTTCTTATTATTCAATAAAACTGTTTTGCTCGTTTATGATTTTTTAAAAGACTTGCTGACAACTTCTTAAAACGCCTTAGAACTCTGTCAAATTTCCCAAGATTGGTTTAAGACTCTTGGAAAGTGGACTAAGACGCTGTCAGACTCTTCCAGACACACTGTAAGTATACAACTCGTTACATGACTCTTGAATACTTGTTCACTGCTTTTGATGCTTTTTCACATGTGTCTTCAGTATTCCTTAAGACACTTCAACTCTTGGCCAGGCTTCTTTTTGAGACCCGGTAGTACTTCGCCGTTCGTGAAAAGATTCTGATTTCAATTTTTCTTTCAGGGAGGAGCACGATTGGATGGCAAACAACCCGACCAGCTTCCGGTAATGCTGCTTTTTGTTGACTGGACTTAACCAAAAGTTCGGAACTGGTAACTTTTATTATCTGTCAATGTTTTAGCAACAACTGTATTTCAGCTAGGATCGCTTTCTTTTCTAAGTCAGTAAAAGATATGGTACAATTTCTGTCCCTAATAAGATATATATATATATATATATATCTTATTGGTATCTAAATAATCTAAAGTAAGATTGTTATAGTTCAATAGAAATTTATCTGTATCAAAAATATAGATGTGCAGATAAGATGTGTGGTAGGCACTATTATTATGGTACCCACAGCACTAATGCTGTCCAGAACAGAATTATTCGAGTCTGTTTGAAGGTTACCGCCGATGACTCTTATTATACCAGAGTATTTTTGAATATTGCGCAAAATGGCTCAAGATAGAAACCTGTCGTTGAGCTGACGCCATCGTTCTTGTTCTTTTAATTTTACCAGTAAAACTTAGAGTAAAACTGGTAAGCGAGTAAAAAGTTAAATATAATTCTCAATAAATTTTCCGAAAGAGAAAATCAGTGAACTATACCTACTCTCCTTAAGTATGAAATAAAATTCGCATTGACTCTGACCGACGGAGTTTAAAGTGGTTTATTCAAGTATACTCAGAATATATAAATATAATTTATAAGTTTACAACGTAAATTTACAGTTTTATTAGAAGAAATAAACCATTAGCCACAGAGAGAACACGCAAAAGCAAGAGGCTTGAGACATGAACCAATTCTACTAAAAATCTTTCTCAAACCTCGTCGCTTTGACGATAATTTCAATTGGAATTTTAGGATTTATTGTATGAGCTCATCATATATATTTACAATTGGATTAGATATTGATGATACACAAATATATTTCATAACATCTACTATAATTATTGCAATTGTGTATTCATTTTTTATGCCTTTTAGAAGAAATCGACAACATTGATCATGCGGGGTGTGAAGAAAAGTGTCCGATATTCGGACACGCTGTATAAGCTTACTTTTATGTTTGGAGTGTAGCCTCTTGTATGGTTGTGAAACTTGGACCATTGGAAAACCAAGAGAAAGATAGAAGCTTTTGACGTTCCTGAATGCTTGTTCCTGTTGTTACGTCCCTGGGCTAACGCTAGTGACTTAACTGGTGGGTATCAGAATTGCTGTTCCAAATGTAAAAAAGTGACTAAGTAGATAATTATAAAAATTAACAGGAAAGTGACTAAAATTTAAGAAACAAACAGACTAAAACATGACTTTTATTACAAATTTTTTTTGACTGATGTCCCTAAAAAGAGGATTTCTCAACAAAATTTAAATAATGGCCTAAACAGTTTGTTAATGAGAAAGAGTGGGTGAAGGTGAGATTCAACTTTCTTTCTCAGATGGTAAAAATGTATTCCTCCTCCTCAAATAAGCTCAAAATTTATGAAATTTTTCCTCGCTTCACTTCCGAGATCGAATAATAAATTATGATAGTTTATTCGATTTTAAGAAAATATTTTACGTGGCTTCAGTTTCTTTCAATTCACTGTTAGCGTCGGAAAGTTTTTTAAGGGAGAGAGGGAGGTATTAAGATTGAAGTCTACAAGCAGAAAGAAAATAGGAAAAAAGGATCTTGTTTCTAATATTTGAGTCAACAAGCAAAATATCTGATAAATTTCGTCTCTGTTATCTCTGAAATACTCTTTTGCTATTAACACGCTAAATAGTTTTCAAACTTTCCCCAAATTTTGTTGAGGGGGGAGGGGGGTAAAATGATATTTTGTACCTCTCCCCAATTTTTTTCGAATACCATGTACCTTTAACCCCGCGCTCTTGCTAGAATGTCTTGAATTCCAGAATTTTGACGAGCTTACGGTGAACAGCATAAAAATGAACGTCCAATGACATACCGTGAAATTTCATGCCTCATTTAAAATTCCCGCGATAATACGAGTGAAAACACTGAAAATGACCGCTGAAGAAGTTTTTCTCCAGCGTCTTACAGAAAATTCAACACTGATTCGAAATTTGTCTATTGCGTCTCTTATTTAACTCTTTCTGATGGCGAGAAAAACAGACTTGTAAGTTTTGCAGTCTCAAGTTTGAATATCTTTTCACCGCGGCCGGGGAATCCAAAACAGGAACGTACCTTCCTGGGAGGCAAAAATTGTGGAAGTCCCAACTGACTTGACTCGAAATTCCCAAGTATCGAAGCAAAAAAAGAGTCTTTTGACTCTGTAGATTCTCCCAACTCCGCCTGACTAAAATGGTAAATTTCCCCAGCTGCTGAGCGAAAAATCCCTACGCTGCCCCCTCCCACCGGCTATATTGATACGTCCCTTTTTAAAAATGTTTAAAATTTGACTGGAGCCACTTTACACCATCTACTACGGATTCCCAACATGAATCCAAAGTGCAAAATGAATAAAAATTTTCATCCCCCTCCCTCTAATGGGATTTAAAATCGTTGCGGAATCAACCGCCCACCATCCTATACGTTATAATATAAATTAATTAGAAGGAAGAAAGAGAGAGCAAAAAGACTATGGACAAAAGTGACCAAAAATGGCGGAAATGATGCGTTCTCCACTGCGTGTTTTTCGGTCTAACCTTGTCAACTATGATGCATCATTTTTCAACTACATTTTCTGTGAAGGTATTGAAGAAATATCATGCACTACTCTCGGGAGGAAATAGTAAAACTACTCTTGTGCCGATGCTTGGCAAAGTATATTTATTGAGGGGACGATAATCAAAACTTGTCCAACTGCTGAAACGAAAAAATCAAAAATTTTCCAAGCTCTTAAAATGTATATATTTGCCTGAAATCACTAACTTGCCAACTCTGAATGATGTTTATGGGGGCGAGCCACACCTGTGCTCCCTATGGCTACGGTTTGGCTCTTATGTTGCAGCCCTCGCCTTCGGTTCACGTTGTTTACCTATACTCACTATCATCGTATTTCGCAACATTAGTTCCAGTTGTGTCATATTTCAAAACACGCGCGTGCTGTAACTACCCGCATGAAGTTCTACTGAACTTGTCAAAAATACTTCTGCAAAACAGCTCAATACTACTGAAAATTACAATTACACAACTTGAGTAATTTCTCCGTAGTATTTTCCACAAGCTCAGTAGTAGTATTCCATGCTGGTAGTCTCGTCTGCCTCCAAGACCGAAAAAATAAATTATCGCCTTCGCCGGAAACACAAAAGGCTAGTTTCCACGAAAACCAGCGATCAATCAACAAATCCATGTACGTGCACGAAACCAAAGTAACAAACGATGGTCTGCATAAATATCCATCGATTCGCACGTCTGAATAAGAAGTCCATTTTCTTTCTAATAACACGTTTTTATTTATAACTGATCTCGAACTTTACAATATTTACACGTACAGTTCATTGTAAACCAAAATGAAGAAGAATCGCAACGCCATGCAATCGCGTTTTCGTCATTTGGGTGTCGTTTTTATTACTAGTTGCGCAACGATCGACATTTATGCCTGGTGCTCGTCTAGATTTCCATTCCATTATACCAGGCCTTCGGTTGTTTGCATTCCTATTTCGAACGTGTACTTGACCCTCGCAAGAACGCGGTAACGACTTTTCACTCGCACGTGTTGGTAATGGTGGCGGATCATATCCGTAATTTTCTCAATTCAAAAAAAAAAAACAAAAAAAAAAACAAAAAACATGCGATATACGAGTTAAAAAAAAAGGAAACGTAAAACAACTCGATTATCTAAAGCGTGTTATCTTCAAGCCGACAATTTTTCTTTTGTTTTCGCAAATTCCAACATCCTTCGCTCCAGTTCCGGTTTGAAGTGTCTGATCAAGCCCTGCGAACAAAATCAAATCGATAACATGGTCGCCATCGCCACTCCGCTCGCGCCCAAAACAAAACCGATTTTCGGGCCGCCTTAATTGCGCCACATAGTGGAACACATAGATACCTGAACGGGCCACGCGGCACCGTCACCTAAGGCGCAGATCGTGTGCCCTTCGATCTGCTTGCTCAGTTCCCACAGCATCTCGATCTCCGCTTTCTGCGCGTCGCCGTCCACGAATCGGTACATCAGCTTATTCATCCAGTTGATGCCTTCCCGGCACGGCGTACACTGTCCACACGACTCGTGCTTGTAGAACATTATGAGTCGGGCGATCGCTTTAACGATGTCCGTTTGCTTGTTCATCACGATGACCGCCGCCGTACCCAGACTAGTCTGCACCGCTACTAGACCGTCAAAGTCCATTATCGCCTCCTCGCATACCCTGAAACCGAAATCTCTAGTGTTAGTTGACAGAGATTTGCAGAGATGAAAAAGGGACCATCTGATGACTGGGGAACGAGGGTTCTGAAACCTGAAGATACTGTATTCTGAAATATCAACCCATAGTTGATTTCAAGATGTAAGTGAAGAATAAGTATTTTCTTTAAAGTTTATACCAATTTCACTTGGAAGCAGCGTTTCTATCAGAACGTTTTCGGGTGTTATCATATCATGACATGAGTGACTTCGCTCTAGGTACCTACCAAGGCAAAAGCTTATCGGTTACACACCATACTAGTCAAGGTAGTACCGTACATGGTGAACTCTTTTGTTATGTCTTATATTCTGATTGGTTATTGGTAGAAGTCTGGTGGACCAATCCCTGTTGTTGAGTTCGGTTTCGTATGTTGTTATTAGTACGACACTATCAACGTTTGTTGTAGTGATAAAAGCAACACAGCAGTTAAAATGAACAAAAATGATTACATATAGAAAGTAGAAACATACACACATAAAAACGGCTACATGAAACTGAAATCTGACCTTACAAAAACAAATACCAAGCATAACTAAAGACACTTCTGAAGGCAAATAATATACAGACCAACTACAAACTCACGAACATGAACCCTGAAGTACTACAAATACAGGACTAGTCAAATTACAAAACGAGAGAAACCAATACCACTGATAAACAGAAGCCTCAACCCACAAAACCGCCAAAATGGTAGCCAAATTCCTCAAGGACAACTAAAAATTTAAAACAGAATACAACTTCAAAAACAACTTACAACTAAAAGTAATATTGGACCAGGCAAGAATAACAAACAACGACAAAATAGTTCCATGTTCCGAAACATACGAAAGACGAACTCCAGACGCCAAAAATTTTCAGTCTATTTAAATAAGCTTATTAACAGACAAAGAAACAACTTTTCTATAGCATTCCCTTATTGCTTACATATTATGTTTTGCCTACTTCTTCATTTTCAAGCAAATCTGATACGTAACCTGCTATATGACAAAGACCCCTCTCTGAACGGGAAGATTAGCTACGGGATTACGGGTGGAAGCGCAAACCAGCACAAACGGAGCACAAACGATTGCATCCACTTTTCTCTTTTCAATCCTTTGTCTAACCCCTTTTCTCGAGCCCCCCCCCACAAGTAGTCCTCATTATCTCGGTAAGGGAAGAAGCGTAAACAAGGAGGTTTCAGCACAACGTAGCACAAACAAATGCCTCCACTTGCAACCCTATCATTCTAGTGGGGATTCTCCCGTTTTTCAGCCCCCCCCCCAAAAAAAACCCTCAATATCTGAGAAGGCGACAGCAAAAACGACAGGGTTTCCAACACAAACCATTGACACAATTTTCGATTCCCTAGGTAAAGGGGGGGGGAAGGTTGCTCATGTTTCTACAGCCCCCTGAAAGTTTTCCTTCAATCCCCTAGGTGAAAGTGGGAGTGCCACCGTTTCTACAACCCCCCTAAAAAGAAAAATTTCCCGAGATATCTCAGGACGAGGGGCAGCACAAACGAATGGCATATGTTTCGAGCCTATCAGGATGGGTAGGCGCTCGCCCATTCGACCAAGGGCGAGTAGACCCGAGCGCTGATACGCGACCTCGACGGATGGGTAGGAAGAACGCACGGAGCGCTTAACTTCCCCCTTACCCATGTATTGAGCGGTCACGGGTGCTTCGGCACGTACCTACATCGGATGTCGATAGCGCCGAGCCCCGTGTGCGCGCACTGTGATCGAGAGGCGGAGGACACACCTTGACACACCCTGTTCGAGTGTGAGGCCTGGGAGCAGGAGAGGCGCGGGACGGCCACAACAACGATTGAACCCGGCGGCGACGAGGAAGAAGAAGACGACGACGACGACGACGTCAGCGTGATCAGCCGTCTCGTTCCGGAGATGATGAAGAACGGAAGCTGTTGGAACCGGGTGTCGGCCTTTGTCTCGGCCATCATGAAAACGAAGATGCAGACTGAGTGGTCGAGACAGAGGGCCGGCGATTCACCAAGCTCGGCCCACACCATCGAACAGGAGGAGAACGTTGTACCATCCTAGAGAAGAGCTGCTGCAGCTGGACTGCGGACCCACCGGCAGGGCTCACCCGTCGTCACTACCTGCCTGCGTCGACACACGGACCAAGACGAGGAGGTGAGGGGTGAGTGAAGAGAGGCAGCGCTTCCGGCCATGAGAGACCTGAAATTTCCAGGCGAGCGCTCAGGGAGTGCGGACCTCGGTCAGTAGGGAACCCCATGGTGGCCGTGGTAGGACACGTGCACCGTTCCGGCACGTAGAAATGGGGGCTCGGGCCCGGCCCCAAGGCGTTCCTCCGGTCACTGATGCGATACTCGAAAGGGTAGTTCCTGTGGCCGGGGGTGCGGTGTCTCAGGGGCCACTTTGGCATGCGTTCATCGCCATACGTCCCACCACACCACATCAGGATGGGTAGGGGCCGAGTGAATGCAACTCCAACGCAGAAGCTCTGCGAGAATTCTTTCGCCACAAAAAAGACATGATATTTTTTAGACATGCCTGCCAAAATCGAGTTTGGCTTTCATTCCGCCTTATGTCTAATTAGCTGACTAGCTGCCGATCTGGCTTAGTGATATGGGTGAAATGTAAGTCAATTCTCCCTACTTTTTCAAATGTTTCCCTCTATCTTCTATGAAATATGATCCACTAGAGGAAACTCTGTTTTTGGCCTCCTTCATAAATGATGAACCCCTCTCCCCTGCGAAAAAAATATGCATGCAGATTTCCCTTATGATTAAAATTTGATTAAAATCAAGTTTCCAACTCGTGCTTGTTAGTTCATCTTCTCTCAGCATCACAGCCGAATAATATTCGAATTATGATTACTTTTTAGGTATCAGTGGCGTCGATGATCCACCGGGTATGACGGCCAAAAGGTTATCCCATCCTCCGATAACGCCGCCGGCGTGTCTTTCAATCAATTCCTTCAGCGGAATCGACATCTCTTCTTCCACCGTACACGGTGTGTTCACGTGTCCGGAGATATTGAACAGCTTCGTGCCCGAGTTTCTCGGCCTTCCAAAACTGGCAAACCACTCTCCGCCACGACGACAGATAGTCTGCGTTAAGAAAAAAAACAAAAAAAAACTTAATTAAATCTTGGTTCGACTGGAACATTAGCAGCCGTCGGGGTAATGGATACAGGTTAGGGTTAGGATGGCTGCCTGATATAACAAGTAGATGGAGCGATTAGCATTAATTGAATCTTAGTCTTCGGTACTTTGTAAGTCAACCCTATCATACACCGCCATTACTGGACTAGATGTAGGGTTACTACCCCAATGTCCATTAATACGCGACTAGAAAGCGTCTCCTTATTCAAGTACAGCCTCTCTTAGGTTAGCATAGCTTACATAACTAGGAGTGACTACTATTATGAACATCTATGGCAGAATGGTATTGTGTCCAGCACGCGCGACCATGCGACGTTGAACCGATTCCAGCGTTGGAAAGTTAGTGAACAGATTTCGTTTTTTTCTCAGCAACACAGAGCGACCAATCAAGGCGAGTAGATAGCACGCTCTGCAGTACTTCGCCAGTTCTCAGAAACGAGGCATCATATTCTCAAAACATGTTACTAGTACTTGAAGGATCGGTACTACGTCATGTCTGGTTCTTCTACTCAGCGTTATAAGATACGTGGCTGGTAACAATTCACGTACCCAGTAGTCTTTGGTATCGAGAAGGAAATTTTCTACGCAACAAATCGTAGGGAATGCAGTGGCAAACTACACCGACTACCCTCCTATAGTAAGCTATGCGATATGATTACTTTGGTCGCTGACGTTCAGGTACACATATGACACTACAAGAAGAAGATGGGATCTTCTCCAGTCGACACGAGCAATGCAAATATTCCCTTTCTCAGGGAATTCGTGAACATAGTGTGCTGCACGTACCGGAGACACAGCTACGGTTTCGACATTAGAAACGGTGGTGGGACAACCGAAAACACCGATGTCAGCCGGGAATGGCGGTTTCAACCTCGGCTTTCCTTGTTTTCCTTCGATCGACTCGATTAGAGCGGTTTCCTCGCCGCAAATGTAAGCACCAGCACCTCGGTGCATAAACACATCAAAGTCGTACCCGGAGCCGCAGGCGTTCTTACCAATGAGGCCAGCTTGGTATGCCTGGAAAGGTAAAATATTAAAATAACAACACGACATGTACTCGTAAGGCTTCCTCGTTCCAAACCGGGTGTAACTTAAGCTGTCAGTTTGTTTCTTGGAAACTGGTCTAAAGAAAATCATCCTAAGATAAGCTTTAATCTCTCTTAAAATCATAACACTACGAATCCTGATTAGGAGCATGTATTTCATTTTTTGAATTCTGCTATCCAACGAGAAAGTAACTATATCAATTCTGCGATGTCCAGAAAATGTGAAAGATGCCGTATGATCAAATCATTCCCCAGAATACTGCCAATCGTATAGAGTCACGTTTTCAAAGTGGACGGTGGGATTGTAAGTCCCTATTATAATTTCCGAAAACTTTTGATGGCCGGTAGTTCAAGAGATACGCGACAAATTACCTCGCAAATGGCCAACTGCATGTTTGATGCTTCATTATAGAACTCTCCGCGAATGTAAATGTACGCGGCTCTTGCTCCCATCGCGCGTCCGGCGATCAAGCAGCCTTCTACTAATTTGTGGGGGTCGTGCCGCATGATTTCACGATCCTTGCAGGTTCCAGGTTCGCCTTCGTCAGCATTGACCACGAGATACTTAGGCCTGTGTGACAAATACGGCACATAAAATACGAACAAAATTCAACCACACTTCGAATACAAACTGATCACACGAACTCACCGTCCATCGTCTGGTTTGTTCATGAAACTCCATTTCATTCCAGTGGGAAAACCAGCTCCACCACGGCCTCGTAGTCCCGATGTTTTCACTTCACCTAGGTGATTTATGATTGATTAGTTGATTAGCAAAAATGTGGAACTTCAAGAGATGATGAGAGTGGGACATCACAAGATAGATGCGGAATTTCGTTAGTTGCCCTCAGATTAGCTATATAGTGCTTTACTATGCCTTTGAAGGGAAAGTGATTCGGAAAAACGTTTCTTATGTTTCGGAAGAAATGTTTCCTCATGCAGCAGAAGCTCTTGATAGCTATAGTGGCAGTTTAGTGGAAATTGTTCTATAGCAAGCAGCACACTATAGTTAGATACATAGATCTGGAACTACTAAGTACCTACGCGTCTACAGTTTCGTTTAGTTTCCATTTTGCAGTTTCTTTAGAACTGACAATCAAAAGGATTACATTGATTTTACTTTCATGGAACAGGTTGGCCGATAATACACTAGCTTCACTCCCAACTCGGTATTGCGCGGCTCGCTTCTTGTTGGTGTAACTAGCCATAACTAGCAATCAGTCTGACTCAGCGTCGGTTTTAACGGGCGTGGATGGAGGGGGGAGGGACCTATGCCCTCCCAAGTATCATTTTTTCGAACCAGTTCTCCGAAAAACTGAAAAAATGTTGCTCTCTTCGGTAGCAAGAGAATGTTTTATCACTTTTTAGGGCCAACACCTTAAAATCGAACCCTAAAGAAAAACTCTGATACCGGGTTAGACTTTAGCATTACCATTGGATGCTAATATTGCTTAGTACAGCTTATCATGTTAGTGACGTGTCCACTAAGGCTTCATCATTGCATCAGGGGTGCATAAGCGAACATCTCTCCAGGTTCTTTCTATTTTATCACTAATATACCTTTGTCACTGTGTGTCAAACATATATGGAGCTCAGAGTCAGTATTTCTCCACGTCTAAATCTTTTGTTTCAAATATATCGAGGTGTTTCAGTTTTGATTAACATGCCGAAAGGATATTCGGAATGCACGAAAGGGTCGCCATTAAGGTTGAACTAAAATATACGCAGAACGAAACCAAAATATCAAACCACCTCCCACTTGAAATGTAGAGGACAATTTCGATAGTTTTTGGCATCCAAATTTCTGCAGACTTTGAGCTGACTGCGATTGAAATCAATTCCCAGGTCACAGACTACAAATTAGAATATTTTTATTGAAATGTCAACACAGATTTCATTCTAAAAATGAGACTGATCTTTGCTTCCATGTAAAAGGATAGGTGCAATCGATAATGTTCCCGCTCAAGTTTGTCTCATGTGCATGGCGACACTAGCGTTCCTACATACCTCCACGTTCCGAATTATAGCATGTAGAAAGAGAGACAGAACTTCATGTACACATACTATGGAATATTCTCAAAATGAAGGGGCTGTGAGGCACCAGAATTCAAATGAAACGAAATTTTCAGGATGAATTTACTGGCAAATATTGTAGCATTTTCAATGTACTCGATATTATTATCCTCCGAGAAATTATTGTAACACAATAACGCCTCCAATTTTGAACACGGCTCCAGAGAAAAAAAAAAGGTTTGGTTCCTCAAAGTTTTGGAAGTGACCTCAGCTCCGGCTCCTAGAAGTAGTACCGACCGGCACCGACTCAAGCTCCGGTTTAGACTTCGAGAAACTGTCCGAAGCGAAGCCAGTTCTAGCTTCGGTTCCTTTTGCCCCAAAGCAAAACCATCAGTATCGGCTCCTAATGATAACTTCGACTCCACCCCATGCGTCGGGCAATGGTTAGAATCGAAATAAACTGGGCCAATTGGAGGGGAGAGGGCAGAGGTGCCATTTTAATATTATATAAGATTCCTACATTTCTACAGACCAGAAAGACCCTCGTTCAGGGGGCAATCCGATTTATTGCAATAGAGGCACATCTTAAGCACTCAAATGTTATCAAAATCCACTAGCGCAGCCAGCACATTTTCGGGGGGGGGGGGTCTGGTCTTGACAAGAGGTAGAGGTGTTAAAAGGGATGCTAAAATTAGAAAAACCACTACTTAACGAAGGCGTGGGGGTGCCCACACCTGTCCCTGTCACAATCTGAATATCAGATTCAAGATCAGTGCCTTGAAACACCTGTCGCACGACTATCACAGTCTGCAGTGTATAGTGCTCAATTTCAGGCTCATTCAGTCAAATAACGATTTCGATCCAATTTCATTGGACAGTTTGTTGAATATCAGTAAGAGAATTCACTGACAATTCTCTTAAGACCTAATGGGCAGATACTTTCTAGGTTCTTGCGTAGGTGATAATTCTTGACTTACTTATGATGTACTCAGGTCCTTTCAGCAGAATCTCTTTTGTCTTGTACCAGTCTCCGCGTTTTAAAGCACCTTTTAGCCTCCAGTCATGTCGACCATACAAGTTGGTGAAGATTCGATCTTGATCTTTCAGCGGCCCAAATTTCGTCTGCAAATCAAGTTCGCATTTAATACTACTAACAAAAGTAAATCACATTTGAGTTATCCAACTGTTGGTACCAGCAGATAAATTTTTTCAGATGCTCACATTACTGTTCCAGAATCACATCAAAATAAACTGGATATTCGACTCGTAAATATGTTTTAATTTACTGTATACAAATGTATAAAAACACTGTTTGCTAACACAAATCAGAGGACTTGAAAACGAACTTCGGTTCCCCATATTCTGACACAAGTGAGTCCAGTCGTCATTAAATCCATGAATTATTGCCTCTGTTTATAGTAGTATTGTAAGAATTAAACAAAACACATTTTACAGCGAATGCGAGATCTAAAAAAGTAATTCAATACTTCGTAATTCAAAAATTGGCGATTCACGCGAACATAAAAGCAATGACTAACCTAAAATGCCTACCACATTCAACACTGGCTTATCAGTAACAATTTTAAAATAACTAAATTAATCCTCAAGATCAACTTCGTTTTCATCTTTTATCCCTGGTTCAAAACGTGAACAATGCACGATATAATGTAACCTCACAGAGAACCAACCCGGAATTGCTTTAAAAGCCTTATAATTAAACTTGAGTTACGATAAACGAATGCAGTTCAACTAATACACTTGATCGCATCTTGCAGTTTCTTGCGCACGTTGTTAACTTTATCCTCTTGCTTCTTGATGTCCTCTTCGCAAATAGCAACGGCTTGAATCAACGGCTGCTCGGGATTCAAAAACACGCCAGAATTCTTTTCCAATGTTGACCTTGAGCCCGTCTGTCCAGTCACTGGGTAGCTGGATTGGTGTAACGCGGTGGCCACAGACTGGAGTAAAGTTTCCTGCGATATATGCGGTCCGACAGCTTTCAAGCCCATCGGCAAGTCCATCGCGCGCAGCTCGTAACCATCGATGTCGCAAGCTCGCAGACCTTCCAACCGTTTCTCCCAGAAGAGCTGCTTCGGTTTCTCCTGCGGACCGTACTTCAGATCGTGCTTCACAACGCTTTTCTGATTCTTGTGCACGGTCACTGGCTGCTTGAAGATGGATGCAGTCTGCCTGATAGGCGGCACCAGTGTGGCGTCATTACGTATCGTGCGGTTGTAGCAGTACATATCCGCCTTACCGCTGTTTTGAGGTAGCGCTGATTTTCTCGTGTCATCTCGTTGCCAGGTTTTGGATAAAACGGCCGAATCGTACAGGTTTTTCTCTAAAGACATATCGTCCTCAGCTCGAAATAACTTAGAATTTATAGATTGCTATGCTGAACTCCAGTTCGAGTGGACTTTTTCGGAAGGAAAACGTTCACCTTTATCCTGTAAACAGAAAGTTAATCTACTTACAGTCTTAAAGAAATTCGTACCTTGGTTGGAGGTGGTGTTCCGGTTGAATTCTCACGAGCTTGCAATGAGTTCAATAGAGTCGGACTCAGCAAACCTACAAATTTTACAAACTATGTTGAATTTTCAACCGGAATTTATAATCAAACTTAGTATACGGTACGAAATAACTGCAAAAGGGGTTCAAATTTAACACTTGAATCGAGCGTGATAACTAGAGCTCTATGTTGACATTGAGATGTGCGAGCGAACCCATCGAAAACTTTCAACCATGTCTTTAGTTCGAGTTCATTATTGGGTAGTTGAACTACAATGTTGAGATTTGTGTTTTGTTAGTTTATCACAGAAGTAGATAGATAAGAGTTCGCAACTTACCAAATCGTCCATTACATGTTAGACGACCAACTGGAATACAGACAGCCATTTAAGTATTGTAGAAGTACCGACAGCGATATGATGAAATAACCTCAGGATAAGCACTTTCTAGCCTAATTAAATGAAACGGAGAATGATTTTCAAACCGATATCACTCATTTATCCTCATTTTAGAGGAAATAGATAAATTTTTGTCAATGACAAAAAATGCAAACGCAATTTTTTTTTTTTTTAAAGCAAAATAAGAAACGATAAAATTTAGTTTTCGGCCTTTTGTCGGGGCATTGGGAGTCAGGGTCAGGGAGCCATAAGCAAATGTACAGAAAAACTTCAGGAACTAGACTTAAAATTAATTTGAATTAGGTCCGTTTTGAGGTGAAAAAGTTGTATCAGCGAGATGCGAGAGTCAAGCCTCGCGTGCCTCCGCGCTCCGCTATCCCTCGCAGGAATTCACACTGTTTTCAAAAATCTGTGAGTTACAAAGGACTTTGAATCAACGTATTTGGTGAAACTTAAGGCTGTATTCTTCCAGAACGTAAACAATGAAACGGCGTCGCCCCGAATGACATTCGGTCAAGTGTCGTTTTTCGTATTTGACTATGGCAACCTGCTACAAGATGATTTGAAAGTGAACGCGTTCGATTGTTGTTCGTTGACGGACCCGACCTGGACTCGACCAGCCTCTCTCCCCGCTACGTTTCAAAAGCCGAAGAGCGAACGCCGCGCGTAACATGTGTAAATAGCATGTATGTGTGCATATATTGGTAAACTCGTTTTATGAAGTGAACCGGCTGGGGGCTGGGTTCACCAGCTCTGTCGCATCTCAGTTCTCATTTATTTTGTGTTCGAAAGAAAATTGTGAGCCGGCGGAACGGCTGCAGTTAGTTCCCATTTTTTTGCGGAGCGTTTCTGTTGGGCCGTAAGAAATTTGTTTAGTGAAGGCAATAAAAAATAAGAACTGTTTTCATATAATTTCAATTTTTTGTGAAAAAAATTTTCTCAGGATTTCGAATGCTGAAATAGAACTCTATAGACACAAATAGAGGAGGTGACAAATTTTCTGAAAGCTCCTCAAAAACTCATGAAAAAACGGCATGATAGAGCGGTAAATCGCTATCAACATATTGAAACAAAAGCAAAAAGTTTACGAGGTGGCTTCGCCCCCCCCCCAACCCCAGCAAGCCATTTCTGGTTCCTCGCGAACCGTCTCCCTTTCTCAAAAGAAAATGTATGTGGTTTTGACATTTCTGGTCTTTCCTTATAGGTCTACTACAAATCCACTTTCTGTCTAAACAATTTCCGCTGACCTGAAATCACTTATCCCCCCCCCCGGCCTAAAGGTTCACTCAGGTCAGATCTACTGGATAAGCCTCCAGCAGAATCTGTTCCTCATTAATTAGCCTGAAAAGTTGACTAAATCGCCCACTACGGGAGAAATTTCATTTCTTTTTGGTGCTCCTACCTGCCACTGTACCCCCGTGTTTCTCTTATGATGATGGGGGGGGGGGGGTGCAAGAAACAGAATTGAAGAGATTTTCAGACTCAATGATGGAGATGGAGTCAGTTACTGGGCCAACAACACCGCTGCCGCTCTGTTTTAGCGGGTATAAAGGGAGGTGTAGATCAGTGCCGATGAGGTAGAGAAAAATGATGGTACAAGTAGAAGGCGGCGAGCCGGCGCGAAGAGGGGTGGACCCCCTCCCCCCAAATAATTTTGGAAGTTGGCAAACTTGTAAATGTAGACAACTAACTGGCAAATTCTCGCGCACGTGTGTTAACCAAAATTCTGGAAGCTCTAAAAGCTTAACAATTTGCTAAAGGAACAAGTTGATTGAACCGTTTCCTTTAGAGCCTTCTGGTTTCGTGACTGGTGGAGTATTTTTGTGGCGATTGGGTTTCCATGACTGTCGATTCGTTTTTTGTATGAGCGACGAGGGTTGAAATTAGGTCGGCGAACGAGAGGATCTCCAAATCCTTCCTGACGTCATAATTACGTTTCGAATCGGTAAGCTCCAGCCATAGTACGGAGATGAGCCTTGTTTTCCATACGTGTGAGTTTCTACAAGTTAGAGTCAGCGGCCACTCCCCAGTTCATAAGACAGTAGGTTCACATAGGTTTTACTACTGAGTAATAAATCAGTCGTTTGGTTTCGAGGTTGATTAGAGACTTCCTTGTTCAATATCCAGTGGAGTTTGCGGAGTTTTTCGCTTGCTAGTGTCTTCTTGTCAGAGATATGTGCACTCCGCTTAAGTTTCAAGTCTAAGGTGATTCTCAGGTAGTATTTGGCCAATTGGTGAGGAGGAATTTCGTCACTGCCAAAATAGACTGGATAGAAGAGATATTTATGACTGAGAGTGAATACAACGTGCTTAGATTTGGCTACATTAACCTTTATGCGCCATTTTTGACTCCAGAGGTCGTATCGATTCAGGCTTTGTTGTAATTTGTTGTTTGTTTCAGCAAAGGTGGTCGCTGTTGACAAAATAGCTGTATCGTCGGCAAACATAGCCATGGTAGTACCTTTTGGGTTTGGAGCATCCGTCGTATATGTATACTAGGTACAAAAGCGGTGACAAAACATTTCCCTGTGGAACCCCTGCCTGGATAAGGAACCAGGAGGAGACTTCACTGTTGTGAACTACCCGGAAGGACCAGTTGTTGAGAAAGGATTCCGAAAGGGTTGCGAGATTGGATGGAAGAGTGTCCCAAGACTCGAATCTGTGATTTGCGAGTACCCTCTTCAATTGGGTAGCCAACGAGTTGAATCTGATGGATTTATCAGCTGGGAAGCGCGTCCAAAGCCAGCGGTGCCTTGCTTCCCTTTTTTCAGTGACTAAGTCGCGTATTTTCATTGGAAAAGAAGGGAGAGCATTCTATTTCTTGTTGAGAGGCTCAGGCCGGTGCGCAGAAATTATACAAAGGAGGGGGGGGGTTGACCATACATTTCATGTTAGTTACGGTTACAAAGGGCAGTGACCGCCATAAATTATTATATTATCTACATATCAACAAAGGTCAATGGAGGGGGTTTGAACCCCCCTTGCGCAAGGGCCTGGGATGCATTGACTCTGAGGCAGCAGATTGTAGTAGCGACGTGACTTTGTCAGTTTCACTTTCAAGGTCTGCAGTGGATTTTAACTGAACACGAAGGTTGATCATTTCACCCAGTCCGTTCCGGGCGAGGTCAGACTGGGTCTCTTTGTCTTCCTCGTAACTGAGTCGTACAATGTTAGAAGGACTGGAAGGTGATCAGAGCTGAGGTTCTCTAGCGTGATAACCTCGGATTTCTGGAGAGGAACTCCACGTAGGATAAATAAGTCCAAAACGTCGGGCTTTTGAGGGTGTCCGTTGGCCAATGTGTTGGAGTACGAATCGATAGTATGTTTGCATTGAGACTTTAGGGACTTTGAAATATCCACTTTGGTCGCGCAGGCGAAGGATACATTCTCCCAGACTGCATTGGACTCACGCTTTAAATCACTTTCGGGAAACGACGTTCGTAAGCCGCAGAGTAGGTCGGGCATCCTCGGTAGTTTACTGTGTGCTCACCATTACAATTCGTATACATGCGTGTCTTCTTGTTTTAGTTTTACAATTCAGAATGATTATTAGACTATTAAAATAATAAACTCTTTTAGAGATATTTTTCAATTCAATTTCTCAACTAGGGCCGAGGAATCCGTCATTTCAAACACTGTGTCTTGGCCGACAGACTCTGGGCGCTACCGTCACCTTCCCTTGGTCACATCATAAAAAAACTGTCTGCGGTTCAAAACTGCTGAACTGCTTGAAGAAGGATCGAACCACTCGGCAGGTCTACCATGCGACCAGACGTGAATAAATAATTAAATACTGAATTATTGGCATTCCTACCATCCAAAGTTGAATACCTAAATACTAAAATCTGAGTTCCTACAATATTTGAGTCGGCATTGTCAAAACAAACTTTGTAATTTAGTCGAATTTCTACCAGTATGTAGTACAACCCCTCCAAATTTTTTTTCGTACCGGCCCTGGAAGGGGGATGGTGAAATGAAGCATAGTAATGGTAAAAGTAAAAAGGGGAAGAGTGGGGTGAGGCAACTGAATGAGATAACGAGAAGTAAAACCTAACATACAGAAGCCTTTCACAAAGTGGCAGAAAAGTCAGACATACAAGTACATTTCCTGCTCCTCCCTGCTCCTAACCTTCAAACCATTTCCTTACAGTTATTATCTAATTTGAGCGGGGTGAATTTTAAATTCATTAGTTTTCATAGTGTTACATCATACCGTACGTGTTTAAGGCAATAAAATTAGAGTGGTATTCATTTTTTATTACAAGAATTTGTTTCACATTTTTGTAACATTTGTGAGGAGGCTTCTCTTGTTCCTTGTTCGCAGCACGAGCACAAATCATACAAAACTTGTTCTTCACAGTCAAATACAACACTTTCTTAGTTCAGTGCCCCAAGATGACATCCGATCCTCCTAGTGAATTATATTGCTTGCCATAAGATCTTTGACACCAGGCGCTATAAAGTGTTTGACAGAGGAAGTAAATTTGCGGCCGGTGTAATTGTCTTCAAGGTATATGGTCCATTTCCCGAGTAAATTGTGCCAGCAATTAACAGCGGGTTGACATCCACAGCATTTGGTTTCTGCTCGTCTGTACTGATGTATTTCACCTTGTGGCACTTGGTGCATTTGTACTGCAACTTGCTGTCTGACAAAAGCTCCATATCAAAAACCCACAACTGTCGAAAATATCCAATTGTTCGTGTTGATTCAGTTTTCAAAGCTGCCCCATGAAAAACGAGTAGTCTATAAGACGACATCCTTGTACCTGAAAGGGGGCAATGGTGGCACTTCCAGCTGAGTACTGCTGAGTACTGACAACTGTTAACTGGTGAGCCATTACTGTGTCTGCCACGCGATCCGTCATGGCTTCAACTGCAGGCTGAGGCGACACCACGTTTTTAGGAGCAAGCTGCAGGTAACCTTCGGCACTGCTACATGGTTGGGGATCAGCAACCGGATTTCGCACCTGAAAGGAGAAGATGAAAACACTTGAAGTACTGTGAGATGGACATACTGGGTGTTTTTTCTAAATCCCACATCCCTTTTTTTATTTTGAACAGGTCAACGGATCGAATTCGGACAAAGTGTGATGGGCACATGGCAAAGTACGAGTATAGTTTCACCGCTGGGCGAAAATTTTTCTCTCCCCTTACAGGGTGCTAGATCGTATTCTAATATTCTAAATGAGAAGCTATGTCTTTATGCACATCATTGGAAAGGTAATGTCGCCCAAAATACGAATCTGTAAAAAAGATCAACATTTTAATCAATTTAGGGGAGAGTGTCTGGGAGCTACCCCCCCCCAAAAAAAAAAATAAAAAAAATAAATAAATAAATAAAAATCATTCATAATCACTATATCATTATGATACAGCAAACCAATTTTTGAAAATGGGCTTTTCGAGTACTGATTTTTAACATTATATTTTTATCCTGATCTGACCATGCCTAGGGCAATAAAAACCTGAAGTTCAGAATCAAAGAAGTGCCATTCACACATGTTTGAATATTTCCAGTACAAATGTCTTCAGCACGTCGTCGGAAATATAGAATTACTCACCATACAAATTCGTGGAAAAATTTACTAATTCATCAATTTGAGGGGCCCAGGGGCTAATCCTCTCCCAAACAAGAAAATTAATCCAAATCCAATGAGTTATGACCCAGCAAACAAACTATTGAAAAGGAAGTTTTCGAGGTCGCTGATTTCAAATAGCGTTATCACGATTTGAGCTCTTCTAATTCATCAACATTGAAAAATTCAGAGCCAAAAATGGTGCCATACGGAAAATTTTTGACTTTTTCATTAAAATGACTACATGCCTATCGTTGGAGAGGTCATGAACTCTAAAACCCGAAAGCACGGAAACATTTACAAGTGCATCAATGTCGGGGGTCCAAGAGGCCACAAACCGACCTAAATCCATAAGGCGATAAAATCCAAAAAGGAAAGCTAAAAGGGAAGTCATTAACAAATTTTCGATTTTCTCATCGAAATGGCTTCATGCACATCGTTGGAGAGGTCACTACCCCCTAAATACATAGAGATATTTTTTGGGGGGGATGGGCTAAAGGGTCTGGACTGTCGCGTGGGTGACGCTATTGAGGCAGTCACGTTAGGCCTCGCGCTTCAATATGCTTCGCGCCTTCAGATTAAGGGGACTACGTGTTCCTTTCGAAATAATATTGGCTCAAGTCCATCGAGATGAAAATAATGCCCGGGGAAATTTTAATTTACTAGCTCTTCCAAACCGCGCGCATGCGATCACCCTAGTCCCATCTCTCTCTATTCTGAAAAAATAATATCGATGGCTCCATATTCTCTACTGGATGAGAAAACTTCTAGCTGCGTGACCTACTGCTTTATTACAGACTGACCTGGCCGCGGGTGCAGAACGAGTTATAAGATTGGAGGGGGAGGGCAGATTTGCCAAATGGGCAGAAGGGTGTGGAGACAGGCAAGAGAAGGTTGGAGAAGAGAAAAGGTGAGTGGAGGTCAAGAAGAATAAAGGAGTACCCCAGGTCCTCGCCACCATCTCTCCCTTTTGAATA
This sequence comes from Acanthococcus lagerstroemiae, assembly GCA_031841125.1. NCBI lineage: Eukaryota > Metazoa > Arthropoda > Insecta > Hemiptera > Eriococcidae > Acanthococcus > Acanthococcus lagerstroemiae. Next base: position 34,947,909 of record CM063108.1, on the reverse strand, counting down.
CACTCTGGCTGTGTCGAGAAGAGTGGAAGAACAGTTGAAGACAGACGAAATGGGACATACTGACGAGTAGGGAAAAGGGCAGGTTCGAGATAAATGATGAAGACGGGAAAACAATCGAAGAGCGGCACCGCCGCCTTCGGAAGAAATTTTTTTACTTTTGGCCCGTAAACTGGATAAACTTGATGACTCATCCTGCCATCTTCACTCTCACTCTAACAAGACACTTACTCGTATCTAACTCTACCTCCACCCTTCACTTCTCCCCGCCAATATCACTCTTATCCAAATCCTCTCTTATTGGTAGAGGGGATACAGGGAGACGAAGTCTGGTAGTAGACAAGGGCGGGGGCAGATGGAGACAACTGAAAGCAGATCACTATGGCCTCTATTCTTGTAACCCTGTCTTGTTGGAAAGGAAAGCAAGAGAAGGGAGCTGAAGGAGAGTAAGCTATTACAAATCTCATTTTTGCAAAGAACGAGAAAAACAGAATGGGACAAGCCCTGTGAATACTCTAAGGGGTGCGGCCCTGAGAATATTTCCTCCCTTTCCCCTCTTTCTCTGGAACCTGACATATGCCTTGCTAAAAAAAATTTGGGTTAGGCCTCGTAAAGCCATTGACGGCCCTGAAAAGTAGCCTAAACCAGCTAAAATCCAACGAACCTCAAAAGTATTATGAAATGGCAAACACTATATAGAAAAGGGGTTTTCGAGGGCCCTGATAGCGAATGTGACAATTTTTCTGATTCAATCCCTTCAACAGCTTTAAAGTTCAACAATTATTACATCTAAAAGTGGTGCCATCACAAATTTCTGACTAGCTAACATAAAAATGATTTTATGCACTTCGTCCGAATGGTCACCACCTCCCAAACGCGGGTCTGTGAAAAAATATTCCACATTCATCAATTTGATGGAGCCTGTAGGCCTAAATCCGATCAATATTCATCCAGCATGCATCAAACAGTTATGAAATAGCAAACAAACTATGGAAAGGGAGTTTTCGGGGTCACAGATTTCGAATATCACATTATTTTCCCGACGCACCCTATTGTAGTACTTTAAAACGCAAAATTCAGTTTCCTCTCCTCTTCCGCGAACTGTAAGTTCACCATAAAGCTCCATTTCATTCTTTCCTTTTGCCACTTTCAACAATTTCATATTTCTCCATCGCTGACTCTCCTGCTCTTCCTCCTCTTTCATGAAACTCTAGTCTCTTTCTTTCCTTTCTTGTTTATGACTATTCTCCTTTTCCTTCATCATTTCTGACCACCTCCTGTACTCCCTCTTTCTCTCCCTCCCCCTGACAATCACCGTTAGAAAATAAAGGAACACTGTAAAATTAGATTGGAAACTCCGTCTCTTTCAGTTTCTTTCAACCACCCTCGTCTCAAACTCATCATTTTGGGATGGTGATGGGAGAGGACAGGGGCGGCATGAGATGCTGAGGGAGACAGAGGCGGGGGAGGAGAGGGAATTTCATTTGTTCCCTCTTTCTTCCTTCCAGCACTCCAACAGCCCACTGTTCTTTCTCCTTGTCCGTCTCCACCTCAGAATTTCTGGAGGCAGCGAAAAAAGTAGAAGTGGATAAGAGATCATTGGCTCTTTAGAAAGTTTTTAGAAGTGTGAGCGAGGAAGTCTGAAGGATGCATCGGGGAATTTTTTCCAAAAGTCGGAGACAAGTTTATTATAGTGAAAAGATTCTGGAGGCCCTCCTCACCTCCTCCTACTATTCCAACGGCTCCCAGTAATTACTTAGGCCCCAACCCAGATATTCTCTCTACGACCCTGAAGGTAGCAGTTTACTCTTCTGTTCCTAAACAAAGGGCTATTATTCTATTTTTCTCTATTCCATCCCTCCCCCTCAAAACTTTCGAAAGTCGAGCATGCCTACAATATGAAGAGATGATTCGACAACAGGTTTTTGTAAGTGTTGAACACAGTTAGGAGGCACATAATAAAGGAAATTAGCTAGCTTTGCCTACGTGGCCCAACCGCCGCAATTTCCTAGGTCCTCATTTTTCTGCAACTACTATCTCCCTATTATTCAGCAAGAGAGGACTAGGTCATGTTGATTTAGGAGTCACCAAAGTAGTTACTTTTTTGGCTTGGATTATGTAATAATGCCATCATTCGTGAGGCCACAAAGAAAGGCTCGAGGGCCGGGGAAGGAGTGAAAAAAATGAAGGGGAGGTTTACAGAAATGAAAGCATGCCCGTAGGAGACCCCTCCCCTTACCTTCAGTAGTTCGTCTTAAATGTTTGTAATAAGGAGGGGATTCACAAACTGGGGCGATGAATACATATGTTTAGCAAAACGCTGCACAACGTTTGCAGCCGTTTATGGATCTCCACAAGAACTTGGGGAACTGGGACAGTACAGTTACTGTAGCCCCCTGTCGTGATGAGAAATTCACCTTCTGCAACTTCGACGGCTTTTCCTAATCATGTCATAACGGCTGGTGGGACCTAGCCGTCTATCAGCCTACCGTTGGTAGCTCAGACCTTGAGACACACGCGCCTTATTCCTCAGCGACGACTTCAAAATTCCTAGAATCCGCGACCGTACAAGCTACAAGCGTACAACAAAGCATAGACCCCGATTTGCACCTCCTGCCTCTGGTCATAGCGTCAATTAGATCGAAAACTTTCAACAACTAATCGGCAAGCTCTCAAGTACGTCGTCAAGTCCGTGCGGTAGTCTCACTCACACTCCGATCACCCGAAACCATCCACAGTCTGAATTTCTAAACGGCCGCACGCGGCTCTGACGTTTCAAAATCACCTTAGTTGAGAGAATCCCCATTCCACCAGTGGGTCGAACCGGAAACAGATCTTCGGCTTTTATAACTCAATACAAGGGCCGAATCGTCGGTCTTGATTCAGTCATGCTCTCTCCAAAAAGTTCGGCAGAGACTTCGTTCACGTTTCTCGCATCCAGATCTGGGACTTGGAAAATTAACGTAAAACTGATCTCATGTCGTGTCGTATGCTCTCGAAAAGCTTAGTGGCAACCTGTCGTATCGCTCACACAACTTAAAGCTTAAAGTGCTGTTAAAAGTATCAACTAATAAAATGTATTCAAACTGATCTGACTCGGCCAAGTCATTTGTCAAGCCAAGAATCTCTCATTAGGGGCTTGTTACCGACAAGCCCCTCGAGCCCCCGCTGTAGACTCTTCTGTCAGCAATCACTACACAACCGTCATCGTCATCTACTACACCAACCAGCAGAAGCCCAAAAAGCTCTCTGACCTCACGACACCACCTAATTTACATTGGTTGAACAAGTGGACAGAGGGAAGAAAACAGAAACTGAGAAAGACGGATTCGCGAGTGATACAACATACACGTTTATCATCAATCTCTGGGCAGCGAACACCAACGGGGTGGGGCTGAAATTTCTATAGACACTACGTTTTTACAGACACAATAGTCACAGAAAGAAGCACTGAAATGAAGGGAGATGTGTGCCACAGACCGCACAACCCAGCAATTATGGCATTCCTGCCTTCAGTGAAGTTTCAACACGTAGAAATACTGTTACTTCTGCGACCCAACTAATAGTAACAGAAATGTTGGTGGAAAACCTTTGAATTCACTTACATGCAGTTAGTCGCTGATGTACGCAGCTCGACTCTGTATGATCGATGACGATGATGTAACCACTGCTGGTGGGTTACCCAACACATTCCCAGATGAAAATCATTTTCTGTATGTGTTCTACAAGGATGGCGAAGGGCAGGTTGAAGAACACTTGACAAAGATGATTCTTGGGTAGGCTGGACAGTAGGTAAATGTACACTCAATGATGGTAATTCTTGGGTATCACAGAGTACACCTTTTCATGGTGCTCCTGCGTGGCCATATTTCCAAATTTCCTTCTTTTTTCTCTTGGCTGACAAATACAACGTCTTACGTTTGCTTTTTCCTCCTTTCAAATATCTTTTAGCAGCTTGTGGTATTCATATGAGGTGAATCATTCCCATTGATGGTTGAAACAACAGCAGGTGAAGCGAATGAATGTTCAGCGATGTTACTAGCAATCTGAAATAGGTAAAATGTTATCAAACTAAAAAGTGATCGTTTCATTGCACCGTGAGGGGGAAACAAAAGTACTGCAACAATGGAAATATCAATTTTTGCATGAGAGTTCGTGTACGAGCTATGAGGAGTCCGTCACTGAAATTTGAATGAATGTATTGGTCACTAGTTACATACATTTATTTTTTGAATAGTTTCTGAAACCAACCGTGTGTTGATGTCAGAAGACACCTGCAGAAAAAATGATGTTAGAATACTGAAGGATAACTAGATACGAACCAGAGGCCTGCACGATGCGTTACGAATCGTAGGATGTTGATTATAATTACTTAGAAAACGATTACAACGATGCCAGGAAATGGAACTGTAATCGAACGGTAGTAGAAGAACGATGCCGCTGCCTAACTGGGTATATTGTTCGCATCATGGCATGGGTATCGTCATTTATTTTTTATCGCGTTATAGGATTTTGCAGTGCTATCTGGATAATTCGCAGAATGACGTTTTTACTTCATCATTTCTTATCTTCACGATGCCTAGGATGCCTGGACAATCCATACTCGTTTCTAGGATGCTAGTTACAGACGATTACCGTTACCCGCTGCTACAGATACACTCAGTTACTTTCCTCGATGATTACGAGCACTGATTGGCATCGTTTCCTTCAATACTCACCGATTTTGTAACCGGTTACTTTTTACTTATTCGTGCAGGGCTCTGCTAATAGTTACATCACTTTTCATCAATACTATCAATGATAACTGCTGGGATATAGTGATACTTACTTCGAGTTCTTGAGCAATGATTTCTTCCGGATGTTCTTGGTTCATGCTGGTTTTCAAAGAACGAAATACTACAAAAACAAGGTTACAGAGAAGACTAAAATTGAAACTGCGATACTACACGCGAACTGTAACTAAAAACCTTGATCTTTTTTTTCCGAAGAGGATCAACTTCAGTCTTTGCGCTGCCGAATGCAGCAAATAAATCAGTAAAAACGGATAAATTAAAAATGGAACATCAAAAAGAGCACAGTTTTGAAACAATCACAACAGTCAAAATTCAAATTTCGAAATCGCACCCAAAGAAAAATAATCCAGAAGCCGAAGCCGCTGTAGTGCTCAAAAACGAACGATGAAATTCGGTTTTCACGTGAAAGAACGATATTTGCCAGTTTCATATTCATACTTGACGGAAAACACACATTACGATCCTACAGAAAGAAGCAGTGAACTATAAGTATACCCCCCGCAACGTACTTCACCCATCTTTGTTGATGAAAATTTTGGTGAAGTACCATCACGCCTAGACTAATTGCGCCCTCAATTTTCAATTTATTTCCTTGAAATTTGGTATGTACAATCCTGAAGCATGTGCATCGATGTCTACGTTTTTTTTTTTTCTAATTTTTTATTTATACGTCGACAATCGCCTGCCGCATACTGCCACATTCTGATCGCCATCACACAACAACCGTAGCGAATTTAGAAAAAAAAAAAACGTAGACATCGATAATGAACCTTCGTGAACAACATATTCAAAATTCACATCAATCCATTCGGTATTCGCTTCGTAATTAGTCTAGAGCGGAGAGCATTTTTCATACAATTTTCTTATCAGTATGTAAACAAAGAATACAGCCTTAAAGTCTTTTATATTTATACAAATTTATTGTCAATAGACACTCTCGACTCTCCTCTAGATTTCACGGCATCGACATGCGTTTCGTCCAGCGATTGCAGCACTTCTACAGGGCATAATTCGCGCGTTTATCTTATCATTGTGATTCCAAAAATCAAAATCGAATATTTCAACCATTTCAACTTGTTGATAGATACATACCATAAATATTTGAGTAGTGGATTCAGTTAGATATTTGACTAACTTGTTGATTTTAAGGGTACATTTGTGTTAATTTGCGAATCTAAGTTAGAGTTGGAACGTAAGCCAACTGTGTTTTTCATCCTGATGTTCTTTCAGTCTGAAATATGAAATTATAGATACGAACATTCGGACACACATTCAGTACAGCGGTCCGTTTGTGAAGATTATTTGGATTACTCGCTGTTGGAAACAGAAAGGACTTACTTGAGTATCTTCCCAGTTTCGACCTCATTCAGTAAGTACAGGGATTTGATGATCTGATTCTGTTGCTAAGAATCGAATCACCTGGTTACCTCATTCATTGCACTGGTTGGAGCAGGTATTGAACTGATGTAAGTGTTTAGTAACATTGAGAATATATGTTAGAAATTTGAATATCAGTTTTCTCTCTCACACGTAACGTATGAGTTGATTTTTTAGTTCTATTTTTTTCTTTTTTCCATTCCTTATAGGATTCGTCAGGATTTCAGAGTGTCAAGTCGTATGTTTGCAGCGACATCTTCTATTATCGCCTAATTTCAGCTCATTTCGGACGTATGGCTGCCTCTTGCGTAAGTGAACGGTTGTTTTCATGTTACACTCACTTGGGTGAATAGATGCCGAACTCCATAGATTTCATGAATCTGAGTTACTAAGTGACGAGTATTTTGATGTGAATAATGTATGGTTAGGATCCGGTTGAAGAGTCGGTTTTCGTAGACGTTAATACAGAAGCTGACGATGGTTTTGGAAATGAGATTGCTGAAGAAGCTGCAGCTCGGGTGGGTGAGAACGTGTCTGAAGCTAACAATGATATTGGCGATGTATCTGGTGAAGTAACAGAATCTTCCGTGGGTTCGAATCTCTGTGAAGTGAGTTACTGAAAATAACAGCGTAAATTCCTCATGCACTAAATAATATTGTCCTAAGTTCGAATTTCGAGTAATGAACTGATGTATCGGATTATGATTGATGAGATATTCTCAGAACTATGCTTGATCTACCTGGTTTCCAAATGTTAGCTGCTAACTAAAATGTAATGTGATATTGCATGACTATTTATAGGCAATTTTCCTGAAAACTGAAGCTGATATCGGTGTAGATGTTGAAATCAAAGAAGAAGCCTTGTCTCCGGGCGTTGCTGATGTAGTAAGTCAGGTTTCTTTTTTTGTTACGACGTATTCGATATCCAGCTACCCATTGTGTTTTATAAATGAAATTAGTCCAATGTATCTCAATTATCGCGTGGTGATAATAAAACCTCATGGACATTACTATGTGATTCAGATTTCAAGTTTATGACATCATTGGGTTGACTTCATCATCCAGATATTTACTTGATTTTGTTTCCTCTTTAGAGTGTTTGGGAGGCAGAAGAAGGTGACGAGGAAACGGGAATTAAAAGTGAAGTTCTGTCGTCGGAATTTGAATCTGAGGTGAGTCAATGTCTTTTCCGTGATAATTATCTTGTAAAATGCATTGTCGTACAATATACAGTTTTTTTAATGAGTGATATCTGATCATGGTCTATCGCAATGCGTGAATTTCTAGGTTATTGCACCTGCCCCCCTCCCAAATAGGGATCTTATTAAGCACAACTAAAACTTTTCTACCTAATTTCAACATTACTCCTCTTTGAATTGAGAGTAAATGAAATTGAGCTCTGTGTTTGTCACGTAGGCGTCATCAGACGAAAAAAATACAGTTTATTGAGAATGAACATAGATTGTAGCGTCCTTATTGGTCCTTCATGAAATTCCAATTCGAGTTTTTTGCGCATGGTAATTCGGATAACTTTAATTCTAATTCAGGTTTCCTAAATCATTCTACTCTTTGTGCTTGGTACTCAAAACTTATTGTTTTAGGCCATTTGCATCCTTCCGAGTGTTAATGGGGTCTTAGATGGAAGCAGCCGAGAAGTTGAATTATCCGAGATCTTAGCCGTAAGCAATATTTCTTCTTTTTTATTTTTCCCTTGATTTGATCTAATTTTTAGTATGTTCTGTCGTTTCTGTTATCCTTGATAAGTAGGAATCCGGAAGATGCGGTATGGAAGTGGTTCATTCAGGAATCGACAACGCAGAAGAAATCCAGTCACCAAACATCCAATTTGCTGTAAATTCATTTTTTCTCGGAGAAAAGAAGTGTAATTCGGTATGTTTCACATTTTCACTGGATACTTCTGGTGGATATAAGCACTGGTGTACAATATCCAAATTTCATTGTGAGTTATACCGACCTGTTTTGACAGTAGGTATTGCCCTAGTAAATAGTGAATCTTCAGTTGTAATTCGTGATACACAATCCAAACGTTGTTCTGAAGTTGTATCATATCTACTTGTTACATATAATGTATAATGTTTTATAAACGTGGAGGCATCTACAACTAGACAAATATTTACAAATTAGTCGAAACTTGTCCTATCCTTACAAATTTGTTCATCTGTAGACTTATTACAGGTTGGTTCCTGAGCTATCAGAAATCAGAGTTGGGACGATACCATTTTCAGAATAAATTCCTGTGAGCTGAGCGTAGGTTTCCATCTAAAACTCTCCTCTTGAGACCCACTAGTAGGGGTCTATATAATTTCACTTCCTGAGATCCAATCAGATCTTTTCCCCCAAGATTTTTGTAAGCGTTATATTTTGTTCTTATTCGATTGCTTTTATTATTCACGGATTGTTAGTGCTCTTTCTTTCAGAATGACAGAGAGACTGGGTGGTAAGAGGTAAAAATAGAAAATGTTCAACGTTTTGATGGGATTGGAGTAAAATCCAACTTATTCTGTTGAAATTTTAAGACATGAAGAACATTTGGACGTTAAGCAAAAATTGACCAAGCGACAAAATCTGTCCCCCCCCCCTTCAGAAAAACATAATATTAAAAGCCAAAAAGCCAATGAATAATGCCGGTTTACGGACATGGCGTTTACTGATAAGCTTTTTCCACCGTGGATACGCATTATATATCGGAAACTCAATGAAAAATTCTACTTTTCAGGCTCTTTCCAACGATGCTAGTAACTCATTTTATCTACAGATGTCGCTTGGTTAGTTTTTTCTTAACAGCGTCCATTTGTCTCACAATAATGCGCTCCGTCTCTTAAAAACGATACGCGGGTGGATGGAATATTTGCAACACTGCTTTTTATCATCTGTGCTCTCATTTAAAAAATTATTTTAAAGTTTCCGAGCTGATGATTAGTTTTGAAACCTACTCTACTTCAGTTGGACGCTACTCGGCGTAAGGGAACAACCAGCAAGATCTGTTTTTTGAGAACACGTGATTCGAAGTTCCATGTAGAAACTATATGACATAGCGTTTACTGATAAGCTTTTTTCTGAGTACACATTTTTGAATCGGGAGGCTCAATTTTGAAAAATTCTACTTTTTAAGCACTTTCCAACGATACTAATAACTCATTTTGTTTACAAATGTTGGTTGGTTCCCTTACGCTGACTAGCATTCAATTATGAAGTATAAAATAATGTCTTGCATAATTTCATCTTACCCGAACTTACTTGTCAGGCTGAAGAACTTGATGCACTGTCTGTATTCATGTCTCAGTGGTGGATTCGGATGTATTTTTCCCCTCTATTGTTTTCATCCTCCACGAATCCATTTTCATGGAAAGCTCATCTAGTTTGTCATTTTCTAAAGTTAGGTCGGATGAGGATATGATGATCGGGAATTTTAAACGAAATCACCGAAGTTTTGGTTTCTGTCGCCATTGAGATTCTCTTTTTTAATTTACTTTTAACCCGAGCCCTGAAATCCGCCTTTTCTTCGAGCATTATTTCAGAGCCGTCATGGAGGCTGTTAGGGCTGTCTTAACCCTCTTCTCATGTTGCCGAAAAATCGATGTATGTCAAAATGTAGCGAGTTACTACATGGGCTCGAACCCGAGACCTCCGGGTTCCGAGACCAGCGCGCTGGTTCACTCGGCCAACCAGACCTCAAATGATTGAGGTAAAAATATTTTTAAAATTTCAGTTCACAAAATTATTGCAAAACAAGATAACTAACTTTCAAACTTCAAGGGAAAAGAACAAGAGTAAAACCAAAACAGTTAGCCAGTAATAAATGAAATTTTCACGTTAATTTGGTTGGTTTTAAGTCAAGTTAGGGAGTAGTGATGTTAACGGCAGGGCTGTGATAACGGAACGGATTAGTTGAGTTAACATGGTATTATTACCGCTTCATCCCGGTAAACGGTTCCGGTAAATAACGTTACAACTGGTTACGGTATTGTTTAGGTAACGTTACGTTAAGGTATCCGTTACCAATGTTAATTAAGATAATAAACCAATAAGAATTTCACATTACGCCCACTTCGTTGCTTCGTTCTATACGTTTATACTTATTTCACTGAAGAACAAGGAACTAATAGTTAAATATTGTGGAGCTTCCTAATTTTTTATTTGTATAGAGGCGCCGATTTGGTAAACATATGCGGTGGGGGTGGGGGGGCGAAGAAGTAAAGTTGTTCATTTTTTTAGTCACGATAGATGAGAGGACGTTGAACATGTACGCTACTGGCCCAGGTGTTGATCAGATTACGTAAATTATATAAGTAGTGAAATAGGTCTCATAGTATACACTGTACCCTACAGTATTTCCAGTGTCTGTTATACACTTTTTATCTTAGCAATCTACAAATCGAAATTCAAAAGGGGCTTTAGTTCACTATACATTAGGGTTAAACTGAGAACTTCTGTTGTTATCTACTGATAGACTGATTGAGTCTAAGGCCCATTTCACACTATGCCGTGTTGCCGGAACGGCAGCCCTGAAGGCGGTCAAATTATCACACAAAAGTAGGGTCTTCACCCTTCACCCAGTGTGCGTCCTCTTGTTCAATCTGAACGCACCCCAAGATTTACCCATTTACCGGGTAAAAATGTCTCCGGTATTCCGTGACTGATTCTTTTCGTTACGTTCAGTTCCGTTCCGTTAATTATGTTCTGGTAACGTTATCTTTCCGTTAATCCGTTAAGTTAATTATTCCGGTTCACAGCCCTGGTTAACGGATACTCCGCTCCGGATAAAAACCGGAGCTTTTGCCCGAAAATTGTGCTCCGGAGCTTTTTTTTTGCTCCGGGAAAAAACCGGATCTTTTCAGATCCGCTCTGGTGCTCCCGATCGTTTTTTTTTAACTGCTGGACTGCTGCGTCGCTGAAAGGCTGAACATTCTTGGTAAACAACGCGTGAACTGTGAACAACGCGTTTTCGTGATTCGCGCTGACTGCAAGCGCGGACATCGGGACATGTACAACGGGTTGATCGTAGATCCTAAAGTCTGTTTCATTTAAGAAGTGCCAACGTTATCAGTAAAAAATGTAAACAAACGCGAATCTCGGAAAAATTCATAGGATCTCCGGAGCTTAACCGGATCTTTGGAAAAAGAACCGGATCTAAAAAGATCCGCTCCAAACGCTCCGGAGCACAAAAACCGCTCCGTTAACATCACTATTAGGGAGAATTGGGACTTCCCAGACCGATGGCGCTCTAGCATCGGGCCTTCCTCCCTTTCCGCACTTCAGGAAATAGTGTCATAGAATTCTTATCAACGTTAGGATACACTGTACGTAAACAATGCCTAGCATCTCATGTAATCCTGACGTTGATAAGGTTCTGTTGAATCTTGGGAAGTCCGAATAATGAAGTCCAAAGTCATATAGATACACCAAGTTAGACGACTAGCGCGTTTCCGCGTTCTGCCGTCATGCCAGCGCGCTGCTATCGCTGAACTCCTTTGTTTGTATTGCGCTTATATGGACATTTTTACGTTTTTGCGGATTAGCTCAAAAACTATCAATTTTGATGAAAAATTGGAAAGAAAATTTTTTTATGGGTAAAATTTTGAAACTGATCTTACCTGATAGAAAATAACAGGTAGAATAAATTTTGTTCTTTTCACTTTTTCATAAAACTCGACCGTTATTGAGATAAACGCAAAACCTTGTTAGGGCTCCCAACGTTTACATTGATTTCACGGCAGTCGAACGCTGCCAGCGCTGCTATCGGGATAAATTATCGTAACATACGAAGTTTAACATTGGTTAAATGGAGAGTCGAACGACTTGGTGTATCTATATGACTTTGATGAAGTCAATTAAAACCCGGCACTACTTGAAATTACCTTGAAGAAGACTCATAACTCCACAAGAACTAATGTACCATTATTAGGTGTCTGTACTTTCAGCACCTTCGCTTCGACTTACTGAACGGGACTGCTAGTATGATGAATTAATTTAGATTTTACGTGTGCTATTTTCAGGAGACTCTCGCTTGCACGTCGAAAAATGCCGATCTCACTCCAGGGGACACCGCTAGGAAAAGTGTCAACGATGTGCCTACTGTTCGTACCAGTGGAATCAGTGCGAGATTTCTGTATCAGTGTAATACGTGCGATGCATCATTCTACGATAAAAGACTGTTCAGCGCGCATATCTTGACTCACATGCCTTTCAGCTGCGACGTCTGCCTGCAAATGTTTGCCACTAAAGCGGCGTTGCGAATGCATAGCAAATGCCACAGGTATGACAGCTCCTATACGTGTGCCGTTTGCAAAAAGTCGTACAACATGCAAGATCGTTTGAAGAAGCATATCTTGGCCAGTCACCACAATAAGACGCCATTCGGGTGTCCTCTGTGCGGTTTGTCGTTTGTCGAGAAAAACTTATTAGAAAGACACGTCGTTACTCACGCGAATGAAAGACATTTCTCGTGCACCTTCTGCAATCAGATGTTCCGCAAGAGGTCTCACGTGGCACGTCATATGAAAGATGCTCACAGTATCGAAAGAACGCGTTATGTGTGCAATGACTGTGATAAAGTGTTCTTTAGAAAAGGACCGCTGAAACAACATCTTAAGACTCATAACAAAGACCCCTTAACGTGTACGCAGTGCGGTCTGGCTTTCTGCGACGCAGCTGAGTTGAAGAGTCATGTCCTGAATCATCTCATCTTGAAGTCTATCTGTCACTTCAAAACCAAGTTTTCAAATATATGTCAGAAGTCACAGCAGTCGAGCAGTTCATGATTCGAAGGCCCAGTGGCGAAGTATGAATGCTAGTGTCGGCTATTCTACAACGAGGTGCCGATTATTAATTTATAGCGCTTCCAGAACTGTTGCACTGAATTGCTGGAAATGCGGAATACAAATAACCTGGATATTTAGCTGACCACTGAATTCACCAAGGAGTATGTCTTAAAAAATGCTGGTTGTTCGGATTTAACTTGAAGAGGACGGTCTGTTTTTCTAGTCTGTCTTGAGCCCAAATGACCTGCATATTTTAGTTGATCCGCTGAGGAGTATGTTTTGAGAAAGGCCAATAGTACGGCTTTTTCTTGAAGAAGATGGACTCTGTGTCTAATCTGTTTCATGTGACCCCGATTCTCTTCCACCAACTCATTTTGTCATTTGTATTTTCGTGGGTCTCTTCGAATTTGTGTGCAAAACAATTCGGAATTCGTTACATCGACTGGTTCGGGAAATCGTATACTGGTCTACTTGATGGGAAGAAAGTGTTTATCCAGAAAGTACGAATATACTAATGAAACAGAGGGGAGCGATTTTGAACAAATTACGAATAATTATTTAAACTTGGTGTGCAGAAAAGTGTTTGAGGAACCTGTGGCGTAGCTAGGTCTCAGTATTTTTTGTGGGAGGGGGGTTCATTTTTGTGGAATTTTTGGTATCGCTGATGAATCGGGTAGTGCGTTCAATTATATATCTTGTAGTGTTATTTTGATCGTGATGGGTGCATCGTACACTCGTTCAGGTCGACTTGTATAAAGCGTGTATGAGTGCCACATCAAAAAGTCATTATACGGAAAAAATTGGAGCAACGTTATGCTGTATTCAAACGTCGAAATAAATAATATCATCACTGTCGATGAATCTAGGATGTCGTACATCATTCTTTTATTTAGAACTGCATTTCTTCAAAAGTCTTTTTTACCGAGGGGGGGGGGGGTATAATTCCAAAAAACGAAATAATATCATCACTGTCGATGAATCCTGGATGTCGTACATCATTCTTTTTTCTGAACTGCAATTCTTCAGAAATATTTTTTACCTCGGAAGGGGGGGTTGTAACTCCAAAAACCCTTATGCTCCTACGCCACTGTGAGGAACTGAGTTCGGCACTTACAGTCACTGACTATACTTGTGGTCGAATGATTTTGTTGAAATATTCCTGATAGCGTACTATGTCTGGATGAGAAACATAGGTTTCATGTCTTATTTAGAATTTATTCATTGTTGAGTCTCATGCTGTCAGATGTCAAGCTATTAATAATTTCTATGACTTTGATTCGAAAGAATAATTTTACACCAACTGATGTAAAGATCTTTCCCTACCATACTTCTAATACTAAATGAGTTTCTTCCAGTGGTCAGTTACTTACTAGTTATCCCTATAATAATATTCTGACATAAGAATGTAATTAATTTTAAGAATAGTAATAAACTTGGTGGTTTTTTCTTGTTTTTCAGTAAATTTGATGGTGCGAAAAGATATTTTAAGATGGCGTGGAGGAGCACAGCCACATGATTTTTTAAGAAGGCATGAGTGTATTAGTTCATTCCTGTCCACAAAATTTAAAGTTGAGCAACTGACTACGTATTATTGATCATCGGGAGGAAGGTTATAAGTTCCTGTTTTTTGGATTCTGTGAGGGTAGATCAGCTATGAAGAAAATCAGTTTTGTTTCGGCGATTTTTTAAAGACAAAAGTCTTCCTTTGGCTTTCGATGGTTCGTTTCCAATATCGTGTTTTTCCTGGAGAAAACAGGCAGAGTCGTCCATGAGGCTTCGTTTCGTCAATATGAGCCAAATTCTCAATATTTTTCGAGCTGAAGGTCACAACATTTTAGAATTTCGACATTTCATGATTTTATGGAAAACATACATCTTTAACCGACATAAATATCCTTTTTTGATGTTCTGTAATGTTGAGTTATGGATCCGGGGGGCAATTCCGAATGTATAAGGATTGAATAGGTTGTGGGTGCCTGCCTCTCTCCCCATTAGTTTTCTCGTACTTATAAGAAAAGTTATTCTTGGTTGTTTAACGATTTCTGGTCATTTTCTTTCTTTAATCTTGGAAAATTTCTTAACTATATGTTGTACCTTTTTTTGTTCTTATTTGTCGTATTTTCTCAATGATCAATATCTTTATGAAAGTTATTCTCAATTCACCAATTTTTCACTGGGAGTAGCAATCGCCCCTTTTCTCCTATGATTTAAATGTTATTTGTGCATGTATGTTTACTTAAAACAAAATTTCAAGTTTTTTTTTTTTTTTTTTTTAATTCATTATATTATTCAATTAATCAATCAAACCTTTATTGACAGCCCGTAGTAGGCAAAGGTACCCTTCACCCTCTCCCATTCTTTACGAACTTGTGCCACAATCGATGGAAAGATAATTTTTTAGAAACCGATCGATTTCGTCCCTCCTTTTTGGTTTGCTTTTTTCCTTTTGAATTGGGCTCAATACCAAAAGGTAGCTTGATAGGTTATTCTATTTTGAGGTAGTCAAGCTATATGCCCCCACCCCCATTTTAAATTTCGGATTGATTGTACACAGTTTTTGATATTAGGTAATTTTTTCCAAATGTTTTTTATACTGACTTGGTCTTTGATTTTTAAGACTAGAATCGATCTCATTATGGAGATCTGTGTTGTCCCAATTTTCTTCATTTGCCTGAAAGTAGGGAACCAAGTGGTGGAGCCATACGTCGAAACTGGTGTTATGCACATATTGAAGATTTCGCCTTTTTGTCTGTTTTTGAATTTCCCTTTAAAAATGTGCTTTAATGTCCAAAACTTCTTCCAAGTCAGTGTGATCCTACGTTTAGTCTCCTTTTCGGTTCTATTTTCCAGTGAAATTAGTTGGCCCAGGTATACTGTTTCTGGGACTATTCAAGATTTTTGTTTCCTATCTTGATTTTTGTTGGGTTCGTTGAGGTTGTTATGATTTTTGATTTATTGGTTTTTATTGTTAATCCAGCTGTTTTTCCAACTTTGTTAAGTTCGTGTATCATTTCCTCCAACTCCCCCACTGAGTGTGATATTAAAGCAATATCGTCTCTGCAAATCTTAAGTTTGTGACTGGTTCCGTTCAACTTTAGACCTTTATTTTCCCAATCAAGTCTCCTAAATATTTCCTTCAATGCCAGATTAAAAAGGATGAGTGACAGTAAATCGCCCTGTCGGATCGGACTCCTTTCCCGATTTCAAATTAATTTCCAGTTTTGTCGGTAGTGATCTCTGCTTTTTGGTTCCGAATACATTTCTTTTATTAGCTTCGTGAGTTGAAGGGGTACTCCCTGATTCTTTAGTGATTCCAAAATAAAGCAGTGATCTATGAAATCGAATACTTTATTATTGTCAATAAATGCAATGCTTGTGCTGAGACCGTATTCCAAGGATTTTTCTATGATTTGGCTTATCGTATGAAGATGGTCTCATGTAGAGAAATTTTTCCTAAAGCCCGCTTGGTTGGGAGGTTGTTGGGGGTCTAAATAATGCCTGATTCTCGTTTCGATTAGTTTCGAGAAAACTTTTGAGATTGTGGAAGATAGGCTTATTGGCCCGTAATTCCTAATAAGGTGTCTATTTCTTTTTTTATGTAGGAGAATTATATCCGAGGTTCCAGTTTTTGGGTATTATGGCTGAAATGGTGGTTCTGGTTCGCTTATCTCATTGGGTGAGCTGGTTTGAAGTGATCTGCCGGTCGTTTTTTGAGATGAGTAAAGATTTTTACAAAATTCTGTGGCCATTTGGTTTATTGCGGCCCGATCATAGGTCCTAGTTCCTTCATTGTTTAGTAGATATGTGGTTAATTGCGTTCCAAGTGATAGACTTTAGTTTAGTTTTTTCATATTCTTTGTACTTTCCAGAGTTAAACTGATCAGATCTCTTCTTCAACGTTCTTCTTTTTCCATTTGTATGGCTTTCATTTTTTTATTTTTGATACTATGTTTTCAGTTCGACCCTGTCAATGGGATTTTTTTTTTTTTTTTGTAGTACCTACCTAGTCTTTTTCTTGTGACCCATAAAATTTTTGAATTTTCTTTTGTAGTTATTGTAGGTGGAGTTATAGTTCACATTCTTTGTTGTTCTTGTAGCCTGGACTTTCCAATATAGCCACACAGAGAGCCTCATAAAGGTTTTCTATATTTTGTACATTCAGGTCGCTCAGCTTTTTTAATGCTGAAGTTATTTTGTTTCTGTAGCTTTCTCTTTCGCTGATACTGGGAGTATTGTTCTAATTTGTCGTATTTTCTCATTGATCAATAGGCGCGATATAACCTGCACTAGAGAGCGCTACAAAATCACCTACGCGGGTAAAACTGAAAGGGTGATCATGGATAATTTTAAATGGAAATACTTACTATCCTTAGAAAGGCAAAAACGGCCCAAAATTATTCCACCCACTTGGGTTGACTGTAATTCTATTGTTTAGTAACAATACAATAAAATGTAGGACGATATTTTTTTTAAAAATCAATTTTTAACTGATTTAAATACGCTTGGTGTTGTGGGACGTATGGCGATGCACGCATGCCAAAGTGGCCCCTGAGACACCGCACCCCCGGCACCGGAAACTACCCTTTCGGGCATCGCATCAGTACCGAGCGCTAGCGAAGCGCTATCTGCGAAGGTCGGCTGCACTACTACGAAAGTGCCCGACCACAATGAAATCCGACATTTGGCCGGTAGTGTCGGTAACGACGAAGATTTAAATACGCTTAAAGTTTGCCGTAATCTTATGGAAAATTGTACATGATCACCTTTTCAGTACGCAGGGCTACCAACTTTGGGAACTCTAAGTTTTAGTGCCTATATCTTTATGAAACATTCTCAGTTCAGCAATTTCTCACTGGGGGTATAGCTATCGCCCTTTTTCTCTTATGCTTTAAATGTTATTTGTGCAAATATGTTTACTTACAAGAAAATATTAAGTTGTATTTCTTTTTTAGTTTATTATATCAGTACAATATCTTATCCGTAACATAGGCACGATATAGTACCTACTAGGATAATTCTCAGAAAATCGGCATAATTCCAGTTTTTTATTTTCCGAGCGAAAAAATGGCTACAGGGTGGAAGTAAAACTGAGAGTTACAACTTTTAGGCTAGTTTGGAGGTCACCTTAATCCTAGGCCGATTCCGACAAGAAGAGAAGAGGGCTAAGGCAGCCCTAAGCGGCTCCCCGATGTCCCTGAGGTAATACTCGAAGGGGCGGTTCCAGGACTCGGGTGAGAGCAAATGAAAAAAGAGGTGGTCACCTTAATTCTACTTAAGTCTCCGTTTTCTTGGCATTAACTTCTGCCCTGAAGTATTTTTCTGGAGTTCCCATGAATTTTTCCTAAGAAATTCCCTAAATTCACGCTATTAGGGAAGAACAATAATGATTGAAAACGCGATGGGTTACAAGCCACGACTTGGAAAATTAAGGGATTGACCGTGTAGTATGCACTCTTGGTAGAGGGGTTATATATATTTTATGGATGGGAGTACAGGAGACATATATATGGCTCTACGAAATATCTAAAAAAAAATTCTACAACGCGTTTGATTTTCAAGATACATATTATATGTACCATATGCTGATTTTCTGATAATTACCCTCCACTTTGAGCAGTGATGACGAATTACAGTTAACGTAATCTAGAGATGACGGACATCTCCGTACCTAAGCTTTCAGTAGGTTTTTGTTTTTTGAGTCATCTCTTGTTATCTTCATCATTATCGAGCATCTGGATATCTAGGATGTTGACATGACGATATAATTTTCTTTCGTGATTACTGGCTATTTCGCTGATGACGTCGTGGACAAGCTTAATTTGTAGGTTCCGGTGAATGTCTTGGTTCTTAGCTCGCAGCAATTTATTCTGACTTCGCTGTATTATCACTCTGTTTGATTGTTTTGCGCAACTCCACAGCTGGGCTTCAGTCTGTATAGGCTTGAAAGTATAGTAGGTATACCTACTCTTGTATACGGGCATTTTGTTCGCTAGGCTTAGCAGGCCTGGATTCAAGAGTTGTAATATAGGGGTCCCAATGTTTTGGAGGCCCTCAAAATTTATGAATGCTTCGGGGCGGGGGCAGCCCATACAAATTGTTTCTTGATTACTTCAATTTAAAAATGTCTTTGGATAACTATATTCTTTTATAAATCATCAAAAGAATTCTATGTTATTTCATTTTCCATTGTAATTTCTTATTTCTAAGTCAAAGTACAACAAACAGCAAAAGATGCAAGTAAAGCAGCGATACAATATGTATGAAAACTTTTCTTCTTGATTTTTGAAGAGCGAAGTCACCAATCACATCTTCAAAATTGAACTGGTGACAGATATATCCCATGCTCTAGACTTAGTCGGGATATTACTAGCCGTCCTTCAGACATGCTTGTATGGAGTCTTTCTTTAATCAGTTTTAACTTTGAAAAGGAACGTTCGCCATTGACATTAGAGACCATTAATAATTTTAAAATTCTAAGCTTAATTTCAGGGCCAGATTTAGGGGGGGGGGCAGGGGCCCCGGGCCCGCACAAATTGGGGGCCCGCACATTTTTCATTACATGCTTGTACAGACGCGCGCGCTACGTACGCTCACGTACAATGTAAAATACCTAATAATAATGACGATGATGACGATATTAATAATAATAATAATAATAATGAAAATGATGATCAATGTTGCTAAAAAAAATTTTTTGGGGGCCCACGCAAAATTTGGGCCCCGGGCCCGCAAGTGCCTAAATCAGGCCCTGCATAATTTACAAGTTCGGGAACACGTTTTTCAAATTATTTTGTGAAATTATTCTATATTGGAACATTTCTATGGACTCTTCAGTTTTTCTTTTTCATAATTCCTGATAAACGCAGCAAACTGAAGCAACTCATTCAGCAAGCCTTCATCCATATCTTCTGGAGAAGAATCCACCAACTTTTTTCCTTTTTCTCACCAAGTGTCTGGCTCGCAAGAACTCAGTTCGGATAAAAAAACAAATTTATAGTAAATGGTTTCACAGGCCTCGATTTCCTGACTCAAAGACGTATTGATTTGGTCAATAGCCTGGATGAAGGCTTGAATTCTGAATTTTTCTTGCGCTGTCATATCTACTTCAGGGGTCCTGCCTGGACCTGCCGGAACCCAAAGATTCAAGTCGTACCTACATTTCTTCGCCTTGCACATATTGATTCATAAATTCAACAATTGAGAAGAAAAAAGTACTGAACCCGCAGGGATGCGCGTGGTACTAGTTTTGTACATTGTACTGCGCACTACAATTATTTACAATCGTCGCACATAGCTCATGTACGTCTTTTTGGAACACAGTAAAAAAAATGTGGAGGCCCCCCCCCCAAATCTAGGGCTGAAGCTTAGCATTGAGTACGGACCGATTAACGAGTACATATCTTTATAGTTTGTGACTCATTCGAGTTGCTTTCTACCTCACGAAATGCTTCTAGTTTAATCTTGCATCCATGTGGAGGCCGAGATAATTAAATTGTAGTAATGATAAAATTTGGAAGTTTTCCAACATTGAACTTTATATAAGATTATTCAGTTTTTTACTGATATAATTTGTTGAAAAAATCTACCTAGTTTGGGGGGGGGGGGAAGAAAAAAAAACAGATATAGGAATATCAAAAATGTTGTCAATTAGGTTCAATCTCAGGATAGCGCTGAAGAGGAAACGGGAGCTACAAAATGTTTGCACGTTGACAAAGCCGACCCTTAGTAGGCAGAGTAAGATCTTCAAATGGCCAAATAGGTATCAACAGTGTAAACCATTTTTTTCTTCCGTTTTTTGCTGATTCTGCTTATCAATTTCCAACTGAGGAGTTTTTATTATCTACTCATTTGGTAAGATTACAGTTTTAGCCGGCGAAAATAATATTTTACAACGTGATTCTAGCTTTTCGGATCCGAGGAACCGCTTTTAATGCGGCGGCCACACCAAGAGCTACGCTACGGACGCTACGTCCACGTTGGACGTCCTTGTTGATCAAAGTAATGTTAAGGTAATGAGAATGGCCACACTGCAGCATGGATGCGTCCATCTGAACGAAGCTACGTTTGGACGCGTAGCTAGCGATCGCGACGTGTTTGATTTTCCGACGCGTAGCTGGCATCCCTGTATTCTGATTGGTAGATTTTTCCATAAGAAATAAAAGATGGTCAGAGAAAAACGTAGCATGGACGTTTATATGTGGCCACCTAAACGGATGGACGTAGCGATCGCTATATCCGATATGGACGTAGCGTCCGTAGCGTAGCTCTTGGTGTGGCCGCCGCATAAGAGCCTCTCATTAATCAACAGTGAAAAGTAACTCGTGACTCAGGCTCTGACCCTGAGAAAGTTGGTGGCTCATCTGAGTCGCTCTATAGCTCCGGCTCTACAGCTTTGTTTTCGAATTTCCCGTTTTAATTTTCAGTTATCGGTCAAATTATGAGAATGTTATTGGTTATCCAGTTAATTTCTCGTTTATGCCAAAACACCAGAGTTTGGTAGAAAGCAAATCTTCACCAGTTCACTCCAAAGGAAAGAAGTGGTGTAGCTAAAAGGCTAAAACCCCGTTTAATTCTACGCCGTGTTGCCGGAATGGCAACCGTGAAGACAGTCAGATATCATGGCTGCCGTTCCGGCTCTCGTGTGAACGCTCTCATTCTCTACCTGTGACATCTGACCGTCTTCACGGCTGCCGTTGTAAGTAAATCAGTAGTGTGCTGGAAGATGGAAACCTGGAAGTTCGTTCTGATGTTCTGAAAATTGAAAAAATACTGTCGGCAGATTTTGGGTTTCCTTCCATTTTTTTTACTGTCAGTTTTTCATCATCTCATGTTCCCATAACGCTGTACGCATTTACCCAGTTTCAAAAGGTTCTTTTTGCTGTTTCTTCTCTCGCCCCTTCTGGTCTTTAGAAGCACACTTCTGCGCTTACGAATGCTAGAAAGATGATCGATTGTGATGAGACAATTTCCCAGAAATTTTAGTAGTTCTGACTCTGACTTCAACTCTCATATTCTTCAGAGCCTCGACCTTGCTAACCGGCTCTGACTTAAACAGATTTGATGGCTCTCCGGCTCCGACTCCACAGCCTTGGTTTACCCTCTTTGACACAAGAAGCTGGCTACGGCCCTGGGCTGTTGGTATTCAATCTTCATACAACTATTTGAATCACCGCTCATTCAGTTCTCAGTTCATGAGGTAACGCCATTCGAAGTTGGGCCCCTCTTACAGTCCCGTTTTGTGACTTGTCAGACAGGAAGAGGAAAACTCGGACCTTTCCTTCAAAAATTCGAACTTATGCATACCGAAAGCAAAAAAACTGTCGCTGTTCGTGTGCAAAATTATTCGGCGTAATTCGCCTAAGCCACCTGCCGATGAAGTTGACTCGTCTGCAGAAACTGATCCGCCCCTGCAAACAACTTTTGGCTCCGCACATAATATATATCCGTGTTATTTCCGAACAATCATGCTCTGGGAATGAAACGAATTTCTTATTTTGTTTTCGCTTTTCTTTGAATAATTTTTCTCTGTTTGGCGAACGAACAATCATTGGCCATTCACAGATGAACAACCCATACAAGCTTGAGCCGGCCGCAACCTGACTCATTTTATTGTACGCAGCGCTAGACAATATTTCCCATTCGCGTGCTTCTGCGTTAGAGAGGAATCCCCGAGGTTATTTTGGTCCAAAGTTTTAGCCTACGTTCGAACTATCAAACTAATATGTGTCTTTACTTTTAGTACTCCGTAATCTTCGCCTCGTAGACAGTGTACTTTCGCGCGTCTTGTTGCAAGTACGATATGCCGTACATACAGTATCCGTTCAGTTCGACTGCTCCTATATTTGCCCCCCAGGATGATCGCGACAGGGCTTACAGATGGCGATCCAAGTTTTCGACCGAGTCGTAAGTGTAATATTTTTTCGATAATGTTGAATAACAGTCTCTTATTCCTTATTTGGTTGGTGCAAGTTTGTTCATTGCCGCTCACGATTTATACTATATGCAGGCGCAGTTTTGGAAGCGGCGACTCAACCGATTCATTCAATCCGTTCGGACATTATCGTTTCAGCAGCCGCGTATTTCCTCGGCAAGTCGATGTCACCACGACTAATACCGGTTTCGCGCATCCCGGCTTCTCAATTTTCAACGTAAGTACCCGCACTGCTAATCTATTCGTGTTCTTAAGTATACCGATAATGACGAATGAGTGCTTAACTAACTGCGATAATGTTTATGAGGTGATAAGCACGTCCGTATAAAGAACCGGTTGGTTACATTAGCCAGTAATTTTCAGTTGGGAGCGGAGAAGAAAAATTTGCCAACAAATATTTTTTGAAAACTAAAAATTCGCCGACAAAATTGTTTAAAAAAAGTTGAAAATTTGTCGATTTGTTAATCAAAGTTTTTTTGATTGAGGAAAAAAAACCAAACAATCTAACAAACGTTCTTAGAAAATGAAAAATTCAAATGAACAGTTTCAAAATTTGCCGACTGCCAAATCATTAGGGGGTGTTTCACCCCCATAGTTTCGTCCCTGCAAATGCAGATTGGAACCTTATCCCTTAAGCACTCACATTTGCACCCATGAACATAGCATAGTCTGGGAGGGTAAGCTGGAAGGATGTTAGGAATACTGAGGAACACACAACTTCCTTTACTCATTAAGGTGGTCGTTATTTACTCTTGGTGATATTTTTCTCTGAATTTCCTCTGATTCGCTCTGTAAATTGGTTTCAATAAAATAAATAAATAAATAAAAATCTACAAAGTTTTAGGTCGATTGGATTAGGGGAATCCGTGCCACAAGCTCCCTTTCGTTCTTATGGGAAAAACGCGTGGAGTTTTGACTTTGTTCCGGACTAAATTTCCCTCCTATAGAACATTTGCTACCTATCGGATTTAGCTTGTGACATTGGAAAATAAGTCTTTTGCTTTCAACTTTTAGATTTTAATAAAATGTTCTACTTTCTCAAATTTTAGGCTCTAGGTTAAACAGAGAATCTAGTATAAACAGAATAGTCATTGAAATTCGAAATTCAACGTTTGCTACTGACTTTCAGATTTTCGAAAGGTCTTCCACATTTCAGCTTTGTTTCAACTTTTCCAGATAACGTTCGTTACTTATAGCTTGAAACCTTCGGCGTTTGACTGATTAGTCTTTGACAAGAGTCCAGGGTACTCCATTTTCAGAAACTAAATTTGACTTTCAGTTTGGGGAGGCGAAGAAAAAAAATTTACCTGCAAATATTTTTTGAAAACTAAAAATTTGCCGACAAAATTTTTTTAAATTAAAAATTTGCCGATTTTTCAATCAAAATATTTTTTAATTGTAAAAAAAAAAGAAACAAACATTCATAAGAAATGAAAAATTCATATGAACAGTTTCAAAATTTGCCGACTGCCAAATTATTGGGGGGGGGGGACCCTACACCCCCTATAGTTTTGTCTCTGATGAGCTCAAAATCACCTTCAGAATAAGGACAATAATGCCTATATTAGTGTTGATGGGAAACTATAAATTTAAGGTGTGTCATAATGCAACACGTGTCACTTAACACCAATAGTGTTGTAAAGTGACACACCGCTGTTGTAATGCGATACTCACCATGTAAAAATTGGCTAAAAATAGTTTCAAAAATCTCATCAGATTAGTAGACAAGGGTGTTGGGACATGGAACAGTCTTGGCATTTCTGCGACTAGGAATTAAAAATCAAACGTAAAATTCTGCTAAAAATACAAATCAGTAGAGGAACCCTTACGGCTTTAATCACTCGTATCGAAATTTCTCAGGGACATGTATATACATTTATTAAAAATAATAATAGTAATGATTAGAAAAAAATACTGTTCTATTGCACGAGTCGGTATTGTATCATGAAAACTTCAATCTTGTGCTTTGAAATACCAATTTTTACTGTGGGATTGTCAGTGGAGTCGGAGTTGAGGAACAGGACACTAGCCTCCTCTACCACTCCTGTAGCTGGGGGTAAAGCAGTAGTATCATTTTGCTCCCCTCAGCTTCAACAAAGAAAATTGTAAAAATGAGAACTCGCTCACACGAAAAGGTATATGACCGCAGCCCCGTAGAGAGAAAAAGAGGGCTTGGGGGTCATTTGTTCTTTTGTTAGATGGGGAAAATTATAAGCTACGGGATAAGAGGTTTCTTTCGTGGTGTAATCAGTGATTGCTGATTTGATGTACAGTATGATTGAAATTCAGGCCGTTTAAAAATATCGGGCCCCCTCGAAAGTCCGGGCCCGGGGTATTTCTCCCCCTCCCCCTCTCGACAGAGTTGTATGACCTGCGAGATAAGCCGGGGTAGCTGTTCTTATCGATGCTGATTTAAAAATTCTAGATCTCTGGCAGTGTAATAGGGAAGAAAGACGAGCATCCATATTTTATTATATTTTTTATATCTGTCTTGAGCCCCCTACCTGGTCCTAAATTTTTCCAAAAATACCAAATTTCTCAAAAATTCTCAAGTTCTGATTTGAAAACGTAATAGGGAGAAAAAGACAGGAATTGTGTCAAATAAAACCCACATTTTCTTTCATTTTTTTCATCAGTGCCAGAGATCTCAATATTCTTCCTCCTATACCACAATTTTGGAAAACTTCGAGTATCCGATAAAGGGCTCAATACTTGTTATAAAAAATATAATGGAATATGGGTGTTATTACTCAATACACCTTCATCCAGGGGGGGGGGCACATACAAAAAGTTCATACAAAAAGTGCTTAATATAAGTACATAAATGAAGGGGAAAAACACGAAAGAAAGAGAAAAAAAAGTAACTAAAGAAAAAGAAATAAGAGGAAAAAAACAACTGAAACAGAAAAAATAATAATAAAAATAAATTAAAAAATAATGAAAAATAAGATGGCATTAAATGTCTCGTTAATAAAAAAAGAAAAAAAAGATACCTTTAGTTTTCGAATCGCCAGCCGTTTCCCCGTGTCCCTATCCCATCCACCTGCCAGTCGTAGTAGGCCACCCCGTGACCTCACTCCCAGCGATACCTAACCCCGTCTTGTGATTGAAGATAGCTTATCTCTTAAACCAACTTCCGGAAGATGGAGGCAGAGTGGTCGAGGCAGAGGGCGCTAGGAGGAGAAGCTGGAGTGGCTGCTGCTGCTGCGGCGGCGGATACCGTCCAGCGAAGCTCGCCCGTAGCACCAGGGCTGGAGCAGAGCTCGCCCGCAGTGCAAGGGCTGGAGCTACAATCGGAAGAGTCTCACGCGATGAGTGAGTGAAGAGGAAGAGGCAGTGCGTCCGGCTGCGGGGGACCTGAAATTTCCAGGCGAGCGCTCTGGGAGTGCGGACCTCGGTCAGTTGGGAACCCCGTGGTGGCCCTGGCAGGACGCGCGCACCGTTCCGGCCAGGGAGAAATGGGGGCTCGGGCCCAGCCTCAAAGCGTTTACCTCGGTACTGATGTGATACCCGAAAGGGTAGTTTCCGGTGCCGGGGGTGTGGTGTCTCAGGGGCCACTTTGGCATGCGTGCATCGCCATACGTCCCTCTACACCACCTACACAACTGCAAAGAAATGTATCTACTGATCGTATTCCTTCGTACAAATTTTGAAAATGTGACTTTGAGTCTACGCCGTTGAAAATCTGCGGGACGAGAGACTTACTTCTGATAATATGTTTTCATTGAATCCTTTTCTTCAGAAATCGTAAAATGGGTACAGTCCCGTTTCCAATTTGGTGGACAGAGTACTAGGTACTTGAGTGATAATTTATTCGGTGGATAAAAATGGAAACACGAGTAACTGGCCAAAGTAACTGATAACAAGAGAAGTAATGATGATTGATTAACCAAGTCAATTAGAGTATGGTAAAATTGTGATATGTAGATTAACAAAGCCAATGGGACTATGGGAAAATTGTAATTTCTAGAAGTATTTCATGACAAATTGTCAACACAACACACGATTTTGCATAATTAGACTGGCTGGGTACTCGCATCATCAAAGACGTTCGTGAAATAATTTTTATGTTCTTGTATCGTTTTAAATTTTGATGTAACATGTTCTTGGCTGCCAAACTTCAAAGTCGTGTTGCGGCGAAATGTGAAAAGATACGGTGTAATGCTCATAAAATTCATTCTCTGAAAGTTCAACAATGTACCTATCAAATTATTTGCCAGATACAACTTTCTCTGTGTTCATAGGCGCTGCCCGCCGGCAAACATTTTCCACTAGGCAAGACACTTCTAGAAGGAGGGCAAAGCCTTTTTCAGGGAAAACAACACGCGTTTACATTTGCCCCTTCCTGGCAGTGCTTATGTGTGAGTTGCATTGATATTTTAATATCTGCAAGGCCTGTCGCAGTTCTGATGGTTGACAGAAATGTGACTTCTGTCAGTCGAAATGTGTCATTCTGTCAAAAGCTTCAGCCAATCAGAACAGTTATAAGCTTTCGTCAGAAGTGACAGGAAATCGCCAGTTTCTGACCATTATCTGATTCTGTAGATGTTCTGACATTTCTGGCTGTTATCTAGCTATTTTCTGCACTTTGTCGCTATTCTGACATTTCTCTGACTGATTTCTGGTGGTTGTCTAGCCTTTTCCTGATCGTTTTCTGTGTGCTACTTGTAACTATGTTCTGACGACTTGGACAATTTTGTGGCACAGTTCTGACGGTAGTTCATGCATATTGGTGTACAATGATTTTGTGCAACCAATAAAAAAAGGAAACTGTCAAGATAAAAAATTAAAAATTCTTTAATTAGGTGGAAGTTATTTTAAGTTATTGCAGTATCTTATCAAACAATAATTAATCAATGTTGCATTTCTGAAAACGTTGCAATTTACTATTAATCCAGTTTTTACATATAATACGCCATTCTACATTCAATAGTCCCGTGTCACTGTGCCCACAATTTTCAGATACATACTTGTAATATGCAACACTATGTACGTAGGCATAAAAACACAATAAAATCGAGGGTTGTCATGTTTGAAATATTTTGCATGTAAATTATGAATTACTTAAAAATAATAGATAGGTTACATGAAACAACTGAATTTCATGGTTGGCGAATGCTTAGTACATTCATAATGAAATAATATTCAGGTGATATAAAATTTGTACTGAGCACAATGGTTGGCATATGTTTAGAACATTAAAAATAAAATACTAAGTATTCTAATATCTACTAATGAATAGGTAACATAAAAGTACTGAACATCATGGTTGGTATATGTTTATAAGACGTTATGAAAAATTATACTCAATTCTGCCCCTATTCTTCGAGAATGAACCCCTCTCCCAGTCGAAATATCGGTATTTTAAGTTTTCCTGTTACCCCCTTCTCCCTTTGGTATCACATTTTGTGATGTAGTTAGCTAGTGTGGCAAATGGTCGTTTATTGTGGGCAGGGGGAGGGCAAACACTTTTTATCCTGCTGCTAATGTTTTTCTCTTCTACCCTTTGGGAACTAAGGATTTTTAGGCTAAAAATAATCCACTTTTCGAAATAAAGGGCTTACAAATTTTCTATTCTGCTCAAATTTTTTGATGGAATGGGGAATCTGTTTGTGATAAAACTGGCGCCCGAACAATAAAACGCTTCAAAAATGAATTGTGATACATGAGTTCTGCAAATCTGTAAATCTGAAATTTGACTTTATACGATTCTATAGTGTATTAGCATAAGCGCAAATAATAGGAGTCGACGGGGGGGGGGGGGGGGCTGACAAGTCTTGAAAGAGTGCTGAAAATTCTTCGCTCAATTTTTCAGTTTTTGGGTGTGCTTTCGGAGGATTTCTAAGCTTCTCCCACTGTTTGTGTGTATGTTATCAGGTAGGCCTACCATTGAACTCCTGTCTGATTTTTTAGAAGTGACCGAAGTATGTAGCTCGTTGAATAACTTGCTCTCATTATTAAATCAATGGGTCATTCAAATCGACAGTTGAATGTATGTATATAGGTAGGGATATGTCTGAGTGAAATTGAAAAATAAAACGGCCCTACTCAGATTTTCATAAGTTTTTAAAAGATACCCCATAAAAATTAAAATCACACAATTTATTCAGAGAATTGTTCAGTTCGATGGCACTGAAAAAAAATCGAGGTTTCTTAGAGTGGTCAAATATAGCGCCAGAACAAAATGTTCTAATCCCAAAATTGAAGTCAACTAGTTGCTCAGATCGCAAAATTGAGATAGGTATTAATTGTAGAAGGCGGATAAGAGTGAAAAATTGATAATGAGAACAGAATGATCAAAGCTGGATTCAGACGACAGTTCTGTTTTAATTGGTAACTTTATTTTTCGAAGCATTCCTGGGCTATACAAAATACAAAAACTTGGCCTTTTTCGTTTTTAAACAGCAAACAAGCTTATCAATCTTCTCACAGACTTGAAACAAAGGTGTGGTTTTGCTTAAAATATTGGAAATATTTTGAAGTAAAACATTTCTAATTGTACTATTTTCTTGACTCAATGGGGAGAAGGGAATGCATTCCCATATCCTCCCAAAACTGGTGTTATTTCTTGGGAATAACTCTCGATGTGTTGATTATATTGCCAAGAGTTCATATTTTTTCACTCTCGAAATTTATTAAATAAATTTTCTATAGATTGTGATCTGTAATTTGGAGACTCTTTTTTCATATTTTCTTTGCAAGGTTAAATATATACCTTCATCATTAGATATCTTCGCGTAGCTACCCTGACATACACTTGGTCTTAAGAATCTTTGGTATTTCGGTATTGATTGTTGAGATATTCAGGAGTATTAGCTGAAACTTTCAGTAGAATTCTGTTGCTATATTGACCGTTGTGAGGGGTGTCAACCAAAATTTTCAGGTGAGTTTAAGGAATTCAAAAAATTTTTAATCTGCTAAAATATTGAGGTTCCTTTGAATTTGGATGAAAATTCTGGAAATTGTTTCTAAACTTCTCGGGGAGAATTTGTTGAGAATTGTATAAAATTAGAAGATATTCGTTTTTCAGTAGATTTTATAAAAATTCAAGCGTATTGAAGGCCTTTGTAAAACTTCTGAAAATTTCCAAAGGATTCCTGAGATTTTGGAAGAGTACAAAACTGCAATGGAGTCAATCGCATCGAAATCTCATGAGAAATAGCAGATAATTATAATTGACAGTGTTAAATGTTTCAAGGCTAACTAGTTTGTATCCATTAACTTTTTGTTTTTTGCTGTAAGTACGCATGTGCAGACCAGGCCTATATTCCGCTCGTCTAGAGCCTTATAATTGAGAATTAATAAACACACCTTATTTGGATTTTGAGAAAGAAGGGCTACCGCTCGGTCACAGAGCTGTTAATAAATGAGAGTACTTGTATTTTTAAAAGTACCTTCGCGCAGTCTAGTTTTCACCTCTGTAAATTCTGCTGTGTGCTGAGAAAAATGCGACAGTAACGTAAGATCTCTTGTGTTTGAAAAAAACAAAATGTAAAATCATCGTAGATGATGATATCGAAATTGTGTTGTAGATGGTAACAAGTATTGTGTTTGAAAAAAAAAAAAAAACCGGTCGCTAATTGAACTTGATTGCATATCACTGTTCGTACCATGGTTTCAAAACTGTAGGAGTCTGCGTAGATTTGACACTGGCAATGAGAAGATTCGAATCGGTTATCGAACACGCTCTTATTAATTAACTCGAAAATTTTTTGACGCACATCCGATTTTCTGTCGTGGTGGGCTGTAATCGAAGCATGTACAAACCCCTCGAGAGATGTTAGTCAAATTTTACGGAAATTCCGTATTATTGAAATCTTTTTTCGTAGGCGACGCGAAAAAAATTCAAGTTGTTTTTGGGATTTCTAGACGTCGTTTCGAGAAGAATTTCTGTGGGTGTCGTAAATAAATATTATTTTGAAAGATTTCAAAAATGAGAACAGTCGTGTGTAATGAATCAGTTTTGATTAATGTGAAGTTTCAGGTTGATATTGGTGGTCATTTAGTGGCACGAGGAAGTTGGCCGAGAAGAATCGACGTTCCTTGATAGGGTTTTGGTACCAAAGCCAAATAATGAGAGGGTTATTATTGTATTCAGAAACAGCGAAGAATATGTTTTGAACAAATTGTCGACGTTATTGAACTTCTGAATCGTAAACCACATGTATGTTCTCTGAATTTCTTAATTCCTGTTGTATGCATCTGCACCTGCACTTGTATTGATTTGATCCGCCAAAGGCTATATTTATGAGTCGGCACTAAAATATTGTTATATCAATAGACTTTTTGACCTGCCTTGGATTTTCAAAAAACGAATGCATCATTCCACGAAGAAAGTCCTGATTTTTTCTCCTGGGAAATGATCTGGCCTTTGTCCCTTGGAAATTTCATTGCCCTCTTCCTCTTGGAAAGTAATCTGGTGGCGCGTATAGCCATATCGCTACATAGCAGTGAACTGCAAGAACCAATACCAACATTTAAGGAGCAAAGAGGATTTATTTTTCTCATATTTCATGGCTGCAGACTTCACCTACAATTTTAAAAGTCTGACTGGGAGAGGCGGTTCATCCCGTGGCCGTCTCGCAACCCATCATGTCCCACCATTCTTTGTGCCCTTATCTTTCTGGGGATTTGCACATCTTTGTTTCTCTGTTTTTCCTCATTCTTTCTTGCTCCTTCAATCTAATGAACTGTCACTGTTTAGCTGTCAGTTCGTCTAACTGGTCCATCTTCCTGTCTGGCTATTTATCTTGAATCAAGGAGTTTTTCTTTCGGTGAGGTCGTCCAGATTTTCAGTGTATAAGAAGATCAACTTATTCGAAATTCCGTAATTCGTGAAAACTTGTTAAGGCTCTGTTGTGTTTAGTGTTGCCAGGTTGGCTGCATTGCATTACAGCGTAGCGGCACTAGTTTTATCGTGTAACCGTTTTGTATGTATTCTCGTATTTGTCCTCTTGCCACGAGTATGTTGGTCTATGTGGAATACAAGGCTTAAAAACTGCCGTGATTCGCTCACCAAAGACTAAATATGGTCCTCCGAGCTGGATTCGAACCAGCGACCTATGGATTATGTTTAGTTTTTAGTGAAGGAATCACGGGATTTTTAAGCCTTTTATTCCACATAAACCAACATAGCGAGAGAACAAATATGAGAATACATAAAAGGTTGAACGATAAAACTAATGCCGCTACGCTGCGATGCAATACAGCCAACCTTGCAATCTTATACACAACAGACTCTGTTAATACGTTTCGAAACTTGCGAAGATTAATTAGAACTTCTGAAGATTCTTCAAAGATGAGACTCACTCAAAGTATTTATATGATTCTCAGAGTCGACGCCAGGAGCGTAGCCAGCCTAGTGTTCGAGAGGGCGTCTGGTCTTGACCAAAGAAGGAGGGGATGCTAGAGGGGTGCTCAAATTTAAAAAACACTATTTAACAAAGTTGTAAAGAGGGTCCAGATCTCTCGGCTACACTGCTGGTCGGT
Source organism: Acanthococcus lagerstroemiae (assembly GCA_031841125.1). Lineage (NCBI taxonomy): Eukaryota > Metazoa > Arthropoda > Insecta > Hemiptera > Eriococcidae > Acanthococcus > Acanthococcus lagerstroemiae. The sequence goes on along the minus strand of CM063108.1, from coordinate 34,915,540 downwards.
GCAAATAACTTGTAAACCCTTGAAATCTCGACTAAAATTTTTAGTTAACGGACAAAAAAATTTACAATTTTCCCATGTCCCACAATTCTATACTTTTTGGGGAATACAGACTGTGAAGTATTATAAATTTCCTACGAACATTTCTCGACTTTTGGTATAATTTCATAAATGGGAATGACCTCCCCCACGCCGACCCCTGGCGATTCTGTAAACGGTGACCTGAACTATGGAAAAGCGGCTACCGTGCGAAAACAAGTTTTCGAGACAACAGCTGATAGGACAAAACACTGCTGCCAGAGAAACGAATAAAATGACGCGAGCGATACTGGCAGCAGTGTGTTTTGTCCCATCAGTGTATCAGCTGTTGTCTCGAAAAGTCGTTTTCACATTTTTAGCCCCTTTTCCGTAGTCCAGGTCATTGACCGTTCAAGACTATTTGAACTTGATTAAAATTAAATCAAGATACGTGATCGAGGCCCATGAAGACTCTGTTAAACTTGATTAAGACTTCTTAAAATTTGGAAAAATTATCAGAATTCAAGACTGCTTACCTGAATTTTCGAAGGGGAAGAATTTTAATTTGGACAACGGTAAAGAATCCCACTTTACGAGCTGAATAAGGCAGAGGCGGAATCACAGTGTCATCTCTAAGTGGGATTAAGCCCCAGGTATACATATTATCATATCATTCCCTCACTTTTGTGTATGAAATTGGTAGGGAGTAGTATTCAAGGAAAAATTGTATAGTTTAACGAGCTGGAGAAGGACCCAGAAAGTACAAGTTGAGAATACATTATTTCGCTTAGGTTCTAAATAATTTTTTTTGGAGGGCTTTCGAAAAAATCCTGGACTGGCTTTGCCCCTTCAAGCCCCCTATAATTCCTCTCTAGAGTAAGTGAAATTTTACTGAATTTTTGGCAAAATCATTTCGAAAAAGTGTGTTTTTGTTTCCTAGACCTTCTTAGGCTACTCTCTCAACACTTATTATATTATTATAATTCATTTAAATTGTGTAAGAATGCTGTTTGAGACTCATTAAATTCTGTCTGTCTGTCTGCCTGACTCGAAAGCTAGCGGGATAGCTGATTTGTGGTTTGTTTTTCTGTTTCCCCCCCCTTTTGTCTGTCTTTCTGTTTATCTGCTTATTTGTCTGTTCCTGCTTGTTTGTTCTCGCTTTCTATCTGTCTCTCTACTTGTCTGTTGCGCTGGCCGGCTAGTGACTCGTTAACTTTCTCGGTCCAGCTGGATCTTGGGGTGACAGATCTGCCTTTAACGTAAGATCAGAGAACCGGAGCCCGGAGCTGTAGTTTGAGTGCGGAGCTAGTATAACATTTTCGCCGGAGCGAAAGGTGGGACTCAGTTTCATCAATTCCCGGAACTGAACCGGATTTGTGGTTACCTCCGGGGCTACGGATTGAGGATCGGAATAGAGGATTCGCGGGTGGTGAAGGGGTTGTAATGGGCGGAGACGGTGCATGGGGATAGAAGAAGCCGTAACCTGGATCCCAAAGATACCCGCCGGCGCCAGCTTAATGATTTTCGAAGCTAAAGATCGAGTGGCTCTGGATTCCTGCTTGGAATTTTTCGAATCTCATGTTTGACTGTCCAGAGGCTCTTTCTCTGAGAGGACAGTTTTTCAGTACGTGTTGTAAAGCGTTGTACTCAGCCAGTTGTAAAACTAATTTGTCGACAATGGGCTCATTAATGCTAACCTACTGGGCTAGGAGTGTTCCGCTTCTCGCCTGCTGGTTTCCACTTGTTAAATCATATGGCGATGCACGCATGCCAAAGTAGCTTTCCAGACACCGCACCCCTGGCCCCGGAAACTACCCTTTCGAGTATCGTGTCGGCGACCAGAGGGGCTCGCCTGTCTGCTTAGCTATGCTCCAAATTCTTTAACAGAATACGAAGATAGAACTTTCGGCCTCAGGAAGTGACATAGATTACTACGCATCCTAGAAAATTCTGAATCACCACCTCTCTGACTCGCAGTTACGCCCATTAATTGACCCCTCACCTCTTGTATGCTTTATCAATGTTTATCCTCTCGATTTCTATCACAAAGTTTCACAATTAATTTGTTAAACTATGACTAGTAAATGTAGATATTCGCGGCTATCAGGACTGCTTTTTTTATCGTTTTTCGAACAGCGTTGTGTTTTTCTTCTTCGAAAAACATGTTTATCGGGGAAACGAAAATGTTGCAGAATCTTACCTTGGTGTCGCTATTCAAATGATGTGGTGTCTAGTACAATTCAGTGATCCAAATCTATCGCATTTTGGTTGACTTACATTTACATATCGTTTGCATTTCCAGTCTCAGAACAGTGGCTCGGCGTCTGTGTATTTAGACGATGCAGAAAACCTGTGCTAGTGTTTTTCCTTCATCGTTGCTGTGAAACGGTCGAGGACCAGGTCTACCTGATCGTCAGCTTAGTGATAAAAAACGATACAAAATCAAGGTACTCGATTGTGCAACTTGGATCTGAAAAAGTCTTATTTCTTCTACAGGCCAGTTCTATCGTCACCGTAATTTGAACCGGTTGTTCTGTCAATCCATCGGCCTATTGAAGCTAATTTAACCGCGTTTTGTTTGTTGATGCGTGACACGTGACGTCAGTGCAGTGTATACCTGTAGCTACACCGGTACTTATTGTTCCATATGTTCGAATTTTAAATTTTTCACATCGCATTAGCAAAATTTAACGAGCTGCCGTGCTATCGATACTTCCACGTTGGTGGGTAAATATTGAACTAGTTGGATTGGAATTGCGGTTCTGGGCGAACTATGGGCGAGATACGAAATCGTTACGTGAAAATTCCCTTGACTGAGAGAGTGGAACCGAGCTTACGATTCAAAATTGTAAAAGATGATGTGGTAAGTACATACATTATTATGTAGGAAAGTGGGGCGAATCAAATTTTCAAATTTATGTTGCCAGGAAGGAGTAATTGATTATTGTAAGGCAAGTAACCGTGTATGTGGTGTATAATTTGTTATTTGTTTGAGAATAGAGCCTATACTTCTGATCAGGTTCTACCTTATGCTACACAGAATAGTGTAATAGTTTTGAAAAATGGTTCTGTTGTATCAGAACTGTTGTTAAGTGCGCCGGAAAGAAAGAGGTTTGAACTTGGTGTGGAAAGTGTACTTTTGCCACCGGAGGGAAGCCTTATTAGTTTTACCCCTGCCGCCGGCAGTCTACGTTTTTCGTATGAAAGAATATCTGAAGGATGAGGGTGGATAAAGTAAGCTCATGAGTTTCAATTGAGTCAGAAACGTAAGACAGCGATTTTCTCTCATAAGATGGAGGGGAATTTGAATTTTTGAATTCTGCCCAGGCGCGGACCCCGGTGATCATTTTTGGGTGAGGGAGTGGCAGAAAGAAAAGTGCGGAAATGTTTGCCGCCCTCTCCCCATTTTTCCTTTTATTTTTTTAGATTTTGGGGGCAGGGAAAATCTCTTGTCCTCCCCTCCCTCCCCGTGGATCCGCGCTTATCTATCTAGATTGAACCTCTTTAACCTACACGTTGGTTTTATTTCCGATACTTGACCTTGGTGCATAACAACGCTTAGTTACTTCTGCAAAAACCGATGCACAGCTTGTTAATATAGCGTGAATGGTGATAATTAATGAGTATCGGCGGCACCGAGTCCGAGCGAGATAAAAACGGGACATTACGTAGAACTTATGAAGTTTAGGATAAGATAGGACCAGTGATGGGTTCCCCTCTTCGCACTTGAGTAGTGGAACTTTTTAGTAGTGGCACAAATTATTGAGCTGAACGGGGAAAGAGCTAAGTTAAATTACATTTTCTTTCTCGGTCCATCTTGTTTTTTAGTTATACTAAATGATTATTCATATACCTAATGAAGCATATCGGTTTTAACAAACCGTGATCGATAAAATCTCGATCCTAAGTTGGAAATAAGAATAAAATCAGTCAGCTGTAATCTTCCGTACGGAAGCACGATGTTCCCTTGAACGTGTAAACGAACCTTGTCCTAGTTTCCTCTCTCAATTTTGTTGATGTTTCTTGGGTCTGAGCCGGGCATATCTAAATTAGTGCGCATGCGTCGTGTCGACGTTTTGCGTTTTGGAAAAACAAAGCGAGCTAAGTTTATTTCGAAACCAGATATTCAAATGAGCTTGGTGGTTTGCTGCGGCGCATGCGAGTCGCGACTTACGAGGCACGAAGCGCGCGCTCGGCTGTCCAGCTGTCAAGTGTCAACAAGAACGCTGCTCGTGACTTGACAGATGATCTGCGAACAGTTGACTGTTACTGCAATGACTAGTGATGTGTATTGCGAGTTGATGAATACATTTTCACGATAAAATTTACGATCGAGTTATTCGTTCGGTAGTAATAAATCTTTTTAATATAACCGCTGGAAGTCATTCATAAGTACTAGGGAGTACTTAGGAGTACCTACGCGTTCCATTCAATTCATGTTTCTTGTCACACCGTGGTGTGGCTTCACATTTGGGTGGCTGTAATTCTTCGTTCTACTTTTCTGTTCCATTCTGTTTGACGATTTGAGGCGTCAAGCATCTGAGTCAACTTGCGAACCAAACCACAAAAGTAAACTAAGTTGCCGCCTTTTTCACCCGGAGAGAACCGCAACAGGACGGTAGCCAGCGTTAGGCAGACAAGGCGGTTCCTTGTCTGACAAATCTACTCGTCTTGTCTAGCCAAAAACCATTTTTAAGGATCTTATTAGTGCACTGTAAAAAGTCGCCTTTGACTGTCCCCTGCCTTGTCACAAATACGCGGCTGGCTACTGGCCTGGTTCTCATTTCTTAGTCCAAATGTACTTACCGGGATAGTCCTTATTTTTCGACTTTCTTTTTCTAAGTACAGCACCCTCAGATTGGTACCATATCTGAAAATAAAAAATTGTGGCAGAGTTTAAGCGATGTCGCCTAATGGTAACCTGTACCTCAGTGGGGTTGATTTTTTTGTTAAGATATAACATCGTTCAAAGTAGCTTTCCAGACACCGCACCCCTGGCCCCGGAAACTACCCTTTCGAGTATCGTGTCGGCGACCAGAGGGGCTCGCCTGTCTGCTTAGCTATGCTCCAAATTCTTTAACAGAATACGAAGATAGAACTTTAGGCCTCAGGAAGTGACATAGATTACTACGCATCCTAGAAAATTCTGTATCACCACCTCTCTGACTCGCAGTTACGCCCATTAATTGACCCCTCACCTCTTGTATGCTTTATCAATGTTTATCCTCTCGATTTCTATCACAAAGTTTCACAATTAATTTGTTAAACTATGACTAGTAAATGTAGATATTCGCGGCTATCAGGACTGCTTTTTTTATCGTTTTTCGAACAGCGTTGTGTTTTTCTTCTTCGAAAAACATGTTTATCGGGGAAACGAAAATGTTGCAGAATCTTACCTTGGTGTCGCTATTCAAATGATGTGGTGTCTAGTACAATTCAGTGATCCAAATCTATCGCATTTTGGTTGACTTACATTTACATATCGTTTGCATTTCCAGTCTCAGAACAGTGGCTCGGCGTCTGTGTATTTAGACGATGCAGAAAACCTGTGCTAGTGTTTTTCCTTCATCGTTGCTGTGAAACGGTCGAGGACCAGGTCTACCTGATCGTCAGCTTAGTGATAAAAAACGATACAAAATCAAGGTACTCGATTGTGCAACTTGGATCTGAAAAAGTCTTATTTCTTCTACAGGCCAGTTCTATCGTCACCGTAATTTGAACCGGTTGTTCTGTCAATCCATCGGCCTATTGAAGCTAATTTAACCGCGTTTTGTTTGTTGATGCGTGACACGTGACGTCAGTGCAGTGTATACCTGTAGCTACACCGGTACTTATTGTTCCATATGTTCGAATTTTAAATTTTTCACATCGCATTAGCAAAATTTAACGAGCTGCCGTGCTATCGATACTTCCACGTTGGTGGGTAAATATTGAACTAGTTGGATTGGAATTGCGGTTCTGGGCGAACTATGGGCGAGATACGAAATCGTTACGTGAAAATTCCCTTGACTGAGAGAGTGGAACCGAGCTTACGATTCAAAATTGTAAAAGATGATGTGGTAAGTACATACATTATTATGTAGGAAAGTGGGGCGAATCAAATTTTCAAATTTATGTTGCCAGGAAGGAGTAATTGATTATTGTAAGGCAAGTAACCGTGTATGTGGTGTATAATTTGTTATTTGTTTGAGAATAGAGCCTATACTTCTGATCAGGTTCTACCTTATGCTACACAGAATAGTGTAATAGTTTTGAAAAATGGTTCTGTTGTATCAGAACTGTTGTTAAGTGCGCCGGAAAGAAAGAGGTTTGAACTTGGTGTGGAAAGTGTACTTTTGCCACCGGAGGGAAGCCTTATTAGTTTTACCCCTGCCGCCGGCAGTCTACGTTTTTCGTATGAAAGAATATCTGAAGGATGAGGGTGGATAAAGTAAGCTCATGAGTTTCAATTGAGTCAGAAACGTAACACAGCGATTTTCTCTCATAAGATGGAGGGGAATTTGAATTTTTGAATTCTGTCCAGGCGCGGACCCCGGTGATAATTTTTGGGTGAGGGAGTGGCAGAAAGAAAAGTGCGGAAATGTTTGCCGCCCTCTCCCCATTTTTCCTTTTATTTTTTTAGATTTTGGGGGCAGGGAAAATCTCTTGTCCTCCCCTCCCTCCCCGTGGATCCGCGCTTATCTATCTAGATTGAACCTCTTTAACCTACACGTTGGTTTTATTTCCGATACTTGACCTTGGTGCATAACAACGCTTAGTTACTTCTGCAAAAACCGATGCACAGTTTGTTAATATAGCGTGAATGGTGATAATTAATGAGTATCGGCGGCACCGAGTCCGAGCGAGATAAAAACGGGACATTACGTAGAACTTATTAAGTTTAGGATAAGATAGGACCAGTGATGGGTTCCCCTCTTCGCACTTGAGTAGTGGAACTTTTTAGTAGTGGCACAAATTATTGAGCTGAACGGGGAAAGAGCTAATTTAAATTACATTTTCTTTCTCGGTCCATCTTGTTTTTTAGTTATACTAAAATGATTATTCATATACCTAATGAAGCATATCGTGTTTTAACAAACCGTGATCGATAAAATCTCGATCCTAAGTTGGAAATAAGAATAAAATCAGTCAGCTGTAATCTTCCGTACGGAAGCACGATGTTCCCTTGAACGTGTAAACGAACCTTGTCCTAGTTTCCTCTCTCAATTTTGTTGATGTTTCTTGGGTCTGAGCCGGGCATATCTAAATTAGTGCGCATGCGTCGTGTCGACGTTTTGCGTTTTGGAAAAACAAAGCGAGCTAAGTTTATTTCGAAACCAGATATTCAAATGAGCTTGGTGGTTTGCTGCGGCGCATGCGAGTCGCGACTTACGAGGCACGAAGCGCGCGCTCGGCTGTCCAGCTGTCAAGTGTCAACAAGAACGCTGCTCGTGACTTGACAGATGATCTGCGAACAGTTGACTGTGTACTGCAATGACTAGTGATGTGTATTGCGAGTTGATGAATACATTTTCACGATAAAATTTACGATCGAGTTATTCGTTCGGTAGTAATAAATCTTTTTAATATAACCGCTGGAAGTCATTCATAAGTACTAGGAGTACTTAGGAGTACCTACGCGTTCCATTCAATTCATGTTTCTTGTCACACCGTGGTGTGGCTTCACATTTGGGTGGCTGTAATTCTTCGTTCTACTTTTCTGTTCCATTCTGTTTGACGATTTGAGGCGTCAAGCATCTGAGTCAACTTGCGAACCAAACCACAAAAGTAAACTAAGTTGCCGCCTTTTTCACCCGGAGAGAACCGCAACAGGACGGTAGCCAGCGTTAGGCAGACAAGGCGGTTCCTTGTCTGACAAATCTACTCGTCTTGTCTAGCCAAAAACCATTTTTAAGGATCTTATTAGTGCACTGTAAAAAGTCGCCTTTGACTGTCCCCTGCCTTGTCACAAATACGCGGCTGGCTACTGGCCTGGTTCTCATTTCTTAGTCCAAATGTACTTACCGGGATAGTCCTTATTTTTCGACTTTCTTTTTCTAAGTACAGCACCCTCAGATTGGTACCATATCTGAAAATAAAAAATTGTGGCAGAGTTTAAGCGATGTCGCCTAATGGTAACCTGTACCTCAGTGGGGTTGATTTTTTTGTTAAGATATAACATCGTTGACAGGGTTGGACAAACTTTTCCAAGTAGTCCGGGGAAATGAGGCCATGCCGGCCCGACATTAGAGGTAGATTAAGGTTTCACACAGTCAAATAGAAGAAACATACTTACCTATTTGTAAACAATTTTTATTTGGTACTGTACCTATTCTTAAATTATCAACACTCTTTTCAGTGAGGGATTCACCTGAACAACTTCTTCCAGTATTTCACTGAACGTTAAGGATTCTACAATGTCTTTTTCTAAATTTAAGATCATCCAGCCATCCAAATGACTCATAGACACATAGACAGTCTATTTCTCTGGCGGTTTTGAACATATTTTAGAGTGGAAAAACTCTTCTCACAGCCCAACTGCGTGTAGGCTTGTGTCAATACAAATTGATAAGTTGAGAAAGATATTGGTGAGCTTGCACATATAATCGATATGTAATCAGAACATAGTAACAAAACATACTAAACAATTAGTGCATCGATTTTTAATGTTACATTTTATTGCTTCCCTATATTCTTTCTCTTCTTCTAATTCGTCTTCATCAAGATCTAAGTCCTTACTGAGTAAATCGTATAATTCGGTATTTTTCAAATATTGCCATTTTTGAGGAAAGTCACAGAGTTCTTCCCTAAGTACAGCCCCTTCAAAGCCAAGCAGTGCCCTCAACTTATCTACCGCATTATGCGATAATGGTTTAGAAAAGTTATGAAGGTCTAAACAAGCGAAATCAGCGCACATTTCTCGAGTTTAGGAAAATGATTCTTCCATGTTATTAATAATACAATCCACAGCAACATTGTGAACTTCAGTTTCAAATTTTGAGATTGCTGCTGTAGCCGGGGGATTCTCATCAGCCGTTTCTCCTGCCATCTTCCGTTTGCGACGAGTGCGAATATTTGGTAAACAGTCTTCAACCGCTATTTCACTCTCAATCAGCTTCAGTTCATTATTTGCCCATCATTGCACAAAATTCTCAGCGCTTTTCAAAATGTCTTTTATATTTCTTTGTTCTTTTCTCAAAATGGCTGTTGATGAGTCAACCATTTGCTGGGCTTTTATAATGTCCATACCATCGGTTTGTAGATACTTCGACAGGGGGCCTATGCCCCTAAAATTCTTGAGGAAAAGTTGAGCTGTCAAAATTGTTTCAAATTTTAGTAAAGACTGTAATAAAGTTACTGCTGTAGTTCGCGTGTCAGAATTAAAATCCTCTGTTCTGGAATTTATAATCGAAAAGGTTTGTATGAGCACAGTATATAAACATTTTGAATAGTCGTTGAATCCGCCAAAAATTTTTTGTAAAGCAACTTCCTTTGCTCACCATCTCGTTTGACCAATAAGATTCAAGACACGACTGTCTTTGGTTACTTCTCTCCAAACATCCATTCGTTTATAGGAATCCCTCAAAAATGAAGCACATGAATTCAGAAGACCAAATAAGGTGATGGATGGGGTTGCAATAGAAGATACTTCAATTGCAATTAAATTGAGTTTATGGGAGTAGCACCAAACGTGGAGTCGATTGGCCACGCATATTTGCTGTCCCATGAGTCGAACTCCCAATACCTTTCTTAACATCGACTCCATTCTCCTTCAGATTGTTGGCAACCAAGTCACACAGAGCTTCTCCTAAAGTTTTTTTTGGATTCATAATTGCAAAGACTGTCACGCACTGTAGGGAAACCAATTTCTGCTTTGACTTATCGAATTATAAGAGAGCATATATCTTTCACGTTGATGTCTTTAGTTTCGATCTCAACGCAGTGCATGCCAGCATTATGAACGTCATTACTAATACTTGCTTTATTAGATTTGTTATTGACTGAATTATAACGTTGAGAGTGGTTTTTGAAAGTAATGTGCGATATTGACTGCCACTCTTAGGAGTACTTTCAATTCGGCGAGTTATGGTTTGAATATGTTCACTCAGAGGTGCATCGTACTTTGCCAGTAGAAGTAGAATATCTAGAAAATTGCTATGGCTAATATTTGGATTTCTTAATCCTTTGCCGACTCATGAGCACCACGTGCACGATTTTTCGGAAATTGTGCGAGAGAAAGAAATACTCAGGCCGAATCGGAGCTAGGGCATACAAAATTAAAGAAATGAGAAAGCAGAAAAAGCGCGTGTATTAACTGACTGCATAGCAACAGTAGATCTTCAGAGTGCTAAACATTGTAACCTCTGTAACTAAACTGTAACCGAACTGTAACTAACGGGATGTCTTGCCTGGGCCGATAGAAGGAGAAAAAGAACAGTGAGTAAGAAGAAGAATATGTATTTTAGAAGAGATCAGGTTCCGGAAATGCAGTTACGAAGGAGACAAAATACTTTGTTAGACGTTTGCATCGTGCTGCACAAAAAATAGCCAGGCAGGACGATTTATACAAAAATGTACATTCGCGAGAAGAGGGTCGCCGTAGGACAACCAATCAGAAAACTTTGCAGTATATCGCTGTCAGAACCTCAACATGAGGTAACATAAGATAATGGTGGTGATGTACGAGGGAGCTGTTTGATTGGTTGCAAATTGCCACGTTCCTTTGAGGCTGTGTATAAGGTGAATTTATAGAAATAGAATATGGTGTCAACAATTTTCGAACTTACATAATATGAATCTTAATGTGATAGGTGATAATGGATGTAACTGACGTCATAGGTTAATTTGTCTCTTGATCGACCCGTGATCCGTGATTCGGATCACCTCTAAGTATTTGGAGATTGTATAAACCGTAAATGACTAGCAGAGAAGGGCGTTGCTCTTGAAGAGCAAGTTGTTCACTGGCTCTTGTTCACTATTTGGTGAACTTAGTTCTGAACTAGTTCATCTCCCCCAAAAAAGAACAAGAATTAGTTCACGATTTTTGGACCTGGTCAACTTGTTCATTATTTGTTTATCTATTTTTTCGTAATTTTTTTTGCGTTTTCTTGTATATTTCCACTTTCCAGACTTTAGTTTCAACTTTCATAATGCTTTCAGAGCAGGGATTGGGAGTGTATTATTTTTGAATACGATCCGATCCGATTAAATCTTCAAACTGTAATAAATCTTGATAGGATCTGATTCGTCCTTTGGAAGACGTGTAATACAATTCATTTGCTCTCTCAATTCATTTTGTCGTCTTACAATTTATTCAATCGCTCTCATTCGCCCTCTAAGGCAGTGTGTATGCATTCGATATCCAATCCCATTCACTCTTTCAGGAAACTAATTCAATCCAATCGCTCATTCGCTCCCTTCGATTCTTCCGCGTTATTTAAAAATTCAGATAAAATCATCCATTTTTTGAAGCAGATGCATTATCAACTTAATAAATGATGATGAGCTGATTTCTAGTGATGGCAGCCGGCAGTATGGGCTTTCAAGAGTGGTGATGTTCAATGAAATGGTCCCAAATATAAGGGAATAAAAGCGACATTATAATGACTATGGTATTAAAAAAAAAGAAAAAAGAAGCTTTTATTTGAATTAAGAATTTGCTCTTTGTTTTCAGAGATTTCATTAATTCATTCATTGATTCACTCCTGCTGAACAATGTTTCACCAAACTCTTCATTCGCTCTTTCCAATGTTCATTAGCTTGATTCATTCGCTCCTTGATTCCTTCTCGGTAAACAAATTCCTTTTCATTCGCTCTCCATTCGCTCTTTAGTGCACGAAAAAAGGACCATCAACTCCTCCTATGCAATCCGATCTGATCCGCTCCCATCCCTAGAGTAACAATTACGAATTATAACATTATTGAATTTTTATTTGATGTTTAAATTTTAATCAACAATCTTATTAGATTTCAATAGGGATTTAAAAAATTGTTTGTGTAATAGCCTTGTTTTCAGTTGTAGGCTATTGCCCAGAAAAAATGTTTGCTCGCAATTCGCATCAGGACGCAAAGGAGTTGTTCCTAGCGGATTACGTGGAACTAGGACGAGAAGGTGATCTCGAACCAGGGACGAAACAAAGGGGGGGGGGTGCTACACCCCCTGGGTCGTTAGTGCAGTTGGGCAGTTGGCGAACGATAAATGTAATAAATGAAATGAAGAATTAAATATTTCGGGGAATTAAGCCAATAAAAGAAAATACAAAAATGCGTGAAACCGCAATGGTGGACATATTTAATAAAGTTTACTGGCCACTCAGCAAAATATTCATTTTCAATTCATTTTATTCGGCAAATTTTCAGTTGTCACCCCTGTAGAAAAAACAGCTAGTTTCGCCCCTGTCCCGAACTGATAATTATAAGACTTAATGTAACTTTGAAACGGTTTTCCTAATGGTAGAAAACGTTTTTCAACTTGTGCAATGACTTAAATTGAAGCTCAGACTTCCTAGTTATCGAGTATCAAAAAAGAATTTCATAAAAAATTCTGTTTCTAACGAAAATTTTCGATTTTATTCTTATGGGAGTTTTACACAGGGTTGACCACGTGACTACCACGTGGCAACACCTTCTCATCCATGACACTAGCGCTTCTTGCGGAGTGTCCTGATGCGATTTTTTTTTGTACAAAAACCCTATTTTTAAATGAGCAAGACCAAGAGCATAGGTTCTTTTTAATGAACAAACGATGAACTAGATCAGTCGGAAGATCAAGTGAACAAGAGCAAGAACTAGTTCACTAAAAATGGAAAAGAATAAGAGCAAGAGCAAGTTCATTAAATAGTGAATAACGCCCATCTCTGATGACCATACATCGCGATTCGGATCAAAACACTGGAAAGAACAATTGTAAAAATGATCCGAGAATCGTAATTCGGATCACTTTTGATGCCCGTATCCCTTATCCATGATTCAGTTCAAAACAATAATCAGTAATTTGTAATTTGAGTCTACAGTTCAGTGATTTCAGGGATGTACCGAAAAGTTTTTACGAGGAAGGGAGGGCGAAGGGGGGGGGGGAGGTGAAAATTGTGAAAGTCCCAACTGACTCAGTTCAAAATTCCCAAGTATCAATGCAAAAGAAGGAAACCTTTTGACTTGTTGGGTTTCCCCAACTTCTCAACTCAATTCCCAAGTATAAAAAAAACAAACAAAAAAAAACAAAAAAAACAAAAAAAAACACCAAAAACTTTTTAACTTGTTGGATTTTTCCAACTCGTCTGACTGAAATGGTAAATTATCCCAACCGCTGAGTAAAAAGTTCCTGCAGGGGGGGGGAGTTGCCCCCTGCCCTCTTATCGGCACGTCCCTGAGTAATTTTGTCCACTCCTGCTGATTGGTAGGAAGAGAACGCTCCAAGCCGAATACCAATTAAAATTATATTTTCGATATTCAGTGTTACAACTTTGGCAAATTCCAAATTCGACCAAGGATTAGCTCTAATTTTTAATGAATATGAAAATAAAAAATGAATTATAGGTATTTTATATTATCGTGACTGTATTAGTGGAGGAAAAAAAAATCTAGACAACGTAGTGTGCCCTAGCACACTCGGCTCACCTGGCAGACACGCCTATGTGTATGGGCCAGCAGACCATAAACCGAGTACAAATTCGAGGGTAATTTGTCCCCGTAGGTCGTACCCCCCCCCCTCTCACGTATTACCGTCGAGAGCGTGCCACCGATTTCCTCGCGACATGAATGTATTTCGCTCCCAGCTGGATGCTGTCCGTTAATTCGGCCGTCCGAAAATAGGAATACGTCTATCAGCCGTTGAAATTTAATCTGGATGCTTACAGAGCGAACCGAAATGCGATATTCGATACCGAATTATTCGCCAATGAAATGGCTCAATTTAAGTCGGCCGGCGACACATCGATACCGAGGTCGAAGCGAAGTCAATTCGGTCGCCGGCGATGGCGCTTGGGTCGCGCTCGCGGCGAATCGCAATGGCAGCGCGTTCGCGTTCAATTTTGGAAGTAAATTTTCGCAGTCTTTTCGCTGTACACTCGATGACTAAATTATTCTCTCGTTTCGGAGAAGCAGTGTTCTTCATTATCCTCGTCTCGGCTGCACAGCCTATGCGCGACACGGTTTATGAGAACGTAGTTCGTCGAATGGCTACACTGGCGGGAAATTATGGCCTCCCCCCGCGATTTGGCGCGCGCGGGTTCCATCGGCGAAACACATTAAAGAGACAGGATATTCACGGTATTTGGTAGTTTGGTAATGATACCAGTTTGGTTCGCGGGTTTTTTCATGAGCATCGTGTCTTCAGCGATTTCCAGTTTCGTGTTTCGTCTTCTTGGTGCGCGCGTACCACCAGTACTTGGCGGTTCCAGCCGAGGTTAAGCATTCCGCGGGTTCGCGTTTGTCTCAGTGTGTTTCGCGTTGAGTGTTACGATAGTAGCGAGTGTTATCTAGTTTCGTGAACTGGTTCGATATGGGTGACGGCGGAGAAGAAGTGTGCATAAAGCAGCTTTCGACTGCCGGAAATTTGGCTCAGGATCCGTTTTTGCAGAATACCAGCGATAAGACGTTGTTGCCGTCAATATACCGATTCAAAATCGTGAGTATTGTTGTGTCAGTGGGGTTTGTGGGCGGCTCGAGGCAGGGGCGCCAACGACGAGCATATTGCATTTCTGATGCGGCGGTGGCGAAATCCCAATATAGACGCCGTTTTACGGCATTATCGATCTAGACTCGTACGGACGCTGGGACGCTGGCGTACGCGGTATGACTTAGCATTTAAAAACGACCGAGAGATGGAGAGGAAGATGTACCGTTATTGATTTGTTAGGTACGAAGACGCGAATACGGCTCGAACCGCTGTTAGCTGACACCGAGTTCAGGTTTTTGATTTGTAGGTCAACTGGACCATATGTTAGCCGTGGCAAAACAATTACTCGTTCGAGATGATTGAGAATCCGGGCCACAGAGAACCATTGTTAAAAGTAAAAAGATTTTCCTCGGTCCTCGAAAATCCCTAAGTTAGTCTCAAAGCTTCCAAAAGAGAAAAAATTTAGACAATGACAAGAAACTGACTATGGAAAATCCGGACCATTAAAAAGTCACTGTACGAGCCCGGGCCAGTGCGGACAACTGCAGTATTGAGGTATGCCTGTGATATTACAGAAAAAAATGCCTCAGACGAAATAGAATTGCCGGAAAAGGAAAAACAATTCTCCCGGTCGAATCATTATTACCATGTTTATTTATTTTTTCCTCCTTCAGTTAATGGAAAAGTCTATAAATATTTAGCCCAAGAAGAGACAGTAGATTTGAAAAATTTGAGTTCTCGGAATATATCGTTCACATATGGATGTAGGAGATCTGAAGGTGACAAACTTGATAATTAATATTACTCTCATGTTGCATTCAAAATGGTATCTCTGTAATAATTGTTCAAAGTAACACATTTGACTCCGAGACATTTTGCTACAAAACGTCTTAACATCACGAGACGGAATGACTCTCTTGCAGAATACGTCAAAGAAAATAAAAAAAATCAATGTTCCAACTTCAAGCATAATAAAATCACTGAGGACCTTTTGTAAAAATTCAACTGGAAAATGTTGCGGCAATTCAGACGAATGAAAAATATTCAGTTCGAGGCGAATTTGCTATTTTGATCGGAGTGCTTGAGATATACCTGATCTTTTTTTGAGGTGAGCTTCAAATACCTGAGATCCTGAAGAATACCTGAGGAACCTAAAAATACCTGCGATCTCAGGCGAAATCCTGAGGGTTGGCCGCTCTGGGCCGGGCCGAGGAACGAAGGAGTATCTCGAGTAATTGCAGTTACTTTTGAAATTCTGTCGGCAAAATTGTGAAGAGAAACGTCTTTTTTTTTGCGCCGGTACAGTATATTTCGGTTATTCGACAGTTTGGGTGGTCATTCGGAAAATTTAGGTCTTACTACCTCACCTCTCCAAGTTTCGCGAGGTTCTCGAGTAATTATAGTTGATTTCAGAGGCTTGTCGGTAAAATGTGCAATTGGGACGCTTTCTTTTTTTGGTATACTATATTTGAATCTGTCATTTGACAAATTTGGGTAGCCGTTCGAAAGATTTGAGTTTTGTACCGCCCTTGAAGCTTCTGAGTAATTGCGAGTGCTTTCAAAGGCCTGCCGGCAAAACTGTAAAGAATACTCTTTTTATGCTTGCCAATACAGTATGTGTTTGGCTTTATTTTGTACCTATGGCCCCAAGTCTCTTCCGACCAATATCGTCTTCGGAATTCCTTCTGCTCTGGAAGGAGAGAGGGTATTCAGCTCTGCCATTCGATAAATTGGGTAGGCTTTTCTCTCTTGTCTCGAAGGTCTTTCATGGGGCGAAATTTCCTCAGCTCCGAAATCTAAATTGTAACATCAAATTAGTCTCATTCATTTGTGCTCGATTGTGCTTTCGTAATTTTCGTTTATTATTTTCAGTGAAGCTGTGCGATATTGTACTTAAACAGACTGGAAAAAAGTAGGAAGCCTTATCTGAAAATTTTCCAGTTTGAAGGATTTATACAGCTGTTTTTCGCTAGTCTTCCCGAAAAAATATGCAGTGGGTAGTGAGCAAACTTGACATTACTAATTGATATAATTCAACCCCTCCCCCCTCCATTGCTGCTGTCAAAAAAATCGCCTATTCTATGATGTCGGAAAGGTTTTCTTTTGGAGGGGAGATACGTGTTAGGGGGATGGTATGGTACCTCAGAAAATCAAGTATCCGTGAGATGTCTATCGTTTCCCAAATCCCCCAAAATGTGTGATTTTGGAATAAGTCCTTTAGTCTCCCAAAAAATTTAAAAGAAGAAAAATTTTCCAAAATAGAAGTAAAAATAATGTTTTGGGAACTTTACAAAAAATTAGTGGTGTAAATAGGGGATGTGGGATGTATTCTTCCCATAAGCGTAAACAGGGAGCTTGCGATGTGCTTAATCCCCCCAAGTGTAATGGTAGTTCTCCTCCAGGAAATTTGAAAATAACATATTAGGATGGTACTTATATTTCATCTTTTATTTCGATCTTCGCTTCCACTGGAAAACAAAAGCCTGTTTTAAGGTAAAGTTTCGGTGGCCAGCATTTTTTTTTTGGGAGGGTGGGGGAGTTCTAGGCCAGTGCGCAAAAGGGTTGAAGTTCAGTATGAGATTTTCGATAAAAACCAATGGAATTCTCTTGTAAAATATTTTACAAGTGATGTTATATAAAAAAGTGATCTGAACCATGAAATTTGTTTCTTACGTACAAAAATGCTCGACAGGCAAATGTTTGAAAAAACTTCCGTATACAGAGTACATGTTGACACCCCCCTCCGTGGATTCCTTAGAGATGGGGGTGCGTTTGAAATAACCTCAAAAATTAATTATTTTAAAGCTCCCGTGCGCCCCTGTACGAAATTTTTTTCGACATCTTTCTTCTCGAATCTTTGTTATGTTTAGAGGAACAAATTTTTAGGGTTGTAATTTAAGTTTTTGATGATGATGCAGTCGAATTTGGGACAAATTTTCTCTGAAAGTGAATTTCTAATCGACTTAATGATAGTTGAAGTTTGCTACACGCTTACGGTAAATGATACGTGATCACTCACATATATCGCAGGGCTGCCAACATTTGAAACTCTAAGTTTAAATCCCAATCACATACAGAGTGGAAAAAGCGAAGCCATGCTTCACGAATTGGCGAGTGAAAAAATTGTTTTCTTCACTCCTGAAAAGCTATTTGTGCTCATGTATTCCTCATGTCTCCCAGAACCGAGGAGAAAACGAAAATCCTAAAGCTTGTAAACTAAAATTTTAAACCCATCACTTTTTTGGTATTTGCTTATCTACTCCACATTTGATTCGGGCAAAATTTTGTAGACCCATCGCTATTTTGACTGCAAAATTTTACCTATTCCTTCATGTGATAGAACTTTTTCAGGTGTTACCTCATCTTCAGTGCCTTACATACATTTTATTTTACTTCTAAGGATCGTAAGACTAGTTTACATTTTGTTGTGGCTAGGGTAAGTGTGGTCTTCTTAATGATTGTCTCCCAAATCAAAAAATGAATGCCCTAAGTCCCCAATTTTTGGTTTTCTTCTTCAGTGTACATCCTGATACGTCTCTAAAACTAATTATATCCCTTGAACTTTGGTGAGGTTAACGATTTTGAAATTTTGTCAGCAGGGGACTCACTCGATTTTGCTAACTGACTGTCCATTTGACTGAATTTGCAAACTCTGAAATATAGTTCACGGGTT
Organism: Acanthococcus lagerstroemiae; assembly: GCA_031841125.1. Taxonomy (NCBI): domain Eukaryota; kingdom Metazoa; phylum Arthropoda; class Insecta; order Hemiptera; family Eriococcidae; genus Acanthococcus; species Acanthococcus lagerstroemiae. The sequence goes on along the minus strand of CM063108.1, from coordinate 34,897,256 downwards.
CCCCACATTCTCAGCGTACGTCTCTGTCTTAGGGACAGTGATGACGACTTCAAGGGTTGATAATGGTGAAACTCCTATGTCTTGATAAGATGACTTTCATTTTAACCAAAATGAATGCCGAGTTCTTCGCGCCGTGTTTCCTCCTCTCCCGAACAGAATAAGCGATAGCAACTGTTCGAACTTTGAGAGTGATTTGAAGGAGTTTGTATAACCCCTCGCTAAGAGCCACATGTACTATAATGTACATCAGGGTGTGGAATGGGGTATTTCGAAAATTTGGGACAGAATAAATGAAGAAAGACCGTCTGCTGTCTCAGAAAAGATTCTTCAACCTGGGACAAGGAAGTAGCTCTACACTGAAAAGTGATCCCAAGTCGCTCTGAAGAAGGTTTAAGTTGACATCTATCGCTCTAACGTTTTCAACTACTTTCCAGCGTGACCGATGCCTGCGTAGAAGAGAGGGCTTTTTTCCCCATGTAAAAGGGCTGGATAGAGCTGACGTATAGCACAAGTGCGGCAATACGCCATTTTGATTCCAATTGCGCCCGTTGATGCCGAATCTGACTATGCGGAGCGCGGTTAGAACGAAAATGGCGTATTGCCGCACTCGTGTTCATAGCGCTTTACTACACCTTACTACAGGACCACTATTATCGAAAAGTTGTTATGCCATGTTATGATAACAACCGTTGTTATAAAAAAGTTGTAATGAGTTGTTACCGGTTGTTACCCATTTACCGCAATGTTGAATAACATCTCATAACCACTCATAACACCACCTAGGGACTAGTTGTTATGAGTGGTTACCGTAACAACTTTTCGAGAATAGTGGTCCAGGTAGGTAGGACCCTGAACCGTAACCAGAACGTCGGACAGTGTTGCCATAAAAAGCAAATAAAAACGACAAAACAGCAAAATAGATCGTGGAATGCGGTATTTTCAAATTACAATAATAAAGGGCTAGATTGGGCTGAAATTCAACTTAAAGGGCTAGATAGGGCTGAAGTCAAATGGAACGGGGCTAAAACAGCCCTCAGCCCTTTGGTGCTTGAGCTTTGGGGCAAAACTGTGGTCAAAAGGGCTAGATTCGCCCCAAAAGGGCTAGATTCGCCCCAAAAGGGCTAGATCGGTCACGCTGCTACTTTCTGACTTTGAATCAGCGGAATTTATGTGTACGGTTTTTCAGCTACCGATTTCGTTATTGATGATTCAAATCAGCGTGTATGCGTTGATTTGAATCAGTCATCACGTGATCGGCGTTCTGAAGACAGCTCCGTAGCCAGAGTTTATGTGTGGGTGGGGCTTTGTGAACCTTTGGGGGGGGCAGCGAGGCCAACATTATTTAACAAGCGAACAGAAAAGTGATCTTTGCCTAGAGAGACTCAAGATACCCGTAGAGGGGGCTCAGCCCCAGCTTGCCCTCCCATGGCTACATTCTGCTGATTAGGATTCAGAAAGTACTATATTTATTCGTCGTCGTCTGTGTTCTCCGTTTCCCCCCGCTCACTATCAAAGAAAATCTGAAAATTGGCGATAACAATGTTGATGATAACAGGAAACTGGTAGGTATTTCTCTTATCCGAAACGTTCACAAAAGGTCAGTTGAATTCGATATTGTCGACCGGCAACGGATAGCGGATAAGGAATTCCAGAGTAGAGCGAGAGCAGCAATTACCACCTAGTCATTCCTAAAAGGGCAACCGAATCAATTTTCCGTCAGTCGGGCTAAGTAACTCGCTGGTTGGAAATCGTAAACGTTTCTTTCCGATGATAAGCTTGACAGTTCGACATTAGTTGTCGATTGAATCCAGACTCAAATTTTCGCACGACTTCGTTAAATGATCGGTGCCTGTGAAATGAAGGTTAACGAGGTTCGAGCGGGTAAAGTTGAAAATATCTTGGGAAATATATATTATGTATATTTTTTCTACCTAATCGAATGTAGACTCGTCGACTTTACGAAAAATTAAATTGGCTCAGTGAGGTCGGTTTTGCCGGACTCAGCGAAAAGTAAAACAATCGATTAGTCACTTTTTCATTGTGTAAAATAATTAATGTACTTTTGGAACGTAGACGTTTGTCGGTAATTACGTAGGTATGTACGTATAATTGATTGGACTTGTCGGCTGCGTACAAATACTCCGGGTGCGATTTACGACAGTCGTAACCGCTGATCGGTTTTAAATACGATAACTCGATTACTCGATTCCGCTCATTGCTAATGAATCAGTTTTTTTATGAACCGGTAGGGAAATTAGGAGTTGGTGAGTATTATGATGTGAAAAAATTTATTATTCAAAGCGTGGCTGGTATCATTACATGGGAATATGCGGGAGCAGTCGTACAGATGACGAGATATTTTCGCACGTTCAATTATCGTTCATGCGAAATTTGCAACGGATTAGGTCAGGGTTGTCGAGTTGCTATTTTTCGGCGAAAAGTTATATGTTTGAAAAATGTTCTCGTTTGCACATGGGGCCTGATGATAAGGTGCCAATGAACTGCGTGAGGCTTAGAGATAGTACAGTAGTGAAGAATAGGTCGAGTTATTTGTCAGTTCGTGCTAGGGGGCTTCAACTTACCGCCCCATCGCCGACGTTGAAATGAAATGAAATGAAATGAAAAACTTTATTTGCGTCTTTTTTCTTGCACTCACTGAGCGGAGCTCGTTTCGAGGCTGTACAATAATATTTTTTGAATTTTGTGTGTAATTACGCAGATTAAAAAAAAAAATTATATATATAAAATGATAGAAAAAAAACACAAAAAAAAACCTACTACATAGAACAATTTGGAAAAAGAAAATCGGAAAATCAAAAAATACAAAAACAAAATAAAAAGGAATAAAAAAAACTGGTTTTCCTCTTCACTTCCTAACTTCCTGGTGTCACGGTACTGAACCTTATCGCTGAAATTACTTCGCTCTTGTCATCCCCTAGCTTGGTGAGAGGTTTTCGTTTTCAGTTTGTAGTGGGAAAAAAGAGAAGAAAACAGGCTGCTACACAAGTTTGTACTGACACATATACGTACCAACCAATATTGACAATCTGGAGGGTGGGGTAGAGGGGGCAGTAGCCCGCCTCCTGGAAAAATCGTTGTTGAATAAAAAATCAAAACGGAGGAGTACAAGGGAAAGGGGTATAAAGTACTACTTGTAGATCTTCCCAAACAGACATAACCGAAATTTCAGCAACAATAAACTTCTCTTTTATGTTCAACGAAACAATGTTAGGGATAATATCATCTATCTTGAAAAATATTGATCATATTATCAAAAAAATGGTTCAAACAAAATTACTCTGAGCTGGATTTTACATAAAAATGGTCTCTGACAATGTTTCGATATCTGCCCCCGGAATGTGCTGAAACCGTTTTTCTTCATCGGTACCCTCCCCTCGCTCCTTACGTACCATACTTGGGAATTTGTGTTTTTTTTTGTGTTTTATTGGCTTCAGAATGGATCTGCATCTTATTAAACTTTAATGAATATTATAATTAAAGAAATCGGAATAGCGAGTAATAGGGTATTGAAGTTGCTGCATTGACTTTTGATATCTTTTGACCATAAATCCAAAATTAATGCTCCACAAAATGGACGGGGAAGAAAAAGTAATGTGAAATACGATATAGGTTTCGAAACATATGGTTTGAAAGTCGCTGAACTCGTTTCCGACCCATGACGTCGGAACGAGGGAGAGGGTATATTGTAACCTCTAAAGAATTTTGGGAGGTATAGAGTATCATTTATACCTCACCTTCAAAATTGGTGAACATTTTAAAAATTATTCAATATGTTGTAAAAAAAGGCGCCACCTTGTGAGACAGGGTCGTACCCAGGATTTAAGGTAGGGAGGAGTTCGAAATTAAGATAATTTTTTTCTTGGCGGGGAGGGGGCTCAGTCACAGATCCGACCTCCTCTCCGTCTCAACCCATTGTTTTTTCGTGTTTTTTTTTGGCCAGTGGGGAGGAGGAGAACCCCCAAAACCTCCCCTCTGCCGGTACGGCCCTGTTGTGAAATTTTCGAGACTTTTTGAGATTTTCTAGCTGTTTTGCTTATTACCTCCACTTGTAATCACTTTTAATAAGCAAGAAAACCTTTTTAGTTTGTCGATTTAGATTTTTAATTTTTGGTTCCATTGTACCCCCTTAAAAAGGCGAAAGAAGGGGTCTGGCTGGCCGAGTGGATAGCGTGTTAGTCTCGGAATCCGGAGGTTCCAGGTTCGAGCTCACGTAGCAACTCACCCGATTTCGACCTAAGCCGGTTTTTCGGCCAGAAGGGAAGAGTGTTATGACAGCCCCGACAGCCTCCCCGACGTTTCTGAAGTAATTTAGGGCTCGGGTTGAGAGCAGATTAGAAAAAGAACACCCTTAAAAATAAACCTTCCAACACCATTGACTTCGACATTAATTGAAGCGAAATTACTTTTAAAATTGAGGCACCTAAGGGGAGTGGAGAAACTGGCTGAAATTTGATAATATAATTCAACTATTGCAACATGGGTATGATTTTTGAGGTTGTGAAGGTTGCTGAATTCATTTCCGATCTCAGAATAACCTTAACTCCAGAACTGTTCACAAATTGCGTAAAATACAGTATGAACATTGAAACAATAGTTTTTGAATGTTGCTGAACTCGATCCCAACATTAATTTTTCCGCAACCAGAGACGCAGCGAAACGAATCATTTTGAGAGGAATGGGCAAACGAATTTTGGGACTGAAGGTTTGCAAATTTTTCAGTTTTTTTTTTTTTTTTTACGGTTTGAGTCGTAAAACAGGCAAAAATGGTCATGTTCGTAGTTTTAGGGTCGAATTTTTTGAACTCGAACGGCATTTTCCCAATGTTTCCCAACCGGTGGTCTGTATTGAAGGAGGCTTCCCCGTCCTCTGACCACAATTTAAAACTATAGTCACGTATAGTGGCGAAGAGGGCTAATAATTGATAAGGTTACGAACTGAAATGTTGAAAACAATTTTTTTGGTAGGATTCTCTTCTTAGAAACTTTCCTTATGAAATGCTTTATAAAAATCTTGTTTTTTTATTTCTTCTTCTTACACGGCAGCGGCGTAGCCAGGATTTTTCCAAGGGGGGGGGGCGAAGTAAAATTTTCAAGGGAGAAAAGTCGAAAATTAGTTGTTTTATTTTTAATCGCTGATATTTCGAACACTTTTCGTTCGCTCTACTTTTGAGCAGATTATAGTATTCGAGGTAATGCACATTCCGTGAAAAAATCCTTTACGCGCTTGTTGCGAAAATGCCATTAGTGTTAGGGAAAGTATAGTCTGAAATAGATAACTTATTAAATTAGCTTTTTGGAGCAGACAAATTTTCTTTAAATTCTCGAAAATATAGCGCATTGAGAAGTCCTTGAAACGAAACAATGTATCATTTTGATGTCTTTCTTTCGTCTTAATTAATAATTAGAGCCGGAAAATGGACGTTAACTCTCATAATATAGAAGTTAATTAATATTCGTATCAACTTACTTACTGTAGATTGAACAATGAGAGTAATTCTTGCGTCGCCGTTGAGACGACATAGGACCAAAAACAAATCCCACATCGATGCTAGTCATCGTCATTTTTGTAAAGAAAAGATGCGGGGATCTGGAGGAAAGAATCGAGTGCACTCAGCGTTAGTGCTGTATTTAGCGTTCAGCGTTTTACCGCCCCTTACCTTATTCTTTTAGGCAGTGATGAGCAAGGGTGGCTTGGAGCAGTGCAACTCTATCCTTATCATTTGTTCGTACCTATGTTTGAAGTTGATGTTTGAACGTTCAAATTTTCGGAATACGTTTCTATGAGTCCTGAGAAAATTTTAGGTTAAATCTTATTTCCGTACCATAATTAGAAGTGGACCGCCCCGTGACCATCCTTTTGTTATTTTGTAGTCTGAAAGGGGTCAGGGAACGTGTCACATTGACTTACTTTATACGGTCTTATTATTTAGTGCAGTAGTGTATTTAGGAAATTTTCTTCAGGGGAGCCATGAATCTTTGGCCCCCTCGCATCATCCAGGACCAACTTTTACCTCCAATATGCATGAAGATTCAGTTTACAAACTTTTACAAAAGAGGAGTAGGTTCAGGTTCTTTTCCGTGGAAATTTTTGACGCAATATTTGAATCAATTTGTATCTAAAGTAGATATATTGTGAGTACTTAAGTACGTGAGTAGCTAGTGATTTGTGAGCTATAATTTATCAGTACTACCAAACTGAAAATTGAAATCGATTTAATTTTCCAATTTCATCTTTCACTAATAATAGTGATTTTAAATTCTTCCGAGTTCGCAGGCATCGTTTTTTATTTATCCAGTTTTGTGAAAAATTCTAATGCATGTCAAATGAACGGGGTGGGCCAAGATGATTCCTGAGGTGAACAGCCTTCCTTCTGAAGCCGCCTCGCTGAATGTTGATTGTACGTGTTCTTCTTTAAGAGCTTAAAAGGGGAGAAGGAAGGGAAACTATAATATGAGGATTTACAAAAAATGCCGGAAATATTTTCTTCATATTGCTCAAGTCCGTTTGTTGTTCGCAGTCAAGGGGGGGGGATGCTTATCCTAGTCCTCTTTTGGAGTTCGCAGATTAGCAAATTTCAGATGCTCAGTTAGCAAATTCACGCATCTTACAAATTTTTTTTTTCCCCGCTTTAACAGTTTAACAGTCGGAAATTTTCGATTCTAGTCACTTCATAAACTGGCTTCGTCTTGATCCTAGCCCCAAAATTTAACTTTTTTGAATACCTTTGTCTTTTAATCTATACAATCGAGTTATAGAACACTTCCATTAGCTTCATATAGTATCTGTATATACCTTGCCCGCTGTTACAAAAATGGGAGTGCGCAAACATACTATACTTCCATAGTGTAAGTACCTTCCTGATCCCGAGTGCGCAAAGGTACTACATACTTATAATGATGTAGCTATTTTCTCTCACGGGCGCAAAGGAACTGCTCTTAGGTATGCAAACGTTAAGAAAATTATTCAATGTAAAACCTTGCAAAATACCTAGAGTGGCTTATAATGGGCATAATGGGATTTGGAACCAGAGCAGTACCCAGTGGAAATTTAGTAGGTAATATGTAGGGGGAAAATCATGAGTTTTGGAACCAAAATATTTCTTTTCTATAGCAAAAGAGTCGTTTTGCTCATGCTCTGAGAGTCAGTGCTGCTTGTAATGAAGATGGAAAAATCATCGTTTTTGACGTTAAATATACAGGTTTCATGAACATGAGGTAAGCTAAAATAAATTAATTGTAATAAGATCCCATAACATCAAAGTCAATTAGTATATCACAAATCGTTATTAAAACTAGATAGGGTGAATATAGAGTATTAAGTAAAAAATGTCAACAAACAAATTCGGATTTCCCAGACCGATGGCGCGCTAGCATCGGGCCTTCCTCCCTTTCCGCACTTCAGGAAATAGTGCCATAGAATTCTTATCAACGTTAGGATACACTGTACGTAAACAATGCCTAGCATCTCATGTAATCCTAACGTTGATAAGGTTCTGTTGAATCTTGGGAAGTCCAAATAGGTATAAGGTAAGGTCTACCACCATGACACACTGCCACCATAACACACCCATCATGAAACTGACTTATATTAGCGCTGTCTACCGGTAAATAGTACAACGTTATCATGTTTGATGTGCTGAATCACACTGTCCAGTTTTCGGCGGAATCTGTGACATGGCTATCATATAAAAGTATGTTTTTGTAATTTGCTGGCAAAAAAGCGCCTCGGCTAAAAAAATGGTGAAACATTTAAGACTAAGTGAGACGAACCATTGCACGAAAGGTGACACTTTTACATATGAAATTATTTGTTATTTAATTCCGCTTCGATTAATTTTTGTCGCAAAAAGAAAGCAATTCAAAGTAGTGCAGATATTTGAGTAAGAAAAAATTGAGAAGCTGTTGCCACCATGATACTACACAGTAAAATTTTTGCCACGATGACACGTAACCTAATTTCAGGAATTTGTTCGCATCAAGTACGAATAATTTGTTTACTTAACTTACCTACATAGGTTTAAGTATTTTGCCATAATTTATCTTACAAATAATAAACATGTTGATGAAGAAAAGTACGACAAAAATTACAATTATTTCTTCTTTCAGGTGTGTGATCATGGCAACCGAAAATAAAATGCTGTGTCATGGTGGCAGTTCTTTTACTAATGTTATTTAAATTGACATTTCAGTGTGTCATGGTGGCTAATATAATGGCCACCATGACACACAATTTCATTTTTAGTTTTCTTGCACTATCTCGGTTTCCTACAAACCATTTTGTCTGTAATTTTTATCACAGACGTGCGAAGTTTTTAGCTATCATTTGATATATACAATTAAAAAAAATCCGAGTGCGTGACAATTCGAAACGTAATAACTGTGTCATGGTAGCAGACCTTACCTTAATAATTAAGAAAGTCGACAATAATTAACTATGTAGTGTAGAGTGGGGTAATCAAACTCAGAAACATCAGATAGTTAACAAAATAACATGGATGTGTGAATGCTGTAGCTGATGGTATTCCTATTATAAATCAACTCCTTTGAATCGGTGACCCATTATTGTAATACATTCAACAATGTTCATTGCAAATCGCTTGTTGCACTGAACGAACGTTTGGTTTCAAAACGCATACTGAACAAGATTTGTTTCCAAATCCCTTTAATAATGAGGACTGGTTCCGAAAGCCATTATTTTCTGGTTCCGAAACCAAAACCGCTGCATATTAATCAGATGAGGTGATGTGCGGCAGTTTCGGTTTTGGAACCAGAAAATAATGGGTTTCGGAACAAGTCCTCATTATTAATGGGATTTGGAAGCAAATTTTGTTCAATATGCGTTTTGGAACCAATCGTTCGTTCAGTGTAACAAACAATTTGCAATGAACATTGTTCGAATATATTACAATAATGGGTCACCGATTCAAAGGAGTTGAATTATAATGGGAATGCCAGCTACAGAATTCACACACCCTTGTTATTTCGTTAATTTTCTGATGTTTTGAGTTTTATCACCCCATTTTATACTGCATAATTTAGTTAATTATTGGCCACTTCCTCAGTTATATTGTTTGTTGACATTGTTTACTTAATACTTACTCTATAGTACCCCTTTTTATATGTAGTTTTAATAACGATTATTTATGATATTACTAATTGACTTTGATATTTTGTGATTTTATTGCAATTAATTCATTTCAGTCTTCTTCTGATTCATGAAAATTGTAAGTATATTTAATGTCAAAAACAATCATTTTCCTATCTTCATTACCAGCAACACTGACTCTAAGAGCACGAGCCAAACAACTCTTTTGCTAGAAAATAAATATTTTGGTTCTGAAACTCATGATTTTCCCCCTATACTTATAACTTGCCAAGTTTTCATTGTGTAAGTACTGCTCTGGTTCCGAAACCCATTACGCTCTGAAGTGTGATAGCTAAAGTATTTTGTTTTACTTTTACCAATTTCACTTCTCCATCTCAACGAGTCTGGTAGTTAGCATGTAAAACGTTTTCTTACTCCCCTAAAACATGTTTCGTGCCATCAGCCATTTTCCTCCTTTTCTCCAAATTTTGTTGACCGTAAATTTCGCTGCTCTTAACAGACTGCCTACTGCCAGTCATGTAGCCTTGATCATTTTGATGGAAAGACGCGTTCGCAAACTGAGTCTGGGATTTGCTCCAGATCTCCGGCTAGATGGACCTCCGGGGGCCGTCGCTGGGTGTCTGCGACGTTCATTAATCAGGATGGGCCGTCGGTACAACGCGAGTATTTATTTTCGGATTCGTGTAGTGTTTTTATTTGGAATGCTCATCGATCTTTGTTCTGTATACTCGGAGCCCGGAAGGTCACGCACACGCTTCTAGGAATTCGGATTCCGCGGCAGCAAACCGGAAACCTAAAACTTTTCTTAACCTTGGCATTCGAATTTACCAGATTTGTCGGCGATAAGACGACAAAATGTTCTTAATTTATTTAAAAAGCGTATTAACGAACATGTAACTCGCGTTTGACGCTTTCGCGAAAAATGTTTTTGTCTTTCGTCTTTGCATCTGCGATTCAACATTCTATTCGGATTACTCACACCAGTGTACTGGCTTCGGTTGTCGATTCTGCCCTCGAATTTGTCAATTAAACGCAGTAATTCTCGCGCTTATATGGACGCGATTATGTTGTAAAACGAATGCATCGGAAGTTGAGCTACTCGGTGCCATAAATTTGGCCATTTGGGAAGTGGCGCGTTTACACGAACATGGCTATACATAGAGAAAATTTTATATCATTCTGTCAACCAGCTCTCTCGCTTTCATTTTTGTTCTCTTGTTCGATGGTTAATTGCGTTGCTGTTTCACTTTCTCACGAGCTGGAATTGAGCTTTTTTTCTTCTTTGTATTTTTAATCGTAACTAGTACTCGCTGAGTATTTTTCATCTTTGATGGGCGCGATTATGGTCAGAACTTTGGAGTGTGTGTCTTCGTGAAACGAATCCGAAGAGAAAGATTGAATTTCATGTGTATCTGAAGAGCGTCTTGATTGTGGTGAACGAGCAGGCTGGACGTAATAGTTTTCGTCAGAGCCAGCTCATAGTGCCTTTTTAGACGAGTGTCAACACGAAAAATGCAGACTAAAACTTCACAAAAAAAAAAAATTCTTTGGTACATTTATTTTGCCCACTGGGCCCTAGATTTTTTTAACATTCCCCCGAGCTTTCAGTAAATAACGACTGAAATTTACAAAATTTCCTGTGGCAAGCAAAAAAAGACACTTCAAGCTTCTCCGATTTAGTCTATCGCTTCTTAAATTCCTCAACTCAAATGAATTCAGAAATTCAGCATTTCTCTAGAATACAAGAAAAAATTGTTAATAAAAATTGCATGAAGGATTCATCCCTAACCTCCCTTCTCCCTCTTCCGAAAAATCGCACGGAGTATGAATCAGAGGCGGATTTCGATTTTGGAGAATCCGAGGACGAAAATTACGAGGCTCCAATGTTCTCAAACTTTGAGTAACAAAAAAAAAACAAAAAACAACAAGTCAAAAATTTGCACTCTGCTTAGATACATCAAAGATCCATAAATTTTGGTGATTGTGGCAGTGCGGGGAATAAAGTCTCTCATTGTTGATATGGAGTTATGAGTACTGGCATATACTAGATAAAATTTCTGACAAAATGAGATCTTGGGGAGCTTTCTAGCTCCAAAACTAGCCGAGATTGGCTGTTTAAGGTTGAGATTTCAAAACCCTATTCTTGAAAAAAAAAGCAATTTGAAAAAAGTTCACAAACGAAAAATTACAAATTCAAAGTGGCATATTTCTGAGAAAAATAAAGTTAGAGAGCTCTGCGAGGTCTCATTTTGTTAGAAATCTTATGAAGAATCTAACGTTTTCTGAAATCTAATTAGAAATGAAAGCGTTTGATTTCTAGTGATAGCAAAACTGAGTTGGGTAGGGGCAAAATAGAGAGGAGGAGGCTCCACGTTTTCTTCTGTAATGGACCATTCGAAAGGGGAAGATTTATTCTACCGAAATTGTCTTAAATTCCAATTTCAGAAGTTTTGGCTAGGATTTAAAAAAATTGCCGTATCTCGAAAACTAGGATTGATAAAGTGGGACCTTATTCCCTGCACTACCACAATTAGAGGGAGCCTCATACTGATTGGGGCCCGGGCCCTGCGAACACCCCCGAAATACAGCTCTGGCATGGGCTGTTGAAAATAATTCTGCGACTCTGGATAAACATTCTTTAAAATCGGAAAGTGAAGCTCTCCGAATTTCCTCTCCGAGCCTTCTATTCTTAGTTTTCGAATTCGGTAGACACCCTGTGGGTGGCTTTGAGTTCCCTTTTAATTTTCTGTTCTATATGTGATCAAACACGCATTCCCCTTTACAAGTGAGAGTTTGTCTTCCCCTTTCTAGCCATGAAAGTCATGTAGCCACTTGCTTATGGCAACAATATACCGATGCAATGTGAACTATACAACAATTATTTCTTTTTATAGTTCGTTTCCTTCGTGTAATTAATTAAACGAAAGTGATTAATTTCTGTGCAACACGGTGGTTTGTATGAAGCGAGCCTGACAAAAACATTTACGATCGCATGCCCAGTGCTGTATCCTTTTTAGAAACAGTCCCACATTTCTACAAATGATGGTGGTTCGTTAAAAAAAAGGGCGTTTTCACTATTGGAAAAGTATTGAAATACAGAGGCTTATTGATTTCGGCCGGAATAATAATTACTCTGCTAGTTGTGCGAGGAGTGAATGTGTGTCAGTCGGAATACTTTGCGATTGTAGAGACTTGCATTGTATGGTCTGGGGCGGCTAGGGGGTTATCCTATTCAAAAAGTCGATTTTAGCCACGTTTCCTCGTAATAAATCCTTCGTGTATTTTTAACATTTTCTAGAAGCTGGAGAAGCTTAGTCTAGCCCCGCTCCCCCGCAAAATCTTTTTATGGGTAGACTTAGAGGTGGCCAGAGATTCATTTTAGCAATGGGGTTCAGCACAAACCAAACTTTACATTTACATAATGTAAATCTAATGATAGGTCTGGGTCGTATTGTTTAGTTTATGTAGTACCGTATGGTAACGATTGTACTGGGTTGCCATTAGTTAATTGAGTGCTACTGCTTGGTGTGTTTCCTATATTCCTGGTAGTTGTTTTGGAGTGGTCCAAGAGACTAAATTCTGGCTCTGATGTGAGTAGAGTTCCACTGTCGTGGGAAGAGGGAGGTAGGAAAAATTCATTTGCATCCAGCAATAGGTACAGAGGATAGAAATTTACAGAAAATACAGAGATGGAAGAGTGGAAGGTGAAAAAAAAAAGATGGAGAAGATAAAGACAGAAAGACCCTCAACATGTAGGTGCTATTGCTTTTTTTTAGTTTGATGTCCAGAACTAGATATAAGAAAGGGCGTTCTGGAACCATTTCATCATAGTGCATCTGTCCAGGCGAAGGGGAAGAAAAGCTTCTCTGAAAAGTAGTTACACAGATCTATTTCAGCTAAATTCAACGGCTCGGTCAGCTACAGACGCATTTCCAATGGCGTCGAAAGGATTTCTTTTTAGCGGGGCGATGTACAAACATCTGAGTCGACAAACAAAAAAAGAAAAGTCTTTAAAAGCTGAGTTACAAGCAACAAATCTTATGAAAATCTTGTTATCTTATTTCAGAAATTTCTCAGGTTGCTGTTTTATTAGCTTGCTGCATAGTTCTTGTTTCACGTTTTTTCAAGTGGGACTGGGGGACAACTCGTAGGGCTTCTGTTCGGGCGAGGGTTAGAAAGAAAGCTTTTATGAAAAATAGATGGATAGATTTCAGCAAAATTCAAGCGCTTAGTTGGCTAACGAGCGCGGTTCCAGCGGCGTCGAAAGTTCTTTTCTTGAGCGTGTACACACATTTGAGTCGATAAGAAAAAAATAAAAGGAATGCTGATCAAACGAGAAATCCTGTAAAAATCTTGTAAATCTCGTCTTTGAAATCTCTGAAGGTGCCTCTTAACTTGTCGAATGGGTAGTTTTTTAAATTTTTTGGGAGAAGAGAGCGGAGTACAAATAATACTTTGTACTTCCTACCCAACTTTTTCTTGGCCGGAAGAGGAGGTACAATTTACCCGCGTATCGCACCGTTTAGATAATGTTTATTGCAAGTTTCCATTGAAGTTTGAAATGCTATGAACGAATTTGGGGAGTATTAGGTGACAAGTAGAAACACCAGTCCTGTTCAAGGCTTGTACGGGGGGTTGGGGTGATACCTTCTATTTGAGAAATTCCGACTCTCTGTCAGCAAATTTTGGCTCTCAGTTGGAAAATTGTAGTTCTTGACCGTTTTTCTCTCTCTGTTTTGTGCTTGTCATAGGCGGGCTAGTAGCGAAGCAAATAACAAATTTATTGAGGCATACATTTTCCAGCTGTTAAAGTAAAAAAATTGAACAGTTTATGACTGTTAGGCCAAGAAATAAAGAATAAAGTAAAATAAACAGTTTTAAGATGCGTGGATTTGCTAAGCGAACATCTAAAATTGTCAGATTGCCAACTCTGAAAGATGATTGGCAGGGGAGGGGGCTGCTGTTTCTCCATGCCCGCTCTCTTCCCATAACTACGGTCCTAGTCATAGGAAATTTTGTAACATTTCAGTCCTAATTTACCGGAAATTAAAGTAATGCTTTCCTTTGTTTTTTCTTTTTACTTGTCCACTAGAATTCGTAAAATTTAATCGAGATTTTTTGTTCTACCCCCTCCCCCCATTCTTTGCTTCAGTTCTGCTTCTGTTTAATTAAATCTGAGTTGTCCTGTGCTTAGCACAACTTTGTTCTCCGTTGAAGATTAAACTGGCATTATTTTGTCTAATATTGCTTCAGAACAAAAAATGAATGAGTTTTATCAGAGTGTGAAGGGGTTAAATGAGGAATCGGAATGAATCTCAATGTGCCTTTATCTACTTATTCTGAGTGAGTCCCAAAAGTGTCTTACGGAGTCGAGTAAGAAGTCGGGAAGAGTATTAATATGTCATTATCTACGTATTCCGAATGCGTCTTACATCTTCACGAAGTTTGAATGGGTGTTCTCATAATTATTTTGGTAGAACCAGAATGACTACTAACGGAACCTGAATAAGTCTGAATGAGTCTTTTAAGCATTTTTATAGGTTTTAACAGAGTCTGAGTTCTGACTTGCCTGTCTGAAAATCCTGTGATATGTTTCAACAAGCCTTGACACATTTTAAATGGGTTCTAAGAGGTCTTCAAACTCCAAATCAGTCTTCAATATCTGAATAAATCTTGTCATTATTTTCTGATTAAATGTCTTGAAGGAATTTCGGTGGGAATTATGAGTCTCAGTGGAATCCGAATGAATCATAACGAATCATAACTAGCTAATTTCCAGTAAAACAATCCCTGGTGCTATCTGACTCCTGCAGAGCTAGAGCTAAGCAACGCATCACATCTGTGTGCAATTCATGTTGCGTTTTGCGACAAGACACCCTAAGAAATGATGAGGCCGTGACACCTTCTATGTTATTATTGAGAATCGATAAAGCTATAGGTTTAGTTGCCACTAGAAGATTCTCATAATAATGGATCCAGATGTGTTATGTGTTTGAAAAGGCGACTCCATTTGAAATTTTACAGATTCATCGATTACCTTCCAGTATTTTTATTGTGAAGGGGGGGGGGAAGCAAAATGTATAGTGTATCTCCAATTCCAGGGCTTATTGTTTCATTCACACCTGTAAGATAGATTCCATTTTAATTATCACCTTCTCGGTAATAAGACCATACGCCGTGAGAAAACGGTGGAAGATATGTTAACATGCTCCGCTTGTTATAAAACACAATAAACATACGTATTTATACATTTTAAATTTTCAACTTATTTTATAAATTGTCCCCGGGTCTGGCCTCCTCGAATTTTAAACATCCATAACGAGCAAACGGTTTCGAACAATGTTTAAAAAAAAAAAGAAAAAAAGTCGAGGGTGATGCGCGCTCGTTATTATGAAATACGAGTATGTATTTGTTGAAGTTCGATGGGGAAACGGAGATTCTTTCGCGATTATGTCTCGTGCATCTGTCTATTTTTAATGTATCTGCGATGAATCTCGAGTAAGGGCCAAGACGTTTACAGTGGTAATAAAACTCGAAAAATACTCATTCTAAACTGATGATCACATGCTTGTGGTGACTTTCAATTGCACTTCGACTCTCTTGGCATTGTAAGCTAACTTCATGAGCTCAGCTTACAGATAGGAAAACTGTAACGACCCGTTTCCGTTTGACAAAAGGGCATAAATTATTTATTATATCCTAACCAGGGCTGAATAGTTCCACATGGGTATAAACGATCCGCCATTTTGGTTGCAGAATGACTGTTCAAAAATCTGTAATATCTCAAGCATTTTTAACTTTTTCAAAATCTTGATTGAAAGTTTTCAACGTTCCAGATATGCTTTAGAATCATATGTCAGTTATTATTCATCCATTTTGACAATGGCGCCGGAGACGGGGGCAGGGGACACTGGTATCTCACTCGTGAAGTTGGAGAGGGCATTCGTGTCGTTTTGCCCCCCCCCCCCAGTTTTAACAAATCGTAAGAATGAGAGCTTGTTAACACAAAACGGTGTACTATATAATTGGGCAATAAGCTGAACGCTCATTCCCCTTCAAACCAGAGAAGACGAAATGGCTTAGTGGAAGTTGTCTAAATTTGGATCTTTTTTTTTTTTTTTTTTTTTTTCAGGAATTGCCCAGAACCTAAGAGGCCGATTTCCCTAATGTCTGTGTGATTAGGTAAAGAAATGTTTTCTCCACAGGTCCCATTTCTGAAAATCTTAAAAAATCACTAATGATGTGACAATTTGGATTTTTTTGAAGGAAAGTCCAAGTCGATCTGCGACCAAAGTGTGTGGGTAATGAATTTCAAAATATAGAAAAAAATCAGTAATCGATTCAATTAATGAAAAATGCATTCAATATTATGGAGAAACGTTCAACCGTTAGAAGGAAATTATTCGTTACGGCGGAAAATGCAAATGTATGCAGTCACATTCAGGGCAATCGACGGTGTCCTCCCTTCGCAGACATTGTACTTTAAAGCCCCAAATTTTCTTAGTAGTGCAAATTTCAATCGGCCCTCGGAATCGAAGTAATTAAAATCTGGAGCCGGATTGCAGTAGTAGTCGACGGGTTGAGTGTTCGGTGGGTGTGTACACTGCAAGCTTTGTTACATAAGCGCCCGCTACATTTCATTTCACATGCAAATTAAAAAAAAAACTTGAAGCAAAACACGTGCATTATTTCCCTCCAATTTAAAGGAGGAGGTAGCCCACCAATTTTTTGAAAACTGGTAAATGACAAGACACCCGCCATCCCTGACAAAACTGTGGTAATTGTGGTTATTTTTCATTTGCCTTTCATGCGATGGCTGTTGAAATTATGTACATTTTATCTCAATTCTATATTTAAAAAAAACTGCAAAGCAGGGGCGAACACACTTTTTGCCATTGTCCTGAATTTCACCAAGCCAATTATTCAATTGAGAAAGTTTTAAAACAACACCGAATATCTCATAATAACAATATTTTAGGAATTGAAGATGTGATACATATCTTCTTGGGTGGATATGTAATACGCACATTCATCTCATTTCCGCCTCAGTGCGCTCAATTCAACTCGAAATGTAGGAGGGGTTTAATTTCCCTTAGTGATCCAAATTGGTACAGTTTCCTCTATTTTCTTCCGAAAAACGTTACAGTTAAGACGGGTAATAGGTAAAGCTATATCTACTAGCAGTACGATGACCGTCTTCTCTCCTATGTATATTTTCATATAAATCGTCTTGCCTGACTGCGTTCTGCATTGCACGATGCGAACGTCTCACAAACATCTTTTGTCTCCTGCATGCCTGTACTTCCTGTACGTGATCTTTCTTAAGCGACATTCTTCTTCTCCTTCTTCTTCTTCTTCTTCTTCTTCTTCTTCTTATTATTATTATTTTGATGACTCGTTCTCTTTTTTGTCTCTCGATCGGCCAGACAGGACATTCGTTTAGTTGAGCTACAGTTTATGTTTGGACTTATGAGGACTTACTTATTCGATCGATTAACAATGCACGCGCTTTTTCTACAAACTTTCCGTTTCTGTGATTTCGTATGCTCTGGCTCCCTTGCAGACTAAATACTTTTCTCGTACAAACCCGAAAAACCTGCAGTAAACACCTCATCCATCCGATTTATTAGAACTAAATTTCGAACAACAGAGAAGACGTAAAAAAAAATCAGCCATGAGAAGTTTCAGCTGTGTCCCATGATTCTTTCTCGGCGCCTCTGCATTCTGATTATTCATACTATAAATTTTCTATAAAACATGAGTTCGCGAATTGCAAAAATATGAGAAGTTTTTAAATATTGTTCTTACTTAGTTGATTTGCCTTATTTTTATGAGGTACTTGGTTTCTATTTTCTGAAAGTTTCCGAAACTTCAGTCAAAGTGTTGAAAAAGTTGGAATTTCTTTAGATATGACATTTTCAGTGGCGGATCCAAGGGGGGCATGGGGTACATGCCCCCCCCCCGGTTGAATATTTTTAACGCAGTAATAGGAAAAAAGGAATAAAAACGATGAATTGTACGCTCATTACACGCCACAAAGGTGGTCTCCACCGCTACTGTACCCCCTCCCCCCTCATCTCCTTTTTCTAAATACGCGCCTGGCACATTTTTGATCTGAAATGATGCCATCGAAATGGCCGATCGATTTTACACATGTGAAAGTATAAAGTCCTATTTTACTTGGCGCTGAATCTAACAATCCAACCATTTCAATTATAAGTACATAGTAATTTGGATACGGAACTTGCAGCCGCATTTATGCTAACGTTTATCTCACGAATATGTGTGATTATAAAACGTATATACATACACGTAAAAAAAGCACGAATGTTGATAAATAATTACGTAATGTTCGAGGTATTCATCCTAGATCAGAAGCTAATTTTACCTTCATTTGATGCGAAACTAACAGCACAACGTTATTTTTGTTATCGTATGTAAATTTCTGCCTCAGGAAGGTCATGCATGTAGAGGATATAGATAGTCCTGTCTCGTATTTGAGAAATTAATTCCGTTCCTCTCAACCGGGTGATGTGTAAATGTATTATTAGAATATTCCAGCGGTGGTGGCGAATAAGGTTTATTGCTCAACATTCCTGGGAGTCCGAAATTTGAAAATTTCGGCAATTTAAGAAGATATTCATCAGCGCTACCCGGCTCGCCTTTGTAGCCGCGTTTGCGTGTCTCACGCGTGACATGATCGTTAATTTATTAATGAAAATGTAGTCGCAAACAAGGTTGAAAAGATGGAACGTAAATTACTCCTAATTAGAAACACTACGTATGCGTTATTTGTTACATTTGCACCCGTTCTATGCCTGGTGATCCACATACGATAACCCATCTGATGACTGATACGAATTGTATCGTTCATTGGAGCTAGTTTTTAATATCTCCAGAGATTTATGTTTGGTTCGTCATATCCCCCCCCCCCCAGTGGAACAGTCTGCAGTAACCATAAGCCAGTAAGGGCAGGCTCTCCTTTTTGAACACTTTATGCTCGTGCAAAGTACATATTGCCTAGGGACGCATAGGAAAGACTTTTTTCCTAGAGAGGAAGGTCCTATATTGAAATGCTCTGCTTAAGAGCGCAATTTCCAATTCACTTTCTTTACACATTACGGTGGTCGTTATTTACTCTTGGTGATCTTTATTTCTGAATTTCCTCTGATTCGTTTCCTAAACTGGTTCCAATAAAATTAAAAAAAAGAAAAAGAAAACCTACAAAGTTTCACGTTGATCGGATTCGGAAAATCCGTGCCACAAGCTCCCTTTTATTCTTATGGAAAAAACATATGGAGTTTTGACCTTTGTTACTAAATTTCACTCCTATATTTGCTAGGACCAAAGCCCGTAAATTAAACAATAGTACATTTGCTATCGGATTCAGCTTGTGGCATTGGAAAATAAGTCTTTTGCTTTCAACTTTTAGATTTTAATAAAACGGCGAACTTTATCGAATTTCAGGCTCTCGGTCAAACAGAGAATCTATTGAAATTCGAAATTTAACGTTTGCTACCGACTTTTAGATTTTTGAAATGTCTTCCACATTTCAGCTTTGTTTCATCCTTTCAGATAACTTTTGATACTCAGCTTGAAACCTTCGGTTTTTGAGTGACTAGTCTCTGACAGGAGTCCAGGTTACTCCATTTTCAGAAACGAAACCTGACTTTCAATTTGGAGAGGTGGAGAAGGAAAATTTGCCGACAAATATATTTTAAAAACTAAAAATTCGACAAAATTTTTAAGAAATTAAAATTTGGCAAATTTTTCATCGAAATATATTTTAATTGAGAAAGAAATGAACAAACAAACGTTCATAAAAAATAAAAAATTCAAATGAACAGTTTCCAAATTTTCCGACTGCCAAATTATTGGGAGGGGGTTCAACCCCCCCCCCCCACACACACACTCCCTTTTAGTTTAGCTCCTTGATTCAATCCATGTCCGGCGCAAGGAATATAGTCCGCAAGAACATTCTCTCCCTGAATGTAAAACTGTAACACCTTATCAATGCACCGTTGTCATATGATTGACCTCTCGTGTTAGATCAGCATCAAATATTGCTAGGGTTTCTAAAACAGCTTCATACGTACTTGACCTTTATGTTCCGGATTATCGTAAAAACTGTTCAACTGCGACACCAGAGGGCAATAGGTACATGTCTTAAAGTGAAAGAAAGCTGATCGAGGGGTTGAATCTAAATCATAGTGTAATTCTTTGTCCCTTTCACTTCTTCAGTAATTTTTGCATGTACCTGTTCCTGCTCTAATTTCAATGAACTCTTCGTAAATTGTTTCTAATTAGTAATTTACATGACTATTACCATTGTTATCACACTATCTAATGTATTCTCTTATAAAGAGATCGAATTCAGGAAGAAACTTTCATCAGCATCAAAAATTTCCTTTGCGAGTACTGGCAAATTTTACTTCATTGCCTCTAAGTAGATATTCGCGAGAAACTAAGACTTTGATAGCGGCAACAACCCGTTTTAAAACTTGTTTCCAATGCAAAATTTCTCTGTCAAGTCGTGCCGTCAATTCACGATTGATTCTCATGAGAATATCGGATCTCTCTCTCTCAATTTTAAAATTTTTACTCAGCAATTGAGAAAGTCTATTTTGAGTTGAATCAGTTGGGACTTTCACAATTTTTGCCCCCCCCCCGGAAAAACTCTTTGGTGAAAGCCCTATATACAGATTTTGCTTTCGGATTCAGCTTCCAGAGAAAACTCTATTGGCTTCTGATTTCGCTTCTGACTTTTGACCATTCAACTTTAAGGCTTTTAACTTTTGACCTTCAGAAAAAAATCGTTCGGCTTCCGGCTTTTGGCTTTCGGCTTCCAGCTTTTTTCTCGTCCCTGACGCTTATTGCTTACCTCCTGGAAAAACTTACCGCACGCCACTGGATGTGAGTTAGTTCTACCAAGACTTATAGAAAACCTTGATCAAACTTCGAAAGACAATGTGCATCACGTTACCACTTGGCCACACACGTAGCGACGTAGGATGCAGGATTCTTAGTAAACACATTTTCCTCGCAAGAAGGGAACGCATCTTCTTTACGAGTGTGGAAGGTTTCTCCAGTTCACTTTCAAGACGAACACCTACGTCTGTTCCTATACTAAGGGGTAGGGGAAGAAATAAAGGTAAATATTTAAGTTTTAAAATTTGTATAAAAAAATTCGGCTGAAAATTTGAATACCGACCTTCTCAAGGTTGGGAGGTTTTACCAGTTCCACTTTCAGGATAAACACACCCGTCTGTTCTTAATTATTAGTAGTACACACAGCAATAAGAGTAAATATTGACGTTCTCAAAATTTGTTTTAAAAAAGTAGCTGAAAATTTGGTATCTATTTTCTATTTCCAAGGATCCACGTGCAGTTGAAGTGGATGGTTTTGGTTCGTGAGATTTCGACTTGAAAAACTTATCGGGTTTTGATGCTTTGGCGAAAACTTCTCCTCTCTATCCGTCTTCTCTATCACTAACCATTTGTATTTGACTCAGCTCAATCTCTTTCTTTCGTCCATTTTGCAAAACACGCCACCGTACACGAAATACTGATGTGCTATCACAAGCACGAAGTTCGATAATAATATTGATTAATTGCGTTTGTAAACAAGAAAATTATGATAAAAATTAACTTTAATTCTTCCGACTTTCATGGTCAGCAATTTCTCTTGACCGTGCTCATATGTTTGCTCAATTAGCGTTTTTGCTTACAAATAGAGTAATAATGAAAAATAATTATGATGGGCGGCAAATTTTCCTTTTCCGTTTTTTTTTTCCCCACCACAATGAAGAGAAAAAAACGCTGTCGCAGCAGCGACAGCAATACCGACTTTTCAAATTTAGTATCTTACATAAAAGAAATCCTGAAAAATAAAAGAAAAACTCCAAATCAGCAAAATAATAATATTAGTAATAATAATAATAATAATAATAATAATAATAATAATAATAGAAAAAAGGAGGCGATGACTAGGAAAAATGAAAGCTGTATGCAAAAAATTCAACAGAATAGAAACAGAAGAAAAAACCGAAAAAAATAACTAAGAGGAACTTTTAACCATAAAAACAACCATAACAGAGATCTCGAAAAATAAAACAAAAACTCAACAAAACAGCAAAAATGGGATAACGTTAAAGGAAAACAAGCGACGCACTTCAAAACAAACACAAATAGTTCAAATACACACAGCACGAATTTAGACGCGTGGTAGTTCAAATGCAGGCAACACGAATTTACATGGACAGAGTTCAAATAAAAGAACTGATACCAGTAACTGCTTATCTTGCTAACAATAGCAGTACCGACGACAAACAACTATTGTTGGGAATGAATCTGAATAAACGCATTATATCGAAAGGTCGATATCTCGACATTTTCGACACGTAGAAAAATTGACCACATTTTTAACACTAAATCCCAATTTTCTACCCCGGTTATCTCCCTCCCCTTTGGGGTGCTGCGAAAAATGATAATAACTAAAAATATGTAAAATGAAATTTTCTTCAAATGAGTTCCAGTATATTTTTTCGTCCCCAAGCTGAGATGATGAGAAATAATCGAAAGAAAAGTTTGACCCTCTCCCCCACAGCCTCCTTTCGGCGAATCCTCACCAAAATTTCACATGCACAACTTCAAGTGCTGTTCTATAACATATCTGATTTTCATAAAATTCGATCCTACACTCTTCGAGCTATTCCAGTTTCAAAATTTTGTACATATATATACCTATATATATATAAGGATACCTGAAATAGAATGAATGATATTTTCGAACTCCTCACACCTCAAAACGTAAAGAAAATTCACTCTGACCTCAAACCCCCACCCTATGAACAAAAACAATACCTCTTTTCGATTTCTTCGAAAAGTCGGTAAAAAGGATTAAGAAAAATGTACCGCCCTTAAAAACTTACCTCTTTATAGGCAACTGTCTTACTTTTCCTACTCGTAAATCCAGCCCTGACTCCTATACCTACATATCTAATGAATACTGAACCACGTCGAGTCACAAGTCGACTCCAATATCGACTCGACAATTGTTGAAATTGACTCGACCTGTGTTACTAGGGATGAGGGCGTAAATCTCCCTTTCTTCTTTCGTTCGTGCTTGAGTATTGACTGCCTCATTTTGCAAACGAAGAAATGGGAGTTCACTATATCCATCCGTGATCATCGACCTCAGCCAAATGCTCTGCGTCTGATGTCTGGTATTGTCGGCGAGACGATCATCGACTCCCAGCTATTACTCTTAGTGCCTAATGTTCCGACTTCTGTTGATGCACGAGTGGGCGAGTACATGACCTAGCACAATGAAACGCTCGATTCTAGATTTGTATAGGATGTTGCAGTCTCTCAGACGATACGAATCGGCGAACGTAAGATTGAAGAGCATTCGTTGAATACGAACCTACATCCGAGAAGAATACACTAATGTATTGATACCCGTGCCGTGACACGATAGCTTTGGCACCTTCAGAATCGACAGTCACGCTTCTTATTCGTCGTGGAAGACCTGTTGAGGATGGTGATGCACGCGGCTGGCCGTTATTGTGCCACTTACAATGTCTGGCGTGTCGTTCACCTCGAGAAAAAGGAGTCGCAACTATACAGGTCATCGAGAGTACGTGCTGTGTGATGGATCGCGCACATAGTTCGAGGTCTTCTGTTTTGGTATGTGCCGGTGAATCTGGAATACGGCTCCAGCACCCGGCACGAGCGGATCGATGGAAGCGGAATGTAAGAGCGCACGGTTTTGAAAAATGAATTGGTAAAATGTACGAGCGGCACAGTCTGAAATGGATTCCGACAGTAATATAGCTGTATAACACGCCGCAGAGTAAAATTACGACGCTGACCTGGTCAACTGCTGTACTTCATCAGCTTTCTATTCTGAAAACATGAAGAAGCATCAGAGCGCATCAGCTTTCTGTTTTGAAAACATCAAGCAGCATCGAGGAGCACATCAGCTTTCTGTTCTGAAGACATCAAAAGAAGCATCGAGGAGTGCACCAGCTTTCTGTTTTGAAACATCAAGAAGTATCAAGGAGCGGTCTCCAAGAGTTCAGTATTGGAATGCACATAGTACTATCACGCAAGTGCAGAAACTTTGAAGAGTGGAAATCTGGTCATCGCTTCGAAGCTCGAGGCTCACAAAGATAATCATAAGAGCACGCACAACGACAGTTAACTAGTTTCCGGAACTTGTTGACATTTTGTTCGGTATTTTGTATAATTGACTTCATATCAGAACGCCACTTCCAAGTCAGAATGTCACCTATGAAAACTCTGTTAATGGTTGCAGAATATCCTCTCGGTCGATGAATTTTCTGCTTCGAATATAAATCTCATCGAGACAGAACTATGTTACGATTTTTGGTCGGGCTATGACTAGAGAACTGGGGTTATCAGTTTTTAAGGTCAGGTTTGTTACGTATGAAGTAAAAACAGTCCTACAAGGTTGGAACCTCCAAACTGACAAAGAGCGACACAAAATTGCCACGGATTAGTCAAATAAATGCTACCTCGATGGATCGCCTATGTGGCTATTCCTAACCAATCAGGAAGTTCTAATGTAGATCACCACCTCTGGCTCATGCTGAGACGCGGATGGTGATCTACAGTGGAGCTTTCTTATTGGTTGTACCTCCGTTCCCTCTTGTTGGAGTGACGATGGTGATCTATAACGCAATTTTCTGATTGCAAATCGTCAGGGTGGCGGTTCATTATGTGGTGTTTCGTTCTCGGTCAATCACCCTGTATCAGGGGGTAGTGATACGTGATTTCCTGGCACATAGCTTGCATGACGGATTAGCTGGAGTAGTTTGCCATGGCTTTTCTCGCGATTTGTATTTCCTTTTCTGATGCGCATATGAATGTTACCAGTCACGTGTTTCACAAATTGAAAAAGCGACCACTCCTTCAGATTCTGATAGTGACATGTTTTGCGAGCATAAAAGCTGTGTTCCTGGGAAATGGCGAGGGATTGCATGCTATCTGTCCACCTCGGTTGGCACTGCACTCGGTTTGTTTGCTAGGATGTTGCGGGGAGAGAAACGAAACCGGTTCACTCGCCTTACGGAGTTGGAAATTGAACCTATGTCGCAAGGTTACGAGGTGGCGAGTTGGACAAAATGTCACTCAGCCATTGAGCGAAGTGGCGTTCAAGTGGCTTAAAAATTGTGGCGATTTTGCATCGTCTCTGTTTATATGGTTGGAACTTCAAACAGTCTGGTGCGGAAACGAAATCTGTCGCAAGATCGAAATAAGTACTGGAAAGAGAAGGAAGATTTGAAGAGTACACGATTGACCGTCGTCTGGTAATCAACCGTATCGCTGATAATTTGTTCTGCTAGTTCGAGTGTCGAAGTTTGAACAGCTTGCGGCTTCCTACGATGCCTCGATCCTCGATCATTCGAGCTTGAAGGTCGAGTTTTTGTTTCCAAGCGTATTGTGAATGTTAACGTTTTTCGGTTATTACGCGAACTCGAGAACCGGTTAGTTGGGACCGACCTGGGTACTATATACAATGTTTAGCAATAACGTGTTCGTTCAGCACGTGCGTGCGAATGAAAGCGAAATCAACTTGGAGTTGGAAATGAGATGAGATTGGCGGAGTGTTAGGCTATCGCACACCTTGCTTATGGGTGACTTTTCAAGCGATGACTCGATCTATAAATAACGTTGACGAATATTCCACGATAAGGAAGCGGAAGGTTCAATGATGGAAGGGAGAAGGGTCTGTGAATGAATGAAGAATATGACAAGTTGTATTGCAAATATGACTAAGACAAGTGGCTTACGCATTCTACGTGAGCTCAGTCCTATTCACAACCATTAGGCTGCCATTCATTATTCATATTGATGAAGTTCGTCATGCTAATATTTCTCGGCATTATTCATCGCTGGGGAATAAAATTGAAAAACAAAATAAATGTATGAAACTAGGAAATTGATTCAGCACACACGCTCCACGCCCTTTCTGCTAGGTACTTGAACGAGAAAATACGAGGAAAGTGAAAGTAACACTCAGCTCTTTCGATGGAGGGGAGAGGTCTTCCGGGGTGATCGTACAAAATATTCTACTGAAGCGCTATCTGTTGCTAAACCGAGCTTTTCTGCTTCTTAAATCGAGTATATGATGTAAAGGTGACCGAAAAAAAAAGTATAAAAAACCATGGGCAAAATAACACTGCGCAATAAATTTAATCTTTTTGTCTGTTCCACAAATACTAGTATAATAGGTGATTATGAAAGTATTTTCAAAGCTGAATACAATGCCGTCGGTTGTTTTTCCCTAACACGTATAGTTTTTGAAAAACAATACATGCATTTGAAAGAATTGTGAACTTTGTGAAGTTACTCTGTATTATTCTAACAATGACATCGAAATGATCAAGCGAATTACGAGCTTGGACTTTCTTTAATGACATATTCAATTTGTAGACTTCTAGTAGCATTCGTTTTGGAGTATTGCATATTTTTCAGGAAGACTTTTCATCTGGAAAAACAGGCTCGAGCGCCTCCCTTGAAAAGAGATGTTTGCGAAACTTGCAGTGTCCACACTGCTATTCTTTTGTATCATACAGGGGATGCGGAAGCCGAACGATACAGCTTTCGCTTCCGGCTTCTAGCCTTCAATTCTCATCTAGCTTCTCGCTTCTAGTTTCCCGCCTCAGTATATGAACTTCTTACTTCCGATTTTTTTTCGGCTTCCAGCTTCTTTTACTTATTCTTGCCATTTCACATTCACTAACCTTTTTTTCTCGCTTTTTCTTCTACTTTTTTAGATAAAGAAACATAAAAAACAATTTTCATAAAGTTGTAAAAAACCGATTTAAAGCCGAAAAACTCTCAGCTTCCGCTGCCGGCTTCCAGCTTTTAACTTATTCAGTTTCCAACTTCTGGCTTCTTAAAATTATCCTAAAACTGCAAAAACTTCCGGCTTCTGAGTTCCAACTACCGCCTTCTCCGCATCCCTGGTTTCATAGACCTTCCCAAGGTTCTTATAACTTTAAAAGGTTGGCTCATTCAGCAAGGCGCGAGGACGTTAATGACGTCACCAAAGTACCAATCACATAGGTCGCTTATGGGAGTACAGCTTTTTCCGATCTTTACTCACAATTGATGCCCTCAACATGCTTTTTTTCTATTATTTTTACGACATACAACATACAGTTAGCTATCGTTTAAAAAAAAAAGAGCCCTCTACTGCAAAAAATCAATTTTTCCATTACATTCTACCAGCGCGCGTGAGACGGGTAGTATTGTTGCGGGTTGCCTATCCGAATGAGCTAACCTTCTCTAGTTGTAATAGAGCTCTATAACTTCGTGTGAGTACAATCGTCCGCCATTTTGACGTCAACCTTACCCATGGATGTCGAATTGACTACGCGGCACGCTTCGCATAGTCGGATTCGGCATCCACGGGCGCGGTTGGAGTCAAAATGGCGGACGATCGTACTCACACGAAGTTATAGTTCGATCCATCAAGGTCTATGGGGCAATAGAGAATCAGTATTGCCAAATAGAAACCTTCACAATACGAATAGGAAATTTCGTGCTGAGTTACTGAAATGTAGAAGTCAAAATTCAAATTATTGGATTTTGAATTTAAAATCCCAATTTTTCAGAAAATTGAGAGAGACTGTGGAAACTTAGGAGTTTGAGAAACTATTGCTCCGAATTTTTGGAGAGCTTGCAACACTGGAAGGGTTTGAAAAAGTCTCGAAATGGGTTGTTTGTATGATCTTAATGCCTTAAATAAATCAAAAAAATCTCAACCAGTTACCCTCTGGTTACCCGGGAAAAGTTACCCATTTGCAACCCTCGGTTACCGCCAGATTACCCAGAAACCCGTCAGTCACCCTTGGTTCCCCTTTAGTTACCCGGGTAACTGGCGGGACTGCAACCCTCGGCTACCCTCAGATTATCCAGAAACCCGTCATTTACCCTTGATTCCCCTTTAGTTACCCGAGTAACTGGCGGGTTCAGTTACCCTACAGTTACCCGCGGAAAAGTTACCCATTTGCAACCCGCGGTTACTCTCAAATTATCCAGAAACCCGTCAGTTACCCTTGTTTCTCGTTTAGTTATTCGGGTGACTGGCGGGATTTTGCGCATCGGAAAGTCGGCAAAATGAGTTTGTGAATGTCTTAATGAATCTCTAAAGGTTTCAAAACTGTTTGTATGAATCTCAAAAAGTTAAGAACACACAAATCTTGAAAATGTCTGAGAAAATATTGTTGCCTCCTGGGGTAAGTTTCCGGCAGATGACGAGAACTTTTGGGGTAGATGGTTTTTAGAGCGAGTAAGTGATTTGCTACGTTTAGGAAGAATTACAAAGAAGCATAAGAGCTAAAAAATTTAGATTTGTGGGGGAAAGGACAATGAATACAGGATGGGTGGGTCACTCTGGGAAGCATGTGCTTTCCATAATAGGTGAGTACTACGGAAAGAGTAAAAGTAATGGGGGTCATGATGGGTCTCAAAGAAAGCTGAAAAAGTCCTGAAAAGTTTGAATTGAACCAGGACTAATTGAAGAGTCTTCAGTTCTGCTACAAGAGTAGTAAAGAAATCTTGAAAACTGAAACGTAGCGTGGAGGTACATTCAACCTAGAAAGCAGAAACACAGCATGGGGGTTGGGGTACATTTAACGGTAGATTGTTTGCCCTTTTACTCTTTCTAGAAAGTTTCATTTTACAAATAAAGTGCAAAAATTCAGCTGCTGAGTTTTTCTCCTTGCTTATTGAAATTTGGAAATGCGTGTAAAGCGTCATCTTACTCCCCCTAAATCCCGAATAGGGTTAATAATCTTGAAGATTTCTCATCAGACTGCGGAGATTTGAGGTATCTCACAAAATATGAGGATTTTTGTGGATTTTCAATCTTCAGTCATAATTTATGTACGTATTTTCGGTCAATTTTCTCTTATTAATATGTTAAATCCTCACATGATTCGTTACACACTGCATTCCTTCGTAAACCTGACCCTGATTTGCCGCTACACACAGGGAAGCACCGAAAAGGGAGGCCTTCTTCAGATTTCTCAGATTTGGCTGGCATATTATTTGACGTTGATGCTTTTCGTATGCTATTTTCCAATTTCTATGCAAAAACCTTCTTAAAATGAGCGTATAGCTCATAAATAAGGGCTCCAAACAGGGGTGAAACTATAGGGGGTGGGGATGTTAAAACATCCCCAATAATTTGGCAGTCGGCAAATTTTGAAACTGTTCATTTGAATTTTTCATTTTTTATAAATGTTTGTTTGTTGTTGTTTTTTTCAATTAGAAAATATTTCGATTAAAAAATGGGCAAATTTTTAATAAAAAAAATTTGTCGACGAATTTTTAGTTTTCAAACAATATTTACCGGTAAATTTTTCTTCTCCGTCTCCTCAAACTGAAATTCAAATTTCGTTTCTGAAAATGGAGTACCCTGGACTAGTTAGTCAAAAGCCGAATGTTTCAAGCTGAGTATCGAACGTTATTTGAAAGGTTGAAACAAAGCTGAAATGTGGAAGACTTTTCGAAAATCTGAAAGTCGGTAGTAAACGTTGAATTTCGAATTTCAGTTGGCTATTCTGTTTTTACTAGATTATATGTTTGACCTAGAGCCTGAAATTTGAGAAAATTGAACATTTTATTAAAATCTAAAAGTGGAAAACTTAAAAGGCTTATTTTCCAATGTCACAAGCTGAATCCGATAGCAGTATGTTCTATTGTTTAATTTACAGGCTTTGGTCCTGGTGAATATAGGGGGAGGGGGGGGGATTTGCTATGCGTTTTCCCCATAAGAACGAAAAGGGAGCTTGTCGCACGGATTCTCCTAATCCGATCGACCTGAAACTGTGTAGGTTTTTTTTATTGGAACCAATTTAGAAGACGAATGAGAGGAAATTCAGAAAAAAAATCACCAAGAGTAAATAACGACCACCTTAATGTGTCAAAAAAGTTTTGTGTTCCTCTCAAGTATTCCTAACATCCTTCCAGCTTACCCTCCCAGACTAGAGTATGCTCATGTGCGCAGATGTGAGTGCTTGGGGGATAACGTTCCAATCTGCATTTGCAGGGAGGAAACTATGAGGGGGGGGGGTGGAACACACCAATAATTTGGCAGTCGACAAATTTTGAAACTATTCAGTTGAATTTTTCATTTTCTAAGAACGTTTGTTTGTTTATTTACTTATTTTTTTCAATTCAAAAATATTTTGAATGAAAACTCGACAAATTTTCAAATTAAAAAAAAACTTTGTTAGTTATCAAAAAATATTTGTCGGCAAATTTTCCTTCTGCACCCCCCCCCCCCCTCCTAAACTGAAAGTCAAGTTTCGTCTTTATGGCTCCATGGCTTCAAAAATATGCTTTTGCACGTTTTTGTCTATTAAAGTAGATGGAAAATATTAATTTTTTTTGCGATTCGTAGAATTTTAAGAAGAATGAGCCATACTTGATTGATCATATTTTGGCATATTTTAGATCAGAATGGTAACATTGTTTGAATGAGTTTTCCGTACTAGCGTGCTATATTTTGAAAATTTTTGGTTAAACGAAAGCGAGGATTTTTCACATGCACACCACAGTCTTATTTAATCTTATAGGTAAATGGTGTACTCAGATACACCAGTGCAAGTTAAGATAGGACATACGTGTAGTGGATGGATCCAACGCTTCTGGCTTTTCACTCACCAAATCGAACATTTTCGTGCAAAACTGTTCAGTATGTCCAAACATTTGGAAAATTTGATAAAATATGTTCCAAGTATGCTTCTAAAATACCAAATATGCCATATCGAAATATGCAAAAATACAGTCTACTGGGGTAATATCGAACACGGTAATATCGGTCACTCATGACTTGTAGGAGCGCTAGTATCGTTATCAGTAAACAAGTCATGAGTGGCCGATATTACCATCGATGTCCGATATTACCCCAATTGACGGTCGAAATTTTGAATAGTGCTTATTTTACTCAAAATGTCATATTTTGCGAAGATATCTTCAAAATGCTTAACTTGGTTCACAAAGGAAGGATATGTCAAAGTATAATTTTGGCAGCTCTTGCCTAACGGACGTTTTATATATCATTTTTCAACGTTACTTGAAGGACATTTCTCTTTTCTCATATCAAAGATTCTGTGGTGAAAGTGTAGTGAATTGTGATACTGGGTGCTCTTAGGCAATTTAATCGATTGATATTTTCAATTTCATTTTCCTCGTTTATCTTTTACGGACAACTGGCGCGGCCTGGAACGTATAGCTTCCAGTGCGATCATAGATCTTCGAGCAGGTTATAATTATTTATTTATTTATTATTATAATTTTTTTCGTTCTCATTTTATTCGGAAATCACTAATGAAAACTTGATGGGATATTCTTTTTCAACACAATCTTGTGGGATCTGGGAAACGTTTCTTTATCGTACTAAGTTTTCAAAGTGTTGAAGAGAAAACATTATTTAATGGTCCAAAGAAACACAGTGTGTCTCATGACAGAAGGTTACCAGTATTCCACGAAAAAGACAGACAGATCTGGCGCATCAAAAAACAATAAATCAATACGAGCCAAATCTTAATTTTGTTCTATCAGTAGTCTTCTTGAATCGAGTGAGTTATCGAATTGTAAATTGAAATGGGTCTCTGGTGCATTGCAGTTCGGTTTGAATGGTATTTTGCTATTGTTTATCTTCCAATCTTTCCTCTCTCGATACTTGAAGTTGATGCTTTTCGTTTCGCTGTTTTTCAATGTTTATGCAGAAACCCTGTTGCGAGAAGCGTACAGCCTGTATCTTGTTTTGTGATATGTCCGTCCCAAAATATTCCCGCGTTACATGTTTTTTACGAGTCGAGCTCATTTTACAGTTCTGCTAATCGACACAGCGAATCAGCTATAATACTTCAAACAGAACACACTAGAGACTCGAACATGTATGACAAATGACGGTACGAACGTGGACGCGGTTCAATTAAACGAATTGCACTTCGTTCAAACGGGATGTTCGTTTAAAGTGCCATAATGCGTGCAACTCTCACGTGGTGTCAACTGTCAAGTGTCAACCTCTTTCGACTTGGTCGACCGGCGACCATAAACGAAAATGCGCGACATATTTCACCGCAGCTGTCCCAATTTCTCGCGCTCTGTATCGCGAAGACCTGCACGCCGAGTTGCTCGAAAATGGGACATTTTCTCACCATGTTTACCCTTTACCACCTGTGGATTTCACCCATTTTGGAGCGCTTCCGTCCTAGTTACGTACTACGCAGTACGCACAATGTAGGCGCGTACATACGCGTACAGCCAACAGGCTAGCACGTGCTTTTTTCTTTTTACGGCCGATAGATCGCGCTGTCGGTGAAAAATACCCCGTTCCCAGTAGCAGTAGGCCACCCTTATTTAGGCAGAAATCGATAACCCTGTACTCGCTGCTGTACGGCGTCCACATGTCGCTATCGTTTCGTAATTGTATTTATAATCGGTCCGAAAATCCGGATCCATTGTCGGTGCTAGCGCTGTGGTTGACGTGCATTTCGCAAAATGCCTTACCGTTTTCGAAATTTAGATTTCTACAAGGTGAGTGACGTTTTTCAAACAGTTTTACGGCTTCGGTTGTGGAACGTCCAGGGACCATTGTGTCTGATATTGTTGCCGCGCTTCTATAAAACGAACGTATACTATGTAGTTTTAATGCGCGCCAAAATGATGAAAATCAGGCCGCTCTAATGCCTCGATTTTTTATGCCTGTATACTTCGCGGTGAGCAGTAAAACTGAGGATATGCGGTGCGTAGATCTCCTTGATCGTAAAGTCGCCGTTTGATCGGCGGCCAGAAATCTTTAGCGAGCTCGCTTAGTGGATGCTCTGTGTTCTCTCGTTTTTATCTTTTATCAACGCGGCCATAAATATAAAAAATATACTCTAAACGATTCTCGTGTAGTGTACGGAGAGTAGCCGATTGCTGACTCTAGCCAGAAATTTCGACGACCGACGGACGAGTTTCTGGTCGGACAGCTCTAATGGAACAGATGTAAACACAAGTCAGAACACGGTTTCCAATTTTTCACGTGCCAGATCGTCGAACGAGGCCGATTCTCGGTTGGGTGAAAGTGAACGCGAACACGAATGCGGTCGTTAGAGATGTTCTGTTTTACAGTTACACTGTGTGTCTCGTTTAGTTAGCCATATAGTTCCCTTTTGGAATGTGTCTGATGACTGACAGAGATTGAAGCATTAGCATCATATAACTTGAGTTGCTTTCCTCGGTTTCGTGGGATCGAGTTCAGTTGTGGGGCAGAACCCGAGATAAAAGTGTGCCAGTACTCAGATACCTTACACGTGAGGGCGCTACCAGAATTTTTTTGTGTGGGAGCTAGAATTTAGAAAAATAACAACACGGCTACAGACTGTAGTAGCGCACAACGCAGCAAATGTCAACCACTGAATTCGTGTCGGGTAGCGTGTCGAGAGGGGGGGGGGCGTTACGGTTTTCGCTCAAGTATACCCAGTAGTAAAAGCATATAAAATGCTAAAAATTCAATCATGTCAGTGCACATGGATAGGAGAATATCGGGGGAGGGGGACGTAACGCTTGGTACATACAATCCATGAAAATTTCGGTTAACGACATGGCTGCAGACTGCAGTCGCGCAGGGCGCAGCAAGATCAATACTTGATATACGTATCAGTGTGTACATGCCTGGAAGAAAGAGCGTGTGTCGGGGAGAGTGTTATGGTTTTCGCTCAAGTATACCCAGTAGTAAAAGCATAATAAATATTCGGGCCGTCCATCCGTCAGAGAGCGCTATAATCAAGTACTAGTGATAAGGACGAAAACATGCATCTATGCATTTCCTCCATTAATGTACATACTCGTTAAAATTGAAATATCTCGAAAAGTAAGACGTTTTAAAAGTATTTAAAGAGGAAAGAATTTTTCGAACAGAATTTTCTTTCAATTAAGACTATTTTCATAACTAGATTCCAAAATTTTGCTGTATGTGTCAAAAACATCACGTTTTGGTCGCTGATAAGAGTAGTCGATACTAGCGCTGGACGGCCCGAATGCTAAGCAGACTGCAGTCGCGCAGCAACAACACGGCTGCAGATGTTGTCGCGCAGGGCGCAGCAAATGTCAACCACTGAATACCTGAATAGACCTTTTTCAAGTCGACGTCATACAGATCCCTAACAGTACTTGGTTCTTGTTAGCAAAAATATCCACTGTGCGCCAACGAAAGTTTTGACTTCTGTAAGAAAACACACGGAGCAAAGATCATTATGTTACTACTTGAGAATAAGAACTTCGTTAGAGAACAGAAGTTTATTAGCAAATGCTAAGAACCTTCTGGATTAGAAATGTATAGGTACTTTTAGTTCCTAAAAAATTTCTTATTCTCAGGTAGTAACATAATGCTCTTTGTTCTGTGTGT
Organism: Acanthococcus lagerstroemiae; assembly: GCA_031841125.1. Classification (NCBI taxonomy): domain Eukaryota; kingdom Metazoa; phylum Arthropoda; class Insecta; order Hemiptera; family Eriococcidae; genus Acanthococcus; species Acanthococcus lagerstroemiae. The sequence goes on along the minus strand of CM063108.1, from coordinate 34,862,689 downwards.
TTTCTTTTCATGTTCATTGTAGACTTTCCAGATCTGAACTTTGAATGCTTATACTAAGTTACTAACTAACCTCCGAATAATACTGACCTATTCTCACAGTTGCTTCGGCTTTGCTCATTGCTCAAGCAAACTAGAAATAATAATAAATACTCAGCTCAAGTTGCCAACTTCGATATTTGCCGGTTTGCCCCCTATATTGGCCTCAGGGATCCAAGGACCAGCCTATTAACATGGCTGGTTACACTATTTCTTATGGGAGTTGAGGCGCACAATGAGTATTTTTGCTTACTAATAACCAAGTACTGTAAGGATCTGTGTAACTAAAGCGCTAGAATACACGAGTGGGGACATACGCCATTTTGGATCCAAAAGCGCCCGTCGATGCCGAATCCAACTATGCGGAGCGCACCGCTTAGTCAATTCAGCATCGACGGGCGCTTTTGGATCCAAAATGGCGTATGACCCTGCTTGTATCTATAGTGCTCTAGTGTAACGTCACCAGAAAAAGGTCTATTCGTGTCGGGGGAGTGTTACGGTGTTACAGGGGGAGCGTTACAGGCGCTAAAGTAACGCTTTAGGGTAACGTTTTTTGAAATTCTTTCTATGTGCCAAAGCAAAGACATGAAAATGTCAAAAACTCAGGCAGAGGTGAAAGCTCGATTTGGTACTTACCTTATTTGGTACCTACCTATTTTAATAAGCTGTAAATTTGTACAAACCTACGACGCAATGTAACCACATCAGGCCATCGGCATCAATTTCTTTTCTCTTCAAAATTGATTTCGAACAAATTTCGAAGATTTTTTTGGCGGGGGGGGGGGGGGGGGCTATAGTCTCCTAGCCCTCTCCTTGGTTGCGCCCTCGCTTACATGGAAGAATGCCTGAACGATTGAAGAACATAGGGCATAAAGAGCAGTAGCGTCGACTTTTCAAATTTTTAGTGGGAGCTTGTAGAATCCATGAACGTTTTTTTGAATGAGGGGGGGGGCAGCATTTTTGCGATCGAAAGAACGTACAATTTTGAATAAAATGTGCATTTTTTAAACAATACAGATGGTATTTGCCTCCTCCCCTCATCACTGGTACCTAGAGGTGGGCAAAATCAAACAGCAAATGATTGAAAATCATGATTTTAAAATCATTCTGAAATCTTTCAAAAAACGCGATTTTAAAATCAAAAGATAATTTTTCCAAAAATGATTGAAAATCATGATGAAAATTATTTTTTGCATGATTTTTATCATTTTAAGATCAAAAAATTTTGGGGACATGATTCAGCTCATAAAAATCAAAACTATTTGATTTCCAAAATCGGGATTGTAAAATCAAAAATCAAATGTTTTAAAATCAGCTGATTTTCTTTTTGATTTTTTGATTTTGCCCATCTCTGCTGGTACCTACGTGAGAGTGCTTTAGTGCTCTGTAGTTTTCATGTTACATAGGATTTTGATGTATGTTGAATTAGATAGTTCAAAAGGAATCTGAACTGAAAAGAATTACACTGATTTTTAAGGTATTTTTTCCATAAATATCAGTTGTTATTCTCAGATAGTAACATAATGATCTTTGCTCCGTGTTCGTTCGCCCATTCTTGCTAACAGTAAATCACTGTGTGACGTCACATAAAGGAAATCTATTGAAATGGATAGGTAGCGTGCTCTGTAGTCCTCAGTTAGTTCTCAAGAACACGTCATCATGCTTGCAGAACAGATTACTACTAGTATTTGAATGATTGTTTCTGTGTTGTGTGTGTCTCATGGGTTGCTTATTCGACATCATGAGACACGCGGCTAAAACGATTCATGTGTGCACTCGTCTGTGGTGTAGAGAAAAGGATATACTTCAGCAAACTCCGGGGAAAGCATTGGCAAATTACCTCAACTATTTTACCCAGTTATTCGTGCGACATATGATCGCTATAATCGCCGAAGTCCGAGTATGGAATTGACACCAGAAGAAGAAAAGTAAAATGTTTCTTAACCACACCGTCGGCAGTTATTCATCCCTTTGGCATTGGAAACCAAGCACTAGTCTAGAGGGAGTTTCATGTCTTCGGGATGAGTGCTACGATTACCCAATTTTCAAGGCAAGGTCTCAACCTCACAACGCCACATTTGGAGGGACTCGTGGTAACCACTGAGAAATGGATCTACCGAGTTGTTTCTCTTCAGTTCGGGAAAGTAGGGTTGATTTATAACGATTTCAGACTACGCCAGAACACCTTTGCGTTTTGAGTGCATTGCCTAATGAGAGATGATGTTTCAAACCCCAAGATTTTCTTCAACTTTCCGTTGAGCGGCCGAAGGAAATTATATAAGTTATGAGACCCACAGTCTCGTAGCCATGGGGAGGCAAGCTGGGACTGAGCCCCCTCTAAAGCTATCTTGAGCTCCCCTGGGCAAAGATACCACCGTTAAAAAAATTATCATTACGCTAAATGAGAAAAAGGAAGGGATGAAGAGAATTACCTAATATCACGGAAACATTTTAAAATATACATAGAACAAAAACTTGGTTAACTAATTCTGGACTTTTGGATTGGGAATGGGATACCAAGGCGAAAAATTGCTAATTTTTGCATATTTTAAATTCAATTTCAGGTGCCATGGGAGGTAATACGCTTCGTTCATCCCCCTTGGCTACGCCACTGCCTCGTAGAAATCTTCACATAGTATACTATGTGTATCCTTAAGCCCCCCTTGGTAAACTGTCAGTACCCCCTAGTGCAGATGGCTGGCTACAGGCCTGGAGACCCAGGTTCGAATCTCTGTTGATATAGAATTATTATATTCGCTTTTATTATTCATTTTTTATGCAGTCTCGCTGCCTTTATCTATTAAAAGGACTTAATAATTCTTCGCATTCCTCCATAGCAATATAATTGAGGCTCGAATGAACATGCATGTCGTCGCAATCGTGTATATAATTTATTTTTATTGCGTTAATTTACAAATGCATCTGAAAATATCTTGGACATGGTGAATCTATTTGTTAAAACAACATCCTCATTTTATACATAATCATGTCATATAACACCAGCAAAGGCACACTGTACAGAGAGCAGCGTCTGTTATTCGCTATAACCGGCAACTACTATATGTATACCTCTTGGCTACTGACATTTATACGAAAGAATTGGAAGAAGCTCTCAGTGGAAGGCAGTTTACAGATTAAAAGTCATTTGCTCAATTAAATTCAAGGTTTAGCTATTTATGTTGGAACTACGTAAAAGCTGATAGAATTCCTACAATTTTCGAAACTTTTTTCGCCTTTTTTTTTCTTTTCAGTTTGATGTATCAAAGCTCATGCAGGAAGAACGAGAGAGATAAAAACTTCACAATGTTACATTGTTTCGGTTAATCGTGCGAGGACCGTGACCTAAAATAGATAATATTTGTAATTTGTATGTACTTTTAGTTCGCAGCGGTAGAAACGAGTCAGTCGCAAATTAAAAATTGATATTATGGAAATTTTAACGTATTATCGAATTAATCGAACGTGTTTTTTCGACTTAGGTGTATGAGCTGTGCATTCTAATAGCCAGACGGAAAACTAGTCGTGAATGATGAATTATAGGTTATAAAATGTAAAATAACCCCATCGTGTTTACTTAACGTGTGTCCCTGAGTTTATGTAGCGGGCCATAAAGGACGTGGATCTGTCTTCGACTACGTTCACTTGACGGTTGGTGCACATCAGCAACATGATTTAGGTGAAATTCCATCGGGGATGTATCCTTTCTTGAAGCCATCTTCCAAAACCTTCTGCCAATATAGCGGATCCGAATAATTTTATGGTTAATTGTCGTCATATATTACTGAAATTTATGAGAACAAACTCTTGAAACCATTGAGAACTGAGGAATATTTGTTTGATAAAACAGCCACACTCCCGTGTGTTTTCCTATGAGAATGGAGGGAGGAATTCCTTGTGCGAAGGGTTGAGAACATCCGATGGAGCTCGAATTTTCTGGATCGTACCCTTCCAATAATCGATCCAACATGACTCCGAATTCAAAATTTCCCTTAGGATACGTCCAGTAAATTAAACCCAATTAAAATTTTATAACTTTTTTTGGAGAGGGGGGGGGGGCGGTAGCTACGTCATGTACAGCCTATTGGCTAGAGACGTGGAGACTGTATGGGTTACAGTGACATTTTGTAGTAGAGGTTTGTCTGTATGCAGAAAATTCACAAAAAAATATTAATGTGTTGATAAATTTTGCCAGGTATAGTAGACTCCCATAATTATCCGCCATCGGTTTATCTGCCCTCCGGATTATCAGCCTCAAATTTATCCGCCTGCCTCTCGGGGTTATCCGCCTAACCGAGTACGGATAATCCGAAATCTTACTAAAATCACAACTGTAGTTGTTACCACAGCTAATGATGATGGTGAAGAACTGGTAGGAAAAGCGTAGTACATATTATATTATGGATTCTGACAATGCTTTTTCATCACTGGAAAAGTCACTGGTGCTTGAAAAACAACAGCTAGCAGTCTTTTTTAAAACTTTTTTCTTTACAGCATTGTATTTCTTCCCCTGCAGTAACCAAAAAACCACAAACGCCGATTTAAAAAAAAAATATTGTAGTGCCCCCCCCCCTTCTTTGCGTGTATTATAACTTATCACTCAACGCACCAAATTATTTTCCCCATTTTTCAATGTTTTTGGATCAAAATTACATGTTTTCAGGTCATCCGCCCTTTTCGTTATCCACCTTCAGCCCCAATTAGGGCGGATAATCGGGAGACTACTGTATGGTGAATTCGATTTATTTTATTTGTGTTTCAATTTTGGATAAATTTTATTATTTTCAGAATCCTGAAAGTGACCGTATTGGAGCAATTTCTTTGAAGTGGGGGAGGGCGGAGGAATTCCCATTCAATATGTTAGCCAAGATCTGCCACCATGACACACTTGGACACATTTGGTATTAATGCTCCAGTTATACAAATTTCGTTACTCTTTATTTTGAATGAAAGGTAAATTATTTGGGCATGTATAGCCAAATTCTCAGCTCAGTTGGTTGGTAAATAACGGTGGAGTTCAAGAAAAAAAAATAAAATTAAAAAAAAAGACAGATTTGAGGCCAACTTGACCCACCCATTAGGCACCATGACACACTATTAAAAATGTTTTGAATGTCACTAATTATTGTCATTAAAATCTGAAAATAGCAGAATAAACGAAGAACAAAAATTAAAATCATGCAAACAATTCAAAATTTTGATTATCGAATTCATTTCACATTACAAAAATATAAATCTGTTCCAGAGAATGAAATTGTTCGGGACTGACGTACTGTTTGCTTTTTCTGCGGCTTAGGAAGTATGAAAATAATATCTTCGGGCGAAACAATAAAATCATCTACAATCGCTGGATAATGGAACTGATTAGTTCCGAGTTTGTGGCGTAAAAATTTATCTTTATATCTCTTATCATTTGCTTAGTTGATAATTAGACCCCGCATAGTGGATGCGGTCACCAATCTTGAAGGAGCTAGGACGATCAGAAATATTTAACCAAAACAAAATCATCTACTTTTAGTCCAGTAAAATTAGCACAAAAATAAGCTCAATTCGACAAAAAATAGTACAGAAATTATATTCGTCAGAAATATTCAGGGACCCCATCCCGATGAACATACAAAAAGTCCCCGTCCTTCCGACCCGGGCTTCCAGTGCCGCAGGGGGCAGAAGGTCATAAAATTTGGTTTTTGACCCATAACTCGCTTCGTATCAAATTTAATGAAAAAATACTTCTGTATAAAATGAAAGTTAATAAAATTCCCCATAATTTACATTCTTACATATTTTCTGTATCATTAACGGCTGACCAGTTATAAAGCGCTGAAAAGAGAATTTTAAAAACATGAGCGAAACAAGTTTATTTATTCACTGTTAAACATAAATGAGAATTACAGAAATACATTACAAACATGTCTCGTCATCTGAAGAACCGAGTCAGACTCCAGATCGTTAAACCGATTAGCATTGGGGCAAGAGTGGCCTTCACATGATGAACATATACCACTGAACAAACAAGACCAGCTTCGCGGCAACCACAGGCTGCCCCACACCTTGTCTTACACTTGCAGGATATCATTTGGTGGAAAAGAAAAAGTTGCCGGCAAATATTTTTTTAAAGTAAAAATTCGCCGACAAAATTTGTAAAAAAATTGAAAATTTGCTGATTTTTCAATCAAAATATTTTTTAATTGAAAAAAAAAAAAATAAATAAAATAAGCGAACAAACAAACGTTCTTAAAAAATAAAAATTCAAATGAATAGTTTCAAAATTTGCGGATAGCCAATTTATTGGACCCCCCCCCCCCGCTCCCCATAGTTTCGTCCCTGATGATGTATGTTCATCTGAGTTATACGTACGCTCTAGAGAAGAGAAGGATTCAAAATCGGATTCCCAACTTTATTGAAGCTATAGTAATTTTAAAAAGCTTCGATATGCGTAAACTGGCAAGACTAGTGGTGATTTTCATTTTAGCTAAATAGGAATATTAAAGAATGATTACATTAAGGGAACTAATGTCCTTCTATCCTCACCGAAATTCTGTAGTTGTTTGCTGTTGAAAAGTACACGATTTTGGGGGACTGTTCTCTCTTTCTACTGTGAGTACAAGTAGATTGAGTCACTTGTTGAACATTTGAAAGATCTTTTTTCAAAATCTGCCGCAGGTTTGGCGAGAAACGGGAAAGAGGGATATATATATTCCTCTAGGTCCGGATTTTGTATTGTCTGATGGTTTTCTCTTTTACATTGCCTAATCTTTTTTCGGGGTTCGAGCTCAAAAACATGATTTCTGCTCTGCGGAGGCCCGAGAAAAATCGTACAATCTTTTTCCCTATGTTTTCCTCCAAGCCTAGATTTTTTCTCGATGGAACTGATTGCCAAGTCCAAAATTATGAGTTTCGAGTCTCGGACACCCCCTGTTGGACAAAACCGTCAGTTGCCTATATTTCTGTAATACCGGTTACCCTAACTTAATTATTTCTTCTGAATGAGAGTTGCTCATCGAAACTCACAATATTTTTCGCTTTTCCGGAAAATTTAATTCTTGAAGTTAAGTAAGATTTGAAAAACGGCTCTTTCTTTATTATGTCAACTTGCTAACTTCATGTGTAGCTGAACAAAGGGGACTCGTCCAGTTTCAGCATTTTTTTTAGACAATTGGAAGAGTGATCAATCGAAGCGACTTTCTTGGGGGGCTCGATGAATCTTGTTAACTGGAAAAATTTTCCTAATCGACTTGAAAAATTCGTCAACTAAAATCGATATAGCAATTTCTCCAACTGATGACAGCATTTTTGAAGACAGTTGTGGGGATTTTTTTTTGAATCAAGGTGTATATGGACAATTTGCTGTTGAAGTTTGGCATTCGTTTCCTGTAGCATAGTGAGTTCCCGCAAAGGCTTAGTGTTCGCTGTTCTTCAATTCAGTGTGAAACTTCTCTGTAGTGCCAACCAGCGGATTCATTGAAAATGGAATTACAGTTGTTTTCTCCCTTTACTTGATATTTTGCTGTCAACACTCTGCGAAAAGTATGGCTCTCTGCCTGCTCTCTTCCCTGACTCCATACCCGAAGATCATACATCAATTTTGTAAACGCCTACGATACCAAAAGAAAGAATCGGTTTTGAAGTTTCGTCAATCCCCGCGTGCTCCATTATTATCCGGCGCCCGAGATTAATTCTTCGAGATTATCCGAAGAATTTATCTCCGCGAATGACTTTATCCTTGGCAGTCGAAACGTTCGTTAATTATTCGTAAAAAAAAATTCAGAATTTAATTTGTCATCGGGGAACGAAGGCAGTCATTTCTACCGCTTTATTTCTCCGCTTGAAAACGAACGATTCGTCTTTCCATTTTTCGCATTTTCTGGAGTGCCGAATACAATGAGAGGAAAAAGTTCAACGTTTGCGCCAGTGACGTGATTTTTCAACCGTGTATTCTATTAAAATTACTCTTTCGAATACGTTGTATGTATGTATGTATGTCAACTATATTATTAACGCTGGCATATTGCCGGTATCTCTCCAGTCTAAATAGTTTTCGTCCTCCCATGTGCATTACACGCATTTGTATTCCGCGCCTTGTGTACGCGAAAATGATAATTAACGCCGGCGAGAGCGATTTGTAAATCTCGGTTCTATGCGACTTTTCTTCTCTTAGTGAAAGTATAATTGCCGATGCGAAGAACGTTTGAAATTTTGAAAATATTCTTTTCAAATGAGACGTGACGTGCTCGCACACGAGCATTGAGCGCCGACTTTTCATTCTCCCAGGGTGTGACGCATATTAAGCTACAGGCATATAGATTTAGAGGTTCAGTATGGCTTGCCACCCCCAATACGCTTTCTTTCTCGTTTTGGAGGATGACTTTTCTTGGAGACTTTTTTGTGAGGGTAGTCCCAGGGTCGGACTTACCCTTTCTGGCGTAGGAAGCAAGATCAAAATTGGCGCCCTCAGCAAGCTCTTTCCCACCCCCCTGATGGCGCCCTAAGTAAATGTTTTCCATGGTTACGTGTTAATCTGCTACTGGGCTGTCCAACCGTAAACCGTAACCAGAGCTGGTGAAAAACTGCCTCTTGGGAGACGCTTAGAAAGAGGCCACATTGATGTTCGGGGCCCCATCGGCCCATATGAGAATTGGTATAATATGAAAGTACTTCGGAAATTCCGAGATACGCTCAAAAAATTGGTGTAACTAGGCCAAGAATATGACTTAGCTCAACTTTGAAGCGAAATCGGAATTTGCGCATTTACACCGAGTTTGGTTTCTAAAGCTCTCCGAGGATATTTCGTCCCGAAAAAAAAAACATGTGTACTATGAAGAGATTCTCATAAGTCAAAGAAATTAAGTTGACATTTTATTTCAACTCAGTTTCTATCATTAAGTTTGAATTGGTTGTCCCTGTTTGACGGGGACGCTTCGTTTGCAAGGTACGCACGGAAAGTCAGTGTCGGCCGGAAAATGACTTTGTTTAACGTATCTGAATTTGTCTCGAAAAACTGAGCCATTTCCTCCGGGTCCGATCTCGAAAAACTTTCTGAACGGTTTCGTAGCCCAAAAGAAAGACATGATCTGGTATGAAGATATTTTAAAAAAATTAAAATATTTAAGCTGACCTCTTATTCCAACTCAGTTTTGGCTGCTTAGTTCGAATTCGTTTTCAGAATTTGACGCGAATGTTTCATTCCCTAGAAAGTAGGGTAACTCAGCCAAAAAATATTATTTCACTCAATTTTGACCCTGGATCTGAATTCGGCTCGTAAAACTGAGCCATTTTCAACTAGTCCGGCTTCGAAAGCTGACTGAAATTATTCTGCACAAAGAATAGTGTAAAGAAATTTACAAAAATCAAAAAAATTAAGTTGACCGTTTATTTGGACACAATTTTGGCAGCTTATTTCAAATTTATTATCTCAATTTGGTGGCGATGTTTCACTCCTGAGATACACCAAAAAATTATTATTTCGCACAAAACAGTTGGTGTGACTCGGCCAAAATATGAGTACCCTAATTTTTCACATCTGAATTCGTCTGGAAAAATTGAGTCATTTCCTCCGGACCCGATTTCAAATTCGTTCTAAAAATATTTGTTTCTGAAAAAAACGTATGATCTAGGTACAGTATTGGAAAATTTTCAGAGCTAAAATATTTATAGCCCTATAAAAAGAAAACATAGTGCACTACTTATTCGGCTATGTAAACTCCAATTATTCTCCGAATTCGATTAATTTTCTGTGTGTATTGTCTAAAAGAAGTAAAAGAAAAAACGGTCGGGAAATCTTGGTTTCTCAAAATTTGGAACTTTCTAGTGTTTTCATTCGTTCAACTGTTACTTAGACTAATCTCAGGTTTTTGGAGACTCATGCCGACGGGTATATGATTTTCTGAGACTCTTCAAGTCTAGTTCGAACTTGTCCTTTTCAAGACTTATTTTGAATCTCTTTCAAACATGTTTTAGACTACCTGTAAGGTTATTCCGGGCTTGTAGTACTTGAGTCTGTTTCCGGGTTCGATTTTATGAAACTATTTAGATGGGCTTAAAAGAGGATTTTGAAAAGTTATGCAAGACTGTAAGATTTCTTTAGAACCCTTCTGAATTGTTATTAAGATTTTTTATGTTTTTTCCAGGCATGTTTATGAGACTATCTTTGTAAGATTCTTTTGAACTTGCTTGAAACTAATCCAGGCTTGATTGAAACGTCTGCGAAGACTATTCTATACTCGACTGAGACTTTTGAGACTCTTTCAGAATTGTCCGTAACTCGTTAAGACTTCTCCAGTCGTGTTAAATATTTCAGGGACTGTCAAGGTCAATGTATAGTTCAAAAATTGGGGGGAAAAAATGAGTTGACTTCTTATTTCAACTCAACTTTCAGCTGCCGTGTCCGAATTCTTTGTCCGAACTTGGCAGTGTTGTTTTGTTCCCGAGATACGCCCAAAAAGTTCGACTCCAGGGCTCCGAGCTCTGAATTCGGAGCTAAGTCTCAAGTAAATACCGATTAACATTTTATAAAATTTCTGTGACTGACCAAAAACCTCATCATCTCAATTTTTTGACGAGATTTTCTGAACTTTGGTAAATACCAACTGAAGTTATCTAAATTTCCCACGACAAACCCAAAAAAAAGCTATTCGCGAATAACGTATTCTTGGAAGATGGAGATACGAAAAATCTCAATTAAAATTCTAAAAAGTTTCTATGAAAAGTGATATAAACAAATAAATAAATAAAAACTGATTATCTTGACAGTATTTTCAGAATTCCTTGAACTTATGATAGATATTAACCGAAATGTTATCAGTTTTCCTAAGTCAAACCAAAATGAAAAGAAAGATCGTGCAGAAATTGATAGGGAGAGAAACCAAAAATTTTCCTTCTGAGAAGCCTCCAATTTTACGAGCGAAGCAAGCGAAAATATGAGCTGTTTTCTCTGATTTGAGTTGGAAAAATAACCAGAAATCACCAAGTCTCGGTTTGTCTTACTGAGGGTCTCTGTTATTCCAGCTTAAGCTAACTGTCAAAACTTGGGGTTCCTTTACCCCTCCTCGTCGATATGTCTTTGAATACAGTTTTTCCGACTAGGAGAAATTTGCTGAATTTTAGATATCATTTCACGAATGGGGGGGGGGGATCCATCGTAACGACCCTAATTAGAACGCTGTTTAAACTTGCTAAAAGATTATGTGTATAAAAACAAACACAGGCTCATCATAATCCTTCAGGTTAACACACTATTTATACTATAATGAGAATACATTTTTCTCTTTTCCGGATTCATTCGAAAGCAGAATCGTCTAAATGGACTACTTGGAAAGTGAAAAAATACTCTCCTTACGCCTCCCCCCCGCTCCCTCCAAAGTCAAACTAGTCAAACTCTTTAAAACTGATTATTTCTTTCGGTAATAACTCGTCAGTACTATTTATAACTCGTTACCTATAAACTTGGTCAAAATTGATCAAGACTTATTAAGTTCGTGTTAAGACTCAATAAAATTGTTGTATCTTTCAAGGCTCGTCAAAGGGCTGATTAAGCTACATCAAATCTGCTCAAACTCATCTAGGTTTGGACTTGGTAAGATTCTCTTGAAACTGATTAAGACTCTTGGACCATCAAAAAATAGACGTGTTAAAACGGTGTAATAACTTATCGAGACTCCGCGCGGAGTCATAAACACCCCTTTTAAAACGTATTGAACCCGTCAACAATCAAAACTGTATTGCTACTCTACAAAAGACTAATCAAATCTGTGTTCATAGTCTTCCCACTTATTTACATTCTTCGAAAATGTTATCTGCCGCAGAACCTAGAAAGGTAGGGAACTCACAGGCTCCCGGCCAGTGAAGGGAGGGTCAGCTTCTTGAATAATTTAGGGCTTTTCCAATTCGTATCTGAGTATATTTTCACGTTATGAAATGACTGACTCGACAATTGACGAATTTGCTCGTTCGAATATACTTGGCTAATCTTGACGTTTGGTTTTTCGTTTTTCAGCTCGGTGAGAAAGGTTCCGGTGTCAGACAGCGAGCGACCGACGCCCAGGATTTCTACCAACTTCGGGACCAGTGTCTGCGGAATGGCGATCTGTTCGAAGATCCGGAATTCGAAGCAGCAGACTCGTCGCTGTTTTACAGCCAGACGCCGTCTAGAAGTTTCCAGTGGATGCGTCCAAAAGTGAGTTTCTATTCCTGTATTTCGATCCTCCAGGTTCGAAGTGTGATTCTTTCCGATTCCCCGTCACGCCTGTAGCTGGAAACGGTTAACAGGGTTGGAGCTTAGAGGTTGGAATGTCTTTTCAGTCCGTTGTACTTGATAGAACTCTTGAAACAGCGATAGCTGCCGGTATATTTTTAAAGAAATGCGGGTGGTACGACCATGTGAGTTCTACATGGAAACTGAAATTCTTATCCTTATTTTAGGAAATATTAGGTTTGTAATTACCATTTCCTCTAGTCACGAGTAGGTACAACAGAAGTATGAATGCATGTTTCCCGCAATAAACTAATGCGTAAGTATAGGTATCGCGATGATAATAATGAAGTCCGGAAGTTACTTGAAGCGTGTAATGAATTCACATAAAGGCACTTCCAGCTGTTCAAAGCTATAGGTATGTTACACAGGATGCCGAGTTGTTTATACTGAATGCCTTCAGGTTTGGAAAATTAATCTGACCACTGACATACTATTCTACTCGTAGAGCATTCGTAGGAAGAGAACAGCGAACTTGTGTCCGTTTATTCCTCCTCACATAGACGGTATTATTATTTTTCATATTAAGGGGGCAAAATTAATTTTTTTTTTTTATTCCAATGACTTTTTCTTCGGTAATACTGAAGATCAGAAGAACTCTTTCCCAACTCGAAAATGCGTAACTTTCTCTGAATATGGTCTAAAAATGTTCCTTCTTTCGCATTTCTGAGGAGACCATTTCGAGAATTACGAGAGGACAAAGTTGATCACGTGACACCTTTAGTTCTGCCATTCATCTATGGTCTCGTCAGCATTTCAGTTCGATGGAAGTCTTAGGATGGTCGTAAACTGCAGCCAACTAACACACAGCAAACCAACCGTTAACCAATTACATTTCACTCAGCATGCCAGCAACCAGCAGAAACAAATAATTTTGTTTGCAGGATTACTGGCTAAAACTACTATTTTGGTTTTTGACCTTCGACTTCTCTAAGATTTCTTCCTCGTAGCGCACTACTTACCCATATTTTTAGTGTTCGTTTATTTGAAAATTAATTATCATAAGAAATGTCTCGGTAGGCAGGCATACTTTTATAATGATGCGGCTAAAATATTTCAAAGTCGTAAAGACTGAACAAATTTTTCATGTAGTGTTTTTGGCAATTTAATTGGATTACACGGAACTTACGTATTTTTTATCATGAAAAATAGCTGTCATTTTTCGGTGAACGCTAAGTATAACTAGCCGTCGTTCCCATGTGACACAACACATGGCATCTCTTCTTCCGAACTTACAGTGTTTTGCAGATGCCAACTGTCATACGTCTTCGAAAATTTCGCCTTTCTTTTTAGAGTTCGGTTTTTCTAGACTTTTTTTTTTTTTTTTTTTTTTTTTTTTCTTTTCTTCATCTTAGAATAACCGATTCGATCTAGCTTTGTGCATTGGGACGTGTGCACCCATGTGGCAGCCAGTGATAAGACTGAGGGAATAAATTTGTTTTAATATTAAACTTTCTATTTTTTGCGTGTATTTAACTGAAATCTGGAAATGATTGACTTTTCCTCTCTTATTTTTGCTGTGCATGGACATCTGAACTTCCGAGTACCCATACATAATTGGACGGGCTTTTAACCAATGGTGATGAACATTTTTTTCTGTCAAGGACGGTTGTAGGAAGAGATGAAATTTCGGTATAATCCTGCAATAATCGTTCAAAATTTGTGGCCATCATGAAATCCACTCCGTAAAATAATTCTGTTACTGGGCCTGTACTCTGTTATTGACTAATGCCATATTACATTTTTAAAATGTGGTTGCCTATCTACTAATAATTGAAGAGTAAAGAATCATAACTTACATTTGCAATTTTACTACAAGGTTGCGAATAGGCAAAATACAATATCTTTACTGCGCCTGTGAATGTGGAATATGTTATACATATCGCACATTCAGAGACTCAGCAAAGATATTCCTGCACCCGTGTACAGTATTTTGCCTATTTGCGCCCTTGAAGTGAACTGGCAAATATGAGTTTTGATTCTTTACCCTTCAATTGTACCACACATTTTTTCCCCTTCAAATAATTAAAATTTATTTTTATTTTTATAGGAAATTATCGACAATCCTGATTTCATTGTGGAAGGCGCATCACGATTTGACATCATGCAGGGAGAACTTGGTGAGTGTAAACTAAAAACACTGATTTGAAGTTCGAGGATCAACACATTTGATAAGCACCGTCTGGTGGTGTATCCAGGCATTCTTTAGAGGGTTGATGCGGCTCTTTGAAGAACAGGGTAAATGCGAGCCTCATTTGGAGCCGACCGCTTAAGAATATACCGAATCCGAAGTGTAATTTTTAAAAATATGAAGCAATGGAAGAGTTTGTTCGTTTTGATCTTGCTTTTTTACGCTATTTTCTAATCTTATTTTCTATGCTACTAACTGGAGCAAACTGAAAGGGGAGCTTTCCCCTAAGTTTGAGATTTGACTTTAGTTGGAACGTCAGTAGTCATTAGTTAGAAAATTTGAGGCCTTTTGAGATGTTTTCCCTGTATTTTCGACTCAAATCAGTAAAAAAACTGAACAGTAAACGAAAGTTTCTCCGTTACAAAAATTTGGGTTGCTCTACCTCTAGTCGTTTCCTATCGTTACGTCCCTCGCTACTAATTGCACCGGTCGATGAGATACTAAAATCTGATGTTTCTTTACACTACGGTACAGCCAATTTTTTACAAGATTCAAATTAGTCGATTTTGTTTCATTTTCTAACGCTGAGAACGATTGCGCAATCAGTTCTTTTGTAGAACATCAAGTCCTTCTTTACAGATTTTGTCTTAATTTTTCCTTATTTTGCGTGAGAACCCTAACGTGGCAACACTGATAAACAACTGCGTAACTGCGTATCTGTAATTTGTATTACATCTTTTAAGCAGTGCATGCGCTTTATGCAACAAGGATTTTTTAAAAAGAAAATACGACCTACTACCAAAAAAACCACAAACGTCATTAAATTCAGCATGAAAAATACTTCTAGAAGAATCTGATATTGTTCTTATAAATTTTGATGAATTTTATTTTGTACCGTAGTGATTGGTGGGCTTGAGATCTTTCAAAGGCATCCTCTCGATGTACCTTGATACCATGTCTCTTCTAAACCTGTTGTTTATTACCCTATAATATTATGTTTATGCAGCGGGTATTTGTTTAGAATAATTTACTGATGTCTCGAACTCAAAAAACTTCTTGGAGCACCTTGAGGAATATAATATTCCAATTTCTCTACTCTTTCTAAGAGAAGAAAAAAAAAACGAGTGTCCTACGGTTTGAATCCCTTTTTACCAGAGTATTGCTCTGCTTCTGCTTCTATTTTATGTAATTATTATAAAATATTCCATTGACATAAACTTTCAGAACATGATGTTTCAATTGAATATAAGACATATGTTGTTGAAAGATTATAAAATATTTGGTATTAGAATATTTTGTGACTTTGAAAAGTTTTCTTCTTGAAATAAACTAGATTTCCCCTGATCAGGGCCGTATTTACCGTGTATAGATAGGCAACATAGGACACGTGCCTAGGATGGCAAATTTTGGAGGCGGCAAATTTTCAACACTTTTTCTTTTAATATATTCGTATGTATTTATTGAAAAAAAAAGAAGAAAAAAAAGAACAAAATTCTGAGGGGGGGGGGGGGCGGCAATTTTTATTCTGCCCAGAGGCGCTAGAATGCTGAATCCGGCCCTGCCCATGGCACAACCTTGCAACATACGTGACAGAATATGAAACATCTTTTTGATAAAGTATCCCTTTTTCTTAACCGAGTATAAAATATTGATATTATTGTTTTGGCAAAATAAAAAATATTGACATTATTATTTTGGCAAAATAAAAAATATTGATATTATTGCTTTGGCAAAATAAAAAATATCAACTTGATTGTTCGATAAAATGTAACATATTGTTTTGACGACAGATCAGGTACTACTTTGACTATAATTACCTATGTAAAGTACTTCCTCAATAAACCGTAAAATAGTGTATCTCCTTGACAGATTATAGAATATTTTCTTGACAAAATATACTTAGCCGTTACAAAACGTAGAACACTAAAATTCTATTTTGGCAAATTTTAAACCATTTGTTGATACCGTACGGAGCATGTTGGTGAACGTGACCCTTTTTCAATACCACTTCTCAGTAAACGTTAAACATTTTTCTCTTTGCTTCTCAACTTCTTAGTTTTTCCTAGAAGAGATTGTTGGGTACGTGCTTGTTCTCTTGACACTATGTATAAGATTTCACTGATAAAATACTCATTTGATAACTATGAAATATTTCTTCCAGAGCCCGTCTCCCGGTTGACCTTGTAGAATCGGAAAACGAAGTATAAAAATATTCAGGGTTGGCAGAATTTCTGTAATACCGTATACGACACTTTTCCCCTCCCGTTCTCAAAAGTCTCACATTTCTGTAACATGAACACGTAGAGGGTGCTTCAAATCGACTAGGGGCTAGAAAATGCTTTGTCGAAGTAGAAATGCCCGGCCCTCATCGGCCTGTGGCTACAGCCCTTTATGTCCTCAATAGAATATGAAATGTTTCTGTGACAAAATATAACCATTTCGGTTTCTTGCAGGAGACTGCTGGTTACTTGCGGCCGTCGCCAATTTGACTTTAAACGACCGATTATTCTCTCAGGTTGTTCCAGATGATCAAGGATTTAAGGACAAGTACTGTGGCATCTTCCATTTCAGGTGAAATTTTAAAATCTACTATTTAAAGTCTGAGCTCGTGTAATGTGTGGATAATGAAATCGTTGAAAACGAGAAACTTGGGAGAATCGATATCTGAAATCGCGATTCACTCTCATTTAGTTCATGATTTCTCCCCGTCTCTGCTTCAAGTTGATAGATAGCTCTTGTTTCCTATTACTCACTAATTTATTGCCCCCTTTGGTCTGCCATCATATGACCTTCGATAACTATCTTGTTTCTTAATCATTCCTTAATAATTATGACTCATGAAATGGAAAAAGTATATCAATCAACTTATGATTAATTAGGAAGCCCGTCTGTTCCTTTTGAACATTGTAGGTAGCTTTTGATGCAGGCACGTATGTTATCACTATGCAGTAATTGTTTTCCTAATTGTTGACTTCAAAATTTATTCACAGATTCTGGCAGTATGGACGGTGGTTGGATGTGGTCATCGATGACCGTCTGCCAACAGTGGCTGGAAAGCTCGTTTACATGCATTCGTCGCAGCCGAACGAATTTTGGAGTGCTTTGTTTGAAAAAGCTTTTGCTAAGTACGTTATACCTATTACACAGGGAAATGAATTCGTATTCTCACGATCTGAAAAATCACATCATATGTTGCAGTACCTGCTTGTGACAGTGTGATCTTCGTAGTTCCATATTGGGTCTAATATAAAATTGTAGATAGCGTTGACGAGAAATATTTTTGATTGGTTGAAATTATTGGCACATTGCCATATTTGTAAGCGTTACTTTTCTCATGTCCTATGGTCGTCATAATTTTCAGATTCGGAAAATTAGCAGCAGTTACTGAATGTTGCCCTTATGGCTGTTTTGCAGCTCGTCTCATTTTCTCCAATTTCTTGGTGTTATAAAGGGCAGCCCCCGTATTGGGCTTAGGTTTGTGATTACTGAACCCGAACATGTATGTCTCCAGATTGCATGGATCTTACGAAGCGCTGAAGGGTGGCGGTACTTCAGAGGCTATGGAAGACTTCACTGGTGGAGTTGCGGAGATGTTCGAACTGAAGGAAGCGCCGCCAAATCTCTTCCAGATTATGAATAAGTGTTATGAAAGACAGTCCCTGATGGCTTGCGCCATAGAAGTGAGTTCATCTGACTTGAGCTTTTATTATAAATTGACGTAGAATTTAATTGTGCAGTTTTTCAATGTGAATGCGTGTATAATAGGCTGATCCTACAACACTGGAAGCACAGACTGCCGACGGTCTTGTGAAAGGCCACGCTTATAGCATAACCAGTGTTAAATATGTTGAAATCGCCACTCCGAATAAAAAAGGTAAAACACCTTTGATCAGGCTGCGGAACCCGTGGGGTAATGAAACCGAATGGAGAGGAGCATGGAGTGATAAGTAAGTGTGATTGAATAGCGAACACGATCATCATGTTATCCTCTATCCTCTGTGTCAGTCCTTGACTTCGTTAGAAAAGACTGCGGGTATAATTTCAACAGTGAATAGGATTGTTACCAGATCTTCCAAGCAAGTAACATCAAATACCAACCACAAACAGTAGACAGAATAATCGACAAACTAACACAACCAAAAAGCAAGACACTGAACCAACAACCACACAAACAGACAAAATACGCAGGAGCAATACGATTCACAGGAACACATACATACAAAACACAAAAATCGTCAACCGATACTATATGAAATTCGGAATCAAAAACAGACCACATCTAATCAAACAAGTAAGCAATGACAAAATAGAAACGAAGGACAGAAACAACAGTAGCGGAGTATACAGACTGGACTGTGAACACTGTGACATGACCTACATTGGAGAAACAGGCAGAAAATTCACAACCGGAAATAAAGAACATGAAAAATCACAGAAGCTAATTGATGACAAATCACTGTTTGGAAAACACTGCAGTGACCAGGGACATAATAATGACAAATTGACAGAAAAGTACAAAACCTTACACATAGAAAACAACTCAAGAAAAATAAAATTAAAAGAACAACTAGAAATAATAAAGGCAAAACCAAAACAAAACAACCTAATAAACCCACAAACTAACTTCCAAAGAGAGAACTTACTCTAACTAATAACATAACACCCACGGATTAGATAGACTGCACAATCACAGACAACCAACAGGAGCACACTACTAATAACACTCACTGATTGGACAGACTGCATAATCACAGACAACCAATAGGAGCACACGACTAAACCGGTTCACCATACGGTACTAGTCTCGACTATGACAATAGTACCACAAGAGATGCCGAAAGCGCTCTGGACTACAGAAGAAGAAAAAGTGAATTGGCACACCCTACAAATGGAAGAGTACCTATTTGAAAATTGTGCTTGTTAGGTAATGCATGCTATCAGATTGATGATGGTTTTAAACAGTCATTGGTCGTATAACTTCTGTATTATCTTTTGTCGCAGATCTGCGGAGTGGAATTTCATTCCAGATGAAGAGAAACGGAGAATAGGTCTGACATTTGATAAAGACGGCGAATTCTGGATGTCCTTTGCCGACTTCTCGAAAAAATTCGACCGATTGGAAGTGTGCCTGATTAATCCAGACACGTTGCCCAAGGAGATAAGAGGCGATTGTAAGAAACGATGGGAAATGAGCGTGTTCGAGGGCGAGTGGACTCGCGGTGTCACCGCCGGAGGCTGTCGTAATTATTTAGGTAGGTATATAATTTCATATAACTCGATTTAATCGATTCGTATCGAAGACCCTGTCAATGTCACGACTTAATCGCTTCAGATACGTTCCACTACAATCCCCAATATCGAATTACGCTGGACGATGTTGATGACGAAGATGATGATGGCAAGTGTACCGTGATCGTGGCGCTTATGCAGAAGAATCGTCGGGCGTTACGTAAAATCGGACAAGAATGTTTGACAATAGGCTTCGTTATCTATCAGGTAAATTTTGATAATGCGCGTAGTCGACCAAAAGAGAAAAACTTCCACGTTAACCACGAGTTTGTTTGTAGCTCGAAAACCCAGATTCGCTGCCGAAACCGCTGAATTCCGAGTTCTTTAGAACTCATACATCCACCGCACGTTGCCCGTCGTTTGTGAACCTCAGAGAGGTTACTTGTCGTTTCAAACTGCCACCTGGTGTCTACTGTATCGTGCCATCCACTTTTGAACCGAATCAGCAAGGAGAGTTTATTTTGAGGGTGTTCTCGGAGCATAAGAATAATCTAGAGTAAGTTATGTTTTATTCAAGATTGTGGGGGTATTGTGTTCATCATAGGCCTTTCATACATCAGTTTTTACATTCTTGGGACGTACACAATTAAGGCGTGCCACTCAGAAATGCTTGATATGTGGAATTGTCTAGTTTAGAAAAGGATTTTCAAAAGGGTACCTGTTACGAGGCCTACAGGTTATTTCAAAGTCAACAAATTGAAATTGATGTCTTGATTACCCTGATTACTCGAACAGTTTTCCCTTTTTTTCTTTAGTGTAGATAGTTAATAGTTTTTGTGTTGATACTTTCTCTTGGCCCTCATTCCTTAGCTAATGGCTGATGCGCCTCAAAGTAATCCGCTGCCAGTTTGCGTTGTCTATCAAAGCGATTGGAAATTAATAAGCCTGTTGGTGGTATTCACATACCCACTGCATCAGATCGAGGTACCTCTTAGTGGTTACACGAAATTAACGCTGATATTCTTATCCTTACTAATCGCAGAGAAAACGACGAACAGCTGCAGATCGGCGAAGTGGACGACAGAATAAAAGAAACGAAGCCCGATCCTGAGGAACAGAAACGCCACGAACGACTTTGTGAATTCTTCAAGAAAATAGCCGGTGAAGATATGGAGGTAGATTGGATCGAGTTGAAGCAGATTCTCGACTATGCTTTGAAAAATGGTATGCAGTGTTTTTATTCTTCGTTAGTTCGTGTAATCGTATATATTGTTGCTGGTCCGATGGTACTTCGCCTGTTTAGCATGTACACGATGTTTAGATAGGGAAGCTACATCAGAGGCAACGTTTTTTCGCCCAGGTTTGAGAATGTTGCAGTGTGTTAGTTCAAATACTCTACACGTGATAGTTTTGCCAAGAGTCAAGTGTTGATTGTTTCTCCTCCTTTCATTATCTTCCTTGTTGGTGGTGCTGCTAATTACTCTTCAAGTTCGGTGTTTTATCGAGTTCGCTGATTTATACTTTTAGGTTGGTGACTGGTAATAGGTGTATTTGTTGTATTTTAGCTTCTGAAATGTGGTTGGGTTTGCTCTCAGAGGCTAATATTGTTTGAGTACTCTTCCTAATTTTCAAGTTCCACACTTCGCTCGCTATATCTTTGCAATTTGTATAAAGCTATTGCAGGTGATTAGTTGGTAGAATATTCATTATAGGTTTGGTAATTAGTGACGCGTTGCTGGACGTATTGTTAATTTGTAAGCATGCGTATAATTTAGCGTTAGAGAAATTATTTTTGAAGTACATATTTGGTACTCCATATAGGCTAGGTGATGTAAATAATATCGGTGTGGCGTGAGTGCCTAAACTTATTTTCCTACTGTTACGTTTATGTGCTGTGAAAGTAAATTCCTAAAATGCATCATAAAGATTATCCCGCTCTACAAAGGACTATTACTGATGAGATATTTTGCTGTGTGTAGGGATGTTGAAAAACATGAAGTATATTGATGCTATTGATACTTATTGCGTCTTATTGTGGCCATTCGGTAAATTAATTGCTTTGAACCCATTCAAAAGCATCAAGAGATCTTTCAAGCAGTGTTCGGTATTTTTCCAAAAGTGTCTCCGCTTGACGATCACTCTGTTTCGTATTACTTAAAAATCAGGCATTTTCTTTGTGTATATATTTTGTCCACCAAATGATTTTGAAAGTCAATTTTTGAGGTACTCTTCAAGAAGCAAAAAACAAAAAGAATAATTGAAAAAAGAAGTCCATTAGTAGGATCTCAATATACTTATCAATCGAATTGTTTCTTTGATTAGTTCCTCCACGACTAGGTACATCCTGATTGTTTTGTGAGGTATAGTTGGCATGATTGTAAATATGCATTTGAAATGAGCCGATTTGTACATGTACTCTATTTATGTTTCTTCAGCATGATTTGGCACACACTTTGTGATTGCAGCAAATATTGTCTCTGTACTCTTTCTCTTTCACTGTACACTTACAGCACTTTCTAATGTACTATCGATATTTCGAATAATTATATGTAGAGCATGCTGATATAATACTCATTAACTGTTAACATCTTGTTCTGAGTGTGTTGCACTAATGTAAAATAAGTTGCACACGTGTAGGAGTTGGTAAATGGAAACATAGATTCTTAAGGAATAGATTTTATTAGTTATAAACGCAGGCTCCCATTTTCCAGTTGTACTGTATCCTAGGTATAAAACAATTACCAATATCGTTTTGAAAAACTAATTGTTATTATTATTATTGTAGTAGTTAGAGATAGTGGTATCGAAAGCTTAGTGAAAATTGGTCAAAGAGATAATTTGTAAATACATTTTATTATAGAGAACGTAGTAGAACTTATTTTATTTTTATTTACGCAGTTTGTAGGTTGTAATAACTTTAACAATAATGTTATTTTTAGAGTCCTTAAAGTAATGGTTGGTCAAATTATTCAGGACATCTAGTAAGTTCATTGTGTAAGTTTTATAAAGGTTCACTTGGCTGTAGAAACAACTAAAACGTGGAAACAATCAGTTCTTCTAGAAGGGTAGATCTCTAGTTTTGCTTTTGGTCTGTATCTAGGTTTGAAAATGAAACTAAAGTCAGTTTACCTTGGTTCTGGAATGTAGTAACCACCTAATCAGGAATGTGTTAACTATCCCTCAAAATTTATTCTTATTGTTATTATCAGTCGCGTCTGATAATAATAATAAAATAAATTTTGTGGAAAACGAGTAGGTACCAATCGCAATTGTAACAATTGAAGAAATCATGAAAAAATCATTATAAAATAACAAGAAGTAAATTTTAAAAAAAATCTTCATTTTTTGGTACAAATTTTGGCGTCCAAGTGGAGAAACAATCAGAAGTTTGAAATTAACCTGTGATTGATCAATTAAATTAGGTATGTACTGTTGCTAAGCATTACCTGGAAGAAACTTATTTTCATTAATTCACTTAAACAGAGAAGAAACTGGAATACCTGTTATAATTGTAAGACAATTCTATATAGTAGGTGATCTGCAGAGGAGTTCTGAATGCGCTTCTTGCCTCAAAGTAGTCTTTTCAATTTGACTTAATGGCAATGGGAGAGTGAAATTAATATTTCTGATCAAAGAACAAAATGTTGGAGTATACTTTTTTTCCCCCAGCATTGTTCTATTTTTGAATACTCTTGGAATTTTGTATTTTCTTCCTTTCTTGATAAATCCTGATTTAATAGAACATCTAAATGTAAACTACTTACTTGAGGTCCACTTCTCATGATAATTAATGATTGATAATGAATGAAACTTCACTGGCTTCACTTTCTCAACGAAAAAATGATCGCTTTGCTATCTGATCCAAGTATTTGAATGAATTTTTAAAATCAATACGACAAAAAATTGTCTTTATTACCTACAAAAATTTTTCCTGCTGGTGTCTAGTACCTTGATTTTTTTTCTTCAAATTTCCGCCCATTTTATCAAATGGTCACGTCCAGGAGAGCTTTCATGTACCCACCTTAGTTACGGTACTTGCTCTAAAGTCTTTCATTTTTCATGTTTTCCTCGCGTCGGATTACTTTTTCCGTTTCATTTTTTTTCTTAACGTGTGGGGAACAGCAAAAGAAAATATAAAAATTTTTGTTCTTCTCGTGCTTTCTCTCATTTTATTTGGTATAATGGTTAATTGGAATTTTTTCCTTGTTTTGTTTCGGTTGACCGAACATACAGAAATAAAAAACCGAATTTAATTATTGTAAAAAATCAAACAAAAACAAAAAGTGGATGATATTTTCTTTCATTTTTGTATTAATTTTTACTTTTTTATGTTCTTGAACGTTTTTCATTCGTTCGTTCGTAAACATTCATTTTCTAAATTTCTTCTGCAAAATGTGAATTTTTAGACGCAAAATATAATGCAGATAATAAATAAAATAAACTAATAATGTAATGGTAAAAATATTATAGCCAGAATTAGGAAACTTCTAGTCAGTCTCTTAGGTTCCGCGATTTCATACACTCTTCAACTGCAAATTATAGTCATATTTTCTAAATTCTGGTAATAATTACTGTAATTCCATCAACAGGTATTAGAATCCTACCAAAATTTAATAGAATTACAGTAATATTGTTACTAGAATCTTAACACAAATTACTATAATTTGCAAATCAAGAGTATGTGAAATCTTTGAACGTCAGAGACTATTAAAATTTATTCCAGTAATTTTTGTCATAAAATTCTCTTGAGTGTGATATCTAGGAATGTCTTGGAGGTGGCTCTCAGTTGGTCACAAAAATATTGAATGGATGTAATGTTTACTTCTCCCTCTGTTGCCAGCCCGAATTCTATCATATACATACAGGTGACGAATTTAGAATAGCCTTGCCAGTATATTCATCAACCCGGGAAGTAGACATTCCTGTTTGCTAACATCGACAAAACTGAAATTCCTCAATTTTTCTAAGTTGCCTATTTCGATTGGCCATTGATGATATCTTAGAATAGAACTTATAATACGAGTATGAGCTTCATAAGACTTTAAAATTCGGCGAGAAAGGGGGGGGGGGTTATAACATTCAAGTGTTAAAAATAGCGACCCATAAAATATTAAACAAGCGATCCCCTCCCCTACGAACAGGTCCTAATCCCCACAAGTATGTTGAATAGTTTGCTTACCTACGTGATTTTATGACAAATGCTGTCTAAGAAAATTACCAACGAGAGTTATCGAAAATTATCAAAAAAAGTGAACTATTCTCCTTTCTCCCCTGTATTCATGTGGCGCCGATGGTAACCAGGTAAGGTAGCTGCCGGTTATAAGGCCCAGAAGGGTCGATTTTTTCATAATACAGATCTAAAAGAGCGGCGCTATTGGACCCTAGAAAAGTAAAATTGATATTTTTCCTCCCGTAAATCGGGGCAAAACAAGTTAACTCTACAGTCAAGTGAACTTTCATATCAACTTCCACGTGTCTTACTAATAAGTTCTATCGAGAGAATTTTTGAAAAAATTTGTACGATTCGCCCATGTAATTAGTAAATTAAGTAGGTAATTGATAATATCGAGTACGGATGCAGAGGCGGATTGTGACCTAAAAAGCTACCGGGAAAACACCATTGCATCGGCTCAATTTTTCTGTTTCACTACCTGGTCTTATTTTTCTCTCTTCTGCCTTCTAAATTTCTCAAATCTGCCGGCCCTCCTAGAAATTTCTCGGTAACATCCATGGCTAGTCCGCCTCTGTGGGTATCATGCACGGATTTCGAACTCGGATTCTATGAACTGTAAAGCTACACTGTTACCATTTTTAAATAGGTACCGGATACGTACGTTTTTTAGTGTAAAAAAATCCGAAGACTGCAATAATTAGTTTGCCTGAGATGTGTTTATAATATTAATCAGATCTTCGGCAACACTAATTAGTGCGTAATTTATTTCGGTATAAGTACCTACATAGAAAAAATGCGCGGGGAAGTGACCTAACATGTACATTTAGGTCTCCTTTCCAATAGGTACTCTTTGAACAGGTACATGTCGAAAACCCTTGTTACCGTTGTAAACCCTTTGTTGAACAAATTTTCTCCTGAACTATCCTCATCTCCTCATGCCTTGAGTAACCGCAACAGCAAATCCAATCTCATGAATCAGTCCATCTGTAATGCAGCTAAAATCATGTCACCATCATCGTTATAATGTAGATACCAAAGATTCAGTTTTTGGTTTTAGAATTCATGTAAAATATACTGACATTCATAAACCGCTATCTTTACCCGGCTGTACATGCTAAAACTATGCGTAAGTTGGACTTAGTTAACATATAATACCGTTCCATGTTTGTGTACCTGCATTGGACGATTGAAATGGAAGATTTTCGCGTATTTATTTGTAGATGTTCCTCGTAACAACGATAACCTGATTGCATCGTTATTGTCTTGCATCTGTGGCACATTATGCCGAGATACATCTTTAGCTTCCGCTTTTGGTAAGAATAAATTATATTAACGTAGAATTTTTCCTACTACTTAAATAATATAGGTAGGTAGCTAATCATGTTTCGTTCGCTTTTCCAATGCACGCTGAATTTGTGTATCAAGTTCCCAGTCAATTATCAGTATTATATAGTACCTATGCCTACACACGTCTTCTATGTTCTTCATACGTTAAGCTTTAGTTTTTTTGGGCCTTGTACTTTGTGTTTGACACATCATTTACGGTATGTTGTACGTGTACGTAATTCTATCACCGGTTCTTGTGTCCGTGTTTCAACATATTGGCGAGGCACCGTATCAGCTATATAGCACATAATTTAACATATTGTATAAGTCGACCAGTACGGATCATTGCTCTGATCTAGCAATATTCGAGCGCAACATAAATGGAGGACAACGTTCTACCGAAATTTCGGCCGTCGACATAAACCGTGTCTGTAAATGTAGTTCGCAACTGTATGTCCTTTCACGTCGGTTGATGATGAACAATCATTGATGGTTAAGTAGGAGATCTTCACAAGTTCAAATTTTAACCGCATCGGGAAACTGCATATGTTTGGCTTAAAATGAACGAACTGGAGATGCTTCAGTCCATACGCGTATATTTTTGAATTGGCTTTTGAATACCGATGCTTCCCCTTAGATCCCAAAGCCCCTCTCGGAGTGGTAAATAGTTCTGTAGTTTCCCACAGTGGCGTATTTAAGGGGGGTCCGGGTTCAACCCCCCCATGACCAAAAAAAGTTCTAAAAAAATATCAAAAATATGCTCATTTAATTTTTTTTTAAAAGGAATACCCTCAAAATCAAAAGTTAACCCCCGCCCCCCGCCCCCATGATTTCATCCTAGATACGCTACTGGTTTCACAAAATGTCTTAATATGCGTAAAAATAACGAATATTAAAGTTTATGCAGTGGATCACGTGTCTACATATATGGGTTCAGCAAACTTACTGAGAGTTTTATTTTTCTTACATTTGCGGCATTTCATGGGGTGCACCACCGGTTTTAAAATTATATGTCGAGCACCTAACACAACCATGCTGTAGGGGAGACTGGAAAACAGTGTAACAGTGATCATTAAATTGCTTTATAACACTCTAAAATGTTGCCGTTTTGGTTACTAGATCGTAATTTTAGAAAGGAATCTGTGAAAAAAATGCAGTGCCTCGACTTTCATCTACCCAAAAAAAATTTAATTGATTTTTTGGTCTTTCTCCGCTGTAATTTTAAATGTTTTTGAATTAAAATTTTTCTCATAAAATTTATCCTTTTGACGATCTAAATATGAAAAGTATGCATTTTTTTAAATCGAGCAGTACAATTTGGATTTGACTTGATAATTTTTCGGCAATATGTCGTACTTGATAAAATGATGTGTTGAGGAACAGTTTAATAGGGAACAGTATATAACAGTATTTTTTCTTCTATACGTCTGTGTATAACAGTAGGTATTTCTTTCTTTCGTACGTCTGTGTATAACAGTATTTCTTTCTTCCATACGTCTGTGTACTGCTATTTATGAAATGTTTACATTTTGATGTGCCTGATATCCGCTAATTTTTAGGGTCGGCTAGACCCTATTGCGATCGCTTTTTTTTTTTAATTTTTTTTAAATTATTATTATTCTTCAAGTTGTTCAGTACTCAGACGTTATCAAGTGGTAATATGGATGGCGATTCTGTCGTAGGTCGTTGTTCGTAGTTTTGTAGGATGTTTATTATTGATGAATATAGAGTGCGTTAATGTTTAGCAGAATTCAGACGATAGGAATTGCAGCATTTGCCATCTCTAGTCGTGCAGCATTGCTGCTTGTTATAAACTGTGGCTGATTTTGATAAAACTGTAGTTTGTTCATTGTACTAAGAGATTTTTGGATCTATTAAATTTTTCCAAGCTAAATAACTACCCTATCAACTTTTTGGCAGTGTCACACTGTACCCAGGTACTAGGGTACAGTGTAACAAAAAAGTACATGACTAAAATAATTTCTGGATTCTTCAGGTTTTGACATTTTCAGGCGGTAAATCGGTAATAACACCAAAATGTAGCCACAGGTTGTATATTTCAGGTGATGTGCTAAAGTATAAATTCAAAATTAATTTGTAGTCCGCAGATCAAAATGGACGAAAAGCGTTACACTGTTCCCCAGTCTTCCCTATGCGAAATTATCACTGCTTTTTCTTACCGACATAAGCGTAGCAACCGGGCACATTGGGATGAAGGGTAACCTGTTCCTCGAAGCTTAGTTTGCATTTACCAAGGATCAGGTTCAATGTTCAATTGAAAATTTATCATGGTGGCAAAACTGGATAGACTTAAGATGATTAATTTAGTCTTCCTTCCAGATTTTTTTTTGTTACTTCGTTATGCTTATCAAGTTGATGAACTAATAGTACACGACTAACCTATGCTCCAAAGTTCATATAAAAAATCTGGTGGTAGTGTTTTGCTTGAATTTTAATTACGTAGAAACGAATTGCTTCAAAGAATCTCAGTACTAGGAGTGATCATGTCAATTATGGTGCTATGACAGACTGTGATAAAGCACATTCGACATAATATCGGTTAGTCTAGTCGATTACTGCAAGAAAATGGGGGTGGGGTACTTTATTTTGCATTGAATCCTTCAGTTACAGACGTGTCATTCATATGAGTCATACATGTTGAGAGATATTACTCGGGACTTAAGATTGACTTATTTCATTCTGCTTGAAATGTCTATTATTAATTTACTGATTTGAATTAGAGTTTAAAAAATATGGATTTTAACACTTTTTGCGCTGAACCCATCGATGTATTACTCATCTAAATTGTAACATGTGCATACTGCATAGTACTGCCGCGCTTAGTTAGAACCTCCTATCTGACTTTTTCACATTTTAAAATTTTTTTTGCATAATATGTTTCCTGAACAGTTTCTCCATCTCCTCAACTTAGGTAGAATGTCCTATCTGTACTTAGTAGAACCGTAGAAATTTGACTAACATTTTTGTCCTATCCTACCTTCTGACCAGGTTCTTGCTAGTTTAAATTGCATTTATCTCAAAATTTTAAAAATGTCAGATAGGACGTTCTAACTAAGCGCGGCAGGATATTATTCGGAACTTGGAATTGGCTCATTTCATTTTCCTTTAAATTATATTATTAAGGTAAGGTAGTCTAATATGAACCACATTTTGTTTTTTGGTTATAAGTTTGCCCCTATGAGCCTCAGAATGTTGCTAATGGCCTTGCTGGTAGCCAAAGGATCCTAGTATCACCCCTCAAAAGAAAATTTCAAAATAATAAACATTGGGGTTTTAATGGTTTCTTTTGTAAGTGTCATGATTTTAGAAAGTCGAAAATTTGGGCTCCTAATATGGACCAATTGGAATAAAATTTTTTTTAAATAGAAAAAAAAAAAATAGAATTGCAAAATAAACGTTTAATATTAAGTGAAACAGTTTCGATAAATTAAAACAAGTCAAGTGTCATATTCAAAGATTCAAATGCCCTGAAAACGGAACGAATCACTTACGAGTCGTCAAAGGAATGGAATGTAGTTTGAAGGTTTTTAGACATCCAGTTTCTTTTTTAAAACGCTGAAAACAGCCAATTTCATTTTTTTTTTGGCCCATAGTTTACAACAATTTGCTGTCGGTAAAAATTATTACTTTTGAACTCATTTCCATGTTATCATAGGTGGTCCACATTGAGGTACCGAAACAATAATTTTTTTCAATGATTTACTGTCTGAACCTTCAATAAAAAAACTCTATAATCATTCAAATCTTATTTTTTCTCCGGAGTAAGAATACGAAAAAATTTTCAATCACTTTTTTTCAGAAATTATCACAAAAAAATGTGCATGACAATGAGAAAAGTTGAATTGAAAGCATCAAAATCGTTTTCCCTTGTATTTTTTTTGGGGGGGGGGGGGGCTTTCGCGTTTGAATTTTCAACATGTATCGAGCTGGTACAACAAAGACAACAGCTTAGATTTTTTGCCGGCAGGTTGCGCCATAAGCTGACGAGATAGGCTGGCGGTCCATATTAGGCTACCTTACCTTACCAATTTAGTGATCTGAATTAGAAATTGAAAGACAAATTTTGCTCGTGTTTCTCGCTGTATGTTAAATTGACGAATAAACTGAAAAAAGTTTACTTTCACATTTAACATAAGCCTTTTTTATGGAAAACAACAAACAAGCTGAGATATATATCAGCTGACCTTTGCGAATGTTTTCTAAAGGTGTCTGAGAAACTTTGCCGGAGGATAGCTTCTGATGAGTATAAAACTTATTCCAGAAACGTTTCACAGTTTTCAAATATCTAAGATGGGAGTCTCTCATAAATACTGAATACCTATTCGTTATTGAAGTACCAGAATGTTTTAAGAACCTTGAAAATGAAATTGTGAAGTATGAAAGTAGAAACTTTCTCAACTCTCTTACATTTTTGAAACAAGCAAAACTTTCAGGGGAACTACTGCCACGCTTTTAATTTACCGTTCTAAAAACCATCGGTCGCACGTGCAGGCCGAATATCGTAATCAAGTTGATCATTTATCTCTGACATCATCAACTCGTACACGACGACAGTCTTTTCAGGCACCATATCCGATGCCGGACGTTGGCTGTGTTGGTTTCTGACACACAACTCCCCTGGGCAGGTTAGTCGGAGTAGTTTGCCTTTGCTTTCCCCATAGTTTTGTTGCGTTAAAGTTTTCCTTCTCCGGGCCGAAGAGTATGCCGCTTGCTAGCCACGTGTTTCACGAAGTTGAGGAAGCTATCCACGAAGTGCACCTGCACAGTACCAATATTTCTGATCTGGTAATAACATATGCCCTGCGATTGTAATGCCTTGTTCGTATGAACAGGCGTCAGGGCCGGATTAATGTTTTTCACTGTAGGGAGCCAGAGCTGCTGGGGGGCCTTTCACCAAAAAAATTTTTTCGTCATTATTCGCGAATAGTGTATAGTGGGCTTAGATTTTTTTACCCATTGCAACTTCTTGGTGGGGGCCCGGGGGTAATGATTTCCTCACCCCCCGCTAAATACGGCCCTGACTGGCGTAGAACGCGCTACCTCGATCAATCTAAGAATATGAAAAAATTAAACAAAAAACTTTCCCTTGGTTATCAACTGACTGCATACCTCAAGAGAGGAAAGGGAGAGAAAGTGTATGACAGAGAAGAAGTTAATAAGATTGCATCTAAATTTTACGAAAAGTTATGCGACACAGAAGATACTGCCCATCTGTTGGATACAGAAGTCTTCCCCCTATGTCAAAGATCAAAAAGTGAGGGTTTCCGTCCATTCTTAGAATCAGAAGTAAAATCAGTGGTTGACAAATTTAAAAAAGGAGAAGAGTCCTGGCTGTGGCGAGATAACGAAAGAACACATGAAACTAGGGGGACCTGTATTAATTATGATACTAACACAACTTTTCAATAAAATAATGGAAGTAGGGACCGTACCAGCAGAATGAAAACATTCCGATGTAATTCTTCTCCATAAAAAAGGATTTAGGCACAAAATAAACAATTTTCGGTCAATACGTTTATCTCGCATGGTGTCCAATATTCTTTCCAAATTGTTAAAATTAGGGCTAGAAAATACTCTGGAATCCTAACAACCCTCGGAATAAGCAGGCTGTAGGTCTAATTTCTCAAGTTTAGATCACCTCTGCACGCCATGAATCAAATTTCAGAAAAAACTCAGAAGTATGATTAAAAAATAATTTTGGCTTTTATCGATTACAATGAACCATTGGACTAGGTGAATTATAAATACGTGTTGAAGGCTATAAAAAACTAAATAGTAGAAACTCGCAATAATTACCATTATTGCAGAAATCTACTCTGGCCTGGATGAAAATACATTCGGTTCAACTGCGAATGCGGGAATCTGGATTGAGTTGATTAGGGTAGGGTGGGGCGAGGGACCGGTTGTGTGGTACCTTCTGGACTGAAGCGTGGACAGATAATCGCTTTTTCTCTCTGGCCGCCATCTATTATGCCGCAGTTCCTGTAGTCTACCTTTAGCCGTGTTATATTTCATTTTCCAATTATTATACAGGAAAATACATTTGGATCAACCACTAGCATGGAAATTTGGGTCGAGTTAATAAGAGGGAGTGGAGGGGGCTCTGGATTGTGGTACTCTCGAAGCAGAGGATATGGATAGGTACCTATTCTCTTTCTCCTGTGCCCATTTGTCTATTACATCATAGTTCCCGTACAGTTTTCGCCAATTGATTAGGGTCGAACTGAAATTTGTTCCAATGGACCTAGAGATTCGCCATAAAAAATTTGAACTCAATCTAAGGTCATTAACCCGTGCCGCTTTGACCTTGAAATTGTGTAATACTGAGATTTTACAAAAAACCGCGAATATCTAGGAACATATCAACTTCAGCACCGAAATGCATATGATATAGAATGTTCCATATTAAATTTCCTATAAAGAAGATTCAATACAACTTTTCTCTAGAACACATATTCACCGAGATAATCGCAAAAATGTGTAAAAGTTTTGAGGAACATGGCTTTTGTTATTTTTTCTTTTATAACCGATCTTTAGTAGCTAAATCGCAGTTATCTAAAAAAATATCCACTTTAGGACCAAAATGAAAATACCTTAACATGTTCCTTGTTAAATTTTCTATAAAAAGGTCCCATACATAGTACATACATAATTCGAGGTCTATTCTATAGCAGATACTCAACAAACTGTCATGGGCGTTGTCAGGTGGGGGGGAGGGGTGGTAGCAAACTGGGGCGCTTGCCCCAGTAGACAGAGACTGAAATTATATTGTAGTGTGCGTTACCTGACATTAATAAATATTTCAGTCGTAAAATAATTAGAAATCTATGTTTTTCGAAAATTCCACGCATTTTTGCGATTTTTTCAATAAATAATGTGTTTTCTACAGAAAAGTTGTATAGCATTTTTTTACAGAAAATTTAATGAGGAACATTTTATATTTTTTGCATTTTGGTCCTAAAGTGATTTTTTTTTTGAATGACTACGATTTAGCGAATGAAGATCGGTTATGAAACAAAAAATAACAAAATCCACGTTCTTCGAAACTTTCACACACATTATTGCCGGTAAATATGCGTTTTAGAGAAAAGTTGTATTAGATCTTTTTTATAGGAAATTTAACAAGAAACATTTTATGTTGTATGCATTTCGGCGGTTTCTGTAAAATTTCAGTATTACACGTAACTTCAAGGTCAAAGCGGCACAGTCTAATATGTCTTCAGATAGAGCTCAAATTTTTTATGATGAGTTTCTCGGTCTATTAGAACAAATTTCAGTGCGACCCAAATCAATTGGCGAAAACTTGTAAAATAAGGGACACCCTACTACACACTCGATCAGCTGACGATCAAATGACGTCACGGTCTTATTTTCCATAAAGATATTACTCCGAAGAAGAAGAATTAGGCCACGCCTCCCTGTACGCTTTAAATGGACGGGATCAACGTACTCCCCATTTTTTCACTACTAGTTGATGGGAAGTCCAAGGTAGGTATACCCTGACAAAAAATGCCTCTTTCAATTTGACAGACACCTTGTTACTCTGACAAGTTATAGTGAACTTACTAAGAACTACCGCCTGGTATAGTATTTTCAAATTATGTTTTGATGTTTATCTTTAAATGTAACTACAAAGAAAAATGAAGATCGAAAGAGATTTAAATTTACGCAACTTGCTCAATTCATTCATGCAATGGATATAGTCTTGTGAGAAAATACTGTCATTAGTTGAAATGGCAAATGCCAATGCTAATATTGTGCTTTATCAAACTAAAATTGATCAAATTCATCGCCTAAATTGTTTAAAACGGGCAACATGTCAAGATTGGATGTACTCATCAAGAGCTATCCCCTGTGAAGTCTTTCCAAGATACTTCGTATTCTTAAACACTACAGAAGTTATCGACTATATCATGGTAAATTAATTTTAAGAATAAATGGGATATTGATATGATATGTTATTGTCAAATACCATGTTTTATTGCATAGAGAGTTTCACTTCGCCTTGATATAACCTTTTCATATTATTGTTTAACTCAAAACAGCATCTGCCATTGGTTCTGTCCTTTTGTTTCTTGAACTCGCTTCTACACCAAGTGGTGATTGGATTACCAATTCATGAGAGCCTACTTAGTACCCTCGGTTTTTCCTTATTTTATAAAACTCATCTAACTTCCTTTTTAATTAGTTAATTCTCTGAATGTAATATGCTGCTTAACTACTTTTGTGTCTACCTTTTGTTTTCATCCTCATAGTTAGAGGTAACACACAGTTTTGACGTAGGTAATACTAAAGATCTATAACAGTACGAGAGCGGAAACCTGCCATTTTGTATCCCAACTGCGCTCTTGATGCCGAATTGACTGCGCGGTACGCTCCGCATATTCGAATTCGGCATCCACGGGCACAGCTGGATACAAAATGGCAGGTTCCTGCACTTACATAGTTATAGGTTTCTAGTAATACATATATCTTAGTCTGTCCCAAATAAGAATGCCGAAAACAGTTGCGAGTACGGTGGCATATGGGGAAAGGAAAAGGTAGCTATGCACATAACACTACAAACCAGAGCATAGATACTCTCCAAATTAAATCAAACAGTAATTGCCGTTATTTCCTGTAGTTTTTTTTTCATATTTCTTTTTCAAGAAGTATAATGCCATCTGACATACCTACTCAGGCTTGTTGCGGAAAAATCGATTTTGAGATCCGCAGCAAAGTGTGAACAGTCTCAAGTGTTTTCGGCATTCTCATTTGGGACAGACTATAGTTACTTGTATCTAGAGTGACCAGACGTCCCGAAATTCCGGGATTGTCCCTAAATTTGAGGGCAATTTTTGCGTCCCGGAATAAGGTCTTCGGGATACTTGATTGTCCCGAAGTCGAAAAATGACGAATGATTATACTAATTTTCACAAATTACTGAAAAAAGACCGAAGAAACTGCTGGTAATGTTAATGTACTAAAAATGTTACGAGTACATCTTAATTCTTAATGATTTATGCATGGGCAAGGGTTAATATGTTCAAAAGTGATGAAAATTACTCACTGTTTTAAATCCTGTAAAATGACACCCATGTTGTCATGTTTATTTTGATTATTTTGAGACAAGTGGCAAAAAATTCTCCAAAAAATTTTTGTCCCGGAATTTTGATTTTCAAATCTGGTCACCCTACTTGTATCTGTCTCTTCCATTTTCACTGTTGATAGGGTGCTTGGATTAGGTTTGGCAGAAATTTTACCATCATAGGTAGAAGTAATTGTTGATGTAGATAATATGTAACTTTGGTGTAAGTGACCGCCTATCAAGTGCTTTGAAGCACAATGTTAGGGAGTCGCAATTATCTACAAAAGCATCTGTTATAGTTCGAAATTGAAACCGCCCTCCTTACTTCTTATCTTTAGCCCTATCTCTGAGCCATAACCAATTCGAATTTACACTTCGTACACGTTTACGTTTCCAATGTCAATTACGGAGTTTGAAACATCGAGATTGCGAACTTGCAATTTAAACACAGGACCTTGGAACTTTTCAAAGCACATTTGCACCAATGCTCCTATCGTGGATCGAAAGTTTTTAATCTACTTGTAGTTGTTAATTTGGTATATCGTTCACGTATATGTAGGTGCACTTCGTGCATAGGTTAAATATATCTACTTTAATTTTGTATATCTAGTTTATAATTACTTTTACTTTGAAATAATAATGGACTTACAAACTTACTTCGTCGTGCAGACGCTGGTGGACAAGGCGGATTCTCGAAAGATGTGTGTCGAAGCATGGTCGCCATGATGGACGTCGACCGGTCCGGCAAATTGGGCTTCGAGGAATTCAAGAAGTTGTGGATTGATGTCAGATCGTGGCAGGTAAATACGATCTTTTGCTAGGCCGAAATTCTAATAAACCCAGTTACTGTATGAATTGCTCACTTTCAAGTTGTCTAAGTCATTCTCAAGTTTTGAATAACATTTCAATCTTTTCTTCTGTTTTTAGGGTGTGCCAATTCACTTTTTTATTTTTGTTGTCCGTAGTGCTTTCGGCTGTTACGCCATCCTTAGTAGAGTCTCCACTGAAGATGGCGCAACAGCCGAAAGAGCTGTGGACAAACAGAAACAAAAAAGGGGATTGGCACACCCTAAAAACAGAATATTACCAAGTTCACTCACACTCCAACATGGACACTAATTTTCATCTTTCTTAGTCTTTCTAGCTCCTGGAAAATAAGACAAAGACACATTTGGTTGCCATTGTGAAGTTAAGAATTTTGAACTTTCACACATACATATGAATTCCTTTGGTGGCAACAGAAAATATGTACTTACTTGACCATACTGGAACTATACTGAGTTAGATTGACACAGCTGAGAAAAAATTCATTGGAAAGAGAGCTTTCCGTGTGTATCAGTGCTGATTTTTTTCGAATCATTCGTTTACAGCTAGGTGTTTTGTTTTTGTTCATTTCAGAGGGTATTCAAATTGTACGACAAAGCGAACACCGGATATTTGAGTCCGTTCGAGCTTAGAGAAGCATTGGCTTCTGCTGGTTACCATTTGAACTCGCACGTGCTGAATGTCCTAGGTCACCGGTATGCCGGAAAGGACGGAAGAATCGCATTCGACGATTTTATGATGTGCGCTGTAAAACTAAAATCGATGATGGGTGAGTGGTCAACCTTGGAAAATGGTTTGAAATGGTCTTCATATTTGGAATTTTGAATATAAAATACAATTTGATTGCCAAACATTTCGAACATTTGTTGCAGACGGACGGGTAGACTTACTTTGGGTTCCTGACTTGTGAAAGGCACCAGGGCTGTATATACTAGGATTGAGTGTGTGTGTGTGTGTGTGGGGGGGGGGGGGAGAGGAGGCAACAAAAATCTCGAATGCAATAAGTAGTATGTGGGGCACTTGAGGACACATTCCACAGCAGGTCATATCCTCTGGGGGATGCTTCAATGATGTTAGCCCCAATGATGTATGCAACCTCAAGTAACTTATAAAATTTTTTTTTGACATTGTTTTTCCTTCGACTCATTTTAGCGAGATGCAGGTGCCACTTGTTAAAAAATTTGTAGTTGTGCACTTATATATATTTTTCCTCTTTTTTTCCCCTTCTTAATACTAGGCTAAAAATATATGTGTTATACTAAAACTTGATGACGTCTGAGGTCCTCAGTCCCTACATGCTGATGTCACATAGGTTGTGCACTTATATCTATTTCCCCCTTTTTTTCTTTTCTTTTTTTTCTACTCCTGTAGACACCTTGTATTACTAAATTCAAAATATATTCTGTTAATAACGTCTGAATATTGGAAATAAGTCCACCGGGTGATAAGTCTTGGTTAGTTTGATTGAGAAGAGTGAGATTAGCTTACACAAGCGGCAGTATTTCTCGCACATGATTGAAAGATTCAACTAATAATCATTAACATGTTGAAATCCTTCTGTTAAGTGCGAGAAATACTACTGCTGGTGTAAGCTAACCCCACTTTCCTCAATCAAACTAACCAAGATTCATCACCTGGTGGACTTATTTCCAATATTCAGACATTATTGATAGAATATATTTTTAACTTAGTAATATAAGGTGTCTACAGGTTTGGAAAATTTGGAAAGTTTGGAAAAAGTCAGGAATTTGAAAAGTAGGTTAAGAAGTTTGTAAATAGTCAGGAAATTCAACTATATTTTTAAGAAGTTTGAAAGAAAAAAAAACAACAACAAAGAATGAACTCACGGAACATTTTTTGTCGTTTAATTTTACTTCAGCACTCTATGTGTATATCTGTGAACACCTTTCTAATGCTTTCACCCAAAAATCAACTTCAAATTTCAGTTCAGTTTAACCACAGCGTCTCGTAGTATAAACATAAATATATACTGTCTATGCTATAAAGGTTTACAAAAGTGAAAAAAAAAGTTTGGTAAAAGTCAGGAATTTATATTTTTTTATTCTTGTAGACACTTTGTAAGACAAAAAAAAAGAAAAAAAAAGACATAAGTGCACAACTTGCATGATGTCAGCATGTGAAGACTAAGGGCTTTGGACGTCATCAAGTTTTAGTATAATATATTTCTAACCTGGTATTAAGGGGGGGGGGGAGGAAATTAGATGTAAGTGCATAACTCACAAGTTTTTTAATGAGTGGCACACGCATCCCCTCACACCTAGTATTTGGGCTAAAATGAGTCGAGGAAATTTTTTTTTTTTTTAATAAGTCACTTGAGGTTGCATAGGTCATAGGGGCTTCTCCCAGGGGGTGAGACCTGCTGTGGAATGTATCCTCAAGTGCCCCATATACTACTAAAATATAAGAAAATATGTTAGAATGTGAAAAAAGTCTTCACTTTCCCAATTTTGTCGAGCGGTAAAACCTGAATTTACCGAGTGCCAATTTTTAAAATAACATTAAGGAGATTACACTCCCTTAAACTTCTTTCCCCACCGCTACTTTGGGGCATAGGCTTCCGCTACCCCTCTCCACTTACTTATATTTTGGGCTATTTTTGTCCAATTAGGGACTATTCCTTTAATCAGTTCACTTACCCAACGAAGGGGGGGGGTCTGCTGCTCTTTCTCTTTCTATGTGGTATCCAAAGGTTGCAACATAATTCCATTTCCCCATTTTCCCTCTAGCCAGATGTATTCATTTTTAATTTTTAACTAGGAGGCTTCGCGCCTCGTCTGACCACAACAGTCCTCAGTGTTTGGTCTAAAACTTTTGTTCCTGAGTTGAGGTTTGCTTTGGACTTCTTTTGCCCCCTTGTATCAGCGATCCTCAATCTTCCACCACGAACCCCCTTCCATCATTTCTTCATCATGAGCCTCCTCCTTCGCCGCGACCCCCTCGTTCACCACGGTCGCTCTCCGCCTCCACGGTCACTCTTCAACAGTCGCAGCGTTCCTCAGCCACGAACTCCTCCCCCACAACGGCCATAATCTACCAGAGGCTTCAATGCCCAGCGACCCAACCCCCCGCCGTCATTCGCTTCGCTCGTGCCGGCCTTGCTCGGCGCTTCGCGCCTCGTCCGACCACCACTGTCTTCAGTGTTTGGTCTAAAACTTGTGTTCTTGAGTTGAGGTTTGCTTTGGGCTTCTGTTGCTCCTCCTCTATCAGTATAAAAAAATGTTTGCTGAGTGTTCTTTCTTTGGCATTTTTGGGGTTAAAACTTTAGAATTGAGGACCTGACTTCCAAAACGCGCGCAGTCCAAAAAATCGAAAATCGAGTTTTTAGCGTAGTCTGGTGGAGGAAGTCAAAAGGCACCTTTCAGAGTTGGTTTCACGATTTTATCACGACGTAGAGCTAGCTAAAGCTTTCTTTCATTTTTTTTTCATAATACTGACTTACTTGTTTTTTCAAATTTTATGAATATGACTCTTACGACTGTAAGTCATACTTATTTTTTCCTATTCTGGGGGGGGGGGGGCATTGTTCACCAGAATGGTCGTCTCTAAGCTGCATCTTACGATTTTCGATAGTTTCTAGGTCAAGATGTACGAATTTTGACTTTTCACAAGTATGACATGGTCTGCCAAAACGAGCTAAGTCCACGACTTCCCCCATTTGGCGAGACTGTTCGCACGTCAACCTTCATACTTGGGTGGTATTAGCATTGAGCTCTCCTCTTCCCATCCACGCAACAGAATCAACGTTACCACTTATCGTTCGCGAGTCAGAATGTTTTTTTTTCGATTTCCCAACATTTCGTTTTTTTTTTTTTACTAAACACGTTTTGGAAGTCAGGTCCCCAATTCATCCTAGGAGGGCAATTCTGATACTTGGCCTAGTCTTAAGTCTGGATTTAGATTAGCCTTGTTTACATGCTGTATTCATGTTCACTTGATGTTGATTTCGTATTCGATTACAGAAATATTCCAAGAACGTGCCGCAGGCGCCGATTCAGCCGTATTCAAGTTGGAAGAATGGATCGAAACTACTTTATATTCATAATCGCCCCCTATGTTCAAGAATCGCTGATGCTTATTGCTGTATTATTATTATTATTTTTTTAAATCTTTGTACCATTGGATTTTTGCAAACGTTTATTTTTATTGTGAATCTCAGTGTTTTCTTTTTTAATTTCTTTTTTTCAATACATTTTTTTGTTTACGAAACTGATTTTGATTGAAATCAAGGCAAGTTTTCCGTCGGTGGATATGTTGAGCAGTAGGGGTAGGTGACGTACTTTGAAATAGGATGTGCCTTGGAACATTTTTCATTTTTCCGTAACTAGCGCACTGCAGCAAAATACTTTCGAGACTATTTTTTTACCTTGAAAAACTATCTGGTTATATAATGTTCATAGGTGGTGTTGAATGTAACCAGCTGTGAGCCAAAAGTTTTCATACCGCAAATTTTTCAGTGTTGAAATTTTTCGTGATTTCAGGTGTATTTTTTAAAATAAATGTTTACAATTTGTTTTAAGTGTACTTATTATATGTGATTATATCATTCGAAAGGGTAAGTTTTTCGTTTTCTTCTCTTTTGGCTTTAATTAAATTGAAATTTAAATAACATGAGACAGTATCGCACCTAGGGACTAACTTTTGGTATACGTATCTTGGAACAGTTAATTTAATTTTGAAATCTAATTTTACAGATTCCGCCAAGTAATAAAACGGGTAAAACGTGACCCTACGAATCAGAAGAAGTTGGATGAAGTTGTCTTGAATGTTGCGCATAAAAATATGCCTTTGAATGAAGCTATAGTCAAATCCGGTGAAACATTGTTGGAAACAACCTTACACAGACATGTAGAAATTTTCAGAGAACAAGGTGCGAACTTATCCTAATCATTTTAGAGATAGAAATAAGTCGAGAGCATAGTATAGGACTATAGGTAATATTGAATATTATTTAGTTGCAGAAAACCTACCGGAACAAACGCAGCGTATTTTGTATTCACGAATGAACAAGAGTTGGAATTTGTTCATTACCTAAAAACTTCATGCTCAATAAAATAAATACAGTAAGTATGTGTCTTTTAAAACGCAACCCTAATTTCATGTGCGCGCAATTCTGTACTAGGAGCATCAAGCCAAACCGGTTCGTTATGTTATGGAATGCTTACTTGTTTACCGTGTAAGAGCGCGGATCTATATTGTTCGTCGGCTTATCATTATTCTGCGTGTCGGGCTGGATTGTTCTTGAAAATTTTTACAGTGGTGTTTAATCCAGAACAACGAATTTTTATAATCGAACATTGTTTTCGCTCATTTTCCTGTGAGGAAACAAAAAGAAAATTCGAGGAACAGTTTACAAATGTTTTGTTGCCGAATGAAACATTAATTGCGCGGTTGGTAACCAATTTTAGAAAAACGGGGTCAGTTCTGTATGCCTCCCATACACGAAAACGTACCCTTCTAACACCCCAAAAACGGGCTTCATTTTCAATGTCTTTTATAAGTGGATTTTGTATTCATTAAAAGCATTTATTTTCGAAATTTTGATTTTGGGTTTGCGTTTTTCGTGCGCAACGGGAAGCATACTTCCCGTTGCCCACGAAAGGGTTAAAGGATATACAGGTAGTTTATATCCTATTTGCTTGTAAGGCCGCACGTGTTTTTGATTTTTTTTTCTTTTTCTTTCATGGGTGGCGGAATCTGAGATGGATGATTATGTATTTGTAAAGCTGCCATATGAAAATACAACAACTAGTTACAAGAATCTTATCGCCAAAATCAAGAGTATTAAAAACGGGATGACTTTTGCATCATTTATGAAAAGTGTGTTTGCGAAGAATCAGATGGGTTACTCGTACAATTTTCTAGGCATCGAAGATATTTTAAAAATCCAATTCAGTCAAATTCAAAGAGTGGTGATGCCGCCAAAAACATATCTCCGAAGTCTTCCTCTTCGATAGTCACGCAAATAATTTACAGCAAATGTAATAGCTAATCTTGCTATAATGAATTAAATATACCTACTTACATTCTACTTCATTGTAGTGAATAATTTATTTCTTCAATTTCATCAAATTCATGTATATTGCATATCATAATAACACTCATTTTGTTCCTTGTTCCAAACAAACATGAATGTTCCAAGGTACATACCCGTGTTGTACTGTGGAACACTTTTTAGCGCATCATCAAGTTTTGGTTTTTTCTCGAATGGGGGAGGGGTTGTGTTTAAGTCATTCTATGCACGAGAGAATGAGCTTTCGGATGGTACATAGACTTTTTATTTTTATTCACTCTGGACAACCACAATCGTCGAAAAACAAAAAACGTTCCAAGGTACGTCACCTTCCCCTACACTGTTTTGTGGAATCAAAATAGTTCAGAGAATCGTCGGTAATGTTTAGAACGTTAGAACTGCCTATTTTTATTCAGTTTTGGCCCAAGATTATTATAACATTGAAGGGTAGCCAGACGTATACGGCGCAAAGACATCAGTGACGTCACTGAAGTGCCAGTCACATAGACCGCTTACAGGGA
Source organism: Acanthococcus lagerstroemiae (assembly GCA_031841125.1). Taxonomy (NCBI): domain Eukaryota; kingdom Metazoa; phylum Arthropoda; class Insecta; order Hemiptera; family Eriococcidae; genus Acanthococcus; species Acanthococcus lagerstroemiae. The sequence goes on along the minus strand of CM063108.1, from coordinate 34,820,085 downwards.
CACTGCTTTTTTCGATGTTTACTCGTAATTGGTGCCCTCAATATATTTTTGTATTATTTTTAGGGCGTGCAACATTCAGTTGGCCACCGTTAAAAAACAAGAAAGAGCTCCCTACAGCAAAAATTCAGTTTTTCCATTACTTTTTTACAAAGTGAATTCCAACGCGGGTGAGACGGGAAGAATTATTGCGGGTTGCCTACACAAATGAGCCAACCTTCTCTAGTTTTAAGAACCTTAGTTTTGGCCGCTATGTTCAAATTCGTTGGTCGAATTTGGCGGCGACGCTCAGTTGTCGAGGTACGATAAAAAGTCGGCCAAAATTGGGCAAAAATTACTCTGGGCAAAAATTACTCGGGCTCGATTCGGAGGTGAGATTTAAATTTTCGAGTCATTCCCACTAAGTTCCATTCCATAGCGTTCCAAAAAGAAATTTTTCGACCAAAAAGGCCTGATGAGTATTAAGACGTTTTTGAAAATCAAAAAAATTGAGTTAACAGTGATTCATACTCAGTATTGGTCGCTGAGTTCAGACTCGCTGTCTGATTTTGGCGGCGACGCTCCGTTGCCAAGACACACTTAAAAGTGAGCGAATGACTTCATCCTAATTTCGATGGCAGATTTGAATTTGTCTGGAAAATTGAGTAATTCCCACCCGGCCCCGGTTCCCCCGCATTCCGAAAAATTTTTTCGCCCAATGAGAAAAACGGATGTATAAAATGGAGACATTTTTAAAAATCAAAAGACTGAGCTAACCACCTCTACCTGCTCAGTTGTGTCCGCTGAATTTAAATTCGTTATCCGAATGTGGCGGCGATGTTCAGTTGTCGAAATGACGCTAAAAATGTGAGCCGAAATCGATCTAAAAATGACTCGAGCCCAATTTGGGGGTCGAATTTGAATTTACCACATAAAAATGGAAACATTTCCACTATGTCTCGCAGCATCCTGAAAAAAGTTTGTATGTATAGTGCGGAGGACCGTTCGAAAATAAAGAAATTGGGCTAACTAATTTTTATTACTCAGTTTTGGCCATGGAATTCAGATTCGTTGTCCGAATTTTGCGGTGAAGTATTGCTGAAAAAATATACGAAAATCGGTCAAAATTTAATCTAGCTCAGTTTGGAGACCGGATTTGAATTTTCCACGAAAAGTTGAGTAAGTTCCACCAGATCCTGGTTACGTAGTGTTTTGAAAATTTTTTTCTTAGAAAAAAACCGCGATGTATAGGTACGTAAAATTTTTTGGGAATCAAGAAATAGAGTTAACAACTTAATCATTTTCAGTTTTGGCAGTCGAGTTCAAATTCGTCGTCCAAATTCGGCGCCGACTCTCGTATGCCGAGATAAGCCCAAAAAATGGGCGAAAATCGGTTTCTAAATAACTCTAGCTCAATTTGGAAATCGGATTCAAAAATGCCATAAAAATTGACACTTTCATTTTCGCTTGAGAGAAGCCTTTAGAGGTACAGATAAAGTATGGAGAAATTTCTGAAAACCAAAAAATTGAGTGTACAACTTTCCCCTATTTAATTTTTGGCACTGGGTTCAAATTGGTCATCTGAATTTTGCGGCGCCTCTTCATTGTGTAGTGACTCTCATAAAGTGGGCGAAATGATGTCAGAAAATTAGTGTCACTCAATTTCGAGGTCAAATTAGATTTTTTTGTTGAACAACTTCATAGTCATTTTCACCGGGCCCTGGTTCCGTAGCTTTCCGAAAAATTTCTTGTCTAAAAAACAAAACCTGATTCTAAAGAATTTTTGAAAATCAGAAAATAGAGTTAACATCTTTATCCTTCTCTAATCTTGGCTCCTGAATTCAAATTCCTTGTTCGAATGTTGAGGCAAAGCTCCATTATCGAGATATGCTCAAAAAATGGGTGAAAATCGTTCAAGAAATGGTCATAGCTCAGTTTGGAGATCAGATTCGAATTTTCCATAAATATTGAGTCATTTGCACCAGATCCCGGTTCCGTAGATTTTTTGAAAATCAAGAAATCGAATCGTAAACTTAATCCTCCTCAATTTTGGCCACTAATTTCAAATTTGTTGTCTGAGTTTGGCGACAACACTCCTATACCGAGATACGATGATAAAGTATCCGAAAATTGGTCGTAAAATGAATTAAGCTCAATTTGGGGATTGGAACTGAATTTGTCACAAGAAATTTAGTCACGTCCACAGGTCCCTGTTTCACAACTTTTCGAAAAATTTATAGCCCGGAAAAAGTCCTGACATATATTTTTCCAAAATCCGAAAACTTGAATTACCAGTAAAACAAAATGACAATTGAGTTTTAGAAATTTTGTCATAATGATAAAACCATTATTTATCAGTTTTGTCATGTGACAAAATGAAAATGACATAACAAAAAATGAATCAAATGACAAAACAAAATGTTAAAAAAATGTGGTTACCTTTTCATGGGCGACATCATGAGGAGAACTGATGCGTAGCTGCTCCAGCATTCGCAGCCTGGAGGGTCCAGCTTTTTTTGTTTACCTTCATTTTACATGTAAAACTCCAGAAGCGAACACGTGAACATTCGTCTTTTTTGAGAGTCCATAAATATGAAAGAGAGCATTTTTTCTTAATATTGAACGATAATTTAAATCAAAACGAAATGCTTTTAGATCATAAATAAGCGTCCGGAAGCATTAGGAAATGCTCTCTTTCATATTTATGGACTCGCAAAAAGAAGAACGAATATGTTCGCTTACGGAGTTTTACATGATTGTAAAAATGAATGTAAACAAAACAAGCTGGACCCTGATGGCTGCGATTGGCTGGAGCAGATGCGCAGCAGTCCTCCTCATGATGTCACCGTGAAAAAGTCTATATAAATACTCGAATATGTTTCATATTAGGTAACTGAACAGAGTTCTGAATAGAAAGACAAGATGACGTAAGCAGCCAAAATTTTGTATGGTTTCACACAAGTCTGTCAAGAGCTAATTTTGATCCAGAATGTTAAGCTTGAGTCAGCTTATAGAAAAGGACCTTCTTCTTCCATCACTTCATTCAGCTGTTATTGTTATGACTGTAGTCAGGGACGGTTTCAAGTACTATGCCACCCTGGGCTGCAGTATTTGTCGCCTTATTATTTCACTCCCTCCCCCGCAAATGTTTTTTGGACCGCAAATTTTACCGTTCCAAAATTTTGCCGCTTTGGGCTGCAGCCCAGTCAGCTCTTATGGTAAAATCGGCACTGTTATGTAGTATTTACCTTCTTGCTGTTTTACTTCTTTCATTCTTGTCTTTTGCTTTTATTGTTACATTCAAAGGGAAACTCAGTAAGATGCTATTGTTATTTGCTAGTTCGTGAATTCTTTATTCTTTCATGTCCCTAATAAGGTAATAATTTAAAGAATTTCCCATGAAAACAACCTAAGTCAGTTTTGAAATTTCAACTTCGCCACCAGACGGCAACGTAATTGCCGTTGTTCTGTTGGATGTTTTCATGGGAAGCTCAAACTCTTTAATTTTCAAAGTGCAGTTATTGACTATTATGCAACATTTGTTTGGAATAAAATTGGTGGAATTGGATTGTATGTGAAAATACCTATAAATTAACAGGTATTGGGGCGTTCTGACAAAATGACAAAATAATTTTGTCGTGACATAACAAAACCATGAGAAAACAAAACGACAGAACTCCAAACATGACAAAACTCTTGACATAAAAAAGAAAAAAGAAAAAAAAAGCTCGTCTGACAAAAATGACAAAAAATCGTTTTGTTTAACAACACTGGAATTAACTACTTATTTCTACTAAAACTAATTCGCTGAGTTCCAATTCGTTGTCCGAATTTCTCGGTGACTATCCGTTGCCAAGATATGCTAAAAAAATGGTAGAAATTGATTCAAGAAATGAACGTGTATGTATAGCTCACTTGGGAAGTGAGTCAATTCCACTACGTCCTGGTTCCGTAACTCTCGACACGATACTCGAAAGTGTAGATTCCATGGCCAGGGGTACGGTGTCTTAGGAGCCACTTTGGTCTGCATGCATCGCCATATGTTCCAACAGAAATTATTGGTTCCGTAACTCAGCGGTTCTTAAAGTGTGGGGCGCGACCCCCAAGAGGGGCGCAATGAAGGCTCTGGGGTGCCAAAGCTTGGTGTAAATAAAAATTGACTGTAAAATGCCAAAAGCGACTCACTTATAATATATAGTATGCTTACATGTAGGGGGCCCGGCTTACAGCTGGATTATGCAGGGAGGCTCGAAGTAAAAACTTCGAGAACCGCTGCGTAACTCATCGAAAAATTTTTGCCCAAAAAACGGCCTGATATTTTGCATAGAAAATTTTTCGAAAATTAAAGAAATTGAGTTGAAAACTTATTTCTTTTCAATTTTAGCCGCTGAGTTCAAATTCAGTGGTAATCTTCCGTTACCGAGTTATTCTAATAAAGTGCGCGAAAATCGTTCAAGAAATAACTCTAACTCTATTTGGGGGTTGGATTTGAATATGCCACAACAAATTGAGTCACTTCCACTTTCTCCTGGCTCCGTAGCGTTCTAAAATACTTTCAACGTGGAAATCCTTTGAAGTAAAGTATGGAGAGTTTTTTGAAATTCAAAAACTGGAGTTAACCATTTTTTCCTTCTCAATTTTGACTTCTGAATTCAAATTCATTGTCCGAATTTGGTGGTGACCTCCATTGCCGAGATACGCTCAAATAATGACTATAGCTATGAGCGCGCATCGTCGATAGAGTGAAGAGGGCTTATGGGCTTATGGGGGAGGGGGAAGAGGGCAAAAGTATTAAAAGAATGCTAAAAATTCTTTCACTCGTATATTTTCCCAGTTTTTCTTGGGGGCTGTCAGAGGATTTGGAGGGTTAGGTTCCCTTAGCTGTCCTATTTTAGCTTATATGATCAACTCAATTTGGAGGTAGAATTTCAAGTTGCCGCGAAAAGTTGAGTCATTTTCACTAGGTCACGGTTCCGTAGCGTTCTGAAAACAGTTCTGATTTATAGGGTAAATTTTATAGAGGCTGTTACGTACGCGTGTACTCTGTGTATTCAGGCGAGTAAATACTTCAAGATTCCACCACCGCCAGAAACAGAGTCGAGCTCTGCGTCACAAAACCGGGTCTTGCGTTTCGGCTATTGAGTGAACGTTTTTGTGTTGCGAGAAACAGCTTCGTGGTGCGAGGGTGGTTCGTTAGCTACTCGCGGACAAAGTCGGTATCTCTTGTATCTTTAACTACCCGGAGCAACGAAAGGTAGTCAAGCCAACTCGGGCAAGCTTCTTGCAATGGCAATTTTGCTGCAAGCATTTCCGGCTTCCTTTACGATCAGCTGCGAGCGATTCACTGGTTACCGGTGAACCCCATGTCGAAAATTCATCATTTTCGACTCGACATAGTCGAAATTTATGATAATAATCTCTCTATATACTAAAAAAGTAAAATCCGCCACCGCCGCCACCGCCGCCTCTGGAAAAAAAACGCACTGCGGGTTGCCTATCTAAAAATTCGAAGAATTGCAGGGGCAGATCAGCTACTTTCGAGGACATAATCTGGACATAATCTCTCTATCTCTCTATATACTAAAAGAAAAAAACGCACAACGGGTTGCCTAGCTGAAAATCCGAAAAATTGCAGGGGCAGATCAGCTACTTTCAAGGACATAATCTGTTCTAATATAAAGGATCTCCAAGTTTTAAGACATAACCGACATAAAGAGACATAAAATGACATAATTACCCATAATCTTCAAGATCACAAGTCGTTGCAGGTTGCCTACCCAGCCCCTTAATTGCTCAATTTTCCAGGGGTAGCCTACCCTCAGGAGGGGGTTCATGGTTGAGAAGGGAGCTCCTGAAGGGGGAGAAGGGCCCATGTGGGGGCGTGGGCTGTGGACGAAGATGAAGGCCCTGGGTGGGGCGGGAGTAAGAGGACCTGGTGGAGGAGAAAGTCCTTGGTAAGAGAGGGGACCTTGGAGAGAAATGGCCATAGTGCGGGAGGGGCTGGTGGCGGGGTGGGGTCTTGAGGGGGAAGGGCGCTCGGGGGAGGGGTGGTCATGGTTGTGAGAGCTCTTGGGTGGATGGTCAGGGACCTTCAAGGGGGTTGGAGGGCCATAGTGAGGACAGGGGCTCTGATGGGAGATGAAGCCCAGGGGGTAGTGGTGGGTGAGAGGTCCTTGTGGCGGAGGAAATCCTTCGAAAGAGAGGATGGCCATTGAGGAAGGAGGAGGTAGTGGTGGGTGAGGATCCTAGAGGGGCAGTAAAATTTTGGTAGATAAAGGTCCGAGGGTGTAAGAGGTACTCATGTTAGAGGAGGGAGCTCCTACAGGAGAGGAAAACCACAGTGTTGGCGGGGACTGTAGAGGGAGGTGAAGGCCTCGAGTGGGAGGGGGGTAATGGTGAGTAAGAGGTCCTGGTGAAGGAGGAAGTCCTTAGTGAGAGAGGCGGCCGGGAAGGCGAATGAAGGCCCTGGTGCGGAAGGTTCTGGTCCCGGGCAGGTGGTCTTGAAGGGGAGGGTTCTTGCGAAGGAGGGTTGGTCATGGTGGTGGAAGCTCCTGGTTGGAGGACCAGGGTATCTTCGTGGTGGTTGAGCAAGGAGGCCGTAGGGCGATGGAGCCGCAGAAGGGGATGGCTGTAGAGAGGGACTAAAGCTGCCATTGGAGAGGTCGTAGTGATGGGTGAAGAGGTCTTGGTGGGGGTGTGGTACGTGAACAGAAATGAAGGCCATAGTGGTGTGGGGTGGTCGAAGGACGTGGTCCTAATGGAGGGCACTCGGGGTGGAAGTGGGTGATCGGGGGAGACTAGGTGGAGGACAATGGCCATTGTAGGGGAGGCGTTTGTGGCTGAGGAGGGCTGCGACTGTTGAGGTGTGACCGTGGAGGTGGAGGGGTCGTGGTGGAGAAGGAGGGGGTCGTGGTGGTGGAGGAGGAGGAGGCTCGTGATGAAGAAAGGATGGAAGGGGGTTCATGGTGGAAGATTGAGGACTGCTGATAGAGGGGGAGCAAAAGAAGCACAAAGCAACCCTCAACTCAGGAACAAAAGTTTCAGACCAAACACTGAGGACTGTGACAGATGGACGAGGCGCGAAGCGGCTAGGGGGCGAAGCCCCCTAGTAATAGTAATAATAATAATTTAATACAACTCTAATATGATTCAACTGTATTAATTAATTGTAATTAATCAACTGTGATTAATTAACCTTTCAACTCTCTGCTCATTTTCCCAAACGGAAGAGATACATTTCTCTTGAATGGGGCGAGTAGTAGATATAAATGTACGAAGGAAGAAAAGTTCCCTTCGGTTTGTCGATAATCGCCTCCGGAAATACATTCGGAGTAGAAGTAGGTCAAGTTGTGAAAACGGGGCTTTTGATGGGGGACGGGTGAAATGAAATGCGGTGGTGTTACTCGAATGCACCTCGCTGTTACAACATCCTTCATGTGGTTGTGCACACATGGGCTGAAGGGTATATGCGTACGCGGCTTTTCAACATTTATTAAATTCTTTCTTGCTTGTTCTCCCATGAGATGGTGTGTTCAGTCCTAGTGTAAATTTATTGCCATGGCAGTTCGTGCTGTGAATATGTCGGTTTTAGAATTCATCTAGTAAGACTTACCTGATCTTTTTCGCAGATTAGATACTAAATTCGAAAATATGTCGGTACTGTATTGCAAACACCCGTGATAACGTGAGGTACACGATATCGTTGGGTTGAATTTATTTCAGCAGGTAAAAATTTTGAAGGAGTATTGATAAAGGTGGTTGTTGGCATTTGGGACTGCGTAGATTAGAATCATTTCTTTCACTCACTGCGCTCTTGGAATTTGAGTTTATACTGAAATTTTCACAGTTCTTACCATTTGAGCTATTGATATTATGAGAGGGAACAAGGAGGGGCTGAAGTCCACAAAACAAGTGTCTACAGGATCAAATGCGACACTTGTCAATCACGACTTCGTAGTCGAATTCGATACTCGACTTCCATCCAAAAATCGAGTTACCGGGTCGACATCGATTTTTGGATAGAATTCTACATCGAAGTCGATGCACAAGTCGATGTCAACACAATAAGTTTGTTTTTATATCGAAGTCGAGTATCGCATTCGACCGCAAAATTGTGACGGTAAAGTGACTACTTTCGGAACTCTCTCTAGGGTGATAGATACTTACAATGGAGATAAAATCATACTCACTTGTTATAAATGTAAAGAAGAAACCAGACATTTTAAGATGCCTTTTTCACATCATCAATGTACCATATGTGGAGAATATAAGAGATAAATATTATTAAGTCACTTTTTTATTTTGAAAATGAATAATATTTGAGCATTGGTAGGTCTCAACTCCTACATGAGAAACACAGAGAGAAAGGTTGTAGTTGTTGGAATTTATACAATTTTAGGTATAAAAGTACGTGTGCAAACATCTCGCACGTGATGGAATTAGTGAGAAAATTGAGGATTTTACTTTGATGTTCAATAAGGAATTATAGGGTCCAGCACTGCGGACCCTCGGTGAGAATTAGAGGAATTTCAGATTATTTTAGGTAGGTCAGAAATGTTTAAAAAGTGACTAGGGAGAAAGGTGAGTGCACTCAAACTAGAGATCTTGAGTAGATAAAGGTTAATTCTAAACTGTCTTCAAAAACCTGAAAAATCACCCTAAAAATAGGAGAAACCACAGTGACAGTGAACATAAAAAAGACTGCACAAAATCATTAAAATATCTACCAAATCTTCACTTTTTTTTCAATTTTTTCATTTTTAAAACTGTCTTTAGAAACCTAAAAAATAACCCCAAAAATGGAGGTGGCGTGACGTGACACACAACATACAAAGACTATACAAAATCACTGAAATATATAAATTTTTCTACCAAATTTCCACTTTTTTCAATTTTCTCATTTTTGAAACTGCCTTCAAAAACCTAGAAAATGACCCTAAAAATAGGAGAAACCATAGTGACAGTGAACATACAAAGACTATACAAAATCACTAAAATATATACATTTTTCTACCAAATCTCCACTTTTTTTCAATTTTCTCATTTTTAAAACTGTCTTCAAAATCTTGGAAAATCATTCTAAAAATGAGGGTGGCGTGAAGTGACACACAACATACAAAGCTTATCTACTGATATGAGTCAAAATGATACTTGTGAGTGAGGTAAGGTTTGGTAATTCGAGAACGTTTGGATCGCAGTTCTTGCCTGCAAGTGCATTTGATTCAGGACTAGTAATCTTTGCCAACTAGTGCCGGCATTAGACCCCCCCCCCCCCTGTGGTGCAAAGCTAAAAATCCTCTCGTAAGTCAGTTCTCAAATGGAAAAACTTTTTGGCGGGGGGGGGGGGGCTTTGTAACGAATGGCGGAACCTCTAGTTTACAGTTACTGATGTCACGATATCTCTAATATATATAAAAGTGTTTGTTCGTATGCTTGTTAGAGGTTGGCGGGTGAACTGTAAGAGCTGGGAAGTTTGTAATTTCTGGATGTGTTCGTATGAATTCTGAATAGGTTTTAAGATATAAAAAATTTCGGTACCCATATTCTGCCCCCTTTGGAACCATTTATTTATTTTTTTACTTGGACGTTTCAGAAGTGTTTTACATACATTATGTTGAAATTTGGTGGCAGTAACTGCTTCTCTTCAGACATTATTAAGGGACAGAAGTCCCTAATCTTTAATATGTATAAACGTGTTTGTTTATCTCTGCCCCTTTTGACGGATCCAGAGGCGTTAGAAATATGGTATCCACCTCTTTTGGCCATCGCAGACTCTAAATTCAAAATTACACGCAACTCTGCCCGGGGTCCCACTTTCTTCCTGTTCTGTGGGGATGCTGATGGTGCTAAGGGGAGCGCCTGGATTAGCGCTCACTGGTCTTCCTGGGGGTAGATCTGCGTTCTCTGGGGTCTTTTGCCTACGGTGGGTCTAGGTGACTGCTAGTGTAATATAAACTTATGGTGCATTTTGTACAGAACACCACTTCTAACGCCGGTCCTGATGCCGACTGTGCAAAAAAAATTATGTGATCTTGCTCATCTTCTTGACAATTATCGCACCAGTTGCTGTCGAAGAGAAAAAAATGACCTTGCACTCCTTGAAACCATTAGCTTAACTGTATACAAATGTATAATAGAGTGGGATGGATAGTATACCCAGGTCTATCTTACCCCAACCAATTCGTAGGTATTAATCTGAATTTACTTTATTATCCTTACTAAACCACATTTTAAAGTTTTGAAAAAATTCCTGATTGAAAATATCCTTTTTTAATTTGGAAAAAACCGGAAATTTTCATTAATTTCACCTATTATTTGTAGACAAGCATGATCGTTCAGCTGGAAAAATAATTTTTCAAAGGAATTTTAACCTATTTTGGAAGCGAATAATAGACATTTTCCCCTCAAGTATACTAAGACACGTAAATTAATTTTTAGCTTTCAAGAAAAATCACTAGAAAAACCAGTGACGTAGCCGGGCCTTAGTTGGGGGGGGGGAGAAGTAATTTTTGTGGAATTTTTGGTACCAAATTTAGAGCAACATGATGCTCCTTTTCTAATTTGCTCTCAACCCGAGCCCTGGAATCCGCCCTTTCAAGCATTACCTCAGAGACATCGGGGGGCCGCTAGAGCTGTCTTAGCCCTCTTCACTTCGTGCCGAAAAATCGGCCTAGGTCGAAATCTGGCGAATTGCTACGTGGGATCGAACCCGGGAGCTCCGCGCTATCCACTCGGCCAACCAGACCTCAGCAACATGATGCTGTATTCAAATGTCGAAATAAATAATATCACAGTCGATGAATCCTAGATGTCGACATCATTATTTTTTTCAGAACTGCAATTCTTCAAAAGTCTTTTTTTACCTTGGAGGGCGGGGGGGGGGCAAAACCTTTATGCTCCTACGCCACTGAGAAAACCCATACACATATTTCCAAAGACTCTCCGATAAAAATTATTCGGTTCAGGCTAACGAAGCAACATACTCTTCTTCTCAGACCATTTTTTCAACTTTTTTGAACGGCCGATCTTTTTAGAACACTCGAAGACAAGGTAAGTCATTGAAATTTTTGTTTCAAGATGCGAGCTTTCTTGTCAACCCTCTTCGAGTAGCGAAGTTACTTGTCTCCTCCGATCGACCAGGTAGGACATCAGTTCAGTTTCAGTTAAGTCACAGTCACAGCATTTTTCTTCGGCCGAGTGGATAGCGTGCTGGTCTCAGAATCCGCAGGTCCCTGGTTCGAGCCCACGTAGCAACTCGCTACATTTCGACCGAGGCTGGTTTTTCGGCAAGATGAGAAGAAGGCTAAGACAGCCCTAATAGCCTCCCCGACGTCTCTGTGGTAATGCTCGAGAGGGCGAATTCCAGGGCTCGGATTGAGAGTAAAATTAGGAAAGAGAAGTCACAGTCACAGTTTAGCATTCGAAGATCTGCTTTTACTATTGATCGGATCTACGCGCTTTTTCTAAAAACCCTCGTTTCTATGATTTCAAATGCCCTTGCTCTGTTACGGACTAAACATTTCTCTCGTACAAATTTCGAAAAACTCACACTCAATTTTTTTAGTAGTGAAGAATATTCAACAAGTTTACAGAGCAAAAGCATCAAAATTTACTGAAGGGGATGACTTTTGTCCAAGATTATAGACACCTTATTCAGGGCAAAAGCACTGATATCCACGACTATAAACAAAACAGCTTAAAGAATTTCCTTTTACATAGAATTTTTGAAAATTGCGTCATCATATACTTCAGTGACTATAGATCTGGCACTTGGATCGTGTTCAGGAATCAAAACGGTACTAATATTGCTATTTGTTGGACTGAAACATGTACAAAGCATAGGTATATCTTTTCATCAGTCAACTATTGACCACGATATGGACTGAAAACCCCGGTATTAGAACTTTACGCCATCCCTTCTGAAAATACGAAGTCAATGACAGCAAATTGAACTTCTTAACATAAAGGTACTTCCTGTTTTCCTGAATAATAATACAACTTTATTGGGAAAATACAAATAAAAACAAACATTAAAAAAATATGGCAGGTGTTGAACAAGATGGTAAAACCTCCCCATAATTTTTCCATTGGAAATGTGATAATTGTCCTGTCTGATGAACTGGATTCGCAGGTGCGGATTTAGAAAGAGGAGATGGAGGGGGGGGGGGGTATACAGTAGTGGCGGTGACCTTCGTGGCGGGTAACGAGCGTACAATTCATCATGTTTATTCCTTTTTTCCCTATTATTGCGTTATAAATATTCATCCAAGGGGGGCATGTACCCCATGGCCCCCTTGGATCTGCCACTGTGGATTGGTGGAACTGTTACTGATGTTATTGTGTAACCCAAAGATACCCCTCCCCCCAGAGAAATCGAAAACTAGGGTTCAAAATTTCAAGGCCACCCTTCCTCTCCCCAATACAGGATGCTATCAGTTCTTTAGAAGTAAAATTTTACATTTTATTATTTCAAAGTTGTGGGTAAATCACCATTTCTAGAACGCATTTTATGCTTATTTTTCGGTCTGTGACTGAATTCCGTCATTGAGTGTAACATACATAAATGTTGACAAATTATAGGATACCAATTAAATAAATTGTAGATTGACTCGGCGATACAGGTCACAGGCCTCGAAAACCTATAAATTGAATACCGTGTAAATATGATGACCATTATTTAACCATTACTTTCTTTAGTATGATCATGACCCCCCTTTGGTAGAATCCCAAACCATCTGACCCTAAAATTATCCTCAAAATCGAATTCAGCACGTATCAACTACTACGTTGAATTTCATCTCCATTATTCCAAACTAGTTTTTGAAACCATCCTTCGATGTCACTGACTTATATTGCGGACTTAATTTGCCTTTTTGTCTCAAGTATGTAATCTCCCTTCGATTGGGTACATCCATAACTTATCCTGAGTACGTGTAGACATGCTTGTTTGCTCTTATATTTGAAGGGGCGAAGATACGATATTTGAAGGGTACAGGGAAAGAGGCAGGTAAGTCACTTTTGAGGCGAAGCGAGAAAAATGAAAAACAGTTTGTTTACATACTTGGTTCTTTTACCTGTACGTGAATTTTGAAACCTGTTTTTCTGAACTTGAGCATCCGTTCAGGTATCTTACCATAGCTCAGCTACTTCTACTCATTACTCCCGTTCCAACAGTATTAATAACTCAGTTTCGCCAAAAAAGTGACATTTACCTGCTTCTTTCCATGTACCCTTCATTTGAAGAAATTATCCACAACATGAATGAACATTTCTTTTAGCATTGCTAACAAACTGGTGGAATTTTTTGGTAATAATAGAAGACAGTAACGGCAATTAATGAAAATACAATCACCACCTACATCAACATCCATATTCTAAAATACCATATATTAAAATAAGCATCATTCAATATGAGGCCAGTTGTGGGACAAAATTTGGCTGGCAAGTGTAAGACAACCTCAAAGTTGGCTGTAGCTATCAAAATCCCTCTCTTTTCCAATGAAAAAGAAGATAATTTATGTGACTGGTAACTGTCAACTCTATAAAATAATGAAATATAAATCCTTAAAAATAATGTTATTCTCCGTGAGGATTTGAATCCTTGGAAGCCCCTGTTCCTTTGAACTGATTTTGCTTCAACTTCACAGAAACTTTTCTTTAAATTATTGGAGCCGATCGGGGGCAGATGTCCTATAAAAATTTCCAGAGCTGGAAAATGAGAATCACTATAAGAGCATGTATACCCTTTTAATCTGAGCTCGCTGGCTTCGTCCCATATTTTATTTATTTGAGTAAAGATAATCCTGAACCCGTGTACAGTATTTTACCTATTTGCGCCCTTGAAGTAAAATGGCAAATGTGAATTCTGATTCTTTACCCTTCAATTATTACAGCAAAAACGCGAAAATGGGGTTCTAGAGTCACTGAATTCGTTTTTGAGCACTGGGCTCGCATGTCTTCAAGAAGTAAAGCTGATGCGTAAAAAATGGTGTGCGCAATTATGCTGCTTCTGCGTCTTCTCAAGTAAGCGTAATACTCGTGCAACCCAAAATAAAGGAGGTTCAGATGAATTCCAAGATTCAAATGCGTATCTAAGTACTAATAACATGGTTCTAAACCGTACCAACATCGTCACGATGGTGGTATGAAATCCACCGCCATCTACAGCCCATTAATTTGAATTTCGGGGTCGCAACGCCCATCACGATGTGACAGCGATAAGCATTAGCAAAGGCTTTTAAATTCTCCGGGGGAGCACGTCACTCGAAGAGAGTGCAAACCTTTCTTTGTACTCTATTAATCATGTTGATGTTGATTAAATTGTTTTTTGAGCAGAGAGAAAAAAGTTCGTCTATTTGGGCAACACTGCGGCAAAGTCTCTCCCTTGTTGGCGCGCGAGGGATGCTGAATGAACTTGTTGCTAGGTTACGGAAGACCAACCGTATAGATATCAACTTACGTGATTTTTGATAACGTGTGTATCCACGAGGGCAATCTGCTGTTTCTGAAATTTGAAAACGTAACTTCCAACTTACCATGTAACGAGTAAAATTTTAGTTGGTCTTTTAAACGGTAATATTTATCAGGATTGGATAACAAGAAAAAAAAATTCTTCGATGTCTGCAGAGTCTAAAATATAAAATTTTGTTCGTTTAAACCTGAACATCTAGCGGGGTGGGGTAAATTATCTGGAAAGGCAGTTGCTCCTTTCAGCACTCCTACTGTATCACTCAATCGTCACAAAGTTGTACCCAATTTCAGCGGAGTCTTCATATGAAAGTGTTACCGAGTCTTGAGCATCTCCGTGAAAAGGTTTAAAAGTTTCAAAAAGTCTGTACGAAGTTTATTCGTGGAGAGTCATAAGGATTGTAAACGCGTTTTGAACAATTCATTTTGCTACGAGGGGTTAGTGAAGTTCAAGTTAATGTTCTGCCAATTTACTACATATTAAAGTTGCATCTTGACAAAAACGTTTTTCTTGGTAGTGCCATCATCAGTTGTCTTACAATTAATGTTATCACAGAATGTGGCTTATAATGCAGGTTCAGCTGTCACAGTAATTGAATTAAGTATTTCATAAATTTCACTCCACTTTTGAGTGTATCTCGGCAACGAATAGTCGTCGCCAAATTCTGACAACAAATTCGAAGCCTTAACAGCATTATCATTGACCTCCTTTCCATGGCCATAGCAACTTTTTTGTTGGCCTTGGCAGCAGTCCTCAGTTACCTTTTTACATAATCCTTTCCTTGTCCTTGACAGTCCTTTCCAGTGCTGTTGGTCGAAATAATTTTTTTGGCAAACGAATGTTACATTCTTTCTTTTGTTTCTGCGTGAGGTTTTTGTTATGACCGCGCCAAAAGTTTCCGATATTTTTATTCTTTTCCAGTCACTAATACACAAAAATTTTGTTTTGTTTTGGGTTTTGGCTAACAACACTTGTATGCACAACTCGACAGTTGTGGATCTGGGCCGGATTTAGCATTCTCGCGCCTCTAGGTAGAATAAAAATTGCCGCCCCTCAGTATTTCGTTCACACCCCTTACTTTTTTTTTTTAAAGAAAAAGTGTTGAAAATTTGTCGCCCCCCAAAATCTGCCGCTCTAGGTACGTGTCTATGTTGCCTATACATTAATACGGCCCGGTAAAAATGCAACTCATTGAACACTCGTGAAAGTAGAATTGCACTTTCTGATATCGAAGGGGTATTTTTGACACCAACAGGCTGAAATTTAGTGACACTAGCACGTCTGCTGTAGGCATAATCTGTATAAATTCAAGTTCGGATGTCAAAACCGTTTTCGCAGTGTTCTTGAAAGTATCAGTATGATCAATGAAAGAAAATTGATCCATTTAATTGCACTTTCTTTTCGGCAAGAATTTTATTTTAGTTATTTTCTTTAATGTATATACTGAGTATAACTGAGAGAATAGCTTTTCCCGTTTGTGTACCAAAATAAAAGACATGAAAATGCCAAAAAAGGAACAGTTTGAGAACGTTACCGAAACGATAAAAGAAAAAGAGCTAAATCATATGGACTGGCTTCGTGTCGGGGGAAGCGTTACCCAGAGACGAAACTTGACTTTCAGTCGGGAGGGGGGTGGAGAAGGAAAATTTGCCGACAAATATTTTTTTAAATTTGCCGATTTTTTAATTTAAATATTTTTCAATTTAAAAAAAAAAAATAATAATAAACAAACGAACAAACGTTCTGAGAAAATGAAACATTCAGATGAACAGTTTCAAAATTTGCCAACTGCCAGATTATTGAAGGCAGGGAGACGTACCGATAAGGGGGCAGGGGCAACGGGAAAGTTTACCATTTCAGTCAGGTGAGTTGAAAAAATCTAACACGTTAAAAGTTTTTTTTTTTTGCTTCGATATTAGGGAATTGAGTTGAGAGGTTGGAAAAACCCAAAAGTCAAAAGGTTTTTCTTCTTTTGCATTGATACTTGGAAATTTTGAGTTGAGTCAGTTGGGCCTTTCACATTTACCCCCCCCCCTTCCCTCAAGAAAAACTCTTCGGTACGTCCCTGGACTCCAGAACTCAGAATGGGATCCCAAAGAGGATAGACTATCGACGTTAATTACTGACCTTAAGGGTAGTTGAATTCGAACATGCGCTAAATTTTGAATCTGATTCAAGCTTAAAAGACACCCCATAAAGCGAAATGGACAAGCACTAATTAATTTTTACAAATCGAGTAGACTATTGAAGTGGAGAGTTCTTATACGATCTTAAATTCAAATTAGCAGACTGTTTTTGAAAATGCTAAAGATCGCTGATTCATTTTCATCATTACAAACATCCTAATCTCTTGAGAAAGGGTTAAATCGTCAAATGATGTCGAATTTTCAAAAGCAGCATATATGATTTTATAAAAAATGATAGTTGTTTTATTTCCATTTTCTTGTTTGCGGGAGGGGGGGGGGCTATTACAAACTCAGTAAGGGCCCTTGGACCTTTGATTGGACTTCATCATTCTTAGGTTAAATGGCAATTTTCGCGAGTAATGTTGAAGAAAAACTGATTAAAACTTGCATCTTTACGAGCCAACAATTGCAGTCTAAAGATTGACAAAAATTAATTGACGTTTAAAACCCAAGTAATCTATTGAAACAGCGTCTATTGTAATTCCTAATTTAAGTTCAATTTCATAGTTTTTCACTTTTAAAGACTAGAATGTTCCCCTTATAATAACTCATACTTGGATAATTTTGAAATTTTTTCTCCAATTTGAATTTTGGTAATTTGATGGTTATGAAAATGTTGAAAGATTAAATCAATTCGTTCAATTTTGACTCTCATTTTGATGTTTGGGGCCTACCCGAGAGTTAATATCGAAAATTTTTCACGTTGATGGAATTTCCTAACTAGGCGACCTCTCCTCTCCCCTTCTCCATTTCTATATTTGATTCGGTTAGCGGAAAGTCAATTTTAATTACGTCTGGAGACCAGTTTTGGCATTTGAAGCCTAAATCGGAAATCCAAGAGGAATCTGAAGAAGTTTTCGTATTCAGCAACCCAGGAAATTCTAATACTTTATTCGATTTCCTAAAAATCAATTTTGAATTTTGGGGCTCAAATCGCAGTTTAATAAGAGAGCTCATAGAAGCATTCGAATTCAGCGATGCTAAAAACTGCTTGTATTTTGATTCGTTACTTATTTTCCAAGAATAGAGAACTCTAAAAGTCAATTCAGGGTTTAAAGAAGAATCTTCTGGTGAAATTTTCGAAATCAACGACCCAAAAACTCCTATTTTAGTGATTTGTCAAGTTTAGCTCTAGTCTTGCTTAATGAGAGGGATGTTTTTTTACCGAAAAAGAAACGAGACCTTGCCTCAGAGATGCCGAATTAAGGAAAAAAACTGTCATTCATTTCCCATTAAGAATCGGCTCATCTTCATTCTTTGCGAAAAAGAAAAAAAAAGAGGAAAATGAGAGTGAATGCATTCCTCAATTCAGCATCTCTACTTGCCTTTTGAAGACCCAGTTTGTCCCACGTCGATCGGACTATGGAATAAACATGGGTGTGGGGATTATCATTTTAGCGTTTTTATTCACTAACAAGGTCGGATTTACCTGACTGGTCGCTATGTGCTAATCCAAAAATATACGTAAAATAAATCCCACTTTATTCGTTTTCAATTTTTCATCCCCCAAGCACTTACATTTGCTCACATGAGCATACCCTTATCTAGGAGGGTAGGCTGGAAGGATGTTAGAAATACTTGAGAGGAACACACCGTTATTTACTCTTGGTGATATTTTTTTCTGAATTTCCTCTGATTCGTCTCCCAAGTTGATTCCAATAGAATAAAAAGAAAAAAAAACCTACAAAGTTTCAGGTTAATCGGATGAGAGGAATCCGTGCTACAAGCTCCCTTTCGTTCTTATGGGAAAAACACATGGAGTTTTGACTTTTGTTTCAGACTAAATTTCCCTCCTATATTCACCAGGACCAAAACCCGTAAATTAAACAATAGAACATTTGCTATCGGACTCAGCTTGTGACACTGGAAAATAAGTCTTTTGCTTTCAACTTTTAGAATTTAATAAAATGTTCAACTTGCTCAAATTTTAGACTCTAGGTCGAACAAAGAACCTAGTAACAACAGAATGGTCATGGAAATTCGAAATTAAACGTTTGTTACCGACTTTCAGATTTTCGAATTGTCTTCCATATTTCAGCTTTTGTTTTAACCGTTCAGATAACGTTCGATACTCAGCTTAAAATCTACCTTCGGATTTTAACTGACTATAGTCTTTGACAGGAGTCCGGGGTACTCCATTTTCAGAAACGAAATTTGACTTTCAGTTTGGGGAGGTGGAGAAGAAAAATTTGCCGACAAATATTTTTTTAAACTAAAACTTCGCTGACAAAATTTTAAAAAAATTATAAATTTGCCGATTTAAAAAAAAAAAAGTGAAACAAACAAACAAACAGACATTCATAAAAAATGAAAAATTCAAATAAACAGTTTCTAAAATTGCCGACTGCCAAATTATTGGAAGGGGGGTGTTTCAACCCCCATACCCCCTATAGTTTCGCTCCTGGTATTACGGTTTTCGAGCGTGTTAATGTCAAAATAAATTTCCATAGAAATGATTACTCAGTTCCTTCTCAAATGTAACACGTAACATTTTCCCGTTTGTGTCCCATTGAAACGAATTCCGCTCCCCTCCCCCCTCCCACGTGTTAGAAAGAATTCATAAGTTGGGTATCCTTGGCCAGCCCCAAGTGAGCTCTTTCTTCAAAAAACTCCTGGCTACGGGCCTGAGGAATTCGTCAGGCTGTCAGGCGTGAACAATGTACCGAGCACGATGGCACGAACGAACGCAGGCGAACAGGCGCTCTCGAGCATGAATGAATATGAATGAGAATCTATAGCTTATCGGTACACCAAAGGATTCCTGCTTGATCGTGCTCGATTGCATTAGTCATGTCTAAGCCTCTGTATAGAATACAGATGTCTAAGTATAAGGATAGAGCTTGAATCATTAGTTCAAACTTTGACTGGTGACGAACACTACATCATTTTTGTTCGTTCGCGTGCGTTCCTGTTCGAGTCCATTTGCATTGCATTAGTTCGCTGATGTTTTTTGTTCCTGTTCGTTCGCGTTCGTTTCCATTTGTTCGCGTTCATTCGCAGATGTTCGTGTGACTTGAACCTAGGTGATCGCAAATCAAGCATCTGACCCATTTCTAGCGCCTCGATTATCCGCCGGGTAAGTAGGATTCGAAATTCATCTGCATGTGAAAACGATGGGGAATTAATTAGTGAAAGCGACATCGATTTATCAGCAAATTCTGTGTACATATATTAAAAAATTGTCAAATTATTTAAAGAATTGACATACTGTCAAACTACCTAAGTCAAATCTACGTCGATCTGACATGATGGCACGTCAGTTTTAGGTTTTACACTTCGACGTGGAATGGACGTCGATTTTGTGTAGGTTGTGAATCTTCCTTCTTTAATACCAAATCGACCTGATTTTGTGCAGTGAAATCGACGTAGCTTTTATTCGTGGATTTGACGTTAACCGACATCAACAGGTTGACAGTTTGTATAATGTTGGCGTTGAACGTCAGTTTCGAAGTCTTTTGTGCGTCGAGTGAATGCTCTTACCTCTCGTAGATGGAGATGTGCACAGCACGATGTATACGTAGGAAAGGAACAATGACAGTGAGGTTGCAGATTGCTAGATGAACACTGGGTCAGTTTGCACGATGGTTTGACGCGAAAATATGTATATATTGAGGATATTGGATCGTTTTTAAGTCTTGGGCAGGTTCCATTGGTGGAGCATTTAACGACGCACGCATGCCAAATTGGCTCCTCAGACACCGCACTTCTGGCTCTGGAAACTACCCATTCGAGTATCGTTTTGGTGGCCGGAGGGACGTCTTGAGGCTGGCCCGGGCCTCCATTTCGCCTCTTCTTGGTTCGGATTCACGTTTTCTGCCAGGGCCACTACGGGGCACCCTACTGACCAGTGGCGGTTCCTCCGAAGAATCTAAATTTAGATTCTAAAACACGTTCAAAAGAGTCTTAATGAGGTCTTGAAAATTCTTCAGTACATTTGGAAAAATCTTAAAGATTTCAAAGGCTTTTGAATTTGTCTGAATACGAATTTTTCTAAAAGAATCTCAATCAAATCTGAAACAGGTTGAAAACTGCACATATGTGAGGGCGCATACGAAAAGGGACCAGTTGACGTAAAGTAAAATGTTACAGGAAAAGCGTTTAAAATTGATTTTTTTTTTTGTAATTACCGTTCTGTTACTTATCGACATTTCAACCGTGAAGGTCATCCTACACACTACCACGCGCTCCCCTAATCTCTTGTCTGTTCTTTTCGGAAACAAGTTTCAATGTTTTCCAAAGAATTTGAATGTTTGATGATCTCCGAACAGAGTTGGGCGTTATTCGAATAATGAGACGTCATTCGAATAATAAGACGTTATTCGAATAATAATCATGAATAAAAGTTCAATCATTATTCGTTATTCATTATTCGTCAACACGTAAAATTATTCATCAATCATCATTCAGTAAAATGAACATGTGAATAATATTCGTCAATCATCGTTATTCGTTATTCATTGCGGACCCAGTAACAAATAAAAAAATTTAACGAGGATCAGAGGCGTAACCAGGATCTTCCCAAAGGGGGCCGGGGGAAAA
This sequence comes from Acanthococcus lagerstroemiae, assembly GCA_031841125.1. Lineage (NCBI taxonomy): Eukaryota > Metazoa > Arthropoda > Insecta > Hemiptera > Eriococcidae > Acanthococcus > Acanthococcus lagerstroemiae. Next base: position 34,798,917 of record CM063108.1, on the reverse strand, counting down.
ATAAGATTTTCAAGGGAGAAAAAGTCGAAAATTGAAGTATTTTTTAAAAATCGTCAATATTAGAGGACTCTGTAAAAATATTGGGGTGGGGGAATTTATTTTTGGGGGGAGAGGTATTTTTCTTGGGGAAATATATATATAATTTTTTTTTTTTGGGGGGGGGGGGTTAAACTATTATTTTTGGGGGTACCCCTCGTCTTACGACACACGCTACGCAACTAGGTAAGTAGTTTCATGTCTTACCTTATCCCGGTACTATAGGTAACGGCGAAAACTGGGTACCTATCCACAATAAAAAATTTTTATCCCCCCCCCCCCCCCCGCCATTCTACATGGTGTATTCTACGCGTAGAATAAAAAAATCTACGCCAGTTTATTCTGTGGTACAACCCTGATGCGAAATGAACGAGAGAGGAATCAGTGATACCGATATAAAGTTTCAAAACATGTATGTATAGTAATCCCTAATCTTACTGGGGTAATTAGAAAGTAAATAAAGTTTTTCCAATTTTCTCGGAGGGGGAGGGGGCGAATGACTACGCCAGGGGAAGGCAACGCCCCCTGGCCCCTCTTTGGCTACGGGTCTGATTTCATTATTCGCGTGATTCGATGTTATTGAATACTGATTACTGAATAATGAATGACTACTCGTTATTCATACTTACGACTAACGAATAAACTATTTTTGTTATTCGTTATTCATGCGCTTATGAATAACGAATAAAATATTCATTATTCATGAATATCGAATAAAGGTTGCGTTATTCATTATTCAGTATTTGAATATTATTCTGCCCAACTTTATCTCCGAAGAATTTCATCGGAAAACTTTGGGAAGATTCTCCAATGATTTTCAAGAAATTTCATCGGAATTTTCGGAAGAAAATTCTGAAACTTTTCGGTGAGTCTTTTCGGAAATTGTTGGAAAGTATTTCCGATGTTTTCCAAAGGATTTCAAAGTTCAATGATCTCCGGAGAATTTCATCAAAAATCTCTGGGTAAAATCTCCAATGGTTTTTAAAGGAATTTCGACGGAAATTTTTGTGAAAAAAATTCCGATAATTTCAGAAGAATCCTATTGGAAATTTTTAGAAAAAATTACCAATGTTTAACAAAGAATCTCAACAAATTATTTCGAGAAAATTTTCTGGTAAATTCTGTAGAATTTCATATGAAATATTCGAGGGAGAACTCGGATGATGGTTTTGAAGAATTTTATGAAAAATCGTCCCAAAAAATGTTCGATGATCTCCGAAGGATTTCATCGAAAATCTTCGGATCCAAGTCCCTTAAACGGTAAGAGTAGACAGGCATTCATGCAGTAGGAAGCAGGATAAGTTGCCTACATTATAAGATTAGAGGTTCCCAGCGAGAAATGTATTCAACAGGTACATAGGTAACTTATCCTGACAACGGGTAAATCTATTTGCCTACTCTCGCATTTGAAAGAGCAAGAAGAAAATATGCCCACTGCCCAGTATTCATGGAAAATTGTTTTCGAACAATTTAACTTTACATAACATGCTATTTTCTTTTGTACTTTTTTTTTTTGAAATTTTTGAAAATTTGGACTTGCCTCTCTTAAAACTGATATCTCGCTGAATTTTCAAGATAGCGGTCTGGGGTTTATTTTATTCGATTTCTAAGGGGTTTTTGCCTACATTTAGCCAGAAAAGTAAAAATCTTACTGTAAACTGGTTCCTTTTCGTATGCGCCCTCACATATCTTAGAAAAAGTATTGAAAAATCTTGGTGATTCTCACACGAAACTGATGAAGTCATGAAAAGTCAAAATCAAACGTGTAATAGTTTCGAATGAGTCCTCTCCAGTCATCTTTCGGAGATAACGAATTGGCAATTTTAGGTGCTCACATGTAGAAAATTCACACAACATGCAATGAGGGGTGGTGTCTAGTACTTTGTAAAGTTTAATATGGGGATCCAATAATTGGTACCAAAAGTCGCTAAATTCAGTTTTGGTAACATTTTGGCGTTATTCCCCCGAACTGTGACGCACACCGATGGGAAGGAGGTAGAAGATGCCAGTTGCGGTAACCACACAGAAAAAAAAATTGAAGATTGTGGAAATTGGGTCGTGAGAAGAAAAAAAAATTCAAAGATAGACAACTTTTCAAAATTTGACCATAACTCAGCCCCTTCAAAAGTAAGAGTATGCAAACGTATCTATACAAATATTGTCGGGGTGGGCTGCCTACTTACCAAGTGGAAGGGGGTCATCGCAAAAGAGTATTTCTCCTTCTAAGCCGCCTCTGTTGGACACCACGGACCCCAAGTATGTGAAGTCATGCACTACTTTTATTCCATTCACATCTGCCATCCCTGTTTGGTTGTCATTCGTGCAGTCGATGATCATAATTTTAGTTTCGGACTTTATTATCAGGCCCGCCGTGGCACTAGTTGCCTCTACTCTCTTCAGTAGTTCCCTCAGTTCTTCTATCGTTGTACCTAGCAGAGTGCTATCGTCTGCATATCTCAGGTAAGATATTCGTTTTCCTTCTAGCGATACTCCTCCTTCACATCCATCCCGGGCTTCTCTCATAACCCACTCTCCGTAGGCGTTGAAAAGGATAGGGCTGAGTATGCTTCCCTGTCGTACTCCTTTGGTGGTTTTGAAGTGCTGTGTGAGTTCTCCTTCCACTCTCACTAGAGCAGAGTTGTCTTCGTATAGGCTCTTAAGCAGAGCAATCAGGTGCTTTGGTACTCCTAGTTTTGTTAAACAACTCCAGAGTATCCGCCAGTTGATATTATCGAGCGCCTTTTCGTAGTCAATAAAGCATAAATACGCTGGCTTGTTGAACTCCCGAGCCTTTTCTATCACCTTGTGAATATTGAGAATTTGCTCTCTCGTGCCTCTGCCATAGACGAAACCAGCCTGTTCTGGCGGTATCTGTGGGAGGATGTACGCCTTAATCCGTTCGTGCAGGATGTTGAGTGAAACACTGCTCGCGTGCGATGTCAGCGAAATTGTTCTGTAATTTGAGCAGTCCGATTTTGATCCTTTTTTGTGGAGAGGGATAGATGCTGAAGCAGTTCAGTCCTTCGGCCATTTCTGTTCTTTCCAAATTTTGTTGCATATGAGGTGTAATAATTTGGTGCTTTCCTCCGGTGCTGCTATCATCATTTTAGAAACCATGCCGTCTGCATCTGCTGATTTACCCTTTTTCAGTTTTTTGACTGCTGCTTCGACCTCCGATAGTAGGATATCTGGCTCTGCCTCGCCGTCTGGCACTTCGTCTCTCTGTCTAATATTTCCGGTTTTGTCCGCCATTAGGTTCTCACAGTATTCGCGCCATCTCATTTTGACTTCCTCTGAGCTTCTCAGCATTTTCCCGTCGCGATCTTTCAGAGGTAGAGCTTTCGCTTCAAAAGTCCATTACGGGAAGGAAAAAACAGAAAAAAAAAGAAATAAAATAACAAAGGTAAATTATTCACCTTCGATAAAGAAATAATATTCGTCAGAAAATTCTTGTAAAATTGTTAATATCTGTGACCTTTGCTCGAATAGTAATTTTCATTTCAATGCTTATAAAATAGATCCTAAAAATTACGAAAAAAGAACGAAAGTAAATCATTCATCGTTGCTGGGAAGTAACTTTCGTTTCAATGCTTATAAAACAGATCAAACAATTTTTACAAATTAGTAACGAAGGAACAAGGGTAAATTATTTTTGCTGGAGAAGTAACTTTCGTTTCAATGCTTATAAAATAGGTTAAATAATTCTTCAAAATTACGAAAAATGAAAATAACGAAGGTAAATCATTTACCTTCGCTGAAGAAGTAACTTTCGTTTCAAGGCTTATAAAATAGATTAAACAATTCTTTTGAATTATTATGGATTAGAAACAAAGGTAAATCATTAGGTAAATTATTTTTGTTTGATGAAAATCTTAGCACTGCCTCGTTAACTTGTGACGTCTTGTACCAAAAGAATATATGAAGGGTAAAGAATCAAAACAAACATTTGCCATCTTACTTCAAGGGCGCAAATAGGCAAAATACTGTACACGGGTGTAGGAATATCTTTGCTGCGCCTGTGAACGTGGAGTATGTTATATCGCACATTCACAGGCGCAGCAAAGATATTCTTGCACCCGTATACAGTATTTTACCTATTTGCGCCCTTGAAGTAAAATGGCAAATGTGAGTTTTGATTCTTCACCCTTCATCAAGGACGTACCGAAGAGTTCTTCCTGGGGGGGGGGGGCGTAAGGGGGTAACACTAGTGAAAGTCCCAACCGACTCAACTCAGAATTCCCAAGTATAAAAAAAACCAAAAAACTTTTTGATCTGTTGGATTTTTCCAACCGACTCAACTCAAAATTACCAAGTATCAATGCAAAAGAAGAAAAACTTTTTGACTTGTTGGATTTTGGATTTTCCCAGCTTCTCAACTCAACTCCCAAGTATCAAAGCAAGAAAAAAAAAAAACAAAAAAAAAAGTTGGAATTTCCCAACTCGCCTAACTGATATCCTAAATTTTCCCAACTGCTGAGTGAAAAATTCCTACAGGGGAGGGTAAGTTGCTTCCTGTCCCCTATCAGTACTGCCCTTCACATGCTGTTCATCGGAATTGCTCTCGAAGTCGTAGTAATTTCGCACGTTGAAATCCAAAAAAATGTGATTTGAAATTCTTCCCTGGAGTTTTAGTTTTAGCAACTTGTGGCACGAAATGAAAATTTTAGGGGAAAAAAAACTCCAGATGGAATTTTGTTATTATTGGATGTTGAATACTGTCCCTTATCCCCCTCCCCCGTTTTACCTGTTCCTGATTTATTCCTCAAAAGCACTCCAAAACACTCCTGAAATATACTTTAAAAAACAGAAAACAGAACTGGCGTCGTTAAGAACACATCAAGTCGGGCTCCAAATACCTCCTACCAATTTTATAAGCTTGAAGGTCGACACTAACTGAAGATCCCATAAGTGAGGTCAAAACTTGTATCTTTCTACTTTCACCCCCCCTCCCCCCAAGTCAACAACCTCGTAGGTTTATGACTTTGCCGGCCATCGTCATTCTCCCTTAGCATTGCAATAATTAGGGCAAGTACGATCGATGTAAAGCAGCGAGGCATTTCCCAATAGGCACATTAGGCAAGTGCCTAGGGCCACAAATTTCGAGGGGCGGCAGATTTTTGTACAAAAACGGCGGAAAAAGGAAGGAAATTCGGAAAAAGAGAAAAAAGGAAAATATTGCAGAAGCTGCAGAAAACACAACTGGGAAATAATTATCAATTTTTGACCTGTAGCTCATTAGGAGGATATGGAGTAGAGGGGTGGGGGAGGACATTTCGTTGAGTGCCTATAGCGGCTTGGCTTCTAAATCCGCAGCTGGTGTAAAGTCGACACACTGTCACCAGATTTGGTACATTTGTACCAGATCTTGTACATTTCAGTCTTTCTGGTGCAATGTCCGATGATTTCAACAATATTGGCATGTTTTGGTACGCTTTGACACATTTTGTCATTTTTGGTTCATTGTAGTACATATTTATATATTCTGCGGATATTGATACATTTTAGAGTTTTTAACGAAAGAGATTTCTGTTACATTCCGGTACAGTCTTGAATATCATGCATTTTACTTGGTGAATTTCATTTGGAATCTGGTACAATCTTGGAAAATTTCTTGCTGGTACATTCTTCGGCTTCCCATCTGGCAACACCGAGTTGACGTCGAAATATTGACGATTTTACTCGTCGTATCTGCGTCAAAGTGGTTTTCGAAGTAAACCCCTCGAAACTGTTTCAATATGTTCCAAAACTGTGTGAAGACTCACTAAGGCTTTTCAAAATTATAATATTGCTTGTTAGTACTCTTTAATACAATTTCAAGACCTGTTAAGAGTCTTCGCTCGGGAAGAATTGGAAGTGATATACAAGAGACCGAATACATCAGCCATCCCAGTAGTGCACCTCAAACGTCTCAGAATGGTGTCAATTCGGCTAGAATAAAACCCTGCCAAAACTCGCCGGTTCTTCAAACCTATTGTCGTATTTTATTCGCTTCACGCAACGTGGATAACCATCAGCTCCCAACAAATTCATGAAAATTCAGTCCTTTCAAATCGCTGTGCGAGTTTCAGGCTAAATAAGCCCGTTCACCGCAGCTTACTGGAGATTATAAATGCGAAGGCATTCCGGTTCCACTTTTAATATCTATATAGTCAAAACTGATTAAGTGTAATACCCTTTTGAGAAGCGAATTTGTGGACGAACCTTTCACTTACTTACCATTAGACGAATGCGATAAAGTTTATCCTTTCACAAGCTGGGTTCCTGGGCTCGGTGTTAGGTTTCATTGGTTTCATCTTTCCATTTTCGCGCGCCTATGCTAACCAACGCCAACACCGAATACATAGCTATCATCTTCGATACATTTATACGTATAATATGTACACTACTACAGAGTGGCGAAACATTCGCTGTGCTGAATGAAATTTCATTACAGTAGATTTAGAGAAATATGTCGGTTGTATAATCTCGTTAGACTTGACGCTGTCAAGTGTATAAATTAATATTGAAACGAGCTGATATGAAATGCTTCATTGACTGGACATCCGAAAGCTTTTCGCGCTGTAAGTAAACCATGTGACCCTCATGTTTGTTTGCGACGGCCACGATGTGAAATTCAACAACTGTTCGGGAAATAATCCTTGCTATTGTGAGAATCTCCGACCCGAGGAATGCCTTCGTGGCTTGTCTAAAGTTTATATTTCCGTACAGCGATTAATCCCTTGCCATTGTCGAGCACAAATCTTTACACTAATCTGTGTTAAGACTAGAACAAAAATCGTCAAATGTGAGTGGAACTACAAAATAGATAAATATTCTAATTTTCATGTTCGTGCTGTACGACCTAGATACCACACGTGAGGGATCGAGGACCATATTTCGGCAGCGCCTGGAACAATGAGGAGAAACGGGGGAGAATAAAAAAGGAAAGCAGAGAAGAGGTTAAAAAGGAAAAAAAAACAACAGCGAATGAATAAAAGAAGAAACATGTAGTCCAGTTTCTTCTGAACATTAGAACTAAGAAAGTTCTACAGGGAAGGAGAAAGTCAATTCAGTATTAGCCACAGTAGTACCTACTCTGTGTTCCACTTTTAGATTGCTTTTAGCCCTTCGCGGTCAGTCTTAGTTGTGTGCCGGGAATTTGGTCATTTGAGGTCAATTGTGGGGAAGATTACTTCGGATTTAGTCGTTTTTGGTCTGTCTGTCTTTTGTAATCAGTATTGGCCTAAGTGGTTTAACATGTATTTGGTCTTTTTGGGCCAGTGTTTGGCAGATCTGATCCAACTTGGTCAGGTTTAGCCATTTATGGCCGTTTCTGGTTATATTGGGTTCGGGTCCCACCCCCTCCATAGCAAACAAAAACAAAAGCACAAAAATTATTGATTTTGGGGCAAAGAAAAAATTAAATAATAATACAGACTTGACAAAAAGTAAGAAAGTGGGATTGAATTCTGGCAGAAAAGCATATCCATCAAATTATTCAATTAATGCGCGCATTCCATCCGAGACGAGCGGAAAATTTAATAAAACTCGAACAAGCATTCGTGGATAAGAAATTAATAATTTTAGGTCTATCAGAAGTAAGATAGATAGATAGATAGATAGATCAGCCTTTATTCCACAGTAATAATATTTACTAAAAGCGGGGAAGCCGCGCCTCCCCCACGCGTGCGCATTATAATCCTAATTTGTGCACCGTAGGCACTTAAATAACGTATTACGTGTTTCCTTTTCCACACTATTGCGTACAGCGAACAGGCACGCGGCCGGCCCTTCCGTCATGCGCCCAACTTTGGGCATAGGCCTCCCCCACCCTGTTCCAGCGCTTCCTGTCCCTAGTATCCCTAAACCATGCAATCCCTCCCGTCCTTATAATTTCATCTTCCCACCTCTTTCTCAGTCTCCCCACCTTCCTTTTTTTACCCCTTGGAAACCAAAATAATACTTTGTTTTCCCACCTCCCTTCATCCCTTCTTGCTACGTGGCCAGCATAGTCTATCTTGAGCTTCTTAATTCTGCTTCTACAGTCCACAATTCCACTCCTCCTCCTAACCGCCATGTTGCTCACTCTATCCTCCTGCTACCTGTCATCGACCTTTCCATGGCAATCTGGGTCCTAGCCAGCCCCAGCAGTTGCCCTTCCGTGAGAGCCCAAGACTGTGCTCCGTCGGTCAGAACCGGCATCGCACAGCTTTCGAAAATTTTTTTCTTTAGTGTTTGTGAGAATTTACCCTTAAATACGTATGCAAGACTCCAATAGCTGCTCCACGCCCTCGCTTTCTTCCTTTTCAATTCTTTACTCAGGCTATCAGAGAAAGCTATCGTCTGTCCTAGGTATATTGCCTCTTCGCTGCACCTAATCGTTTCGCCATTAAGGTAGATTTCCGCCTGCTCAGGGCAGTTTGAGAGTAACACCGTTTTTTTCATGTGAATACCTAGTCCAGCTTTTATTCCTGCTATTCTCAGATCGTTTGCCATTATTTGTAATTCCTCTTTACTTTGAGCAATGAGGGCTACATCATCTGCGAATCTCAAGTTGTTCAATCTTCTTCCTTCCACCTCAACTCCCCTGTCAGCCCAATCTAGATTCCTAAAAACTTCCTCCAATATAAAATTAAATAGATTGGGCGACAGGGGGTCGCCTTGTTTCACGCCTCTTTCAATTTTGAATTTTTCGCCCACTTTATCCGTTTTTACCCTCCCTTCCGCGATATTATACATACTTTCAAAATTTTTATAAATTTGGCCTGAATCCCTTGGTTATCGAGTGCTTTCCACAGGTATTTAAGGTGGACGGAATCGAAAGCTTTTTGAAAGTCGATTAACAAAATATATAATGGTATTTTAAATTCGTTACATTTGTCTATTAGTTGATTTATAATGAAGATCTGATCGATTGTCGATCTACCTTTTCTGAACCCCGCCTGCTCTTGACCTTGGTTCTCGTCCAGACGATCATACATTCTGTTTTTCAAAATCTTTGCAAACCCTTTAGAAATGTTCGAAGTCAGGCTTATTGGGCGGTAATTACCTAGATTTTTTCTGTCACCCTTTTTGAACAGCAGGATGATTTCAGATAGCCCCCATTGCTCAGGTATTACCTCTGATTTCAAGATCCCGTTGAAGATCTGGGTTAGTGGAGCGGCTATCACCTCGCTAAGCATTTTCAAATATCAGTTCTCTACCCCATCGGGGCCAACAGCCTTACCACTTTTTAGGCCCTCCAGAACTACTTCAATTTCCCTTACGTGGAGGGGTGGAACGTCATCTTTATTACGGGAATTAAACTCTTCCTCCCCAGCAACATCTCCCTCTTCACTATACAGGTTAGCATAAAATCTTGTAGCTTCGGCGTTAATGTCACTTCTGTCCGTGATTACTACGCCTTTTGCATTTCTCATTTCTGAAAGTAGACATTTCCCCTCCGATAGCTCTTTCCTAACCTGCTTAGTCGAACCCGACAACTCTAGAATCTCTGATATGACTCTGTCCTCTTCTTTCCTCAAGTCTGCTCTGACCAGCCTCCTTTCCAGTTTTCTAGCTTCAGTTAGTTCTACTTTTTGTCTGAGTGTTTTCTTTCCAAGTCTCGCAAGTCTGTTTCTTTCTTCACATATCTTCCTAGTTTCTAAAGATATAATTTGTTTATTTTTGTTTTGATGGGTTGTTTTTTCAAATTTTTTTATTGTTTCCGTAAAAATTTCTATGAAGTTGTCATATGACTTTTGAAGGTTATGTATGCTAAATTCCCATTTTTTCAATTTGTTTTCCAAAAAAGTTTTTGCTTCGTTTTCTTTGTCTATTGGAATATGTTTGTTTTTTAGGGGGAGTCTTTTCCAAGAGTTATGTATCATCGGTCTCTTTGGAATTTCTAGCTTAATTTGCAATGGTCTGTGATCAGAAGAGCACTTGAGATTTTTTTAAAGACTCTCACATCCTTTACTATGCGTTTATCGTTTGTTAACCAAAAATCAATTTCGTTTTTCGTAGTGTGGTCTGGCGATACCCAGGTCCATTTATCTTTTTTCCTTTTTTAAAAAAAGGTACTCATGATTTTCAAATTTTCGTTGCATGCCAAATTAATTAAATTCTCGCCGTTAGAGTTCGAGGTTTCGTTGGAACAAAACTGAACTAAGCACTCAAAGTTTGCCTTCGCGTCCTCCCTGCCTAGCTTAGCATTGAAGTCGCCACACACTAACGTGTAATATTCTTTCTCTTTTTTTTATTGTTTCGGATAGTTGGTTATAAAACTCCTCCACTACTTCCTTCTCCGTCCTCATTGTCGGGGCATAGACCTGTATCACCACGAGATTGATGTCACTGCCGAGGTTCAGTTTCACCACGCAGATTCTTTCTGAAATGCTCTTAACCTCCTTAATTTTATCCGTCCACTTTTTGTGAATATAGAATCCCACTCCCCTGTAGCCTTTTTTCTTCCCGCTGTAAAATAAATAATTTCCGTTCTTTCTAACCCACAACTTTTCTCCGAAAATTCTGCTTTCTGCAATTCCCACAATATCAAAATCCACCTCCTCCCACGCTTTTTCAAATTCAAATAGCCGATCTTTGGATGCTATCCCTTGACAGTTAAATGTAAACATGGATATTTTTTGACCCCCTCCTACTCCCGATGCATGTTGGGGGAACGATTTTACTTTTGCCCCTTGCGCTGGAACTGGGTGGGGGGATGTGCAGCCATAGTACCCCGCGGGTGCTGCAACCCGTGCTGGGGACGAAATACTCTTGCCTGCTTTTTCTCCTACTTTGGTGAGGGAGTTCCGCCCTCAGTTGCGCTGTGCCTGTTCGCCATTACCTGCAAAGCTTGGTTTCCTCATCGCCTTTTTACAAACTCTTGAGTCTGTGCCGAAGCTTTCCGGGCTCGTCTCCGTACTCGAACTTCCAACTCTTAAACGCTTCTGGGACTGCCTATCAAGTGCGCCGTTGATATTCGCTTCCTTGGTCTCTTCTATGTATTTTATGTCGTCCATATCCATAATCCTAATGGGTTTCGCTCCTTCTACTCTTTTCCTGCACGAAATTACTCCATTTTTGCACCAGACATAGTAGGTATTCCTTTCTTAGCTTCTTCGCCTGGTGAAATAGTATTTGGTTTTTTGGGGATAACTGCTCGTTATATTGGGCTCGGGTCCCACCCCCTCCATAGCAAACAAAAACAAAAGCACAAAAATTATTGATTTTGGGGCAAAGAAAAAATTAAATAATAATACAGACTTGACAAAAAGTAAGAAAGTGGGATTGAATTCTGGCAGAAAAGCATATCCATCAAATTATTCAATTAATGCGCGCACTCCATCCGAGGCGAGCGGAAAATTTAATAAAACTCGAACAAGCATTCGTGAATACGAAATTGATAATTTTAGGTCTATCAGAAGTGAGAAGCAAAATGAAAGAATATTCCGATTAAAATTGGGTAGTGTATAAACTGCCGGACAAAAGTCTGTATCCACTCGCCAAAAATACGTTATTTATGTTCTGATGGAATAAAAGCGTACGTGAATGACTCGAATTGAGGATAAAATACTCTATTAGGTACTGTTCTTATATTTACGTCTGTTCCGTAGAACATTCATGGTGAGTGTTCTGCGGAACAGACGTAAATTGATCGGTTATATTAAAGAAGATTTAAAATGCTGCTAATGATGTTCTCAGGATATTTTCATTTTAACTCATGATCTTTGAGAAAAACTCATTGAAACGGTATATTACTCCATATTCTTCTATATTAAACTTCCTACCAGGTTGCTTGGCTGTGACGGCATGGTGTCAACATTTCTGAAACGATCAACTGGGTTATGGAACGGGTGTAGGAATGATAATGTGCACCTCCTAATAAAAGGTTAAGTGATCATGGAGAGAAATAATATTGCAAATAGGGTTTTTTCAAAAAATCATTATAAAATAAAGAAATGACGGACATGCCTCAAAAATTTGAACTGCAAGGAACTACATACTCGAACTTGCGATTAAAAATTTAATACATCAGGAGGTAATAAAATTAATAGGAGTGCGGTGAAGTAAGGAATGACAGCCGTATTTTCATACAACACTTAATTTTCTTAGTGCTCTTAAATGGAAAAAATCACTTAGAAATTAAGTGTTTTTTCTCCTTGATCACTCATTGAGGGTTCACAAAACATCCGCTACATGTCAGCCACTATCCCAATAGAACAAGTAACTTCGCTACTCAAAGAGGGTAAGCAACAGCAACACCTTCAAATTGCGAAGCTGCAGACTGCAGTCGCGCAGCTCTATCACTCTGATCACCAACAGGAAGGTACTCGGTAACAAATTCCAACCAATTCAGTCGGCATCTTTTAATCTTTTAGGAACTTGTAATTCTTAATCCGTTAAAGACAAAGAAGAAATTTTATTTCGATTCGAACAAAGTTTACGATTTGAATAGACACAACCAAGATAATCACCAATGCTATCAACACTTGTTAACTGGCATCCAGTTTTGAAAACATACGAAGTACATTTTTGTTCGTTTTGATAACGCACCTCAGCATTAACATAGAATAATCGAAAAACAGAAAAAAACCTCGCGATAAATATCTTCGCAATATTCAATAGCAGTCTCCAAAATTTGATTTCGATTCGATTTTATACTGACGCTTGTGGTAGATAAATTTGGAGTCCCTGTAGTAGTATTTCTCCTCGATGCTTCTTGTAATATATACAATTCTACTTGTAGCGTTCTGATCTACGTTTACTAACTTTCTACACATCATGTAGTAAGGTTTTAAGCTATACTTGTTCAGTTCATTTGCTGCATCGTACATGCTCACAATCACCACAAAGGGGACAGACGTTGTTTCTTCTTCAGGTGAAGACAGACAGAATACTGAGGCTTCACTGATCGAAACTTGACACAGAATACCAAAATTACCAGGAATACCTCTTTATCGCATTTATGAGACATAATTCACATCAGACATCGCATTATTCCTTGAAAAATTTGCTGATAAGAGTATCCTTCTTGTAAATCCAGTGAAGGGTGTTCCTCAATTTTCAAAATCCTTTCCAATAGTAACCGTACTCTAATCTTCAACAATAACAGTCCGCCTTTTTATTGACATTTTCGTGTCTTTGCTTTGGCACATAGATGGAAAAAAAGTCAAAATTTTGAGTAGTTCTAATCTAGATACAAGAAAATTACCAATGACTTTTTTTAATGGGAAATTTAATGTACAACCTATTGCAAATAAAAATATGCTTCATGAGTAGAGGACAGTGCATTTCACCAGTTATTAAAGTACTCGAGGGTGTGTAGGTCCTAGTCTCTGCGCCGTTCTCTCCCTTATACCGCACAAGTGTGGTTTGTTTCGGCCTCTCCGTTTCCTTCAACTCTTAGTTCTCAGTTCATAACTTTCAACTGCCACCAGTGGATCTCTGCGCCCCTCGCCCTCCGCTCTGCCCTTGCTCTGGTGCATGTCACTCCCTCCGTCTTTCTGTCATCTTTTTCTTCTTCTTTATTTCCCCTCCCTTCACTTAAGAAGTAATTTTTGTTAGTCTTTAAGAATTATATTGGGCAAACTGTCCCTCCCTGTCAATGGGATCATCGGGTACCTGTTGTGAGACTCAAATATAAATGAATAAATCGTCGGGTCAATGCGATTTGGAGCTATATTCAATTTTTCTCGAAAATGAGATTTTGGTATCATTAGACAGGTAATTTCATGCTGCATCGAATAAAACACTGTATTTAATGTTTGTTGATGACGTTTTTTTAATTTAAAAAAAGTGAAAGTGTCATATATCGCTTCTCTCAATAAATTTGGGCAAAGAGATGCTATATTCAATAATTTGAAATTTCTTGGGAGTATATGCTCAAATTTTTTTCCCCTCTGTAGCGAAATTAGTTATTTTGGATATAGCTCCAAATTGCATTAACCCGACGAAATATAAAAAATCGGACATGTCGCAGACGGATCTGCAACCACGGGAGAGTATTTTCATCCCCCCCCCCGTTTATGTGCCAACGCAAAGACATGAAAAGCAGAAGTCACAAATCACAAGAAGCTGATTAAGAAGCTCATTTTTTTTCTTCTAATTTGCTCTCAACTCGAGCCCTGGAATCCGCCCTTTCGAGCATTACCTCAGAGTTATTAAGAAACTAGAAAAATATGTGTTGCAGAGATACTAGTGTAACATTTTATATGCTTTCGTACCCTAATAAAAAAATTTCCGGGGAAATTTCTATTAACAACCTGGCTGCAGACTGTAGTCGCGCAGCAAGGATCAAGATCAATGAGCACATACTTGGAAGAAAAATAAATTTTCGTGGAAATGTCATCAACCACTGAACTGAATTGTCATCATGAAAAGCTAAGTCATACGGACTGGCTTCGTGTCTGGGGACAGGCTTGCCAATTTAGCCTTTTTTCGGCTATTTTCAGCACATTTTGAAAATTCTGCCCGATTTTTTTAAATTTAATTTAGCCGATTTATAAAATGCAGCATAAAATCGGCTAGTTTGAGAAAATTTAGCCGATCGGTAATTTTTCTGTAGGATTTGTCTGTAAAAAAGTAAATCATTGACGTGTCACAAGAAGAGGCCTTAGTGTCTACTTACTACTAAGGCCCTTTTCTTGTGACACGTCACATTCAGTAGAAAACAAGTGTTGAAGCCTGAAGCAGTAAGGCCTGAGTATGGTCCTGGTGGTGATAACGAGTAAAAAATAGAAAAAGTGACCGAAATAATTTATCTTGGACAAATAATGATAACTTTTGATAATGGAACTAAAATAGTATATTAGTTACACACCAAGAATCAAAAGTGAGTCATGTAAACTCACTTTTGGCTCTTGTTGTGGAAGATACATATTTTTCATACTACTTGATCAGAAGCGGCAATGTTTTTCGCTGACATGGTCTGTATTTTTTTTTCTTTTTTCATTTATTTATTTATTTAAATGATAGACAGGTTATTTTTGTGTGCGTAATTAATTCAAAAATCAAATTGCTCAGTTAATTACTACAAAGTACAGTATCACAGTCTTGTCTTCAGTTTGTTCACATGCACAAACAGCATACACAGGTAGTAGCCAGCAAAAACGTAACAACGGTTATAACAATGAATGGTAACAGCTGTACTACGTTGTGAATATTTAAATGCGTTCTTAGGTCGCTATTTCATAATTCGCTCTGTAGCCGAGTCGTTAGAGACGATCGCTGCACTTCAGTAGAATGTTTCAATGGATGCGGGTTTGATTCCCCGGTATGAAATTACTGGCCCGCAATTTTTTCATGTAAAGACGCTTTATATTGAGGGACGTTTACTTTACATGCAGGTTTCATTAGCACTCGATGCATGAATAATGATAGGCGCTTCTTGTCGTCCGTAAAACACCAATGTAAACATTGCCTTTCTGATCAAGTAGTATAAAAAAGAAGTTAATTACTCAAATATGAAAAAAAATATTGCTCTCCAATCCAAAGCAAATTTTTAAATGACCCTTTTTAAACTTATGAGATCTTTAACTCTTACATAGTACCCACCTTAACCCACGAATCCCAAACCTGGTCTCATACAAAAAGAAAAAAAAAACTGCAAATAGAATCAAAAATAACTCAGAATGCTATAGAAAGAACATTAATGAACATAAAACTAAAGAATAGAGTAGGAACTAAAACTACAAAAACAAAATTAAAAAACAACCGCAACCAAGTTCATTTAATAAGAAGGAACAAATGGAACTGGGCGGGACACGTGGGGAGAATGAACAATAGATGGATATATTATGTATAGAACAACTTTTTAGTACCTAACACATAAGGAACGCAAAATGGAAAATGATAAAAACTAACCCATTTTCAATTCTCATATTATCTGTCTACTTATAAAATGAAAAACACTGGATTGACTGGACTGACTCACTCAACACTTAATGACTTAATTCGCCTGAGAGTACCACACTCCTTGTATCAGCCTGTATTCCCCTACGAGTATCATGTTCTTTGTACCAGCCTGTGAGCACTACGCCTTGCTAGTGCATCATCTTGCAGACGAGTCTGCAACAACGGGTGAGCATTTTCATGTCTGCTTCGCGGACTGCGTCGACATGAGAATATCGTCGTCCGCTACGCTCCGCAGAGCACGTTGCGCTCCATATTTTTTGGCGCGCCCATTTTTTGGACGCTACTACGTTCGCTGGACGATGGCATTCACATGTTAACGCAGTCTGCGAAGCAGACATGAAAATGCTCTCCCGTCATTGCAGATTCGTCTGGAAGATGATGCACTAGCAGAGGGTTGTGCTCGCAGGCTGGTACGAGGGACGTGATGCTCGCATGGGAATACAGGCTGATACAAGGAGTGTGGTACTTGCAGGCGAATTCAGTGATGAGTCAGTCCAGTCAGTCCAGTCAGTCCAGTCAGTCCAGTCAGTCCAGTCAGTCCAGCCAGTCAGTCAGTCAGTCAGTAGATTTATTATTATTATTTTTCGTAACGCTCTTTTCGTCAAGCTCCAAAGTAACGCCTTTTTCCGTTGTGTACCAAAGTAAAAACGTAAAAATGTCAAAACGATTTTCATTGAAATGATAATTCCTTTTCGTTCCTCCTCAAATGTAACGTTTTTCTCGTTGGTGTTATACCCCTGGCTGGAATGTGCCAAAGTAAAGACTAGAAAATTCCAAAATAAATTTCCGTTGAAATGATTATTTTATTCCTCCTCAAATATAACGCGTAACGCGTGAAACGTCCCGCGTAAACATTTTCCCGGTTTGTGTGCCAAAGTAAAGACATGAAAATGCCAAAATGAAACCTACACAATACATACAGAAATAATTATGCCGCATAAAACTGGACAAGATTCTCGCACATTATAGGTATGCTACTCCTTTTTATTTTATTATTTTTTTTCTTTTTATATTTTCTGAAGACCATTTTAACAGTATTTTTCATTTAGCCGAATTTTTAACCGATTTTAGCCTTTTTCATCTAGCAGTTTTTGTAGCCGATTATTACAGTCTTCGCCGATGTTTTCATTGAAATCAGCTGAAAAAAAAAAACACAGAAATAGCAACCCTGTTTGGGGGAACGTTACAATTTTCGCTCAAGTATACCCATGGCTGGAAGAAAAATAAATTTCCATGGAAATGTCAACCACTGAACTGAATTGTCACCATGAAGAGCTAAACCATATGGACTGGATTCGTGTCAGGGGGGGGGGGGTTACGGTTTTCTAGCGCCCGACAAATTTCCATGGAAATTCATTAAATTCATTAAAAAAATGAAAATTTTTAATGAGCCAATTAACAACTCAGCTCTTCCTCTACGATTTGTCTTGCGCTTTATAGAGAAGGCAACGACTGGCTTCTGAAGCGCTTAAAAGCCTCTCAAAAATGAGCTTAAGCTTCGACTTGAGCGATTATCAGCTTAAGCTTTCCATTCCTGTTTTAAATATTTATTTTTTTTCACTTGCTAGGCACTTTTAAAGCGTCGTAGGTACATCACTAGCCAAGTATTTTTGTCACTGTCGTCATTGTAAAAAAAAAAAAATGGATTCACATGACGTAATCTTTAACGGAGTGTAAACGTTCAAGTTGAAAATTTGAGAAATTTCTAACACTAAGAGCCCAAATTACGAATCTCTTTTTTGGACTACCTGACCTTTTTAGGGGCTCCTGTCAGTTCTGTACGATTTCTTTGCATATACGTGGCCTTCAGTAAAACCTTTGAATAGTTTGACAACTTTTTCTTAACGATCTCTACTTGAATTGGGCGATTGTGTTTGCATAATTACTTATAAAGGGCCTGAGTAAAATTGGCAGATTTTTTAGGGTAGAGGGCTTTGAAAGCAGATACGACGTTTATTTTGCCATTGCTGTGCTTTCGATCGTTAACTTTTCAAAATTGCCGACCTTCTTAGTGCATAGTTTTTGTTGTGTATAATGTTACACGTGTACTAACGTCTTGCGGGACTTCTTTCTGCACAGCACGAAGCGAACATCCGAGGAACGTCTTTTGTCGTTTACATACCTGTACTTCCTGTACGTGAGCTTTTCAAAACTACCTTTTTCTTCTTATTCTCATGGCTCACTCTCCTTTTTTGTCCGTGAAACGGTCAGGCAGGTCATCCGTTTCGTTACAGTTTATATGTTTTAGCACTCTCGGTGAGATCTGCTTATACCGTGAAACCTGTGTATAGTGCACTTGTATATTGTGAAAACCCTCTGATTTGTGGAAGAAATGTTTAAGTCCTTGAGAAAACCTGTTTATTTCAATGTATATTGTGGAAAAACTGGCTATTGTGATTCGTGGAAAGAAAAAAGAAACGTGCATAAGTAGAAAAACTTTTTCAAAGTGGCATTTCGGCAGGTCATTTCACAAAAAATGTACAGTACTGGGGTATGTACTCGTACATTCAAGATTGTACGTGTATACCAATCTCATCTTCCCAATTTATGAGGAGGACCTCCGTCAACTACACCATCTTACTGAATCAAAAGGGCTTACTCACCCGAGTGCAAAGATGATGGAATTCCGCCTATTTTGTGAACAAGAAGTTGTACAGTATAAATCAAATGTCTGTACTACACAAACCACTGTAAGTAGTAAGTACAGTCATCTACTTTTGCTTTTTCTTTTCCTCTTCCTGAGCCAGGTAATTTGGTTACCTGAGAAATGTGGAAAACATTTGGTTTGTGGAAAATTTTCCTCGGCCTCTCAAGTTCCACTATATACAGGTGTCACTGTACTGTCGATCGATTAATACTCGCGCTTTCTCTCCACACCCTCGTTTCTTTCGATTTCGAGAGCCCTTACTCCAGTCCGGACTAAACACTTCTCGCGCAAAACTAGGAAAATTCTACGATACAACTTTAAAAATTGCGGGTCCCTTACAATATTTGCCGACTGGGTCTTTCATATTGAATCCGGCATCTACATCCGCCTCCGCACCGGGGCATCATGCGCAGCCAATTTTGATACGAGAAATTCGTGGTCAAAAATCGTATTTTGGTAGATAAGTACCTATCTATAACTGGAAATAACAGTGTACCAGCGAGTTCGGAATTGCCGTAGTTAGATGTCAATTGGCACCCGTGCTTTTGTGTTTTTGGTATCGCATTTTCGTGTGTATTAGTTTATTCGAAGGGTTCTTGGACCTTCGTGACGTTCGTTATTTTTTATGTCGCTGAAGAACGTGCGAAAAGCTGGACAAAGTGGGAAAATTAAATCGTTTTGACGTAGGTGTACCTATATGAGACCCGGTGTAAATGAGAGGGCATTTGCAAATGAATTTGAGCGACGTTTCGTTTCACCAGTTTCATTCTATCAGTTACAAGGGTAAGGATACCGAAATGTCGGTGTCAGTGTCCGCACTTAACATCCCATGAGATCGCCCTCTCTCGCATTTTGTAATAAACCTTTTAACTGTGCTTTCACCTGCTATAGTATCCGACCTTTATTCACGACGATGAAATCGAAATTGGAAAAATGTTTCGAGTGCGTTTTCTTTCTCACTGTGCAGTCGTCGAGTGTCGAACCAATCGATTTCTGTTTTGAATTCGAATTTGCTGATCGGTCACCGGTGACCGTGAAATGATGGATAGCTTTTGAGTCAGTTCTGAAACTGCGTCGGCGCTTTCACTCAAATTAAGAGCGCCTTGACCCCCGCTATTTCGGATAAATCTCGGTCGCTGTATGTTAACGTGATACAAACGGCTACGAGTTCATGATCCACCGACTTTGAAATTTCAAATATAACAAAACACTGCAATAGGATTTTGGGTTACTGATTTCTAAAATTTGCTGATTTGGGTTCCTCAATTCGACTTTTCCCGCTTTCAAAGAGCCACACTGACTTCTCTAAAAATATCGAACACGACATCGGAATGGGGAAGTTTTATTACGTTAATTACATCAGCAGATTTGCTATAGTCATTTGTTTATGGATTTGGTTTCTAATAAAAGAAGGAACTGCGTGGATTAGCTGCGCCACTGCGAAGCTATCCCTGGTTTTAAAAACATTACGAGTAAATCATGAAGAAAGATGCAAAATAATTATGAACCGAAAATCACAATTTACAACAAAAGAAAATTTTGAGTCTAGTTTAACAAATTGTGAAAGTGGGTTCTAACAAGTCTACGTTTGGTCTGCGAGTAGTCTAATAATTCTATGGCCAAGTAGTTGTCATATGCCTTTCCATAGCAGCTTCTCGAATTGCTTCGTTGACAGGCTTCAGCCCTGTGTAATTGTGGAGTTCCTGTATTGTGGTGGTCATCGTAGTCAGGCCTTGACACGGGGATTCCGTTATCACCGTCATCAGCCAGTTTCGTTCCTCCGCTGGTGTGCACGCATGTGACTATGCATGCCGATCCGGGATATAATGCTCCTGCCACTGACCTCGCAGACAGAGCGGCTCCGTGCTGTGGGCTGCCTGCTCCCAGTGGATGGGAAGATGCCGGTGTTATTGTGGCAAGCTGTTCTCCAAGCATTCCCGTCCTGATAGATCTCCTCCCAATTTCCATCGAGGTTGCAGCCTTTGAGTGCAGCGTGGACGGTGTCCTTAATAGCGTTTGGCCTGCCCTCCCAGATACCTCTTTCCCATGGTCGGCTCACCATATAGGACCTGTTTCGGTAAACGCCGGTCCGTCATTCGTTGGACGAGTCCGAGCCAACGTAGGGAGCGTCTGGTTGGTAGGTGCTCGATTGATTCACATCGTGCACGCTCACGCACCTCCGTGTTGGAGACATAGTCCTGTCATTTGATGGATAGGATCTGTCTTAGTGTTCTTTGTTGAAACTTTTTAAGAGCTTTGGCATGTCTCTTGTAGACGGTTCATGTTTCGCTTCCATATAGCAGAGTAGTTCTGACAACCGTGTTGTACACAGCAACCTTTGTCGCCACACAGACCTCCCTGTTCAGGAATACCTTCTTGTTTAGTTTGAAGATCGCTGCTGCGGCATTCCGCTTCCTCCAATATGGATGCAGCGGTGAATTTAGTTATCGAAAAAGAGTAAAGAGCATTTATATCGGAAAGCCTCATATCAATTTGATAAGATTAATTTCAAAACCCTGAGCCGGTAAGACTTGCAGCTGAACAAAAAGCTCTGTCATTTGACTTGAATGTAACAAAATACAATATCTACTGGAATATAATATTATTATTTGACAAAATAAAATTACACCTTTCTTCTAGTTATGTGTCATCTTGACACAGCAGTTGCTGTGTCATCTTATACGCCCCCTGGTTCCAAGATTACACAAATCCAATTTTTATAATTATTGTACCCGGACGTTCGGTATTTTGCCAACATGTTTTCAAGTTGCATTTCATTTTGAAGTTGAAGCAGTTATCTTCCAAACAGTTCAAGTTTTGAAACAATAAATTGAATGTTTTGTTGACGAGTTATAGAGGCCAAAGAAAAAACCGAGGGTCATCTTGGAACCCTTTCCTCTACTTCATTTCAATGACTGAATTAACTACTTCACCGAATTAGAATGAAATAGTTCAGTCAAGATTAAACATCGCTTCTGAATCCGTAATCATGATGTACTTTTTCGTTCTCTGTATGTATGTACTTCTTCGTTCTTCACACTTCTTCCTTCATTCGCACTTTCGCTCATTAAAGAATTATTGGCCGTTCTTCGTTCGTTAATTTCATTTTGTTCCTTTCCTTGTGTGTAACACACCCCACCTATTAGCTTGCGGTATCACTTCACAGATATTCACTCTGACAATCTCGCGTTTCTACTTCAATGCTCATTCAAATGAACTAAATGAAATACTTTACGAAGTATTTTTTTGAAGGTGAATAATTGAAGTATATGTCACAAAATTGAACTAAAATTCCCAACACTACTCTCAAAGTGCCACTTTGGGTAACGTGCCCAACTATCGTCCCCCGTTTGTATTTTGGAAATTTTGGGCACCCTATGGGTCAGATTTGAAAACCAAAATGAGATTTGGGTACCCCAACCATCTCTTCACTTCGCCCGGGGTCATTTTTTGGAAAAAAAAAAAATTGCAGTGGCCTAGCTGTGACGATTTGTAAAAAGTGTCAATTTTGAACAATTGAAAAGTTGGTGCCTAATTTCGTCCCCTATTTTTTTTTTTAATTGCGAAAAAAATAATAAAACTTACAAATTATGATATTTATTTAAGCTTCTTCAAAAATTTAAACAAAATTACGTGTTTATAAGCGAAAATTGCACAAAAAGTTCGTATTTTTTCCTACTTTCGGAGGATACCCCATTTCACCTTTACGGACAGCTTCGACAGCTTCTACCATCTCAGTTTTGGACCAAGTTTTACGTTTCGGCATCTAAAAACAATGAAAAGTGATATGAAATCGGTGTTTCTTTCTATTTCACAGCAAATTTACGTGGGGGACGAAATTAGGACGTTTTTCGCGATCTTTTTTTCACAAAATTAGGAGGGGAAATTTTATCAGAAAACAATTTATGGTTACATTTTCTGTTTCTGTACACTTCAAACTATATGTTAAGCACAAAAAAGATCAAAATTACCTACCTTTTCGAATTAATTCTTGAGAAAGAAGATTCCGCTGTCTAAAGTTTTCACATACTCAAAAACAAAAAAGCTTTGTGTACGCCGAATGTTGATAACAATGACCAAGGTAGCATATTGCCAGGTAGTTTATGTGTCTACTCTACACTTCTGACCTATTGCCGCAAGAGTGCGCTGCTTAACTTCCGAAATAAGCAAGGGGATGGAATTAGGTTAGGGGACGAACGTCGGACACCCTACCATATTGGTCAGGTTTCTTGGGATGGTCACATCTCGAGCTACAATTACATGGCGGAGTTGATTTTGAAATCGATGGATATGTTCATTTTCCCTCTGCAACATGTAACAAGATGGCGCTGCTATAACCCCCGGATCAATCCACAGGCTTGCCATCATAATTGTTGTGTAGGAGACGCATCTCCAAGGAAGAATATTGGTGTAGTTTCCCGTTGCTTTCATCAGGGTTTATCTGCCGGAGTTTTTCTTTTCCTAAGTGCCTTTAGTTTTTCTTCGAGTCCCCGCACCGCGCTAAGGTAACACACATAGAGGGAGATTCATTACAAGGTGAACCTTTTCCCCCATCATGCATGAATAGCGCGCACCTTACTCCGTATGTTTAAGTCGATTTGGGTGCCGGCTAAGATTTTGGCATCTGACTCGTAACACCCAGCTGGAAGCAGATACATTAGACTTCGCATAAGAACGCACCGAATCATCTGCTAAATGAGAGTGCCAGACAAATTTCACGATGAATAAGTAGCCCGTTCAACAGCACCGTACTTTTTCATCCGTAGTTTTAAGCCGTCTATAGAGGCAATTAACAAGTTTAAATCGTCTCATCAACGTATTTAAACTACTCGATGGGGTCATTCAATTAACCGGCAACACATGACATCTGAAATACCGAATTACACCGGCTTTTTTACACAAGTACGGACGACTGACTACCGAATGTCGACTAAACTAAGCTCTTTTAAAAAAAAGGACATCGACCCGAACACGGAACGCAGTTTCCGTTATGATATCGAAAACGTCATTTCACAAATGGACGTAGGGGTTGTTTTTCAAAGTCAGATTGTACTCGGACTCGCGCTAAAAGCGATCTATTTTTTATTTTCGTGGTAAATCACGCGTGCGAACGACGGGTTAAATTACAAAAAAAAAATAAATAAATAAAAACGAGTGCAACTGACAAAGCGAGGATTAAATTGGATTGCCTCGAGAGCGTACGTTCGGAGGAGGCGCCTCTCCTCTTTTAGTATGCAACCTTGATTGAGGAAACGTTCACACGGTTGACTACCAGCCTAACTTGTACAACATATAGAAATTATACCTACCTGCATCCTCGCCGAATAGAAATTTCATAATTTTCCAGCTTTTGTGCCAGGCTCCAGATAATCCGCTACCCGCGTCGAGCGAAGCTTCGCGCCGTCCGCGCCCGCTCCGTGGTGATCCGAAATTGGAACATGACCTAAATCTCGCCGGCGGCGCTCGCGCCTCTCCTCGTCTCTGAGGAAGGATGTCCACCGAAATTCGTATTTCGCGAATTTGGGCAATTAATCTCGGCTTTCGTCGGCGATACCGCTAATTTCGCCAATGAGTCGTCTCTTCACCGCGACCGCGTTCACCTTCGAGCCCATCGAGATAATCATTTCATTTCACCAAGGATGTGGAAGAGGGTAGCAGGGGCGTGCTTTCCAGACATGGGTGACACGACTGCCACCTCTGAGCAGTTCGTAACGTAAGAAACTGAGAATGTTGGATCGTTTAAACCTGGGAGCAGTTACGTCAATATTAAAGAGAAAAGGCTCTGCCTGAACTTTGATCTGTTGTGAAAAACGTTAACTAGATAAAGTTGAAAATTCGAAGAAAATTAATGTATTGAAAATTTTACAAACGTTATAAGTAGGGACCGGATTCCTCGGCTTTTGCCGAATGAGTTGGTTTGTGGGCAGATGAAAAATAATCACATGTAAGCATGTTTCAGAGTAGTAGTAGGGATCTATCAAAAGAATTTTATTTAGCCGGAAAATGCCAAAAATGGAATAAATGCCGAAAACGAGGCTTAAAGCCGAATAAAGCTGAAAACAACCAATGTTCTGAAAAATTCACCTTCTACTTCTTAAAAAGTGAAGAAGTTTCCAATTTCTTTCTGTACATTCGGCAAGAATTTTCTTGCACATTCGAGTACGCTGGTCACTGTTTATGACGCGAATTACCTGATGATAGCAAAGAGATGTTCAAATTGAAAACGTTGCTTAATGATACTCGTGGTTTATCGTCAGATTTAGCATTCATCAACTCGTACCTCGCGATCCTACCTTCAGCTATCACGAAACTTGAAACAAGGGGTTTGTCACTAAATTCTCAAATAGAAGTCCGCCCTGGTGCACGGGGTACTCTCCTACAAAGGAAATGTGACAAGGTTTTCATGAAAAATGTCGGATTGTCTACCCTGGAAGCAATCAATTCTTTTTTGATAATGGTTCTGCTGATGATGAAGCGTGTTCAGCACTGCCTTGTACTCACCTCCTTATTTTGAGTGCGTACCGCTACGCCCCTGTCGTATCAGTAGAAGTAGAACAGTCCTTCTCAGAATATAAATGTATTTTAACGGAAAAAATATGCAATTTTACGCTAAATAATTTAGAAAACCACGTAATTGTCAGCCATAACAAGAAATTTTTGTAATTTATTTTTACTCACTATTCAGACATCTCAATCGATTTTGTTTTTCAATTTTGAACCATGCATTTTGCAAATTATAAAAATTTTAGTACTCTCATTTCGTTAATGCCGAATCTTGCCGAAAATGAACATTTTAAATGCCGAATAACTTATACGGTACAGATTTACGCTGCTTCTGTTTTCATCTCCTCATCGTCTCGAAGTGGATCTGAAACATGAAAGGGGAGTGGGTGTACCGGTGATAGAGAGCGTTTTAGAAAATAGAGACTGCGAAACATGCCAGCATTGTTTTTTTAAAACTGGGCCCCAGTAAGGCAAATTAGTGTTTGAAAGAAATTTTTTCGATAACCGACTGAAATTTGCTGAAATTAGTGTGACAGGGTTTGTACTTTTGCCTGGTTATTCTAGCATCCGGCAACTCTCTTACACACGTGTGCTTATCCTGGTTGCTTTTTTCTCTCTCACTATTTGGTTCTTACCGCCGTGGCCTGTATTTTATTTTTCAGTATATTATTTTCAGTCTTTTCTATTTTCCCTCCTTTTGTTCTTTCTTCTGGTTTTCGACCCTTTTACCTAGAATAAATTTTTACTTTTTCTTCTTCTTTGGATCAAATAAAAATCCGTCTATCTGAGGTGAGGGTGTACCGTTAAGAAGTCAAATTAGGCGTTACGATTCTGTCTTTGCCTATAATTCATGGGAATTTTTTCCCCTTCTTTCATTCTTATTATTGAACTGCTGTAAGTATACACAAACACATTTCATTAGGGACTGCCTTAAACTGTTACCTATATAATAAGGTACTACAATAATAAAATTATATTAGTTTGTATGGCTTGGTCCTCTCGAGTCTTCGGGTGTCCAAGTTGGTGTCGAGGAGCTCAGTCGCGGTGACATTCGGATGTCTGTGTAACCTGGCTTCGTGTTTCCGAGCGTATTTTTTGATCATTTCACCAGCTTCCGGGATTCGTAGGTCACGATGGAGTAAGGCGTTCGGTACATACCATGGTGCCGTGACAATTTGGTGCAACACGTTTGTCGTGAAGCGAAATTCACCTTTGCGGATTCCAGAAGCTCCTTTCTCTCACGCCATCTGATTGGCGTCATATAATCGCCCATCTGACCACTTTCGTCAAAACGAAGAATTTCCTCGAATTAACCTGCGCCCAAAAATACTGGTTGTATAGACATTAAGCATTCAACGCACGCATTTTCGACGCCGATGCCTCATCGACACGCGCCATATATCCCCAAATTCCCCACCAGCGCTACATAGTCGCCTAAAATATTCGATTGATCATATTTTAGCACCGATGACTCATCCACACGGGCCACGTTTTCCCAAATTCTCAGAATCCACATATGGCCACACGACGTACAAATACCATCATCAACTTCCACAGACACCATACCCCATCCATACTCCGTACTATTGGTCATCCCCACTTGCGAAAATATATGACAACCAATTGCCAAATTCCCAAACTCGATACCGGGACACGCCCGTCTCCTCTACTCCCCCGACGACCCAGTGCCAGGATCCCAAGAACATCGTATTCGATCCCACCATAACCAAAGTCGTCTCATCTGGGAGAACCCTTTCTTAAGTAGGCCGAGACCGAAAGTATGAAGCTCGGGCCTTATAAACTCATTACACGGGCCGAAATGTCGGTCGTCGTCGTCCAGCGAACGTGGCGTGCAAAAAATGAGGGCGCAAAAGATGTGGAGCGCAACGTGCTCTGCGGAGCGTAGCGGACAACGATATTCTTATGTCGGCGCAGTCCACGAAACAAACATGAAAATGCTCTCCCTGGTTGCAGACGCGTCTGCAAGATGATGCCCTAGCAGAGCGTAGTGCTCGCAGGCTGGTACAAGGAACGTGATGTTCGAAAGGGAATACAGGCTGATACAAAATGTGTGGTACTCGCAGGCGATTTTTTTTTTGTTCGTTCTGAAAATTCAAAATTTTGCTGCCCTAAAACTTTGCCGCCCTAGGCAGTTGCCTAGGTTGTCTAACGATAAAAACGCCTTTGCTGGTCACTGTCAATCTGCTACACCAACCAGCAAAGCCCGAGAGACTATCCGACTTCACGAAAACTTTATTTTGGAATCGTGGTATAATCTGCCGATTACGTTTCTTTGCTGTACCCTAGATCTGTAATCCATAAAAACAGGCTGTAGCGTGTGGTCTGATGAGAGGTCAATGTAGTTCCTTATGTCACGATACCTGGCCGAGACATTCCTGGTAACGAAAAAGTCGATTAAATCATGAGTTTTTCTCTGTCACTAGGCCAGTAGGTGGGCTGTCCTCCTGCTGAAATAGGGGTCTGGCTGGCCGAGTGGATAAAACGTGCTGGTCTCGGAATTCGGAGGTCCCGGGTTCGAACCCCCGTAGTAATTCTCTACATTTCGACCTAAGCCGGTTTTTCGGCAAGAAGGAGAAACGAAAAAAAGAAAAAGAGCCCCCTGAAATGAGAAGAAAGTCCGAAAAACTGACGAAGTTTGTTGGAAGGATTGTTTTGAATCCACCATTCATGACATTTCTATGACTGTATAAAGAACCATTTCTATAGAAAACCCAATTTAGATCGGTTATTCTTGTTTGAAAATATTTTCCTTGAATGCAATCGGTCTCGAGATTAAAAATTAACGATGGTTAGGGGGGTGTTCATATCATGAAAAATGAGGCGTAGGATTTAGTACGTTGGTTAGGAAACCATATTTGACAGTTTTTAGCAATATCCTGCTCTTTTTTGTCTAAATTTATTTCTCTAGATAAAGGAAAATATGTAAATCGTAATTTTATAAGCGCACTTTATGTGCTGTACATATCGCCGGTACACACGAGCTACGATGTTTATAATAATTTAAGGTGGCCTTTCTCAAATTCCTAACTTTTCACGCAATTACTTCGCCTCGTCTGGTGGAAGAAAAATATTTACTTTGCAGACTTTTTCTCGTTTTTCTAAAAATACCGCATCAAATCTAAAAGTTTACCGAAGCTCGAATGCGAGGGGCGAGGGATACAAAACGGGGACAAAAAATGTTATGATTAAAATTGCCGTTGTGAGCTCTGGCAACCGAGGGGCGAGGGGGAAGAATGAAAAGAATATAATGAAGACAGAAAGAAATTATTAAAAGAAAATTATCGCTGGGAGCGCGTAGCCAACTTCATCGATCTCTTTTTTCTTCACATTTCTCGAGAAAAATACGTATCATGTGGATGGAAAAAGTATCCGGAGAATAATTACATTTTTTTTTTTTTTTTTTTGTAACCGACCTAATCCCATTTAATTTGGGCTTTCCATTCACGGTTAAAAAGGGGATGAAGCGTCCGGACGAATTTATTCTACGTTAGTCGTGTCTACAGTTCTACCACTCGTTGCGTCCTATTCGCAGAACTGGAAGACTGGAACGCGAGAGAAGTTAATTCGGTCTATCCTTCTTTTCTCGCGTTTTCATTTCATTATTTGGTTTCCCATTGTCTGCGTTTATTGTGGTGTTAATTTAAACGGATTATCCTTAGGATACCGAGAGAATATGGCGCATGACGTGACAACGTGTCTGCTTATTGTTGTTGAGTTCGTCTGCGAGGTGGTATCCGTTCATGATTAGTTAGTTCGGCATCCGGTATGGAGCTTCACTCTATCCCTGGAGTTTCGCACGTATCTCTCTTCTTACCTGTGGGTCATCATCCAGAAACGGAGAATATGTTGTTACCAGCAAATTTTAAACTTTACCTTTCGATTTTTTATGGGGGAGGGGGTTATTTGGAGTTATACAATAATATCCGCAACAAATTCCACCAATCAACTCCATCAGACAGGACAGTTACCATATTCGATTAGAAAAAGCATAGGCAGGTATCCATTGTTGTGGCTGTTACAATTTTGTCTTAATACCTGCGATATTTCTAAAAATTTTTGTTTCGAGTTGTTTTTCCCCAAAAGAAGAGGTGGGTTTTTTTCGAGCTTTGCTGGAGAGAAACATTTAGTCCGGACCGCGGTGAGGACATTCAAAATTGAAGAAACGAGAGTGTAGAAAACTAAAATGATCTTTGTGAGTGCTAAACACGAACCGTTGTTATTATTGTTGTTGTTATATTTCTTAGTCTCTCGACTTAGTTGGCGTCTCTCCACTTCCTTCTCTCCTATGCTAATCTTTTCATCTCTGAGAAGGATTTACACTTTTCTGCTCTTCATAGCTCATTAATTGCCTTTCTTTCCATTTTCCCCTTCAATCAATCCCTTTAGCCATAATACAAACAATATCCCTGGCTTGGGACGTACCGAAGAGTTTTTCCGGAGGGGTGGAGGGGGGGGGGGAATTGTGAAAGTCCCAACTGACTCAACTCAGAATTCCCAAGTATCAAAGCAAAAAAAAAAAACCTTTAAACATGTTGGATTTTCCCAACTCGCCTGACTGAAATGGTAACCTTTTCTAAATGCTGAGTCAAAAATTCCTACGGGGAGGGGGTAAGTTGCCCCGCTACCCCTATCGGTACATCTTTGTCCTTGGATGTGTTATATTATGACCTACCATTTTAACTCTTCTCTTGATGATTATATTCCAAATTTCTCTTTTCCTTCCTATTCACCACAATACTTCCTCAACCCTGATCTTTTCTGTACATTTGATTTTTAACATTCTCCGATAGTACTGCACTTCACGACTTCTATCCTTTTTTTTCTTGTGTTCTTCTTGTCCAGGTCTCACATCTGTACGTTTGAAGAAATCTCAATCTTACTTTTAAATCTATATAATAATAATAAATAGCGTTTACTGGGTATCCATATACAACGTTTTTGCTTGTGTGGCACTACGTGCCGTGAGTAGCGAAGGGATCACGACGCCCCTCCCCCTTTTCCCTTTTTTCTCTACCCGCCCATTTCTGGGCATACGCCTCCCCTTTCCTCTTCCAGTTTACCCTGTCCAGGGTCTGCCTTCTCCACAAGGGCCCGAGTTCTTTTTGGAATTCATCTTTTCAGCGAGTTATTGGTCTGCCTCTTCCTCTTTTGAATTCGTATTGAGTCCACCCCTCCACTTTCCTCTCCCACCTCCCATCTTGTCTTGAAATGTGTCCCCATATCCCCATTTGGCCCTTTTAACTTCCTCTCCAATGTCTTTTAGCCCAGTTTTTGCCCTGATTGTTCCTATCCCCACTTTGTCTTTCTTTTTAATATTCAGCATACTGCGCTCCATTGCTTTTTGTGTAGTATTTAGCTCGTTTACATTAGTTTTTATCAGCGCCCAGGTCTGTGCTCCATGTGTTAGGACCGGCTGGACGCAACTGCGCCAGACTTCCGCCTTGGTCTGTATTGGAAGTTTGTCCTTGTAGACGCTTTTTTGATTCCAATTCTTACTTCATCCATTAGGTACTCGTATTTTTCTTTGTCTACCCACTTAATGTTTTCGCCTAGAAGTGGATAACAGGAGCAGGTCTAACGATAGAAAAAAAATCAGAATTCTGTGACAAAACGTAATGAGCGATAAAACGGAGTAATACGCGATAAAAAGGAGTAATGCACGATAAAAAATGTACAATGATATCTAAAAGATATTAGTCACGTTCAAAAATGTTAATGAACTATTAAAAATGCACATTAACTATAATTGGTGCACCTTACAAAAATTCAAAAAACGTTCAAAAATATTGCTGTCACGTCATCCTAGGTACTGTACTGAAATGCTATCCTTGAGAAACGGTGTCTTCATTGAAAAATGAGCGCTTTCTTTGACTTGGCAGGCCGGCCCCTTTTTCTTTTTTGACTCAAGGGGACAACTTTTGCCTCCTGCGGTGCGCTTTCAAGTTTCAGTCTAATTTGGAAATCGAGGACATGCTTGCAAAGCAGACACTTCTGAAAGCACTGAGTATTATTCTGCATTGAAAAATATTTTATCAATGTGTTAGAGCAAGTCATGTCGAGAAATGAGGAGGTCAGAATCAAAAATCACGTTTGCAATTTCATTTCAAGGGCGCCAATAGGCAAAATACTGTACACAGGTGCAGGAATATCTTTGCTGTGCCTGTGAACGCGGAGTATACGTATAATCCACGTTCACAGGCACAGCAATGATATTCCTGCACCCGTGTACAGTATTTTGCCTATTTGCGCCCTTGAAGTGAAATGGCAAATGTGAGTTTTGACTCTGAACTCCTCAAATGTATTTTCATGAGAGTGACGCAGATTATCCTATCGTTTAAGCTACTCATCAATTACCGTTCGTTCGTAATTATTTTGTTTGCAAAATGAAACGAGCAATAATTCATTTTACTATCTTTCGACCACCATTTTAGGGTTCTGTATCCTATCGTTCATTCGAATTTTTTCATCGGGCAATTAAAGTTTTCCCTTTATATACATTGATAAACTCCTTTGCATTGTTTACTAGTTCATATGTGTCTTTTGCAATTAGCACCACGTCGTCCACGAATCTCAAGTTATTCAGGTACTCCCTTTCGATTTTGATTCCCTCTCCTCTCCTCCCAATCTAGTTGGCGCATCGCTTCCTCCAGAACGCAGTTAAACAGATTGAGTGACAGTGGGTCGTTCTGTCTGACTCCTCTTTCTATTCTGAAATTTTCTCCGCGTTTGTCTAGCTTTACATATGCTGTGGCACCATTATAGAGATTTTTAATCACATTTATTTCTTTTTGCCCAACCCCTTGTGCCTTTAATGCCTTCCACAGATATCTATAGTTTATTGAGTCGAACGCTCTTTTGAGAAATCAATAAAAAGAAGAAAAATTTCAAAATTATACTCGTTAGCTTTTTCAATTAGTTGTTTTAAGATGAAAATTTGGTTTGTTGTGGAGAAGTTTTTTCTAAACCCGGCTTGCTCTCGTAGTTGGTATTGGTCAAGTTGTGGGTACAGCCTGTCTTTCAGAACTTTAATGAATAATTTCCCCAAATTGGATGTAAGGCTGATAGGCCTGTAATTTTTGATTTCATCTTTGTTTCCTTTTTTGTATAGCAGAATAATTATTTCTGCCTCCCTCCATTGGGTAGGGGTTACTTTCTCTTCCAAAATCCTATTGAAAAGTTTAGTTAACACAGGAATCAGTTCATCCGCGAAAGGTTTGAGGGACCCACTGCTAATCCCATCTGGATCATCCGCCGTTTTGTCCACCTTAACCGAGTGTGTATAACATACTCCACTTTCACAGGCGTAGCAATGATATTCCCGCACTCGTGTAACGTATTTTGCCTATTTGCGCCCTTGAAGTAAAATGGCAAATGTGAATTATGATTCTTTACCCTTCATATATTCTTTATGTTTGTTGAAGTTCATATTTTGGTCTATTATTATCCCTAGGTACTTCATATGAGCAGTACAATTAATTATTTCTTGGCCCATTGTTATTATCTTTCTAAGTTCTAGTTCAAACTCTTTTTTTTGCGTTTTCTCGATACTAGCATTCGGTTTTTTTTTGGATTGAGACTCAGGCCTAATTTCTTTAGTATGGTTGTTATTGAATCCATCGCATATCTGTGGATTCGATATTGGTTTATCGTTTTTCTTTCTAAATCAGGTTTTTTCCCACTCGTTTTCCCATTTTTCGGTACATCGCCGGCTGGCGACTTATCGTCGAGTAGTTCTGTTATTATCCGAGTAGTGATTGATTTTTCCGTTCGTTCATGTTTAGGTGTGTAGTAATTTCGGTACCTTGTACAATTCCCCCCCCCCCCCCCGAAGTTTTGCATTATTACATCATCGTTATTACACTATGCATGTGCCTCGGTTTTGTTGGGCTATGCCCATTAATTGAGTGTGTAAATTACCCAAACAGTGGTATTAATGGTTTCTATCACAGGGTTAATCGTCTGTGTTTTGCTTTCATCCTCAATCCCTATCATAAACAGTAGGTCGTCGGCGTAGCTTAGTAATTTTATTATATTTTTTTCACCTGTTTTTCTGTGTACCTCCGACATTGCAAGGTTAAATAAGGTGGGTGATAGAGCAGTTCCTTGAGGTACCCCTATCGACAGTCTGTATTATAGTACCTGCTTGTTATCTTTATCGTAAAGTCCTATGGTTCTGCTTTCTAAAAAGCTTTTTATTATTTGTAGATTGAGAAGGCCTGACCATTCAATATTGTCAATGGCTCATTGTATGTCAAAACTAATTAGCAGGACGTTTTTGTATGATCTTCTGGAATTATCAACTGTGTCAGTCATTTCTTTTAAGGCTGTTTCGGTTGATCTTTTTTCTCTCCAAATCCAGGCTTTTCAGTTTGCGGCCTCGCTGTAGAGGCGCTTACTGGTTACTCTTGCAGCCTGTACCTGTCCTGCTGCGTATACGATTGGAAGTTAATAATACGGCTTTTCATCGAATATAAAAACGTGCAAACAGAAATAAAACTTATCTGCGAGCTTTTCGCCTTCCTCCGAAACGTTTCTCCGCGTGTAACGACCTTATCGTCGCTGCCACTCCGACTTTTAAAGCTTGCGGCATCCATGCTCTAACGCGTTCGAATCGTTCCAATATTGACACGAAGGCCAGCGAGATGACGGGTTATATTTTAATAACGATATCAAACTGAAATGGGTCCAATTTTCTCGCACATTTCGATGGTTTTAGTTTGTCGTGTCCGTATACCTACGTATACGACTTTCGTATACAACTTATCCGAGCTGTTTTCGTCGCCGATCGACTTCGAAGGTATGGTCGTGGCTGAGCCTTCCCCCCCCCCCGCCCAGAAAAAATACGTAATTCGAAAATGGTATCGCAAAATCTATGGTCCACCGTGAACCGAGAGGAATGAAAAAAAATGAAAACGAAAAAAAAATAAAATGTAACCTTGGATAACAGTTGCGCGCCGCGTTAATGAACATCTTTCGAGATAAAGAAATTTCATCTCCACGCGCTCGACAACACTGGCACCGTCGTCATTTTGTCAAGGCTCCGTCCGGGGTTCATTTCAGTCGCAGAATTTGTATCGCGTAAGTATGCTCTCGGAGTTCGATCAATATCGGCATCATCTCGAAAGTTTAGTGACGCAAATAGCCCCGTAAGGGTCAGTTATCTGTTTTTTATTTTTATTTTTTTCAACCAAGATGAAAGCGAATCTTTTAACGTAAACGTTTTCGTAATTTTATACATTTTTGATTTTTTTTTTTTTTTTCGTTCTGGTTTTCGATCGCGAGTTCCATGTAATATTTTCGTAATTCTACGATGCGTCGGTGGTATTTTGCGAAAGTATATGGTTTCTTGTTTCTGCTCATCGCATCGTGTTCGCCGTCCCGTGTTTCCGGCCAGCTCACCCCGTACGCTCGCGTGCTCGGTGGCCTGCCAAATGTAACCTGCAACTTCGAGTCCAGCTGTTCGTGGAAATGGTCGGGGGACAGTTTCACCAACGTCACCGCCGTCGAGCTGCAGAGGCTGACCGACGAGAACTCGATGCAGTTGGCGGTACCGAAAGCGGACGCAGATGGAAAGCTTCAGGGTAAGTGAGAGCTTGGTCGGCCCGGCTTTTCTAGCGACAGATGGCGTTATGTATTACCTCGGGGTTGAAAAGGTTCGGCCAGAAATCAGCCTGACCACAGACTTGGGGTACGATTTTCGACCGTGGGCTTGAATTCATACTTCATATCATCAGACGTAATCTGACAGTACATTGGAGCCGAACTAAGCTTCTTAAAACTGGCTTTTCGATCATGTAATATATGACACTGTGGCTAAAACCGGCCAAATGCACGTTTTTATTGATATTTTCTATTAGTTGCGGTGGTACTAAATGTAACTAAAACAATTGTTACTGGGGAAGAAGGGGGAAAAATTAATTTTGCCGGCCGAAAATGTGAATTTTGCCAATTAGAAACTCAACTTTCGCCAACTTGAAATCGACAAGCAATCGAAGGAAGTACAAATTAACATTTCTGAAATTATCGATTCAGTTTTGCCAACTGAGAACCCAAATTTGAAAGACGTTGAGATAGGCCCAGCCCCTCATCAGTACACCTCAGGATTGAGAGCACAAACCATCAACACCCAGTGCATCACGAAAATCCTAAGTAAATAATTCAGTTTAGGCTTTTTTATGTGTTCTTACTCCTTACCCGTTCCCGAACTCGTTCATCGGCTTTTAGTTAGGGAGTCTTAACGTCGGTGACGTGAACAAACCTCAAGTACAAAATAATTTTTCTTGAAATAATCAAACAAAAAACGGTTCTAAAAATTCGTTTTATTAGCTATTGCTGTAAACCGCCGTTACAGAACGCACTATAGTAGCAGTAAATCAAATCATTCGGCACTGTAAAAGAGGGGGAAACATTTTTACCCCACTTTTTGAAGAAGACAGCTAAATGTGGTCGAAATTGTACTTCATGTCAGCATTGTGGCAAATATTACACGCACGATTTTTTTGTTTCATTTTTTCTTTTTTTTTTAATTTTAATCAGTTAATTCAAATTTTTCTTTATTTCTTTATTATTTATTTTTTTTAATTTAATTAAAATTTAATTTATCTTTTCTTTTTCTTTTGTTTTTCTTTTCTTTTCAATTTAATTTAATTAATTTAGTTTTTGCAAAAGGAAAGGTCTTAGCGGTCAGCAGAGGAAAACGCTTCAACATATTCTTCTCCTTGTGATGCCAATTTTCTGCATTTTGTTCGAAGAATATAAGGGTAGAATGAGAAGAAAATTTTCCTTTGATATTAGTCCTAACTAGACTGTTGCGTTTTGATAGATAAATGGACAAAATTTTATTTGAAAATTAATGTTGATATTTAGCTGTCGTCTAAGAATATGAATGGCTGAGAATATTTAAATCAGTGGTCTTGGAACGCGTGGTGGAGGAGAGTATAAGTGGAAATTTTAACTCCCAGCAAAATGGGAATGGTTATGGTATATTATTTTTATACCTCCCCCTCCTATGAAGTTGGAAAAATCAAAATAAAAATTATTCAGCAAGTTGTGGAAATGTGCCTTAAGAGATTCCAGTGACGAGGGGCTACAAAATGTTCTCCCGATTTTCAACCTAAATCGACCTCAAATTCTTATTAGCCTCCAAAAAATAGCGTTCCAGTGTCCCTGATCTACATTTCTACCAGGAGCGCCGCGAGCCCTGTCGGCGTGGATTGTTAGAATTATAAAAATAGATCGAATATGCCTGACTCGATACAAAAATTTTGTGCAGTCGAAAAAAATCTTAAAACTCTGTGATCTACATATTGTGCCGCCTGATGTCCGAAATGCCGACTAAATGGCTGAAACTGAACAAAAATTGTTGCTGAAAAATACCGACTTGGTGCCAACATTTTCCATAAAAAAGAAAAAAAAAGAAAAATGGTCGCATTTGCTAAAGACTGCTGACTCCAAAGATTCGTAGTGAGAGCGCTCCTCCTCGCTACGTCCATGGTTACTACCGGCTCAGACTTTTCCAGTTGTCTGATGCTCTTAAAACAAAATTGTAGATTCCGGAAAAGTTTTCGAGACATGTTAATGGCTTCTTATCACTCTTGAAGACTATAACTCAAGGTTATTCCAAATCTGTCTGAGACTTTTTTGAAGACGCCCAGAATTAAAAAAAAAAACACGATATTCTTAGATTTTTAAGCAGTGACCGATTCAAGGAGCAATCCTGGGAGAAGTAATTGAGAAATCCTGGGAGAAGTAATTGAGAATGTGTAAGAATTGAATAGTTTTCATCTTTCCCCTTGGGTACGAATAGTTGGATTATTTGAGAACTGCTTTTTTAAATTACAGCACGTCCATATTTCTGAAGTGTTAAGGAAGGAAAAAGTTATTTACAGATTACTTTGATTTTCTTTTCTCCGACTTGTGATTAAAATTTTCAACCTCAAACGATACGAACTAGAAATTTAATTTCCTTATTACAACATTCGCGAAAATTTAAAATGAAGAAAACTCCAAAAATTGCACTTATTCTGGGTAAAGGCCCATTTTCCCGAATCCTTTTTCTTGACACCTTTAATCCCGACACTTTTTAAAAAAATCATTTATCATAAAATACTCATCGAAATGCATTATACAGTAAAACTAAATATTACAAAATGCAACGAAGTCGTTTTTTCTCTTTACTCACACTCAAGATAACACATTGGGGCCTGTCAGTAAACGTAGATAGTCTAATTTGGTAGAGTCGACGACATGGTCATCGAAATCCAACACTATGGTGTAAATACGATCTTGCAGATTAAGCCACTTCTTTCCTGGTGAATTCTTAGCCCGCCTCCCAAGACTTAATTTGGCGAAATAGGTCTCAGTGTTGCCCTGTTCTTTTTTAAGCACAGCGAGGGTGGAGTACAAGTCAGGGTGATATAATATTCCGCAATTTCCAAGTGAAAAGGTGGACTCAGTCTGGGGGAAACCCTACAAGATTATTGTAAAAAAGGCGACAATTAGCGAGGATCTCCAACTAACTGCCAAATTTGGGAACCAGGCAGGCAGCCGATCTTGACAGGTATCGATTCCGTCGTACGGAGCACCCCAGTAGGAAGCTATGTAACTGCCGACGAAGTCACTTATGTGCTAAATAAAATCAAAAACCGTTCAGCCCCGGGGACTTACCGCACTGAAATGAGATCGCGTCTTGAAATTTCTGAACATACCGTAGAAAACTCCAGGCTACATGTTCTTATATTTGACAGCACAATTGGTTGCCTGGCACCCTCGCAGGGGAATCAGTCCAAGTTATTTCGGGTCACCTTTTGTATATGTTCGGCTCGAAGATCGAAACTGCTCAGTTTGCGAAAAAAGAAACCAGAACGCATATTGGAAGTAAAAAGGAAACAGGAGGAACTAGAAAAGATCGATGATAGTGGGGCGTATGGCGAATTACGCACGCTAAATTGGCCCCGGGATACCGCACCCCCTAACCTGGAACTACCACAGTTCGGCCTATGTTAGAATAATAGCGGCGGAACTAAAAACAGAGTGTGGAAACGTGGAATTAAAAGTGGATCTTTGGAAAACAAAATGTCAAACAGCTGTTTTTTTTTCGTGGTGCTCCAAACATCCAAAGTAACGCTTCAAAGTCATGGTCGCAATCCAGTGCAACCTGATCCTACACTAATAAAAAAGAAGAAAAATTCCATGGAAATTTCTATACTGAAGATGGCTAGAAGAAATGAAAACTTCCATGGAAATGTGGACCACTGAACTGAGTAATTGTGAACTGACTTGTGACCATGAAGAGCTAAATTGTACGGATTGGCTTCACACAATACCCACCACTGAACTGAACTGTGAACTGAACTGGAAATGAGAAGAGAAGAGAAAACAAGTAACCTTGTTCCTCGAGGTGGGTCGGCAGAAAAGCACGTACTGTGAGTCACAAAAATATTCGGAAATACAGTTTTTTTCGCAATATTGAAAGAAGAATGGGCGGAAAAAATCCGAAAAAGTTGTATGTGGCAGAAGGTAGAGTAGGGAGTCTTGGAGCACCCATTTTTTTTGGAGAAGTACCAAAAATTATGCACAGAAAAAGAAAAACACGAAATATGTAGCCACATTAATATTCGGACACCGTGTATTTTTTCCATAAGAAATCCGACTTGATCTTACATTTTCCTGAGTAAGATTCTAGAAAATGTTCCTTTGATGATCAAAAGTTGATACCTGAATAATTGAAGCTTTACAGAATACGAAATTTTAACCCACATCATCATCGCTCCTGTACTGGTTGAGTTAGAAACGGGTCATAACTATATTTTGTTTCTTTTGGGTTGCATGCTTATTATAATGGGCGGACGCAGGAAGTTTTCTTGTTGCATATTTTTTCAACCCATACCTAACTTCGCATTCAGTCATGCTACGATGTCGTAATTACCTAACTCATATTCTGCAATACTTCAATTATTCAGGTATCAACTTTTGATCATCAAAGGAACATTTTCTAGAATCTTACTCAGGAAAATGTAAGATCAAGTCGGATTTCTTATGGAAAAAATACACGGTGTCCGAATATTAATGTGGCTACATATATTTCGTGTTTTTCTTTTTCTGTGCATAATTTTTGGTACTTCTCCAAAAAAAATTGGTGCTCCAAGACTCCCTACTCTACCTTCTGCCACATACAACTTTTTCGGATTTTTTCCGCCCATTCTTCTTTCAATATTGCGAAAAAAACTGTATTTCCGAATATTTTTGTGACTCACAGTATCTTGACTCTTGACAAGAAATAATGAAGGAAAAAAAATCTATGGAAGAATTAATAAATAATTTGACCTGATCCTACCCTAATAAAAACCAAATTCCATGGAAGTTTCTATTAAATACTGAAGATGGCTGGAAGAAATAAAAATTTCTATGGAAATTTGAACCACTGAACTGAACTGTGACCATGAAAAGCTAAATCAAACGAATATAGAAGTAACGCTCAAACAGTCTGCAGCCATGTTATTAATAGAAATTTCCATGAAAATTTTTTAAATTGGTATGATTAGTAGAAGTAACGCTCGAAAAATAACACTTTCTTCGCTTGTGTGTCAAAGCTCTCGATCAGCTGTTTTTTTTTTTCGTAATGCTCCAAAGTAACGATCAAAAAGTAACGTTTTTTTTCGTTTATGTGTCAAAGTAAAGACATGAAAAGGTCAAAAATGACAGAAAGCGAAATTTTGCGTGCAGATAAACGTAAATTACCATCATCTGAACTTCGGATGATGAAACCAGAATTGGGCATTATTTGAATAAGACTTTATTCGAATAATAATCATGAATAAAACAGATCAATCATTATTCGTAAACACTACTTAAAATTATTCATCAATCATTATTCAGTAAAATGAAGATGTGAATAATATTCGTCAATCATCATTATTCGTTATACATTGCGGACGCAGTAACAAAACAAAAAATTTAACGAGGATCAATGGCGTAGCCAGGATTTTGCCAAAGAGGACCGGGGGGGGGAGGCAAAATAAGATTTTCAAGAGAGAAAAAGTCGAAAATTGAAGTATTTTTTTAAATTTGCCAATTTTAGAGGACTTATGTAAAAAATATTGGGAGGGGGATATTGTGTGTGTGTGGGGGGGGGGGGGTAAAATATTTTTGTTGGGAGGGAAAATGGTGTAAATAAATATATTTTTTTGGAAATTTTTTTTGGAGGGTAAAAATATTTTTTGTTGGGAGGGGGAGGATGTAAAAATATATACCTATTTTTTGGGAATTTTTTTTGGAGGGTAAAAATATTTTTTGTTGGGAGGGGAGGGTGTAAAAAATATTTTTGGGGATTTTTTGGGGGGTATTGCTCCCTGGCCCCACTTCGGCTACGGGTCTGATTTCATTATTCGCGTGATTGATGTTATTGAATATTGATTACTGAATAATGAATGACTACTCGTTATTCATACTTACGACTAACGAATAAATTAGTCGTTATTCGTTATTCATGAATAACGAATAACGAATAACGGTTGCGTTATTCAGTATTCATTATTCGAATATTATTCTGCCCAACTCTGGATGAAACACATCCTTCTTTTCAGTCGCCGGCATGATTATTATGTAGCACAAACATTTATGAACTGTTCGCTGATTCACACTCATATCAACGAATAAGATACTAGGCTTTCGTGAACAAAGCCTTATCGCAGGTTAGAACATGCTCCTTTTCGGTCTGTAAGAAAGACTGGAAAAACCTTATCGCCTCTCGGCATTTTCATTATTGCAGAACGTGTTCTATAGGTAGGTACTAGGTACCTTCTTCCTTCAACCAAAACATGAATTTCGGACGATGGCAATTTACTTTTACCAAAGTTTTCCGTCATTTTTTGACTTCTAAAACGTGTGTTCTGGTCGCTTTTTTCGCACTGAGTGATTTCGGTCTGTAAACCTAACTTGCAGAATGAATTTTAGAAACCTTAAGATATCCACAAAGTGCCTTGAATACGTCTTCACGAGTTAAAATAGTGCCGAGACGAGTTCTAAGATTTGGTGTGAATGAATCTCAACCTCTGTATGTTGCCAGGAAGAGTCTGAACAAGTCTTACCCAGAGATGGGCGTTGTTCACTATTTAATGAACTTGCTTTTGTTCTTTTCCATTTTTAGTGAACTAGTTCTTGCTCTTGTTCACTTGGTCTTCCAACTGATCTAGTTCATCGTTTGTTCATTAAAAAGAACCTTTGCTCTTGGTCTTGCTCATTTAAAAATGGGGTTTTTGTCCAAAAAAATTGCGAGCAAAAATTTTTCTGTGTAATAGCCTACAACTGAAAACTAGGCTATTACCCAAACAATTTTTTTAATCCCTATTGAATTCCTATGAGATTGTTGATTAAAATTTAAGCATCAAATAAAAATTCAATAATGTTATAATTCGTAATTGTAACTCTGAAACCATTATGAAAGTTGAAACTAAAAAAGTGGAAATATACAAAAAAAAAAGCCAAAAAAATAAAATTACAAAAAAATAAACGAACAAAGAATGAACAAGTTGATCAGGTCCAAAAATCGTGAAATAGTTCTTGTTCTTTTTGATGAACTAGTTCAGAACTAGGTTCACCAAGTAGTGAACAAGAGCAAGCGAACAACTTGCTCTTCAAGAGCAACGCCCATCTCTGGTCTTACCCTAGTCTGAGTCTGAGTAAGACACACGAGTCTTGCTAGAGCACATAGAAAAACTGTACTGACATCCGCCATTTTGAGTCGCTTGGTGCTCTAGGCTTGCCAGCAATCTAAACGAGGCATAATAGAATTGGAATTACTTTTATGAGGTTTTATGTGTCTTGACAAGTTATGAGAAGAAGTCTGGAGAAGGTCGTATCTGAATAAATCGCACCCGTCATGGTATGTCCTTGATCAGAGCGATCTCAATAAACAAAAGTCTGAAAAAATTCTAGAAGAGTCTGAATGAATTGTAACAAAGTGTAATGAAGTCCAGTAGTAGTGTACTAAGAGTACTAACTTTTCCTCGGAGGAGGGGAAAGTACCTACTGTTTATTTTATTTCATTTAACATGGAAGCTTATTGTCTTACGACTATGTCCTCAGCTATGGTGTTAGTTTCTAGCTTATAAGTTAGGTTACATAAATTTGTACATTTAAAATCGACTATTTCTGCTATATTCTTGATATGATATCCAAGTAGCCTATTGTGGTTTTCCGGGTGTGGTTTAATAAAGGCTTTGTACAGGTTTCGCAGATTGGAGGCGGTTAGTGTAGATATATGTACATATGTAGGTGTTTGTGTGTCAGTCGTGTATGTCCGAGTAATAGGAGTCGGTTGACAGATGTATCCAATTCTCTTGAAGATGTTCAAGCCCTTCTGACAATTTCGATCCAGGTGGATACGATCCGTTTGATACTTGGCAGCTTACCTTTGGTTTGCATTTCCGTTTCTTTTCCCAAGAGTATGTTACTTGGGTTTAATAGAGGTATATAATCCTATGCGGGTCCGATTTTGCCGTATTGCCAAAATATCGCGACCGATGACGCAATGGCTCGGAATCCAGACAAATACTTTCTATCCCAGATTCAGATCTGTGATCGAGTAGAAACGTCACGTAGCTGGTTAGAGCGCCGTCTTGTCGACTTTGAATTATCTTCAGCGCATTTTGTGAATTCGAGAACTCGAGATATTTGGATAGTGGTCTCGTTGATAAATTAAGTATGCATTGGTAAATGGCGACCATCTCGGTTGTTTTAATGTTGGGCGTATTTTATAGAGCGAAGGTAGATATGGTTATGTCGATTAGGAAAGCACCAGTGGTTCGATCCTGTGTCTTGGATCTGTCTGAGAAACAACAGACGTGATCGTGGTATTCGTTGATTGTTGTATCATACTTTGATTGTATGCTTTCTTGTGTGATTAGCTTTTGCAGGTGGGCCAAGTTCCATGATATTTATGTTGACTCATTTTGTTTGTCAAGGAGGAGTATACTCGGAAGATGTTAGAGGATATTGCGGGTAAGGATAGGTGTTGGGGTCGAGGATGTGTTGGGTAGAGTTTCGAAGGATGTAAGATTATTTCCAATGTTTCTTCATGAAGCAAAAAGATTCCGTGTTATTGAAATTGGGTGCGGATGAAGAGAGAATACAACTGATACTTTGTACCCATTTCCTTTAACATTGTTTTCGATTTTTCAAATTTAAGTAGTCGCCAACATTTCTTCATGAAGCAAAGAGATTTCTTGTTATTGTAATTGGGCGTGGAGGAGGAGAGGCTACAACTGATACTTCTTACCCATTTCTCTACTGAAAATATTGTTTTAAGTTTTTTAAACTCAGGTAGTCCCCAACATTTCTTTAGAAAAGCAAACAGATTTCTTGTTATTGAAATTAGGTTTGGAGGAGGATAAGAGGAATCGATATACGTTGTACCACCTACTTCTCTTCTTAACAATGTGTTCGAGTTTTTCTTTAATTCAGGTAGTCCTTTATAATTGTTAGTTTAAACTGCCTTCATGTAGGTACAAATTTTTGATACCTGTTATGGAGGAAATTGTATCTAGTTTCAGTAGCAGTTGTTTTTGAGGGACACTTTCTTCCTCTATCCCCAGGATCGTCATCACTGAATAGAGGCGTATGAAGTGAGTCTGAGTTGATTTAAGTGGAGTCAGAATGAAGGTTATTCTTCAGAAATGTTGATATTTCAGTCCCCAGTAGCAGTGGCGTACGGACGGGGGACGGGGGGGTGTTTTGTGTCTGGACACCTCCCTCGACTAAAAAAAAAAAAAAAGAAAAAAAGAAAAAAAGGGAAAAAATGAAAAACGAGAAGAATAAAATGGGTACATTAAGATTACGAGGAAACTCCGATTTTATCACTTTTTAGCTGTAGTGTACCATACTATCATAATATTATGTTGGTGTCGGACGTGCCGTTCGTCTATGCAGTGCAAGTGAACGTCATACTCTCATACACCAGTGTGTGGCCAACTCGGAGCAGCCAAAATTCCCCGTTTCATCAGGGGAAATTCTGCACAAATCCGCATTCACCAGAAAACGCTAGAAAAGCACATTTTAAACAAATTGGTGATTCCTCCCCCCTCCTAGTTTCATATAGTAGACAAATTGAAGATACGTAGACTATGTTCCAGCTTCTTAATACAAACATAATTTATCAAATAATTTACTACTTTACGCAGTTAATAAATAAATAACATTACTCTACCCATAGGCGACAAAACCGTGATCAGGTTCGCTAGTGTCGACTTCTGAAAAGGTGATCAAGGTTGATGTTCCCATAAGAATACGTGTAAAATTGGTATGCTTGAAAGCTTTCATAATTGCTGAAAACAGGGTTTCTTGAGTCATATAGCATGTCAAATTGAAGCTTGAAGTCTCTAGTTTATGATGAAAGGTAATTTAATGCACTTTATTCGCTCTGGTCAGATGAATAAGTTGATTTCCAAATTAATGTTTTTCTTATGGAAGTTATTAATACCTATCTGTTCTTCAGACATTGACTATATTCTTTCAATTCTAAAATCTTTTGTACTCATTCGTAAGTACCTATATCAAGCATAACCGTTGGCACTAAGTATGAGTCTTACTATCCCTCAAAATTTCCGACAAAGTATGATACAAAAAAGGTGT
This sequence comes from Acanthococcus lagerstroemiae, assembly GCA_031841125.1. Classification (NCBI taxonomy): domain Eukaryota; kingdom Metazoa; phylum Arthropoda; class Insecta; order Hemiptera; family Eriococcidae; genus Acanthococcus; species Acanthococcus lagerstroemiae. Next base: position 34,754,204 of record CM063108.1, on the reverse strand, counting down.
ATAAAAAGCTTAAAAATTCACTTTTTGGAGAAAAAATCCAAAAAAAATGTTCCGGGGGCGGACCCCCCTTTTCTCCCCACAAATTCCCTTTAATTTCTCTTACACCCACCTTGACTGAATCCTGCGTACGCCACATGCCCAGCAGTTATCTTACAAGTTATTAATGATACGGGCTTTTTTCTTTTTTTTTTTTTCTTTCTTTTTCCGTTCATTGATAGATATGACTGAATGCTACTTTTTCAAGGTTTCAGGAGAAAATTTGATACACTTTTAATGGGTCAAAATTGGATTAAATATGCTAAAATGTCCGTCGGCATGGCTGTCTCTCTAACAATTATTATTTTTTCTAAATTTTCAATGTATATTGGAACAAACTGGCAAAATAATACTACTCTAGATAAATGAATGAATGAGTTTGTAACGTGGAAATTGCATCTTCACTGCTGAGAGTCAGTGTTGCCAACCTTGAAAATTGTCCCTCGATTTTTATTTTTAGGTATGGCTCTTTTTCAACCAATCACAAAACAGGAGCTTCAATATTTTTCCGTCGCAATTATGATCAAAGTGTGTGTTCTTATCAGAGCAATATGGTCCGCATATCAAATCCCGGTTTTTCTATGACGAGACTTGTGCATTCGCGTATTATTTTGAGAGTTACAAAAAAGTGTCTTTCGGCATGGTCATCTTTGTACAACGATAGACGTTCATTATCCAAAAATAATTACATCTAATTAATGGGTTAGTATGCCTTTATCAACTCTCCGTATAATTTTTTGTTCCGGTATCTACTAATCGAGGGCAGAACACTTTTTGTTCGTTATTATCTTTCGGCATGGACTTTTTCATATGTCCTTCAGCAAGGCATTCATCATTTTGATTGCCATGCCAAAATACAGAATCGCCTCACTGTCGGCCCAATCTTACCAGTATGTTATACAGAACGCCTCTTAACGACTCTCATCAGAAAAAGTTCAAACATCTCCTACCTTCCTCCATGAAAAAACATAACTTGATGTATCAACATTTTTGAAAAATGACCCATGAGATGAGTCTTGGCATAGTTTATACATAATGCATGTATTTATGTCACCGAGTTGTTGATGGAAACAGATAATGCGACTGAAGAATCTGAACGATCTTAAAAAGGAACTAAATTGTAATACAGCTCGAATGAATCCTAGTTCATTCTGAATGATCTTAACAAACCGAGAAAAAGTCTTAATGAATCTTATCCCAGTCCTAATGAATAACGATGAATTTCGAAGTATTGACAGAATCTGAATGAACTGCGTGTGAATCCAACAAAATCCGAATGAATTCTGTCTTATCCTGCCTACCTGGCTGCCAGTGGTGTGCATTTTAGGCAAGCAAGGTAAGCGCCGCTTACCCTGAAAATTCTCGAGAAGATAAGTTTTCATATACATACAACAGTCGTGTTCGTTTAGACACAAAAATTGACACTTTTTAACACCGAGTGTTACACTAAGCAATTTTTGCCGTTCGATTTGTTCTGTGGAGAACTCTGGTGTTCAGTGTTTTCTGTTTTATTTACCAGTAGGGTAACACTGGTGTTAACACCGGTGTTAAAAATTTTAACCCTGCTCCCGGAGTCGGTTTGAGTTTGGTGTCGTTTGGTGTCACGGTGTATTTTTGTGATGTTGGCTGAATGTTTATGTTCTGCTCGATTTAATCACTACAAACCCAACACTTTTGTGTACACGTGATGTCATTTCAGTGTTACCTACACCGAGTTAACCCTAGCCCAATGCTGTGAAGCTAAACGAACACGGCTAATATCAACTTCAACTCGTAACAAATACAAAAATAATGAAACATTGGGCAAAACAGCGACTGTATTGACGCTTACAACGCTTATGCTTAAGTATATAATAAATTCACAGGAGATGTATACTGTTCAGTGTTCGGCAATCCTCGTACAGGTATATTCGTATAGGCCAGCGAGCAGGGCGTTGGATAACGCTTCTTTTCCATACTGCACGTATTGCACGACTTACGCTCCGCCTCCGTGTTAATGACCAACACAAAAACACCCTAGCATGTTCAACGCGACGAAACCTGTGCCTTTGGTTGCGTTCTAGAAGCGCTTTGAGTCAGGCTTGGCTCGGCTAGCTATACACGAACATTAAAGTTGATAGTAAAATGTGATTATGTTCTTCTACTAGTCAACGCGTTATGTTTAAATGCTCGGTGCTTTTTTGCCCCCAAAATGCGTATTTGAGATCCTATTGAAAAACCCTTTTCGCGACTTCCTCTTGATGAACAATTAGAAATTATTAATGATGGGAAGCCTAAACCAGAATTACCATTTTTAAAAGCTCAGCAAAAGAGATGGTTGAAGATTTACTAGACATAGCCATGTATCGCAATATGAAAACATTTTGTGGTTAACCGGTTGTGAAGATGGTGGAAACCCGTTTTGTTGACCATGTCTATTCAGGGACGTCCTAATAAGGGGGCATAAGAATTTTTTACTTATAGCAGTTGAGAAATTTTACAATTTCAATCAGTCGGAGTTCCAACAAAACTTTTTTTTTTTTTTTTTTTTGCTTTGATACTTGGGAATTGAGTTGCAAAGTTGGACAAATCCAACAAATTAAAGTTTATTTTTTGCTGTCATGTTTGGGAATTTTGAGTTGAGTCAGTAGGAAAAATCCAACAAATCAAAAGTTTTTTAGCTTTGATACTTGGTAATTTTGAGTTGAATCAGTTGGGACATTCACAATTTTTGCCCCCCCCCCCCCCCCCCGGGAAAAACTCTTCGGTGGTACGTCCCTGAGTCTATTATTCGTTACAGAAAAGAATAAATGCATATGGAAGGACCCTACACAGGGATATAACAATTTGAATAATTTCATCAACGCCATTTTTTAGTAGCATGTTTCATACTTTTATTCTGATTTTTACTTCACCTCTAAGCTTATCACTTACCCTCATAGGAAAAACCACCGCACGCTGCTGCTGTTTACGGTCATAGAAAATAGGAAAGTTCTCGGTGAGATTAAATTTAAAACTGATAAATTTGAACTCCTTGTCAGGAATATAAAGATTATCGATTACTGAGCCAAAAATAAAGTAATGGTTAGGAAACATCTTGAGACACTGAAAATGGTGGAGCATACAATTGTCACCTATCCTCTCTTCCAGATTTCAGTTAACCTCTTAAACCACAAGGTCCCACCAAGTTAGTTGAAGCTATGGAAGTGCTTCATGGAGAATACCGCGGCAGTGCTGCCGGAGGTTCCACTGCCAACCCCACTATACTAGTGCAGAGTCGTGTAAGATTTGATGCACATAGCTGCAAACATAGCCAATCTTACTTCCGAAGTATTTCGGTGGGTTTGCAGCCAACTCACAGCTAATTAAACCGACAGTGTTGCCACTGTCATACAGCGAGTTACATCACCAGTTTGCACTCTGTCAGTTCACTGCTGTTCAAATCAGCAGCGTTGCTGTATAAGTATGCGGTTATAGTGGAGTTAGCTATGCTCTCTTCGCTACGCTCCACTGTAGCCGCGATTTGAAGAATGGTAAGTACCATTCTTCAAATCGCGGCTACGCGCTGCTTCCCCCCTTACCGCTCCTGCCCACCCGACGTATCGTCGCTCAGCTACGCTCTCTTCGCTACGCTCCACTATAACCGCACACTAACACTGCCGACCTACTGCTAGTTTACTGCCAATTTTGTTGACTGTACTCTGTCATTAAACAAAGTCAGCTCCCTGCCAAAGCCAAATATTGCCTGGCAATAGACTGGCAGTATTCTTACATCTTTCAAACAGTATTATTTGTTGTGCTTTGTAAAAGTACTGCCATCAGCTGTATAATAATCTTCAAGGGTTGCTAATAGCTATCTCTTACCTGAAATGGTTTTTTGAAAAACGATCGAAGATTACAGTATTTCTAGCTGCGTGGGCATAAAAGTTCGTGAAAATCCGGCAAACAAATTATCTGCGATCTATTAAATACGGTTTTCCTCCTGTCGGTGGCTTTTTTGCTGGTGGCTGTACTGTTGGCGTTGCACGGCAAGGTATTTTTCTTTTCTATCTTTGCTTAACCCCGCATCTGCGAATTTCGATTCACAGATATAGCGTTTACTCGGCCGACGCAGATGCTTGTGCCTTCTCCCTGGAGTACATTTTCGCATTCAAACGTTCACGATTACGTCGAATTTGCTGAAAGATGCGGCGTTATATAGTTGTTAACCGATGGGTCTCGAAATGACGGTAATTCGGACTCGGTTGCGCCGCCATTTCTACGCATAAAAGGACACGCTTTTCATTGTGCTCGATTATATTTCGATCGGCGGAGATATGTTTCTTTTATGGCAAACTTTGGTGGCCACGTATCCAGAAGAAAGAAATGTTAATTGAAAAATCCTTTTCAAATGCTGACATGTTACGCACAGTCGAGCAGAAGTTCTGAGTTGACGCCGCTACTTCTGATGGCTGACTCTCTCTCTCTCTGCCTCCTACTCGAGACTCGGGTCGGATTATGTTCGATTGATAACTCTCAAGAGCGCTCGGCCGAGTTCGAGTTTCAGATTTTAATTTCGCCTTAGATAATCGCGGCGGTAGCGGAGATCCGAAAGTTTAAAGTTTATATGTATTATACGCTCTCTCGTTCGTAAAACTTGCTTTTACGACCGCGGCGTGTGTCCCCCCGGTCTGCGAAAGAGAATCCATAACACCGATGCTCTTCAAAAGTTGCCGGTATTAAAATGAACACGATATTACATAAAACTTTTACGCGTATTTGATGTGTACCTTGCAATATTTCGTTACTTATAGTTTTCTGATCCCGGTGCCATCTGGTACTTACCTACCTGAGTATAGACATTATGTTGACTTTGTCGCAGTTACCCTGTTTTTGCACCTTGTTAATTTTAATCGTTGAAAGCGATAACCGCACGTATTTCAGTTTATTACAACATAATTTCAGCCTAACTGGTTGCCGGCTTTTTAAACAAATAAAGATACGGAAAGACGTCAGTTCAGAGCGCTTAAATAAGTCTGGGAGAAGCTTAAATGAGCACAGAGAAGTCTTAGGTAGGTAGTTTTAAAAAAGAGTCGGTTGTGACCCTTGAAGAGCTTCAGGCGTTCTGAAAAGTCTTGACCATGAGTTGCGGAGCCATAAACAAGCTGGAAGAATCATAATAAGCTTTAAACGAGTTTCAAACAGTTTCAGAGAACCTTCAACAGGTATATGGAAGAATTTTACGAGTATTACGTATGTCTGAGAATCTGAAACACATAACCATTCGAGCATTGAAGATTGAAAGATTTTCAATTCAATTTAGTTTTCAATTTTACCTTTATTAAGGCGTTCAAGTAAATTGGGTCTAGAATTGTGTAATCGGGGGTAACATTGTTGATAATCCAGTGATAATTTTGCTAACTATGTATTCCCGACTGGCACGCGTTCTAGCGGCTGAACTAAAATGAAGCTACAGCGCTCGTTTCCATCTTGTTGAAAAGCAGTGATGTTAGACAAAACGATTTTACCGACTTTTCGAAGAAAATGGAGGTATTACACTCGTCACATGTATATATTATATAAGGAAACCTGAAATCCAGCCACTATTACAGTCGTGTTCTAAACATTCTGAAACGTAAAAAAAAACATTGCCCCCGCCCCATCTTGACAACTGTGACGAGTGTAGTACCTCCCTTTTCTCTGAAAAGTCGGTAAAATAGATCTACGAGACGCGTGACGTCAGTGATTTGTGTTTTTCTTATCAATCGAAGTTCGAGATACACGAGAATGAATCGCATTTGCTTTCGACAGAGTGGCCCTTGTGGTTTTAAATGTAAGAGTGAACGTAATCGTGTGTAAAAGAAACAGATAGGAAGATGGTTTTACCTCGTGCTTACAGTCTCAGTAAAAGTGACTCGAGGTATCAACATAAGGAATGGATGAAAGAAGTTAATTTTGTGAGGTTTGTAATATTGTGTATGATTCTTGCTGAAATTAGGGTCAACATGAATCAACTGATATTTTTGTAAACAAAATTAGTTAGTACGTAGAGCTAGGACTTTTCGGCAAGAAAAAAAAAATGGAAATTCGGCAATAAAAACTTTAATTTCGGCAATTTTCGGCATATTACTACAACATGTTCTTTTCTAACCTTACAAAGGATCGTCAAAAAAAAAAAAAAACCGTTTTGAAATATTGTACTTGTTACAGAAATCGTTTATTGTAGAGTAAAATCAAATGTTTTTCGAGATTTTCTTGTGTGAAGCTGTGTCTACGATCAGTGAGGATGTACTGGTAGTCCAAAAAAGAACGTTCGATATCGACGGATGTCAGTGGAGCACAGGTAAAAACGCTTAGCAATGCAGGATTTTGGGCGAAGGTAGATGGAGGCGCGGTGCCCTCAATTAGAGAAACGTTCAATTCTTCTAAAGTACTCAGTCCAAAATTTTTCGCGAATACATTTTCTGCTTTCTTTCTCAAAATTAATCCACGTGAACCTGGAATCTGATTGATTTTTGATCGAACTTCATGCACTATTTGGAGCTGAAGTGGAAGACCCCTAGTTTTGAGTTTTTGGATAACATCTGGTAGAAAACCCGTGTGGATAAAAGCGAGATCCGAAGACAAACGACTGGAAGAACTGTTTTGAGCTTCTGTATCTGCTGACAGTCGTGCGGCAACTCACGTATTAGCTCAGGAAAATTTTCAAAATTACGGGCATAAAAATCAGCAGCTTTTATCCATGTCTCCATCGTGTAACTATACCACATCGGGTGGTAGGGAACAGTTCATCTTTTCCTTATACTTTTCTATTCGCGCTGGAGACTTCAAAAACATTTTTCGAGCACAGCTCACGAGACGAACTGTGAATCAGACTAAAATAATTCTCGTTGATACTCGATCGTGAATGACTGAACGAAATAATTTGAAGTAGTAATTGTTCGAACATGTACGTCGAGCAGGTACAGTTACAGCAAGCAGACCTCCCTGAAGTTGTATCACTGCATTTTTCGAGACGATTACGCTCATTTTGTTGGACATTTTCAGCTTTTACCCCTACTTTCAGAATTTATTTACGTTTTCGGCACTTATACCCATTTTCGGCATTTATCCCATTTTCGGAATTTTTCGGCAAAATAAAATTTATTTCCTGGGTCTCTACTACTCTGAAACGGATAATATGTCTATTTCATTCCTATTCACCGGCGCCTCTACAAACTCAACCGGCAAATGCCAAGGAATTCTAGCTCTACCAAATGTTTTTGTAATTTTTTCATTTGATTTATTTTTTATCATGTCATTTCCATTTTTTCATATATGACCAAACTGATAAATGGTTTTGTTATTATGTCAAAATTTCTAAAATTCAATTGTTATTTTGTTTTGTTGTTTCTAACAACACTGTTGAAAAAGCGAGTGTTCAATCTATATTTTTCATTAATTTGGTATCAGTGATGTTTCTTGTGTTGTCATAATACGGGGTAAATAATTTTAAAAAAGAAGTTTCTTACTAAAAACTTTGTGTAAACCAAAATCAGCAGTGCCGATTAGTAATGAAGGTTTTTTTTTCATGTTACCGTTATTATTGGTTGTAGATAGAAGTAAGTAATCAGATTAGTGTGGGGGAAAAATGTTATTTCACGTTAAAGCTGTAGGATTCGAGGATTTGAAAAACGGGGTAACATTGATAGCATACTATTATAAATTCACCATTTATTTGTAACCGCGGATGATGCAAAAGATTTTCATTTTTTTTTTCTAAGGAGCTTCCAAAGTTGACGAAGCTTATTTCTTCTGTTAGGCATTTTATCAATTTTTCGTATTAATGCTGTAACTTTTTTTTTTTTTATATCACCACGTGAAAGAGGCAAGGTCGAAAATGATGGAATGCGTTAAAAAAAAAGTAAACCTGTACGATAACTTAACGGTCACGTTTTCCAGATGCAACAAATGTTGCTCTCCTCAACAGTGTGTCCAGATGGTAAATTGAAAAATGTACCAGTAAGAAGTTTTCCAAAATTGTATCAAATTTCGAAAGAAATGTACTAAATAGAATGTCTGATGTTTGTAATTGTATCAAAGTGTAGAAGAAAGTTTTTCGGTCAAAATCTTTCGAATGTACCAAAATCCGCTGAATATATGAAAATATACTAAAACGGATTGAAAGATGACAAAATGTACCAAATCCTACCAATAATAATAATAATAAAAATGTGTCATGATGTACCAAAAAAGTTTAAATGTACCAGATCTGGTGCAAATGTACCAAAACCTGGCAACATTGCTCCTCGATGTGGGCGATGGACTCAAGATTATAGTGGGCTGTAATTCTTTTCTCATAAAATTTTTACTCATACCTTATTAAAGATACCACACATTACCAGAAAATTTTCCCTTTCAATTACATGTATTTTCAGCACTATCAGTGTTACCCCGTTTTCGACGATTTCTGCATTGAATTTTCTAAAAATTCTGTTCAAAATTATTAGGTAGAAAAAAGAATAAATCAGTGAAAAACGTTTTTCTTTTTTCTTTCTTTAATCATGTTAGATACCTTTATTAGTATAATATAATACAATCTACTGAAATATTATTAGTACTTGAAATGAGTCCCGAGCCCAAAATAAGCAAAGATGTCCTTCAGTTTCTTCCATTCTAGACGATTTTGAGTGACTGTTTGATACTTAGGATTCATTAGAAATTGTGTGAGATCATCCTCCATTTAATATTTGGTCTCCCTTGTTTCTTTTTGTAATTAATTAAATACCAGAAGGTTGTTGTATAAGCCAGACGGTTTGTGTCCATTCGAGCTATTTATATATGACCGGCCAACTCCCTTTTCATCCCCCTGTAGTACTCATATTAATAGGCGTGTTTTCATTAAGGTCACAAACGCGCTTATCACGCTTCCCGTGACGTCACAGAGTGAGTTACTGTTTGCAAAAATACCCGTCTTTTGGCCATTGAACTTTATTGACTCCCATGTTACTACCTGAGAATAAGAAATTTGTTAGAAACCAAGGGTACATATTTTCAATCTAGAAGGTTCTTAGCATTTACTAATAAACCTCTGGTTTCTAACAAATTTCTTATTCTCAGGTAGTAACATGGGAGTCAATACGTTCGTTGGCCAGAAGACGGGTATTTTCGCTAACAGTAACTCACTTTGTGAAGTCTCTGGAGAACGCGCCCATTAAATATTATTAGATGGTCTAGCTTTAAAATTTTTAAAGGAATGTAGTCGGTCATGTTTTTTCAAACCAAGCATCGATCTTGTGATATTCTCTGGTTAATTGCGATACCAAAAGGGAAAAACCGAGAGGGTTTTTCGAACACGAACAAACTTAAAAGTCGTAACCAAAACCAATATAGTTTATTCAACTTTCTTAACTAAGTGCCTGTTCGCAGGAGCGCCCATGAAAACTGACAGACAGTCCGGCGTATCAGTGCTCATAACGTTATAACGTCGTCGTAGGAAAATTTCGCTGACTCGTCATAATTTAGTGTTCCTCAAGGCGTAAGGTTTTAATTTTTAATAAGTCAAAATGGTTGGTATATTGAAATATACTGATTTTGGTGTTCCATCTTCTCTCGCTTACTGTCATAGACAAAAATTTTCTCTCGATTCCTCATCAGCGAATGTAGGTAATTTCGGAAAAATGTGAACTTCGATAATAGAGGTGGGAGTTCCAGGTGTACATAATGAAGTGATATTGGCTAGAAGCTCCCGTAAATATTCCATGCCCCAGTGATTTCGCCTCGCTCGTTTACTTTTTACGAATAGGTAACAAATCCCTCTGGAACATCTGGAATCTAATTTCCTTCGCACCCTTTTTAATGTTTCATGAAGTCCGGTTTAATTTCGAGCGCGGTCTGTGTACATGCTTACAATAAACTTGGACGATATTTTCTTTCATCTTCGCTTCAAGTTGTTCGCCTTTGTCGCTGAGCTCGCTCACTCATTTAATCTCGTTCGTTTACAGTCTCTACTTCCGTATTTACGAGCACCGGCCTCATATATTACCCGTTTACTTGTGCTCTATAAAACAGGTCATATTATTTCTACTTCACTTTACTCGGTGCGGTTACTTTGGCTGAAGTAATAGCGTGGACACTGTAGCGTTTTCTTATCACCTTAATCGTTATGGTTGCCAAGAGCTTGTCGATTCTTTTTTCAAATCGATTGAAAAAAAGAAAAGAAAAAGCTGCTGCGTCGATAAACAGAAACAGGGATTATGTTGCGGATCAGAGAGCATAATACGAGTGTAAGAGTTTTCAAAGCAGCTAGCAGTTCGACAGCGAATGTTTCTAGTTGATTGTGCGGTCTCAGTGGTGGAGAACTTCCCATTCGGTTAAATAATTCTGTGGGAGGTTGGTTTGATTCCAGAGTAAAGTCTTTAAATAGCTTATTTTCGATCAAATCCGGTCCCCCTATTTTTCCTGTTTTTATTTCATTCGTTACCTCTTCCACCTCCCTTCCTAGAATTCCTTGGACCTTCTCTTCATTTGTTTTCTTTCCTCTCTCCTGAGTTTGTTTTGGGTTTCCCTCTACCTTGCTTTCCCAGGTTTTACGAGTTCACAGTTCTTTACAAAATCTTGTGGCTATATCTGTTATCTTTGTCCTAGTGAATATCTCCCTTTCCTTGTTTGTTCATCATAGATGCGATCAGGTTTCTTCCTTTTCTTAACTCTTTCTTCATTTTCATCGTTGACCCACTCTCCTCAATTATATTACGGATTTTTTCTTAATTGTAGTTGTTTAAATCTTTCTTAATTTCCATTTTTAACTTTCCTTTTTAGCATCAGGAATTCGATTCTCCACCTTATGGATACGCTTTCCCTTGTTGACCATTCATTTCTCTTACCTATTAATTTTTTCGTTCCTTTTGTTAATTTGTCGTCTGTTTCAATTTTAATTCTTTATGTAACAAATTTTCGGGATATTGAGGTAATTGCCTCTTCGATTTGGTTGTATAGCTCTTGCATCGATAGTTGCTCAATTTTATTTTTCATTTCTAGTCTGGCTTCTGTCATTTTGTTTAGTGGTATAATTTCCTGGAAATCTTCCTTCTTTCTTACATTTGTAGTGTATTTATATCGTTTTGGGATTTTTATTACTCCTCTGCATACTCGGTGGTTTGATAAGAATTCAGGTTGTGATAGCGTGGAAGACATCTTGAACAGATAAACAGTTTTAACAACCAATTTTTACTACTTTACCAAAATAGGATCAGATTTTCTTCGAAGCCGTTTCTCGGTCATTGTACTTTCCCGATTCTGAAATCACCGTAAGTCTGCAGCCTTCGAAACTCATCAGGAGGCACCCGTATTACACTTTCCAAGATTTCAACATTCAACCCTCCCCCCATTCTTCCAGAGCCTTAATCCAGGAAATACCGCCGAAATAATATTGAAAATGAATCTGAGTAGGTACCATCGGAATCTATTATTCGATACCCATATCGCATTTTACGAAAATTTCGCCTCTAACCTTCGTAGGTGCCTCATTTTTCAACTTACAGAAAAACTGATGTCAGAAATGAAATCGGTGGGCTAGAGAACCCCGGAAATGGTGTATCAATTTTAATTCAGAAAAACACAGAAGTAAGAGAGGTATCGATGTTTCATTATTCTTCAAAGATCGTACAAAAAACACAATTTTTGAAAGAGGGTACCTGGGGAAAGATAAATGAAGACTGAAAAAATTTCAGGGTCAGAAAGGTATGATGGTAGAGAAGCGGCTCCGGAGAAAACTGCGTTCTATTCTCATTATTTCGCGTACTAATATGGTGAACTAGTTAAAAAACTTGCTTTTCTCTGGGTAAGATTTTTGTTAAGAGTTAGTTTGGAAGGGGTCACTTCAAACCCCTCTTTTTTCGACAGTTCTAATACTGTTACAAAAAAATTGAAAATAACTTTTCATACAGGAAATTTGGGGTATCATAATTTTGTTAGGAATATTTTTTTGAAAACAAGTTTGATCAATACCGGTCTTCAGTTCTGGGTGCAAAATGTTCCACGGTGGCAAAGTGGATGACTTAGCTCTTTCCGAACAAATGTGTAAGTCAGGTTTGTATGAAACGCTATGTGTTGGTCGAGCATGGTAGAGAAAATGCACAGTAAAAGCGATTTTATTTGTGTTTCCTTGTATATCAGAACAATATAATGAAGAAATGTTATCCTTTGCTTTATTAGTATAAAAATTCTCTGAAAATATCTTCCTCTCGTATCTCGAGAAATCAATGAGTTGTCATCAAACTGATAATGCCACGCGATCGGCGATAGAATTTCATACTAGACAGCACTTCCATCACAAAATCACTAAAACATGACTTAGTTCGGTTTGGAAAACCATTCTTCAATAATATGAAGGAAGCAAAAGAAACTGATACGGGAAGTAGATATTTTTTCGCTGAATGTTGGTCAACACTGTCTCCCCATTTCAAGCCGTCCAGTCAGAGAGCAGTTCTCCCGCTGAACCTTCTGCCAGCAAAGGTGGTAGCAAAAGTCGGCTGTATAAATCGATTCAGTACGGAAGAGAAGACATTCGTTTAACAGTATAGAGCATGTGAGAAAATAAAAATTTAGCAGAATATCTTTAGTACATTGTTGCAACCGCGTATGATATTACATGATAAAACTGAAATACACATTTCTATTGAGTTTAAGATTTAGTAGCGGTAGTTCCTGCCACCTGTGTTAGAAACTGGGTAGATTAACTCAATTCAAAGTTGGGATTGTTCAAATCAGTGTTGCATCGTCTTGCGAATTATAATTAATGATAAGGATATTTCAAAGTTTCATCATGTAAACTGTTCATCAAATTTCATATTACATATAAGCTCATAACATTCAATCTTCAGTAAGTACCAAATGTTATTATGTTATGAGAATTTGGAGATATTCTTATAGCATTATAATTCGCAACATGATGCAACACTGGTCTGAACAGTCCCAACTTTCAATTGAGTTGATCTACCCAGTGTCTAACACAGGTGTAAAGAATTGTCATTCATGAATCTAACACTCAATAGAAGTATTTCAGTTTTATCACCCAGTATCATATACTTGGTTACAACAATGTACTATAAAGATATTCTTTTACATTTTAATCTACTCACAAACTCTACTGTCAAACGAATGTTTTCTCTTTAATAGTGAATCGCCTTATATAGCCGATTTTTGCTACCACCTTTGCTGGCAGAAGGTTCAGTGGGAGAACTGCTCTCTGACAGTGTTGACCAACATTCAGCGAAAAATATCTACCTCCCTTACCAGTTTCTCTTGCTTCCTGTCGTTCACTTGGGCGGCATTGCTTCGTGATGCGTTATCACTTCTCGCTTCAGTTAATTTGCAACCGAATTGAGATGCTATATAGTTTCAGAAAATCTAATGGAAATTTAGTCAAAAAACAAAAACAGAGATGACGTGCGGTCCGCTGTAGTCCGTTGGAACAGAAAGCATGTGAGAACTTGAAAGCTGTGGTTCCCAGTTCGACAGTGAGTCTTTGTGAAAAATATGATCAAGTACTGTTCGTGGGTGTACTTATGGTAAACATGAAAGAGAAGAGAAAAAATAACGAATTTGAGAAGCAAAAGCGGGCGTCATTTCTTGGCATTAACCTGTAAGTTCAAGAACTATAGTCACGAACACTAATAACAAGAAACGTTCCATGTCGAGTGGGCTACTTCGCACACTGTATACGTTCAATTCCAAAATATCTCGTTTTATTTCACGCTCCTTTTGGCAGAGAAAATATGATGGTCTCTGGAGGTACAAATTTTCTTCGCACTTTTCCATCTCGCCTTATTTTTAATTACGCGTTATTGGAAGGGAAAGATGAGGAATGACGTTAGGTTGCTTCAGCAGATGAATGAATTCTGTGCGCTTGCGATTTCAGTTTCCAAGTAAACAGTTGGAGTGCCTTTTTGATTCCAGTTCTAGCTGTAAAAATATTGCAACTTATTGATACAGATTTTTATTATCGAAAACAGATCGAAACCCGAATTTCATTCGGGTTTGGAAAACGTAGGATAAAAAAAGAGACAGTCATGAGCTTGAAAAGTACATCTAAGAGGCGGTGGTATCTCGCTGAAACAGTTTCTATTTTGCAGGTGAACGAACCAACTCTGGCGAAAAACTATAGAAGTATCTTTTGCGTAGGTGCCCTCAAAAGGATGCGATAAATTAGAAAACTTAGCGAATGCCGCGGAAAGACGGAGAATAAAGTGTGGGCTTAAAGTCTGTAATATTTTTAACGTTGTAATAATTAGTTCGCGAAATTCCAGCATCTCGGTTGCCAGATTACGTTATTTTCTAATTGTTTGCGCGTTTTGGTAGAGATGCACAAAAAAATTTAAACTGGGGTACAATTCGAGTTTAATTCCTAGTAAATTTTATTGCTTTCCACCAATGCTTCCCTTTTTATAATCAAGGACTTCCCAAACGTGTAATCTCTTAGGACTTCATCAAGCCATACATCGTTTAGTTTACAATGTTGAGCGGTTTGAATTTAGCACTTATTGTTATTCCCGGAATGAATAGAAATGCTGAAAATAAAACCAAGGGTGTTGTATTTTGCACTCTCTCACTCAACCTCGACTCTCACAACATGGCAAAAACGGCCTACAGGAGATACGATTCTGTCTGAAAGGTCGTTGTATATAAATTAATTTTCCTAGAAATTAAATTTATATGGCTTAGGTCTTAAGATTTTTTGGGTACATTTTTGGTTACCATTGGTTACCCCCCTGCTCCTCGGTGGTAAAAACCGAAGTTTGTAATTCTCTCGAATAAAGTCGAAACTTCTACAACTTTATAGCGGATGAATGATGATGCGCTCCGAAGATATGGTCGGCCCATTTGACTTTCGGATCGGAAAGCATTTTGGGGGAAAGTGAAAAATGATGAAGCGGTGGATAGAACCTTGTCAAAGGAGGAATCCTGTACACAACATTTCTGTCCGTTTGCCAGTTTGGCAAAATCGACTTTCAGTTGCTGAAACGGGATCTGCTGTTGGCGAAATTTTGATATTTTTGGTATTGGAAAGTCTTTCATTGAGAAAATTTGAACTTTTTCTCCCTCACCGTCAAACATTATATCAAAAGAGAAATAATGGGGAAAATCGACTTAATAAGAAAACAAACAATAACAATAAAGAATTTTATTGATATTGTTTTTCTCTTGCTAATTTCGAATATTACATCCAATTTGTGATCTAGCCCCAAACTGAGCCCTAAAAACTCAGATTTCACGTTTAAAAGTAACGATTTAACAATTTATACGAGAGTCATCTTCCCGAACGTTTTTATGAAGCTTGTAGGTATTAATTTATTGAAGTAATAATTACGGAATCGTCGGCGGAAAATCGAAATATTTCATAGTGGATCAGACAGAGGGTTGCTGAATGTAACTTGAAATAACGACCTTGAATTCACTAAAAATCTGGAAAATTATTGAACTAAGGACTACCTATGTATTTTTTAGTCGCCTATTTATTGACTGTTATTCTGAATGTTTGATTCGACTTTAATTTATGAGTGTCAGAAATACAAATTTTCGATAAGAAACATGGAACTTTTTTAGATTCAACTCTTTAGAGCTTGGAAGAAACATGAATACAATTTTTTTTTAAATTATTTATTTATTGAAGAGAAAAACTTAATGCCGTGGAGGCTATGCCCCTTTCACAAGATTTAGGGTTAAACTATATTAACAATCTTGCGGCGGTAGATGTGTTTGGTAAGTCGTTGAAGATCATTCGTCTGGAAGTTGGTGGTATCGAATCTCCCAAAGTTGCAGTATGTTGATAGCGTATGTGATACGCAAGGCGCTGGTTGCCTGGGCACAGGGGGCAGATCGGTGATTATGTTCCTACGAGGATGTAGGAATGTGTGATGCGAGGGTATCCCAATAGGACATGATTATAGTAGCTGTTTCCAGAAGACGGTTTGATTCGCTTGCGGAATCGATGACACTGGTCCAGCCTTGGATATCACGTTTAAAGGTTCTGAGTTTGCTCGGCTGCAGAAGCCAGTTTTGGAGCCATTTGTCGTAGAAAAGCGTAGTTGAGTAGGATCGTAGATCTTTTGGGCTATGGCATGGATTGAGTGAGTGTTGCTATTTATGGATTGGGTGGCTCAGTGGGCGATTTAATTTCCCAGTACTCCTCGATTTGCAGGTATCCAGATAAAGGTTACTTGTACGTCGATGGCGTGTAGATGGTGGAGAGCAAACAAATCTGACACGACTTCTTCATTTTTATGTTTTCATTTGTGTGTAGTGGCGCTGTATGCGCCGAGTGATTAGACTTTGTAGTTCATTGCGCTATTCCTCAGGTTGCTGTTAAAGATCAGCTCAGTAGCCTCACTTTTATAGCCAAAGTGAAAATTTTACTAAGCTCTATCCCTTTGACATCATTGGGTGCTAGATCCTCTAGTCCCAGTGCTTCGCGTCTTGTCCCGGCTATTGTTGGGCATTGACATATGATATAGATCGAGGTTTCTTCCTCTTGTCCACAGTACCTACAAGAGCCGCTTTTCACCACGCCTATTTTATACCACATGTGTTTTATGGACGCATGACCAGTTAGTAGTCCAACCTCGAGCTTTGCATGTCTCCTGTCAAGCCTTACTAGGAGCTTGGCATACTTGCTAGGGGCGTCCCCTATCAGTGTTGTGCTGACTTTCATGCCATTGACCAACCGCCAATGCATTTCCGTTTGCTTACTCATCCAAGCCTTTACATTGGATTTTACGACGCTGTATGCTGTGTTGCCAATTCCTTTTTTATGCCCTTCTTCGCTAGCTTGCCAGCGATCATGTTCCCGCTTATGTCGCAGTGTCCCGGTGTCCATAGTATGGTGACACGGTTCTCCTGAGCAAGGGTGTATAATTTGTTAACATACTCCGCCACTACCAGAGATGTAGTTTGGTGTGACGATAGTGCCTTAATAGCCGATTGACTGTCTGTACAGATATAGATCTGCTTATTAATAAGGCCCATCTGCTGGCTTCTATCAATGGCCACCGTGATCGCCATTACCTCTACTTGGAGGATGGTATTGAATAGTTGTCAGCGCCTTTTGCATTCGTGATTCCGATTCCTACACACTGGTCATTCTTAGAGGTACATATCTGCGAACCACACATTCTCCTAGTTTCCTAGAATGATTGGCCACCTCTTTGCCGAAGCCTCCCGTGTGGGTATATCAGCGCACGGTACGGTTTGACGAAGAAGTATTCCATCGCGATTCTATCCTTCGGCATTTCAAAGCATTTGTCCATCGTCTCCGCCATCTCCTATATTATCCTTCTGTGACCTGCTTTTTGGGCCTGAAGGTTTGATTGGCCCAGATGATAAGCCCCCATTATCGCAGCTGCTTCTATGGCAGTGTGAAATGGTGGAAAGTTTTAGGAGCCTTTCCAGTGCCTTAGTCGGCGCCATTTTCATTGCCCTTTTTGTCATCACGCACGCGAGTCTTTGCAGGGTGTCTAGTTCCTCTCTGACTTTGGTCAGGTGGACCCGGCCTCACTACACAATGGCCGCATTTGTGATTCTGGGACGTATTACACCGGTATATATCCAGTTCATCATTTTGGGAGAGAGTCCCCAGGTCTTGCCGACAAAAGTGCGGCAAGCGATATGATTTCTTAGTTCGCAGTTTTGGTTTTCACTCTCTAGGGTCCGAAGTGAGCTTTCCGAGTCAGAGCAGACAACGAATTCCAAAGAAGAGGTGGTCAGCAGTGAGAGTAAACATTGGTAGATCGACATCATCTCCGCAGTGTATATACTGGAGAAGTTGGGAAGTATAAAGCTTGTGATGAACGTGTCGGTTAGGTAAGAGCCTCCTACCCAATCGGGTGACTTCAAGCCGTCAGTGAAACAACAAATCCGGTCTGGAAAATCTTGTAGTAGAGTTGAACGTGTATCAATTGGGTTTTCGCTGAGGTTTGTATTCATATCCCATATTATTCGAATTTGCGATTTAGAACACGGATAATAGGGAGGAAGGAGGAGGTTTATTAGCTTTAAAAACTGGCAACAATGAAAATACCTTGTTTCTTGTTTCAGTTGTTCTTAAATTTGAATTGTCAATTATCTGGTTCTTCTTTTCTTTAAAGGACTATATTTTTCCTTTTTTCTTTTGTAACTCACACAACAAGCGTTTTAATAATGTATGAAGATGCCTTATGAGATAAAAATATCAGTTTCGCTTTCAGTTTATCTTTCGCAAAGGATAAATAAAATATTATGCAGAACCAAATGAAATAGTTGCGAATGAAACAACATTTTTTCGTTGTAAAATTTGGATAAAGAGGTTACAATCTGAGACTGCGTACAATAACATTCGGAATCATCGATCAAGATCCATATAGGTAATAGAAAGGATAGGCCCCCTTATCTACTCCGAGTGAGTCGATCGACCCCTTAGAAATACTCAGTCTGAATCAGCTGACTATATATACATGAGGAGAGCTTTTGAAATGAAGAATATAATCAACTAAAACAAAGGAAAACTTTAGAAATAGGGACTATTACAGTCCTCTATTATTGTGATTAATATACCAAGTTCTTCATTCGACTCTGATGTAAGTTTCGAAAATTCAAATTTTACGTAAGAAGCATAGAATTTTCTTCGATTTTTATTCCTTAGATGAAATCTTGTGAAAAATATGAATACGGTTTAAAAATTGGTAACTAGGAAAAACCTTGTTGTTTATTTCAATCTCGATTTAAAATTTCGATGATCTTGATTTTTTGTCATTCAGTCAGATGCCCTTTAGGAGATCTCTTTCTGTACAGGAGCATATTCTTCTTCCTCGTGTTGTAGATTTCAGTTCACACCAAGCGTTTCAGTGATATGTGAAGATGCCATCTGAACTAAAAATATCCTTTTCCACTTTAATTTAATTCTTTTCAAAATATGAACAAAAGATACTCACATAGTATAAAAATGATACGACTGTGGGAAAACAGAATTTTTTCTCAGCAAAATTTGGATTTAGAGGTTCCAATCCGAGACGGAATAAGATATGCCTACAATAATATTCAAGATGAAGGACCACGATTCTTAATTTTGATTTTCGAGACTGAGTTAGTTGTATCCATCTCAAGTGTTCGTTCGAGTGACTGTGAGGCGGAAGGAAAAAATTTTATCTTTTTGCTGGGACTTTGTGTTGCCACAAGTTTTTTAACAAAAAACTTACATAAAGAGAAAATTTTCCTTTTAAAATTTAAGAAATTAAGTTCTGCAACAAAGATTTGATGCAATTATTGAAATCAGCAACTAACAACTTTCTTCATACATATTTTATTTCTTCATCGCTTTTTCAGATCCAGTCGATTTTGCCAATTTAAAGTTGTCGTCCAAATCACTGTTAGGCGACGGAGAACGAAATTCCATATTTACATAAATTTATATTCATTTTGATACTAGTTTCCCGGCGAGGTCAACGAAAATAATTTTGAATTTAAAAACTAAATTAATTAAAATTTTTCATAAATTCAGGGATGGACAAAGTCCGGAACGACGAAGCGTATTGACGGGTGGGCCGAGAAAGAGAGTTCGCCGTCGTGAAACGCCAGAAAGTGGAATACCTTGGTCACATACTCAGAGGAACCAGATACGATTTTCTCCGCCTGATCCTTGAAGGAAAAACTGAAGGAAAACGAGGCATCGGCAGAAAGTCGTTGTCCTGGCTGAGGAACATCCGAAAATGGACCGGAGTTGGAACCACAAAAGCCCTGATCAGAGCGGCCGAGGACCGGACGATCTCTTTTCTAGTTTTACTCTCAACCCGAGCCCTGAAATCCGCCTTTTCGAGCATTACCTCAGAGACATTGGGGAGGCTGTTAGGGCTAGCTTAGCCCTTTTCTCTTGTCGAAAAACCGGCCTAGATCGAAATGTAGCGAGTTGTTACGTGAGCTCTTATCCGGGACCCTTGGATTCCGAGACCAGCGCGCTATCCATTCGGCCAACCAGATCAGGGATCATAAGTTGAGAGATAGGCCGCTATACGCATATTATGGTGCACGGCATAAGTAGAAGACATCCTTTCATGGGCAAGTTCAGGTTTTGGGTTCCTAAATGCAAAATCTGATGAGATATTCGAACAAAATAACCTAAGAGATCCCATATTTTGACATTTCGATTCTTCTTCACAAAGTGAAGTTTTAATTTTGGGGATGAAAATCCGGATCTAATCAAAACTCTATGGAGATCATCGAAATGAAGGATTTGAATGAAAACCTTTATTTCGATATATTCAAGTCAAGTCACCATCGTCAATTTGGAGGACAACATTTTCACTATAGGGCCCAAATGGGGGATGAATCAAAAATTCCCATCTGATAAGATGTTTAGAATCAGTGTCAGTAGGTTGTTTGTTATTTTTTCTTTATAGAAAAATAAAAGTTGATGAACTCGGAGCAATTGTTTAGGCTAGAACGGATTTTGTGATTTTCCAAAAAATCATAATTTTAGCGTTTCAAGATCTTGCTTGGTTTCTATCTCAGCTCTTTAAATTATTATTAAAAGATTTTTATTTTTTTATTATCATTTTAATAATTTTAATTAATTTTAAAACTCCAAATCATATTGAACCTGAATGATATTTTTTATTTTTTTATTCCATTCTTCGATCAATTGAAAATAAATTATCAGGATTAGTTCTAGTTTTAATTTCTATTATTTTTATTTTTATATTACCAAACTAAACTAAAAAAAAGAGTGAATTTTTGGGGTTACTCTTTGTATTGTGTACCGAATATTTATTACGCGACAGAAAACTATCAATGGCGATGTGGAGGGGAATCAGTCTGGTTTCGCATACGCGCTCTCTTTCTTTCGTTTTCGATTTCACTAAATGTGGGAGGAGCGCTACTACGTCACTTCTGTTGCATGTTTTCGCGTTCGCGTTCGTTTTACCCTGAACCCGCGTAGTGAAGCTTCGCTTCAAAAATACAGTGTTTCATTGTAGAATAATGATTGCTCTGAAATTTTGATTATTCCACTCGGTTCATAACTCTCATCCTTACATGTTCTAATTGGGATTAGATTTTCACTAAACAAAAAGCAGAAAAAGGTACTCAGTCATCTATATATTTAAAATATGTTTGAAAAACTGGGTTCTATGAAGTTCAACACTTATATCTCAGGCTCTAATTATCGCACAATACTGGTTAACGTCTTAAAACACTCGGTGAATCAAGCTCCTTATGAATCTTTTTTATCACTCAAATCCGTTCAGTCTGAGGAGAGTTATGAGGTAACAACCAACTCAACCTCATTTTCTTCCACTCATTTGTCCATTACTCACGAACTACTTGACCTACGAAGTTCATCTTAGTTTAAGAACACTCAGTGAAGCAACTTGTTTCATATGATTTTTTGTTCACTCAAATCCATTCTATACACAAGATTGTAGTTTTGGGTGGAGATTTTAGGCAGGTTCTGCCAGTAGTTCCACTTGGTTCAAGAGCTGCTACAATTGCTAATTCCATCAAGTTTTCTCCTTTATGGCCTATATTCAAGACGCTGAGACTGACCCAGAACATACGAGCGGGAGCAGGAGGAAAAGAGTTCTCAGAATTCTTGCTACAGATTGGTAATTATACTTTCCCGCATTCTGGCTCTGAAAATGGGGGCATTATAGAATTACCTGCAAGCATAACTTCTCAGGATATTATAAGAGATGTATATGTTGAAAAGTTTGACACTCCCTGAAATTTTCTAATGTTGCAATTCTGGCACCAAAGAATGATTATTGTCAGAAGATCAACGACAAGACTTTGGACTTGATTCCTGGAGAAGCCAAAACCTACACAAGCGTGAATAGACTGATCAGTGAAAACCTGCAATTCCCCGTTGAATTTCTGGATAGTCTGGAGTTGACAAATTTACCACCAAAATAAATTACACTTAAAAGTTGGTGCGATTGTTATGTTGCTACGTAATATGAATGTGGCACTTGGACTGCTGAATGGGACACGACTAATTGTGAGAACATGTACACGAATGCACTGGACCTGGAAATAATAACTGGAGTGGAGTGCGGTCGTAGGATATTACTCCCAAGCGTGGACCTGTCGCCAGCGGATTTCATCTTGCCTTTCTCATTCAAAAGGAGACAATTTCCAATTAAGTTAGCCTTTTGTATGACAATCAACAAGGCCCAGGGACAGACGCTGGAGAAGGTTGGGATATATCTACCTGAGTATGTCTTCAGTCATGGACAATTATACGTAGCTCTGTCGCGGACAACTTCGTTTAATAATTTAAAAATCCAAGTGCAACCTGGAAGCTATAAAACTGCAAATGTGGTGTGGAAGGAGGTCCTATGATATGATAACTTTATAAATTTTTGTAATTTTTTTTTTTAATATATAGAATAGAGATATGTGGTGCGCTGCTAGTCAGGTTTTTAAACTGCACTCCACACACACCTGATTCCCGGCGCCTCTGGATTGGAATTCGGTTTCCGTTAGAAGAAAACAAAAGATCAATTATCAGATTTCTGATCTGCCCCTGATTCCATTCGTGATTCCCTTTCAGCACCTCTGTTTATGGTTCTCGTGTGTACACTGGAAGATGGAGGTCGAGTAAAACCAGAGCGGGTATCGCTGAAATCGATTCAGATGGAAAACAACTCAGCGGAAGTCGAAGATTTCGCCTACAGCTGTCGAACGATTCACGGTCGTTTCGAAGTGTGACATACACCCTCGAGAAGTGAAACAACCTTTCGTTTGTTAGAATGAAGAATGATGATCAAATCTGGAATGTAGATAGAATTGGAGTGAAGGAGGTAATTCGACCGAAGAGTCTGCGAGTCGGCACACAAACCCACGCCGCTTTTTGCTCGACTTGACGCGGTGACAGAAGCCGGTTCAAATCGACGTCGATTCGCGAAGGGCAGCGGAAATGATCGAAATTTACAACGATACAAGGGATGTTTACTTATTCTACCGCGGTCGGGTGTTACGTTCTCACGGATTCGCCTCTTTACGACGCCACCACTATTGGCTGTACATTCTGTGCGTACGACGAGTACTGTGAACGAAATTCGACGATGACGACTACGGCTTTTGCCTTCGCCGGGGGCGCTTTTATGCTTTTACGCCTCCACGCGTGAACTCTTAACGATTATTTGGCGGCCGTTTGGAAGTCACTTCTTTCTTTTAAAAAAAGTAAAAGGTTGCAGCGAACGCTATTTTCCGCCTCTTCGGAAACACTTTCGCTCGTTTCGGCGATCGTAAAATTGGCTTTCCGTTTGTTCGCGAAAAACGGCGTGATCAACTGATCGGTTCAGCGGCTCGGAGAGCACGCTGGATTCGATTGCGCGATAAGAGTTCTAGGTGAGAACGCTAAAAATTTCTGAACTTAGCTGGAGTACAAAATGCCAATGCAGTATCTAATACCAATTTGTATTTCTTTGTTGAAGATGAGATGAAAACTTGTTCTTCAGTTCGGCGGGTAAGTTCCGTTGCGAGCTCTGACTACCTTCCGCCATTGATTTCTGGCTCCTAGTGAGCATGCATTTCGGCCCTCTTCAGTAATGTGTACATGTTGTCCTTATACTTCTTTTTCTGGCCTCCAAATTCCCGTTTTTCTAGAACCACTTCTCCGTAGAAAGCCACGTTCGATAACTGTTTATCGTTCATGCTATGGAGGTGGTCTAGCCACCTTAGTTGGCTCCTTTCAATAATGATTTCGGTTGGGAACAGACTTGTCCTTTCTAACATTACTAATCTTTTCTAATTTTACTCGGCCAACCAGACCTCTTTCTAAAATTACTGTGCTTAATACAAAATCATTCCAGCGGATGTGAAGCATTCTGAGTGTTTGTCTCTGCTGAAACTTTTCGAGCTCCTTTATGTGCCGGCGATAAGTGGTCCAGGTCTCTCTCTTTCATATAGTAGAATCGGCAAGATTACTGCTCTGAATACTGCGATCTTTGTGGAGGTGTATGTGTCTTACTTCCTGAAGAATGGATTCAATTTGTAGATTGCTTTCGTCGCTGCTGTTATTCTTCGTATTTCAGTATCCAGATCGAGCGATGTTGTTACTGTGCCACCAAGATAGTTAAATCGGTCAACATCCTCCAGGTCCGCTCCACCAGCTGTGAGGTTGCCGGGGATAATTTCTTGTCAACACGACGAGAAGTTTTGTTTGTCCCTCGTGTAATCTGAGGCCCGGCGAAGCATAAGCTATGTTGAATACGCGAGTTTCTCAGATTTTTTTTTACGAAAGAAGTGTTTATTAGTTTGGACCGTAGTGAGGGCATTCGAAATTAAAGGAACGAGAGTTCGTAGAAAATACGCGTATATTGAACGATCGATAGCGAAAGTAAGTTTTAACGCGAGTGCCAAAACATATACTCTGCAGATGTCCTGCCTGGCCGATCAAGAGAGAAAAAAAGGCAGCGAGTAAGAAGAAAGAGCAAGATTTAGGAAATATCACGTACAAGAAGTACAGAGGCATGCAGGCAATGAAATACGTTCCTAAGATGCTCGTATCGTGCTACGCAGAAAGCAGCCAGGTAGGACGATTTATAAGGAAATGTGCGTTGGAGAGGAGAGGGTTGCCGCAGATACAATGATTGTTTTTCGGCTCCATAAAGGCGTTTGTTAGGAGTGCGCAGTCGTCTGCATATTCAAGTTCTTGGAGGTAGGCTCTGCGACATTTAGTGGTGGCTTTTGGTCTTCTGATGTTGAACAAGCCTTTGTCGGTTCTGTAGTTGACACCAAGGACGTAATGAAGAGTTTTTCCTGGAGGAGGGGGGAGGGGGGATTGTGAAAGTCCCAATTGACTCACCACAAAAAACTCAAAATTCCCTAGCATCAAATTTAAAAAAAAAAAACACTTTTGACTTGTTGGATTTTCCCAACTGGCTCAACTCAAAATTCCCAAATATCAAACTAAAAAGAAAAGAAACCTTTGGCTTGTTGGATTTTTCCAACTTCTCAACTCAATTCCCAAGTATCAAAGAAAAAAAAATCTTTTTACTTGTTGGATTTTTCCCAACTCTGCCTGACTGAAATGTTAAGTTTTCCCAACTGCCGAGTGAAAAATTCCTACGGGAGGGGGGGGGGGGAGAGTTGTCCTCCCACTCCCTATCGGTACGTCTCTGGTTGACGCAGATGCTTCGGAAGTCAAGCTGGAGGCAATAAACAGACTATTAGGAGCGGAGAGACATCCCTGGCTGACCTCACATAGTGCGCTCATGTCCTTGTCATGACATGACTCTGTTCTCTACCTCATTGCACCTTGTTCTCATTCCCCTGTCATTAATCTCCATGTCCTTAGCCTGTTTACTCATACAAATCCCTAATTTGCATAATATGTCCCCGAAGCTGCTAATTCTTCATCATACTCGTTATCTTTGTTACCTTGAAGCTGTTATTTTAAATACTTTCGAATTCTACTCTACTTACTTTCAATGCCAGTATCAGATATTATCTGTTTTTATCTCCTTTCTCTACGTAGTTGCTATTCTTTGAATCTGCAATCGTTTGCAAACACCTTAGCATACGTCAAACCTTCACACTATACGCGCACTTAATCATATCTGTTGTTAACTAAAGTAGGCAGCAATTTAGTATATACTTTGTATTTTTATCTTAACTGTCCACACATGCGCTTATTCCTCGAATTCTCGCGCCAAATTCGAACTTACTGACGTTTGACCAGACGCCCCGTAGTCTTATCATGCATTTATCATGCTAGTACCCTTGAAGATTTCGAATGCTCATGTTTTGGGTACCTTATTCGCATTCGGTTCTTTCTACTTTTAATACGCACCTTCTGTGCAAGTCGTCTCTAGATTCCACTCTGAGACTTAGTTTATTTCGTTCATACCGTTTCGCCGTTCGTATATTCGTATATTTTTAAAGTCAAAGTTCTGCTAACTTTAATATTTCACTTCAAGTTGTAACTTTATTCTCAATGCATTCTTCATTGCTATTTCTTTTGATTTCCTTTTGTCTTTCGTGTTGACACCATTTGGTCTCTTTGGAGTAACTCCCAGAAAATCTTCATGTTACAATTCCTTCTTCGGGAGTTGTAACATAATTAAATTGGCGCAGTCGGTAGGACCTTTACGGATCATTAATTCGAGAAATTACATCCTTTGCAAGTATTAGGTGAACCGATTTATCTTGATGTAAATTTGTGACTATCCATAATAGTTTTCTTGAGCAGCCAAATCTTACCAGGATTTTCTGAAGTGATCTCCTGTTGACAGTATCAAAGGCTTTTTCAAGTTTTATGCAAGCGACGTACAGATTGGTGTTTTGTTCGCGTGCTTTGTCCATCAGTTTCCACTGTGTGATAACCATGTCTGCTGTACCTTTGTTCTTTCTGAAGCCTGCCTAAGATGGTGGAGTGATGCTATCGATGATCGCGACCGCGCAACCAACTTGCTGTTCAGTATTTTTGCGAGAAATTTTACAGCAATGAGCAGTAATATAAAGGTTCGTGGGAGCTTATGTGGGAAATCGTTGAATTTCTGACATTTTTCCGATGTCACGAGGCCAGCGAGAAGCGAAATTGGTAATTTCCCCGAGCCTATTTCTCTATCTTTCCTTTTAACGATCCGTTTAATTTTTTTCTCTCTTCTAGTTTTGAGCAACTTCAATTCGAGCTTTGCGTTCTTCTGTATTCTATCATTTTTAGGAAAGACAGCCGGGAAATTTCACAGCTTTCATTCGCAAAAGTAATCATAATCAACTGAGGTATTATCCAGAGATTTGCCGAAGTCATTGAATTCAAAGTTAAGGTCGGTTCTACTCCAAGTTGAAAATGGTGGCACCTAGCCTGGATGCGGGTGCCGAAAATACCATATTCTGACCCCCTTCCTTACATATTTCGCGTTAAAGTAAAATCATCATCAAAAATAAGTTTAGAGACTTTTCAAATCATCGTCATGATACCTACTATATTGAATAGATCGCCATTTTTCCACTCCAGAGCCATCTCCCTCCCCCATCCCAGATGACTTTGTGTTCACATTAAAGTCAGCGACCTTTCAAACCACTAATATGATATCCACACTGAACAAATCCATATTTCCGATTTTCAGCTCCCTCCCCTCGACCCCCAAATCTCCAATTTTTACTGGAGGATAAAATCATCATAAAAAAATGAGTTCAACGACGTTTCAAATCACCGAAATGATATCTACATTTAACATATCGACATTCCTGCTTTTCGAACTCCCCCTCCCCTGTTCTCTCCTCAGATCTTTTATTTCTTCATATTTGAGTAAAACCATCACCGAAAATGAGTCAGTTCTAGAAAAATTTGGCCACAGGTATCCAGAACTATGAACAACATCCGAATGCGAGTTCTCGAATTCGGTAACAACTTGGTTGAATAAAGGAATCCCCTCCCCTCTCGGCCACTTATCATGACCCTGTTATCGAAATAAGCAGTCAAGTTGCCCTAGAAGTCAGCTGTTGATAAATGCTGCCGTAGTCGTACAGCTTGTTAATTCTGGAATAAAATGGAATTGAGTCGATGAAGGGCATTGTCACCAGTGTGTCGTTTATCGTCGACGAGGAGAAAGAGGACGTCGGCGTCGCGACGGATACATTGGCACATGTACAAAGTGAAAAAAAAGAAGATATTTGGCAGAAATGCCTGTTGTTTATTTCATCTCGTTTATTTTTAATTAACAGGGTATTTATAAGTCTGTGCGTGCAGGTGATGCAGTTTAATTATCAATGGAAGAGGGAAAACGAAGAGTTCGGATCCCTTTTGCAGTTGCCATTCATGGGTGACCAACATTGCGAGGTATGGCGGGCGCTGGTGATAATAATGGCTCGGCTGTGATAGAGCAGAGCGCTGTGTGAATGAACATCACGATCGTGTGTTTTTCTTGAATAGATCAGCCGGTTAAACCGTTTATCGTATGTAATTTACTCGAGCTAGTCCACCTGGAGTGGAAGTTGCAGTGGGAAATATGATTGTTTCACTCTTCCACATTAAATTCAAAATGGTGTGATCAAAACAACTTTATTCTAGCATATCTTTTGGATCGAACATCTAGACTAAAAATAGGCGTAGGGGAACCGTGCCTATTATGAAGTACCATTTTTCAAATCATTAGGAAATGAAGAAAACTGAAATGAAATGTCAAATAATGTGTAGAGGTAAGATACATAAACTCCTCTTTGTATCTTATGAGCATAAGGATCGCAGGTGGCCGATTTCGATTTTTAATTTTACACCGCGTTTTTCCGTATGCAACCCCCACACAATCTAATGTAGTAGGTACATACTGCGCATGTGCGAGAACTTGTTTCATTTCAGTTGTTTGCTGATACAAATTTAGAGACAACACGTTATTTATCCCGGTAAAATTTGTGGAAATACTATAAACTAATGAATTTACTCCAGTAATAGAAAAAAATTATAATTACTCATTGGAAAATACCTTCCAGTTCCCAAACATCAGATCATAGCTCACGTCCTTATACTAATAACAGAAATTTTGATAAACACACTGCTTATGCAATCCTCAACACACTCACATCTACCTATTGCGCATGCGCTACTATCTTCCGCGCCCACCGCAACTCTATGCTCTTACCGCCAGCAAAGACCTATGAGCCCTCCATCATTATAATATAATATTCTTCAAGAGTTTGTTCTTTTCCTTTTGTTAATTTTTTTTTTTTGGGTACGCGCTGATGTCACACCCAACAAAGACAATTTATGTTCTCTAATCCTTCTCTGTACAGATTTCAGAAAGATTGAACAGCAGTATTAAATGTCACAGATGAGATAGTAAAAGTGATACTTTTACGTACATTGTCGGATGCAAATGAGCGAGTTTCAACAAAGCCTAATAGGTAGTGACATTCAAATAGGAATTAACGAGGAAAAAGAGACAAAATAAAAAAAGAACAGAACAGAAAGAAAAGTAAATGAAAATGTGGGTGGATAAGTGAGTGGGTTGTAAGTGCGTTTAAGCTCGCACTATTATTTAAAATGCGTTGAGCAGCTCTTCTTTGTAGATCAAAATATTATCTACGCATTAGATAACTGAATCAGCGATCTAGATATTTCATTAAATCAGTGATTTACGGGAGTGGCCCATACAGTGAGGCATATTTTAAAATTTTTGTTAGAACTTCATGGAATTCCAACAGGTTATAAAAAAATTGACGCAACAGAAAGCTCACATATTCAGCTTCAATTTAAATGCTGAAGCGTTTAAATTGCCCCTGAAGAGCCATGTTAGAAGCCTGAGACCGCACTGCATACCAGCCGCACTGCATACCAGCGTGTCTCACTGTTTGAACGTAGACATCTAACAGTGAGACATATGTAGGTATTCCTATAATGAGACAGTATTATTTCAACACATGAAGAAAATGAACCAGATCAAGATAATATGCGCTCATCGAGTATTACAGAGCCTAAATACCCGGCGAATGTCTGAAACCAGATATTGAACCACTGAACTCAGCCGACTTTCGTTTCGTCAATTCTTCTTTCATAACTTTCTCCACAGCTTTTCGCATATATTCTTGTCATCAAATCCACCTATTTTTCGAGTTGACATCTTCAAAATATCCCAATTCAACATTTGAACCGGAATAATTCAACACAAAATGACAGAACTACGCGAAATGCTTTGATATCACGTGCGCTACTGATACTGATAAGGCTGTCCCACTGTAGGTTACTGTACCCGCACGCTGATTCATTATTCATAATGAAGACTCGGATTAAATAATTTCCTATCTCAACTCGAAGATGAAATGTAGAATTCATCCAGGTATCAGGTTCACATTTCTACCACTAATAGAAAAATTCCCGCAAAAAACTGACTGAAAAGATTTAAGACACAATTTTGTTTCCGACAACACATTTTTTTCCTAAGCTTCTGCAAGGGACAAGTATACACTTAACAGCAACACATTATGAAGTGCGGTAACACTCGCTGGCAAAATTAGAGACGGTGTGCACAGTGCTGCGCTGGCACTTCCTGAAAAAAAAAAAAAAACACAAAAGAACCATTGTTCCATGTTTATGATATTGGCCTAATTTTGTACATCCTTTAAATGCCACTCTTAGTGAAATTTACTAAAATTGTGATAGGCAACCTTACTTGCACGGTATACAGGGTGTTCCACGAAAGTTACCCCCCCCATTTTTTCCGAACCGATTAGCGGATCTTTGCCGGACGAATTGCCATCTTCCTGCGGCAAGGTCTAGTTTCTCTAGAGCTTGAAAAATTTTATCCCCCATTTGTAGGAGGCTGTAACGTGCCACCAACTTCGGAATCTTAAATGGAAAGGTATGCCTTTATGCACCTCG
Source organism: Acanthococcus lagerstroemiae (assembly GCA_031841125.1). Taxonomy (NCBI): domain Eukaryota; kingdom Metazoa; phylum Arthropoda; class Insecta; order Hemiptera; family Eriococcidae; genus Acanthococcus; species Acanthococcus lagerstroemiae. Next base: position 34,723,882 of record CM063108.1, on the reverse strand, counting down.
CTGGAAAGGGCATATCCTGCAAAATACGAATCCGTGAAAATTTTTTCAAAATTCATCAATTTTGGGGGGCAAGGGGCCTAAAGATGACCAAAATCCATCAAAAATGAAAGTGTCATAACCTAGCAAACAAACGATTGAAAGAGGGGTTTTCGAGGTCACGGATTCCGAATACACGATTTAACCCGGTTTAGGGCTTTAAAATCCAAATTTTTAACCTAAAATTGGTTCCATATACACAAACTTTTGACTTTCTGAATGCAGATTATCAAAGGGGCTTCACGCACATCGTTGAATAGGGAACTTCTTCCAGAGTATGAATCCATGAAAACAATTTCAAAAGTCATCAAATTTGGGGGTAAGGGGCCTAGAGATGACCAAAATCCGTTCAAAATTCAAGTATCATGACCTAGCCAACAGACTATCGAAAAGGGAGTTTTCAAGGTCGCTGATTCCGAATGTCACACTTTCCTCCCGATTCAACCCGTTTTAGTGCCCTAAAATTCAATTTTAGACTCAAAAGTAATTCTGATTTACAAATTTTTGAGTTTCTGAATGTAAGTTATCAAAGTGGCTTCATGCGCATCGGTGGATAGGGCAGTTCCTCCAAAATACGAATTCGTGAAGAAAAATGGCCAATTCATCAATTTTGGGAGGCAGGGTCTAACCCTAGCCAAAACCTATCCAAAATCAGATACCTAAAAGTGCTGCCATTTATAATTTTTTGAATTTCTCATTGTGGATTATCCAAAATGCACGTCATTGGAAAGTGAACTTCCCCCAAAAACGAATCTGTGCGAAAAAATTTTGGGTTCATCACGTGATTTCCTACATTCAGCGCATCATAGGGCCTGAAATCCGAAATTTAAATGAGAAAGGTGGTGTCAAGAGCAAATTTTTGACATTTTGGGACTTACAAGACGTACAGGGTTATTCAGTTTTCGTTGCAACATAGGAAAACCCGGTATGTTGCGTGGTTAAGAATAAGCGGGCACACGATGGCCGTCTAATTCAGATTTAAACGCAGCATCATTACTGCGCTCTGTACCGCTGTGACGGACAACAGAAAATGCAACGATTCGGGGGGAAAACTTCGATGGTTTTGAAGAATTTTATCGAAACTTGTCAGGAAAAATATTTGATAATCTCCGGAGAATTTCTTCGAAAACTTCGGGGAAAATCTCGGATGATTTTTAAGGAATTTCATCGGTATTGTTGGGAAAAAATTCCAATAATTTCTAAAGAATTTCTTCGGAAACGTCGGGAAAAATATCCGATAAATTTTAAGGAATTTCATCGGAAATGGTAGGAAAATCTCCTATAGTTAAAAAAAAAATTCATTGGAACTCGGGAAAAATTTCCGATCATTTTTAAAGAATTTTATCGAAACTCGGGAAAGTCTCCGATAAATTGTAAAGAATGTTTTTAGAAACGGGAAAAATCTCGGATATGATTATAAAGGAATCTCATCGGAAATCTTTAGAAAAATTTCCAATGATTTCCAAAAAAGTTTCATCAAAATTCTTCAAGAAAATTTTTCAATAATTTTGAAGTATTTCTGAGAAATACTCCAGAAAAATCTCTGATAATTTTTAAGGAATTTTCTCAGAACTCGGGAAAACTCTTCGATAAATTTTAAGGAATTTCATCGGAAATTGTTGGAAAAGTCTGCGATGATTTTTAAGGAATTTTATCGGAACTCGGGAAAAATCTCCGATAATTTTGAAGGAATTTCAACGGAAATTGTTGGGAAAAATTCCGATAAGGTCCGAAGAATCTCATCGGAAACCTTTAGAAAAAATTTCCTATAATTTCCAAAAAGTTTCATCAAAATTCTTCCAGGAAGTTTTTCCGATAATTTTTGAAGCTTGTCATAGGAAATGTTCGGAGGAATACTCCAATGGTTTAATAATTCAAAAATTATCGGAAAATATTCTCAAAGAGTTTAATAAAATCTTTTTGGAAATCATTGGAAATTCTTCCTAAAGATATCCGATGTGATTCTTCGGAAATTATCGGAATTAGTTTCCTACAATTTCCGATAAAATTCCTTAAAATTTATCGAAGATTTTTCCCGAGTTCCCATAAAATTCCTTAAAATTTTTTGGAGGTTTTTTCCAACGTTTCCGAAGAAATTCTTTGGAAATTATTGGAATTTTTTTCAACAATTTCCGATAAAATTCCTTAAAATTTATCGGAGATTTTTCCCGAGTTCCAATGAAATTCTTTAAAAATTATCAGAGATTTTTCCCGAGTATTTCTCAGAAATACTTCAAATTATCGAAAAATTTTCTTGAAGAATTTTGACGAAATTTCTTGGAAATCATTGGAAACTTGTTCTAAAGATTTCCGATGTGATTCTTCGGACGTTATCGGAATTTTTTCCAACAATTTCCGATGAAATTCCTTAAAAATCATCCAATACTTTGCCCGACGTTTCCAAAAAACTTCTTTGGAAATTCTTGGAATTTTTTCCCAACAAAATTCCGGTGAAATTCTTTAAAAATCAGCGGAGATTTTTCCGCGTGACATTCGGAATTAGCGACCTCGAAAACCTCCTTTTCAATAGTCTGTTTGCTAGGTCATGATACTTCAATTTTGGACGGATTTTGGTCATCTCTGGCCCCTTACCTCCAAATTTGATGAATTTTGAAATTTTTTTCATGGATTCATACTCTTGAGGAAGTTCCTTATTCAACGATGTGCGTGGAGCCACTTTAATAATCTGCATTCAGAAAGTCTAAATTTTGTGAATATGGAACCAATTTTAGGTTGAAAATTTGGATTTTAAAGCCCTAACTATCATGTTTCACACTGACATCAAAACTGATATTTCAAGTTGACGTGGAAATTGATGTTTTGAATTGATATCAAAGTTGATTGTCAGATCAATGTTAAAATTGACGTTTCAAATTAATGTCGAAATTGATGTTTCAAATCGGCATCAAATTCAACGGCATAATTAAACGGAATGTCAAAGTACTGGCGCACAGTAAAAATCACCAACTGATGCATTGAATATATTCGACGTACATATATCTGTAATGTAAAAACGACGTCGATTTTACAATAAAAAAACGATAAGTACGTTGATTTGTCAAAAGGAAGGTTTACAAAATTACACTGATTACATATTCGATGTCTATGTGTACCTACATGAAAATGACTTCGGTAAATTGTATATGTCTAAAAAGAGTGGAATGATTATGACAATCAACGGATTTTCAGACTATCAATGTCAAATCGACGTTGATTTGATATCACCCGACGTTGATTTGACATATTTAATTAAAGGTCGATTGAAGATTCTACACTTTACAAATTGACGTCGATAGGCTTCAAAACGATTTTGTGGCTATCTGTAGCTGCTATAAGAAATAGCGAAGGAACTTGAAACGTGCGGTTCAAACGTATTGTCAGAAAATTAACGAAAGTTGCGGTTAGAAACTTTCACTTGAAAACTATGCCTACGTTCGATTTTCGACGGAGTTAGCTCTTCTGAACATGACGTAAACCTGTTGAAAGGAGCGAAGAGGAAACGTCGTTCACGTCGATTTTTCTAATTTAATCTGCGAGTTGCTGCGGCGTAATCGAATACTCGTAAATTGGGGCGGAAATTCGATCGAGGAAGTATTTCGTTATTTTAAATTTCCGTCGAGCGTTCGTAAAATGAGCGGTTGAGTATCCAGTACCTATGTATCGAAATACAAAAGAAATTAGATTTCGAAAATCCGATGGTGAACGTTGAATCAAGCACCAAACGCATTACACCAATTGATACGTGCTGACGGGCTAGTCTCGTTCGGATATATTGACATAAGTCCAGATTGGAAACCATTTCAAAATACTTTGATAGTACGATTTCATTTTCGATAAACTTTACCCGACGGAGTTCATTGGCAGTCACCGATTATTCGTGTGGGAGGACTAATATTTCCAAATCGACAGCTTCGCAGCACAAAAACAATTGTGTGTTGTGATAGAGCTCAACAATGTATATCATTGCTTTTTATTATATCAGGGGTGCATAAAAATATTCTAATTTGGGTGGCCTTTTATGTGCATAGAAAAAAAGATATTAGGCCGAGAACTAGTGTAGTTTTTGAAAAATGGATGAGAACCAGCAGCGTTAGTTTTTTTGGGGATGAGGGGGACAAATTTTCTGGAAAATGGATGAAGTACCGAATTCCATCCCGGTGATGCACCCTGACGTGCCAGTTTTCTTATGCCAGTCTTCATCTAGAAGTGCGACTAGATAGTGGGGTCTGAAGACACATACGGGCCTGAGATATCAGACGAACGAAAACATTGGTAACTTTTTATCAAAATTTGATACCATTTAACAAAGGAATATCCGATCCGCAAAATCCCACCAGTTACCCGGGTAACCCAAGGGGGACCGAGGGTAACCGACGAGCTTCCAGGTAATCTGAGGATAACCAAGGGTTGCAAATGGGTAACTTTTCCGCAGGTAACTAGAGGGTAACTGATTGCGTATCGGGATGCGCGAAATCCTGCCAGTTACCCGGGTAACTAAAGGGGACCCGGGGGTAACTGACGGGTTTCTAGGTAATCTGAGGATAACCGAGGATCAAATGTCTGATACCATATTCGTAATTGGCGATCCAGAACACCCCTGTATCGAAAAGCTATTTTCAAGTCTATTCCGACAATTTTAGGTCAAAAATTCGACTTTTTGGGTTTGAGTCAGGGCCGGAACCAAAACCTAACGCGATATTCGTAATATTATTTCGATACATTGTTTAATCTCTTTCCATTTAAAATTCTAAATTGGTGGTACGATCTTTTTCATTTATTCGGTTTCTGTGGTCTGTATAGTTCGAAGTTCAAAAAAGTTTACTTCTTACCCCATTGAATTGATTTTTTCCCTTCGAAATTCTCGATATATACTCTCCATCCTTAGACTAATGAGAACGATATTTTATAGTAAAATCAGTATTTTTGACCGAACTCGACGTTTTCGAAACCTTAAAGCAAAATTGTTGACTTCTTCAGGGAGAATCTTAGGTCGGTCAAACTTGACTACCCCCACGACAGGGCATCTTAAACATTATTCGATTTCAAAAGATTTTTCAAGCAAACTGAACCAGTTCAGCCGCTGCAAGCAAAGCATTTTGAAAATTACCAAATTTTAAATTACGTTAATAAATAGGTCGTCCTTCGAGTCTTGTAATTGATTTGTTTCAACAAAATATAAAAACTTCAACTTCAGTTTCTGAGCTCATTGAATTTATATCAGTTCCAGAGCACCTGTCGATGCGTCTCGGCGAACACTGTTATTTTACTCATACTTGAAAAAAAATAAAAATTGAAAATCGGGGTTTTATAACTTGACCTGTTAAAAAAAAAACCAACCGAGATACACTGATGCTATTTTCCTGATATTTTGGTCAAAATTGAAGGACTGGGATAAGTGCCATTTTTAGGCCGAGCCGATATGAAACGATCTCTCGGGGAAAATAATCTGACCTACCGCAACCAGAACATTTCAAGTTCGAAATCAGTCACCCCTTCGGTGTTCTACATTTCAGCGTTTCATTCTTCGAGCTGAAATCGATATACGAACGAATTAAAGTCACTCTTACCCAAATACGCGTCTAATCCGATTTAATTCGAAGTTCAACCATGTTTACTCCGGGCCCTTGAGCGTGGCTTCATTTCCAGGCGAGTTCTCGTCCATACGAATATTTTCATCATTTCGAGCCTTCCTGCTTTCAGAAGATACAACACGAAGTGACATGTTATGACATGTGTGCTGCCGAGTGCAGAAATATTGTCAGCCCTATGCCTGTAATCATTTCATTCTGGGTCAGACGAACGCACGAACCGATTTTTTTCGTAACACGACTCCTGGGTCGTTTAAATCGAGGATAAACCGAAAAGCTCCATCCTGCAAATCTCCCGTTTTAATTCTAACACGAGGAGTGGGTGGTTCGTCATGTCCCGCATGGATCCACGTAGGAGTCGTTCGGTTATTTATTCGCCGCTGTTGGAACCTTAATCGCGCGATCAGTAAAATATGAATGGGATTTGCCGGCTCCAGTTGCCGGTGGATGCCGGATGCTAGGTGTAATTTATTATATAGCCTTTCGGCGTTACGAAAATCAACCGTTTCGAATACATCGACGAGAACACGAAGGTTTCGAAATATTAAACTTTTGGAGTTGGTGCACGTCGTATTGGTTCTTGGATTTCGTTTCCTTCGATTCATTCGAAAATTAGTTCTAGAAAATGAAACAGTGCCGATGACCAGCGTTGGCTGTAAAATACTCGATTGATTTCGCGGTAAAGTTCCTTTATCGCCGAGATGCGTGTACATATAAATTAGTAAGGGGAGGATTTGGTCGAGAAAATAATTAGAAAAACTGGAGGGCTCCGCTTCCTGGTTGCTTTGCAGCCCAATCCCCAACAGGATTGTATAGTGAAGACATAATTAGACATGAGACCTAATAAAGATATAATCCCACGTAATAAGACGTAGGTACTTAATAGTTTTTTTTTGTTTTTTTTTTCATTTTTTAGTTAAGAGAACGGAATGAGAAATCAGGTTCTTAAAATTTATTTATTTATTTATTGAAAATTTCAAGTGTCGCCCTCACAGCACAGTAGCCTATTACGGGACGACACTATTACAAAATATGAGTGTACGTAATAACAGCAACCATAAAAACGAAAGTAGAAGACACCTATGTGAAACGTTTCATTACATGGTGGCATTCTAAGTGTAACCCAGACATAATCACAGTTCGCTCTTTCTATACCGTCTATGCAATGACATTCAAAAATGTATTCATTGAGGATGGCCAAAAGAACTCCTCCAATCCTGGTTTTACCTGTAACGTTGTAATTTCTGCCTTGTCTAAATATGGTGTAGTTCTGACCACAGACCTTAGCAAAATATATGCCGCCTTGCAACCACGTTTCAGTAATCGCTGGGAAATCATAGTCGGCTGCACACGATCGGGGGTACACTTCATGTGTCCTAGAGCCCTAGAGAGCGTTGCCCTCGCACATTCTGGTTCAGTCCCTGTAAGTTACGGTGGCTGGTCATCTCTGTATCGGTACAAATTGAAGAAGCAGCTTGCTAACTCCTCCACAGCGACAGAGATAACACCTACACATATACACTGACATTCACTGAACACAAACGTACACGCTAAAGGAGTACACAGAACGCATAATGAAACCAACTATCGATCGACACCATGTGTACTCAGTATATTCGAAAACAGATGAAGTGGAATAAGTCACAGGCACACATATATTTCTAAACAAACTCTCACTCATCAGTCCGTCGCTAAATAAGTTGACCTGCTTATACACACACATACAAAACCATTCAATCATATTTCGATTTACAGAGAACGAAGATTTATGCAGCACCACGCACCTGACCCATTTGCACAAGTTCCTACGCGCAGAACTTACATTTGCTCTATAGAGAGAAAAGAGATGAGTACAAATTTACCTAACTTACACCATTATGATCGGATGACCTGATTGCGGATCAGATCTAAGGTTGAGTCAAATGATATCAAATTTCACATGATCATAATATAAGTTGTACTGGATTCTGAAAGTCGAGATACTTGTCAGTAACAGTAATTACATGCACGAAAACATATGTGACCATTCGCATATCCAGATTTTTGGGATCCGAATCGTACCTATTACCTCAACCCTATTTCGGATGTAAGGTATCTCCATAGAAAATTCAGGAAAATTTCAATTTTCATTGGATGAGCAAGTCTAGAACCTTTAATATATTAGCTACTTCCTAAGATAATCAAATATATGAAAGAGATAGATTTTGACATGGATATTGACATGAATATGTCTAATGACTCTCCCACGCAAAAGAGAACAAGTAACTTCGCTACTCGAAGAGGGTCGGCAACACCTTCAAATTGCAAAGCTGCAGACTGCAGTCGCGCAGCTCTATCACGTATCACTCTATCCACAGGAAGGTATACTCTTCAATCAATTCCAAACAATTCAGGTGGTATTTTAGGAAACTGCATGTAATTCTTCATACGCGAACGACAAAGAAAAAGTTTTACTTCGATTCAAATGAACTTTACAATTTGAATAGGCATAACCAAGATTATCACCAATACTATCAATAATTGTTAACTGGCATCCAGTTTTGAGAACATTGGAAGTAGGATAGGTTCGTCATAACTACATACTTCAGCTGCGACAAGAATGATCACAAAACAGAAAAACAATCTGTCGCAACCTATACATTCTCAGGATGAGTATCTTCATTATATTCAAGAAGTCAAGAGCAGGTTACAAAATTTGATTTCTATATTCGCTTTATATTGTTCATTTGCCTCGCATCACACATTCTCATCATGGCCACAGAGGGTAACGCAGTTGTTCCCTCTTCAGTAGGCTTCATCGCTCTAACCCTGAAACAGAATATCAAAATTACCATTACTACCTTTATCATATTTACGAGACATAATTCACTTCGCATTAGTCCTTGGAAAATTTACTGATGAGAGTACCATAGAACGTTGTATGTACTTGGTTCGGTTCAAAGAAATTCTACTCTAATTAAACTGAGAAGCCATTTCTCACATTAACAAAACAATACACTTACCTCTTCTAAATCCAATTAATTTCTTCGCTTTCCTTGAGGAAATAGTTCCCTTTGTAGAAAAGTACGGATCGCACAATACTCCAATCACAAGTAAAATCCTGAATATAAATAACAAGCCAGGTCACTTTTTGCAACCTAGTGATAGGGTCGGCCTTTCAGCCGAATTCCACTAACCAACTTCGAACAAATCCGCTAACCAACTTCGAACAAAAAGTACAATCGCACTTGGACGCTGTTAAGTGTAAGGGAACAACCAGCAAAATCGTTTTTTGAGAACAAGTGATTCTAAGTTCAAGAGCCATGTATATAGAAACGATATAACATAGCGTTTACTGATAAACTTTTATCAACGTGAGTACACATTTTTGAATCGGGGGCCCAAGTCTGAAAAACTCTACTTTTTAAGGATATTAATAACTCATTTTGTTTACAAAGTGTCAGTTGGTTTACGCCGACCCTACTTTCAGCAAGAATCATACACAATATTACAAACCTCACAAAATGAACTCCTTTCATCCATTCCTTATGTTGATACCTCGAGTCACTTTTGCTGAGACTGTAAGTACGATGCATAAAACCATCTTCCTATCTGTTTCTTTTACGCACGATTACTTTCACTTTTACATTTAAAACCACAAGCGCCACTGTCAAAAGCAAACGCGATTCATTCTCGTATATCTCGAAAATTGACTGATAAGACAAGCGCCACTGTCAAAAGTATCAAAAGGAAACGCGATTTATTCTCTTGTATCTTGAACATCAGTTGATAAGACAAAGAGCCAATTGAAGACAAACACAAACCACTGACGTCACGCGTCTCGTAGAACTATTTTTTCCATTGGCTGCGCCGACCCCTAAACCACTGACGTCACGCGTCGCGTGGAACTACCTTTATGGAAAAATCAGAGGGGTCATTAACCACGCTCTGCTACCATATGGAAAAATCAGAGGGTTTTGGACTGCAATGGCAGACAGACAGATTGTAACAAAATGGAGGCGAACCAAATCACCCCCACCAAAATCACAATCACGAGATCTTTCCTTCTCATTGGAATACAAGTTGTCCAATTAGAGAGCAGTGGAAGCTGTCGTCCCCCCCTCTCCCTCTACCAAAGGGGGACCCTAGGCTAGGCCCCATTGCTTCCACTGCCCTCTGATTGGACACTTTTATTCCAATGAGAAGGAAAGATCTCGTGATTGTGACTTTGGTGAGGGTGATTTGGTTCGCCTCCATTTTGCTACGATCTGTCTGTCTGCCATTGCAGTCCAAGACCCTCTGATTTTTCCATAACCTTTCTATTGTATAAGGCTCGGCTGCGCCGACCCTACAAATAAAATGGAAATAATCACATTTTCTAAATTTCATCTCTTTTGGTTTTATACGTTGAAAATGCTCGCACAGTAATGAAGATCAAGATCAATAAGCACGTCTGAAGAAGAAAAAAACAAAGGGAAAAAAAGTAATTGCTTTAGAGGCTCATTACCGACCCTAATAAAATCGAAATTATTACTTATAATTATTGTTGTTATTTTCTACTAATTTATTTCTCGGAAATACCTAAAGCGCCACTGAACTGAACTGTAAGTCAGATCAGTGAACACTACCAAAACCCACACATTTCAAACAACGCGGCACTGAACTGAACTGTGAGTAGGGAAATGAGAAGAGAAAATTTCTATTACAATAGGCGCGGCTACTTGTAGCCGAGCTTAAAGAATTCTGCGGAAACCGCTCCGCAAAAAACGCTCCGTAAAAACGTTCCATAGAAAAACGTTACCTTCGTGATGTAGTTGCGTATTCCTCTTCACAAGGTCATTCGTTCTATCATGTCTCGACTGGCCAATATGGAGAATGCCGAGCAACGTCGAAAATGGCCGACTAGCGAAGGCACTTGATGATGGGGTCACCTGGATGACATATCCGTGTAAAATGTCCTTCTACTGGATGACATATCCGTGTAAAATGTCCTTCTATGCAGCAATTGGACTCTTTATTTCGTTTTCCCCCTTGGTGAGATGGATATCATTGGATGAGTCCCGAGGTCTTTTGACTCGCCTTATCAGTCTGCACAGTTTCAAGAAGATCCGGTCACAAAATAAACGAGAGAAAAACAGGACGAGTAAAAAATGGGATCTGGGAGAAGAAAGGAAATCGCGGAATATTCTAGAAAAAAGCTAAAATTGGCTAGATTGACAACAACTGAATCATTAACAAAGACATAGAAAGAGAGAAAGATGATTCGAGACGTACAAAGATCAAAGGAGACAAAAAAAGAAAAAAAAAGAAGAAAGAGAATAAGCAATGACTGACTGACTGACTGACTGACTCAGCACTTCATTCTCTTGCGAGTAACACTCCTTATATCAGCTTGCATTCCCTTGCGAGCACCACGTTCCTTGTACCAGCCCGCGAGCACTACGCATCATCTTGCAGACGAGTCTGCAACCACAGAAAGCGTTTTCTTGTCTGCTTCGCGGACTGCACCGACATGAGAATGTCATCGTCCAGCGAACGCAGCGTCAAAAAATGAGCGCGCCAAAAAATATGGAGCGCAACGTGCTCTGCGGAGAGCGTAGCCAGTTCTTGGAGACGCAAGTTTCTTTCTACAGGTCCTCATTGATTTCAGTAATTGATTTTGACACTCACGTTTCGGAGCACTACCGCGTTCAAAAAAAGAAATGATTTCGTTATTTTTTACTATTTTTTGTGGTTACATGTCTGCAAAAGTATTCAATAATTGTGTGACTTGTTAGTACATATGGTGGCGTTCCCCATTTTCATGTATGTAGTAATAAGTAATTCTTTACCGCAGATTTGTTTGTTCGCTCTCAAACGTAATTTTATCGATCACTGAAAACTCCCAGGAAGCCCCTTATATACCCGTGGAGTCGTTGCACGTTACCTGCAATGGGACCGGTGGAATTGACGCTCCTCCACCTCGGCCATCAGTGGAATAGGCTATGGATCCATGCGGAATCGGGAACATGCCTTCGAGACATTGCTCCACCACGAAACAGGATTTTAACATTCCAGGATCCTATTTAAGGCCTTTCTCAGGTGTTTTTATTTAAAGAAAGTATAGCGTATCGATCAGTGGAGTTATCGCCAATTGAAGCGTTTCTCTCCAGAAATTGTTTAATTCCACTTGTTACAGTGTTACTGAGAAGAAGGTTGAGATGGATTCCGATACCCGCCTGACAATTGCCGACAGAAATCCGACAGTGCCAGAACTGCCAATTCTGACATTAAAAACGACACAAATGACAATTGCTTCAGCCAATCAGAACGCTGCGATGCAATTTCTGACGCACAAATGGTTCTAAACCGACAAAATACTGGCAAAGTAGGCGGGGCATGCTTCCTTTGTCAGAAATTTGACGGTCCGACAGTGTCATTATTGTCGGCCGACAGAAATTTTTTCAGACGGATAGGAAACTCTACGGCCAATCTAATGGTAACGCTGGTTTAAACAAAACAGCAACTTGTAGTGGTTACATTAATACTTGAATGCTGATAAAAATAGTTTTTTTTATCGGTACTGAAAAGTGTACGTAAGTGGAATAAACCCTTTTTGGAAAGAAACGCTTCTATTATTCTAAAACTTCGACTGTGTCAGTCGGTTTCTAACTCTCACGCTTCCCCCTCCATCCTCTCTAATTCAGATTTGATTTCCAACAGACAAGAACCAAAACGAAAGGTCAGTCACTAGAAATTTGAACCTTGACTCCACTCATAATTCCGGCGCCTCTGATGTGGACCCTCGAAAATTGCAAGTTGAAAGCAACCGGCGAGACGTACGTAGGTACTCTAGTCAAGTGCGAAGACTGGAAGGGAGCTCGGAGCTCGCTCAACTGAACTGTACAGTGAAATTTGTAACCCCCCGTTGTCGAATTAAACGCAATGCTCACTTCGTTATTTCGATATGGCCGCCGGCTCAAATAATCCTCAATACGGTGAACAAGAGGGACAGAGAGAAAACACGTAATGTGTAACTTAATTACCGATTAAACGTTACGCCGCGAGTGTTCATCAAAAACTAAACGGTCGCGCTTTCACACCCACCATTTCAGTGCGCTCCAGTTATTTGTATTTCTCCAAGCAGTCCTCACGATGCGGTCTCATAAACACTTCGAACGATCGGCCAATCCGTAGATTGCGGCTCTCGCTATTCCTTATGGAATTATATTGGCCGTTTACGTTGGACGCGAAATACGTTGGAACGTGCAGTCCGGGATCACGTGTTCGATTTTCTGGAACAGCGAATTGGAATAAATTTCATAAGCTTAGGCCGCGGTATTTATTTTCCCACTTACTCGATTTCCGTTCCCGGTTTTGGTTTTTATGGCGGAAGATTAAATAAATGAACGAGGTTTCTCCTTTCTCGCGTTTGCACTTTGCGCTGCCACGTTCTATGTTTAGTTTATATTTACCCTGCGGATGTAGCGACGTGGCGTAGTTATTTTCCGCGCATGGTGTAGCTAATCCGGAGAGAAACCGAAGAATTTCGTTGGGCTAGGACGCGGTGTTGTGTTGATCAGGCCAGAATTACCGGGGTAGAGTCTAGGTTCCACGTAGAAGGTGAACTAGCTGGTGCCGAATGAGCCACGGCCAAAATAAGCTGCTGCGCTGAAGGGCCGCTAAGCCATAACTGAAGCTCCAACTAATTGATGAAGCGTCGGAACAAAACTTAAATGTACGGGAAACTAGGGCTTGGACTACAACATTGGACCAAAATAAACTAAACGGAAGACTAAACCGTCAGAATGGACCAGGACCAAGGATACAAATGTGAAAGTGCGATACAAGGATCAGACTAAATCAAAATTAGACAAAACGACGTAGGTCTAGCATTGGACGATTAAGAGGCTTCACACTAAACCGACCTAGGTTAGTGTGCCACTTTAAGTCTATTACTGGACTATACATGAGCTGTAATACTCACTAGACTTACCTTCAATAGTCTATCACTGGAAGTCTATCATTATACACCACCAATCTTCTTCTTCTTTAGGCGCCGTATCTGATGCCGGACGTTGGCGATCGTGGTTTCTGACGCGAGACTCTCCTGGGCAGGTTAGTCCGGGTAGTTTGCCGTTGCCTTGCCTACGGTTTTGTTGTTTTAGTGTTTTCTGTCTCTGTGCCAAAGAGTGCGCAGCCGCAGTTCGCTACTAGCCACGTATTTCACGACGTTCAGTAAGCTGTCCACAATGTGCACATGCACATTGTTAATGTTTCTGATCTGGTAGTAACACGCTCTGTGTCTGTAGTTTCTTTTTTGAGTGAACTGCGCTATGTTTCCACCTCGATTGACACTGTAGTCTCTGGGTTCGCTAGGATATTAGTGAAGATATTCGAATCTTTCCCGGCATTGGTGAGATTAGAACCCGAGGGCACGATACCACTTGGTCACACGGCGACACACCACCAATAAACCAACTTTTATCAGCCTGCTGTTAAAAGTGCAGTAACTTTCTCCTTTCCAAAGCACATTTTCGTATAAATTGTCCATTATTTTCTGCGTAACACGATGCAAGCGTCTAATAAACGTCTTTTGTCCCCTGTATTCTTGTGTTTCTGGTAAATGATCTTTTCAAAACCACATTTTTCTCCTAATTCTCATGGCTCACTCTCCTTTCCTTCCCATTGATCGGCCAGGTAGGACATCAGTTTAGTTAATATAGGTTTTAGCATTCTCGATCAGGTTTGTTTTTGCTATCGATTGATTAATACATGCACTTTCTCTAGAGTCTCTTGTTTCTTTGATTTAGAATGTTCACGCTCTGATCCGGACTGAAGTGTTGTTGAGCTATGACATTCTTCCACTGGACCTACTTTTATCAGCCTGTAATTGCTCATCCAGCATTGGACGACCAGATCAGACCGACTTTAAAGATGTGCAACAAAACCGACCTTGATTAGTTTGTCCTTGGAGGCTACGTAAAAACAACATTTATTTTTCCAAAGACAACAAAGACGATAAAGGCAACAATGGTGACAAAAACGACAAAGATGAAAAAGGCAAGAAAGACAAGAGAGACAGTAAAGACGACAAAGACGACAACGATGACAATGATAACAAAGATGAAAAACACAAAAGAGACAGTAAAAATAACAAAGGTGACAGTGACAAAGGTAATAAAGACAAAAAGGACAACAGATTTGACAAAGATGACAAACAATTGAGTAGAAACTAATTTACAGTAGGTACTGGGACATCGATATTTTCATGTATTTTTCTGTTTCACATCTTCAAAGGCATTTCTTCCAAAATTAAAATTCACATCCTCAAATTTTAGCTGCTTTTATTTCAGTCGAGACTTATTTTTCTTTTATGAAATTCAGGAACATAATATGTGCTCTATTAGATTCTGCCAAAAACTCAAAAACTAATTCTCTGACACATGGTACCCAATGTGCAATCAGTTATTTTCTAGTTACCCGCGGAAAAGTTACCCATTTACAACTCTCCGTTACCCTCAGATTATCCAGAAACCCGTCAGTTACCCTTGGTTCCCTTTTAGTTACCTGGGTAGCTGGCGGGATTTTGAGCATCGGGTACCTCTTCACAGAGTATCTCATAAATACCTAATTAATTTAATATAATTAACCTATTGAAAAGATTCGAATAATTACAAAAATGCTGTGTTCTATTTTGTTTTTATATGTCTTAAAATTTGGTGAAAATACAGTCATAGAATAAGGAAAAGTGTCCGAGACGATTTCGGAAAAGTTTAAAATAAGACACATACTCGTACTATTTTTTATGTAGCCTTAGAAAACGTTACCCTTCTTCCCTACATAAATACAAGGATGAAAGACTTGAGAGAGTTCGCTACGAGTATTTAAAGAAACTGGGTTGGTCTTTTCAAGAGTCTGACACTCCGCTTCCCACTCATTTTCGAAAAAAATATGCAATTGCTATGGCCTTGCTTGTTTAAGCGAATCTGACCCTCTAAGTAAGCCTGTGCAGACTGACATTAGAAATTATGTCTGGTGGTTAACCTGATGCTACCGAACGGCTCAAAGATTGTGTAACATTCAGTAATATGTTTTACCAGTATTTGTTATTTGTGTTGTTCTTTTTCTCTCAAACAACGGTAATGTGTGTCAAAAATGAAGCAGTTAAACAGTTAAAGCTATGTTAAAAGCTTCAGCAGCAACAGGAGAACAAAATATGACAAAGATAACAAAGATGACATCACTCCTGTTCCCTTTAAATCGGGTGACTGGTGGGATTTTGCGCATCGGGAATGTCGACAAAGTCAACAAATATGACAAAAATGACAAAGAGGATAAAGACGATGTACACGACATAGAGGACATATAGACGACAAAAATGACAAAGATGATAAAACAAAGTTGACAAAGACAACAAGGACATCAAATATGACAAAGATGACAATGCGACAATGTTGACAAGAATGACAAAGAAGACAAAGAGACCACAAAGACCACAACGATAACAAAGACAACAAATATGACAAACATAATAAAGATGACAAAGATGATTCCAAACTGCAGTTACATCACTACCTTTTGCCTTCTAATCCCTAAATTTGCGATGGTAATTGAAGTATTCTGAAAAGAAAACCAGCTATATTTCTAGTTTGACGGGTAAAAGGGAAATTACTGTACGTGATATTTTCCCTTTGTATGAGTGAGCTCTTGTTTTTACAATTTCCTCTGTTGAAACTAAGAGGAGGTAATATTGCTGTCACGACACGAGTCAGGGCAGCTACCTCATTTACCTTCCGGCTCTGGTACTACTGGTTAGTGGTGAAATGATTACTCGGCCAGGTTGATATTCCTGCCATCCTTGAGACTATACGAAACGGAATTTTCTAATTTTAATGTGTAAATGTGATAAATTGAAAATGGCCGAGTACGAACACCAATCAATCATTCGACAGCAGTTGGAATCGCTCTCAACAGAGCTAATGTGTGCGCTGTTTACTACCGTATGTTGAAAAATCTATCGAGAATATGCTATGAGAGTTGAATAATGGCACGTTTGCTGCCGCCACTTGAATTCAGCCCGAATTCGAGAGCAGAATTCGATTTGATAAATGTCGCTGCTCGTCTCCTCTTCTGCCGTCGCGTCGCACCAGCAAACGATATTTTAACAAGGGCACTAAAACGGCGAATAAACATATCCCACATACGCGAGTGTGAATTCCAAACCTTTCTGTCAAATTTCCAGGTCGTATTATTCGAGAAAAATGTAGGCCTACCTATATAGTGTCTGCTCCTGATGCTCGCAAAAGCGAAACGCTTCTCGAGGCACTTATTGCTTCGCTGAACTTGCACGTATACACGTGAAAGAGCAAATTTGGCGAAGACGAGAAAACGCTTTCGGAGCTTCGTTTATAAGCTTTTTCTGCCACAATGAATTCGTCCGCTCAAAGCTGACGGACGTACAGAGAAATGCCACCGCACTGAGAACGCGCAGAAATATTGTAATGTCGCGTATTTACGTACTTATGAGAGCGATATGAAGAATCGTGAACGTTATTTAGATGATGCGAAAAACCCCAATTGATATGTCAACAAGTCGAGATACAAATGATAAACTAGTATAGGCATCTCTACTGTACGCTTATAAACTTCTTAAGCCTTTACTAAATAGACGTAGAAGAAGTCTGTATGTAGAAATGGTTTTCTCATGACTGGCGGAGGTAGTCGAGAATGCAGAACAGTGGTAAAGACTGTTGCTTAACTATTTGGCGTTGTTGGGTCTGCGGCTTGTACTCGTACTATTAGAAGACCTCGCAAGGTACAAAATCACAGAATGGTTAAGAGACCTTATGAGATCTTTTCAAAACATAAATACACATGAATCGGTGGTACGTATTTTTGTCTACAAAATGAAACCTACTGCCACGTTGTAGCATAAATAGTCGGCTCACAATAAGAAACAGACGGCACACATTTTAATCAGTGGCGACAACTGCAAAAAATAATGAACAAACTTCAAATGGTCACCTGAGATGACGCGACGGGTCGTATGTAAAGTTTTCAATTTATTTGCAGACACCTGATTTTTAAGAACTTTGTCTATTTAGAACTACGAATCAGCCCACTGTGCCTCTCCAGTAAAATAGTTTCTCTGAGTCCGGGTATAGGTCTGAGTCGCAGATAACTCGAAAATGAATGAAATAAAATGTAAATGTACAGGAGAACCCGTAGTAGGCACCTTACCCACATCTTCGAGTCGAGCGTGGCGGGAAGTTTCCTAATAGTGGCAGTCTCCACATCCGTCTTGCCGCTGCCATTTTGGGGGGAGGTTGATACGCGCGTTATCGATTTTCGCGTCAAGACGAATCTTCAAGGTTACCGCCGCACCTACAGCCCCGAATTTGTTACCGAATATCCGTGAGATGATCGCGTATTACCTCGTATACAACTTGTTCGGTCGCAGACCAAGAGTAGCTTCCGGGCTGGGCTTTAAACAGCGAGTTAGCGTCTCGGGGTGACAGCGCAGCTCCTATATATTATTTATATTCTTTCGGGACGAATTGGGGTATAGGAGTTGCCGGTAATCGTTTTTCTCGTCACGTGGCCCGAATTTCCACTAACTTTTGCCTAATTTTCTTTTTCGGACGTAACGTGTCGCAACTGCTCTTCCTTACTCTTTTTTTCGCGTTAGTTGGTTCGCTCTTGTTCTTTAAATCAAGATTTATTATACTCTTACGACATAGCTTCAACTCCCAAAATGGGCCTACCCTAATCTACTTAATTTCCGAAATCATTACTCATTTTATTTTAATTCGCCCGACGAAATTAACGAGCTTGTTCAGCTTTATCTCTCAATTTTTTTTTTCAAATTTACTCGGCCGGTCTTCTGGCTTGAAAAATGTTCACAATTTAATTCGTACATAGAAAACCGTGGCGAAGAGTTTTTTTTCTCGCTTTTATTCGTCTCCAGCATACGGCAACGACGAAGACGTACAAGTGTAAACTTTTAATTAATGCCGGATTACATTCCAAGTGAAAACACGCGTGGGTTTCGCGAAAATTAAATTATTTAAATGAGTTTCCACGTATGTATGTTTGCGTGCATATTAGGTACCCACTATTCCATAAGTTACCAACGAATATAAAACTTTTCGAACGTTATTAACGAGCTTTTTAAACAAAGCAGCGGGAAACGTGAAAATGGAGCGGCTAATTTGTTGAACGCGCGCGTGAAATTAGCTTAGCGGTTGCCTTTTCCCACGCCCTCCGTGTTGCCTTCAAATTTACGGCAGCCACTGAAGCTCTAAACATATCTAGGTAGTTCAAACTGGAAACGAAAACATACAGGGTAATTCAGAAATATGCACACAGATTCACATCAACAAAAGTGTGCACATCTGTCTGAATCACCCGTAACGTTTTCTGGCAAAATATACAATTTTAAAATCAAAGTTTTCAATTTCTTAAAAAACGATTTTACAAATGAGCAAGTTGACCTAAGATTGAAATCTGTCAACCTGAATTGATTTCTCTCGGCTACGAAGGAATGAAGAAAAAATTTGTGAGATTCCGGGGGACACCCGACAGAACAGAAGCTTCTTTCGCACTGTGTGAGAGTGTACTGTATGTTAACTGATTGAAAACTGTTAACGCCGCAAGGATGGGCAGGATTTAAATCCCCAGGTATTTCAAATCCAAATTTCTAAAAATCCCGATTTTGGATTTCAAATACTTTTTCAAAAAGGATTTCGGATTCAACTCCTAATTATTAGCAAAGGATTTGCATTTTGATGATTCTAAAAATAATTAAAATCTAAATCAAAAATTAGGGTGCTTGTAGCGCGGCGCTGCGGCAAACAACCAAAAAAATCCTCATTTCATCAATTTTAAAAATTTATCATTAACTTACTGATATAATGAAAATCTAACCGTACATATTGATAGTTTTACATTCTATTTGTTGTCGTATTCCGCGAACGCGAAGGAAGCTCATTTGGTCCCCTGTTAGTAGGTGCTGAAAGGCAAATGATAAAACTTTCGCTTTCGGCTTTAGCTTTTGACTTTGAAGAATACGGCTTTCGCTTTCGGCTTTGAACTTGATCAGCTCTTGACTTTCGGCTTCAACTTTCATGCCAAAATCGGTCGGCTCTCGGCTTTCCAGCTTTTCGGCGGATTTTACTTTTTTTTAGTATATAGAGAGATAATAAAACTACTGACTGGACTGACTGGACCGACTGGACTGTTTCCTTTGTATGTTTGTCTTTATGTCTTATCAGTAGGAAATGAGACTGCTGTAATATCAGTGGAGAAGGAGAAGGTGGTTATCAGATTTATATCGGGTAGACATTTCACGCCTATCGTATATCTTTCTCTGTCCTTATGTCTTTTATCAGCCATAGACAGTCTCATGTCTGTCTTTAGGTCTTATCTCAATAATGAAGTAGAAGGTAACTGACCTGTTCTAGCAATTCTTTGGATTTTTTCTTTGTCTTGTCAGTAATGAAGGAGATGGTAGCTTGTCAATTTTTTAAATTTCTTCTTTGTCTTATCAAAAATATATGGACAAGTCTCATGTCTGTTTTTATGTTTAGGAAAAGAGATTGCCTTGATACTTTGTCAGTAGGGAAGGAGAACGTAAGTGTTGGTGATATTTATATCGGATACCGTGTAAGTCTCATGCCTATCTTATATCTTCCACTATGTCGTTATGTCTTATCAGTCATAGACTGTAAGTGCCATGTCTGTTTTTAGGTCTTATCAGTAATGAAGGAAAAGGTAACTGATATTTTTCTGTAAATTTTTAGTTTTTTGACATTTTTATGTTTTTACTTCGGCACACGACGGAATAAGCGTTATTTTGGAGCATTACAAAAAGAGCGTTATGAAAAAATTATAATAAATGACTGGACTGAGTGACTGAATGACTGAGTGACTGACTGACTGACACACGATGACATTCTCTTGTCGGCGCAGTCCGCGAAACAAAGGCATGAAAATGCTCTCTCGCGGTTGCAGACTCGTCTGCAAGATGATTTTACAATATTATTACTCCCCCCCCCACCCGTTTGCCTAGCACTTCGGTACCTTTAGGGTGTCTACGACTCTGAGGAATTGATTTTTGGCAATTCTCATTATCAGAGTGGTCTATAATTTTTGTTTTTCGGGAAAAAGTCGAAAAAAGCCAAAAAAGATTCGGCTTCTGTTTTCGGCTTTCGAACCCAATCGGCTTCCGACTTTCAGCTTTGGCTTTCATGCCAAAATCGTTCGGCTTTCGGCTAGCCGTCAGTCCCTGTCTGTTAGTAAGTAAAAAGTTGGAACACTGAACGCAAAATCCTAAACATTTTTCTCTTTCACTGATTACAATTATGTAGCATTTTAGCGCTGAGCTTCAGACAACAGAAATTGTATGCGAACGTCCTCAGATAATGGTAGACTGAAGATTGACGTGGGTGCTTACTGTTGAGTAACTGAAATTTAAAAGTCAAAATTCAGATTATTGGATCTTGGATTTACAAACTTCTGAAAATCGAGAGGATTTAGGATTTTGGATTTGAAATTCTTTTCTAAAAAGTATTCGAGACTTTGAATTCAAGTCCTTTTTTTACCAGGATTTTGAATTTTGGATTTAAATCCTGGAGTTTCCGGATTTTTCCCATCTCTATTTAACGGTTGTGTGGAGGGGAAGCAGTCTGATTTCACATACGCTTCTCTCTCTCTCTCTCTCTCTCTCTCTCAGTCTCACTCTTCCCTCCCTCTCCCTCCCTCCCTCCCTCTCCCTCCCTCTCTCTCCCTCTCTTTCTCCCACCTCCCCCCACACACACACAAAATATGGGTGGAGCGTTATTACGTCACTTCCGTTGCATGTGTTTGCGTTCGTTTCACTCTTTCTACGTTAACTACTTATCCTGAACCTTTGTAAAGAAGCTTTGTTTAATAATATGTTATTAGCCCTCTATGGGGTCTCGGAGTAGTCTTTGCCATCGTTTACAGATATGAATCAAATGAGGTAGTGAAGGGGTGGGGGTTTCATCAGACTATACAACTGGATGGATTGCAATTTTAAGGGGACAAATACATTTTATCAGCTACATGGATTAACTGCAGAATATTAACAATGGGAAGAATATTGGAAACATTCTTCATTTCTGTTCAATTACTTCCCTTTCAGGAGGCCAGAATTTACAGAGACTGTCACAAATTTCTTTTTTGTTGAACATGATAAGTACATTTTTTCGTAGGCATCTTGAAGCTAGTGTAAACGTTCGTACTCCTTTCATTGAAGCAATAGAGTTAACGTTCAAGTTCATATAATTTGAAGCGGATTTAAATTTATTTTGTTTATATTTTTCCTATCGCGGAAACACCATTTTCTGAGGTTTATTACTTCACTTAGTATTTAACCCACATTGTTTCCATAATTTCAAACCACAGAGCTAAATAATAATTATACCGTGTTTGTTCTGTTTCAGGTAAATGACTCGACATTACTTACATTCAGTGCTGTTTTTGTCGCATGAAATCAATGATCACGCGTTCAACCCGGTAGTTCTTTTTCAATTAATTAACGTATTTTCAAAAAGCCCGGTGGATGTGGAAATATGACAAAATCTCAGGGTCGAAAAATTCAAATGCAAATCTGTTTCTTGTTAACTAAATCGCGTGCGATGCGAAGACTTAATCTTGATACGTATGCAAGTTATTCATGTTCTTTTCCTAGTTTCGTTTGAAGAACAGAATATTTTCAAAATCTCAAATGTTACAACTGAGAAGACATGTACAAGGGTTTAACCGGCCCTCCAATCTCTTAAAAGTCTCAAAAATTATTAAGGAAAGCATTTTTATAAAATGAAAGTTGAAATGATGATTTCTCGTGACAGTTTTATTGGAAATTAACGGTGCAATAAAATCCCCCCCCCCCCTAGTCAGAAAAATCCTCCCAAT
Organism: Acanthococcus lagerstroemiae; assembly: GCA_031841125.1. Lineage (NCBI taxonomy): Eukaryota > Metazoa > Arthropoda > Insecta > Hemiptera > Eriococcidae > Acanthococcus > Acanthococcus lagerstroemiae. Next base: position 34,701,359 of record CM063108.1, on the reverse strand, counting down.
AGCTCCAAATGTGCCCAACTTTGGTAGACAATCGGTTTCATCGAAATAAGAAACAATGTATACCCAGAATCTAAATCCGTATTTTGACTATCAATATGTTGTATTTTTCAATAATTTATGATGCACAATATTTTCAGCTGCTAGTATTTCAACTATTGATATTTTTTTACAATCGATCGAGTTTCTTGACTATTTTGGCAGATGGCAGAAATTAGAACACAAAATTATTCTGCATAAAATTTTCTGTAAGTCCATACCACGTAGTATACGTATATATACCTATTTCAACCAAATAAAAAAGTAGGAGGGATGGGGTCTAAATGACTCTTCATTCTGATATACGTTAACACTGGCTCTATGGACGTAAATACAAGATTTCAGACACTTTTTTCTCTTTTATCGAATTCCACAAACAGAGGAGGTGCTAATACCCCCTGTACCAGCTTCCTCACCGCGGTATTTCTTTTCATTTGTTCTCACCCGAACCCTGGACAGGGGCAGATAGGTGAATTGAAACTAAGGTGGAAATAATGTTATAGCGGCCCTCTATAAATTTTTAAGCGGCCCAAAAATTTTTTTTGCTCCACCCCATTTTATTTACACATAATCTTTCAGGGTTCAAAAAAGCAAATGGTCACGTGGATACTCATTTTACAGTGTCCCCCTTCTTTTATCTTTTCAATTAAGAAAATTATTTTACCTCTCTGCGAAATGAGAAGAAGAAAATTAATATGTTTATTAGTAACAGAAATACCTAATACATAATATTATTTTAATAATTAGGAGGTCTATTAAAATAAAATATCATTTATCTAATATTATAGGTTGACCTAAATAAACTTGTTTATCAAATTAATTAATTTAACAATTTCCGAAAACTTGAGGACTTTTTCGTGAGCGCGTAAAGAACGTTCTTATTCTTTATTTCTGAGAGGATTTCTTTCTCGATATTCATAATCATAAGTGCATCCAAGTGATCACCTGTAAGTACCCAGGGGCGAAATTATAGGGGGTAGGGGGGTTGCCCCCCTCTCCAATAATTTGGCCGTCGGCAAATTTTGAAACTGTTCATTTGAAATTTTCATTTTTCATGAATGTTTATTTGTTTATTTCTTTTTCAATTAAAAAGTATTTCGATGGAAAATCGGCAAATTTTTAATTGTTTAAACATTTTGTCGAATTTTTAGTTTTCAAAAAATATTTGTCGGCAAATTTTTCTTCTCCATCTCCCCAAACTGAAAGTTAAATTTATTTTCTGAAAATGGAGTACCCTGGACTCCTGTCAGAGACTAGTCAGTCAAAAGCCGAAGGTTTCAAGCTGCGTATCGAAAGTTATCTGAAAGGTTGAAAAAAATTAGAGATGTGGAAGACACTTCGAAAATCTGAAAGTCGGTAACGACCGTTGAATTTCGAATTTCAATGACTATTCTGTTTTTACTTTAGATTCTCTGTTTGATCCAGAGCCTGAAATTTGAGAAAGTTGAACATTTTATTAAAATCTAAAAGTTGAAAGCAAAAGACTTTTTTTCCAATGTCACAAGCTGAGTCCGATAGCAAATGTTCTATTGTTTAATTTACGGGCATGGTCCTGGTGAATATAGGAGGGAAATCTGGAACAAAAGTCAAAACTCCATGTGTGTTTTTCATAATAATGAAATAAGGGAGCTTGAGGCGAGGATTTCCCTAAACCCAATTGACCTGACACTTTGTAAGTTTTTTTTAATGTTTATTTTTTGATTTTATTGGAACCAGTTTAGGAGACGAATCAGAGGAAATTCAGAAAAAAATATCACCAAGAGTAAATAACAACTACTTCGATGTGTAAAGGAAGTTGTGTGTTCCTCTCAAGTATTCCTAATATCCTGTCAGCTTACCCTCCCAGACTAGAGTATGCTCATGTGAGTGCTTGGGGGATAAGGTTTCAATGTGCATTTGCAGGGACGAAACTATGGGGTGCGTGGGGGTAAAACACCTCTAATAATTTAGCAGTCGGCAAATTTTGAAACTGTTCATTTGAATTTTTCATTTACCGAGAACGTTTGCTTGTTTATTTTTTTTTTCAATTAAAAAATATTTTGATTGAAAAATTGGTAAATTTTCAAATTAAAAAAACATTTTGTCGGCGAATTGTTAAGTTTTCAAAAAATATTTGACGGCAAATTTTCCTTCTCCCCCCCCCCCCAGACTGAATGTCAAGTTTCGCCTCTGTAAGTACCGATCGTATTCTATTCTTTATGTTTCAAAATAGAAAAGGATCGTTCACAAGATACTTGTACAAAAGAAATAGTCAATAAAAATTTATAAGCTATGTATAGGGTTGGATACGCAAGTTTATAAAAATTGTACTTTTTTATGACTAGAAAACAACAGGCCGGACACTTTTTACAAAGTTCTTTACAACTGCTCGGTTGGGATTCAGCATCATCACTATTATTACCGTTACTTTCTTCTTCATCGTCCAATAGTCCTAGTTGACCAAAATCTTCTGCAAGACAGTTTTTTAAGCTGCCCCATTTGCAAATAAAATCTCTAAATTCTCCTTTGAAGTCTTGCAGGGTCAATTTCTTTCGAAATTTTTTAATATGGGAAAATAGATTTGTAAGCACTGGCAATTGATCGCTGTCCAACCTATCCTTTAGCTCTGGAAATCGATTAGGGTCCAAACAACTGATATCGGCAAATACAGCTTTGTGACTCATAAATTTGTCCTTTATAGTCGATAAAATATAGTGTCTTTTATTGAGAGAATACTGGTTACCGCCCTTCATTTTCATTTTCCCCCCATTCCTGGAACAAGTCATATTTTAGGTGGGCCCACAGTCCAAGGGGCCCGGCCGGGGATTCCCCCCACCCCCAGCTAGTCCACGGTTGCTTTTATTTGTGTAAAGACTTCCTATTCGAAATTTGTCGTTTTCATTTGTTATTGGATTATCATCACCCTCGTAATTAAACATTTTCTTCTTCATTCGTCGGCGTATTATTGGAAGTTCGTCTTCTATTTCAAAATCAACCTCAGGCTCAGCTTTTTCCAGTTCTTCATTTATCTTGGAAACATATAACTTTGTTGAATGTAAAATAACTTCAAAGTCGCTTAATCCCTTTGCTAAATCTCTAATTGTATCTTCAACCATGTTATAAGCTTTCAACAAAGAGGAGTCGTCTTTTCAAAAATGCGAAGACAAATTTAAGCCGTGAGGATTATTTTGAAATTTAGAAAATTGTCCAAAAACGATTTTGCTTTTCCTCAGGCTTCCGCACAATACTTTGCAGGCGTTCTAGCTATCTCATTTAAGGATAACAGAAACAATCCAGAGTCGGTTATTTTAGTCTATAGTCTAATACTTTTTACTTAGGAAATATTTTTTTCTAGCGAGGGCCAAGGGCTGCGGCCGTCAGCTATTCATTTTTACGTCGGAGCTATCCAATTGTGCAATTGAACCGGCCCAGCGGCCCATTACGCCAGCGGCCCAGGGGGAAATTTCCCCTTTTCCCCTGGGCCTACCCGCCCCGGACCCTGGAACCGCCCCTTTCGAGTATCATCGGGGAGCCTTTTGGGGCTGCCTTAGTCCTCTTCACTTCTTGCCGGGAATCGGCCTCACCACGGTATCTGCCCATTTATATGAACCTTTTTACCTCTTTCCTCGACCTCCGTCTTGGAGCCACATTATTATTGACATGGATATGACTATTGGCTGGCCGTACTTCCTATTTCCGACCGACACTGAAGTTGATTCCAGTTTAGTTTAGTTCAGCTCAGTTGTGCGTATTGCGTGAAGCCAGTCGGTATGATTTAGCTCTTCATGGTCACAATTCAGTTCAGTGGTTTATATTTCCATGGAAGTTTCCTTCTAGCTATGTGCTCGCTGTTTTGACCAATTAACTCGCCGAATTTGAGGAGTTAACCCCGAGTTAACGATAACTCTCTATTGTACAACTAGCGCATAATATCCATGTACCAATGTATTTGTATACAGTGTAGATACTCGTCAAGAGTTTACTGATGATCTTGGCTCCTTCCCTCCTAGGCGCGTGAAGTAAGCATGTTCTGATGACAAACGTGAGTGCGTGAGGAACGTGAATGATGTGTACTGGTAAGAGGTGTAAGGTGTAGAGACTCGAGTAAGCTGGTTAGGGCGTAAGAGGAAGTGGGCGTGTGAGATGTAGGCGTGTGGAGAGGACATGGGCGCATTAGCCCGTTTAGACGGGCGTAAGCGTATAAGGATGTGAGCAACGTCTGAAATAGCGTGCGCGGGAGGTTGTGAGTGTAAGAAAATGTGACAAGGGGGTGATATGATGCGTGTGGCATGTTAGGATTGGTGAAGGATTTTTCTAGATCTTTCAGTAAATTTCTCGAAATTTCCTGACTTTTCCTACCTTCTCCTGACTTTCTGACCTTATAGACATTCTGTCTTAGGATTTGTCAAGACTTATCCAAACTCTGCTAAGGCTACTTCAGCTGCCCTCAGAACTTGTCAAGACTCATCAGAGTTTGTCCAGTTTCCGTGATCTTCTTGATCTTAAATCATTTTAGAAATCATAAAAAATCACTGCTATTCAGGTCACAAAACTAATATTCTTTTAGCGATCGTGTACAATGATCTTTATAGTCTTTCTGATTCAGCTCATATGATCTTGTCCATCCCTGGTTCGAAGGGGGTGTTTGAACGAGTCGTTTTTATTATTATCGTCGTAGGATTGCTTGAAGCACTAGTGTTCTTTTTGCAGTTTTTCTTCGTGAATGTTCAATATGCTTTCGTATTTACTCGTAGAGACTGTATCTGTGCATGTATCTTGAAGCGTGACTTCGCATCCAATAACTTAAAAGAAGAAGAAGAAAAAAACAACAACAAACAAAACTGAAGACACGCGGTAGCTTCCATAATATATAACATTTTTGAGGAAAAGAGTTAGTGAAATCACTACGAAACGCGGGCCCAGTTGTTTACAGATTCCTAAAATTTTTACATCGAGCCATTTGGAAGATTATATGCTTGTAAGGGAATCATCAAATTATTAAAACGGAGGTACTCACGAATATCTAGTTTTTATTTATTTTCGTAGAATGGGGTACAGCTAGGACTCTTAATAATACATATTTCTGTAATTCCATCAGTTGAAAAAAACAAACAGAATAGTTAGAGCTGTGAGGGAGACGTTTGAGATCCCAGTTTTATAAATGAAGTACAATATATGTATATGTGATCTGGAATCATGAAATGTGCCTCTGGTATCAAAAAATCCATTTTTCACGTTCTGCACAATTCGTATAGAAAAAAATCACGGTCTTTCGAATGAAATGAATCGCAGCTTCCTATCGTCATTAGTTTTTCCACAAATTGCATTTAAAAATTACGTCAAAAGTGTAAATACATCCGTTTACATGGCGTCTGTGAAACGGGCCTACTGGAAAAAACATCTGTTTACATGGCATCATGTGAAATGGGCCTATGGAAATGACAGAGAACAAGAATTCGAAACGTGTACCACCATTGCATCTTTACACTCGTTCAAGTCACAAAAACCTGTTTTCGTATGAGAGGCACATTTCATGATTCCAGGTCACATGCATACATCGTTTCTTAGGCTAATGGGACAGCTGAACTCATTTTCGATATTAGTTTGATTCCAAATTAAAAATTGGGATACGTACGAGTGGGAGTTGTGCTGTGAATAAAAATTGCCACTATTAAGTTCGTAAAATTCGTTTTTAATGTTTGATAACTGACCTACAAAAGAGCGGGAATTTATAAGTGAAAAAAATCGGTGAGTACAACCTCAATGATGTTTTCTTGAATGTCACTAGAATTATTATTCGAAACTCTGATGATTCGTACATACTCCATCATGACTCTGATATTTACACAGACCATGGCTCTTGAAAGTTTGATGGTAGCTTTTACTCTGTTTTTGTCAGGAAGAGGGGGCAGGTTATTCGGTACAGACACTATTATATTAAGTGCAGGGCCGGTGCGGAGAGCATGCTCTTGGGCTGGGGGGGGGTATAAATACATAAAACATTTCGAGTGAAGTGTACAAATTCAAGTTGACATACTTACAAAAAGGAAAGAGAAAAACACGTGGACTTTGATTTCTAGAATTTCAGCTATTGACGAACAACAACAAAAGAAAGTGTTATTAACTGTTCAGTTTTCCCGACTGACTACCAAATTTTCCGAATGCTAGTTGGAATTCCCCCACTGAAGAGTCGTCTTCTCAGCTTTGATTGAGTGTGTCTTTCGTAAGCGTATCTGGACCTTCAGAGTAGGATGTGCCAAAAGCAGGATTGTCCACTCCTGCTGATAAGTAGGGAGACGCTCCGAGCCGATAGCAATATTAAAATTATATTTTTGATAGTTAGTGTTGCAACTTTGGCAAATTCCAAATGTGACCAAGGATTAGCTCTAATTTTAATGAAAATGAGAAGTGAATAATATTTTATATTATCGTGACTAATATTAGTGCGGAGGAAAAAAAAATTATACAAAAATTAGAGTGTGCCCAAGCACATTCGGTACACCTGGCAGACACGCAAATGGTGTCTTTTCTGAGATCTATGCAAGCCATAGGCATGGAGAGAGAAAAGGATAAAGAGATCTTAGCTCTTTGATCCGGGTGATCGTCGCTTTTGGTGATTGTTTTCTGTTCGAGGAAACGGCTAGAGCCAGACCCTTTATTATGAGTGATAATTTTCGTTATTTGAATTCCGTGTATATCTCTTACATTAGGTCTCCCTCTGGTCACTGACGCGATACTCGAAAGGGTAGTTTCCAGAGCCAGGGATGCGGCGTCTGGGGAGCCAATTTGGCATGCATGCATCGCCATACGCTCCACCAAACAATCTCTAACATTTAGGTCTAAATTTATCCTCGAGTACCCATATAATCTCAAAACTATAGGCGAGCGGTCGCTCCGCAACTCTCTCTCATAGTTCGTATTCAAGTCGATTTATCCTGCTGACTGTAATCATCCGAAGCCGAATTTTCTAATCGGTGAAAGTTTGATTTGGATAAATCCGTGTAAAATTCACGGAGTAAATTTCACGAATAATCGAGTGAAGCTCGATTATTCACAAATAGGTTCAAACCTGTCGGTATGCCGCTTCCTTATCAGATGGTCAGTCTTCTATCGCGACCGGCATGCGAAAATTCGTATTATAAAGGTAACGATAGCATTATTAGTTAAGACTGTAATCCGTGCGGTTATACTTTCAAAAAGTGCATTTTATAACGCGTGTAATCGTCATATTATTCGATACTCCAGCAAGAGTATCTAATTATACGTGATTATTTTGAACTTCGTGATTAATTTACATATCGAATAATTACGTATTTCGCGCGTGCGAAGTGCCAAAAGAAAATGTCTCTCAAAGTTCAATTCGTTATCTCATGTGAAGCGTCACCAACTGATCCGAAAACCAACGTTAAGTACTTGAAAACCATACAGGTAATCGGTGAACCGACAATTTATTCTTTTCCGTTGGAATCGCAACCGCATGCGTTTCACCCTGAATTATGCAAGAACGCTACGATAAATCAGGCCCTGAGGCAACTCGACAAACGCGGAAAATCGCGTAAGGTAAAAGTGACCCTTGACCAGGACACCAGGCCAATTTATGTGGACAATGACGGAAATGTCATTTTCCGGGAGATGCTTCTGGACGAAATTCCTCCACCGCTTACCCAAGTTAACATCAGTGCTGACCAATCCTCGCCTAAAACTACAAGTTTCACCTCGCTAACAAAAGAAATGGTTTGCACCAAGTTTACCGACAAGAAACAGAACGCTACTCAGTGGATCAATATGTTCGAGAAGGAAGCCACACGCATGACATTGCCCGAAAACCGTTTTGCAGAAGCGTTACGTCTTTTTCTAGATGGTCCGGCAAATGACTGGTATCAAATAAGTCTTCGCATAATTGGTCTAGAAAGAGCATGGGATGCGTGGAAACAGAATTTTATCGAAACTTTTGATACAAAAGGATGGTCCGAATTGGTGTATGCGTATAACTATAAGTATGAAGTAGGTCCCCTGACCGATTATGCGTTGCGAAAAATCAGTCTATTACTCGATGTCGAACCATCTTTGCCTAGTCTCGCTCGTGTAAATTTAACTGTAATAGGACTACCACCAAATATAAGGGAGCGGTTGAATCGATCAGAGATCGAAATGCAAGGGGACTTAATGGCGGCTTTAGGATCTCTCGAAAATTTAACAAATAAATTCAACAATAGGGGAAAGTTGCAAAATCTGGGAGATAGAAAGCCGTTCTTCAAAAAGCATAAGCCTTGCTCATTTTGTGAAAAATTAGGAAAATCAAATATGATGCATCCCGAAGCCAAATGCTGGAACAACCCCGATAACCCCGATAACAGACTAGGTCACAAATCAGCGTCGATCTCAAAAACGACAGGAAATAAAAACATCCGTGTTGCAAACAACATTGAATTGCAAGATGTGATAAACGAAACAGTTCCAGACCAAAAAAACTAAAACTAACTCCTCTCATCGAAATACAAGTATGGGTAGAGGAACGTTCCGCTAGGGCTCTGTATGACCCCGGAGCAAATATATCCATGATAAACTATAATTTTGTAAAATGTATGAAAAGTAATATAGTACCTCTGAAACCACATACTTGTAGAACGATGGGTGGAGTACGGCTCCTTACAGGAGTAATTAAGCTGAAACAAAAAATTATAAATATTGAAACCAGCGTATGGTTTTTCGTTATAAAAGATAGTACTTTCGAATACGATGTTCTTCTCGGTTTAGACTGTATTAAGATTTTCCGATTAAACTAGGATTACAAGTTAAATATCACACAAACAAAAAAAATTAATAATGATGACTCTAAAAAAAAAGAAGTGGTGCAACTAAAAGCTCCGGATACATGTACTAATGAAATCACTACCAAATTTGATAGGAATAAAGAAAATAACATAATACGAGTAAACTGGAATGAGGCAATGCCTATCGAAAAATTTCAAAGTGAAACAGGAAATTTATCTAAGGAACAAAAAAACAGTATCGAAAAGCTAATAACTGAAAATGAAACATTATTTGCTAAAAACAGATACGATGTAGGGACATTCACTGAACAGGAGGCGCACATTAAACTACTTGAAAATAAATTTGTTGCCCAAAAACCATACAAATTTTCAGCTGATGACCAGATCGAAATTCAAAATCAAGTTTCTGAGTTACTGAAGGTAGGACTAATCGAGGAGTCGTGTTCGCCCTTCGCTGCCCCTGTAACTATGGCCTTCAGAAAATCGGACGGCGAAAAAATCGAATGTGCTGTGATTTCAGAGCATTAAATAAACTTATCGTCCCCGAAACTTTCCCTTTCCCCACTATCGAAGATATAATTGTTAAAACAAAGAACTGTGAGTGGTATACCGCACTCGACATCAACTCGGCATTTTGGTCGATACCGGTGAGGCAAAAGGACAGATATAAGACCGGATTTATTACTCAAGAATGACACTGGCAATGGAAGTGTATGCCTTTCGGTATCAAGATCGCTTCCCCAGTGTACCAGAGGATCCTTTCTGGCATTATCAAAAAGAACAAACTCACAGATTTTTGTGTCAATTATATCGACGATATACTAATATTCTCAAAATCATTTGATGAACACATTATTCATGTAAGCAAAGTCTTCCATGCAATAAAAAATGAGGGATTTAAAATAAAATTTTTGAAGTGTTCTTTTGCTAAAAATAAAGTAAAATATTTAGGACACGAACTCGAAAAAAATAAAATAAAACCTATGTATGATAATATAATCTCAATACGAGACTTCCCCACACCAAAAACAAAAAAAAATATACGACAATTACTAGGTAAGATAAATTTTTATCATAAATATATTAAGGACGCTGTAAAGATCCATATTTGCCGAATTTTTAATAATAATTATGATTTTGAGCGAAAATGAAATTTGACTACCCTGTTCTGTCAACAATTACCTGTGTCGCAATTTAAATTTATGCTAGGGATGGAGGATACCTTTAGTCTTGAAAGTTACTCTAAATATCAGCGCCTCGAGTTAAACTCTCCCCTTCTTTCTTAGTTGTGCTAAATGTTATGGAAGCCTGAATGTATGTACACTCAAATCTCGTAAGTTTAACGAGCATCGCCTTTGTTAATTTGTAGATTATACCTCAGTAATAACATCGTCTCCGAATATTACTTAAGCGTCATGCGATTGAGAGGGTATAAGAAAATGAGTTTACAAGGCGCAGAGAATATATTAGAGTATATTCGGTTCGTGGTACGGCTTACTGCAAGGACGAATTTAAGGAGCTTACAGCCGTAACCTGCATCCGTGTGGAAGCTGAAAATGCGCTCGCAGTAATTAGGGTTTCATTATTCATCGCCAAGTATACGAACGTATTTTCGACCCCCCGAGAATATTTAAAGCCGACTCCCAATCGAGCTATAAATAATTTAATCTCGCCTATAACTCCGGCGCTGTGCTCGGGCCGGGTACCGGGTGTATTTTAGATTTCATTTCGCCAACCGTGTTCATGCGAAATAAAAACGTCATAGTGACTTTACGAACCGAAGCCCATCATCTGTTGAATCGCACCCGCGCAAAAGCACCGATGACATTTCTCAATTGCGTCGCCCATGTCCGTCCCATTAGCGCACGTTTTTACGTTTTCGCTTAGACAGGAAGTCTCATAACGTCTGAAAAGAAGTTGGACGGTGTTCAAAGTTCGCACGGACCTACACCGATCATCGTTGTTTTGGTACTGGGGAGAGAAATTAAGTAGAAACAAAACAACCGATAAGGCCGATAGTAATTAGCAGCTTTGATTTTCCTCCTCCCATATCAGAGGTGCCAGAGAAGGAAATCATGGGGGGGGGGAGGGCATTTCAAAAATAAGATGACCAACTTTTTCTACTTCTTTTTTGTTGAAAATCCAATCCTAATTAGGGTGTGGGGGCCGTTCAAAAATATGATAACTAACGTTTTTGCTGCTTTTTTATTAGAAATTCAATTCTAATTAGAGTATGTGAAGAAGGGGGTAGGAATTAGAAACCATATGTGGTACACTCGGAATTTCAGAACAACTGGGGATATCCTTATTCCAGGACAATGTACTGTATTTTGTTAATTTAAATAGCCGAGGAAGAAACCAAACAGGTTTCTGAAATGTTAAAATGCCGTTTCTTGGAAAGTAAGAAACCCCGTTCTGTCCTAAACAGGTGCCCGCAGTCCATCAAGTTTTCTCTTTCTGAAGAAAAGATATTGAACAACCTACCGAAATTGTTTGTTTTTGGGTGTGATTTAATCGCACGGAAGAAAAGGGGGAAATGACGGAATTTTTTCGAATATTCATAGAAGAAAAAGTTATTAAACCTGAAAAAGTAGGTGTAACGGAAGAATAAAATGAGACCCAGAATGAAAAAAAAAATATAAACGGTAAATCTATATTACCCACAAAAGGAAAAATGGTTACACAATTTTTTTAAAATTTGCACGTTTTAATATTAAAAAAATTTGCACGTTTTGTAAGTACATGAAGTCTTCTCTCCTATAACAGTAGTGCGCGCCTCGCCTGTTTAGGACGCCCTCGCTTCCTCTTTTGACCTAGAGGGATTGCCTTTGCCTCTCGAGGAACTTGTACAAGCTCGAGGCGTACCTTCATCCCGAGACAGTGTTTGCAAACCAATTTCTTTAGGAATATAGGACACGTACATGTAGAGGCGCTAAGGTCGTCAAAGTTGATGATAATTATCCATAGGCCGAGACAGCATTCCTTAATCGAAGACAGATTTTAAAAATCCATTCAGATAACAAACGAACGTTAACAATCAGCTGATTAAACCGATTTTCAGTGACGTAGTAAAGTGATGAAAGTTAAAGTTAGGGTACTTTTGCTAACAGTAACTCACATACAATTTCTTCCATTGAAAGCTCATTTTTCTTCTGTTGATTTGGATTATTTTAGATGACAATTTCTTCCGTTAAAAGCTCATTTCCCTTCCGTTCAATTTATTATACCCCTTTGTTTTTTGCTTCGCTGAATCCAAACATCCTATTAGGTGGAGAGTTCTGATACATCCCCGATTTAGGCGCTAGAGTGAAAATTTTGTGCTTTAATTTGGCGAGAGTGGCTTGGTTTCAACACATCGAAATAAAGCTTTATAGATTGTCGACTAGATTCTAATTTTAGCTCCAAAAATTAAAACTTCAGTTTCGAGAGAAGAATATCAAAGTCATTTCGTTCGAATTTCCCATCAGGTTTTGCTGAAACCTGAACTTTGTTATGAAAAACTACAAATACTTATATTTTCTTTTAAATTTAAAGTTATTTTCATACAAGGGCGTAGATAGCTCCGTAATGCTAAAAAACTTTTTTCTGTGTCCTGCCTGACCTTTTGCACCCTCACTCATGATTTGCTCCATATAATGTCCGAAGAATCCTGTTTTCTTGGTGGGAGGGTGCCCAGACTATAAGAGCCACCCCCTCTCATCTACACTTTTGCATACATATTAGAATGTCCTTTATTTTACAAATTAGGAGGGGTTGTAGTGTATGTTAAAAAGGCCTACAATATGTCTTCGAGAACATTTCAAGAAAAAGGGTGTATAATGCTATCAGATGCCAGTTTAGTAGAGGGGATAATAAAAGTGTCCTGAACTGCATTTGTGTATACAGATTTTGTAAATCATCAAAAATTGAATTTCTTCAGCAACTGGACCAGCTACTGAAAGAGGCACCAAAAAATACGCTTGTGGGGGGAGACTTTAATATCGATCTGCGTAAGGAAGAAAATACCAGCTACCTAAATATGGTATATTCCAATGGCTTTGCATCGTTGGTAAACGAGCCTACACGGTAGGGTGTCACTTCTAGGTCTTGCTTAGATCACTGTTTGTATAAAAAGGATGCCGGAGAGGAAGCGGCTGTTTCCTGCTTTGTGCAAGATGCGACTGGATCCGACCATAAGGCAATTGAAGTGAAAATAAGCAGCTCAAACACAGCTCTACCTAAGGGGCAAACTGACTCACCGAACCTACATACAAAGTATAATTGGAAGCAGTATGAGGAAGCCGTCCAGGGGGTTAACTGGACAGAGGAACATCAGACTGAACATAATAATTCCATTGGCACAGTACTGGTGAAAATCAAAAATGCTATGAATACAGCGAAATATGCAGTTAAACAGGGGGGAAACAAAGCAGTTAAAAAAAGGTCAACGTGGGCCTCAAAAGAGCTGTGTACCCTAGGAAAGAAAAGAAGCGACATGACAAAGGAAAGGAAGAAAAAGCCGTGGAATTTGTCACTGAAGGAGGGCTATCAGAAATTGAGCAAAGAAATTCATAAGCTTACTAAGAAGGAAGGACAAGCGCCAACACTACAAAAAGCTACTGCAGGACAATGGTGGAGATGCTAGGAAGTACTGGGGAATAATTAAGGAGGTCTCAAATCGTAAAGTTGAGAAGCTAAAAACCATACTCATAGACGGTATTGCCATAGATGTTAAGGGTAGTGAAAAGGTAGTGGCGAATGCATTTGCGAATTATTTCTCTGAAATAACTGGCGAAGAGGGAATAATCAATGTACATTCCAAAAACAGAGACCTCCAGCCACAGGTGAATTCATTTTGGTACTCACCCATTACAAGTGGGGAAGTAGTCAAAGAGATCAAGGCGTTAGCTGGGAAGCCAAGTGTGAGAATAGATGAGATTCCGGTTACTGCACTGAAAGCTGTGCCAAAGGAACTAGCCCCCACACTGAGTAGTTGCTTCAACAGCTCAGTTGCTGAAGGGATCTTTCCGGAGGAGCTGAAAGTTGCGAAAGTCGTACCTATACATAAAAACGGAGATAATAAACTAGTAGAAAATTACCGCCCGATAGCAATACTATCCCCAATTTCCAAGTTATTTGAAAAACTGATGCATAAGAGGATTGTGAGCTATCTACATAAAAACAACTTTCTCGCAACCAATCAGTATGAATTTGTGAAGGGAAAAGGGACGACCGAAGCACTTGTTCACCACATAAGGAGTATTAGTGAGGGGGTGGAATGTAACCTGATCACAATAGGGATTTATATTGATATTAAAAAAGCATTCGACACGGTGAATCATACGAAACTATTGGAAAAACTTGAGACTATTGGTATCAGAGGTTTCACAAAACAGCGGTTTGACTCCTACCTTAAAAATCGAGAAATGAGAGTAGAGATAGCGGGGGTCCTCAGTGAGCCCAAGAACATTCTCAGAGGTGTCCCACAAAACAGTTGCCTGGGACCACGTCTGTTTAACCATCTATGTGAACGACCTATGCAAACTTAAACTGAAGGGCAAATTGTTCTGCTTTGGAGACGATACCGCGATCATGTATAAGGGCATGGATAAAACTGGACAATGGCCTAGAAATAAACGTGAAGAAAACCAGCTATGTTATATATGGTCATAGGTACTTTACACCTCCCGAAATTGTAATTAAAATGCCCAACAAAGATAACATATTCGACGAAATAGTAAGGGCAGAGGAAACCACCTACCTAGGGCTTACACTAGATGGGAAATTAACCTGGGGCCCTCACTTACAAAATTTACAGAAAAGGCTTCGCCAACTTAATTATCTTATGTACCACCTGAATTCCCATTTTAACACCAAACAAATTACTCAGATATATAAAGCCATATAAATCAGTCCTAAGATGTAGACTTATAATGTGGGGAGAGGCTTCTGAGGTCAACACTGAACCAGTAAAGGTGCTACAGGGAAAAATAATTAGAAGTATTAGTAGACAGAATCGAGAATCAGAGAAAACTGTCAAAGCCTTTCAAAGGCTGAAGATAGGGAATGTTGACCAACTATACAAACTAGTCAGCTGCTTATATGTCGCAAAACATCTCAGCGAATTCAGAAAAGCTAGACAAACCCAGACAAGAGGAGGTAGCACTGTACAGTTGGAAAAGCCACTTTACTTAAAAACTACATGCCGGAAACAGGTTGATTACAAGTTACCCCAAATGTTCAACGAATTACCCGCCGAGCTGAGGACAGGCGCAGGGGACCTCTTCAATGGGACAAAGAGGGACACAATGGCCAAACTAAAAAAATTCAAAATTGAACTTACCGGTCACATTATTGACTCTTCAGTTGTTGACACATAGGGTCAAGGTAATGAAGGGAAGAGGCGGCAAAATCAAACGAATGACGAGCGCAAGCCTAGTCAGCACAAGTATTCCGATTGTATCCTGCTTATTACTGTATCCCCACCAGGCTAATTTTTACTATTACTACTACTACCGACTATTCACCAAGTTTCGCTTTAATTGATTGAAAAATACCTGAGATAATGCTAAAGACATGAAAATGACATATTTCTAGGTCACACTGAAGGTTGAGGACTAAAATAAAGATCGAAAAAATCGCCGAAGGCCGATTCACCTATCTTAATGGGATACAGTCTTTGCGCTTGATGTACTCAACGTTGCAGTTATCTAGTATCGTTTTACCTGCCACGAATTTTTTCCGGAAGAAAGTGAGCCATTCCCTTCACTCCAGTTTGAAGGAAGACCAGTATCCTGTGTATTTGCCCGGTCGTACACCATTTCGTGAATGGGAGTTCTCCTTACAAATTCCTCTGTTCAAACTGGGAAGAAAGGCAAACTGATACTACTGCTCCCGGATTCATTGATGTGGGGTAAGTTCTCCTGCCGCCAGCTCCGACCGTATCGTCTTATATAGTTTTGCTTTTCGGTAGTTAATCTCGAAACTGTAAACGTTCAATTGGTAGGCGGTTGAAAACCCACGGAAATTGTTCGCGAATTTTTGCCACAGTGCAAGCTATACAGGCCTCCAAAAGCACCTTTAGGCTTTCGAGAAACGACCAAATTAATCGATTTCACCGGGCCAGCGATTTATATTTTTTTTTTTCCGATTCGGCGGGCCGAGAAAAAGGAGCGCAATTCGGTCAGCGTAGGCCGCTCGAGACGCACTTGAGAAAGTTTCGACACGCGAAACAGAAATTAAATTGTTTGTACTATTTTCTTACATTCGTGGTCCGCACGTTGCCTATACACACATACGCGTATGGAGAGGAGAATTTTTGAGAAAACGCACGTTCGCACGGTTTTTGTGATCTTCGAGGGCGGATCCCTGCGGCCTGCCTTCGTTCCTAAGTAAAGCGAAAGTGAAAGAAAGTTGCTCTCGCCGTACCCGCTTTTCGGCGTGTACCCTTTACCTCACCCCTACCACTCGGCGAAACTGCGTGTCAGTTTGAAAGAATTTTTCGCTCGACTATATCGCCCAGCAGCAGCAGCGTGGCTTTACTCTTTTGAAAACACCTACACGCGAACGGCGAAATCAGGAGGAGAAGGCACTGAACGTCGAATTTCGGTACAACGAGGCGTGCAGATTATTTATCTTCGATGGCACATTTTCCTTCTTTCTTCGTAGTCCTCCCCCACCCTCCTCTCCCCCCGGCAAACTACCGTCGTCGCTTTCCAAATGCGAAAACTACTCCGGACGATTAATGCCTGTTTCACTGCCGCCTATTATAAACGAAAATCGCGAGATTATAAATAAAACTCCGCAGAGGAGGAGGAACCTCTATGTATCGCTGCTGAGCTTCGCCGCCTAAATGAATTTTTCCTTCTGTTTTTGAGGTTTCCATTCTATCCGTGTGATTCATTTAACTGAATACCGAAGGGGGGCCTGCGCTTGGGGGTACCGCTGGGCGTTTCTGGGCGGATTTAAATAGAAAACTGCTCTTCTCGCCACTGATCTGTCCCGATTTTGATCGAACTGGAAGAATGAAGCAGAGTCTATTCTAGGAATGTGGGAGGAGGGCTGGATATTAATAGATTTTCGAGAGAAAAAAAAGAAGGAAAAAACGCCATCTTCTACATTTTTTATCGTACCTCACTGCCCCCTCTCAAGAAATTGAGGTCTGAAGAACACTGTCTATGATCGTAAATGTCATAAATTTTTTGAACTATAGCCGATAACGAATTGGCGGCGACCCTCTCCTCGCAAATCCACATTTTTGTATAAATTGTCTGTCCTGACTACTTTCTGCGTAGCATGATGCGAGCGTCAACGTCTTCTATTTCCAGCGTATACCTGTGCTTCCTGTCTTTTCTAAAGCATGTTCTCCTTTTTATTCTCACGACTCACTCTTGTTTTCCTCCCTCAATCGGCTCAGGCAGAACAGCTGGTTAGATTAGTTTAGTTACAGTCGAGTTCAGTCACGCTTCATATTTTTTGGTTCGCTCATTTTTTGGATACTACGTTCGCTGGACGATGACATTCTCATGTCGGCGCAGTCCGCGAAGCAAACATGAAAATGCTCTCTCGCGTAGTTGCAGACTCGTCCGCAAGATCATGCACTGGCTGAGTGTAGTGCTCGCAGGCTGGTACAAGGAATGTGATGTTCGCAACGGAATACAGGCTGATACAAGGAGTGAGGTACTCGCAGGCGAATGAAGAGTCTTGAGTCAGTTAGTCCAGTCAGTCTTATTATTATTATTTTTATTTTCATTACGCTCTTTTCGTAACGCTCCAAAGTAACGCTTTTTTCTGTTGTGTGCCACAGTAAAAACATAAAAATGTCAAAAAAAAAAACCGCAAATTTTAAGGCTGGCTGTGAATCTACGCGAAAATTAGCGTGTAATTTTTTTTCTTACCTACTAGACTTTGGTAGCCAGCGTCTGATCTGAAAATGTCTTTGCTGGCTGCCACAGTCAGTGTATAGCGAGCTAAGCCATGATGAAAAGAGATGTTTAGCCCCCTTCTTGGAAATAATAAGGGGCGAGTTCCGTGAATGCGCTCCTTCCTCTCCGCCGGGGCTTGTGATGATAGTCTTCAAGTTGAACGTCGGAATTTTTGATAGTGCGACTCCTCTTCTTGCCCCTTAGAACCTCTCCTCGACTGATTAGAAAAGAATCTGCAATAGTTCACCAGCACTGGTTGTGATTCAAATGAGAAACAATGACACTTGCAACTTAAGTAGAGCAATATTGAAATTAGGAACGTTTCAGAAATGGCAACGCCTCACAAAACAAATATGTTAGAGTCTTTTACAGGGTTTCAAGAAATTCTAAATAAACGTGTGAATGCGTCTCGAAATTATAAATGTAATCAGAGACCATAGTCACAAAGGCAATAATGCTCAAAATAAACAAATTTACTAATAATAAAGTCATAACTAAGTCAGTAAGAGCTGTAACGAGTTTAAAAACCAGTGTAGAAGAGTCGCATGAAGTTTTAAACATATGTTTTCGAAGATCTTCAGTGAATTTTAAGGAAAAGTAGATAGTCACTGCAACGATCCTCTCCTCTCAAATTTGCATTTTTGTATAAATCGTCTAATCGTTCTGCCTGGCCACTTTTTGCTTAGCACTATGTGAGCGTCTAACAAAGTCTTTCCTTTCATGCATTCCTGCATTGCCGGTACTTCATCTTTTGAAACACACCTTCTTCCTCTTCTTATTCTCATAACGCGCTTTTCTTTTTCTCCCTTGATCAGCCCAGGCAGGTCATGCGGGTTGTTCAATTCAGTTACATCGCAATTACATTTATATTTTTTAATTTTCACTACTTATCCTATTTATTTTCGTATTTCTTATTTTTCATTTTCAATTTTTCTTCTCTCGTTCAGTTCCAATTCGTTGTTTTGTTTGTTAGTTCTGTTTTATTCTTTTATAACTTGATCTTTGTTTGCTATTATTTATTAATTTTATCGCTCTATAAGAGTGGGGGTGAGGGGGGATACTGCGGTGATCCTCTCATTTTAAATTTAAATGTTTGTATAAATCGTTTAATAATCGTCCTGTCTGGTCACTTTTTATGAAGCACAATGCGAGCGTCTAACAAATGGCTTTTGTCTCCTCCTCCTGCATTTCCGGTGCGTGATCTTTTGAAAACCACCTTCTCCTTCTTTTCCTTCCTCTTCTTTTATTCTCATGAGTCACTCTCCTTTTTCTCTCTCGATCGGCCTAGGTAGAACATCTAGTTAGTTCAGTTACAGTTACAGACAGTTACAGACAGTTACAGTTTACATTTAGTGCTCACAAAGATCCGTTTTCACTATCGATTAATACATGTGCTTTTTCTACGAACTCTTTTGTTATTTGATTTTGAATGCCCTTGCTGCGGTCTGGACTAAACACTTCTCTCGTACAAATCCCGAAAAACCCGCATTTTGATCAATCTGTAATAAATACATATGTAGGGTCTCTTTTGCAGTGACTCCCCTTCCACCGGGCATGTAGGCAACCTACCCCGCCCATATGTCGATATGTTTGCATACTGTTACTCTTAAAGGGGCTTACTTATGGTTAAATTTTGAAGAATTTTCTGTCTTTGAATTTCTTTTTTTCTTCTCACGACTGGAGATAGACAGAAAAATGGTACCAGAAGGTAATAGTAGAGGGCAGTTATGGTAACGACAGAAAAAAAAAATGGTTGGAGTCGGTTCTACAGGGTGTTCATGAAATAAATTTTAGTACAAATTATATCAGAAAAATTTCACATTCTTTCAATTTCCCGTGAAACCTACCTTCTTAAGCTACTGTTTTTTTATTTGCAATAGATTACATATTAAATTTCCTATAAAAAAAGGTCATTAGCAGTTTTCTTGTATCTGGATTAGAACTGCTCAAAATGGAGTTCAAGATATCCATGTTAAGAATTATTACTTTCTAACACAGATGCACAGACCTCATGAAGATAATAATCATCTTCTTCAGCTACTTTACCACTTCACAGAGTTATATCATTTATGGGGCTTATTCATCTCCCTCCTTTCATCGATTTACCCCATATTTGAAATTGAGGCCCATGTAATGAGGGGGGAGGGGTTCCAGCATTTCGTGAAGTTTAATATGGGTACCCAATAATTGGTTCCAAAGGTTGCTAAATTTGGTTTTGGTAACATTATGGCCATATTCTCCGAACTGTGGGGCATACCGATGGGAAGGACGTGCAAGATGACAGTTGTGGTAACCACACAGAAAAGAATAAAGATCATGGAAAGTGGTTGAACATGATTTTAATAAAATAAATTTCACTTAGCACAAAATTAAATTGGGCGTATTGATATCTTTTCTGTTTACTGTAACACTCAGAGGAGGGGTAATAATGTAGTGACGAGGAATGTTATTTGTATAGATCAAAGAATTTAGGCCCAACAAATGGCTGTTGATATGGATGGAAGAACCAGCTGGGTTATGGTCTTATGGTTATGGATAATGAAAACAGTTTTCCCCCATATTCAAATTGATTGCGATTATATGGCAGAATTACGAAATTTTCCATAACACAGCTCCTCCAAAAGTACGAGTATGCATACATATCTACATAGTGTTGGGGTAGGTTGCCTACTTACCTGGTGGAAAGGGGGTCATTGCGAGAGACACTCAAAGAGGTAGGTATGTATCAATTTATTGATGAATACGTTCGATGAGAACATTGTTCCAAAGTTATCATTTGTAGCTGCATAAGGCTTTTTTGCTGGGGGTGAAGAGGGAGGGGTAGTATGTATATAAATATGAATGTTTATTATTTATTTACTTTATTTTATTTACAGCCTTGAGTAGACAATTTTTCTTCTTCCTTAATGATAATTGTATGATATTTAGGTAAGCTACCGTCTACTTTACCCACCTACGAGCGTATGCATGGGCCACTTTTTTCTACGTGAATTTCCAGGGCAATACTGAAACAGGAAGGGCCTATATATCACATAATTTCGTCAATCCATCTGGTCGCTGATTTATCATTTCTCCTGTGTCGAGAGGGATTCAGGCTGTTGCTACTTAGTTCCATTTGTTTGGGTCCCTCCTCGCTATACGTCCCGCATAATTGATCCTAAGTTTTTTGATAGTATGACCTATACTATGACCGATCTTTTTATTTTTCAGTTCTCTCCAGCTGACTCTGGCTCTCCGCCTGATGTTCAAAATGCTCCTTAACATAGCGTATTGAGTTCTCTTCAGCTGTAACTTTTATTTCTTAATTAGTGATCTGATTTGGGAGCCATAGCAGACTATCGGAGTAGCACACATTTCTAAGATTTTCGTTTTTGCTTTCAGGTAGATTTTTACTTTTAAAAGGTGTTTTAGTGCTCAAAAAGCCCTCCATGCATTTGCTATTCTTGCTCTCAGTTCTTTGACAAACCTTTGTTAGAGCGAGATTGTATGGCCTAAAGTATTGTAATCTCTGACCTTCTTAATTTGCACATCATGCGCCCTGATCGACGTTATAGTTTTCTCATTTGTTATTCGTTTTTAGACGCATTCATACTTAAACCAGCTCTGGCACATCTGTAAGGTTATCACTTATTAATGTGATATCGTATGCCAAAAGTAGATTATTAAGAGTTGTAGCCCTAACTCCTCCTGGTTCTAGGTTCTGAAAACTTCCTAAATAATGCTGTTGAAGATCTTGGCGGAGAGAGCCTGCTTAACACTCTTTGAGATGCTAAATGTTTCCTCTTTTTTTTTTTTAAATCTAGTTTCACATAATATGTTTCAAATTTAGCATATACTTTGATATATAGTTTGGATAGTCTCATTGAAGACAACCATGCTTATGAAGAGCTTCCAACAGTCGAAAGTTTATTTAAATTCATGAAGAGAAAACTCACCTTAAAATTATATTCTTTAGTATCTTCTGGAATTTGGTTCAGGATGTGTAAGACTGCTGGTCAAAATAAGCCTCTTTACAACATAAAAAGTCATACGAAATTGAATTACCAATTTTTGACTATTATGCCCAAAATGCCCAGAAACCCAATATTTCAGAAGTACGTAAAAATTTTTTTTTGAGCACCCCTGAATTTGGTATATCTGCTCAACGTATGGCGGTTCGAAAGCGTATTATTAGCGGGTGTTTTGCGCCACTGCTGAACTACAAGATTGGTGTCTCCTATTCTTTGCTTTCTCGTGTTTCTTTAATCATGAGACGAAGAAATGGGTTCGTAATTTGCAGTGGAGTTTATGGACCCCCTAGCTTTGACTTTAACGATTTCAGGTGTACAGGATTGGTGTACTGTGTAGCAACGATGAGATTGAAGAGGCTCGTGGAAATAGGACACGACATGGGACAAATTCATACTACGTGGGGCTGATTGCAGTACATTAATTCCAAATGGCGGAATTGTATTTTATTCGATTTCCTGCTACGTGGAAGTCATGTCAATATTTCCACAGATTAATAGACCCCCATAAGAGCGCATCGAGCTCGAACTTAATGTCTTCCGCGAATGAAAGTTTTGTAAGCAGCGGGATGGATATACGTACATCTGCCACTCGAATAGGCCTGACTTTCCCACGGTGACAAATTCATTCTTAATTTTTCAATATGTATGAGCGACCTCTGAGCGTGCGTCAAAAAGTTCTCGATTTCGACGGGTTAATCGATCCAGTTCTGAGTAGTTTCAGTTCATAAATGTATTATTCCTTTTTCAACCGGTGTACTTGATTATGCCTTTAGAGGAACTGAGAGAAAACACGCAAGTTTGTCATCATTCTCGACTAATAAGTCCGAAATGACGTAACTTCGTTTCTATGAGATTACGTACATAAACGGACGCAATGTAATTTATTTACGTAACTGAAATTTTCGAACTAATGACGGAAATTTCGATTTAAATTCTCGCCGTCAAATTTGCCTAATACAAATATCGTTTGTTCGACGCGCCTGGGCTTATTTGTTTGTGAGATACTTCGAACGACTTTTAATTCCCTGCGAGATATTAAGACCTCGAATATAAATAATTGAATCGGCGAACTGGTGAAACTGCGAGCCCGGGGAAACTCGACGCGGTTACATATTTAACTTTTCGATTGAATTTCCCCTTCGTTGACCTCGCATGCAATTGAAAGTTCCCAAAGAATTTTTACTCCGTATTCCGTTTTCATGACGGGTGGATACGCTAAATGAAGGAAGACTTTCGTCCAGAATTTCAACATACAACGGATGAAGACTCATCGGTTGATTCGAGTAGGTCGCGGCCTATGAAAGGCATATAGGTGGAAGAATATCCCCGCCTTTCATTCCTGAATTCTGTAGATGGAATATTGCATTTGGGAACGACGGAGTTTCGAACGGACGGAATGAATTTCAGCGTCGGGAGAATGTGAAGCACGTAAGATGAAGAATGTAGTCTAGGATAGCGAAGAATTTCTCGTAAATGTTTACAATAGATGCATCAAGAGAATCGTACGTATTTTTAGAGGAAATGATGGAGATGTGTCGTAAGTTGCCATTCGGAACTTCGAAGGTGTCGGAGAATATCACATACCAAGTTTTTAAGCGAATGAGTGAGACGGGGTTGCAATTAAAAGAAGAAACTGATGAACAAAATATAACTATTTCTTTCCAAAATGAGAGGGCAATCGAACCCATTCATTTAGCAATGTGATGAAAATTAGAACCCATTGAGGAGGCTGTAAAGATGGCAGCGGACGAGCCCACCGTCAGATTTCTATACGGTGAGCCGAAGAATTCAAGACTGTAGGAGCGACTAGCTGTAGAGGCGTCCGAAGAAATGAGGTTCAAATGAGGGAAAATAAAGCAGAGAGATCAAGAGAAATAGCGAAGGAAAGAAAACCAAAAATTTGAAATTTTCCCGGTGTGGGGGGGGGGATTTTCCAATGATTGGCCTCCGGTCCGATTTGATTTGGTTCAGTTCATCTTTTCGTCTTCGTAGCTCAATTTTGTTCATATTTGATTAATTTTGGACGATTTTGCCTATTTGTTACTTTTGTCATATGGGGTCGGATTCGATCAGTAGGTCATTCTGAATCATATTTGGTTCAGGCTGGGTTTATGGTTCATTTTTGGATAGATGTGGTCATTTCTGGGCCGATTTAGTTGTTCTTTTCGACCTAGGCTGGCTTTTCGGCAAGAAGAGTGCAGGGCTAAGACAGCCCTAACAGCCTCCTCGACGTCTCTGAGGTAATGCTCGAAAGAATGGATTCCAGGGCTCGAGTTGAGAGCCAAATTAGAATTTATTTCTTATTGGTTTGGATTGTTTTCGGACAGATTTGGTCAAGTTTGGACGGACTTAGTCGTATTTGGTCATGTTTCGGTGTAAGTCATATTTGATTCTAGTTTTCTTGGTCAGCCTCGCAGCGTGGCCACTTCTCCCGAGGAGTAGGCGTGACAACTTGGAATTTTCCTTCGTAATGCTTGAAGGTTTCTCTAAAAGGGCTAAAGGGAGGGGGTTCAAAATTATATTTTTCGATTCAAAATGGCAAAAACATGTGTTTTTAGATAATTACGATAAAACGATAATTATTTCATGCAGTGCAGAAGCACTCTCATGTAGTGCTGTAGCCTATGAGCACCACCATACTTGTCGTCACTGCTGAGGAGGGAAGCAGTTTGGGATCAGAGAGGGGCAACTTGGAACAACAAAATTCTAGTAAATACGAAAAAGTTGTCATTTTGATGTTCGTGCTCCGAGTTGGAGAAATATTATCTTTGCGAAGGGTATCCCCCTCCTAATACTGTGTTTCTTGCTGGTCCTTTTTAGTTCATTTAACTAATTTCAGATTTTTTTGGTCAGTTGGTCAATTAAAATTTTTTTTTTTTTGGGGGGGGGGGGTAAACTGGTTTTATTTGATCATCTTTAGACGAATTTATGTGATTTGGTGATTGGCTTTGTCTTTATGTCTCGTTAGATGGATATTTCCCCCTATGTGTGTGTTTAATCTTTTGGTCCCTTTTGTTCATGTTCGTCTTGGCGTTTGTTTGTTGTTATTACTCTGTTTTGGTCAGATTGATAATTTCTAGTCACGTTCAATTGTTTTTGGTATTTTCTAATCATATTTAGTTTAGATATATATATTTTTTTGTCAAATTTGTAGTATTTGAACTGATTTATGTCTTTTTGCCATTCTGGCATCTGAATCATATTTGATTTCGTTTTTTCTCTCACTCCACTTTCTGATTCTATTTTTGGTCCTTTTGAATCAGATTTGCTCGTTTCTGGTTGTTTTGGTCATTTGGTCGTTTTTGATCGTCTTTCGTTTGGGTTTCATTCGGTTCTTTTCGATTGATTTTATCAGATTTTTTCGTTTTTAATTAATAGTTATACTTCGTCCAGGTTGCTTTTGTGGTTCTTTTGAATCACGTAAGGTCAGATCTCATAGAATGTGAGCTGATTTAATCATTATAGGTTAGTTTTTTTTTGAAATTTTATGAAATATTATCAAGTTATCATTTTGTTGGTAATTTTGTTCAATCATATTTGGTATCTGTTTGTAGTTTTGGTCAATTTTATAATATTAATTTTCGCCTAAATTTTTCCATTTTTTAAAATGCTTTCGTCTATTCTGATGAATTAAAAAAAAATATAACGCCTACTAGTCCAGGCAAATTAGACTTCTAGCTGGACATAATTGTGATGGAAGCTTTTTTTTTCTTAATGTCTTTAGAATGACCCCCTGATCCAAATACCGAAGAGTCCACAGCGCCCCACCCCCGGGAAGGTCCGTCTGGGGGGGAATTCCCCCTAAAATTCAGTTTTGGCAATTTTATCAGAAAATACGCAATTGGAGAAAAAAGTTTCAAACAACAGTTATTTACGTCTCTGTTTCAAAAGGTTGAAATCACGCAAATGGCTCCCTCCTGCGAGTCGGCCGCAATGTTACATTAAGAGCTTAACAATTAGATAGGAATAAGTTGATGGAACCGTTTCCTTTGCAGTCTTCTGGTTTCGTAACTGGTGGAGTAGAGTTTTGCGGCGATCGGGTTTCTATGACTGTCGTTTTTTGTATCGAGCGACGAGGGTTGAAATTAGGTCGACGAGGGAGGGGATCTCGAAATCCTTCCTGATGCCATGATTACGTTTTCGAATCGGTAAGTTCCAACCATAATACGGAGAGCCTTGCTTACCAGGCGTATGAGTTACTGCACTCCCCAATCATAAGACCGTAGGTCCACATGGGTTTGTTTTATTACCGAGTTGTGAATCAGTCGTTTGGTTTCGAGGCTGATTCGAGATTTCTTGTTCAATATCCAGTAGAGTTTGCGGAGTTTTTCGCTTGCTAGTGTCTTCTTGTCAAGAGATATGAGCACTCCAATTAAGTTTCTAGTCTAAGGTGATTCTGAGGTATTTGGCCGATTGGTGAAGTGAAATTTCGTCAGTGCCAAAGTAGACTGGATAGAAGAGATATTTATGGTTGCGAGTGAATACAACGTGCTTAGATTTGGCTGTGTTAACCTTTATGCGCCATTTTTAGGTCCAGAGGTACTATCGATTTAGGCTTTGTTGTAATTTGTTATTTGCTAGAGTGGCCGGCTGGGCTTGGTTTGTAATAACTGATTGTAGTGATGGTAGTCTTGCAGGCTGGTATTGTTGTAAGTGTACGGTTGGTAAGGGAGATTGTAGGGACTTTGAAATATGCACTTTGGTCGCACAGGCGAAGGATACATTCTCCCGAACTGCATTGGACTCGCGCAGTCTATCGACCGCTTTGATCATCTTCGGAAAATGACATTCGTAAGCTGCAGAGTAGGCCGAGCATCCTCAGTAGTTTGCTGTGTGCTCGTTATTACAGTTCGCACTCATATTTGTCTTCTTGTTTTATGTTTACAATTCAGAATGTTTATTAGACTATTAAAATTATAAACTCTTTGGAGATTTTTTTCAGTTCGATTTCTCAACTAGGGCCGAGAAATCTGTCATTTCAAACACTGTGTTTCGGACAACAAAGACTCTTGGCGCTACCGTCACCTTACCTTGGTCACAGTTCAGTAGCATAAAAAAACTGTCTGTGGTTCAAAACTGCTGAACTCTTTGAAGAAGGGTCGAACCACTTAGCAAGTCCACTTATGCGACCAGGCGTGAATAAATAATTAAATATTGAATCATTGGCATTCCTACCATCCAAATTTAAATTCCTGTATAGTACAATTTGAGTTTCTAAAATATTCGAGTCGGCATTGTCAAAGCGAACTTTGTAATATAGTCGGCATTTTTACTATGTACACCCCCTCCCCCCACGAAATTTTCTTTCGCGCTGGCCCTGCCGGCATGTGGTTGTACCCTGGAGAGGTGTTCTTGAAATCGGCTACGTCGGCTATGCTCTGGCTACCGCTGCTACCAATAACTGTACCCTGTTCTAGAGTCTGTCTATCCACTCGGCTATGCTGGCTAGGCCGTCTATTCCGTAGCCGGCATAGCTGGCGTAACACTGCTCTTGACCAGCGGCTATGCCAGCTGAGGCTGGCTATCGGTCTAATTTTTTACTTTTGTTATCATTTCTCCCTTATCAGCGTTTCGGTTTTACGTAAACATTACGTCATAGCAGTAAAAACAAGCAATCGTTCGAGAACATCAAAAACAGAGATTTTTCAATAATATAGCCGAGGTAGTCATGTTGCCGTGTTTTTGTAGCCAAGGCGTCCGGCTATGGGGGACCTGAATTCCAGGTGAGTGCTCAGGGAGCGTGGACGTCGGTCGGTAAGAAACCCCATGGTGGCCCTTGCAGGACGCGTGCACCGGTTGCGGCACGGAGAAATGTAGGCTCGGGTCCGGCTTCAAAGCGTCCCTCCGGCCACTGATGCGATACTCGAGAGAGTAGTTTCCGTGGCCGGGGGTGCGGTGTCATAGGAGCCACTTTGGCATGCGTGCGTCTCCATACGTCCCATCATACCATGAATAATAATATATGTACATACATTTCATACATTCGGTATTGAAAATAATTTGAAAGTGACTGGCTGAA
Source organism: Acanthococcus lagerstroemiae (assembly GCA_031841125.1). NCBI lineage: Eukaryota > Metazoa > Arthropoda > Insecta > Hemiptera > Eriococcidae > Acanthococcus > Acanthococcus lagerstroemiae. The sequence goes on along the minus strand of CM063108.1, from coordinate 34,673,638 downwards.
GTATGAAGTATCTTCGAAAATTGGCGACTTACAGACTAACTATTAACCTAGAATGAAGTATTAGTTGTGTATTTTGTGGAAAATTTGATGGCAAGTAACTTTTGTCTGAAGATGTTTTCTCGAAAGTGCGTGTACTTTCTGAGAAAATCGTAAAAAACTGAGAAAAAATGCCTTGAAAGTAAGAAGTTCTATCGGAAATTCGCCATTTTTAGGTTAATTATTAGGCCTAGGCTAATATATGAGTAGTGAAACTTGAAGGAAATTTGATGACGAGTAACTTTTGTTTGAAACTTTTTTCTCCAAATTGCGTATTTTCTGAGAAAATCGCAAAAAACTGAATTGTTGGGGAATACCCCCCATAGGGACCTTCCCGGGGGCGGGGCGCTGTGGACTCTCCGGTATTTTTATTAGGGGGTCATTCTAAAGACATTAAAAAAGAAAAAGCTTCCGTCGCAATTATGTCCAGCTAGCGTCCTATTTACTCTTAATTTGCCTGGACTATACATAGTATCAGTGTATTTAGTAAACTGATCATAACTTTTTGTATACTTTGCACCCCTTCCTCCAGCGTAAATCACACTGATAAAGAGTGGGCAGGAGAATATATTTTCGCCGTATATACCATAGCATTTCACTGAATAAATAATTACCAGGCCTCAGAACCCCAACGCCAGGTATCGCATTAACCGTAGATACTACGAATACAAGGACTATTACCAAATTTGTAGGTTTCTGAAAAGTATAGTATTTACGTTCCATCATCAAAAAGTCGATAAAACTAACAATTCGCAAGATTGATTTCACAAACTTTAAGAACCTCTGATCAGGATCATTTACGAAGGATAACTACAATGATGTAGTGAAAAAGTTCATCCCAGAAATTTCAGCTGACTATGTCAAGTACAGACGCTTAGAGCGCCGGATAACGTCAATTCTATCCGGAACCAATATTTTGACTTCTGACTTCCTCGGATGGTCTGATTAAACCTATCTACGAACCCGACCTTCATTTTGTTGTCGCGGAAAACGTATCAAAATTTCAGCTTGTTAATTCGGTTACAATTCTCGCTATAGTCGCCATACGTCTCGGATCAGTCAGTCAGAAAAAAACACGTCCTTTGCCTAAATAGATGACGCCGCGTCATCAAATAATCACAACAGTGGTATAAGTTCGCCCCCTGCTTCACTGCCACTGAACTAGACATACTGTAATTTACGGTGTGTAAACTATCATTTTGAGTTGTGTACACTAGATGTCTGAAGTTCGTGCCCCGAATTCAGTCGAGCGGCTGATGTGACAGATGGAAATGCCGATTTTCATCCGCACAAATAAATATCGCGTCGATGAAATCAAATCTGTCATACCTCGACCGGCCTCCGGCGAAAATACAACCCCCGAAACAATTATACGCTCACAAATTTTGTAGTTCTTTCGTTTTTCATTATTTCATGTTGTTGTTCTTGCAGGCCACTTCCTGTTGGTAATCGATACCAATCAACGAAAACGAGAATTGAATATCACCAGCCCCGAAATAAATCCTGCCTACTTCGACAAAAACATCAACGAAATCTGCGAGATTACGTTCGCGTTGAACACAATGCCTACACCAAGTGGCAACATTAGCGTGCTGATTCAGGAAGGAAATCGAACCAAAGTGGTCCAAAATCACGTCAATAGCGATGATATCGGGTGCGTACTTTTCATTTCTCGCTACTATTGAAAAAATAATATTCGCCGACACATCGGCATCCTTCTTCTAGGGGAAAAAACTCCAGCTGTGTTTTCTGCTGGAATAATCTAAAAACTTACGGGGCACTCCAGCTACTTTCTCCTTCACTGCTGATAAGAAATGAAGACAGACATGAAACTTGTCAGTTGCTTGTTCAGACAAAAGGATAAAAAACACAGAGACATAAGATATGGCACTCAAGACATATCCAATATAAATATTACTGATAACCATCTTCTTCCCTGAGAGGGGCACAAATCAGAGTATCATTAAGAATCTGTTTCAATTTTTGTTTCTGCGATCTAACAAAAACCCCTACATCGATATCTTCTTCAGTATTCTCAATAACGTGAAATCGGCTCGTATCAAGAGGTGAAGTTTGAATTTTGATTCGCGAATTGGAATTTGATATTTTTTTCAATTTTTGTGCAAAGTTAAGCCAGTCCCTTACACGATGGAAAAGTCAAATTGACGCTCAAATCTGAATCGGATCGAAAATCTGACTACAGTGAGAAACCCCTATTTCGGTATTTAGACATGTTTCCACTTCAGATTCCAAAGTTGGTGGCAACAGAATTTTCTAATTTTGCTCAGACCATAAATTCATTATAAACCGAGGCAATAGGCAGGGGTACATCTTTTCTCGTATTCTCTACATGATTTGATGTACACTTGATTATTAGCGATGAGAATGACGGAATTTGAGGTTCAACATTACTTTGATTTTTCACCAATGAAATTTTATTAAAATTCTATCAATGCAACTGATATCTACAAAGGCCCATGAACATAAGAGTTGCTGGAAAGAGAATTATTTTCCGGTAAAATGAATCCGGTCACATTTGTGATTGGCGATCAAAAACTTCATACATTGTCTCAGTTTTTACCTAGTGTTAGTTCAGAATGGTGTGGAATAGGGTGGTCCGTATTTTCGATTTTCGATGAGTAATGAGACACCTTCCAACACATAGTTAAGAGTTGCGTCTGCTGAAAGTTCGACCGATTATACGACCAACGTATAGTTTACAAATACACACACACGCCCCTATACGGGATAACCGTATAAAGGGAGGTCCTCCGATGTAACTTATTTATTCCGCCAAGTGAGTAAGATTAGCCCAAATTAAGAACTTAATCGATCAAGAAGTCGAATAATCAGATTTTCGATGCGATCAGACTGATTCCCCAAATCTGATTGCTTAAAAATGGAATGAGGTACCTACCAGAATAGTGGGTTTTGGGATATAGCTGCATTTTAAAAAGTTATAAATTGTTGTTTCGACCTCAATTTGGCCTTTGGCCTCCAAACTCCAAATAGGAGTGCCTTAAATATTCATTTGACCTTACTGAAAAAACTGAACAAGGGATCGTAATATTTGGGGAAGGGTACAGAAAAATGGTGTGTACAGTTTTTACAGAATATTGAAAGTGGTCTCCTAATGGAACATAAAACACAACCAAACCTCTAACCAGAGGAATGGCTCTCTTATCACTGTACTGTTAGGATGCTAGTAAACAAAGGGAATGGGGGAGTGGAAGGAGGAAAAAAATTCGCCGAGCAACCAATAAAAATGAAGACGCTGAGGGAAGTTCCACATCAAATTTATTAAAGAAGACCAAATTTCAGAAATACAAAAATAAAAAATGAAACAAACGTATATAGTTGAACTTGAACCGATATAGGTTTTCTTTGATAAGTCGAACCCGTAAAAATCGAAATTACGACATATATAGTATACCGTTATCCAGTACAGCAATAAATTCTAGGAAAATTCAGAATTTCCACAGAAAAAAATCTTAACATTTTGTATGCGGTGTTTGTACTGAAGGACTTCCACAGTCAACGGCGAGGTTTCTGTGAATCGTTCAATTAAAAACTATAAACGTTTTCAGTATCAAAATTCAATGGATGCAAGAAAGCTAATGAACATGAAAATGAATGACTCTTAGAATCTAGAACCGGGCAGGTGGGACGAGACGCTAATCTTCCAAGCCCATTAAAATCAAAGTTACACAATTACATACTGGGACATTCGATAGATTCGAATTTCCTGGGAGAAAATTCAAAAACAGCTGTTTTCCATGTTAAAATCGAAGCAGTGTGTTTCCACAAATGAACGGCGAAGTCTAGTGGATCTTCGAAAATATATTATGGTTATTCAACCAGAAGCTACAAAAGTAATTTAGTAGTCTCAAAATTCGATAAAAATATGGACGCCAACCAATGAAAAATATTTTACTCCGCATACCGTTATCCAGCGACGAATTATGGGAAAATTGACAAATCCAAAACTTGACTGGAGGAAATCCAAAACCTGCTGGTATCCAGTGTTTGCCTAGAAAGGCTTCCACGAGTCAGCGGTCTAGTAGATCCTCAATAATACGATGATCGTTCAAACAAGAACTGTAAAAGTAATTGTGCAGTATCAAAATTTGAGGGGGAAAAATACAAGCTATTGAAAAAATTCTCCCACCTGTATATAAGGCAGCAGGGGTATAAATCAAAGGTTATACGTACACTGAACAGGACGCACTAACTTAGTAAGAATTTATGAACTGGTCTCCATTACATTCATCATTGATCTTGCACGTTCCTGTCAAACTCATATAAAAAAAAAAAATAGCCAGCATTAGCAAGTAATCATATTTACATTAATAATAGAAAGTAATAATAAATTGGCCGAATACCAAAAAGCTTGACATCATTACCCTGAGCGAGGTTTTAAAAAGTACAATAGTAATAAGTAACCAATTATAATATGAATATTAATATACTAGGGAAGCAATAAATTTGTAGACTACCAAACTATGTTTTTATCGGCATATTGATAGCTTAGTGTTTTGAAACACTGATTGCTGTCGTTATTTAACGATTATATGAATTGAAACAAGTAAAAAAAAAGTCCCGCACCAATTATATCGAAATATACAACAATGCTCGCTAAAAAATAAAATTAGCTGCACAAAAACAAAAACTAGTAAGAAGTACTAAATAGAAACGAAGTTCCAATGGAGCTCCTGGGGCTCGGCTGGAGAATAAAAGTGGCGCATCTGGGCTCAAATTTTTATACCCACCATCCCAATAAATTATCATAACTTAGAAACTCTCCACAATACTTCTACCAGCACGAGAAGGAATACTGAGATTGGATCTCGGGATAGATTTAAAGGAATAGATTGGATCACAACCCGGAATCATCCTATGAGACTTTCTACCAGTAGCTTGTTGGAATCATCCCATTACAGGACTTTCGACCAACAGTTGTCGCTACTGGAATCGTCTCAGGACTTTCCACCGGTATGAGACTTTCGGCCAGTAACTTGCTGGAATCATCCCATGACAGGACTTTCAGCCAACAAATTATTGCTACTAGCACCAGTAGCCTGTTGAAATCATCCCATCACAGGACTTTTGCCAACAGTTGTCGCTACTGGAATCATCTCAGGACCCATGATCTTAGGAATAGAAGGGATTAGATTGTGACTGGTATCAACCAATAACAGTTTGACCCAAAAACAACCCTCAAGTGACCCAGAAGTTGTTCAGCTTTAGACAGCCATCAGTTCTGAATTCTAGAATGTGAATTATCCCACTACAATACTTGTACAGACACAAGGAGGTATAAGATTGAAAGGAATAGATGGATTGTAACCGAACTCATCCGCTAAGATTTCTACCGGCACGAAAGAGATTTCAAGGAGCACAAATTGGATCCCGACTGGAATCGTCCTATAATGAGACTTTCTGCCAGTTAGCTTGTTGGAATCATCCCATTACAGGACTTTCAACCAACAGTGGTTGCTACTGGAATCGTCCCAGGACTTTCAACCAGTATGAGATTTTCCACCAGTAACTTGCTGGAATCATCCAATGCAGGACTTTCAACCAGCAATTATTGTTACTGGTACCAGTAGCCTGCTGAAACCATCCCATTACAGGACTTTTACCAACAGTTGTCGCTACTGGAATCATCTCAGGATTCTAGATTCTTCGGATAGTACCTCCTATAACAGTTTGACCCAAAAAAATTCCCGTAATCTACCTAGATATAATTTCCAATTTGACCAACCAAATTACCTAAATATGATACGCAAATGCGCCCGGATCTCACAGCAGAGTGGCTCAGGAACATCAGTGGATCTTTGAAGACCCTATTTGTTAACTAGAAACTGCATAAGTAATTTGGCAGTATCAAAATTCGCAAAAAGAAAAAAAGAATCACCTGTAAGGAAGCAGGGGTGTAGATAAAAAAGAATTACTGCGGGGGGGGGGGTGTATCAAGTCGAAAAATTTTTCGGTAAGGAAGTCTAAAATGTGACCTACTTTGGTGGCGCCCAATTCGAGTTTTATAATCAAACTTTGGAATACAAGGTTGAAAATGCCAACAAGTAGTTTCACTGCATGTGCTCCTCGTAGTCCAAAAAAACTTAAATTCTCGGGGGGAGGGGGGGCTTTTAGAATTCGACACAGTGGACGACAAAGACAGAGGATGGTACAAGTGACGAGTACAAGAGACAATAGATTGAACGAGTGGCGAGAGCATAATGGACAATGAACAGAACGAGTAGCAAGGGCGACAGATAACAGGCAGAACGAGTGGCGCGGATGATAGGCAACGGACGATCAACAATGGGTGGAACGAGTGGAGCAGACAACAGATGACCAATGGAACAAGTGGAATGGGTGACAGACAACAGATGGAACGAGCGACGTAGACGACAACGGGCGGAACAAGTGATGTAGACAACAGACGACGGATGGAATGAGCGGCGCGGATGACAGATAGCAGATGGAACAAGCGGCGTGGACAACAGATGACAGATGGAACGAGCGGCGCGGACAACAGACGACGGATGGAACGAGCAACACGGACAACGGACGGAACGAGCGGGCGCGGACGACAAACAACGGATGGAACGCGCGGGCGCAGACGACAAACAATGGACGGAACGCGCGGGCGCAGACGACAAACAACGGACGGAACGAGCGGCGCAGACAACAAACAACGGACGGAACGAGCGGCGCAGACAACAAACATTTCATGACTCAATTAAGGATGCCGGTGAAAGGGAATAGAAAAAAACATGGAAACTACTCGCTGATCAGAGTTTGGTTTATTGTGGGAAGAAGCCCAAGTTCCTAAAAGAGAGAAATGAAAAACAGAACTGGGTGTGGCCAATACCCCCTCAAACAATACACTTTCTTATACTGATAAAACTCACATATTCTGTAACAAATTGAACCTCTGATAATAAAAATTATTACACCACTTGCCTTTGTACCCAGCGGCACTGAGGAAATCCCAAATACCCAAAGTCTGGTAGTACTTGGTGCTGGCATAGAAGAGACGCTTTCACAAATCAGCGGTCTAGTTGATCCTCAATATGTGATCATTCAGTCAAAAGCTATAAAAATAAATTAAATCAACTCTATAAAAATAAATACATATTTTACAAACCCAGAAAATGAAGTATTACACCACGTACCAGTGATTCAAGATACGATGGATTTGGAACTTTCACAGAGAAATACCAAAAAAATGCTGGTATTTTCATTGAAAAGTGTTTCCACAAAGCAACGGCCAGGTCTAGTATAGATTCACACGATCATTCAGAAGCTGTAACAATAAATTTGCATCATCAAAGTTCGAGGAAGCAATACAAACCGAGAGCTAATGAAAAAATGAATTCTCTCACCTATAAGGCAGCAAAATTTGTACATCACATATTTATATACCTAGCGACGAATTTTCAGGGGGAAAATTCGAAAGCCAATGAAAAAATGAATCCTCTTACTTACCAAGGCACGTGAATTGTCACACCACACACCACATACTTTCATGTCCAGCGACAAATTTCGGGAAACTCACCTGATCTAAGACCTCCACGGTGAAAATCCAAAATCAGTTCAATCAAAAGCTTGTCCATACCCGGATTCGGGGAAAAAATTCTAAAGCTAATTGAAAAATGAACTCACTTGTAAGGCAAGTAAATTGTTACAACATCACAGCCATACTTTTATGTCCAGTGACGAATTTCGGGAAACTCGACAGATCCAAAAGTTCCGCAGAGGAAATCCAAAATCTGCCAGTAGGCGCTTTCACAAATCAGTGGTCTAGTAGATCCTTGATATGTGATCATTCATTCAAATGCGATGCAAATAATTTTGCTATACCAAAGAAATAAAAGTGAATTATTTTGATCTCAAAGGGGTTAGGTAAGACAATATACACGATACAGAATTTTCACGGAGAAATACCACTAGTAGATCCTCTTTTAAGATACGATCATTTCAGAAGCTGTAAAAATAAAATTTGCAGTGTAAAGTTTGGGGAGCAATATCCGAATAAACGACAAAAGCTAATAAAGAAAAGTGAATTCTCTCACCTATACGGCAGCAAAATTTGTACTCGCATATTTGTATGTTGAACGACGAATTTCGGGGAACGCAAACCAAAATTTGTACTCGCATATTTGTATGTTGAACGACGAATTTCGGGGAACGCAAACCAAAACTTGTAGAGAAATCTAGAATCTGCTGGTATTTGGTGATATCATAGAAGAGACGCTTCCACAAACCAGCGGTCTAGTAGATTGTTGACAATCAGAAGCTGTATAAATAAATTTTACGTATCACAAGTTGGGGAGGGGGGGGGACTCGAAAGCTAATGAAAAAATGATCACTTATAAGGCAGGTATATTGTTACACCACATAACTACTTTTATGTCTAGCGACGAATTTCGGGAAACTCAACCAATCCAGAACTTCCTCGGAGAAAATCCAAAATCTGTTCAATCAAAAGCTTTGCCATATTACAATTCGGCGGAAAAATTCGAAAGCTAATGTAAAAATGAATTCTCACTTGTAAGGCGATTTGTTACAACACCACATACTTCTCGACGAATTGCGGGAAACTCGACTAATCCAGAAGTTCCACGGAGGAAATCCAAAATCTACTAGTACTCAAGTGTTGGCATAGGAGAGGCGCTTTTACAAATCAGCGGTCTAGCAGATCCTTGATGATATATGCGATGATTTAGTCAAAAGCTAGAAAAATAATTTTGCTGTATCAAAATTCGAAAAAAAAAATTAAGAAAATTAGAAATAATGTGAATTATTTCAATCCTTAAAGGAGGTAAGACAATATACAACACTTACAAACACATAAAAATTCGAAGAATTACGCCACCTACCACTGATTCAAGATACGAGGGATTTGTGAATTTCGACAGATCTAGTAATTTCATGGAGAAATACCAAAAATTGCTGGCATGTGGTGTTTCTGCTAAAGCATTTCCACAAAGAAACGTCCCGGTCTAGTCAATCCACTAAGATACGATCATTCAGAAGCTGTAAAAATAGATTTGCAGTATCAAAATTCGGGAAAGCAATACAAAATGAAAGCTAATAAAAAAATGAATTTTCTCACCTATAAGGCTGCAAAATTAGTACATCACATTTTTATATTTAGCGACGAATTTCGGAGAACGCGACAGGTCCAAAACTTCCAGAGAAATTCCACGAGGCGCTTCCACGAATCAGCATAGTCTAGTAGATCCTCGATGATTCGATCGTTCGATCAGAAGTTGTATAACTAAATTTGCTGTATCACAATTTGGGGGGGGGGGATTCGAAAGCTGATGAAAAATTGAATTACAAGGCAGGTAAATTGTTACACCACACACTGCATACTGTCATGTCCAGCAACGAATTTCGGGAAACTCAACAGATCCAAATATTTCACAGAGAAAATCCAAAATCTGCTTATACTCGTGTTGGGATGGAAGGCACTTTCACAAATCAGCGGTCTGGAAAATCCTCGATGTATGCGATCATTCAATGAAAGGATATAGAGATAATTTTGCTGTCTTAAAATTAAAAAACAAAATGAAGATATTTAGGAATAAAAAGAATTATTTCTTTCCCAAAAGGTTTAGGTAAGGCGGCATGCAAATCTTACAAACCTATGAAAATCCAAAATCCGAAGTATTACGCTACATACCAGTGATTCAGGATGGATTTGGAAACTTCGACTGTTTCCGCTGAAGCATTTGAACGAAGCAGTGGCCAGGTCTAGTCGATCCATTATGATACGTCCATTCAGAAGCTGTAAAAATAAATTTGCAGTATTAAAATTCAGGAAAACAATATAAAATGAAAGCTAATGAAAAAAATTAATTCTCTCACCTATAAGGCAGCAAAATTTGTACATCACATATTTTTATATCTAGCGACAAATATTGGGGAACGCGACAGATCCACAACTTTCAAAGAATATCCAATAGAAGAGGCGCTTCCACGAATCAGTGGTCGCAGCTAAATTTTTACACCACATACCACATGCTTCCATATCCAGCAACGAATTTCGGGAAACTTGACAGATCCGAAACTTCCACAGGGAAAATCCAAAACCTGTTTAATCGAAAGCATTGCCGTATCACAATTCTGGGGGGAAATTCGAAAGCTAATGTAAATTGTTACAACACCATATATTAATATGTCCAGCGACGAATTTCGGGAAAGTCGACCGACTAGTGATTCAAGATATAAAGGGATTTGGAAATTTCGACATATCCAGAACTTTTACGGAGAAATACTAAAAAATGCTGATGTTTGGTGTTTCCGCTGAAGCGTTTCCACGAAGCAACGGCCAGGTCTAGTAGATCCACTAAGATGCGATTATTCTGAAGCTGTAAAAATAAATTTGCAGTACCAAAGTTTGGGAAGCTGTAAAAATAAATTTGCAGTACCAAAGTTCGGGAATTCTCTCACCTATAAGGCAGCCAGATTTATACATCAGATTTGTACATCCAACGACGAATTTTGGGGAACGCTACAGATCCAAAACTTCAAGAGAATATCCAAAATCTGCTGGTATTCGGTAATGGCATAGAAGAGGCGCTTACGAATTTGCGGTCTAGTAGGTCCTCGAAGATCCGATCATGTAATCAGAAGCTGTATAAATAAATTTGCCGTATCACAATTAAGGGGGAAAACTCGAAAGCTAGTGATAAAATAAATTCTCTCACTTATAAGGCAAGTAAATTTGTCACACCACATTCCACATACGTTCAGGTCCGGTTACGAATTTCGGAAAACTCGACAGATCCAAAAGTTCCATGGAGGAAATCCAAAGTCTGCTAGTACTCTTGTGTTGGGATAGGAGAGACGCTTTCACCAATCAGCGGTCTAGTAGAACCTCGATATGAGATCATCCAGTCAAAAGCTATAAAAATATTTTTGCTGTATCAAAATTCGAAAAAAAAAAATGCATTTAGAAAATTAGAACAAACCCATGAAAATCTGAATAATTTTAAACGCCACGTACCAGTAATTTACAAAACTTCCCGAGAAATTCCAGAATCTATATTCGATGAATGCACAGGTAGATCCTCGATGATTCGATTGTTTGATCAGAAGCAGTATAACTAAATTTGCTATATCACAATGAGGGGGGGGGAATTCAAAAGCTAATGAAAAAATGAATTATCTCACTTAGAAGGCAGGTAAATTGTTACACCACACACTCCATACTGTCATGTCCAGCAACGAATTTCAGGAAACTCGACAGATCCAAATGTTTCACGGAGAAAATCCAAAATCTATTCAGTCAAATTCTATCACAATTCGGGGGGAAAATTCGAAAGCTAATGGAATAATGAATTGTCTCACTTGTAAGGCAGGTAAATTGTTACAACATCACATACTTTTATGTCCAGTAACGAATTTCAGGAAACTTGACAGATCCGAATGTTCCACAGAGAAAATCCAAATCTGTTCAATCAAAAGCACGAAAAATAATTTTGCTGTACAAAGACTCGAAAATAAAAAAAATAAAATGAAACAAAGTGAATTTATACAATCTAAAAGAGGTCAGATGAGACGATATACAAATCTTGCAACCCATCAAAATTAAAATTAATACACCACATACCGTTGTTCAAGGTGCAATGGATTTAGAAATTTCCGGCAGATCCAGAAATTTCACGCAGAAAATCCAAAAAGTACTGGTGTTAGGTGTTTGTGTCGAAGAAGTGTTTTCATGAAGCAATGGCCGGGTCTACAAACGTTCAATCAGAAGTTGTAAAAATAATTTTGCAGAGTCACAATTCGGGGGGAAAGTACGCTAATGGAAATTCATTCTCTCGCCTATAATGCGAAAATCGTTGAAATCAGAAGCTGGAAATGTTATTTTACTGTATCACAATTCGGGGGAAAAATATGAACCCCAATGAGAAAATTAATTCTCTCACCTATAAGGCAACAAAATTTTTACACCAGATACTGTTATATCCAGCAACAAATTTCGAGAAACTCGATGAAGCCAAAACTTCCACGGAGAAAATTCAAAATCTGCTGGTACTCGATACTTGCACAGAAGAGGCGGTTCCATGAATCAGCGGTCTAATAAATCCTTGATGATACAATTGTTCAATCGGAAGCTTGAAAAATAAATTTGCAGTATCACAATTCGGGAGGAGGAGGGGGGAAATTCGAAAGCTTATGAAAAAACAAATTCTCTCACCTTTATAACCCGGCAAAATTGTTATATCACATACTGTTTACATCCAGCGACGTATTTCGAGAAACTCGGTGAAATCAAACCTCCATCCGACTTGGCGAATCCAAGCATCCAGTCCCAAATGCACACGACTTGATCGGATTCGAAAATCATGAACTTGAACGAAGGAGGCAGATCACGACCAGTAATCACATGCAGCAAACCTCCAAAAATATGGCGAACAAAATACATATAACAGTCAAATGACAAACACAGCAACCACATGCAACGAACATGCAAAAATACGACTATCAATCAGATATGTAAGAAACCAAATATAACAGTCAAAGAACAGGCCACAGGCAATCATTTGGGTACCGAAATTATACATGCAAAATCGACATAATATTATACGGGTGCAAAATTAAAACTCCCATCAGACTTGGCGAATCCAAGCAACCAATCCAAAATGCACGCATCGCATGACTGGATCCGAAGTTCTTGAACAAGAGAGGCAAATCATGACCAGTAATCACATGCTGAGCAAACATCCAAAAATATGGCGAATAAAATACTTATAACAGTCAAATGAGAAACAACAACCACATGCAGCAAACATGCAAAAATACGATTATCAATCAAATATGTAAGAAACCAAATATAACAGTTAAAGGACAGGCCACAGGCAATAATTTGGGTACCGAAATTATACATGCAAAATCGACATAACACTATACGGGTGCAAAATTAAAACTCCATCAGACTTAGCGAATCCAAGCAACCAATCCAAAATGCACGCATGACTGGATCCAAAGTTCATGAACAAGAGAGGCAGTTCATGGCCAGTAATCACATGCAGCAAACATCCAAAAATATGGCGAACAAAATATATATGCTGGTCAAATGACAAGCACGGCAACCACATGCAGCAAACATGCAAAAGTATAACGACAGATCAAATATGTGGTAAAATATAACAGTCAAATGACAAGCAACAACCGAGATAAAAAACGACCAGTAACCACATGCAGCAAACATGCAAAAATACGACGATCATTCAAATATATAATAAACCAAACATACCAGTCAAAGTACAGGCAACAGGCAATCATTTGGGTACCAAAATTAAACATGCAAAATCGACATAACTCACGGTACGGATGCAAAATCAAAACTCCATCACGACTTGGTAAGTCCAAGCATCCCATCCAAAATGCACACGACTAGCCCGGATACGAAATATTACAGAAATTTTCAAGGAGAGATACTTCGTGCTAATGATGTTCAAGTATAACTGATGTCGACGAAATTTGAAATCTCTAGAGTAACTGAGCCAAAAAATTTACATCGACTTTAATTGGCTTTGAATATAGAGTGGGGCAGTGGGATAACAACCGCCCAACCAGAGATACGTACGTCGAAGAAAAAATGCCTTCCATTGGACGCGTATATTGTAAATAAAATTCCCCAAATTCGTATTGCAAGGGCGGCGAAGACAATAGTCCAGTTTTCTCACGAGTGACAGAGAAAATCAAACGATTGTTTAAGGATGTGATATATTGATAGCTGAAAGGGAATCCGTTAGCCGGGAGGGGTACAACCACACTTCGACAAAGCTGAAAACAAGTAAATAAAATTTCCGAATTCTGGTTAAGCCGGGGAATTTCGAAACTACCTGCTCTAGTCGTAGCCTTCACGAGGTATGGAAATAATTTTGGCGTACAGTGTGTCTAAAAAGTCTAGCTCGAAACAAATTCCGCTACTTCATACAAGAACGTATCATTCGGGAAAGGATGGAAATTCTTTCGAACACAGAAACATTAAAATCGATTGGAAAAATTGCCCTCAGTGGAGAACATTAAAAAAAAAATCAGGAAATCAGTGGGCAAATTTTTAAGACCATTAGCTTTTTACTTCCGTTTTATTGGGACATTGCCATTCGTTAGAAAAATCGGGAAAAGGTAATTTTTTGGGTTGGCAACGAGCTTCTTGCAATCACTTTTTTCCCTTTTCTTCCAACCATTTTTTCAGTAATTGACTGCAAAGTGCGTTCGTGTTGTTGATGGAAATTTCCATGAAACTTATTCGTCCAGTTATCTTTAGGCTCTACTAACGTCGTGACTGTTCGTAAGTGTATAATGTGCTGTGTGTATGTGAACTTCATCATTCTTAGGTTAAACGGCAATTTTTGTGTGTCATGTTGAAGAAAAAACTCATTAACGCTTGCATCCTTACGGAGCCAACATTTGAAGTCCAAAGATGGACAAAAATTAATTGACGTTGAAAACCCAAGTAATCTATTGAAACAGCCACTATTGTAATTCCTGATTTTAGTTCAATTTCATAGTTTTTGACTTTTAAAGACTAGAATGTTCCCCTTATAACTCATACTTGGATAATTTTGAAATTTTTCCTCCAATTTGAATTTTGGTAATTTGATGGTTATGAAAATGTTGAAAGATTAAATCAATTCGTTCAATTTCGACTCTCATTTTGGTGTTTGGGGCCTACACGAGAGTCAATATCGAAAATTTATCGCGTTGATGGAATTTCCAAATTATGTAACCTCACCTCTCCCCTTCCCCATTTCGATATTTGATTCGGTTACCGGGAAGTCAATTTTAATTACGTCTGGAGACCAGTTTTGGCTTTTGAAGCCTAAGTCGGAAATCCAAGAGGAATCTGAAGAAATTTTCAATTTCAGCAATCCAGAGAATTCTAATACTTTATTCGATTTCCTAAAAATCAATTTTGAATTTTGGAGCCCAAATCGCTGTTTAATAAGAAAGCTCATGAAAGCATTCGAATTCAGCGATGCGAAAAACTGCTTGTATTTTGATTCGTTACTCAATTTTCCAAGAATAGAGAACTGTGAAAGTCAAATCAGGATTTAAAGAAGAATCTTCTGGTGAAATTTCCGAAATCATCGACTCAAAAACTCCTATTTCAGTGATCTATCCATAAAATTTCAAGTTTAGCTCCAGTCTTGCTTAATGGGAGGGATTTTTTTTTTTACCGAAAAAGAAACGAGACCTTGCCGTCAGAGATGCCGAATTAAGGAAAAAAACTTTCATTCTTTTCCCATTCAGAATGGGCTCATCTTCATTCTTTGCGAAAAAGAAAAAAAAAGGGGGAAATGAGGGTGAATGCATTCTTCAATTCAGCATCTCTACTTGCCTTTTGAAGACCCCAGTTTGTCCCACGTCGATCGGACTTCGGAATAAAAATGGGTGTGGGGATTATCATTCTACAGTTTGTATCAAAATTAACGGTTAGTGTCTTTATTCACTAACGAGGCCGGATTTACCTGACTGGCCGCTATGTGCTAATTTTTTTATCATACCCAAAAATATACGTAAAATAAATCCCATTTTATTCGTTTTCAATTTTTCATCCTCCAAGCACTTACATTTGCTCACATGAGCATACCCTAATCTGGGAGGGTAAGCTGGAAGGAATGTTAGAAATACTTGAGAGGAACACGCAACTTCCTTTACACATTAAGATGGTCGTTATTTACTCTTGGTGATATTTTTTTCTGAATTTTCTCTGATTCGTCTCCTAAGTTGATTCCAATAGAATCAACAAAAAAAAAAAAAAAAAAAAAAAAACCTACAAAGTTTCAGGTTAATCGGATGAGAGGAATCCGTGCCACAAGCTCCCTTTCGTTCTTATGGGAAAAACACATAGAGTTTTGACTTTTGTTTAAGACTAAATTTCCCTCCTATATTCACCAGGACCAAAACCCGTAAATTGTGAACAATAGAACATTTGCTATTGGATTCAGCATTTGACACTGGAAGATAAGTCTTTTGCTTTCAACTTTTAGAATTTAATAAAATGTTCAACTTTCTCAAATTTTGAGGCTCTAGGTCAAACAGAGAATCTAGTAAAAACAGAATAGTCATTGAAATTCGAAATTGCACATTTGCTACCGACTTTCAGATTTTCGAAATGTCTTCCATATTTTAGCTTTTGTTTTAACCGTTCAGATAACGTTCGATACTCAGCTTGAAATCTACCTTCGGCTTTTGACTGACTAGTCTCTAACAGTAGTCCAGGGTACTCCACTTTCAGAAACGAAATTTGACTTTCAGTTTGGGGAGGCGGAGAAGAAAAATTTGCCGACAAATATTTTTCCCAACAAAAAATTCGCCGACAAAATTTTAGAAAAATTATAAATTTGCCGATTTTTTAATTTAAAAAAAAAACAAACAAACAAACAGACATTCATAAAGAATGAAAAATTCAAATGAACAGTTTTTAAATTTGTCGAGTGCCAAATTATTGGGGAAGGGGGGAGGTGGTTCAACCCCCACGCTCTCTATAGTTTCACCCTTGCCAGCCTCCCTTTCCCCATTCCAAATTTCCAGTTCCAAACAAGCTTATTCATTAGTTCCTATTCAGATCGCATTCGTGCACCTATTAATTTCGTTAGTGCCCAACCCCTCCTGTAGATAATTCCAAGAAACCACGGGAGGTGCTAAGCTGCTAACAAAACAGCAGCTCTCAGTTTTGAATTTCGGTCTCCCAAAAAGGTGTATTAATTAGTGCTTCGTCAGTGCAAATTCTTCATTAACGCTCAGCTAGGGTGGTCGTTATTTCTTTGTGGATTTTTTCAGAATTTCCGTGGGTCCCTATCCATTAACTGGTTTCAATAAAATCAACGAAAAAATCTAGCAATGTTTGAGATTGATTGAATTAAAGGAACCCATGCCACAAGTCTTTTCCTCTCTTCATGGGAAAAATATGTGAAGTTTTAACTTTTTTAAGAAAAACTTGTTTTACTCGACCCCAATTTGTGTTGAAAATTTTGAAATAAAGTTTTCAACAGGTCATTCGACGGTGATTCAATATAAAATAATGCGTATAACTCAACAATCTGGAACGATAACTCCAGGGAGTAGCTTCAGAAGGGAGACGAATGGTTTAAGACATAAAATTCGATATAAAGTCGGTTTGTAGCTTTTGGAGGTCACTGAATTGGATTTTGGAGATTATTTCTCGATCTAACTTCCTACTGCGCCACCAAAAAAATTCTTGAACCAAATATTGGTGATTTTTCGTTACGTATGGCATTCGATTCATAAGACTTTCGAGGTCTACCCTCCCCCCTCCGGCTCTTTAGTTACTGATGCGATACTCGAAAGGGTAGTTACCGGGGCCAGGAGTGCGGTATCCCGGAAACCAATTTGTCACGCGTGCGTCGCCATTTACACCACCAATGGACCCTCTCCCCTCCACCATTCTGTGTGTTACTAAGATGGACAAATCAAAAAAATCAGCTATTACACACTTGATCTTCATCAGTGGACCCAATATGGTAGCACTTCGGAAAGGAGGCATCAGATCAAAAATTAGCTCGGTTCTGCTGAAATTTAGCTTCTTACCAATTTTTTCAAGATTCTGCACACAGTCCGTTCCTCAAATGACAGAGCATGTTTACCCAATTTTTTTTCCTGTATTTTCAACGGCGTAAAGTAAACGAGAAAAAGAGCGACCGAGAAAATTGAAAATAGACCGAAGAAAAATACAAATAATGAAAGCTAGGCGGCTGCGCCCCCTGGCCGCTTAGTGGTTCAACCATTTCAGACCGACTCGAGCGAAGCAAATATCCTTCTCCAGCTCGATCTTACACGTCACTGAATCTCTGAACCATTTATGTATTTATGTTTACATTCCGTAAATTAACTTGATTGTTAGACAAAATATTACGAGTACAAAACTGATATGATAATGGCGTCATAGATAAGACACCCAGATGAGATGACAAAAATGTGTGGGGTGTCGGGGACACTTGACAGAAACGAAACTCCTTTCGCGCTGTGTGAGTTGCTACATCAGTCAGTCGGTGCGTGTACTGAATGTTATCTGACAGACTACTTTCACATACGCGCTCTCTTTTTTTTCTTTGTAATACACCTAACGGCAGCACACGCTTCTCTATTCGCGTTTCCACTGTCGTTGTCGTGTCCGTCCTCGCCTAACTGCCGCCGTATCCTGGCATCACCTTTCAGGAATTCTTCTCGGACACTTGGAAAGACTTCGGCTGCATAGACGACCATCCGGCGGGGTAGCCTTCCCTACTTACGGGAAGTCATCACTCAGGATCTGCTGTGTGGACTGCGTGAGTTGCGTGGATGCTGTCCACTGTCTCACGTGTTTGGTGTCCTCCTTGGCCCGCGTCACAGTACCTGCAAATTGGATCATCGCTGCCCAGTTCTGCCGGCTGGCCAACATCACTTCAACCATGGTCTCGGGAGTGATGTGGCTGCCGACGTATGCCTCGAGCGTTGCTCTTGCGTCATTCCACGCAAAAGATGGTATGCTGCGCGCCACCGACCTCTGCTGGACAATGCGAGCCCTGGCCGGGTACCTTGTTCCAACGGTTCAGATAACCATTGAAGCACCCATGCCCGGTGAGCATTTGCGTAAGATGGTACGTCATCTCACCGTGCCGCCGCGAAAGCCATGCATCCAGACCGTGTACTAGCCTTAATGTCCAGCGGCCATGGGTGGTCTCTTGGAAGCGAGCCACCCACTCTTGAACTGTTTACTGCCGGATTTCTCTCTTAATCTTCTCCTTTACTCCTTTCTTTTTTCTATTAGCTAGTGGGAGCTTCTGGAAGCGCTGATAAAGAGTAGCGCTTTCTCTAGCCAGCAGATCAATAGGAGGCATTCGAGCTAGTACAAGAGCCATCTCTTACGAGACGGTTCTATACGCGCAGATTATGCGTAGTGCCGTAGCCCGCTGGACCCGTCCTATGTCTTCTCTGTTCTCGCGGAATGCCGCGACTAGTGCCCAATTGGGGGCCCCATAGAGAAGAACCGAATGACTGTCAAATACAGTCTTATTCGACTCTCACTCGGCCCCTGGAGGTTCGGCATAAGCTGACGCAACGCTCTCAGCATCCGCTCTGCTTTCTCTGCCGTTGTATGGAGATGCGGTTTCCAACACAGCTCGTTGTCTACCGTCATTCCCAGTTACATACACCATCCGAGGCTGCAGGGATACCGGATCACCCAGTGCCGCTAGGTCAAATGGCTGTGGCCTGCCACCTTTCCGCCCATGGAAAAGGACGGCTTCTATCTTCTGGGCTGCCACCTCTAAGCCATTCGCCTGCATCCAGGGAGACACCATCTCGATGTTGAGTATGGACCTGCTGCGAACTTTCTGGACCTCCCCTCTACAAGGAGAAGGGTGTCGTCGGCAAAGCAAATGGCTTGGGCTCCTCTCAAAAGTGTGAGCCGCAGGACCCTGTCAAAAGACATGTTCCACAACAGGAGTCCTAAGACCGATCCCTGAGCTACACCCGCCGAGATGATCTTCTGGACCTGGCTTCTGCGTCTATATATGCTATCTTTCTGTCTGCCAGGTAGCTCCTGATGATCGTTCATAGGTACCCCCGGAGATCCCACTCATCCATCACTTTCAGGACACGTTTCCAAGGCAGTCTATTGAAAGCGTTCCCCACATCGAGAGATTGAGACTAACGGCTACGCATAAACCATCTTTGCTGCACACAGTGTTGATGATCTTTTGCACATACAAAACCGCGTCATTGGTCGACCAACTCGCTCGAAATCCATACTGGGATTTCGGCAGCCCACCTTTAGAAGCGATGTGCGCTTTTACCCGCAATGGAATACCCGCTCCAGTAACTTTCCTATGTAGCCCTCCGGTTTGTTATTGCCTTTGCGAAGCAGGACCAGCCTCGATGTCTTCCATATCGCCGGGAAGTGGTTCTCTTCAAGACACCTAGGGAAGCAGGTGCATAGCCATTCCGGCCTCAGCGAGTGGATCAGTTCCCAGGCCAGGCTAGGTATATCATCCGGCCCCGGGGCTTTCTTCTTTCCTCTGATCCGATCCACGGCTATTCTCAGCTCATAGGCTGTAACTTCCAGCCGCGGATCCCAGTCCTGTCTGGTGAGCTCCCACCTTGGTGGTAGCGGTGGACGCAGGGGGAAAATGTGGCAATGATTTCCCCCAGCATTGCGGGCGGTAGCCTGGTTATCGGGGAAGGGGACGAGAGTCGCTGTAGCACCACCTTATATGGGCAGCTCCACCGGATCATTGTCCACCGTTTTGATGAGCTCGACCCACTTGTCTGTCTTTGCTCTCTTGACGGCTGCGCGCAGTGCTTTCTTGGCAGCCATCCATTCGGCATTCGCCCCCTCAGCATCGTCAGTTCGGGAGGCTCGATGTTTTCTGGTTGCCCACCGACGCCTGGTGGAACACTCACGGTGGAGTCGCTGTATCCCTTCATTCCAACAGTACGTACTCCCGCGGGCTTGACCTGCCTTTACTCTTGGCATTGCTGCACTGCACGCCTTCTTTGTCCGTTCGACGATCCATGCAGCTGTCTGTGAGGCACTCGGGGCTTCGACCAGGTCGCTATCTTCTGTAGCCATTATTGCGGTCTTGAACCGGTCACGATCTAACTTCTTCGTGTTCCATCTCGTGGATGTGCACATGGGTTGTTGTCTCCGCTCGCCTCTCAATGCCCCGGTTTGGAACTTGATGTACCGGTGGCCGGACGCTGAGTCAGTCTCTGTGCCAACCCGCCAGTTCTCGATGTACCCCACAACCGCTCCCGTACCCAGGGTAACATCTATGACGGACCCGCCATTTCCTCGAACACAAGTCCGGATCGTCCCTCGGTTGGCAACACACAGATCAAGCCCGGCGATCCAGTTGACCATAGCATTCCCGCGTCGGTCGGTTCTTCTGGACTCCCACTGTAGGGATATCTCTAATACATTGTAAAAGTTGTATTTATATTGAATAATCACTAAGTACTGTTTACGTAGGTATAGCTGTCTGGCAAGGTGTAAGCGTAAATACCAGTAACAGTTGAAAAAATTAACATTTGTTTCTTTAATAAAAATAAATAAATAAAATAAAAAAACATCCCGAATAAAAATGAGAAATTATCGAACAAAAGGAAGTGAAAATCGGATCACGGTTTAATTATTGCAATTCCAACAGGAATAAAAATCATTAGATGAATTCTTTCTACTATAAATTTTAACTTAATTTCTTTTTTAAATTTTTTAAAATTAAACTTTATTAATAATTTTAAATTAATTAATATAAAATCAAAATTTAATTTAATTTTTATAATTTTTAATATTATAAGAATTCCACTTGTCTTTATATTTTTATTTAAATGATTATTGATTAAAATCATTTAACTAGGTTCGACATTTTTGTAGCTCCACTCAGTTTCGGTCGAAAAATTCCAACTTGGCCGACCCGTAGAATAGAAAGTTATGTAGCATTGTCGGGACAGTAGACTTGTCAGAAATAAATGTAGACTGGCATCGCTCAAAATGAACACAGGTAAATTTAGAATAACCGTTACTCGATTCCCGACAGAGAAATAAATTAAAAATGAGGGGTGAGAATTTTTCCCAGCGGGAAAATAAAGTTTTTATGCGAGTCCTGCCTTTGTTTTCTCGCTTCTACCATTTCAACTTTTTCAGCACTGAAATTTTAACCGCAATATAGGGAAATAAAAAGTGCGGCGTTCCTGTTGGCAGCACGGGCAACGGTTAGGCAACATCGATAAATTTTCGATGTGTCTCGTAACTGCGTCGGTTAATTTGCCATGACGTACCCGAGAAATGTTCTTTGGGCTGTGAATTTCAGGCGCAGCCTATGTTGACTTCTTCTGGTATATGTGTTTTAATGCTTCACGATTTTGGTCTGTTGACTATCGAGCAAATTCCAGGATCAAAGAGTTTGAAACGTTCTGATTTTTTGAGCTCGTCAGGAAATTTCAAACGAGTAGAAATTAGATGAGAAGTACCGACATAATTCTGGTCTCTTTCGCAGCGCGGAGTAAAGAAGGCTTAGTAGGCAGCTCAACTCCCGCAGGGACAATCGGTAACAAGTCTTATGTCTGTCTTTATTGTAGACTTGTCTTCATAGAGTGCGATTTTTGGTCCAGTCTTCTCATACATCCGTGGTTTTAGTCAGTTTGAGGGCGGTATGGCAGGTGTCCTCTTAACATTTCCGCTGCCCTTCACTGGCGCGGGTCCCCGTCGCTAGTTCGCCATAAAGTATCTCTCTGCGGTTTCATTCTTTCTATGTGCCCAAGCCATTGTAGGATCATATCTGTAGCTTGCAAGGTGGGCATATAGGAATTAATGGGCTTAGATCCCTACATTACGCACCTATAACTCATGGCCCGCGCGTTTATGGCCACCGGAGCTGACTGCAGCTGATGGAGCAACTTTCTATGTATTAAAACCGACACCGTGTTACCTCGGACTACCAGCTTTTTGTCCGGACCAGAAAAACGTGTAGTTCTTGTTTCCGTTTTCCTTTCTATCAATCACCGTGCGGACGTTCCATGCCGCGATTCTTGGTGTATTTAAAGTCACTGAGGCACCTACCCCCAAGATCCGAGTGGGAGGTATTTTGACTTTGCAAGATTTTACTTTCAATGGATCCATGTTGTAAATAAGGGAGATTGACTGTGCGAGTGCGTGGATGGTGAAGCTCGCGCGGGACTTCACCCATTGGCCACAGGGACCCAGAGTTAGATCAGCAGCACAGGGACTGCGACAGCCGAGATCACGTGCATCCTTCGTGGCAGAGGGGTTTCATTTCGGGTTTTCCTTCTCTGTGACCGTTCGTCTCTATTACATTTGGAGGCAAAAGAGGAAGCATTTGGATAATTTGTGTATGGAAGAGAGAGTAGACCGATAGGTGCTTAACCCTTAAATGCCACTCTTAGTGAAATTCACTAAAATCGTGATAGCCAATTTTATAGGCACGCTATGTGCAGCAGTATCTCCCTGAACATTGGAGCCAAAACACTCGCTAATGATACGCTTTCGAACCGCCATACATTGGACAGATATATCCAATTCAGGGGTCCTCAAAAAAATGTTTCCTTATGTGCTTCTGAAATATTGCATTTCTGGGCATTTTGGGCGGAATAGTTAAGAATCGGTAATTCAATTTCGCATGACTTTTTATGTTGTAAAGAGATTTTTGTTGTAACTGTCGATGAGAGATGTAAAGTTTGCCGAGAAACCCCTGCAACGAGGGTAGTGTGCAACCATGTTTGCCTCAATAATTATAGATCATAAATCAATAATTTATTAATCATAATTGAGTGTGTCGCGGCAAAAAGGGTACATATCGACTATGTGCCCTTTTTGAGGCGACTTCAGATTCGGAATCTACGGATTTTTTATGGTCTGATGCAATTTACCCCACCTTCCCAACTCGGTTTGTTATCAACAGAGATGTTTGAGAATGATGTGAAAAAACATGGAGAAAACGCTCGTGTCATGGTTATCGTTAGTCGTGCTCCTTTTCGGGTTGTGCACCACGTTTTTGTGCTATTATTGAGTAAAAAATAGAATTAGATATCCGGGCAAGTGATTAATGATTTACCGAAAGTGGGAAAAAAAGTCGCTACAAAAAGGGCACATAACTTATTTGTACCGAATACAACGTAGAAAAAAAAAAGTCGCCACAAAAAGGGCGCATAACTCACCAAATACAAACAGGAAAATATAAATGAAGGAGGCATTGTTTCATTGCAACGTCATGATTTTTCAGAAGATGAAAATATGAAGTTTCGAATCGAAACAACAAGAAGTATTTTACGCTAATATAGTGGTAGCACTGAATGTACTCAACTTCAAAGCTGTTTTTCTGAAAACGTCATTCCGTTGCATGCGGCCTTTTTGCCACGACACATTCAATTCATAATTAATTATTTATAATTTATTAAATGAATTAATTAATCAATCCGATCCGCGGCCGAACCATCGACATGCAACAATATTTTTAGTCCGTAATCCACATTGCCAGAGGCTTGGTGTAAAGAACAACTCCTTGTAATACAATGATATTTAATCATAAATTATAATTTGCTCTCAATATAAATTATGTACACGAGAATTTTAACGGAATACGTGCTGTGACGTCCAAATCATCGTTTTCCTGTGGGAAGAAAAAGTAATTATGCCCATTAGTCACCGCAGTAAATTAGTGAACCCACTAGCCGAAGGAATATGCCGAAATTCCCAACCGTTCCGAACTAGATGAGGATTTTAACTAATAAGTAGAGCAAGGATTTTTCGGCACTAAAAATTTATTTCTCGGCATTAAAAACTGTATTTTTGGCAAATTTTCACAATTTCGTCATTTTTTCGGCAAAAAAAAGAAGAAAAAAACGGTTTTCAATAATTATTAAAAAAAAAATAGTTAACAAGTTTAATCCGATAATATTAAAGAGTTATACATTATGAGAAGGTGCTTCTCCACGTTCTCTTGAGTGAATGCTTGTCGCCTTTCAGCGAACAGAAGTTTGTATTCTGAGAAGGAGCGCTCCACATCAACCGAAACCAAAGGTGCATATAAATAAGAAATCAATATTTTGGGATTACACGAAATATTAGCACATGAAACACCATTGATAAGAGCATTATCCACCTTACGTAAAGAAGTGTAGCCAATGTTCCTACCAAAAACTTGCAGGCATTTTTCTCGGAGAATACTGCCATTCCGCCCAGGAATTTTACCTATTTTTGTAGAAACTTCTTCGATGATTTCAATTTGTGAGTTCAACGAGAGGCCCTCGTCGCTTTGGCTTCATTTTATCTTTCAGATCATCAAATTTATTAGTACGTAATTTTGTGATTTTTAATGGGTATCTTGTAATTTTTAATATTTAATTTCGGATCAGAAGCTCAACTTGGACGGTTGGGCAGTTTTTCGGCATTTATCCTACTTTCGGCATTTATACTCCATTTCGGCAATTTTCGGGAAAATAAACTTTTAACCACTGACTTCTAGTAGCCTAATTCGTGCTCATTTCTTATCAGCACTCCTCTATCTCATCTTAGAACAAAGTTATAAATTAATGCCGAGGAATCCTTGCTCTACTCATAAGTTTCCCCTTCCTTTGAACCGTCCGACTGCTGGAGACACTTGCTACCATTGCGAGCTCTGCCAGCTTCTGTACCGACCGAATGCTGGAGATACCCGAAACCGAAATTATGAAGTCCAACTTGTAGCGAATATTCGACTCGATATAAGTAATTAAATTCGAATTCACTAACCACTTTTGCAGGTGGCTCAGTCTCTGCCATCCGAAATAACAATTTGCACTGGACACAATAATCACTAGTATACCAGAAAGTAAAATGAACAGGACCTTTCAAGTTTGTCTGGGACAGGCTGATGAACCAGTCCCCATTATTACCGCAATAGGGCGTCAACCAGAATTCGACCAGTCATGAGAAACCCAGTCATAATTATTGTACAGTAGTGCCGTTTATGCCGTGTTACCATTTCATCTTTGATATTAATTATTTATTTAATCTTTGATATCGATTATGTATTTCATCTTTGATATCGATTATGCTGATATTATAATTATCGACTATCGATATCAAAATCAAAACTATTGATCCGTACACATATTTACAAATATTTACAAATAGTTTTGACAATAGTTTCTATCAAAATTAGCTAACTATTGGAATTCAGGGTTCTTTTTTTTTTTTTTTTTTTTTTTTTAAATAATAATCAAAACTTTGAAAGAAATCGTATAGGTTTTCTATTGGCCGGTTGCACACCCCTAACAATTGCTAGAGAAATAACAACAAACATGATAATTCTAAAGAGAGTAAAGAGATACTAAGCATTACCTAGTAACGAGTTGGGGAGAATCTGTTAACGTACCGTCCACTTCATGCTTAAAAATACTATTTTAGTGAATTTCACTAAAAGCGGCATTTACGTAACAAAATTTGTGTGACATTGCAGAGTGAAGGAGAGGTTTGTCAGGATAGGACAGGATTAGGTCTCATCAGGCAGTTGGAGTTTCTGTCAGCTTCCTTCTAGCATCAGTTTCAGCCGGACTGTGTCCTTTGGTATGCAGTTTCCTCCGCGTGCAGGTGCTAGATAAAAGTTGGCGGCCAAGTGATGGGCTGGTTTATCATGTCTGTTCAGTGTCAACAGTTGCCTGCACGGATACCCCTTTGAGAGCCGATAATTGATATAAGCAAGATAATGGTACCATTAGCTGAAAAGATTTGACTGCAGAGCGGCTTGATGATTCTCTATGCTCGAGTATCCGCACGGCCATGCGGCATCACCTTGCTGAATGCTCGGCAGCTGCCTCTAGACTCGTCGGTCTCCGAAATTCGTCCGAAATTCCATTTGAATTTTACGATTCACTCAACCGACTTGCTGCAAATCAGCAGGGCTCTAATCCTCGTGAATTTTTATCGCCTCCTGAAATCGTTTGCCCTTCATCATCTATAAAGAAATTTGCATATCAACTTGCATGTGTACAATGTACATACTTACCTATTGGTATATAGGTATTGATTCTTGAAAATGAAATATTGCTGCCATCACATGAAAATCCTGCGTTCTATAGTCGTGTCACGAGTACAAATTTAACCGTCTGGTTTTCTTAATTCTTCTGAAAATTGGACTAAAAAGTGTTATGAAGTCTCGACTGCTTGAATTACCTCGAAATTGAGCGTTGAGCGTACTCCGGCGAACAGGATGCACAAAAAGGCTAAACGTCGATATTGCGGGTAGAACGCGCCAGTTATATTTCTTCTTCGTTCTCCCCTATGCGGCGTCTTATAATCTCCAGCAGCGCTGAAACGAAAAGTCCCACCCACGCTCACTAATTTTCCAATTTAAAAAAGGTTTTCCCGGAAACCGTTTGAGTGTAATGCTGTATATATTTTTTCTATGGTCGTACATAAACTCGAATTAGCTTTTCGAGTGGAGGCATTCATCCGCGAGGATACATCAAATCGGTGTGCAGTCGTCGGTGTAATCGCATTAGCGTATCGGAGAATTAGTTTTAATTACCTCCTACCCCTGAAACCGTGAACGGTTCTGAATTACAGGCGAATCGCTTGAAACCAACGCGGGTAAATTCGTTTTAGTAAAGCACGTACGTGTATCTTTTCAGTTGGCAGATTAAAAAAATCAATATCGGTCATCCGGAAGAAAAATTTCACATTATTTTAGAAATCGGAAGCGCGCCGCCGGGTCAGTCATATGTGGCCATCGACAACATCAAGCTGCAACACTGCTTTCCAGGTAATGGGTCGTCTATTTCGAGTACATCTGTGTCTCCGTAGTAAACTACTCGCGCGTATTTCAGGCGCCCGTCGTTCTCGCGAATTTAATTTTGTATATCATTCTGCTCCCCCTCGTCTTGTCTTTTCTTGTCCTCCGGCGTAAACACGTACACTTTTCCATATAAGTGGCATTTGTACTCGTTTATACGCGAGAAAAGACGACATCCAGCAAATTTATGAGCATGGCGACGTTTAAAACTTTTCTAAACCGAATAATGTGTAATAACTCGAGGTAGCGAGGTACACGTGAACGTAATAATTGTATACGTCGTATGTAGGAGGAAGAAACTCAACTCCGTCGTAAAGTTGAAACGTTAATGCTGCAGGCACGCCGATGCGATAATTAAAACGAGATGTAAAATTAATTATCAACTTTTCTTTTAATTACGACGCTTATTGAAAATTAAACCGGTACTTTTCCAAACAGGGTAAAATATAATGCTTCCCTCATTGTGTTTTCAACGTTGGGTAGATCATCATAAAAAAAAGGAGATTTTCAAAGGGTGAATTCTACGTTCTTTAGAAGAGCAACCTCGCCCTGCTTGCAGTTTGGCAACCTGGACCGAGAAAATTTCAGGAGTACCGTTTCAAAATTTCAGGATAATTCTAGATATTAGAAAAAAATGTTGTGCTAACCGTCTGGCAGTCTGGTGATCGCCAGTACGAATATAGAAACACGAGGGCAAAAATGATTCCAAAAACCCAATTCAAAATTTCAGTATGAGATACCTTCAATAGGGTGTCCCTTGTTTTACAAGTTTTCGCCAGTCGATTGGGTGCGCAATGAAATTTGTTCCCATAGACCTAGAAACTCGGCATAGAAAATTTGAGATCAATCTGAGGTCTTTAACCCGTGGCGCGTTGACCTTCAAATTATGGATAATACTGAGATTTAAAGAAAGAAAAAAAAAACAAACGAATATCTCGGAACATATCAATTTCAGGACCAAAATGCACATAACATAAAATGTTTATTGTTAAATTTTCTATGCATAAGATTCTTTACAACTTTTCGCTAGAACGCATATTCACCGATATAATCGCAAAAATGTGAGAAAGTTTCGAGGAACGTAGCTCTTATTTTATTTTATTTTTTTTTCATAATCAATATTTACTAGCTAAATCACAGTTATCTATAAAAATATTCACTTTAGGGCCAAAATGCAAAGAACTTCAAATGTTTTTTGTTCAATTTTCTATGGAAAGGTTCTAAACAACTTTTCTTCAGAAAACATATTCAACGAGATAATCGCAAAAATGCGTGGAATTTCCGAAAAACATGAGTTTTCTTATTATTTCACGGCTGAAATATCTATTAATGTCGGGTAATGCATATTACAATATAATTTCAGTCTCTGTCTACTGGGGCAAGCACCCCAGTTTGTCCTCCCTCCACCTGGCTATGCCCATGACAGTTTGTTGGGTATCTGCTATAGAGTAGACCTCGGATTATGTATGTATATCAACAATCGTCAATAATTTGCGCATAAGATATAAAATTGTGCTATTAAGGAACAGTCACGTGTTCTCAGAATTCAGGGTCATTTCCTAGTGGCAAACCGCTGTTTCCTATTGTTGATTGGTTATCATTTCAAGTCCACTATACCAAGTTTTCAACTGAATCTTAGAATGCTCAAGATTCAATAAAAACATTGAAATTAGTTATACGGCTCATGGATAGCTAGTTAACATTTCAATTTTAGGCTCTTCTACAAATTTTTTATCACTAGGGTCAGACCAACAGTCTTACCTTTTGCAAATACCAGCTTTTAACAATCGCAAACACTTCTACATGTAGAGTGTCAGTTTTTGCTAAGGACACTATAATAAACATTAGGGTAATTCTTATGTTTTCTTACTTGCACAAGCAACCTAACTACTTCTGCACATGTTTTTCTTCATCTCATCGTTGAAGGTATGAAAATGGACACATACAGAAGTGTTTGCGACTGTTAAAAGCTTGTATTTGCAAGAGGTAGGACTGTTGGTCTGACCTAGTGATAAAAATTTGCGGAAGTGCCTAAAATTGAAACGTTAACTAGGTATCTATGAGCCATAACTAATTCCAAATTCAATTATTGAAGAAAACCCAACTTTGCAATCTAGGGTTAACAAACGGTTTTTATTGAGGCTTGAGCATTCTAAGATTCCGTTGAAGACTTGGTATAGGCCTACCCAGGTGGGGGAGGGGCAAACTGGGGCGCTTGCCCTAGTAGACAGAGGTTGAAGTCATATTGTACTGTGCGTTACCAACATTAATAGACATTTCAGTCGCAAAATAATAAATTTAAAAAAAAAAGCTATGTTTTTCGAAAATTCCACTCATTTTTGCGATTATCTCAATAAATATGTTTTCTAAAGAAAAGTTGTATAGAATCTTTTTTACAGAAAATTTAACGAGGAACATTTTATGTCACATGCATTTCGGTCCTATAGTAACTTTTTTTTCTAGATAACTGCGATTTAGCTAGTCAAGATCGGTTATGAAACAAAAAATAACACAAGCCATGTTCCTTGAAACTGTCACACATTTTGGCGATTATCTCGATGAATATGCGTTCTAGAGAAAAGTTGTGTTGGATCCTTTTTATAGAAAATTTACCAAGAAACATTTTATGTTGTATGCATTTTGGTCCTGAAGTTGATATGTTCCGAAATATTCTCGTTTTTCTTTGTAAAATCTCACATGACCCATAACTTCAAGGTCAAAGCGCCACGGGTTAATGATCTCAGATTGAGCTCAAATTTCTTATGGCGAGTTTCTAGGTCCATTGGAACAAATTTCAGTGCGCACCTAATCGATTGGCGAAAACTTGTAAAATAAGGGACACCCTAACCTTCAATCTTCAATTTTAATAGATCTGGGTATGTACGAGTATGTAATACTGATACCAATGTTTTAAAAAAAATCATGTGATAACAATGACAAGACGATCTAGTGGTCGCATAGTCAAAGAGTATGGGGCAATTTTCTCGCGACCCTCAGCAGAGGAGACATGAAAATATCAGGGTTGGTAGGTAAAATACATTTTACATGTAAAATATTCGGTGTAAAATGAATCAAGAGGAGTAAAAAAGTTGAAGTTCCATTTTTCAATAAAAATTTTTAAAACTTGTACATAACTGGAACTATAGTCAGAAATGGTCGTTTATACTCCTTATATCTTTTTCGGTAACTCATAAGAAAGTCTAGAGTGCTTTATAGAAAGTGAATTACAAAAGACAAGTATATAAAACGATTTTTTTTTTTAATTAAGCAATTCAGGCCGAAACCAATTTTAACATTTTCCGCCAAACTTCTAAAAATTTAAACTTAAAATTGAGATTTTTCAAAGAACAAAAATTAACAAAAAATTATTATTAATAAATCTTATAAGTTCTATTAGAAAAAAATCAAGTTAAAACTCATCGGACTTTGTAGTATCAGCAATTTTTACTTAAACTAAGTACTCTATTTCTTTTACTTTACCGTCGAAATTTAATTAATTTCATTCAATTCATTATGAAAATTCATTTTCAATTTTTTATTTTAATTTGTTATACTATCATTATCCATTTATCAATCATTAATTATGTTTTTTCCACATGTTACATCGATTTTACATTTCACGTACATTTTACATTTTTCATTTTACGTAAAATGTATAATAAATCATTTTACATCCAAAATGCCAACCCTAGAAAATATCATTCTCAAAAGTTGTCCGTCCTAGTGTTTCAGAATTCATAAACTTTTTTGCTTCACCTGTCCGCGATTCTGTTCTTAAGGAGGCACTTATTTCATCTTTTTTCTTGCTTTTCTCTCCCACAGTAAAAAAATATGGTGTAAAACCCGGCAGTCAAAATGTTTTTGAAAAGGAAAAATTTGAAGCGAAATTCAACATACCTACAATATTCTATTAGAAAAACTAGAATTTTTCCTCTAAAATACGAGTATGTTACGAGGGCTGTTGGGGGTCGACTGATGAAATGATGTCCTTCATTCAGTTGCTAATCAAATGAATGTCACATGATAACACCTATTTCTTTGTTTTTCGGATTCAGTGTATGCATTCTTGAGGATTTCAGACGGCCCCCCAAGAATTAATTATTCATGGGAGGTCAACCCATTTGAGAATTTGGGTTAGTAGCTTACAATATTATAGAACCATAGGAGTATCCAGTTGCCAAGTTCATTACTGAGGGAAATTTAGCTAGCTGCTACAACCTGAAATATTGAAAGTTCTAGAGGTGAGTCAGTAAAGAGTTCCTGGAGTCTTTGGGGGTCATTTCATTTATAACTTCTACACAGCTGAAAAACTGACTATCCAAGTAAAGGTTTTTTGTGTGGCAAAAATAATTAATATATGAAGATAAAAGCATCTATAAATCACATACCTATAGGTACATAGTCTAGGTCGTTTCAATTCTAATACTCCTTCTAATTCTTCCTTGATAGTTACTGGCTACTAAATGAAACTTCTTCTGTCTTGCATTGCCTTGTATAGCTATCGATGAAGTGGTACAGTAGTTCTTTGATTGGTCGGCGTAGATTGAGGAGCACAGTGTTGCCTTATTAACTACTGAAAAACTTTCTACTTCCACTGTTAATTCTTCAGGCTCAATACAGGTTACTGTAAATGGGATTGCTACGAATATGCACTTCTTGCTTTAAACATTTTGCCACTCTGAGAATAATTATAATGTAGGTGTCCTAGAAGCACTTGAGTCACTAATTGCTGACAATATTACCAGATTCTTCAAAATGGGAGAAATTTACTTGTTTTGGAAAAAGTAAAATTGAGTATCTAAGAATTTCCATTTCCGAATAAGTAAGTTCAAATAATCTCTTGAAGTTTTCAATATACCCTTTTCTGGGCGTCCGATTTAAAATAGACCAACGTTGGTAATACTTTTTAAAATTTAGACGAATTTCGAATTTTAATTATCGCAGAGTTGTAAAGTATGTGTACATTAGTACATTTTCAATCAGGCTCCTGCCCGTGCTTCGGAAATTTTAAATCTATATATGAGTGGGTCGAGAAAAGTCCGAAAATTGTTGCAAATTTTTAAGGTGAACTGGGACAAGATTGAATTTTTTGGAATTTTGCTACCTAATCTATCAATTTTCCAGGTGATATTAGTTTTGCCCATTTTAAGAGAGAAATTTTTGTTTCAAAGTGGGTTCCGATCGAAAATACAACGGGATATTTGATATCAGGAACCCAGTCAACCCTTACCTTGAAGCATTTCTCTTCCGAGACCGGGCGACCTAGAACTGAAGAGCTCTTTCCTAAAGTAAAAAGTAATTCTTCAAAATATGTTTGATAAAAACTGTTTTCCTCCTCACTCTCTACCGCGTTTTACTTGGTAAAAACTAGAAACTGTTCTTGAGTGGTATATCTAACTAATTTTTAAAAATTACCCGCGAAAAATTAATGTTTCGGGGACTATAAGGCATTAAAGTTGAGAACTCCTTGACTGAGGCCACTTTGGAAGAGTAAAATGTATTCGATGATGCTAAAACGTAGCAGGCCCGTAGCTAATTGCTACCAGGGAAGGGTACAACAAAACGTTATTATTTTTGCTAGATATTTTTTTGGTAAGTGCTAGCCAGGCCGGCGCACTTGCTATCCAGGGCTTTGTCCTGACTGCCGTGGTGTTCGCTACAATCCTGAAAAGTAGGTTTCTAGCTAATATAACGTACGATTTTCTCCATGATAAGTTGTATTATACTACACGTTGTCGAAACCTACTTCGATTTTTTTTTTCTTACCCTTTTTACTGTTATAAAAACCAACTTCCTTTTTATTGCATTCATTGGAAAATTGAAATTCCTGGCGTTACTACAATGCAGCAGTAGGTAATCGCAAATAAATATCGCATATATTGGAATTACGCCACTCTGAAAGACTTTCGACTTTTAGGCTACTTTGGAAACTCACTAGGTACTTTTTTAATCACTGGTATCACTGAAACGGAAGGAGATAAGAATATGTAGGGGGACCTATCTTTTGTAGATTCTATTTTACACCACAAGACGGCGCATCAAATTCATTTTTGATAAAAACTGACTTAGGCCACTTTGAAAAAGAGCTCTTTAATTTATTCAATTTGACTGATATCATTTGAAACCATCCACTATCGGTTCCCGATCTCAGACTCTGGAATCCTTTATTCCTGAAGGGTGAAGCTTCTATAAGTCCCGGGACTTTTTGAATATCAATTTATATTTTCTGTTGACCCATTTGTACCAGTTTTTGGTTTTGTGCAGATTGTTGTTAAATACTCTGTTTTCCCTGTCTAATTAATTTTAGATTCGAATAATGAGGCTCTCGGCTTCAAAACTACCTCCTCAAGTTCGAGTAATCTTTTCTGTTTTCTCTGACATACAGATCTTTGGGAAGGAGAATGTCCGGCGGGCAAATTTCGTTGCGGCAATAATTCGATTTGCATACCGCAAAGCATGGTGTGTGATATCAAACGCGACTGTCCCGACTCATCTGACGAGAAGCAGGATTGTGGTAAGAATGAAATCATTTTTTGATCTTTAAACCTGTTTAGAATATTTTAGATTACTCTCGATATCACTCCTCGATAGTTCGAGACCATGAGGTGTCGATGGATTTGGAGCGATGCAAAATCATGATGATTTTAAATTCATTTAAACGTTTCCTCAGTAGTCCACCACCGGCGCCATTTGCATCCGATCAGGAAACGTAGTCATTAATCGCCACCTCTGCTGCCTCATGTTGCGGTATCAGTGGCGACCTACATCAGAGATTTCTGGTTGGTAGTCTCATCGTTAACTTATACTGAGGAAATAGTAGTGATCTACAACGGAGTTTTCTTTAGTTGCACCATTTTTGCCTCAGGTTGAGGTAATAGTGATAATATATGTAATGGAGCTTTCTGATTGGTCGTGCTATCATTAACTTACATGGAGATAATGCTGGCAATCTACAACAGACTTTTATGATTGGTTGCGCTGTTGTTGCTTTAAGTTGAGATAATGATGGTGATATATGGTGATATACATTGGAGCTTTCACACTGATTAAATCATCATTGACTTATGTTTAGTTAGGGGTGATGATCTACAATGGAGGGTTTTCCTATTGGTTGCATCATTTTTGACTTACCTATGTTAGTTAATGGTGGAGATGTACAACAGAGCTTTCTGACTGGTTGTGACTTATATGGAGGTAATGGTGGCAATCTGCAACCGGCTTTTATGATTGGTTGCGCAGTTGTTGCGCCTTTAGTTCAGGTAATGATGGTGATAAACAATGGAGCTTTCTGACTGGTAGGTAGCATCATATAGTTGAATTAGATTGAGGTGGTGTGGTGGGACATATGGCGATACACGCATGCCAAAGTGACTCCTGAGACACCGCACCCCCGGCACCGGAAACTACCCTTTCGGGCATCGCATCGGTACCGTGGGGAACGCTTTGAGGCCGGGCCCAAGTCCCCATTTCTCCTAGCCGGAACGGTGCGCGCGACCTGCCAGGGCCACCACGGGGTTCCCTATTGACCGAGGTCCGCACTCCCAGAGCGCTCGCCTGGAATTCAGGTCCCCCGCATCCGGACGCGCTGCCTCTTCCTCTTCACTAACTCATCGCGTGAGACTCATCCGATTGCAGCTCCAGCCCTTGCACTGCGGGCGAGCTCTGCTCCAGCCCTGGTACTACGGGCGAGCTCCGCTGAACGGTATCCACCGCCGCAGCAGCAGCAGCAGCAACTTCAGCTTGTCCTCCTAGGGTCCTCTGCCTCGACCACTCTGCCTCCATCTTCCTTCGCATGATAGCCGAAACGAAAGCCGACACCCGGTTCCAACCGCTTCGGCTCCTCAACAGCTCCGGGACCAGGGTGTCCGGCGCAAGACGGTCGATTACGCCGTCTCCGGGATCGATCGTGACCGCCCCGTGCCTCTCCTCCTCCTAGGCGTCACACTCGAAAAGCGTATGCCACGGCGTGTCCTCCTCTCCACTTGCGCAATGGGTGCACTCGGCGCTCTCTGCCAAACCCATCCGGTGCAGGTATGAGCCGAAACATCCGTGCCCGCTCAAGACCTGGGTCAGGTGGAAGTTCAGGCTTCCGTGCTTCCTACCTGTCCACAGATCGAGCTCACCTATCTGCTCCCAGGGTCCACTCGCCTTTCGAAGAATGGGCGAGCCTCTCCTTTCATCGCTGAAGCGTGGTCAGCTGTATGTCACGCTTCACCCGGCGTGCCTCCTGACGCGTCCTCGCCTTCTTCTGCGCCTTGTGCGGCTGCGCCAACTCGTCGACCTTCAGCTCGATGGGTGGTAGGCGCGCCAGCACGCCTACCGCCTCCAATGACACGGTGTGATATGCGCTGACGCTCCTCAATGCGACTTTCCGCTAGACCTTCTCGATCTCCACTCTCCGGTACCGGATCTGGACGGCGTCCGCGAATACCGGCGCTCTGTACATCAGGACCGACAACACGACGTTCGCGTACAGCCTCCGCTTCTGCTCCCTCGGGCCGCCCAGGTTCGCCATCAGACGCGATAGCTGCCCGGCGACCCGGTCTGCCTTCTCCGCCGCTCTTCGGAAGTGCTCGCGGAACGACAGCTTCCCGTCGAACCACGAATTAGGTTGAGGTAATGGTGGTGATATACAGTGGAGCTGTCTCATTACTTACATCATTGTTGATTTATATTTAGTTGTTGACGACGATTTACAACGGAGCGTGATGACTGGTTGAATCGTCACTGACTTAGACTGAGGTAATGGTGGCTACTTGCAATAGAGTTTTATGATTGGTGCGCAGTTGTTGCCTTAAGTTGAGGTAATAATGATGATAGGGAGAGGAGCTTTCTAACTGGTTTTGTCATCGTTGATTTAGGATTGAAATAACAGTAGTGATGGTTACGTCATCGTTGACTTTTGTTGTGAAGTCACGATGGTGATATACAGTGGAGCTGTCTGACTGGTTGTGTCATCGTTGACTCAGGTTGAGGTAACGGTGGTTATATACAACGGAGTTTTTCCTGATTGTTGCATCATCGTTGACTGTTATTGAGGTAATGATGGTGATATAAAATGAAGCTGTCTGACCAGTGTATGTTATTGTTGACTTTTGTTCAGTTAATGATTGCAAAATATATAAAGAAGCTTTCTGACTGGTAGCGCAATACTTGCCTTCTATTGAGGTAATAATGGTGATATACAGTGGAGCTTTCTGACTGGTTGTGTCATTGTTGACTTTTGGGATTGAGATAACAGTAGTGATGTAGGTATAATGGAGTTTTCTGACCGCATTTTTGTACGAAAATAGCGGGGAAAAGGAAGGAAATTCGGAATAGGAGACAAAGCAGAAGAGACAGACAGAAAAAATGATAATATGGTAGAAGTTGCAGGAAACACAACTGGGAAATAATTATCAATCTTTGACCTGTAGCTCATTAGCAGAATATGGAATGGAGGGGTGAGGCAGACATTTTGTTGGGTGCCTATAGTGGCTTAGCTTCTAAATCCGCAGCTGATAACAAAGAGCGTAAGCAAAAAGTGGAGTTTGTAAGACATGAAAAAAAGTAAAGTGACCCCCCCCCGCTTATCAGTCGCATTAGCAGCCAATGCCGACAGTGAGGGAAGGGTAGAGGGAAGAAAACTGCAAGTTTTCAGGCAGGAAATTTCACGGATGTGGATCACAGGGAATTGTTGGAAGGACGGAGAGGGAAAACGGGAAAGAAGCTTGCGGTAACGGGTAGAGGAGAGAACATACTAATGCCTGCGGAGCTCCGTGCGGCTAAATTTTGACATATATTTGCGGGTTTTCACGCCACTGAGGAGGGAGGGGCACAAAATTTCCCCCATTTAGACAGCTCACTTTAGCCAACTCACTGTAGCCCACGGTCTAGATGAGCCGCGAAGCGGGTCAGCTAGTGGTAATATACAATTGAGCTTTCCGACTAGTTGTGTCATCGTTGACTTAGGATTGAGGTAACAGTAATGATGTATAATGGAGTTTTCTGATTGGTTATACCTACATTTACTCGTGAATCTAACAAATCTGCGTCAGTACATACTTCCTACAAATCCGCGTCACCGAGAAATTATAACTTAAATCGAATTTTTTTAACCCAGTTTTTTTGATTAAATGCTAAATAATACAAATTCAGAAAGTATACTCCATAAAAATAAATTTTGAAAATTTTGTATATTGACAGTAAATTCACGTCAGTCTAAAAACCTGCATTTCCACGTCAGCTGTATACTTTTTCCAAATTTGCGTCAAGGGTTGTATACACTATACATGAAGCTAACAAATCCCAGTCAGACAATGTTGCCATATTTCATCTTACATTTTTGAACAATTATTCACCGCGACTTCGACGGTGGCTTATTTTTCATGCCAAACCCGTGCGTCCTGAACTACATCCTATCTCTCGCGATTTCGACAAATTCTTCCGTACATCCAGGCATTTTATTCGAAATTTTGGGAATAAAATTACAGTGGGGTTTAAATTTTGAACATGAATGAAATATTTTCCAGTTCTGTGTACGCTCCCAGAACTATTTTCCATCCATGTAATACTGTGCATATACGATTTTTTTTTTTTTGACTGGCGACTTGCATATTAGGTCAATAGTAACCCCAGGTCCATCTTCCCAACCAACGTCATAATGGTCTGGAAACCTGAAAAATAAAATGATCGAAGAAATAGTATTTTGGAGTATTCAGTTAGATAAAAAGGTCGTTGTCACAGAAGAATTATTGGATTGGTTAGACTATTGCCCTGAAAGATATTACAAGTAGGGGTCGGCAAAAAAGCACGCATCTTGATACTCGACAAAAAAGGATGGGGGAAAAATTCATGGAAAAATTAGTAAATTATTATGGACCTGATCCTACCCTAATGTAAAAAATAAATAAATAAATAAAATAAGATGCTTGGAAGAAATAAAAATTTCCATGGAAATTTCTATCAACAACACGAACGCACTCCGCAATCAATTCAATGAAACAATGATTGGAAGAAACGTCAATAATGGAGAAAAACGTGATTGGAAGAGGCTCGTTGCCGACCCTAATAAAAAACACAAAATAACAGATCTATTGAAGGAAAACCTGTAAGTTCTTTGCAATGAAATTGGCAATGAAAATTATTATCGGAAAAAATATTACGTTCCCGATGTTTTCGATTTCAAGGGTCTTATGATGCAAATGTGTAGGTCTAAAACCATTGAGCTTCGAGGATTATTTTTGGTACCTAATGATAATATTCGTTGTCACATATTGTGAGTACGAAAAATTTTATGAAAAAAATTCTGCAAAGTTACTACGCCACTAAAATAATAAACTCAATGGCTCTGTGAATGAGTTTGTGGCAAAACTCCGAGGAAATCGGATGGTCCAAATAATTTTGTGCAGAGATTCCTGGAGAGATTTATGTTCTCCAAGGATCGTGCGTGAGAGGATTTGCTAGGAGCACGGCCGTCATGGAAATCAATAAATCTCCAGCTAGGAGGCTACTGAGAGCGTATGGTCTGCTCTGCCGTAATTAATTAGATATTTAATCCGGAACCAACACCATTTTCCAGATTCGTTGGATCATTCTGACTTTTTCTAGAATTAAAAGGAGCTTCCCTCTCCTTTCATATCGTTTTTTCACAAATTAATGAAAATTCAAAAATTTGAAAAATCCCAACAATGGGGGCTCATTTGAACATATGACTAATAGTGATTTCGTCCGAGGATGAATGCACGGAAAAGCTGTTGATTGTATAATAGACCTGACTGAATATTTCACACGTCGCTGGAAAATTCGTGGTCCTGATGCGAGATTCGATTTTCCTTCTCGTTGTTTCTCTCCTCCATGGCCTTTTTGCCTAATTTTTGAATTGGTCCTGAAAAATTCGGTGCCTCCGATAGTGAACAGGGTCCAAAGCCAAAATTACCCGGGAAGAGAATCCAATTTTGATTCTGAGAAAGACATCTCTGTAGCATGTTAGTACAAAATCATAAACAGGAAGATTCGTGACGATACTTTACCTTAATTTACTATTCTTGCGACGATGAAATCTATACACTAACAAAATAATAACGTTCTCAACTGCAGAACGCTTAAGATAGGATAACGAACAAAACATACGATGACGATACAACGTTTAACATAGTACCCCTGTTGAAGGGGAGCTTCAAAAGTCATTTTGTCAGCGAACCAAACGGTGAATGGATCTCCACTTGAGGCCATTTGAGGTACGCACATCGACTACTCAACTTAGCCCTTCTGAATCGGGATACATGACCACGATACGCCCGAGCGGCCGAGCTGTAAGTACAATGGCCTCCTCCTTCACTCACCAACGTCAGGGATTTCCTTGTCTTTGGTCCATTTACTACATTGTTACAATTGGTTGAGGTAACTGGACCTCCATAGCGCCTTGAACATCCGAAATATCTTTGAACGATTTGTCAGCGCTCATTTCTTGCAACTGGTACGGTTTCCTCTTCAGGAATCATAGGAAGCGCGAAGCCTTCCAAAAAGTGCCAAGGCGTCAAAAGTTCGACAAGAGCGACCAGCTATTCAAGAATCAAGATACACTGGACCATCACGAAAAGAGTGTAGTAAACTCTTCGCACGTGAGAATCTGGTCTCCAATTGTTCTTGCTAAGTAGTCTCTAGGTGATTGTACGCAGGCTTCCCAAATCCCACCGATATGTGGGCTTTTAGGAGG
The DNA here is from genome assembly GCA_031841125.1 of Acanthococcus lagerstroemiae. Taxonomy (NCBI): domain Eukaryota; kingdom Metazoa; phylum Arthropoda; class Insecta; order Hemiptera; family Eriococcidae; genus Acanthococcus; species Acanthococcus lagerstroemiae. The sequence continues at coordinate 34,633,579 of CM063108.1, read as the reverse complement.
TATGAAGACCCCCTTGACACCTTCTTTAGTGATTTGACTATGAATTTCTGGGCTGTCAAGTCGTAGAACAGCTTCAGCTCCGACGTAATTTTTTGCATTGTCGGAATAGACAGAATTAGGTATGCCCCTTTGAACGTTAAATCTCCGAAAGGAAGCCAGAAAAATCTGAAACCACTTCTATGCGAACAGCTCGGGTACGTAAGCAAAAGTGAAAAATGCAGTGTAATTTTTCATGAATCCCACCGAGCGATGACCAATACTTTTAACTTTGAAGTGACTGGTGAAATTCGTGCCAGTATCTGTAAATGGATCCGAAATCATAGTGCGAGCTTTTGAGAGCTGTTCAAAGCACTGATCCTTGAACCTGATGTCACTGTTGCCAGAACGGCATTTCTGTTGCTAGATCTAGCAGAATTTTTCATTTTTAGCAGCGAAAATTTCATTTTGCCGTTCGAATTCTCTCTGGAAAACTCCTTTCGAACGGACTTTAGCAGAATTTATTTAGAAATTTAACAGAATTTGGACTTTCAAGAGCTGAATTCAATTTTCACGTCTAGCAACACTGGCTGGTGCATCGAGTATATTTATGACCTATACAGTTTACAAGTCAGTCAAGGCTATTGACGAACCAAAAATTTAACTTTACAAAATTTTCTACCCATAACTTGTTCGCATGAAATAATTTTGTTATTTTAACAAAACCGCGTCAACTGTATATTAAATTTTTTAACAAATCCGCGTTATCGACAAACCCATGTCAGTATAATGACATGGATTTGTCGGTGACGAGGATTTGTTAGAAAATTTAAGATAAGAGTTGACGCGGTTTTGTTAGAATATCAAAACTGACGATGTAACATTAGACTTTGTAGTCAAGATGATAGGACACATTACATCAAAACCAAAGGTGGCCTTTCTTAAGCATCCACCAGCTCTCAATAACTGAGGTTCATCCCCCCACGAATCAGAAAAAAATCAAGCAAAAAGCTGTATCCTATTAAGATAGGTGAATCGGCCTCTGGCGATTTTTACTTTAGTCTTCGATGAGTACTGATAAAATAAAATTTTTGAGCCTATGATGACCTTCCGATCCACTCAGGGAAGTGTGACCTTGATATATGTGATTTCTTTGCTTTTAGCATTATCTTAGACATTTTTCGATCAATTGAAGCGAAACTCAGTAAATAGTGGGTATAGTGTTGCGGGTACAAATATTCTCAACTTTTTCAGAATTTTTATCGCTTATACACACTTAAAATCGGTTTTGAAATTTTCAAAAAAGCGTCTTGTACGTCATTTTTGAGATAAAAATTAAAAAAAAAATTCACGTAAATTTTTCAAAGTATTTTTCAACGAAATACCCCCATTTTTAGCCATTATTAATTCCGGGTACATATCTAAACAAGGAAAACACAATTTAAAAAAATCAATATCATTCATTTTTGGCCGTTTTTATGATTATTAATAATAGGGAACAAACTTAAAAAATATGAAAAATCCGTATTCACTAAATAGATCAAAAAATTGAAAATGTCAACATGAAAGACGAGATCGGTCATAATTCATACTGCAAAAAAAGAAAATCGCTATAAAATTGGAAACTACCGTCCGATCACCTCCTGCCTAACGGTAGCAAAAATCTCCTCCAACATCCTTAAAAACAGAATACGATCTCTACTGAATGAACAACCCAAAGAACAAGCTGGATTTCGAAAAGCATTCTTAACCATAAATCACTTACACGTACGTCATGAACCAAATCTTCGAAAAATGCTCACGCTAATTGACTACAGCCAAGCATTCGATTCAGTAACACATCAGTTTATGACAAAGTCGTTACAAACCCAGGGAATTCCACAAAAATTACATACATAATTTTAATTTATAAAATGTACAAGAAAACAAAAGTGCAAATAAAAACCGAAATAGAAGGACGTTACTTGGAAAGAAAAAGGAGCGTTGCGCAGGGAGACCCGTTATCGTCAATACTATTCAACAGCACTCTGGAGCATACATTCCGGTGAATAAGCGAAAATAAACATTAATAGGGAAAGAATCAGTAATCTCAGACTTTCTGATGATGTAATTCTTCTCTCCAACTCGGAGAGAATGCTAAAGGAAATGAGCGGAGAGCTAGTTGCACAAGGTGAGGAATCAGGATTAGAAATGAATATTAAAAATACCGAAAAGCTAACAAATCGCAAAAGTCTAATGAAAACGATGATAGTTATACATATAGGAAGGAAACAGAAACAATGGAAGAGGCAACTTTCTTAGGACAATTAATATTAGCGGTAGCTAACCATTCAAACCCTTCAAAATAAGCAACCACTCGAAATTCGATGGAAAGATGATTGATCCTTGGGTACCAACTAAAAGACCGTAAAAAGTAACAGATCTAAAACAAAAGAGCAAATAATTTGGACATAGTCAGATATATTGAATGGATAAAATGGAAGTTGGCGAGACACGTAACAAGGCTGAATGATGACCAATGGACCTATAACACAACTTTTTGATATTTAGCACACTGAAAAAAGGAAAAAGGTCACCAACGGACTCGGTAACGTGACGACATTAATAAGTTCTTGAGGGGCGCAGGAGGGGGGGGGGATAAAAACTTTCGAAGAGTCAGCAGATAGGAGAGAGTGGGAACGACTGCCGGAAACCATTGCTCTCTATGAGCTGAAGATCTACAAAATGAATTGTCAAAAATATTATAATGCTATGGTATCCTCAATAAAGGCATTTCGATTTGATTTTGATTTGACTCCATGATCAACTGGACAACAAGCCGTTCCCTACGGTAGACCTACACGCCAAAATACCTTGTTACTTGAACAATAAATGCTGCTGGTTTCTTAATTCAAATACGACAATGGTGGAAGAAAGACCCGGCCTAGCGATTAAATTTTTGGGATGCAAAACGTAAGAGGCTCGGTTAATTAATTAAAAAAAATTTTCAGTGCTGCTGTGGATTGCAACAAAAAGAGCCCACAGGCCATACTAGCCTCGGGACACATTTCAGAGTTGCCCCTTTTCTTCAATTATGAATTTCCCTGACTTTTCCCTGACTTTTCCTGATCCACCTCTCAATTTTTCCTCAACGAGCAAGCCTGCTGGTTGGAAGTTCATTAATGAGTGTTGTCACTCACTTTTTTTCTCCTTCAATTTCTAGTACCGTAATTTTCTACCAATAGAGGCAGTTAACAAAATTCTTATATAGAACTAGACATGGAAACCAACCACCATGATACTTCTAACCACGCAATTTTATTAAGAATTTTTTTTTGAAAATTCCCTGACTTTTCCATGACTTTTCCCTAAGTGAAAAAATTCCCTGACTTTTCCGTGATTTCCAGAACTACCACGTAATTCAAGTACCTGAAGAACACAGGCATGAGATTCGAGGAAGCGTTATCGAGAATAAAATAAATGACAATGAACATTCGAAAATCAGCTGTTTTCTTTTAGAACGAGGCGCCACGCGCCTGGCATGCATAGTACTTGAAAAATCGCACACAATTTCACATATACTTAGTACAGATAAGATGCGATGTTGCCATCCGATGCGACGTGAATTTGATAGGAATCAGAAAAGATACTATACTGCAATTAGCGGCAATGACGCGAATTTGTTAAAAACTAGTATAGTTAGTTTCGATATTCTAACAAAACCGCGTCAACTCTATGTTAAATTTGCTAACAAATCCGCGTCACTGACAAACCCACGTCAGTATACTGACGTGGATTTGTTTTTCCATGTATTTTGGTTCAGAACCCCTTGATCGATGCAGATATGCAAAATAAATGATGACTTGAATTTACAGGTTTTTGTATATTTTGTATACTTTAGTCCAACTGAAGTTCTGCCAGGAGCGCATGATCGCCCCGAATACTTCTATACACCGTATCATACCATTATTTCATTAGTTTTAGGTATAGTGGTAAGATGATATACAATGGAGATTTCTGTTTATTTGAATCATTACTAACTTATGTCGTGATAATGGTGGTAATCTTTAACAGAATTTTGTGATTGGTTGCGCAATCGTTGACTTCTGTTATGCAGTCACGATGGTGATATACAGTGGAGCGTTCTGACTGGTTGTGTTATTGTTGACTCAGGTTGAGAGGTAACGGTAGTTATATATACAACGGAGTTTTCTGATTAATTGCATCATTGTTGACTGTTGTTGAGGTAATAATGGTGATATAAAATGAAGCTGTCTGACTAGTTACGTTATCGTTGACTTTTGAAAATCTATAAAGGAATTTTCTAACTGGTAGCACAATAGTTGCCTTGTGTTGAGGTAATACGATAATCTACACTGACGCTCTCTGAACGGTTGCGAATGGCCACAGTGCCGGTCTATCCATGTGACATTCAAATAGCCTTGAAATTGCGCCGATTCCGCGTTATTATTGTCAAGTGGGATGCTTCGGACTACTATGCGACCCTTTATCTTTCAGTTACGTTCAGTTCTTCAGCGTTCTCGAGATTTCTACCCACGTATATTACTCGGCTTTACTTACAACGAACTCGTGTTTGCAGATAAAGTGCCGGCTGGAACCAGGTGCACCTTCGAGAATGGATGGTGCGGATGGCGAAACACGACTGACAAGCACCATACGCTGAGATGGAAATTAAATCGCGGTCCGACCAGGAACAAACATACCGGACCGTCGCACGATAATACCTTCGCAAACGAAACAGGTGCTATACCACATCAATATTCGCGTTCGCTTTTTCCCGAGACGTCGAGATCTCGAAATTCCGGATCTTAAAATTACCTCCTCGCTTCCTCTAGGGACGGAAGAATGTATTCGGGAACCTTTTTTCCCGCAAAATGTGTAGGCGATTTTCGGATTACAGCGAGATTACTTTACCGCTGGAGTGAAACAGACGCAGGAAGGACGCAGTAGGGAAAGAGGAAGAAGGAAAAGCGTTTTTTTTCCATTATAAGTAAATCTGTTAAGATTACCGGTAATTGAAGAATCGATTCCCCATTTTTTTTCTTTCTTTTTGCCGCCGTCGCCGCCGCCACTCTACACGTAAATTAATTCGAGCTTTCTTTTTGCAAGTAAAATGACAACGACCGACTATTTTTCAAAAAAAAAAAACAAAAAAAGCGGTTTTACTTTCACTGCTCGTGTCTGGGGATTAGGTATCGGTGTCTCGTTCCGACCTTTGTGTGTACTCGAACGTAGAGACCGGAGAGCAGAAGAGCGTTCCGCGTTCGTGATTTGCGAAACCTAAGACCCGGCACGTTCCTCTCATACATGTAAACTGTGGAGTGATTTTCAACACTCTTGCACTCGCGCTTGAGAATAAATTGAACGCCATTTGCGGCACTTTTCCGTGGTAGCTCCGTGCGTACTGCGTACACATTTTATACGACGGATACCATGATGTGTTAGTAAGGATACCGTTTGCATTCCCTTCTGACGAGGTACTTCACTCAGGCTCCTCAAATTTAATTGGCATCAGTTTACATTCGTGCTCGTTAACATGAGCAGTTTGATGCGAGAGCGAAGAGGTTTTATTTCATTTTTAAGAACATTGTGAGGGGGGGGGGTGGACATAGTAGTCCGTTTTGCATAATAGAGGCGCCTTCCCCCTGTTCTCATGATGCAACTTGCACTGTCCTAATGTTTGAGCCTCGGTCCGCGAGAATCTGAGTCTTCATTATTGAAAATGAGTTCAACGATATTCTGGACCATTGAAATGGTACTCGCATTGTGTTTACTGACTTGTCCACTTTGAGTCCCATTTCTCCAATTTTCTCATTAGGGTAAAATAACTATCAAAAATAAGCTCGGTAAACTTTCGAATTATTGAAGTGCTTTTTTTTTTAAATATATTTATTACGTGAATTATTCTTTAGGAATATTTTTCACGAATTTAGGAGATAGTAATAAAATGGGTACTAGAATACTTATCAACAGGAATTAAGGGGAAATTAAGTTAACTTTAAGGACAGCCTAGGAGAGGTTAGTTACATGCTCCTTAGAGAGCCTTCATTGTTATTGACGTCTAGCAGTGTGAGAGTTTCTACGTTCGGGTGCCGATGTAACCTTTAAATATATCTGGTAGCTTGGGTCGAGTGCGAGTTCGTTGCGCAGTTGCTGACAGCTAATGTACCAGGGTGCTCCGGTAATGGCTCGCACATGTATTTGTTTTGGAACCTTTCGATCGTCAGGAGATTGGATCTCGATGTGGTACCCGAAATTTCCGCCTCATAGCTCCATGCTGAGTGGAAAATAGAGGTATAGATGAGTCGTTTGTTTCTCAGGCTCAGCTGTGAACGAGGACCGATTAACCAGTAGAATTTAGTGAGGAGCAGGTCTAGCAGGGTTCGTTTATTACGAATATGTTCCTGCCAGTTGAGTTTAGAACAGTGGCGTGCATTCCATGCAAGCAAGGTAAGCACCGCTTACCCTAAAAATTCCCGAGAAAATAAGTTTTCATGAGCAATATCAACTTCAACTTATAACAAATAAAAGATAATGAAACATTGGGCAAAATAGCGACTGTACTGACGTTTACAACGCTTACCCTTAAATATAAAATAAATTCACTGGAGATGTATGCTGTTCGGCGTTCAGCGAGGTGTGCGTCGGATCTAATACTTCTTTTCCATATTGCGTTTAACATTGCACAACGTACACTCCGCTTCCTTGTTAATTACCAACACAAAAACACACTAGCATGTTCAACGGGACGAAACCTGTGCGTTTGGTTGCGTTCTGGAAGCGCTTCTTGAAGCGCTTGCAGCTCGGTTTGGCTACATACGAACGTCGAAATTGACAGTGAAACGTGATTATGTTCTTCTACTAGTCAACGCGTTATATTTGAATGCTCCGTGTTTTTTTGCCCACAAAATGCGTATTTGAGATCTTATTGCAAAAAACCGTTTTTGTGACTTAATGAACAATTAGAAATTAGTAATGGTGGAAAGCCTAAACCAGAATTACCATTTTGACAAACTGAGCAAAAGAGAGGTGGTTCAAGCTCTACTAGACATTGCCACGTATCGCAGTATAAAAACTTTTTGTGGTTAACCGGTTGTGAAGATGGTGAAAAACTGTTTTGTTGGCCATGTCTATTCAGGAACGTACCGTTGAGGTGGGGTAACTCCACCCAGTAAGAATTTTTCACTCAGCAGTTGGGAAAATTTACAATTTCAATCAGGCGGTGTTGGGAAAATCTAACCATGGGAATTGAGTTGCAAAGTTGGAAAAATCCAACAAGTCAAAAGTTTTTTTTTTGGCTTAAATAGTTGGTAATTTTGAGTTGAGTCAGTTGGGACTTTCACAAGTTTTGCCCTCCCCCCAGGAAAACTCTTCGGTGGTACGTCCCTGTATCTATTATTCGTCTCAGAAGAGAATAAATGCATTTAAAATGACCCTACACAGGGATACGACAATTTGAATAATTTCATCAATGCCGTTTTGTAGTAGCATGTTTCATACTTTTATTCTGATTTTTACTTCACCTCTACGCTTATCGCTTACCTCCTAGAAAAAATCACCGCGCGTCACTGGTTTAGAATCGAGGTGCAATTTCAGGTTGTGTGCAGCATTGGCAACCGGGATTTGTTTGCCATCGAGGAACGTAGGAGTGTATCCATGGGGACGTAAGGAAAAATCCACACGAGTCGATTTGCTTTCATTAAGTTTCACTTTCCATGACTTGGCCCAGGAGGAGAGGTCGTTGACTGATTTTTGTAGTTTAGAAACTGTGAATTGGTATTGAGAATCGCAGGCAGTAATGCACGTATCGTCAGCGAATAGGCTGATTGAGATGGAATTGGAGACTGGAACATCCATGGTGTATATGAGAAAAAAGCGTCGATCCAAGGACAGAGCCCTGGGGAACGCTTGCTTGAATTTCCTTCATAGAGGATGAGGCTGAGCCATGGGAGACGAAGAACTGCCTGGAGCTCAGATAGGCTTGAATCAGTTTGCAAAAAGCTGGCGAGAAGTGTGGCTTCATTTTTTTTGAGAAATCCTGAGTGCCAGACTCTATTAAAAGCTGCGCTTACATAAAGAAAAACGATCGGTGCGAATTCTTTTTCTTCAAGAGCTTGAGTGATGGTATGAATTACTCTGTGAATCTGCTCTATCGTTGAATGTTGTTCACAGAAAACCAAAGTGGATGTCTGGGAGGAAGTTTTCCTTAGCAATTACTTGCTGAATTCGGCGAAGTATGATTTTCTCAAAGACGTTGGATTGTAACGAGAGCAAGGATGTGGGGCGGTATGACTCCAGATTATCAGCTGGCTTATCCGCTGTCAAAATGACAATCATTTTGGCAATTTTTCAGGAGAAAGGAACATGCTTCAGTCCAATGCGATCCCTTTCTTACGAAGTTCCCGTAGCATGATTGGAGAGATCTGGTCATGGCCAGCAGATTTGCGGTGACGGGGACCACGAATCTGCATTGCGCATATTGACATTTCCAATTTTAGCCCCTCCCCCATCACCCCAAATGACCACATACTCACGTTAAGGTAAGGTCATTATTAAAGACAAGTTCAGCAACCTTTCACACCGATGAAATGCGATCCGTATTGTATTTTTTAATTTTCCCAGTTTTGAGCCCCTCTTCTTCAGATACTCACTACATTAGGGAAAATTCATTATTTAAAATGAATTCAGCGACCTTTACTAACATGATACTCATACTGAACATACCGACGTTTCCACTTTGAGCTTCCTTCCACATCCCAGATGATTCTATGTTCACATTAGTGTAAAATTATTATCAAAACTAATTCCAGCGACTTTTCAAGTCACTAAAATCAACTCCGTATTACATTTATTAATATTTTTCATTTGTGATCTCCTCCCCGCTCCTCCTAGATCTCCCAGTTTTTACATTAGGTCATAATTATTATTTAAACGTGTTCAGCGATTTTTCAAATCACTGAAATGCTATTCATATTGTACTTTTTAATAATTCCACTTTTGAGATCCTCCCTCGACTCCTTCCAGATCCTCAAATTTTCAGTATGAGGTAAAATTATCATTGAAAATGTGTTTAGCTACCTTTCAAACGGGTTAACATTATTCCGCCTATTATATTGTCCACTTTTGAGCTCTCTCCCCTAGATGTCTCAGCTGAAAGATTGGGGCTGAATTCAAAAATGAGTTTGACATCCTTCCAAACTTATGAAACGATATCTATATTGTATTCTGGGGCATCTTCGATCCCCAAGAAAGTTTTCAACTTGGGGCTAAACTGACTTCAAATTTAAATTTAAAAAAACCTGAAAATCCGTGATACTTCGATTTGATTACTTGTGACAATGAAAGCTATAAAAATTATACTTGAGTCTTTTCTGAAAGTTATAAAATACAGAAAAACGCAATTTTCAAATTGTAATTTCACAGAATTGGTGAAAAGGAGAAAAAAATTCTAGGGATCGGTAAAGGAAGAGATGAAGAAACGGGCGTAAGGTAAGTAGCAACCTCGGGGAGATGAGGAAACGGGCGCTGGGTATTTAGCAATCTCGCTGTCCGCTGACCGTGTGAAGTTGGAAAAATGTTAAAGATTTCTCCTATACGGCCTGTGCTAATGTATTTAGGTGTGAAGGGTCATTTTGAGCACTCCCTTAGCGACGGTTCTTTTGTAGTTACGAAAAAATTCCAAGGCATTTACCCAGGTGAAATTAAGCTAGCAATTGTTTTTGTTTAAAACATTTTTCGATCGGACGAATATTCATCGACTTCAACAAAAGTTCAGTTTTGAGGACCAGTTTGATCTCCTGGTGATCACAGTTCCACTCGGATAGTATTTTGATTGGCTTTCCCAACTAACTTTGCTTGAATTTCAGATTTTCGGTTTTCGCATTTACTCGTCTCTTTTTAGTTAGATCCATTAGACTCATGAAGAATAAAAGAAAAAGGTTTTAAATTAAATGAACTCGGACTCGAGCGCACGCAACGAGAAAATAATTAGAAATGTGAAATAAATGATTCAGCGATAAATAGATTTTCACCCACTCTTATAGCAAAATTTAGCCAAATGCCTAAGACTGTAATCAGCATTAGCTACACTTATTAAACATTTTTCGGGAGGAATGGAAACATAGGAAGCAAGAACCCACCCATCCGACTGTCAGAGACCTTCAAGGAACAGTTTAAGAAACGTATTTTGAGCATTTGAATTAGTGAAAAATACCGAATTTTCACAAGTACGTGGGTAATTCTTTTATATTCTATAGTAAAACCTCGATAAATGAAACCGCGATAACTGAAAAACTCGGTAAGTGGAAGGAAACCTTCAATGATTTTACATGTAAATTTACCATGACAAATGAAAGTAGCCCCTCGATAAGTGGAATAGATTTTTTCGTCGGAGTAGCAATATGTACACACATATTTACTGACATTAGTCGCATTTTTCATGGTAAACCTTTATAAGTGAAATGGTGACCATATCAACCTCTGTAAGCGAAATAGTGAGTCTTTTCTACCCGCCCATCACGACTCATTCTTGCTTGATCTTGTCAATTCATGCCTCTTTACCAAGATTGACGTTTTCACTTCTTACACAATAAGTATACTGTAGGGGAGCATGGGGAGAACTGAGACAGGGGAGCAATGAGACAGTGCTGATTTAGCCGACACTACAAACTATAAATGGCAACACTGCATCACATATTCATCACTATCCAGTAAGCTAACACTATCGTAGAAAAATTTTCAGTTCTATCGATTAGTAGCTGTGATATTGATAACGTGATGGAAATTTGGTCAATTTTTTAGTTTTCAGCATTTACGAAAAAATGTTCACAAGAAAGAAAATTTGTATTTGCGAAGTAAATCATATCTTTTTTAAAATATGATCTATTTAGTAACCAAACTGTACCAAAACCGTTTTTTTTCAGGAAGTTGTTTTCGAGTTATAAGCGATTGAACATTTTTGCCGCATTAGGGAGCAATGAGACGATTTTTTAGATGAAATATCGGAAATTTTCGTTGATGCAGCATTTTTGCGATGTATGAATATCTTACCCACCGAAACTGAATAAATGTGTTGACTACTATACATTGAACACCTACAGGACATTTTTTTGAACCAAACTTGAAAACCATCCCGCAGAGAGGCCTTATCAGTTGCCCAGTTTTTGTCTCATTGGTCCCTATTTACAATTTTCCCAACTTTTTTTCCCCTCTTCAATTTCAGAATGTCAAGTTTAATTTAACAATTGTAATGTCCATATAAAATAAATTTATACTTTTTTGTACTATGTAACATGATCATTTGATTGAATTTTCTGTATTTCATGTGTTGTCTCATTGTTCCCCATGTGTTGTCTCATTGTTCCCCATGCACTGTGTCAATGCTCCCTTTGAAATTCTCGTGGGGTGATATGAGACAAAATTTTTGAAGGGCTGTAGGATTTTTAGAAATGGCCCGAGGAAGTTGAATTTCTGAGGGTTTGTAGTTCAGTCACGTAACTATAGGTTGCAATTATTCAAAGCTTTCCATAGTGGTTCTACGTCATTTTACAACGGTTTTCCAAAAAGTGTCTCAGTTCTCCCCATGCTCCCCTACACATATGAATGCAGTTTTACAGTGCAAAAATTCGCCAAAAACAGCGTTCATTATGAACAAGAAACGATAAACAAATATTTTAAATGGAAATTAAACTTTTTTGGTAGAAAAACTCGTTACATAATTGAAAATTAGACAATTACTGTATTTTAAATGAAAATTAAAATTTTTTGGTAGAAAAACTCGTTAATTGAAAATTTAGCTGACGATAACCTGCGTAACTGAAAATCCCGCAAACTGAAAAACTCGATAACTGCAACATTTCTTCTCTTCCTTTCGGATTTAACTTATCGAGGTTTCACTGTATTATATTTTCTTTTGAGATAAAAATAATGTACCTAGTCTGCTAAAGGGACCCACGTCTCGTCGAAATTTCAAAGGTCTTCAACATTTCATCTTTTAATGTATATTTTGAACCATTTAAAACTTTAATTCAGGTCCGTAACGAAGAAAATTATTGAGGGAGCGAGTGTCAAAATTTTCCAACTGTTCATAACACTATGAGTCGCGAGATTTTTATTTATTGTTGTTTCTAGTTTGAGATTAGCTTAAAACAGATTAAAATCAGACTTAAAAAGTTCTAGCTTCTCCATGACACAAAATGAATAGAAAATGAATACGTAAACGAAAATTGAAATCGTTCGACTTGAATTAAAAATGACTTTTCAACGGAACCCTAAAAAGTTCTTTGAGTTTTTTGTCTATTATTTTTTATTTTTTTTCACACCAACGAAAGAGGAAAAGGGTACAACGGTTAAAGGGAAACTATGTACACAGTGAAGAGGAAATTAATTTAAGTAACGGCATTTTAGATGAGACGAAAATGTGAAAAGTTTAAAAGGGCCGTTATTAAGGCTTACTAATTAATTTTTATGTGAACTGAACAGAAAACAAAGGAAATGAGTGGGAGTGATGAATAGCAGCTGAAAATTTCCTGCTTTCTTGTCTCCTTTGAAGGAATGTGGCAGGTAGTTGCTATACGTATAATATTTTCTTGCTGTTGACTGTGTCTAATAATTAATTAATTTAGATTTGAGCCCACGTTTATGATGCTGGTGAGCAGATACAAAGAAAAGTGTACGTTGCGATTTGTATAGAAATTTCGGTATAGAAAAATGTTTGGGTGAAACTGTTCTCTCAAAATTTTAGGAAGAAAACAATCTGGTAGGGCTAAAGAGGACATAACATTCATTCATAACACTCACTGATTGGACTGACTACACGTGACTTGGCACACCATAATTAATATAGAATGTACAAAGTAAAGTTTTCTAATATGATGACCAGGAGAGAAAAATGATTGTTGGGCACCAGAGGCACATTTCATGATTCCAGGTCACGTATATCGGACCCAGGACCCCCTCAAACCTACCCTTTTCAGGATGCAATATACTGTATAAAAATACATTCATGCTTCTTGTTAGTCTGTCGGCCTTATCTCTTTTATTTTTTGCTTGTATTATTTACTTACACGAGTAAAAATCCTGTAAACAAATTCAGTTTCTAAGCATTTTTACAGAAAATAATAAAAATTCTCAAAAAATCCTAAACATTTTGAAAATCCTTATAAAAATATTCACACTTTCTCATAGAGGCCAAATATCCTTAAATAAGGATAAATCCTTGGGGTTGGCAGGCCTGCTATCATGTGGCCCGGAGTCGAAAACTGAGAAAACTCACCTTAAAATTATATTCTTTTCTAGAATTAGGTTCAGGGTGTGGATATGATCCTTTTTTTAGAGCCAGCCTGCTTGACCGCTTTATTAAATTGTGGATTGTGATACATCTTTCTTTCTTTTTTTTTTTTTTTAAATATATAATTTTCCTCCGAATTTTGCCCACTTTGGAAACCGAGCCACCCACTTTAGAGTCAGAAGTTTTCAAAATTATCAGAAATATGAAATCAAATAAGGCCCCGGGCCAAGATGGAATTGACAGTGAGCTATTAAAGGTTCTAGCAGGAGCGATGCTCTCACTAACTTAAGTCTTCCCTGTTTCTGACATTCAAGAAGCAATGTATACTGATCAGGAGACTGACACGAATGAACTTTTTTGTATCTGCTGCCATCTGCCACGTTTGCCTTTTTTTCTTTTCTTTTTTTAATGGATTTTATTTTGCTCATTTTCAGTTGTCGAACTCACTATGAGGCGATAAAGTAGGAAATTCAATCTTCTCGTAGTGTTGTATTCCATTCAAAATTGGTTTCCAGACCACGTGCATGAAAATAACTTCGAATATAAAAACAAAAATAGTTACAATTCTCCACGGCGAAGTTTAGGTTTTGGGCCCTTAAACTGAAACCCTGATGGGGTATTTGAACAAAATTCTCTGAAAAGCCTCTATCTTAACGCTCACATTTTCCACTTCATTGCTGTTTGGTGAAGTGGTCACGTGCCCGCTTCGCAAACCCTGCATCTCGAGTTCGACTCCCGTCAACGTCGAAAAGCTAGAACATTCGACTACCCCCACTTGCAACCTAGTGAACACAGCGACTAGAATATCAATCGAGGTGGAAACATAACGCATCCTGTAACCCCCGCCAGTTCACACGCGCAAAGCATTACAGTCGCAGGTCGTGTTAACACCAGATCAGAAAGATTGGTATTGTGCGTGTGCACGTCGTAGACAGCTTACTCGGCATCGTGAAACACGTAGCTAGTAAGCGAACTGCGGCTGCACACTCTTCGACATAGAGAAGGAAAATTGTAACGCAACAGAACTGTGGGGAAAGCAACGACAAACTACCCCGACTAACCTGCCCAGAAGAGGTCAGAAGCCGCGATCGCCAATGCCCGGCATCGGATACGGCGCCCCTGAAGAAGAATAAAACAAGGGATCAAGTTGATATTACCAACTATCGCTCGATCTTTCATCGGTGATTATAAGTTGAATCAAGAACGATAACGTCGGAATTGCAGTATTCAGGCATTGCTGACGTCACTGTTGTTCTTTGAAGGACAGCCAACGTTTCTATCGCCACTTTTAAGTTACTGAAATTTATTCTCTGGTAAGAAATTGAAAAATTCAAAATACAGTGAAATCTCGTTAACGAAGCTGAAGGGACTGAAATTTATATTCGAAATGACAAGTTTTTGAGATATCGAACTTCGAGAAAAGTTCTCAGAAGTCCGAGTTATCAGATTTCGAGATAAATACGTAAAATTTCGACTTACCAAGTTTTTCTTTGGAAAATGAAAAATTAATGCAGTACAGCATAGGTACATATAGGTACGAGTATGTATCTTAAAAATAGTTTATAGTTGTTTTTTGTTGCATATTTAAAATCTTGTCCTCTCGAGTTTGCTGCCTACTTTAAATAACATATCAAATGTCGTGTCCTAGGGGTCTGATTGGCCGAGTGGATAGCGCGCTAGTCTCGGAATCCGAAAGTCCCGGGTTTGAGCCCACGTGGCAACTCGCTACACTTGACCTAGGCCAGTTTTCCGGCAAGATAAGAAGAGGGTTAAGACAGCCCTAACAGCCTCCCCGACGTCTCTGGAGTAATGCTCAAAAGGGCGAATTCCAGGGCTCAGGTTGAGAATAATATTTCCGGCCACTGGTGCGAAACTCGAAAGGGTAGTTTTCGGGGCCGGGGAAGCGGTGAATGTCGTGTCCTCGATATCCGCAGAGGTCTCAAAGTAACCCCTCAAGTACATATTAAGTGCTGCTTCGCCTTCCTTGAAATTGAAGAACTTCGAATGAGTGACTCCTTCGCTACTGTCCACTTCTCCTCTTTCATCTGCTTCATTGAAACACAGGAATGTCAAATATTGAACAAGAAAGTATCGATTAATATCGAGTAGGTGTACAGAATTATCGATAAGTATCGATACTATCGATACCGTCACCTTGCCAGGCTGAGTGCTGAAACAGAATTGGTAATTCGAAGTCAACAAATAAATTAAAAAAAATATGAAGAATCAGAATACTGGTAACCACCTACTATCTATTTTTTACTGCATAAAATTAAAGTTTTGGTTCAAAACGGTTAGGTAAAATTAATGGTAAGAATTATAAACTAAAAATTGGAATACGTGAAGGAACTAACGAGAACGAATCAAAAATTCAAGTGCGCAACCAAGGAGGGGGCCAGGGGGCTATATCCCCTAATTCTTCGAAACTTGTTCAAAATCACTTTTGAAACGAAAAAAATTGACGCCGATGGCTTGATGAGGTTACGTTGCGTCGTAGGTTCTACGAACTTACAGCTCATGAAAATAGGTAGGTACCAAATCGAGCTTTCACCCCTGTTCAACTTTTTTTTTCTTTTTCTTTTGAAATTTTTATGTTTTTGCTTTGGCACAGAAACGCAAAAAACGATACTTCTTGAGCGTTACCTTTGAGCATTACTTGCAGCAGCGTTACTTTTCAAGTGTTATTTTGGAGCAACACAAAAAAAATCAGCTGATCGAGAGCTTTTTGACACATAAATGAAAAAAGTGTTTCTTTTTGAGCGTTACTTCTGAGACGAGAATCGAAATCAAGTCTCTTCATGGCGACAGTTCAGTTCAGTGGTTGACATTTCTATGGAAATTTCTATTAACAACATGGCTGCAGACTGGAGTCGGGCAGCAACAACACGGCTATTTAACATTGAGCGTTAC
Organism: Acanthococcus lagerstroemiae; assembly: GCA_031841125.1. Taxonomy (NCBI): domain Eukaryota; kingdom Metazoa; phylum Arthropoda; class Insecta; order Hemiptera; family Eriococcidae; genus Acanthococcus; species Acanthococcus lagerstroemiae. The sequence continues at coordinate 34,617,405 of CM063108.1, read as the reverse complement.
GGGGATTTCAAGAGAAGGAAGATTCACCTCGAGATACTGCGGATTTTGAGAAAACGGATTTCGAGTTAACAAGATTTCACTGTACATTGAAAATGTGGCCAAAAGTGCTTCTTGAAAGTTTCAACTTTTCAATTTTTCCTTTTCAAGTGACGATCCCCGGAAGAGACTATTTTTGCCTTATTTTCAATGGCTAGCTGCCGTTACAAATTTGCATCCCTGAGCCCTTTTGTAAAGGTCGGGCCTGGGACGAACATCCCCAGCTGCTCTTCGTCCGGCCAGTTGAAAAAACGCTGTACCACTATTTCCAGTTTCCCCGCAGCGTTCCTTCGAGCGCACTTAATTTTTGTTTTATTTTGTTCCGTACACCTTAACATGTATGGATGCGTATAGCTTCATTAACATAGCGTACGATTTGTCGGCAGGTACCTACGCCTATGTGGACATGTCGTCGGGAACCCTCGGCTCGTTGGCATTAATGGAGAGTGTGCCCATCAATCCTCCACCACCGGTGCACGGAGATCCGCATTCTCCTCATTACAATTCCTGCTACGTAAGTTTCCTCTTCGAAGTTCATTTCATAAAAAAGAGAAAAAAAAAGAGTATTTCGAGCCAAAAACGCGTAGGTTTTAAACAATATTCTTCGTCGACGACTGAAAAAGCAAAAAATCGAAAAAGAGTTTCCACTTCGTCGCGCAGAATTCGTCCAGCTCGTTGGCCGTGATTTGCATTAAATTAAAAAATCAGCGTCAGCATAGCCGAACTCTCCATCGAGTTTGGGTTGGTAATTAAAAAAAAAAAAAAGGGAAAAAATGTAATCTACGAAGCAGGAAGGGAAGTAAAGTGTATCGACTTGTAGAGCATATTTCCGAACTCTTTCTGCTCGCGACAGACTAAAAGGTATTGAAGTTTCTACTTTTCAATTTCGTTAAGCTAGGTAATATAGTCATTCTTTTTTTTTCCCTCTCCATTTCTACTTTTAAGGCAACGAAGTTGACTTATTTCTTTTTGATTTCGAATTAGGTTTTTCGTAGGTAGGTATTTCTCTTTCAATACGAAATCAAATTACGTTTCGATATTGAGCCTTTGACTGGAAAATATAAACATAAAAAAATGCGCTTTCGATAGTCCGGTATTCACCCGGCATCGGTATATTCCTTTTAGCTGATGTCAAAATCAGCTATTGACATAAATATCATGTCTACTACTAACTGAGCTACCCGCGACTTCGTTGGTAGTGCACAATAATTATGGCTAAAATTATTATTTTTCTCAACGGTAATTGATCTGTCTAAACGTTCAGATTGTATTCTACTTCAAAAGAAACGAAACTTCATACATGGGCAGGAGGGCAGAAGTAGGAGTAAAAATTGATAACTCTTCACCACTCGCACGACATAATATTCTTGTAATCTTCCTGTGAATATTGACCCAATTCCTTCTAAATTTGGTATTCAAAAGTATCGAAGTACTCGACTTCGAACTTTGATTCTCCCGTGTACCATGCACACGACAGAAAGCTGTCCAGATAATTGATACATGTACTTTTTTTTTCTCTATTTGAAATCAATTAAATCACTTTGATTTCAATTAGAAGTATACTATCAAAATTTGAGAAATTTTGAAGACTAAATAGCGCTCCCTTTTGCCCTTGAAAATTTGGAACTCGTTTGCAAATACTCCAAAACGTTTCAAAATGTTCTGGAAATGTTCTAGTTTATTTTTTTTATCACAGGTTAAGGGGCAACACTGACGCGTTCGGTCGTACCCCACCTCAACTTAAATATTATCGAAACCACTTCGACATAATACTTCCATCTTCCCATAGATAGCGTTACGGGTGCCGTTTAATTGGGCGCGGATGATTTGGCGCAGCGGATTCAGCGTAGGCACCTCTAGGCGCAGAAAAATTGGGCGCACATTTAATTCGACGCGTAAAAATTTCTTTAAAAGATAAATTTCAAAAGAAAGATTTTTATAAACTAAACTCATCATATGTTAAAATCATCCCTGCTTTATTTTTAACAATCAATTCCTACAAGTTATGCGCTATTGCTCGCAGGTATTCGATGGTCCTTCTGCCATCGTAGTCTAGGACAATTTCTTTTTATTCGTTCTTCGTGGTCGACGTGCTTCTTCTTTTTCGGTGGGGGTGGCGCCGTGACACTCTCCAGGTGTTATAGTGTACATCCCGCACGGCCGGCAACTTCTATATAGCGTGTGTAGCAAATGCTACGCATGGCAACACCGGGGAAATTATTGAGAGGTATACATAAAGAGAAGCTTCAGTTCTCAACTCGCAAAAGTGAAGTGCAAGCTGCAGAGTGTCTGCATAAAGAAAGTGAAAAGGAAGCTTGTGCTCAGGAGTGAGAGCGTTTGCTTCTGGAAAAAGGTTTCCCTTGGTGTTGCTATGCATAAAGAGGAGTGTTAACTTCAAAACTGAAGCTTTTGCTCGCGAAAAAATGCATCTAGTCCCGAGTAGACTTCTTTTCGAAAAACACGTGCAGTTATCATCTTCGAGAAGATTCCTTCGATTTCAGACCGAGGAATTTTATCGAAAATATTAAGGAAAATTTCCGATCATCTTCGAAGAATTTCATCGAACATCACCGAAAATTGAAATCTCCGACGATTTCAGGACAATTTTGTTGAAAATTTTAAGGAAAATCTCCAACGATACCAAAGGATTTTATTGGGAATAATAGCGAAATATCTAGTTTTTTAAGTATTACTTCAGAAAAAAGTTCAATTATTTCCAGGGATTTTCATCTCAAATTTCTGGGATAAATTATCGATGATTTCCGAAGATTTTCGTCAGAAATATTCGGGGAAAGTCTCCGATGATTTCTAAGGAATTTTATCAGAAATCGTTGAGAACAATCTCTGGGAATTTCCGGGGAATTTCATCGGAAATCTTCAAAGAAAATTTCCAATGTTTTACGAAAAATATCTTTAAATAACTTCCGATAATTTTTAAAGAATTTTATCGAAAATATTTCGGAAAAATCCGATGGTTTTTGAAAAGATTTTTATCGGAAATCATTAGGTGAAATCCCTGATGATTTCCAGAAAATAATTTCATTAGAAATCTTCAAAAAGGATCTCCGATGATTTTCGACGAATTTCATCGGAAACTTTTGGAAAAATTTCAGAACATTTCCGAAGAATCCCATTGGAAATTGTTAGAAAGAATTTCTCATGTTTTCCAAAAAGTTTTATCAAAATTCTTTCAGAAAATTTTCTCAGATGATTTCGAAAGAATAATTTCATTGGAAATCGAGAAGAATCTCCGATAATTTTTAAGGAATTTCATCGGAAATTTTTGGGAAAAGATTCCTGTAATTAACGAAGAATCTGAGCGGAAGTCTTTAGAAAAAATTGTCAATGTTTTCCAAAAAATGTCATCAAAATTCATCGAGAAAATTTTCTGATAATTTTCGAAGAATTTTATAGGAAATATTCGGGGGGAAAACTCCGATGGTTCTTTGAAGACTTTAGGAAATGTTCGATGATCTTCGAAGAATTTCATTGGAAACCTTCGAAAAGAATCTCCGATGATTTTCAAGGAATTTCATCGGGAATGATTCCGATTTCCGAAGAATTGAGACTCTTCCCCACTCATGCGATGGGATCAGAGATTTTCCCCGAAGATTTTTCTAACATTTTTCGGAAACCGTTGGAAATTTTCCGAAAATTAGTGGAGATTATTTTCTAATATTTCCAGTGACATTTTTTTGAAATCATCGGAGATTTTTCTCAAATTATTTTTGATAAAATTCTTCGGAAATTGTGGGTTGATTTCCAAAAAATTTCATCAAAAACCTTCCGGAAATATTTCTGATTTCATCGCATGAGTGGAGAATAGTCTCAATTCTTCAGAAATTGTCGGATTTTTTTCTTCAAAAATTTCCGATTAAAAATCATTGGAGATTTGTCTCGAAGATTTCCAATGAAATTATACTCTGGAAATCATCGGAGATATTTCCTGAAGATTTTCGATAAAATTCTTTCAAAAACCATCGGAGTTTTTTCCCAAATATTTCCCACGAAATTCTTCATAAATTATCGGAAAATTTTCCTGATGATTTTTGAAGAATTTCTTTGGAAAATATTGGAAATTGTTTCTGAAGACTTCCAATGAAATTCTCCGGAAAGGATTTCCGAAAAAATTCTGAAATCATCGGAGATTTTCCTCGAAACTCTTCGAAAATGATTGTAAATTTTCCCCTAATATTTTCGATTAAATTCTTCGGAATTTATCTTCGGAAATCAAAGGAATCTTCTCGGAGATTTCTGATGAAATTCGTTGGAAATTATCGGAGATTTTCCTCGAAAATTATTTCATCGTTTTGTTCGTTTGGTGCGTTTTCCACCTGTACATTGTTTTCGCTTCTTGGAATGATTTTCGATTTAGAAGAAGTTCCTTGGACACATACGTCGGCTGGTAATAACTTGAACAAACGGTGTTATCCTTGAAGCACTCGCTTTATTTTGTGGGTGGAGCGTTCGCTTTGAAGTGAAAAGAAAAAGCTTATCCATACGGTTTGAAGCAATACCTTAAATTTCTATCTGAGGAGCTTGGTTCCAAAGTGGACTTTATCAAAAATCCACTTTTTTCATGAGAAGCGAAAAACTGGAACGGACTGACCCATTAGTTCAGAACAGCTGTAATTTGGTATAAATATCCGAAGGCATGATAGAAAAATAGCCCACAATGTCCCCCAATTTTCCTTACACGAGGGAAATATACCACTTTCAATTTAGATAAAGAAGGTTTTAAGTCCAATGTTCATTTTTTTTTAAATTTCTAAAAATTAGGTGTTTACCTTTCTTTCTTCTCCTTATTTTTGGTCCGCATCGCTTCCATTCAAACTTTCCTCCGTGAAATACTTAATCTGCGGTTCTGTTTCTCTACAGCCGACTGTTTTTTGGGGAATATTTTGGGTAAAAAATTACGAAAAACATGGAAACAACTTCAAGTTTTCACTCAACTAACGCAGAACATATCATCTTACAGTTCACAAAGGTGGGCTTTTTATCAGTAAACAAACAACAAATCCGCCTTGGCAACAAACCTTTCTTTGTCTACTGGATAAAGACTGGTTTGCTTCCAACGCACCACTTTGAGTGCGTTTCTCTCCCGGAACGAGGCATTGTCGGATGACGGTGGTAGGTTCATCTGGTAGGCCATCACGACAACTACCCGAAACCATATCAAACTCATTTTTGCCAAAAATATAAAGTTCACTTTGGAACTAAGCTTTCTACTTTCCCTTCGGAGCGAAGACTCTCACTCCACTCTTTTGCTTCGACGTTAAAGCTTAATTTTTATGCATACGGCCTAATACGATAATAAAACGTTATTGTGTAAAATCAGTGTTGTTTTTTTTTTCGCTACACGTGGGATTATTAAAAGTTGCCGGCCCTGACATCCCGAGCCTTCTGTGCCCGTTTTAACGTACAAATAAACCGCCCAATGGTAGGGTGCGAGAAACCAAATTCGACCCGCAAGCGCTGATCCAGCTTCGGCACAGTTATTTGTACGCGGATCGTTACCTAGAGTTTGTTGGTAAATATTCCACCACGGAATACGAAATCGTGTTTTTTTTCCCCCTCTCCTGAGAGGTCGCTCAATGTACGGTTATTCTCGAAGTAGTTCATCAAATCCTCCAACATCGGCCTCTTCTACTACGCCAAGTTACTCTACGCGCCGAATCGGCTGCGCCAAATCATCCGAGCCGGATTGAACTAAGCCCAGCGTTGCGTCCGGTGTTTTTCGAAAATCAGTTATTATTAATTTATTAATTCATAATTTGTTCTGAAATCTGTCTCATATTCTAAGGCAGATGAGGGGCTATAAGATATCACCATCGCCAGCAGCCGGCAGTGGGCGGTTGTGCTAGAAAATGAGCACACAACCCCCCCCCCTCCTCTCCCCCTCCCACACTTTTCCTTTTTGTCACGCGGGAACTCGAGCCGAAATAAATAAAGTATTATTGATGAAATTTACGTGAGAGGTAGAGAACTAATTCTACAAGAATTGCGTAGTTTTTGGTGAAGATCGGTTGCGTAGTTTTCAAGATTTTCGCGAATTTTCTCCACGTTTTTTCGAGCCCGTGAAGTGACGAATCCGGTCGGTTAAAAAGAGAGCTACAGTCCGGGTATTTTTTGGTTGCGTTCGGTCGAAATCTAGTCCGTGAAGGGACGACACATCCAGCGGGCAACAAAAGGGGGAAGTGTTTATTGACACCTTCCCGGTAGAGCGTTGTAATAATAACGGATACGTCCTGAACAAGGGACTGAAATATACGTGTATTTTTGATCACTTTTCTCGGACACTTTATGGTCTTGGTCACGATGCTCTCCCATCAGGAAAATGTTAATACACTTAATGGTCACGTGATTTATACATCGGCGTTTTTTGCCAAGGTGAATTGATGATACGTGTGAGCAGTGGCGGATCTACGGGGGGGGGGGGAGTTTTGGTGGTTCGTACACCCCCTTCGGGCCGAAGAAGAAGAGAAAAACATTGCGAATATTGAGTTTTTCTCCTGTTCTTGAGTATCTGCGGCACTACAGTCTACAATATTCATTTTGAAACGATTTAATTACATTATGAAACTTGTCTTCAGAAACTATTTAAAATTACATCCATCTCGGTTTTTTAGGGGGCGGAGGTGGAAAAAATTTTATTCTCAAAACACCCTCCTTGGAAAATTTCTACATCCACCACTGCGTGTGAGGAGTAAAAAAGTTTAATTTATAATTAAGTAAGTTGTTATCGAGGAGGCGCAGTTTTCAGTTAGTGGTTATTCTTCAGAAACTGAGAATATTTTTGTTAACAACACATTTTGAACCATAATTTTCGATTTTTGAGGGGGAGGGGGATGTTTTTGGTTACTTAATAACATCCGCATCAAATCTCACCAATCCAACTCAGACAGGACAGTTGCAATCTTCTGAAGGGGAAAAGTATAAGAAGGTGTTTATCGTCCCTGATGTTACCATCTTTTTTTCAAATTTGCTCTCAATCCGAGCCCTGGAATACGCCCTTCGGAGCATTACTTCAGAGATGCCGGGGAGGCTGTTAGGACTCTCTCAGCCTTTCCTTGTGCGAAAAACGCTAGTCGAATCTGGCGAGTTACTATGTGGCTCGAACGGACTCGGATTCCGAGACCAACGCGATATCCATTCGACTAACCAGACCCTATTGATGTTACCATCTTTTTTTCAAATTTGCTCTCAATCCGAGCCCTGGAATCCGCCCTTCGGAGCATTACTTCAGAGATGTCGGGGAGGCTGTTAGGACTCTCTCAGCCCTCTTCCCTTGTGGCCGAAAAACCGGCCTAGGTCGAAATCTGGCGAGTTACTATGTGGGCTCGAACCCGGGACCTCCAGATTCCGAGACCAACGCGATATCCATTCGACTAACCAGACCCTATTGATGTTACTATCTTGTCCCAATACCTGCTAAATTAAAAAGAATTTTTGTTTCTTGTTATTCTTTCCTAATAAAGTGGTATTAGGTATTATTCAAAAAGATCGGAAGTATACGTTAAAAAGTTCAGTTTGCTGTCAGTGGTTTCACGTTTCCAGAAAGGGATGGCGTAAAGTTCTGTTGCATGGGTTTTCAGTCCACTGTGGTGGTCAGTTTTTGACTGGTACAAAGATATATATCTTTAAAATTTTGTGGCACAACACCTGGCAATACTTATTCAGTTTTAATCCCTGAACACGATCCAGGTGCCAAATCGTGGTCACGAGTGCATGTGATAGCGCAATTTTCAAAAATTCCCTGGGAAGGGAAATTCTTGAAGCTATTTTGTCCTTAGTTGTGGATATCAGTGCTTTTGCCATGGACAAAAGTTGCCCCCTCCCTAAATTTTGAAACTCAAATTCTATAAACTTGTTGAATATTCTCTATTGCATGTAAACTAAGCATTATAAAAAAAAAGAAGTCACCTTAATATTCAGAACGGTGAATCAATCCTAAATTTCCTAAAATATAACGAAGGAGCGTACTTTCATAAGTTTTCCCTCGGTGTGACACGCAGGGACGAAAAGAAGGGGGCCAAGCCTCCGCCGGAGCTGGGAAATTTTAGTAGATGGATCAAAAGTTGAAAAAATCCAACTAGTCACCGTTTTTTTTCCCCTGCCAATACAAACAAATTTTGATACGTGGAAATTTTGACTTGAGTCAGTTGGGAATTTAACAACATTTACCACTCCAGAAAAAACTCTTCACTGCCTCCCTGTGTGACAGTGAATTATTTGTGCAATTTCTAAAATACAATGAAAAGACACAATTTCGCAATTTTTTTCTGAAATCTTTTTTTAGGAGGAGGGGGAGGGGAGGGAAGACATATTTCTCTTTTTATAATTTGCTCTCAACCCGAGTCCTGGAATCCGCCCTTTCGAGCATTACTTCAGAGACGTCAGGAAGGCTGTTAGGGTTGTCTTAGCCCTCTTCTCGTCTGGCCGAAAAACTGGCCTAGGTCGAAATCTGGCGAGTTGCTACGTGTGGGCTCGAACCCGGGATTTCCGGATTCCGAGATGAACGCGATATCCATTTGTCCAACCAGACCCCTGAGGGGAAGACATATTTACGGGGGAAAGCATTTTTTTCGGCTGAGAAAGGAAGGGAAGATTTTTGAGATAAGACTTTTTTAGCTGGAAGCTTTTTTCGGGGGAGAGGAATTTTTGCTTTCCAGTTTTTTTTTTCTATTTTTTTCTTTTGTTTTTTTTTTTTCTAATATTTTGTTGTATTTTTTTTTTCATCTGTAAAAGGCTTAAAATTATTTTGAAAATAGACTATGAGAAAGCTTATATGCCCGAGTCTCCTCCTGGAACTGAATATTTAATGGATAACATGTTTACCTATGGAGAGTCCAAAGCATTGCTCGGGGATAATTTTAACTTCAAACTTACCGCACTTCCAATGATTGGAATTGGAAGGGAACCGGGGGGATCATTCTTGTCATTTAGCAAAATTTACGAATAGTGTCCATTTCGTAGTGTGAGTGAACTTGGTAATGGAAAATTTACGAAGGTAAGAAGATTAAGTCAGATTTTTCTTTCCTGATCTGTAATATTTGGGTGTCCTTCTAATATGCGCTCTACCCGTGCTATGCGATCTACATATGTATGTATGCATTCTACCAACATAATATTTCTTTTCCAGTATGCATTCTACCGTTGTAAGCCTGTTAGCGTTACCCAGGAGACACCACAAGGAGGTCGGCTTACAAGTTCCCCAAAAATCTACCACGAATAGGGTTTGTCAAAATTCACCAAATTATAGCACGAACTTTCAACAGCTTGTGTGACGGCATCAGTGTCTGGGTCGACGTAATTTTCTTGGTGATTAATCGTGGAATGGTCGAATCCTTTCTTGGGACACCGCATTACTGGCACCCATTCGCCGCTGCGATATTTCCTTCGTTTCTGAATCATCTCGGAGCCGCATGCACTTACGACAGGGATCGTGATTTCCATCACCACCAAGAAGTAGATGGTCTTGCAAGAAATGGACACAAGCTGCTTCCGAACTCACGACGTTAATATGAAAATTCTTCAGTAACATAATGGTCGACGTACAAATGACTACACAGCACAATTTTAGTAGACAAGTATAACTGGTGGGAGGTAGGTCCGAGTATTAACCCTTATGTGTGCGAGACATTCTCTACGAGTTTCAATGCAACGCTGTCCTCAAGTTATGATATGAACAAAAAGATTTGCATACTTACTTCCTGTTGGTAGAGCGCATACTTACGAAAGTTTCAAGAAGACCAGAGCTCGGCCCACACCATCGAACAGGAGGAGAACTTTGTACCATCCTAGGAGAGCTGCTGCAGCTGCGTTGCGGACCCACCGGCAGGGCTAACCCGTCATCACCACCTGCCAGCGTCGACACGCAGACGTAAGAGGTGAGTGGAAAGGCAGCGCGTCTGGCCGTGGGGGACCTGAATTCCAGGCGAGCGCTCAGGGAGTGCGGACCTCGGTCAGTAGGGAACCCCATGGTGGCCCTGGTAGGACGCGCGCACCGTTGCGGCACGGAGAAATGTGGGCTAGGGTCTGGCTCCAAGGCGTCCCTCCGGTCACTGATGCGATATACTCGGAAGGGTAGTTTCCGGGACCGGGAGTGCGGTGTCACAAGGGCCACTTTGGCATGCGTGCATCGCCCTACGTCCCACCACACCATACTACGAAGGTTTGTATGTCGGTAGAGCGCATATTAAAATGGCACCAATATTTGTTATTACTACCGTGATTTGATGTGTGTTCTGTTCACAATCGGAATAGGAGAAGGGGAGAATGATACGCTCACATCAGTTGTATCATTTTTTCACATTAATGAAACAATAAATTGGAAGTAAATTTCGAAATCAGTGGTTATTCCCGATAATTGAGAGATAATAATGTATAAATAATTAGAAGCAACCGATTAATCAAATATACTTGCGACGACCATTTTTGTACTGGCTACTTTCTGCGTAGCATGATGAGAGCGTCTAACAAGTATCTTTTGTCTTCGGCATTCCTGTACTTTCGATACGTAATATTTTCAAAGCCACGTTCTTCTTCTTATTATTCTCATGACTCACTCTCCTTTTTCTCCCTCGATCGGCCAGGTAGGATATCGATCCAGTTCAGTGATAGCTTATGCTTAGCACTCACGCAGATCTGTTTTTACCATTGGTTGATCAACATACGCGCTTTTTCTACGAATTCTCGTTCTTTGACTTCGAATGCCCTCATTGCGGTCCGGACTAAACATTTCTCTCGTGCAGGTTGCGAAAACCCGTCATAATCGATGAATTACATAATAACCAATTATTTGCCAATATTTCTTTAGTTGTAAATAACCGGCTAGTCATAAATAATCGATTGCCGAAAACTGGGGTAACTTCGGATTTGTGGAGAAACTCCGGACACTGCCGGTTTTATACAGCGTCTCAGCTTTTATTTGACACCCTAGTTAACGAAGAAATAACGCATCTAACCAGTGTTACTCCAGTTCTAGCAATTTCCGGAGTTCCCCCACAAATCCAAAGGTACTCCAGTTTACAGTACTGTAAATCGGGGTGACTTTGCCGATTTTCATATTGGACCATATTACTGGCTCTGTGACGAATACAAATGTATTTTAACACTTCTAAGCGCATAGATCGATGAAGGGACATAGATACAGCACTTCCGAAACCAGTGAGACGTACCACAGGCTGAAATAGGTGGCAAAGGTAGACTGTTTTTTAAGCACAGAAAAAGTTCCGAAATAGTAACCTGATAAATAAGGTCTGTGGAATTCAGCCAGGCACTCGCAGAAAAATTATTGTAGTGTCAATTTAAAGCCTGAACTGTCAGCTTACTAAGGATGTACGAGTAGGCATTTTCCAGTCTGGAATTACAAAGTATAAGAGAAAAACTGCCTTGGGGTGAATTTGCCGCATGCCAATTTCTGTTGTTATCAGTTTGAAAAGTTACAATTCGCGACGAATTTCCGACGTTATTTTGGAGTTTTGAATTTAACTAGGAGTCATTCAACGTTGTTTTGAGATACCAAGAACATAAATATAAGACAAGTAGGGTGTCGCACCTGTTCTGGTTATACCCGAGAAACACTTGAAGAGTGTCTAACAGAAAATTCGAAACGGCGATATGACCAGAGCCGAAGCTTCAGCCAAATACAAGATACCAGTTAAAACAATTTATAATTATCTTCACAAAACAGATACTTATATCCATCAAAATCTGGGAGGACGAGTAATATCAAAATAGAAAAAACGAACTTCACTACCTCTGAAAGATGATTTTGATTACATGAAATTTGCTGCCATCAAGAGAGTTCTACCTGAGCCCGTTGAATCCCGAGGAATATTTATCTTTCCCGAAGACGTAATCCACCTTGACTGCAACTTTTCTTTTGTTTTTATGGCCTTTCAACATAAATTTTGAACATTTTCACTAATTTTCTATGCATTTCTTACGTACCGGCAATGTCACCCCGTGCGCAGATAACTTTGCCGATTCATCTTTACACTTTTTTAGGAGAGGAGAGGAAGAGGGAAATTTGGATTCCCCTAGCTAAATTTACTCCCAAAGCTTCACCCAATCCGGAACAGGTTTTAGATTTCCTGTATCTCCAACAGACCACGCGCTACAGTTGTTCGAAGGTTGAAAACATCAAAATTTTCGGCAAAGTCACCATTAGAATAACTTATCAATTAAGAATAATTAGTCAACTAATGTGAAGGTTCACTTTCAAAAATGAGCTCTCGTAACGCGTTACTGCGATAAAATTTTTGTCCCATTTTTCTTCTTATCCGCAGTGAACAGCAAAAAAGTCGAATTCCGAGCACAGCTATCGGTGGGCGAATGAGGTATCGTCGAGTTGGTATGCGAGAATCTACACCGGGTTCAGAATCAGAAACCTACGTAGCATTGCAGGGATCTGTTGATTTGAAAGTAAATTCGGTTACGTGTGGGTTACTCGAAAATCCTCCGGCTGCGGTCCCTCCCCCCTTCCAGTTTGATTTTTGTGACGAGCTTTTCTCGTATAATGCGCGGAGAAAATTCGTATTTCCGGTTCGTTATATCTCCGGCGTTTCCGCAGCTCTGGTTAATTTTCGAACCGCAGACGGAACGAGAGAGCGGAGTAGATCAACCGAACAAACCCGAAAAGTAGTATAAAATTCGTTCCGAACTGAGGGGCCGGTGGTGGTTCGCAGCATACGTGAAAATCTTGACGGATGGAGTAGTATAAGCCAATTTCGACGAGCCGGGAGACGTGGAACGAATGGCAAGGGCGAGCTGCCAGAGATGAGGAAAAAGCAGAGAAACAGCTGAAAACGTATAAACCTGTCGTCGTCTACTTAGTTACACCGTGTACATATATATATATATACGTGCTAAAACAATTTTCTCAAACGAGGTTCTTGTCCGCGTTCGCCAAATCGAATTTGCACCCTCGAAAACAAATCACGACTCGTCTCGCCATTTCGTCCCTCCCTCGACTTTGGCACCGGAGTGAGGTGGGCCACCATGCGCGCTGTACACGTGAATTCGGTTATGTAAATTCACCTCGCGTACTTACGATGCGAGAAAATCAATCTGAACGAAAAATTTGTGGTAGCTGGGCGTCGAGCAATACGTAAGCTTAGGGGAAAGTTTCGCTCAGGTATTCGTTGTAAATTGATCAAACGTTCCGTTATCAAAATCGCCGTGCTGTAACGTCAAACCGTCAGCCAGTAATTCGTGCACGCGGCAAGGCTGCGAGAAGAAGGACACCTTTTCTCCCTGTCTCTTATACCTGGGGGTTGTATTTACGAAAGCTGTTCGGCGGGGCTAACCAATAACCCCGCTTACTTCGCTGATTTTAAGCGTCATATCGACTTTGTTGCAGATTTCATTTTTCTACCATAAGTTTGGACCGCACAGCGGCTCGTTGGGGCTGTATCTGAGAGAAGAGAAACTAGACAGTCCGCGGAACAGCTATCGATTGTGGTGGAGCTACGGCAATAAGGGCGACATGTGGTTGAGGCAGGTGGTCACGCTGCCCAACGTCACAGAAAGGTGAGCATTGCATTATATCATTTGGTATTTCTCGGTGGTGGCACAGTGTGTGCCTTTGCACATTGCCGCCTGTATCCCGTTTACAAACGGCTAATTACTATAATGCATTAGAGTATTTCATGGTAAATGCTCCTCCTTTCAGTGAGTAATCAAGAAACTTATCGTGAAAACACGTAAATAGGTTTGTCTAGTCGAACTTTTGAAGGAGCTGAAACGTGTTTGATTTTTGAAATGTTTCATTTTTAACAGAATTAGTTGCATTCCCACATAACCATATCAACGCGAATTCGCCGATCAAAATTGCTGTCATTTTGACATTATTGTTTCGGTATCTAAACCTGTATCAGTCGGTGTGGATTTTAGTCTTTTTTAAACGTGAATTGAACATTGCTTAAGTCCGCGTCAACAAACATAATGACAGAGCTTATCAACAGTCCATTGACATTGGAAGGAATTTGTTTGACGTTCATTGAAATGTCAATTCAGTATCAATTTTACGTTCAATTGGACGTGATTTAGCCGTCTGTTTGCCGTTGACATGAACTACTTAATACCCGTGACACTTTCTGAAGCAATTTTGTCTCTTCAATACTAACCCCGTAAAAAGTTTTGCAAATTTTATCTCTCAAAAAAGAAATATACTTCCAAGTCATTGCCAGTTATAATTTGACAGCAATACTGCCAAAACTTAACATGATTGCCGTGATGCTTCACAAATACTGCCAGAAAAATGAAGAGTAAATACAGTTGGTCCACTTCCAGACAGTACTCGGCTTTGGCATGTAAACTGGCAGTGAATTTGGAGTTTGTGATGGCAGTGTGGTCAAAACTGACAGTGTGCAAGCTGACAGGAAAGCTGGTGCCTGGCAGATTCAATTGGCAGCGAGCTGGTTGTAAAATAACTGAAATACTTTGGCCAAAAAATTGGCGGCCAACTGCTCTGTATTTAAGATGACTAAAATTTTTTCAATTACCACACTATATGTAGGTTCCCCGTTTTGACGTTTATTGAGACGTGAATTCAATTAGCCAAGATTATTCAAACATTTACGTCAGTTTCAGATCTAACTTGAAGTTGTTTGGCCCTCTATTTGACGTTAACATGAACTATGTAATATGTATGTCACTTTTTAAGATGAATTAGTTGGTAAAAATCACTCTCAAGTCGGTATTTTTTCAATACCTATCCACCCTGTAAAGTTTTTGGTGAATTTCATTGCCCAAAAAGATATATACTGCTAAGTCACTGCCAACAGCAACAGAACTGCCGTGATGCCCAACGAATACAACCAGGAAAATGGGAAGTAGATATTACTGGCCTTTAGCTTTGGTAATAGAGTGGGGGTGCTTGGCAGTCAATATGACTGGTAGTGAGCTGACAGTATGTAAACTGGCAGTTAATGGAAGCACAGTCAGAGCTGGCAACGTGTGAACTGGCAGGAGAGTTGGCAGTATAAGAGTGGCAGTATCGCTCATTTAACTGGCAGTGAGTTGACAGTTGAACTACTAAAACATTTTAGCAATGAAATTGACAGTCCATTGCTGTGTTTATGGTCCATAAAGATGGTTCAACTACCATAATCTATGTATTTTACAAAATACTGCGTTGGTAGGGGTTCTTTCTGTATGTAGAGTGTGCCATTCACAATTTCTTCCTCTGTGAATTGGCACACCTTACATACAGAATTTACCAATTTTACTCACATTCTAACATAGACATTAAGTTGGTAGTGGTGCCCACTGTGAAACTTCTATAATTCAAGCCTATTTTATACCAATTTAGCGCTATTTTTATGATCTAATAAAACAAGTTTCGGACAAGTAACATTCAGGGTACCAACTGATAGTTATTTAGTTCCCTTGAAATGGGGAGAAGACATATTCCAGGACACATAATAATCTCAATACAACCTATGAGGTAGTTCAATGTCCATTGCACAGGTTGAAAATCTGATCTTCCATTCTTGCCTATAAACCTTGTTGTACGTGATTTCATGTGTGAGTAGTAAGGTACATTCGCATCAGTGCACACTGCACAAGACTTGAAAATCTGTGTAGGTACACATTTATGTGATATCAACGTCGACATTGTTGTCAAATTAAACAATATTTGAATCGTTAAACTAGCTGCTGAAAAAGGGTCGGCTCTCGACTGAAAAATTAGAGAATAGCCCACCTTATCTCTTATTGACAGTCGTTGGAAGATATATCTGGAAAAAGACCTATTGGTAATCATGTTTAAGGTCATTCGTTCCCGAATATAAGAGCTTATAGGTGAAAGGTAATTGAGATGATACTACACACACACTAACAGCGCATGGTAAGTTCAGAAGGCTTCAAACTGCGAAGCTGCAGACTCCACAACATTCGTACTTTGACCGTCTGGTCGAAGATTCCATCTGATTTCTAATTTCTGAAGAGCAATAATTGATCAACAGATAAAACACCAACACTACTCCGAGCCAATCCTAAAAACGTCAAATGATTAGCGAACAATTATCCACTTCTAAGGGAATGAAAACAACGTAATATTCACGCTAGCAGATTCTCTGTTCACTTGATAATAATTACGCATACGACATACATATGTCCTACGACCGATTCGTCTGAATAATGTTACACAAAACATCGATATATACATACATAATGTTCACTTCAACGTATTGATTTACTGATAACGTCTTTCATTCATTTGTGTGTGAGGTGGCGCTACATGCACCGAGTGCTCAGACTTTGCAGTCCATTGCACTATTCCTCAAGTTGCTGTTAAGGATCAGCTCAGTAGCCTCACTTTTATAGCCAAAGTGAGAATTTTACTTAGCTCTCTATCCCTTTGACTTCACTGGGTGCTAGATATTCTAGCTCCAATGCTTCGCGTCTTGTCCCGGCTATTGCTGGGCACCGACATATGATATGGATCGAGGTTTCTTCCTCTTCTCCACAGTACCTACAGGAGCCGCTTCTTACCACTCCTATTTTATACCACATGTGTTTTGTGGCCCCATGACCGGTTAGTAGTCCGACCATGAGCCTTGCATGTTTCCTGTCAAGCCCTAATAGGAACTTGGCATACTTACTGAGGGTGTC
Organism: Acanthococcus lagerstroemiae; assembly: GCA_031841125.1. Taxonomy (NCBI): domain Eukaryota; kingdom Metazoa; phylum Arthropoda; class Insecta; order Hemiptera; family Eriococcidae; genus Acanthococcus; species Acanthococcus lagerstroemiae. The sequence goes on along the minus strand of CM063108.1, from coordinate 34,600,746 downwards.
CCCTATCAGTGTTTTACTGACGTTCATGCCACTGGCCGACCGCCAGTGCATTTCCGTCTGCTTGCTTATCCAAGCCTTTACTTTGGATTTTATGACGCTGTATGCTACAGGAAGACACGGCCTGGGCGTTGCCAGTTCCTTTTTGGTGCCCTCCTTCGCTAGCTTGCCAGCGATTCTGTTCCCTTTTATGCCGCAGTGTCCCGGTGTCCATAGTACGGTGACCCGGTTCTCCTGAGCAAGGGTGTATAGTTTGTTCACACACTCCGCCACTACCAGGGATGTAGTTTGGTGTGACGATAGTACTTTGATAGCTGATTGACTGTCTGTACAGATATAGATCTGCTTATTAACAAGGCCCTTCTGCTGGCTTCTCTCAATGGCCACCGTGATCGCCATTATCTCCGCTTGGAGGATAGTGACGCTCTCGTCCAGTGCCACTGAACAGTTGTCAATATTACTATCTTCTTCTTGTTCCCTTTCTCCTCATATTCCAAAGTGGCCGCCACAAGATCCCGTAGGGTAAATCCCGGTATTGCTGTGCAGCTCACTTGATATGTAAATATCGCTGCACGTGGTCTTTCTGCATTTTTTGCATAAATGAGATGCCCCTGTGCCATCTGTATGACTCTCACTTGTTCCCGATGATACCATGGTTCCTGTAACAGGCATATATTTGTTTGCCCCTTTTGCAGCCTCCTGCTCAGTAGGTAACAGGCTGCTTTACATTGGTGCAGATTAATTTGTAATACCCTTATCATTCCGTGTATAGCTTTTCTCTGTTGTCCTCGGACTGTCACCTTGACATCAACCAGGCGGTCCAGGAAAAACAGCTTGTTGCCCTTTCTTCTCAGGTACTTCACTGACTCCTCGTCGATACTCACCGCCAGAAGTGTACCTTTCGGTTCCTCCCTGCAATGGACAACGTACCAGGACCCAGCAGACAGTCCCTGATTCTGTAGCTCCAGCCTCTTTAGGAGCACTTGCGCTGTTCGCCCACTTGTAGGCAGCCAGACCGACGCACTGGTCAGCTTCGGCAGACCCTCCCAGGGTGCGACTTTGAGAGTTTCCTCCCCCAATCGCACTCCGCTAGCGAGCCCCGCCAAGAAGCGTTCCCGGCTCGTCTGGTCCGCGCATACCACCTGTAGTGTTCCTTGAAACAGCGTTATTTGTTTGATGTTCGGTAACGCCGTTTCCGGTAGTTCCCAAAGCATCTCACGAATAACGCCTTTGGCGTCCTTTGCTTCCTCGGCCGTCAGAGTGGTCTTCGGGTAGCCGTCCCGAAAGATGGCCACCTTATGTCCCTCCTCCGCCGCCGCCGAAGCATAGGTCGTCGTCCTACTCTTTTTTGGCACTGCCTTCTCGGGTCCCGTCGATGGGGTTTCCCGCGGTCTCTTGCCTGACAATGGAGTTCCCGCTGAGGTTCCCTTTTCAGGTGTGCCCTCCTTGGTTCCTCCACCGTCCTCCTGTTGTCTCGGCTTCTCACGCTGCGCCTTCCTTTTCTGCGCTCCTGTACGTTTTCTCCTTTCCTCTTCTGTTGTTTTGGCGACGGATCCCTGGTTCCCTGGTCCGCCCGCTTGTGTCCCTGCTTTACCGGATCCACCCGTAGATGTCTCCGGTTCCGCTGGTCCAACCGTGGGTGTCCCTGGTTCCCTGGTCTCCGTCTCTATCTTCTCGCCCAGTGTCACTCGGTCCATCACTTCTGACAGCCCTTCCGCTGCACGCTTCTCTCCAGCGTCCCTGCGGGTCCGGCTTTCGTCAGCCCCAGCAGGTCCGCTTTCCTTACTTAAAAAAAAAAACAGATTGTGTTCCTTCCATATGGTTCCCACGAGTACCGGAGAAATATATCGTCCACCGTGGCAGAGCTCCGAGTACCACGGCAAGCTTACTTACTGAGGGAGGTCAGCCGGTATCCCTCAGGTTCCTATTCGCGACTGTTTTAGCCCAACAGCCATGCATTCCTTCGGCATAGGTAACACCAACCTTGGGATTGGGCCCGTAGCTGTACTAAGATACAGACTACGGAAAGAAGGGGGTAGGCAACTCATCGTCTGTCGTACACGGGTCACCCGACGCTGGTGACGGCCCTCACTGCTACATACCCGATTTTGAGAGGGGAGCAGCTTTGCCGTCTATGCCACACGACCATTCTGACTTTACGTCGTCGGGTCTTTCTTTCGCATCCAACGTCGGGTTCCCCGCCTAGCGCACAGATTCCGAGTGCGGGACGTGCTTAACTATAGGGACTGAAAGAAGTTGAGACACTAGCGTAAGGTCCTCGGGTGCGCCACGCCCGTACTTGCCAGCTGCAAGCCCTTGAGGTTGATAACGTCTTTACATGCTACATATTATAAATCGTTCGCTTCTCGTTCGTTACTAACTGATAACTGGCTATGAACATAAAACTTCGAATAGAGAAGACTAGAAGCTCATCTCAGGTTCAGCGCTACATACGAACGGGGGAAGAACTAATATAGGAAATGAAATTTCGATTGCAATAGGCTCGGCTACTAGTAGCCGACAGACAAAATTGCGTATTTTTCGCGCTTTGCGGGGTCCAGTATTCTCAAGTCGCCGGCTTTATGGGGATGTGTGTGAACTCCCTCTCGTGCAAGTGTTACGCCCCGGACTAAGGTCTTTTGTTAGGAATGCAATTGAAATAATCTTTTGTATCTTTCATGGAAAGTACTTGGTCATATGAACACATGTTTTAAAAATTTCCCAGATTTAAGTATCTTTGATTTTTGTCCGTGAGATAGAACCTAGAGGCCTTTGCATAAAATATGAAAAAAAAACACACGAAAATTACTTGCGTCTTTTCAGTTGTAATGGGGATAGGTTTATATGTTCATAATTTTCTTTATTTTCACATAATGGGTAAGCTTTCTCGATCTTATTCCACGTTATATGAGAAGAGATTTTAGATCCCTTCCCCCCCCAGATTTCTTACATTATCAACTCCTGCTTCAGACGCTTGAAGTTTATCATGGATTCAGGTAGAATTCTTCCGAAATCCCAATGTTGTCCCGAGAATGCCAGAATGCTCCTGACAAAATTTTAAATGAGGATATTTTTAACACTGCAGTTTGAAAGATTCCTGTTCACTCAAAAATTTTTGAAGGCTAAGTATCTACCCAAATATTTTGAATTGTCTTTTCGTGCTGATCCTGGATTGGCGCTTTTAAAATTATTTCTAAACATGTCTATAAACTTTAGGGTGACCTACTGTTTTAGTTTGCGCAAACATGTTTGCTTTTTTATGTGACATTTGCTGTTTGCTTGCGTTTACTAATGATTTGCAATTGTTTGCGGATTTCCATCTCTCCAATATTTCATTTAAACTGTAGAAATTTTATTCTAACGTGATCGTCAATGTCAACAAAATATTATTCAATTTCTCAGTTTTTTTTATTTATTTTATTTATTTATTTTTTAAAAATTAATTAATGTTTTGGCACACTGTATTTGCATTGCTTTCGAACCTCAAGCTTCCAGCGTACAGCCAACCAGACATGTTCCTGGTGCTGAAAAATCGATAGATTTATGCGAAATGATAAAACATACTGCACCATATCACTTATCCTTCAGTTCATTTTGAAGAGTGATTTTCAGGTTGCTAGTCAATGTACCAGAGAGTTTCTAGTCTTAATCTAATCTAATCCTCTGTCAAAAATAATGTCATCAGAATCAAAATGCCAAAAGGAAGCTCAACTTGAGGAAGAAGGAGAAAAAAGGAAAGCGATAATTTTTTACCAAAAGGGTTATTTGTTCTCCTATTCCCACAGAACAAATAAATGTGCAATAAAAAGAAGTACAACTTATTTGGTAACCCTAATAAGCTTTTGATATAAATTTCCCAACTCGTTTTGTTGTCTAAGTGAAAAAATGTCAAAATTCAAACACTGTTGAGCTAGAAACAATACCTGCATCTCTGGATCAAATTTTTTGCTGATTCTATAACTATAATTAAAATTTTTACGCATGTTTTTTTTTGTCCATAAAATGGTCTTTTGATAAATTTTTGTGATCTCATAGGCCAGTCGCCGCTATGGTAACCCACAGTGTAGACAACTACGCCTCTCCAGAACGCAACTGAATATGTCACAGAATGCGCTAAAGTAATCAGCGCAATTTGCGACATTTTAAGTAGTGATACCCGATGCGCAATATCCCAACAGTTACCCGGGTAACTAATAGGGAATAATGGTAATCTGAGGGTACCCGATGCTTAATGAAACATCCTTTTTACGCCAGCGGAAAAACTACCATTTTCAGCCCACTTTGCGCCTGGTTTACACTACCCTTCAACCAATCAGCGACGACTACCCGGAATAAGCCGTCTTTCTCCCCTTTTTCACCCGGGTTTACCGAGGGTGTTTTATGATAGCTACGGGTCTCACTGCTGAATACACCCTCTTTAAGCCTTTCCACCCAGTATACACCCGAGTGTGATCCGGGAAACCTAAGCATCGGGTAACTAAGGGTGACAAATGGGTAACTTTTCCGCCACGGGTGACTAGAGGGTAACTAATTGCGTAGTATCCCGCCAGTTACTCGGGTAACTAAAGGGAGACAAGATTAATCTGAGGGGAACCCGAGGGTAACAAATCGGTAATTTTTCCACGGGTAACTGGGTAACTACAGGGTAACTGATTGTGCATCGGGTAAGTGAAATGAAAGTAAGGCAAAATGCCAATTCTTGGTCACCATGCCGAATTATGGTCGATTATCGAAGTATCACAGATCTTTTTTAGTTGGTAAGTGCTGCTATCTATGGTAGGTTATTCTTTAGGCGTCTACCTTCCAAACAATACTTTTTGCGTTGTGAAATTGTGAAATAGTAATTTGTTAAGAAGTTATTAGTGATTTTGTAAAAAAAATTTTACCTGCTTATTTTTCACATTTTTTGATATGCCCGAAAAAAGGAATGTACGGAGAAAATTAATTTATTGATCTTGTTGGTTTCAATTGTGTTTTTATCATTTTATAAGGTTCAAGGACACCTTTCTTTTGGAAAAGTTTTTGAAAATAGTTGCTGTCTTGTACTGACACGGAGAAATTGAAAATTTTCGAAAATTATTTTCTGAAAGTGCCATAACTTCGCGAAAATTCAGCGTTATTTCTGGGTTTTTATCTGCTTCAGTGGTATATTTTTTCTTCTAAATTTATTTCTGATCGAGAAATTAAGCAAAAACACGATTTGAAAGTTGACCAAAATGTGGTATAACCAAGAACTGGCAACTGTTTCAAAATCAACAAGCTACGAAAATTTCATGTTGAATTAAATTTTCATGCTAATTTTCGGTCGACCAATTTCTAGTAACAATAAAAACTCACATTCCAGTTTTCAGATTCATGGTTCGTTTTACTTGGTCTTTCATGCTATAATAAGCGAAATTACTTTGAAGAGGTGACCAATAATTGGTAACCATGCCAAATTATGGTCAAATTGATACTTTTCAACAGATGATTACTGTGATACCAGCCATGCTGGGTGCTTCATAATCATTGCTATTTGTTAATCAATTCGTTAATTTTATGATGCCATAATGGCCAATTTTTAATTCCCATTCTAATGGCAAATACGGAGCTTTAAAGGAGTTGACCAACTACTGTCATGTTGCCTTACTTACTTGTTCAGTTTTCAGGAAAAGTAAAGTGATTTTCTACTTCTTACTTTTTACGCGTCAGGCTTACCCTCCTCTGGTCTGTCCTTTGTCTATGCTGCTAGCTCTTTCGGAAACGTTTCTGTCTATAGCTGATGTCCTTCCTTCATCTAAGTTGCATCAGACGTGCAGTTGAATGCTGAAAACTCAAAACGAGCTCGGCAGTCAGTTGTGCACCCAAACTTGAATATTTATCATTTATTAAACAAACATTGTCATGGAAAATGTGTAAATTCGATCTCTACGTAAACGGTGTGACCGGAGTCGAGAGGTTGGACTTGCCCCCTCCACTACGCATAATTGACTTCCCATAAAACAATCTTTACCTTCTATTTTAAACACTGAAATTTCATTTATAACAAAAAAGTGAATGTAATGAGAATCTCCCCGTCTTCAATATACGGTTGATGATGGCGTCCTTCCCTGCAGACATGGCCAAAACTAGGATGAAAATAACTGAACCATGACCCTGTAAATTCGAACCCATTTAGGTTTGCAGAGAAGCAGACGCAGAATTAACGGACGCCAACTTTTCTCACCGTTTTGAATGTCGAAATGCGTCAATGTCAAAACTTTATTCCGTTTAGAGACCGAAGTTTGTCGCAGAAGATTAAATAGAAATCAAATGGCGTACACTATCGTCCGACACTGTATCTACCTTGGTGTATACCACGTTTTTCGACCCCGTTAGTTGCCTAACGAGGGATGAAAAATCGTAGACAGGCCGAGAGACTAATTGTGCGTAATTTCAACTTCTCCGTAATTAACTCGTCGCTAGAAGATCTCTGTCCCGTTTCTTCGTGTATTTGATTCAATTCGACTGGGCCGCAAAAGTTGGGCCCGGATCGTTATTCGCATGAGAGAGGTCTGTAATTCAGCTCACGCCTCCTGACGTCCTGTTCTCCAGTTCGTATAATTTCGTGAGCCTGCTACAAATTCAGATATAACATGGCGTAGGGGAAGGTAAACATGGGCGTGGGCGAAGGGCAGATTGCAGGTACAAAAGGGTTCTCTAATTAGTATAGATCGTATTCCTCAGAATCGCGACTGTTGCTCTCCCTTCGGGCATTGAAAGTAATTTACTTTGAAATAATCTCGGAGACTTCGATATTGTCACGTTCGATTTCGTGAGTATTTTTCGAAAGGAGAGGTGGAATTTGATTTCCTGCGTCGTAGTCCACCCAGTGTTCAAAGTTCGTCATCTTGTAAAACTTGTTTTTGCAGTGGGTGAGAAGATTTTAAATAGATTGGCAAGGGAATTTGGTACAGATGATCGATTGGGTAACGTAACGGTGGCCCGAAAAGTTGTTTTGTTTTGTTACTTCGTGATATGTACATTGGTCATTTTCGATTAAGAATGTGCTCCAATTATGATTCGAATTTCTGTCGTGTGCTTCCCATTTGAATTCTCTCTAGCTGTACGTTCTCCTCGGTAACGTGTTCTATTTTGGCCTCTTTCAGATACACCATCCAATTCGAGGCTAGAAAATCGATGTCTTCTCGTGGCGACGTTGCCGTTGATGACATATCTTTCAGTCCAGCGTGCTTTGGAATAGGTGCGTATTTGCTTATACTTACTCGTGTTCTGCATTTACAGAAACGTCTTGTTTTGAGACTCACTTACAAGTGACCTGTCGCAAATTCGATAATTCAATCAACTGTGGGCAAAATATTGGAAAATCTAATCCGGTCAATGTGATTTATAGTCATGTAGTCGGGCTCCCACCAGACCAATTGTCGAACATACGTCCGAGCTCTTATAGACGCGTTTTACACAAAAATGATGTAAATAAGCAGAAAATAACCAACTAAAGCCAGTTTTTATCCAAAAAAGGCCAACAAATTGTTAATTCTGAAATGTTGTTGATCTTGTGGGTCAAAAAAAAAAGTATAAATTTTTTTCTTAAATTTCAGCGGCTGGTATCCTCATGAGCAGGAGTTGGCCGCCCTAAATTATTGTATCGAATGTTTTCGAATATTCGAGAGAGTGTTGTGTGGAATAAAGGCAGTTATTCTATTAATCGTGCGTTTTCTTTGCCAATGTCGTTATATTGGTGTCGAAATTGGGATACGACAATGGGGATCGTGAAGTGGCTTCCTTTCGGACATTCCTTTCTGCTTCTGCTGCTTCAATGTTACGTCTTGAGGAAGTGAGTTCCATCGAGATTTCCATTCGAGGTGGCTCTGAAGAAGTTACTCAAACTGTCGCAAAACGAGTTACGAGAAGAACTGAAAAACCGTAATCTGTCGCTATCTGGTTCGAAAACGGACCTTGTTCTGTGGCTGGAAACTTATCTGAAAGGTGAAAATAAAGATCCAGAAATCGTTATTTTTGATCTGAAACCGGAACATGAAACGACAGTATAGCCGCTAGTACATAATGGTGATGTTGAGCCATCAGTCCAAGAAAAATGGCAGGTCAGTTCAACAAGATGTATGAAATGAAGACAGATTAGTCCAAATAGACAGATGAAATGGAACAAAGATGGGCAATTATGCGAAAGGAAAGTTCGGTCGGAAGATAGTAGCCTTTGGTCTGGAAACTGGAGTGTCGCTCCCGATCCTCCAGCGTGAGCTAGCTTAAGCAGAGGAGTTGGACCAGAAGAAGCAGTATGTCCTGCGAACATCTGTACTCAAGTAGGTCAATGATGTCGTATAAACGCGGTTTCAGAAGCTTTGTGATCGACGAGCGGTCTGGCATGGCGACCATGATGAAGATTTGGAGCTTGGCCGGCACGTCCAGACTTAAAGAGGAGGCAGTGTGGCGAGTGTTCCCGGCACCAGGGTACGAGAATATAGAGGCCACTGACTGTCCCCGTGGTGCAGGACCGGCAACTTCTGTATAGCGGTTGTAGCGTATGCTGCACATGGCAACACCGGGGAAATTATTGGTACAATTGGAGGTATGCATGAAGAGAAGCTTCAGCTTTCACTTCGCAAAAGTGAAGTGCAAACTGCAGAGTGTATGCATAAAAAAAGTGAAGAGGAAGCTCGTACTCAGGAGTGAGAGCGTTTTCTTCGGGACAAAGGTTTCCCTTCGAGTTGTATGCATAAAGAGAAGTGTCAACTTCAAGAGTGAAGCTTTCGCTCGCGAAAAAATGCATCTCGTCCCGAGTAGACTTCTCTCAAAGATAATTTCCGAGGAATTTTATCGAAAATATTGAGGAAATATTTCTGATCATTTTTGAAGAATTTCATCAGACATCACTGAATTTTAGGAGAATTTTATTGAAAATTTTAAAGAAAATCTCGAACGATACCAAAGGATTTTATTGGAAATCTTTGTTTTTGAAGCATTTTTTCAGAAGAAAGGTTCGAAGACTTCCGGAGATTTTCATCGAAAATTTTTGGGACAAATTACCTATGATTTTCGAAGAATTTCATCAGAAATGTTCGGGGAAAATCTCCGATGATTTCCAAGGAATTTTATCAGAAATCGTTGAGAACAGTCTCTGATAATTTACGGAGGAGTTCATCGGAAATCTTCAGAGAAAATTTTCAATGTTTTCCGAAGAATTTCTTCAAAACTCTTCCAATAATTTTCACAGAATTTTATCAAAACTATTTTGGAAAGATCCGATGGTCTTTGAAGAATTTTATCGGAAATCATCAGGAAAATCCCTGATGATTTCCGAAGAATAATTGCATTGGAAATTTCAAGGAGAATCTCCGATGATTTTAAACGAATTTCATTGGAAATGTCTGGAAAAAGATTCAGAAATTTTCCAAAGAATCGCACTGAAAATATTTCGAAAGAATTTCCAATGTTTTCCACAAAATTTTTCGAGAAAATTTTGCAATAATTTTTGAAGAATTTTATCGAAAATCTTTAGGAAAAATCTCCGACGATTTCAAAGAATAATTTCATTAGAAATCAAGAAGAATCTCCGATGATGTTTAAGGAATTTCATCGGGAGTTTTGAAAAAAAAAATTCCGATAATTAATGAAGAATCTCATCAGAAATCTTTAGAAAAAATTGTCAGTATTTTCCAAAAAATTTCATCAAAATTGATTGAGAAAATTTTCTGATGATTTTTGAAGAATCTTATAGGAAATATTCGGGGGAAAACTCCGATGGTTTTTGAAGAATCTTATCAAAAATTTTCAGGAAAAATGTTCGATGATCTTCGAAGAATTTCCGATGATTTTTCAGGAATTTCATCAGGTATTTTGAAAAAAAAAATTCCGATTCTTGAAAAATTGAGACTATTTCCCACTCATGCGATGGGATCAGAGATTTTCCCCGAAGACTTTTCATAGAATTTTTCGGAAATCGTGGGAAATTTTTTCTGAAGATATTCTCCGAAAATTAGTGGAGATTATTTTCGAAGATTTCCAATAACATTTTTTTTGAAATTATCAAAAATTTTTCTCAAATTATTTTTGATGACATTGTTCGGAAATCGTGGGCTGATTTCTGAAAAATTTCATCAGAAATCCCAGGAAAAATCTCTGACTCCATCGCATATGAATGGAAAATATGTAGTCTCAATTCTTCGGAAATTATCGGAATCTTTTTCCCCCAAAATTTCCAATGAAATTCCTTGAAAATCATCGGAGATTCTTCTCGAAGATTTCCAATGAAATTATTCTCTGGAAATCATAGGAGATTCTTCCTGAAGATTTTTCATAAAATTCTTTTAAAAACCATCGGAGTTTTCCCCCCAAATATTTCCGATGAAATTATTCATAAATTAACGGAAAATTTTCCTGAAGATTTCTTAAGAAATTCTTTTGAAAACATTGGAAATTTTTTCTGAATATTTCCAATAAATTTCTCCGGAAAAGATTTCCAAAAAAATTCTCCTGAAATCATCCGAGATTTTCCTCAATGATGTCCGATGGAATTCTTCGAAAATGATCGGAAATTTTTCCCTAATATTTTCGATAAAATTCTTTGGAAATCAAAAGAATCTTCTCGAACGTTTCTGATGAAATTCTTTGGAAATCATCGGAGATTCTCTTCGAAAATTATTTCATCGCTTTGTGCGTTTGGAGTATTTTCCACCTTTACTTCACCACCATTTTTGTCTTCGCTTTATGGAATGATTTTCGATTTAGAAGAAGTTCCTTGAACACTTATGTACGTCGGCTGGTAACAACTTGAAGAAACGTTGTTACCTTTGAAGCACTTGCTTCATTTTGTGGAACGTTCGCTTTGAAGAGAAAGAGAAAGCTTATGCATACAGATTGAAGCAAAATCTTAAACTTCTATCTTTCCCTTCGGAGCGACGGCTCTCATTCCGCTCTTCTGCTTCGACGTTAAAGCCTAATTTTTATGCATACGGTCTAATGATACGATAATAAGACGTTACTGTGTAAAATCAGGGATGTTTTTTTCGCTACACATGGGATTATGAAAAGTTGCCGGCCCTGCCGTGGTGTCTACTTTTGAATGCGATAATTATCTGCGAATTCAAAACGATATTAACTACTGCGTTTAATGGTGTTATTGTGTTGTGTGGAATATACGTAGTTATTTAGATAGTTGTGCATTTTCTGTGCCAACGGCGTTACATCATATCAAAAACCAACATACAATAAAATCTATCAGTGAAAAGATTAATAGGAGGACTCATTTTGGTGAATAAGTATATGGTTGGACAGTATACTTTTTAGTATATCAAAAATTTTTACGAATTCATGTGACCTAAAGCCTTCCCTCCTCTCCTAGTAAGAGAACATTGTCAAAAAATGGGTTTTTCTTCTGTTCCCAAGAACCAGAGTCGTAGTGGGAAACAAATTGTCGTAACTTATTTCGCTGCAACAAAAATAAGATCTCGCAAGTTTTTTGTTAACTGCCCTGCCCCAGAAACATCGCCAATTGGGAGGAGGGAGGAAAGACCCTTCATATAGATACACATATACATTTACATTAGCCAAGTTTCTGATTTAGCTATAGTTTGTGATGAAAAGGAGTGCTATTCACATGTAAAGTCCCACCATCCCCCTTCAGAAGCGTCTGAGCCTCGGAAAGTTCTCCCTTTCACTTTCCCTCTCCCCTTTCTTTGGATATTATATAAAAATTGTATGGTTGTGTGCAAGTGTTTTTATTCCACGGAGATTTTGTGAAAAGTTTACTATGAAACTGTCACCGGCCATAGATAATCAGTTTTCGTGGAAGGAAGGGGCTCTTTTAGAATAGGTAATGTCAACCCGATTCTGGGGAAATTGTTTTGAGGTTTTTCGTTGCGTTTTCAAGGTCATGAACTGTGTTCTGTATCTCTTTAACTCTGAATTGAGACACCAGGAAGGGAGTTGAGGGTTAAAAATTTCCTGAAAAATATGGACAACAAACCTTTTTTTGAAGTTTGAAGGTTCGTTTCGCAAATGTCTAGAATGATTTCCTTTATTTTGACGTTAATTTTTGTCGCTAGGTGCCAAGTAGGTTAATTGGCGAACCACGAAGTAGATGGCATTTTTCCTTCTTTCAAACATAATTGATGAGAGAATCGTTAAGAAAGGGTGAATTTTACGCCGACGTCCTACTTTTTCTTCTGTAATTTTGAATTTGAGGCCATTCTAATAATCTTAGGACTATCCAACAAATTCAAATTTTAAACATTAACACCTATATTGTACATGTTTAATTATATACTTCTTAGTCCCCTCCCCACTATAGATGCCTGTTTCCATTTTGCGTGTGCAATTAATGTTAACAATGAATTAAGGGAGCCTAAAAACTTAAATAATGATATCGAATTCCCTTCTCGCTGTTTGTAACTGAGGTTTCATTTTAATCATTTTAAATTGTGATTTTCGTCGGAAAAGAATAAATTAGGTGACCTTTCAAACACTCAAACTTGGAGTACTATGACATCCTCTTATCATGGGTAGTGAAGTTTATGATCCTCAATCCCTACTCCTTTGCCAAGTGTTTAAGTTACTGATTTACTTCCTGCAAACATTTCCCGGAGCTGACAAATGTAGCAAAATTCATTCTCAGTTGGCAAAATGAGATCGGCAGATTGCAAGATTTTAAAAACGTTTTTTCGTTGTTGATTTTTCGGTGACCATCTCCTCTCCAATGCAAGTTTTCGTATGAATCATCCTGTCTGCGCTACGTGAGCGTCTCAGGAACGTCTTTTATCCCCTGCATATCTGCACTTCTTGTACGTGATCTTTACAAAACCGCACATTATTTTTTTCTTATTCTCATGACGCACTCTTCTTTTTCTCCCTCGATCGTACCAGGTAAGACAGTCGTTTAATACAGTTACAGCTCATATATTTTAGCACTCGCATCAAGATTCAAACTTACTTTTGCTGTCAGTCAAATATTACACGCACTTTTTCTACCGTTCTCGATTTTTGATTTTGAATGCCAAACACTTGTACAATTTCAAAAAAAAAACACAAAAAAAAACAAAAAAAAAACGCAGTTTCAAGAATTGACGGTTGACGAAACTGGTTTTTCAGTTGGAAATATTGAATTTTCAGTGTATAAATTTGATTTTTCTTCTCCTTCCTCCACCATCCGGAAAAAAAGGTCGCTTCTGTACATCTCTCTCGTCAAAATAAGTATCCGTATCTAATTAAAATATTGATAATTTATATCGCTTATTGAACCACAGCAAGCAAAAAATCCAATCTACTTCTTCAACTGGTAAAATATCTCGCGGTGTGGAGAGGAGTACAATATTGTCTCTTTTCGGTTGACTCTGGGGAAAGAGACTTCGTGGAAGGAACCAGGTGCGTGGAGACTAGGGAAAGTCTCCCCTCTCTCTTCCCCTCTTCAATCAAGTTGGCTAGTTGAGAAACGTTGCAAAAAGGTCGTTTATGTTGGTAAAATGGGAATGAAAAAGTATAGAGAAGACCTACTTTTGCCTATTGTTTACAACTGAGGTGAAGAAAAGAACCCAAATATTTTTTTGTTGAGCTTCAGTTGTGAAATTTGCTTGCCGTTCTCTTCCAACTCGCCAGGATAATTGTGACCTAAAATTGGAGAAATATCGATTGAATCGGGAATAATTCCCTAGAAACAAGAAAAATCATGAAATACTGAACATGATTGTCGTCTGCTGCGTGATTGATTTGGGAGTAAATGAAAGCACTGTCTCTCATCCGACGGTTTTCCGCCCCCAAAATTTCTAGTAAAAAAGGTCTACACCTTTTTTTTTCTCTCTTTTTTCCGCGTGTGAAATTTGCAATTTTGCTCCAAGTTGTTCCCCTGGAATGTGGTCACGCTACGGGCCTGGATCGACTGCGATAGTCGTTCTGACAGAAACCTCTTGAAAAATTAGCAAATTGTTTTTCGAGTAAGAGAAAGAATTTCGCATAATCCGCTTTAAAAAAGCGAAGGTAGTTTGTTTTCTCTATGTTTTCCTTCCTTACTAAAAAGGCGATTCGAAAAAGGTAAACACCGTGAAAAAGGATTCTGCATCAGTATTTTCGAGCGTAAAGCAACGTTAATTTATGTGCGTAGGTTAATGAGATTTTCCTTCGTATTTTTATAAAATTTATTTTTCCGGTTTGTAGGTATCAAGCCAGAAGAACTAAACGGTTATGATTACTGGGAGTATCCGAAAAAGAATTCAGGTATAAAGAATTCCCATTATTAAAAAAAACTGTTCGAATAAATTTCGTTGCATCGGTTTAGTTTGTAATACGGTTCGAATTTTTTTTTCTCTCTCTCTTTCAGAATCCATACATCCAGAGTTCGTGAAAGCAAATGGTGAGTGAACCCGTATTTAATTTTCAAACGTATTTTCTAATAACCCGACTCACTGACGTTATTACTTTTGAATGAATTTTGAAGATTCTTAATAAAGAGACGAAAATGATCCTAATGTAGTCGAAGGATGAATCATGGAGTCTTTAACAAGAATGAAAGCAGAACAGGTGTACAGCGTATCATTTGTACACCCCCGACCCTCCCAAAAAGAGAAGAAAAAATTGAAAAACCATTGAGCAAGTTAATAAAAAGGCACCTTGAGACCTTGAGAGATTTCAGAGACAAGATTTACGGGATCTTCGAAAATATACAAGATTTGTTTAGTCTTTCGCGTGTTACCCTTCCCCTTTTACTCGTAAAAGTCAAGACACCGTATTTTTCTACATGTCCGTCTGAATTCCAAATTTTTGTACCCCATAAAAAAAAATGTTGACGTCACACGATGAACGAGTTCTACGAAACTTTCTTCTTTTTCTGTTTCTTAAATTCGAATCCATTTTATTTTGACGACACGTTGACAGCTACGGTTATATGCTGCTTCTGTCCACTCCCTCGTATCTCAGAATCGGGGTTTCCTATCAAATCTATGTGAAGTCTTAAAAAGCCATGAAAGTTTTGAACGAGTTTGAGTAGGGTATCCATTAGGGTGTTCACAAATTTTCGCCAATTGATTGAATGTGCGCTGAAATTTGTTTTAATGGACCTAGAAACTCGCCATAAAAAATTTGAGCTCAATCTGAAGTCATTAACCCGTGGTGCTTTGACCTTAAAGTTATGTATAATACTGAGATTTTACAAAAAAACAAACAAAAAAAAAAACAAAAACAAAAAACAAAAGACAAAACACGAATATCTCGGAACATATCAACTTCAGGATCAAAATGCACATAAGATGAAATGTCCCTTGTTAACTTTTCTATTAAAAAAATTCTACATAGCTGTTCTCTAGAACGCATATTTATTGAGATATTTGCAAAAATGTGTGAAAGTTTTGAGGAACGGCGTTGCTGTAGTTATTTTTTCTTTCATAATCGATCTTTACTAGCTAAATCGGAGTTATATAAAAAAATGTTCACTCTAGAACCAAAATGAGTATTGCATATAACATAAAATGTTCCCTGTTAAATTTTCTGTAAAAAAAATCCCATGCAATTTTTCTTTAGAAAACATATTTATCGAGATAATCGCAAAAATTCGTGGAATTTTCAAAAAACATAGGTTTCTCATTATTTTACGGCTGAAATATCTATTAATGTCGGGTAATGCACACTACCTACAGTATAACTTCAGTCTCTGTCTACTGGGACAAGCGCCGGGAGGGGGCAAACTGGGACGCTTACCCCAGTAGACAGAAACTGAAGTTATACTGTAGTGAGCATTACCCGACATTAATAGATATTTTAGCCGTAAAATAATAAGAAAACCCATGTTTTTCGAAAATTCCACGTATTTTTGCGATTATATCGATAAATATCTTTTCTATAGAAAAGTTGCATGGGAATTTTTTACAGACAATTTAACAAGAAACATTTTATGTTATTTGCATTTTGGTCCTAAAGTGAATTTTTTTTTAGACAACTGCGATTTAGCTAGTAAAGATCAGTTATGAAAGAAAATATAACACAGCCACGTTTCTCGAAACTTTACACATTTTTGCAAATATCTCGGTAAATATGCGTTCTAGAGAACAGGTGTATAGAATCTTTTTTAAAGAAAAGTTTACAAGAGACATTTTATGTTATAAGCGTTTGGGTCCTGAAGTTGATATGTTCCGAGATATTCGCGGTTTTTTGTAAATTTTCTAAAGTTCAGTATTACACATAAATTCAAGGTCAAAGCACCACTGGTTACTTCAGATTGAACTCAAATTTTTTATGGCAAATTTTTAGGTTCATTGGAACAAATTTCAGCGCGCACTCAATCATTTGGCAAAAACTTGTAAAATAAGGGACACCCATTGTACTATGTAGTCTTTACTTAGCCACGAGGAACCAGAATAAATATTAGTGAGTCTCATTTCGTGTGAACCCGGCATCAGGCATCTTATCACAATGAATTTTATAGATTCTTATCACTGTCTTGAAAACTTC
Organism: Acanthococcus lagerstroemiae; assembly: GCA_031841125.1. Classification (NCBI taxonomy): domain Eukaryota; kingdom Metazoa; phylum Arthropoda; class Insecta; order Hemiptera; family Eriococcidae; genus Acanthococcus; species Acanthococcus lagerstroemiae. The sequence goes on along the minus strand of CM063108.1, from coordinate 34,584,318 downwards.
TAACATAGTTTTAAGAAGCTAAAAGTTGTCTTCTCAAGTCATAAAAAGACTTAACACAGTTTTGAAAATCCTCGTTGCACCCTAGCAAGTCTCAACATGTCCTGACATCATACAGAACTCGTCTTAATGAGTTTAGGTTAACCTTAAAACAGTCTTAAAACTTTTGAAAAAGCTGAACGTAGTCTGACTGAATTTTAACCAGCTTTTCCCTCGAATCTTTGACCTTTAATGTAATTTTCGTGCAGTCGTATCCCATTTGGTCTCTTATTTAAACTGCATGCCCGTACTTATTATTGTTGCAGTGTACACGTTTACAACCTGCGGGGCACTGGGTTCGTATGGCCCCACCCGAGAAAACTGCGAAAAAGCTTACAATAACACGTTAACGCAGAATGTACAGGTTCTACAAAGCACGAGTATGGTCGGCTTTCAGAAATGGACTATACCGGAATCTTCGTTCTACACGTATGGCCACTATTTCCACGAACCCCTTACGACTTACATCTATAGACTAGATTTCTCAAATAATGATTACCTGTTGATTTACTGTTCGTAGAATTATCGCTAAAGGTGCTAGAGGAGGGAAAGGCGCCGATGCTTTGGGAGAGTCCAGATCGGCCATGGTCAGGATGGTGAAAGAATTCACGAAAGGGCAGGATATTTATTTATTGGTCGGACAGGAGGGCCAGGATGCCTGCCGGAAACTGGTAAGTATGCGAGGTTTTCTTTTATCCACCACTCAGAAATATGATGCAAGTTAGGCTAGCGCTATTGGTGTATGTAGGTGCACGTAGTGAACTTTCTTTCAGCGGAGAAAGGTATTTGAAAATAGCCATCATCAAAAATATCGGCCAATAAAAAAACAAATCAAAAAATCCTCACTTCTGTAGTTCAATTAAGTTTTTGAATTAAATATTTTCTATCAACTTGAATATGAGGGGGGGGGGCTCCCTTTTTTAGTGTTTCGCTAAATGTATGCAAATGTTACTTGGAAACATGAAATCTGCCTCTTGTGCGAAAACAGGTTTTCGAGATAAACGAGTAAAGATGGGATGGTGGTAGTGGTGCGCACAGATGTATTTGTATATTGCGTGTACATCTGTGGTGGTGCGTTGGCGCGTTGCTATGACAACCGCGTTTCGAATTCTTGTTCTCTGTCATTCCCATAGGCCCGTTTCACACAACACCATGTAAACGGATGTTTTTAACGTTTTGACGTAATTTTTAAACGCAATTTGTGGAAAAACTAATACAGATAGGAAGCTGCGATCTATTTAATTCGAAAGAGCTTGATTTTTTCTATAAAAATTGTCGAGAAAGTGGATAATGATTTTTTGACACCAGAGGCAGATTTCAATTCCAGGTCACAAATAATTATTTTAGCTGCGCGGTGATTGTAATTCTAATTTCTGTAATTTGGGTTCTCAGTCGTTCGACACGCCTTCGTGCGTAGCTGATATTCACCTCCGTACTGCGGCCAATTTCAAGAGCTACTTACGTGACCAGAAGATCAAAGACGGTGGTGGCGGGGGAGGCGGTGGTACTTACATATTTATGGTAAACTGCAAAATTGAATCGAGCTCTTATGTTTCAAGTGGCATCCGTAAATACGTATTTGTCACACTTTTGCCTCCGGATTACAGATGCATAAATCCGAACCAATGCCCTTACTAGTTGCAGCCGGCGCTGGTGGTTTAGCACACGGGCCTTTTGTCGACAGTGGAAAGCAACATGGAAACGGAATAAATATTACGCTTCCTAATATCACAGCTCCGTCCATTGGGACATTTCCAGCTGGTAAGTTTATGGTTTACGATTTGCATAGGTATAGACAGCAGATATGTTTACAATAACTGAGAAATAATTGACTACCCATCAGTCTGCACCATAAGCTTGAAGTTCTAAAACAAAGTATTTATAGGGTAATGTATCTGTGTTGCCGATCACGATGTTTGAAGGTCTCTCATCATACTCGTATTACGGTAATGAATCTAACGCTGGTACTGTAAAACGGGGTAACTTTGACTTTGCGGGGCAACTTTGACCATTGCAGTTTCTATTGGACAACGTTCTGAAATAAGCAATTGTTCGGCGGATTTAATAGCCGATCTGTGTGGTAGAAGGTTGTTGCTTGAGATATCATTCGTTTACATGGTGAATTACTAGTTTAATACTGGTTAAAAAAATTGTTTTCGAAACGGTGAATTTCCCCATTCTTCGAAGCCTAAAAAAATTTGATCAGCACATCACTGACGGCAACTTTTTTGAAGTAAGTGACATTACCTACTTTATTATTTTAGGTTCAGTAGTTACCATTTTAACCGAATTTACTATGGTGCAAAAATGCTTTGTTTCTGAGCTGTTTAACGTTTTTTCTCACAGGATAACATATTGATCGTGTGATTAAGAAGTATATATTATTTGTGAAGTATATGATCGGCAGATCGAACTGTAATACCCTGAACCTCGAGTATGGACAGGGGTTGGAGAGACAAAAGGCAAGCGGGCTACTGCTGTAAAATTCACATACATTCTGAGTTAGCCAGCTATACCATGTTACAAATTTTTAGTTTTAGATGGTACACAGCCCCGTAGAGAGAAAAAGAGGACATGGGGGAATTCCCACGTGCCCCTTCCTCCTTCCGGTTCATTTTGTTTTTTTGTCAGATGAAAAAAAAATTATAAACTACGGGATAAGAGGTTTCTTTCATGGTGTATGGAATAATTGCTGACTTGATGCACAGTATGATGTAGCCGTAAGCGTTGAAATTCAGGCCTTTTAAAAATATCCCTCCCGCCTGAAAGTCCGGACCCGGGTTATTTCCCTCTTTCTCCCTCTCTCTCGTCAGGGTTGATGGTTCGGAACCACAAAAGTAAGCCCAAAGAGGTAATTTATTATTTTATAAAAATAAGGAGTAGGTATACTAAGTAATTAAAATTGATTAATTAATGAAATTTGATTACAGAACTGGTTCCATTGCGTGAAATGTAAGAAACGGTGTCATGAAAATGTTCTTCCAGCAAATTTATTTCTATAATGCGCTTATAATTCAAAATATAATATTATAATACCTTAAAATATTGAATATTAAATTTTTAATACCATGTTCATGATATTTTAGCTTTTTTCAACTTGCTGTAGACTGATGTGGCTGAAATTTGATATTGTACTTATATGTGTAGTGTAGATCGTGGTATAGACTCATGTTCTGATGAAAAAAGCGGGGCGCTCAAAGTTACCCCAAAGTCGGGGTGACTTTGATCGCTCCATTAAGTAAGCGCTCCTTCAGGAGTACGTTATTAATTAAAAAATTCGCTCTTGCGACAGTTAGTAGCTTATAATAAGTAGTAATGTCCAAAGCAAACGTTTTTTTTTTGTGTTTTTTTGTAACCCTTATATTCGTTGAAATAGAAGTATTGTAAAAAGAGATCAAAGTTACCCCATTTTACGGTATATTAAGTACATCGAATCCTCTCCTACTAGTAGCTGCACATGATTTCATTATTTAGTCAGTCAATATTCGAAATTTAGCGAAGTTCTGCCAGACGACTGTTTTGATGGTAACCAGTGAGCCCGAGTCTGGTTACCGCTAGTTTTGTGCACTGAATTATTTGTACAAATACCACTCCGACCAAAGTATGATTTCCATTTCATATTTCTTAAAGTACTAGTTACCATGACATGCAGGGACGTACCGACCGATAGAGAGGGGAGGCAAGGGGCAACTTATCCCCCGTAAGAATTTTTCACTCAGTAGTTGGGAAAACCCAATAAGTCAAAAGGTTTCTCTTTTTTTGCTTTGATACTTGGGAATTTTGAGTTGAGTCGGTTGAAAAAATCCAACAGGTCAAAAGGTTTTTTTTGCTTTGATACTTGGAAATTCTGAATTGAGTCAGTTGGGACTTTCATAATTTTTTACCCCCTCCCCCAGGAAAAACTTTTCGGTACGTCCCTGTGGACATGTGATCGGAAACCCAGGCCCTGCTGTTTTTCCTAGCCGCGTATTTGCGACAAGGCTGGTGACATGTCACACAACGTGACTTTGTACAGTTCACTAAGATTATTAAGAAACGTCTTTTAGCTGGACAAGGCGAGCAGGCTTGTTACTAAGGAACTGTCTCATCTGCCTTGATGCTGGCTACGGGTCTGAGAAAAATTATTTTGAAATGTGCTGTTCTAGTTTCCTTCGCCGTACTGAATGACATTAATTGCGGCTTCCAGCTCCTCTTCCGAGTACTGACGCTCTAAAATTTAAAAAACTAAGTAGTGACTCGTGGTTCAAGGATAATAATTGTGGATATGCAGTAGAGTAATAGGTACGATTATAGACTTGATAACTCAAAATTAGCCGATTTTAATGAGAAATGTGCCAAAGGTGAGGCATATAATCTAGTTTTATGGACAACATTTTTTTTTAGAATTTCTAAGTTCCTCACTACCGCAATTTTTGTGAAATTAAAAATTGAGGTAGTAATGCAGACCTAGATAGAAGAAAGGCGACAAATATGGAATACCACTTTCTTTTTGAACTATATAACTCCCGTTCTATGAAATATTCCAGAAACCTTCCCCAACACTTGTGCCTAGGAAAACGCCATTTATTTTCGCAATTTGTTCGTCTATCATTAAAAATGTAAGAAAAAAAGTCATTTTTCCAGTTTCAAAAAAAAAGGACGACAAACATGGAATACTAATTCTTTATTTTTTAAGCATTTTGTCGCACAAAATTCGCATCTCAACAGTTCTTTGAAGATGATATTTGCATGTTAAACCGAAAATTTTTCCTTCCATTATGACGCAGTAATTTACTAGCTTTTTCTCCAGTTCGTTGCCCAAAATTGTTTTCCGGCCCAATACCGTAGTTGCAGCTGTTTTTGGACTTGCGCTTTTCGAACGCAAGTTGAACAGGGTGGTTCGTGATACTCTGACATGAGATGCGACGTTATAATAGCCAATTTTATGGCCCCAAACTACTCTAATCATCTCTGTCATCTTTGTAGGAGAGTACTGCTTACATTTCGACTTCTGCTCTTTCGTCTTTTCGATAGAATACAGAAAACCTGCAACATTACAAAAGAAATTCTGATGAAATGTTTACACCAAATTTACGTATTCCATATTTGTCGCCCTTATGAAATTCACTCCTGATGACAAAATTAAATTTCTCCACAACTTATGTTTACATTTTAGAAAAATGATTCATATGAAAGAAGTGACTTACCTGATTTCATGTAAGAAAATCTTATTCCAGTCCATTCGATAATTTTTCGCTCTATTCTAATTTAACGAAAATACCGAAAACAGCTTCGAAATTCTTAAAAACACATTTTATTGTTCACAAGTTCGCTATCAGTTGATCGCAACCCGTTCACATTAGATTTGGTCTTTTGGATCAATTCTATAGTAGTTCCGCGGGAAAACGCTCGGGTGTATTGCACACTATCAGAGGAGAGCCACTATTCGATATTTGGCGCCCTTTCTCTATAAATATGAACTACTTCAAAAAATTAAGGGAAAAAAAAAACCACCAAAACATGTGTTTTATTAACAAAAAATTACAAAATTCATAAACGTATAAGTTATCAACCCGTGAAAATTCGATATGAGCCTACGGTTGACACCCTTTCGGTACACTGAATGCAGTTGCCTCCAAATCTGCTATCTTCATAAGGAGATGAAGTTTTCGCAGTCTTTATCAATATTTGTGACCTAGAATCATAAAATGTGCCACTTGTGTTCAAAAATCATTCTCCACTTTCTTGACAATTCTTTTAGAAAAAATCACTCTCTTTCGAATGAAATAAATCGCAGCTTCCTATCTTCATTAATTTTTCCACAATTTGCATTTAGAAATTACATCAAAAGTTTAAAAACATCCGTTTACATAGCGTCGTGTGAAACGGGCCTAAGAGAATGATAGAGAACAAGAATTCGAAACACGATTGTCATAGCAACGCGTTAACGCACCACCACAGATTTCCACGCTATATACATCTGTGCGCACCACTACCACCATCTCATCTTTACACTCATCTCAAAACCCTGTTTTCGCACAAGAGGCACATTTCATGATTTCAAGTCACATTTGGTTTTTTCATATTTAGGTATTTTGTTATCAGCGTCATGGTGTAAGTCCATTAGCAAGAGAGGCTTGTCAGAATTTTCGGATTCCTCTTATTTATCATAAGAATCTTCTTCCCATGGCATCCTGAATCAAAAACATGAATATTAGATCATAAATTTCACTGGTCCATATTTATACCAACGTATAAAATACAATTTTTTTCACAAAAAAAAAAAAAGAAGAAAAATTAGACCCTATATGTAAATATTTTTGAAATAACATTAAAAAGTAGAGTCTTTTTGCTACTTCCTTCAGTCTTTCCAATTTTTTCAAAAAATATGATAATCTTCGAAATGAATGAAACTTAAAAACTTAACAAATTTTAACAAAGTGAGTTGATTTGAAAAACGAACAACTTTATACAGCGTCTAAAGAATTGAACCGGAGCACCGAAAACTGAATAGAATGTCGTTTCAATATCTAGTAACATGTTTTGGGATTAGTTCATCAGGAGCGCTAGCCATAGTTCCTGTGGGGGTGGTCCGTATTTGTTCTTTGGTTCATAATATATTGTACCTTGTTACTTTGTACTCTACCAATCACCATGAAAAAGAATTAGGGGTTCAGTTCTCAATGATGAAACTGTGGTACCAATTCCAGATCAGACATTTAGGAACGAAAATGGACTCATTTATCATTGCTTCCTGTTCATTTAATCCGTGAATTGTAATCTTTCGTGATATGTAGATGTACTTAAAATAAGCAAAATAGGTACTGCCCTCGTAAGCCAAAAATACGTATCTCAAGCCCGAATAATTTTTCAGTAGAGCAGTTTTTCATAAACCGCGCTTGCGCACCTACTTTTTATTATTTCTCCGTCGTTCTTTTTCCTCTCAGCGGCTTTTGAGGTGCTTCCTTTAGTCAGTTTAGATTTTTAAGATATTAAGATACTGCAGCGCGCGCGGTCTCTTATATTGGAAAAACCTCGTGCCGGGTAAAAATATACGACTTTGTGAAAGGCTCCGGCACCACATTGCGCGCCTCTAATCCAATTATCCTCTCTCTTTCGAAAGTTGTTACAAGTTGGCTGATGCAATCAGTGGAGTGAATAAATATTATTTGCAGAATTTTCTAATTTTTCCTTGGAGTCTCATTTCTAAATGAGAGATGCATCTTGTTCCCTTAGCAATACTGACATACGTCCAATTCACTTAGTTTTTCATGATGATACTGAGATGCTTTTTTTTTTTTTTTTTTTTTACTTTTGCAACACTATTTTATCGAGTTAAGTACGTCGTTTTCGCTTGGTAACATCATGCAAAAACAACGACGAACATGCACAGAAACCTAATAACTCATTTTCGCAAAAATCTTAAGATACTTCTTTTTAGCTTAGGAGGGCAGAATAGCCATTCCCATGTCCGCTGAACGCTCACCTTTGAATTGAATTTGAACTGATTATCAAGAAATATCATAAATACATGAATCAAGCTTGTATTTAATCGCACAATCAATAATTAAGATAAATTGTAAATGTTAACAAGTACTGTTTTTTATGTTTAAAATTGCCTCTTTTTAATTTCTTCAAAAACAGCACTTTTTCTTCACTTCCATTTACGGTATTTTCTCGATGCACTATAAACAACACACACAGAACAACTTTCTCGACCTCAAACCTATCCCAACTAGGAATATTTTTCGTTCCTAGTTTTAGTCTTATGGACTGGAATTATAATCAGTTAATGTTCAAGCGGTAACTGGCATTCTGTTCTAGTCGATAGTACCTACTACTTGTATGTGTACATCTTTAAAACTAAGTACCTAAGCGACCTATGAAGAATACAAGTAGACAGGTGTCACTAATAATACCAGTCGTTGAATTTGATGGTGATCACACTGTTTGTACTTAATGCATTATTCTGTTAAATAGATCCAGTCCAGAGTGCACTACTTATCTATTTCTGTTAATGTTGCAATCGCTCTGCTCGTTGAAATGGTCAGATCGATCGGGGGAGTCAAAATTTGCTTGTCAACTTTGCGATGAGTGAAGATCAGTCTCAAGTCTCGCCTTCCTAAGAACACGAGAGGATGTACCGAGGAAGGGGCAGTCTGCCTTAACGTTTCCTGTAGTTGGCAATGTATAGTAAAATCGAGTCTCAGCTGGAAAAATGTTATTTGCGGTTGGAAAAGTTTCAACATTGTTGCTTGTTTTTGGTCAATTTCAGAAATATTCGTCGGCAAAATCAAATGTTTAGTCAGCAAAATTTATATGTTAAATTAAGTTGTAGTAGCAAGCCAGCTTTGTATTCGAGGGGGTCTGGTCTTAACCAAAAGAGAATGAAGTGTTAGAGAGGTACTAAAAAATTAGAGAAACGCTATGACAAAATCGCAAACGGGGTCTACAACCCCGGCTACGTCACTGTATAGCTGCTTCCGCACTCTCCTAAATACAATGGTCAAGATCAATTTGGACAGAGACATAAAGAGCGACAAAATAATTATAGAACTGGCCTGTGCTAGTCGTTAGGTTATGGGAAAAACTAATTAAAATAATTTGTAGGTCTTCAATTTCACAAAAAATATTGCTAGAACCATGAACTGGAATGTGATTTCAGGTGCTGGCGGAGGTTGGCGTGCCGGAAACTTTACTGCCAACAATAGCACAGGACAGTCACTTGAAGAAGGAGGCGTTGGTGGAAAACCGTGTTACTTTTCCTCAGACTTAATGAAAGGCGCTGGTGGCTTTGGCGGTGGAGGAGGTGGCTGCGTTGCTGGAGGTGGTGGCGGTGGATACACAGGTCATTATACGCTGATTTTCTGTCGTAAAATGTGACGTATGACGCAAATCATGTAAAATTGAGGTGATTTTAGAGGTCGCAAGGTATAAGAGACACATATCAAAAAAATGAGATTGGTCTGCACCTATGATGGATGTACTTCTGCACTAACCCTGTTTCAGTTGGAAGTTCTTGGTTTTGCTTCCAGATAGTCCTCCTAAAGTCTTCACCGCGAAAATTTCCTATTTGCTAGCTTGGGAAAGCCTTTATTGATACAGGATAAACTGATATTATCAGTTTCGCTTTTAATCAAATGTCACTTCTTCGCTTCTGAGTGTTACAATTAGGTTCGGGATTCCTGGAAACTTCCGGAATCCTAGGATATATTGACTCTGGTAGGCATATGTAAGTGACTGATGAGATGTAAGCAGACTAAATTTAAGCTAACCCTCAGTTTGAAAATGTTGTCATTCAGATTTCACATTCAGTTTTTGTACGTCCTGAAATTATCATGACTCGAAATCGACGATCAAGTTTGTGGAACGCAATGTCTTAAAACCTCAGAGTTTCAAATTTTGATCATATATAGCGGTCACAAAACAAGTAGATTCAAGTCAGGTTCAATTATAGTGCGTTCCCAAAGTCGGCAACAGTGTCTGGAAATCAACAATGCGTGGTGTTTGTGCAGGTGGCAGAGCATGGAGCGATAGTTACATGAATGGCGAAGGTGGCTGGTCATGGATTAGCGAGCACGCTATGTTCAAAGAGGTCAAAGCAGGAGTCCATTACGGACCCGGAACGGTCGTGATAATTCAGGCGGTGTCGAAAGGCTGTGACTGTTCGTACCTTTGCGTTGCCATGGATGAAGCTAGAACCACGGTGAAGTGTGTTTGTCCGGCTGGCGAAACCCTCAATCAAGATGGTCGAACTTGTTCTGGTAGGTAACTGAAAATCTTACGTGGGTCAGTTCGTAATCTAATATGACGGGCTATTCTGGTTCAGCACTTTTATATAGTTTATGCAATCCTACATGTCGATGGGTTTTGTGTTGCAGAAGGACACTTGATCCTGATTCCATACTCGATGTGGTTGCTGTTCGGATGTTTCATTGTGATGTGCGCGGTTTTAGTTGTCCTAAGCTTATTTATGTGTAAGTATAAAGTAATTCAATGAAGTAAGAGTATAAAGGAAATTGAAGATTGAATTTCAAATTCGCAAATGAAAATAGGATAGCTGAAATGTTACTCTGCGTTGTCGTATCTTCATTAATACTTATCTTTAACACAGAGAAAAGCGAACGTTTGAAGAGTTTCATTCAGGAAGTTCTATATATTATATCGTGCTCCTGTGTGTGAAGGTGGAGAGTGTTGTCTATTCTCAAATGTTATACTTAGTATGTGTGTTTTGGAATTATATACTACCAAAGTGTATACAAACGTCCTTACATCGAATTTGTACTTGGTTTAAATCTTGCACACGTATCAAGCTCATTCACTCTTGATTTTGTTACCACAGACAATCGATACTTGACACAAAAAACCGAACTAACGCAACGGAAGGTATGCGGTGCAGGACTTCATTCGCTGAACCAGATAAATAACCTTTCTGCCACCAGTGTACCATTGTCCGAAAACAATCCAAATTATGAGTTCGGTGGGGTGACGTATACGATTCGTGATCTCAAAGAAGTTCCGAGAGAGAAAGTCCAGCTTGTTAAGTGAGTATTACGCAGTGAAAATGGAAAATGTCAAAGAATATTTAATTCCTTCTGGCGCTTTTCATGGTACTTGTGATATTGTTTCCAAGTTCCAAAACCTACGTCCGGATCGTGAAAAATTTTAAATTAACGGCAGAAGTATCGTGAGCCCTATTGGGGTGGGACGGGCGTGGAAATAAGCAAAGAAGCCGACTCGACAAAACTATATTATTTTATGCAAGAAAAAAAAAAATCATCCACGAGGATTACATTTTGTCAAAACGTTCCCGCCTTCGCATAACATGAAAATGTCAACGATATTTTAATTTGCCAACTAATGGCCCAAAATGGTGACTAAATGATCGAATTTGCCGAAGAACGCCGATTTCGCCAAGCCGCGGCGAGGAGAAAGCATATCCCTGATTCAAGATGCCATTCGCTATCTACGTCTACTTCGTAACATTGCATATTGCTAATTCTTGCTGTAATCCCGCGATAGATGGCAGCACCGAAGAGTTTTCTATTTGATCATTTGCTGCATTGTTTTTGTTATTATACACAATTTCGTGTCGCTTGAACAAATCTGTATACCTATCTCCCTATCTGTATTACTAACTTGCGTTTATTTGACACAGGCCTTTAGGTTGTGGTGCATTCGGAGACGTTTATCAAGGTCTTCTGAGGAACAGAGATACGGATTCCGTTGATCTTGCAGTGGCCGTGAAGGTGAGCTAGCATCGGTTTGAACGCATTTGAGTTATAACACGGGGCTTAGCTGGGTCATTTTCCAGAACTGAGAAAAAATTTGGTTATCAGCAAATTTTAAACCCTGACTTTCGATTTTTTTCAATTTATTTTTCGGGGAGAGGTGGTAATTTTGGGTTACACAATAACATCAGCGACTTATTTCACCAATCCAATTAATCAAACAGAACACAGTTACCATTTTTAGAGTGGAAGATGCATAAGCAGGTGTCCATATTCGTGGATGTTACCATCTTGTCTTAATACCTGTTATATATTTCCTCAAATTTTTGTGTACATTGTTTTTTCACCAATGAAGTGCTATTATTACACACAAAAAAAAAAGTTCTATTTACTGTCAGTGACTTCACACTTTCAGAAAGGATGACATAGGGCGTAGATCTTTTAGCAGGATTTTCAGTTCATTATCGTGGTCAGTCATTGACTGGTGCACAGATATACCTTACAAATTTTTGAGGACAACAGATAGCAATATCGATACAGCTTTGATCCCTGAACATGATCCAGGTGCCAGATCGTAGTCATTGGCGTATGTGATAGCACAATTTTCAGAAATTCCTCGGAAAAAGGAAATTCTTGAAAGTGTTTTTTCCATAATTGGGGATATCAATTATTTGCCATTGACAAGATGCTTATCGTCGTGGACAAAAGTCTCCCCCTTCCTAAATTTCGATGCTCCTGGTCTGTAAACGTGTTGAATATTCTCTACTACATAGAAGACCTCGTTTCTAAAATGTGCTTAATCCTAAAATCATTCTTTTTGAAAAATGATGAAAAAAAGTTCGTGAGCCCAGCGTAATTTGTGATTTGATTATGACAATGAATAATATAGTGTAGTGAAGTACTTTCTCTACAATACCTATGTTATTAAAGTTTCACTTCTTTAAAATGGATCATAGTGATTCTATCTGTAACCACAATTGAAAGAGTCTGGACTAAGCACCTTTTCGAATAGTCATTCATTGTAATTTCACTGATTTTTTTCCTTCATGTTTTTATGGTGAAATCTTGTACAAAGATCTTTTGGAATAGCAATAGCAATCACGTTGATTTTTTCGAAAATTTTCATGATTAAAGTTTGGTTTAAATGCTGCTGCTGCAAGAAAGTACCCCTCTTCAACAATGATTCAAAATTGAGAAATAGAATATTATTAATGCAAAAAATTTCGACCGAATACAATCTCATATATGAAGCAATAATTAGAGCAGAAAATGTAATTGTGCTTCTGGTGTAGTAAACAAAAACAGACGTTTACGGACCATGTACCTTTTGAAATAATTGTCAAAAAATAAATAAAAAGAGTCCTATCGTTACGGAAGGACATTGTCATACAGATATGTCGTTCAGACGGCCGCGTTGACGCGCATAGTCGTGCATTCTCGGCGTTTCTCGGCATTCTCCGTGTTGGTCGGTCGAAACGTAATAGAACGAACAACCGTATAAAGAAGAATACGCAACAACGTATATCACAATGGTAACGTTTTTCTGCGGAACGTTTTTTGCGGAACTCTTTTGTAAAGCGTTTGATGTATTGAGTACTGGTGTTCCGAATGAGTTTTCGGGTATTTGACGTAGTACATGTGTGAGGAACCATCTCCTGACCACAAGATGCCACCACTAGTTCATATTTTTCGGACTAAGCACATTTTTGAATGATTGTGGTTTTCAATTTTATTATAATAGATATAAACTGAGTATTATAAAATAAAAAAAATCTAACAAAACAGAAATACTACCTCAATATTTTCAGTTTCTGAGTTTCGGGAGAGTGACCCAGCTACACGTGATCACTGTGCAAAACTAAACTATATTTTTAAAGGCGTCACACATGGGCGCCGAATAGCTCCGAGGAGGTGAGTCAGACACTTCAAAAGTGGAAAGCAAGACCCTTTAACATAAAAATACACGGAAAGTTTTCTTCGGTAAAACAATCCCAGTTTGTTTGTTTTTTTGTTTTTTTGCAAGGGACAGATTCTGCCGATCTGCAAGCCTAATGCGACTTTTACAAAATAATTTTTATGGCCGAACCCGAACCACCGAACCAACAGCAGAACTGGGACACTATAAGATGCATCTCCTGATCAGTCTTATTTGGGACCTTTTACCTTTTCAGATTTTGCCAGCATTATCATCGAATCAAGCTGAATCGGACTTTCTAATGGAAGCACTGATAATGAGTAAATTCAATCATCCTAATATCGTACATTTTATCGGGGCGTGCTTCGATACTCATCCGCGGTACATCATTCTGGAACTGTTGGCTGGTGGTGATCTGAAAAATTTCTTGCGTGAGAACCGTCCAAAAGTGGTAAGCTAACATTATAGCAATCGTTATACTGCAAGCTGACTTGATTCATTTTCAATATCCGGAATAAGATAGCGAGAATAGCGTTATTCTTATTATCTACGTCCTCAGCCCTTGTATCCGCTTTAGAACTAATATCGTTCACAAACTTTGGTTCGCAATTTGTAGGATAAGCCATCGACACTGACCATGAAAGATCTATTACAATGCGCCATCGATGTGGCAAAAGGCTGTCAGTATCTGGAAGAGCTGCATTTCATTCATCGCGACATCGCGGCGAGAAATTGCCTGCTCACGTCTCGTGGTCCCGGACGAGTGGTGAAGATAGCCGACTTCGGAATGTCCAGAGACATTTACAGGTTGGATCTCTGATTCGCTTTCTGACTCATAAAAATGTAACTGTGATACTGTGAGGGTTCTTATCCACTGACTTCTCTGTCCAGATCTGATTACTACAAAAAAGGCGGCAAAGCCATGCTGCCAATCAAATGGATGCCTCCGGAAGCCTTCCTCGATGGTATTTTCTCGACGAAGACGGATGTTTGGTTAGTACAAGCCGGCAGTCGATGCGGTTTTAGGTGCACACGTCACGGTCTTTATAGTTTTTATATTCTGTACTCGTGGTCATCAGGTCGTTTGGCGTGCTTTTGTGGGAAGTCATGTCGCTGGGATTCATGCCGTATACCGGAATCCGCAATCGCGAGGTGATGATGTACGTAGCTCGCGGTGCCAGGCTCGGTGCTCCGGCCAATTGCCCGCCACCGGTTTTCGCCATCATGGGCATGTGCTGGAGTCACGAAGCAGAAACACGGCCTACCTTTAGTACGATTGTGGAACGCTTAGGTTATTGTATACAGGTGGGTTAATAGTTCATGATCTTCTTCTGGTAATCAGTTTCGAAATTGTTGTTGAAGAAGAGGACATATAAAGAAATACAGTGCTGGTTTTTCAAGATTTGTACGAGAGAGAAGTATTTAATCCGCACCGGAGCGATGGTATACATCGAAGAAACGAGAGTTTGTGGAAAAAGTGCATATATTGAACGGTCGATAGCAAAAGTAGATCTGAATGCGAGTGCTAAAACAGAAATAAACTGTAGCTGTGACTGAACTGATGCCCTGCCTAAGCCGATCGAGGGAGAAAAAGGAGAGAAGAAAAAGAAGGAGAGTGTGGTTTTGAAAAGATCAGGTACCAGAAGTGCAGGAATGCAGAAGACAAATGACGTTTGTTAGACCTTCGCATCGGGCTACGCAGGAAGTAGCCAGGTAGGACGGCTTATACAAAATGTACATTCGAGAGGTGGAGGTTATCGCAACAGAAATAAACCAATAGAGACCTGTATCAGGTTTAATGAAGCTAGTATGTTCATGCTGTGATCGCGTTTGTTGGTCTTGCAGGATCCAACAGTCTTAAACACTCAGTTACCAGTGTACAAAGGACCGTTGCCATCTGAGTTAGATAAAACGCTGATGAGACCGTCGAAATCCGAAGACGATTATGTGCAAACGGATTACATGATCCCAATTATGCCCGACACACCAGTCGAGTGGAAAGACGGCGGCCTGGATGTGCTCCGCAAGTAATTTCATACAGTTGATTCATTCTGTTATTTGCTTACTTGTGAAAAGATAGGCGATGAAGATAATTTCATACAGTTGATTGATTCTGCTATTTAGTGAAGAGATAGATAGATAATGAGATACGAGTAAGAATGATTATGATAATAATGCGATAAAATAAGTGTGTTCAAAGAGAAAAGAAAGTTGTAATTAGATGTAGCGGCACGTTTATGGAAAAACTGTGACATAAATAATGAAAAGTGCTTGAAAGGTAGATACTCGTAATGGTGTGGTGGGACGTATGGCGATGCCCGCATGCCAAAGTGGCCCCTATGACACCGCACCCCCGGCCACAGGAACTACCCTTTCGAGTATCGCATCAGTGACCGGAGGGACGCTTTGAGACCGGCCCGAGCCACCATTTCTCCTTCCTGCAACGGTGCGCGCGTCCTACCAGGGCCACCATGGGGTTCCCTACTGACCGAGGTCCGCACTCCCTGAGCGCTCGCCTGGAAATTTCAGGTCCCCCTCGGCCGGACGCGCTGCCTCTCTTCATTACCCCTCACCTCCTCGTCTTGGTCCGTGTGTCGACGCAGGCAGATGGTGACGACGGGTGAGCCCTGCCGGTGGGTCCGCAACGCAGCTGCAGTAGCTCTTCTAGGATGGTACAGAGTTCTCCTCCTGTTCGATGGTGTGGGCCGAGCTTGGTGAATCGCCGGCCCTCTGTCTCAACCACTCCGTCTGCATCTTTTTCTTCATGATGGCCGAGACTAAGGCCGACACTCGGTTCCAACTCCTTCCGTTCTTCATCATCTCTGGAACCAGGGTGTCCGGCGCGAGACGGCTAATCACGCCGTCGCCTTCATCGCTTCTTCCGCCGGGATCGATCGCTGTAGTGACCGTCCCGCGCCTCTTCTGCTCCCAGGCCTCACACTCGAACAGGGTATGCCAAGGTGTGTCCTCCGCCCCTCGATCACAGTGGGCGCATACGGGGCTTGGTGCTATCGACATCCGATGTAGGTACGTGCCGAAGCACTCGTGTCCACTCAGTGCTTCGGTGGTTTCCGTGTGTCCTTCCTATCCATCCGTCGAGGTCGTGTATCAGCGCTCGGGTCCACTCGCCCTTGGTCGAATGGGCGAGCGCGTCCTTCCACTTCCGAAGCGTGTCCTGCTGAATGACTCGCTTGACCCGAAGGTACGCCCTGACACACCTTATCGCGGCTTTTCGCTGGATCTTCTCCATCTCTGCTCTCCTGTATGGTATATCGATGGCGTCGGCGAATACTGGCGCCCCTTATAGGAGGACCGACATGATGACGTTCACGTACATCCTTCGTCGCTGCTCTCGTGGCCCTCCTAGGTTCGACATCAGACGGGACAGCTGGCCGGCTACTCGATCCGCTTTCTCAGCTGCCCGTTGGAAGTGCTCTCAGAAATGCAACATCCCGTCGAACCACAGCCCCAGGTACTTCAGGGCTGTACAGACCCCAATCTCCACACCTTTTAGGACAAAGGTGGGTGGGCTGTACTTGCGTCGCTTCGTGAATAACACTGCTTCGGTCTTCTGTACCGCTAAGCATAGCCCCGCCGACTCGATCCAGTGGGTCTGCATCTCTAACGCCTGGTTCACTCGTCGCGTGACCCCTGCTGTCGTCTCCGCCTGGCACACCACCAGCGTGTCGTTGGCGTAACAGATCAGCTTTATGTCTGGTGGTAGTGCCAGCCTCAGCATCTCGTTGAAGGCGTCGTTCCACAGGGTAGGTCCTAGTACTGATCCCTGAGAAACGCCGCAGGTCATCTCCTGTGTGATTGGTCTGGCCGCCGACTCCATCTCTATCCGGCGGCCGGAGAAGTAACTCCTGATGATGCGTACGAGGTAACCAGGCACCCGGGCCAACCCCAACGCCTCCATGATACGCGTATACGGTATGGAGTTGAACGCGTTCTTGATGTCGAGGCTGACTGCCGCGCAGAACTGCCGCTCGCGGATCGCCTTCTGTGCCAGACTCTTCAACTTCAGCGCGGCTTCCGCAGTCAAGCAGCCAGTTCTGAATCCGTACTGACTGCTCGAAATCGTCTTCCGCTTCCGAAAGTGCTCCTCTAGCCTATCCACGATGGTACGCTCAAACATCTTGCCGACGGTGTCGAGCAGGCAAATAGGCCGGTACGAGGACGGCTGGCCATCTGGCTTTCCTGGCTTCTTGATCAGTGCCAGCCGCGCCGTCTTCCATCTGCTCGGGAATGTCCCCTCCTGCAATGCGCGATTGAATACGTTGGTCAAGAGGGACGGGTCTGCTCGGTGGACTACTTCCCAAACGACGTTAGGAATCACGTCTGGACCAGGCGCCTTCCTCTTCGTCCTGATCCGGTCGATCGCGCTGTCCACTTCTCCTACACTAAGCAGAGGGATGGGGCTCTGGGGGAACAGTTCTTGAACTACCTGTTGCAGCTCCCCCGACTCCATACGGCTCGTCACTGACGGCCCTCCGGCTTTCCGCATGACTACCTTGTACGGCTTGCCGAAGGGGTCGTCATCTGCTTGTTGACACAACTCCTCGCGAGCTGCCTTCTTGCTCTGGCGTATGGCGAGCTTGAGAGTACGACAAGCTTGCTGGTATTGCTGCGAAACTGCTGTGGCCGCTTCGTCGTCTCTTCTTGTGCGTTGGTACCGACGGCGAAGTCGGTTGCACTCCTTCCGCAGCTTGGCGATGTCCTCGGTCCACCAGTAGACGGGCTGTCTCTTGCGCGGTGGACCGACTCGGGGCATTGCGCTATCGCAGGCTGCGACCACTGTCCGGATGGCGTTCGCGGCCGCGTCCTCCGCGCTCTCCTCTTCTTCTGCTTCTTCTGCCCGACACTCTCTCGTTCCCCAGGTGAGAGCCAGGAAGCTCGCCTCCAAAATCGATCCGCATCGAGCTTCCTGATCGCCCATCATCCCAGCTTCTTTGGAGCAGTGACCTCCTCGGTTCCTCGGTCCAGCTTGAATGTGATATACCGGTGGTCACTCCCTGACTCCTTATCCAGCACGGACCAGCCCGGCTGACGCGAAGGTGACGTCTAAGACCGACCCCACGCTCTGATGGAAACGGCTGGGAGTGCCGCCCGTGTTCATCGGAACAAGGTCGTGCCGGGCGGCAAGCTCCCCCAGAGCATATTCTCGGAGGTCGGTCCGACCGGCATGCTACTCCTCTGATTTGGCGTTGAAGTCGCCGGTCACAGATGCTCGTAATGGAAGTACCTGCTGAAACTTCAAATTTCGAAATAATTTAACACTTTTGTCACAACTACTACATAACGGACAGTATGAAATACCGTGATTCTCCAAGTATAGTGCGCCCCCATAGATAATGCGCAGTAGAAATTTGAAGACCTCTTTTTAGAAATTATTTTATCTGTCGAATATAGTGCGCACATGGAAAAAAATTTTTTGCCAAAATACACCGGTTCGTCGACTTGAAAATTAAATACCTATTACCTACGATATGTAAATGTACAGTTATAACCTAATCTTCGTCGCATGAAGTGGTCCCATCTCTATCTTCGTCTTCAGATGTATCACTCTCTGCACGTTCATCTTCATCTTCCCAAAGGAAATCGTCCTCACACCCGTCTAATGAATTGCTGATGGAGCACTTCTTAAACGATTTTTCGATTAACGGCGCAGAGATTTTCTGCCACGCCTTGGAAACCCATGTTGCAACAGTTGAAACGGGGGCTCGTTTAATTTTTCCTGTGTCAGTTAGAGGGAGGTTTCCTGACATTAACCAATCTTCATACTCTTCCTTGACGTGATCCTTAAACGGTTTATTGATTGACACGTCAAGAGGCTGCAATTGAGAGGAATAACGACGAGATCACTTTTTGTCTTTTTCAGAAGATCTTTGACCTCTTGTACAAGGTGGTCTTTGAATGCATCAAGTACCAAGATGCTTTGAGGACAACGAGTAGCATTGGGCCTTCTATTCCAGACGCACTTTATCCAATCAATCATTAGATCAGCGGTCATCCAACCTTTAACGTTTGCTCGGATCACAACATCTCTTGGGAATGTTTCGTTTTTTGGAATTGTTTTTCTCTTCAAAATTATATAGGGGGGTAATTTATGTCCATCGGCCGTGACACAAAGCATGACAGTAATACGGAGTTTTTCATAACCAGTTGTCTTTATTTTAATTTCTTTCGATCCAATTTCATCAATAGTGTTACTTCGGGGCATATCAAAATATATGGGGGTCTCATCCGCATTACCGATATGAGAAAATGCAGAATTGAACTGATTGCGTAGGTTAATGATGTAGCGTTGCAAACTCACCAACTTCTCTTCGAAGTGGGCCGGTAGTCTTTAGCAGATCGACGTACGACGACGTAAGGAGAATCCATGCCTCTTCATAAATTTATCACACCAACCACGCGAAGCCTGAAAAGTTTTTATACCTTGAGCAGTTGCTACTTCCAAAGCTTTTAGAGACGAAATTCGTCTGGTGACCGGTTGACTTTGTTCACGTCTGTCTTTTATGAACTTCACCACAATTTCTTCTACTTCAGGATAAAATGGCTTCCGCCCGCGAAAATTTTTGCGATCAGCATTACACAGAAAAATCATATCACGTTGTTTTCTCCACGCACGAACATTACTTTCAGGGACATAGAATACACGAGCCGTTTCTCTATTTCCGTGATTTTCCGCATGCAAAATAATTTTTCTTTTTTCTCGAGCACTATAATTTCTTCTTCGAACGGATAATGAGCAATCGGACATTTTAAAACACTAAATAGGCAGGTATGTAGGTAACTGGGTGAAGCAGTACGTCAATGCAACATCAAAAAATCTCATTACTGACGTTAACAGACAAGTTCATTCACTCTCCTTCAATGCACTTGTGCATGATTTCCTTTGCTCGCTTACATTGTTGGTACAATGTACCGTATGTAGATATCATGATAACTGTGCCCATTCACATTGTAGGTATAGGAAGCTACGTATAATGATAATTGTTCAATTGTACTTCAAATACACCTCGATTCTTGCATTTTTATGGTATTTTGCTGAAAACATTCGAATATAATGCGCCCTCGAATATAGTGCGCACCCCAATTTCGGAAAATCAAAAAAACCAAAAAAGTGCGCACTATACTTGGAGAAATACGGTATGTAACATTAACCGGGGGCATATCTGCAGATACGACTTCCGAGTGCATTCACAGAAGGATTTGAATTTTATTTGCCGACTAAAATTTTGAAAAACTTGGAAAACTGCCGACTGCTGAGCAATTCATATTGTTGATTTCGAATATTGACTGCGTAGCCTATCAGGATAAATATGCGGAGTATCTCTCTGTCGGAGAGTTTAAATGTCAAATTTTGTATACATATATAAATATCGAACTGAACCCATCAAATGACGGCGGAAGTGTGCTCCATCAAAATGTTCAAAATTCTGTTAGTTTTTACGGAACACGCGCTAAGTCATCAACTCGTTCACAGAGAAAAATTTCCGAGAATTCTAGCGAGTCCTTCTGACGTTCAGTGATTTTTCAGGCACTCATTAACTGAAAATTCTTGTAAATTTCACCGCGTTCTGGTTACAATTACTCCGATTCTATCAAAATTTTGTAGAATTAACCACAGTAATTATTACCATCTAGTAAAAATTTCTATAACTCATTTGCAGTTTAAGTGCTCGCGAAGTTGCTGAG
The DNA here is from genome assembly GCA_031841125.1 of Acanthococcus lagerstroemiae. NCBI lineage: Eukaryota > Metazoa > Arthropoda > Insecta > Hemiptera > Eriococcidae > Acanthococcus > Acanthococcus lagerstroemiae. Next base: position 34,563,453 of record CM063108.1, on the reverse strand, counting down.
TGTTACAGGGCTAATAGAATATTAATAATATTTATCACATAATTTTTCTCGGAGCATGGATTTGTCAACACTGGAATATATATTGGGTGTCCGACGTGAATACACTGAGGAGGGTACAGATAAAATTGTCCTCTCAGTAAAAAACATTGGAATATTAATAAGCCCGCTTCATGATTGCAAAGTCCCACTATGTCTCAAACGAAATCGCTAATTTTGAAAATTTTCTAAGAATCCTAGAAAAATTTGAAAAAGTCGAAAAGTGTAAACGAACTTTCATGAGTCGTATAGCGACTCTTGAGTCTAGAAGAGTCTCACATATTATCCCAGTCGAGAGTTCAGTGATTTGAAAAAAATTGACTCATGCTAAGTGTGGAAAACATTTTTATTTTCAACGTCAGCAGTGAAACGGCTACCCAAATACATATTCGTACATGTTTACTTATAGGGGTTGAAAAGTAAATTTCTACCTCATTTGAATTTCCCCTCTCAAGATTGTTCACCGAATCCATTACCGTCGACTGACTACGTAATTTTGTTTTGGATTGTAGAAAAGTATTTGAATGAGTTTTTATCCATTAATTTATTTTCAGTAAATTTGATAATGATTTAAGAGCTAACAATTCAACGGATTTACTGAATACTCAGGTAAAATTTCAAATTTCGGACATAGAATGGTAGGCAGGCGATGAGGCCCCTCTCATCATAGCCCCGGATTCTATCGAGAGGGCTGGATATAGACCCATGAGAGAGAGAGAGAGATGGGCCAAAAGTTGTGGGGGCCCTAACCAAGAACGTAAACATCAAAAGTTAAAAAACGCTTTTCGTTTTCACAGACAAAAAACACTGACACAGAATAGCCTCTCTTTTTTTTCACATGGTATGAGTATTTCAATTTACCTTGTGGCGGACCCCATTTTAAAGAAATAAATGTGAGGGCCTTGAGTCATGGCTTCACCGGCCTTGCCCTAAATACGGCCCTGGTTGATGGAATCGACTTGGAAATTTTCACAATTATTGGTTCATTATTGCAAATCCTTTATATTCGCTCATACAAGCAATAATTTCAATTTAAAGAAAATAGGCCACACACAATAATTTTTTATCTTCATTATGGTACCTAATTCCTAACAATGTATGTATAAGTAGGTATCCAAAATTCTCATAATACCTACGTTTCGTTTTGTACAACGCGGTGCAAAATATTAAAATTTTTAAAATGTTCTACTCCCACCAGCCTACTATATTCTTTCGAAATCGAACAAATTTTCAGGCGGGGGATGATCAAGTTTTATTCCTCATGAGAACAGCGGCGATTTTACTGTAAGAATTCTTAAAAATCAAGTTTCGACAAAAAAAAAAAAAGTAATCGATTATAAAAATTGTTTACATCAGTGTACAGATTGGGTGTCGATCGAAACTTTTATGAAAATTTTTTTTCTATGGTTAACCGCCACTGTTGTATAAGCGTATAAAAGAGACAGAAAGAAAACCCATCCATCATGTTGAACACAAAGTCGTCGCAGTCCCAAACTGTGCTGTTTTGAACTAAGGGCACGTTTTGTAATCAGCGCGTCAACTGTCTAATTCTGTAAAAATACATGTACAATTTTAATTCACAGCATGCGAAATGTCCGGATTATTTTCAGGTACGTGATTGATGAGATACCGTCGATAACGTTACCATTAGAAGAAAGCAGCAGTACAAATCATACCAATTTACCTAGTCAACAGAACTCTATCCATAAGCCGGACTCTAGTCAATTGAATTCGATTTTAAAACCAACACAATCGAATTCAAATTTCATGGACGAGAAGAGCCCGAAGCTGGAGGGCGCTAAAAGCAAACCATTCACTCTAAGTGGGAAGTTCGTTAAGGATCCTCAGATAAACTAGAAATTGAAAACGCATTTACCAGAAATAAATAAGGCAATTTACGTAAACTCGTCGATAATTGTATTAATTTGTAGTACCTTCTTGTAGGCCTAATTGCTATTTGTTTACCATGTTTTTATTTTATGTACCTACCCGTCACATTCCAAGGAAAATTTACGAAACGTTTTCTCAAATTGTTAGACGTTAAAGTGAGTAGCAAATTTTTTGATAATTGTTAATTCCAAAGGATGTTTTTGTTTAGTCGTTATAACTGTGTATCGAATTACGCGTTGTTTGTGTATTTTTGGTTTAAGCTTTTGTTCCCCATTTCATTTTTTTTTTCTTTTTTGTTTCCTTTCTCGTATTTGTAACAAATTGCGACGAACGTTTTTTACTCTCTAAACCATTTATACCTAAATAATTTTTTATCTTATTTGTAAGCAGGCGTGACGGGAGAACGAAATTTCTGATTTCTCGAAATCGTGGATTTCTAAACGCCTTTTCTCTTCCATGAGATCGCTTCTCATTTTTACCAGTACTGTTTTGTTACCTACGTGAATAGGAAATCGATTGAGATTTTGTTAAGCTGAATCACCAGTTTGGGAAAAGCTGTAAAATTGTGCTCAAATGTGCTACCTACGTGTTAATTTGTACATATATTATGTTTTTTTTTGTGTTTTTTTTTATTTTTTATTTTAAATAACGGGTTGTGATTGCGCTATTTAATAGCTGATGAGTGAATATGAACTACTTGTTGATTTGATTCCGATGTATAAGTCGTTAAGTATCATTTATTGATATAAATATTTTTTCTGTGCGAATCATTAATCATTTTATCACCGGACGTTACTTGACTGTGTGGAAATATGTGGAATTAGATTCGAAATTTCATTAGAATGACGATACTCATTATTGTCCTCGTTCAAAATTAAACGTGGGGGGGATGTGCTACTGATTTAAAATATAATTTTGTTCAAGGAGCGTAGCAAGCTTCTTATAGCGCGGAAGAAGGGGGGATTTTTTTTGAGAAACCAATATCAGGAAGAAGAGGGATGACATTAGATTTTTTCCGTTGCTGGGGAGGGAGCCCGTTGAAGATTTTGATGTGCGTATCCAAGTGGAACGCATTCGGAAAACCACTTCCACTACAACATTGATGAGCTCTGTATACAAAATGGGGTTAGATGCAAGAGTGGTAGTAAAGATACGTCGTCGGCGTAGCGCCACTGACATTCGCATTCCATGCGCGTGCGTTTTCTTTGAAAAGACAAAAGGTCGTAGTGGCATTTCCACTCTAATACGTGTACGCAGCGCAACTAGATTTTCATATTTTTAGTGGGAAAATCTTCAACGGGAGTGAATTGAGTTCCCAGAAGGCATGGTAATCGAGGCGAAGCGAGCCCGTCAGCGTTGAAGAGGAGGCGGCTGAAAATAGGTTGAAAATGCAGAGTCGATGCAAAAATTTTCCATGCAAGTAGAAATCGAAAACTGACATTGGGAATTCTGACTTACTGACACAAAAACCTTTCGTAAGAATAATAAAAATAAAATCAACGATTTCCATAATTTTCCGGCGGAATGATACAAACAGTTTTCATAAAGGTTAGCCTTCATACATTTTCCCGACTGACGGTGAGAATGCCGATTCAGTGATGCAAACATTTTGAATTTTCGAACTGAGGAAAAAAGAATAGTAATAAGTCAACGACGAATTAACAGTTACAAGATTCCTGTGGAAGTGTTACCTCCGTATCCCATTGCTCCGCCACTGATGGCCACATTTGCACCCTCTTGGTTAAGGCTCCTGTTTGATATTGCTATACAGATGAATTACGCAAGTCAGTGGGTCAAATCTTTTCGGTTACTTCGACACTGCGTGCAGGAATGAGCAGAGTCTACATGTCTCACGATTAGGCCTGCATTTGGGGAACGATCTCACGGCAGAAGCACTGGAAGAAAATCAAGAGTGCGATGGGAGCAGTTCAAAAATCTGATAAATGTTCTTTTTTTCATATTTCTTATTAAAAATCCAATCTCAATTAAGAGTGACGGAGGAGAGTTAGAATGGCATAATCGATTTTTCAGAACAATCGGAATGTATTCTTATTCTGCAACGATACATTGTACCACTAGCTCAAATTTGACAACGGATTCGAATTGTTCTTGAAAAATTGAGTAACTAGCACCAGCGCCGACGCCGTAGCTCTCCGAAAATTTTTTCGCCCCAAAAAAGCCATGATGTATAGTATGGGGAAATTTTCAAAATTTGAGAAAATCAAAAATTTCGAATTAATGAGTGTTTCTTACTCAAGCACGCTGAGTTCGAATTCATTGTTCCAATTTGGCGGCGACCCTCCGTTCCCGAAGTACACCCAAAAAAGTTGGGAAAATTGATCAATTTGGGTAAAAAAATGACTCTAGCTCAATTTTGACAACGGATTCGAATCCGTATTGAAAAATTGAGTAAGTAGCACGAGCGCCAACGCCGTAACTCTCCGAAAATTTTTTCGCCCTAAAAAAGACATGATGTATATATAGTATGGAGAAATTTCCAAAATTTGAGAAAATCAAAATTTTCGAATTAATGAGTGTTTCTTACTCAATTTTTCACGCTGAGTTCGAATTCGTTGTTCCAATTTGGCGGCGACCCTCCGTTCCCGAGGTACACTCAAATAAGTTGGGACAATTGATCAATTTGGGTCAATAAATGACTGTAGCTCAATTTTGACAACAGATTCGAATTCGTCTCGAAAAATTGAGTAAGTAGCACCAGCGCCGACGCCGTAGCTCTCCGAAAATTTTTTCGCCCTAAAAAAGACATGATGTATAGTAAGGAGAAATTTTCAAAATTTGAGAAAATCAAAAATTTCGAATTAATGAGTGTTTCTTACTCAATTTTTCACGCTGAGTTCGAATTCATGGTTCCAATTTGGCGGCGACCCTCCGTTCCCGAGGTACACTCAAAAAAGTTGGGAAAATTGATCAATTTGGGTCAAAAAATGACTCTAGCTCAATTTTGACAACGGATTCGAATTCGTCTCGAAAAATTGAGTAAGTAGCACCAGCGCCGACGTCGTAGCTTTCAGAAAATTTTTTCGCCCCAAAAAAGACCTGATGTATGTATAGTATGGAGAAATTTTCAAAATTTGAGAAAATCAAAAATTTCGAATTAATGAGTGTTCCTTACTCAATTTTGCACGCTGAGATTTGAGAAAATCAAAAGTTTCGAATTAATGAGTGTTTCTTACTCAATTTTTCACGCTGAGTTCGAATTCGTTGTTCCAATTTGGCGGCGACCCTCCGTTCCCGAGGTACACTCAAATAAGTTGGGACAATTGATCAATTTGGGTCAATAAATGACTGTAGCTCAATTTTGACAACAGATTCGAATTCGTCTCGAAAAATTGAGTAAGTAGAACCAGCGCCGACGCCGTAGCTCTCCGAAAATTTTTTCGCCCCAAAAAAGACATGATGTATAGTAAGGAGAAATTTTCAAAATTTGAGAAAATCAAAAATTTCGAATTAATGAGTGTTTCTTACTCAATTTTTCACGCTGAGTTCGAATTCGTTGTTCGAATTGGGCGGCGACCTTCCGATCCCGAGGTACACTCAAAAAAGTTGGAAAAATTGATCAATTTGGGTCACAAAATGACTCTAGCTCAATTTTGACAACGGATTCGAATTCGTATCGAAAAATTGAGTAACTAGCACCAGCGCCGACGTCGTAGCTTTCAGAAAATTTTTTCGCCCCAAAAACTACCTGACGTATAGTATGGAGAAATTTTCAAAATTTGAGAAAATCAAAAATTTCGAATTAATGAGTGTTTCTTACTCAATTTTTCACGCTGAGTTCGAATTCATTGTTCCAATTTGGCGGCGACCCTCCGTTTCCGAGGTACACTCATAAAAGTTGGGAAAATTGATCAATTTGGGTCAAAAAATGACTCTAGCTCAATTTTGACAACGGATTCGAATTCGTCTCGAAAAATTGAGGAAGTAGCACCAGCGCCGACGCCGTAGCTCTCCGAAAATTTTTTCGCCCCGAAAAAGACCTGATGTATAGTATGGAGAAATTTTCAAAATTTGAGAAAATCAAAAATTTCGAATTAATGAGTGTTTCTTACTCAATTTTTCACGCTGAGTTCGAATTCATTGTTCCAATTTGGCGGCGACCCTCCGTTTCCGAGGTACACTCATAAAAGTTGGGAAAATTGATCAATTTGGGTCAAAAAATGACTCTAGCTCAATTTTGACAACGGATTCGAATTCGTCTCGAAAAATTGAGTAACTAGCACCAGCGCCGACGTCGTAGCTTTCAGAAAATTTTTTCGCCTCAAATTTTTTGCCCGGAAAACGACATGATGTATAGTATAGAGATATTTTCAAAATTCGAACAAATCAAAAATTTAGATCTAAAGACTATTTTTGACCTAGTTTTTCACGCTGAGTTTGAATTTGGTGTTCAAATTTGTCGGCGACCGTCCGCTCACGAGATACACTCGAAAAAGTTGGAACAATGGCTCAACTTGGGTCGAAAAATGACTGTAGCTCAATTTTGACGACGGATTTGAATTTTCTCCAAATATTGAGTAGTTAGCCCCAGCGCCGACGCCGAAGCTCTCCGAAAATTTTTTGCCCGGAAAAAGACATGATGTATATATAGAGAAATTTTCAAAATTCGAAAAAATCAAATATTTTGATCTAAAGACTATTTTTGACCCAGTTTTTCACGCTGAGTTCGAATTCGGGGTTCAAATTTGGCGGCGACAGTCCGTTCACGAGATACATTTTAAAAAAAAGGGAAAACTTGTTCAATTTGTGTCGAGAATTGACTGTAGCTCAATTTCGACGACGGGTTTGAATTTTCTCGAAATATTGAGTAGTTAGCCCCAGCGCCGACGCCGAAGCTCTTCGAAAATTGTTTGCCCGGAAAAAGTGAAGTTGTATAGTATGGAGAAATTTTCAAAATTTGAGAAAATCAAAAATTTCGAATTAATGAGTGTTTCTTACTCAATTTTTCACGCTGAGTTCGAATTCGTTGTTCCAATTTGGCGGCGACCCTCCGATCCCGAAATACACTCAAAAAAGTTGGAAAAATTGATCAATTTGGGTCAAAAAATGACTCTAGCTCAATTTTGACAACGGATTCGAATTCGTCTCGATGAATAGAGTAACTAGCACAATCGCTGACGTCGTAGCTTTCAGAAAATTTTTCGCCTTAAAAAAGACCTGATGTATATAGTATGGAGAAATTTTCAAAATTTGAGAAAATCAAAAATTTCGAATTAATGAGTGTTTCTTACTCAATTTTTCACGCTGAGTTCGAATTCGTTGTTCCAATTTGGCGGCAACCCTCCGATCCCGAGATACACTGAAAAAAGTTGGAAAAATTGATCAATTTGGGTCACAAAATGACTCTAGCTCAATTTTGACAACGGATTCGAATTCGTCTCGAAAAATTGAGTAACTAGCACCAGCGCCGACGTCGTAGCTTTCAGAAAATTTTTTCGCCTCAAATTTTTTGCCCGGAAAACGACATGATGTATAGTATAGAGATATTTTCAAAATTCGAACAAATCAAAAATTTAGATCTAAAGACTATTTTTGACCTAGTTTTTCACGCTGAGTTTGAATTTGGTGTTCAAATTTGGCGGCGACCGTCCGCTCACGAGATACACTCGAAAAAGTTGGAACAATGGCTCAACTTGGGTCGAAAAATGACTGTAGCTCAATTTTGACGACGGATTTGAATTTTCTCCAAATATTGAGTAGTTAGCCCCAGCGCCGACGCCGAAGCTCTCCGAAAATTTTTTGCCCGGAAAAAGACATGATGTATATATAGAGAAATTTTCAAAATTCGAAAAAATCAAATATTTTGATCTAAAGACTATTTTTGACCCAGTTTTTCACGCTGAGTTCGAATTCGGGGTTCAAATTCGGCGGCGACAGTCCGTTCACGAGATACATTTAAAAAAAAAGGGAAAACTTGTTCAATTTGTGTCGAGAAATGACTGTAGCTCAATTTCGACGACGGGTTTGAATTTTCTCGAAATATTGAGTAGTTAGCCCCAGCGCCGACGCCGAAGCTCTTCGAAAATTGTTTGCCCGGAAAAAGTGAAGTTGTATAGTACGGAGAAATTTTCAAAATTCGAAAAAACCAAAAATTTTGATCTAAAGACTATTTTTGACCCAGGTTTTCGCGCTGAGTTCGAATTCGGTGTTCAAATTTGGCGGCGTTGGTCCGCTCTTGAGATACATTTGAAAAGTTTGGAAAAATGGTTCAATTCGGGTCGGAAAATGTCTGTAGTTCAATCTTGACGACGGATTTGAATTCGTCTCGAAAAATTGAGTAATTAGCCGCAGCGCCGACGCCGAAGTTCTCCGAAATTTTTTTAGCCCGGAAAACGACATTATGTTAGTATGAAAAAATTTTGAAAATTCGAAAAAATAAAAATTTTGATTTAACGACTGCTGTTGACCCCATTTTTCACGCCCAATTCAAATTCTGTGTTAAAATTTTGCGGCGACGCTCCGCTTTCGAGATACACTCGAAAATGTTTCCGAAATTGGTCAATGAATGACTTTGGCTATATTTTGACGACGGATTTGAATACGTCTTGATAAATTGAGTAATTTGCCCCCGCCGACGCCGAAACTCTCCGAATACTTTTCCCCGACAAAATTCATGATATACAGAATGGAGAACCTTTTGCTGTCTAACGTAGTGGCCCGGTTATACATCCCTTTGCGTTAGCGAGCTACCCCCAGTCAAACACATGGGCATGGGAAGTGTCCCCCTACCTTTCGACTCCAGCGCCACTTCCTCACCCTCATTATCATCTTCGTTCATGCTCTTTCTTCTGACGTTTACTTCAGTAGTCTATAAAAGAATTTTATTTCTTTTCTTCTACAATTTTGTTCTCTTGTTTTGTTATACACGCATATAAAATGAAAATTTTCGAGGTTTTTAGAACCCAATTACGAGTATAGCCTGAGCTTAACGACCAATAAGAAGTATGTACAAACAGAGGCCGCCGAAATTTATTTCGAGTCTACGAATGCACTGTAACAAAAAAATCCGTAAGTACTTCCAAACAAGACCTACGCACGCATACCCACATGAGCTCAATAAATAAGTTCATCGGCTCAGTACTTGAACGGTAATTGGTATTTTGATTGTTTACGACATCATCGCTTATATATGTAATTTGGCGCTGAGATTGGTGAGTACGCGCAATTTTTAGGAGCCACTTACTTTCAGCCGCTGACTTCATTGTCAGAAAATTCGAACGACAATCTTTTGAAAAGATTTGATCATTATACATTACACTGTGCAACAAAATATTTAGACATGGTTACTTATGGTCCATTCTTGTCTCTTGAATGATTGGTAATGACAAATGGAACATTTATCGACTGAAACTTTGTTTTCAAGCAAGCTAATCGACAGATTTCTTGTGACGTCACCCAGTGAGTTACTGTTAGCAAAAGTACCCGTCGTTGGACCCCCTCTGTTGCCGAAATACTATCAAAAATTCGGATATACAGTACATACACTCTTGATTACTTGAAATAGTAGGGGAATATGTACTCGGGGGAAAACTATATTAGGTCGAAAATTGAGTGTAGATCAATTTTGACGACATATTTGAATTCATCTCGAAAAGTTGCATAATTTTCACAAGTTCCAGGCTCGGAAGCTCTTCGAAAAACTTTCGCCGAAAAAGAAATGCCTGATGTATAGCATGAAGAAATTTTCGAATGTATTTTGTCTACACTACAGAAATATACATTACTCAAAATTCTAACGTAATTTTGCGTAACGTAAAAAGATTTTAAGTAAATTTTCTGCGTAATTGTGCGTAAGCTACAAAAATCTTTCGAAAATGTGTGGTGTCGTTTTAGGTAAACTGGGAAACAAACCGATCCCAAATTTTCTTTTTTAAACTAAAAATCTTTTGAAAGGCTTCTTCCCCGGAAGCAAATGAAAATCACCCAAATTTTCGTTTCAGAATTCTCGGATTACCTGCTATCTAATGAGTCCATCTCAGTGCGAGTTCTTTTCTATTCTTTGTAGAGTCGAAACGATTCTCGAATTCATACGAACAAATTAGAACAATAGTGCGGAGTAGAAATATATCGTTGAGAGAGATCGGACAAATTAAAATAGGTGCACTTAGTACAGAACAAAGCACCTTGGCGAGCGCCGAAATAAAAGCAAACATTCTTCTAGTTGGCGCGAAATATAATATATATGTTGGCCAACCCTCGCATAAAATTAACAAGATGCTTAGCCAAACATCCTGCAACTTATAGACTAGTAATTTATTGCTTAAACATGCGGAGATTAAATCATTAATTAAATTTCAGGGTTGAACGAGACAGAATAAGTTTCACCACCATTTCTACAACTTGGAAGAATATTACAAACGCTGAGACTTTCATTGCTACTCTTGCTAATGGCTGTAGTTTACTTTTACCAGCACTGTTCGCTGTATTTGCTCAAGAAAATTTCACTTGCATAGACCAACAAACAAAATTTTATTTCGAGAGTCAGAAATGAAATCGTAGTCACGTGTCGACCATCAGGACTTTTTAATATTTCGCATGCAACAATATGCGAACGAAGTCCAAAATTCCATGAATTTTGATACTACTCGACATGATGGAGTACGGTACACTGTGATGATTTCGGTGTACGTATTCCAGTTCCAGTTTCGATGCTTTTCAGCCATCAGATTTTGCTGTGTACAGCTGAGAACAAGAGTGGATGCATGAGGCACGGCTGCAGTGCTCATCCTAGAGAGAAACACTGAAATAGAAAATGCATCACCAGGTAAAAGTCTTACAGTCTCACCCAAGCCAGGTGACCAAGGACGTACTGATAGGAGGGGAAGGGGTGGAGAGCCCTCCGTAGGAATTGCTTGCTCAGATGTTGGAAAAATTTACCGTTTCAGCCAGGCGGAGTTGGGAGATTTCTGTAGACTTGGGAAAATCCAACAAGTCAAAAGATGTTTTTTTTTTTGCTTTGATTCTTGGGAATTTCGAGTTAAATCAGTTGTGACTTTCACCCCCCTCCCCCAGGAAAAACTCATCAGTACGTCCGGAGCCGGATGAAGTCTAAATGAGTATCAAGGAATCCTATGAGTGAATATAACAGCGTCTAGAAAGTAGTAAACGAGTCTTGAAAAATCGTAGCGAAGTTTAACAAGATTTAAATAAGTTTAGAAGAGTATTACGGAGGTTTGAACAAGTTTTCAAGAATGTTGGGTCTTTTTCTCCAGCTCCCGAATTTTGAATTTCAATTTCAAGTATGTTTCGATCATTTGTATTTAGTTTGTACGAGTTTATACGGAACATCTCCTGCTCATCTACAGCTAGTCAGTCCGAGAGCAGGGGAAACGAGAGCCTGCATACTTGGAATTTTGACTACGAACTAGTGACATCCTTTTGTACACGTTTGTGTAGCACATGACTTCGTTTGGACATCAACTCCTGTTCATTTGCGGCCTAGAGTTGATCCATGGGCTGTAGAAGCGAGAGCCCGCCGCAGTTGGAATTTCGACCGCGAACTAATGGTAGGCGTCTGTACCTCGTTTGTACAATACATTTCATTGTACGTACATCCACCTCTTGTTTAGGAATCACCGGGTAAATAGTTTCAGGGGCTGGGGAAATGTGGCCGTCAGAAATGTGAACTTTGATCTCGGATAAATCCCGACGATCATTTGTACACGTTTTTAAATATCTTGTCGTTTGTACAAAAATCCCTACATAAGTATGACCCAGGGTCAATTTGAGGACTCCGAAAATGAAGCCCCGACATTGTAATTTAGACCCCAGACCACTGCCAATTGTTTACACCTCATTTTTACACATTTGTACAGCATATTTCATGGTTGGTACATGACCTCCTTTCAGTAACCACAGGGGGTATTACAAAGGCTGTGACAATGCAGCATTCAAAATTCGAATTGGCATCTGAAACCAGTGCTATTCGTTCGTACATCGTTTCTACATGTTTATATGGCATATTCCATTGTTTGTGAGTCAACCCCCGTGCAGTAACCACGAGGGGTAGTTTTCAGAGCTGGAGGAATGCTGTCCTCGTAGTGGAGATTTTGATTTCTAACAAGTACCAATCATATATACGCGTACGTATAGCACATTCCGTCGTTTGTACACAACCTTGTATTATTCTAACAGTGCAGGATCATTCCGAGGGCCGGGGAAATGCAACCGTCTCAAGTCGGAATTTCCGGATTTTATTAGATAACTTGGTCACGAATTTGGAATCTCTACAGCTCAGGTTGAACATGATTCTGCATCTTCAAAAATGGGTTAATATATTCATGGAAGATTGTAGTCATCTTCGAAAATCGATCGTATAGATCATAGGCGCCAACTTGGCACTTTTTTTTGGATGGGGCGACGTCCCCCCCCCACATATTTTCAACTCAAAAATGGAAAACGTACAACAAATTTTACCGTCCATGTTTACATTTAACAAAAAAGAAAAAAAAGAGAGGAAGTCTTTATCTTATTCGGATGCGAAGGTTCAACCTGTTTCATGGAAAATTACATTTAGCTTGAAAAACTTTCAGACCTACAGCTAAAATTTTGAAAATGTAAAAAATTCAACAAAACTGAGTAGTGAATTTAATGTCGAGAGCCTTCAATCAACTTGTGTACGAAAACTTGACGGAATTTTTGGAAAAACTTACATTCGGGAAATGATCAAAGTATTACGATAAGAGTGTAAAGAGAATATCAAAATTCCAAAAATTCAATTAAATTGAAAACTGAATTCTGTCGACGTCAAGAGTCTTCAACCGATTCGAATACGAAATTTCAGGTAGTTTCATAAAAAATTCTGGTTATTTGGAAAAGTTATCGAAAACATATCGGGAAAATCCTAAAATTTGAAACATTTGATGTAATATAAAATCCAGTTCGATTCAATATTAGAAGTGTTTAATTGAATAGAATGCGAGAATGCAGCCGGATTTATGAAAACTTGTGGTCACATTGGGGAATTGGTCAGAAAAATTTTGAAAAAATCGTCGAAATTCAAGAATTTTGATATTGTTGAAAACTGAACTGTATGCGATATTAGATATCCTCAAGCAGCTGGAATAGCTACCGAAGTGTATTAACCCTGATTCGTGGAGTATTTTATAAAGTCAGCTTGGGAATATTATCCAAAATGGGTATGGGTAAAATCAATAGCTGAGGACGATAGATATGTAATGACTAATGATGAAACTGAAATTTGACTATGCTGGACATGTTTTCAGGGGGGAAGGTAAAAGACGGGAAAGAAAAGTTCTGGATTGGATACCCAGGAGACCTGCCACCCACTGGGTTGACGAAATTAGGCAACATGCCGGAGTTGCCTGGGGGAGGGATGTGAGGGTCAGGGACTGGTGGAAACGAGTGGGGGAGGCCTATGCCCGAAGATGGATGCGCTAAATTTGTAACAAATAAGCGACATTCGGTTATATGTAAATGGATGTAAAATACCCTACGGGCAAAATACCGCCGGGCGGAACGCGGGAGATAATGTGAGACCGATGAAACCGCGCGATTTTTCAACTTACCAGAAAACGCGCGATTTTCAACGTATCAAAAAACGCCAAGTAACCAAGCGTTCTTTATATGAGAGCGTTTATGTGACGTTTGTAAAACGCCTCTTTTCTAATGAATTTAAAAACGCTCCTTCCGATTGTTTCTTAAAAAAACGCCCTCACAAATAATTTTCAAAAGCGCTTCTTTTCAGTACTTTTTAAGAAAAAATAATTGAATTGAAATTAAATATGCAAAAATTATATTTAATATTAATAGGAAAACAAATTGATAAAAAAAAAAATAATAAATGAAAATAAGCATAGGAACACACATCGTTTCAAAAATGTAGGTAAACATTTTTCATAAACTAGTCAACCATAAAACAACTAAAATGTCCATTACAACAATGATAAAAAATTTTAAGAATTGAAAACGACGAAGAAATAAACATTGTGCACTATAAATTTTAATACTTATACAGTGACGCATTCATTTTTTTCTTCTTCTAATTTTAAACATAAGAAAACTGCAATAAATATTAAATGAAGAGTGGTAATGATAAAAAGAAATGTCAGGTGTATTTAATATACTATAAATTGCGTGTATCAGTGTTCTGAATTGAAATTGGAAAGTATAAATGAATCTTTTAAAATTAGAATAGAAAAAAATACAGCAATACAGCGTCCTAATATTACCAGTACGCTGCTCCAATGACGATTGACTTGACACCACTTCATGTTGTTCATCACTGTTTTCAAGGTTCTTTTTGGCGGCTGGAAAGAAAAGAATGAATGAATGAATGAACAATTTAAAAATTGTGTTGCACCTCCTGCTTCCTTTCTCTCTTCTAGCTTTTTCGCCCTGGTTATCGCATTCTGCCAGTATTTCAGCCAGTTGGCTACCTCTTGCTCCAAGCCAGAATGAAAGTTGTACTCAAACTGTAAGAAGACGATTGTGTCGCTTTGGCCGAAAATATAGTTCGCTCAGTATAAGTTGACGCTCGTAGTTTCGTATCAAGTTGTCAGGTTTACTCAAACTAAAACGCTCCTGTTTTACCAGGTAGGCGCGTCACCCTGGTTAATTATATGCGGAAGGGTTAATTTAATTCACCTGTACGCAAGCAATAACGTTGGTCGACTCCGAGCAGGAGCAAATTAAATGAGTTGGTTCATGAAAAAAGCAGTTCGCGAAATTATTCCGAGCAAAAACCATCTGCTCACTGCTCTGTAATTCTGGTTCAAGTTTAACTGTGTACTACACAAGCTTCTGCCACAAAGGTCCTCATTTGTAAAAGAATTCAGTTGAATTTGAATAAATCGCAGGGTATAATAGAGTAATGCATGGTTCATACTATTAAGAAAGAGGAGTTTCCTGCTGTATCTGTCCTAAGACAGCTAGAACCGCGTGTATTTCAACGCACAGAATTCTGCATGTACATCATCAAATGGAAGGATCAGATTTATGATTGTTGAAAGAAAGAGGACAGCGTGGATATGAGTAACACTCAGGTTCTGTATTTCAACAAGCGATCGCAGTATTTCGTCTTCACAGATATCTAGCAACGTTATATTCACAGATTTCTTTTCAGGTCACTCAGTTTTTTCTTTTCCCACAATACGTATTATGAATCAACGTTACACACTTTTATTTTTTTGATATACCGTTCAAAAACAAAAGGTTTTCGTTGGTGTACCTAGATCAGCTACATAATCCGAGACCTCATGGTCAGTGATAATTATTCTCAATTACAAAAAGTCAAAAACCTTATTGCAAAATTTTTGATGTTAAAAACGGTATGAAACCCGACCATCTTAGTTAAATTTGTTCCATATGTTCAATTTCAGATTTCTTCTATCATAACACTCAGCGAAAAATGCACCGAACTACAAAGTACAAACTTTTATAAGAAGTCTTAGTCAGGATACCCGTACAAACACAATATCTTCTTTCGTTCTTGGTACAAATCAGTTGTTCTATGTTCTATTCGTTATTCGTGAATCAAGCAAGGAATAGTTGATCTCAAACCTGATCGCTGCGACACTTCTCTCTTTACTGATAAAGAACAATCCGGAGCAACATATTGGAGCAGTGAGCAGATTAAAAACCCTAGTTCGCTATAAAAGAGCAAGCAGATGAGCGAGGAATTGCCATTCCTACACGCAATGACGATCAGGGTTGGAACCATTCATTCTAGGTAGGTACTATATATAAACCAGATTTTGTTTCATGTTTCTATCTCATTTCTATGCCGAAGTATGTAATTTGAAACTCTTTTTACAAACGGCAGTTTCCTAGACTCCCACTATTTCTATACCACTTCTATGTAACGAATTAACAGGACGAATCTGAATGTGGGAGATGTTGTTATTCAAAATATGCATACTGAAGATCCCTGAAACACACAAGTTCTTCAGCGTTGCAGGACAAAATACGAGTATCAACTTATACAGGGCGATATTATGTACGTGCTCTTAGAAATCAATTTTCTCTCTAATTCGTACTCACTATAATGAATCGACATTGCAATCTAATATCGCACTTACTTACACATTTTAAAGATATTGTACGTATTATACATAGTTCTTACCGTGTTCGTTCTGAGAATCATCCTCCATATGGTTATTTAAATGATATGCATCACAGAATAATACATGGAAACTTAAATAAACCACGACTGTTGTTTTTCGTTTCACAATTTCAGCATTTCAGGCTACAAGTCACAGCCACACAGATAACCAGTAACGGTTTCACGTTATCAATAATTTAATCTGCGCGCGCAGATGTATGTGGAAAACGCCACGAAATTGTAATAATTCGGGCGTTTTCGAACCTGTTCATATTCGCGCGTATAATACCATGAGCGCAAAACGTACGATTTCCTATGTATAACAATTACAGAAAACGCTCTCTTTCTTAAAAAAGGGGCATTCTAGTGATATGAGAGAATACGCGCGCTGAACATTTCTTATGAATCTGCGCGTAAATTAAGAACTGATGAAACGCCCGGCAAATTTTCCCATCTTTACTTCTCTAAAACGCCCATTTTTGTAACATATGAAGAAATTCGCACGTTGAATGTTTTCAAAAAGCAATGGCTAATGCGCGCGTAAATAAAAAGTTGTTAAAACTGCCAGTAAAATTTTCAAGGTTCTAAGTGATTTTTTAGTTAAAACGCCCGTTTTTTTCAAAAACGCGCTCTTCGAAGGCGGAGTTTTGTCAGCAGGGTAATGACAGAAAAAGAAATCTCAAACTTCAGAAACTTCATAAAATTGAAGATTGAACGTAATTTCATACAAAGAGCCTTTAACCAAGTTTTACTAGAAAATTTAGTGAGTTCATTGAAAAAGAAGAATAATCAACAAGTGATGAAGAAAATGTTGATAAAACATTTCAGAATTACGTACATAATATCAGAAATATTGAAAAATTGATTTACTCAAACAGCTCGTATTCGAAAATGCTACGATGCAAAATAACTGAAGAGTCTGACCACCGTTTAGAAATTGATTAACATTTATAATAACAACGGTGGAACAAATTCGGAAAATGGGAAATACGGATTCCATATTTGAAGTGTTTACAAAACTAGTAGATAGGTATACGAAATTTCAGGACAGTGTCTTTGAAATTGACTACGAGCAAAGATCAGTTTCCTTCAATATAAAACTTAAATTTTGATGCCCCAGATAAAGCTGTCTTAAAAATCTGATGCTGTATTAGTGATCAGCAATCCAACCTTTGTCCCTCCAAAACGTTATTGAATTCTCAAGTCACGTCCATTCGAACTATTTTGGGTCTATGTGGATTTCTTGGGTCTAAACTGGTGCCGGATTAAAAATTCGATGCGATATTCGTGAACAGCGACCCAAAAGATCCATATTTCGATAGTTTTGTCGATTTTCTAAAGGCGTGTTCATTTTGCACTTCATAAGTTCGAAATTCCTATTTTGGGGTACGAATGAGAGAGTCTGGTAAAAATGTAACGTGATATTCACTAGCGACTGAATACAGATCCAGTTTGATACGTTGTTCAATATTTCAAACCATGGAAATATTTGCCCATTTAAATCTGCAATTTCGGTTATTGCTCACACACGGGGGAGGGGAGGGGCACTTAAAAATCTTACGAATTATTCGGAACCAGGAAACACTCATATTCCAATACTGCTTTCAATTTTTTATAAGAAGTAAAATTCTGTTTACTTTGGGTCTGAAATTTAGCTTTTTTTTGACAAATCAGGGTCGGTCCAAGTCTGATGCGGTATTCGCAATCAGTGACCAAGGATACCATTGTCTGAATACCTAGTGCGAATTTGGGTCCTTACGTACAGTCGACGGAATGTACTGTACTTGCATTTTCCCAGCCCCCGAAACTAACCCCAGTGGTTACTGTACAAGGCGGTGATATTGTGTGCAAACGAGGTGCAAAAGAATGCTAGTAGTCCAGGGTGAAAATTCTGGAAGGATAAGCAGTAGCACAATTCTGAGTAGAGGAGTTACTGGTTTCGCAACACTCTGTGCCATGGAAACATTCGCACTGAAACGTTCGAAGACAAATCATTGCTCTACTTCAACGCTAAACAACATGTTCAAATACAAAACGCCATAAGTGATGTCGACATTTTTCATTCTAAACGCCTAGTATTTGATCGTAATATCAAACAAGTCCTTTGAAGTTTCTGCCCCACTAGGCCACTGTCTAGGTTTCTTGATTTCTCTGGTCTTCTATGCCTGATGTCGGTGTTGCTCGAACTCTGGCTTCCTTCCTCGATAGGCTACCTCATTTCTTCATGGAATGTCCATCCTATCTCCTCCTTTCGCCAGACTCTATCACTTCACGACAATTATATATTTTTGTGTTTTTTTCCCATTAATTATTCTCTATTTCTTTTATTATTTTATTATACACATACAATATTCTTAAAATGTAGGGAAGAGGGGAGAGTGATAGCGGTCACTTAAGGGGGAATTGTTATAAAATTGCATCACTTGTCCGATTTATTTTCTGTTTGCGCCATTAGATACCCTAAACTGTCTACTTTCAAATGATATGGTCACTTCCCTAATTATATAAATTTGGTAATATAGTTCTGGGTTGAGAATTAGAAATAAACGTTTGACCGAGATTGACCGCTGGTGGGATAATACTAGTCGACAATTCTTATATTTAATATACATATATTTTTCAAATCAGCACATGAATGAACGTTACAAAATTGCAAGAAAACATATTTTATTTATTCGAATCACAAACTTTTCGGATGTATCATACTTAGAACATTTATGATGTGTCCAATGACCACATTTTGGATGGGTGCAACGAAACGACAATTCTCCATCTTTGCCTGTTTTCTATAGCTTTCATTGCGTTTTGTAAACTGGTCTGCGCCCCAATTATCTTTTTGGGTTTTTTAAATATAATTACGAACCATCTGACATGTAAAAATTCATAAGTGTGTTTCGTCTAGAATTACCCCACAGCTGATAAGAGTGACTTTCGGATAATTATGTTCATTTTTTCACGAGATAGAATGAAATTTTATAAAAACTCACGCTCCATTCGAAAGTAGACACATTTTCCTTTCTATACATCTTGAAAGTTCTTTCAATAATTAAATATTCCATTAGTACTTACCGTAAATGAAAAATTGATGAAACTCAAAAACATGATAGTTTGCAATATAAAGCGAAAGAATTCTCATACGAACTTGATAGTTTTATCACCAACTAGTCCCATGTTCTTCTGTGTCCTAACCCTGGTTCGAACGTTTGACCTATCTTCCCATCTGTGAAAAGTAGGTGACCGTTATTACCTCGTGACCGCGATTACCCCTTACCCTATACGGAGCCCTATTTAATGGCATTTCTACTGTGGGTCATCCTCCATCTATACATAAACAAATAAAATTTCATGTAGGAGGGCTTTCATTTCCCCACACCCGGATTGACTGTAAGTTGTAGATGATTAGGGATCAGTGTACAAAAACCAGAAGATCCGTACAAACATGTACTGTAAACGAAATACAGACGATTGAGGTATGTTTGAAGGTGAAACTTGAAACTGGACGGGCTGGAGAAATAGACCCTCTTTTTTGAGAGCAGAAAATCTCCCCCCTCCTCCAAAAAAAAATAGACACTTTCACTTCAAGTCATTTACTGCGTGTCGATGCCAGTTCATGTTCAGCAAAGAAAGATGGCGGGATTAGTATTTTTTCGCACTCTGCATTATTCATACCGGTAACTATTTGTACACCTATGCATATGAAATTGCATACTCGATTCCCCGTAAATACGTCATTTTGCTAATCCATCAGTAATAAGCAAGTTAGTTAAATATTAATAACTTCGGACACAAATAACTGATCATACTTTTGTCTTATTAATCTCTAATTTCCTTTTTCTTTTTTTTTTTTCAATCAACTTTGTGTTCTTGAGTACCTCAGATCACTTCTAATGTTCGTAAATTTTCGACACTTATCTTCTTCAGTTTTTTATTTTATGATTTTTGGGTTGATTTTTCTTGAAAATCTATTTTTGTTTCGAGAAGATTAATCTTTGCGATAGATAAATGGAGGAGAAGGGGTGGCGAATTCAGGAAAACCCGTATGAATGTTTTCAGGAGTGGGATAAAAGGTTATTTCTGATACTAAAAAACACACAAAAACTCAAATTTCAAAATGTGATACTCACGGATGGGAAACGTTGAACGAGAAAGTTTTCTGGTAATGGGTAAATGGAGATACAGAGAAACGTGTCCGCGAGTTTGCATTCTTTCTGTTTGCTGAAGTCGGCAAGACCACAAATTCCTCCGTAAGACCTGTGTGAATATATTATGAAGAAGAGGATTATTTTGACCTCCCTCGTCTCCCACGACATTCATTGGGAAGTTAGGAAAATCTAATATAAAACCTTTTTTAAGCAGAAACTTACAAGTTACAATTTTGGTTCGAAACATTTTTTCCTAAATTTGAATTTTTTTTTTTTTCTGTAAGGAAGCAATTTAGGGGGCTTGAACCCTCCATAAGAAAATTAGTAAGCTACTAAGAGCCGAGGCTCTTTTCGGTAAAGACTGTTAAAATCAACGATATTTCTCAAAAAATTCTTTGATATCAATTTCTTTTTCATTTATTGCCTGATTTTTATCTAATATTGCTGGACTACTCACATGTTTTCATTACAGTACGGAAAAAATTCTGATCTTTTTGGACCTACGGAAAGCAAACCAACTCCTGACTTATGTTTTGAGCTTATTTCGAATCCATTGGTCAGATTTTCTGGTAATGTCCAGATTTTTCCTAGAAAGTCTTGGAAGTGAAGAAAACTGTTTCTAGCGCTTTCCAACCCCTCATTTCTGATTCGTTAAAAAAAAAACAACAAAAAAACTTGCAATAATATAAATGTTTGTAGACTAATTTTCTATGTAAATTTCAAATATGGGTTCCATGTTTTTTTTCTTGCTGGAAAGGTTTTCAAGTCTTAGCAGAGCCCAATTTTATAGTTTTGATATTTAAAATTCCGGACCGCCTTTTTATAATACTCGTAATTATAAATCTAAAGCAATAATTATGATTGAACTTTTTTGAAAGCCAACATGATTTATTGTGGACTGAAAAGGCTAATGTACAGGCTCTACATTTTTTCTTTTTTTCTTTCAAAGCTTTATTAGGAATTGCACTCAACTGTCGGGTGCTTGGCTCTAAATCCTCATTGGAAGGTTGTCTATGATGGACTGCATTCTGCTGCGGATGATTTTCTCAAATATCTTCGAGACAATGTAGAGAAGAGCAACTGGTCTATATGAGCTAGGCTCTTTTAGAGGTTTACCTGGCTTTGGAATAGCGATCATCTTGGCTTTCTTCCAAGGTCGAGGTACGTATCTTAGTCTAATAGCAGAGTTGCAAAGATTAGTTATGTAAACTATGCCCTTCTTTGGGAGTTTCCAGAGCATAACTGGCGAGATGTTGTCTATCCGTGGCGTCTTCCGGAGGGAAAACTTGTCTAGCAAGTCGGCTACTTCCAGTGGAGAGGTAAGTTTGACGTGGTTGTCATCATCAGCTGGTAGTGGTAAAGGCTCTATGTCCGATAGAATTTGGTTATCTTGGAACGAATGCTCAAAGTGTCAAGCAAGGAGGTTTGTTTTGTCCCAGTTCCGTCCTCTTTGCGGAGTGGAGGATTGTATCGAGTAGTTGGCTGCCGGAGTCTTTTGGCTGCCTTCCATAGGAAGTATGCTGCCTCCTTTGTGGGTGTGAGTGACAAAATATAAGTTTCAAATGGGTGTTGCCACCACTCCTTGATGGCTTTCGTTACATTTTCCGACTGAGCTTATTGAAAATGTTTACTTTCAGGCGATCGATTGTGCTACCATGCCTTCCTGACTTGGCGTCGTTGCTTCACTATATTACGAAAGAAGGTAGGGTAGTTGGCCCTATTTTGGTGACCCAGTTGGTAAGTGGTGCACTGCTGGGTATATTGAAGTAAGGTCCCGGGAAATTCCCCAATCCATTGGTCTAACTCAGTTCTACATATATGCAAAAAATAAAATATTATTTCTAGGACCTATTTCTTCTGCTAATTCTGACTCCACTCTTAAAATTTTGAATGATTTTTCTTTTTCAACTTTGATAATCGTCTTTCACTGACCAACAAGTTAAAACTCAAACCAAATGAAAGAAAAACGCTATTTTTCGACCTACTCTCGTGCTAATATCGATTCTGACCTTTAAATTTCGATTAAGCGATTTTTAAATTCAAAAATGGCTGCTTAAGTTGAAATTCAGATCTTGCATATTAAACAAAGAAAAAAAAATGGATTTTGTATTTATTTTAATGTGAGTTATAAATTTAGCTTTCAAATCTCCACTAGAGTTTTCACTAATATTGAGGATGGCCACGGAAATTCTAATGCTGATATTTCGCCCTCCTTTTTATCGAGAAGAAAATTTAATTGTTCTGCAATCACATTCTCACGCTGATTTCTTCAGCAATTATTTCAAGAACGGATTTGGAGGCAGCCTAAACATAGGCCTAAAACTGTATTTTCCCATATGTAAAATTTGAATTGTGATATTTTTGCTTGCAAAAGTCATGTTCAGACTTTAAAACATGCTCAATCAAAATGTTAACACTATATTCGGATATAGCACAAAAATAGATCTAGAAAAAAATAAACATTTTTAATGACGAACTGAGTTATTATTCAACATTTATGCAGTGATACTTGCAGATTACGGAGCTCTTACTATTCTTCGTGGTGAAGGGAAGAGAAGAGAAATCAGCCTTTGCCTAATTGTTTATTGTTGTTGTTGTTCGAACTGATGTATCATTGGCGGCACAGTGTGTAATTCTAGGCTATACCCAAATTGTGAGCCCCGGGGCTCTGGAAGTGAAGTTACAGTATAATGAACAGGAAATCTGGACTTGACTCAAAATACCCATAAACCGATGTACCATTGTCAACAGAATGAGTTATGTGGGATAACCCTCAAATTGTGGCCCCAGTTGGCTCTAGCAGGAACGTTACAAATTTGAACTCAGAGACCTAAGAAACCTGTGAATTGAAGTATCGTGGTCGGCAGATAGACTAGTTTAGCCCCAAAAATGATAGCTGCTGGGTGGCTAAAGGTTGAAACAGATATGTTGACTATTTTTCTCATTTTTGATTTTCCACAAAAATTTTGGTCCAACACTGCTATCTAAATAATCTGGAAGATCAAGTGATAATAGTCTTAAACGCGTGTTGAACTGTCAGTGAGTCCTGAACTGGGACCACACAATTAAATGCTGAATTTGAAATCTGAAATAAAATAATTATTGACTGGTAAAATGTTAAATTTAATCCTGATTTTTATCATTTTCATGGTTGGTTTAAGGTACCTTAAAGTTAAGTTTGCAACTAATTTGTTAATTTATTTCAAATCGGTCTGAGGACGTTTTAGAAACTTTCAGAAATTTTAAAAAGTATCCTAGTCATGTCTTAAAAAGTTGTAATTAAGTCTGAAGAAATAATAGTCGCAATTTTTGAACAGTTATGGCGAGTCTAAGTTTAAAAAAGTTTTAATGGGTCGTAAATAAGCCTAAGAAGCTTGAAACATTATTACATAACACTGAACACTGAAGGCTCTTAACTAATAGTCTCAAGAACTGCAGCATCTTCCTCTTCGAGGAGGAAGATTGAATGACACTGCGGTGAATGTTAAAAATTCCCTAGCAACTGTCATCCAGTTGAGAATCTGAGAAACTTAAAAAAATTTGACTGCGCAGATGGGAAGTATTTTCAATTTCAGCGACAATTAGACGTAATAGACGACAGTATAAATTGTAACGAACTGTGAGAATATCTTTCTCATCTACCGACTCAATTACCACTGAGAGCAGAAAAATGATCCATACTCAGACAAAAGGAGGACAAATACGATTCAATTCTCCTGCATTTTGTATTCCCCCGAGCAAGACTGCTTGCTGGATCCGCCACTGGTTGAGAAGCACTGCCATTGTTTAAATTCGTATCCTCATCCTGACCCTCTGTACCACAATTTCGGCATGAACATCCGGCCGAAAACTTTCGAAGCAGCTTCCAGATTAATATTCTCGCTAGATACGGAAGAATGAGTGAATATAAACTTGGGAAAAATTCTCGTATATTTTCCTTCCGTTCGCGTCGCGTGGTTGTACTTGTAAGTTAGTTCGGTCTTTCTCGGTCCCCCGCCCCCACCGCCGTCGAGTTCGTTCTTTCTTTTCCAAACGCGTGTGCCTGTGTACAGTCCATCGCGAAACGCGAATACGAAGAACGGAATTCAATTTGAAATTTGACTGATGTTGGTGAAAGTGATATGCTCCCGGAGAGGAAAAGTGTTCCTCTTCAAGTTTTTCATTATAACGATCGTCTGCCGGGTAGGAAAAAGTTTTTCCAACTCAACAAACATCATTTGAATCGAAAGACGAAGTTCGCCCGTATTGATTGAAGAAGTGGAAATGCTTCTTTGTTTGACAACCATCCGTTTATAACTGAAATTTGACGAGCGTTGATGCCTTTGAGCACGGCGGGCAGGATGGTGAGGTTATTGTTTTAGAACAGCGCGAATGTACAGCACGTGTGAAGCGGCTCGTGGCGCGAGTACACTGCCAGAATTTTAACAAGTAAATTTCAAGAGGAGGAAAATTTATTTCACAATTTATTGGAGAGTTAAGCGATCATTTTGGCGGAATTTTGTTCACCAAAAATGCACTGTCATCTGCGACCAGGGATCTGCTGCATAGGAAGTTCACCTTTAAGTTGGTTCCTCACTCGGCATTTTCATCAAGTCAGTGTTAGCGACAATTTAACAAAATTGTTGGAAGGGAGAAGCTAATGGAAATGGCTGCCCTGGCAGTTCCATGAGAATGATACACCTAGCTTCCACAGCTGGAATATTAAGGGGAGAAAATGTGTAGTGTGTGGGGAGCCCTTCAATTTTGGGGCTGACACATATAATCTTGTCAGACTGGTCCAAATCAAACCCTCTCTCCTGATACCGATTAGTTATAGGAAGGAAGACTTTAATTAGGATTGGGCAAGCGTAGGCTCCTCCTATTTCGGTAAGGGTTCTGGAGTCGCTCTGATTTGTTGAACCCTGACTTGTTACTCGGACAACCGACGGAATTTCGAGCAATGACCTTTTAAAGGGGCGCCACATCATCCCTACATTGAGGTATACCGGGGTTTGGACTTCAAAAGCACATTTCTTTATCGCATCGCAGGCGTTTGAGCAGGCCCCCACCCCAAGATAACTCACAATCTGAGTATCTTGGGGTTTGTTGCGCGGTTTCTAATGACTACGGCTCCCCCCCCGAATCCACTGCTTATCTTTACACGTACATGCCCGATGCGCAAAATCCCGCCAGTTACCCAGGTAACTAAAAGGGGACCAAGGGGACGGATTTCTGGGTGATCTGAGGGTAACTGAGGGTTGTAAATGAGTAACTTACCCAGGTAACTAAAGGGGAATCAAGGGTAACTGACGGCTTTCTGGGTAATCTGAAGGTAACTGTGGGTTGCCAATGGGTAACTTTTCCGGCGCGGGAACTAGAGGATAACTGACTGCACATCGGGTGATTGACCAAACGGTCTTAATCATAAGGAGGCTTAGGCTGATTTGAGGCAGATTCCATCATTCGCGTAGGAGGCTGTTACTCACATCATTCGACGATCCAGCTTGTTGAAACTCAGGAACCGACTCGATAATCGAGACATTTACACAACTTTTAACAGAGGCCGCCCGAGAAAAAGATCTTTAATTGGTTATTTCTGTAGGGTTAGCCTACCTTTGGGAGGGGATTCATGGTGGTGGAGGAGGGCCGCCACCGCCACCACCGCCCCCGGGAGAAAAAACCCACTGCGGGTTGCCTACCCTGCCCCTTGAATGCTTATTTCTCCAGGGGTAGCCTACTCTCGGGAGGGGGTTCACGAGGGGGGAGCTTGAATCCGCCGCCGCCTCCAGGGGAAAAACTCCCTGCGGGTTGCCTACCTAAAAATCAGAAAATTTGTAGGGGCAGATCAGACATAATCTGTTCTAACATGAAAGGTCGTCTCCAAGTTTTAAGACATAACTGACATAATAAGACATACAAAGACATATCTGTCTATATACTAAACAGGGGCAGATCAGCTACTTTCAAATAAAGGATCTCCAAGTGTAAATAAGACTCAACTGACATAATAAGACATAAAAAGACATATATGTCTGTATACTAAAAAAGTAAAATCTGCCGCCGCCACCACCACCACCACCACCTCCGAAAGGGAAAAAAAACACTGCGGGTTGCCTACCCTGCCCCTTAATTGCTCATTTCTCCAAGGGTAGCCTACCCTCGATTGAATCCGCCGCCTGTGGATTGCCTACCCTGCCCCACTAATTGCTCATTTCTCCAAGGGTAGCCTACCCCTAGGAGGTGGTTCATGGTGAAAGAAGCTCCAGAATGGGGAGGAGATCCATGGTGGGCGTGGCCTCAGGAGGGGGATAAAGGCCCTGGGTGGTGATGAGTAATGGCGAGTAAGAGGTCCTGGTGGAGGAGGAAGTCCTGGGTGAAAGAGGAATTGGGGAGGGAAATAAAAGCTGTGGTGTAGGAGGGACTGGTCGTGGAGGTCTGAAGGAGAAGAGTGGTCATGGTGATGGGAGTTCCTGAGTGGAGGACCAGGGGATCTTCTAGGGCATTGGGACGAGGAGGCCGCAGAGAAGGGGGAGACTAGGTGGAGGACTTGGTGATGATCGGTGGGATGAACGGAGGGTGCCATGTGGGGGATAAGCTGTGGATAGAGAAGGTCATGGAGCGAGGGAGAGGGTAATGTGAAGAGATTAAGGCCCAGGTGGTGGAGGTCGGTTGTGGTGGTCGATGATTGTAGAGGTGAGGAGGAAGTTCAATGGAGAGGGAAGGATTCGCAAAGCGGTGGGGTACTGCGGAGGTAAGAGACCATGGAGTGGGCATTGAAGCCTCTGGTAGATTTTGGCCGTTGTGGAGGAGGAGTTCGTGGCTGAGAAGGGCTCCAATTGTTGAAGTGTGTCAGTGGAGGCGGCGAGTGACCGTGGTGAATGTGGCGGTTGTGGTGGAGGAGGAGGCTCGTAATGAAGAAAGAATGGAACGAGGCTCGTGGTGGAAGATTGAGGACCGCTGATAGAGGGGAAGCAGAAGAGGCCCAAAGCAAACCTCAACTCAGGTACAATAGTTTTAGACCAAACACTGAGGACTGTGGGGGTCGGACGAGGCGCGAAGCGGCCAGGGGGCAAAGCCCCCTAGTTATTATTATTATTTTTCGACCTTCGAGTGCAAAGCTTGATTTCTGAGATGGGCTTCAGAAAACTCGCATAACATTTTTTATCTTTTGTCTTCAGGTTTAGATTTTTTCTAGATGGTTCTACCCACACGTACGTGGCCTTCTCGTTTGCAACCTAATTTTTCTAAAACATTCGAGCGAAGCTGAGTTTGAGTCGTATCGTAACCTTGCTCCGTGAACGGAGTCACGATTGTCGCGTAAATTTCAACGCGATCGTTGGACTAATACGGAACAATTTCGGTGCGCGTACGTCTCTTACCGGGCTCGACGTTATCATTCTACTAGAAAACTAGTCACCTAAAAAATTGAAAATAAATCCTTGCCAATGCGACGCGACGCGATTTAAAACGACCCGATAAATAACGAACGAAAATACGCGTGAATGTCGTTACAGTCGTGCGACTTGTATTTTTAGTTTCGTTTTTCCTTTCCGCCATTTGTTCGTTCGTTTGGCCAGTTTTATCTCGTCTGAAATTTATTGTACTCTATCCATTACCTTAAGAAATTGAACATCATCGAGCTGGTTTCTCGCTTCATCTTATCTCTACACATCGGCCGGGTATAGGTGAGGGAGCCAGGAAGCTGTGAAATCGGAAAAAATGTAACTAGGTATCTACCGCCATATTGCACGTTGTGGTACTTACCGTTAACAGACACGGCGGCATCCGTCGAAGTGCGAGAGGATTTCCCTTTGCTTAGTGTTGGAGAAGTGGCAGCGCGATCGACCGGATCAAGACGAAGTGGGGGAAGACGCCTGGTCCGGACATGATTCCCAACGTCGTCCGGGAAGTGGTCCATATGGCAGATCCGTTCCTCCTGACCAACGTCTTCAACCGCGCGTTGCAAGAGGGGATATTTCCGAGCAGATGGAAGGCGGCGCGGCTGGCACTGATCAAGAAGGCCGAACAGCTGGATGGCCAGCCGTCCTAGTATCGGCCTATTTGCTTGTTCGACACCGTCGGCAAGGTATTCGAACGCACCATCGTCAGGAGCACTTTCGAAGGAAGAAGACGATTTCGAGAAGTCAGTACGGATTCAGAACTGGCCGCTCGGCTGCCGACGCTGCGCTGATGTCCAAGAGCCATGGTGGAGAAGGCGATCCGCGAGCGGCAATTCTGTGCGGCGGTCAGCCTCGACATCAAGAACGCGGCAACTCGATACCATATACGCGTATCATGGAGGCGCTGGAGTTGGCGCGGGGACCTGGTTACCTCGTGGGCATCATTCGAAGCTGCCGAATAGAGATGGAATCGGCGGACGGTCCCGTTACCCGAGAGATGACTTTCGGCGGTCCACAGACGGATTAGTATTCCGACCTTCCCCGTGAAACGTCGCCTTCAACGGACTGTTGAGGCTGGCACCACCAGCAGGCGCCAAGCTCATCTGCTGCGCCGACACGCTGGTGATATACTAAGCGGAGTGGACAGCAGAGGTCACTCGACGAGTTGACTAGGCATTGGAGATTTTGACCGTTCCACGACAATACCAATGTGTCGATGACATTTTGTCCATCGGTTCATTGGCAAAGTGCGAAATATCGTTCAAAGTACCGATGTGCTGATGACATTTTGCTCGTTGGTACAGCGGTTAAATGCACTCGGAAATCCGAAATGCCGATGTCCTGATGACATTTTGTCCATCGGCACATCGCCAAAATGCAGAATATTGTCCAAAGTACCGATATGCCGATGAAATTTTGTCCGTCGGTACATCGGCATAATATCACTCCAATGTGCCAATGACAGTTTGTTCGTCGGTACAGCGGTAAAACGATCTAACGATCTTAGAAATCCGAAATGCCGACATGTCGATAACATTTTGTAACATATACGTTAAAAAATATAATAAAATAGATGTTTAAACATTCGCTAGATCGAGGGAACTAAAAGTCTCTTCGGGTCAAGGCTGCTCCGAGGATATAATGCACCCTATAAATACATGTTTACAACCTTGGTCCGTGGGAACTAGAAAAGATAAGAGAGTTTTATGCGACCTAAGCGGATAATAGCATTTGACTCCACTAGTGTCCTTAGTTCAATCTTAAAAAGACCGATTTTGTATTTTTTGAGTTTCTGGAAGGTGAGCCAAATAATAGGGCAGTATTAAATTCGGAAATTAAAGGTTCGTTTTCACCATCCGGTTTCAATACCGCCGGCGTTACGAGACTCACGAAATACACGCACTGAATGGGGGAGACTTATAGAATTGACGAAGGTTAGCGACGAACAAGGATACCTTCGAAAGTCTTATGGGCCGACACCTCAAACCGAGGTTTCCCACAGGTGGAATCTCGGCGGCCACGGAGTAGTGACCGAAACACCTGATAAAAGTGTCAGTTTCGGCAATCTCAAAGTGTGCGAAATCGGACATGTTCTAAATTGGTGGTCCTAGGTTCTAGGTTGTATCTTTTATATATATAAATAAAAAATTTAAAAAAAAGTGCATCAACCAACGGGAAGATCTTAAATGATATCACAGGATTAGGATCTCTCTGGGTTGATGTCCTGCCCTCGCGATGATGGAGGAAATCCTGCGTGACAAGAAAGGAAATGAGACTCCAGGCTTGGAAAAATCGCTGGAGTTAGTCTAAAGAGAGTCGAAAAAAGAGTCGCTGAAACAAGTCGCCGAAAAACATCGTCGTAAAATTTTGTCGTCGAAAAACGTACGCGTAAAAATTCGCGGCTAATCTCCGTCGGGTTCAACCCCCTCGAGGGGACCATCGTACGAGAGGTGCCCTAGACTTCACCAGGGGCCTCGACGACGCGCTCCGCGTAAGAACAAAAAGAATCATCGTCGCCTATTCGCCATTTCGTTGTTTTTTTTTTGTTTAAAAAAGTAATTTTACTGTAAGAATTCATTTTTGTGTAAACGCGCTCTTCAACGTACGAGTATTGTGCGAAATCGACGACGTTCGCCCGGTAGCAACAATCGCCGGTTGATGGAGATGACCAGTCCGGTAATTGAAACACACATATTATGCCTTTTGTAGGGTGTGCCAATTAACTTTTCCTTCTTCTGTATTCCAGAGCGCTTTCGGCTGTTATGCCATCATCAGTGGAGTACCCTAAATGAGACTTGTCTCTTGTGGTCCTGTAGTTATAGTCGAGGGTAGTACCGTATGGTGAGCCTGTTTAGTCTTGCGTTCCTATTGGTTGTCTGTGAATATGCAGTCTGTCCAATCAGTGGTTATTGTTATTGGTTTTGTGCTCTGATTGGTTGTCTGTGGGTGTGCAGTCTGTCCAATCCGTGGGTGTTATGTTATTAGTTGGAATAAGTTCTCACTTTGGAAGTTAGTTGTTGTATTTATTAGGTTGTTTTGTTGTTGTTTTTTTGCCTTTATTATTTCTATTTGTTCTTTTAATTTTCTTTTTCTTGTGTTGTTTTCTGTGTGTGGGATTTTGTACTTTTCTGTCAATTTGTCATTGTTGTGTCCCTGGTCATTGCAGTGTTTTCCAAACAGTGATTTGTCATCATTTAGCTTCTGTGATTTTTCGTGTTCTTTGATGATTCTGGTTGTGAATTTTCTGCCTGTTTCTGCAATGTAGGTCATGTCACAGTGTTCACAGTCCAGTCTGTATACTCCGCTGCTGTTGTTTCTGTCCTTTGCTTCTGTTTTGGCATTGCTTATTTGTTTGATCAGAGGTGGTCAGTTTTTGATTCCGAGTTTTATGTTGTATTGGTTGAAGATTTTTTGTATTTTGTATGTATGTGTTCCTGTGAATGGTCGTCTTCGCCTTGCACACTACCAGCGTGTCGTCGGCGTAACAAATCAGCTTCACGCCTGGTGGTAGTGCCAGCCTCAGCATCCCATGTACTATTAATTATTTTTTCATAAAGTTTGCCTATTGCGGACGGTAATGTTGGTCTGTAGCTCCTGTTTTGTAAAGTGTTATTATGTTCGATTTTATCCAGTCTGTTCGGATCTGTTCTGTTACTGAAATTCCGGTAAATAGTTTAGTTAGCCATGCTATTAGTTTCTCCCCTCCTAGTTTGATGGGTTTGTTGATTATATTGTCACGGCCTGGACTTTTGTTCGGTTTTAACTGTTTTATTGAGGTCTGAATTTCGGATTTTAAAGGGGTGGGTCTTTCTCGGATGGAATTTTTTGGTTATAATTGTTACTTGCACTTTCGTTATTTTCATATAGTTTGGTATAATATTCATTTATTACTTGGTTTATTCTCCCGCGGTCATAAGTCTTTTCGCCTTTGTGTAGTGTTAGCGACCTCCCATAATTTCTTTTGTTGAAAACATAAGCTAGGTGATACTACTGCCCGTACCTTCCGATTCCTGCACCACTTAGCCTGCAATATCAAGGCCCACGAATCTGTACCTCATACGTAATTATTAAAGTCTCTCACTCTTGATCGCTTCCAAACGACATTGACGATATAGTTCGCTACGCGCGTATAATTTCCCTTCATCGCGCGAATAAGCAGTCGATAGCTCGATACGCATCCGTAGTCCATTTGGATGACGCACGCGAAATCTCCGATAAAGGACCGCGGGTAGCGATGGAGATCAACAGCGCCTCGTCAGGTTTCTTTGAACTCGCCGGTTGGCATTTTCGAGCGAGGCGTGAACGCCGCGCATCGCGTCGCCTCAGCCTGAGTGAAGTGGCGTGTTCCACAACGAAAAAGGACCCGGTGAACAAAAGGCGAAAAAAGTTTTCGCTCTGTTTGCAAGCAGATGAAAATTATTCAAGGGTAAACAGTTTCCGGCGAACTTATTCGTGGTACCGCGCGCGTGCCGACGTCCTCTCCCCCCCCCCCCAAAAAAATACACTGTGTATAACGTGATTTAGGTTTAAAAGTTTCTTCCCCCCTACTCCCAATATACGTTAAATAAAATGGCTCGCGCGAAGGATGCCGCCGAACTTTCTTGATCAAAGGTTAACCGATTTTCTGAACCTTGACGACGAAATTCGTTTATCGCCCTCTCGCTGCGAAATTAAAATTTACGGCGCGTGAAACGACGCGACGCTGTGTACCGATTTAATTTTTAGTTGCGAGAACGAACAGGGATGAGCATATTTTTCGAATGAAGACTTGCGGGCATCGGGGTCCAAGGTGCACGTTGGACCACACGATAATGCTGACTTTTGACGGGTCCAGGATGCGCCAAACGCCTGACAGTATCATAACGGGTTGTCTGCGGTTGCAAACCTAACAGCTGGTGAAATCAGCCGACTGAAAATTACGAGCTGAAAATGAAGAAGTCGTGCATGGTCGCATAAGCAGAGGTAAGCACTCAGCAACCTTGGTTTAAAAAATTCTGTTCCGGTGAGTTTTCGACTCCGAAATCACATGTATACGGTACAGTAGTAGCCAGTGCCCTCGTACGTAATTCACGGTAGCGTCGAGGAGGGGCCATGCAGGTTTGTCTCCTTATATGACCCCCCCCCCTCTAACAGGTAGGCCAAGAGCTTAATTTTTGTTAGCAAAATCCTAATGGCATCTTAGAATGGGAAAAAATTGGAATTTTGGGGCCCAAATTGTGATTTGATGGAAAATCTAACGCTGTACATGAATTAATGATCTAAAAACTCTAATTTCCAAACTTTGTCCAATTTTTAATGCTAAGTACATAGTTTCATCTGACTCGGATCATTCAAAATTTGGATTTTTAGTTTCAAATAATCAAGACTAGACAAAAGGACTGATGCAATCAGTATTCGAATTCAGCGACTTACTGATACTTTTCTCGTTAGTTCTATGTTCAAGCCTTTTTTGTTTAGGAGACATTTTTTTTAAATACAGCAAACCTCTCTCAAAAAACATTTTTAATGCCGTATTCAATTCAAGTTTCAAATTTTTACCATTTTCGAAATTCATCAAAATTCTTAATGACATTTACATGAGTTGTTATGTCCATTCTCATGAAATTTTCGATTTCTAAGATTTTTTATTCTTCAAAATTTGCATTGTCATTTAACAATCCTGACAAAATTGAAGAGAAAACGATTGTAATTCAAATTAGGAAGGTGAGCTCAGTTAAACAGTCGCACTTTTCAAAAAAATCTTATACGAAAAGACTGAGTAAAATTCATTGAATGTTGTGGTCACACAGGAAACCAGTCAAACAGTTACGAGTGATGATAATTTTGAAGAAAAAAAAAACAACAACAAAAAAACCAAAATATTTGACAATATTTAAAATTGAACTTTATTTGACATCACTAACTTTGAAACAATTTTAATTCAAGAACCGTGGTATAACCCCATTTATGACTGTATAGACAGACAGAGACAATGATCAGTTACGCACTATTCAGAAATTGAAGAAATCTTAAAGGGTTGCAAAATTGAAGCGTAAAATTTTATTTGACGTCATGAGCTATTGTCAATTAATTTACAAAAACCTGGCGAAATTCGCGGAAAATTACTGTCGCAGAATGATCACAAAGTTATACAATTTTGAAGGGGCTGGGAGGTTTATCAAGAGACGGGCATGAGATTTATATTATCAACTCGAATACGAAAATTGTTCCCAACTCGAGGAAAGTTGCTATCATCTCATGCAAGTCATCGATTAGTTAACATATTAATTTAAAAAGAAGTACGTATTAAATTCCAATAATTCGACGAAATATAAGCTTAAGCCTGATTCAATATGGTGAGTCTTCAAAACGTTTGTGTAAGAAATTTGAGTAAGATTCTTGAAAAATTGTAGTCCCATTCTGGAAATGATATGGAAGAATTACAACAATAATGCGAAGAGGAAATCTAGGAATTCGCTAAACTCGAGAATGTTGAAAAGCTCAATTCTGACAACGAATTCAAATTCGTTTCGAAAAATTGAGTAATTAGCACCAGCGCCGATGGTGACGGTCTCCAAAAATTTTTTCGCCACAAAAAAGATATAATGTATAGTATGGTGAAATTTTCAAAATTCGAAAAAATCAGAATCCGAATTCTAGAGACTGTTTTTGACTCAGTTTTTCACGCTGAGTTCGAATTTGGTGTTGAAATTTGGTGGCGAAGCTCCGTTCCCGATTACTTTAATACTGCTCATTTCATTTGTTTTAATCATTAGATACATTCATTGTGTTCATTCAGCTCAATTTTGTTCATTATTGGGATTGCCAGAAAGTACGGCAGAAAGAATGTACAGAAAGAGAGAATACACAAGCTGTAACATCCGAGTACAAACTTATAAAAACGAGAATAAGGTCCTCAGCTTCCTCCGTACTTTGTTGTACAACATTAATTTATAAATAATAACACTAATACATGACTAAATAGTGTAAATTAATAACATTCGGGAAAAAATTAATAGCATTCGGAAGATTGGGTGTCGGGAAAAAGTCCTGTCGGGAAAACGGCTTCGGGTAAAAGTCCGGGAACCGTACTTTTTGGCAATCCCAATAATGAACAAAATTGAGCTGAATGAACATAATGAATGAATCTAATGATTGAAATGAATGAAATGAGCAGTATTAAAGTAATGACCAAAATTGTGAAATTGAATACAATGTATGGATAAAGTGAACCAAATAAGCGTACAAAATGAATGTAACGAAGAAAATACATGGAATGAACAAAGTGAATGAAGTTAAGCAAATTAATAAAATTAACAAAATGAACCAAATGAATAAAAATTTAACCCACAGAACGTAATTGTACATAATGAAAAAAATTGAACCGAATGAACACAATAAATGTGTCTAATGATCAAAATAAATAAAATGAACAGTATTAAAGTAATGACCAAAATTGTGAAATTGAATACGATGTGCGGATAAAATGAACAAAATAAACGCGGTGAAGAAAAGGAATGGAATGAACAAAGTGAATGGCGTGAAGCAAATTAACAAAATTAGGAAATTTTTATACAGCGTATGAACTGAACAAAATGATGAAAATTAGTGGAATAAGCAAAATGAACTAAATAAATTGAATAAAACAAAATAAAAAATGGGAAAATGAATAAAATTAATCAAGCCAATGAGAAGAATGAAACAACTCCAAAAAATAAACAGTACACAGTGAATTGAAATAATGAAAAGTATGAAAATACAAAAAGTATGAAAACATAAAAAGTATGAAGAGTACAACCACATGAACAAAACACAGGAATTAAGAGACAGAAGTGACTAATAACACTGGGTATAGAAGGACCAAGGAAGCTAAAAGCATATTTTTAAGGTTGAAGGCTGCGCTGAAATACTTTGAGCAGGTGTGCTGCGCTTACACCATACCCAACTGTTTTACTCTGCAGCGGGTATATTTAAGCTGTACCCGTTTCAGAAATGAACAGAAAAGTGAGAATTCCTACTAAAACAATAGATAATATTCCGATGATTTCGCATTTCGCGATCTGTAAAATCCGTATCTGTCGAAATACTTTGTGCTCGTCCAGAGGAGAATTAAATAAAAACAAACTTATATTATGAAGTTACTTATGAGTGTATATACAGTACGTATGCATTATTTACAGTCCAGCCAAGTATGATTAATATACGACTGTCGAGTCCATAAAATGCTGCGTAGAGCATCTCCTAGACCGGGTAATAAAATTTTAATACTGTGTTTCGTTAGATACATGCACATTATACGTACACGTATAATGTAACATATTATGCGAGAGCGTGGATTGCCTTTGTCGCCGTGAAGTTTGCTGCACAGGTCAACGTACTAGACCGTGAAATGTTGACGCACATTTGATGGCGCAAAATTGGTGCTAACACGAGCAGTGTAATGTATACCGAGTTCTCGACGCACAGTTCGATGCACTTTTAGGTTTATTTTCAAAATTTCCGTCCCCGTGTGTTCTTATACACGCAGTCGAATCGACGCGAAATAAAAGAGAATCTTCAAGCCGTCGGTTCACTTTAATTTCAGATGAAACATTTTCCTTCATTGTTTCGGGGCCCACGATGCAGATTAACTTTCAAATTTCGAATGTGAGTTATCAAGCAAACTACCAAATTTCAGAATCTCGTTCTCCACAATACAAATATAGCCTGTCCAACGAACGAAGTTCGTTCGAGTTTCATTGCTGAGCCTCAATGTTATTACTCATCAAATTCTTATTAGCAGTAAACTGATTTTCCGTTTTATCTCTGTACAACCGGGAATTCTTTTTTCCCATCTGTATTATGTGTAGTTAGACCACCTGAGATTAGCGTAGCGAATGTTGCACCTAATATGTGATTTGATCCGTAAAGCAAGTGAGCTATTCAGGTGGGGAACAAGGTGCAAGAAGAATTTATTGCTAATTAAAATTTAGCATATTGAAAAAGCAAACGTTTTATGGGCAGTATAAAAAAAAACTTACGTATCAACTCTGCAACTCAATTCCCAAGAATCAAAGCAAAAAATCTCCCAACTCCGCCTGATTGAAATTGTAAATTTTCTCAACTGCTGTGCGAAAAATCTGACTGGGGGTGGTTACCCCCGTATTGGTACGTCCTTGAATAGACATGGCCAACAAAATAGTTTTTCACCATCTTCACAACCGGTTAACCACAAAATGTTTTCATATTGTGATACGTGGCAATGTCTCGTAAAACTCGAACCACCTCTCTTTTGCTCAGTTTTTAAAAATGGTAAATCTGGTTTAAGCTTCCCACCCAGTAGCGTAGCCAGGGGGCGAAGGGGGTGCCCCCAATGCACCTAAAATTGAATGTAACATACGCAAAAATTAGCAATTTTCCGCCTTGAAAACGTGTTTTTTTCAAAAAATCTTTGCGTGAGCAATAATTTTACGTAGGTTGTTCAAAAAGTCGGTCACAGAATACCATAACTTGAAAAGTTTTTATTCAAAAGTTACAAAAATTTAAAGGCCTTCAATGTAGTCCCCTTCCTTCGAAATGACCTTGGTCCAACGGTCGGGCAGCTTCTGAATTCCGAGTAATTGTCGATTTATGTTGAGTCCTCTGATCTCTCGGCTCACTGCACTACTCAGCGCATTGAAATCCACAAAACGTGTTCCACGAAGGTTTTCCTTCGACTTTGGAAATAAGTCAAAGTCGCAGGGGCTCATATCAGGAATGTACGGGAGGTAGTCCAAGACTTCCCATCCTCAGCTGTTGAATAAATTCATGACAGGACTCGCGACATGGGGTCTCGCATTATCATGCAGGATAATGACGCCGCGCAAGAGCAGCTCCGGGCGTTTCTCTCGGATTTCTGGCCGTAAAAATTTCCGGAGGAATTCGATCTAACCGTCGTACGCCTGTCCTCTTCCATTGCCATGCTCACAAGCATCTGGTTAGTGTATTTGCTGGGCGAATTTGGTGTGGAGGATCTGCCAGGGCGGGGAGCGGTTTCAGTACTCATTCTTCCCTCTCTGAACCTCCTACACCATTTCGAAACTGCGGTACGATGCACAGCATGTTCACCATAAACTTCAAATAAAGGGGCATAAATTTCAGGTGCTTTTTCACCTCGTAAAAATTCAACTTTTGCAAACGCACGTTATTCAAGAATAGTCGAGTGAGCCGAAGTACTTTCAG
This sequence comes from Acanthococcus lagerstroemiae, assembly GCA_031841125.1. NCBI lineage: Eukaryota > Metazoa > Arthropoda > Insecta > Hemiptera > Eriococcidae > Acanthococcus > Acanthococcus lagerstroemiae. The sequence goes on along the minus strand of CM063108.1, from coordinate 34,525,747 downwards.
AGCTCATCGCGGAAACGTTATAAAAACAACGTCATTCAACATACAGCATCGAAACACATAGAAATGTGCAGATGAGACATCAGACTACATCCTCGAAACAAAATCATTGCCGTAGGTCAAATAGTTCCCGAAAGAGAGCGTTTTGTGACCGACTTCCTGAACAACCCTCGTACCTTCATTTTCATAAAATAGTCCTCTAACATCGGCGATTTTTAAAAAATACCTCAATGTCCGACTTTTTCTTCCTTAAAAATCTTACTTTGCCCTCCCCCTCTCCTTTGGGAAAATCCTGACTACGTCACTGTTCCCACCATTAATAATTTCTAATTGTTCATTAAGAGTAAGTCGCGAAAACGGTTTTTCACTAAAATCTCAAATACGCAGTTTATTTAACTCATGCAACGAAAGCGCGATAATTTCTGACAGCAAAACTTATGTTTATTGCCATCGGATTTGGCAACAATGATAACGATGAAACCCGTGGCGAAAGTAAAACAGTGTGGATATATGGAATTTGTGAGGGCCTGAGTTGTGAAGACATATTTAATTATTAAGTTTAAAATTAAATAAATTAATAATATATCGCTCATTCAATGCAAAAACGTCATAAGTCAAAATTCGCAATTTTCTAGGAGAGCATTTTAATGTTTGCAATGATGATAAACTGAAGAAAGAAAATGTTTTTATTTAATTTCCTTCTGTACTTTTGTGAAATGCAGCATACCTTATACAATGATAGAAAACAATTTCACTTCAAGTATCCTTAAATAATTCCTGAATAACTTGAAAGTTTTTTATTCAGACTTATTACGTTATTGCACTAAAACTTGAAGTGAAGGTATGGCATAATTCAAAATATGTCGTTATTGATAACATTAAAGATGACATTAACTCTTTATAAATCAAAATATGTCATTATTTCCAAAAAAACTTTAATCAAAAATAAAGATAATCAGAAAAACATAATTTTAAAAGTTTATAAAGAATCATAAAATGGTTTATAAAATGTAAAATTGATGATTTGGCTGAAAATACAACTTGTATATCTTGCTAATAGAGAATGGACGTTCTTGTATTGAATGAGGGATATTATATTTAAAAAATTAATTAATTAAAATTTTTTTAGAAAAATTAATATACCTAATTTATGCTATAATCTCAATTGGAATTTTAGGATTTATTGTACGAGCTCACCATATATTCACAATTGGATTAGATATTGATACACAAATATATTTGATAACATCTACTATAACTATTGCAATTCCAACAGGAATATATATGTCAAAAAACATCTTACAGCACGAGCAGCAGTTCGTGAGTAAATATGGCAACTGTTTGATTAGCACCACTCACTGCGCTCGTGGCGCTATTCATCAAACACGTTGCGATATTTCTCACTTTCGCTTCTCGTACAGTAATATACAATTGTGGGCAAAAAACATGGAGCATGAAACATAACGCGTTGGATAGTAGATGAACATAATCACGTTTCGCTGTCAGCTTCGACGTTTGTGTGTAGCCAAGCCGAGCCGGAAGCGCTTCCAGAACTCAACCAAACGCACAGGTTCCATCGCGTTGAACATGCTAGTGTTTTTGTGTTGGTAATTAACACGGAGACGGAGCGTAAGTGTTGAAATGTTACGTGCAGTATGGAAAAGAAGCATTAGATCCAACGCACACTTCGCTGGCCTATACGGATATATATGCTCGAGGATTGTCAAACACCAAACAGTATACATCTCCTGGGAATATTTATTATATACTTAAGTGTATCGTATTAAGCGTTAATACAATCACTGGTTTGCTCAATGTTTCATTATCTTTTATTTGTTACAAGTTGAAGTTGACATTGTATAATATAAAAACTTATTGTCTTGGGAATTTTCAGGGTAAGCAGCCTGGAATGCACGCACTGCCAAATGTAAGGGCAGTAAAAAGACTTCTAGTCCGCTTTTGCCTGTAGCTAAGACTTGTAATAATCCGAACTCATTGGTGAGCAGCCCTAGTGGATCATTTTATGAAAATCATGTTCAATCACTTTCCATAATCTTTAATTTTATTCTGTGTGGTTACCACAACTATCATCTTGCATTTCCTTCCCATTGGTTATGCGCCACCGGTCGGGGAATATGGGCAAAATGTTACCAAAACCAAGTTTAGCGATCTTTGGAACCAATTATTGGATACTCACATTAAACTTTACAAAATACTTGGAACCCCTCCTTTCATTGCATGGGTCTCCGTTTCAAATATGGGGTAAATAGATGAAAGGAGTGAGGTGAATAAGCCGCATAAACGATATAACTCTATGAAGTGGTAAAGTAGCTGAAGAAGATGATTATTATCTTCATAAGGTCTGTGCATCTATGTTAAAAAGTAATAATTCTTAACCCGGATTTCTTAAACTCCATTTTGAGCAGTTCTAATCCAGATACAAGAAAATTGCTTCGGATCTTTTTTATGTGAAATTTAATGTACAATCTATTGCCAATAAAAAAAACAGTAGTCTATAAGGGAAAGCTTCCCGGGAAATTGAAGGAATGTAAACATTTTCTGATATAATTTGTATTAAAATAGATTTTATGAATCCTGCTGAACCGATTCCGATCATTTTTCTCTGTACTTATTACCATAACTGCCCTCTACCATCATCTAATGGTACCATTTTTCTGTTTATCTCGAATCGTGAAAAGGAAAAAAATTTCAAAGATAGAAAACTTCACAAAATTTGACCAGAACTCAGCTCCTTCGAAAGTAAGAGTACGCAAACATATCTATATAGTGTCTGGGTAGGTTGCCTACTTACCAGGTGGAAGGTGGGTCATTGCAAAAGAGACACCCTTTATAACGAATGAAATTTATATTTTTGCCAATGTAAGGCTCTTGATTTCATGTACCTATTAATCATTTTACCGCACGCTGGTGATGTTTCTAAGGCAGATACTAAGACATCGGTAAAAACGATTTATATGGAGAATCCTTTCTCGAGTACATTTCATTTGAAACATATTTGTACACATAATATCATTGTTTCTCAATAATCGGCTATCGAGCAGACAATCTCTTAGAGCAGCAAAATAACAGGAAAAAATGTAATCAGGTGATAGACATGACATGAGAGAACACATAGAATCTGTCGCTTGTGTCCCTGCCCCAATACCTCTTTTCCGTTCATACTCTGTAAATAGAAATTAAAAAGGACAAAAATATTTCTTCCTGCAGGCGACAAAGAGCCTAATGTGGCTGTGCTCCTCATCCTCTGCAATCTTCGAGGAAATATCATCTATTCTCGCCATAAACTGACCTTTTCAAAACTTTCCAACAAACGAAACAGAACGCGAAATGTGTTGAAACGCGGTTATATGTCTACTAAAACGAATACACGCCGAAACATATACTTCTATCGTAGGTACATTATTCGTCACCAAATGACTAACATCTCGAAAAAGGAAGAGGAAAAGATGAAAGGCTGAAGGCTCGTCAAAGGACTAGAAGAGATTATGGTAAATATTCGGCAGCTGAAGATGAAACTCGAAGAAGGACTTGATCAGCTATTTTTTCAATATCAAGCTAACGACAAAGCTAAAAAGCGTATATTACAAAACTTTTGTAAGCCGTCAACTTTCGAACGCATTAAATGCACGTGCCGCCGATCGAGTCCCGGCTAAATGCCGGACTGTCGGAAAAGTGGGTTAACAGCTATACGTGCCAGTCGAGTGGTTGTCGTCGCCCCGTCCCTATATATGTCTGTAACTATATCGCATCAGATTAAAATGTCGCCGTTGTTTGACTTCAACGCGTTTTGATCGTACCGTAAGGTATCATAACGCTTGTACCGTATGGTTCTGGACGTGATTTGCCAAATCCATTCTCAGAGTTCGGTGTCAGTGCCGCTCGAGTGCTTCCTCATCGTCCACGCACCATCGTTTCGTTTACCAACTCCCGACATACACAACATGCAAGGGATGGAAAACTCTAACAGTAACCGTACAAGTGTGACAGTTCAGTGTACCGTATCCGCCAAATCTAACTGCAGACCCTCAGATCGGTGTTACCTTAAGACACCTGACTTCTCGAAACACTCAATCACAGCATCCGGAAATCACCATCGCATCTCGTCACGCCATTCCCTCGCTCCTAAAAAATGAACTGTCTGTGCATCGGCGTACTCAGTCTCTCTGCCTGCCTGCCTGGCTGCACGACAGTCAATCTCTGTGTCTGTCTGAATTTTGAAGTACCAGATCTGTCTTTATAATTTGAAACATTTCTGCTGGCCATTTCCGTAACCGCCTGGGGTATTTTGTCTCGCGAAGGTTTATTGACGTTCCGGTTCTTAGTTTTGGTAAAGAAAATCATTGATCATCTTGGTGTAAGCAGAATATCTAATACTACGGGTATTCAGAATGTAGAGTTCCCATCGAAATAACTTGAGAATGAAAAAAGGCTTTCTGATGCGCTTTTGAGGCAACACTGCCTGTAGCCTTATCACTTCGTATTTTGAGTTGCAAGTTATTCCGTTAATTGAGTTACGAGTTATCATTTTTTGAAGATGTATTGGGAAGTGCCGAGTTCCTCCAGAATAGAACAACGTTCGATGATCAAGTTTTTGTTACGATCACTGAAATTTGGTATTTTTTGCCACATCCGCCATACATTCCGGACTTGAGTCCGCCTGATTTTCATGGGTTCGACCCTTTTAAGAAATAACTTGCCCGAGAGGTGTTCGCAAATGAAGAAGTAAAGCCAAACAGTGACTAGCCCGAATTGGCGCAAATTTCTTTCACGATGCAATTTTCAATTTGGGATTACGCTGGGACAAATGCATCAATAAAGGTGGAACCTACATAGAATTGTAGTAATTTTGACATACTTTTCAAATCTGTCTTCAAAAATAAATTTCATTCATTCGATCTCGAGTTATTTCGATAGGAACCTTACTTACTGAACACCCGTAGTAAATAATCACCTTTTCCTATTCAGGTGTTAAGCAGATCATCGAGGAGAAGACGATGTCCAAGGGGTAAAATCTTCATAGTTTCTAAAAACGTAAAACAATGTCATCTCTTTTAAGGAATTCTCGGCAATCATTGGGCTCCAGTTCCATTTCGAATTCCGACTTCTCCGACCTTTCCCTCTCCTCCGAGCCGTCTAAGGTACCGCAACTCTTTCTACTTTCGATAATTCTTCCTCGGATGAATAGTGGGTAGCTGACCTATTCTGTGAACGAGGTGCTGTACTGGCTACAGGTTATTGTACTCCGAAGAAGTAGGGCTGAGAATTTATCAGTAGCCGCATTTATGAGGGCTGGAGGAGCGAGTCGAATGCTAAAGGTCCATTTCCTCCTCCACTTCCTTTCGAACTGCTTCCCAGTCCGTAGATTTGTCAGCCGAAGGAGGTGGACGAATGTTCAGCGCTGGAGAAGGGTTACAGTTGAGTCTGACTGGAATATGATCAGAGTTCAGTTCAATGATGGCTTCACTTTGGCAGTGTCTGATTGGAAGACCCTTGATGATGTGGAATTCAGTGAGGTCTGGCTGCTTTCTGGGGTTGGCTGGCCAGTGAGTGGGGCTTTCTTGAGAGATAGATAGTCCGTTGTAACGGAGAGCGGTATTGTATAAAACCCGACCACGTGGAAATTGAATCCGTGATGTATGGCATTATTATCTCCTCCAAGGATCCAGTGATTTCCTAAATGGTTGAATAATACTTCGAATTCAGTTTCTAGAGGAGAATATCGAAGAGGACAGTAAATGCTGCCAATTCAAACTTCTCAATCCTTGAGCACAATCGAGATGATGTAGCGGAGACTGGTTTTACACTTTCTGGTAACAGTTCCGCCGAATCTTGATTTTGAACCCACCGGGTTTTTAGTTCCCTAGCTATGCGATCAATTGCCTGAAACACAGCTCACGAATGCGATTTCTCAGCGACTTGTGGAGAAGGGAGAATGGAAAAAGGGGAAAAGGGAAAAAATGAAAAAGGAAAAAGGGGATAGGGAAAAGGAGAAAGGAGAAAGGGGGAAGGGGAAAATTGAAATTGGAAAAAGGAAAATTGAGGAAATGGGGGAAATGGAGGGGAAAAGAAAAGGCGAAACGAGAAAGGAGAATGGAGAAACGAGAAACGAGAAACGAGAAACAAGAAACAAGAAACGAGAAACAAGAAACGGGAAACGGGAAACGAGAACCGAGAACCGAGAACCAAGAACCGAGAACCGAGAACCGAGAACCGAGAACCGAGAAACGAGGGATGTGAGACGAGAGAGAAAGGAAAGAGAGAGAGAGAGAGAGAGAGAGAGAGAGATCAGCAGTCTGGGTGGCTGAGGTTAGGTGTCACTATTGGTTGTATCTACTGGTGTGGTAGATGATTGGGTAAGGACCAAGAATTGACGTGTACTCAGTTTGCGCTTAGCATACGTTTTCCTCACGGACGACTTGCAATTCCGTGGTCGTCCTCCCAAGTCCCCACCAGGATTAGAGAGGCCCCATCAATTGAGAGAGACTTGAGTTTCATTCTAATCGGCAAAATTAGCATACAAATATCATCTAACGACTAAGATCATTAGAAATACTGCGAAAGAATATAATTGGGCAATAAGAAACCGAAATATAAACAATACAAATATGACAATTTATTATATGTGACCCGGAATCATCAAATGTGCCTCTGGTGTCAAAAAATCATTTCTCACTTTCTTGACAATTCTTATAGAAAAATTCACGCTCATTTGAATGAAATAAATCGCAACTTCCTATTTTTGTTAGTTTTTCCACAAACTGCATTTAGAAATTATGTCAAAAATTTTAAAATATCGGTGAAACGGGCAAACGGGAATGACAGAGAACAAGAATTCGAGACGCGGTTGTCATAGCAACGCGTAAACGCACCACCACTGTTGTGGGCATCTTTACCACCATCCCATCTTTACTCTCGTGTATCTCGAAAACCTGTTTTCGCACGAGAGGCACATTTCATGATTCCAAGCCACATATGTATTTCCATATTCGCATATTATTACCAGGGAAACGTTTTCAAATGAAACAGAGAGGAGTTCGAAGCCAGTTAATACTGTGTCGATGACCAGATAGAATAGTGCCAAAAGGGTCAGCTAGCCACCCAGACTGCTGATCTCTCTCTCTCTCTCTCTCTCTCTCTTTCCTTTCTCTCTCGTCTCATATCTCTCGTTTCTCGTTTCTTGTTTCTCGTTTCTCGGTTCTCGGTTCTCGTTTCTTGTTTCTCCATTCTCCTTTCTCGTTTCGCCTTTTCTTTTCCCCTCCATTTCCCCCATTTCCCCAATTTTTCCTTTTCCAATTTCAATTTTCCCCTTCCCCCTTTCTCCTTTTTCCGTTTTCCTTTTCCCTATCCCCTTTTTCCTTTTTCATTTTTTCCCTTTTCCCCTTTTTCCATTCTCCATTCTCCACAAGTCGCTGAGAAATCGCATTTGTGAGCCGTGTTTCAGGCAATTGATCGCCTAGCTAGGGAACTAAAAATCCGGTAGGTTCAAAATCAAGATTCGGCGGAACTGTTACCAGAAAGTGTAAAACCAGTCTCAAAATAACCGTCAAATATCTGTAGTCATATGAGAGTCAGCATTGTCAACAAAAGTGTACTCAAGTCAGCCGGTCAAAAATGTGTAAAAAATCAAAAATGTATCGGAATGCTCTGATCGGTTGAAATGTTTGTCAAAATTCGCAAAATTGACGTAGGTCAAATTTCTATCCAGCTTTTGAGATAGGGGACGCACGTGTACACGTGGGAAGTATATCAAGTGATGGGGCACCGCGAAATTTATGGTCGGCGAAAAGAGAAAAAAACAAAAACAAAAAGGCGGCTTCAAAGCGAACGTCTCGAAAGCACCGGTCCGGCCGACGTAAATTTATTTCGGTGTTTGAGGATGCCCTCAAATAAATGCCGCGCCAAGTTTAAAAATAAATCAAAAGTAGGAACAAGACCACTTGTGTGTTCCGTTTTCTGCTTACGGCGAAATAAACTTCTTCGTTTCTCGTTCGAGTTTTCGCGGCGCTTACGACTCCACCGCCTTTTTTCTCTTACTGCTCCTCTCGTTTGCCGTATTTGTAAAATGAAAAGACTTTTCGATGTGAAAACCGACGAAATGTTTCGTGCTCGTCCCCCTCCCCTCACGTGCCCAATATAATCACACGAACTCGGTATGTCAGAATCGTTCCTCGCTTTTCTTTCATTTGTATAATAGTACGTTATAAACGTGTACGTGCTCGTTCTCACGTTTATCTGTCTGTGTGCTCTTCTTTGCCCACAAAACGTGTATATGCGAATAACAAACCATCGGGAGGACTTGGGGGTTATAAATATAGCGATACACGATATAAAGGTATATAATACACATTTAAATTAGAAACTTTTCGATTCGAGTTTGTCTTTTCGCAATGTGAAATGGGAATTCGGGATGCGGAAATTTCGCGTAAGTGATTTCGCATTTGGCGACAAGTCACACGAGAGAGTCATTAATACTCTCGACAAGGGCGAATAATCACCGAAGTGTCGACTTCAAACAGCAGCGAGTCCCAGATTTGTATATTGTTGCTGCAAAGTACCTATTCGCATTGCTGTAATCAACATTCGAACTGAAATAAATGTTGTATTTTGGTCTTCTTTCACAATTATATTATGAAAAAATGTAAGAAGATAAAAATGTAGGCATAAAATTAAATTATATGTATTTATACAATGTTCAAGCACGGCCCAATATTAATACTCCTTATCATTCTTCGTTAATTGATACGCTAGATACCGAACGAATCATCATTTGTCCTTTATCGCTTCATATAGCAATTGTTGAGTCCGGGGAGCTTTAGATAAATTCTCTAAAATAGTACCAGCAGGGAACGTAAACGATCTACATCAATGAAAAAATATAATAATCTCGAATACTTTACCGCTTCATAATTGCAGTCGTTAAAGTGGGAAGCTTTAGAAATATGATAATCTTGAAGAAGATCCACGATATGAAAATTTGAAGAGGCTGGAGAGTGGTCCCAAGATGATGAGCCCAATAGTGGCGATCCTAGCAGCTTCCAATTCACGTGTCGCAAAATTTCCACACGATTAAAGAAATGGTAGATGTATCATTGCGCTAAAGCGTGCTTAAGCACAGAGCGGCAAAATTTCGAGGTCAGCAAAATTTAGGGGAAAATGGAAAACTAATGAGATGGATAAAATTTCTTTCATGTTTATTTTTGGGGGCGGCACAAAAAATAGAACACAGCGGCTAATCAGGTAAATCCGGCTTTGTAACCAACTATTACAGTCACAAATTATCAATTTGCACAACTGCTTCCTCTGTACAAATCATTTTCATCTGCAGCACCTCCCAAAAAGAAGCCCCAAGGAATTGGGGGTATGTTGACATTATAACTTTTTTTTTTCAGTCTCATAAGGGGCCAAGGCCCCACCCGGCAGGCAGTCCGGAACTTTCTCCTTGTATTCGTCGAAAGACATAAAAATAAAAATCAGAGTGTCTCCTCTTCACTACCCTGAGGTCATTAACCCGTGGCGCTTTGACCTTGAATTTATGTGTAATACTGAGATTTTCCAAAAAAACGCGAATACCTCAGAATATATCAACTTCACGATCAAAATGCATATTACATAAAATATTCCTTGTTGAATTTTCTATAAGAAAGAATTCATACGGCCTTTCTCTAAAATGCATACTTACCAAGATAATCGCAAAAATGTTTAAAAGTTTCGAGGAATGTGGCTTTTGTTATTTTTTCTTTAGTAACTGATCTTTACTAGCTAAACCGCAGTTAGGTATCTAAAAAAATATTCACTTCAGGACCGAAATGCAAATCACATGAAATATTCCTTGTTAAATTTTCCGTAAAAAGGTCTCGTACCTACAACTTTTCTAATTTTCACTCAAGACAGTGTAGTATACCTAATGTTTATTGCAGTGTCCTTAGCGAAAACTGACAGTTTTCAAGTACTTATGTTTTCTTACTTGCACAAGCAATGCAACCACTTATGCACACATGTTTTTCTTCATCTCATCGTTCAAGGGGTGAAGATAGACACGTGCAGACATGTTTACGGTTGTTAAAAGCTTGTGTTTGCAAGAGGTAGGACGGTTGGTCAGAACCTAGAGATTGAAAATTCGCAGGAGAGCCTAAAATTGAAACGTTAACTAGGTATCCATGAGCCATAACAGCACAATGTTATATCTTATGAGCAAATTGTTGACTATTGTTGATAAACTATGTTACCGTCAAAGTATAAAATCAGGCTATGTGTAGAATTCCTAGGCATTATGTAAAATACCAAAATTGTTCAGGCAATGTATAAAATAATCGTATGTTCAGAAATTGCCTAGGCATTCTGTATAATGCCAACAGTATGGAATCTATTTTACATCACGTTATCCCTTGATTGGTTTATTGTAATCAGTACCGGCCGGTATACTCATCGCTCATCGGTTTCATGTTTCTCCTTTTGTATCGTGTAGTGTGAATTTCAAACCAAAATTTTATGAAAAGCTGGAGGCTATTCGTAATAATAGCTCTAAGAACTGTGTTTTTCTCACTGATGAACAGTACGACGGTCGTATGAAAAAGTCTTCCCTGAGTTTAATTTTTGATGCAAGTACTTAGACTTGATTGATTTCCAAACGCAACCGGATAGAGAATTCAAATTTATCATGGTGTATCAAGGTCACTTGACGAAGTTCGTTGTTTTGAAAGCTTTGAAAAGTAAAACGGCTAAGCGAAGAAGATATGAAATTGAATTCAAATAAGAAATCCCCACCAGTTTTTGAAGGTACTACTGTGAGGTACCAATCCCAGATGTAGACAAAGGACGTGCTGATACTAGGAATGTGTTAGCTGTAGTCATGAATGTGACAGATGACGGATTCTACAAGTTGGGAACAAAATCAGGTGTCCTGAAACAACTCTATGCAAGATCGCAATCCACAGTTAGTAAGAAAGAATTTGTCAAAGTGGAAGATGTGCCAGAAGAAGTTCTTTTACGAACTGTTGCAACATCACAATCAGTAGGGAGCGGTTAAGGTTTTGCTAGATGTGGTTGCAAAACAAAATGCCAGTCAAGCAAATGTCTCTGCGTCAAAAAAAAAAATCCGTTTCAATTCTAAATACCACAATAGTTTACTATGCTATCCCCTCGGCACTGATTCGATGCCCGAAAGGGTAGTTTCCGGTGCTGGGGGGTGCGGTATCTCAGGGGCCACTTTGGCATGCGTGCATCGCCATACGTCTCACCACACCATGCTATAATAAATAATAAAGAGTATAGGCCTACCTGATCAAAAATGGGCTTAGACATAAGTCTTACATGTGATTTTTCTATTTTCTAGTACTTACTCACAGGGTTATTAACCGTTTGACATAATTATCAAGTTTGTTCACATTCTATCAACTTTTTCTATAAAACCAAAAATATAATGTTCAATACATTGCCTAACACGTGTGTCCGCAATATATAAAATGCCTAGGTATTATATACATTGCCCAGGGAATGTGTTAAAAATTGATTTATAATTATGATATTTCATACATTGCCTGACAGTATCACGCATTCTATACAATGTCTAGGAATTCAACACATTGTCGGAATTTCATACTTTGACGGTAACATATACATAATCCGAGGTCTACTCTATAGTAGGTACCCAACAAACTGTTATGGGCGTAGCCAGGTGGGGGAGGGGCAAAATGGAGCGCTTGCCCCAGTAGATAGAGACTGAAGTTATATTGTAGTGTGCATTACCAGACATTAATAGATATTTTAGCTGTAAAATAATTTAAAAAACCTATGTTTTTCGAAAATTCCACGCATTTTTGCGATTATTTCGATAGATATGTTTTCGAAAGAAAAGTTGTATGAGACCTTTTTATAGAAAATCTAACAGGGAACATTTTATGTGATATGCATACTGGTCTTGAAGTTGATATTTTCCGAGATATTCGCTGTTTTATGAAAAATTCTCAGTATTACACATAACTTTAAGGTCAAAGCGTCAGGAGTTAATGATCTCAGATTGAGCTCAAATTTTTATGGCGAGTTTCTTGGTCCATCGGAACAAATTTCAGTGCGCACTGAATCGATTGGTGGAAACTTGTATAATAAGGGAGGCATCATATGTGTCAAAATTGCTGACTTCTACCTACTTGGCTGTTACTCCGCACCAACCTCAAACATTAAAGAAAACATTAAGGAGCTACTGTCCATACTTACTCCCAACAATCCTCAAATCAAGGCCCTCATAGTGGGAGATTTCAATGTAAGATCACCATACTTTGAACATATAGAATCTTCAGCTATATACAGTGCCCGTGAGAGGGCGTCATACTTTGAAGACCTACTAATCTCAAAAAATCTGATAGTACACAACCGATATAACGAAAAGACTTTCTGTAATAAAAATGGATCTTCTGTAATAGACCTATAATTATAAGTTCCCTCAACTTATATTCCAAAATAGATGAACTAAAATTGAAAGTTAATACTCAGACTCCACACCTAAAGTCAAAACTGAAGTGAACATAAGAAATGAAATTATAACAACACTTGACCTCGATGAGTTCTCAAAGAATATAAACAAAGAAGACCTGTCTCCCTTCATTACTGAGCTAATAACCTGCGAAAATTCAGAACAGCTTAATATGGTAACCATAAAACTAGAAAACTACATTAAGAATGTAATGGCCTTTACAGCGAGAAACATTCAAACTGTAGATAAAGAAAAGACGTTCCCGTGGTGGTCTAAAAAGCTGGAGCTAATCCGGAAAATACTGCGTAACATTAACAAAAAATTTATAAAACTGAAAGCAAGATGAAAAAATTATACCTAGGAGACTTAAGAGACAGCATTAAAAAATTCTATAGAAAAAAAATTCAAAGAGCCAAAAGTGAATCATGGAACCAGTTACTAAATAGCACTGAAGTCTTTGGCAAACCGTACAAAATATTACTCAGGAAAAGAAAAGGCTAGAAATCCCACCAATTATGCATAATGATTGTGTTTATGTCGACAAACTACTTAAAATTGAAATAATAATGAACACCATATTTCCGGTTACTAATGAGTCAATCAATTTAAGCTCCCACCAAGAATCAGGAAAAACAGACAGCATTGAATATGATTATACTGAAACTAAAACAGTCACCAATTCAGCGATACGTTCACTGAAAACTAGGAAAGCGTCAGGACTAGATGGTATTTCAAACGCAGTTATTAAAATCATACACAGTAAATGCCGAGATTTGCTACCCACTCTGTACTATTGCTCTCTCAAAATAAATGTGTTTTCCAACACGTGGAAGGCAGGTAAACTTGTATTGATTAACAAGCCAGGCAAAGACCCCACATCCCCTTCTTCGTATCGTCCGATTACCCTACTATCTAACATGGGGAAATTATATGAAAAAAATATAACCCACCACTTGAACGAATTTATGAGGAAACATAACGTACTAAACCACAATCAGTTTGGATTCCGTAGAAAGATGAGTACAGAAAATGCGGTCCGCAAAGCTTTTGAAATCATTAACAGATATAGATACTCTCACAGACATGTCTTACTAGTCAGCTTTGACGTTTCAGGAGCATTCGATAAAATTAAACATTCTGAGTTAATAAATATATTGACTCAGCATTCCTTTCCTAGCAATCTTATCTCCCTTATAGCGGACTACCTCACAAACAGAACCATAGGTTGGTACCACGAGAGTAGCAGGGACCAGAAATCTCACAACAGGCGTTCCTCAAGGTGGTGTTCTCGGTCCAGTCCTCTTTAACATAGCCATGACTAATATACACAAAATCAATATGGAAGGTAATATCGAAACTATCTCATATGCCGATGATATTTTACTTATAGCAGGAATTGATACAAAAAAAGAAAAAGGAGTTGACGATTTTAAAATCAACTCAAGTATCGGAAAAATGAGCCAAGAACTGAGTAAACTTGGTCTAAAATTCAACCCAAATAAAACAAACTCGATTCTTATCTCAAGAAGACATGACAAAGAACAAGTCAAAACTGGGATAGAAAAATAGACAATACAGCATTTAAAATAAGCAATAAAATGAAATACTTAGGAATAATAATTGATGAAAAACTAAACTTTAGCTGCCACCTAGATTATACTATAAATAAAATTGTCAATTACTATAAACTCTTTCTCGCACTATATGGCAATACATTCAGCTTCTGCTACAAAAATAGGGTGATTCTTTATAAAGCAATTTTTGTCCCCTTGATCAGCTACTGTTCACGAGTATACTACAATAAATTAACAAAATATCAAATTTCTAGACTCAGAAAGACACAAAGTTCAATAATAAAAGGAATAATCAGCGGCTACAAAACTATTTCATATCAATCCGTGTACGCAATTTCAGGCCTTATGCCAATTGATAACAAAATAAAACTAGTAAATAAAATAAAAGAAGTAAGGGAAACAGTAAGTGGACCAGAACTTAAAAAGACCATAAGACATCTAAATGAGAGAGCGATTCAGGAGTGGCAGCTGAGTTACGATGCAACCACAACGGGACGCGTGACTTACGCATTTCTACCATCCATCAAAGATCGAATAAATTTAAGACACCTCACCCCTAATTTCTTCATGACTCAAATAATGTCTGGGCATGGCAACTTCTCACTCTATCTGAATAAATTCAAAATCAAGGAATCAGCGACGTGTGAAGAATGCCAAAGTGAGATTGACGATGTATGGCACACACTATTTCACTGTGAGAAACATGCTGTTCTACGCAACAAATATCAAAATTTAATCACCAAAATTGAAAACTCAGGAAACTCACTTTTGGGACTTAACAAAAAAGAACTCACAGATTTAAACACTTTGATGGTTGGAATAATGAAACATAAAACTAGCTTTGAAGGACGAACATAACATAAGGGAAAGGGAAAGGGGAAAAAAAGAAGGAAAAAAGGGAAGGAAAAGGAAGGAAAAAGAACTGACAAATAATTCAGTAGAGGCAACTACAGCTATACTACTTGTCATAATACAAACATAGTCTTAGAATACTACAGCCATACAATTTGTGATGATTGTACAAACATAGTTATTGTTTATTCCCTAAGCTGTGTAAGGGGAGAGGGATGATGGTGTTTAAGCAACGAAGCTACACCAAACCTTCCCTCTCCTTATTATTATTATTATTATTTATAAATAAATAAATAAACATTTAAAAAAAACAAAAGGGTGACCCTACTGTACATTAATAATAAAAAGTGTATTTTAAAATTATTTCGTCTCTGAAAAAGCCTACTGTCCTTTTTTATTCTCAATAAATTGTGATATTTACCCGTGTACTCAAATTCCCAACTTTTTAAGTATGTAAAATGTTTTCTTCTGAATAAAAGAATAGTTCTGAGTATCTGTTTTGACTATGTCATCCATTATAGATAATTTCTTTGCTATGACATCCACTAGTTAAATTAGACCTTCCCAAAAGAGAAAAATCATTTTAAAAAAATGAACTCGATTCGCTAACAAAGAAGAGAGGTTTCAAGCTTACAACTGCGTAAGTATCTTCAGCTATATTGTATGCGATAATGAAAGAGAAAAATCATTTAAAAAAATGAACTCGATTCGCAAACAAAGAAGAGAGGTTTCAAGCTTACAGCTGCGTAAGTATCTTCAGCTATATTGTATGCGATAATGATTTAGGAGTTTCAAATACAAGAAGAGGGGAAAAAATCCTTAAGCTGTCATCCACTGTAGAATGACGGTAATGTAAGGAAATCATACAAGAAGGTAATATTTGGAAATTATATAAAGAGATAAATATATGGCTCTAGATTAACGGTGCTGCAAAAGCTAAGGAGAGAGTGAAAAGTCTAAGAAGACTCGGAAGGCTAACGAACTGGAAACTGTGCGAGGGAGGACTAAAGAGAATGTCGAACATATCCTGGAAGAAGAGGAAAACAGAGAAAGAAAGGTGCCTGAAAGCAATTTTGGAATATTGTAACATCGTAATGTGTTACTCGATGATCGCAACAAGTTACACAATTTGCCATTGATGTTCTTCGATAGCTGGAATGCGCAAGTTAATGTGTGTAGTTTTCTTTTATAGAAGATAGAGGAACACGCATTACATACAGTTCAGTTGAATAGAGCGATCGCGCAGACCAATTGGAAAATTAGAATCTGAATAAGGAAAAATATAAGAAAAGGAAGGGTGAATTCGAGTAAGAAGTATGCGAAGAATAAGCGAATAACGCTTTCAACTTGGCGTCGAGAGAGTTTATATGCGTATTTTGAAATCGTTTCGCAAAGTATAAAAGCTTTACCGCGTGGCTATGTACATCGCCGCTGTATACAGTGTATACTAAAATGAGAGCTCTGCTCAGATAAGTCGAAATTGTTTGTGTAACTACGCCAAATACACCATCGTGAGGTCTCGCGAGAGCCGGGGCAAATTTTAAGGCGACGTCATCACGTGGCGAGGTTAAGAATGAGTTACAGAAAATTTTCATCCGAATAGAAGGGCAAATTCTCCATTCAACGCAAAAACCTGATTCCGTGCGACTTCGCTATACACATCGTATACATTGTATACATAATGTAAATACGTGTAAATTCGATTTCGACGAATGCGTGGGTCGTTTTTGGTGTGTTTTGAATATTTATTAAGCTCTAGTGTGACAAGTACGGACTCGTGCCCCGGAATATGATAAGTTTTGTAGCGTCAGGTTGCGGACCAGGGACCGCACCGAACCCATTCAAATGGTTTCATTTTTACGACATACATGTACGTACGACGTGAACTGTACTTTGGTCGACACCCTGCGTTCACAGTCGATGCGATGCGTTGATGCCGCAGATAGAGCAATAATACGTGACGCAGTCCTTTTCAGTTGAAAAGTTACTCTTACATTATAATTTGAATACAGAATGCGATCGTATCTTATCAGGATACATCCCAGTTGATGAAGTGCCTCACTAGAGGCAATAGTTTCTGGACACAGACTTGCATCTGAGGGGTATAAATTATTCCCCACATACCTGACTCCTGCTTGTGAACTAATATTTATCTATTTATTCATACAGCTCTTTAAGTGGATTAGAACTAGCTACAAAATGCACTGTTTTATTATCCAGGAATGTCAGTAGGCAGAGTGCGAGGTCAAAGCGTGCGAACTTAGTTTCATTGGGTTCTACCGAGCTGCTATTTTATCTACTGTGTCCTGACTGTCGTCAATGGCGGTTTCATACTGCTAAGAAGTGTATCATCAGCAAATATCGCGACTTAGACCTCTTGATGGCTTGGAATGTCAACAGTAAATAGGAGGTATCAGATTGAGCCAAGAGTACTTCCTCAGGGAACACTAGCTTGGATAGTGTAGACTTGCAGTTGCTGGGTTGTATGAAACTATAGAACTAGCCAGTAGCGCAGTCATACAAATTTTTGTGTGGGGCGAGGTAAATTTTTGAAGCCAATGACCATCATACTGTACGAGCAATGCCTCAATCTAATACAGGGAAAGAAATTATCAACCCAATCCCATCCTCCCATAACTACGGCTTTTGAAATGGCGGCCTTAACAGTAGGATTAGATAACTGCGCAGTAAGCAGTGATAGTATGAGTTTTTACTCATATGTCGAGGGTTTGACTCGTATCGGAGAAAATAGGTAGATGAAATTCTTCAACTCTTGGAAATGAGTTTTTGCTTATATCGAAGGCTTGACTCGTATCTTAGAAAGTAGGTAGATGAAACTTTTCACTCTTGGAAGTCTTGTCGATAAATGTGGTAACACTATGTATATCTGGTCAATAGTGTAATGCTTTTGCGAAAGCCGAACCGTAAATCACGAATTAGTTTCCTTATTGTTTTTAATTATTGTAACCCCATTCTGCTGAGGAAAAATGTTTACATGGGTATGTTTTATCACTGGCCCTCTACGAGAAATATCAAGTTAGAGTTGTATTGATTCGAGTCTTACCCTTGAGAAGATCTCGGCTCGTATACAACAGCTGTAGAGCAGCTGATTTATACTAGTAATTTGTCAGCGTAATAATAAGTTTATGGAACTTCCTTGTTGCATACCGAGCAACCACATTTCAGATTCGAGTTTACGTTTTCCCTTGCACACCTGAAGAAACCTAAAGCTTCAGAAATCTGAATCTGAGACTTCGAACTCCGCCCCGAATCCTTGCTCGATCTTCAAATCCCGTTTTAAAAGAACACGAACTCTTGAAACTGAAAAAGGAGGACCTCGAACTCGACCACAGTTACACTGGATGAAAAACTGAACCAGGCCCTGATCAAAATCGATGGGTTTTGACATCTGTAGCTTATCCTGAAAGCGCTGATCACATTCCAATCTTGATTAACATTTCGAACGAACCGAAACACCATCATGACAGATTTACGGCGTTTTGAGTATGCAATTTTATTAACATTTCGAGGTACTCCCGATATTCGTGGAATATTCACGGCGTTTCAATTATGCAATTATATTCACACGGTGGTCATGTTGCTGCTGCATTCGAATTCGAAGTACAACACATTATTTCGAAATGTATTTAACGCTCTTCAAGTTTGTTCGGCATGGTGTTCACCGACGATCGTGTATTAACTGTGTTAACTCAGTCTCGTCGATCAGCGTTGTTTAGTTTTACCGTTTAATAGTCTTCGTCTAGTTTTAACGTTTAAAGTGTGTTCCGATAACCAACCTTACCAAACATGCGAATATTCACTACTTGTCTCATAAAGCACGTTCGTCAGGGTCGGCTCTACAGTATCAAACGACCTCCGATTCAAATAGATAGCATGAATGGAAGATCAAGATCGTTAGATGAGAAGCTTGACGAACTTCTAAGTGACTCAAATAGTATCAAAAGAGATATCGAAGAGCCACCCTTGAGCTCTTGCCTAAGAGGATGGACAATATTGATGAAGAAATTTATGAACTGAATGGAGATATGAAGGATCTGAAAAGCGAAAATGAAATATTTACTCTCGAGTAGTACAGTTGAGTGAATAGTATGATTATTAGCAATGTTCCGCAAGGCGAAAATGAAAATACTACAGAGATCGTGACAGCTATGGCTCTAAGTCCGTTCATTCATTTGTACAGGAAATTTTGAATTTTATAACCCGACGGATCGAATATAAGTACCTACCAATTACCAAGAATGAGTTACGTAAGACACCTTCATTTCAATGAATATCACCTTCCCCCTCCTGTATAGTGAGGTATGGTTAATTTCACCAATCTAAATCATTTAAAATTATGGAAGCACCTCGAAATTCAGTTTCTGTTGTGGCATCGAATCTTCGTTTGGTCAATCGACTGTGAGCATTTTTCAGTTACCTATGACTTTACGGCTATGACCCTGAATATTAGAAGCACTGAAAAGACTGAAATGACCAAAAAGACTACCAGAAATCAGAACGTGATGTACGCGAGTATTCACAAACCCACCGGTTCAAGGTTCACTGGTAGGTGCTCATTAATTTGCTGTAGATATCCAATATCATTAAGTCGTCGTACGGTGAACCATATAAGGTTTCCCAACGTTTGAAAAACGATACAGCATTATCAGTTCTCCAGACTTTCTGGTTAGTTCTGGCTGACATACCCCAAAGTAATCACTATAAATCACACCTTCCGTGAAGGACGGCGACAAACTATACTTTGGCTGTATGATACTCTCTTCTTTAGCGCCTTTTAACCGAGATTAAAATTTGATACTTGATGTAACGTTCACCCTCGATCGCCGAGTTCCAATTTTCGATAGTAACAACCCTGAAATAGAAGAACTATTCGAATTCGGTGATTAATTTAACGTCAAATGAGCTCTCTTTTCCTCCCTTGCTCTCGCGTTCTTTCCACCTTCTGATTTCCCGCAATCGATGTTTAGGTGTAATTTGAGCATGGTCTGATAGTGATTAATTTTGAGAATTCTATAAGGATCACTGCAGTTCACGACTGCACGGTACACACCTACTGGGCTCGTGCGATGATCGTTGTGATCATGATCGTGTGCTTCTTGAGAATCAGGAAACATACATTGTGGTTGGGTAATCTCATTTACTGCTAGTAGCTCAGTGTTCAAAATCAATGTACGATGACCCGACGCAGAGTACAGGATTTTCTGACATGGATATATGTCTAATGATTCGCCACACGAAAAAAAAATTTCCACAGAAAACGCTCCGCAAAATTCGTGACTACGAATCAAGACGTTACATCATAGAAATAATATGTTGTACTTCGAATGCGGCAATAACAAGACTGGAATGTTAATATAATTGCATAATTGAAACGCCGTGAATATTCTACAAATATCGGAGGCACCTCATTATCTTATTTCGTAAATTTCAAAATTCACATCTCCATTTTGATATTTTACACCAACGGCCTCAGTTTGGACAAACCAGCTCTCTCGATTTGCGATTTCGATGCTGACTCTTCCCCTTCCCCACATTTCTAAACCAGAAAATAAACGTCTTTTGAAAAGTTAAAACTGAAACCCCCATTTTCGTAAATCTACGATAATATTCCTTAATTTGCAAGCTCTGACATAATCGCTTTCCTTTTACAAATTTTCAAATACATCCCATGTCGCAACATGTAAAACAAATGATCTTATTATAAAGAAATCAAAATCGAATCGCTGTTTCTGCGAATTTTGATTTTGATTCCCTTCATTTTGCAGATTTGAAAGTAAATTCTTTCCTCTTGCAAGTTTGAATATGAAATCCCTCATTTCATGCTTCTCAAAATCAATCTCATCCTTATTTCACAAATTTTTAAATAGTTTCTTCCCTTTAAAAAAATTTAAAACCAGCCACGTTATTTTACAAATTTTTAGTAGCGCATTGTCAATTTTAAAATCGAACTCTCATTTATCAAAGTTCAAAATCGACCGACTAATTTGACAAATCCCCAAATCAACCTCAACCCCTAATTTTTTGGACTTCAAAATTACACCCATCATTTTGCATGGTTCCAAACAAACCCCTCATTTTGCAACCTTGAAAATGAACTCCTTCATTTTACAAATTCTTAAATAAATATTCTGCTTCCAAATTTTGCAATTTTCAGAATGAACCCCCTTATGCCGAAAACTCTTGAATGGCCCTCTTCTTTTTCCACAAATTTGAAAATAGAAACCTTTATTTTCGCAGAATTTAAAATCGACTCCCTCATTTTGCCAGTTTTAAAACCGAGTCCCTCATTCATCCAAGCTTGAAATAAATCTCCTAATTTGCAAACTTTATAACCAGCCCTATTATTTTTAAAATTTTAAAATTAACTCTTCATTTTTTTTTAAAATTAAAATGGACTCTCTGACAATTTTCAAAATTCACTTCCCACTTTTGTAAATTTTAAGTTGAACTCCCTCATATTCCACATTTTGAAGACCATCCGTGATTTTACAAATTTCAAGATCAGGATTTTTAATTCATTTTTTGAAGTAAAATTTCTTATTTTGAAAAAATCGATTTCAAAATTGACTGTAACTTTCCAATTTTTGAAATCATCTCTTTAATTTTGTCAGTTTCAAAACTGATCACCCGTATGCTACAACTTTTAGAATCGACATCCCGATCTGTAAATTTCAAAACTAACCCTATTATTTTGTAAACTAGTAAACCTCTTCTTTCTGCAAATATTTCAAAATCATTTTTTAATGGGCTCGGAAAAGGTCGTTCTCTAGATGTCGCAGAGGTATCCAGAAGCGGAAAGGTAGGTGAGGGTGTTGTTTATGTGCTCGTGGGTCTTGGAGAGGGTCAAGATTCGACTATGGGAGACATGGTGAGAGTTACGAAGGCAGGTAAGAGAGGGGCATGAGAAGAGGTGGTCCACGGTGAGAGGGTATCTTCACAGTGTGGGCAGTTGGGAGGGGGATAAAGGTTAGTGAGAAGATGCTTACGTGTGAGACGTGTATGTCCAATCCTCAAGCGTGCGGTGAAAACTTCTTCATAGCCGGAGGAAGGTTGGAACGTTGACCAGGGGACAGGTGTAAGCTTGATTTGTGCGAGCATGTTGTGCCGATAGGCTTGATGCCGCCACTTTTTGAACCATTTACGCGAGAGGGTTTGGCGAATGACGGAAGTGAGATCTGTTGAGATAGGGAGGTGACGAATGATATATGGGAGCTGTGTAGCTTGCTGCGCTGCTTGATCAACTGCCTCATTTCCTGGAATACCAATATGGCTTGGGATCCAGATGAGTGAAAAGCTCTTGGTGGTGCAGAAAATAAGATGGAGAATGAGATGGATGCGTTGGACGAGAGCGTGCGTTAAAAGTCGATCGAAAACAGACCTTAAGGAGGAAAGTGAATCTGAAAGGACCAGATAGTGTGTGGGGGTAGGTGGGTCTTCGAGCGAGGAGATCGCGACTAGGCACTGTAGGATAGCATGGAGTTCGGCTGTGTTGATCGAACTGTGTTTTTAAGTCGGAAGGAAAGTAGTAGACTATCTATGAAGTAAGCGTAAGTGGTGCGTCGGTTGTACTTTGAACCATCGGTGAAGCACAGGATACGGTCGGGAAAGCAGTCCAGAATTTCTTGCAAATGTGTCCGATAAACTTGGGGTGTAGATTTTTTAGGGAATTCTGTAAGTTCGAAATTTCATGGGGAAAGGTTCAACAACCAAGGTGTAGGTGATGTATGTATAGACCGTTGGTAGTGAATTGTAGGAAAAGGTACGGGACAGTGTCCCTTCAAGGTTGGAACGTAAGTGCAGTGAGGATTTAGGAACAGACGTGTAGTTTAAAGGGTTTAAGCGATACTCATAGGCAGGAAGATTAAGGTTGTGTGCTATCGTAACGAGAAGCTGGGCAGTGAGTTGCAATCGGCGGTACTAGAGGAGGAATTCCAGCATCGGCGCACATACTCAAAGCTGGACAATTCCAAAAGGCGCCAATGGCGATACGTAAACCCGCATTTTGAACAGCGTCAAGAAGCTTTAAGTATGAGCGAGGGGCAAGTCCATATACGGGTGATCCATAATCCATGATAGATCGGATCAGAGTCTGGTATAACTGAATAAAATTGATGCAAATTTCAAAATAAACTCCCTCATTCCGCAAATTCTCAAATGAAGCCTCTCGACTTTGACCCTCTAGAAATACAATTTTTATAATCGACCTCCTTATATTTCAGTATTTTCCTCACATATGAGGGGGCACACAGCAGCAGCAACATCTGCGCAACTATAAATTTTCGATGGAAGGATGACCCACAGGAAGCTTGCTGTTTAATAGGGTAAACGTGCCTAAATTGGAGGTATACATCTATGAATTAGCCATCAGTCGAACCGCGATGCATCAGCGGCCTTATCATATCGCGTAGATAATTAATCATTTGAAACCGAACAAAATGATTGGCTATTCGTTCCATTAAATCGGGCTTTATTAACACTTATTCGTTTATTATTCATTTACACGGCTAAAATTAGTTTCAAACGAAGGCGGAAAAAGGCCCTAAATGCGGTTAGTATCCGCAGAGTAAAATGGTTTCCGAAATAGCGATCCCGAAAGCAATTCAATCATCGTAATTAAATCGGCGACAGAAGCTTATTATTCTTTCCTTTCATCGGGTGTACGACGACCCGAAAGAAAAATCTCTTGCCGCCTCAAATTCCCTCAACAATAGCTTTTCGCAATAGCAATATTCCAAAGAGGGTAAATTCAGTATAGGAGAAGAAATATCCGACAATGAAATCATCTCGAACCGAACTTGTAGGCTGCTGAGATCTTTTTTTTTTTTCTTTCGTTCACATTCGGCGAAATACTGTAGGTATTGGATGCATCTAATGAAAAGCAGAAAGTGTAACTCGAATTCCGGTCAGCAATAATTGACTTTGGTGGGGCGAGATGGGAGTCGAAAGGCGGCGAGATACACCAAAACGGGCACAGCGTTGAAAGAGAAATATAAACTCGGTTTCATCTTCATATTTTTTCTCTTTTTTCTTCTTCAATCGATGATACTCGAAACGAAGTCACGATCTTCATTTCACATTGTGATTGACGAAAGGACTTCCTCTGTTATATAAAACTTAATTTCACCTCAATATTACCTCGGTTCTTTTTTCCTTCTTCTCTCTACGCAATACATTTTCCCCAGACCTTACGTCTTGAAGACGTTTTTAATATAAAAATCTCCAGCTCGGATTGAAGCATCGCGACCGCGACCGTTTCGAGCAATTAGTTTTGCTCGCGAATCCGGGCGATGGCGAAAATTAGAATAACGATTGCAACTTTACCAGCGTGACGATTGAACATTTTATTCTCCATCTTCTTCAAATAATGGAATCGCTAAACCAATAACCAATAACCAAATCGCATTTATTGTGAGAACATTTGTTTTCTTTACATCGACCACGTTTATATATTACTCGCCTTTGAGGGATGCAAATAATCTCCGAATCGAATTGCATTTCAGAGTCGAAATAGCTTGGAGTTATCGACAAAAACTAATTTCCCAGAAAAGTGCTTGCAAGGCGGACGAGTTGTGTGGGTGAGAAAAGGTTTACCTTCGAGTTTGAAGTGGGTAATTGAAATTCGATTTATAAGTCAAATACGAGTATGGTATTTCTTATGTTATGATAATATGGAAACGAGTTCGTCGTGATTCTTTCGTCGGTGTTTGCAGAGCGAATCCTCGAGTAAATTCTACCGGCTGTCAGGGTTAGCAAACGAATTACCAGATTAGAAAACTTAAACTCGTGTCACAGTAGAGGAAGGGGTACTTCGATTACTGATTGATGACACTATTTAAAAATATACCGACACAATATTTCAGTATCGTACGTCTGGTGAGTTTAAAATCCGGCGAAACTGAAGCAGACCGCAATTTTCGAATTATATAAATAGAGTATTTCATTTTACTATTTCTCGCGCATCTTTTTTCGGCGGTTCTGCTACAGATTTTAATTCTCTTGCGAAATATGCGACCGGAGTGACTAGTGTGAGTGAATCTCATGCACTAGGTACTATCAATACAAAACTAGACTGTACGGCGATGGCCAGCGGCCTTTATATATCCCGGCATTATCGTCGAAACTCCTTATCGCTTTCGTTATCGAACTTCTATTCTGCTGCTCGAAACGTGTTGATCTTTCTTCACTTATCTCAAATGTTCGGGATTATTCACCACACTGCCCCTTCCTTAAACCTGGATGTCTCGGCCAGGCTCCAGATCTTCTTCATGGTCACCACATCAAACTGCCAAATGATCAAGGTGCACAACTTTGGCTCGTCCACCACCAAGCTTCCAAATCCAGTGTACAACATCGTTGATCAGCTTGAGGTATCACGTTGTAATATTCTCTTGACAGCGATGATTGTGTGGGCCTGTTGGGAAACTACTGGAGACGTATGGCCCGCAACATCCCGGCCTCCTAGTTTAACTGTTTCAATTCGGTGGTCTTCTTGTTCTGGGGGCAGTCAACACGAACATGCTCCAGTTCGCTGCACTGGAAGCATCACGGTTTCCCAGTCCGGCGCGGACATTTGGTGTTTGGTCGCTTCTTTGCCTCAGTCACCTGCTCCACTACTGCTTCCACAACTTTCTTCAAGCCTGCCAGTTCCTCTTCCGTTTCATAGGCCTGGACTTGTCGAACTGTGGCTTTCTTACTGGAGCTTCCCGTGCAGCTTCCAGCTCCAGGGCTTGTGCCAAAGCAGATCGAGAGTTTTGATGGTTGCCAATTTCACCAGCATCTGAATATGTTCGTCCTCAATTCCATCAATAAACGCCAAGGACGCCATTTCCTCTCTGAATCCTTCCAAGGACGTTGAGTAAGCGGCGTTGATGAGGCGAATTATTTCCGCTTCAAAGGCTTGAAGCGATTCTCCTCGCCTCTGTGACCGGACCTTCAGTTCCCGTTTCCATAGGTGGTTCATATAGTCTTACCCATATCGGGGTTCCAAGGCTTCCATCAACTTCTGGAAATTCCTCTGGTCCTCGGTTGGAACCATCTCCAGTACGTCCATTGCGTCTCCTCGCAGGTTGAAGACCAATGCTGTAGCCTCTGTCACTTCATCCCAGCCATTACTGGCAGCCACTGCCTCAAACTGGACAACGTAGGTCTCCAGCAATACTGACTATTGAGCGTTGGCGGTTTCACTTTTGCAGAGCCACTACCACTTGAAGTTGGAACCAGTTGACGTCGCTGGCTGTCTGGAGCTTCCACTGACGATGCGCCGGCGGCTGAATCCATCTGGGTAGGCTGCTGGTTACCTGGAGGTACTGCCACTGATGTAGTATGGCCAGTCCAGAGTTCCTCCAGCTCTTTTTCTAGTTTCGCCATTCGGTTATTGTGGTCTTCCAACTGCTTGGTCAATGACTCACCGTCTCATTGACGCTCTTAAAGATGTCTTCTTTGAGGTTCGTTACGTCTTCCTTCTTGAGCTGTTCTCAGTTTGGCCGGATCCGTGTTTATTTCGCCCAACACTGCCATGATGTGGTGGAGAACAGCAGTTGTCGACACATCTTCTTCTTGTTCCGGTTCCACATTGCAGATGAAAGTTTTTGGGTACCTACCGTCACCTCTTAGGAAGGTTTCCAGCCGCTGGACCAGTTCCGCTTTTGAACCCAATGGCAATAGTTCACGGTTCTTCAGTTCCCCCTGAACTTCTTTCTGCAACAGTTCAAAAAAATTTTTTGGAGCCATGGAGAGTTTTGAAGACGCTCACTGCTTCAACACGAAACGTCGAATCCACAGAACACGAATGTCTAAACAAATGTCCGAACGAGATCCTCACAATGCGTACTGTCGAATCCCACTTCTGACACCAATGTAACGGAATTCGCACCGAAAAACGCATACAAACACGTAAAGAGAATTTTTTTATACTACTTGTTCAGAAACGCAATGTTTACATTGGTGTTTTACAGACGACAAGAAGCGCCTATCATCCATGCATCGAGTGCTAACGAAACCTGCATGTAAAGTAAACATCCCTAAATGTAAAGCATTTTTACATGAAAAAATTGCTGGCCAGTAATTTCATATCGAGAATCGAACCCGCGTTCATTCAAACATTTGACTGAAATGTAGCGATCGTCTCTAACCACTCGGCTACAGAGCGAATTACAAAATAGCGACTTAAGAACGCACTGAAATATTCACGAGATAGTACAGCTGTTACCGTTTGTTGTTAACTGTCGTTACGTTTTTGCTGGCCACTACCTGTGTATGCTGTTTGTGCCCGTGAACAAACTGAAGACAAGACTGCGATAATGTACTTTGTAGTAATTAACTGAGTAAAATAAATTTTTGAATTAACTACGCACACAAAAATCACCTGTCTATAATTTAAATAAATAAATAAATAAAAATACAGACCATGTAAGTAGAAAACACTGCCGCTTCTGATCAAGTAGTACAAAAATATCTTCCACAACAAGAGACAAAAGTGAGTTTACATGACTCGGGAATTGCTCACTCGCTATGCTCGTTCGCAAACTTTTCCTCGCCATGTAAACACTCACTTTTGACTCTTGGTGTGTAATATACTATAAATGTCACACTAATACAAACGCATGAAAACAGTAGCTAAATCGCTAGAAAACGCACAATTTATCGCATACAAAACTAGACTGTACAACGACGGCCAGCGGCCTTTATATATCTCGGCTATATCGACAAAACTCCTTATCGCTTTTGTTATCGAACTTCTATTCTGCTGTTCGAAACGTGTTGATCTTTCTTCGCTTATCTCAAATGTTCGGGATTATTTGTCACAGTATCCTCCAGAGAAATCCCTATACTTATGGGAGATGTCAATGCCAAAATAGGCAGGCCCGCCCACGACCCAAATTTGAACCATGTAATAGGCAGATGGCGTATCGGCGAGAGAAACGAGAGAGGCGACAGATTTATAGACCTCTGCCTAGACAAGGGACTATTTGTACCCAGCATGAACTATACCGATATCATCCGAGTAAACTATACAGTTGGAGGTCTCCAGGAGAGATATATCGAAATCAAATAGATGACTTTGTGGCAAGCAACCGCTGGAAAACATCGATATGAGATGTTAAAACCTACACAGGAAAAGACTGCGGTAACGACCACCAGCTACTAGTAGCAGAAATATCTCGAAGACTAAGAACGAAGAAAACGCACAATGCGATTGAAAATAGATGGTACTTACTGAAGAATTCTGTATACAGAACCACAGTCAAGGAAACCCTAGACGAACTCGCTACCTAAAGAGAAATACCGGACCTGAATGCCGGGGAAACATGGCTCAGAATGAAAGAGAGCATAGCAAGGATGATACCAAAACCAGCCAAAACGTGGAAGGAATGGATCTCGGATGATACATGGAGGACAATCAAGGAGCCGAAAGCCCTGAAGGGAGAACTGCAGGATGAAAGGAAGAGGAAGCTGTATGAACAGAAAAGCAAAGAAGTCAGGAGAAAATACCGAGAAAATAGAACCAGGTATGTAGAAGGGATCTGCGAAGATATCGAAAAACATCAGCTCAAAAACGAGACCAAAGACATGTTTCAGAAAAACCACATGGACTTTTGAAGCGAAAGCTCTATCTCTGAAAGATCGTGATGGGAAAATGTTGACAAGCTCAGGGAAAATCAAAACGAGATAGCGCAAATACTGTGGGAACCAGATGGCGGACGAAACCGGAAGTGTTGGACAGAGAGACGAAGGGCCAGGCGGTGAGGCGGAGCCTGTTCTAATATCAGAAGTCGAAGCAGCAGTCAAAAAACTGAAAAAGGGTAAATCAGCAGATGCAGATGGCATAGTTTCGGAAATGCTGATAGCAGCACCAGAGGAAATCTCCAAATTACTACACCTCATATGCAACAAAATTTGGAAGGGGCAGAAATGGCCGAAGGACTGGACTGCTTCAGAATCTATCCCTCTCCACAAAAAATGATCAAAATCGGACTGCTCAAACTACAGAACAATTACGCTATCACACGCGAGCAACGTTTTACTCAACATCCTGCACGAACGGATTAAGGCGTACATCCTCCCACAGATACCGTCAGAACAGGCAGGTTTTGTCTCTG
Organism: Acanthococcus lagerstroemiae; assembly: GCA_031841125.1. NCBI lineage: Eukaryota > Metazoa > Arthropoda > Insecta > Hemiptera > Eriococcidae > Acanthococcus > Acanthococcus lagerstroemiae. The sequence goes on along the minus strand of CM063108.1, from coordinate 34,496,714 downwards.
GCAGAGGCAGGAGAGAGCAGATTCTCAATATTCGCCAGGTGATAGAAAAAACTCGGGAGTTCAACAAGCCAGTGTATTTATGCTTTATTGACTGCGAAAAGGAGTTCGATAATGTCAACTGGCGGATACTCTGGAGTTGTTTAGAAAAACTAGGAGTACCAAAGCACCTGATTGCTCTGCTTAAGAGCCTATACGAAGACAACTTTGCTGAAGCGAGAGTAAAAGGAGAACTCACACGGCACTTCAGGACCGCCAAAGGAGTACGACAGGGATGCATACTCAGCCCCATCCTTTTCAACGCTAATGGAGAGTGGGTTATGAAAGAAGCCCTTGATGGATGGGAAGGTCAGTATCGCTAGGAGGGAAATGAATATCTGACCTCAGATATGCAGAAGATACCACTCTGATAGCCATAACGATAGAAGAACTGAGGGAACTACTGAAGAAAGTAGAGGCAGCTAGTGCCGCGGCGGGCCTGAGAATAAATGAGTCCAAAGCTAAAATTATGATCGTCGACCGCACGCATGACAACCAACCAGGGATCACAGATGTGAATTGGATAGAAGTAGTGTAATGCACATACTTTGGCTCCATAGTGTCCAACAGAGGTGGCTCAGAAGTAGAAATAAGAAGAGCGGCAATCGCAAAAACAGAAGTAGGAAAGCGCAATTGAATCTGGAAAAGTCAAGATGTCACAATACACACCAAACTGAAAATGATCAAGTCCCTGATTTTTCAAATCTTTTTTATATGCAGCAGAGTGCTGGACAGTGAAAAACGCTGGCATACAGCGAACTGAGGCTTTCGAGATGTACAGCTATAGATGTAGGCTGAGAATCTCATGGACCAAGAAGAAGACGAATGTGTCAATGCGCGAAGAACTTGGCGTGCAGGACATACTCAGCACAGTCATCAGGGGACGCATTCTCAGTTACTTTGGTCACGCAATCAGAAAGGACAATCTGGAGAAACTAACTGTGTAGGGAAGAGTAGAAGGGACCAGATCGCGCGGCAGGTCACCCACACGATATATCGATTTAATACGGAAAATCACTGGCATGGCACTGGAATCATGCACTAGGACAGCCGAGGTCAGAGACAACTGGAGGAGCCTGGTGAACTCGGTTACCTGATCACGATGCCCGAAACCGGGCAAATGAAGAAGAAGAAGATTATTGGTTCAGCTATTCATCTTGCGTATAACTGCCGATGAGAAGGCGGTTCTTTTTCATAGAAATTGGGACGCCACTCATGGCCGGCGATCTTTCATTTTTTTCACGTGGTACAAATACAGAACTTCTGAATAAGGAACCTTGTTCCGAGGCCGTGGGTATAATGTCTCAGGGGCCACTTTGGCAAGCCTGCATCGCCATACATCCCACCAGACATTAACTGGCGATTGCAGGCTGTGAGTCCGTGAATCGTGAATTGAGTCAGAGGTGAGTTATTGTCCACCAAGCGTTCACACGAACTGCGATCCTATCGCAGTTCGCTCCAGCGTGTAGATGTATCAATCTTGCACCTTGCTTTTCATCTTTCGGCATCGTATCGAAAGTGGCGTCGTTACGGTAACAAGCGATTATAAATTGATGAGAACACGAGGTTTCAGTTTGGGCGGAATAATGACGTGTTTAATTCGAGTTGCCGAAGCCGAATTGCCCGAGATAATGAGCGTGAAACTGATACCCTACGCCAGTCACTGGAGTCAATTAGCGACAAAGCGGACCCCTTCAGCGTTCCACAAATAAGACGAGGGCGATCATGATAGTACGAAAGCGCTCTTGAGCAAGCTTTTCTTCTCGTTTGATATGTTGTTCGAGGAAACATGATGTACAAAATTTCAGAGACGCGTTCTCGATTCTTTTTATTAGCGAGTATTCGGGCAGAAAAAGGAGATTAAATAGGATTTTAAATTGCTGAAGCGCAGTGTTCTTCTGGAAGACATTCGAAGACTTTTTATAAATGTGCTCTGACTCAGCTAAAACTCGACGAAAGAGTGGCCCATGAAGATCTTTCATACTTTGGTAACCCCTTATATGCGTTCCAGTGAAGTTAAGGAGAAGGTACACTTGGAAGTCATTTTAAACTCGATAGGAAAAGTGCGATACCATCGCCACCTACGGTTAGATTGTAGGTTAAAAACTTCCGGGAAATTGCGTCGGCCAGCAAAAAAAAAAAACCTACGGACACGATTTTTGAAAACAGCAGAAATGGTGGAACGAGTGGGAACGTCAGTTCACATCAGTCGTGAAAGATCGACGAGAAAAAGATCATCCGATGTTAAGCGAGTCTCTTGCTCCCGAACTGAAACGGAAACGAAAATATTCGACCACTTGGTCCCAACAGGACGTAGTCACGTTTCATTATACAGCTGCAGAAACAATTGCTGTTTCACGGCAATATTTCGCAATCGAATCATTTCGCGTAGCACGGCAATTTGTTGGCCACCTCGTTTGCCGGATCTGTCGGCATGCGACTTCTTCCTATGGGGTTATTTAAAATGCAAAGTCTACCAAAACAAGCCGAAAACCTTCAGCAACTTCGGGAAAACATCTTTCATAAAACTAGTTGGATTTCAAAAGAAATGCTGGCATATATTTTTCCTGCAAACAATACACAATTCAATTATTAATAAGGCTTTTTACCAATCCATAATATCTACCAAACTAGACAAAATATCTTACCCATTATTAATTGCGTCCAGATTCCATTGCAACATGACTGAAAGCCTCTAAATATGCAGTATGACTTGAAAGATGTTCACCACAACCAAAGAAATCTAGTCCATGGCCTTGTATTGTTGACCACTATCTAAGAAATTCCTAGGCCGTGTGCATCAAATTTTGGAAACGCTGTACCCCCTCCCTCAGTGAAACTGAATCCTGAAAAATGTAATTAATAACATGTAGGATTAGGGTGGCCCTTAAAAATCAAATTTCGAAAATTTCAGCTCTCACCCCCTAGAACTGTTACTTCATACGAAAAAATGATCCCCTACAAATTTCAACTCGATGAATTAATTTTAAAGCGGCCCGAATGAGGGATTTCATCAAAATGGAGGTTGGGCGGTCGAGCGCGCTACTCATACGTTTTGCACGGTAAGCATACGCTTGTAAAAGTACAGTTGGCGTTTCAAATTTTTTCACCGCAGATTTTTCTAAATAACTTCTTTTGAAGGAAAAGAAGAAAAGAAAAGAAAAAACAGGGTGTCTAACAGTCATTTAAGTGATTTAACGTCATTTATTTTGGAAGCAGGCCGTTGAAACATTTAAAAATCAGCAAATATACCTTGAAAAAGAGAACAAAGAATTTAGAATTGGAAAATTCTATTATAATGACCCGCGTTCCAATTTTTATGCGAATGCATATTTCTATCTATGGCGTGTATTCCAGAAGTTTCAAAACATGTTTACGAATCACAAAATTCTGAGTTAAATGAGCAGCGCTTCATTTTGTATATTTCGCATATTTTGGCATTCACTGCATATTTTACACCAATTTTGCGTATTTTTCAAAAAATTTTCCCCCAAACGTGACTTTTCTAGTTTTTTACTCAAAACTACCTGTAAAAAATAATTCTCAACTTAAAAGAAAAAGTAAAAAGACTTAATGATTATTGAATAACAGAAAACATTTAAGAAAAATACATAATGTTCTTTTGCATGTGAGATACCCTTTCTCTTGCCCTCATCACATTCATCAGTCATCAAGAAATTATGAATAGGAGCAATATCTCCTAGGTGCATCTCCTATTAAAAAGAAGATTGGGCTTCTTAGGTAAATACTTGGCTAGATCATTTTGAAATTAGATAAACATTGTCTTAGTATATCCAACTTAAATTTTTCATTACAATGATATCCGTATTAATAGTTTATTATTTTAGCGCTTTCATAGCAAATTAGGGGGAGGTCATTTCAAGGTCGTTTATTTTCGAAATTCGATTTAGTTTAGAAAGTATGAACAAATAACATTAAACATTCATTAAATTGTTTTAATTCTTACATATTAGGAATAATAACAAGCATTAAACATTCGTAACATTTTAATATTTCAATCATATTAAACTAAGTGTTGATTTTTCAGAATTTCGGTACTGTATACTGTATTCCGTCATATTAAAAATTGTTTTTGTTCCTCGTTTTTGCTTATTTAAAAATTTTTGACGGTGAGGGACAATTCACAATTTCGTTTGCTCCCTGTGCTCGTAATTCACAGTTTAAACAATAAATAAAAACCCAACCAACAAATAATTAACATAATTAAATCAGTAAACTAGAATACACTGAGTAGAACAGAAGAAAAAAATAATAATATTAATTTTTCAAGTCAGAAACGAAAAAACTGAATTTTAGTCAACAAAATTATACGGCGTATCTCAGGGACTGTTGATGCCCGAGTTTTTTCGCGGGTCGCCTGGGACATGCAAGAATGGCCGGCGCGTTACCTTCATTTTAATGAAATCTCTCATTCGGGCCACCTTAAACGTGATCAGTTGAGCTGAAATTTTTAAGGGAATGTATTTTCATATGGAGGAACAATTCTAGGGGATGGGAGAGCGAAATATCAAAAAAAAAAAAAAGTTTTCGTCATCTATAACAGAAGGCCACCCTAATGTAAGATACATGTACTGATAATCCCCATACAAAAACTCGAATAAAATGGCCTTTTATCTTTCCACTTTTCAAACATCAAATGTGACAGTTTTCTGATGAATTACTCTCCCACCGAATTTAGCGACTTTTGGAAGCAGTTATTGGATACCCATATTAATTTTTACAAAATACTAGAACCCCTTTCTCTCAGTGCATTGGCCTCAATATCAAGTATGGGGTAAATAAATGAAAGGAGGGAGGTGAATAAGCCCCATAAACGATATAAATCTGTGAAGTGATGAAGTAGCTGAAGAAAAACATTATTGTCTTCATAAGGTCTGTGCATCTGTATTATAAAGTAATAATTCTTAACAGGGATATCTTGAACTCCATTTTGAGCAGTTCTAATCCAGATACAAGAATATTGCTACTGACCCTTTTTTATGGGAAATTCAATGTAAAATCTATTGCAAATAAAACAACAGTAGCTTGAGAGTGCTAGCTTCACGGAAAATTGAAAAAAATATGAACATTTTCTGATATAATTTGTACTAAAATAGATTTTATGAACACCCTGTTGAACCGATTCCGACCATTTTTTTCCTGTGGTTACCACAACTGCGTCTACTATTACCTGTCTATCTCTAGTCGTGAGAAGAGAAAGAAATTTCAAAGATGGAAAACTTTTCAAAATTTGACCTTAACTCAGCCCCTTCAAAAGTAAGAGTATGCAAACATATCTGTTAACGGTTGCGATGTACTTTAGGTACTCGCAGATAAACTAGCGAGCAATACGTTTATATTCTCGTGAAGGTTTTCAATAAATCGCAGCTTTCATACCGTTATCTGTTGATTACTATACGGCGGAAGGTGCAATCTTGATTTTGGCGTCGTTGTTACGACGAACTTAACCGAGTAATAGTTCGAGCGTCGCGGCGCTCTTTGAACTCACGCACAGTTGGTATCGTGCAGGGCGAGCTACTTTTAGCTTCAGCCTACTGGTACAGACGTGCGACGTTAGGGGCGTAAAATTCTCCCGTTTCTCTTTCCATCTTATTTTCGGGGTCCGGCTCCCCCCCCCTGATCAGCTATTACCATTTTAACCGTCTACATTTTTTGGTCCTCCGAGCCTGATACCTAGAACCTCCCTTGGTTTAAAATGGCTGATCAGAAAGCATCCGTGCTTAAAAATTACCGGTTTTGGAAAAGAAATGTATTGAGAACTAGAGATGCCTTTGTCACATGGACGAAAGAAGAGATCACCTCATCGGTTTGCAGCCAGTTGAAGATTCTTCGAGACGAGTTAAAAGAAGCATTGCAGAAGGTTAGAGAATATCATCTCTCCCTACTAGATCACATAGACCAGAAAGATGAAGAAAAAGCTTCAAAAGAAGAGGAAGCCTTGCAAAAAGAGACAGAAGATATCCGATGGCATGCAGTTACAACGCTTGCTAAGATCAATGAGACCTTAGAAGCGACAGAATCCCGTTCAGAACCGAGTCGTGGATCCTTGCTGAATGGCACCCTCCGTGAAACCAGTTCTGCCCCAGCGAAATATCCGAAAATTGAATTACCCGAATTTAATGGCGATTTGAAAAAATTCTTGGACTTCCGTGGGTTGTTTTCTAACCTGGTACATGACAACCCTGATCTTGCGAATGTTACAAAGCTTTATTATTTAAAGAATTCCTTAGTCGGGGAAGCTGCCAAAGTTTGCACCGATATCGAATTATCCGGTGACGGTTACATAGAAGCCTGGAATAGATTGAATGACTACTATGATAATCGCCGCATCATAATCCGCGCCCACCTCCAGGATCTGTATAATCTTAAACAGGTTGAGTCCGAAGAAGGGTTAAAGCCATTATTACATGATGTTGACGTCGCAATTCGTGGCCTAAAGCTCTGCGGCATGCCAACTGAGCATTGGTCTCAGATATTTGCCTTTTTTGTCCTCTCTAAGCTCGACAAGACCACGAAGAGAGATTTCGAGCACACGATCACCGATAACAGCACGTTCCCTGATTACGAATCGCTACGCAAGTTCATCCAAATACGAGCATCGAATGCGGACGCCAGTATGGCCGAACGAACAGTCACCAAAAACAACCAAAATGCGAAGCCTAAATACCAGAAGATGACGTCGTTCAGCACATCCAAATTGAATTGTTACGTATGTAACGCGCCGCATTTGTTAATCGAGTGCAAAGAGTTTTCCAGGCGAGCCCCCCGCGAAAGATACGAGATCATCAAGAAGAATAAGCTCTGTAGTAACTGTTTTAGTGCAAACCATCGAGCATTTGATTGCAAAAAGAAACCCTGTAAAATGTGCAATAATAAGCACAATACCCTCCTCCATTTTGATAAGCCGATTGGATCCGAGCCAAGTGTGTGCTCAAACCCGACTAACCGTGAGCCAAGTGCGTGCTCAAAACCGATTAACCATGAGCCAAGTGCGAGCTCAAAACCAACCCTAGACCTTGCAGCAAGCCAAACCTGCATGTTGTCATCTTCCCGTCGTAAGACGCTATTATTGCCGACAGCTCTTGTCAAATTCCATTCCGGAAACGCCTCTGGCACAATCCGCCTCCTGCTTGACAGTGGTTCCCAACCAACCCTAATCTCCGATGCTGCTGTCAAGAAATTTAAATTACCGACCACCCGCGCAATGTATAAGACATCCGTCAAGGGCATCGGAAACGATCCGATATTTACCGAGTTTCTTTGCTCACTTACATTGAAGTCGCGTTTTGGAGAAACCGAGATGGACATCCAGGCGGACGTAGTGCCCGCAAAATCCTTATCATACGCCGTCCGGGATCTATCGTCTGAAGCCTTATTTGAAAGGTTTAGCCAGTATGATTTAGCCGACAAAGCCTTCGAGTACCCGGTAGTCCAGGTGCCAAATGTGGACATGGTCATTGGTGCCGAGTATTACGAAAAATGCATATTGAACCAAACCCGCCAGATTGGAACCGTCGTCATGAGAAATACTCTCTTCGGCTGGACCATCACCGGTGCTGTCCAGAATACCCGCGCTGAACAAGCCTCTAATCTGATAACCTATACCAATGCTGCCACCTGCATAGACGATCAGTTGCGCAAATTCTGGGAGGTTGAGGAGGCAATTCCCACCGGGCCAATTGGCCACGAGCACAATTTGTGCAATGAGTTCTTTGAAGAAACTTACCGCCGCTCTGATACCGGGCGGTTTATCGTTCGTATCCCCTTGAAAGTGGACCGGGAAGAAATTACTGAAAACCGAAAGAGAGCGTTAGCAAGCTTGTTGAAAGTTGAAAGGTCATTGGACCCTACTACCCGTGCCATGTATGTCGAATTCATGCGTGAATATGAAGCGTTGGGACATATGTCCAGAGTACCTATAGATGAAATGCAGAAACGCTCTTATTATATCCCTCATCGCGCAGTTGTACGACCGGAAAGCACAACTACGAAGCTACGCGTTGTTTTCAATGCAACTGCGAAAGACCGTTCAGGGATTTCTCTGAACGAAGCTTGTATGACTGGACCCAACATCCAATCGGAGCTGCTAGATATATTGATCCGATTTCGTAGGCACCCTGTAGCCATCTGCGCCGACATAGAAAAAATGTATCGGCAAGTACTAATCGACGAAAGTGATCGCGACTTGCAACGGATACTCTGGCGAGAAACTACCACATCTGATATAGTCGAATACCGGCTCAACACGGTTACATATGGTACCGTACCCGCTTCCTTTTTAGCAACCAAATGTTTAGACGTCCTAGCTCGACAAATAGAAGACAGTCATCCCATGGCTGCAAGCTCCATCCGCCGAGATTTTTACATGGATGATTGGATATGTAGCTGCAGTTCCTTAGAAGAAGCAAAACAGCTACAAACCGAAATACACCGGACTTTATTAGGTGCCGGATTCCCGCTCCGAAAGTACATGAGCAACTCAGTAGAGTTCATAAGTGCTCTCGATCCCGCTTTTATAGCCAGTAAACCATTGGAACTTCACTCGTCCCAAACTACCGTGTCCATTCTTGGATTGATCTGGGATCCAACAGAAGACGTGTTCCGTGTGAAAGTAGCCGCCTGCACTTTGAATCCAAACCAAGAGATAACAAAGAGAGAATTGCTTTCTGATGTAGCTCGAATTTTTGACCCGCTCGGATTTATAGCACCGATCACAGTTCGAGCAAAAATGCTGTTGCAACGTGTCTGGAGGGAACAGCTGGGTTGGGATGAGACTGTGTCCCTCGAGCTAGCCGAAGCTTATCGAGCATATAGAGCAGAGCTCAACCAGCTGTCCGAGTTCCGAATCAGACGCAGATGGTCGCTACTACAGCACGTGGGAATCCAGCTCGTTGGGTTTTGTGATGCCAGCGAGCGAGCATATTGTGCAGCAGTGTACAGCAGGGCAATCGATGAGTCAGGAAACGTCGACACTTACCTCGTCTGCGCCAAAACTCGAGTAGCCCCACTGAAAGAGCTTACAATACCCAAACTAGAACTGCAAGCAGCTGTACTGTTATCAGAACTCATCACTCGCGTGAGACTCGAATTGAATATCGACGTCTCAAACGTTTACTGTTTCTCGGATTCCCAAGTTACATTATGTTGGATCGCGAAACCAGAAAAACCGTGGAAAGTATTCGTAAAAAACCGAGTGAAAAAAGTGACCGAGCTTATTCCAAGTAGTCACTGGTTTTACGTCGGCACAGCCGAGAATCCTGCCGACTTAGGCACACGCGGTCTGGCTGTTGATAAACTCTTGAAGTCCAATCTATGGCTTTCAGGGCCTAAGTTCCTGTTATCCGTACCCGCGTTCCACGAAAAGACAGTGTTGGCTTCGCCACCGATTGACTACAACACTGAGATATCATGTGGAAGCATCGTTATAGAAAAACCGATACCGTTTATAACGGTGATCAATTCCTTCTCTTCTTATGAAAGGTTAATATCGACATTTTCGTCGATTTTTCGATTGTTCCGGAAGAAAAGTGGCGCCGTCGACATGTTGGCAGCTCGGAAAGCGGCTGTCAACGCAGTGCTCCGTATAGCGCAGGCGAGCTGGTTTCCCGAAGAATTATCCGCCTTACGCGAAAACAGACTTATTCATAGGAAAAGTCCGCTTCTACCATTATCCGCGTTTTTAGATGATGATGGAATCCTCCGAGTCGGAGGCCGTCTTCACAATTCCAGTTTTTCGTTCGAAAAACGCCATCCAGTGATAATCCGAGCTAACTCCCATGTAGCAGAAGTCTTCATTCGCCATGTGCACTTGAAGTACTATCATGCGGGCAATTCCTTCCTCGCAACGTTTGTCTCCGCAAACTTTTGGTGTGTAGGGAGTTTGTCAAAAGTAATTAAGCGCGTTCTCCATACCTGTATCACGTGCATTCGATTTAGTCAGAACCACAAATCGGGACAGCTAATGGGAGCGCTACCGTCAGAGCGAGTCACAGTAACCCGTCCATTTACTGTAGTTGGTACAGATTTAGCAGGACCTTTCTGGGCCAGATGTACGGCCCATCGCTCTGTAAAATGGTTCAAGATTTGGTGCTGTGCATTCATTTGTTTTACGACCAGGGCTGTTCATCTAGAAATTGTATCAAACCTCTCCACTGAAGCATTCTTGTCTTGCTTTCGACGCTTCATAGCGCGAAGGGGAAAACCGAATACAGTTTGGTCCGACCACGGCACAAACTTTGTAGGCGCAAAAAACCACCTGAATGCGACAGTACATGAAGTCGAAACCTTCGCAGTCAAAGAGGTTGTGGGAAGCGGCAGTTAAATCAATGAAATATCATCTAGTCAGAGTAATTATTTTTGTATATATGTATATAGTTTTTCATTTTTTTTTATAAGTTGTTAACTAATTTTAAGATTGTTTAGGCTAATTTTCTTTTGCGAAACCCCTGGTTTCACCCGGGGGGAGTGTTAACGGTTGCGATGTACTTTAGGTACTCGCAGATAAACTAGCGAGCAATACGTTTATATTCTCGTGAAGGTTTTCAATAAATCGCAGCTTTCATACCGTTATCTGTTGATTACTATACGGCGGAAGGTGCAATCTTGATTTTGGCGTCGTTGTTACGACGAACTTAACCGAGTAATAGTTCGAGCGTCGCGGCGCTCTTTGAACTCACGCACAGTTGGTATCGTGCAGGGCGAGCTACTTTTAGCTTCAGCCTACTGGTACAGACGTGCGACGTTAGGGGCGTAAAATTCTCCCGTTTCTCTTTCCATCTTATTTTCGGGGTTGGATTCCCACCCCTCTGATCAGCTATTACCATTTTAACCGTCTACAATATCTGTATATTGCCATGGTAGGTTACCTACATAATAGGTGGAAGGAGGGTCATTGCAAAAGAGACACCCAGTATAGGAACTTTTTCTGTTAATTCAATAATAATCTCTTCTACCATTTAGAGTCAATTGATAATAATAGGCCCTTCCCTCGTTTTGCAATATCAAATCAATATGCTGAGACGTCCATCACTGTAACCATCTTTGAGCTTGTATTTGTGATCTTAATTTTTTACATTTTTCGCTGTATTCTGCGAACATACTGACTGCGGGATATTATTGTAAGAAGTTTTAGCACTACCTTGACACCACTGATGACAAATTTTCTCATTTATGGCAGGAGAGGAGGCTCCTTCTATGTGATTAATATTCTACTTAACAGGAGAAAACGTGCTACACATTCTTGAAATCAATGAAAGTTCAATGTAATGTGTCTTCATCAGGTCAGTCTGGCATACAAATTTAGAATTTATTTCAACAATGATTACACATTCGAGAAATTTGTACGAAAATTTTACATTGAACTTTCAATGAGGTCTATCGGTATGGCGGCAAATTTTAATACCGTTACGAGTACGACATGAGTCCGTTCATGTTTTTGGAGACGAACTCTGACAATCTTTAAGTATTTGGTCTCGACTTAGAGCCCACTGATCACAACAGCTTCGAAATTCATAAAATTTTTCTATCATAGTGAATCATTTTTGTCCATAGTCATGCCAATCGCTGTGCCTTCTTATGGACAAAGAATGTGATAGGTTGCTGTTTCAGTTGTACCAATGTGTTCTGTTAGATATAAACCTCTTTGTTCAAGGGATCTATTGTCGTAGTGATCGACTGTATCCTGCGAGTTCAGGAAGTTATTCCATAATGTTTAATATCACTTGTAATCTATTTGTATGAATTAATTTAACTAAGTCTGGTAAGTTTTCGGTTCGCAGATCGGTGAATTCTCTCCGGTCGGTGTATTTCTGGCATTCTGCGAATGGTGATTACAGTTACAATTTTGGACACACAGCTTTCGCCCTTTGGTGGAGGCGTTTTTTGTAGTCGAGGTGATGGTATGTTATTTTTGAATGTCCTAGTAACGCTCTGATTGTTTCTGTTTCCACAGTTCTATCGTGATTTTATTAATCAGAGGGAAATTCTGCCCGTAAAAATTAAATATCTGCATTTTGTAAAAAATCACCCACGAAACAATACTCAGTATCAGTGTCTATACCAACACGTTTTCTCAAACTTGTCCACACACAATCTCTACCACTGTTGATGGTGTTCTTGCATGTGAATTGTAAATACAAATGAAGCTACAGGGTCAATTTCTGTCGTTGGTACACAGGTATGCCCAAGTCAGCCAGTGAGTTACCCGAGTTGAATATAGTCCAGCATGTCTGCTATTCGATGCTCTCGCCATTGTTTTCATTTTGCGCGAATGTCGTCTTGCAAATGGCCTTGAGTTGTCTCAATTCAAATCCAAAAACGAGGTTTATGAATGTAAGGCACAAAGTTATGCCACTACCACCGTTAAATTCCGGCTAGAACCGACGCGAATCCCCGATAACATTTTTACGACTCGACGATTATACTCCTAAATAATTTTGTCTTTTTTACGAACACGAACGTCAATAACTGAGCCCTTAATGGGGCCGTAAAAAACACGATTAAAGCCTACTTTTATGCACGTTAAAAATTAAGAATACTTCGGAAGTTTTTTCGAATTTATCACCCTTCTTACTTCTTCTGCTCTTTTCTCGTTCTCAACTCCCAAACTTTTTATGGCTCTTTCAAATGACTTTCCCAGCGCTCGAATTGAACTAAATATGAAAATATGTCGTAAAACGATGGGCCAATGTTTTATTCTTATTACGTTTAATTTATTTAGTAGTTCATACAGGGTGTCCGATGAGAGATGTGCAGTATTCCCGACAGGAGATGAAACTAATCGAGCGCATGAAAAATGGTAAACACAGCACAAAGACTCGAATTCGGATTTCAGTCATTTTGGAGCATGGTGTATCCTGGATTTGATATACTTCCAGCCTTGAACATTTTTGTATATCACCCTCTGGTCAAAATTGCCGCTGATCGCAAGAATTTCCAGCTTTGATAGCTTTATTCCAGTCATTGCCGATGGCGCAGATTCTGGTAGTCTAGTTGGCTGGAGCAGTTCAAGGGCAGTCAGTAACTCAATCCGAACGGCGAATAGTCACGAAGGAAGCTCTACCTGTTTCTACGAAGCTGTTCTTGTTCAGCCATGTTCTGGAAGCAGCGCCAAAAAATGAGGAGTTTATTTTCGCACATTCTTGCACCTCTTGTTCGATGACGGCAGCCTTATAGCTCTGCACTTCAAATCAAAAGTACACACCTACAAAAGTGGGCCAGTTAGTTGGTGCTCTGTATTGTGCCAAAGCCGAGAAGCTGACAATTCTGTGCAAAAAAATAACTGCTTGGTACAAAACTGAACTATTTGGTACAAGAGTGAGCAGTTAAATATAGAAAAAGTACAGAACACATGTCTGTACAAAAATAGTCGGTTGTACCCCAAATTGGATAGTCCAGTAGATATAGCACCAAAAAATGAAATTTACCAGCAACTCCTCACGATCCTCCCAAAATTTCTCAAAAATTCATGTTGAGAGCTAACTGCACCACATAGAGTGAGAGGGAGATGATTTAGGTTTTGGACAATATCTCGTTTCTGTGGGCCATACAGAAAAAAAATGTTCCGAACAAAATTGAAGAAAACTTGTGTTACAAAAACGATCTAGTATAAATTTTCTCTAGAATCAAAAGTTTTCCTGATAATTAGAGGCGGAGCGGGACCAGACAGGCCACCAGGAAAATCAGCTTCTCAGGCCACCTCTGTGAAACTCGCTGTCTAGTATCATTCCCATTTCCTCATCGCTGGAACAAGTTGAAAAAATAACACTCCTCATCATGATTGTCATTTTACTCATTTTTCATCGTACAATTTTCCATATTCAAAAAAATTTTGAAGAGGACGACGGAGGATGTTTTGAAATTTTGTAAGTGAAAGAAATACTTCATAGCTAAGACTGTAGTGTTGCCAGCGGAAAGAGTGACTTTTTTCAGTAATTTTTACATTAAGAATTATTAATTTTCAACTTTTTCCTAAGCTCGAAAGAAGGAAGGGGGGATTTATCCAAATACGTTTTGCAAATTATTTCAGATATATTTTAACCGGCAATATTCTTCCGGAAGAAAATTTTTCGGATTTATTTAGATTATTATTTCTGAATTTACAAAGTTTCATTTAAGAAAATTATTCAACGTTTCGAGACGAATGCAAATCCATCGTGAAAATTGATCCCCACTCAATTTTTGACGTAGTATAGCGCTGCTCCCTGAAGTACATATAAACAAAAATTTTAGTCGTATCTCGGCAACGGGGGTTCAGCGAAGAATTTAGACAACAAATTTGAACTCGGCGAGAAAGGTTGAGTAAGAATAGGCGGTGTTCTCTACTTTTTTGATTTTCGAAAATTTCGAGAATCTCACCATACTACGTCAATTTCCCAAAAGCCAGATGTCCCGCGCAAATTTCGGAATAAGAGCCCAAGAAGAAAACAAGCCTCTCCCTGGGATCTCACCTGTAGGAAATTTGCAGATAGTAGATTGCCGACTGAGGGAGCTAATAACTCGCAATAACGAACGTTCAGCCTACTATCACCATACTCATAGGTGTTTAATTACAGACTACCACCAAGCCCCACGGGAGTCTGGGCGAGTCCACGATGATCCCTGTCCCCAGTGCACTCCATTAATGAAATAATGCTGAAAGACCTGAGCCATCAGAATGGACGTGAGTACTTGGGAACCCACTCTTCATGTCCCTGAATGAAAAGAGGCCCACCAAAGGGAAAATTAATTTAGGAACCAGTCCAGGGATGCCACGTACAATAAATCAAACACTTTGCATGGCGGTACGTCCACGCATTTTCGATAAAATAAACAAAAGATAAAGTTGTTCCAAATTCACCTCACTGAAATTATGAGAATCATGTCAAACAGCACAAGAATTACGTGTATTCTAAATTGAAAATAAAATAATAAATGAGAAATATAATTGAAAATTCATACAAGGAAATTAATAAAAATGAAATACGGTTGAATGGAGATGCTCCACGGTTTCGTAATTAAACATGGAGCCAGTGGCTCTTACTTCGCGATACGTCCAGTTCGTACGCGGTCAAAAATTATATATATGCTCTCCAATATGGGCTCGAAATCAATAATAAATAAATATTACACTCAGACTGCATCGAGTGGTAACAATGTGAACGAAGGGTCCTCTCTCCCCTAAGATTTAGAATAAACAAACATCAGCACAATAGCTGGAAAATTAAAACTGTCCAAAAGTATACAGACTAGAAAATGGAAGACCGAAATAGAACTCCACAGGGAGACCCCTTCTCCCAGGGAGACATTAAAATTTAGATATATGGGCTAGAAATCTCGAATTAAGAGCCCGAGGAGTGACTGAGTTCCTCGGAACGATCGCTTTCGACGACCACGCATTTGGTGACGATTCCTTCGTCTCGATCTGATTTTGTATGGTCTCACAGGACCTTAAATTTTGAATTATCCCCCTGAACATACGGTGACAAGGATGCAGAGCCTTCACGTGAAATTCACGTAGGCTTTCCACTGAATTTTGAATTGAAAACAAAAAGGGGGAAATAAACAAAAAATAAAACGGATTGATTTTAGCCCCAGAATTTTGATAGCACCAAGATCGAAAGTAAAGGGAATTTCTATTCCGCGCCCTTTCTGGATCATATACGCGGGTTTGAAAGGGCGTCGGCTCCCTATGGTAAGCACGAATCTTAAGGCTAGCACTCGCGAATCGCACTATACCACGGGTCGATAATGAAAAACCAAAACAAGGTACTTTACCTAGCATTTCAGCTAAAATACCAAAAGGACACAACTTGGAGTTACGTTCCCCAATGCTGGATAAGCTGGAACGTTGAAGTGCGTATGATCTGCGAAGCGAGATGATGGATTTAGATCTGCGAAGTGGCGCCACTGCTACAAATCTTCCAGCAACTCGACGTTAGATGAATAATTGCAGGAACGAACTGAAAAATAACACAGCACAGTAACTTGTTCCAAAACTCCGATTTGAGGCGAATGTGAATCGTCTACAGCACGTCTCTATCACATGGAAGACGCATTACCCAAGTTACCAAAAGCTGCTCACCCTACTAAAACGAAAATTCCAATAAATTTTGGGTTGGTTTCTCCCAGGAAAGATGTTCCTAGAGGAAACTCAATTTTGCCCACTTGATTCGAAAACATGATACGAAATCCAAAATCCAAAATGAGGGGAGCTAGGCTTACAATATAAACAATAATAATTATCGAAAATTATCGGACTAAGGTACGCAATCTGACATACAAATGAACAAATAAAACGTAATGCTTAGCCGATACTGAGTAGGTCCTGGAGCCATTGGCAGCGAATTCAATGATGATCTCGTGGCATCGGCCTCGTGATCTTGCGTCGTGGCAGCATGGTCTCGATCGAATCGCGCCATAGATCAGTCTGGACTCGGACATCCCGGAACTGGAAACACGATTTCTCGACACGGCGAGCACTTTGTGGAGACCCAGATCTTAATGATTGAACCAAAAGAAACCGAAAATGTTACTGCTGGACAAGGCTTATAGCATGCCTTCTCATCTCACCATGTGGTTGGCTCAGCGAGTGGATCCAAAAAATAAGACTGTGGCGTTTCAGTTCTGTCACTTACGGCAATAAGTCACTTCTGGCAATCGAAAATGCCGTCGAGTTTCGAATTTTGAGAACAAAATAAACGAATATAACTTCCAAAAATGAGTGACACGTTTTCAGACTGAGTAAGTATACACGATGTATGAAGCCTTTCACGTAGGCGAAAATCTGTAGCGAGGTTCATAACGGTAAATTGATACTGAAGTAGCTCAAGAAACGAAATGAACCGTGCTGCAATTTTCAACTTAGAGCATCGTTTCGTTATCTGTATTACTCCGCCGACTCGTCTATACTTGTCATTCCATCCCTCCACCCCGTACCATCTGCAGAATAGTAACAGCCCGAGAGATGGAAAGAGAAGTCGACTTTTGATAGCATTATGTCGAAAAACATAGTCCCCAGCACAGCAAATTCTTTCAGGAGAAAGCCTGTCGATGGTGATTTCAAGTAAGACCGTGTGCTCGCTTCGGAGGCTGTTGCTTCCTTATCAAAGCGAGCGTCGTACTTATCACCGGGGAAACTTCTAAGCTGGCTACCTATGCAGTGAAATGAATAGGCATTACCTGTCCAAGCTTAATTTTGAATGTAATTTTGATATCTCTGTAGCACTGTACGAGCGACTCTGTGATTGATCCGGTTCGTACAGGCTAGAAGTCTATCCACAATACGCCTATGTTCTAAGGTGTATCGAGAATTCGTTTTCCATTCCAAAAACGTCACCAGCATGCAGTTCGGATTCAAAATAAACGTCGAAAATGTCCGACTGCATGTACTGTGATATACGAAAACCATCGTTCCTTCAAGTCCCAAGCTCCCAGCTCGAGACTCTTAATTCAAAAAATTGACCCATCAAATTATCATGCTACACGGCGATAAATTTTTCGGAGAGCTTCAGTGCTCGGACCTGGTGAAAATTAGTCCACGTTTCGAGACAAATTCAAATCCGTATTCAAAATTCATCTGTACTAAATTTTCGACCTAGTATAGCCTCCCCCTTGCAGTATAATCAAATTGTTGATCGTACCTCGGTAACGGAGTGTAAGAGCCAAATTTGGGCAACGAATTTGAACTCTGCGAGAAGACTTGAGAGGAATAGGGATGGTTATATTATTTTTCTGATTTTGGAAAATTTCGAAAATTTCTCCGTACTATACATCAGGCATTTTTTTTCACGAGCTTCAGGGCCGGGACCTGTTGAAATTTTTTAAAACTTTTCAAGATTAATCCGAATCCGCCGTCAAATTTGAACCACACCTGACTTTCGACCCGGTATAGCCCTTCCATCCAAAAGTACAACCAAATTCTTGATCGTATCTCAACCGCAGAGGAACAAATTTCTGGACACCGAATTTAAACGCGGTGAGAAAACCTGAGTAGAAATAGGTGGTTTCTCAACTATTATGATATTAGAAAATTTAGAAAATTTCTCCGTCCTACACATCAGACATATATTTCGACGAAATACTTTTAGAGAGCTTCAGGTCCAGGACCTGGTGAAAATCATTCAAGTAGTCGAGACAAATTCAAAATCCGTCGTCAAAATAGTTCCGCACTCAATTTTCAATTCAGTTAGCCCCGTTCCCAGTAAAACCAAATTTTTGATCGTATCTCGGCCTCGGGGCGTCAGCGTTAAATTTGAAAACTGACTGTGAACTCAGTGTGAAAAACTTGAGTAAAAAACAGTCACAAACTCAAAATTTTTGATTTTTTTTTCTTCAAAATTTGGAAATTTTTCCATACTATATCATGTCTTATTTGGGGCGAAAAAATTTTCAGAGAGCTTCGACGTCGGGGCTTGTGCTAATTACCCAATTTTTCGAGACAAGCATGTAAGTATTTGAAGTTACAGACCGACGATGCTCGTATGTAGGTCGATAGGTAAATTGGAATTTGAACCTATAGACCTACGAATGGGTATTGTCGGTCCATAGGTAAATTTTCTCGAGTCGGTGAACCTACGGACCGACGATATCTGTTTGTAGATTCATAGGTTCAGATCCCAATGTACCTATCAACCTACAAGATGGACGTCGGTCTGTAGGTAAAAGAACACGAGAACAAATTTTCTGATTTACCTACGGACCGACGATACAGTCTTGTAGGTCGATCGGTCATTTAAATTCTGAACCTATGAACCTATGATCGGGTATTGCCGATCCGTAGGTAGCTTGGACGTAATTTTTTCTCGAGCCGATGAACCTACGGACCGACAATATCCGTTCATAGGTTTATAGGTCGAGATCCGAATTTACCTATCGACCTACAAGATAATGGACGTCGGTGGGTAGGTAAAAGAACGCGAGAAAAAATTGTCCGATTTACCTACGGACCGACAATACAGTCTTGTAGGTCGATAGGTAATTTGAATTCTAACCTATGAACCTATAATCGGATATCGTCGGTCCATAGGTAACTTGAACGTAATTTTCTTTCGAGCCGATGAACCTACGGACCGACAATATCCGTTTATTGGTTTATAGGTTTAGATCCGAATTTACCTATCGACCTACAAGATAATGGACGTCGGTTGGTAGGTAAAAGAACGCGAAAGAAAATGACCTACAGACTGACAATACTTTCTTGTAGGTTGATAGACGTGGACATTAAAGACAACAAAGATGACAAAGACGACCAAGCCTGGTCGTGTAATTTTCACCACTAGAATTTCTTCTTTCATTATTCAATTTTAACAACTGAAAATACTCAGGTTACGTACACCTCGTGAAACGAAAACAATAATGTTAGTACTCCGTTAATCTATATACCTGATTCAATTCCCCAGCATCACGACTCTCGTGATTTTAATTCGGAATCCGACTGACATGTACGAATTCCTGAAGACTATTAAAACAAAAGTGCCCTGCATGCGCTTTACTCTTTCTCGACGAGCGTTGGTGGTGATACAAAAGTGAAGATGAGATTTCAGTTTCCGCGGCTATGCGGCTGCTCTTACACACTTTTCCTAATGGGTCGTCTCGCATAGTCGTGCTTGTTTACAACCTCTTTTTTACAGTCTTCAGTTATCCGTTAAATCTCGACCATCTGATCGTATCCTGCTCAACGACCTACCCGATCGTTACTTTTTATTTCATCTGGGGTATGTTAACGTTTTGGAAAATGCTCTCCTCTGTAATGACAGTCTGTGTCGCAGTAAAATTTTCGTTTTATTCTTAATCTAATCCCGCGCGAGCGAGCGCTGATATTAAATATTAAAACAGCCTTTCTCGTTAATTACCATCTCCCCTTTTACTGCGGCAGTAACCTGAAAAATTTACCTCCTAAAAAATTCCGCCTTTACGATTCCATCGGACTCGATTGAACCGGAGAGAGGACAGTTATCGACCCTCCAACACCAACCAAATTAGTCCATAGGTTGGACGAAAAATCGGTAAATTTGGTGGGATAAGGTTTGGTGAGCTGTTGGTAGTTATTGTGGCCGCGAATCATCACGAGGGCTACCTCAATTTGGTCACTTTCCGAAATGGCAGCCATCTCAAGATGGTGCACGATGGCTACTCGTATTTTTATCGTTTTATAGCCGTACAAGCACCTCTGGTTCTGTTGGTCGGATCTCGGGGTCTCCTTTTTACAACAAAAATGACCGTTAGAGACTGTCAATAACTCTTAGTGTTTGACACGCCTTCTATATCCTGTCGCATACTTGCTGATGATGAACGTTTTTTACATCTTACGGTTGCAAACAAAAAGTGATCTGAAAATAGGTTAAATCAAGAAAGTGTTCTTCCAAATGCTTACAATTTAAAAAGAAGATTGTTTATAGCTTCTAATACACTCTCAGACATGAATTCCGAGAACTGACCCCTCCGTATGGGGAATACTTCGTCCGACATATCGTGAGTCTTCCTCGGAATGTATCTTAAGAGGCCAACATAATCCGATGTCGAGCGTCAGTGGGAGTATCTTTTTTGGAATCCTCTCCCCCCGAATACACAATTTTTGAGAGTATCTGGGCTACTTCCCCCTTCAAATTTGCGCAACGGATTTGCATTCCGCGTCAAAACTTCAACAAAAACCATGGTTAATTCAATTTTTTTAAACTTTGAAATTTTGAAAATTTCTGTGCACTATGTTTTGTACATGGCGTGTTTTTTTATTTGAGCGGACATTTTTTCGGAAGGCTTTCGTATCCGGACGAGATGAAAATTACTATATGTTTTTTTA
Organism: Acanthococcus lagerstroemiae; assembly: GCA_031841125.1. NCBI lineage: Eukaryota > Metazoa > Arthropoda > Insecta > Hemiptera > Eriococcidae > Acanthococcus > Acanthococcus lagerstroemiae. The sequence goes on along the minus strand of CM063108.1, from coordinate 34,475,881 downwards.
GACAAATTCGAATCCGATTCGACAAAATGCGCTACAATAATTTTTTTTATTTACCATTTCCCCCCTCTCTATACACAGTATTTTTGAGCGTAACTCAGCAACCGAGAGTCGCCGTCAAATTCACACAACGGATTTGGACGCTGGGTCAAAAATTGAGCTTCACACGTGGTAAACTCCATATTTCTTAATTTTGAAAATTTTTCTATGCTATGTAAATTATATTTATACTGTTTTTTTAAGGCCAGAGTTTTTGCAGAACACCTTCGTACCACAACGGGGTGCAAATTACTCAGTTTTTCAACAAAGAAAATTCGTGTCGGATTTGGAAATGAGCTACTGTATATTTTTTACCATTTTGCAACCTCTGCCTCCCATCATACACAATTTTAGGAGGGTATTTTGGCAACGGAACGTCGCTACCAATCTTGGACAACGTATTTTCCTTTGAAATATCTTATAAGTAGAATTTAAAAAAAGAAATGACCAAATTCGAAAAATTAGTTTTTCTCAACATAATAAAATACTTGTCAATGAATTTTTTGAAAAAAATTTCGTGCAGAGGGTACGGGGTTCCAAAATAGGGGTATTAGTTGTCTCTACTGATAAACGGATGCCTTTCACTCAATTTTAATTGAATAAATGACCGGTACTATTTCTAAGGTTTTCAAATGCGCCCAAAACCATTCGGTAACGTTCCCTCAACCCATAAATAATCTACAGGGTCAATATATAAATATTGGGGTAATTAGCTTCCAAAATATCGACTACGGAGTTTCATAAGTTCCTGAATTCATTCTGAGATCATTTCAGTTTTTGCCCTCTGCGTCGAAAATTAAGTGAGAACACGCGAGGAAGTCCGTTATTTTGAATTTTGAAATTTTGAAAGTTTTTTTTATTGTACATCATGCGATTCTTTAGGCGACAATTTATTCGAAAAGCTTTCGTACCAGTGTCAAGTGAAATTATTCAGTTTTTCAAGACAAATTCGAATCTGGAGCAAGATTAGGTGGTTATCTCAATTATTTTATTTTCGAAAATGTTGAAAATTTCTCCATATACTTCGAGCATTTTTTTCAACGAAAAATTTTTCAGAGAGCGTCGCCCCCGGGACCTGGTGAAAATTATTTAACTAGTCCAGACAAATTAATCTGCACACAATTTTCGACCTAGAATAGCCCTGCCCTCTACAAGTGTAACCGAAAATGTTACTTTCATCTCGGCAACGAGGAGTAGCGCCAAATTTAGACAACGAATTATAACTCAGCGAGACCCATTGAGTAAGAATAGATGGTGATCTCAAATTTCTTGATTCTCAAAAATTTTAAAAATTTCTCTATACAATTCAGTCATTTTTTTCGGCGAAAGATTTTCCAGAGAGCGTCGGAGCAGGACCTGACGAAAATTATTTAACTAGTCGAGACAAATTCAATTCCGGCATCAAAATTATTCTGCACACAATTTTCGACCTAGTATAGTCCTGCCTAGCACCCCCCCCAAAGTATGACCAAAAATTTTAGTCTTATCTTGGCAACAGAGGGTCAGCGCCAAATTTGGACAACGAATTAGAACTCAGCGAGAACAACTGAGCAGGATAGATGGTGATCTTAAATTTTTTGATTTTCGAAAATTTTGAAAATTTTTCCATTCTTACACATCAGGCATTTTTTTCGGCAAAATATTTTTTCAGAGAGCTTCGGGGCCGCGACCTGGTGAATATTATTCAACTTGTCGAGACGAATTCAAATCCGTTGTTTAAAATCGTTCCGCACTCAATTTTCGACCCGGTATGTATAACCAAAATTTTGATTGTATCTCGGCAACGGACGGGCAGCGCCAAATTTGGACAACGAATTTGAACTCAGCGAGAAAAATTGAGGAGATGTTACTTAGTTATCTCAATTCTTTTGGTTTCCGAAAATTTTGAAAATTTCTTCATACTATACATCAGGAATTTTATTCGGCGAAAAAGTTTTCGGAGACCTTCCGTATGTCGGTACCTGGTGAATAAATCATAAAAATTTCGAAATGAATGAAAATTCTTCGTCAAAATTGATCCACACTCATTTTTTGATGCCCAGTACAGACCCTCCTCCCCAATGTATCAAGATTTTTGATCGTATCTCGTCAATGGAGGGTCGGCGTCAAATCTGGTCAACAAGTTTGTACTCAGCGAGAAAAATTGAGCAGAATTAGGTGGTTATCTCAATTTTTTCATTTTCAAAAGTTTTGAAACTTCCTTCATATAACTAACATCAGGCAGTTTTTTCGACGAAAAATATTTTCGGAGATCTTCCGGGCCGAGACCTGTTAAATATTATCCAGCTTTTTGAGACCAATTCAACTTCGTCGTCAAAACTGATTCATACTCGTTTTTCGATACCCAGTACAGCCCTTCCCCACAGAGTAAATAAATTTTTGATCGTGTCTCGACAACGGAGGATCAGCGCCACATTTGGTCAACGAATTTGAACTCAGCGAGAAGAACTGAGCAGGATTAGGTCGTTTTCTCAATTATTTTGATTTTCGAAAATGTTGAAAATTTCTCCATACTATACTGGCGTGTTCTGTATTGCATATTCAACGTGTTGGAGGCGTCGCCATATTTTTCAAAAATTCGCAAAAATATAGGTGAAAATGAAGATTTTAATATGGTAACGTCTTGAACTCGTTGAGTATGCAACACATAGCACATCGATATGTTTTCGAAATTTTTCATTTTCTGGGGTGAAGTGGAAAAGAGCGAATAACTTTGTACTGGAGACAGCTTGAGCAAAGCGGATTGACACTTTGGTGAGATGAGATCATTTGGTGACATCATCAGTTCATCTAAAAAAGCTCACTTTTCTCAACAACTATTAGAGGAAGAATAAAACGGAGAAAACTTTATTTCTCGCAAGAGCATTTAGCATTTAGTCGGAAATGATCTCCTCTCACCAAAATTTGAAATAGTTTTGCTCTAGCCGCCTCCAATCCAATGTCGTTCGCGTTTTCCCACTTGCTCCCAGAAAATAAGAAATTTTGAAAATGTAAATTGTCGTCCATTGTATGCATGTTCAAGGTGTTCAAGGCGACACCAGATTTTCCAAAAATTCGCAACGCCTTCAACTAGTTAAATATGCAACACGTAACGCATCAATATACGTTTTCGAAATTTCACATTTTCGGGGGGGGGGGGGAGTTGATGGAAAAAAGCGAATAACATTGGACTGAAGACAGCAAGTGCAAAACGATTTGTAACTTTGGTGGGGGGGGGGGGGGAGTGGTATATTTTGACGAAATGAAGGTAATGAAAAGTTAGAACGTCTCTTGCGAGAGGTAAAATGTTCTCCGTTTCGCCCTGCCTTTCCACAGTTCCTAAGAAAAATGAGACTTCCCAGGTGAACTGACAAGACTTGTCACAAAATGATTTCCTCTGGCCGAAATTTTGAACCGTTTCGCTCGAGCTGTCTCCAAGCCAATGATTTTCGCTTTTTTCTAGCTCTTCCTAAAAAATGGAAATTTTGGAAATGCATGTTGTCGCGTTATGCGTTGCACCGCATTAAAATTTACATTTTCGTCTACACCTTCGCGAATTTTTGAATAATGTGATATCCTTAACACGTTGAATAGGAAATAAAATACACACGAATATAAATTTTCGAAATTTCTCATTTTAGGGGGGGGGGGGGTAAAACGCGAAAATCATTGGATTGGAGACAGCTAGAGCAAAACGGTTTAAAATTTAGGTGAGAGGTAATTTCTGGCTTTATGAAGGTCGGAAACTTTGAAAAATTCTCCATATACATCAGGCATTCTTTTCGGCAGTAAAATTTTCGGAGACCTTTGGGGTCGGGAGCTGGTGAATATTATTTAACTTTTCGAGACGAATTGAAATTCGTCGTCAAAATTGACCCACACTCATTTTTTGATACCCAAGAGAGCGAATCAGGAGTTTTGATCATATCTCGGCACCGCGAGTCAGCGTCAAATTTGGCGAATTTGAACTCAGCGAGAAAAATTGAGCAAATTTAGATGGTTATCTCAATTTTCTTTGATTTTCAAGAATTTTGAAAATTTCTGTAGACATGAATAATTCGAAGAGCTAATGTCGTGGCACGTATCGGAACCTTTCACACGGAAAATGAAAAACAAGATCCGACCAATATGAAACACATGACCCTTCAGGGGAGCTACTGAACTGAAGTGACCCTCATGATTCTGTGGAGTCACAATGAGGACACCCCAACAGGCGGTTTGTCCAACAACAGGCAAATTTTTTCAGTACGACTAATGGATCAAATGTACGTACTCTGTTGGGTTATTAAAAATTCGCCATTATATATTTCGTTCAATAAAATACAAAACAAGAACATTCACAACAAATATTTTTAGTTGAAAAAAAAATCTACAAATGAAACGCGTTCGAATTAGGTACATAAAATTTACACACAAGTTATATATGTTATCGTTTTTCGTGCACAATTTGTGTATCATAGACAGCGACGTACCCAGCCTACAATTCTGGTGGGTCTGGTCTTGACCACAGGGGGAGCGGGTGTTGGGGGTGCTAAAATTAGAAAAACCACTGTTTAACGAAATCGCAACGGGATTCAGAACCCCTGGACCCCTCCTTGGCTATGCCACTGATCATAGAAGTGTTAGATATACACCTTTAGCGATCACAGGCTGTTCACAAACGACTCGCGACCCAGTCGGCGACGCACAGGACGATACTTTATTGTTTTTCGTTTTGTTTTTTTGATCAACCTCGAGAGTTTTCGTAAAGTCTTTTATTTCCAAACTATTCCACGACCGTATGGGTCTGCGTACGCGCTTCAATATAATAAACGTGTACGGTAACAAAACGAGAAATACGACTCTTATTGGCGAGTTGTCTATTACACCGATTATATCTCATCTTATTTTACGGTTCGAAACGAAGAGAGGAAGGTTCTTTCGAACCCATTTGCAGTATTTTACGTTTATGATAACAATAACTGGGATTAGATTGGACGGGTTCGAGAGAAGACAAATCTAAACCGAAAACGGGCTCAAGGCTTCGTCTCAGATTCGCGGGGGTGATGCGTTTTCGAAGTTTCAGCTCGGTTTCTTAGAATTTTTTTCTTTTGTTTTTGTTTTTTACTTTCATGCGCTGGCAAGGGTAAAGGGTATCTATTATTATATACGAGATTTATGTACACGTCGTAAACATTTTTCCGGCAGGGTATCTTTCTGTACAGTATATCGATGCACGACTAACACAAAAATTAAAGCGAGTACACAACGACAAGACGTACACGAACCGAGCTCGATTAACAATATACGTACTGCCCGGTAACACGAAATGGTAGTACAAAATAGAAGCCATTGATTTACTAAATTTATATCACATTCATTATATTCTTATTAGGTAGAAATAATAGAAATAGAACTATCCGAGTGTACACGTGTGGAGTGGACCCCTTGGCGGGATTACAAAAATTCCGAAAGGAAAGCGTATTCGCGACACGAATCGGGTCGGTCGACGGTGACAGCCTCGTTTCCAGAAAATTAGGCCCGTCTGCGATCTCAGTCGTACGGCGCGATCTCCGGCCTCCGGAAGTATCCTCGTAAGCATCGTCTGGCTTGGACATCGAAAATCTGTAAAAGAGAATTACGTCAAGATTTAAACACGAATAGGTGTAAGAACCAAATTTTTGGTAACTTCCTTATTCTAGGCACCCCTTAGCACTAGTCGATACCGCGAGGCTGCGAACTCGGCTAGTCGAAGGTAACGTATTTATTCCCCGACGGTGTGGACAAACAGGGATGATGCAGCGACAGGCAGAGTCCGCTCACATACAGGCACGATCGTCGTTTCCGCCACAACTCGGCGGAGGTTGTAGAATCGTATGGTCAATATCTTCCTGCTATCTTGCCAACGCCAGGTCTGATGGCTGCAGTGGCCTATATTCTTCGAATTTCGAATTCCTCCCTCTCGCTCTCTTTTCTTTCTCTCGTCTCTCTCTTTTATTTTACTATTTTTACACAAGTTTAGACCATTTTTCTTAAACGAAATGAGTTAAATTTTGAGATAGGGTGTTTATTTGTCAGCCCTAAAGTAATTATCCCTTGTTCTCGATAGGGTAAAATGCTTAAAGAATTACATGCTACGCACTTGGGAGCAGTAAAAATGAAGTCAACTGCTAGATCTTATTTTTGGTGGCTTTCCCTAGATTAAAAAAATGGAGCAATTAACACGTAATTGTCAGTCATGTTTAAAATTTGATAAAAATCCGGCTAAAGTAAAACTACAATGGTTGTCCCAGAAGTTTCCCTATTTTCGTTTATCCCTTGCATGGGTAACGCTATCTTCACCCAGTTTCATGAGCACCTACGAATGAGAATGAATGAATGAATCAATTATGAACGAACAACCAGAATTGCTCCTTGACGTTTCCCACGCGTCGGTATTTCATGCCACTTTCGGAAAAAAACCAGCCATCAGAATTCCTAGGGTAAACCCTCAGTTCATTTTTTTTCACGCGCGTCTTCGATTTTCGCGCACAAATTAGGCGTTTCTCCTGTTTGTTTCAAACCCGTCGGATTTTTCACGCGCGGGTCTTCGTTTCAGTGGTGTCTGATGAAATTCATCGAAAATAATCAGAAATTTTCCCTTAATATTTTCGATCAAATTCCTCGGAAATCAAAGGATGAATCTCTCGAAGAGTTCTGATGAAATTTTTTGGAAATCGTCGCAGATTTTTCCCAAACATTTCCCAAGAAGATCATCAAAAATTATCGGAAAATTTCCTCGAAGATTTTCGACAGTATTCTTTGGAAAACATTGGTATTTTTTCTGAACATTTCCGATGAAATTCTCCAGAAATCATCAGGGATTGTTCTAAAGATTTCTTCTATCCGACAAAATTCTCTTAAAATCATCGGGGATTCTTTTCAATTATGTCCGATGAAATTCTTCGAAAATGATCGGAAATTTTTCCTTCATATCTTCGATAAAAGTCCTCGAAAATTACCTGCGGAAATCAAAGGATGAATCTCTCGAAGATTTCTGATGACGAAATTCTTTGTAAATCATCGCAGATTTTTCCCAACCATTTCCCAAGAAAATCATCAAAATTATCGGAAAATTTTCAAAAAACTTCTTTAGAAAATATTTTTTGAAAATTTCCGATGAAATTCTTCAGAATTCATCAGAGATTGTTCTCAAAGATTTCTTTCAGACAAAACTCTCTTGGAATCATCGAGGATTTTACTCAATTATGTCCGATGAAATTCTTCGAAAATGATCGAAAATTTTTCCTTAATATTTTCGATAAAAGTCCTCGAAATTTACCTTCGCTTCGGAAATCAAAGGATAAATCTCTCGAAGATTTCTGATGAAATTCTTTGGAAATTATCGCAGATTTTCCCCGAACATTTCCCAAGAAAATCATCAAAAATTATCGGAAAAATTTCGAAGAACTTCTTTGGAAAACATTTGGAATTTTTTCTGAAAATTTCCGATGAAATTCTCCAGAAATCATCAGAGATTATTCTACAAATTTCTTTCCGACAAAATTATCTTGGAATCAACGGGGATTTTACTCAATTTTGTCCGATGGAGTTCTTCGAAAAAGATCGGAAATTTTTCCTTAATTTTTTCGATAAAAATCCTCAGAAATTATCTTGGGAAATCAAAGGATGAATCTCTCGAAGATTTCTGATAAAATTCTTTGGAAAACATGGCAGATTTTTCATAATCACTTCCCAAGAAAATCATCAAAATTATCGGAAAATTTTCTCGAAGATTTTCGACGAGATTCTTCGGAAAACATTGGGAGTTTTTTCTGAAAATTTCCGATGAAATTCTCCAGAAATCATCAGAGATTGTTCTCAAAGATTTCATTCCAACAAAATTCTCTTGAAATCATCTGGAATTTTTCTCAGTTAGGTATGTCCGATGAAATCCTTCGAAAATGATCGGAAATTTTTCCTTAATATTTTCGATAAAATTCCTCGGTAATTATCTTCGGAAATCAAATTGGAATCTTCTCGAAGATTTCTGATGAAATCTTTTGGAAATCATCGTTAATTTTCCCCGAAGATTTTCAATGAAATAAATAATTGTACATCTTTATTCTCGGGTGACAAAACAATTTTCAAGGTTCAGATGAAAAACAACGAATTCCGAAAATATTTCATACTTCGCCGTTTTTTCGACCAAGATCTGGAAAAATATTCCAAGTCCGAAAATATTATTAGACTTACTCGCTTTTTCGAGCAAAACCTAATTCTGAGGATGAATCCAAAATTCGCGCATTTCATTCAATACCTGGTTCGTTCGTTCGCATGTCGTTCACTGCTCATCAGACAGGGTGAAAGTTAGCATTACCCCACTTTTGCATGCGTTGTAGAGCGATGCGGTGAATGGGGAAATGTTGCGCAGGCTTATCTGACAACACTGTAAAAATATCAAGTGCGCATGTTGAGAAGCAACAGTGAACCAGTACACGAAACATGGAATTCACGCGCGAACGTTCGTCCAAAAGTGTAGTGCATTCAGTAATATTATTCTTCACAGCGAAAAATGAACTACCTAGCGCCATCCATCGGCAGTTCATCGAAGTGTTCGGCCCAGGTGTAATAACAGTGCAACACGTGTGTAAGTTGTGTCGCGCGTTTCATAGTGGTCGGCGCGAGGTGCATGATCTACCATCTCTGTCAAGAATAATATTACTGATCGCATTGCACTTTTGGATGGACGTTCGCGCGTGAGATCCATGTTTCGTGAACGAGTTCACACTATTGCTTCTCAACATTTGCACTTGATATTTTTACAGTGTTGTCAGATAAGCCTACGCAATATTTCCCAAATCACCGCATTGCTCTACAACTTATGCAACGGAAATACGAAGATAGAGAAACTTACTTCTGAGACAACCCTCGTACATCAGTGGGCATACCTTGATAGTCTGGGTAAAAGAATACATAATTACTTTTAGTCATTCAGAAGGTGAAACCTTTTTATTAATCACTGATCAGTATTTGAAACGGTTGGAGATTTACCATGCTTCTCATAGTACATACAAATGCAAAAATTGTCATTAGCTTTTTTGGAGATTATTTTGATTGATGGGGTGTAAGTGAAGTTTCAGTAACTGATAATGGCCCACCTTTTTCAGTGACGAAATTTTATTCCTTTATGAGACAAAATGGTGTTAATCATGTTTTTACTCCACCCGATCATTCTTAGAGCAATGGGGCTGCTGAGAATTGTGTCAGTATTTAAAGATAAGATTTAAAAAAATAAAAAAATAAAAAATAACAACACTTAAATTCAGATATTTATATCTTTGAGGAGGCCCCATACCTAAACTATGAATTCAATATTTCCGATCGATATCATTCGTGAAAAAATTGCTGTAGAGAGAATGGGTAACTGGCTGTGGCATTTTGAGTGCGTGCAACAGATGCTTAAATTTTTCCATGCGGCTGGATATTTTCCGTGCGCTAAGCCTGCTCACCTTTATCTACAAAATGCCTATCACCTACGAGACAAAATGAGTGATTTTGAGTACACTGAATTTTCGAAGTATTTTACCATAAGAAGAAGTCGAAATCACTTTGCCGATATTTAGAGTGATATGACCATCGAACAGACCCTGATGAGACTCATGAAAAGCAGAGGAGGATTGACACGTGGTCGTGGTATATAGCCAAGCGTGAATCAAAAGTGGATTTTGAGAATGCCCGTTGTTATGACCATTTGTAAGGAGGTTAAGGAGTTCACGGGGTGCAAAAAACATTCAAGTGAACATGTCGACCTACGTCCTTCTCGGATTTTGCGTGATACTTCAGTGGCTTTCGACACATAACCTATTCCCGGAGTCGCCGAGCGCATCCCTATCCAAAAGCGTTATAGGGGATGCTTCAATCAATTGTCACAAAAGCGCATTGGTGGGAAACCTTGGTGTCCAGTCCATGGTTGGCAAAACATTTTCCGACATAAAATTGAAAAGAATGTATACCAAAATAAAGAAAAGAGAAAACCAGCGATTATTAGGTACTGTTGATAGGAAACAGAGTGAAGCCATTAGGGTCTATCAACAGCAGTATTCGTATTGGAGGAAGCGTCATACCTGTCCACCCTCTCTTACTTTTCCAAAGAATCTCGTTCTTGAAGAAACCCGATGAAGAACTGAAAATCTGATTTTTGTACGAACTTGCCCCCTTCCTAACATCTCTTTTCCCGGAAGGTGGAGGGGGGGGGGGAGGTTGATTCTCTTCATTCCATCACTGATGCGAGTAATTGAAATTAATTTTCCCGTATGCGTGCATGTCTACGCCGCATCGATTATAGTAAGTTGTATTCTATGTATACATGAAGGAAACATCTCAACTTTTGATATTAATTTATTCAACAAATACGCACTCCAGGGGAAAATGTGTAGGATTATTTTTTGTGTATTTTCTTATTTTCTATCACATTTGTTTAAACTTTTTTTTTTCTATACTAAAATTTTGGCGAGATATAAGCAAAAAACTGTTTTACGCTCTCATTTTTGCCCACTAGTGGACGACTCCAGCGCCGGATTCGTTGGGACTCCTAGTATGTTGTTCAGAAAACTTGATTAAACCAATGTACCAAGTTCCAGCTTTCTATGATTCCCCCCCCCCAGTTAAGACCTAATTCACGTGGACTATGTTTTGTGCAGCACATAAGAGGGTACATCGTGCCTGAATGCACAACGAGAGGCAGAGTCTGACTCCGATGAGGAAGTTGAAGTCGATGAGTTCGATGTAGAATTTAAAATAAAAAAACAAGATTTGCGTGTACCCGTAGGTAAGTTCTTCGCTTTGAAGGAGGCTTCTTATTTAACGACACAATTCGTTCTAAAACAGCCACTTTATATACCTGGAACCACTGGAGAATGTATACGCGTTTTGCTAAGTGAAAATTTTCACTAGTGGCGTACTACAGTGACGCAAAATGAGGCTGCAGTTATAGTACATATATTATGTGTACAGTACAACTTTTGATTGACTGTAGCGGTGTTAGTATGCATTTCAACGAACAGTGTCAGAAGTTATTTTTTGTAGGAAATTGAATGTAGATTACTTTTTGTTCCAAAAATTTTCCTCTAAGATGCACCCTTCACGATTTTTAGAAAAAAATCAATCTTTGCTCCACTTTTAGCCCTCTAAAATGTGTAGCACACCTCGGACGGGCGGGGACTTTTGGAGCGTTATTCAGAGAGGGTCCTCTACAATTGTTCCAATTTTCATTTCTGCCGGAATTTTGTCTCAGGTGAGTGGCTGTTCTACTGGACTATTTATCCTACTTTCATCGAAGATCTCAAGGTGTATACTAGCGTTTCTACAGGGTGTTCACTTTCTGAATTTAAGGAAATTTTGCTGGCCCGAGCGAAGCGAGGGCGAACCTTTTTTCTTCAAATAACACATAATTACCAATTTTCGCGCTGCAAATTGTATTTATCCTCATTTGAGGGGGGTGGAGACGAAATTGATTTCGGGGAAAAGGGGAAAAGAGTGAGTAACTTTGGACTGGAGACAGCTTGAGCAAAGCGGATTGACACTTTGGAGAGATGAGATCATTTGGTGACAAATTCATCAGTTCATCTAAAAAAGGTCATTTTTCTCAACAACTATTGGAGGAAGAGTAAAACGGAGAAAACTTTACTTCTCGCAAGAGCATTTAGCATTTAGTCGGAAATGATCTCCTCTCACCAAAATTTGAAACAGTTTTGCTCTAGCCGCCTCCAATCCAATGTCATTCGCGTTTTGCCATTTGCTCCCAGAAATTAAGAAATTTTGAAAATGTAAATTGTCGTTCATTGTATGCATATTCAAGGTGTTCAAGGCGACACCAGATTTTCCAAAAATTCGCAACGCCTTCAACTCGTTAAATATGCAACACGTAACGCATCAATATACGTTTTCGAAATTTCCCATTTCCTCAGGGGGGGGGGGTGATGGAAAAAAGTGATTAACATTGGACTGAAGACATCAAGTGCAAAACAATTTGTAACATTGGTGGGGGGGGGGGTGGTATATTTTGACGAAATGAAGGTAATGAAAAGTTTTAGAACGTCTCATGCGAGAAGTAAAATGTTCTCCGTTTCGCCCTGCCCTTCCACAGTTCCTAAGAAAAATGAGACTTCGCAGGTGAACTGACAGACTTGTAACAAAATGATTTCCTCTGGCCGAAATTTTGAACCGTTTCGCTCTAGCTGTCTCCAAGCCAATGATTTTCGCTTTTTTCTAGCTCCTCCTAAAAAATGAGAAATTTTGGAAATGCATGTTGTCGCGTTATGCGTTGCACCGCATTAAAATTTACATTTTCGTCTACACCTTCGCGAATTTTTGAATAATGTGATATCCTTAACACGTTGAATAGGAAATAAAATACACACGAATATAAATTTTCGAAATTGCTCATTTTCGGGGGGGGGGTGGGGTGGGGGGTAAAACGCGAAAATCATTGGATTGGAGACAGCTAGAGCAAAACGGTTTAAAATTTAGGTGAGAGGTAATTTCTGGCTATATGAAGGTCGAAAACTTTAAAAAATTCTCCAGATACATCAGGCATTCTTTTCGGCAGTAAAATTTTCGGAGAGCTTTCGGGTCGGGAGCTGGTGAATATTATTTAACTTTTCGAGACGAATTCAAATTCGTCGTCAAAATTGACCCACACTCGGAAAATGTTCTGCTTTCCAGCCAAAAATCAATTTGATGGATTACTCATCAAAAAAGTAGTATCACGGCACTCCTGGGAATAGGGCGCGTGTATTTGCGAATCATCGACGTCGAAAAATATGACCGTTTGATGTTTACTGATTAGGTGCTGTTCAAGGTCTTCTGCGGCCGATAGTTTTCGGTACGGATGAGATATCGTTAATTCGAACAATTTTTTGTTTTAATAGAAATGGTCAGGCAGGGGGACAACATGACGCCAGTCGGATGGCGTGAGAGAAAGAACCTTCGAAGTGAAACAGGTGAATTTCGCTTCACGATAGAGTCCAACCAAAATCACGGGGACAAATTTCCCGCTAATTCCCGAATCCGCCTGCGTGCGACATTAAGTTAATTTAAAAAGATACATCCAAACTCGTGAACTTCACCTGGTTGACAGCTCGACGTCGTCTGGTCTTTTCCATTCGCGCTCCCAGATAGCGTACACAGAATGGGACAGACGAGCGCTATTTACGTGACATACGCGCGTAATCTACGCGTGCCCGCGTATTCATTTCGACGAAACAAAAACGCGGGTTCCAGGTCGTATAATAGAAAAAGCTTCGATTCGAAAAACTTTTTCGGGTTCGTGTAAGTTTAATTTTAATTTATACCGAAACTTGCACACACAAAGGTCGACCGAACTCGCGAACGGTGCGGGTTGTACGTCGTCGTTGTTTCATTAATTCTTCGTTCATCGTTTTTGCAAAAACGATGCTGGCTCGATTCACTCAACACAATACACCCTCTGGCAGGCTTTTACTTGCGAATGGCGAGTGCAATCGAGTATAAACTTCGCGCAGAATGTTCGTCTTTGAAAAGGCTTCTTGTAAGAGGCATTACGATTTTGAATATGCGTACATAAAGATATAGATATACGGGTGTAACGTGTGAAAAGAATATCGCTAGTTACGAAATTTAGGTATGACTTGAAATTTCGCGCCCGGCAACCGATATACCGACATAAATTGGCAAACGTTTGTAGCAACGCTGAAAATACTTTCGTGACGTGCTTTGTCGCCCGAGTGAAGTGTAAAACAGACGTATAGTTACGCGAATCGTATAAAAGCTCTACGCTTGTACTGTTGTAGACTTTAGCACCGACGTGTAAAGACTTGAACGAAGCTACAGAGTACATAGGATGTTTCTTTTTGATTCTCACTTTTTTCACCGTTGAAGGGGAAGGTGTCGTAAGGAGAAATTCGCGAAACTCCTTCCTCCATACCCCATTCGATCATTGTACAACTACGCCTTGTATCGTCTTCAAATATTTTAAAAATTACAAGTTAAGATCACCTTGCTCCGACCGTTTACACGCCTTTTAGTCCGACGATGACACCTAAATTCTCAGAACCCGCAGCCTTAGGCGACTACACGCGCACCCTGTATTTGGCCCCGAAATCTTCAAGGAATAGATATTTCGAATTTCGCAAACATGTACCTGTTACGATGACACATATACTGACCTCGAGCAAAGCCTATACAAATATCTTCCTAGGCATCTCGTTTCCCCGAAATTCAAGAACGAACCCACCTGCCACGATGGCGATGTGAAGGGTTATTTCCCACCCTCCTTTACGACTTTTCTGGGGCAGTTACGAAAAAATTGTCAAAGATCACTTTTATAGAAAGTCTGGTCGAGAGTAAGTGGAAATTAACACCAAACATTATTCCTCTCTGATTGAACCTAGTTTTTTAGTTGATCAAATTAGTATTTGAACAGAAAAAATTGCAATCAAAAGTTTCGTTGCGGATTATCGCGCGGACTAGCCCACTAAATGATCCACATAAAATCCATTCCCCAAACCGTGAGCGTTTTGCACCACGGAGACAAATATGCCGTTCTCTCTAAATAACTCGAAAAGTATGAGAGACATTGGAAACACCTTTCACACAAAGAGGAGCGCCGAAAGGAGCTGCCCTAAAAGTAGGCATTTGAAAAATTTTTTCTTAACAAATAAATAATGGAGAACTATGCGCGAGATAAGGAAGAACGCATCGTACTAAAAAGATTTTTTTATATTCCCTACAAAATAATACGATAAGCATAATGTCCTTAACATAATGGGAACGATCACAGGGCCATCAAGAAAGCACGATTTACCAAAATACTTCATAATTTGTACGATATTTACATAAATGTGGATAAAATAGGAACCCTACTTTTTTGGTGGTCCTCTATGGTGGTTTTCATTATGTTCAGGAGAACCTTATTGGGTATCATTTTGTATGAAATTGTACAGCGAATATTTTTAGTCCAATAAATGTTTTTCGCATCTAGCATAATTTTACATTTATTTGAAAACGATTCAAAAATAAATTGAGAGACCCCCGTGGAGCTCTTCTTCGTGTGAAAGGGGTCATGATAAGTATCATTTTGTAGAGAATCTTATAGGGTACCATTTAATCGCTCATCAGGAAGAAGACTAATTCACACCAAAAAATAATTCCACGCACTAAGAATATTTTGCACATAAATTTCATAAAATCCCGCCATTATCACAAAATTATATCACATTATGAAAACTGCACGGCTGAAATAATAAATTCACGTCCTAATTAAATTATCACGCCATGAAATAATTTTTAGCGCACATGATACATGAAACTAAAAATAATAAGCGTGGTGCCCAAATTTAATCAAAACCTGAATATCCTGCTGATTGACTTTCAAAAAGCTTTTTGATTCGATCTCGCGCCCAGCACTATGGGAGGCTCTCGGAAAACTAGGTGTTCTGAGGAAGTACGAAAAAAAGTTTGAAAACAAAGGGCCAGATAGATGTGTTTTTCGTCGTCTTAAATATGTGGCAGTTTCTATAAAAAGGGGTAACTTTGTCGATCGATCAAAGTGTCAGAAAATGCGAAAAAATAAAAATAAAATGTTTTGGTCAAAAAAATCAATTTTGAGATTTTGGTTGATTTCTATAGAAAAAAACATCGCAATAACGAAGAGACAAAATTTACGCGCATGAGAGAGAATAGGGAGAGAGAGAGAGAGAGAGAGAGAGAGAAAGAGAATGCGAATGTCTGCGTTCGCTTCTTCGTGGTTTTTCGGAGCTCACGAATAAATCCGATGTTCTGAATTGTTATCACGCAGAAGAGCGAAAAATTACCTTTCCAACAAGCCCTCGTCGAGAATGGTAACGTGATTCCGCGGCAAGTTAGAGCCGCTTGATGGAGTGGGAGAAAAAGGTGTGTCTAACTTTAAACGCGTTTTTCCCAAAAACGTGTTTCGCACGTTCTCACACTCATCTTTGACCGCTTGTTTCTCCGGAACAAAAAACGCTACAAATCTCGTCGATAGCTCGTTGGAATGGGCATTCATTCCTCTATTATCTACTGTCCGTAACTCAAAATTCGCCCGATCGACAAAGTTACCCCTTTTTATAGAAACTGCCACATGTTGAAAACATGCCAACTCTGCTGGTTCTGCTAACTCATTACTTTTATAATTATAATAATTATTATTTTATTATTCTTAATGAAACATAGTAGAACACGATTCTCGTTCAGCATCTGTTATTTTTAAAACGATTCTTTCATTTTATGGAATCGATTATGTTGGTTTCCTATTTCCTCGAATTGATTGGTTTCTTGCATAGAATCGCCGTTATCCGATGACTATTCATTTCCAGGGCCGGATTTACCTTCTGTGGCGTCGTAGCCTATGAATTTTCACCCTGAAATCCCCCCAACATTTTTTTCGTGGGAGAAAATTTCCTCATTCTTTTTGCGCGCGCGTCTCTCCCCCTCCCTCCCTCCCTTGATTAATCATTGAAATATGGATAATATGATCATGTATTAAGAATTAGGAATAATAAAAAACTACAAAAAAATAGTGTTGATGATTGATGAACTAAAAACTAGATAGCGAAACCAAAGATTAAACTTATGATAATAATTGAACAAATGAAAATGAAAGTATGTACTAGGTATACAGGGTTAGTCAGTTTTCGACGCAGCATAGAAAAACTCCGTTAGCTGCGTGCAAATGTGACTCAACGTGTTGGTAGCGTATTGTACTTAGTCAGAATTCGATGCAGCAGAAGAAATAGCTGTTAGTGGAACGAAAAATGGATCGGGGGAGTTTTTTCCGATAACTTTTGAAGAATTTCACAAGAAATATCCGGGAAAAATCTCTGATGGAATTTTAAACTGCATAACAATGCAGAAATTATCAAAATTCTTTCTAAAACTTTCTGATGAAATTCTTTAAAAATTATGGGAGATTTTTCCGAAGATTTACAATGAAATTCTTCGGACATTATCGAACATTTTTTCTGAAGATTTTTGATAAAATCCTTCACAAACCATCGGCGTTTTTCCCCGAATATTTCCTAGGAAATTCTTCAAAAATTATCGGAAAATTTTCTCAACGAATTTAATGATACTTTTTGGTATGCTGCATCGAATTCTGACTAAGTACAATATGCTACCAACACGTTGAGTCACATTTGCACGCAGCTAACGGAGTTTTTCTATGCTGCGTCGAAAACTGACTAACCCTGTATGATGAGAATAAAAATAAGAAACAATTGTAGGTTATAAACGAAATCACAAGTTTAGTAATAAATAGGTAATGAAAATTCAACAATACTGCACGAGTAAATGATAGAGATGTATAATAATACAAAGACAAATAATGAAAAGAGTCACCAATCATATTGTGATAGACGGCCAACCGTATTATTACTTTGAAATATGGTGCAAAACACTCTAGAAAGATTTTTTTCTGGCTTTTTTTGGCCGCAAATGCATCAATAATCTGATTAAAATCATATTCTTTGGTCAATTTAGACTCAGCGTGCAACAACGAGAGGTATGAAGTTTTAATCTGACTCAGCGTATTCCTTAGGTAATTTTTGATACGTCTCAAAACTGAGAAACTCCTTTCCCCAGAATAATTGCTGGTCGGTAATGTTATGAAGATTTGAAAAGCAATAAATACGTTTGGAAAGGTGGACATCAAATTATTTTTTGTGATACACTGAACATTTTCCAAGGGATCCGATTTACGAGGACTTTGAAGATTTTAACTCTGCAAAAAATACTTGAATTGAATTGCTTCTTCAATTATGTCATTGGATACATTGACATCATAAAATTCTGAAAATTGTTTCGCACCTTTCCTTAATTCCTCGTTATGTTCATCACTTTTTCCGAAAAAGAAATTCAAAGTTATCATTTATTTCATTGTAAGCTGTCTTCCTCCGCTCCATCTCGTTGACCAAATTATCAGTAATCACGTTAAAACCTTCCACTTCCATTTTTCTGACCCCGGTCAGTATGACCTCAGGAGTCTGAGTTTTATCATGAAATCTTTTAATCCTTCGAATTCTAGGCACCCTAGTTCCACCCTGATGAGAATCACCTTCATTCGGCACAGTCATATATAGAGAAGTGTGGAATGTTGTGTTCATCTCTGAAATTAACTCATTGTATCGTCCTCTCAAGTCTTGAAAATATAATTTCATTCAGAGATATTTTGACTTTTTGTGAAGTTATATTCGTCTCATTCAGTCTTTTCAGTATTTTTGTCCCCAAAATAATCATAAAGTGAGTTGTTGGAGAAAGAAGCTTCTTTAGAATATTATTATTTTGAAATTGGGTCTCCTTATCCTGGCTTTCTCATCATTCTTAATATCTTCTAAAACGGAAACTAGAGGGGAATATCCATTCGTATGTATTTTTAAAAATCAATTTCAAAATTTCGTGAGAATTCGAATAGCGCCAATGAAACGAGTGGCGCCTATTGGCACCACTCATGAGCTTTCGTCGTAGGCAATTGCCTACTTTGCCTATTCGTAAATCCGGCCCTGTTCATTTCAATCAGTGGAGATTGTTCTGAGGTCTCGCAGAGTCACCAGCAAGCCACAAAATGATCAGGAGGAGCGATCGTCTCCCTGAATTTCTTCTTGGAAAAACGTTGAAAGCCACTTTTTGGCATTATTCATTTGCAAAAGTTCTTTATCTGTCCATCATTCGGAATTCACTCCCTCGTAAGACCCGGGCTCAGTACCAGTAATACGAAGGCCGTCTGTACAATTTACATACAAGTACCCGAAATAATACATACAACTTCACTGTGTTGTGTAAGTTTCGACTTTACCAATCGAGAGCAGAAGTTCCTCACTTACGCTCACAGTGATGCGATAACTTTCAGCAGTATTCTCTTCTCTGGCTTTCTCTGGCCCTCTGTCTGTCTGCCTATTAAAATCGTGGCAAACAACAGCTATTCATCACTTCAGATTTGAGAGCGCCCGCGTTTGACGAGTGCATTTAGCATCTCCGTACACGTGTTCACTCGCTTCATCCATTAGATTATACGCTATTTAAAGGGCACAAACGGTACAACAAACGCGGTATCGAGGGTTCTCATAGAAATTCAGGCACTTGGTCGACCCCGCGTTCCATCGCCATCGGCTGATATAACCATCCTGCCACTGACGACATCGACAGAGGCTGTAATGCAAATGAGCAATGAGCTCCATCTTATCCAAATCGCGTATAGGTGGACCGCGTACACGCACTCATATAAATACAAATGAAAGCACCGGCAGCTCTTTCTCTCTCTCTCTCTCTCTCTCTCTCTCTCTCTCTCGCTGTCAAAGCTGATCGCCTTTCGAAAGCCTTTCCATAAAATAACTTTTTTAGTTTTCATCAAGGCCGCGCAAGAAAAACGAACGGGCACAGCAGAAAGCTTACGTATGATAGCATATATGATTCGCGTGCGACCTATAAAATCGCGTTTACTCGATACGAAACCGTTTCTAATATTTTTGATTATCTCGAGAAATAAGAAAAGAAAGGAAAAGTGCACCGGGGAGGAGCGACGAGGGGCCGGGAAAGCGAAACAGAACACGTGAATGGAGAAAACGCAAATATTTTATCGGTGGACGATATAGAAAATTGATACTGGCCAAAGCACGCGATAAATTTTACGAGAATCGCAACGTGGAATTAAGAAAATGAGGGAGTTTTCCCTCGGGCGTTGATGTATTGTCCGAGGTAACCGGAAATATAAATTTCGAGTCGTTGTAAGAGGGTAAGCTGCGGCGGTGAAACGGCTTAAGCCAGGTACATACCGAGGGGTGCACGTGGAGGATGCGCAGCGTTCATTTTCATCAGATCAAAAAGATCGTTGAAGCCCAAAACACCCGCTGGCACTATAAAACGACAAAATTCGTGTTTTAAATTTAATGATAGAATTGAAAAAACTGTTTAAGTACTTATAAATGGAATAAAATTAATATTACATAAGTAATGCACATGTTCACAATTGTAAAAATTTTAAGGGGAAAAATAAACACCCTACAATTTTTAATATATTTTCGTGATGATAATAAGGCTATCAGTCAAGGTTCATCCTGTATTAATATTATTATTAATTATTAAATTTAGTAATATAAAAATTAATGATGGAAATAAAAGTCAAAATCTGAAATTATTTATTCGAGGATAAATTAAATCTGAAGATGAAATTATAAGTGGAATTAGTCAATTTCTAAATCTTCCAATAATAATAGGTATTGTTATAAAAAAAATTATAATAAAAGCATGAATAGTAATAATGGAATAATAAATTGAATTATTAGGACGAGTTTGATATAGCTCTCCATTTCTCTCTATCTTGTGCTAGTTCTTTCATTTCGTAATAACACGTTTACATTTGACATCCTTGATTATCTGCTGAACATATTGGAATCTTTGCCGACCTCTACCCAATGCATTCCCACTACTCTTCCTTCTAGTAGGAGTAATATTATTTCTGGTTGCCTCAAATTAATCTCTCCTTCTCTGCGGAAGATTCCAAATATCCATTTTACCTCCTACTCTGTCAAGTACTTCCTCATTTTTCTTACCTTATCCGTCCATTTGATGCTAAGTATCCGTCTACAGCACCACATCTCAAAAGTTTCTATCCTTCTCTTCTCTGGTTTTTCTATGGTCCACGTTTCACATCCATACAAGGCTACATTCTAAACATAAGTTTTCAAGAACAATTTTTTGATTTCCACATTTATTTTCGATTTGAAAAGATTACTGTTTAGATAAAATGCTAATTCGGCTTCGTGTGTTATTCTGCTACTAATATCCCTTTTATTCTTTCCATCTCTTATTTGACTCCCTAAATAACAAGATTCGCCAGACGCATTTGTGGCATTTTTACATGACATTTGACGCACGTAAGTCTGACAACTGAAACGTTCGTGAATCAGGACGACACCCTTTTCTTCTCAGGGTGCATTTTGGAAGACGTGTAAGCCGACCTCCTCGTGGAGTCTTCCGGGTAATACTAACAGGCTTACAGGCACGGAACATAGTGGTGCATTGCTTACGCTGGTAGATCACACTTTGGCGGGCGCTCAGTATTATAGATCACGATACCGCGGTAGAGCGCGTACGCTAGTGGCACCAAATTTTGTCGTGAGTTTTCAGACAACTGGTATTTGAAATGTAAGATTCATGGAAAAATGTGTTCACCGCAGAAAAAGTAATCAAGAAAGTAAGTATAAAAATAACGGAGAAAAATTGAACATTTCAAATTGGAAAAAAAAATGAACATAAATTAGTTCGAAATTGTCAGTCTTCGACCAATTCGGGTACAAATAAGATTGAGAATGATTTCTGAAAAATTCTGATCACATTCTTGATAACTCATAATACAAATTTTGAAGAATAAAATATCTTAGAATTCGAGAAATTCATGAAAATGGACCTGATTTCATATAAATCTTTAATCAAATTGAATAAGAAAATTCGGCCTGATTCTAAATTCATGGAAGATAGCAGGATCCCTGGGAAAATAATCAAGTGTCGATTTTTCCTCACCGGTGTTCTCAGGTATTACTGAATGAAATCTTTTTTAAAATGTCTCATCTAGAAGTAAGTATTCCCTAGCAGGTTTATGGCGTGAAAAGTTTTTGATAACTGTGACGTAAAACGTACCGACTTTCCAATGCGCAGTTCCCTTGCGCTGAACAGCGTCCAAGTGACAGTTGCAAATGGGTGACTTTTCCGCGGGTAACTAGGGTAACTGATTGCGCATCCGGTTGGGAGACAGATCTACCAAGTTCAAATGTTGCGTTTTTTGACTATAGATCTTTCAATTCACAAATACTTGTTTGCTTCATTTTTAATTTACTGAGAAGATTAAAGAGATGTAAATAGATGTTTCATGTTGCGTTTTTTTATTATCGAACTTTTATTTTACAAATAATGCTTTTTTCCACTTCATCTGACTGGGACTGGGCAAATTGTAGAAGCCTTAGCGTCGTATCTTTTAGTGCGTTTGTTATTATACACTAATAAGGAGAACATATACGTATATTATAGCGGTATACCTGTGACACAAACGTACAAACTGTTCTCAAAGCCGATATCTTTAATGATTTTGAGAGCCTCTGACTGGAACTGTGCAAACTGTAAAAGCGTTAGCGTCGAATCTTTTAGGGTTTTTTTTTTTTTTTTTTTTTTTTTTTTAACTATCAAACTTTTATTTTACAAATACTTTTTTGCTTCATTTTTCATTTATTGAAAAGATTAAAGAGATTTAGATGATTATTATACCGGCTAGGCATTTTCAATGTGCGAAATTACAATCGTACTGCTTACAATTATAAGAAGAACATATAGCGCGGCCTGTGACACAAACATACAAACTGTTATCAAAGCTGTTATCTATAATGTTTTTGAAAGTCTCTGAATGGGACTGTGCAAATTGTAGAAGCGCCAGCGTCGAATAGGTTATAATGTAAGCCATCACCATTCGAACTTTTATCCTCTGAGGTCTATTCTGAAATATCTTATTAAAAATAAAAATAGTAGGTAAACTACCAATTCTGAGCCAAGCATCAGTTGTGAGTCCTTTTTTTTAAAACACACTTCCCCGCTAGATCGAGGCATTGGACAACCGCGAAACCTCTTCCATTCGAAGGACCAACATGTTTTACAATATCCATGTTGGTTTCAAGTTCATAACTCAATGTGTTCGTTGTAATGGATTTTTTTTTTTTTTCAAAGTTGTTATCAAAACATACCGTATTTTTCATGTATGTGAAATTTCAATTCTGTGAAAAACGATTGATAAGTACTTTAAATTAATATTTTCTCAATGTATTATATATGGTTGTTTAGAGGAGAGTCTAGGGAACATTTTTCTGCTTGAGTTTTCGATTTCGGTCCACATATGCGGCAGTTTCTATAAAAAGGGGTAACTTTGTCGATCGATTGAAGTTTCAGAAAACGCAAAAAAAGAAAAACAAAATTTTTTGGTCAAAAAAATCAATTTTGAGATTTTGGTTGATTTCTATAGAACAAACATTACGTGCCGAGAGAGAAGAGGGAGAGAGAGAGAAAAAGAATTATGAAAGAGAATGAGAAAAGAATGCGAATGTCTGCGTTCGCTTCTTCGTGGTTTTTTGGAGCTCACAAATAAATCAGATGTTCTGAATTCTTATCACGCAGAAGAGCGAAAAATTACCTTTCCAACAAGCAATCGTTGAGGGCGGTAACGTGATTCCGCGGCGAGTTATAGCCGCTTGAAGGAGTGGGAGAAAAAGGTGTGTCTAACTTTAAACGCGTTTTTCCCAAAAACGTGTTTTTGCGCGTTCTTGTTGCACTCATCTTTGACCGCTTGTATCTCCGGAACAAAAAACGCTACAAATCTCGCCGATAGCTCGTTGGAATAGGCATTCATTCCTTTATTATCTACTGTCCATAACTCAAAATTCGTCGGATCGACAAAAAATTCGTCGAGTTTAATGTGTTTTTAAAATACTTAAAGTCAAATAAGAGGAATCAACGTGTTTTTAAATTTGAATTACTTAAGTAAACTACATCATTTTTCATTTGATTTATTATACTTACCAATGTGGGTATATCAAAAAATTTTGTATCAATTGTGGGTCGTTGCCAATTATGGGTCAACCCATAATTGGTATTTTCAAAAGTTGTTCGGATTGAGAAAATTCCACCTGGAATTTTCTAGTGAATAACTTAGAAGGCAGTGTCGTTTGCAAGGATATTTTATAGCGAATTGTTGGAGAATCAGAAAATACCCATAATTGGGAGCAGCACTCAATCTTAGGTTTTGAGAACTTTTGGGAAAAAATTCACCAAAAATTCAAAAATGCTTAAGACTGAAAAGTAACTGTCGCAAGTAGTAATTACGATAGGTAATATATTACTATTGAAGCAGGGCGTGACAATGAACAAAAGCACCCTCAGTACTCCTATTGAGGGCGTGACATGTACAGGATAAGTCGATCACTTCTCATTTTTTAGATAGAGAAGAACGGGTAATCCGATTTCATTTTCAAAGATTACAAAGCTTACACATTTATGAAAAAACAATTTCATGCTTCATTTTCTTTCATTAAAGAAAATTATCAAAACGTATAAGTATAAGCCTGTTTTATTTCTATATGGAAATTCACATGTAATTCCGCTTCATACTATTGCATATGTTTGGGCAAAAGTACCGCTCAGTGCTTCTATTGAGGACGTAAAATGTACAGGATAATTTTATCAATTCTTATTCTGGAGATAGAGAAGAATGGGTAATTCTATTTAATTTCCAAATATTACAAAGCTTATCCATTTTAGGAAAAAACAATTTCATGCTTCATTTTCTTTTTTTTTTTTTTCCAAAAGCATTTTTTTTTTCTGTATGGGAATTAACATGTTATTTCGTTTCATATGTACCAATGTATATGTTTCAGCCCGTCCGCAGGACGCGTAATTCAGCTTGTTTAGTATACGTCCGTGATATCAACGTGTAGCTGAAAGCCAAAACGCCGAAATTCCACTGTATCTAGATGATGCTGTACACAGTACACACGACTTAATAGCCGACCAACTAGCACAAGATGACAAATGACGCGTATTCACGCGCGTATAACGACGCGACGTCGCGTCTTACCGTCCTAGGCGAATTAAAACCACGCCGCGCTGGATTGCGAAGCGAAACATTAATCAAAGCTAAATGCAACAATGAGTCGCATCTTATCCTGGTACACCGTTTGCTCCTCCGTTTTTAATCTCTCTTACGTTTCTAAAACCTTTCTTCTTTTTTTCTCTCTCTCCTTTTCCTCTCCAAAAATGAAAAATACGCGCCAGATTATAATATACGAACGTTTAAAACGTTTATAACACTTTACAAACTACTCCTCGAAGGCGTTCTTATTTCGCAACTTCGTCAGATTAATGGCTTACGCGTACAGTTATCGAGTCGAGTGCCGGCTATAACTTACTCGTACATCACGTGCGTATTTTCGA
Organism: Acanthococcus lagerstroemiae; assembly: GCA_031841125.1. Classification (NCBI taxonomy): domain Eukaryota; kingdom Metazoa; phylum Arthropoda; class Insecta; order Hemiptera; family Eriococcidae; genus Acanthococcus; species Acanthococcus lagerstroemiae. The sequence goes on along the minus strand of CM063108.1, from coordinate 34,450,888 downwards.
AAAAGGAAGGAAGTATCTTTCGGGAAGCTCTTCGAAATCATTCCATTAATTTCGTCCACACCTAATGCATACACGATCGAGGGTTACCGCGAACGAGCATCAAAATGATTTTGAACAACACTTCGAGTATTTGTGGGTTGATGAAAAACTAGAACAGGATCTTCGTGTGAAGGATTTGACAAAGAAAATGGGGGGGGGAGGGGGGAAGTATGCATCTATTTATTATTATTAGCCTTATACAATAACTATTTTACAATTATACTGGTTGAATACAATAATTAGTGTTTTATTACAATATTGTGGCCCTAGAAAGAGCAAAAAGGCCTCCCTTAATCTTGTCCATTCGCTTCGCTCGAGGGCAATTCTTTCGAAATGCTGATGTTGCAACACGCGATCAAAGCCATCGTCTGCATCTCCTGGATTGGTGTCCTTTTTTTCCGTTTGTGATGTGGCTACCAAAATGTCAGTTTATATACCCAATGATTGTCTGACATTCTAGCTAGATCTCGTGCCCAGTCCCATTTTTCTCTTTTTATTTCTTTCAGCATATCAACATTATTTCGGAGAAGATCTTATATTTTTGCAATTTTAATTCTATCCTTTTTCTTAAAATTAATAATAGATCTTTCCTACTATTTTGCATAACTTTAATTTTTCTTTTCTTTATCTTTTTTATTTAAAGCCTAAGTTTAGGCACCATAAGTAATGACAGGGACAATACATTATACGTATTGAAAATTTTGCTTTTCCTTGATAATTTATAAGGTCGTTTAAAAATTCTTCTTTAAAGATAAGTACTTTTTCCAGGCTAAGGTTACCCTACGATCAATCTCTTTGCTTGTTAGGTTTTTAAACCTATGAGTCGTCCTATATAGATTGTTTCATCAACACATTCTATTTCACCCTCTTTTAATGTCAGCATTTTCCCTTTATTTTCGCTTGATATAATTTTGAATTTTTGTAGATTTATTTCTAATCCTGCTTCCCTTGCTTTTCTACTAAGTTCCTCAATCATGTCTTTCAATTCATTCAGATTGTGAGGCATTAAAATTACGTCATCGGCGAAACATAAATTATTAAGGTATTCACCATTTATTTTTACTTCTTCTTCTTTCCAATTTAATTTTCTAACATTTTTTTAAAGGTGCAGTTAAATATAACAGATGAGAGAGGGTCTCCTTATTTTACTCCATTGTTAATACTGAAAAAATTCTCTTGGATATTACTATTTTTATACATGCTCTCAAATTATTACACATTTTCCTTAATCATATTTATATACGTAGGTTGTTCAAAAAGTCGGTCACAAAATACCATAACTAGAAAAGTTTTTATTCAAAAATTAAAAAAATTTAAAGGGCTTCAATGTAGTCCTTGGTCCAACGGTCGGGCAGCTTGTCGATTTCTGTTGAGTTTTCTGAGCGCATTCAAATCCACAAAACGTGTTCCACGAAGGTTTTCCTTCAGCTTCGGAAATAAGTCAAAGTCGCAGGGGCCCATATCGGGACTGTACGGGGGGTGGTCCAAGACTTCCCATCTCCAGCTGTTGAATTAATTCATGACGGGACTCGCGACATGGGGTCTCGCATTATCATGCAGGATAATGACGCCGCGCGAGAGCAGCTCCGGGCGTTTCTTTCGAGATTCTGGCCGTAAAAATTTCCGGAGGAATTCGATCTAACCGTCGTACGCCTGTCCTCTTCCATTGCCATGCTCACAAGCATCTGGTTAGTGTATTCGTTGGGCGAATTTGGTGTGGAGGATCTGCCAGGGCGGGGAGCGGTTTCAGTACTCATTCTTCCCTCTCTGAACCTCCTACACCATTTCGAAACTGCGGTACGATGCACAGCATGTTCACCATAAACTTCAAATAAAGGGGCATAAATTTCAGGTGCTTTTTCACCTCGTAAAAATTCAACTTTTATAAACGCACGTTGTTCGAGAATAGTCAAAAGCGAGCCGAAGTACTTTCAGAGCTCATCGCGAAACGTTATAAAAACAACGTCATTCAACATACGAGTACAGCATCGAAACACATGGAAATGTGCAGATGAGACATCAGACTACATCCTCGAAACAAAATCATCACCGTAGGTCAAATAGTTCCCGAGAGAGAGAGAGCGTTTTGTGACCGACTTTCTGAACAATCCCCTGGTTTTTTAGAGCTTCAAACATAAACTTATGACAAACTGAAGTGAAAGTGGCGGCAACATCAAGGTACGCAATATTCAAATTGATTTGGTATTCTTTCCATTTTTCCGTGAGTTGATTTATTGTTCGTAAATTGTCAATCGTAGAGTAACCTTTCCTGAATCATGCTTGAAATTCGATATATCCTGATATTCTATTATCTATTTAGTGTCAGTTTTGAAAATATTTTTGCCAAAGTATTACTCAAGCTAATTGGTCGATAATTCTGAATTTTATGTGTTTGTTGACTTTCTTAAATATTAATATTATTTCAGATTTTTTTCATGATTTTGGAAATTTTTGAATTGTCAGATACTGGGTAATTCTCCGGAAAATGGACAATTCATGTAAATGGGCTGTAACTCTGCCACTTATTATCAGAATGCTATGCGCAATATGTCAAAATTGAGGAAATGAACTCTCCTGATGGAGACAGTGGTAAAATCTCTCCCTAGTTCAGCAGAAACGTCCTTATAGAAAATCGAAAATGCACCTGAAATGTCCATCAACGTGGGTGTCAACCTGGTCTAGTTCCGTTTTTTTCTTACTCGCTGGAAGGATTTAATACATAATTTTCAGGAACTACTGTTTCCCATTGTTGAAGAGGTAAGTTGAGGCAACACGGTATCGGTCTCACAATCTTTTTCTAACCAAGTTAAGTAAACTTTAGAATGCCTCAAAGTTGTGTCTAGGAAAATATATGTCCTTCAACGTGGATAATTTTCAAACCTCTCTGTAGGGTACCACTACAAGCATATAACTTCTTCATAACTTGCTCTAGAAGGCTGTGTAAGAACTTCTGTGAAATAATGATAATTTGTATGCTAAAATACTCATTTATTGCTGAGATTCTGGTTTCTAAAAAAAAAAAAGAAGAAAAAATAATGTCCTTCATCGTGGACATCAACAGCCATATTGAATTTACAGCTCGGAATTTGTAAAAACGTAATTTCCTAGATGAATGTTTGGTACTTCATAAAACCGTGATCCGTGAGATTGTAACCCACAGTGCCGCTGTGTGATCGTACAGCCTCATCTTATCACCACTATGTAAACGTGAAAAATTTGTCTTTCAACGTGGACAACAGTTTTTTTTTACAACACCCCAAAATCAAATTTAAGCCCAACTGGTACCGGAATATGGTTTCTCAATACCCCCTAGCATCGATTTCAACGAAAAAAGAAATTGAAAAGTGAACCTAATTTTTTTTTGTTTTTGTCCACGTTGAATTGTCCATTTTTCGGAGAATCACCCTACTATTGAAAATGTTTTTTGATATTTGGACTGTTATTACCAATTATTGTCCTGTTATTTTTTAGGCTTTTTATCACATTTTCAACTTCCTATTCGGTTAGTGGCTCTTGATCACATAATTCTTCTTGATCATATTTATCTTGATCTACTTTTTCATTATTATAAAGCTCTATACAGAAGTCTGTAGATTGGTGGGGTAGGGAGGAGGCTCCTCCTTCTTTGCCCCCTCCCCTATCACAGGCCTGTTAATCGATTCGTTTTGATTGATCAATTCTGTATAGTTAATCTTTTCCCCGTTTATTATTAGTTGTATTTATTCCAGATCAGGCAAGTAATTTTAATCGAGAAAAAATTTCAGTCTATCATTTATTTTAATTAATCTATTGCTCTTAATTAATACAGTCTTTCGAATTATCGATTCCCTGATAGTAATTATTTAGATTATTTCTGATTAATTAATTATTGTTATTTATTGTTAATTATTTCAAAACTTTTGATTAGCTAGTAGATCATTTTTGATTATTTGAGCAATACTATTCGTTAATCGAATATTTCACTAGAGTCAGTAACATTAGTAGAGAACTTGCTTAGATTTCTGTAAGGCTTATTAAAGACTTGTCAAGTTTAATTTAAATATCTGAGACATTTTGATCAAGACTCACTTCGATTCATTAGGCCTACTTTAAGACTCATTAAAAGATTCGTAAGAACTTGCTAAAAATTACAATAAGACTTTTTAAAATTCATTAGAATTCGTTTACATTCTCTCGAGGCTAATTAAGGATAGCTAAGGTCGTTCTTTCTGCCTTAAAGAAAACTTGGAGAGCTAAAATTGACCATCGGTGAGGGTTCCTTTGATGAATAAGGTAGGTCGGAGAGGAGGGCAAATGGTGTCAAATAATGGAAGACAGCTCTCTACCGTTGAAAAATCTAATCATGTCGCCTTTTTAAAGTACCGAAAACTACAAAGGAATCAAGCTTTATGACTATTGGTGTCAACGGAGGGAAACTGGGGGCAAACAGGGGACGTCTATCCAGAGCAACAAAAAATGCATTATACCAGCATTACCAACAACGTTATCGTTACAATGTAATTCTCCTAGAAAACGATCTGTCCGCCTCGCCTATTCCCATAAAAAGTCTGGTTGCTATAAGTCTCACCTCTTCAACTCTACTCTTCCAGGAAATCGACGTCTGGAGAAGAGAGAAGTTTTGTTAACACTAAAATCCTCGGTAAGAGGTATGGAGAAGCTTCAGCTGGTCTATGGTAGGCTAACAGCGGCTCTGTTGAACCGTTTACTAACGTTACTGCCAAAACCGATCACTTTGATTCTGCCTCAGGTGGGCCACAATTCAGACTTTCATGCCGGCGTAGAAATAGCGGATTGGATCGAGCGAACACCTTCGTTCGCCCTTACACGAACGCCATTTTGAAACTACATAGGTATAACTCGGTCGAGATCAATTTTGAGCTTAATTCGAAGTGCAATTTGCGTCCTATTCGTTAATTAGTTTTTGTTCGCCAAGCCAGCTATGAAGTTGAAAAGAAATCTGCGGTCGTGTCCAATTACACTTTTCCTTTTTATTTTTCACCCCTTCTCGGTCTTCTCCCTTGAGGAGAGTAAGATACAGACGTGGCCTCTCCGCTTCTGACTCGATCTTCGCGTCATGTAACGTCGTTAATGAATTTTTAATTACACCCAAACAGTGTAGTTAATGTTTGGCGGACCGCATCTGTTGCCGCCGGGTAATTAGCCGACTTTTTCGTCAGCGGTGATTTGACGTCGTCGAGAGCGTCGTCCCGGTGCTGCTCGCGGTCGCCGTCCGCCGTGTATCGAGTGGATAAATATAAAACGGAAACGACGCAATAAAAAATGTTTTATCTTCATCGCGGAGTCGCGTGTCCGTACTGCTGGAATCGTAAAATTTCGATCTTGGCCGTGCCCACAAAATCGAGGTCGCAAATCAGATTAATTTTTCGTCCTCTGGCTCTCCGCGTCGAAATTTTACGCGAGGCGGCACTGTGCTGCATTCTCGAGCACACTAACACTCGTAAATAACCAGTTAGACGCATCTACAGCTCAATACACAGGGTGTCTCAAAAGAAACATTAGTGAAACCACGAAGTACGCGGTAGGGAAAACAAAGAAGGTTGGCAGCGCTGCAAATGCCACAATGTCAGCCCTAATCCTTCTCCTACAAGGCTGTGCAGTCGTGTAGCCGTAGCCTATGTGATCGTTGTGTGCGTGAGAAAGATTGTGGAAAGTCGTGATAATATGCATTTGACCAAAAAATAGAATTATATCAGACATACTCGCGCCTGCCCAGCCGCCAACGGGCAATATTTTGAGCATCGATTGAAAAAATGTAACATATCTTTGCCAAAGTAAAGGAGTTCTCTCAGCTTTTGTACATGGAAATTTTCCCCAATGGGTCACTAAAGTTTCTTTTGAAACACCCTGTATAAATTATTCGCGTGTGATCGGTTATGTGTGCGTGAGTTTGACGGAGACTTTTTCTTGAAAATGTATTATTGATGATGCACGCTCGTGTGTCGTGAAATGCCCTTTTTTTAATGTATGGTAATGTCGGTGTGTGTCTCTTCAGTCGTACACTTCGACATTAGGTGTGCAACCCACCCGTCACTCGTGTAGAGCAGATCGCATATAAAAACACGTGTTTCGGCTGTTTACGTAATCGTAATGTTTTCCCGCTTGTAATAACGTGTCCTCTGCCAGACCAATAACGCCTTTCTTCGAGGCTGGCGAAGTACGTTAACTGAGATCGCCTACACACGAAACAAGTTAGCTTCTAAACTGAGAACTCTGACCTTAAATGCTTGAACAGAGAGAGGTCAAGTATGCAGCGTATACGACCATCTTAGCATCTCCATGTGACAAGGTAAATACTGATCTCGGAAAAAGTGCCTGAATTTCGCTTAAGTAGAATAGCTGTGTGACAGAACATTCTTGGGTGTTACCGCACCATCCGCCTCTATGTGCGCTATCTTGGTGGGGTGAGAGGGAATAAATAAGAGCTAATTACATCCATATTCGACCGTTAGGTTGAGTCGGCCATTTCAAGAGGAATTCGCAACCTGTGTGGGCAAGCTCCCCCTCCCCCTCCCCCTTCACTCACTTCAGCGCGTACGTCCGCTCACATGCATATTTACGTGTATGCGGGTCGAAATATTGCAGGGGTAAAATGTCCTAGTACTCAGATCGCGAAAGTCAATGAGCATGTCTAAGAATTTTGGAACGTACAGGTTTCAGTCAGTCTGTAAAGTTCATCCAGGCGACCAAAATTTATCAGTAATAAAAACAAAATGCGATAGCAAATTTTCAGGAGTTCTGATAGCTGTTTACTGTTCTTCCCCACTCTATATGTGCTTCCTCGGCGTGGTGAGGGCGTTTAAAGAAGAACTGAAACCACATAAGAGAAGGAAAATTCTGACAGATGAACCTTATCGAAAGCAAGGAGAAACTGTACCAGTATAAAACTCAACTAGGTAAAGATCAGATTGAGAATATTCAAAAAAGTTTTTGAAATATTTATATTGCAAAATTTCTACATATATTATCTTACTGAAATTATATATAAAAAACTCTTGGTTGGTTTTGAGAACATGAATAAGAAATAGATGTCCGGCAAAGCTGATCTTCTTGAGGGATGTTCTGAATCACAAAATTTTTGACTCCAACATATCTTAACACGTATTTACCTTAGGGTCCCTACATTCAGTGGAAGAAATACTGATCTGTTTGTGGCACGTAGAGGCTCAGCATCAAGTATAGACGATACTCTGACATTATGTAATAGTATTACCCAAAAAGACCCTGGGATTGACACAAATATTTATTTATATTTGAATTCCCCGAACTGGTGCCTGAGGGTCCCGCTGACAGAGAGGGACTACATGCACAATATAATTCTTAAAAACTAACATAAACTACTTTTTAAGTGAAGAGAGAAGGATAAAGAAGAAGAAGATGACAGAAAGAGGGAGGGGGAGACCGGCACTAGAGCAAGGGCACAGCGGGGTATGAGGGGCACACAGGTTCACCGATGGCAGTTGAAAATTATGAATTGAGAACTGAGGGTTAAAAAAACCGAGGGGCCAAAACGAACCACACTTGTGCAGTTTAAGGGAAAGAACTGCAGAGACTGGGACCTACACACCCTCGGGTACTTTAATGACTGACAAAATGTACTCTCTCCTACTCATGAAGAATATGTCGATCCCAGGGTCTTTTTGGGTACAACTATTATATAATATCAGAGCATTGTCTATACTTGATGCTGAGCCTCTACGTGCCACAAACAGATCAGTATTTCTTTCTCTGAAAGTAGGGACCCAAAAATGAATACGTGATAAGATGTTGGAATCCAAAATTTTGTAGAAATTATAGTAGTAGTCATCGTAAGGTATCCGAATTTCCGTGTGTTCGTAATTGAATTTGGAATTTGATTTACTTTACTGAATATTTTTCATCTGCTTTTTTCAGTGGCCTTGAAAATGTATTACTTCTCCTAATGCCCACTGAAAATCTCACGAGCCGAGCTACCACTGCGGTTTTAACTGTTCGTTCCTGTTATATATTTGAAAAAAAAAATTAATGCAGATCTTATGTAGGTTATAGCTGAATGTTCTTTTCAGAAAAATCTGAATTTCTGGATCGAATTCTTTTTAGGTTCTGAAATATTTTTTCAATTAAAAAGAATCGAATTTTCGGATGCAGATTCCAGAATTATTTTTTAAAGAAAAATCAAAATCTATGGATTCTTCCTGAAGTTTAGGATTTGTACTATTTTTCGGCAGAATCAACCGTTTTAATGCAGATCTCATGTAGGTTATAGCTGAATGTTCTTTTCAGAAAAATCTGAATTTCTGGATCGAATTCTTTTTAGGTTCTGAAATACTTTTTCAATTAAAAAGCATCGAATTTTCGGATGCAGATTCCAGAGTTATTTTTTAAAGAAAAATCAAAATTTATGGATTCTTCCTGAAGTTTAGGATTTGTTCCCTTAAATTCGGACCTGGATTCTCAGATTCGAAATAACTGTGGTACGGTGTTTGGATTTTTAGATTCTGAATCATTTAAACAGGGACTAAGATTCTTGGAAACCGCATTCTTTTTTATTGTTTTCAAGCCTGTTTTGAGACTGGGCTTTAGATTGTAGCATGGGAAAAATGAAGGGCTAATTTCTCGAATTAAAAGTCTCGAGCTAGGAGATCGGTATCTAAAGGAACGATGGTTCTTGTACATGACGGTACATGCAGTCGGACATTTTCGACATTTATTTAAGAGTGCGAATTGCATGGTGACGTTCTTAGAGTGGAAAGCGATTTTTCGATACGTGTTAGAGCATAGACGCCTTGTGGGTAGACCTTTAGCCTGTATCGGCGAATCGGATGTAACGGTGAATGAGAGGCCACTAGCTACATGCTTAGGCCGTATCAATCACCGGGGACATGAAGAGTAGGTTCCCAAGTATTTACATCCATCCTGATGGCTCAAGCCTTCAGTTCTACTTCGCTTGCGAAGTATGCTGGGGACATGGGTCATCGTGGACTCGCCCAGACCCCGTGGGGCTTGGTGGTGGCTTGTGGTTCAACACCTATGGTGAAGGTAAGCTGAACGTTCTCCTTTCGAGAGTTATTAGTCCCCTTAGTTAGCAATCTACTATCGGCGATTTCCCACAGGTGAGATCCTTAGAAAAAGTTCTTTCTTCTTGGGATCTTATTCCGAAATTTGGGCGGGATATCTAGCTTTTCGGGAAATTACGCTACAAGATAAAAATCCTCAGCTGCCTCTCGTCTCGTCCGGCCTGGACTAGTCACGAGTTCATTAATATGCGCGCGCTCACTATTCAGTTCATGAGAACCGTTCCATTTAACTGATGGCTCGTTAGGTTTGAGTTTGGAAATTAAAAAGCCTATTGATTATCACGCATGTAATCGACTTCTGTACACTTTAATTTGAAACCGCATATTCTACTCGCTAGAATTATTTCACGTAAAATTTCCAACAATTTCATTTCCCCGTAATACCTGGTTGCAATGAGAGGAAGAGGTACCCTTGAAGCGCGCTGTAGGTAATTAGCGACTACCGTTCTGTATAATTACTCTTACCTCGATATCTGAACACAAAAACGTGAAAAAATCTTCCATTTAGGTTCTTTTTTGTTTCTCTGCCCATTTCGTCTGTAATTGCTTCGAAACGATTAGCTCTTTTTTTTTCCAGTTATCCAACTGTTCTCTGTCGCCATTTGCAGTGTTTACCGAATAAGTGAGACAGGAAAAGTGGAGGATGGGTTCTCTGTCCTTTTTTTTTCCTTCGCCCGTATCCTCCAGTTCTATTTTCCATTCTCGAACTCCCATACCGGGTTTTTGCGATAGCATTATACACCGTTTAGAACGTTAATAACTCTTCCTGTATGATGGATAATTTAGCCGAGTCAATTCGTTGATCTCGTTCGGTATACGAGTTTATCTCTCATCCATTTCTGCTGCTGGTTTTCGTTCCAATTTTTTGTCGTAATTATTCAACTTAACAGCTTCGGCTTTATACGCGGCAAACTCGTATAGCGCGCAGATTCCCCGGTAATGGTGGCGCTTTCGCAATCGTTTTCATCAATAGCTGAATACGAATGAATCCCGATCCACCGACGACCTGCATGCCGATAACGCGGTGATTATTCTTTGAATTTCTCTTCTGCAAGCTCTCATACTTCTGCTCCGGCTCTGGTGCTGCTTTTCTACCGATTTTCCGTCTTGCTTTATCTCTCGTAACTCTTAAACCCTCGTTTTCATCGCAGCAAATGCATGGCTGGTTAATTTTCACCGATACAGAAATGACTTTCTTGTGTGGGAAGAGGGCCCAAATTCGACTAAAAGCGAATTTTTCTATCAGAAGATACTCAGACAGATAATTATGTCATCAATTTAGCCTTCAGAAAGCGGCGGTTTTCAACTGCATCTAAATGATACTCTCTATGCGATGCTGCAGATAGTCAAATCTCAGTTTCCTTCCCTAGAGAGGAAAGTAACGACCTTCTTAATGATCTACTCGGAAGGAAGTAACAATGATAAGGTGATATTTTCGGTTGGAAATTTTAGAACATTGAAAAAAAATAAATGTATTCCTCACTAGGGTGGATCGTCAACATCTTTTTCGAAATTTCTAACGGGACCCAGGTAAAAAGTTGCCTTTGGTGATAAAAATGCGTTAAAGATTTTTTCTTAATTTCCAAATTTTTCCCAAGGAATTTGCCTCTAAGGTTGTGTACTACAGGGCTGCAAATATCTTCTAATATATTCTGGTGAACATGAAAGAAAGGGATACGTCTCAGTGAGATCGCAACAGAAGTCTTGTCGCAATTCGATTGCCCGAGTTCGCTCAACTACCCTTAGTTTCTCCGGGTAATTAAGTAAGTACACAGTAGCTACCGACTTCATCCGCGAGTAGCAAAACACCATCCTCGCGACATAAAAACGTTCTCTGGATAGCTGAAACGCGAGACCCGGTTTTGTGATGCAGCGCTCGACTATGCTTCTAGTGGTGGTGGAATCTTGAAGTATTTACTCGCCCGAGTAGACAGAGTACGCGCGTACCTAACACTCGCAACTTCAGAGGTGATCTGGCACCGTTAAATTTAAACGTCGGAAGCTGAAAACTCATATGGAGTGTTTTCTAGTTGTAAGGACAAAATTTAGGGGGTGAGAAGGATAAAGTACGAGTATGAAATTCGAGGAAATAAGGGCCACTCTACTCCGGAGATACTGTAATTATGTGAGTGCGGGAACTTACAGACATGCCAGAAAGTCGGTACCCGAACACCTGTCTCCTGTAATTACAGAAAATGCAAAAAAGTTGCCCGAACGCGACTTCTGTACATTTCTGTGCGCTGCCCGAACAAGCCTAGTCGTATTGCCGAAATAATTTCGTCTCATTCAGGCTGACTGGGCTGCAGTCCAGAGCGGCAAGATTTTGGGACCGCAAAATCTGTAGTCCAAAAAATAGTCACCTCAATTTTGTGGGAGACGGAACTCCCGGATGTAAAAAAAATAAATAAAATAAGGCGGCAAGAATACTGCAGCCCAGAGCGGCGAAGTACTTGAAACCGGCCCTGGGCGCAGAAGTATTTAATCATTCAAATTCGGCGAGCCTCGTGAGAGGAGAAGAGGGCAGCTTTCTCATTCGACTGTAACTTTGCCTCCGAACAGTTTCCACTATTTTTCTCGCGCATAAATCTATTAATTCTTGGCTAACGAAGAGAAAACACGTATATACGTAATTTGGTAAAATATTTTAGAAACTCGATACGGGCCACGGAGGATTTCATCGTTTCCTATAGCGTTAAAAAATTCGCTGCTGCTCGAAATTTCGCGCGTATTGCTCGGTTTTGGCGGTGTGTTTTCTTTTTTTCTTTTTTTTTTTCGGTAGAGCTGAACAAATTTCGATAATTTACTTCTCGTAACACGAGCATGCGAGTTCGACGAATAGAAGGTTCGAACGATGGCATGCCATAATACCTCTCTCTCTCTCTCTCTCTCTCTCTCTCTCCACACAGTCGAAATCCGTCTTCGTCGATCCATATTCGCGTATTCTGTTTCCGCTGTCGGCGAAGAGGAATCGCATCGCGTTGGTTGGAAACAAATTCGGCAAATTCGGGTCGACAACGCATTTATTTTTAAAAGGCTTCTACTCGGAAATGAAGAGGACCCGAGGTAAAAACGAAAAACGAAAAACGTATTGTGCGATCGAAGAGACGAGAAAGCCTATCCGAGATCCAAATTTTCCAATTCGAGGGCGAATCAAGGCTATTCCGCTGGAACGAATGGTCCCGATAATTTAGGGAATTTCGTTTCCCAATTCGCTCTGAATTTCTTTCCCCCGCTAATTCTTTCTTCTCGAACTGAATTTGGGAAATCCGATGATGAAAAATGTAGATCAACGTGTTTGTGAAAGATAATTAGTACAGAGGACAATAATAACTGACAGTTCGCTTTTCCGCCCTTCTGTAAAGAAAGAAAAAAAAAAAAAAAAAAAAGTATTAGAAGCGGTTAACTTCGATTTTCAACATTAATGGCCGTTGCGAAGCCAGGAAAATATTCCAAGTTGAAATTTCACTCCATTTATTATTATCATTTTTGCAAACTTGTCGTTCTCCAGGCTTTATAATGTGCTTCGTGGAGAGATCAGATAGAAGACCGGATATCCAAAAGCATAGGAACCCGAGTTGGGTTTGTAATTTACGTCAGGAAGGGACTTAGTGGAGGTTCAGGCGAGTTCTGAGATGTTAAGGGACGGAAAAAAAGACAACGGAATTATAAGTGAATCTTTTTGGCGACAGAAAGAAGGGTTGGGTCATTCTACCGAAACCTTGTTACTTTTGTCCCAGCTAGATATCCGACAATGTTTAAACAATAGGCTCCTCTATTACTGTATAAGCTCAGGGGATAACGTATTGTATCTTTTTTATTAATTTGAAGTATCGTGCCCCATTGAGGAAATTCCATTTAAATGCTCAAAAATTTCTTCATCGTGGCTATCTCTCACCGTGGACTGGACTAAATTTTTTTTAAATAATATTATCGCTGAGTGTTTGGATAAACTGATGCGCGTGTATAAGTACAGTGAACAAGTTAGCAATGCAGTACGTGTTTCAGACTCGATCAGAATCAGTGCAGCCATATTTGAAAACGAGTTCCTTGCTTTTTTTCCCTTCACCGTGGTCAAATTTGAACCAATTAGAAAACCGACACAGAGCAAATATTTTTGAACATAGAATAGCCAGTCTGAAGTATTTCTATCAGTCGGTTGGTGTGTACATATGATTTTTTGCGAATTCTGAATGGATTGCCGCTTAATTTAAGAAAAGTGCTGGAAACAAGAGATTTTACCTACAGAAATTCCTTAAACGTTGGGCATTGTGATGAGTGCCGCAAGCGACTCAAATTTTCGATAATCGCAATTAAATATATGGGCACGTACATCAGGTCACACTTTATCGTTTCATCACTTTTTAAAATACCTATGGTCAAAATCGAGAGATCCAGCGAACCTTTATCAATTTTGTGAAGATTTTTTCCCATTTCCATCACCGTGGCAACAGGAATTATGAAAGCCACGATGAAGGAATCCGATACCGCTGTGAAAGAATTTACTGAAGTCTGGTTCCACGAGAAATCGGAAATTTGTGAATACGGGTCAGTGCTGCCAGATTTATTTCGCCAAAATCTGAAGAACAGTCCAGAAAGAGAAATCTGAAAAAATCCGGACACAAATGTGATGTTCACAGGGAAGGACCTTAGAGTGAAAAAATAAAAAATATTTCTTTCAGCTTTTCTGGCAGAGAATTGAGTGTAGAATGATAATCCATATTCAGTTTTACCAATTATTCTAAAAAAATGAATTGCGCCGAGTTTCATAAGTTGACAAAAATACATTAGAACTACTAAAAAATGTAATGATGAAAAAAAAAAAGCATTTAAAGTTCAATTTACTGAGAAATAATGATAAAACTATTAGGAATAAAAGAAGATTAATGTTTTTTATAGGAAATTTCACGCAGAATTCAGTTCTATTATCAGCTTTACCAAATAATACACCCAAAATTAAATTAACAGAGAAAGGAAATGCCCTATTAAAAATCCCTCAAATCTCTCACACAACAAATTACTGTGCGGTACGTAAACTTAAGAGCAAGTAGGCGAGAAGAAGCAGTGAAAGTAGGCTAGAAGATTTGGCAACACGAATTGGGCGAAAGAAGCGGTGAAGTATCTAGGCTAGGCTAGGCTAACATGAAGAACTACAACAGCAAGCAAACGGTACGAACGCGTCGCAAAACAGCAGTCTCTGACAAGGGGTCGAGTTAAAGAATTTATTGGATGGCTCGGTCTGTTTAGTCGCCGCAGGATCGGGTGAATGTCAGGAAATGTTGGAACGTCGAGAAAGGGAAGCGTGTCTGAAATTCGGTAACCGAGCGCGTCAATTGCGAGGGAAAAAACCAAACGGAGTTAAAAAGGTACACAAACAATGGCGGGGGGAAAAAAAAAGGAGAGCACTGAATATGCGACCATCGCTTTTTCGAAGGCTGAAATCGGTTTCGAAGGACGCGGAGAACGGTGAGGGAGACCGCACTGGTTTCGTGACGGTCTGTAAAAATTAGGCCGCAGGGTCAGGTAGCAATTAGCAGTCGGACAGTTTCTTGTTCAACGACGCATAATTTTTGTGATGAACATGGGTCGTCGTAACAACCTCAAAACTTCAGTACGAAGTTTAGCTTACGTTACAAAAACAATTTAGCTTTCTTTTTATTTTCGAAACGAAGTAACACGTAGAAACAATACATGTTGAAAATTTGTGCCCTCTGGAATTTGACAACGTAGGCTGTAGCCTACTCTACCTAACTGCCAATTGGACCACGGTTAAGGAAGTCAAGAAAAAACTTTGTGTATTTCCCCATTGAAAACAGAGACGGCATGTGGCACGCATTCTGCCCATCCGATCGGGCTGAAACTTGGCAAGCAGTTTTTTACATTTTATTGGAAAATATGTAGAAGGTCGTGTTCTGAAAATTTCAATGTTCGAAAGTAAGGGCCCCTCTTCCCTCGTACAATTTGTATTTCATAAATGTGAACCGCTGTCAGCTTTCAGTTCGGCAGGAAAATCTCTGGAAACGTTGCTTTCCTCTTCACCCTATTCGTACATAACTATCTCTTACTCTTACATTTTTTTTTTTTTTAAATCTGTTATAAAAATTACTAAACCCCATTAGGCGAACACATTTTCGAGAGAGAAAAAAAAAACGGGGAAAGTTACAAAACTTTTGTAAATTGTGCGTGAAAGTTTGGTTTATTTATAGATGGTATATGTCAGTCGGAACAAAAGTAGGACAAGTTTTCCTGGGAACGTGAAATTCAATAAATGAAATGCGTAACTTGCAAATTTGTTTCATTCTTCATCACGATCGCACAGAAATGAAATACTCCGACGTTTTATAGTCGAGGAGCTTCGTGACAGCTCGCTTCGACCTGGTTGCCAGAAAGAAAGTCGAATATAAAAAGAAGAAGAAGACTTACTTGTCTTTTAAAATAACATTTTTTCTGATTTAAAGTACCCTTCGGCCGTCCAGAATTGCGAAATTGAATGGGCTTGATGAGAGAACAAGGTCTCGTTCCCACAAATAATGCAACCAACTTGATATTAGCCTCTCTTTCTCGCCGAGGTTGGCGAAACCCGTCTCTCCCATCATCAAACTATCCTTACGGCAATTTCCTCTCATCACTTGCTGCGAGTCTTTGCCTCACTCGTCACGATTTCGTGTTCAAGAAATGGAGATTGTTTTCTCCCAAGAATATCTCTCACCCATCTCACATTCTTCAAGTCTTCATGCTAGCGAACACAGCGACTACGGTATCAATCGAGGTGAAAACATAGCACGTCCTGTAAATCCCGCAGGCATTACAATCGCAAGACATGTAACCGCCGGATCAAAAAGATTGATACTGTGCGTCTGCACGTCGTGGGCAGCTAATTCAACGTTGTGAAACACGTGGCTAGTAAGCGAAATGCGGCGGCACACTCCTCGGCACAGAGACGGAAAACTCTGACGCAACCAAATAGTGGGGAAGACAACGGAAAACTACCCCGACTAACCTGCCTAGGAGAGTTCGCTACCGCCAACGTTCGGTATCGGATACGGCACCTGAAGAAGAAGCTGCTAGAAATCCACCACCAAATTGTTTATCCGCATATCTCTTTCTTGCTACAGTCATTTTTGACCCACTTCAGTTTTGTACTTCAGCAACGGAGCGTCATAGTCGAGTGCGTCCAATGAATGTGAAGAATCACCTACCTTTGGTAACACCGAAGTGCGCTCGTTGGTTACAGCACCGTTTCGTTAGTACACGTTCGCGGACCATTGACCAGCGAATACTTAGAACTGCCTCCGTTTCTGCGCGTCACCTGTACGGTGCCTCTGATGAAGAGCTCCTTGAAGGTCTCGCGAAACTGCCTCGACATGCCGCAGTAAATGGCGAAGTTGATCGGGTAACTGACGATAATGAAAAAATTCGTGAACAATATCAGCGTATTTACAATGTTATAGTCGAGTATCTCGATGAAGGCGCTCGAAATTATGTGTAGCACCTGCGAACATACGACACGCACATGTGAATATTATTTGAGGCAGATAAAATGACAAAGAGGCCCCTGTGTGTTCATTACGTAGGTATGTGGGACGTAGTCGCGTATCTTATCCGGGGCTATTCCCAAGGGATACCAGCCAATGGAAACGGAAGTAGCCGATTCAATACGGCATTACACGGACATCTGCTGGCTACTCCTTCCTCAACAGTGTGAGAGAAACGACTCCACAGGGCCAGATTAACACTATCTGACTTTTTTTTTTTTGGAGAGCAGGGGTTACCACAATCTTGGTATCTTCTTCTGCACGTGAGAGATAATGTAAAAAAAAAGTGCAAAGTGCGCGGGCAAAATTCTGATTGCTGGAAGTGGCGTAGAATGGTGTCCGAAACAACACACTAAAAATTCAACAAAATCCCCCCCCCCGATGCTTTTTTAATGAGAGTTTACCCCCCCCCCCCAGAAAAAAACAGTTTTTCGCAAATATCTCGCTGAGTATGTATTTTTATGGAAAAACACATCAGTCAAGAATTGTTCCTCGGAAAATTTTCTATCGAATCATGTATTCAACACTTAGCCTAGACCTCATAGTCAGCCTACAAAGTTGTCCAAGATGGGCCTATTTTGCAAAAAAAAATAATAATCTGTTTCTCGTAAATAACCTGCTCAATTCCCATTTTCAGGCAAAAATACATCAGACAAGAATTATTCCTCGTAAAATTTCCTATCGAATGATTTATTCAACATTTAGTCCAGACCTCATACTCAGCCTACAAAATCATCAAAAGTACGCCTGCTCCAAGAAAATGAGCGTATTACTGACGTGTATCAAGGCACCGACGAATATTCGAATACAACGCATAGACGCGTTACGCGAGAACACGTTTCACTTAAACAGAAATATAAACGAGCTAGAGAGATCTTCATAGAAAACATTTTCACCTGCCCAAATTATGCCTGCTGCAAACAACAACAGAAATACTGGTTTATACCCCGCTGATACTACGCCCTCATGTCACAGGTGAACAACACCAAAGTTTGCGAACGCAAGAGAAGAAGTTTGAAGACCAGAGGAATGGATGTACAGTGTACAGAAATGGCAACGGTCACACAGAAACAGTCATTATTTTTGTCAAGAGACAAAAATAAAGGAAGTTTGATCCGCATTCTTACACAGAAGTTTATTGAACATAAGTATTCGTTGGGCGTAGCAGAGTCCGATGCCGATACTTTGATTGTTGTGACCGCAATAGATAAAGCAAAGAACAGTCCGACCATTGTCGTTGGAGAGAATATAGATCTGTTGCTGTTATTAGTCTCACTGGCACCAAAAACGGCAGAGGTCTATTTCTTGAAATCAGCAATCGGCAAACAGCCAGAGAAATTATATACAATAAGTGATGTGCAGAACATCGCAACCCACGCAATGACTGGGTCAGACACTACTTCCTGTATTTATCGTCGAAGCAAGACCAAAGCTTTAAAACTCTTAGGTAAACCGGAATTTGACGACATAAGAAGTACTTTCTTGGACCCTACATCTACACCAGAATCTGTCTTTGAAGAAAGCTGCAAGTACATAGCAGCACTGTACTGTATATCCACCACAAAATTCACGAGGCTGAACGATGTACGATTTCAGTGCTTTGCTAAAAGTGTCCGCAACAAAGTTGACCTACCTTCCCTACCGCCCACAGAGGACGCAGCTATTGGTATCACATCTATCGTGCCTACCACCAAGTACAAATGTGGCTTCAAAATCACAAGGATCCCACCAACTGGGGGTGGAAAAAAATGAAGGAATGCTGGAGCCAGTTATTATGAGTCAATCTCCAGCCCCAGCTACTGTTCTACAGCTTATTTCTTGCAGCTGTAAAAAAGGGTGTAAAAATGCCTGCACCTGTCGGAAAGTGGGTAAGAAGTGGTACCCAGACAGTAGTATTTAAGTACCCACTAGTATTTGAATAATAATAATTTGTGTAATACTTCCATTTTTGGTTCTGTGTTTAGATCTAAAGTGTTCGACATTGTGCACGTCTTGTTTGGGACAAAGTTGCCAGAACGCTCGTTCCATAGTTATATCGGAAGAACATGAAGAAGATGTTGACGATGATATAGAGGTGCGAGAGCAGAGCGACGATGAAGACGAGGACGTGACCATGAGGTCAATAACACATGATGAAGACGACGAGGACGATTGAAACCTATTATTATTATAATACTGCTATAATTAATGTAATTGTCCAATGAAATTGCATGTATATAATTCTGATATTATATATAGAAAAGGTCGTACCGCCTTCCCTTGATTCATTTCACTTGAAAAGGTTTTAGATAATCATACCTACATGTAGCATTTGAATATTAGTGCAAAAATTCGGAATTTCAACGACATTGTAGGCTAAGTATGAGGTCTAGGCTAAATGTTGAATAAATCATTCGATAGTAAATTTTACGAGGAATAATTCTTGTCTGATGTATTTTTGCCGAAAATGCGAATTGAGCAGGTTATTTGTAAAAAACTGTTTTTTTTTAAATTTTATTTTATTTTTGCAAAATAGGCCCATTTCGGACTACTTTGCAGGCTAACTATGAGGTCTAGGCTAGGTGTTGAATACATGAACAATTCTTGACTGATGTGTTTTCCCATAAAAATGCATGCTCAGCGAAATATTTGCGAAAAGCTGTTTTATGGGGGGTTCAAATCCCCATAAAAAAGCACCAGGGGGATTTTGTGGGATTTTTAATATGTTGTTTCGGACATCATTCTACGCCATTTTCAGCAATCAGACCTTTGCCCGCAAGCTTTGCACTTTTTTTCGCTTATTTGCCTACACTAAGACCTGCGGCGATCTTCTCCTCTCGAATTTATATTCGTATACATTGTCTAAGTATCCTGCATTGTCATTTTCTGTGTAGCACGATGCGGGCATCTAACAAACGTCTTTTGTCTCCTGCATTTCTACACACATCCGGTGCGCGATCTTTTCGATACCGCGTTCTTTTTCTTCTTCTTATTCTCTTAACTCATTCTCACTTTTTCTACGATTAATTTAATTTTCAGGTTTATGTTTTGTAGCTTAAGACTATTAGTGCAGTTACAGTTCAGTCAAAGTTTATGTTTCGTACTCTGAAGATTAGCGTTTGCTTTACTGTCGATCAGTATACGGGCTTTCTTTCACGCTCTCGGTTTTTTGGTTTCGAATGCCCTCGCTGCGATCCGGTCTAAGCACTTCTCTCCCTCGCACCAGACGGTTCCGAGTTTAGTCCTGTTGACCTTTTTTCAACCGAGTTTAGTCCGCAACGATGTCCGAGTTTATTCCTCACAGTTTTCAGGGTATTTATATGTATTTTTCATCTGTACATTATCGTCAATATTACTCATTCCTGAATCATCCTGAATCATGACTTCTTCATTGCGTTAGCGGCACTACAGTTTGTTTCAAAGAAACGCTCGAGTTATCAGTGTTCAGTGACAGGTGAAGGGGAATCGTCGTTCACTAAACAAATGCACCGATCTGTGCATTCTTTCCCTTTCGTGAAACAGACTATAGAGTACGTAGATGAAAGAATAGCCTACTACCTACTTGCAGGCGCCTATAAAATTACAGGACTAACTGGACTACTTGCACTGAAGTCTGGTCCAGTTAAGAAATATAATTTTTTCGCGGCGCTGATAACGTGTTCTTGAACTCATCCTTCCCCTCCAACTTCACAATGCCCATTTTCGACGTGTATTGCGGGTTGCAAATTATGTTTCTCAACTGGACCAGACTTTAAGGTGCTATCGTTTCACATGGGTGCAATGGACCGCCATTTTGATTCCTAACTAGTCCGTACATCTTTGATCAACCGTTCGCGAACCGGTGCGAGCGCGTTCGAGAATTCTCGGACTAACTTGGGAATCAAAATGGTGGTCCAGTATACCTCTTGCACGGACTAAACTCGACCACCTGCGCGGACTGAACTCGGAATCACACCCGGACTAAACTCGGCTGCGACATTACCATTTCGGGACTAAATTCGGATGCAGCCCTCGTACCAATCTCGAAAAATCCGTAATTGCTGCAGACCCTTAGCAAAATCGTGATCTCATTTGTTTTAGATTGTCTGACGTTTTTCTAGCGGTCCTGCCAGCATGGGCACCCGTAGAATTTTTTGATGAGGTAGCAATAGAAAATGCTGACTACCAATAATTTAACCCTGATTTTTGTATTTGAATTGAGATTAGTGAATAGTTAGTTAGTGCTATTTACTCAATTTTTCGAGACGAATTCGAATCCGTTGTCAAATTTGAGCTAGAATCATTTTTTGACCCATTTCAACCACATTATCGAATTTATCTTGGGAACGGAGCGTCACCGCCAAATTTGAACACTGAGTTCGAACTCAACGTAAAAAATTGAGTAGAAAACAGTCTTTAATTTACAATTTTTGATTTTTCAAATTTTGAAAATTTCTCCATTATACATCATGCCTGTTTTGGGGTGAAAAAATTTTCTGAGAGCTTCGGCGTCGGCGCTGGTGCTATAATTAGTCAATTTCTCGAGACGAATTCGAATCCGTTGTCAAATTTGAGCTAGACTCATTTTTTGACCCATTTCGACTACATTTTCGGGCCTATCTCGGGAACGGAGCGTCACCGTTAAATTTGCACACTGAATACGAACTTCCTGGGCCCGGTACACGAGATCACGAGGTGCGTGACTTCGTGGATCTGGTACATGAGACCACGGGGGTCGTGACCTCGTGGGTCCGGTACACGAGACCACAGGGTCGTGACTTCGTGGGTCCAGTACACGAGATCACGAGGGTTAGGACTTCGTGGGTCCGGTACCCGAGATCATGAGAATCGTGACTTTATGGCCCATTTCGACCACATTTTCGAATTTATCTCGGGAACGAAGCGTCACGGCCAAATTTGAACACTGAATTCGAGCTCCGCGTGGAAAATTGAGTGGAAAACTGTCTTTATTAATTCAAAATTTTTTGACTTTACAAATTTTGAAAATTTCTCCAAACTAGGTATCTAGTTACACCACGGCTTTTTTGGGGCGAAAATTTTTTCGGAGAACTTTGGCGTCGGCGCTGGTGCTATTTATTCAATTTCTGAAGGCGAATTCGAATCCGTTGTCAAATTTGAGCTAGACTCACTTTTTGACGCATTTCGACAATATTTTCGAATTTATCTCAGGAACGAAGCGCCGCCGCCAAATTTGAACACCGAGTTCCAAATCAACGTAAAAAATTGAGTTGAAAATAGTCTTGAGTTCAAAATTTTTGATTTTTCATATTTTGAAAACTTCTCCATTCTTTGACCCATTTTGATCACGTTTTCGAATTTATTTCGGGAACGGAGCGTCAACGCCAAATTTGAATATCGAATTCGAACTCAGCGGGAAAGATTAAGTTTAAAAACAGTCTTTAGTTCAAAATTTTTTATTTTGAAAATTTTGAAAATTTCTCCAAAAAATTTTCGAAGAACTTCGGCGTTGGCGCAGGTGCAAATTACTCAGTTTCTCGAGACAAATTCGAATCCGTGTTCATGGCCGCCCGCAGAATATTTTGGAGGATAGCAAGAGAAAATGCTGACGACCACAATTTGACCCTGATTTTTGTATTGGAATTGAGATTAGTGAATAGTTACATGGGCAATGAGTCACTGGCTGATAACTGAAAAAACGAACATGTGCAGTCTCTATATTTTATGTTGATGAATGTTAATAAACGTATTATTGAACGATTTAATTACACAAATCACAGATATCCCTAATGATGTACAAAAAAAAAAAATAATTAAAGCTTATGCGGTAGCGGTTGCTACCTCCGCTACTTCCTGCGGGCGCCCATGCCTGTCCCAGAATAGTAGTACAAATCTTTTTGCGTCTAACATCTGACTTCTTTTTTAAGGACCCCAAGAATTGTGCAGTTTTTGGTACGCGAGAGACTTCAGCAAAATCGTTTTTTTCTGTTAACCACCTGACCTTTTTTCAAAGGCCCTTATCAGAATCTTGCTATTGTTTGATTTTTTTGAGAGGAGGGGCTATCAGAATTGATGCGACCTTTTTCCAACCCTAAGAATAATGGGGTCCGTTACAAGGTTTACTGACTGGACCTCTGTCCTGGATTCGTCAGTAGGAAACGGATATCGGATTTCGTTTACTGGGCCTTACCGTGACAACAGCCAGCGGAATTTCGGTGAGCAGGAACACCGTGACGACGACGATGAGCATCAGCGTCGTGCAGTTCGAGTCCCGCAGCTTCTTGCACTCGCTTTTGCGGTTCTCTTTGAACAGCTTGTCTCGCTTCAGCTGAGCCTCGCGCATCGCCTTGAACAGCAGCAGGTTTAAAATTACCAATGATATGCAAGGTCCGACGTGGACGAAGATCACCCGAAACGAATAATAGACGATGAAGTACATGTTCAGCGTCGTGGTATCCTCCAGCCAGTGAGCGAACTGAATCTGAAACAGATATGTCAGTCCGGCAATTGATTAAAATTTTAATCCTTTCCGTACCTAAATTCAATATTAATAATAAAATATAAGATGCATATAGGCGAACTGAAATCGAGAAATTTTACACGTGAGACATTATTGTTGAGAAACAACATGTTCAGAGTTAGCATCACTTTTTTCCATTTGGCTTTTGCAAACTTTGTAGGATGCGATCCTGAAGAAAATAAGTTTCGAAAATTTCTTACACTCTCAATGGCAAGATCAAGATTTTTCCCCGATGCCTAAAATCCCACCAGTTACCCGGGTAACTAAAGGCGAACAAGGGTAATCTGAGGGTAACCGAGGGTAACAAATGGGTAACTAATGGCGTAGTATCCCGCCAGTTACCCGGGTAACTGAAAGGGGAACGAGGATAATCTGATGGTAACAAATGGGTAACTTTTCCGCGGGTAGCTGGGTGACTAGACGGTAACTGACTGCGCATCGGGTCCAATCTTTTGTAACATAAATACAAATATTTGATCGTCTTTCAGCGCACGCTCTCGTCCAATGCATCCATCTCATAGGGTAGCTCCTGCTATCAAGATAATGATTCAGATTTCGTGGCATCTAGAAAATAAATTGTGAATTAATAACTGCACACTATCAATCTTACCCTGTTTTTAAGATCTTCAAATCCTACAGCTTCAACCACACACAAATATTTCACTATTTATATCTATCTACAGCCTATAAAAATGGTAGAATGAGAGAATGAAAAAAAAAATCATTACCAACCGGCACGGTTGACTTTTTTTATATTTACTAAAAGAGTATGCATTCATCTTTCCAACAAGACCGACATGAGCGCTGTAGCTTCGATAGTTCAGCCGCTAGATCGCGTGACTGTCAAAAAACGTAGTTATCAGTAGGGCTGTCAAAAATATGCCTAAGAAACAGGTGAAATATGCGCATATTTTATGCTTTTTTTGTCGCTAGATATGCCGAAAATATTCTCTAAAAAGTCGAAATATTCTAAAATATGCTGCTCTAATTACTGTAATATGGGTATCATTTTGGACGGGGAAATGAGTAGATCACAACGACAACGTTGTTTCAGGGAGTTTCCCCTACTGGCGCGACAAACAAAAGTGAACCAAACAATGTTGCCACAACCGACAACTTTCATTTTTTCCGACGATTTACGACGTACCAGTGCTGTTTGCAATAAAGTGAAAAAAAAAGTAATAAATATGACATAGAGTAGTCGTGGTTGTTCAATAAGTCCAAAAATGAACAAATTTAGAAAATTTAATAAAAATATGCTCCAAATAATATGCCGGAAAAAAAAACACGAATATGCAATTATGCCGAAATATGCTTTAAAATATGCAATTTTAAGTAGGGCTTATTTTATTCAGAATTTTATGTTTCGCAAAGATATCTTCAAAATGCTCAACTTGCTTCACAGAGGAAAAATACGCAAAAGCATACGTCATATGCAGAGATTGAGTGGGGAAGAGATGCGAAGGTACGGGATCGTTGGAGAAAGGCGGGGTGGAGGCCTACGCCCATCAACGGGCATGTACATTGTAATTGCTCTATAAGTTTATGCAAAAACGACTGTAAAATAAAATAAATAAAATAATAATACTTTTGACAGCCCTATAGTTATCAGAGTTACCCCAGGATTATCAATGTTACCTCCGATTATTGGCGTACAATTTTTCAGCGTCCAACTTCGTGTTTTTTCCCCCACGGATTCTAATGATTGGATGGACCTCCGGTTTTCGACATTATTATTGATTTTTCCTCCTCTATAACATTTGAAAGGTCACCTACGAGTAGCAGAGCCTATTGTAATCACTATTTTTATCTTCTTCTTTTCTTCTCAATTCAGTTACAGTTCAGTTCAGTGGCGCGTCATTTCAGATGCGTAGTTTTTGGTAAAGGAGAAGGTACAAACGTGGTACATCTCAGGTTATTTTGGGTGGAAAGTGACGCGCTCTGTCGGAACATACCCAGAAATGTAGTTCATATAACTAAAGACAGTATTAATCTATGCGCAAGATAATATCAATGCTTCTTTCTGAATAGTTGTAGATTCTTTGTTTCGCTCATATCAAAAATTTTTCTTCGGTATCAGTACTCTGATTTTTTAACAGAAAAATTTCGGCAGCCTGCAATCTCACTCGTAACAAGCCAAGTTTGGTATCATCCGAAAGGGTAAAGTGTCCCGAACAAATTGTAAAAGTAAGTTGAACATAATTTACCTTTTTCTCCTGATTTATTGAGATTTATGTAGTGGCAGTTTCTATAAAAGGGGGTAGCTTTGTCCATCCAACGAATTTCAAGTAATGGACAGTACGCAATAGAGGAATGAATGCCTATTCCAACGAGCTATCGGCGAGATTTGTAGCATTTTTTGTTCCAGAGATGATACAAGCGGTCAAAGATGAGTGTAACGAGAATGCGCGAAAACACGTTTTTGGGGAAAACGCGTTCAAAGTTAGACACACCTTTTTCTCCCACTCCGTCATGCGGCCATAACTCGCCGCGGAATCACGTTACCAGCCTCGACGAGGGCTTGTTGGAAAGGTAATGTTTCGCTCTTCTGCATGGTAACAATTCAGGACATCGGATCTATTCGTGAGCTCCGAAAACCCACGAAGAAGCGAACGCAGGCATTCGCATTCGTTTCTCATTCTCTTTCACAATTCTCTTTGTCTCTCTCCCTTTTCTCTCTGGTGCGTGTAACTTTTGTCTCTTCGTTATTGCGGCGTTTTTTCTATAGAAATCAACGAGAATCTCAAAATTGAATTTTTTGACCAAAAAATTTCGTTTTCTTTTTTTGCGTTTTCTGAAACCTCGATCAATCGACAAAGTTACCCCTTTTTATAGAAACTGCCACATGTAGGTGCACGCAAAACAAGTGCGGGTAACGTGGTACTCCAACATATGGTAGAAAATGATTTTTTTACCATAAAACCGCTGAAAAGTTATTTTGTATGTAAAAAATTAAGAAAGTGGTCCGATAAAAATATGATTGATGTGATTAAAGATGTACAGGCGAAAAGAATGGGTTTAAAGAAGGCTTGTAAAACGTATACTGTACTTTACTTGTAATCGAAATAAATTTCATGTTCCGAGATAAAACTGTTTTTTTTTGTTTTTTTTTTAAAGTGGTACCTACCACATTTGTACCCAGAAATCTCGAAGGTCGATTTTCGAACTTTTTGGAAAAAGCTCAATTTCTTGAAAAGTAATTGAGGTAATTGAAATCTGATATAGAAGGGTTATGGGCAAGGGTTTCCACTACCGATTCCACTATTTACTTATTCAGTTTGAAATGACCGGTGGTTTTCAGCACTGAATAACAAAATGGGGTACCACGTTTGTACCTTCTCATCTAATATTTTTTATTGATCCGAGTTACAGTAGTTCAGTTCAGTGGCACTTTATTTCTGAGAAATCAGTTTACTGAAAATAATAAAAGTAGTTATAAACAACGATTTCGATTTTATCAGAATCGGCAACAAGCCTCTTGTGATTACATATTTTCCCTTCATTTTTATTTTTCTTTCTTTTTCAGTAGTGCTCTTTGAACTGATCTTCATTACCATGCCTGAGTCATTGTTTTCAGATTTCAGTGTGTATAGAGCCAAGGAGATAAAAAAAAAAAAAAAAAAAAAAAAAAAAAAAAAAAAAAAAAGATGATATAGCCCGTTCATTGGATTTAGAAGAGGTAAGTTAAGCTGCTTGCTAATATAGGTATAAAATGGGTTGTCAGTTTGATAAGTGTACAATTCGGTTTAATCGTGCCAAGTAGAACATGGTCAGTAGAAAATTCGTCTTGTTAGTAGTACATTCTCTTCGCAGTAGCAGATGTTGCATATCTGAGTGAACGATATAGGATTTTCTGGCCTTCTCAGTGAATTCTCTAACGAATGATACGCGTTGTTCGTGAATTCTGATCAGATCGGGATCAAGTGAAACGTGTTCCTTTGAGAGAACTATTTCTGTGGTACTCTTATCAGTAAATTTTCCAAGGAATAATGCGATATGAATTATGTCTCCCTCTCTGTGGGGAATGTGGGAAAATGCGATGAAGCAAATGAACTAACAGGAACAAGTAGCACATGAACAATTAGCTAGTGAACAAGTACAGGACAAAATCTTAATATTTGATGCCCAGGGAGTATTTTGTAAATGTGTATATCAGAACTCAAGATGCAAAACTGTATACATATTAGGTATTACAAGAAACATCGAAGAGAAATACTACAACAGAGACTCCAAATTTATCAAGCAAAACGAGAAGAACTAAGGAAATGTTAACGTGAACAATTAAAAAATGACCTCGATTGCATGTGTAAGTAGCGGTAGATTATTTTTCGATGGTTCTACGTCAATTCTGAGTTACGCACCAGTTATGAGGAACAAATGTACTTCCAATGTTCTCAAAACTGCATGACCATTAACAAGTTTTGATAGTATTGGTGATAATCTGGGTTGGGCTTGTTCAAATTGTAAACGTCATGTGAATCAAAATAAAATTCCTCACTTGAATCGAAATAAAATGTTTCCTTTGTCTTTAACGCATGAAGAATTACGATGTCCTATGATGCCACCAGAAGTGGTTGAATTAAATAATACAGAGCAGTTGAATCTTTAAAGCTAAAATGCAGGTAAAGTACTAAGCTCTACGGGATAAGACAAAATATATGCCCGAAAGAAAGGTTTATTTCAGGAATCGTTGAGAATGAGACTCTTCGCTTGTTGATCTTGATATTTGCTGCGCGACTGCAGTCTGCAGCTTCGCAGTTTGGAGCTTTGAACTGACTTTGAACAGTTGCAGCCGACCCTCTTCGAGTAGCGAAGCTGCTTGTTCTTTTCTTTTTTCGAAAAATCGTTTTCTCTCCTATTCAAGGCGGCTACCAGCATGTGGCATTCGGCTAACATTTGGCAAATAAACAGATGGAAACAATGTAAAAATGTTCGCCGAATACTTTTGTAACCATATCCGCGGAAATATTCGTTTCACCCGTGGACGTGGAACTTTGCAGATATTACTTTTAAAAAAACACAACTAAACTGGTTATCTTATATCTGTAGCATCCTACATGAGGATACAGCTTTTAAAACTCTCGAAGAAATGAGATATTTGAAAATTCAGTTACAACAGTGAGCATACCAGCTATACGAATCACGTGTCATAGTACCTTCTTCTTATCTTCTTCTTCTTCCTTCGACGTACCTCCGAGATGAAATAAGAAAACGACACCCAATCGAAAGTCACACAAAGAACGAAATTGAAAAATTCAGTCGGCCATAATTTGAACATTTACAACGGTGACTATTTTCGTTGGAAGTCCGGGCAAGCTGTGGCTATAACATTATTGTCCTCGACTCGAGTAGCCAGACGTCTGGCACGAATGGCTAACATCCGCCAGACCACTAACGACCCCGCGAACACGTTGAAGAACATCGTCTTAACGGCGCGTCTTCTACGCCCCGCACGCTCACATTCACCAACCTGCTGGGCCATTTCGAAAATACTGTATTCGTAATTCATGTCGAAGTGGAGTATAAATTTCGTGGTGACTCGACTAATATAATTTTCCGAATAGATTATAACCGCACGGTGTAGATACTCCAACAAACAGCATTCGAAGACAAAAAAGGAGAGCAAGAGAGAGAGAGAGAAAGAAGAAAACAAAAAGAAAATATGATCTATGCCCGCCTCTCCCTCTGTCGACCGCGACTTGGAAAATTTCGAACTGTATTTGCGCCAGCAACGAAACATAGGTCACAGGGTCATTCATTCGAAAGACGAAAGACGTCTCAAAGTTTACGATTTATAATTTTCGAACTTAAATTAGCTTCGCCGGATTTTCGCGAGCGAGATTATTATCTCGCGGGGAGAACACGTTTTCGTGACGTTAACTGACAAAACAAAAACACTTACTGTCTAAATAAAAAATGGATTTTGTCTCGCCGTTTTTTTTTTTCACTCTTTCTCTTTGCAGCCTTTGATTAACTATAAGAGCGAGAACGAAAAGAGGGTACGGGGGAAAGAATGCGGAAATATTTATCTCAAATAACAACGTAGTTGTATATTTCGATGGAGATAAGCGAATTTTATTTTACAGGGCGAAGTTGTAGGAAAAACAGCTATAGCAGTAACGCGCGGTCAATTGGCTGAGTTTCCATATTCGATCATTTTCAATTGTTTATCAAGTATTAAAATTTAATAATTAGTACTGATTAATCTATCAGACTTAATTAATCAGCTACATGAATTATACAATTTTTTTAGATTATTCACTTGACCTTTTAATTCCCACTCCTGTGTAACATTGCAAGGTATCTGTTGAACGTGAGAACTTTAATTTCTTGCCGTTTTCTAGCCTACATTGCTACAAGCCCTCCCAATGTACGTGTAAGACTCAGAAATTGTTTTATTCATTTCTACAGGGCGATGCATGCGAATAATAAACTTTAATTCGTAGTAATACAAGTAACAAATATAACAAAGTGACTTTTACTTCTCCTTTACTGAAACACATTTAAAAACCCTATAAATCAGAATAAAGAAAATAAATAATGATTATAACGAAAAGTAAGTGTAACTTCAATTTCTTCTGAAAAAAAAAAACAGTGACAGAAAGACTGAGAGAAATATTAGTGAAAATTACCAAGTTCTGCATTAGAGGAATTTTCCTTAAAAATAAGTAATGACAATAACAAAAAGTAACTTCGGTTTCTTCTTTGCAAATACTTGAAGAAGTATTAAACGAAAGTAACAAACTTCTGTACTAGGGGAATTTTCTCTAAAAATAAGCAATGACTGTCATAAAAAGTAATTGAAGTTTCTTCTTTAGAAATGTTTAGTTGATATATTTGAAATCATCAACTTTCAGCACCTAAGAAAATATATACCGAAAGAAATATCAATAAAAGTAGCCAACTTCTACAGCAGAATTTTCCTATTATTTAAACCAAATCCATAATTTTTTAAAACAAACAATGAAAAATTGTCTTACAGTTAGTGAATAAGACAAAAAGTACCCCTCGTTTCATTTTAAAAGTATTATGTTTACCTCCGCAGCTTCTTTTCTAAGAAAGCTATATTTCTTCATCGTGTTAAATTATTATTCTTTTCGCTCTTCTATCCTCTGCTTCCGTGCTTCTAGAAGAAATAGCTGCTGGTTCAGTTTCTTTTTCTCATCTGCTTCATTTTCATTTTCTATGTACATATATTTTCAAACTTTTTCTTCTTTTACTTAAGGCATTACGAACATATTGGATCATTGATGGTGCGGTATATCCATTCTTTTCATATCAAAATTGTTCTCTTCCTTTACTGAATCATACACAATGCAATACGCAAGAGGAATGGCCCTGGGGCCGTAAAACGAAAAAGTCTTCAACGATATAATAAAATAAAAAAAGTGCCAAGAACCTGGAGGAAAAGCCGAATACCGATGCAAGGACCTCTGACTTAAATGAATTTATTGAGTTGTGCTGCCTGGAGTCATGCAATAAGGTACTGAATAACCTGGGTAGGACACTCGACTTAGTATTAACTAATATTGTAGAGACCAGGGTTTATCAAGAAGAATCACTAGTACTCCAATCAGATAGAAGTCACCCACCTCTAAGAATCACATTCCCAGTAGCTTTCAAAAACTGCACAAACCAAAAAAGAGCCTCAATGAACGACAATAGTAAGTTTCTCAACTATGCCAAAGCAGACTTTTTAAGCATGTATTGTAAGTTTCGGAACATAAACTGGTTTCCTCTTTATACGATCGAAAATAGTGACAGCGCTGTCGCGTATTTCAGCGAACAAGTTCAAAAGGTGATAACAGATACAGTCCCACTCAAAGAAAAAAGAAACAACTCTTATCCTAAGTGGTTCACTTGTGAACTGGTTCAAAATTTAAGGAAAAAGGAAAAGTACCGTTTCAAGTTCAAGCAAACAGGAAACAATATGTATCTTTTAGCGTTTCAGGACCAACGGAGAAAAGTCAAACAGTTGATAAAGAAAGCTCGGAAATCTTTCGAAATTAGTGCAGAGAACAGTATAAAAGAGAATCCCAGACGATTCTGGTCTTACGTTAACAGTAAAAGAAAAAAAGGAATAGATGCAAACACATATATATGTATAATGGGAACACCATCTACTCAACGAAGGGGACAGCAGCCGCGTTCGCTGAAAATTTCGCTTCTGTATTTTCCAAATCACAGACAGCTACAACTTCCGGGTCATTATTTTCTGGAAAATCCCACGTAATTATACAACTAAAAAATATTTCTTGTTGGGAGGTCGATAAAGCCTTACAACTTATAAAACCCAAACGCACATTAGGTCCTGATAATATACCCCGTACATATACAAGGCTTGTCGAGAATTCTTTGTAAAACCGTTAATGTATACATTTAATTTGGTAATACGAACATCAACGTTTCCAAAAATATGGAAAATATCCAGCGTAACACCAATCCCTAAAAGGGACAATATAAACGATATTACCAACTATAGGCCAATATCAATCTTACCAATACCTGCAAAAGTCTTTGAATCCATAATATATAAAAAAATTTATGAACAGGTCCGGAACCGAATCTCCAATTGCCAACACGGTTTCAAAGAAGGTAGATCTGTTGTGACTAATTTAGGATCGTTTGTAAACTATAGATCATCTATCCTTGACCAAAACATTCAGGTAGAAGCAATCCACACGGACTTTCAAAAGGCCTTCGATAAAGTAGACCACAGAATTTTAGTTCACAAATTAAGTGAAATTGGATTCTCCGACCAGCTCTCGGCACTATTTTCCTCATACCTTTCTGAGAGACAGCAATGTGTTCTCTATAAAAAAACAAAATCTAAAATGTTTTCATGTACATCTGGAGTACCCCAAGGATCAAATCTTGGCCCCTTTCTTTTCCTTTTATTCATCAATGATATAACACAACATGTTAGGCACTCCAAAATACTTCTTTATGCGGATGATCTGAAACTATTCAAACGGATACAAACGATATATGATGCACAGCTTCTCCAAGAGGATCTTGACGCAATCACAACTTGGAGCGAAAAAAACAAGCTTCCGTTTAATAAACAAAAATGTGTTACAGTTACGTACACAAGAACAGTTAACTCGATTGGTACTATACCTACATGATAGGAGAATATGAACTCACATCAGTAACTGAAATAAAAGATCTCGGGGTCATTCTTGATACCAAATTAAATTTTAAAATGCATATCAGGCAAGCGGTTAGTAAAGCAAGGAAAATGGTCGGCTTTATTATCCGAAATACATCTAATTTTACCGATATAGACACTATAAAAATGTTATACTACTCATTGGTTAGATCTCATCTTGAATTCGCCTCCGTGGTATGGAGTCCAGCTACTGCTGATGCAATAACTTTGGTAGAAAATGTACAAAAGCGCTTTTTAAGATACCTATACTACAGGCATTTTTCTTATTATTGTTATTCGATCACATATTCCGAGTTGCACCAAGGGTATGAAACTAAAAGCCTAAGCGGAAGAAGGAACATAGCGGGCCTGGTCTTTCTACACAAAATAATTCATAACAAGATAAATGAACCGACGTTACTTGAGAATGTAAGAATACGTATACCAAGTTTCAATAGTAGAAGGACCGACGTATTCTTACTTCCGGTGACTCACACTGGTCATTTTATAAATGCTCCATTCAACCGCATTATGAAGGTGTATAACAACATGGTACAATTAGACAAAAGCCTAGATATTCTTGATTCACTGAATCAATTAAAATTTAAACGT
This sequence comes from Acanthococcus lagerstroemiae, assembly GCA_031841125.1. Taxonomy (NCBI): domain Eukaryota; kingdom Metazoa; phylum Arthropoda; class Insecta; order Hemiptera; family Eriococcidae; genus Acanthococcus; species Acanthococcus lagerstroemiae. Next base: position 34,418,023 of record CM063108.1, on the reverse strand, counting down.
GGCATCAATGACTTCTTCAGCTGAGCTTTTCTGTACAACTAACCCTTTCTTCGAATAATTATCTATATTAATTATCTATATCAATTCTTCTCGTCCGTTTCCTCAGTTGTGTTGGTTTAAAAGACCCCAAGACGGGGCTAAGTATCGCTGGGAGTGAGATCACGGGGGTGGCCTACAACTGGCGGGTGGATGGGGTAGGGACACGGGGGAATGGCTGGCGATATGAAAAAATACATATCTTATTTTTCACTATTTTTTTATTTCTCATTATTATTATTATTTTTTATTTATTTATTAATTTTTTTAATTAATTTATTTATTTTTATTTATTTTTTATTTTTATTATTTTTTATTCTTTTTCTCTTTCAGTTATCTTTTTCCTCTTTTTTTTTTTAAAGTTACTTTTTCTTTCCTTTTTTTTTCCCTCTTTTATTTTTTATTTCTTTATATACTTACTCAGATACATGCATTCAGAACTTTTTGTAAACGCCCCCACTGTAATTGGCCATCAGGCTGTTGTGGAGGACTAATTATCAATAAATCAAATCAATAAATCAAATCTTGAAACCGGGTGAAGATCCAGAATCCCCAGCGAGCTATACAGACCGATCTCGCTGCTCAGCCACTTGATGAAAGCCTTCGAAAGAATAATTAGGAACCGGTTAACATGCACCGTTGAAGAAAAGCTAAAAAAAGACCAAGCAGGCTTTCGAGCGGGGAAAAGCAGCAGCGACCAGATGCTAAACCTAACCCAATTCATCGAAAAAGGGTATGAAGAAAAACTCATAACCGGGGTGCTGCTGTTCATCGACCTAACAGCCGCCTACGACACCGTAAATCACAACTTGCTAATTAAAAAATTCTATCAGATGACAGAAGACTACAAGCTCACAATTCTGATGAGAGAGAGCTCCTCACAAATAGAAGATTCAAAGTCAGATTTCAAAATAAAGAAAGCAGTTGGCGACTCCAAGGAAACGGATTACCGCAAGGAAGCGTATTGGCTCCAATGCTCTTCAATATCTACACAAATAGGTTCGTTTTTGCTGATATAACCTCGCAGTTGCGGCTCAGGATGAAACTCATATTGAAGTACAAGAGCACCTACAACAAGCAATTGGAGAGTTGAACGATTACTACGAGGAAGATGCCTTGAATCCAAATCCAGCCAAAACAGAAGTGTGCTCACTCCACCTGAAGAGTGCAAAAGCAAGATGCAAGTTGTCACTGAACTGGAACGGCTGCCAAATAAAATTAGGTATAACATTGGATCGATCACTCACGTTCAGAGCCCATTGCGAAGGCCTAAGAAAGAAAACCGAAACAAGAAATAACCTCATACAAAACTTGGTGTTAACAAAGTGGGGCACAGCCCCGCATGTACTCCGAACATCAGCTCTGGCTCTATCTTTCGCGGCTGCTGAATACGCCTGTACATCATGGAGCCGGTCAAGTCACACAAAAAAGGCGGACATAGCACTGAATAACACTTGCAGAATTATCACCGGCTGTTTAAGACCATCCAAAGTCGACAACATATATAAGGCTCTAGCGGAATAGCTCCACCACCGATTCGAAGGAAAGTAGCAGAAATGCGAACAAAAACCTCGGCTTTGACGGACCAAAGAAATATGCTCTACAACCAATCCCCGCCAAAAGTTCGCTTGAAATCAAGGAGACATTTTTGGAACGAAAATAGCTCATTATTGGAGGATCCAAGCAAACATCGGATACAGCTATGGGAACAGCAACAGCAACAGAGAAACGTTTGCGAAGAAATCAAACCCCGAAGCAACTTGGACTGGAAATCGTGGATAATGCTGAATAGAATGCGGGCGGAATGCGGACGAACAAAGAAAAACCTATTGGAGGACGATCCATACTGCGATTGTGGTGCGGTGCAGGACGAAGAGCACCTCTTAAAATGTCCATTAGTTCAGACGGACATAAGCATGGACGACCTTTGGGGGAATACTACTGGAGGCGAAGCCAAGAAAGTGGTGGATTACTGGAACGGAAAAATATAGCGAGACTCCGGAAACGATAAAAAGAAGAAGACTATAGTATAAAGCTCCCCTCGGCCACTGATGCGATGCTCGAAAGGGTAGTTTCCGGGGCCGGGGTGCGGTGTCATAGAGACCACTCTGGCACGCGTGCATCGCCATGCGTCCCACCACACCACTATAGTATCAAGCTGCCGATAGTAGAAAAGTATGGGGGAAAATAGAAGAGGCCTTTGCCCATTCAGGAATCGGTATACATATATGATCAAAGCTTAACATTTTCATAGTTACATTTATACCCATTCATACCATTAAAAGGCTGTAAAATGAAAATAATAATAATAATAATAATAATAATAATGAAAATTTGGATGGTACGAAATTCTCATGAGAGACTTCGGCAGATCTTGAGGGCTCAGCTCTCATGCTTCCTTTTCGATATTCATCTCCGCTCTTTAATACCCTTACACCAGATGGATGAGAAGTACTTTTAAGGGAATCAAAGTAATGACGAGAACAACTCGTTCTGTGAAAACACGACGGCCTGTTGCTTCGACCGGCTGTATTTCATTTCGAAAACGGGACCAAGGTGTTTCGGAATTTTTAATTTCACGTTTCGTTTTGTCTCCGCTACGCCGGCGTTTTATTATTTTTACGACGAGCGAAAATGAATATTTCGAAATAATCGACTTCGTTGTTTGGAATCACAATATTACTTTTGATAATGACGCCAAGAGGGAAGATTTCGCGCTATAAATGGTTTCGGTATATTATTTCCCATCAACTCGTCGCCCGTGCCGGGTGAAAAATGGGGAAAAAGTGGCTAATTCCGCTGTCCCGCCAAATCGGAACGAATGTTTATTTTCGCTCGTCTACGCGGTTTTACCGAGCTGAATTTACGAGCGTCGGGTAATTGCAATCGCGAGTCGAAAAATACGAAGAAATTGTACGTACAATAATGTCTCCTTTTCGTTTTCGAAATAAGCCGGGCCGCGCCGCGTGAGTTTTGCGACTTTCATTTCGAAATGGGCAGCAGCGCGGCGCGGGGCCGGCACTCCAGCGTAGCTGGAAAGCTAAAGGGGTGCGCGGGCGTGATGGTCAAAGACGAAAACGGTTACCACCTGTACGTGTGTGCTGAGGTTTTCTTTATTTCTTCGAATCGTGCCGATAAACAGAGCCGGCTGCGTTGTGAGCTTTACACGTTCCGCTGAGGGTAACGATCTCGAATTCCGGCATTTGAACTTCACAGTGCGTAGAATACAGGTACACGAGGAACTGTGCCATACGAGGGAGGAGTGGGGTAATTTGGCCCCTTTGAAAATGGCCCTAACAGTATTCTTTCCATGTTAGGAGTATATTTGCAATATTTCTATTTTGCTTCCACATTATCTATAATTCATCAGTTTTTCTGTCTCAATAATATTTGAAATTTTGGCACAAGTTCTCAGAGAGAGGCTCCGCATATCCGGAATACCGGATCCCCAGTCAGAACCTAGTTATGGACATCTGAACTACAAACAAAATTGTGCGGGGTGGGTTGAGGTTAAAAGTGGTACCATCGTAAGCGAGATGTGAATCAGGGTTGAACAAATCACAGAGATCATGAAAAACATAGGGTCGAATCACGGATCATGGACAGTTGATGACAAAATGATTCTCGTTACCGGGTACAATAAGTTGAGAGAGAATCATTCGGATCAACTTTGGGACCAACATTAGTGATGGGCGGTTCGCTTTATGTAAATGACTCAGTTAACTACTTCTCGGCCCCTCACATGAACTACTTCAATCGTTCATTCGTTCAGTAGATTCAGTGTTGCCAAGTGGGTGGAAAAATCCAGGGACGTCGTGTGGGGGTGGTACACCCCACGCATTTCATACTCGTCGGCATTTCATTGACATTTTTAGTACTTCGTCGGCAATTCTACAGTCGGCAAAAAAAGCGCACATACGCACCCTTGACCGTCTGTCGGAAAATTTTAATAAACCCCCCCCCCCCCGCAGAATACAAGATCGCGCCGTCCCTGGAAAAATCCACTCTTGAGTAGACTTTAAAGAAAAATTCACCCTGGGGTGGCTTTTAGGGTGGATTTCTTGAAATGGGTGGATTTTTGACCCTCCTGGTGGATTTTAACTCAATTTATACCACCGCACCTAAAGAATTAACATCACTAAAGCATTTCTGCCATGATTAGGGATTTTGACGTATGTATTTCCACCCAAAAATGTCCCGGAAAAAGGACCTAAAGCTCACGTGTATATGGATCTTTTCCCAGGAGATTCTCAAGTGTACATACGTCAAAATCTCGTATCACGGCAGATTTGTGTACATTGAAAACGGAAAACTGTGTGGTTTGTTTCTAATCTCGAGTGTATTAGGTCCTTTTTGAAAGACCTGTTAAATGAATGATAATAATATGGTATCTATTCTGCGCGATGTTTTTCATCTGTGGCACAGTGTTTGTTTTACCTTACAGATTTAAAGATGAATTTTGTAGGCTAAAATAAAATGCTGTAGCCTAATAATGATAATGATGAAGTTATTTCCATTTCCGCCCTTTATTAGATTACGCACAGTATTGAAAGAAAAATTTATGAAAAAATACTGATAAGAAAGAACAATAATAATAATAATAATAATAATAATAATAATAATATTTATTTATTTGAAGCCCTCCGGTCACAGCCAAAATGGCCAATTACGACTGGGGGCTTCACCTTGACAGGATTTGAAAACAAAAAGAAAAAAAAGAAAATTTTTTTAAGAAGTTACATGATATACTCGTATCTAAGCAAAACAAACAATGAAACTAACAAAAAAAACAACCAATAAAAAATGAACAAAAAGAAGAAAAAAACTAAAAATGAGAAACGAACGGGAGAAAGATCGCTATCTGCCCCCATCCCCATACCGCAGTGCCCATCCCCACATACGCGCTCAAACCACAATCAAGTCAGTCCGTGGCTAGAGTCAGAAACTATTATAGTTGTCAATCAAATATTTTATAAACTTGCTGTTTGAAGGCTGATTTGTTTATCGAGTCGAGTACATCAAGGTGGTTATGAATTCTACTAACATTGTTATATAACTTCAGAACTCGAGCGATGGGGGAATTAGACAAAATTTGTGTACGTGAATAAGGGATTGTAAAGAGATCAGTGCTACGACTATTGAAAGTAGGTACGCGAATTCCAATTTTTTCAAGTAAATGTGTGTTGCGTTTTTCAAACTGTATTATCCCGTGTAGGAACAATAACGAGAAAATGTCCCTACGACCCCGAAGACTTTTTATTTCATAACCCTGAAGTAGTTCCTTATATTTAATTGAGTAAGTGTAATAGGAAAATTACTTATAATACAAGTATATTAAAAAACGTTTCTGCACTTTCTCAATGGTTTTGATCATTTCTGCCGTGAATGGATTCCATACAATTGCCGCGTACTCAAGATGAGGTCTTACAAGCGCAAGGTTTGTATTGTCTGAATATCTCTAAAGTTCACCGCATTCCTAATAAGAAACCCTAGCACTCTTCTTGACTTGTTGACTACTGTGCTGATATGTCTTTTGAAGGCTAGTTTAGAGTCTAAAATCACCCCTAAATCCCTAATGTCACTATTCTTAGCAAGGATATAATTGTCCATTGTATATTCGGTAGGGGCAGGCAACAATTTTCTTGTGTACGTGACAGAGGAACATTTTTTTACATTAAAAGATAATTTATTGATTTTACTCCAGTTTACCAGAGCGTTGAGATCTTGTTGTAACAGTTCCCTATCCATAGTTCCACTCACTTGCCGGAATAGCTTCAAATCATCCGCATATAGTAAGACCTTTGAATATTCTATATGTTGCGTAATATCATTAATGAATATGAGAAATAATAAGGGACCTAGATTAGAACCTTGAGGAACACCAGATGTGCATGTAAATTTACGGGAGGTAGACCCCCTGTATGTAACATATTGCTGTCTATTGGTCAAATAAGATGTGAATAGTTGTATTAATGATTTAGAGAACCCCATTCTTGTCAATTTACCAATAAGAATCTTGTGGTCAGCTTTGTCAAACGCTTTCTGAAAATCTGTATATATTGAGTCTACTTGAGAATTTTGATCCAGAATATGAGATGTGTAGTCCACAAAGGACACTAGATTTGTGATGGTTGATCTACCTTCCGAGAAACCGTGCTGATGATCAGTAATTTGGTTCCGAACTTGCTCATATATTCTCTTTTATGCAATATAGACTCAAATATTTTAGCAGGAACTGTGAGAATAGATATAGGTCTGTAATTAATAATTTCGTTTATTTGGTCATTCTTAGGAATGGGAGTAATAGTGGATACTTTGAACAAATATACCAAATTATCAATGCGGATTCAGCTGCAACATTAATCAAAGGTGCTGAATACTTTGTATTTTGATCATGTAGAAGAAAACAGCATAATTGGATTTTTTTGCTCCGTGTGAATTTTTTGTAACGAGCTGGCGGTGGATTTTTGAGATTTTCACCTGGCAACACTGAGTAGATTTGAAGCAAATAGAGGAATGAACGGATGAACGAAGGAACTGAATAAAGGAAAGATACAAAGAGAAAAGAAATAGAGAAGCTATATTAAGAACTCTATAATATTACCAGCTGACTGAAGTATTCAATCTGGGAATTGTGAAGTGTTAGCTGTTAGGACCTTTTTTGAAAATTTTTAGAGTTCAAGAGTTGACACGTTTATAGAGAGAAGCAGAGTGTGATTTCATTTTTCTAACACTTCAGACTCGTCGCCAATCGCGAAATGTAATATTTTTGCAGCCAAGTTAGGTTTTGTTGTTCGCAAATCATAATTTTTATTTTACTTTAACATTTGAGAAGCGATTTTCCAAAACGGGCTCTGTCCATTTTTTTCGAATCTCGTTTTTTGGCGCCATCTGGTGGAGGATACTGTCAGGCACACACCTACATCATGAAACTACCTATTTGCAGCAACCTCTACAGAAAGCCAGAAGAATTTCACATTAAAAAAGTTGTTCCAAAACGGCCTTAACCAAAGAAAAAAAAACAAAACAAAAAAACTTTTATCATACTGAATTGAATTAACCATCTGCGAAGAAAGACGATCTGACACACGCATCGATTTAAAACCATCATCATCTAAGAAAACCGAATTTGTTAAACCCAAGGATTCTCCTAAAAAACGTACTGCACAAAACCCTTTGGAAAAACCAACGTCACAACGAAAAGATGTTGGAAAACCGAAAGTTGCTGTCGAACCTGAACTTACTGAAACACCAGCAGCAAAAAAGGCATCCGTTAGAAGACAAAATGTTGAAAAGCCTGAAGCCACCTCGACGAAACGACGTCCCGAGTAATTTCTTTTATTTTTGCCGGTACTTTGATACTTTTTTAAACATAAAATTTCAATTTTATTGATGAATAAATTTTTTGATATTTAATAAAACATCAATTTAGTGGATTTTTACTTCGATTTTGCTGAATAATCAATTTTACAGCATTCCATTGTGTTCGAGGTTCTTTTTAGAAGGATACAGGCCGTTTCGGAATGATTTTTAGACATTCACTTAACATTCTGCGGCCTCCGTCCAGGTACCCACCTTCGTGACGCATTCACGAACACATGGCGCAACAAACACGAAATGTTTGAACGAGAGAGGTGTTCCAGTAAGTGTTCTACTAGGCAACCAGTCCATCACTCAAAGATTTTTCAATCACATAACTTCGTGTACCAATTTTTTATGGCCTCCTGTAAAAAAATGCAAGAGTGGACAGAGTCCGTTTTGGAAAATCGCTCCTCATTTGTATTTTTAGAGCTGTTTTGTTGATGATCACTGACAGAAATTAGCGCGGTATTACCTGCGAATGTGGCGTTGATAACTGCTCTACAAGTGGGAAGTTCAGCAGTGAACAATACCTAGAGCAAAGGTCCCCAAGATACTGCCTAGGGGTACCCCCGCTTCAACTGAGTATTCATATGAGACTGCTTCTTCGTAGTGCACAGCACGTTTACGATTCTCTAGGTAAGAGGGCAGAATCTCGCAAATGTTGCCAGGAAGGAATCGGCTCTGGAGCTTTATAGAAGAAGGCATTCGAACCAAACGTGGTCGAAGGCTCGACTCACATCCAAAAATACTGCTTTGCAAAAATTTGTTTGTTCTAGCATCTCTTCGATGATCTTCACAATTCTATGTACCTGGTCTACAACGGCATATTTCTCTTGAAATACAAACTAGTGCTCCGGTTATGACTCCTTTACCACTGAGAAAAGTCTCGATTTGAGTTCGTATGATTCGTTTCATCGTCTTGGAGAGGATAGGCAGGAGAGAGATTGGACGATAAGAAGAGGCAACTTCCGCCGGCTTCTCGGGTTTTGGTATGAGAATGATTTTTGCGATCTTCCGGTGTCGGGGGAAGTATGTACGAGTAAGTTGGAGGACTGTATTGAACAGATATGTAAGAAAAACGATTCCTTTTTTTTTTGTTAGTTCTTTTATGAGCAAGGTTGTTACTTTGTCAAATCCCGGAGTCTTTTTGGCTTTTAGTCCGTCGATGAGTTGGGTGACTTCCTTTGGTGTCGTCAGTTTAAGATGCAAGAACTAATAGAAAATTTGAGTTCTGGAGTTGAGTAAGACTGCGTGTCATGAGGGCTCGAACGTATTTGATAAATGTTGAGCGAAAGCTTCCACAATCTCTTCACTACTTTTAGCCCAGTCGCCAAATGCATCTTTGACAGGTGGGACTCGAGTCTGCGGTTTCTTGATCCCCTTGGTTACCTTCCACAGTGAGTAATTTGAAGATTTGTTGGGCGATAGATTTGCTATTCGGTCCTCAAACGTTTCATTTCGGATTTTTTGAAGCAGCTCCTTCGTCAGTTTGTTCAATTTGTTGTATGAACTTTTATCTTCTGGTCGGCGAATACGTTGCCATAGCTTCCATGTTCTATGTTTCCTGACCATCTTCAGAACCTCCTCCTCCAGGTACAAGATTTCGCGATTTTGAGCGGTGCTTGTTTCTGGCGAAGCCGCCCAGGCGGCCATCAGGATAATGTTAGTAAAGTTGGTGACAGCGACATCTAACTCGTCCGTGGTTGTGAGTCTCACTTTGAGATTGATTTGATTTGACAGTAGTGATTGGAAATGGAATCAGTTTCCTGATCATTGTAGCCCTGACCGTTAAAATCACAGGTGAGTGGTCAGATGAGAGGTTGCATATATTTGAGACGTCGATGTAATTTGGTGAGACTCATTTAACTATGTAAAAGTCGAGCAAGTCTGGAATTTTATTTGCGTCGGTGGGCCAATAAGTTGGCTGTCCCACTGAGATCGCTTCGCAGTTGCAGTTGTTCATTGCTTTGAGTATTTTTCTACCCCTCGTCGAGGTATTGCGGGAACTCCAATGCGTGTTTTTAGCATTAAAGTCTCCTCCGCATATTCATCTGTCACCAAGGAGACAGAAGAACTCTTGAAATGTATCGGCCTTTGCACTTGGCCTAGGATTTGGAGGGCAGTAGACCGCTGCAACAGCTAATTTACTGCCGTTGAGTTTGGTTGAGATAGCCGCGGCTTGGATGTTCGTTTCCTGACACTTGGTAAGTTCGAAGTGTAACAAAGTGTGTTTTGTATGAAAATGGCGACCAACATATGAAAATCTTTCGTTTCTCGTTCATCCTTCATTGTGCTGACAGTTCACAGTTCCCTGAGTCATTTATGAAGAAACGAAGCGAACCTAAAACAAACACTTCTAACTCTTTCATTCGACTCGTTAAACATTATTGAGCGAAATAGTGAAAATGAACGACTGAAGAATTTCAGTTTGAGATGAATCAAAAGAACGAATCGTTCATTGAAAGGAGTAGTTCAAAGGAAGTACTTCATGAATGAACGACACATTAGTAACAAATCAACATACATAACATACGCGTTCGTTCATGCAGACGTATGTTCGTGCGTTCTGAAGATTAGATCACTGTGCTGTGTTGCCGTATCAGTGTTTCGTTTCGAGAACCTATAGCCAGTCCATATGTGCTCGTTACATTTCGTCTGCTCACTATGGACAACAAAGTGTTAAACTTGAGCGAAATTCGTACCATCAAATGGAAAATATAAGAACTATTATGACTTGAGAGAGCAGAACGAGCAAAAAGGTAGTAACTGAGCCGATTCCTAGGACCCCAGGCACCACTCAACGCTTGTTTCAATCACTGAGTGGCGACAGCAAATTACTACTGTCGGAAGATCATAATAAAATGCTCGAAGATCTTATCATTGAAAGGTAGTGAAAGGGGAGATGGCTGATGCTTATGGGAAAGTTTAAGAATGTCGTTGACGAAAACAATCCTTGAAATGTGAAAATAAAGAGCTCAAAGATGAGGTCGGAGTCTTACTGCGGATGTTGAAGAATTGAAGTATCAAATTGTCAAATTGATGAAATGAACCAGTACTCTAGACGAAATGACCTACTAATAACGAGCGTCCCTGAATCACCACATGAGAATCTTCAGCAGCTCTTCACAGGACTTGCAGAGGAACTGAAGGCGCCGATTGGTCATAGAGATATTGATATTATTCACCGCCTCTCTCAACCCCAAGCGTCAAATAAGCCCAGACCAATGATAGCAAAATTTACACGACGGTTCATAGAAAATCTATTGTTACGAACTTCAAGGAAGAAAAATAGTTGGCTGAACGCATCACATCTTGGGCTACCTGGTATAAAGAAGAAATTAAAACACAACATTAAACTTCTTCAATGCTATAAAAGGACACTGAAGTGGGACAGGGCTGAACACTTGGCGATGATGAACAGTAACAGGTGGGCAAAAATAACCTACGACTGGTTTTTGAAAGGGTGGAGGAAAAAAGGGAAAATGGAACCAGATGTAAAGGGTGAAAAGGCCGAGAAGACAAATAATAATATAATATACGTGCGTGCGTGTAAGCCCGGGGGAGATAGGCCAGGGGTATACTATAAATTACTTTAATACTTTCGAGTGTGGTATAAAGGAAGAACAGACCTAACGCTAATGTGGACAATGACACCAAAAGCACGGAGACTATAATACAGGGTGTCTGAGTTTCGGTTGCTAAGCGGGGAGGAATGAATAGTACTTGAATAGACAAAGCAAAAGTGTTATTATCACATTTTGCCTAATCACAAAATTGAAGGCGCCGCATCTTTGTAAAAATCGAGAAATTCACTAATTTTGACCTATTACAAAAATCACGAGTAATGATGTTGCCCAGTCTACAATGATGCCATGGTACAGCACTCACTTAGAGTAACAAAACAAGTTATTACAAAATCCGGCCTCCTCTGAAAATTTAAGCAGGTAAATGGCATCCAAAATTCAGAAATTTCTATTTTTTTACAAAAATTTGCAAGAAGCCTACTTTTACTGAATCCCAACATGAATAACCAAAGGCCGGCGTACAGTTCTCATTATCAAAACTGGTAGTCCTGATTCAGATGAACGAAAAAATCATACCACTATCTCCTTCCAGTTTTTAGAATTTAAAAAGTTAAGATGCGTTGAAGTACTTTCAAATTTCAAAAAAACAGAAAATTTAACTCGCCCTAAAAATTAAACTGTTAGGGGGAAAGCTATTTGGTTTCTAGGCTCCGCTCAAAAGTATGTTTCCCTAAATTCGTAGGCAGAAACAAAAATAAAATAAAACGAACTGGAAGGGAAATGTAAATCTTGAGTTGTGCACACTCTGGAATAGAACTGGAGTTGCTATATCAGTGCTACAAAAATGAGCCAACATTTCGACGTGCGTTGCTTGTGAATTACGAAGTGTAATACATTTCTACACCGCGTAACCGACGACGTTCGACGGAAATTCACGAGAAATTGTGTCATACAGTCAATGGCGCAGCTAGGGGTTTCCCAAGGGGGGGGGGGTGCACAATAAGGTTTTCAAGGGAGAAAAAGTCGAAAATTGTAGTTTTTCTTTATTTTTTATCGCCGATATTAGAGGACTATGTAAAAATATTGAGAGGGCACGTGCCCCCCCCCCGACGCCACACCACTTCATACAGTGGCGAATTTCAGAAGAAAAGCCAAGTCTCTTGCTTCCAGGTTTCAAATTTTTGCAAGAAAACGTCGAGTTTGCAGACATACTAACAGAAGATAAAAGTAAAGCGCACTTTTAATCGGAGGGATAACTGGTACATTCAGTAAGAGTTGATAAATTTTTTGAAATAACTTACTTAAACAATTTATTCTCAATCTGGTAACGTCTCAAATTTTTAGATTTCTTTTATAATGTGGGGAAATCAGTTAGTGTACAGAAGACAAATGCTGCTAAAAAACTGAACAGAATTAAAGCCTGTTGTTAATTTGCAGCAAATGTGCACAAACCATAACAATGGCTTGTCATAAAATGAATCAAGTTTCATTCATCTACTTTCAGCGAGAGGTCTTCTTGTATCCCAGTGCCTATTTTATGGTGGTTAGACAACTAGTTCAACAGATGGAGTCTTCATGTAACGCCAGTCATTCATTCAGGCATAACGACTATTGAAAGTTACAATAAATTAGAAGCGTTTGTAATTTTTCTTTTTCTTCTTTGATCATAAGGTTCATTTTTCGATCATTTCAGAAGCTTCATGAACTTCAACGCGACATAACTTTTTAAATTCTGAAAACTGGAAGGAGATAGTAGTATGATTTTTTGTTCATCTGAATCAGGGCTACCAGTTTTGATAATGAGAAACGCCGGCCTTTGGTTATTCATGTTGAGGTTCAGTAAAAGTAGGCTTTTTGCACAATTTTGTAAAAAAATTGAAATTTTTGAATTTTGGATGTCATTTACCTGCTTAAATTTTCAGAGCAGGCCGGATATCGTAATAACTTGTTTTGTTACTCTAAGTGAGTGCTGTAACATGGCATCATTGTAGACTGGGCAACATCATTACTCGTGATGGGTCAAAATTGGTGAATTTTTCGATTTTTACAAAGATGCGGCGCCCTCAATTTTGTGATTAGGCAAAAGGTGATAATAACACTTTTGCTTTGTCTACTCAAGTGCTATTCATTCCTCCCCGCTTAGCAACCGAAACTCGGACACCCTGTATATTAGAATAATTCTACAAGAGACTGCTTAATCTAGGATGGTCAGATGACCACGCTGCGACGTAGGTGGACTCTGGCTTCATGTGGCGGTCGCTGTTTACTTGTAATTCAGAAGAAGAAGACACGGCTGAGTATTTAGGTCCCTAACTAACTCATGTACCACTAACATAATTTAAGAGAGAGGTTGGAAGAATCCAGGATTGCCTGTCCCCGATCTAGCCTGCCGCCAGACCAACGGTGGGGGTATGCGCTCACCCTCCACACCGTGCAGACCCTTCCGAGCTGAGTCGTCCTGACGATCCCGCTCCATAAAAGGGACACTCGGTATCCCCCCTCAGCGTACACTGAGAGAGCTTCAAGATCGGGAGATCTGCAGAGGAAGCACATCGTCGCCTGAGCCTGGCTACCCCAAACTCTGCATAGTACTTCTCTCAGTACTACCTTCCGAGTACTGTCGGGTTCACAAGACAGTAGTGTCGATCGATCACTGACCTAACATATCATTAAGTACTGACTAGCGTAATTCTATGTAATCTATCGAAGGCAAATACTCAATAAGTGACCCACATAAGAGGTGAGCGCACTTACCCAAAGTTCTGCAAATGTGATGCACAAGATCGCGATACGAGAATAAACACTATAGACAAGAGTACACGAGCGTGCGAAACCACACAAAAATCAGACTGACCAAGCGATTCGATAGCCTTCGCAATCGTGATGGAAACAAAGATGGTGCCTATGTGCGAGTGGGTTCTGCCTGTCGTTACATCATCCCTATTGTTCACACCCTCGAAGAAATACTACCATTCCTTCGACAGGCCGAGTTTATAGCTTCGAGGTATCGGCGAGTACCTAGTGGTGCCTAGAATACGGATGTTACGACAAATAGGTTCTTTGCGAAAAATAGGTTCTTACATTCGGCCATCCTGCAAATCGCCTCGTCCTCGAGGTGGAGGCTGCAGATAGGCTAGTCGGTGTCTGAGGCTTCGGAGTGTGTTACCATTTCGACATCTGGGTCAGAGCTGTCTTCTGCTTCGCTGGCGGATGACAGTTTTAGGTTACTCCATGGCTTCATTATGTCGACGGCAACAACTTGGTTGTAGTTGGCTCGGCGTCGAGTTCTTGTGGTACCATCCACGTCAACTACCCGGTAACGGTTGTTTGGCAGCACTTCTTTTACTTGCATCGGGCCTTTGAATGGGACCGCTAGTTTACTAGATGTGGAGCTGAGGTCACTCAACGGCTGCTTTTCAAGGAGCACAAGGTCACCAACCTTGTACTGTTGAGCGTCCTTACGTCACTTGTCGAATTGTCGTTTCTGCTGCACCTGAGCTTTTGTGATGTTAGCGGTAGCTTGGGAGCGTGTCTCCAAGATATCCTGTATGAGACCTGCAGCACGCGTGACTTCATCACGGAGTGGTGCGTCCTCACCCCCTCGTGGTGTGTAGCCGAATAAGAGCTCTGGCTTGGTGTTCGGTGAGTCGAGCTGTTGACAGTATTATTGAGAGCAAACTGGATCGCTCTCACATGCTGGTCCCACGTATCCTCTTTCAGTGCGGCTGCTCGAAGAGCAGAGAGTATAATCCGGTTGAGTCGCTCAACTTGTCCATTCCCACGTGGTGTGGCAACAGTAGTTAGCACATGCTGAATGTGGTTCTGCTGGCAAAACTGTCGAAACTGTAAAGACGTGAATGTGGACCCCTGGTCAGTTACAACAGTTTTTGGTGTGCCATAAGAAGCGAAGATGCCCCGGAGGTACTCGATGACGTAACGAGTCTTCGTTGACTTGACTGCATGTAGGAAGCTAAACTTCGTGAAAGCATCAACAGCAACCAACAGATGGACATTACCGCGGCGAGTTTTCACAAATGGGCCCAGGTGATAGATGTGGATGGTTTACAGGGGGGCGCTAAATACTACCATTCCTTCGACAGGCCGAGTTTACAGCTTCGAGGTATCGGCGAGTGCCTAGTGGTGCCTAGAATACAGATGTTACGAAAAATAGGTTCTTACACAGATGGAGGGATGTTTGGCAGAATGTTCCAGCACAGACAAAATCAGACTGCGCAAAACAGGGGACAATGGAAGCGTCCAAGAGAGGTCTTTGCCCAGCAGAGGGCAAGAAATAAATGAAAGGTCATTTTGATTTAATTTGATGTACATAACAGTAGATCACATATGTATAAAAAACCAGATTCTTAATGAAATAAGAGAATACAACCTCGAAGTCCATATAGTCTTCATCAAATTCAACAAGGCATATTCGGATACGATCTTTCATGACAAAATAAGGGGAGGGGGGCTCTCGCACACCATTACAATTGAGGAATTGAGATTGTAATACATGTATTTAAAAAGAAAGGTCTTACATAAAACCGTTTGATAGTAGGTAGCTTCGCTTTATGCTCGTCACTATATGCTGAAGACTTCCTTTGATGGGTCTAACATACCTGCACACGTGGAATGAAAAACTCTTTTCTAATTTACATATTCAGCGCGAAACAATTATTCAATCCGACTGACAGAAAAGTGTATTTCGTAAATCGGATTACGTTCGGGGAGTGGTTGGTGTACAACATGTACATGAATATTCGCTGCAATAAAGCTTTTCGTCGTGTACTCTCAACTTGGGCAACATCAATCTCGTCTCGTTTACACAACACTTTATTAAAAATTGCCAACTTTAATAACGGCCTCGTATGTTGCGTGGATATATGTATGGCCGTATATATACACGACTCGGTGTACGGTCGACTTTTTAAAAACGTTCTCCGTTCCCTAAGGTAATTGCGACGCACAAAAAAGTTGGCGCAAAAATAGATGACGCTCGTTTCCAGTACTCCTGCGGGATTACAGGCGGCACCGTCTTTATTCGATCTACCTGCGTTTTATTTGTATTAACACGATGACGCTGTAAAGTTAGTCAAAGCTCAAATCGAATTCGTATACGTACAATTTTTCCAATTTACTTTATTCATTTTTCCCCCCGCACTTTTCTACTTTCTTTTTCTCTACTCCGATCTCAGTTTTCGGACGACGACGTATGTTATTCGAAGCGCAATAGTTACCGCAACTCGAACACGTTCCCAATTTCTCAGCTATTTCGACACATGGAAGAGAAGCGACCAGAGGGATTTTTTCGAGCATTGGTTTTCGGAAGGAACTTTTAATTATTCGGCGGGTAGGAGGAGCGCGAAACTCGAGCTCTGAAAACAGACATTTTGTTCATTGATCAACCTTTTCCAGAGGTCTCTCTCTTTTTTTTTCTAATTTGCTCTCAACCCGAGCCCTGGAATCCGTCTTTTCGAGCATTACTTCAGAGACGTCGGGGAGGCTGATAGGGCTGTCTTCGCCTTCTTCCCTTCCGGCCGAAAAACCGGCCTAGGTCGAAATCTGGCGAGTTGCTATGTGGACTCGAACCCGGGACCTCCGGATTCCGTGACCAACAGTCTCAAATAATAATTGACGGTAATTCCCGAGCCAGGTAAGGTGGTATATTCCCCAATGGAAAAAATGGAATCAGCTGAGACTGGGCCTCGAGGAACTACTACTGGGCCCGGCTGATGTTCAGTCTTAAAGAAGGAGAACTGGAGAGGTAAATCATGGCGATATCGTATATGAGGGAGAGTGCCTAATTTGATGAATATGCAACCACGACATCACAAAGAGCCTGTCTCTTCCGTCCACAGGAATCCTGGTACGCTAGAAATCCTGTTCAATAAAATTTTAACCCTGGGCAAAATACCAGAAAGTTGGAAAAACTCAGACATCATTTTACTTTTCAAAAAAGGCAAGAGGCGCCAGATTGGTAGATGCCTTTCCTCTACAATATCAAAAATTAATATTTTAGAAACTCATAGAAAACAGGGCCAAAGGTACTTTGGACATTCATCAGCCATCAGAATAGGCTGGATTTAGAGAAAAATGTTCAGTCTTAGATCACCTGCAGACTATTAGCCAAATTTTATTTTATTTTATTTTACAGTCTATTGGTTAGTAAATCTCTTACATTTAACTCTTGTCGGACTCTATTCTCCCAATATTGGCCCATTTCTGGGCAAATGCCTCTACACATCCCTTCGATATTTTCCTCTCTTGTGCTTCTCTTTCCCCAAGTTGATCCCCACTCCTGAATTATCTCGTCTCTTCATCTTGTTTGTGGTCTTCCCCTGTTGCACTTTTTTCTCTTGGTATCCAGTTCAAGACTTTCCTCCCCATCTGTCCTCTGGTCTAATTATATGTCCCGCATATTTTGTTTTTAACCTTTTGATGCCCTGATTTTTCCCTGATTTCCGTGTTTTTGATTTTGTCCAGCTTTTGATTCCTCAGATACTTCTTCTTTCCTTTGCTCTTTGAGTGGATTGAATTTTTTCTACACTGGCTTTTGTTACCGCTCATATTTGATATCCGTATATTAATGATGGTAAGGTACAACTCTCCCAGAATTTGAATTTCAGTTTCTTTGCTATTTTCCCTTTGTAGAATTCTTTTTTGGCCCACTAGTTTTTCCACCCTCCCTTTATTCTTTTGGATATTTCTTTTTTGTTCCTATTTTGAAATGATATTGTTTGTCCCAAATATTCAATCTATTTTACTGTTTTTATTATCCCTCCTTTAATTTTCAATTCCCCCATTTCCTTGTTTGTTATAATTTTTATTTTTTCCAAATTGATTGACAGTCCTGCTGTTTTGCTTTCGTTTATGAGATCATTTGCCATATTTTGGAGGTTTTTTTTGTTTTTGTTTTTTTAACTTTCCGCTATAATTACAATATCATTCGCAAATCTTAAGTTTGTCAGCCTATCCCCATTTATTTTTACTCCCCATTGTTCACAGTTTAGGCTCCTAAAAATCTGTTCCACGATACAATTGAATAAGTTCGGATATAGTGGATCACCTTGACGTACTCCCCTTTGAACTGCAAAATTCCCGTCCTTGCTTGTTCATTTTTACGCAGGCTTTTGCATTTTCGTACATTTTTTTGACTATATTTATCCATTTAGCTTCAACTCCCTGTTTTTTCATAACTTTCCATAAAAAGTTGTGATGAACTAAATCAAAGACTTTGTTGAAGTCGATAAACATAAGATGCACTTCCCGATTATATTCATTGGCTTTTTCAATTAACTGATTAACTATGAAGATTTGGTCTGTTGTTGAGTAATTTTTGCGGAGGCTCACTTGTTCTCGACTCTGATTTGTATCTAGTTGATTGTATCAACGATTTTTGACAATTATCGAAAAAAGTTTACTCAAACTTTGCATTAAACTATAAACTTACAGATCAGTAATTTGCTAAGCTTTTTCTGTCTCCTTTATTATGAAGTAAAATTATTTCCCTTGTTTCCCATTGTTTTTGTATCTCTAGTTTTTCTAATATTTGATTAAATAGTTCTATTAGTAGAGTGATTAATATTTCCATGAGTATTTTCAGCGTTTCATTGCTGACTTTATCGGGGCCTGGAGCTTTATTAGTTCTTAGTTTTTTAAGGGCGTATTCTACTTCACTATTCAATAATTTTGGTTCGTTTTCTTCGTTTTGTTCGTTCATACCATAAGGTATATCGACTCTCCATAACAGTTTCCTAGGAACTGGCATTCTGTCTCTGGTTCTGATGACGGTGGACTTCTACTTGTAAGTGATTTCACGAAACAAAACATCTTTGCGTCTCGCCCTCTCTCATTAGATCAGTTCGTCTACATTTTGGAATTTCAATGCATCAAATTACGTGTTCTAGTCTGTTTACCCCATCAATACTTCTATTGTCGAAACATCAACGAAACGAATAGAATTATAAAAGCTTTTTATAATACGGAAAGCTCGTCAAAGGCCATGATAACTGCAATGTGACAAAAGTTTTCAATTTCGCAAATATAGGACAACTAAATCGTGGATAGGTCTTTTTTAAACTATTTACGCATATACCTGTCAAGAATGTACATAAATAATAATTTCGTTATGCTTCACGGCCAAAATGGAAGATAATACAGCGCATTGCATAAATAGGTCATGGTGTGAACGTTGCCGTCGACCTTGTTTCTAAAACTAGGCTAATGTTCAGCTAATCGAGGCCTAAGTCTTTTCAACCATGTATTTCGCAAGTATAGGGTTTGGTAACCGGGACCACATACTGGGTATAGCGGGATTTTCGGGTAAAATGGCGGAGACCGGGAACCCGTGTTAGCTAAATATCCAGGAAACAAAGGAACGGAACTGCGTTAGGAATAAGAGTCAACGCTGGTACCGGGGACTTTACTAAATGAAAGACCGAGCCTAAAATCCAAAGACTGCAGACAAAATGTATTCAAATTACAAAGGCTCAGAATAAAAAAACTGAAAAAAAAGTTACCAACTGTGCGGCGTTATTGGTATAGTAGTAGAAAGTAATTGCGAGTCCTTCCAGAAAAAAATTGAGCGTCCTCGTCAGAACGGGAAATGAGCAGAGTCCTCAAGAATTATTTACGACACTGAAGTAGCTCATTCAATGGCCCGAAAAATGAGTCGAAAATTTCTTAATCTTCAGACTCAGTTTTTCTACTTTTTTTCAGATTTTTCTGTAGCATTATTGCCAACTGCATTGAAATAGTAGAAAAGGTTGTAAATTGAGACTACCTTCTCTTTTCTAATCTACTCTCAACCCAAGCCCTGGAATCTGCCCTTTCCAGCATTACCTCAGAGACATCGGGGAGGCTGTTAGGGCTGTCTCAGCCCTCTTCTCGTCTTACTGAAAAACCGGCCTAGATCGAAATGTGGCCAATTGCTACGTGGGCTCGAACCCGGGACCTCCGGATTCCGAGACCAGCGTGCTATCCATTCGGCCAACCAGACGACTAATTAACACCGAATAGCAAGAGGTGGTAATATTACAATTTGCGATAAAATTGAAATAAATGGTAGCACTGCTACAGAGAATTCCTAAAAAATCAACTGAAATGTATTTTTGAGGATAGAAATATTTTTTTGATTCGCTGTTCAGCCTATGGATGCGCAACTCCAATTCCATAAAAATTGTGTGGGGCGTAATGCAGCTGGTAGCACTGTTATGAATTTTTAGCAAAATTTCATCAACATTTATTTTTAACAATTAAAAAAAATTATGCCTAACTTTGAGGTGATTGAGCAAGCGATTTAATTTTGGTCAAGATCACGATATCTTAAATTTTCACGTGTATTCGAATAAAATTATTTTGTGAAAATAGAAATTGCGCTATATCCACGTTAATTAATAAATTCATGTTCAAAAATGAATTATGCAAGTACGTAGGTCTAGGTATTGTGTGGTGAGACGTATGGAGATTCACGCACGCCATAGTGGCCCATATGACACCGCACCCACAGCATTGGAAACTACCCTTTCGGGCATCGCATCAGTAGCCAGGGGGGGGTATGTCTAGGTACAGGTACGTATGAAACAAACTTCGGCAAAATAACTGAGCTAATTAACAAACAAAAAACACAAAAAACAACAGCTTTATTGCATTCCCTTATTGTTTACATATGTTTTGCCTTCCCCCTTTTTTTTCAGGCAAATCTGATATGTGTACCCTGGTATATGACAAAGAACCCTCCCTCAACGGGGAGATGGACTGAGAGGTTATAGGTGGCAGCACAAACCAGCACAAACGGAGCACAAACGATTGCACCTACTTCTCCCTTTTTAATGCTTTGTCTAACCCTTTTTTTTTCAAGAACCATTTTTCTAGCCCCCCATAAGTAATCCCCATCATCTTAGGAAGGGGAGAAGCACAAACGACGAGGTTTTTAGCATAAAATAGTGTAAATGCAGCACAAACGAATGTCACCACTTGAAACCCTACCAGCCAAGAGGAAGTGCTCCTGTTTCGTCAGCCCCCCCTCCCAAAAAAATTAATCTCAATATCTTGAGAAGGGAGGCAGCACACACGACGGGATTTTCCGCACAAACCAGCACAAATGTAGCGCAGATAATTGACACCATTTTCGATACCCTAGGTAAGAGTAAGGTGCTCCCATTTTTACAGCCCCTAAAATTTTTCTCTAATATCTCAGGAAGAAAAGCAACACAAACGACAGGGGTTTCAGCACAGACTAGCAAAAACGTAGCACAAACGAATAGTAT
Organism: Acanthococcus lagerstroemiae; assembly: GCA_031841125.1. NCBI lineage: Eukaryota > Metazoa > Arthropoda > Insecta > Hemiptera > Eriococcidae > Acanthococcus > Acanthococcus lagerstroemiae. Next base: position 34,396,836 of record CM063108.1, on the reverse strand, counting down.
ATGTTTCAAGTCTGTCGAGGTGGGTGTGGGGGGCGAGGAGATAGACCGCTGTCATTTTGTGATTTCTAAATATAATGATCTGTGAACTAACACTACGAAAACATTTAAAAAGAAAGGTTTCTAAAAATCGAATATTATTTAAAACTTCCTTGATCTATTCTTCAATTTGAAGAATGAAAAATGCACTGAACTATGAGGAACTTTTGATTCTTGAGAAAAAACTGAAAAGATGGCTGTGGCTCTTGTTAAAGGCTAAGCGAAGGTAAGAATAAAACATTCCATTTGCAGGGTATGCCAATTCACTTTTTCTTCTTCTGTAGTCCAGAGCGCTTTCGGCTGTTATGCCACCATCAGTGGAGTACCTTAAATGAGACTTGTCTCTTGTGGCGTGGCACAATCACAGACAACAAATAGGAGCACACGACAGAACAGGCTCACCATACAGTACTACTCTCGAATATGACTACAGAATCACAAGAGACAAGTCTCATGTAGGGTACTCCACTGATGATGGCATAACAGTCGAAAGTGCTCTGGACTACAGAAGAAGAAAAAGTGAATTGGCACCCCTACAAATGGAATATTACCAAGTTCACTCACACTCCGAAATGGACACTAAGGATAAAACAAATCATTCTTAAGAAGACTGCTAAGAATTTTCAAAATCAGTAATAAAAAAATGCTTACGTCAAGCTGGCCTGTTTGAAGGGGCTAAATTAGGATTTTGCGGCCCAAATCGAAACTGGCGGATTAAAAATTTGACACTGTTTTCGAACTCAGAACGAAACATGGATTAACCTGCTTCATTTCGCGACGCAAAAACTCGGACTCCATGTACAAAAATCAGCTAATAGAATATTAAGACACAAAAATGGCTGCCAACGTTTAGTCAGTTTTCGCACTCGGTTTTCGTAAAACTCAGCCGCATGTTCTTGGGAAAATCACGACACTGCGGACTTCAATTCGTCATCCAATGCAAATTTATGCAGTTTTACGCATTTAACTATGCCTAAGATTTAACCTCTTCAACCATGCCTATCAAAAGACAACCTCAATCCATCTTCACTTTCAGTTCAGTTACCAACACTTTCTCCGCAACAACTGCTTCAACATCACTCGACTGATAGACTCAGCTTATCACTCCAGTGATCCTCTCGGTAACTTCAACTCCAGGGTACTCAACCTCTCATACTTCAGGCGCCAAGTACACTGCTGCCACTGACAACCTTAGCAATCAGTGCCAGGTGCTCAACTGCCATTGACTACCTGTGCAGCATCAACACACAGACACAAAGCAGATTGGTTGCCAATGTCTCCGAACACTTCCACTAGCAGCATGTACAATAAGCTCCAAGGGGATAGCTTGATGCTATCCCCAACGTACAATGGGTACGTATATTCTGTTGAGGGTATACCACATTGACCTTACTAGCCAGACTAGTTTACATGTAATTTGGCTTCAAATAGTCAACCACCGTCCAGCTGTAGTTTAGGCACGCAGCGTATCTCCCCTACAGAGTCGTTAAGTAAGACGGAGGACCAGACCTGTAGCCCCACCTCCATACCCTGTCTCAGTGCCACCAAACCCCGTGGTTTGTGAACGAGACTATCGCTCGGTCAATATAGCTACTACTGCCTACACGTCGGCCTGCAGTTTTGAACAACGTCACGGTGTCACAACAGTTTCACTAAACTGCCGTCCCACAGTCCATCCTCGACAAGACACCTCCTTAGTCTCCAAGCACCATGGAAGTTGTGCACCACTCTGTTCGCATGAACATTATAACTTGGAAGGGGGGGGGGATTAATCATAACACATTTTCTTCCATAAGGCTTTCGTTGACATATTGTACTGCTCCGGGTACTTTGGAGCCCCAATTTGCAAGTTTCTGAAATAATCACGAAAATGTGTTCAGAAAGGTCGGGAATATTTCTTATTTGAAACATTTTTCAATGCAATGAATATTTATCATCAAACATTCAATCTTGTAACGTCCTTGATCGCTTGACGGAAAATGCTTTATTCCCTAACTAATAAACGTTATCAAGACTTCAGCTCGCCAAAAATGTTCGGATTTATTCGTCATATTTTGCAGTCTCCCATTAGACTGTTACTGTTACTTTTACTGAAACTAAAATCATGGACTTGCACTTACTTTACAGACGGTGATGTTCGGCTGCCCTCTCCAGTTTATCATGACCGGCTCGTATCGTTTCTCGAAGAACCTCGTAAACTGGTGCAGAAAGGCTAGCAATGATATCCAAGCGATGCACTTCAACACTCGGGGCATAGTGCACCAGGTCCTCGCCACAGGAGCATGACAAACATATATGTACCTGAAACAAGAATAAAAAACGGTGAGCCGGGCAATTACTCGAAGAGGCTGTCACCCTGCTGCGGATATATTTCACCGCGTGCGTTTTACGCGAACGTGAACTCTTATTTATGCGAACTTGTTTACGTAAATAGGTTTCCACAGCTAACACGCAGAAAGAGAAGGAGAGTGGAAATGGTAAAGGTTTGCTTGCGATCTGCGAATTGGGAACTACGTCAAAAGTTTTCGGTGTTCAGGTGTCATCATATTTCATAATATTCTACTTCATTCTTTTTCGCGATCAGAGTAATGCTTTAGTTTTGCTTTCACTTCGTACCCCTACTTAAACCTCGAAGGAGCCTCAACGTGACTGCGTAAATTATTCAAACGCCGGCATCACTTTGGCCCGAGAACTCGAGTCAGTCGCAGATGCCTAGCGGTTGCGTTCGCCCTCCCTCAGCGAGCGTGTGTCAGCTTCGTATCTCGCTCCAATCTTTCTACGACAATGTATGTCTGTCTCTGGTTCTTCAAACTTGAACTTATTATGAGAAACAGTTTTGCTATTCGCTGATAACAAAACCAGGTGCTTCAGAGTCTTTCTCGAACGGCCATCGTATGTTTCAACTTTGTACACAAACAAATACGAACACTTTCAATGAAATTTACGATTTTTCAAGTCAACCACTGGGTGACGTGATGTGACTTGACTTGTTTATTTCTCATTCGTAGCCCTCTCAGAAGTTAGTTTCTTTTCTTGTCAGCTACTCCAGATGCATCTAAGTCTTCATACTATACATCCGAGTAGTAGCAAGAGGCCATTGATTTCTCTCCTGAGATATTTTACTCAACGCCATAAAAGTCATCTGCAACAGTATTTACCGAATTGTGTGAGTCAATTTTTCTATTTTCGAATAAACTTTTTAATTTTTATCGTTAATTTTCTTAAACACTACTCTTGCTTTTCCAGTTCTGATAGCATGGAAATAATGAAAGTTGCATGAATCTTGTTTTGAACCGATAAACAAAACTGACATGCAGACTCGGTTAGGTTGAATCGTCTCGGTTTAGAACAACTACCGTCCTTTTCTAGGAAGTGAATTCAGCATAAATTGTACATCCCTTGTGATGTTTTTCAGATCTGTTACCGCTGGTAGTAGACCCTTAAAGGATGGAATGGGGACGATTCCGAATGCACTGATAACCGGTCTCTTATTGCAAGGAAAGATTTCAAATTTGTTTTCCAGCGGAACATTCCGATTCTTACTTTTCAACTTCGAGAATGCTTCATTGTACTGAAATAGACGATTATGTTGTTGAAAATTGAAATGAAGTACTACATTTGAGTAGAAGACTAAAGAGGTCATCCTGCAAAGAGAGAAATGTTCGTAATTTCGAACTTCCGACCACCACCTCCACTATGGAAGAAAGAGATCATAACATTTGACGACATATATTTCAAGAAAAAATCCACTAGTTTTTTGAATAGTGAAATTAGATAAGATTCTGTTTTGGATCAAATGAAAGAATCTCAAGATGATGAAAAATATGCCAAAACAAGCACCCGTCAAATCCCAATAGTTGAGCGTGTTATCATTTTGTTTTTTGGCACACGACTTGTTCATTTAAAAAGGTATAGGAACTATTGGTTAACCTCCAAAAAGAAGTCCGTAGCTCCGTATTCTTTTGAATACCGCAGCGCGGAGATACATTGACCATAAATTCCAGAGTTTCCAAAAAAATAATGGCTGCTAAAAGCTATCTAAGTTGAATATTAGGTCAACTAAGGCGATAAAATGATGAGAGGGCTTATAGAGAAAATCACGCTCTTTCGATTGAAATAAATCGCAGCTTCCTATCTTCATTAGTTTTGTCACAAATTTCATTTAAAAATTACGTCAAAAGATTAAAAACATCAATTTGCACGGTGTCGTGTGAAACGGGCCGACGGAGATGACAGAGATCAAGAATTCGAAACGCGGTTGTTGTAACAACGCATAAACGCGCCGCCACAGATGTACACGTTATGTACATCTGTGCGCACCACTACCATCATCCCATCTTTACACTCGTGTACCTCAAAAACCTGTTTTCACACAAGAGGCTCATTTTATGATTCCAGGTCACATACAATACTTAAGGTACCGTTCGGTCACTGAGAAATTGAATGAACGATGGGTTGCATATTAAGTATTAAAAACTTATGGAACCAACAGAAAAGAGATAACCTGCTCAGGTGATATCACCGCAAACCTAGGAAATTGCAGCATTGTGGCCGATTGACATCTTGTTCCGTTTTTACTGATCATCGAGCCCAGATAAATATAGTAACTCGGCCCAATGTCAGAACTGAAGTAAAATCCAATCAGTATGAAACCAATTGGTCCGGTTACTATGTAAGAGGTGTTTGGTTCTTTGATCTCGGACAATGTTTGACCGAAATCGTAAAACAGCTTATTATGAGCTCCGGGTACCTTGAAATCAGAATACGTAAATCACATTTCAACACTCTTAAAGTTGACAAGCGGTTCCTTAATTTTGAGTGAACATAAACTGGTGTACTACTTTTACAGCAGTGATTGCTATTAACAAGCCGTTTCGACATTTCTTCGCTTCTTCGTACGATTTATGTGATTTGTTAAAGAAGACCATGCCAAGAACTAAATGATTGCTGTGTAATTAAATAAAGCATTATTTAAAAAATTAAATCGATTCAAGTTTTATCCAAATATGTTGTTGAACTGTCGCGTCCTATTTGAGGTCCATTAGCGTTGACTCCAATAAGTTATGAAGTTTTCGTTGGTATAATAGTTTAGTGGGAGATTTGAACCCCCAAGGTGTTATAGTGGGGTCCAATTTACGACTGAACCAGGCCCGCTCTGCAAATTGCTTGTGTGTACCAGGGCATTTGATATTTCAATCAGGGTACAAGGGTAAAACACAACTGTACTATTTTTGCTAATTTTTTTTTTTTTTGTAAAGTGCTAGCTAGGACTTTACCCTAACTGCTCTGGTGTTCGATACAAGCCTGCAATGAAAAGTTCAAATTTCTCTAACGAGAAGCAAAACTTTTCCGTTTAGCTTTATCTCATCCCAAACAGGTCTTGAGAGAAATGGGCTTTTATTAGGTAGACTGACAAACCAGTCAGAAATGAGGTCCTCTCGCACCGAAATTTCCAACCGTTTTGCTCTAGCTGTCTGCAGTCAACATTTATTCGAGTTTTTCCACTTCCCCCAAGGAAATGCAGAGTCTAACAAAATTCAAAAATAATAGGACTTTTATAGGACTTTTTATACAAATTTGATAGCAACTTTCGCAGCCGTGCAAGAAAATTTTCCTAGTCTTTATAAACATAGAAAAAAAAAAAAAATTTGGATACATGTACTGCATTATTACAGGGAGGATCAAAGAGAAGTAGTCACACGGTCACAGTCTCACCTTTCACCATCTCCTCTCATCTCATCTTTTTTTTCTTTCTTTCTTGCGAGCTGATTCCCTGATTTTCCTAGGACCAAAACTGAAAACAGAGTACAGTACGACCTTTAAAAATAAAGAAATTGATAGGATTTGTAGGATTATTTATAGGAGACTGTTGCATACCATGAAATGAGAAATCTTGAAAACGTACACTGGTGTGTGTTGTATCGCATATTAAACGTGTTGGAGGCGTTATCACATTGACGTGTTCATTTTCGTCTACACATTCACAAATATTTGAAGAATGTGGTAACGCCTACAACAAGTCCAATATGAAATGTAACACACACCAATGTGCATTCTAGAAATCTCTCTTTTTTTGTGGGGAACTGGAAAAATGAGAATAACTTTGGCCTGGAGACAGCTAGAGCAAAATGGTTTGAAATGTCGGCGAGAGGAGATTATTTCTGACGAAACGGAGTTGCTGAAAAGTTCAAATTTCTTATGCGAGAGACCAAACTTTCTCCGTTTAGTTGTATATCAAACAGGTCTCAAGAAAAATGAGCTTTTATTAGGTAGACTGACACACTAGTCAGAAATGATGTCCTCTCACAGAAATTTCAAACCGTTTTGCTCTAGCTGTCCCAGTCAAAATGCATTCGAGTTTTTTCACTTCCCCCAATGAAATGAGGAATTTCAAAAAATGTGTATTGGTGTGTGCTGTATCGCATATTCAACGTGTTAAAGGCGTTATCACATTGACGTTTTCATTTTCGTCTACACACTAACAAATATTTGAAGAATGTAGCAACGACTACAAAAGGACAACAGGTCGAATATGAAATACAACACACACCAATGTGCATTTTCGAAGTCTCTCTTTTTCTCTGTGTGGGGGGGGGGTGGAAAAATTCGAATAACTTTGGCCTGGAGATAGCTAAAGCAAAACGGTTTAGAATTGTGGTGAGAGGAGATCATTTCTGACATAATGTTAATATTTCAGCTAGGGCACGAGGGTACCACACAACTTTATTATTTTTGCTGAAACTTTTTTTAGAGTGAAGGCGGGGCTATTATCCCTGCGGTTATTCCTGACCTTGGTGAATACAACCGAGACAATGAGGTTTTCATGGAATCTCGTGAGTACTTCTCGAACCGCGGAATACACCCTGTGAGCAAGAGATGCTGCCTACCTACACCGAGTTCCCTAATTCATATGGTGGTGTAGGGTAATACTATGAGAGATTTTCTCATTCTTCAAAGACCATATTTTACTTTCCTATTATGATACACTGCTGTCGTCACCATACTTTGTGATCTCTTACTGTGAAATTGGAATCCGAGGTAAAGCCGTTCATATTTACTTGTTTTTTTTCGCAACTTTAAGAATATCCAGAACATGTGTGTTTAAACGTCAAGAAATTAGTTAGTACAGAACCTCTGATCATTTAAGGCATAACTAGCACCATATTTTAACAAGAAATCAGAAGTCAAAAATTGGGTGATGCGATGTGACTCTGGCTTATAGTTCACCCTTTTCTTGTCTTACTCCAGATGCTTCTACGTCTCCATACAATATTTGAGGGTAGCAGCAAGAAGGCAGTGATTCCTTCCCTAAGATATGTCACTTAATACCATAAGTCATCTGCAATATATTTACCCAAGTTGTGGGAGTCAATTTCTCTATTTTTGAATAATATTACCCATACACGTTTTGAATTTTATCATTAATTTTTTAAACTATCTATCTTTCCTGTGCCCGTTCCGGTTGCACGGAAATAATGAAACGTGAATAAATCTCGTTTTGAACCGTTAAACTAAATTTACACGCAGCCTCGGTTGAGTTGAATCATATCGAAGTTAAGAACATCTACCGTCCTCTTTTACGAAGTGATTCCAGCAGAAATTGTGTATCCCTTGTGATGTTTTTTGGATCTGTTAACGATTGTACTAGACCATTGAAGTTTGGAGTAAGGATACTTCCTCCGAATGCATTGATGACTGGTCTCTTATTGTAAGGAAATATTTCAAATTTGTTTTCCAGCGGAACAGTCCGATTCTTACTTTTCAACTTCGAGAATGCTTCATTGTACTGAAACAAACGATTACGTTGTTAGGAATTGAAATTCAGTATTACATTTGGATAGCAGACCAACGGTTTCATCCAGGCAAGGAGAGAGATCTTCATCCTCTCCTTTTCCACCGTTCAAGAAAGAAACTACGGCATTTGACGACACATTTCAAAGTGAAAATCTTCTAGTTTTTTTGAACAGTAAAATTAGATAAGTTTGCATCTTGAATCAAAAGGAAAAATTTCAAAATGACACGGTCGGTATTAAGTATAGTGCCGTGCACAAACTACACAGAGCCATTTAGGTGGCACCACTTGGAAATAAAAGTGCCATAGAGTCATATTAGCTTCTTCCTTTCTGCATCCAACAAATGTTATTCCACTTATAAACGTTTATTCCAATTTTCCCCTTTCCTTTTGGACCGTTAAAAAAAAGTTTACCTATTTATTTTTTGAAAAATAAATTTACACCACACTAAGAAAAGACAAGATGCCGGCTATGCAAGATGATGAAAAGGAAGCCAAACCGAGCACCAGTCAAATCCCAATTGTTGAGCCTAAATGATATCATTACATCATCTGCTTTTTGGTACACAACTTCATTAGAAAAAAAAAAGTTGGACATTTTAGTTAGGTTCTAAGAAAAGTTTCGTTACTCCATACTCTTTTTGAAGACCTATATGTGACCTGGAATCATGAAATGTGCCTCTGGTGTCACAAAATCATTTTTCACTTACTTTACACAATTCTTATAGAAAAAAACATGATCTTTCGAGTGAAAAAAATCGCAGCGTCCTATCTTCATTAGTTTCTCTACAAATTGTATTTAAAAATTATGTCAAAAGTTTAAATACATCTGTTTACATGGCGTTGTGTAAAAGGGGCCTATAGGAATGATAGAGAATAAGAATTTGAAACGCGGTTGTCATAGCAACGCGTAAACGTACCACCACAGATGTACACCCTATATTATACATCTGTGCGCACCACTACCACCATCCCATCTTTACACTTCTTCATCTTGAAAACCTGTTTTCGCACAAGAGGCACATTTCATGATTCCAGGTCATATTAGGTTGATATCTGACTCTGTTAAGTACCTATAATTACAGTACCGTCCGGTCACTGAGAAACTGAGTGAACGATAGGTTGCATATTAGGGGATTAAGAAACAAATAGAAAAGATCAACCTGCTCAGGCGATATCACCGCAGGCAGAGGATATTGCACTATTGTGACCGTTTGACATCTTGTTCCGTTTCTGCTGATTGTCGAGCCCGGATAAATAAAGTAATTCGGTCCCATTTCAGAGAGAAAGTAAAATCCAACCAGGAAGAAACCTACTACTGGTCCGGTTACTGTGTAAGAAGTGTTCGGTTCTATGATGTTGGACATTATTTGAGCGAGACCAGGAAAAAATGGATTATAACCTCCTGGTACCTTGAAATCAATCAAAATAGCTGAATCTTATTCCATGTTTCTCGAAGTTGACAAATACCTACTTATTTTTATAGAGTGAATATAAACGGGCGTACCACTTTTACAGGAGTGCATGTTATAAACAAGCCGTTTCCATTTTGTTTCGCTTCATTGTACGATTTGTATGACTTGTTAAAGAACTCCAAGCATAGAACGAAAGGATAACTGGGTAATTGAACAAAACATTATTATTTATAAATTGATTTCAATTCAAGTTTTATACGAATAGATTATGAAGTTTCCGTTAGTATATTACTTTTTAGTGGAAGATTTCAACCACCAAAATGTGATAGTGGAGTCCGAATTCCAGCTGAACAGTAGATTTCTTATCGGGATTGTGATTGTTTTAAGCGTAGCTACCGTTTAAATTAATTGCATTTAGAAATTAATTACCCTTCTCCATTTAAAATCTTCGCAAACTTGTTATTGTAATCGTGCGCAAAATAGAAAGTCAACGACTGGAATCCGAAAATTGTAGTATTTAATATACTTCCGGTGACAGTAGTTCCAGAGTCTCTTCCCGCTTCTGCCGTAATAACAACTGAAACGTTGAATATAAATATGAAAGAACTTTGTAACAATCACATCGCAACCTTTAAGAACATTTGATGAGAGGAAATTTATATACAGGGGCTATGTGTCATTTTGGAGGAATCTAACTCCCTGGCGGAGTTTGGTGTAGAAAATGAAAGCCAAACACAGCGAAAATAATGATGAGTTATGAAACATTCACAAGAGCGTAGAATATGCGTCTAAAAGTAGTTGCGGGGCTAACTCCATACTAGTTGGAAATTCTAAAGAAGTAACCACAAGAACACATTGTGAAAACTTGTTTTCTCGCTGACGGGGGGGGGGGGGTGAAGTACTGATCCAGCACGGAATACAGTCGTCAATAAAGATGTGAGATCTACCACCTGCTCAGTCATTTTGACATCAATCTTTCGTTTTTGTTCTTCTTTTCTACATACTCGTGTATTATTCATCGTTGTTTCTCACAGGAATAATTTGTTCTTCCGTTCATCAGTATCAATATTCACTTCAAGAAAATAGGAAGCCTCATTTGAAATTTGTATCAAGTACCAAAATTTAAATGAATGAATGAATAAAATGAAAAAAATTGCTTGAGATAAACGGATGGACATACCCCCTTTTTTAAGCTTTTCTCGAACATATTCAAATGGCACCTACCCCATCACCCAATTTTGGCCGGTTGCTATCTTGTCATATCCAATTCAGAATGATTTAAAATGTTCAGGGTATTTCTACGAGGTGATCTACTAGGGGAAGGGTGGGTACAGTGTTACAGAAATTGCCTTATTCCCATTTGCCTACTACTGAAAGGCTGTAGAAGAAATCAATTTGCGGCACTGGAAAGTACGCCTTTTTCTGAACATTTTGATACATTGAACATTAATGAACCTTTTTTTCCCGAGTGGTTAAATTAAAAATTTTATAAATCTCCTTTTTTTATAACACTGTACCTGTAGATGGGTATAATCTTACACGGCGAGTATGGGTACAGTGCTACATGTATAAATTTATTTTTATTTTTATTTTATTTATAAGCTCCGCACGGCCATATGGCCATTTACGGGAGACGGGGAGGAGGCGGGAAGGAGGAGGGGAATACAAGAAATGGGGAAACGATTAACTATTTAAAAATAATGAAATATAAAGTGTAAATGTGAGTATGTGAGTGAGTGAGAGAGAGAGAGAGAGAGAGAGAGAGAGAGAGAGAGAGAGAGAGAGAAACAGCTTCCCTGTCCCCTGTCCTGTTTGGGGTGAGATGGTACTTTAATGCCTGTTCCAGTTAGTTAGAGGGGGGCGTTTATTTTGCTATGAAGGAGTTTGTATACATATAGTAACGAAAATAACTGGCGCCTTACCAGCAGAGTGTCCATTTTGAAGCCTTTATCCAAGTCTTTGTATGGAATATTTAGCGGATAATATTCAAACACTTTTGTATACAAGTATTTTAGAAATTTCTTTAGGAGTTTTTCAGTCTGTTATATTCCAGTCTTCTTAGACGGGCTCCAGATTACACTTCCAAGTTCTAGATGTGATCTCACGTATGCGAAGCACAGTATTTTGAATTTGGTCATGTTCGAAAAGTATGCACCTGTCCGCATAATGAAACCTCAATTTCTAGATGCCTTATCCCGTGTAACGTCTCGTCTATGCGGTAATATTGATAATTTACACACATAAAAGTCGAAAGTTGTTTATTTTACCGAAGGTGGCAAAACTGATTTGTACCTTACACACGTATGTATTCTCATGATTCAAAAAAGAGATTTTAAAAGCAATTTGGAAGGTAATTATTGCTCAATTTAATTTTCAAGCCACTCCTGAGAAAAAAATTAAATTTTTCAACTTGAAATTTTTCTTTAGAACAAAAAAAAAAAATATATATATATATAATCAAAAAACGAATACATAGGTGCATGATGCCGACTTCCTTATTGATATAGATTCATTGATTACTCGATCGACGACGATTTTTATTTATTGAGAAGACACCGGTGGCAATTTTCTGTCAGTTTTCTTTCTACTGATCATCTGAAGAAACGAAATTTATATTGATACGATTAAAATTTGTCTAAATTATAACATCTACCAACTATAGATATGTCAAACCGTTGGATTTTTACCGTAAACTCCCCAAAAATTTTTCAAAACAAGTACACTCACATTCGAGGAAATTTAAAACTTGCAAAAAGTACTCGCAAACTCAAAATTTCAAATCATCACAAGGTTCCTTATCGTAAGACGCCTCTCTGGAGTCTGAAGGTAAAAAAGATACCATCAGCCTATGTCTTCGTTTTCCAATATAAACTTTTTTCTTTAAAAATATTTTGATTTTTTTTCTTTTTAAAAATGGCTTAAAAATTATTTGGCAGTGACTACTGTCCAAATTGCTTTTAAGATCTCTTTTTCGAACCAAAAGTACATTGTGTAAGGTACAAATCAGTTTTGTCATCATAAAGGAAAGGGGAAAAAAAAAAAGAAAAAAAAAAGAAAGAAAGTAAGCAAAAAATATACTTATTGTAACACTGTACCTCCTGTAACACTATACCCACCCTTCCCCTACCTTTGTACCCATTAGCTTCTTCATGAAGAAGCCAAAATTGGTCGACCCAGACACATTTCTTCGTTTGCTACAAACAATTACGTTTTTAGCCTTTATCCCCTTTAGAATTTCCACCCTTAATTTAAGCCGTATTGTTTTTTAACCGAGATTTACCACCATCGCCAGTGTTCGTTACGTAATGTTTTTCAACAAAGTTTACTGTAAACACGAGAGGCGCAACAAACATCGTCTTGGCCGTTGTCGAGTTGATATCAATCGGTGCTGAAGTGTCGCATGGAAATGGTGTGGCCAGGTCTTGAGGCCATGATCTGCCTGAAATTATATAGAAAGATGGAAACAAAGTTTTCTAGGTCGGAAGCCGTGTTATATAAAACTAGCTAGCCAATGGTATTTGGCCAAGCTTATTATTCTACGAAATGCATTTCTGAATTCTATCAGAGACAGTATTCTCGAAAGCAAAAAATATCAACCCAGTAATACAGTAATGGTTTGTTTAGGATTAATTATAATCGCACATCAAAAAAGATGAAGAGCACAGCAATTCTCTTAACAGTGAAATTATATGCAGACACAGTAAATAATTACTGAAACGCGCAGCAAATCGCCCACGGTGTTTTGAAATGTATTGACAGCGAACAATTAAAGCGTGACATTCCAAAACGGACTTAGTCCATTTTAGAACTTTTCAGGAGAGCAAAAGAATACCGGGCATACCGTCACACTGTAATACACAATACAGGAGACGGCGACGCCCGCGTGTTGCCTAGGTGTATGGTTACTTTTTTATTTATAAAAATGGATAGAGTCCATTTTGGAATGTCAGAATGTCACGCTTCAATTGAAAAAATGCACAGGAACTCATCCACGGTATTTCGACGTGTTGAAGCAGTAAAAAGAAATATTGCACCTTATTTTTTTTTGTTCTTTATGCCAGAAATTACATGTAGCGGTGTTCATTGATAATAGTAGTGTAAATATTTTTGTTCGATTATTTCGGCATTCTATAACAAGTAATGGAACATGTGAGTTACGTTTGTGATTTTAATGACGTTAGTGACGAGTCTGAAGAAGACGAAAACTTTGAACCTCCTACAAAAAAGAGAAGAGGCCCGAATCGCACTTGGCTCAAGACTGCAACATTTCCATCACCTGCCGAGGCTCAGCGATCTGTTGAAGAAAAGGGTATCTGGAAGAAATGCTCAAAGGGTGAATGTGCGGAGGGTACGAAAGTAGAGTACAAGTGTACAGCCGGGAGGTACCGAGTCAGTGAATGCCCTGCGCGTGTGTACTTCCTTTATGTTCCTCTCGGACAAAAAAGAAAAAGAGGAGGCCTGCACGAAATACAAAAGCACTACTTGTGCAATAAACAAATTTTCGTTAATTATTAACAAATTTTTGATAGTTTTTTGAAAATAATTTTTCATGTTGCAATATTTTTCAGTGTTAGAATTTAATATTTTACCGAGCTAGTTTCAATGTTTGATTCTTTTCTTTACCTTGCAATATTCCATTTTCGGCGCATTTGCGTTTTTACTGTTCATAGAATTTTAATACTGTTAATTATATTATTTGCTTGGAAATTGTCACTTTGCTGTTAAACCATCTTTTTTTCTGTGATGACCATCTATTTTGCTGTGCCGAAAAATCCAACCCGTTTGTTTAATCCATGGACAGCCTCAGGTCACTTCAGTGTTTAATTTTACAACGCAATTTGTGCTCTCATAGTTATTATATGATATTCCTCACCATTATAAAATCTGCTGGCTTCCCCCATTCTAAAGGCAAATTTCGGGTGGGTTGCCTGAAATCAAGAACCGTGCAAGGGCAGTGTTGCTATCTCATGTGAAGTTTGGCCGGAAGCAAACCTGTCAGTCAGAGCACACTTCTGGAATATTCGAAATTTCGAGAACTCCTAGCCAGATAAATCCTGCTAATTGGACTGTCACTGTATAATACTTTTTACGAATATTGTTTGTTTCACCAAATTTGAAAATAAAATTAGGATAGTTAAAAGGCAGGGAGATCCAGATAAAATACCAACAAGAACAAACCCACGCAACGACCTTCAGAGACTGTCCACAGGGGACAGTACCCTCTCCCCTACTGTAGATCCTAGTGGAGGACAGTTTGCTGGATGAGTTAAATGGTCAAAAAATATACACACAGGGCTACGCTGACGATTTGGCTGTGTGGTGACTGGCAAATTTCCGGGAACCATCGCGGAGTTAACGCAATGGGACTCCGATGTATAGAAAATTGTGTGTGAAAAGGGGGTTATCGATAAACCACCTCTTTGACAAGCCGTACCGTGCACTGACATCCACACGGGAGGCTTGAAAAAGAAGTGGCGAGCATTCTAGGAAAATAAGAGAATTTCGTGGTTTGCAGATGCCTATAAGAATGATCAAGGTGTAGGAATCGGAGTCAAGAATGCAAAAGGCGCTGACAACTATTCAATGGCACTGGGCGAGGGCATCACTATCCTCCAAGCAGAGGTAATGGCGATCACGGCGGCCATTGATAGAAGCCAGAAGAAAGGCCTTGTTAATAAGCAGATCTATATCTATACAGACAGTCAATCGGCTATTAAGGCACTATCGTCATACCGAACTACATCCCTGGTGGTGGCGGAGTGTGTTAACAAATACTATGGACACCGGGACTTTGTGGCATAAGAGGGAGCATGATCGCTGGCAAGCTAGCGAAAGAGGGCATAAAAACGGAACTGGCAACACCCAGGCCATGTCTTCCTGTAGCATACAGCGTCATAAAACCCAAAGTGAAAGCTTGGGTAAATAAGCAGACGGAAATGCACTGGCGGCTGGCCAGAGGCATGATAGTCAGCAAAACACTGATAGGGGACGCCCCCAGTAAGTATGCCAAGTTCCTACTAGGGCTTGACAGGAAACATGCAAGGCTCATGGTCGGACTACTAACTGGTCATGGGGCCACAAAACACATGTGGTATAAAATAGGAGTGGAGAAAAGTGGCTCCTGTAGGTATATTGTGGAGAAGAGGAAGAAACTTCGATCCATATCATATGTCAATGCCCAGCAATAGTGACAAGACGCGAAGCACTGGGACTAGAGTACGTATCCAGCACCCAGCAAGTCAAAGGGATAGAACTCAGTAAAATTCTCACTTTGGCTATACAAGTGAGGCTACTGAGCTGATCCTGAACAGCGACTTGAGGAATAGTGCAATGGACTACAAAGTTTGAGCACTCGGCGCATACAGCGCCGCGTCACACAAATGAAATGAAATGAACAGGATAGTTAGAAATTAAAAGGTTTTCTGGGAACCATTTGAGCTTCTGATCGATTCAATATTTTGATGAATGAGTTTTGAGTGCTGGCTTCCTATTTACTAAACTTATTTCAAAACATTCATATTTACACAGGAAATTATGATTTCTTTTTCATTCCTTTAGAATGATTTGTAAACTTCACCCGCCGAGTCTTACACATTTAATTTATATCCCCTATTTCCATCGAAATATGCTCCATTTTGCCAGATTTCCTTGTCCATTCTTTCTGAAAAGTCCGCTGTATCACTGTAAAGACAGATTAGTATACATTATGTATTTGTGCTACAAGTTCTCGTATGCGTGTAATTTACTCACCTCTTACTGAACAATCATCATTATATGCCCCTGATATGAACGGAAACTGCGTATTTGAAACATAATATACGAGTACAATCACTAACGCTATCAACCTCATGTTCTGTCGATTGACTTGACAACCTACTGAAAATTTTTGAGTTCTATTTCGCAACCAGCCCTCACCATTGATAGCTAATAGTGTAACTTCGAATTCTGTATCAGCTAATGTGCTGTTGGCATTTGTGAATTTGAAATTTAGAGTTGTCTAAAATAAGTAATTATCTCAATCGTTAGTTTTCCGTCATTAACACCTTATCTATTGACTAGGACGGTTTCAATGACTTCACTATGGTTATGGTTCGGTGGGTGAGCACATGAGTAGGTATTTACCCTACAGGTACGCCGTCATAGTTCAGCGACAGGGCTGGCCAAAATATTCGACAAAAATTATTCGAATACAGGAAAACGTGTAAGTACGTAAATATATTCATTAAATTCAAGTATTTGCAATTTCAAATACTAATGTAAATTGTATTTTAAATACTTTTCACCCAAAAAAATCACCTAAATAATTGATTTTTTTTTTTTTTTTTTTACTCAGTTCTTATATTTGAAATTCATTCCTCCACCTTTTGAATACAGGTGCTATCGTAAGAAAGAAAGCATCGTTATATCGTTATTTTTACAGTTTGACCACATCAATTACATTGTTGTTCTTATTATAATGCCCTCTCAGCCCCTTCGGTTAAAACTCGCACACGTTATCTCTGTTATCGTTTATACCACGCATATATTTGTACATTTCTAGTCGTTTTTCCGTCGTGTAATTCGGTACATCGTTCTGCCTTTTCGTGAGAATGAAATACACCGATATAAATGATTCGCGCTCGTAAATTTATCCGGTGGTGTGAAAGCCGTTCGGCCTAATTATCGTCACCAACATTTTGGTTCCCCGACCCAGAGCTAAGAGCGAACTATGGATGCTATTCTGTCCGCTCACTGTTTCGGTTTTTTCGTTGCTGTGTTCCAGTTTATTTGTGTATTCGTGCATGCTGATATTCTGTTCATATCCTATTCGACATGAGCTCCATGTAAGTCGATTTAAATCAATTTTTTCGTCGTTTGATCCGAATCCGAAATTGTCATTATGGTCACTCGAGATGAAACTCTTCGGAGAAAGCCGCGCGACTTGAACGGCGGCATGCCTTCAAACTTCGTGACACCATTAATAATTTTTCGAAAGCTTATCCTGCTTCTCTAGCTGAGCATGTCTATCGTGTCGAGCAAGAGCTTAATGAGCTCAAAGAAGTTTGAAAAGCTTTTGAGCGTATTCATGAAGAGCTCGTTGATTTTCGTGAACCTGATATAGACGGAAATGAAACCGATATCAAGAAAATATCTGAGGCTACCAAGAAAGTCGAAGATTAGTGGATGAATGCATTTGGCTGAGATGAAAGGTTGTATGCGGCTTTGAGGCTGTAGAAAAGCTGGTAAGATGTCTGGCAGCACGCATTTTTCCTTCCTACTTTTCACTGGCATGTAACTATCAACTTCTGAAGACATTCACCTCTCGTTATTAACAACCTATTACTTCGCTTCCTCCTGTCATTCAAGGTTTTTCCTATTATTCAAAGTTAACCAGCTTCTTATTTTACACGATTGGTTTGCTCAAGCCTATGTACGCATTGCAAAGGCATTTCTTGTATGAATGAGGCGCGTCATGAGGAGGAAGAAGAAGAGAATGTTAACGAGCCAAAGTCAACGGATGAGGCAACAGACTCATCTTCAAAAGAGGAAACAGAAAAAGGAGAAGAAGATGAAGATGAAGATTAGTTCAATAACAATTTGCATTAGCTATACTTATAAGCAGAATGCGGATTCTCTGGCATTTGTCGAAACATTTCCTTGAAGGGCGAACGGTTGAAAATGAAATAGAAGTTTATGTTACAGGTTAAAAAGTTTTTATTTCGCCGAAAAATGCCGAAAGTGGAAAACACCGAAAATGAAGTAAGTGCCGAGAGCCACCGATTTTAGACGTACTATTCCTCCGTAGAACGAGAATGAAGAGAATTCAATATTTACACCTGACGATTCATGAAATTACATGCAGTCTCCGTCGATGTCGAGCGTTCATTTAGTGAATTAAGCTAATAATATTAAGTGATAGACGCATTAGATTTACCCAGGAAAATGTTGAAAAACATCTGGCAATTATGTACAATACGAAATTTTGAAAGTTAATAGGTGTATTTTTGTCTCTTTTAGAGATTTTTTTGTTTTTGCCGAATACTACCGAAAATCTAATTTGCAGTGCCAAATTTTCACCTCAATAAAGCCAAAAAATCCGCACTCTACTTATAAGTTAAGAATACACATGAAATATATGTGTTCCACTCAATAATATTTCAGAATTTCATTCTATGCCTAAAAAAAGTTGTCTAAAATAAAATTTAACATCAATGTAAGTCGGGTTTGAAACATTTCTTCCTCAAGTTTCATAACGGCATGAGTACTGACAAAAAGTATACTTATACATACGAGTATAAGTAGAGGAAATTGTGAATTTCAAGAATTTCTCCTTTCTGGGAGTGACATTTCTCGCTTACTTTCAGGCCTCTAGGATAGTATGTGTATAGTGCATTCGATAGCAAATTTCACGAGGAACAATTTCTATTTAAAATTTTCTTTTTTTCAAAACGGCATACCCGTCGAGATATATCGAAAAAACCAATTCAGGGGGTCTAAAATCCACCATAAAAAATGTAGCCACGAGAGTGGGGGCCGGAATTTTTAATATGTTATTCTTGAAATCATTCCCAACATATTTCAGCAAAGTTCCACTTGTTATGCAAACATGTTTTTAAATTTGCAATATCTAACCGGCTACTATTTAGGTACTTGCCAGATTTGACTGTATTCGGGAAAAAACATCCTGAGTCCATTTCGGATGTTTGCCAGAAGTTTTAAAAGGTCAACAAAATGATTTATTATACATCCCAATGATGTACGTCAAATCTAGAAGGGTGACATTATTCAAATTTCATCTGAACCAAAGAGACTGAAAGTGAATAGATAGATGTTTTCTCAATATTTCCCCCAACGACGTAGATGTTAATGTTCATGAGATACAATGTTAGTTTTTGAATAATGTTAGTCTTTCTTGTTCCATATTTCCTTTTATTTATTTTTCTATTATCGCAGAATTTCTTCTTATACGACTTTTTACACTCTCAATAATACATGACCGTGGACCAATTGTATGTAACATGGTATCCAAGATGGATAGATAGATAGATCAGCCTTTAATACACATTATTAATATTTACAAAAAGCGGGGAGGCCGCGCCTCCCCCGCGCGTACACTATCGCGTACGGCGAACAGGCACGCGGCCGACCCTTCCATCATGCGCCCAACTTTGGGCGTAAGCCTCCCCCACCCTATTCCAGCGCTTCCTGTCCCTAGCATCCCTAAACCATGCAATCCCTCCCGTCCTTATAATTTCATCTTCCCACCTCTTTCTCGGTCTCCCCACCTTCCTTATTTTATCCCTTGGAAGCCAAAATAATACTTTGTTTTCCCACCTCCCTTCATCCCTTCTTGCTATGTGGCCCGCATAGTCCATTTTGAGCTTCTTAATTCTGCTTCTACAGTCCACAATTCCACTCCTCCTCCTAACCGCCATGTTACTCCGTCTGTCTATCCTCCTGCTACCTGTCATCGACCTTTCCATGGCAATCTGGGTCCTAGCCAGCCCCAGCAGTTGTACTTCCGTGAGAGCCCAAGATTGTGCTCCGTAGGTCAGAACCGGCATCACACAGCTTTCGAAAAAAATTTTCTTTAGTGCTTGTGAGAATTTACCCTTAAATACATTTGCAAGACTCCAATAGCTGCTCCACGCCCTCGCTTTCCTCCTTTTCAGTTCTTTACTCAGGCTATCAGAGAAAGCTATCGTCTGTCCTAAGTATATGTATTGCCTCTTCGCTGCACCTAATCGTTTCGCCATTAAGGTAGATTTCCGCCTGCTCAGGGCAGTTTGAGAGTAACACCGTTTTTTTCGTGTTAATACCTAGTCCAGCTTTTATTCCTGCTATTCTCAGATCGTTTGCCATTATTTGTCATTCCTCTTTACTTTGAGCAATGAGGGCTACATCATCTGCGAATTTCAAGTTGTTCAATCTTCTTCCTTCCACCTCAACTCCCCTGTCAGCCCAATCTAGATTCCTAAAAACTTCCTCCAATATACAATTAAATAGATTGGGCGACAGGGGGTCGCCTTGTTTCACGCCTCTTTCAATTTTGAATTTTTCGCCCACTTTATCCGTTTTTACCCTCCCTTCCGCGATATTATACATATTTTTCAAAATTTTTATAAAGGCCTGAATCCCTTGGTTATTGAGTGCTTTCCACAGGTATTTAAGGTGAACAGAGTCGAAAGCTTTTTGAAAGTCGATTAACAAAATATATAATGGTATATTAAATTCGTTACATTTTTCTATTAGTTGATTTATAATGAAGATCTGATCGATTGTCGATCTACCTTTTCTGAACCCCGCCTGCTCTTGGCCTTGGTTTTCGTCCAGACGATCATACATTCTGTTTTTTAAAATCTTTGCAAACCCTTTAGAAATGTTCGAAGTCAGGCTTATTGGGCGGTAATTACCTAGATTTTTTCTGTCACCCTTTTTGAACAACAGGATGATTTCAGATAGCCCCCATTGCTCAGGCATTACCTCTGATTTCAAGATCCCGTTGAAGATCTGGGTTAGTGGAGCGGCTATCACCTCGCTAAACATTTTCAAATATCGGTTCTCTGCCCCATCGGGGCCAACAGCCTTACCACTTTTTAGGCCCTCCAGAACTACTTCAATTTCCCTTTTGAGGAGGGGTGGAATGTCATCTGTATTACGGGGATTAAACTCTTCCTCCCTAGCAACATCTCCCTCTTCACTATACAGGTTAGCATAAAATCTTGTAGCTTCGGCGTTAATGCCACTTCTGTCCGTTCTGCATTTCTCATTTCTGAAAGTAAGCATTTCCCCTCCGATAGCTCTTTCCTAACCTGCTTAGTTGAACCCGACAACTCTAGAATCTCTGATGTGACTCCGTCTTCTTCTTTCCTCAAGTCTGCTCTGACCAGCCTCCTTGCCAGTTTTCTAGCTTCAGCTAGTTCCACTTTTTGTCTGAATGTTTTCTTTCCAAGTCTCGCAAGTCTGTTTCTTTCTTCACATATCTTCCTAGTTTCTAAAGCTATAATTTCTTTATTTTCGTTTTGATGGGTTGTTTTTTCAAATTTTTTTATTGTTTCCGTAAAAATTTCTATGAAGTTGTCATATGACTTTTGAAGGTTATGTATGCTAAATTCCCATTTTTTCAATTTGTTTTCCAAAAAATTTTTTGCTTCGTTTTCTTTGTCTAATGGAATATGTTTGTTTTGATACTCATGTAATTCAATCAGAAATGTACAATAAAAGGCTGCTATTATAATTAAACTTGTACTGGTGATTGAATACGAAAGTAAATTTTAATAGGTGAAATTTTAAATGGAGGGATTCGAGGGAATGCGAAATGGAGCGGCATGTTCGCATTGCCAACGGCGACTGAACTGGTAAATTCGCCTCTGTCAACTCATCAAATCGACATCGATTTAGTGTCAAAAAAAGGATCAAATCAACGTAAGAATGGTTTCCTGATCGGTTTCCATACTGCTGTAATTTGCAGGCGAACTGATACTTGAAGGTACTTTTTAAAGGTACGTACGAAGTGTTTGGGCAGTGGTCAACATCAGCAATGCGAGCATGGCAATGAATTGGGCCGCAGGACGGACATCCTCTAGTTAGGTATTGATGAATTTGAAGACGACACGCGAGTGAGAAGACGTTCCCTTCGCGTTCAGCGGCGATAAGCAGCACGAACAGGGAAGGTCAACCTCGTTTATCCCTTCGGTAACATTCCTCTCTCCTTTCCAGGCGTAAAAGAATCCCGGTTTTCGGCCTCAAAGGAAGCACAAAGTAAAAAAAAAAAAAAAAAAAAAGAGGGAAAAGAAAAAAAACAATATAAAACGCACGAACGTAAGACGCGGATGATTTAACGCCAAAAATATCGCCTTTACCGCGTAACAGCGGTTGCGTGCAATCTCGCACAACGAACGACAACGGGGACGAGAGCCCCCTCCCCCAGGAATTTCAAAAGCGTTCGTAGATTACGTCTAGGCGATAAAATGATTTATAACGCTAGCGACGTCATTACGAGATTATTTTCATAAATCAATAGCTTTCGATTCGCTTTCTTTTTTTTCTTTGTTTATTTTTATTTTTAATTTTTTTTTACTTTTTTACTTTTTTGGTTAAACTTCTCTCTGCCGTTTTCTTGCCGCGGCGGCTTCGTTCGCACCGCTTTGCGTCCGTCACGATTCATTTGCAAATCGGATGGAGCGAATTCCCGCGAGAACGCGACTTCATTAATGCACCGGAACGATAAAAATCGCAGCCGGAGTTGGCTGAAGGCGGACGGTAGGTCGGTACACCCGATTCGGGAAATCGCGAAAACTCGATTCGCATACACACCCCCGGTACACCTACAGGTGTATAAATTGCCGTCGATTTCCGTCTCGAGAATTTTTCATTCCGAGGGCGTATATTTCATTCGTGCTTCCCGCTGCGGACCCGGAAATAAACCGATTTAGAAATACGAAATCCGAATAGCATACCGTAGCCCGGGAAAATTGGACGGGGAAAAAGTGGAGGGCAGATAAAATTTCCAGCAAAGATTTCGTTTTCACGAATTTCTTCGAACTAGCTCCGTAATAAACATTATAGAAGTCTTCGGCGATTTCGACTGGCCTGCGTCCTTCCGTGGTGCCATTTTTTGTTTTACGGATCTCCGAATTCTGAGTAGTGCTGGGGGGATTCGTGTTTCATTTGATGAAATGGTACAATTCTGATAATTTCAGCTCGATCGGATATCAACAGATGGCGCTACGATCTTGCTTCCTTACAGGGAAATATAAACGAATTTTCATGGTTGTGAACATTTTCTTTCTCTGCTTCTAATGAAGTTAGAGCTTCGTTCTCATCGAAGCGAGTTATTGGTAAGAAAAGTTCTTACACGTTTTTATAATATTGAAATATGAATTCATTTTGCGAAAATATGGCGTACAAATACATATATGATCGATGGATAATTCATAAAAATATGCCGTATGGTTTTTTATTTCGTAACAATTCTCAGATCTTCAATTTCTAACTCTCAATGAAAGTAAAAAAGACCTGCTAATCTTAGATTGATCAAATAAGAAGAACACGTATCATACTCCCTCTACTCTTCTTATAGGAAATTATATGGAATTCTGACTTCTTTAACTAAATCCTTTCTCAGCCAGTTATAATGCTCAAGATATTCGCATATAAGTTTTGGATAGCGGTTGGAATACATGCAATTCAAATACAAAACTGTTTGACTTCCACGATTCTGAACAATGTCTTCGGGAGAAGAGTTCAAAAGTCAAAGTGGAGGCAGGAGGTGAAAAAGTAAATTCGAGACGAAAGTCTATCTCAGGCTATTCATAGATTTATCAGGTAGCTGTATTTTTCTGGGCAGAGTTGACAACTGAGGTGACCCCAGAAATGAATTCTGCATCATAAGAAATCCCTCATTTAATATCATTGATACCCAACTTTCAATATTTCAAACTGCAGTCCATAGAAAGTCTTCTGGGTAGGAGCTACAGCTCAAATGACCTCGGAAATGAATTCGTAAACTCTAGAAGCCCGGTAGTCGGTATATTGCAAGATACTAACTACATGTGTTGACCTTCTGTGGTTTCCTTGGGGTGGGGATGTGTTCTAAAAAACATAAAAAATAGATTAAAGAAATCCAGAAACTATATAGAAACAGGTTATCACGTGACATTTACAGTCGAACCTCGCTAAGTGGTACCTGGATAAGTGGAAAACCTGGATAAGTGAGCCAAATCGGTCGGTCCCGTGATTTTTGCCCTATCTTCCCCATGTAAATTACACCTTTGGATAAGTGGAATCAATTTTTCCGAAAAATCCCTCGATAAATGGAATTTTTAAGATTCAACCTCTGCAAGTGGAATGTTGAGTACACATTTACGAGCACGTGCATGATATGCATACGTACAGTACATTATGCAGTTCTGTTCAATACTGTACTTTGCATGTTTTGGTAGGTAATCCCCAGAAATACCGCCCAATTTCTTCAGTTACCTGAATGATCTCCAGCGTTTTACCGAAAATAATTACTATAATAATGCTGTCCAGCAAAAAATTACATCGTATTTTCACTAATGTTTTTGTACGCTACGCACCGAGTATTACTGTACATTAAAGAATATGAAAACTGTGTAAGTGGAATTTTCGCATTTTTTTACCTCTGTAAGTAAAACTCGGGTAAGTGAAAAACTGGATAAGTGGAACAAAACGGCCGGTCCCTTGCGATTCCACTTATCGAGGTTCGACTGTATATAATTAACATTGGGTGGAAGACATTATTTCCGTCAGTAGACTTCCCAGTTGCCCTATTATAAAGTTGCGTACACCCCCCGCACGAATATGTTCTTTTAAACAATTTTCTGTCGATTCGTTTGTAAAGAAGAACAAAATTTCTGGGTCGGATTACGTTTTTTTGGGAAATTTTACTGGGAATATTTTTCGAAAGAAAATTATATTTTTCCTCGAGGCACATCATATGTTAAACTTCAACTGCCTGCAGAACAGTTAATTTTTTTTAAATAAAAATATTAAATACAATTTTCCATGAATCTTACTCTATTTTCGTAGGCAAGTTGCTTGAAGACTTAGGGTCTGGTTGGTCGAGTCGCGCTGGTCTCGGAATCTGGTGGTCTCGGGTTCGAGTCCACGTAGCAACTCGCTACATTTCGACCTAGGTCGATTTTTCGGCAAGACGAGAGGGGGGCTAATACAGCTCTAACAGCCTCCCCGACGTCTCTGAGGTAATGCTCGAAAGGGCGGATTCAAGGGATCGGGTTGAGAGTTAAAATTAGAAAAGAGAAGTTGTTTGAAGGCTTGTGATGTTAAATTCAGTTCAATTTTCAATTTTTCACATCATCAATTTTTATTGTAACTTATAACTCATTGCATTCTACAAAACTATGACTCTAGACTTTCATGAATTCGACTAAATTTTGGTATTCAAGTTGACAGAAGAATTCTGATATCAAATTCAATTCAACTTACTATTTTATCAAATTTTTTGAATTTGGGAATATTTTAGGAAATGTTTGTCTGAACTCTTTGATTATCATTTCAACGTGGCTACAATTTTCTACGAAACCGACTGAATTATCGCATTCGAGTTGGCTGAAGAATTCTGATATCAAATGCAGTTCAGTTTTCAATTTTGTCAAATTTTTTGAATTTTGAAATATTTTCGAAAATTTTTGTCCTCAGCTCTTTGATGACTGGCTTTCGCGAATCCAACTAAAATTTTGTATACGCGTTCATTGAAGACACATGATATATCAAATTAGGTTTTATTTTCAATTCTGTTTAGATTTTTACATTTTGACATAGTACTTTTAATTATTTTTGCAATGTGACAACAATATTACTTCAAACCTGCTGAATTTCCATAAGTAATTGTATAAAGACTTTTCTCATATCAATGCAGTTTAATTTTCAGTGTTGCGTTAGATTTTTAAGATTTCAAGACCTTTTTTTAAAATTTTTATCAAAACTCTCTGATTATTTTTCGAAAGTCACTTCAGTTTCAACGATTCCTATTCTATCTTCGTATACCAGTTGTTTGAAAACTCGTGATACCAAATTCAGTTCAATTTTCAGTTTTTCATATCGTCAATTTCTGTAATGACTTATGATTCATGGATTCTTTTTTAAATGCGATTACGACAGGGCTGATTATTCATATGTATTAAGACTTCTGATATCAAATTCAGTTTAATTTTCTTGAATTCTGATATCCTTTGTAAAATTTTTGTCAAAATTCCTTAATCGTTTTTTCAAAGTAACTGGAACTATGTATTAATTTTACTCAGTTTTCGTGTACGTCTTTTTTGACGATTTATACTCGTATTATCAAAAATTAAGTTCGATTTTCAATTTTTTCCCATTATTATTCTGATTTTGAATTCTGGTTGCGAGTCATTGATCATTCTCCCAAAATGAAAACAATTTTCTTTGAACTTTGGCTAAATTTGACACAATAAAAACAGGTAGGCTGAAGACTTTTGACGTCAAATTTAGTTAAATTCCATAAGAATAATAGTCTCCTTGGCAAAATATTCACATCGCGATGATAAGAGCTTCGGAAAACATCTTCAAATTCAAAGATTCGTCAACATTTGAAAACTGAACAGGACTGGATTTTTCCATTTTGCTCTCAACCCGAGCCCTGAAATCCGCCCTTTCGAGCATTACTTCAGAGACGTCGAAGAGACTGTTAGGGCTGTCTTAGCCCTCTTCTCTTCGAACAGAACTGGATAACAGAAGTCTTCAAATAACTAGAATGCGGAAATTCAACCACATTTATGGAAAATTGTAGTCAACGCAGAAAAAATGATCAAGAAGTTACCTCAAAAATTTTGAGAAAGTCTCAAATTTCAAAAAAAAAATTGCTGCTAGTGAGTGAGTGAGTATAAATTGGATGTTTATGCATTTCAGAGACGCCGAGGATATATGTTTGTGTATGAAGATCTCGACCCTCCAAAGGAAAGATCTCAGTTGTGTTTTTCTTATGATTATTAGAATAAAGAAAGAGAACAGTTGTTCTGATTGTTAGCAGTCGTTCATTTCTTTCGGCATACATCTGTATTCACGATACGTGTTCTGGAATGATGAAATGTGCCTCTCGTGCGAAAACAGGTTTTTGAGATAAGCGAGTGTAATGACGGGATGGTGGTAGAGGTGCGAACAGATGTATATAGCGTGTACATCTGTGGTGGTGCGTTTACGCGTCGCTATGACAACCGCGTTTCGAATTCTTGTTCTCTGTCATTCCCGTAGGCCCGTTTTACACGACGCCATGTAATTTGATGTTTTTAAACTTTTGACGTAATTTTTAAATGCAATTGGTGGAAAAACTAATGACGATAGGAAGCTGCGATTTGTGTCATGTGAAAGACCGTGATTTTGTCTACAAGAATTGTCCAGAAAAAGAGAAATGATTTTTTGACATCAGAGGCGTCATTCATGATTCCAGGTCACATAATATATTGATTTGGAGTTACTTGGCACTTTTAATAGACAACATTATATTTACAATTGTTTACCCGTCATTCATGAACACGTACAATGTCACCTCATCGCAATATCACATGGCATACTCATTTCATGAAAAATTTGCGTAGGATCTTTTGCGGAATGCATTTCGCAATATCCCAGCAAAATTACGAGAAACATTCTAGATCTCTAATGCAGTTTCTACAGTTAGTAGAGCGCGTCAAACTTGAAAATACAGAACAAAGGGACCAAAGTCACCTTGTATTACATAACTACTATTCAGTTTCACCAATCTTTGGTACCTCCCGAGGGGGTTGGATCCAGAAAATACTAGCAGATTCTTTATTTTTTCGCACAGGATGAAAAATGTAGGCACGTTTTGCCAGATTGGCAGAAATACATATAGCGTGCACACGAAGATGACGCTCAATTTACAGCGCAGCAAGATAATAGAGATAATTTCGGTGCAAGTTCAGACTCGTACGAAGCGTATTTATCTATAATGCAATTGTTCGAAACGAGGAGCAAACAAGACTGCGAGCGGCTAGATGGTTCATTTTCCTTAAAAATTAACTTCCGGCTGCGTTTTTGCGTTTCTCATTTCCGACAACTGTGCCAGCGATCGTCCCTTCCCCACCGTCCTATGATAAGTCGTAGGTCCAAGGCAGGGCTGTGGAAAATTTATTTTCCCGTTACGAGTGAACGATCGCTAGGCGCGAATACTCAGTGGTTCGGGTAAAATTTAAATAACCGGAATAAACCCGTCGCTCGCCGTCGAGCGAAAATGCTGAGCCGCCACAAAGGAGAGTATCTCCTCTGCGAACGAATACGCGGCTTATCAAAGCGTCACATACTTTTGTAATTTACTCTCGCCATTTGCACGAGGCATTTTCGTTTTTCCTTTTGCCGTGTCGAGGCAGCGCGAAGCGACATCCTACCCTTGTGACCAGAAAATGAGAAGGAAATGGAGAAAGAAAAAAAAAATGCTTCTGACAAAATTATCACGTATTCGCCGGCGTTTATTTCGCGATTTGGACTAAAAATCCTATTTTCGTATTTTAATGGAATGTTCGCGAGCGCAAATTATTCGGGGATAAAGGCCTTCAGCCGGGTGGCGTGGTGTTCGGCCGTCCGCTCCGGCTAGATTGCAATTTTAAAAGCGAGATGAGACGGTTACCGGAAATTAAATCTACAAGACACGTGTACTCGGTAGATTATTTTTTGTGCTGACGAATTATAATTATATGTATTATTCACCGGTCCCGAAAGGTTTTTTTTTTTTTTTGGGGGGGGGGGGGAGGAATTTTTGATTCCGTATGTTAGATTCTCCATTCAGTACCAAAATCTAGAATTACTTATTACTTAATTAATGGAAAAAATTGAGTCAATTTGAAAGTACCTCACTTATATCGTGGCTCACTTCCGAAATAATACTACTTAGTAAACAAGGTGACAGAGCTAATATAGGGAACTATCGTCTAATTCAGCCTAGGAGATAGAGACCATAAAATTGGCAAAGTGGACATTTTGGGCTGGAAAAGAAAAAACTGGTGGAATATGTTCAGTGAGGTGTCAGAAACAACATATTAAAAATCCCTACCCCCAGACCCTGTGAAAAAGACTCCAGCCCCCTAGAAACCACGTTGTCGTCCTTTTTGGCGGATATCTCGCGATCTATGAGGCGTAGATGAAATATTTTTAGCTGAAAATGTTCCTCGTAAAATTTCATACAAGGTAGGTACTCCGAAGTTAACCTAGACCTACCTCTTAGCCTAAAAAATTTATTAAAGTAGGCAAAAATGAATAATTTTTGTGTTTTTTTTGCAAATATATTGCGATGTATGACACCTAGCCTAGAAATATTTTTAGCTGAAAATGCTTCTCGTGAAATTTCATACAAGGTAGGTCACTGAGGAGGTAGTCTACGCCTGCCTTTCGGCCGTAGAACTCTCTTGAAATTAGCCGAAACTCGAAATTGTCACTTTTTCGAGGAAATAATTTGCATCTCTACACAATACACATTTCTTCGCCAATGTCACGTGACTACGATGCCTATAATAGGTACGAACCCTCCGCTATACTGAGTATAATTACGGGATTCTTTCGTGACCATAGTTTTCCTTAAATATTTCCAAGCTTTCGCGAACAGAGCCATTGAAAAGTTTCAAAATCCTGAATTGGGTTCAATTTTCAATTTTACCAAATCTTTAAAAATCCTGAGAATTTTTTCCTGATTTCCATCATAATACGATGATCGTTCTTCCAGTGCGTGACAACAAGTTATTTTATAAATTTTCCTCAGCTTCCCCGTTAGAATAGTTTGAAGATTCCTAATATGAAAATACGTTCAATTTTCATGTTTGTCGAATCTTCAAATTTTGGGATTTTTTCCAAACTGACTCATTAATTTTTCCGATGTAACTATATTTTTGAATTTTAAATCTAAAGTCTTCTTATTTTGTATAAATTCAATTAAATGTTTGAAAAGTTGTTGTTGATTTGAAAAACAGTCACCCAGAAAAACAATCAAATATACAGTTACAACTAATAATAATTTTCAAAAATGAAAGATTTGACAATATTTCAAACTGAGCTCTATTCAACATTTATTTATTTATTTATTTATTTATTACAGCACATGACGCATTTACGTACATATATTCATATCCTACAGTAAGTCTACGACTACGTCGCCCACCATGGGGCATGTGTCTTTGCCACCCTACTTCTTCTATCTTGTGCCACGCTTGCGCTCCCTCCCCCTTTCCGTTTTCGGACTCATTGTTCAGATGTGATCTACTGTAGAGTAGTTCTTGCAAAATCCCGCTTGATTCACCGTTTGATTGAAGTCTAACGTAACACAGATCCTCTCGTTAATAAGTTTAGCAAGAAGTTTCCCAATATTGGATGATAGGCTAATAGAGCGGTAATTATTAATATCTTTCCGATGACCTTTCTTGGGGAGTAGAATTATTTCTGCTTTTATCCATTGTTTAGGGGTGACCTCTTTTTCGAGTATTTTGTTAAAGAGTAAAGTTAAAGGCCCCACAGTTTCGTCTGCCTAGAGGGGGGAGGGAAGCGGGATACATGCATCAAAAATTACCAAAAGCGCGAGAAATTTTCCAAATCCAAACGAAATTTCTATTTTTGCTCCTACCGTCGCCCCACTGTTTTTTGCTCATTTCAACATGGCGTACTCTCATGTAGTAACTGGCCACGGTTTGTAGACGAAACTTATTCTCAAAAAATCGAAAATATGTTTACTAACGATTCGGACGCTGAACTGGCACCAAAACCGGAGAAAAATATTCAATCTGCCTGGACCACTCGCGGGGGGGGGGAGATACACGCATGGAAAATTGCCTGGACCACTCGCGGGGGGGGGGGAACACGCATGGAAAATTACCAGAAGTGCGAACATTTTTTCTAAGTCCGAACGAAATTTTTTATTTCGCTTCTACCGTCACCCAACTGTTTTCTGCAGCGCCATCTCTTCAAATGTGACTTTTCTTCGCCTACTGAGCCCTCCCTTTAAATTTCAGGTCGATAACGTATTCTCTTCAGCAATTATGTATTTTTTGATTTATCACATTTTTTGCTCCTTTGAACAAGGGCACATTCATATAGTAACTGGCTACGGTTTGAAGACAGAACAAATATCTTTACTAACGATTCTAAGCTAGGCGTCATACATCGCGATATATTTGCAAAAAAACACGAAAATTGTCGATTTTTGCCTACTTCAATGAATTTTCTTGGCTAAGAGGTAGGTCTAGGCTAACTTCTGAGTATCTACCTTGTATGAAATTTCGCGAGGAACATTTTCAGCTAAAAATATTTCATCTACGCCTCATAGATCGCGAGATATCCGCCAAAAAGAACGAAACATGGTTTCGGGGGGGGGGGCTGGAGCCTTTTGCACAGGGTCTGGGGGAGTGGGATTTTTAATATGTGGTTTCTGACACCTAACTGAACATATTCCACCAATTTTTTCTTTTCCACCCCAAAATGTCCAGTTCGATGTTTTTATCGCCTAGACTAATTAGCTTATCAGCTAATATTTGCAAAATGTTCATAGAAATCCTGAGAGAAAGATTGTAACAGTTATTAGAGGCACAACAACCACTCCCGACCTACAATCACGCGGCGTATTGAACTTCTTGGCAACGATCTTTTTCAGCAATTGCAAATCCATTCAAGTGATTTTGCTTACTTAATATTTATTCGTGGAATCAATAAGAAATTCGAGGTGATAGAAGAGCTTGCTTCAATGGAGAGTTTGCATGGGAGGATGACAGGGGAAGTTGTCTTTGACAAAGTCGTTGCTTCTGTGACAAGAATGAATTTGCCGTGGGAAAAGTTTTGCGGCCTAACTACAGATGGTGCTCGCAGCATGGTCGGTCACAAAGATGGACTGGTCGGAAGAATGTCTGCATTCATAAAATCAAAAAAATTTGAACCTCCTTCCACAATTCATTGTATCATCCACATGAAAGCGCTTTGCTCCAAAATCATGGTGTTGTTAAAACTGTCAATTTTATTAGAGCGCAGGCGTTGAACCATAGTCAGTTCCGATCATTTTTACAGGAAATTGAGAGCGAATACACGGATGTAATTTACTTTAGCAACGTGCGTTGGTCAAGTCCGGGCAAAGTCTTGCAACGTTTTCATGAAGTGCGCGTGGAAATTGAAATGTTTATGATCGAGAAAGAGAAACCCGTGACGGAATTCAAGTGTGGCAAGTGGATGTGGGATTTTGTTTTTCCTGGTTGCCATCTGCAAACACCTCAATGACCTCAATTATAGGCTGCCGACGCAAAATAAATTCATCTTCAATCTTCTGAATGACGTATCAGCATTTGAAAACAAACTGCAGCTCTTCGCAACACAGATCAGGTCGGGAAATTCCGTTCATTTCCAGACTCGCTCTGATTTTAAGAAGACGGCAAACCAAGAACCACCTATTCAGAAGCATGTCAATCACCTGATACGTTTACAAAAAGAATTTGAGGAGCGGTTTTCTGATGCAAGGACGCACGAAACGTTATTCCGATTGGTTGAGAATTCCTTTGAAGTGGATGAGAACAAAATTCCGGAGATGTATTAGCTGGAAGTAATTGAATTATTCAAATAATACCAAATCTATGAATTTTGATTTTATTATTCAATTATTTATTATTTATTTTAATTTTTTTATTTTCTTTTTTATTAAAATAAACCTAATTTATCTAAAAATTATTAAAAATAATTATAAATGATAATAAATTTATTGACCTGTAAGCATGATAATTCGTTGGGTTAATTTTTTGAATTAAGAGTCTCGAGCTAGGAGCTGGGGACTTAAAGGAACGATGGTTTTCGTATATCACAGTACATGCAGTCGGACATTTTCGACGTTTATTTTGAATCCGAACTGCATGCTGGTGACGTTACCGGAATGGAAAACGAATTCTCGATACACCTTAGAACATAGGCGTATTGTGGATAGACTTCTAGCCTGTACGAACCGGATCGTTCACAGAGTCGCTCGTACAGTGCTACAGAGATATCAAAATCGTTACATGCAAAATTAAGCTTGGACAGGTAATGTCTATTCATTTCACTGCATAGGTAGCCAGCTTAGAAGTTTCCCCGGTGATAAGTACGACGCTCGCTTTGATAAGGAAGCAACAGCCTCCGAAGCGAGCACACGGTCTTACTTGAAATCACCATCGACAGGCTTTCTCCTGAAAGAATTGGCTGTGCTGGGGACTATGTTTTTCGACATAATGATATCAAAAGTCGACTTCTCTTTCCATCTCTCGGGCCTTTACTATTTTGCAGATGATACGGGGTGGAGGGATGGAATGATAAGTCACTAGACAAGTCGGCGGAGTAATACAGATAACGAAGCAATGCACTGGGCTGAAAGTTGCAGCATGGTTCATTTCGTTTCTTGAGATTTACCGTTATGAATCTCGCTACAGATTTTCGCCTACGTGAAAGGCTTCGTATATCGTGTAATACTTATTCAGTTTGAAAATGTGTCACTCATTTTTGAAGTTATATTCGGTTATTTTGTTCTCAAACTTCGAAATCCGACGGCATTTTCGATCGCCAGAAGTGTCTTATTGCCGTAAGTGACAGAACTGAAACGCCACAGTCTTATTTTTTGGATCCATTCGCTGAGCCGACCGTGTGGTGAGATGAGAAGGCATGTAATAAGCCTTGTTCAGCGAAGCCAATTTCGAGTTCTTTTGGTTCAATCATGAAGATCGGGGTCTCCACAAAATGTTCACCGTGTCGAGAAATCGTATTTCCAGTTCCGGGATGTCCGAATCCAGACTGATCTATGGCGCGATTCGATCCAGACCATGCTGCCACGAGGTAAGATCACGAGGCCGATGCTACGAGATCATCATCGAATTCGCTGCCAATGGCTCCAGGACCTTCCAGTATCTGCTAAGCATTACGTTTTATTTGTTCATATTTATGTCAGATTGCGTACCTTAGTCCGATAATTTTCGATAGTTATTAGTGTTTATATTGTAAGCCTAGCTCCCCTCATTTTGGATCTCATATTTCGTGTTGTTTTCGAATCAAGTGGGCAAAATTGAGTTTCCTCTAGGAACATCTTTCCTAGGAGGAACCAACCCAAAATTTATTGGAATTTTCGTTTTAATAGGGTGAGCAGCTTAGTAACTTGGGTAATGAGTCTTCTACGTGTGATAGAAACGTGCTGTAGGCGATTCACATTCGCCTCAAATCGGAATTTTGGGACAAGTTACTGTGCTATGTTATTATTCAGTTCGTTGCTGCAATTAATCAGCTATCGTCGAGTTACTGGAAGATTTGTAGCAGTGGCGCCACTTCGCATATCTAGATCCATCATCTCGCTTCGCAGATCATACGCACTTTAACGTTCCAGCTTATCCAGCATTGGTGCACGTAACTCCAATTTGAGTCATTGTGGTATCTTTAGCTGAAATGCTAGGTAAAGTACCTTATTTTGGTTTTCATCATCGACCCATGGTAGTGCGATTCGCGAGTGCTAGCCTTAAGATTCGTGCTTACCATAGGGAGCCGACGCCCTTTCAAACCCGCGTGTATGATCCAGAAAGAGCGCGGAATAGAAACTCCCTTTACTTTCGATCTTGGTGCCATCAAAATTCTGGGGCTAAAATCAATCTGTTTCTGTTTATCCCACCCCCCTTTATGTTTTCAATTTAAAATTTAGTGAATAGTCTACGCGGAAATCACGCAAAGGCTCAGTATCCTGGTTACTGCACACGTTCAGGGTGGGTGTTTCAAAATTTAAGGTCCTGTGAGACAATTCAAAATCAGATCGTGACGAAGGAATCGTCACCAAATGTGTGATCGTCGAAAGCGATCGTTCCGAGGAACTCAGTCACTCCTCGAAATCTTAAAGCAAGATTTATAGCCCAATTATCTAAATTTGAGTGTCTCCCTGGGAGAAGGGGACTCCCTGTGGAGTTCTATTTCGGTCTTCCATTTCCTAGTCTAATCTTTTGGCAATTTCATTTTCCATCTATTGTGCTGATGTTTCTAATTATTCTAAATCTTAGGGGAGAGAGGACTCTATTTCGACATTGTTATCACTCAATGCAGTCTGATTGTAATGTTTATTTATTTATTGGGCCCACTCCTATTTCTTATTTATGTTAATGACCTTGTCAGAATGACGCTGAGGGGGTCGATCTACTCCTTTGCGGACGATACTGCCATCGTGTACAATGCCTCTGACAAGGACCAGCTGGTAGAACTGATAAATAGTGACATGCAAGTATTGACTAGTTGGTTCTACCAGCACCGACTTTTTCCAAATTTAAGCAAAACAAAAATTATCAGTTTTGGCTACAAAAATGTTCTTAATCTGGAAAATAACATAAAGCTACATCTTGAGCCGGACTGTGCAGGCGGCTGTCAATGTGAACCAATCAGCCAAGTAAATGAAATTAAGTACCTCGGCATTATGCTAGACTCTAAGATGACCTGGGCAGCGCAATCCCTGTACCTGCAAACTAAACTAAGAAAATTAAACTACTTGTTATATTATGCAGGCCAGAATTTCTCTATACAACATATGCGAAGAATCTATACCGCAGTTTATGAATCCGTACTTCGGTATGGTATTCTGAGCTGAGGTAGGGCTTCAGCATATCAGCTAAATCCAATTTCTGTGCTGCAAAAGAGAGCAATCAGGAGTCTTGCAGGTATAAGGGCGCGAAGTAGTACTAATGTTTGGTTTTGCAAATTCAGTGTATTAAAATTAGAAAATCTATATAAACACAGTGCTGCATGCTATGTGCACAAAAGAAAAGACAAGTTTAAAGTACAAATACGACCAAGGATAGGCCTTAGAATGGGTGATGTGGTGGCTTCTATACCTAAGTGGAGGAAGTACCACTCTAGGCTGCAGGGCATGTATATAATGCACCTGTATTTTATAATAGTCTCCCAGTACAACTTAAGCAAACCAAAAATCTGAAAAGCTTTAGCAGGGGCCTAAAGGACTATCTCCTGGCAAAGGCAGCATCACCCGCCGTCTAGTAGGTTACTGCCGGCTAGGGTGTCCTAGTCACCGGTTAACCGCATGCACAAGTAGGCTCACGGACTAAATGACTGATACATGAATTAACTTTATCTTACATGACGGAACTATTAATTAACCTAAACTCAACCTGTGCTCAGCTACTGGTCTTCAGTATCCGTCGAAATCTATCTTCATCTAGTCATGGTTTTGTTGTGTTATTTATTTTATTCTGTTATTTAATTACGTTGGCTCTGCTTTTTACCTGGTTTTATTTATATTATTTTATTTATTGTTCTGCTCTGTTTTATTCTGAAGTGTACTATTTTCTTCCAGTTTTGATTGGTTTGGCTTCGTTTTATGTTTCTGCGTTATCTTTATTCTTTAGTTTCGATCAGTGTTATTGTGTTTTTCTTTCTTATATTTTTGGTTTTTTGTAAAAATTTTGTTTTTGTTTTTTCCACTAGTTTGCTCTATGCTTTTTGTTTTACTTTTTATAGTCCTTTTTTCGAGTATGGCTTTGTTTTGTTTCTCCTTTCTATTATTAGTTGTTCAATATTCTTATGTTTTATCTCTTGTCTCTGCTTTGGTTTATTTATTTATTTATTTATTTATTTTTTTCTTCTTTCCTGCTTTGTTTTGTCCTATTTTTTTCGCCCTTTTAAGTTTTGCTTTGTTCTGTTTCGTTTATCGTTTTTCAACTTTTGTTATCAGTGCTCTTATGCTTTAGCCCATATTTTGTTTTATTTTGCTATATTTTCCGTTGTTTTGTTTTACTATTTTCTTTTTATCATCCTTTTTTTCTGTATAGTAGACTTTTTCTTTATGTTATACTAAGGTAATAATAATCCCCTCCCACGCTCGCATAGTTTGTGCATAGTGGGAGGGTTACCTAAAAAAGATGTTCAGTTAATATTTTTAAATAAATAAATTTCAAATTTATTATTGATTTCGAGCCCATATTGGAGGGCATACTTCTAATCTTTGATCGCATACGAACAGAAGATCCCTCCGGTCACTGACGCGATGCTCGAAAGGGTAGTTCCTGTGGCCGGGGGTGCGGTGTCATAGGGGCCACTTTGGCATGCGTGCATCGCCATACGTCCCACCACACATACGAACAGAAGTATCGCGAAGTAAGAGCCACTGGCTCCATGTTTATTTACAAAACCGTGGAGCATCTCCATTGAACCGTAATTTTATTTTTATTATTTTCCTCTTATGAATTTTCAATTTTACTTTTCATTTATTATTTTATTTTCAATTTAGAATACACGTAATTCTTGTGCTGTTTGACATATTATGTTTCTCATAATTTCAGTGAGGGGAATTTGGAACAACTTAATCTTTTTGTATATTTTATCGAAAATGCGTGGACGTACCACCATGCAAAGTGTTTGATTTATCGTACGTGGCATCCCTGGACTGGTTTCTAAATTAATTTTCCCTTTGGTGGACCTCTTTTCATTCAGGGACATGAAGAGTGGGTTCCCAAGTACTTACGTCCATTCTGATGGCTCATTTCTTTCAGCATTATTTCATTAATGGAGTACACTGGGGACAGGGGTCATCGTGGACTCGCCCAGACTCCCGTGGGGCTTGATGGTAGTCTGTGGTTAAACACCTATGAGTATGATGATAGTAGGCTGAACGTTCGTTATTACGAGTTATTAGCCCCCTCGTCGGCAATCTACTATCGGCAATTTCCTACAGGTGAGATCCCTGGGAGAAGCTCGTTTTCTTCTTGGGCTCTTATTCCGAAATTTGGGCGGGACATCTGGTTTTCAGGAAATTTTGTTACAGACCTGAAAGCAGACTCGTTTTTAAGCACAGCTTTCCACAGTAAACCTTTGCTCGAATTCTACAAACTACTCCCCACGCAGTACTCAAATACTGTTAATCTGGCTCTGCGTACATTTTCCATGTTCGGTTCTACTTATTTGTATGAGCATACTTTTTCTCGACTCAAGCATACAAAGACACCTGAACGTTCATGTCTCACTGACGACCACCTTCACACGTGCACGGTTTTGTATTTCAGATTGTGGCCTCTTTTATAGTTAGCGTGTCAATTTTTCATTCATTTTCCAAGTATGAATATAAATATTTTCATTCCTTCTTCAATCTTCACTATTTCTCCTCATTTCGTCATGTTTGGAAATGTTTTGGTCAGGCCTGCAATAAATGAAAAGCTAAATTTTCAGAGGCTGTTTGATCTCGTATAGGTGAAGCCTCAGTCAGGTCCTTAAGAACTTCAAGTATGTTGACATCTAACTGGTCAACTATGCTGGAGAAATTTTCGCATTACCATTTTTGTTGAGTGGGAGGTGGAGGAAAAAATATTTTTCTAGCTGCTTTAAAACCAACCGGATATCTGGTAACATCTTAACCGCATTTATCTGTATCATTTTTCGACATTTGAATATCTACGTTAACGGTCTCCTGAAAGTCACGGCGGCCTTCAAACTGAAGAGCCCGCTTACTCAACAAGGCCGCATCGAGTTACTTTATACACCGTTAATGCCAAAAGTTCAGATAAAATTAGCGAAAATATTACACCCCATTCAACGAGTAAATGAATATTAATCGCGTGTAACTATTCCCATCTCGAAAACTTTCCAGCCAAAGTTTACTCGATAAAAATCGGAGACTTTATATCATTTCAGAATTCGCGAATACCGCGTCGATATTTCACGATACCGAGCTTTAAAGTTTGGCTAAAAATTCGAATAAACGAGAAAGTTGATTTAGTTTTCGTCGAACTCGATATTTTAATACCGCTACAGTATATACGTTATCGTATCGTATATGTGATAAAATCCAATGAAGCGTGCTATTTGCAGGTAAAAAATTGACGATAATCTTGTTTTCGTAAAAAATCGTAATAATGTAACCGCGTAGCGCGAATGAGCTTTCGACTAAGCTGCCGACTTTACCGTCTTCGCGCATCGAAGATTGAAAACGTTCATTTACGTGAGCGTATATCTGCACTCTTCTCATATCACAGTTGACTGGAGAAAAAACTCACGCAGTTCTCTATGAAAATATGAAATTGGTTATATTGATGCTGAACGACTAAGGATTCGTTTTAGGATTGGAGCCCATCTCCGTGGGTCCACAGTTGCACCAAAAGAAGGAGGGTCAACATCGGAGAGATGAAACACAAAACAAGATCCAGAATTACCGTATTTCTCCGCATATAAAACGCACCGTCATATAACACGCACCCAAGATTTGAGAGACCCATTTCAGAATATTTATTTCACGCGCATATAACACGCAGTATGTACATTGAACAAAACATTCGGATTCTATTTAATCATCGTCCTCTTCCTCTTCACTGGAGTCTTCTTCTGAACTGTTATGCGCACTCTCAGATGACGACGAATCATCTTCTGCTTCCCATAGAAGATCGTCCTCAGAACCATCCATTGAATTAGAAATGCAACATTTCTTGAATGATTTGCGCACTATTTCAGGCGATACCTTTGCCCAGGCTGACGACACCCACCGTGCAATTTCTGATGCTGATGCTTTTTTTATATTCCCTGAAGCTGTAACAGGTAAGTCTGAACGAGAGAACCAGTCATCGTACTCTTCTTTCAAGTACGTTTTAAATGGTTTGTTGATTGATACATCCAGCGGTTGTAGTACGCCGGTCATACCACCTGGTATAACAACAAGGTTGCTATTCGTCTTCAGCAATGAGTCTTTCACAGTGTCAGTTAAATGCGCTTTGGTTTTGTGCTTCTTGCAAAGCTTCCTTTTTCAGATTTTTTCTGGTTACTGTTAGTCCTTGGGCACGCCTTTCTTTCACGTATTCGACTAGAATCTTCTCTACTTCGACGTAAATACCTGATTTGGCGCCTCGAAAAGTTTTCTTGCTGGATGTACTGGCAAAAATTCTGTCGCGCTGCTTTCTCCACTGTCGAATGGTGCATTCATCAATACCGAAGTGACGTCCTGCCCCTCTGTTCGTATTCTCTTCAGCATATAAAATTACCTTCCTTTTCATTTTCATACTGTACGATAATCGCCTCTGAATTTGTGGCACAGAGTCAGACATTGTGAAACGCACATCAACAAACACTAAACAGTACTACGGGAAATCTATAACTACACTGAATTCATATCATACTGATAGCAGTCGTATTACAAGTACGTACTAGTCATTTCATGTAAAGAAAAAAAAATAGTATTTCACTCGCACGTAACACGCTCTTGCATATAACACGCTGTGAGGTTTTGAACTTGCTAAAATTGGAAAACAGGTGCGTTTTATATGCGGAGAAATACGGTATATGTCATACACTATTTTACGTTAAAATTCAATATTCTTATGAACTTTGGCATCAATCAGCCGCACTATTAGCGACTGAAATCGTCCAAACGGAAAAGGTACGTTCACTTTGGAAGACACTCTTCGACTTTTCTCGCTCGCCGAGCCCCGAACGAAAATGAGAAGACGGGAAGCGAAAGCTCGGTGTTCGCACACGAATCTGAAACGTGTTACATCCCGTTAGCTCTCAGGAGGCACCGAGAACTTCTTAATTATTTCCGCTTGATTAATATTAACTATAGAGTTTACACATCATTTTATATTATTCGCGCGCGAACAACGCCCAACTGCTACATATATTCGACTTTTCCGCCGCCGCTTTCGCATATATACGGCGTGTGTACATAATATTCTCTGCCGCATACAATGACAACAATGACGTATATTTGCCTAGGTAATTAATAAAATTTCGCGCGAACTAATAATCGTTGTAAAGGCGTATATAGTATATACGAGGAGATACGTAGAATATAATAGGTATCATATACCTATACCTTTCACGTGCGTTAATCATTTCCGCCTTCTGATAACACCATTTGCGAGTAATTAAAATTCAGTCTCGATTGTGCGGCGATGCTTTGTTGGCTTTTATTCGATT
This sequence comes from Acanthococcus lagerstroemiae, assembly GCA_031841125.1. Lineage (NCBI taxonomy): Eukaryota > Metazoa > Arthropoda > Insecta > Hemiptera > Eriococcidae > Acanthococcus > Acanthococcus lagerstroemiae. Next base: position 34,356,174 of record CM063108.1, on the reverse strand, counting down.
AGACGCCCACGTGGGGCGCAGCGAATTCGCAAATTTGAAAAAGTATATGATCGCGAAAGTGCTGTCGGCCAATATTAGCCGGTAATTGGCATAAATTGTTCTAACAGGGAAGTGAACTAGGTTCATTAAAAAAATTAATAAAATGCCAGGTCAACTGAAAGGTGACATTGTCAAAAATAGATAAACATTTTCATTACTTCTGCAGACCGAAGAGTATGCGAGCTATAATTTCTCAAAAGACTGGCAACATTTTTTTTATTTATTTATTTTTTATTTACAGCGTGTATTTAAAGTGCTGCCCAACAGCTTTTCAGCCAATAGTAGGGCAACACTATCTAACATAATAATAATAATAATAATAATACTAATAATAATAATACTAATAATAATCATAATAATAATAGTAATGATAATAAAAGTAATGACAAAAAAAAGTAGTTATTAATAATATTGATAATAAATATAACAATAAGAATAATAATAATAATAATAATAATAGCAACCACGTTAATTGCAATAATTGACGCCGCCTTAACCCCCCCACCTCCATCAACCTGCTTTCGCGGACTTGTTAAGCAGTCCTAAGATATTTAGGTATGTACCTATTAATCATGAATAAAGTTGTGCGAGAGCCTGCGTTACCTTTACTTCAAATTTATGTTTTGTATCAAAGAAAATGTCAATTTCGCTATTAATTTCGACTAGTTTGTTATAGAGTTTCATACTTTTTTCCAAAGGTGAGAAGATATTTGTTCTTGTCCTGGAGACCGAAAAGAGCCCCTTGGGCCTGCTTATGCGATGTGGTATGTAGATGTTGATTTTAGATAGGAGACATGGCGAGTCTATTTGTCCCCGTAGTATACTGTAAAGGAGCTTTACAGCACATAGGTTCCTCCTCATCCGCAATGTATTCATTTCGTAACCGGAGACAAGCTCTGGGTACGTGACCGAGAAATCGTAATATGAAAAATCTTTGTAATAGAGGAATCTAAGAAATCTTTTTTGAATTGATTCTAGTGCATTTTCTTCTGTTTTAGTTAGTGAACCCCAGATGACATTAGCAAAATCAAGATGTGAGCGTACTAGAGATTGGTAGAGAAGTCGAAGAACAGATGGCTTTTTGAATACATTGGAGAACCGCTTTACTAGCCCCGCATTTCGTTTTGCTTTGGTCATAGTATTCTGTAGGTGTTGTGAGTAATTCAGTTTGCCTTCCATGAGAACCCCCAAATCACGAATTTCGTTTACCCATTCCAGCTTTTTCCCCTCTATGTCATATATCGCATGTATAGGATTTTTCTTACGAGTGAAAGTGATCACTTTACATTTTTCAATATTCAGTGGGAGGTTATTTTCTTTACTCCAATTCACCACAGCACTGAGGTCCAGCATGAGGTTCTGTGTGTCTAGTATAGTTTTAACGGTTTTGAAGATTTTTAAATCGTCCGCAAACAGAAGACATTTTGAAAATTGTAGTAGTTGTGGTGTGTCATTAATATAGAGGAGGAAAAGGAGGGGAGCTAGGTTTCCTCCTTGTGGGACTCCTGATGTGCATCTATACTCTATACGTGTGAGATTTCATGCCTTTGAAAACCACGTACTGCTTTGACTGCTGAAGATGATTCTGTAGTAATTGTATACGTGAATTTGAAAAACCAAATTTAGATAGTTTTTGAAGGAGAATGGAGTGGTCGACTTTGTCAAAGGCTTTCCGAAAATCCTACATTTTGAAGTAAGGATGGTGGTTGTAATGTCATAACCTGTACACCTAATTTTTGTGTTTGTGCGGTGATCCTCCCCTAGCTAATGTATATTTCTGTATCATATTATAAATATGTCACAGTGAAAGTCGATAATTCAGGGAATGTCGACAATAACTAGTGATTATCGACATTGACGGACTGTTTCAGTGAAAGTTGATCGCGTAGTGAAAGTTGAAAAAATATTTCTTGCGTCGTCGAAAAGGTAAAAAAGAAAAATTTGGTCATTATTTGTACAGGGTGAATCATCCACTTTTGGCCAGGGTATCATCTTTGGCCAGGTTTCTCATAAATTTGCTAGCAAATAAGGACTGGATAACACTGGGAATGCGATTTTTGCACTATGAAATCAGTGAAAACTGCCGTGTGTATGGTGTGTTGTACTTTCAAGTTTACGTCACCCATTATTCTTTTTAAAATGATTGATCTGCGGCGGACTTCAAAACTTCAGTGATTTCTTATCAAAACTCTTAAAAATCCAGCAATCACAAGATTCTTCGTCATGTCACTACTAAAGTGTCGCACAAAAAAGAAGAAGAAATACCAATATTTTTTTTAAGCAATTTACGAATAAGAAATGACGCATCAAGAATGTGAGATTTATTTTTATGATACTACAGTGCATTGAAACCTGGGAAATCTGATATTGTCTGATAATTATCAACGTTCACTACAAGCTGCTAGAGATTATCGATAATCACTAGTTAATGTACACAATACCTAGTTAATGTTCATTATCAACTTTCACTGAAACAGTCCGCCGATGTCGATAATCACTAGTTATTGTCGACATTCCCGGAATTATCGGCTTTCACTGTAACATATATATTCATGAATGTAGCAAAAATCGACACATCGCCACTGCATTCTGTTTGACCTGACTTGGCAACCTCGTTTGGTTAAATAATTGTGATAATGGTTCTGCCATCGTTTCTGCCATGATTTTAAGGTGTTCGTTTTGTATTTGGTCGGGTCCTGGTGCTTTATTTACCTTTACTTTTCTTAGGACATCCAGCACTTCGTGTTTTAGTATTGGTAGGAAGTTATCGCGGTTGGTTACATAAAGCTGCCAATGTTCTGGCCTGTTTGACTCCTCTCTATCTAGCGCTGGTTTCGCGTAAAGCCTTTGATAGAAGTCTGTCGCCTTCTTTACAATTTTAGACCTATCATATTCGTATTTTCCCCCACCGATTTCGACTTTTGGTAATAGATGCCTGCCTCTGTTTATTGCTCTATTAGCTTCCTTTGTAGACCACTTGTCCTCGATAATTTCTTCAACTTTCTTTTCTTCGTATTCTTTCACATCCCGTTTTATCGCTTTCCTTATCACCTTAGCTAGCATTGCCAATTCGACTTTTTGTGACACCGTTTTTTGCCTAATCCGATTTAATAGAGCTCTTTTTTCAATTAGTTTTTTCGTTTCAACTCTTATTTTATCGTCCGTACTTGCCTCTGTTTTATAAGTCCCAACCTCGACTAGCGTTTTGTTAATAGTATTACACAGATTGTCGTAATTTGATTGCACGTTCCCGCTGGTCAAGTCGACAGCCCTTAATTGCACCGCAAGTAATTCGTTTAGTCTCGAGTAGCTATGCAGGGGGATTATCAATTTCTTTAGAGAGAATTTCGATGTATTTCGATTGTTTTGAAATATGGCTTGCGTGGGGATTCGGATTACGCATCTGACTGGTCTATGATCGGAGGAGAATTTTACTGCGCTTAATACTTCTATATTTTCTATAATTCTTAAATCGTTAATACCTAGGTGATCGATTTCATTCTTCGTTCTCCCATCTGGCGATCGCCATGTCCATTTCCGTTTGGATTTTTTTTTTTTTGAAGAAGGAGGTTACTGCAATTACAGCTCATGAATTCTCAAATGCAGGCGTTGCTCGAACAGGTATAGCAAGTAACAAGTCGCCTAACACAACTGGAGGTAAACGCCAACAATAATATTTTACAAAATCGTCCGTCGCGAGATCGCTCGCAATCCAACACTTCGACGCAATACAGATCGCAATCTCCCTCGACTGTGCCTGAAGGGTTGGATATTTGCTTTTACCACTATAAATTCGGCAAAAAGGCGCAGAAATGTAAAACGTTGCCCGATGGCAAACCCTGCACTTTGCCAAGGGAAACTAAGCATTTACGTAGCCTCCAAAGCGCTACAAGCCCATTTTTCGTAGTGACCCAATCAAATAGATATGGTCAAAAGAGTCAAACGCCTTTGAGTAGTCGATAAATGCAAAGTGAACCGGAAACCGATACTCTCTTGATTTTTCCAGGATCATGTTTACCGTGTGTAAGTGGTCCAAAGTGGAGTAGCCCCTCTTAAAGCCAGCCTGATTTCTCGAATGTGGGTCTACTGCACTTTTTATTCTATTTTCTATCAGTTTTTTTTTGTTTTTTTTTTATATATGTGTAAGTTGGAATTACGTTTGGTTACTAATTTGCACGAATAAATTGAACACAATTCAGCAAACGAATATGTATTGCAGATAATTACGAATTAGTGAAATTACAAGTGAAATTAGTAATTTCAAAAGATCTTAACTCCAACGAAAATCTATCTATCTTCATCGTAAGACGAGTAAACCACTAATGCACGAATATTACTGTACAGAGTGGCTACAGAGCAACGAAAGTAGATCGACAGTCAAAGACTGCAAAAATAAAAGTAGGTAAACAAAAGATCCTCGATAAGCCATGAATGGTGAGGCCGAATGCGATACCTGCTAGACAAAACGTGCACGGTTTGAAAATAGAATTCTAAATACAATGAAGTGAAAGAGAAGCTGAAATTCATAAAATTATGACACAATAATTTTACATATGTAAAGTGTGAACTTTAACAAATCATAATCGATTGCAGTAAAATACTGAATCGATTCAAAAAGTCGAGAGTCCCGTAGGATTGCAGTACAGCTGTCTGCTCTCGGAAGATAATCGAAATTATTCAATTCCGGCTTTTATCAGTTGGAGCGCGCTCGACCATCTGCGAGTATCACCGCGACAACCAACGACTAAGATATTCGGCAGAACGAATATCTTACATATACATTATTTATTGAGCATGAACTGCCGTGAGGCATTTACATACGGTGTGATAGACAGTTAACATGTAGTAGCCCTGCTGCGCAGCCGTTGCAGGGGTTATGTTTAACATTATACCTTAACTACTAGATTTCGGTTACAAGTACTTAACTGGTTTTAATATCGTGAACTTTTCATAAGTATGACTAGAACCAAACCGGAGTGGTCAGCAGATAGATGGTAGATCAGTAGGCCAGCGCCGTCGTAGTCGGATAATCGGAAGCAGCTCCAGCAGTCTGATGGCATCCAGATTGACATGACGGTGTAGTCTGTTCTCGTAGGATGTTGCAAGGGTTCGCAGGAGCTCCTCCACCGTTGGTAGCTGGAGATCATTGTGAAGTGATTCTCCTCGGATAAACCATGGTGCGCCAGTGATTTTACGTAGAGCTAGGTTTTGACTTCGTTGCAGGATCGTCAGGTTCGAGTCCGCTGCCGTACCCCAGACTGGGGCCGCGTAGGTCCAAATTAGTCGGATGAGTGAGATGTACAGCAGTCGTTTATGGTATAGTGAGATTTTCGATTTAGCTCGGAGTAACCAGAATAAGGATCGCAGTCGGAGGTGAACGGCTTCGCGCTTCGTGGGATTCTATCAGTTTGGCAAATATTTTTGACAGTATGAGAGTGGAGTAAGTTGAGGGAGGCCTTCGCCCGAAAACAGGGCCTAATGAGGGCAAGCGGAGTTTGGTAAAAAAAAACAAAAAAAAAAACAGATTGTATTTTAAGATACATCCAATAACCTCATTACATGTGGAGGCTAATAAACTTCCTATGTTGAAAAGCAGAAACAAAAACCAAAGGACTGAACAACTGGTGCGTATTTTTTTTATTAAAGATAATTTTCTTTTCGTTGATTTCTATTTTAACTTTTAAAATGAATAAAATGGGACAGGTAAGGAAAAATGTGAAAATTTTCAATTTTTACCGGCCATCCGAGATAAAACCACGCCATTTTCTTGATATCTAGCTTAGTTTTTAAAATTCCTGCTATTCTCTTGCTTTTCTGTTTTTCTTGTCCAGTAGACACCCTGTTAATGCAAAGCCCTAAATGTTTCTTCGAAGAAGTTATGAAAATTAACGATCAGCGTGATTCTCTTTCTTTGCTCATGGAACGTCGAGCAGATTGCGCTCCCAGTATCAGTGACAAAGACAACAGCAGCTCAGCTAAAACAGTGAACGCGACGCAGGATCTACTCACGCACATTGCAGCATCTCTGAACTATTGAAATGGAATCAGTTACGCTGTACGAATTCCAGTTGCAATTCCGGATGTTTATAGCCAGTGGCTAGGGGGGCGGAGGGGGGGGAGGATTTCCATAACACGACCGCGGCGTACAGTAACGACGTATTGTGTAACCGTGCGGATAAATGAACGCCGTGTAACAGATGAACGTTATCGCCCCCGTCCCCGTCGAACGTGTATGATTCGGCGTTTGTAATTTGCCCGCCGCCGCCAGCTATTTTCGGCTCGGGGGGCCCCGGGCGCGGCGGTGGCGGCGACGGCGCGAAAGCAGCGGCGAGGGACGGCCCCGTAACGAATTGTTTTCGCGATTTTTCAAATGTTCGATTACGGTAACGAGAATTCTATGTAGATAAGCGTTAAGCTGACACCCGTTCGATTCTCGCTGGTATACACGGCGTGCCGTGATCGCATTTATCATTATTTATTGCAGAATTTCATCGTGGTATTGTTAAAATAGAACTGAAATATTACGGTCGTGCCTCGGAAATATTTAACGCGAATTTTTAACCTCGATTCTGCTGTACACTCGAATGAGAGACATACAGAGACGAGTGAGCGAGAGAAGAGGAGGACGAGGAAGGGAGACAGGATGAGAGAGAAGTGAGGAAGCGAGGTGATATTTTAGGTGTTGCGAGATACGAGTGGAAATGAGGAAATTGTACGAGCTGCTACGTTCCTCGTATATAAACGTTTTCCACTCGGTCCGGCGGGGAGTATGAGTGTTCTACTGATGAATAGGTGGTGTCATAGTTGAATAGCGGAATAATTTTTTACGATCAAATCGAAATGTAGAATTTTCGGGCGTTGTGTTGAAAATGTATAGCTCCGAACTGCGCGCCGAACTGTTCCACTAATAAAGCAACACCGCGTAGATGTTTCCTCTCCCTCGTTATTATGACCGTCATTATTTTTTATCTCTGTTTTAAACATTTTTCCGGGCGTGCGAATGCGAACAGCGCCATCGAAGGGTTAGGCGTGAGAAGCCGCAATCGCTAAGGCCGAGCCGAGTGATCCGCGTTATCTGTAACCCTGAATAACTCCTCCAAAAAGTTCGGAATGAAGTCGTATTTAGGGTTCGCGATGAATGGTGTATAGTATATTCGATCGCGAAATTTGCAAGTACTTGATTGATGGCTAGAGCGGTGACTCGCGCAGGGTTCCGCGCCATCATTTATACGCTGAACGACGCCGAAGTCGACGAGATCGAGGAGGAAGCAGTTTATTCGAATGCTAACTCGGTTTCGAAGTTGGAAAGGAGCCTGAAGACATTTTTACGCCAGCTGTCCGTGCTACAACACACATCCATATCCTCTTCACATCGACGGCCGAATCGTCCACGTAACAAAATAATGCACGATTTCTTTTCGCTAATATTGCTCACGCTAACGCACCGGTCGTAATTCTGAGGAAACAATACGACGTGAAAGCACGACAATGCCGTGGAGTCTCCCGTCGAGAAAGACGTTTAAAAGTAATTTATTGCGTTTTAAAAAAATGTACCCGCAATAACCTTTATCCGCCTTTAATTACGTCGGTAGGCAACACGCTGCAGTACATTCGTTAATGAAGTTGCCGACACGATTCCCCGTAAATATCCAAATGAGTTCGCTCGGTGCGATAAAGCGGTGTAATTTGGCGGCACAAAGCGCTACACAGAGAAGGTAGACCAGTCGTGCAATTAAACGAGAAAAAAGGTAAATAGACGAGAAAATTCACGTAGTGAACTTCAGCACAGAAGGTTGGATGATAGTACTGATTAACGTACTAAATACAGTTGAATCCCAGCGTCATCAAGCTCACTAGAAGAAGCTGAACGTCTTTCCAAAATCAGCTTTCTCGCCACAATCTCAGAAAATATCATTTATGGGGAAAAAAGTTTCAGACTGTAGCGCGAAAATTTCTGACCAGCCCCTAACCAAAAAGGAGAGAGGCCCCACAACCCTGATACCACATCCCCAAGAGCCGGTCTGTCCCCTCGCAAAAAGAGACAGGGATGAGGTCAGTGTATTAAAAAAAATTCTCGCAAGCCTCCTCACCGACCAGAGGAGGACGAGCAAAGTTAGACTATAGGTCCGCTGACTGAACCATAAATTTGATTCATCCAGAGAACATCAACAGACTGAAGAAACGGTTAGGAAACAAAGTTTTTTTTGTTTTTTTTTTTTTTTTTTTTCTAAATACGATCCCTGTTTAAAACAAAAATCGACTTTATTCATTTGGAGGATGGACTTTTGATATTGAAGCTGGACTCGAGGTCGGTGATGGAATATTTTCAAAATGGTGGCTTTGTAAAGGCGTATTTCGATGGTCTCTTCAATACCTTTCATCTAAAATTCGTAAGTAGGTGACGTATTCAAATAGCCTTTATTTTTGGGTAGGTGGAAGATGGCTTTTTTCCGCTACGTTTCAGGCTTGTAGATTAAAAATTTAATTGGAACTGATTTCCTATCTTTAGATACCCCACTATGAAATTTGTGTCTTTCTGCGTTTTTCAGAATCAGAAATAAAATTTTTCTTATCCCTTGTAAGACTTTCATTAGCATCATTCGTCAAATCGAGATACCGGCTAGGGAGGATAGGGGGTCCAAGAATTTGATTCTAATATCTGTTTCACTATAGTGAGGGAGTGAGGACTCGAAATTTCAACAGAATGAAGCATGATTTTGTTATATGGGTTTCAAGGTTCGCTAAATTCATTTCGATGACGATTTGACCCTAATTTCGATGACAATTCGACCCCATTCCAGAATGTTGAAACCTATGAGGGGACGCGAGTTCAAAACTTGAAAAAACGCGAAACTGATGTTTAAGGGGTTTTAACCATTGTTGAATTTGTTTATGATAACTATTTCACCACGCGTTTAATATTGTAGTACCTACCCGTAAGAAGTCGCGGGCTCAAAATGTAGAAGAAAACAATATGGATGTCGTTTTACAGGTTTCACTAGTGACTAAATACATTTTTGATAACGAATTGACCCCTTTTCAAAATTGTGGTAGCTCTGAGAAAGCGGGGCTAGTAATTACAAAAACTGCAAAATGGATGTTTTATAGATTTTAGGAATTACTGGATTCATTTCTGTTAACAATTTGAACCCTATTTTGAAACTGTAACACTTGTGAGGATAAGAGCTCAAAAACTCAAACAAGTCAGCACGAATAAGTTTCAAAAATCCCTAAACGCACTTCCAATAATAATTTTACATCTATTCCAAAATATGGACACCTGGGAGAAAAGATATTGAGAAGAATAAATACAAATTGATATTTCTAGGCAGAATCCAGTTTGTGATCTGATCTAAAAGATTGAGTATTGGAGTATCCACGTTGCATCCCGATAAAAATTAACTGTACTCCAGTTTACATCCCGAGAAAAATTAGAGGTTGTGCAGTTTACGTTCCAAGAGAAATTCAACGTATTCGGAAGAATAAAAATATCCATGAAAAATGTAGACATCGACAAGGAAAAGTTGTAGAAATGAAATTTTACATGGAACACGTAAAACGTTTAAAGCCTAGAGTTTTCTTTTAATAACCTACTATTCACAAGAAATTATATCTAGAGCGATGTAGCGAACCTTATGTATTATTCAAGTGAGTATTCCGAGTGAAGGAAAATTAACGTTTTTTTGTACTGGTTTACACAGTTTTGTCGTGCTGGAGAAAAGTTTTATACAAAAGTAAAAATTCTTCAATTTTAACTAGAAATATTTTCACAATACAAACAACACTTGTCTATTCTTTAAAATAATTTTTTTATAAAAATGAAGAATGTCTAAATCTGTATACATTTTATCCCTAATACGAAAGAACAGCATAAGTCAGCATCAAAAATCCTCAATTTTTTCCACATAGAGAATATTTGTGATGCGCTCTCTGACATACCCAGGCTTTTTGCGAAAAAAAAAAAACTATTTTGAGATAGTGCGTTCATCGGATACACCACATTCCACTGAACACTAAAAAAATAAATTATTGAGATCCGAAGAAAATTCGTACAGTTACAGCACTTCAAACACGGCAACATGAGAACCTAACTTGTGAGAAAAACCAGTTCAAACTTTCTGCAATATTTCCGCTACTTTTATTTTTATATATTTTTTCAGCAAATTTTCCGGACACAAACGAATACGTTTCTAGGTCTATTTTTTACGCTGAATCCGGTGCCACCATCAATTTAAAGGAAAGACGTTTTAAATATTCCAGACGCGCGCTTGATAATAGCGTTACATCTCCTCTACGTAGATGAAAGAATAGCCTACTACCTACTTGCAGGCGCCTATTAAGTTACGTGACTAAACGGAACCACTTGCGCGGACTAAACTCGGAATCACTCCCGGACTAAACTCGGCTGCGACATTACCCTTTCGGGACTAAATTCGATTGCAGCCAGTGAAATTAGTTCTGTTTTCCTATTTTGTAAAAATGAGCGATTTCTTTTTTCTATTCTCGAGGAACCATTCGTTCACACCATCACGACTGCCTCAGATAAGAGAAGAAATCAATTGCAAATTATCTTCAAATCTTTTTCTCCAAATTAGTTTTTTTTCTTCTTTTTTTTTTTCTATATGCTACTTGATCAGAAAGGCAATATTTACCTTAATGTTTTAGGGACGATAAGAAGCACCTATCATTCATGCATCGAGTGCTAACGAAACCTGCATGTAAAGTAAACGTCTCTCAATGTAAAGCGTTTTTACATGAAAAAACTGCTGGCCAGTAATTTTGTATCGGAGAATCGAACCCGCGTTCATTGGAACATTTGACTGGAATGCAGCGACCTTTTCTAACCGGAGCGAATTACAAAATAGCGACTTCAGAACGTATTTAAATATTCACGATGTAGTACAGCTGTTACCGTTTGTTGTTAACCGTCGTTACGTTTTTGCTGGCCACTACCTGTGCATGCTGTTTATGCCCGTAAACAAACTGAAGACAAGACTGTGATACTGTACTTTGTAGTAATTAACTGAGCAAATTAAATTTTTGAATTAATTACCCACACAAAAATCACTTGTCTATAATTTAAATAAATAAATAGATTTTTAAAAAATACAGACCATATCAGCAAAAAACATTGCCGCTTCTGATCAAGTAGTATAAAAAATATCTTCCACAACAGGAGCCAAAAGTGACTCTTGGTATGTAATATACCATTTTATTCTTCTTTCAACTTCCCAAGTTGTCGTGTGTTCGCTTTCTCGAGAGGGTATTGTGATTACTTTTCCAGTTAGTCTATGTCTGAAGGCTTTCCACAAGGGGTCCTAGGTCAAATGCTCAATGTCTGGCTGTCAGTTAGGGTTTGTGACTACTTTCCCATATGAAAAAGAAGAGGGGTGGAGAAAACTACAGGTATGACTAGGGTACCAATTTATTTCTTTTTGAAGAAATTGGGAATGTTGAATTCGGAAAGGGGTCCAAAAATATTTTGTATTTTTTGAAATTGCTTAGGATTTCTTTCCCACATCGCCGCTCTCAATAACAGCCCACAAAAACAAAATAAAAAGTTTGAAATGTGTTAAATTCCTACTGAAATGAAATGTGAGATGACCGAAGTTATTCGAAATCACTCAGTGATGCTGAAGTCATGTCGCGGATGGTCCTTAAAGTTGATTCGGATACATCATCAGTGTGACTTCTGTCCCTGATGGAATTTATATTCATTGGTCGTAGCAGGAGGTATACTGGTCCTTGCAGTGGCCTTCATTTCAATGGCTATGTTCGTTTGTAATTTGTTTACCAGTTGTAAATTTTTCATGTATCACATTTGCTCGAATAAACATTTAACAGCGCTCTCTAGATAACTTTAGACGTCATTTCCAGTGAACAGTAGGTTCAATTGTTACGTTGTTGAATGTTCAAATCAAACAACTCACACAACTTATGCAGTCTCACAAATCGCTCATTGTTTTGCAAATTTTTGACTGCCTCCTGTTTTAAACTAATTATTTCACCGAGGAAACATTCTTGCAAGAAATTTGACTTACGCCATTTTACTATATTGGGATTCATATTTTTGGCTGGAATTCAAGCTCAGTTTACGTTGCAGTTATGTTACTGGGACCCATTTGCCTACAATCCGCCTTGATTACGACAGAAACTAAAGTATTTTCAGAAGAAAAGAAATCATATCTGTGTTTCCGAGGTAAGGTAAACGGGTGTCCAGCGTATGTGCCCGGTCATGTACCGTGCCCGGTCATGTACCGTGCCCGGTCATGTACCGTTTCTCGTAAGCGAGCTCTCATGCTTACAATTTCTTTTGTAGAACCTGAGAGGGGGCAATATGATATTACTGCTCTCCTGTCCCCGGCTCCGGCCCCACTAATGACGAACACACCACAAAGACTCCGAATTGATAATTTTTCGAAATTAACCAACCAACACTTCTCCGTCTCACGCTCTGCCCTCTTTCTCTCGCCGAACCATTACACACTCTCGAAAAATGAACGCGCGTTATAATTTAAATATCGAAAAATAAACTCAAAAGACTGTCGGATATTACCGAACACTCTGTTTAATTTGCACATCAAAGCGGACAAGTTTTAAGCCCGCCCGACGCATAAAATAAAACTTTTCCGATCCACGCCCAGAGCCGAAAGCTGCAATATAATCCGCCGTTCTAATTTCACGCACGGTAATCCGACCAACGCAGATACTCGTTAATGTCTCGCTGCTCGCTCAGCTCGTGCCCTCTCTCACTCCACGGAGCACTCACATACGCCGAATTTCTCTTTCACTCCATATTTACAGCTAACCCGGCTAAATTATCTGCACGCTGTTCTTCCTATTTAAAAATCACTATCGGCATTGCTCGATAGGCTGCTGTCTCTTTCTCTTTCTTTTTCTCGCTCGCGATAATCTTTTATTCATAAGTTGTCGCGCGCTTATTTAGCCGTAGGCCCGTCGCCGACAGTACATATTTGAGAGTTTCGCATCCAGTGTAGACACACGCCAACTTTATAACGAAGCTCGCGAGATTATCGTATATATAAGATACACACACGATATATTAATACGTCTGCAAAGAAAGCCAGAGAAACTTTCCGCGGCAAACGAATTAGCAGAAATTAACGTAACGCTGCCGGCGAGCACTCGATTCGAGGACGAGCAACGAATTGGTCTCGTTTGAAGTAATTATTCGCAAGTCGTAACGTAGCTCAGTGAGCGAGTGAACAAGGTATCACCAAATTTTGGTCTCATATCGCCGAAGATTCATCTGCGAGAGCTGTCAACTGCGAATCGCACTTAGGGTACCACTTGTTCGTACCAAAAAACGGACAATGTTCGAATTTTTTCATCTCTCCGCCTACTAGATTTTTTTCATTAGATGTGAAAATACGCTCCTGAAGATTTCAGCCAAATTGGATGAGATTAACGGTGCCGACTTGAGCTTGAAGTTCGAAAAACACATGTCCGAGCGCGCTCGTGCACGTCGCGGTTACCATCGCCTGGTGCTCCGGGTGACGTAGCAATGAATCGACGGGCGCGACATTGAAACACTAAAATCGTTAGTTCTAACCAGCAACTCATAGGCGCCGACTTGGCTTTTTTGGGGGGAGGGGAAGCCTCCCCTCTTAATATTTCCAACTCCGTTATCTTTAATCGTGAACGGTCTGATTCGTTGTGCTGCGTACGAACGCGTATTTATTTCGCTACGTTCTTCCTGCGTGTTGCAACGTGAAGTGTAATTTCATTCTACTTCGCTGCATCTTTCACTACCCGCTGGACTGTGGTGAATACTAACTCGGAGAGTGGGGGTCCTTGTACCCCCACGCCATGAAAAAGAGAATTAATCCAGATGTCACTTCTCATGAAAAAATCTCTGAGAATACAAGGAGTACAAACAAGGAAATGTCTGGGAAGATGACACCTGCTGTTAAACCTGCGCCTTCGCTAGGGCAAACTTATGCATCAGTGGATAAACATTTAAACTTGTTACTTGCCGTGGATAAGTACTTTGAGGATATCTGGAACCTGATCAATAACGATGGGTCTACTTCAAAGAAGACCAAAGAGGCAGTAAAGGTTACACTCGAAGAAGCCGGCCAGCATGTTGGTCGTCATGTTGAGAACATCACATATCGAATGAACACTATCAAAAACGAAAACATCGAAGCACTGGAAAGTGTATTCAATATCCGGTACAACACTTAATGTTCGCAGACGACCTCGTTATCGATATGCGCGGAACAGATATACCTCACATACAAAAAGTAATGCAATGCACGGTCTCGAAGCTAGCGACCTGGATCGGTGGGTTAGGACTCAAGTTTGCACCTTCCAAAACCAAGATTATAAATTTCACGCGAAAACACGCTCACCAACAACTACATATTTTGCTAGCAGGCGAACCCATTCAACAAGACACCCAAGTGAAGTTCCTTGGTGTTACATTTGATGCAGGCCTACGATGGAACGTACACATAAACAACATCCAAAGAATAACAAGCCAACGTCTCAATATCCTGAAAAGTCTTAACGGAACGCCATGGGGTGCTGACAAACGTACTCTACTCAAAATATACATGAGTCACATACGGTCAATTTTGGACTATGGCTGCATAGCCTACTCAGCTAGCCGAACATCTCTCAACAAATTAAATACCATACAAAATCAAGCGCTACGCCTCGCATCAGGAGCTTTTAGAACCAGCCCGATCACATCAATACACGCAGAGATCAATTTCATTCTCCTAACACACCACAGAAACGCACAGATCTTAAACTATTACGGCAAAGTGTCAACGAACCCGCGTCACCTCAATGCCTACCACATGATCCATACTACACACAATACAGGATTTGCACAAACAATTCATATACTCTTACAAAAATACCAGATCCTGGATGAAGAAACAATAAGGACAGTGACTCCAAAACAACGCAGAAAACAAGTCAATGAAGCAATCTGCTCTTACCTGCAAACTATATGGAGAAAAACAACACCGCTCCGAAGCATCAAACCTCTACTAGAAACGTGGCATAATTCATATCTACCACAACGAAGACATGAAAAACTCCTAACCAATGTACGTATGTATAGGACATACTCTCACTACCCACGGCTACCTTATAAATCATACAGACCCTCCTACCTGTGAACCATGCACAACGCGACTAAATGTCCTACATCTTCTAAACTATTGTATCAAATATGACGAAGCTCAGGCCCAAATTTACGGACAATCTCCATTCTCAGTGTATGAATCACTTACTGACTCAAGACACAATATAAATCTCTTCCTTCAATTCATACACACATCTAACCTAATAACGCAGCTCTGAATAATTACCCCATAAGTCAGGAAACCTAATTCTATACATGCTATTATGTACTGTTATTACATTGCTACTCCTCACTAACTGTTATTGTTATTATTATTAACCTTTTTCCTGTTATCTACTTAATGATTTTTTATTTATTCTTTATTGTGATGGTTACTATTATTAACCATTTTTCTTGTTACTCACTGTTATTGTTATTATTATTAACCCTTCTCTGTTATCCACTCATTGATTTCTTTTCTTTATTCTATATTGTTATTGCTACTATCATCAACCATTTTTCTTTCTTGTTATCTATGTATTTGTTTTCTTCTATTATTAACCCTTCTCTGTTATCCACTCATTGATTTCTTTTCTTTATTCTATATTGTTATTGCTACTATCATCAACCATTTTTCTTTCTTGTTATCTATGTATTTGTTTTCTTCCAATCTTAACTGTTATTAATATTCCTAATACTACTACGATTAAGCGCATGAACATCCTGGCCTTATCTTAGTTCATAGAAACTGTCCGCGTTAATTTACTGTAACGGCCCGTATTCTCTATCTCTGTACTCTTTGCTCATATATCTATTGTCGCCTTGTTTCTGCATGACGCGAAAAACCATTGATGGGTAATTCTCTGAAAAGTGCAACAGTTTAAACTTTTAATTTTTTCCAAAAAAAAATTGAGCAATTGGAATTTTTTTCATTGGAATCACCATTGTACTTGTCCTTGAATTAAAAGGTGGCATTGAGCTGTGGTCATACTGAAGGGGGGAGGAGGGGCAACGTTTTGAAGATTCATTGACCACGTTGATGGAATTTCCATTAACGTGGCTGATAATACTGGCCACGTTGATGGAACTTCTTTATCCGTGGCCAACATTATTTGGCCACGTTGATGGAATTTCCTTATCCGTGGCCAACCTTTCGATGGAATTTCTTTCACTGCGGTCAATCATTATGAAAAGTTTCCTGCAGAAGAATAATGATGACTTCTTCAATGAGAATACATAAAAGTAAGTTCATGTATATAACGATTGTATTATTTGTATTTCTATTTAAACTATGAAATAATCCTTCAGCGTATCAGCGACACAATCAATCACCTATCAAAACTATGTCCGATGTTAGAAATTCAAAATAACTAAAAAATTCCGAATGACCACGGATGAGGAAAAGAAAGAGTTAGCCACGTTGAAAGAATAATTCCTAAGAATTCTCATTTGCGACTCGCAAATATAATTTTTATTTTTAAATCGCCTATATATTTCTTTTATACTTACATTTAACCGTTTTCTTTCGCATTTTCAGGTTGATAGCGAAAATTGCCGGAAAGAACTGATAAGCCACGGTGATAGATATGCAGAATTGTAAATGCGCTCATTTTCACAGATAATTAGTTGTGGACAAGTTAACTCAACTCCGACGTTGAATTCGATCATGGCTCGAAGTTCTCGACACATTTGATGCTAAGCAGCTAGTTTCGAACATTAGATATGGAATCAGGGTGGCCATGCGTAAGAACGAAAAAATTACCACGGAGATGGAATTTACACCAGCCATAAACCTTCTTGGCTTTTGAGGCGACCTTTAAATGTACTAAAGGCCGCTCAAATGCATGTCAACGTGTAGAGTGATGGGTTGAGAAGAACTTTGGCCTTTAATTTCAAAAAAATATTCGTTCTGCATAGGGTGAAAAAATGAATAATGATTTCAAGAAATGCTAGCCTCGTCCACGTTGATGGAAGTTTTTGCCCTTTGAGCTCATTTTCCGCTAAAGGGGGGAGGGGTATGGGGTTCTACACAATTGCGTCGAGCAGAAAAAATCATAAACATACCAATCTATTATTTTTAATTTTCTGAAAAGAGTATAATGCTGAGAAAATAGCTGACACGCAAACTATCGCACTTTTCTGAGAATTACCCTGATGTTATAACGCGTCATTAATTAAATAAATGAAATGAAATGAAAGATCAACTGACGAAATACGTAAAATGATTCATGAAGCGGCTTGCTCAAAACCAATGTACTCCAATGTGGTGGCATCACGAACAATCAACAACAGAAAGCCTCCAAAAGGTGAAGCACTTGTAATCAGCTCTGAAAATACCGATGAAACATTCAAGATGATCAACGAAAAAATCGTACCTGAAGAGCACAACCCCCGAGTCCTTGGCAATTATAAACCTAATGAGAAGACCATGCTCATCAGCTTGGCTGATAAACAACAACGTGATAAAATGAAGACCCTCATCAGTGAATTACAAATTCTAGGTGCTGAAGTAAAAAACTCCGAAAAGTTATTACCGACGATCAAACTTGAAAACGTAGATAATATTACACCTGAGAAGCTAAATCATACCTTTCGTTCTATCACAGGTAACGCACCGAATAAAGTAGATATTATTACGACCCGCAACAATAGAAAGATTGCCTTTGTTAGACTTAGTAAAGACGATTATTACTCGCTGATTAACTCTTCACCTGACTATATTTATTGTAGCTATTATAGAATTAAGTATAGGCTAATTGTACCCATGCGTAAGTGCAACATATGCTTTAGTATGGGACACTCTGGTTCTAGATGTAAGTACAGTGTAGATAGTAATCGTCTTACGGTAAGCATGAAAGAAACTCTCGAGGTCTCCAAAAAAGCTCGCAGTGAAAAGAAAATGTACGAACTGTACTGTAGAGCTGTACTGCGAAAAGAGAATGCAGGGAAAATTAGGTAAAGAGGAGGCGAGTGCTCTGGCATTAAACTTCGTTAAACACAGCTGCTTTGACAGGAACAAATGTGATACGTTTAAAAGACTGTATGATAAGGAATACTCCCGGTATGATTTCTAATAGCGGTGGAGACGAAAATATGGTGTGATGATATCTTCGTCGATCAACATTGCCTCACTTATACTAATCTAATATAAACATCAAACTAATTTATGTGGATAGGAACATAGCCCAACAGACCGAGACCCTCAGGGACTCGTGTAGTCTAAGTAAGCTTGACCTTGTGGTTATTTGCGAACCGGGTATTAAAAATAATAAAATAGCGGGAATTCCCCGAGACTACCGAGTAATTCTGGAAAAAAATATTGCCATGGTTCACTGTGCCAGTCTGGATGTGAATATTATCATGACTGGAGAAATACTGACGAAAATCGACTGTCTAGCTACATGTCTTAGACAATTCAAGAAAGAGGTAGTTTTGGTCGGGGATTTCAATGTCAGATCCCACCTTTACGAGAATTTACCCTAAAACTACAGCACGGATAAAAATAGAGCTGATCCTTTTGAGCAATTTATAATTGCGTGTAACCTGGTAGTTCATAATCCTTACGACGTCAAAACCTTTAATAACTATAACGGCTCAAGCGTGATTGACCTTGTTATCTCTAGTGTCAGCACTGCGAGCACTATAACTGCCTTGAAGATTGAATCAAATACACTCACACCGCATAGCTCGGTCCTCTTCTCTATCGGAACCTAACTAAAAAAGCTTGATAACTCATTGGTAACGAGAGTAAATTATGACCTGGTTTGCTACAAAATAGATAGTGGCTTTACGGAGAGATGGATTGGAAATCTTAGTGAATGTACTGCATCTCAGGAACTCGATCAGCTTGTCAGTGACTTCTCGGATGAACTTACTAATATTGTTGAGGATTGCACTGTACATGTCTCAGTTGTTGAGGGGGACTGGTGGACCCCTGAATTAGACATCCAAAAAACATTGATTAAGAAATTATAAAGGCGTATCCATAAATTGAAGAAAAAAAGCGAGGGTGCAACTGCCTGGGGTCTTAAACTCCTCCTCACAAGAATAAAATTGATGTATAAAAACGTCATCAACAAAGCTAAATTAGACGGTGGGCCAACCTTCTCAACAAGTCTAAAGACTGCTGGTACCCCTACAAAATTGTGATTCAAAAATATCAACCCCTCATACTTCCCCCCATCAAACAAAATGATAGGGAAATATTCAATATTCGAGATAAATATAAATGCATCTTTGAGGAGTTCTTCCCAAAAATTGATGATGAATATAACCCTGAAATTGTAACTGATGAAGACTGCTTGGAGGTTCCTATAATTAGTCATGATGATCTTAAACATATCATTCGAAAACTTAAAAATAAAAAGGCTAGTGGAGTTGATCAAATCTCTAATACAGTGATCAAAATTCTTCACAAAAATAATGTAAACCTACTCCCTCTTCTATATAGCAAATGCTTCCGCGTGCTCCTCTTCCCTAGTGCTTGGAAACGTGGTGAATTATGCTTACTCAACAAACCTGGCAAGGACAAGAGTCAAGTCAATTCATATAGACCACTAACACTTATCCCTACCTTAGGTAAAATCTATGAAAAATTAATACTTGCGAAACTGAACCTTGAACTTGACCAAAGAGAAGTCCTCCATCAAAATCAGTTCGCCTTTCGTAAGGGGCACTCTACAGAGCACGCTGTCTATAAACTTACCAGATCGATCGAAAGTCAAAAAGTAAGAAACCGTCATGTTCTTTTCTTGAGTTTCGATGTTTCTAGTGCCTTTAACAGGGTTAAATGGTCATCTATCATTAATGCACTATACAAATATAACATTAGCAAATATTTAATCGTTTTAATTAAAAATTTTCTGATCAATAGAACTGTTGGGTACTATGGTGACACTGACATTGTCCTTCACAAACTCTTTGCCGGAGTCCCTCAGGGCTCGGTGCTTGGGCCTACACTTTTCAACATCGCTATGACTAGGGTGCATAGATTAGTTCTCCAAAAGCTTGGTTTCCATTATAATACCGACATTATCAACTATGCCGATGACGTTGCACTAATTATTGGTCTGAATCGAATACTGGATATTTCAGTTGTCAATGCCCATATCTCAAAAACTGAAAAGGCTTTAAGTGATATTGGTCTTAATTTCAATGGGGATAAAACTCAGGAACTTCTCATCTCAAGGAAACGCGATCGTGACACTATCACAAATGCAATGGAGAATGAACTTAAGATGTCCGGTAGACACATTATAATTGGAAGAAAAAAAAATTAAATATTTGGGGTCATCTTCGATGATAACCTTAACTTCATTGCCCACGTTGATCATATTTACGCCAAGATTGTCAAGTACTATAACATCTTTTCGGCTCTTTATGGTAGAACGTACGGTTTAAATTTCAGAAGCAGAACTATCCTTTATAATGCTATTTTTGAAACAATTGTCGACTACTGCTCGCTCACACACACACCAAATATATCAGTCAGGGACAAATGAATAGGATTATTAAATTACACAGATTTTTGCTATTAGGAGTGACTAGTGCGTATTATACGGTCTCCTATTTAGCCTTGAACGTAATTGCGGGAATCATGCCGATTGATATTAAGCTTGAAGCAAGTACTGAGATTAAGAAAGAGAGAGTACGGCCTGGTGTCAAAATTAACACGTCTCAAATAACCACGACCCGAACCAAACTAATTTATGAGAACTGTATGACCAAATGGCAAAGTAGATACGATAATGGTGACACAGGTCGCTTCACATACACTCTCCTTCCCAGCATCAAAGAGAGAATTAAAATGAAATACTTCACAACTGACTTCTATTTCACCCAGTTTCTTACAGCACATGGTGCATTTGCAGACTATCTCCTAAGATTCAATAAGGTCAATTCTGATATGTGTGTAGACTGTTCCCGTGCATAAGATCTTCAAGTGTAATAGTTTTTGTGAGACAAGAACTAAGAGTATGATAACTTTAATAAGGGTATGCCTGTACTTACAGCTTTAAATGAGGTTTGGGGATCTGAAGAAATTAGTATCCATAATCTTAAAACATAAAACTGTAATTAATAACGTAAGCTTCTAAATTATACAAATTATATGCTCTATGTAACTCTTTGTGCACTTGGCGCAGGTTGCAACGGGCTGATAAACCTATAGGTACGGTCCGCCCTCAGTCTGTTATGTATGTATGTATACATTTTCAATGAAATAATAAATTTAAAAAAAAAAAAAAAAAAAAATCCAACTCAAAAATGGAAAAAGTACAACAAATTTTTCGATCAATTTTTAAATTTAACAAAAAAGAAAGTAAAATATGAAAAGTAATAATCAGAAGGGTATAATTTTGGCACCAAAATAGATGGGAGACGACCATTCGAATTTTCAAAGAGAAGGATTTTTGGTCGCCCCTAAGAACCGTGATAACTTTGATTCTGCCCCCCTCCCCCCAATAATCTCCATAGGTTTGCGCCTATGCAGCTATTCCTTCATTCACATTCAAAATGAACATATATTTTTTCTTATTGTTATTGTGTAAGAAATATTTTGGTAACATCCGTGTTTATTATTTTTGGTTGTGGTCTGGTTGGCCGAGTGGATACCGGGTTGGTCTCGGAATTCGGAGGTCCCGGGTTCGAGCATACGTAGCAACTCGCCAGATATTCGACCTAGGCCGGTTTTTCGGCCGGAAGGAAAAAGGGCTAAGACAGCTCTCACAGCCTCCCCGACATCTCTGAAGTAAGGGCGGATTCCAGGGCTCGGGTTGAGAGCAAATTAGAATAAAAGAAGTCCTAAAGAACCCCGTTGCATTTCTCATTTCTTCTCGAGATGTCCTCGTTGGTAGCACCGGAGCTGCGTCCCGAAGGGGTGGTACAGGGAGAACCGGAATGCCGAGTTGCGGCCTACTGGATAATTGCGGCCCCTTATAGAACAGAAATGCGGCTGTTGCACGCTATTTCATTTTCCAGGGTTGCCAAATTTGGTCCTTTTTAAAATAATAATAATAATAACTTTTATTTGAGAGTACATTACTGGGTGTTTTGCCGACATGCCGTGATTTTTGTATTCTATATTTATACCTAATACATGATGTTTCTGTACACGCGCTAGCGGTTATACCTTGAATGTACCCCCGGCCAATATCGGGCAAAGGTGTGTCTCACCCTCTCCCATTCCTTTTGTTCCCGAGCAATTTGCTGGAATTGTTTGTTTTTTAGGAACAGATCGATCTCGTCCTTCCACCTAATTTTGGGTTTCCCTCTTTTCCTTTTTTTGTGTCCTAGAACCCAGAACGTGGTTTGGTATGCCTATCGGTTGGGAGGTAGCCTGGCTACGGGTCCCGCCCATCTCCATTTGAGATTTCGAATGTTCTGTATCCAGTTTTTTATATTGGGCAGTCTCTTGTGGATGGTTGTTATGCTGATGTGATCTATTAATTTACATCCTAGAATTGATCTCATTATTGAATTTTGGGCAGTCTGTATTCTTTTTATTAGCTTTGTGATGAGGGACCAGGTGGGCGAGCCGTACGTAAGAACTGGAGCGACACACTTATTTAAGATTTCGCTTCTATGATAATTTTTGAAGTTTCCTTTAAAGATATGTTTGAGAGCCCAAAATTTTTTCAATGCCAAAGTGATCCTACGATTTACTTCTTTTTCTGTTCTATTTTTTAATGAAATTGTTTGTCCTAGGTAGATTGTTTCCGATAAAATGGGAGATTTAGTATTGATCTCTCAATTGCATTTTGGGTAACTCTAATTTTATTTAAGTTTTTTTGGCTTAGGGGTCATGTTTGGCATCCATATGTTAGGGTCAGGAGGACACGCATATTAAAGAATCTCCTTTTTGAGGTATCTTATAGGAGCTTTTAAATATATTTCTGAGAGTTCAGTATTTTGCCGATATTTTTGGGATTCTTTTTTCTATTTCACTTTCAGTTCGATTATTAAATGCAATTTCTTGTCCTAGTAGGGTGTTTTTTCTACTATTCCTACCCCGTTTACCTTTCCCCAATTAGTTTCTTATTATTTGTTAGAATTTTGGTGTTTTCTTGTTCATTGTTAGTCCTGCCTCCCTCCGCAAAAGTTAATTTCATTTAGTATCTCGGCTAGTTCTTCCTTCGTTTTAGCAAATAAGGCAATGTGGTCTGCAAATCTTAAATTTGTGATCCGTCTTCCATTTATATTTATGCCTTTGTTTGCCCATTTTTCTCGTAGGTTTCTAAATATTTCCTCTAGAGCACAACTGAAGAGGGCAGGGGACAGTGGGTCTCCTTGTTTGACACCTTTCTTTATTTCAAAGTAGTCTCCTTCAACATCAGTTCTTATTCTAGCACATCCTTTCTTATATAGCTCTTTTAGTATCTCTACAAAGTTATCCGGTATCCCTTGGTTCTTCACTGCGTTTAAATTCATTCGTGCTTTAAGGAGTCGAAGGCTTTATTGTAATCGATCAAGGCGATGTATAGATCCGTTTGGTATTCTAAGCTCTTTTCAGTCATGTGGTTCATAAATGTAACATTGGTTAGAAATTTGTATGTTGGCCGACATAAAACTTTTTCAAGCAATCCAAACTGATTTACTTTTCCAAAAAAAAAAAAAAAATCGGGAACATAGTGTAGCATGGGAGCGGGGTAGCGGGCACCGGCCGAGTTACACCGGCTAAATAAGTTAGAAATAATGTCGAATAACGGGTTTAAGTTATTGATATCCGGTATCATTTGGACGTGCCGTGGTAATTTGGAGGGAGAAGGTGCATCTCTGCTTGGCATGGTGTAGGTGTAAAATAGTTTTTAGCTCTCAAAATTTACCGCAAATCTCTGTATGTCGAGTCAAAGCAGTAACTTCGTTTGACAAGACGTAAAACTGCCGTTAGTGAATTGGAGCCGTTGAAATGGTCAGGCCAAATAGCGAACGGTTTTCCAAGACTTTTAACCTTTATGCAGACAGAGAGTTTTACGGAATTCGGAGTTTTAATTTTGAGTTCAAAGGTGTTCAATTAAATTTTGTCGAAATGGATTCTTAGTGACTAAATAATTCTATGTTTCGCGGCGCACTATCGGTTTTCGCAAAAGTATATGAAACTTATGAGTATAATTACAATTCTTTTCTTACGTTAATCCTTGAAGTCCTGGGTCTTGATTGATGATTTGGCCGGATCGCTAGATGTTGTTTTGGCGGTTACGTCGGAATTTTGGTAGTACCTCTGAATGCGGAATTTTCACGTGCCAACGTTGTTGTAACGCCACTCGATGAATTTCTGATTCTCTTCGAAGTTTTTTTTTTTTTTTTTTTTTTTTGGCTTTGAGGCTTTAGCTTTGGAATCTTCGATTATCTTAAAATTTTCGTTGTAGATGTTCCGGTGTTCAGAATTCGACCGAACCGGGGCACCAATTGTAACCGGTGGGTTCCGAGTAAAATAACTGAGATGAGAGATGATTGAATTTACTTTACTTAATCTTTGTGATCAACTTTACAAGTTATGTTGATATATGTACTATACGACACTATACTTTTAGGTGTACAATTATCATCACTTACGACGTGTCTCTCAAACTCTAGTCCAACGATTACGCCCTCGTTCAGTAGCATCGCTCCCAAAGTTAACTACAAATATCGTCATCTAAAGGAGGGAGAATGAATTGAAAATAAAAGAACTGCATAATCAGTTATAATTTTGAAAGTCCGAAGAAATAATCAAATACGAGATCATAACATCGTTAATAATGTTGAAGAAACAAAAAGAATTTAGATTTTGTTATTGGCGCCTGTACGTATTTCGAAAGTCGAGCAGAGGTGTTGTTTAATTTAATACAGGCCGAAGTAACCGAGCTCGGAGTCAAAAGTAGGTTAATGAAAGAAATGAATTTTGTGATCGAAAAGTCGAAATTTTGAGAGCTAAAAACTATTTTACAGACTCCATGTCAAAATCAAAATTCTTCCCTTGCCATCATCAAAAGTCGTAACCCTGCGTAGTTCTATTCGTATAAAAAAAGGACCCTGTCTGCTTCCCCCTCCTCACTCAAATTTTATCAGAGATCTCCAGTAAAAACTTACCGCTCCGACAAGTCACGTGAAGACCTCGAACCCGATTTGTAACCCAGTAGGTACATAAATACTTCTCTCCAGAACACATTTTCCTCGACACGAACAATTTTACCTTCACGTTACCGATGACCAAAAACACTTAGAAAAACCTCCTTTCGGCATTT
Organism: Acanthococcus lagerstroemiae; assembly: GCA_031841125.1. Classification (NCBI taxonomy): domain Eukaryota; kingdom Metazoa; phylum Arthropoda; class Insecta; order Hemiptera; family Eriococcidae; genus Acanthococcus; species Acanthococcus lagerstroemiae. Next base: position 34,330,812 of record CM063108.1, on the reverse strand, counting down.
AATTTTACGAAAATATTTTTGTACAAATACGTATTTCATGATTTCAAAACCGACAGTTCCATGTTAACATAATTCGATTAACATTACCCACGGAAAATACACTTAAACATAGCACGTAACAGAGATAGGTTCGAAGAACTAACTAACTACTTATTACGAAGACTAGAAATACTAACTTCACATTACGTTTTTGAATACTCAGCCATATTCTTAACCAACATCAGATGAATTCACTAATTTTGCATTTTTAGAACCATTAAAATTCTACTCAGCATTCTCACTTTCACCTAAACCTTCATCAGCAATTATATAATAACGTTCTGTGAACGACTCGGTTTTCCGATAAAAATCAACTCGACCATAGTACCTATATACCGTATACGCATATTTAAATGAAATTGTACATTTTACTATTTTATTAAGGTTTTGTAAATTATGCTTAGTTTTCTTACAATTTTATGTAACCACGATTATAGCTCGAACTCAGTAGCTTCCTCGAGTGATAAGTTTTCCTTTAGGACTTTTCACCGGCCGAGGACGGCCTATTTTTCAGGAGGGGATAGAATGTAAAATAGTTTTTAGCTCTCAAAATTTCGACTTTTCGATCACAAAATTCATTTCTTTCATTAACCTACTTTTGACTCCGAGCTCGGTTACTTCGGCCTGTATTAAATTAAACAACACCTCTGCTCGACTTTCGAAATACGTACAGGCGCCAATAACAAAATCTAAATTCTTTTTGTTTCTTCAACATTATTAACGATGTTATGATCTCGTATTTGATTATTTCTTCGGACTTTCAAAATTATAACTGACTATGCAGTTCTTTTATTTTCAATTCATTCTCCCTCCTTTAGATGACGATATTTGTAGTTAACTTTGGGAGCGAGGCTACTGAACGAGGGCGTAATCGTTGGACTAGAGTTTGAGAGACACGTCGTAAGTGATGATAATTGTATACCTAAAAGTATAGTGTCGTATAGTACATATATCAACATAACTTGTAAAGTTGATCTCAAAGATTAAGTAAAGTAAATTCAATCATCTCTCATCTCAGTTATTTTACTCGGAACCCAACGGTTACAGTAGGTGGATTGAGAATGCGGAAAAATCGTCACTGTGTTTTTGATGAGCGGAAAGTGGCCGCATAGCAGAGTTTTTCGAGGAAGCCTAGCGGAATTTGCGTAACGTGAAATCGGATTACTGTTGATGCTGTAGCGTGTATCAATATTTTTCTTTTTTTTTTGAGTTATGTTCGAAAGTTTCGCCTGTGATGAGAACTGCTAGAATGCATGGCTAAAAGACCTGCTACTGGGGGGGGGGGCACCAGAGTGATGTGGTATCCTGACACTTCGGTTTTGTAGATATGACCGAATGTCACAGTCGTTTCCTCTTCCAAAAATTCCCCTTACCTTTTTCTAACTTTCCCGCTGTGGCCTTAAAGCTCACTTGTTTTTCGCTTTCCCATCGTCTCCTAACGCCACCTGTCTTATTTATCCTGTCATTTCCTAGTGCAATCTAGTTTGTTTTTCCATTTTCCCGAGTGTTATCATTTTTCACGTTTTCCTACCTGGCTGCGAAGTGAGGTTGGCGAGGTTCTACGTCCGGGAAGAGAGAACGATGGAAGGGCACTCGGTCAGAGACCCAAGGAAGGATTGAACGTTTAAAAGAGACAAACTCTTGAAGTTAAATTGGTAATTTCGGTTAACGCCAAATTTTCTCGATTTTCTACTCCGCTTCGTGTTATACTCTCAAGACGTGCTCCGGATCCGATCACCGACCTACTCGCTCACCGTGATCCACCAAGCGTCTCTCGCATCTCATTACCGTGCTGTACCCTGTAAATAAAGTAAGCGTTTCGTGTCCCCACGTCTTTCTTTTATTTGCATTTCCTGTAAGGTGGAGGTACGGCAGTTCCCCGACTGACGAGGTATCCTAGGTCACCTCGAAAGACTTCCCTCCCGAGACCCGAATCAAAACGCTCTGTGGTACGTATCCTGCACGCCCTGTGACCCAAGAGCTAGTCGAGGCACAGTGGTCTATCCCGGTTCTCTTATGTTCGGAAGCCACCTAGGTGTACAATCTGTTTAAGGTTACCACAGTGGCCACCCGCCCATGCCAAGCACGAGCCTGTCGCCAATGAGCCCGTTATTAAAATTACGATGCCTGCTGGAAGTCGCGATCCTAGGACGCCCGAGGTGACCTTGCACCAGCCCCACTAGAGATGGAGGAGTAACCTGAGCCCACAGCTGTAATCGTACCACCAGCCAGTTTTCAGGAAGTCATTTATTGCTGTGATATATATTTTCTCTTTTATTGTTTTTTCAGCCTTGCTGTTTTGCTATTTGTTTATGTATGTCTTATGCCAAAATTCGGGGGGAGGTGGGAGCTTATTTGGACCGGGGTATTTCGTTTTTTGTTTGTTGTTTAATTTTTAGAATTCGGGAAGGTGCTCGAAGTGGAGGCTTCTTCTTCACCGCCCTTGGACCCCCAGGTACGTGACAAACTATGTATGTTCTTGTTATTCATATTATTTATCTACATGTATTAGTGAGTTATGTCAGTGTTTGTAGTTATCGTTTCGTTGCTTTTCTGTATGCACAATGGGAGCAATGGGACGAGGTCTCACGTATCTGGATGGCAGTTTGTTATTTCAGCGAGGGGGGGGGGCAGAGCTCCCTCGTGTTACCATTTTGTTTCTTGTTGTTTTGAATATATAAGATGTTATGCAAGTTAAATCCACAGTTGTAATTATTTTAGTGGTGGCTGATTCCATTCCAGCAGACGGGGAGGGGGTGTTTCTTCCGCTTCCCCGTTACAATAGGATTCGGGAAATTGAAATTCGAGAAAAAGGTTTCCAGGAAATCGGGCATCGGGAAATTGGCTTTCGGGAAAACAAATTCGGGTAATTGGGCGGGAACCTTTCTGCGCCGTTGGTAATGGTGGGGTCGGATGCGCCCACAAAGACGGAGGAAAGTAGAACCTGTGTCAATATATGTGTCAACCAGACAACCGGCAAACGGAGTGACCTCAGCGCTGGTTACGGAGAAGAGTTCGACAAACGCGTCTGGAATGAGATGCGCTGGCAAGCATGGTAAACTGAAAAAACATTTCAGCGATTGGCCAACACGCGTATTGTCTATGTAGTCGTCTTTAAATCCAAGACTCACTATTTTGCGAAACCAAGACTGCCCTAAGTGGAAGGCACAACATTTTAAAACGTAAGACGGAAACTCCCTCCGCAATTGCAACGTTTGTAGTATCGCAAATGATAACGAACGAGCAGGGTCGAATGGACTGGGATTTCCGCAAATGATATGTGCCCCTTAACACAAGGCTTCCTGAAAAGAAACCTACTTATGGACGTTTTGGCAGCAGAACCGGTTCAAATTCATACTCGGTGTTGCCTCACCACCAGTTCAACAGAATGCCCTTACTCAGCTAATTATACCACGAAACTGGCGAATAGCTGATGCTATACAAGTTAGGTATATCTTCCTGGTATAAATCAACACCGGTAATTCGTCAACTATCGTAGTGTAAGACATTGTTTGAAAGGTGCATTTTCCCTTCACGACAGTAGCATCAAAACGGTGCAAAGGATTGTGAAGAGTACACCGACCCCCCACCCGGCAAAAGACAGAGAAAACAATTCAAAAATCTGACTGAAATAAGGTACTTTCAGTGACTCCAGAGAGACAAGATTTACGAGCATTTTTGCTTGTTGACTCAGCTTTCAGAAACGGGAACTTTTTTTTGTTTTGCTTGTCGTCTCGAACTTTTGTTTACCCTCAGAAAAAACATTGCGGTACCAGTGCTACACGCACGCCGTTTAAAAACAGCTGAAAAGATTCACAACTGTTGCGAAAGTTTCGCACCGAGTTTGCATCTTTCGCAATTAGCGTAATAAACGACTATACGAATTCGAGTTCTGCTCTTTGTAAAGTCGGTGCGACGGCGGTCGCTGAAACCGCACTGCGTAACTTAGGCGGAAATTTCGCGCGACAAATTTCAGTTTACAAGTGCATTAGTACTGCTTTCGCTTTTTCTGGTTCTTCTTCTTTTTCTTACAGTCGTCGCCGTTGTCTGTTTTGGCGGGCGCGTTACACGAGTACCTGCCGGCTCGAGGTCAGCGACGTTAATCACGCTTTCTGGGGCTGATTAAACTTCCCTTCGTTCTCGAGTTGGAAAGTTAACTGTAACGAAGATGCTCGATAGGCAGCTGAGGCGAGGGTGCAGGTAAACGGCTCGGAGTAATTTAAATACCGAGTTCATCTTTCGCCTCGCGACGGACTGATAATGTTTTATTTCTTCGCCTCTGTTTGGAACCGTATAAACGCTGGGAAACTGTTTTTGCCTTTGAGAGCTTTCTTTACGTTAAGCAGCCATCGGCAGTACAGTGTTTGAGATAAATACTATGCAGAATAACTGCGAGTGCACCTCCGGCATGAACGACATTAAAAGATGTATACAAAAGAAGGGAGCTGTAGTTGAACTTCGCAAGATTTTCCGGTTAGCATGAACGAATGTATACAAAGGAAGCCATCGTATCGCGTTTCTCCCTCATTCCAGGGAAAACTGAGCCGAAGTGAAGAAACATGACTTAAACAGTCATATTTTTTTATCTGAGCGAAGTAAGAGCACCGAAGAAACCAGCAAGAACGAAGCGAATGTCAACAGGAGAGGTTGAATTTTCAAAGAGAGAAAAAGTCCCCGAGTGAATAGTTTTTTCTCTCTTTTTCCTTTCACTTTCAGCAATTACTGTGCTTGAAGAAAGGCACTACGGCATGATATTTGAACGATCATCTCCAGGCATAGATCTCATTTCGTCTCCGTCTTCTACGTTCGGTTCGAACTCTCATACTCGCGTACTCGCGACCCGTCATTTTTCATACAGCAGAACTTGAGCTGTCTAATACAAACTATATTCCCCACTAACAAGCAATAACGGAATCTAGGTAAAGACACGTTTACAAAGCCCGGAATAGATTTATTAAGACGGATTCAACATCTTCTCGTATGCGGGTGCATAACCGAAAGTAATTCGATTCATTAATTAACCATTTCCAGACATCTATAGAACTGTTGTTGCTTTTCTCGGGTACCGATCGAGAGCCCTTCACAGAAACAGGCGCGGATACACGAGGGCGATTGCTTCTCCCGAGAAAGAATATTGAAAATGGAAAATCTTCACAAATGCCAACGTCTTAGAAAACCTCAAACGAACCTGTTACGTTTGTTTTTTCAAAGTTTCAAGAATGAATCGTAAACAAGCCTGGAAGAGGCTTGAAGGTCGAAAATGAGTCTTCGAGAGTGGAAGCGAGTTTAACATAAGCCTGGACATGTATTACAAAGCCTTAAACAAGTTTTCGAAAATTTGTGATGATCCTCTCTTCTCCGCTGTATATTTTCACATAAATCGTCCTGGCTGGCTACTTGCTGCACAGCACGATGTGAGCATCTAACAAACGTCTTTTGTTTCCGGCATTTTTGTACTTCCGGTACGTGATCTTTTCAAAACCACGTTTTTCTTGTTATTCTCGTAACTCACGCTCCTTTTTCTCCCTTGATCGGCCAGGTAGGACAACCAGTGCGGTTATAGTTTATGCTTATCATTCTCAGTCGAATCTGTTTCTTTTCCTACTTTCTCGCTGCTGTGGTCCGGACTATATACTCCTCTTTTTTCGTATAACTTCCGAAAAACCCGCTGATCGTAAACGAGTCTTGGCAAGTTTTAATGAATCTTGAAGAAAATCCGAAAGTCATGATCAAGTCCCAAAAAGTCTAATCAAGTCGTACAGGATCTCGAACAAGTCTTTAACTACCTTTTCGATGCGCAGTCAGTTACCCTAGTTACCCGCGGTAATGTTACCCATTTGCAACCCTCAGATTACCTAGAAACCCATCAGTTACCCTTAGTTTCCCTTTAGTTACCTGGGTAGCTAGTGGGATTTGGTTACCCTTTAGTTACCCATGGAAAAGTTACCCATTTGCAACCCTCATATTACCCAGAAACTTATCAGTTACCCTTGGTTCCCTTTTGGTTACCTGGGTAAGTTACTCATTTGCAACCCTCAGTTGCACTCAGATTACCCAGAAACCCGTCAGTTACCCTTAGTTCCCCTCTAGTTGCCAAGGTAACTGGAGGGATTTTGCGCATCGGGTTAGGAAATCCCGCTCTGATCATTATTGATGCGATACTCGAAAAGCTAGTTTTCGGGACCAGGGGTGCGGTATCTGGTGAGCTAATTGGGCATGCATGCATTGCCATGTGCTCCACCAATGGACCTTAGGGAATCTCAAAAGTATTTCGAAGGAGCATGTACTTGCTGAGAATAAGCATGGAGATTTTGTATGAGACTTGATCCAATCTTGAGGAGTTGTTAAAAGAACATTAAGGAGCTTTACTTAGTTTCAAGGAGTATTTTAAAGTATTATATCAAATTATGAAAACAGCTAACGAATATAGCTTAAGTATTTACTTGGTTTTTGTGAACTTCAGAAAAGCATTAGATTCCATTGAACGTAGGTTTTTGTGGGAAGCCCTGAAGAAACAGGGAGTGGACCAAAAATATACAACAGCAATGAAAGATCTATACTAAAATGCTGAAGCCTATATAACTCTGGAAAGGAAGGAAAATAAGTTTAAAATTGAAAGGGGTGTAGGCAGAGTGATCAGCTTTCCCCTAACTTGTTTTACTATGTGCTCGAAGCAATATTCCGGAACTTAAATTAGGAAGGGAGAGGGAGTAAAATGAATGGGAAACACTGGAACAATCTCAGATTCACCGACGATGTCGTAATTCTTAGTAATTCAAAAGCAGAAATCGAAGAACTAGGGGCAAAGCTCTCGGTAGAAAGCAGAAAGACAGGTCTGGAAGTCAACGGGGGGTGGGGGAAACAAGGATTTTATCGAACAAAAGGAAAGAAAAAGTGAAAATAGAAGGGACTGAAATATAATGGTAGACGAATTTACCTACCTGGGGCAAATTGTATCATTGAATAATAAGCGGGGAAAATAACCAAACTAGAATAAAGAAGGGATGGAAAAAATATTGGGGCTTGAAAGATTTGTTTAAAGGTAGAATGCCACAAAATACAAAATCTACAATTCGGAATAGCTACGTCCAGCCAGTCCTAGAAGTGTACGGAGAGGAGCATGCTAGGAATCAAAAAATAAGACAGACGGCTAAATGCGGAAATAAGACAGGAGACGGAGCTACAGAACATGGGTTATACGATCAAAAGACTAAAATGGGAATAAAGGGGGAGGGGGCATGTAATGAGATATAATTAGAGTAGGTAGGAAAAGAAAACGAAAGAGTGGGTGCCATATGGACAAAAACGATTACAAGGACGATCACTTCCTCGATGGACTTACGAATTTTCAAAGCAGTTAGGACCTCTTTGGAGGAAAATGGCCACAACCGCAAAATCTGGAGGGAGAAAAGGGAGGCATACGTTCCATTTCGGGCCTATCTGGTATGACGTGAGAGGGATCCTCTCCCTCCGCACAACTTCTATGCATTAATAACTACGATGATGGATGTTGTGCCAGGTTGCTTGAAGGATAAATTAAATGAATAAAAATAAGAATCTTAAAGAGCAGTAAGAGTTCCAAAAAGACATGATTAAGCCTGTGAGAGTTATACAGAGGCGCAAATGAATTCCCAACAAATTTAGGAAGTCTTAAATTAGTTTGGGAACGTTTTAAACGCCAACAAGGAAACAGTCAGCAGTACAGATTATTCAACAGCCCTGCTACTTCTTTCTGATCTCACCATCGGCAGATAAAATCTTTCAAACACTCAAAAAGAGCGTTGATAAGACATCAACTACTCTTCCATACTTAGAACTCATCCTTTCAAGATGGCTCGTTGAATCCGCTGCCGCGTGGAAGAGGTATGCGAAGTTTGAGATGAGACATTAGATTTAAACAGAATACGCGGAAGGTTCGTTTTACTAAAAATTATCGCACACAAATTCCACGGCCTAAAATCAAACTCTTGATTCCTGAGAATTTTAGCGAGTAATTATAAGTATCAAAAGCCCCGCGAGTCAGAGGTGGCCGAATGTATATTTTCAAGGGAGAAGGGGAGGGAGTAGAAAAATGAAAACGCAAAAAAAAAGTACGGTTTATCAAAATTTGAACTTTTACCTTAGTTTAGGTATGCTTCCTACCAAAAATTGAATATTTCCAGGAGCCAGCTGCCCTCTTTTCCCTTTATTTAATCCCCTATAATGAAAATAAAATAATCGGTTTCTCTATTGTATTTCAGCCGCGGAAGACGACCATTTTGGGGAGGAAAATGGCAGACAGAAGAGCGCACGCGGAAATTTTTTGCTGTCCCTCTCCACAGATTTCCCCTTTCTTCACAGATTTTTCCTTTTTTTTTGGTTGGGGGCATCCCCCTCCCTCCGTTGGATCCACGCCTCTTGTGTTCTCAGATTTCTCCAAAGGGCATTTCAGGAGGTTTACAGACTCGTGGGTATCAACCAAATTAAAATACTATTCGAAATTTGTAATCTCCAGATCCAAATTATAAACTTACGTGTGTCGAGAAAAGAGCTGTACCAAAAACAAGATCACAGCCGGTCAAGTACAATGAGGAAGCTTGCAACCTAACGACATGATTAATACTATATAATCGGTAATCGTATATAAGATTTAAGAAGAATGCTTTTTCTTCGTTTTAACTCCCGACATTTTCCATAAAATTGATAACTTGGCGTGCTTTTGCCTTAAAAATTTGATAATATCGTGATAGTTCAATTGATATCACCGTTAAAGTGACGTAACCAAAATTCAGATCCACTCTCGTAGCCAAATTCATTCTGTTACGTACTGGTTCTAAAGACGAGTTATAAATAGTTACAGAGTGTCAAAGGGACCCGGAAGAGGTTTCAAAACTCTCAGAAGGCACTGAATGATTACTAAACATATAAAGGTGTAAATATTTTAAATTAGTCTTGACAATAAATTCTCATGAAATCGTGAAAAGTTTTCTCGAGTCTGAAGTAAGTTGAAAAAGACTTGAACTTGAGGACTCCTAGAAAATTCTAGAAGGGTCTCAAGCAGCGTTTGATTTATACACGGAGTAAAACAGGAAATTCCCCAAAACTCTTGGTAAAAAGAAGTAAGTGAAATACAAATAAATAAAACGCCTCTAGAATTGAGCTAAAAAAAAATTAAAAAAGTAGAAGAGAAGACTAGGAAGAAACAGTAGCTATTTTAAGAATATTTTGGAACTAGCCGGAGTAGAAATGTTTGTATGGCCTATTAACGACTTACAATAATATATGGTGGTATGTGTATATGTGGGGGGGGGGTCACATTTTTTTATCAGTGTGCAAATAAAAGAAAGTAAAAGCCGTGAACAGGTTTATTAATCTAAGTGTTTTAGGATTTCATAGATACTGAACACGTTTAGTGCCATGTCACCCATCGGTGGGTGACACTATAAATTAGTACATTTGCGCCATCTCGCGAAAGAAGCGTAATATGAAGAAATTGATAACAATAAAAGTTGTTCTTCTTCACCGACAGAGTGCGTTTCCACATTATAACATCGTCACCCACCGGTGGGTGACAGCCGAATATTCATCGCTGGCATGAAATAATGCCTCAACTTTTGAATAAAAAAAAAGTTGGTTTTAATTATTGGAATGTACTTTTCGCTGTGTTCGGACATTGGAAATATTCGTAGTTGCTTATCTGTTGATCTCAAACTTCGTCTGATTGGAAAAAAACCTTCATTTATCCTGTAATTTCGCAGGAGATTTCAGGAGGTTTAATTCTCTTCGCTTTGCGTGTACCTGTTATCCTCAGTATTAGTGGAGCATCTCTGGAAGACCCCATATTTTCAATTTCATATTCTCCGGTTCAGTTCTAGCTACAACATTTTTTCAACTATATGTAAGATTCTCACACAACGCGTAGGCTCTCATAAGCTCATAACCACTCGCATCTCCAGCCTACGGTATTATTCTCCTTGGTTCAAACCTGCCTGACTACTCCACCGAGGTCTACCTTGACGTGTACTGTATTTACTTGTCGATGCCTCGTTATATGTAGGTTTTTGTATTTCATTCACCCGTGTGCTGAAACCTGCGTTGATTTCGTCAGCTGATATCTCAGCAGCGATTTACTTTAAAGCTGGCAACGATTAATATAATTTTATGTTCTACGTGTAACCCGATACAGTCTCGTAGCTTTTGTATTTAAGTTATATTCGTATATATTCGCCAGTTGGAAGAATTACTTTTGCTTTCGATTCTTTATTATACATTCAAGCATCGAATTGAGTCGTTTCGGTTTGTGGCACGTATACTTTGAATTTTCAGCGGTCGGGCTCACAGGGAACGGCTAGTGCGGGATGCAGAAGACCGCGAAGATTAGCGAGTGATGGTAAATGAGATAGTCGAGAGGGTTGTTGGATCCCCAAGTGCTCACCCATGTGCAATGGACTCAGAAGATGACCTATCGTGCGAATATAGTTGCATTCTGAGTAAGAGGAAAAGCAACAGCAGTACCTTAATATTATGCTAACGAGCCTCAGGCTGCTGGGATACATATCTCGCGGGGGAAAAGAGGCATGCGCTGGAGACTTTATATATTACGTTTCAGTCATCCCTGTTAACTACAACCCCCACTACAGCTCTTATTATGCAACCCTCAGTGTCACCCACCTCACCCACCGATGGGTGACATGTTACTGTTTTGAATGCTACACTAAAAAAACAGCTCAACACTTAACATGTTAATCAGTTTGAATACTGAATATCTGGCGACCTCAAAACCTCCATACTGGTGTCGCCCTACGGTATTCCTTCAACTCGCGGGCTATTTTAAACTTGAAGAAAGTTTACATTTTACTCGTACAATTCATTTGAAGAGTAGATTATTGTAATTTTCAACTACTCCCATTCTACATCATCGGTCTCGAATTCACGATCGAAACCGATCACAAGCTACTCATATCCCATTCTGTCAAAAAAATTTTTGAATGATTTAACGCCTCGCCTTCAGTGCATCGGTATGCAGCGTCTACACTACAATTACAAAATTAGTCACCCATTTGGCAAAGATCTGGTCACCGCCGATATCATTTTCAGGAAACCAGTCAACCCACCGGATGCAGCTGATGCAAAATTCGAAAATGAACTACATTCGCACGTTGTGAATGAAATTTGCAGCATCCCAGCTTCGTCACAAATCCTGTCCCGTCTTTAAGCCGCCCAACAGAGTGCTACCGGGCTAAGATAATGCGATTACATCCTGAATAGAAGGCCATCAAGAACCAAAAACGAACTTCGAAAAAAGTTGACGCCAGGTGATGGAGAGGGAGGTCAAAGGTGAAGGAGCAAATGAAGACAAAACTGTGAGACGAAAATCGCAGATGAACTCGAGCGCACACGACCGTGTAGACATACGTTCACATCTGTAATACGGTATACTTACCAATACATGAATAAATCATAACTAGTAGTTCGTTGATTGATTAGTGAGAAGACTGTGGAGTTCCCCCCTTCACTTTTATACACAGCTGGCGATTATTCCCCTGGCCGGAGAAGCAGGCACGCTTGCGTCCAGACCAAGACAGAGACTCAATTTACATTGGCCGCCAGCTGACCGGCGCGTTCGGGAGATAGCTCTGTGCGGGAGGAGGCGCGAGCAACCCAAGGAGAACATTCTCACGCTAGAGATCCCAAAGTCGCATGCGAAAATGATCGTCAACTTCTAGATGTGTGGCGAATTTACAACGGAAAAAGAGCTCCCTGTCAAGCATTCAATAAGCTGACTGAGGAAGCACTTTTAAAAGACGCTGCTATCCAGCTCCACACGGTCGCACCAGCGGCACCGAGCATGTTATTTTCGAAGATAGACTTACCGCCGGAGGGGTAAACATAGCTAGGAAAACATTCTCACAAATATTATAGTATTTTGTAGGTTTAGAAGGCCGCTGAACTCATTTCTGACATTATTTTAACTCTAACTTGCAAGTTCTGAAACTTTTTTCAGCACCTGAAGTCATTAGTCAAAGCTAGGTTACTAGAAGAAGGTGATACGAAACACAACTTCTGCCAGGAAATCGGGATTTCTCTCACACCTCTGTCCAAGCAAATGAAGGCAGTCTCCGCGACACGGATATCCCGCAGTACTGCTGACAATATGAGATCCGGATCGAACAAGAAAAACTGTACTAGTACTGGTATGAGACCTCAATGTCACGTTTGACAGGCAAATGCCAGCAACAACTCGAATACACGAAGGCTAGGCAAGCGCGCTGCGAATGGGCAATACATCATCTCAGGCTGACGACGTTTCCAGCCGAACGACTGCGCGACGAAGTCTCCGCTCTCTATACTTATGCGAGACAAGCTGGAACGTGTACTTACCTCTGCACAGCCAGCGCCAACGTCAGCCATATGGAAGCAGTGTGAAACAGCATGGGTATCACCTCGTTCATGACGTTCCACGCGTAGCAGGCGCCCACCGGGGACAGCGGCTTGTAGTGGTTGCCGAACGTGTACATATAGAAGAGCCACGGGGCCGGGAACAGCAAGGTGAACATGTCGGACAAGGCCATCGCCATGAGGACGGCGTTGGTGGGCGTCCGCATGTGCTTCTTGGACAGCACGACCACGATCAGGGTGTTGGCGACGATGGTGACCAGCAGCAGCAACGGCATCGCGTAGCCGTACATCGGGACCGCGTATCGAATGGGCAGCTCGTTGCTGATGTTCAGGAACTCGGTGTAGTTGCTGTCCAGCCGCTGCACGTCTGTGTCGTTCTCGAACAGCGAAACGTTGGCCGTTGGGGTCTGGTTACGCTCCTCATTAACGCGCTCCAGGATCACGTAACTGCCCATGGTGTAGCGTTTGCTGATTTTCGATTACCTTTTACGGCTGGCCGTTCCATCTTCGGCCGCGGTACGGCTGCAAAACGGCAGACGAAAAGGTCGGCGGAAAACGAGCGTTTTCATTTTCTTCTGCACGCCCGCGTCTTCGATATTGCTTCCAAAAATTTTACAGTTTAAAAAAGGTGCAAACGATGGCAGGAGAAGGGAGCGCGGCGAAGGCGAACGCACGCCGAAACGCGGCAGAGTTTTAAATTAAACGAAGCGAAAGTCTCACTCGAGTGAAGACGAACAGAAGGGAAGTGATAGAAAAAAATGGAAAACGATTTATCATTATTGAAAGGTTGATAAACAGAGTCGACTGCAACGCTGCTGTGCCGTGCTGCTATGCTGCTACACCGGCGGCGATTTTCTAATAAATATCTCAAACAACAAACCGCCGAACCTGCAACAAAAACAAAAGCCTGCTGTAAGATTGATTGCCCGAGAATGCAGATAGAACAAGCACGTAGTCGATCTTATTACAAATACTAATATCCATGGGCGCGCGCGGACACTACGTGCGACTTATTTACTTTTTTTTTTCCTTCCTACGTGGGTGGACCGGCCACGAAATGGGCTTTGCATACGATGGTACCGTCGAATACATGCATACGAAGTCGGTATTGGAAAGTTCTTGTTGACTTTACCTGATCATAGGCGAGACAGGGTGTTGAGAATTGGAACCTTTAACCGTTTCTTCCCTTCTGTATCGCCACGATGAATGACATGACTTTCCAATCCTCTACTTCGTCCCTTTTTTTTTATCGCATACGTTTAAATTTGTAGTTTTTGTATTACGAGAAGCGGCTGAAAAGTAGACCAAATATGGACAAAACTACCTACAGAACTGCTCGAGGTAACATAACAAACTTACATATCTCCTTTACCTGTAAACCGAGGTTCATTGAAATACCTTCACTGGTTCGCACTCAGCCGCCATTATCGTCGAAAAATGTACTGCTGCTTTATGCACGCGTCTAAAACAACGTGCAGTGATTGCGTTTTTAAATGCGAATCCCACCGAAATTTTTTGTCGTTTAAAAAGCGATTTATGGTGATGATACTGATATTTTATTTTATTTATTTTATACATTTTATCTTCCCCTGCCGACAGGTAATACCCAGGTTCTTGACAGGGGAGCCACACAGAGATGGACGTTGTTCACTATTTTAATGAACTTGCTCTTCCTCTTGTTCTTTTCCATTTTTAGTGAACTAGTTCTTGCTCTTGTTCACTTAATTTTCCGAATGATTTAGTTCATCGTTTGCTCATTTAAAAATAGTATATTACTGTACGAGCAGCGAAAGTGAGAAATATCGCAACGTGTTCGATGGATAGCGCCACAAGCGCAGCGAATGGCGCTAATCGAACTCACGAATCGCTGCTCGTACTGTAAGATGCTTTCTTAAACGTAGACATATTTAAGAAATATTTTTATAATACAAATCAACGCAACAAGTTTCAACTTTCCAAATTCCAACGTTAACGAAGAGCAAAATTTTGGAGCTCTGTTATTTTTGACCAATAGAAATCGTTGAAACGTCAACCAATGAGAATCGTCGATAGCCGTGCCGAAAAGTAAAAACACGAAACGCGACGCAAGAAAAAGGCCTCAGTATTTAGTTACCACACAGGCCCTTTTCCTGGACCACGTCGCAAAGTCCATATCCACACTGTTTTACTTTTCGCCACTGGTTTCATCGTTATCATTGTTGCCAAATCCGGTGCCAATAAACTTAAGTTTCGCTGCCTGAAATTATCGCACTTTCGCTGCATGAGTTTAAAAAATAGGGTTTTTGTACGAAAAATTCGCATCAGGACACTCCGCAAGAAGCGCTAGTGTGATGGACGAGAAGGTGTTGCCACGCGGTAGTCACGTGGTCAACCCAGTGTAAAACTCCTATAAGAATAAAATCGGACATTTTCGTTAGAAACGGAATTTTTTATGAAATTCTTCTTTGATACTCGATAGGCTACGAAGTCTAAGCTACAATTTAAGTCATTGCATAAGTTGAAAAACTTTTTCTACCATTAGGAAAACCATTTCAAAGTTACATTGAGCCTTATAATGATCAGTTCGGGATTACCTTCTCGTCGTGGTTCCACGTAATCCGCTAGGAGCAACTCCTTTGCGTCCTGAAGCGAATTGCGAGCAAATATTTTTTCTGGGTAATAGCCTACAATTGAAAACAAGGCTATGACAAACAATTTTTTTAAATCCCTATTGAAATCTTATGAGATTGTTGATTCAAATTTAAACATCCAATAAAAATTCAATAATGTTATAATTCGTAAATGTTACTCTGTAACAGGGATTGGGAGTGGATCAGATCGGATTACTTAGGAGGAGTTGATGGGTTCTTTTTTCGTGCACTCAAGAGCGAATGGAGAGCGAATGAAAAGGAATTTGTTTACCGAGAAGAAATCAAGGAGCGAATGAATCAAGCTAATGAACATTGGGAAGAGCGAATGAAGAATTTGGTGAAACATTGTTCAGCAGGACTGGATCAATGAAAGAATTAATGAAATCTTTGAAAACAAAGAGCGAATTGATAAAGAGCGAATTCTTAATTCAGATAAAATCTTCTTTTTTTAAATATCATAATCATAATTTCGCTTTTATTCCCTTATCTTTGGGACCATTTCATTGAACATCGCCACTCTTGAAAGCCCATACTGCGGGTTGCCATCACTTGAAATCAGCTTATCATCATTTATTAAGTTGATAATGCATCTGGTACAAAAAGTGGACGATTTTATCAGAATTTCTAAATAACATGGAAGAGCCGAAGGGAGCGAATGAGCGATTGAATTGAATTAGTTTCCTGAAAAAGTGAATGGGATTGTATCGAATGCATACACACTGCCTCAGAGAGCGAATGAGAGCGACTGAATGAATTGTAAGACAAGGAAATGAATTGAGAGAGCAATTGAATTGTATTACACGTCTTCCAAAGGACGAATCGGATCCTGTCAAGATTTATTACAGGTTGAAGATTTAATCGGATCGGATAGTATTCAAAAATAATACACTCCCAATCCCTGCTCTGAAACCACTATGAAAGTTGAAACTAAAGTCTGAAAAGTGGAAATATACAAGAAAACGCAAAAAAAAAATAAAATGGATGAACAAAGAATGAACAAGTTGATCAGGTCCAAAAATCGTGAACTAGTTCTTGTTCTTGTTCCTTTTTGGGGCAGATGAACTAGTTCAGAACTAAGTTCACCAAATAGTGAACAAGAGCAAGTGAACAACTTCCGAAAGCATACAAAATGTTAAACTACGTGTCTCGGTAGGAGACACGTTTTTTAAGTTCCCTTCTCCCCTCCCCTCTTTCAGACATCACAGGTTTTTAGCATTTTATATGCTTTTACTACTGGGTATACTTGAGCGATTTTCGCTGGAGGTCATCTAGAAAATATTTATTCTATTAAGTAAATAGTTGACAAAAAAATTTGCCAAAATAATGTAAGTTTATTGTACGGTTATCAGCTAAAGAGTAAACAGTCAGTAAGTGTGAATGAAATAGGAAAAAAAAAAAAGAAAAGAATAGAAGTAATGTTTGAAGTGCAAGATAAAGTAGGAAAACAACAGAAAAGTAAGCAATCGGAGCAAGTAAAAATATATTTAAGGCTACGAAAAAATTGGATAAAGGTCATCTACAGTCTTCCTTTTTTACTTATCAGTTATAGTAGGCACCCTGAAATGGCTCAAAGAGCGACCACCCCACATCAGTAAAATGACCAAAATTAAAAAACAGCCCAAAAGTAACGCAGCAAAGAATGGATGAGCGTGGGTCAAAGGGTAAAAAAATTTGGGTGTGATTTAATCGCACGGAAGAAAAGGGGGAAATGGTGGAATTTTTTCGAACATTCACAGAAGAAAAAGTTATTAAACCTGAAAAAGTAGGTGTAACGGAAGAATAAAATGAGACCCAGAATGAAAACAAAAAGTAAACGGTAAATCTATATTACTCACAAAAGGAAAAATGGTTACACATTTTTTTTTAAATTTGCACGCTTTAATATTTAAAAAATTTGTACGTTTTGTAAGTACATGAAGTCTTCTCTCCTATAACAGTAGTGCGCACCTCGCCTGTTTAGGACGCCCTCGCTTCCTCTTTTGACCTAGAGGGATTGCCTTTGCCTCTCGAGGAACTTGTACAAGCCCGAGGCGTACCTTCATCCCGAGACAGTGTTTGCAAACCAATTTCTTTAGGAATATAGGACATGTAGAGGCGCCAAGGTCGTCGAAGTTGATGATAATTACGATCGAAGACAGATTTTAAAAATCCATTCAGATAACAAACGAACGTTAACAATCAGCTGATTAAATCGATTTTCAGTGACGTCGTAAAGTGATGAAATTTAAAGTTAGGGTACTTTTGCTAACAGTAACTCACATACAATTTCTTCCATTGAAAGCTCATTTTTCTTCTGTTGATTTGGATTATTTTAGATGACAATTTCTTCCGTTAAAAGCTCATTTTTTTCCTGTTGATTGGGATTATTTTAGGTTACAGTTTCTTCCGTTGAAAGCTCATTTCCCTTCCGTTCAATTTATTATACCCCAAAAAATTTATGTTACCAAGCGGACCGAAAATGGCCTATTTCAATGCAGCCCTCAGCCTTCTTCGAGTATCTTTCCTACGTTTCCCCAACTCTGCTGTCCACCAGATGGGTTTGTGTAATTTTATTACCTCGGGCTCACACGTCCTCTCGTAGGCGTCCCTGAGTGCACCATCCAGTATGCTGGCTTGTGCTTTCAGGTCGCCCACGTTTTGAATCCGTTGCCCATTCAAGCCATTTTTGAAGCCTCACCAGTCAGTTTTCCTAAGGTTCCTGATAGCTGTTCCTCCTTCGTTGCTCGAATCTGGTATTGGATGTATCGGTGATCCGACAGAGACGGTTCGTCCAACACTCTCCATCCCTGGACTCGGTCTTTAAGTTAGGAATTACAAAGTGTTATGTCAATATAACTTCTTGCCTTACTCTTGTGACAAACCTCATTCAGAATCAGCAGATTCTGGGCCATAAGGTAGTCCACTAGCCCTTTCCCTCTCGAGTTTGTGCCTGTACTCCCCCATATAGTATGGTCCGAGTTGGTATTGCATCCGACAAGAAGGTCCAGCTTATTCCGTACACAGTATTCCACCAGTTCTTTGAGCTCATCAGTTGGGGAACAGTCCCTAGAGTCTGATGGGAAATATGCTGAACATATTCCCCATCTTCTTCTTTTGTTCCCTCCCGTTCTTATATTCCAAAATGGCCGCCACAAGATCCAGCTAAATTTTTTTAAAGAATTTCTCTTAGTTCGCCATTTTTACCGAAAAATCTTTTGAAAATATATGAAGAAGTTCGTACCCCCTGTCTCTTTTCACGAAAACAAGCGGTCATTGATGTTTATAATGGCCATGCGCACAGATAGCGAAACATTTTCAAAAATAAGGTGGAAAAAATCGGCGCAAAAACGTAATTCTAGTATTCGCAAAAAAAAAGGAGAGAATTTAAACCGAAATCCTCCAGATCAAGCTGGGACTAATCTAGAATCCTTGCGGATGTAAAAGTAAATGAAATTTCTTTCACTATTAAAAAATATACTATTCATTGGAATTAAAGGCATGCATCGACCCTCGAGGAAGGTGAGTGAACTGCCGGTCAGTACTAACGAGAGGAGCTCGAATTAAAAATTATCGAACTGGAGTCCAAATCCCATTTCCACGAAACAGGCCATCGTGATTTGACAAATGCTGATTGATACCCGTGCTTAAACGAATATTTAAATGAGCTCGTTTTCCAAAATGGAAAAAATGTACATCGAGGGTCGGCGCAATCATTATGATAATTTATTGGCTTTTCGCCGGGCCGAGATTAGTTTTTGTCGAGAATTCGCAATAAGTCGACCGGATCTGCGTCCAGCGCCGTCGAACGCCTCCCACGTTTGATTTTTTTCCGTAACCGCTTTTCAATTAGTCCTGATTTTCGGTATCAGCCTTCCTCGAGGCTTAGCTCGATCAGCTTCCCGAATCGAAACACAATCTCGAGGCGTTGGACATATAGATGAGATTACAAGCCAAGGACAGGTTTCGCTCTCTTTTTCTCCCCTCTTTGCCGCATTCATTTAAAAAATCGAGTCGGATAGCGAGCAATGTTTCCCAAAACGATCGTTTGTTTTAATTTAGCGAGTTTTGCGTCCGCCGTTAGAGGTACGAGTAGGCGACGATGAAACGATAAATCTGCGAAAAAATAATCGACGCCGGTGTGTTCACATCGCCGGGTACAGATTGCCCCAGTTCCGTAGCTAGCCCCCGACCGAGCACCTTGTCCTGATCCCGGTTCCTATCCGTCTCCACTTGTGTATACACTCGTAATTTCGTTCCGGAATCGAGATAATAAGTTTTCCGGCCCTCGATCTGAATTATTGTTTCGGCGAGTGAAAGCAGCGAGGCACCCTTCCCTCTCTCGTCTGCGGCGAAAACATTTAAAAACGAAACAGCGACCAGACGAGTTTTTCGAAGGGAATTTTGTAAGCGCAATTAGTTGGTAAAAATAGCAACAGATGATGTTCATTTTCACTCAGTGCAACCGCCAACCGCCGAGTGCACTGTACGCGGAGCGGTAGTAAAGACCCCGCATTCCTTCTTCACCATTCACATTACGAGCAAACGTTCTTTGTTGAAATATTTGAAGAGTGGAATGGGGAGGACAATAGCTATTTTCGTATCAAGTGCGGTAAGTGAGTCATTTTCAGACGAGTATCAGCGCCGTCGCAGGCCGCACGAGCGCAACGAATGCGTTTCGGCACTCGCACGAGTTTGAAAATGACTCGCACTCTGCACTTAAAACGAGCAACATTTTCTGTAATTACTGCATTCACGTAAGCATCGTTTCGAATGAAAGACGAACTCCAATTTTGGAAACAGTACAGACATCAGGAAAAAGGACGGACTAGACTTAACCCGTAAAATGCACTGTGAAAAGCAAACGCTAAGAAGCACACTGGGGTGAATGTTACCCCAACCAGTTTTTCACTCCCAGAGTTGGTACTAGTGGTAGGAAACGAGAACCTATTGTCATCGGACCTAGTACAACTGTTCAAACACCAAAAACACAGATCACAATGATCGAACTTGCCAAGTGTCGGGAAACAAATATCCAAGCCGCGGCTATCTCAACCAAATTCAACCTTACACGCACGCACGTATATTATTATTCGTCTTCTCGGCCTTTTCACCCTTTACATCTGGTTCCATTTTTCCCTTTTTTCCTCCACCCTTTCAAAAACCAGTCGTAGGTTATTTTTGCCCACCTGTTACTGTTCATCATCGTCAAGTGTCCAGACCTGTCCCACTTCAGTGTCCTTTTATAGCATGCAGGAAGTTTAATGTTGTGTTTTAATTTCTTCTTTATACCAGGTAGCCCAAGATATGATGCGTTCAGCCAACTATTTTCCTTGAAGTTCGTAACAAATAGATTTTCTATGAACCGTTGTGTAAATTTTGCTATCATTGGTCTGGGCTTATTTGACGCTTGGGGTTGAGAGAGGCGGTGAATAATATCAATATCTCTAGGACCAATCGGCGCCTTCAGTTTCTCTGCAAGACCTGTGAAGAGCTGCTGAAGATTCTCATGTGGTGATTCGGGGACACTCGTTATTATTTGGTCATTTCGTCTAGGGTACTGGTTCATTTCATCAATTTGACAATTTGACACTTCAATTCTTCAACATCCGCAGTAAGACTCCGACCTCATCTTTGAGCTCTTTATTTTCACATTTCAAGGATTGTTTTCGTCAACGACATTCTTCAACTTTCCCATAAGCATCAGCCATCTCCCCTTTCACTACCTTTCTGATAAGATCTTCGATAATTTTATTATGATCTTCCGGCAGTAGTAATTTGTTGTCACCACTCAGCGATTGAAACAAGCGTTGAGTGGTGCCTGTGGTCCTAGGAGTCGGCTCAGTTACTATCTTTTTGCTCGTTCTGCTCTCTCAAGTCATAACAGTTCTTACATTTTCCATTTGATGGTACGAATTTCGCTTAAGTTTAACACTTTGTTGGTCATAGTGAGCCAGGGTTGTCCTAATACTGGAATATTATCGATAACCGCGGTATTTCCTGGCTCTAACGAATACCGCGGTTATCGATAATAAATTATAATGATACTCAACTTCTAATTTTATTCACCAGAGTCGCAGTCGTTCCCTAACGATTATCGTTTTTCTTCTTCGCTGGTACTTGGTACACTTGTTACTCTTAGGTATTTCGCACAAAATGTTAGTAAATGAAATATTTTAGAGTAAAACACATTTTTATTTACATTGTTAACAACTGAAAAATATTATATTTACCTATTTGATCAAATAAATAAAAAAAGTTTCGTCAAGTTACTCTCGTCTTTGTAGCGTTTAGCCTTTAGCGGTTTAGCCGTTTACGCAAAGGGGAAAAATTCATGAATGTTCCTGGAACTAAGGAACTTGGAACTAGCTGAAATGCTGAACTAGCACTATTTGAAATTTGAATTTCTCAATTTATGAATTTAATCATGCTATGGAGATGAATAATATAGTAAATATTTTATACAGCGATCAAGGTTTGTAGTTTATAAGAATAAATGAGAATGATAATTTGTAGCGTTTACGGTTTACGTAAAGTGGAATGAAAAATGCATTTTCATTCGCAAATGTTCCTACTAGTACTTACTATTTGAATTTCTCCATTTAATCATGCTTTCTCGAACGAATTTACATATTTTCTGAACCGATGGAGATGAATTTAGTAAATATTTTATACAGCGATCGCGGCTTGTAGTTTACAAGAATAAATGAGTACCTATGATAAAATAGTTTTGAAATATCTAGAGGAAGATCGCAATGTGGCTGAATCCGCTGAATCGGAAGTGAATATTGTTCATGTTGATAGATCCTCCAGATCCAGAAAGTAAGCGTAATCACTTACTGTATTAATCTGAAGAAATTTTTATTGCAAGGTTTCGATGATGACGAAACAATTTTTTCCCGCTACCTATGTATATTCGAATGAAAACATTTTATTAATACTTAGAAAAACTTCCGAAGTATGGAACCATTTCAAAGAATCAACAGACGGATTTTCCTACTGTGATAATTGCGCTTGGAGGTATCTGTCACAACGCAACACATCGAATTTGTGGGCACACCTACGTACACACCATCAGAACTTGGTTCGTTATATCTGAAATAATAATAATATTTATTTAATTTTTTTGAAAGAAATCGTGTAGGTAATACGATTTTTATTTTATTTAGTGGGAAATGCATAAACCACAATTATCAGTTGTTCGTCCAAGGCAACACATACCACAAAATTTGAAAGAGGCCGCAGATTCGGCTATAATACGTGCGATTGTGGACGCCAACCTGTCCTTCCACGTTGTAGAAAGGGAAGGATTTAAGGTTTTCGTCAAGACTTTGAATCCCGACTACGTCATGCCTAGTAGGCATTGCTTAACGACCAAATTGCTTCCGAATGGATATAAAAAGTACTAACAAATTTCTATTTATTAATTCTAAAATTCATAATATGCCAATAGTCGTGCAATTATAATCATATTTTTTTAAATACCGAACTTTCAGATGTACGGAACTAGTTAAACAATATTTAAAAAATAAATCTGTGAGTATCACGATGGATGCCTGGAAGAGTAAGGCGGGCGACTCCTACATGGGGATCACCTTCAGCGTCATTGAAGACGATTCTTTGAAGAACGGTTTGGTTACCTGTTACCCAATAAACGAGCAGCACACGGCTGAAAATATTTATTCTTTTTTATTGGCGGCATTGACCGACCTAGGGATTGACGGAAATAACGTGGTTTCTTTGACGACGGATAATGAAGCAAAAATGATCGCGACAGGAAAATTATTCAAACAAAGGTAAATACTTTTTTTCGTGAAATATTAAAAACATATTACTCAAATATATTCATTTTTTCTCTTTCTATTTAGGCAGAAAAATAACACCGAGTGCGAGGGATGTTATGTTCACACCTTGAACCTCGTGGTGAAAGAAGTAGTAGGCACTGCGGAAACCAAAAGGGTCATAAACAAGGTAAAAAAATATGTTAAAATAACGAAATAATTATTGATACAAAACAAAAGTTATCTTAATGTTATTTGTAGGTGAAAGCGATAGTAACTTTTACCAAAGAATCCCACAATGCGTCGACTTTATTAAATTTGAAGCAAACTTGCGCAAATGTCCGCGTTCCTTTAAAACTAGTCAGCTGGACTGAGGTCCGGTGGAATAGCGAATATTTAATGATTCAACGTTACCTGGAATTGAAAGATTATTTAGTACTAGTACTACACGAAGTAAGCATTTCAATTTTGATATGTACCCACATTTTGAAACGTGCTTGTAATAATATATTGTGCTGTACTTTTTTTTGTCCATAGATGGGGAGAATTGAGCTAACTCTTACCAATGATGAAACATCATTTCTATTAAAAATTTTTGAAATTTTGAAACCTTACTACGATGCGACCATAGAAATGGAGACGGGTACAGAAGTGACAAGTTCAGAGGTTCTTCCATCTATTACTCATTTATTTTCCAGGACTGAAAATTTTCTCGTCAGCTATAAAGAGGATACTTCGATGAAAGAAATACTGGAAACGATGGAAAAAAGTTTGTATTTTCCAAATAAATTTAAAATCGATTGTTTAATTCTGATGATTAATTTTGATTCGATTTTCAGGTAATCGAGCTCGATTGATTCCATATTTTAAAAAACCGGCGTACCTCATAGCTACCATGTTGGATCCCCGTTACAAAAAAATGGGATTCAAAAATACGGGGTACCTACAAACGGCAGAAATTGCCTTGAACAACGTACTTATTCGAACAGACAATGCTTCGCCATCTTCGGAAAGTTCGGCTGCTAATATTCCTCTTGCTACAAAAAAAAGGAGACCTTTAACAGCAACACAGCAGTATTATGCAGCAAGTAGAGAAAATAGAACTGTTAGTTTGTCATCTCGAATAATTGCTTTACTTGGCGTTTACTTTCAAGAAAATCCTATTGAATTGAACGAAAACCCGTTGACGTACTGGTATAAGCAATCTGATTCTGTTCTGAAAAAAACCGCTCTCCGATATCTGCTAATTTGCGCCACAAGTGTCCCTAGTGAGCGATTGTTTAGCGAAACTGGGAATATTGTGACGCCGTTACGCACCCGACTAACCCCTGATCACGTCCGAATGTTAATATTTCTCAAAAAGAACTATTGGTTCCCCTGGTAAAAATAAAAACATTATTCGTTAATTAAAATCAATCAATCGAAATAACTTCCTCCTCATATTTTTTCTTGTAGGTAGCAGTAAGTAGAAGATTACAGTAGGCATATATGTTAAAATAAAGTTGTCTTGTTTTCTCTCTTGTCGAAAGAAGTACCATAATTGTATGTTGAAATAAAGTTGTTTTGTTTTCTTTCTTGTCTGACTTTTTTTTTTTTTTTTTCATTTGACAAAGATCTGAGCAGGTTTCCTCACATCCATAAAAACGAGATCTATCAAAAACACGAACACAAAGTAAAAATTGTGACATCAAAGTATACTTAACGAAATGTTAACGTAATTATGCTTATCTGAGATTCGACGAGATACTAGTTTTGGGCGACCACTTGAAAACAATTATTAAAAACATCATAGTGGAAAAACATTATAGTGAAGGCCTTTAAGGTAAAATGTTACTTTTCCCTTAATTCGTCGGTAATGGGAACGTAGGTAGATCTTATTGATACTGTCGCGATTCACTTTTCTAATTTTATAAACTAGTTTTATTATAGATTAGTGAATATTTATTGGTTAACGTTCTGAAGAAAAATTATCAACGTATTTCATGCGTATTATCACAGGACATTCGACAGTACGTAAGTTTGTTGTTATTGTTATCATGCGCCTTATCGATAAATATCGATTACCGCGGTATTTGACGTCATCCTGTTGATAATTATCGATACGATATTAGGACAACCCTGTAGTGAGCAGACGAAATGTAACGAGCACATAGGGACTGGCTGTAGGTTCTCGAAACGAAACACCTATAAGGCAACACAGCACAGTGATCTAATCTTCAGAACGCACGAACATACGTCTGCTTGAACGAACGCGTATGTTATGTATGTTGATTTGTTACTAATGTGTCGTTCATTCATGAAGTACTTCTTTTGAACTACTCCTTTCAATGAACGATTCGTTCTTTTGATTCATCTCAAACTGACACTTTTCAGTCGTTCATTTTCACTATTTGGCTCAATAACACTACTGAACAAAATGAAATTTTTTGTTTGCACAACGTATTTAAGGAGGTGATTCTTGAGTACTTTTCAACGCTGAATACAGTGCCGTCGGCCGTTTTTCTCTATCACGTCTAGTTTTTCTGATCAAAAACTATAAAAAATTCAACTAAATGTGTTCAAAAAGAGGTTTAGGAACTGATTGTGGTCATACTGATTCGTGTTGTTGTGTTTTGCGGTCGTGTGTAGTGGTGTGTATTCCGTCTGTTTGTTTTCTGTTATTGTGGTCTGATAACACTGATAATATCAGTCAGTGGTACCGCTTATTCCAATGCAAAAACAAAATGGAAGCGAATTTCAGTCGTTCAGTACTCCGAATTGTGACGTGATAGAGAAAAATGGGTCGCAGTATCGCATTCAGCGTTAAAAAGTACCTCAGAATCACCTGTCGAAATGCATTGTGCAAAATAGTTGTTCAGTAGTGTAATGATTAACGAGTCGAATGAAAGAGTTAGAAGTGTTTGTTTTAGGTTCGCTTCGTTTCTTCATAAATGACTCAGAGGACTGTGAACTGTCAGCACAATGAAGGATGAACGAGAAATGAAAGATTTTCATGTTGGTCGCCATTTTCGTACGAAACACTTTGTTACACTTCGAACTTGCCAAGTGTCCGGAAACGAACATCCAAGCCGCGGCTATCTCAACCAAACTCAACGGCAGTAAATTAGCTGTTGCAGCGGTCTACTGCCCTCCAAATCTTAGGCTGAGTGCACAGGCCGATACATTTCAAGAGCTCTTCCGTCTCCTTGGTAACGGATAGATATGCGGAGAAGACTTAATGCTAAAATCACGCACTGGGGTTCCCGCAACACCTCAACGAGGGGTCGAGAAATACTCAAAGCAATGAACAACTGCAACAGCGAAGCGATCTCAGATGGACAGCCAACTTATTGGCCATCGACATAAATAAAATTCCTGACTTGCTCGACTTTTTCATACTTAAAAGAGTCTCACCAAATTACATCAACATCTCAAATATATGCGACCTCTCATCTGACCACTCACCTGTGATTTTAACGATCAGCGCTGCAATAATCAGGAAACTGATCCCATCTCCGATCACAACTAAACTTACCAACTGGTATATATATCGTGAGATCTTGTTAAATCAAATCCATCTAAAAGTGAGACTCAAAACCACGAACGAGTTAGATGTCGCTGTCACCAACTTTTCTAACATGATCCTGACGGCCGCCAGGGCAGCTACATCAGAAACGAGCACCACTCAAAATCGCGAATCTTGTACCCGGAGGAGGTTCTGAAAATGGTCAAGAAACGTAAGACAGCTAAGAAGTTATGGCAACGTACTCGCCAACCAGATGATAAAAGTTCACACCACAAATTAAACAAACTGACGAAGCAACGGCTTGAAAAAAAAAAAGAAAAGAAAAAAAAAAAAAAAAAAAAAAGAAACGTTTGAGAACCGAATGGCAAATCTATCGCCCAACAAATCTGTAAATTACTCACTTTGAAAGGTAACCAAGGGGATCAAGAAACCGCAGACCCAAGTCCCACCAATCAAAGATGTATTTGGCAACTAGGAAAGGCGTCGCTGGAATTTTATTCTTCTTTTTTCTGGGGAGGGGGTAATTTTTTTAGAAGTATGCACCTACATTCATCTCCACTAGTGGAGTTGTTGGGGGGAGGGGTGTAGTATGTTGTATCAAAGTGTCTAACACTCATGTAAGTCATTCATTTTTAGTCATGGTCATTTAAAAATTTAAGAATCAGCAAATTATACCTTGAAAGAGAAAACAAAGAATTTAGAATTGAAAAATTCTATTATATTGATCAGGGCTGCAATTTTTATGCGAATGCATATTTTTATCTATGGCGTATAGAAGATCTTCACGAATCACAGAATTCTGAGTCAAGTGAGCAGCACTTCATCCTGCATATTTCGCATATGTTGGCATTTACCGCATATTTTGCACCAATTCTGCTTATTTTTCTATTTTTCTAGTCTCTGACTTTTGCTCCATTTTTTCCCACAAATGCGAATCCAAGAGTGTTTTGGCGTGGGCGGCGGTGATTTTAAAATTGATCTTCGTACATTTCGGAACTCGCGCGCCAAATTTAATTCTCTAGTGATGAAATGCGACGTTCTTACGAAATTTTGAATAAATTCCATGTGCTGGTAAGTTCTAAACCCACGGCTTCGACCTTCAACTTCTATTCACGAGGAACGATATTACTGTCGTACATTTATAAAAAGTGAAGAAGGTCGGCTGTCGAAAGTGACATTGTACGGTTACGCGAGCTCGAGAATATCAAAGGCTGAAGAGGAAAACTGTCTTGCGAAATCTGAAACAACCCCGGCACCCTCGATATGGAAATTTCCGTCGCACCGGTCGGACGTCAACCGTCGAATCGAATGCCCATTTGGTCAGCTCCAAAACGTAGCCCTCTCGTGAATATTTTGACGGCGCGGTTTATTTTGTGTTCGCTCTCGGGTGGGGGCTCTTTTAAACAAGGTGCGATGCTGACGCAGCGTTTCTAAAACGCTATAACAACGTCGTCACGCTACTTTACGAAGATAAGAGGCACATCGCCGTCCTCGCCGAGAATGTTGAACTCGTACCAAATGCATTTCGCAAATGAGAGCTTCGATTTTGAATGCGGCTCTATCAGATTATGCGTGTACTAGAAATTGAGATTCTCCAAAATGCTCGTAAAATACTTTTTTATGCCTCTCTGGAGGAATATCCCATACTCGGGTAACAGAGATAGATTAATAGAAAACGAAACAGTAGAAACGTCGCGTGTTTATGGAGCTAACAGAAGTTGTTTACACCTTTCGAGGACCAACATTTTTGCTTTGATAATGTCAACACAAACCCGAAAATAAGTAGTCAAAGTATTTCTTACTAGTAAAGTACCAACACGGTTCAAGGGCCGGTTGATAGGGGAGGGGGGAACCCCTCCCTCTGTAGGAACTTTTCACTCAGCAGTTGAGAAAATTTGCCGTTTCAGACAGGCGAGTTGAAAAAATCCGTTTTAATTTTCTTGCCTTGATACTTGAGAATTCTAAGTTCAATTTTTCAATTAATTTTTTCAAAACAATTTGGAATGTAAAAATTTCAGTTCGGTTAAAAAAGGGGAAAGGGGAAAAGGGAAAATATAGAAATAGGGGAAAAGGGAACAAGGGGAAGGGAATAGGGGGAAGGGGGAAGGGGTGGGGGAAAGGGGGAAACGGAAAAGGGAAAAAGGAAAAAGGAGAAAAAAGAAAAGGGGAAAGGAAGGAAAAGGAAAAAGGGGAAAGTGAAAAGGAAGAAAGGGAAAAGGGAAAGGGACAAGGGAAAGGAGGAAAGGGAAAGTGGAGATTGGGGAGGGGGAGAGAGGGAGAGAATTGTCAAAATTTCATCATATTTCTCACTTGGTTCCAACATAATTTTTACACTTCTCCGTATACTCGCGCAATAGATCGCGATACAACGCGAACAGTGTTCTAAGATGCCCGCGACTCTTGGAACACTCCGGCCATAAATTACTCGTCGAATTGACAATTACGTTTTATTACCTCCGGCCAAATTCGTGTAATTAATAGAGTCGAAGTTCATTGTGTAGCCTATACAAGACACGCGGCTGAAATTATAATTTTTTCGGCTGTTTCGTTTCTCGGACTGCCGCGGAAAACTTCTGCGTTGGAAATTACATTTCGCCTTACTTCGGCACTGGATTTCGCCAAAAAACGCGATGGCGTTTTTCGAAATGAAATACGCGATTAAAAAGGAAATTACGTCCCCCGGAAACGAATTTGCGTCCCATTTTAAACTTTACTTTCTCAGCGAAAAGCAAATACACCGGGACAGATAAAAGAGAAGAACCTTTACGAAAATGAATACAGATTAAGTTGTTGTTTTGATTTTCCTGCTCCATTTTTAATCCTAACAAAAGCTTTCAATTTCGCAGCTGTTCTTTTGTGCTTCAGTTCCGCAACTTTTGTTATTAGCTGGTAATACGAAAGATCTGCTCTCGGGAAAGCTATATTTATATATTTTTTCATCCGCGCTAAAGGTATACCCGGGGGTCTGTACTTTTTCAAGTATTAACCGTTTGGAAAAGGTGAAAGTATTCACTTTTGCCATCTTACAGGCTTTGTAAATAAGAATATCTAAATTTCGAAGAACGGTGAGTTGATGCGCCGCGGATAGAAAAACTTTTTTCCTTACAGTCAGAAGTTAACAGGAAGACGAATGAAACACAATTGAGTCGAAATTCGTACTCAAATGTTCGGGAGATCGGGACGGGCGAATGCCAACTTTTGCATAATTTTAATATTGTATAACTTTCAGTCGTCGTCGGCGAACGAAAATTTGCAAAATTAACTTTTTCCTGCGAAGAGCGGTGACCCTCGCTATTAATATGCTAATTAACCTGTCTTCGATGACAATTTTTGGTGAACATGGGTGGCACGAACTAAACCAAATTCGCTGTCAACATTGTTCTCATCCCCACTGTCAATGTGCATGCACAGAAATAGGAATGAGAAGAGATATTAAAATCTATCGACGTACAGAATAACATTTTCGCGAACGTTTTGTCGATATGCGTGGACATTCTCAAAAGCTTCAAAAATACTGAAATCTTATTTCGACGACACACGTGTAATCATTGACTTTTGGTTGCACGAATCAGGAATCCTCAGATACCAAAGTCACCTCGGGCTAGTTTACCTACCCTTAGAGCAGTGGTGTATAAAGTTGTATATTTATGTGCTTCCCCTCTGAAACTTTACTCTGCTCTACATACCTTTTCTTTTTGGTCTCAAAAATGAATGCTGGCATCTGTTAATTAGTGAAATTAAATGTTGGACACATACCACCCAAGATCTCCTCGTGTACTAAACCTGATGCAGTCACGTACCATAGTTTGCAAACAACTGTTTTGCAGTCAGAACTTGGGAGCAAAGCCACAATTTGCTCCAGAAAGCTTTCCGGAGCAAATTTCCGACTGGGCAAATAACTTCTGAAAGGCATCTGTGCACTTTTCAGTCCAGAAAAATTCCCGGTGATATTCCGTTAGCTGATGCAGTGGTCTGGCAATACCAGCAAAGTCTCGGATGTATCTTTGATAATAGGAACAGAATCCGAGGAAGCTCCTGGTCTGACGCTTATCCACTGAAACTGGCCACTTTTCCACTGCAGATAGATTATCTGGATCTGTCTGGATTCCTTCCTCGGAGATGACGTGGCCCAAAAATCGTACCTCCTTGTGTACCAGGGAACACTTCTTGGGTGACAGCTTCAACCCGGCACTCTGGAACCTGGAGAACACCTGTCTGACCTTATCTAGGAGTTGCTGCAGGGTGGATCCTCCAAGGCAAATCTTGCCTAGTAGGCTTCACAGGACTATCTCCATCAAACGTTCAAACGTAGCTGGCGCATTACACAGTCTAAAAGGCATCACTATGTACTGCCAGAGTCTGGAACCAGTTGAGAACGCTGTCTTCTCTTTATCCTCTGGATGGAGGACCATTTGGTGGTAACCACTCTTCAAATCTACTGTAGTATACCACTCGCCTTCACCTAGAAGATCCAGTGTATCATCAATCTGCGGCAGTGGGTAACTGTATTTCCAAGTCACATCATTCAGCCAACGATAATCCAAACACAGCCGCATTGTAACATCATGGGAGATGTCCATTAGTCCATGGACTTAAAGATGACTCGATAACACCCTGTCTGTACAGGTCATTGATCATCCGGTTGACTTCCTCTTTTATTGCCAATGGGGCTCTCTGCAGGTGCTGCTTGATAGGCCGACTGTCCCCAGTATCAATTCAAAGTTTCAACAATTCTGTCTGGTCACAATTGTCGCTGTTCTCGCAAAGATCTTTCTGAAGTCCTTCAGAAGAGCCTCCATCTCTTCTGTGACGACTTCAAATCCTGGATTATACGATTTGCTCTCTGGACAAATTCCGATGATGTGGTCTCGTTTCTTGACATTGAAAAGACCCGTCACTTCGGCAGTTTCCTGGCTTCTGTTTTATGCAGCTGGCTGGGCCCAAGGTTGGCAGTCTTCTCGAACTTTGCAACCTGATTCTGATATGTCAGGTTCTTATGTTCCTGGTCGATAATCAGTTCATGCTGCACCATCATGTCTCAGCCAATGATTGCTGCATCTGGAATGTCGGCCGCTAGGAACTCTTGCTCGAGGAAGGCTCCCATCAGCAAAATTACTCAAGACATTTGGCCTACAACACCCCGGCCTCTTAGTTTAATGGTTTTGTTTCGGCCGTCTTCTTATTCTGGGGGCATCACAAATATGCCCCAGTTCACCACACTGAAAGCAACGCGGTTTTCCATTCCGGTGCGGTGGTTTGATGTTTCGTCGCTTCTTCATCTCCATTACCTGCTCCACAACTGCTTCCACAACTTTCTTCAAGCTTGCCAGTTCCTCTTCCATTTCACAGGCCTTGGCTTGTCAGACTGTGGCCTTCTTTCTGGAGCTTTCCCGTGCAGCTTCTAGCTCCAGGGCTTGTACCGAAGCAGTCTGAGAGTTTTGGTGGTTGTCAACTCTCACCAATATCTGAATATGTTTGTCTTCAATTCTATCAATAAAGGCCGAGGCCGCAGTTTCCTCTCTGAATTCTTCCAAGGGCGTTGGGTAGGCGGCGTTGGTGAGGCGAACTATTTCCACTTCAAAGGCTGGAAGCGATTCTCCCCGGCTCTATGACTGGACCTTCAGTTCCAATTGCCATTGTTGCTTCATATGGGCTTGCCCATATCAGCGTTCCAAGGCTTCCACCAGCATCTGGAAATTCTTCTGGTCCTCGGTTGGAACTGTCTTCAGCATGTCCATTGCTGCTCCTCGCAGGTTGACGACCAATGCTGTGGCCTTTGTCACCTCATCCCAGCCATTACTGGTAGCCGCTACTTCAAACTGGACATGGTAGGTCTCCCAGGAATGCTGACCATCAAATGTTGGTAGTTTCACTTTCATGGAGCCACTACTACTTGAAGTTGGAACCATTTGGCGTGGTTGACTGCCTGGAGCCTGCACTGACGATGCACCGGTGGCTGAATTATCTGAGTAGGCTGCTGGCTACCTGGAGGTACTGCCACTAACGCTGTGGTACGGCCAGTTCGAAGTACCTCTGACCCGTAGAGAGATTGGTTTGATCTTCTTATTAACTTCCTTGACGATCCGCTTTTAGATCGACCAGGTCTTCTTTCTTGAGCTGACTAGCCTTCATTTCTTTTATCTTTATGGACTGTTCTTCCGTTTTCGTGGACTGTTGAGCCTGATCCGTCTTTATTTTGCTTCACATTACCATGATGTGGTGGAGAGCAGCAGCCATTGTCGACCCTTTGTCTTCTGGTTCTGATGGTTCCACATCGAAGACAATAGTTTCCAGGTCCTTACCTTTGCCTTGCAGATAGGCCTCGGACCAGTTCCTGTTGTTTAGGACTATTTGTACTATTTTTCATGAAGTTCTACAGTTTGGAGTGTTTCCTCCTCTATTTTTTTGGGTTTATCTGTCACTTTTTTATTATAGATTAACAGGTTGTTTTCCAATTTTGTTATTGCTTGGCTCAATTCTAGGTATTTATCTGCATTTGAATTTTATGTTGTTGATGCTTGCTACCAGCAATTATGGTCAGTATAAAATGATATTTTACGGTGAAAACGTTTGTGATGTTTTTGGATTCTACTGGTGTTATTATAAAGTTAATTTGTAATTTAAATTCAGTATTAGGCGCCAGCCAGGTCCAGAGCTTCCCTGCACGTTTTTTAAAGTGAGTGTTTTGGATTTTCAAGTTGTGAACCTGATAGAACCTGTTCAGTTTCCAGTCCCTGTGGTTGTGTTTTCCATACGTATAATCTCCCATTGTTGGCCCTTCGTCGAGGTTTTTCTGTCCAGTTTGGCTGTTAAAATCACCAAGTATAATGTGACTTTGATTGGAGCTATTTTAAGGTTTTCTATTGTTTCTGATAGTTGTGAGTAGAATTTATTAAACAGTTTCCTCATCTGCGGTGGCTGCTAGTGCGTATACCTGTACCAGTGCGAGAGTACGATTCTTTTCTAGTGATACAGAAATTTTTTCTATTCTGTCAGAAATTTCCATCATTTCGCTTATTTTATTCTTAATTTCAGGTTTTATAAGGAATCCTACTTTACTGCTTTTCGTATGGAAAAGTAGGTTTCCATATGGGGTGTTTTGTATCTCTGTTATAGGTCTTCGCACTTCTGCCAAACCCAGTATACCGATTTTGTTAGGGGTCTGGTTGGCCGAGTGGATAGCGCGTTGGTCTGGGAATCCAAAAGTCTCGGGTTCGAGCCCACATAGCAACTCGCCAGATTTCGACCCAGGCCGGTTTTTCGGCCGGAAGGGAAGAAGGCTAAGGCAGCCCTAACAGCCTCCCCGACGTCTCTGAGGTAATGTATGAAAGGGCGGATTCCAGGGCTCGGGTTGAGAGCAAATTAGAAAAGAAGCGTATACTGATTTTGGTATCTAAAAATGCTTCTTCGATTTCCCTCAAATTTTCTCTATTTTTTAAATTTCTTACATTCATGAGTTTGATAGAATGTTCCAGCACAGACAATATCACAGGACTGCGCAAAACAGGGGGGATTGGGAGCGTCTGAGAGAGGCCTTTGCCCAAAAGAGGGCAACTTAACCTATTATATATACGATGTATGTATACTCGTATTTTAAGTTAAGTCCAAATAAAAGCCGTTTTGATTTGATTTGATATGACATTCTGAGTTCCTATTTTTATTTGATTGTTTCTGTTGATCCCTCTTTTGTTACTTATTTTGTTGTTCTTTCCCTTGTTATTGTTATTTTTTGAATGTTGAGTAGATTGGGGGCTATAGTCATCCGTGTCCTTGCTGAGTAGGCGTTCTGGACACTCATTGCTTGAATCTAGTTCTGGTCTTATCTCTAGTTACAAGTTTGTGCCCAAAGCAAAATGTAGGGTAGGATTCACAGATGAATACGTCAGTTTATATGGGACTGAGGCAGCCAATTCCGTGGAAAATTGAGATTTTTGCACGTACTTGATAAAATAGATACAAGGAATAAAGAGGGATGTATTTAAAATCAAATTAATAAACCGGGGAATTTTAAAGCAGGAGAGGGTTGAGGGACTTTAATTTTTTAGAATCAGCATCTCACTACATAACAGCGGCAAGGGTGAAAGAAGTTTCATTTACAAAATGCCTCACTTGAGACAACGGTTTCTGGGCACAAAATTACCTAGTATGAGACTTATGGTACATCTGTTTCGGCTCTACCCACTTTCAGATGAGCTGCGTTCTGATCGGTTGACATTGTGGACACTTTTTTGCCACAAGTTTCATTCGCACCATTCTTGAGCGCCGAGGCCGTTAGACAATTTTTCGTCAATCGGGTGTCTGTGGTATCTATCGAACAAGTTTATCCTTCGGTAGCTGTGCCATTAATATTCCTCTCCATTAGGATATTACTCTATTTATTCGGCCAGCGAGAAATTATCATTTTCTATTGATAAATAACCCAGGCTATTATCTTCAAGCTCCCAACCCGCAACTGTCGTAATTAATAAAAAGTAAAGAGTCGCATTAACGAATAGCGAAATAATGCCGCCGTTAAAGAGAATGTTCGCAACTCGTTAGAGCCGTTGCAATTCTCCTGTCAAAAAAGGTGAAGTCATTAAGCGAATGATTTATTCGCGTAATTTCAATTTTTGTTCGGTTTATTTTGTCGAGTTAATATCGCGATAAAAACTTTTAATAAATTCTTTGGGATAATTAAAAAATAATAATAATAATAATAATAATAAATAATAAAATTAAAAAAAAAAAAGAGGCGAGACAAAAAAGGCTGCAGTAAACCGTCACGTGAAACGTCCAATGTTTTGAATAATGAACCATCGAAAGAACCAAGCGACTTCGCTTTTTATCTACGTGCGAAATGACGGTTCCTTGTCTGCCATAAATCTTCGGGAGACGTGTTTGTCTTTATTAAACAAATAAACAAGAAAAAAAAAAGTTAACGATGATTCGGAAGAGAGACTTTCGATTTGAACCGCGATGATATAACGGAAGCATCGTAGCGATAATCGAAATTAGAAAAATATTATTTGCTAATCGATTTGTCGGCTCGCAGATTTTTTGTATAATAATTTTGACGAATCGACTTTGTGACAATTTTCGACGTTTTTACTGTTTTTACTGCGACAGCTCGAATTCATTTTTCTTTCTCGGGAGCACAGCTATTTGGCTGTCATACACATAACTAGCGATGCATCTAACTCGAGGCGAAGAAAAATGGTCGATCATTGTAGCTTTTTGCAGTTCCAGGTATTACGTGGTTTTTCAGATGCAGTGCAGTGTATTTGGTTCTGATGTGAAGCAAAATCGTATGAGCCTGATTCTTACGACGAAAATTGAAATCATAATTAAATTTTAAGTCAATCGAAAAATAGAATGCAAGATAATAATCAGGACTGAAAAGTATTAAAAATACCTTCAGTTTAGTACCTCATCTTGTCCAAAGCCACAACTGAAGTCAAGATTCGAAGAATCGAGACGAATTATCTTGGTAGAATATTCTTAAACTCAAATTATTTGATATAATAAAATGTCGACTGCAAGTTCCATCAGATTTGTTTAAAAGTCACTAAGACGGTTAAGAACCTATTTAAGTCTCTTTAACATACTTGATTCTCTTCGTGACATGATCAAAACTTATTATTAAAAATCTTCTACACTTTTCTTTAGACCCTTCAGATTTTGCAAAAGAGCTAACATCCTTCAACACTAATTTAAATTCTCTAGGATTTTCTCAGACTCAAATAAGACTGTAAAAATCTTGTTTAGGACTCACAGACGGTTCAACCCTCTATCACATTTGCCAACTGGTCACTTTTACACTTCTCGTCCGCTTTGATTCTAATTTCGCCCCGAACTGAGCAAAAAACTGTTTATTTAAGCCACTTTCATCAAATTTTTCCAGTTGAGAACTTTGGGATGGATATCGTTCGACTAGTAAGAAATAACGGCATAATCACTGGAAACAGAAACATAAAATATAGAGACAAAACAATGACGTAGTAATGGGGCTCAAACCCGAAATTTTTGGTTTTTTTCTTTCCATGCATTAAACAGAGACATTACTCGTAGCTGCTGGCTACGGAAAATATTTGAAAATTAAATCCTCCTTCCCATCCGAAAAAAGAATAATATAACTACGTCACTGATACGAGAAAACTTTTCCAATACCGCACATAAGTTAGATGAGAGTTGAGTAAGTAATGTAAGTCAATCATATGGGTCAAAATTGAAGCTAAAATAGCATAGCCACTCACATTGGTTTTTATGGCTTATTCCATTTTGTCTCTCAATTTTTACTATGTTCGCTACTAATTTTTGAAGTGGTTGCAACTAGGCCAGTGGCCACTTTTGGCCCATCTGCCCTCGGCCACCTATTAGGACATAAAATCAGATATCCCAGTCCAGTTCCTATTTTAACAATGTGGAAAGTAACTGCTATGGGAATCAAATAGTCAAATTATTAAATTAATTTACTGAGTGTATGGCAAAATTGAAAAAAAAAAAAGAAATCGGTTGGGACACGATAGAAATTTTTAGTATTTGTCATGAAGATACTTTTGATTCAAAAAATCATCAGTTAACTTGACGAGTATCTACACTGCATGCAGATACACTGGTACATGGATATGTCTTATAGTTACTGAATATGTTCTGCGCATTCAGTCAACATAAGAATGTCGATATCGATCAACTGAGCGCAGCTATCAGTCAGCGAACTTTTTTCGCCGGCTACATTAGATGGACTTCAACATTCAAATTTTCCATGGAAATTTCTATTAATAACACGGCTGCAGACTGCAATCGCGCAACTAAGATCAAGATCAATGAGCACATGGCTAGAAAAATGTCGAGTGGAAGGAGCGTCGAGCGTGTCGGGGGGGGGGGAGCGTTACAGTTTTCGCTCAAGTATACCCATGGCTGCAGGAAAAATATCGTTTTCACTTTTAAGCACTGCAAATAATTACTCGGCTGCAGATTGCAGCCGCGCAGTATAAATCAAGACCAATGAGCACACGGCTAGAAGGAATAATAATTTCCATAGAAATACGGACCACTGAACTGAATTGTGACCATGAAGAGCTAAGTCATACAGATTGAACTGTGAACTGAACTGGAATCAAGTTCAGTGCCGGTCGTAATTGAAGCGCTGCGTGGAAGAAGGGTCTTTGTCTCATAAGAAAGGCATTGATCGAAGGCCCTTCTTCCACGCAATACTTCGGGAAAACGTGGCATCGATTTATCGATTCTAGGATGGGGACAAGCCAATAGACATAACCACGTCAAAAAGTCTTATAAGTTAGTAAGCCACGTAACTCTTGTCATGTAATCATATTATTCAAATCATACCACCGAATTCATTCCATCAGAGCCACTACCTTGGAGGGGAGGGGTACCAAGCTTCGATATTTTTTCAAGTCTTGAGAATATTTTGGGAAATTTTCAGCAATATCGTGTGACTAGTTGGAAAAATTGGAACAGTAGAAACTTTTTTTTTGCTATGTTCAGAAACATTTTTAGGAATTTTAGACGGCATTTTTGTTTGACTCGAACCTGCATGCCATGTAAGTCACATTAGTCATGGGCTGACCTCATCTCTTCTTATAGTTACGCCAAAGATAATTTCAAATACGATACTAAATAAAGCACCACCAAGAGTGAGTTTGTGGATTAGAGAATAGGTTATGTAAGTCATGTGAGTCGTGAAAGTAACATACACAAGCTGCATAAGACCAAATGTCAGTAAATTACGTGATTGAATAAGTCAGGCATGTAGGTCATAGAAATCGCGTAAGTCTAGTAAATCGTCTAGGTCAGGTATGTTATGTATCAGTATGTCGTGCACGACAATTCAAGCAAGTCATACTACGTAACTATGTATGTCAGTAAGGCATAGTAAGACATGTAAGTCAGAACCCGAAAAGTAGGTTGAATTGGTAAGGATGGTAATCATTCATAGAAGACATCTAAGATAGTCATTTCAGATCATATAAGACCTGTAAGTCAATCATGTAAGCCATTTAGGTTATAAGTCAGTTAGTAATGATAGGCATGTCAGTAACGTTATGCAACGTAAATCATATACATCATGTCACATAAGTCAGGTTAGTCGAGTGCCAAGCTGCTCTCTTCAACCCGGTCAACGATCTGAAAACACGACAATAAAATGAAACACCACCACGACTAGGTTTCTTCGTTGGGGAATAAATCATGTAAGTTAGAAAGTCGGTAAGTCATATAAACCAGAAAAGTATGACGAATTGATAAGGAATGTAATTCATAGAAGACACCTAAAATAGTTATCTAAGTCCACACAGGGCATGTAAGTAAATCAAACAAATCATTTAGGTCATAAGTCAATTAGTAATGTCAGGCATGCCAGTAATATTAGCAATTTAACTAATATATGTACATCATGTCATAAGACATATGTTAGTCGGTCGAGCGCCGAACTGGGTTTTTCAATGTGGTTAACGATCTTAAAAAACGCGAGAGTAAAACGAAACACCACTACGAATGGGTTTCCACGTTAGAAAGTCATGTAAGTCAGTAAGTCATATAAGCCAGAAAATTATATTCAATTGATAAGGAATGTAATCAGCAGAAGACATCTCAGACAATTATGTCGGTCCAGTTCTGGAACTGGCCATCTGGCTGTTGGGCGGCACTATAAATAGAAAATATAATAAAAATAGAAATCTAAGACATGTAAGGCAATCATGTAAGCCATTTAGATCATAAATCAATAAGTAATGTCAGGCATGTCCATAGAATTCGCAATGTAAGTCATACAGTACATCATGTCACGTATATGTCATATTAGTTGAGTGTTGAGCTGCTTTTTTCAATCTGATCAACGATCTTAAAATACGACAGTAAAAATGAAGCACCACCACGATTGGGTTCCTTTGTTGGGGAATAAGTCATGTATGTTAGAAAGTCATGGAAGTCAGTATGTCATGTAAGTCAGAAAAT
The DNA here is from genome assembly GCA_031841125.1 of Acanthococcus lagerstroemiae. NCBI lineage: Eukaryota > Metazoa > Arthropoda > Insecta > Hemiptera > Eriococcidae > Acanthococcus > Acanthococcus lagerstroemiae. The sequence goes on along the minus strand of CM063108.1, from coordinate 34,291,552 downwards.
TAGATCGGTTGGTAAGGAATGTAATTCATAGAAGACATCTCAGACAGTCATGTAGGTCCATATAAGACGTGTAAATCAACTACGTAAGTCACACAAGTCATAAGTCAGTTAGTAATGTCACGCATGTCCATAGTGTTGGCAATGTAAGTCATATACATTATGCCACATATGTCATGTTAGTCGAGTGCTGAGCTTGCTCTCTTCAGTCTGGTCAACGATCACAAACTATGACAATAAAAATGAAACCCCACCACAATTAGGTTTCTTCGTTGGGGAATAAGTCATGTAAGCCCATACGTCAGTAAATAATTTAAATTGTAATAAGCCCATCATGTATGTCATCTAGGTCATGTGAGGCACCATGAGTCAGTAACATGTAAGTCATGATATGTGAGTAATATCAGTTAAGTTATGTAAAACGGCTATCAAAACATTTCAGATCCTTAAAAGTCTTCAAAACTTGCTCGGGATTTTAGAATGCTCTTCCAGATTGATAGAAGACTCGTTGAAATTTTTTAAAACTCGACGTTTCCCTACTTGATAGAGATGTCCCTTCAAGCTCTTATAAAGACTCACGTGGTCTCACGAAGCCGGGGGAGTGGGTCTCCTGTAACATTTTCCTGCTGAACCTCTACATATTTTTGAGAAAATTTTAATTTATCAATATTTTTCTCTCCTTGGACAGCGAAGTTCTCCACTGTCTTCCTCATGCATTGGCGTCATTCACGAGCATTTTACTAGAATCATAACCGTGGAAGGAGGGAGAGAGGAGAGAGAGAGAGAGAGAGAGAGAGAGAGAGAGAGAGAGAGAGTTACAACCACGTCCTGCACAGCATATCGAGGTATAAGAAGATTTAATACAGGTTGCTTGGTCAAATTGGTCAAAATTCTAAATTCATCTGCAATATACAAATATGGTATCCGCTTGTCGAAAATTTTTCAACAACCGGTTATTTCTTGGCGTTTTTTTTTTCCTTTTGACCATTTATAACTGGCACAATAAATCGGTTAACCGGTTATTTTCGGTTGGTTTGTTTCTAAGTCATTTTTACTTTGATTGAAAAGGCCTGAGAAACAGAAAAGTAGAATCTAAATTCCTGTGTTTTTCGGGAACTACACATTTACAGAATGTATGTAGTTTGATTGATAATGCAATGTAATTGAAAGTTGAAACAATCAGCTTTGAGCATACAACTTTTTTTTTTTATTATTAATCTCAATGTACATAGAACTGTAGACCTGTAGATGATTCCAAATTCAAAATAATTTTTCATTTAAGACTGAACACGGATCTCGATTTTTTCTGATAATTTTAGTCTCAAGTCAGAACTGATGCATAATGTCATTTTTTTTGTCCATGTCCCAACGCAAACTACTTCATCATCAAATGGGAAAATTCATCTTTTCTTACTTATATTTAGATTTCAAAATCATTCCCAGTGCATACACGTTTAACCAGAACATAGGATAGTATTTTTGCATTAGGAGATAATCCTTTATAATTTTAGGATTAATTTCTTAAAATTCATCATACGTGAGAGTGACGGCTGTCTTTACCCGTACAGAGTACATAGAGCCTCAGATAATAACTTTGTTATTGCAAACATGTACGGTTATTCGGTTAGTTTTAGCACTTAAAAATCAGGGACCTGCCGAAGAGTTTTCCCCAGGGGGGTAAAGATTGTGAAAGTAGTCCCAACTGACTCAACTCAGAATTCCCAAGTATCAATGCAAAAGAAGAAACACCTTTGACTTGTTGGGTTTTCCCAACTTCTCAACTCAATTCCCAAGTATCAAAGCAAAAAAAAAAAAACTCTTAACACTTGTTGAATTTTTCCAACTCGTCTGACTGAAATGGTAAATTTTCCCAACTGCTGAGTGAAAAATTCCTACACGGGGGGGGGGGTGTAAAGTTTTTCCCTGCCCCCCTATCGGTACGTCTCTGTTAAAAATAACCGGTTAATCAGAGCAGAATAACTGAATGTCTCGGTTAACCGTTCGGTTATTGACAAGCCTAATATGGTCTCCCACAGTGTGGACAAATTTGGACATCAAACGAATTTTCCTCTTTTCTTCTGCGTTCAGGTGTACATACCCGTTGAAGACTGCGTGATATGGAATGATTTTACGTAACCCAAATCAGCAACCTGTTTTTCAAGTGGATCTCTTGTGCACAGATCCCAATACCTGAAGCCATTATAGCAGCATTCCTTTACCACCAGCCCGGATCGAAGTACACCCATTCTGATATTAGTATCGAGGATTCAGAAGACTCGTACTGGAGGTTTCAAAAAAACATTCCAGAACACTATGGACCACTTTCACTGAATCGAAAAACTTCTACAGTTGTAACCTTCGAGATGTGTGGGAATCGAAAAATTTGCGACGAACTCTATTTTTTTAAGAACTCAAGGTCGGAACGAGGCGAAGCACGGACGCTGATAATCAGGCGAAATTCTTCAATTTCTCGAATCAAGACCCGCTGCAAGGGCCTGCCACCATTTCGAGAAATACAATATCGCGTATAATCCATTCTATTCGAAATGCTTTTATATTGATACGTCAGAATTCTCATATACCGCGCATATTACTCTCGCTACCTTCGTATGGTAAAAATCTCGCTTTCAATTCGCTGAAAAATTTGAGCCAAACGATTCCAACGAAAATGTTTATTTCATTTGGTCTCAATTTACCAAATAGGATGATGGAAGATACGTGTAGCGGAAAATAAAATAACGTGCGATCGTTTTCTTTCTTCTGCGCCAAAATACGACTACGTACATTTTATGTACAGAAACCCGAACTAGGTGTGCTTAGAAAAGTGAAATTGATTCAGGCCCCGTGTGGCAGTAAACGAACGTTTCAGATCGTGGTAGAATCATACTCGAATGCAGGTGACCGCGAGAGGTTTTTCTAATACTGCTCAGTGGTCAGAAATGAGGACGAAATGGGTTGGCGCGGCCAAACCGAAGGTCAATTGGCTAATTCCGAGCACATTGCATGAAATGTCTCAGTATAGTTGAAACACAAGGGATAAACTAATGGTTCTCTGCGAGATAGTCAAGTCCACGCTGTTGTCATATTTAGTGTTGTGTGCTAGTAGAAAGAGAGGGGGAGTTCTCCGAGGTGGTTCAGACCTCTATCTGAGCAGGGCGTGATCAACAATGGAGAAATGAATGGTCAGGAATGTCACACAGTTTTACGGTGAAACTGAGAACAAAAATTGACTTTGGCTAGCCATGACAATTTTTGATCAATACACATATTTAATGATTTATGACAGCGAGCCATGTATCTAGGCACCTCAGATCCGAACTAATCTCACGGGATCAAGGGTCATCAATGAGGCCTCTCGGAATGAATAATTTTTCTTCAACTGGGTAAGCGGGCAACTTATCCAGGTAACATGCAGATATGTTTGCCTAACCCTGTTTTGGAATGAGCTTTTGTAAGGCTTATTGACGAATACAATACTTAATTCTTTAATTGAGTTTTCTTCCTTTTTCTCATGACTGAAGAAGACAAAATTGTAAATATTCTTTGGATCACAGACAGTTGCAGCAACACATCACAAGTTATGGAATTGGTTTAACTGGGTGTAAAGAAAGTGAGTGGGTGTATTTACGCACACATTTCGAAGAAACATTGTTCAAATGCAAATTGGTAATTTTCTCTTCATCAATGAAGTTTTCGTAACTGAAAGAAGATGAAACCTGAGGTCAAGAGACCCTCCTGAAGAGTTGACAAGAATAAGCTCTGTTTTCTATCGAAAATTTTTTTTGGTTAATTGCAAAAGTTAGCTATGTCAAAAGAATCAGGCCTGTTTGTAGTGTTTATTTACGGGAGCCGTTTCACAATGCAAAAAATATATTTTTTGAAATTTCAACATATTTTTGTGTAAAATCTGGTTAAACACGGGCTTAGGAGGGACAACTTTCAGCAGAAATCGACAAAACATAAAAAAAGATTGCAATTTATACCAATTGATTTTACGAACTCTTGGCTGAACCAATTCCATTATGTGTTTCTCTTCCTCTAAAGGGCAGGTGTAACTGTTCTTTATTATTATTAAAAATGTATCTTATTTCTCTCCTTATTTGACTATGCCGAATATTAATCATACCAACAAAAGTAAGGAAAGTCGAACATATACATGTACTGTTTCCCTGCTTGGTTGAAGGAAGATCACTTGACCTGCGACACCCTAAGGTCCTGTGGTTTGACGAAAGTACGTCGCAGGTAAGTTTTTCTTCTGCTTAGCACTGGGAAACCGAAGTCGAAACGCCCAAAAACCTTCGAAAACTTTATTACATAATCAACTGACAAATCCGAAGTAAGTTTTCGACGTCCTTGTAACTTCGTGAACTAAAAAGAACACGCGAACAAAAATATTAATCTAATTAAATGTCAGAGCTAACAAACACATCTTGAAACATAATTTTGAAGAAAAAAAACCTCTTTCTTAAATTAGCTGACTCCACACGAGACACCAGACTTTCAAAAGTTAGAATAATTTATTCGCGTAGGCAGATTAAGATTGTACATCAAGTTTTGAACAAAGAAAAAAATAATAATAGTAATAAAAATAGAATTTTCTAGAAGCTGAGTTAATGAGCAAAAAAATCCGAAAATTTCCAGTAGGATGAAAGTAATATTTCACCTTAAAAACAAAACTTTTTTCAAATTTGACAATTTCTTTTTATTCTTTTGAAGAGACATTTTGCCTTTATTTCACACGCTATTTGAATCGATAAAATGAGGTGTCGGAGGGAGGTAAGTAAAACCGAAAATTTTACTGCACAATGGTAAAACATTTACTTTAAGACGTAAGATTTTTTTTTAAATAGAATAATTGTCTCTAAATTTGCGTCCTTGCATCTCATAACTTCGAAATTATATTAATTGTTCAATTTTAATCCTAAGAACGATTTTTTTTTAGAGAGAGTGTGTGTGTGTACAGAATTTGAATATTATCTGTTTTGTATAGATACTGTGAGTGTAAGACTACAATGTTTTCCGGAAAATCTGCATGTAAGTGCCTCATATTTAACACTAACGATGGCGAGCCATCACCAGTTGATAAAATTCAAAACATCTGTAATAATATTCTGAAATTACTTCCCAGGGGCGCTTTTACCGTTAGGAAACCTAGGCAGCTGCCCAGGGTGACAAAATTTTGAATTTTAAGACCAAAAAAAAAGCAATAAAAACAACAACAAAAAAATGAAGGAAAAAAGGAATGAGAAAAGTAGAAAAATGGAGAATGAATAAAATAGAAGAAGTAACTTCGCCATCTGGAAGATTTCTGTCATCGAGGTGGCCGAAAAGTTCGTTCCTATAGAAAAATGCTTCGAAAAAAGTTCCTAATCAATTTATCGAAAAAATTTCTACTGCAGCGGCATTCTTGGTCCATTACTATTGAAACAATAACCATCCTCCGAATTATCAAGTGTACGAAATTTTTAGTAACGTGACAATCGAGAACTGATGCCACAAAAACGCACTGTATAAATCTATAATTGTAATTTTTTTTTCATTATTTATTTCAGTAATTTATCCAATTTTTTTTCTAGCTTGTTACATGTAATTTTGTCATGATGTATGCCTGTTCTTTAGTCGAGTCCGCAATTTGGTCTGAAAAGTATTAGCACTTTATCAGCCTAGTTCATATATGTAGTCACCTGACCATTACAAATTGGGCGCACTTATGATTCCACGAGCTCCTACAATGTATTTCTAATCAAATGGGCCAGCAGTAGATTTTGTATTGCCTAGAGCAGCTTCTTTCCTCAATACGCATCTGCATACAGAAAGGAGGAAACTAAGGGATTTAATTTCGAATGTACTTAAGGTAAGTAAGGGAGCCTAAAAATACTCAGAATTGGCGTGAGTCTGAGCTCATGTTACCCCTTCAGTTCAAGGCAGTAATAGAATGGGACTGTAATGAGGAAAAGTGCCCATAGATTTGAAAATCTCCGCAAAGTTTGAGTCAGGAATTTCATTAATCTAGTAAAAGAATTGGTCGAGACAGAGGGCCGGCGATTCACCAAGCTCGGCCCACACCATCGAACAGGAGGAGAATTCTGTACCATCCTAGAAGAGCTGCTGCAGCTGCGTTGTGGACCCACCAGCAGGGCTCACCCGTCGTCACCACCTGTCTGCGTCGACACACGGACCAAGACGAGGAGGTGAGAGGTGAGTGAAGAGAGGCAGCGCGTCCAGCCGTGGAGGATCTGAAAATTCCAGGCGAGCGCTCAGGAAGTGCGGATCTCGGTCAGTAGGAAACCCCATGGAGGCCCTGGTAGGACGCGCGCACCGTTGCGGCACGTAGAAATGGGGGCTCGGGCCTGGCCCCAAGGCGTCCCTCCGGTCACTTACGTAATACTCGAAAGGGTAGTTCCTGTGGTGAAGGGTGCGGTGTCATAGGGGCCACTTTGGCATGCGTGCATCGCCGTACATCCCACCACACCATCTATTTGTACGGACTAACGTTGTCGGAATACTATCGGTATTATAATTTCAGCCACAATTTTGGAAGGAAATAATATCCTAGTAATTTCTTAAATTGTACTCTACTAGTTTATCCTACATCACAGGGGAACTTTTGTAATTTCAACATGAATTATTTACTTCAAAAACTAACTACACAATACCGTTGATTTGATTTTCACGGTCAAGAGTTTGTTTGTGATAGTGACTCGGAGAATAGAAAGGGTATTAACTTTCCACATTTTTGCCAGTTTGAAAAACAACATTTTTGTTGAAAGGAAAAAAATTGAGAAAATTGAACTTTAGGGATTAAAACGAAGAACGATCAATAGTGAAGGAAAAAGAGGATCTCACCGACTAAACACGAAAAAGGTGACATATGTACAATTTACCTAAAAACTGTATCTGTTCACGCAGTTTTTTAAGGGGGGGGGGGGGGGTGCGTTGTGTATTTTTAACCGAAATGTGTGCGTATTATTATCTATATCGCATATCTTTATAACCTGAACAATTATAAATACTATTTGAGCTATGTTTGGCGAATCAAATGTCACCCTATTTTAAAATTATAGATATGTGTGCATGAAATAATTATTCCTAATGGTCATTCATTCGAATGAAAAAAAGTTTCTCTTTGGTTGAAAGCACATATTAGAAAATTGAATTTAAGAAAACTGTTTTCGGGAACCTTACCTCGTGATGCCCTAATGAAAAATCATTACTTACTTACGTGATCGGAGCTGCTTTCATAATTAGGACGAATCTCTCGCGAAAGTTGCAGCAAAGGCGTTGCGCATCTCCCCCCCCCCCAATCAAGTCTGTTGGTTTGGAAAAATTGGAGAAATTCTGCTCGAATTGGGAAAATAATCTGGCTTCAAAAGCGCGAAAGTCCCATTTTTCCTATTTTTAACGACTAAATTCGTCAAAATAACTTTGAAAAATTCAGTTGAGAAATTTGTCTGCCCTTCCCCCTCAATGCGATTCGCTTCACTACACCCCTGATTCGAAGATGTGCAGCATCGCATTCCATACGAAGATAAATTTCCAATGCAAAATTTCGTTTCCCGAATTTAAAGCCTATAATTTCTCAGATCGTGTTGCATAGTCCAGAATCAACACCTGCATTCTCCCTGTCTCTCTCCTTATTAGCTTATCGGGCAGTTTTCTTTAACAATTCTAAATTTAATTTCATTTATGCAGGGCGACCAATAACCTTCAGGGAAAAAAAGGTGGAAATGTGGCCTCAAAATAACAAACAAATAATCTTTCTCTTTCACCACTAAGTCACCTGATAGAGAAAGGCTTAATCAGTTGTACAAAATAGGCTTGTCAAAACTTTTTCAATTACCGGTTATTTCTTTGCGTTCTTCTTTTAAACCGGTTATAACCGAAATAATAATATGTCGGTGAACCGGTTATTTTCTGTTAATTTTTTGAAGTTATTTTTACTCCAATTGAGTAGCGTGCCTAAAAAAAAAGAAAAAAAAAGAAAAAAAAAGTAGAATTTAAAATAATGATCCTCGCTAGTCGAGGAGGGTTGGCAAGAAAGCACGCATCTTAACTCTCGACAAGGAATAATGGAAAAAAAAAAAAAAAATCCATGGATATTCTATTAAGAACACGAACGCACTTGAGCACATGGCTGGAAAAAAATTTCAATGGAAATGTGGACCACTAAACTAAATTGTGACCATGACGAGCTAAATCATAAGGATTGGCTTAAGGTATCGGAAATTACGCTCCACAGAACTGAACTGTGACTCAGATCATACAGTTGGAATCGAAAACGTCAATAATGAAAAAAAAGAAATATTGCAAGAGGCTCGTTGCTGACCCTAAAAATGGCGGCGGAGCAATGTTCATGCTTACAGTGCCCTATTTTCGCGTGTCACGTTGTTAACTTCAGATGAAAACGAAACAACGAAATACGAAATTTGGTTTCCAAAATCAAATTACTATAAAGTTAATCAATTCTACATTATGTTTCCCTTCTCTGAGTGTATTGTTAATAATCAATAACACTGTCGATAGTGGCCGAAAATCATCGTTAACTACCGATAAGAAAAATTTCGAATTTTTGAAAACACTAACATAAGCTTGACAATGGTGGGCAAATCTTTTCCTGCTAACCGTTCTCGAACTTCTTCGACAAAGCTCAACTCTTGAGTAGTGGTCTCAAATGAAGGTCATTTTTCATATCGATATTTATCGATATTTTTTTTTAAATATCGATAATATCGATAATTATTGATATTTTTTAAAAGGCTGTACAATTTTTAAAAATGAGTTATGAAGCTAAAAATTGTGAATGTAAGTTCGCCTAATCTTCTATTATATAAATTGATAGCCCGTTTAGATTATAGAAGGATACAAGAACGAACAATGAAAACCGCAGTATTTTCCATTTTTCCCTCGTGCTGCGTGCTCGCGTCCTTTTCGTTTCTCGTTTCTTTCTTCTAAAGCAAACTGATAACAACATTATCAAAAATATCGATACATTAAAAAACCTATCGATATTTTCGATAATTTTTTTTCGATATTTTATCGATAGTATCGATACACTTGAGACCACTACTCTTGAGTCTTCACTTAACAATCCGTTACAGTAATAATCTTGTTCAGCAAGAATCTTGTCAAGTACGAAAATGAACGCGTGATTTGTCTCCAATTGTCTTTTCCGAAAGTAAAGAAATTTACGAAAAAAAACACAAATCTGTAAGTTTATGACAATCAAATTATTAGCTTACTTTCTCTGAGCTGAACTTGAACTGATAATCACAGAAACTCGATACAGTGAACTTGGAAAATTCTGCATATACTTTTAACCCAAAAATTAAAACAGTATAACTAAAACGAGTAAATAGGTGTAAGGTATCAGGTAACCGCATTTTGCCGTGAAATGCTCGAAGATCCTGCATTATCAGCGATAATCTAAGGGCTCTATATGAATTACGAAAACAGGTCAAGGACAGCCATGAGCCCCCATTTTCATTCCATTCCACTAATAATACCATTACCACCCATTATATAAACATGAATTTGTTAAGAATTAAAATTTATTTGTTAATTTATTATCAAATGGAAAAATTCATCTTTCCTTACTCATCTTCAGATTTCAAAATCATTTCCAGTGTATGCAGGTTTATGCAGAACATAGAATCAAGTGAGAATTCTTAATAATTTTAGGATTAACTTCTTCAAATTTTTCATAAGAAAAAATAGCGGCTGTCTTGACCCATACAAAGTAAATACATAGAGCCTTAGTTAATCATTTTAATCACTTAATCTTAATCCAATTTTGAACTACTCCCGAAATTCAACCTTACTGAATTTTCAATTACACGAATTCACCTACCGAGAACTAGTTTTGAGACTTTCAGATTCAGAAAAGAGCTTAGAGAAAACGCTAACGCTTTCCGTTATTTTCATCGGTTATTGCAAACATATCCGGTCAACTGGTTATTTTTTGCACCGAAAATTTCGGTTAACCGTTCAGTTATTGGCAAGCCTACCTTGACCGCAAAAAACAACAAGAAATACGCAGCTACTTCCTCAGGCCTGGTAATAACTTGTGCACAAGATCAAAAATTCTTATTTCATTCACAATTTTCCTAAATTTATTTAGTACGGGAAAATTAGAATTACTCGGAAAAATAGAAAGAAAGTTGACTATGGTGACCATTTGTACAAAACACTGACCAAAAGGGACCTTAGGTGATCTAAGGTGGAAATAATGACCATCTGATCGCTTTGAATATGTGTTCCCATTTGGAAATATACTTTGAAATCCTGTTTTAACATATTCCGCTAAATTAGCAATGTACTAGTAAGTTTCTTACTATAGTCAAGTGGACGATAATCTCAGAGTTATATTACTTTCTTTCTCTCTTTTCAAAATTTAAGACTGGGTCATACCGCAAGATGACATAGCAGTTAGCTTCTAGTTTGACAGTCGACAAGTTGTGAGAAAATAAATAAAATTCTGTATCATATAACAGAGAAAATCTTACATTTTTTGAACTCTCCTGTGTGTAGTACGATTTTAGTTTTGTCCCTCAGATAGCAAATACTTAAGCCGTTGATTTTGGAAAGCTGAGGGAAGGGACTAAGGCGGTGTACTATAACATAGGGACCCCTCTGCGCGATGGGACCTCTTTTGAGATGTTTCACGCCTCCTCCCAAAGATGGGAGCATGTCCCAACACACAACTGTACGAGTTAACGAGTGAGTTTCCGGAACAAGGCACAGCAAATGGATCAGTTTCAAGAAGACAAACATTTTTTCCTCGCACGAGTTGAATGTCCTCTCCATTCAAGAGAGTTTCGTCAAACTTATTTTCCCATAAATTGATGTAACACACTATTTCTCGGCTACCCCAACTGACCCTATGGTATGACCAGACCAGTAGAGTGATAGCCTATTTTTCAGGATTGCTCCGCTGATACCGAGTTCTGCGATAGAACGAACTCCAGTTATACGCCCTCTCCACGACCATGGCTTCCTTCACAGGTAATTGTTTCCCCTCTCCCACCGGTCCTATCCATCGATCCCTACACAAGTTCGTGCAATTATCATGACTTGAGAAAATATGAAATACGAAGCGGAAATGATGATTCCCCGCTCGTCCGCCGTTTTGAAAAGTCGTAGCCTTTTGAAAAACGTATATGTCTGCCTCATTTTAAAACTCCGCACTCTTATCCGTACGTTTTTTGATAAAGATGACGTGCTTTATAGTCGTTGTTATTTTAGGTAGCGTATGTAGTTGCTTCAGCCGTTTTCTTTCCTAGCGAGTTTTGTTTCCCCGGAGTTCTATATGTATAGTACCGAGCATACATGTATATCGTCTTCCGGCGTCGTCCACTGAATAAACTGTTGAAAAAATTATCCCGACGTGAAACGACACATTGTATATCACATAGCTGCGCTATAAACGTATACATAGCGAGATACTAAGTAACTTGTAACTTTTACGCGTCGAGGAATGCGAGCTTGAAGCTTTAGGCTAACAATACCATTAAACGAGTGTTACGAAACTTGTATAGGCTACACTTAATATACGAGTACACGTACGCACACTGTGTTGTAAAACTCACTATAAAGAACGGGGGAGGGTCGTTCATTTGCTTCTCAGTCAGGTAGCAGTTGAAACGAGAGTTCTATTTTTCAGTACAATGTGGCTGACAATGGGAGAATGCGAACGTTCGAAAGCAAAAATAAGGTCGTTTTTCTCCGGCCAGTAATGGTGCGAGGGTCTCATGGCAGTACTTCGGGAAAGGATACGACATAACATCGATTCTATAGGCTTTTCGAATAGGTACAAGCGCGGAATGTGAAAACGTGCATAGCTTTTGATACCTTTGTCGAATCAGCGATCACCGTGTTTATTTGCCAGTCTTCGAGGTCGTCTACCTGAAATTCAAGGTTGTAACTGGCAATTTTTTAGGCGGGCGAGCAACACCACTTTAAACATTTTGTTCGGAGGTAAACTGAAAGAAGGAGAAACAAGGCCCCTGTTTCCGCAATTCTATCATTGGATAACTTGATTTACCAAGGGTCAATTTTTAAAATATCACCGAAGTTGTGACACTCCTGAAGTCTGAAAAACCGCGGAGCCGAAAAACGAGATCTGCAGTTGTTGAACCGCAGCAAAATATTTCGTGGTCTCTCACTTAATTTGGGTATAGAAATGATTTTCAGCCTAAAACCGCTCCAAAAATCACAGGAACATGTTCTGAGAGAATGGACTTCTCAGTTCTTACGGTTACGCCCCAACATCGAACATACAAACAAACAGACACAAATAAGTCTAAAGTTTTATATAGAGAGAGATAGAGATAGTTATCTTCAATCGACTCCCTGTGTTGTGATTATTTCAGAGTGATATCTGCGATTTGGAGTCTCCGGTCGTACAGTATACCTCACCCTGACTTCCGAGGTCAAATTCCCCCAGAATGTGCGTCTCTGTCCCGAAACGTAACAAATTGTAACATCAAGTCTCGTAAAATAATGATTCAATTATTATAAACGATTGAATTGAAGTAGTTGACTTTGAAGAAAACTTCGAAATAGTTAAGATTAAAAGAAAGAAGAAAAAAATTATACGTTCAGTGTTAAAAAAACAAAAAACTAAAAAAAAACTGAAGGAATGCATACTTTTCTATCACTTCTGTATATTTTTTTTTAGTTGGGTGATTTTCCCCCTCAAAAGAGCTGATACGAATTATGAGCACGTTCATGATCATTCCGGTGTAGTTTGTGACGTCCCTGACACAAAAGGCCTCATGACAGAAAAAGGCAATTTAACTAAACAGCGAATTGCCGGCTCATAATTCTTCCATTTTCCCATAAATAATGTTCTTTCCATCGCTCCGATTAAAACGGGTTTTTTGATATGCAACTTGCATCCATCAATGTGAATAAAATTGCATACTCGGTTTGCCGTAAATCCGACATGCCGCTAGAACAAAATAACAATTCTGGCTAGAAAAATTCTTTTTTCGGCTAAATCATTTAAAAATAAAGCATTAGGTGTGGGGGAAAATGGTCAAAAAATGTTTTCCATTATTCAGCTCCCATACGACCACAATTTTAGGGGTGGTTTCAAACTACGCATTCGGCTAACCATGATGCATCGATTCACAGGTATTTTGGGTCGCTGAGTCCGAATCTTCTGTCTATTTTTTGGCAACTTCACTCCAATAGTCCTATGGGGTCAGTATTAGCTCTCACGCTACGACACGTTTGTTTGTTTTTTTTAATAATGTGTGAATAGTCGACGCGCGGAAATGCGGGTCAGGATTTTTTCCCAATGTACTTCGAATGAAAAAGGATGAGATAATGTGCCAAATGTTGATCTAGGTATTAAATGCTGATTCTTTTTTCAAGGGGCAATAAATCTTCGTTTAAACGCAGGAAACTTTTTTTTTTCGTGGTGAATCATATAGAGTGAACCTTCATCTACCGTGCTATATAGTTCCGGCAGTGAAAACGTGATTTGTGTTATCGCCTGATAATTTTGAAGTTCCTGTTTTAAAAAATGAGCTAAAATTCAACAATTTTCGAATTTAGGAAAAAGTAATTTAGAAATACTGAAATGGTAAATACATACATTAATTCATTTTTCCATATATGTCGGTGTTTATGTGTACTGATATGGGTTCAAATGAACTACCTTCGGACGATTCTGAAATTTATAATTCGAACCGACTATTTGCGGATCACATGAATTCAAATAAAAAATAATGATAAATGTTCCAATTTGATGTTTTCCAAAAATTTGCAGTTTTCATAAGTTGACTTACCAGTGTTGTTGATATAAATTCATATTTCTAGGGTCAAAGTTACAGATTTTGGGGTTTGAAAATAGATCAATATTTGACACCGACCAACATATTTGGCAAACAATTCTCATACTTGATATAATGTTGAACGATAATCTGGGCATTGAATATTGACCAGCTCTTGATACCTTTCTTGAAATGTGTTTGTAAAGGGAACTATGACACATTTTACTATTCGGATCGAAATCTATGAATTTCCTCAGTGTAAATGTAATGAGCTTGAGACTAAAATCCGTCTAGGGATCAACATTTGACACCGGGTGTCGAATGTTGTTTTTTTGACCTTTTTTGAAACCCCTGTGGGTCAACACTGGCTAAATTTTGAAGAAGTTCAACTGAAGAAGGTGAAAGTAGAACATTGAAGTTAATTATTAATCGCGATTTCAGGATGCAATAGTAATATGGGAGCAGCAGGGGGCCATTTGAAAAAAGTAGATCAACATTTGGCACTTTAACCTTCACTCTACTTATCGCCTTATCATGGCCCATGGGGTAGGTGGGCTCATCTTTTTTTCAGCAGTATCGACACATCAGATCAAACTAGCCTTGACCGACGTCAGGAACCGGTTATCTATCATTCGCTCTTCGTGACGAGAGGATGGTTTGGTGTCTTCTCTACGGGTTTTCAACTTTCAGTTTTAGGTGCTAGTTTCCTCGGTCACTTTTTAGAACGGGGCAGTTTTCGAATAATCTGCGGGTTGATTGGTTTTTATATACTTTTTGCAATTCAACACGTCCACGCATTTTAAATACCCTAGTGTTGATTTGAATTAAGATGAATTGAACCGAACTCCGAGCATCGAGGCGGAGGTCATAACGAGGACTCCACGGTACGTCAGAACCGCACCACTTGATCAATGAAATTCCGCCAGTTCGAAGTAAGATAATATGTTGCGCCAGAGAGTGCCACCCAACCCTGACGTGCCGATTAAATTCAGCTAGACTGGATACAGTGCTTGTTCATAGAATCCGCCGTTACCGTCACACACAAAGATGAGGACCAAAATTTGAATCGTTGTCAAGACGTTAATTTTTCTTTAATTATTCATTACCCGTTTTTTTCCTTTTAACTTTAAAAATTTTTAATTGACTTGCCTTCGGATACCATAATTTTAAATCACTTTTCATTCACATTCAGAGAAAAAGTGACCACTTTGTTGGTCATATCCGTTTCATGCCGAGAGTGAATTTTTAAGCTACATAAAATTCCTTTTAAAATGGGACCATTTCCAGTTTTCCATCATTAAAAATCATTACAGTACAGTTCAAGTTTGACGTTGTGAAACCTAGTCGTTGAGAAAAACTGTTTCACGTTTCGGAAAATTTGGCTACATTTTCACTATATAAAACACGTTAGTTTTTCAAGAGCACCGCCACAGTGGTCAATTTCTAAATTCTTGACGAACAAAATTCTTTTATCTTCTGAATTCGTTAAAAAGTAAATACTGAATCCGGGAAAAATCTAACTCGAATTTAAAGTTATGTACAGTAGTCCATAATAAAATTTTAACAACTCTTATTTCGATTAGCCGACAGTTTTTTCTAAACGAGCTGAAAACGGGGGCTAAATTCGGGGGGGGGGACTATTTAAAAATTTTAATTCCAATGTTAGGCTTGCACAGTCAAACTAAGTTTTAATGACATATTATATTTCAGTGGACGGATAATTCTTCTGATTTTGCTGGAAAATGAATGCTAAATTCGATTTTTTTCTCAACCAATGATTTGCTCGACAGAATCGAAAGAGAGAAGAATTGTGCATACTAAAAACGTAAGAAACCTAAATGGGTATTTTTGACCTGGAATCACAATTTTGCTGTTTGCGGGAAATCGAAGGTTCGAAAAGTGGTCCCCTTTCCTCTGAAAACCCACATTTTTTCCAGGACTTTTAATGCATTCATCTTGGGCATCTCCCTGCTTCTTGTATATATTTTTGGATTTTTTCCCCCTATATATTTTTTTCAGCTCGTCTTTAATTCCACTGTGGGGAGCGCTCATGCCGTTGGATCCCATGGAATATCAGGTTTCTATTCTTGCTCCTTGTTCTATTTAATCCTTGGGTTCCTTTCCCTTTCTTTTTCCAGGGGTTTGTGGTCGGTCTTTTGTTTTCATCCTCCATTTCCCCTCTAGTCATAGGTAGTTATCATGATTTGATTTCTGCCCCTGTTGTGATTTTCTATCACGCCGCCTTAATGTTCACACGTTTATATATTTAATGTTTTGGGTATTTTTCAATTTTATCCAGTCCCCCTCATTTCAGACTTCGTGCTATGGGTTCGGTCGAATTTGGCACCTATTTTTTATTTGGTCTTTGGGTTTCACCATTTAATTAATCTTATTTAATTTTATAAGCTTATGCTTCAGTTTGGTCTTATTATGTGTAGTATCCTTAGGCACCTTCTCTGCCGTCTTCTCCTTATATTTATTATATTTTTCTCAAACTATCGGACGTTGGAAGTTATTTTACTCGTCTTTTTTCTTACAACTTTGAATTCTCACATTGTCACACTTTCAATTGTTATATTATTATTATTTTGCACCTTCGCCCGAGGGTCTTTTGCCTATTTATATTTTCTTTTTAAGAATTATATTATCTTTTCTTTTGTTTATGTGGCAACCAGTGGCGTGCGGTTATTTTTTCTAGGAGGTAAGCGATAAGCATAGAAGTGAAGCAAAAATAGGAATAAAAGTATGAAACATGCTACTGCAAAATGGCATTGATGGATTTATTCAAAATGTTGTATCCCTGTGTAGGGTCATTCCATATATGCATTTATTCTTCTGTGTGACGAATAATAGACACGGGGACGTACCACCGAAGAGTTTTTCCGAGGAGATGGGGGGGGGGTAAATTGTGAAAGTCTCAACTGACTCAACTCAAAATTACCAAGTATCAAAGCAAAAAAAAAACAACTTTTGACTCGTTGAATTTTCCCAACTGATTCAACTCAACATTCCCGTATCAAAGCAAAAAAAAAACCTTCTGACTTGTTAGATTTTCCTAGCTCCGCCTGATTGAAATTGTAAATTTTCCCAACTAACTGAGTGAAATATTCTTACAGGGGGAGAGGGAGTCCCCCAAACGGTACGTCCCTGAATAGACATGGCCAACAAAACAGTTTTCCACCATCTTCACAACCAGTTAACCACAAAATGTTTTCATATTGCGATATGTGGCAATGTCTAGTAAAACTCGAACCACTTCTCTTTTGCTCAGTTTAAAAAAATGTTAATTCTGGTTCAAACTTCCCACCATTAACAATTTCTAATTGTTCATTCAGAGTAAGTCGCAAAAACGGTTTTTTCAATAAGATCTCGAATACGAATTTTGGGGGCAAAAAAACACAGAACATTGAACCATAAGTGTTGACTAGTAGAAGAACATAATCACGTTTCATTGTCAGCTTCGACGTTTGTGTGTAGCCAGCCGAGCCAATCCTGACTCAAAGCGCTTCCAGAACGCAACCAAACGCACAGGTTTCGTCGCGTTGAACATGCTAGTGTGTTTTTATGTTGATAATTAATACGGAGGCGGAGCGTATGTCGTGCAATGAGTGCAATATGAAAAAGAAGCGTTAGATCCGATGTAAATCTTGCTGGCCTATACGAATATACATGTACAAGGATTGCCAAACGCTGAACAGTATATATCTCCCGTGAATTTATTATATACTTAAGCGTAAGCATCAATATAGTCACTGTTTTGCCCAATGTTTCATTATCTTTTATTTGTTGCAAGTTGAAGTTGATATGGTCTATGAAAACTTATTTTCTCCGGCATTTTCAGGGTAAGCGGCGCTTACCTTGCGTGCCTGGAATGCACGCCACTGGTGGCAGCCCTGTTTTGTTTGGTGGACGTTCTCTTGAAATAGAAGTGTATCAAATTCATGAGGGCGAGACTGAAACACGCGATCTTCATATCCCATACCTCAAAGTATATGTATAGAGTAAAAGGTATAATTATGAACCAATAAGGCACAAATGTGGACCCGCCCACAGGAACTAATGCTAGTGCACCTGGTGAACTGACACTGAAAAAAAGAAGGAAAAAAAACGTTGTTCTATCGAATTTTTGATGCTCCGGTTTGGTTCTTTAGACGCTGTGAAAAGTTATCAACTCACATTTTTCAAATTTGCTAATTTTTAGAGTTAATTTATTTCCGATATTAGATGTGGAAAAAATTGAAATGAATGAAAGTAAGCAGCAAAATAGCTCTACCTCTAATGATATACATGACATTTCAAAAATATTTACATTTTTAGGATTAATTTTTCATTTTATTTTTAAAAATACGTATTTTTTGAAGTTGGTATATGAACACCAGCACAATTTATTATCTCAAATTTATGTTTTTTCTATTCAGGATGCCGAAAAAGAAGATTCTTATGAAAAATAAACAGGATATAAGGCAACAGCGGAATTCACCTTTGCTATTCGAAGCCTTATCTGAGATAAAAGAGAATAAATGCAGTTGGATTCAGGGTATTGGAAGGTAATAACTGTTAGCTCGAGTTAATAGTATTTTGTTACCTATCGTTTTTCATGTTTATACGTATGTCATTTTCCTGCCTATTCGTGTGCGTACCTATTTTATCTGATAAGCTTTCGTATGTTACCAGTTTTATTCTTGAATGTGTACCTTGTATTTAGTATAGTTTTGAATCGAAGATAGTGAGGTTGATCGCACGTCTTTTTTCATTTATTCGCGACATAACATATGGTGACCTCGACGTGATGCTACGATGTTAAAATTCGACCATGTCATCGCGTGTTTGAAAATAACTGAAAGTTTTGTGCTGTTATGATGTTTTGGCTTATGTGCGCCTACAAGCTAAAACCAATCAAGCGGTTATCGTGATGGAATTAGTGCGAAGAAGCGAAAACTTCGCCTAATTTCAGTGTAGTGATACTCTCGAGTACTAGACCAGTCGAGACCAGCAGCTTCCAGAAATGGACGAGCTTGAGAAAAAGGTGCTGGAAAAGGCGATCCGTAAGCGGGACCTACTGGTTCGAAGTATTCAACGAGTATGTACGAACATCGAGAATATGGAAATCAACGAGGAAGACCCAAAAACTGCACTAGAAGCCGCCAAAATCGACAAGGCCGACCTCGAGAAAAAGATGGCCGAGTTCCACGAGATACAGTCCCAGGTAGAAATGGATGTAGGCGACGAGCAGCTAGAGTCACACGAGAACGAAAGAATGAGAGTTGAGACAATTGCGAGATCTGCCAAGATTGTGCTGGCCGATTTTATAGCCACGCATAATTCCGAGGGCATCAATTCCGGTCCCGGGAGTAGGCGCACGAGTATGGCCGAGTCAAGAACCGAGAGAAAAGTGAAAAGGCCCGAAATCCAGATTCCGAAATCTGATGGCGACTACCGAAAGTGGTCCGAGTTCAGAAATATCTTTGAGTCTCTTGTCGTCAACGATGACTCGTACACCAAAGTT
Organism: Acanthococcus lagerstroemiae; assembly: GCA_031841125.1. Classification (NCBI taxonomy): domain Eukaryota; kingdom Metazoa; phylum Arthropoda; class Insecta; order Hemiptera; family Eriococcidae; genus Acanthococcus; species Acanthococcus lagerstroemiae. Next base: position 34,272,271 of record CM063108.1, on the reverse strand, counting down.
GAAAAGATGGTATATCTGAAACAAGCCATGCAGAAAAACGCCGCTGACGTCATTCGCAAGTTCGAGATTACTGAACACAACTTCGAAAAGGCGTGGGAAAAACTGAGAAAAAGGTACGAGAACAGAAGGGCCACCATCAACACGCACCTACAGTCACTGACACAGTTACCGTCAGCCAAAGCCGAATGTGGGTTGCAGAAATTGCTGGATGCAGCGACTGATGCCATCGAGTCCTTGGATGCAATGGGCGTCAAAAACGGTTGGTCCTATATGCTTGCATACCTAGTAACCGAGAAATTGGATGTGGAAACCAGGAAAGCCTGGGAAATCGAGACAGTGAAAGAGCCTGAATATCCTAAATTCGAGGCATTGGAGACGTTCCTGCAACAGCGCATTCGAGTTAGCGAATCCATGGGTACCAGTACGAGTAAAGCCGCAACGTCCAGTCAGTCAACAACGAAAAAGAGCGAATCGTCTGCGAAGTCCTTCGCGCTGCGAAAATCCAGCGATTCATCGACTACCAGTTCCGAGAGAAAATGCTTTGACTGTGCCGAGAACCACACCATTGCCGAATGCGAGAAGTTTGCAGCTCGCATCCTGAATGAGAAAGTCGAAGTCATAAAGCGCAAAGGTTTGTGCTTTCAGTGCCTCTGTAAAGGCCACATCGTGTTGGCTTGTCGTGCACCTAGGTGTGGTAAGTGTGGCAAACGCCACCATATTTTGTTACATGTCGAAAACGTGTCTACTAATAATACGAAATCTGACGAGAAAGTCGAGGCCAAAAAGAGTTACTGCACTCGTGCAGAAGTAGGTGCCGCCATCTTGCCTACCGCTTTGGTTATTGCGTGCCAGGGTGAAAACGAAGCCATGACCAGAACTTTTTTAGATTCTTGCTCCCAGCCAAACTTGGTTTCTGAGTCATTAGTTAAGAAGTTAAAGTGTCGAAAAAGGGAGTCTAGCGTCTCGATAGTGTCTGTTACGCCTGGCACGCTCAACGTACAGAGGTCTTGCAGAATAAGGATTAAGTCGAGGTATCGAAATTTTAGTGTCGAAGCCGACTTTCAGATTACACCGGCTATAGCCGATGATTTTCAAGTTTACAATACGTCTAGAATTAAGAGAAACTTAGAACTCGCCGATAATGAGAGATTAGGTGGTAGACGCGTCGGTATGTTAGTTGGTGCCGAACTTTATGAAACGCTCATGTTGAACGGTAGAATAAAGATTGATGGTGAACCGTATTTGCGCGAAACGGTGTTTGGCTGGATAGCCATTGGTAGAATTGGTGAGGGTATTGTATCGGATACCGCGAAATGCTGCCTGACTATCCAGGATCAGTTGCAACAGTTTTTCGTAGTTGAGGAAGTAGTGACGTCTGTTGTTGAAAGGTGGACTCCCGAGGAAGAGTCGTGTGATAAGCATTTTGAAGCTAATTACAAATTGAAAAATGGTCGGTTCGAAGTAGCGTTGCCGCTGGGGCAACCAGTCAAAATGTTAGGCGAATCTCGCCACATAGCGTTCAGGCAATTTTGCGCTCTCGAGCGTAAGTTGTCAATGAGCGAATTTGAAATTTACAAGGAATTCATGGATGAGTATATTCGTCTCGGGCATATGTCGTTAGTTGCCGATTTGGATTTAACGGAGTTTAGATGTTATCTGCCTCATCATGCAGTGTACAAAAAATCCAGTACCACGACACGAATGCGCGCGGTTTTCAATGCATCGTGTCCTACTTCTACTGGTCATTCCCTAAATGACGTGTTGTTGAAAGGGCCTGTGTTGCAGGATGAATTGTTCGTCATCATGTTAAGATTTTGTTGCAAAAGGGTCGCTGTCACTGCAGACATCGAGAAGATGTACAGGCAGGTGGTTGTGCGAGAGGAAGATAGGCATCTGCAGTGCATCTTATGGAGAGACAGTGTAAGTGAGTCGATCAGAACGTACGAGTTGAATACAGTGACTTATGGTACGAAACCCGCGTCATACTTGGCAACGAAGTTTTTGAGAGTTCTAGCGGGCCAGTATGAAAATGAGTTGCCTGAAACTGCAGCCATAATAAGAGGTGATTTTTACATGGATGATATGCTGACTGGCGGCAGTTCGGATGAAGAAGTGAAAGCAAGGCTGCAAGAACTGCGCCAAGTCTTAGGTGAAGCCGGTTTTCCGCTGCGAAAGTTTGCGTCCAATTCCAAAATTGTATTAAGTGGCCTGGATACGGACCTTGTTGAAAAGGCTACCGAGTTTGACAATGAAGAGATGTCCGTCGGTGTCTTAGGCTTGCGCTGGGTAACTAGCGACGATCGATTTGTGTTTTATGCGAAGCTCCCTCAAGAGCCAAGCAAATGGACGAAAAGAGAGATTCTTTCCGAAGTGTCTCGTATTTTCGACCCTTTGGGACTGATAGCACCGCTAGTCGTGTCGCTGAAGATTTTGCTTCAGAGACTTTGGGAGGATAAACTCGGATGGGATGACGTCGTTTCAGATGAAGTGTCGAATAGATACGTGGCATTACGCAGTCAATTGGTGGAACTTCCGTCCATCCTAATCCCACGTTTCGTGGGGGAAGTGGAGGGAAGTGAAATCCACGTTTTTTGTGACGCATCCGAGAAAGCATATGGAGCAGCGGTCTATGTGAGAAGAAAAGAGAATGAAGAGGTCGTAGTTCGGTTGTTGTGTGCCAAAACTAGAGTAGCGCCGGTAAAGAAAATTTCTCTACCGAGACTCGAGTTGTGCGGCGCGATGTTAGCGGCGAAATTGTTCGAAAAGGTAAAGAATGCACTCAAGTTGACAGAGAATTGTAAAGTCCGAGCTTGGTCGGATTCCACCATCGTCTTGTCTTGGTTGGCTAAACCTCAACACCCGTGGTGCGCATTTGTCGCTAACAGAGTTACGAAAATCTCAGAAACTTTGCCCGCCTCAAAATGGAAGCATGTGAAGTCGCAAGACAACGCTGCTGACATTATCTCAAGAGGCATTGAGCCAACGCAAATAGGCGAGATCAGAAATTTTCTGATAGGTCCAGAGTTCTTGCGCAGTGGCGAGTTAGTAGAGCACGACTTCGGTTTTGATGAGAGTGCGCTAGTCGAACAGCGCAATAGCGCTAAAGTGTTTTTGGCTACCACCTGTAATTGGTCAATCGAGTATTTAGATAGGTTTTCGAGCTACCTCCGTTTAATTCGTGTTACCGCTTATGTTATACGTTTTGCCGAAAACTCGTCATTAGAAGCCGAATGTCGTACGTTCGGCCCGTTGTCCGTAGATGAGTGTAATAACGCACGTACCGTAGTGATTAAGTTGGCGCAGTCACTGATCGAACCAAAAAGATTAGCTAAGATCGATCATTTTGTCGATCCAGATGGAGTAATTCGGCTCCGTAGTCGACTGTCGAACGCTGAGTTGTCCGAAAAAATAAAGTATCCTGTCGTTTTACCTAAGTGTAAGTTTTTATACGTCTTGATTGAACACCTACATTTTAAGTTTTATCACGCTAATTTTTTATTTGTAAAACATGTGTTGAATTTCGAGTATTTCGTGTTGACTAGTTTGAGTAAGGCTGTTCAGTCCGTGGTCTACAAGTGTGTCGTGTGTCGGCGCTATGCGCCTAATGGTTTATTGAAATTTAAGTTTACACCCGGGCAACTACCTGCTGCGAGAGTGAACTCCTCTCCGGCGTTTGTAGAAGTGGGTGTAGACTTCGCCGGCCCGGTGACCACGAGAGCCGTCGGGCCTGGAGGAAATCGCGGTAAGGTATTTTTTAAATCTTATATCGCAGTCTTTGTGTGCATGTCTACGAAAGCCTGCCATCTCGAGGTGGTTGAAGATTTATCCACAAAGGCCTTTTTAGATTCGTTTGCTCGATTTATGTCTCGAAGGGGCGTTTGCGCCAATGTATACAGTGATCACGGAAGTAATTTTATCGGTGCTGGTAAAGAGTTGAAAGCAGCGTATGAGATGGTTCATAAGTCCAGGAAAGAGATAGACGAGTTTGCTGTAGTGAACGGTATTAATTGGAATTTCATTCCACAACGCGCCCCAAATTTCGGCGGTCTATGGGAAGCTGCCGTCAAGTCCTTTAAATCGCATTTCCGTAAGGTCGTTGGCAAGCAAGTGTTGTCCTTTGTGGAGTTATCCACACTTACGACTCAAATAGAGGCTATTTTAAACTCTCGTCCTTTGTGTACGGGCGATTCTGTTGATTCTTCGTTTATATCGCCAAGCCATTTGTGCATCGGTCGTTCTTTGGTATTATTGCCGGAAATTCGCGGCGAAGTTGTCACTGGCAGTCCACTTGCTCGTTATCGTTTATTTAGAGGCTTGTCAGAAAGATTTTGGATTGTTTGGCGTAATGATTATTTGTGTTCCCTTAGAAAAGCCAACTTGCGTGTGGTTTCGAATAGACTACCAGTCGTGGGCGAATTGGTGTTGGTAAAGGATGAGGCTAGTCCTCCTGGAAGTTGGCCTATGGGTCGTATCGTGAAATTGTTTCCTGGTACCGATGGCATCGTCCGAGTTGTCGATGTTCAGTTAGGTTCTAAGGTTTTTCGCCGTCCGTTAATTAAGCTTGTACCGTTATTAGTTGAGCCCCCTTTGGCTCAAGGGGGGGAGTATGTTAGCTCGAGTTAATAGTATTTTGTTACCTATCGTTTTTCATGTTTATACGTATGTCATTTTCCTGCCTATTCGTGTGCGTACCTATTTTATCTGATAAGCTTTCGTATGTTACCAGTTTTATTCTTGAATGTGTACCTTGTATTTAGTATAGTTTTGAATCGAATATAGTGAGGTTGATCGCACGTCTTTTTTCATTTATTCGCGACAATAACAGTAGGCTCATATCGAATGCTCAGGACCTGAAAGTGACTTACGCTTCTGAATACTATTCGTATTATAATTTTTTTTTCTTTTGGAATAAAACGTATTTTTAGGTGATTTTTGTTGAATTTTTTAAGGTGTCTCATATTTAAACCCGGGTCCATATTAATACCTTAATTTTCAATTTTCCAAAAATTTGTTAGTGGAGAATGTACAAATTAGAAAAATTTTCTGATCCTTAAGACTAGAAACTAGATTGCATGCCTCACCTGTTGACATATTGCTCATTATAATCGAATAATTTTGAGCCGAGTTACTCAGAAAAAGGCCAAACTATGAGTTTCGAGAATAGAATGGACAAAGAAGTGAAAAGAAGAATAACAATAGGATGGAACAAGTCCTGGAGTCTGAGACATATTTTTAAAGGACAATTCACTAACAAACTCAAAAGCGAAATATTCAACGCAAATATTACTCCGACAATGACATACGGTTCACAGACTTGGGCAATAACGAAAAATCAAGGAAAACAACTACAAATAACACAAAACAAAATGAGAAGATCCACACTAAATTTGAAACTACGAGAGAAAGTCCCTCTAACAACAATACAAAGCAGACTACCGGACATCGAAAACATAATAACCGCACATAGGAAACAGAAACGTAACTGGCCAGGCCACGTCGGTAGACTTACAGATAACAGATGGACCCAAAAAGTGACAGGTTCGAACCCATACACCCCAAGGAAAGTGGGAAGACAGGTAAGATAGAAGGATGCTTTTGATTCATTTTTAAACAACAAATTATGCCATAGAATAACGTGGGACAGAAGAGAATGGGAAAGACTGAGGGAGGCCTTTACCCACAGGCAGGGTATGGCGCGATATGAGTCTGCGCACATTTACATGTCCACTACATGTATATCCAGATAATATCTCGCGCAATAAAGGCTCTTACTCACTTACTTACTCAGAAAAAAATCAGAGTGGCCCCTAGTTGTACCTTTAACTCTATTATAATCATCTTCACATAACTCCCTGTCATTAATTAATTTTGGTTAAAATATAGTACCGCATCGTGACTCTTGAGATGAAGCTCCATTCGAAAGTACGTTTCACTGGTCCCGCGGTCCCGAAACCTAGTAATCTGAGGCTGAAAGTCCGGAATATGGATGCGACAGCCATTGTTCTCCAGTGAAAACATTTCTGTCCCTTAACGAATGGTTAAGGTGTACTACTTATTTCCTCATTTCAGCGGAAAGGTATGAAGCTACTAATGAACCAGCGATGTCTGACAACTACGAATGATTCATCAGATTTTTGATTCGACTCGAATTTAAGCCCCACGTCCAAACTTTACCCCTGAAATAGACAAAAGTAACTTCATTCGGGAAATCCATCTCGCATCGTGTCGTTATGAAAATGATGATGACGATGATGAGGCACAGGCGCATGCATGAGCGTGATGGTAACTTGTCCAAAGTTTGGTGGAGATATTATGATCGCAAATTTTGCGAATGAGTTCTTTGCTGCAATAACAGTTTTTCTTCCTGGAAGAGATTTGCTTTATTCCGTCTCTAAGTATTTGAACAATCTATGCGGGTATTCGAAACTTCAAATTCTTCAGTGAACCCTACACAACAACCCGCATCAACACACGGACTCAGCGGATTCAGATTCAGAGACGAGTAACTATCAGCCAACTATGTCCAAAAACTGATGATGGTTTAGGGGGGAAGGAGAGAAAATGTAAATAAATATTTTTGATCAACTATTATGTAATGATGCAAACCATACAGAAAATTCAAATTATGGGATGAAATATTCTAGCAATTATTATGAACTATTTGCAAATTTAGAGAGATATTGCCTTTCCTGACCATTTCATTTACTTACCCGCCGAATCTTACGCAGTAATGTTTGTATACTCAAAAAAAAAAAAAACCTACTTTTATGGACAAAATAGGTAGGCAATACGGAAAAAGTTTTCCTTCGCCTGCGAAACCTCCAACCTCCTACGTTACCATTTATCCAAAAAGGGAAATAATACCTTTCTCGTTGACCATAAATGGACGTGCTCCGTAAAAACCTAACTCTACAATTTTTGTATATTTGATTTCTGCTCGAGAAATATTGCTGCGCTGTACGTGCTCGGTTGGCTCTTTTCTTCCCACTCGTGTAACAGGATCGAGAAGTCAACGATTACGGGAGTCTGGTGTTGAAATAGTCTAGAGCATCTCTTCGCCGACTAATCTAGTATCGGTGTAATTTTTTATGAAACCGTTTTCTGGTATCTGAATTCGGTGCGCCTTGTCGGCTGCCGAAAGACGAGCTCGATAATATTCGTTAAGAGCCGAAAATTTAAGGCCATTACTCCAAGACCAAATTGCGGAAACCACTTTCATCTTTCATTTTGTTGTTCTCGATAAAGGCTTTCCTTCGTCACGAGCGAGAATTTATCAGCCTCGGTTATATTCCGGGATTTTTTCTCTCCTTCTCTTCCATTCTTTCTTCTCTTTTCCTTTTTGTTTTTTTGTTCTTCGGCGCAGAAACGTGAGACCGTTTATTAAAATTAGAGCTCGAAATTACGAGCCTCGTCGTGCCACCGAGATGACAGATTTAGGAAGAATTCGCAGCGGCACTTATTACGCAACGTCACTGAACTGATAATGGCATCGCGATAAACAGATTCTCCGGCAAGGTTACTGCGCGAACTAGTCTACGAATTTGGTGTACGAATACGCGCCTGTTGGAGATTCTTGTCAGCAATGGACTGGAAGTAGGATTCTTAAACACCCAAATTTTAGGAATTTTCTGACCGGGAAACCGCTCGGATAAATAATAATTATTGTTTGTTAGAGCTTCTTAGACTAGGAACCAGTCAGAAAATGTTTTACAGTACGGTTAGATCCATCATTGGTTATTGCTTCACAGGTAGCCTCGACACCGCATGGCCAGGACTTGAAATTCAAGCTACGGCTTCGTCTAAGTTCCGTGGCACGGTGTCATAGAATGTGCCCAAGAAATCTAGACTCAATTGTAACTCGTTCATCTTAAAACCAGCCTGCATCTGAACGACAAAAAGCCTCATCCATGTGTAGAGTGAATAATGACGCGTCAGTACTCTTTGAAGATGAGCAAAAACACTTGGTCGGGTAATAGTAACTCGAGAGCACTCCAAAAGCACTTATTTAGTTACAACCGAATTATTCGACGTCCAGAGCACTACATCGAAAAACATCGGCCGAGGCTGTAAAGTGTGTAACGAAAAACCGCGAAAATAGTTTAAATGTGAGAACTAAGAATACGTCTCAAATTTCCTGTTTCGCACATCACGAAACGCCGTCAAGAGAATAGAAAACATTTCATTAATGAGAAGAAACGAGACAGAGGTCAAGGTTACGTTACGTGAAAACACTCGCCAGTCACTGTGGTAGACGAAGAGTAAACAATGCTCGAGCATCAATTAACAAAATGTATACTTGCGACAACAATCGAGTCTTGATATTGTATAGAGTTTCAGGAAAAACAACCCGGTTGCAGAAACGTACTTACATTTCGCAATGTTGCTACCGACAGACAAGGATTTCCTTTTTTTTATTTAGCAGCATCTGTTTCGCTTTTGATTGACTTCGCTTCAGTGCGAACTAGACACTTCTTTCTCGCGAAATTCGATAAACTTATACAGTCCATTAGCTGACATTCACGAGGCTGATTGTAGCTATTTGGCGTCATCTCTCATCGATCAAGTTAATATCTACTAGGAAACTCTTTAACCGCATGGCCGCTTCACCACTCAGTATCATTGTAGTGAAGGTAAGATGAAATTTGATAACGTTTGAATAAATCATTATGAGAAATAATATAAGCTCGTGAAGTAATAAAGGAAAATTTATGCCGAAGCTAGAAACGTTTTGATTATCATGAGTCGCACAAAATCGCGACAATTTGAAGACTAATAAACGACAGCGATACTGCTGTAGTGATGATGTGCAATCAATTAGAAGGCTCAGCTGTACATCGCCACCATTATTATACGTTCAGACACCAGAGTATTCTGATTGCGAACTGCTATGGAGCTGTGATAACAGCGGGAGTCTACTTTGGAGCTTTCTAATTGGTTACAAATCGCCACAGTGTTGTGGTAACAGTGGCGATACACAATGAAGCTCTCTCATTTCTTTGGCGATCTACAGTGGAGCTTTTTAATTACCTAGCTGCGAATCACCACGGTGTTGTGGTAGTGGTGGTGGTGGTGGTGGTGATCTACAGCGAAACTTTTTGATTGGTCGATATCGCCACAGAGTTGAGGTCACAGTGGCATTATAGAACGAAGCTCTTTCATTTGTTATACGAATACTACATACCGCTTGCTGAATACAAGAACGTCATAACTCAAATTTTGTGAATTTGAATTTTACATAATCATATAGCGATACAGATTGTGATTGTCTACAAAATGCAATAACGACACAAGTTGTATCTTCAAAATTGGCCGGAACATAGTCTTTATCGAAAATATGTGACATAGTCCAGGCTACTGATAATAAATACGTAAGTCACCCCGGTGAGGTGACGTCGTGAGGTACACTATTGACGTCACAATTTCCGACTTCGACCAATGGTCGATAGTTTGAGAATTGTAGTAAACAACGCGCTCCAACAATCATAAAAACGCTGAGCAGAACAATGCCCAGGTCATTCTTGTTCGAACTCGCGCTTGAGCATTGTGAATTTTGTTGTTGTTAAAATTGCAGTTGTGTTTGCAAATCGTGTCACATGATATTTCCTCATTGATTGTGGTGTTTTGTGTTGTGAAGCGGCATGGCTCAGGTTAGTGAATGTTTAATGTTTACCCCCTTCTTGTAGGGTAAATTATTCTTTCAGTTTGCACCCAGAACGTAATTATTCTGGTACAAACCTCATTATATTTAAGTGGTCCATTCGTGATGGACCCGTGCATTTTTTCCCTTTCGGTAAAGGGAGAAGCTACTTATCTCTGACCCTTTCTGGGGTCCTTGACTTCCGGGGAAATTTCTTTACTGTTTGGTCGGAACGTAAATATTCCAACCGAATTAGGGACCCTCCCCACTTTCCCAACCTTTGGCTCAATTTATTACTTGATCCAGAACTGCTGTTGTCCTGATCAAACTTATGGGTCGGTACCCTGAGTATAAGGTAAACTTCCTTTCTTGTGGTATAGTCGGGGGTCCAGGATTGCCGGTGCATATCCTCCTTACCACTAGCCGACATTTAATTTAATTAACATTTAAATTAGAATTTACTAACATCCTTTGGACTGATGGTGGACTTGTTTGTTTGCCGTTAGGTAACCGTTGAATAATGAGGACTGGACCGGAAGAAAGAATTTAGTTCATAAGCAGTTTTGTTTTGTTTGATGTAAATAAATAAGTTATGCCTGTGTAATAGTTGTACATATTATGTGAGTATATTTTGTAGCCAGTAACTCGCCGTTTAGTCTCGTTGTAAATGAGAACCCCTGTAAAGACGGAGAAGCCCTTACAGTCCATTTTTTATACACGCAAAAAAGTAACAAAACTGACTAGCAAGAGATCGAACGATTTTATGAATAGACTAGGTCGCGTAAGGTGGATGTTCATCGTTTTTTATGCGACTATCACAATTGTTAAGTGGTGACCGGTGATCAGAGTATATGCGAGCCTATGTGATCGGATAGTGCGTTTATTCGAATAGTAGATTGGAAAAGTTAGATATTTCGCGAGTTAACAAGTGAGGTGAGTTATTCACTGAGTATAGTGGTTTCTCACGGAGTATGGCCTGGACCTGCTTGGTATCGTACACTATTTAGATTAGCCATAGATTATTTAGTGTTGCTATAGAGCGGACAGTATGATGGTTTCAGTAAGAGAGCGGCGAGCAGTGTTGAAGGAGCGAAAGATTCGCCTTGAAGCGATGGGATTGGTAGACAATGTTGGTTGTCATACCTGATGCCTATGGGACTGTGATCAGTACACGAAGGTAGTTGCCGTGGCCAATGCACAGGGGCCCAAGGTGGTAATTGTGGTATAGGGGTAGCCTGAGTCTTGTTGTTTTGGTTGGTATTGTGATGGTACGGAAAGCCGACGGACTGGCAGTACCTGGTGGACAGCTGTGAGGGGCTGGGGCCTGACTGCGTGAGTGGGTAGCCAGAGTGATGGGTTGCCAGCAGTCAGGGGAGTTGGTCGGGTAGCTGCCGGATGATGGAGCTGTCATACAACTCATGTAGTGGGGACACCGTGCGAGACGGTCGGTGCTTCTGGTCAGAGGAGCCGGGCCAGGTGTACCGGGGGTCAGATTGGTCGGACCAGTGAGTGGGGCCTTGCAAACCCTGTCACGGTTGGAGGCGGCTTGACTCTGTCATTTAGTAACACTGCAGGGAGAGAGTGGTGCTCTCATTGGACCTGTAGCCAGAGTTGGGGACTCAGTGCTACCAAAGTAAGAGAACTCAGCTAGAAAATATTGGAATGGTGAGAGTCCTGGCGATCATCTGTGGTGTGGTAGTCTTCATTGCGTATGCTCGCACCAAGGGATTGGCCAGGGTCATCGGTAATGCTGGTGTGCATTCTAGCTGAGAAGTGATGATTAGATGTTGGTGTGTGGTTCGCTAGGTAGATTAAGTTACATACAAGTCTAGCAGGGTTCCTAGGGTACTCAACCGTGATTATTTCCCCAACAGGTTACTTGATACAAGGAGACTGAATCCGGCCTATTGTTCCTGTGAATGTGAGTCTATGTTGATGTTGAATTCTTACTAACTTTTAAGAGGGGTACACATGGAGGGGTGGTTCTGACTAGGTAATGGTTGCCCGTACCCTCTTTACACCTGGATTTAATCTGTCCTTTCTCTAACTTGGTACTCAAACCTATAGTCTTCCACTGCGCCTTAAATCACATGAGTTGTTTGGACGTAATTTCACCATGTGGCGTCTCGATCATTCCGTGACTGATCGACGTCACAACTCTGCTAAATATATAATTCTGGTGCTAATTCTACATCAATCATAACTCAAACTGATTCCCAATTTTTATGCAACACCATATCACTTCAGTTCAGTTTTGTTAATTTGCAGAGAAGTCACGTTTCCTTAATTCATTACTGCATTATTTGGAGTTAATACAGAAGTATCGCAAAAGTAAGTATAAATTACATTGTATTTTTCAAATCAATAGTGTATTATTTTGAGTTGTGACATTCTGTATGTGAAATTTATCTCCATTCAGTAATGTACTGAAGCGACATTTTTCGAGTTGTGTCATTTTTTTCTTAAGTTTTTGTGTTAAAGAATGTATTATTTTGAGTTGTGACACTATTACAACTCTACTTTTTTCATTTTGTTGTGAACGTTTAATGTTTATTCCAAGTTATGACCATCTTGCAGTTACACTAGAAGGTTTTATACTGTACTATATCAACTTCTGACAATCTTACATTTTAACTGTTTAGTTATTTGGAGATAGAACCATGACCTCACGTAGTGAGAGAATGACGGCATTAGTTCAAAATAGGTTGAAAATACCTGGAAGACGAAGATTTCTGCAAGAACTGTCGGAAAAGCAGTCGAGAAACAAACAAGGACTACGAAGAAATTTATTCCCCAAGACTGAGGATACAATGGGTATGATTCCTTCAGTTTATCTGCTAAAATTCTAGTGATTATTGACACGTGATAAACGTGTTAATTTCTCTGTAACTGTCGTTTTCCTCTATTGTTCGCCGGAACAGTTCTCCAGACAAACAATAAGATAGAGTCGACTAACCTTAAAGCAAATTCGAGAGCGGAACCTGCTGAATCATCTTTAGCTACTCCTATTGTATCGTCATCTGAGGATAAAAAAATTGTTCAGAGTAAGCATTCTCTTCCTGATTTTGTTACCGCATAAGCAATAGGTAATTCTGGAGGAATGCGAGAGAATACACGTATGTAAGAATAGCTTAGATGTAGCTATAGGTAAGCGTAAATAGGTTAGGAAATACTGATAAGACTGTGTTGTGACATAGGTTTTGGGTTCTAGGGATTTAATGGTATTCCGAATGTAATTTGAAGTATTTGGTTTTACTTTATTTTCCAATTTTATCACTCGTCTGATACTTCATCCTTCATAGTTGAAAAAACCATTTAATGATTGGGATTCGTAAAAATAATCAGAATTCATTGATAAGAGGGGATTTTCAACCTGTGCAAGACACACTTTTGGGGTTTTCAGACAAGAATGCAAGAACATATATTGACCCACATGATAACACTCCCATTGAGTTGCAGATTCAAGATTTTGCTGAAAGTATGTTGTTTATCAGCAATAGAACTTATGGTCAGATGGAAGGTTTTTTTTATTTTTGACAAAATTAGAAATTATTGAGAATTATAAGCAAGTTCCAGAAAATTGTATGAAAGATAAAGGTTCATCGGTTTTCTCCTCGTCGTCAAGCATATGTTCAACGTGCTCTTCTTCAACATCATCTTCAGATCAGTCAGATGATAGTGCAGATGAGTATATACCAGATCAAGATGATATTCACTTTTCTTCTGATGATGGTGACGGCTCTTTTAAGAATGCTACTATCTGCAATGTTGTGGATGAAACCTCCTTACCTGAAAATATATCTGGACTATCATTTTCTTCAGCCTCACATAGTACTTCGGTTTCTAAAGATTCTACCTTACTAGTCGACTCTATACCAATTTTTGTGAGCCCGCCAAAGAAAGGGTTAAAAAGAAATAGAAATACCGAAAATTGGAAAAGGAATGTGATAAATAGAAAAAGAAACTCAGGGGAAATGTATGAAAAAATTCAGCCTCAAAGAAAATCCGAAAAGCAAGAAAAATGAAGCCAGGCTGCGCTGAAAATTGTCGTCTAAAGTGTACTACGAAGTTTTCTGAAAAAGAAAGGAAACAGTTGTTTACAAGATACTGGTTACTTGGAAAGTTGGAATTGCAGAGACAGTATCTAGGGAATTCAATGAAGGTTATTGAGCCAAAATATAGATATGTCAGAATTAGTGATAATTGTGACCAAAAACCTCGGAAAAACAATAATGCATTTTATTTTTAAAAAGATGGCAAGGACATCAGGGTTTGTAAAACTTATTTTAAAAATACGCTGGACATAAATGATCGTCCTATTAGAACCGTTATAGAAAAGAGGAATCAAGTAGCGGGGACTTAAATAGAGCCAGATCACCGTGGCAAACACAAAAATCATAAACACTTGGATCCAGCTATACGCCAAAGAATTTTCAGCATATCAACTCAATTCCCAAAATTGAAAGCCATTATACTAGAGCTACTTCTTAAAGCCAATTTATAGATGGTAGTCGCAATTTGGCCGACATTCACCGAGATTATGTTTCGAAATGTGTGGAGGAGAATGTTCCTCATGCCAGTTATACAATTTTCCGTAAAATTTTCACTGAGGATTTTAATCTGTCTTTTTTTACTCCAAAAAAAGATCTGTGCGATGTCTGCTTTGCTTACAAAAATGCAGGTGACGACTAGAAGAAATCACTGGCAGAGAAATATGAAACACACGTGCAAGAGAAAATTTTATTACGAGAAGAGAAAAAAAGAGATAAGGAAAATATGGATTCAATGTAATTGTATGTGTTTATGACTTACAAGCTGTTATGCCCATCCCAAATGGAGAAGTTTCAGCGTTTTATTACAAGAGTAAACTTAATGTTTATAATTTTAGTATACATGATTTGAAGACCAATGACTGTCAATGCTATGTTTGGGACGAAGCAAATGGCAATCGTGGAGTCAACGAATTGGGTACCTGCTTACTAAAATACTTCTTAAAAAAGCTGCCAAAAATGCTGAAATTATATTTTATTCAGACAACTGTAGTGGACAAAATAAAAATAAGTACATTTTGACTGTGTATTTATACGCTGTTGCCCACTATAAAATCAAGTCTATAACCCACAAATACCTGATAAAAGAGCATTCTCAGAATGAAGGAGACTCTGCTCATTCACTGATTGAACGCCAGGTACAAAGTCTTACACATTTTTAACGTTCCTGAGTTTATTCAGCTGTTATTACTAATCAGATTTGCTTTTTCCGCAGGTCAAGAAGCAGTTGAAAAGTGGACCAATTTTTACACCAGAAGGTTTTGTTTCGGCTATCAAAGCAGCGAGGAAACATGGAAATTCGTACACTGTAAACGAGCTTACATTCCATGATTTCACTGATATAAAAGAACTGGCTAAGAACATGGGTCCAATTGATTCGACAGCGATGAAAATTTCTGAAGTGAAAATAATGAAGGTGGAAGATGGGAAACCAAATACAGCGTACTGCAAGTACTCGTATGCTGAGGAACATTTTTCTGAATTTTCAGTCATTAAGAAAAAAAAGACAAATATCAACATTAAATTGAAGCCTGCTTTTATACAAAAACTTGGAATACCAGATAATAAGAAAAAAGACCTGTTATCCTTAGTTGAAAAGAATTACACACCTAAATTTTATCAGCATTTTTATAATTCACTTTAAAATCCGAATTTGTATATTGTACATTTTTGATCAGAATAAAAATTTATTTCTACAAAATAAAAAATTTTTGTGACAAGAATGTCATATTAGGAGTAGTGTCACGTGGTGTGATTGACTTTTGCGGTAATAACGTCACAACTCAGAATGTAACATTAATTAAGGAATTTACTTGGCCTGTATTGATTTTACGTTTTATTCCCTCACACAGTTATTACAGGGTAAGTTGGCATTTCAGTAAAAATTCAAAAAAAAAAAAATTCCAGGTTGGTTAGTTCTCCATTTATAATGAAACGAACTTTAAAAATGCTCTACTGGAAAATTGTGATTTTTGAGTTGTGACCTTCTTATATTTAACGAGCGATTACAGTGTTGTGGTAGCGGTGGTGATTTACAATGGAACTTTCCGATTAGATGCGAATTACCGCCAACAACGACGTACAATCAGCTTTCTGATTATTCCAAACACCACGATGTTCTGGTAACAGTGGCGATCGACAACAGGCTGCAAATAACCACGACATGGTCAGTTTACAGGATACTCCACGAAGACTTTAAACTGTGACGATGCACTCTTGTCATTTGAGCTCATTTGATTGTAGATTCAAGAAGCCCGTGGACTTCAGCACTTTCTTCTGATCTCATTAAAAAAATAAATAACTTGGGAACTGTTTCTGAAAAAGGGCTCGACCACACAATGTTCTTAAAACTGAGGAAAACCAATCCCAAAATAATTATTCCGCTGCAAAATTAGAATCCCACCTTCTCATATAGAAACGTCGCTGCTGTACATTTCCATTCCCGGCTTTCAGATAGTTCCTTCATCTAAATTCGCTGTATATAATATCGTTTCTCTTTTGTAGGTGTAAGTACTCTCAATATTTCCTTGCATTTCCGCAAACGCTCGTCTACGATGCCGTGTTCTCGCGCTGTATATCCTATATAGGTACGTTGGGGTACATACACGTACATCGTATTTTCCGACCTCTGGTATACTTTAGCTAAAAACTATTCCCTGTGTTATGTAAATCACTTTCGGTGGTAATTTCTCGTAAATCCGTATCGCATGTGAACTCAGCATTTGTTGTTTTATCGGCTTTGTTCTTCGTGTTCCAGAACACCGGTTTTACATTTTGATTTAGTCGCTTCTTGAATCTAGCCGCCCGTCGAAGCGGCTTGGTTTCGCAAATCCGCGAGCAAACGCTTTTTTAATAATCGAAAATCCTTCGTATACTCGTTACAGCGAGGAGGGCCGTTTACGCGGGTGAACGAATTTTATACTTTTCGGCATTCCGGTCTGCATACTACATTATTATACACTGAAGACATTCTGTGTCACTGATACGTGTTTCCTGTAGCCTGACCTCAGTGTTGCGGAGATGAGCCTTTGGTTAAAGTACGTCTGAGGTGCGAGGCTGATATGATTCAGAATCAGATGCTATTCTACGGATAAAATCACTTCAGTTGATCAAAAAAATGACTGTCCATGGAATTCTAATCAGGGACGTACCAATAGGGGGCATGGGGGAAACTTACCCCCCGTAGGAATATTTTACTCAGCCGTTGGAAAAATTTATCATTTCAGTCAGGCGAATTGAAAAAATCCAAGAAGTTAAAAGGCTTTTTATTATTATTATTTTTATTTTTTGCTTTGATACTTCGGAGAATTGAGTTGAGAAGTTGGGAAAACCAAACAAAATCAAAAGGTTTTTCTTCTTTTGCATTGATACTTCGGAATTTTGAGTTGACTCCGTTGGAAAACCCCAGCAGGTAAATTTTTTTTCTTTCGCTTTGACACTTGGGAATTCTGAGTCGAGTCGTTGAGTCAGTTGGGACTTTCACAGTCTTACCTCCCCCCCCCCCCCCTCGAAAAACTTTTCGGTACGCCCCTGTTCCTAATACTTCAAAGCATTCTTTTTGACCATAGAACTTGAGAACGATTTTGCCCCAACTACAGATTTGTAATATTTTCTTCATAGGAAACTGGTGTTTCGTTAGTTGTAAGCTTTCTTGCAGCAAGCAGCACACAGGAACGCTTTCCGCAGTAATCAGCATGCCACCTAATGAACTGACATGGGAAAAAGACGATTTTTCATAGGTGAGTTAGGAGCGACTATGATGTAATTGTGGTTATCTACTGCCTTAGCCAGCTCTTTTCCTCTGGGTGAGATCATCTGGATCCCCATCTGGTACCCATATGTTTGACGTTGAAGTCACCACCAATTAACAACCATCTGTCTCCGATGGCACTGAACAATTTGTCGAACTCATCCTTATGGATTAAATGTGATGGCAAACAGTAATGCTACCAATATTGATTACAGCTCCGAACAAGGGGACTAAAATCATGGATAACTGGATACAGTCAGTTGCTTACACACAAACATCGTTGTGTTTGATGCGGTTATTTACTAGGATTCGTGCTCTGCCTCGCGCGATGCCGCTTGGATGACAGCAGGGGTAGGCTGTATAGCCCTGTTGCATCCTAAGTTGATTCGGGTTGACTAGATGGGTTTCCAAAATTAATGCAATGTCGATGTACTGCGAGAGGAAGAAGTATTCCAGTTTTTGTCGACAGTTAGCAATTTCTTCATGCTCAGTGGAATAGTGAAGATTATGTTGAAGAGCAAGACGACTCTTATCTACCAAGATAAGCGTCGTTGTATATGTATTCTTGGTAAGAGTAGCTGCGACAGGAGGCGGACCGCGACCCCTTCGGCAAACCGTATCATGTTGTGATGCGGAGGGCCGGGGGGCCGTCGGTAATGAGCCGCATGGAGTCGGGAGTGCTGCAGAAGATGGTGGAGGAGCTGTTCCCGCAGTACCCACCTCTACCGGCATCATCGCCTGGAGAGGCCACGGAGGAGTTCTGTCCACTGAGCACCGCCGAAGTGAACAGTGCCATCGAGCGGATCCGGGCGAAGAAGCGGAAGGCACCAGGGCCTGACATCATCCCGAACGTCGTGTGGGAGTCCGTGCATCGGGTGGAGCCTTCCCTCCTGACCAACGTGTTTAATCGCGCGTTGCAGGAGGGGACATTTCCGGACCGATGGAAGGCGGCGCGGCTTGCCCTCATCAAGAAGCCAGGGAAGCCAGACGGGCAGCCATCATCATACCGGCCAATCTGCTTGCTCGACACCGTGGGGACGGATTCCGAGCGGACGATCGTAGATAGGCTGGAAGTGCACCTGGAGAGGCGGAGGACGATTTCGAACAGCCAGTACGGCTTCAGGACCGGCCGTTCGACAGCGGATGCAGCACTCAAGCTGAAGGCGATGGCGGCGAAGGCGATACGCGACGGAGAGTACTGCGCGGCGGTCAGTCTCGACATTCGCAACGCCTTCAACTCGATACCGTACTCATGTGTGGTGTCGGCGTTGGAGGAGGCGCGGGTGCCGGGCTACCTCGTGCGGATTATCCGGAGCTATTTCTGCGGGCGTCTGATCGAGATGGAGTCGGCGACAGGACCAGTCACGAGGGCGATGACATGCGGCGTTCCTCAGGGGTCGGTCCTTGGACCCATCCTGTGGAACGTCGCCTTTAACGGGTTGCTGCGGCTGGCGGTCCTACCAGGCGTGTAACTCATCTGTTATGCCGATGACACGCCGGTGGTGTGCCAAGCCGCGACAACAGCGGTGGTCGCGACCAAAGTCAACCGGGCGTTGGAGCGAGTCGGCGGGATTGTGCTTGGCGGTGCAGAAGACGGAGGCAGTTCTGTTCACGACGCGTCGCAAGTACGACCAACCAACGTTCGTGCTGAAAGGCGAGAGGATCGCGCCATGTCCAGCGCTGAAGTACCTGGGGCTGTGATTCGACGGGAAGCTGTCGTTCCGCGAGCAGTTCCGGAGAGCGGCGGAGAAGGCGGACCGGGTCGCCGGGCAGCTGTCGCGACTGATGGCGAACCTGGGCGGCCCGCGGGAGCAGAAGCGGAGGTTGTACGCGAACGTCGTGCCGTCGGTCCTGACGTACGGCGCACCGGTATTCGTGGACGTCGTCCAGATCCCGTACCGGTGAGTGGAGCGGGAGAAGATGCAGCGGAGAGTCGCGCTAAGGTGCGTCAGCGCGTATCGCACCGCGTCAACGGGGGCGGTAGGCATGCTGGCGCGCCTTCCACCCATCGAGCTGAAGGTCGACGAGTTGGCTCAGCCCTATAAGGCGCAGAAGAAGGCGAGGACGCGGCAGGAGGCACGCCGGGCGAAGCTTGGCATTCAGCTGACCACGCTTCAGCGATGGACGGAGAGGCTCGCCCAGTCTTCGAAAGGCGAGTGGACCCAAGAGCTGATCGGTGAGCTCGACCTGTGGTTAGGTAGGAAGCACGGTAGCCTGAACTTCCACCTGACCCAGGTCTTGACCGGTCACGGTTGTTTCGGCTCGTACCTGCACCGGATGGGTTAGGCGGGGAGCGCCGAGTGCACCCATTGTGCAAGCGGAGAGGAGGACACGCCGTGGCATACACTGTTCGAGTGCGACGCCTGGGAGAAGGAGAGGCGCGAGGCGGTCACGATCGATCCCGGAGACGGCGTGATCGACCGTCTTGCGCCGGACACCGTGGTCCCGGAGCTGTTGAGGAGCCGAAGCGGTTGGAACCGGATGTCGGGTATGGAGGCAGAGTGGTCGAGACAGAGGATGCAAGAAAGAGGAGAAGCTGGACTTGCTGCTGCTGTTGCGGCGGCGGATACCATCCAGCGGAGCTCGCCCGTAGCACCAGGGCTGGAGCGGAGCTCGCCAGCAGTGCAGGGACTGGAGCTTCAATCGGAAGAGTCTCACACGATGAGTGAGTGAAGAGGAAGAGGCAGCGCGTCCGGCTGCGGGGACCTGAAATTTCCAGGCGAGCGCTCTGGGAGTGCGGACCTCGGTTAGTAGGGAACCCCATGGTGGCCCTGGCAGGACGCGCGCACCGTTCCGGCCAGGAGAAATGAGGGCTCGGGCCCGGCCTCAAAGCATTTCCCTTGGTACTGATGCGATGCCCGAAAGGGTAGTTTCCGGTGCCGGGGGTGCAGTGTCTCAGGGGCCACTTTGGCATGCGAGCATCGCCATACGTCCCACCACACCATCGGTTCCTAGTTAGTCCGTTGTTAACGTACGTGTAAGTAACACCGAATAAAGGTATGGTTTCTCCGAATACTCGTAAGCGTGATTAGACATTATTCGCATTCAACAGATTTCGAATATAAACAGTACACGGCTTGTCTTCACGTCTGGTCGTTGTCGTTATCAAGTATCGACTTGTCTAGAAGTTTACGCCGTTTCCTGTAGTCGTCAGTTGAATTTCGAGGCTGTATTTTGAGTTCGCCATTAGCGAGCGCTTTCATTCCGCTAATTTTAGCACCCTGTTTAGTTACCATGGTGTTAAGCACTGCTGTTGATTTTACTCCACGAGTGAAGAAAGGAGGGGGCTTACTCTCCCGTTGATCTGGAGGCGACTGCTTCAGATTTGGGTCATCGCTCAAATCAGCATCGACTGACTCGGCTGTCCTGGGCTTCAGAAATCCAAGAGTTTGAACCTGATTTTTTAACGATTCGACTAATCTACACAGTTCATCGAGCGTAACCATTTTTGCTCACCGAAAATGAAAATAAGAAAGAACGTACCTTTAGTATTATTGATTCACGTTAGAATAGAGTACTTGATACCCGTTAAGACAACTTGAGTTCGGAAAATGTCTGACGGGTCCGCCGCAGTTTCAATGCAGCCTTGATTCTGCTAACTGTGTGATCTGTTTTATGAGGAGGCGTACATACCCTGGCTTCCCCTAGTTTTACATATTCGGCTCAGAATGGAAAACCGAGACGGCCTTATAAACGATTGTATAAGAAGTTGCACGAGGTTAAGTTGCCGAAAGTAAGTTCAGGTCACCCCGACAAAGATTCGGGTAACACAACGTCGAACGGTGTACAACGTAGCTCCTGCAATGCGACACCGCGCCCGACGTACCCCGCGCCCAAAGTATTCTACAAGATCGCAATTAGTGCGGCGGATCTACTATCTCCCGTGTAACGGGGGGATTTAATGAATTTGCGGACGCTGCCAGAAGTATGTACTCGTAATTTCGAAGGTAATCGAATTAATATCGCCCGAATCAGTTTTCCGATTAACTGGCTAAGCCGTCGAATGCGAGCGAAGACTCGAGCAGCATTTTAGTTCGCATTTGGCCACGGCGCGGGGCGCGGCATCGGCATGCCGCACGTCTTTACGCCGTCAAGGTAAATCTTGCGAACGGAATGTTCACGAGCGATTGGGTTTCTCGAATGGCGAAACGGCCGCGGCGTACATTCGTTTCCGAGAGCGAACTCCCGGTGTATCGTTTTTCGAGCGAGAGACAAATCTACGCCGGTTTTCCTGGCTGTCGAATCTAATAGAGCAGATTAAGGACGGACGATGTCACGGCGGAAGATTAAAGAGGTATTACGGTATTAAGAGCGGTTTTCGAACGACCGAATGAACATACACGAAGTCAGCACAGCGAGAGTAAGTTCCAGACTTCGACTAATGCTTTTCGATCTTGCGGGCCCCACAGGCAGCTGAGAACACTCCGGGTAATTCTACGTTCCAGCAGGAGCTGGAAGACACGTCGTGCTTTCGACTTTTCTACGCGGAAATACGCAAAAATAATTTCATTTCTTCGGGTTTTAAACAACATTTTGCGTTATTCGATCGACTAACGTTGCGCCTTGTCTGGTCCCTCGACATCGCGTGGTACGTTTCGCGTAATCCGCATAAAGGGTATCGTATTACGTAGACGAGCTTAAAAGCACATCCACGACACGCCGTATTATATTATAGTATGTAACATGTAAAACACAATATTCGCAATAATCTTCGCGAATGTTTTCGACTGCCTAAGCACGGCGAACGAGTGAACTACACGAATGCACGTGCCAGCTGTGCAGAAACTCGTTTCCTCTCGCGCCAGCACCGCGTATATCTCATATACAAGCAGATATGTGAGGAAAACTTTGAACCTTCTCAATTTATGAATATAAATAGACGCCGGCTTATACGTAACAACCTGAGGGAGCGAGACAGAGAATCAGTCCGTCCATTTATCATCAAAGACCCCGCTTATTAAAACCCGTTAATCGTGATGAAAAAATGACGGCGAGCATTTTCGCCGATGTTACTCTTAAATTTTGAAAAATCGTTTCGAATATTAAAACGTGAAATTGTATTGTACAACCAAATTCGGGCGAAATCGCGATCGTTGCTCGAGTATGCAGAAACAGAATGACACACGTGTAATCTTGATGTACTGAGAACCAGACTTCTCTCCACCTCCACCTTGCAGGGAAAAACGTCGAACTGCTCGCCTTCCAGAAAAAACGGCTGAATTGCATGGGCTTATTAAGCACCAAACAGAATAAGAGAGCCAATAAATCAACCAGCTCGCGAGACAGACAAACAGAGAAACACAGACATTCAGTGGAGTTCTTGTCACACCAACAGAGAACCAGAGGCAAGGAGACTAAAAGCAAACAGATGAGCAGACAGACACCAAGTTCTATAATCTGAAATCAGGGCCATAATTAGAGATCTCAAAGAAATTGTAATATGAATGGTAAATGTAGTGGATGCAAAATGAAAGTAACAAAAAATTATTTAATGTAGTACAAATTGAGAAAGTCAGGAGGAGGTCATTGTTCAGCTCTTCCACTTCCAAATAGATCATCATCATCGAACTATGTAGCATAGACAGAACTTTCTGTAGCTGAATCTGTCGCCTGGGAACCACTGGCAGATGTATCGATCAGTTTCCTTTCCGGCCGATCTATGTTTCTTCTTCCTGTCGGGGTGTAGTTCCATGCCTTTCTTGGTGAGCGATCGTCTGGCATTCTCTATTCACATGCTGTCTCCACTTTTTCCGAAAGTCCTGATGGCTCGGCTCCTAGCTCCTTTAGTATTTCGTCATTTTTCCTTTTGTCCAACCTCGTGTATCCTGCGGTCTGTCTCATGAATTTCATCTCTGTCGCTGTCAATCTCTTCTTCGTGTTTTTTCAAAGGGCTCATGTTTCGCTGCCGTGCAGAAGTGCGTGTCGGGCTAATATATTATAGGCTCGCAGTCGTGTTTCTGGCCGATCGCTTTTTGGTGGCAGGGCTCTGTTTCGTGCTCCGGTTACACGGAGAAATTTGAGAGATGAGTGAGTGAAATTCATGATGTTTTCATGACTTTTCAACGACTTCTTTCATTGGCTCACAATACTCATATTAGGGGTCCTAAGTTGCAAAAACAAAGACTAATTTTGACGTTTCAGTCGTACATATGTAAGATTCTCGTACACTACTCGCATCTCCAGCCTACAGTATTATTCTCTCTGGTCCAATCCTGCCTGAATGCTCCACCGAGGCCTTCCTGGACGTGCATTTACCTGTACATGCCTCGTTATAGGTTTTTCTATTTTATTCACCCGTGTGCTGATAACCTGCGTTGATTTCGTTAGCTGATATCTCAGCAGCAAACTTCACTTTAAAACCGGCAACAATTAACATCATTTATGTTTGATATGTAACCCGGTACGGTTTGTAACTTTTGTATTTAGTTATATTTGTAATTCGTGTGTATTCGCCAGTTGGAAGAATTACTTTTGTTTCCGATTCTTTATTATACATTTAAGCATCGAATTGAGTCGTTTCGGTTTGTGATACAATCTTACACATATTTCCTTTGTTAATATTTTGGAGTTCACATTTAAAAGGAAAAATGATATAGTAATAACAAATTCTAAAGAAAATGTACGTTTATTAAAAATTCATCCATAAAATGATACACAAAGCAGGCTGGCTCATGTTACCATCGTACCTATCATGTCAAACATACGCCATCATTAGTGACCAATCATGTTTCGAAGATAAACAATCAATAGGTGGGCATGCTTTTCTGCTGCCTGCGCTCTATTTTATTTTATTTTTTTCATTTTAGCATTTTATATGTTCTTACTACTGGATATACTTGAGCGATCCCTCAGCCAGTAAGCCCGGTAAGCAAGGGCGAGTATACTATTACACCTACAGACGCTACCCAAAGCTCCGAAAAGAAGCCAAACAAATTTAACACATATAAAACAAAAAATGTTAATAATTTTTCGGCTCCGAAAACAAAAAGTTACAAGAACAAAATTACAATAGGCACTTCAAACGTTAGAACACTCTTGAAACCAGAAAACATCACAGAACTAGAACACGCCTTCGGGTTGCTGGAGGCGGCAATATTAGGTCTGTCAAAAACTCGAAGAGAGGAGAAAAATTCAAATTACCATAAAAGGGAATCTCTTCCACCTATTCGGTACAAAAGGGAGTTAGAAGGGAGTAGGCTTTTTGGTTAAGCCAAATCTCATAAAAGCAGTCAAAGAAATTAAAGGTATAACAAACAGGTTAGCCATACTTAAAAATAGGCGATGTGCTAATAACACTTATTTAAGTATTTATGCTCCCACCTCTACGGCAAAAGAGAACGAAATCGAAGAATTTTACGAAAAATTGGAAGAACTAATTAGCAAACAAATAATGGTACGGAAAACGTACTCGATACCTTACATCAAGAGTTAACTGAAACAATAAAGACAGCAAAATACAAGACTCAATTGTAACACAACAAAACGGACCAAACTCAAGTATACACTAGTGAATAAAATCCGGGAAGAAATTAAAAACTCTACAGTCCAACAGAAGCAGGTTACTAAAAAATCAAAAACAAAACAACAAATGATAAGATAGAACTTAATCTAGTATCAAGATTAATAAGAAACAAAATTAGAAATAAAAACCATTTAATAAAAACAGAAATCATAAAAAGCACCATAGAAGGTAACAAAAACATTTAAAAAATGAGGAAAGAAATAATTACAGGTTTACAATGAACTACACATCTTATAGACTGAAACAACCAAAAAATATACGACAGAGAAGCAATTAATAATTTAATCACAGATTACTATAAAGAACTAAATAACGATACAGACAACAAACAACCAAACAAATCGAGCCTAGTATAACAAACACAATAGACCAAGTACTACCATTTCTAAAACACGAAATTCAGGCTATAATAAACCAATTAAAACATAATAAAAGTCCAGGACCTGATAACATCACAAACGAACACATTAAAATGGGAGAAGAGAAAATGGTGGCACAACTAACAAAACCGTTCAATATAATTTTAGAAAAAGAGAAAATACCAGAAGACTGGAAATTGCCCGATATAATAATACTTTTTAAGAAAGGAGGATAGGCATAAAATAGCTAACCATCGACCTATCACCCTTAGCCCAACAATAGCAAAAACCTTCTCTAAAGCAATCGAAAATAGACTCAAATAAACACTAATAAGCCAACAACCAATCGAATAGGCAGGATTTCGGCAAACATACTCGACTATGGACCACATCCATACAGTCAAGCAAATTATGGAAAAAAGTAATGAATATAATAAGCCTATTTACATGTGTCTGATTGATTACAATAAGGCGTTCGACTCCATAAAGCACAACTACATGTTGAAAGCACTAGAGAAACAGGGGACCCCACAGAAATTTGTCAATATAATAAAAGAAATGTACTCTAGGCTCAAAGGAAGGATGAAGACAGATACATTAGGTAATTATTTCGACATCAAAAAAGGGGTCCCCAGTTCTTTTCAACAGTACTCTGGAACAAATATTTAGGAAATTCAAATGGGAGAACAAAGGGATTAACATTTACGGAAAAAATATTACGAATCTAAGATTTTCCGATGATATCGTTCTGTTCACCGAATCGCAGAGGGAACTAGCAGAAATGATGAGGGAACTCAGTGAAGAGAGTGGAAGAGCAGGTCTCACGATAAACATGCAAAAAACGAAAATCATATCTAATAGCACAGAGGAAGGGACACTAGAAATTGGTAACAAAGAAATAAAAATAGTTCGAGAATATACATAATATCTCGACCAACTACTATCTTTTGAAAATGCAACAGGAAAGCAGGTTAACGTAAGAATTAACAAAGTAGGGAAAAGATTCTCGAGTCTAAAAGATATATTCAAGGGAAACTTCAGCTATAAAAACAAAAACGAAATTTTCAATATTTGTGTTTGGCCTGTCCAAACATACGGATGTCAAATATGGCCATTTAGTGCAAAAATTTTGAACAGAATTAGGGTAACCCAAGACTCAATGGAAAGATCAATATTGGGGATAACAAGAAGGGACAGGACAGGATAAGAATCTCGGTTATCAAAAGGAAATTATGATTTAATAAAAATTCAGTTTGGCAGATCAAAAGAATGAAATAGGGGTGGGCGGGACACATCTCCCGGCTTAGAGACGAACGATGGACCTGTAGGGCCACCTTTTGGCCGCCGCTGGTCGGCAAAAGAAGAAGAGGCAAACAAACATTAAGATGAAAAGACGACCAAAAACTAACAACTTCCAAAGAATAGCCAGGAGTAGGAATGAATGGGGGCGTCTACAGGAGACCTTTGCCCGGCATGGGGAGGGGCTGCTAACTCATTATATTTATATATACTATAAACTAAATAAACTAATATTGTTTATTTAATCACCTAAATAAAGGTTTTTTGAATTGAACTTTTTCATAACTTTCATGATTCGTAGGTACCTTGCCCAAAACTAGGGTCTGTTCGAGATCAGAGATCGTTCTAGCTCTCAGTACCCTTAATTCTAATTCTACATTTCCGACAGACATAGAATAGATGAAAGTGATGTAGAACAGAATCCGAAACAGAATCTTAGAGCAGGGTCCGACATTTTTGAGAGAGGACTATGGTGAACATAACACAAAAGGCCCAATCAGTTGATATTTTGATTCTCACGATTTTTAAAATATGAAAAAATACCGTACCGATTCTAATATTCTTATCCCCTCCCTAACCAAAAAAATTGCTGGAACTTATTATATGCCTTAAAAAACACTCAATTCCAATAATAGAACCCCCCCCTCCCCCCAAAAAAATCAAAAGTGATGTTGAGGGCTACTCGTGTGTAAAAAATAAATCGTATGATTCTGGCAAGGGCCTTTAAAAAGAAAAAAAAAAAGAAGTAAGATGATCCAAGAAAGATCGGAAGATTTCACTGAGGACAAAAAATTCGTGCGATTATGGTAGAGGCCTCAAAAGAAGATTACACGATCTAGAAAAAAGATCAGAAGATTTTACTGAAGGCTCCTTGCATGCAAAACATTGCACGATTCTGACCGGGTCTTCAAGAAATATTTATGATCCATAACAGATCGAACAATTTTGCAGGGGATGGAGCTCTCGCGCCGAAAATTTCCTTCTGTTCTTAATTTTGATCGTAGTGGGGTCTTGAAGG
Organism: Acanthococcus lagerstroemiae; assembly: GCA_031841125.1. NCBI lineage: Eukaryota > Metazoa > Arthropoda > Insecta > Hemiptera > Eriococcidae > Acanthococcus > Acanthococcus lagerstroemiae. The sequence goes on along the minus strand of CM063108.1, from coordinate 34,244,636 downwards.
GGCGTGCTGGAACCGAAACTCAGCAAGCAATTGTTCCACTGCCGCTTTTTTAAATATTTCATTGGGCGGCTAACACTTTCTTCGCTCGCGAATTGCGTGACTCGATTCGTTCAGCCCTCCTCATGTAATTTTCAAATCACGGATTGGAACGGAAGACTAAGCACCCCAAGCCACCCTCTTCGATTCGCGTTCATAATCCCGAACAGAATCGAAAGTAGAAACGAAAAAAAGAATCCCAAATCCGAATTTAAAAATGAGAAATCGGATTTCGAATCCGATTTTAAATCATTTTCCCTGGATTCAACCTATTTCATTCGATGATGAATTTGGATCATTTTTTCATAAGAATCTACAGGCAGCATGATTCTAAATCCATCTTATGGTACTCTCATGAATATAAGAATGTAATTTGATCTCAATCCCCTCGGGTTGTACTCAAACGGCCATATCCAAAAATTAAATTCAGCGACCTTAAAGCCCTACAAATCAACAAGTATCTCAAATTTTAGCTACCGTTTGTCCGCCACCATGAGGGGGCATTGATTCGGATCACACATTTTTAGCGAAAATTTAGCACTATCATCTTTCCCTCCCTCTCTCCCTCTTCGACCTTAACAGGAGGCTGATTTTCAATTTTTCGATTTTTGTTCTGATTTTCTCATTATTTTTATGTGTGAATAAAGAGTCTTTTCTAGATCGCTAAGCTCATTTCTATAATTTTTCCCCCTTTCTTCTTTACCCTTTTGGGCTCTACAATGAGGTAATTTTCAACTGTTCCGATTCCACGTTCTTCACTTCTGAGTATTTTTTTTGGATTTATTATTCTCATCCACCGTCCCCTTTGTGCTTTGAAGAGGAGGCTAATTTTCAAATATTCCAATCTTCATATTTTTATACCTGAATATTTATTTTTGGATCATTGAGTTCATTTTTAGAATTATTTTCACCGTTCGGTTTCCACAAGAGGCTAATCTCCAATTATTCCAATTTCCAAATCAGTTCCGTGTGGCGCCCAAAGAATAAGAGAAGGCAGAACGAACTCCAAAAATGAACTAGATGTCGCCAAAATACATTTTGCAGGCATAAATTAGGACAAAATTGAAAATCAGCCTTCTGTTGGTCACAAAGAAGGGCAAAGGCACGAAGAATGTTTTCGTCACTTTGAAAACATTAATTTGAGAAAGAAAATAATTTTTAGGCTCATACAAGGGGGAGGGAGGTTCTCCCCTTGACTGAAGTCAAAATATAAAAATCAATGTTAATGGCTCATCAAACTCACTTTTGACAAAAACTGACTTAGGCCATTTTGGAAAAGAGTCATTCAATTCAATTGTGGCGAACGCTCCCGAACATTCGAGATGAGTGAAGAACGGTCGACAAATTTCGAGCAAAAAAATAGAAGATCGATAACGAGAGCGATAAGAAGTCCCGCCGATAACGCCGTGTATATAAAGGCCACCGGCCATCGCCGTACGATCTAGTCTTGTCTGCGATAAAGCATGCGTTTTCAAAGCGATTTAGCTACTGTTTTGTGTTGAACTCTATTAGTGTGGAATTAAAGTCGTTATTACGTGTTTTGTGCGTTATTCAGTGCGAATTCCGTTACACAATGTTAACGAGTTCTAGATGAAAATTCACGAATAATAATACATGTCCAAAAAAACCACCCGAAATACATTTCTGAGAATTGTCAGAACATCGGCATGCATCCATCGAAAATATATTTGACAATGGTTGCAACGCATAATGGGGTCATAGGATTGGAATTAGTGAAACTCTAGGCAGACAAAAACTACTTTTTTGACTGATTCAATTCAAAATTGACTACTGACTATGGGAAGAGCGTCTTTTCCTTCTCAGCTTTTGCCCTGTCGTCGGCATTCATTTTTAATCAATTCCCTTAGTTACACATTTTTCAAAATGTGAGACGACGTTCCAAAACCTTTTCGTTTGTTATTCTCTGTTAAGTGGTATTTCTAGCCTAAAACTTTATCCGATTAAGGCTGGGGTCTCGCCGAGGAAGTCGCCTAATTAATTTTTTTTTTTCGCGGCGACGGTGGTACGGCAGCAACGACCAATCAAGACGCTGTTAACATTTCGATTAAATGCGCTCTCGAGAAACTTTCAACTTTCGGTGGAACCGCTAATAAAGCGAGACGAAGTCTGAAAAGGAGAATAGGTACGGCGAGGTGTATAGAACACAAAATCGAAAAAGCCGGAGAAAGCGGTAAATTTACCGCCTTCCCTTACCCGCGGACAAGGTGTTTCGACGGAGTTCACTCCCCGAGTTAAACCGCGAATATAAATTGAAAAAATGCGCCGTTGAATAGGAAAATTTTTACGTCCACGACTCCCGGTATTCTATACATTTACCGTACAAACAGTAAATGTTTATGATCGTGGCGAAAATATTAAAACTTACTCCTTAGAAAGCTTTTTTATTACCTTTTCTCTGTTTTAGATCGTAATTCTGCATTATTTCGAGCATTTTTAAGTATCGTTAAAATGCTCGAGTATACCTCGAGTGCGGTTCTGTCTCGTCGAGACGACCAACGATTATTTATTATAATATTCTGGATTTATTAATAACTGAAAACGCGGTACACATAAAACATTCTACGCGTACTGAATGTTCTGCAGCAGTTGGCCTCTCTTGTAGTACTGGGCAACGCATGAGTACACTGAGTACTGAAGAGTCTGCCTGCAGTCCAAGGAAGTCAGGAAATGAAAAAAAAAGAAAGTCCAGAGGAGGTGCAATTTGGCTCATATCTGAAGTACACCAACTTGAACAACATACTTCGAGTCAGGACCCCTCCATCAGATTCGAAATTCGAGAAGTATATTACGTTCGAACTTTTTACCGATTTGTAAATAGTCCAGAAATGAGGTTGAAAAACACGCAAGTTTGTTTTTTAGACTGCCTTGAAAACCATATTCAAGAAAACCGGGCTTGATGGAACATTTCTGATGCCATAGTCGTCGTATTCAGAGTAGGAATTTGAAGACCATATTCAAGAAAAACGGGCTTGATGGAACATTTCTGATGCCATAGTCGTCGTATTCAGAGTGGGAAAATGATGCAAGAATACCAACGTGTAGAGTTAGTGGTTCCAAGATGACACAATAAAGTTATTTTTGGGTATATCTGATCAAGTTTTTTTTTTTCAACATTTTAAAATTTTTATCAAAAAAAGATGTATACTAAAGGATTAAAATGAGCCAATAACGAATGTTCTATCACTTTTCTAACCCAAGATATGGTAACAAATACTTGCAGTGATCAGCTGTGTCATCTTGGAACCCCGGGGGTATAAGATGACATGAAGCCTGTTCCAAGATGACACGACTAGAAAAATGTGGCAAAAAGTCAAAATTATTTATTTATTAAATATAATAGATATATCAATATGTATTATAATGGGAATGGTCAACGTCAATTTTCAAGGCCCTTTCCTGCCTTTTCGTACTTCCAAGAATCAAATTTTTCACAAGCAGCTCTATACGAGTAATTCTTTTCAAGAACTAAATTTACGGCCTTTTTTATATCTTCTGCATCAAATTGACCTCGGGTTGTTTTTCGTTAATATCCTGCACCCATTTATATAAAAATATATGAAAATTAATACGTATCATCTTGGAACTCAAAAAAATATGTAATCTTGGAATCAACGTTTTCTTCATATTTAATGTGCTATTTGTCGCGACTAAAAAAAGTTATGATTATGAATTCAACGTCATTCAATGCAGAACTTACAGTTGTATAACATATTCGAAATTCATTTACCAGTTAAACAAATTAGTTTCTCAATTTAAAAAAATGGACTTGAAAAATTTTTACTTTTAGCATTCAAAAACATGTTCTTGGTGATATCACGAGATTGTTTTCTGATAATTATTTCGTTCACATACTAAAATTAGTGTTATGTTGCCACATGTCTGCAGTACAAGTTTTACCTAAATAGTACTAATAACGGACGAGATATTCACGATTTGTCATCTTGGAACCCGTGTCATCTTGGAACCACGAACCGTACGTTGGAAAATTTTTGGTGTCTCACAGTCAGTTATCAAGCCAAACGAAAGTATCAGCCGGTCGGGTATAAAGTTTCAAGGCCACTGAATACTAACAAGTACAGAGATTTTGAATTCTACCCTTACTGACGTCGCAAACCTCCAGAGAGGAAATACTTCGTCATCGCGATGTACAAAGGGTACTCACAAATTACCGATGTATAACAGCTTCCAATAACCACGCATGCGAATAACTCAGCAAGAACTCACCTAAAACAGAAGAAAATATAACACAATTACAGAAAATGCGTCAAAATCAGCAGCATTAAATGGTTTTAATGATGAAGACTTAGATTCAGGATCACAGCGAGTGAGGTGGGGATGTGGCGATCCTCCCCTCTCAAATTTACATTTTTGTGTAAATCATATAATCGTCCTGCCTGGTCACTTCCTATGTCTTTTGTCTCCTGCATTTCTGCCCAAATCTGATACACGACCTTTTCAATACCACTTTTTTCTTTTTCTTCTTATTCTCCGGGCTCATTCTTCTTTTTTCTACCGATCGGCCAGGTAGGACATTAGTTTGGTTTTAGTTTTCAGTTTAGTTTTGAAGCTCAGACCATCAGTTTAGTAACGTCGTAGTCACAAATCTAAGTTCAGTTACAGTCACAGTGCAATTTAGTTAAAGCTTCGGTTTTTGGTTTCGCATGCCCTCGTTGCGGTCCGGACTTGACACTTCTTTTCCTCATACAAGCCCAGAAAAATCTGCAAGGACATACCACTCACCTCCACCAGTTCGTTACTGTGGATTTCAGCATATTCGAGAAGTCATATGGGGACGAAGGTCCGTTGCTTTTGGATAGCGAGTGACATCATAGGATCTGAATACGCAGGACAATGAGTTTGGAGGAAAATAGATAGTGAGCTGAAAGAGTCAGTGAAAAGGAAAATGGAAGCAGGGGGAGGAGAGATTTAAGGATGATGTAAGGCGGAATAAAATTACGTCGACTGTTATTATTTCTCAGGAAAAAACTGAAGATTAGTGTTCTCAAAAAACGATAAATGCCATTTTATAAACTTTTATTTATTATTTTTTGGGGAGAAGAGGGTAAAAGAATACACAATGAAATACTGAAATTCATTATGAAAAATGTTATTTTTTAAACTTTCTCTCATGGAAATAGAGTTGGAGAGAGTACGGGCCTACGATCGTTACGATGGTGGCCTGCAAAAGTGATTTCCTCAGTAGCTATCTGGTCTCACCCCACCCCAGTTATATTTTTTATTGTGTTCTTATTACAAGAAATATGAAAATAAATTAATCATGAATACGACCTGTGAGGATCAGAATCTTCCCTCACATGGGTAGAATAGAAGGTAACATAACAGGAAACAATCTGCAAGAATGGTACAACAAAATCGAACGAATTATCCTATTAACGGGGCAGAAATTTGACAGAAAAAAGGAGGAGGTCAAAACAGACGATAAAATTACCGAGAGCACAAAAAGATTAATAAAAGATAGGAACAAGCTGAAGAGCAAGAAGGAGAAAAATGGTAAGGAAAAGAGAGAACTAACGGAGCTCAACAAACTCGTGCGGAGGCAAATTAGAGAGGATATAAAAGAATACGAGGAAAAAATAATCCAGGAGATAATAGAAGAGAAAGGTTCAACACTGAAGGTGAGAAGGAAACAAAGTGAGGGACAAAATTTAATCATAAAATTGGGAACCAAAAAGTCAAGGGAGGGAATAATAGAGGAGGCAACGAAGTTTTACAAAGAACTATACAGAAAAGAGGAAAATATAACTCCAAGGGTATTCGGGGTAAACAACGAAGAAACTGTCCCCAAAATAGTAAAACAAGAAGACCGGATAACATTGACACAAGGATTTTAAAAGCCCTATAGCAATGACTGATACCTGTCCTCGCAGAACTTCTCACTGCAATAGTAGAGTCTGAAACGTCACCAAAACAATGGGAAACAGCAGAAATAAGAATACATACTGTATAAGAAGGAAGAAAGAACAAAGATAGTCAGCTACCGCCCCACTAGCCTAAGCTCGAATATAAGTAAAATGTTTGTGAAAATAATCGAAAAGAGAATATAATATAATACCTTAGATCAGAATCAGGGGATAGAGAACAAGCAGGTATTTAGGAAAAACTTCTCGACGATGGATCATATATTTACAATTGACCAATTAATAGAGAAAGTAAACGAATATAACATAGGAGTGTACATGATCTTTGTAGACTTTAGTGAAGCCTTCGACTCGGTAAAACACAGCTATTTATGGGAAGCACTAGCAAATCAGGGGGTCCAAAAAAAGTGGATAAAAATCATAAGGGGAATGTATTCAATGGCAAAAGCGTATGTACAAACCAACGTTAAGGGGCAAATATTCGAGATAGGTAGGGAAGTGAGACAAGGGGACCCGCTGCCCCCAAATCTATTTAACAGTGTACTTGAGGACATATTAAGGGAACTACATTGGGAGGAGAAAGGTTATGGCATAAAAATTAATGGGGTAAACCTGAGTAACTTAAGAAAAACTCTGATGGTTTTTGAAGAATTTTTATTAAACAATCTTCAGGAAAAATGTTCGATCATCTCCGAAGAATTTCATCGAAAATCTTCGAGAAATTTCAGTTACCTATTTTTAAAGATTCCCGATAAAAATCTTTGGAAATTAACGGATTTGTTTTTCCAAAACTTTCCGATGAAATTTCTTAAAATCATCGGATATTATTCCGGAAGATTCTCGATGAGATTCTTCAGAGATCATTGAACATTTTCCCTGAAGATTGTCTGATAAAAATTCTTCAAAAACCATCGGAGTTTTCCCCCGAATATTTCCATGAAATTCTTCAAAAACGATCAGAACATTTTCTCGAAGGATTTTGATGAAATCTTTTGGAAAACATTGAAGGTTTTTCCAAAAATTTCCCATAAGATTCTTCGGAAATTTTTTCTAAAAGTTCCCTACTAAATTCCTCAAAAATTGTTAGAAATCTTCCCGAAGATATTTGATGAAATTCTTCGGAGATCATCGAACATTCTTTCTGATGATTTTTCATAAAATTCTTCACACCACCAGAGTTCCCCCGAATATTTCCTACGAGATTCTTCAAAAATTATCGGAAAACTCTCCCGAAGATTTTTAAATGAATTCTTTGGAAAACATTGGATATTTTTCCTGAAGATGTTCGAAGAGATTCTTCGGAAATTATCGGAATTTTTTTCTCCAAAAATTTTAGATGAAATTCCTGGTCATCAAAGAATTTTCCCGAAGATTTCTCTCGATTTTCGTTTAAATTCTCTGGAGAACATTTTACCTGAAATTTGTTGATAAAATCCTTTAAAAACCGTCGTAGTTTTTTCCCGATTCCTATTATTCTTCAAAAATTAGCGAAAGATTTTCATGAAATTCTTTGGGAAATATTGGAAATTTTTTCGAAAGATTTCCGTTGAGATTCTTCGGAAATTATCGGCATCTTTTCTTTTTTCAAACATTTTCGATGAAATTATTCCGAACTAGCGTAATGATGCGTGTTGATTTGCACCAGTACGACGTTTTCCACAGTGGTACACATCAACGTGCGCTTTATGGGACTTTCCTATGTTGCGTGATGATCTGTTCCACACTGTATACATACAAAATACAGAAAGTATACAACCAATACAACATAAAACTCGGAATCAGAAACAGACCACCTCTGATCAAACAAATAAGCAATGACTGAATAGATTCGGATACGGTGTCTGAAGAAGAACACATTAGTCTTTAAGAACGCAACTTCTCGAGAAAATCCTGTCTTTGGACCACTCTCTACACCAGATCTCATCACCAGAGGATTTGACCTAGTTCCATGTGAGTCTGACCACACGTTCCATGCAAGTAAAGCGATTCGAGAAAGAAGAAACATTCTGATTAACAAAAGGGGAGAATTCGTTGCCTCACAATCACATTTTCAAGGTCTTCGTCAAGCCTCATTCGCTAATTTCGCTGATTCGGCGAATTACGTTTTTAAATTAAGCCACTCTAACGTATACTTCTCGCCGGATGAATCCATTGTGCATTTATTTAAATAAATAAAAAAAAAAGTAATTAAAGAAAAAATATACGCTGTTCTCCAAACCTACGGGCCTTTGCTTCGGAAGAGCCTCCCTGTATCAACTCTACACCCTAACACGTTCGTTCACCCGGGGACTGAAACCGCGCAAAGGAGACTAATTTAAACGCAGAAAAGGTCGCTTCTTTGACAATTTCGTACAAAGAATAAGCGAAGTCCACAAAAAAAAAAAATGTAGTACACTCTAATCCCAGAAGAATTATGTAGACTTTCCTGGCCAAAAGGTGTAATCGTTTCAAAGAGAAAACGTGTGCACGGACGGTAATTCGTAGGCGGCTGCTGCTGTTTCTGCCATCCTCTCTTCTGCGTCATTACGCCTGCACGGTTATTTGTTTCACCTCGTTTCCGATTTTCTAGTATCAACTTTTCGCGCGATATTAACCAGATTTTTCTTGCCGGCAAATTCCCTGGTCGTTAAAATGTAAATAAACGAAATTGGCCGACACGGGCCGAGGAAGAAAATCGTCGAACTTTACATGTGTAAAATCTAGGTCGAACAAAACATAGCCTCGTTGATGACTTTCTCTTTTTGCTTTCGCGAAGAAATTTTCCCGGCAAGCCGCTCCAGTCTGATGCTATTAAGTTGCAAAATTGTCTCTTTTTATTTTGATTACGTTCATTTAGTGTTAAGGCTGAGAACTCTGCCGTCGCTAAAAGGGCAACTCTTTTACCCGAATCGTGAATGTTCTGGTCGAGACTGCGTGTCGTTGTAAATGTCGTGTAGCGCAGTTAACACGGTTCACTATTAATTGTTTTTTTGTGTTTTTTTTTTTTTTTTTGGGGGGGGGGGGGCACAGCTCAATACATTGTCCATCCGATCCGATGGATGTTCAAAGTTAACTTTTGAGTTACTGTTTCGACGGAATATGCGAGTTTCCGTTGCGTCGAAAATAACAGGGTAGCCGACTTTAACCCTCTCAGTCCCGAGAATGAACCAGGGGTGCTACCCAAGTTATTCTTACAGTTAATCGAGTAAATTAATATTATAAGGTAATATGATGCATCTTTGGTTGCCTAACTAGTGACAGTGAGTAGGAAAACAGCATTGATTGGATTTCTTCATTTTTTCCCCATTTTATTTCCTACTGAGATTTGAAAGTTGTGAACATGCCATTTACCATAGCCCATTAATCAACATAATTTCATAAAGGGTTTCTATATTTTTTACATTCAAGTCGTTCAGCTTTTTTAAGGCTGAAGTTATTTTGTTTCTGTAGCTTTCTATGTCGCTGATACCGAGAGTTTCCTTTTCGTTTTTTGTTTTTTTTTTATAGTAGTATACGTTGGATAGTCTTAAAACTATGAATACGAGTCTCTGATCGGAGACGAATTTGAACCTGTTTGAAACCTCAAATTTTAGTATATTGTTGTTTTTCCCAGGTGTTAGGACAAAATCGATCTGGTTCTTGTGTTCTTGATTTGGGCTGATCCGCGTCCATATCCTCTTTTTCTTGAAAAAGCCGTTCACTATTTTTAGGTCCCGTTCTTGACAGAACTGGATAAGTTTTTCTCCTCTCATGTTTCGTTTCGTCAAATGGTTATTTTGTATTTTTAGTTTTAAAGTGGCTATCCTGTCGGATATTCCTTTTATTTCTGTGATTTTATTTTTAAACTTTGGGCTAATTAGAAAACTTACCCCCTTTGCCCCAGGTTGTTACCTATATGGAGGAAGCTGCAGTTGTTTTTTGTTTGGTAGATTTTTTATTCATTTCTACGTACTTCCGAAATTCCTAAAATACTTAGTTGAGCTTCTACCATAGACCCTTCTAGTACTTTTAGATTGTCTGAGCTTTTTAGAGTTCTTACATTTAGTGTGCCTATTTTCAGATCCAAATTTTTCTTTTTCTTTTTTTTTCTTCTTGATTATTTCGTAATTTTGTTCTACTTTGATTTTTGCGTTGGTTTTATCACAACCTGGTTGAAAGGAGGGATCGGGTTGTGGAGGAGGAATGGGTGAGGTGTTACAGTCGTACACCCCCTCGCTGACCAAACTTACCGGGGCCAGGGTACCTACCAAATACGAATTTTTCAGAAGTATGACCTGTGTATGACTTTTCTGTGACTTTTTATGACTTTTTTCCCCGAAAATTTTCACGTCTCAATAGAATTTCTACAAGGAAAGAAAAATGCTGATTGTAAACAAAGACTTTGAAGAAACTTAACGAATAAATAATAACGAGCATACAATTTTTCGATTAAAAATTTCAATTCGACTATTTTTTGATATATAAGAAGTATTGCGATTGTTTCGGAAGAATTACAAAATTTGTAAATAATTAGAAGCAATTGTATGACTCGTATGACCACTGCCTCAACTGTAGGACTTTTGGAAGACTTGTATGACTTGTATGACCTCCTGCAGTTAGATCAGTATGATTGGTAATGACAGTTTAATTGATGGTCATTAATCCAACTGAAAATTCTTTCTTTTGGTTGGGTTAGGTGCTGTACAAGTCGCTGTCATAGGTCATAATAACATAACAAACTTCTCAACTGTAAATCGTAAATGCAAATATGTAAACAGCAAAATTCATCTACACTAGTAGTTGCGATGTAGCCAAGTGGTTACGAGCCCGCTTTGCAATCCTTGCGTCTCGGGTTCGAGTACCACCAATGCCGGAAAGTTAGTGATATTCGAATACCCCGACCCCTTAACATCCTAGCGAACACAGCGACTACAGTATCGATCGAGGTGGAAAACACAGCGCATCCTATAACTCCTGCGAGTTCAAACGAACGTCGCATTACAATCACAGGGCGTGTTACCACCAGATCAGAAAGATTGGTACTGTGCGAGTGCACGTCGTGGACAGCTTACTCGACGTCATGAAATACTTTGTCTAGTAAACGAACTGTAACTGCGCACTTTTCGGCACACAGAGGGAAAACTCTAACGCAACAAACCTGGGGGAAAGCAACGGAAAACTACTCCGACTCATCTGCCCAGGAGAGTTGGGCGTCAGAAACCGTGGCCGTTAACGTCCGGCATCGGGCACGGCGCTTAAAGAACAAGAAATTTTACGTTAAAAATGGTCTCACAATTTTTTGTATCTGTCTTGAACCCCCTTACCCCGAAATGAGAGATTAAACGTTTCATGTAATATTACACGCTAACTTCTGATCGAGACCGCTGGTTATTGTTGTAAACGTCTTGCAATATAATTAACATAGCCCATTTTTATTCATCCGTTTTTTCTTATTTTCGAATAATATCAGCCCCCCTCATTTAGTTATCTACGCTTACCTTATTTGAAAAACGAGACAGAAAGGTCTGTTTGGCTTACATTACTCTTTTTTTCTTCTCTTTCTACTGAACAACATTTCGAATACTGCTTAATATCATACATGCGAATGTAAACACGCGAGTCAGATTTGATTGCATTTTCGACAAAGGTATCATTTTCTTCAGGAAGTACACCAAGTTTAACCAGGAAACCTTTCTTCAAAGGATTCCTCATTCTTTCACCCCTTTTTTTTTGTTGTTTGTAAAAGTATACTTACGTGTATAAAACGGAAATTTACAAAGGTTTCATTTAATAAAACGTAGGATGTCGGGATATCTCCGGGGAGGAGGAAAGATTAAACGAGCAAACTGAGATGCAATTGAGAGAATTAAAAAATTAGGCAAAATTAAAACAGCGGATTGATAACGTCAAACACGGGGGCACGGTGCGCGGAACACTCGATCAATATGTGTTTAGTGAATCGACGCACGTTCGAGACGTCGAATTAATTAATTCCGATACTTCGATATTCCTTCCTTCTTCTTCCCTCACGATTAAATCGTCTGAAGAAGCATAATAGGTACGCTCCAGTACAGACTCGATGCTGCACGGGTAATCTGGGCGTCGAAAAGTCGTCAGAAATCCGAACAAAGCACGCACGAATGGGAAATGCGCGTTTCTTGAAAGCATACACCGAAATTCACAGCAGACTGCAAGATTCAGAAATTCTTCGAGTCTACAAGAACATACCGAGGAAAGGGGGAAGCCCTCAATGCTCTGGTTACTCAAAACATCTGTAGCAAAATTATCCCTCAACTTGGCGAAGTTTGATTCACGTTTGGCAAAGGAGAGCTGACGTTCCTGTGTTTTGCTTATCGATTTCCAAAACTTTGGTTATTAACGTTGACATTCTTAATTAAAAGATCAAGCGTTCTCCCCTCCCCATCCTAAAAAAAAAAGAAGAAGCACATCGCTTTGGTACATTTCTACATATAATCCAAGTACAATATTATTCACTGATTCGTAAGAAGCTGAAGAGAATCTTTAGGCAGACGTCGTTTTGATGAACCTTGCCCCCCTCCCTGAGAAATTATAACTGAAAAGCCGAAAAATTCCACGAGTTATTTCTCAAATTCAAGGAGGTAGAGATACTTTTTAAACCAGAGTGTAGCCTTATGTGATTATCGCCAAGTTCATGCATACTGATTGATTTATATATTATATTTATCATACTTCGGGTCAAGTGAGTCATTCAGCAGGACACGCTTCGGGAAAGGAAGGACGGGCTCGCCCATTCGACCAAGGACGAGTGGACCCGAGCGCTGATACGCGATCCCGACGGATGGGTAGGAACTAGGAAGATCGCACGGAGAGCTGAACTTCCACCTTACCCAAGTACTGAGCGGCCACGGGTGCTTCGGCACGTACCAACATCAGATGTTGATAGCGCCGAGCCCCGTATGCGCACACTGTGATCGAGGGGCGGAGGACACACCTTGGCACACCCTGTTCGAGTGTCAGACCTGGGAGCAAGAGAGGCGCGGGACGGCTACAATAGCGATCGATCCCGGCGACGACGGAAGAAGCGAAGAAGAAGACGACGGCAGCGTGATCAGCCGTCTCGCGCCGGACACCCTGAGAGATGATGAAGAACGGAAGAAGTTAGAAGCGGGTGTCGGCCTTCGTCTCGGCCATCATGAAAAAGAAGATGCAGACGGAGTGGTCGAGACAGAGGGCCGGTGATTTACCAAGCTCGGCCCACACCATCGAACAGGAGGAGAACTCTGTACCGTCCTAGGAGAGCTGCTGCAGCTGCGTTGCGGACCCACCGGCAGGGCTCACCCGTCGTTACCCCCTGCCTGCGTCGACACACGGACCAAGACGAGGAGGTGAGGGGTGAGTGAAGAGAGGTAGCGCGTCCGGCCGTGGAGGACCTGAAAATTCCAGGCGAGCGCTCAGGGAGTGCGGACCTCGGTCAGTAGGGAACCCCATGGTGGCCCTGGTAGGACGCGCGCACCGTTGCGGCACGGAGAAATGGGGGCTCAGGCCTGGCCCCAAGGCGTCCCTCCGGTCACTGATGGGATACTCGAAAGGGTAGTTTCCGAGACTGGGGGTGCGCTGTCATAGGGGCCACTTTGGCATGCGTGCATCGTCATAGGTCCCACCACACCATTATATTTATCATATTTTTGGTTGATGCGATCTGTGTCCGACGATAGCGAAAATTATAATTCAGTTGCGAAGCTGAAATTGCGAAATATCATTTCCAATACCGGAACGAAGATCGAGATGCGTGTACTCGGATCAATACTGGAGGATATGAGGATGACTAACACGTCAAACCGGTGCAATACACATATTGAAGATTTTGCCTTTTTTCGTGTTCTTGAATTTTCCTTTAAAGATGTATTTGAGTATCCAAAACTTCTTCCAAGCCAGCGTGATCCTATATTTAATCTCTTTTTTAGTTCTATTTTCTAGTGAAATTAAATAAATCGATCATTCAGTCATAAGTGTAACTTGAAAGCACACATCATGGTTCATGATGACGAGAAGCCTTTCTCTTAATATGTATACTGTTTCTATGACTACTTTAAGGTTTTCGTTTCCTATCATGACCTTTGCTGTTCGTTGAAGTTGTTATGGTTCTTGATTTACCGATGTTTATTGTTAATCATGCTGCGTTTCCAGTTTTTTTCAGTTCGCGTATCGTTTCCACCAGCTTCCCCATCGAGTGTGATATTAATGCAATATCGTCTGTAAACCTCAACTTTGAGACTCTGGTTCCATTTAAATTTAGACCTTGTAGCGTGGAAGGTGGTAGTGAGCACCGGCCGAGGTGGACCGGCTAAATCAATAGGCGATTGATTGAATACCCTGTTTCAATTAACGATACCTACTTGTGGTTCGCAATTGCTGACCGGTTCGGTCCGGTCGCTTGGACATTCTGCAGTCACATTGAAGTGGGGAAGGTTCTTCCCTGCTTGGCATGGTGTCGGTGAATTGTGACTGCGGCCAAAACGTCACCGTTAATCATGGGTGGAAAGTAAGCTATGTGGCCGAAAAAAATTTCGGAGAACCTTCGTTTGATTTCCGATGTGCTGAAAAACGTGAAGTCGCTATGAGAGTTGTTCTTTGTGCTGAAGCCCGTATTGTTTTAAGTCCGTCATCTAAAAATTCGGTTATGTTGTGAGCTGCCAGCATGATGAGTGGTTGAAAGATCTACCTCTGGGACGCTACCAGAGTGACCGCCGCACCATGCCAAGCCTTGCCTGCACCTAGTGAGCTCGTTCTCGAAACTGGGTAGCCCGCAGTCAACAATGAACCTAGCATGCCCGGTATGACCACGGACCAGCCCCGCCGCAGTTGATGGGGCTAAAAGCAAACTTCACATCTCTAACAGTACCATGAGCCAGCTACCAGATGATTTTTGACATTTTTACGTCTTTACATTGGCACACAACGAAACAAAGCGTTACTTTGGAGCGTGACGGAAATAGCGTTACAAAAATCGCGTTATAGCCTGGCTAGGAACATTTGAAATGTACCTATGCAGACGATTACTCAGGATATCCTGGACGCAGAAAATCACGAATACGGAGGTACTGCAACGAGTCAGCAGAAATGAAAAGGTTTTACTAACAATCGTGAAGGAGCGAAAATTGGGCTATCAAGGCCATGTCATGAGAGGCGATAGATACGAACTACTGAGACTCGTACTGGAAGGAAAGATTCGCGGAAAGCGATCGCCAGGAAGACGACAGAACTCATGGATGAGTGATATGCGCCGCTGGTTGGGACGATCGTCGGCGGAAATCTTCAGAGCGGCAGTGTCAAGGATGGTCATGTGAATCGCCAATCTCCGTACATCGGAGCCGGCGTAACAAAAAGAGGAAGAAGGTTGGCTGGCTGGCTGACTGACTGACTTTTTTCTTATTGATATTTTTATGTCCTTACTTCGGCACCCAAAAAGGAAAAAACGTCACATTTTGCGCGTTACGTTTCTGACTGACTGACTGGGTGATTGGCTGACTGACTGAATGACTGACCCGACTGGCCTGACTGACCACGCAGGGCCATGCATATATACGCGAGCCTATGTGTCGTACTTCTTCCAACCATCTTTGGCGTGATCTTCAGTATTAAAAATTTCCATGGAATTAACATCAAGGTTGCAGACTGCAGTTGCGCAGCAACAATCCGGTCGGAGAATGAAGCGGCGCAGAGCGTAGAAAAGTTAAAGGGTTACACTTATCGGCACGTGAAGGAATAACAAACGCACGCGAAAAAAGAGGGGAAAACACAAACATGTAATTTAAAGAAACGCGAAAACAATAAGTTCACGATAAAAAAAAGATGAACGGGAAAAAAAGTTATTGAACGCTATTATTATCGTATGCAACGAGAAAGAAAAAATTACACGACATTTCTTGGCACGCATCACGCGAAATAAAAAGACTAAGTAAAATAGGGTTTAAATCAGTAAGGCCTTTTTTGCCAGGGCTGGTCGATCTCTCTCTCTTGCGTTTCTGTTTGAGAGGGACAGTCTTCGCAGGCGCGGGTACCACCATCTTTTTCTGCTTTATCATGTTAACGCTCAAGGACTACTTGCACACAGGCATGTATTGAGTACCTAATGAACACTCATTCCTTGAACTAAAGCCCTATAGATACGAGTGAAGACATTACACCATTTTGGCTCACACCGTGCCCTTAGATGCCGAATTGACTACACAATACGCTCCGCATAGTCGGATTCAGCATCCACAGGCATGGTGTGAGCCAAAATAGCGTGTCTTCACTTGCATTTATAGGGCTCTACTCATACATACCCTGCTGCTTAGATTTATACCCTTTCAAACACGTCAAATTATGGTCGGCTGTTTGTAGCTTTATCGCGTTAGAATATTAAATTCCTTGCCGAAACCTGCTAAAAATATCGTGTGTGCGTCATCGCATGGATCACATAATATAAGAAGTCGCTATCTTCAGTTTTTTTTCTGTGTTTTTTATTTTGCGTGCCAACATTTTTCTTTCGCATGCGGTTATATATTCCCCAAAGTTAAATTCTAGACATGAAAATGCTCTCCCGTTGTTGCAGACCCGTCTGCAACATGACGAAAATAAAATTAAATAAATAAATACATTTTTCCTGATTTCCAAAACTAGTTTCTTCGAGGAATTCAAATAGAACATTTTTTCTCTTTGTTCCGTGGGGTACAGGTTGTAGTAACTAGAGCTAGATCTCTAGTCAGTAGTCACTCGCCTGTCAATGGTGCTAGTCCCACCGGCAGAGAAACGAAACTACAACCAGAACATTCTGCGCGTCCACGTCGTACGGGGTGGTAACAGACGCTTCGGTGGGCTCAGCACCGATGTATCCGGCTAAAGCAGAAGTTCAGACAGGGGTAGTGGTAAAACGGCGCGGGTCTAGTTGTCGGAACTAGATCAGCATTAAATACCGTTAAGCATACACTGCAGGAAGAACACGCAGGCCACCACCCCCTCATCCACGACATAGTACCCCAGTCAAGCATCAAGATGCTGGATGAGAAGGCGAGCTTCCAGCGCCCCAAAACTGGATAATACCGACTAAGGGAGTAAACCCTGACAGAAAATCCGGCGGAAGGCAAGAGGGAAACCACCGCCGAACTCTTCCCCGGGTGATCAGATGGCAGAAAATCAACACACAGCCTCGGAGGCCCTGAGTTCGGTGCAGTCCTTTAATGGACACAGGGTACTACAAATACCACCGTCTGCCGAATTCATCGAAAGGTTGATAAGGAAGAAGAAAGAACCATTGAAGATAGGAACGTGGAATGTACGAACGCTATACCAAGCGGGAAAAATACAAAATGTGACCAAAGAAATTAAGAGATTAAATATAAATATACTTGGTATATGCGAGCATAGATGGACATGAAACGGGGAAATGCTGCTAGAGGATGGCAAATTCTACTACTCGGGAAACACGGAATCCAGCCACCGTAATGGAGTGGGCATTGTCGTTGATCGTAAATACGCAGAACTGGTGACAGGTTTCGTGCCTTTTTCAGACAGACTGGCGATGTTGAGACTACAACATAAAGAAGAAACAATGAATGTAATACAAATATATGCGCCCACGTCAGAACCGAAATATGATGACGAAGTCGAAGCACTGTATGAGAACATACAGAAATTGATTGATACCACAAAACCGCACGAAATTACCATAATGATGGGAGACTTCAACGCCAAAGTCGGAGCGGAAAGAAGAGGCGATACAGCAGGACCGTTTGGTCTAGGAAGTGCTAACGAAAGAGGGGAATACCTGGTACAGTTTTGTGAACAGAACGGATTGGCGAAAATGAACACGTGGTTTAGCATGCCTGCGCGACGATTATACACATGGAAGTCACCCCAAGACGGTAAAAATAATATAATCAGAAATCAAATCGACTATATCGCAATAAACAAACGCTTTAGAAACTCAATAAAGAAAGTGTCCACCTATCCTGGAGCAGACGTGGAATCAGACCACAATCCTGTAATAGCGAGATTCAATCTAAACTGGAAAAAGACAAAGAAAGAGGAACAACCGCAGAAAAGAAAACGAATACATCTCTCCAAACTCACAGATAAGAAATTTAAAAAGCACCTAACGCATGAAGTAAACAAAACATTTAAAAACGCATATGAACAGACAAAAAATACAGATATTAAAGAGAGAGTAACGAGAATAAGCCACGAGATAAAAAAGCTGTGCCATAAAGAAATGGAAGTTGGAAAAAGGAGGAAGAAGAAACCATGGATGAAGGACGAGATTATGGAGCTTATGGAAATCCGACGGCTAAACAAAGGAAAGGTAGACGAATATAAAAGGGTCAATAGACAAATAAAAAGAGAAATCCGAAAGGCTAAAGAGGAATGGATGAACCAGAAATGCAGAGAATTAGAGGAAGCGGAGAAGAAAAATGACCCACGAAAAATTCATCAAAAAGTAAAAGAAATCGCTGGAATATACAGGAAAAGAGTGCCTGCAAAACTACTCTCCGAAAGTGGGAATCTGGCAGTGGATATCACGGATAAGCAAACGGTATGGGTCCAATATGTAGAGAAAATGTACCATGATATAAGAAGAGAAAAAGAAACGATAATTCCAGGGGAAGAGGAACGACTAGAGATTTTAGAGTCCGAAGTACAAAAAGCTGTGAAAGCAGCAAAGACAGGAAAGGCGATGGGACCAGACGAACTACCAAGCGAAGCGATAAAGCTGCTAGATGGAGAAAATATGCGGAAACTGACAACGCTATTCAACGAAATATATACCACAGGAGAAATTCCGGAAATATGGCTGCAATCAACTTTCATTACGCTACCGAAAAAGCCGAACGCAGGCAAATGCGACGATTATCGCATGATAAGTCTTATGAGCCATCTACTCAAAGCATTTTTACGGGTCATCCATGCTAGAATAAGAGGTGCCTGCGAAAATTCTCTAGATGAAAATCAGTTCGGGTTTCGGAAAGGATTTGGAACTAGAGAAGCTCTCTTTATGATCAACGTACTATTCCAGAAATGCAGGGATCAGAGGAAAGATGTTTTTGCATGCTTTCTTGACTACCGGAAGGCCTTCGATCGAGTAAAACACGACGAAATAATGCGTATTCTGAAAGAGAGAAATGTGAATGTCTTTGACCGAAGAATAGTCGAAAATCTGTACTGGAGACAAACTGCGACAGTATTGGTGGAAGGTCACAAAACAAAAAGTGTTGACATATGCGGAGGCGTGCGACAAGGGTGCATACTATCACCCACGCTTTTCAACTTATACGCAGATGACATATTCAAGAAAGCTCTCCACGACGTCGATAGCGGGATTAGAGTAAACGGGGAAAATATAAACAACATCAGATACGCGGACGACACGGTCTTATTCGCCGACTCTATAGAAGAGCTCGAAGATCTGGTAGACAGAGTGAACAACGAGGGACGGAAATATGGACTGGAGATCAACGTGACGAAAACGAAGTTAATGATAATTAGCCGAAATGAACACCCAGAAGCTCATTTAATAATAGACGGCAAACATGTAGAACGAGTACGAGAATTCAAATATCTAGGAATGTATATAAGCGAGCAACTAGAACCAGAAATTGAAACGAAGAGGCGAATAGGCTACGCCAAAGCAACATTCGGGAAAATGAAAAGCTATCTTACCAACAGAGCCATCAACTTGAAGAGTAGGCAACGAATGCTTAAGTGTTACGTACACTCAGTGCTCCTGTATGGAACGGAAGCGATGACTTATACCGCGCAGACAATCAAGCGAATGGAAGCGTGTGAAATGTGGTTTTATAGACGTATGCTCCGGATACCGTGGATAAGGAAGGTGACAAACGTGGAAGTACTGAAAAAGGCCGATGCTGAACGGACGATTTTGGAGACGGTGAAGAGAAGGAAGATCAGTTATCTGGGGATGATCATGAAGGAACCAAAATACGAACTCCTACGCCTTATAATACAGGGGAAAATAGAAGGACGCAGGGGAAGAGGCAGAAGAAAAATATCGTGGCTGAACAACATCAGGAAATGGACGGGAATAAAGTCTGCCGGCGATCTGATGCGCGCAGCTGAAGACTCGTAATGCCAAATCAACTATATAATACATATAATAATTTAGGCTAAGATGTACTGTTGTATTAGATGCCGATGCGATCGTCTACGCACAGACATGTGTAAGACAAAACAATAATAATAATAATAAGTTCCCTCTGATCTGTACTCCCTTGTTTTTTTGTCACGTTATTTTATTCTATCTTTTTACGCGGCCAAATTTAGAGGAGGGAGACCACGCCACGGGCCGTTGACTTACGAGTTTTTGGAAACTCTATGAAATTGGGGAGAGGGGGGGAGGTGGGAGCATATTTGGACCAGGGCATTTTGTTTGTTGTTTTCTATTTTTCAGACTGGAAAGGTGTTCGAAGTGGAGGCCTCTCCTTCATCGCCGTGGGCTCTCAGGTACGCGATCATTCATTTATTATTCATGTCGTGTAAATTTAGATGTATTGTTCGTGTGCAGAGTTGGGCGTTATTCAAATAATAATCATAAATAACAGTTCAATCATTATTCGTCATTCCTTATTCGTTATTCATTATTCGTAAACACGTAAAATTATTCATCAATCATATTATTCAGTAGAAGGAAGATGTGAATAAGATTCGTCAATCATCGTTATTCGTTATTCATTGCGGACGCAGTAACATAACAAAAAATGTAACGAGGATCAGTGGCGTAGCCAGGATTTTTCCAAAGGGGGCCGAGGGGCAAAATAAGATTATCAAGGAAGAAATGGTCGAAAATTGAAGTTTTTTTTTTTAAAATTGCTAATATTAGAGGACTATGTAAAAATATTGGGAGGGGGATTTTGTGTGTGTGTGTTGGATGAGGGAATATTTTTGGGGGAGGGGGTATTTTTTCTTGAGGGGAATGAGGGAAATATTTCTTTTTTTGGGGTATTCTTTTTGGTGAGGGGTAAAAATATATATTTTTTGGGAATTCTTTTTGGGTAGGGGTGAAAATATTTTTGTTGGGAGGGGGATATACAAATATATATATTTTGGGGGTAAAAATATTTTTTGTTAGGAGGGGGTGTAAAAATATTATTTCTTTTGGAGGGGGGGGGGTAAAATATATATTTTTGAGAAAAACTTTTTTTGGGGGTTAAAAATATTTATCGTGGGGAGGGAAATATTTTTCCTCCCTAATCTTACAGGGGTGATTAAAATGTAAATAAAGTTTTTCCGATTTTCTCGAGAGGGGGGGGGACTGCACCAGGGGAGGGCAACGCCCCTTGGCCCCACTTTGTCTACGAGTCTGATTTCATTATTCGCGTGATTGATGTTACTGAGTACTGATTACTGAATAATGAATGACTATTCGTTATTCATACTCGTACTTACGACTAACGAATAATCTATTCGTTATTCGTTCATTATTCACGAATAACGAATAAAGGTTGCGTTATTCATTATTCAGTATTCGAATATTATTCTGCCCAACTCTGTTAGTGTGTTAGGTCAAAGTGTGTGGAGTTTATTGTCTGTGTTATTGTAGGGTATTGGTTGAGAGTCACGTAGCCTGGTGGCAGTTTTGCGTTTTTCTGCAGGAAGGGGCATCCTCTCACCTTCCAGAAATATGTAACCGCATGGTATTTCAGAACCTTCGTATCGGTGGTCCATAGTTTTTAGCTTCGTTATGTTTCTTTTTTTTTTCTTTTTATTCGAGATGATAATAGTTATTGTGTATTTTTTTTTTTTTTTTTAGTAATAATGAATATCATCTCTAGTCAAGATTGGCTATGAGTTTTCTTTTTAAGCGGTGCTGATTTCATTCCAGCAGACCAAGGAGGGGAGTTTCCCGGTCCCTCGTTACAAACTTTCATTTTCCCAACCAAGTTTCCTAAATATTTCCTCCAATGCCAGATTAAAAAGATGGAGGTCCGGTTGGCCGAGTGAATAGCGCGCTGGACTCGGAATCCGGAGATGCCGGGTTCAAGCCCACGTAGTACTCGTTACATTTCGACCTAGGCCGATTTTTCGGGAAGATGAAAAGAGGGCTAAGACAGCCCTCACGGCCTCCCCGACGTCTCTGAAGTAATGCTCGAAAGGGCGGATTTCAGGGCTCGGGCTGAGAGCAAAATTAGAAAAAGAGATTAAAAAAGATGGGTGGCAGTGGGTCGCCTCGTCGGGCTCCTTACCCGATTTAAAAATAATTTCAATGTTTGTAGGTAATGATTCTGCTTTTTGGTCCCAAATATGTTTCTTTTACTAGCTCTGCGAGTTGAAGGGGTACTCCCTAATTCTTTAGTAATTCCAAAATAAAATAGTGATCTAAGGAATCGAATGCTATATTACAGTCAATAAATGCAATACTCGTGGCTAAGCCATACTGCAAGGGTGTTTCTATGATTTTGTCCGTCATATGAAGATAGTCTAATGTACAGACATTTTTTTAAAAGCCCGCTTGATTGGGAGGTTGTTCGGGATCTAAAATATTTCTGATTTTCGTTTCGATTAATTTCGAGAAAGTTTTAAAGATTGTAGGAGATAAACTTATTGGTCTATAATTCCCAATAAGTTGTTTATTCCCTTTTTTGATATAGGAGAATTATATCCGAAATTTTCCAGTTTTTGGGTATTATGTCTGAAATCAAAATTTTGTTGAAAAAAGAAAATAATGCTTTTGTCATCTCCTCTCCTCCGTATATTATGTGTTCGTTTTTTATTCCCTCATTTCTTGGCGCCTTATGTTTTTTCCTTCAGATTTTTAATAACATGTTCTACTTTAGTGTGTATAAATGGTGGTTCAGGTTCGCTCATCTTGTTGGGTGAGTTGGTTTAAAGTAATCTGCTGGTCTTTGTTTGGGATGAGTAAAGACCTTTATACATGTGGCCATTTTGTTTGACAGTTTTCGCTCAAGTGTACTCATTGCTGAGAAGCTAAACTCTTAAATTAATCGGCTGCAGAGTGCAGCCGCGCAGCAAAGATCAAGATAAATGAGCATATGATCATGTTCGAAGAACGAACGGGAACGAGAAGAAAAACGGCATGTTCTCGTCCTCGTTCTCAGAACGAGAATGAGAACAAAAACACAAAGGGATTGAGAGCGAGAACGGGAAATGGGAACGGGAACAGGACCGGGCTGGGAACAACGGGAACGTTGGTAATTCTAAGATAAGGAGAACGAGGAACATGAACGAAAACCATGTAGTTAGAGAAGAACGAAAGAGCACGGAAACGAGATGGTTTTTACCTTCCTCCAACACCTTTGCAGCAGGCGCGAAAGTAAAATTCTGAAAGTCTAAGACTAATTATATTGCATTTTAATGAAAAAATCAAACTGCAGTACTGCACCAGTTTTGGAAAAACGAACGAGAACGAGAAGAAAAACGGCATGTTCTTGTTCTCAGAACGAGAACGAGAACATGATGTGACTGAGAACAAGAACGGGAACGGTAACAGGAACAGGACCTAGGTGGGAACAAGAATGGGAATAGGAACGAGATCGGGAACTGTAATCGTTGTATTTCGGGCATAAATAATTGAGATTGAATTTTACTTTAAGCTAGGTAATGTTTGACAATATGATCATGAATATTTGAGATCACCCTTTTACTTTATAACGATGTAATATATGACAATATGCTCATGGAGATACAAATGAAGAGTAACTTTCCAAAAAGTGCTTTGTCCAAAAATCAAATTTTTCAGGAAATGGAAAAAACTGTGTGCATTGATAACGTTTGATCTCATTTTAGTTTATTTTTTCATGAATGGCAACACTGAATCTTTCTAAATAAGATCCCTAAATACTACATCCACTGTACAACTACTAGCTGCGAGGTAGGAATGTAGGACAAAGCACATTTCGGAACGGCATAATAACACCGCTCGCATAGAACATGTATTCACGCATAGAGATCGCATTTTTTCTACTATTCCGACCAGGTAGTTCTATGAGGGACCGTTTTCACTACTAGATCGCGCTAATATCTCGATTTTCATTTTTTTTTTTTGGACTAAGCACGTTTTGGAATGCGGCTCTTCATGTCTACGGAACTATGATGTTTCCACCGCGTATCCATAAAGCTCTAGTCCAACGATTACGCCGTCGCCCAGTAGCTTCTCTCCCGAAGTTAACCGAATTAACCGTCATCTAAAGGAGGGAGAACGAATTGAAAATATAAGAACTGCATAGTCAGTTACAATTTTTCAAAGCCAGAAGTAATAACAATAAGAGAATAATCATAACATAGGTATGAATGTTGATCGAAAGTGTCGAAATTTTGAGGGTTGAAAACTATTTTACAGGAACATTGGAAATTTTAAGGTTAAGGAGAACGAAGAACATGAATGAGAACCATACAGTTAGAGAAGAACAAAAACGGGAACGGGAACGATGATTTTTGTATTCTTCCAACAGACTACAGTCGCATAGCAAAGATCAAGATCAATAACTCATGGCTAGAAGGAAAAATGATTTCCATGGAAATGTGGACCCCTGCACTGAATTGTGATCATGAAGAGCTTAATCATACGGATGATTGGCTTCACGCAATACGCCCAACTGAACTGAACTGAAATCAAGTTCCGTGCCGGTCGAAATTAGGGTCGGTCGGAAATAGGATGGGAGGGCCAGCCAATGGACATATCCACGTCGAAATCTGAAATGGTGGAGAGGAGAGGTTGGCAAAATGGGCCTTCAAGCCGCAGAATATCTTTTAGCACCCGACTTAGGCGTGCGTGGGTACAACAGTGAATACATAGCCGTTGAAAATAGCGTAAGTCGGGACGCAATTCGCATTATTCTCGCAGCCCGTTCGTTGTTTCGGAACCGAGCGACGACCACGCTTTGGTCTCCGTCGTCGGCTTTCATCGCCCCCCTGCCCCAGGCGCACCCTCGATGGTCTTCTCGAAAACAATAAACGAGCGCAATTTTCGCAGAACGGCCGAGCGAAACGCTAATTAGCTTGATCCAGTCGGCGTGTTTAAAATTCATTGCCACGTTCGTCCCCGCCGCCTCTTCCGCTCGATAGTCCCGCTCCGTTTCCACTCCGGGCGGTCGTCGGCGTCCGCGCTAAACGTTTTACCGCGATGCGGATCACTCTCGGCCACTCTCATCGGCGAACGCCGTTCAGTCGACCTCGGCGACCGTTTCTTCTCTGTGGGTTCCTGCTGGGGCGGTCACACTACCGGAAGCACACGCACGCGGCGCGGGTTTCATTAATAGACTCGAGTTCGAATGTGATGGCGCTAATACCGCTTCGCCGCTACTATTGGGTTAGATTATTTCCCGCCGCAGCGACACTGTCGGATTGCGAGCGACCGAAGGGTTTAATAAGCGCGGCGAAACGTTCCTCGGTTGCCCCGAGGGGAGCAGTTCGAAATTACGCGCGCGGTATTCGGTACACACCTTTATACTTCGCACACCCTCTGCATGTACAAAGGAGAATGTCTCAGGCGACGACGTGAAAAACCTTTTGTGAAATACGAGAAACGATGCTGCGGATGAGAGACTCCGAGGACGGCCGATTGAATTGTCGCGTTTGTGTCACACATCTCGCTGAAACCGTTTTGTTGCACATTATCGCGGAATTTCTGCTAAAAAAAAAAAATCGTAACGGAGCTCGGCTTTGAAAAAGGCAATTACGGCCTCGTTAATTTGTTGGAACACCTGCGGCACGCCGATCACACTTTTTCAGAGCATATACTCACTTACGTTTCCTAATTGTTGACCTAATTTGCTTATAACCGAACCGGAATAAACAGCAAATAATTAGAAACCAATACGGACTGACCGTGAAAATGAAGTGCAGCTCCCCTCCCCCAAGGTAGGAATACTAATGGGAAATGAGAACAAAAATTTGCTAATTTGTGTACCCACTTCACCGAACTTGAGTGACTTTCTAGTACTACTATAATAATTTCTACCTACAATAATGGCGGGCCTGGAGAAATTGCACATCCTCTCTGAATGAATGAGACAGTCTGAAATTAGGACAAGCGTGAACATATAAGATTCAACGCTTTTAATGGGACCGAAACTGCAATCGATATCACCATAGCTTACGTACCTGTGATCCACCGACTCCAATGGACCGTCAACAATGAGATAATAGACAGCAACCACTATCCCATATTCACAGAAAGCCCACGCCCCTCCTCAGTAAACCTAGAAAGACCAAGAAGATGGATCCTGGACCAAGTAAACTGGAACTCATTCAAATCGATACGTGAGACAAACACCTGCAAACTAACACCCTCAGTCGACCAAAACCTCCAAAGAACCAACAAAACTCCTATTCAGGCAGCTGATGCCCAGGGACCGCGGAAGTGTAGTGCAGGGAGGGCCAAGTGCCCCCCCCCCCGTTTTATCACCTGCTGAAATCTCTGGGTTGATAGATTATGATATTTTCGTGGGAGTGGATATCCCCGTTACGATCACTGAAGGTGATTATAATAGTTTGCCCCCCCCCGTCACAAATCACTTCCGCGGTCCGTGCTGATGCCAGTATACCCAGAACATCATCCAAAATCAAAAAAAAGACCAGTTCCACGGTGGAGTAAAGAGATACATGAAGCACTACAACAGCGCAACCAAGCCTTAATCAAGTTCAGAACCACACGCTTAACCTGAGGTGGTTACTTGCAGTGGCGGAACCAAGGGCGGGCCTGGGTAGGCCAGGCCCTTCCAAAATTTTTTTTGGCCCGCCCAATTTTTTTTTGAACGATCTGAAATTTTTTAACGAAAAATAACTCACTTACAATAGACGAAAAGAATTCAAAAATAAAATACTTATAATCGATTTGCCAAAAGTTTAAATTTAGATAATGTTGTAGAGAATTCTGCTCTTCATCATAAAAATAGTTGTATTCTTTTATATTAATTGTTAATATTATGTAAGTACATACATATACAAATTTTTATAACAAGTACATAGTTTCATTCAAGCCGGCGTTTTATTTAAAAAAATCCCTGTCCTTAACAATCCGGCCCTTCCGTGACCACCCGAAAAAAAATCGTAGTTCCGCCACTGGTTACTTGAGATTCGAATTACAGAGAATTTACTGTAATGTAATTTTTACGGGTAAGACTGTTATACGTCACATAGAACTTTTTGAAAATTCGTTACTTCTCTACAATCTGTGAGATGTTACGCAAACAATACAATTTTCGATTATCGGTCCGGAAGAAAAAAGTTTTTCTATCCACTCCAATGTTCGTGACTTCGAATCATGAACAATAATGTTGTACTTTGAATTCGAATGCAGCAACGACATGACTGGAGTGTTAATATAATTGCACAACTGCAACGCCGTGAATATTCCACAATATCCGAATTATCTCGAATGTTAATAAAATTGCATACTCAAAACGCCGTAAATCGGTCATGACGCTGTTTCGTTCGAAATGTAATGGAAATGGAGCGTGATCAACTCTTTCAGGATGAGCTATGGATGTCAAACCTCATCGATCTTTATCGGAACCGGTTCAGTTCCTCATCCAGTGTAACTGTATGTTCGGGCACTTCGTTTTTCAGTTTCAAGAGTTCGGATTCTTCAAGGTTTTGAGTGTACACTGGTGCACAGTTCGATTGCCCTTGGGTTTTTGAAGATCGAGCGAGAATTTGGAGCGAAGTCCGAGCTCGGTTTTAGATTCAGATTTTGGAGATTAAGGTTTCCTCAGGTGTGCCCTGGAAATTATAAACCCGAATCCGATATGTAGTTGCCCGACACAATGCAACTACAAGAGTTCCATAAACTTATTATTGCGCTGGCAAATTAGTAGGACAGAAAGAAAAACTAATCCAGAAGCCATTGCAGACCCCTGAAGCTAATTTAATTCCCAATAAAATATACGTTTTGATGCATATCATGGCTTTTCATACTTATAAAAAGTGACTTACGTGAAGCATCATTGCCAGGCCACCTGTGCAGACAATACAAGTTCATCACAGGTCTTCACTGCACCAAGTTGAGTTTTCATAACTAATTAATCGGCTGAAATCATGCATATTCCAACCCTTTCACAAATTTGTACGAATCGTAAAAATACGTACGAGTTGTGGACTGCAGTATTCCTCTACTTATAAAAAATTATTTCACCAGCTTCGAATTGTTCCTTCGGAATTATAACGTCACGTCTGCCACGGATTTCCAAAACGTTGGATGTCTGTGGCCGGGGCGGAGGGATAATTCAGAGCACAGCTACTCACACATGTACAAACAAATAAGCCCATTTTCAACAAAATATTTATCTTGTGACTGGAAGTGGTGGCAAAATGGATTTGCATTCATACACGCATGATCTGGGGCCGGACGCTAAAAGAGATTCCGCCGCTCGACAAAGAACGGATAAAATATTCCGCTTCTACGTACGCGTCGCGCCGCCGTCCTCGGCGTCGCCGGTGCCGGTGTTGCCGCCGCCGGATCCAAAAATACGTGAACTGACACGTGTATACGAATTTACTATTCGCCATGGAAGGAGGACAAAAGGATGGCAGAAAGATAATGATATGGAATGATTTTTTTCCTTCTTTTTGTGTCTTCTTTTCTAGCAGTCTCAATGCATTGAGGTGATTTCGGGAAAGGGGTGCAGAAGGAATCGAAACGAATAGTGTCGTTACAATGAAATGCCTGGCTATATGCGACTCGTTGCGAAATCCAGCTACTCTATTAAATGGGATGAAATTCCAGAGCTGCGTGGAAAAGAAAAAAATTCAGCTCGTTAATGAAGAACATAAGGCTTCTCGCAGAGTATTTTCGAGATACGAGTCCGTTCGATATAGCACGTCGAATTCTTCTCCTAATTTCACCGGCAACGTCGTGCACACAGCCGGTGCACTTCGTCCTGAATTTTAGATTTGAGTAAATTGCATAACCATTCTCGGACTAATTTGTTTTTGTTTTTTTCCAGGCGGAGATTCGCTTTCGTATATTCTATTTTGCCGGCACGTCCTCGTCGGTTATGCAATCGCGAGAATCCAATTTCCAATTTCTCTCATCGAATGCCGTTTTCCGATTTTGCAGTTAGCCAATTTCTTCCCCTCGTCGTTTTTTCTTTTAGTTTTTCAGACGATTTCTGTTTTCGATTTTCATTACGCCCCGATTTAGAGGCGATATAATTTCGATTTTTCTTTTGTCATTCGCGGGTCGCCTCGCCTCACGGTGTAGGTATAGATTGCTGGTTCGTGAGTTCTGCGAGTCGCCACGCTCTAAATGCTTTTGGTTTTCTTATAAATCGAATATCGTACATTTCCGGTTAAGGTCATTTCGGCTATAAGCAGTAGGTATCGCTCGAGTTGCCGAATGGAGGCGGGAACCGACGCAAAGCTGGCAGAGCGATAACGACCTTGGGCGGGACAACTCGGTAAAACGAAAATTTTATTCATACGAAATAGATTCCAGTTCAAATTTCGAGGTATGAAATAACCAAGCAGATGAAAATCAAATAACATCGAGTGGGTATCAGGATGGAACGTAGAAACACTTTTCTTGAAAAGTTACGGGTCTCTCGTCTCAAAACTTTCCACATTATGAAAAAATAACCGAGTTAATTTTTTTTTTTACTTTTTCTAATTTGGTTAATATTTTTAAAACTGTCATAATAGAGGATTACGTAATTTGCAAAAATAGATTCAACCGTTGTGAATCGAAAAAAAAAAGTATTTTACATATTCTGTACCTTTGTTTATGTGTGCCCATATATGAAGAATATAGAATCAAATATCTACTTCTCCAGATTTGTCCAAAAATGGAGTGGAGTACGGTTTGGTATACTACAAGGCAAGCCGCATTCGATGGTAAAATTAAAACTGGCTGTTTTTGCTCGGAATCACGTTAAAATGGGACGCAAAAATATGGGTACATACTAGTGCTGTCGCTTTTGAAGAAAAAAAATCGATTAATCGATTTTTTTAAATTGAATCGATTAAAAAAATCAAAAATCGGCAAATCTTATAATCGCAATTATTTTTAATTGATTACAAAAGTTGAATCGATTAAAAAAATCAAGTCGATTAAAACACTGAGTCGATTAAAAACATCGAATTTTTTTAATCGTCGATTTAAAAAAATGTACCGGATTTTATAGTTCCGGCACGTATTTAGAAATGGATTTAATTTGATCGATCAATCAAGTTCGCGATTTTTTTCCTGTTTTAAAGCATTATTTAAGGAAAAACAGGGGAAAAAATCGCGAACTTGATTCATCTATCAAGTTAAATTCATTTCTGAATACGCCCCCTTCCACCCTTAAATGTGACTTGACGACTTTTCTTTTAATGTTACATCTTGCATGTTAACGATAGCAATGCCATGATGCCACTTCGACTTCCTTTGTTTATCTTGTGTTTTAAACTTTTGATTGAATCAAATCGAGCCGATTTAAATGGGCCGAATCGATTCGTGTCTGATGACTAATAACTAGGGCTAGGAAAAATATGCTTTGGCATTTTTTTTTCCATTGCGCCACAGTGGGTTATGTTTGGTATCTGGACGAATCAGAAGATTTTGAGTAAAATGAGCTGCGCATATTTTTCAAAAATTGGCATATTTTGATTCTCTGAGCATATTTTGGCATATTTTAGCTGATTTTTCAGCATATTAGGGAATATTTCACTGAAATTCACAATTTTGAAGAATATTTGCCAATTTTTTTCACTGTTTATGATCAACACTGTTAAATTGTATGTCACAAGAAAAAGGTCTCAGTATAGTTACCACTGAGGCCTTTTTCTTCTGACACATCACAATTCTTGAAAAATTAAAATTAATTGAAAAACATGCGAGCATGAGAACATGACATTTCTGCCATCCAAAAAATAATTGACGTATGTTCTATAAGAGCTAAATGGAACATACGTCAATTATTTTTGTACGGCAGATTTGCTGGATCACAATGCTCTGTATTTACAGAGGAAAGAAAGAGCTTTAAAAAATCTGTGATTTGATACCCATATTGCAAAAGCATATTTTGGCATATTCTTGGTTTTTGGAGAATATTTTTAGCATATTTTTATCAGTAATGCGGCAAATTTTATGCGCATATTTTACATTTTTTTGAGCATATTTTTCCTAGCCCTACTAATAACTAATAAGTATTCTAACTATTCAAGTCGAATCCAGTTGAATCGCGTCAAGTTGACTCGATGGAAATCGGTCAATTAATTGTGTCAAATTTAATCGATTAAAATCGGTCGATTAATCGCGTCGAGTTGAATCGATTAATCAATTCAATAACGTTGCCAATTTGAAAAATCGATTAATCGATTAATCGAGTTGAATTGACAGCACTAGTACATACGTGTACTTCTTCACTGGAGAAGTAAAGTTTCCAAACGAACACGGAGGAAAACAAATGAACCAATTTAGATAATATTAATTAGTTATTCGTTACCGTGGAAGGAACCAAATACCAATAATCGGGGATAACATTGATAATCACGGGGTAATTTTGATAATAGTTTTTTTCGTTATATGACGCGCTCTAGACAGCGAACTACTGAAGCTATCGCGCTCATGAAGGTCTCGTTGGAAAGAGGAAGGTTCAAGTTTACTGGATTTCCTTTTCATCTCTGACATTCATTCGTTATCATCGCGTTTGTAAATATTTGACGCGTTTGTAAATACTTGACTAAATTAGTGAATTTTTCATGAATTTTCGAATTTGGAAACAAGTTCCCGGTAAATTGTAGTTGAAAAATTTGATTTGTAAGTAAATTAGATATTTTTTCAGGCTAATTTTGTAATTTTATTGTAAACCTCTACCAGCACTTCATTCAGCAGTAATCAGCCTCAATTCTAACGCTATCAAAATTACTCCATTTTTGGTGATTCCGACACTGAATTTTCAAAAAATCGTATCTCCGTGGTTTTTCAAGTTACAGTTACCATATTGGACTCAAATTATAGTGAATTGTACGTAATTGCAGAAAAAAAAATCCAAAAATCACGCTAGACATTAACAGGTAGACAAAATTACAAATTCGCAAAACTCGTTCGTTTTTCTATCAATGTTACCCCCGATTACACTACTGAACAACTATTTTGCACAATGCATTTCGACAGGTGATTCTGAGGTACTTTTTAACGCTGAACACGATACTGCGACCCATTTTTCTCTATCACGTCACAATTCGGATTTCTGAACAACTGAAATTCGTTTCCATTTTGTTTTTGCATTGGAATAAGCGGTACCACTGACTGATATTATCAGTGTTATCAGACCACAATAACAGAAAACAAACAGACGGAATACACACCACTACACACGACCGCAACACACAACAACACGAATCAGTATGACCACATTCAGTTCCTAAACCTCTTTTTGAACACATTTAGTTGAATTTTTTATAGTTTTTGATCAGAAACACTAGACGTGATAGAGAAAAACGGCCGACGGCACTGTATTCAGCGTCGAAAAGTACTCAAGAATCACCTCCTTAAATGCGTTGTGCAAACAAAACATTTCATTTTGTTCAGTAGTGTTATTGGTATCCAAAGATGAATGTTTTCTAACTGATAATCTTTTCTGCGCAGCATTTTTCGTTCAGACTCGGAGTACCACGAAACCGCTCGCTCTGGAGGCGATAGCAGTAATTTGAGTACCGCGATACCGCTTGCTTTGGAAGCTGTAGCGGTAATTCGAGTACCACGATACCGCCCGCTTTGGAGGCGGTAGCGGTAATTTGACTGGATGTCGAAGAGGGACTTTTTGGAAGAATTATTTCGACTTTGTATGTAAATTTTGTGTCATATAAAAATAATTGTTCTTCCAACATACGGATTCCCACAGGAATTTGTGTCTGCTAATGCCACAATATTCACTAGCGTTGAGTTCAAGAATTATTGCGCCAAATGTGGCATTGCACAACGCTCCACTGCTCCAGGACATCCGGCCAGAAATGAGCGGGCAGAACGCTGTGTTCAAACTATCAAGCACGCGCTCACCTCCTGCCTTCAGTCCTCATCCGTACCTCTACCAACCCTCCTACGTAATATTCCCCTGCGCTATCGCGCCACGCCTATCAGCTGTGGAAAATCACCAGCAAAGAACTACCTTAACAGCCACCTACATGTACAACTAGATGCTCTCCGTCCTTTAGAGCAACTGCAAAGATCCGCTGTATCTTCACCTAAACATTCCTTCACAGCGGGAGAGGGAGTCCTCGCAAAAGTCGGAGACAAATAGAAACCAGCCAAAGTTATATATTGGCTAGGCCTCCTTCACTACAGTATCATTACAGACCGCCGATACAGCGCCAAGAAACATATAAGCCAGTTGGTACGATTCAGTATCCCATCAACTCCATCGTCAACAGTGCCTCCAGCAGTTACTCCATCTGCGTCCTAATCCTTACCTCCAAGCGCACCGAAACGAGCCAATTTTGACGTTACATCAGATTCACTGCCGGCGGACAATGCACCACCAGTCAGCGCTGTTCCACTATCAGAGAATATCACGGCTGCTCTAGCTGATCCGCCACTGTAACAGCCAACTGAAACGCGGCTACGCAAATCCACTGGAACCAAGATGCCACCAAAGCGCCTAGTTATTGAAATTTAAGTGGGGGAGAATTATGTCCTCGTAGGTGGCGCCTACTACCGTAGCGACATAAAAATGTCAAAAAAAACAACATGTTCGTAGGTGAAGTCTGGACTAGTTGTTTTACAAACGAAGGGAGAGCCCAGATTTACTCTAAAAAAAGAAATAAACGAGCATTTAGGTACTTTTCCCGGGACATTTTCAAGTAGATATACGTCAAGATCCCGTAGCACGGATCACGGTAGTATTACATTAAGCAGAAACCGAAGATAGCCGCATGAGTCAGCAACTGCTCCTACAAGGTGAGACATACCAGTGCACAGAGTAACACACATAGTAACACAAGTAGCAGGATAGGGCATTTGCCTCCAGGTAGCAAAGATAACCGCATCAGGTATAGCAGTCACTCCTAAAAGGTGAGACATAGCAGCGCACATAGTAGCAAAAGCAGCAGCATAAAGCATCGGCTTCCAGGTAACAAAGATAGCTGCAGCAGGTAGCAAGTGCTCCTATGAGGTGAGACATAGCAGCGCACATAGTAGCACGCCTAGTAACAGAAGTGCGTGTTATGATTGCGCGAAAACAATTAAAGCAAAAGAACCAAGGTCATAATTAAAGAATAAAGCCTATTCAGAGTTCATACAAACATATACTGAATATTCGAGCCCCTCAGCCAGTAGCGGATACATAAAATAATTTTGTTTGAGGGGGGGGGGGGGGCGAATGAAAAATGTTGGGAAAATGTTATAGACGAAACATAATGAATAAGTTGTGTTGGTAGATATTTAGATATTTCGATATGGTCCAGATGGATCCCCTCTGTATCCGTCCCTGCCCTCAACTCTTATAGTTCACCCATCGACCTCGAACGAACACACACACACACACACACACGCTCATAGACAAACAAACACTTTTATATACGGTATTTCGAGAGCTACAGCATTGAAACCATCAAAATTTTTCAATCTCCCGGGACAAATTCAAAATCACTCATTATTTCCCTGAATACGGGGTCAATGAAACGGATCCCATCCGAACAATGGTGCTACCTCATGACGTTCAAGAAGAATTAATCGAGTTAGAAAATTACAGAAACTGCAAAGATAAATTCACGACTGAAAAATGGAAGAGTTCTGGCACAAAAAAGCTTTCCAAAATTTCGTAATATCGCGCTCAAACTTCTCACACTGTACTCCACCACCTACCTATGCAAGCAAAGATTCTCAAATGTTCTAGCAATCAAAACTAGGCAACGTTCTAAGCTGGTAAATCCTGAGTTCGAGTTATGACGGGCACTAGCAAAAAGTATTACTCCCCACATCGATACACTCCCGATTGACAATGAGGCCAACTGTGAGTGCGTTTGTGAACATCACTAAATAATCACGCTAATGGTGAGCGATCACTTCACACACACTATCTTGAAATGATGAGATGTTGAACACTCACGAAAAAATGTGATAGGCCAAAAGTCTCAAAACGGTAGTGGTTTGTGACATGTTGCGTGAGCGCTCACCAAATTGTCAATCGGGCTGGTCAAAAGTATGCAAGCACAACCATTGCATTAAAAACTAATGAATTTTATTTTATTTCAATGATTATTTGGTATTGTGATTTGTGTTCCTGCATTATTCTACACATAAGTTTTCACTGTTATAAAAAATTTAAAAAAATAAAAATCATACGGGGTCCACGGGAACTTTTGTTTCTTGGTAATGGTCCGCTCCTTCACAAAGGTCAAGAACCCCTGGTTTAGGCTCACTGCACGTTGGAGCCAGTATCAAGCTCGTTCCCTAGTGCTGGGCACAAATGGACGCGTTTTACTATGGCGGACGCTCTAGGCCGATGCTGCTACAGTCGATGCGTTCGGAGACATTTCCGAGATTTATCGCAGAGGCTGCAGTGGCAGCAGTGGACAATAAAATTAGAGCACCCGGTACCTGAAGTATAAGAAGGTTGTATACCCTTGAGTTGGTATCATCGAGAGGATGACTGGAGTGAAACAGAAGATGATCTAAGTCCATCAGTTGAGTGATATTAAAGCAGTTCTTGCTGAGAAAAAGTCTGTAAACTGAACTGGAATTTCAGTCAGATTGAATCGTTTTTTGAGAGACACGGCTGGCTTAGGCTTAGCCTAGCTAAGTATTAGCTTGAATTAGGCCGGCTGAGATGTTCATACATGTTTAAAAACCTGTTTAAAGAATACTTCACAAAGTTATTATTTATGTACTTATTTGGTAAGTTTTTGTGCACATAGTTGAAAAAACGGAATCCAGAATTTCGTGACGTACACAAGAAATGTTTTACTTGTACTTTTCTGAAAACTAATTATTATACCGTTCTAAGCGTAAATGAATGGGTAGAAAATTTTGATAGGAAAATGGGAAACTAACTCAAGCAGAAAACACCTACGTGTATAGAAATACATTTTGCCGCGCATTACTCCAATATACGAGTTAGGTAATCATTCGCAGGGTCGTCTTGGAATTCGGAAACGTGAAATGGACCGTTCATTCGAATACGATTCTTTGCGATCGCCCACACATTATGTACGATATTTCGGGGATATTTATTCTTCGATTTGAATAAATATTCCGGTATCGCAAACAGAAGTAAATTATAATGGCGATGTATCATAACAGTGGAATATATACTTCGTAGGAAACGGTGTCTTATTGAAAGCTGTGATTTATGGGCGCCCTCTCAACCGCGCTAACACTATCTCATTTTCAGAAAGGGTGCGAATCAAATAATACTCCTTCGCCCTAAGAGGAAACGAATAAAAGTGTTATACCGGTGTAAAGTAGAACCCCGCGAAAATTGTATTAAACTGAAATAAATTCCGAAATCGATGTTAACCGAGTCCGATGTACCAGATGCTTCATTTTTTACTCGCGGTTTCTCCCCGAAAGATCTGTCTACTTTTCTGTTTCGTTTTCGCATTTTCTCCCATCGAGGCGTGTTAAACAGTATTTTCCAACTGAACTACCATCGGGGAAAAAACATGTTGATCCGAATCCTTCCGTAGAGAGGATCCGGAAACGATGCGTGCTGTCTGCGAGCTATTCGTGTATGCTGTACATCCTACTACACAGCAAACATTCAGCAATATCGATAGGGTAGACGCTCGAGAAAATGGTGTACAGTTTACGAAAAGTTCTAAAAATTTTACCAAACGGGCTGTAACAATTTAGATGAGAAAGTCACGTCTTTTTACAAATGAAATTGCAAAAAAATATGTCCATCGAGTTGGGTCTGACTACGAATTCACCACAAATATGGTTTTTACTCTAATTTAGATACTCATTCTTAAGGGCAGAAGGAACGCTGGGACGGATGTAAGGTTGTCAACAGGGTGAACTGAAAATGTTTTTATGGAAATTTGAAAAGTAATGCGGAAAAGTTGACTTACCGAATTTTTCAATTTGCTAAATGAGTTCGCAGTTTAAAACAGGATTTCCTTTAAGGGCAATTTTAAATTTGGCTAGTAAGAATCTTGAACACGAAAAAATTGTTTACATCCGAATCTAACATAAAACAGTGCTTTATCAGATTTTCTTTTAATAAAAAACCATTAAAGCGGCGGAAATTACCATTTTAGAGGTTTTTGAAGCTCAGTAGTCGACCAGTTAATTACCTCCCCAAAAGTTTATGAGAGAAAAGAAATAAAACGAAGAAAGTGACTTGAGGTCGATAAACTACGAATATGTTAAGTACATTGAAATCTTAACATCTTTCCCTATAAATATCCGTCGCGTCACTAAACTGGTTAGTTGATGAGAACCAGTGCTCCTACTCGAACTAATTTTGCCGGTCAACTAAAAATTTAGGAATTGAAACATTAAATTGTGAATTCGCTTCATGGACCTCCAAAACGAAGCTTCAAAGTAATTTCTAGGTAACTGAAAAATTTTTAATTTTGATACGCCTATCTTCAGGTTCCCAGAAGACAACCTTTCCATCCTAGCCATTTTCAAATTTAAACTTCTTTTAAAATCCGCTCTGGTGATAAACGAAGGTGCGAGGGAAGCAAGGGAAGCGAGGGAAAGCAGGGATGTACCGTTAGCGGGACAGGGGGCAACTTACCCTACTGTAGGAACCATTGAAAAAGTAAATTTCCGACTAGTGGTTAATTCAAAGGTTTCCGAAGATCCGATGTGGCTATATTCGATTTTGAGGGTAATTTCTATCATTTTTGATTTTAAGGGTCGTTTCTATTATTTTATTTTGACATTTTCTGGTATTATCGGATGGGTCACATCATAATATAATCGCTCTCAAAATCAAGAGCAGAAACGCTGAAAACCAACGAATGAAATTTCATTTCGAAAAATGAATAATATTTAGTGTCAATCTGCTTTGGTAGCATCAAGAGGAGAGGGGGCGGTCAGAACTACATTCAAAATCAAATTCAACAACTTCGAAGGCCTACAGCTCAACCTCTATCTCGAACTTCATTTATCACTCCTCCTTCTTTTCTTTTGAAGCCACCCCGGGGGAGAGCATTGACCCAGATTACGAATACAAACTATTTTATACTTCATCGACATCACGAATTTATGAGAACAAATTTTCAAAACAAGGGCCAGTTGAAACTTCATGTTTCCTCATTGGAAGTGGGCACGTGACTCGTGCTTTCCTCATCCGATCGAGCTGAAATTTCTTTCCACTTGATTAGAACTGATTGTAGGAGAGGGAGGGTCTTAGTGGAAATTCCGATGTTCGAAAATACGGGCCGCCGTAATCTATCGATCTGTTTAACTACCTGCCAGTCTGCCTGTCTGTAACTGGCTGATCGGCCGTCAGGATGACTGACTGAATGACTCTGAATGAGCGAATGAAAATGGTTGAATAAATAAATGAACGGCTGATTGACTGATTAACTGATTATCAGTCGGTCTACCGTCTCACGTATTATCGGTCTTCGACTTCTTTTTCTAGTTTTCCATTCCGCAAACGGAATCTTCTTATAAGACATTCTATGTAAATAGGATGGCAGCTGGGTACACTAACTGCATCAAATAATGACCACCGTTAAGGTCGCGATACTACGTAGGAGGGAAAAAAATTATAAAATCAGCTTCTACACAAACGAGGCTCATTAACGTCAACGGCGATTCTTTTGCAAGAAAATACGAAACTTTTTTCTTTTTAATCTCATCTCTTGTAACTTCGAAATGTAGAACACTTTTAAAAGAAGTTAACGTAAAATTTTTCCCCGTAAAATACGAAAAAGCTAAAGATATCTCGTATCGACTAGTAATGCGTTTTTAAAGAAGCCGGGATACCTGTTTTCATTGTCTGTCTTTTGGGTCAGAGCCATTTCGGAATTTACTCGTCCCTATAGCGTTCTCTCGTCACAACCGAGTCTGCGTTAAAGTGCTTTTTTTTTCATCTTCTTCAAGAAGGAAGAAAAAAAGCTTTAGCTTCTAGTTTCCGTGGAAAAATCTTCGAGAAGTCGTTAAAACATTGAAAACGCTACTGGCTGGCGTCGGTGCCAACACTGTCGCGAAATTAAGTCCGATGTAGTCGCTTTCATCTAGTTATTTTAGCGTCGAGGCTGAGTATGCCGATTACAATAATGTCCAAACTATATCCGTGCATGTTTAGTATACAAACGCATACTCTGTCGGGCGCATCTAAATAATACCCGTTAAGTAAGAAAAACAAGATCATCGGCTGAAGCTGGCGAAAAAAATGAGAAAGGATGTTTTCCGTCTCGCCCGGAAATGTAAGTTCATTTTCCGCGTGCAGTATACAACGTATATATTATGTATTCCGTGAAATATTTTTCTCCGTGTTTTTCCGGCTCGTCGAAAAAGAAATGAAAAAAGCGAGAAAGGAAAGAGCACACGGATGTCATGCCACTGCCATAGCGAACACAATCCTCCCGAGAGCGAAGGACCAAGTCCATTTACGAATACGTATACCTTTCCGTTTGAACACCGTCTCTCTCGCTCTCTCGACTGGTCTGAGACTGACACACGTAATGAAGAAAAAATCTTTCGGCGCCTCTATCTGTTTACTTTTGCTTTACAAATTTCAAATTATTCATCCGACAATTTCATTTGCACTCGCTTCGTATACGAAACTAGGTAGTAAATTAATCCGGCTGCGATACCCCATGGAAGACTCGGAAGTTCGAAATGAAGATAGAATGTCGAGGCTCGAACTTTCGAGTTATGGAGACAACGTGAAGGGAGCGCTTTTCTTGAAGAACCTGTCCGTTAACTTCATCAGTAGGGTTGGACATGCTCGAAAAAAACTACCCGGCAATTTCGTCCCTCGCAGACCAAATACTGTTGAAACTGCACCCTCCTCCACTAACACATGCACTCAGTATTCGTATAAGTAAATGAACTCTGGAATATAATAGTACCTCGAAACTCAGGTCATTTCAATCCATTTTTCTCAAAACTCAGATTTTCTCGAATTTCTTGTTAAGTTATAAGGGTTCAAATTTAAATTATCTTTATTGGGAAATCTTCTAGCACAGATAAGTTCACTTTAATGTTATCCATTACACGTCAGGAGCCGTGCCGCAGATTCCACGGACCATATACAGCAAAAGTCTCCCGCAAACGCTCTCATTCCTTTCTATTTTCTGCTACTCTGTGACATTGATTACTTTCTAAAAAGTTCCCAAAATCGTTCCTCCGGCTCATTTTTGATTTTCATGTTTTATTTTTTGGTTTATGGGTCGCCAGAATGTTGGTGATACATGCATCCTGCCCGTTCCCCGTTTGTTCATCTTACATATACCTGATTGCACCTTCATTATTATTTATTTATTTTTGTTTCCAGATTGGCTAACATGGATATATGTTTATGGCTCGGCACACAAAAGAGGAAAATCCCGCAGAAAACGCTCCACAAAAAACGTTCCGCAAAAACACGTAACCATCATTATGTAATTGCGTAGTCCTTTTTATGCGATCATTAGTTCTATGACGTTTCTACCGGCCGACACGGAGAATGCCGAAGGACGCCGAGAATGGACGACTAGTGAAGACATTTGAATGTGGGTATGCGCGTTAACGCGATCACCTGGACAGTATATTCATGTAACAATGTCCTTTCCATGCAGCGCTAGGACTC
This sequence comes from Acanthococcus lagerstroemiae, assembly GCA_031841125.1. Classification (NCBI taxonomy): domain Eukaryota; kingdom Metazoa; phylum Arthropoda; class Insecta; order Hemiptera; family Eriococcidae; genus Acanthococcus; species Acanthococcus lagerstroemiae. Next base: position 34,204,069 of record CM063108.1, on the reverse strand, counting down.
TTTCATGTGATGGAAGAGAATAATTAGAAATGATTAATGATTACTTCTAGTTTTCTGGGACATGCATTTTTCTGCGCACAAAAAAATTATCACGCAAAAAATCGTACAAAAAAGAAAAAAGTGAACGTAACCTAATTATTTTATCATACATTTTAAGGGCCCGCGAAAAACGGAATTTTGAACGAAAAAAAAAAAGAAAAACTCGATACAATTTCAAATTTAGTATGTAGTAGAGATTCACAAACTCAAATTTTGAGAACCCCCAGGCTGAGTAACCCAGTAATTATTTATAAAGAAACCCATGCTTGTGATAGTCCTGTTGTATACCATCAACAATGGGGAATTGGTATATAATTGGTCTCAATTTTCATCCATCAGGTTCGAACAGGGTTGTAGTGAAATTACTTCTTATTGACATGGAAGGGAGGGGGAGAAGCATGATTTTGCCAACTGAACGTGTAGATTTTTTCCCCACTGAAAGTACAATTTTCCAGCTGAAGAACTTCTTTGAAACTGACTAGCAAAAGAAGAAAAAAGAAAAAGACCATTACTTTTGAAATTTGTGCCATTAACTGCTTATTCGGCTTTGCAAATTGAGAAGTAGATTTTTTCAAATAAAATATAAAAAAAACAGCCGGAAAAAATGCCATGATATAATGTACTAAGAAAGTTCTTTCAATTGCGTTGAAGGTTCTTAGGTTTTTACGTTTTGTATCTTCTTTTTAGAGCGAAGAACTTATCACATTCTGCGTGTACTTGAATTGCGGGAACCATTGCTTCAACTGCCTTCTAGCTTCTTATTTCTTGTAACCGATTTTTTTTTTTTTTTGTGTGTGTTCAATTATATATTATCCCATTTTCTGAAGGGTAGAAGGAATGGTTCAAATAGCATATGTGAAATCCAAAATAAGGAACATTACAAACCACCTAACTGATAACGACGATGGGGTCTTTCGCTCTCAAAATAGCACATTCTCTGTATCACTTTGAAACCCTATGCTTCGAATGCAGTAATGGCTCGAAGGGGTCATGTGAAACGGGCCTAGGGGAATGACGAGGAACAAGAATTTGAAACGAGGTTGTCATAGCAACGCGTAAACGCACCACCACAAATGTACACGCTATGTACCTACATCCGTGCGCACTATTACCACCATCATCTTGACACTCGTTTATCTCGAAAACCTGTTTTTGCACGAGAGGCACATTTCATGATTCCAGGTCACATATTAAGAATCTAGCATTCGGAAGGACCAATGTTTCGCCCATGTTTTTGTAAATCTGACATTGGTCTCTTCATCTGCCATATTGCTGAAGGTTATTCTTTGTCCAAGGTATGTTCCTTCTTGAGCTATTTCTGTGTGGTTCCCATCTACATACAAACGTACCAGCCCTCTAAGTCGATACACACTGAAATAGATATGTACTAATCGGTTAAAGTGGAAAATTCTCCAGAGGCATAACCAGATACATCTTCAAGAACGGACGAAGTGGCCTTGAATTTGCCCTATAACTGTTGGTGACCACAAACTGGCGATTGAAACATAATCACACTGCACAATCGTCGGCAAAAGCCTAATCAGCTGCGAATACACGCAGCGGCAATGGGGCAACTGCAGTGAATCTGAAACAAGTCTACAAGGGTCTTAGTGATAGGGAATCGTATGTAATCTTGAACGAGTATGAAACAGTCTCGAAAGTCTTAAATGTGTCTGTAGCATATCTAAGAGGATCTTGTAGACTCTTAAATAAGTTTTCAAGACTTTTGAACGAGTCATAAAAAATGCTGAGTCATTTTAAAGTCTTAACAAAAAATTGATAAATCTTGAAAAGTTCTAAAAATGATAGTCAGTTCTTTAGGAGTTTTAATCCAATTTGAAACAATTTTTAAGAACATTAACTCAATGAGTTGAGATTAATTTTGAACTAACATCGAATAATCTTTAAAAGTTTCAAATAAGTTTAGGTGCGGCTGAAGAAGTCTGTCTCAATCAAACCAGAAATACAGCCTATTCGCTGTTTCGAATTTCGCGTTTCGCTATTTCGCGTTGGAATTACGTGTTTCTTGTTTCGTCTTTATCTACAAAAACAGAGTATACACAATATTCACAGTTTCCCTCTGCTTCTTTATTCGTCCATGTTTCGCAATGTTTGACATTTTCGTCCAGAGTTGACGAAAAGAGCGATGCGTACGACATGTGATTGATTTTGAAAAAAAAGTAGAATTGTTTTTATATATTCGTACTTATGAGTCAATCGAAAGATAAAGTTGCACACTGGCGAGTGCGATCGTTGTTATTTTATCTTCTACATTGGAAACCATTACAAAGCAGCGAAGAGAAAGCTGGTGGTCGTGTACAGGTGGAAAACCCACCAAATGTGCAAAATTATAAAATAATTTTATGGGACAATCTCCGATGGTTTCCGGAGAATTTCATCGAAAATCTTCGAGAACATTGTTTTGATTTCCGAAGATAATGTCCCAAGAATTTTATCGAAAATATTAAGGAAAAATTTCCGTTCTTTTCCGAAGAATTTCATCGGAAATATTTAGGGGAGAACTCGGATGGTTTTTGAAAGAATTTTATCGAAAATCTTCAGGAAAAATCTACGATTCCAAAAAATAATTTCATTGGAAATCTTTAAAACAAATTTCCAATGTTTTCCGAAAAATTTCATAAAAATTCTTCGGAAAAATTTTCCGATAATTTTTGAATAGGAAATATGGTGGGGGGGAGGGGGGAAATCCGACAGTTTTGAAGAATTTTATCAAAAATCTTCAGGGCAAATGTTCGATGATCTGCGAAGAGTTTCATCGGAAATATTCGAAAAGAATCTCCGATAATTCCCGAAGAATTGAGACTATTTTCCACTCATGCGATGGAGTCAGAGATTTTTCCCGAAGATTTTTGATGAAATGCTTCGGAAATCAGCCCACAATTTCCAAAAAAATTTATATCGGAAATAATTTGAGAAAATCCTCCGATAATTTCAAGAAAATGTCATTGGAAATCTTCGAAAATAATCTCTGCTAATTTTCGGAGAATTTTATCAGAAATCTTCAGAAAAAAATTCCAACGATTTCCGAAAAATTTTATGAAAAATCTTCGGGAAAAATCTCTGATTCCATCGCATGAGTCGGGAATAATTTCAATTCTTCGGGAATTATCGGAAGTTTTTCCCAAAAGTTTCCGATGAAATTCCTTAAAATTCATCGGAGATTCTTCTCAAAGAATTCCAATGAAATTCTTCAAAGATCATCGAACATTTTTCCTGAAAATTCTTGATAAAATTTTTCAAAATCCACCGGAGTTTTTCCACCGAATATTTCCTATAGAATTCTTCAAAAATTATCGGAAAATTTTCTCGATGAATTTTGATGAAAATTTTTTGGAAAACATTAAAAATTTTTTCTGAAGATTTCCGATGAGATTCTTCGTTAATTACGGGAATTTTTCCCAAAAATTTCCGATGGAATTCTTTAAAAATCATCGAGGATTCCGCTCGAAGATTTCCAATGAAATTATTCTTTGGAAATCATCGGAGATTTTCCCCCGAATATTTCCCATTCAAAAATCATCAGAAAATTTTCTCGAAGAATGTAGATAACATTTTTAGAAAAACAATGGGATTTTTTCAAAGGATTTCCGATAATATATGTACTTCAGAAATTTGCGGAATCATTTTCCAAAAATTTCCGATGAAATTCGTTTAAAATCATAGGAATTCTCCTTGAAGATTTCCAACGAAATTATTCTTTGGAGATAATCTGGGATTTTACCTGATAATTTTCAATAAAATTCTTCAAAAATCATCGGATTTATCGAAAATATTTTTGATAAAATTCTTCAGATATTATCAGAAGATTTTTGTAGAAATTCTTTGGAAAACAATGAAAATTTTTTCTAATGATTTTTGATGAAATTCTCCGGAAATTATCAGAGATGATTCTCAAAGACTTCTGATAAAATTTCTTGGAAATCATCGGTAATTTAATCAAAAATTTTCCGATGAACATCTCTGGAAATCATCGAATATTTTTTCTGAAGAAATGTCATCAAAAATCGTGAGACATATTTCTCGATGATTTCCAATAAAATCCTTTAGTATCATTGGAGATTTTCCCTAAAATTTTCAACAAAATTCTCCTGAAAATCATCAGAAATGTTTTTCTATGATGTTCGATGAAATTCTTCGAAAACGGTCGGAAATTTTTCCCTAATATTTTCGATAAAATCCTCCGGAAATTAAAGGCATCTTCTCGAAGATGAATTCTGATGAAATTCTTTAGAAATCATCGGAGATTTTCCCCGAGACTATGTCTTTGTTTTGCACGTTTGGTAGTGAAACATGAACGAAATTATGAAACATCAGCGAAACGCTACATACTACCGACGGAAAAAATGAATTTTTCGTGTTTCGTTTCCTTTGTGACGCACAAAAACCGCTCAAGTGCGAAAAAACTCCGAAACACGAAAAAATATTTTTGGCGAAAACAAAAACTACAGACTATGTACGAAAACGTGCGAAACGACAAAAAGCGAAACACAAGACAGCGAATAGAGCCGGCTTTAGAAATGATAACATGTTCAACAATATTGACAGATTTTAAAAACAAGATTCAAGCGGTCTAAAAGAGTCTGAAGAGTTCTAAACTCATTTAGATGAATATCACGAAGAATGACTGAAATACATCTAAATGAATCTGAAACAGGTAAGATAGTTATGAAAAAAAGAAAAAAACAACTCAGAGATTCTAAAAGAAGTATAGAAAATACGAAGATTCTGAAATTTTTTTTTAAATTGTCCGGGTATGGAATAGTATTGACTGCATCCGTAAGGTCTGTAACGAGTCTTAAAGATGTCTCGAAAAGTTTGCAAAAATCTAAAACAAAGCAAGAACCTTAAAGAAATCTTGAAGAGGCCTTCAGATGTTCAATCAATTCTCGGATCAATAGGCTATATTTGTACTAGATTACTGGGAGTGACCCACTCCGTCACTGAATGCATAAAAATACTGCTAATTTGAGTGCAATCAGACCATGTTTGATGGAGTTCAGAGTACAGGAAAGAAAAACAAACATGGCACGGTGATCAGTGATTATGAAGATAGAATGCAACAACCGCCATCATGACATCATCGTAGTATAGTTCTTCGTTTCCGTCAAAATGAAATAAACAACTTTTTTAGTTCACCCCCAGGCCATGTCAAAAACAAGAAGATGAGATAACACCGAATTAAAGTCGCTAATGAACTAGTTCAAGAAAAGATACCTAAAACTAGTCTTTTAAATACCAAGAATCATCACATTAGCATGAGGTCATTCAAGAATCCTGAGCGGCCTACATGTCTGGTACGTTATGTAGTTTTGAACTTCACGCGCAGTTTCTAACATTAAGCACCGTTTTTCAAAACTATCGAAATAAGCTATTTTTACACAACATTTTGCCAGAAAAAAATCACTTTTTATGCATACGTCATGAGAAAAAAAGAAGAAAAAAGAGTTTGACGCCGCTGCACGGAAGGACCCTTACATGGATATGTTGTCCAGGCGACTGCATTGACACGACGCGCATACCCACATTCCACTGCCTTCTCTAGTCGTTCATTCTCGGCGTCACTCGGCATTCTCCGTGTCAGTCGGTAGAAACCGTAGAAACGCAATGAAAAGAATGACTGCGTAAAGAGGAATACGTCACTACATCACGATGGTAACGTTTTTCTGCGGAACGTTTCTTGCTGACGGTTTCTGTGGAACGTTTTCTGGCGGAATTTTTCTCTTCCGCGTGGCGAGCCATTAGACATATCCATGTCAAAATTACATTGAGCGGAGTTCTCTCCATATTCGTCGCTGGGTAGATTGCATAATACATACAACACACCGTAGTGTTTAAAGGGCGAATTTCATTTCAGGACTTTGGTAACTACGTCACGGGTACTGAAGGTTCCAGAGTTAAACGTGGGATAACCACGCAGGTGACGAATTCGATAATTCTGATTCGAAGCGACGCGTTTTCTCCTCGCTCTCCTACCACTATCTCTGGAACTTTATGTGCTTGCGGCAACTGTATAGGCATCTCATCTCAAATTACCGGCAATTCAGCCGAGAAATTAACGCTCGGTTCGCGTCGTCGCCTACCCCTCGTCTTGGCGCGCGGCAAACGCGTCTAACAAAAGCCATTACAAAGGCCCGTTAAAGATAATTTCGTCACCTGATTACAGCGGTGTCCGAAATTACCCGATTACTCGTCGCCGGCGACGTGCAGCTGACATTACGCCCGGAGGAAGGCCAAACCCCGGCCGAATAAAAGGTACCTACGAGCTTTTCAATGCGACGTGAAGAAGTGTGATGTAAAGCGTTCGACGAGGGCGTTTAAATAGTCGCGGTTACGATGTAAAAGTATATGTTCAAAGTTCCATAACGATTAAATGAAAACATCGTCGCGCTAAGTGAAAGGCGTTAAACGGGCTTTTGATGATTCTGTTTTTGTTTGTCTCCCGCTTGTTCTGATCGTCAGAAATTAAGGTCGACTGCCATTCGTGACGAGGCGTCATCAGCTCTCTTTTGTTCGGCCGCTAAAGAATGACGCGGAGTCGAGGTGAATACCGATGTCGTCGCGAGTTTTCCTCCTCCAAAGCTGGGGTCGCTTTTCTTATTCCCTCAGTCCTCCCCATTTCTTTCGTTCTTTCTTTACGTGTACATACTTTTTTCTCTCGATTTTCTTCCCGTTTAGCTGATTTTTAAAATCAGATTTTGTCTTGTCACAGGTACCAGGTGTGGGGGTTAAGGTGAACTCTTCTCGACGTTTCATGACAAAAGAAAGCGAATGTCACTAAATTTGAATTCTCATATCTCTTTGTGTATGCATAAGGTATGGATTGATCCCTCAAAATTTTTGACATGACATGTCTAATGGCTCGCCATGCGAAACAAAAAAAGTCCGCAAAAACACGCCGCAGAAAACGTTTCGCAAAAAAACGCTTGCCATCGTGATGTAACTGCGTATTCCTCTTCACGCGGTCATTCGTTCCATCACGCTTCGACCAACCGACACGAAGATTGCTGAACGACACCGAGAATGAAGGCATGAATGTGGATATGCGCGTCAATGCGGTCACTTGGATCAAGATGCTGGGACGAACGGGTATTTTCAAGGACTAAGGTTTAGTTTATTTCGGGTCGACCCCTCGCCCCACCCCATTGGATGACTGAGACATGCCATCAATTTTAGTATTTGAAATGAAAACGTGTCAAGGAAAAATATCAAAATACAGGTAATTTATGTCAGCAAATTCAAAAACGTATCAACTCGATCCCGATTTAGATTCCAAATTTGACTAGTCCTCCTGATGAGCCAGTTTGAATTTGCCGAGAAAATTGAACAATAATTGGGATTTTTCGAGTCGCTGAGTTAGAAAACTGTATCAAATTTTTGATCTGACCTCGATTTTGGTCTTAAAATCCAAATGCGAGCTCTTCAAATCGACATATTTGACTTTGCTGGAAAATTTATCAACGCGTCAGAGTATATAGGGAGTCCCGTGGTAGTCAATTTCGAAAATGTTAGATTACGTACGACTTACCGTTTGAAAATCAGCTTTTTTTTAACGCGCGTTAGCTGCGATAGTTTTTTTTTCGCGCGCAACGGCGACGTGTGCTTTCAATCTTTGCCCGAATGGGAAGTGGGTGCGCGACTCATAATTTAATCGCAATCGCGAAAGGAAAGCGTTTCCGCACCGCTCACGCTGGTGACGGGCGCGGCACGCCGGCGATTTCAGACGACGGGTTAATTAAAGGCCTTTTTTCTTCTTTCGCCCGCCTTTCGCGCTGTATAAGTACGATTTACTTTTACGAGCACGCTGGACATTAAGGAGCCTTTCTCCGAAATTTTATACTCGAATTTCGTGATCGAGCTCATTAATTGGCTGCGAAATTTGACAGCTCGGCCGGTCCGCCGTTGAACCTAAGAGAATGGCCAGGTCCGCTTCGTATTTATTCAAATATTAAGTAAATTATTGCGCTCACGGGGCGGTGCCCCGGCGGTAAATTAAAGCTGACCGGCTAATTACAGATGAGGACTGGAGAAGGCGAGCGCTGCGACGCCGACGTTTCTCAGTTGTTCGGCCGGGCACAACATGCGAGAAAGGCGGAATCTCGGACGATAACAGTTTTCGCTATGCAGTACGTCTCTGTCATTTCACCTTCATTTAGAGGAGGATGTCGTGATTTCTCCCTCCCTACCCTCGCTTCTCAGAATAGTTTTTCATGAAACTTCATCTCACGAAGAGGGGCAAAACACCGAGTCCCTCTGGCTGCTCCGTGGGTTGTATCGATTATTATCAACCCCTCCCCTACTCGAGCAAACACCAATGACACATAACCGAGGAGCATATGTCGATGTTATTGATTCCCCACCCTCTTTGGTTATAAGTTGGCCCCTATGAGCCTAAATAATATGATCATAGTATCATGTCTTAAAGAAAGTTTCAAACAAACTAAAAATAATATCGATAGGATTTCTCATGATTTCTTTCTTTCTTAAATGTTATGATTGGAGAAAATCAAACATTAGGGCCCCTGTTATGAACCACTTGCTGAAAGAAAGAAAAAAATGGGAAATAAGTATTGAAGTTGAACAGTTTCTGTAAGTGGAAAAAGTCCAGTATCTTCAAATTCAAACATGTTGAGCACGTAGCAAGAAGACTCTAATTCTTCTAGGCAAAAAAGGACAAGAAAAAAAAGTTGAAATCATCAAAATCGTTCTTCCTTAGTATTTTTCTAAAAAAGAAGGGGGCGAGGAAGAAGGGAACAACGGGAAACGAGAAATGAGAGAGAGCGAGCCCTTCAGTGCTACAAATGTCTGGAATTTCGACACACACAGTTCACATGTACCAGCACAGTGTCCCGTAAAGACGCCTGCTATATATGCGGAAGAAGTGGGCACAGAGCCGCAGAATGCGCAGCGACTGCTCAAGCCAGGGCTAGAAAGACGACCACCGAATGGGCGGGCCAAGTTGCCCGGCGGCTAAGAACCAGCGGAAGAGATGACAAAGTGCATACATGCAGGCCAACCTCAACTGCTGCCGCCTAGCTCAGGACCTTCTCGCGCAGGTAGTAGCAGCCCTACAGGTGGATGTGGCCTTGGTATCCGAACCATACGGGGAGCCGAAAGCTCAAGCCTGGATCGTTGATCACTCCGGCCTAGCAGTACTGGGAACGTTCCCACGACCCGGTATTTCGGTCATGGTCGATTGGGTGGTGAAAGATGATGGATGGGTAGCAGCGCGCATCAATGGAGTGCATGTGTATAGCTGCTACTTCTCACCCACAATACCGCATGGCGAGTTCCCGACGTTAATGGATAGACTCGGCCGGAGTGTAAGGAGGGCACAGGGTAACATCTCGGTGACAGGCGATTTCAACGCGAAAGCCCTGCAGTGGAGGTCCAGAAGAACTGACCGACGCGGAGACGCTATGGTCAACTGGATCGCCGGGCTGGATTTTTTTGTTGCCAACCGAGGGACGACCCGGACCTGTGTTCGAGGAAATGGCGGGTCCGGCATAGATGTTACCTTAGGGACAGGAGCGGTTGTGGGGCACATCGAGAACTGGCGGGTCGCCACAAAGACTGACTCAGCGTCTGAACATCGGTACCAGATTGGGGCATTCAGAGGCGAGCCAACACAACGGCCCGTGTGTACATCCAGAAGATGGAACACGAGGAAGTTTGATTGTGACCGGTCGAGAACACCATAATGGCTACAGAGGATAACAGCATGGTCGAAGCCTGAGTGCCTCTCGGACAGTTGCATGGATTGTCGAACGGACAACGAAGGCAGCAATGTCGTGAATAAAGGCAGGTCAAGCGGAGTACGTACTGGTGAAACGAAGAGATACAGCGACTCTACCGTGAGTGTTCCATCAGGCGTCGGCGGGCTGCCAGAAGACATCGAGCCTCCCGAGCTGACAATGCTGAGGAGACGAATGCCGAGTGGATGGCTGCCAAGAAAGCAGCCGTCAAGAGAGCAAAGACAGACAAGTGGGTCGAGCTTGTCAAGACGGTGGACGACGATTCATGGGGCCGCCCATATAAGGTAGTCCTACAGCGACTCCCGTCACCCTCCCCGCTGACCAGACTACCACCCGTAGCGCTGGAGAAATCGTTGCCACCCTTTTCCCCCAGCATCCGCCGCTACCACAAAGGCGGGAGCTCAACAGACAGGACTGGGATCCGCGGCTGGAAGTCACAGCATATGAGCTGAGAGTAGATGTAGATCAGATCAGAGGAAAGAGGAAAGCCCCGGGGCCGGATGGCAAGCCTGGCCTGGAAACGAATCTACTCACTGAGGCCGGAATGGCTACACACCTGCTTCACTAGGTGTCTTGAAGAGAGCCATTTCCCGGCGATATGGAAGGCAGCGAGGCTGGTCCTGCTTCGCAAAGGCAATAACAAACCAGAGGGCTTGCCCTCCTCATTTCGCCTTCTATGTCTACTGAATGACAGGCAAGTTACTGGAGCGGGTTATTGCTTTGCTGATAGAAGCGCACATCGCTTCTGAAGGTAGGCGGTCAAAATCCCAGTATGGATTTCGAGCGGGTAGGTCAACCAATGATACGGTGTTGTATGTGCAGATCATTATCACCACATGCAGCACAGATGGATTACGCGTAGCGGTTAGTCTCGATGTAAAGAACGCCTTCCATACACTGCCTTGGAAGCGTATCCTGAAAGCGATGGATGAATGAGATCTCCCGGGGTAACTACAAGCGATCATCAAAAGCTACCTGGCAGACAGAAAAATAGCGTATATGTATAGACGCAGAAGGTCGCCAGGTCCAGAAAATCATTTCGGCGGATGTACCTCAGGAATCGGTCTTAGGACCCCTCTTGTGGAACATGTCTTTTGACAGAATCCTGCGGCTCACACTTTCGAGAAGAGCCCAGGCCATCTGCTTTGCCGAAGACACCCTTCTCCTCATAGAGGGGAGGTCGGAGCAGGAAGTTCGTAGCAGGTCCATACTCAGCATCGAGATGGTTTTTCGCTGGATGCAGGCGAATAGCTTAGAGGTGGCAGCCCAGAAGACAGAAGCCGCCCTTTATCACGGGCGGAAAGGGGGCAGGCCACAGACATTTGACCTAGCGGTACTGAGTGAACCGGTATCGCTACAGCCTCGGATGGTATACCTGGGAATGACGGTAGACGAGCTGTATTGGAAACCGCATCTCCGTACAACGGCAGAGAAAGAACGGGCCGAGTGAGAGTCGAAGAAGACTGTATTCGACAGTAATCTACTAGGTTCTTCTCTAAGGGGCCTCAAATTGGGCACCAGTCGCGGCATTCCGCGAGAACAGAGAAGACATAGGAAGGGTCCAGCGGGCTAGGGCGTTACGCATAATCTGCGCGTATAGAACCATCTCATATGAAACGGCTCTAGTACTAGCCCGAATGCCTCCTATTGATCTGCAGTCCAGGGAGAGCGCTATGCTGTATCAGCACTTCCAGAAGCTCCCACCAGCAGATAGAAAGAAGAAAGGAGCAAAGAAGAAGATCAAATGAGAAGTCCGGCGGCAAACAATTGAAGAGTGGGTGGTTCGCCTCCAAGAGCCCGCCCATGGCCGCTGAACATTAAGGCTTGTACACGACCTGGATGCATGGTTTCCGCGGCGGCACGGTGAGCTGACGTACCATCTCACGCAGATGCTCACCGGGCATGGGTGCTTCACTGGTTATCTGAACCGTTGGAACAAGGTACCAAGCCAGTGCTTGCTAGCAGAGGTCGATGAAGCGCAGCATACCATCTTTTGCTGCACTGCGTGGAACAACGTAAGAGTCGCACTCGAGGCGTCTGTCGGCAGCCACATCACTCCCGAGACGATGGTTGAAGTGATGCTAGCCAGCCCGCAGAACTGGGCAGCGACAATCCAATTTGCAGGTACTGTGATGCGGGCCAAGGATGACGCCGAACCTGTGAGACAGCGGACAGCATCCGCGCAACTCACACAGTCTATACAGCAGATTCTAAGCGATGACTCCCCATAAATAGGGAAGGTTACCCCACCGGATGGTCGGCTATGCAACAGAAGCCCATCGCCGTGTCCGTGTCCGAAAAGAATACCGAAAGGTGATGCCAAAATATGGCGGCAGTAAGGCGAGGACGGACACGAAAACGATAGTGGAACCGCTGTCGTTAGGTGTACAGAAAAATAAATAAAAAGAGAGAGATAGAGCGGGTGAGAGGAAGGGGGAGGGAGAGAGAAAGAAACTCAAAAATACTACTATATGCTGATGACATCAAAATATACCAATTTATCTTGTCGGTAAGTGATTGTAATATGCTACAGGCAGACCTCAATAGGCTGGTCGCATGGAATAATACTAATCTACTTCCCTTAAATAGTTCAAAATGTGAGGCGATAAGTTTTACTCGTAATAAAAAACCACTTCATTATGGTTATGCAGTAAATGGGGAGTATTAAGACGGGTCAATCAGGTGTAGGATGTTGGTGTAATTATTGATGCAAAACATTTCTTTATAATAAACATTCGTATTATATCAGCCTGAAACGCAGGAAAATATCGATAAATAAATAAATGATAGAATGCATTTCTCACTATCGAATTAACTAAAGAATTTTTGGTTTCATTATTTTTAAAAACCAATAACAGAAGATGTAAATTATCTGCGCACTTTGATCGGAAGTCGATTCGGACATGCGAGATTTTGGAGATTGGTACGAGAAATGGGATCATAGCGAAGGCATTCGAAACCAAAAAAACGAGAGTGATGAGTAGAGAACACATGTGTATTGATCGGTAGAAAAAAACAGGTCTTCGCAGGGCTAAATATAAAAACTGGGGCTGTTCTGTATTCGAACTGTGACTGCGATGTATCTAAAATTCAAAACTAACGACTGAGGTAGAAAAAAAACGAGTGAGTCACGAGAATAAGAAAAAGAAGAAGGTGGTTTGGAAAAGATCACCGGAAGTACAGGAGACGCTTGCGAGACGCTTGCATTGTGCTACACAGGAAATGACCAGACCGGATGAATTCTACAAAACTTTACCTTCGAGAGGAAAGGATCACCGCAGACGTTTTTTTGAAAAATCCGAATCGTCAGAAGTAATTTTTCAAGAATTTCAGAAATTGAACACATGTAGGGAACTTTCCCCTGTCTAATAACATAGAAACGGGGATTTTGACCCCATAGTTTGCGAGCAATTCTTCAGAATCAAAAAAGGGTCTAGACTTGCACCAATTCCTCGTGACTTCCATGTTTGAACTAATAGGTAATACTTCTGGCGGCCTTTTCTTGCAGAATCCTCGCGAATCAAAAATCAACGTACGAATAGTCATCGCAAATGTCTAACACCGACTATATAAAAGCACGCGAAGAGCTTCTTTTTTCACTTTTTTTTTTTTGTTTGTTTCCTTTTGTAAACCAACAAACACGACATTCACTCTCCGCCGCGGCCGGACCCGAGGGAGACTTAGAAAATATTTTTATTAATAAATTGTTTCGGCATATTCGTACGCGTTAAGTAGATTTTTATCAGCGTTACCTTATTTTCGAAATAAATCAACGGCCTGTTGCATGCAAATGTCGCTCACCGGTGTAATACATTATGTTAGGTAATCAAAAGATCTAAACGCTGTACACAGGTCGTAAATATATGGGCACGTTTTTCGGGGCGGACTGCATATTAATGAAAATTTATGTAAAACCCTCGAATATTTTATCGAGAGCAAAATTATATACCTTTGACGTTGTTGTCGACTTTTAGCGAAACAAAATTACAATCTATTTTCATATTGTAGTATAAGGCTCGTGTCCGTGTGAGTGACAGCAACAGCGACTCTGACGCTGATGCACGTTGACACATACACAACGGGGGGGGAGAGAGAGAGAGAGAGAGAGAGAGAGAGAGAAAAAGGGGCAGATACAGGTTTTCTTTAGGGTGCTTTAGAGCTAGTGCGTACCCCAGGGTGTCTCAGTAAATGGGTGTTGTTTCGTCGCTGGTCTATACACGCAATGAGCGGAAGCATATCGAAAATATTCCATTCATCTGTGGCTCGAGAACAGTTCGCCATTACGCCGTCACTGTCACAGGCTGAACAACTTCCAAGCTTTGATCTGCGTTCTATTCCTGACAAGCCCTCGCATTTTGTACAGTTTATTAAAATGCACAAAGTATCGAAAATAGGTGCACATCATTCTAAATGACCCCAGACAATTATTATCGATATCCCAGTATGGTCTGGTAGACGCTGAATTCCGTTTTCATAACTATCATTACATCTAGTCAACGATTCAACCGGCCAGCAAATAGACATTTGCTGATGAAGCTCCTGTTTAAAAAGGCTGGCTCTCCCAGGCTCCCGCCTTCCAACTACGAGAAAACCCTAAGAAAGTGGTGTAAATCGCTACCGGCCGGTTAAAGTCATTGGATCAATTTTTTACCACAAGATAACGAAACAAGTTCATCTGATCTTTGTCTGGATTGTCTGCCCAATTTTTGGGGAGCCAGACCAAAACTAGGCAACCTGTTTGTACACACAAAGGGCTCCAGGAAAACCGTCTGACTCTTTTTTCCTTTCTTTTTTTTCCCCCTCCTTAGAAACCGCAGTCCCTTCTGTCCGTTTTCTGACTGCGCCTATCGTCTTAAGTCCACCATTGATCACATCTGAAGATATCTACCGAAATGAATAAATCTCCAAAGACTACAACGTTAGTGGTACATTCGAGTCGCACTTTCTGACGAGGGGATATAATTCCGCCAAACAAAACAATAACAAGGAAAAAATGAACCGCCTGCAGTTGCACTTTGGGAAGGAAAGGGAGGGTCGAAACCGAAAATCAACCCCACAAAGTAGATTCAACGACTCTAGAAACGTCTAAATAAAATCCAATACCGGGAAGAAGAGTAAACGATTTTTAGACCGGTTTTGAGTCTTCTTTCAGCTTCCCTCCTATGGCAGCCATCAATGCAAAGAGCTTCAAACCAAATTTAGAGCCAATGAGTGCTGGAAGATTAATCTGAAACTTCGATCCATATGATTCTTTTTAACGTTATTACGGGCAGTGGAAAGTAGAATTCAGAGAAAGAACGCCAAAACTCAATGTTACATATCATCCCACACAAAGAGCGACATGTGTACCCCTTATCCAATCGAGCGAAAGACGATATGAACAAATTCATTAGAAACGAAAAATTCCAAATAATAGCCAGGCACAGAACAGAATGGAATCGCTTACGAGAAACCTTTGCCCGATACGAGCCTGGGAACAACAGGGCCCCGCTTTGAGAACACCCAAGCTAAATGTATTGTAAATCTCCCAATAAAGGTATTTTGATTTGATCCAATGATCCAATCGAGCTAAAAGCTTCCAGAATTTTTTATTTACTTGGAATTGATCTGGAGATCACATCACAAAAAATCCAATGCTCGAAAATAAGGACCACCCTAACTGGTAAACCTTAAAATGTTTTAACCCCAAAAAAAAATTTGAGCGATTCGAATATCCTTACAACTTTAGTAGACGGGATGCGGGCGTGAAGAAAATATCACCCATTCGCGGCAGTCGGATTCAGGAAGCACCGAAGCACAGAGAATGCTGTCCGGACTGTGCAACGGAACTCATCTTGAGATCACAAACGCAGAACAACTTTACGGCCGCTGTGTCTTTGGACATTAAGGAGCCATTCGATCACGCCTCCCGGCCAGGGATCCTGAAAGCGGTCGCTGCGTCCGGAGGTCCTTGGTAACTGTACCGCAGTGTTCGAAGCTACTTCGACGCTAGAGAGGTTCGGTACCAGGGATTTGCCCGACATCTCGAAAGGTGCTGTCCACAGGGTTCGGTACTTGGGCTGACCCTGTAGAACCTGCTGTACAATAACATTATCAGCCGACTACTGAAGGAAGCGGCGGGCTACGCGGACGACACCCTCCTGGTGGTTGGCGGCAACTCCGGTCCGGCGTTCTACGAGAAGATAGTGAACTCCACAGCCGCAGTCGTGACGCTGCTGGCCGAGACCAGACTGGAGTTAAACGCAGCCAAAACAGAGATGCTCCTGTTTCGAGATGTCATAACTGCGGCGAGAAATTGAGATGAAGTACCACGGTGTGATGTTAGACGCCGAGGGAAACTGGCTGCCTCACCTGCGGTATATTCACGAACAGTGCAAAAAGGTACTGCCCGTTTTGACGCAGCTGGCCAACGAACTTTTGGGTACAACAACGGGGTCCGAAGGGTAATGGTCAGCGGCTGCATCTTCAGTCTGTACCATTACTGCAGCTCGGTGTACTACCACTGTGTATACGAGCTGCATCACCAAGCAGAAGTGAATAAGAACAAGAAATGATGCGATATCTTGAATCTTCTTTTAGGGAGAGAAATGGATTTCTGGAGAAGAGCAGCCAGGCGGTCAAAGCTGGAAAGTATCCGAAATAAAACTATCAGAAGACAATGGCGGTACAGAATACACTGGTGCACGACATCAAAACCAGACAGTTGATATGGTATGGGCATGTCTGAAAAATTCCGGAAGAACGACTGCCAAGGAAGATCATCGAATGGTTTCCCGATGGACGAAGGAAGAGAGGCTGTCCCAGGAAGAGCTGGACCGCTGGGGTAGCAGAGGACATGAATCTACGTAACATACCAGAAGGTCTCTGGATGGACCGAGGAATATGAAGGATGGTCATCGGAAGGCGACATTCGCCGTAAGCCAATTGCATAGACAGACAGATAGATAGATAGATAGATAGATAAGATGCAACGCATTCTGTACAGATCTGATGAGAACGCGCCGATTCAACATTATAGACTCAAAACTGTTACCTATGGAACCAGTACGGCGCCCTTCTTTGCAACACCATGTTGCACAAAGTTGCTGATGACAACTCCGAGCAGGTTCCAGCAGCAGCAGATTCTATTCGATCAGAATTTTACATGGACGACTGGCTTTCCGGAGGTTACACTGTCGATGAAGCACTCAAGAAACAGCAAGATGTACATCGGTTGCTTGCAAAATCGCATTTTCCGTTAGTAAAATACTCATCGAATTCTAAAATGCTGTTGTCAGCAATTGACGACAACCTCTTTTTTTAATTTTTCTCTCAACCCGAGCTCTGGAATCCGCCCTTTCGAGCGTTCCTTCTGAGACTTCGGGGAGGCTGTTAGGGCTGTCTTAGCCCGCTTCTCATCTTGCCGAAAAATCGGACTAAGTCGAAATGTAGCGAGTTGCTACGTGGGCTCGAACCCGGGATCTCCGGATTCCGAGGTCAGCGCACTATCCACTCGGCCAACCAGACAACAACCTTGTCGAAGCATTATAAACAGTCGAGTTCAACCGTGAAGATACAATTACACTCTTAGACTTGAAACGGATTCAATAACGCGACACCATTGGTACCAAATTAACTTTGAGGTCGCAGATTTGTCAACATTTACAAAACGAGGATTTTTATCTCCAATTTCTCGAGTGTTTGACCCACTTGGAATCATCGTACCAGTAACAACTACTGGAAAAATACTAATTCAAAGTATTTGGCGAGCAGATATTTGCTAGGATGAAAACATCTCTTCTAGCATTCAACTGAAGGTCGAACAATATGTGAAGTCACTCTTTTTAATCAAAGCATCTGAGTCAGATCAGCGACCTTATGTGAACGAATAGATTTTTCAGACGTTAGTGAAAACGCCTATTCAGCAATAATCTATCTTCAGCTCGTACGGAACGGAGAAGTTCATTCCATACTAATATGTTCAAAAACCAACTGAATGAGAGTACTATGCAGAGTTTGGGGACACCAACCTCAGGCGACGATGTGCTTCGCCTGCTGATCTCCCGGTCTTGAAACTCTCTCAGATGTACACGAAGAGGGAATATTCAGTGCCTCTTTATGGAACGGGATCGTCAGGAGGATTTCAGCTTTGAAGGGACTACACAGTGAGGAGGGTGAACGCAAATCACCACCATTGGTCTGGCAGCATGTTGGATCGGAAACAGGTACTCTTGGATGCGTCCAATCTCTCTCTTAATTTATGCAAGTGGTTCAAGAGTTACTTAGGGACATGAATACTCAGCAGTGTCTTCTTTTTCTGAATTACAAGTAAATGGCACCGCCTCGAGTCAGTGTCCACCCATTCCGCAGACCATACTTTGGCTAAGCATTATGTAGAATTATTTTTGATATACTTCCTCCCTTTGCTCTTAGTTTCATTTCTTCAGGATACTGGCGCAGTTAGTTTAAGGTCAGGTTTTTCTTGCATATAATATACTACTTATATTGCATCAGTAAATTGATGAGGAGCATCTATGTTACAGTCAAATCGTAAAATCCGTCATATTATGAAATGCCGGCTAAATTTTAGTCTCTCCAGGTTAGATGAGGCGTTTCATGAAATGACTGAAATTTAGCCGTCATTTCATGAATGGTGGTACTCGTATTAGGCATATCAAGCAATAGTTTTTTTTTTTTGTTGGAAACATCGTAATAATATGAAAATTAGGGTATACTCAGAGATTACAAAATCATATTATTTATCGTTTTTGAACACGTTAGAACGTCTCGACTACCTATCGGAAATACAAGTACGCATGCGTAAGCGAGGCTCATTTACTCTTATCATACCGATGTAAAATGAATCCGATTACTTGCAGTAACATGCAACATTCATTCTAAAATTTTGACTTTTTTTTTGTCGCAAGAAGACGTTCCAGCTACAACAACTGCCCTTTGCACAACCGCGATAAACCAGGGCGGAGACACTAGGAAGCCATGATCGAGGGTTTTCGAGATGCCACTGTACGAAAAGATGTGTCAGCAATCGGTGCATCTGTCGGAAGAAGTGATTCTTGTGCAACAGCAAATGCCATGGCAGCAGCTCATATTGTAATAAGTAGGCCTAACGTTACCAATACGGTAGTATACATTATCAAAAGACGACTGCAAGATAAGAAATTCAGCGCGATTTACGAACTTCAGTTTTCATTTTTTTTAATAATGATTTCAACCATTTCTGTGCTACATTTTCACTATTAATGATTTGCCTGAGAATCGAAACATATTTCATGAATGCTGAGACATTTCACAAACGGTCTAGGCACTTCGTGTAATAAATGAAATTTTGAACGATTGGCCTAAAATCATTCGGCATTTCATGAAATGCCTAGGTGTTTCATTAAATGCCTTGATTTCACGATCTGCCTGTAACATCTATACACTGCATGCAGATGCATCGGTACATGCATATGTCTTATGGCTATACTGAGCACGTTCCACACATCGAGTTGTGTTACAACTGCAATCATTTTACGAATGATCTTCACCATTCGATAAATTCACAGAACCGACTACTTACAATCCACGGCTATGGTGTGACAAACAATACAATTCCATCAAACCCACCTGAAACACAAGAAATTCGAAAAAAATTAAAATCATTTCGAAAAGCAAATCAATAGGTATAATATCAGTATAAAGCATCCCCATCATACTGGTTCTACAACTCAATCCCTACAAATTTACGAATTTACAAATTTTCATGTGTCCTCGCGTACCTACAAAGTGCAAAAAAAAAAAAAATTCCCCATTTTTGTTCTCAAACGCGAAGTCGAATCAACACAGGAAGATGGGAGAACCTAAATGATTACGATCCACGTCTTTCCTTAATTTAAGAAATTTCTCCTCTCCTCCAAAAAAGGTTTTAAAAGTTTATTGTCAGTAAACTGGCAACCGCATGCAGGTACATTGGTACATGGATATATCACTGAACACGCACACAACTGAAAACGATAGCGAATATCATGAGAAGCAACAAATTGCCATGATGACGTCATCGTAGTCACATTCTCTATATTAGTCGTCCAGTCTCGGTATCGGTCGGTATTCTCAATGTTGCTCAACGACCATAGTACAGGAGATAAATGAGAAATCGAAAAATTTTGGGCGCCAAAAGCGGATTTTGTTTAAAAATGTCAGGCTAGGTGTGAGAAACGACGTATGAAAGACACCGCCCTCAAAAAGCTGTGCTAACTTTTCTGTGGCACGTTTTAGCCACCCGAAATCAGTTTTTTGCTAATATTTCAGAAGGTTAAAGTTCTATAAAAAACATTTTCAGACAAAAAATATATTCCTCGCAAAATTTTCTTTATACTAATGTATTTGAAGTTGAGTATAGTCCGCATAGTTAGCCTGAAGATATCATTGAAAGTAGTCACGGTTTTGTGACGCAGCGTCCGACTATGCTTCTAGTGGTGGTGGAATCTTGAAGTATTTACGCGCCCGAGTAGACAGAGTACGCGTGTACATAACAAACTGACTCCAGTAATCACAAAAATTTTCAACTTTATCCGCGAGAAAGACGCAAGTCCCATGGAAATTATCAGAAATAGTATTACTATTCGAAAAAAGGCGATAAAACAGACATAAACAACTACAGGCCGATAAATTTAACTTCTAATTCGGGGAAAATTTTTGCAAAAGTAATCAAAAACCGCATGTACCTCATTCTGGATTTCAGTCGAAGCCTTGAATAGGCAGGCTTTCAGAAAGAATACTCAACAGTAGACCAGATCTTTGTTATAAAGCAAAATAATCGAAAAAACGAAAGAATTTCTATTTCTCACGCGTTTACATTAATTTCTAGACACTGGCCCTTGTACCATGCAAAAGATCTCATTTTCCTCTTCCGGGTGATGTCATATCTCTAACCTAAAACGGCCAAAAAAGTGATACTGGCCGTTGTTGCATTAAGGTACCGAAATATTCTACTACTTCGGCATGACAATAGGATATAGAGGGATAGGGTTTTATGTTCATAGCAATCTGTGCGAAAAAATATTGGAAATAAAAGGAATACATATCTGAAAGAATAGAGGTACTAAAATTGAAAATGAAAGGCTGTACAAATTTGTCAATTATCCAGGTAAATGTCCCCGCATTTAACGCGGAAAAATCCGAAGTTAAAAAATTTTACAATCTGTTAAATCGAACATACGAAAAAGAGAAAGAGTATTTCACGATTATCATGGGAGATTTTAATGAGAAAATTGGAACAAGTAATCTAAAAAGAAACAGTACAGGCAAATTTGCAATTCAAAAGACCAATAAAAATGGTGGAGGAATTACTAAACTTATGGGAAAACACAACCTGAAATTAGTATCGACTTTCTTCCAGAAAAATAAAAAAAAAGAGATGGTTGTGGAAGCTAAAGACAATAGATTATCTCTTGAGCTACAGACGATGGCTACAAAGATGAGTGAAAGTCAAGAGGTGAGGAGTGACATTGCGGGAGGATTTTGTGCCAACTGCCCTCGCAGAAAGAATAGAAAAACTAAAAAATTGTTGCAAGAAGGGTGACAAAGCAATTTGTAATGAACACATTGTTTTTCTTTGTGAAAAATGTTTTGAAGACGAAATATAGGCCTAATATGTAATGTTGGTCATGTAAATGTAAAAATTTAACGTATCATCTACTTCACTACCTAAAGTTGTTATATTCCATTCAAAATACATATGTGAGAAAAATGCTCATTGCGCGTGCATCTGTGTAAGTATTTTTGACGCGTGTTATGCCGGGTTAGTTACGCACTCAAAAATCACCTGTCTATAATTTAAATACATAAATAGATTAAAATAAACAAAAAAAATTACAAACCATGTCAGCGAAAAACATTGCCGCTTCTGATCAAGTAGTATAAAAAATATCTTCCACAACAAGAGCCAAAAGTGAGTTTACATGACTCGGGAATTGCTCACTCGCTACGCTCATTCGCAAACTTTACCTCGCCATGTAAAAACTCACTTTTAACTCTTGGTGTGTAATATATGTACTATTAATGGCTCAAACTTTTCACATGGATGTTAATCACCACAACTGGTTGGGATATGACCAGAGCATTGTCGGGTATGTGGGACCACGCTGGTCGAACAGTGCCTAGAACAAGGTCTACTGGAAAAAAGTGGTGAAAGCTTATGCCCGTAGGTGGATAGATTAGACTGCTGCTTGCCCACATTTGTTAACTATGAAACCAAGGGTGCAACCAAGAGCTAGGGAGTTATAGCCCCCTCCAAAAATTCTTCGAAAATTTTTCCAAATCAATTTTGAAACGAAAAAGATGGATGCCGATGGCTTCATGCGGTTACATTGCGTTCGTACAACTTTACAGCTCATGAAAATAGGTAGGTACCACAAGGTAGGTGCTAGAACGAGCTTTCACCCCTGCCCAAGTTTTTCCCCCTTAATTCTAGCCCCCACCAAAAAAATGTCTGATTGTGCCCCTGTATTAAACTGTATAAGCTTTAAAAAAAAACGTATTGTATACATTCGCGTGTAATCAAGCTGTACAAAAAAAAAACAAATAGACGTTGGTCAGGGATCGGCACAATGAGACCTTGTTGTGGCTCTCATTCGACGCTCTATATCGGCCCCCGTTAACTGCTAGGAACTCAGCTGCCGTTTTCCGAACTCTGGGTTACTTGACACACGGACGCAGAAGTTGGAACAGTGATCGTGAGCTTTTCGGGATCGTGAGTGTACACAACACGTATTCTCGGAACAAAACGGAACGCCAACATTTCCGGGGCAACTCGACCCGAAAATTACGTTAGACTTTTTCATTCGCGGCAAAATTACACGAGGGAACGCGGCGGCGGTGGCGGCACCGCTGAGAAGGTGCACCGTCGGATCCGCGCCCGTGCCCTGGTCGGTGACCTCGTCTTTCTGGCAAACTGTTACCGATCACGAAAATTCGAATACCTGCGTCAGGCGAAAAAAGTTTACGTTACAGTTTTCTCTTTAATTCGCGTATGAAACTTTGTAAATCGAACAATTTGACTTTTCCCGCTTCCCTGCGAGAAAGTTAACGCGGCGTGCGGAGGCTGAAGGGGTAACTTTACTCACTCGTGTACACGAATAATATGTGTACGTGACTTCGGGCTCGAACGTTTTCAGTCAAACAAATTCGAATACAATTTTTCGGTGTAGAAATAAACGCTATACGAGTGAGGTGTATGGACTCGTAGGGAAAACTGCCTCGAGCTCGATAACCATCAAGGCCAGCGTCCTGTTATATGTCCGCGGAACTGGAGAAAAATAAAGGGAAGTAGGTTCTCGAAATTAATGAAATGCCACGTACACTGAAAGACCACCTCGTCAAAAACAAATATCCGGTTCATATCGTTTGTAGATCGAATAAACTCCGAACTATGATTCTTTGAAGATTGACCACATCAAAATGAATATCTCCTTATGAACACGATAGTTAAGACGTCATAACCATACGCGCACTTCAGCACGCCACTCTAAATTTTCTTGACATGGATCTGTCTTATCACTGGCAGTACAGGCAAAATATCTGCACAAAAAAGGTGAATAGCAGCGGATTTTGTTGAAAAATGTCAGGCTAGATGTCAGAAACAACATATTAAAAATCCCGCTCCCAAAAAGCGGTGCCAACTTCTCTGTGGCATGTTTTAGCTCCCCAAAATCAGTTTTTTGCAAATATGTATTTCAAAAAGTTGAAGTACTAGAAAAAAGGTTTTCAAACAAAAAATATTCCTCGTAAAATTTTTTTTAAACTGATGTATCTGAAGTTGAGTATAGGCTGCATAGTTAGCCTAAAAATGTCCTTGAAAGTAGTCAAATTTTCAATTTTTCATAAAAACAAACAGATTTCCGCGAATATCTCGAAATTATCAACTCCTACAACAGGAAAGTGTGTGATAAAAGAAAAGATTTCCCCACCAGGGATGCCAATAAGTATGTAGCGAAATTTCCCGAAAAGCCCGATGTCCCGCCCAAATTTTGAAATAAGATTTTTCTTATAAAGCGAACATTACAGTTTTTACAGTCAAGCGGGCCCGGCTGAAACTCGGTTGCCGCCGACCCTACGTATACTACCATCGGCGGGGATTTCTTCCGTGACAAGTCACGCTGTGTGTCGAATCACACTGAAAGAACAATCCAGTAATGTTTCCAAAAAAAAAAGGTAATGGTTAATGAGATCCTGGGACAACACTCAAACACATTTACCATTCCCGACATAAGGCAGTAAGAGGTAGAAAATAGTGTTAGAACTGTTTCTGGGTAAATCTGTAACCATTATATTCCATTAATTAACGGACTGAGAGAAATACAATGATCATTCCTGTATGGGTCCGTACCCGTTATATTCCGTTAGTTAACAGATAAAGAGCAACACAGTAATTATTCCTGTTTGAGTATGAAACGCTTCACAGCAACCCATGAATCATTAAACAGACTTTTTGTAATCATTACTGAAGAACTTAGGGACCCCGTGTAGATTGTGATATAATGATTGAGCGAAAGCACAGCAATGATTACATAGTTCTTTGTTAACCATTGCTGATCTGGATACGTCGCTATTCATGTGTCGTTTTGTAAGCATTCATGAATTCTTTGTTAACCATCGCTGATTTTGGTACCTAGCTATTCACGTGTCCTTTTATACGCATTTATGAATTGTACGGGAACCATTCACTTCTTTCTGGAGTAGTGTTGCCCCTCATATGCATTCATTGCTAAGAAACAATGGTCTCATAATTTTACATAGACCCGAAAACTGTTGCCCATACAAAATTAACTGAGCGTTCGTGGCCTGCCTGAAAAATATCGATTCTGAAAAAGAGAGGGGTCTCTTCATTCACTTCAGAGTCGCCTCAATCACTACTGCTGGCAAATGTGGCATTAGAACGAGTCTGATCACTTTCTCGCATTCTTAAAAAGCACGTGATAGTGATACCTTTGTCATTCCTCCACTCGAACAGCAACTACTTACAGTCCGCGACTTTTTGTGAATTCCAACAATATCCAGGGACACAGATCACAAAACACGGGTATCTATCTACATTATACATATAGGTATACGCTAATAGAGTGTAATTTTGGATAAAAGGAACGCTTATACTCGATCCGTAGTAGTGAAAGTGCGGGCAAAGCGAGTACGAGTATGTTACCAGCACCGTTCATTTTAATGTTGTCAGAAGCAAAGAATACAATAACTGATGCATAAAATTACTTACCAATATTCTCAGAATCCATTACATAAGTATCTGAGCAAACTATCACGAAAATTAATAAAAAAACTGAATTGCAACTAAGGTACACGTACACTCGCCTTGCTAGTCAGAAACAGCATGCGAAGATGAAAAAGCTTATTAACCACTAGTGCAAAATGATGGCGCCAGACACTTCAGTAATCTGACTTTGTTATATACGGTGCTCCAGCAAATTATCATGTCCTGCAGCTTCCTCTGTAACGGCTACAACACTAAACAGTAACGGCTACAATGTCAAACAGTAGCCATTACCGTGCATATCAGTATCCACTAAATCATATTCATTGTTGAGTACCAGCAGTGTAATGTCTCCTGTACATTTCAGAATGAGGGAATGGATACGATGTTCACTGCATTGATTATTGTATTCTAAAGGTAATCTGTGCATGACTACATCTCATTATGTTTACAGACATTGTACATGAATCATTACTGAACAACTCAGTAAACGTTTTTTAATACTCTGGTAATAATTAACTCCTTAGAATGATTCCGGGACAATTCAGCTCTCAGTGCCATATGCACCATAATGATTGCCGGAATTCATTAAAAATTGCATTTCTCAGACTCCATTACTGAATTTACTGGAGTAGTTACTGAATGTACCAGAGCAGTTAATGAGCTGTTCTTTCAGTGCAAGAGTACACCACGTCACGGTTCCACAGTCTACAGTAATGGAGGAATTGTGTGCCTCTGTAGCCCGTATGGCCTCGACATAGGTTCGATTGACCATCGCGGTTACGGGGTGAGGGGGCCGACGGTAGCCCATCATGCGGATACGTCATCCATGACCATTATCCGCATAGAAGCTACGCCTCCTCCTCCCGCAGTGGGGCAGTAACCTGGACAGCGTGAAGTTGGATCCAACATTGTTGTAACGTTTCTTTCGTTCGTTGTGTAGGTATACACTTTGTGAACTTGGCATGGAATTCGTAATGGGTTAAAAGCATTCGCGTTGAGCCCCAATTAAAAAATTTGATTTTTCCTTATCGTGAGGGTTTTCGTCCGTGGCATTTTTTCATGAACGACCCGAAAACAGAGTGTCCACAAAGAAATGCCGACATTTGTCTCCGGTCATACCTTCCTGCCTTACGACCGGAGGACGTGCTTAGATCGCAATATCGGCGTATGTGGCCGACCAAGAAAAGCCCAGAAAGCCTGAGGAAGCATCCCGAGTAGCTAACAAGAGACCTCTCAGGCGTGGTATTGCCAGGGAAAGGAAGGTGGTTACCCAGATCACGTGTTAACCCTCTAATGCGTAATGTATCATGTATGATACATCTACATTTTCACCGAAAAATCGTATATAAAATGAATAAATTTACTCAATTGTGATTGTAATTGCTTCAGGTATATCCTAAATATTTTTTAAAAACCTTTTGAAAATATGCTTCGGAGTACACAAGGAGGTGTCGCTGCAAACGTCAAATTAGCCTATCCAGTGGCTGTTATAGTCTGGGAAAAAATTCTCGGAGTTGCAGGGCATTGTTACCTACGTGTTCCAGTACTGGGCCTATCACAAGCAGCCAAATGCGAACTCCAGCCAATCAAAATATATGTGTGTATCATATATGATACGTCGCGAAAGTGATTTCGTACCGCGTGGGAGGTTGTTTGCTACTCGCAGACGAAGTTGGTAGCTACTCTATACATTAACTATCCGGAGAACTGTTGTCGAGCCAACTCGGGTAAGCTATTGTGACAAGGCTACTTCTACCACCCGTAACTCTTGCTTTCTTCTACAGGGTTAGTCAGTTTAAAACGCAGCATAGGAAAATCCCGTTCGCTGCGTGTTAATGTGACTAGACCGACGTGGTGCGTACACTCGTATTATGATAAGCCAGTGCAACGACAGAACTGCTTAGTCAGTTTAAAACGCAGCATGAAAAATCTCGATCACGGCGTCTTAAAGCGTACTCGGTGCGTCTCTTATTTTTTTTAAAACAATGAATTAGTGAAGGGTACTCGGTGCGTTTCTTATTCAATAATCATCGGGGGGAAATCTCCAATGATTTTCGAAGAATTTCATCGAAAATCTTTGGGAAAATTTTCCAATAATTTTTGAGGAATTTCACTGGAAATTTTCGGAAACAAATTCTGGTAATTTTCGATACAACTAACCTCCAGGAAAAATATTCTCCGAAGAGATTCATCGAAAATCTTCGGGAATAATTTTCGATGATCTTTAAGGAATTTCATGAGAAATTTTTTGGAAAAAAATTCCAATAATGTCCGAAGAATCTCACTGGAAATCGGTAGAGAAATTCGGGAAAATCCCGGATGATTTTTAAAGGAAGTTTTCATCGGAGATGGACAGAAAATCTGAAAATTTTTAAGAATTTTATCGGAAATCTTTTGAGAAAATCTTCAATATTTTCCAACAAAAAACTACTTCTGGAAAATCTCCCAATAACTTTGGAAGTATTTCAAAAGAAATAATTCGCGGGAGGGGGGACTCCGTCAGTTCTTGAACAATTCAATAAAAAATCTCCCGCAGAATTTTTTCGGAAATCTTTTGAGAAAATTTCCAATATTTTCCAACAAGAAATTACTTCGAGAAACTTTTCCGACAACTTTAGAAGTATTTCATAGGAAATATTGGGGGAGGGGGAACTACGTCAGTTTTTGAAAAATTAAATCGAAAATCTTCAGGAAGATCTTCGAGAAATTTCATCCGAAACTTCGGGGAAAATCTCTTAATGATTTTTACAAAATTTCAACAGAAATTTTTGCTGAAAAAATTCGATAATGTCCCAAGAACTGCATTGGAACTTTTTCAATCAAAGAATTGTTTGGCCAATTTTCGAAAAGATCCCCATGACTGTTGAAAAACAACTCCGATAATTTCCGAAGGATCTTACTGGAAATCTTCAGAAAAAATTTCCAATGTTTTCCGAAGAAATTCATTAAAACTCTTCGGGGGAGTTTTTCGATAATTTTTGAAGAATTTCTCAAGAAATATCCGGGAAAAGTTTCCGGTGGAATTTTAAACTGCATAACCATGCAGAAATGATCAAAACTGTTTCTAAAAATTTCTGATGAAATTCATTAAAAATTATCGGAGATTTTTTCCGGAGATTTACAATGAAATTCTTCGGACATTATCGAAAATTTTTTCTGAAAGTTTTTGATAAAATTGCCTGCAAACCATCGGCTGTTCCTCCGAATATTTCCTAGGAAATTCTTCAAAAATTATCGGGAAATTTTCTCGACGAATTTTATAATGTTACTTTTTTGGAAAACATTGGAAATTTATTCAGAAGATTTCTGAGAAGATTTTACAGAAATTATCGTTTTTTTTTCTTCAAAAATTTTCGATAAAATTCCTTAGATGTCACAGGAGAATTTTCCCGGAGATTTTCCCCGGAGGTTTTCGATGAAATTCTTCGGAGAACATTGTACCTGAAGATTGCCGATAAAATTCTTCAAAATCTGTCGGGTTTTCCCATGAATATTACCTGTGAAATTCTTAAGAATGATCGGAAAACTCCCCCGAAGATTTTTGAAAGAATTCTTTAGAAAACAGAGATTTCTCGGAAATTGTCCCAAAAATTTTCGATAAAATTTCTTAGAAGTCATCGGAGAATTTTCCCGAACATTTTTCGTGAAGATTTTCGTTGAAATTCTTCAAAAACCACCGGAGTTCCCCCCCCTCGAATATTTCTTAATCGGAACATTTTCTCGAAGAATTTTAATGAAATTCTTTGGAAAACATTGGAAATTTTTTCTAAAGACTTCCGTTGAGATTCTTCGAAAATTATCGGATTTTTTTCCCTTCAAAAATTGTTGATGAAATTTTTCGAAAATCATCGGACACTTTCCCCGCATCCCCGAGAGTTATTTTATCCTTTAGAAAGAATGAGAAACGCACCGAGTACGCTTTAAGACGCCGTGATCGAGATTTTTCACGCTGCGTTTTAAACTGACTAAGCTGTTCCCACGTTGCACTAGCTTATCATAATACAAGTGTACGCACCGCGTCGGTCTAGTCACATTAACACGCAGCGAACGGGATTTTCCTATGCTGCGTTTTAAACTGACTAACCCTGTATGTATTGTGCTCGCTTTCCTGGAACGCTGGAACCCGACGAACCCTGAGCCTACTCCTTAGAGATTCCAATCATTAGCAATTTTGCGATCGATTTTAATCGAAAATCGATCATCTAAAAAAACGTATCAATCGATTAATCGGGAGGAAAAATTGATTTTTAGATTAATCGATCATCGATTTTTAAATTACAACTCAACGCAAACTTTCTTTGTTGAAAATGATGAAATATCACGTAAGAAGATTTATTACTAGGGATGGGATTTTTATGTCACAAAAATCGTGTTTTATGCGCATAATTTATGTTTTTCGCGGTCTGAAATATGTCAAAAATATTCCTAAAAATCCGACAATATGCCAAAATATATTCGATAAAAGGGGGGCAATATGGGTATAAAAATTCAGGGTTTTTGAAGGAAAACAATAATGCGACAAAATAAAAACGAAAGCTTCATTCATTTATTCGAAAAACGTAAAAAAAAAAAAAATAAAAAAAAAAAATATTTGGGAAGAAGTTAATTCCATAGTCTCCCACTTCCATCACTAGATGGAACCCATAACTTGAAAACGTTAAAAATGCAGTTAGGTCACTGGTCACTTTCGAAGTACACTCTCCTCCCTTGTACGCAAAGTGTGCATTTTTTCACAGTTAGAGGAATAATTGCAAATAAAAAATCATTTTTTTTCTCCCAGGAGCAGATTTCGACAAAAAGTCAATTTTTTAATTTTTTTGTCTTTCATATGTGGATTTTTGAATATTTTGCGAAAAATGTCGTAGAAATGGAAAAAAAGAGTAATGGGTAAAAAGGCCAAAAACATGTAAATTTATGCTTCTTACGAAAAATATGTAGAATTGGGCTCATTTTACTCGGAATTTTATGATTCGCAAAGATATTGTAAATATTCCTATTGGCAATCAACCAAAAAAAAAATGTAAAAACCTAAAAATCCCATCCCTATTTATTACAATAATTTTGACCGCACTTCATCTCGGAACAATGAATGAAAAGATCATACCACACTCACAGTTTGAGTTTTTGAGTCAACTTTAAGTTATCAGCTTACTATTTCAGCAAAAATAGTAAAAAGATCAAAAGTCGATCGTGGAAAAATAAAATGATCGATTTTGAATAATCAAACGTTGATAATCGAATCAAAAATCGATTTTTTAAAGACCGATCAATCGAAAATTATCGATGATCGATTTATGATCGAAATCACTACGTACTTTTTCCTCGGTATGCTTTACTGGAAGCCGGTGAACCCCGAATCTCTCTCTACCGCTTGTCCCCCTTATCGCTGTCAGCCATTCGCGGCCCCCTCTGTATGTATACATTTGTCGTCGTCCGCGATCCGTACCTCTTCTTTCGTCGCCGTCATCCGTGACGATTCCACCGTCGTGTTTTGTGTATATTGTGTAAATAACTTGCGAATACAACTATCTGCACCTCAACCCCCTCCCCGTGTTATTTCGGTATCGAAAGATGTCTGCATCCTGGAATTTACGTTCCCGCACGGTACGTAACCCACGTTCCCCCGGAAAAGGCGTCTCGCTGGCCCCCGAGGTCCTGAAATGCGAGAAGTTGATTAGCAACGTTTTTAATGTCCTTGTTTTCCTATCCCGTCTGGTCCTGAAGATTTCCCCACCTTTAGCTTGAGCAGGGTGGAGAAAACTTCTTCCAAGAACGAAGGGATTGTGTTTCCTTCCGTTTTCCCTTCGTATCGCATCATTACGTAAAGGATTTCTCGACATATCGCCCTTTGTAACTATTCGTAATACACACTCATTCGGGGTGTACAATCACGCTATTTATTTAGTACCTGAGGCTGGGCAGGAAGTAGAAACACGACTGAGAACTCCTCCTGAATCTGTCACATACCGAATAATCTGCGCCTATATTAGTGCCGCAGATATATACGTGGCCATCAATCGAATATCGCGAGCTGGGTAATGTCTTTTCTTTTTTCTTTTTTTTTGCAGCCCTTGCCGTTGGTACGATTGAATAATCTCGATTCCTGTGTCGTCCTAATAGCCGCATTACGATCGCCACTTAGGTGCACAGCTGCGAACACTTTTTCATCCGGACGACCAGACATAAAATGTCCACCGAGTGACGATGCATCTGGGAGACAAGCACGCGTTATAAAAATTCGGGGGGATCTTTTTTATTTTTCAGATGTATCCGATGCGAGCGGGTCAGACTGAGAATTAATCACACCAGTGTGTGTTCTGTGCGACCACCCCTCTGTTCGGTACAGATGCTCACCTCAAGAAAACGCTCCTCGGCGTAATTTTCCCTCCTCTTTCTCCGGCCGCGTGTTTCTCGTCCCGTCTGTAGCGCTGCTCCCGGCCCGGCCGAGAAAGCGAATTCGTGTAGCCGCTTGCTGTCAGCTACATTCGTTTAAAATTAACCGATTGGCGTCCCATTTCTGTCAACCGTGCGCAAACACGAAGGCCGGCCATTATCGGCGACTTAAGCCGCCTGATCCTCTCCGCCGTGCATTTCCGTTTCTCGGAAGACGTAACCCGAGCAACGCGACAATAGCCCTGGCGCTTTTGTTAATTGACTCCAAAGCGCTACCGCGTTTTGGCCAACAAACGTCTTCATTGTTCGCCGGTCGCGGCGAGAAAACGCCGTCGAGATGGAGCGAGCGCGGCCACCGCCGCTGCTCCGGCTCGCTGATTGAGAGCGAATTTTTTTCCTGATAGAAAATGCGGCCGCCGCTAAACGGGGATTTGTAAAATTATACGTTGGTCAGCTTGCAAGAGAAGGAAGAGAAAATACAGGGAAAAAGAAAACAAATGAACGGGTGCAGGAAGATCAAACAAGGCCTCAAAACTTATAACATAACAGTAAAGATTGTAAAAATGTTGACTGCAAGGGACTTGCCAGTGAAGAAAGGTCGTGTGAGCTCGACAGTGCATTAAAGTCAATAAAGTGGGATATGATTGGGTTATCAGAGGTGAAGCAAAAAGGAGAAAGGTTAGTAAAAAGGATAAAATCTGCTTGATAAGAAGCATGTGAAAGACGTAATTGAAATTATAGGTATCTCTGAAAGATTAGCTATACTGAAAATTAACATTTGTGAAAATATATCAGTCTCCATCTTCCAGGTGTATGCTCCAAATCTTTCAGCCAATAAAGAAGATATCAAAGAATTCTACGATACTTTAGATGAATACTTCAACGTACATAAAAATGAGTATAATCTAATAACAGGCGACTTTAATGCAAAAATAGGAAAATAAGATCAAAGCAATATAGGAGTGGATCCATGGGCAAATGGCAAATCTAATAAAAATGGTAACAAAGCAATAAAATTTTCAAACGAACATAATCTAAAAATTATAAATACATTTTTCCAGAAAAAACTTAACAGAAGATGGACCTGGAGGTCACCAGACGGTTTCACCAAAAATGAAATAGATCTAACATTATCTGATAGTCTGAACATTTTCACTGATATAGGAGTTGTAGCTAAATTCAATTTTTCGTTAGACCATCGGCCTGTTAGGTGTAAGAAAAGACAATGGCCAAAAAATATAAAAGGCATCTCTCTGGGAATGTGGATACCTATCCACAAAAGAGGAGTAGCAAACGAAACACTGAAATTGGAAATCCAAAATTTAGACTGGAACGATACAGACCTCTCTAACTTTCAAACAAAATACGATATGTTAATAGAGAAATTAAAATTGATAACCAACCCATTCGGTATTAAAAAAGGCTCAATTAAAACAGATGATAAGCTTAGCAGTGACACCAAGAATCTGATTAATAGGCGCACGCTACTCAGACAGAGAAATACTCTCTCTAATAAAGATCAGATTGAACTGGCAGAAATTAAGAAATTAATTAAGAAGAAAATTAGAGAGGATATTCATAGGTTCGAACAGGAAATTGCTGAGAAAATTACTGAGGATACGTGGTCCACTAAGAAAATCAAAAAAGCTCTGAGCAGGGGCAAACATCTACTTCCACGAATTAAAGATAAATCAGGTCAGTCAGTTACCAATAGACTAGGAATAAATAAAACAGTCACAGAATTCTATAGGAATATATATAAACCAAGTCAAAACCAGTGCACTGAGGGCCAGTGGAGGGGACACGTGACCAATCGAGACAACGTCTCCAACATTAAGGTAAAAGAGGTGATGGATATGATCAGAACTCTCAAGCCCAGCCGGGCCCCTGGCCCGGATGGGATTGAGAATGAAGTTCTGAGAATATTCGAGAATACCTTAGCGCGTCCGCTGGCTTCCCTTTTTAACTATGTTCTCTCCTCAAGACAGGTGCCAAGCCAGTGGTTGACGTCGCATATCATTCTCCTCCATAAAAAAGGAGATAGATCGGACATCAACAACTATCGACCTATCAGTTTATCATCAAATATCTGTAAACTGTTTATGAAAATTATCAAAAATAAAATCTACAATATTCTGGACGCACAACAACCTGTTGAACAAGCAGGATTCCGAAAAAACTTTAGCACCATTGACCATATACATACCCTCAACCAAATGTTGGAAAAATCAAAAGAATATCAAATGAATTTGGCCTTAATGTTTGTCGATCTTAACAAAGCATTTGACTCTCTATACCACGAAAATATCTGGACGGCATTAGCCAAACAAGGAGTGCCTCAAAAATTTATAGAACTTCTGGCAAACGTATACTCAAAATCTGAAGCGTATTTAAAACTAGACAAAATATCCGATAAAATTCAATTTGGTAGCTGGGTCAAGCAGGGTGACCCTCTTTCACCCAATCTGTTTAACACAGTATTGGCAGATGTTTTTCGACACATTAACTGGAAAGGAAAGGGAATCAAAATTAGAGGATCACTATTTGAGACAACCAAAGACTTAAATAATCTAAGGTTCGCTGATTATATTGTTATCATAGCTAAGAACTTCGAGGAACTGAAGACTATGGCCGAAGACCTGAGAAGAGAGAGTAGAGAAGTGGGATTATCCATCAACTTCTCTAAAACAAAAATTTTGACTAATATTACCCCTCCCCTCCCCCCCCCCCCCCCCCCCCCCCCGAGGAAATAATAATTGATAACCACCTCATTGAAATTGTTTCTGAATACAAATATTTAGGGCAAATTGTATCATTTGAAGATAAATCGGGCAAGGAACTGAAAACTCGCAGGGCTAAAGCTTAGCGGGCTTTTTGGGGAGAACAAATAATCTTAAAATGTAAAATCAGTTTAAAAACAAAAATTAAAGTTTTCGAAAGCACGGTGATACCAGTGTTAACCTATGGTGCTCAATCATGGGCATGTACTAAAAAACAGATCCAAAAAACTACGATCAACCCAAAACACAATGTTGAGAAAAATTTTAAATATAAAATTGAAAGACAAAATTCGTATTTCGGAAATTTTTGGAAAAAACCAATGCTAAACGGGTTGACAGTATAGTTCGTTCTCTCAAACTTAAATATGCAGGCCATCTCGCTAGGGAATCGAACTTCAGATGGAATAAAATTACAACAAAATGGACTCCCATGCGGAAACGCAGAAGAGGGAGGCCGGCAACGCGTTGGGTTGACAAGATTGGTCAGGTGGCTAGTCCGAAGTGGCTGGTCACGGCCCAAAATAGGAAAAAATGGGGTGAGCTGGTTAGGGCTTATGCCCAAAAGGGTTGACTGAGTGCTGAGTGGTTGGCGGGACCAGTACCCGTCCACCCCTACTAATACTACATGTATATATATAAGTACCAAATATTACGCGCTGTGTCAAAGCCATAAATAATGTAACAAAGGCCAATGTCAAAAAAGTGAGTTTTGAAAAAACGAGATTGAAGTTTTAAGGTTTCTTTCTATCGTATATCAAAAAAGAACGAATAGTGCTAGAGGCTTGGGGCTTGAACCATTGATCTTAAAATTTTCTCTTTATTTCAATGGTTTTTTTTTAACGAGAGCATTAACCTAATAGGCCGTATGCATAAAAATTAAGCTTTAACGTCAGAATATTAAGAAACTAAAACATTAGTTTTTTGAAAAGAAAAAAAGTCCGAAGTTACCCCTTTTCTGGATAATTTTTAGACTACCACTTTTTGTCATCTGGAGGGTTCAAAATTAAAACTAAGCAGATTTTAACCTATGTAGTGGTCAATTACAGGTCAATACAAGAGTTTTCAAACCACCTTTGTATCACATATGTTTGGGAGTTACAGGGACTTACAAGTTAAAAACTGTCTGAAGTAACCCCAGATTACGGTAATTCTTAAGGATAAGGAAATGGATGGACGAGGTGGAGGCCAGTTTTTAGTATGCGAAGAAGTACAGGGTGTCTAGCAGATTTGAAAATACAAAATAATGGACTTGTATTGGACTTTTTCATATGCCTGATCACTGCTAAGAAAGACAGGCCTATGCAAATGTGTTATCTAATCGCTAAAAGGATTTTGCCTTTCCAAGAACTGACCCATTTTCAAATAATGCATCCAGTCAAGTTTTTCGCAACATTAATATAATTATACATATTTCCTTATTTTTAAATTTGTTATTAAACCAATATTAAAATGATTGTAGGTACTTTTATTTGACTTATTGGACTATTTTTCGAATATTCGACTTTTACCGGATTTATTGGACTTATTGGACCGGTGGACATCCTGAAGTACCTGATCAACGAAGGTACAAATATTTTCAACTTGATGTGGATTAAATGCACTTTTCTGCACGGTACAGAAGTGAAGATGAATTGATACGATAATAATGCTTGATTTTGATACGCAGCCTTTTTGCGACTGAAGTGCATCTATAACTTATGACTGCAATTATTTATATTTCAAGGCGCCATAGAGTCATCAGACTTGACACGTCTAAGAGCGAACTTACGAGCCGCCCTTTTAGTGCGCCTGCCATTTCATTTTTCGTATAAACGGCGATCAAAAACCATATATACCTATAATCGATAAGTTAAACCGCGTCGGTAAGTCTACATCAGATTCCAGCTAATCGAAACGCGAAAACGAACAAATAATAATGAAAAAGTTTGAAAACGAAACACTTTTTTTTTTCTCGTTCGAACCAGAAAGAGTATCATGTTCTGGCTTTATTCCAGAACGACGTGAAGCTTTAATTGAATTTCACTCGAGCGTTCAAAAATGCCGAGAAGAAATCGACGTTATATTTCGCCGCCGAACACAACACAAGCTCATGAAACGATTCTGTGGACCAGAAAAAAAAAATCGCAGGTTAACCTTCTACCTGGAATACGTCTCATCGCGTCGCTCGTTCGACTTAAAAATCGTGTAATTTTAATTGAAACCCCGCTAACTGTTGTAAAATACTCGCAGGAGACTTCATTTGTCATCAATGTGCCGACGACGAAGTTGGTGGAGAATATAATCGGCGGGTGGAGGGAGGCACGGTGTCAGTACGAGCAAATTGTTGATATTCTAACTCAAGATGCGCTGTTGGTTCAAAGGAAGTACATTTTATGTCAAGTAGAATGACACATTGACATTGCTCCGTACACATGCAGATGAGTACAACGACCAAGTGTTGAATTCGCATTCAACAGATAGAAGCGCAACAACTGAGGGGAAACATGAATAAAGCGATCATGTTAGTCAGGGAAAACACCGCAACCTTTTAAACAAAATGAAGGGTAAAGAATCAAAACTCTGATTTGCCATTTTACTTCAAGGGCGCAAATAGGCAACATACTGTACACGGATGCAGGAATATCTTTGCTGCGCCTGTGAATGTGGAGTATGTTATACATGTCGCACATTCCTAGGTGCAGCAAAGATATTCCTGCACCCGAGTACAGTACTTCGCTTATTTACACCCTTAAAGTAAAATGGCAAACGTGAGTCTTGATTCTTTACCCTTCATAATCTTGCCTCCGATCAGAAACTGTTAGAAGGCTATGTTTGTTATCCTCACACAACAATACAACTGCATTGCCGGTAGCCGTTCTCATAATCTCCCTCCACTTGTGCTGACAATTAACAGGCGATCGTGAAATGCAGATTTGCTCTCAACCGACCCTTGATTCTCCTCGATTGGTCATTCCAACCACGCTCTGCTACCATGTTGGAGGAAGATGGGAAGAAAACGTGTATAAATACTTTCGTTAAAAGCCTGCGGCACATATTCATTGTTCAAGAGGAGTGTAGTTAGCGTTAGTGGAGTATATTCACCGATGCCAGCGGTAGTTGAACCCCCTGGAACTGGATCGGGCTGCAGAGGGGTCGAAGGGGTGTTGGGCAGCTATTTTTGTACTCCTCGTACTGCAAATGCATTAGCGATCGCCGTTCTCATTGTCTCCCTCCCTTTAGGCTGACGAACAACACGCGAGCGTGGTGGGTATGTGGTATATACTTATTCTGAACGGTCCTTTGGCCAATCAGTCTAACCACTGCTGGTATCGGTGAAGGTACTCCGTTTGTACTATTATGTTCCTCTCAAATGATGAATACGTGCTGGAGGCTTCTGACGAGACTATTTCTACATTTTCTCTTCTCATCGCCCTCCAACAAGAAAGTGTACTCGAATAGGTGCAATAAAATTAATAAGGATCAAATTCAAGATTGAGGTCAACTGTAGCTGACCTTGCCATCAAGAATGTAAATAAATGATCCCAACATAACCCGAATTAAAAACATTTTAATTTGCAAATTACAGTTCTTCGCATTTCTTATGAAATTGGTATCTTGAAATTTTTTCAAAAGTACCCTCAAAACGTTGGGAAAAGAGGGGAATGTGTGGTTTGCAAATGCCTCTGAGAATGACCAAGGTATATAACGGAATCACGAATGCAAAAGGCGCTGACAACTATTCAGTGGCATTGGGCGAAGGCGCCACTATCCTCCAAGCAAAGGTAATGGCGATCACGGTGGTCATTGATAGAAACCAGCAGAAGGGCCTTGTTAATAAGAAGATCAATATCTGTACAGACAGTCAATCGGCTACTAAGGCACTATCTTCACACCAAACTACATCCCTGGTGATGGCGGAGGGTGTTAACAAATTACATGCCCTTGCTCAGGAGAACTGTGTTACCATACTATGGACACCGGGACACTGCGGCATAAAAAGGAACATAATCGCTGGCAAGCTAGCGAAGGAGGGCATAAAAAAGGAACTGGCAACATCCAGGCTGTGTCTTCCTGTAGCATACAGCGTTATAAAATTCAAAATTACGGCTTGGATAAATAAGTAGACGGAAATGCACTGGCGGTTGGCCAGTGACATGAAAGTCAGCAAAGTTCCTATTAGGGCTTGACAGGAAACATGCAAGGCTCATGGTCGGACTACTAACTGGTCATGGGCCTCAAAACACACGTGGTATAAAATGGGAGTGGGGAAAAGCGGCTCTTGTAAGTAATGTGGAGAAGAGGAAGAAACCTCAGTCCATATTATATGTCAATGCCCAGCAATAGTCGGGACAAGACGCGAAGCACTGGGACTAGCGTATCCAGCACTCAGAGAAGTCAAAGGGATAGAGCTCAGTAAAATTCTCACTTTGGCTATAAAAGTGAGGTTACTGAGCTGATTCTTAACAGCGACCCGAGGAATAGTGCAATGGCCTACAAAGTCTGAGCACTCGGCGCATACAGCGCCACCTCACACAAATGGAATGGAACCCTCAGAACGTTGTAATCAAAAACTAACCCTTCACACTGTTTTGCTTGCACGCAAGCCCTTATAGGGGTTGAATTTCTCTTTTTTTTTTGAATAGTGAGGAATTCTGAACAAAAGAATCAAGGAACTTTTACTACTCCAAAATTTGTTTCTCTACATCCTCACCTATCCCTCGATGGGAGATTGTTTTTCCACTCTCCTACTTTCCCCCGCAGAAAACACTCATTTACGATAAAGGGGTGCACAGACTAATAAACAAGGTACATTCAACTACTCGGACTCTGATTATCGGCTTCTCGAAAATAGTGACGAAAGTTCGCGCTTGACTCCCAAGGATAAAATTCTGACTCAGACTCTGAAATCGATTTTTGAAAAATCTGACTAGTGAATCTGACTCTTACTCTAAACTCAGAAATAGTGACTTCACTTCGACTTCCGATTCTGACTCAAACTCCGCTTCCAGATCGCTTTTGAAAATTGTACACCGATTCTGTTACACTGGGTACTTGGTCGACTCGAGGGATTTCAAGTCATAACATTCATTTACTTAAAGTAATTTTAAATTAAATTGTGCATAATTAAGGGGTCACAAAGTTCACAAACGAGTGTAATGCATTTTTTGTTGTTTAGTTTCATTTCATTTTGTTTCGTTTTGTTTCACTTCTCGCCTAAATTTTTTTTGTTTTATTTCAATTTGCTTTTTTTAATTTGCTTTCGTTATGTCTTCTTTTATTTTGTTTTATTTCGCTTCATTTTGTTTCGTTTTGTTTTGTTTCATTTCATTTTATTTTTTTCGTACCATTCAATGTAATTTTATTCAGTTTTCTTTCATTCTGTTTGTGAATATTTTGGTTTGTTTGTTTCGCTTTGCTTACTTTCATTTCATTTAGTTTTTCTTTTCTCTGCTTTTATTTCATTTTGTTTCACTTAGGCTTGATGCCGCCACTCTCTGAACCACTTACGCAAAATGGTCTGTCGAATGTTAACAATCCCATGAAATAAGAGAAAAATTCAAAAATCTGGCTTTTCTCCCCATATAGCGTCTGCTTTAAACTGTGTTGCTTGGAATGGTCATATCAATCCGCCATTTGTGATATTTCTGAGGTAGATATGAAAAAAAGTACTAGGGACCACCTTTACGGAGAATTTGGTGTAAAACAATTTCTTGTTGAACTTTTTTTTTTTTTCTCAATATCCCACAGTACTCTAGATTTTTGAAAGAAATATATATATTTTCTTTTAGAATAGGGAGAGGGCGGAACCCTCTTAAACAACTAGCAGAAGGAGTAGGGATGGAAACTTTTAGTATATTACGACAACACTCCAACAATTTTTACAGTTTTCTCCAGCCTTTTCATTTTCCTATCAGCCTCCTCTCCACTTCCGATCAACATCGCGCAATAAGGCGATCACCTCTCACGTTCCCTTCTCTACGTCAGGCTAGCGTCGAAAAATTGTTCACCCATCGGCTGTTCATTCCCCCCCCCCTCCCCGCTTTAATTAACTTCGAGAGAACATTTCGGTTCGCGAATACAAAAACTTTTCTTGTTGCATTTTGCACAATTGCGGCGGGAAACCTGGAAAACGATAACTGGAAGCGGCGAACTCATCGTCACCGTCTTCACTTTTTCCTTCCAGTTTGGCAAATCCGCACGCCGCGCCGGACAGGATTTTTCCTCGCTCCTCCGCCCCCTTGGCCATTCCGTTCCGTTCAATTTAATCTTTTTCGGGTTCGATTTTCTAGAAAGGAAAAATTTCACCAATTTTCGTGTATAACGGCGAAATACCTTCGGGACTCGACGGACGCGGCGCGGGTTAAACGATTTCGAAAAACTTACTAACGGCGCGGCGTCTTTTTTCTTCGGGAAAATTTTCTCTATACCAGTTAGAAGCCCCGTTAAGGTCCTTTTGTTTTATCTTCGTCCTCTGTTATCGTCGATAATCTGAACTAAACGAGCCCTTATGCGTCTGCCTTTTAATACGCCATAAGTAGTATAAATATAATATCGCGTGACGAGGAAATCCGCGCGCGAAGAGGGACCCCCGAAAATAATAAATACGCGCCGCTGGAGAGTCTCCTCTCTCGACTCGTATCGGCCGAGCGTTTCTGGTTCTCAATTTGTTTCGCTTTATGGCATTCTAGACGAGCTCGAGGAGCTGCGGGGTACCATATATTTGCAATTACCCGGTGACATTAATTTTAATTACAATCGGATCGACGGACCGGGGCTAATCGAGAAACGCATAAATGAATAGTCGACGCGGAATCAGCACCGCCGGATTAATGACCGAAAACCCGTCTCGCCGCTCAAATTGTTATATTGTAGTTTACCACCGGAAATTTGGCTAATATTCGGGGTTCAAAAAGTCATCAGTCGTCTCAATTTACCCCCTGCTAGTTTAATTTTTCGCTTTGAGATCACATCGAGGTTCCCGTGGAGATGTCGAGAACTTACATCCATACGCGACCGTTAGGCCGGGTTGACCATTTAGAGAGGAATTTGCCGCTTGTATGGTCAAGTTCCAAGTGTGGACAGCCCTCCAAGAACAGGGGGTGGGCCAAAAGGTAACTAATATTCTAAAAAAATACGAACAGAGATGCTACAGCTTACGTCAAGACTAATGTGAAAGGGGAAAACTTCAAAATAAGCCGACGAGTCAAGCAAGGGGGCCCCTTGTCCCCAAACTTATTCAACTGAGTATTAGACAGCGCTATGAGAAAATTAGATTGGGAGAAGAAGGACCTAAAAATCAATGGCGAATACTTAAACGACCTAAGATTCGCGGATGACGTAGTATTGACCTCTGAAGACCTGAAAGATTTGGCAGAATGTGCCGAAGAATTCATTTAGGTGTGTAGACAAGCCAGGTTAAGAATAAACGTGAGCAAAACAAAAATCTTATCGAATGCGAGGAAAGAAGCGGTGTTAATCGCAGTAGAGAAAACCGAATGACCGAGAGAAATAGTCTACCCAGAGCAGATAATTCCATTTAATAAAGCGAGAGCAAGAGAATTGTCATACAGAATAAGAAGTGGCTGGAACAACTACTGAAAGTTGAAGGATATCTTCAAAGGAAGACTGCATATCCGGACCAAAACAGAAGTATGGAGAAGCTGCATTTTACCCTCTTTGACCTACGGGGCTCAGACGTGGGCCCTAACAAAATCAAATGCAGAAATACTAAGCGTGTCCCAAAGAGCGATGGAAAGAAGTACAAATATGCTCAACATCAGACCTGCATACAAAATTCAAAATACAAAAATTAGGGCAAAAACAAAAATGCAGAACTTTTGTTATTTTGTAAAGCGAAGCAAGTGGAAATACGCGGGTCACATTTGGCGACAGGGGAATGAAAGATGGAAAAAAGGGTGGGGGATGGATCCAGTATGATAGCAAAAGGAGAAGGGAAGATCCCTCACCCGGTGGAAAGACAAAAAAAACCAAAATGTTGGGCCATAAGTGGAGAAGGCATACCACTGATAGGGAAATATGGAGGGAGAAGGGGGAGGCATTTGCCCTAAAATGGGCGGTGTGCGCAGTAGGGGAAGTGACGGAGGGAAGAGGCCCCAGTAAGCGGGGACGCACCAAACTTCTTTTTGTAAAGGGAATTGTATGCACACCATATGTATATGCTGAATGAAATAAATAAGTGGTCAAGTTCCCCCCCAATACCAGTAATAAGCTCGCTTCAGCGCGTACATCCGCTCACACGCATGTTTACGTGTCCGATTCGATATGCCCGAGCGTACAGGGGAGACCGGGTCAAAATATTGCAGGGGTAAAATATCACAATGTTCAGATCGCGAAATCCAATGAGCATGGCTAAGCAGTTTTGGAGCGTATAACGAAAAATACACGTTTCAGTATAATATAAAGTTCATACAGACGATCACAACTTATTAGTAATAAAAAAAATGCGAAAGCAAATTTTTATGAGTGTTGAAAGCTGTTTACTGTTTTTCTCCCACTATGTGTGCTACCTTGGCGTGGTGCGGGAGCTTAAAGGGAGACCTAAAGACACACAATCAATCAATCAAAAGCATTCAATATTCCCAGCATTGTACATACTTATAACAAACAAAACATGTACCACAGCCAGGG
This sequence comes from Acanthococcus lagerstroemiae, assembly GCA_031841125.1. Lineage (NCBI taxonomy): Eukaryota > Metazoa > Arthropoda > Insecta > Hemiptera > Eriococcidae > Acanthococcus > Acanthococcus lagerstroemiae. The sequence goes on along the minus strand of CM063108.1, from coordinate 34,161,215 downwards.
TTGTGCCGTAGAATAAACTGGCGTAGATTTTTTCATTCTACGCGTAGAATACATCATATAGAATGAATGGCTATTCTACACAATCTACAGTAGAATGTGTAGAATGCGTAGACTGACCAAAAGAAGAGTGACAATTGAAACATCTAAACAAAAAATAAATCAATTTTATTCCTCATTGGTAAATGATTAAGCTTCAAGAAGCTTTACAAAAATATTAGTTAAAACCTAAAATTCAGAATTTTGACAGGCATTTCTTATTTCAAGACAGTTTTGTAGGAATATACTGATTTTTTCGAACGATTAAGTTCGAGACGATCACGCGCGCTGTCATGCACGTAACTCCACTGAGAAAAGACACGTTCAAATTGAGCCGATGAAGCTGAACTCGAATTTAGTTTCAATGCTATTACTACTGCCAGTTCTTTGTGGAAGGGCAGCATGGCCTTCCAAAAATCTATAGGATGATTAATTATAAATCCATTTGGGTATCATTTTTTTAAAATGGATTCTTTTCCCACAAAAGTGACATCGCCATAGGCGTCTTTCAATGAATTCGTTTACTTCCTTTAGCTGAGCCTCCAAATTTTTTTGGCTCCATAAATGTAATTCACATCATTTTACACTTTCTACGCGCATTCAACATTCTACATTCATCCATTTTACATCTACATCGGTATTCTACAGGTAGACATAGTGTCGTGTAGACGCACAACCCTGACCACAGCAAATAAAAGAACGAATACTAAGAAATTCCTAGAAGTAGAAGCCCTTTTTAGAACGAAGGCCTCCCTCAATCTCTGCTATTCTTTACGATCCTGGGCTACATTACCGAAATTGTTGTTAGGCATGAAATTTGCTATCGAGTCCCTCCATCTCGCCTTCTGCCTACCCGGGGATCTTTTATTATTCTTTGGCATCCAACTGTTTACCTCCTTTGCCCGTCTGTTATTTTTCATTCTGACCATATGGCCCGCCCAATCCCAAATCCTCCCTCTTATTTCCTCTAAAAGCTCGCGATTTCTGTTCAGTGATTTTTTAATTTGAACTACTTTCATTTTGTCCCTTTTATTAACTCCCATAAAATCTATCGCTGCATCGCATTTTGTGTTGCTCTCATTTTATTTTCAATTTTGTTGGTTAAAGTCTAGACTGCGCGCCATACGTAACTGTAGGAAGAAAGCAGCTGTTAAAATATGGCTTTTGAGATTTAATCTAATGGGACCCTCAGAATTTTCTTCAGCGACCAGAATTCCATCCAAACTAATGAGATTTTTCGATCCACTTCTTCTTCTGTCCTGTTTTGAAAAGATAATAACGGACCAAGGTAAATTATATCGTTTACAATTTCCATCTCCATGTCTCCAAAATGTACCCTATCATCACGAAGATTGCTTCACAGAATTTTTGGGGGATAAAGAAGAAGGAAAAGATGACAGAAAGAGGGAGGAGGAGACATGCACCAAAGCAAGGGCAGAGCGGGAGGTGGGGGGTGAGGGACGCACAGGTCTACAGGTGACAGTTGAAAGTTATGAATTGAGAACTGAGGGTTGAAGGAAACCGAGGGGCCGACACGAATCACACTTGTGCTGTATAAGGGAAAGAACTGCAGAGACTAGGACCTACATACCCTCGAGTACTTTAATGACTGATAAAATGTACTGTCCCCTACTTATGAAGAATATGTCGATCCTGGGGTCTTTCTGGGTAATACTATTACACAACGCTAGAGTATTTTCTACACTAGAAGCTGAGCCTCTACGTGTCACAAATAGATCAGTATTTTTTCCGCTGAAAGTAGGGCTCCTAAAGTGAATACGTGTTACGATATTCGAATCCAAAATCTTGTGATTCAGAACATGCCTTAAGAAGATCAGCTTTGCCAGACATCTTCTATTTTTCAGATTCATGATCTCAAAATCAACGAAAAGTTCTTTATATACGAGTACAATTTCTGAAGGATAATGTGTAAGGATTTTGCAATACAAGTATTTCAAAACACTTTTTTGAATTTTCTCAATTTTATCTTTACCTCGTTGAGTTTTGGGGGACCCCATACAACAGAGGAGAATTCCAATATTGATCAAACAAAACTGGAATAAAGAAAAAAAGATGAATGAACACATGTTGAAAAACTGTACAAAAAAGCTGGTAGAAGTAAGAGGATGAAGAGAGAGAGGAGATCCTATTTTAAGGTCAGAATTGGATAAAGCTCCAGAAGAAATGAAAGCAGGTCAAGCAGAAGGCGTTCATGCAAGCAGAAGGCGTTCGTGAAATTGCTAGTGAGTTACTGAAGAATGCAGGAGAAGTAGTTTTAGAACATTTATATGAATTTACTAGCAAAATGTATGAAAAAGTAGAAACGGCAATCGATTTCCAGGAAAGCAGGAGCAAGAAAATGTGAGGATTTTCATAAGTTTACTTTCGCATGCATCAAAGATCGATGATAGAGGGGCGTATGGCGATGCGCGCATGCCAATTGGCCCCGGGACACCGCGCCCCTTATACCGGAAACGCCCATGCATCAAAGATACTAGCAGGGATAACAATTAGAAGGAATACAAAACAAAATGGAAAAAAGACGGGAGGAGATCAGTTAAGAATCAGAAAAGGTAGAGGAACTAGGGAAACAATAATTTTATGTTTGAGGGTCGTATTAGAAGAAAGACTGAAAAAACTGTTCATAGATGTGAGCCAAGCCTTTGATCGGGTCTGGCACACCGGACTATTTCACAAAATTAGTCAAAATCTACCGGAACAACATACCAATATTCTCTCCTCCTATCTGTGGGATCGCTCCTTCCAAATCCACTATGGGAAAGCCATCACAACGTGGAAACCAGTCAGGGCAGGGGTACTCCAGGGTAGTGTCCTAAGCCGTCATCTGTATCTTTTGTACACAGCGGACACACTAACAACGGCCCGTACCACCACTGCCAATTTTGCAAATGACACCGCAATTATTTCCAGCCACCGGAGGTACGACACTGCGGTCGCTAATCTCCAATCAAGAACGGATGCAGTATGCCGCTGGGCAAGACGCTAGAACATCAAAATTAATAAAACGAAGTCAGCCCGGATTGATTCTGCCTTGAGGCCCCACAATGACAGCCCAACATCCATCAATGGCGTACCAGCCCCCCTCGTCAAAGGGGCTAAATATTTGCGAGTGTACCTAGACACTCCACATTCAATTGGCGAACTTATATATATAAAAAAAAGAGAGAGAGAGAGAGAGAAACCATAAACACCTTTATATCCCTATACTGTGTGCTTCGACCACGGAACAAGCTCTCTGTTACGAACAAAAGAATTCTCTACATCAGTACTAAAACCAACATGGTACTAAGTCGCGCCAGTTCGGGGGTGTGGTGTGGTGGGGGACGTATGGCGATGCACGCATGCCAAAGTGGCCCCGATGACACTGCATCCCTGGCCCTGGAAACTACCCTTTCGAGTATCACATCAGTGGGTACGGCAAACTCTAATATCTAAATTCTCCAGCGATTACAAAACACCATCCTTCACAAGATAACGGGAGCGCCGTGGTGATTTCGAAATGAACAACTTCATCGGGAAATCAACATCGATCCTGTCACTGATGCAATCAAAAAATTAGTGAATAAATTACGAACACAGACTACACGAACATCCCAATATATGAGCAATCCAGCTGCTAGCCAGACCGCCAGCGTACAGATTAAAGCGAAAAATTTTCACAGACATTTTATACAACTTACTAGTTGATATTGCTCACTAATGTAACATAGTTTTACATATTATAACTTTAGTCGCAGTACAGTCTGCTGCACTGTCTATCAAATGTCAATGTTATCGCTCCATATATTAGGTCATTCTGTAAAAAGTTCCTAAATAAGTTTTTGAAAAATTCAAAATTTCATAAGGGCGAATCCCCTAGGTAAGCAGAAAGACAAGTAAGGCAAGACAACCGGAGACTAGCTAAAAGATATTTAATTAAAAAGAACGATAACAACTTCTAATCTAATCCCCTACTCTCCTACTGCAGCATTTGACCAACACAGCACGTGTAAGAGAAAAACACACTTGAGCACCCTCTTCCAACTGGGACTCCTAAGACTATTTTTGGCACCATACTGTACACCCCTTTTCTCGACAGGCTGGCCCCATTCCTTTCTCATCCTCCACTCTAGTTGTGACCGCACTTGTGCCAAGCATACATAGCGCTCCTACCAGCACCAGGGGAGCTATCACCCTCTCGCGCTCTCCGAGCAGAGTTGATCAGACTTCTAGCTCGGGTCTGCGATCCGGAGGCAGGCCCCTGCCCTATTGAAACCACGACCCTTCTGCCGGATAAACTCTGGCAACGTCCCGGGCCACATGCCTCACGGGACTCCACGAGCCAATCCGTTGTACACTGCCTCGTCCGGCGATCTGTGTACACGGCCTTCCCTGGGCGCCTCAACGCGCCACGACCACATGATACACTGCCACATCCGGCGCTCTGTGTACATGTCTGACCCATGCGCCACAACGCGCTGCATCGCAGGTACTGCCTCACGCGACCCACTGTATCTGCTTCAGGCGACAAGACGTGCACTGCCTCCTCTGGCGATCTGTGCACGGCACCAAGACACCTAAGGCCTCTTCAATTACTCAGCATCATTCCCAATGGAAAATGTGTCCTCATTTCCGAGCAAGGATCTTCCCTCATCAGCTCTCATGGCTAGCCTATTCTTTTCTACCAATCTGGTGCCAACTTAATTCTAGACTAAATTACAATATCTATTCTAAAACTAGGTTAAGCTCAGAACGGCAACCCACATACTCAGTGAACTACTCACCAGTCAAAATTACAGATCTGGAACCACTTCGCACTACTTCGAACTTCACAAATTCGTATATTTCGCACAACACCGCTCTGAACAGGGGTTTCACGACCGTAGCTCTGTCCATCAGCTACCCTTAACACAAAGGCAGTTTCAATCCTCCCTACCTACCAAATAATGTCACCGTGACGACTACCTCGATCGCTCACAATAGCTGTTGGCTAGATGTAGCGATGACTTTACAAACTCCAGGGTTTCTAGCAGGGCTTCTCCGTAACTAACTATCCAGAATCGCATTATCCGCCTTTTACTTCCGAAAATATTCTCCTGGACCACAAAATGAACATTCCGAGCCATCTTCGGAAACTCAAACGGCCACACAAACGGATTAGTCTATCCGACGCTGACTTCCCTGAAAAATGGAGGCTAACCTACTTGAAAATTTCAGCGTATCCTGAGGTTCTAGTAATCGAACCGCTACAAATACAGCCAGCGCGATGTGGAGAGACGGGGACGTACGACATTTCAGCTCCAAGACGTCAATATCGAGACCTATTCTGGCGAGCACATTCGACGTAATCCCTCGATACGAGTTAAGACCTGTTAATAAACGCCACTGACCGTGCACCAGACGTAAGCTCGTAGACCCGAGCGAGATTTATGGACTAAAATCGGATTCATGAGATTTTTCTGGCCGTGCCGACCAGGGCGCGGCATGGCGACTGATTTGTTCATCGATATCATATTCCCGCCGGTCTCGTCATTAAAATTCCGATAATAGCGCCGCGAATAACAAATTATACCGCGCGTGAAATCCCCAACGGTACAAGACGAGATTATTTTTATTGCTGGATAACTGCTGGAAATCTCTTACGAACGAGCCACCTTGGTAACATTATTTGTGCGCCGAATTTTATACCCTCTTCGCTCGTTCGTCCGTCATTGAATGAAACCGACGCGATATTTTACATTTATCATTTATCGCGCGTCATAAAAAAAAAAAAAGAAGCGATTACGGATCAATGGCGGATAATGCGAATATAATATTGATGCTTGGAATTCATTTTTATCGAGGAGGATTTAGCTGTACCTTCGTGTATACGGCAAAGCCTTTGCCAATGGCGTCACGATGAGGACTGTAATCCGATTCATTCACGTCAACCGTGAGTTCATTTTTGCAGTTAGACTGAACTAGAGGGCTCCAAAAATGTCAAAATTAGTAGAGCCGAATTTACTACATCTGGGGAGGTCGGATACGCGAGCCAAACTTAACGGACGCAATTTCATGTGTTCAATATCGAAGTACAGTGAAAATGCTTACAATGAACACCGCTTAGAAAGAACTATCGCAAGGAAACCACGATGTTTCATGAAGCAGCGTGTTGAAACTCTTCCGATACCTTTCTATTTAAGATTTTAAATATTCCGTGTGTAGGGTGTGCCGATTCACTGTTTCTTCTCCTGTATTCCAGAGCGCTTTCGGCTGTTATGCCATCCTCAGTGGAGTACCCTAAATGAGACTTTGTGAATTTTCTGCCTGTTTCTCCTATGTAGGTCATGTCGCAGTGTTCACAGTCCAGTCTGTATACTCCGCTACTGTTGTTTCTGTCCTTTGTTCCTGTTTTGTCATTGCTTTTATTTGTCTGATCAGAGGTGGTCCAACTTTGAAAAAAATCAAGAAAACCGCTTAAGATTCAAATTTGTGTGGCCCCCTTCATCAATAACGGTGGAAGCTCCCAGTGTGGGGGCGGTGGGTTTTCACCACATATTATAGACACCACCACCAACATTTTTCAGCAGTCAAATCTTTTGCGCGGATTTTTTCCAATCAAAATTAGTAATTCGCCTGGGCTTGAGCGAAAAACGTATTTACGGGGAATTGAGTATGCAATTTCATGAGCATACAAATGGTGACAAACAATACCGAGTGTAAATAGATAAACCCCACTCAATTTTTTCCTGAACGAGAAATGGAGTTGATGCGGGGTAAACGGGGAACTTCAAGTGAATGTTTCCTTTTTGGGTGTGTGGTATATTTTAAACATAACGTAAGCGATAAAGAAAGGTCGTCTCGGTGCATAGCTACCCCCGCCACTCGGGACGCTTGCAACGCGTAGCTCGACCAGCTTTACGAGACGTATTGGCGCGAGACGCTTGCGGAGGATGGTTTTTAGTTTTTCAAGTACGAGATTGTGTTTTTCTTAGCTTCGTTTCAACGTTTTCGAGATCGAGCTTATGTCTAATAAAATGTATTAACCTTTAAGTGGTAGCAAGGGAAAAAAATTTCACTACTGGTGGCATGGCGGGGAATCCCCGCCAGAAACATTATTGGTGGCATGGTGAGGCAATCCCCGCACCAGGGTGTTTTGTGGGAAATATAGCAGCAATAGATAGTACTCTTTGAATACTACAAGAAATTTCATGTGCATATGTGGCCGATTCTCAAAATTGAAGGGGCTACCAAGCTTCAAAGTACGCAAAATAGTAAATTTTCTTTAATTTTTTCTGGAAAAATTTTATATAAAATGTTTTTTTGATTAGGTCATTAGATAGTATTCGTCGAGTACAAAAAATACTTCTTGTACATATGTGGTCTATTCTCAAAATTGAAGGAGGTAGTAAGGCTTAAAAATATGCAAAATCATCAATTTTCTCAAATTTTTACAGGGAAGGGTAAAAGTCACTGAACCCGCGAAACACACAGCTAGCAGAACGGCAAGCAGGTACACAAAAATATTCCGTCTGCCTGGCGTGATCACACTCAAAGTCTAGTCGTGGAACGCAGCATGGAGACGGGCGAGAATAAAGAAGTCGTGTTAACTGAATCCTGTTTAAAATGAAAGACCACCTCTCGGATATCGGTCGAAGCCCTTGGACCAAAGCGCGTACTGCGTACAACAGCAATAGCCGGGGTAGTCGGGGTATAATTTTTTACAACAACGGACTTTTCAGATTATTTTGAAAATAAAAATTGGGGGGGAAATGACGATTTAGCGTATTTTCAAGCCTTATTACTCGCTTTATTTTTGAGAATAGACAACTTATGTACATGAAGTATTTTGTTGGACTCAACGAATACTATCCAATGACCTAATAGAAAAATAGTTTCATGTAAAATTTTTCCAGAAAAAATTAAAGAAAATTTACTATTTTGCGTCCTTTTAAGCTAGGTAGCCAATAATAATAAATCGTTTAGGAGATTTAATATTAATAATAGTATTAACTTATTTTTTTAATTTATTTATAAATTTAAATTTAAATTATATGAATTTTATATTTTTATTTTTTGCTATAATATTAAAAAGATCTCAATTTCCTTTAAATTTATGATTCTTCAATTTTGAGAATTGGCCACATATGCACATGAAATTTTTTGTAGTATTCAAAGAGCACTATCTATTGCTGCAATATTCGAGAAGGTGAGCGCCGAACGTGCGACCAGTGCAGTTTCGGATGATTGGAATCGGTTTTGTGAGAAAGCGGCGAATGGGAGGGGATGCAGTCAATACTGGTTTTGGGAGGAGGGGAGGGCACATAACTGAATATTAGTTGAGCCGCGCGATTATCTGCGGAAGCATTTGGACAGTTTGAGTTTCGTTTACTAAGGGCGATAAGTGTGTCGTCATTACACTTTCAAATGTTATTTTCCCGCTACGTCAAAAGGTTGTAGAGGCGTTGAATATCTCGTAAATAAAAACTGATGGCGGATTCGAATTCTGCGGTCACTTTTCATAGGAATAGCAGTAAAATGAAAGTCAATTTTTTTTTTAGTCTATTCGCCTAGTAATACAGTTCTGTATTCTATAAAATACACCCTCGAATCGTAGTTTGCGATCCTAATTTGATCTGGTGGTAAAAATAAATGACATGTTTGAACTCAGCGGTCAATTTTACAGAAGAATCAACAGAAATAATTAATAAATATAGAAAGCGAGGATTCCCTCACCATGCCACCACTTAAAGGTTAACATAATGTCGTGCTGAATTCGTCTGTATGGGGAGGGTGGAGAGAACCAGAGCTGATACACTAAGCTGAGATGGATACGTAAGTGAGTGTCTCTTTCTCGCTTTTGAGTTTTCTCACGTCGAATTGATCTACACACCAAGTATGAATACCAATCTTGTATGCTGGCTGCTTAAAGCTGAACATTTGGTCTCTAGCAATTTCAGATGATCTCACGAGCAAGGGAAGGCCACTAAACAAACCAGATCTCCACCGACTTGAGCTTGGCCGGGTGTAGTCTGCAAGTGATGCTGGCTACAAATGGACATCACGAGTAAAAGAGGATTATTTAAAATTCTTGTGGTTAGTCGAGTCAGTGTACGGAGGCCGGAGTTGAGGCTAAGCATATCATTCATTTCGTGGTGTGCTTCTCTTCAATTTCTGGTTTCTGGTACAAAGGCGAAATTTACCACAGGTAAAAACTATTTTCTCTAAAAAAATAGGGGTCTTTCTCCAGCTCCTCGAGTTCGGAATTTCACCTTCAAACATACCTCGATCGTTTGAATCTTTTTGTACAGGTTTTTCACAGGGCGCCCCCTCGTTTACACACCAACCTCTCCTCATCTACTGCTAGAGTCCGTCCGGGGCGTGAGGATACGAGAGTGACTGTAGATAGAATTTTGACACCATACTAGTGGCACCCGTTTGTACACCTCCTTAATTTATAGCTTAGAACAAATCCGACGGCTGCAGATACGAGGACTCGCCTTCCAGTGTTGAAATCTTGACCCACGACTAGTGGCAATCGTCTGTAAACCGTTTGTAAGCGTCTGTACAATACGAGGGCTGTATATGAAGTTAGTTTCCTTAATTTTTTCACCGTAAGAAAAAATTGTATAATATTATTCGTCAAACATTAAGCTATTTTTCTACATACCGTATTTCTTCGCATATAGGCCGCACCTTTTTTCACGTTTTCAGAACCTCAAATCTGGGGTGCGGCCTATACGCGAAGGCGGCCTATATGCGAAGTATTTTTAATTTTTTTTTCTTTCTTTCTTTCTCTTCACGGAGAATTGATTCCGTCACCTTATCGTACCTTCCAAATATGCTTCGACAAGACTCGGCGAGTGTGCATTATTCTTGGATCGGCTACTTCTTTCCTTACTGTACAGTATGTTAGTACCTGTTCGTTTGCCAGTGTTTCCGATACGTTATGGCTTTGTTAAAAGAAAGACGATGTCAGTATGAAGCTAAGTTTAAACGTTCTGTGATCTTATTTGCCGAAGAACATGGAAATCGTGAAGCTGCAATAAAATTTACGATTTGCGAAAAAAACGTGCGGCGTTGGAGGAGTGTTCGTGACCGACTGTTTGCTACAAAAGGTACCAAAAAAGCTTTTCGTGGACCAAAAACAGGGCTGTATCCGGAAGTTGAAGAAATCGTCAAACAGTACGTACTTGAAATGAGAGCTCAAAGTAAACCAGTTACACGACGATTGATTTCTCTCAAAGCTTCGGAAGCTGCGACTAACTTGCGTGTGAACAATTTTAAAGTTTCGGGAGGATGGGTCGATAAATTCATGAAGCGCCAAGGATTTGCGTTGAGGCGTCGTACTAGTGTCTGCCAGAAACTCCCCCCTCATTTCGAAGAGGCACTGCTAAATTTTCAGCGTTACATCATTCGCTTAAGAACTGCGAAAACCGACCTCTTTTCTCATACTGGAAAAGCGGATGAAACGCCCATTTACTTTGATATGCCGCGAAACTACACAGTAGATATGAAAGGCACAAAAGAAGTGAAGTTATTGACAACTGGTTACGAAAAGCAACGCATTACTGTGATGTTGGGCGTCACAGCAGGTGGTGGAAAACTACCTCCTTACTTGATTCTCAATCGTAAAACTGTGCCTAAAAAAGAAACTTTTCCATCGGATGTTATCGTTCGTGCCCAACCTAAAGCTTGGATGACGAGTAACTTAATGGAGGAATGGCTACAAATTGTATGGAATCGACGTCCGAGCGCTCTCCGTACTCCTCCAAGTATGCTTGTCCTTGACGCGTTCAAAGGGCACACCACAGATGCTGTCAAAAAAAAAGTTGAAGAAGCTTAACAGCCATCTCGTTATCATACCGGGAGGCATGACGAGCCAGCTACAGCCGTTAGATGGATCCATAAATCGTCCTTTCAAAGAGTTGGTGAAACAAGAGTACGACTCCTGGCTGAATAAAGACGACCTACCAATGACGGCTAGTGGAAAAGTAAAGAAAGCAAGTCCTGCCGAAATAGCAAGCTGGGTTTCAAATGCGAGGAGTCAAATATCCCCGAAAATTATTCGAAAATCTTTTAAGAAGTGTTTCATATCGAACGCACTCGATGGGTCGGAGGATGATATCATGTTTAACGACGATGAAGCCGACGAATCCGACCCAGACACTGCCTCCGATTCTGAGTAAGTTACCTAAAAAGACGATTGATTCCAACACAATTTTTTGTAAAGCTATCAATAAATCATTACTTACTGTGTATCTATGTATTGTGTGCGGCCTATATTCGAGTGGTAAAAAAATTCCTGAAACTCTGGTCTCAAAAATGGGGTGCGGCCTATATGCGAAGAAATACGGTAATTACCAAGACGATTGTAGCATGACTTTTTGGGGTACCAATTTTTTTTTTTCGAATTCAAGGAGTCGAGATGAGAGCCTGAAGAATGTCTCTGGAGGGTGCTGTTCACCGGTATTGGACAGGGCACCCATCCGAACCTCGTCGCGTATTTCGTGGGCTAAGAAAAATCGCGCATAGCTGTGCTAGTTAGAAATTTATTTTCGAATATGGTTTCTCTATTGGAGTTGAAACAGCCGGTGCTCGATTTCAAGACATGTACCAACAAGCTGTGTGTAACGGAAATCGGTAGGCCAATATTAGTAAGCCGAGCCAGGAACCGAGGCACCGATAGGTAAACACAGCATTTAAATATCGAAAAAGTCTTAAGTAAAGAGGCATGCTCTGACTAGTAGTTCCTATCAATCCAACGAGCGGTAAGCTGGTTCATAATTACCCGGACCAATAAGAGACTCGCTTGCATCGTATTGGCTTCATGGACCTTGGTGATGGACAAGCTTGATCTTGACAACGACACTGCAAGATCTGGAAGGATTACTGGGAACTATGTTTTCCAAGGATTTTGACCAATCACAGGTCACCGGCCTGGCTCGTCTCGCTCTATGGTGCCCGTCCTAGGAGGCTGAGGGGAGAGGAGCGAGCTGGCCGTTTCAAATTTACCGTTAGCGGAATAATACTGATAAAGAAATCGATGTACTTCGAAGGGAAGGCAGCGTCAGTCATTTCGATTTTTAACAGACTTCGGGTCTGGTCGGCGCTACGATCGTCGTTGCGTCTGCCTCGTTTGTGAAGATTTCCACTTGTGTTGTGTTATGCGAAGTTCGAAAACTAGTCACGTTTTGGAGTACGCTTATTTCGTATTTCTTATTCAAAATTCAAATTTGACGGCATATTTCGATCGCAGAGTATTTTATAACCGCCCGTGACGAGAACTGATTTCGCTGTCGGGCATTTTTGAGATCGTTTATTGGTGAGCCACGGGTTGAAACGGACGGCGTTATACGAGTCCATGTTCAGCATCGTCAAATTTCGAATCGAGTCTTTCGACCAGCGAAGTCACCACAAAGAGTCAGTCGATTCGAGGGTCAGCTGTTTCTAGTTCCAAAATCATCTCAAAGCCAAAGTTGATCGAGATCACAACACGCCAGGCTACCGCGAAACTGCTATCTCAATTTATCATAGGTCCAGCTTTCAGTTTCTGAGTTCCCGAGCCAGCTACGAGTCTGCCAACTAACCATCGACCAATTTCAATTAAGCATTACGGAATTTTGGATTCTAATTATCGAATTTCAGTATCTTGGTTTGAAAATCAATTCGCATGTAATTTTTCATTATTATGTCAAACCTGCCTCCCCCACTTACAATTTTCAGATCCTCGTGAAATCAGTCCAAAATTCTAACATTTTCGTTTTCAAAAGGGTGTGGGTTAGTTCAGAAATGAGACGTCTGCGATTTCGATGTATCACTAACGAGTAGGGTATTTCATAACATTACCAAACTGAAGTTTGGTTTGAAAGCAAATTACTGTGCCATATGTTATTTCAGCCTGGAGCTGTTCACCTGTTGTCGAGCCGACTAAGGACTCATCCCAGTGGCCACTTCGATTCGGCTTGGTATTGACTTTAGGTGGGTTCTTCTGCTCCTTATTATTAGATATCTCTGCTAGATGGTTAACTATGAGAACACGACTCCTCAGTCGCGCTGCACAGCCCCGAGGTTTTTCGAAATGTGGTTTTAGGTTAAGTTGTAATCCACAATTTTCAAAAATTGCGGGCGTGTTTCGAGGTGGGACCGAGATAGACGTGTAACTGTACGTATAAAACGTTCGCTTCTCAGGTTGTCGAACTTACGCGACCTCTTCTATCGCTTCAGTAATGTCTTTCTGCGACGATTCAAGCATGTAAAGAATCATTTTCTCCACGCCGCCACGAAGCCATTTTCATCTTCATCGTTTACCGGAGGGACACGCACTCACGACTTAGGATAAAAGAATAAGAAGGAGGGAAAAGAAAAAAGGTCTACATCCATTATCCCAGATACTTTGGAGAGAAAAGATTTATTTGCGACTTGGAAACCACATTTCAGCATATTCGGTAACGATTCCCGAATTTATAATAAGAATAAAAGGAAAAGAGTTGAAAGAAGATAGTCGAGGGAAAAAAAATATATACACTGCCCTTGTGTACCGCGCAAGACGAATACCAAATTATTCCCAGTTGCGAAATTACTATACGAAGAGAGAAAAAAAACACGTCTTTTTATTATCAATATGGATATATGGAAAGTAAGACGAGCGATTTCGGTTTTAAAAAATCGTCCGCTATTAAGTCGACGCGTTACATTTTTCGGCGGCGGAAAAATTCTTCGCGCTTTTTGCCGAGAATTTTTTTCCCCCATTTTCCCCGATTGGAAAACCATCGCCGCGAAACTCGAGGGTTTTTTGAAAAATTTTACAGCCCAATTCGTCACGGCCTTCTGTTACACGGCTTCGCCTTCACTTTCGGTTCGGTGCGGCGCGATTTTACAAAATTATACACTTTCGATTTGTTTGCCATTCGGGTGAGACAAGGTTCAGAGATAGGGGAAGAAGAGGCATGGCATACGACATACGTTGTTTTCGGCGACCTGTTTTATAAATAAATATATAGGAAAAAGTTGATCGGGCATACGGTTGACAGTGTGAATGAGAACGCTTCACTTGACATTCGAGTTTTCTTTCTTTTCTTTTTCATCCTCATTATTTTATATAGAAAGTAAACACATTATTGATTCGATTGTACGAACATGAAGGTACGAAAAACATTTCATGTGCATGTTGGTTTCTCTTATAGTTCGTTATAGACTGTACACATTTAGGAGTGCATCGTTTTAGGAAGGAAATGAGAAGAAATTCTATCTAAAGACCATATTAACTTAGCGTTGGTTCAGAGACGAAACCTGACTTTCAGTTTGGGAGAGGGGGGGGGGGGTGGAGAAGGAAAATTTACCGACGAACATTTTTTTCAACTTAAAATTCGCCGACAAAATTTTTCAAAATTTGCGAGTTTTAATTAAAATATTTTTTTAGTTGAAAATAAAAAAATAAACAAACAAACAAACAAACGTTCTTAGAAAATGAAAAATTCAAATGAACAGTTTCACAATTTGCCAACTGCCAAATTATTGGGGGCAGGGACGTACCGATAAGGCGGCAGGGGGAAACGGAAAAATTTACCATTTCAGTCAGGCGAGTTGAAAAAATCCAAGTTAAAAGTTGCTTTTTTTTTTTTTTTTTGCTTTGATAATTAAGAATTGAGTTGAGAGATTGGGAAAACTCAACAAGTCAAAAGGTTTTTCTTCTTTTCCATTGATACACGGGAATTTTGAGTTGAGTCAGTTGAAAAAATCCAACAGGTCAAAAGTTTTTTTTTTGCCTTGATCCTTGGGAATTTTGAGTTGAGTCAGTTGAACTTCCCAGTTTTTACCTCCCCCTCTCCTCTCCCTGAAGAAAAACTCTTCGATACGTCCCTGGACTCCAGAACTCAGAATAGGATCCCAAAGTGGATAGACTATCGACATTAATTACTGACCTTAAGGGTAGTTGAATTCGAACATGCGCTAAATTTTGAATTTAGAATCTGATTCAAGCTTAAAAGACCCCGTAGATTGAAATGGACAAGCACTAATTAGTTCATACAAATTGAGTAGACTGTTAAAGTGGCGAGTTCTTACGATCTTAAATTCAAATTAACAGACTGTTTCTGAAAATGCCAAAGATCGCGGATGCATTTTCATCATTACAAACATCCTAATCTCTTGAGAAAGGGTTAAATCCTCAAATGCCGAATTTTCAAAAGCAACATATGATTTTGTGAAAAATGATTGAACTGCCGAAAGTTGTTTATTTCCATTTTCTTGTTTGAGATGGAGGGGGGGGGGGCTGTTACAAATTTAATAATGACCCTTAGACCTTTGGCTAGACTTCATCATTCTTGGGTTAAATTGCAATTTTTGCGTGTAATGTTGAAGAAAAAACTCATTAAAGCTTGCATCTTTACGAGCCAACATTTGAAGTACAAAGATTGACAAAAATTAGTTGAAGTTAAAAACCCAAGTAATCTATTGAAATAGCGACTATTGTAATTCCTAATTTAGTCTCAATTTCATAGTTTTTGATTTTTAAAGACTCTAATGTTTCCCTTATAATAATTCATACTTGAATAATTTTGAAATTTTTCCTCTAATTTGAATTTTGGTAATTTGATGGCTATGAAAATGTTGAAAGATTAAATCAAGTTCGTTCAATTTCGACTCTCATTTTGATGTTTGGGGGGTATACCCGAGAGTCAATATCGAAAATTTATCGCGTTGATAGAATTTCCAAATTGGGCCACCTCTCCTCTCCCCTTCACCATTTCGATATTTGATTCGGTTTCCGGGAAGTCAATTTCAATCACTTCTGAAGACCAGTTTTGGCTTTTGAAACCTATATCGGGAATCCAAGAGGAATCTGAAGAAATTTTCGAATTCAGCAACCCAGAAAATTCTAATACTTTATTTGATTTCCTAAAAATCAATTTTGAATTTTGGGGCCCAAATCGCAGTTTAATAAGAAAACTCATAGAAGCTTTCGAATTCAGTGATGCGATAAACTGCTTGTATTGTGATTCGTTACTCAAATTTCCAAAAATTAAGGACACTGAAAGTTAATGCAGGGTTTAAAGAAGTATCTTCTGGTGAAATTTTCGAAATCAACCACCCAAGAACTCCTATTTCAGTGATCTTTCCATGAAAAATTTTAAGTTTAGCTCTAATCTTCCTTAATGGGAGGTTTTTACCAAAAAATAAATGAGACTTTGCCGTAGGGGAGCATGGGGAGAACTGAGACAAGGGAGCAATGAGACAGTGCTGATTTAGCCGACACTACAAACTATAAATGGCAACACTGCATCACATATTCATCACTATCCAGTAAGCTAACACTATCGTAGAAAAATTTTCAGTTCTATCGATTAGTAGCTGTGATATTGATAACGTGATGGAAATTTGGTCAATTTTTTAGTTTTCAGTATTTACGAAAAAACGTTCACAAGAAAGAAAATTTGTATTTGCGAAGTAAATCATATATTTTTTTAAATATGATCTATTAAGTAACCAAACTGTACTAAAACCGTTTTTTTTTTTCAGGAAGTTGTTTTCGAGTTATAAGCGATTGAACATTTTTGCCGCATTAGGGAGCAATTAGACGATTTTTTAGATGAAATATCGGAAATTTTCGTTGATGCAGCATTTTTGCGATGCATGAATATCTTACCCACCAAAACTAAATAAATGTGCTGACTACTATACATTGAACACCTACAGGAAATTTTTTTGAACCAAACTTGAAAACCATCCCGCAGAGAGGCCTTATCAGTTGCCCAGTTTTTGTCTCATTGGTCCCTATTTACAATTTTCCCAACTTGTTTTCCCCTCTTCAATTTCAGAATGTCAAGTTTAATTTAATAATTGTAATGTCCATATAAAATAAATTTATACTTTTTTGTACTATGTAACATGATCATTTGATTGAATTTTCTGTATTTCATGTGTTGTCTCATTGTTCCCCATGTGTTGTCTCATTGTTCCCCATGCACTGTGTCAATGCTCCCTTTGAAATTCTCGTGGGGTGATATGAGACAAAATTTTTGAAGGGCTGTAGGATTTTTAGAAATGGCCCAAGGAAGTTGAATTTCTGAGGGTTTGTAGTTCAGTCACGTAACTATAGGTTGCAATTATTCAAAGCTTTCCATAGTGGTTCTACGTCATTTTACAACGGTTTTCCAAAAAGTGTCTCAGTTCTCCCCATGCTCCCCTACACATATATTGTATTTATGTGAAAAATAACTGAACTATTACGAACTCGTCATGAGGGAGTGGGGAAAAATCAATGAGGTAAACGCTTCTCAACCCTTATGACATGCCATGTAATAACTTGTAATAAAATTCAATAAACCAATAAAATTAAGAAACCTTCGATTTCCTATTTATTTATTTATTTATATTTTTTGGGGAGTGGAGGGTCTTGAGTTCCACAATAATACCCGCAACAAATTCCATCGATCCTATTGATCAGACAGGAGAATCACCATACTTGAATGGAGAGAGCATAAGGTACCCAGCCTCGTAGATGTTACCCATCTTATCTCAATACCTGTTATATTTTTTTAAATTTTGGTTTCAATGAATTTTCCCCCAATAAAGTTCAATTGCATTTTGAAAACACCTGCTGAGTTTTCGAGTATTCTGGATTGTGATCTAATTAACTTTTCTACTCCCAGTAAAGCAATAATCTCAAAATGCCAGAAAAGTGACCTATCAACCTTCGCCTTCTTGCCACAAATTTAACCTCTGCGAATTCTCTATCATTCTGACAACCATTCAACGTTCGGCTACTCAGAGCATGGGATAGATCATACTCTCTCAATTTTTGCCGACGCTTCACGGAAAAGCCCGATCGGACTGCGTACAGACAAGAGCAACGGAAGCTTCGACTCGATCGAGTTACAGAACTGCCAATAGATCGAACACAGAGAACTTTTCTGTCGCTGATGAATGACGACGCCGTAAATATTCATAAATTGTGGTGTAGCGATACTCGAACCGACAACCCCAGCCAAAGAAAAATTTGCATACAATTTGGAAGTCTATCAATTCGAGTTCTAATTTAATTTGCCGGGAAGAGTAATAAAGAAAGTGAGGAAGCGCAGAAAGTGGGGGACTGAATTTCGATTTGTAATTTATGGAACGTACCGGCTTCGTGCGCAAGTTTCGCTCGTAAAGGGAGTAAAAACTTCCTTTTTTCTAAGGATGTCGGGCAGAGGTGACTGCAAACGATACTCCAATTATACGGAGCTGTGTAGCGATTTGAGCAGCCTCAAAACCTATATCGAATGCTGGGCATGAAATGCACAGTGTACACGCTAGATGTACGTAACACTTAAAGCTCTTGTAGTTTCAGGAACGTATTTAGCCTTCCGTTCTCACAGGGCTCTGGATCACTGTTCGACGGAAATGCGGATTTCGCTCGTTCCCTCGAGTTCGGGCAATTTGTCAATCTCCAGCGTGGGATGCGGTATCAACGCGTGTACATAAATATAGTATACATTTAGTAATCCCCTATGAACACGAACGTCGCTCGATGCATTAATTGCTTATTCCAGATCATTTGATCTCACGACGGTGTACACAAGTCCCGCGTGTATTTTTAGTCGTACCATCGGCGGTGACACTGAAGCAGGCACCGGCAAATTGCGATTGTAATTCACCATTCGACTTAGTTCGTTTTTATTCGCGTCGTTTTCAGGTTTTTGTAAGCAAAGTGCGGGTATGTTACTGGAAAGATGGAAGCTGAAGTATGTGGCCGGGTATTTCGAGAAAAAGGAGGTGACTCTCTCCTCTCCAATGTATATATTTTTGTATTTAAATCCTCTTGCCTGACTACTTTCTGCGTAGCACGATTCGAACGTCTCCCAAACGTTTTTTGTCTTCTGCACACTTGTACTTCCTGTACATGATATTTTCTAAACCACGTTCTTCTTCTTCTTCTTCGTCTTCTTCTTCTTCGTCTTCTTCTTCTTCGTCTTCGTCTTCTTCGTCCTCGTCTTCTTCGTCTTCTTCTTCTTCGTCTTCGTCTTCTTCGTCTTCTTCGTCTTCTTCTTCTTCTTCCCTCCTCCTCCTCCTCCTCCTCCTCCTCTTCGTGACTCATTCTCCATTTTCTCCCTCGATCGGTCAGGCAGGACATCCGTTCAGTTACACGGTCATCCTTGACATTTTCAGAAATGTCGACAATGCCTGAACATTGTAAACCGACACCCAGAGACTGATCATTGTTGACATCTTTCTTCAATTTAAAGCACTGTCAACAATGTCCAGCTATATTTGGACAATGTTGTGCAACGCAAGGACAACAAATACGAATTACAACTTAAGGAAAACAAATACGAATAACGAGTGCGCGATAACGATGATACGTGTACCTGCATCTTATGGCACGACGGGTCAGTGTTGTAATTAAATTTTCGGAATGAGTTTTATCAGCTTAGCGCTAATAGCCGAGACTTTGTCAATACCACGATAGAAGCACTCTGAATGATATGTGGGATGAAGTGGAAGTCGTGAGGGGCAAACACTTCTACACAGTAAAACCCAAGAGTCAGTAGAATGCGCTAATCTTGACATTGAAAGCATGATCGCACAGTGGTTCGTCAGAAAATCAAGCTGGCCAAAAGTCGAAAAATAAACTGCGACAAATTGATAAACAGCTAGGCAGGTATTGTTCTACAACCCTCAAAGTACTTGCTTTCATTTATACCAGCTGCCTTGGCTCCGGTCTTCGAGGTATCAAACGTCGTCACGTGGGCGGGAGTTTAACTATGAGCCGATTTTGCAGTTTAATGCGCATGTTTTATCTGATGCCTTACTGTAGTAATATTGCGTGGTTTAATATAATGAATGTGTTTTTTTAATGTACTTTTCACGGTGAATCAGAATTCAGATTCGTTTTTTTGAAATAAGTACATTTATGTTATCTAATGTTCACAACTTTTAGCTCTACAAAAATTTCTAGGCATTTCTGGTAAAAATGTTTTGCTCTCAGCTACCTATTCCTTAGGATATGTGCTTTTAGGAACTTTCCATACTTTCTGCAACTTTTCGCAACTTTGTGAAAAAACGCTGTATAAGCGTTATTAACACTACTGTTTTTCACGTTGAATTTCTCGAATCTTCAGTTTTGCTCCTCCCCCCTTGAAACCCTCTCGGGGCTTATGGCCAAACTAATGCCAAAAACGTATTCAGAAGACTTGAAAACATATATTTTGATATGTTACACAGTAGTTTTCCGAAATTTCAGTTTTGTCCTCCCACCTTGACCCCCTTTTGGGATTCGACTAAAAATTTCATGAAAAATGAATTCAGCGCTTTCGAAGATACCCGAATGCAAGGGTTTCAGATTTTTGGCCAGCTAGATTTTCTGAGGAACCAATGTGGATCGGTGTCTGGATGGCGCAACAATAATCCCCGAACGGGTCGAAAGGATTAAAATTTGTGCAATTCAAAAAGGACAGATCTTTCCACTCACATAAATATTTCTAACTGTAGAAGGGAAGGAGAAAATTGCCGAACAGTGTACTCAGTACGCAAGGTTACAAACGATGTCATTGCATCACAAAATGTGGCACCAACCTATGGGCAGGTAAACGTGAAAACCGGCTCTACACCTCAAAGTTTCATAAGATCACAGCATGCGATACTAAGAACGACTCTGGCGAAAGCGAATAAAGAAGTACCTACAGGGTGTCTCTGTTGCAATAACCCCCTTTCACTCAGTAAGTAGGCAACCTACCCCGACAATACGTAGATATTGCATACCCTTACTTTTGAAGGGGCTGAAATGTTTCTATCTTTGAATTTATTTTTCTTCTCACGACTGGAGATAGACAGAAAAATGGTACCAATAGGTAATAGTAGAGAGCAGTTGTGGCAACCACAGAAAAAAAAATGGTCGGAATCGGTTCAACAAGGAGTTCATAAAATCAATGTTAGTACAAATTATATCAGAAAATTCTCACATTTTCACAATTTTCCGGTAAAACTTGCCCTTTCAAGTTACTTCTTTTTTAATTTTTTTTTTAAATATGCAATAGACTGAACATTAAACTTCTCATAAAAAAGGTCATTAACAATTTTCTTGTAGCTGGATTAGAACTGCTCCAAATGGAGTTCAAGATATCTGCGTTAAGAATCATTACTTTTTAATACAGATACACAGACCTTATATGAAGATAATCATCTTCTTCAGCTACTTTATCACTTCACAGAGTTATATCGTTTATGGGGCTTATTCACCTCCCTCTTTTCTGCAAATGTTAGTTTCACTGTACTACTAAAACCAAATTTGAAACTTGATCATAGTTTTTATTTTTTGTTATTAATATGTATATATATTTTTAGTGATAAGCCTAAATTTTTAAAAAGTGATATTTGTTGTTAGTTTTTGTTCGATGTTATTTTCATTGTGGTACCTACTAAAAACTAACTTAGTATTTTATTAAAAGAAAAAAAATTTCTTAGTTTTGTAAATACTGAAACAAATGTTACTTTCGTGGTGGTACTGAAACCAAACACGATCTTAGTTTTTAGTTGTTGTTTTTTTTTTAAACTCTTATGCGGAGGAAATAATAGGGAAGCTGCTTGACGTTATGCAGAAGATTTTCCAGAACAGCGCCCCCCACACAGTAGAGTATTTAGACACATTTTTATCTGACTGAAAGTGTTTGGTCATGAAAAGAGGGAGGTGAATAAGCCCCATAAACGATATAACTCTGTGAAGTGATAAAGTAGCTGAAGAAGATGATTATCTTCATATAAGGTCTGTGCATCTGTATTAAAAAGTAATGATTCTTAACGCAGATATCTTGAACTCCATTTGCAGCAGTTCTAAACCAGATACAAGAAAACTGCTAATGACCTTTTTCATGAGAAATTTAATGTACAGTCTATGGCAAATAAGAAAACAGTAGCTTAAGGGAGCAAGTTTCACGGTAAATTGAAAAACTGTGAGAATTTTCCGATATAATTTGTACTAAAATTGATTTTATCAACACCCTGTTGAACCGATTCTGACCTTTTTTTTTTCTGTGGTTACCACAATTGCCCTGTATTGTTACCTACTGGTACCATTTTTCTATCTCCAGTCGCGAGACGAAAAAAATTTCAAAGATAGAAAACTTTTAGAAATGTGACCATAACTCAGCCCCTTTAAACATAATAGAATGCAAACATACCTAACTTTTCAAAATGCGACCATAACTCAGCCAACGTAAACGTATGCAAACATGTCTACAGAGTGTCGGGGAATATTGCCTACTTACCACGTAGAAGGAGAGTCATGCAAAAGAGACACCCTGTATATCATTATACTGAATGTCTAAGGAGAAATTTGTCGACCTCCTTCCATACGCCAGCCGATCAAGGTACGGCTACGCCTCGTGTCGTCTTCAAATAATTCAAAAATGACCAATTAGAATCATCTTGCTCCGACCGTTCACACGCCTTTTAATCTGACAATGACATCTAAATTCTCATCATTAGGCGACAACACGTGCACCCTGTCTTTGGCCTTAATATCTTCCAGGAATAGATATTTCAAAATTCGCAAACAGACACTTGTTACGATGACTCATACCCACGAACACCTGCTACGATGACTCGTACCCGATGGATTATACCTGCGACATAATTACCGCGCACTGCCACGATTCAAGGCCTTCGAAAGGAGACCCGAATACCTGTCACCAAACACAGTCATCCACTTCCCCGAATCCACCATCTTGGCCGGCAGGATGACAGACTACAGCTTCGGCAATATAAATTCGCTCGCTGGACGATACGAGGCAGTCGTATCTCAGCCTAGCCTCTGGATAATATTTAATGATTATCAGCGTCCGGATGTCGGACTTAGGAATCCTACCATTTATAGGATCTTGTCGTGTATTATGCTAATAGCCTAGTGATCTATACGGACTTGTATTTTCGTTAATGTACTCGTTAGTTTAGTTTGTTTTCCTCAATATTAACGTAATTATTTGGTGTCAGTTTTCTAATTTCGATGTTTTAAAAGCCCCATCCCCGAAATTGGTGCTCCGTAGGACAAAATATACAAAGACGCAACAAGAACATTGAGTGAAATGCCATTTTGCCCAAATTTTAATACTTAGTGTAATATTGACCCGAATACTTCTGCCATCAGTAGAAGTGTTACAGCTTCTAATATCGACTTGTTTTAAGACAGGCATCATTCTACCAACCTCCTCGAAACGAGTGACCTTCACCATTCAATATGATCATGTAAATTCACAAAACCGACTACTTACATTCTACGCACGGTGTGACAAACAATACAATTCAATCGAACTCACCTGAAACACAAGAAAGTCGAAAAAAATTAAAATCATTTCGAAAGGCAAATCAATATATAGTCGGTACAATACAAGTATAAAGCATCCGCAACGTACACGTTCTACAACTTACTACTAACAAATTTGCGAGCTTACACATTTTTATGCATTCTATTGTACCTACATAGTACAACAAAAAAAAATTCCTCATTTTTGTTTGTGAACGCGAAGTCGAGTCGACACATGATGAAGGGAGAACGTAAATGATCACGATCCATGTCCTTCCTTGGTTCAGAAATTTCTCCCCCCCCCCCTACCCACCCACCCAAAGAGTGTTTCAAACAAAAATTACTCTAAACTACATTGTATGTGTCGGCTTCGTGGCAGAACTCACCAAGTCCTACGTTTTTACATAAGACTTGATGAGTTTTGCCATGAAGCCGATGATATGTATGTCTTATGCAGAGTTGGGCGTTATTCGAATAATAATCATGAATAACAGTTCAATCATTATTCGTAAACACGTAAAATTATTCATCAATCATTATTCAGTAAAATGAAGATGTGAATAATATTCGTCAATCATCGTTATTCGTTATTCATTGCGGACGCAGTAACAAAACAAAGTGGCGTAACTAGGATGTTCCCAAAGGGGGCTGGGAGGCAAAAGAAGATTTTCAAGGGAGAAAAAAATCGAAGTATTTTTTTAAAATCGCCAATATTAGAGGACTATGTACAAATATTGGTGGGGGATTTTGAGGAGAGGGGGTATTTTTCCTTGGGGAATATTTTTTTGGGGGTGGTGTCAGAATATTTTTGTCGGGAGTGGGTGTTATATATTTTTTGGGAATTTTTTTAGGGGGTAAGAATATACATTTTTTTGGGAAGGGTAAAAATATTTTTGGCGGGGGGAGGGGAATATTTTTCTCCTTAATCTTACTGAGGTAATTAGAAAGTAAATAAAGTTTTTCCAATTCTCTCGAGGGGGGGGGGGGGGGGACGAATGACCGCGCCAGGGGTGAGCAACGCCCCCTGGCCCCACTTTGGCTACGAGTCTGATTTCATTATTCCCGTAATTGATGTTATTGAATACTGATTACTGAATAATGAATAACTACTCGTTATTCATACTTACGACTAACGAATAAACTATTCGTTATTCATGCGCTTCCATGAATAACGAATAAAATATTCATTATTCATGAATAACGAATAAAGGTTGCGTTATTCATTATTCAGTATTCGAATATTATTCTGCCCAACTCTGGTCTTATGACCCGACATCGTTGAACGCGCACACAACTGAGAACAATGGCAAATATCATTGTTGACTTTCTGCGGAGGAAAAGCCCGCGTAGTGTCGATGATTGATACATAACAAGTCATACTCCGAAAATAAGAAAACTGTATTTGCGGTGAGGATACAACTGATTAGAAGCTTCGAGAGCGTAACACGACCAGTACATCGATACAGTAGTAAGATAACGTGGCTGAAACGGTGCGTCATAGACAAGCGTATCGACAGACCGTACTAGCGTGGGCAAGCAGGGCTGCCAACCCTTATATTAGAACAATCATTTTCGGATTCAAGTTTATAATGTTTAAAATCTTCATCGTGAATTACTCATAATAATATACCATACAATTTTGTTAATACGCGATTCAAGGGACCAGGATTATTTTGCAAAATTACAGCAACATTAGTAAACGATTCATCATTGCCTTGCCCTCTTGAAGATCAATTTAGCGGTTAAAATAATATCTGAAATGAATGTGATAACCTACAGTTCCCTAATACTAAAGGGCCATGCGTTCTGATAAGGCAATTCAATACCGGTAGGGGAGGGAAAGGAATTTTCCCAAGTCAATAATGAGAATTTTGCAGTAAGCATTTAGTAGGGGCCATTTCAAAAGCTATCTCGAAGTTTCGGGCTAACTTGTAATCCAGCTGGTAAGAAATGAATAATAATCTCAGAGTTTGCAATAAGAGATTGAAGCTCGTGATTTCCTTTACTTCTGGATAGCGATGATATATCGACGCGTCTGTTAATAGATTTGCATAACTCATTCAATATCCAGTATTTACGGCGAATTCGTTAGGCAAATCTATTAACATCTGGACATTCTGTTTGCTTGATGCAAACGGGTAATTCTCTGAAAAGTGCAACAGTTTAAACTTTTAATTTTTTCCAAAAAAAATTGAGCAATTTGAATTTTTTTTCATTGGAATCACCATTGTACTTGTCCTTGAATTAAAAGGTGGCATTGAGCTGTGGTCTTACTGAAGGGGGGAGGAGGGGCAACGTTTTGAAGATTCATTGACCACGTTGATGGAACTTCTTTATCCGTGGCCAACATTATTTGGCCACGTTGATGGAATTTCCTTATCCGTGGCCAACCTTTCGATGGAATTTCTTTCACTGCGGTCAATCATTATGAAAAGTTTCCTGCAGAAGAATAATGATGACTTCTTCAATGAGAATACATAAAAGTAAGTTCATGTATATAACGATTGTATTATTTGTATTTCTATTTAAACTATGAAATAATAAGGCACTTAACTTATAATAATGAGAAATTTTTCTTATAATCTACAGTAACTTTCATCACGAAATTTGGTACAGTTTATGTGACTTGACCATCCCCTCGGTACTGATGCGATGCCCGAAAGGGTAGTTTCCGGTGCCGGGGGTGCGGTGTCTCAGGGGCCACTTTGGCATGCGTGTATCGCCATACGTCCCACAACACCAAGGCATTTTACTTATAATGTAAGGATAGTAACTTTAACAATTTGGCCCTGTTTTCATAAAAACTAGAAATAATAGAAGAAAAAAAAAAATCAGTAACTTCGATTACAAAATTTGGCACAATTTCTAAAAACTAAATAATATACGTCAATGTTTAATCTAAATTGAGGAACTTCAAATTACTTACACCTAAAAATTAAGAGTCCTGTTTAAGAATTTAATGTTTTGGAGTGGATATCAAACTTGAGCGCTCGTTGAGATGAGACAGGAGGACTAAGTATTTAAAAATAAAAATTATACTTGCGGTCTCAAATGAGAATTCCTAGGAATTATTCTTTCAACGTGGCTAACTCTTTCTTTTCCTTATCTGTGGTCATTCGGATGATATAGCCATCCTTCAGCGTATCAGCGACACAATCAATCACCTATCAAAACCATGTCCGATGTTAGAAATTCAAAATAACTAAAAAATTCCGAATGACCACGGATGAGGAAAAGAAAGAGTTAGCCACGTTGAAAGAATAATTCCTAAGAATTCTCATTTGAAACTCGCAAATATAATTTTTATTTTTAAATCGCCTATATATTTCTTTTATACTTACATTTAACAGTTTTCTTTCGCATTTTCAGGTTGACAGCGAAAATTGCTGGAAAAAACTGATAAGCCACGGTGATAGATATGCAGAACTGTAAATGCGCTCATTTTCACAGATAATTAGTTGTGGACAAGTTAACTCAACTCCGACGTTGAATTCGATCATGGCTCGAAGTTCTCGATACAGATTTGAAGCTAAGCAGCCAGTTTCGAACATTAGATATGGAATCAGGGTGGCCATGCGTAAGAACGAAAAAATGACCACGGAGATGGAATTTACACCAGCCATAAACCTTCATGGCTTTTGAGGCGACCTTTAAATGTACTAAAGGCCGCTCAAATGCATGTCAACGTGTAGAGTGATGGGTGGAGGAGAACTTTGGCCTTTAATTTCAAAAAAATATTCGTTCTGCATAGAGTGAAAAAATGAATAATGATTTCAAGAAATGCTAGCCTCATCCACGTTGATGGAAGTTTTTGCCCTTTGAGCTCATTTTCCGCTAAAGGGGGGAGGGGTATGGGGTTCTACACAATTGCGCCGAGCAGAAAAAATCATAAACATACCAATCTATTATTTTTAATTTTCTGAAAATAGTATAATGCTGAGAAAATAGCTGACACGCAAACTATCGCACTTTTCTGAGAATTACCCACATACCTTAATGATGGATTATTGAACAAAAAAAAAAATCAAAAAAAAATCGAAGGTAACTAACAGAGAATGACCAAATGACCAACCAAGGCGTTCATGTTCATGAACAAATTGAAAAATTGTAGCGTGAGAAATAGTTGATGAAGTTAGAGGGAGTGTTCGGGTTGTGTCCATTAGCACTCAATCGATTGTTTTCTATATATAAAAATGCATTCTTCTAAAACATGCCAGAATTCTTCTAGCGATCCTACTGCTGTAAACTCGCACTAACGTTCATCAATGCTGCCACTTGAGGCAAACCAAAAAAACTTCGTCTGTGATATTTTTTCTCTGGTCGCTCTGTTTTAAATTTTTAGTTTAGCTGAAATCCAACCACGATGTAATTAAGACTTGAGTATTGTGATATTTTTCGTTAAAAAGTTACCAGATTAAATATCAGGTTTTAATGTTTCCGAATCGAGACAAACTATACAATCAGATAGCGATTAACGATTGTCGATAGTTCGGGGTACGTTACCCTGGCCCCCCCAAATTTGATTTTAGACCCGATTTTGGGTTAGGGGAAATGTACCCGAAATGTACCCAAATGTACCGCTATTATTACAAAATGTACCTCCTCCCCTTGCGAAGGGGGAACTAAAGTCCTTTGGGGGGGCCAGGGTAACGGGAGCCCCCCCAATTTGTCTGATTTCGTCAAATTTGGTTCGAATGAAATGTACCCGAAATGTACCGAAATGTACCACCAATTATCTGAAATGTACCCCGTTTATAGCCGCGGGGGGAAGGATTCAAGTTGGTGGGGCTGTGGTAACGTTAGCCCCCCCATTTGTTCCAATTTCTCCGAATTTGGGCAGAATGAAATGTACCCGAAATGTACCGAAATGTACCACCAATTATCTGAAATGTACCCCGTGTATAGCCGAGGGGGGGAGGATTCAAGTTGGTGGGGCTGTGGTAACGTTAGCCCCCCCATTCGTTCCACCTTCACCGAATTTGGGCAGAATGAAATGTACCCGAAATGTACCGAAATGTACCATTAATTATATAAAATGTACCCCCTCCCTTCCCATGTAATGACCAAAAGTATGAGGGGGCCGAAATGAATTAGAGCTTCCAACTTAGCTGATTTCGTCAAATTTGGTTCAAATGAAATGTACCCGAAATGTACCGAAATGTACCACCAATTATCTGAAATGTACCTCCCTTATCGCCGCAGGGGGGAGGATCAAATATGGTGGGGCTGTGGTAAATTTAGCCCCCCTCCCATTTGTTCCACTTTCACCGAATTTGGGCAGAATGAAATGTACCCGAAATGTACCCAAATGTACCATCAACTATATAAAATGTACTCCCTCCCTTCCCATGTAATGACCAAAAGTATGAGGGGGCCGAAATTAATTAGAGCCCCCAACTTTACCTATTTCGTCAAATTTAGTTCGGAATATAATTATTTGGGTACTTCATTAGTGTTAAGGAATATTCACACTTAACGAAAATATTAATAAACTAGGGGGCTCCGCCCCCGGAGTTAATGAAATATAGGTTAATTTGCACTATAGAAACACAGAATTTATTTTATGTATATAGGAAAAAAAGTTAACCTCTATGAGGATGCCCCTATTATCATTACACAGAGATACACCTTATGTAAATGTCAAACTACAGTATATGCATATACTGTAACTATTTCAAATTTAGAAGTGTCCACTGCAGGTAAAGTCGTTGATACAT
Organism: Acanthococcus lagerstroemiae; assembly: GCA_031841125.1. NCBI lineage: Eukaryota > Metazoa > Arthropoda > Insecta > Hemiptera > Eriococcidae > Acanthococcus > Acanthococcus lagerstroemiae. The sequence goes on along the minus strand of CM063108.1, from coordinate 34,132,202 downwards.
AGAGATAGATGTTCTCATACTGTCCGAGAGAAAAAAGCAGTTTTAATCAAAACATGTATTTTTTCGACTTCACATCAAGTTTACTGTTTCAAGGGAGACACATTGGAAATGTTAAACAAAGGCTAAAGAAATCAAGTAAAACTTCATTTTTCTACATGCACAGTTCTAATTATGGATTTTAAATATGACAGGTTATGTCATAACAAATGTATTAATATTATTCAGAAGTGAGTTTATCTACTTTACATATGAAAAACAATATAGCCTATTACATGCAAAAAATTGAATTTTGTTTAGGCTTTACCCCATTTTAATTCATTATCAATCGAGTAACCATTTTTTACGATTTTTCGGACTTCTGAGTATACGTTCCCTTCTGAAATTTCTAGTTATGGTCCCTAAAGAGAAATTCAAGAACATAAAAATACTACATAAATCAATGATTTGTGAGTTAAATACTATTACGGCTACAAATTTCACTGTTCTGATATACCTTATGACTCTTTAAAAGACTTGGAACAAAAAAATAAACAGGGGTTCACGGAAAATTATTTCTTAAGCCGACCAAATGGAGAATTCAATTTCCGAAGTTGGGGTCGGGGTCAACCCAACGGATCCACAATAGATCTGAATCGAAAAAAGTTGACCATGAATAATCTTGAAAGGCTGAAAGATCGAGAATTAGATTTGCGGAATTGGGGTGGAGACAATCCATCGGGTCCACAATATTATATTATTATTTTTATTTACTGAGAGTGTTATTGCCTTTTGCTGCTATAATCTAACTATTATTAAAACAAACGTAAATTATTAGAATAGGGTTAACGTATTATTTGAATTGAAAAAGTAAGACGTTCACCAAGAATAACATTGAGAAGCCGGAAAATCGAGTTTTAGATTTTCGTCGTAGGTGGGAGAGTTATTCCTTGATCCACAAAATATCTCGATTAAAAATAAGGGGCTTATGGAAAATTGTTTTTCAACACCTACAATCAAGAATCTGATTATCGGAGTTGGGATGCGGTCAACCCCTCGGAATCACAAATTATTTCAATCAAGAAAAAAAAAAGTTCACCAACAAAAACTCGAAAGTATACTCTTTTGGTGTTGGGGGCGCGAGTCCACGTTTCCGGTGTACAAAATGTAGCAGTTGAAAAAAGGGGAGGTTTACGTAAAAGAATTCAGAAATTTGAAGAATCGAGAATTAGATTTCCTGAATTCAGGGCGGGCTTCACCCCTCAAGTCCACAATAGCTTCCGTCTTTCAGTTCCACGTTCTCGTTAGAGAACTGGGGCCCTGGGTGGCAAAGATAAGCGCAGGATAAAAAAAAATGGAATAGCTACGTGGAGGCGTATGCCCAAAAATGAGCGGAGGTACTCACACACACACACGTTTGGTCGACAAACGGCGCAAAATGTGTCTGCCCATTAAAATTTTTCAATCTCATTATTTCTCTCTAAATTGATCAGCGCCGCCGCACGTTTTTCGACTGTCGTCGCAACATACGCTTATTTTATTTTTGTAAGTATTTTATAAATGCAGGCGGCGGCGCACCGGGCATTTGCCCGAATCGCCGTATGACTTATCCGACCCTGGAAGAGGCTCAAGGTGGTAGGTCCACTTTCATTGAATAGACTGTAAAAAATACATGTATGTGCTTTGTAATACAGTACAAACATAAAGATGTATGCACTGTGACGAAATTAGGAGGCCCACAGTGTACCAAAGAACCTTCAGATGTAAGTAGCATCTTCTGGATGCCCCGTGTAATGAAAGCGAGGCCTCATTCAGAAAATAAATATTTGTGTTTGAAACCATAATGCATTGCAAAGGAGTAGTTGATTTCAGCAGGTTTTCAAGTTACTGGCCTACCTATCGTTCTTTTTCTTTGCAGCGTATCCATAGTTGAGTACTTTTACTCCCTATTTGTTGCTATCTGCCCTCGCCAGATGCCCCACATATTTCCATTTAAATTGTTCGACATTATATCCTATATCCTCGCCTCCAGCCATTTCGTACAGTTTTCCCTTTGAGATTTTGTCTACCCATCGCAGTCCTAGAAGTTTCCTCAACATAGATCTGAACGTAATTTGTAGCTTCACGATTTGTCTCCGGTAAGGGACCAGGTTTGTACTCCATACTTGAGGGCTGGTACCGTTGAGCTATTTAATGTTTCCATTTTGAGGAAGGTGTTGAAATTCCGGCAAAAAATACATTTTAATGCCCAGAGGTTGTTCCACCCCTTTTTAATACGCCTCATAATTCCTTTATCTCTTTCTTCGAAACTAATAATCTGTCCCACAGATATTCGATTCTGTTACCTCTTCTATCTCTTGCCCATCGATTATTAGATTTTTTCTTTCCACTCTTCCGATTATTTTTGATTTGCTACCATTCAGTTTGAGGCCAGCTTTTTTGCATTCCCTCAATAGCTTTTCTGCCATTTTCTTCAACTCCTTACTATTTTCTGTAAATAAGATAATATAGTTTGCGTACCTTAAATTTCTTAGAAATTCTCCATTTATTTTTAGTCCTCTTCTTTTCCACTTCAGATTGCGAAATACATCTTCCAAAATGCAGTTGAAGAGGTTTGGCGACAAGGTATCCCCTTGTTGAACTCCGCTCCCAATTTTGAATTCCCTCCCTTTGCTTTTAAGGCTAGTTCTTGCACTCGAATTTGCATAGTAATTCTGTATATGACTTTAATAAACCCACTTTCAATTCCCTTATTTTCCAGTGCTTTTAACATATACTTATGATCCACTGAATCAACTGCCTCATGAAAGCCTATGCAAAATATTTCAATTTCTACATCATATTCGTGTGTTTTTTCAATAATTTGGCTCACAACGAAAATATTCTTTACAGTTGAGAAGCCTTTTCTGAATCTCGCCTGTTCACTCCCCTGATGATTTGAATCCAGATGGTTATACATACGTCTTTTTAAGACTGCCATACATGCTTTAAAGATGTTCGATGTTAAGCATATTGGCCTGTAATTTTCAATGAGTTCCTCCCTCCTTGTTTGTGTAATAATATTATTTTGGCCAAGTTCCACTGTTATAAAATGTACTCCCTCCCTTCCCATGTAATGACCAAAAGTATGAGGGGGCCGAAATTAATTAGAGCCCCCAACTTTACCTATTTCGTCAAATTTAGTTCGGAATATAATTATTTGGGTACTTCATTAGTGTTAAGGAATATTCACACTTAACGAAAATATTAATAAACTAGGGGGCTCTGCCCCCGGAGTTAATGAAATATAGGTTAATTTGCACTATAGAAACACAGAATTTATTTTATGTATATAGGAAAAAAAGTTAACCTCTATGAGGATGCCCCTATTATCATTACACAGAGATACACCTTATGTAAATGTCAAACTACAGTATATGCATATACTGTAACTATTTCAAATTTAGAAGTGTCCACTGCAGGTAAAGTCGTTGATACATAGAGATAGATGTTTTCATACTGTCCGAGAGAAAAAAGCAGTTTTAATCAAAACATGTATTTTTTCGACTTCACATCAAGTTTACTGTTTCAAGGGAGACACATTGGAAATGTTAAACAAAGGCTAAAGAAATCAAGTAAAACTTCATTTTTCTACATGCACAGTTCTAATTATGGATTTTAAATATGACAGGTTATGTCATAACAAATGTATTAATATTATTCAGAAGTGAGTTTATCTACTTTACATATGAAAAACAATATAGCCTATTACATGCAAAAAATTGAATTTTGTTTAGGCTTTACCCCATTTTAATTCATTATCAATCGAGTAACCATTTTTTACGATTTTTCGGACTTCTGAGTATACGTTCCCTTCTGAAATTTCTAGTTATGGTCCCTAAAGAGAAATTCAAGAACATAAAAATACTACATAAATCAATGATTTGTGAGTTAAATACTATTACGGCTACAAATTTCACTGTTCTGATATACCTTATGACTCTTTAAAAGACTTGGAACAAAAAAATAAACAGGGGTTCACGGAAAATTATTTCTTAAGCCGACCAAATGGAGAATTCAATTTCCGAAGTTGGGGTCGGGGTCAACCCAACGGATCCACAATAGATCTGAATCGAAAAAAGTTGACCATGAATAATCTTGAAAGGCTGAAAGATCGAGAATTAGATTTGCGGAATTGGGGTGGAGACAATCCATCGGGTCCACAATATTATATTATTATATGAAGTACACCCCCTTCATCACCGCAGGGGGAAGGATTAAATTTGGTGGGGCTGTGGTAACGTTAGCCCCCCCCCCATTTGTTCCACGTTCACCGAATTTGTGCAGAATGAAATGTACCTGAAATGCACCAAAATGTACCACCAATGATATGAAATGTACCCCCTTCATCGCCGCAGAGGGAGGATGAAATTTGGTGTAACTGAAAAACGGAAGGTGTTATTTTACTATACCGTGTTAGTGTCGGAAATTGATATTTGTTGCTATAGCCTGCGATTGAAAAACAGGTGAGCGCCACAGTCTACAATCTTCAACCAACATAATTTATACAGACCATCAATAATTTGCTGTACCTCCAGATAATTTTGCATCAATATTGTCCATGGGTCAATTCAGCAAAGTGATTATTGGTATCGCGCGGGAAAATGTGATAAGCATAAGATTTGATTCATCCACAGCAAGTCACTAGCGGAGATTTTGTGTTTTGTAAATTTGTAAAGGAACGTGAAATTTAAATATTCCGTGTTAGTGTCAAAAATTTATAGGTATGTTGCTAAATTGTGTGATTGAAAGACAGTTGAGCACCGCAATCTACGCAGTCTTCAACCAACAAACAATGTAAATATAAATAATTTACACTTAATATCTCCATGTGATTTTGTATCAACACTACCCATGGATGAATTCAGCAAAATTATTACAGGTATCGTGCGGGAAAATTTGATATAAAATTCCATTCATTTGTAGGAAGTCCTTATCCTTATTGGTAATGAAGATTCAATTGAGACTGAACAAGCAGTTTAATTCCTCCAGTTACCGGCGGAGATTCCGTGTTGTGTAAGTTTGTAAAATGATGTAAATAAGTCAGAGTACAGTGTTGTATACTCATATCTACCAAAAAAAATTATTCGTGCCATTCAATGTAAAAAGGATCAACAATTAAATGAACTTGTTACAACCGATCGATAGTTACGTTTTAATGAGGAGAACTAATCGATGTATGTATGTATACATGTTTATGTGGCATGGAAGAGTGGAAGGCACCGATTTGTGTCACATCTGGTGTTCATTCAGCGAAAGATGCCTACTGCTATTTCTGTGGACCCAAATCAAATAACTGACAAAAAAGTAATAAAATGAAAAATGTAAGGGTTTTAGCATTTGTTCAGTTTAGTTTTTTTTCAACGGTACGAGATTTGTCACTATGTGGTCGCTCAGATTTAAGACGTAGTTAAAACACTGGATGAAGAGGGCAGGTTTCGAGTGATTTGTTATGTATTTAGTAAAGCATCACATTTCCGGGGTTTGGTGGGAAAGCAAATATCCCACAAGTATAAGAACCGAAAAGGAATAGCCTTTCAAAAAGTCTAAGTATTCGAAATCCCATTCGCAGTGTATGTTGTGATATGCTTACATTCCGAACTCGCACATTCCTGCTTAAAATAAGGTACGTAATCAGAATATTCGCTTTCTTGCCCGGGGGAGAGGTAACAGTTTACCGAAACCTTTTATCTTTAAAAATGGTGTGTGGTTTTACGAGATTCTTTAAGTGCTGAAATGTTTGTAGTGGCATTCATATTATAATTCGTATGGTAATCGTGCTTTTATCCAAGAGTGAATACGGAAGGGAAAGGGCGTGGATAGATCATGGAATAAAAATTATTATTTCATTTGATAAATTGTCAATTTTTCATTTTTCGATCGTATCCCTGCCCCGTCTCTGAAAACAAAATTCTCGATTGTTCGGATGGTAATTATTCTTTTTCGTGGAACTTTTACTTTTCAATTAAAATAATTTCTGGAGCCTAGAAGTGGACCCCGCCGCAGACTCCGAATACTTTTCTCAATTTTTCGTACTTCAAGAACTATGGATCGTGAACCTGTTTTATTGTTTCGACTGAAACGTTGATGAACACGAGGGGTGGATCCTGGGGACCAACAGCAAAAATCTAATTTTTGATTTTTCGGCAATTAAAAATCATTTTTGGTCAGTAGTTTATTTTTTCGACTGAAATATTTTGTGAGCCCGAAGGGTTGACCCCGCCCCCAACTCCGGAAGTCTAATTCTCGAGTTTTCAGGCTACAAAAATAATTTACCGCGAACCACCTTTTTCCTTGAACGGAAGTCGTTTGTGGACCTGGTGAGTAGACCCCCACCGACACCGAAAATATAATTCTCGATTTTTCAGCGTTTAGGAATATTTTTGATGACCTCTGTTAATTTTTGCAATTGGAATCTTTCGTGGGTCCAATTCTGGAAGTCTCATTCTCGAATTTGCAGGCTTGAACAATTATTTCTAGTGAACCTCTTAATTTGTTGATCGAAGTAATTTGTGGAACCTGGGGGTCGACCCCCACCCCAACCCCCGAAAATCTAACTCTCGATTATTCAAACTTTTAAATTATTTTGTGGACGAAAATCGAATTTTCGATTTTTTGGCCTTTAGAAATATTTTTAGTGACCTTTTCCGTTTTTCAGTTGTAATCATTTGTGGGGTCTAATGGTTGAGTCCCGATGAGCTGACCCCGCCCTCAACTCTGCAAATCAAACTCTCGATATTTCTGACGTGAAAAATGATTTTCGATTGTTTAAGTCTGTTGTGGTTCCGAGGGGTGGACCATCACCTCAACTCCGGAAGTCTAATTATCTATTTTTCAGGCTTGAACAATAATTTTCCGCGAACCCCTTATTTTGTTGATCGAAGTATTTTGTGGATTCGACATGTGGACCCTCAACCCCAACTCCGAAAATCAAATTCTCGAATCTTCGGACTTCAATATTCATTTTTCGTGAACCTTTCATTTTTTTGAATAAAATCTATTGTGGACTTGAGGGGTGAAGCCCGTCCTGAACTCTGAAAATCTAATTCTCGATTCTTCAAATTTCTGAATTATTTTACGTAAGCCTCCCCTTTTTTCAACTGATACATTTTCTACACGGGAAAAGTAGAGTCGCGCCCCCAACACCAAAAGAGTATATTTTCGAGTTTTCGTTGGTGAACTTTTTTATTTATTTATTTATTGAAATAATTCGTGGATCCGTGGGGTAGACCACATCCCACCTCCAGAAATCAAATTCTCGATTATAGATGTTGAAAAACAATTTTCCATAAACCCCTTATTTTTAATCGAGATCTTTTGTGGATCAAGGAATAACTCTCCCACCCATGACGAAAAAAAAACAACTCGATTTATCAGCTTCTCAAAGTTATTCTTGGTGAACGACTTATTTTTTCAATTCAAATAATACGTTAATCCTCTTCTAATAATTTACGTTTGTTTTAATAATAGTTAGATTATAGCAGCAAGGCAATAACACTCTCAGTAAATAAAAATAATAATATAATATTGTGGACCCGATGGACTGTCTCCGCCCCCAACTCCGGAAATTGAATTCTTTATTTTATCGGCTTAAGAAATAATTTTCCGTGAGCCCATGCTTATTTCTTTGTTCGTAGTATTTTGTGGACCCGAGGACAAGTGATCCGCCGCCCACAACTTCGAAAATCTAATTCTTGATTTTTCGATCGTCAGAAATATTTTTGGTGACCATTTTTCTATTTCAATTGGAATCTTTTATGGGGCCGAGGGGTCGACCACACCCCCAACTTTGGAAGTCCAATTCTCGAATATTCAGGCTTTATAAATAATTTTCCGCGAACCTCTCATTTTGTTGATCGAAGCTTTTTGTGGATCAGACGGATGCCCCTTCCCCATCCCCAACCCCCAATCACAAAAATATTATTTTCGATATTTTGGCCTTTAAAAGTACGTATTGTTGCTATAATTTATTTTTCGGTCGAAATCTAATGTGGATTTGAGAGGTAAAACGCATCCCGAATTCCTGGAAATCTACCTCTCGATGCTTCAAACTTTGCAATTGTTTTTAACTTCTTTTTGCGATTGATACATTCTGTAGACTCAAAAAGTAGACCCCCTGTCCAAACCCTGAAAGTGTAATTATTGATTTTTCGGCCTTTAAAAAATTACTTTCGATGAACTGTTCATGTTTTCTATAAGACCAAAGGATTGACACTGCTCCCAACTCCGGAAGTCTAATTCTTGATTCTTCAGTCTTCAACAATAGTTTTCTTTGGACCCTTTACTTTGTTAATCGATGTATTATATGGATCAGAGGGGAGCATTCGTCGCCCCCAACTCCGGTCATGAAATTCTTGTTTGGTAGGTATTGAAAGCTGATTTTCCATAACCCTTCTATTGTTCGATCGAAATGGATAGACCCCCCCCCCGTTGCCTACTAAAATATAAATCTCGATTTTCCGGGCTTTCAGATTTATTCTTGATGAAATTTTTATTTTTTCGATTCAAATCTATTGTGGTCCCGATGTGTTGACCCCACCTCCAACTCTGGAAATCAAATTCTCGATTTTTCTGACGTGAAAAATAATTTTCGATGAAACCCCTTATTTTTCTGATCGAAGTCTTTGGTGGAGCCGCGGGGTGGTACCCCACCCGAACTCCGAAAATCTAATTCTCGATTTTTTGGCCTTTAGAAATATTTTTAGTGACCTTTTCCCTTTTCCATTTTTCAGTTGTTATCATTTGCGGGGTCAAATGGTTCAGCCCCGATGGGTTGACCTGGCCCCAACCCTGGAAATCTAATACTCGATTTTTCTGACGTGAAAGATAATTTTCGGCGATCCTCTTATTTTTCTGATCGAAGTCTTTGTTGGACCCGAGGAGTGGAATCCCACCCCAATTCCGAAAATCTAATTTTCGATTTTTTGCCCATTAAAAATATTTTTCGCCTCTGGAAGTCTACTTCTCGATTTTTCAGTCTTGAACAATAATGTTCCGTAAACCTCTGTTTCGTTGGTCGAAGTATTTTGTGGATCTGATAGGTAAACCTACACCCGCAACTCCGAAAGTCTAATTTTCGATTTTGAATTATTAAATATTTATTTTTGTTTTTCTGATGAAATCTATTGCGGACTTGAGGGGTGGAGCCCATCCTGAACTCCGGAAATCTAATTCTCGATTTTTCAACGTCTGAATTATCTTTCATAAACCTCCTCTCATTTCGATTGCCACATTTTTTAGACTCGAAAGGTGGATTCTTGCCCTCAACAATTCTTGATTTTTCGGCCTTTAAAATTATTTTTGATGAACTCTTCATTTCTCCGAGGGGTTGACCACACTCCCAACTTCGGACATTTGTCTCGATTTTTAAGGCTTGAACGACGATTGTGTGTGAACCTCTTATTTTGTTAATGGAAGTGTTTTGTGGATCTGAGGGGTAAACCCTCACCCTAACCCCAGAAATCTAATTCTCGATTTTTAGCCTCTCAAATTTATTCCTGGTGATTGTTTATTTTTTCAATTGAAATCTTATGTGAGACTGAAGAGTTGACCCCACCCCAGACTTGGAAATTAAAATCTCGATTTTTCAGGCTTAAAAATCATTTTTTGCTAAACTTATATTTATGTTGGATCTAAGTCTTTTGTGGATCCAAGGGGTGGACCCCCACTTACACGCCGAAAATCTACAGGCTTGAAAAATTGTTTTCCGTAAAACCATAGTTGTTGTATTAAGTCTCCTGTGGACTCGAAGGGTGGTGCCCCCACCCACAAGTCCGAACATTCTAATTCACGAATTTTCGGCCTATAAAAATATTATTGGTAACCTTTTTATTTTTTCAATTCGTAGATTTTTGGGGCCTGAGGAGTGCACCCCGCTCCCAATTCTGTAAGTCTAATTCATGATTTTCCGTCTTGAACAGTACTTTTCCGCGAACCCCTTATTTTGTCGATCTAACTACTTTGTACATCTAAGGGGTGGACCCCACTCCCAACTCTGAAAATCAAATTCTCGATTTTTCAGACTTGAGAAATAATTCTCCTTGAAACTCTTTTGTTCTGATCGGAAGTGTTTTGTGGACCCGAGGAGTAGAATTATCAATTTTTCGGTCTTTAAAAATATTTTTGGAGACCTTTTTATTTTTTCAATTGGGATCTTTCGTGGCAGCCGTTTATCTACTTTAAACATTATTTTTCGATAAATGTGACCGTCCAAATTAAAAGGGCACGTCGGTCCAAAACATTAATTTTACAGGAGACACTAAAAGATTCAAACGGGAATCTCGAGAACGCGATTGCCTATAGACGTCCACTCTTGCGCTCTATCACTTTTGCTTTTTCGAGTTCAGAGACTCACAGTGTTAAACAGTACTCTTTGACCTATTAAAATCGAACATAATCTCAAAGTCGATTTTTTTGGACCGAAGTGCCCTTTCAGTATGGACAGTCACAAATTTTTTTTTTTCCATCTAATTGTTTTGGTGATCCGATGGTAGACCCCCGCCTCAGGCGTTGAAAATTTAATTCTCGATTCTTCAGAATTTAATGCTTATTCTTCGAGTAGTTTTTATTCTCACGATCTGAATCTTTTGTGGACTCGAGAGGTGACCCCCTTTTTCCCGGTTGTTCGAATTTTGAAACTTATGTTTCATAAACTTGATTATTTGTTTCGATCGGTAGTTTTGTGAAGCCAAGAGATAGATTGTCGCCCCAGCTTTGAAAATTTAACTATCGATTTTTCGGATCTGGTTGAACTTTTTATTATTCCTATTTCATCTTTCATGAGTTGGAGGGGTGTCCCCCACCTCCAACTTCGAAAATCTGTTTCTCAATTTTCGAGACTTTATTGGCGACCCTCTGTGAATTGAAATCTCATGAAGTAATTGAGCATCCCGGCGCAGTGAGTCCAGTATGAAAATCACAGGAAGGGTAAAGGGAGAAGAAGGCGGATTATCCCAGTCAGAAAGGAAGAGGACGCACGCCAGAAACTAAAATCAGTGCAAGAGGAAATGAAAGTCGAGGAAAATTTTTACGACAGTATGGATCAAGCTTTAAAAAACACGGTTGAAGAGTTTGGAGTGACGAGGGTTAAAGAGAAAACCAGGGATAAGCTTTCAAAATAGACTCTCGAATCAGGAAGAATAACCTTTGGAAAAATAGAAATAAAACACCATTGGATAAACCTGAGCGAACTAAAATACAAAAATTGGTGAAGAAAAATGTTAGAGAACATATTAAGAAATATGATTAGAAAAAAATTCCAGATATTTTGGAAAAAAGTTGGTTCACCAAAAAAGTTAGGCTCGAACTCGATGGCGGGAGAGACGTTATGCTGAAGCTAAAAGATCAGACAGGAAAAGTGACTCAGAATCAAGAACAAATTCTAGAGGCAGCAACAATTTTTTACGAGGACTTTTACCGCGAGCAAAACGAGCTCGTGAAAATAGCAAAAACTGGAGGGTGAAAGGAGGAAGAAATCCCGGAAATAATGGAGAGAGAAGTGGAATACGTACTAAATATGTAGACTGAAAAATGACATAGCCCCAGGACCGGATGGAATTACGAACGAAATGCTGAAAAGGTTTGGCGATCAGAGAGTGCCACACCAGGTTAAAATATTCAACAAAATCGGAATTATGAAAACATGTCCAAAACAGTGGAACTTGGCCAAAATAATATTATTACACAAACAAGGAGGGAGGAACTCATTGAAAATTACAGGCCAATATGCTTAACATCGAACATCTTTAAAGCATGTATGGCAGTCTTAAAAAGACGTATGTATAACCATCTGGATTCAAATCATCAGGGGAGTGAACAGGCGAGATTCAGAAAAGGCTTCTCAACTGTAAAGAATATTTTCGTTGTGAGCCAAATTATTGAAAAAACACACGAATATGATGTAGAAATTGAAATATTTTGCATAGGCTTTCATGAGGCAGTTGATTCAGTGGATCATAAGTATATGTTAAAAGCACTGGAAAATAAGGGAATTGAAAGTGGGTTTATTAAAGTCATATACAGAATTACTATGCAAATTCGAGTGCAAGAACTAGCCTTAAAAGCAAAGGGAGGGAATTCAAAATTGGGAGCGGAGTTCAACAAGGGGATACCTTGTCGCCAAACCTCTTCAACTGCATTTTGGAAGATGTATTTCGCAATCTGAAGTGGAAAAGAAGAGGACTAAAAATAAATGGAGAATTTCTAAGAAATTTAAGGTACGCAAACTATATTATCTTATTTACAGAAAATAGTAAGGAGTTGAAGAAAATGGCAGAAAAGCTATTGAGGGAATGCAAAAAAGCTGGCCTCAAACTGAATGGTAGCAAATCAAAAATAATCGGAAGAGTGGAAAGAAAAAATCTAATAATCGATGGGCAAGAGATAGAAGAGGTAACAGAATCGAATATCTGTGGGACAGATTATTAGTTTCGAAGAAAGAGATAAAGGAATTATGAGGCGTATTAAAAAGGGGTGGAACAACCTCTGGGCATTAAAATGTATTTTTTGCCGGAATTTCAACACCTTCCTCAAAATGGAAACATTAAATAGCTCAACGGTACCAGCCCTCAAGTATGGAGTACAAACCTGGTCCCTTACCGGAGACAAATCGTGAAGCTACAAATTACGTTCAGATCTATGTTGAGGAAACTTCTAGGACTGCGATGGGTAGACAAAATCTCAAAGGGAAAACTGTACGAAATGGCTGGAGGCGAGGATATAGGATATAATGTCGAACAATTTAAATGGAAATATGTGGGGCATCTGGCGAGGGCAGATAGCAACAAATAGGGAGTAAAAGTACTCAACTATGGATACGCTGCAAAGAAAAAGAACGATAGGTAGGCCAGTAACTTGAAAACCTGCTGAAATCAACTACTCCTTTGCAATGCATTATGGTTTCAAACACAAATATTTATTTTCTGAATGAGGCCTCGCTTTCATTACACGGGGCATCCAGAAGATGCTACTTACATCTGAAGGTTCTTTGGTACACTGTGGGCCTCCTAATTTCGTCACAGTGCATACATCTTTATGTTTGTACTGTATTACAAAGCACATACATGTATTTTTTACAGTCTATTCAATGAAAGTGGACCTACCACCTTGAGCCTCTTCCAGGGTCGGATAAGTCATACGGCGATTCGGGCAAATGCCCGGTGCGCCGCCGCCTGCATTTATAAAATACTTACAAAAATAAAATAAGCGTATGTTGCGACGACAGTCGAAAAACGTGCGGCGGCGCTGATCAATTTAGAGAGAAATAATGAGATTGAAAAATTTTAATGGGCAGACACATTTTGCGCCGTTTGTCGACCAAACGTGTGTGTGTGTGAGTACCTCCGCTCATTTTTGGGCATACGCCTCCACGTAGCTATTCCATTTTTTTTTATCCTGCGCTTATCTTTGCCACCCAGGGCCCCAGTTCTCTAACGAGAACGTGGAACTGAAAGACGGAAGCTATTGTGGACTTGAGGGGTGAAGCCCGCCCTGAATTCAGGAAATCTAATTCTCGATTCTTCAAATTTCTGAATTCTTTTACGTAAACCTCCCCTTTTTTCAACTGCTACATTTTGTACACCGGAAACGTGGACTCGCGCCCCCAACACCAAAAGAGTATACTTTCGAGTTTTTGTTGGTGAACTTTTTTTTTTCTTGATTGAAATAATTTGTGATTCCGAGGGGTTGACCGCATCCCAACTCCGATAATCAGATTCTTGATTGTAGGTGTTGAAAAACAATTTTCCATAAGCCCCTTATTTTTAATCGAGATATTTTGTGGATCAAGGAATAACTCTCCCACCTACGACGAAAATCTAAAACTCGATTTTCCGGCTTCTCAATGTTATTCTTGGTGAACGTCTTACTTTTTCAATTCAAATAATACGTTAACCCTATTCTAATAATTTACGTTTGTTTTAATAATAGTTAGATTATAGCAGCAAAAGGCAATAACACTCTCAGTAAATAAAAATAATAATATAATATTGTGGACCCGATGGATTGTCTCCACCCCAATTCCGCAAATCTAATTCTCGATCTTTCAGCCTTTCAAGATTATTCATGGTCAACTTTTTTCGATTCAGATCTATTGTGGATCCGTTGGGTTGACCCCGACCCCAACTTCGGAAATTGAATTCTCCATTTGGTCGGCTTAAGAAATAATTTTCCGTGAACCCCTGTTTATTTTTTTGTTCCAAGTCTTTTAAAGAGTCATAAGGTATATCAGAACAGTGAAATTTGTAGCCGTAATAGTATTTAACTCACAAATCATTGATTTATGTAGTATTTTTATGTTCTTGAATTTCTCTTTAGGGACCATAACTAGAAATTTCAGAAGGGAACGTATACTCAGAAGTCCGAAAAATCGTAAAAAATGGTTACTCGATTGATAATGAATTAAAATGGGGTAAAGCCTAAACAAAATTCAATTTTTTGCATGTAATAGGCTATATTGTTTTTCATATGTAAAGTAGATAAACTCACTTCTGAATAATATTAATACATTTGTTATGACATAACCTGTCATATTTAAAATCCATAATTAGAACTGTGCATGTAGAAAAATGAAGTTTTACTTGATTTCTTTAGCCTTTGTTTAACATTTCCAATGTGTCTCCCTTGAAACAGTAAACTTGATGTGAAGTCGAAAAAATACATGTTTTGATTAAAACTGCTTTTTTCTCTCGGACAGTATGAGAACATCTATCTCTATGTATCAACGACTTTACCTGCAGTGGACACTTCTAAATTTGAAATAGTTACAGTATATGCATATACTGTAGTTTGACATTTACATAAGGTGTATCTCTGTGTAATGATAATAGGGGCATCCTCATAGAGGTTAACTTTTTTTCCTATATACATAAAATAAATTCTGTGTTTCTATAGTGCAAATTAACCTATATTTCATTAACTCCGGGGGCGGAGCCCCCTAGTTTATTAATATTTTCGTTAAGTGTGAATATTCCTTAACACTAATGAAGTACCCAAATAATTATATTCCGAACTAAATTTGACGAAATAGGTAAAGTTGGGGGCTCTAATTAATTTCGGCCCCCTCATACTTTTGGTCATTACATGGGAAGGGAGGGAGTACATTTTATATAGTTGATGGTACATTTGGGTACATTTCGGGTACATTTCATTCTGCCCAAATTCGGTGAAAGTGGAACAAATGGGAGGGGGGCTAAATTTACCACAGCCCCACCATATTTGATCCTCCCCCCTGCGGCGATAAGGGAGGTACATTTCAGATAATTGGTGGTACATTTCGGTACATTTCGGGTACATTTCATTCGAACCAAATTTGACGAAATCAGCTAAGTTGGAAGCTCTAATTCATTTCGGCCCCCTCATACTTTTGGTCATTACATGGGAAGGGAGGGGGTACATTTTATATAATTAATGGTACATTTCGGTACATTTCGGGTACATTTCATTCTGCCCAAATTCGGTGAAGGTGGAACGAATGGGGGGGCTAACGTTACCACAGCCCCACCAACTTGAATCCTCCCCCCTCGGCTATACACGGGGTACATTTCAGATAATTGGTGGTACATTTCGGTACATTTCGGGTACATTTCATTCTGCCCAAATTCGGAGAAATTGGAACAAATGGGGGGGCTAACGTTACCACAGCCCCACCAACTTGAATCCTTCCCCCCGCGGCTATAAACGGGGTACATTTCAGATAATTGGTGGTACATTTCGGTACATTTCGGGTACATTTCATTCGAACCAAATTTGACGAAATCAGACAAATTGGGGGGGCTCCCGTTACCCTGGCCCCCCCAAAGGACTTTAGTTCCCCCTTCGCAAGGGGAGGAGGTACATTTTGTAATAATAGCGGTACATTTGGGTACATTTCGGGTACATTTCCCCTAACCCAAAATCGGGTCTAAAATCAAATTTGGGGGGGCCAGGGTAACGTACCCGATAGTTCGTGACTGCTGACCTGTTTAGTTCGGTCGGTTCTTCGGCCCGTGAACGAGAGAGTGGGAGGTCTTGGCTCGGCTGGCTCGGAGACGGTAGTGCTAGTGTTGAATTGAAATGAAAAATTGTATGATACATAAAGCTGTTGCCGTACAGAGTTTTCTTTTTTGGTGTAATTATTGTTGTCAATATATGTAAACGAAAATTTCACTGCAGCACCATCAGTCTGACTTTTTTGTTGTTGGTGTTTTTTCAATAATACTGTTTTTTTACTTTAACCTGCTAGCCCCGATGGGCGAAATGAGAATCTAGGGCCCCTGCTACTCGGCAGCAGGAGTGGCCACCAACATGTCCGGTAAAGTCGGTTTCTAAGCATGGCAAATTTTATGTTTATTTTTCTTTCACCACCAAGATGAAGTCAAATGAGCACCCCTTCCCGAGAAGCTGAAGCATGATCTCCCTCGAGACCCACTCATGGACACCGCTTAGCTCTGAACGACTCCTGAATGGGTGGAATAAGATTTTTTGGATAATCTGCACTTCTACCTGAAACTTTTTATTTTTAATTATTCCTAAATTTGTTCCCCATCGCTATTATGCATTCTATTGTACCTACAGAGCGCAAAAAAAAAAGAAGATTCCTCATTTTCGTTTGTGAACGCGAAGTCGAGTCGACACATGATAAAGGGAGAACGTAAATGATCACGATCCATGTCCTTTCTTGGTTCAAGAAATTTCTCCCCCCCCCTCCCGCCACCCAAAGAGTGTTTCAAACAAGCAGTAAGAGATTGAAGCTTGTGATTTGCTTCACTTCGGGATAGCGATGATATATCGACACGTCTGTTAACAGATTTGCATAATTCATTCACCATCTCGTATTTACGGCGAATTCCTTAGGCAAATCTATTAACATCTGGACATTCTGTATGCTTGATACTCGGAGCTGGACCGGAGCTCCGACACCGCAGCCGGAGCGCGAGCTCTCAGCGGGTAGGGGTCACAGTCGGAGCCAATTTTCTCGGGTCCGAATCCCTGCCTGACACTGAGAATGTGAAAGCGACTCTGTCAAGAAGTCATCATCGTCTCGTCTAATTGGTCGAGGGCATGGAATATTCGGCATGTAGGTCATTTACGTGTTCTGGTGTCGTTTCGGGCCCGCTCGTCGAGCATTCATTTTCGTATAAAAATTGCTCGTAACTCTCGTTGAATTCGCTATATATAATACCGTAAGTGTAAAATTTATTCGAACACGTTATATGGTACGCGCGTGTTCGATATTACGTGGCAACCATCTTAGTCTGGACGCCTCGTTCGAACAAAGTTGTTAGAATCGTCTGCTCGAATCAATGACACAGTCTGAAGCTCGGTATACATCTGTACGTGTTCAGAAAGTACATTATGAAAAGGCACTGAACGAAGATAGATACAGCATCCAGATACGTACGTACTATTAATGCAATATTTATACGCGCGGTGCCGAAGAATACATCGTATTTTCTGCGAATAAAATAACATCCACTTCTAAGCAAATTCGAACGTCGGTGGAAGCACAAAGAGCGTTTTTTATTGCGTTTTTAAAATCGAGTAAATCGCGCTCGGCGGAGAACGAATAAGTTTTCGCCGAGTCGATGACGTATGGTTCGCACTTTGGAAAAACTTGTTTAACAAAAATTTTCTCGCCAAACATACGTCAGGAAAAATGTTTGTATAATAAATAGATGCGCGGATACGTGTACGTACGCAGATGTAACAAAAATGGAAACGAATGTAAACTGACATCACTTTCGAAGCGCCCGAAATTTCGAATATTTTCTCCCGGGTTATCCACCTCCATTGTAGCGAGTCTTGCCCCGTCTGTAACTCTCGGGCTTATTCCAGAAAAGTGAATTCTTAATATCGTCTCTTTAGTCGCGATCGCAGTTTCGGTTTGGCGAGTAAGAACGTCATTGCCGCACGTGGTCGCTTCTTTTCGCACTTACTCCCCGTCTCCAAGTTCAATATCCCAGAGCTTTCAGCCTCGGATACTTAGATCATAGAGCAAAAATTAATGTACAATGGCCGCGAAAAATTTAGAACACCTGTTTTCTTATACGCCTGCCACTACATCCCATCTGCAAACAATCGACCGTGGTTGCAACTTCGATGGCCTAGTCGGACAACGTTACCGACTAATACGGAGGAATTTTTTTGAAACATAACCATACTTGCTTGTCTAAGGTCAATCCGACACTGTCGCAAGGTTTCTTAGCGTTATTATTGTCGTCACTGAAATATAAATCTC
Organism: Acanthococcus lagerstroemiae; assembly: GCA_031841125.1. Classification (NCBI taxonomy): domain Eukaryota; kingdom Metazoa; phylum Arthropoda; class Insecta; order Hemiptera; family Eriococcidae; genus Acanthococcus; species Acanthococcus lagerstroemiae. The sequence continues at coordinate 34,113,973 of CM063108.1, read as the reverse complement.
TTCTTCTTCCTTACAGTAAGTCTTGCTTGAATCTTATTGCAAAAAATTGACGTAGGATTACTAGTAATCCACATCATGCAGTCGGGCTGAAACCAGGGAAACAGCAGAAGGAAACATCCCACCTGTCTTCCTACTCTTGAAGTTGGGAAGTAGTAGTGTTAGCCTCCATTAGTATCAACAGATGAAACTGCAAGCATGAGAGCATACTATAGGACCGGACTAAGATGCTGCACACACATTTATCTTCAAATCGGAGGAGGAGAAATGGTTTATTTTCTACTACAAAGGCTTTGATCATCATCATAATGGCGGTATTAGTAACACAGGGTGTCTACAGAAATTGAAAAGTAAAAATGAAGTACCTCCTCAAGACCCTTTGCAGGACTATAGTCGGCATATTTTCCCCAAGTGTGCAAACCTTTTTTTTTTTTTTGTTTTTGTTTCCAATTGTTTTATCTCCTTTATCTCTGCCTCCTTTTTACTCCCTCACACTTTTTAATTACAAATCATAGGAATCGCAGAAAATGTATTTTTGAGAATTGGAAACAAATTTATTATTTGTAAAATAAATTTACAAGTGACTTTGAATTTTTGGAAGAAAACTAAGGAACAAGTAACTCAGACTAAATGTTTTAAATTAAAGTTTTAGAGAACAACAACTACTTAGAATTTTGAAGGAAACTGGGAAATGAAACTAGATATTATATTTATACTTACAGGATGTGACTCAGAATTTTCCAAAAATTTCTGTAGAAAGAAAACAAACAAAAAATTGACGCACCTAGCTTAGAATTTTGAACAGAAGATTAGGCTAGAAAATAAGAAACCTAACAAATGATCACAAAAATTACACTAATGTAAATTATTAATCATCAAAAAAAAAGAGGAATGAGATAATAATACTTGAAGAAAAATATTAAAAATAGAAGACAGAAAGCTTTGAAATGAAACCTTCAATCAAATTAACAAAAATGAAGGACTTCTCAAATTGTTTCCCAATTTCAGCACTTTTCACGACTTTCAGGACCTACTTTCAATAGCCAGGACTTAAAGAACTTTTCAGCTCCTGTAGTCACTCTGTGACCTGTTTCCAACATCGTGCTTAAATTTCGGTGTATAATATCTTGTCTCCGTAAATTCCCTATGTCTGCGGGTTGCATTTAAATTATGCATACGATGTACTTCATGTATGTGGGTCCTGGAAAGGCTAAGTGATCAAAGTACCAAAATATTTTCTTTCCCCCGGGAAATAAGAGAGAGAGAAAAAGTGCACTGAAATGCCTTTAGGTGAAAAGCGTGCGGCTTTTTCAGGGTTCGAACGTGAAGTCTTAAATCGGGGTCGCAGCAAAGACATAAGATATAAGAAAACGGACGAAAACGTGTAGAAGGAACGTGTATTGAATCTAAGAAAAAAACATAGATTGTGCAAATGCGAAAACGTATAGGTAGTGACTGAGATGTAAGCAAACTCCCAGGAACTAACAAGACTAATAGTCCAGCCTGGCCATCGAAGGAAGAAAAGTAAGGAAAGGACCACGTGTAAGAAGAAGAATGTGTTATTGGAAGAGTCACCACACGGGATGTCATAATATACTTGGGGCAGATGATATCTACAGAAAATAAAACAGAAAGGAAGTAAAACGGAGAATACTCTCGTGGGGAAAGTATTGGTCATTGAGGTACATATTCAAAGGACAATACAGCAACAGAGCAAAGAGTACAATCCTTAATAGATGAGGGGAAAAGGGATTGAGGCTCTTTAGGCTTCCCGCACTATTGTCGGCAGGACCTGGGGATTCTATCCTAAAACGATACACTGAATATATACCGGTGTAATACGTCCCAGAATCACATATGTGGCCATTATGTGGCGGGGCCGGGTCCACCAGGGCAAGGTCAGAGAGGAACTAGACCACCTGCAAAGGCTCGCGTGCAAGATGACAACGGAGGCAATGAGAACGGCGCCGACTAAGGCACTGGAAAGGCTCTTAAACTTTCCACCACTTCACACTGCTACAGGAGCAGCTGCGATAATGGGGGGCCTATCGTCTGGGTCAACCAAACCTTCAGTCTCAAAAAATAGGCCACAGAAGGATATGGGAGATGGCAGAGACGATGGTCAACTGCTTCGGGATGCCGAAGGATAGAATCGCGATGGAACACTTCTTGACAAGCCGTACCGTGCACTCAGACCCACACGGGAGGCTTGGGAAGAGAGGTTGTGAAGCATTCTAGAAAAAAAGGAGACGGTGTGGTTTGCAGATGCCTAAATAAGAAAGACCAAGATGTAGGAATCGGAATCACGAATGCACGCCGGCAACTATTCCATGGCACTGAGTGAGGGCGTCACTATCCTCCAAGCAGAGGTAATGGGGACCCCAGTAGCCACTGATAGCAGCCAGCAGAAGGGCCTTGTTAATAAGCAGATCTATATCTGTACAGACAGTCAATCGGTTATTAAGGCACTATCATCACACCAAACTACTTCTCTGGTGGTGGCGGAGTGTGTTAACAAATTATACACCCTTGCTCAGGAGAACCGTGTCACCATACTATGGACACCAGGACTTTGTGGCATAAAAGGGAGCACGATCGCTGGCAAGCTAGCCAAGGAGGGCATAAAAAAGGATCTGGCAATACCTAGGCCGTGTCTTCCTGCAGCATACAGCGTCATTTCCAGTAATTGGCCGACTCCGGCTGTTGGAAGGGAAGAATAAAATATTTATTATTATTAAAAAAAAAAAAAATCCGAAGTGAAGGCTTGAATAAGTAAGTACACGTAGATGGAAATGCTCTGGCGAATGGTCAGTATCATGAAAGTCAGCAAAACACTGATAGGGGACGCACCCAGTAAGTATATCAAGTTCCTACTAGGGCTTGACAGGAAAGATGCAAGGCTCATGGTCGGACTACTAACTAGTCATGGAGCCACAGAACACATGTGGTATAAAATGGAGTGGTGAAAAGCGGCTCCTGTAGACTGTGGAGAAGAGGAAGAAACCTCGATCCATATTACAGCAAAACGCCGATTATCCGGACGCCAACTATCCGGAATGTCAATTATCCGGAACGCCGAAAAAAAAAATCAGGGCCCGATTTCTAGGGGCAAAATCTCTTTTTTTTTCTTTTTACTTTAGCTTATTCAGTCTATTAAAAGGTTTCCTGGATAAATCAGGAAATTCTGAAACTAATGAGCAAATTTTTTGGGCTATTTTCCTTCAAAATGTGTTTTCCTCTATAAAATAAGCACATGTTTCGGTTATCCGGAAAAACCATTATCCGGAAAACCTCTGGTCCCAATTAGTCCGGATAATCGGCGTTTTACTGTATATATCAATGCCCAGAGATAGCCGGGGCAAGACGCGAAGCACTGGGACTAGAGTATCCAGCACCGAATGAAACACAGCGGGTAGAGCTCAGTAAAATTCTCGCTTTGGCTATAAAAGTGAGGCTCCTGAGCTGATCCTCGACAGCAACTTGAGGAATAGTGTAATGGACTACAAAATCTGAGCACTCGGCGCATACAGCGCCACCTCACACAATGTAAGTATGTAATAGCTGCGTATTCCCAGCATTATCATACAGTTGCCACACACGGACACTCACAAAAAATATGATAATAAGGCTACAGACAACCCAAAATGCGGTGGAAAGATCGACACTGAAGATAAAATCAGGGGATAAAGTAAAAGTAACTGTAATTAAAAGGAAGCTCACAAATATTTTGGACTTTTTGAAATTAGTGGAAAGACTGAAATGGCATTGGGCTGACATGTGGCGAAAATGGGATGCATAAGTAACAAACTGGATAACATACGGAGAGAGAAGAAAGTGAAGGCAAAGAGCAAGGCGGGGGGAGGATATCGAACGAATGTTGGAAAACAAATTGTATCATAGAGTGGCATATGACGAGCTTGAATGGACCAGATTGAGGGAGGCCTATGCCCAATATAAATGGCCAACTAATTAATTAAATAAATATAATATAAAATGGATTATTTATATGTATAATAAAGGCTAATTGAATCGGTTAGAACTAAAAGGAGTCAAGTCTACTTTTGTCATTTTTGCTTTCTTCACGGATTATGGGGTATTGAAGTATCGCGGATCTGTTGGTGAGGTCGAAATTTCGTGAAACAGCTGGGAAAGTGCTATTGGCAACATCGCTTTCTGTGAATTTTTTGGAATAAAATTTCTTCAAAAAACGGATTTTTTCCAGAAATTGTTCGAAAATGGTGTATTTTAGTGTAAAAAATTTTTTTAAATAAAAAATTCCGGCCCACCCCCCTTTTTCTGCATTTTTATACCTGAAAAGGGCTATTTTCAAAAACGAAATCGCAATTTTCCAACACAGCTTCACAACTTTTTTTCTTACAAGCAGGGATTTTGCTCGCTTGGAACAGTACCAAGACTAAAGTGACCCTGTATGTCCGGCCACAAATATGGGGGGGGGGGAATTTCGAGCCGTAAAACTGAAAAAAATCGTTCAGAAGCAAAAGGAATCAAGTCCAAAAACTTTGAGCCCCCATCCCAGCTCCGGCCCATCAAAATTTTGTTCGACGGGACCGGGCTTAAAAGTTGTCTCTTGTAACCCTTTACCACCACCCTGAAGGACGTATTCCACGATTTTCAAATATTCGAATGAAACAGTTTTTTCGCATCCTGAAAAGTGCGATTTTTGGACTTAACCCCATTTCGTTCCAACCAATTCAATCGTATTGTGTATTGTATTGTACATACAAGAATGTAAATTCACGAACAGAGGGCTGCCACAAACATCCCACCAAAAAGATTGAGGAAAAGGAATCGTAACTGCCGTAACCGATAGCAGGTTTTTCAAGCTTTGTGTGTGAGAGAGAGAAGTGTTTGGTCCGGACCGCAACAATGGCATACCAAATTACAGAAACGAGAGTTTGTAAAAGAAAAAAAGAAGCACGTGTATTAATTAGCATATTTGCAAAAAGAAGTCTTCACGCGAGTGCTAACATAAAGCTGTAACAGAGAGGATGTCTTGCCTGGCAGATCGAGGGAGGAAAAAGGACGGAAAGAACGTGTTTTGAGAAAAGATTGCGTAGAGGAAAGCAAGACGATTTACACGAAAATGTACATTGGTGAGGAGAGGGTCGCCGCATGATCATAGGAGGAGGAACATGTCCCAGTGAACAGATCTAAGTCTCGGGGAGGGGGGACACTGAATCACAGAAAGGGTCGCAGAAAACAACTTGAAATCAACAAATTTAAAGCGACTAAAAAAATGGAAAGGTACGGAAATAGGGATTATTTGAGTCGTTTATTATTTTGATTAGGTATTGCACTAAGTGTTTGACTCAGCTTCGACTTGAGCTAGCAAAATTCGTATGTTCCTCAAGAATCCCAGCATTTTTGTAGATTTTAATGAAGAAAATAGAGCCTGGTGAAGAAGATGAATTCAATTCCAAAATCAACTACAGTGGAAACACCTCGTTACCTAAAATTTCCATTTTTCATCACGACGTTGTACTATCGTTGTTACAAACTTTCTAAAAAACTGTACTTACGTATAGAAAAATTTTTCCGCAGAATATTAATAAGTGGGAAAATTGTGAGTAGGATTTGTATTTCAAGGATCCAAGTTAAGGTTCACACATATTTGATGCAATTATAAGAATCCAGTGACCAAAAACCTCAATTCAGATTGTTCTTCCTCCGTACATTTCAGGTCGAGTCAATTCTACCCATTTCAAGTTGTTCTCGAATCCACTATGAGAAGATGAAGGAAAACATTCAAAATTTTTTCATAGATTTGTATTCCACTCGACATTGGCTTCCCTACGATGGATATGAAAATAATTTCTAATTTAAAAGCAAAAATAATTATAACTTTCTATAGCAAAGTTTACATTACGGATACATGAATGTAAAATTTAATGGAATATTCGAACTATATTATGACCTAAAAGACCTCGTTTTCGATACTCGTGAGTTTTCTGTCATTTCAGTTTTGCCTTCTTTCAAACGTGAAGTTTTAATTTTGGAGGCTAAAATCAGGATCTAATAACAAATCTATAGAATTATCGATAAAATTGCGAAAATATAAAATAATGAAATTTGCGATTTTGATTTTACGAGTGTTCTTGAACTACCGAAATCACTGATAAACCGAAAATTGATATTTTACCTACTAATAACGTACTTCTGGCACAGGTCACATTTTCCATTCAAATTAAAATAAAAATTTACTTTCGCTTCATACAGTAGTGAGAAGAAAAAAGCTTTTCTCACTTCACTTGAGAATAACTGTATTTCCAATTCTCAATAAGAAAATTAATTTTGATTTTCCTCATCAAGGGTAGAAACCTAGAAACCAAGGAACCTCTACAAAACGTATTTCCTTGCGCTGAGGCTACAAAATAAATCTGTTTGGTTTTTTTTTCTTTTTTTCTCAGTGAGAAAAATATTACTTTACGGAGACTATGGCCGTGAATTTCAAGACATGCGAGAACATTGCTACATGCGAATAAGTCACTGGTGCAGGAGAGGAAAACCCTTTCTTCTCTCAAAGCTATGGATACGATGAGTTACCGCGACCCAAATCAAAATAGTTTGAAAACATGTTTTCTATTATAAATTTTGATATTTAAAAAAAAATTGAACCAGATAACCGGCATTAATTTTCTCTCTGCCGTATTCTTTCAACCGTCCCTCCGGCCACTGATGCGATATTCGGAAGGGTAGTTTCTGGGGCCGGGGGTGCGGTGTCATAGGAGCCATTTTGGTATGCGTGAATCGCCATACGTTCCACCACACCATTCCTTCAATCGTGCTATTTTGCAGACCACATCCAAATCGAATACAGATGGCCGTTTGTGTGAATACTGCTGCAGATGGGATACAACGCCAGGGAGAGAAAAAAACAGGAGTTCAGTATTTTTCCGCGGTCATTGCAATGACCCCCGGTTTTGGAATTACGGTGCCAGGATTCAAGGAAGACTTACTACATGGAGGAAGAAAAGATCGAAGTTCCGGTACGCAATTTTAGAGTACCGAGACTTGCGACAGTCCCGGACTGGCCAAACTTTGGACCCTTGATGAACACGTCATATCGGCTTCCCCTCCCCCTCATCCACTCTTTCTCAAACTCGTCATTTTTGACAAGAAAATTTGTAAATATTTAAGCCTGAGGCTGGTGCGCACCGGAATAAATAAAGTAATGGAACACCGGGAAAATAACGTTATTGGAATGAAATTACCGGAACGATATATAGTGCGTTTATTTTGACACTAACGTCTCGAATTGTACTTCGTTTATTTTCCGGTTCAATCACGAGTAAAATTAAACTCCCACGTGTTACTCTGTGTACATTGGACACGGTAGATACACGTACCCTGCTAGTCGAAATCGCGGCGCCGAAAAAATTAATTCACAAACAAGTTGCAGACACGCGGCCGGCCATTACGGGGAAGTTACCAGAACATAAATAATGTTTACTCGGAGTCATTGGCTATTTGACTTTACGAGAAAGTACAACGGTCGCCGTACTCTCTCGTCTCAATCAAACAAGATGAACGACCAAATGGCGTACAAGAGGGAAGTCGGTTCGCAGACGGAGATACTCGTAATTACACTATTTATCCCCTAGGTGATTACACAATCAATCGGCAGAGTAAAAGGTACAATGGTACAATTATGAACTATGGTACAAAATGTGTACCACCCCCTCATCCAGAAACCACTGTTAGCGCTCCTAGCGAACTAATTCCGAAACTTATTATTAGACACTGAAACAACTTCGTTCTGTCCAGTTTTCGGTGCTCCGAGTCAAGATTTCAGGTCCGTTTCGCCAGACCCTTCTCCTCAAATTAGATTCCGAAGTAAAAAACTATCTCATAATTCTGTACTTATTTACTTTGTATCCACATCGTAACCCGCATTTTTTTAAACAAATATGTTGCGGGGGGCAGGCGAAACATAGCCCCCCCCTCAAATTTAGAATATCGCACCGGAAATGATACGGAAATTTTGTACCTATTTTGTACCATTTTGTACCACCAATCCCAAATTTTGTACCCTCCCCCTTCCCCACTTATTCGCAAAACAAGTAGCCCCTGGCCTCCCTCATTGAAGCGTTCGGCACCCGGAAAGGTATAAAAATTTTGGGGCTGTTTGTTTTGTACCATCAATCCCTAATTTTTACCCCACCCCTTTCCCCACCTATTCGCAAAATCAGTAGGCCCCACTCTATGGAGTCGTTCAACTGCACCCGGGGTGGTATCAACATTTTGTATCTAATTTGTAACATTCTGTACAACCAATCCGACATTTTGTACCATTACCCATTAGCGAATTTTTTTGAAACAAATTTGTGGAGATGGGTCTAGCACAACGTAGCTTCCGAAGTGAGAATTTCGCATCGGAAGTGATACAGTCATTTTGTATCTACTTTGTACCATTTTGCACCACCAGTCCCGAATTTTGTACCCTCTCCCGGCTACCAAAGGAAACGTGCGGCTCTCGAAGTTGTTCTAAAATGTGTGTACCTTTTTTGTACCATCTGGTACCACGGGTCCCAAATTTTCTGAACTTTTTCATTCCCAGTTTTTATGATTTTTTTCGCCGTGTACATTTTGGTCTAAGGGTGAAGGTTTAAGGTCTAGGCAGTTCGACGGATGGAGCGGCCAACGACCAATTTCGATTGTGGTACATTTTCCCTTCAAATAAATAGTTTTATTGTTGGACTAAAAAGTTCCGGTAGCATACGTAAGTGTGGGCCGCTGGTTTCTTTCGTACACCATCCCGGGTGCAGATGAACGACTCCATAAAGTCAGGCCTCTTATTTTGCAAATAGGTGGGGAAGGGGGGTAAGAAATTCAAGATTGATGGTACAAAGCGGTACAAAACAACAGGCCCAAAATTTTGATACCACTTTGGGTGCCCGACGCTTCCATAGGAGGGGTGATTTATTTTGAGAATAAGTGGGGATGTGGGAGGTTAAAAAATTCGAGATTGGTGGTACAAAATGGTACAAAATGGGCACAAAATTTCGTTACCCCTACGGCTACCGAATGCTTCCATGAGGGGGGGGGGGCTACTTATTTTGCGAATAAGTGGGGAAGAGGGAGGGTATAAAATTTGAGATTGGTGGTACAACATTGTGCAAAATAGGTACAAAATTTCCGTATCACTTCCGGTGCAATAACCTCAATTGGGGTGCTGCGTTTCGCTAGCCCCCCAAATTTATTTAAAAAAAAAAAAACGAGTAATGATGTGGGTACACAATTCGAGATTGGTATTACAAATTAGTACAAAATAGGTACAAAATTATGAGATAGTTTTTGACTTCGGAATCTAATTTAGGGGGGGGGGGAGGCTAGCGAAACGGACCTCAAGATTTCACACGCTGTGTGAAGTTGTTCGTATTTTGCCATGTTATCAAGGCACATTGTTAAAATTGGCTATGTTTTGTAATTCATTTTTTATTTCGAAGATTACTGAATGTGAAAAATTGGGAAGGCTGAAAGTAAGTAACAAAAAAAATATTTAAATTTAAGATTAAATTTTTCATTTTTTGTAAAGGAAAATCGTATTTTTTGAGGTTGGTACAAAGCTGGATTAGTGAAATTTATGATCTAAAATTCATATTTTTTTTATTCAGGATGTCCAGAAAGAAGATTCTTATAAACAATCAACGCATGCCGAAAATGTTGACAAGCCACTCCTGCTAATGGACTCTCCTCAGGACGATGATGACGATATAAATATGAAGAAACTATGTAAGAAAAGTTTCATTTTTTTTATTATTATTATTTCATCAGAGATTTAGTTCAATGCTTATATGTATAATGTGTGGATATATTTATAATTTTCCTATAAGTCGATTATTAATTATTAAAATTAATATAAATATTTCAAATACATTTATAATAATATTATTTATTACATTTTTAATTAATATTAATAAATTATTGAGATTTTTAGGAGAACTGTTACATATTGATAAAAACTGCGAATTCTTTATCTGCGGGGAATTTTATGAAGTATGTAGTAGATAATTGGATTCAGTGCACTGGAAGGCTTCAACAGTGGGCTCATATAGAATCTTTAGGAGCTGCTAGTTCACATTTGTAAAAAATGTTCGTGAACATAAGTTTCTAATTTTTTGGTAATAATCCGTATTTTTTAGTGATTTTTTGAAGTTTTTAAGGTGGTTCATAATTATACCTAGATCCATATTAGTATCTCAATTTTCAATTTCATGAAAATTGTGGTAGTGTAAGGACTTACTAAGGAGAGACAAACGTTGACTTTCAGTTAGGGGAAGGAGGAGAAGAAAAATTTTCCGACAAATATTTTTTTGAAAACTGAAAATTTTCAAGCAAAACTTTTTTTAATTAAGAAAATAAAAAAGTTTTTAAAAAATAAAAAATTCCAATGAACAGTTTCAAAATTTGCCGACTGCCAAATCATTAAGCGGCTGTTCCAACCCCCAATCCCCATAATTTTGTCCCTGTTACTCAGTTAAGAAAAACTTTTTTGATTCATAAGACTAGACTATAATATGCGTCACATTATAACACACTGCTCATTAAGACCGGGTAATTTTAAGCCAAGAAAGTTGGGGTGGTCTATAATTATTGTGCCTTTCACACTACAGTGGCGCTGATGGAACCAGAGCTTAATATAGCAAGTGCAAGGTCGGTGCAGGAAGTGGTGAACGTCAGCAGTGGCAGCGTCTTACAGAGTCTCAGAAATTATCCTGCTGGACTCACAGGATTTCAAGGCATATTGTACGCGGATGATCTCAAACTCATCAGAGAAATCAAAAACGAACAGCACGAAAAACTTCTACAAAGAGATTTGAACGGATTTGTGAAATGGAGCGACGATAATCACCTACTCTTCAATATCGAAAAATGCGCACTGGTTACGTTTACTCGGAGAGAGAACCCTATAGAAGCAACCTGTTACATCAAAGGAAAGGCAATAAAATCGGTAAACCAGATCAGAGGTCTCGGGGTTCAGCTCCAAAAATCTCAACTTTGAACAGCAATTTCACTTAGTCACAACCCGAGCTAAACGAAACCTCGGAGTAGTAATAAGAAACTCAAAAATACTAACGCAAGCAGAAATTTTAAGAAAGCTGTATCTTGTACTAGTTTGGTCACACCTCGATTTTACAAGCACAGTTTAGGGTCCTCTGAGTAAGATTCACCTCGAAAGCCTTGACAGAATTCAAAAGCGATTTCTCAGGTTTCTCTATTACAAAAACTTTGGCTACTACGAATATACAATAACGTACAACGAATTCGTACTCGGATACATATTAACTACACTAAATATTAGAAGAGACCTCACGCTAATACTCTTTCTCAGGCATCTCCTAGCTGGAAAAATAGAATCTTCTTATTTGTTCGAGAGGATCAATTTCTATGCCCCCTCCAGAACTGTAAGAACTCGAGGTCTATTTCATACATCGCGGCATCGTACGACTCATCCAAGATTGGTCCCAATAAATCGAGCCAAGGATCTATACAACGAACTGATGTGTATCGACGACACCATAGATATATTCTACGACGGGAGACGGACAGCTATGAGGAAGATGGCACAGGCTCTGTTCAAGATGCAGGACTTCGCGGGAATAGCCACTGTGTAAAACTATGGTAAAGGCTGACAGACAGAGGATAATGCAAAAAGCACAACGGCAACGGGGGCAAGCAGGGCTCGAAATAAGGAGGCAGAGCAGGTTAGCTAAGGCTATCAACATAGTATTGTACTATTCCTAATTATTCATTTTTATTTATTTATTTATTTATTTATTTATTTTTTAAATTAATCTTTATCATTTCATCTATTATCATGTTCTTTTCTATTTTTATTTTCCAGAGCAGGATATAGCTAAGACTATCAACATAGTACTGTATTATTCTTATTTATTTATTATTTTTGGTAGCGCTTCCTCTTTTTACCGAATTTTTTTAAATTATTACTAGTTTTATTTTTCTCTCTATTTTTTTTCCTTCCATCTATTTAATTTCTAATGTATCGTTGTATTCCTTTTTGTTACTCAGTGTCGTTCTGTAATTGGCCATCTGGGTGTTGAGCGGGACTATAAATAGATAATGAAATAAAAATACACAAGTGTGATCGAGTCTAGAAAGTCGTAAATGAGTCTTCACGAGCCGTAAAGAGTTTTAACTATTCGTAAGTCTAGAAGATTTTTTTAATTCAAAGGAGTCCTTAGGAAAATCAAATGGTTATAATTAAGTCTCAGTCAAGGCTGGATGCTAACAAAAAAGTCTTCAGTAAGCCTGTGAGAGTAATAAAGAGTCCTAAACAAATCTCGCATCTTCCGGGCGAATCTTAATCATGTTTGAAAGAGCTTTCTGAAGTACCTATTTATTTTGAACGAGTCTCGTAGCATTTTTATTAGTCTCAACCCAGTCTTGAAGAGCCTTAAAAATCTTAAACGAATCTCGAACCATTGGTGAGTCTTGAAGAAGGGCCTCAAAACAATGGTGGAGCTACGGGGTGTGGTTTCCCCATTTTCGGTGTATGCCAAAGTGGCCTCTGAGACACCGCACCACCAGTACCGGAAACTACCCTTTCGGGCATCGCATCACTGCCGCTACGAGAATTCCCAAAGAGATCCCTCCTCTACCGTGCCGCCACTGCTCATTGGTTTAATCATTACAACTAAAGAGCTTGTAGGAATCAGAGAGATGATTGGATCCTCGCACTCTATCAACATCAATCCATTAAGTACCTAGGTCAACGTCCCGAGTAACATTTTATTCAGTTTCCCACAGTATTCAGTTTCCCGCCATTTTGGTATAGGCTTATTGGTATGTTTTATAAATTGAACTAATATACATTTTTTTGTAATGTCCCTCTCAATTCGAATGCAGTTTCGTCATCGAAAAAAAAAAAAATGATACAAAAGCCGCTGTGCCGGGCTTAAGCCGGTGCCTACATTCTGTTTAGGTACGTTTTATTAAATCTGTTCGCTTGCATTCGCATTCGGTCGTTGCTCCTTATTTCCGTTTCGCATATTCTGCCAGAGATAGAAAATCCTCACTCAAATATACAGGGCAGCCCGAAGTCCCTTCTCCACGTCCAGAAAATGCTGAGTACACGCGAAAAAACACACATAACGATAATAAAACATACTCGTTCGCTATACAAAAACAAAGAAGGAAAAAACCCGCCAGCGTAATCTGGAAACACAAATTCTATTACACGAAATGCATTTCAAGTTTGTTTTTCTGTTTATTTATTTTTGTTTGGTTCGCGGTTTAGTGTGTACGTGTTATGCAGCGTTCAAACGTGAACATGTATGTGTACCTGAACGAAATAAATTTTAAATGCTGATATGTACGTAAATAAAGCGGATCTACTACATATCGGATGCTCTCCTGGCCTGATCAGGCAAATGAATTTATCGCGAGAACGTAAACGGTGCACGGTGCGCATCATTTATCACATTAAATCTAGTAAGACCATATTATGGCCGCTTCTTTGTCAAAGTCAGTAAAATTGACCTCACTCCACATCTCAGTGTTCACAGTAGATTCGAAAGTCCTCCTCACTGGGATGTGAACAAACCTGAATTCGAAGTTAAAAAAATGATCCATTCCCGCTACTCCATCTTAGTTTAAATGTTGATTCTCAAAAAATGAAGAAAGAATGCCGATTGAATCCTAAAAGTGAAACCAACGCAGGACCGCAGTCAAAGGTCGGCACAGCTAACCCAGATTCTTCTTAATTTGTGTGCGGTGGCGCTGTGTGCGCCGAGTGCTCAGACTTTGTAGTCCATTGCACTATCCCTCCGGTAGCTGTTCAGGATCAGCTCAGTAGCCTCACTTTTATAGCCAAAGTGAGAATTTTACTGAGCTTTATCCCTTTGACTTCACTGGGTGCAGGATACTCTAGTCCCAGTGCTTCGCGTCTTGTCCCGGCTATTGCTGGGCATTGACATATGATATGGATTGAGGTTTCTTCCTCTTCTCCACATTACTTACAAGACCCGCTTTTCCCCACTCCCATTTTATACCACGTGTGTTTTGCGGCCCCATGACCAGTTAGTAGTCTGACCATGAGCCTTGCATCTTTCCTGTCAAGCCCTAGTAAGAACTTGGCATACTTACTGAGGGCGTCCCCTATCAGTGTTTTGTTGACTTTCATGATATTGGCCATTCGCCAGTGCATTTCCATCCAAGCCTTTAACTTTGAATTTTATGACGCTTTATGCTAGTGGAAGACACTGCCTGGGATGCCCTCCTTCGCTAGCTTGCCAGCGATCATGCTCCCTTTTACGCCACGAAGTCCCAATGTCCACAGTATGGTGACACGATTCTCCTGAGCAAGGGTGTATAATTTGTTAACACATTCCGCCACCACCAGGGAAGTAGTTTGGTGTGATGATAGTGCCTCATTAGCCGTTTGACTGTCTGTACAGATACAGATCTGCTTATTAACAAGGCCCTACTACTGGCCTCTATCAATGGCCACCGTGATTGCCATTACCTCTGCTTGGAAGATAGCGACGCCCTCACCCAGCGCCATTGAATAGTTGTCTGCGCATTTCGCATTCGTGATTCCGATTCCTATACCTTGGTCATTCTTATATAGGCGTCTCCTCTTTTCCTAGAATGCTCGACCAGCTCTTTTCCCAAGCCTCGCGTGTGGGTATCAGTGTACGGTACGACTTGTCAAAGAAGCGTTCCATCGCGATTGTATCCTTCGGTATCCCAAAGCATTTGTCCATCGTCCCCGCCATCTCCCATATCCTTCTGTGGCCACTTCTTTTGACCTGAAGGCTTGGTTGACCCAGACGGTAAGCCGCCATTATCGTAGCAGCTTCTATAGCAATCTGAAGTGGTGGCAAGTTTAGGAGTATTTCTAGTGTCTTAACGTAGTGCAGGCGCCGTTCTCAATGCCTCCGTTGTCATCACGCACGCGAGCCTTTGCAGGTGGTGTAGTTCCTCCCTGACTTTGGCCAGGTGGATCCGGCCCCACCACACAATGGCCGCATATGTGATTCTGGGATGTATTACACCGATATATATCCAGTGCATCATTTTGGGAGGAGTACCTAGGTCCTTCCGACAAAGGTGCGGCAAGCCCAAAGAGCCTCAATCCCTCTTCTTATTTTCTCTGAGACGCGATCCCTCCTGGGGAGTTTTTCATCAAGATATACTCCTAAGTACTTCACCTTTCCTGTCAGGGCTAACGGTCTTCCCTTGTATTGCACCTTGATCAACTCCTTGCCCTTCCTTTTGTGGGTGAAAAGAGTGATCTCAGCTTTGTCTGGGTTCATAGATAACCCCTTTTTCGCACACCATTTTTCACATACATCGGACGCGATGGTTCCCGGAAATTGGCCGGTTACCACCACAGCCAAATCATCAGCGTAGCCCTGTGTTTATATTTTTTTACTGTCCACCACTAGGCTCCACAGTAGGGGAGAGAGTACTGCCCCTTGTGTACAGCCTCTGATGGTCGTTGCATGGATTTGTAGTTGTTCGTATGTTATCTAGATCTCCCTGCCTCTTAGCATAGATACAATCCAGTTTATTAAGCTTTCCTTCATTTTCCTTCCCCTCGGGACTGTTTCTATTGATTCATAAGAGATCGCATCAAACGCTCCCAGTATATCCATGAAGGTAGCTAGGACATAATCTCCGCTAGTTATCCCTCTCTCAATTGCCGTAACAAGCGAGCGCAGTGATGACTCTACCGATCTGCCTGCCCTATATGCGTGCTGGTTCTCATGTAGTGGGAACCTTTTCAAGGTAACTTCTCTTAGGTGCCTATCTACTGCTAACCCTTACATTCTCAAGTACTATCCAGCGGTAGGTCAGAGGAAACGGTAGGAAGATCGCTCCTTCCGAGGTAGTGCGGGTGCTACACAACCAATTCTACTTCCAGCCCATATTGCCAACTATTTTTTTTTTGCAAAATAAAGAGTCAGTTGCGATTCAAACACGAATAAGAGAGCCTTTTTGTAATCTGTACTATGTCACGACTGATTTTGGAATTCAAGTATTGAGGGATCGACTTTGACGTTTAAATGTGTGATTTGATTTTTATAACAACTCAAAAATGAGTAGTGGGTCGATTTACAGATTTGCAAAATTAGGCGTTTAATTTCAAGACTTTCGAAATGAGGTGTCAATTTGGACAAGAGCGAAATACGGGACTGATTGAAAATCTTTAATGTAAGCGAATGACTTTTAGAAATTGCTTAATGAAGACGTTCATTTTAAAATTTGGGAAACGTGAAGGATCGTTTTATGACTTCTAAAATGATGGCTCAGTTTTAATGCCCAAAAATTATGGCTGATCCTTGTTTACGAAATGAGTGGTTAGATTTTGGGGTGGTTCCGAGTTTATTTCCACATTAAAGGCTGAGTTTAATCCGGAACGATGTCAGAGTTTAGTCTCTCGCAGTTTTGTAAGCATATCCAGAAGACACCACGAGGAAGTTGGCTTACCCAGTTTTCCAAAAATAGAGTTTTGTAGGAAACGTCACATCAGCTCTGTTGCATCGTTATGAAAAAAATAGGAAAAAAGAAAGCACGTTCAGCGTGAGGGGGGAGGGAGACTTAAAGGAAACACGAATAGCCTACTACCTACTCGCAGGCGCCTATAAAGTTACGAGACTAAACTGAACTACTTGCGCGGACTAAACTCGGCTATTTGAGTGGACTAAACCCGGAATCACTCCCAGACTAAACTCGGCTGCGACATTACCCTCTCAGGACTGAATTCGGGTGCAGCCAGATTTTTAGGAACCTTTGCCAGCATGTATTTTAAAATTAATTTTGTGGAAAAGCCGGACAAAGATTCTACCCCGAGCCTGAATTTTTATTTGACCTTAGAGTTATGACTTCAGGTAACAGTATATTCACTCTGACCACTACCTGAAGGGTTGAACTACCATAGTGACACTCCTAGCTGTGTGGCAAATTTAGAAAACAGCGCCATTCATAATTTTGTTCATGTAGTAAGGGAATCTTTAGAATTCCTGGCACACCCTTGTTCGAGTGTGAGGCCTGGGAGCAGGAAGCGTTCGATCCAGGCGGCGTGATTAGCCGTCTCGAGCCGGACACCTTCGTTCCGGAAATGTTGAAGAGTGGAAGCGGATGGAACCGGGTGTCGGCCTTTGTCTCGGCCATCATGAAGAAAAAGATGCAGACAGAGTAGTCGAGGCAGAGGGCCGACGAACAAAGCTCGGCCCACACCGGACACAATGACTCTGTACCATTCTAGAGCTGCTGTAGCTGCTGCGGACCCCCCACCAGGAATCAATCCACCGTCACCACCTTTCTGCATCGCCACACGTACCAAGAGGAGGAGCTGAGGGTGAGTGAAGGAAACGCGTCCGCCTGTGGTGCACCCGAATTCCAGGTTAATGCTTGCGCGAATCCGAAGCGGAGAGGCTAAAAGGGGGCTCGGGTAAGCCTCAATGCGTTCCTCTGGTCACTGATGCGATACTCAGAAGGGTAGTTTCCGGGGCCAGAAGAGTGGTGTCTGGGGAGCCACTTCGACATTCGTGCATCGCCATACGCTCCGCCAAGTGAGAAGGGAATCTCTAGATTGCAATACCGAACTACATCTACCTTTTTACTTGAGTAAGTAATTATTGAGATGGTGTATTATGCACTACGGAAACTCCGACTGAAAAGTAGAATTGCAATTAAGAGTACATTTCCATCAACGAGTTTGTTGACGATGAGTCATATCATGCTAGAAGACCCCCTCTCTCACATTCACTCTACCCTCTGGCTGAAAGATTAAACTACACGACAGCTTTGAAACACAGTCGATAGAAAATCGACTCCTTTGTCAATCGACTTGATATTGTAGTCAATTGAATGCCGAATTTCTTGCAAAAGTCGAGATAACATGTTGACATCGACTTTTGCATAGAACTGTGTATCGAATTCAATGTAAAATTCGATCCAGAATTGATGCCTATATGTATTCTGAACTTTGCATCGAATACTATATAACATAATTCGACCGCAATGTCGTGTCGAAAAAGTGATAGATGTCGCGTGTCGACATTTGCTCCACACCACTGAGAAAAGTTCAGTTATTCTTTCCAGAACTAGAGATGTTCATTCTATCTAGTAGCTGAAAAATTGAACTGCTACAGCGACAATCCCAACCAGGTGTGTATCTAAAAATAATTCAGGAAGGGCATATACGTAAAAAATTGTTTTCAGGACTAAAATTCTGATCGCAACCAGACCGAGTGAAATTTTTTTAATTTTCAACAAATTCGATGGTATAAAAAGTACTTTTCTTGACTTTTTGGAAAGGATAGACAGGGTCTACTGGCTGTATACGCGCCTGTTCCCACCTGTGAGACAAATTGAATCATACCTTCAATAAGCCACATCAGCAATCCCCACGCATCACTAGTTCCCTTTCTCATCTACGAACTATCGCAGCTACAATTCAACCTGCTGGAGTCAGGACAAGTTAGGAAGTCAGGCATTCGAGTGCCGGAGCTAGGCTTTTTCAATTCGTGATTTATGCATTCGAGAGAGAGAGAGAGAGAGAGAGAGAGAGAGAGAGAGAGAGAGAGAGAGAGAGAGAGAAAAAGTAGGTACAACATGAAGAAGGATAATACCTCCCCACCCCTTCTAGAGGTAGTAGGAAAAGAACTAACAGACGTCGCTCCCTAGTTTTCCTCCTACCCTGCAAGGAGTAAATTCGTCTCCAAAGAGATGCGATATGGCAATGGCGGTCTCTTGAATGTTTGACACATCCTGGCTCCAGCAAGTAAATTCAATCTACAGTAGTTGGTATGGGAGAGAGGGAACAATCAATTGATGAGGATTCCTGATGTGGCTCATTCTCACTATTGGGAATATCACTACAGCAATTCAATCTCTCAGCTAGTGAATAAAGTGAACATTTTGTTTCATGAACGAGGAACTGAACTGGTCTCAGTGGTGTGACGTAGTCGGTGAAACAAAATCCGTCACATTTCCGACACGACATTGAGTCAAATTTGACCCGCCTTATTCTCCCTGTGGTACGCCTAACAGAGCTCCTCTTCCTTACCGAACTACTCTAGTTAAGGCAGAGGGGCCGGTTTATCACAACACCATATAGGTGCTCAACATAACTTCACATTTGGGTTTCGTTCTAGAGCGTTGACGGTTCCGGATAGTGTCATTATGTCTAGCCCGAAGCAGATTGATTCTCAGAAGCGGAGATGGAGGTGCTGTTGCAGAGCCAGCGCTGGTCGTCAGCCTCATTTGAATACGACCCAGCGCTGTGCCCTTGGTCGCATTAAAAACGAACAAGGAGATGTGCGGCGGTCGCGTCGCTGTATTACTGTTGATTTTGGCATCGTTATTAGGGTTCTGTTTGCTTCATTATGCATGAAATAAAGAGCGGTTTACTAACGACATTGTATCACAATTACAACAACGTGGGGTGGGAGGAGAAAAATGACGATTTCTGCGCTGCTGTATGCATATACATATATACTAAATCGCTGTTCGTGGTCCAAAGACCGAAGACGCGAATAAGTTTATCCTTCGGAGATGCGGTAATTATCGCAGTACGAGCTGCCGAGCTGCTGGAGCGCGGTGCGTTCGTAATCCACGAATCTGTTCTGTTTTATCCTGCCGGTTCTCTATACGTATAGTGTAGTTTTCACTCCATAATATCAACTCAGTGTAGCCCGAATTTTAGGTCGTACGAAAACCCTTCATTAATTTCTTCATCACGGTATTTAATTAGGAGAAAACTTCGGTTAGCTAATAAGATTTCCAAATTTTCCTCGTCAGCGTGCCAACGGAGAACCCTTAAAAGCTGGATTTTCACTTCCGTTACTGGCGCTATAGCTCTTCCGAGAGTTTGTCGGCCTTCGCTACACACGCCATGTGGTTGAAGTTGCTGAAGTGGCGTTGAGTTCGAACTGAGCCGATATATGAAGCTACGGCGAGGCCGGCAGGGGTACAGACTGTATATGGGGTTTAGAGGGGGGGGGGACGTAGCGTAATTACGAAGAGAAAATGATGTAGGAATACTCTCGTCAGAAGTCTCAAACATGATAGCAGAATATGGTTTAAAGTGTCACTTGTGTCTGATGCTCTATGTAATAACACGCTGATTATTTAAGCCACATAGTTCAGAAACAACATAAGTCCCAAAATTTCGAAAATCGGTTTTTTACACAAAAATGTTTCTTAAACTTACGCGCTCCTATTGTGAAAAAATAAGAATTTTCTCTCATGAATGAAGAATGTGGCAACACTGAGAGATTTACGTGTCATGTAGAAACCACGTACCTCCGGGACTCACACTGTATCTGCACTACGTTAAGACACTGGAAATGCTCCTAAACTTGCCACCACTTCAAATTGCTATAGAAGCAGCTGCGATAATGGGGGTTTATCGTCTGGGCCAACCAAACCTTCAGGCCCAAAAAACAGGTCACAGAAGGATATGGGAGATGACGGGGATGATGGACAAATGCTTTGGGATGCCGAAGGATAGAAGCACGATGGAATATTTCTTTGACAAGCCATACCGTGCGCTGATACCCAAATGGGAGGCTGAGGAAGAGGTAGCCAAGCATTCTAGGACAAGAGTAGAATGTGTGGTTTGCAGATGCCTATAAGAATGACCAAGGTGTAGGAATCGGAATCACGAATGCAAAAGGCGCTGACAACTAATCAGTGGCATTGGGGGAGGGCGTCACTATCCTCCAAGCAGAGGTAATGGCGATCACGGTGGCCACTGATAGATGCCAACAGAACGGCCTTGTTAATGAGCAGACCTATATCTGTACAGACAGTCAATCGAATATTACGGCACTATCGTCGCACCAAACTACAACCCTGGTGGTGGTGGAGTGTATTAACAAATTATACACCCTTGCTCAGAAGAAC
The DNA here is from genome assembly GCA_031841125.1 of Acanthococcus lagerstroemiae. Taxonomy (NCBI): domain Eukaryota; kingdom Metazoa; phylum Arthropoda; class Insecta; order Hemiptera; family Eriococcidae; genus Acanthococcus; species Acanthococcus lagerstroemiae. The sequence continues at coordinate 34,093,075 of CM063108.1, read as the reverse complement.
CGTGTCACCATACTATGGACACCGGGACTTTGTGACGTAAAGGGGAGCATGATTGCTGGCAAGCTAGCGAAGGAGAGCATAAAAAAGGAACTGGCAACACCCAGGCCGTGTCTTCCAGTAGCACACAGCGTCATAAAATACAAAGTAGAGGTTTGTATAAGTAAGCAGATGGAAATGCACTGGCGAATGGCCAGTATCATGAAAGTCAGCAAAACACTGATACGGGACGCCCCCAGTAACTATGCGAAGTTCCTATAAGGGCTTGTCAGGAACAATGCAAGGCTCATGGTCGGACTACTAACTGGTCATAGAGTCAAAAAACACGACATGTGGTATAAAATATGAGAGGTGAAAAGCTGGTCCTGGAGGTATTATGGAGAAGAGGAAGAAACCTCGATCCATATCATACACATATGTCAGAGCCCAACAATAGCCGGGACGAGACGCGAAGCACTGGGACTAGAGTATCCAGCACCCAGTGAAGTCCAAGGGATAAAGTTCAGTAAAATTCCCACTTTGGCTATAAAAGTGAGGCTACTGAGCTGATCCTTAACCGGTACCTGAGGAACAGTGCAATGGACTACAAAGTCTGAGCACTCGGCGCACACAGTGCCACCTTACACAAATGAAATGAAATTAAAAGAATCTGCACTACCTGAAAAAGTGAAAGAATTCTGAACAAGTTCCGACTTGTTCTATCCTGTTCTACTGTTACTGGTAGTGAACGCAAATATCAAGAAAATTCAATATCGATAATATCAGTATCAAAACTAAGTAATATCGATATTATCAATATCAAACGAAAAATGTTCAATACGAGGGTTGTCCCGAAGTTTTGCAAAGCGCGCTCTGGCGGCCGCAGTAATTCACCTAGCGGGTTCGTTGTATGCTCATTTTGTAGCTTGTACCTCAGGAAGACGGACCTGTATTTGTTTTTGTCGTATGATTATTCGAAAAAATGTCAGATGAGTTAGCGCAATACCTTGACGATTCTTCGGGTCACGGTATTACTCAGGTCCCCTAAGATGGAAAAACGAACTCCCCGAAGAGATTCTTTTAACTTTGGGAACAGGTCATAGTCAGGCGGACTCAGATCGGGACTAAACGGTGGATGTGATAACGTTTCATAGCCATTTTCGATAAGATAATCGGCGATATGTGGACGTGCATTGTCGTGAAGAAAGATTATTCCGCATTCCAGCTTTCTAGGTCAGATTTTCCGAATCCGTAGTCCCAAATTTTTGCGTAAGGAGTCTTTATAATACTCGGTGGTGATACTACGACCAGGAGGGACCTTATTTGTAGCCACAATTCCCATATGATCATAAATGAAGATTGTCACCTGTGACGATTGAAAGTCGATCGCTTCTCGGGTTGTTTTTGATGCTTATAAGACCCTGTCGAAAAGGATTAGACCAATGTTGAATTGTGGAACAGTTCACAAAATTATCACCACAAACTTCAAACAAGGTACGATTAATTTCGGGCACAGATTTTGCCGCGAAGAGTTTCAATCTTAATGTATGCACGTTGCTCCGAAGTAGTTACGCGACCCGAAGAATTGTCGGGGTGTTGCGCTAACTCGTCTGACATTTTTTCAAATTATCGTACGACAAAAACAAGTACAGGTCCGTCTTCCTGAAGGTCCAAGCTACAAAATGAGCATACAACGAACCCGCTAGGTGAATTACCGCGGCCGCCAGAGCGCGATGTGCAAAACTTTCGGGACAACCCTCGTAGTACATAGCAGGCTGGAACCGAATCCACTAAAATTGGATTCGAATTCGAATCCACGAATAACTATTTTTTTGGATTCGAATACGATTCGGAAATGATTCGCGTTTGCTGTGATTCGAATCAGATTCAAATAAATGGAGTAAATTCGAATCCACAAATCGACCGGTTTCGGCATCCAAATGAACTTTTCCAGGGTCATCTTCCATTTCTTCCAGATCCACCATTGGAATTAATTCAAAATTGTATAAAAAATTGAAAGTAATGATACTTTTTAAACTACTTGATCAGAATCGGCAATGTTTTTCGCTGACATGGTCTGTAATTTTATTTATTTATTTTTTAATCTATTTATTTATTTAAATTATAGACAGGTGATTTTTGTGTGCGTAATTAATTCAAAAATTTAATTTGCTCAGTTAATTAATACAGAGTACAGTATCACAGTCTTGTCTTCAGTTTGTTCACGTGCACAAACAGCATACACAGGTAGTGGCCAGAAAAAACGTGATGGTTAACAACGAACAGTAACAGCTGCACTACGTCGTGAATATTTAAATGCGTTCTTAAGTCACTATTTCATAATTCACTCCATGGCCGAGTGGTTAGAGACGATCGCTGCATTTCAGTCAAATGTTTCAATGGACGCGGGTTCGATTCCCCGATACGAAATTACTGACCAGCAATTTTTTCATGTAAAAACACTTTACATTGAGTGACGTTTACTTTACATGCAGGTTTCGTTAGCACTCGACGCATGAATGATACGCGCTTCTTGTCGTCCATAAAACACCAACGTAAACATTGCCTTTCTGATCAAGTAGTATAAAAAATATCTTCCACAACAAGAGTCAAAAGTGAGTATTTACATGACTCGGGAATGGCTCACTCGCTACGCTCGTTCGCAAATTTTCCCTCGCCATGTAAACACTCACTTTTGACTCTGGGTGTGCAATATACTATTTTGGCGTGTTTTTGGTTTTTTTGGTTTTCTTTTTTTTTTTCCTTAAAAATATGGGCTTTCAGGGGAGATTCACAAACAGACAAAAAAACGAATCCGACCAATCCACTAAAAAGATTCGAATAAATTTCACGAATCTATAACGTTCATTAGATTCGAATCACTGATACAAATCCAAAGCGGATTCGAATCAGTTTTTTCGAATCCACAAAATGAATTCGAGTCCGGATATATTTTCCTAAGCTTTGGTGTACTCAGACAGTAACATGCTCCAACCCACTGTGGCAATCACAATTCTCACTCGCATCCGAACCAGAGTTTTACCAGCTGAAACGATGAAAAAATGGGTCTGCAGATGTGCGTTGAAAGCATTTTAAGCGAATCTACATCTTTCACCCAGTTAGTGTAAGTAACTAGTTCAAAGAAGTTATTAAGTATGTACGGTACGTGTAAGTTATTATGAATGAGCGTATAGTTAAACTTGGAAGATTTATTGCAAAACACATTTCGACTGTAAAACTTCGTCTAGTTAATCTGCGAAGCCTGTACAGAAAAGAGTTTTTTGAAGTCATACGTGCCGAAGATGCTAAATTTTTTTTAATGGCGAAATGTGCCGCACCGCTTTCTTCCATTTTGGTGCTGGCTGGCGTCTCTACAGTGCGGTGTTCGAACTGCCTTTGGCATTGTCGCCTTTCGTTATCGAGTCAATAATAATAGAGGTTAGTTTTTTCGCGCGAAAAGAATACCGTATTACTTGTCAAGACGCTTTCGGCTGAAAACATTTTTTATTTTTTCAGATATATGTATTTCTCAACACTCACTCGCTCCACTGCGAGCTCAGCAGCGGCAAGAACAAAGTCATTCGAAGACCAGTTAGGTGAAAATCTGGGGGCTTGAATCAAGTACCAATTTGCATTTTGTTTTGGAGTGGAGCGAAATATTCAGCTCCGCTTTAAGAAAATGTAAGCTGATATTAGATCGAAACAACTGAGTAGTCCTCCTACCAAGAAGAATACAAAATTATTATTGTTTCGGTGCGGCTGGGTGCCAAAAATGTCTAAGCAAAAGTTTCCTGATAATAATTAAAAAAGTACATAAATACTAGTTGTGACTAAACTAAGGAAGAGAAAGTTGGATATTTGAAATTCACGGGGGTGAATAAGCACAATTTGGAACAGAACCGCGTCGAATTTCAGCAAAACCCGTCGATATGAAGAGGAAGGACAGGAGGTCACAGTTTTCAATTGACCTCTCCCGTATGATACATCTGATTGGGAAACAAGAGCGAAGCAATTTACAATCTTCGAAAGTACAACTAATTACTATAGTTTAAATTTCGTTCATTTTTCTTATACGAGGCAATAGAGGGGAGATAATAGGGAAGTTCAAAGTGCAGCAGAAAATATGACTAATGAGTGGACCTACAGGTCTTCCTTGTCCACAACGCCTACGACAACTTCACATAACTAAGTATAGCGGTGGCAATGTCAGTACTGCCCTGAGGCTCGGGCAACACACGACACTATTCGGGTAACGCACGAAAAAATTTTGAAAAATACCTCAAACACCCAAGTTTATTTGAATATTTGGATCACTGACTAAGTAATTCATAATTAGTACAACTTATCATGTTCTGCTCACAATTAAAGGAGGTATGGTAAGGATGAGAATAAACAAACATACATTTACATCAGTTTTGTATTTTTTTTCCCCCTCTCCAAAGATAAATGAAAGAATTCTTAGAAATTCCATAATCAGTTGCGAAATACTTTTCCAAAACGCAGTAAGTCAGGTTTATTTTTCTATTTTCTTCGGTAAGGGGAATGGAACCCTTAATTTATCAATCTCGCTTTATTTCAGTAAGACCCCCGTCCTCGGGAGAATACAACTGAAATTTCACTCATCCATTCTCGACGTTTGACGATCTTAGTAAACTGAGCAGTCGCATCTCAAACCGCAGAAGCTAAAAACAATTACGAAAATAAGAAGAAAATACTTCTTTATTTCAGCTAACCTAAGTCCAATCTTGCTAACATTCAGTAAGCTAATTTGAGAATATGAGAGGGCGGTGGAGGAGGTGTTCCACGCAATTTTCTGCTCGTATAATTTTTAGGACACAATATTCGGCAACTAGAACTGTAGACGGCTGTTCATGAAAATAATATGTTTTTCAGAACCATCCTCCTATAATGCTCTCTCACTAGTTCTCGCAAAGAGTGTGGTCGCCCTTCATGCCCACAGAGGAATATTCACCAAACATTCATGTTTACCTTTTAACACATTAAGCATTAGTCGCCGTACAGTTCATGTATAGACAATTCGTTTTTAGTCAATGTATATACGCTAGCTAATCAAAGTTCCTGAAGGAGCGATAATAGTCACAATTTTATTTATGTATTAGATGAGCAGACAACAGATTTACTGCGTTCTAATTCATGGTGTTCATGAGGGCACTTCAATGAGAAGCTCCCGAATTCCCACCCACTGGATCCGAAATCCGACTGATGAGACGAGTTGAATGCGAAGCCACAGTAAGGTCGTCCTTACTTACATAGCTCAAAAAAAATTCATTAATTTGGGTGGGAGGCCCCCGCAATCTCTTCTCCTTTAATAAAAAATATTTCTTGTAAATTTTCACCTCAATACGATAGTATTAATTCGACGCACAAAGACCTTGAAGTTTGAATGGAGGCACTCCGTCAGACAAGCGCGTCTACACCGGTGGCCTGCCGCTGCGCAACACCGTGGAATGACGGTCAATGTTAACACAGTATCACACCGTTCCGTTCTTTTTATGCGCTAAAAATTATAGTCTTTCAGAAACAACTCAAATTGAATGGAACTGAGATGAATGCGTTGAAAGAGCTACGTAGTTTTCTAATAAAATTTCATGTCAAGACCTGATTTTCAACTTTTTACACGCTCTTGAGGCGCCCTTAAATGACGTCACATTCTAACAGAATTCATTCGAATACTCTCAGATTTAAGACAAACAAGAAAAAAAAAGCAAAGGAAAATTGCTGAACTGGTTATAAAAAGATTTATTAACAATTTAGGGTATCATAACAAAGAATGTGCCGTACTTTCATTGTTTGATTCTCGTGTTAGCAACGATATGAAAAGGGAAATGGCCCACCGAATATTGCTAAATCATGAAGTAACGGAGTGAGAGAAGAAACTGAAGACGATAACGAGAATGGCGAATACAAAGACCTGAACAAGGAGTTGGTTTTAAAATTCGACGATCTGAAATTCCTCTTACAAAAAACCTTTCGCTTGACCTAGGGAATCCACAACGTGAATTCATTGGTTTTCAAATTTTCGTTTCATTACGACATTCTCAAAAAAATTTTTAAACTAGGGAGAGGAGCTAGACTGATTTTTTTTTTCATTTTCGCGTCTTTTCGCGCCGATTTTCAGATTCTCGCGAACAGGATGAGATGAAAACACGAAATACGATACAGCTGATATTGGGAAAAGTGTGTAAAGATTGGTTCGCGTTTCGTCATATTTTTCGTGAAATGGTTCGTAAAAAGTCACGAAATACGAAACAGCCCCGTAGAGAGAAAAAGAAAGCCGGGGGAGATTTCCACGCCCCCTTTCCATCCAGTTCAATTTGGTTTTTTGTTAGATGAGAAAAAATTATAAGCTACGGGATAAGAGGTTTCTTTCATGGTGTAAGGAGTGATTGCTGATTTGATACCAGTATGATTGAAATTCAGGCCTTGTAAAAATATCGGGCTCCTTAAAAGTCCGGGCCCGAGGTATTTCCTCCTTTCTCCATCCCCTACTGACAGGGTTAATACGAAATACGTTGAGTGTATAGCCGCCTTAATAGAAAGATGTGGACGCGAAACGAATATCATGAAAATGATTTCATCACACAAACACACTCTGTACTACTGCGAAAGGAGAGGGGGTTGTATTATCCACGTCCTTCTCCAGTGAAAGGAAAATTTTTTTATAAGAAATAGGGTAAAATTTGTTTGAATCACTACAGAATTTCGCAGTCGATTTTTTTTTACGAAATTCTCTGACTTTTAGGTGAAAGATCCTGAAAATTCCAAAATTACCTGACTTTTCCAGGTTTTTCAGGTTTTCCAGAGAATGGACACCCTGTCTTTCATCACAAATCAAAATAGTCAGCTAATACGTAATTCCAACCTCAATTTATGGTGCACAAACATCATGGACCCCAATGAAGGCACATGTTGAGGAGTTAAGAACCACTCAAAACCGGACGTTAAGGAGCACACCTGGAATAAGCTTAAGGATAAGATGCGAGTGGAAATAATAACGTATAAAACTAAAGCTATTGATATCGGCTGAACAATCAAGAAGTTAAGACTATAACATGAGGACCGACAATTGGAATAAAATTTCACAGAAATAGACCATATATGAATTTTAAAAGGTGGAAAAGGCGCCCACCCACCCGCTGGAGAGACGAACTCGTTAATAAGTTTGGTTTACTTTGGCACAGGACTGCCTTCAAAGGAGTAAGTGGAAACGGATGGTGGAAACCTATGCCCAGCATTGGGCCGACTCGATAACGTAGCAGCTTATCTATGCCGAAGACCAACTTCAAAAATGTAAAATAAAAAATAATAAAAAATGAAATTGTGATACATAATAAATTAAGTTGAGCTTGTTTCCTTCGTTTTCTCGTGAGTCATAGACAGATCCATAACAGTAGGAAATCAAGTTTTTCACTGTACGTAGGCAGGAGACCAGTTATATGCCCCCCCCCCCTTGAGATTTGGCACTCTACGCTGAATAAGAAAACAATCAGTTCTGTGCTCATTGGTTCTCAACTTTTCAAACGTTTTTTGCTTACTCGACAGGCGAGTAACAACTAAGGTCGGTTCTCATTCTCTACAATTGGCATCAGATGCAGGTCATTTAGTTAGAGAGGCAGGCAACTGGAATAAGATTTCACAGGACTGGACCTCGTGTGAAATTAAAAGGAGAACATGGCACTCGCCCACCCCCTAGAGAGACAAACTCATTAGTAAATTTAGCTTCCCTTGATAGGAATAAGCGGAAATGGATGGAGGAAACCTATGCCCGGCATTGGGCGAACTTGGCAGCGTAGCGACTAACCTGCGCCGCGGATCGGCGTCTAAAGGAGTAAAATAAAGAAAATAAATAAATAGCAATTTATAGCAGTGGTTACTCAGTGTTTACCCTTGACATTCATTAATCTGCCTACAGGTCGTTGAAGGTTTACCGTCATCAATATCCAACGTTAGCAGCGCAAGAGTGGAGAAAATATTCCACAAATGAAACCGTTTTTTCTTTTCATATAGTAAGTAGCACATTCCTAGTTTAATATTGAACAAACTTTTTTTTTTTTTTTTAAAGAACATGGCTATTTATTCATTTAAGCGCAAATGTTTAATCAATAACAAATATCGTCGGTGGTGCGTTTGACACTTCGTATGAGACATTTTTGGCCAAAACCACTTACTGGTCCTGTTGGATTCGTCTATCGAATAAAATTCCTCCTATGTGCTTAGTTACAATGTTGTCCGCTAGAGGACGCTATATAACACCTCATTATGTGCATGGGTTTCTAAACCTGGCTCCAAATACCTCGTATAAGTAAGTGATGAGTAGAAATTGTATGTTGCACATACCCGCCACCGACGATATGTTGAGTCGTGCCGCCAATTATCTCAGGTATTGTAATGACATCGCCCGTCACATTACGGCACTTTCTGGCGGAAGGCCGCCGAGCGCGCCGCGATACGCTGCGCTTGTTATCGGACAACACTCCATGAAACTTTGGGACCTTTGTGCCGCCAGTTAATAGTATCATAAAGGGGTGGAAATTTACAGGGAGTATTTTTTATTGCGGGGGGGGGGGTCTCCTCAAATTTCTAAACTTTGAGAATAAGCACCGCCCTACGCCATAGCCATTAGACGTTCGCAAAGAAAGTCGTCGATTCCCCGGCATAATTACCATCACCTGTAGATGGAAGACCACCCGTTGAATGCTTTTGAAACACCCGCCGTGACACTGGTAATGGTAATGGGACGACAATTTTCCGAATTCTGTCATCGATCATCTTACTCGTTTCGCGAGTCTATCAAGATTGTTTTCCATTCGAAAAATGCGAAAGAAAGCTGCACGCGGCCTGCGAAACAATATTGACTACCTCGAAGTAATATCGAAACGACATCCACACTTTATGAATCGACGAAGCGAAACTATCAGCGTTTTACGAGTACCGCATACAGCGTTCGCCCGTGCCGCGTTCTCATCCGCGTTCGGGTCGGAAATTAAAGCCGTTTCCTCCATTTTCCGGTGGATATCGATAACAGAAAAATAGTATCTTCGCTGTAAGTCGATGCCCTCGTTCAATAAACAAAAGATGATAGTTTTAACTTTCTATGTACGTACAACGAACGGTTAACGATGAAAAACGTCGAGCAATTGAAAATGCCAGATTAATGGGCCTTTCGCAAGAACACACCCGACTAGCGGTTTTGATACCTCGAGAAAAAAAAAAAGAAAAAAAAGGAAAAAAGAAACCTTCTATTTAAAAGGCTTGGAAAGTTGGGCTGAATTACATTTTCGTTATCGCTGTCTGGCTGATTCTCGCACACCGTGTTTGCCTTCTCCTCGTATTTCTCCCCCATCCACCCCTCGTCGTCCACGTTCACGATTTGCCGATTTTGAACAACCTAGACTCGTAAGTAATTTAAACCCGATATCGCTGGAAATATGGTGAGTCCTTTACTCTCCGTGTAATTCAGATTTACCACAGCTAGATCGGGGTGTTATCGAAATTGGATTCTCGATATTAGAAAACGAGACAACGAGCTGATTTTGTTTGCTAGCTCAAGTGGTTACCTGCAGGATTTTAGGATCTTTCGTCTTCACTCTCAGCACTAGCTGGGATTACATCGGCTTAGAAAACTTCCACGTGATTGTCGCGAGTTCGAATTGAAATGCTATATAGTCAGGGACGAAACTTGACTTTCAGTTTGGGGGCATGGAGAAGGAAATTTTGCTGACAGTTATTTTTTGAAAAATAAAAATTCGACATTTTCTTTTTAATTTGAAAATTTGCCGATTTTTCAACCAAAATATTTTTAATTGAAAAAAATAAATAAATAAATAAGCAAACGAACAAACGTTCTCAGAAAATGAAAAATTCAAATGAACAGTTTCAGAATTTGCCGACAGTCAAATTATGGGGGTGTTTCATGTTTCACCCCCTCCCCCAAGTTTCGTCCCTACAAATGCAGATTGGAACCTTATCCCCCAAGCACTCACATTTGCGCACATGAGCATACCCTAGTCTGGGAGGGTAAGCTGGAAAGATGTAAGGAATACTTGAGAAGAACACACAACTTTTTTTACACATTAAGGTGGTCGTTATTTACTCTTGATCTTTTTTTTTCTGAATTTCCTTTGATTCGCCTCCTAAATTGGTTCCAATAAAATCAAAAAAAAAAAAAAAAAAAAAAAAAAAAAAGTTTTAGGTTTATTGGATTTAGGGATTCCATTCCATACCACAAGCTCCCTTTCGTTCGTATGGGAAAAGCACATGAAGTTGTGACTTTTGTTTCAGACTACATTTCCCTCCCATGTTCACCAAGACCAAATTCCGTTAGTTAAACAATAGAACATTTACCATCGGATTCAGCTTGAGACATTGGAAAATAAGTCTTTTACTTTCAACTTTTAGATTTTAATAAAATGTTCAACTTTCTCAAATTTCAGGCTCTAGGTCAAACAGAGAATCTAGTACAAGTAAAAAAAAGTAATTGAAATTCGAAATTCAACGTTTGCTGCCGACCTTCAGATTTTCGAAATGTCTTCCACATTTCTGTTTTGTTTCAACCTTCCAGATAACGTTCGATACTCAGCTTGAAACCTTCAGCTTTTGACTGACTATCTTTAACAGGAGTCCAGGATACTCCATTTTCAGAAAAAATTTGGCTTTTAGTTTGGGGAGGTGAAAAAGAAAAATTTGTCGACAAATATAATCGTAGAACTTAAAATTCACCGGCGAAATTTAAAAAAAAAATTAAACTAAAAATTTGCTAATTTTTTCATCGAAATATTTTTTAATTGAAAAAAAAAAATGAATGAACAAACAAACATTCATAAAAAATGAAAAATCCAAATGAACAGTTTCCAAATTTGCCGACTGTCAAATTATCGGGTGGGTGGGAAACCCCACCGCCCTATAGTTTCGCCCCTGACTACAGCAGTCGAATAAGCGGTAATTCTCGACCAGCAAGACGATGAAGACGAACAAAAACATGCATGTAGATGTCTTGAAGTTTAAGGGAGCAAGGGTTCGTAACATTTCTAGTTCAAAATAAAATAGATTTAGTCACTTTTGCATCGACTTCACGGGCGAAAATGAAACTGGAATTTAGTGGAACTTTTCAAGAATTCTGTGACGATGACGCAAGGAAAATGAAATCTTTTTTTTTAGTTTTGGATTTTTTTGTTTTATTTGTATGTTTTAGTGATTCCAGAATGAAACAAAATTCCATCGTTTCTGAATTGGGAATTATTAACGTCGTTTCAAAACGAAATTAATTTGGGAATTCGTTTCAGAGGTCAGCGCCCTCGAATACGGGCGCGAATACGCAGAGTGATAGCAGGGCTAATCACCATTCTCAGAGAAAAATATTAAAATCAGAAACGTTTACAATTGGCAATGTCTCACAGAGTCTCAAACGATTCTGCTAGAGTCTTTTAACGAGCAGAAAGGAATTCTGAGCACGTTTAAGAATCCCGAAAGTCGAAAACGAGTCTTCAAGAAACCCTTAAGAAAGTCTTTTGAAAAGTTTTAAAGTGTTGGGGAAACTAAAAACATCATGATTAAATCTTGAGAAGTCCCGATTAAGTTAGGAAGTCCGGAAGAGTCTTAGACAAGCCTGGAAGAGTCAAAGAGCATCGACTAATTTTAAACAAGCACGGAAGGATTTCTATTAGTATTGATCTAGTCTTGAAGAGTCGTAAAACATCGTCAACGAATCTTGAACAGTCAGTGGGATTTAAAAAACCTTCAAAAGTCTTAGACAGGTCTGGGAGAGTCTTATACGAGTCTTGAATACGTAAGCGTTCTAAATAGTCTTGATCGTGTCTCGAAGAGCCATAATCAAGCCGAAAGAGTCATACAGTCACGAACGAGTTCGGAATAGCAGTTGACCCAATTGTTAATAGAGATTTCCATGCCCCCCCCCCCGAAACGAAGCCAGTCTGTACGATTTAGCTCTTCATGGTAATAATTCAGTTCAGTGGTTGACATTTCCATGGAAATTTATACTTCTTCCAGCCATGTGCTCACTGATCTTTGCTGCGCCCTGCGCGACTGCAGATTGCAGCTCTGTTGTTAATAGAAATTTCTATGGAAATTTTTTTTTATTAGAGTACGAAAGCATATAAAGTGTTACGTATTTTGGTTTATGTTCGAAAGCAAAGACATTTTATTAAGAGTTAGCTCTTGACCAACTTGTCTCAAAGTTTACCAATGTGCACAAACATAATATACCTAATAACCGAATTTTAAAGCCTTCCAACTTCACAACGGTAGCTCAGGTGGATGTAAATGGTAACTAGGTCGTTCAAGAAAGATCATCAATCTGAATTTTGCAAGGTCGCGGAATCATGAAACTGTGTCTCTGCAGGGAGCAATATCTACCTATCAATCGAAGTAGGTTAAACTATTTAACCATAAATTTGCTGCTAATCAAGTACAACCGAAGTACGAAGTTCTTAAACTGTCACCAATGGTCATCTTCGAGTTCTCGCAATGGCCGTGAGTACCCGCAAATTTATAAGTTCTTTCTTTCGATTTACGAGCAATTATCTCAACTATCTGCGTTCGAGATGCGCCAATCATAAATCATATCGAGGAAAATGAAGATACTAAATCGCGTCAATTCGCTGGAACTCGTTTGCTGCATCCTCGTATTCTCGAGCAATACACGCTGTACGTTTATGGAAAATCGTTCACAAGAAAGGTGACCTTTTATTCCTCTCTCATTATTATTGACGACCAGAAAATTTTTTATTTCCCTTGAACGTAATTTCCTCGCGAGTCAAGCCGCGTTCATATGAAAATTCGTTTTTTTTTTCTTTCTTTCATTCGCACAATTGCCCGTGTAGGTCAAAGTGCCCCTTATTTTGGAAATTTTAGAATTTTGACCCAAACGGCAACTGAGATAAGGAGTTTTCAATATAGACTTCATGCTCCAGAATGGTCATCATGAAAGAAGATGAGACGAATACAATAAACATGACTGTAATTAGATACAATTCTAAATATTTTCAAGAGAAAAGAGAAATGCGGCAGCTCAGTTTTCAATACATGTGGCAACAGAAAAGAGGTTCTTTTGAAGTTTTATACCAGTAATTAGGTGGATAATTATAATAATGAGCAACACCACAAAGATGGTACTCAATAAAATTATTATCTCTCGGGAATTTCAGTTTAAATGGACTTTCCCGCAACTATAAGAGTAGGGCAACTTATTACCAGAGCCTGCTCAATAGTCCGCCTTTCCTATAATATGAAACGGGAGGGGGGCATTCAATAATATATATTTATCATCCTCGATCACGGATTTTTTCCCTCCAAATTCAAGACGAATAAGAAAATTCGGTTTTCAAGACATTATAGAGATTAATTGTGCTAATATCTCACGATAAAAATCAAGATCGGTGGGAACCTATTTAAACAGAAAAAGCAAAAATATTAAAAAATCGCATTCTTCAGAATTAGTCCATTGTCGGTAAATAGTGATATTTTGTTGGTAAATTGTCCTCCGTCAGTCCCCTTTCTAAATACCTTATAGTTCCTTTTTCTCTCCTCGTTTAGCCTTACAGTATTATTCGATTTTGAATTAATTTTCGTTCAATAAAATAAGAGATTATTATCCATGATTTATCAGTAAACAAAAGTTAACTGAAAAGTCAATCTAACAGAGTAGGAAGAACTCCATAAACAAAATTTGGATTAATACCAGTAGAGCAGCGGAGATTAATTTCATACTAATTACAAAAAGGCAAATTACTTCAAAAAATTTAGTAAATTGGTTTTTGGAGAAATTTGCTTTTTTGTAAATAGTATAAAATTTGGATTATTTCACATACTAATGCCTACGTGAATCAACTAAAATCACTTGTTTTTGTTTTTTTTTCTTGCCAAAAATGACAGCAGCGTGAAGATACAACACTTTTTGAATCTTCATCCATCAAGAAATATATCAAAAATCTGTCAGATCACAGAAAGACATGATACGTAAGCTACATGTATAATATATGCACTTATGCACACAATATAAGCTGCAATAGGTATGTATCAAGTTCAACTAAATTTGACGTAGCCTGAACTTCATACAAATTCTTCTCCAATAACAACTCAGTTTTCAGCTATTTTTAGAAAGTTCATTGAAAAATAGAGTTGTATGACATCAACTTGAGTCTGTATTCTTTTACTCACTTGTATCAATAGGAAAATGTTTGATTCTCGCTTACTCAATCAATTTGTTTTACTGCGGTCTTGGGTAGTTTACGAAAAATTATGGAACATAGGGTAATTGAACGAGGAAAGCAAAAAACAAAAGACTTTTGTAGTTTGATAAATTGTGAATATCCTGAGAATACAATTTTTCGACGTGTTGATGGGAGGGTAGTAACACAATAAGTAGCCCTTTTGATACATCTCTGAGATATTCTGATTGGATTTTCGGAATTATTTAATAAGATTACAGCATCCGGAATGACAATTAATTAAATGGAATTAATTAGTATTTTTTCATTTTTTTCAACTCAATTACTAACAAATTGCGTGGGACGTCGGTTTGAATAATACCAAAATTGAAGTATATAACCCTTTAATGACCATTATGAAGAATTCAAGCCTCCAAATTTCACTAAGCTTCTTCGCTTCCAGCACAAGTACATGAGCTTCTAACTTCCAATCTTTTTTTCGGCTTCTGGCTTCTAGCTTCCGGCTTCTTTTACTTATTTTCACCTAAGGTTCTTATAATTAGAGAAGATTCTTTTTAGAAAATAAGGAAAGATAAAGGAACGTGAAGTAGAATAGAAAAGGGACATTGGTTTTCTTTTTTGACCTTTCGACTTTGAGCAAAAAAATCTTTAATAAGGAAAAAAATATTGTCAAAACTAATAAGTCGATTGAAAGCTGAAAAACTTTCAGCTTTCCGTTTTTAACTCATTCAGCTTCCAACTTCTGGCTTCTCAAAATAGTCCTAAAATAGCAAAAACTTCTGGCTTCTGACTTCCAGCTACTGGCTTCTCCGCATTCCTGATTTATTAGGAATCAGATTACAAAATCAATGCACAAAAGTTGGCTTACGTACATGCATTTTTGCGAAAGTAAATTGTTTTAAAATTGAGATTTTCAATATCAATTTCAAGAATCCATCACGAATTCAATTTCGAACACAGAACGGACTTATTTTTCAGAAATGTTCAGAATTTTATCCATTCATATAATATATTGGTTCTATTCGTCTCGTCTTCTTCCATAATGGCCTCTTTGGAAACTGAAATTTTTACCGAGAAATGTTTATGTAAATCCCATGTTAAAATACATATCTCGTAGGGTATAGGTTGATATCATTCAAAAACATTTACCCTAAATTTAATAGTAGTTCTCGATATTTTTGTGAGAAACTATTTTTGAGTGCCCAGATTCCCCTCCCCTAAAAAATGTAGTAAGCCAGTTGGGGTTGTTGTTTCGTTCTGTTTATTGACGAGACGGGCTGTTCTACAAAATAAGGAAAGGCGGTAATTTTAATACATCTCGGACATAGTTTCCATTTTGTTCCGGAATAAGCGACGCGAAACATAAGCCACGAACTACCATCAACATAATATGAAAAATTGTCGACACAGACACACGAGAAGAGTAAGCTCGCATTTTCTTGTCTTGACAATGCGAAAAGTGAACTGAACGGACGTTAACAAAAGCTACACAGTGTTTCGCCAATCCGTTCCTATATTAAACCATATACGCTTACATGTTCTTGGGTTCTTAGTTCTTACACTGTATTCATTTCCGAGTAAGCCGAGCATCGCACACGATGTTCCGATGATGTTTTCGAAACACACCAACGTCAACGATTCTTAACGATCCAGCACACTCTGAAAGTTGTGTGTCATAACACACTCGCGAGATCCGCCGCTCCGACATTTATTCCAGTCGCTTGCTTCGCTTGCTTCCTCCTCGACATTTTCTCCAACATTTCGCTAATATTTTATACTCTCCATTAAAACCCTATTATTCGCCGAAGAAAAATTTAAGCTGGCAATAAATCTCCGCCGACAGCCCTCTTCGCTGAATCGTGATTTATCCAGCCAGCCTTTCTCTTGATTAATCGAGCTAAATTGAATAATTGGGAGCTTAAGCGCCGCCGCCGGCGGCGATTCCTTCAGAGAAGAGGGGCTGCGGCGGGGTTCAATAACGCGAACACGGCCTCAAGGCCACAATACACATTAGGTTTTGTCTCGTCGTTGAACGTTTTTCAGGTTCTAGGTGTGTCCTAGAAAACCTCCACCTAAAGATGTCAGTTTATTGATACTGAAAACTCCCAGGAGCTTAAAAACTCAGATCTTGGGAGCTTTACGAGCCCGGCTGTCGATGTTGGAAAGGGGATAGGTCGAAAATGCCAATCCGGTGCAAAAATTCTCCGTATAACATATGAACTGAAATTAAATAATGAAAACTCTTTTCAAAACATACTAATTTTTCGAGGCAAAAACATTCCATAGTTCCTAATTTTTGGATGCACGGTTTCACTATGTTAGGAAACACTGCAGACTGCATTCGCTACAGCGATCAGACAAATACACCAGACGAGGGCGAATCGAACGAAACAGCAACAAACGGAAGCCTGCAAACATCAGCGAAGAAGAAAACCGTGAACGACAGAAACCCGAACGCAGATGCCAGGAACAACAGACACATTCCATTCAAGAAAAACACGAACCAGGTAAGGCTAGAGTTTCCAAATGCCAGCAACAAAATCTTCCAACCGTAAGCCGATAAGTGTCCAGTCCAGTCCACGCTGGAAAATTACAGGGCGCCAATAATCCAACTAACGTAAAGTCACAAGCTCCTGTCGCCCATCTCTGCCTGGTCAGCAAGGGCGAGTCCGACCAACCCTACTGTCAATCCCTTCACCAAGCGAAAAACTCGGATAACTTTTTTTCTTTTGGAAGCGAAGCTTCTTTATACGCAGGTTTAGAATGGGTAATGAACGTTGAAAAAGTGAAACGAACGCGAAAACATGCAACAGAGGTGACGTAATAACGCTCCACCCACATTTAGTGGGATGAAGAGTGAATGAGAGAGAGAGTGAGAGAGAGGGGGGCAGCATCATGGTAGCAGGCGACGTCAACGCAGAAGCCATGCAGCGGGGTTCCAGAAGAACCGACCGACGCGGGAATGCTATGGTCAACTGGATCGCCGGGCTTGATCTGTTTGTTGCCAATTGATGGACGACCCGGACTTGCGTTCGAGGAAATGGCGGGTCCGTCATAGATGTTACCCAGAGTACGGGAGCGGTCATGGGGCTCATCGAGAACTGGTGGGTTAACATAGAGACTGACCCAGCGTCCAACCACCGATACGGGAGATCAGAGCATTGAGAGGCGAGCCGAGACAACAACCCGTGTGCACATCCACGAGATGGAACACGAGGAAGTTAGACCGTAACCGGTTCGAGACCGCAACAATGGCTACAGGAGGAGATAACGGTCTGGTCGAAGCCCCGAATGCCTCACAGACAGCTGCATGGATCGTCGAGCGGACAAAGAAGGCGTGCAGTGCAGCAGTGCCAAGAGTAACGGCAGGTAAAGCCCGCCGGAGTACGTACTGGTGGAACGAAAAGATACAGCGACTCTACCGTGAGTGTTCCATCAGGCGTCGGCGGGCTACCAGAAGACATCGAGCCTCCCGAGCTGACGATGCTGAGGAGATGAATGTCGAGTGGATGGCTGCCAAGAACGCACTTCGCGCAGCCGTCAAGAGAGCATAGGCAGACACGTGGGCCGAGCTTGTCCAAACGGTGGACGATGATCCATAGGGCCGCCCATGTAAGGTAGTCCTACAGCGACCCTCCCCCTTTCCGATGACCAAGCTACCGCCCACAACGCTGGGAGAAATCGTTGTCACTCTTTTTCCCCAGCACCCGCCACTACCACCAAGGTGGGAGCTCACCAGGCAGGACTGGGATCTGCGGCTGGAAGTCACAGCCTATGAGCTGATAGTAGCCGTGGATCAGATCAGAGGAAAGAAGAAAGCCCCACGGCCGGATGGCATACCTATCTTAGTCTGAGAACTGATCCACTCGCTGAGGCCGGTATGGCTACGCACCTGCTTCACTAGGTATCTGGAAGACAGCAATTTCCCGACGATATGGAAAACAGCGAGGCTGGTCCTGCTTCGCACAGGCAATAACAAACCACAGGGATTTCCTTCCTCGTACCACCCCCCCCATGTCTACTGGATGAAATAGTCAACTTACTGGAGCGGGTTGTTGCTTTGCGAGTAGAAGCGCACATCGCTTCTAAAGGTGGGCTGTCGAAATCCCAGCATGGATCTCGAGCGGGTCGATCAACCAAAAACGCGGTGTTGTATGTGCACAAGATCAATACTGTATACAACAAAGATGGTTTATGTGCAGATGTTAGCTCCCCATACGTAGGGAAGGCTCCCCCATCGGACGGTTGGCTCTGCAGCCAAAGCTCATCGTCGTGTCCAAGAAGAATACCGAACGGTGATACCAGGATGCGGCGGCAGTAAGGGCGAGGACGGGCACAACGACGATAGTGGAACCGCGAATAGCGAAGCGTCTGCTGTCGTAAGGTGTGGAAAAAAATAGAGGGTGAGAGAGAGAGTGAGGTAGACCGCTCCTCCAAACTTCCATTACAGTTTCCTGTCAGATAACATTTAGTACACGCACCTACAGTGCGAATCTGCGAAAGAAGGTTCGCTTCGGGCAGGTTGTCTCCCGCTGCCTCACACATGTTTTCTTCTCCTATAATTATTGTGGCTATGAGGAAATTATTCTACGGGGATGAAACTTCGTAAATATTACTGCTATAATAATTTCTTGTCGATGGATAAAACACTCAGCTCATCCTTGGACCCCCCCCCTCACCTCACCCGGACTCTTGTCAACCTGACCATTACCACAGTATGTTCAAAAATCCACTGCAAACTTTTGACATTGTTTGGAAAACAAAAATATAAACTTTCATCGTTTCTCGTAAAAGCATTTATCGACTATCGAATTTTTCATCAAGTTATAAAAAAAGAAAAGACGAAGTTGAAGCCATCTTGCCTCATCGTCTATCCGGCTTCTCGAAAAAAAAAATATATATATATTGACTCGTAAACTAAAAAGTTTTTAATTTAACATGCGGCCGACATTTCCAAGTACGTTATCCGCACAGTAAAATCTACCCACCACCGACGAAAAACGAGGAGACATTAAACAGCTTTTAAATTAAATTTTTTACGATGTAAATTTAACGTTTACCTGAAATCTGTTTTTTTTTTCTTCTTTTTTGCAAAAAAAAAAAGAAAAAAGAAAATGAAAAAGGAAGAAAACAAAAAGTCTCCATAAAAATAAGCTTTGAAGCCGTATAATAAAGCTAATAAAATTGTAAATTACAGTCTGTTAGAAGCAGAGAGAGAGAGAGAGAGAGAGAGAGAGAGAGAGAGAGAGAGAGAGAGAGAGAGAAAGAGAGAGAGAGAGAGAGAGAGAGAGAGAGAGAGAGAGAGAGAGAGAGAGAGAGAGAGAGAGAGAGGAGGGAGAGAGAGAGAGAGAGCACGTCGAGGAATAAGAAACGAAAAAATCAAAAAAAAAAAAAAAAAAAAGCAGAGGGGAAAATAGGAAGTTGAAAAAGGAATTGGGGACGGGCTTTATGCGGAAGTGGGGTCTGTGTTCCATAAATTTTACAATTCTGGATGTAGGTATTTTATTTGTACACCGATGTGATTTAATATTCAATTTTTAGTGTTCGCAGTTCTTTTTTTTTCTTTGTTCTTTCTCTTTCACTTTTCCTCATATCTCTCCCTCTTTCTCTTTCTTTTTTTTTTCAAGTCCGCCAAACACTGTAACGTTTCGATGTTCATCTGACGACTATTCGCGTCCGTATTCCATCCCCCCGACACCCTTCAACCCGTCGGCCAATTTAAATAACTTTCTCGTTTTCTCCAGCCGCTAATTTTCTTAAACGTTTTTCATTCCCGGCGCGCCTATCCCTTCGCGAATGGAAACGTGAATTCGCGAATTAAGTCGTAGGAAAATTCGATTTTCCCCGCGAATGTTGAATACATATATATATAATATATATATATCGGAATGCTCACTGATAAAACGTAAATTTTAAGCAAAAATTGTGTGCTTCGTTGTGCCTGTATACGCGTTCAGTTCTCGAATATATCTGAACATACCTTTCTTCGAAATCTAATTAAAAGTTCCGTCTTGATTTAAATAGAGCCATTGATTACTTTAAAATATAAACGAGTTCGATACGCGGCGCGAGGGTGGCCGGAGCGCGACGCACAATTTACCAACTTTCCTAATTTTAAAGAGAAATTAACCCGCATCGCCTTCCAGAAAACGCAGAATGTTTCCTGAACAGATTCGCCTGGCGGTTTCCACTTTTCACCAGTGAATCCGCATTCGCAGTTTCATTATACATATACACTTCGCGTATAAGAGCTTTTGGGTACCGGTAAGATTTACGAAGCATTTATGTATCCCTGTAAGGCCATGTGTGAACTGTGAAAGTGACTTTTCTACATCGTGCCGCAATTATGTACCATCTGGACGGTTCTTACCCTCTTCTTTAGGGCGGGTTTCGGTATTCGTGGGCTGGACCGAAGGCACGCACCAAAGCGAACTTGAAATTTCGATTCGCGTTATCTGCCAAGTAAAAGAATGTTTGTTCATCAGTTCCACTGACCGAAACTTCTGACAGAACTACTCCTCTTCGTATTGACTTGGTGTCTTTCCTTCCGTCACCATAGGCGATAGCGACACCCACATCATGCATGGACTTGAAACACGCCTGCGAACATCAAGAGCTCATCGAAATCCTAGGGGTCTACGTTGGGTTTTAGATAAAATAAAGCTAGAAATAGACTGGAGAGGCAAACAACATATATTTCCATACCTAGCACAGTAATTATCAAAATGTTGAGTTTTGTTCCCCCTCCCACTTCCCAGGAGCCTTTATCGGCGGGTTCAGTTAAAATATTATTAAAAATGAAATCCGCACCTTCGAAAGTCCTTGTATACTAAGTTTCAAATTTTGGCGCCTTAAGTTTATTTAAAGTCCGGTGAACGGCGGTGCTGCACCACCGGCACCGGTGCCTCCACCTTCGAATCTCTGAGATGGTATGCCAGTTCCTCCACCGCCGGCCAGCGCAAACATGAAAAGATTCGGCTGTGTGGGTATTTCACACAAACGTACTATCAATCCTTATACCCTACTTCAACCTCACCGAATGCCCTCCTTTGAAAAGTTCACGGCAACATTTGCTAGCTTCACCGAGTTCAGCACCATCGACCTGAAGTATGTTTTTCTCCAGCTCCAGATCGACGAACGCAGCAAAGACTATTTGGTGGTAGCTACTCGCAAAGGCCATCGCGGTGCAAGCGCATGCCTTGGGACATTACAGTAGCCTCTCTCATTTTCTTGAAAGCCATTTTAGCTGGTACTGACGACCTTGTCTGCTATCAAGACGACATTACTCTGGTTGGCAAAGGTCGACAAGATCACCTCAACAGGCAGCGAAAGTTTTTCAGCGACTTCAATATGCCGGTTTAAAAACGCAACGTGAAAAACTTGCGTTTCTGTGCCCATCCATCACTTACATGAGGCACAAAATTGATAAAGATGGCATCCACCCAACTATCTGAGAAAGTTGCAGTTCTCCAGCAGCTCTCGTTACCTACCATCGTCTCAAAATTTCGTCTGCTCACGTGCTCAGTAAAGAATTGTTCCTGCGTTCCTGAATCCTAATTAAGTCTGGATCAAGTCCGCCGATCGAGCTCAAGGTTAGCGAAATAGCGGAGGTATACGGTGCGAAAAAGAGAGTGAAAATGGAACGGGAAGTACTTCAGGTCACCAGCAGGCCATGCTTCGTAAGTGGAAGGACGCGCTCGCCCATTCGACCAAAGGCGAGTGGATCCGAATGCTGATACGCGACCTCGATGTACGAGGACTGATCAAAATGTGCATGGACAGTTGCCGTCGCGTCTCTTCTATTATACCCAGCGAGTTCGTTAATAGGGGATATGAAAACGATGACCTTTCTCTCTGAAACGAACACACGTTGAACCCCTCGGCTTCAGTATTTCCTCAACCGAGTTTTTCGATGCACAAAAAAACAAAAAAAAAACAATAAAAATTCAAAAAAAAAATTATTTTCAAAGCGTGCGAGGTAAATTTGACAAAACATCTGTATCCCTTGGAAGTACTCCCCCATCTGAACAATACACTTCTTCCATCTTGTCGTCCACTTTCGGAAACACTGGGCAAATCCACTCGCTTGAATGTCGCGCATTGTGGCTCCCGTATTTTCTTGAATTAACGCCACTGTGTCGAAACGGTCTCCTTTCAATCACGTTTTTAGGCGCGGGAAAAACCAAAAATCGCACGGTACGAGGTCAGGTGAGTAGGGTGGGCGTGGTACCGGCAGCATGTTGTATTGCAAAATTCCCTCATCACGAAGGAGCTCGAAATTCGACGTGTTGTCACGAGCACCGAAAAACTCCCGAGCATCGAAAAAGTACATAAACATTCTCCCACTCAATCGCGCATGTACTGAAGTGTAAACCAGATCGGGTCGTTCATAACTCGCTCGATAGAGGAAGGTTGTGCTTTTCCATCCCCAACTCGTTAGACAACATATGTGAATTAGCAGCGACGTAGTGACAGTTGTCCATGTATGTTGTAATCAGTCCTCGTATGGGCAGGAAGATCTCACGGAGAGCTGAACTTCCACCTGACCCAAGTCCTGAGCGGCCACCGGTGCTTCAGCACGTACCTACACCGAGTGGGGCGATATCGCTGAGCTTCGTGTGCACGCACTGTTATCGAGGGGTGGAGGACACACCCTGGCCCACCCTAAGAGGCCTGGGAGCAGGAGAGGCACGGGATGGCAACAGCGATCGATCCCGACGGCGAAAATACCAGAAGCAACAACGACGACGGCGTGATCAGCCGTCTCGCGCCGGGCACCTTGGTTCCGGAAAGGTTGAAGAGCAGAAGCGGATGGAACCGAGTGTCGGCCTCTGTCTTGACCATCATGAAGAAGAAGATGTAGACAGAATGGTCGAGACAGAGGGCCGACGGACCAAGCTCGGTCCATACCATCGAACAGAACAACACTGTACCATCCTAGAAGAGCTGCTGCAGTTGCTGCCAACCCCGGGGCAGAGCTCCCCCGCCGTCAGCACCTTTCTGCGTCGCCACACGTAGCAAGACGAGGGGGTGAGGGGTGAGTGAGGAGGAAGCGCGTCCGGCAGTGGGGAACCTGAAATTTCCAGGCTAATGCTGGATACGACCCACCACACCATTAAAAGTCTAGACCAAGTGAAATATGTTCCGTTGAAAATTCGTTACGTAACGTACCTAATTTTGCCCTTCTCTTTCCCTCACCAGTAAATTTTTGAAGGAATAACGCGATGTGAATCATGTCTCATAAATATGATCAAGTATTAATAGTAACTCTGGTATTCTGTTTCAGAGTTCGAGTGATGAGGCCTTATCATTGTGGCTGTCTTCATCTGAAGACGAAACAACGGCGTTCCTCTCTGTGGCAATTGTGGGAATGTGCGATGCGGCAAATGAACAAATAGCAAATCAACAATTAGCTAGTGAATAAGTACAGGATAAAGTCTTACTACATGATGCACAGAAAGTTCGTAAATTTAGATGAGAACGCCAGAAGTAGAATCGTATATACTGCAAGAAACATGAGGAGCATTACTACAACAAAAACTCCAAATTTATCAAGCAAAACGAGAAGAACTAAGGAAATGTCAGCTGGAATATTATAAAACGAATCTAGAAGGTAAAATGCAGTATCATCTAGCGAATCGAAAAAAAAAAAATTGTCAAATGTATTTGTGGATATTATCAAGCGAATCGAGAATCTAGATGTGAATACATATTATCAAACGAATCAAAGTCAAATTTTGGAGCACGCTGTTGAATATAGTGAAGATATTTACTGTGGGGATATTGAAAAATTACCTATGATTGCATGTAGATATACATATAAGTTGCGGTAAATTATTTTTCGATCGCTCTATGTCAATCCTGAGTTACAAAGTTATGACAAACAAATATACTTCAGATGTTCTCGAAACGGCGTGCCTGTTAAGAAGTTTTGACAGTATTGGTGATAATCTTAGTTCTTTCTGTTCAAATTGTAAACTTTATTTGAATCAAAATGAAATTCCTTCTTTGTCATTAGCGTATGAAGAATTACAGTTTCCTAAGATGCCACCTAGACTGGTTAAATTAAATAATACAGAAGAATGTTTTCTAGCTTCATGAATCCATTTCATTCAAATTCGAGACTCATTTTTAGACACTCACCTTGGAGAACCCCGCTTTATTGATTTTGATTTTTGTTGCGCTACTGCCTTCTGCAGTTTCGCAGTTTGAAGCTTAGAACCACAGTGTATTGCTGTCGAAAATTTCAGCTTCGGCTTTTGACTTAAGCTTACAACTTTGAAGTAAGGCCTCTGCTTTTGGCTGTTCGATCAAATTCAGCTGGCTTTCGATTTTTTTTTTGGCTGGCTTTCAGCTGATAGAAACGGCGTGCTGATCATCGATCAAAAAATAATGGCACCTTCCAAACTCGAAGAAAAAGGAGCAAAACAGCAGATTTTTTACCTAGTGCATCGAGTACGCGATTATTTGCCTCTTACCGTTTAGCGGGTGCTCTGACAAACCCCTTCCTGTTATCTCGCTGGAGGATAAGATTCGCAATAATCACTGATCTCCATGGCAATTTGGGTTCTTGCCATTTTTAAATTTTGTGCTTTTGTAGTTGCCCACGTCTGTACTCCGTAGGTCAGGACCGGTAGTGTACACCCTTCCAACACTTTTACCTTCACATTTAACGGCAATTTGCTCTCGTATATCTGTTTCAACGACCAGGAACTTTTCCGGGAAGCCTGCCCTCTCCTTCTACTCAGTTCTTTTTCCATATTATCTTTAAATCAACACTGTTTTGCTAGTATTAATTTTCAAACCAACTTTCAACCATTCCTGTTCCAGTTCTTTGACCATCATTTGGAGGTCCTCTCCATCCCGGGCTATCAAGGCTACATCGTCCGCAAACCGTAAGTTATTTAACCAGACTCCGTTTATTTTTGGGCCCCTGTCTTCCCAATTTAAATTATAAAAAACGTTGAATAGATTTGGTGATAAGGGGTCTTCTTATATTACCCCTCGATTAATTTCGAAGTATTGCCCCGTTTTGTCTAAAGGCACTCTTCCTCTGGCATTTTTGTACATTTCTTTTATTAATCTAATCATTTAATTAGGAATACTTTGTCTCCGTAGAGCCCTCCCCAGTGCAGGTAAGGAAATCGAGTCAAACGCTTTTTGAAAGTCTATCAGTAATGTATTTAAATTTTGATTAAATTCTTTCGATTTTTCAATCAGTTGGTTAATAACAAAGATTTGATATATTGTAGAATAATCTTTTCTAAAGCTTGCCTGTTCGGATCTTTGGTTAAAGTCCAAGATGGGGTATACGCGATTTTTGATAATTCTTGCCCAAATTTTCCCGAGATTGGAGGTCAAACTTATGTTAATATCTGTTTTGTCCCCTTTCTTAAATAATACCTAATACTATTTTGGATAATTCCCACTGAGTGGGGATTACCTCTTTCTCCAGAATCATGTTGAAGATGACTGTAGCTACCGGTGCCAACTCGATGGCAAACGTTTTAGATTCTCTATTTCCTATTCTGTTTGGACCTGCGGATTTTCCCATCTTTAGTTTACTCTCAGGACCGAGAAAACCTCCTCTTCCAATGTTTGGGTATTTTCTTCTTCATTTTCTTTTTCCTCCAGTTTACAGATTTCGCCTTCAGTCGCTTCTCCTTCGTATCACTTATGGTAAAAATCCGTCGCCACCTGGACGATTCCATTTCTGTCGAATAATAATTTTCCAAATTTATTTTTAATTTTGAGAGTCAGATTAAGATTCTTGAAGATTTCTTTTTCAGCTTTTTTCACAGCTCCTGAATCTTTGATTAGATTGTATACATCCTGTCTGTATCGAATTTCCATATGTCCTCTTTAACTTTCTTTTTCGCTGTTTTCCTGGAGTTCCACTAACTCTACTTTTTCCACCCAAGTCTTATTTTTAACTCTTGCAAAAAATTTCTTTTCTCGCGGAATTATTTAGTTGTTGCCGAAATTTTGTGTTCTGTGCTTAAGTTCGACTCCTCTACAGCAAAATTATTGTATACTTTGCTCAAGATTCTTTCTAATTTATTATAAGCTTTTTGTGCCTTTCTCTATCTTCCAATAAATTGAACTTACCAAGTTCGGAGATCAGCATGTTTTTGGATTCCTGAATTCTGAATACTGGGATTTCCTTTTTCTTCATGATCTACTTTTCCTAAAATTTTTAATTCTACCCCTTTCTGGTATGGTTAATTTCATTTGCAGGGAACGACTGTCTGAAGGAAAGACTAAGTTTGTCATACCTTTATATGTCCCTAACTATTCTCATGTCATTAACCAAAAAGTAATCGATTTCATATTTTGTATTCCCATCAGGAGGACACCAGGTCCATTTTTTTTTTGTTTTCCCCTTCTTATAAAAAGAGTTCACAATTTTCCAGGATTCATCCTCCATGAAGTTTAGCAGGTGTTCTTCGTTTCTGTTCGTTGAGTCACCAGAGAAAAATTTACCTACACTATTATAAATACTGGTATATCCAATTTACCTCAGAAGTCTGGTTGGCCGAGTGGATAGCGCGTTGGTCTTCCGGAATCCGGATTTCCCGGGTTCGATCCCACGTAGCAACTCGCCAGATGTTCGACCTAGGCCTGTTTTTCGGCCAGAAGTGAAGCGGGCTAAGATAGCCCTAGCAGGCTCCCCGACGTCTCTGAGGTAATGCTCGAAAGGGCGGATTCCAGGGCTCGGGTTGAGAGCAAATTAGAAAAGGATATCCAATTTACCTCCAAGTTTTTCGTCTTAAGTGCCCCATTACAAGAGTGTAATATTCTCGTTCTCTTTCGACTGTTCCTTGAAGGAGTTTGTAGAACTCGTTCAGTTCCTCTACCTTGGCTTGAAGTGTAGGGGCGTACACCTGAATTAATAGTAATTTTGTTTTTGAGTCCAAAGCTAATTTTAACAAACTTATCCTGTCCGGAATTCCTTTCACTTCCGTGACTTTACTGGTCCACTTTTTGTGCGCATAAAAACCCGTCCCTCTGAAATAAAAAAAGATAATTACCGTTTTCTCTTTTTTGCGACTTTTCCCCATTTTTCCTAATTTCTGATAAGCCAAACACATCAAATTCAATTAGTTCCGTTGCCAGTTCACATTCTAGTTATCATTCATTAGGAGCCAACCATTGCGTATTAAAAGTAAAAATATTGAGGTTTAAATAGTTTTACTTAATAATAATGTTGGAAAATTTACCCGTTCTGTTATGATCGGTGGTCCGACGATAGAAAAGTTATAGTGACCGATGGAATCTGGGTGGGGTTATGCAGCGTTCAAGCCCTTCGGCTGCTGCCTTCCGTTTTGGGGTCTACGAAATACTCATTCATTCAAATCTCGTCATAAAAATTGAAAATTTAATTTCAAGAACAAAACGGAACTACGAAATAGGTACATATATCTTAATTAGTTGAATGCGACTAAATTATCAGTAATCCTGTCCTTTAGTGAGATAACAGAAAGGAGTTTAGTTAGGGTATCCACTAAATGGTAACGGGCTAATTGCCTCGTATGTTTGCCAGCACTAACTGACATTAATAGTGACGACCCATCAGTTGGGTGTACACGGACAAATTTCCTTTTTCTGAAATTTTACTACCGAAATTCAATCATGTTAGAAGAATTCACGGGTTTCTACAAACCCAAAAAATTCAGCTTCTTTCAACTTTTGGCTCAAAAAGGTTCGAATGAAGCTGGCTTTTGGCTTCCGCCTTATCAGTAAAAATTCGGCTGAATATGGCTTTCGGCTAACTGCAATACACTGCTTTGAACTGGCGTTGAATAGTATAAAGGCACATGGGCGTGAAGGGTTGGCTTTTTCGAGCCGACCCTCTTTGAGCAGCGAAGTTACTTGTTTCTTCTTCGATCGGCCAGGCAGTGCAACAGTTACAGTGACAATTATGTTTTAGCACTCTCGGTGCGATTTGTATATACTATCGATCGATCAGGACATGCGCTTATTTCTCTATACTCTCTTATTTTATTTATTTTTTTATTTTATTTTTTTTTTTTGACTTCGTACGCCTTCATTTCAGTCCGGATGAGAAACTTCTCTCTCGCAAAACCTGATAACCCACAACATTATTTGGTAACCGATACTCGCGAATTTTCAGATGGTTGATAGTTGATGCGCAGATCGCAACCGTGTCTACCGTCTAAGCAGGCAACAATTAACGAGATAAATGCTACTTTTTAAGACCCCAGTCTAGATAGCAGAGAGTACACAAGTTCCGAGAGCCGATTGTATCATCGAGTAACTTGGACGTACGGTACAGAGGGTAGGCAATAGAGAGAATCGTAAAACCGTAACGGTTGTGTCGCGGTTGTGGTAGAGCGGCTTAACTAATGAGTCGGAGCCTCGACAAGGAACAGCGAGAGGCTGTGTAGGCTTTTTCGTTTGATTGAAAAGGGGAAGACCCGGGGAAATAGCGGAAGCCGGAACCAGATTAAGTCTGGCAAGATTGGCGCGGTTTATATCATTTTAAACGGTCCACGGATACATCCGTTGCGATAAATTGATCTCGTGAAGAGACAGAGAACGGGAATACAGAAACGCATTAGTATATTATACGCACCCCCTCCCCCACACAAACACACACAGAGCTCCACTTCGGCAGCTCAAGAGCGAAGCCTGGTACTCGTTCAAATCGCTCGCGCCAACCTGAATGAGACGGTACCCGTTATCGAATTAGCGCGGAATCTCGAACATTTAGGAGGAATTTCGAAGAAATTTCGGTTAAATCGGTTTAATAAAGCGTTTCAATTTACTATCGAGATGGTTCTCAACGTCTGCATGAAGTGGGATTAGTATATTCGTACTTATGTGCACGGTATGAGAAAGACGACTTTTTATTGATATCTTCATTACGTGACATGCGACGACGGAACGGAAATGTGAACGAAAATGTAATTCGAATAATGCGTTCCGGAGTAACACTAAAGGGAACAGGAAAAATAAAATAAAAATAAGGTAAGCTACGAGGGATCGAGGAGCGGTGGTTCTTTTTCCAGACACGACGAGGGAAAAAGCACGACAAAATGACTTAATTTTGAATTTCCATCAATTCGAGTCGGTAAGAAAGAATAAAATGAAATATCAGCTCTGGTTTTTGATCGATGAACGGAAAATCTTCGCTTGGAATTTTAACTGACAAGCTGAGAAATAAAATCTCCGGTTTCCTCCCAATTCTCTTTCGTCAGAAGAAGTATGAGAGTTTGCTTCTAGTTTTATGTCCACGTTTGACACAAAAATCTACAGGAAATCTTGAAATGAATAATCGACAACTGATTAGGCAGGCAGCTTATCCTGTTAATTTTTTCAATACAAAAGTGCCCCCCCCCCCCCGAAAGCCAACATTTTTAAGGAACAGAATTTTTCCAAAATTTGTTTTCTTTATACCCCAATTCCAAAAATTTCTCGAAATTCATTTGTCAAATTATGACCTAAGAACTAACGACGGTTACACACACAACCCTAACATCACATCCGCACTAATGGCCGAATCTTTTGCTACCGTCTCTTCAGACCAGTTGTTTTCCAAAGAATTCCTCGAATTTAAAAACACTGAAGACACCATTCCTTTCAACTGCGATAGCGACAACCTAGAAGATTATAATCAACCTATAACAGGAGAAGAACTACATCTCGCTATCACTTACTATGTCTAGAACACGGCTCCAGGCCCTAATGGCATACCCGCAGCCCTCCTTCGACACCTACCTCCAGAAATGCTTACCAAACTTCTTTCCATTTATAACAAAATATAGCAAGAGAAGTGTTTTCCATCTGAGTGGCTAACAGCAGTCGTTATCTTAATTTTAAAGCCCGGAAAAGAACGTCATCTCACTACACCTGCTTTCCCCGTCAAATCTTGGAAAAAATTATTGCCAAGACTGCTATGAACCCTGAGGAGCACCAGTGTGGATTCATGCAACACCACAGCATGCAACCCCACTTGTTCGACTTGCATTAAACATCCAAACAGCATTCCAACAAAAACAATATCTCAAATCAATTTTCTTCGACACTGAGAAAGTCTACGACAAGGCCTCGAGAAGAGGTATCATTAAGAAGCTGGTCGAATCCGGACTTCGAGGACGATTAGTGCAATTTATTAATCATCTTCTCCAGAACCGCTCAATACAAGTACGAATAGGAGGAACTCTCTCTCTCCAAAACAAATCCTTAAGAACAGAATCCCCCAAGGCAGCGCACTACGTACTCGTAAGTGTCTACTGCTTCTTGTTATTGATCAACGATGTCGTGCAGAAAATTCCAGCGCCTGTTTAACCCCGCTTATTCGCCGACGACCTAAACAACACTCTTCGAATGCTGAATGAATTCTCCAGCTTAGCCTAGATGGACTACTGGACTGGAGTAACTCAACTGGCCTCCACTTCTCGACTCACAAAACCAAATATATCATCTTTACGCGGAAACGCACCCACCCGACTCTCAACCTACAAATGAATGACCCACCACTACAAATTACCACTGAGGATAAATTCCTCGGCCTAACGTTCGACAGTCGACTTATCTGGAGAACCCGCATTCTTACATTGAAAAAGAATTGCCTCGTCGCACTCAACATCCTTAAACTACTAAACGATAAACGCTTTGGAACAATCTCGACAAAAGTGCTAAACATTTACAAAACCCTTACTCATTCTAAACTGGATTACAGATCCTCTATCTACAGCTCTGCTGCAGAACACCTATTCCGAGCCGTGGAACCAGTTCAAAAAACGCTGGCTTACGACTCGCTCTTAGGGCCTTTCCTACCTCTCCAATCCTCAGTCTTCAGTCACTTACCGGCACTCCAAGACTCACCTACCGCAGAAGGATCCTCTCCGCTAACCATGCAATTCATTCCCTCTCAAAACTTCCGAACTCTCCTCACACAAAATGCAGCCATGAAATCCTGTCGCAAACCTTGGAATCCCTATACGTCCTTCCTCCCGTACGTTTTCATGTGAATTTAATCAAGATTAGATTTGTCTTGAGTAGTCTGTACAAAGAACAGGGATGCTGAAGGTTTTTGGGCGATTAAGTCAGCTATAAGTTTCAGCCAAATATGCTGTAAGCTATACGCCTTAAGCATAAGTCATATTCTTCCGGCTGATTTACGATATCTTTTCATTTTCTAACATCAGAGAACAATTTTAATATTTTGTTTTTACCTAGTTAGCAAATTCCATTTTTTTTCTGTTTGTTTCTCAAATCCGAGGGGGAGAATATTTCGAAAAGAGTCGAGATTGAAGTCATTTTCGGTAAAGATTATTTGTAAGCCATAAGTTTAAGCTGTAAGCCGTAAGCTTAAGCCAATCACCTCATAAGCTATAAGCATCAGCCATATATTCAAGGTCGTAAGCAAAAGCCATAGTCTAAGCTTTATTGATTGGCTTATCATCCCTGCTTAAGAAGTTTGGACAGCATTTTGAGGATTCTTGATGAATCTCAATAAAACCTTAACGTGCCTTGATAAGTCTGAATAGATTCCTGCGAAATTTAACGTGGTCTTAATGAGTATGAGTTCCCACTTGGTGAAGCGTATGGCGATGCACGCATGCCAAAAAGTGGCTCCCCAGGGACCGCACACCTGACCCCGGAAATTACCATTTCGGCTATCGCATCATTGACTAGAGGGACGCATTGAGGCTGGCCCGAGCCCCAATTTCGCCTTTCCGCTTCGGATTTCGCGCTGTCCTGCAAACAAGTATGAGCTATATAATGATCTTGCAAAGTTTTAATGACTCTAGGGAGAGGTTTATTTGATGAATCCTAATCAAATCTGAGAGGTGGCTGTGTGGCCAAGTGGTAACGGGCACAACGTTTTGCTTCTTCTCGACCCCTTAATTTTTACTTTCGGAGGTCTTTTAAATAGAAGTTCTTCACATTATGTTAGAAGATGGTGCCTGTACCTGTCTTCCTTCAGAAATTATTAGGGGGCTGAAAATCTGAAATTTCCGAAATGCGTTCAAAATACTTATTACATTTACATATGCTTTGATTTTTTGTAGAAAGATAATGAAAGACTGCTATTGCCTGTATCATTACAAGCCCGTTAACTAATGATTCATATCGCGGTGTTTATTAGTAAACATTTACTACATCCCCTGTTCCCCTGTTATTACTTATGCGTGTGCTACATAAATGAAAAATCACGCTGGGGGGGGGGGTTTGGGTTGGGTCAATTTTATTGGATCAGGTTGAAACTTGTGCAAGATCATTTTTTCATTAAAAGGAAAATCTTTGGGGGATGAGCTATATGAATTTCAAAAATTAAAAAAAATTCACATCTATAGATGATAAGGATCGGGCTATTGCCCAAGATAAAAATGACACGGGGCTCTGCTGATTACACCGGGTGGTTCCTTCGAGATAGCAATGACACGAGACACGCTACTGTTTCACAAAAAGTTCAATATGTTTGCGGCTCGGATTAATACTAATGAATTCGGTCAAAATTTTCACGGAATCATTTTTAAATTACAGAGAACCATTCTAGAGGGTAGCACCTTTAAAAATAAATAAAATAGAATTTCCCATGTTAGGAAGGGCTACCCTATTCTACATGGTATATTATACGCGTAGAATAAAAAATCTATGCCAGTTTATTCTACGGCACTACCTTCATGCGGAATGAATGAGACCAAGGAATCAGTGATACCGAAATAAAGTTTCAAAAAATGTACAGTTACAGGGGTAATTAGAAAGTAAAAAATGTTTTTTTCGATTTTCTCAAGAGGGCAAATGCCTGCCCCTTCCCCTGGCTACGGGCCTAGATTGACTATGATAATTAACTGAAAACTCTGGTAACAGAACTTTGCCATCCCTTCTAGAAATGTAGAATCACTGAGAGCAGAGTGATTTTCTTAATGTATACGTCCATTCTGTCTGAATAATAATACCACTTTATGTGTGTGTGGGGGGAGGGGGGAACAACCTGAAACAAAAATAAAAAAAGATATAACAGATATTGAGGCAAGATGGTAACGTTCATGATGATGGACACCTCCCTATATGCTTTTTCCACGCAAAAGATGGTGACTGTCCTGTCTGATTAATTTTAATGAATTGGATCGGTAGAATTTGTGTTGCGGATCCATTGTATAACCCAAAATATCCACTCCCCTACCCAAAAAATAATAATTATAATAATAAATGAATTAAATTAAATTAAAAAATCGAAAATTATGGTTCAAAATTTACTAGTAACAAAACGAAGGGTAAAGAATCAAAAATCGCATTTCGTCGGTGGCACGTTTGACACCTCATATGTGCAAAATACAATTGTTATTCATCACTTACAAATACGAGGTATTTGGAGCCAGATTTTGAAACCCACGCACACAGGGAGGTATTATATAGCGTCCTCTAGCGGACAACATTGTAAACTAAGCACATAGGAGGAATTTTATTCGACGCGCCCGTCAGAGACGAATCCAACAAGTGGTTTTGGCCAAAAATGTCACATACGAGGTGCCAAACGCACCACCGACAATTTGCCATTTTACTTCAAGGGCGCAAGTATGCAAAATACTGTACACGAGTGCAGGAATAACTTTGCTGCGCCTGTGAACGTGGAGTATGTTACACATATCGCACATTCACAGGCGCACCAAATATATTACTGCACCCGTGTACAGTATTTGCCTATTTGCGCCCTTGAAGTAAAATGGCAAATCAGTTTTGATTCTTCATCCTTCAAATATTCTCAGTTTCTGGAGCATAACCCATGTCTACCAACATCGGGTAGAAAATGCCACTAATGAACTACCATTTTGATACCTTCGTGGCCGTTCCGGGGAAGATATATCACCAAATATCAACATATACCTACCAACAGGGGGTTGTACCAAGCAGCCGAACACGCATCGCGGATAATAATAAATGCGCATACGCTCGCGTAGTTTCGGAAATTTAAAAAATTTCATTACGACGAGCGTGAAATTAACTCGGGGAATTTGAATGGTTCTGCGAACCTGAACGAACAGAGTGTATTTCTGGGAAAATTTGAAAACGCGGCCGCCGCCGACTGCGAAATTATGCTGGAAGAACATCATCGGTGCGATATTCATTTCATATCGAGTCATTCGATTCGCGTGCACGTTCCTCAAACAGAGAGAGGGAATGCGAATTTCCTCTCTCCGAAGTGTCGTTTACCACTTGTGAGTCGGCGAGGAGAGGAGAGCGCGAAACATGAGCCTTAGAAAAGTCGTTTTTGGCGCGACAAAGCGGAAAGGGCAAAATGCAGGCAGTTGAGAGAAAAACGATCTCATCTTGATCCTCTCGGCGTTTCTCGGGTATTCGAAGCTCGCCGAAAAGGGTTTAGGTTTCCAGTAAGGGCGTATTACCCCCGGTGCGTACACACACCGACTAACTTCTTTAAAACAAATAATTTTTAATTGACTTTCAGAAGTCTATACGAAAAAGTTATGAAACGCTCTGTGTTCGCAAACTCATCTGCGTATATACAGTTGACGAGCACGCCGGTTATTCGCTGGTAATTTGCTAAAATGATTTTTTCCTTCGAAATGCTTCATATCTAGTTGTATCAAAGGATATACTACAGCCACTTACGATCAGAGGAAATTGAACTCGCGTCCTCCCTGGAGAGCTCTGTCGACGGAGTTCCTTCTTATTTTATTTTTATGCTTCGACTTTTCAGCCCTCGCTCGTTGAGCCTCCAACCTGAGTCACGCTTTTCAAAGAAGCGCACATCGTAATTTCGAGTAGACACGGCGACCGGATAGAAAGGCCTTTATTATGACCGGTGAAAGGCTCGCATCAGGCAGTCGTAAATATTTAGGTATTCTATTTTTACGACTGATAATCTTCTTAGCTCGCCGAAGTATACCGAGATGATTTTCAAAAGCCAGTTCAATTGATAGCACATCACGTATTCATGAAGCTGATTCACGGGGGACGAATTTCGCAAAAGTAAATTTAGGGACGTCTAATGTCCGCCGCACAAACCTTACAGACAGGTTTAACTTGCCCAGAAGGTAGCAGATACTGTTTCTGTTGAGAAATTCAGCGGCTTCTTATCCAACACTTCCAAACCTAACCTACAAACGACTCAACTGTGACTCTGCTCCAGCCCCGTAGAGAGAAAAAGAGGGCCTGGGGGAATATCCACGGTCCCCCTCTCCTTCCAGTTCAATTTGTTCATTTGTTAGATGGGAAAAATTATAAGCTACGGGATAAGAGGTTTCCTTCATGGTGTAAGGAGTGATTGCTGATTGGATGTACAGTACGATTGAAATTCAGGCCTCTTAAACATATCGAGCTCCCTGGAAAGTCCGGGCCTGGGGTATCCCGCCCCTCCCTCTCGACAGGGTTGCTCTGCTCTACGTTTGCATCAAAACAATGTATCACTCTGTATCAAGCAGATAAAGGTTCTTGATACAAATTCTTAGATTATCACTAGCTATGTCTGGTTGGCCGAGTGGATAGCGCCCTGGTCTCGGAATCCGGAGGTTCCGGGTTCGAGCCCACGTAGCGACTCGCTACATTTCAACCTGGGCCGATTTTTCGGCAGGAAGAGAAGAGGGCTAAGACAGTCCTAACAGCCTCCCCGACGTCTCTGAGGTAATGCTCGAAAGGGCGGATTTCAGGGCTCGGGTTGAGAGCAGAATTAGAAAAAGAGGATACGCACACTTAGAAAGTAGAGTTTCTTTTCAAAATGCTATTTAGACTTCTCCGGTTCCGTAAGAGTCCATGCTATTCACAAATTATATTTCTGTGACATCATCAACACTCGCCTACTTGCTGAAAACGAAAGTTTTTCAATGTGTTTTCCGTGTTCGAAAGCTGTCACCCTTGTACTTGTAGGCCATATGAGAGGCTGATGTTTGTACGAAGTGTCAACTTCCGATCCCAGCCGAAACCTTTCAGAATTCGTCCTCCCTGAACAAATCTCGGCTAACGAGTAAAACATATTTGTATAATAACAGAAAGCTCTTCACGTTTCTCATCTTGCTCGCTTATGTCGGTTGAAGTACAATGTAAGGCTTTTGGGGTGTACAAGCTACCCTCTGGGTTCTGTAAACTCCTCTCCATTATCACGATTCTGAATTAAACCAGGGCACAACAAAATTTGATACTTAACAAACGTACAGAAAAAACTAGTTACAAGATAGTATATAGAGAAAACATTCATCTTTGTTTACACTGCTTTCTACTCGGACACTTTGCACCCTTTAGACCTCCTTCATTACCACAGCTCTGGATTGAATCAGCCCACAACAAAGTTATAAAATGTGGACGTACTGAAAAATCTACTTAGAAATATGGGAGGGGGAGAACGTTCACCTTTGTCTAAATTGCATTCAACACTTTACACCCTCTGGACCTCCTCCTCCCCCATTATCACGAATCTGAATTGAACCAGCCCACAACAAAGTTAGAAACCATGGACGTACTAATCAGGAAGGACATACTCACTGTAATTCATAAGATTTTCGATCACCAGTTCCTCACACCTAACTGTGATTTTCATATTCAGCTTTGGGCTAAATGGACATTAAAATCGAATTCAGCGTCCTCGGAAATTTACGTTTGAGATACTCGTATCTGTGTTGTATTTTTCGGCAATTATACAAATAAAAATGAGTTCACTTTTATTCTCTTTTTACAGGTACCAAAAATGTCCACGTCAGAGACTTCATGAACTTCGCAGCTGATATTCGTACCAAATCTTTTAGCTTTTCGAATTCTCAGTGCTTCCAACTCTTCTCGTAGAGGGACATAAGCCTAAATCCAAATTTGACAGAACTCAAATTCGTTTATGAAATTGTAGTTCATGACCTTTTCAGCTCTGATATCTCACCCTCCTCGCTGCCTCAGTTTTCAATTGACAATCAAAATCTACGAGAAACAAACTGATAAGCCTCTGAAATCTAATTCATTGCGTTTTAAATTTTTTCATTTTCACCCTCCCCTCCCCCCTCCACACGCAGAGGATCTACATTTCAACTCTTCAAACTGTATCGTGTGACATCTTTGCCCCCACTGAAACCCCTAATGCCACAATTTTTAACTTGAAGCCAAAGTAATATTAAAATATACAGGTCGCAGGGTAACAGATCAGGGCTGTAGGGTGGATGCAACATGATCTGGACACCCTGCGACTGTTGGCTGTTCCCTGATCTGTTAGCGCGATCAGCGCTTCGAAACCAACGACGAAGTCCTGCGTAACGTCGACAAGTTTTTCACACAACTCCCGCTTGCTGAATTCGAGAAGACGTTTCAAAGATGGTGTGCCCGATTGATTCGAAGGGACCATATTTTGAAGAAGACCAACAGGTGTAATTGACAAAATAAATTGTATCAAGAAACGCTTTTTCGACTAAAAAAAAAAGGCTGTAATACGAAAGCGCAAATGACACGAATCCTACGACCTAAAAGCGCAGACACACGAGAATGTCTACGTACGCAAGCACAAACACAGAAGTGATTGCGAGTAATGAAATAAACAAGATTTTATCGGTCAATCTTTTTCGGGCTGCCATACCTTCAGACTACTTTGTTAAGGAAGCTTTCCAGGATCTACTCTCCAATGCTCCTGCTAACGAAAATGTTGGGCAAATTATTCATTACTAGGTCGAAACCTACATTGGCCCCAAAAGCACATTTCCACCCCGGTTTTGAGCCGCACCCCCAACAGAAAATCGTCCTCGAACTACCAATGGACCAGAATCCTTCTACCCAGTGCCACTCTCCGCACGCCTCAGTCCACCAGGTGATAGACGTTCTACTAAAACTTAGTCAGAGACTTATATAAAAATTAACCATGCTTCCCCGCGCAAGAAAACCAAATATCAAGAGTGCAAGAACAGTGCTTTCAACAATCTGTGGGATAAATACCAAGGTGGCCAGTTAACTTTGAAGGAGTACGTGCAGAAAATCGGTTTTAGAAACCAGACAACACAGCTCCATTGAAGACGCCCAATCTGACTTTCCTTACAGTTTATCATAGTTGTTTTCATAGTTGTACCGTTAGACAGCAACTGGAGTAGTTTTCATGGTAGCTTTTCATAATATAGCTTTTGTTCTTACGAATGTTTGCACTTTCGCATGTACATGGCATCGAGAATCCATTTGCGCTTTTCGTACCATACTTTTTGCGCATTCGTACACCTGTAAAACATTACTATTTGCGATTTGCGCTTTCGTATTCCAGCGAAAAAAAGTGAAAGGGGTACACTTAACATGTTTCCATTAAATTGATATAAATTGGTAATGAAGACAGTTAGTGAGTTGAAACCAGGGTTGTTTCGTAGAATACCTGATGTAAATTTACAGTTTCTTTACGCGCAGAATAATTGAGTTATTTTACATCATCCTACGTTTGGTGTAGAATAACGTACAATAATGAAATATTAAGTTTTTCAGTCAAGAACAACTGTTTAAAACTTTAAAAACACCAAAAAATGGGAAATAATTACGTATATTTTTACTTTCGTTGTTTTATTTTCATTTTAAATAATATTTTTACAGATTATATAAAAGATCCTTTGGGACGCCTCATTTTAATTTATTATTATCAAACACAGTAATTCACTCTTAAATATTCGTACGTAATTCGTAAATCGTAATCAATTTCAAACTTCACAAATTTTCATATTCAAATTCACCACATGGTTTTATCTACGTCACCTTACCACTGTTAGCAGTCTTTATTCTACGTTATTCGACGCGCTTTAGTTTTTCTACGTAATTTTACGTTTATCTTACATTTTCATAATTATTCTACATTATTTTAACGTAACGTCAAAAAGCTTTTTTTACGCGCAGAGGAACAACCCTAGTTGAAACTTTATATACTACCTTAGGAGTTTGAAAAAGTTTCGCACAGACTCCAGGCGATTCTTCTTGTTTCAAACCTTTGATCCTACAATTCCCATTCACTAGAAGGTGATAACTTGAGATCAGAGTCATGAACCAAGACGAATCGTCCAGTGTCAGCGGATTTTTTCAAACTGGATTAAATACATTATGCAATAGCGAGTTGTACAATGTACACTCACCAATAAGAAAGGTAAAAGTTTTCATACGACATCTACCCCGCGTGTGATAGCACTTTGACGCACTCGTGCCAATTGCCGAAAATGAGAAAAATGGTAGTTTAGTGAAAAATATATAGTAAATATTGACCAGTCAAAAAATTAACTGAATTATTTTGCCACTGGCAAAACCTCTGTCACACGGAAAGCTGCGAGTCTGAATTTTCTGTCAAGTTTCAGTTGATGAAATGGCTAGTTTTCACTTCAGATATCACCAGAATTTGTCAATTACGGCTTTGCTCGGAAAATTTTTTAATTTTTTAGCTCAGCCCAATCAGGAGACACTTTTGAAATCTAACAAAGTATTCATGGTAGGTAGGCGAATTCACCCTTTACTGACTCCTCTTTCGGATACCCATTTCTGGGTATAGCTCTCCGTCACTTCTCTCCATTTATCCCTATCTCTAGCCAAGTATATTTATTGGGGCCCCACGCCTTGCACCAGTTCGTCAGCCCATCTTCTGAATGGTCTGCCTCTTCCTCTCTTGCCATGGTGTGTGACCCATGTTGCCAAGATCTTGTTCCATTCTAGTCCCGATTCTCTTACAACATGGCCAGCGTATTTCCATTTTAGCCGCTTGATGGCAATCCAGATATTTTTGGCTTTAGTCTTGTTTATCTTTTCGTCTATTTTTATGTGATCTCTTAATTTCACTTGCAGAATGCTCCTCAACATTGAGTTCTGGGTCGTCTGAATCTTTCCTTCCTGTTTTTAGGTGGTGGCCCAGGTCTGAGCCCCGTAAGGCAGAACAGGGAGAATAGTACTTTCTCAAATTCCTATTTTGGTGTTCAATTTCATTTTTCTCTTCAGTACTCTCCTTTGCACCCAGAATTCTTTCCAGGCATTCGCCCTACAGATTTTTAACTCTTTTTCTGTTTTGTTTTTGGCTGATAAAATCTGTCCTAAATACTTGTATTCCGTAACCTGTTCTATTTTTATATTATCAATTTTGATTTCGCCAGGGTGTTTGATATTTGTTAAGATTTTTGTTTTATTCTGGTTAATTGTCAATCCAACTTTCGCACTCTCTCTCCTCAAATCCTCCGCCATGGCTCTAAGTACGTCCCCGTTCTTTGCTATAATCGCGATGTCGTCTGCAAACCTGAGATTATTTATTTGTTTGTAGCGGAATAAGTTTTGATCTCTAATTCTAATTTTGATCCTTCTTCCTTGCCAATTGATCTGCCGAAACATATTTTCTAAGATTGCATTAAAAATGTTTCAGGAGAGTGGATCCCCTTGTTTCACACCGCGTTCGGCCACTCACTTTCTTTATCCAGCTTAATTTGGGCTTCAGAGTTTTCATATAGGTTTTTCAGAATTTTGATGATCTTTTCGGGAATCCCTTGCTGAGCTAATGTAAGCCAAATTTTGTCATGGAAGAGGGAGTCGAAAGCTTCATTAAAATTTCTAAGCATAATTGCCAAATTTATGTTGAATTCGTTGGTCTTTTCTAGTAGTTGACTGAATGTTCGAATGTGGTCCATTGTGCTTGAGTTTTTTTCGGAATCCCGCTTGCTCCACTGACTGTTGACCGTCTAGAATCTTGTAAATACGATTTTTCAGAAGTTTCATAGATTCAGCAACTGAGAGCTTGGTTGGCTATCCTGTCCAAAAAATTGACTAGAATCTCGTAAAGATTTTGGAACTTGAGGAAAACTAGAGCCACCGGGATAAGCCCCTCCCTCGTGGAGCCTGAATGGTTTGGGGCGAGGGAAAATAACTATAAAAATGAATTCTGGAACCCAGGCGAAAAAGCAACGACAAATGCTATGACAGTAGAAAGGTGGTTACGATCTGGAAAATTATGGCACCAGGGGAGGCTTCAATTTAAGAGTATCAAGAGATACAATATATAAGATCTCATACATTTGAAAACAGTGGACTCTTCCGTAACGCGATAATAATTATTATGCGGTCTTTAGATTTTTTTTCTAATTTCGTGGGTTAGTTACTCTTTTGCCAAAATCTCAGAAGTCCCTTTCATTCACCTCGATCTACATTTGTGAAGGAGAGGGGAGCCGAAGAAAACCCCGAAGGCAGGATGTTCCGGAAGATGAATGTTTTTCAAATCTTTGTTTCATTACGACTTTCTCAAAAACTTATTTCTGGGGAGAGGAGCTAGACTGAATATTTTTTCATGTTCACGTCTTTTCGCACCGATTTTCAAATTCTCGCGAACAGGATGAGATGAGTACTACTGAGATAGAAGAGGAGGGTTGTATTACCCACGTTCTTTTCCTGTGAAAGAAATTTGCCTGACCGAAGCGAAGGAAAATTTTTTTAAATAAGAAATAGGGTAAAATTTGTTTGAAATACTACAGAATTTCGCAGTCAATTTTTTTACAATATTCCATGACTTTTAGGTGAAAAATGCTGAAAATTCCAAAATTCCCTGACTTTTCCAGACGGACAAAATTCCCTAAGGTTTTCCAGAGATTAGACACCCTGGGCTTATGGGGGAATTTCTTCCTTGTTGTGCATATTTTCTTGCCAGCTTTCTGGGTTGCCGTCTTTCGGTCTCTTGCCTGAGTACGGTTCCCTATAAAATTCCGTGGCTAGTTTGGCTATTTTATCGCGATCGCTGAATTTTTCCCCTCGTTTGTTTTTAATTTTTGGAAGGAGGCATTTTTGCTCGGAAAATCCTACTACATGATTGGCATCCTTGATGGAGACCTATTCATCATCAATTCTTCTCAGATGCCATCTTGGTTCATTTCTTTGATTTCAAATCATCGCCTTCTGGTGGATAGGAATCGTAAGTGTAGAAAAAAGGGGTCGTATCGAAACTTTGTGGAATTATTTCAGACTCTGAATTAAGCACCTAATGAAGTAGGAATCTGTTAACTGCCCAGTGGAAGAGGTACAAATTCTCGTAATAGATAATTGAACTACAAGGTTAAATATTCTTTGGAGTTTGAATTGATGTGATGGCCAGTTTCAAGTTTAGATACAATCAGAATTTGTCGATTATGACCTTAGTTATAAAATCGTGCTCTAAACTTGAGTACAACTTACAGCAATAATCCTTGGCCGCCATCTCCTACCTCTTATAGTATTTTAGTTGGCAACTCGATCCAGTCAAATCCCACCAGTTATGGAAATGGTCGTACGTACGGATGGGGAAAATTGGTCTGAAGTAATTAGCAATTCTCTCTGTTCGCCGAAATCGACGCTGCTGACAAAATATCAGCAAATTTTAAACTATAACGCCTTTCTGTGTTAGGTACTATGTATGTGGCAATATAACAGGATTATTTTGAACCTTATTTTCAACGTCTTTGGGGCAGATAAGGAAGGAACCATGAGGTACCTTTTCCATGGGAAATTCAAAGAGCTTCAACTGACATCTACGTCTCAATCCATTGCAGTCTACCTACAGCGGCTCTGATTTCGGTCCTATTTTTTCCCTCCCAACTGTGGATCAAAGAGAGTCGAAGTTGGCGACTCCAACTTCAAAACTGGATCCTTACTTATTCCTTTGACGGCCCACACTTCGAATTTCTCGCTACCGTGATAAAGTGCACAATTTCGACGGAATTTAGTTCCACAAAATTGCAGAAAGAGACAAAGACGAGTAAGTCGACCAGCGGCGAAAAGCAAGAGAGACCGCTTTACGCCTCCCGCGTTCTTCGCAAACGCCGATGCGAATGCGAAAGCCGACCACGGCACTTAAGAGAAACGAGAGACTGTACGAATTAACATAAAAGAATAAAAGGAGAATTTAAAAGATACGATAATGCGAAGCAATTTATCTTCATCATTGTTCGCCGCGGCGCTCGCGGATAGCGGAGAATATGTTGCAGAAAACGACGGCCGACCATCGCCGCGACCGCCGCGCCGGCTTCACAACAGAGTCGGCCGCTTGCTTAGTATTTGTAACACTCGATAATCAAGTAATTACATTAGCTTTTAAGGTTTTAAAACGGCGTGAAATGTTAAATTTATGCGTCCGAAACGCATAGCAAATAGGCTAGTCTATAGTTCGTTGTTCCGTATAATACAAGTGTACGAATTGTATAAGCTTACCTCGCACGAAGGATTATCGGCGGCCTAGTTCACTTCTCGGTTTCGCCATTGCAGTGGTCTGCAAATATACAGGAAATCGCGACGCCACCGACCGCTGTAACAGAGAGAGAAAAAAAATGGTGTCATGAAACGCTCGCAATCAAGATTGTCTTGGGATACGGAGAAGCAAAACTTTCAATCCAATTTCTTATAAAGGTACGATCTACTGCGGTAATATCGGACACCGGTGGTAATATCGGCCACTCATGAATCGTTCACTGAAAACGATACTAGCGCTTCTACAACTCATGAGTAGCCGATATTACCACACGTGTCTGATATTACCCCAGTTGACTTTACTGATAACGATACTAGCGCTCCTATAACGAGTCGTGAGTGACCGCCAGGGATGGAAAAATGCGAACGCCGAATGCCAAACGCCGAACGTTTTCTGAATGTATTGGAATTTGGCATTTACATCAAATGCGAATGCTTAAAAGTTGGATTCCAAACGTTGATGCTTTAACTTTTTAGCTCTTTTAAAGGTCCTTAATGATTTGATTATTCTTCTTATGAGAAGATTATTGAAATGCCGAACGCCGAATGCTAAACGCCGAACGTTTTGTGGTTTTATTGGCATTTGGCATTTACGCCAAATGCGAATGCCTAAAAGTGGAATTCTGAACGCTGAACGCTGATACTTTAAAATTTTTTCTCAGATACTAATGCTGAACGCCGATGCTTTTTCAATCGGAATTCCATCCCTGGTGACCGCTATTACCACCAATGTTCAATACTACCCCCAATTGACGGTACCTTTCATCCGGCCGAATTGTAGACCAGAACCGGTCGGCATCTTACCAGTAACAGTCCTACCTTGTAGTTGGATAACCAGCTTTGAGTATCGAACCG
Organism: Acanthococcus lagerstroemiae; assembly: GCA_031841125.1. Taxonomy (NCBI): domain Eukaryota; kingdom Metazoa; phylum Arthropoda; class Insecta; order Hemiptera; family Eriococcidae; genus Acanthococcus; species Acanthococcus lagerstroemiae. The sequence goes on along the minus strand of CM063108.1, from coordinate 34,048,880 downwards.
AACTTTGAGTTCTGTACTTGACCAGAAATTTCTCTGGGCATTCGAAATAACTGCTTCGACTTTCTCGTTGCGTATTGTCATTCATAATAGAAATACGTTCTGTGTATAACTGTGACTGAGGACAGGGTCAAGTTCGAGATACTTCAAATCGTAGTACCGTTGAGTGAAAACTGAGAAAACATTAGGCTTTTATTTCACCATAGCACCAGCATGATACTAAACTGATTGAAAACAGTTCTAAGCTGAAATGTTGACTCCAGTTGGTTTGTCATTGTAATGTAGCGTGAAATAGTATATTGCACGCCAAGGCTCGAAAGTGAGTGTTTGCAGGTCGAGCGCGTGAGTTTGCGGAGCGAGTCCTGCACACTTACTTCGAGCCTGGCTGTGCAAGATTTTTTTAATCCAGATGTACGGAAAAAAAGAAAATTTTATTTGTTTTTGGAGAGTGGATCAGGTAGTAGCGAATTAGAGATGTAAACTATCGGACCTTTTCGTTATCGATAACTATCGATAATTTCGTGGAAAATATCGATAGTGCCGGTAAAACAGAAGTCGAAACTCGAAACTGTGTACATCACGGTCTGAACTCTGAAGTAAGATGAAGCTCAGCGTAGAAAAAGGGCTTTCGACTGATAATAAAAAAGAAATTCGTTGATCGAAAATCCTTCTTCCACGCAGCACTTCATAATGAAATGAGTAGTACATTAGCGCTCGCGGCGGTGGTATGCGTAAGTTGATAAAGGAGCGGACTGTAATTTTTACTTTACAGAACAGTATTCTGTAAAGTGAATTACAGTCCTGTATCAAACTTGGAACTACAAAGTAAGACTTTCGGAACGGTAAATAGACCCACAAAGAAACGTTTTCCGTGCATCTGGATTAAAAAATATCTTCCAAGGCAAGGAGCGAATAAGGTTTATCACGACTCGTTCAATTTGCTCAACTCGCCTTCGGCTCGTCTCGCAACATATTCAACTTGTCGTGATAAACCTCATTTTCGCTCCTTGACTTGAAATATACTATTGTTCTACAAATGCATAATTTGAGGCACCCAGGAATTATATCACTATGCTGCTAGAAGGAAGAGTGCAGGGAAAGAATTGGGTAGGTCAGCAAAGATTCCAGTATGTTCAGTAGATAATCAATGATGTCAAATGTGTTATTACAAAATGAAAGAACTTGCACAAGATAGGGAGAAACGGAGAGCTGCATCAAACCGGTCGTAAGACTGATCTTATCATCATCATCACCATCATCATCAATTGCTGTTTATGACAATTTGTTTTACTGTACTTGTCTCTTTTTTTTTTGTCATTATCTTCTACTACTGTGATTGTAGTATTGTAATACATAATTCTACATGGCTGCCAGTTTGTGTTTATTATGGTAGCAGTATCAGTCATTTGGTATCAAGGTATTGTGTGTGTGTGTGTCTTCTCGTGACAAAATGTGGCCGAATCTGATGTTATTCGACCACGAATGATAAGAATTCAATAAAACTAAACAAAACAATTCAGGTCCGTAGCTTGACTCTTTCTCCATAAAAGCAACGACATTTCCAGAGCGAAGAAAGCAATTAGGACAATGTGGTTAAAATTGCATATGTCACTCCATGAAAAGTGTAAAAAATATTGTAATCATCCTTCTAGGGAGAGCAAATCGTCAGCTGGGGGAACATGCCCCCATTTACCGTATTTCTTTACTCTACGGGCCTGAAACAACAGAAACTAAGCAAAATACGAAAACTACAGAGAAAAACACCAAGAACGACCAAAACTGACCTGAATAACTTAAGTCAATACAATCCAAAAGAATCACAGCCAAATTTGACCAGCGTTCACAACACAGCATCAAATAACCTAAGCTAATGATAAGCATAGAATAAAATTAACCAAATACGACCAAATACCACAAAAATATCCAAAAATGACTGAAAACAATTAAGTCTGACTATCCCCTCACCCCCACCGTGAATTTTTGCCTTGGAACATGCTGCTCAAAGTGGTAAGTGTTGTTACGCACGCGTAGCTTACGAACCCCTATAATTTCAGACAGAAACCCGGACCGTAGCGCGACAGTCGTCGCTGGCAACTAATCAGGCGGAGGGTTGTGTTTTACACCCTCTAGAATACGTCACGACTGGTGAAAGTGGCCACGGTCAGGCTATATTAACTCGAACTGACGGCTATTCTAGAGCACTTCTCACGAGTCGAGGCTCACAGGCAGTTTTACTGCGTGCTGCATCCAGTATCTGGTGCACCGTTAAGGATATCCAAATCGAGAATCTTCGATACGCTCCCGTTGCCACATCCAGTTGTCTGATTCTTCGGGCACGAACCGAAGAGAGGTTGCATTCTGCTTCGATATACTCCGCTGCGTGCTGCATCCAGCATCTTTTTTGTTCTTTTTCTTCTGATTCGCTCTCAACCCAAGTCCTGGAATCCGCTCTTTCGAGCATTACTTCGGAGACGTCGAGGAGCCTTTTAGGGCTGTCTCAGCCCTCTTCTCTTCTTGCCGGAAATCGGCCTAGGTCGACTGGGCTATCTCCCTGTCGAATACCCATATCACTAGCCCCGTGGTTTATGACGGTGAGTTCGAGCACCGGCAGGTAGCGCCTTACCCATTTACAGCTGTCAGAGACTGACGACCGACTCCACACTTTTCGGATGCCTCTGCTGTAAGTGGTTGTGACTCTGTGTACGTTATCAGAATGCAGTGTTAGAATGTACGACGAGTTCATTCTTGCATCACTGATAACGATGCCGGCGTTTGGAATTGAACCCGGTGCCTTCGGGTTATGAAGCCAGGTTCTTACCGCTACGCCACAGAGCCTGGTGCATCGTTGCGGATATTCGGACTAGGAATCTTCGATGCGCTCCCGTCGCAGCATCCAGTTGTCTGGTTCCAGCATAGGGGTGACACGGAATCTCCATGAAAAAAGAAAAAAATAGGGTTTGCAAGGACTATCAGAAAACATTTTAAATTCCACCGATAAACTTTCAGTCTTTCAATAAAAAATCTCCATGTGGTGTTTGCAAACTTGGATCAAGGGAACACAACTATGTTCCCACTGTTTACAGGCCAGGAAAACTTCAGTCTCATCTCACTTACCCGCCTTTTTGACAGAATGAGCTAGAATGATTAAATACGATCAAATCTGGTCAAATCCGACTGAAAACATCCAAATTTAGACCAGGAAAAAAAAAAAAAGTAAGCCCACATATGATTAAAACTGACCGAGTACAATTATACATAACTGAAAACAAGACTATGGGACAAGACACAGATAAATGTGATCCTGTGACCTACATCTTTCGAATGCATTCGAAAACGTCCAAAAATGACTAAACAAAGCCAGAATAATCGAACCAAGCAAAAACGACCAAACGAAACCGAATTTGATTAAAATTGACTGAAAAAATATGAAGAACAGCAGGAGGTCCACGAAACTAAAATACCAAAAAAGAAAAAAGGATCAAACACGAATAAATCTGATCCAAAATTAAACTAAAATGATCAAGTCCGTTCAAAACTCACCAAATCAGACCAAAATTGACCAAGAAAGAACACAAAACAACCTAAACTAAACACAGAGTCGCACAAGGTTCACTATTGACACCGTCCCCCTCCTCTACTCTTTAAGATCTCCAGTTTGACGTTTTTCGGAGAGATTTGACTGTTTTTTTCTTTCTTTCTTCCTTTTCCTTTATCACTGCTTTCATCTTTTCTCTTCTCCCCTTCCTGATTTTTCGAGGTTCTTCTGTCGAACTTTGCGCCTTGAGTCATAGCCTATTTGACTTCATATAATGTAAATCTGGCTCTAGTAAGACTACTTTCTAACTTTAGTAAGATTTTTTTTTCGATTCTGGTTGGTCTTATCCATCCTGTACATGTTCTCATGAACTTATTTAGCCTTTTCATGTTCATTTACACTCTGCCATAACTGATGAAGCATTTACGAAGTAAAAAAGAGCGCATTCAGACTCTTTAAAATTCCACTAGTTTTCATTTGAACTCCTTTAGGATCTGTATAGACTTATGTAAGCACTCTAACTCCTTACACAGACTCTGTTAGCAGCCGTCAAGGCTCTCCGGTCAAATTCACACTTATTACGATCCATTCAAAGGGAGACCAATCTCGTCAGACTAACAAAGATAACCTCAAGATTCAATACTACTAAGACTCATGTAAATTATCTTCAAACTCATTCTCATTTGAACTGAGACTAAGCCCAATCAAATTCAGTTCAGACGCATTCAGAATTTCTGAAAACTCTTTCGAATTCAGACGTGGTTCAGAACGTTGGAGAGAGCGCGAGCGGTTGCCACTGCCGCTTTCCTCCTTAATCCGCCATCGAGTCTGTTTCGCCTTTCCCAGACAATATAAAATATGTGCCAATTTTCGTTCTCAATCCCGAAGCCCTCGGCGTGGCACGGACAGCCGGGGGTACGGCCAATTAAATTGGCCGAGTGAAACTGTAAGCTCGCGATTCTCGTCGGCGAGTTCGCCTTTCTCGCGGTCTCAGCGATCGTAGAATTTCAATTGGTCGAGTTCTTTTCTTCTGTTTGCGTAGATTCATTTGAATAAAAATACCCGCGAAATTAAAAGGCGAAAAATAATTAATTTTCGGACGGCGTGTCTTCGAGGAGCCGTGTCTCGAAATAATTTCTAAATTCCGATCGCGCAACAAAATATAAAACCTAGCATAGCTTGCCCGTTGCTGAGAAATTGAAATAAATAATAGAAGTGAGAGAAAAAAGAATGAAAGAAGAAAAAATATACCGAAAAACCGCTCGCTTCGCCGTATTTTCTTATATAAATTTCCCATTCGTTCTAATTAAAAACAAATTCGTGCTAATGTAATAAATGTCGCAAAATAACTGCGGCGACCCAGTTATACTAGAATTTCTCTGTTCGTACACACCGCTACAGCGCAAGGCCGGGCACGGGCGCCAAATATCCAACCAACTCCAATTTTCCGCGGCTGACTTGTTTTCTGTTTTCTCACGGTACGAAGCTTTTGAATGTGTAATTAACGATGTCGACAGCGCCGGTTTCAATCCACGTACAGCGCGTAAAAGCGATTATAATTTTCTAAAAACGCGTTACGTGTGCTTGCACACACGAACACACCACACACAGGCGAACGAAAACTTTGCTACATACCGTCGATGATTTTAAATCCCTCGCGGCACCCGCTCCTGGCCCGAGTGCGAGGCTTACCGTTGAAAGCATTCTGTGATTCTGCGCTCAGCTTCTTACGAGTATCTGCCTTCTAGCCACATTCGCCATTCGTCATATAGATGCCCTCAAGGGCTTAGTCCGCCAGCCCAGTCAATACAGAATCCGATTCAGGCATAATTTCGATCAGAATTTTAACTTTGTTCGGGGACTTCTTCAAATTAGTCCTCCACCAGACGTACAAAAGTTCACAATGATCCAGAGTGAAGGCTTTGTCTCATAGGAGAGACGTAATGAGTCGAAGAAACTCTGAATGGTGCAAGGGAATAAAATACAGTACAATTGTAGAGGGTGTTTCAAAATATATGATTCTCCTTCACCCTGCTCAACAGGCAGCTCATCTGAACAATGAGTAAATATGTTCACCTGGTATTTCATTTGAAGGGGCAAAGATACGGACATTTGAAAAAATTATGGGATTTTTTTCTCAACATTGAAACATTTTGTTAGTAATAGCAGACAGTTACGCCAACTCCTGAAAAAAATTAATCGCAATCGCATCAATTGGTATTTACAAAATCGATTTTGGTTACACACTATGTATAAGAATTTACGTATCTAGTTGTCGAGTCCCTCCGGTCACTGACGCGATACTCGAAAGGGTTGTTCCCGTGGCCGGGGGTGCGGTGTCATAGGGGCCACTTTGGCATGTGTGCATCGCCATACGTCCCACCACACCATCTAGTTGTCGAATTTGGAAATCTTGATAAATGCAATTGTCATTTACGTTACAAAAATTGTGCTGAGAAAAAAATGTGAAAGTTGAGGAGCCTCAAGTCATAACTCAGAAGATCTGAAAACACAATTTTACAGGAGAGATGAAAAACGTGTGCAGCGACATTCACACCACTGATTTAGCTGAAACTTGGACTATGTATTCTTTGTAGGGTTAAGATCAACTTCCAATCGAAAAATATTTCTGAAATCTTAAGGCAGGCCCGTAGCTAACGCCAGGGCAGCCAGAGCGAAGCCTTGGCTAGCAAATTCTCAAAAAGAGAAATTATAAGTAATTAAATAATAAATAAGAATTTATCCCGGAATTCACAATTACACTGGATTTAGAAGAAGTAAGTGTACCTATTGTTTGTTTGTATGAAATGGGTTCTCAGTAGAATTAGTGTAGTACATGCAACATTCTGTGGTACTCTTATCAGGAAATTTTTCAAGGAATAGGTAATGCGATGTGAGTTATGTCTCATAAATATGTTAGCAGTATTAAGTGGTAATTTTGGTATTCTGTTTCAGTTCTTTCACTAATATTTTGTTTCTCCTTTGACTATTTACCTTTGTCTTTTCGTTATCAGGAACAACAAATCCAAAACTGTCAATATGCCTTCAACCACAAATTTGAACTTCTATTATAATCGTGCAGCGGAATTAACGAAAAACGTGAATAAATAATTGGCAGATCACGTTTCGTTTTTGAAATGAAAGATTATCTTTCTCGCATTCAAACAGTTCACAAAATTTTATGCGTTGTGCGACCAGGAGTGGAGCTAATGTCTTTGCGTCTTATAAACATTGTAATGAGGAGTGAGAACACATTAATGTGCATTTTCTGAAGCGAGAACACAACTTTATTTGAATCGAAGTGAAATTCCTCGTTTATTTGAATGGAAACAAAATTTCTGTCCCTCTTTGAATTGTTATCAGCAGTCATCAGTTCATATTCATTGAAACTTGTGAGTTTTAAAATTCTTTGGATTTATATCCTTTGAATTTATTTGTCTTGTAAAGGTAAAGTGTTTGATTTCTGCTTGCCGCTTGGAAAGAATTAAACAGAAAATGGAAATGTATTATAGTATGTTCAGTGTTGTTCAAAGTCTGCTGCGTGATTGCAGTCTGCAGCTTCACAGTTTGAAGCCCTGAACTTCCATGATGTGCATGTAGTGTCTAGGGTTTTTGCTATGCTATCGCATTTCGAAGTGTTTCAATTTATAATAAATGTGACACGTTGCGTGAAGAGGACCATTGTGGTGATTTAAAATTTCGAGTTTGCGAGTCCGGTACTACCGATTTCCAAGGTCTACAGAATAAAGAATACCGCATTACAGAGCTCAACCTCAAATTCTGTAGACCTTGCCAATCAGTGGTACCGTACTCGCAAATTTAAAATTTCAAGATCACCACAAGGGCCCTTTTCACACATCGCGCCACAAATAATGAAATAATAAATAAGAATTTGGAAACACCCTATTACCAGGTCCTCCAGACCTCGCTTGTTTTCCTTCCAGCCATGTGCTCATTGATCTTGATCTTTGCTGCGCCCTGCGCGACTACAGTCCGCAGCCGTGTTGTTGCTTCGCAACAGCAGTCTGCAGCAGTGTTGTTAATAGAAATTTCCGTGGAATTTCTTTTTATTAGGGTATGCGAAAGCATAAATATAAAATGTTACACTACGGGTGTATTTTGTAGTGGGCATTTTCAAGACGATACTCAATTTATAGTCAAGGTGATTGAACTCGATTTCGATATCAATTAAAACCCTAATTGTGAAAACTGTACTTCATAGTCAGTTTCAACATTTTCACTTGAATGACAGGCTGAGCTATATCCACTGCTTAAATTGCTTCTTTTCATTATGAGATGATGATTCGGTAAAATGAGCTGCAACGTTTCTGCATAACTGCAGATATAGTTCAGTTTGTCATTCAAGTGAAAAAAAAAAATCACAACTGATTGTAGTTGTTTTCACAATTAGGTTTTCAGTTATAAAATTCAACCCATGTAGTGGCTCCAGAAGGGGACACAACAAAATGGTAATCAAGCTCTTTGCGATAATTGAATTATACATGGAATACCTTCTCGAAAAATTAACTTCTACCCCCCTCCATCTCCGATGGCATCTGAGGGTGGAATCCCAAAATCATTCGATATTATTAAAAGGCAGAAAGCAAAATACCAACAAAGTCCAAAATTTTTGTTGAGATCTTAAGAAACAGTTCTCGACTGGTTACAAGAATTAGCAGAGTATCGCCTTTCAAATCAACGTAAGTGAGAGGGTGAACCTACACCTCTTCTTCGGCTCTGTGGTTCTGTATACAATCTGATGGATTAGACGACGTGGTGCGAACCCATTCCCCCGACACCAGAACTACCAACTACCGGGTTAGAGTGCCAGCACACGAGACTCTCCTCGAACCCGCGGATGCATCAATTTTGCGAATACTTGGAACACAAAAGATGGCGCGAAAATTTACCCCGTCCTTTTTCGCACAGTTTTCCCTCGCTCGGTTTCGCATTCACCGGTGCCTACAAATAAATTAACGCGAGTTAACCGCAGCGGATTCTCCGCCGCCTTCGGAATTATAATATTAATTAAAAAATTTTCGCAACCGGCGCTTCCGCCGAGTAAGGCGAACACGTCACGTTCGATTCCTGGCCGCCGATTAACCCAAGTTCAATAAAATGAACGTGCCAACGGAAAATGCTGCGCGGATTATTGTCGATAAAGTAACGCGGCTACGAGACTTTGATTACATTAAAATTAATAATGACGCGCGCTCCGGAACAAATATGGTCGCTAGAACATTTATTTCTCCCGGGATTCGGTCTCGGTCGCAGCGATCCGCGGAGATGTAGACGAAAAACCGCAAAAGGGTACATAAAGGGCAACGAAAACATGGAAAGTGGAAACGTTTTTACAGCTTTCCGGTCGTCTTTCACCTCACGCCGGCATTTTCCGTCCGAATCGTCACTGGTCCTCACGACTCGTGAACCCATTCGACAAACGCCACCATGCCACACATTTCTGAAGGAGAATCGTGTACTTTTGCCAGATTCGCTCGATTCGGGTCCGATTTGGTCTTTCCGGTCCAGCTGCGATGTTTCTTCGGGAAGAGATGAACCCCTTCGGTCAGTTACCCGTAAAACTACTGTACTTCAACACTTAAAATCAACGTCTATTTGACATCGGTAGTTCGACAGCCCGTCAATTTCCACTATAATTTGACTTTTCCAATGTAGAATTTACAGACAACTTGACGTCACTTTTATGCACGCACAGATCGACGTCGATGGTGTTTATCTCGCGACAGTTCTCGTAAATGAAGTCTTGCACTCTAGTCTTCTTCAGGTGCCGTATGTGTTGCCGGACATTAGATTTCCAACAACTATACGAGCAAGGGGGATTCCGAAAGAACTTCTCAAAAACAGATCACATTCAAACATTAAATTAATTAATCGAAAAAGACAGAGACTAGGCCATGGAAATGTAGTTCATGATCATAGACTTTAACAAGGCGTTCGACTACCCATACCACGGAAAAATGTGGCACACATTGGCGGAAGATGGAGTAACAAAACAAGTCTGACCAGGAATCATGAAATTTCGACCTAGACCAGTTTTTCTGCAAGTAGAGAAGAGGGCTAAGACAGCCCTAACAGCCTCCCCGACATCTCTGAGATAATGCTCGACAGGGCGGATTCCAGAGCTCGGGTTCAGAGCGAAATTAGAAAAATATGCCTTTTCCAAAGGCATCCCGCATACATTCAAGAAAAAACAGAATGGGAGTCGAAGATCTTTCTACGTTCGTGCCAATAAACGATCGAGGCATTATAAAACTTCTATTGAAACTTTCACTCGGCGAGAAGAGGAAAAATCCGTCAATTATCGCACTTTCCGTGATTTTGGGGTGAAATATTCATTGTTCTTTTCTTGACAAGTCAAATATCGACGGCACAGACACAGAGCGTCTCGACGGAATCGAGAGAACATTCAAAGAATGATAATTGCCCCAGACGCTCCCGTCGCTGACGTTTTCATTTATACCTTTGTGAAAAGGTGTAATGGGTATGTTCAATGACAGCGAGGTTTTCATTCGACATAAGTCGTACAATGCGAAAGCGGCTGGGTAAGAATAGTAAAAATGAAGATTGACGTTTAGCGCCGCGTGCCTGGACTTGACGTTCCCGTCTCCACGATTCGAGGGGAGTAAAATAATTTGGAATGTAATAACTGACGGCGAGCTGATGGCGTAAAAATGTTCGAACTGCGAAGCATTGGCGAAAACCGATCTTTGTAAGACTTCAAAGTCGTAGACGTAGACAAAACACGTGGCTGACTTTAACAAATATCAGATAAAAACCATACTTAGAATCCCAGCAAAACTTTCTGCAGCGTCGATTTATATTTCTCGAGCGAAAAAAATACTCCAGCTGGAAGGCAGTAGACAATAAAACCACAATAGTGATAATCAATACCTCTTTCCCCTTATTAGTTGCATTTGATAATCATAAATATTATTAACTGGCTGTGTGATCATGAGTTTTCTTAAGCGCTGATCACAGATCTGGTAGCTATAGGCGGCGACTTATAATTTTTCGCGGGCGAGGTGGGGCAAAGGGAAAGATTTGAAATGAAAAAAAATTCTAGATGAACGGCCATTATATATCTTGTCCACTAGCTCGATTCAGGAACGGTCTGCTCACAGCCCAGCCATCTATGCTGGCGGCACGCTTGAACTTACCGCTGGGTGAGAAGTAGAATAAAGGAAGCAAAGAGTTGGAAGGAGGGAGAGAGAGAAAAAAAAAGGAGCATAGCCCGATTCTTCCAGATTACAAATGAAAACAAAGTAACTATTCCGATCATTCAAAATTTCATGACCAATTTAAATTGGAAATCGATCATTTCAAAAAATCGGGGAAAACAAATCGATTTTTCGATTGATCGATCAATTTTTGATCAATCGATAATCGATTTTTCGAACACTTGATCGCCGATCTTTTGATTAATTAATTTACTAAAAACAGGAAAACTGATTAAAACAATAATAAAAAATTCACGATGAAATCGAAAAATCGATTTATAAATTCCGATTAATTGGAAATGATTGATCAAAGATCGGAAACCAATCATGAAGTATTTGAAAGATTGATCCAGAAATGATCAAAAAGTCATGATCGGACCAAAAAATCGATTTTTGAATGCTGAATAATTGAAAACGATTGATGATCGATTTTTGATCGGAATGGTTGAGCAGAGAACCCTGGTTTACTGTGGGACGGTTTAGGTTGTTTTATGTTCTTATTGGTTCGCATTTAATCATGTTTAGTCGGTATCGTGTCCGGTTCAGGTTGTTTTGTATTATTTGGTCCATTTTCTGGCCAAATTCGTTCGAATCTGGTTATCAGCACACAGAAGTGTATACTGTTCAAGCTCCGTACTAATGCCGAAAAATGCCACTCTTTTTAAGGAGGTAGGTAATTTATTACCGAGCTTGAGATGCGTAGTGGGTAACTTTTTCATGAGAACCGAATTGGTTACTTTTGGCTCTTTTAAGTTTTGTTTTTTGTGGTGTTTTTGTTTTTTTAATACCTATATATTATTTTTTAGAACACATTTAGTCAGTTCTGATTAAAACTGCTCGTTTTTGATAAATTTTGGTGAACAACGGCTTCAGGGACTGCCAAAATACGAGACTGCATGAAACCGCTCGCACTAGGATTTATCAGAATGAAATAAAAAGAAAGAATTTTTGACTTTTGACGGTGAAACTAGAAAGGTTCATTTGGTATTTAGACAATATGAAGCAACTTTCATTGAGACATTGGTTTTGGAGTTTGCTTAATATTCTAAAAATTTATGAAGATTTAAATATATATCATCAGAAGGCTCGTTAAGATTTGTTTGATGCAATACTCTAGACTCGTTATACTTTGAGCAATGTTTCAGACTTTTCATCATTCTTCTACACGTGTTGAAAACTTATCAACTTTTCACCAGACTAGTTCGAAACCATTCCCAGCTCGAAATTTAGATTATTTGGCACTCTTCCACCTTTATTTAGGATACCGAGGACCCCCCAGACACATCTTTTTCAAATTTGCCAACATACATTTAAAATTGTTTCAAAATTTACTTGAGACGCATTCGGACTTTTTTAAAACCTTTTTCGATTTTAGACTATAAGATCTTTTGATGCTCTATAGGCCATTCCACACTTACTTATGACTCTTCCAGACATTCTTTTAACTCTTCAAGACTCAAGGCTTTTTGGTTTCGTTTCAGACCATTCCAGGATCTACAAAGACATTGTCACATTCTTCCAGACGTGTACAAAACTTTTTTAAGACTAGCTCAGAGCCTTTTAAGACTTCTTTGGACCTATTTAATACTCGGTTGTCACTAAACCTGGCTGAATGAATTTCAAACAAGTTTGAAAAATCTTTAAAGAGTCTAAAAAAATGTTTTAACTATCCGAATGAGTTTGAGTCTGGAAGGCCATCGAGTCTCAATCAACCTAGAGTCTACAATTCTATATTTAGGGTGTGCGAATTGGCACACCCTCAATATAGAATTGACCAAGTTCACTCACACTCCAACATGGACACTAGAGTCTATAAGAATTTCGTAGTGATAAAATCTGGAATAATCCTAGATAACCCGAAAGAACCTTAGCGATAGTGTACAATACGCTTGAAAGAGTCATAGAGAGTTCTTGAAAAGTATAGAGGAAATCCTTCAAGAGTTTTAAGCAAGTTTGGCAAAGCCTTAAAGCGTTTCAAAGAGACAAAGGCCTATTAGGATGAATTTCAAAAAATCTGAACCGCAGTCCAAAAGTGTCTTAATCAGATAATAGTTTCCAAATAAATGTCTTATCCAGTCTGAAAGAAGTCTTGAAACTCTCGAACAGTTCATACAAATATGAAGTCTCCTAAAAAGCTTTATCTTGTCTCGGATCGTCTTAAATGAGTCCGGAAAGAGGGTAAAATAATCTTAAATATATTTTTACAAATCGTGGAAAATCAAGAAGTATGTAAGAAGTCTTGAAGAGACATGAATCTGGAAGAGTCTTAATGATGTTTGATCACGTCCAATAGAGTCTGAAATGGTATTTAAATCTTCCCAAGCACTCAGCTTTTTAGGCAAAAATTAAAAATAATTTTCCTAGCATTTTTTTTTCTTGTTGGTTTACCAAAATGAGTCATTCTAGTTGAGATTATCATCATCATTTTCATCATCGTCAGTTCGTCACTATAGTTCAAAAAAATGTTCGTCTCGTTCTACTGTTAATAAATTCATGCACTCAGGGCTGATATGATAAGGAAGTGGTCTAAAAGGTGTGACCTACTTCCCCAAGTGAAACTGTATCCAAAAGTTAGAAAATTCCGACACTCATCTGGAAAAAATTAAGTAAACAGCAATTTCGTTTTGCTAATTTTAGGAAATTTTGAACACTTCAAAAATTGCGGAAAGAGATTTTTATTATGCTTATAAACTAAAAATTGCAACATATCACGCAACTTTTCTCCCCCCCCCCCTAGAATAAAGTTCTCGCGTAATTCCATGCCTATTTAACGAAATTCGAAAATTATGGTATCACTGAATGGGGGGAGGGGGATTGGAGGTTCCTTTACCAGCTGGAGCCACTTATTTTGCAAAATATAAGATCTGACAGGTAATGTTTAGCATAAGGCCTCGCAAAATAGCGTCATTAGGTCCGATTTTGGTTATTCTTGGTTTTGTTTATGTTTGGTTCAGTTTATTCATTGTCCTCTAGAAAACTTTGGTTACATTTCATCAAATTTGATGAGATTTGCTAATTTCTAGTCATCTGCGGTTCTCTTTTTGCTCCCATAAACGTCTTCAGTCCAGTTTACATCGATTTATTCGTCATTGAACTTATTCGGTTCCATAATCAACTTTAAGGGGAAACGACTTGGAGAAGAATCTCAACTTGACCGTTCAAAATAAAAAAATTTCATAAGAATTCTCCGAAAAATTTAACCCGCAAATGAGTATATTCCTTCTAACGCTTTTAAGAGTCTACCTACACCGAGAAATGCATCCAACAGAAAAATTCTGATACCGGGCCTGTTCGATTTAGATTATTTGGCGTTTTTTCAGTCAAATGTGGTTGAATTTGATGGTTGATGGGTTTTGGACATTTTGGATGAGACATGGTTCAGTCAGTTAGATTTGGTTAGTTTTATTCATGTTTGATTTAGGTTCTGAGAAGCTCTTCGATCAGCTTTGATCAGATTTGTTCGACTCTAACCTGAACTGGATAGATGTGGTCAGATTAAGACGAATCCGGCCAAGTTCCGGCCAGTTTTGATCAGACATTAGCAACATGGAACACAAGGAAAAGGATGAGCATAACTCTTCGTTGGAGTTGAATCATAATCAAGAATCTTCTGTTTTTAAGCGCCGCGCCCGTGGCCAGACATAGGCAGATCGCGATTTCTGACGCGCGAATTTTCTGGTAGAGTTAGTCGGGGTAGGTGGCCAGAGTTTTCCACCCGATTTATTGCGTTAGAGGTGTTTGTCTCTGTGCCAAAGAGTGTGCAGCGACAGTTCGCTTACTAGCCAGGTGTTTCACGATACTGAGTAAGCTGTCCACGCCATGCACACGCACAGTACCAATCTTTCTGATCTAGTGGTAACACACCTTGCGATTCTACTCCATTGTTCGTTCAAACTGACGGGGTTTCTATAGGGTACGCTATCTTTCCGTTGCAATTGATACTGTAGTCGCTATGTTTGTAAGGATGTTCAGAGGTCTTCAAATATCACTAGCTTTTCTAGCATCTGTGGATGTTTATGGTAAAATTTGCTCTTAATCGTCGTGTTTCTTTTTTATATTTATTTTTGTGTGTAATCGAACTTATACCTTATTTTTGGTCAGAACATGTACATTGTTCTTTCGTCGATAGCTTGATTCTATTATCATTCTTTCGGTTCGTTACACTTTCGTTTTTCTATTTCGAATGTTGCGTTTAATTTAGTTTTGTACATCGTTCTGTTCATTACAATTTCGTTAACGTTTTCACCAGTTCTTGTTATTTTTATTTATTTTTTCATCAAACAGACTGGTCCTCCGGGCCGGATGCTTTACTTTTTGGCCAAAATGGTCATACTACAGTCCACTAAATATTTTTCGTTTTCGATTTTCTAGTTTTAAATTCGTTTTCCGTGTTTTTTTCTGTTATTGTTCACAAGTGTTATCGTTGTCGATGCAGCAAATAAGTTGCAGATGGAGGGGCTGAAGACAGAGCTTCGTTACTAAGACCTAAGCCTGACCCGCCTCAGGAGCACAATGGAAGAGCTTCTGAAGCAAAGAACCATTACTTCAGAACTAGTCGCAAAAATGGAGTCAGTAATGGAGTCCTATTACCAGCCGGAATTAAAGTTGTTTTCGGATACAAATCGTTAGGATCTGATGTTGAGATGGCGGAACTCGAACCCGAAACGGAAGGAGTGCGAAACAGGCTCTTTACCACACGAAATAATCAAGAATCGTACACGTATTAAAAAAAAACTCTCTGACACGATCAAATGCGCGGTATAGCTCAGCTATGTCTCCGAGTACGTTATTTTCAGTCAGTGCTGAAATATTCGTCGTATTGTCAGAAATGAGATACGTACAAGATTTTCCAAACTAATCTCTCTAATAAAGTTCGGCATACGAGAACAAATCGAACATTCCGTTAACAAGTTTGAATATTATACCCTATGTACTTCGACACCGCGAATAATATATTCACGCTACACGCATCCAAGTTTTCGCATTCGTAATCCTCCGACTTCGGAAAGTGCATTCGTATGGGAAAACCGAAATCCCTTACAAGTCATTCGAGTAAATCGAAATGTTGATTATTTAGAGGTGAAATAAATAAAAAGTAAACGAGATATATTTTCGATACACGCGATGGTAACGCGAAGATATGCGTACAAAATACAAATTCTATTTTGATATACAACCGATGGAGAGGAGATTTTACATTCAGAAAAAAAGAAGATTTACGGCAGCTTCGGGAAAAGTTCTTTCTTTTCTGTGTACTGTATGAGTGTGCGTGTGTTACCGCGCCACGAGCTTATACTTATTTCAGAACATGTCAACTGCTGGTAAGTCTACAATGCACGACTGTAGCTTCAGAAACCAAGCGTGCAAAGCAGATTGAAAGGTCGAACTTCGAAGTATTTAATTATAGAAGCGGTAATCCAGCGACTCCGCTGTTCGTTCGCTTTTTCTTTTCTATTTATCTTGCCGCACTAAATGCTAGAGTAGACAATTTTCGAGCAGCTTTTGGCTAGTCGTGTATTGTGAAAGCCTATCAGAGAGTTAAACTGTTAACCGATGAACGACGGAAGGTTGTAGCATCGGTGTTCCCTGTAAGATAAGGAAAAGCTCATACGTTTTTCGCCAAGATTTATATCTTTCTTCGGGGCGAACTTTATTTTATTGGTTCATTGTTGGCTTCCTATTCTAATACTGGGGAGTCGTCGTACTTCCAGTATTTTTAAAGTTAAATGGCCTGTGAAGTATATCTTCTACGACGTCTCGACGATACGACACCGATAAATCAAGTTTGGGAAATTGTAAAATCGATTTAACGTTTTATTAAGTGAACGATAAATTACATATAAAACGCAACGAATGGCTCGCAGCGGTGGTACGTGAACTTCTGACAAAATTAATTTTTACGCGTGTTCGTCTGACTGAGGTTCGTACAAATATGTAAGAGTCCGCATTTGCAGGATTGCGACCCAAGTACAACGATTTTGTGTCCGTCTATCCGCCTTCTAATCTCTCCAGTCAGTCTGTCTGTGATATAGGTCCATAAAAAGTTTCGATTATCTTCGGATTGCATGAGCTTGCGGCTTTTACGGGGTTAGTACGAGAACTTTAGTTGGGGCCGCAATTACGTAAGTAATAGGAAATAAAAAATACGAAGGCGTGTAAAGGGCGCGTGTATTCCATGATAGTAAAAAACAGAGAGCTACAACGTAAAGATTGTGACTGTATCGAATGCCGAAATCGAACCTACATAGGAGAAACAGGCAGAAAATTCACAACCAAAATCCAAGAACATGAAAAATCACAGAAGCTAAATGATGACAAACCACTGTTTGGTAAACACTGCAATGACCAGGGACATAACAATGACAAATTGGCAGGAAAGTATAAAGTTCTACATATAGAAAATAATACAAGAAAAAGAAAATTAAAAGAACAACCAGAAATAATAAAGGCAAAAATAAAACAAAACAACCTAATAAACATAACAACTAACTTCCAAAGTGAGAACTTATTCCAACTAATAACACAACCACCGCGGATTGGACGGACTGCACAATCACAGACAAGCAAGAGGAGCACACAACTAATAACACTCACTGATTGGACAGACTCCATAATCATAGGCAACCAATAGGAGCACAAGACTAAACAGGTTTACCATACGGTACTATTCTCGACTATAACTACAGGACTACAAGAGACAAGTCTCATTTAGGGTACTCAAATGATGATAGCATAACAGCCAAAAGCGTTCTGGGATATAGAAGAAGAAAAAGTGAATTGGCACACCCTACACACGGAATATTACCAAGTTCACTCACACTCTGAAATGGACACTGAACTCGAACTTGATACCTGAAACTAATGATCCAGCCGCGCCATCGAAGGAAAGAAGAATTGGAGGACAACGAAGAGAAAGGACACTGGGTAAGAAGAAGAATGTAGTACTGAAAGACGTTTGGATCGAACAACACAGGACGTGGTCAGGCTGGACGACTGGATGACATATATTCAAATATATACCCTAGCAAAGGGAGGATCGCCGCAAACTCATGACTCTTATTATTTTATTAAAAACATTACCGTAGTTAGACAATTGAATAGGTATAATTCCAAATTCTTACCCCTTACTCCAGAAACCTCTTAAGTCATTATTACTGAAAAAAGGACATAAGTTTAAGGACATCTATTGTCGTCCCACATGTAACAAAGGTTGGTTTTTCCGAATTTTATTTAGTGTTTTATGATGAGTACAGCTGTGTACTCTCTGGTGGAATTAACTTGCCAGGTAACTGATTCACACACATACACAAATCGAAGGTCAGATACGAAACGGCGTCGGTCCCTGTGCTGGGTACTGGAAACGTGACGGGACAATGGTCATGAAATTGGGCAGAATGATGCGATATTCGCGCTAGATAGGGGTTTTCTTCAGTATAGCTTTGATAGTCTGCATTGTCAGATAGCCAGTACTACAGGGGAGGTGTCTTGGAGTTCAGCTCGAGCACCCGCTACAGTCCTGTAGCCAACGGAAGTTGAGGGCGAACGGCTGTCTTGTAGTGGTTGAAGGTGGAAACTAGTGGGGGACAGTCCTGCGGGATATCCATTGCACTTCCATAGTTGGCTCCATGGCTCGTCAGTGGATCACGAGCGGAGTCAGGGTGAGTCAGACTGGACTTAATTCACTTGTCCCGGGACACTACGGAGGAAGGTCGTGCCTTCCAGAACCTGTGGCCAATGTAGTAGCACTGGGGGCTACGGCCTTGTTAGGGAGCACGGTGGTGGGGAGCACCAGGTTGACGGCTTGAGTCAGGTGCTAGCCTCCATTGCAAGTCACAGCCATCGTTGATGTGTCAACATTGGAGGTAGTCTACTGTCATGCATTGATGGCTTTAAAGGCAGATGGTCTACAGCATCACTTGGGCACGTTCTTGAGCGGCACTCGAAGGGGCTACTCTCGGTACTGGGATCAGAACCTGACAGGGGCGGAAATAGAGCGAAAATTTTGAGGGGGCTGAAGCCCCAGCGCTTAAAATAACGTTATAAAAATCCAAAAATCATAGCCCCTTCCCAAAAGAAAAACTACACAAAATAGTTTTTTTTTCTCGGTAATACTTCCTTTGTAAGAAAAAAATGTCTTACTGCATTAGGATTAATTTTAAAATAAAATTTAGAGGGGCTAATTTTGAAACAGGGGGCTTAGTCCCTCCTAGTCCCTCCTATTTCCACCCCCTGAACCTGTGTGACTCGATCTCGCTAAATCAACCAGAGGAGGTGAGTGATACCTCGCACTAGAGTGGACTGGAGTGTGGAGATAGGAAAACTTGAACAGGGGTTCAGGGGTCTCGCAATCGCAACTGAGACAACACTTATTGCACGTGGTAGCTGACGCTAGGCTGATCACTCAGCGCTGGGTGCAGTGAGACCATCTTGTTCAAAGTTGTATAAACTGTGGATATGATGCTTCTGTAGGGCATACCTTGCGAGGATTCACAACTGACAAATGGAGCAGAGGTACTGCTGCCACTGTCGGGACATCCTGTTGCATCTTAAGTTACCTTTGCCAGAGGGGCAGAGTGGTATCGGCCAAAGCAAGGTGTCTACAAGAATGGAAAAATATAAATTCCTGACTTTTTCCAAACTTTTTCTTTCTCTTCTTACATTTACAGTATAGACAGTATATATTTATGTTTATACTACTAGACGCTATGGTTAAAATGAACTGAAATTTTAAGTTGATTTTTGGGTGAAAGCATTAGGAAGGTGTTCACAGATATACATAAAAACAAACAAAGCGATGAACTAAGTTATGAATTATATTTCTTCAAGTATTTCATTCTGTAAAACTTTACCAAGGAGATGAAAAATTCCAAACTTCTTAAAAATATTGTTCAATTTCCTGACTATTTCCAAACTTCCTGACCTACTTTTCAAATTCCTGACTTTTTCCAAACTTTACAAATTTTCCAAACCTGTAGACACCTTGCAAAGGGACCGGACTTGTACCTGGTGTGGAAGTCCACCAGGAGCTGGAAGCCTGTGTTTTGAAATGCATAATGGTTGACTGTGCGATCGAGATCAGATGGATGATCTCAGATATGATATCCTGGAGGGGTTGTTTTTCATTTTATTTTTGTTTCCTTGCTAGAAAATTAGCGCCAGAAATGAACGCCCGAGCCTGTTTAGTTTCGGGCGGGTAAAAAATGAATCTTAAAAAGAAGAAAAATTGAAGAAAAAATAAATTATTAAAAATACTTTAAGTTAAAAAATTCCTCTACCAACAGAATTACCTATTAGGTATATTTTTCACGCATGTCTAATTAGTCAGACGTGTCACATTATTTGGACAGGCCGTTTGCAGAAAGAGTACATTTCATTCAAACTCATGGTGAGAAAAACAAAAAAAAAGTGTCCCAGTTGCATAGGAATGGGCGTAGTACACGAAATCTATAGGGCAGGTACCCTCTACAACACCTGAAACACGTCCCATCAAAAAATTTTCCGGTTCCACCATACAGACAGCCCTTGCAAGACTTTGAAATTTCGGAAGGAATCCCTTCTGCCTACATTGAATTTTATATGAACCAAAAATAGTGTAAGGAAGTCACAGTTTACCATCTGCATGCATTGAAAAGGGTTTGGTTGAATTAGGCGCGACCGATTAGGCGCGACCGATTAGGCGCGACCGATTAGGCGCGACGAATTAGGCGTAGTGCAATTAGGCTCCTCTAAATTAGCCGCAAGACGTTACGAAAATTGGGCACCGGGCTCCGAAAGTCTGTGTATTTTTCAAAGTAGGTTAAAATGATGACAGAACCATTTTGAAAATGACTTCTTTTATACATGTCCAAACGAGAGAAAATGTGCATCGTGATTTAAAATGGCGGGTGATCATACTCATCTCTATAGTGCCCCAGTAACGTATCTCCGAGTGCAGAAGAAACCATCAGGTGGACATCAGTCAACTGAGGATGAATTCTCGGTGAATTGTGGTCTGTATTCAAGATCACTATCAGTGATTTTCAATCCTAGTTTGAGCTTCTTGATTCAACACCCAAGTAATACGAAGCATAATGATGAGGTTGGGATCTCTGGGCCAGGGTTGAAGAATCACAACTGGGAGCACCAAAATTAGTCACAATTTCAGATTTTTAATGCAGTATTCAAGAAACGGCTGTAATAATGGAGAATCCAAGTTTAACAGCAATGGCAAATGTAAGATATCAATATATTATCTTCAAAGGTTATTCTAGATCTTCTCAAAGAAATTGATTTCAATAAAGAGATGAATGGAACCAGCATTCAAATACGACTTGAGATTCAAGTGTTCTGGTAACGAATAGATCTTCAGTATGTTACGGTTCCAGTTCTAGTGTCAGTGTTAGTACTTCACGAATTTTTTTTTTTTTCTTAAATTCTCTATGCAGGGTGTCTTCCTTCTGTAGTCTACAGAAGGACGAAATTGTGAATAAATCGTCATTCTGTAGTTGATTCACCTCGCGCCTTATTGCACGTCGCGCCCAGATGAACTTTTGTTTTTTGCGCCTTATTGAACGTAGCCCATTGAAAAATATCAGAATGATGTCCTACTGCCGAAAATGATCATATTTTGTAAATATAAACTGACGAAATAGTGTGAAGTATTGAGATACGAAGATATTCAAGTCCAGGACAATAGAAAATGAGGGAAAACATACGTGGAGAACGACACAACACATGCGTCTTAATGAGTCATTATATGAATAGAGTACAGGATGTTTGATATTCCGCTGTGATATCCGTCACAGTACAGGCGATAAGTAAGAGAACCATTTTGGGGGTCAAAAGCGGATTTTGTTGAAAAATTTCAGGCTAGGTGTCAGAAACAACATATTAAAAAACTCCAGCTTCCAAAAAGCTATATACTAACTTTTCTGTGGCATGTTCTAGCCCGCCCCCATCTGTTTTTTGTAAATATTTCAAAAAGTTGAAATCCTAGGAAAAAAATTTTCAGACAAAAAATATTCCTCGTAAATTTTTTTTAAATTATGTATTTGAGGTTGAGTATAGGCCGCGCAGTTCTTCTAGTTTTAACACCCCCTCTAACCCCTTTCCCCCTTTGGTCAAGCCCAGACCCCTCTACTCGAACATTAGGTTGGCTACGCTACTGCTCTCACGCTGAATGAATCGCGATACATAAGCGCTGACTTTTCAAAATTTACATGGGTGAGTACTGACTGCCGTTTCCTTTTTATCTTTGTCCCCTTGCTCCCCTCCAAAAAAAAATTGGTGTCAAGATGCAGGATTCTCCCACCTGGTTACATTTAACGTAATTTTCATGATTTACAAACATCCGAAATATGATTTTATAAAGACACATTTGGATAAACTGAAAGCATAAAAAAAAAAACATCAAAGTAGTATACGAGTGTATGATCTTTAATTTTGAAACAAAACCAAAAAAATATTGCTTATAATTATTACATGTACCTTGAATTTGGCCTTTTTTTCCTAAATATTTTTCTACAAGTTTTTTTAATTTTTATGTGGGTGATTTCACCCACGTATTTTTTTTCATGGGTGGTCACTCACCCACACACCCACGTAAGTCAGCGCCTATGATCGCGAATGACTATTGCAGAGAACCAGCGAGCATGGCTATTTTCCTTCAAGTATCTATTCATTTATGATGGATATAATTTTCTTAATTTTGTTAGTACGTTATGAAAAATAATAAGTAAAACTTCAACTTAATAAATGAATACTACCTGAGAAATAAAAAATAAAATATTGATAAATAAAGTGATAGAAATTTCTTCTTGTGTGCCAGTTATCGGCCAGTCAACATTGTGCCAATTGTTGACCTGGTCAATAACTGGCATATTTACTTCGTTTTTCGGTGGGGGGGGGGGTTATAAATCATGTATCATTTTAACAAAAAGTAAAGCGATTCGAAGATTAGGGGTTAATAGTATAAACATTGAGAATGCATATCGCAGAATTGAAAAAACTTGAATAGTCAATATTCGGCACGGGTGCCAATTGTTGGTTTCTGAGACCTTTTTTGAAACCTCTATATTGATGAGGGGTGTGATGCAATTTACCAACTTTTCCTCGATATTTATAGTAGAAGAATGATATTTTCTAGTGCTACTAAAATATTCAATTTTTGGCATTAAAGAAAAGGTGAAACTGATTTTTGAAAAAAACTGGTCAATAATTGGCACTTTCCCTGATATCTTTCTACCTGTCTAGCGTTCTTTCTATCGGCTCGGCCGCCAGCCTCAAGGACTAGGTGACCGTCTCTTTTCTAATTTTTGTTCTCAACCCGAACCCTGGAATCCGCCCTTTCGAACATTACCTCAGAGACGTCGGGGAGGTGTTAGGGCTGTTTTAGCTTTCTTCTCTTCTTGCCGAAAAACCGGCCTAGGTCGAAATGTAGCGAGCTGCTACGTGGGCTCAAACCCGGGACCTCCAGATTCCGAAACCAGCGCGCTATCCACTCGGCCAACCGGACCCCCAAGGTGACTGTCTATGTGCCCAAGTAGATCTATATAAGAGTTGTACATCTGCGCCTTTAATTTTTGAATTCAAATCAGACGAAGGAAGCTGGATTCTCATATAAAAATTTGACTACTGAACTGCTACCCAACGAGTTATGTTCAGTTCGTTGGCTTATTTTACTGGTTAATTATTTTTGAATTGTTTTCGATTCAGTTATTTTCTTTGGGAGGGGCGATTGCCGCCATTGCCCACCTCGTTTAACGTATAGCCGTTTGAGGGCAAAAGGGACATGGCCCATCATGATGCACGAATTATAATATTTCCGAACCGGACCTTCCGTATCAGGGTTATCAATCCGGGCTCCAACGAATCCGACTGATGCAATTAAATACTATCGCGAGGCCGTCGTGCCGATTCCCGTCAGCAGTATCCAGCTGCAGCGTATCAATCTGCGGACGTGCGGAAACGTCGGAGCGATCTCAGTGCAGGTCGAGTGATACAGCCGTTGGGGGAAAACAGAGAAGCTGAAAAGGACGCTTATATAATTAAATTAAGGGCGGAAAAATTAATCACAGAAGGCGTTAAATTGAACGGAAAAACGCCTTTTCATTCTTTTCGGTACGACACTACGATTAGAGAGACTTTTTTTACGCTAAGCCGCTTTAGTTAGAAGAATCTATTCGCCGGAGTCGCGAACAGCTTAATAGGCGTTCGAGGACGCGAAGGTAGGCAATTTTAAAATGTTTCCAACTCCGGCGTACAGTCGTCGTTGTCACCCCTCGCTCTGTACCTTTCCCGAGGTCCCACCTTCCCCTGGATCGCCCCCGACGTGCCCGATGGAAATGTTGAAAAATAGCGAGCGTAATTTCGGCGCGCGTAAAGCGATGAGCAAATATAGTAGATTAAATAAAAAGTATCAAATAAATGGCGCTGAACAAATACACCTGATTCTATGCGAGTGCGAAATATCGCCGTCAACGGCCGCTCGCCCCGCCCACCCCTCGCACCCGGCTGGGTGAGAAGTACAATGTAAATTTCCAGATAAGAACGGCTTAGGGGGTGCGCGCTGGCTGCCTCTCTCGGGAAGGGGGGGGGGTGGAGAATACTTTTCAGTTTTCAACTTTCTCTGTCGCCTCGATGAGCGTTTTCGCCCCGAAGCCGCGCGGTAAATTGATGCGGCGTTATCGGACCACACCAGCGAGACGCCTCGAAAAATCGAAAGCTCCTCGAAACGCGGTTGCGTCCTGCGTTGCCCCCTCGCCGGTAATCTTGATCCGAAAATGTGATCGTAAATTGTCACTCGAGCTAGGTACGTTCGTGTATAAATATCGCGAACTAAGCTGGAAACGGGGCCTTTCGTTCTCCGATCCCCACGCAGCTTGGACACGCGTTCGTGCACTGGCCACGGCCGTTTTTGAAGATATATACTCGGCTTCATCTCGTCCAGGGGTTGTGTTTGCACTCTGCGCTTGCAGATAAGCTACGGATGATTAAAATAAAGGCGATCTGATAACACGATGGCTCCTTTCTGGTCGGTCACAAGCATTCACTCTGTTTATTTGGTTAATAGATTGCTGTCTGGTCCGCTCTCTGTTGGCATGCACTGCCGCGCCTAACAATATTCCCGGTTTTACAACTGCTCCAAGTCAAACGTGTAGTAATGCCAGCTCCA
This sequence comes from Acanthococcus lagerstroemiae, assembly GCA_031841125.1. NCBI lineage: Eukaryota > Metazoa > Arthropoda > Insecta > Hemiptera > Eriococcidae > Acanthococcus > Acanthococcus lagerstroemiae. Next base: position 34,023,958 of record CM063108.1, on the reverse strand, counting down.
CAATTGAAAGGGGACAAAATCACCTGGATTTGGAAAATCAAACGAAGAATCGCTACACAGACGTTTCTAGATCGCCAATTTCGAGTATTTCATCACATTTCGTACTCAGTCCTATTCTGAGGGCCTAAAATCCAAATTTCACAGTAAAAATGGCAATTTTTCACGGTTTTTCCATCTCGATGCTTCAAGCTCTTTGAAAGCACATGGCATGGTAGCAAGCGTCTATAAAATGGAATACAAATTCAATAACGAAATAAATCGGAGTTCTACTCTCCTCCTTCGCACAGTGGGTTAGAAAACTTTGGGTATACAAAAAACTGAGTCATTTAGAATTTCTAAATTCAAAATTACAGCTTATATACCTATAACCATCCCAGTGGCTCCTCTCACGGTAGAGCAGCGATTTACATACGAAAGGCTCTAAGGTATCATGAGGCAGATAAACACTGTACATCAGAAATACAGGCAGCCAGCATTAATGCTGAACTACATTGTGGGACCAGTATAAGAGTAACAGCTATCTATAGCCCTCCGAAACATCGAATAGATGCGAACAGATATGAAAGTTTCTCCAACAGTATGGGTGCTAAATGGATCATAGGAGGCGACTTCAACGTCAAGCACCAGTATTGGGGATCCCGTCAATCAACAGCCGAAGGAAATGAATTTCTACGAGCAATAGAAAAGGGTAATGCTACCTGCATTTCCAGTGGAACTCCGACTTACTGGCCAACGGATCCAGCAAAATGTCCTGACTGTATAGACTTCTTCGTTACGAAAGGTATTGCAGTGAACTATACAGATATAAATAACCTAAGTGACCTTACATCGGACCATTCACCAATTATTCTCACGCTAAGCAACAGAGTAATTAATAAACAAACAGCGCCGAAACTAACGAACAAATATACAGAGTGGGAAGTCTATAGAGAGTGTATATACAGTAAAATAAACCTACAAGTTAAGCTATGAACTCCGGACGAACTAGAGCTCACAGTGAACGAGTTAACAACTATGCTTATGGATTCAGCTAAGGCAGCAACAACTAACAGGATGCTCAAACCAGCTGCTGTCTTCTACCCGAAAGAGGTTCTACAACTGGTTCAAGAAGGAAGGAAGGCGCGTCACCGATGGCAGAGCACTCGCACACCTCCAGATAAAACCAATTTCAACAGGATCAGCGAAGAGACGAAAAAGGCGATCAAGAAAGGTAATGAAAAGACATTCAACGACCTTGTTCAATCACTGGACACCACTAGGGAAGCTGACTACTCTCTTTGGAAGATCGCCAAAGCCACAAGAAAGCCTAATAGCTATGTACCACCGCTAAGAACGCCCAATATGACCTGAGCTAGAAGTGATGCTAAAAAGGCAGATGTATTTGCTAGCCATCTGGAAACTGTTTTCCAGATCAACGACGTTGCCGCCTCCGACTGGAACCTAATTATTGAAGAACAGAATGGCCCACTTATTAAACCCTTCAGCCCGAAGGAAATAAAAAAAGTTATCGATAAAGAGCTCAACCCGAGAAAAGCACCCGGTCACGATTTCATTAGTGCTCGTATGCTTCAAGAATTACCGCGAAATGGAGTAGTTATGATAACACAACTTTTTAACGCAGTGCTGAGGATACGTCATACACCAAAAAATTGGAAAAAAGCTAAAATAATAATGCTACCTAAGCCAGGCAAGCCACTAGAGCACCCAAAATCGTACCGTCCGATCTCGATCTTGCCCACGATAGCTAAACTTTTGAGAAGCTATTCATTACACGATTAAGAAGAATAACGGACAATGTAGGAGTTGTACCCGATCATCAGTTTGGTTTTCGCGGTAAACACGCTACGACGGAACAAATACATCGAGTCACATCAACTATACGCAACGCGCTGGAAAAAAAAAACAACATTGCCCTACCTTGTTTTTAGATGTTAGTCAGGCTTTTGACAAGGTCTGGATTTCTGGCTTATTACATAAACTTAGCCAATATCTCCCAATACAGTACATACAAATATTGGAATCCTACCTCCATGGAAGACAGTTTACAGCTCACTATGACGAGGCAGAATCATCTATCAGGCCCATTGCAGCTGGTGTACCGCAGGGTAGTGTCTTAGGACCACATCTCTATTTGCTGTACATAGCAGACATGCCTACACATCCAGACATATTAACAGCTACATTTGCAGACGACACTATACTAGCATCTGCTCCCGAGGACTACAATACAGCCGTTAACAACCTGCAGCGCATAACAGATGAAGTCAGTCAGTGGACAAAGAGATGGAAAATCAAACTAAATAACGAGAAATCGACTAGAGTTGATTTCTCTTCGAGACTCCATAACCATACTCCTACGTACATAAGCAGGCAACCAGTAAGCACAGTTAGCAGCGCTAGATACCTTGGTGTCCACCTAGATCAGAGGCTTACATGGAAAACTCACCTCACGACAAAGCGGAACCAGTTGAATTTGAGATTTCGTACTATGTTTTGGCTCTTCAGTGTAAGAAATAAACTAACGCTAGCAAATAAGAGACTATTATTGTACATCGCAGTCGTTCGTCCAGTTTGGACGTATGCTATACAGCTCTGGGGACGCACTGCAGACACCAACTACCTACTTAATCATCCAACGCTTCCAAAATAAGGTTTTACGAAAGATGGCAGGAGCTCCGCGGTTTGTCAGCAATGAGCAGATACACCAAGACCTCGACGTCGACTACGTTAGAACTGTTGCCAGCCGTTACACACTCACATATGAACGACGACTACATCAACACCCCAACGCAGAAGTCATCCAGCTACTGGAAACACCGTCAACTCGTCGACTAAAGCGAAAATATCCACCACATATCGCCTAGCCAATTGTTAATGCAATGACACTAGATTGATAACGTAAATGTTGATAAAACAGTCCAATGTAATAAATAGTTAAAAAAAAAACAAAAAAACTTAGAATTTTAGAATTCTAAGAAAAAAAATTAGAATAAGGCTTCCTTTGATCGTTGATTTCATCCTGTGCCCTACACCCAGGACGGAGATCCCAAAAAAGACATAGCGTGTAGCCTACAAAAAACGTCGAACAAATGATTAATCGAAAGGAAACGTAATATCGGGGAAGAACGATATACCGTACAATTTTCTTCATTTACGAACGCTTTTCCGACGTCAGCCTCTACATTTTTACACGAGAAACGATTACGTACACAAAGGAGAAAAAAATTTGAATAACTCGAGTTCGTGCTTCTCGTCAATTGCAAACTGAAATTGCGGACGAGTCGAAACGTGATAAATGAAACGGAAAATGAGAAGCCTAGGTTGGCTCGTGGCTAACAATATAATTTTCTTTCGGCTACGTCCGTGTTTCAATTTCGCCAAATTATCCGCTAAATCTAGCGAATCAAAATTCAAATTAGCGACTCGTTAAACTTCCCAATACGGCCAACGATTCGATAATTTCAATGCGATCTTTTTTTCCTCCTTTCGCTATTTTTCAAACACAGCTCGTTTTTCCGAACGCTGAGCGATCGACTACATCACACAGTCTCGAATTTTCCATTACCGAGCAATTTTCAATTCTTTTTGTTCGCCTAGACGATGTACGAATAGTCGTGGCTCGATGCTATTACGCGTTTGAAAAAACTTCAGAAAACAATAACATAATTCCAGTCTCAACGTATTCCCGTATTTTTGCAAGAAGAACAAAAAAGTAAAACTTACTCTCGAACTTATGTTTAGACGAAAAATAAATTTGCGAACCACGCTTTCTAAAAGGCTTCGGGTAGCAAAAAATGCTCTATAGGCCCACTAGCCTTGAAGTTACTGTTCGGAATCTATGTCGGAGGAGGTTACGGGAAAACAGGAAAAAAGAGATCTGAAAATCTGCTCCTTCACTTCGTCTTCATCATGTTGTAATGAATGCAAGCATTTGTGAGGTAAGAGTGTCATTACCCAAACCTCTTTTCCATATAGCTACGTCACTGCAGGAGTACGAAAAAAAAAAAAAAAAAAACTTGCAGCCCAAGCGCACTAGAAAACCTGCTTTAAAAATAATAGACCAATCATTTCTCATAGTTCAATTGATTATTTTCGATTAATCGATTTTTGCTTAAGTAATTCTATGAAGAAGAAAATAATATAAAGTTATTTTACCATCACCTCCTCCTCCTTCAATAAATAACAAAATTGTTACTAGTATTATCCATACTTTCACTTGATTCAACTGAATGTAGGCTTTAATAATTTAAACGATAAAAATATTATAACCCCGATAAATTTTATTAAAATTATAACAATAATTATTTTCTTCGACTTAAAATTTATAAATTTAATCCCTATTCATAATTAATAAAATAAATTTTTTGATGCTTATACTTTTGATATTTTATTCTATTATGAATAATATTTATGAATTTCAAGATAAAAACTTTCTACTCTGTCGTACTCATGGTTGAGAAAACACACAGGGGGAGGAGGGCATTTTCGTGGCACATTCAACATACCCACGGTTGCTTATCATAGGTCCGGTTTACTTTTTTTTTTTTTTAATTTGTGAAACGGAAAAAAGCGATAACGGTATAAATTGAAAGTTTTCTCTTTAACATTTCCTTTATTAACATTCGGTTTCTCGTGTTCCTCTCATCTTCGAACTTTACCAGCAAAGAAAGCGTCGTTTACGGCCGAGAAAGAAAAATGTCTGCCGAACGAGGAGTGTCGTACCTCCTACATCATTCGAATTTCAAATGTTTCAAACTATCCGGCCATGTAAAAGAAGAAACGGCTGCGACCAAGGGCGGAGTGGCCCATCGGGCAACCAGGCTGATTCCCGTGGCCAGACGATCCGAGAATTTATTTAATATTTTTCAGCCTCTTCAATGCTTGTTTGTGACTCAAGACTTCTTTAAGACTCTTGCTATAGTTTAGATTTTTTTTTAATTTTACAAGACATGTTTAAGACTCTTTACAGACCTCATAAGCTCGGTCAACACTATCCCATGCCTTGGGATGTTTAACAGATTTTTTAAATCCTTTGATTATTTTTATGCCTCTTTCAGAATCGCTCAGATATTTCTTCATAACTAAGTTACTTGTTTCAGACGCTGTTAGATTTGTTTTAGCCTTTTTGACATCCGTCTGGATAGGTTTAAAAGTCTTTCAGACTCTTTTAGGTTTCTTAAATCTTGTTTAAAACTTTCCAAGACTTCTGAACATGTCATTATCATTTCTGAGGATCATCGAGATTCGTTTTAAGATTATTCTTGACTTGACTGAGATTTTTACGCACTATTCTCAACATTGTTAGGACTGATTGAGACTTTTTCACAGTTATTCAAGGTCCTTTATAAATCCTCGAGACGGGCTTAAGATTCTTCGAGATTCATTGAGATTTTTCCAATCCTCTTATAAACATGACTTGCAAATTTTTGAGACTATTTTATGCTTCATTGAGACTTCTGAAACTCTTCTAGCCTAGTTAAACGCTTACAGCAGGGGGGAGGGGGTTCAACAATTTTTGGCAGCCTTTAAGATTTTTCGAAACTTGTTTGTTTTAGTGTCTAGTTGAGTCTTACGAAGTCTTAAATAAGTCTTCAAGAGTCTCGAAACATTCTGAAAGATTCTGGAAAAGTCTGTGTAGAGCGTAAAACAATAATCTGAAAAAGTTCGTCTATAGAAATAATCGGAGACAATTCTGGACGAGCCTTGAAAAATAAAGTCCGCCTAACAGAATTTTGAAAAACTATGATATAACTCTCCCTTCCTCCTCTGAAGTGGACCCATTTTACAACTCATCTCGGAGAGTAAAGGGTTTTGTAAAAGTCTGGAAGAGTCTGCAAAATTCTTTGTAGAGTATAGAGAAACGATCTTAAATCCAAAAAAGTTTCATAGATAGCCTTGAAAAATTCTGCAAGGGCCTTGAAGAGTGAAACAGTCCGAATGAATTTCAAGGAAGGGCGGGTTCTTTCCTTCCTCCATCTCCTCCTTTAAAAAAATGACCTGCTTATCTTAACGAGTTTGGAAGGGACTCACAGAAGTCTGGGAGGGTCTAAAATAGTCTTTGTGGTCTGGAATAATAATTTTGAACAACAATGAAAAAGTTTTACAGGTAGGCTTGAACAATACTGGACAAGTCTTGAAGAGTAAAATACATCCGAGAGAATTAAAAGAATATATGAACTCCTACCTCATCCCTCCGAGCCAGGAAACAAGATTACAAAATACCCATTTTATTGCTAATTTTAACGAGTTGTACGGACGGGGTCTAGTAAAAGTCCGGAAGAGTCTACGAAAAGTCTGTGTACCGTCAAGAATACCTATAATAATCTTAAATAAATCGGAAACAGTTTCTACTGGAAGACTTTTGCCAAGTAAAATATATCTAGAAGAATTTTACAGAACTATGAGGATAAATCCTTTCGTCTCTCGAGCTGGGAAAAAATATAAAAACTATAAATTTTTAGGGCTGAAATCGTTGAAGAATAAGCAAAAATTTTCACTCGCTCCTGAAACAATAGTCTTACCTATGACAGTCTTTCTTTTTTGTTTTATTTTATTATCTCTTATAAAATTGTAGGCTATCCCCTGTCCACACAAAATCTTCGGTTTACTCTACTACCCACAGCTACTCAGTTTTTGAGATTTTGCTATTAGCAGGACTTAACTGATTATAACTCCACTTGATGAATAGGTAATATCCTGAAAATTTCACCCTATCAATCTGGTAAAGTTAATGGACACCCCCCCCCCATTTTATGAGAACATACTTTGACTCACGAAATACCCAAAAATGGAATAACAAGACAATTTATCCCTCCGCATCCAAACTCTGATACGGAAAACGCAAAAAATGTGTTCTCAAAAACGTTTTGCTTTTATGCTGAGTCAATAGAATTTTCCACCTCTGGGTGTGCTGCCTTGGCGTGGTGAAGGGGGTAAAGAAAAAACTACATGCACGTAGAAGGAAAACTCTGGTAGCTCTGTCTGGTACCACCGGGTGGTCCTACGAACGACACGGCAGCCGCTCATGTCGGCGCAGAAAAACGCTACACTTCTCTGTATCCGAGGCTACCGGACAGTCAGGAAGGAAGCAGCACTCATTCTGGCTGATCTCACCTCGATAGACCTCGCGATTCACGAGCGGGTCAGTCTGGTAGCTACTTCGCCGTGGCCTGCCAGCCATCAACTCGCGTCCGTATTCCATGGCCCGCACCGCATCCGGCAAGTTCCAGATAGTGGTGAAGGCCGCCGCTGATTATAGGTACTGACAATGAAGCAAATGATGATCTCACCAGTGGCAGCGAAGAAGAGGACGCAGGAGCCGCTGTTGCTGGTGGGATATCATTTCAAGAGCTGGCCAAGCAGTTCCGCCGCATCACCGAGCAATGTTGGGGAAAACGTTGGGACGAGGCGTCGACTGGTCGATGGATGCACTCGATTTTCCCTAATATCAGCGCCCGGCGTAATCCAAAATACAGCTTTCGTTTTGGACAACGCAGGCGCTGACGTAACACGGATGCTTCGCCGAGTACCTACACAGAATGACACGGCGCGACACTTCACAGTGCGAGTGTGGGGGCGCGTCTCACGGTGTGTGCGCTGATTGGTCCACATGTACCCACTTCGCCACCGACGGCTTTACCGAAAAAGTGGAGAGTGTGGACCGACTTTGCGGCGAAGACCGTGCGTCGACTCTGGGAAGCAGAGACTCGTTGTTCCCAGCGGCAAATACCGCCCAGTCGTCACTACAAGCACCAACCAACGGACAGCGGAAATCAGGGTGGACCCGTACCCGCTGTCCAGAAGCCGTCGCAGCTCCAGCACCGGGAATCAGGACAGACCCGTACCCGGTGTCCCTGTCGGCGATACACCAATACTGACGGACGGAAATCAGGGAGAACCCGTAGCCGCCAGTTGAAGAGCCTGGAAGAGGCCGGCCACAGACTGATGAAGAGCCCGGAAAAGAGCGGGCCCATTGTCAACGAACATCGATAAGCGGCACTCTACCGAAGCTGTAGCAGCAGCAGAAGAGACAATGACCGTAGCGGGTTAGAAAGGTTGATGGAGAAAGGAAAAGCCCAGTGACACCTCGGCACCTGTGAGCGTCCCCTCCCACCGCGAAGAGCGTCACTGGTAGGAGACCTTGGAACCTGATACTCGACTCATCTGCTCGACCCACTTGGAGGAAGCGACATAGAACTTGAGGCTAAAGTCTTGTGGTAACCGGTTGACCATGAAGGCGGGCCACTCTACTTGGAGCAACCCTCCCGTCATGGGTGTGTTGCTGAAATGGCGGAAGGAGAAGGTAGATGGAAGCTGATAGGGACATGTCGTGAAATTGCAGGAGACAATAGACAATCTCAAGCTCACTGAGACACTGACTGACAGTATTGTTATAGTTTAGCTTAAAATTGTAAATATTTTCATTTATATATGGTATGGTCAAAGTAGATAATTGCGATATTTTACATAATGCCCGGTCATTCTGCATAATGCTCACTTTTTTTGGACATTCTGCATAATGCTCACCTTTTTTGGATATTCTGTATAATGCCCGGACATTATGCAGAATGACCGGTCATTTTATGAAATGCCCGAGGCCTAACGGTCATTGTAATGAATAGTGCAAATTATTTCATACAGAATCAGGTTTCATACAAAAAAATATGTTTTTGCATGAAATTGGCCGCCCTAGTGATTGGGAACAGTGTAACAGTATTTCTTTCTTCCGTATGCCTGTGTATAACAGTAGGTATTTCTTTCTTCCAAACGTCTGTGTACTACCGTTTATGAAATGTTTACATTTTGATATACCCGGTATCCGCTAATTTTGATAAAACTGTAGTTTGAACGTTGTACCAAGAGATTTTTAGATCTATTATTCAGAAAACCCTGGATTTTTTCAAGCTAAACGATTACCCTATCAACTTTTTGGCAGTGTTACACTGTACCCAGGTACTAGGGTACAGTGTAACAAAAAGTACATGGTTAAAATAATTTCTAGATTCTTCAGGTTCTAACACTTTCAGGCGGTAATAACACCAAAATGTAGCCAACGGTTGCATCTTTCAGGTGAGGTGTTAAAGTCTGAATCCAAAATTAATTCTTAGTCCAAAGATCAAAATGGACAAAAAGTGTTACACTGTTCCCCGATCATGAAAAAATTATCTATTTTTAATTTAAAAAATTAATACTTTAATTTAAGTTATCAAAAAAATGTTCAATTCAATTAATAAAATTTTTTATTAAGATAGATTCGATTTGAATTAGTATAAATCTATGGTTAATTCCACAAATTTCTGAACATTGTCCATATATTATTCCTGTTTTATTTAATTTAATAATAAAATTATTTAATTGATTAGGAAGAGCATCTCCCCCTACGTGAGGTTAAGAAAGCCAAAGAGAATTTGCAAACTGCGACTTGTAAAAAAGAGCCTGCACATTATTCATTAGTGAAGAAGTACGACGCAGAGAACATTGCTGGACGGGAGAAATTAATCAAATGAATTACAGATGAAACAAAACCTATGCTCTACTAGGGTTGCTGAACATGAAATTTTGCACTCCGTTCACACAGCCATTGGCCATGGCGGACAAAATAGAATGGTAGAAGAATTACACTGAAAATACAGCAATATAACATGAGAACTCCTTAATACACTAGAGCAGGAAAAAATCACTGCAAGGAGAAATTGTTGAACCTGACAATCGTAACAGCCGCTGCCCAGTTACTCAATCTCTCTTCGACAAGCAGCAAGCACCTAATAGCATTTCAGGAGCAAAAGGGTATCGACGATGTTCTTGCAAAACAAACTGCAAGACAAAAAATGTGCTTGCAAGACAGCTGGTGGTCAGTGCACTTCCAAGTACCGCTCTAGTTGGAACTGTGCTAATAAGCAGTATTGTACATAGTAGACATTTGATTTTTTTGTTTTAGTTTTGTACATCAAAGTTTTCTGATTTTAATTTCATTCAATTTTTACGTGTACATTGACTAATTTTTACTGGACGTTCTATAAAATGACCGGTCATTGTGTAGATTGACAAAGACATTCTACACAATGTCAATTTCTCCTAGACATTATTATACAGAATGGCCGGACAATATGTAAAATGACAGATTATTTACTTTGACCGTAACATACATACATTTCGCAGGTATGATGTAATTTTAAAAATGTGAGTTCCCCTCCCTGCCCCGCGCAAAATCTACTCGAAGGTATTGTACGGTGGTGGAGAGGAGACACCCTGATTTTTATTTTTATGTTTTTCGACGAATACAAAGAGCTACCGGAGAAAGTTCCGGACTGGCCGCCGGGTGGGTCCTTCACCCCTCGCGAGATTGGGGGGGGGGGGGGAAGAAGGAACTACATCAATATCTTTCCCTGGAAATGCACCTTCACCACAACAATTATGATGGCAACTCACGAAGTAAATAATAATTCCGGACATACGAGTAAAAAGTTTCCCAGCATTCGGATGCCCGAGCGAAGACTACCTAGTGAGAAACTATCAGAATTGAGAATAGGTACACCAGGGTGTCTAACAAATCTGAAATTTGAAAATACTTGACATTACTTGACCTCTTTTCCCCTAGTGATTATTGACTCAGGGCCCAAAAACACAGACGGTAACGCCTTTCTCAGTACCAGCATATCAGACATCTTTGTACAATAGTATACGTAGCAACTTGGAGTAGTATAAATAAAGAACTAATATTTTCTTTTCCAAATACCTCATTTTCAAACATCGTTTATCAACATATTATACACATTTCAATATGACTCTGGATACTTTTTGGTTCCATTTTCAACTTTTTCTTATAGATTTAGTGGTAACCACAACTTGAAACAACCATCAAGTGTGTTGTGATGAAAATTAATATTATAGAAAGAAAATAATACTTTACATAGAATATGAAATTTGAATGAAAATTGTGACAAACACATTAATATTTTTTAGAATCAATATTCAAACATTTAAACTTATAACTAATTTTCTGCAGCAATTTTTGATTTTTCTCTTTTTACATGACCAGGACCAAAAAAAGTTGACTTTATTTGACTTACTTGACTTACTTGACCTGTTAGACACCCTGTACACGGAATGTCAGGACACTGAATGACGTAGGCAAATAAGGAAACTTACAGAAACAGATAAAAAGACTGAAATTAGTGAAATGAGATGGCCTGAAGAAAATGATTTTTCGACGGGTGAGAGTATAGAATAGTTAATACAGCAGCGAAAAAAGAGCAAGCGGGTGTAGGAATTATTACGAATAAGACTTTAGAGAATAGAGTGCAAAGTTATACCCAACATACGTGAGAGAATACATGTATATATCCTTCTCAGGAATGAAAAGATTAGCACAGGAGAGAAAACCAAATGGAGAGACACAAATAAAATTTCGCCGGTTCTCATAACTTTTCGGGGGGGGGGGGGGAGGACGAAAACAGAAAATTGTAGAAAATGTTCGATTTTGAAATTTTTCGGAAGAGATTAAAACTAGAAGAGGATGGGGTAAAGAAAGGAAAAAATAAGAAAAATGACAATCACGATGAGAAATTTTTTTTTTCAACTTTCTTTCGTGAAGAGTGAGTGAGAGGAGTACCGGCCTTTGATTGTTACGATGATGGTCCGCAAAACTGATTTTCCCGGCGGTCTGTCCGGTCCCACTCCACCCCTAACTGTGACCGAAATAATATTCGGAAAAAGCGGGTCCGGGAGAAATAAGACCTCAAGTGCGAATTGATAAACTGGACGAGACGTGGTCGTAGCCATCGCATCGTATCAGCCCGGACAAAACTAAACCAGCATCCACAGCTTTATCCATAAATTGGCAATTCGTATGCGTTAAGTGATGCTGGGCACGGGCTTTCCGAAAACGAAAGACCCAACGAGTGTCGAACCGAGTCATATTACGAGTTCGCTGGTTTTAGATTAGAATTTTGCGACTTTTGGACAACTCTCCGAGGACTGCTTTCATTTCGCTTCCGAGTGCGAGCGAGCTTTCGCAGCGCGCCTTCGCCGAGACTCGCTTTGCGACCATCATCGTGTGTAATCTAAAAGTTGTCTTCAACAAGTTCGGTGCGCGAACCACCTGTTTAGGAACCGGCGGTTCCGGCGAATCGAGTACGTGACGCAATCCAGGCTGACAGTTAAATGGCTGAGCAGAAAGAAAAGGAAAATAGAGAAATGAAATATAATTATTATTTTACAAAAAGCGCGATACGAACGCGGTGTTCCTCTCGGGACCATATTATATATATATATGTATATACACCGTAGCCTCTTGAAAGAAACAAGGCCAACGAACTCGGAACTTTTTCGCGTTTTTCACGAGTACAAAAAGTCGAACTACGAGTATGAAAAGGCTTTCTGATGGCGTGTACAGCAGAACGACGATACCAGATATAATTCTTCGCTCTCGGTTTTTCACAAATCGGAATTCGTGCGCGCAGAAGATAAAAGCAACACAAATAGTTTCGGATTGAGGGTACAGCAAACCGAACTGGCATGCGGAGCGGAAAGGCCATAACCTGTAATATCATTTCACTTTTTTCGTAAAATTAATTCAATTTGAGAGACACGTTGACGGAATGAAGTACATATCAACCGAGAGTACGTTTGAAGTCGATAAAAGGACATCGCCAATGTGCAGGCTTGGTGAATTTAATCCAACCGCTGTCCGTCTCCTGTCCTAATTAAACGTATACGAATGTACCGCTCCCCTTCCTCTACTCCCTCGTGAATAGAAAGATCGAAATATCCTACCGCCAATTGGACAACCTTTGAGCTCGATTATATATTTTCCTGTTTCTTGACTCGTGCGTGAAATACGGAAAGGCAAATTTAAAATTTAAAAAAACACTATCAAGCTATAGAAGCACGTGTCGCAAGAAAAGGGCCTGAACGTACATATACCAGTAAGGCCCTTTTCTTGGACACGTCACAAGTGGGGTTTAATTAAATTTTAAATTTCTAGGAAATTAATGAGTTCGACAAAACAGCTGTTGTATAATCATGTTTCCGCGCATGCGCGTTTGTTCGTCGTACAAATACAAACATTATGTTCTCATGTTCTGAATGTATTTCCAACGTTTAGTCCGATGTGATTTCTATTTTCAAATAAAATCTTCTGTGGTACGAGTCCAGTTAATGGCCCAATAACATGCTACGTCATCGTCATCACCATGAGCCCGAAAATTCTGAAAGTTGTGATGAACCCAATTTTGATGAAACGCAATAATCCAGGAGAATTACAATCAAGAAACAGGTTCGATGGGAAAAAATGCACACAAAAGTCTGACTGCTGACAAATGGTGAGGAAGGTGTCTATAATAAGTAGTGAAAAACCGCCGCCCTCACGCTGGCAGCTTCCATCATTATTAACGAAGGGGGCTACACAAAATTGAATTTTAAACGGTTTTCTCGATTTTTCTCGAATTCATGACATTCTAGAAGGAAAATACCTCAGTAAAAAAATGTTCCTTGTAAAATTTTCTACAAAGAAGCCTATTACAAAAATTTACTCACAATTCATATTTGAGGGGCTGTAGCCATGTCTAAGTTCGGAATAATTCTTTATGCATCCTCAAATCCGGAATAAATTCTTCATGCGTTATTCTTACCGCGTACCTACTCACCGATAAGTATACGTCGGACTATACATATATAGACGCTGTTAAGCTAAAAGCGACCAAGCGACATTTTTTGACAAAATGAGATATTAGTATTGGTGGAAAGCGCATAAAAAGTAGATTTTTAAACCGAATCAAAAATGCGCATACATTAAAAAAAAAAACTCATCAGTAAACGCTATCTTATAGTTTATATAAATGGGGAACCATACGAGTATGTTCTCAAAAAACAGATTTTGTCGCTTGGTCGCTTTTTGTTTATCAGCGTCCATATTAAAAGATCGTCGCTACGGTAACACCACACGAAGTTGCCGAAAAACTTGGTCATTTCCAATATGGAAAAGCGGCACCATTATACCTACGAGATGTGGCTAATTTGAGCAAGAAAATGATCGCGAAAGAATTTTCCTTGTTTACATATGCCTACCGTGCCCCTTAATTGCTCATTTCTCCAGGAGTAGCCGACCCTTTGGAGGGGGTTCATAGTGGAGGAGGGAGCTTGGGGGGAGGTAGGTCGCGGTGAAGGACGAGGAGTTGTGGTGGGGGAGGGCTCTCTATACACTAACAGTAAAAGCCACCTCCTCCTTCCCATCCGTGGGGATCAATTCCTGGTGGTCTTCCCTGTACCTTAATCTCATGTTTCACCAGAGGTACCTTACTCCAAGGGGAGGTGGGAGCTCCTGGAGAGGGAGGACGGCCATGGTGAGGAAGGGCGTCGCAGTGGGCGAGGAGGAGCATGGTGGGGGAATGTGGCTGTAATGGAGGCCGGCCCGAGCGAAGTGAGTGACAGCGGGAGCTGGGCCGCGAAGCGGCCAGAGAGCAAAGCCCCCTAGTATTATACAAAAACAAATCGCACGACTCTGGCGGAGGCCCTTAAACAAATGTGAAACGATTTTGCTGAAAACCATTATGTGCCAAAAAAGGTAGCACGATTCCGGAACAGAGGCCACTAAAAAAAACAACGATGATTCAAAGAACAGATCCAAGGAAATACAACAAATAGTCTTCTCTGCTTGAAATTAGAAGACTGCGGCGACATACAATCAGCTACAGTGGAGCAGGATGTTGACTGGCGCGACGCTCGGAGAATACGCGATGAAAGAGATATATCAACATTATCTACACCTGGCTCCAAAGTCAAATGCCATTTATCAAGAGAGAAAAAATAATATCTATAAGCACAGACTTGGTAGTGGTTGATGACTGTGAACTCGCCCAAAGCTTACGAAATTAGGACCACTATTTTAAGAGAAAATGAAGGAAAAAAGTTCTCAGGTATAAAATTCAAAATATCTACAAAAGTGAAGTCGTTAGCAGCAATAACAAATTCTGTTGTTATTAACAAGGCAAAAACTCCGCTCGCTGACCCCTTCTCACTATTTCATTGTATTTCTTTATTCGATGAAACTGGTATGCGAAAACCAAATAAGAATTCTCAACTGTTTGAGATTTTTCTGATACACACAACAAAAAAAACAAAAAAAAAACTGAAAAAAAAAACCGAAAAATACTTGTTTGTTGTTGATGGAGATTATCTCCAAAACTGTATGGACGTCACAGAAGACATTTCAGTCTCCTGGACTCATACCATAAATACATTCTCAAGCATTTTGGTAGAAAAATGAAATGATAGTACTTGATGAGTACCAACAGGCTTGCCTCAAAGATTCAGAACGGAGCAGGCGTTACACTGCAAGGGCTCCAGACATTTTCATAGGAGAAATAACTCCTTATTCAAGCAAGAGTTACTTCTCGCTAATAATGTGAATAAAAGTCAATTAATTGAAATGCTGAGAGTACATTTGACAGCTAACGAAATGTCAGTTCCAGTTGCTCCAGAAGACGCTGACAGCCTCACTGTTCGGGAAGCCGTGGGGCTACGAGAAAGTGGGCAGTTGACAACTGTTGTTGGTAAGGACATCGACTTCCTTATTTTAGTAATAGCCTTGGCAAATTCACACATCAAGGAGCTATTTTATTTATGAAACCCAGTAGAGGTATAGTGGCTCAGAAAATATTCTCTAGCTTGGACAATCAAATATATCGTGACAAAGTACTTTCTTTTAACATGCCTTTACAGGCTGTGATACAACTCTGGCTCTCTTGAATAAAATTACCAGCTGGGCAACATTGAACTTGGCTCCTACAATAACACACATATCGCAAGTCTTCGACTGTCCCAACATCAGAAAATACGATGTGACCGCAACGGGTGAAAAGGCCATGAAAATACTGTATAGAGCGAATGAGGATGACTCTTTAAGCGCGCTTTAATTTCAGAAATCTTTCAGTAAAGGCGGGAGAATGAAGGTGGAATTACGTTCGCTTTTACCGATTAGGCCGCAACTGAAGAGCACTCTTACCGAGTGTCCGCTCAAATTCAGTCTTTGTTCGATTGTCAAATCTCCCAACTGGAATGGGACTGGATAGAAACTGAATCAGGTATACAGCCAGTCAACACAAAAGCTCAAATGGCTCCACAGAAACTGATGGCGAGAATCTTCTGCGGCTGTGAGAAAGGATGTGGGCATAAAGAATGTGACTGTCGTTCTTTAGGATTGCACTCTGCATTCAGATAAACTTAAACTACAAAATACTTGAAAGTGTACTATCTTATCTTTCTTTCTTCAGGAAAACCTTGTGCAGACGGTTGCAAGTTCTGTCCCGGCCTGCCCTGCCCCAATGAGGGGTCAGTCACAGTTAAATGATGTAGACGAGTCTGATGATAATGATGAATGATTACAACGTACATGTAGTATTTAATATAAAACGATAAATTTTTCTAAGCCTGTAACTCCTCAAGTATGACTTGTGAGTAAATTCTTGTAATAGACTGTTTTGTAGAATATTTTATAAAGAACATGTTTTTACTGCGGTATTTTCTTCCTAGAATGTTATGATTTTGAGAAAAATCAAGAAACCCGTTTAAAATCCATTTTCCGGGGCACAGCTCGTAATGTAGTGGCGGTGGGTTTTCACCACTTATTATAGACATACCTTCCCCAACAGTTTTCAGCAGTCAAACCTTTTGTGCGAATTTTTTCTAATCAAAATTAGTATTTCGCTTGGGCTACGTGGCTAATATAATCTCATTTATCAATCAAATATGAATATGTAATACTTGGACGCGAAAGAAGTGTAGTATTAACGTGCCTTTGCTACGAAATGCCTTTAAAAAAAACTGCTAGTTAAACAAGTCCCTGTCACCGCCTCTCTTCTCCGAAGCGCCCTTTCAGTTCTTAAATTTCCCCGGAACACTCTAAACAGAGTCAGTCCGTGCGTGGGTACAAGTAGCATCCATGAAAGTGAAGATCGTGGAGATGATACCTTTAACGCTCGAAGAAAAGGTTGCTGCTGCCAAGTCCAATTTATTACCGACCAAGTCGAGATCTACAATAATCTACAACAAATTCTTAGAGTGGCAGAAATCATCGAGTTCAACATCATTTGGTGAAACGGTCTTATTAGCTTATTTTTATGAACTCAATGAAACTTAGAAATCATCCACGTTGTGGTCGTATTATTCAATGCTTAAATCGACATTACATGCAAGTGAATCATAATGTTGACATAAGTCAATACCATCAGTTAACTGCATTTTTAAAACAGATCGGTAAAGGATTCCCTAGCAAGAAACCTGCAGTATTCTCCCAAAAAACGTACACGATTTTTTGCGGATAGTGGCTTGTTGTACTGTATCTTGCTCATAAAGTGGCGCTTGTGATGTCATTTCAGTTTTCAATTAAACATACAGTACTTTTTTGTACTTATACTTGTTAATGGGTAGCTTTAATTTTCGGTGTGTCGGGCGCTATGCGGTGTGATGAATTGGCTCACGTTCCAACAACGGATGGTCAACAACAAGGCCCTGTACTAGTTGTTCGAGTACCCAAAACAAAAACTTACGTCGCGAGAATTTTCATAATTGATGAGCAACTGACTAGAATTGTGAATGACTTCCACAAACAGAGACCAGTGGACTTCAGTTCAAATACATAGATTCTTTCTCAATTGCCAGAGAGGGAAAGTAACCCGCCAACCGCGATTGGGAGCAATAAATTTTATCGTATGCCCCTAGATATCACCGGAGTATTTGAACATATACTAGTATGATATTGTATTATTTATTAGAATTTACTAAATCAAGTTACAAGCATCGCAAGCTGTTTCATTGAATTGTTGATCCAGGCCATTCCTTCCGAAGAACGTCCGCTACATTCCTCACAAATGCAAGCGCTAATTCAACTAAGTTGAAACGTCACGGCAGCTGGAAGTCCACCAAAGTTGTAGAATCATATATTGAAGATTTAACAGAATACAAAAAGAAAACGGCAAAATTGATAACGTCATATTTTATTGATTTGACTTGTTTTTCAAAGTTGGACTTGCATGATTTGCAAACTTCCAAAAAGCTGTTATCAATATTTCGGTTCTACAAAATTCTCAAGCATTTAACTCGCACAGTTCCTCAACCTCAATGCCAGGAAGTAGTAATATTTTAATTTCATATGAAATCAATTTTGTTGATATCGAATCACCAATTGATGCTGACATTCCACCAACTCATAGTAATAACTGTACTTTGAATTTAGACAATAATAAAATCCAACAATAGGCTCTGAAGAGTTACCAAATAAAAGTAATGATGGAATAGTGATTTTCATTATTTGAATCTGTTCGCGTTGAAACTAAAAGTTTTCAATTTCAGTCGATATGTTCTCATTTCGCTGTGAACATTAACAATAAAATTAATCTTGACTAGTACCATTCAAGGAAGTACCGGTTTTGTTTTTCTTCTTCAGGTATGCGAGCATGTCTTCATCATTCAGTAGTTACTTTCTTTGTTTTTATCCTTCAGACTATCTGTTATGTTATCAGAAAACGTGTTTTTTTTTACATGTGCCAAATTTTAGGCGTTTGCTAAAGTTTCATTATTTCGGTAAGTATTTGCAAATTTTGTGATTGTAACAACCTATCTAATAAATTGTATGCCTTTAAAACAGGCAAGGAGGGCAATAGCAAGAGGCAACTTCCTCCTCCCCAAAATTAAAAATCAACACGGTCAAGTAATAACCAATAGAGAAGAAATAACCAAAACGGCCTCGGAATTTTATCCAAAACTCTACAATATGCTGACTCCATAGGAGCGACCAAAGCTGAAGTCTGGCGCAAACACCTGTCCAACCTAGACGAACCCCCCAAAATCTCGTCGCGAGAAACGCTCAAAGAAATAAAGAAGTTAAAACCCAACAGGGCACCTGGGCCTGATGGGACTACAAACGAAATGCTAAAAGACTTCGGGGATATACTGGTGTATCCACTGCCCTCCCTCTTTGATGGCATTACCTCTTTAGGACAATCACCCAGACAATGGTACTTGGCAGAGATAATTCTCCTACATAAAAAAGGAGATAGGACTGTAATAAATAACTACAGACCGATTAGTCCATCGTCGAATATCTGCAAACTTTATATGAAAATAATCAAAAATAGAATTTACAACACACTGGATGCCCAACAAATAGTGGAACAAGTAGGGTTCCGTACAAACTTCAGTACAATGGACCATATCCAAACCCTAAACCAATTAGTGGAAAAAGCCAAGGAATACCAAATCAAAGTTGACTTGATGTTCGTTGACTTTAACAAGGCATATTTGACTCTCTATATCATAAAGCATTTGGACGCCTTTGACAAAACAAGGGGTACCTCGAAAAATTATTGAAATTTTGATTAATATTTATAACAATTCGGAAGCAGTTATTAAACAAGATAAATTAGAAGACAAAATCAAAATTAATAGGGGAGTCGAACAGGGAGATCCCCTCTCTCCCGACCTGTTTAACGCGGTACTGGAAGATGTGTTTAGTAACATGAACTGGGAGGAGAAAGGCATAAAAATCAGGGAGCTCCACCACTTCAACAAAATTAGGCACTAAACAACCTAAGATTTGCGGATGACATCGCCGTTGTATCAAACCTCATAGAAATTCAAGCTATCCTCACTTAATATTTTTGTACAGGGAAATTCTGCGTGCCCCTGGCTGCGTTGCATGTTTTAAAAATTTCTAGTTCCCAACTTCTTTTTCATTTCTCTTTGTGTCCATTTTTGAGTGTGAGTGAACTTGGTAATATTCCGTGTGCAGGGTGTGCCAATTCACTTTTCCTTCTTCTGTATTCCAGAGCGCTTTCGGCTGTTATGTCATCATCAGTGGAGAACCATTCATGAGACTTGTCTCTTGTGGTCCTGTAGTTATAGTCGAGAGTAGTACCGTATGGTAAACCTGTTTAGTCTTGTGCTCCTACTGGTTGTCTGTGATTATGCAGTCTATCCAATCAATGAGTGTTATTAGTTGTATGCTCTTATTGCTTGTCTGTGATTGTGCAGCCCGTCCAATCCACGGGGGTTATGTTATTAGTTGGAATAAGTTCTCACTTTGGAAGTTAGTTGTTGTGTTTATTAGGTTGTCACTGCTACCAACAATCGCCAAATTAATCGAAAGTCCCGTTAGTTCTGGGACAGAGCCTTAGTGTGCAGATATGAGGCGCCTTTTTTTATCCCCCCCCCAAGACTGTAACAGGTATTTCTATACAATTCGCACCGCCTTTGTTTATGGTAAATTACTGCGAGTTATTTTGGTTTCTTAATTTAGGGATGGCTGTTTATGTACAGTAAGTAATGCCGGTTCTGACTTAATCTGTCTTAAAAGCTTTTTTCTCGTTTTGATATTTTGCGAAAGTACAACACAACACCGCTGGCATCGGCACGTAAAAATAACTAAGGACGACAGCTTTCGTAATTTTTAAATCGCTGGAGGAGGCCTTTGGGTGGCGCGGTGGCACGGCCATTAAAAACTTCTTGCAGATGGTTTCCATTCCATCATCGGGGGCCGCAATTCGTCGTATTCATTTTAGCACTCTTCGTTCTTCCCGTTTGCCTTCCCAACGTTATATTTTTCGTTTCCGGTGGTACGATTTTTTGAAAAATGTTCTTTTTTTTTCTCTGTTCGTTCGTTCGTTGGCCGTAATTGGATCTGATTTACAGTTCATGGAGCGGCGGCGTTACGGAGGACTCGGTGACTTAAATTAATGCTGATATTTGAAACAAAACAAGAAAAAGAAAAAAAAAAAGAAGAAAGTATTTTTTCGGATCGCGATTTTTCCTTCACTGTAAAAGTATCGTACTTAATTTGATCGTAAGAGACCATCTCTTAACCCGATCTTTATTGCACGTTATTTTTCTGCGCTACAACTTCGCGAGAAAGAAAACGGGGTTGTGATATTTTTTCTCGATGATTTCGAACTAGTATTTATCTTCGTATAATTGAATCGCTTGCCGCGAATACGAAAAACGAATTAAATGTTTCCGGTTGAACAGACGAGGAAGCCCATGAAATGCGCGGCAGTGAGAACTGTGGCAGCCAGCGGCACTCAGCTTGATAAAGTAAAATGTAAGATTCGTATGTGCTCGAGGAAGAATACCGAGAACGGTTAAGAAAAAGATGCTTCTCCGTCATATTCAACATTAATTTAGCAAGCGACGAGAATCTTCCACCGACGATGCATCAGGTTCTTCTTCCTTCTGAGCCAAGGGAAGCAACGCAGATAACAATTTAAATGGTTACCATTTTCGAAGAGTAAACGTAATTAATTTTTCCTCCGGAGTGGATCACACATCCATCGTCGAGCGTACAGTCGCAGCTACAGCAGCATATCCTCCTTCCCTACCCCGCCCCCGCGTCGACGTTTCCATTTTCGCATCATCTCTTAATTGCGCCAGCGTAGCAGTCGAGGAGGAGGGAGAAAGCGAGACACAAAATAGAAATTAACGAATTCGAAGTAAACCGTCCGAAATTTTTATTATCGTTTCAGGGGCGTTACGACTGGGCATAGAATTTAATATTTTTCGCGCGAGCGAGCAATAAATTAACTGGAGGGGAAAAAATGAAAGAAATTTGCTTCTGTAAGCCGCTGCTGCACGGAGCCAGGCAGCCACTGCGGGTCAGGGTCAATTACCTGGACAGCAGTGGGGAAGATTTCCAGGTGAGGGAACAGGGTAGATCCGGCTACAGAAAACAAAGTTTAGAAAAAAAGTTTCCCAAAAAATATTGGATCCGCCTCCATAAGCATTCAACTGGGCTCTTTTTTCACTTTCCTCTCAACCCGAGCCCTGGAATTCGCCCTTTCAAGCATTACCTCAGAGACGTCGGGAAGACTGTCATGGCTGTCTTAGCCCTCTTCTCTTCTTGTCGGAAAATCGGCCGAGGTCGAAATGTAGCGAGTTGCTACGTGGGCTTGAACCCAGGACTTCCAGATTCCGAGACCAGCGCGTTATTCACTCGGCCAACCAGGTGCTGGAAGAGTTTCAAAAATCTTAATGAAGCATAGAATAGTCTCAAAAAGTTTCAATCATGTTCGTAAGAATCCTAAAGACGTCTTTAAAAAATGTAAAGCAGCGTTGGAAAAATCTCAATGAATCTCGATGAATCTTTAACCCGTCTGGATGATTTTAAAACGATTTTGTGTAAATATGAAAAAGTCTTAATTAGTCCCAAAAATGTCGAAAACAGTCTTTAAAAAGTTTAATCAAGTTAGGAATAGTCTGGAAATGAATCTCGAAAATCCTTGGAAATGATAAAAACTTGTTCAAACGTCTTGGAAAGTTTTAAATATAATTTAGAAGCTTAGAAGAATCTCAGAGTTCTAAGCCCATCCAAATGGATGTCCAAACGACTGAAACGAATTTAAAAGTATCTAAAACACGTAACATAGTATAGAAAAATATTTCAGCGATTCTAAAAGTGGCATAGGAAATATCAAGGAATCTGAAAAATTTTTAAAGAGTCTCGAGGCTTGGGATAGGGTTGACCGAGTCTGTAAGGAGTCTTCAACATCTCTTGAAGAATTTCAATAAATTTATGCAAGAGCCTTACATAAGTCTTGAAGAGTTATAAAAAAGTACAGAAGAGGCTTGAAGACGTTAAATAAATTCTTGGGTCATCAGGCTATATTTGTGCCCGGCCATCGGGAATTTCCCTGGCTGTTCGGTAGTCTTACCCCTCTGATTACGAAACTTTGTCTGAAAAAACTTATTCTGATTTGTTACTGCAAGCTCCAGTGAAGACCTCCATAAAGAAATCTTATCACGTTCTTACTGTGTTTTTTTATCATCAGGCGTGGACTTACCAAGAGACAAGGGAACAAATTCCCCCTGGCCTCGAAGAGCGTCAGGTATGTAAGTCTAGATGTAGCCTTCCGAAAGAAATCGACTAAACCTCAAAAGTGAAATTTTCAAATTGTTCCCCAGACTACTTCATCTTGCTGATCCACCCCTGTTGCTGATGCCAATATAATCAGTTTTCATAAATTTAGGTGATACCGACTGATAGTTTTGATAGCGTCTGAATTTTGTGCCAAGAAATTATGAAAAATAACTTACATTTTATTTCTACTGACGAAGCGACTACTACTGGAGCTGGGACAATAAAGGAAGAAAATCCATAAATCAAAAATTAAGAAACTTAGAAATAACAGATTCGATTAAGAAAAATGTTTGCAACTTACAGAGTTCATATTAATAGATAGACCACATATATTTGGGTGAGGGGACCCTTTTTAGGCCTCCAGTTGAATACTCTACAAATTTCCCTTGTTCCAGACCTGAGAGATGGTAATTCTTCGACAACAGGGAAAGGTGCACCCGGGGTAGTCTCTCAATTTGGGGTACTTCAATATCTCAGTTGGTAAGCAGCGAGATCTCTCATAATTTTTAATAAACTGTAGTCCTAACATAACCTTTTCATCCGGTACCATGAAATATCTGTAAATTTTCTCATAAAGCCAAAATAAAAAAAAATGAAATCGAGTGATCAAAAAGTTCAAAATGCTGTTATTAAAGCGATGTTTCATTAAAAATTTTGAATATTTTGCAACTAGTTTTCTCAGTTATCGGAAGAAATATACTTCAAACTCACGAATATCTCAGTAAAATGCCCAGAAGTAATATTTTTATTTACTTGTTTTTATGTTTCAAAACATGAAAGTGCCTATTTGAGGTACCCATGTTTTCATTCTGAGCTTAGTGGAAATGTTATTATTTTATAGAAATGGCCCGGCAAAACAAAACTTAGAATCATAAAATTATGGAATCTGCTGTTTCTGCCGTCAAAAAGCGCGAACTGGTGTACTACAAAAAGCGGCTAAACTGTTTCAAATGCAACAAAATACGTTAAAAAGGTTTGTATCTTAAGAATAATTACCTACGTAAAATACAGTCTCAAAATTAAGAAGGGAAGTCCTCACAAAACCATTAACTAAAGTGTTCAACGACATAACCGAAACTCAAGTCACACCTTCTCAATGGAAAACAAGAGAACATCAATAATTACCGCCTTATAAGCCTCACCTCAAATATAGGTAAAACCTTTATGAAAATCTTAAAATACAGAATAGTCACGTTGTTAGATGAAAACCAACCTACGAACAGGCCGCCTTTGGGTCTAGTTATTCCACAATCGATCATATCCACTCCGTAAACCAACTGTTCAAAAAAGCATAAGCATACATCTAGAGGTAAATGTACTCTTCATAGACATCAACAAGGCATTCGACACCATTTTCCACGTTAAAATTTAGAAAGTTCTCACATCTCAAGGCATCCCCGATACAATCGTGAAAGGCCTGCAAAATGTATACAAGAATGCAACCACATACGTTAAACTGGATGAAGAAGATAGGAAATTCGCAGTACAAAGGAGCGTCAGACAAGAGGACCCCTCTCACCAAATCTTTTTAACGCGGGAATAGAACATGCCTTTCGCAGCCTAGATAGGGACAACAAAGGAATTAGAATTCACCGAAAATATCTGAACAATCTTAGGTTCACGGACGTTATAATTTTAATAAGCAAATGCGCGAAGGAGTTGGGGGAGATGGCATCAGAGCATCAGAGCTAAAGCAGGAATGAGAAAAAGTAGAACTGACAATTAACCTCAGCATGACGAATTTTCTATCAACGAATGAAAATGAAAAATTAAGTTTAGACGACATCGAAATCGAAAAAGTGGACCAATTCAATTATTTGGGTTAAACGTTGACAGTCAGCAATAAATTTGATGCTGAAATAAGTAAGCGTATGAGAAACGGGTTGGAAAGCTTTTGGGCTCTCAAATACATTTTCAGAAGTAAAATGGGACTACAAACAAAGATCAAAATCTTCGATAGCTGTACGACTCCCTGCTTAACGTACGGAGCTCAGACTTGGGCCCTGACTAAATCCCAATTAAACAGATTACAAGTGACTCAGAACAAAATGGTAAGAAGCATCCTCGACATCAGATCTGAAGTCAAAAACACAAATAAGTTATAATACGCAATGACCAAAGCGGAAAAGATCACATAAAGTCAAAAAACTAAAATTCAGATCCGCAGGACACTTAGCCAGGAAAAAACACGACAAATGGCATAAAAGACTGACTGACTGGACTCCATACGGAGGCACGAGGGAAACGGGAAGACCAGCAACCAGATGGCGGAACGAAATTGACAGGAGAGTTGGGACAATATGGGGAAGGGTGCCAAAGAACAGAGTTTCGCGGGAAAGGTAGACGAGGCCTGCGCCCGCTAGTTGGGCGGGTAGTAATGATTATGTACAATCTAAGGCTATATAATAATAATGTACTGCTAGTAAACAATTCCGTTCCATTCATCGACTAGATTATTTTTAGAACATCGTTTTATCGGATTTAGTTGCTGTTAGGTATTGCAAGAATGTGGCTGGTACAGTTGCTAATATAAAAACAGGGCGAAAACCAATTTTTTCTGTTATAATGAAGAATACGCTTGTAGAGTACTGCTTGTAGATGGAAAGCAATTTTTCTGGTTCATCTAGACCTGATATTCGCCGATTAGCGTTTCGATTCGCTGAATTCAACGGTTTATCTTATCCTTTTAATAACAATAGTAATAGAGTCGGCCTGTCTGAAGTCTGAACCACTCAGGAAACATAATTTTTTTACGGCGCATTGTTGATAAGAACTAATGATGCTTCTCCTTCAGCCTACTTCTTATTAGGTTGGCAACCGTGTCGGTTGCCAGACCTGCCTTCTCTACTTTTACAAAATATTTCTTACCTCTAAGAAAAGTTGCGAAGAACTTTATTATGTCCAGTGCATAAAGCTCGGCTACGAAACATGGTAAGCAAGCAGGTAATATAAGTTAATTCCACTTTTCGTACGTTCAACAGCCAATAAATTCACGTCAATCATGTTATCCGTCAATAGGTAAAACATGGTTGAACAAGTTTCTGCTACGTCATAAAAATCAGATATCCATATGAGCTCCTCAAAATTTATCTTATACACGCGCCAAGAAATTTACATGAGAGAACGTGGATCAGTTTTTCAATATTTACGAACCTGGATTTGACAAAATAAGACGAAATCCGTTTCGGCTGTTCAACGTTGATGAGACCAGCTTCATTGTAGTTCAATACAAGACTGCAAAAGTGATTGGCATGTTTTGTATTTTTGATTTATAATAAAATATGTGTCTCACAATAATGTTTCTTTTTTGGGTAAATCACTAAAACACAACGCTATCCCATTGTTTACATGGAGCTAATTTGGGGTACCACCACAAATTAGGAACCAATTTTTTCAGAAGCTGTTCATAACCACCTTCTGAAAAAATTTAACCCTAAAGTTTTCACAATTTTTCCTGTTTGAACGCGGAGGAGATGAAAATTAATTCTTTACGAACCCATTCAACTGATTTCCAAAGTTACATCAATAAACTATTTTAGAAGATTTTGTAGGCGTTATTTTAAAAAAAGTACCCCGAACTTGGCGCCTCTCCCCTAATACCAATTTTTATTCCCATTAATCCGCCATTAGTTAATATTCAAGCAGTCTGAAGTATTGTAGGGGGTCTACTCGAATTGATGAGTAAAAAAATATGACTTTGGAAAACCTTTATCCAATTTTGTAGTAAACTCAGAAAAATTTTTGCTCGCTCCGATCTCTCACTTTTGTGTTGCTTCCCTACTATATGTTGGATTTAAAACATCACTCCTATTCTTTTTTTTTCTTCTTTTTTTTCTATTTCATTCAGGCCTGTAGCCAACGGGTACTAGGGGGGGGTACCCCCTAGTGCTTGCTGAAGCCCTCCGTGGCAAAATTTGGTGAATAAAAATAACGAATTCATTATACAAATATTTTTCTTGCTAGTTTTGTTCAATACTTTTCTTTCCACTACATTTTAATGTTTATAAACTTGGCAACACTGATTTTTAGGGACGTACCGATAAAATGGTAAGGGGACACCCCCCTTGTAGGAATTTTTCACTCAGCAGTCGGAAAAATTTGCCATTTTAGTTAGGCGGAGTTGGGAAAATCCAAGTCAAAAGTTATTTTTTTACTTTTTTTTTTTGCTTGCTTTGACACTTGGAAATTGAGTTGAGAAGTTGGAAAAATCCAACAAGTCAAAAGGTTTTTTCTTTTGCTTTGATAATTGGAAATTTTGAGTTGAGTCAGCATCAGTTGGAAAAATCCACTAAGTCAATCAAAAGTTTTCTTTTCTTTTTTTTTTTTTTTACTTGCTTTGACACTTAGGAATTGAGTTAAGAAGTCGGGAAAATCCAACAAGTCAAAAGGTTTTTGTTTTTTTTTCTTTGATACTTTGGAATTTTGAGTTGAGTCAGTTGGAACATTCACAATTTTGCCCCCCGCCCCCAAAAAACTTTTCGGTACGTCCCTGCTGATTTTGCTTCGAATGATAGACGAATCGTGTGTTTGTCTTTTTTATATGTGACGCGTCACAAAAAAAGGGCCAGAGTGTCCATCCAGCAGTTTCAGACACGCAGGTTTTTTCCTTGTGTCACATCACAATTCACAAACACAGTGGTAGGATCGCGATCCAGTTCACATTGAATATTACTGGCTAAATGCCTGAATAGGGCTGTGTGAGAACCGATAACTTGGTAAGTCCACAGTAATAGAATTTTTTTATTTCCAAAAGTTCAAAACTCTGATCGCTGTAAA
Source organism: Acanthococcus lagerstroemiae (assembly GCA_031841125.1). Taxonomy (NCBI): domain Eukaryota; kingdom Metazoa; phylum Arthropoda; class Insecta; order Hemiptera; family Eriococcidae; genus Acanthococcus; species Acanthococcus lagerstroemiae. The sequence goes on along the minus strand of CM063108.1, from coordinate 33,996,279 downwards.
AGTGTTAATCTTTTTTCACGCGATATATTTAATTTTTTTCCAATGGACTGTCGGTAAGTTGAATCGTCAGTTTTGATTATGAATTTTGAGGCCAAATTCAATGTTCTTATTTTAACGCTGTAAATTTGCTATTTTTCTTCCAGCATGTTTGGTTTATATATTTTAAACCTATTGGATAAGTGGCTGAAAAAATTTACGGTAAAATCCAAAAAAATGCGGCGATAATGATCCGACTCTAACTTCTTCGAATTCGAGCCTAACCAACGAACCTCCAGTTTCATCGAATGATTCGAATATACAGCCCAGCTGTTCTACCCATAATTCAGTGGCGTAGTAAGGATTTTCCCTAGGGGGAGGTAAAGTAAGATTTTCATAGGAGAAAAAGTCGAAAATTGAGATATTTTTTAAAAATCGCCGACATTAGAGGACTGTTTTATAAAAAATGAAGGTAAAATTACTACTCGAACAAAAAGTTGTTTCGAAAAAGCATGTTTTAAGGCGAAGAATTACTCATTCTTGCATATTACACATTCAATTTCAGGTGCCTGGGGGGCACTAGCCCCTTCGCCCCCCCCCAGCTACACCGCTACCTCGTAGAAATCTTCACATTATATACTATGTGTATCCTCAACCCCCCCTCCCCCCGTTAAACAGTCAGCACCACAGATGACTGGCTACGGTCCTAATTTCATTCATACTCGCTGGTTATTATTTACTTCTTGGCTGATGTCTGTAAAATAAACTTATGTTACTGTGGCAGTTCTTTTCCACGATTTAGATGACCGGTAGACACCCAGTATTGTATATTTATAGGACCCACACTATCACTTCAGCAGTTGCTTCACCGCTTTTCCTTAGAACAAAATTATTCGGACTTCGGACTGTTGAATTAGTTTTATTGTGCCTGGCGCATACCTGTAACATGGTATTCCGAAAGTTTGCAAAATCCATATTAAAAAAATTTGTTATGTATTCGAAAATATCTTAATAAGAAAATTATTCAAGGCACTCAAAATTCGTCAAATCCATTAACCTTCGGTACAACCCAGAAGGAGCTTTTCTTTTTCAGGGGTCTCCAAGTTTAAAATTACTGCGTTTTATCCACTGTACAGTCTTGAATTTTATTTGTATTATTTAATATAAAAGTGTGATTGGAAATCTCGGTGGGAGCAAATGCTCAACTACCCCCCCCCCCCCGACGACACCCATACTTACAAGAAAAACATAGTCCCTGCACAGTAAATCTGACTTCACTCTGGGTCTCTCCAAATTTAAAACTCCTGTTCTTCACTTCTGTCGGCTATTTTTTCTCAAGGTACATTATAGGCGCCTGAATTTCCACTCTTTTTCTGGTTTTCATTTCACGGGCTTGTGTTTTTCACTTTATGTACTTATTGGCGCAGGCAAAGATGGTTTTGTTCTTCTGTCAAGTTCAGTGAAACAAAGAACTAAGACCAATACATAACTACTAAATATATTATCTTTTATGTAATCCGCATGAAACAGCTTGTGACGTATAGAAAGCAGTAGCCGAAGGGTCGAGACAATATATTAACACGGCTAAAAATACCGCTTTTGTTTATCTGGAGAGTTCAGAAAAATAATGAAAACTGGTATTTTACTTCTGGGCATAATTATAAAATCTGCCAGTGCAGCTAGTTAGTCCACTTACGAGTATTAAAAGTCGGTACTTCAGTTGTTTATCTGAAAAGTCTGGAGGGGACGGCAGGAGGGTATTATTGCTGCTGTAGATTCTTTCTCAACCTACTGGACATAATGGGCATGCATTTATTGGCACGAGAAAAAAAATGAATACACGTCAGTATGATAATACTCATCACGGGGGAAAATGTAGAACAAGTCCAAAAAAAAGGTATACTTTCAGAAAATATAATGAACGAGAAGTAAAAGGAAAGAACATCTGCGTTATAAAAATTTGCATGGGGAAATAAATGGAAGGAGTAAAAGGAATGTTAGTAGTAAAATAGCGCAAGCCAAATAGCATTTTATCGAAAAAGTAATCTTTCCAAATCAAAAAGCAAAGAATTATTTTTGAAAACTTCAGTATGTTTGGAGTGAATAGCCTTGCATGGATGCGAAACTTGGACCACATAGGGAAACCAGAGAAGGATCGAAGCTTTTGAGATGTGGTGCTATAGGTGCATACTTAGTATCAAATGGACGGATAAAAGTACTTAACAGAGTAAAAGGTAAAATGGATATTTGGGATTGTCTGAAGAGAAGAGATAAACTAATAAGGCATAACTTGAAGCACCCAAGAATAATATCATACAGCGACTGGAAGGAGAGGTGAAAGGAAAGAATTGGATGGGTTGATAAAGATTCCAATATATTCAACAGATTATCGAAAATCTCAAATGTCAGAGTTATTTGGAGATGAAGGAATTCGCACAAGATAGGGAGAAATGAAGAGCTAAATAAGATGAATATGACTTAATGTCGTTGCCGCACTTTTATACGTCGTCCAACACCTGACGGGCATTTTTTTGAAATGCTGTTATACCATTACTTTCTCGTGAGTTGTACATGTCGTGCAGTATTTCTTTTTCTCATTTCCCGACATAAAGCCACTTCAGTGAATACAATATATATTGATTACTGCTATGACAGGAGTCCATGGCTTTTGATATAAGTACGCATCCGAGGTATCAATAGGTATGAAGGTGGATACATGCAAAACAGGAGGTCAAAAAACGTTCACCCCTAAACATTTTCTATAGAATTTCACGCCGCCAACTATATGATAAATCTGTCTCGTATGATTTCATTTATTCGAGCGCATACAAACGTGTATAAATGAAGATAGCGTAAGTATATGACTGCAAAATAAAAAATACACACGCATACGTACGCCGAAGTTGAAAATACACACGTCACCGTGTAGCCAAAAAGAACTCGTGTGCGACGTAAAAAATGACTTTCAACATCTCGTGCGCCGTTGAAAGTAAAGACGGTGAGGAAAATATTATGAAAAATGGATTCCAAACCAAATGAAATGAGTTAGGAAAGTTATGATACCGTCTGCGAATAAATTTTGCAGATGTGAAAGGAAAAATCGACTGGTGAGAAAGAGAATGATTTTTGTTCGTAAAGCAATGAACTAGATAAATATCAACGAATCAGCTAGATGAAAAGTATGAGCTGTCCATTACAGGTTTTCTTTTGATCTGAGCAGCAGCAAAGGAGAGGGATATTTGCTGATGAAAAGGAATACCTGCAGGCAAAATTCCATTCGGTTGTACCGTTACAACAACTTAGAACGAACTATAATCTTAAAAGGGTATTTCATCATCTTATCTAATACATATTAGGTGAAATAGTTTCCTAAATTTTCAGACCACGCAAGTTGACAGGTAAGAGTCATCCTCGTTAATGGATCCACGAAAACAACAAACTGCACCAACAAGAGACTAAATTAACTTCAAAGTAGGTGGAAACGGTTCACTGTTCGAAAGTGATTAGAGCCGTAATCGTCGATTATTATCAGTGGGTATATTAAATAGGTATAATATGATACTGCAAGAAGCCAATCAGCGTAGAACGTAAGGATAATGAAGACATAATATATAACAGAAGAAGTAATGCACCCGCGGGAAACATACCGTGGAATAATGAAAGATATATCACAGACCGGAAGCAACAACTGATTTGGTAACATATTAAGAGCGTGAGAGATGAAAAAGATTGCCAACTAACAGGAAATCTCTGATACAGGTAAACAGGATAAGCATACAGTTTGCAGACGGTAGAGTGCTGTGTGCCAGCTATCAGCTATGAGTAGTGTGGATTTTTCAGAAACTATACGAGAAGTGTTCAGTCTGGATCGGAGCGATGGTATTCCAAATAAATTTTAAAAAAACGAAAAAGTATGTTGAAGACGCATGAATTGATCAATCAGTAGTAAAAACAGATCTAACCGAGAGTACATACTAAGACATGGACTGAAACTGAACTCAACGGATGTCCTGCCAGGCCGATCGAGAGAGAATAAGAAGAGTGAGTCATGGGAACAAGAAGAAGGGCGTGTTTAAGAAAAGATCACGTAAAGGAAGTACAGGTATGCAGATGACAAAAGATGTTCCTAAAACGCTCACATTGCGCTTCTCAGAAAGTAGCTAGGTAGGACAATTTATACGAAAATGTACATTGGAAAGGTGAGAGGGTCACCACAGTAGCATCGCTATTCCGGTTTTCTGTTTCAAAATAACTAATTCACCAATGCACTTTCAAGAAGAAGACAACTGTAGTGGCACCTCACAAACTTGGGCCTCCACAGAGAAACAGAACATGAAACCTGTCACCACCCAGATAGTCATAGAAAGGGTAATGATCGGAGTAAGGAGAAGGGACAGGCCGACCAACAAATGGGCTAGGGCGAATCCAGGGATCAAGGATTGTAGGTGTATTATGAAAAAATTGAAATTTGACTATGCCGGGCATGTTGTAAGAAGAAAATGAAACAAACGGGACAGAAAAGTATTAGTCTGGATACCAAAAGGGCCAAAAACGAAGGTATGGAGACAAAAAAGAAGGACGAACTGAAGCAACATGCAGGCACTACGCGGGAGAGGGATGCCAGAGTAAGGGGAAGGTGGAGAAAAAAGAGGAGGAGACGTATGCCCAGCAATGGGCGCACTAAAATAAGCATGTACTACACACTACTCGTCACTGTATTTATTCAACTTAAATAAATGGCTATATATTGAGTGGCACTCCAAGTCATACGGAAAATTTCGCGTCCTCAAATTTCTTCAATATCAATTCAAACACAGTGCTGCTAGACCCAAAACTGGAACTTCACAAGGATGCTCCATAAGCAGCTCATTTCCAACATTCATCCTCACAAATGCTCATTACCCCTACCGGGTTTTATATTTTCGTGATACATCAACGAACAGGTGAGCATGACATAGATAAACAGGTAGACAGACAAACTATCAAAATGCAGTACGCCCAAAACAATTCTAGAAGAGCCTTGATGAATCGTATGGAGGCTTGCACTGCTTGGCAGGGAAAAGAGTGCCCTGACACAATGAGGTACAAAGAAGAATATACCAATCCACGAAGAAATGAAAGAACAATTTTCCTTCAGCCTCTAATTCTCAAATTGCTTACAGGAAAGGTAGGAATTTTAAAGACAACAATTTCACTATTTCACTACAGGTGTAAATTAATGGAAGAGCGAAGTGATAACACATCACAAAGCAATGCAAATGTAGCCTAGGGCATACAGCAAAAGGATTGATTGGGGAAATAGATATTTCTCCGCTGTGTGTAAGTCAACATTGTTCCCTTATTTTACCCCGCCTAACCAGAGAGCAAAATTACCCGCTCAACTTCTCGCCAGGTAAGAGCTGGTGGCTAGGTCTATAAGGGGATGCACGACGGAAGAGGGGACATTTGATTACTAGCAGAGATACGAGTTCGAAACAACAGAAGAATATGTTAGGCGTTTTATGAAAAGGTACTACATGTCGGAGAACTTGTTTTTAATAAAATCTAATAGAGCATAAATGTACTTGCATCTTTACCGGCTTTATACAAACTGAAATAAAAAACAGCTCAAATTTGAGTATGTAAAATCTTAATTTTGAGGAAAATGCGCGTGAATTTTTTGAGATTCGCACGAGAAGTATTAAGTCCGGACCGCAGTGAAGGCATTCGAAATCAATGAAACGGGAGTGTGTAAAAAGCGCGTGTAACGATTGACCGATAGTAAAAACAGTTCCGACTGATAAAGCTGAAACATAAATTCAAATTGTACTAATGTTCTGCCTGGCCGATCGAAGGAGAATAAAGAAGAGTGAGTCATGAGAGTAAGAAGAAGAACGTGGTTTTGAAAATATCACGTACCAGAAATACAGGAATGCAGGAGAAAAAAGACGTTTGTTAGACGCTGGTATCGTGCTACATCTTAGGATTAGGAAATCGAAACTCTTCATGGGCTAAAGACAACAGAGGGATTTTATATCGATTCGCAGGAGGAAGTTTATTTCGATTCAAATGAAGTTTACAAAAATTTTAGGAAAGGTACACCCACAGAAGCGCAAATAGGGCTCAGAACTGTGGGGGTGGGCTTAAGCCCCCTTACTATGAAACAACACCACTCCCTGCATCATTTTCTTTGGTAATCTTTCAGAGTTGGGGGGCTATTTAGAAGTTTGGGGGGCTAAGCCTCCCAAGTCCCCACCTATTTGCACCTATGCATACCCATCCACCCGCAAGTGACCCCAGTGTTTACAACTTGGAGCGAATAATGAGATTCTCAAGACCGACTAAACTAACATTAAACAGCCTCTCTTATCTTCTGCGGTGATATTCAGCACCCGTGTTCATCACAACCCTCAAGGTCAATACATACCAACCAAAATTGCTCTTCTACCAAATAGCCTCCAAGGTAGATTCTGATAATTTCATTCCAACCAGTAAATAATATTTCGGGTATTTTTTTCAGCCAACCAGAACACCAGGTTTGATAGTTAGCAAAGGTGTGTACCTATTTTTTACACTCATTCCGCAGTTTTCGCGGAACTTCCAAGTGATTTCAAGAAACTTAAATTCTAAACATTTTCGGCGTTTCCATTTCCGTCTCGAGCTACAAATAGCTTTGGTTGTTAAGATTTTTTGAGCATAGATAATAAGCTCTTTGATGAACCCGGGAACGCGAATCATCGTGAGAATAAAATTAAGAAGTTACGAAAACTGGGAGAATCCGGAAAAATAATGAAATTTGAATAGAATAATTATTCTCTTAATCCAAGAGCGAAGAAAAGTCTAAATGAAGACCGGCAACAAGGACAAAAAACAACTGAGAGAGCCGAGAGAGTAATTAGTATGCAAATCGTAACACCAAATACTTTTTTTTTTTTTTTTTGTTAAAAAAATGCACTTAACTTTGAATGCAGTAAGTAAATTTAGGTGATCCTCGAGGGTGTTTTTAATTTCTGATAGCTAAAATGATAAACTCCAGAATTGTCGCACGAAACTGACCCTAAGTTTTCCGCTTGGCTGAAGAAGTCGAGTTTCTCATTTATCTCGAGTAAAAATTAAAAAGTTTTTCAATTCGAGAAGATTCCAATCACGAAACAGAAGCGAGACGTTTTACCTTACAGGTTCCGCGACTATTCGTTTTCGTCTTTTTTTTCTTTTTTTTTTTTTGTCTCTCTCTTTTAAAAGAAAGAAACTACTTTTCTTCGGCTAGTTCAAGATACAATAAATTGTGAAGTATAAGTTTTCATCAGTTATCGCTTTCATTTACGAAGCAGTATTAAAAGCGATGGTTTGAAAATGGCGATTAGGATTTGAATTTTCTAACCGCACGGGCGATCGTATTCTTGAAATTCGAACACGAGAGAGGTAGACTACTTCTGCACTTCCTTAGAAGAACAAGAAAAGGTTGAAAATTATTAAACCCGCTAGTGAAACGTGACTAGATACAAGGCTGTAAATTTATGTGAGGTTATGTCAACAGAGTGAGACTCATCTATATGTATATTATTAGTAAATACTCTGAGCGAACATTCAATTCATTTATGTTAACTCGCTTATAATGTTTGGTACGTATGGGCAATTGCAGACTACTTGGTGAATCACGGCTTGAATTATTACCGATATTATTTTGGGTCGGACAATGACTACTGATTTCTTATTTCAAATGTGTAACCAAGATGCAACTGGTCAACCCACAAGTCGACTATCGAACCTCCCTGGTACAATGCGGAGCTAACCAAAGGTTCAAAACAAACTAAGATTTTCGATTTAAAACACTCTCACTCTACATACTTCATTCGAAGTTTGCAATCGAACGAATTTCTGTAAATACTACGAAAGCTCCAGCGAATCGAATGAGAAACAAATCTGACTGATCGCGAGTTGGACCAAGCAAACAAAACATTTTCTTAGCAGATTCTTTCACAGGTTTGAAAAATGAGAGGAAACTGCAAATAAGTATCTGCTCAGTTCGGACTTCAGCATGCTCGAGCTCTCGAATTTCGTCGATACTATTTGTAAACACAGAAAGGGAAAGAGAGTCAGCTTGATTCCATTTTGGTCATCAGTGATTGTAAAACTGGTCAGCCTGATTCCACTTCGTTCTCATCTTTATCTCATTCGCGAATAAAGGCAACTTTAAAATTATCTTCTTTTTTTAATGAATTAGTCATGTTCGTTGTTATAGTACCATAATTCATAAGTTCAACTTTAAAACTTTCTTCTTTCTTTAATGAATTAGTCATGTTAGTTGTTAGTAGGTACCATATTACTATTTCTTTCTTTTTCTTTTATTTGTAGGCTATGTTACCTTTGATTGAAAGATGATATTTCTTACAAGAGTCTACGAAAAATTAAAATATAAATTTTTATATTGTAATTCTCAGAAATTTCCATTCATTAAATTTACGAGTAGCTTGAAAATCCCTGGTAATATGACACCCATCTTTGTATGATGTTGTTTTTGAGCTTAAAGCTTGGAAACTTAAAATATTACTCATTCCCTGAAATTGGCACACCTGTTAAAATGGTCTGGGTTCGCCAGTGAGCTTCGCATTCGCCGACATGTACAGGAAACCCAAAATTACGAATTCTGAGTTTACCGCAGAAACCAGAAACCAAGAAATGCTGCGGATTTGTTCACCAGTGAAAATATGACGGGGTAATTTTAAAATTCATCAACCTGCTCCGAATCCTCTACCCGCTAATTTACCTGGCTAGTTTGTTTATCGTTTCAGCCAGCTCAAAATTTTGTAGTATAATATAGAGTTACGCACACGAAAATAAACTCGAATTACGTGCATACGAGGGCCAAGGAAGTCTCCTCTAACAACTGCAAAATATAAGGCAAATTCGGGTCACCGATGAAACGTAAACAAGAGAAGTCGGTGCAGCACATCATTGCAAATTTTTTGCACTTCCAAGTTCCAGCTTATTTCTACGTTTTATGTTTTGTATTCGGCGTGCGATATAAAAAACAAAAAACGGTAAGCCAAGATTTTTTTTTAAATTTGGTTGTGCAACATGCTTCAATCTCTTGACATTCAACAGTACCGACACCGTGAAACTGTCGATACGCATTTATGTCTCTAGAGAGACAGACTCGATATAGAAATAACTTCGTAAACGAGCCGAAAGGGTCTCGTGTTTTATTCACCGAATCATATATACGGCGCAGTTTTCGGCCTTCGAAAAAGGTCACAAAGTGGCGACGGTTTCAAATTTCTTTTCCGGTCGGTACTCAAGTATACTAGCTGGACATCGGGACTCGAAATCACAATACATCATGGTTTGGCTAAAGACTTCCCAGATTCATTAGAACTCCTTTGGCATTCTGCAGGAGTCGTGCGGATCCTGACGAGCTGCATTAGGACAAGTTAAAATTGTAATAGACAAATGAAGTCTGCGCTGGAATTGACTCCGACTTCTTTAAGGTTCAAGCGGGCTCAATAAGACTCCGTTAAAGCCTGGTGGAACTCTTTCAACCTCTGATGAATCTTTTAGTACCTGTTAAGAAGAGCTCACATTCTGTGGAGACTGATTCGAAATTCGAACTCCTCAAGAACTCCTCAAATACTTTCTCAAGGTTCAGTTTACGCTCGAACTCGATTACAGCGCACTTGTACTTTTGAAATTTCGCTAAGGCTTTTTTTTTAAACTACAGTTAGCACTGTGTCCGGAGGCCGACGATTGTAGCGATCATATCTCGCGGTTCACCCGGCAGATTAGTCAGGGTAATTTGTCATTATTTTCTCCACCGTTTGTTGTGATCAAGTATTTCCTGCGCTGTGCTGAAAATGTGATTAACTTTTTCTTTTACAAACTTTTTCAGCTTACAATTCGTTTAGGCACTTCCACGGCTCTGCTAAGACCTGTTCAGACCGTTCATTAAGACTTCACTAAAACTCGCACAGATTCTGGAGCGATTCCTTGAGATGATTATATGGCTCAGCACTCTCCGCTCATGCAAATTCCATTTCTGCAGAAGTTCTAGCGACCTCGTAAACTCGGTATAGACGAATATATGATCGAAATGCGATTTCATACTCAGATTACAGTTATACGAAATGCCTTATTCGAATCGGCAGCTCAAATAATCCGCAGGTTAGTACCAACTTAAGAGTTTTCATTACAGGCTATTTACCTAATCGCTGCAAAACTCTAGTTCCCACTCCTATCGGGGTGAGAATAGCGCATCAAAATAGCTATGTCCTGGCTCCAAATTTCGGTCATGAGACCAAGTTAGAAGCCTTAAATCTGTAAGAGCCGACGGGTTTTTCCCCTGGAAGATTTCACTTCCATAACTGAAGAACAGAAATCCAAGTAATAAACATTTAGCTTAATTGAAATAATGATCACGCTATGGAGCTGCACGGAACTGTCTTCCTATGCCTCAGGACTGCCACGAGATTCCAGAAATCTGTCACTAGGTGCTGTGGTACTGTGATTAGAGGATTAAACATCCCACGTTTGCGACTCTTTTTTTGGAACGGTCCAGAGAAGGATTGTTTCGTGTAGCCTATCAGCAACATACAATACTCTACAGCAGCCCTCTTCAAGTGGCGGCCCGCAAAAAGTAAACTCATTTCAATTTCAAAGCTTACAGTCGTAAGAAAAATATACAGCAGGGGCTGTTTTCCAGAAGAATTGCTAGCTTTACTACCAATGGCAGGGCATACTACGGGTTGTGATATTTTCCAAACTATTGAGAAATTCTTTTTCATGACAACGAACTTGATCTCAAGAAGATCTGCCTGCTGGGAACTGACGGCGCCCCCTCTATGGTGGGCAAGATAAGTGGTTTCGTGCAGAGATTGAAAGAAGTAGCTCCTACTGTGCAGTCATTGCACTGTATCATTCATCAGAGTGTGTCTTATGTGCTAAACTTTTTGGGCATTTTAAAGACATTATGGAGAATGTCATTAAAATTATAAATTGCGTCAGATCGAAGTCCAGTCTTCAACATCGACTGTTTCGCAACGTCTTACAAGACGCATCGGCAAAGTACACAGACATTCTCATGTATAATGAGGTGCGTTGGCTCAACAAAGGTCAAGTTTTGGAACGGTTTATGTGGTGCGTTTCTACACACAACGACGATGAAAGAGCTGAAGATTTCGTAGAACTACTTGGGATCACGATTTCATGCTCGATGTTGCATTTCCCGCCGATACTTTTCATCACACGAATGGTTAGAACACTCAACTACAGGGAAGAGGTCAATGTATCATCGATCTAATTGAGAAAGTGAGCACATTTCAAAAAAGGAAAACAGGTTTTATTTGCTGACTTGCAAGGGATATTGATACATTTCCCAATAATGCGAACCTTCATTGAAGCTTCGGAGGATGACGTCAATATCATCCCTCTTATTATGACTGACTTCTTATGTGCACTACAAGGCAATTTTGCAAATCGCTACTCAGACATCAGCATCGACAAGAATATTATCAAATTTGTGAAGAACTCATTTACAGGGGGAGTAACCGATAAAATGAGTAAATTTTTGCGATTTCCCGGTCTCCACATTGATGAAGGGAGCTTCCACATGGAATTAATAGACCTGAACGAATCTTCCGAACAGAACGATCGTTTCGTTCCCAACGAGTATTAGCAATTTTGTGCTGATATTGATTCGACTACGTACCTTAATTTTTAAAAAAATTGATTTTTTTTTTTGACTATGTTTGGTTCCACGCACGCATACGAATCGGCTTTCTCTCACATTAACGCAATCAAATGCAACTCAAGAACAAGTTTGCAGGACACTAAACTCGAACATTGTCTTAGGATTGCCCTGAGACAAATTTTTCCAAGATAACACAGAATATGAAATGTCATCAGTTTTCACATCAATGCACATGTAATCATGTATCGACATAGTGTTTCTTCACGATCAGCCGATAATTTTGTTTTCTGTTCTTCCTGAAAAGCCATCATTTATTTTGAAAATACTCTTTTGTACAACAAATGTCTCTTTGTTTTTCTAAAAAACATTTTCTGACACGCCCAAAATTCTTTAACGACAGAGCGGCCCCCGACATCTGAAATACTTGAATAGTTCTTGTTGGTATGGAGTTAAGGGGAGGGCGTTATACTAGACAAAATTACCTTTCGAAAAAAACTTTAACAGCTCTGCAGCGTTACAGAAGAATTTTTTTCGGAATGTTGAAGTTGAGGAACGGAAAAGCTGTAGGTATTTTGAAAAAAACGCGTGTGAAAGTTGGTAATGTGATCAAAAGTAAAAACTTCCAATGAGGGGGGGAAAAAAAGAACCTGGTGCCTTTCTGTCTCTACGCATTTCATACTCTGGATCTGGAATGAAGGGAAATATCGGATAGGCCTCCTAATGCTATCCAAAACATTAAGAATCCAAAATAAATTTCGATTGAAATTCAGAAAAACGGCTCTACAGTCGAAACTAAAAACGACAAAGTGGGCCATTTCGATGGAGACGTACACATTACGGTGATCGGAAAAGACTGAGAGGACATTAAAATTTTCTTTCAGCCTTCAAGGTAGAGGAGAAAAAAAGAACTCTGAACGAGCATATTTTCCAGATCTTATAGATACATCGATTCAAAGCCTGTACAGAAATAGAACAGAATTACTAAACACACCTAACAGATTTAATCAGGAAGAAATCGAGTTGAAATTGGCGAGCAAATTAATAAAATCAAGAATCAGGGAACTCAGAACGGAAAGAGAGAGACAGGTGATACAAGAAATCTGGAAATCTCAAAAAATACAAATACAATTAAAAAAAGGAAAAAGCAACAGGAAAGGATTGGTTAACGTGTCTAACTGGTGGTAACGGAAATGAAATTTACGAAAAGATGGGAATATATAAAATAGCCTCTGACTTTCACAGGGAACTCCGCAAAACGAATAATAAAACAATATTAACAAAAGGAAAACGCACAAGATGAATAACATCGAGCTTTTCAACGTAAAATAAATAAAATTCATAATAAAAAACTAAAGAAAGAAATAGCCCCAGATCACGACCAAATTTTAAATGAACAAATTATGTACAAAAGTCACGAACTAAACAGAGTAATCACAGAACTAATTAACTTAATAATAAAAGAACAAAACGTCCTGCGAGATTGGAAGCACTTAGATACGATCCTCATATTTAAATAAGGAGAAAACCACAAAATTAATAACTACAGAACAATCAGCCTGAGCCCTGTCCCAGCAAAGGTATTTTCAAAAGCCACAGAATAGAGGATAAGAAGAATTCTTGAAGGTTTCTCCAATATAGACCACCTACTATGGTCAATCTATTGATCGAAAATGTCTAGAATACCAAGTCGACATCCACCTCCTGTTAATAGATTACACAAAGGGCTTTCGACACAATCACCACGAATATCATCCAAAAGCGCTGGAAGTTCAAAGGGTACGACAAGCTACGTGAACATAATCGCAGGTATGTATACGGATCTAAAGGCCAGAATTCAGTGACGTGCATTCCAGACAAACAAGGTAAGCGCGGCTTACCCTGAAAATTCCCGAGAAAATACATTTTCATGTACAATATCAGCTTCAACTTGTAACAAATAAAAGATAATGAAACATCGGGTAAAACAGAGCCTATATTGACACTTATGACGCTTACGCTCAAGTATATAATAAATTCACGGGAGATGAGTTGAAACAGAAGCAGATACTGTTCGGCGTTCAGCAATTCTTGTACATGTATATTATTCGTATAGGCATGCGTCGGATCTAACGCTTCCTTTCCATACTACACGTAACACTGCACGACTAACGCTCCACCCCCGTGTTAATTACCAACACAAAAACACACTAGCATATTCAACGCGACGAAACCTGTAGGTTTGGTTGCGTTCTGAAAGCCCTTTGAGTTTGGCTTGGCTCGGCTTATCTACACAGGAATATCGAACTTGACAGTGAAACGTGATTATGTTCTTTTACTAGTCAACGCGTTATATGTTTAAATGCTCCGTTTATTTTTGTGTTGTTTTTTTGCCCACCAAATGCGTATTCGAGATCTTATTGAAAACCCGTTTTCGCGACTTACCCTTAATGAACAATTCAGAATTACCATTTTTTTAAACTGGGCAAAAGAAAGGTGGTTCGATTTTTACTAGACATTTTCACGTATCGCAATATGAAAATATTTTGTGGTTAACCCATTGTGAAGATAGTGGAAAACTGTTTTCTTGGCCATGTTTATTATTCGTCACAGAAAAGGAAAAATGCATATGGAATGACCCTACACAGGGATACAACAACTTGAATAATTTTTGATCAATGCCCTTTTGTAGTATTATGTTTCATACTCTTATTCTGATTTTTACTTTACCTCTACGCTCAGGTACGTACCAATGGGAGGAGGCAGTACACTCCCCCCTCCCCCGGTAGGAATTTTTCACTCAGCAGTTGAGAAAATTTACCATTTCAGTCAGGCGGATTTGGTTAAAAAACAACAAGTCAATCGGTTTTTTTTTGGTTTTTTTTCCGCTGCAATACTTGAGAATTGAGTTAAAAATTTGAAAAAATCCAATACAGATTTTTCTTTTTGCGTTGATATTTCGAAATGTTGAGGTAAAAGTCAGTTAGAAAAATCCAACAAGTTTTGAAAGGTTTTTTTTTTTGGGGGGGGGGGGCTCTGATCATTGGGAATTTTGAGTTGAGTCAGTTGAGATTTTCATAATTTTTGCCCCCCCTCCCCCCAGGAAAAACTCTTCGGTACATCCCTGTCTACGCTTATTGCTTACCTCATAGAAAAACTCACCGCACGCCACTACCAGAATTGCAACAGACATAACCGGACCATGTTTGGATATAAATAAAAGGAGTCAGGCAAGGGGATCCTCTATTCCCCATCTTATTCAATTGTTTGCTTGCGAGGAAGTATTCAGAACCATACACTATGGAAAAAGGTACTTAGTACAACCGGAGACTTCCTCAGCAACCTTGTTTGCGAACAATATGATATTGATATCGGACAAGGAAGACGAATTTGGAGTTGGTAAAACAAAGCAGAGACGCGGTCCTGGAAATTAACGAAGAAAAAACCAAAATAATTTTGAGTAAAATGAATAAGAGTCACTGGTCGCTATGAAATTCTGAAATTGAAGTCACTCGTAACGCAACATACACTTAAGTGGAAATTTTTGTACCCTACTGATGATAAAGGCTAATGAATGAATACATCGACTATGGGACTAAACAAAACGAGTTTTGATATCTGCATGTCAGGGGGCTGTTTTTTAACTGGAAAATAATAACAAAAAGAAAACATTTGGTATTTTACGACACACATAGCAATTGTCAACAACCAAAACCCTGTTTTGAAACTTCTCGAACCATCTAAGGAATAAAGAATAACCACTACGGCCATGTGTCTCCAAATAACTACATTCTGTCTCATCAGTTGTTCGGACATGAATACTGAAGGGGAGTGGGTAAAAACTTCTAAAACATGTTGTTGTTGTTTTCTATTTTCAAGATCAACCCAGCTGAAGAACTTGCGTTTTGGCGCAACAAATTGTGAAAATTTTCGTTGAAGAATATTAAAATGTTCCCATGGTGCAAGGAGACTGGAGTTCTGAATGACTTTGGCGATATATTTCCGTTTAAAAACGGTTTAGGTCGGTTCACAAACCCAACCCCACACCGCGGCTGTACCCAAAAAGCGCGAAAATGGAAAATGTGTAGATGAAAAGTGTAAAATAGAGTGACCGAAGAACGCAAAAAGGGTACCGAAATCAATTGGGAAGTTAACCAAAAGTACCTATACTATTAGTAGCCCTGCTTCTACAAGGAGGGGATAATTTAACTCGTTCATATACAAAACGTGTAGATGTGGAAGGAGTTACCTTTGAACACCTTTGGCGTGTTATAAAAATCGTTTTCGAAAGAAAGTTGGCTGAAATAATTTCAGCAATAGCACTGAGCTATTAGGATAAAAAAGAATTACCTCTATGGGCATTTTTTAAATTAAATTACGTTTGAAGTAAACGAATAGGGAAGCTGAAATAATCTCCCAGACGTTTCCAATGTGTTGAGTGTTATTTAATTTGTGTTAATGTGTTACATTAGCGCTATATAGGCAATGTTAACTTCGCAATGTACAAAGAGTGCCACAAAAGAAGGCAGGAGAATGAACGAAATGCGCAAAGTATAATTTATCGTGGGGGGGGGGGTGAAAGAGGGACATCCCGAAGGGAGGGAGAGAGAGAGAGAGAGAGAGAGAGAGAGAGAGAGAGAGACAAAATATTATTAGCTACTCACTGGCCTCTTATTCTTCTGAATTGTACTGTCCTTTTCGTACCAAAGATTTTATTTTGCAAAATAGAGTAACTGGGGGCAAAAAGTGGACACCAATTTCTGGGGTAAAACTTGAACCGTCTATATATCTCCGGATTTGTACTCTTAAAGGGAAATCTTGACGCTACAGTGTTGCTTGAACCGTAAGAGAAGTGTTGAATATCTTCCCTATTAAAATTTTCAAGAGAATTTAAAATGAAAAAATACAAATTTTTCTCTTTAAAAAATTATATTTTGCAGGGGAAAAAGGTAATTTATTCTAATTCCTCATTCATTTTCCAATATTTGTACATGAATCGATAAAACCAACTATCAGCATTCTTCCTACATAATTGAAAGCAAAATATAATCATTTAGGACTTGAAAAAGTTTTAAATCCTCTGGGGGCAGATATTGAACACGGTTGGGGCAAAAAAGAAACTACTCTGGGGCAAATAGTGCACCTGTTAATTCAGTTTTGGGGCAAATGGTGAACGTGTTAAATAATTAAATTTCATGAAATGGTTCTTATGAATAATCATGGAGCCCGCATTCTTATTTTGAAAACAGCTTCAAGCCTCCCAGTATGCAAAGTTTAAATTAGCAGTAATCAATCGCGTGGCGTTAGGTGGCCTGTTTTTGACTGTTACTAGCTGGCAGGACTGAGAACTGCAATTTCTATTCTTTGTTTCATACAAATATCTAGGAATATGTGTTGGTCAATTTGCGATAAAATTTGTCAGACTTCCTTACGTCACCAAAAAGAAGAAAGAAGAGGGCAAGTTGTTTGTTGCGAAAATCGTGGCGGTCAACAGCGAAGAAGTAACTTGCTTATTTATGAGGCATGTTCCAAATCGTCCAAGTTTTCATTTTCCTCAAATACAGGACAAAATGACGATTGAGAAGGCAAAAGTGGTATATGTTCTTCAAAATTACGCTTACCGTCGTGGCTATTTGACTTTCCATGAAAATTGTAAACAGATAAACTTATTACTTCAATAATTTAACAATATGAATTTTACGTTCCTTTTTACCCCATGGTGTTCACTCTTTGCCCCTTTCGCTGAGGTAATTAGTGAACAGATAAGATTTCGCGCTACCTTCCTGCCTTGTTTGTGTAGAGGGTGCTGGAGTGGGAGATATCATGTTGTATTTTACATCGTTCGAATCATAATTTCCTTTGCTGTAGCACCGCGATAGTCTCCCCGTCATCATTATCATCTCGTTTTGCAAAGACTTGATTGACTCTATCCTTTACTGGTGGAATAAGAAAACCAACCTAATAGCCACAAAACAAAATTTCGCATAAATGCATTGGTTGGATTTTTTATTCCATTTTTTTTCGAGTTCAGTGTTGAGAAACTCCGACTCCAGCGCTATCTAGAATCACTTTTACGAAGTAGTAATGTTCTTATACGAAAGAGTAATGCAGTTCCCACAAATTTATGTAATAAACCCAAGTTAGAATTCTCCGACAAGCCGGTTTTCTTATTTCACATCACATATTGCAAATTTTCAATTTTTAGTGCGAAGTGAAGAGGAAGGTCCAAGCTACACATACATATACTTTTCATTGGAAAAAGTAACTGTAAGTCGGAGAAATATGAGAAAATGTGAATTTTGTACACTTTTTGCCCCGAGTCATCCTAATGCTTGGTCTCAGTGGAATCGACAACACTTGATTTGAAATACCAGGAATATTAATTTTATGAACAGCTGACCGTGCCGCCTTTTCAAAATCAAGAACTATCTTCCTGGAATAGAATTTCTTCTTTGACAGCCGGAGTATAAATCTCTACATCGTTTGCAACACTACTCGGATTTTGATGGTAGTAAGCAGAACATTACCTGACCGTAGGCATTGTACCAGGATTTCTATGTGAGATTTTGGCATCGGCATGGAGCCCTCCTAATATGTAATTGAAAAGCGCAAAACCAGTGGCAATCATTATAATCCGAAAGTGCGAATATCTTTTTACCTACATTGGTTTGAAAATTTGCGTTTTTAGGAAACACCGTACCCGCCTATACACCACGATACGAGGTCTGGTTGCCCGAAAGGGATAGCGCGTTAGTTTCGGAATCCGGAGGTCTCGGGGTTCGAGCCGACGCAGCAACTCGCCAGATTTCGACCTAGGCCGGTTTTTCGGTCAGAAGAGAAGAGGGCTAAGACAGCCCTAACAGCCTCCCCGACGTCTCTGAGGTAATACTCGAAAGGGCGGATTCCAGGGCTCGGGTTGAAAGAAAATTAGAAAAACAAGATACACCACAATAAGCTACCCCCTCCCATTTCAAGTGAAGTGTATACTTGAAGTGGGAGAGGATCGACCTGAAATGAAAGGAGGGAGAGGAATGACGGTGGGGTTTGTAAACCAACCTGAACTATTTTTAAGCGTTCAATTGTAATTTTTTATTGTTTTATGTACTTGTGTAGTGGCTAGGAAAATGAAGGCAAAGACTGAAACATACGTGTAACCTCCTGAGCCATGAGAAAATTTCAATATCTTGCACTGAAATTTCGCATACTTTATTTTTATGTCACTATTCCAGTTTGTAGCCCAGTTTAACCTTGAAATTCGAACATTTTTTCATTCCACCCTAATGCACAGCTTATCACACAGGTTCTGCACTCCCACTCCAACAGTCCACAGAAGTAGTACTCATCCAACTTCCTGCAGTGACTATTTCCAAGGAGCTTCCGATTAATATCAATATATTTTTGCAACGCTGTTCTTAAAATTGAAACAGAAATTCTTCCTCGGTTTCCTTCGAACGCCTTTTTGAAGTTTCGGTACGAATTTTTGATATAAAATAACACGGTCTAGTCGAGTGTAGGTAATTTACTATTTAAAAATACTCGAACGTTCTCACTTTTGGGTGCCTCCTGAATGAAAATATTAATAAGAACGGAATCCGTTCGTATCCTAATGAAAATTTAATAACTGTACGAAATTTGGGCGGATATTTCTGGTATCATCTCTTCGCCGCTGAGTGACGTGACAGCTACGTAGGCATAAAAATTGTATTTTCGCCGGCAAAATATTTTGTCAGCGAGAGGAAATACGGCGATGATTTTCCCTCGACGTACATAATTAAAATTTAACTGGAAATCATAAACTGCTGCTATTTAATCAAACTTCGAGGTGCGAGCTCGGCTCTGTGTAAAGAGCCCGGAGCCCGTCCAAGCGAAGCGGAAGAAACCCTGTATCCATCTCGGCTGCTGAGACCCGCTTGAGGCGCGCACTTTTATATTTTTATATTGCAGCAACGTTTTCACGTCGATTTAATCGCTGGTCGAGCTCCAAAAGAAAGTACCTAAATCACATTTAGTTAGCAGCGTTTATCGTGCAGCAGCATATCAAAACTGCATTATGTATTCCAGTTTTATTACGAGGGTCATAAAATAATTATGTTCGGATAACTCACGCTAAACGCTGCACAGCTTAATCGAGCGTCTTTCCTCCTTAATAGAGTCATCTGTAACCATATAATAAGCAACAGCAGTGTATGGTTTCCAAATTTGCCGTCGGGTGTTTGCAATTTTCAAATAAATTTATTCAGTTCAGGATTTGTGGACTTTCAACCGAGCGACGGGAGGCGAATTTACGTTAGATTTTACCGCCCAACATTTCGTGCGGTCCACTGGTATGTGAAACTGTACATCAAGTATTTTACGAATTCATCATCGAATCATCCACCAATACGGAATCTCGTCAAACTTTCAAACAAAGGGGCTTCTTTGAAATTACTCTCTTAAAGAAGAAACCCGGAGGATCAAATAACTCTGTGTAAACTCCATCTTCATATATACATCGTTCGAAACTTTGTATCGAGCAGAGTACACATTCTTCAGAAAAACCCATCCAAATTTGGCCCCATTTTCTGTACATTTAGTTTGGCTAGTCGGTAAGGATTCGTGCATATTAACATTGATCAAAATTTTCGAAAAGGCTGAATCGAATATTATAAAGAACTTCAGGCTGCATTCTAGCAATTCCTTGTTCACATTTTTTCTTTTAAATCACCTAATCGGTTTCAAAAATACGAGTACATGTTATAGAAGAACTGCTGCGATTCTCAAAATTTAGATAGGAATATAAATTTTACAAAATACACAGTAAAAATATGGGTTAGATATGTGGAAAGACTGTATAGGAATGAAGTAGGTATAAGTTGATGTATGGAAAAAGAAGCTATTATGTAGTATGGAGGATGAAGTTCAAGGAGATCCTATTTTGTGATCGAAATTTGATAGAGCTCTGAAAGAAATGCTAGCAATTAAAGAAAAAGGAGTTGATGAAATTGCTAGTGAATTATTGAAGAATGGAGTAGTTCTGAAAAAATTACAGAATATTTAAGGAATGAGAAATGCCAATAGATTTCCAGAAAAGCAGGTTATGATCCCTAAAAAAGTAGGAGCAAGAGCAAATGTAAAGATTATCGAACTATAATTTTTCATCTCCCGCATCAAAGATTCCAACACGGATAATAAATAAGAGAAAATAAAACAGAATAAAATAGAAGAAAGGGTAGGAGATCAGTATGGATTCAGAAAAGGTAAAGGAACTGATGAAATAATTTTAGTTTGAAGCTTTTATTAGGGGGGGGGAGAGGATACCGAAAAAATGTTTGGATACATAGTATAATGTAGCATTTGTAGATTTAGAGAAAGTTTTTGATAATGTCAAATGGTCAAAAATGTTTCAATTATTGAAGGAGATAGGAGAGTTAAGTATTAAGGAAGAAGAGTAACACGGAACTTATATAAGGATCAAAGGGCTTAAATGCAAGTACATAGAAGACAGGGGCGTAGCTATGGGGGGGACCCCACCCCCGCATCGGCCGACAATGTGAAAGAATTAAAATTTATTCTGGTAAAAGTATTACACCTGTAATGTTGTAAAAGTGAAACTAACCCCCCCCCCCCTTCATACCAAGTCTGGCTACGCCACTGATAGAAGATGAAATGAAGAAACGAAAATTCAAAAAAGATCGGTTGTTGTTTGTAACTCGTACTGTTTAAAATATTTATAGAAAAAGTAGCAAATTGAAGAGATGAATGAAAGGAAATCAGGTGTGAAAATACAAAAGGTGACTGTTAGAATGATAAAGTTTACAGATGACGTTGCAATAGTGGAACGAAGTAAAGAAGACCTGCAGAAAACGTTGAAAAAATGGGACGAAAAATTGAAAATAAATTATAAAATGAAGATTAGTAAAAATAAAACAAAAGTGATGATAGTCAGTAGATGAGAACAAAGTCCAATAAATGTAGCAGTAGGAGGTGAAAGAATTTAAATCCTGAGGTATTCTGATAATGCAAGATGGAAGAAGTAAAACAAAAATAAAGAGTAGAATGGAACAAGCTAAGAGAACTCTTTTTCAAAAAGGAGACATATTTAGGGCAGGGTATAGCATTGTATAGACGTGAGACCTAGACAATAGAAACACAAGAAAGAAAGTGAATTGGACTTTTTAAAAGTAGTTTTATCGGAGAATGTTAAAATGAAATTGATAGGGAACATCAGGAAACGAGAAATATTTAGATGAATCAGAAGGTAAAGAAAAATTTGGAATATAATTGTACAGAGAAGAGAGTTACAGTGATAGGTCATAATATAAGGTATCCACGCATAATGTTATTACAGCTAGAGGGAATGGTTGAGGAGAAGAACTGGGAAAAGGAAAGCAAATAATCTAGCACAGGAGAAAAAAAAGTGAAGAGACGCCACCTACTTGTCGAGGGAGTAAGGAATACATATATCATCATCATGAGACGGACTGACTTGATATTTGAAGACTTCATTTATGAGGATTGATTGACCCTGTTGTTGTCTTAAATTTCTGAAATTCATCCTGATACGGGTGTAACTTACCAAAGGCGCGTGGGGGGGGGCAGAGAGAAAGACGGCGGTGCAAAGAATATTATTTGTAACACACCTTCCCATCCGGAAACTGAAAAACATTGAAAAACTATTCAGCAAATAAATGAAAATGTGCTTTGAGAGACGTTAGAGACAAGATTTAAGATATTTCCCAAAATTGACAAGATTTTTTGCTTGTTAAAACGAGTTTGAGACGAATAAAACTTTTTTCTTCCTATTTTTCCTCCTTTTTAACATGAATTTTCTGTTTTGTATCCCCAAACTCCCCCTCCCCCACCCCAAAAAAACTTTCGACGCCACTGCAACTTACACGCAAATTTTCTAATGACAATTCTTAGAAAATTTTAACACCAAGTTAAGAAACTAGCAGGTCGCTATATCCTGAGGAGAAAAATCATGCGAATACGAGCAAGCAAGAGCAGGAAGGGAAGAGTAGGTGCGTCAGTTTTTACACCTAATTTTATCTCGCCACCTACATACGCAGTTTGTTCACTTTTTGAAGTTGACTCAACCTTGAAATAATCAAATCCGATCATATTCATGTACGACCAATGATGATAAAAATCGACCAAAAGTGATAGAAACCCGATAAAATTTGATAGAATGTCAGAATCTGATTGGAATTGACTGAGTAGGCGAAACACAGGCCGAACCCAATACGATCGAAGTTGAACAAGATACCAAAAACGACCAATTTCGACTAGGATATGAATCTTGACTAAAACTGGCCTGAAATTATTAAACGGTTCGAAGTTCATTAAATGGAACACCAAGCGTAAACACGATCAGGAACAACGAAAATCAACCAGTCATTCCTACCAAATGTACCTATTCATACCTAAAATTGTTCAAAAATAAAGAAAACAATCAAATACTAAGTGTGACCACAATGAACATAAAATGAGCAAATCTATTAAAATGCAACTAATAGGGTGGAATAAAAACAATTTTCAATTTCCCGGAGTCGAATTCGAAGTGGGAGTTCGGAGCCCCTTGAGCTGACCATTTTCCAGGAAATCGAAGCCGAAGCCCAGAAAAGCATATGCTGGTGTCAAAACCGATTATTTACTGAATCCGGAGACATTTCAGAATTATATAGGATCCGGAACCAGAGCAGCAACCAATTTCTAGCTCTGGCTCCGGCGTTGTTTCCGGCCCATCAACGTCTTTTCTTCTCCCATATCTCCGCATTTGATCTGCCCTCCCCCTAGGGAAAAACCATATGTTTGGTCGATCTAAAGTCGGAGTCGTCAGAATTTTTTGTCAGAGCTGAAATCAGAGCTCGATAAAAATGATTTACTGGAGACAGAGCCTGGAACAATCTATTTCTCGGAACCAAGCCCTGAAAGAATTCTTTACCGAAGCCGGGGCTATATTTAATTTCAAAAATTTTAGCCCAGTCGGGATTCGGAACTAAATTCAAATTTGACGCAGGACCGGAAAGAAGTCAAAGAGACCCCGGTTTTGGGAGCTGCTCCACGTCCCTGATTATGATAGCGGCTCTCACCAGAAAGTTTCATTGGGGTCTAAAAATACAATTCGCGAAATATCTTTGAAAAAGCTTAAGTACTGTTTAGAGTTTATCCAAGCCTAATTAAAGAGTTTCAAGATATTTTGTTTACCTAACACTAAAACTTTCCCAGACTTTTTTTTATAAATCCTTGCATCGGTGTTTTAAGCTCTTCGAAATTCTTCCAGGCATACTTAAGTGTAATTATAAAATGAGATTTCTAGCTTGTCAATTTCAAAGTTCAAGATCATTGATCGTAGATTAAAAATTCATTTCTGAGATGATGTTTTTCAATTTAAAATCGGGCGTATTACAAACGAAATTATCAAGATATTGGTCTGACTAAATCTGAGGACCATTAACAGAACACTGATCTCGACTATCGTTTTCCAGTTCACATAGTAATAAGAGCATCAGTTACCATTGTAATTGGACCACTCCTCAACATAAGTACGTAAAGTGGTATGAGAATGAGGAGAAGCGGGAAAGCGTAGGGAGGCAGTAATAGTAATCGCATAGTCGCGATACAAACTTATTGCTCTCGGCAACATGAAAGGTCAATGGTCTTTTAAAACAAAATTAAAATACTCAAATCCTAAGCGTAAGACCCCAGCAGAAAAAAGTGAGCCCCCCCCCACCTCAGACAGAAAGTTCAATGTCTTCTCCAAAGAAATGTACCCATTCAACGTGAGAAGGAATCACGGGAAATAAAATTACACGTGATAGTGAATTAAAATACGCTTTATTTCAGATACTTAGAAAGTTTTGGACTGAAGTGTCAATGATTTCTTAAAGACAGTGCTTAAACACCTAAGGCATGAGACAGTAATCCTAAACAACAGGAAGTGTAACGACGTCCTCTCAAAGCCAAAATGAGAAAATACAACTTACAAATAATTCGGTTATCCCCAGTGCAGATATGAACAGGTTGGAATCAAAACCGAAATTTGCCATTTTACTCGCAAGGCGCAAATAGTCAAAATACTGTACAAGAGTGCAAGAATATCGTTTTCTGCGCCTGTGAATGTGCGGTATGTATTACATACTCCACGTTCACAGGCGCAGTACGAGATATTCCTGCATCCATGTACAGTATTTTGCCTATTTGTGCCTCTCTTAAATAGCAAATGTCAGTTTTGATGCTAATCTCCTTTCATATATATGATATACCAAAAATTTAACGACATCAGTCACAATACATACGAAAAAAATGATTTAAAAAAATAAATTAAAGTAGTGACAGGTCAATGATCCCAAAATTCGGCTACACCGCAAGTTTAATTAACTCAATAAACAGTACACTCAAATTTAAAAACACAGACACTTACAGAAATTAAAAGTTTAAAAACATTGACCTAGACATGAAGCTCAGAAAGTTCAGGTTCAAGAGCATCTAGAGGTTAATGACCACGAAGAAGCAAGCCACAACTTTGAACTTCGTGAGCAAGGGCTCTTATTTTATGTTTACGTGTGTACCTTCAAGGCTCTTTGAAACACTCTCTCAGACATGTTAGAAAGCCTTTAGAGTTTGAAGACTATTGCACGTTTGTTTGAGATTTTTTGAGACTCTCCTTTTGAGTTCGCTAGTACTCTTTCAAGATTACTTCAAACGTATACAAGACTATGTTACACATGCCTCCGACTTTTCTAAACCTTATCCCAATGGGTTGAGGCTCCTTAAGACTCATCAAAACTTCTCCAAAGTTACACGAAACTCTTTAAACTTCTTCGAAACTCTGATTTCGACCCTAATCTCCCCTATAGTAAAATCTCCTGATTAGCGGATCAAAAGGTATCTAATGGAATGACTTCAATCGTTAAGTGACCTTTGTGCCCTACAAAAGGCGTACAGCGAATTTCTTGCTCATAAGTTGGCATGCACTATTCATTTATACGAGAAGTTTTTTTCAATAAGCCGTAAGTTAGTAGGCACATCAAGTACTACATCAGAACTTGCTTAGTTTATCTTATTAGCTTGAATGTACGATTACCCCATTTTCTTCAGATTCAACCCGAAAATAAACACGGTTTTGCAGATGCAAAATGAAAAACAAAACCAATGAGTAAACGGTTAGCTGTTAGCCTAACGTCTTCGTTTTTTAAACTCGACGTGCCAAAAACTCCCAAAAAATACAATTACCAGAAATAAATTGCAGAAACAGTGAGCCGCATATCGCGACTGAATGCAGAGAAAGTTTATACAACACGGGTAACGCAATAAATTATTTAAAGAAAAAAGGGGACAGTATTTGGAATATTTTTTATCGCTCGACTTCGGCAAAGATTTAGGTGCTAATACCTACTCGGCGATAATTAATTTCGAAAAAAAAAGAAGAAATAAAAAAGAAGTTTCCCTCCTCTCATCACCGAATATACACCCAGCGTGCTAAACATTTGTGAATGTGCAGCGCGTGTTCGGAAACTTTTGAACCAAATTGGCCTTCGTTTCGAGGCAAGTCGAAAGGAAGAGCGAGAACGGAAAGAAAGCGGTGGCACTGTTTTTTTTTTCTCCCTTCCAATTTTCAAACTTTAACCGCTCGCAGTTTCGAAACTATGCTGAATGTGGAAAAACATAAAACAAACTTTTTTTTTCTCTATCTACCGGCACGGAGCGGCATACTCTTTCCTCTTTCCCGCTGTGTCGACAGTGATTTTCAGAAGTCTGCGAAATTAATTTTACTGGAGGAAGTTGAGAAAAAAAAAAAAAAATACAGGAGGAAGGAAAGACCCAAAATTCTAACTTTGACATTTCATGATACAGGTTGGCGCATAACTTGCAAGTTGCGACCCCCTCGAAAACTAATTTCACTGTAACTTGACAGGCCGAACTGCGTTTTTAAAATACCTTATCTGCGCTATTTTTACATCAGTTGGATGAATAGTAAAGATCTAGATGAACACAGCTATCATCTGCTGCACTGTGCCTTAGTTATCAATAACTCATTCAACAAATTTGAGAGATATTTGACAGGAAACAAATGGACATAACCCTGCTTTTGGCATTAATGGCGTACATACACAAGTAACACCTTTCATTGGCGGCATAACCAGAAGTATAACTAAATTAATTAATAGTAAACATCACCCAGTTAACTGACATACCTACAGGATTTATATCCAATTAACATGTACGAGTATGCTGGAGTTAATACGAATATTGTAATTCTACTTTTGCATCTGCCTTTTAATTGTCTCTCAAGTAATAAAATAAAAATAACATGATTATCAGGGCTAGTAGAAATACGTTTTTGCATATTTATACTATTCATACTCTTGAGGAAATCATAAAATTTCTTAGCGCTCCTTAGAATTTCCTGAATTTTGAGCTCAACCTGATAGGACATATAATGTTACATACTTGGCTAAGGCGTAAAATAGCATATTTTAGGCCTTTTTACTTTCTATAAAAAGTTTTCCATTTTTCTCATTTTTTGCGATGTTTTGAATAAAAATTTTTGTATCGGTAGTTATCTATCGATGATACATTGGAGGTTTCAATATTTACAAAAATATATCAAGAAATAACCGCAGAAGCCTCAATTTAAGAAACTGAAGGGGGGGACAAAAACATTTTACAACCACTTCATTTTAATCAGGTCAATTTACCTTCTTTTTTTAAATTTTAGACTTATTAAAAAATGTAATAAAACATCTCGTCAATTTGTTTCATCAAATTTTTCATTATTGTTTGAATAACATTGTGAATTTGTTAAATAAATATAATATTAATACAACTCTTTTGTTGATCATTTATTCATTTTAATCATTTAGGTTATCAAATATTGAGGTCAATATTATTTAGTTTCAAAAGAATGAAATTTGATACCTACATTGCAAATTTGAAAATATTTTGCGTACTGAGGAATATTTCGACATAAGGTAAGGTGCCCTAATATGGCCATCGACCACTTGCCGGGATCCGGTTTTTTTTTTTTTTTTTTTTTTTCAAAATCTGACTGCACTGTTGGTTATATGAGGAACCTACCCAACATACCCGATGTTGAAAGTGATTGGTTCTAGCCTAAGAAGGATGTTATCAACGATTTTCATTTTTGATACCAAATCTTTTTTGTCCGTTTGGAGGAACATTCTTTTTTGAGTAATTTACACTGACAATAATTGCACATTATTGAAGGTAAGTACATGTTTTTACATAATTCGAAAGAGAATTTCACTAGCTTTCCACATATATGTACCATCATACATGTTCAACTTATTATTTTTGGAGATAATGAGTGTTTTCTAAAAGTTACCAAAAAATGAGTACATTTACCTAATACGGCCAAAAAAAAAAAATCGTTAAAACGCAATTATTTTTAGATTTGGTGGTCCCTGTGTTGACAAATAACTTACGTGTACTCATTATTACCTTCATGATGTACATGGATACGCAGAGGGACAATAGCGCGAAGCAGAAGAGCAGCAACTAAGAAAACGGGGGACATGGAGGCGAGAAAACTTGGAAAAAGCTGTAATCGCGGTAAAAAAATTTTCAACAATGTAGTTGCTGAAGAAATAGAGAGTAATATTTAGTGAGGACACCAGAAGGCATTTTCTGAGCATTTAAGTCGACATTCAGATAAGTTTCTTCATTAAAACAGAAAGAAATAAGGATAGCCATATTAGGCAACTTTGGCGCCTAATATGGCCAACTGGAAATTTTTTTTAGAATGGTTCCGCAGACCTCGGTGTTTATGTTAATTATATTTTAATGTTATTATTTACAAATTAGGAACTTCAAATTATACAATACATCTTTAATTATTTATCGAAAGTTAAAATTAAACAAGTGAGAGCGTTTTGAAAAAAAAGTGGCCATATTAGGGCACCTTACCTTATTTAGAAGTCTTATAGGGAATAAATTATGCGGATACTTTGATGATTTTAGGACATATTTCTGCTTCGATGATTATATTCACAAAAACAAAAGGGGGCTTCAATGAAATCTCGAGAATTACAAGCAGGGAATTTTCAATCTTTTACAAATTTTGTCGACGAATTTTTAGTTTTCAAAAAATATTTTTCAATAAATTTTTCTTCTCCATCCCCTCAAACTGAAATTCAAGTTCCGATTCTGATTACAAGACTATTTTTACGAGGCATCCCCCTCCCCGTTTCTAAACATTTCCAAACATTAACAGCACCCTTCGGTTCAATCCAGTTGAGTTTGGTTCCGTTTTCTTTGCTTTAGCTCTGTCTAGTTTGATTCAATTCAATTCCATTCAATTTGGTTCGGCTTGGTTCAGTTCGATTCAGCTCGGCTCAGTTGGATTCTGTGAAGTTCGATTCGGTTTTCAAATTCGGTTTAATTTGGTATCATTCTTTTGATTCTCGGTTTCTTTTACTTCATTATGTTTTGCTTTGTTTCGGCTCATGCTTATTTGTTTTGTTCACTTTCTGCTCTTCAGTCTTCCGTTTCCTTGTTACCTTTCTTTCTTGGTACAAAAGGCGGGACTATTTAATAATTCTCAGACATTTACAAATTTAAAAGGAACAAATAATCATATCAGCGGCAAAGGCTATCGTAAAAAGTAGTACAACAAAGAGTATCAATAATATTACATCCGTGAATGACGACAGCTAGAAAATTCATCAAAATTTTGTACATTTTGTGTAAGACAGTAAGCTTTTATGTGTAACTGAAAACTGGTATGTACTACAAATTTGAAATTCGACCAACTCAAAAATCAAAGTTCTGGCTGCACACTCCACAGCGATCGAGTGCCATAGCTCAATTAAATCTCAAATTCTACTGGAGCAATCTCCTGGAGAAGGACTATACATTTTGCACCAAAGCGATATTCTTGTTAGCATAATATGTTTTATGATGTGAAATTGATGGGCGTCAAAGAAAATACAGGTGAAAAATAACATAAGTACCATATCTAATGTGAGTTCAATTTTCAATACAAAATGTAGAACCTGGGTAGGCACGAGAGTGCGTGAAATTTAGGTCTTATCAAACAACTCCTTCTAAGGAATTAAACAATTTAGACCTTTCAGAGGCTGTAGCTTCTCCTCTCACTGAATTAAGAAGGCGTTTCAGTGACAGACAACAAGTATCTATTAATACTAGGAACACTGTGCCTGATATCACATCAGCGGCACAATTTTTCAGGATAGTGAAAAGAATTGACGTGCCTCATTCCACAATAAGAACCTATTTTCGGATTAACAGCGGAATTTATATTTTGGTGTTTTTTTTTTGCACAGATAAGCCAGGCCAGGGATAGGGAAGTACGGATCATTTTTCAGATAAACCGAAATTGGTGCTAATGGGGAACAGGGGCTCAAACAGTGGATCAATCCAGGACATAAGGGCGCAACCCCGAAGCCTCGAGTCTGGCACTGAGTGCATACACTACATATACGTATATTATTATTTACCTGATCACTCGATGATTAGACGTAGTTGATATGAAGAGCTCATCGTACGGCAACCAGCTTACAAGACCAGGGCTGGATCACCATGAAAGTTTGGTTGAGGATCTGCAAAAAAGAAACACAAA
Source organism: Acanthococcus lagerstroemiae (assembly GCA_031841125.1). Lineage (NCBI taxonomy): Eukaryota > Metazoa > Arthropoda > Insecta > Hemiptera > Eriococcidae > Acanthococcus > Acanthococcus lagerstroemiae. Next base: position 33,966,082 of record CM063108.1, on the reverse strand, counting down.
TGGTCTGAAATCATTTCAAGCACAAACAGGCAATTGAACATGTGCCTATACATACGTTCAAGAATGAATGCTAGCGCACTCAATACATGAAATGAAGAGACGAAGCACTATAACCATGCCCGCGGCATCTGTGAAGGAAGTGATGTGGGGCTGCACCCCTTCTCGAGCTGAAGTCTAGAAATAATCCTCCGCTTTCCCGTCATACGTTAGTAATTTATTTTCAGATTGCTCGATGTGGAGCATCCGGAATAGGCCTAACAAAAACGGAGAGTTAAAAGGGGATTCTACCCGGTCCCTGACTTTCCTGAGAGCTCGAATATTTCATCGTCTGATATTTTCAAGGAAACACTTCAGAGAAATTATGGAATAATATCAGGGAACTCGTATCGGATGCAAACTTTTCGCCTACTCTAGCCGGTAACACTTCGGCTCCACCTGAAGACATGGTGCCAGAGACGAAATCCATTCAAGCTATCTTATTGATTCGTCCTAGCGATATAATGAAACTAGCGATACCAATTGAGAGGAAACAAGCTGAATAAATTAAGAACACGTAAGGGAGAGAAGAAAAAACGATAATTGTAATGCGAAGCCATCAAGATGAGATCAGTATAGAACTAATTACTATTTCCTTTTACACACATTACTGACGTCACTGTACGCACATATCACGTATACACGCGCCGAAAATCGATACCATCTTGTTGGTTTCGTTTTTTCGCTACATATTTCCATCGTTCACTTTTGGATACAACATGTCGTGTACATAGGCTGCCTTGTATTGCGTAGCCTACACTCGTGTTGAGAGCACAGTACCTAGGTAAATGTGGAACCATGTACAAATAGAAAACGAAGTGTACTGGCAGCACGTCGATATTTATACGCATCGAGGCTCTCGTTCTCTGGTGAACTCGAAAACAATACAACGAAGTTAATATCACCTAAATCAAACTGGAGAGTCTAGTATTCTAGATCGATAGGCACTTTTTATTCTTTCTTATAGGTTTTGACTGATTAGCAGCTCCCCGATGACGATAATAAAAAGTCTTTCATCAAAGTCATAACTTCATGTAACGAAATAAAACAGTAACAAAATAAAGCGTACTTTATCTTTCTACAAAACACGTCCTGTCGACAAGCAGCAAGATCGCTACCTCTAAAGATAGATAGAAGAACGAAAGAGAGAGGGCTAAAGGACTGAGCCAGGTAACTTCGGCCTGGCAGGACGCGGATGCAGGAGGAAATTACCAGAGCACACCAACGACCGCTATATTAAAAGAGCTTCATTCTGTGCTGATCAAAGCCCTGACCAGAGGCTCATCTGAGGCCAACCGTCCAAGGGTGCTACCAGACCGTTCTCTCGTACACCAACCTTCACTGAACCTCCCGCCAAACTTTTGACTGACTGGAGAATGAGGGGAGCCCAGCTCCGTGCAGAACGAAGTCGCGCCGTAAGTGCACCCTAATCCCCGATGGACCAGCGGCAACCTGAAGACCACGCACACCATCACCTGCTGGGCTAAAAAGACTCGGCATTGTGCTATCCGAAACCGCACCAGTGACTCTGTCCCTTTTGAGTTGACAACAGGTGTAGCAGAGATCAGTGTACACTGCTTGTAGGCGCGACCAAAGACCACGCACCTTGATGAAGACCCAGTTAGAAAGGCTTAGCTTCTGTGCTGGTCGAGATCGCACCACAGGTTCATCCCAGATTCAGTCCTCAGCGAGAGAAGCGTGCCCTCATCAACCTTCACTCCTACGAAGCAAACCCAAGCAGCCGATCGACGAACACAAGAAGGCTTAACTCCGTGCAGTCCGAAGTCACATCAGAGGCTCGATTTTGGTCCCCAGAATGACACGAGTGTAATAGAAGACTAACGCATACCATAAGCAATTGGATCCAGAGAGCTTAGCGCAGGCTAAAGCCGCACCAGAAGTTTATATTGACCCAACGACCGGCAGGTGCAGCCAGAGATCTATACACACCGTCATCGATCAACCACTTCCTGCAAAGACAACGACAGAGGGCAGCTGAAAATACTTATGTACCAAGAAACCTTAACTGTCTGCTGGTCGAGACCGCACCCGAGAGGCTCGTCTCCACGCCCAACCGTTCCAGCGGCTCTCACCGGAACGAACTGGCCGAACTTACCAGCTGGGGCGTCGCTGAAATAAATACTCGATTTCTTTATTTCGAAACCTTAAATCCAAATTTTCGTCAGGAGACGATCACGAGATACTATGATTCTTCCAGCAATGTTCGAATGCCCCCACCAAGGAGGATTGACAAATTCCGGTGAAATGGCTGCCGGTTGATTTCCGCCAGATTTGACAGATGCAGTCTAGTTCCATTAACAGTGAGAAAGGAAAACTAAAAAATAACATACGAGTATGTGACCTGGAATCATGAAATGTGCCCCTCGTGTGAAAACAGGTTTTCGAGACGAACAAGTGTAAAAATGGGATGGTGGTAGAGGTGCGCACAGATTCCCGTAGGTCGTTTCACACCACGCCCATGTAATCATATGTTTTTATACTTTGACATACTTTTTTAATTCAATTTGTGGAAAAACTAATGAAGATAGAAAGCTGAGATTTATTTCATTCGATAGACCGTGATTTTTTTCTATAAGAATAGTAAGGCACTTGAAAGAGAATTTTTGATACCAGAGACACATTTCATGACTCCCGGTCACATATTATTACAAAATATGTTCTAAAAACACGCGAACTCGTGCGGGCGCAACCAGAACTTTCTTTGGTGGGGGCTAGAATTTAGAAAGGAAACTTGAGCAAGGGTGAAGGCTCACTTTGGTACCTACCTATTTTCATGAGCTATAAATTTGTACAAACCTGTAACAGAACCGCATCGGGCCATCGGCATCAATTTTTTTTTTCGTTTCAAAATTTATTTTGGAAAAATTTCGAAGAAGTTTTTGTGGGGAGGGGGCTATAGCCCCTAGCCTTCTCCTTAGTTGTTAATTGCGCTCTTGCTCGCGCGTTAGAACTCCGTTCTTGCCAGATCAGTCGTTCTGTTTCATCTTGACCCTTGAAACTCAATCGATATAAATATTGACTCTTTTGAAGGCATTTGCGGCGATCCTCTCTTCTCGAATTTACATTTTTGTATAAATCATGTAATCGTCCTGCTTGGTCGGCTTCTGCATAGTACGACGTGAACGTCAAACAAACGTCTTTTGCCTCCTGCATACCTGCAGATCTGGTATACAATCTGTTCCAAAAACCCATTCTTCTTCTTCTTCTTTCCACTCATGTCTGTTTTCCTCCCTTCACTGGCAAGGCAGAACATTAGACCTGCCCAATTATGGTTTAGTTCAGTTCAATTACATTTCAATTAAATTGCAGTTACAATTTATGCTTAGTACACACGAAGATCGACTTTTACTATTGATCAATAATACGTGCTTTTTCCACACACACTCGTTTTTTGATTTCAAATGCCCCTGCTGCTGTTCTGACTAAACTATTCTCCCGGGCAAATCTCGAAAACCCCACACACTCAAAATCCATGATACAAAAGCCGAGTTACTGTGGTAACATCGACTTTTGGATCGAATTCTACATCAAAGTCGATGGGCAATTCGATTCCAAAGTTGATATTGACACAATAACTCGATTTCTATATCGAATTCCATATCGAATTCGATCGCAATGTTGTGTTGAAACCGTGATAGATTTGGCGTGTCGACATTTGTTTTGAGGGGACAATACCTTAATAACTAACTTTCTACGCAGATCTGCGATCGTCAGCTGAACAAGGAATAACACACCAGTCTTAAAATTTCAATATAGCGACGAGACTATGCCACACTTTTTAAAGCAATCCGGACAGAAGTGTACATGCATTCGCATCAATTCGTCGATGGGATCCCATTCTGTGGAGAGGCCACCAACGTCGGGTCAGACCAGGTGGCGTCTGTTAATGCTTGTCAAGAAAAACTTTTCAACTTGAATCTTATATGCAGACCGCAAAGCGTAGATCGTTCGTAAAAGATGTATACTGCTCGCGAATTTTTGGTTTTCGCCGACAACTATGGCGTGTGTAGTCGATAAATCATTCATTGTGTACCCTACTTGCGGTAATAATTTTTGCGGCGCACCGAATATCAATGTCTGATTCGCCATCAGCAGTAGCAGCGACAACGACGACGACGACAACAGAAATAACACCAGAGGCAGCACAGTTTTCACTTCGACAAAATAAACACGGTATTGTCGTAACTACTTGGGTCCTCGTTACGGTTTCCGTGTGTATACAAACAGTAAATCAAAGTTAGAGTAAATATTAAATCGATGTCACTCTGATCGACGAGGTTTGATAAGGCATTCCCTCAATTACATGTAGGCTGGGACCGCGTATCACGTGAAGATTAGCCATGAACGATCGCTCAGCTGCTTACCTATGAGTAGGTTCGGAAAAATATTGTACGTATTGTTTTTATAATAACAACAGACAGGCGTCATTCGCGTGTGATTTTGTGAAGGCTCGAGGTAACAGATGGCGAAGATGATCGCCAGGATTGCACTAATCGGCTCTGAAGAGGGCAAAATTTCATTGCACTAAATATTCCAAGATACTGTACTAGTGGTGAATTTACGACAAAGAGGGCAGAAGGTATTCCGGGGAAGAAGTAAAGAAAAACATGAAGGTGCAGAGAAAAAAAAGGAGGTATGATCCATTGACCTGAGTGAGCGGGAAACCGGGAAATTTCCCGGTGCGCCTCAATTCTTAATTGCGCCTTAAATTCGTGAATCTCAACTTGTTTAAACGTAATAACCCAAGAGAATTACAATCAAGAAATAAGTTCAATTGGAAAAAATTCGCACAAAAAGTTTGACTGCTGAAAAATGTTGAGGAAGGTGTCTGTAATAAGTGGGGGGGGGCCGCCGCCCTCACACAGGGAGCTTCCACCATTATTAACGAAAGGAGCTACACAACATCAAAATGAAATTTTAAACGGTTTTCTTGATTTTTCTCAAATTCATGGCATTCATTCTAGGAAGAAAATACCTCAGTAAAAAATGTTCCTGTAACCAACAATTGGCAACTATGCCAAATTATGGTCAAATTGATACTTTCAACAGATGATTACTGTAATACCAGCCATGCTAGGTGTTTCGCAATCATTGCAATTTGTTGATCAATTCTTCAATTTTATGATGCCATAATGCAAGCCCGTAGCCAGAGGGGTGCTAGGGGGTACTGAGCACATCCTAGCGCTTGCCGGAGTCCCCCTGGCAAACTTTCGTGAATAAAAATAACGAATTCCTTAAGATTCTAAAGAAAAAACTCAATGACTTCGGATTCTCTGATAACCTGTGTGACTTATTTTGGTCATATCTTACAGGTTGGGTACAGTATGTTTCTTACAGGGGTCGTACATCGGAAAAATTTGCATGCCCATCTGGAGTGCCGCAGGGCTCAAATCTTGGTCCCTTGCTGTTTCTATTATTTGTAAACGACTTGCCTTCAGTGATCCAAGAAGACTCGGAAATACTGATGTATGCTGACGATTAAAAAATATACCGTTCAATAGAACACCACACAGATTTTAAAAGCCTGCTGCAAAAAAATTTAGATAGACTCGCGTGCTGGAGTATTGAAAATAGGCTGTCGTTAAATGTTGGGAAATGCACTTATACCACTCTCACCCGGAAAAAGCAATACACCAAATATGAGTACGCCATAATGGGAAAAAACGAACTAGATCAGATAAGGTCAGAGATTTGGGCATCCTTTTGGACAGAGTTAACTTTTCACGATCATATTGAAAGTGTCATGTCTAGGGCGAAGAGAATGGTGTACTTCATTTTCAGGAACTCTGTACACTTCAAGAAAACTAGCACCCTGAAAATACTATATTTTTCTTTTTTGTTAGATCACTTCTGGAATTTGGGGTTTTAGTGTGGTTTCAACATACCATTACGGTAATTGAAAAAATACAAAATAAATTTCTAAAGTACGTTTATTTAAAGATTTTGAATACTATCCTGACCCTCAAAACATACCCTATGATGAACTTTTGGCGGGTATGAAATGGAATCTCTAAGAAAAAGAAGAGAAAAAACAACAATAATCTTTCTATATGATCTGATTCATGGTAATACAAATATTAACGATGAAGAACTGCTTCAAGAAGTAAATATTTGGGCCCCAAAAACACGATCTAGATACAAAAAGTACTTTTCCTTTTAAAAAAATCGCAATACTAAAATATAATTCTCCCCATTAAACAACCTCATGAAAACTGCAAATAATTTTTTGAAAGAGGGTAGGCTGGTACTGATATTTATAGTATGCCTAGATCGACGTTTAAAAGCAACTAGTGGCGGGATGGGGAGCTGTGGTATAGCGGACATGCGGTAGGTTTATTTTTATTTTTATTTTATTCGTTATTTCTCTTGATTTATTTTTTTTTTTCAATTTTTTATCTCTTTTATTTTTGTTCATTAAAATTTTTTTTAAATTTATTTTTATTTTTTTCCTCTCTTGCGTTGGTTTTTTGTTAACGCCTTCTTATAATTGGCTTCGGCTGTTGGAGAAACCAAAATAAATAAAATTAAAAAATAATAATTTTCTCGCTAACTTTATTCAAAACTTTTCTATCCACTACATTTTGATGTTTATAAACTTGGCAACACTGATTTTGCTTTAAAAGAAAGACGAATCGTGTGTTTGCCATTCTTTATATGTGACCTGTCGGGGTCTGGTTGGCCGAGTGGATAGCGCGATGGTCTCGGAATCCGGAAGCCGCGGGTTTGAGTTGAGCCCACCGTAGCAACTCGCTACATTTCGACCCAGCCCGGGTTTTCGACAAAAAAAGAAGAGGGATATGACAGCCTTAACGGCCTCCCCGACGTCTCTGAGGTAATGCTCGAAAGGACAGATTCCAGGGCTTGGGTTGAGAGCAAAATTGGAAAAAAATATATGAGACGTGTCACAAGAAAAGGGCCCGCGTGTCCATCCAGCAGGCCTTCTTCTTATGGCATATTACAATTCACAAACACAGTGGTAAGCTCGCGATTCAGTTCACATTGAATATCGATGGCTAAATGCCTGAATGGCTGTTTGAATTGATAACTTAATAAGTCCACAGAAATAGAAATTTTACTTTCAAAATTTCGAAAATTTGATTGTTGTGAAATTGTTCACCTTTTTTTATGCAATATATTCATTTTTTTCAATTGGTTATCTGTAAGTTGAATCACCAATTTTGATTATGAATTTTGATGGGCTCATTTTTGCATATTTTACATTCAATTTCAGGTGCCTTGGGTGCATTTCCCCCCTTCACCCCCCCCTTAGCTACACTACTATCCCGCAGAAATCTTCACGTTATATACTATGTGTATCCTTAAGCCCCCTTTGGTAACCAGTCAGCACCCCCTACCACAGATGGGTGGCTATGGGCCTGCCATATAATGGCTAATTTTTTATTCCCATTCTAATGGCGAATACGGCACTTCAAAGAGCTAACCAACTACTGGCATGCTGTCTTATGAAGAAAGGGTCATAAGCGTTCTTTATACACGTACTGCCTCTGCCATAGTAAGCACCTTAACGACAGCCTCAAACACAAGTCGGTAGTGATTATGATTGAGCGTAAGTGACGCACCTGAAATGCTTTTTCCTCATTATTACCACTAAGAAAGGAGAGTGTTCAACATTTCCAGGGATCTTGAGGGTAGGAGAGAGCAAGTAGAGTTGACTGTTTGATTCGGAATCCCTGTCTCCGAGTAAGGCGAAACAAAAAAAACAGTTTTCCGCTTTAAAGAACTCCGAAAACAAAACCTTTTTGCCATGTACTTTTATATCCGAATCAGCGAATAATATTTATGTGCTTCGTAGGACAGGTATCTGGTATCTTTCAGCTCCGAAAATCACACGGCTCTATGAAAACGTTATATTTAAATTCTCGAAGGAGGATCTCGCCCCCTTTTTTTCTTTTTTGTATCTGGAATTTTTGCTTCACTTGCCATATACTTTTTACGCTGGTCTTGATGGAACTCATTAGTAACTGACACAAGTCATTCATAACCTTCACTTAGTCGCGATTCGACCTCTTATTTTATTGTTCCTGATGCTTTATTCCGACCTCGATGCTATTTTTTTTTTCACTCCCAATTTCTCACCATCTTTTTTTGGCATTGCATTGTTTGAAAAAGAAGTATTCTTGCGCTTTATTTTTCGTTCTCATTTTTGATAATCCTGTCTCATTAAATAACCGCCCGCTGCAAACTGCCGCATTGGCGTTATAAATATGGTACGACGATAAAAAGTTTTTGGTGTCGAGGTTAGCAGACCGAAGAATGGTATCATTCTTGACTTAACGAGCGTCTTGAATCGGGAGGGTGGCGTCTTGAGTTCTGAAGATGATTGTTTCTCATATATTAGGGGTGTGGAAGGTGGAGTAACAATGAGCCAGGGTACAGGAGTACGTATTACGATTTCAGAAGACCTCTTGGTTCCTGATGTAAAGTTATGATTCGAACCCTCTTTAACTCGAGAACATTTGGTATACTCCTCCTATTGGAGAATATGCAGACCCGAACTGAGTGAATTTGGAAGGAAAAGTTTCAGAAATTTCAATTAAAAAACATCACTCGGGACCTGGTCAGTGAATAAAAAGAAGTTTCTAGATAGGAAAAAAGGCATGTCTTTTTTCTTTACTTGCCTATTCTTTCAGATTCCTCACAGAGCCGTTTCAAACTCAGGCAGTGCCGTACATAGGTTGCCACAAAGAACGGCGTTCTAAAGTCAATTAAACATACGCGAGCGAAAAATTTATTCTCAGCAAGAACTTGTCTCTTGACCGTAAAGTGGCTTCACTCCCACATCGATTCATGCGAGTATTTCTATCACAGACATTCATGATTTCTATTAACCTTTTCTTATGGAACAATTAAAGTACGAAACTATGCGTAGCTCTACATCCAGACACCTCAAAAGCGCGAGCATTCAAAAATAAATTGAAGATTAAATTTGAAAAGTGAAGAAGATTTGGCTGTGCTTTACTATGCAGTACTTCGTATATTGTTGATCCGGCATGAGATCTGATCTAATGCTAAGAGATCAAATGCTTGAAACCTCAGCTGGAGCCATGTCTAAACAAACTCCAAAAAGAAGTAAGGAAAAGGAGAATGAGTAGATAAAAAGAAGAAAGGAAAGAGTAAACCAGAGCAAGAATGAAAGGAAAAGAGAGAATGAAGTTACCAGAATTTCATTTCCCTTGGAGAAGGGAAAAGTGGTGCATTTCAACTATTACTCGCTCCAAGTTCTGGGACGCAGTAAAAGGGATGGTAAATGTGTTCGTCAGTTGGCAAAATCATGTGCGCAGTTATCAATACTGGATTCTTAAAGGTTGGTAAAATTTAAAACATGGAAATTATTTTTTTAAATATTGGATTTGTTAATCCGAATTTTTTCAGATGTGCAAAACCGACAAAGGAAAGCTGTCCGCGACATGCACAGGCACTGTACCAGTCTTTCTGATCTGGTGGTAACACGCCCTGCGAATGTAATACCTTGTTTGTGTGAACTGGCGGGGGCTACGGGACGCGCTGTTTCCACCTCGATTGATACTGTAGTAATCGCCGTGTTTACTAGGATGTTAGCGGGAATTTTCGAATATCACTAGCTTTCCGGCACTGGTAGGATTCGAACCCGGACCGCAAGGATTGCGAAGCGGGCAATTTACCACATAGCCACACAGCGACTATAAATACAAATATTTTGATGTACGCTATACTTCTTCCTTCGAGTTGCTCCCCAAAATTTGCCATTCCTGCCTGGTGGCACCTCAGGTATATCAGGAATGAACGCCTGATAAGGAAGCCTGAACAAATCTCATAGCGTATTTAGTCTTTTATGATGTTTCAGAGATTTTTAAGACGCCTTGAAGAAGCCTAAACAAGTCTGTAAGGATCTCAAAGAACGTATTAATTAGGCTTGGAAGATTACTGAAGAGTCCCAAATAAGTCCTGAGGAGCCCCTTGGAAAGTTTATTCAACTGCGTGAGGGTATAGAGGGGGGCTGTAAAATACTTCAGTGAGCTTGAATGTTTAAAAGTCTTTAACGTGAGTAGAATCGTCTTGAACAAGTCTCAATCAACTAGAACAAGTTCTGAAGATTGAGTCTATAGAAGAATTTTGATAAAGAAAATACGTAAGGACTTAAAACGGTTCGCAACTAATCTGAAAGAATCTGTAATAACTGAATGACGTCTAGGGAGATCTTGAACTTTGTAAAACAGCTGATACAAATGTGAATGCGGGTGTTTAGCGTCTTAGTCAATTCTGGAAGAGTCAATCAGGGCCTTAAATCTTAAATAATCTTGAACAAAAGAGTCTTCAACTGATCGCAGAAATACTTGAAGGACCTAATATCACTCACCCACGATGGAGAATTCTCGAGCTCGTCACACCACTGACGATACCTTCTTTTTTTTCTTGGTGCCATATCTTATTGACTTCAGGCAGCTGCACGATTTTTCTGGGCAGGTTAGTCGGTGTAGTTTGCCATTGCTGTCCCCATGGTTTGTTGCGTTAAATTTTGTCCTTCAGTGAGTCCAACAATTTTCGCGAATACATTTTCTGCTTTCCTTCTCAAAATGAATCCACGTGAACCTGGAATCTTATTGATTTTCGAACGAACTTCATGCACTATTTGGAGCTGCTCATAAAGTGGAAAACCCCTAGATTCGAGTTTCTGGATAACATTTGGTAGAAATGCCACGAAGGTGTGGATGAAAGCGATATCCGAAGAGAAACGACTGGAAAAACTGTGAAGCAGTATTTTGAGCTTCTGTATCTGCTGACAGTCGTCCGGCAACTCACGTATTAGCTCAGAAAAAATTTCAAAATTATGGGCATAAAAATCAGCAGCTTTTATTCATATCCCCCATCGTGTAACTACCACATCGGGTGGTAAGGACATTTTCAGCTTTTACCCCTACTTTCGGAATTTATCTACGTTTTCGGCATTTATACCCATTTTCAGCATTTCTCGGCAAAATAAAATTTATTTTCTGGGTCCCTACTACTCTGAAACGGATGTCTATTTCGTTGTTATTCACAGGCGCCTTTGCAAACTCAACCGGCAAATGCCAAGGAATCCCAGCTCTAGTAATGACAGTTAACAACGAACGGTAATAGCTGTACTACGTCGTGAATATTTAAATGCGTTCTTATGTCGCTATTCTGTAATTCGCTCCGTGGACCTTCGCCTAAAACCCTGCATTGCTAGGCGTTTTTACCTGGGCTCCACTGACATCCGTCGATATCAAACGTTCTTTTCCGGACTACCAGTACATCCAGTACATCTTCACCGATTGTAGACACAGCCTCACCCAAGAAAATCTCGAAAAACATTTTTTTTTTTTTTTAGGACGATCCTTTGTAAGGTTAGAAAAGAACATGTTGTAGTAATTTGCCGAAATTAAAGTTTTTCTTGCCGAAAAGTCTTAGCTCTAGTCATTACGTTTTTGCTGGCCACTACCTGTGTATGCTCCTTGTGCAAGTGAACAAACTGAAGACAAGACTGTGATACTGTACTTTGTAGTAATTAACTGAGCAAATTAAATTTTTGAATTAATCACGCACACAAAAATCACCTGTCTATAATTTCAATAAATGAATAAATGAATAGATAAAAAAATACAGACCCTGTCAGAAAAAAATATTGCCCACAGAGAGCCTTATAAAGATTTTCTATATTTTTTACATTCAGCTTTTTTAAGGCTGCAGTCGTTTTGTTTCTGTAGCTTTCTACGTCGCTGGTACCGGGAATTTTCCCCGCTTTTTTATATATACTTTAGATAGTCTCAAAACTATGAATATGAGTCTCTGATCGGAGATGAATTTAAACCCATTTGAAACCTCAAAGTTCAGTATATTATATTGTTTTTCCTAGGTGTCAGGACGAAATCGATCTGGTTTTTGTGTTCTTGGTTTGGGCTGATCCACGTCCATCTCATCTTTTTCTTGAAAAAGCCGTTTACTATTTTCAGGACCAGTTCTTGACAGAACTGGATAAGTTTTTCTCCTCTCATGTTTCCGTTTACCATAGTTGTACGTATCTATTATACATATGTTTCTCTTCTGGTTTGTTTTTTCCGATTTGGTAGTTGAAATCTCCCACGGTTATAATTTTTGGTTTACCTTTGTTTTTTTGGTTTATTTCTTAAAGTGTTTTGCCCAGAAGCTCGTAGAAATTTCTACGTCCTCTTCCGCGGATGTAGTTGTGGGAGCATAGATCTGGATCAGATTCAAATGATTATTTTGTATTTTTAGTTTTAAAGTGGCTATCCTGTCGGATATTCCTTTTGTTTCCGCGATGTTATTTTTAAACTTTGGGCTAATTAGAAAACCTAGCCCCCTTTGCCCCAGGTTGTTACCTATATGGAAGAAGATGCAGCTGTTTTTTGTTGGGTAGATTTTTTCACCATTTCTACGTACTTCCGAAATTCCTAAAAATCTAGTTGAGCTTCTACCATAGCTTAGATTTTCTGAGCTTTTTGGAGTTCTTACATTTTAGTGTGCCTATTTTTAAATCCAAATTTTTCTTTTCTTTTTTTCCTTTTTGATTATTTCGTAATTTTGTTCTATTTTGATTTTTGTGTTGGTTTTGTCATAACATGGTTGAAAGGAGTGATTGGGTTGTGGAGTAGGAGTGGGTGAGATGTTATCGTCGTACACCCCGGTGTGGAGCCTGAGGGTCGAGAGTGTATTCAGTTCTTGTTTTGCGTCCGCTGGCTGGTTCCAGCCGTTGTTCTGGCTTTGCTTCGAACTAAACGTGCTTTCTTCTAGCGTAGGTTCTCTATGGAATATTGGTCTTATGAAATTCCTCGCAGATAATTAGCCCGGTTTTTGGTTGTTGGTCCTTCTGGTTCTTGTGTTGCTTTTTGGCATGTCCTCTTTGTTGTTCTGCGGGCTGCACTTGTCAACTGGTCGCTTCTTGCTGGGTGTGGTTACATCGTTGGGATCTTGGTTGTTCGCTGTCCTATGGCCAGCAGTTTCTTCCGTCTCCATGTTCTCCTCGTCCAGCAGTTGCCTCTCGAATGACTCTACCAGTTGCTCCATTCCGATTTCGTTGACGATTTTTTGGGCTCGGCTGATTTCGTCTTCTTTTATGGGGACTATGCCCTCCTTTGTCCAAACGTATTTCACTAAGCCTTTTTTCTACAAATTTTTCGCCTGGTAATAGTATCCTCTTAGCATACTTGGTGAGATGCTCTGAGCAAAACTGGTTGATTGGGTTCCAGTTGTAGACAGCTGCTTGTCTTCTTCTATATTTTCGACATTTTGATTAGTTGGCTCACCTTATCTCTGATTAACCGCTTAGCTATGATGTCTGGAGTACCATTCTTCGAGTATGGTCTGTGTGCTGCCGTGATTTCAAAGTTTTCAATTTTTATACTCCATTCTTTGGCTAGGTTTATAGCAATCTGTCTCACATTCTCGTTTTCAATTACTGGGATGCCACTTATGATGACATTGTTGCGGCGGCTATACTGTCCTTACACATTCTAATTTTACCCTTTTAGAATTGTTTCCTAGATCCACCACTGATTTGCTATCGATCATCAATTTGAAATATCTCGGGGAAACCACTGTGCTTTCTTTTCGGATGTTTCTGTCTCCACAGCACATTATTTATGAATTGTACAGCAACTCGTTTCATATAAATCGCGACCAACTAGCAAACAACCGTAAAACAAAACGATTATCTATTGCGGAAACGTTGCTGTTCATGACTCTTTCCCCATTCAAACCAAAATTTCAGTTTCAGCGCTGTGAAACTGACACGACGCCGAAGTAATAAAAGCACCGAGTCCAGCTTACGTTCAGGCCCGTATACGTCGTATTTCAGCCGGATGTGCTCTACAATGTAGAAACACACCCGGGAGGTCTGAAATCTTGCAACTCCGAAGCTCGGTAACCTTTTCAGCAACTCGACCGAATCATAAGCGACACAAGACAAAAACCACAACCCCGGAGGAGCTCGAGAAAACGAAAAAATACATTACGTACATACGGAACCGGGGAGAAAGAAAAAAAAAACCCTAAAAATAGTAAAAGTAGGCGAACGTACGATAATGGGATAACATTCTCCCCATGATTAATGGCCAAAATAATCGTAGCCTTCCACGCGTACTCCTTCAAACGGTAGACTATACTCCTCGCATACGCAGCACCAAAGTCGCTTTATGTGAGCCTTTAATTTATCAAACATAGACTACACGCGGTATTAAAAGATCCGCTGTTGTTCTTCGCGTGTGTCTTTCGTCGAAAAGTAAAAAAGTGAAGCGAAAAAAAAAAAAGTGGGAGAGAATTTCGATAAAATAAATGATAAGGCAGAAAATAAAAAAGAATTATGGTAGAGCTACCCAACCGGGTACGATAAATAACTCAGGAAATAAGCGCATGAAAGGAAAATGATAAAAATAGAGGTCAGAAAATCTGACGCCGAAAAGATTTGAAATTATATCCAATTTGAAAGTAAATTTTTTTTTCGTCCGGGTAACGCCACCCCCGCCGTCCATCGACTGATCTCCTCGCGTCTTTTCGAACGAGAAAAATATCTAAATGGCCGTTAGTCCTCATACGAGTGCGCGAATCCTCATAGACTGCGCGTTTCGGTTACTCCGGATGCGGTTCTTCTCCGGCTGAGCGCGAAGTACACGAAATTTCCTCGTCCACCTACCCTCAGTTAAGCTTGTTAAGCAGGCGCTTGATAAATTTGGGAAACGGCAAAGGTAAACTGTAAGTTCAATGATAGCGTGTGAAAGTTATGTACAACTTATAAATACTTTTACTATTCGGAATTAGGTACCTCAACGGCACACGACGTAGTGGTGCCTGCGGCAAGCGAATTTATTATCCCTTGTAACCGAACTGAGCAGCTCGAGGTTTTGTCAACAACGAATTAGAGAAACTGGAGAGCGTTTTTGGATGATAGTGCATGTTCACTGGCTGTAAAGTTGGCTTATAGTTCGCTCTTTGCTAACGCAGTACGCAGCGTTTTGTACAGCGTGGGCGCCATCCGGATTTCGGTACACAGGCTTGCCTACGATGTGCTTGGATGCTCACGACGAGCTCCAGAAGGCTTAGACCGCCATTTCTATATTCGTATTCAATTTGGCGGTCGGCGCGATATCATGAAATTCACAGGTCTACGGCACTGTTCAAGTTTGCTACAGTCGAGCTTCTAAATAATGCATCGTAACAGCAAACAGTGGCGACTTCACAGAGCGATAAAGGATGAGTAAGTCAATACAGGCGTAGTGAGGAATGTGAGTTTGGAGAGGAAGTCCCCTCCCTCTTCTCCCAGAATCTTCGAAGTTGAAATTCTTCGGCAAATTTAGCCATTTAGTTGGAATAATCATTAAGCTCTTTTTTGGCTACATGGGAAATTTTCGTACCGAGTCGACATTTTTGACCAACTTTTACCTTCTCCCCTCAAATCTAAACCTCTATATACCGAAAATCTAGCCTCCCCCAATTCCAGTTTACTCACCTAACAATTCGAAAAACTGCAGGGGCAGACCAGCTACCTTCAAGGACATAATTTGTTCTGACATAAAAGTGAGACGACACAATAAAACATAAACCCATCCATCAATGAGAACCTCCAACAATTTTGTCCAAGATGAACCTCGGCTTTTGAAATCGTCTGCAGACATTCGTTGTGATCGTAGTCTGTAGTGAGTATTAGGACCAGAGAGATGGAGCCAGTAGTTCTTCAATCGACGACGACTACGACTATCTCTTAGGAAAATCGTAATGCTCTCCCTTAACGGACCCCTCTCCCCGTAACGCTCCTGTTACTATGACGTCATACTACTCGGTATACTTGAGCGAATAAAAATTTCCATGAAAATTCTTTTTATTAGATTATGAAGGCATATAAAATGTTTGTCGGAGTTGGGAAATTTCGGTAGATGGAACAAAAGTTGGGAAAATCCAACCAGTCAAAATGTTACAAATTTTGATGCTTGGGAATTTTGACTTGAATCAGTTGGGAATTTAACCATTTTTGCCCCTCCAGAATAAGCCTTTCGCTACGTCCCTGATTGTATTCTCTTTACAGTGATACTACATCATACCAATCAATTTTTTTGGTAAAAATTACGAGGTTTTATCGGTTGCATTCATTTTTTTCTAAAATCCGAAACTTAAAATGTTAAAGAAAATTAGCCATATTTTTGCCATTTAAAAAAAATTTTTTTATTACAATTTAAAAAAAAATGTTCATTAGTACCTGAAGGAGAGGGAAGGATTCCCGATCATAGAATTCGATTTTACTATCGGCTGGCTGTAAATAAAAAGCTGTGTTAACCTGGATGGGACAGATACGCAGAATACATAAGCCTATGCGTGTACTTGACACAAATGCAGAAATAATAAAATAAGTACGTATAATATGAGCAAGAGCTATAAGAACAAGTCTTACCAAAGCAGAGTGCTATGAACTACAGCAGTCTAAGTCGACATTTTCATCTTTCCATACTCACGACACATTCGCTCGACAACGGAAAAAGTAAGGATAAAAATCTGTAGTGCTCTAACAAAAGGAGCTGACTGGTACCGTCGGCAAATGGAAATTGAAAACTCATCGCTGCTCGACTGGTTGCATCAGGTATACACCAAACAAAGTAACGGTGGACTTAACGCGTTAGTTCGCCATTTAGATGATTAAAATCTGCGAAGAAATCTGTATAATAGGCGAGCTCGAGAGAAATAAGGAGACCTTTTTGTTTCCTGCCGTTCTCGTGTTACTGTTTAGCTGCGCCATTTCACCTTCATCGCGGTAACTATTTTAAATATTAATTTCAAAGCTCCGGCTCTTTTTTGCTCACGTCCTCTGTTTCAGCTTTCGTTGGATATAGCTCGCGCAGAAAATGGAAAAACAAAAGGTTAAAGAACTCGACGGTGCGAAAGCGTTTAATTAGGTGACACACCCGCACGGCCATTCAACGGAGACGGGAAAATGTAAACGGGAAGCCGTCGGAGATCGCAGGACCAGGAATGTCCGCTGATTCTCATTATCCTCGGAGGAGAAGCATATTCTTCCTATGAACATTTCGCTGTCACTTGGCGGGGCCAAATGTTATCTATTGTTTTAAAATCTAATTTGCGGCCCCTTTACAAAACGTGAACGTCAGTTTGTTTCGCGACGTGACACGAAATTGACTTTCATCAAATAGTTTGGAACTATTTGGAAATGAAATCATCCGGAGAATACTGATACGTGCGAAATACGTACAGCCGTGGAAGATCTCGGGGTACAGAAAATAGATTTTTTAGAGTTCGAACAATACGCGTTATTTCCCGGACATTTGTGGGAATATTCTGTCGCCAATTTTCCTGCCAAGACGTCGCTGAAACTTTTTATACCTATGTTACCTCATTTTCATCTTCCATCACTGCCACCAGATATATTTTGATGAAGACAGGAACATTTACAGGGTGTTTTATGAACTGACAACCCACCATTTTTTGATCGCGAAGTCGGACAATTGTGGGACAAAACTGGATTTTCAAGAGACAAGGTTTTCCGAGTCGCTCGTTTCGATACTTGAATTAGATATAGGGTGCCTATTGTATTTCAAAACGCTGTTGTGGTGAAACAAATGGAGTGGGGTAGCGAAATATCATCTGGCGGCAGTCTAGTTCATCAAGTTATGGTTGCCCGATTGTATTTCTAAAATTTCTGTTATAGTGAAACAAATGGAGTGGGGGAGCGAGATATCAGCTGGTGGCAGTTTAGTTAATCAAGTTATGGTTACCCGGTTGTATTTCTAATTACTGTTGTGGTGAAACAAATGGAGTAGAGAAGGTAGAGGAACGAGATTTCAACTGGTGGCAATCTAGTTCATCAAGTTTTGGTTACCCAGTCGTATTTCTAATCGCTGTAGTATTGAAACAAATGAAGCGAGGGAGCGAGATATCAGCTTGTGATCAAGTTTTGGTTACCCGACTACATTTCTAATTGCTGTCATAGTGAAACAAATGGATTCGGAGAGCGAGATATCAGCTGGAGGCTATTCAGTTTATCGAGTTACGGTGATTCGATTGTATTCCTAATGGCTTTGTAGTGAAACAAATGCAGTGAGGGAGCGAGATGCTGGTGGCAGTACAGTTTATCAAGTTTTGGTTATCAGTAGTACTATTTAGCCAAGATAAATGAGTCGAATACGGAACACCACACGTTTGCGGTTGAGTTGGTTTTTAAGGGTCAGGAATCCCTACACCTCTTCTATTTGCACTTTTTAAGAACGTTTTTCCATTCAGTCGCATAAGCCGGTGTCCACCAAAGTAACTATTTCTCTGTGGGTAGGGATGTTCCTTGGAAAGAAATTTATAAATTTTTCCAAATAAATGTCTTTCCGAAAAGAAATAATGGAAATTTATGGAAATTTTCGAATTTTTGTATGAAAACACACTCTTTTTTCATGTACACACCTTTGATGAAAATCTGGGCCATTAAATTAAAATTAAAGCTGTTTAACTATCTTTTGTTCTTGAGTTGGGGGTAGAACTATGGAAGTAGTTCTCGATTGATTCTTATTCAACAATTAAGGAAGTTTTATGTCAAGAAATTCTTCAATACTTATGGATTCAACTGAACTAATTAAAGTCCTGTACAGTAGCTAGACAATGGAATAAAAATTGATTCTCCAGTCTTCACTTAGTACTTATTTTCGTGAAATACTTTTGAAAAATGATAATAATTCGTATTATTTTCTCAAGAATAATTACAATGTCTACCTAATGTACGAGAATAAAAAATTATCAGTTTGCCTTTTTATGTGGTATAGGATCCAGAAAGAAGATGAATTCCAAGAGTATTCTAGTATACATCATCTTCTACTAAAGCTTATTACAGATCGTCCTGAGATTAACTTCAGTGAGAAAGCCCTAAAGAAATATATATATAAGAAAATGGAAATTTCGGAAAGAAATATGTGTACGCCCGCGTCGAAAGGGCCCACCTTGTCGATCTCAGTTTCAGAGATACAGCCAATTTTAGGTAAAAAGTTGAAAAAAATGAAAATGGGATTTTTGGCGTTTTGTATAGTGGCAAGCATGGTCTATCAGCTGGCGCAGAGATTTTTTCGGTTCCGTGGTTTTTTTTCAAGAGATATTGCGAAAAACGGCAGAGAAGAGAACGGGCCCACTTTGTCGATACTCATTTTTTCAAGGTTTTTCCCCTCTCTTTGACCGAAATACGATAGATGGCGTAACTTGATATTATTTAAAATACTGCGACGTTCATAATAATATCAAAATAATTTCCAACTTTTCATTTGAAGTGCAAAATTTACATAAACATCATTTTTTTTCTAAAAAAAATCACTACTCAAACTTTAAACGCGTATTTCTCAAACTTCGACATTTCAAACTTCATTTTCAAAAAATTCTCAAAATTCGATTTTTTCACTTAGAGACCACGGGTTTGCGGCATTGTGACCGTAATTTTTCCTAGTATTATGGGCCCTTTCGATGCGGGCGTACACATATACGATATATTTCTTTCCAAAAATTTCTCACTTTTCCAAGTAATATTTCCGGAAATATTTCCGAGGCACATCCCTATCTGCGGGTTAAAAACTTTCGCGAAAAAGGGAATATTAATACAACAAAGCCTTTGGGGCCTGTGGAAAAGATCAGAACACTATGCTCAAAAATGTGATCGAAAATTTCAAAATGGGTCGAGAATACTATTATAAAAATAGGGGTGGTCATTCAAGCGATGCTGGCTTTAAACGCAGGAATTTTGTAATATATGTTCATTTAAAATAAACATTGATAAAATTTGACGTATTTTTGCGCAAAAACAATTTTCTACGTTTATTTGTTCCCGACTTATGGTGATTTGAAATATCAATGGTGTTATACAAAAATATATTAAATGACATTTTTGTCGAATATGAGTTAAGGGCAGGAACAGTTTGCAGACATGCAGACTGTCACCCAGCATTGACGGCAGAACAAAATAATTCAAAATTTCCTCTCCAGAGGGCAGTCCAGAACTATGATAAGTACAGGAACGGCGTCTCTCGTTATACTACACAGTACACACTTGTATCAAGTGCAAAGTCTTTCCATCGCTGTACTTAACACACTTGGCTTAAAGCATGAGCACACTTATCACAATAAATTTATGTAGTTACTTACTCGAACCATATTTCGCGCACGGAAATTACACTTACACCAATTTAAAAGTAACTTATTTTGAAATAAAATGCTTAATAATTCGAAGTGCAGTATTAATTGAATCACAGTAAATAGCGCTTTAAACTGTGGAAATGAGTGCCTAAATGTAGTAAGTGCGATATTGTTCATCACAAATGTGTTAAAAGCGTACAGAATTAGAAAGATTATCGGTAGGGTGAAATAAACACAGTTTGGAATAATTCCCCCCCCCCCCAGTACCCTATAGTTAGGCGTCGACAGATATCATTCCAACATTTTGAGGGCCATTAAAATATCAATCTCTGCCGAGGGAGCAGATTGAAATTGAGGCAAATTTCGAATCACTCTCCCGAAAAATTTGCTTTTGGCACTTAATCTGTTACATTTCAGCCACCAGCGAACCTTCTTGGGTGGCGTTTATTAATGAAAGGACCTAGAAAATGAACGAATAGGTCCTCAGAAAACCACACGCTTTTCCGATATAATCAGTGATAATATGTATGACTTCCATATTTCACATTTTAGCTGCCCGTAGACCCTTATGAACGAGAGCGTTATGGATAAAATGATCTTAGAAATGAACGCAGCGACTTAGGATGATTATACAAAGTGTTTAGTCCGGATCGCAGCGAGGGCATTCGAAATCAAAAAACGAGAGTTAGGAAAAAGCGCATGTATTACTTGACCAATAACAAAAACATATCCCTGTCAGTGCTATCCATATAAACTGTAACTGAACTAAATGGATGTCCTACCCGGCCGATCGAGGGAGAAGAAGGACAGCGAGTCATGAGAGTAGGAAAAACAACGTGATGTTGAAAAGATCACGCACTGGAAGTATACAGGAATGAAGGAGACAAAAGACATTTGTTAGACTCTCGCATCTAGCTCAGCAGAAAGTAGCCAGGCAGGATGATGTATACAAAAATGCACAAAGGAGAGGAGGGGATCACCGCAATTCCATTGACAATATCATTGATGTTATTATTTAAAACGCGATTCATATTTCATATTTTAGCCCCTCGCGGATCTTTATGGGTGATCACTACCTACAGATGAAATGATTTTGAAAATGAACCCAGCCATTCAAAGAACACATTTTTTGAAATATATCAAGCTTTTACGAAAACAAATTTATTTTGGTCGTCACGCTGGCTTTCCGTTATTTCGGATTGTGAGGGGAACTTGCGGTGGATCCCGGTCTGAAAATGTTCTTCACAGTCATACCTGTCCGTGTGCCAAGTGGTATTCTGCCTTCAAACTTTGCAGTAAGTCTTGCAGTATTTATTTAGTAACAGCCGAACCAATCTCGAGTGATATTAGTGAAATTGATTTCCATCGGTAGACACAGGTAGAGATGTGAGGAAACGGGCTCGAGATGGTAGGCATCTTTCTTCCATTCGCAACAAAAATGTATTCTTTGGAAAAGGAACCGAGCTAGATCCTTCTTACCAAAAATAGGTTTCTCCGGAAGTGTTCTCGCGTATGTTAAGTACCCATTGAAACGCCGGTCGCTCGGACTGCATCTTCTTCTCGAATCCTCGATTCCTCTTTTATAGCCTTTTTGTTCTGCCTTTACTCTTATTTTTTGTCCTTTCCAACGGCACTTCGAGCGAACCTTCTTACCGGTATCGGAGTTCGGTTTCAGTAGTAATATCGTACAGTACGAGTTGTGTATATGTTTTTTGATTCGATCATCGACTCGTGAGTCGATGAGCCGTTTAATTATGTAAATATGAAATACAGTCCACTTATTTATTATTTGCGTTTTAATTTCGCACCCAAACAGGAAGTGATACGATTTCGTACTCAAAAGAACAAGATATAGGAGAACTATCTTTCTGTTGAAATCCAGTACATACAGAGAGAGAGGAATACGAAGCCACCTGAAGTCTCTCATTTCAAATGATGAACGTAAAATTTCAGGTTTCATTATTTCATTGGACTCCCGCCCCTCTCACTTACATTTAGCATGGTAGAAAAATTTCCCCTTTAAAATCTAACCGATCTTCATTCGGACAGTGGTTTTGATTTACAAATTCGCTTCAAAATTCCCACATCTCAGCACAGACTCTCGTTCATCTACACAGCGACTTCGATAATCAATTTCGTTTCAACGGAGGTGAAAATTTCACGAGAATCGAAATATCTACGTCGAATGTGCTAGAAATTTGACCGCCGTCAGTGTAAGCGACTCATTATAATTTGTGAAAATATTGATAGGAATCGGGCCACGCCGCGTATTTCAATCAACGAAGTCGACGTTATTGCAGCCCCGAAGCTCGTTAAGGTTTTCCAAATTGCAACCAGATACGTTCTATACTCACTTCTATTTATAGAAAACAGACCCGAGGTGACGCAGTGTGACCTTATACACGGCCACACCGCCTTTCGTTACATTGCTTGATCTAAAATTTCATCGCCAGCGCTGTAAATTGTCTCGAAGGTGGCCAACGGCGGGCGAACTCGAGCTCGTGTAGCATAACGGGTACGCGGAACCGTAAATCAAATTTTCGAAATATCGTCTGCGTCCTGTCAACCCCAAACTCTTGGCGCCGTTACCTAAAAATAAAGACAGAAATCTGCGATACCATCGCCGAGTTATTCCATCGATAGCGGTCACCGCGATCGAATTGCAACATTGCGCGAACTACACAGGGTATCGTAGAAATCCATCCACCTTTTTTGAACCACGAAATCGAATTGGAGCGCGAAAAACCGATATGAACGTGTTAAGGTCTCATAATTTTCAGATAAGAACACTGTTTTCCCTCGAAGCAAAAAACAAAATTTCCCGCTTAAAAGAAAGCAATATTGAATCGTAATGGAAATCAAAACCAACTATCAAAGTTGCGAGTTCTGAGGTCACCGACCCCGAATGTTTCCTTACATTCTCCACTATTAGTTGCCAAAATTGGAATTTCAGATGATCGTTAATAAGAATCTTCTCGAAGATTTCTGATGAAATTCTTTGGAAATCGTCGATTTTTTCCGAAGATTCTCGATGAGATTCTTCGGAAATTATTGAAATTTTTCCCAAAACAATTCCGATGAGATTCCTTAAAAATCATCGGAGATTCTTCACGATTTCTAATGAAATTATTCTTTGGAAATCATCGGGGATTTTTCTTGAAGATTTTCGATAAAATTCTTCAAAAACAATTCTCTAAAAATCATCTGAGATTATTCTCAAAGATTTTTGATAAAATTCCGTGGAAATCATCGGAGATTTTCCCCGAAGATTGTTCTCAAGATTTCTGATAAATTTCCTTGGAAACCATCAGAGATTTCCCCCGAAGAATATTCCATCGTTTTGCACTTGGTGCGTTTTCTCACGGTCCACCAGTATAATATAACACGTACAGTGGTTTAGTCAGGGGGGATTAGGGGGATGAGTCCACCCCCCCCGAGAGAATTTTTTACATGCTAGCAGTATCACAGTAAATGCGCGAAATGAAATTTAAATTCATATGCATAATTGAAGTTGAAAAGCACAACATACCATACTTACACATCAATGTAAAAATATACAGTTCATATTCAGTGTAACCTCCCCCCCCCCCGCCCAAAATTTTGCTAATCCCCTCCCTTGGAAAAATTTTGGCTATACGCCACTGAACACGTATAGTATACGCGAGTGCATCTTACCCACGCACCATAGGGCAAATTACATTGGTGCGAGTTCTCATACACCACCCTGTATAGTACCCCTGATCAAGAACCTTTAGTATAACGACGGAGAAACAGTCAGAAAGCTTCAAAGTGAAAAAAGGTGTCGGACAAGGATGTGTCTTGTCCCGAATGCTGTTTAACCTCTACGCCCCCATCAATCGGAAATTTGATAATAATTTTATTCTACAACACTGAAACACATGAACTAATCTGGGGTTACCCCGGCAAAATGAATCCACCAGAAGGAAATAGGAAGCAGTTCAATTTTTAACAGTTAAATCTGCGGCAACTCTCTCCTTTCGAATGTACAATTTTGTACAAATCGTCCTACCTGGCTCGTTTTTGCGTAACAAGATGCAAGTTCTTAGTAACACATTTTCTCGCCTGCATACCTGTACTTCTGGAACGTGATCTACTTTTTACTCATTGTCTTTTTTTTTCCTCGATCCAGGCAAGACATTAGTCACTCGCATTAAGCGCTTTCTACACACTCTCGTCTCTTATTTTCGAACGCTCTTACTGCGGTCCTGACTAAACACGCACTTCTCTTGTAAAACTTGAAAAGCCTATAAATCTTTTACCTCAAATTTTGAATTCAGGTTGCTTAAGAGAAATTTTAACTTTTTTTTTCGCTCTAATAGTGCACACACTGTTTTTAGGTCAGAGAGCAACAAAATCGCCCTTTAACCGCCGAACAAATAACGAAGAAAAATTTTTGCCATTTTCACCCCGCCCTAATATATACATAACCGCAAGCGACAAAAAAAAATTCTAACGGTGTCTCTTTTCTAGGAACACACAAACACACCGACCTAATGCGACCGAGTGTTTGTACATCGCGCAACTTTACTCGTTTTACAAAAGTAAACTTTTTCAAAAGTGGATATAATGAACCGAGTTGAGCAAACTTATATTGCTCATATCGCGAAGAAATCATTATTTTCTTTTAGGTTTCCGGAAAAACTAATGAAATATGTATACGTACACGATACCAAATACTCCGTACTAATACCTTTTCTTTTTCGCTCTTTTTCTCCTATCTCTTAACTGTCTTCTTTTTTTTCTTTCCCCCCCCCTTCAACTTTACTTGTTTAATTAGATTTCCAGAGTTGTTTCAACGAATCGTCGCCCGGTAATTTAAGTAGAATTTCCGCTTTAACGGCTCAATTTATTTCGCGCGTCTCTTGATAACGCCGCGCCGCGCGTCGGCTTTATGCTCTCTCGCGAGAGCGAACAATGCGAACCCGCAGCGGCGTTTGAATACAATCGCGGCTCGTAAAACAGCGACTAAGGTATAGTTGTGAGATGGCAGCAAAATTCGCTCGAGTGTTTCAGCTGTACAGATATAGGGTACGAGGTCGGGGCCGTCACATCATCCCGTCCCCAGGAAGGAGTAGTCGGCGTCTCGGCGCTCAATACGATACTAAAAACCACAGACACACGTATAGATGTGTACTTAGCAGACACAACCTCTTCTCTCAGTCGCCCGTAAAGTCGCAATCTTCTCTCCCATTTATATTCCGCTATATCCTTCCGATATAATATGTATCACCTTTTTCCAAACGAGCTGCGCATACGAGCCATTAGCTTATCTAGTCAGGAAACGGCGAAGAGTCTCTACCTCAGATACCTACATCCTTACGTATACTTGGATAACTAAGTCACAATGGCGAGCTTTTTTCCTGGACCGCGCTATGTCATTCAAACGCGATCATCGCTGCCTACTTTCAGGTTGCCAAGTTCGCCAGTTCCGGAAGTGCGACTGCAGCGAACTCGAGTCTTCTTCGTCTCCATGACCACAAGCTACGCACCTTCGTTCACTTTCTATGGTTTTTCGGTCCTCACAAACACTAAACACAAATGACGAGAAAGGCTTACGGCATCGACGTTAGAAAACGATCTACAATTGTGCCCATCTAGTATTGAACCTCGTATTACCGATCTATGTAGACAACGTCAAGCCCAAATATCTCATTAATACAGTCAATTTTAATATTATTTTTACTTTCAATTTTTTCCCCTCATTTTTTATATTCAATGCACACATTTTCTGAACTTTTTGAAGTACAAACTGAAGGAATTTGCCTTATTCGTATTATTTTGGAAATGGTGTGCCGCGGGAAAAGCTACAAGTGGGAAAGCGTGCTGCGATGCAAACAAGGTTGAGAAACACTGGTCTAGACTCCACTAAACCGCTTCTCACTCTGGGCCCTCCAATGTTGCACCTATGTACTAGTGATGACGTGCAACTACACACCTACTCACTGTCACATAAAAAAGGGGAAGGGTGAAAGAAAGGAGAAGAATATAAAAAGAATAAGCGAGATAATTGTTAAATTACAAAGGGGTTCCACCCCTGGCCACTTCGTGAGCTAACCCATGAAGCACTGCAGGGGTTTTGCCACCTGGCTAACCTCCATGAACCGGCACTCGCTTAGCTCATGTTGGTCCCCTGTTTGGCGCTAGGCGCTACTGAACAAGATATTCATGATAGCATTCCGCAAAATAGCATCACAGCTAGGCGACGGTACGACTACAAACTGATGATGTCGTAGCTAAGTGACTCCTATAAGATGACATCATCACGCAGCTGGAGATATCATAACCAAACAAACTTTGTTCTGATACTATAGTAGAGAAACAGGGAACTATACAGCCTCAAATTGCGGAGCGCATTGGAAGTACATAGTTCTGCGACGTCAAGCTGGAATGCTCTGCACTAGAAAGACAAAAATCGAATCTCAGATTGCAAACTGACTGATCTGCCCCTGCTGTTTTGCAAACCATAGGGTAAGACTTCAGGTACGTGTCAATCTTCATGTACATTTCCATGAACAGGGTGGCCACTAGCCCGGTCCTTATCTATAGATGTGAAATTTATTTATTTTTTTAATTCATATAGCACATCCCCCAGAGTTGTTGCTTTTAATGAAAAAATGATCTAGTACAAGTTTCAACCTGATTCAATAAAATTACCTCCCCCCCCCCTCCCGCTAGATTTTTCATTTATATAGCACACGCATAAGTAATAACAGGGGATGTAGTAAATGTTCACTACTAAACACAGCGGTATGAATCATTAGTTAACGGGCTTGTAATGATACAGGCAATAGCAGTCGTTCATTATCTTTCTACAAAAAATCAAAGCATATGTAAATGTAATAAGTATTTTGAACGCATTTCGGAAATTTCAGATTTTCAACCCCCTAATAATTTCCGAAGGAAGACAGGTACAGGCACCAAATTCTAACAAAATGTGAAGAACTTCTATTTAAAACACTTCCGAAAATAAAAATTAGGGGGTCGAGAGGCAGCAAAATGTTGTGCGCGTTACCACTTGGCCACACAACCACTTCTCAGATTTGATCAGGATTCATCAAATGTCCATAAACCTCTCCCTAGAGTTATCAAAACTTTTCAAGATCATTATATAACTCATACTTGTTGGCAGGACACCGCGAATCCGAAGCGGAGAGGCGAAATTTGGGCTCGGGCCAGCCTCATTGCGTCCCTCTGATCAATGATGCGATACTCGAAAGGGTAATTTCCGGGGCCAGGGGTGCGGTCCCTGTGGAGTCACTTCGGCATGCGTTCATCGCCATACGCTCCTCCAAGTGAGAACTCATACTCATTAAGACCACGTTAAATTTCGCAGGAATCTATTCAGATTCATCAAGGTACATTAAGGTTTTATTGGGATTCATCAAGAATCCTCAAAATGCTGTCCAAACTTCTTAAGCAGGGATGATAAGCCAATCAATAAAGCTTAGACTTATGGCTTTTGCTTACGACCTTGAATATATGGCCGATGCTTACAGCTTATAGCTTATGGCGTGATTGGCTGCTTATGGCTTATAAAAAATCTTTACCGGCAATGTCTTCAATCTCGACTCTTCTCGAAATATTTTTCCCCTCGCATTTGAGAAACAAACAGGGAAAAAAATGGAAATTGGAAACTCAGGAAAAACAAAATATTAAAATTGTTCTCTGATGTTAGAAAATGAAAAGAAATCGTCAATCAGCCGAAAGAATATGGCTTATGCTTAAGGCATATAGCTAGCAGCACATTTGGCTTAAACTTATAGCTGACTTAACTGCCCGAAAACCTTGAGCATATGGCTTAAATCTTATAGCTTATGGCTGACTTACTATCCCTGTTCTCTGTACAGACTACTCAACACAAATCTAATCTCGATTGAATTCATATATCATCCTCAGCCCACAGAGCTATAACGCTTACTTACCCGACAAGACGTGTTATTAACGCTTAAAACTTCTAAAGCTTGGGGGGGGGGGGGTTAATAATTATCAATTGAGCTAAAATTTCAAATTTATCATGCATGTTTTCACACGAAGGAACAATTTCAGCGGGTGAGAGGTGTAAAAATAGTAAGTTGAAAAATGAGGGCCGGGCTAGTGGCCACTCAAACTTTTCCTCAGAAAAACTGAAAAAGTGACTTAAAAACTGCTACGTACGCGCGTACTCTGTCTACTCGGGCGAGTAAATACTTCAAAATTCCACCACCGTTAGAAGCCGAGTCGAGCGCTGCGTCACAAAACCGGGTCTTGCGTTTCGGGTATCGAGAGAACGTTTTTGTGTGGCGAGGGTGGTTTTTTGCTACTCGTGGACGAAGTCGGTTGCTACTGTATACTTAACTACCCGGAGAAACTAAGGGTAGTCGAGCCAACTCAGGTAAGTTTATTGCGACGAGCAATTCCTGCTTTACCGCTCTTCTTGCTTTGCTTCGCGGTTCTTTCTGCTACTTTCGGCCTGTGGGCTGGAAGCCATTCCCCCGATTCTTCCTGTGGAGTGTGGGCTGGGAACCAGTCCCGCCCATTTCTTCTCGGCGTGCGGGCTAGAAGCCAGTTCCCCCGATCTCCTTCCTGTGGAGTGCGACCTGGAGAAACCAATCCCTCCATTTCTCTCCTCGGCGTGCTGGCTGGAGGCCAGTCTCTCTGCTTCTTCCTGTGGAGTGCGGTCTGGAAGCCCCCCCTCAATACCTCTTCCCTTGTCCCCTTGTTGCAATCATCAATAGGGAGTAACCGCGTCTCGACTGTTCTTTGTTGTGTGTATTCGTTATAGTGCATTATTAGGGAGCATTCGCGCGCGCCCGTTTTGTGTACATTTTCCGTCGTTTACAGCTAACTATTTTCGCCGTCGTCTGCAACATTTGCATCCGTACCGTGGGTACTATTAACGTAAATTTTGTGAAATAGCTGCCGCCCCCGTTTCCGCCTTCGGCGCAGTTTAAAGTCGAACCGCTTTCAGTGTAAATACTAGTGCGTAAAATAAAACTATCTCCATATCAACCCCTGTGTTGTTATTAGTGCAGTAACAAGATGTCCGCGTTTTCGAGCCTACGCTCCAGCAATGTTCCCCGTGAGGCCACTCATCCTCGCGACTTCAGCCCTCACACAACCCCGGAAAGCGCGTCTCGCTGGTCCCTGCGGTCCCAAAACGCGACACTGGTCTGCCCCGGGGTGTATTGCAACCCATAGGGTGAGACTTCATTCACGTGTCCATCTTCATGTACGTTTCCATGAACAAAGTGACCACTCAAACTTTTCCTTTTAAAAAAAAATAAAAAAATTGAAGAAGTAGGTATCAAAATTCACCAAAAAGTGACCTAAAAATGACTTAGCCTCTTGTGAACTAATGTTTGTGAAGCTCTCCATTGCGATTGACTTTTCCACGCTACCGACCATTATTTGTACATAGTTTTTCTTGTTTAACGTCCTGCATGGCTACTTCCTGCGGAGTACGATGCGAACGTCTTAGAAACGTCTTTTGTCTCCTGCATTCCTGCACATTTTGGAAATAATATTTTCAAAACCACATTCCTCTTCATATGACATACTATTCTCATGACTCACTCTCCATTTTCCTCCTTCGATCGGCCAGGTAGGATATCGGTTTAGTTTCAGCTGAGTTACAGTTACAGTTTAGGGGCAGTCGGTTACAGTTTATGTATTAGTACTCTGTGAGATCTGTATATACCATCGATCGATCAATACACGCATTTTCTCAACACTCTCTCGTTTATTTTGATTTCATATGCCTTCGTTCCAGTCCAAACTAGACACTTGTCTAGGCCTACAAGACTTTTTCAGGGGCCCGGATTTTCCCCTGTCTGCTCTTCTTTTTTTGAGCTTCGAGTGCAAAATCGCGATTTTCAAGTAGAGCCCTAGACAAATTCCGCGAGTTTTTTTTAAATTGTTTCCGGGGTCAGATTTTCCCTCCAGGGACCCTGGGCATTAACTGTCTATCAATAATTTCAATTGGAATCTCAGAATTTATTGTTCAAGATTATTTATTGGAGGAGTCATGTTCCAAAATAAACTATTCCCAAAAATCAATTTTTTAAAGAAATACATTAAAGATTCTGGAGAAGCCAGGTTATGAGATGGCAAAACGATTCTTGGTTTACATTGTTGGTTATACCGTCACTCACGAGACTGTGAAATGAAAAACTTCAAGAAAGCACCATATCAGGAGAGATTTCTCCGTAAAAGAGGGGGGGGGGTGATTGAAATAGCTTAGTGTGGAAAATGTAAAAAACTTCTTGGTAGATATCTAGAGTGCAGTCATATTTTGGAAATATTCAACTATGGGCATATTTTACCATACAATAAGCATACGAATCACACAAAAAAATCGTTATTAGTGCAAATCGAAAACAACTTTATCACAATTTTATAACATCAATAACTATAATCTTTTAATGTAAACTGGAATTAAAATTTGTACACAAAGTCTCACTATTAATGGTAACGAATAAAATTTTTCTCCCTCTTGCAATCCGAACATTGATACTAAGAAGGTTTATAATTTAAAATCAAGTGCTTTGACACTTTTTTCACTTTAAAAAAAATTTAAATTGCTAATGTAGGCGTTCGAATTTCACGCACAGGTTGAGGGCGCCTAACTTCATTAACTGAAAAAAAATTGAGCCACAAGATATACCAAACCGGCATTTTCAAATTATGAATTTGCACACCTGTTCGCAGAAGCTGGAGCCGTCACTGCCGCTTACAAAAACGTAGCTGGAAATCAGAGAGAATGTTTGTTCAAAGCCCACTCAGCACTTATACTCTGATTGAAATCCTTATTTCGCCATTCGAAACCAAGGAAATTCAAATCATTTTCGATTTCAGTGTTTTCGTAAAAGCTGTTATATTATTTTCTGATTTTCAGAAATAGTCTGCCTTCGACTGAACATTCGAATTTACCACCTATACGAGCACATTACCCGAAGACATCAACCGAACACCCACGGGTGGAAAACTCCAATACGCATTCTGACAATATTTTCGTTTCGCAACCACGCGGCTTGAGATTATCATTCGGAAACGGTGCGATGCTTATGGGTTTTTGTTGATGGCTCGCAGAAAAATGAAATATCAGATATTCTTCCTTTTCATTTCCTCTATAGTTTCTCCTTCTTGGTTCTTCTTTTATGTCTTCTATTTTATTTTCTAGAGCATACAGCCTAGCATATTGAGAACTGATATCCTCCAATATTAGAAAGAATTTCGACACTTCTGTCATCGCCACTTTCACGGTCATGTTTTACATGGCCTACTCAATCATTCATTACTAAACGTGTTCTTATTTTCGGTATTTTGAATGCCAAGCAAAGAGGTCCCGCAGCAAGGAAATGTGAAGATACGGTGCGACTAGTAAGTAATGCTCAGGTAGCCCATTAATACTACACATGCGACAATTGTCACAAATTGATTCAGTTTTTGTTCCCAGCAAAGACCCGTCTATGTATTCCGCAGAATGATTTTATCTCGTTTTAGAACCTTCCTCGTCTTTGTGATAAGCAATAATCATTCTACACACTTACCTCTCGCATTCCACTGTTTCGGTTATCCTACTTCAGGTGTAACTCAAATTTGTATTCGATAGTTCTTCACATTTTTGTTTAAAAAACTCATTTTTGAGGGATATTCGAAATCTGAAATACTTGAATAGGTCTGCGATATACCATATTCGCATCTGCGTCCGACATCATAAGTGAGCTTTAGAGAGACGCCACAATATTACTTATTTCCTCATTTTTCAATTCTCTACTGGACCAATATTAAAATTATAAGACTTTTATTCGACTTATTGGACTTATTGAACCGGTGGACACTCTGGGTTCAAGGTGTCCATTCTTGTTCGAAAGTGATTTTCCCTGACTTTTCCAGGTTTTCAAGGCCAATTCTTCCAGTCTTCCAGACTTTTCAAATACAAATTACACATGCAAGAAGGGGGGGGGGGTCAAATTTTTTTCGAACATTGTGAGTGACGACTATCGTGAATCACTCCACAAACTTTTTTTTACTACCGTGTGCTTATGAAGCTGCGGCAGAGGGGGTGTAAAAATTTAATGATAGAAATGAAAACGCGCTCTATGCTGAGGTGGTGCGTGGTGCGATGTCAATTATTAACGATTTCATAATTTTTTTTCGTGTGACCTAATGCCGACTATAGGGGGGGGGGGGGGTGAAAGAATAAAATTCGAAACCGGTTTATAGGTTTTTAAGGTTGCTGCATTCGATTTTAAGAGTATAATTTTTGGATCCTGTCTCTCCTGGTGCGACTACTGAAGTATCAAGAGCGTAGAACAAGTAACGGTTGACTCGGAATTCACCCTTTCTAATTAAAGCCGCCAAATAGGGTGAATGTACAGTTTTATTTATTCAAAGAGTTGCTAATAGAAAATAACGTAAAAATTTCTCAACTGAAAAACACGGGAGCTTAAATTTGGTCCAAATTAAAAATCGGAAGCGATATTCGAAATCAGCGACACAACACCCCCCCCCCCCATTTCGATACTTCGTGTAATTTTCCGCCGGAGAATCTGAATTGGTATTACGACAGTGCTCTGGAAGGGGTCGGATAAAAATCTGAGGTGATATTCGAAATCAGCGACTCAGAGCTTAGTTGGCTATCCTGTCCAAAAAATTGACTTTGAATTTCGTAAAGAATTTGGAACGTGAGGAAAACTAGAGTAACCGGAATTAGCCCCACCCATAAGGAGCCTGAATGGTTTAGGAGGAGGGAAAATAAATATTAAAAAGAATTCTAAAACCCAGGTGAAAAAGCTAAAGCATATCTAACAACAAATGCTATGAAAGTAAAAAGGTGGTTAGAATCTGGAAAATTATGGCACCAGGGGAGGTGGAAGAGGCTTCAATTTAAGAGTATCGACAGATACAACATAAGGTCATACATTTGAAAACAATGGACTCTTTCGAAACGCGATAACAATCACTATGTGGTCTTTAGATTTTTTCAAATTTTGTCGATTAGTTACTCTTCCCCCAAAATCACGGAAGTCCTTTTCATTCTCCCTTATCTACATTTGCGAAGGAGAAGGGAGCCGAAAAAAAAAACCGATGGCAGGAGGTTCCAGAAGGTGAATTCATTGGTTTTCGAATTCTCGTTTCATCACGACTTCCTAAAAAAATTTTTACTCTAGGAAGAAGAGCTCTGGACTGAATATTTTTTCATTTTCGTGTCTTTTCGCACCGATTTTCAGATTCTCGAGAACAGGATGAGATGAAAACACGAAACACGAAACAGCTGATATTGGAAGAAGTGTATAGGGATTGGTTGGCGTTTCGTCATATTTTTCGTGACATGGTTCGTGAAAAGTCACAAAGTAGGAAATACTTTAAGTGTATAGCCGCCTTAATTGTAGACGCGAAACGAATACCATGAAAATAATTTCATCATACCAACACAACTCTGTACTACTGCGATAGAAGAGGGGATTGTACTACCCACGTCTATCTCCTGTGAAAGAAAAAAGATAAGAAAATTGCCTGAGCGAAGCGAAGGAAAAATTTTTTAAATAAGAAATAGGGTAAAATCTGTTTGAAATACTACAGAATTTCGCAGTCGATTCTTTTACAAAATTCTTTGACTTAAATGAAATATGCTGAAAATTCCAAAATTCCCTGACTTTTCTCTGACTTTTCCAGACGGACACAATTCTCTGACTTTTCCAGGTTTTCCAGAGAATGGACATCCTGGGGTTTGAATCAAAACCGATACTTGCCAAAAATAAAAAATAAAATAAATAAAGTTAGGGCATCAGCTGATAAAGCCGAAAAAAATACCACAAGATAGTCTAGACGGGAAAATGTGAGAAACAAAGTATTCGTTGTAAAATCATCTGAGATATACATATACGCTCAAAATCATTTTCATATACCAAGATCATCTTACGAAATACGTAAGCCTTCGAGCCCTCACCTCAAAACGAGCTGAAGAGGTCACCCATCATTTATTGAATGTGTTCTTGACTTTTGGAGCGTCATGTGTCCTCCAGTCTGACAACGGAAGATTGCAACGCCATCATCACCAGCCTGAAGATGTGGCCGAAATTACATATTGTGCACTAGAAGCCACGACACAATCAGAGTCAGGGATTTGCCGAGCGGGCCAACTAATATGTTGAAAATATGATTCATACGTGGATGGCCGACCACGCCTCGATAAGATGGAGTGCGGCAGTCCGTTTCGTACAGTTTATGAAAAATAGAAGTTTTCATGCGGCCATTAAGAGGATCCCGTATTGATGCGACACCTAGCGATGCCTCTGCTTCAAAAGTGGCTTGCTGTGTAACTCGCAAGTGCCACAGCAGTACCTTGTGTTGTAACAAATGATCAACATTGCTATGTTATATTGTTATCGACCCCATTGATACATTTTTATTTTTCATGATAGAACGAAAAGAAAACGCACCCTTGTACATGGCGGAGCAAAATAACACAGAACGGAACTAGTTACGCTAGGAGCGCTAACTAACATTATACTATAACACTGCACCCCTACCTTTTTTTTTTAATCTAATTTTCTTTTCATTCATTATGATTAATAATTGATACAGCGTTGACGAATATGATCCGCATGACGACGTTGAACTCGACCATCCTCATTTTGAACTTGATAAGACAGACAGGGTGTCTACAGACTTTTCAGAATATTTTTCCTGTCTTTTTCCTGGACTTCTTTTTTGTATTTGTAGAATCCATACAGAAAAGCCTTCAGAGGAAGAGGTTTCCTGTATGAATTCATCATGTCCATACAATATTATTTCTTGATTTTCATTTATTCTTATTACGGGACTTCTTACAGAATCTTCCACTGGGTGGTCATTTACTAATTTTCTTCTGACTTTTCAGTAAATTCCTCGAAATTTCCTGACGTTATCCTGACTTCCTGGCCTACTTTCAAAAATCTTGACTTTTCCTGACTTCGTGACCTTGTAGACACCCTGGCAGAGGACCTGTTTGACGCGTGACTACTGCTTCTGACCATGGTTCCACAGTTGTCTTAACCCATACATCATCGCCGACGTCGAATTTTCGCTCCTTTCCAGACGATTGAACCGCCATCTTTGTCATAGCCCGATGCAGTTCTTCTTCATCAGACGGTACAAGACGACTGAAGACAGTTTTCATTTTTCGCCCGAACATTAGCTCGAACGGAGATCGGCCTGTTGCCGAATTGACGAGTCGATGGTCGGCATATAAGAAGGCAGTCAACCGCTGCTCGACTGAGGAATACATAGATAACGAGAATAGTGCTTTTTGAAATTTTGTACCGCTCGCTTCGCTAACCCATTTGTGCGTGAATGATAAGGGCGTTGATGTGACTGCTTCAACCCCATTTGACTGTAAGAATTCCTTGGTGACCCTAGCCACGAAAGGGGTACCATTGTTCGAGACCACCATTGCTGGAATTCCAAAGATTGCAAATAAACGCCTTCATGTTCGAACGAAAAAGTCAGCAGTTGGTGACTTGGTAAGCGCTACATCAAGCCACTTCGAATAAGCGCCTATCACGACTAGCCAGTCGTAGCCCTTGAATGGTCCGGCAACGTCGACATAGATACGTTCCCAACTCCAGCTGGGACGTTCCACGGAAAGATCGGAATTTCTGGCGGCTTATTTTGATTTTGTTGGCATGGTTGGCAATGAGCCACGAAACTTTCGATGTCCTCATTGATTTCTGGCCACCACACCAGAGCTGCTGCCTGATGGCGCATGGCTGACACGCCGAAATGAGCAGTGTGAAGCTCCTGCAACATACGGGTACGCAAGTCTGAAGGAATAACAATACGATGACTCCATCCAGTGGCGTAGCCAGACTTGGTATGAAAGGGACGGGAGGGGGGTTCGTTTTACTTTTACAACATTACAGGTGTAATACTTACTATTACCAGAATAAATTTTAATTTTTTCACATTGTCGACCGATGCCAGGGGGCTCGTCAGACCCCCCCCCCCGGTAGCTACGCCCTGACTCCATCGCACTATCCTCCTCTCTCAACTCAATTCTTGTCGTTTCTCGAAGTATGAGATAAGCTCTCGCTCCACCCTCGATCGGACTGGTAATCCATTGTTGATGTAAAAAATGACGTGTGTGATAAGAGTGGGTCATGTTCAGTTTGATGTCGAAGAATGTTCTTGTCGAGCAGACACACTTCCTGGAGTTGGCGGGAAACGTGGACCTACTGAGTCCTCTCCTCAGGTACAGATGTCTTGCTAGGAAGTCGCGAATATAAACCAGCTATGATGTTCTACTTCCTTTCGCAGTATTTTACGTCATAGGAGTAACTACTGAGTTCAATGGCCCAGTATTTCTATTTACAGGCAATTCATACAAATAATGACCAAATCTTTTTTCTTTTACCTTTTCGACGACGCGCGAAATATTTTTTTAACTTCCACTACGCGCTGCGAGCGATTATCGATAATCACTAGTTAATGTACCTATACACAATACCTAGTTTGTGTTAGTAAAAAAATTTTATTATCTATT
Source organism: Acanthococcus lagerstroemiae (assembly GCA_031841125.1). Taxonomy (NCBI): domain Eukaryota; kingdom Metazoa; phylum Arthropoda; class Insecta; order Hemiptera; family Eriococcidae; genus Acanthococcus; species Acanthococcus lagerstroemiae. The sequence goes on along the minus strand of CM063108.1, from coordinate 33,929,364 downwards.
TTCCCTAAAACAGCCCGTCAGTGTCGATAATTGCTAGTCATTATCGACATTCCCTAAATTATCGACTTTCGCTGTGGCACATCTATCACAAGATGATTTTACTTGTTTTTCAGATTTTCTCATAACTGCCATCTTATAGTAATTTTTTTGCTTTATCAGCTGGCGCCCTAACCTTGTTTTTCATTTTTATTCATTTTTCGTCAGCAAGCGTTGGTTTTGATTTTAAAGTTTTCATTCGTGGTGAAAATTCTGTTTCGTTTAAATCAGCGTAAGCATTCCATTACTACACTTTTCATCACGTTTCACGTCGACTTAGCAATTTTCACGATGCAACGGCCAAGTGAGAATCAAAAGTGACACTTGCGAAATGTCAATTTAGGCGACGCAACAATTCTCGCAAGGTCGATTTCACGGCAGTCTCACTTCCCACAAACACTACATACAAACCATGCATTAACGACGCAGCAACAGATATTTCTGCACTCGTGTACAGTGTTTTGCCTATTTGCGCACTTGGAGTAAAATGGCAAGTGTCGGTTTGATTCTAACCCTAACCGCTTCCATTGTCCCTATCACCGATTACGGCCGAGAAAAAAGAATGCATTAAAAAAAATGTCAAGTGAAATGTATTTTTCCTTAGGGAAAAGGGGAAGTAAAGACACCACCTGCTGATATTATCCGATCGAGCTAACATGTTCGAAAGTGACATAATTGTTTGCGCATATTAGACAGACACCTTATATTACCATACACGGATGTCCAGTGGCTGATTGCGAACCGAAAAATAGAATGCTCTTCTCCTGTATACACACGTTGAAAAATTTCGATGATACGTATCTTGTTTCAGTACAAAGTCTCGTTTTGCAAATGATAGCCACATTACGCAGCTTTCTCCCTGATCTCATCAATTTAGCTGAAATGCTCACACACGATCTGCCAGCACAGAAAGTATTGCCTTTCTAAGCCTCTACCATACATCTCCGCGACACAACCAGAACCAGCACATTAAACGACTAAATCATCACGAAAAAGAAGAGGTAACCTCGAGCCCGTATTGTCGTTTAGCGAGCCGTTGGAACTTGCAAAATTGATCTTCACTACAGGATTCCGATCGGCCGAGCTGCAAATCGATGAAAAAGCACTTTTTCGCAATCGCCTCGGGCCCATTTTTGGCATAATCGCGAAAGCCGACGGAGCCCGCAGAAAATAGCGTTCACACCTTTCGCCGCCGTACATTGTTGCATAGAGCCAGCAAAAAAGGTACAATATGAGACGTAAATAAATACCTCGGAATACATTAGTATTCCGTGTTAAACGCATAAGGGTTAAGTGCTTTCGAAATGATTGCCAACGATCGAAATGAAGCAGAAGCGCCCCCGCGTGCCCACACCAAACACGGGTGACTGCTGAACTTCCTGTTGAAACGAGCGAAAAATAATTTGAAAAATATGCGATACGTAGAAACGAAGTTATCAATATTCGAATTCGCGAAAGCGGATTTTCAAAGCCGGAACATTCCAACAAAAATATACGCGATTCGGTAATCATTTCCGAAATTTTACAGCCCCGTCACCCGTTTGAAGTTTCTTTCGCCGCTCTTCCTCCGCTTCTCGGCCTGGTTGGAAAAATAATTCCATTTTTTTCTCCTCTTCTTTTCTTACATCAACACGACGAAAACTCTCTGCGGAAGTTTAAAATCGGAAAGAAAAGAAGATCGTAAGTTGAGAAACAAAACTGAAGTGGTCCGGAATGGGATACTACTTCGGATTGCGAATAGAATAGTCAATGAGTTCGACGGAATTCAAATACGATACAGGTGAGTTACGAGTTGTAATTCAGTAAACGTTCCCGGTGTTGTGAGATGCAGTAAAAGTTTACAGCGTTTGCCATATAATGCCAAATTGAGCATCTTGAAACGAGGTCGTGATAAAAAAGAAGAAAACAAAGTAGACACTAAACCGTATTTTTTGAAGTTACGTATAGGTATTGGAGCGAGGGCCCCGGACCCTTTCGACTGAAGTGTCAGTTTACGGGAATTCCTTGGTCTTAAAAATTGTTCGTTCTACATACTACATAGCACGAATCGCATTTTCATAACTTTTCAAAGGGGTAGCCTGGCCTTGACTGAAATTCTTGAAAATGTTAATGGTAATCATATGTCTAGGATTACACTCAGTGGCGGCCACGGAAATAGGCGGCAACTTATACTTTACCTACGTAATGTTCCACTTGGTTCGTCTCTCTCCTCCCCTCTCAGAGTATTTTGAGATACTTCTACACTCTCCGTCCCACTAAAATAGAAACACAAATCATTTTCGAGTGCCTATTAATTCAAACAAAATTTTATTTTAAATAATTTTCTCGTGTGGAGCTCGAAAACTGTAATTAGGTGCCAGAGCCTGTGACCACTGCTTAAGTTGCCGCTCATCGCATTCCTCCAACCACTGATCTAACTCTAAATACCTTTATTGAGATCATTCACTGGATACCAGTGGCGTGCATTCCAGGCAAGCAAGGTAAGTGCCGCTTAAAAATAAGTTTTCATAAATGTGGCAGTTTCTATAAAAAGGGGTAGCTTTGTCGATGCGACGAATTTTGAGATACCGACAGTATGTAATAGAGGAATGAATGCCCATTCCAACGAGATATCGGCGAGATTTGTAACGTGTTTTGTTCCGGAGATACAAGCGGTCAAAGATGAGTGTAACGAGAACGCGCGAAAACACGTTTTTGGGAAAAACGCGTTTAAAATTAGACACACCTTTTTCTCCCACTCCGTCAAGCGGCCCTAACTCGCCGCGAAATCACATTACCAGCCTCGATGAGGGCTTGTTGGAAAGGTAATTTTTCACTGTTCTGCGTGATAACAATTCAGAACATCGGATTTATTCGTGAGCTCCGAAAAACCACGAAGAATCGAATGCAGACATTCGCATTATTTTCTCATTCTCTTTCATAATTATCTTTCTCTCTCTTCATGCGCGTAAATTTTGTCTCTTCGTTATTGAGATGTTTTTTCTATAGAAATCAACCAAAATCTCAAAATTGATTTTTTCGACCAAAAAATTTTGTTTTTCTTTTTTCGCGGTTTCTGAGACTTCGATCAATCGACAAAGTTACCGCTTTTTATAGAAACTGCCACATATACAATATCAACTTCAACTTGTAACAAATAAAAGATAATAAAACATTGGGCAAAACAGCGACTGTATTGACGCTTACACGCTTCAGTATACAGGGTTAGTCGGTTTTTCTTCCACCATAGGAAAACTTCGTTACACCGAACGAAGTACGACTCAATTATTTTGCCACGCGAACGATCTCTTTGAGAAGAATTCCATGGGAAATATTCGACAAAAACTCCGAAGGTTTTTGAAGAATTCTATCAAGTATCTTCAGGAAAGATTTTCTAAATCTCCAAGAAAAGTCTCCTATTCAGGAAAAATTTGCGACAATTTTCGAAGAATTCCATCGGACATTACTGAGATATCAGTATCGCGTCAGAAAGACGGAATTTCTGACGAGCTCGTATCTTATGCTCTCCAATGATTTCAGGTGAATTTTGTCCAAAATTTTAGGAAAATCTCCAGTGATTCCAACAATTTTATCAAGAATCATCAAGAAGTATCTCTGATGATTTTGAAAGAATATCCTTAGAAAAAATGTTGATGGATTTTCGTCAAAAATGTTCCGGGAAAATCAACGATTTCTAAGGGATTAATCAAAAATGTTGGAGGAAAAATGTGATGATTTCCGAAGAATTTCATCGGAAATATTCAGAAAAAAGTCCAGTATTTTCAAAAGAATTTTCCCGAAAATCTTCGGGAAAATTTGCCGATAATTTTTAAAGAATTACATCGAAAATTTTCGGGAAACATCTCATCGAAAATTTTTAGAAAAAATTTCCAATGTTTTTCAAGAAAGTTCATCAGTATTCTTCGAGAAGATTTCCTGATAATTTTTGAAGAATTTCATAGGAAATACTCGGAAAAATACTCCAATGGTTTCTGGTGAATTTCATCAAAAACCTTCGGGAAAAATGTTCGGTAATCTCCGAAGAGTTTCACAGTAAATCTTTGGCAAAAATCTCGGATGACGTTTAAGCAATTTCATTTCATTTCATTCATTCCATTTATTTATTTTAAAGTGGTGCGGGCAACAGTCTTATGACCAATTACAGCCCGCACCACTCTGCAATAATATAAGTTTACAAAAAATAAACAAGAACAAAACTAAACAAAAACTGAAGGGAAAAAAAACAAAAACAAACTGTTACATGATTGAAAATTATAACTAAAATTAAAAATAATTTAAAAAAACTTTTACACTGACACCCACACGCCCACACACACACACACCGACACTCATATATGCTCAACCCTCCCCTCATGTACTCAAACCGGTCGCCCCCAAGACGTCATGCCAAACGAGGTCGTACCCACGCCAGTACAACTCTAGCAACAGAACCATGACACATACCAGAACGTTACAATCGTGTTGTCAGTATACCCCTACATGCCAACCGAAAGTCACGCCCGGACTGTGAAAGAATGTCCAACGCATTTCCCTGACCTCTCTTCTCCAGTTTATTATAAAGTATACAAGCCCTGGTTAAGAAGGAGTGTTTCAGTGGGCCCCTCTGGCGATCATGTACATAGAAGGTTTCTATTAGCCTTGTATTTGATCGAGGTACCCTCAAGCTGATCTCATGAAGCAAGGTGGAATCTCCGTGCCCCTGCAGCACGTTATGCAAGTATTGGAGCATTGCAAGCTCACGTCGACTTTCCAAAGAATCAATTTCAAACCCCGCCAATAGTTCTTCATAATTGAGGTATATGGGATAGTATTGAAAGATTTTGAAGTATATGTATTTTAGGTAACGACGCTGTATGCTTTCTAACTTATCTGAGCATTTTTTATAGACAGGATTCCATACCAACATCCCGAACTCCATATTCGACCGTATGAACGCGTAGTACAATATCAAGAAGGTGCGGATTTCTCTGAATCCACTAGTATTTCTCATCACAAAACCCATCATTTTTTTGCTCTTACATATTAGTTGATTGAGGTGTAAATCGAAACATAAACGCTTATCCAGTATAACTCCAAGGTCACGTACGTGGTCCGTGGTTTGAAGACTTATTTGGTTCATTTTGTAATCATACTCTATAACATTCTTCGTTTTACGCGTAAAAGTTATCTTTTCACATTTTTTTATATTGAAAGGAAGGCAATTCCCCTGCTCCATGAGACCATCGCATTCAAGTCGTCCTGCAAGGCTGAAGCATCCGAGCTCGTAGTTATTGATTTATAAAGTTTTATGTCGTCGGCATACAGGAGAATCATTGAGGAGGATATTACCTCGGTAATATCATTTATAAAGATGAGAAATAATAAAGGTCCCAAAATTGACCTCTGGGGGACACCTGATGGACAGTTGAACAATCTTGATTCACACCCTCTATATGCTACGTATTGGGATCTATTCTGTAGGTAGGAAGTGAAGAAAGATACAAGGCTATCGGAAAAATTTAGTTTTTTCATTTTAAGAAGCAGTAGTCGGTGATTAACTTTATCAAATGCCTTCTGGAAGTCCATTGTAAATTTTCGGGGAGAATTTCCAATAATTTCCGAAGCATCGTATCGGAAATCTTTAGAAATAATTTTCATGGTTTTCCAAAAAATTTCATAAAAATTCTTCAAGAAAATTTTCTGAGAATTTTTAGAGAATTTTATCAAAAGCACTCGGGGAATAACACCAAGAGTTTTAGAATTGCATCGAAAATCTTCAGAAAAAACCTTTGATTGTTTCCAAGGAATTTCATGAAAAATATTCGGGACGATTCCTTTGATTTTCAAAGATTATTTCTGATGAACTTTATCGAAAATATTAAGAGTAAATTTCCGATCATTTTCAATGAATTTTTATCGGACATTGTTGAAAAATATTATCCAATGATTTCAGGAGAAATCTGCGGGATATTTTTGGAAAACTCTGTAATTATTCCAAAGGATTTTATCGGAAATCATTGAGAAGTACCTTCGATGATTCTTGAAGATTTTTTTCAGAAAAATATTTCGATGATTTCCATACATTTTCATTGGAAACCTTTGACAAAAATATTTCTATGATCTCAGAAGAATTTCATCACAAATGTTCGGGAAAAATCTCCGATGATTTTTACAGAGTTATGTCATTAGAATAATTTTCAATAAGATTCTTCGGAAATTATCGCAGTTGTTTCCGAAAATTTCCGATGCAATTCTTTAAAAATTATTGGAAATTTTTCCCGAAGATTTGCCATGAGATTCTTCAGAGGTTATTGAACATTTTTCCAGAAGGAACATTTTTGACGAAAATCTCTGAAAAGCATCAACATTTTTTCTAAGGATATTTTTTTCTTCCAAAATCACCAGAGATATTTTTCCATGCCTCTTGATAAAATTGTTTGGAATCATCGCAGATTTTTCCGATCATTTCTGACAAAATTCGCCTGAAATTATTGGAGATATTTCTCAATTATATACGATAAAATTCTTCGAAAATTATCGCAAATTTTTCCTGAGTAGGAGATTTTTTTCGAGGATTTCCGATGAAATTCTTCGGAGATTCAGAAAATTTTTCCTGAAGATTCTTGATAAAATTCTTCAAAAGCCATCGGAGTTTTCTCCAAATATTTCCTATGAAATTCTTGTCGAAGAGACCGCTTGTCTGGCGAAACAATTGAGTCATACTCTTCATTCAGCGTAACGGAGTTTTCCTATGGCGGAAGTAAAACCGACGAACCCTATATAATAAATTCACGGAAGATATGTGGCGCCGTCTTGGTCAACACTTACGCTCCACCTCCGTGTCAATTATCAACACAAAAACACACTAGCATATTCAACGCGACGAAACCTGTGCGTTTGGCCGCGTTCTGGAAGCGCTCTGAGTCAGGCTTGGCACAAATGTCAAAACATGTTTATGTTATTCTACTAGTAAACGTGTTATGTCTGAATTCTCCGTGTTTTTTTGACAACAAATGCGTATTCAAGATCTTATTGAAAACCCGTTTTCACGACTCACTCTTAATGAACAATTAGAAATGATTAACGGTGGGAAGCCTAAATCAGAATTACCATTTTTAAAAACCAAGCAAAAGAGAGATGTTCGAATTTTAGACATTTCCACGTATCGCAACACGAAAACATTTTGTGGTTAACCCATTGTGAAGATGGTGAAAAACTGTTTTGTTTGTCATGTCTATTCAGGGACGTGCCGATAGCCCCCCCCCCCCCGTGAGAATTTTTCACTCAGCAGTTGTGAAAATGTATAGTTTCAATCAGCCGGAGTTGCAAAAATCCAACAAGTCACATTAAGTTGCTAGTCTAAGGTAATTCCAAGGTATTTGGCCGATTGGTGAAGTGAAATTTCGTCAGTGGCGAGGTAGACCGGATAGAAGAGATATTTATGGTTGCGAGGTTGTTTTTACCGACTTTTCGAAGAATTCGAAAGGAGGTATTGTTTTTGTTCATAGGGTGGGGGTTTGAGGTCAGAGTGAATTTTCTTTACGTTTTGAGGTGTGAGGAGTTCGAAAATATCATTCATTCAATTTCAGGTATCCTTATATATATATATACATATTTGCAATACGATCCGGCACCAGTACCCGGGAAGGCCCTTTTGGCACCAGTGTATATAAGTAATACAATTGTGATTCGTTGAGGCACCGTTCAATTTTACAGATTTAATAGTATTGGAGCACCAGTATATTTATATAAAGAACGTCCTCATGACACCATGCGTTGTTGTCAAATGGAAAGAATCATACCGGTTCGAGGATGGATTTCTCTTTTGTAATTTTCATCGCCTTGGAATAAACGTGCGGATAACACGTTAACGGAGTTTGAATTTTGTCAGCGGCGGATTAAGGCACAGGCATCACAAGCACGTGCTTGTGTCCGCGCGCCAATTTTTGGAAAAAAAAAAAAAAAATCAAGTGATAAATTAATTATTAGTTTATAATTGTAACTTTGAGTTCGGCTTCATCGCTGAAGTCTCCGGAAAACTTCCTGTGAGAATTTTTGTTGTTTTCAAAATCTTCTACTTCCGTTCCAGCAAGATTTGACGAAAAAGAAAATTTTTTCTCCAAATGCCAAATGCTACGCAGGCTTCTTGTCGCGGGTTTTCAGCTCGGACAGTAAAGAATCAATAATTGGTAAAAATGCCAATATTTTGAACTTCAATCGTTCATCACATTCTAGTTCATTGTCTCGTGTTTGTCAACTCGTAATTTTCGAGTCACTTTCCGTCGATTTCTTTCAAAACCGCATTCTGACAAACAAATATCATCAGCTTTTTCTTCAAATTTTTCAAATTCATTTCGAGTTTTCTCTACTAAACTATTTAGAGTATATCGTAATACTGAATTGCTTGAATAATATTTTGATCAACAGCTTGTAGAGATGTGCTAACTTGGTTAAACTTTTTATGTATAAATCCTCAACTTTATTCTTGAGAACCGATTTCAACATTTCATTATTCTCAACATCAGTTAAACACTGAAAAACTGCGTTCCAGGACTTTAGGAGGCTTTCGCATGCGTCACTTCTAGAAGACCATCTCGTTTGTGACAAAATGTTTTTAATGGTTTGGCGTTGGACTTCGAATTCTCTTCTTCTTCTTTCATTTGGCTAACATGGATCTGGCAATTTTTTAATTCTTTCCAGCGTTCGGTCGATCGTATGAGAAAATTATATACTTATTGTAAAAATCAAAAAAGGCGATAGCCTGTGGACAACATTCAACTGCTTCACCAATATCAGATTCAATGAGTGTGCTGCACATGGATTGAAATAGGCAAAAGGACTAATTCCTCGATTTCCTTTTTCTTCATTCGAATTTTTCTCATCCGGGTCATAACCGTTTTGAAGAAGACTTTGTAGGCCATTGTACTTACCAGACATATTTTTTGCGTTGTCGTAGGATTTGCTCGCGGCAATTACGCATGTTTAAACCAAATTCATACAATAGCCTTGTACATGTCGCTGGCCTTATGTCCCACATTTTTCATAAAAGTAAGGAAACGCTCATTACTGTCCGACCTGAAAACCCGACAAGAAGTCGGCTGTATTTCTACGCCCCCCCCCAAATGTGGTAGGGGGTTGGAAATAGCGGCACAAATTCTATTGTAATTTGTGCTAATTGTGCTCCGAAGTCCCTGAATTTGTGCCGCCTCCCGTAGCTCTACATTTTAATAAAAAGTTTGGGGGGCCAGGGAAATGTTGGCCCCCCAAATGAAGATAGGGGGTTGGAATTAGCAGCACAAATTTGTATTTTATTTGTGCTAATTGTGCTCCGAAGTCCCAGAATTTGTGCCGCCTCCCGTGGGTCTACATCTTAATGAAAAGTTTGGGGGCCAGAGAAATGTTGCCCCCCCCCAAATGAAGATAGGGGGTTGGAATTAGCGGCACAAATTTTATCGTAATTTGTGCTAATTGTGCTCCGAGGTCTCAGAATTTGTGCCGCATTTTCTGGGCTCACAGTCCAGTGCTCAATTTCGGGGGCCTGGAAAAATTATGATATTTTAAAAAAACGATCTTCAAAAGGAGAGATTAACTGGTTTCTGCTGTTACCGAATTCATTTTTCAGGTTCTTTTCACGGTATCTCATATCCTACCCCAATTTTGGGAGGTACACCCATTCTATCCAAAGTTTTGTTGTCTTTGTTCATACTTTTTTTAAACTCTACACATAGCTACCTTTAGTGCCTCATTACAGATAGCAGTGGATACGACATCTGTACAAATCCCTATCTTTATAACGACCGTATATAGAATGGACTTTACAGATGGCGGTGGATCCTGCGTCCGAAAGGTTGCCAAATTTACAAACTCAACGTACACTTACATAAAAATTTGCTGGCCAAAGTTTTTGCACATCGGTGACATTATAAGGTAACGACGGCTTTTGTACTTCATTAGGGAAGGAAAGCAAGTACTCAGGGCGGAATACCTCCATTACCCCTACTTATATTCTCCATTGATAACGGTTATTTACAGGGAAAACAAATAGAAGTCTTGTGTTTTTTCAGTTCATGGAGAGTTTTCATCATCTTGAATGAAAAACTCACCATCTATAGAACAGGTCGTCATTTTGTTGAATTATTCGAATTTCTAAGATTTTTTTTCTCCAAAAGTCTTATCACAACTGGTGATGACAATTTTCCTTTGACCCAAACTGACCAATTTTTCCAAATTTTTCCTGGGTATCTCGGGAACGGAGCGTCGCCGCCAAATTTGACCACCGTATTCGAGCTCAGCGTTAAAAATTGAGCCGAAAACAGTCTTTGGTTCAAAATTTTTGGTTTTTCTAATTTTGAAAATTTTTCCATACTTACAATCATGTCTTTTTTGAGGCAAAGAAATTTTCGGAGAGCTTTGACGCCGGCGCGGGTGCTAGTTACTCAATTTTTCGTGGCGAATTCAAATCCGTCGTCAAAATTGAGCTAGAGTCATTTTTTGACCCAAACTGACCAATTTTTAAAACTTTTTCCTGTGTATCCTGGGTACTGAGCGTCGCCGCCAAATTTGACCACCGAATTCGAACTCAGCGTGAAAAATTGAGTCGAAAACAGTCATTAATTCCTAATTTTGAAAATTTTTCCATACTACATCATGTCTTTTTTGGGGCAAAAAAATTTCGGAGAGCTTCGGCGTCGGCGCGGGTGCTAATTACTCAATTTTTTGAGACAAATTCAAATCCGTCGTCAAAATTGAGCTGCAATCATTTTTTGACCCAAATTGTCCAATTTTGCCAACTTTTTCGAGCTTATCTCGAAATAGGAGTATCGAAGCCTAAATTAACCATCGAATTCGTACTCAGCGTGAGATATTGAGTTGAAAGCAGTCTTCAATTCAAAATTTTGATTTTTTTGAATTTTGAAAATTTCTCCATACTATACCTACCTACTTAATTCAGAAAATCAAATAACATGATAAATCTCTTCACATCAAAAAACAGTTTTCAAGTGTTATTACGAAATGAAGGAACTGGCACAAGATAGGGAGAAATGGAAAGCTGCATCAAACCGGTCGAGATTTTTCCCCCATGATCATTTTTAGTTTACTTCAATTTCGATTACAACTTCATCTCCTATTTTGTGGGTTTTGGTGTTTAATGCTTTGTGTATCATAATCCTCTTTGATTTGTCTGTGGATACCTTAATTATTTCCTTTGCAACTTGAAATTGTCCAAGTCCGACCTGTAAATTATAGGTAGTAGTAGTCGTGCTTAAAGGTACTTGAATTTTGGTATGTTCGTATAATCGAATTTGAAATACGATTTTTTATTGTAAATATTTTTATCTGCACTTTTCAGTGACCTTAATTGGCAGTACCAAAAATTTTTCGGGTTGTACCAACTAAAACAACTGTACATACTTAGGTTCAAAAGTTTATTTAATGAAAGAAAATTATTAAAAATAAAATTATTAACGAATACAAAAATGAAAACATTCGAAATTAAGTACTTAATAAAGTTCAAGGTTAAACAATTGAAGTCCGCGAGCACAATTTTTTTTGATCGCTAGTTTATTCCACTTTTTCTGGAGGAGGGGGGATTTTTTTTTTAAATTATCGAGTCAAAGGACAATTTTTTTTTGCATTAAAAAAATCCTTTTTTTATTGACAAAAAGTGATAGCGTTTACATTATTTTAGGTGTTTTTTTTTTGTTTTTTTTTAAAAACTCAAAGAGAAAAATAAACTACCTTTTTTATATTCGACACAAAAGGGAGAGATGATTGTGCTACTACTTTGGATTATTTTATTTTACAATTTTATCCTCTGTTATGTGAGTTTTGGTATTTAGTTCATTTTATCATAATTCTCTTCTGATTTTTCTTTCGAATTTTCAGTTCTTTCTTTTTGAAACTGAATTTGTCTAAGTCCGTCCTGTAAGTTACAGTAGTAGTTGTGCTCAAGGGTATCTGAATTTTTGCGTGTTCGTAATCGAATTTGGAATGAGAGCAGTGGTCTAGTACTGGGGCGAATAAATTTCAACTCCCTAAAGAAGGACCGGGACGTCTCATTAATATTCCAAATTAAATAGTACTAGGCTCTCAAAATTGGCTATTTTCGTAGTCAAAGTCAAATAAAATATTGACAAGAAAATCGCATCTTCCATCTTCTAAACAAGCAGATTTTTTCAAGTAAAAAATTGTTTTTATCATTAGTTAATAAAGAAAGGATGTTTTTTTTCTTCTTAATTTTTATTCAAAGAGAAACTAACTATTTTTATTCAAGAAAAGAAAGAAATAATTATCTTTTCTTTCCGTTAATATAAGGCTGTAGTTTTCTTTTTCTCGAAGACAAAAAATTGCAACTTTTTCACTGAGGAACTTGAAAACTCAATTTTCCTAATTTTCCCTAGAAAAAGGAATGGGTTCATTTCTTAGAAGAGAAGAACGAATTCCATTAAATTTGCGAAATCAAAGGGACGATAGGCACTCTCAAGGACAGAGAAGCAAGTTAAACTTTTTACAAGGAAATGAGTGAAATTCACTTCACTCTTAGAAAAACGGTGATTTTCTTATTCTTGCTTAAGAACAGGAATGGGTTCTTCCTACGGAGGGGAGAAACCAGACTTTTTCTCTTTTTCTATCCTTATGAATGAACATGATTCTTCTATGCCAAGAAAAGGAGATAACTTGTTCAGCTTTTTCCAATAAAAGGCAGAAATTTTTCTCTTTAATTGAAAAAAATTTAATTACAGAGAAATGAGGACAGAAAAGCAGAGATAGTTTTCTTCTTCTTTTCAATAAGTTACTCATTCTTTTAAAAATGGAAAACGTTGGTTCACTTTTCTTAAAAAATGGAACGAAGTTCTTCTCATTTAGTAAAAAGGAAGCCGTAGTTTACCACTACTTCCCTCAAAAACAATCACTCAAGGTTCTTCTCACCAAAGAAAATTTTCTTCATTTTCCTTGAGGAAAGCAACAAAAAATTCTCCATCATTTTTTAATTTCGATCATTCATCTCATTATAATCTGTGGACGAGTCCACAAATCCGAATGAGAAGCTTTAAAATTGATCTACACTGACTCAGGTAGTTTGAAAAAACTGAACAAACAATTGCAAACGCTGTTAGGTTCTCTTTGGACCAGTATGATTTCAGAAAACGGTTCGATTTTTCTCAGCTCTGATGTTCGAAAAACTTAAGCTTAGATTTCTTACTCGTTAAGAGCTAAATTTTATAAGTAAAACAAATTATCCAAATTGAAGATCGAAAATTTTGTTTTCACTTTTTAGGAATACAGAGAATACCTTTAGTCCGGTACTTAATTCAATTCATCTAAAAACTGGGTCAATTCCGGAAGACTGATTTTTCTCATTCCTCATGATGGATCAAGTTCTTCTCATTTTGGTTAGAAATGATTTTCTCTGAAATTTCGAAATTTTGTTTCAACACTTTTGTCAGTACCTACTCTTTGATTATAATGTCCAAAGTGACTATGATTTCCGATAAATTAAACTGAATTCGATGTCGGAAATTTTCAACCTACTCTTTTTTTTTTATTTTTTTTGAGTATAAATTCAACCTAATTTATGGAAAATTATCATTTTGAACAAATGATCAATGAATCATGACAAAATTGAAGAAAAGAAATGATGATTCGTAAAAATTGAACTCAATTCGTTATTATTAATTATCAAATAGCTCTGACACACAAAACTGCCTATGTAAAATCCATAGAAAATCTCAGTCATATCCTGAAAAAATAATCAAAGCATAATGACAACAAATTTTGTAGGTCAAAACAAAATCTAGTTCAATGGGAAAATCGTCACTTTCTCTTCTATGTGGACAAAAATTACTTCTCGTGAAAAGGACACGCTTTTCTTTCTGTTTTAACAAAAAAAAAAAAAATGCAGATTTTTTTTTTTCAAAGGTGAAAAAAGAGTAGGTACGTTTTGTCTAGTAGATGTGAGGAATAGATGATTTTCTTACTTTTATTCGAAGACACCTTGCAGGATCCCGGAGAAGGAAATAAGCTTTTTACATTAAGACGGGGAAAGGATAATTTAATTCAATTTCCTTAAAAACAGAAAATAATGGGTTTTGTTCCTGGAAGATAGGAACGGTTTACATTCAAGAAATGGAAACGACAATGTTCTCTTTTCTCATAGAAAGAAAATTCAATTTCCTCAAAGGAGAGAAATTCATTTCATTCATAAAAGAAAAGAGGCAACCTTCTTTTCTCTCCTCAAAGAGAGGAACGAAATTCTCCTCCCGAAGAAAAAAAAACTTCTTTTCTCGTGACTCAATGAAAGAACATGTTTCTGATTCTTCAAGACATGGATCATTTGTGTAGCCTCACTTCAATAATAATATACAGGGGAAATCTGCGATGATTTTCAAAGGATTTCATGAGAAACCTTCGATTCTCGAAAATAACTAAATTTTTCACGCTGAGTTCTAATTCGGTGGTCAAATTCGAGGGCAACGAGCAGGTCCCAAGATACACAGGAAAATATTGGGAAAATTGGTCAGTTTGGGTCAAGAAAGGACTCCAGCTCAATTTTGACGACGGATTTGAAATCGCCTCGAAAAACTGAGTAATTAGCCCCGCGCCGACGTCGAAGCTCCCCGAAAATTTTGTTGCCCTAAAAAAGACATGATGTATGGTACGGAGAAATTTTCAAATTTCGAATAAACCATAAATTTTGAACTCAAGACTGTTTTCGGCTCACTTATTAACGCTGAAATCGACTTCGGTGGTCAAATTTCGCGGAGACGTTCCGTTCCAGAAATACACAAGAGAAAATTGGAAAAATTGGTTAGTCTGGGTCAAAAAATGACTCCAGGTCAATTTTGATGACGGATTTGAATCTGCCTCGAGAAAATAAGTAATCAGTACCCGCGCCAACGCCGAAGCCCTCCGAAATTTCTTTTGCCCCAAAAATAACATGATGTAAGTCTAGAGGAATTTTCAAAATTCGAAAAAACCAAAATTTTGAATTCAGGGACGGTTTTTGATTCGATTTTCCACGCTGAGTTTTAATTCGGTGGTCAAATTTGGCGGCGACGCTCCGTACCCGGGATACACAGGAAAAAGTTTTAAAAATTGGTCAGTTTGGGTCAAAAAATGATTCTAGCTCAATTTTGACGACGGATTTGAATTCGCCACGAAAAATTGAGTAATTAACACCCGCGCCGACGCCAAAGCTCTCCGAAAATTTCTTTGCCTCAAAAAAGACATGATGTAAGTATGGAAAAATTTTCAAAATTAGAAAAACAAAAATTTTGAAACAAAGACTGTTTTCGGCTCAATTTTTAACGCTGAGCTCGAATACGGTGGTCAAATTTGGCGGTGACGCTCCGTTCCTGAGATACCCAGGAAAAATTTGGAAAAATTGGTCAGTTTGGGTCAAAGGAAAATTGTCATCACCAGTTGTGATAAGACCTTTGGAGAAAAAAAAATCTTAGAAATTCGAATAATTCAACAAAATGACGACCTGTTCTATAGATGGTGAGTTTTTCATTCAAGATGATGAAAACTCTCCATGAACTGAAAAAAGACAAGACTTCTATTTGTTTTCCCTGTAAATAACCGTTATCAATGGAGAATATAAGTAGGGGTAATGGAAGTATTCCGCCCTGAGTACTTGTCTTCCTTCCCTAATGAAGCACAAAAGCCGTCGTTACCTTATAATGTCACCGATGTGCAAAAACTTTGGCCAGCCAATTTTTATGTAAGTGTACGTTGAGTTTGCAACATACTGTTTCTTTTGATTGTTTTTTTTTTTTTCAATCCAAAATTCTTTAACCCTTTTGTGCGCAACGGGAAGTATGCTTCCCAGCACCGAGAACAATTTATCGAAAATAGAGTTATGATGCTATTGCCTTGAAACTAGCTAAATTGTTCTAGGTGCTGGGAAGCATACTTCCCGTTGCGCACGAAAGGGTTAAAAAATACAAGGGAATTACAAAAAGTCTTATAAATCAGAAATGTTCCACAATATAATTTGTAAACTCAACAAAAAATTGTAAATATTCGAATTTTTATTTTATTTTTCGAAAGTGCATAATAATAGCTTTATCGCCTATTTCTGATAATGTAGATCTAACCGATACTTTTTTGATTTTGTATTCCAAGTCAGTTTTGCCGTTTTTTCTTTCGTCGAAAAATTTTTCGTCTCCCCAAAAAACATGTAGTATGGAGAAATATTCAAAATTTCGGAAATCAAAAAAATTGAGTCAACGACTAATTTTTTCGAAATTTTTCACGCTGAGTACAAATTATTTGAACAAATTCAACGGTGATCCTCCGTTATCCAGATACGCCCCTAAATCTTGGTGAAATTATTCAACTTGTCGAGACGAATTCAAATCAGTCCTCCTTGCACTCGAGAAATACGGCAGAAATGCTGGCCGACACAATAATCAGTCTACGTAGCATTTGGAGAAAAATGTTCTTTTTTGTCAAATCTCGCTGGAATGGAAGAAGAAGATATTTTGAAAACAACAAAAATTCTCAGAGAAAGTTTTCCAGAAGACTTCAGCGACGAAGCCGAACTCGAAGATGAACTAAAACAGTTTGTTGCTTATATAAATAAAGAAGATAAAAAATTAACAATTCGAAATTAAATTCAGTTTACCCAATCATCGACATCATTTTAAAAATATGTTTGTGTACCCCAGCAACAAACTGTTCAGCGGAAAGAACTTTTTCTGTACTGAAGAGAATAAAATATTATTTGAGAAATAAAACCGAGAAGGACAGATTGTAGGCCCTAGCAGCCCTGTGTATCAAATCAGAGATTGCACTTTCCCTTGATTAAGATTTGATAATTAATAAATTTGCGGAATGTAAAAGCGCGAAAAAAGTTGTAGTATACGAGTAGGCCTACTATTACTTATAGTTGTAGACTGTATGAGTATTAAGTATACTTGTAGTACTAATGAGGATTTTTATAAATGGAAATTATTCACTAAATACCAAATATGTTTCGATAACGAAAATAATGGTCAAACCGCACACAGTATGTGACTCATATCCGGAGTTCGAAAACTCATAATCGCTAATTTTTTTATCTAGCTCTGGAACGTGTCTACTTGGCATATTTTTAAACATCTTGAGGTACGCGCGTAAATCAGCTGTTCACAGCACGTCAGAAGTCGACGATTTATTTCGCACTCATTTACTGGGTCAACTTCATCCCCCTATCCCTAGGCAGGATAACCAGGTCTTCAAGACCATAATGAAAAAGGAATTCTCTCGCGCATTCCAGCAGTTGTACTCTCAGTGCTGTATTGTGAAGCAGGCAGACCTTCTTGAATCGTAAAAAAATGAAAGTAAATTTCCTGTACAAATTGTCGCCTCTAGAAAATTATTTCGGGAATTTCGCGATCTAATGGTGTAGTCGAGCAAACATAGAGAACGTACAGTTGAAATTAATTCTCTGATTACGAATCAATGATGTCAGAAATAATTTTATTGAATCGGTACATCAGGCAAGGTTCATATACAGTACATACTGTAGTTAATTTGAAAGATATGTGCAGGAATATGGTATGCCAGAGGAAGCATAATACGTGTTGGTGAAGATGACTTTGTGACGTCTGTATTCTCAGTGCGTCTCCCTTGCAATAAAATGTCTCACCCTCCCTCTTGGAAGATTGAAGATGCCAGTGCCAAGTAATGTGCTACGCAAACTAATAGGCCTTCTGTAGTAGTCAATTGCCATAAAAAAGCTTGTACAGACGCTAAGGCAAAAATAAACACAAAATAAACAGTACATTTAGTTATCCTTAAAAATAGAAAAATAACTCAATTGTTGCAAATAGTAACTAAAATAAAAAAAATAAAAAAAATTGAACATAAATTATTTTTAGAAAAGAAATGACCGACTAGGTCTTTCTTTTAGGGTAAATAAAAATGAGTAAGAAAAAATAATGAGTTACCTATTAATTACTCTTCATCAGAGGCGCTGAAAAACATTTTTCGGGGGGGGGGCACTAATAAAGACATTTTAGGGCAAATAATTACAGTATGTACGTATAGCGATTAAAATATTTGTTGGAAAAAAATTATAGAAGGCCTGCGTGATTAATAATGAGATTAATTCAATTATTTATCTGTAATTTGAGTTTGACCGAGGATCAGTTGAGCGGGGGGGGGAATAAAATGCCACTCTTGCCCTCCCATCTCCAGCGCCCCTGATCTTAATGCCAATCAAGTATTTGTTTACAGTGCCACACTCATACCGAAAAGAAAAAAAAAATAATGAAGGCAGTTTTACAAAGTGTCACAGTGCACTTCAAATTTATAAGCCCGTTGCCAGATTACAGGAGGACTGATATTGTAAATGATAATATCACTTTCCTTACAAAATGTTAAGTATAAATGTACCCTTTGTGTTGGGTTGTCGCTTTTGGCCGAAGACAATCGACTAGACCAGGGACGTACCGAACAGATTTCCTTGGTGGAGTGGGGGGGGGGGGGTAAAAGTTGTGGAAGTCCCAACTGACTTAACTCAGAATTCCCAAGTATCAAAGCAAAAGAAAATCTTTTAACTTGTTGGATTTTCCCAACTCGCCTGACTGCTGAGTGAAAAATTCTTACGGAGGGGAGGAAAGGTTGCTCCCCCCCCCATTGTACCGTTCCTGGACTAGATATTTTTTTCATCTTCCCTTTCATCGATTTTCATAATTTTAGCTAGGTGTAGAATTTTTGTGGCCTTTTTTATTATCAGTCAGAGGAAATCGAGCAACAACCCAATCTTCAAGTTCATAAGACGTAGGTATATGTAGATTCCTGTCAGATAAATCTCAATCAATTTCTCTTGGAGCATTCACCTAAAGTCTCCAAGGCTTCAAAAAAAAAAAAAAAAGAACCTGTTGCAAATTGGTGATGTCAGATTCGATACACATCCCTAGTTTGCAACAGCGTGTTGCAAACTGGATCACGTAATATATTTCGGTTCTAGTTCGCAACATTCGAGTATATTCAATTCTGAAAGGTAATAGCGGATAGTTTTTTCTTAAATTGTTGCTAAAAATACTTATAATTTTGATAAAAGCTCTCTCCAGCGATTTTTATAATGTTGGAGCCATTTCTGAAACAAATTTCATCATGCCGTCATACCGTTCTTGTTATAGGAATATCGAGAAATCAAAGAATCAGCTGACTACGTTCAGTCAAGATTTTATTTTAAATTACAAACCACAGGTGAGAAGTTGGGAAGTATTTCACTGTGCTCAGGGAGCTGTCAGATCCCTCTAAGAAATATCACAAATAAATTCTGCGGAATACAATCTTATTCTTATCACTTGAAGTTAAGGTTGTTTCAAACTGGGGTACTGTTGCAAACTGGCGCAACCACCCTATGTGAACTTAGGCTACACTAAACTAAAAGTCTAGAAAAATGAAACTTCATCGAACTCGAAGTGAAAATGCTTGAGATAATAATTGTAGGTTTATTTTACTTTCGGTTCCTTCACTTGTCTCTCCTTTTTTATTCTTCCATCTTCATCTCTTAAAACAGGGCCACCCAGATCCATCTTAAGTTCATTATCAATTCAACACACCACACAGTAATACATTGTTTCATGACGGTACAAAATTCAACATAAATCCTTCCCAGCGAATAACCAGTGGGTAAAATATTTTTCATGTAGGTACAATTCTAATCGATTTTCATAACGTACATCAACTAATGGAATGCTACCTAGACACGGATTATAATGAGAAGTACGTTTTTGCGATGCATCATAAATAAATTTCAATACCCATAGGGAATTATCTTTCCAGTGAGTAACGTTCAGACCAACAAACTGTCCATCCTGAAATTCGAACATTTCCAATACTTTTATACATTCTGTTAAATTAGACACAGCTGGGACTGGTAGTATCGGTATTCTGATCCGTTTCGGCTGTTCCTTCCTCCTGCTCATATTTTCAGAATTGCACGGATTCTATTCACAAAACCACGCATTAAATTATTAATATTTCTGTAAAATTTTCATACTGTCAGTTAAAACTTCATAAGGATGCTTACCAACTCGACAAATAAATGCAGTCCGTCACGTACAATTTTACAGAATCGAAACCATAACCAACAGCCAAAATAATTATACTGATAAGACCCATTCAAAATAATACATAATCACAACATTTACGAGCGCCGAAGAATGCCTCACAGTACACTGTTTATGCACTCCTCCCGTGTTATTTTTTACGAAAAATTAATTTACGTACGCAGATCCTCTTAATAATTACAGTATTTTCATTCTTTACATGTTTTAGGCTGAACCAACCATAGGCGGCAAATTTGTGGGTGCTCCGGGGCTCGAGCACCCCTTGGGATTTTTTGAGCACCCCTTGGGAAATTCCTCAAAAATAAAAAATTCATTACATTAAGATCTTCTTTGCCAAATTTTTCCCCCCTCCCTCTAAATTCACGTTATAAAATTTTGTTCGAGCACCCTTGGGAAAATTGTAAGTTGCCGCCGTTGGAACCAACAGAGAAGGAAGCCACGTTTGTATTCTTTCGTTATTCAATCAGCTGCTTTACGCCGACCAACGCTGTAGAGAAGAACGCACGTCTCGTAGTATTTACTCACACACTCTACTTCTAGGATTAGCTATTTTTAGAAAAGCGGGTTGCCAAGTTTCGGTGCCTGTTGGCATGTTATTTCGATTCAATTCGATAAAATACACTGGTGCCTGAACCTCTTGCAAGTAAATAATTTGTATAACAGCGAACGCGATCTGGTTAAAAACACTGCGCACTAATTTGTATATGAGTATGGAAATACCACCCTATAGGCACCAACGCTATTTTTGGTATATCGCATGTAGATAGCATTACTAGCCATTTGCGATCATTCCCATTGAAAAACGTTGTGGCACCAATTTTTGGTGCCTGAACGAAATTTTTGGTGCCACAATACCATTTAACCTTACGTTTTGGTGCTTCAATGACTGAAAGTAAATCTATATATATATATATATAGGTATATAGGTATATGTACAAAATTTTGAAACTGGAATAGCTCGAAGAGTGTAGGATCGAATTTTATGAAAATCAGATATGTTATAGAACAGCACTTGAAGTTGTGCATGTGAAATTTTGGTGAGGATTCGCCGAAAGGGGGCTGTGGGGGAGAGGGTCAAACATTTCTTTCGATTATTTCTCATCATCTCAGCTTGGGGACGAAAAAATATACTGGAACTCATTTGAAGAAAATTTCATTTTACATATTTTTAGTTATTATCATTTTTCTCAGCACCCCAAAGGGGAGGGAGATAACCGGGGTAGAAAATTGGGGTTTAGTGTTAAAAATGTGGTCAATTTTTCTACGTGTCGAAAATGTCGAGATATCGACCTTTCGATATAATGCGTTTATTCAGATTCATTCCCAACAATAGTTGTTAGTCGTCGGTACTGCTATTGTTAGCAAGATAAGCAGTTACTGGTATCAGTTCTTTTATTTGAACTCTGTCCATGTAAATTCGTGTTGCCTGCATTTGAACTACCACGCGTCTAAATTCGTGCTGTGTGTATTTGAACTATTTGTGTTTGTTTTGAAGTGCGTCGCTTGTTTTCCTTTAACGTTATCCCATTTTTGCTGTTTTGTTGAGTTTTTGTTTTATTTTTCGAGATCTCTGTTATGGTTGTTTTTATGGTTAAAAGTTCCTCTTAGTTATTTTTTTCGGTTTTTTCTTCTGTTTCTATTCTGTTGAATTTTTTGCATACAGCTTTCATTTTTCCTAGTCATCGCCTCCTTTTTCTATTATTATTATTATTATTATTACTAATATTATTATTTTGCTGATTGGAGTTTTTCTTTTATTTTTCAGGATTTTTTTTATGTAAGATACTAAATTTGAAAAGTCGGTACTGCTGTCGCTGCTGCGACAGCGTTTTTTTTTCTTGTTTTTTTTTTTTCTTTGATACTTGGGAATTGAGTTGCAAAGTTGGAAAAATCCAACAGAGTTTTTTTCATCTACCCCAGTTACATTTGATAATAATTACATGTTATTGTTATCCACTTGGCAATCAAAAATATTCTCCGGGTTGAATGTCAATGAGGGAGGAAGAAAACTGGTGCTAAAAATCTCGTTGATGTAAATATGTTTTTATTCCACCGATGATGGCATAACAGCCGAAAGCGCTCTGGAATACAGAAGAAGGAAAAGTGAATTGGCACACCCTACAAAAGGAATATTACCAAGTTCACTCACACTCCAAAATGGACAAAATGAATGTACATAGTTCTTCGTATAATTAGACCATCTAGTTTTACGGTCGTATTAAGATGGATACGTTTTTAGCATTTTATATGCTTCTACTACTGGGTATACTTGAGCAAAATACCTAACGAAAAACCTAACGCTCCCCCTGACACGCTCCCCCGACACGAATTCAGTGGTTGACATTTAGAATCTGCAGCCGCGTTGTTGATAGCGTATGAATTAGCTCTTCATTTTAGGGTACGAAAGCATGTAAAATGTTACACTACATGTCTCTGTAGAAGACACTTATTTTTGAGTATTTGACTGACTGATTAACCGATTGACCTGACTGACTGATTTGATCCGAGTTTCCCAGTTCTGTATTATCTAAGATGTGTTGAAATTAATGATGTACTCACTTTCAAAGCATGTTTGAACTAGAGTGTAAGTGCCGGTAATATGCATTGTACGTACCTAGAACATGTAAAACAAACATGGAAACCATTAGTTGTCATAAGTAATAAAATGTGCTCCGGGTAGTAGTGAAGGCAAATGTTTTTCGGTAAAAGGTTTTCCTCATTTCATTCCTTTATCGTTGAATGCATTACAGTTTTTGTTATAAATTTTTTTTAGTATACTTGTTTCTGATTGATCAATACATGGTTGTCTTACAGCTTGACATTTCTAGTTACTTACGATTATTGAGAACTATCAGCGTTAAGAATGAGAGAGACTCTTTTATTTTTTTATTTCTTTAAATTTACCAATTATCGACTTTTCTGTCATTCCTTCAATCTTTCTAGTTCACTCCAATTAATATATTAAAAAAATAAATATAAATAAAGGGAAAAAATGGATATTACGTAAGAAACAGGAAAACATAACAGGATAAATGCATTTACCTAAACTTATACTAAGAGAGAAAGAGAAAAAAGTTAGAAATGGGTCAAAATGAAAGTGTACAAGAAAGACTCATTTAAGGCACAAATAAGCTTCGCATCTCAAATGAGTTTTATTAAGGCAAGAAAATGACAAAGATCAGAGAACACAAAAAAAGACTTATTTCAGACACAAAAGAGCCACGCGACACATTCAGGACACAAATAAGACACAGTCTCTAAACTGACACACTGAGGCTGAAATATGGTTCCAAATCCTCAGACACGCATTGGTTACATTTGAGACACATTTTAACCTCAATCTGTCTCTCTTGTGAGCATGTGTCCCATTTGGAACAATCAAATCTAGCCATTTTTCCCACGATACAAATTGGCCTTAATGGATAGAATTTTTGCACATCGCAGGAAAATGGTCCACACGTTGCGCATGTAATCTTATGGAGGAGAGTGGCGTAATTATACGCAGCGGGTAATTGTGGGCATGCCGATTTTGCAGATCTAGATGATGTCAGGCGACCATGAAATATGGCGACCTGTAGCTTGAATGGAGTGATTCATGTGACAGAAACTCATTTTCGATTAACTTAATTTAGTTCGTATGAAGTTAACAAAAAAGTACAGATACCATTTCCGATCTTAATTTTTCGGGTTTATGCGGAGTTAAATATGTACTTGTAATATGTATACTGTCCTCCCCTCGGTTTTAGAGAAAGCTATTCAATCTGGGACGGACACTCTATATTAACTTATTTTCAGTTATCACACATGGTATAAAGCTAAGTTGTCGATGGTTACACTCTTTGTCTCCTTAAATCTCCGAAAGGAGTTCATTTTTACCCCCCCCCCCCTCCCCCAGAAAAAACTTCAGATATGGTCATGACTAGAGCTTGGATTTGCTGGCATTTGCCGAATGAGTTTGTTTAAGGGCAGATGGGATGTAGTGAAAGATGAGTGTAAATTAGGGTAGTAGGAGTGAAACAAATTTTATTATGCCGAAAACTGCCGAAATCGGGATAAATGCCGAATAATGCCGAAACTGCCACCTCCTCAAAAGAAAGACTAAAGTAAATAAAGAAAGAAGAAAAAACAAAACAGACACTGTCCACGTAGTATACTGTACCTGAATCATGAGTCGATAGTCTGGGTCGGACGTACAAGTACATTCATGTGTAGACTCTATTCAAATATCTGATTGTAGCCTATCCACTATAACGTTGAGTACACGTCGGTAGTGTGTCGATCAACATTCCTTTTATCATTCTCGTTTTTCGTTCTATAGAGTTTCACACAAGAGAATATCGAAAAACATCTCATAGTAATGTTCAATAGACGCTTTTTATAAATTTTGTTCTAAAATATTCACGTTTTCCATAAAATTTTGTTCAAAGTAGTCGATTTTTCAATAAAATTTGTTTTTGCCGAATAATGCCGAAAATCGTAATTTTAAATGCCGAATTGTAATTTATTTGTGCCGGAAATTCCAAGTTTTAGTCATGACTCTAGCTTCCTACCAAACTACCAAACCAGTTGAGGTCGATCACTACTTCCCTTACGATGTATTCAGTTTTTGATTTTGATCGACCAAAATATTACTCTTCAATGAAAATTCTTCCTACAATTCCACACCATCACGTATCTTCAGAGAGAGATTCAGACCTCACACCCTATTTTCCGAAATCGAATGTTTTTGTCGGTGTCGTCAAGCGAAATTCACCTTTGCGAATTCCAAAGGCTTCTTTATCGCACGCCATCCGACTGACGTCATATAGTCGCCTGTCTGACCACGTTCGTCTACACGAAGAATTTCTTTGAATTAACCTGCACCCAAAAATACCGTAAACAGCTAAAAATTCAACGGGACGCATTTTCGACGCCGATGACTCATACACACGCGCCTTATTCTTCCAAATTCCCATAACTCGCGGACCGCACACGTGTATACAAACACCGAACGAGGTATCGTCATCATCTCCCACCAACACCTTTTTCACCAATTAGATACATTGTGCCGTTCACATCCCAAATTATTGACCGTACCTACACTACGAAAAATATGCGGTAACCAATTACCAAATTATTAAATTCGACAACCGGACTCATACGTCATCTCTACTCGCCCGACGATTCATCATCAGAACCCCCAAATCATCGTACACGAGCTCATCCTACTCAAAAGTCGTCTGATCCATGAGAACCCCTTCTTAAGTAGGCCGAGCCCGAAGTACGAAGCTCGAGCTCGATAAACTCATTACACGGGCCGGAATCCCGGTCTTGCTTTGGTCTCACTCTCACCAAAAAGTTAGGAGGAGACTTCGTTCACGTCTCTCGCAGCCAGACCTGGGACTTAGAAAATCAACGTAAACCTAATCGTATGTCGTGTCGTAAGCTCTCAAAGGCCCAATGGCTATCCGTTGTAACTGCTCGATAAAGTCAAGCTAAAATATTATCTGAAGTGATAATCCGACTCGGCCAAGTCATCTGTCAAGCCGAGAATCTCTAATTAGGGGTTTGTGACCAACCAGCACCCTGGGCCCACGCTGTGGACCCTCCTGTTCATCGTCAAACTACTGCAACAACTGGCAGAAGCTCGAGAGGCTATGCGACATCACGACAGTCGGTAAGAACGTTTTTCGTCATCTTTCTCCATCATTCTGGCGTTGTAAAAAAATGCGTTCTTGCCTTTTACTGTGTAGAGACTCTCTAAGCCTCGACTATTTCAGACATGTTCAAGGCCCTTTTCGAGACTACTCCAAATCTCCAGTTTCTCCCAGGCTTCTACAAAATTATCTAAAACTAGCAGCCTCTCTAAACCCACCACAGACAGAAGACCCCGGAGAACGCAGACCCATCTCCAGGAAGACCAGTGAACGCCAAGCCAGAGACCTCCCATCAGCATCCTCGGCATCGCCACAGAGCAAGAAGAAAGGGGGACCCTGGCAGAGCTGCGTGTAATTTAGAATTTAGAGTCGGGGATGGCCAAAAGTGGTGGACACCATATGTCTAACGCCCTTGGATCTCTCCGTTTTCCTTTTCCCATTTCCCCTTTACCTATTTTTCCGTTTCCCGTTTTCTTTTTTCCGTTTCCGTTTTCCGTTTTCCCTTTCCACTTTCCCTCTTCTGAATCTAATAATTCCAAATTTCCTGACACTTTTACTTCGTACAGAGAAGCCTCAGAATTATTTCAGAGGACTCTCCTAGTCACCCAAGGAGTGAATGGGCTCACAATGAGAAAACAATGCAACTATAACTTTGATTCTGCTAGTTCAATCATTATACCGTTTTGCAACAGCTTGAATTCAAGCTGCAAATTGGGCGTCCAAGTAATCAGATACAAATAACAAGGCCTATCATCGCTAGCACTTGAATATTCCGATAACTTCGAAATTTCCAGAGGGAAAATCATTTTATCTGCTCACAGATGCGACAGACTGAATTTGTTTTTTAAAAAAAAAACGCGCCCTGGCTTTGCAGCCCGAGGATAATCCTTATAAAAACGTTAAGCGAAGCTATACATACAATATATACCCTCGTGCAGACTATAACGACCTCAACGATGATTACTCCAGCATATGAGTAGACCTAAGCTCACAAGGTTGGAAGAACTCGCCGAAGGGTAAGGATTTGTTCAGTTCCAGCAACCCTGTCCGGATACGTACACACTTTGCAGCATCGGAGTATATACAGGAAATACGAATACTATTTTATTCTCGTTATATGAAAGAGGGCTGAATTTCTTTACTGAGTGTATGTACGCTTACGCAGTGTTGTATATTTTAATATGATTCTATATAGCGTGTATTTTTGATGGTAACACGTTTTCGCTATTAACCTTTATATTGTTATAACAGCGTACATACCCAGTCACAGGCTGGATCTTCGCACAGATATACACCCGTATAGATAATGCTCGACTCGATTTTACACAGACGAGCTCAACCGTAAAGAGTTGAGAAGGAGAGCGAAAATCTTAACACCAACCGGGAGTCGAGGTTCTCGGTGCTGTATACATTCTGCACTTAAACTTACCCCTACGTAGCGATAACAAACAGGGTGAAATAACCTCCACAACGAGTTAAATGTAACCCCGGAGGAAATTATTACAAAAACTAAATGTAGGTACTATGTTTTCGGTGTAACTCATATAAGAGAGAATGATGTCTTTCTTTGTTCGCACGCGAACTGCTCACAGTAAAAGAGGATACTTACGTGCGAACTGGAACTTGCCTAAGGAGAGGGGCAGTCACAAAATATTCAAACTGAAATCTTAAAAATCTCACATGGCATGTAATGAAAGAGAAGAAAATACGTATAGTTCAGTTCTCGCGAAAATGTAACCTCCGCCCTCCACCAAAGGAAACACTCTGTTACATCTTACAGGGTATCGAGGCATGAAAATTAAAGGCCGCAGAAATGGAGTAGAGACAGAAAAAGAGACAACAGAAATACAGAAAATAGGAAAAAAGATAATAAGTCGGAGGCTACTCACACCGTTGAAGAAATAATAAAACGAAAACCAAGTAAGTACCAAAGTTTTAGGCCGAATTTTCCTTGAAGCCCCCCTCCAAAATTGGTTCCCAGCTACGCCACAGCACATTAACCCTCTCATTCATGTAGCGGACTCAAGAGAGAACAGGCAGATGATTCTGTACACCTGAGATATAGTGTTACTTGAAAGTAATTTTTGACTGTATTGCCTGCCTGGCTCCCTACCCTATGATGAGGAATTTGGCAGAAAGTTAAAAAATTTATATCTTCACTTCCTACTAGGATTTTTTGAAAGAAGCAGAATTCATCTAACTGGCTGAGCAAACTTAATTCTAGGTTCACCATTATTAAAGAAATTATACTTTTAAAGTAACCTAGATGTCAGGTAGGCCAGTTGACTGGGGGAAAAAACACAATGGAAAATTGAGTCTTGTAGGTTACTTTTTCAGAATTGTAAAATGTATTTAACTTTTTTTTTTTTTTTTTTTTTTCTGGCAATAAAGGTAAGCTCTAGAGTGTAAAATTACTGGTATGAATCCAGATTTTCCATTTACCTCTTCATTTAGTAGGAAAATATGATTAAAAGACAGGGTTTTTGAAACATAATATGTGGCAGTTTCTATAAAAAGGGGTAACTTTGCCGATGCGACGAATTTTGAGTTACAGACAGTACATAATAGATGAATGAATGCCCATTCCAACAAGCTATCGGCGAGATTTATAGCGCTTTTTGTTCCGGAGATACGAGCGGTCAAAGATGAGTGTAACAAGAACGCACAAAAACACGTTTTCATGAAAAACGCGTTTAAAGTTAGACACACCTTTTTCTCCCACTCCTTCAAGCGGCCATAACTCACCGCGGAATCACGTTACCAGCCTCAAGGGCTTGTTGGAAAGGTAATTTTTCGCTCTTCTGCGTGGTAACAATTCAGAACATCGGGTTTATTCGTGAGCTCCGAAAAACCACGAAGAAGCAAACGCTGACATTCGCATTCTTTTCTCATCCTCTTTCGTAATTCCCTTCGTCTCTCGCCCTCTTCTCTCTCGTGCGCGTAAATTTTGTCTCTTCGTTATTGCGATTTTTTTTTCTATAGAAATCAACCAGAATCTCAAAATTGATTTTTTCGACCAAAAGATTTTGTTTTTCTTTTTTCGCGTTTTCTGAGACTTTGATCAATCGACAAACTGCTGCTCCTCAACAGGTGAAATTCTAGTAGAAATATAGCCCGACTAAGACACTTCTAAGGACCCCTAATGCATTTCCAGTATCAGAAACCGAATATATCAAATTTCCTAATACTGGTAGGATGCATTCTACTGTACACTTCCATAAAACTGATAATTGCTTAAAAATACATTTAAAAATTCCAAGAAAATAAGTTGGTAGTCCAAAATTTTGGTTCAAATTGATAGAAGAAATTTTCCACTTTGTATGTTTCATAAACCCTTTTAAGCATAATATTTTCTTACGAAATGAAGAGATAAATGCAAAATCCGAATTCATATCAGTAATTTTACACTCCAGAGCGCACCTTTATTACCAGGAAGAAGATGTCAAATACATTTTACAATTCTGAAAAAGTAACCTACAAGATTCAATTTTCCATTGTTTTTTATTCTTCAGTCAACTGGCCTACCTGACATCTACGTGACTTTAAAAGTATAATTTCTTTAATAATGGTAAGCCTAGGATTGAGTTCGCTCAGTCAGTTAGGTGAATTCTCCTAGGAAATGAAGAAATACATTTTCTGGCTTTCTGACAAATTTCTACTTAGGTTAAGGAGCCAGGTAAGCAATACAGTCAGAAATTACTTCCAAGCAACCCTCTATATCTCAAATGTACAGAATCATCTACCTGCTCTCCCTGAGTCCGCTTTATGAATGAAAGGGTAAAAAATCTTTTTGATTTTGTTAGAATAAAAGTAGGACGTATGACTCATAAGACAGGGGTGGGTGTGGCGAACTATGTCGGCGGGAGGAGGACGGATACAAATAAGTCGAAAATGTGGTCGATCCAATACGAAAAATTTTCGAGCGAGCAAAAAAAAAATTGAAAATGCCAACTCAACAAAACAATTTTTATCCAAGTAAAAAAAGGGGGAATCACATTTTATGGACTGATGTTGAAAATTCTGACTCCTTAATACAAAAATTTTAATCCAAGCAAAAGAAAAAATAAATAAAGTAAATGAATTAATGTCTTTCTTGTTTTGCCAACAAAAGCTTCAGAACGCAAGCCACGTGATCTGATTTGAAACCATATTACGATTCTGAATCGGGGTCGCAGAATCAAGAGGAGGCAAATGAGAACATCCTTCCGAGTCAAAGGTTTTCCCCCAGCAGAAAGCCAAGTATTTTTTCTGCTTCTTTCATCAGTTTGCTTTCTGGATGTGAATTTCGCAATTTTGCTTCAAACGGCCCTCCTACCTGAAAAAGTGGTCACGAAACAAACGTGCTCCCGATCTGTACTAGGGTTCTAAATTTATACGAGGGTTCTGAAAATCCGTATCAGGATTACGTATCCACATCAGGATTCTAAATCTGTATAGGGATTGTGAATCAGTATCGAGATTATAAATCTGTACTGAAGCTGTGAATTCACATCCAGATTATGAATCCGTATTGGAATTATGAATCTGCATTAGTATTGTAAGTCCATATTGGGAATGTAAATCTGTACCCGGATTTTGAATTTGCATCGGTACTGTGAATCTGTATCGAGTCTACGAATCCATTCTGAGATAATAAATCCGTATTGAGATTGTAAGTCCTCGTCAAGATGGTGATTGTATTGCAATCATTATTCTGCATCGGGATTGTAAAACTGCAATGGGGTTGTAAATCAGTATTGGGACTGTAAAACTGTATTGGGACTGCAAATCTGTATCAGGAGTGTGAGTCCATAGATTAGGAATATCTCAACCGGGGCTGTGAATTCCTATTAGGATTATGAATGTTCTTATTAGGATTATGAATTCATATTATTAGGATTGTAAATATGTATACATCAGGATTATGAATCTGTATTACTCGTATTATTGTGAATTTATATTAGGATTATGAATATGCATTGGGACTGCAAATCTGCATCAGGATTGTGAGTCCGTATGAGACATATAAATTTGTATTGGGATTCTAAATTTCTAAAAAGATTGCGGGTTTTTCAAAATTTGTAAGAGAAGTGTTTAGTCCGCACTGAGGTGGAGGCATATGAAATAAAACATAAAAAGAAATTAAGAAAACGAAAGCTTGCGCATGTATTGGTCGACTGTAAAAGCAGATCTTGTGTGCGCTGAACATAAACTGTAACTGAACTGAATGGATGTCCTGAGCTACAAAACATAAACTAAAACTAAAACAGATGCCCTACCTGGTCGATCAAGGGAGAAAAATGAGAGTGAGTCTTGAGAACAAGAAGATCTGAAGAAGAAGGTTGTTTTATAAGTATCACATACAGGAAGTCCAGGTATGCAGGGGAGAAAAGACGTTTCTGAGACGTTGGCACTGCGCTGCGCTGCGCAGAAACTGACCAGACAGGACACTTAGACGATTTATACAAAAATTTACATTCGAGAGGAGCGGATCGTCTCAAGATTATAAATCTATATTGTATAATGAATTCACATTAGAAGTGTGACATGTATTGGGACTGTAAATATGTACTGGGATCGTGAATCCATATTCAGATAGTTCGTCTGCGTTGGAATTTACAGTAGTAGCAACGGAAAACTTTTTGCAGTGGTGAAAGGAAGCATGAAATCTTTATTTCACTCCTAGTACCCCTACGCCACCCTACAAAACGGTAGAAATTTTATAATATTTTCTTGTTGTTAGTTTCAAGTGTTAAAAATTTGACTTTCTACTTTTCAATATAAAACCGCCAAGAAAAATCAGAAACTCTCAGCAGGAGAGCAAACTTAACCTAGAGGGAGGAGACAACTGCCCCCCTCTTCCCAGCCTCCTGGTTGCCATTTTCACGTTGAAATTGTGAATCCGAATCAGATCTGTGAATACATATGTTGGGATTGTAAGTCCACATCAGCATTGTGAATCTATTTCAAGGTGTTGAATCAATAATGAGATTGCGAATTTGTAATTGGATCAGGGACGTACCGAAGAGTTTTTCCTGGGGGGGGGGGGAGTTCCAACTGACTCAACTCAGAATTCCCAAGTATCAGAACAAAAAAAGCAAAAAAAAAAACAAAAAACTTTTGACTTGTTGAATTTTTCCAACTCGCCTGACTGAAATGGTACATTTTCTCAACTGCTGAGTGAAAATTCCTACAGGGGGTAAGTTGCCCCGTACCCTTCCTATCGGTACGTGATTATGAATCCACATTGGAATAGCGAATTCGTACCGGGATTATAAGCCCATATCGGGTTGTGGATCTGTATCGTGATTTTAAGCTCATTCTAAAGTTCTAATTCTATTTCAAGATTCTAAAATATTTCAGAATAATAAATCTATACGCAAATTTTGAATAAATATCTGACCCAAGATTCCAGGGGTTCTCAATCCGCATCTAAATTTTACAAATTATTTTTTTCCTGGATCCGGATCCCTTCTTAACGTTTAGAACCCTCTTTTCAGTAAGAATCCGAATTGAATTCGCACGTTTGAATGCTCTTTTAAAGAAGCATCTGAAAGGGTGGATTCCAGTTTCATTTTGCATCTTGACATCTTATTTGTTGGTTAGGACCTTCTGATTCGGAACTACTCAAGTACATGATTCGGATTTTCTAATTTAAACCACTTATAAAATGGAAATTCTTACACTGAGATTTTTTTTTTTTAATTCTCTATAACTCTACCTAATACTACAACTTTTACCGCCTTTCTTTGTCGTTCCTGGCACACGCCGCTAAGAATATAGACGTATTTCTTTTCTCAGCACGTCGAGTCTACCAATGTAAGTATGGTAATTACCTGAGGATGAGATCGCATCATTATAAGAAAGTGAAAAACGTAAAACTTTTCCGGTTTTCATTTTATATATATTAAACCAGCCAAAGGGAATATTCTTAAACGTTGCCACATCAACGTCGAATGTAGTTTTAAACTTTTTCAGGCTTATTGCAAAACTTTTCCATGGCGCAAAAATTAAATTGAAAATTTCGTTATATTTTATAATTACGAGTAACTAAATTAGGTATACGAGTATTTCCGTTCGAAGTCACGCCTTCAACTTATTTTTCCCTTCTGCCACGCGTACATGTGTCTGTACGATGGAAAAAGGTCTCAAAAAAGATGTGCGTATGACCAAAAAACATCAAGTACACGGCAGAAATATAGCATACAGCACATATAACTTTTATAATATAGAGACGGAAATAACTAATTAAGTTTTGCGACATCGTAAGAGTTCATTTCATTAATGGATTACTATGAGAAAATTATCTCATTAATGTGTAATTTCATATTCTTGTCGAAGCGTTTTTGTATTGAAAGTATGTCACACAGTAGCATAAAAGGAGTGAAATGTCTGGAATATCGGATGTTCCTGATACTCACAACGGCTCTGAAAAGGGCCTTTTGTTCATTTCGGAAAGCTTTTATTCGTATTCCGTATATCTGAGAGCTTTTAGACATTAATTAAATGTTTTCAAAAGAGCACATTCTACAGACTTGAAAGAACGTTCTATTCAATTATGGCCGCGTGGCAATACGTGCATTATACATGTATAGGTACCGGTGTGTCGTCGTCGTATCTTCGAGATGCTGGTACTCGGTACATACCGCCGCTGCAGCTGATGGTATTGCCGCTGCGGTAAATTGAGTCAGTCGCCGGATAGCGTGCACTTTTTAAAGATATTAAAGCGAGAGATCTTAAACATTATTGCACATTTGTAAATTGTATACGATTTCCGTTTTTCATCGTAAAAGTAAATTGAAAACGAGCAACGCTTCTCTCTCTCTCTCTCGTTCGAAGATCTCATTTCTACGGGTTCTTGTATAATGACTGTCGTTCACCTCTTTTTCGCCCGTTGCATACACCTCGCCGCACCATGAAACGTACCCCGAACTTGGGAAGTCTGCGTACGTTCCTCGTACCGCGTTCCAACGGAGCCGCACCGCGGCACGAACCCAGGAACGGAAGCGCCTACGCCACCTTCCCCGACTTATCAAGAAAAACACTACCGAAATCGGGCGCAAAGCATACTGTTATGACTTCTAAAACGTTTTGAGTGACAACGCAAAGGTCAGTTATGAATCTTCAATAATGTAATAGCAATGCCAGCTCGAAAAATAAATTTTTTACACGCTGTCTTCTTCCAGCGTCTATAACCGTAACAGGAAGGCGGACAAGAGGTAGAAAAGTAGTGACAGATAATATGAACTTCTCTGTCACGCTTCTTTTTCCACAGATATTGATATTTCTCTTCCCATACAGTATTAGACTCGACCTCGCTGAATCGTACAAAATTAGTTTCAAAAACCACCAGTATAACTGTAGGAAAATCCGTATCACGACCTGTGTCCCTCGGTACTAATGCGATGCCCGAAAGGGTAGTTTCCGGTGCCGGGGTGCGGTGTCTCAGGGGCCACTTTGGCATGCGTGCATCGCCATACGTCCCACCACACCATCACGACCTGTGACAGGCCAAGGGAATGAGAAAATGAGTGTAACTTTTTTTATTTGACACGGATATGTCTTATTCCGAACCGTCAACCAAACTTGTGCCTCCCGTTTAGACCTGTGTTGCCAGATAGGAAGTTGACAAACGTACTAGCAAGAAATTTTTCAATATTGTATCAGATTTCAAATAAAATGGAATACGAGGGACGTTCAATAAGTAAATGGAAAAAGTAACCTGGAGGAGGAACAAATCGAGCTACGGTGCTCGTGATGGTATCATTCGATCTGTACGAGTGTTGGCTACACTTATGATCTGTTGTTTTTGATGTTATGGCTCGTCGGTTGCGTTTTAGTGAGCCCAAACCTGGGCTACCTCCACTCGAGAATTCCACACACGAAGAGCAGGGCGATGTTATTCGATTTTTACTTTCTGAAAATGTCACACCGTGTGAAATTTATCGTAGAATGCAGTCACAATGCGGTAGTTCGTGTATGAATTCGTTCAGTTTTTATTCGTGGATTGAAAAGTTCAAAAACGGCCGGCAAAGTACCGAGGCCGAGCGACGCCGCGGGTGGCCTGTGGAAGTTTCAACGCCAGCGCGGAGAAAAAAACGCTGAAAGACTGATTCTCGAGAACCGGAGGATTTCGGTCAAACAAGTATCATCCAAATTAGGTGCTGGTTTCGGCACAATCCACCGAAAAACGTCGAGGATGGATCAGAAGAGGAGTCATTTTCCATCAGGACAATGCCCCCCCCCACCGCCCATCTAACGCAGGATACCTTCAGAAAATTGGGCTGGGAACGTCTACCCCACCCACTATACAGCCCAGATTTAGCTCCGTGCGATTATCACCTTTTCGGACCTCTGAAAACGTATTTAAGATGGATGAATTTTGAGAACAATGAAGAAACGAAATCGAGTGTGGAAACCTGACTCCGTATAGTCAGCCTAAAGAGTTCCACCACAAAGGAATACGAAATATGATATCGCGGTGGGAAACATGTATTAGTCTACAGTGGGATTATGTGGAGAAATGACTGTAATTTTTGTTTAAATACATATTATACGTATTTTTACGATTTTTATGCCAGTTTTTCCGTTTATTTATTGAACGTCCTGCGGGTGTGATCTTTAAAATCGTACCAAAATGTAGAAAATTTTTGTTTCTTCGTCAAAATCTTTAAAACATATCAAAATCCGCTAATATGAGTGTGCTAAGGAAAAGGGACCACTTGGCCGGTAATGTTATTTTCAATGAGAGCAAAAAATAGCAAATAGGATCAGGAAATTGTTCCCGGAAATTTTACGTTTTTTGCTAGAGTATACTAAAGTTTCATCCTGCAATGTTCTAAAGCGAACAGACTCGTTCTATCGCCGAAGCGTTGAATACAGAGAAGCGAGAGGGGACTCTTAACGACGCATGCACGTCAAAAAGTCATTTTTCTCGAAACAGGCTTTTTCTAATTCTCAACTTCAACCTGCTGTAAAACGGGATCCTAACAGGTAAAGAACTCGATGAGGACTCACTTTACTCCTCTATGTGTCTACTTTCTTTCTATGTACTTCTCGTGAAATTCGTCTGACCGACCAAGTGGTCCCTATTGCTAGGCACACTGACCCATCAAACTGTACCAAAACGAACCAAAAAATGACAGACGTATCAAAAAATGTAAAGAGTATCTACTTATGCAGATACGAGTACATCAGTACACGAATACGTCTAATGGCTACTGAATACACTCCACACATTCAATCTACGCACCACAGGAACGAGTACAATATTCCGCAAGGAACGAATTTGCACACACAGCTGCGAACGATAGCGAATATCATGAAGCAACAATTACCATGATGACGTCATTGTAGTAATATTCTCAATGTTAGTCTTCCATTCACGGTGTCAATTGGTTGAAACTTGACACATAACTTCAACTGACGGCCAACAGTAAGGCATAGCCCTCATACCAATAAGAACAAATCCATGTAACGGCCATCAGAGGCTGTCCATAGGGGGGAGTATTTTCTCCCCTACTGTGGAGCCTAGTGGTGGACAGTTTGCTGGCTGAGTTAAATAATCAAAAAATATACACACAGGGCTACGCTGATGATTTGGCTATGGTGGTAACCGGTAAATTTCCGGGAACCATCGCGGAATTAACACAGTGGGGAGCTGGGGACTTCGATGTGTGGGAAAAATGGTGTGCGAAAAAGGGGTTATTGATGTACCCAGACAAAACTGAGATCACTCTTTTCACCCACAAAAGGAAGATCAAGGAGTTGATCAAGGTTGAATACAAGGGAAGACCGTTAGCCCTCACAGGAAAGGTGCAGTACTTAGGAGCATATCTTGATGAAAAACTCTCTTGGAGGGATCACGTCTCAGAGAAAATAAGAAAAGGGATTCAGGCTTTTTGGGCTTGCCGCACTTTTGTCGGCAGGACCTAGGGACCCTCTCCCAAAATTATGCACTGCATATATACCGGTGTAATACGTCCCAGAATCACACATGTGACCATTGTGTGGTGGGGCCGGGTTAACCTGGCCAAAGTCAGGGAGGAACTAGACCACCTGCAAAGGCTCGCGTGCGTCATGACAATGGGGGCAATGAGAACGGCGCCGACTAGGGCACTGGAAACAGCAGCAGCGATAATGGCGGCTTATCTTCTGGGCCAACCAAACTTTCAGGCCCCAAAAACAGGTCACAGAAGGATATGGGAAATGGTGGGGACGATGGACAAATGCTTTGGGATGCCGAAGGATAGAATCGCGATGGAACATTTCTTTGACAAGCCGCACCGTGCGCTGATACCCACACGGGAGGCTTGGGAAAAGAGGTGGCCGCGCATTCTAGGAAAAGAGGAGAATGTGTGGTTTGAAAATGCCTCTAAGAATGACCAAGGTGTAGGAATCGGAATCACGAATGCAAAAGGCGCTGACAACTATTCAGTGGCACTGGGCAAGGGCGTCATTATATTCCAAGCAGAGGTAATGGCGATTACGGAGGCCATTGATAGACGCCAGCAGAAGGGCTTTGTTAATAAGCAGATCTATATCTGCACAGACAGTCAATCGGCTATGAAGGCACTATCGTCACACCAAACTACATCCCTAATGGTGGCGGAGTATATTACCAAATTATACACCCTTACTCAGGAGAACCATGTTACCATGCTATGGACAATTGGACATCGGGACACTGCGGCATAAAAGGGAACATGATCGCTGGCAAGCTAGCGTAGGAGGGCATACAAAAGGAACTGGCAACACCCAGGCCGCGTCTTCCTGTAGCTTACAGCATCATAAAATCCAAAGTTAAGGCTTGGATAAGTAAGCAGACGGAAATGGCCAGTGGCATGAAAGTCAGCAAAACACTGATAGGGGACACCCTCAGTAAGTATGCCAAGTTCCTACTGGGGCTTTACAGGAAACATGCATGGCTCATGGTCGGACTACGAACTGGTCACGGGGCCACAAAACACGTGTTGTATAAAATAGGAGTGGTGAAAAGCGGCTCCTGTAGGTACTGTGGAGAAGAAGAAGAAACCTCGATCCATATCATATGTCAATGCCCAGAAATAGGCGGGACAAGATGCGAAGCACTGGGACTAGAGTATCCAGCATCCAGAGAAGTCAAAGGGATAGAGCCACTCACTTTGGCTATAAAAGTGAGGCTACTGAGCTGATTCTTAACAGCAAACTGAAGAATAGTGCAATGGACTACAAAGTCTGAGCTATCAAGAATAATGAAAATGCACCGAAACGTATTACCATTGTCAAAAATCACCTAACATTGTACCAGAAAAGTTGAAATGTACCAGATCTGACACAACTGTTCCAAATCTGGCAACAGTGGTTTTGACCAACCACCAACTGACTGACCGACCAACTAACCGACTAACTGACAACAAGAATACCGACCAACAATACAATGACGCCATCATAGCAATTATTGCTTTACGACATTCGCTATGATCTCAGCTGTATGCGCAAATTCGTTCCCCGTTCCTGTTGTGCGTCGACTGAATGCGCGGAACGTGTTGTTCGATAGTCATAACTCATAAGACATATTCATTCCTTTCGGGGCTTACACCATCGCCAGATACTGATTACTCGCTCCGGAAGACGACAAAGCACTTTCGTCGAGCTCCAATTCTGCCATTACCACCCTCCCCCCTCCTTGATGGGTTGCGGGTTCGAGATGATGGCGAAAAAGTAGAACATTATGCATCTCATTTACAGCACGTTTTTTCACCGCACGACATTCCTACAGCCGGAGAAACGGTTTAGCTTCTCCTTACGATCAGTAGCCTTTCTGATCGATCGTCTCAATGTCAGGAAAACACCGGGAGCAGACAAAATAACCGGCCACATATGCTACGTGAACTACCCCGCTCTGGCATTTTGTGGCTAACCAGGATTTTTAATGCCATACTACGCTCTCGCAATATTTTCCACAGCGGCATGGAAGTGTGCCAAAATCATAATTTTACCTAAAAGTGGCAAAAACCCGAATGCTTTTTCTTGTAGACCGATTTCGTTACTCTCCGTCCTTAACAAGGTCTTTGAGAAGCTACTGCACCGCAAACTCTTGAAAATCATACCAGCTGACGCACTACCAGACCAGTTTGGTTTCCACCCTCGACATTCTACGACAGACCAGCTTCAACAAATAGTTTCAACCACCATACTAGGACTAGAAGAAAAAAAATATTGCGCGGGTGCATTCCTTGATATAGCACAGGCGTTTGACAGGGTATGGCGAGCAGGACTGGAAGCCAAGCTGGCGCGACTACTGCCATCCAACATCTGTTCACTACTGCGCAGCTATCTACATGATCGTTCATTCTTCGTGTCGTATGGCAATCATAGATCATCACCTCGACCCATCACAGCAGGGGTACCTCAAGGCAATGTCTTGGGTTCCTTACTATATGTCCTCTACTATACGGCAGATTCCACAGCCTCCCACTGCTACTATTGCTACCTTTGCGGACGACACTGCACCCCTTTCCATTTCCAGTGACTAAGTCAAGCCGTAACCAACCTTCAGCACTCGCTTGATGCATTTTATGCTTGGAGTGAGCAGTGGAAAATCTTAATAACAGTGAGAAATCTGTTAACATCATTCACACATCCCAGTTTACCCCGATTCTGCTGTCATTCCGTATCAATCAACAGTGAAATACTTTGGCCTTCACTTGGACGAAAGGCTAACTTTTTCGACCCATATTTGTACTAAACGCAAAGAACTCGATCTCCCTCTATATCGAAAATCAAAACTCTGAATAATAAAAGCGGCTGCTCTATTTAGCTCTTCTTCGACCCGTTTGGACGTATAGCATACTTGTCTGGGATTGCGGTAGCAAATCTCTTCGGGAAATAGTGCAATGCTTCCAGAGTAAGACCTCCATCTGGACCTACAAATTCCTTCAGTAGACGAAGTGATCCGCCTATACTCCACTAGACACGAATGTCGGCTACATTGTCAAGAAAACATTCTGGCTCTTTCCTTGCTAGACAACTCGTCAATTCCTCGCCGCCTCGAACGCTGTCATCCCCCGGATCTCCCAGCACTTCCGCCTTAAACGAGCCGGCGTCCCC
Source organism: Acanthococcus lagerstroemiae (assembly GCA_031841125.1). Classification (NCBI taxonomy): domain Eukaryota; kingdom Metazoa; phylum Arthropoda; class Insecta; order Hemiptera; family Eriococcidae; genus Acanthococcus; species Acanthococcus lagerstroemiae. The sequence continues at coordinate 33,889,571 of CM063108.1, read as the reverse complement.
CGTCTCTTCGCTTCTCATCGCTTACCCCTCAATGACTGTTACAAAGAAACCGTGAAAGACCCTTTTACGGAAAACTGAACAACTAGTACATAAATTGAATGCGTCTAAAGACTTGTTCATCAACTGGATTTCATAGAACTGCTTAACTCTTCCACGAGGAATAGCTTCTCTCATACTTCAGGACTATCGCATGATTCGGCCAACTATTTTCAGATCTATGGAATACTCTGCCTTCGCTGGCCCTTCTAGTCTCTCTGCTGCACGCACAATCGCACGGTGTCACAACCTCTTTTGAAACCGCAGCCTCGCACCGTTCACCGCCCCAACTCTCCTCAAAATTCAAGAGTTTCACAGCTTCGCGTCCGTCATAAGTTTCTCCTTCAATCGATAGAATTTCGGAGCGGAATCGTGTAGACGCTAATCAATCATCGTCACTGTTGTACGAAGCAAAGTAATACTTAATTGCTGCAGATAATATATAGACTCCTCTCGGTAATCTTATCCGAAAAATTTACACGGTCCTCGTCTCCACCCACGCGGCTTGGCGTAAGGAGAGAAAATACTATCACTTTTTTCTGTTTGGCGTCGAGGGGGAAAAGAACACTCGGTTTCATTTTATTTTCTAAGCGGTATTTTGATAAACGAGCTCCACGTTTTCGACATTACAACGAATTTGAAATTATGAAGCTTTTTTTTATCGAATGTACGCCGTGCTTTGTATCAACACCTCCAAAATGCAGCATCGCCCTCTCGACCTCTGCTTAATCATTTTGAAAATTTTCTCTCGTACGAGATAAAGCGTTTTCGCAGCACGCCATGTATCCAGGTTACTCGTACATCGTACATGTGTTGGTGATAACATTCGGGGAAATTTATTTCGACGAAGAGCAACGTTTAAGAGGAAGACAGTTAAGGTACCTTTTAAAGCAGATACGTGCTCGGTACGCCGAAAATACTGCAGCACGACGCCCGTTCCCGGTTGTTTTGTTGATATATATTTTCTGAAATATTATTTCACCTTCGCAGTGCTTGCTTGGCGCTGGGCGTGCTCCTTTATTCACGTCGAAAATGGTATTTTCCGCGAATAAAGTGTCTTATTCTACACAGAAGCATTTAAATGTTCTCGCCGTTTAAATCTTCGCGTAATCTCGACCTTTGAATAAGCTATTAAGGGCGTAAATTAAAGTAAACAGGACACGACGAACGGAGTATATTATAATGAACTCGGACATTCATTAAGGTGCTTTTTCCTTTTTCGCCGAGCTTCCAACTTTTCTTCCAGCGGAATTCAAATTAACAATGCGACAAGCGGCGAGATGCGGAGCGAGGAGGAACAAAACATCGAAATATCGATTAAAGTGTCTCCGACTCCACCGATATTATTCGGATGCGGCCCCAGCCTGAGATTATTATATTTGTCATTATGTCATTACATCTGAATCCAGCCGTGTCTCTGTTATTCTACTTCATTTTCATCGTCCCACCTTCCGAAAGCAGCAGGAGCTCCAGAAATCTACGTCGCTTTAATGGCGATCATTCGCTATTTTTGCAGTTATAGTGTCTTCATCAAATGTCTGCAGCAGTTCTCCGCTGTTTTTTTCATATTTCAATACAATATTTTGAGAAACGCGCGCGGTTGTTCCAAAAACACCGCCATAATTAGGAAGGGGATGCAATTTTACCAGGTGATGGTAAAGCTGTTCAACAACTTGGTATAAAAAAGATCTTCTTTCCATAGACTGAGAACCTGTTCTGTCTTCAAGAATTCGAAAATCCAGATGCACGCAAATACTTAATCAAAAGACATAAAAAGTCAACCAGACAGACAGAATCTACAGAGATGAAACTTGACTTTCAATTTGACGGCTGGGGGGGGGGGGGAAGAAGAAAAATTTACCGACAAACATTTCTTGAGAACTAAAAATTCACCGACAAAATTTTTATATAGTTTAAAAATTTGTAAATTTTTCAATAAAAATATTTTTTAATTGAAAAAAAGAAATAAACATGCAAACAATACAAAAGTTTTTAGAAAATGAAAACTTCAAATGGACAGTTTCAAAATTTGCCGACTGCCAAATTATTTGGGGGGGGGGTGTCACCCCCATAGTTTTGTCCCTGTAAATGCAGATTAGAACCGTATCCCCCAAGCACTCACATTAGCGCACATGAACATGCTGTAGTTTGGGAGGGTAAGCTGGACGGATGTCAGGAATACTCGTACTTGAAAGGAACATACAACTTCCTTTACTTAAGGTGGTCGTTATTTACTCTTGGTGATATTATTTTCTGAATTTCCTCTGACTCGTCTCCTAAATTGGTTCCAATAAAATCAATTTAAAGAAAAACTGCTTTAGAGAATCTCTCTGCACATACGCAGATTCATATGGCACAAGATCTTAAAAATTATAGATGATCAAAATGTTATTCTGCAAGCAAGAAATACTACTATTAATGCTGAAGTTAAAAATCTTGGAAGTTAAATAGATGAACTCAAAGAATTGCGAAATAATTGGGCTAAAATACAGCAAGAATGTATAATGGTTGCTGAGAATGTGGAATGGACCTCAAAACTTCCTACAGGAAGACAGAAAAAATCAAATAATCCTAATCTAACCCCAGAAGATAACTTTAACAGGGTGTCCATTCTTGTTCGGAAATGATTTTCTCCGACATTCCCAGGTTTTCAAGGCCTAGTTTACCAGGTTTTCTGACCATTCAAATACAAATTACACGTGCAAAGGAGGGGGGAAGAGGGTCTAATTTTTTCGAATGTCGTGAGCGACGAATATCGTCAATCACTCTACAAACTTTCTTTTACTACCGTGTGCTTATGAAGCTGTGACCGGGTGTAAGGATTTAATGATGGAAATGATACCACACTCTATGGGATGCAGTGTGGTGCAATGTCAATTAACGACTCCATAGATTTTTTTTCCGTGTGACTTAATGCCGACCATGAAGAGAGGGGGTGGGGGTGAAAGAATAAAATTCGAAAACTCGTTTACAGGTTTTCGAGTCGCTGCATTCGATTTTCGGGGTAATTCTTTGATCCTGTCCCTCCTGGTGCGACCAATGATGTAGCAAGAACGTAGGACAAACAACGGTTGACTCGAAATTCACCCTTTCTAATTAAAGCCACCGAATAGAGTAAAAAATACAGTCTTATATATTCAATGTGTTGCTAATAGAAAATAACGTCGTAAAAAATTCTTAACTGAAAAAGCACATGAGCTTAAATTTGGTCCAGACTAAAAATCGGAAGCGATGTTCGAAATTAACGACACAAAACCACGCCTATTTTGATACTTCGTGCAATTTTTCGCTGGAGAAGCTGCATTCGTATTAATTACGACAGTGCTCTGGGAGGAGTTGGATACAAATCTGAGGCAATATTCGAAATCAGCGACTCAGAGCTCGGTTGGATATCTTGTCCAAGAAATTGACTTTAGAATCTCGTAAAGAATTTGGAACTTGAGGAAAATTGGAGTAACCGGAATTAGCCCCTCCCTCATGGAGCTAAATGGTTTAGGGCGAGGAAAAATAACTACTAAAATGAATTCTGGAACCCAGGTGAAAAAGCTCCAGCATATCTAACGACAAATGCTATGAAAGCAAAAAGGTGGTTAGAATCTGTAAAATTATGGCACCAGGGGAGATGGAAGAGGCTTCAATTCAAGAGGATCGACAGATACAATATAAGGTCATATATTTGAATACAATGGACTCTTCCGTAACGCGATAGTAATTATTATGCGGTCCTTAGATTTTTTTCAAATTTTGTGGATTAGTTAATCTTCCCCCAAAATCTCGGAACTTTCTTTCATTCATCCTTATCTACATTTGCAAAAGAGAGGGGAGCCGAAAAAAACACGATGGCAGGAGGTTCCAGAAGGTGAATTCATCGGTTTTCACATTCTCGTTTCATTACGACTTTCTCAAAAACTTTTTACACCAGGGAGAGGAGTTAGACTGAATATTTTTCCATTCTGGCGTTTTTTCGCGCCGATTTTCAGATTCTCGCGAACAGGATGAGATGAAAACACGAAACACGAAACAGCTGATATGGGGAGAAGTGTATAGGGGTTGGTTCGCGTTTCGTCATATGTTTCTTGAAATTGTTCGTGGAAAATCACGAAATACGAAATACGTTAAATGTATAGCCGCCTTAATAGAAAGATGTAGACGCGGAATTAATGCCATGAAAACGATTTCATCACACCAACACACTCTGTACTACTGCGATAAGAGAGGGATTGTATTACCCACGTCCTTTTCCTGTGAAAGAAAAAAGATAAGAAAATTGCCTGAGCGAGGCGAAGGAAAAATTTTATTATAAGATGTAGAGTAAAATCAGTTTGAAATACAAATACAACAGAATTTCGCAGTCGATATTTTTACAAAATTCCCTGACTTTTAGGTGGAAAATGCTGAAAATTCCAAAATTCCCTGACTTTTCCCTGCCTTTTTCAGATGGACAAAATTTCCTGACTTTTCCACGTTTTCCAGACAATGGATATCCTGTTTGGGGAATCGGTGCCACAAGATCCCTTTTGTTCTTATGGGAAAAAACACATGGAGTTTTGACTTTGGTTTCAGACTAAATTTCTCTCCTGTATTCACCAGGACCAAAGCCCGTAAATTAAACAATGGAACATGTGCTATCAGATTCAGCTTGTGACATTGGAAAAAAATAAGTCTTTTGCTTTCAACTATTAGATTTTAACAAAATGTTCACCTTTCTCAAATTTCAAGCTCTCGGTCAACACACAGAATCTAGTAAAAACAAAATAGTCATTGAAATTCAAAATTCAACGTTAGCTACCGGCTTTCGGATTTTCGAAACGTCTTCCACATCTCAGCTTTGTATTAGATAACCGTTCGATACTCAGCTTGAAACCTTCGGCTTTTGACTGACTATAGTCTCTGACAGGAGTCCAGGATACTCCATTCTCAGAAAGGAAATTTGACTTCCACTTTGGGGAGAAGAAGAAGAAAAATTTGCCGACCATTATTTTTTTTTTTAACTGAAAATTCGCCGACAAAATTTTAAAAAATAAAATAAATTGCTGATTTTCTAATCAAAATATTAAAAAAAAAAAAACAAACATTCATAAAAAATGAAAAATTCAAATGAACAGTGTCAAAATTTGCCGACTTCCAAATTATTGGGGGGAGGGGGTGTCGTGAAATGCCATAGATATTCGCTCATAATCTCGCGAGCAGCTCTCTCTCTCTCTCTCTCTCTCTCTCTCTCCTCTCCCTCTCCGTCTCTCCCTCTCCCTCTTGTCTCTCCGCAAGTCGCTGAGAAACCGCATTCGTGAGTTGTGTTTGAGGCGATAGATCGCACAGCTACGGCAGTATTACCAACCCTCCGGCAACTGTCTGAGATCTTGGGCAATTCTAGATTCTTCCGGTATTTTCCCGGCACTCGGGTATTTTCTAGATAGAGGTCTGGTTGGCCGAGTAGATAGCGCGTCGGTCTTAGAATCCGGAGGTCCGAACTCGCCAGAATTTTCGGCCCGGTGGGAAGAAGACTAAGACAGTCCTAACAGCCTCCCCGACGTCTCTGAAGTAATACTCGAAAGAGCGGATTCCAGGACTCGGGTGAAGAGCAAATTAGAAAAGAGGTATTTTCTAGAATTTTTGGGGAGGTTCTCAGCAGTCGGCACTCAGGTATTTTTTATACAATGTCAGTCATTTTCTAAATATTAAAATTCTGTCTACACTTATTTTTTACGTTTTACACCTTTGAATGTTTGAAATTTTGCTGCGTGCTGAGAGCTATAGGATCTACGAACTATCACTCTTTCATTCATCAGTTAGCTGCAAGTCTGCTGTCAGTTTTGTTGATAAAACGAAAAACCCCAACTTAGAAAGCCTAATGAAGTAATGTTTTCAGTTGTTAGTTGGTGTGTCAGTTCTAGCGCTAGATTCGAAAATTAAATTATTTACACGAACTCGTGTTCCAAAAATTCCCTACAGTCTCCGGTAATCCTAGGCATTTTATTTAATACAATCCCAGGCAACACTGAAGTTGTGACCCGGTAATGCTGAGCTAGGGAACTAATAACCCGATGGGTTCAAAATTCGAGATTCGGCGGAACTGTTACCAGGAAGTGTACACAGTCTTCGCTAAAGAGGGTTTCAACATCCCACACCCCCTGTAGTTTCGTCCCTGTGTATCTCCATATTAAAGCCCACGAGTATGTAAATGTCAATATTATTCTAGAGGCTGAGCTCCAGTGAGTCTTAGCCAGAAAACCCTAAAATAAATATTATACCAAGAGCTACCAAAGCTAATTTTCAAGGTTCACTCTCCCGTCGACTTTTGGGAGAAGGGATATATACAAAACACTTCATAAATTAGTTCAGTCGTCAATGAGCCTAAAATTCGTAGACATTAATAAAATACTGTAATTATTTATTTGGTTACTCCTTGCTAGAATGCAGAAGTTACGACAATTATTTATGTTGAGTACATTTTTCGTTTATGAGGCAGGACAACTGAATAGAGTCCAGCAAAGTAGGCTTCAAGGTTAAATGGTTTACGTTCTTCCTTTTTTCACTGATTATTTTATACATACATATATGAGGACCTATCTGTAAAAAGGGCGTCTGTGAATCAATTGGAATAAACAAAAAGAGACTGTAAAGTTTCAACTCGATATTATCACTATAAAGACTAATTTTGCGGCAAAAAGTCTTATTACAAAAAATGTAGAGCAGAATTCGATCTACAAGATGGGATACTTAAATTTACAATCTATTGACAAATTAATGTGGGAGAGTTGATATAAAAACCAATCACAGACGCCCTTTTTGTGGAGACAAAGAATCTTCACTATTCTGTTATCAGTTGAAGTGTTCTCCTAGATTCTTACCCGCTTGAAATATTTTTGGTCCTTCGTTAATTATTGTCTGTATACCATTTTGTTGAAAATAAATTCGTACTGACGCATTTTCTATTCAGCTTAAGTATTCGTATTGTTAATATCAGACAGTATAATAATCATGATGTCTAAAAACGTTGGGTTTCAGTCAATAATCCTAAGAAGGTAAAGTGGCTGCCCCAGGAAACAACACCTTAAATAGTAAAAGAACAGCTTGAATTATAATCTCAAAATATTTTTATGGTGAATATTAGAAATACTTTACAAACAATTTCATAGAATTAAAAATCAAATTCAATTTCGTGAACAATATCATCCTCTTCATTGCAAAATTGATCAGAAAAGAATTCCCCTTCGGAATCAATTTCTGTCAAAATATCTTCGTCTTCATCCACTTTGACATACGCGTTTGATAACTTGTCTCAAGACATTGAAAAGAAACAACGTTATATTTTAAATTCGATTAATTTTGATAAAAGAAATCAGTTCTTGGATAGATTTGAAGCTGAGGAATCCGAAAATAACGGTCTCCGCAAAAAGGGCGTCCGCCTGACGGACGCCCTTTTTACAGATAAGTCCTCATATGTACTAATAATGTAGTTGGTGTCTGAATGTCTGAATGTAGACCTACTGAAAGGGAAGAGGAAGACGGGGTGTATATTTATTGAGACCGGCCATCTTATAATGTTTTGACTATTTTGATTGTGATTGTGTCAGCGAATCAAAATTCATGTACTGCGAGCCAAAAGTTGTTTTAATCTTCGTGATTTTGTCTTTTTGCAAGCGAGAAAACTGCGTCGTCCTAAAACGCTGTAGCTGAAGGGTGGAAATTCTAATTCTCGATTCAGCAATTCTAACCTCAGTGACAATGATAATAAAGTCGTGGGCAAAGCGAAAATGTTCCTAGAAATCTGTTGCCTAAACTGAGAAATTCAATCAGATTTCGCAATTTTTGCTACCAGCTCTTACTGTCGTTTGTTCATGAATTTGGCAATTACGTCAAACGTGATTTCTTTATCGAAATTATTAGGTACATTAGCTAAGAGCAAAGGTGAGGTCATTTCTGTACTGCTTTTTGAATTCCAACGTATCATTTTAATAGTTAACTCATCACCGAATTCATGTGTTCGTAGAAATGGCGTATCCGATTGATTGTTTCTTGAATCACGTGAAGTATCCAGAGGGTGTGCCTCGCGTTAATTCCTTTATTTACTTTAAATTATTACATCAACCGATTAGTTTTCGAGTTCTCTCAGTAGACGGTGATAAATCCGTCAATGTCGTTCTGTTCGAGGAAACGAAAAGCGGAACAATCGATTCTATGTATCTAAATGCAATGTAGATACTAGAAACTCGTCATTAATTTATAGATAATGACTTTTTTGTTGAAAAATCTCGAGAAAAATAAGATTTTTTACAATTTTACAGTGTAGTCTGGGAATATTTTGGTTCAATCAGAGAATATTTTATGTGCATATTTCTGGGTTTTTAGAGGGTAAAATTCAAATTCAAATGAATTTCTGTTTTACATATTATACAGAAGAGATGGAGAATAATTTGATATGCTCACGGTACTTTAGATGATAATATATGTACTAACGCCCCAGGAACAATCAGTGATAACTTCTTAATGGTAAAGAGGATCCTACAAAGCTTTTTCAAATTCCTGTGACTTGGAGAGACTAGTTAATTAGAATATATTAGTAATATGAGAATACGGGTCTCAACTTAAAATTAAGTTATTAATATGATATGTAACTTGAAAATAATTACTCCTAATACGTATTCCTTTGTTATACATTCTGTAAAAGCACCTCTCCTCTTTTCTAGATTACTCTCAACCCGAGCCCTGGAATCCGCCCTTTCGAGCACTACCTCAGAGACGTCGGGGAGGGTGTCTTAGCCCTCTTCTCATCTTACCGAAAAACTGGGCTAGATCGAAATGTAGCGAGTTGCTGCGTGAGCTTGAACCCGGGACCTCCGGATTTCGAGACCTGGGCACTATCTACTAGGCCAACCAGACCTCTTCCAACCAGACCCCTTACTGTAAAAGCACCTGATATAAACACTATGCTATAAAGTAAAGAACACCAATCTTTTAGGCAGATCAAATATGTTTTTAATGTTTCTAACAAAATATACCACTATTCCGTGACAGCGAGAATCAGAGAACGGAAGGGTTCCAAGAGCCGCCCTACTCTGTGTTCTTTTTTCTTACGTTGCAGCTAGATATATTACAAGCAATGAAAACTGTCGCCGACCAAGAAAACAAAACCTACCTTGTATTCTAGAGGTCCTTCGCTTCCTTACAGCCGACCGACATTACATTTTCACCCGCCACAGGAATAATTAGAATCAAAAAAATGAAAGTTCGCCAAACGTAATCAGCAATGACAACAGGGGGAAGAAGGAAAACCGTGGGGCGTGGGACTAACGAGAAGCCGGCATCGAATACTGACACTGTCTTATAGTATCGCTAAGACACAACCCTGCGAAGGGGAAAAAATTTTATTCCGCGACTTGAGCGCATTCGACTCCCACGCGACGAGAAGTTGGAATTCCTATTTTAAGTCGTTTAATTCTATTTAAACTTATTTTCGGCGCTGCTATATACCGCCACGGAGACGTGCAGATCTGAACCGAGCGAATCGAATTAATGCCGTCGTTTGGAAATAGCTGCTCTTGCGAAAAGTTAATAAGTGCGCGAAAAGTGTTCCATACTTCCCAGAATCTCTGAACTCGGCAATTTCCGAACTCGACTTTCCAAATGCTGTTAGAACGTTACGTTTTTACCGCAAGTAATGCGTCAATGTAGAAGTTTCGAGCGATGAGAAAATTCGTGTACAATTATCGTTAACGAGGCCGTAACTAATAATGTTCCATTATTTGTTAGAGCACCCAGGGTGTCGCAGCCTGAGTGGGGCTGCCATCATGAAACCAGGCGAACATTTGCATGCTGTCACTATAAGTTGCCTGCTTACCCGATTGAAGGAGAATCATTCACATCCAGACAATTTATATAAATAGTCCGGACATTGTGATGGGATAACCCGCCTACCTTTGTCATGTCTTTCACATATAGTATAGTTGTTGCAATTTCTGACCCTAGTATACCTTCACCATGCGAATGGTTTTCTACTTTCGATTTTTGCACGAAATTACGACTGCACCCTAAGTTCTGACAGAAAAAGTTTCAACCCTATGAATTCGAGAGCTATTTTCCCGCAACCATCTAATATAATTATCCAACTGTTACTATAAACAAGGTATTGCAATATGAGTGGTTTGCCGCGAACACATTTACATGCTGTCGCAAGAAGTTGCCTGCTTACCCGGTTAAAGGAGAATCATTCACCTCGAGACATTTATATGAATGGTCCGGGCATCGTGATGGGATAACCGCTTACCTCTGTCACGTCTTTCACATATAGCAGAGGTTCTTAACTTATGGTCCGTGGATCATGAGTGGTCCACGACACCGCGAGACATCCCTGGTATGTAAGAATTATGCCCAGAATTGAATTCGGTGTTTCCGAAACCCAGAAATCTATACAATTTTGAAAAAATGACTGATATTTGACACCCCCCCCCCTGTGTTAATTATATCTCAGGCTGTTGTATGTAAAACACCCCAGAACTGAGTTCCACGTAATAAAAAGTTTGGAATAAGGTGAGAAAGAAAGAAGAAAGATAAGGGTAAGGTGACCAAATATCGACCAGTGCTGTAAATCCGACCACCCACCTATTTCGTCGGCTAATGGTGCGATATACCGGAAATTTTTTTTTTCATATTCCTTTTCCACAGAAAAACATAATGAGAAAACTCGTTGAGAAAATAAAAAAAGTTGAAAATAGAAGTCGCCAACCTTATCAGCCAGCGCCCTTGGTATTTTGTGATCGTGGAAGGAATGTGTTTGATTTCAAATTTTTTGAATTACGTCTTTCAAAAGAGGAAATAAATCTCTATCAAATGATATAGTCGGTTTTACAAATTTATCCCAGTAAGTACAAAGAATTTTTGACCAAAGTTTTTGTTGGAGGGTGCTCTAAATCCGACCACCTGCTGTTATGACATTGTTGATAATTTTTATGAGGATTTCTTCTAGAAACGTCGAGACCTGAGCCAAAAAGATCGACATGGAGCAAAGAAGTGATGCTTGCTGCGGTTCGATGCGTGCTGAAAAAAGAAGCAGGGTTTTTAAAAGCATCCAAATTGTTTGGGGTGTACTTACTGTCTAAATGTCTAAAATAAAAAAATTATTTCTATGAGGTAATGGGGTGATTGTTTTCTTCTCAATTGTACAGGTGGTCGGAATTAGGGACCCAAATTTTTGTCCATTTTACAGGTTGTCGGAATTAGGGACCCAAGTTTTGAAATTCAAATTTTGGGTTCCTTCGCTAAAAAAATCATAAAAAGTATAAAAAATTAATTTTGGGCCCCAACCATTTGGGTACTTAAGCTAGAAACTTGAAGGGATTTTCACGCCATTTCGGAAGTTTCTAACCCAAACGGTTCGAATTTGGTGACGGTTTTCAAAAAGGTGGTCGATATTCGGACACCTTACCCTTGGAGTTATACGTATTTTTATTCAGGTAGGTACAGTTCAAGTATTATAGTTGTCAGTTGTGCAGTCAGAGAATCGATCGTCACGTGTTTGCGGTCAACGTTCAACTGTTTGTTCTTATTGCAGCTGATAACGAAGGAATAAATTGATGTACTTTTGTCAGTCACACCATTAGCTTCTAGTATAATCATGTAGTGCTCTCGTTCACGTAATCATCGTGAAAATGGCGCCGAAACGTAAATATAACGATGACTACTTGAAATTTGGCTTCATGTGTATTGAAGTTAATGGTGAAGTGAAACCTCAGTGTGTTATATGTGCAACAGTTCTCTCCAACGATGCCCTGAAACCAGCAAAATTGGAGCGTCATTTGAGGTCAGTGCACCCTACCCTCAGCGATAAATCATTGGACTACTTTCAAGGTAAAATTGTCAACTTAAAGAAAATGAAGCTGGGACTAAGTGGTGTAAGATTTGCTTCGAATACAAAAGCATTGGTTACATCATTTGAAATAGCAAAACTCATAGCTGAGGAAAAGAAGCCGTACACCATTGGTGAGCGCTTAATAGCGCCTGCAGCCTGTTGAAAGCAGCGGAAGTTATTTTTGGTGAAGAAGCGCAGAAAAAAGTGCAACAAATCTCGCTGTCGAATGATACTGTCAAGAGCAGGAAAGAAATAAATGTCCCATGATGTTGAAGAATAACTTCTTATGAAAATTCCCCAGTCGCCATATTTTGCTCTGCAATGTGATGAGACAACAGATGTTGCTCAATGTTCCCAATTACTAAGATTTGTTCGATTCTTAGAGGTTAGTAAAATACGTTCAGAGAGTAAATGCTTTTCATATGGAATCACTGGAGACTACAACAAGAGGAATAGACATCCCGGACAAAATTGGTAATTACTTCGAGAAACACAATCATAAATGGGATACACTTGCTGGTTGTTATACTGATGGAGCCCCTGCAATGTTAGGAACACGAGCTGATTTTGCAACATTATTGAAGGAGAAGAATGCTTCCATAGTGACTACGCATTGTATCATTCATAAGCAAACTTTAGTTATCAAAACATTACCTCCGGAACTCGCAGACATTCTGAAAACCTCAATCAAGTTGGTCAACACAGTGAAAGAAAGTGCTTTGAATACCCGTGTCTTCAAAAAATTGTGTTCCTATTTAAATGCTGAGCATGAGGCACTACTTTTCCACTGAGAGGTTCGCTGGCTTTCTAAAGGTTGTATGAGGTAATGGAGGAAATGAAAGAATTTCTGATTACATCTGGCAAACTGGAATTGTCTGCACAGCTTGATAACCAGAAGTTCCAAACACATTTAGCCTACTTTGTTGACGTAATTGCCCATTTAAATAAGTTTTGAATATGCAACTTCAAGGATCTGGAAATGAACATTTGAAAGAAACGGCAAACATATTCGTATTTGAAGATAAAATACGCACCTTTTTCTTTGTAAAATCGACTTGTAGCTCACTAAGGTGAAATATAGTAATTTCTCAGGGTTTCCAACACTGAAAAATTTGATTCGTCATACTGATTTCGAAAAGGATTGTATTACTGATGTCATCCAACAAAACATTATTGCACATTTGGAATCGTTGACCAGTGAATTCACTCATTATTTCCCTAAATACGGGGTGAATGAAACGGATCCTATCCGAACAATGGTGCGTAATTTTTTTACCGTCGATGTGACAACACTTCCTGATGATGTGCAAGAAGAATTATAATCGAGTTACAAAATGACAGAAACTGCAAAGAAAATTTCACGACTGAAAAATTGGAAGAGTTCTGGCGCAGAAAAGCTTTGTCGTACCCAAAAGTTCGTAATATTGCGCTCAACCTTCTCACACTCTGCTCCACCACCTACCTATGCGAGCAAGGATTCTCAAATGTTCTAGCAATCAAAACTAAGCAACGTTCTAAGCTGGTAAATCCTGAGTTCGAGTTACGCCTGGCAGTGGCAAGAAGTATTACTCCCCGCATCGATATACTGGTTAAAGTATGCAAGCACAACCATCGCATTTAAAACCAATGAATTTTATTTTACTCCACTGATTATTTTGTCCTGTGATTTAGGTTCCTGTATTCAGGGCTAGATTTAGGGCGGGGCCCAGGGCCCCGGGCCTCCACAAATTAGGGGCCTCCTAAAAAGTCATGAAAGTGTCGTTATTACAAATATAATATGTTGTTCATACTTTATGTTGTGTACTTCAAATTATATTTACTCGTAATTTTGAACTTCATTTTTTCTTGTTGTTGTTGTTGTTGTTTTTTTTTTTGGGGGGGGGGATTCTTGATACTTTGGGGCCTCCACATCTTCCTGGACCCCAGGGCCACGAAATCTTAAATCCGGCCTTGCCTGTATCATCCTGTATATAAGTTTTCACTGTAACAAAAAATACATGGTCCACGAAAACTTCTGTTCCTTGTTAATGGTCCGCCACTTCAAAAAGGTTAACAACCTCTGACATTTTGGTTCGTTGTTGCAATTTCTGACCCGTTGCCTATAGGGAACGGTTTTCTATTTTTGATTTTTGCGCGAAATTATGACTGCACCTCAAGTTCTGACAGAAAAAGTTTCAACCGTATAAATTCGAGAGCTCTCTCCCCGCTACCACCTAATAATGATTCTCCAACCGATACTATAAACAAGGTACTGCAAGATGAGTAATTTGTCTTCAAAAGCCTAGGCGAACATATCTACACATACATGGTGTCACAAGAAGTAGCCAGCTTACTCGGTTGAAGGCGGATCATTCACCTGCCGACACTCCATACTTATAGTCCAGACGTCGCGATAGGATAATCGCTTTTATGTCTTCCTCATAGTCTTGTCAATGAAATTTTGGAATCTAGGATACCCTGCCACGACATAAACGGATTTCCACTCTCGACTTCTGTACAAAGTTGTGACTGCAATACCTCAAATGCCTGTACAGAACGTCTTATCCCTGTGAATTCGATTGCGGCCACACACTATCGCACATTACTATATCCCTGCCCTGTACCTCGTCCTCGGCCTTTTCACAGCGAATACAGAACGGCACAGTCGCCATTGTAGAATTACACGGCCCACGCCTGTAACGTATACGAAAAACAGCATAAGGATCCAAACAGGAGCAGAAGAGATAATCGCGAAAACAAATAAATCGAGCGTACCGAGAATGGGTATTTAAAATGAGAGGGCTCGTATAACTGATAAAATCTGAACAGATGAGAGTCCGTATACATTATACTTTCAAAAATAAATAATTTTTCGTTCGTCCGGTGCCGGTATGTGTGTTATGTGTGTGTGCTGTAGAAGAGAGGAAACGGACGCCCCAATCCAGTCACAGTCGTCGTCGTTCCAAAACAGCGTATACGCAGTTAAGTAGACAAATAACATCGGATAAAGCTCGCCATCGCAACGCCATTGGCGCCAATTTTGAACCATTCTGAAAGATTCTTTTAAGCCTTTTTTTAGCCAGACAGTTTTTCGTTCCGGGCACGCAGTTTATACCCGATCCTTTTATTTTAATGAGTTTCATTCGAACGCATATACTTTTGATGGCCGAGTGACGTGCCAAACCAGCCCCTGATCAAAAGGTTATACACCGGAATACATTGCAACTGCTTCATATATAGAAATAGATGTTATCACGATTCGTCCCCCGAGATGTTCCAAATAACTTGTGAAAATGTTCTTCGCTGTCAGGCGCGAATATACGGGGGAGGTAATGGGAGCAATATCACCTTCCAGAAGAAAATATTGAAATCGGAAACGCTTTCCAAATGGCGAAGTCTCACTGAATCCCATACGAGCCTGCTAGGGTCTTTCAAAGAATATTAAGGAATCCTAAACAAGTTTGAAATGTTCTCAATCTCTCTCGTAAGTCTATAAATGAGTCTTCTGGAGTCGTTATGAGATTCAAGAAAGTCTAAGAGAATTTACCGTGTCTTAAACGAGTTTCGAAGATCATAAATGTGCATTGAAAAGTTGTAAACAGTCTTGAGGAAGCTCAAACAGTCATTAAGTTACTGATCACGTCTGGAAGAATACGAAAGCATCTTAAGCAAGTCTAGAAGACATCTCGGTAAGAAGTGTCTGTATTTGTTTCTTTCATCAAAGCAGTACAGATTTGTTGCCGAACTCTTACGGATGTTGCTCCATTATTGTTACTTTACAATTACCAGCTACTGTGGTTCTTAGACTATGCCGCACATCTACTATGTGGTAGGAGGTAGTATCATATGGCAAGCTTGTGTTGTCCTGTCTCCGTATTTGTTATTGTGTTCTAGTTGATGGTCTAAAACCCAACAACGAATAGGAAGACAGGACAAGAAGACTTACCGTACAGTACTACTTCCGATCATGTAAATGCACACATGGACTAAGAACCTTCGTAACCACACTGATGATGACGTAACGCCCGAACACGTTCGGCAACAAATCTGTACATGTACAGCTTTAATGAACTAAAGGAACGTCTTATCAAGATAACTATTATTTTCACTAACACCTCAAGAAGAAGAAAAATGAATTCATCTCTAGAAGTTCTCAGGGTGGCCAGTTTTTTCCCAAGAAAAATTCCCTGACTTTACCAGGTTTTTCCAGACTTTAATCCGCATCAAAAAAGCTTCTGAGTTTGGCATTTCCTTGGTGATTTCAGAAGAAAAAAAAATATTTATCATATACTTCCAAGGAAAAAGAATTATTTTCAGCTAAGCAAGATAAAAGAGTATGCCGTCAAATGCAGATAAAATAAGAGTACGTCTCTTCATTTTAATAAAATAGAGTATCATTGACCCAGCATTTTTTCATCTTCTCAAAGTAAGAAACACAAGAAAATTACGTTTGATCTTATGGGTTTCTAGGAAGATTCAACATCACACGAAAATGAGATAACCAGGCCTGGCTAGAAGGGGGCAACCGGGACTTATATTGCACCGGGCCCGCAAACAAATTTTTAAGCTACCATTTTATTATCATTCTCACCTCACTTCTCATTCACAACATTTTCAAACTTTTTTTCCAAATTAATGAGTTCTAACTGCAACCACTGTAATTGTTGAATATTCAGGTCAGCTTTTCTCAGCTTTTCTTAACATCAACATAGCATTAGTAGCACACAAATACCATAGAATGAGATTAATTGTCTATGCAAGTTTGTAAAAAGGAATATATTATTTCTTTGTTTCCCTTGTCGTTTAATTTAGTCAAAGAAAAAGTTGACAACAAAGTAATTTGACATCAGTATTTGGGTACTCAGCAATTCATCGATGAGAGAAATTATATGAGCGTGTTCTTTCTCACCAGAATAACCCTGGTCATAAAGAATGTTACCTGAAGTGGAAAGATTTAGAAATGCGAACTAAACAGGATTCTACAATCGACAAGTTACTACTGGAGAGCATCAACATTGAAACTAAAAAATGGAGACAAATTTTGAAGAGTCATCGACGTGATTCTATTTCTCGAGGAAAGAGGCCTCTCTTCCTCGCTGTAAGAGGCGAAAGTCATTTAATTGGCAGTCCAAGGAACGGAAATTGTTTGAGTAAATTTTATTATTTTATTTTTACAAATGGAAAACGATAAATTAGTTATTAGTAATATGATTTTTTTCCAGGTATTCTGGAGTTAATAAAAGTCATTACGATGTCATTTTGGAAGAACACTTAAAAATGATTAAAGAATTCCAAGAGTCATGTCAGCGTTTGCAAGTACATTAATTGTCAGCCGATATCCAAAATGAATTTGTTGAATGCTGTGGTAAACAAATGGCGGAATTTATCTTAAAAGAACTCAAATCCTCAAAATATTATTCTGTTATATAGTTGATGCTACTCCAGATGCATCATATACAGCACAAATTACTTTTATCTTACATTATTTGCATTACGATAATTTAACTGCTCAGTATACCGTCCAAAAACTTTTTTAACGTTTGAAGATTTTAATCAGAAGACGGGTGAAGAAACTGCTACTCTCATTTGTGAAGTTCTGAAAAATCATCAGATCCCTATTTCAGATTGGCGTGGTCAATGTTATGACAATGGAGCAAATCGAGTGTTTCATGCACACTTGACCTAAGTGACAAAAACTTTTTTTTTTCAGGAGAGCGATTTGAAAATTATAAATAACGTTGTGTTATATATGTGGCTCAAATAGTTTACGCCATCTAGCGGGCTAAAAAAGGAAGTAACTCGTCATTTACAAGTGTAGCCCGATCGAGGGCATCGAGATCTATATTAAACTCATTTTTCAACAAAATATGTCACTTAGGTCAAGTGTGCATGAGACTCTCGAAATATGAGTGGAGCCTATAAAGGAGTGCAAAAACATATTCCCCATACGCCTGTCATTCCCTGAACTTATGCGAAGTAGAGGCAGCTCAATGTTGTCCAGAGGCAATTACATTTTTTGGAGTTATTCAGAAAAACTATAATTTGTTCAGTTGTTCAGTAGTAGTCCAACGCGCTGGTAAATATTGCAAACTAACATTAAATGCTCTCTTCAGGGAATGTCTCAAACTAGGTGGTCAGCAAGAGTTGACTGTGTAAAACCATTTGCAGCTGACCTTCCTGGTTTAGTGAAATCTATTGATGAAGTTCTTTTGCTTAATATACACCTAAAGTAATAACTGATTTAAAAAGTATTAAGAAATATTAAAAAATATATCGTATCTATCAAATGCTTGTTAATGGCATCCATTGGTACAAGTTCTTAAAAATTATAGATGATCGAAATGTAATTCTGCAAGCAAGAAATACTACTATTGACGCTGAAGTCAAAAATCTTGGAAGTTTAATGGATGAACTCAAAGAATTGCGAAATAATTGGGCTAAAATACTGCAAGAATGTATAACAGTTGCTGAGAATGTGGAATGGTACCAATGGACCTCAAAACTTCCAACAGAAAGACAGAAAAAATCAAATAATCCTAATCTAACCCCGGAAGATAACTTTAAAATTTCAGTACTTTATTTATTAATAGATTCTGTAATTAGCAGTGTTACGCATCGTTTCAAAGCTGTTCAAGAAATTCATGACACTTTCAGTTTTCTTTGGAATTATATTGAGCTGAATGAGCAAAAACTTGTTAAATTTGCATCATATTTTCAAGATAAATATCAATGTGATGTTTCACCACATTTGGTCGATGAAATAATTTTTCTTAAAAAAAGTTCATCCCGAAAATGTTGATACTTTTTCTTTACCTCCTCT
Organism: Acanthococcus lagerstroemiae; assembly: GCA_031841125.1. Lineage (NCBI taxonomy): Eukaryota > Metazoa > Arthropoda > Insecta > Hemiptera > Eriococcidae > Acanthococcus > Acanthococcus lagerstroemiae. Next base: position 33,870,891 of record CM063108.1, on the reverse strand, counting down.
AGAGCTGATAAATAAAATTACACAAATGAATTTGGCATCTATCTTTCCAAACATATGCGTTGGGCTACGTCTTTTCTCAACACTACCTGTCTCTGTTGCAAATACTGAACGGCCATTCAGTACCCTCACAAGAGTTAAAAATTATCAACGAGCCACTGTGACACAAGCTCGGTTAAAAGGACTGAGCTTGCTGGCAAATGAAAGTGATTTCGCCAGGCGAATAAATTTTAATGATATTATTGACGCCTTTGGTACTCAAAAAATTCGCAAAGTTTTTTTTGTAACCCAACTGAATGAAATAAATAAAAAAATATATGCACTGTTGACTGTTATTTTTTTTTTCTTTTTTGTAAATACGTATTTCTTATTCAAATGATACACTGAAAGAAAAAGTAGAGGGGCCCGCATAAATTTTTGCACGAGGGTCCGGCAAACTTCTCGACGGCCCTGTTAACAACTCAAGAAATTATTAATCATATTAATCAAGGAAATACTAAAACAACTACAAGACATTTTTCTTGAGAAAACAAATAATGGAAAGACTAATCAGAAATTAAGGCTAAGCAAATAACTTTCTGAGAAAAAAATTAGTCCAAAACTATAAACTATCACTTGAATTAAAAACTCGAGAAATGATTAATCAAGAAAATACTTAGAAAGTACGAGACATTTTTCTTGAGAAAACAAAATAATGGAAAGAATTGAGGCTCAGATGGTGGCATAACACAGTCGAAAGCGCTCTGGACTACAGAAGAAGGAAAAGTGAATTGGCACCCCCTACAAATGAAATAATACCAATACAATGGCGATTTTCGGAAATCATATTATTATTAAAAGGAGATAATAATGATACGAATAATTACAGGCCAATAAGTTTGAGTTCAAATTTAGGAAAAATGTTTGCCAAAATAATCAAACACCGCATATACCCACAATTGGATCAATGTCAAGGTGCTGAACAGACAGGATTTCGTAGAAACCACTCTACACCATGGACCAATTATTCATAACAGGACAACTAATAGAAAAAGCAAGAGAATATAATCAACCATTGTACGTATTATTCGTAGATTTTTGGAAAGCTTTTGATTCTCCAATTTAGTATCACTTGGGGAAGCCTTAGGTTGTCAGGGATTACCAGAGAAACTGATAAGAACTATGAAATGAATGTATAAAAATTCAGAGGGAAGGGTAATCGGGGCTAAAATTCAAAATAGAAAGAGGAGTTAAACCAGGGTGGGGGAGGCCCATGCCCGTAAATGGGCGTATTAAAAGTTGTATAATTGTATTTTATGTTATTATCATACTGACATAACCGGCTGTAAAAATAAATAGTTGGCGCACCCTGTATCTCACGAGCTTTTTGTTGCGTTTATTCAATAGTGAAAACATTTTTGATTTCATCCCTCCCCCTACATTTGCTTGTCTACGACCCTGACAAACAGACATCCACCCCTATGAATCTGTCTAACTCTCAAAAAGGTGAAGCGATCTAATGAAACGACTCTCCAGCAGGTTACCTTGCTCTGGATCAATCAGACATAACCTGGCACTGTGAAACCAGAACAGGGTTCAAAGAGTCAGCTGAATACGGATTTGTAACCGGGTAATGCTCAAGAAGCAGAAATAATGTACACACTGGAAGAAAGAACCGTTTCACAGATCGTGATAGGAACCCCTTTTGACTCAACGGTTGGCTTTCTCTCTGACGGATAGTTAGTATCAATAGGATATGGTTAGCGTTATTCGTAGATACACTATCTACGGGTAAAACGGTATTCGCAGATACACTATCTCTGGGTAAAACGGTATTCGTAGATATAGTGTAGGTATATGCAGGTACAAGGTACATGCGTAGTAAAATCAAAGCTTACTTACGGTTAGCTATAGCTAAGCTCTGCAGTCTGGACATTGATCAAAATCGAGGAAACATGACTTATGAACTACCTGCTGACAGCAATCCGTTGACATAAGGTTCGCGTCATCGTTGCAAAATTGTGAGGCGCATACAGGACACTGGAAATCTTTTGGCAAAAGGCGTCGTCTTTTGCCGTTGCCTTTCTGCTCTCCCTTGGCAGAGCGTTTCTTCCCGTTGCGAGCCTGAGCTTTTCGATCAGCGCTTGTCTTGTTGAATGCGCATAATTGCCTCTCAGCGCGTTTTGGTCTACCCCGAGCTTTCAGTTTTTGACGAAATGTAAGATTTGAAAACTTGCTTTTGGGTGCTGTTTCACAGGAGAGTGGATAATCCGTGGAGGCGCTGGGACCCACTTCAGTACTCTCATCCTCTTTTTCGTGGCTTCGACTTCCTACTGCTTCTGGTGCATCAATATCCTGTCCCTAACCGGTGATAAGCCATACTGCGATGCAGCAAGTATAATCATGATACAGTAAATTCCTTATCGACCATGGGATTATTCGCCCGACGTGTACAGTACTTTACTCATCCGCTATACTTATGTATCTACGAATACCGTTTCACCCATAGATACAGTATCTATGAATAACCACAACGATAGGATATTGCAGCAGAACAGAAAGGGACGCTGACAGGCTATATACGTGCGAAAAATCTACGATGTCTACAGACGGCACTCGCTGTAGAATTTGAAAAGACTGTAATAATATGCGGCGTACAAAACAGATCGAATTATATTCGGAATAATTCATCGTATACCGAAAACAGATTCGCTACACGTGGAATCAAGGACACGAAAAAGCTCTGCATGTTAAGGATCGAGGAATATGTATCTGGAGCTTTGTATATTACAAAGCTCTCGATAAACGGATATAATGTACTCGCAATGTACAGCCCCCTTCCCCCCATAGTTTTCTACATTCTACAGCCGAGCTGCAAATCAGCCATTCTAAGTATGGTGTGGCTATGAAATTCAAAACGCCTCGCTATTTCTGTATACACACGATGCTCGATATGACAGCCTCGTTCGTATAGAGATATCAAGCCGTCGCACGATCGACCATATCTAGGTAGATAAGGTGTACGTGAGTGACAATCAACGCCTCTCCATTTTAATAATTTAAAATTTGTGAATAATTTACACGGGTCAACTTGAAATATCAATTTTTTTTATAACGAGTTGTTTGCCTTGCCGGCGGTACGTTATTTATAGAAAGCTATTGGTGTGTTTGCGCAACAAACAATGAAAGTTTAATCGCAGGATAAAAAGGTAGGTAACGCGTTGATTGCGAAAACATATAGCTCTCTCTCATTCGATGAACGTGTTTACTCAATGAACAGTTGGTGACTTTTCCGATGGAGCTGGTAATATTGATAGCAGTGCCAGTGACACGATTCCTTTCTGCAGTATAGATGTCTAGTCTAGTAATATCACTGAAGTTGGGTGAATGGCATTCTTACTAGTGTGTACTATTTTGACTCACCACAATAATGTCTTACTGTAGTCTAGTCGAAGTATCCGAAAAAATAACCTGTAAGTTTGTCAGTCGAGCGTACCTTCTCTTTTCATTTTTACTCTCAACCTGAGACCTGGAATCCGCCCTTTCGAGCATTACTTCAGAGACGTCGGGGAGGCTGTTAGGGCTCTCTTAGCCCTCTTCTCTTCCTGCCGAAAACGCGGGTCGAAATGTAGCGAGTTGCTACGTGGACTCAAGCCCGGGACCTCCGGATTCTGAGACCAACGCGCTATTCACTAGGCCAACCAGACCCCTCGAGCGTACCTATTTATCAATATAATGGAGAGTACTTTAGAATCAAAGGGAACTTGATCCTCGGGGAGTTACTAGCACCTTCTTATCGAATTTTCGATCGTAAATTGATGAATGCCCGCGGGGTGCAGGGGGTCGTAACTGGAACTAGTTCTCCAGTACACCGTCACTCAACGCCCGTATGGTGCTAGTCCCACCGACCGAGAAACGAAACGACAACCCAAGCATCTCGAGGGGGTGTCCAAGTCGTGTGGAGCGGTAATTTTCACTTAGGTGGGCTCAGCGCTGATGTACGAAAGCCGAAGCTCCAGGTTCGAAGATGAGCGGTGATGAAACGGAGCGGGCCCACATGTCGCTTTAAATACCGCTGAGCAATATAACTGCAGGAAAAATAGGCAAGACGACTCACTCCTCATCTACGGCTAAGCATCCCAGCCAAACACAAGCAGGTACTGCGCTGAACGAACAGGTGAGCCTCCAGCGCCTCAAAACTGGACGATTCGACTACCGGATCCTAACAAAAAATTCTTTAGAAGGCAATGCAGGGTGTCTAGCGCCAGGTCAGAAAAAAGCTCCCGATTTTCCCCGGTTTTTCATTAGCCGCCCTCCGTAAATTAGTCCCGCCCTTATCCTGAATCCCAAGCGAGTTGACTTCACGTAACCCAGGGTGTTTTAAACCCCAAGCGAGCCAACCCCACATAACACAGGATGGTTTAAACCCAGAGAAGCCGCCTCAGCCTTTTTTTCTTCCACAGCACGCTTTTCACTGGCTTCTTTGCACTTGGTATGCGCGTTTCTCACAGCGTGGGTCATCCCTTTGGTCACATCCACATTAAGAACACCACCAGCGGCCGCAATAGCATCACAAACAGTACGAATGACTATAAGGGACTCCTCATGTTGGTTCACAACAATGCAATCGGCATTCAATGAAAAGCCACGTTCCCTTAATGCATTGCCGTGAAACAGTACCAACATCTTAATAAAGTCTTATAAGTCATATTTGGATGTCACGACGGAGGATGCTGTTTCTACAAGATCCATCCACAAAGAATCAAGCCGTGACATACTGTGGTCAAACGATTGAAGTATTTCAATCGTCAATGGCTGCTTCACCAAAGCGACGAAGACGCTTTTAATGCGGTCTGCTTTGGAGCCTGTTAGAAAATATTATTTAGACGTATTTTCCAGCGCCACAACGATCCGTCCTGTTGCGAAATTAGGAGTTTCGACGACTATTACCAGATCCAGACAAGAAATTCCTTTAACAATTTTGTGAACTAAAGCAGACCGCACCTGAATCTTTTGAATTGATGTAACCAGGACTTGCTGACAGTCACTGCGGAATCCTTGAACCTTTGCATCAGGAATTTTCCCCCACGATGAAGCATTTGGGCCATTTTGCCAGAGAATCCTAAATGAATGTTTTTGCTTGGAATCAGATTTTCCTTTTTAGCAAGATTAATTTTATTCGCCGACGATTCTTTTTCGAGAACAGTCTTCTCTACTACATGCTCCATGAAAGCCGTGATAAGAGAAGTTCATTCCCTGAAGAGCAGTGGGACCATAGGCTTTTCTGACTGAAAATTGGTCAGACATGGTTCAACGACTTTAGCAATAGAAGCAAAAAATGCCAGCTGAGCACCCAGGAGACACGAAATCGAGGAATCAAATAATAAATTCAAGCGCAAACTTCACCGGAAACTATAAAAATCTGTGAACTTCGAAAAAAATCGGCTAAAATAACAAACAAAAAAAAAACACAAAACGTTAAGACAAAGAATAGAATTAACGGAAGTGAGGAAGTTGGCTCGCAAAAAGATAAGGAACGACTTGAAGGAAGAAGAGCATCGAATTTTATCTGAAATAATAGGAAAGACAGGTTCAACAAAAAAGGCCAAAAAAGAACTAAACGACTTCGGATGCCTCCTTTCATCGATCAAAAACAAAGAGGGCAAAGAGGTGGTAGATAGAGCAGGCATCACGAAAGTAGCCTCGGATTACTTTTCAAAACTTTAAGAAGAGGAAGAGGAATCTGCAGGAGTCAAAAGCCTAAAATATAGAAACAAGGAGGAGCCCCCCCCCTTCCTGGAGAGTGAAATACGACATGTTCTAGCTAGTCTGAATAGTGGGAGAGCGGTGGGACCAGATGGAGTGGAAAATTAATATTTCAGGATGTTCGAAGAGGAAATGATCCCCCCACTGACCAATCTTTTTAATTCAATACTGAGGTCCGAAGAGATACCCGGGCAATGGGGACTATCGGAAATAGTACTGCTATTCAAAAAAGGAGACATATAAGATATAAATAATTACAGGCCTATAAGTCTCACATCCAATGTATCAAAAGTATTCGCAAAAATCCTGAAAAGTAGAATGTATACAACCAGTTGGACAGCATTCAAAGTCAAGAGCAGGCCGTATTCAGGAAGGTTAGATCTACTATTGAACAGATTTTTATAATTAACCAAATTATAGAAAAATGTAACGAGTATAACATCCCATTGTTCATACTACTGATCGACTTTGAAAAGGCTTTCGATTCGGTCCACCTCAATTACCTTTGGGATGCACTCAATAGGCCAGGAATTCAGGCCAAGTATATTAGAAACTTGAAAAACATATATAAAATTTCAGAAGGAAGGGTAAAATTAGACAAAGTAGGGCAAAAGTTCAGAATCAAAAAAGGAGTGAGACAAGAGGTCTCTCTGTCTCTCCCCAAACCTCTAACAGTATATTGGAAAATGTATTTTGAAAATTAAATTGGGAAGAGAAGGTGATTGAGGTAGACGGAAGGAAGCCTAAACAACCTACGCTTTGCAGATTACGTGGCTCTCATTGCTCGGAACATCGAGGAGCTCCAGCAAACGGCAGAAGAACTATACGAGTGGCAGGATATGAAGCAGGGTTAGTTATTAATGCCAAAAAGACTGTACTGCACACTAACAGCTCCGAGGAAACAAAATTATTACTACGAGATGGCGTAGAAATAACTAAGAGCAACGAGGTTATGTATCTCGGCCAAGTCATTTCATTTTCGAACAGCTTAGAAAAAGAGTTAAAAAGGAGACTGGTCAAAGTGTGGGGGAGCTATTGAAGTCTAAAAAATATCTTCAAAGGAAAATTCCCGATGCAAGTAAAAAAAAAATGTCCCAATCAGTTTTAACGTATGGCGCACAAACTTGAACCCTACGGGACGCCAGCTGGTTGGACCATTTTATTTATTTATTTACAATTTACAGCTTTGATTGACCGTGTTACAATACTATTTCTTCTAATCATTTAGAGCTTTGATGTAGATGAGCCATCGTCTAGTCTGCCCATTTGAGGGCATAAGCCTCCGACACGTTTTTCCAGTATTTTTTATTTTGGGCGTTACTGGCCCAGTGAAGACCTACATACCTCTGAATTTCGTCTAGCCATCTTGTATCAGGCCTTCCTTTGTTTCTTTTATTGCTTCTAGGTATCCATTGAGTAGCCAGCAAACACCATCTCTCCCAGCCTCCGCTGGCTACATGGCTTGCTAACTTGAACTTGAGTTTCTTGATCTGGTACCCAATATCTCGGATTTTGGCTTTATTTACAATTTTTTTAATACTAATTTTGTCTTTATTTTTGATTTTTAAAACGCTTCTCATCATTGAATGCTGTGTTGTTTTTAGCATAAAAACTTGTTTTTTTTTGTTAATGCCCATGCCTGACATCCGTATCCCAATACTGGCATTATACACATGTCTAGAACCTTCATTTTTGTGTTTAACTTCACGTTGCTTTTGAGTATCTATTTTTTCGCCCAAAATGCTTTCCAAGAATTAGATATTCTTGCACTTATTTCCTTCGATGCTCACCCCTCGAAAGAGATGATCTGTTCTAGATATCTGTATTCGTCTACTTTGTTTATTACTAGGTTGCCTATTTGGATATGATCTACATGTTTTTCATTGGTCATTATTTTGGGTTTCGACTCGTTCATGCTTAACCCCACTTCCGCGCATTCTTACCTCAGATCATTTTCCACTTTTGCTATTTCTATTGCATTTTTTCCTATCAGTACGACATCATTCGCAACTCCAAAGATAGAGACGGCCGTCTGATACTGGAGAAAGATGGCCGACTTGCGAAATGGAGAGACTACCTCGGATGAAGACAAAAGGGAGGAAGGTATCGGTCAAAGTGAAAATCGAGCCGAAGAAGCGGCAGATGAAGAAGAAGAAGGAATAACGAAATAAGAAGTAACGCACGCCATCAAGAGAATGAAGACTGGTGAAGCTGTCGGACCCGATGGAATGCACTGCAGACTGTTAAATCAATTGAAGAATGATCAATCATCAATGGCGTTTTCAGCCAGGTTCTTCAGTACAATATTGCTGTCGCAAAATATTTCAACAGATTGACTGAAATCGGTGTTTATCGCGCTGCCGAAGAAAGACAAGGCAGAGGAGTGCGGAGAGCGTAGAACAATTAGTTTAATGTCGCATAGGTATTTTGAAAATACTTCTTGAAGTAATTCACTTCTGAATGTATGAGAAATGTGAGGAAAACTCCAGTAAACAGCAGTTCAGGTTCAAAGGGGGCTATAGATGCCGAGAAGCCCCGTGCGCCGTCAATGTTTTAACGCAAAGATGCAGGGATGTGAACCGGAAGCTATAATTATGTTTTATTGACTATAAGAAGACGTTCGATTGCGTGAAACACAAAAGCATGATGAAAATTCTAGAAGATGTTGGGAATGGCCCCTGTATAACAAAATTTGTGTACGAACTGTACGGGAACCTAACGGCAACAATTCGCTGTGAAGGAGAGGAATCAGAGGAAGTATCTAGTATCTACACACAAAGACATACAGCCATGATGCGTACTGTCACCGGTATTCTTCAGCGTCTATCCGGAGGCCATTTTCTGACAGGCAATCAGAAAGGATAATGGCTTCAAAATAGATGGCTCCCGTGTGTCTAATATAATGCCGACGATACTGTTCTCATCGCCGAATCAATATCGGAGCTACAAAGGTAAGCTCGTAAGAATCGCAGAATACGGACTAGAAATCAACACCAGAAAAACCACATTGATAGTAGGGTAGAGTAGCCTAAATCGTACCGCCGCCTAAATCGTACCACGCGAACTATAATCAACTGACGCAATCTACTGGTTGAACTCGTTACTAGAAGTTATTTTAACATTCTCAAGCCAAAAACCTGGCCGGCGGAACGAATAGTGTAGTGTTTACAGCGACTGATAAAAAACAGGTGACCGTTCTGTTATTTTCATACAAGTTGTCTAAGAGAATTTCAGAAAAGCGAATCAAGAAAGGTATGTAGTGTTTTTTTCTAATAAAAGTGTATACTTTTAGCCATCTTTTCATATAATTACCAAAAAGTTATCTCAATCCTCAACTGAGTGAGGGCGATTTTTCCTCAAAATGACGCAGTTTCCTAAATTGTACCGTTCAACTTTGTTACAGATATCATTATGTCTGACAACCGAGGTAAACGGCAATATGGAAAATCGGCGCTTCGACATAGTCAGGCTTTGAAATAATATTTAATATTACTGTAAATTATGGTGTTTAATATAATATTCCAATCAATTTTTAATATTTTATTGTTCGTAGTTTTGAGAGTGAGATGGGGGAGGGGAGGGGATCTAAGAATGATGAGGGAGCAGGGGTTAGGGTACTCCTAAAAATGATTATATTATTCAGTTAATCAGCTTTCGATTGGAAGTGGTGTACAATTTTTTCAATGTGTACGAATTTGGAAGTGGTTGTACATTGTGGATCCAAATTGCCTAAATTTTCCTTTTATGAACTTTGGTTGCAAATAGCGCAAGCTCAGTTCAGTGCGAGAAAGTTTTTGCCTCAAAAGATAGCGAAAAGACAGGAAAAATCCAGTGGAGAACGGTTTCAAAAAACAATTAAGCAAGCCAGGTTGAAAACCAAAAGGTACAATTAGCTACTCTACTAATCATAAAAAGGGTACAACAATCGATAGAAGGCCAACAACAAAGCAGGAGTCAAAAAGAGTTAAATGTCAGTCCCTAGTACTGAAAGTTGAGACAGTTAGACCAGTCGAAAACGCTCAGGAATTAAAAGAAGCCAGAAAGGCTCAGTAAATTGAAAATGCTGCGCATTAAGAAGTCATATCGCTAATCTGCAGGAGAAAAACTATAGAACTGATGCTGAAGAGTACTAACCGAACATACAAGAAGTTCATATATGACACATTGACACTGAAGTGCTGTGGAGAATGTCTAAAGAACGATCTGCACTAAACATAACCAAAGAGAGCTGGTAGTATGGAATGTATGAGAAACGGAAAATGGATTCTTCAACTCCATCTTGGAAGTTTAAAACTGGGGAAGGCAAGTGGCAGGTCGTACAATAAGATCGTATGAAGAACTAGATTTTTTGAGAAATGGATGTGATATCAAAGTACCTCCTCAGAAAGAACAATTTTGGTTAGCTAAAAATGCTTCAAAAATTGCTGGCTGGAACTGAAGTTGACCAACGAACCTATCGAGAGAGTAGTGAAATTCCAGTACCTAGAAGGGCAGGAGGTACAGAAATATGCTCTATTCAGTTTGGTTTCTAATTCTCCTTTATGGCCAAAAGGGCAGAGGTGTAGAAATAAATGCTCTGATCTTTCGTTTATTTTTATTTCTAATATTTTTAAACTATGTTAGGGTCCTCTCAGTCGATTCTGAGATACTCACTTCAACATAATATGAATCTTATGTTAACACACTCTTATTTCCCATCTTCTGCTTCCCTATCCAAGGGCAATTTGATTCGAAACTGGGTAGTCGGCACCAGTGAGGATGAACCTAGCTATTGCAAATTGCAAACGTGCTAATGAGTAAGTCAATTTCCTGTTAACCAAACTCGCTATGTTCAATTCGCGAACCGAACAAGCGTCGCAAAGGAAGACCGGCCGACAAGAGCCACAAAATCGAATTTTTTGGCAGTTTCTTACGAATTTACTTAGCGCCATTTTTCATACGACAGTTCTACTATACAATCATCTCTCAGGAGGGTCAGTCTTTATTTTCCTCAGCAGGGATGCCAAAAATATTATGTAGCGTAAGATCTCTGGAGAGGCATTGGCTTCCGCATGACGGCCATAGCGCTACATATAAGCCGTGAGGTGCTTGGGGAAGATCTACCTCTCTGGAGATCTTACAGTACATAGCAGAACAATCGATAAAATGAGATCTCAACCGATTTTGGGCGGCACCTCAAGGGTATGGATCCAAGACTATCATCAAAATTGAATTTGATGACCTTGAGAACCTATACATATCAACTCCCAGCTTGAATTAACCCATATTAAAGCCACATTATCAGGGGTAAGAGGGTTCAGTATCGTAGTATGCTCTGTATTGATAAGCAGGACCCTTTAAAATTAGTATTTTAACATCAAACGTCCTATTCTTACATCACATTCAACTTTTACTAAGGAGAGTCCCAACCCTTAGTAAGTAAATTTCAATGTAAGTGGCTTCCATCGCTTCAAGGTTCAAGCTACAACAGTTCGATGATCGTGAAATTGCGGACTTATTTTTATAGTCTAGCAACATTCTACAGGATAGTTTGAAAAAATTCCGACCTCATCAAAGTCAGGATCACCTGAAGTGTCATACACATATACCTCTCCCTTCTCAGACATACCACAGTTGACCTAACAATATCTCTTTACTCTCTTCGACTCGTATACTAGGCGTTTCGCTGACATCAACGGTGGTGATGGCTAATCTTTTTTGGGGACAACAACCTTTTTTGCTCGTTCGCAAACCATAAAGATGAAAAGGCTTTTTATTTGCTAAAAATTACCTATGTGACACCTTAAAAGAAGCACACAAGTAAAAAAACCTTCCAAATTTTCAGGGGGCGATGCCCCGAATTTTTTGGGGGTCGTGGGGGAGGCAAGATGACTAACACTGACTATCACGATTTTCAATCCGTCATTGATGAATAACTTGACACATTATTAGGATGCTTCTCGTTCACTTAATATACGTAATATCGCATTTCATTTACCTGTATCTGGCAAACAGCGTCACATCGAAGAAAATCTCGTAGCTCGAATCGGGTCACCAAGCTGAAACAAAAATGAATACTTTGTAATTCGCCTCATTTTTGTTACTCGTTTGATGTATATGCTTTCAAAAGGTGCATATCATCGCACTTCGCATTTTCACTTAAAATAAAAACTAATTCAAACAATTCCATTCCACGCATTCCACATTGAATACTTGCTTTGCTGGCAAAGAAAAAAAGAAAAAAGGTCGAAAATGTTTTGCGCTGGAATAACTCTAATATTTCATTTTTCCTTTATCATAAAAGGCAGGCCAATATTGCTGTAGAACGTTTACAGTCGTTTGATCCAAACTATTACGTCATACTGAATTTTGTGACCCTGGGACTATGTTCCCTTCCTATCAACACGGTATCTCTCAGGCGGCGAATACATTCAGGGGGGGGATGTACCTAGAAATGCTTTGTAGCTACAGTCCATGAAATCAACATCAATTCATAACTGAAGGGCGTTTGTAGAACATTATACATTCACTTCTCAGCCTTCCCTCCACATACAGACTGGAATCTTAGAACCACCACTGTGCCCCATGGTGACAGGTAACCAATAATCTAATGCAAAATAATAAATGAAACAACCATGTTATTTTCTCCTGACAATTTCTGCACACTTTCTTATCTCTTTGCAAACACGAGATTTTATTGGAACATTTAAAAATTCTGTACTTTTGGCCACATCTCGGCTCCTTCAAGAGTAAGGGTAGGCAGACATTCATACATATTTTCAGATGATACTATGGTTGCTCGATTGTGAGCGACCGCAGGCCGCTATTAAACGTGAAAATAGGGGGGTGGGTGGGCAACAGGGGCCATAGCCCTTTCCAAACGGTGATCAAGGGAAGCCATACAGCCGTCGCGTTTAACATAAGACTGAAGAATTCTTGAAGAGAGGGAGTCTTGACAAGTTGGAAGAAGGGTGTTAAAAGTCTTAAACACGTTCCAAATACACCTGAAAAAGTTTCACAGCATTTTAAATACTTATTCGAGAGTCTTGTATAACTTCAATGAGCTTGGAGGAATTTTGATGAAGTTTTGATAAAGATTTGTAGGGTCCTAATCAAGTTTGGAAGAGTCTTTAAGAGCTTTCAGTACGTGTGGAAGAATTTTAGAGCGACTTACACAAGTCTGAACAGTCTTAGCGTGTCTAGTTGCAAGAACCTCAAATGGTCTGAAAAGAGTTTTAGGGTGTCTTAGAATATAAAAAAATCTTTGAGTGCATTAAACCGCATCAACTGTAGCCTTCGTGAAATATAGAAGAGTCGTAGAGTCGCAAAACGAGAGCCTCGCAGAATCTCAACCTAGTCTGAAAGACTCTCAACTAGTTTCAAGAAGCTTTAGGATCTCGTACAGATTTTGAGAATTCTAGAACAGATTTAGAAACTTTTGAAAAATTTTGATTATGTTTTTAAGTTTCTCAGTAAACTATACATAAAAATTCATAAAAAGTGGTAACAAAGTTATGAAGAGTACTGAAGAATCTTGAACATTATGATGGACCAGAAGCAGCTACAAAACTGAATCCGGAGGTTGGATAGAACTAGAAGTTGCATTTCGAGATAAGCCCATGTCTGAGTGTTTCGTTCATTGATGAGAACAGAATGGAAGAATGGCATTCTTCTTCCTTCATTCAGCACCTCTGATAGCAAAATCTACTCGTAGTTCCTTTTCGTAAAAAAATTTTCTCTCCCCCAAAGCGGGACTTGCCACTAACCCAAAATTTTTCATGAAGAGATCATCCAAATAGAGGTTTTCGAGTCGCTGCTTTCGAAAATTTCACTAAATTTCTCTTTAAACTTCATTCGAAGTCTTCAGTTGCCCTAAAAATTCATTTCTCGATACAGAATCTGATTTTTCGTGAGTCAACACAAAGTTTGCTCATTTTGAGTGTGGAAAATCAACTGAGCCGAATTAAAACTGGATAATATATCATCGGGAATAGGCGACAAGAAAATCCCTATTTCGCTATCTTACCCAATTTTCTTCAAACAACACAAGTCAAATTTTAACTTTTAGAGCTCTCCCGAAATTGGGGGAGGAGGATTAAAATTTTAACAGTATTTCGGCGGTGAGACTTTCCGGGCCGTTTTCCGGAACTTGTTCAATTCTGTTCTTAAATGCAATTTTTCAGCCCAATCCGACTTCTGAATGCAAACATTTTTTTTCTTTCGCCCAACATGATTGAAAACGCCTTAAAGAGTCTTAGCTAGTCTTAAGGCTTCCAAGTCCCCACCTTAGGAACAAAAATTGAGAGGTAATGTAATAGGAACGTGAAAAAATTTCCAAAAACGATCGTCAGTCGGGAATGAAATGAGTTGAAAAAATTAGACAAGTCATGGAAAGTATTTTCATTTTCACCATCACCAACAAACCAGTTGGCGGCACAAATCTTTTAGAATTAGGAAGTATTCTCCGTTTTCTTACTTATCGACTTACTTCAGTACCACGACGAGGGTATAAAATGATTCAAACACTCGAGCGGAAGGGAAGACGGTAAAGACTGTTCAAATCTTACACACTTTGAAATACTCTTCCTAGAATTGCTTCCTACATCCGCCAATGGCCATTACAAAATTACTAGTGGCGGCATGTTTGTTTGACGCTACATTTTGACGTCGTATTTATTTGAGGATAAATCTTCTCGTCACTCTTTGAGGATACGACTTACTTCAAATTACGTACACAGATATTCGTATAAACATACGTTATTCCTACTCGATTAGAAACCGAATTTACAACATGCAAATCAGCCGAGTATCCGAAAATCAATCGATACTTTGTACTACCCTCTCCAATACGAAGAAGAAAAAAATCGTACACTCTGCAAAAATAGAACACTCGAAAAGTTGTCTCGTAAATCAGACATTAACGACCGAATAAACGCTCTTTGAGAACCCACACGAAACAACACAATAACAAAAAGCGAAAAAGAAAAAAGATGGAAAAACGTACGAGCTCGTCGACTCGAGTGTTTTCGAAAATTATATATATAAAAGCACGAAATTCGGATATCTGAAGATGAATACTTCAAATTATAAAACCTCAATGATATTGACACGTTCTTGGTTTTCTTGGAGACACTACGAGTATGTATAATGAACTGAAAAACATATATCAATTTGTTTTTTCCTCGCAGCATACAACACACACTCGACCGGACAAGATCGATAATGCTAAGTATCTATAAAATTAAGTATACAAATTGAGTTATTCCATTATAGTAAGTGCGTATTCTTGATACACCCGTAGGGGATACATTGTAAATTGTGACTGCTAATATGTAAGTTAATGAGCTGAACCGCTGAAAGATTCCGCGGTTAGTGTTTCAGCTGACCGAGTCTCCCAATTAACGTCTTAAAAGGGTGCAGGTATTCGAATTTCGCGATCCGAACTCCTCGCTACTCACTTTCGAGCTCAATTGGGGGTCCTTTAAGTAAAGTTGGACGATGATAAATTATGTATTGTTCCACCACCAATAGTCGTTGATTGCGTCTTCCAGTTTGTTTAATATAAATTTCGTCGGATTAAATGAATTACACTCGGAACGAGTCCGGGTAGAAACACTATAGCCCGGCTGCGAATGGTGGAGACTGGGAAGTGGGTACGCCGGCTGGATGTTATAATATGGATTGCGTGGTACGCCTAATCAAATATTAAATAATGGCCGCAGCTATTTTAATTAGTGCGAAATTTATTAGATGTAGAATTATTAATTTCATTTGGCCTTCAGGACGCTAAAATCCTACCACAGCGTCCGAAATACTGCTTCGATTTTCGATCAAATTTTGTACACAGAGTAAGGTAATAAAGTGGTACACAGGGGCACAAAAAATACCATTTGCCCTATAATTCTCCACCATATTCTTGGTTTCCAATATTTTCCTCAGTGTATAGATAAACCTTTTGTACATATTTGCAGAAAATATACAGTACCGTGCAAATTAATTGAGCCGCTCAGTAAATATTTTCTATATTTCGTGTTCTCTATAGTGCAACACTGTTTCCCAGATGTTTGGGTACTTTCCGTCACGTGTGATCGAGACTCGATCATTAGCGATATTTTTCGACCGTAGGAACGTGACTCAATTAATTTGCACGGTACTGTAGAGAAATTTGAGCTATTGAAAATTCATAGATTTCTAGGTCATCGGGTACCACTTCAGATACACAATGGCACACCTCGTGGTGCACAATGGCTTATGTATAAAAAAGTATTCAAAATACAAGTCTATGTATATAAATTTCAGTAATTATGTTTATCGGATAATATAAAGTGATAAATCCCAAAATTATAAATAGTATGTTGCTGGCTCATCCTACTACCATGAAGTTGGTCAAACAACTATTATTGAAGGGTACAGGGAAAGAAGCAGGTAAGTCACTTTTTTGGCGAAATTGAGTAAAGGATAATATACATCAGTTCAGAAAAACTGGTTTCAAAATTCACATACCTACAGGTAAAGAACCACGTATGTAAACAAATTGAGGAGCGATTTTTCAAAACGGCCTCTGTTCATTTTTTTAAAAATCGTTTTATAGCGCCATCTGGTGAGGAATCTAGTACACTAAAACCTCGCTAATAAGCAACTGACGGGGAATGGCAAAATTTTCGATTTAGGGAGAGTTTCGAAGTAGAGAGAGTTCGAGGATCTGAGATGAATAGAAAAAAAATTCGTTTTATCGAGGTGTTTTCTATTTGTAAAGTATAATGTATACGTAATTCAGTACAGCTTATTTTTTAAAGAAATCAGTTATTTTGGTTTATTAATACATTCGAAAAACGCGCGATCAACACATTTTTCAGCTTCATCATGCATCAAATTGTGTCTAAACATGTTCATAAAATATGATAAAATTTTCGTTTCCTCGTGCAAACTTCAAATGGGTGAGGTTTTAATAGGAAAACGTTCGAATTTTAGAGGGTTTCTCATGCAAACTTCACATTGGCGAGGTTTTAAAATCTAAACGTTCGAATTTTAGAGGGGTTTTCACGTGTTATTTCTTCGTATTACTGAGGGTGTCAAAAACGATGTATTTTTTTCGAATATTAGAGGTTTTCCCAAGGGACAAGCGTTTTACTTCGTACTACAGAGGTTTTCGTATTAACGAGATTCGATTTAATGAGGTTTTACTGTAATACATATTCTGGCACGAACAAAATCACGATATCGCGAATCTAACGCATGTAAGAAGCCAAAATAGACTCGCAAAAAGAAAAAAGAAGTTTTTCTTAAACGGCCTCTGTCCACATATTTTTATCACAATAGAGAAGTCGACATCATCTTGAGAAATTTATGAATTAGAATCTACTGAAAGACACAGTATGTCTAATTTTGTGCCAAACCAAAACTAATAATTCAAGAATGTTGTTCCAAAACGGCCTCTATCCAGGAGATCTCCCACTTCGCGACTGTCATGCGCGTCCCCTGTACAAGGTACATTCAATATTTCAACGAGATAAATTCCTGTAAGTGTTCTACTAGGCAACCCGACTATCAACTGTGGCATGTAGATGTAATATAGGGATACACCAAGTTTTTTCTTCATCGTGAAAAAAATATAAAACTGGACAGAGGTCAGTTTGGAAAATCGCTGCTCAATTGTTTTTCATTTTTCCGGCTTCGCCACGAAAGTGACAAGTAACTTACCTGCTTCTCTCCCTGTATCCTTCGTATTTTCTTTACGAGTATGAATGCTTTGCCTGCAATCATAACAGAAGTAAAAGAATTTTTCCCGCGTTTTTCCCCCTGAAAGAAATAAAATAGTCGGTTTCACAGGCTTATAAGATCTGGCCAATGTAGAGAACAGCTTTAGACTCCGTCTATGTTGAAAATTTGATTAATGCAAAATCTTCTTCCTGAATTTTTTGTTGAACAGATCTATCGAAATTCTGCTCTTCTGTTTCTGAACTAGAAGATTCGGGATCCGATTCAGCCGACTGATATTCTTCTTTTAAACATCTCATCTCTCCATCTTCTTCGGTATCTTCTTCAAACTAATTTGTTTCTGATCTTCCAAATTTTAGCTGGTTGTCGTTGTTTTTTGCTTTCTTCTCAGTTCTGTCTATTTCAGGAGCAGAAGTCAAAATCACACTTTGTCCTTTCTTCCTCCCCTTTCTCGTAGGTTGATTTGTTGATGAATTCACGTTAGTGTACTCCGACCGTAGACGAATCCAGGCGGATGGGGGTTAACCCCCCCCCCCCCCAAACTTGACTTTTAAATTTAAAACGTACAAAATAACCAGATAGTTTTTATTTAATGTTAGTATTATTATTCATATTTCCCCCAAGATGGGAGGCAGCAACTGTGGGGGAAAAAAGGCTATAATACCTTCTACTTCCACTCTTAGTATTTTGGGTACGCTCTCCTCCTCTTTTTCATCCATCTGGCTTTCTTTTGTAAGTTTCTTCTCCTTTTTGCTACTGTATAAATGTTTATAAAATTTTGTTGGTATCTGTGTTATCCTTTCCCTGTTCATCTCTGTCTCTCCCTTTTCATTTTTCATTCTTGTTATTAACTTCCTTCCTGCACTTAACTCTTCCCACACTTTCTTTGTGGACCCGCTATCTTTTATTATTCCCTCTACTTTTTCCTCTTCGTACTTTCTTACGTCCCTTTTGATCCCTTTTTCCACCAGTTTCTGGAGCTCGCAATATTCTATTTTGTCTTGTTTGGTCATTTTTCCCATTCTCCTCATGCCTTCTCTTTTTGCTATTATATCTTTCGTCTCCTTTGACAATTTGTTGTTCGTTTTGATCTCTTCACTCTTCTTCCCGAATCTCCTTACCGTTTTTTTTACAATCTTTTCGAAATTATTGTACAATTCCTGTACTCCTTGATTTTCAGTTTTTAAGTTACCTAGCTGTTGGTTCAGATATTGTCTTGTTGTTTCGAAATTACTTGGGGGAATTATTTTCCTTTGTGTAGTTTCTTTTTTCAAGAAGTTTTTTATTTTGCTTCTTTTTGGGATCGATATTGTTCCCCTTACTATTCTGTGGTCCGATGAGAATTTGAATTTGGATAAGACGTTTATATTTTTTATTATTGCGAGGTCATTAACAAGCATCTGGTCTATCTCGTTTTTAGTTTCTCCATCCGGGGATATCCATGTCCATCTTTTATTAACTCTCTTCTTGAAATAGAATCCCGCTATCTTTAATGCATTACTCTGGGCGAATTCGCTTAGTCTTTCTCCTCTTTCGTTTTTCCCTCATGCCATACTGACCCATTACTCCTTTTATCTCTTCACCCGCTCTTATTTTGGCATTCCAGTTTCCCATGACTATTGTGAAGTACTCGCTGAATCTCATTTTTGTATCTTTTAATATATTGTAGAATTCTTCAATTTCTACATCTTCTTTCTCAGCTGCGGGCGCGTATACCAAAATTATTACCAGAGATATTTGATTATCGATTTTTATTTTTACGACTCCTATTATCTCTGATATTTGTTTTATTTCTGTTATTTTCTCCCATATCGTATTTTTGATATAAAATCCCATTCCTCTATACCCTTTTGTTTCGCCATAATAATATAAGTAATTTCCATTTTTCTCTTTACTAGACCCTCCCCATTTTTCCTCATTTCTGATAGACCTATTATGTCCCATTTTATATCTTTAATGGCTTCTTCAAATTCGTACATTCTTTCTTCGCCCGCTAGTCCTCTGCAATTGTAGTATAATAAGTTTAATTTTAAATTGTTATCTTCCTATCGTCTATTGACCCTGATTTCGTTTTTGTTTTGGGTGGGGTTTTCGATGGTTTCAGTAGTTGCTATAGTTTCGCTCTTTTTCTGTATTTTTGGTGTCCTGGGTGGGTTTGGTGGACATGGTGGATATGGTGGATTTGTTGAATTTGGTGGTTTTTGTGAATTTGGTGAACTTGGAGTATTTCTTGGAGGTGTCAGTCTCGGTACATCTCCGCCTCGGTGACTGAATCCGTCTTGGAGGAGCGGAGTTCGGCGAATGGGCCGTTTTCACATTCTATCTATAGTGTTGTTTCTTAGAGTGATTACGTCTTGGCATATATCTATTTATGGGTGTCTGTTGATTCGTCCCACGGTTTTTCGTCTTCGTATTTCTTTTTGGTTCCACGACATTTTGGCTCTGTATCTCCTCGGTCTCCTCTTCATCATTCTCCTCTACCTTGTTGTCTTCTGCGTCTCCCTTGAATGCATTCTCAATCTCCTGAAGGTATTCCATGTCTTGTACTCTCTCCTCACATGCCGTCTCATTTTCCCGGATCAATATGTGTCCCTCGCTAGGCCATACGAATTTAACGAACCCAGATTCCAACAGCTTTTCCTTAGTCGTTGCTAGTAATTCTGTTGATTCATTAGTCAAGTGCTCGCTGAAGAAGATTCGATCGCTCGTTTTGTATCCGACGTCTTTAGCTGTAACTTCTCGTTTTCTTCCTTCCTTGATCATCTGTGTCTTCTTTTCTCTATTATTCCGGGGCCTCACCTTTATTTGACAGTCTATGTACCGCGCACATATTATATTCATACAACTTCACGTTTAGTTTTTCAGCTACTCTGGCCACACCTTTTCTCTTAAGTTTTCTCCCGCCTCTCGTTGTAGTCCCGTGATTATTAGATTATTTTTCTTTCTTTCTTTTTAATTTGTTCAATCAATTTTTCTTGAGCAAGAAATAATAATAATGAAGATATTGATGATAATGCTTTGTAAATCCGACACTGGAATGCCCTCGAGAATATATTCTCCCGATGGGAAAAAAAGTGCCTATCAGCCACTGCCTCACCATAACCTCATACTGCATATTCGCACATTTGAAGGCACAAGGTGTGTGTGCTGAAACTTCGTACACGTAAACAAACACGAACTCGCGAATTTCACAACCAACATTTACAGAATGAATGAACACTTTTCGATGCCGGTTGGACATTTTCATAATCCTTACTGAAACATTGAACTTCCATACCTCAAAAGTAGAGTTTAAACCTTCTCCAGTACTACGGCTACCTTCATCTAAGATTTCAACTCCACAGATGATAAAAAAAAGTTACAGGCAGCCATGAGTATAAAACTGCAGCGCGTGTATTCGGGTCGATATATTCAACGACGAAGCATCATACGTAAAGGACCTATACGAGGACTAGGACCTTACAAAGGACCTATACAAGGGGGACCGGACTTACCTCGTTATTCTGGGCAATAATTTCGGATGCCGCCACAAAAGCGGCTCAGGCCGAGCAGATATAATTATGTTAGCAAAAAATATGACCGCCATCAATCTCACGCCGCCGCCGCCAAGTTTCACTTCAGTGCGGCCAAGCAATAAGCCAACGGGGCTTGAAAGTTCTAGGAAGATCGGCGTAGATTAAAATTGAGGAAAGAAAATACGTATATGAGTGCACACACGGGGCCGGCTTATATACCATATATACGAATATACCTCGGGCGAAGCGAAAAGCGCAGAAAGTGTTAGATGAAAATATCTCTTAAGCGTACCTAGTGTAGATGAGGAGATCTCGACGAGATGAAATAGAATGCATGTACCGGCTTTCTCCATTGACAGCCGAGATGGATATGTCACGGAATCCTTAAAATGTAATCCGAAATGTGCGGAATATACGAGAATATCCATTTTCCTCCCCTTTCATGCCCAGTTGTTGAAACTCTGTCAGCGGATACCGCCGGATTTTCACGAACCGACTCGGTCGCCGAGTCGATAACAGTTCCGGCGTTCGGGCCCTTTTTGATCGAGATAAATATGGCCATTTTTTCCTTTTAATCGGATTTAACTGCCCGTCCCAATGGTGACTGTTTAGTGACACAGATTAAAACGACGCGATACGAGGCGATCTCGTTAAAAACGTGACTATTACCGTGATACAAAACATTAATGGCCGCGATTTCGCCCGGCTCCAGCGAATACCGAATTATCCGGGGGCTTGTAATCGAACGAGGATAATATGGGTCCTTGTGCCGGACCGTAAATCGAATCGATGACGGTACGCGGATTTGTAAGCCGAAAAACACAAGAGCATCAATCTTGATTTCAGTTTTTGTTCGTCTCCGATAGAGGTATAGGTCTACAAAAATATTACACGGAGCTGCAAAAGCATAGAGCGTTGCCGAAAAAGAAAAAAAACAACAAAATACAAACAGAAAATTAATTAAAATTCGCATCTGCTTTTCGGAGTTTTCGTTTCTACGTAAACGTCGGCCTGATTAAACCTTTGAATGGGTTAATAATTCAATTCAGAAATCCCGACGATATTACGGCGTTTACGGCGCTGCGATATATTTTTCCAGCCGAAGTCCACCTCGGGGGTTACGCTATGAAATATTTTCAACGTGGGCTGTTTTTTGGCTCAGACTCTTGTTCCATATTACGAGTATTATGTGTACCTTTTCCGCTACCGGCGCGTATTACATATTTCAGGAAAAGCAAACAGAACGACACGATCGCCGAACTGAGGATAATTCGGATATATTTATTCGTCCGATTCGTTTGACGATCGTTTACGTATACACTTTTCAGTCGCCTGCGTTATTTCGGCCCTGATTCGTAAATTAATTCGACAGAGCTAACTTTTAAGGTCCGGTTTGCGGTTCCGAAAGGATTTCGTGTGGAAAAACATATAGGTATAGAGTGTGGGACGACTGTAACAGAGATACAAGTAACCAGGCATGCAAAGGTTACGCTGGAATTTTATTGGCAATGGACGGCAGAAGATAGAAAAGTTGGTTGAAAAAGATGGCGCCCACAGCAGGGTGGTCGAGTAAAAGGCTCCTTCGAAAATCTACATTCCCAAGGGGCTACGTTTGTTGTAGACGTAAAAAACTCACGCAGGATTACCCTTGCGATCAGCTCGTTTATTTGCCTTCGTATGTCCGATACAACCTCTCAGATCTCGTGAATCGACGAAACTGATTATGGTGAAGTACCAAATATTGATCTAGGTATCGAATGTTGATCCTTTTTTCAAGGTTCAATAAATCTTCGTTGAAACGCTCGTAACCTTTTCTCGTGGTGATTCATATAGAGAGAACCTTCACGTACCGTTCTATACAGTTCCAGCTGCGAAAACGCGATTTGTGTTATTATGATAATTTCGAAGTTCCAGTGTTGAAAAATGGGCTAAAATTCAACTGTGTTATAGTACTTAAGTCTCTCGACTAGTACATTATTTGCATTTCTCCACTTTTTCTCTCCTGTGCTAATATTTTCAATTCTGAGAAGGATTTAAGTATACTTTGTATTCTTCATTATCTGCTCTTCATAGCTCATTCGTTGCCTTCCTTCCCAGTTCATTCCCTCAAGTGCAAATGTTTTGAACGAGCGGCAGGCTAGTGCTGTTCCTTAAGGACAAGGTCACAAAAATCTTTAGATACCAAAATGTGAGGGGCTGTAATTGTATTCATTTCAATTCGATGCAGCAAATAAGAACTAAAGGTCTACAAATACGAATATTTAACTATATCAACATTAAATTTTAACTGAAATTTTAAAATTAGGCGGATCATTTCCTTCATCCTCCCTAGCATTATCAAAATCCCCAACCTAAAATACTTTCACATTAATCCTTATAATATAAAATTTCAGCTCAATTTTGAAAATTCGGTGGGCCATTGGCCCTCTCTTGGAAGCAGATGGGTTCTTAAGGTAAAAAATTCTAAAAAATTCCAATTCCCTAGCCCGAAGTACATAATATTCACAACAAACTTTGAAGTCAAATTTTTAAAATTACCAAGGTGCATCACTTTTCCCTCCCCCCGGCACTACGAGGGGTTTGAGGCGTAAAAATGCTTGTATATTCGAACCGTCCAACCCAAAATACCTGTATATTAATATTTTTATAAAATTTCAGCTCAGTTTTACAACTCGGCACGTCATTGGCCTTCTCTCAAGGTACAAGTCCTAGAAATTTTGAATTTTCCAGTCTAAAATACCTACCTATATAATATTATGGATATCCTTATCGAATTTCAACTCAATTTTTACTATATCTTCCTCCTCCACCCAGCGGCACTATTTGGGGTCCTAGGGTAAGAATTCTTACATATTCGAATTCTCTAGCCCAAAACACCAATATAATAATATGCATATACCAAATTTAAACTCGATTTTAAAAATTAGGTGATCATTCCCTCCTCCTCCTTCCTGGCATTATGGAGGATCCTAGGGTAAAAGTTCTTACAAATTCAAATTATTCAGCCCAAAATATCTTTACATTAATAACCGTATAAGAAATCTCAGCTTAATTTCTAAAAATAGGTGGATAATTACCCCTCTTCTTACCCCCGAGGTGGACTATGAGGGGTCTTAGGGTAAAAATTCTGTAAATTCAAAGTCTTCAGACCAAAATACCGATATTCTGATAATCCTTATAAAATCTTGACTCACTTTGAAAATTGGGTGGATCTTTATCCTCACCCTCCCCAAGGCACAACGAGGGGGCTCTCTAGGGTAAAAATTCTAGTAAATTCGAATTCTCCATCACAAATGACAAATATAATGATACCATATCAAATTTTAAATAATCTAAGAACCAGGCGGACCATTTCACCTCTTTCCCCGAAAGGATATGAAGGGTTCTACGGTAAACATTGTAACAAATTCGAGTTTTCCGTCCAAATTACCAGTATAACGATAGCCACATCCAATTTTAACTCAATTCTGACAGTTAAGAGGATCTTTCCACCTTTCCCCAAGTCACTGCTGTGAGAGGCCCTCCGGTACAAATTCTTGTAAATTCAAATTCTCAAACCGAAAGGACCAATGTATAATGATATCCATATCACATTTTAACTCAATTTAAAATTGGGTGGATCTTTGCTCCTCCTCCCTAGAAGCCTATGCGGCGTCCTAGGGTCAACATTCTGTAAATATAAATTCTTCACCTTAATATACCTATACATATATTATTGATATCCATACGAAATCTTGACTCAGTTTTGAGAATTTAGTAAATTATTGCCCCCTCCTCCCAAGATCACTAAGAGAAGTCTCGGGGTAAAAATTCTCGCAAGTTCTAATTCTCCAGCCGAAAGTACCAATAGAATGACACCCGTATTAAATTTTAAATCGATTCTGAAAATGAGTAGAATCTTTCAACCCATACCTCGTTGTACTATGAGGGGTCCTTAGGTAAATATTCATGCAAATTCGAATTATCTTGCCCAAAGAACCAATATAATCATATCCATATCCAATTTCAACATAATTTCGAAAATTATGCGGATAACTTCCTTCTCCCCCCCCCCGGAGCACTATGAAGGGGTTCTCAGGTAAAAATTCTTGGAAATTCGAATTCTTCAGCTCAAAATCTAATATAATGATGTCCGTATCAGATTTTCACACAATTCTGAAAATAAGGAGAATTATTTTGCTCCTTTCGCTCAGGGCACCATGGGGATCCTAAGGAATTAATTATCATTTCAAATTCTTCAACCCAAAATATCCATGTATTAACAGGAAAGAATTTCGGCTCAATTTTAAAAACTGGGTGGATAATTACCCCCCCCCCCTCGGAGGACTATGAGGGTCCTAGAGTAAAAATTCTGTACATTCAAAATCCCCAGCCCAAAATACCAATATATTCATATCTATGTGAAATCTTGACTTAATTATGGAAATTGGGTGGATCATTACCCTCTTTCTCCCCGAGGCATTATGAGGGGGCCCTGAAGTAAAAATTCTGGCAAATTCTTCAACCCAAAAGACAAATATAATGATACCCATATATAATTTTTAATATATTTTGAAAATTAACGGGGTCATTTCACTGCCTCTTTCCCTACTGGCACCATGAGGGGTCCTAAGGTATTAATTCTTCCACAATAAAATTTTCCGGCACAAATTACCAATACCTACATATGGATTACTGCCCCTCTCTAGTCATCCCCTCTCATGAGATTTATGAAAAGTCTCGGGGTAAAAATTCTGTAAATTCAAATTCTCCAGCCTAAAATACCTATATTATAGTGATAATCTATCTTGACTCAATTTCGCGAATTGGGTGGATTATGTTCCCTTCGCACTTCGCCGGACACTATGAAGAGCCCGAAAATAGAAATTCTTGCAAATTCGAGTTTTCCAACCCAAAATACTACTACACTGATATCCGCATCAAATATTGACTCAATTCTGAAAATTAGGTGAATCATTTCACCAGCCCCCACACCCACCCCCCGGACCCTGGAACACTATGATGGGTCCTCGGGTAAAATATCTTGACAATTCGAATTCTCCATCCCAAAACATCTATATATTGATATCCGTATAGAATTTGAGCTCAATTTTTAAAATTAAGTAGGTCACAGGCCCCCTCCGCGCAATATACGGGAACCTATGGTAAAAATTCTTGCACATGAAGATTCCAGTCTGAAATAGGAGTATAATAACCTCAATATCATGTCACTGAAAACTGGAGCGGGGGGGGGGGCAAAGTGCAAGCAAAGTAGAAGCATATCTAGTACACTTAGAAATACCTGAGCTAGGCAGAATAATATCAACAAGGCTTAGTATCTGGATCAAACACTGATTATGCGCGGCCACACAAGACTCACTCGTGATTTTATTCCGTCGCCAACCTCACCAGTTTGAACCAGTTGTTCCGGGGCGCGAGTAAAACGGCAAGTTTACATAAAAATAAAAAAATATTACTGCTTCGTCTTCAATCTTCTATCATGTTAGGCAGATGAATTTGAACTGGTCCTACCTAACGGCATTAATGAGATTCAGCAGGACCCTGAATAGATACAAAATGAACTCAACAGCTCAGCCAAGAAGTCGGACGATTGCTCAAGGAACTAGAAATCATAACTACGGCTCAATCCACCGGAAATTATGCATGGTACTTGTCGACCAAGAACCACCTTCGGGGCAAATAAGAATGTACCACAGGGAGGGACACTCGAAAACAAATATCGAATAATGAACTAAGTTGAACGAACCATAAATTTGAATAGTCGGTGCGGCTGAATTTGGCAGTGGTTTGGGTTTCGGAACGAGTTCTCATTATTAATGGGTTTTAAAAGCAAATTTTGTATAATAATGGGTTCCGGAACCAAACGTTCGTTCAGTGCTGCAAACGATTTGCAGTGAACATTGCTGGAATCAGGGACGCAGTAAAGAATTTTCCTTAGAGGGGGGGGGGGGGGTAAAATGGTTAGAATCCGAACTAACTCGACTCAAAATTCCCAAGTATCAAAATGTTTTTGCATTGGCTAAAAAAACTTTTAATGCGCTGGATTTTTACAACTTTTGATCCAATGAACGAAAATTCCCAACTCCGGTGCGGAGGCTTGGAGGGGGCAAGCTGCCCCTGTGCTCCTCTTATTTTCATCCCTGTCAAAAATATAAAAGTACAACTATCCAATTTTCCCAGCTTATTACTGAAATGCTAAAGTTTCTCAACTACTGATTAAAAAATTCGTATGGGGTAAGTTGCCCCCTCGCCCTATCTGTACGTCCCTGGCTGGAACTACTGCGCGCTGCACGCGGCAGAACGTGCGTATGAAAGATAACCAGTTGCTAGTGGCAACAGTGTATCATCTTGACAGTTGACGATGATAACGTGATTCTGCATTTTTATACTGTTATGTTTTCTTTGTTGATATTTCGGTGCTATTATAAATGAGCAATAACAATATTGGCTTTAGCAAAAATTATTAGTAAAAGAGGCTCTGTAAATCTGATAATGATTACAAATATAAATATCGTCGCGATCGTTGTCAACTAAACGTTACGTTCTAGGTGAGTGTCGAAGACAATATTGCACAATTAACATGAAAACGAATTCAGAAGCAACAGAAATGATCACTCATTCTAGGAATAATGTCCACCCTCATCCACCATTCATAGCACAAAAAAACTATCATTTTCCTACCTTCATTACAAGCAACACTGACTCTGAGAGCACGAGCAAAACGCCTCTTTTGCTAGAAAATGAATATTTTGGTTCCGAAACTCACCATTTCCCCCCTACTTACAATCTGTCCAATTTCCGTTGGGTATTACTCTGGATCCAAAAAACCCATTACGCCCGAATTTAGCAAACCAAGTTCAAAACGCAATAACGTTGGATAAGTGACCGACCAAATGAGAAAACGCAACTTCCAGATTATATAAAGAAAAAAAGATATCCAACCTGTATTACACCATTCTCTCCTTCCGGACCCATCGTGGCAGAAAAAGTTCACTGATTACACCAAGCAAATAATAGTATGTCAATGTAGAAACACGTAGAAAAATCACTACATCAATTAAACAATAGTATTGCGACATAGAAACGCACAGAAAGCGTGCAGAAAAATTCCGCAGAACGCGAGCGCACAAAAACACGATATAGATGATACAACTCCGAACGCAACACGCACACGCACACCCAAAACGCGCATTGCACTAAATAGTAAATGGTTCAGCCGTTGCAAGCTTACAACACAACGCCACAGTCTAAAGGCAACTTCCCCCAACTGAAAGCAGGATGACTAACGCGTAACCAAAAATTTCCCAGCCGAACCGGTACAACTTCGAGCACGAACAGACATGACCGAGCACGAACATGCATGACCGAATGGATACGAAAGGAAGAACCACGAAAGTCGTAGTCTCATAATCAATAGTCGGTGGAAATGATCGGTGGAAATCAGTCCGTAGAAAGGGTTGTATCAGCTACCTGCTTGAAAGGACAGAATCGAGTAAAGGCCGGTCGAAAATTAAGAATTTTCAACTCACTCTTCTAGAAGTCTTTAGTCAAAGGAAAGAGATTACGAGGTTTTGCATGAAAAGTAATACTGTGCAACTAATTTTTACCAGTTCACATAATCCACAACGCGAGTCAACTTCAAATTTTAATGTTTCCAACAGTATCGAAAACTACTACATAAATTGACTCTCAGGCTTTGTTGAGAGCGAGAAACAAAGTTTGTCCAAATTTATAGGCTAGATTTGGAATTCGCACAAGAAATAATTACATACAGTCATACTTATGTAGTTCAAGAGCCTGTATTTTATGTTAAAAGCCATGTCACTCACTGGTGGGTGATGTTCTAAGTTTATAAACTGGGGCATTTTTGCTATCTCGCGAAGGAAGCGTGATACGAAGAAATTAATGATCATAAAAGTTGTTCTTCTTCATCGATAGAATGCGATTCCGCAATATAAGATCACCAACCGGTGGGTGACATCCGTGAGCTCAAGGGAGCCTCATGAAGCGGTGTACCTTATCTTCAGCCAAAAAGGGTTGGACACACGTCTTGGACCTTGCATATCACGTTTCAGCCATCCCCATTTACTACAACCCTCGCCACAGTTTTTTTTATTGAAACCTCAGTATCATCCACTAGTGGGTGACACGTCACTGTTTTGAACAATGTAGTTTTGTAGTACGTATGTACATATATTGTTCAACAATATATATACATATGTACTACAAAACTACAAAATTGCTGGGCAGTGGGCACTTCGCATGTTCAACGCCTTTCGCGGAAAAACCAAGAGAAATCGGACACAAAATCAAAATTATGAGTAGAATAAAAAATAAGTTCGACGACTTTCGTTTCCTTTTTCCTTACAAATATCGTGTGTAAGATTTCAGCACCCTCCAATGCAATAATATTCATTCGTAGCACAAGAAAGTCAACTTAAGCTTTCCTATAAAGAAATACGATATTTTTAATACATGGCTATGACCTCACAAGGAGACATTTAAAAGAAAAAGTTGATTCAACAACAAAAAAAAAAAAAACTGTGTTCTCTTCACTACCAAAATAGACTACGAACATTTTTCAAGAAAAAATTACGTTTAGGATGTGCGTGAGCTGTACCAAAACAGAAGGTCGGCTGAAGATAAACCGCTGAATCTGGAAATTAAGTGTGAAAAATGTCATTGAAAGCTAAGATTTTTGCATGACCCACCCAGAACTAAAGAAGTTTTAAATGGAGCTGACTTTTGTATGTAACACGGTCGTTCGATTTATCGATTATCATGTACACATGTACATATGTACGCATTTAGTATGTACAAATGTACATACATACTTATTTTCTCCAAAATATTTATAAATGAGCAAAAATTAGATTCATTTACACTTTGAAGGGAGATTTTTGGGTCACTGAATTCGTTTCTGACATAATTTTGACCGTAATCCTTACTTTAATGTTGCCAAAGGGGGCTATGACCGGCTAACATTAGTAAAGTAATATAGATATGTACATCAGTAGATGGACATGTCATGTCTTATGACTACCAAACATGTTTCACGTATTCAGTTGACGCACAACAGGATCAAATGATGTCTTCTACTGTATCTTAATCAGTGTTGAATAACCTATTCCTGTGATTTTCAAATTCGATGAAACAATTTTTTACGTAATTTTAGACTGACTGCCGCCTCCGGAGAATTCATAGGGGGATAGCTTATAGCAATTTGGGTTACGAATTAGGGACGTACCGATGGGGAGGAGAGGGGCAACTTTACCCCCCCCCCCCGTGGGATTTTTTCATTCAGCAGTCGGGGAAATTTACCATTTCAGTAAGGCGGAGTTGGAAAAATCCAACAAGTCAAAAGGTTTTCTTTTTTTTGTTTCGATACACACTTAAGAAGCTGGGAAAACCCAACAGGTCAGGTTTTTCTTCTCTTGCTTTGATACCTGGGAATTTTGAGTGAAGTCAATTGGTACTTTCACAGTTTTTACCCCCCCCCCCCCCCCAAAGAAAATTTCTTTGATACGTCCCTGCCGGTTATAAGGTTTCTTGTGTTGTCAAGTTCATTTTTGAGGTAATTTTAGCTATAACCTAAACCACTCCACAGGGCGCTACAACCTGAATTATTGAAGATTGTATTGGTGGGTATCAGTTATATCAAACATAACAGAAGAAGACCCGACAGGAAATTTTTTGAAAAAAAATGTATGAAGTGAAAATGTTTACAATAAATTAGCAAACGCGAAAGTAATTACCAAAGTAATGCCAGGTTTCGGTGGACCGCCACCGATCTCAAATTCGAGAACCAGACTTCCTCCCCACTGGATTCCGGCTCGTTCGTACGTGGTCACGCGAGGACCAATGGAGCTAAATTTCACGGTATTACGCGGACCCATGAGGGGCCTTGGCCCGTTACAAGAACGAGCCGCACAAGCTCAATTATCCTAACGGCTAGGGGCAAGCAAAATTAAGCAGAGCGTTGAAGGGTTAATTAATTACGATTAATTAATACAGTTGAATCAAATTAGAGTTCAATTAAATTTGAGTCGAATCGGATTAGAATTTATTGCAGATATTAATTAAACAGACGTAACGATCATTAATTTCGAATTATGAATTTACGACAATGTCCAAGGGAAGAGATCTGAAGTATATTCAGGTACATGTGCGTTCCTTTTCTAGGACTCGTCTTCTGTGTTAGTTACGATTTTTTAACAAAGTAAACTTGGCCAATTTGAAGCGATCAAATTTGGATTTTGGAGCCCAAATCATGATTAGATGCCTCAAAAATTTGACAGAATTTTCAAAAACTCAGCGACTCAAGAACTCCGTTTTCAATACCTTGTTCAATTTTTTTGACGAAGTTATATTTGCACATTGGAAGGCGGAAATCGAAACTTGAAGCCCAAATTAGGGTTCACGACCGACACCATTCCATTTCAAATTAGTCTTGGATCATGGTATTGACCTTAATGATCTTGGTATTAACCTTGATGATGTTGATTTTAAATTTGATGATTATGTTATTGATCTTGATGATCTGGGTTTGATCTTGATGATTATGTTATTGACCTTGATGATTACGGAACTGGCCGTTATGATCATGATATTGTTTGATGATCATGATGTTGGTTAATGATCATGGTACACTGACCTATATGATTATGGTATTGACCTTGATGACCACAAAACTGACCGTTATGATCATGATATTGTTTGATGATCACAATGTTGGTTAATGATCATGGTACACTGACCTATATGATTATGGTAATGACCTTGATGACCACAAAACTGACCGTGATGATCATGATATTGGTTCATGATCATGGTTGACTAACCTATATGATCATAGAATTGACCTTGATGATGAAGTCACTGAAGGGCCAAGTGATGACCTAGTGGTCAGACATCAACTTGACGGTAAGTACATCAGCTTGCTAGCTGCTGCTTTTAAACTTGGTAACGTACCAGGAAGCAGTTAAATTTATATTAGATATGTGACGTTATCTTTTTATTCGCACTTGACTCTGCGCATGTTTTAAGGCATTCTCATTCTGTCCAGTGTGTGGATGGTCCGTCCATCATACTCGCCGCTGGGGCATTATTTTTCTAATTCTAGTGAAAACCGAATAACGTATTTGTATTAACCCGAATGCTGCAGTTTGGAGGCCGCAGTTTTGAGGTTGCAATCAGCCGCGTTGTGAGAAAAAGTGGGCCTGGGGGAATTTCCACAGGCCCCCTCCTTCCAGTTCATTTTTTTCTTTTGTCAGATAGGAAAGAATTATAAGCTACGGGATAAGAGGTTTCTTTTATGGTGTAAGGAGTGATTGGTGATTTGATGTACAGTATGATGTAGCCGTAAGCGTTGAAATTCAGGTATTTTAAAAATATCAGGCCCTCCTGAAAGTTCGGGTCCGAGGTATTTCTCCCCCCCCCCTCCCTTTCGACAGGATTGGTTGAAATCGTCATCTTTCCCGAGTTGCCCTCCCCCTTGAAAGTGTGCACGAGATTTGACTCTAACCGATGAATAACGCAATATATTTGAATTTATCTCCACTCACCGCAGAAAGACGCCAGGTGAGCTGCGGGGAGTGGGCGGCAAACAGGACCATGCCCTCTACAGGTTCGATGAGCCTATATTTTATCTTGGAAATGCTTACGTATTTATATACCCATCGCTGTGCATGTCATCGAGCGCAGTAAAACTGCATTTCATGCCAGCCCGTATAGCAGGCATACACATGCAGAGACAGAGTATAAGTACTAACCAGGACGACAGTCTACACGAGTCTCGTCGATTGAATTGCATCGATGTACTTATACTAAATAAGGCGCTGGCTCGCGAACTGGATTGAGAGACCGTCACCGATACAACTGGGCGGCGTTAGAACGAACGCTCTACGTACGATCGCGTAATACAAGTCGTAAAGTGTAAGCTCTCGATACACGCGAGCGTAGATATATATTATGTATGTAAGTATGAAGGGGGAAAAAAAAATAAAAAATACAGAGAGAACAGAAAAAAGTAAAAAGTAGAACGAATCTGCTCGTTTGCGATTTATTATACACATACGAGAGCGAATCGCCGGACGCACCGAATCACGATTAAAAACCCGAACGTACACGTACACGGTCGCAGTCACAGTCGCGGTCTCTCCGCTCCGTGCCGACGTGATCGACGGAGAAATAAATATTTTTCGCCAACTGACAGACCGTATACACGGTTCGCGGATGGCGGATTTACGTGTGCACACTCGTGTTCGCGATTTCCGAAAATACGAGCGTCTTATACACGATCGGTTATGACACCAATTCGAAAAGTTTTTCAACAGTACCGACCACCGCTATTCCTTGTATACACGTTTCCGGGATGCACTCTTTTTAAAATTCAGCTCTTACCAGCGTCATATCATAATTCTTACGTACAACGTACTCGGCGAATACTCGTATTCCTCTTTTTTCCGATATACTCGATAAAAACTACACTTACTGACACGAAGACACAGTGCCGGTTTTACCATACGGGCTGACTGGGCTGCAGCCCAGAGAGGTAAAATTTTGGCCGTAACCAGTTTGCGGCCCACGAAAAAATGAAGATTACTTAATTTGCGGCCCATTGCCCAACACTTTGACTGACTTGCAGGAACCCTTAAAGGGCGTGAAATTTCCTACCAAAATTGGAGAAGATTCCTCATTGTGAACGATGACGTCAATAATATCTTTATGTTCAAACTTCAGGAACTGTACGTAACTAATCGTTCATTTACACCTCAAGAACAACGATAGATCGAAAGACTTTCAGAAAGAACCATAATTAAGGGTTCACTCCAATTATAATTGAAAGTCGGCATTTGGCAGTAGTAAAAATTTTAGATTTTGATTGAAGTTTTCTCTACTTTAATCAGGGGCGGAAATAGAAGCGGCTAGGGGGGCTAAGTCCCCTCGGTTTCAAAATTAGCCCCCCTCCCCCCGAAATGAAACATGTAAAACTATACGAGTACCGCTGTTATCGTTTGTGATACACCCTGGTTCCGGAGATGATGAAGAACGGAAGCAGTTGGAACCGGGTATCGGCCTTTGTCTCGGCCATCATGAAGAAGAAGATGCAGACGGACTGGTCGAGACAGAGGGCCGGCGATTCACCAAGCTCGGCCCACACCATCGAACAGGAGGAGAACTCTGTACCATCCTAGAGAAGAGCTGCTGCAACTGCACTGCGGACCCACCGGCAGGGCTCACCCGTCGTCACCACCTGCCTGCATCGACACACGGACCAAGACGAGAAGGTGAGTGAAGAGAGGCAGCGCGTCCGGCCGTGGGGGACCTGAAATTTCCAGGCGAGCGCTCTGGGAGTGCGGACCTCGGTCAGTAGGGAACCCCATGGTTGCCCTGGTAGGACGCGCGCACCGTTCCGGCACGTAGAAATGGGGGCTCGGGCCCGGCCCCAAAGCGTCCCTCCGGTCATTGACGCGATACTCGAAAGGGTGGTTCCTGCGGCCGAGGGTGCGGTGTCATAGGGGCCACTTTGGCATGCGTGCATCGCCATACGTCCCACCACACCAATTATCGTTTGTGATGTTGTGTTTTTTTATATATATATATCTTTTCATTTGCTCTCACCCGAGCTCTGGAACCGCCCCTTCGAGCATTACCTCAGGAACATCGGGGAGCCTCTTAGGGCTGCCTTAGCTCTCTTCTCTTCTTGCCCCCGGTGCCTTTGGGTTTGGAAGCCGAGTTCTTATGGAAGTATTACAGAGAAAAATCTATTTTTTATAGTTTTTTTTTTTTGGGGGGGGGCTATGATTTTTGGATTTTTATAAAGTTACCCTAGACCGTGGACTTAAGCGAGTTGGTTTAATTCAGTTCAATACTTTCAATACTATCGCCCTCCAATTCGCATGTTCGACGCTGCGGTGAGGTTCACTAGTGTCGTTGGACGAAAACGTGAACCATAGTACAAACCATACATCGGTATGAACATGTAAACTTTAGATATAGTTTTATAATTTAAAATAAATATTATTTGATCAAAATTCTGTTTTATTAGGGTAAAGTGTAGTCTAGTAAAAAGAAAATAGTTCATTTTAACATGAAATTAAAAGCTGGAACTTAATAAGTCAATTCACACTTAGCACTGTAGTGTATGGGAATTATAAACAGCATCACGTTTTCGTCTACGACACTAGCGAACCTCACCAGCGTCGAACATGCGGAATTTCAAGGGATAAAGAGTGTAGAGGAGCTTAATCGTGATTCCACTGATACCGAAAAAGACCAAGTTAGATGTGTGTGAGTGCCCAAAGTAAGTAAAGTACAAAGTTCAAAGCGGTTTGCAAATCTTTTTTCCAAAGCATTAGTCAAAAGAAAATACCTACGTAAATCCACATTTTGCTCCTTACATTCCACGTAAGATGCAGCTCCCCATTTCTCCCTATCTCGTGCGAGTTCTTTCATTTCCAAATAACTCTTACATTTGATATCCTCGATTATCTCTTGAACATACTGGAATCTTTGCCGACTTACTCAATTCCTTCCTTCCACCCTTCCTTCTAGCAGGAGTGATATTATTTTTGGGTACCTCAAGTTATGGCCTATTAGTTTATCATGATTCTTCATCTTAAACAATTCCAAATCAGCCCCGTAGCCAGAGTTTATATGTGGGTGGGTCTCTATAGACCTTTTGAGGGGGCGGAGGCCGACATGTTTTTACAAGCCACGAGAAAAGTGTACATGGGTTTTATGTTTTATTTCAGTGGGTGTCTCGCCTGTCTAAACAGGCTCGGGTAATTTAGCGAGAGTGTATTGGGGCCATTACATACAAATCCCATTCCCAATCCGAGCGTCCCAAATTAGTTAACCAAGATTTGGTTCTAAATTTTAAAATATTTACGTGATATTAATTCTCTTCATTCCTTCTTTCTTTATCGTTCAGCGTAATGATGATTTTCTTAAATGGTGGTACCTTTGCCTAGGGGGGGGGGGACTCAAAATACCATTAGATGGGGCTAAGCACCAGCTTGCCTCCCATGGCTACGGGACTGTGCAAAATATCTATTCTCCCTGCTAGTCTGTGAAGTATTTCCTCATTTCTTACCTTATCCGTACATTTGATTAAGTATGCGCTTATAGCATCACATTTAAAAAACTTCGATCCTTCTATTCTCTGGTTTTCCTATGGTCCAAATTTCACATCCATACAACGCTACACCCCAAACATAAGTTTCCAAAAATAATTTTTTGATTTCCAGATTTATTTTTGATTTGAATAAATTACATTTTCGATAAAGTTCTAATGTACGTAGCTTTGGTTATTTTACTACTAATATCCCTTTTACACCTACCACCTTTTGTTATTTTACTCCTGATATAGCGAAATTCACTTACTTCCTCAATTTTTCCCTGAACAGTTTTTATTTCAAGCTATCATTTTCAAATCGATTACATACCATCACTTTAGTTGTGTTTTTTTTACCGACTTTTCGAAGAAAAGGGAGGTATTACACTCGTCACAGTTGTGAAGTTGGGGGCGGGGGCAATGTTTTTTTTGCGTTTCAGAGTGTTTAGAACACGCCTGTAATAGTGGCTGAATTTCAGGTTTCCTTATTTTTTAATATTTTCGTACAATATTCTAACTTAAAATCTTCTCCATTCTATTTAAAATATTTTCCAAATCAGTAATTCTTTCAGTTGATAAGACAATCTGCAAACCTGAGCTTCTTTACATCTTTACTCGCTCTCCATGTATGGTTACACCTGCTTCAAATTTTTCTTTTATTTCTTTTATATCCCACTCTATGTACAAATTAAATAACACTGGATATAACGAGCACCCTGGACTTACACCTTTTTTTCATATTTGCCTCCCCTTTCTCTCCTTCTATTCTTAATGTAGTTTTCTGTCTGTTATATAAGTTTAAAATAACTTGACTTTCTTCTTTATTCCTATCCTTTTTAGAATATCAAACACTTTATCCCATTTACCATTGTCAAAATCTTTTTCAGTATCAACGAATGCCATACATGTATCTTACCCCTTTTTAAGTCTCCCATCTATAATTGAACCACATAGTTCAGAAACAATGTGAGTCCAAAAATTTTAAAAATTGATTGGATTGATTCGCAATATTGCGAAGTCTATTGCATTACGGCTTCGTTGTGAAAGATTGTATCTCATGGCTCGTGGCACTGAAAATAACACTGTTCACTTTAT
Organism: Acanthococcus lagerstroemiae; assembly: GCA_031841125.1. Lineage (NCBI taxonomy): Eukaryota > Metazoa > Arthropoda > Insecta > Hemiptera > Eriococcidae > Acanthococcus > Acanthococcus lagerstroemiae. The sequence goes on along the minus strand of CM063108.1, from coordinate 33,833,724 downwards.
GAGGTTGAAAGGCAATAGCAGTAGAAAACTGAAAAACCAAAAAAAAAAAAACGTTCCATATACCTACATACATACGTTATGAGCCTTTTAAACAGAAACAGTCGTGACGAGGTTTATTCTCTCTCCATGTCCATGGATAGGCGAAAATAAGAACAGCAACGACAGCAATCGTGAGGTTCCCCTGACAAGCTCCCCGACACAAATTCAGTGGTTGACATTTCCGTGGAAATTTATTTTTCGTCCAGCCATGGGTATACTTGAGCGAAAATCGTAACTCCAGCCACGTGCTCATTGATCCTGATCTTTACTGCGCCCTGCGCGACTACAGTTCTTCTACTTTTCTCTTCTCATTCCAGCTCAGTTCAGCTTTCAGTTCTTCTGCTGTTCATAGTGACAATTCAGTTTAGTGGTTGATATTTCCATTTTCTTCCAGCCATGGGCGTACTTGAGCGAAAAATGTACCATGCCCCCCCCCCCCGACACAAAGCCAGTCCGTATGATTTAGCTCTTCATGGTGACAATTCAGTTCAGTGGCTGATATTTCCATGGAAATTTATTTTTCTTCCAACCATGTGCGCATTGAGTTTGATCTTTGCTGCGCACTGCGTGACTACAGTCTGCAGCCGTGTTGTTGACAGAAATTTCTACGGAAATTTTTTTAATAGGGTACGAAAGCATATAAAATGTTACAATATGTGTCTCTGCGGGAGACACTTGTAGTTTGCAGCTGGGTTATTAATAGAAATTTCCATGAAAATGTCTACCACTGAGGCACGGTTTTTGCTCAAGTATACTCAGTAGTATGACGTCATAGTAACCGGAGCGTGTCGAGGGAGCATACCCCCACCCCACTACTGCTCACCAAAAACCTTCGCTCAGTGTACTGAAAAACTTCCCAAAGTTTCATGGCGATCGGATGAAAAGTGTAGTGAAGTCTGCAGCCGTGCTGTTGATAGAAATTTTCGTGAAAATATGAAGGATATACCGTACACAGACAAACATACATTCATTTTTATATATGTAGAAGATTTCAGGCGCTGGGGCTTCAGCCCCCCCCCCAAAGTTTTTGCTCTATTTCCGCCCCTGCTTTAATCAGTATTTTTCTTTTCTACACACTGTCCTCTCCTATCCGTGAAAATTTTGTCTGCTACGGCCTAACCTTCAAAAGGCTGTAAATGACCATGTTCACAGATATGTACCTCAGGGTTGTCCTCAGTTTGTCGCCTTTCATATTTTACTTACGTACTCCTCCAGTAATGTGAGCAAAATTTGAGCTCGATCAGGTTGTTCGCTCCCCTTCTCATAGAAAAATACTCAGGGTCTTGACATTTAGGTTCCATTTTATTTTCATTTTTTTACTCCGGTACCTATTAAAGCTAAAGTGCAAGCTTAATCTAGTTGTATACCGTAATATGGCATTCTTTAGGAATCGAATACTAAACCATAATGATTGTTCATAGCGCCTTTAAGAAGGAACCAAAAAAATTAGTAAGCTATTAAGGCAGCTTGAAACCTCGTTCATATTTTGGATAATTCATAAGTTTCGCTGACGAGTCATCTCGCTGTATTTGTTCTACAGTGAAATATCAAGTAAGTATAAAATGCCAATAGCCGAGCGCATGCAATACAATATACTACGATGTTAAAATCGTTGAGTATTAGAATCCTTCCCCCCGCAAACATTGAAGTCTGCAGGTATGTGTTACTAAAAAAGGCACTCAGCATGCACATAACATGCAGACAGAATCTTTTTGGAATAGGGCCACAGTCATTAAAGGAAGGGCATACTGCACAGCCCCCTCTCACTAGAAAACTGAAATTTCCCTAAATTGGTAAATGAGCAATCACAGCCAAACTGGGGTAAGACTAAATTGGGCCACAAAACGGGGAATGAGTGAATTCCCCTGACTTTTGTAAAAGTAAAACATGTTTCCTGAGAAGCTATACATTTCAACTTGTCAGAGGGACCATTCCCTAAACTATCAAACGTACACCGTAAGTGTGATCTCTCCTAAAAAAGTCAAATAAATATTCTATTCGTATCTGTAGTCGTTTCGAGATTTCCATTCACCTGTTTAGCGTTCTCACAGCTCCTGGTCTACGTTCACTCTGTCCCTATGTACCGGATATTCTTGAGTTTGCTGTACAAATCCGAAAATTCAAATAGCACGTTGATTCCCCTCCGGAATGTACGCGGTAGTCAACTTAGAATCCAAAACTAACCAGTTGCAGTGCGGCTGGCTTGAGAGTACATCCGAAGACGTGGATTTTTATTTTATAGCAGCTTTTCCATTGAGATACCTACGCCTTGTATTTATACAGTCTTGTTAGGACAGGTGAAGGCAATTTGTTTCGTTTTCGATTTGGGAATAAGATTCGACGTGAATCTCCTCTGCAATTTACCGAATACATTTTACGGCTTTAACTAAATTACAGCCAAGTAAATGCGAAAAAGAAAACGAACGGCATTCGAAACGAGTCCGGGTTGCGAAAAAATGTTTCGTATTTTTGAATCGCGGAAAAAAGTAATTTGGCTTTTCGCACACTATACTCGTTCTGTATTTTCATTACATCGCCGCCTTTTTAAAGTGTAATCCCTCATAGCGGATCTGGTCGGTACTCGAAGAAAAGTAGGGCATGTGCTTGCGAGACCAAACGTCAAAGTTTAGTTTCAGTCCGTTCAGAACCGACGACGAAGACTCCCTTTCTCGGCTAATGATACTCGGATCTGGAGAGCTAACCCTTCGGAGGGCGAATTTATAACTGTTTAAGTCCACTTGTCGCCGATGATCGCGTGTTTTAACTCTCGTTAAAGGTCTATTTTCGACACACGCTAACGCTAGAAGTGGCCAGCCGTTGAATTTTTTCCACCCAATATGTGCATAATACGAAAAAGCGGTAGCTATAACTCGCTTACAGAAGCAGCTAACCTCCTCTTTTTCCGACGCACCAGTCGGCTTCGCCAGTAAATGACTTTTCGGCGAATAAATTCTGATTTATAATTCAACCGTTTTAATATTCCGACTCGACGTTACACGAATTTACACGCGTTCGCGGTTATATACCTGCGAAAACGTAATATGCAAATGTATTCGCTTTTTCGAATTGAATGCGGGGAGAAAGCCGCGCCATGCCGTTTCAAAAAGGCTGAGCTTTTGCGGTTCCGTCGAATATTACGCTGTCATAGCGAGCTCGTCTTCAACTCCCATGTTTACCAATAGAACCGCAAAATATTACGAAGTCGAGTTAACCTTTGTTATCCTCGGCTGTCCTCGTCTATCCTTTCTGCTGGAATCAACAAGCTCGTAAATCCGCGAGTGAAAGGCGAAAAATATATACTGAAATTTAGTTCGAGTAAATATTAATAACTTAATTCCGAGTTTTATCTATTTTTAATGCAAGTATACGCGTTGAGAGTGTGAAGCTGAAGAAAGCATTTTTGTGCGAACCCATTTCGCAGTGGTTATTCCGAGTAATTTTTAGAGCTGCCTGAGACAGAATATATATTTATAAGACCAACAGGGTGTCTACTGAATTTGGGGGAAAAATATCATGAATTTTCATGACATTTTTTCATGATTATCATGGAGGATATAAAAAGAAACTGGGGGCTCCATCCATCTTTTGACCTCCCCTCCTCTCCACCACCCCCTTTTGATTAATTTTCAAATAAACCAAAACCTGCATTGTCGAACTTACATTTTCTGCACCTGATTTTCCAATGGGGGGGGGGGGTACCTGAAATAAGAGAATATTTTGAGAGTACCAGTGTACCCTACTTTTCAATTCCCAAGGCAAGGCACAAAGCTTGGATTTTTTTTTTTTCTTTTAAGAATCACCAGAATTATACTTGTTGCATACTTCAACATTTTTCCCTTAACGACATTACAGTAATATGGATTGCAATATAAATGAAACAGTCTTAAGAGAGTTGCAAAATGCTCATAGGTTTGCCCCTCTTTTGCATTATGAACCACGAAAATTGAAAGGATGCTAAGTGCCAAAAACCTGTTTTCGAAATGAGCTCGTTTAAAGTTTTATAAAGTGAATAATAGACTTCACAGAAGGCGCGATCTTCAGGACAGATTTTAAGCTATTAAAAAGAGGTAGGTTCATAGTGTGCAGGCATGAGCGGAGTATACCATAGACCATGGTGGCAATAACTCATTTTCGACCGAGGTCGCACTTCGCATCCTTTGAATTTTCGTGGTTCAATTATAAGCATGCAGAAAAACAAGCAATATTCCATTTTAATGAAATTGGTGATAAATGTCTTCCGCATCTCACAACTGATAGGAAAAATGAAAGTCTAGCAAATATTAGATTCATTATGTATCGTGGTAACCTAGCTTCGCGGTTTCCGGATGACCAAGGCGGTTGATATATCGAATATTCGATTGATACTGAAAAACGAGTTCTCTTTCTCTCACTTCTCCAAACCCGTCTATTCCTGTTATTTCTTGTCCGTCCTGATAATACATTCCTGCTCGCTTCTTTCGATTCTTATCGACTTTTCCTAAAATTACTCGAACTAGATTTCCTTGACCTAACGAGAGAGGGGGAAAACTCACCGATGATCATCGTGGAAAACGCGGCAGTGAGGACTCGGTTCTTGGACGTGACTTAAGAAAGATCAAAGAAGATTAGTACCTGCACATTTTCTGTCTTTAGACCAAATTTGAGTCTTTTGCCTTGCGAAATCTTGTGAACATTCAAGTGCGTGATTCGTTTTCGGTTTCGAGCAAACCCAGTATCGCGAAATATGCGTATCCGGAACTCGTGATTGCGACGATTTGGTACTTCCCGGAACACGTGTGGAAACGTCGAGATCTCACCACCGTTCAACGCCCACGATCAACCCGGAAGGTCAGAATTGCCCGATCTTCACCGAAGAATCATCACCGTGTTCAACTAGATCATAAGTTCCGGGAAACAGTAACGTACATTAATTTGTCGCTCGTTTCGTTAATTGCACGTTATCTCGTACTTGTGTCTTTCCTGCCTGCCATCCGACCAGAGTAAGAAATCCTAATACTCAGCCAACTCTGAGTTACCTCGCAAGCCGTCCACGTAAGATCACCTAAGCCCCCAGTGCTCGACACCATCCGCCCTGTAGACCGCTTTAGCTAGTCGTGGCCCTGCAGTGGTTCTAACGAGTCCCGACGCTCCTTCTTCTCCTCAAGAAGCCTTGCACAAGAGCATTGATTAGAATGAAAGCAATAAAGAACAATTCCTTATTCAGGCGCGAATCCAGGGGGTGTCATGAGGGGTCATGACCGCCCCCCTTATCATGAATTTTTTTATTACGGTCCCAATAGTTGAAGCATTTGGTAGCATAATTTCAAGTTACAACGATAAAAATTAAAAACGCTCTAGGTTGAGTTTTTCACATCGTACATCCGCGCGGCTGCACGATGTGAAAAACGCAACCCTAACTCCGTGACAGCAGACAGTTGACACCGCCTTTATGATACTGAGTCTACGTGGTCTATGTACAGCGCCGAGAACGTTGAAGAGTATTTCCAAAGGGCTGTATCCATTCCCCTGTTGGAAAGCATGACTTTCGACTTGAAAGCCAGGCTCTCCCCAGATGTCATGGAGCTGTTCAATTTGAAAGTGTTCTTGCCCCTAAAGTAGCTCAGTGATATGAAGGTCTCCTGAGTGCTCCTGCTTCTGTCGTCGTAGCTGAGTTTCGCATCTGGGTGGTTAAATAGAAACGAATAAATCAAGATGGCGAGAAAATCCCGGATTTTTTAACAGAAGTCATTCAGGCTTGTGAGGGGGAAGTGTTCTGTTGAAATTGGAAAATTGGAAAAATACAATATGGATACCATTTCAGCGTTGACCGTAAGTGAAAAATTGTGGTACAGTCGAACGTCGATAAGTGGAATCGCAAGGGACCGGCCGTTTTGTTTCACTTATCCAGTTTTTCACTTACCCGAGTTTTACTTACAGAGGTAAAAAAATGCGAAAATTCCACTTATACAGTTTTCATATTCTTTAATGTACAGTAATACTCGGTGCGTAGCGTACAAAAACATTAGTGAAAATACGATGTAATTTTTTGTTGGACAGCATTATTATAGTAATTATTTTCGGTAAAACGCTGGAGATCATTCAGGTAACTGAAGATATTGGAAAGACCACTCGAACACCATACATACAGTACGCCCATTCAGATAACGAAGTGCACAATCATTCTGGGGATTACCTACCAAAACATGCAAAGTACAGTATTGAACAGAACTGCATAATGTACTGTACGTATGCATATCATGCACGTGCTCGTACATGTGTACTCAACATTCCACTTGCAGAGGTTGAATCTTAAAAATTCCATTTATCAAGGGATTTTTCGGAAAAATTGATTCCACTTATCCAAAGGTGTAATTTACATGGGGAAGATAGGGCAAAAATCACGGGACCGACCGATTTGGCTCACTTATCCAGGTTTTCCACTTATCCAGGTACCACTTAGCGAGGTTCGACTGTATTAAGAAAGGGGGATCGATGGTCAAAATGCCCGAAAATACAACACGAGTATCTAATCATAGATTTTCGAAGTCCCTTATTTCAATTTTTAGACAAATTTCACACAATTTTGGGAATGGTGGCACCGGCTATGAGGGTGGAGCTGAAATAGAAAGATTCAAAAAAAAACAAAACACAATATGAATATCATCTTGGAAGTTCTTCGAGCCACTAAGCTCATTTCTCGCATCAGATTGGCTTAGTATTGAGCGCCCCATCAGTCATTGACGTACCTTAATTCATACCGCCGCGAACAGGAATTTTAGTGATTTTCACTAAGAGTACCATTGCAGAGTTGTGATCAAAGTTACCCAGTTTTCAGTGGCGTGCATTCCAGGCAAGCAAGGTAAGCGCCGCTTACCTTGAGAATTCCCGAGAAAATATATTTTCATGTACAATATCAACTTGTAAAAAATAAAAGATAATGAAACATTGGCAGTGTTGTTAGACATAACAAAACAAAATAAATAATGACAAAATGACAATTAAATTTTAGAAATTTTGTCATAGTGACAAAACTATTTATTAGTTTTGTTACAAGACAAAACTGAAATGACATAACAAAAAATGAATCAAATGACAAAACAAAATGACAAAAAACTTATGTTATGAGATTTTTTTAATGATCAAATGATGAACTATGCTGAACGACGTAATAATTGATAACCGATTATGCTAACCGACATTGCTATGGACAGTTTAGGAGACTATGCTAAGCGACATGACAAAAAGGCAGAAAAAATGACAAAATAATTATGTCAGGACATGACAAAACTTTGAAAAAACAAATTGACAAAAAATCGTTTTGTCTAACAACACTGAACATTGGGTAAAACAGCGACTGTATTGACGCTTACGCCTAAGTATATAATAAATTCACGGGAGATGCATACTATTTGGCATTCGGCAATCCTCGTGCACGTATATTTGCATAGGCCTGCGAGGAGTGCGTTGGATCGCTTCTTTTCCATACTGCACGTAACACTGTACGACTACGCTCCGCCTCCGTATTAATTACCAACACAAAAAACACACTAGCATATTCAACGCGACAAAACCTGTGCGTGTGGTCGCACACAGGAACGTTGAAGTTGACAGTGTAATTTGATCATGTCCTTCTCCTCGTCAACGCGTTATGTTTGAATGCTCCGTTTTTTTAAATTTGTTTTGTTTGTTTGTTTGTTTTTTGCCCACAAAATGCGTGTTCTAGATCTTATTAAAAACCCCTTTTCGCGACATACTCTTAATGATAAATTAGAAATAATTAATGGTGGCAAGCCTAAATCAGAATTACCATTTTTTAAAACTGAACAAAAGAAAGGTGGTTCGAATTTACTAGACACTACCACGTATGTATCGCAATATGAAAACATTTTGTGGTTAACCGGTTGTGAAAATGGTGGAAAACCATTTTGTTGGTCATGTCTCTTCAGGGACTACCGAGAGGGCCCCAACCCTCCCCCCCCCCCCTGTAAGAATTTTTCACTCAGCAGTTGGGAAAATCCAACAAGTTAAAGTTTGTTTTTCTTTTGCTGTGATGTTTGGGAATTTTGAATTGAGTCAGTTGGAAAAATCCAAGTCAAAAGTTCTTTTTTGCGTTCTTTGCCTTAATACTTGGTAATTTTAAGTCGAGTCAGTTGGGAATTTCATAATTTATACACCCCCCCCCGCAAGGAAAAACTCTTTGGTGGTACGTTCCTGTGTCTATTATTCGTCACAGAAAAGAATGAATGCATATGGAATGACCCTAGACAGGGATATGACAATTTGAATAATTTCATCAGTGCTGTTTTGTAGCAGCATGTTTCATACTTTTATTCTGATTTTTACTTCACCTCTACGCTTATCGCTTACCCCCTAGGAAAAATCACCGCACGCCACTGCCCGTTTCACGGGTTTGGAATTATTAATCGAATTAGAAAAAGTACCCCAAATTAGGGCACTTTCTCTTAACTCCAGTAATCGTAAATCGTCAACATGCACCCCTCCTCTCAAAGATGAAGAACTTACGAGTTGACAATTTGGAAAATAATAAATTAGCAATTCAAGACATCCCCCTCTGAAAAGCATGCCATCGCCGCGGCCCTGATCAATTATCACATGCATGTGCTTCTTCAAGTTGTAAAGCTGATGAAATCATTTACATCGCCATTCTCGGATGACAAATCTTCGACCTCATCAAGTTACGGGCCTAATGGTGTTCTCTGCCTCCCCGCTCCCAAGAAACATACCGCCAAGCTCACATACTGGTACAAAATACCTTCGTTAACGAGCGTCATTTCTCGACTACCCTTACATTTCACTTTTGAAACCGCGATTTAGTGACACCACTGGAGGAGTGTTTCTCACATTCCCACTCTGTAATGCAACATTCAGCTCCGCACCTTAGCCACGCGGATCTACAAATTTCGAGCATCGAGCGAGCCCACCTGAAGAAAGTTTTCTCGGTCGCGTTGAGAGTACGTGCGAGTCACCGAACACCGAAGCATCAAGCGACCTCGAAACTATTTCCATATTTCGTGATATCCTTACCAACGTATCCGGCTTACGTATTTGTTTCCTGCAGCGAAATCACCATTTTATCGACTTTGATAAATTACAGCGCGAAAAGTGAAACATCAATCTCTCGGTCGTTGGGTTCGCACACCGTCTACCCCTATCGGAGTCGCCGTGTACGCAGTAACTGTATATTATAACGTTTCGGTGGCTGGTCAATTAATCACCTCCAACGTAATTAATGTACCATTTTCATATATTCATCTAGCGCCGGCGGCTGCGGCAATAATTCCCTAATAGACACGCCGACGACCCTCACACTCTCCGACGCGACGCGATGAGACGGGCGTCGGGACTGGGCCATCTCAGGACGACTGCACGAGAGCATCCATACCGCGATCGGCGAAATAATTCCGGGCGCGTTTTATTTTTATACATTATTTTTTTCCCTTCCTTCGAATCCGAGTAGAAGTCGCGTCCGCGTGATGCGAATGAGAAAGCGGCAAAGCGCGAACGCCGAGGCGAAAACGCCGAACAGACTGACGAGACGGAGAGGACCTTTCGTTAAATCCCGATGCCTTCGACGGAGCCGGCGGCGGCGACGGCGGCGCCGCGTCACCGGCGTCCAACACAGCCGGAAAAATGACCGTAATTTATTTACGTCGATCGGACGCAGTTGACGGTTCGCCTGTAATTGAGTAAGTACATCAATCGCATTCATTTCGCGTTTGATTGCACGAAGCGGAGACGCAGTCCAGTCCTCGTCAGCGTCACCGCGTAATGAATAAATATTGTTTGGCGATCGAAGCGTGGTCACCCCGGTCACGCGGCCGTCGGTGACGGCCCGGGATCAGCGTGGGGTCACATTTGCCATCGCCGCCGCGTCGCTCCCACGCGCACGCCACCGATGGGCACAGCTCGATCATTCACGATCGGCGATCACTTGGCCGAGGAAATCTGATTCTCGTCCAGTCAATTCGATCCAAAAAAGGCGCGAATTGCGATCAAAATCAAAGCTGATCTTTGGCAGAAATGTTCGGGTCATCGCAGTGATGAAGGGAAAAAAGTCCCTGGTCTTCTAACCAGGACTTCGCCGAGGAGATATGGAAACGGAGGGACTTGTGTTGCTCTGGAGAAACTGGACGCAGCTTCTGATGATGGCCACCAGGGGCGAAACTATAGGGGGTGGGGGTTGAAACCCCTCAATAATTTGGCAGTCGGCAAATTTTAAGACTGTTCATTTGAATTTTCATTTTTTTATTATGTTTGTTTGTCTCTTTATTTTCTTTTTCAATTAAAAAATATTTCGATTACAAAATTGGCAAATTTTTAAATTTTTTAAATTTTGTCGGCGAATTTTTAGTTCTTAAAAAATATTTGTCGGCAAATTTTTCTTCTCCGCCTTTCCAAACTGAAAGTCAAATTTTGTTTCTAAAAATGGAATACCCTGGACGGCTGTTAGAGACTAGTCAATCAAAAGCAGAAGGTTTCAAGCAGAGTATCGAACGTTATTTGAAAGGTTGAAACAAAGCTGAAATGTGGAAGACATTTCGAAAATCTGAAAGTCGGTAGCAAACGTTGAATTTCAAATTTCAATGACTATTCGGACTGCTAGCGCGAAAGAGTCGCCCTCTATATTCGATAAGAACTCCATATGAAGTCGAGTGTATGCCACAGGTTCTGGAAGGCGTGACCCTCCCCCGAGGTGTCCCTAGACAAGTGAATCAAGTCCGGCTGATTCACTCTGACACCGATTGTGATCCGCTGACCAGCACATGAAACCAACTATGAGAGTGCAATGGACATCCCGCATGACTGTCCCGCACTAGTGTCCACCTTCAACCTCCACGAGACAACCGTTCGCCCCCAACTTCTGTTGGCTACAGGACTGCAGTGGGTGCTTGAGCTGAACTCTGAGGCACTTCCCCTGTAGTACTCTCTATCTGACAAAGCAGACTACTAAAGCCATACTGAAGAGAAACCCTATCAAGCGAACATCGCATCCAACTCACTCTCTCTGCTTTATTCGTTTCTCTCTCGCGTCAGGCTGCTAAGTACACGCACATAACTATATAAGTACATAACCTAAGGTATTCTAAAGACAAGATATACTTAGTGAAACTCACCAGATTCTCAAATCGGCACAAATTCACTCAGTCACTCGCTTACTTATTCAGTTATTCACACAGTCACCCAATCACTTATTCAGGGACTCAGTGATTCACTCAGTCACTCGCTTATTTATTAAGTTATTCACTCAGTTAATCCGTCACTCACTCACTCAGTCACTTACTCAATGACTCAGTGATTCACTCAGTCACTAGCTCACTCATTTAGTGAGTCACTCAGTTATTCGCTCACTTACTCAGTGACTCAGTGATTCATCCACTTACTTAGTTATTCATACTCATTCTATAATGTAGTTATTCATTCACTTCCTCACTCAATCACTCACTCTATAAGTCAGTGATTCACTCACTCACTCAGTCATTTACTTACTTATTTATTCATTCACACAGTTACTCAATCATTTACTCAGTGATTCAGTGATTCACTCACTTACTTAGTCATTCACTCATTTTCTAGTTTAGTTATTCATTCACTTCCTCACTTGATCACTCCATCACTCACTCGATAAGTCAGTGATTCACTCAGTCACCTGCATACTTATTTAGTGATTCACTCACTCACTCGGTAATTCATTCATTCTCTAATTCAGTTATTAATTCACTTCCTCACGCCGTCACTCACCCAATGAGTCAGTGATTCACTCACTCCGTCATTCTCTTGCTTATTTAGTGAATCACTCAGTCACTCGCTTACTTATTCAGTTATTCCAGTTACTCAATCACTTACTCAGTGACTCAGTGATTCACTCACTCAGTCAGTCATTCAGTGATTCGCTCACTCACTCACTCACTCACTCTGTCATTCATTCATTCATTCTCTAATTCAGTTATTCATTCACTTCCTCACTTTGTCACTCACTCAATCATTCGTAAACGACTACAGCGCATCACGACTTTGAGCAGCCCGAAATCTGTTGTTACTAGATTCTCTGTTTGACCTAGAGCTTGAAATTTGAGAAAGTTGAACATTTTATTAAAGTCTGAAAGTTGAAAATAAAAAAGACTTTATCTTCCAATATCACAAGCTGAATCCGATAGCAAATGTTCTATTGTTTAGTTTACGGTCTTTGATCGTGGTGAATATTCGGGCCATACATCCGTCAGAGCGCGTCGCTATCGAGTCGCAGAGATAAGTAGCAAAAGGTAAATCTATACATTTTCCTCTTTAATGTACATACTTATTAAAGTTGAAATATCTCGAAAATTGAGATGTTTTTGAAGTACTTAAAGAGAAACGAATTTTTTGAACACAGAATTTTCTTTTGATTTAGACTATTCTTATACCTAGATTCCAAAATTTTGCTACATGGGTCAAAAACTTCACCTTTTGGTCGCTGATAAGAGTAGTCGATACTAGCGCTGTACGGCCCGAATAGAAGGGAAATTTAGTCTGGAACAAAAGTCAAAACTCCATGTATTTTTCCCATAAGAACGAAAAGGTACTTCTGGCACGGATTCCCCTAATCCGATCGACAGGGAACTTCGTAGTTTTATTTTTGATTTGATTTGATTTTATTGGAATCAATTTAGGAGAAGAATCCGAGGAAATTCAGAAAAAAATATCACCAAGAGTAAACAACGACCACCTCAGTGTATAAATGAAGTTGTGTGTTCCTCTCAAGTATTCCTAACATCCTTCCACCTTACCATTCGAGAATAGGATATGCTCATATGCGCAAATGTGAGTGCTCGAGAGATAAGGTTCCAATCTGCATTTGCAGGGACGAAACTATGGGGAGGGGGGAGGGGGGTGAGACACCCCCAATAATTAGGCAGTCAGCCAATTTTGAAACTGTTTATTTGAATTTTTCATTTTCTAAGAGCGTTTGTTTGTTTATTATTATTATTACTATTATTATTTTTCTTTCAATTAAAAAATATTTTGGTTAAAAAATCGGCGAATTTTCAAATTTTTTAGAAAATTTTGTCGGCAAATTTTTAGTTAAAAGAAAATATTTGTCGGTGCATTTTCCTTCTCCACCCCCCCCCCCCAAACTGAAAGTCAAGTTTCGCCTCTGATGGCCACATTCCTAAAATATTCCTTAGGGTGGAATAAACTACAGCTTGTAAAACACCATCATACAGTTCTAACATTAGTAACTTAAAATTCTAATTATTTTCTTTTTTGTAATCTATAATCTATGTTCTTAATAAAATATTCTAATTCCTAATAATACTGAGAAAACCGATGCTGTTGTAGAGAGACAAGAAAGGAAGAAGTCAGCTACAACAGTTTCAGTTTTGATACGAATCAGGCAGGGTTAAGGGAGGGAGATGCAATCTTGTTTCAGTTGAACTAGCCAAGAATATGAGTCTACAATACTTCAGTGAACACTATATTTTTAATCGTATTTCTTACTGTTTCATCATTATGTTGGTTATGAATTTGGATTCGGATCCCGCTTCTTCTACGACAGCGTGAGAAAGCTACATATAATTGACCATGGGTAAAAAGTTGACGACTAGCATCGATATATATAACCCAATTTGGTCAAAGCTCTGTCCTTGAGATTTATTGATCGTCATAGCGAATGCTAACCTGACAGGAAACTGCAATCTTTTCAGTGTAAAAGGCATATCAGGATCACCACAGGTATCCAAGACTATACGCGGGATACATACGATATTACCAGCTTTTTCTCCCGTCAGTATTTCGCAACATAGAATCTTTTGGCAAATTAAGCGCACAATCAGTCTTATTCCATTACACAGACCATCAGGTATGCATAAGTTTCGAAGTAGCATGACAATAGCACCCTTTTTCAAGTATAGTTTATGAGGTGGTAAACCAGATGGTGTTAATGAATTTGGGAAAGTCGAGTTGGTTCCCAAATACCCTAATTGGTTTCCAAGCACCGCATCTCTGCAGGTGGGTTTCCAACGTGTTGAAATCGTTTTTAACATCGATTTAACCCTAAATCCAAAATTGTGGCTCCGCATGAGAGAAAAGGAAAGGAAAACGGGATGAAATACAATATGGACATCGATTCGACATTAATTGGCCGAACTATCAAAATTGTGGCATCTACGACGAAGGCGAGGGATTAAAGAGCTCAGAACTGAAAAATCCAACAAGCACAATACAAAAAAAAAGTATAGTCAATCATTACTGCCAGTTTTGACCCTGGGACAGAACGCAGACGATAGAACAAAATAAAACAGCCGTATGAATGTGATACTACAGTTTAACGACCAATGGTCAGACTGTCACAACGGTTTGATAGGTATGAAATTGTTGTTGTTATTGCTCTCGTTCTTGTATTGTACTTGTCAATTTTTTCAACTCCAAGGGTAAAATTGGGGGAAAACAACGAAGAAACTGTCCCCAAAATAGTAAAACAAGAAATAGAACAAGTACTCAACGAAATAAAAGAGGGGAAAGCCCCTGGACCGGATAACATATTGACACAAGGATTTTACCCTACCAGTGTTGTCATACGGGGCGCAGACACGGGCAATAACAAATACTCAGTTAAACAAATTAAGGGCAACACAGAGGTCAATGGAAAGAAGTATACTAAACATAAAGAAGAAGGACAAGGTTAGAAACAAGAAAATAAGAGCAAAATCTAAAGTAAAAGACATAGGATAGATAATAAAGAAGGCAAAATTTAGGTATGCGGGCAGGTGATAAGAAACAGAGAAGAGGTGGAATAAAAGAATTTATGAACAGACCCCTTTAGATTACAAAAGAGGAAAGGAAAAACTAAGAACCAGATGGAGACAGGAAATAAGTGATAGGGCGGGGATTCTATGGACAAGAAGTGCTCAAAACAAATATACCTGGAGGAAAATTGGGGAGGCCTATGCCCGGCAATGGGTGGGATAATGGCGTATTGAATAGAAATAGAATAGACATAGATTAAGGAAAGTAATCTTTAATACGTAGACCTAGGCTGTAACAATAAATAAATAAATGTGATACTGCAGTTTGACGACCAATGGTCAGACCGTAACGACGGTTTGATAGGTATGAAGTTGGTGTTGTTATTGCTCTTGTTCTTGTATTGTATTGGTCCATTTTTTCAATTTTGAGCCCCCGTCCCTTACCCATAAATATCTAAACTACGAAATTTTGGATAATTCAACACCAGCATCGAGTTAATTGACATTTTGAATTTACGGGTCAAACCTATATCAAAATTTAACTTAGCGACTTCCATATTTGGCCCCCTGGGCTGTCGTGAAGGGGCTCAATAAATACATTTCTAATAATAATAATAATAATAATAATATTCTGAACAATGAAACTAATATTGTCTTGGTTGAATTTCCAAATTTTAAGAATCCGCATTTGCCATTAATGCCACAATTGGAAATCCCTACCAATTAATGTTTAAATCGAATTAGGGCGATGAAAATTAATGAATCTACATCCCAACTGTATTTCATTTCATTTTCACCCTTCTCCTCCGCCTATGCAGCCACAAATTTAGAATTACGGTCAAACCAATATTTAAAATGGATCTGTATTTTGCTTAAATTTTTCAATTTCCACCCCCCCCCACCCCTAAATAACATGTTTTTTGAAATTTTGTACAAATTAATGTCGAAATTGAATCTGAAGGATATAAAAACCCATGAATCGATATCCATGGTGTATTTCACTCTTTTTTTCGTCCCCCTCTCTTGTAGGAACAGAATTTATATTTAGAGTCAAAGCGATATCAAAAATTAAATTAGTAAGCTCGAAGCCCCCCCCCCCTCCCGAATGATACTTCGATTGGGTCATTTGCATAAATGAAATGTCTAGAAATTTTCTTTTAAGATCAATGAAACACCAAAAAAACACACACAAATTCATATTTTCTGTGTTCAAGAGCGGAAAATTTCCATGGTGGGTGGGTACCGATTTATGGAAATACATTAATTCCAAAAATGAATTTGACAGCCTCAAGACCTCTAGCGTTGGTACATCGATTTCATTTTGTGTTCTCATAAGAAGCTCAAAAGTTCCATTAGTATAGCTCATTTCCATACCAGAGGAAATCTCATCGCGAGAGACGGGGGCAAGAATAATGAAAAAATTCCCAAGGATCGAAAACCAAGGTACAGTGAAGTAATTCCGGGTAAGACAGCCGGGTAACCATTTTTATGTACCCAAGGATCGAAAACCATGGTACAGTGAAGTAATTCCATGTAAAACAGCCGGGTAACCATTTTTATGTAGAATTTAGCATCTATAGATCAATTCTGTCTTGTATAGCACGAATGAGAAATTACTGAATAAAAACGTAGGCGAGGTATTGTTTTCCTACGGGACTTCACGTGACATTTCTGCCCTCACCATTGTGCTTAAAACCATGAAAAAATGTAGGGTATATAAACTTTCTTAATCATCTGATTGACGAACAAATTTTATGTGAAAAAATTTCTCGCACATGCGATATTTCTCGAATTTGTTGCCCAACTCGGCACAGAGGGACATTTAAGCCACCTCCAGATATTTTCTTAAGAGAATGCATTAGAATGCCGAGAAACTCGTAAACACTTCGATATAAACGCTCTCCAACTATTACAACCACTTATTTACAACTGGAACTGAATGGGCGTGCGAGAGAACGAAAAAGAAAAATACGAGATCAAAGAATAAATTACATACACCATACAACGTTTTGTTTGCATATTTGCGATTGCTCGGAGTATACTGCTTACTACATATTCCATTGCATTGGATGGTTTTTCATGTTTTCCTTTTTACATTCGCCAACACATTGGTGTACGATAATCGCAATAAACAAATAATATAAATTACAAAATATAATTTTATTGCTTCTTTTTTTTCGCGCCACAATAATATACATTTTGCTTTTTAATAAAGAGGAGATAGCAAAAATGGGTCGCATTTAAATTTGTTATTTTAATGAAGAAGGGAAAAAAAAGTGCTTTCAGGGTAGCCTTGACAGTTATTTATGGGCCATTTTGTACTTCCTTGTTGAATGACGAGGCAGGAGAAACACTGGATTTCAGCCCGAATGAAATAAACAGGAATATGTATGACTCGTTGACAATATTAGGTTTACCATTTGAGGGGCAATTACCAATACTAGATATTAAGTCTATACCGCACTCCCGGTGGAACAACAAAATATTAACATGAAATTTCCAGGAAACACGATACAGTAAGCCGCGAGGAAGCAAACTTGAAATAATAAACCAAAATTTGCTCTAATTTTTGATTTCCTATTCCTGTAAGAATCATTATTTACTTATAGGGCAATGTTTTTATTTTTCGAATATATACACGGGTGGGTTGGGCCCCAAAAAGCCAACCAGAAAATGCCATTGTACCGATTCAGCTTTTCGATTTTGTTACCTCTCCGCCATGCCATTAACACTTCCCTTTTTTAAACCACTACATCGGCTAAAGGTTCCCAAATGTGCCAGCCCAAATCTGATATGAGAATTTTATAGTACGTAATTATGAAGTGGCTTACCTTCCCTAAAAGTGTTATTCTACATCCAAATATTATTATTAAAAAATAATAATAATAATAAAATGAAGAAGTACAGTTATGTTGTTGCTCTACTAAACATACTCAGAGCATCGAAACAGTTGACATAGTGCTGTTGTACAGTGGTTCCACCAAATAGATAAGAGAATTTCGTAAAATCTAGAATATCTCGATAAGTATTAATTTTTTTTTTTGAAAATTTAAGAGAACTTAATTTGTTCCCCAGTAAATTTCGAATATAATGTGCTCACATCAAGACATGTTCATGAAAATTACAGTCAATATTCAGTAATTTACTCTCTCAAATTTGACTCAACAATGTACTTTTCATACGCCCTTATCAGTATGGATCATATTTTCGTCCAGTACCCAAATTTTTCCATCTGCAACGCACTCTTCGTGTCCTGATGCGAATAAGGGCGTATGAAAAGTACAGTGTCAAGTCGAATTTGAGAGAGTCAATTACTGAATATTGACTGTGATGTCCATGAACGCGTCTTGATGTGAGCGCATTATATTCAAAATTTACTGGGGAACAAATTAAGTTATCTTCAATTTTCAAACAAAAAAAATCAATATTTATCGAGATATTCTAGATTTTACGAAATTTTCCCATAAGCGCAATACATTTAATCATATTTTTGTCCTGAACACTAGCGCTCCTGGTGAGATGTCCTCTTGCGAATAACTCTTGGTCTATCCTCTATCGAACAATGCACAGTACCTTCTTCTGCCATGTGGCTTCATTGAAAATTACATATATGGCCTAAATGTGGCCTACCTGACGAAAAAATCCTGGCTCCGGGCCTGACTGAAAACAAGACCCCATACTGAAATGACCAATTATACTACACAACAGCATAAAAACAATGGGATGAGACCATAACATAAATTTAGCTGTATTTTGAATGCTGAATACGATGGCGTTAACCATTTTTCTCAAGAACCTCGTATTTTCCGTATTTAAAATTCAAATTTTACCAAATTTTTCACTTTTTTATTCGTTTTTGTTGTCCACGAATTGCTATATATACTGATACTGATAACAATACTGAACACGCGCATAGTTGTTTGATCTTGAATTCAAGATGAGTGATGGGGGGGGGGGGTAAACCATAATCAAAAAAATGAACATCGGCATTAAATTCCTCGTTGAAAATATAATTATATATAGAATCATCTTATTCCCATGTCATTTTTTTTAAACCTTAAATTGTTGTGTAGTGAAGTATACGTACTCCTGAATAGGTACATACATTGGTGAAAACATACATACAATATACTCTTTCTTTAATTTTAACTGGATAGCGCCAATCCCTGAGTCAAGTCTTCAGTCTGGACAAAGACTGCAAGTTTTATAGAAAATGTTTAAAACGCGCGTTTTAATCGTGTTTGTAAACCATTTATTTGTCGACTAAGTTTAACACCCCCTGGAAAAAAAGAAGAGCAAGATTTTTTTAAACGAGGCCACTTTTCCTCCACTCATTAGTTGGCAAGTCTGGATACAGCATGAAAACAATTGACACAAACGCAGTTGTGTAAATGTTTTGCCAGACACAGGGTGAAAACAGTTAATATATCTTAGAATTGTTCTACTAGATACAAGATGAAAGCAGATGACTCATCTACAGTTGCGTTTGTTTTTGTTTTTTTTTTTTCAAATGTAAGCAGAGAATGAAAACTGTTGGTACAAGTGCGATCACGTTATAGTTCCAGTACACAGAAAATAAAAACACATGACACAAGTGTAGTTGGGCTATTGTTCTGTTAGACATACAATATGAAAACAGATGAGTCAAGTTTAGTGGTTTCATTGTTTTCTAAACACAACAGTTGACATAAATACAGTTGTGTACTTGGTCTGTCAGACACAGGGAGAAAACTGCTGATAAATCAACACAGGTGCATAGTTTTGTCATTGCTCTACAAGATACAATATGAAAACAGATGACTCAAATACAGTTGCGTTGTTTCGTTTTACAATAAGCACAGAGTGGAAACTGTTAGCACAAGTGCGATCGTGTTATTGTTCCATTGGACACAGAGAATGAAAACAGATGACAGACGTGCCGTTAGGTTATTGTTCTCTTAGACACAGAGTATGCGAAAACAGATGATTCAAGTTTAGTTGTGTCGTTTTCTAATCACAGTACGAAAACAGTCGACATAATTGCAGATTTGTTGTTGTTCCACTAGGCACAGTAAGAAAAGAGTCAACGTGGGCAGTTACGTCACTATCCCACTAGACGTAGCATGAAGTCAACTCGAAAGCAGTTGTGTCAAACTATAGCTCAGTAGAACTTCAACAGTCTCGTTGTTTCACTAGATCTACTGCTCTGTCTGACACACATCTGACAACAGTTATAATTAAAACAATAAAATCCTGCAGTCAAGTATGCTGATGTTTCACCAGAGATGTGATAAAATGAGATTTAGAAGTCCGTTATATGTACTTCTCAATACAAACATACAAAAGGGAGATATTTTTCAACAGCTGACTGTCAAGTTCTTTTCATCTGGCATTGTTGTTACGATTTTTAATTCAGTTACAGTTATTAAAATACTTTCACGTTTCAGTTGTCCCGGAACGCGAAACAGAAGATCGAAATTACCGAGATTCCATCCCCTCGCCTCTATACTAGGTATGGTCTCATCTCACCTTCCTCACAAGAGATCTCATTACTCATTTCACTCCAGCAATTAGTTTCTTTCTTTCGCTGCCTCCTTTTCATTTTCGCGCCGGAACGAAGGTGCCTGAAACACGAACGGCATTTATTTGTGCGCGACGCTATCGCCAAGATTTCAATTTTGCAAACATCCCAACTATTCCATTTCGACAGCTCATAAACGCCGGGACGGCATTTAATCTCCGTAATTTCGAGATTCGATTTAAGGTGCGCGTGACGACACCGACACACGCTGGCCAAAAAAGAGGAGACTTGGCCGGGCGAATATAGCCGACCGTAAAGCAGACGTACACCTCGACTATTAAAATTTGAATAGGCTCTTAAAAGGGGACGTAATGTTTACGACGTGTCCAGAACCACCATCGAGGCTATTAACGAGAGGCAACGACATTGCGATAGCACCTATTCCTCTGTCTTTGGCCGTAATAAAGAAACGCCAAAACGGTGCGTCGATTGTCCGCTCGAAGCCTTGGGGACTCGCCGGCGGAAAAGGCGGCAGCGTTCGGGCATCGGGCGGCGCGACCATTTGTATTGAAAAATGACCGTCCGATTCCTCGTTGGCGCTGTCGTTAGCCGAAAATCGGGATACGGTAACGTCGTAAAGCGCCAATAAAATTTGGAACTTTTAAATGCCCATAAATACGCGCCACATTGCGACGGGGCAGAGGCGACAAGATCCGGCCGGCGATATTGCTAATGTGCGAAAACAAGATTAATTTAAACTTTTTCGGTGCAACGGGTCGAGCGGGGGCTGTTCAATTAACCAGAGTTCGGGAGCGATATTTAAATCGCACTGGTGAAGGACGAGGGCATCGACTGTTCGAGCCCAGAAGAATAAGGCCATTTCGGGACACTGGGGTTCAAAAGTGGAATGGCCGGCATTTTGCCAGCCTTGATCCAGGCCTCTCTAGACGATGGCGTAGAAAGAATGTACAGTAGTAGGCACACTGCAGTAGGTACATGCAGTTGCGACCTATGTTGAGTAAAATTTACCGGTGAAGCTAGAGGGGACTGAGGAAATGTCGCTATCATTTCACGTCTGGTTGGCTGAGTGGATAGCGCGCTGGTCTCAAATTCCGAGGTCCCGGGTTCGAGGCCACGTAGCAACTCGCTAGTCGCTACATTTCGACCTAGGTAGGTTTTTCGGATAGAAGAGAAGAGGGCCAAAACAGCCCTAACAGCCTCCCCGACGTCTCTGGGGTAATGCTCGAAAGGGCGGATTTCAGAGCTCGGGTTGAGAGTGAAGCGGAAAAAGAGTAAGCAAAAATTCACATTAATTGTATTCTGTGGAGTATCTTGAAACTTTAATTTCATTCCAAGGTGAAGAATTACATGTCAGGCTACTGCGAATCATGATGGCGGATTGGAAAGGCTGATAGACAAGCACCTAAGAGAGGTTACACTGAAAAGGTTCCCACTACATGAGAACCAGCACACATATAGGGCAGGCAAATCAGTAGAGTTATCACTGCACTCGCTTGTTACGGCAATTGAGAGAGGGATGACTGGCGAAGATTATGTCCCGGCAACATCTATGGATATACAGGGAGCGTTTGACGCGACCTCTCATGAATCAATAGAAACCGCCCTGAGGGTAAGGGATGTGAAGGAAAGCTTAATAAACTGGATTGTATCTATGCTAAAAGGCAGGCGGATCCGGATAACATACCAACAAGAACGGATCCATGCAACGACCATCCGGGGCTGTCCACAGGGGGGCGTACTCTCTCCCCAATAATGGAGCCTAGTGGTGAACAGTTTACAGGAGGAGTTAAATGGTCAAAAAATATACACATGTCTACGCTGATAATTTGGTTGTGGTGGTAACCGGCAAATTTCCGAGAACCATCGCGGAGTTAACACAGTGGGGACTCCGATGTGTGGGACAATGGTGTGTGAAAAAGGGGTAATCGATAAACCCGGATAAAACTGAGATCACTCTTTTCACTCGCAAAAGGAAAGGAAAGGAGTTGATCAAGGTGCAATACAAGGGAAGACCGTCAGCCCTCAGAGGAAAGGTGAAGCACTTAGGAGTATATCTTGATGAAAAACTCTCCTGGATGGATCACGTCTCAGATAAAATAAGAACAGGGATTGAGGCTCTTTGGGCTTGCCGCACCTTTGTCGACAGGACATATGGACTCTCTCCCAAAATGATGCACTGGATATATACCGGTATAATACGTCCCAGAATCACAAATGCGGCCATTGTGTGGTGGGGCCGGGTCCACCTGGCTAAAGTCAGAGAGGAACTAGATCACCTGCAAAGGCTCGCGTGCGTGATGACAACGGAGGCAATGAGTAAGGTGCTGAATAGGGCACTGGAAAGGTTCCTAAACTTGCCACCACTTCACACTGCTATAGAAGCAGCTGCGATAATGGGGGCTTATCGTCTGGGTCAACCAAACCTTCAGTCCCAAAAAACAGGCCACCGAAGGATATGGGAGATGACGGGGGCGATGGACAAACGCTTTGGGATGCCAAAATATAGAATCGCGATGGAACACTTCTTTGACAAGCCGTACCGTGCACTGATACCCGCACGGGAGGCTTGGGAAAAGAGGCGGCCAAGCATTCTAGGGAAAGAGTAGAATATGTGGTTTGCAGATGCCTCTAAGAACGACCAAGGTGTAGGAATCGGAATCGTGAATGCAAAAGGCGCTGACAACTGTTCAATGGCACCGGGCGAGAGCGTCACTATCCTCCAAACAAAGGTAATGGCGATCACGGTGGCCATTGATAGAAGCCAGCAGAAGGGCCTTGTTAATAAGCAGATCTATATCTGTACAGACAGTCAATCGGCTATTAAGACATTATCATCACACCAAACGACATCCCTTGTGGTGGCAGAGTGTATTAACAAGTTATACACCCTTGCTCAGGAAAACCGTGTCACCACACTATGGAAACTGGGACAATGCGGAATAAAAGGGAACATGATCGCTGGCAAGCTAGCGAAGGAGGGCATAAAAAAGGAACTGGCAACATCCAGGCCGTGTCTTCCAGTAGTATACAGCGTCATAAAATCGAATGTGAAGGCTTGGATAAGTAAGCAGATAGAAATGCACTGGCGAATGGCCAGTATCACGAAAGTCAGCAAAACACTGATAGGGGATGCCCTCAGTAAGTATGCCAAGTTCTTATTAGGGCTTGACAGGAAACATGCAAGGCTCATAGTCGGACTACTAACTGGTCATGGGGCCATAAAACACATGTAGTATAAAATAGGAGTGGTCAATAGTGGCTCTGTAGGTACTGTGGAGAAGAGGAAGGAACCTCGATCCATATCATATGTCAATGCCCAGCAATAGCCGGGACAAGACGCGAAGCATTGGGACTAGAGTATCCAGCACCCAGTGAAGTCAAGGGGATAGAGCTCAGTAAAATTCTCACTTTGGCTATAAAATTGAGGCTACTGAGCTGATCCTTAACAGCAACTTGTGGAATAGTGAAATGGACTGCAAAATCTGAGTACTCAGCGCATACAGCGCCACCTCACACACAAATGAATGAATAAAGATGGGGGATCAAGTTTGGATTATTTAGTAATTCAGATCGAAAAACTTGCGATCCATCTGTAATTTGAACTAATATCTCGTGATCCGGAATATTTCTTCGTTTAATGATATGATTTGGAATAATTATTATTACCTACAAAATACATTGCTTTTTCAAATTCTTCACTAATTTTCTCGCGACTTTTTTTTTAACATTAAAATTTATTCAACTTCACCCTTACTACGCCTTTATAGAGAATTATCTTGCAAAAACATGTGTGTTCATCTTCACTCCACTGAGGTGAAGGTAAACAAGCTTTAAGCTTTTAAAAAAGTAATACTTTTCTTCGGCAAAACTCAAAAAACCAGCATCCTGATTGACACAATTTGTTTCTCTTTCCGCCGGTCTCATTCACTACTGGCCACCATGTGGTTCAACCCCCTCACTTTCCATTTACTCAGTTCACTCGACACACTTTCTGTCTGTCTTTTTTACTACCTACCTGTCTGCCTCTCTATCTGTCCACGGATTTAAACATCTGACTGTCAATCTGGCTAACTAGTTGGCTGAACTGTTGATTGACCAGGGATGTACTCGTGAGCGGTATAAAAGAAACCCACACACATGTGCGTAGTTACAGATAGGAAAGAGAACAGCATGCTCCCCTATACCCAACAAATAAGTTCATATGGTAGGAGTTGCTGTTAAAATATCATCAAAAACGAATTTAGCAACCCCCTCTCCCTCAAGATATAAATGAAACTAATTTTGCTATTTTCTAAATATTTATAGGAAAATAAATGTATTATATTCGAACTATCATGTTACATGTAAAGCTCTATTTAAACTCTCACATTGGACACTGGAAAATTTCGTTGTGTTTTGTATACTTTTTCTTTATCCTCTAATGCAACTTTTTAGTCCTACTGACTCCGAATTTAGAAATGTTTTTCGTTCCATCTTAATGAAGAATGTATCAAATATCAATACTTCAAAACTTTTGAATTTGCGGGAATTTTTTACCAAATTCATTGAAAAATACGATGAATACGTTTCATCTGCTCTAAACCAAACTCTCTTGGATGGTAGGTTTCTCTTTATCCAGTCAACGGCAGCGTGAACTAGGTTGGTATCTAAGCGGGTGTTTTTGGCTGATTGAGTTAGCATAAACTGATTTCCGAGGCCACTGTTTTACTCGACTCGTTAAGTAGTTACGTAGTTGTTTATATGCATATTTTACTTAACCTAAGTTCCAAAGCTGACATTACTTATCTGGAAAATGGGAGAAATAATGACTTTCGTTATACTAAATTAATATATTCCATTTCCGAACATCGGCTCATTCAAGATCGGCAGACAATGTCGAGTCGAGGTACCTATTACCTGTCGGATTTTCACTACGAGTTAACAGTCTTATTGATCCGCAAGCCTTTTTGCGTATTCATTAGCAAAGTGGGAGCCTATGGAGTGAATAGACCGTGGAAAATACTAAAAGGACAAAATGAATATTAAGAAACCCGGGTTGATTACATGAAAACTGCGATAAACTGACGAGGAACTCTGTCGAACAATCGCAGTATTTCAATTCAGATTCATCAGCCGCTCCCGGCTGTCTCAACTGACAATCTCGCAGCAGGCTCTCACTTGAAACGCAGTAGTAAAAATTTTTGAGACAGCCAATTTCGTGAAAAACTTTGAAATTGCCGTTCGCATTCGCAAATGTACCAACTAAATTGAAAAACTTCAAGTCGATGGTAGAATGATTCGCAGAGACAAAGCACAACTCGAATTTAAAGATCAGTATAATTGGACGATAAAGTGGAAGCCGAATTGGGGAACGCCGATAATATACGGGTCCATTCGAGATTATTAAATTTGCACAAAAAAAAAATCAGTTCGCCATGATGAAAAAATCGCTGAAAGAAATTTGTAAAACGGTCAGTTTTACATGCTCGGGAAAACCTTTGCAACTTCGGCGAACGAACTTTTATGAAGTGTAACATCCTCTATCGTTCCTTGAGTTCGGTTGGAAAAACTTTTGAGAATTTTCACGATGTAAAAGTCGTTTCGTTGTTTTCATTTTGTGTACAGTCGTGACGGGGGAGGACACATCAGTATTTCACAGCCTTGAGAGTTCGCTCGTACAGGGTTCAGACACCATCGCACGGCATAGACGCCTTGTTAGTTGTCGCGGATGTGGAAAATGCTTGCGAAGTAGGTCCATCAACTCGAATGCACTACATAAAAGCAAGAAATTTTGGCGGGAGCGTTGGATAAGAAAAACTGAAAAATATAGCTCCATTGAGGCCACTGGGGAGCTTTGGCCTGTGACCGCTTCGCGGCCTAGTCTCTTCAACCTACTCGCTTCCCTCCTGTTGGGGCACCGTTTAGCTCCGTTAGTTTCCGTTTTCCTTTCTTTTTCCTGACCGATACTGATTGTCAGTCAGTCTGTTTGTTAGTCAATCTCCTAGAGTGTCTCGTTTATCAGTCTATCTGGGTTTTTCTTTCCGTCTCAAATCCTGAAATTCATTTCTCATGAAAGCGAATTCGAGTTATTAGTACACACAGAGGGAAAGAGAATATAGATAAGGTAGGTGGGCCCAATAAGATCGTAATATAAGATTTTGGCTCTTCAGGCATTCATGTAAATATTTTCATTTTTTACTTTTTTGGGTAATTGTTGACTGAAATATCTACACATTAGCTATCTTGAAATTTTTCTGCACTGCTCCACGCTCCTCAGATCCTCTACCGAAAATATCCCTTTTTCAAAAGTTAATAAGGTCCGGCGAATACAAGAAAGCCCGACCTAAAACCTAATAAGGCTCAACTTAGGACCTATTAAGGCCCGAACTGAAATTCGGTAAAAAAGGTAATGATGATTTAAATAGGAATTTATGAGTAAGTTACAACTGAAATGTTAAACAATTGATTTTACGAGGTTGGCCTTATTAAATTTCACACAATAATTTTTCTTGAACATCACATACCTCGGTTCCAAACTGCACAAATTTCACTTTTCTGACGTCCACCGTTGACCAACTACCACTACAACAATTACCCAAAGTTTAATTTATGGATCGATTCCATTTGGCTAACATAAAATAAATCCTCCAAGTTACACGAAAAACATGTCGGAGCACTTTCCGTTCTCGATCAACCGCCATATTTCGCATCGGCGGACTGATATCATGTTAAAAACAAGTGGACAGTGGTGCCACATCCTACAAAAAAAAACTTTGCTGCACATTGTAATGCAGTCTGAAGCACAGCTGCCAAGATCGGTACATTGGGCATTATTGGGGATTCGGCTCTTATTGGGCTCACCTACCTTAGTTCTTAAATTTTAGGTCTCTAACATAATGAATTTGGTTTTCTGTACCTTCTACTGCTCACCAATTCAAATAGCGATCATTTCTATTCGTTTTTTGGCGTATATTTGCTGATCAGATCAGTGTTATAAGTCTGTCACTGACCAAATCGACAAATGCTGTCTGAAAATCAGCGAAAATAATCGCTGATTGATTCTGTTATTGACTTATTATTGATTCGAATTCGAAAAGTATACGTTAAGGCGCGGATATCGCACTCAACACGAATACTCGAATAGTTTGATCTATGAAGACAACAATTTTCTAAAGAGTTGCAAGATACGTTCTCGACTGGATTGATCTGAACAAAACTACAAAGGATTATTTTGTAAAGCTGCCGAAAGCATCTTTTATCCGTGAAATTTTTCATGTCTAGCCTCGAGTTCCGCAAACGGTTTCCAACTTAATGCAAACAAATTTCCTAAGACGTTATACGGCTCAAGTGTAAACTTTTCGAGCAAAAGATTTTTTCTTCGCAGCCGAAAACGGGGGTGCTATTATCGTTGGTACTGGAATAATCGAAAGAGCAGTCAAAAGCGGATATACGAGCCAAACGAAATGTAATTTCAGAGTGTTTTATTTCGTGAAACTATTCCGTGTACTGTAGTGATGCTTAGCTAATCGACAGCTGTTCTACTTCAATAAATACTTCAACGGATAGCGCGATCCTTATCCCTACAATAAACTTGAAGTAAAGGAATTAGAATGAGAAGCTGTCAGTGTTTCTGTTTTAAACAACTTTCTGTAGAATTTTGGTAAGCTTGAATTGGTGCAGATAAATTTGAGATTCTGTAAAGTGCTCGATCTGTAGTCTTTGGCAGTAATTTGACCGACGAATAAGATGAGAATTTTTTCAAAAATTTGTCCTGTTTAGCTGTCGACTTAGCCAATCAGAGCATAGTAACAATTTTACCTAAAATACGACAAAACGATAACGAACGGCAGACAATTGTCAAAATCTTACCAAATAAACTGGCAAGTGTTGACCGCTTTTTGTTCAACATTTGGCGGATTGGCTGCCGTTCGGCTGGCGTTTATAAGACAGTTGATAACAATTTGACTGATTTTTGTCAGTTTAGTAAACTTATGACGTCCGCTTGGCAAACATTTGGTTGATTTTTGTACATTTTTTGTTAGTCATCAATTGAATTATGTCAGTTGCTTCATGTGACGCCATTATTTTGGCACATATTTGTTTCACGTTCGGTAGCATTTTAGTAGATTTATAGTATGTGAACTTCGTCTAATTGCAATGGCATAGGAAGGGGTAAGTTTAACCCTCCCCCAAGAAAGTGAGTGTGTATGAAGTATCATTTGTATAACCCCTCCTCGCCCATATGAAACGAATTCAAAATTTACTCAGCGAGTTAATGGAAAGTCAGCATCTTGAAAGATTCCAGGAACGATAATTTCGAGATTTTTTGCCAGTTAACTCAGCTGTTAAAGATGACCATTTTTTCTTCTCTACTCAAATTTTCTCCTGAAAAAGACCTTACGGCACTACTGTCCAGATGTGTTGCGTACACAGCATGACTTCCCTCAAAACAAATTCATCACCTGTCACATTTTCAACTTATTTTATAACAGAGAAACGTGTTTTTTTGTCCAGACTTGGCTCCTCAGTGACTTATGAAATGTATTGCAATTCCCAGGATTTATAAATATCATTGAAGGATAGAAAGTTTCTATAATAAAATCTGAAAAGATATTTTAAAAGCTGTAATAAAGCTCTGAAGTTGTGTTGCAAGGGTGTCTACCTGTGAGTGCACCATTCCGTATATGATATAACG
Organism: Acanthococcus lagerstroemiae; assembly: GCA_031841125.1. Classification (NCBI taxonomy): domain Eukaryota; kingdom Metazoa; phylum Arthropoda; class Insecta; order Hemiptera; family Eriococcidae; genus Acanthococcus; species Acanthococcus lagerstroemiae. The sequence continues at coordinate 33,804,767 of CM063108.1, read as the reverse complement.
CGAAAAGTGTTGCCATTGTGACAATGACATGCAGTGTAAATGTTGCCAGCATACCGGTACGAACTGATTGTGTACAACACCTTCCCGAGCGATTCAACATAAGTATTCACATACGTCATATTGGAGCCTATCGTGCTCGTGGATGCCGAATCCGACTATGCGGAGCGTACCGCGTAGTCAATTCAGCATCGACGGGCGCGATTACCTCTGCAAGTTAATTACTTTTGCTGCGCAGCTGCAATTGGATTGCGTATCTTGATAAAAAGAACCAACGTGCTATCAGCTTAAGTTACTTCACCTTATTCTTATTCACAATTTCGTGATCTACCTACTTCCTTCTCATCATTATCAGCTTAGGTTACTTTCTGCCTGTTCTGACATGAATATGTCTATGGCTCGCCACATGAAAGAGAAAAATTCCGCAGAAAACGTTCCGCAAAAAAGACTCCCCTAAACCGTTCCACAGAAAAACGTTATCATCATGATGTAGTTGCGTAATCCTCTTTATACGGTCATTCATTCCATCACCTTCCAACCAGAAGAAGAATGCCGAGCGAGGTCGGGATTGGACGACTAGAGAAAGCATTGGAATGTGGATATGCGTATCACCGCGGTCGCTTGAACGACATTAACAATGTCTTTCCATGCAGCGGTCGGACTCTTTTCACTTTCTTTCACCTAGAAAACTATCTTAGCGGAGTCGATACCAATTCAGGGCATTCGGACCTCCCAAGATTCAAGAGCAAAGTAGCTGACATCTGGCAGATGTTTTTGGCAATCTTATCAACGTTAGGATTACTGTGATGCTAAGCATTCATCAAGTACAGTGTATCCTAACGTTGATAAGAATCATTTCCTTAAGTGCGAAAAGGGAGGAAGGCCCGATGCTAGCGCGCCATCGGTCGGGGAAGTCCGAGTTGAGACAGCCGAGCTGTGCCACCTTTCATGTAACAAACACCTGCCCTGTAGCGATTAGTCGCATTTTTTTATTTATTTAGAACCTCACCCACAATGTGAAGTCGATTCTCAGTTTTGCACTCAAATTCGGATACGTAAGGTCAATACACCACCATTATTAACTAACTTGTAACTCACCAACACCATGAAGTCGATTTTCAGTTTTGCACTCAAATTCGGATACGTGATATTAATACACCACCATTATCCTAACTTGTCTGAATAATTTTGCAGCGCTTACCTGAAAACAAAAATAGAAAATAAACATTAGAAAACGTATTAACTACAGTTGCATTTTCCCGGAGAGTGGACCTAACTGCTAGTACGCGACCTTAACGCGTGGTTGGGCAGACGCCATGGCCAGCTGGACTTTTACCTCACGCGGTGATAAGCGGCCATGGAGTGTTCAACAAGTACCTGCACCGGATGGGCATAGCAGAAAGCCCGCGGTGCTCCTACTGCGCTGCAGGAAGGCGAGATGATGATGCCTGGCACACCCTGTTCGAATGTCCGGCATTCGACCAAGAGAGGGAAGAAGCGGCGACCGCCCTTCAAAACGCGGGCGTTGAGCCACTTACATTGGAGAACCTGATCCCGACCATGCTGAAGAGCAGAGCGGGATGGGATCAGGCAGCTGCCTTTGTCAAGAAGACGTTGGGCCGCAAGATGGAGCTGGAGTGGCAGAGACAAAGGCAGCGGACGCAACACCCTATGCCGGCACTCGCCATCCCACCAACATCAACGACGACGATGTCGCATCTGCCATCAACCGACGAAGAAGACGATCCGGCGCAACTCGACAGCGAAGATGAAGAATAAGACGCCGTAAATTCGCCGTCGTGAGAAGGCGACAGCAGAAATAGGGGTAGCAGGAGCTACCTCAAAGCGACCCCCTCCCTATTCTGACGCAGGCCCATTCTGGCGTTTCTGGGATAGGGGATGCGGTGTACCGGGGCCAATCTGGCATGCGTACATCGCCATACCCCCATCTATCATCGAACTACAGTTGTATTTACACCGGGGAATAATGAGTGCAACAGTTACAGTTAATGATTAGAAAACCAGTGACGTAGTGAAGAGAGAGAGGGTGACACCTCAACGAATCTTCAGAGTCGGACTTTTCCGACAAATTTGACCATTTAGTCGGCATTTCCGATTATCAGTTAGCCAAACGAGAGTTTGCATTTGATAGTGATTTTCCAAGGGTTGGGAGCCGGCTTTTATGAGAGCCGCGGTAGCAGCTTCGCTCTCAAATTATGGGCTCCTGGCTCCAAGCTACCGGCACCGCTCCCAGATCCAGCTCCTTGGCTCCCAGCTCTTTAGGAGCCGGTCCGGCTCTGCTGGAGAGCGGCTCCTTGAGAGCCAGCTCCGGCTCTCTGTACTAAATGGTTACATGCGGCAACTTTTTAGGGTCTGCACTAGCGGATCGTAGTTCTAGGTTCAAACTGCTTTAAAATACACGTACAATTATTACAGTTCGGTTGGAAGTTACATTGGTGCTAAAATGATAGCACTGCAAGGCTACTTGATATTTTTTCTCTTTCTGTGGCCGTTATTTTTGCATTTCAGAATTATTTTATGATTTTGGTAAAACTTGAAAGGTTAAAATCTTAAAATGTTCTGGTTGTACTTCTTTCTACTTTCTTTTTGTATTTAATTTTTATTCTATTAAATAAAATAAAAAAACAACCACAAACTGTTGGAGTAAGAATCTATAATTTAATAAATTTATGGGGTACATAATACAAATTTTCATGTTTCCATATCAAGAGATACAGCAGTGCAAAAATCAAAAATTGTTCGAAGCTAAAAAAAAACAAAACGAAAAAACGAAAAGAAAAGCAGAGAAAAAGAACATGCAAAAATCCCGAAAATGCGAAAAATCAAGTGAGAACAAGGTGGTGGTAAGCTCGAGTCGAAAATCGCAAAATCGTTCCATTGACCACCCCTGACCCTGAGCTCTATTAAAGCTGCGAGCAGGCCCCCATAGTGCCGGCTTCCGACCTTTCTGAGGAGCCAAAAGGGGGCTCGGCTCTTTTTTGGGAGCCCAGCTCCCAGTTTTCTCGAGTTCCTTGGCTCCGGCTCTGGCTCCGCTCTCTAGCCTGGCTCTTTGGCTCCGGCTCCGGGCTCCGAACCTTTGTGATTTTCCAACCAAAACTGAGAAGCTTTCGAATCCACAACCAAACAAATTAATTTCGCATAATGATCTTCGTTATTGATGAAAAGGTCAAACAAAAAAAGTCTTTATTTCGATTTTGCTAACAGCTCGAGTTTTTCATCTGTTTTCTTCTCATTAGTTTGTTTGAATCACCTACCTATCTTGATGAGGAGAACGAGTGGGTTATCAACTTAAGTAATTATACTTTCCGTCGATTTTTCATAATTTTTTTGTGTGCTTTCTGTAACTATTGTGTTATAAAATGCCGAGCAAAGAAAAAGTTAGACAGCGGTCCAAGAAGCCGTGATAGAAAAAGAAAACGAAAGGAACACAATGTGACATAAGTATCATCTATTCAAATAGGGTTTTTGTACGACCCAAATGAAGACTGAACACACGGTGTGGATTGGGACAGCCAATAAAAAGTGTGCAACATTGTTTCGCAATAACCTGGAATGACGAACCTTGAGGATGCACAAATGAAAAAGTACATGTATAATCTTTACCAGATTCACCTGAGCTATTGAACAATTTATTGCACCACGAAGGTGATCGTGGTCATCACTTTTTTTGGTAAGATTAAGGCATACAATAATGCATTAGCAGTGACTTCTACTGGGCGTCACGAAATATATGAGAATTTCATGCCAACATTTAGGGTACGGCCATGAGATGAGCGTTAGCTAGAGTGTGCGCACATGAACGCTAAGCGTTGAGAAATTCTCATAACCAGTGTGGCCATCAGTGTTGCCCGATCCAGAACTCCGAAAAGCCGTATATAAGTTTGAAAACAGCCGTATTTTGCAACAAAAGCCGTAGGTTGTACTCGACACACTACAGGCAGGTTTTTGTAGTAATTAATGAATTTTTTTTTCTTATTTTGTTCTTCGTTTCCGATACGCTTATCATGCTCATCAGCACATGACTTGAATCAGTTAAAACACTTGAAACTCGAAAGACACGTTGAACGCTAAACCCAGATCAAGAGAAAGTGTACTATGTTTTCATTTTTTTATACCAGATTTCAACGAATTTCTTCTACTTTAGTAATTAAAAGGGGAAATGTTGGGGAAAATCAATGTTTGGTATTCATTTTGGTACTGAAGTTGTACTTTTACATTTGGCTGTAAAGTCTGGTCCAGTTAAGAAACATAATTTGCAACCCGCAATACACATCGATAATGAACATTGTGAAGTTGGAGGAGAAGGAAGAATTCAAGAACACGTTATCAGCGCCGTGGAAAAATTATGTTTCAACTGGACCAAACTTTAGGCTACTACTCAAGAAGCCGCAGTTTTCGCGTACTGCTGAAAGTTAGGCCGTAGAGGCCAGTAGCGGCCTCTAATAGCCGTAGTTTTATGGCAGAGGCTGTAGTTTCTCCCCCGGTGCAAATACAGAACTTCTAAATTAAAAATTGTGAACACCCCCCCCCCCAAAAAAAAAAAAAAAGAATTGAGAAAAACATTCAATAAGTACCGATAAGTTTCAAAAAAGTGAGATTTTTTCACCTGGCGCACGTGCTACAGTGCAACTAGACGTTCTGCACGTTCAAGCCAAAATACTACTATCTCTGTTGGTCTGTTGGAGAGTTCGCCGATTCCGTCTTTCAGCTAAAATATTACAACATTATTTCTCATTGCGTAGCTATAATCTCAACGATCAAACAGAGTTTTAAAAAAATTGAAGTAAAAGGAGAGAAACTCAAAATTAGAAAGTTTCAACTTTAAGAACAATCGTATCATCACGAACAACAATAAACTCATGCATATTTTCAGTCTTAAACAGTTTTCTTCCATTATCTTTGTATATGCCTTTTGTTTTTGTCGTCAGGTAGAATTTCGCAATACTCTCTTCCTTCTACGACATCAAAATAACACCTCGTGCCATCAGGGAAGAACGGTACCTTCGTGTATGCAAGTAACTGAACTGCGTCATCAGCAGTTGCAGAAAACCCTTCCAAAGAACGAACTTACTCACATATCAGAACAAACGCAGTGTATTTTGTATTCATGAAAAAACAAGGGTTGAAACATATTCAATACTTCAAAACTTTGTGCCTAATGAAATATGGTTTATCCTATTTGTTTGCAAGCCAACAAGTGTTTTTGATTTTATTTATTTATTTTTCATAGGTGATGGATTTTGAGATAGGCGATTGTGCAGTTGTAAAGCTCTGCCACATGAAAAATAACAACTGGTTACAAGAATTTTATCGCCAAGATCAGAAGTGTTAAAAACGGGAAGACCTTTACATTATTTTTGAAAAGTGTGTTTACAAAAAAACGGACGACGTACGCGTACCTGATTTTTAAAAATCCAGCTCAATCAAATTCAAAGAGTGGTGAATGCCCCGAAAACATAGGTCCGAAATCTGCTACTATTCTATATTCATGCAAATAATTTACAGCAATTGTAGTAGCTAATCTTGCTAATGAATTAAATATACCCACTTATTTTCTAAATCATTTTAGTGAATTTATTTCTTCATATTCATGAAATCAAGTATACAGTGGGTACCTAACTACCTATACGCAAATCGTAATAATACTCATGTTTTCCCTTGTTCTAAAGCGCAAACATGAATGTTCCAAGGTACATACTCGTGTTGTACGTTGGAACATTTTCCAGCGCATCGCTAAGTTTGATTTTTTTGAATGGGGAGGGAATGTGTTTACGCCAAAAAGAATGAACTTTCAAATGGTACACAATTTTCTATTTTTACTCACTCTGGATAACCATAATCGTCAAAAGACAAAAAAACGTTCCAACGTACGTCACCTTCCCCTATGGGAAATCGATGTTGATAAATTAAGTAATGCAGTCACATGATATTTCAATGATATGACAGAGTATGCTAAATAGCACTAAAACACGTGTCAGCATACTTTCTTTTTTGTCTGTGTATGACTGCAGGTGGTGCCACCACCATGCTTTCTATCCCTAGCAGCACTTACTCCTAACTACTCTGCTACATTAAAGAAGGGCGGACTAAGAGACAACAAATCTGGAACAAAACCTACGTCAAATTTCCAGTCCACGAAGTATACGGTTGTCTCGCTTCCACTCTGCAATCATTCCATTTCTCTTATTCTAATTTGTACCTACTCGACTATATATTCTTCAGAGCCATCAGGCACAGTGATTAAGCAAGAGGTAAGTCTTTGTATTGTTTCGAATGTGGAGTTATAGTCGTGTCATCTTAGACGACGCATATTAAAATCCTATACACATCATACCCACTGTATTAATGAGCGCGTACAAATAAATGATTACTTCTGATTAGACCTTCATTGGATAATTTATGAATTTCGGCTACACACGACGAAGCCCAAGTTACAGTAGCACGCTATATGCGCCGCATGCTCGTATTTGGTGTAAAAGCACTTCTGCGATGGTGTATATGTACACCTATTGAAACTGTAAGTCTGTCACTTTCAGGAGCGTGTATACGTATAGTTATATTTGACAACTAAAAATGTCATCATCGTATATTGCGTCGTTTGAAGCACAACAAAAACGCTTTTCAGACGAGCACAATTATTATATGGAACAACGGTTTGTAGAATCGATTCGCGTGCTGCTTTAATTTACCATTTTCGCATTCGTCAACTAAATGCTAAGACTCGAGTCAGTGAAATTCCGATAATAAGGACCAAGTGAAAAATAAAAAATCTTGTTTGCGAGTGGTAGTGCAGCGTCCTGTCATTCTGCTGTGCATTAAGTATACAATTTGGGGGGGGGGGAATAAACGACAAAGTTAATTCGATGAGAGAAAGTGGTACAACATACTTGTACGTCTTTACTCCCGAGAGCAAATGGGACTTTTGTCACCCTCCTCCACCAAAGAAATGTTTGTTGTTTTTTTTTCTTCAGAAAATAAAACACGTTTTTTTCTCTTGGAAGTGGGACTTATTCCGGGGAACTGTTTTGTAACCCTGGAAAAAAGTCTTGCGGCTTCCACGTCTTTACCTGTTGCTAGGAACCCTCCCACGTTACAGTATAAGAATTAACGAACATACTAAGAAACGTCTGAAGTCTAAGTCTGCATTAGAGAATTATTATTTCACAGCTTACAAAAAAATGGGTTGATAGAGGATTTCCTTCGCGAATGGAAGTAGAGCGCAAAATTTTGGCTCCACTTTCGATTGTTTGGAAAAATTCTCGAAAACTATTTTCAGGACTAAATACGAATCGTGTAGGTGCGGAGAGGCTCGACGCTGACAAGGTTTCCGAGATAAATGCCCAAGTTATACGCACGTTCATTTAGGAACATTTAGTTCAACATAGACCGAATTTCTCATGTTGGTTTCGAGCCAAAGAATTTGAAAATGTGACTTTGGGAAGACTCGAAAAGGACTCTCTGTTACCTTCAACTGGGTGGATACAATGAGGAAAATGTTTCAACTTCCATTCTGTCAACGATATATAATTCGCAAATCAAGAGGAAAAAAAACACATGCTCTTCAACGATTTTTGGAAAATATTTCGAAATATGATACGTGGGATATTCGATAGTATATATGTTATCGTTAATGTGTATAATCAGTTAAAGTGTATAATTTCATAAACTTACCAATTTTCTGCCTTTCATTCCTTCTCTTATTGACGGATCGGGGTGAAATTCAGAAAACCTGAAATTTTCATTTTTCTACACCTCATTTGGAATTTTCAGTTCTGTTGGTTTCAAAAAGCATCATACAGAGGCCAAAAACAATCCAAAGTTCTATTTTTTCGCAATTCTTAGCCCTCAGAAGGTGTTCTTTCAAAGCAACCAGGATGAAATTTTGAACTGCAGTGTAAACAGGTAAAAATTAAAGACCTCCAACATTTTTAGCCGATAGTTTCATACGGGGAGGAATCAGGTAGAAACTAGTCAGAATTTTAATGAAATTACACACTTTAACTGATTATACACATTAACGATAACATATATTTCTTTGAAGACTCCAGAATGTATTGCAGTTGCGGGGTCCAGGGGGTCTGGACCCCCTTGGTAATTTGAATTTTTTTTATGTACGAATAAGCTCCTTCCCCCTTTCTACCACTTTGCCCTATCGCCCATATTCATTTTTTTCCCAGCTTGGACCCCCCCCCCAGTTAGAATTGAAAACAAAATATCGATGCCGTAGTGCGAAACGGCCATATCTGCAACTTCCGCGAATTTTTATCGTGTGGTATTATTGGAAAGGGAATTTTATGCTCTACAAGGTAAAACACCGGGAAAAAGAGAATTTTTCATTTTTTACGAAAGTAATTCAGTTTTTCCGGAAGACGTATATTCATCAAATTGACGATTTCATAAAATCAGCAGCGCAAGAGCAGTCTTTGTCGTGCATCTCTATTTTTCAACCGTGCTAAATATTATTTCCCTTTTTCCCCCTTACAAAATTGATGAAAAAGTCTTATTCGCGTTTGGACGCAAGAGAGTCGCTCTCTAGCGGCCTAATGAATTTTACTTGTGCATATTTTTGTGGTAGAAATACCCTGATCATCTTTTCGTCCACTACACTGGCGGACCTACAGGAGTGTCCAAATACCAATCAAGAAAGAATTAACAATTTTGTTTTGTCTTTTGCTTTCTATTTTTTCTTTTTATTATTCAAAAAAATCATGGTAAAATGTGATTTCCACATGTCAGGCTTTTATTTTACGAATTCAATTCACTGTGATTTTTTGACAAATTACTGATTTTCCATACAAGCCAACGTACTTTTCTTATTAATCGCAGCTGTTTCCAAAATATTCTCTTTTAATAATCCAAATGACTTTTTCATAAGAATATAGAAAAAAAACTTTGTATTAAGAAGAAATTTGTTTTGTATTTGGATTTTTATTTATTTTTTTCACTATCGAAAAACATCGTAGTAGAAATGCAATAACCGAATTCGAGATTTTTAGTTTAAGAAGTCGATTTTTTAATGTTTTTTCAAAAAAAATTGCTGATTTTTCACACAAATTAACGCATTTTTTAATCAATCACAGCTGTACTAGTGTTCCAAAATGTTCTTCAATACATAAGTGACTTTTGAAAAAATTTTGTCAAAAAAATCTGAAACTTTGATTCGTAATGGTTTTCTTTTCTTTTTTAATAGAAAAAAAATCATTGTAAATTGTAATTGCCAAATTTCAGGCTCTTATTTTACAAACGTGGATTCACCCTCGCCAAACGTTTTTAATGCAGTCTTAGAATATTTTTTTCGGCAAATCAATTGGCAAGGAAAGATCAAAATTGAAATTAGAGATCAAAACTTATTCCACTACAAATAAATAAATAATCTCAGGTTTGCAGACGACATCGCGATTATAGCAAAGAACGGGTAGAACTTAAAGCCATCTTAACCAATATCAAGCACCTTGGCGAAATCAAAATTGATAATATAAAATAGAAGAGGTTACGGAATACAAGTATTTAGGACAGATTTTACCAACCAAAAATAAAACAGAAAAATAATTTAAAATCCGTAGGACGAATGCCTGGGAAGCATTCTGGGCACAAAGAAAAATACTGAAGAATTTGGGAAAGTATTATTCTAATCTACAGGGCTCAGACCTGGGCCACCACCAAAAAACAGCAAAAAAAGATTCAGATGACCCAGAACTCAATGTTGAGGAGCATTCTTCAAGTAAAACGAAAACATCACTTAAAAATAGGGGAATATTAAACGGCACGAGAAAAAAAAGGTTTGCACGACAAATAGTGCACGAGAAAAAAAAGTAAATGAACAAGTTTTGAAAGGGATTGCTAGAGATGACTCACGCACGAGATGTTAACAGGTTTCCCCGAGAAAAGTATACTTTGCAACAGGAAGCAGGTGACGTGTGATCACATATGAAATACTTCCAGAAGAGGAAGCGGCCGATTTCTTCCTGTCCAGAAATGGTGGATTTGCTGGCCAGTTGAAAGAGTATATTCACAGCCTTCAGACATCTTCAGATCAAGCCAGCACATTCTTCTTGAAGAAATGGCGGAAGAAGAAGGAAGATTGTGTTTTTGATTGATAAAGTACGTTTTCGAGAGTATCCAGACTGGTATGAGGGAGCCGCTGAACACTATCCCTCAACTAACAATGGTGGTGAAGCAACTAACTAAAATCTGGACACTGGTCTACCACTGGGGACTCTCGAATACCCCCACGGTACCGAACGTGAAGAGAGTTGCATGTAGTATTTCACCACAGCATCCAGGATGAATACAGCAATGACGCCAAACATTTTAAGCACGTATCAAAACGGTTCTGGTAAATGGGCTGATTTAGACGATTTTAAGTCTTGGCGAACGGAACTTTGAACCATAACAGTATCACGTTCGAGTGTTAAAAGTACATGCCCATTCTGCCATTCTATGTAAAAAATGGACAGTGTAAACATGGGCTAGGAGTTCAAATTGGATGGAAAGAAATGAGCGTACCACCAGAGGCTTAACGTATCCCTCTTGGACAGAAAAGGAAGATGAGGAAAAAAGCACTAATTGTGCAATAGGCATTGCAAATTTTTTCTCGTGTACAGCCATGTAGTGCGAAATAATACTGTCCGTGTGCATATGTATTTTTATTGAGGGTGACAATTGATTTTGCGTGCATTAGAATAATATGTAGTTCCAAAATTTTTTTCTTCTCGTCATTATTTATTTTTTCTCGTTAAATATTTCTTCTCTCGTTCATCATTCATAAATGCTGCTCAATCACTTTATTCTTCTCGTACTTTCTATTATTTTTCTCGGGCCGATAAATGGGTCCCATAAAAATAGACGAAATAATTAACAAGACTAAAGCCAAAAATATCTGGATTGCTATCAAGTGGCTAAAGTGGAAATACGCTGGCCATGTTGTAAGAGAATCGGGACTTGAGTGGGACAAGATCCTGACAACATGGGTCTCACACCAAGGCAAGAGGGGAAGAGGCAGACCAGTCAGGAGATGGGCTGACGAACTGGTGCAAGGCGTGGGGCCCCAATGGATATACTTGGCTAGCGATAGGTATAAATGCAGAGAAGTGACGGAGAGCTATACCCAGAAATGGGTAGCAGAAGGAGGAGTCAGTAAGGAGTGTATTCGCCTATCTACCATAAATACTTTGTTAGATTTCAAAAGTGTCTCCTGATTGGGCTAAGCTCAAAAATAAAATAAAGTTTTACGAATTCGATTCTCTGTGATCTTTTGAAAAATTACTGGTTTTCCATACAGGCCAATTTATTCCTTTTATCTATCACAACTATGCCAGTTTTAATCCAAATCTGCTACATGTCAGCCACTTAGCTGAAAACGCGAATTAATACTACAATAAAATACGTGAATCATATAGCGCAGTGGTTCCCAACAGATGGTCCGCGCACCCCGGCGGTCCGCAAGCTGATCCCAAAATGTTTCATTCGTCAGAAATTTGACAGTTTTAGCAAATTTGAAGTATATTTAAATGCATTATATACTGGGGTCCTTGAAAATTTTCAGTTAGGAACCCCTCATATAGCGGGTAACTGAAATGAAACAGGCCACACGACAAGACCAATCGATTTTTAACAAGTCACTGATATTTTCTGCACACCCAAGACCATAGGTTAGGAAAGAGGACAGTTTTTGTAGTACATAACCAATACACCAGGTGAGGTGATTGTTCAGTTAGGTCAGTCTTTAGTTATGTTACCCAATCATCCGCCGTATTATAATGCAATTTAGTTTTAATTAATTTTGAATCATGTTTTTTTTACCAGCATTTACCCGTGCCTAATATTATTTCATGTGAATTAGAATGCTTACTGAGGAAGCAGATTTGAAAGATTTTTATGGTCTCTGTTTCAGGGACTTCGCGTCTCTCTCTGCTCATCTGTTTGTCTACTTAACGGGCTGTCTGTTCACCAAAATTGAATACACTGACCTGGAAAACAATCGTACCTGTACTAGTTTTAATTTTGATATACGCATACAAACATGGCCGAAATATGGCAAACGATATTTCAGGGATCACTCAGTGACACGGGTCCCGGGGCCTTACAATTCCAAATCCTGCCCGGAGAATCAATCACGAAACGAACAGACTACACTGCGAATTGGGAATTTTCTCGCATCTTTGAGCACTACACTCGCATCATTCATCCTCATTTTACCACTTCTTATGTAAGTTCAATTCGAATCACGTTTCCGGTGCAATTTGAAAAGTCACCGACTTCACTTTTAGCACGTCTTTGGTGATAAATTAGTTGACCTAGTTGGGACGACAGTGTATGTGTGCAGTTCTCGGAAGAACTGATCACATTAGGTATAAACACCTTACCTTTAGCGAATACATAATTGGTTAATCTAATTGAATCGGTAAAAGGGGGAAAAAATTACTTCGCAATATTATACTGTTCGGAGAATGAGAAAAAAAAGAGAGCGAGAAGCCGAGACGTGGATAATAGTTATCATTCTTTTTACCAACGTGGACGTACAATTTGTCTACGTTGGACGGTCGAGTTTTGGCAAAAACACCTGTAACACATTTTTCTTGTGCAAAAGAAAAAAGAAAAAATAACAATGCGTTTCTATACGCCCAGCATAAGTACCTGCTCGTGCTCGGTGAACAAATTACGGTGTCGAGGAAATATTTATCTGATGAATTGAAACCCGAGATGCATAGTACACGTGATATATAGAAGGTAATTATTTTCCACCATCCATTCTGAAAATATAAGAAACGCTTTCGGTCTCGAAATTCACCGTTTTCAGAAAAATGGGTATGTTATTTCCAACGCCCAAGCCATCAGCAGCGCCAGCGTATTGAAACCTGATGAAGTAGCAGAATACCCATAATGAACAGTGATCTACATCACGATTGATTTGAATTTCAAAAATCATCAATTTTTAATTTAAATACGTATTCATGGTCCCCTCTCTCGGCATTACATTTCAGTCTTTCAGTGTTTTTCAGAACACGGAATATCTAAAGGGCTCGCTTATTACAATGTGAGGGAGTGGTTACATAACAGCCATTCTCACACATCAGCAAATCTGGCAACAAAATCTGGACAGTTTCTGATCGTTTCTTGTTTGACGGATCTGACCTGCAAATAATACGTAATAAAAACACAGATCTTTGATCTGAATTTCAGGAATGTAATCTGATTGGGTAATTTGCAGATCAACGATCGATCTGCGACCTGAATATGATCTGATAATTTTGTATCTTAGTAATCCTTTGATCTACGCGACCTTTGTCGACTCTGGACCAGCCCACCGAGAAATATACCATAACATACAATGCCAAATCGCCTCTTGAGTGTACATTGTGAGTCATCTACTAGCCGTTACGAGATACGCGAGCTGTAATGATGCCCTTACATGCGCACCTTTTCGACAATGAGGAGAGAATATTAAAATAAACCGAAAGTGTCGAAAGGCAACCCTAAAAAAATGAATACAAGGGGAAGGGGTACAAGAATCTAACAAAAGTGACTTTTTGGGGGATGAATTTTCAATATTTAATTACAGTTTCGATTAGGTATACGCGTACATACGAAAAAATTCGTTTTCCTTATTTCTAACTTTAGGTGAGCCATTGCCTGATCTGCCCATCTATGGGCATAAGCTTCCACCACCTACCATCAGTGGATTCTGTCAAGGGCGTTGCTGGCCCAATGGGGACCCACATATCTGATGATCTCGTCCACCCATCTAGTGGCCAGTCTCCCGCACTTCCTTTTTTGGCCGTATGGCACCCACGTCGAGGCCAATAAATTCCACTTTTCCTTGTCCTCTCTAGCCATACGCCCTGAATATTTAAACTTTTGTTTCTTAATAACATAGCCTATATCCTGACATTGAGTTTTCAGTTTGATTTTCTTTGTTTCGACCTCATCCTTCCATTTGATATTTAGTAAATTTCGTAGCATAGCATCTTGATGAGAGGGTGCCTAAAAGTAGGTCTACAAATAAATATGTCAAAAACTAAAGTAATGTCCAACAAGGAATCCATGACAGTTTATGATTTGGATGGTCTCAAGGTAGAGAGAGTAAAAGAATATAAATATCTCGGCCAAATTATTTCATTTGAAGATCGCTCGAAACAAAGAAATAAGTACGAGAATTGCAAGCGCATGGAAATCATTTTGAGCTTTGAAGCATATCCTAAAGAGTAATATGCACCTAAAAGTGAAAATAAAAGCCTTCGAAATGTGTATGATATCAGCACTGAGTTACGGATGTCAAAGATGGTCCCTGACGAGGAAACAGGTGAAGAAACTCAGATACTCGCAATATGCTCGGGGAAGTTCATTTACCAACTGATGAGCATTTTCGAAGGTGACAGCAAGCGAGAAAGAAATAAAAGTGAACACTTTAAATTATTCCAACCGTCGATCTAATCATCTATAAGGGTCAATTTTCTTAAATTTGCCAAAGCTTGAAAAGTTTCTTCCTCAGAGGAAGCCTCCAACATCCCTACCCTTCGGTACATCCTGAGCGGAACGGTTTCACGATTTAGTGTTCACGACGTAGGAAATTCTTTCGTTGTGATCAAGAATCCGCGAAACCCTCCGCTCTTATTCTTTCTCAGGATATCGGAGTGATCAAGATAACATGGAATCATTTAGTAAACTAAAAATATATACGAGTACATATCCGAGGTAACAGGTGAACAAAATGGAGCATCGAATCAATTAGAAGATACAGAATCTTAGGTCGTGGATGGGTTCCTTCGGCATAGTCAACTGAGGTACTGCTGATAAGACAAAAGAAGTAGAGAGAGCAGCCTCATCATAGGTAAATACTGTTGATAATGTGCATATTTTCGAGTAATTTTCAATGTTTCGATGCTGAAGTACTAACTAACTAAGAAACTTTTTCCCATTTTTTCTATCGACCACGTGTTACCATAAGACCGAAACCTGATAGCCACGACGATTGACATGAAAATATGTAGTGGTTAAAAATAGTGAGGCCGGCAAGTTTCACAAATTTTGTAAACTATTTAGCTAGACTGGCATTCAGTGACGAATTTAACAGGGGAGGTCACAGGGAAGGTCACAGGGGCAATAGCCTCCTTCGTGGCCAAGTTTAGACCAGATAAAATGTTGCAAACGATGTTGAAAAATGGCCTGGTCTCGGCCCATTTTCTACCCATAATCAGAAGAAAATAGAACCCAACATTTTCTCGCTGTATAAACGTGGGGCCATCAAAGTAGTGCTCGTCCCCCACCGTCCCTGCTTTCTGGATCCGCCACTAATAGCATTTTTACAGTTTCACCTATGAATGGTATTTTGATCACAGAACTGAAGTAGTGAAGGAAGAGCCGGAAGTTCCAGGATTCTGGCTACCAAGGATAAAATTTTATAAGGTAAAAACTGAACGCCTGCAAGCTTAAAGCTGAAACCAATAGTTTTCGATTTTTTTCATCCTTCAAATTTTTTGCCATTCAAATTCGAGGCCACAGAAAATGCCCTTGCAAAAGAATCTAAAACTATATTTTCCTTAGAGTTTTTTTTTCATGGCAACGTAATTTGTGTATCGTGTATACAGTCAGAAAATGTATGTGTGTGTGTGGGAGGGGGGGACTTCACAAATGTGGGCTTCTCTGAAAGTTATTAAGCTGCACTTCCAGTTGTAAGTGCGAATAGGAGACTTCACCATCCAACCCTCAAATTTAAAATAACATATGGAGGGCGAAAGAAATGACGCTATGCTGTTGAAATTCACAAGCAAAAAAAATGTTGCCTCCTCTTCCCCACCAACTTCTGGATAATTGTTTACCCTCATACTTCCGGTCCTCTTTGATCAGATTCATATCCTCTATGGAAGACCTCGTGATGCCCCACTCCCCCCAGAAGAAATGCTCAAGAACCACAGTATAGAAACATAAAGATTTGAGGACATACCCAACAACCATGACACCGACGGAACGTCCAGTCGCTTTTTCTGATTTTTTAAGTAGTTGGAGGAGAGGGTACGTATGGTAACTATTGGAAAGGGTGCAGGAGCTGTTTAATTAAACTATTAAAAAAAAGTTCAAACGTGTGCATCCTTTGAGATATGTGCTGGTTACTACAATATGCAGTTTTTTTTTCTTTGTTTTTTTTTTTAGAATTACACAGGAAGCAGAAGATTCCCAGGTCAGGCCTGTAGTGTCTGGGAAGAAATTGGGGCATTTTCCTCTTCAACAGAAGGTTTTTCCCGCTTTCCCTAACCCAGAAGAAAGAACAAAACTCTTTTGGAGGGGTGCTTTTTGGGCGTGAAATTTGCAATCTTACCCCAAGTTCGCTCCCCATTCGCTTGGAGAAGTTTTTAAGCTACGGGCCTGGATCAAGTACACCCACTAATCAGAATAAAAGGATTCGACACTACACTGGACCGTGGAGACTGAGTATGGTAGTTGTGTGGTTGTGTTGCATTTAAAAGGCAACAAACGATAATCATTTACAAGGCTGCAAATCAAACACCAATAGCCTTTTTCAACCTAGCGGAGGACTGCAAAACTATTTCATGATAAATTCATTCAAAAGGAAATATGTACTAATAATTTAATTTTCGTACATTTTATGGCACTAAAGGAGTGCAGATAAATTTACTCGAATGGCTTTAAACGTTCGCGATGAAATGTAGCGCAAAATTCCTATAAATGTGATGCTCGCAAGCTACAACTTTCCGAACCGACGAACTTGTTGTATAATTAAATGCCGTACCACAGGTTCTATATCTGTCCCGACATTGTCATTTCTGTAGGCGTCGTTTATGCAAATTCGAACTTCGATTGTTGCGAAAGTTGTTGAAAAGAGTATTTAACTTTGAACTTGAAACACGAATACGTGACATTATTAAATAACTGGTTTTACTCGTTGGCCGTTACCACATGCAATTCGCGGAGCTTTCTCGGTTTCATTCGAATTTATTAAATGGAACACTGCCGATACAGCAGCCTTCATGATAGAAAAACTATTCTGAAAATGCATTGCCAGAGAAACGTATTAAACAATTTTGTTTTCGAGTGCAACGCTGGTGCAAACGAATGTAAATAATATTTTGATATATTTTACACTGTTATTGGGCACCCTCTTACTGACATTAAAATTTTCCAGAAATTAGAGATGTACCTCGGAACAGGAGGGAAGGGGGGAGCTTAAACGTTGTTCAAAATCTGTCTTTTCTAAAGGCAAACTGAAAGACCTGGAATTCGCAACCAGAAAAATCTTCGGTCCTGAATTTGTTCACATCTGCCTCCCAGTAATAAGTGGAAGCCTCTTCACGGTCACACAGTACCACGGGCCTGAAGACACTTTTCTAGAATGATGAGTTAGAAAGCATGCACATTATTCCGGGTTTCGTTTTTCACACTTTGTAGGATATTTCCATACTCAAAGATACCAATGAGGAACTGCGTTTTGTTGTGTTTCACTTATTTCAGAAAATAATTTAAAAAATAAATATTAATTAATAAATAACTAATAGAACTTTTTGACTATAGATGAGTGCATACGCGGCAAATCGTGGGCAGACTTCTAAAATTTTCCAAAGTTGGAAAATTCAGCGACATTGACCACCGTTAGCAACTCGGGTCGCTAGTTGACAAAATCAGATAGGCAGTTACAAAAATTTTTTAAGTATTGACTTTTTTTAAATTTTCATTCTAATTCATTTGCTTGTCGATTCCAAAAATGTCTGTTACAGTCAGTTGGGGGGGGGGGTACAAAAATTTGAATTTCGAGGCTCCTTTTTATTAACTTGCTGAATACTCAGTTTTCATTTTTATTAATGGGGGGGGGGGATTTCAACTGATACTGTGTACCTCTCGACGAGACTTACTCTGATATGTCGAAGCAGTACATAAAGGCTACATTTGATAACTCGATAATCGTTAGCGTCATATTCGAGCTGTAGTACACGACTTCATTCCTTAATTTTATTCGAGAACAACGATTTTTTGTAGTTTCGGCATGTTTTGGTAAAATAGAATTTTTTCCCTTGGTCCTGTTTCTCATGATTCGAACTTTCTTTTCACTCTCACTGATTTCGCCCTCAAGGAAAAAAAGTGCCCAATGCCGCGAAATCCGGTCTCTAATTCGTATATACTTAGATACTGGAGAGCGTAGAAACCGATTTTTGGCTCGATCCTTTTGTCAAAGACTCAAGCGAAAGATTCTAGGGGTTGGAGTGGGGGAGGGTCAGGTGTGAACTTGCATGACGTACTTTAAATAATTTGCGAACGTGAACTCCCTTTTTTGGTAAGTTTTAACTTGAGAACAATGGTGGATGAGAAAGGAAGGAGTATAATTCTTGCTTATCTCGAAGAAAATTCGTCATTTCGGATAAGAGACCTCCGCAATCTTTTCTCCTCTAATAAAAAATACTTCCTGTACATTTTCACTTCAATAAGATAATAATTAACCAAAGGCACCAAGGCTATGAAGTTTGTATGGAGGTACTCCGTCAGACCAGCACGTTTACACCGGTGGCCTGCCACTGCACTACACCGTGATATGACGTTCGACATTAACACACTATCAGACCGCCGCTCTTTTTACGCGTTGAAAATTATAATCTTTCAAAAACAATTCAAATGGAATAGTACTCAGATGAAAGTATAAAAAGAGCTACATTCTTGTAATAAAATTCCATGTCAAGGCCTGGTTTTCAGTTTGAGATGCTCTTGAGGTACCCTTTAATGACACCATGTTCTAAGAGAAACTACTCAAATATTTTCAGCTTCAACATAAAAATGTACATCAAAGCAAAATTGCCAAACCGGTTATAAAAAAATTTTCAACAATTTATGGTATCTTAATAAAGATTGTGCTATGAATGTGCCGTGTTTTCATTGTTTTATTCTCGTGTTAGCAAAGATACATGAAAGAGGAAATGGCCCATCCAATTTTTCAAAATGATGAAGTTCACGAAGTCAGGGAAGAAAGGGAAGACGGGCTTGAAAAAGAAAATCTTAAAATTCGACGGTCTGAAAAACTTTGTACAAAAAAATAAAGTCAAATATAGAAAAGAAAAGGAAAACTTCCGCTTGACTTAGTGAATAGAGACTTAAAATTTCAATGGAATTTCTGAAATTAAAACCGCATGTGGACCAAAAATACTGACTATAATAAAGCAAGGGGAAAATTCAGATACTCAAGAGTGGTCAATGACACTGCTGAGCGCGGTGTAAAGTTGATGGAAGAGTTTCAAACTACGTTTAAAAAGACGAAAACCAAAAGCAGTATGTTGGCACGCGACTAAAGACAAACTAAATATTCATTATCTCACTCGCGTTTCTTGTAAATGTTACTCAATGTTTACCCTTGATCATCGACGTAGAAACGAAGGGGGCTGGGTTAGAAGCTTCCCCCTCAACACCGTCAAGAATAGCATTTCAGAATGTATTTTAGCGAACTAATTACAGCAATAAGATGACAGAATATGTGCAGTAACAACTACTTGACCCCCCGCCCCCACCCATTCCTCAAATACTGAGTCCTCCTTTCTACGCTAGTGCCCTTGATATTCATGTATCTGCCTACGAATTGTCTAAAATTACAATTAGCAATATCCAACGTTAAGCAGTGCAACAATGGAGACGTCATCATTCCAAAGTCCAGACACAAACCTACAAAGTACACAGCTCAACAAATCTAAATTTGTTGTAATTCTCCGGATAGTGAATAGATGCTTGTAGAAGTATTTTCAACGCTGATTCCGATTCCAAGCTTCATTTTTTGGAAAGGGCTCGATGTTTTCATTCGTTTACTGGGAATTTTAATATGAAGAGTCCAGGAGAAACAAGCTAGGTCGCTTTGCGACCTAGTACTAGAGTCGACCTTTCAGCTGAAGTCTGGGTGGCTATTCCAGTAACCAATTTCGAACAAAAAGTACGATCGCACTCAGACGCTGTTAAGTTTGAGAGAACCAACCAGCAAAATCTGTTTTTTGAGAACACGTGATTCTAAGTTCAAGAGCTATGTAGAAACTATAAGACATAGCGTTTACTGATAAGCTTTGATCAACGTGAGTACACATTTTTGAATTGGGGGCCCAATTCTGGAAAATTCTACTTTTTACGCTCTTTCCAACGATACTAATAACTCATTTTGTTTACAAAAATGTCAGTTGGTTCACGCCGACCCTAATTTCAGCAAGAATCATACACAATATTACAAACCTCGCACAAAATGAACTCCTTTCATCGATTCCTTATGTTGATACCTCGAGTCACTTTTGCTGAGACTGTAAGCACGATGTAAAACCATCTTCCTATCTTTTTCTTTTGTACACAATTACGTTCACTTTTACATTTAAAACCACAAGCGCCACTGTCAAAGCAAACGCGATTCATTCGCGTGTATCTCGAACTTCAATTGATAAGAAAAACAAACCATTGGCGTCACGCAGATTTATTTTTTCCATTGTATATGGCTCGGCTGCGCCGACCCTAAAAAGGGCTAACTGCATTTTTTTCAGTATTCGGTTATGGTTGGTAAATGTAGCTCTTGAAGAGTAGAATTCGATGAACTACTCAAACGAGGGAGAAAAGGGCCCCGTTACAGCCGAAAACGCATTTGAGGTTATTGCATATTGGGAAGTACGGGCCCATCTCCACCGACAAAGTGGAAGAAGGGGGAAATTGAAAAATTGGTTGTTAGCCCTTTTCTTCCCTGAACTCTTCATATTTGTACTTGGAATTCCAGAAGCGTTATGTTGGTCACACTGAGTTAACATTTAAGGAGGTATACGCAATATGCGCACACGCTACCCGGTGATACTGCGGAGCTCGCTGAAAGACGCTCGTTTTCGGCTGTAGAGTTGCGCGCATCTTCGGTGACCTTACTTACGCCCCACCCTGTAGTTACAGTGCGTCCATTTTGCGTACTTCAGAATGATCAGACAAAGGGAACATTCAGGGAATTTTTGTAGAATCTTTTTATTCCGTTTGAAATAAATCGGGCCCTAAACGAAAAATAAAGCTCGGCATTGAATTCAGCGTTCAAAATGCTTCTAGAATTATCTATTGATCGGAGAATTTTTACCTGCTGAGTTGTGTTATTTATTTTCATATAACTAGCGTACTCGTAGTTTAATAGTAAATAGCATTTAAAAAACTTTTTGAGAACACAAACATTCATGTAAGTACAGATACTAAATCAATAACATGTATGTTGTTGTGTCACTCCGCCATTATCCTCAGGTATTATAATGACATCTCCCGTCACTTCACGGTATTGCCTGACGGAAGGCTGCCGAGCGCGCCGCGATGCACTGCGCTCATTATCGGACAGCACTCCATGAAATTTTGGGGCCTTTGTGTCTCCGGTTAATACTATCATAAACGGGTGAAATTTTAAAGGGAGTATTTTTTACTGCAAGAGAAAGATTGCGGGAATCTCCTCTTCAAATTTCTGAACTTTGGAAATAAGGATCCGCTGAAGTCATATTTAAATCCTAGTCAGTAAGTCAAGCCTGGTATTGTTTGTCCGAAAAAAGATTCTACAGCCTGCATCCCGACACAATCAGATTTTTATTATTAAGAAATAGAAAAGAAAAGAATTCTAGATTCCAAGAATTCGATCCCGTGGCGCTTAATTGTAGAACATGCTCACATCAGAGAAGAGAAAATTTTTATACATTGTCCGGGGGTGCATATACAGATACTGCACCAGAGCGAAAATTTAGATTTGAAATAATTCTATCAAGGTTTTGGCTAAATTTCGTCCGCAATTCCTGGCATGTCGTCGCACAACACCTTGTATTTTCATGTCACGTAGAGCCAACTGTTTTCGATCACGAAAGTACACCCCAAATTTCTCGAACATACCTACTGAGATATACGAGTACACAGGACTTGGTATTACCGAAACGCTCTTACAATGAAGCTCATTTTGGATCTAGCATCGAAAACTCGCAGGGTGCCATCGGGCTGTGTAACGATTCTCCTTAAAACTGAAACTACACACGAACCGTACCCGGGACTTGAACATCAACCGCGTTAATCGCCTACATATTTCGGTTTAGGCTACACCGTACACCCAAGCACGAACATGATCCGACATTTGAAGCGAAATTAAGCTGGGATGTAAACACGTATGACAGGTCTTCGGCATTAGCCCAGACCGAGAGCGCTGTTGTCAATTTGTTAAGCTCGAGCCGCCATTAATGCTATTCGATATTTTCGACGAGAAGTTTCAGATTCTTGGTACGACTTTTCTGTATACACATCCGGCGATAGATACACAGATACACGTATACAGGGTGTTTCACGAATAGGTTCTCCCTATTTTTTCCCACTACGATGTCGGATTAAGATGGGATACACGGGTATCTTCCAAGACTTAGTTTATATTAGAACGACCCCCCCCCACACACACACACACGGATGGAAGGCAACGACGTGCCACCAACTTCAGAATTCTGAATAGAAGCACATCAAGCAAATCAACGAAACAAGGGCATTGTTAGTGCCTAAATTAGAAAACTTAATCAGATTAGATCCGACCCGGATCTGAGCTCTGAATTAGATTTTTTCTCCTTCTAACAAGCTAGTTTAAAACTGCCGAAGATATTGAAAAAAAAAAAAAGAAAGAAAGAAAGAAAAAAAACCTGAAATATGAGGTTCTCGGACCGCTGAGCTCGAAAATTTTATCGAATTTTAATCAGGTTCCGATTTAGGCCCAAAACACCAAATTTGAGTTCTTTAAATGGGCCAATTTGGCTTCGCTGAAATAGGGATTTTTGAGGTCACTAACGAGTTCGACAGTTTTATCAAATTTTGATCAGATTTCGCTTAGCGTCTCAAAACCTAAATCTGAGTGCTTCAAATAGACCAATTCAACTTCGTTGAAATAACTAAAAAGGTACCAGAATAGGAATTTTCGAGGTCATTGAGTCCGGAAATTTTATTAAATGTTTGATCCGAATCCGATTTAAGCCCTAAGATTTAAATTTGAGTCATTCAAATACACCCATTTGCAGGAGCGTAACCAGAAACTAATTTGGGTATGGGCCAAGAAAATCAGTTCAGGACTACCTTACTCAAAACTGTGATGGCGGTGAGGGAGGAGTGGGGGTGGGGGTCAGAATTTTCTTGTAACCAGAATGGAAACATTTCAGTTGGGAATTTAAAGCATTTTTCTTGTGAAAATTCCTACTTGAAGAAACTGAAAAGTGGCAAAATGAAAGTCAAAAGTCAATGTTCACGTGTTCCACGGGGTACAGAGTTCAAATTTCAAGAATCAATATATCACAAAAAATCAGTATTTATATTAATTGGGAGATCTATCTGGCTCCACGGTGTTTTTCTTTCGAGAGTAAGAAGATTCTGTCATTTTTACCACAATAACCTATTCTTGAACGTTTTATTTGAATACATGAACTATTGAACAACACAGTATCGCGCTTCTCACTTATGAAAATTTGACAATATTTTTTGAGCTATGATTACGTTTAAGAAAACAGCCGAAAACTAATAATTTTTGGACCATTTTTAGAGGCATATTCGAATAAATTCTTCCCATGTTATCTAATATCAAGCCAAAAAAAGAAAAAAAACATCTTAAAGTTGGTCTTCGACTTTTATAAGGCACTTTTAACTGCTCAACTCATTTTAAGTTGCGTTACCACATTTTTTATGTCTATCATCAATTTTACTTTCTTTTTTTCTCGAAAAAGTAGTGTTCTCTCATTACAATTTGTGTAGCTAATTCCCATTTTCACTTCTCCAGGTTTTCTGCGGATAGGCCAGTCCGAGGACTAAAATGCTTTTCAAAGAGGTTCGAGCCCACCCAACCCACCAACTGATCACGCCCCAGCCTATTTGACTGCTCTGAAAAATTGAATAAGCGATCGAAATGGGGGTTTTAGGTTTTTTTCCTCGAAGAGGAGCAGCTTGTTCTTCTTTTTATGAAAAGAAAAAAACTGCTCCATATCTTTATTTCTTAAAGGAAAGAGAACGTGTTCTTTTTCTCTAAGGAAGTGAAGAAAATTATCCCTTTCTTCTGTTTCCCCAATGAGCAAAACCATTCTTTTTCTTCGAAAAAAGAAAAGAAATTTTTTTTGGTGAATGTAAAGTACTTGTCGTTTCTCTTTAAATAAAACAAGACTGTTTTCTTTATTTGAAAGAAAAGAAAGACAATTATGTTTTTCTGTACGAAAAGAAACAAGTTTGCAGTGAAAAAAATATGTATTTTGTGACAGGCTCTAATCTAACGCGGACCGTTTGGTTTCCTCGAGTCAAGTTAATTTTGTCAGATCAACATTTTAAGTCCGTATTCAGAGTAATAAATTAAAACAAGATCACAAAATCTTAATGAGTTTGTACAAATTTAACGATCCAGAAAAACTCTCTTCCAGTACTTCATTCAATTTTTCGCTGAAGTCAAATTGGCTTCATTAGTGAGGGAAGAGTTTCTTTTCCTTCCTTGCGGAGAGAATCAAAATCCTTCTCATTTCGGAAATGGAAGAGATTATTCACCTAATTTTGCGGTACAACCCATAAATTGACCTTTTGAAAGAAGAAGAAAGCGTATTCGGGGTCAAAGTTGGGATTAGATTAAAATTTTGACTGCATTTCTATATATTCCAATATGCTGTTCAATTTGTGAATCGATCAATTTTTTCCACCTGAAGGAGTGGAATTTAAATTTTAGTGTTGAAATTGTGGTTTGATTTCAATCATTTATTTCGATTTTTAAAATAAGCGACACGAAAATTCCTTACTCAACTTGGTTTGATTTCCTAAGCTGAATCAATTTTGACTACTTGAACTCGTTGCCCAAAGAGAAATTCCGGACCTGAATTCCGAGGAAACGTGGCTCAGAATGAAAGAGAGCCTAGAAACAGTGGCAAGGATGGTACCAAAAACCAGCCAAAACGAGGAAGGAATGGATCACGGATGATACATAGAGGACAATCGAGGAGCGGAAAGCCCTGAAGGGAAAATTGCAGGATGAAAGGAAGAGGAAGCTGTACGAACAGAAAAGCAAGGAAGTCAGGAAAAATGCCGAGAAGATAGAAATAGGTATACCGAAGGGATCTACGAAGAAATCGGGAAACGTCAGCTCAAAAACGAGATCAAAAGACATGTTACAGAAAATCAAAAGGATCACATGGACCTTTGAAGCGAAAGCTCTACCTCTGAAATTCTGACAAGATCAGAGGAAGTCAAAACGAGATGGCGTGAATACTGTGAGAACGATGGCGGACGAAACCGGAAATGTTGAACCGAGAGACGAAGGGCCAGGCGGCGAGGCGGAGTCAGATATCCTATACTATTGTAGATCGAAGCAGCAGTCAAGAAACTGAAAAAGGGTAAATTAGTAAGTGCAGATGGCATAGTTTCGGAAATGCTGATAACAGCATCGGAGGAAAGCACCAAATTACTACACATCATATGCAACAAAAATTGGAAAGAGCAGAAATGGCCGAAGGACTAGATTGCTTCAAAGGATCAAAATCGGACTGCTCAAACTACAGAACAATGTCCCTATCACACGCGAGCAAAGTTTTACCCAACATCCTGCACGAACGGATTAAGGCGAACATCCTCCCACAGATACCGCCAGAACAGGCTAGTTTTGTCCCCGGCTGAGGCACGAGAGAGCAAATTCTCAATATTCGCCAGGTTATGTAAAATCTCGGGAGTTCAATAAGCCAGTATAATTATGCTTCATCGACTACGAAAAGATGTTCGATAATATCAACTGGCGGATACTCTGGAGTTGTTTAGAAAAACTAGGAGCACCAAAGCACCTGATTGCTCTGCTTCAGAGCCTATACGAAGACAATTCTGCTCAAATGAGAGTAGGAGAACTCACGCTGCACTTCAAACCCGCCAAGGGAGTA
Source organism: Acanthococcus lagerstroemiae (assembly GCA_031841125.1). NCBI lineage: Eukaryota > Metazoa > Arthropoda > Insecta > Hemiptera > Eriococcidae > Acanthococcus > Acanthococcus lagerstroemiae. The sequence goes on along the minus strand of CM063108.1, from coordinate 33,778,872 downwards.
CGACAGGGATGCATAATTAGCCCCACCTTTTTCAACGCCTATGGAGAGTTGGTTATGAGAGAAACCCTGGATGGATGGGAAGGAGGAGCATCGCTAGGAGAGGAATGAATATCTGACCTCAGATGTGCAGACGATACCACTCTGCCAGCCATAATGATAGAAGAACTGAGAGAACTGCTGAAGAGAGTAGCAGCTAGTGCCGCGGCAGGCCTGAGAATAAAGAAGTCCAAAACTAAAATTATGATTGTCGACCGTACGAATGACAACCAACCAGGGATCACAGGTGTGGATGGAATAGAAGTAGGGCAAGACATCACATACTTTTGGGTTCCATGGTGTCCAACCGAGGCGGCTCAGAAGAAGAAATAAGAAGAGCGGCAATCGCAAAAACAGCAATAGGAAAGCTCAATCGAATCTGGAAAAGTCATGATATCACAAAACACATCAAGCTGAAAATAATCAAGTCCCTGATTTTTCCAACCTATTTGTATGCAGCAGAGTGCTGGGCAGTGAAAAACGCTGACATACAGCGAATTGAGGCTTTCGAGATGTACTGCTATAGACGTATGCTGAGAATCCCATGGACCAAGAAGAGGACGAATGCGTCGATACGCGAAGAACTTGGCGTGAGAGATAGACCCAGCACAGTCATCAGGAGACGCATTCTCAGTTACTTTGGTCACGTAATCAGAAGGGACAATCTGCAGAAACTGACTGTGCAGGGAAGAGTAGAAGAGACCACGGAAGGTCACCCACAAGATACATAGATTTAACACGGAAAATCACTGGCACGACGATGGAATCATGTACTAGGACAGCCGAGGACAGAGACAACTGGAGAAGCCTGGCTGACTCTGTTACCTGATCACGACACCCCAAACCGGGCGAACGAAGAAGAAGAAAAAAAGCTGTGTAGTAATAAAAAATAATAGGGTTTCAAGATACCCTGTCGTCTCATCATGATCCGACTTCATAATAAAAAAAAAATAAAAAAAGTAGAGGAATCAATTCGTGAAACACCCTGTATGTCTATCGTGTATACACCATTACTCAATATCCATCGCTTCGTGTATAGTGTACACACAATTACTCGAAATCCACCATATCAGCCGTGCTTGTGCTGTTGCGCGACCTCGCCTCGACACCAGATCCAACTAGGAGCCCGATGGGAACAACGCGAACGGCTCGAAAGAAATTGAGTTTCTTGGAATAAAAGAAAGGAAGAATACGAAGAAAGAAAGGCGAGGAAAACTATCCTCACTGAAAATGGCTGAATGGAGGAAGGTACCCACGTGGTTACTCCGACCTTCGAGCTGCGAAAAACTAAACAACTCGTAGAGTCGTCGCAAACGAGAGTACGACGCCCCAAAATTTACGACACCAGCTAACTTTTTCATTTTTCCCCCTCATTCCTTCAATTCGTATATTATACCTTTTTTTTTGTCCGAGGAGGAGAGATTGTGGTTGCAGCCATAACCACGGCGGTGATCTACGATAGCTAAATTATCGTTGTCGGAAATTAATTTTTTGTAAAGGACAATGGCCTAATCCGAAATGTTCATTTAAAGCGCGTCCGAAACAGTCGTGCAGAAAAACAATTCGCGCCCGAGTACATAAATACATGATACGTCCGTGTGTACTTTCAGCTGTCAACGTTCCGAAAAATTTCTGTCCCAAGCCGAACGATGACCAGTCGTTAAAATTATTACGTATGTAACGAGTGTCGCCGGATGTAATAAGTTTGACGTAGCCGCGTTCCCGTTTTATTTGCCAAAAAATTGTTCCTCTAATTTACCGGCACGGCTAGGTATGTGTTTGTAAGACTGTAGGTACTTTCCACGTGTATATCGATCCGGCTGCTTCGGAAACTGGAGCCAAAAACAACATAATTTTGCGGCGCTCCAAGAATGCCGAATACAAGGATGGGGCTGGGGAGTATTATGTATAGGCTTCGTGTAGAAATTTATTTTTACGGCAGCAGCCACGATGCCTCGGAAATTTATGTTTGCTTTCTACAATGTATACGGGCTAGATTGTCGGACAGAACAGCCATTCACTGTGGGTATCCGCTGGCGGGTTCAATGATTCTAAACATATTACATCTGATTCATGATTGCCAGATGGTATTCGATCGATCGAGTTCCACTCGGGGTGTCTCAAAATGAATGATGCTCCTTCAACCGAACAAGCAGGCAACTTATTCAAACGACATGGAGATACGTTTCCGTAGGGCTATTTCAGAAGGTGTCAAAATATGGGGCGTATCGAAAACATCTACAATTTATTTAACCAATTAATTTTATTTCGTTCTTCTTCTGCTTCAAGACAGATAAATTTTGGACCTTTCTGCGGACAAAACATAATTCCGACAACCAATGAAAAAAATTATCCGAATCATTTTAATAGGGAGTTGACTTAAGATTTCAGTTTGGTTCATAACTGAAATCTTTTCACAAAAGGAGGGAGAGTGAGGTCGTGAGCACAGGTATTACGAGCTGTGTCCGTGTGGATGGTCGAAGATTCAAGAGAAAAAAACTGAAAGACTAAACGATTTTGATATTTGGCCGACTTGTGTCAGAAATACCGACTACATGAGCCGCCAAAACCAAACAAAAACTACAGAGACTTACCGGAAACTTCGGACTTCTCGGTGCAAACATTTCAAATGCAAGCAAGAGCAAAAAGAAAAAATTCAACGATTTTTACAGTTGCCGGCTGATGTTGAAAATGTCAAATACATACAAGACTGTAACTTAACGCAAACTCACCAAATCAAATTAACGAAAACTGCCGATTCGATGATACAAACATTTTTTATCCAAGCAAAAAGAAAAAAGATTACAGTTCACGATAAATAATAGGGTTTTTTCCTCATTAAAAATTTGAACGTGAACGTTTGGATTCGAAGTAGGAATATTAACAAGTTCACTCGTTCACTGTAGACAAGGCTGTTTGTTAACCACAATAAAAAGCATAACAATGCTCAGAAGACTTTGATTCTGGTTATTGAGATGGTTAGATTCGCTTCTTTGGGTATCTAATCCAAAGAAGTATAGCCAGATGAAAAGGTTGCTTCCTGTGCCGACTGTTGGTTTCCTGTCGGGGTTTTCCTTCCCTTAGTCGAAGGATCCAGTTTTAAGACGCTGGATACTCACTTCAAACTGTTATAGTTTGCCCGGGACACTGGGTTTATAAGTGAGTTATCGGTGGTCTGTGAGATGGACCAGCAGTAATTGCTTGACGGGATTTAATGGAGTGTTGATTTCGGCAGTCAACACACCTCCGCTTCACCACCGATAGTTGGGAGTTCTAAGATAATGAAAGAAATAGAAATAGATACTCACCTTCTACGAATTATTCGAAGAATCTACGAAAACAACAAGTTCCAAGTAAGAACAGAAGGCGTCTCAACAACGAAGAAAATTAACCCTGGAGTAAGACAAGGGTGTCCCCTTTCGTATGTCCTATTCAACATATACTTCGTTAAAATGATCAAAGTATGGAAGAGGAAGAGCCCACAAGGAATTAGAATCGATAACTCTTCAATCACTATACTTTTCGCAGGCGACCAAGTAATCTTCGCAAGACCTTCAAAAATCGGTCTTTTGCCTAGAAAAGGTTGCGGAAGAATACGGAATGAAGATATCCGCCAAAAAATCAAAGATCATGGCCTTCAAAGGAAAACTGCCTGTGAAAACTATGATCTAGAACAAGTAAGCTCCTTCAAGTATCTAGGCTGCGAAATATCGAACCAAGGCGAGATAGACGTAGACGGAAAAATCTCCAAATCTCTCCGTGTAACAGGAGCACTAAACAGAGCCCTGCCACCAAAAAGCGTTCGGCCAGAAACACGACTGCGAGCCTATAATATATTAGCCCAACCAACACTTCTGTACGGCAGCGAAACATGGGCCCTAAGAAAAAACACAAAGAAGAGATTGACAGCGGCAGAGATGACATTTATGAGACAGCCCGCAGGATACACGAGGCTAAACAAAAAGAAAAACGACGAAATACTAAAGGAACTAGGAGCCGAGCCGTTAATAAAGAGGATCAAAGACTATCGGAAAAAGTGGAGACAGCACGTGAAAAGAATGCCAGACAATCGCTCACTAAGAAAGGCAAGGAACTAGTGGCGTAGCTCCGGGGGGGGGGCACACAACAAGGTTTTCAAAGGAGAAAAAGTTGAAAATTGAAATATTTTTTTAAAAAACGCTGATATAAGAGGACTATGTGAGAATATTGGGGGCACGTGCCCCTCGTGCCCCCCACCCCGACGCTACGCCACTGCATGGAACTACACCTCCACAGGCAGAAGAAACATAGGACTGCCGGAAAGGAAACTGATCGATACATCTACTAGTGGTTCCCAGGGGACAGATTCAGCTACAGACAGTCCTGTCTATGCTACATAGTTCGATGATGATGATGCTCAGAACAAATGAAAATGAATCAATGCAAAGACATTTTGAGCGAATTGTGAGCACAACAAATCGCCATTCATTCTCGGTAACGCATACTGAGATGACTGTGGAATGCAGATTGATGACGAAACGGAATGGAAGAGCGTTTTTCCAAAACGTGATAAGCCACATTTAGGAAATTTACATACTCCACGTTCACAGGCGCAGCAAGTGATATTCCTGCATTCGTGTACAGTATTTCGCCTATTTGCGCCTTAGAAGTAAAATAGCAAGTGTCTGTTTTGATTCTAATCTCTTCAGAGCCGGTCCGAACAATTTTTATTGGGGGGGGGGGGATAAAAATGCCGAATTTGCGATTAGAGCGCGCCTGTATGCTCTGGCTATGGCTACATCGACTGGTGCCAGCAGCCACCTTCTGTCTACAACCGTATTCCGTCTATGACCATGTGAAATGCGGAGTCGTTATTTTCGTCCTTCCAAAACATACTCGAGTCCTACTTCTTATCAGGGCTTCAGTACTTCTGTTTTATTGAGTGTTTTGAACATTACCTTTGTAAAGTATTTGCACGTATTACATAGCATAATAAAATGAAAATTGACTTGTCTCGTATTTAGTGTTCTAGTTGCCTCGTATTTTGGTCTATCTGTCTCGAGTTATGGTCTAACATGATGTACTTTTCCCCCTACAAAAGGCTTTCTGAAGACAATACTTAGGTATTATACTCCAAAAGTGGAATATGAGCAAATTTTCCAAATAAGTCCTTGAATTATAATTTTTGACCTCCCTCTTTTTCACGCACTGAAGTTGGAGTAATGGTTGTAACGTTGGTTTGTTTAGGAATGACCTGCTCTCTTCAACGCAAAAAGAGCACAAACAAAATTAATATCCTCACCCGACCGCATCAAACAGTTTTTGAGATTTTCATGTCTTTGCTTTGGCATATGAATGAAATACTTCAAAAAACGTTACTTTAAAGCGTTACTGCCTCACGAAAGAAAAAAACGTTACTTTTTGAGCGTTACTTACGATATTCTTTCCTAACGGAGTGAAAAGCTTTTCTTCGTTCTTCTACTGAAATTAGGCGGTTAAAATGGTCATTTTACCCAAAACTGCCTCCGTAACCTCAACTTGTTTCTCTTTCTTTTTAAAAAAATCGGTTATGCTACAGGGCTGTTGCATATATACTCTCGATATTCCAGATTAATTTTCCATTTTTTTTTTTCATTCATCTGAGCAGTGCATGAATATAAAATGCTGCAAGTTCACGTGGACTACGTAACGCAATCTTCTGCTTTGGCACTAGACAGCCAAATCCGCGAAGAGTTTTTGGCGTGCAGTGTTCTGCGATGTACAGTAAAAAAGTTATTAATGTTTACATTCTCGAAAAATGATTGATTGGATGTCACCGCTGTTGTACAAATAAAACATTTTCGACTTCTTCCCTTTCCTGACATTCTTTTGCACTTTGCGACGGCGGAAAAGAGAAGAAATGTGAACCACTTCGTAGGTACTTCGCCTTCGCTGTCCCCAAGCCACACTAAAGATATGCTTCGATGAGCTTTTCAAAAAGACATCGACGAATATAAAATGGGAGAGAAAGAAAAAAAAAGAAGGAATACTATGCCGACCGCTTCGACGATAAGGTTTTCGGTAACGCCTCTGCGTACCTGGAAACAAAACTTTTTAACGTTTATAATATAATTTTCTTCGCTAAAAAGCTGGCCTTGCCCACTTCAATTCAAAATTTCAATCAAACGTACTATAACTGTATAAAAAGCAGGCGAAATCCACGTTGTACCCGTTTTCGATCAAGTGTCGTCATAATTCGGCAACAGCGATGCCATAAACTAATGTACATCCGCGTCACGGCAAATACAAGGGTTTCGTTTTAATATCGAAAAAAGAGAAAACTAAAAAAAAAAAAGGAAAAAAACTCGTAATGTTTTTATAGCTGATTCTCAAACTACCGGTTCGTCCGGGATTCGAATGGACGTATATTGTATTTCAAAACACAGTAAACAGTATACGGTTGTCGATATGTACGACAAAAAGTTTTTCCAAAGGCCCAGGTGAAGACGTTCGACGCAATTCACCCTTTTACGATCGGAATCATTCGGCTATTTCAGGCGATCGAGGCCAAGAGGAAGACAGACAGAGTGAAGTTTAGTGTACACGAAGGCGGTGTATAATAGTAATCGTCTCATAAAAAAAAAAAATTATCGCCTGAGCCGGCCAAATGTCGCAATAGAGGAACTTTCACGCCGACAGTACCTGCGCACCATCGATAAACAATAGCAACGACTTCGAATGCCCACTCAGTTCAAACAAAATGAGTAGTCAACTCGACGATATTGTATTACGGCGCTCATTGACGTCGATGCTTGACCTATCAAACGTCAAGAAATTTAAGGCCATTAAAGACAACAGCCGTTCGAGTTCCCACGACCGGATTCAGCTACACAAGAGCCACTCACACTTCACCATCCGAAGAGCATGGAGGACGAAAACAGCAGCCCGGAAGCTCGCTCAGTGATCTGTGTTGAGAGAACAGAGACACCCTGCATGTTTGGTCGTCTATGAAATTTGGCCTCAGCTGTCGACCCTCCCTGGATTGACTTTGATTCAGAACTCGTCGGTCGCACATGATCGGATCGAGCCACACTCACACACTTAGCATCCGAAGAACGCCGAGATTTGACGAATATATCAAGGGAAGTTCGCCGTGTCCTTTCTTGAAAGGACGGAGACAACTTGCTCATGGGGTCATCTATAAGCGTCGGCTAACACACATGAATTTCGACTCTATGCAGTAGGTTTCTCCCGTTGAAACCAACACACAACCTGACCAAGTTACACCTTATCATGTAAAGAGTACCGAGATCAGTGAAAATTGCAAATCTGATGCTAGTTGTGTTCTGTTTTAAGGGAATAGAAACAACCTACACCAGGGCTGGAATGACAATAGTATAACAGTACATTATTCCAGCTGCCTGTATTATCTTTGATATTAATGAACCATTACAGGGGTCGTTCCGTGGCGCAGTGCCCACCGTATCTTACGACAATTGATTCCCAGCGCCAGAAAACTAATGGTCGAGTTTCGGTTCTCACCACTCTCCAAATACCTGCACGTCCTATAAGTAAATACTCTAACGTGCATTCAATTTCTAACGCCAGAAAATTAACCAGGTGAATATTATAAGGTGAATCGAAAACGTAAACTGCAATAATATCTAACAAATTGAGAAGAAATTATGAAACGTACGTGAGAATATTACCGAGCAAATTGAAATTGAGTTCTCCCTGTAAGTTATTGTGTTAGTGGTGCATTTACTGCTGAGCAGTCTTTGACACTAAGTCCACCTGTAAGTTGTGGTGTTTGTAGTACATTTGGTGTTCAAACGGTACTTGACAGCGAGTTGACGGGTGAGGGGTATACGAAAACTTATCGCGGAAAATTTACCGTGCGAAATTGAACGCCATGAAAAATGCGCGCGTACATTAGAACTCGGAGTAAATTTATCGAGTGAAACAGATTTACCACACTTCACGCTCTTCATTTCTGCATGAACGCCTGCACAGGTCCTGCACTACTACAATTGTTGGGAGGTATAGGCAACTGGAAACTGATGCGACGCGATTCCACAATGGGATGCGGAAAGTTGGCTTCCTTTTCGGTCGACTCCGTTGAGGACGCCCCACCAATGTATCTTCCTGTGCCTCTTGTGGTATAAGGTATCACAAAGATTTTTGAAGATCTCTTCCACACCAGGTGGAGGCACTAACGCTTTCTTCAAAGACAGAGCGCACAGTATTTCGTACTGGAGGTACGCTTATGGCATTCATATTTTCCGCGCGTTCAATTTTCGCCCACAATGAACTTACCACGTTCAATTTCGCGCGATAAATTCACCGGGATACATTTTCCTGTTTCCACAGGTAAAAGTTCTCAAGTTGTATTCAAGTATGCTGACTACTAATAAAAAGCACTAGAAGCCGCCACACAAGCCGTCTTGTACTGATGTTGTACAAGTCGCCTCGCATGCCGCCTTTTAATGGCAGAACTGCCCTTATAATACAAGGTGGGCCATAAAGAACGCCTGAATTTGAAAGAATCAGAAAACAACAATAATGAATTGTTCCCAAACTAAAAACAAAAAAAATGCAACGTGCTTCCAAAGGTATGCCATTTTATATACAGTAGCAGTCAAAATGTCTCGGTAGTCAGGCAATGTGCGCGCGTGGTCTGTTGAAAACTGGACACTATTCAGCAAAAGGGAGCCAACTAGCAAAATCGGCTTTTTGAGAACACGTGATTTGAAGTCCAAGAGCCACGTAGAAACTATATGACATAGCGTTTACTGACAAGCTATTTTCATCGCGAGTACAAATTTTAAATCAAGGGGCCAGTTTTGAAAAATGCTAGTTTTTACGCTCTTTCCAAGGATACTAATAACTCATTTTGTTTACAAATGTTGGTTGGTTCCCGTTTTCTGAATAGTGTCCAACTATAGTAAGTATGAATCCATTATCACTATACAGCGAAAATATTGTCGCGACTATAAACTGCAGAGGCACAACCAGGTGCCCAACTGCAATAGGATTTTAAGATAGGTGAGTAATTTCCGTAAAACTGGTGCAGCGACAAAAAAATCGCCTGGTCGGCGGTAATCAATACGCGCAGCAAGCAACGTGAAAGGAGTGGAACAAGCTGTTATGCTTAGTCCGACATGCTCCGCCTGTAAACAGTTTCTCGCCCTGCGCATCACCGGTTGTACGCTACACGAAATTGTTTCTGAGGACCTTCATAATATGCATTCTCGCACGGCGAGAAACTGTTTACAGGCAGAGCGTATCAGACTACACATAACAGCTTGTTCCACTCGTTTCACATTGCTCGCATGTATATGAAGGTCTTCAGAAACAATTTGGTGTAGCCTACTACACGTGATGCGCAGGGCAAGAAACTGTTTATGGGCGGAGCGTGTCGGACTAGACATAACAACTTGTTCCACTCGTTTCAGGTTGCTTGCTGTGCATACTGATCGCCGCTGACCAAACGATTTTTTTTTTTGCCGCTGCACCAGTTTTGTGGAAATTATTCACACATCTTAAAATCCTATTGCAATCAGGCACTGTACTGTGCCTCTGCAGTTTAAATTCGCGATGATATTTTCGCTATATGGTGATAATGGATTCACACTTACTATACTTTTCAACAAACACCCGCACGTTGCCTGACCACTGAAACATTTTAACTGTTGATGTATATAAAATGGCATACCTTCAGAAGCATGTTGCATTTTTTTTTTTTTTTTTTTTTTTTTGCAAACAATTCATCATTGTTGTTTCCTGATTCTTTCAAATTTATGCGTTCTTTATGGCCCACCCTGTATTTTGGTGCTTCACTTAACTAACTGTATCATTATCTTGGCATCTTATGACTGACAATATATGTGTTTGTTCTAGATACTGTTAGATGATGCCTTCAAGAACCAAGACTAAAGCCACTGCAAGAACCCCATTTTATTTTATTGTTGATAATATAATAACTGATAAGGTTATCAGTCTTACAGCCAGTTTGATGCAGCTTTCCATTTTCCCCCATCTTGTGCAAGTTCTTTCATTTTGTAATAACATTTACATTTGACATTCTTGATTATCTGTTGAACATACTGGAATCTTTTGCCGGCCTACCCAATTCTTTCTTTCCACTTTTCCTTCTAGCAGCAGTTATACTATTCCTGGGTGCCTCAAATTAGGCCGTATTAGTTTATCTCTCCTCCTCTTCAGACAATATATTCTTATTATCTATTTTACCTTCTACTATGGTAAGTACTTCCTCATTTCTTACCTTATCTGTCTGCTGGATGCTAAGTATTCGCCTACAGCCCCACATCTCAAAAGCTTTGATCCTTCTCTTCTCTGGTTTTCCTATAGTCCAAGTTTCACATTTATACAAGGCTACACTTCAAACATAAGTTTTCAAGAACAATTTTTTGATTTCCAGATTTATTTTTCAATTGAAAAGATTTTGTTTTCAATAAAATGCTAATTTGGCGTGTACTCTACTACTAATATCCCTTTTACTCCTTCCATCATCTGTTCAATATTTACATTTAAACCATCATGCTCACATCGATTACATACCATTACTTTAGTTTTATTTTTATTTATTCTCACACGATATACACTATATTCAAAATTTACTCCATTCCCTTTAAAATATTTCCAAATCAATACTCCTCTCAGATAGTGAAACAATATCATCTGCAAACCTGAGCATCTTTACTCGCCCTCCATGTATAATGCACCTACTTCAAATTGGTTTTTCTTTTATTTCTTTTATGGCCTACTCTATGTACAGATTAAATAAAACTGGAGATAAAGAGCACCCCTGCCTCACACCTTTCTCTCTATAAGCCTCCCCTGTCTCTCCTTATATTCTTAATGTGGCTTTCTGTCCTTTATATAAGTTTAAAATAACTTGTCTTTCTTTAAATTTTATTCCTATCTTTTTTAGAATACCAAACATTTTATCCCATTCAACATTGTCAGAAGCTTTTTCAATATCAACGAATGCCATATATGTATCCAGTCCCTTTTTGAGTCTCCCATCTACAATTAATCTCAAAGCTAACACTGCTTTCCAAGTACCTCCACTTTTTCTAAATCCAAACTGATGATCTTCTAGTTCTGCATCTATTCTATTCTCAAGTTTCCTATAAATTAAGCTAATTAAGTATTTTTGACGCATGCGAAAGAAGGCTAATCTTCGATAACTTTCACACCCATCTGCTCCTGCTTTTTTTGGTAAGTTTCAATAGCACGCTTTCTAAAGTCCTCTGGCATTTCCCCTTTATCACAAATATAACATACTAATTTGTGAAATTTATCAAGTACATATTCTTCTAAATTCTGTAGTAATTCAGCTGGTATCTCATTCACTCCTGGAGCTTCCCGTTCTTTAAATCTTTCAATGCTTGATCAAAGTCACCTCTTCCAAACTAAGTCTCGTCGCTCATTTTCTTCCTCATCTTCCTCCCTCTTTATTCTTATCTCATCATCCCCATCACTACTAAATGTATAGTCCTTCTACATACTTTACTCACGTTTTCACTTTCCCTTCACTTGTGTAAATAAGCTCTCCCTCCTCTCCATTTTTACTTTTCTATAGGCCAAGTCTATTTATCCTTTATTCATAAACTCTTCTATCTTATCACTTTTTTCTTTAATCCATTCCTCCTTTACCTTTTTACACTCTCACTTTATTTCATTCCTTAACCTTTGATAAACTAATCTACCTCTTCTATCGTTTGCAATCTTTTATTTTCTTCGTTCATCCACATTTCCGAGGATTTCCTCCTTCATCTATGGTTTCTTTTCTTCTCTCTTAGTTTTACCTAGATTTACTTTTGCTGACTTTAATACTCCTTCCTTTCTTTTACCCCATTCTTCTTCCACACTGTTAATTTCCTGTGTTTTTTACCCTCTAATTCCAATACAATACTCTCTTGATATTTTCCTCTAATATTAATATGTTTCAACTTTTCGAATTCCATCTTTCTACCAAATTCTTTAATTTAAGCCTACGTTTCATTACTAGCAAGTTATGATCACTGTCAATATCGGGTATCGGCTCCCGGATAAGTTTTACTGAGTATTTCCCAAATTCAATAACAGACATCTTAAGCAATACAGTGCCATTAAAAAAGAATATTGGACGGAAAAAGTATCCTACTTGGTTCACATAAGAAATTATTAAAAAATTGAAAAAGAAATCCTCCCTACATAAACAGATCAAAAGGAAACCTTCTAATGGAGAGTTAAAGCAAAAATTCAGGCATATAAGAAAAGAAATCAAGGCTTTAACAACTAAAGCATGGTGTGGTGGGATGTATGGCGATGTACGCATGCCAAAGTGGCCCCTGAGACACCGCACCCCCGGCACCGGAAACTACCCTTTCGGGCATCGCATCAGTACCGAGGGGATAACAAATAAAGCACGGAAAACATATAAAATGCCTTAGAGGACAGAATGAAGTCTCAACCAAAAGAATTCTGGCGAGAGATTGCCAATAGGCAAAGTAGTAGGTCTGGCATAGAGTTATATGTATACCTTTGGTGAACAAATTTACACAAGTTCAGATATCACTGCGGAATCATTTGCAAACTGTTTTTCCAGTGTTTTTAGCGATAAAAATATAACTCAGAGTGCTAATGCGGTAGGGGTTACTGCAGGCAAGGCCTCATATCGGTGGGTGTGATCACTATCGAGGATATAAATCGTGCCACCTTGTGGCTCTGATTCCATTCCACCATACATATTTCGAGCTTGCTCACAGTTTTCAATTATGTACTCCCTTAGCTCATCTCTGCAATATTATCCTTGAGACAGGTATTTATCCAACAATATGCAAAATATCGAAAGTTATTCCACATTACAAGTCGGGCAAAATGAATAGAATAAAACATTATTGTCCCATCTCTCTAATTCCACTCGTGGCCAAAATTTTTGAAACTGTCTTGCACCAATATCTATACAATCAATCCAAACATATCTTATCTCCCTGTTAGCGTGGCTTTAGAAAGGGATATTCAGTATAGACAAATCTAATGAACTTCACATATGATGTCAATATAACCCTCTCTATGGGTGGGCAAATGGATACCATTTACATGGATTCTTCAAAGGCTTTTAACACTGTCAACTGCAAAATCTTACTCCAAGAACTGTGCAGCTTTGGCTTTTCAAAAGGTCTAATAATTCTATTTCACTCCTACTTAAATAATAGAATGCAGTTTGTCAAGAATGAAGGAGTGGCCTCTATATGTTACAAGAGTGTGTGTGTCAGGTGTTCCTCAGAGTTTGGTTTTGGGTCCATACCTATTCCTAATTTTTTTAAATGATATTTATGAAAAAATCCAAGATTCAAAATTATTGCTGTATGCAGATGATATGAAAATTTATAAAATTATAAAATCTCAAAATGATTGTGTTAGACTGCAAGAAGATCTTGACTCACTAGCTAAGTGGAGTAATAGTAATTTGTTACCATTTAATACTGACAAGTGTGAAAAAACGACCTTTTCAAGAAAAATACGTCCCATGTTACACGAGTATAAAATAAAAAAATATACACTTAGGGGTGTACATTTTGTAAAAGACTTAGGCATCATTTTGAATTCGAAATTATTATTCAATATGCATATCGATCACATAACTTTAAAATCTACTCGTAAAAGAATGGTTGGCTTCATAAAGAGAAATGGAACTTGTTATAAAAATTTAGAAACAATAAAAATTCTTTATTCTAGTTTTGTCAGATCAATATTGGAATTCTTCTCTGTTGTATGAGACTCCAAACTCAACAAGGTAAGGATAAAATTGAGAAAATTCAAAAAAGATTTTTGAAATACTTATATTGCAAAATCTTTACATATTATCCTTCTGAAATTGTATATGAGAACTTTTGGTTGGCTTTGAAATTATGAGTCTAAAAAATAGAAGATGTCTGGCAAAGTTGATCTTCTTGAGGGATGTTCTGAATAACGAAATTTTGGATTCCAACAACTTGACACACGTATTCGATTTAGGGTCACTACATTCAATACAAGAAATACTGATCTATTTGTAACATGCAGAGGCTTAGCATCAAGTGTGGACAATACTTTAGCATTATATGTATAATAATACTACCCCAAAAGACCCTGCGATCGACATATTCTTCATGAGATATTTCATCAATCATTAAAGTACTCGAGGGTACGTAGGTCCTAGTCTCTGCAGTTATTTCCCTTATACTTAACAAGGTGTGTTTGTTTCGGCCCTTTGGCTTTTTTCAACCCTCAATTCTCAATTCACAATTTTCAACTACCCCCTCTGGACCTGTGCGCCCTCGCCTTCTGCCCTTGCTCTAGTGCCTGTCTCCCCCTCCCTCTTTATGTTCTCTTTTCCTTCTTTATATCACTCTCTTCATTTGAAAAATATTTTTTATTCTTACTACAGTCCCTCCCTATCAATGGGACCCTCGGACACCTGTTGGGGGACTCAAATTTAAATAAATAAAATAATAAAAGATTATTTCACACCATGGTTCAGAACTCGTCGATCGTATAGAACTGGGTCAAGCAACGGATCCTTCCAGGCTGACACACTTTTAGCATTTTATGAGCGTCTATTTTGACGGTTATCTAATGTCTCCTGCGTTGAGGAGGCGGAAATACCTTGCAGGTCATCCAAGAGTGTTGGTTAGTTCATATGAATTTCGACCACTTAGTTCTTCGGACCTACTTCACCATCCTCAATCACCCTGCTTCCACCTTCAATCAGAACCCGTCGCCGCAGGATATTCCAGTCGATTTTGAGATGAAAAAGGACTTCACAAGGAATTCTCAACTGTTGTACAGTTTGATTTTTTTTTTTTGCTCCCCCTTTCGTTGGGAGCAGCCTGGAATTCGAGCGACCTTTTCGCGCGCTTCTCAATGGATGGCGACAATTTAAAGTTCGTTTTTCATCCGCCTTACACATCTTCGACAGCTGTTTCTCGATTATTCCGAAAAGTTTACAGCAAATGTTGAAATTGTTTTAAAAATTTCGCCTCTTGTTTTCACTTTATTTCTTCTTTCTTTTTTCTTTCTCTCTCTTTCTCGATTTTTAAAACAAACTCGGTGACAAGGCAAGATTCTCGTCGTGATCTGACACGTCGAAGGTCGAAAAATTTTCAGTAAATCCGAGGCCACCATTAATCACGAGTGATGAGCGAGAAATTTAGTTATATACTCGCTATCCTTTTCTCTTTCTCTGTTTCCCTCTCGTCGCTTCCCTTTCGATCGGCTACGCGTACCTGTTGGTTGTTTATTTAAATCGTGAAAAGGGTTCGAGGCAAATTTTTTTTATAGCATGTTGCAAAACGACAAAGCGTTTACTATACATAGCAGAGCGTTTGACAAGTTAAAGACCTTATTCGAGTGAACGCTTTTGACTCGATATTAATATTTCGCGGCGCTCGTCAAATTCCATCCATATCATTTAATCCATTCATAAATTCCGTCAAAGAGAAAACATGGCGGCTGGCGTAGTAAGTAGGATTATTCTTATATCCTTTGTAAGTAATTTTATTAAACCGAAAGGATCACCAAGTCGCCTCGTGGTCTGCAAAATCATGAAGCCACACTTTCGCAAATGCGTACTAAATAGCGGAGAGGCTGGACGTACAGAGATAAAAGGAAGTTTTTATTCCGATTCTGGATTATGACTTTTGACTCACATAGATTTTTTTTTTTTTTTTGGGGGGGGGGGGGGGTACGTGATCTAGAGCGTTATAAAACTTATTCGAATCTGCTAGGGAAACTTGCTGATAATACACTGTGATCTGTATTATTTTTTTCATTCTCAATATCAGTCAAAGAAAGAAGAAAACTGTAGATCAAGTGTTCAAGAAGACTAAAAAATTGCATATCAGCAAATGTACAAATTAGAAAATATCAACATTTTTCCAAGGCCCAGAGACTTAAAATTAAAAAAAAAAAAATCAACTTTCGGTGGAAATGAACTGGATTATTTATTCTTACTTCTCGTAATTTTAGGGCGCGGATTCCAAACTTAGCATCAGAATTGCTATAGGTTGATTAATTCTCCAAACAATCCAATATAATACGAACCGTTATTTTGCCCCATTAAATAAATTCAATTTTAGTGAAGCGGCTTGTTTAAAGGAATATCGTAAGGTCAAATTTGAACTGAGCGTCCCAAAAAACACAAAAAACTTTGATGAATCCTCTTCAACAATTTGATTTTCCGGCTTAACGTGCGGTAGACAAGCCCCTGACGGCGTGCAAAAATACGTATATTAACATTTTTCAATGAAATTTTACACTTCATTGTGTCCCAATATGCCAGTTATGCAATCAATGTTAGCAAAAAATGTCAACGATCGGTCTTATTCACCTCACTACTCACAGGCAACCCCTTTTACTCCAAATTCAATTTGGCTATCTCATGTGCTCACTGACTTACTTGAAGGAGGTAACAATGGTAGAGAGGTTACCCACCTACTCCTATACAAGTTCAAAAAATTGAATTTCCTGAAACATTTTTTAAAATAAATTTCAAAACATTTTGGCTTGCTTTGCTCACGAATATGCCTAATCCTTCAAATTTCTTCATGGGTTCATCACTTTCGACGATTTTTTGGGTATTCCATCGACTCGATTACCGCATTCGGTCATAAGCATGACCTGAATATTTGAATAAGGGAGCGGATAAATTTCAATTCTGAATGCTAAGCTAGCCTTAAATGGTTGCACCCTGTATTTACAACTGAATAACCATCTATACCTTTCTTAAACGCACATTTAGGTACCAAATCTAGTCTGAAGGAATAATTCGGTAAAAAATACTGAAAACGGATAACACGTGTTCGATGCAACAAGTCTAGAGAGACTGCGATGAAAATCCTCGATCGAACTGGTTCTTACAGACCCAATCTCACTGAATCCGGACCTGAGGACCAAATAATTAATCTATATTAATCGAAATTAATCAATCTAATTAAATGAGCTATGATTCTACAAGTCATTGTAAGTCTATACTACTAAATTATTTAGGGTGTAAATTCGATTTTCCTCAGTTTTTGACAATTAGCCTTACCTTTAACATATACGACCAATAAATTTCATTTTCAAAACTAAAATATCCGCAAACATATGATCTGAAGTAAACTCTTAAAATTGGACTTAATTCGTTTTGAAACTGGAATAAGTGGCGAATGAAGTTCTTGGGTTTCGGAAAACAGCTTTTTTATAAACATATTTCGCGATAACATGAGGGAACGTGAATTTTTGTTCAACAGAGATGTTGATGTGTTGGTGTTTTCATCACCCAATTCAGCGGGGGGAAAGACTACTCGTAGTTACTTTTTTGAATTTGGAACTACATTCCTCAAATAACAAGTTCTAAATAAAATACATAAACAAAACAAAAAATCAAAACAAACTGAATAACCAGGATTACTTAATAATAAATAAATAAATAAATAAAAACTCCTTATGGGCAAGATTATGATTGAGAATGATTTTTTTCTCAACGATTTGAGTCGTAAAAATGAGTACTTTCATATTTTTTCCCAACTCAGAGGGAAGAGCGACTTATGAACACATGTCTGTAAAATTCTTTCAGATGTACTTTAAACGGCATAAGTCTTCCGGAAGAAACTTTTTCGGATTTGTTCAAGATTATTATTCTTAACGCTACAAAGACTTTTTTAAGACTCTTCCAGACTTTTACTAGACGCTTTGAGACTTCAAAATAAGCAATAAAGTGAGCGATTTGTAATCTTTTTTCGAACTTGAAAGGGAGATGAGAGATATATATCCCGACAGTTTTTTAAAAGTTCTTTCAGGTATTTTATTCTTCAATATTCTTCCAGAATTCTTAAAAGCTATTGCTAAAACTTTTAATTCTTGTTCAAGATTATTATTTCAGTCTCTACAAAAATATTTTTAGACTCTTTTCAACTTTTATAAGACCCTTCGAGACCCGTTAAGATGAGCAGTAAAATGGGTATTTTCACATTTTTCCGGAGGAGAGAGTGGAAGGAGGGGATATATCCTCACACTTCCTAGATTATTTTACGTTCTATGTAGACTTTTTCAGACTCTTACAGACTTTTACAAAACCCCTTCAGACTTTTACAAAACCCCTTCAGATTTGCCGATATAAGTCGTAAAATAGACTTTTACAAAACCCCTTCAGATTTGCCGATATAAGTCGCAAAATGAGTATTTTAAACTTTTCCCCAGTTCGAAGGGGGGGGGTATCCATCATCATGCATTTTTTAAATTCTATCAGGCATACTTCATTTTTCAAGACTCGTCCTAGTTGTCCTACATTATTTCTACAGGGTTTTTTTTTCGGACTCAATATTTTTATTTTACGCTCTACAGAGACTTTTGTAGACTCTTTCAGACTTTTTCGAGACTCTTATGGACCTATTCGAAACACCTTACGGCTCGACTGGAAACTAAAACAAACACACTTAGAAAAACCTTCAAGAGTCTTAAAAATTATTTAAACCATCTCTGTAAGCATTTAACTAGGCTGTAATAGTTTCAAGAGTCTCAATTAAGCATAGAATAGTAGTCTCAAAAGAGTCTGAGTTATGTTTGTAACAGTCTTACGGAAGTCTTGAAACATCTAAAGCAGAATTGGATAAATCTTAAAGAATCTTCTGCGGAAGAGAATAATGAGATACGATGTATGGACCATACAGAAATACTTCTACTAAACATGGACAATAAATGCGGAAAGTGAAAGAAAACTAATGTATTCCAGATGTGGTGTTCCCGGAGATTGCTAAAAATACCATGAACTGATTTAGTAACAAACACAAGTCTTAGCAAGAGTCTGTGAAGAAAATCGAACGATAGTTGAGGACACCAAGCGCCGGAAATTGAAATGCAAAGCGCGTACAACCCGGGAAAACGGAATATTCATGCTCGCGGTACACGAACGAGTTCAAAGAAAACTCATCAAAGGAAGAAGAAAATTAGAGCCAACTGTCCTTGCGAAAACCTTACAGTAAAACGATCTATTATGCCAAGGATCGAAGAAGAAAAAAAGAAAAAAAAAGGAAACAGAAGACGAAGATACAGACATCTGACATTTTAAAAGTAAGAGACCGACAGCTACATTGGAAGGATACTGGTACATGGACAATGTCATCTAGGCGACCGTGCTGATGCGCACACCTACAATATCTCTCAAGATTTGCCGAGATGAGCCGTAAAATGGATAGTTTCAATTTTTCCCAAGTACGGGGGGGGGGGGGGGGTCCAGCCTCATACATTTTCAAATTCTGTCAGGCATGCTTCATTTTACAAGACTCGTCCAGAGTTGTCCTACGTTATTTCTACAGTCTTATTTTTTTCGGACTTCATATTTCTATCTTACGCTCTACAAAGACTTTTGTAGACTCTTTCAGACTTTTCCAAAACTCTTATAAACCTATTTACAACTTCTTAAGACTCGACTGAACACTAAAACAAACACATAGAAAAACCTTCAAGAGGCTTATAAAATTCATATTTAAACCGTCTCTACAAGCATTTAACTAGGCTGTAAGAATTTCAAGAGTCTCAATGAAGCACAGAATAGTCTCAAAAGAGTTTCAGTCATGTTTGTAAGAGACCTACGGAAATCTGGAAAACCTTTTCTAGTCGTCCATTCTCGGCGTCGCTCGGCATTCTTCGTGTCGGCCAATCGAAAGATGATGGAAAGAATGACCACGTAAAGAGAAATACGCAACTATGTACATCACAGTGGTAACGTTTTTCTGCGGAATTTTTCGCTTTTGTGTGGCAAGCCATTAGACATATCCGTGTCAACGTACGTGTAGGTGTACGCAATATCTTGACGCAAGAAAAGCAACCATAACAAAGACGACGAATCAATTCATTAAGAGAATCAGTTTTCTTAACCCTGATGGCTAGCTGGGATACAGTTTTCAATAGTAATTCCACGGAGGCATTTCTTAAATCTTTAACGGCTATAATGGTGTCCTTTTGTAGAAGGAAATGTCGATTAATTCCACCTCTGGTCAACACTTTCACGATCATCTCACAACTGCTGCCGTTGCAAATGCAAATAACTAATCTCGTTAGTCCCATTCGAGTTTGTTTTTATCTTTGTCTATTTCAGTGATCTGAAACAACTGTGTTTATTGGTATAAAAGTACAGAAACCCCTATCATCCAATTAGTTCAGCATTCTGCTTGTTTTTAGTTTCGCTTTTAATTTTTATCGCGTAGCATTCCTCATCGACGATGTAGCGTATTAGAATTAGCTTTTTTTATGCTTCCTGGAATCGAGACTGCGAATCTCAAATGCATCTCTGTTCTCCCGGTTTTTTTTTTTGTTGTTTTTTTTTCTTCGTCAGACGGATATATAAACTCGCAACTGGTATTAATTATCGGTTTTACAACCAACACGCGACTCTTCAGCTGAATACGGCGTACGCACCAGCAACAGCAACCGCGTTTTCATTTGTGTATTGATTCGACTAAAATTTGCGACGTAGATGGGCGAACGGTACAGCAGCGCGGGGTTTCGTCAATTAATTATCGAATAGTGCGGATTGTTCGCGTAATTCGGAATATTAATTATGCCAAAATTGAGGGGGAGGGGGAGGGTAACGATTACACTCCGCATTCTAGAGCTATCCGAGTTCGCACGAGGCCGCTGCGGTGTACACGGTTTGCGGTCACTCTCTGTTGTTCAAAATTTCACGCAACTAGCTCAACATTCGAAAACACGAATGCGCGGCGGCGATTCCTCAGGTTCTTTTTTTCCTCCCCGGCGATCTTGTTTTCAAACATTTCACCGCTGTACTCGACCCCCTCCCCCCACGAATTGAAAAATCGAAATCCGAAAAGTCAGCGGTGTGTTTGCCAGGTTGCGAGCAAATGAATAGAACTCGAGTACGTTCCCATGATTTGTATTTTGTACACCTTCATTATCATAATCGCTTTTTTCTTTCCACGTTCGAGCCGGAAAAAAATACTATGTAGTATGCACTCGACGAAGAAGTATCATCGAATTATTCCGAGGACGAGGAAAGAAGGCTCTTCGGGGTCTCTCACACTTCCTGCAAAGTGAGAACGAGGAAATTCCTCGCTTCATAAATCATCTGCACTCGAAACGGGTACACAGCCAGCAGTTTTCAGTTTTCTGTTTTCGAGTCGTCGAATCAGAAATCTGTTTTAAAACATTCGAGATTTTCGAGTTCGGGTACTCGCACGTATTGCAAAGTTACCGGCTGCTTACCCGCGGATCAGGATGTAACGTGGAAGTTGTCCGCGGTATCGTTTATTAAATTGCAAAAGCTTTTCCTATATATAGGATAAATTTGTTTCCCATCAGCGGCGTATTGTTGAGAACTTTCTCATTTGTATTGTTGAAACTGGAAATGTTTTAGATTTCGGCAACTTTGTTTTGGCCGCGTATTTGATGCTTCATGGTTCGCACTTCACACTTTCCTCGTCTTTCAACGACTGCAGCATGAACTGACAGTACCCAATATACCTGTCGTCCTTGGCAACTTGATTTGTCCACACAGATGTTATTTCACTTCCGCTTCATCTTATTGTTTTTAGTAGTTAACTGAACGCTGAAAGCAGACCTGATGAGACTGTGACAACTAGGGACCTTTGCGCCAGGTTCGACTTCCATAAACGGGGGCCCGAATGCACGAGTTTCAACTGAAGATATTTAAAAATAAGGAGAAATAGTTGTTAAAAGGCGAAACCCATGTTTAGCACACAATCATGAATGTTTAAATATGACGATAAAAAATTGAGTTACATTTGTCCGAGACAAGTCGCTCTGGAGAGCATTGAAACTGTCCAAGCACTCGAAACAACACGATGCTCCTCTCAAACACCACCAAGGTCAATGGACTACCAGCGCCAAAGAGGAAGCTACTACACTAGCGCAACAATTGAGCAAAGTCTTCCAACCCAACCCATACGAGCCCCCGCTTGACTATCACAACGACCACACACCCTTGTTTGTCTCACCTCTACAGGTCACCAAGGTAATCGACAAGCTGAAAACACGAAAAGCTCCGGGCTTCGATAGCATCAACGTGACTATGCTCTAACAGCTCCCGAGAAAGGGCATTGTAATGATGTGTCAACTCTACAATGCTGCACTTCGGCTACAGCACTTCCCTGAACAATGGAAAAAGGCGCAGATCATTGTGTTTCTCAAACCGAGTAAATCAGCTCGCAACCCAGCATAGTACCGTCCCATCTCGCTGCTGCCCATCCTCGGGAAAGTATTCGAGAAGCTACTTCAGTCTGCCATACTACCGATCCTGACTGAAAAAGAGATCATCCCCGACTACAAATTTGGTTTCCGCCACAAACACGCAACAATAGAACTCTTTTAGAACCTTTTTGAGTCTGAATTAAACACCAAATTACGATAGTGGGTCGTGAATCCTATTTTTGAGAGGAAAAATTTTGCAATACACACTTGAATTTCTGACGAGTTGGAGTAAGATTACTATAGACGGCATCCATATTGGTTTGCACTGATCAATGGTTTACAATGCCAAATCCTAGAAGATCTTGCTACAACGACTGAAATGTTATACAATTTTCTGTGACAAGCCAAAAAGTTACTACTTCAATTTCCCAACTAAATGCCAAAATATGTCCACCGAGAGTCAAGATTTCCTGAATTGGAAGGGACATCCCGCTCTCCGCACCGACTCTGTTTATCCCTGATTCATATTTCAAGAGTAGTGGGGAAAATCCGTCTATTTTAATACGAAAAAAGAAAAACTTTCATTTTTATTTTTCTTTCTGAGTAACGCTGATTTTTTCCCTTCTTCTGAAGAACGAGAGTAAATGTTTTCCTTTCCATTTCTAATCTAACTTAGCTGAACACAATCTTCCTCTGTCCAATAAGGTCAGAAGAAAATCGTCTAAATGAGAAAAAATCAATAGCGGAGGTGGATGAGCGTCATTTTTAGGATATAAGGAAGGAAATTAAGACCACCCTGGAATTCCAGCAACCTATTTTGAAATATGTGAACAAGATCATAACATGTGTTCGCTTTACAAAGGGAAGTGTGGTAT
This sequence comes from Acanthococcus lagerstroemiae, assembly GCA_031841125.1. Taxonomy (NCBI): domain Eukaryota; kingdom Metazoa; phylum Arthropoda; class Insecta; order Hemiptera; family Eriococcidae; genus Acanthococcus; species Acanthococcus lagerstroemiae. The sequence goes on along the minus strand of CM063108.1, from coordinate 33,755,803 downwards.
CGAGCAGTGTTGCCAGGTGAAAATCTCAAAAATCCACCCGGAGCAAAAAAAATCCCCCACTGAAGAAATTATACTACATTTTCTTCTACATTATCAAAATACAAAGCATTCAGCACCTTTAATTAATGTTGCAACTGAATCCGCATTGATAATTTAGTATATTTATTCATTTTTCTTTCTTATCAGTATTTTTTCATAAATATTTCTTTCAATACTGTGTGTAATCTAATAAAGAGTAGAAATGGACGCTATTCAGCATAAGGGAACCAACCAACATTTGTAAACAAAATGTGGTATTAGTATCGTTGGAAAGAGCGCAAAAAGTAGAATTTTTCAAAATTAGCCCCCGATTCAAAAATGTGTACTCACGTTGAGGCAAGCCACACGGTTTTCCATTTTCAATGTAAACAAATCTACTGTGATACGGGATTTCGACCTGTGTACACTTGAGAATCTCCTGGGAAAAGATCCTAATACACGTGAGCTTTAGGTCCTTTTTCCAGGACATTTTTGGATGGAAATAGGTCAAAATCCCATATCACGGCAGAGATGCTTCAGTGATGTTAATTTTATAGGTGCGGTGGTATAAGTTGAGTTAAAATCCACCGGGAGGGTCAAAAATCCACCCATTTCAAAAAATCCACCTGGCAACACTGGTATCGAGAGAAAATAGATTTCGTTATGCCATTCGGAGGTCTATGGATGATAAGTCTCCCCGCCCAAGGTCTTCCTTAATTCAGGGTGTCTACCCAGAGACGTACCGAAGAATTCTTTCAGGGGGGGGGGAGTATGAAAGTCCCAATTAGGTACGTAGCCAAAGGGATGGATGCTAAGGGATGCTGAGTACCGCCTAGCGCTTGTCGGAGCCCCCCTGGAAAAATTTCGTGAGAAATCCTTACATTTTTCTCGCCAGTATTTTAATGTTTATAAACTTGGCAACACTGATACTGCTTTGCAAAAACACAGTGGTAGGCTCGCGATCCAATTCACATTGAATAACGATGGCTACATGCCTGAATGGCTGTTTGAGAACTAATAACTTGGTAAGTCCACAAAAATAGAATGTTTTACTTTCAAGAGTTCGCAAATTTAATGGCTGTAAAAGTGTTAATTTTTTTCACGCGATATATTCAATTTTTTATTGTCGGTAAGTTGCACCACCAGTTTTGATTATGAATTTTGAGACCAAATTCATAGCAAGGATTTTCTCAGGGGGAGAGGGGGTGTAAGATTTTCAAGGGAGAAAAGGTCGAAAATTGAGGTAGTTTTCAAGAATTGCCGATATTAGAGGACTATTTTGTAAAAATGAAGGTAAGATCACTGCTCGAACGAAAATTTTTCGAAAAAACGTGTTTTAAAGGCGAAGAATTGCTCATTTTGCTTCAAATTCAGGTGCCTTGGGGGAATTTGCCCCTTTCGCCCGCTCTCCCTTGGCTACACCACTGCTTCGTATAAATCCCTACATTATATACCATGTGTATATGTGTATCCTCAAGCCCTCCCTGGTAAACAGTCATCCCCCCTACCGCAGATAGCTGGTTACGGGCCTGGACCCAACTGATTCAACTCAAAATTACCAAGTGTCAAAGCAAAAAAAAAAACTTGTTGGATATTTCCAACTTCTCAACTCAGAATTTCCAATTGTTGGATTTTCCCAAGTTCTCACCTCAAAATTCCCAAGTATTAAAGTAAAAAAAAAGGGAAAAACGCTTTTGACTGGTTGCATTTTCCCAACTCTACCGAAATTTTCCAACTTCGGCTGACTAAAATGGTAAATTTTCCCAACTGCTGAGAAAAAAATTTTCTACAGAAGCAGGGGGGAGTTTCCCCCTATTGGTACGTCTCTGTGTCTACCAAATACAAAGTTGAGAAATTTATAACTTTTCCATGACCTTTCGGTAATTGTTTTCATGGGCTCACATTACTCATGTTACGGGTCCTAAATTGCAAAAACAGAAACGAGTTTTGAAGTTTTAGAGATATGTACTTATTCAATTTCTTCCTTTTGCTAATATTTTGAAGTTCATATTCAAAAAGGAAGATGATAAAATAATAAATTTAAGAAAATGTACATAGAAAAATCATCTTTTTTTTTGAATTTGGAGAGAATTTCTGAATTTTGGGAAAATATGCAACTGCATTCATGATTTTTCTCATGACTTTCATCATGACTGACTTCAATTCATGACTTTTCCATGGCTTACATAAATTTATGACTGACAGACACGCCGCAATTCCCCTTCTGGGTAACATATAAGATCTGATATGTTTTTCAGTATACATGAAACGTGATACTTTGAGGAAGGCCAAGGTGAGCAACAATGGTGACAGTAGAAGGGTGCATTCGCAAAGTAACTTCAGGCAAAGCAGCCAAGGGGCAGAATGTTTTCGTGAGTTCCTGATTAACCTTGCTTTAGCACCTCCAAAATCAAGGCAATTAATCCAAGCCTGGAAACTGAAATACAGATATATTTTCTTAATTGAAAATCAGCGTAGAAGGAAGAGGAACGACAATCAATGAAATCAATTGAAAGGGGGCACATTCCAGTAAGAGTCCAACCCCATTCTATTTACTTTAAAATACTGTACACACTGAAGTTGGGGGAAGCCACTCGTCCCCTAATGATTGAAGATCGTAGTCCATGTAGCTCTCAAATAACGCATATAATTTGCATTTAAATTATCCGAATTGCCTCGTATAGAATTCCCGGGTACCACAAAACATCTGCGAGTTAATATTTCATCGCTTCCACCGGGTAACGACCTTCTCGCATTTTCGCTCTGCGAATCGAGAAATTCGTCCGGGGAATGTGTGTTACGTCCCTTCGACCTCGTGGAATTGGCCCCCGAGGTAAAATCGGTATTCGCAACATCGAACCGAGTAATTAATCGAGCCAACGAAATTGTATTCGTCGATAATCTCTCGTCGAAAACGATTTAATTTTTTCTCCGTCCCTTTACAACCACTAGTTAATATTTCAAGCTGGGTGCGAAAAATAGACGTACAATTTTCATATATTATGCGGTTCGCACCCACTCGCTGGAGGGAGTACGTGTGTGGTGAGTATTCCAGCTACAGAGCACAGAGCATACCATGCAGGTGTCGAGGTCGTTGTACCCATTACCCGGCTCTGACAACGTATTTCGTCTTGACGCAATTTTCGCGAATTATTTTCCATATTGCCATTACGAGGCGGAATTTCAATTTTTCTTTTAATGGTCGAATAGGAAAAGTTTCTCTTTTACGACTTTTTCTCCTCGAGGAAATACACATAACATATTATAGTTGTAAGGCACAGCAGAGCTTATCACATACGATATTCGCCTGCTGCTGTTGCTCTGCCGCTTTCGGTTACTTTTATACATATTTATTTGTTTACACTGTATGATTTTATATACTACGAATTTATACATATAAATAGGCGACGGAGAGGAAGCGGAAGAAAGAGAGAGAGAGAGAGACAGACAGACAGACAGAAACGTTCACCACATTTGAAAAATTTCCGACCATTTTCACTTCGGAAGAACCATAAATTGCGTCGGCAGCATTTTCGTATACGGTCGCCGTTGTCTTTTTTCGACAACACATCGATACCCCCGTATATTCGCTGTATGTGACCCATTGCCTTTCTCCGGAAGCGGATCTAAATTCAATCTGCCACTCGACACTGAACCGAAAGAATCGCTGGTCCCATTTTTTCGATGGATGATTTTAAGCTGCGAGCGTCTCACGTGTTTTCCACGCTGTACCCCCCCCCCCCCCGGCGTTTTATATTTTTTTAAGCTTCACACGCTATCGGCAACATCTGCGATTTTCTATACAAAGAAATTTACGCGAACAATTTCCAATCGTTTTTCCTTTTCTCTTTCACGATACCCAGATGGCTCTAATTCGATTTATTCGCCGGCATTGACCTCGTTCCGCGCCGGGGCAAAACGCGACTCACAAAATGCGACCTACGGATGATCAGTCGCAGTTCAGGGTCAATGTCGTCCCCGCGATGTCAGTCGGATTGGGCCCCGTTATGCTTCCGGAATTCGCCATCAGACATCGAAACGCGTTTAAAGTGGAGGCGAGTGGAAGGCGCAGCAGCGGTCAAACTTCAGTCTAACGTTCAAAATTCGAACTTAGATTCACTTCAGTTTATTAACTACAGAAAGAATATGGGGTTCTGAAATTTGAAAAGAAAAAGAAAAGCGAAACATTTTGAAAAAAAATAAATAAATAAAATTATGGCATGCATTTATCACCAGAGGAATGAAAAATTAGACTCACAGAAACAATAAACTCTTTCCACAGGAAAAATTTATATACAGCAAAAAAATAAATATTTCCCGGTAAAAAAAAAACATGAACAGGAAAAGTGACGAATGAACTGTAGAAAGACAAATAATCCCAAGAAAATAAAAAAATCACGAACCATATTTAAAACGCCCGTGAATTGTCAGGAATTTAATGTTTATGACAAATGAAAAATTTATCATTATGGACTAAATCCCTCAATTTGATATTTTAAGGCAGGCTGAGTGGGTTAGATCTCTTAGAAGTCTCGGATTGTCGGTAGGTTTTTTTTTTCTGAAGGTGCATTGGTAAAAGAGGAGGCGAAATCGCCGCCATTCCTTATCATTTTCGAATAGGAATCTACAATGGAGAAGACACTAATCACCACCCTCAGCACTCTCCCCCACATCGGGCATCCTCCTTCATCACGAGGCCTCTCCTTCCGAGCCTCCATCTCCAACACGTACCTTCTCCCCCACATCGTGCCTCTTCTCCCGCACGAGTCCTCTCGTCCAACACAACCCTCACAACGAAGCTTTTCCTCACAATCCCCTTTTCCAATAAGACCCCCTCTCTAACCATAAATGTCCTTCCCAACCACAACCTCCTTCTCCACCAAGAATCCACACATATTCCGGGCCTCCCTCACTATGACCCCCTTACCCTTTCACATCTTCCATCTGAAGCCCCAATCACGAACTCCTGCCCCAATCACCACCTTCACGAGATCCTCCCATTCTGTGAAAAAAAATCTCATTCATACACCTATAAATGCTGTGTGTGACGGATCTCGTGATTTTCATTTTAAATGTGTGAGATTTCTAATTATTTTCCTGTGTACTTTATTCCTGTGTAAATTTTTTACTTTCCTGTGCTATTAACTAAATTTACTTAATACCTCATATTTTTTAACAACCCTTACATCGTTTATAAGGAGATGGTCAATTTCCCCCACTGTTTTATTATCTGGAGAGCGCCATCACGTGTTTCCTATTTTTAGATTTTGCCCCAAAGCCTCATTCGTCATTCCCCATTTTCGGCTTTGAGACTGGGGCGCATCCTCTCCTATTCTTGCATTCCAGTCCCCCGTGGCAGTTGTGTGACACCCCTTCCCTTTCTACCATCTCTTCTATCCTGTTATAAAATTCTTCCGCCTTTTCTGTAGCTGTTGCGGTGGGTGCATAGCTGCATACACTTGGATTACTGTTAATATTCTCCCCTTGTCAATTGCTAGCTTTAAGACTCCTATATTCTTTCAGATATCCCTTTGAGACCTATTACCTTACTCTCCCATTTTTTGTTGATATAAAAACTTACGCCTCTGTACCCTTTTATTTGTCCAAAATAGTAAAAAAGATTCATGTTTTGTCATTTACATAATTTTTCCCCTTCTCTTCTTATTTCCGAGATTCCTACTACATCCCATTTACTTTTTTCTAAGGCTTTCTCCAACTCATATAGCCTTGCTTCTCCTGCTAGCCCTTGACAGTTATAATGTAGAATTCTCAGGGGTGGGTGAACCTTCCTTCCTTCCACTTCCCTTCTTTTTAACTTTTGGCCGAAGTTTATTTGTGTCCCCTATTGGCGATGAATTTGTGCAGGCTTTTCATCTCCCGCGGTGCCTGCACCCCGTCTTGGGAGATTCGATCCGTCTTTACCCATTTTTGTTATGATTAGGAAAAATATAAAATAAATCAACAAAACCACATTTTATTATTAATTATTTCCTACTACAGTCACTTCGTAGAACAGCCAGAAGACAGACAAGCAGTTTAAAAGACAGGCTAACTAACTGACTTATTAACTGACCGGATGGACTAGTACAGGGACGCACCGATAGGGGGTAAGGGGCAACATACCCCCTGCACTCAGTAGTTGGAAAAATTTACCATTTCAGTCAGGTAGAGTCGGGAAAATCCAACTAATCAAAAGGTTTTTTTTTCGCTTTGATACTTCGATATTTGGGAATTTTGAGTTAAGAAGTTGGGAAAATCCAACAAGTCAGAGGTGTTTTTTTTTTTTTTTGCTTTGATATGTACTTGTGAATTTTAAGTTGAGTCCGTTGAAAAAATCCAACCTGGGACTAAATCCATTAGACGGATTCGAAAAAGAACTCAAAACTTCCAGCCAACTTCAATTTTTGAGCCCAAGTCAGCAATTACAGGAATTCCTTCGAATTACACATTAAACAGTCAATTTTCATGTAGAATTATGATTTTAGCAAATGCTGAATGTAATAAGAACATTGAATTCTGTCACCCAAAACCTGTACTTCGATACTTCCCAATTTTGGACCATCCAGAGCACCCTCGCGTAGAAACCAACTTCTGAGAGCTCTCGCAATCGACGGAAATATAATTCTCGAGTTCCAGTCGTATCTCCCTCCCTCCATTCCTCTACAACATACCAAGAAGAGCAGGATATCCACTGAATTCGAAAAATAAAAATAAAAGACAAGCGGGGTCCTCGGGAACTTATCATCCGATTTTGGGAGTTCTTTTTAAATTCTACATTGTTAATTTTCCACAACTTATAAAAAAATTCATCACTTCTACTCGTATCTCACAAAAATTGTGCATTTCCCTTCAAAAATGAAGGATTTTTGGTGGGACTATGAAATTTTTTTTAAAAGTGGGAGGTTTGAGAGACCGGTATACACCTAAAATGAAGTTGAATAATGACATTTAAATTTGGATGCGACTTTGGTAACAATAGGTTCTTCACAAAAAAAATCTCAGTTGAACTTTTTTATTTTCAACCAATGTCTCTGGTCGGATGAAAAGAAGAGACATTTGAAGTTTCGGAAAAAGTAATAACCTCACAAATATTATATTCGTATATTAATCTCCAAAATATTTAACACAACTGTATCAGGGAGAGTACTTAAAATTTTTTGTTACGTTTTGCATCAGTTTAGACATAACTGAAGTTAGTTCCAGTAAATTTTTAACACCTCACGTTTCAGCGCCCTGTGCGCCATTTTGGGTGCGTGTTAATACTCAATAATTTCAAAAATGTACTCCGCGGCCGATATACTTGAAAGAACTATCTATAGTTTTCAAGTTCTACCTTAAAGTAAACCCTCTAGCAATGAAGGGGGAGGGGTACGTCAGAAATGACTTCAAAAATTAAAAATCAATATTCATTGGATAGACATATTATTTTTTGTACATTGTGGGCTGTAATGCAAAAAGTTCACTTTTGCCTGAAACAAAATGCAGTGTGTTTCGACGTCTATAAGCATTTGAAGGGTAAAGAATCAAAACTCACATTTGCAATTTTCCTACAGGGGCATAAATAGGCAAAACACTGTGCACGGGTGCAGGAATATCTTTGCTGCGCCTGTGAACGTGGAGTATGTTATACATATCGCACATTCACAGGCGTAGCATAGACATTCCTGCACCCGTGCACAGTATTTTGCCTATTTGTGCCCTTGATGTAAAATGGCAAAAGTGAGTTTTGATTCTTTATCCTTCATTTTGTCTTTCCACAAAATTCGGTACACGTACTTCACCACTGGTCATCTAAGAACCAATTTTTCGATGCGGATCAGCTTTCTTCGCAAAACTCTATTATTAGGATTTATTACAGTAAGAATTCACATTTTCTCATCGGAAAGTAGGAAGCGGCTCTAATATACGTAGTTTTTGACTTTAAAAAGTGAACTGATAGGTTTTTATACGAACTAGCACAAATGTAGTTCTGAAAGCAAAACATACCAAAGAAAGTATTTTTTTTTAACACTTTAATATTGACGCGATACTCGAAAGGGTAGTTTCCGGGGGCAGGAGTGCCGTGTTTGGAGAGCCACTTTGGCATGCGTGCATCGCTTTACGCTCCACCAAACATTAGTGCCATACCATAGCGTCGTGTGAAAGGATGAACCTTTCTTAACGACAGTTTCTGTCTCTACCCACAATGATATTACTTTTTCCAGTCAACTTGAATGGGAATAACTCAGTCCATTTCCTTTAAAATTAAGGCAACAAATGCCCTTACAGGTGAAGTTAGAAGAGACTTTGGAAGGGCTTAAGCAACCTGCATCTCCTGATAACTCCTACCAACCCGAAAATCTGGGCTGGTTGGCCGAGTGGACAGCGCGCTAGTCTTGGAAACTGGAGGTCCCGGGTTCGAGCCCACGTAGCAACTCGCTACATTTCGATCTGGGCTGGTTGTTCGGCAAGACGAAAAGAGGGCTAAGGCAGCCCTAACAGCTTCCCCGACGTCTCTGAAGTAATGCTCGAAAGGGCGGATTCCAGGGCTCGGGTTGAGAGTAAAATTAGAAAAGAGAACCCGAAAAATCAACTAATCTCTAAAATGCCTCCCCCTCCTTTCAGAGAACCAAGGATATCCAACAATGGATCTATTTACAGGTGTATTACTAAAATTCTACAGCCACTTTTCCTAAATTATCACTTTATGTCATCCTGTGACTGAGGCCTGTATTTTGCATACAATGGCGTCCGCCCAGCGGTAAACTCGAAAATACCATCATAATAAAAACGAACAATCAAGTGCTGTCACGCGAACATTGGAATACGATGATGTCGAACTCGAAGAGTAAGTACACGCCGTAGTTTCTGAGAAATAGCTGGCGCAAAATGCCCGGTAAAAGTTTTGAGTGACTGAATAACTGCGGTCCATTCAATTTTTCTGTTCATTTCCGAAGCTTTCCATGGCAACCGCATCCGGACTTGTTTGCTACAATTATTTCCCAATCAACTCCATTCCGCACACTCGCAAGTTGTTCGATAAACCTGAATCGGCACTCACTCGTTAACGACCGCGTTTAAAAGCACCAATAATTAACTTTCAAATCAATCGAATGCACCTCGTATCTCGGCACTGTGTATTTCAGAACATTTCGAAAATTAGATTTACTACACAAAGCTGCGACGGATCCAGTGAGCAATATACAGCGGAGGGGCGGGGGCCTCATAGCATGTTGGCCGACACAGTGTAGAAAAGGACGCAAACGTCGAATCATTTGGCAATAAACGGCATTTTATTCCACAGTTTCTTCACTCCCATGCACTCCCTCCCGCCACCCATAATTCTTAGCACTTTTGTTTTCAGACACTCAAAATTAGAGCGTTTCAAAAGCGGAGATAAAATATTTTTGAGGCCGAAGCATCAGAATTCCAGCATATACATCATTTGGAATAAGTAAAGCTTCTTTTTTTCACAAACGAGGATAATTTAAAAATAAGAAAAGTCACTTCTCAACTTTTTTGTTGAAAATTGATTGCGAGTATACTAAGGAATAATATTCTGCGAGGTGGAACGCTTGAAATTTAGTCTTGGGAGCTGTGGAGTCCCAAACTACATTTGATGCCCGGGTTGAAAGAAAAAGTGTTCAGGTTCTTGAAATGAAACCGCAGAGTAAAACGAGATGATATAAAAATCTAGCGGAATACACTCTTTTCAAAATAAATGTGCTCCTATTTCCATGATTTCAGAAATTTCAACACCTAAATCTAACATGGCTGCCAGTATCCACGTTGAAGGACACTTTTTTCTCTGGAAACCTGGATGTTTAATCGATTTCATTAAAATATTACGTAAAGGAGATAATATATAAGTGACCTTTAAAAGCAGTTAAGAAAATGTTATTTCCCCCTTACAACTCTCAAACGAGTTTCGAATTTTATCCACGGCGGTGGACACTGCCGCTCGAGACAAAGATTTGACGAGGCAGTGTACGGGTAACTTAACTTCATCTAAAAGACAATTTAAAGTTGCTACTGTATTGTACGAACCCAATTCTAAAACAATAAGAACTAATAGTTCATATGCATAATTCCTTTACAAATTGCCACAGGAGGTGAAAAAATATCGAGATTTCTATTTTATTTTGTTAGTATCGAGCCACGGAGCTACACCTTCGGGCTATGGGCTCAGGAAAGGTTGTTTTCTATATGTTGCAGAGGTATCCAGCAGCGGAAAGGTAGGTGAGGGTGTTTTATGTGCTTGTGGGAGTTGGAGAGGGCCAAAAGTCAACTATGAGGGACGTGGAGTTACGAAGGCAGATGAGGGAGGGGCATAAGAAGAGGTGGTCCACAGTGAGAGGGTCTTCATCTTCACAATGTGGGCAATTGAGGGGATACAGGTTAGTGGGAAGATGCATATGTGTGAGGCGTGTATGTCCGATCCTTAGGCGGGTGATAACTTCCACGCGGCGTGAGGAACGTTGGGACGTTGACCAGTGGACAGGTATAAGCTAGATTTGCGCGAGTTGGTTGTACCGAGAGACTTGATGCCGCCACTTTTTGAACCACTTAGGCAAAATGGTCTGGCGAATGGTGGAAGTCAGATCTGTTGAGATACGGAGTTGACGAGTGATATATGGGAACTGTGTAGCTTGCTGTGCTGCTTGATCAACTGCCTCATTTCCTGGGATAGCAATATGGCTTGGGATCCAGATGAGTGAAATTCTCTTGGCGGTGAAAGAAATGAGATGGAGAATGAGATGGATGCGTTGGACGAGAGCGTGCATTGAAAGGCGATCGGAAATAGACCTTAAGGGGGAAAGTGAATCTGAGAGGACCAGATATTTTTCATTTCTCCGTAAATGTGAAGATAACCAAGTCACAGGATCGGGAGAATTGGGCACGCATTCTACACAATGTGTCTTGAGCATACTGTTACACAGTAATAAAAGGATCAGGAATCCAATTTTTGAGATCCTGATCGTCGTACTTAAAGGTGCACCTAGTGATGGGCGAAAAGTACTCAACGAATACCGAAGTAATCGTTACTTGCTGTTACCCGAAGTAACGAGTATTCATTCAGAAAAAGATTCGTTACTTAGGATTCGATTACTTTATTTTTGAGTCCAGAGCCAGACCAACAGTCGGTACTCGGCGGTAGTTCCATACTCGATTGTAAACATCCTAACTTATAAGCTTGCATTATAATATTGTTAGCCATTTATTACAATATTGTGAGCCTGTGTCCGACAAGTCTACAATAAGTACATGCTTCTATCAAAATAATATCAAATTTGATTTTATATTAGGTACCTTTCATGATAAGTAATCAAAGTAATCAAGTAACGAATATGAAGTAACGATTACTTTTCGGTAGTAATCATTCGGTACCCGATATCTGAAAGTAACGAAACTTCCCATCACTAGGTGCACCTTCCTAAAAGTCTTTCCAATAAAATTTTATATACAGGGCTGTAGCAAGTGACTTTTTAATGTAGGGGGAGGGCAAAGGGAGTCAAAAGTTTGAATCCAGAGAAAAAACTCAACTTCCCTTTCGGCGAGGGTGGGGGAGAATAGAAGAAAAATTTGTCGACAAATATTTTTCGAAAACTAAAAATCAGTCCACAAAATTTGTAAAAAAATTTAAAATTTGCCGATTTTTTGATCAAAATATTTTTTAATTGAAAAAAAAATAAACAAGCAAACAAGCAAACGTTCTTCGAAAATAAAAAATTCAAATGAACAGTTTCAAAATTTGCCCACTAACAAATCAAATTATTGTGGGAGGGTTTCAACCCCAACACCCCCACAGTTTTGTTCCTTTTTGAATTTGTCAACTAGAAACCTAAAATTTCGATATCGTTAAGCAGAAAAGTAAAACAAAAAAAAATTGTAGCATTATAATTTTGCCCACTGCACCTGCTAAATTGACAAAGTCTTAATAATTTTCAAATTATTGAAGTTTTTTTTCTGAGGATTATCAAGCAAAGAATTAGAGGAGAAAAATATTTAATTTTCATGTTTGCCGAATGCAGTTGCTAAATTTACACACACCTAATCCATCCCGAGAAAAGCAAGCAAAAATTAAAAAATTAATTCGATTTTTTTTCAACTTCCGATTGAGAGCAATCAGCTTTAAAATTTTGGATAGAATGATTCAGATTAATTCGTTCAGAAAGACGTATACGAAAATAAATCTTGTAACAGCCAATCTTACCAATTTTATTTTTATTATGTCCTGAACATTATACTCGTTGTTTTCTAACCATGGCTAGCTTTTCCCGAGACGGGTCACATACATCAATTTTAAAAATTTCATGTTTTGGGGTGGGCGGTGACGGTGACGGAGGGATTTCAACTAGGAAATACCAAGATTTCTATATCGTCGAGCGAAAAAGAAAGCTTGCAACATTTTTATTTTGGCAGAATTTAAATCCTCTCAGGTATTTTAAATCCAAATTTCTGAAAATCCTGATTTTGGATTTTAAATCCTTTTCCAAGAAGGATTTTCGGATTCAACTCCTAATTATTAGCAACGGATTTGTATTTTGATGATTCCAAAAATAATTAAAATCTAAATCCAAAAAGTGGGTGCTCGCAGCACTGCGCTGCGGCAAACACCCAAGAAATCCTCATTTTATAAGTTTTAACAATTTACCATTAATTTATTGATATCTTAAAAATCTAACCTTACATACAGGTAGTTTTACATCCTTTTTGTTGTATTCAGCGAACGCGAAGGAAGCTCATTTGGTCACCTGTTAGCAGGGACTGAAAGCTGAATGATATAGCTTTTGTTTTCGGCTTGTGCTTTTGGCCTTGAAAAATACGGCTTCCTCTTTCGGCTTTGAACTCAATCAGCTTCTGACTTTCGGCTTCAGCTTTCATGCCAAAATCAGTTCGGCTTTCGGCTTTCCAGCTTTTGACTTTCGGTCAGTTTTTACAATATTATTACTGCCCCCTTCCCCCCCCCCCCGCCCGTACATCGGTGTCTTTAGGGTGTACAGGACTCAGAGGAGTTGATTTTTGGCAATTCTCATTATCAGTAGATTATACTTTTTGTTTCTCGAGAAAAAGTCGAAAAAAGCCAAAAAAGATTCGGCGTTTGTTTTCTTTGGCTTTCATGCCAAAATCGTTCGGCTTTCAGCTTTCCAGTTTTCGGCTAGCTTTCAGTCCCTGCCTGTTAGTAAGTAAGAAGTTAGAACGCTGAACGCTCAGTCCTAAAAGTTTTTTTCTTTCACTAATTACAATTAGCATTTTAGCGCTGAGCTACAAACTACAGAAATTGTATGCGAACGTCCTCAGCCAATGGTAGACTAAAGATTGACGTGGGGCTCACTGCTGGGTTACTAAAATTTAGAAGTCAAAATTCATATTATTGGATTTTGGATTTGAAATTCTTTTCTAAAAAGGATTTGAGACTTTTCATTCAAATCCATTTTTTACCAGGATTTTGGGTTTTGTATTTAAATCCTAGAGTTCCCGGATTTGGCCCATCCCTGACTGTAACTCATAAACAGACCACACTTTGAAAAATTTCAAATGATTGGAGTTTTCTCAACGAAAAATAGAAATTTCAAACTACGAGTCGAGGGAAAATTAAATAAATATAAGAAAAACTGTAACGTTTTCAATTTTGTCAATCGCAACTACTAAATTTACGATAAGAAAATTGCAAAATGCTGGGGTCCTTTTTCCAAGTAAGAACTGCACTTTTACATAATCGAACCAAATAAAAAATCAATATTGAAACATTAACTTGCCAACAACAGCTGCCTAATTTATACACCAACTTTCGAAAATTTCACATTGTTTGAGGGGAGAGGTCCCAACCGAAAACTAAAATTCCACCACCATCGAGCAAAAAGAAAAGCTTGCAACAATTAAAAAATTTTCCCAACAGCAACTCTGCAATATTTACCAAATCTCGGAATTTTTGAAATTATTGTACAGGGAATTTCCAACAGAAAACGAATGTTTTAAGACCGTCGAGCAAAAAATTAAAGAAATGAAAATAAAATCTTACAAAATTTTCAATTATGCCGACTCTACTAAATTGTGTACCTACGCCAAATCTGAAAATTTCGATTATTGGAGGGATTTTCCAACAAAAAACTAAAATATTTCTAAATTGTCGAGAAAAGGGAAACCAGATAAAATAAAAAACGTGCAACATTTTCAATTTTTCCAACTACAGTAGCTCAATTTGCTAACTCGTGGAAATTTCAAACTGTTGGAAGGCGGTCTCATTTCCCTTTCCCCATAACTTCGGCTCTAATCATGCTGAGGTGTTTCACTCTGTAATCGTCGATTTTGGAGGCGACAATTAGAATGAAAAATCAGTTCTACATTAAGGTCGAGAACCTCTCGGAAATGTGAACAGGAAACCCTTGTGATTCGGAAATTTGAAAAGTGTGAATGTAATTTTTTCGGAAATGTGAACAGGAAACCCTTGAGATTCGGAAACTTGAAAAGTATGAATGTAATTTTCAGGGCTACCGAGAAGGGGAGCAGCTGGGGTGGTTTGCTCCGCGTCCGGCCTCTATAAAGGGACTCAAGAACACAAAAATGTTCTAAAACAATCATTGAAAATACGGCAATTTTCTTGTATAAAATTTGATAAGACAGCAAACATTTTTTTCGGCTCTGCATATTCTACTATTATGGACTAACTAGGAAGACCTTGCCCCGGACTCGAATTTTCTCTCCAAGGTCTCGTAATTTTCATCTACACGTAGCAGGACCTATTTTAAGGTGAAATATTTTACGGATAATCCTTCCATGACTAGTCAAAATATTGTTTTATAGAAATTCTCTGAAAAAATTAAGAAATTTTCGCCGGTTTCACTTCAAACGACGATTTTCTCGCTTTTAGGGGAAATATACAATCCTTTTAGGGATGGAAATTCTCTGAGAAAATTTTCAAATTTCTGGTCGCTTCACTTTAAACGGCGGTTTCCTTGCTTTTAGGAGGGAAGGGATGTCGTCTACGTCACAGAACTTGACCACACATGAACGAACAGTGCTGGATCAAGGGATTTAGCTGGCCTAGGTCAACATTTTTGGCGCCCCTACATTCCACACACCACATTTTCAAAACATATGCCGCCCTCGAAAATTTGCCGCTCAGTGCCACGGCTTCTTCTGCTTCTAGGGAAATACGGTGCCATGAACGAATCTTGGTACATCGGACCTGATTTACGCCGTTCTATTTGTAACCTAGTATGGGGGTCAGGGCCAGACACGAGTCCAGCATTGGGTCTGCAGCGAATACTCGAGTTATTCAAATGGTGACTCACTGATAACGCTGATTACCGGCAGTCAGGCACACACCTACATCGTGCCTACTATGCTCGAGTACTCGATGCGGGATTCGGTTCCAGACTACGAAGTCCAGCTGACCAACAGACCTGGCGAGCAACATTGTCACTCCACACTCGGCTCCAAGGCACTCAGATGGCTAAATTTCTTTTCTCGAGATAAGAAACAATATACCCATTACGCGCGATATAAATATGTATAGGCAAGCGAACACGTGCTCTGACTCACCGTTCTGTCCTTCTCCAGGGAACCGCCGGTCTGATGATTGGCTGCGATTTCCAGGCACGTACGGGACGGACGTTCGCACTCTCAACGCCCCCCACACATATATCGGTATCCACACGATTGGGATCCCCCAAGACCGGACGCGATTACTGTTACAGAGCGACGACCCGACGATGGATTCGTAATACGAGCGCGATTCGCAAACCACGAACTAGTTTGACTTTTCGGAACCCTGCGCGCAAAGGGCGACACAAAACGAATACGGAAAAAAAAAAACACGAAAAAACAGGTGACCGGTTGCGGCACACACGCACACGAAAAATGGCAAAAGAAAACTGAACGCACGAATTTATAAATTCGAAAAATGAAATTCGAATTCGGTGACAGAGCTTTTCGAGCCAGCCCCTCGAATCCTAAGAGTCGCCTTTCGAAAAACCGTCGAGCTGTTTACGTTCGTCGGAGGGCTTTTCTTTATTCTCAATATTTATTCTCACTTGCGAATTTTTTCAGTTTACGACAAATTGATAAAGCGAATACTCGTAGATAAGTCGCGGATAAGGCTCCTCGATACCGCGAGCCCGAAATAACCGGCGAATACTAAACCTCTCTCGAAATGTAAGTTTACTCCTAATCGCCGACACTTGTATTTTCCAGGATGCGCGCGCACGCACACACACGCTCGCTTGCTCCGCTTCGCGCGCCGCACATACACAAGACAGTTTCCATTTCCACGTCGATTTTATATTAGCAATTTAGCCGCGCCGCGCTGTTAACCGTCATTAAAAGATTTTAATTAAAATCAGAAACAAGCGAAATTTTATTCGCCTTTCATTTTCGGATATCGAGGGTGTAAATTTATTATCGCCCGTGTTTAGAGGTTGCACACGAACACACGAATATCAAATTTTAATTACGGCAATAAAAAAAACTTCGCGGTAGATCGCCACAAGTTGGCCGATTGAGCGGTTCAATGTAAATCAAATTATAAAAATAAATTTTTATTATCTTCGCAGTGGCGAAGCCAGGAAGCTATCCTGAGTCCTGGGTGGAGCAATTCAGAATAGGTCATGTTATTTATTTATGTTATTACCAACTGACCCGCTCGCTTCACGGGTCCAGATGCGAAACTTGACTTTCAGTTTGAGGGGGGGGGAGGGGGTGTGAAGAAGGAAAATTTGCCGACAAATATTTTTTGAAAACTAAAAATCTGTCGACTAATATTTTTTGAAAACTAAAAATTCGCCGGCAAAACATTTTAAAAATTTGAAAATTTGCCGATTTTTCAATCAAAATATTTCTTAATTGAAAAAAAAATGATAAATAAAAAAATTATAATAATAATAATAAAAAAGAAGCAAAATATGAGACGGGGACTAATTTTAGAGAACGTCCTTGTACCCTCGAAAAAAGTCTGCCTTTTGTATACTCTTTATTTTTTCCCTTTTTTTCGTTCCTCTTTTTACCTTATTTTTGAAGCGCCTTTTTTATAGTGAGCCGCTTGAGACATTCTCCTTCCTCGGCCCTTGTGCAAACATACACCGTCCAAGAGGTTTCTTGGATTCATTTTTAACTATGATAGTAAAACTCTTGACCCATTAAGACTTCCTCCTCCAACTTAGGTAAAACTTTTAGGACTCTTTCAGACTTATCTGCGACTTCAAGGATTTTCTGAATTTGTTCAAGACTTTTTCAGGCTTCATTAAAACATTATACCTTAGAAAATGAAAAATTCAAATGAACAGTTTCAAAATTTGCCGACTGTCAAATTATTAAAGTTTTTTCACCCTCCCCGCCTCCGCCCAATAGTTTCGTCCCTGCAAATGCAGACTGGAACCTTATCCCCCAAGCACTCACATTTGCGCACATGAGACCCTAGTCTGGCAGGGTAAGCTGGAAGGATATTAGGAATACTTGAGAGGAACACACAACTTCCTTTACACATTAAGGTGGTTCTTATTTACTCTCGGTGAAAGTTTCAGGTCGATAGGATTTAGGGGAATCCGTGCTACAAGCTCCTTTTCGTTCGTATGGAAAAAACACATGGAGTTCTGACTTTCGTTCCAGACTTAATTTCCCTCCTATATTCACCAGGACCAAAGCACGTAAATTAAATAACAGAACATTTGCTATCGGATTCAGCTTGTCACATTGTAAAATAAGTCTTTTGCTTTCAATATTTAGATAGTCCCATAGCCATGGGGGGGGGGAAGCTGGGGCGGAGCCCACTCTAAAGGTATCTTGAGCTCCCCCCCCCCAGGCCGAGATACCATAATTTAAAAAAATAAGCATTACTCCAGGCCCCTAGCCAGAGTGGTGCTAGTGAGTCCTGAGCAGCCCCTAACGCTCGCCGGAGCCTCCCCTAGCCAAATTTCACATTCCTTCTATTTTTCTCGCTAGTTTTGTTCAAAATTTTTCGTTCCACTACATTTTAATGTTTATAAACTTGTCAACACTGATTTTGCTTTGAAAGATAGAAGAATCGTATGTTTGTCGTTCTTTATATGTGACGTGTCCCAAGAAAAGAGCCCGAACGTCCATCCAGCAGTTTCAGACACACAGACCTTTTTCTTGTGTCACATTACAATATTCACAAGCACAGTGGTAGGCTCGCGATCCAGTTCACATTGAATATCGATGGCTAAATGCCTGAATGGCTGTTTGAGAACTGATAACTTGTTAAGTCCACAGAAATAGAGTTTTTTTACGGATACTTCCAAAAGTTCGAAAATTTGATCGTTCTAAGGGTTAATTTTTTTCACACGATCTATTCAATTTTTTTTTTCAATGGGTTACCGGTAAGTTAAATCACCAGTTTTGATTATGAATTTGAAGACTAAATTCAATCAGTGGCGTAGCCAGGATTTTCCGGGGGGGGGGGGGCAAGTAAGATTTTCAAGGAAGACAAAGTCTCGAAAACTGAAGAATTTTTTTTAAATCGCCGATATTAGGGACTATTGTATGAAAATGAAGGTAAAATTATTACTCGAGCAAAAATTTTTCGAAAAAGCGTGTTTTAATGCGGAAAATTGCTCATTTCTGCATATTTTACGTTCTATTTCAGGTGCCTTGGGGGCATTCACCCCATTTTCCCCCTGGCTATACCACTGCCTCGGAGAACTTTTCACATTATATACTATGGGTATCCTCAAGTCCCCCCCCCCTGGTAAACAGTCAGCACCACCTACGGGCCTGCTATTAAATATTGATAAAATGTTCAACTTCCTTAAATGTTAGGCTGTAGGTCCAACAGAGAATCTAGTGAGAAAAGCATAGTCATTAAAATTCGAAATTCAACGTTTGCTACCAACTTTCAGATTTTCGAAATGTCTTCCACATCTCAGCTTTGTTTCAACCTTTCAGATAACGTTCGATACTCAGCTTGAAACCTTCGGATTTTGACTGACTAGTCTCTGACAGGAGTCCGGGTACTCCATTTTCAGAAAAGAAATTTGAATTCCAGTTTGGGGAGGTGAAGAAGAAAAATTTGCCGACTAATATTTTTTGAAAACTAAAAATTCGCCGACAAAATCTTTTAAAAATTAAAAATTAGCCAATTTTTTAATCGAAATATTTTTTGACTAAAAAAAAAAAAATTAAAGGAAACATTCATAAAAAATGAAAAATTCAAATGAACGGTTTCAAAATTTGCCGACTGCCAAATTATTGGGGGTGTTTCGACCCCCCCCCCCCTCCTATAGTTTCGCCCCTGCCACCAGCCTCAAATTTCGAGGGATAAAGAGTGTAGAGGGGAGCCTCATCGTGAACCTACTGATAACGTAAAAGACTAAGGTAAATGTGTGAGTGCCCAAAGTAAGTAAAGTACAAAGTTCAAGGCTGTTTGAAAACCTTTTTTCTAAGGCATTAGTCGAAAGGAAACATCTGCGAAAATCCACCTTTTGCTCCTTATATTCCACCTAATAATGACTGTAGATCTTTCTACAAATTCAAAAGTAAACCAGAACATGTTTAGTATGATATAATGATGATGATAAGGTTATCAGTCTTACGACCGGTTTAATGCAGCTTCCCATTTCTCCCTATCTTACGCAAGTTCTTTCATTTCCAAATAACTCTTACATTTGATATCCTCGATTATCTGTTGAACACACTGGAATCTTCGCCGACCTACTCAATTCTTTCCTCCCACCCTTCCTTCTAGCAGCAGTGATATTATTCCTGGGTGCTTTAAATTATGCCCTATTAGTTTATCTTTCTCCATCCTCAAACAATTATGAGAAATGATTCTTGAAGCAGAGTGACGATCATAACTAATATTTCATAATTACCGAATTATGACAGTTATGATTAAATTATTTCACCTTAATTAAAGTTGCAATTAATCAAGCGGGAGATTAATTATTAGTTGAAATTAATGACGATGAGATTAATTATTAAAGTTGAACTTGCAGTGGAAGCTTGTAGTTTAATGTTCAATTTTCCCCCTGCATGGTGCACACAGAAATTTAGGCACGAGTACAGACGAAGGGGGCTACGGGTGTTGTCCTTTCAAAATGCAATGGAGGCATTGGCGGAAGTTGGTAAGGACCACCCTTCTAACGTCGACACACATTGCAACGGTGAATTACCGAACTCACTAACGAGCGAGCTTCAGTGATCCAAAAGCGTTCTCTGAACTTTACTAGAGTCACCTCAGCAGCAGAATGACAGATATGCCGATGTATTGTAGCAAAAGTAGTGTTTGAACTACTGGGCTTTCACGAGGAAGGAATATGGGATGAGCCACATTCTATTCCAGAGGAGCTGTCACATAATAATCACGACAACGGATTAAACCGTCTGTACGGAGAAACAATTGTAGGTCGTAGTTGATTTTGCAGCCATGCTGAAGACGTGTTGAAAAATACTTTCGTTGAAGCAGGCGAATCAAAATTAATTCAGCCTGTTCAAACGACTGTACACAGGAGAGTTTCCGGATTCGAAACATTTTTGCCACTGGTGGAATGCGCAGCATACGACGGACGCTGACATTCCAGCACGAATAACGTTTTTCGAAATCATCTATCACGAACAGAGTCAGAATCTTATCACGCTGAGATAGTAATGTCACTATAGGTGTGGTAATAGTGTTGTAGATAGGTGCATTTGGCAGTTAAGTTGGCCATTGCGATTCAAAGGGCAACCAAGACGGACCAAACCACCATAACGAGTTACTACGAAGTAGAGAGGCCTTTTCGCCTTTCGACAGAACATCGGCAGTGTTAAATTGTCGTGGTGTATAACGAGTAAATAAGACTGGGCGTATATCATAGTTCAGTCAAACGATTCTGAATGAATTGCGGCTGAACAGAGGTTGAATGCAACCACTGGACAACGGTAGTAGCATCAGTCCAGATAATTGTTTTTTATATCGAATTACGGACATGAATTGTAGAACGTTTTCCTAGAAGCACACCTAACAACTCGAGTTGTGGTATGGTTCGTTTTTTCGTTGGGGCAACACGAACTTTAGCAAAAATCAACTGCGACTCCCCCGCATTCATCGACTTATGAACCAGGCACAGAATGCAGTCGAATGCTGAGATCGATGCATCACAAAAACAGTGGAGCTCATAAAAACCGCGTCTTCAGAGTTTGACGACCACAAATAACGTGGAAACGTGAGATTTCGAATTTCATCTCGTTCAAGCATTAGCTTACGGAACTGAGACTCCATACTCGAAGGTAATGGCTCATCCCAGCTGACCTTGACAGTCCAGCATTGCTGAACAAACAACTTTAGATCCAGCACGCATGGCACACATAGACCTAACGGATCGAACACCGCAGCAAGAACGCCAAGTGCTTTACGTAGAGTTACAGTAGTGAGTTTCTCCTCATTGTTGAACTTGAGGGACAGTAGATCGTCGCGTCGGTTCCATTCTAAACCAAAAATGAAAATGTTACCTTCTTTTAGTATCTGGTTCTCAGAAAGCAACGCGTTAACAAAATCAGTAGAGTTCGACGTCCAGTCCCTGAGATGAAAACCTGCGGAGGCCAGACGCGGGGTTACAGATTCGAATATCTGGGTAGCATAATTCACATTGTTCACACTCAGCACCAGATTGTCTACGTAGAAACGTTGTCGGACAAACTGACAGACAGCATTATCACTCTTAGTAAGAAGCTCCAGCAACACCATTTTCAGTAGAAACGGCGACGAAACAACCTCAAAAGAAGTTCGAGTAAAACGATAAGCGACTATGGAGAGATCATCCACTGGAGCAGAATAATCCTCAACCCATAGGAAACGTACTAAATCTCGGTCAGCCTCATCAAGACAAACTTGTAGAAATGCCTTTTCAATGTCGGCAGTTACGGCGACTTCGTGTAGGCGGAAGCTGAGTAGAATTTTCAGTAGATCACCAGTCAAAGCAGGGCCAGATCTAGCAAATGCGTCGTATACAATACGAATTGAGTCACGACGCACCACTGCCCGGTGAGGCAAGCAGTGCGCCTGGTAACAAGTTTGGCGAGGAGCCCTTTCAATAATGCCCTTTTCTAACAGTTCTGCAATAACATCATAATAAGGTGCAAGCTTCTGGAGAAGATAATCGCCAAACGCTTATTATTCGTACTCCACAAGCTCGAGACCATCTCCCCGTGCCAGATTGGTTTCAAGAAGCACCACACCACTCTCCCTCACCTACTGGACCTACAACAGAACATCCATGAAGCTTTCCTGCAACACCAATACCGGGTCTCTGTCTTCTTTGATATTGAGAAAGCATACGACACAGCATGGAGGTATGGCATCTTGGATAAACTTGTCTGAGTCGGAATACGCGGACGGTTAATCCAGTTCATAAGCAACTTTCTCCAGCAACGATCAATTCAGGTACGCATTGGAAACGCACTATTGCCCAAACATACAATTGACAACGAGGTACCTCAAGGCAGTATCCTGAGTATCTACTGCTTCCTGATCTTAATAAATGACATAGTCAAAGAAATTCCTGCACCTATACAAACTCGACTCTTCGCCGACGACCTCAATATCACGCTCCGAACAAGTAACCTAGCACCGAGGCTAAATTCCTAGGTCCTATATATTTGACCGCAGACGTACATGGAAGACGCACATCCTCGAGCTAAAGAAGAGAAGCCTCCTTGCACTTAATGTACTAAAGATGCTAAACAATCGACACCACAGGCCTACTTCCGAAAAATTGGTCACCATCTATACAATTTTGATTCGATCAAAAATAGACTATGGTTCTATAGTATATGCATCTGCATCTGATCATCTATTGAAAGCGCTGGAACCAGTCCAGAATGCACGTCTAAGACTTGCTCTCAGGGCTTTTCCAACCACTCCAGTCGCCGGTTTACAATCATTCTCTGGAACTCCCCCACTTTCATACTGAAGAAAGCTCCTAACAATAAACCACGCCATAAACTCACTCTCCAAGCTCACCAATCGTCCCCACGCAAAACATAGGGCTTTCCTCTCGAACATCTCCGCTACCATCCCTAGACAGACTCTAAACTTTCCTCCTTACAACATCCTTCAACTTCAACACCTACCTCTCAAACTCCTTCTTGGCAAGAAAACCATACACAGATCTTCTGGACCCTCGCGCAACCAGAATTCACGTCCGCTACACCCGAAAAAATACATGCCAAGTTTGACTCTATATAGTTAGACCACATATGCTGCTTCACGGATGGTTCCAAAACTCAGGAACGAACTACTGGAGCATATTTCATAGACATAACTCTGAAGGAATTTTAATTTTAACATCTTTTTCAATTCCCAGTAGCTTTTTCCCGGGCAGCAGAGGTTCTCATTTTCAGCTCCTTATCCGTAAAAGATATTACTTGGCCAAGATAAGTGACCTTTTTTGCAGACCTTAATTTTTCTCCTTCTAGTTTGATTTCTTTCTGGGGACTATTCGTTAAAATGAGCGTTTTTGATAGTTTATTTCTAACCTGGCAATTTTACTGGTTATACTCAGTTCTTCCAACATTGTTTCCAGATCTTCAGCTGTATTTGAAAGCAGTATCGCGTCATCAGCAAATCTGAGATGTATAAGCCTTTCACCTGTTACTATGATTCCTTTATCCTCTCACTCAAGGGTGCTGAATACTTTTTGTCATATACAATTGAAAATCTCTACGTATAGGAAATTCCGCGCCTGTTTTCTCAAGTTCGATTACCCCTTTCACATCTGTATGAATTTCTTTGATGGTTTCTAAATGTTCATTCAATTCCTGCCTCTGACATGGCTTGTAACGTAGAAAGAAAAGACGTCAAATATGGAAAGAGCTCTAAATTCATGGAATGAACGATTTTCTTAGTCTGTAAGTAACGCACCCGATTGGAAATCACTGCAAGTTGTGTAGAAATGAAAAAAACTCCTAGTTTCAAAGAATTGGCCCTGTAGCTCAATTCGATAAGATTAAAAAAAACAAAACAAAAAAAAACAGTGATTTTTTGTTGAAAATAAATTTTTTGTTCAGGTTCAAGTTTCTGAGAGCAATTAATATTAACAAGGAACATAATATATCAAGATGTTGGGAAAAGTACGTACTTACAACATAGTATGGTTATACTTTATGATGCAGTTGCCATATTTTAGTGAGAGACGAAAATTTGACAAAAAGTGTAGAGCTCCAAAGATGGAATAGTATAATCATTTTGATTTTACATAATGCAGATTGCAGCTCCACACAATGTTACCTAGTCTAACGCCTAGCCTAAGCTAAGATCGAGCCGGTGCTCTCACTCTCATGGTGGATTTACATTCGAGACGACGACTTCAAGACAACATGTTTTGTCGGATGCTGTTTTGACAACACAACACAGCTACACAATTTAGGCGACATCCTCATCAAACTGGCGCTCGTCGGTTCGGGGAGAAGTAGTCCGCGATATGTCTATGATAGGTCTGCGACAAAGCAGGAAAGGAATGTGAATCCGTAGTTGTCGCCGACATTTAACAAAGTTTGTTCGTGACATGTCGCTGAGTCGAATGAAAATCCACCATCACTCTGGTGATGTGCTCCGGTTACAACGCACGACGTTACGACGCGACGACTCTACCCGTTGTATATGATCGCTACAATCTGTTAAGATATCAGCAATGATCTATTACAATGTCGGAGTGTTCACACAATTACCTTATTGTTTGATACAGGACGTCTTTAATTAAAAACCGTGATATAGTTTTGGAAACACAGAATCAGTACAGCCCTCTTCTTCTTCCCTTTTTAAACTGCATAATGTATTCAGTATTCAGTATTTGAATATAATTTGCCCAACACTGTATGCCAGCTATGAAGTACAATGGGTGATCTGGAGTCTCAACATGGAATCCTATTAAAGTGCCATTACAGCCAGTGTGATGTGTGGATAGAACCACCACCAAAAGCCAACAGCTAAACTACTGACCGCACATCAGTCTAGAGCTTTCACTAAACGGCAGTTCAACAGCCCATCAGCCCATCGTTGGCAAGATACCTTAAAATTCAAACACCAAATAAATGGTATACCAATCTTCACGAACCATGTTAACTCTCAAATAGTCACTTCCTTTTCCCGCAAACAACCTCGAACTTTCCTACTAAACTTCTCAATCTCATACTCGTAAGAGTAAAGAAGAAGAGTTCGCTACGTTCTAAGGTAAAATTAAGTAAATATGATAGGAAATGTCCAGTGAAAACTTACCAATAAGAAAGGGTGTGGGCAATTCAAGAAGAACCACTGCATGAATTCCAGCTTCCAGAGGCTGTGAAGTGCAGTTGTTTCGTAACACATACAACGGTGGACTCGCGGCTCTTGGTCGAATTCGGAGAAATCCAACCGTTGCCTCTGTTTTAGGGAATCTTCCGAGCGAAAAAATAATGTTACTGCCGTCATTTCCGCACAACACAAATTATGAACAAAATTTATTCAAATTACTAAAACTGACGAACTTTCACTTCACCGCGACGAAGTTTCAGAAGATAATTTTCATAACCGAGGTAGGATTCACTATTCACTGATTCACGTCTTCAAGTTCCATCTCCTCGGTAGGATGATATCCTCCTGGATGGTGGATGTGATTTATTGTTCGGATATAGAGCGCTGGGAGCGCTATAGTTCGTCAGAAAGTGATAAGAGATGACTGTTTTGATTAGAAAGGATTTAGCGTTCATTGAAAGTTCTTCTTCATTTTCATTTTATTTCATCACATCATCAGCTTTTCCTGGTGGTTGCTGCTTATTTTTTGATAATTGATTAAGATGTGATAAGCTTACTATGCCATTAGTCTTAGCTGTTAGCCATCAGCCGAGCAATTTTGATCAAGATTAGCTAGCTGTTAGCTTACCTATTGAAGAAGGTAGGGACGTACCGATAGGGAGGTAGGGAGGCAACTTACCCCTCTGTAGGAATTTTCTCACTCAGCAGTTAGGAAAGTTTACCATTTCAGTTAGGCAGAGTTGGAAAAATCCAACGAGTCAAAAGGTTTTTTTTTCTTTCTTTCTTTCTTTGATACTTGAGGAATTTT
This sequence comes from Acanthococcus lagerstroemiae, assembly GCA_031841125.1. Lineage (NCBI taxonomy): Eukaryota > Metazoa > Arthropoda > Insecta > Hemiptera > Eriococcidae > Acanthococcus > Acanthococcus lagerstroemiae. The sequence goes on along the minus strand of CM063108.1, from coordinate 33,729,773 downwards.
GAGTTGAGTCAGTTGGGACTTTCACATTCACAGTTTTTAACCCCCCCCCCGCCACCCGGAAAGAGGAAAACTCTTCGGTACGTCCCTGGAAGAAGGGTGTAAACATTAGTGAATGCGTTAGCTTTTCCTGAATAGCTAAAATGAAAAGCTACACCAGCTTTGTGGCGGTTGACGTTTCATCATTCCTGAATTCTGAACATCTGATCTTCTGAATCTGATCTGTTTTTACTCCTTCGGTTTTGTGTTTATCGCACTTCACCACAATGGAATTAGTCTTTAGTTTTGAGCTTTTAGCCATTAGCTGTTTGAATTATTGTAGGCCTTACAAGTATAGACTTACAATTACAAGAAATGAACGAACTCAAAACGATAAAATTGATCCAAATGAATGACAGACAAAAAAGGGAAAACATAAAATGGCAGGAAGAATACAGAAATGAAAAAACAGGAGGAAGAACTACTACACTAATACCTAACATAGAGGAAAGACTTAAAAACAAAAGCATTAATACCGAATTTCTGTTTAACTCATTTTCTAACAGGGGCGTGGAAACTTCGAAGAATATCTCAAAAAATACAAAGTACTAGAAACAATCACTTGCATAAACTGTGAAAAAGTAACGAAACAGATACTCCGCCCTGACCACACATTCCTAAAATATTCAACTTTCAAATAAATCAGAGCCAAATATGACATGAAAGAAACCAATCAAAACTGGTTCACAGAACAAGAAATCACACAAAAAACCATCCATTACGTTAACTAAATTATGAATAATAAAGAGAAGTACCTATACATAACTATATAGGTACAATGGTTACGGTAAGTTTTAGTGCGTAGAATTTCTTTTGAGGTTTTTCTCTTTTTCTATGTATTCTTTTCCTTCTATGTGCAGTTCTATTTGTTGGCGTTCTAGTGTCTGGTTTAGTATCAAGTGTTATTAGTTGTATAGTTCTATCTTCAGTCTGTTCCTTCTTTAATATAGTTCCCAAATTTCATTTTTAATTCTAATTATCCCTCTGCTTGTTTGTTGGTGTTGCGAGCCGCTTAGCTGTCTGTCTTCATGTTTACATACAGAATATTACCAAGTTCACGCACACTCCAACATGGACATATAGATCTGCTTATTAACAAAGGCCCTTCTGCTGGCTTCTATCAATGGCCACCGTGATCGCCATTACCTCTGCTTGGAGGATATAGTGACACCCTTACCCAGTGCCACTGAATAGTTGTCAGCGCCTTTTGCATTCGTGATTCCGATTTTTGCACCTTGGTCATTCTTTGAGATATCTGCAAACCACACATACTCCTCTTTTCCCATGCCTCCCGTGTGGGTATCATTGCACGGTATGGCTTGTCAAAGAAGTGTTCTCCAACGAGATTATGTCCCTCGGCATCCCAAAACATTTGTCCATCGTCCCCGCTATCTCCCGTATCCTTTTGTGACCTGGTTTTTGGGCCCGAAGGTTTGGTTGGCCCAGATGATAATCCCGCATTATTACAGCTGCTTCTATAGCAGTGTGAAGTTGTTGCAGATTTAGGAGTCTTTCCAGTGCTTCCGTCGGCATCGTTCTCATTGCCCCCGTTGTCAGCACGCACACGAGCCTTTGCAGTAGGTCCAGTTCCTCTTCGACTTTAGCCGGATGGACCCCCCATATATTATTCTTTAAATAATATTTTTTTCTGATAACCCTATACGCGGAGTTAATGATTAACTCATGAAATTGAATTTAAATACATAGGCTGTTGCTAAGTAACTGAGACTAAAATTCGTACGGCCTACCAACGCTACCTATCGGTGTTTCAATGCAGTAGGGGAATAATTTGGTTCATTAGCTATCGATTGAGACTACGCCGAGCTCATTTGATTGAAAACTCGCTGTTGCAGACCAATTTGAAAGAAACCATATTCGCTGAACCCTCCAGGTTTTCTAAGGATTTTTTTAAAGAAGGAAAAAAGCGTACAATTAGAAATTTTTTTTATTAATCATCATCTTCATTAAGTACACGAATATCTTTCAAAATAAGCGCCATTCATGGCTATACAGGCGTCCATTTATTCTTGCCATTTATCGAACGTTTTCATGTATTCTGCCGTCAGTAACGAGGAGAAGAACATCTGCGCCGCAGTGATGACTTCTTGATTCATGTTGAATTGACGAACGCATAAGGCTGCTTTCAGTTGAGGAAATGCAAACCAAACGTCGCAGGGGGCGAGGTCAGGACTATGCGGGGGTGGGGGTGAATTGTGATTTTTTGTTTTCTGCATACTCCTGGAATGTTCGAGCCGTATGCGGGCGCGCATTATCGTGGTGTACAAAACCTGGAGGGGTCGCGCAAACTAGTTTTACTAAAACGCGCACAACTTGTTGACGTTACAAGGTGGAAAGGAGAACGAAGTTGCTATGGATTCAGAAACGTCCCCTCTACACGACTGCGGGATCGCCATTAGAAAAAATATGTAAGTCTCAGTTACTTAGGACAGCCTATGTATTAAAACGAATTTATGAAAAATAGCGCTGTTTGCTCCCTACAGATGAATCTATAATAGTAACGCTGCTACGTTCAGACAACATCTGTAATTTTACTCGTATTTTGTTTCGAAGTTTCTTAAAAGACATTGCTGTTTGTACTTAGATCATTTCAAGATCTCATATTTCTAATAAATGATTCCTGATTATAGGTATATAAGCACAAGCCCGTACAATTTAGTCAACCGAACAAGAAGCCTACTTTCCTCTCCAGTTACAAAGCGGGAGCCGAGATGATTTGGTTTCAAATTAGTTATACTCCTTTTGGGGAGGAAACCAACCCCATCAATTTGTTTCCTGCAACTGTAAAACTGAATGCAGTTGATTAAAGTTTAAAGCTGTTTTGGTTACAGAAGAAAACTCAATTCGAAATTACATCTCCGAAACGTAACTCGAATCGCTGTGCGGCGCCGCCCGCGAATATACACAGATTTTTTGACCTCCACCGCCAAGTCTGAGCCAGAAATTTGCTTAACCTTCACATTAGATGTTAAAAAATGAACTGCGAGAAAGATCCGTCGGCGGAAAATGTAAACGACGAAGATCGATCGACGACAACTCGAAAGCGTTTAATGACTTTCTGTCAATCAGTCGGCGTGGATTTTTAAATTTCATTTCCCGGCTTCCCCGCCTGCGGGGTGGACGAGCTTCGTCTCGCCGAAAATTTATTCCACATTCGACTGAAGCGACGTACACTTGCCCTGGATTTGAGAAAATGAAATCGGATTCCGGAAAGGGCTATCAGACCGCAATCGAGTTCATTTCCGTCACGAATCACGGGAGAGAGCGAAGCGGCCGCTCGAAAGAACTTTTTTCATTTTATTTTTCAACATTCGGTTTGCGGCTTCCAAATTTATATACATAAACAAAATGGTTACTTCGCGATGGCAGCCGTAATCATCGTCAGCGTTTAAAACGTTTCCGAGGATATCGTTGCCCGGTTTTTAATTTTTTTCTAACCATGTCATTAACAGTTACAGTAATGTAGAACGTTTAGATGCATTTTAATGGTAATAGGTGCACGAGGGGAGCGAAGCTTCATTCGATGTAAAATGCGATAAAAACTGACGTTTAATGTACGTATTATTTAGGTCGACATTTAAACGCCAAAAAATATACTCACTCCTCTTAACTTATTTTTATTTAAATTAAGAATACTAGAGCAGATGGGCATGGACAGATTAGCGAATTTCATTTCATCGCGCGTCAATCATGAAAGTCAGTCGAATATTTATAAATGTAAGTAGTCTAGTAATATGTCCTGATCTGAAATTACTAATACTGACAGAGGCGTGGTGAAATGAATAGTATTGTGAGAAAGCAAACGAATTTCCTAACTAAAGCTGACCAACTTTTGCGAGGGAGTAAACGAAAATGTTTCTGAGGTGCTTTTACTGATTCGAGAGGTAAAAATAATAAAAAATAAGTATTGTTCTCACTTCAGCAGCCAGATTTTTCCAACTCAAATGAAGTTTTCTAACCTTTACTAGTCAGTTTGATGGGAAGCCTTCCCATTCCCTCAGTCTCTACGCCCCTTGGATATCGAACTCTATAGTGTATATTACAATTCTTCTCTCTTAAGAAACAGCATGGAAAAATATTCAAGCGATAATACCCTCTTATAAGTAACGTCTACTTGGATGTTTTCGCAGCGGAGGTTGTAACTGATCATAAAGATGCCAAAAGAGGAGGGACTTGTAAATCTTAGGCACCCCTAAAAGAGCTTTTGAATTTGGTTTTGAAAACTCTGTTTTCATATACTTACCCACACATCTTCAGCAACTGTGAAGACTATTCAGAAATTTTAAACTAAAAACCTCTGAAAATAAGGCAAAAGTCTTTTTTTATTTAAAATTGAAAAAAGTGAACATTTTTCGTCATTATTTTTACTGCATAGCAACTTCAATTTTTGGGCTAAACATCATTTTTCAGATCTAGTTGATGTCGAAATATTGCGCCACAATTATCTGTTCTTTCAGAATCTCTAACTGTACACTTCTTCTTGTTAAAAATGAATTTTTTTTTTTTTTTAAATATATCCTTAATAGTCAGCGTTAAAAATTGACGTAGGCTGATTTTCAGCCCAAATTTAAGTATAATGTTCCTAATGGAAATACTAAATGTCACCACACCTACCCTTTGTGCTGCAATTTTCAGAGCCCCTCCTCCCCCGCCAAAAGTCTTTTATCAGAAACCTCAAAACACATGGAAAATACGAAAAAAGTATTCAAACCGGAATTATTCTGTACCAGATTTGCCATGAAAATGGTCCGTTCTACTTTTTCCGTACTTACCTCAGACAAGCCTAAATAGAGGATTGAAAATAACCTTCCCGAGTACCTCAATTTAACCCAGGCCTTACGAGAGGAAAAGTAATTCTTTGATCTTTTTCTCGTCTTATTTGGTTTGGAGATAAGAAGGGGTCTTTCCTTACCTCCATACCTTTCCATCCCTGGAATTGTTTTGTCCTCCATGCCCCCGCCCTTCAATTATCAGATATTTGAAATTGTGTTTTTTTTTTTTGGTATTTCATTGGTTTGAAAAGAGGCACTTGTGATGGATGTTCATGAATTTGAAGTACAAAAATGATATCGGTATCGAATGTTAGGGACTCGAACTCGCGAATCCAGTTGTACAGTGACGTCACACAAACGTAGTGCCTAGGAAGTGAGCTAATCTCCTGTTAAAAGAGTCGTGCTACAGAAGAAAAAACTGTGAATTGGCACACCCTATACAGAATGAAGCAGATCTATAGATCTGCACAGACAGTTAAACAGCTATTAAGGCACTGTCGGCACACCAAACTACATCCTTGGTGGTGGTGGACTCAATTAATAAATTATACACCCTTGCTCAGGAACACCGTGTCGTAAGCAGATGGAAATGCACTGGCGGATAGCCAGTGGCACGAAAGTCAGAAAAACAAACACTGATAGAGGATGCCTCCATTAAGAATGCCGAGTTCCTACTAGGGCCAGACAGAAAACATGCAAGGCTCATAGTCGGACTTTTAACTGGTCATTGGGCCACAAAACACATGTGGTATAAAACAGGAATGTGAAAAGCAGCTCCTGTAGACACTGTGGAGAAGAGGAAGAAACCTCGATTCACATCATATGTCGGTGCCCAGCAATAGCCGGGACAAGACGCTAAACAAGGACTCGAGTATCCGTCACCTGGTGAAGTCAAAGGAATAGAATTCAGTAAAATTCTTACTTTCGCTGTGAAAGTGAGGCTACTGAGATGATCCTTGACAGTCACCTGAGGAAACGTGCAATGGATTATAAGGTCTCAGCATTCGGCGCACACACAGCGCCACCTCACACAAGAAGGAAAGAAAGACAGAGTATTATTATGTGCTCTTTTCGTCCAACTCTGAAGTATACTCTCTCTTTTTTATTCTACATGCTCCAAGTAATCTTTCCCAAATTTTAACTGGTTTTATTGGGGAAAAAAAAGGGAAAAAAAAAGAAGAATATGAAGAAAGGAAAATCGAGATGCTTCAGCATTCAGTGTTCATCAAAATCGATTTTGTGAACCTCTTATAGATCCGAATCCGACCTTTTTTTTTTTTTTTTAATGATTGTAGCTGTTATCTCTCACTGTTGCCAAAAGTTCTGCCAGTTTATCTGTCCGAAATGCGGAGAAAAAATTTCAATTAAAACTGAACATACATATTACATAATCATATCTTTGTCTCCTCAAACATCAGAACAGGCAAACATACGTATATATGTTGTCAGGATGATTCGTTTACTTACCCGATGGAAGTGGTCGCGCACTCTAGGACACCAGTACAGAATGGAGGTTCTCTTGAAACTGGCATTTTATTTAAAAATAGAAGATCAAACAAAGATCAGAGGATAATGCAGAAAATTTTGGAAAGACCCTTTTAGAAAATTCCAATCCTATCGAAGATTCAATATCGGTGAACTCAGGCTAATAAACGGCTACAGCTAACAAAAATGAGGACACGGGTGTACCATACCTATTCCAATCATAGCCTTTCCGTTTCGAACGACCAAAGCGCTTGACGAATTCACCCACTGTTTATCGACTGGCTTAACAAGGAAAAAAGAGAAGTGTTCACGCAAGTCAGTTCACTTCAAATGAGATGCCTCATCTATTCTAAGGTTAGTTCGGCTGTAAGTAAAACCGTAACGTTTCTCATTTGGCTCAGCTGACGCTGGTAAAATATTCTGCAAAAATTGCTGGATCTCCGAGCGAGCGTAATTGAGCACTTTCCGGGTCGGAAGTTAAGAAAGTCCGCTTCATTGTCCGTTGACCGGCCGAGCAGGTGTTTTGAACGGCTAAGTTTAAACTTGAAGCCCTTCTGTCCGTTTACGATGATTGATTATACATAATACGTACTTATATTATACTTATTGCACTCTTGAGAAACACTGCCCCGATCTCGGTGAAAAATGTTAAAAAATTACAAATCATTCTCGCCCGGTATATAATTATCGCCAGCGATCGTTTATTTATTTTGAATTTTGATACAGTCCACATCGTTGCCAATAAAGAAATAAGTGGTAAAAGAAAAGAAACGAAACGGAGAAAAAAAGAGAAGCTTTCTCCCGAAAAATATCTGTATACTAGCGTCAAGAGCGCCTCTCTATTGAAACACGACGAGAGTTTATTTATTCTGAATTGTCTAATCCCATTAACCAAATTAATTTTATATCTTATAGCGGTTTCGGGGGCGAAAAAATTTCTGTTTATCTTTCATAAAGCACTCACCTCTTTCTTTTTCTGCAAACCGAGCGTCAAGTTCGGGCCAAGTGTTCGCTACTCAATGCTTAGTGGTTCGCAAACTGACAAAACTGAATCTCTTCGCAACGATTCGAATCCATTCGATTCGTTTATGATCAGGGCCGGCGTTATTTGAGTGAGGAACACCCCCTCCCCCACCAGAAAAAAACATGATTTCTCGAGTCGAAAAAAAGAACTGCCCTTACTACTTGTAGTCGACAATCTATTGACTTATTAATTCTTTGAATACGCCAAAATTACAGGAAAGAATTTAAACTCCTCCCAAGGCGGTTAATAATTATAAAAATTAATATAAATTATTTTAATAAGTTTATATTTATTTTACTTATAATGTTTTTAATTAATATTAATATTCCTATTATATTAATATTTTTAGGGGAATTATTTGTTTTAGTTTTAATTTTAAATTTTAGATTAATTATATTAATTTTTTTATTTGTATCCAATACTTTTCCATAACACAAAATTTTAGGCTATCAATACTCAGCAGAGGCGGATCCAGCTAGCAAGGGAGAGGCAGTTCAAAATCTGTACAATTGTATTTCTTATCTCTCTCCACCCAATAGCTGATTTATTTCCTTGTGGGGAATATAATTTGGCCCAACAAGAAAAATACGTTTGAACAACACGTACAGAACAGTAACAAAGGGAAAGGGCGAACAGAGAAGTAATTTTCATCCATATTCTTGACTACACATATGTATGCACAAGTTATTTCGGTTGTATGAGCAACATATTCAAACGCATTTTTTCGATAAATAATGGTGACCACGATTGGAACAGAAAATAAGTATGGTTACCTTGTTATTGCTATGTGCTTGAGTTTTCTCCGTGCATATACTTGCACAGCGATAGCTGCTGTGGTTCAGTGCGAAACTTCATAAGATGACCTTACCTTTCTTTATGAAGAATTCCGTTTGCAAACACTGTGCAGGTAAGTCGGTATACATATTCGGCTGCAGTTGTTGGAGGTCCCAGTTACGAATTCAGTGGTTGAAATTTCTATGTAAATTTATTTTAGTATTTCATAAGCTTTTACTACTGGGTGTACTTGAGTGAAAAACCTAATGAAATAAAACAGACTGCCGAACTGTCTGGAGAACCACCCATGTAGTCACCATCAGAAGAGGAGCCGTCATGAGACCAATCGTGAGTCCTCCCATTAAGGGACATAGTCATGGAAGACCAAGCCAGTATTCAAACCTTGTATTAGTCTATATTCCCTTGCGAGCATCACATTCCTTGTACCAGCCTGCGAGCACTACGCTCTGCTAGTGTATCATCTGGCAGACGAGTCTGCAACCACGGGAGAGCATTTACATGTCTGCTTTATTGACTGTGCAAATATGAGAATGTCATCGTCCGCTACGCTTCGCGGAGCACGTTGCGCTCCATATTGGCATGCTCATTTTTTGGACACTACGTTCGCTGGGCAATGACATTCTCATGTCGGCGCAGTCCGTGAAGCAGACATGAAAATGCTGAGCGTAATCGTGATCCTACTAATAATGAAAAAGACCAAGGTAGATGTGTGTGAGTGCCCAAAGTAACTCAAGTGCAGCTGTTTGAGAACCCTTTTTCTAAAGCATTAGTCAAAAGAAAACACTTACGAAAATCCACATTTTGCTCATTACATTCCGCGTAATAATGACCTCTACAAATTCAAAATAAAACCAGAACATGTTTAGTATGAGATGATGATGATAAGGTTATCAGTCTTACGACCGATTTAATGCAGCTCCCCATTTCTTCCTATCTTGCGCAAGTTCTTTCATTTCCAAATAACGCTTACATTTGACACCCTCAACTATCTGTTGAACATACTGGAATCGTTGCCGACCTTTCAATTCATTCTTTCCACCCTTCCTTCTATCAGGAGTGATATTATTCCTGGGTGCCTCAAATCATGCCCTATTAGTTTATCTTTCCTCATCTTCAAACAATTCCAAATATCTATTTTACCTGCTACTCCGTTAAGTATTTCCTCATTTCTTACCTTATCCGTCTATTTGATATTAAGTTTAGTATCCGCCTACAGCATCTTTCAAATGTTTCGATCCGTCTCTTCTCTGGTTTTCCTATGGTCCAAGTTTCACATCCATACAACATGACTCTACAAACATAAGTTTTCAAAAGAGTTTTCCAGATTTGTTTTTGATTTGAATTAATTAATTTTTCGATAAAATTCTAATGTAGCTTGTGCCATTCTACTACTAATATACCTTTTACATATTCCACATTTTGTTATTTCACTCCTGATACAGCAAAATTCGCTTACATCCTCAATTTTTATTTTAATCTATCATGTTCACATCGATTATATACCATCACTTTAGTTTTGTTTTTTTAAATATTTTCATACAATATTCTAACTCAAAATCTCCTCCATTCCATTCAAAATATTTTCCAAATCAGTACTTCTTTCACTTAATAAGGCAATATCATCTGCAAACCTGAGCATCTTTACTCGCTCTCCATGTATAGTGACGCCTACTTCAAATTTTTCTTTTATTTCCTTTATGGCCCACTCTATGTACGGATTAAAAAATACTGAAGACAATGAGCACACACCTTTTTTCATATTTACCTCTCCTTTCTCTCCTTCTATTCTTAATGTAGCTTTCAGTCTGTTATATAATTTGAATATAACTAGACTTTCTTCTTTATTCCTATCCTTTTTAGAATATCAAATATTTTATTCCATTTAACATTGTCAAAAGATTTTTCAGTATCACCGAATGGCATACATGTATCCTTCCACTTTTGAAGTCTCACATCTACAACTGAACCACATAGTTCAGAAGGAACATGAGTCTCAAAATTTTAAAAATTGGTTGGATTGATTCACAATATTGTGAAGTCTAATTGCATTACGGCTTTGTTGTGAAAGATTAGATCTTATGACTCGCGGCATTGTAAATAACACTGTTCATTAGGTGAGGTTGAAATGCAATAACAGTAGGAAACGGAAGAACTAAAAAAAAACCGTTCCATGAACATAGACGTACGTTATGAATGAGCTTTCACAAGTCATGAGGTGCACCCTCTATCCATTTCCACAAATAGGCAAAAATAAGAACGACAGTCGTGAGGTCCTCCCGACAATGTGAAATGAGTCCTCAGTTTTTAGTGCAGAATTCTTTTGAATCAAACCAAGTACAAACAGTAAACGTTCTGTGGTACTCTTAACAGAAAATGTACCAAGAATTAATGCGATGTGAATTACATTTCATATGTCTCATAAATATGGTAAAAGTATTTATTACTTACTGGTAATTTTGGTATTGTGTTTCAGCTTTCAGGTTTTGAGTCAAGGGATGAAGCCTAGCATTGTGGTCTTGTGGTTGTTTTCATTGGAAGAGGAAACAACAGCGCTACCTTCTGTGGCGATGATGGGAATGTACAAAGCGCGGTCCAAAACAACTGCGACCAGTCGCGAAAAAAAGGAACAACGCCATCTAGCGGCAAACGAAGAACCCAGGATTGGAGGTCATACTTTTCCGCGTTGATAGAGCGTTCACCGAGCGTTCTACGTTCACTAGCGGCCGAGCTAGGACGAGTTAATGAAAACATGTTCGACAAACCCCTACAGCCTAAACAGGTGTGTTTGGAAAACAATAAAATAAAATACAAAAATCATTCGTCGCCATCAGATTCCATTGCAACATCATCTGGGTCATCTACCTCGGATGAAGAGTCATCTTTCGAAATATCGTCCCTTGTGAGCTGCACACAGTTTTGAACTCCATTCCGGCAGAAGAATTCCGAAAAACACTGCTTGAAAAATGGCCTGAACGAATGCGTTGCTGGTCACTGCATTGCTCACAAAGGACGATATTTTGAAAAAGAGCAAACGGATAACGCCGAAGATGACTCTTCATCCGATGTAGATGACCCAGATGATGTTGCAATGGAATCTGATGGCGACGAATGATTTTTGTATTTTATTTTATTGTTTTCCGAACACACCTGTATAGGCTGTAGGGGTTTGTCGAACATGTTTTCATTAACTCGTTGTAACTCGGCCGCTAGTGAACGTAGAACGCTCGGCGAGCGCTCTATCAACGCGGAAAAGTATGACCTCCAATCCTGCGTTCTTCGTTTGCCGCTAGATGGCGTTGTTTCTTTTTTTCGCAACTGGTCGCAATTGTTTTGGACCGCCCTTTGTATGATGAGACAAAAAATGAATAATTATAAGCGAATCGGAATCAAATTTTGTAGCCTGCTGTTGAATTCTTGAATATGGACGCTGTTTAACAAAAGGGAACGAACCCACATTTGTAAACAAAATGAGTTACTAGTATTGTTGGAAAGAACATAAAACGTAGAATTTTTCAAAATTGGGCCCCCGATTCAAAAATGTGTACTCACGTTGAAAAAAACTTATCAGTAAATGCAATGTCATATAGTTTCTACATGGCTCTTGAACCTCGAATCACGTGTTCTCAAAAATCGGATTTTGTGGGTTAGTTCCCTTTTGTTAAACAGTGTCCATATAGCGAAGATATTCATCCTAAGGATGTATATTATGTATAAGTTGCGATAGATTAATTATCTGTTTTTTTAATCAATGATCATTGTATGTCAATGCTGAAGTACAAAGGTAGTCATGACGAACACATGTACCTATGTACTTCCAATGTTCTCAAAACTGGATGCCAGTTAACAAGTTTTGATAGTATTGGTGATAATCTTAGTTATGCATGTTCAAATTTTAAACTTTACCTGTTTGAATTGAAATAAAATTCATTCCTTGTCCTTCGCTATGAAGAAATGCAGTTTCCTAAGATGCCACCTGAATAGTTTGGAATTGATTGAAGAGACTTTCCTGTTGATTAAAAGATAAGTGATAGAGCTGCGCGACTGCAGTCTGCCGCTTTACAATTTGAAGTTGTTGCAGACCCTCTTCGAGTAGCAAAATTACTTGTTATAATTTTCGGAACTTTCTATGGCGCGATAGGGGTTTGCGTACCCCGGTCTATGTAAGAAATAGATTCTTTATATCCAAACCATTTTTCACTCTTTACTTTTGGCATTTGGTTTATCCTATTTTTTGTCGTGTATTTTATCTGTATTATTTATATAGTTTATCTGTTTTTGTTATTGTTTTTTTTGTTTACTTTGAGCGGTTTGTTATTTCATTTACTATAGGTAAAATGCATCATTAATTGAATTATATGCCTACTTATTTTTATGTCTAGAATACATATATTAGTTCTTTTCCTCAAGTAATTTTGTGCATTAAAGTGCAGTAATTTATTTTTATTTTGTTAGTCTTTTAGCCTCTCAACTATATACCCAAACTATATTTACTTCGCCTATTCGTTACCCCACCAGTCACAACGTCAGTTCTGAATTCAGTCGCAAAATTTATTTAATTCATTTTTCTTCCCTTCTCCGTAGCGCTAAGATGGCATATTAGAAAAGAGAAACTATAATGCAAGTATCGCAAGTGTTTCTACATGAGTGAAAGTTCTAGAAAGTCCCAAAATATACGAAACTGAGACTGTTCCGCAGCTTTTGTTTCTACTTCTTTCGGACAATGCCTACTTTAAATTTTGTCACATTTGACGCCGCGTGTTTACTCTAAATTGCAAAATTGACAGTATTCGAAAAGTAGTGTGTGGCATGGATTGTTCAACACGGCGCGGGGTACATAGTCGGCATTTTTGTACATTTTTAAATTTCAATTACCATATTTGCGATCCACGCCCCTTCCCTACGCAAAGAAAAAAAAAAAAAAAAATTTAGCGCTGGGCCTAACTGTGACCACATGGATGCTAGGATGCTAATTTCTGAAAAAGCTGCACTCGATTCAGTTCAGCAATTCTCTCTGCACTTCTTTCCTCGATATTCGTACATTTTCGATTCTATACAACTTTACAACTTTCGATGGAAACTTTTTACATTCCGGAATACGTCGGCGAGTGGATACGAAGGGAAGAATTGGTAGGGGGAAACGAAGAAGCTTTTCGAGTCGCTTTTATACGAATTTATGTTTTGTTTTTTTTTTCATATTGTCTATAGTGGAATTAGCCGGCGTTCGTTTGTCTGGTGTTCGCGGGCCTTCCTCTGCCTTCTGCTTGCCGCTATCTCACGGGCACTGCGCTACCTCAAAGAGAATGCGAAATGCATCGGCTTTCAAGTCACGTTCGCGGTGACCACGAACAGACCGACTTTGTTCATCGTTTCTTGATTCTCAGTTCGCGTGAAACACTCCGGCTAATTCGGGATTTCGGCGATTCGCTGTTGGCTGGTGAGAAATTCACTGGAGTGTAAACGCCGGCCTGAACTGGAGTTCGAATTTTTGGTATACAAGATTAACAACATGTGAGTGTAGGGTGAGCATCATGTAACCGGAGAACAGGCCTGACGAGAGGGGGGAGGAAAATTGGATTCTCTCAGGGCCCAGACTTACGTGGGGGATCGGATTTTCTATCATCTAATCTTTTTCTATCATCTAATCTTTTTTGAGGGGTTTCTAGCTCAACATTTCAATTTCCGAGGAGGGCTTCAGGAAAATCACACATTTCTTTTTGTTTTTCCCCGGGCCCGGATTTTTAATATTAGAGCTGTGCATAATTCCTTCGTTAACTTATGGAGTGCAGATCGGAGCGCTGATACGCTTGCAAGATGGAAAAATTAAAACAACACACATCAGAGTGTTACGCAGCATTTTTAATGTAAAAATTATTGACAATATAAAAATTTCAAAAATATAAGAGGAACTCGTGCAAGAGGCATAGGCTTACTGGTGAAGCATTTCAAACTGAAGTAGGTAGGTCATTTGGCCAGAGAGAATAATAAGTGGAATAAATCGGCTGAAAAATGGACACCATTGGAATTCAAGAGAAAAAAGAAAAGACCACCCACCCGCTGGAGGGATTAACTAGTTGAAAATCTTGGAATACTTTGGCCAAGAATGCCCCGGGAGGGATTTTGGTGGGAATGGACCAAGGCTCTTATAGGAGGTTGGACCATTTAGCTGGCGCAAAGACGTCAATGATGTCACTGGTATGCCAATCACACAGACCGCTTACGGGATTACAGCTTTTTTCGATCTTTACTCATAATAATTAATGCCCTCAACATATGTTTCTATTATTTTTACAACTTACAACATTCAACTGGTTACCGTTCAGGGGGGGGGAAAGCCATGCTAAAGCAAAAATTTAATTTTCCCATTAATTTCTTATGATGTGAATTCCGGCGTGGGTGAGACGGGAAGAATTATTACAGGTTGTCTACCCGAATGGACCAACCTTCTCCAGTGATAAAAACCTTGGGAGTGTAAGGTAGAAGCCCATGCCTGAAGATGTGCAGACTAGATAGGAGTGTGACCACTGGCATGCAGCAAATATAATTTTAAAAAACTTTTGTATCTTAAAACCATATTAATCGAGGCTTGGCTGTAAATAAATAAAGGTCCAAAATTAAGGAGCTCAAACCCCTCAAAGGGCCCCAAAATGCTCAGAATTAGCCTCGCGACTTCCATGTATAGGGGGTACGCCTTGCTTTCTTTCTCGAGGCTACTGTTTTCCAAGACTGGCTTTTCGAACAACCCTCTCTCTTACTCGGATATTCTCAGAAAAGAGATTCTGTGCCACCAACTTAATCTGTGTGACTGTCTCAGTGACTGCTTCCTTATATCCTCGCTTCATCATAAAACCATTTTCTGTGCACGCTCTTCTCCTGTACCAATTTTCTTTTCTTTCACGGTGTGAGGTAAAATGTAATTGCATTCGTGATGCGACACCATTCTGATGTGACGCGATGCGGCGATATTAAAACGCTGTACGCCGTGCGGAAAATAACCAAATAAAGCGAAGGTAATATAAAAAAAATTTCATTATGACGATATGGTCGGTGGTGTCCGCATTGATGAACGAGCTGAAAAACAAGCTTATCCAATTTAGATACAACCCTTTCGCTGTACATAAAACGCGGAGACAAAACGAAGTTATTGCATGGTCGTGCGGAAAAAATTCTACGTAAGGACAAAATGTAATAGTGTTCAGGTGGTCGTGGTCGAGTAGGGTCGCCTCGTATAATTTTATACCTATTGACTGATACAGGTAACTCGTGGGTCGTGAATAACGTGGATCCATCTCTTTTTAGTTTGCGAGTGCCTATACGTCGAATAAATGTCAAATTAATTCTACATACATTGTCATGTGTTTTTGGTACCAAGTTGCAGAAATGCGCCTGCGGAGTTCGACCAAACGCGATGAATTTCTAGTTAGATTAAGAACGATTCGTCAAAGGTTTCGAACTTGAAAACTTCATACATGTTGATTTCCATCCATACGTCATACAAAAAGCAAATTGGTATGCAGAAATAGTAGAAGAAAAGTGGAAGCAAAACTGAAATAATATCGCTGAATCTGAGGTTCACCGAAAGGAGGAATACGGAGGTGGGGAAGATATGTTGCGCCCTGGGCTTAGAACCGGCATACTCATTAGGTATACTCAAAGTTTTATCAGGTTCCATTGAAATTTAACTGTGGAATTACTTAAGATTAAAAATTATAAAACTGAGAGAAAAAGGCAAAAATGAATGAATCTTAAGATTCAGAAAAGTGATAACTTTCCGTTATTCATCCCGCAAGAGTAAAGTATCGAAATTGGATCAGTGACTCGTTTACGGACTTCTCCAAAAAGCTTGATCAGAATGAAGTGGACGTGACAACGCCATGCCACTTTTTTGTGCATATGTCTACTATGGAATGAAGATTTAAAATGGCTCCCATCATGCTTGGGTGGCGTGATACGAGACAAAACGCGAAAAACAGCGTTACCAGGTTGCAAATTCTGTTGGCACACATTTACTACCGTGGTGGAAAAAACATACCCGTTGGGGGATCTTCGTGATCCAGTTCGTACAGTAATCCGCAAAACAGTCTTTGATCGCAATTTTTTCCTGTTTTGGCTCCATATGATGCTAATTTGACTGAACTATACATGGTAAGCGAGAAAGAAGGGGAGAAAAAATAACCTAAATGGTAAAATTAGGGGCAAAGGTGTGGTTATGTAGGATGAGAATATCTCTGAGTACAAGGCAGGAAGAAGCTAGGCAATGCAGTATAATAGATGCAAGATCAGGGCAAGAAAGTAAACGAGGCAATATAAGGTAGTACGCTATACAGCAGTATAAGGCGAAGTGCTAGAGAGTACAAGATGGAAGTCAGTATAAAGTAGAAGGGCCGGCACTATTTCATTTTCTTGTGTGTAGCAAGAAAAAATTTACTAAGACTAGTCACAAAAAAAATCCTTTTTTATTAGGGTTAGTGTTACAAAGACTGAATGTGGCGGTGCGACCGCTCTCTCGAGACACAGACTCGTCGACCAGTTGTGACAAAGGACTTATACCATATCGTGGTGCAAGGTTCTTATAACTTTAGAAAAAGGGACCTTTAGCAAGGCGCAAAGACGTCAGTGACGTCACTGAAGTACCAATCACACAGGCCGCTTATACGGCTTTTTTCGATTTTTACTCATACCTAATTGATGCCCTCAACATACTTTTCTACTATTTTTACGACATACGATATTCAACTGGCTACCGTTTAGAGAAAAAAAAAATAAAATACCATCTACAGCGAAAATTCAATTTTCCCATTACTTTCTTATGAAGTGAATTCCGGCGCGTAAGACGGGAAGGATTATTGTGGATTGCCGACTCGAATGAGCTAACCTTCTCAAGTTATAATAACCTTGATCCTGATGGATATTGGGAAGTTTACTAAAAGTACCTATATTGGTAGCCCTGCTTATACAACTGGGGGATAATTTAACTCGTTCATATAAAAAACATGTAAAAGGCATGTTATAAAATTCGTTTCTGAAAGAAAGTTGGTTGAAATAATTTCAGCAATAGCATTGAGCTATCAGGATAAAAAAGAATTACCTCCATGGATATTTT
The DNA here is from genome assembly GCA_031841125.1 of Acanthococcus lagerstroemiae. NCBI lineage: Eukaryota > Metazoa > Arthropoda > Insecta > Hemiptera > Eriococcidae > Acanthococcus > Acanthococcus lagerstroemiae. The sequence goes on along the minus strand of CM063108.1, from coordinate 33,712,543 downwards.
TTTTAAATGAAATTAGGTGAAATTGAAAGCCGCGATTTTTGATATAGAAGAATGGGGAAGCTGAAATAATCCCCCAGACGTTTCCAATGTGTTGAGCGTGTAATTTGTGTTAATGTGTTACACTAGCGCTACCTAGGCAATGTTAACTTTCCAATGTAGTGACGCCACGTGATTGAGTCGTTTGGCTACTGAAGAAACTCTCAAATACGTTTCTAATCGTCTAAAAGTGGAACAGGAACGTTCACATGTGGCGTTAGAAACGGCTATCATTAGTATAAATTTTTAATAATTTTCACATGACCGGAAAAAGAGTCATATGATCGATATGAATTGAGGAACATCGAGAACTGCAAATATATAAATGATTCGACAAGCGACGATCGGAAAGAGAGGACTAGGGACGAAACTATAGGGGGTGTGGGGGAGGGGTTAAAACACCCCAATAATTTGACGGTTGACAAATTTTGAAACTGTTCATTTGAATTTTTCAATTTTATGAATGTTTGTTTATTTGTTTATTTTATTTTTTTTTTCAATTAAAAAATCGTTTAAAAATTTTGTCGGCGAATTTTTAGTTTTCAAAAAAAAATATTTGTCGGCAAATTCTTCTTCTCTACCTCCCCAAACTGGAAGTCAAATTTCGTTTCCGAAAATGGAGTACCCTGGACGCCTATCAGAGACTAGTTAGTCAAAAGCTGAAAATTTCAAGTTGAAACAAAGTTGAAATGTGGAAGACGTTTCGAAAATTTAAAAGTCGGTAGCAAACGTTGAATTTCGAATTTCAATGACTATTCTGTTTTTACTAGATTCTCTGTTCGACCTAGAGCCTGAAATTTGAGAAAGTTGAACATTTTATTAAAATCTAAATGTTGAAAGCAAAAGACTTATTTTCCAATGGCACAAGCTGAATCCGATAGCAAATGTTTTATTTACGGGCTTTGGTCCTGGTGAATGTAGGAAAGAAATTTGGTTTGGAACAAAAGTTAAAACTCCATGTGTTTTTCCCATAAGAATGAAAGGGGGCATGTGGTACGGATTCCTCTAATCCGATAAACCTGAAACTTCTAAGGTTTTTTTTTTTTTTTTTTATTTTATTTTATTGGAACCAGTTTAGGAGACGAATCAGAAGAAATTCATAAAAAAATATCACCGAGAGTAAATAGTGACCACCGTAATGTGTAAAGGAAGTTGTTTGTTCCTCTCAAGTATTCCTAACATCCTCCCAGCTTACCCTCCCAGACTAGGGTATATTGATGAGCGTAAATGTGAGTGCTTGGAGGATAAGGTTCCAATCTGTATTTACAAACGAAACTATGGAGGGGTGAAACACTCCCTAATAATTTGGCAGTCGGTAAATTTTGAAACTGTCATCTAAATTTTTCATTTTCTAAGAACGGTTGTTCATTTGTTTGTTTATTATTATTATTATTATTATTATTTTTTTTTTTATTATTATTATTTTTTTTTCAACAAAAGAATATTTTGATTGAAAAATCGGTAAATTTTCAATTCTTTAAAAATTTTGTCGGCAAATTTTTCTTCTCCACCCTCCTAAACTGAAAGACAAGTTTTGTCTCTGGGAAGAACAGAAACAGGAGGCGATGAAAAGGCAGTTTTTAAAGGAAGGAGGGTCAGGCAGAACGTGGATGAGACACCAAGGGCTGAATGCGGGTAAGACAGATTCGAGATCGGTGAGAAATGAGAGGAATTGGCGAAGTTCAGCTATGTACTAAAATATACAGGCGGGGACGAAAGACACTTCGACTTCGGCAGACTCATCTTCAATTTTTTTGGTTTAAAACGAATCCAATCTTGTAACTTTGTTTCTTTGCATTTCTACGTGTAACGAAGTTCCATGTGTAGCACTGCTACACATGAATTTTCTCGGGTGTAGCAATTACTACACAACTTACATAACTGGTGCCGGCCCTGTAAGGTAGCAAAGTAATATTCAGTACATCCACCTACAGACTGATGTTGTAACTCACACAGTGGGAAGGAAAATTCGCTTCTGTCTGGTGCTCCCCCCGACACTTCACGCATTCGTGATAGTTTGAATTAGAATATAACTGGTTTGGATATTGTTTCGCACTCGTTTATGTACCACATGGCCCGTTTTCAGTCCTATATCTCTGAAATTTCAGTTTTTGGAAACTACGATTAGCATTTCTTCTGATATTATCCAATTTAATTTTTGAAAACACTAACATCTTCGGCCGAATGACACAAATATGAAGCGATACACGCTACATCGCCACCTATCCACCAACACATGCATACATAGAACAGAAATTGGTTGTTATTGTTTGACTGTATTAAGAATATGTCGCGTGTTTCATATATCAGAATATGCAACAATTAGAGCTACAAATATTGTTCACTGTCATAAGTACACGCATTATTACTTATCAAACTTCCAATTTGATGCACAAGTTCACCTACTCATCCCAAAAAAACATGTATCTACCCGCTGCTAAGTAGGTATCTACATGAAAGTCATTTGGGTACTTAAGAATTTGGAGTAGCTTCAGGATCCTGTTGCTACCATTCAGAAAGAAAGATCGAAAGTAGGTGTCGAGATGTATGTTTAGTAAGATCGAATTGAGAACTAGATTTAGCGAAAATATCAACAGAATTCGAATATGGAGCCACTGTCTAGCCAGACAAAAAGGTAATAAAATGAGAACAAAAGAAGAGCAAGAGAGAAAGCGACAAGACGATGGGGGTAACCAGCCAATATGCTCATGCGGTTTTTTTTTTTTCCACGAAAGCCTTTTCCCCCTCTGTTCAAGTAATGTAGATTAGTGGCGAAAGATTTGTATAACGTATACTGCATAAATTCACCAGGCGCGGATCCACGGGGGACTCCCCTCCAATAAAAAATTGGAAAAATCGGTGTGGGCAAGGAGGAAAAATCTGTGGGAGATAGGCAGCAAAGAAATTTCCGCGCGGTTTTCCTTCTGCCATTTTCCTCCCCAAAATGGTCATCTGAATCCGCGCCTGCATTCACACATGATACGGTTTCGCAAATCTGCACATTTTTAAACATACTTGCCTAAAATAATGTGTAGCCGGTCCTAAGTCTGAAAAGCATATGTGAGGGATATTGTGCTCCAAATAATTCGTTTCATTAGTAATAATTTATAGGTACTTTGATACAGAGCTAAATACCAATGTTTCTCTATCGAACTTACTTGAGCCAACTCACTTAGCTAACTCACGTGAGCCCACGGTCTAGATGACCAGCTGTTTTATTAATGTAATTAAATACCTATAATTAATTTTAAATCAATAAATTAAAATAAAATAATAATAACAATTACAAAAAAGTTTTAATTATGAATTCTCTAATTTTCATATCATTAATTATTTTTGAAAATCAATAAATTATAAATCCGGGGTTCCCTCTTGCTCTGAATGACCTTTCAGAAATTGGGGATGCAGACTCAAAAAGTAAGTTTCCATAAGTCATTTATGATTAACCCATTTGAGAGCTATTCAAGGATTAGGTGTGAAAAGCATGCTCCAAGAGGAAAAGCTAGTGATCTGAGGATGTAAGTGCGAATGTATCGCAAGCTACATTGTCTCTTCCTAGTTCTCATACTTTCTACGATGTGAAATTTTCCTCTAGAAACTCAATTTTCCTACTTCCCCCAGATATCAGGCTCAAAGGTAAGAAGTGTGCGATTAAAGCAAGGCTGGAGAAACAACAGACGGTCTCCCCCACCCCATTAAAAATGCTGTTGTTCCTAGGCATATGACCTTTACTGGGCCAGAGTTGAATTTCAGTGCTTCGGCAGTCATGCTCGTAGTATTCTACAATGGAATGGGTACACTCCGAATCGAAATTTCAATTCCCCAAGTGCTCTAATCGTAAGCCTACCTGACTCATCACAATTCCGCGAGCCGAGTGTACGCTAACTGCGTTCTTGAAGTTCTCAAAGGCCAGCCTTTTACGAAAATTGCCTTTTTCAAAATACGAACAAGCCGTCTGAAATTGGTAATACAAGCGGCTACTTTTTAAAATTATACTTCGAACGTTCGGCTGTATTAAGCTCTATAAATGCAGCGAAGAAAACAAAGGTCCTACTTCCGGTTTTTAGTGGCCCGCTTCAACACAAAAACAACGTGAAAATTAGTTGGCGTTAAAACCATGTGTCATTGTTGTTTGTTTCATACGCGGTAAAAGAAACGAATTTGTGATAATGTACTAATACACGTTTACAGCAGAAGACGTTGGCGTACACCATTACGCGGATTTGTATGCGCCGAAAAAGTTTTCGAGGATCTGACATGACAGCTACTCAGATCCAGCAGCTGTCATTCACTCATGTACCGCCTTATGATGACAGTTATTCGAATGTGCAGAATAACGCGTCATGTAAGATTGAAACAAGTGTAATTTGGACATCACTTTCAGCTGTTGGCTTCAGATGGAATATTATTATTACATCTACTAAGTCACGATATTTTCCCTCGCTTGTAATTTCTAAAACAAAGTACTAAGTTCGTGATTACGGCTGTAGGCAGGCAGCACTATGTTAATCTAGGACTTCTTCACTTGATCTTAAAGTTCTCCCATCGGCGAAATTTAAATTTTGTTGCGAAAAAACTGAAATCCCTTTCCCCTTGGCAAGAGAAAAGAGGAAACTCGCTTCAAATTCTTTGGTTGCCAAAGTGGCTCCCCAGACACCGCACCCCCGACTCCGGAAACTACTCTTTAGAGTATTGCCTCAGTGGCCAGAGGGACGCTTTGAGGTCGATCCGAGCCCCCATTTCGTCATTCCACTGCCGGTGCACGCTGTTCTGCCAGAGCCACCATGAGGGCCTCTACTGACCAAGTTAACACTTACCCAGCATTAATTTGGAATTCGGGTGCACCACGGCCGGACGTGCTTCCCCTTCATTCACCTTTCACCTCCTCGTCTTGGTATGTGTGGCAACGCAGGAAGGTGGTGACGGCAGATGAGCCCTGCCGGGGGGTTGATACCTTAATATAAGTGTGGCTATCGAACCTTTAATAATCTCTGGCAGTCCATGGCAGATCAGAGAGCACAAGAAGAGATTATAGCTGTCCAGGAATACACGTATTATAATAACTAAGTAGCATACATCAAGACAGAGATTGAAGGCAAACACTTCCCCATTGAAAGAGGCGTGAAGGCGATCCCCTATCTCCAAATCTTTTTAACTGCAGCTTGAACACATTTTTAGAAAATTAGACTGGGAGGGGAGGGGCCTCGAAATTCTAGGAAAAAATCTAACAAATCAAAGATTTGCGGATGATATTATCCTAATAGCAAAACATTTTTAATGAAATAAAGGGGATGATGGATGACCTAATGCAGCAAAGCGGAAAATTTGGTTTAACTATGAACTTGTCAAAGACAAAATATATATCAAATAGGGAGGGAATGAATGAATTTTGGTTGAATGGGGCAAAATTGTCCAGAGTAGAAGTATATAGGTACCTAAGACAGACTATGAGATTAAAAAATAACATGGAAGGAATAGTAAGAGAGAGGATCTCCAATGCGTGGCAAGCCTTCAGGGCAAATGAATCTATTTTGAAAAGTAAAATGAGAATAGGACTAAAAGCAAAAATTTTGGAAAGTTGTGGGATGCCGGCCCAAACAAGGTTACTCAACAAAAAGACAAATACAGCGTCTCACTAATATACAAAACGCAATTAGCATATAATGTATTTGACTCGAACCAAGTGCATGCATCATTCTGAGGTACTCTTATCAGGAAATTTTCTGAGGAATAATGCGATGTGAGTTATGTCTCATAAATATGTTACCAGTATTAAGTGGTAATTTTGGTATTCTGTTTCAGTTCTTTCACTAATATTTTGTTTCTTGTTTGACTAGTTACCTTTGTCTTTTCATTATCAGGAACAACGAGTCATCCAAAACCGTCAACATGCCTTCAACCACGAATTTGAACTTCTATTATAATTGTGTAGCGGAATTAACAAAAAACGTGAATAAATAATTGGCAAATCACGTTTTGTTTTTGAAATGAAAGATCATCTTTTCACGTTTGAATAGTTCATAAATATTTCACGCGTCGTGTGACCAGGAGTGGAGCTAATGTCTTTGCGTCTTATAAACATTGTAATGAGGAGTGAGAACACATTAATGAGCGTTTTCTGAAACGAGAACACAACTTTATTTGAATCAAGGTAAAATTCCTAGTTTATTTGAATTGAAACAAAATTCCTATCCCTCTTTGAATTGTTATCAGCAGTCATCAGTTCATATTCATTGAAACTTGTGAGTTTCAAAATTTTTTGGATTTATGTCCTTTGAATTTATTTGTCTTGTAAAGGTAGAGTGTTTGATTTCTGCTTGCCGCTTGGAACGAATTAAACAGAAAATGGAAACAATTTTAGTATATTCAGTGTTGTTCAAAGTCTGCTGCGTGATTGCAGTCTGCAGCTTCGCAGTTTGAAGCCTTGAACTTCTACGATGTGCGTATAGTGTCTAGGGTTTTGCTGTGCTATCGGATTTTGAAGTGTTTTAATTTGTAATAAATGTGACGTGTTGTGTGAAAAGGGCCATTGTGGTGATTTAAAATTTTGAGTTTCCGAGTCCGGTACTACCAATTTCCAAGGTCTACAGACTAAAGAATACTACATTACAGAGCCCGGAGATCTGATAAGTGTGGAAGCAACCTCAAATTCTGTAGACCTTGCCAATCAGTGGTACTGTACTCGCAAACTTAAAATTTCAAGATCACCACACGGGCCCTTTTCACGAATTGCGCCACAAATAATGAGATAATAAATAAGTATTTGCAAACACCCTATTGCCAGGTCCTCCGGACCTCGCTTGTTCTATCATGAACAGAAGAAGCGCCTTTTCTCTTTCCCTTGTGTGTACACTGAGGTCGTCTTGTAGGAATATTCTGGTATTAACGCCGTCTACATCTTCTCTACTTATTACTTAATTCTACTCCTACTTGTTTTTCGATTATTTCGCGAATTATTCCCTCCAGGTTTTCTTCTTGGCCATTTGGTTCAGGTACACCAGTGATGACTATATTTTTAAAATTCATTTCGTTTTTCAGCTGTTCTATTTCTTCCCTTATAGTTTCGAGTTTTCTAGCCTCAGAAGCGATTCTCCTCTTTCGAGTCTTTCTATCGGATCTCTGGACTCTTCATTATCTTCTCAGATCACTTTTACGTCTACCGCAGTATTTTTCACGAATTAGAACAACTGGTCAAATTTTACCGGGTCATTTTCATGTGAACATGTATAAAACACACACAAGTTGAATCGACGCAGCTTGTAAGAACTTGTTTCACGTATGAGCTAATGGTATACGCAGGCGAACACAACCGACGAAATAAAACTTCACTTCCTCTGTTGGTTATATGTGTGATTGGCTTTACTGAAATCCGCAGCCGTCATATGATTCTCACGAGCTTCGGTTGGGACAAACCCATACGCCATAATTGAATCGGGATTTACGATTCACCTAGGATATATACCACTCTGGTTTATTAAATTATCGCATGCACACTCAAAAGCTCACTACTGCATATGACATTTACCGCGAAAATTATACGAGCTTCGGCGCTTGCATCTGATTATAACGATACACAGATCCATGCATTAATTTCTGCCCATTTAATTTCGACGTGAAAAAGAGAGAGAGAGAAAGAGAGCGAGTCACAGAAAGAGAAAAAGACAATGAGAGAATATCCCCGAGAAAGGCGATAAAATTAGTGTTAATTATTTCGGATACACGTCTTTGATTACGCTTCAATGGAGTAAATTGAATTTTAGCGTCTAGTTTAATCAGCGTATGGCTATTCTGGCTTTAAATGGTCCGCTGCGCTGTCGCGTATTATAGTTCTCGTTATGAATAATGCCTGTTAAAATTTCCTTTCGGTGGTACTTATGATGTTATGATAGCGATACGAATATGTTAACTGATTAATATTTCATTATTTGCAAACGATTTCCAAAAATTATTCGTTCGCAGTGCAACCAAATACGAACATTTCGGGTTGTTATGTTTTGACCCGACTGAGGTGAATCCACGCGAGGGAGAGAGTAATATAATACATTTTTGGAAAGAAATTGAATATTTATTGAATATTCCTTCCGGAAAACGGACACCGTGGAACATGCAGTCCACAAAAACCCGTCACCAACAACTCCTCTAAAAATAGGGGAACCTGATAAGAAAACCGCTGGAAAAACTTTGAAGCACTTGGTACTTGGAGGACCGTCGCACCTCATCGACCTGATGAGAAGCCTCTACGAGAACAATATGGCGCAGGACAGAGTAGAAGACGAGCTTACCGAATATTTTAAAACATCCACAGGAGTGCGACAAGGATTCATACTCATCAGCCCGATACTTTGCGAACGGAGAGTGGGTGTTGAAAGAGGCCCTAATTGGCTGGGAGGAAGGAGTAACTCTCGGGAAACAGAACATATTAAACCTAATATACGCGGATTATATCACCCTATTGGTCGAAAACATCGAGGACTTGAAGGAGATGCAGCAAAAGATCGAGCAGGCAAGCGCACAAGCGGGCTTAAAACAAAGCCAAGATCTCATCAGATAAAGAAAATGACAACAGGCCAGAGATATCGGAAATAGATGGCACAGACGTCGTGCAGAGCTTCGTATACCTTGGTTTGCTGGTATCAATCACCGCCAAGGGTGTTGTGAGGCTACTTTCTTGAAGATAATTCTTCACATTAATTTTAAGGGGGAAGGTTGAAGATAATTCTTCACATTAATTTTAAGGGGGAAGGGGTTCCCTTGCTCGAAAGAACTCCAAAATACTATTGGGAAAGAAACTAATTTTTTAGGGCCTGGACCCAATTTGGGGCAATATTTACCGTTAATTTATATTAGATTGAACCGTTAAGTAAGAACATTGACTCCCCAGCTACACCTTCGGCCGTCCATTGCTAGGCATATGCCTTTGTCACTTGCTTCCATTTTGCCCGGTCCCTAGCCATCCTGAGCCAATTCATACCGAAGCTTTGGACAAGTTCGTCCTCCCCTTTCTCCTCCTCCTTTCCCGGGCACCCATGTCATCATAATTCTACTCCATTTTAGAGATGAATCCCTCATTACATGTCCGGCATATTTGAGTTTCAGCTTTCTGGCGAGTAAAACCTGAAGTTCTTTTGCGTTAGTTTTAGTCAGAACTGTTTTATATTTTGACCTTATCTTCAGGAGCGGCAACTTCTGTGTAGCGTATGTAGCAGATGATGCTACACATGGAAAGATTTTGCTACACATGCGATTTTCAACAAAAAAAAACAGCAACATTAAATTAATACTTTTTAATTTATCACTGAACTTGAATTTTTTTGTTATACTACACATGGGAAAAATCTAGGTCTTATCTTTTAGTATAATCTGTAAAGTGCTCCTCAATATAGAGTTGTGTGCGGCTCGGATTTTTTGGATCTGCTTTTTCGTGGTGACCCATGTTTGGACCCCGTAAGTCAGGCCAAAAGTGAGTCGGACCAACTTTTGAGCGACTCAAAGAGCATCAAAAGGGACATCGAGGAGCTGAAGGATCTAAAAAACGCCTTCGATCTGCTGCCAAAAAGAATGGACGGCATCGAAGAAAACGTTTTTGAACTAAACGGAGACATAAGCGACCTGAGTCGCGAGAACCAGATATTAAGGGAGAGGCTGGCAGCCTTTGAGCAATACAGTCGGGTCAATAGTTTGATAATCGGTCATTTACCGGTGGAGGAAAACGAGATCATTGAAGAAGTGGCGACAGCTTTAGTTTGAGCCTTGAAAATTGAAATGCTAGATTGCGACCTAATAGTATAGTTCATAGAATGCCACCCAAAACCGGGCCTCCTACTGTAATCGCCAAATTCAATGGCCGGGCCAAAAAGAAGGCGATCATCAAGCCTGTTTAGAGAGCCAACCTAAACAGCGCATTTCCTGGAACTGAGGCGGCGACCCAGTATACGGCAACGACCACCTGACATCGGAGAGAGCTCCTCGCGTTGGTAAAACAATTGAAAACAGAGGCAGATGCCACGTTCGTTTGGACAAGCGACGGTTGGTGAGAATTATTAAGGTGTCCGAGAGGAGCCCGGTTATCGTGGTCAAGAAAGAGTTTCAGCTAACCCATCTGCGGAAGATATCTGATGATTAGGCAGCCTCCCAGGTGCAGAAAAAAAAACCGTCAACTCACACGCAGATCGCGTCATGGATATCGGCGGCAAGTAAAAAGCGCAGCATCGACGATAGAAGTCCGGGAGGTGAGAGTGGACAACAAGAGGGCAGCATTAGGTAACCCAAATCACAAAAGGACAACAGCAGGCCAGTGTTCCAGAAAAATTTTATCCCGGGATTTCAACCGATAGCCACCAAGCCGAAGCAGTCAACGCGACCATCCTTGCGAGTAAAGGTAAGTGAATATGATTTAACCGTCAACTCCTACACAAAGTCCCAAACTAAAAATAAAACTGACAAAAAACTCAAACAAAACTTAAACCGAGAGGTTAAACTTTCCCCAATCCAGTTTGTCGGCGCTGGGAGGGGACAGCTAGCCTACGCTTTTCTATCACTTGCTAGTTCCCTATGCCCTACCTGGAAAACGAGGACCTATACATCAAACAAAGAAAAAAATGAAACAAAATTAGCTAAGAAACATTCTTTGGCTCTTGCTATCACCCACTTCAACTGCCAAGGTCTATTAAATGCGAAAAGACAGTTCGAATTTTAAAATGGGTCAGGTTCTGACAACAAAATCGTTTGACCAATAAAACTGTTTGGCTAATAAAATTCGTTGGCCCAGTAAAATAATTCTGGTTTGACCAATAATATCATACGGCAATAAAATTGTAAGATGAGAAGAGGGCTAAGACAGCCCCAACAGCCTCCCTGACGTCTCTGAAGTAATTGTCGAAATGAGAGTAATATTGGAAAAAAGAGATTAGGAAAAGAGTTGCAGTACTAAGAATTTAGCCTACAAAATTAAAAAATTAGAACGTGAATACGCCGATTATGAATGAGTCCAAGGAGGAGGGAGCAAAATGGATCATGACGGACACTTGACGGGTACCACTGGACAGGAAAAGGAAAAGGGGTCGCCCTGCTACTAGGTGGTGCGGAGCATAGATGCAATACCAATTCCAGCCCAAAAGTTGTTGGAAATGGGCGACGGATGGTGGATTAGGTCGCGATTTACATGGGGTGTAAGCACTATCATGTTAGTAGTGGATTTGTAGTAAGGTCATATCTCATATCTATTCGAAGCCAAATGAAAAATAATAATAATAATAATAATAATAATAACAATAAAATTTCATTAGGGGATTAGGCAACGTGGTTAGGAAATTCTCCTCAACCTTATGTTTTTTGATAAATCAAAAATCGGCTTTCGGTAAATTCTAGTAGCTACCCAGGAAAGTTGAGAAAGTGAGCAATAAGGCGAATATTATGTAAATATGACTGCACTTACTATTAGATATTTTTTCATTAATTTACATATCCAAACTAAATACGAATAGTCAACCTATAAAAAATATCCGAAACCTGCAACACCTCGGTTAAACTATCAATTGTTGAAATATTCCTTTTTGCAGTCAACAGTCCCAAAGCCATAAAAGCTTGATTTCGAAAACACAAAAAAATGTAAATTTTGTTTGTACAAAAGCGACACAACGTGAAAGATTCCGAATTCGGTTTCCGATTCGTATTTCCGCGCCAGAAGAATTATAAACGCGAGGATGAGCTTTTTTGAAAATGTTTAACTTCCGCTGCTCGTTTCAGCGGCTTTGGAAAACGCTGTATAGGTAATCAGTTTTGTTTATTCTGGAAACAACGTACGGTGTGTGGAACGAAACAGTATAATGGAAATTTTCCGCAGATGTGAGAATATCGTGTGTGCAAGGAAGAATGTATTACGCGGTGAAAGGAATTTTGAGAATTGCATGTCTGATCTCAGCTTTAACGATAAGTACCCACGATGCTATACTGTAGTTGGTAGATACAATTTACTTTATTACGTGGTTCAGTTTGCACAGTTCCTTATTTAATTTGATCACGTATAAGATACACACGATCGAGGAAAGGAGTAGGAAACTATATATAATGTACATATCACATGCACACATTTCACACCACCGGACTAAGTAATTTAGTTCCTTTCGAACAGCTTACACAGCGAGTCTGTCTAGGACTAATAATCACGAAAACCAGCAAGGTCTGACTCCCGGATATTTATACTAAAGTTGAAAGAACTTGCAAACGATAGGGAGAAATGGGAGAGCTGCATCAAATCGGTCGTAAGACTGATGACCTTACCATCATTATCTGTGGAGAGGAAGGAGAAAGAGATAGATACTCGACTTCGTATCTCCCTTAATTAGAAAAAAAAAATTGTTACTTAAATTATTTTATTAACTCACTGGAGAGGCGGTGTAGTCCCCACAACTTTCCCCAAATCTATGTACCTGTTATCTCCTATGCCACGCGTTAAACTATAAGCTTTAATTCTGCAGAATTAGCCCAACCAAAGAATGGCAGTATCAAAACCCAAATAGCCTAGCAGGCTTGTCACAACAGACTTCAGTCTTACAGCTACCCAGAGGCGTTGTGACACCTCCAAAAAAGTCGGCTAGTTGGGAAACTGCCGTTCAAATGGAGGAGAAATGAACCAAAAAGTGCAAAGAAGACCTATTTCCCCCCACAAGCACAAATCGAAGGGAGCTTCAGGGTGATTAAGCCCTCAAAAGACCCTCTGAAAGCCCCCTTCAAGAAAAAACAACTGCTTAAATCGGGAGGGGGGGGCTTGAGGTGTCAGGAGACATCTTCGCACTAAGTGAGTTGCTACTGAATGTTATCTGACAGAAAACTGTGAAGGGAAATGTGGAGACTTTGCTCACTTTTTCCTGTATTTTTGTTTGATTTTTTTGTACTTTCAAATTTGATGCATTTAACAGACCTAAAAACTGGGTTAGAGAACCGGGATATTTCTTGTATTTTCATGGGGCATTGTGACACCCACCGTCCTACAAATTTTTCCACAGCATTACGAAATAAGTGTGCCAAGCATTACCACGATGGGGTGACATTGCACGTGTTCATGAATGAACGAGAAGAGTTGCAAATGTCGTGTTGTCAGTTAAAAGTGCCAAGTAACCCCAAACTGATCTAACTGATATAATTCAGTTAGATTTACCTATACGTTGACTACACGCTGTTGCGTAGGGCAGCACGTTTCCAGAGGTGGAATTTTTTTTCAGCCAAACTTAATTGCTGAGAGCTTTCAACAAATTTTCAATGTTGATACTGACGCTCGTCATTTTCGAGAAGAATGTCTCCATTTCAAAAATTATCCCGTAACAGTCGCTGAAAACGAAAAATTTGAAGAAAACTTATCGTCGTTCTTGAATGAACACGATTTGGATGGAGTCTTCCCAAATGTCTGTACTGCCTTCAGAATATTTTTCTGTCTGGCTATCACCAATTGTTCTGCTGAACTTTCCTTTTTAGTTCTCAAAAGAATGAAGAAATACGACTAAATTCATTAGCTACATTAAACACTGAATCCGAATTAGTCGATCGTATAAATTTTGACATTATTTACGATTTTACGCATTCGAAGACTAGAAAAAAAATGATCTCAGCTTAGTGTTTTTTTTAGGTGTTATATGCACGTCCAGAATTCAATCATTCAATTCCGTAGGCAATAGATACTATAGATTTTCATGAGTTAATACGGTAGGGTAGGTGATAAACAATTAAGAAGTGCTGTTCATTTAGAATAGATATAGCACATGCATGGAGGAGTACCTATATCACATCAAAAGAAGTTTTTCCTTTGTTTATCTCAATTTTCCAGTTAAGTTTTCTTGTTTCGTTTTCTTGTTTTATATTTTGTGTGTTTTTTAAAAATAAAATTAATATAGTAGATATGTACTTATTTCATCATGATATTAGATGACTGAAAAAGTAATATAAAATAGCACAGAGGCTCATGATGGAAAGAACGCAGCAGAGTGAAAACTGCACGTTGAAAATGGTAGGGTGACCAGATATTATACTTACTCTTTTTGTCTCACAAAAATGGGTAGGTACCTACTCTTTCTTTTACTGGAAAATGATGTAAAATCTAAAATACTATTTTTTTCTTATTATTCCCTATTTTTTGGCAATTTAGCGTTAGGACTGAGGAAACTAATCATTTGCGAGTAAACGAAGCAAAACATTAATAACGTATACTAGTTATTTCGTTGAGAGGAAATGTTAAAGAAGGTAGGACAATGAGTACCTATAATCGCGAGCGAAGTGAGCGAAACATTTTTTACTCTATCTGGTCAGCCTGAAATGGGCGGTAAATTACATCTATCGTAGAGTGGAAAATTTGTAAATTCACTACTTTGGTTGGCCGAGTGGATAGCGCGCTGGTCTCGGAATTCGGAGGTCCCGGGTTCGACCCCACGTAGCAACCGCTACATTTCGACCTAGGCCGGTTTTTCGACAAGATGAGGAGAGAGCTGAGACAGCCCTAACCGCCTCCCCAATGTCTCTGAGGCAATGCTCGAAAGGGTAGATTTCAGGGCTCGGGTTGAGGGTAAATTAGAAAATAGACTGTTGTGTATACTCACATACGCAATAAAAAAAAAAAAGTAACCGTGAGCATAGTAGGTACTCTTCATCCTAAAAATCATACTGAGACCTTTCCTTCAAAAGGCCAAGACCCTAATACACGAACATACCTGCTCGTAATATGTCCTTAGCATTTCTGAAATGCATAAATATCCGATTTATACTTCTTCATTCATAGGTAAGCAATATGACAAAACATCAAAACTGATCACTTACTGGTTTGAAGAACAAATAAGTAAACAATTGTGTGCAAAGTCACCACCTCTATGTTTGTTTTTTTTTTCAATTTTTCGCCAAGTACTGCATATTACGTTACTATGCTAGTTAATATATGAAGTTTACTTTCATCATGATCACGATCAAATTATGCGTGTAATATGATACCAAACACATGCAGCTTCCTTCAGTTTTTACTCAATATTCAAAACAATTTCTGCAATGTGATTTTGATACGCTTTTTGAAGCTCTGCACGACCTGATAAAGCTGCCTGGAAACAGCAGAATTACTCTGAGTTGGTTTCACACGATAGTTACCACATCCTACATTACAACTAGTCACATGTCAATGTTGCCACACGTTCCATTTTTTTCCTTTGCGCTCTTGGAAGTAATGAAAACATATGCGTGCCAAGTCACCCTGAGACTGCAAAGTCACCCCATGTTATGGTATAAAAAAATCACAGTACAATCTTTACAGATGTGGTTACTGCTAATCAGTCCTGATTCCATACTACTCGTACTGCTAATTCATGGAATAACAAACTATTTATTGGGCTAAAAATGTTGTTGGTACCCAATTCCAATATAATGTAGGTATACGGTGTAACACGCGACAAACGAAAGGGGAAAAATCATATCATGAGGAAATTTCGACCTGTCAATAACAGAACCAAATATGTCGTCTAAAACGTTACGTGTTCATGAAGTCATGCTTACACTTCATTCTATTTCGGCCAACTTTTGACGACTAGCGAGCGACCGCTAAAAAAAAATAAAAAATCTAAATGGAAATGTGTTCACTCGTGTTTACGTCATCGATGCGCGAAAATTGCATTTCGAAGATGCATGACGAATCGACACGCTAACATGAGTAAGTTTGAAATGGAATTTCCGACCATCACATCGACGCAACTTCAGCAGACAACCGGTGGAAGTTTCACACACATCAGGGATGCATTTCAATAATAATTAAATTACGTTAAGTGACTTAAAAACGTAGGAAACTAGAGGGTTTCATAAGGCTGAGAATTTGCGTTTTGTTCGTGTCAGCTCAACTAAGTATAATACTACATCAACGGCGGCAACTTACAATTTTCCCAAGGGGTGCTCGAACAAAATTTTATAACGCGAATTTAGAGGGGAGGGGGGGGGGGAAATTTGGCAAAGAAGATCTTAATGTAATGAATTTTTTATTTTTGAGGAATTTCCCAAGGGGTGCTCAAAAAATCCCAAGGGGTGCTCGAGCCCCGGAGCACCCACAAAGTTGCCGCCTATGTACTACATAACAGCATAAAAAACAATGAGATAAGATCATATGATTTTAACTAAGTATATTTTGAATGCTGAGTACGATGGCGTTAGCCATTTTTCTTGAGAACATTTCGTTTTCCATATTCAAAATTAAAATTTTATCAAATTTTTCTCGTTTTGTTCCTTTTTTGTCGTCCACGAATAGCTACACTGATACTGATAACAATACTGAACGCGCATGGTTGTTTGATCAGTGGTATCATCTTGATATGGTACTAAAACTCGCATTCAAGATAGGAGATAAGAATAAGAATGAACTATAATCCAAAAATTGACACCGGCATTAAATTCCTCGTTAAAAATACTCATAGAATCATGTTCTCATGCCACTGTTTTTTTTTGTTTTTTTACAACATAGCTCGAATTATTCAATCATTCGTCTGCCTAAAGCCTATAAACCGAAAATAGCAACAGTCTGACATTTCTAAATGTATAACTTCCATGTCTACTGTCCAGCGACAGAGTATGTTCCAGAGTTGGTGCTGTTATAACCTCGAATGAAGTTCGCTCGGCACGTAACCCAGCATGTATATTTTTTTCCATTCTCAAATTCATCTCTCGATATGGGCAGGGCCGCCAAGAGCCAAACTGGGCCCGGAGGAAAATCTGCGGGCCTAAACTGAAATTACATTGTTCGTAAAAAAACATATTGTCTATTTGATAATTATAATTTCTGTGACTCTCCGAGCCCCCTCAAAAACCTGGGCCCGGGGGGAAAAGTACCCTTCCCCCCTTCTCGACGGCCCTGGATATGGGCAATGAAGTGATCCAAACTGTATCTTCCTATTTATATCTCCAACTTTGCGAATTTCTTGGGACTATATAAAATGGAAACTGTTCCAAACAAGTTTACTTTAAGCAATTTATAATGGGGCGTTGCCAGTCAATAAATAATACTGTAACCATGTTGCTTTCAGTATGATAATGTACTGATACAGGCAGTTTTCGGTATGAATCTGAGTAGCCATAGGATGAAGCTACACATATACGTGCAACCATACAAGAATAGGCACTGACATACATATTCATTAAGACATTTGGTTGACTCGTGTCCGTATATCATAGAGAAGTTTATATATAAATGAAATTCTCAAAAAGCCACCAATTTTCAATGAACAATCAAGACCATCGAATACATGTTTTTTTCAACTATACTTACTGATAATCAAAAGAACATACCTAATTATGTGTACATATTTATCAGCATCCCAACTGATATTATTATATCACTAACTTTGGGAAATGTACCATTTTACCATTTGTTATGCACTTAGCAGATTCAGCGCTCTCACTCCTCGACAAATAAACGCAATGCCACTCTTTTTGGATATGTTTTACCTTGATCCTTTAGCTTCCACCAAAATTTAAAAAAGTTCTGCTCATAACTTTTGAAGTTATGAGAGCTTTTGCAAAAAATGCGAAATGCTTACTATTGGGATTGGGAAACCGTGTTCCTATGAGTACGCATTACAGTTCCAACGTTATATAAAACGTGTAAATTTACGAGAGCTTCGAATCTATGTCAATTGGGTACCTATTCATTACTTATGGTGAAGTAAAGAAAATAATACCTACTCAATACACATACGAGTATATGCAAAATATGGCAATGGTGTTTATTGTACGTACCACAAGTAATGAGATTTCAATTTCTTCTCTACATAAATCACCCGTTATGTCACTTCGGCGCAGGCATTGTGAGACCATGTAACCCTCTCTTTTGAATAAATGGTTTGGAGAACGCCATTTTACTGAAAAAGAAATATGTGATTATGGTATGTAAGTACTAGGTATACTATTGGGAACACTCCGGTATAAAAAACGTGGTATGTTTTGGTTTATTTAAATGGAAATACTGAAAAAACAGGCACGTTAATGCGATTATTGCTTACCTACTATTAAGTTGTGGGCGCTGTTCAGCAAAAACTGCCCAAGCAACAAAATCTGTTTTTTAAGATAACGTAACATTAAAAACCAATGATTAATGCCAGTTTGCGGACATAGTGTTAACTGATATGCTTTTTTCAACGTGGATACACATTTTTAATCGGGGGCCCAATTAAAAAAATTCTACTTTTTACGCTCTTTCTGACGCTACTAATATAACTCAGTTTGTCAACAAATGTCGCTTGAGCGGTTTTTGCTTAGCAACGTCCATATTTTACTTACCCTGTGCAGTATTGTACTTTTTCTAAATTGAATTTCAGTTCCTTAGTTTTCATCTTCACAAAAATTATAGTAGCAGTACCTATATTGAAACACGTTTTCATAGACTGTGAATGCACAATGAACGATACGTCAAAAGATCTGTTTTATAAATAGGTACCTAGGGTTCGGGAGTAATTGTTCAAATTAATTTACAGTGTTACCAATAAAACAATGTAGGTTGTGTACTTATATAGGAGACTACGTACGAATGAATACATCTCTCTTATAAGTACCTACTTACATACCAAGTTTGTCAGTTACCAAAGAGGAACATTTTTAAATGTTGAAATGAATGACATAATCATCCGATCATCTGAGTTAGTGAAACAACTGAATAGGTATATTTATTTTAAAATCCACACAATGGTATCTTAAGAAAGAAATTTGTCCAATGTATATAGCGAAGATCTTACGGATTTACCCCCCCCCCCCTTATGACAACTAATCATAGTAGGAAACTTGAACTTATTCTTAATGCATAGCAAAAACTATAGTAAGGTATGTAATTTAGGATGTCGCGTAACTTATCATCAACCCAGTTTAGACAATGCTTTTCCAGCGCCCTTGGCTGCGTCTCCAACGGCATTTCCAGCGTCCTCGGCTCCGTCTTTCACAGCGCCTGCTTTCTCTTCCACGTTTTCTCGTGTCTCTCGATATTTTAGAAACCAAATGAATTTTTCGTATAAAGGTGAGATAGCATCCGGAACGTTGTCTTTGTAGCTTTTCGCCGTTTTACTAGATGGCCAAAAACTCCACGAATCCGTTTCTGCCTGAAATAAGGGATCACAATATTAGTTGAGTAGATCCTCGATAAATTATATGTATCGGCTTGTTTCATCAGATCTTCCCTCGGAGGACCTGTTAGAATGTTGCATAAAACAAAGTGGACTATTTTTCTACTTTAATCAATTCGCCAGCCTGGAATGTTGCATTCGCGTTGAATAGACAACATTCTCCAAAACGAGATGGATTGTTTTTCTGCTTCAATCAATTCGTCAGTCTGTCACCGTCAATTTCGAATCAACTTCATTTAAAAATTTTAAAAACATATCACAATTGTTCACAACAAACTCATGAATACGAACTTACTTGAAACAGGTACTGAACATAACATTATGGAGGAAAAAACTTACCTTGACATATGCTTGGAAAATAAGAAACAATAAAACTGAAAATGTTAGAATTCCAGTCGAATTCATTCTGACTTCTTCAAAAAGACAAAAAATTAAACTCAATTCCAATTTGTTAATGTATAGTTCTTCTATGACGGGAAGGTCTCATCTAACTACACTGGTAACTAAAACCAAATGCATTAGGTTACCTAGATGTGCCTATGCCGCTCATTCCAATTCTTTTGAAACTACCCGCCAAGTACAGCAGCGACTCATTATATCATTCAACACATGGTGTAAATAACGCTTATTTAGTGAATTTTACGGGTAAACCCAACTTTTCGTTCTACAAAATAACATGGCAGTTATGTGGTAAATACTCTGCCTACGCAATTTTGCGGAAGAAAAACAAAATAAACGAGCTGAATACAGGTGCTCATAGAATATATTTAGCATTTTAAAAGGGAGCATGATTCCAAAATATTTCCCTACGTGCTTTTTCTCAAGCTGTACCTGGGTAATTCTCCCAATAATAGGCCTACCTGAAATCAGTAGGTAACCGCGTAATATCTTGAGAACTAAGAATGCTACAACAATTTTTTTCCCCTTTCTATAGAAGGTTTTCTTTATCACATCAATCTATCAAACCGATGAAAATACTTGATCTCAAGTTCCCAGAGTGCCAACCCAATATTACAATGTACCTCCGCCCCTTGCGAAGGGGGAACTAAAGTCCTTTGGTGGGGCCAGGGTAACGGGAGCCCCCCCAATTTGTCTGATTTCGTCAAATTTGGTTCGAATGAAATGTACCCGAAATGTACCGAAATGTACCACCAATTATCTGAAATGTACCCCGTTTATAGCCGCGGGAGGGAGGATTCAAGTTGGTGGCTGTGGTAACGTTGCCCCCATTTGTTCCAATTCTCGTTGCCCCGAAAATTTGTTCCACCTTACATCTTTTAACTTTTAAAAAAACTGGGTTTTAAAATAAAACCAAAAAAAATAAAATTTTGGGGGAAACCCAAAAAATTTTTTGTTTTCCCTCTTTTTAAAAATTCTTTTGGGGGGGGGGGGGGGGGGGGGGGGGGGGGGGGGGGGGGGGGGGGGGGGGGGGGAAAAAAAAAAAAAAAAAAAAAAAAAAAAAAAAAAAAAAAAAAAAAAAAAAAAAAAAAAAAAAACCTCCAGCTTTTGCCCGGAAAAAAAAACCAAATAAAGGAAAGGTTTTAGGGTAAAATTTTTTCTTTTTCAGAATACCAAAAAAAAGGTTTTTCCAATTTGGGGGAAAACCCAAATCATAAAATGGTAAAAAATTTTAAAAAAATGAAACCAATTTTTCCCCTTTTTAAGGATTTCTTATCCCCGAAAAGGGGAAAAATTTTTGGTGGGGTGTTAAAAATTTTTTCCCCCCCCTTTTTGGGTTTTTTTAACCAATTTTGAAAATTACCAAAATTCCCAAAGTCCCAATTAAAAAGTATCCCCTTCCCTCCCCCCTTTAAGGGGACCCCCAAGTTGGGGGGAAATTAAATTTTAAAAGCCCAATTATTATTTGTCCTTTTGCGGGGGAAATAATTTTTGGAAACCCCCCATTTTTTTTTAAGGGAAATGAAATTACCCGAAAAATTAACAATTTCGTGCCCTTTTTTCGCGGGGGGGATTAATGGTTTGGTAATTGCCCCCCAGTTATTTTGATTTGGAAAAAATTACCCAAAAGAAAAATGCCACCAATTATTAAAGTACCCCTTATGTAATTAAAAAATTTGGGGGCCCGGGAATACCCAATTTGCCCAAAATTGGGCAATAAAGTCCGTTGTACCAAAGAAAATTTTAAAATGTCCCCCTTTCCCCAAAAAAAATTTGGGGGCGTTTAATTTAAAACCCTTATTTGTTCCAAATTTTAGTTTAAAGAAAGGAAATTTTAAAAAGTAAAATAATTAAAATTATTTTTCCCCCAGTTTCAATAGGGGGGGTTTTAAAAATTTTCCCATTTTCCCTTTTAAAAATTATTTTTATTAAAATGATTTCCCATTAAAAAATATAAAAAAATTCCTTGCGGGCAAAAAATTTTGAAATTTTTTTTTAAAAATTTCACATTTAAAAAACCCCCCCCCCCCCCCCCCCCCCCCCCCCCCCCCCCCCCTTCAAAATTTCTTTTATGTTTAAAAAAAAATTAACCCAAATACTAATCATTCCAAGAGAAACCCTTTTTAAAGTCAAATACGTTTGATATACTTAAACTTTTAAAATTTGAACCAATAAAGGTTTTAACAAAATTTAATTTTCTATGCCGAAAAAAAAGTTTTTAACCAAAAGTTTTTTTCGTTAACCAAACGTTTCAAAAGGGGACCGGGGAAATGAAAAAAGGGTAAAGAAATTAAATTTAAAACAGAATTAGGAATTTAATTGGGTTTTGTCATAAAAAATGTAAATATTTTTAAAGTATTTTTATTTAAAATTAAAAAAATATGCCTTTTTAAAAAAAATTAACTTTTTACACTAAATTTTAAAGAGTTAACCCTTTTTTAAATTTTTTGGATTTGAAATTTTTAAATTTTACCAAAAAGAAAAAAACATAAAAAACCAAAAATCAAGTTTTTGATTTCTTTAGGTAAAATTTTTATTTCCTTATCCCAAAAAACTGGGAAAAAAAAAAAAAGGGGTTAAAAAAATTATTTTAAACCCACAAATAAAAATTTTTTTTCCCAAATTTTGGGGTGGGGTAACCCCTTCAAATCAAAAAATTAAAATAATTTTTTAAGAAAAAAAAAGTTTAAAAAAAAAAAAAAAAACCC
Organism: Acanthococcus lagerstroemiae; assembly: GCA_031841125.1. NCBI lineage: Eukaryota > Metazoa > Arthropoda > Insecta > Hemiptera > Eriococcidae > Acanthococcus > Acanthococcus lagerstroemiae. The sequence continues at coordinate 33,690,282 of CM063108.1, read as the reverse complement.
AACAGGGCCCACAAATTTTTTAATTTTTTTTTTTGGGGGGCGTTTTCAAAAAATTTTAAAAAAAGTAAATTTTTAAAGGGGAAGGTTTTTTAAAAAAAAGAATTCAAAAATTTGGGAAAGGGGAAAATCGGTTTTGATTTTAGGGTTGGGGGCCTTACCAAAAAAAAAATTCCAAAAATTGGGTCTTTTTTTTTTTAAAACCCGTTAAAACGGGTTGGGGGCGGTAACCCCGGAATAAAAAAAAAAGAAAAAAAAGTTCCCAAAAAAAACCAAAAAACCTTTTGGGGGGGGACCCAACCCGGGCAAAATTTTGAAAAAAAATTTTTCAAAAATTCAAAATTTTTCAAATTGACAGGGGGGGTTTTTCCCCTCGTCCAAAAGACGTTTTCATTAAAGTTTGTTAAAATGGGCGGGGCGAAACGGGTTTGGGAAGCCGTGGATATGCCCAAAAAGAGCGGGGTTAAAAGACCTTTGGTCAAAAAAAAAATGTGTTGTAAAATTTTTTCAACATTAAAATTTGTTGCCCGGACGTTTTGAGCTCCAAATCCAAAAATTTTTAAGTATTTTAAAGGGGCCCCCCGGGTTTTGCCCCTTTTGTTAAGGGAAAGCCGGGGGCCACTTTCAGAAATAAAAAAAATTTTGTGTTTGAAACATACAAACAAAGATTTAGTTAAAATTTAGAGGTCAAGTTCCCGCCTTTCGAGGTTTTTCTTTGCCGGTATAAAAGGAGTCTTAAAAATTATTTGTGTTTGCCTCACCATTGCAAAATTTTTAAATTTCGCGGAAAATTATCCTAAATCGCCTTTTTTTTGCGGGCCAAATTTGGTACTTTTTCCTTTGTTTGTTCTCCCCAAATCCAAATTTTTCCATTTAAATGTTGACAAATTTTTAGTCAATTTGTCGTTTTTTGGTTGTCTTGGTTTTTTTTCCTAAATGTTAAGGAAGGCTAGTTTGTCTCCTGTAAGGGACCGGGTTTGTACTCCATATTGGGGGGTGTCCCCGTTGAGCTATTTGGGTTTTTCCCATTTTGGGGAAAGGTTTTTGAAATTCCGGCAAAAAAACATTTTAATCCCCAGGGGTTGTTCCCCCCCCTTTTAATAGCCTCAAAATTCCCCTTTTATCTTTTTTCGAAACTAATAATAGTCCCACACTATTCGATTCTGTTCCCCCTTTCATTTTTTGCCACGATTATTGATTTTTTTTTCCCACTCTTTGATTATTTTTTGATTTGCTACCATTCGTTTGAGGCCAGCTTTTTGCTTTCCCTCATACTTTTCTGCCATTTTCTTCAATCCTTATATTTTCTGAAAATAAATAATATAGTTTGCGTCCCAAAATTATTTAAAATTCTCCATTTTTTTTAGTCCCCCTTTTTTTCCACTTTAGTTGCAAAAAAAATTTTTAAAATCAGTTAAGGGGTTTTTCGAAAGGACCCCCTTTTTGAACCCCCTCCCCAAATTTTGAATTCCCCCCCTTTGCTTTGGCTAGTCTTGCACTCGAAAATTTTCATTTAAAAATTTTGTTTACTTTAATAAACCCACTTTCAATTCCCTTATTTTCCAGGGTTTTTTAAAATACTTATGATCCATGAATCAAACCCCCCATGAAACCTATGAAAATATTTCAATTTCTACATATATTGGTGTGTTTTTTAAAATTTGGCCCCCAAAAAAAATATTCTTTACAGTTTAGAACCTTTTCTGAATCCGCCCGTTCCCCCCTGAGATTTGAATAGATGGTTTTACATACCTTTTTTTAAACTCCATACGTTGAAAGGTTTTTGATGTTAAGCATATTGGCCGAAATTTTTAATTGGGTTCCCCCCCTTGTTTGTGTAAAAATTTTTTGGCCAAATTTCCCCTTTTTGGGCAGTTTTAAATTCCGTTTTTTTTGAATTTTTTTAATGGTGGGGCACTTTATCGCCAAATTTCGCTTTTTGTTCTAATTCCATCCCGTCCGGGGCTATGTCATTTTTCAGTTACATTTATACGTTTTTCCCCTTTTTCCCCATTATTTCCGGGGTTTCTTCCCCCCCTTTTACCCCCAGTTTTTGATTTTCATGGCTCGTTTTGCCGCGGTAAAAGCCTCGTAAAAAATGTTGTGCCTTAGAATTTTTCTTTTATTCTAGTCACTTTTTCCGTCTGATCTTTTACTTCAATTTAAGCTCTCCCCGCCTCGAGTTTGACCTAACTTTTTTTTGGGGACCAACTTTTTCCCCCAAAAATTTTGGGAATTTTTTTAATCATATTTTTAAAAATATGTTCTCAAAAATTATTTTTCCCCAATTTTTGTTTTTTTGTTGCTCGGTTTGCCAATGGGTTTTATTCTATTTTCCAAAGGTTTTTTTTTCCTGATTCGAAGTCTTTTTTGAAAGTTTTCAGGGGTTTTTTTTAACCCTGCATCCAAACCTTAACCGGTTTTTTTTAAACTTTACCTACTGTCGTAAAAATTTTCCTCGATTTTTTTTCCTCTTGCACTGTTTTTTGTTTTGGCGTGTGCCCCCTTTCCCTTTTTATGGATAACCCCTTCTTTCCCTTTACCCTTCCCCGGATTTTATAGGGTCACTGCGCCGGGGTGCTCAATTCTTACCCCCAAGATTTCAATTCACAGGGGTCCCAAAAAGTCTAAAAAAAGGAAAAAGATTTTCGAATTTTAGGGGGGGACCCCCCCCAACTATGAAAGATGAAAAGGAAAAAAAAAAGTTCAACCCAATTTAAAAAAAACGTATTTTAAATTTTAAAGGGGGCGACAATCTATCTTTGGGTTCACAAAACACCGACAAAAAAAAATAATAAGTTTTGAAAATAAGTTTCAAAATTCGAACAATGGGGAAAAGGGGTCACCTCCGAGTCCAAAAAGATTCAGTCTGAAATGAAAACTCCAAGAAAAGCTTAAATTCTAAAATCGAAATTAAAATTTTCAAGCCTGGGGCGGGGTCCCCTCGAATCCCAAAAAAATTTAAAGGAAAAAAAAAAATTTTGACGTCCATACTAAAAAGGGGATTCGGGCCAAAAAAACGACTTTGAGATTATGTTGATTTTGGGAGGGCAAAGGTACTGTTTAACATGGGGTCTTGAAATCGAAAAAGCAAAGTGATGAGCGCAAGGTGGTTAAGGGATCCGTTCTCGAGTTCCCGTTTGAATCTTTAAGTGTCCCTGAAAAAATTAATGTTTTGGCCACGGCCCCTTTTAATTTGGACGGTAATTTATCGAAAAATAATGTTTAAAGTAAAAAAGGTGCACAAAGACCCCAAAGAAAAAAAAAAAAAAGGTCCCAAAAATATTTTTAAAGACCCAAAAATTAAATTCACTCCTGGGGCCCAAAACCTTTCCGATCAGAAAAAAGAGTTTCAAAGGGGAAAATTTCTAAAACGAAAAAAAGAGAATTTGTTTTGGAGTTGGGGGTGGGGCCCCCCTTAGTGAAAAATAGTTAGATCGACAAAAAAGGATTCGCGGAAAATATGTTAAGACGGAAAATCAGAATTAAATTACAGAAGGGGGGGGCACTCCTCACCCCCAAAAACTACGAATTGAAAAAAAAAAAAGGTTACCAAAAAAAAAAATTTTAAAAAGGGCCCAAATTGTAATTAAAGTTCGGTTTTTTGGGTGGGGGCACCCCCTTCGGCCCAGGGACTTAAAAACAAAAAGGGGTTTTTGGAAAACAAATTTTTAAAACCTGAATTTTGGCGTGTAATGGGGGCCCCCCCTTGGACCACAAAGACTTCACCAACATAAATTTAAAGTTTAGCAAAAAAATTTTTAAGCCTAAAAATCGAGTTTTAATTTCCAAGCGGGGGGGGTCAATTTTCGGTCTCACAAAATTTCAATTAAAAAAAAAAACAATCCCAGGAAAAATTTTGAGAGGTGAAAAATCGAGAAATTAAATTTCTGGGGTTGGGTGGGGTTTCCCCCCAGATCCAAAAACATTTTTTTTAAAAAAATAAGGGTTCACCACAATGCGTTAAGCCTAAAAATCGAGACAAATGTCCGAATTGGGAGTGTGGAACCCCCGGGGAAATTTTTTTTCCGGGTTTTTAGTTTTTCTTATGAAATTTTTATTTTTTTGATTTAAATTATTTGGTCCCCATGTGTTGACCCCACCTCCAATCTGGAAATCAAATTTTCGACTTTTTTGACTGAAAAAAAAATTTCGATAAAACCCCCTTATTTTTGATCGAAGTTTTTGGGGACCCTGGGGGGTCCCCACCCGAATCCGAAAATCAAAATTTTCATATTTTGGCCCCTTTGAAATATTTTTTGACCTTTTCCCTTTCCTTTTTCATTGTTATCATTTGCGGGGTCCAAATTGTTTAGCCCCGAGGGGGGACCGGCCCCAAACCCCCGGGAAACTAATACTCGTTTTTTGACGTGAAAAAATTTTTGGGTCCCCTTATTTTTTCTATCGAAACTTTTTTTGGACCCCCGGGGGAATCCACCCCTTCCGAAAATTAATTTTTATTTTTTTTTCCCTTTTAAAAAATTTTTCGCCCTGGAAGTCTACTTCTCGATTTTTCATCTTGAAAAATTTTGTTCCGGAACCTCTGTTTCGTTGGTCGATATTTTTGGGTTGATAGGAAACCACACCGCAAAATCCCAAAGTCTAATTTTGATTTTGAAATTACTAAATATTTTTTTTTTTTTTTTGATAAAATCTATTTCGGACTTGGGGGTGGGCCCCCCGAACCCGGAAACTAAATTTTGATTTTTCAACGCAATTATTTTCATAAAAATTCCCCTATTTCGATTCCCATTTTTTGACCAAAAAGGGGGTTCTTCCCCAAAATTTTGATTTTTTGGCCTTTAAAATTTTTTTGATGAACTCTTTTTTCTCCAGGGGTTACCACACTCCCAATTCGGACATTTTTCTCGTTTTTCAGGCTTAACCGATTTGTGTGAACCCTTATTTTGTTAATGGTTCAGGTGGGCTCCCCCCCTAAACCGCAATAGTTTTATCAAAAAAAAAAAAAAATTTTGTAATTCAAAATAAAATTAACTTTCGGGGTTGCGGGTTATTTTTCCCATCGATCCCCAAAATACGTCGACCAACGAAAAAGAGGTTACGGAACATAATTGTTCAAGACTGAAAAATCGAGAAGTAACTTCCAGGGGGAAAAAATTTTTTTAAACAAAAAACGAAAAATTGATTTTTTGGAATTGGGGGGGGATTCCCTCCCCCGGGGCCCAAAAAAAAAAAAATTCGTCAGAAAAATAAGGGGATGCCGAAAATTTTCTTTCACGCAAAAAATCGAGTATTAATTTTTAGGGTTGGGGCCGGGAACCCATCGGGGGGAAAAATTTGACCCCCAAATGATAAAAATGAAAAAAGGAAATGGGAAAAGGGGCCCAAAAATATTTTAAAGGCCAAAAATTTTGAGAATTTGATTTTAGTTGGGGGGGTACCACCCCCCGGGGGCCCCCAAAGACTTGATCAGAAAAATAAGGGGTTTACGCAAATTTTTTTTCAGTCAGAAAGCGAGAATTTTTTTCCAAATTTGGGGGGGGGGCAAAAAACCCCGGGCCCAAAAGTTTGAATCGAAAAAATAAAAATTTTATCAAAAAAATCTGAAAGCCCGGAAAACAAGATTTTTCCCCAGGGGGGTTACCACACTCCCAATTTTGGGCTTTTTTCCGATTTTTAGGCTTAACGACGATTTTGTTGAACCCCTTATTTTGTTAAGGAAGTTTTTTTGGATTGAGGGGTAAAAAACCCCACCCCAACCCCGAAATCTAATTCCATTTTTTCCCCCTCAAATTTTTTTCCGGGGATTTTTTATTTTTTTTAAAATTAAATTTTTGTGGACCAAAAGTTGACCCCCCCCAGACTTGGAAAAAAAATTCGATTTTTTAGGCTTAAAAAACATTTTTTGCTAAAATTTTTTTATGTTGATCGAAGTCTTTTGTGGATCCCCAAGGGTGGACCCCCCTTTCACCCGAAATTAAGGTTAAAAATTTTTTTCCGTAAAACCCTGTTTTTTGTATTAATTTTCCGTGGACTCGAAAGGGGGGCCCCCCCCCAAACCCAAATTCTAATTCAGAATTTTCGGCCCCTAAATATATTTTTGGTAACCTTTTTATTTTTTCAATTCGTAGATTTTTGGGGTGAGGATCACCCCCTCCCCAAAATTTGTAAACAATTCATGTTTTCCCCCCTTGAACAGTCTTTTCCCCGAACTCCTTATTTTGTCATTAATATTTTTTCTTAAGGGGTGGACCCCCTCCCAAAACCGAAAATCAAATTCCGATTTTTCAGACTTGAGAAAATTTTCCTTGAAACTCTTTTTTTTGATCGGAAGTGTTTTGTGGGCCCAGGATAAATTATCAATTTTTTGGTTTTAAAAAAAATTTTGGGGGCCTTTTTATTTTTTTAATTGGGATCTTTGTGCAGCCCTTTTTTTTTAAAATTTTTTCGATAAATGTGACCTCCCAAATTAAAAGGGGTCGGCCAAACATTAATTTTCAGGAACACTTAAAGATTCAAACGGGAATCCGGAACCGTAGCCATAACGCCCTCTTGCGCTCTATCACTTTTCTTTTTCGAGTTCAGGCTCACAGTTTAAACAACCTTTACCCACCAAAAAACGAACAAAACTCAAAATCGATTTTTTTTACCCGGGCCCTTTCAGTATGGGAATCCAAAAATTTTTTTTTCCATCTAATTGTTTTGGGATTGAGGGGGACCCCCCCTAGGGTTGAAAATTTAATTCCGATTTTTAGAATTTAAGCTTTTTTTCGGTTTTTTTTTTTTTTTTTTTTTTTTTATTTCACGATCTGAACTTTTGTGGATCGAGAGGGACCCCCTTTTTTCCCCTTGTTCGAATTTTGAAATTATGTTTAAAACTTTATTATTTTTTCGTCGGAGTTTTTTTTAAGCCAAAAATAGATTTGCCCCCTTTGAAAATTTAACTACGATTTTTCGAATTGGGGTTAACTTTTTTTTTTTCCATTTCATCTTTATGAGTGGAGGGGGTCCCCCCCCCCCAAAATTTAAAACTTTTTCAATTTTTGAGACTTTATTTTGGGACCCTTGTGAATTAAAACTCAGTGGTAAGTAATTGGCTCCCCGGGGCATGAGTCCCGTAGAAAATCAAGAAGGGTAAAAGGGGGAAAAAGGGGTTATCCCGTCAGAAAGGAAAGGAACACCCGAAATAAAAAGTGCAAGGGAAAGAAATCGGGAAAATTTTTTCGCAGTAGGATCAAACTTTAAAAAAAAGGTTTTAAATTTGGGTGAGAGGGGTTAAAGGAAAAAAGTGATAACTTTAAAAAAAAACCCCGAATCAGGAAAAAAACCTTTGGGAAAAAAAGAAAAAAAACACCTTGGAAAACCTACGAACAAAAACAAAAATTTGGTGAAGAAAATGTTTAGGAAAAAATTTTAAGAAATAGATTGAAAAAAATTCCGATATTTTGGGAAAAAATTGGTCCCCCAAAAAAGTTAGGGTCGAACTCATGGCGGGAGAATTTTGGAAGTAAAAATCAAAGGAAAATGATCAAATCAAAAAGAAATTTTAGGGCAGCAACAATTTTTTACAGGATTTTACCCCGAGAAAAAGAGCCTGAAAATGCAAAAACGGGGGTGAAAGGGGAAGAAACCCGGGGAAAAATGGGAAGAATGGAATACGTACTAAATATGTAAAGAAAAAGAATAGCCCCCCGGCGGGGTGGAATTACAACGAATGCTGAAAAGGTTTTGGGGTCAGGGAAATGCCCCCCCAGGTTTAAAAATTCAACAAAATCCCCAATTTAAAACATTCCAAAACTGGGAAATTGGCCAAAAAATATTATTTAACAAACAAGGAGGTGGAAACAATTTAAATTACAGGCCAATATCTTAAAATCAACATCTTTCAAACATTATGGATCTTAAAAAAAAACTAGTATAACCATTGGGTTAAATCATCAGGGGAGGAACGGGGAGATTAAAAAAGGTTTTCCCCAAGTAAAAAAAATTTTTGTTTGAGCCAAATTATTGAAAAAACACCCAAAGATGTAGAAAAAGAAAATTTTATGGCTTTTTGGGCATTGATTCATGGGTCTAAGTATATGTTAAAAAAAACTGGAAAAAAGGGAATTGAAAATGGGGTTTATTAAAATCAATAAGAATTACTAGCATTTGATGCAAAAGTCCCTTTAAAAACAAAGGGAGGGAACAAAATTTGGGGCGGGTTCAACAAGGGGTTCCTTTCGTCAAACCCTTAACTGCATTTTGGAAGATGTATTTTGCAATTGAATGAAAAAAAGGGGACAAAAAAAGGGAATTTTTAAAAAATTTAAGGGGCGCAAACTATAATTTTTTTTACAAAAATAGTAAAAGGGTTGAAAAAAATAGAAAAGCAGAGGAATGAAAAAAACTGGCCCAAACTAAGGTAGCAAATCAAAAAAAATCGAAGGTGGAAAAAAAAAATTAAAATCGATGGGGAAAAAAAGAAGAGGAACAAACGAAAAGCTGTGGGACTTTATTTTTTCGAAAAAAGATAAAGGAATTATGAGGGGGATTAAAAAGGGGGGAAAACCCTGGGGGATTTAAAAAATATTTTTTTTCGGAATTTCAAACCTTCCCCCCCCCAAAAGGGGAAAAATAAAAAGCTCAAGGTCCACCCCAATATGGATTTCAAACCCGGCCCTTACAGGGGCAAATGTGAAAAACAAATTAAAATTTAATTATTTGGGGAAATTCTAGGTGCGGGGTAACAAAATCCAAAGAAAACGTAGAAAGGTGCAGGGAAGGGTATAGGTATAATGTCGAAAAAAATTTTAATGGAAAAAAGTGGGGATCTGGGGGGGCAGATAGCAAAAAATAGGGGTAAAAAATATCAAATGGTACGCTCAAAAAAAAAGAACGATAGGGAGGCCAGTAAAATTGAAAACCCTGAAATCAATACTCCTTTTCAATTGGGTTTCAAACACAAAAATTTTTTCGAATGAGGCCGTTTCATTACCGGGGGCCCCGAAAGCTATTAATCTGAAGGGGTTTTTGGTAACCGGGCCCCCAATTTGTCACGTGCATAAACTTTTTTTGATGTATTAAAACAAACAGTATTTTTTTTCGTCACCAAGAAATGGACCTCCCCCTTACCCTTTCCAGGGCGGATAAGTCTACGGCATTCGGGGGAAAAGCCCGGGGGCGCCGCCGCCCGCTTTTAAAATACTTAAAAAAAAAATAACGTAGTTGCAGACAGTCGAAAAAAAATGCGGGGCGTGATCAATTTGGAAAAAAAATGAGATTGAAAAATTTAATGGGCAACACATTTTTCGCCTTTGTCGACCAAACTGTTGTGTGTGGTACCTCCCTCATTTTTGGGGGTACCCTCCCCGTAGCTTTTCCATTTTTTTTTTTCGTTTCTTTGCCCCCCGGGCCCCCTTTTCTAACGGAACGTGGAACTGAAAGACGGAAGCTTTGTGGATTGAGGGGGGAAGCCCCCCCTGAACTCTGGAAATTAATTTCGATTCTTAAATTTCTGAACTTTTTGTAAACCCCCCCTTTTTTCAACTGCTACATTTTGTACCGGAAAATGGATCGCGCCCCCCAAAACCCCAAAAAGTATACTTTCGAGTTTTTGTTGGGAACTTTTTTTTTTTTATTGAAAAATTTTTTGATTCCCAGGGGTTCCGCACCCCAACTCCGATAACAGATTCTTATTGTAGGTGTTGAAAAAAAAAAAATTTTCCTAAGCACCTTTTTTTTTTAAACGAGATATTTTTTGGGGTCAAGGTAACCTCCCCCTCACGAAAAATTAAAAACCCATTTTTTCCCTTCAAAGTTTTTTGGTAACGCTTACTTTTTCAATTCAAATAATAGTTTTCCCCCTTTTAAAAATTTACGTTTGTTTTAAAATATTGATTTTGCAGCAAAAAGGAAAAACCTTCGTAAAAAAAAAAAATAAATATTTGGGGACCCATGGATTTTACCCACCCCATTCCCAAACTAATTTCGATCTTTTAGCCTCTCAAAATTTTCATGGTTAATTTTTCGATTAGATCTATTGTGGGTCCGTTTTGGGTTTACCCCCCCCCTCGGAAATTGAATTCTCCTTTGGGCGGTTTAAAAAAAAATTTTCCGTGAACCCCTGTTTATTTTTTTGGTCCAAGTCTTTTAAAGAGTTATAAGGTATATCAGAACAGTGAAATTTGTAGCCGTAATAGTAATTTAACTCACAAATCATTGATTTATGTAGTATTGTTATGTTCTTGAATTTCTCTTTAGGGACCATAACTAGAAATTTCAGAAGGGAACGTATATCAGAAGTCCGAAAAATCGTAAAAAATGGTTACTCGATTGATAATGAATTAAAATGGAGTAAAGCCTAAACAAAGTTCAATTTTTTGCATGTAATAGGCTATATTGTTTTTCATATGTAAAGTAGATAAACTCACTTCTGAATAATATTAATACATTTGTTATGACATAACCTGTCATATTTAAAAACCATAATTAGAACTGTGCATGTAGAAAAATGAAGTTTTACTTGATTTCTTTAGCCTTTGTTTAACATTTCCAGTGTGTCTCCCTTGAAACAGTAAACTTGATGTGAAGTCGAAAAAATACATGTTTTGATTAAAACTGCTTTTTTCTCTCGGACAGTATGAGAACATCTATCTCTATGTATCAACGACTTTACCTGCAGTGGACACTTCTAAATTTGAAATAGTTACAGTATATGCATATACTGTAGTTTGACATTTACATAAGGTGTATCTCTGTGTAATGATAATAGGTGCATCCTCATAGAGGTTAACTTTTTTTCCTATATACATAAAATAAATTCTGTGTTTCTATAGTGCAAATTAACCTATATTTCATTAACTCGGGGGTGGGCCCGCGAAGCGGGCAGGGGGCGGAGCCTCCTAGTTTATTAATATTTTCGTTAAGTGTGAATATTCCTTAACACTAATGAAGTACCCAAATAATTATATTCCGAACCAAATTTGACGAAATAGGGAAAGTTGGGGCTCTAATTAATTTCGGCCCCCTCATACTTTTGGTCATTACATGGGAAGGGAGGGAGTACATTTTATATAGTTGATGGTACATTTGGGTACATTTCGGGTACATTTCATTCTGCCCAAATTCGGTAAAGTGGAACAAATAGGAGGGGGGCTAACATTACCACAGCCCCACCATATTTGATCCTCCCCCCTGCGGCGATAAGGGAGGTACATTTCAGATAATTGGTGGTACATTTCGGTACATTTCGGGTACATTTCATTCGAACCAAATTTGACGAAATCAGCTAAGTTGGAAGCTCTAATTCCTTTTCGGCCCCCCCATACTTTTGGTCATTACATGGGAAGGGGAGGGGGTACATTTTATATAATTGATGGTACATTTCGGTACATTTCGGGTACATTTCATTCTGCCCAAATTCGGTGAAGGTGGAACGAATGGGGGGCTAACGTTACCACAGCCCCACCAACTTGAATCCTCCCCCCCGCGGCTATAAACGGGGTACATTTCAGATAATTGGTGGTACATTTCGGTACATTTCGGGTACATTTCATTCGAACCAAATTTGACGAAATCAGACAAATTGGGGGGGCTCCCGTTACCCTGGCCCCACCAAAGGACTTTAGTTCCCCCTTCGCAAGGGGAGGAGGTACATTTTGTAATAATAGCGGTACATTTGGGTACATTTCGGGTACATTTCCCCCAACCCAAAATCGGGTCTAAAATCAAATTTGGGGGGGCCAGGGTAACGTACCCCACAATATACTAAAGATTTCATCGTCGTCTACGTAACTGTTTGTTTCTTCCAGCAACATGGGTTGAAGAGACGTATTTTTCTCAATAAATAATAATAACAGGTAGGCATACATAATGACACCATACATTTTAGCATTTCATAACTACGCAAAACTTTAAGCAAAGGAAGTAGACTCTTGAACCAAGTTACTAGGCAGGACCTATCAATACCTAGAATAGGTCCGAAATTTTAGATGCAGCTGCGAAACTCTATGCAAATTTATATCAAGCACAGCCTACGACAAACGATACATTCAAGAGCAATAATACCAGGAATGCAGAAGACATTTGGCCAGATATAATCGAAGAGGAGGTAGCCAGAGGGTTGAAAAACCTTAATACCAGCAAAATTGCGGGGCCAGATAAGATAGAAAACGAAACCTTGAAAGTGCTTGCTGACATTCTCAAAAAACCACTAACCGAGCTAATCTATTTTAAAGGAGAGCTACGTTCCTACGCAATGAAAGGTTTCTGAGATCATTCTTATTCATAAAAAAGACAGCAGAAATAATATAAGTAACTATCGCCCAGTCAGCCTATCCTCCAATTTAGGCAAAACACTAGTTAAGATCGTAAAAGATAGAATTTATCCTACTTTGGACTTTAACCAACCTATTGAACATTCAGGCTTCTGCAAAGGCTTTTCTACAGCGGACTACATTCATACACTGAATCAAATAATCGAACGTATGAGGGAGTACGGACTACAAACATACCTCCTTTTCATAGATTTTAACAATGCGTTTGACACAATTTCGATAGTGTATGGACAGCCCTGGATAACCAAGGTATCCCTTCTGTGGGACCTACTGAAAGTGCTTCAGAGCTTCTATAGTAATGCAGAATCCTATGTAAGGCTAGACCAAGCAGGGCCAAAGTTCAAGATTCGTAGAGGAGTTAAACAGAGCGATCCGTTGTCTCCCAGTATTTTTACGGCAGTTTTGGAAGAAATATTTAGGAGTCTAAATTGGGAGAACAAAGGAATCTTAATAAATGGAGTCCGGTTAAATAACCTGCGTTTTGCGGACGATATAACTCTTATTGGAAAAAGTATGATGGAAATCAAAATTACGTTAGAAGAATTATACCGTGAGAGCAAAAAGGTAAGTCTTTAAATAAATCCGGAGAAAACTAAATTTATGTCTGAACACCCGGTTTCAAAAAACTTAAGGATTAATGAAACAGAAATTGGACGTGTTGAAGAATACAGTTACATCTCGATTAAAAACAAACTAAACCCGGACATTGAGACGAGGATCAACAAAGCCTGGAAACATTTTTGGTCTTTAAAAACTATCTGAAAGGTAAAAGGCGTCTAACCACAAAAATCAAAATGTTAGAAAGTTGTGTCATCCCCACACTCTTATATGGGGCACAGACGTGGGCACTCACGAAGAACCAAGTTGAAAGATTTCAAGTAACACACTATAGAATGCGCAGAAGCGTACTGAATATCGAACTCAAGGACAAACTTCGAAATCTAACGATCAGGAAACGTACCAATACTAGGGACATAGGCTACAAAATTAAAAAACTCAAAATCAAGTTTGCAGGACATTTGGCCAGAGACCTTGCAAATAAATGGCACAAAATCAGCACAGAATGGACCCCCTACAACTTAAAACGAAAACGTAGAAGACCCTCTGTCAAGTGGCGGGACGAGATACCTGGGTATGTAGAGATAGTATGGAATAGAGTGGCTCAAAATAGGAAGACCTGGGACAAGGCGGTGGAGGCATATGCCCAAAGATGGGCGGATTAGTCGCGGCACCTATAATGCTGTGTCAAATCTAGTGCCGTAAAATAAAATAAATAAATAAATAAATGCTTTTACCACTGGGTATGCTCGAGCGAAACCATAACGAAAATATATAGAGTCGTTAAGTTTGAAAATGCAGTCAAATTTTCGAACCCACCCAGATTTGGACCTCGCCAAATTCAACTCGTTCCCCTTCTGAGAGATTTATTTGAGTCGAGAAAATTGAATGAAATGACTGACTAAACTGACTGACTGACTCAACTCTCTTCATTCGCCTGCGAGTACCACACTCCTTGTATCACCTGTATTCCCTTGCGAGCATCACGTTCCTTGTACCAGCCTGCGAGCACTACGCTTTGCTAGTGCATAATCTTATAGACAAGTCTGCAACCACGGGAGAGCATTTTGACGTCTGCTTCGCGGATTGCGCCGACATGAGAATGTCATCGTCCAGCGAATGTAACGTCCAAAAAATGAGCGCGCCAGAAAATATGGAGCGCAACGTGCTCTGCGGAGCGCAGCAGACGAGGAGGTGAGGGGTGAGTGAAGAGGAAGCGCGTCCGGCTGTGGGGGACCTGAATTCCAGGCAAGTGCTCGAGGAGCGCGGACCTTGGTCAGTGGGGAACTGTATGGTGGCCTTTGCAAGACGCGCGCACTGGTTGCGGCACGGCGAAATGAAGGCTCGAGCCTTACCTCAAAGCGTCCCTCCGGCCATTGATGCGATACTCGAAAGGGTAGTTTCCGGAGCCGGGGGTGCGGTGTCATAGGGGCCACTTTGGCATGCGTTCATCGCCATACGTCCCACCACACCATTATTATTATTATTACTATTATTTTCGTCACACTCCAACGTAACGCCTTTTTCCGTTGTGTGCCAAAGTAAAGACATAAAAATGTCAAAAAGTTATACAATATGCTTTACTTGAAGAGATACGTCGCAGGAATCATTTGAGAGTTGTCCACATAATTTTGCTACCTCCAGGGCGTCTACCAGCCATAGCAAAGTTGGGTAACCACTTTTATTCTTTCATAGTTGCTCATTTTCTGCAGTGCTTATTGTGGGTAACATTTGTTACCGAGAAAAGTAGAAATTCTGAATCCGTAGTTCCTTACAGTTAGAAGGATGTTATGCATCGTCCACAAAATAATTTTCAAAAATTTTAAAATTAATATGGTTACGCTTTTTTTTTTTCTGAAAATCGACTTTCCGTACTCTAAATCTTCCTTTGTAGACTACACTAATAAACTTAGAGCACCTGGTAGCTGGTACACCCGAGTTCACGACAATACGCCATTTTTAGTCCAACGCGCCCGTCGATGCCGAATTAACTATGTGGAACGCAAGTATGTCTGTTTACACATAGACAATACTTGTCTACATTATGGTATAAGGAAATATAAACAATGGTTAGGAAGTAGACAAAAGTAGATAAATGTAAACAATTCCGAAAATGATTTTAAAAAATAAGCGAATATATTTTCGTACATGTAATCAGTTCATCACAAACTGGCAATAATAAATGGATGCTATTAAGCGACAAAATTCGTTTTTCGAGAAAACGTAACATGTAAAAACCAATGAATACTTGTCATGCTCTTTCCAGCGATACCAATAATTTTGTCAACAAATGTCGCTTCAAGTCCTTTTCGCTTAATAGCGTCCAATAAGAAAAATAAATAATTTCAGTTGGTATGATATAAACGAGTAAACGATGCTCTGAGATGTTACAGTTTGTTTTCAACACGAAAAATTGGAAGGGTTCCAATTATAAATTTGAGGCACTGACAGTTTTAATAAATAATAATAATACTGTACCTCCCATGGACAAGTTGATAATTTTACTTTTGATTCATCAGTTGACATCTTTTCTTTGCCTGAAAAAAATAAAAAGATTCAAGCAAATTCAACACTTTTACTTTTTTTTCCCCCTCTACAGAACTTGAAGCGTAAAAATAGAAAATACGGTCTCAAAAAGGACCTGAATTATCAGAATTTAAGATTACTTCTTCTAAGCATTTCAAGAGACCAGAGTACGCATTGATAATTTACTCCATTTGCTAATTGCTAGTTTTGAATCAGTCTACATCTATATCTTCAAAATAGTTTTGTTCAAGACCTAGTTTCTTATCTTCTATCTGACATACGTTTCCTATCGATCTTATACGTCTCTGATTGAGAGAATCTCACTTTCGTGATTCATGTTGCGTAAAAACATCCTAAAAACTCGGAGCATTTATTTAGCGGATATACTTTACGAAAAACATACTCACAAGCCTTCTTTAAATTTCTTTTTCTGACTTTCATTCAAAAAGTAGCTCGCAGATAATTCTTTAGACATCGTCTTCAGGAAATGCTCTTTCATGGATTGCCACGTTCGAAGAGGACATATCTGGAAACGTATACATAACATAATGTAGATAAAGTCAGAACAAAAAGGAGAATTCACAGGTAAGGCGACATTACATCGTAAATCTGGAATATAAATCTATTTCTACGGAATGTTCTAGCTTAGTATGCCAAGTATCAATAGACGGTGATAGTATCCATGAGAGGAACAAACAAGGTTACGTACAAGTATAGTCTATGCTTAAAATTGAAGCAGCTACACGATCTTCATAGGTATTTATTTGAAAGATAACAAACTTCCATTGCAAGTCTGATTACTCATGTTAATTCAAAATTATTTTCGAAGATAATCAATGGGTAGAACATTAAAGAGGTCACCGAAATTTACAAAACTGAATAGACTGCTTTTGTGATCTAATAACAAAACTTGAATAAAATTGTTGAAGTGCACAACTTTCAATTTTTGCAACTCCATCCCTCAATTTTCGAGAAAGGCAATAAATCACGATAGTACCAATCTATAATCAAATTTTCATCTCAATACCCCATTTTAAATTAGCACTATTTACAGGGGTGTTTAGTGGCAAGGGAAAATTAGAAAAAAATAAGCATTTGCAGTATAGCCAGTTCCATTGCCAGTAATAGGTTTGGTATTTTAAAGTAGCTGTGATTCATTACAATATCTGATTAAAAAATGACATTTTGCTCGGGAAACTTTCATTCAATAATTTTTTAATTTTCCAAAATTTTCCGAAATTTTTCAAATTTTGGAACTGAATTTAGCCGGTAACTTATCCGCGACCATTTTTGAAGGATTGCATCAGATAATACCCTGAAAATGAAACAAAAATTATTACTACTACGTGTTCTTCATTTTAAACATTAAAGGAGCTACAACATTTTTAAAGATTGTGCACTTCAAAATTATGTGCAAATTTTATGATTAGAATGCTGAAACTAGTGTACCTTATTCAATAGCAAAGGTAGGTGATTCACGATTTAGTTCAGTAAATCTCGATTTCTCTTTCAATGTTCTTCACATTGATTCTTTAATTAGCAAAAAAAAAAAAAAAAACAAAAACAAAAAAAAAACTTAAATTAATAATTAACAATATTAGTAATGAAAATTCGCTATTTTTCAAACTCTGACCACTTGTAACCATTTCAATCTTGAGGATACGCCATACCCTCTCTCGCTCAATACCATCACCTCCTACCGGCTTGACATACTCAGATGGAACACTTTGTATACATTCGTGGGTACTCAATAAAATTCCGTTTCCTAATGATGGGAAGAAACAATCAAGATGTGGCAAGAACAATACAACAATAAAAAGACGGGAAGAACAGCGAAACTGATACTAAATATAAAAGAAAGACTGAAAAACAAAAAATTAAAAACAAACTATTTTCTTATGCAGTACCTCACAAGACATGGCAATTTTGCAACATATCTAAAGAAATATAAAATCACAAACAATAGTGGTTGTAGGGAATGCAATGAATTTGAAGATAATTTACCACACCTTCACAGAATGTCAAAAATTCAGCAAAAAGAAATACAGTCTCATGGAAAAGGATTTGAGGAATTGTTTACAGGGAAAAGATAGCCACGCAAGAGTAAATAAATTCTCAAAACCAAGAAAAAATCAGGTAAATACAATTATAGATAAGGGAGAAAAAAATGACCCCTTAGAGCAATAAGCTTATATTGTAAAAACGTCATATTGTATTTATGTGAAAAGTAACTGAATTATATATTAAGAACTCGCCATGAGGAGGGTGGAGAAAAACCAATAAGGTAAGAGCCGCCCAACCCTCATGACATTCTATGTAATAACTTGTAATAAAATTTAATAAATAAATAGATTGAAAAAATTAAAATGATGAGACAGAACCGTTAAGTTATGCTGATTTTCGGTACATAGTTCGCACTAAGACTTACATCGGCTTGTTCCATGTCACGCCATAATTTCACGCCTTTGACAAGATCGTACCCTTGATTAGCAATTATATATCGCAAAATGGCCTCCTTTTCTCGCCTTTGATAAGCGCACCTGGTTCTGGCGGGAAAACAATCATCATTAATCAGCGTGGAAATCTTTTCAACATTTGAAACTTATCACAAAGAAACAAGTTTGAAAGTTGATTACTTTTTATTTACGGCCTTTGGTTTTTGTACTTGGCTATCGGTGTGAACCGATGAATCCGAATCATCAGAATCGCTGTGGTTCTCTGTTAACCTGAATGTATTATTAGTTATTATCAATACTAAAGTGATGACAGAGCCATAGGAAAAGAAACTAAATGAAACTTCAACAAATGTAATGCAAGTATCATCTCATGAAAAACAACTACGCACCTGAATTCCGCCGGTACGTTATCCCATGAATACTTTTTATAATAAACTATCTGCATGTAGTCAAACCCCTTACAGAATTCCGTGGATGTGGTTTTTCTTCAGAAAAAACAAAAAATCAGACCTATGATTACTATAATCTAAAATTACCGTGCGTTCGATGCGATATGGTATACGTACAAAAATTTAGTCACATCCAAGACTTGGCCAGCATTCATACAAGCATCAATATAAGAGAATTTAAAAACGTCTCTACTATAAGGCCAGGTACGACACTCATCGGAAACTAACACAATAGAGTACGGTTCGATTTTCTCTAGGCTATCGCAAACAAATCCATAATGGTCCTACAACAATGGTGATACAAATCGAAGATTTAAATATTTTGAACATACTCAGGGTACATATAGAGCACTAGGATGCTATATTTACCGTAATCAGTTTACACATTTCAGCTCGTTCATCAGCATCTCGATGTAATACGATGAAATGCAAGTTCTCCCATTCATCATTAAAGAATAACACACTCTTGATCAGTTCCAGTTGCGGGGATACAGAATCTTCAGAAACTGGAATCAGACTAATGCTACACTCTTCATCACTGTCCTCACTGCTTCCATTTGTGGCCATGCTGAAAAAAACCATTAGCGAAAGATCTAGACGATTTTCAGAAACAAAGTATGAACTGAAGAATGAGAAATTCTAATCGAACACTTCTTACGCCAGTTTTCACCATAGATTACCTAGTTATAATATGCTGATTTTCGGTACACCGTTTGCACTAAGACTTACATCGGCTTCTTCCATGTCACGCCATAATTTCACGCCTTTCACTAGATCGTACCCTTGATTAGCAATTATATTTCGCAAAATTGCCTCCTTTTCTTGCCTTTGATAAGCGCATTTGGAGCGGTTCTGGCTCACGCCAAAATGTGATCCAAATTCGACAGAGGAAGGAGGAAGGAACACTGGAAAATTAGTCTATAATTCTGACAGTTAATGCGTCGCATCAATTCTATGACAGACTGTACTAAGCGCCATTTCGTTTAGCATGATTTTCTATCGATTTGTAATAACACTTAGTATAATTTGTCATTTGACCATAGGAGAAAATTCAAGAATAAGTACTAGATTGAAGCGTCCAAGTTTTTTTAATTATGTGAGAAAAAGGACCTTATAATCTCGAAATGAGGGAACTTATGAACCTTTTTCTCAGACTATATTCAAATTCTATGACTGTATTTATTAAATTATTATCTATTTATTCTTATCACTACTTGTCAGAGTGCAAGAATTCGAAGAAGGCAAACGAAAGATATTTATGAAATAAATCGAAAATTCTGATTTTAAAATTAAGAGGTCCAGTGTTCCAATTGTAATAGTTCTAGTCTCCAGTTTTCTCCTAAAATTCTGTTCATGTATGGTCAGGTATCGTGACTAATAACTCGAGCTCGGAATAAACAAGCTGCAATTCCAAGTCAGTAAACATAGTCCTGTTTTCATCACTAACCTTCTTTTTTGTAAAATAACTTTGCTCAGTCCCTCCTGACTGTAGGAGAACATAATCGCGGTCAGCTCCTTGTCTTGAATCATGCTGATTTTCAACTCTTTGTTTTCCAGGTACGTCAGACACTGTCCAGGGTAGAACGCTATGGAAATTGTTACCTTAACGGAATCAACATTCCTAAACGCTTTTCAGTCACTGAGGAGTGCTTCCAACATTGACGAGAATTCGTATGTCATTTCGTGCTCGAAACAGGGTAATTTCACATCGCAAGGGTGGGTTCTAGTGTCTGTCAACTCTCGTAAGTTCTATCGGCCGGTCGTGCCCTTTTCCTGCAACGTATTCTCGCATACGCTGGTTCTGACCAATACGAATTTATACAATCTAAACGAATGTGGTGTTAGTCGAACAAAACGTGACGTGAATCAGAAAGTCGTATTACTCGATAAATCAGCGAAGTTTAGCTCGAAATTCGCTCACAGCATGACGATAGCAGCGATAGAACCGTATGAAAAAGTCGAAACCTGCGTTGTGGACACGTGCTTGAAGAACTATTTTGAAACACCGAGATACCTATGTCGTGAAGATCTCATATGTTTAAATGTACTCCAATACGCTCCGCAACTGGTCTTCTCCGAATTCAAGTACCCTCCCGTTTTATATTTCAAAGTCGATACAATTGAGGGACCAGCGTACGATGTTACCAATGTTACCTGCGGCTATTTAGTTGATTGTAAGCATACCACTGTGCATCAGGTACTGTCTACGCAATGCTACCTACCCACTGTAACTTTAGAATGCAGTGCGAGTGTATCAATCGATGAAATTCAAGCGTATTTATACCCCGTGGTACCCAACGGTTTCAACGAAATCAGCTTGGAAATCGAGAACACCATCTTGCCGTTCTTGCTGGTAGATGCAGACCGTTAGTATTATTTTTACTTGTGACATGCCTGTAATGTTCCTCATTGGTTTTTTAAACTTATTTTCGTCTTCTCGCTGTAGAATTGGAACTATCGCCTATTTTCCTGCTCACTGGAAAAAGCGGAGCCGGTAAAATAACGTTACTTTCGTCTCTAGCTAAGAAACATGGACTTCATTACGTTTGTGAAAACTGTGTGTTGATACAGAATAGTAATCCGGCTCAAACAGAGAAAGTGATAGCAAATATTTTCGCGAGAGCGTTGACATCATCACCATGCATTCTACACTTCCGTTACATCGAAGTCTGTTTGATATATAACTAGAATTTTTTTTTGATAGAAATGAGTCAAGTTTTACTAACACCTAGTACTTTTATATTGCAGGCCTTATGTCAAGATGAATCTGGAAACAGGGATGACCGCACACTCGACTTTTTCACGAAACAAGCAAAGGCGATAAAATCGAAGTACCCGATTATTATATTCTGTACTACGTCTTCGGAAACAAAACTATCCTCTTTACAACGCATATTCTTGCAAAGTCTCCACATCAGTTCGACCAGCCATGATGTACGTTTGCTTCTGTTGAATTGGATTCTAAAGAAAATGTCGATTCATTGTGACGACATCGATGAAGTAGCTCGCTCGACTGCCAACTTTGTGTTCGCTGACTTGGTACAACTTGTGACTAGAGCCCTCTCGTACGTGTACAACTATTGTCAGTAAATTTAATTAGTAGTATCTTATTGCATAGCTGAACTAATTTTCTTTTTTTACAGGATTCATTTCGAAAAGTTTAACATGGAAGATGAACTGCTTGTGAGTGGGATGTATTACAATCTGTGTTCTAGTGACTTTTCGGAAGCTATTCGTACGTAAATGTGGAATTATATAATAAAGTCGGCTGTGTTAAAAGAGAATGTCCCAACATTGAGTAGTTAAGTTAACCTGCGGGTTTGATGTCTGGAATTTTAGACTTTGAATCGTGAAGTGGAAATTTCTAATTCAGTTTTGTAACTTGAGTTCAGCTTTATTTTGTTTTCTCTACTCTCTGGATCTGTGTTACAAAAAGTTACAAAAATGGTGAAGTACCGACTAATTGCTTGGCCTCAAATTCTGAACTAAAGTTTAGCGTCTATATTGCTCTTGATACCAGTTGAGAATGTGTGCGAATTGAATGGTTTCCACCCTCTCTTCTATCTCCCCTCGCGGCGCATGTAGATCATTTTTATTCCTTCAGGATGTTCACTAAGTGGACAGATACATGGGAAATGCTTGGAACGATTCTTGCCACGGACTCTTACATTGATGTTGAAAATGAAAATACCTTCCGAAATAAGTATGCTGTCAAATTGCTCAACTAGATGACAATTTTTGGAGAATTTTCATGTTCGTCCCAATTCCATTAGATTTTTTCCGCTCTAAGGGTGCAGGCATGAAGTTAGCTGTCCTTAAGAATAACCAAAACGCTTTCGTGGTCATTCAAGTGGCTGTAGACCCAACCAAACTTGTTTATGTTTGTAAGGCGCCTGAAAGGTATCCCAGTTTTGGAGGACAAGCCGAAAACAATCAGTAGGAACGAATAACTTCTCGTGGCTACATGTATGGCATATTTTCAAAATTGAAAAGGCTATAATAGGAAAAAACGAATTGTCCTTCAGACTTTATCCCTTCTTATTCCGAATATTTTCCGAAGGTGGCAATTGAAAGTAGAACGAAAAGCTCACGAAAACCTACGTAATTAGTGTCTGTCGCCAGTATTAAAGGGCTACATGAGTTTGAAAATTTGTCGTAAAATTTTAGCGAAAACTTTCGTAACATAAATTTAGACGTTTATGGTCCCTTCACAATTGAGCGCAGGCAACTTTTTGTTCAATTCTCGGAGTACGTTATCCTCGGAAAAATGCTGTGAAGTAGTTGTCATCAACAAAATTTGATTTCAAAATCGTAAGGCTTCACTGAAATTCTGTCAGAGTTTTAAAATTGTGCAATAAAACTTCAGTGAGCAAATTTATTTCTTGTATCTTTCAAGGTTCGTTATGAATTCATTTATCATAGCTTTCAAAAAGTTATATAATGAAAGGAAACAGATGTACATAACAGATTTCACATCTACAGACGATCATCCTTTATGTGACTATTTGATACTTGTTCATACTAATCGTGCTCCCCTCGGTAGCCCATTTCTGGGCATAAACCTCTACGTGTCTTCTCTTCTTCCTATCCTTTGCCTCCCTTTCCTAGGTCAGTCCCTATTCTTTTACCGCCTCATCCCTCCATCTGTTGCTTGGTCTGCCTCTAATACGTTTACCCTCCTTGGGTATCCACCCCATTCAATTTTTCTCTCTGAGACGGGCAAATACTCTCATTGCCCTGTGCGTGTATCCGCCGCTACTTGATACCCATCAAACCTATTTTTTTTTTTCTTATTTTAATTTTAAAATTTTGGGTTTTTGAAACCTACTTATTGTGAAATATTAGAAATCGTGTAAGCCCGTTGATGTGTTTATATCTAAATGTACGTAAAATCCTTTTTCCAGACGAAATGAATGCTGCATATGCTGACTCCATTGGTGCTCCTGAAGTTCCGAATGTGACCTGGGATGATGTCGGTGGCTTAACCGAATTGAAAGAAGAAATCCTGTCCTCTTTGGTAACTCCAATAACGTCAAATGGCCTGCATCGTTCAGGTTTGGTTTTATATTGAATATCAGATCGCGATTATCGGTTTCATTTGATACAGCGAAATGTAAACGCTTCGCAATAAGTAAATGTTCTATGGTGAGCGCTATATGTTTGCAGGCTTGTTGCTTCATGGGCCGCCAGGAACTGGCAAAACTTTGTTAGCCAAAGCCGTAGCTACTGAATGCAAGTACAATTTTTTGTCAGTCAAGGGACCAGAACTACTGAATATGTACGTTGGTCAAAGTGAAAAAAACGTTAGAGAAGGTAACTGAAGAGTGCTTTTTATGTTTCAAGATCAAACTATTATTTATCTATAAGTTGTAGTGCATAGTATTCTATTTTACTCTCGTCTTTCATAGTATTTGCCAGAGCTCGTGAATCATCGCCGTGTATAGTGTTCTTCGATGAACTCGATTCGCTAGCACCGAAACGAGGACAAAGCGGTGGATCTGGCAGCGTCATGGACAGGTATGCCCTGTGTATCTGATGCATTTTGGTTACACGTACAAACTTGACAAAGTTCGCATAAGAAAATATTCCTTTCATTTTATCATCACTGGAGTGATTAGTATTGGCATTCTAACTGTGAACTACGAGTATTACCTTCGCTTTCTATCGGCGCTTATTATCCGAATATCGTGTATTATTACTATGAGACTGGTTAACCAAGCCTACAGACATTAGCAAACCTTTTATAAATGCCAAAATGAAACTTTGAGGACGTATTTTGGGATTCGAGCTGATGATTCAATCAGTCAGGGAGCCGAGCTAGCGTTTTGACAGATTGGTTACAGTTTGACTCGTTAGCTCAGCCAATCCAACGGCAGAGCTAGTTCGTTTGATAAATTAATACTTATCCACTCAAGATTTTTGCGATGCTAAACCTGACAAAAGACGATTACGTTGCGGATCAGCCATTTAACCATGTATCTCTACGACATAGTTCGGGTAACAAGGTAAATACCTTGTTACCCAAACTATGTCCAATCTTATTCAACCAGAATCGCAAGTTCTATTCGCTGTTTTTCTTTTTTCCAAGTTATCGTTAAAATCGTTCAGCCTATATCAAACATTACTTGATGGTTACCAAGTATTATTCAGCCGTTATCGAATATTGTTTATTATGTGGCTGTTATCTAAACCATTGCCAAAGTTATCCAACCATTATCAAACGTTATTTAATGGTTACCAAATATTATTCAACCACTGTTCAGTGTTATTTAACCGTTATCTTATGTTCTTGTTACGTCATCAGTATATTATAAGCTGTTATGTAGCTATAAAGGCTATTCCCGATGCGCAAAATCCCACCAGTTACCCGAGTAACTAAAGGGGAACAAGGGTAATCTGAAGGTAACTAATGGGTAACTTTTCTGCCGCGGGTAACTTATGGCGTAGTATCCTGCCAGTTACCCGGGTAACTAAAGGGAAACAAGGGTAATCTGAGGGTAACTCGACCGCGGGTAGCTGGTCAACTAGAGGGTAACTGATTGCGCATCGGGTTAGATGTTATTTAACCGTTACCCATACTATTCAACCCTTATCAAATGTTATTAATCTGTGAGATTAATAATGTCACTGAACCATTCCTAAATATTTAGGCATTTTCAGTCAAGAGTGAATTACGAATTCAAATATTGGGCAAATAATCGTCACAAATTCAGAATTCAAAAATTCAGTTGTCTTTAGAATCTGTATTTAAATTTAAACTAAAAAATAATATTTTTATTTTTGTTTATATATGAGTGATGTACAATTATTTCTTTCTGGTGGCAACTGATTGCTGATACCTCTGTGACAGGGAGGCAAAGCTTGATACTATCCCAAATCTCACTTTTTGACACCCTGAGATTATTGCTTCTACTCGTAATATGGAAGTAGAGGTCGCTTGATTTCATGGCCACAGCCCAGAACATTCAAAAACATCACATAAAAGTTCATACTATTTGAAATCTTATTTTACTATTTTCTATTTTTTTTTTAAATTGCAAAGAACAAAGAAGTGACTTATCAACCATTACGATCTGGCTGCTGACCTGATCTTTAAATATGAGATTGAAGCTCAAGCTTATTACAACTCGTGAGCTTTCAATGTAGGATTTGACGTGTGCTTGAACACCCTTTTATCTACCTCTAATCAGTTATCAGTCGCTGCGTGGCCAAGTGGTAACGTGCCTGCTTCGCAATCCTTGCGTCTCCGGTTCGAGCTCGACCAACGCCAGAAAGCTAGGGATATTCGAATACCCCCACTAACATCCTAGCAAACACAGCGACTACACCGTATCAATCAGCGTGGAAACATAGCGCATCCTGTAACCTCCGCCAGTTCACAAGAACAAGGCATTACAACCGCAGGGCATGTTACTACCAGATCAGAAAGATTGGTACTGTGCGTGCACATATTGTGGACAGCTTACTCAACGTCGTAAAACACGTGGCTTGTAAGCGAACTACACCTGCACACTCTTTGGCATGGAGAAGGAAAACTCTAACGCGACAAAACCGTGGGGAAAACAACGGCAAACTTCCCCATCTAACCTACCCAGGAGAGTCGTGCGTTAGGAACCACGACCGCCAACGTCCGACATCGGATATAACTTCCGAAAAAGAAGAATCAGTTATCAGCTGCGTGCCTGTTAGTAAATTGTGTTTATGTTTACCGCTATTCTGTGGAGGTGGAAGGTATTTTTGTTTAAAGAGAAAGGGGAGGGGAAAATAATGAAGATAAAGAATTTAAAAAAAAATAAGGTATGATCTGTTGAAACGTGGAGTCCAAAATAGGCTAATATATTCGAATATTCCAATTTTAGTATTAAATTCCGAGGGGCTGTGCTTCCTTTGAATCTTATCAGAAGAGCAGCTGTCCTCTGTCCCCATGGTTCCACTATCTATATTTACATCGTACTCGGGGAATAATATTTTTCGGACTGTTACCAACTACATGCTAGTATTATCGTTTGTAAAATTATTCCAGAGTTGTTTCTCAGTTACTCGCCGAGATGGATGGCATTCAAAAGAGCCCAGGAGTTTTTATATTAGCTGCTACCAACAGACCCGATCTCATTGATTCAGCTTTACTTCGTCCGGGCAGGTGAGCTTATCTGCTAATATCCACCACTGAACACGCTATTTTTGTTCTTACAACTGACTTTTAACATCAACGGCTGATCATCCGAAAGGAAGTGAAGTTGACCTTCAAAATTTGAAATCGATTTTGTCTATATCGTATATGTTCCTACATTTGCATTACTATTATTATGACTACTGGTGACTGAAAGTAATTTGTAGAGCCTGTTATCACTTGTTTGTTGTAGATTGGATAAAATGCTATATGTTGGAAGCTGCAATGATGTTGAATCTAAAATAAAGGTCCTTAAGGCCCTAACAAGAAAGTGAGTAATGAAACCCGACGTGTACTGTTCGATGAGGGAAGTTCAGATGTTACAGGAAGACTCGAACAGTCGGAATAATGGATCTTGGAATGTACTAAACAAATCTGCTAGTTTAAAACCGGCCGATGAACGACCTTTCCATCATCACTTCTGTGAAAAATATCCGTCCCATTGCAACCTGTATAGTACTTTAAATTACCTAGCTCTTATACGTATACATATATACGCATTTATCTGAGTTAGGTATCTACTATACTAGTTCATTAGGTAATTAGGTCGAAACTGTAATCATAAAAGCAAAAGAGTGAGTTCATCGTCTTTGCAGTATTACTAATTACTAGTTTTTTGTTTTCTTGATTCTTTTTTTCATGTAAAAGCCTGCCCGCTGTCTTATCTAATTCTCCTATGACTCGCCCCATTACCCTTGACTGATGATTCTAATAAATCCGTGCCCTACATGTCGGTATCACGTTTTTGATACAATCTTATCTGTTTCGTAATTGTGATTCTGCCCACACTTGTCGAATGATGTACTTGTTTAATTTACAGATTCAAATTGTCGGCAAACATCAGCTTCGAGAGCCTGGTGAAAAGGTTACCCGAATCGTGTAGCGTGACTGGAGCTGATTTATACGGAATCTGCTCCGAGGCCTGGCTAAATGCTGCTCGCCGCGTGATCAAGTCGGCGCAAAATGATGGTGAGCGAATAATGAACATTATAGTAGATCTGTTTTCTTTCAGCGACGCTATAGTATAATGATGTACCTAACTTATTACCCATTTCTGTATTCGTTTGTCGCAGGAAGTACCGTGGACAGTGCGGTAATCGTGACGAACGACGATTTATTGAGCGCATTTTCGAAGTTCAAACTCGAGGATTTGAATTCAGATTGAGAAATGCGAAAAGAGATGTGGTCTGTAGCTAAGTGCTACCGTGATCCTACCTTAGTTTGGGGCAAAATATTGAGTTCACGATGTGTGAAACTAATAAAGTACTGCCCGAATCTCTCAATGCAAATTGGCTGCCAGAATGAGCATCAAACTAAAAGATGAGTGATGCAAGTGAGTTTAGAACAGTGGACGAGTGGCTTTCGGGATAATAAGATTGAGGTCAATGAATATAATATTGGACCTCAATATGAGGTGCAGTTTTTAGGTTGCGGTTAACATTGGAGGATGCGTTTCCAAAATTGAATAGGTATGTTGTCTACAGAGGTGGTTGTTTCTTGGGGCTTTCTGTTCTTCGCTGTATCTCCGACTTCCAGTGAACTTTATTTGTATGATGCTTGAAGACAGAATTCTGTGATAAAACTTCAAAGATACCGATGTTGTTTTAGTTTCAAATAAAGAAATCTTACCAGTTCCATTCATTGCTATTTTTATTTTTGTACTTGAATCTGGAACCAGACTCCTCAGAATATGTTACGAGGAAAACTACAAAGATGTTTTGAAGAGAGCAAACTTCAAATTATATCAAATGGAACCTAGAAGGACCGATAGAGAAAAAGAGAAAGATGTACGTGAACGTCATTATGTGGGTCCTCCTATATGGGACGCCAGTATTTGCGGACACCATCAAGATACCTTACAAAAGAGCCGAGATGGAGGAGTTCCAGCGAAAAGCCGCGATGAGGTATTGTCAATACGTACCGCACTGTTTCTTCGGAGGTAGTAGGCGTGTTAGCGGGTATATCCCCGGTCGAACTCAAGGCCAGGGAAATAGCCAAGGTATACGGCGCAAAGAAGGGAACGAAGACAAAATGGAAGGCACTTCAGGTCAAGCTGGACATCCAGGTAGAAAGACGGACTCGCCCAGTCGATCAAGAGCAAGTGGACCCGAGCGGCTGATACGTGACCTCGATCAGTGGGCAGGCAGGTTCCATAAGGAATTAAACTCCCATCTGACCCAAGTCCTGAGTGGTCTCGGGTGCTTCGGCACTCATATCGGATGGTGGTAGCACCGAGCCCCGTGTGCACGCTTTGTGATCGAGAGGCGGAGGGCAACCCCTCGCACACTCTGAGTGCGAGGCCTGGGAGCAGGAGAGGCGCGAGGCGGTATAGCAATCGAAATCGATCTCGGCGGCTACAGAAGCGACAGCGACGGCGTGATCGACTGTCTCGCGCTGGACACTTTGGTTCCGGAAATGTTAAAGAGTGGAAGTGTATTAAACCGGGTGTGGGTTTTTGTATCATCGACCATCATAATGAAGAAGATGCAGACAGAATGATCGAGGCAGACGGCCAATGAATAAAGCTCGAGCCACACTGAATACAATGACTCTGTACCATACTAGAGCTGCTGCAGCTGCGGCAGACCCCCCGGCAGTGTTCATCCCGCCGTCGCCACACGTACCAAGACGAGTAGGTGAGGAGTGAAGGACGGAAGCGTGTCCAACTATGGTGCAACCGAATTCCAGGTTAATGCTGGTTGAGCGTTGCCTCGGGCAGTAGGGTGTCCTATTGTGGCCCTGGCAGGACAGCGCAAATCCGAAGCAGAGAGGCGGACTGGGGGCCCGAGCCTGAAGACGTCCTTCTGATCACTGATGCAATACTCGAAAGGGTAGTTTCCAGGACCAGAGGTGCGGTGTTTGAGGAGCCAATTTGGCATGTGTGTATCGTCATATGCCCCACCAGTGGATCATGTGAAATAGATTGCGTTTCTATCATGCGCGTGTATTAATATTGCTATTTATGTAGCGCGTGTGAACAGAGCGATGGAGCGCACTTACACTCGTTGCCAGAACTTCAATTTTCAACGCAGCTGGGTCACTATGAGTAGAATGCAGTAATATAATTTTCCATCTAGAAATTTTCGATTGCTCCCGCTCTAAAAGGCTTCAGAATCTTTCTACGATCTCACCAATTCAGGTGCGATTCATTTTTCCGTCATACAAAAGTTTCGCAGCTGTTGAAGTCAAGAAGCGAACTTTTGTTTCAGTCGTTCTCTTGCGCTCTAAATTTTTGCATTATCGGACAATGTGAAAGTTTCCGGAAGTCAGTTAAGACTTCACACCTCGTCAAAATGCTCTGGAGATGAGAGTGACGACGAGGCACTGCATCGCTGTACTCACTATTTAAATACAAATTGAATTACCCTCGTGAGCTGCCGAAGGGTGTACGCCTGTATACACCTCTCTCAACCCTTACTAGGGTTTATTTACTGTGGCAGACACAAAAGACAGGAACTACGAGTGTGTATACGCTCTGTGTTCTAATGCCTCTTCTCTCGATGAACTTGTGCCATAAGTACTCGCGTGACTTATCGCAACCAACTGATGGATCTTCTACTTTCCGCTTAAACTGTGTCGAGGGTCGAGTATAAGTGTTTTTACATTATTTTCTGCGTTGATACCATAGTTACGTGTAGATTTCCTCGCTTTAGAAAACCGTTGTACGACTTGAAATAATATGTTTTTTATTTACAAAATGCACAGGTAGGTATAATAAAGATCTTGCCGAATATAGTCAGCAAAACAATGTTTCGGTGGAATATCATTGTAAGCAATGAAATTGTGATGATGAATAAGAGGGGGGGGGGGTAAATAGTTTCAGCCTCTGTACATGCACAGAAATTTAAATTTAAAATAATTTAGCAGAATTGAAATTTTCTTGTTTTGTAGTATTAACGTGTTTGAAATTCTCAAAATCCATATTTACTGTGTCAAAAGAGAATTGGATCAATTAGAATTTCTTAAATAGGATTTGGTTCGATGGACGACCCAAAAACGTTTTCACCTATCTACTGTACCTACTTTCTGCCTATTAGAAGACTCGAGTCGTTGTGTGTGGTGTCTAGTAAACAACATGAAAATGTACCTCAAGCACAGCATCCTCACGCGTGCCATGATAGGCAGCATGATTATTTAGGTACTCGAGCAATAAGAATAAAGTTCTATACTTATGCCACTTATAATAAATGAGGTACGTATTCCGGAAGCTGATTCGAAGAAACGGTCCATATCAACTGTATCTAAATAGACCAACGAGGTAGGTAATTACAGCGCAAGAACAAACCTGTAACATAAAAGTATAAGTATAAAGTACCTAAGTAACTATATACATAATATTTACGAGTGATCACGTATTTATTCCGTGAATACTAAAATGCGACCTTTTGCTCTGTAAATTTGTTTACCAGACATTTCCGAATCCGATTAGACAGGCTGTATAACTGATAAGCAAATGACTATAGCTACTATGCATATATATACCTGCACTTTTGACAGTTTCAGAAATTTGTAACCGGATCCGATACATAAATAAGAAGGTATGCAACTGAAAGTAGCTGAGCAAGCATTTACCTCCAGAACCCCAAAGTAAGATTCACAGTTTAGGATTCAATCCACTAAAATACATCAAATCTATAATAAGTAGGTACAAGTAAGTGAGCCTATCTATAAATTTTCCTATAAAAAGTCTCAGATATTAAGAAACAATAAAAAAATTGACGTAGTATTATGAGTAGTCATTAACAAAATTATTTGTATAGGTCTGTTGCACACAAGAAGTGAAAAGATAGTTCAGCTGCGGTCGTTTCGGTGGCTGAGAGGAGCATGGAAAGATTGTGGATCACGCAACATGCAGCATAATGACAGCATACGAGTATTTAAGTATATATGAACTGATTACGGCAGTACAGCAGAGGTAACTTATTGCAGTGAACAGCGATGACTAATAATTCTGTTTGATAATTTTTATTTCCATGTAGGTAGAATGTTCACTTGGGAACAGAAAAGTGAGTTAAGTCTCCCAAAGTATCTTTTCGCTTCTCGTTTGGGATAGACCACAGAGTTCCTATTGTGATCAGTAAAAATAAACAATGATTACATTAGCGCAGTGCAATTTGTCATATCTTGTCATAATCTGAGATCTGAAGTTGGAGTCGAAACTGATGGAGCTAAAAGTAGAATGGTGAGAGTCTATGGCTTTGAGACCAAAGAGTTATACGGGTTCTGATGTGACGCAGAGTTGCAATAATAGAATCGAAAGTATATGTATATTGGTGTACAAATATAGATGACCAATAATTTTCAGTAAGTTAACTGAATTACTGCCATCATGATGGGGAAAAGTCCGACAGTGGAAGCACATATATCTAGGTAAAAGTTACCTGTATTTCGACTCAATTACAAAGTCAGAAATTCGTGGTAAATGAAGGATTCTGTCGTCCGCGCCTTCTTGATTTCTATTTATTTGAACTTTTATAACTAGGAGGATTCACGCCCCCTACTCCCCACGTTCGTAATACTAATGAAAGCAAAATTTATTCATTCCACTACTCCAGAAACTCCCTGTTTTACCTTTCTACATCGCTTACATCCAACGCAGTGATGTAAACTCTTGCAATTGAATAAAAGTCTGGTTCGAAGCCTGATAAACTATTTATGGAGATACGTTATCATTCAATGGAAATATTCCCAGTCCCCTTCTGTATTTACAAACTTGGTATTTTCCAACCACCATGAGTACATAAGTTCAAGCACCACAATGGCACACAGTTTTGTTGCGGAAATCATGCGCAAATGTACACTGATAACACATCATCACCACGTGCTGATAGATATAAACATGCGTGTGTATAATTTTACAACACCAACCCGGAACTTCTCTTGGAATTTAGTTTTTATTTTTAATATGCTTGAATTTCCGCGTCGACCTTCACGTTACTCAAGTATTTTTCAGCCAATATTGTGTCTGCTCTTTCTGACGAGAAGTGTTTGGCCTTTACACCGTGCTCATTGCGGGACGGTATCCGCAGATATGCTTTTTATCTGTGCATAGTGTCTATACTTGGTTTCCCCAACCCGAGCGAAATTGGACGCTGTTAAACGTAACAGAATCAACCGACATTTGTTGACAAAATGAGTTATTCGCGTATGGCGTAGGTACGCAAAGGAGTCGCTCCAGGTGGCTGTTAGCAAAAACAAAATAATATACTAGTCACTGATTGGTGGATTTGAACGAAAACATGACATGGGAGGATGATGATAAAAAAAGGTATTCAAAAATCCAAAACTAAGCTCATCTGATAAGAAATGAAAAAGGGCTACAACTTTTGTTCTTAGCATTTTTTCATAAAAATCGATATAAAAACCGCGAGCAACACTTTTATGAGCACACGTTCTTACCGTGTAATGTATACACGCATCATGTTTTCGTCTTCGACATTAGCGCTCCTGGTGGAACGTGTATACGCGATAATATCGTTAGAAAGAGCGTAAAAAGTAGAATTTTTCAAAATTGGGCCCCCGATTCAAAAATGTACTGTACTCACGTTGAAAAAAGCTTATCAGTAAACGCTCGCTGTCATATAGTTTTTACATGGCTCTTGAACTCTTTGAATCACGTGTTCTCAAAAACAGATTTTGTTAGTTGGTTATGTTACGCTTAACAGCGTCCAATTGATAGTCAGTTCGGACGGGGCAAATTGTAGGTTCGCTAACATCGATTGAAGAAAAACTGATAAGGAAAAGGAGGCAAAAAGGGGGAGTTCAACGCAGTAGTTTATGCCGTTTATGGCAATCTGAATGTTTTTTCAAAATATCTCGAGAATGAATGCGGTTGACGCAAAATTGAAAAGAACATGTCTTGTAGCAAATAAAATCTCATAAAAATAGCATTGTATCGTTGTTGTTGTTTTTTGTCCGGTCCAAATGAACCTAGACTACCTATTCTGTGGCATACTT
The DNA here is from genome assembly GCA_031841125.1 of Acanthococcus lagerstroemiae. NCBI lineage: Eukaryota > Metazoa > Arthropoda > Insecta > Hemiptera > Eriococcidae > Acanthococcus > Acanthococcus lagerstroemiae. The sequence goes on along the minus strand of CM063108.1, from coordinate 33,656,891 downwards.
GAGGTCAATAATACATACATTTACCCGGAAATTTTGTCGTCAATCACGTTCCAAAATCCATCGCTTTCTGACACCATGTTCTTGCATCATCTTGGTTTGAGCAACACATTGGATAGACAGTGCTCGATTTGGTGAACTTGGCACACCTTTGACACAGCTCATCAACCCCGTCCTGCAATATTAACACGTGGTTATCGTCTCGCAGTATTCAAGACATGGTGATACGGAAAACATTTTTGTCTGAAACCATAAACTATGTTAAGAATGAAAGTTTTTCAAATAGTTGACACTGTTGACAATGTTCACTATTCGATTATCGTCGGGTTGCCAGCTGCGGCTATACACATTTCAATCAGCCAAATTCGCGGTAAATGGCACAGCATGTGCGTGTGGCAGTGTGACAATTCTTAGTTCCCTATTTAGTCGAATATAAAATTGCAGATGGCCTTGATGAGAAATATTTCATGGACAGATTGTCACATAATCAGCGTCACTTTTCCCATGTCACAATGGTGTCACACTACCTGTGACTTGACTCAGCAATCTTTCAATGTGTTTCAGCTGAAAATGTTTTGCTTAAAAAAACTTACAGTTGAAACGCATTTGTTGTTTTTGATTGATGCGTACACACTCCAAGTTGGAAATGGTGGATAAGCAAATCCACGGCTGCACATTAAAAGTGTCAGTATCAGGTACCCAAATATCTGTAACAAAATTATCGAATAATAAAACAATAGCAGTCACAAGCAGTGGAGAGAATGCTTTCGAGAGAATGCCTTGCATGGAATTTCTCCCATTCCTCATAATGATATTGAGGATATAGTAACTCCACATTTTGAGAAGACACTATATGTACAGATGTATTAGGTACTAGGTACATAGGTATAGATGGTGAAAATGTTTCTTGGAAAATCTGAGAGCCTTTCGAAACTCCGTTGCAGACTGCTGGTATGCTACGTCAGGTTCGCATCTTCTTCACCCTTTCTTCTACATAAGATCTCCCCGTTATATAACTTGTTATCAAAAATGGCCATGAGAAAATGTGTCTTTATCTGTATTCGATTACAGTAAGAGCGTTTGCACATAAATAAAACTGGCCTACTAACGATACTCATCTTACCAGTTTTGCAATGCGCAACCAACTGGTAGAATAGGCTCCGAAACCATTCTCCGTCATCCGAATTTCTCAAAAAGGTAAATGGAAGCCTTTTCACGATAGAATAGAAAATACGAAGGCAGGTCGATTCGAGTTGAATCTGGGATACCGCAGTTAGGTGTTGCAATGATGCTGTGCCGTCGTATCAGTTTTACAGTGAAATTCGTTAATTAGAACTTTAATTCCACCGAGCTTCAAAGTTCCAGCCCTTTTTCTGTCACAACCTCTGTCAACTGTCTAAAGCCCTCGCGATATCTTTTCTCTTGCTCTGTTTCGGTTCACATACATGCTGAGTGAATTTGATAACAGCTTTCGCGTTCACATTTTAGTCGATGTTGGCGATAGTTTAGAAGACGAATAAGAGAAATATTTACATAGAGATAGCTATTAGTCACTTACAGAGGTATATAGTTTCTTCACTTTAACTTTTAACTGAAGACATCGATGTCACCAAAGTACAGTGATAAAAACACATCTCTCAGTGCACCGATCCTTAAGAAACAGTCTACAGAAAAATCGACTCCATCCGTCACTTTTTCGATCAGCCGCGTAGAGTCGAGAAGGGGCGAATAAAATGTCTTCCTTATAGCAGAAAGGTCGAGACCTTTTCTTACTTTCTTTGTTGCTTTTCGGATATGAAAGATGCAACTTTGTCCCAAGTTACTTCTTTGGAAAAGTGGTTCCTGTTTTCGACACCACATTCTGGTCAAATTTGATGCATGATTCGATACAAGAGACGAGTCACTATGTCGATATCGGCTTGTGGATAGAACTCCATATGGAATAAGTATCCATATTAAGTACATCTAATAGTCATCATAGCTTTTGCCTAATTTTCGATGTTTATATTTTAGTGCTGTTTCTGGCTTCTCCTGATTCAATCTAAAGACATAAATAAATCGCTATCGTGTAATTAACGTAGGTACGGATCTGAATCCCTGCCTCAGAAAAGTTATTTCTGTACTCCTAATCATGAGTGATAAAGGTAATAAAGAAGAGAGAGAAAATGTGTTATTCAACTTTCCTTTAAAGAACGCTCGCGACAGGATTAAAAATAGTACGAAAACAAAACTTTTCCGCACTTCATTGGGAAACTATTGCAATAGTTGTTCGCATCATTTCGTCAAAATGACTCGAGCATGAAGGCGAAATGTGATTATATAATTTCTAATTGATTACTCGTATCTAATAATTATGCGTTTTATTCTCGAATAGCTTCGTTTGTTTTGGTTGCTTGTTTATTTATTCGATTTTTATTTAATTAATGGGTAGCCAAGCGAGAGAAACGTGTAAAAATTCCTCAGTTGAAGACATTTGTATTTCTTTCAAAAATAACGATAATCGTGAAGCAGGAAAGTGAGGTTTTCGCGTACTTAGGCCTACAGGAGTGAAAATACCATAATATACCTGTATCTCTGATACGACACTAAGGATGCACCGAAAGAACTTTTTCGGGGGAGGTAATTTAGCCAACTGACGCACAAGCAGAAAAGAGGAAAAAATATCTAAATTTGAAAGATTTTTACCATAATGCTGTACGGGGAGGGGAGGCAGTACAAACCTTCGAGGCTGCTACAGGGCTTCGTAGAAGCTCGAGGCCTAATGTATTCATCAGGTAGGAAGAGTTCTAAATTTCAATAATGATACCATTTTTGGCGTAAAAATAACTTCTGCAAAATTTTATTGGTCACTATCACCTTTGATACTTCATGTATCAACACTCACGTCAACGTCGCCTATTCAAAGGGCAAAATTTTTATCTGAATTGGAGCTAGATTGAAAATCTGACAGGACATTCGCTGTCAGTAACACAAGAATCTTCTGTTTCGATAGTTCATTCGATGTATTTTTATTCAAAATTTTCATGTTAATGAACTTCTTCTTGGCCTTTGTTAAAGGGGAAAACTTGTTTCATCCTTTAAGGAATTCGAATTTAGGATTTCAAGACTTAATTTGCGCTTACGTAAAAAAGCGTTGAAGGTCAAGGGGTATACAAGTACAATAGAATAACTGAGTCGGAAGAACTTCTGATCAACCAGGACGTGTCAGTGCAGCTTTGTATATTAAGATTGCTCAACTAGTGAAAGTAATGGGTTGCCGCTCAAAGTCAAAGTAGTTGAGATTACAACCAAATGCATTCTATCGTATGTTCTCGAATATAATGCGCACTCGAATATGATGCGCAGTAAGGACTCGGAAAAATCATGTTGGAATTTCTTTTACTGCTCGAATATAATGCGCACTTGAGAACATAATAACTACCGTAAAAAGACTAGCTATGCGCACATAGATAACACATTTGCAAGAAGGGGATAAGTCCAAAAATCGAATTTGTGAAATGTGAGTCATTATCTGGGAACTGAATGGACTTATCCCCTTCTTGTGAAATGTGAGTTTTTCAAATCAAGTTGTATCATACCAGAGAGTGCTCCGATCGCTATTTCAGTGCTACCAGTCGATAGAGTACAAAAAGTACTTCTAAATGAAATGAAACAACGCAAAATCGTAATAATGTGACTTACCCCCTTCTTGCAAATGTGTTATCGTTATATATACCGGTAATAAGAGAACACATAGGTAAAAACTATGATAAACAAACTAGTTACAGTCCTTGTCCGAGTCATCTTCTTCATTTTCTGAATCGTCATCTTCAGTTTCGTCATCACTTCCAGAAGTACCAGTAGCACTTCCTTTGTCATCCGAAACGACATCTGAAGAAGCTCGGCCGTCTGCCGAGAAACTTATCTTTCAACAGATAATACAGTAAGCATACAGGAAAGTACCGGTAGGTACATGCCCAATCGTGTAAGTCTTCTGAATTTTTCAGTAAATATGTGAATATAGTGCGCAATCGAAAATGCGCACTCCAAATTTAGAATTCCCAAAAAGTGAAAATAGGCGCGCATTATATTCGAGAAAATACGGTAGTCTACATATTTTATACCTACAATTTTCATGCAGCCCGCAGACACATGCAATTCCCGTAAACAATATTGTGTTCCGAAACTTAAACTCAATTTACTCAAAACTGCAGTCATGTGGCTAAGAGCATTTACCTTCCAACCGCCCCAGTTGTGATACTTATTGAAGTATTTTCAGAAGAAATAAGCCATTTTTTACTTGCCAGTTCAAAGTGGGGGGAGGGCTGCAAATTTTCTTTGTCACATACTAATTTGTGTATAAGTCAGTTCTCACGCCATAATTTTCTTCATTCAAACAGGGACTGCCTCTACACTTCATGGAGAGGGGAAGGCAGCTGCCTACTCTGTCCTGCCCCCGGCTCCGGCGCTACTAAAGAACTAATATTTAAGTTCCGTTCAAGATACTAAAGGATATTGTTTAAAATTCTTCTAGACTAGTTCAAGATTGTTTAAGATTCTTTCAGCATTGTTTAAAACTCTTGACAATATTCCGGACTCGGTCGAGACTACTTCAGAGCGGATTTTGACTTCTTTGGACTTTCTAGCTTTGTTTAAGATTTGTCAGAATCCTTCAAGACTTCTTACAGACTCTCTAAGACACCTTTAAGTTTGTTTCATAAACTCTTTCAGGCTTGTTCAGAATATTTCGATGTTCATATACCGTCAGGCTTATAAGACCCTTTTGAGACTCTTCAAAGCCTTTCTAAAGTTACATAGGGCTCTTCAAGACTTCTTCAAGACTTCCCCGGTCATATTTTAGAATCATCAAAATGCCTTCAGATTTGCTAGAATTATTTCTGAAGCCGTTTTGGTCTTTTTCGAGATTATTACAAGCTCAATAAAGATTTCTTCATACCCTTTCAGACTTGTGTACGATTCTTTAAAGCTCGTGTTCAAGCTAAAACGTGCCGGAAGGAGTTTTCAACAAGTTTGAAAAAGCCTTAAAGATGAGTCTTGAAAGGAATTAGACACAGAGAGTCTTGCACAAGTCTGGAAGAGCCTCGAAAGTTTCAGTCACGTGTAAAATAATCTCAAAAAGTCTCAGTCAAATCGCGATTAGTCTGAAACAAATCTTGGAGAATCTAATAAAAATAGTCTTCAACCTGTCTGGAAGAGTGCTAGAGTAGTTTTAAAGAATCTTACACCAGTCTGAAAGGGTGAATGACTTCTGATAGGCTTAAGGAATCACAAGGAGTCTCATTAAGTTTGTCTGATTGAATCTCAAGGAATTTTAAATAAGTCGGTAAGATTGAAGATATACGCCTGTAACCAGTTGAAAAAAAAGTTAAGGAATCTCAGAGAGTCCTAAACCGGTCTGGATGGATCTCCAAAAATCTGAAATCAGTCTAAAGAGCCTTTCTTAAAAGGGTAATCGTTAAAAAATTTCTTAAAAAGTTTTAAAAAATCTTAAAAATCTCGAGGAACTTCAACAAGGACGAAACTATAGGAGGTGTGGGGGTTGAACCTCCTCCTCCCCCAATAATTTGGCAGTCGGCAAATTTTTGAAACTGTTCATTTGAATGATTCATTTTTTAAGAACGTTTGTTCGTTTGTTTCCTTTTTTTTTTTTCAATTAAAAATATTTTGATTATCGGCAAATTTTCGATTTCTTTTTTAGCGAATTCTTATAGTTAAAAAAAAAATATTTGTCGGCAAATTTTTCTTCTCCAACCCCTCCCCCCAACTGAAAGTCAAATTTCGTCTCTGAACTTCAATGAAGTTCTGAAGGCCTCAAAAATTTCAATCAGACCTGGGATGATCTTAAACTAGTCCAAAAGTGTTTTAAACATACCTTCAAGAACATTTTTGTCATATTCCTGAGTCCCTTGACCATTAGGTTGCGTGTCTCTCCACTTTTTTTTCTCCTGCGCTAATCTTTTCATCTCTGAGAAGGATCTACACTTTGTATCCTTTATTACGTGCTCTTCATAGCTCACTCTGTCCCTTCCTTTCCAGTTCTTTCCCTCAACCATTCCCTCCAGCAATGATAACAATATACTTAGATATCTTATATTATGATATATAATTTTAACACTCCTCTTTACAATCATATTCCAAATTTCTCTTTCCCCTCCTATTCGCCTCAGTACTTCCTCATTCATGATCCTTTCTGTCCGTTTGATTCTCAACATTCTCCAACTACGCCACATTTCAAAAACTTCTATCCTTTTTCTTTCTTGTGTTGCTATGTCCAGGCCTCGCATCCATATAATGCTATACGCCACATATACGTTTGAAAAAATCTCAGTCTTACTTTTAAATCTATATTTGCTCTGAACATCTCTCCTTTTTTGGGAAAAAAACTCCCTTCGCTTGTTCCATTCTACTCTCTTAAAGTATCTAAAAATCTACTTAAATTGTATTAAACGATCCACGAGCAGTCTTGAGGATATTTAACCAAATCAGGAAAAGTTTGAAATAATAGTTGAATTTTTCCAAACATTCAGCTCCTTAGACAAAACTCAAACATCAATATTTTTCCATAAAATTTTGCCCACTTTTTTTTTTTTTGAAATGCAACATTTTAGTTGGGACCATCATGAAAGTACAAGAAAATTTCTTCTCGTTTCCCCTTAATATTCATGGAATAAAATTTAAAAATGTTATGGTACCCCAAAGAGGAGAGCGTATTTAGGTTTCTTTTCCTACTGAGGCCTATCCTTTTCTTATGAAGTCGGGTAGAGCGTGGAAACACATAGGAAGAAGTTCTCATAGGTCTTATATACTATAAATTGTGGCATCACATGAAATTCTGAGAGTTTATCACCTGTGTTCGTTGTAAATACCAATAAAGACTCTGTCAAGACTCTTAGACCCGTGAAGATTTTAACGGTTCGATCAAACTGGCCAGATCTTGTTCAGTGGCTTCGAAACTGGGGGTACATAGACATAATGTAACCGTTACTTAACGGGGAAAAAAAGGAAAAATCAAAAAAAAAAAAATCAGCAAGTCGATAAAAAGGCATTATGAGAAATCTCGAAGACGAGATTTACGAAATTTTTGTAAATTTACAAGGTTTTTTTCGAGATCCTTACTTTTGTTACCTCCTCACATTTGAAAAACAACAAAATTTTTGTTTTCCTCTTGCTTATTTATTTGGATTTTTAATATTTGTACACCCATAAAGAAAATCATTCTGACGCCTTTGAATATTGCAAAAGGTCGTTAATAATCGACCGGCTCATAACTCGTTGAGAATTTTGAGGCCTGTATCAAGACTCAACGAAATTCTGCTATGACTCTTTTAATATTCGTTATGTTACGACCACGTGAAGATCTATTAATATTCACTAAGACTATGGATTTGTACGAGGCAGTTAGTAAATCCAGTAACGAGCCCATGGTAGATGGCGGGGAGGGGGAGAGATCGAATTCCTTTCATGTTGTAAACACCAGAAATTCTATGCATGCTGTAGAAGTCCCGTAAGAACTGTTTTTCAATTTTTAGCGTCTAAGATTGTTTAAATCTATTTTCAGGAGCTTTCTTTCGCTTGTTTGAAGAAATTTGTTCTACACCTCCTCTCCCTAAATGCTGAAATCTTTAATCCGCTATTGGGCGGAGCAATCAAGCGACTCTATCGAACATTAAGAGTACGAGTATAGTGTCAAAGAAAAAAAATAAGGTGGTAAAGCTAAATGTACATTATTTCAAGTAAGGTCTATAAATTGTAAATGCGAAGCCCTGGGTATCTGCCCGTTCGCCTCCCTCTTCCTTGCGATAGCTTTTGACTTATAAAACTCCCTCATTCCGGCAATCTTACTACAGTCTTGCGTGAGATTCAAAGTTATGATATGAATTAAGAACGTCAATTTTTTGAACTAACTGAGGGATTCTCTGTTTCGTTTCATGAAGTGAAATACTGGTATTGCGCACTTCAAGTACATAAATGCAAAAGTTATTTTTACTGGTCCTATGAAGTTACAACCTCGAAAAAATTTAAATCCTGTCTCTAGTTTGAACTCACAGCCTTACCTCACATTCTCGTCAGTAAAAGTTAATTAATATCATTTAGGATACCGAAGATGCCATACTTTGGCCCTTTTTATATACATGTGAAACATTTCGAACATTTTAACTCAATTACTTACATTTCAAGGGCAACCTTTTTGCACTAATTACACGGGTTAATAAATCGGTTAAGCTCGTGCAGCGCATTCTTTGAACGCACACTGTCAGCAACGGGCATTCATTTTGAAAGGTTGCATCTCATCAATGGCGAACGAGATTTTTACAGACGAATTATTATTTTAAATCGAATAAATTATTCAAAAGCGTTCTCAATGAAGTTTACAACCCGCGAGATCCTCAAATTAAGCCGTTTGTAGCTGTTACAAAAAGAGCGCTACTTGCATGTTGATTCTATACCTACTCACTGGGACACCGCTGGCGAGCATAACAAGAGAATTCTCGGAGGAAATGCCGTAGCTGTGACTTCGCTGCCACTTCAAACAGACTCGCAAACGTATTTTAAACGAATTTAAAAATTGAAACATAGCTCGAGGGCACAACGATAAATAGCAGCGTAGAATGTTGAATTCATACTCAACTAGAGCTCTATAAACGCGAGTATGGCAAGCCGCCATTTTATCCTTACTTTTTCCGTTGACTAGCGAACGCGTCCCGGGCGACGATCGAGGCTGCCCGCGACGAAGATCGAGTTTGCACGGCGAATGAAATGATAAAAATGGCTGCTTTGCATATTCGACTTAACTAGGGATGGGCCAAGGTTGGAAAAGATTCGAAAACAGAAGATTCGAATCCGTTTCTGGGAATTGCATCAGTGATTCGAATCCAATGGATGACCCGGATTCGTAAAATGTGTTCGAATCTTTTTAGTGGATTCGTCGGAATTTTTTAGTTAGCCGTATTAGACGCTGAAGTCGCCTGACATGGGCATCCGTTTTGACACTTTTCTTCTTTTTTTAACGAAAAAAAAAAAAATCAAAAACGTAATAGGTAAAAGCTACGAAAATTCCTTCTGGCCTCCTCAGTTGAAACATTAAATTTAATTTCTTCGGAAACTACATTGCTGAAAGTAGTTTACCATGATTACATGTCATCGAACAAGATCCAGTTTTTGGAGTATTTGGTCTTTCTGAAGAAAAAAAATGTAGCAATTGCTGAGTGAGTAAAATAGGTATCATTTATTTTGATTTTAATTTTGTAACAGCAAAAAAAGATTCCATGATTCCTAGATTCGATGATTCGTGGATTCGAATCCACGAATCCACTCCATTTATTTGAATCCGATTCGAATCACAGTAAACGTAAATCATTCTCGAATCATATTCGAATCTAAAGAAAGGTACCTAGTGATTCGTGGATTTGGATTCGAATCCAATCATAGTGGTGTCGTTTTCAACCTTGGGATGGGCGCGTAGAACATAGAATATTATACGTCAGTAGAACGCGATATTCTATATGTAGAAAAAGTAGAATGCATAAAATGTTTTTGACTGGCTATTGATTCTACACGGTTTACGTATTTCACTATTCTACGGCAGTAGAATTCATATTATACTATGTACTTGTACGTAGTCAATAAAACACATAGAATAAGTAAATTGACCAACAGACAGCATTCTGCGTATTCTACATTGTACATAAATTTGACTCATTTTATGCATTCCACATGTCAACTGTAGACAAGGCCGGTTTTAAGTACGTACTTTGCCGCCCTGGGCTGCAGTATTTTCGCCGTCTTATTTTTTATTACGCACCCATCCGTAAAACTGAGGTAATTGTGTTTTTTGAGCCTCAAATTTAGCCGCCCTCAAATTTTGTCGCTCTGAGCTGTAGCCCAGTCAGCCCGTATGGTTAAACGGGCGCTGAATCAAAACCTATCAGTCCTAATATATCATATAAAAATCACCCGTTAGTGGTAAAATGGTTTTATATAATTCTGGAGTCAGATCTGTAATTATAATCAACGTGAAAACACTTTAAAAAATATTATATATCCTTTCTTTATTCCATACATGTAATTTTTCTCATTTTCATGAGAGCCTCTGAAATTTCAGGCTGTATAGGTAACCAGTAGTAGTGTCTCCTTCCAAGTAGAAGGTCTGCTGTAGGGTGGTTCCGGTGGGAGCCGGGGACTGGGAAGCCAAAAGGCATAAAAAGCAACCAGTAAAAGTTGAAATTTTTGAATTTCAACCGTATTTCACACGACCACGTCTAAACCCTACTTACCATACAGGGATTTCTCAATATACTCATTACATCCAATCATTCTCACCTTAAGGCGTAAGTACCCTAAAATGTTATTAATTTACCTAATGTTTTCCTTGTTTGAAAAAATACAATTTTGGAAGTATTTAAAAAATTCGAATAATCCTTTCTACTTCCAATTAACGTGCATAGATATTAAAGTGATCGTCATTTTTGAACACCGAAATTTCTACCAAAACCCCCTCCAGTTTCAACAAAATACAAAAAAAATTCAGTACAATTTTAGCTTGATTGGAAGGAGGAACGTATGCCACATGCCTTCTACCCTTCTACAAAAAAATACATTGAATAAAAATTTTTAATTGAAAGTTGAAAATTTGTTCTCATAATTTTCAAGAAGCTATACGATACCGGTCAAGCATAAAATAAAGCTTGACTGCGAAGTGTGGGTCAGTGGCCTTAAGGGATGGCTCTCAAATGAAAAGAGGAGGGGCGGAAAATGGAACTCGAGATACGGATTGACTTGATGGTTTTGAGGTTTCTTAAAAGTCGATTTGCGGGTAATTTTCACGTCTGGTCAGGAATCACGAAAGGAGGTTGTGTTAAATAATAGTGCTAATAGATGATGATTATTTGTCTACGTATACGACGGCAGTTCAGTACTTAATAGATGTTAGAATTCTCATCGAAATGTCAAAGTAAACGCAGTCGAATACGGCGGTCATTAAGTTAAAAGTAATGGAATCGCGAATTATCGAACGTAAATCAAGATGGCAAGGATGCGGTTCAGTAAAAGTTCGGGAACGAGAGTCTGGCTATGAACTCTCAAATGAGATCTTTCGGTCAACTGGAGATGGCGAATTCTCCAATAGAGAAGTAAGAAAATGTGCAAAAGCATGATGAAGACCGATTATCGATTCGAATCATTCACATGGATATCCTACAGTTCGATCTTTTAGATTTGAAGCGGTTGAGTCGTCACCGATCTCCAGAATCGCAGTTTCATATGTGAATTCGGGCTACGCGAGGAAATTGTGAAGGTCTACCCAAATATTCGTTCGAATTTTCACCAAATATTGTTAATTTTTTCGAGATATCACCTCATTACAAGTTTTCAAGGTCGCTAGAGCCAATTTGTATCCGACTCGTCTGGTGGCCCTAGAAAGGGTCTAAATTAAATAATAATTTTTTTTTGTTGAAATTATTGAATAGTAGTCCAGAAGAATTAGCTAAAAAAGAGGTGTTTGATGGAATTAACTGCAGCACAGCTGAAACTTGGTACTGTTGTTTAGTACCCTCGTCGGAAAAGCCCCCTGATTTTCCCCCTCCCTCAGAGTGAGCATCACCCATCAGTGTCCAAAAAGTGCCCCCTGAAACAGTTTTTGGCTTGTATCTAGCTTAAAATTGAGTTATAGGTAAAAATATTTCTTACCAAAATTAAAGAGCGTAAAATTTTCTACAAAAATGATATCTATGTTGTTTTTTTTTCGTAGTGATGCGACTTCTTGATTTGTGTTGAATTGATGACCCCGTAAGGCTGCCTTTAGTTGAAGAAATAACCAAAAGTCGCAGGGGCGAGGTCAGGACTATACGGGGGTGGGGGTGAATTGTGATTTTTTTAGAAGTCGTCACCGCGGCGGCGGAATACGCGAAAACGTTCGATAAATGGCAAGAACGACTGGACGCCTGTATAGTCATGAATGGTGCTTCTTTTGAATAAGATATTCGTGTACTTAATGGAGATGATGATTAATAAAGAATTTGGTAATCATATGCTTTTTTTCCTTCTTTAAAAAAATCTTTAAGAAACCTGTAGGGGTCAACGCATATGGTTTTTTTCAAATTGGTCTGGAACAGCGAGTTTTCAATGAAATGAGCTTGGCGCGGTCTCATTCGATAGCTAATAAACTAAATTATCCCCCTACTGCGTTGAAACGCCGATTGTATTGGTGGGCCGTACAAATTTTAGTCTCAGTTACTTAGCGACAGCCTATGTATCGAGTGTCTCATGCACACTTGACCTAAGTGACAAAAATGTTTTTTTTCAGGAGAGCGATTTGAAAATTATAAATAACGTTGTGTTATATACATTGGCTAAAATGGTTTACGCCAACTAGCGGGCTAAAAAATGAAGTAATTTGTCATTTGCGAGTGTAGCCCGATAGAGGGCTTCGAGATCTATAAGAATATGTATTAAACTCATTTTCGTCAAAATGTCACTTAGGTCAAGTGTGCATGAGACACTCGGTGCACAGTGTTATTGTTCATCGATAATTCCTTTCCTTTTTTAGGGTCGGCTACGAGTAGCCAAGCCTATTGCAATCGCTTTTTCTTCTTTGAACATTTTAGTCAGTATGATCTGAGTCACTGATCAGTTCATGCGTTGTTTTCGGTAGTGTTAATTGATCCGAGTCATAGTTCAGTGCAAATATACGGCTCGTTGAAGGCGTGTTGTCCTAGTGTACGTACTCCTCGAAAAACGGCATTGTGCGACGGCAGTCTGCAGCCGTGTTGTTAATAGAAATTTCCATGGAAATTTTTTTTATTAGGGTATAATCAGGTCGAATTATTTAATTTTTTTTCTCGCTTTTTTTTTCTTCTTCGTTTCAATTTGAGTATCGTATAATAGGTTTCATTGAGCTAGGGAGAACCGAGTTTTTACTGGTAACATAAAAGATTGATATGAGGTCGATAATTATGTATGTATGTATTTATGTTCATACAAAACAAAAGTATCGATTGTTCAAGACTGTCGAGAGTCAAGATGCGTGCCTTTTCACCGATCCTCCTCGAGTAACGAGGTTACTTGTCAGCGCTTTTTCTTAGCACAGCATTAGAGCTGCTGTGGTCACACTTGGCACATCCACTACCATTTATCGCAGCACAGATAATTATCTAAGGATATTTTTCAGGCACATAACAGTACCCCTTTTTTGCTTTTTATCCGAGTTTTATTAATAATGTAGATATCTAAAGCCATCAGCTATTTTCTCTGCTTCCCAAGTTAGAGCTCTGGGTGCGGCCACCAATTGATATTCAGAATTTTCAAAACGAGCATGTTGATGAGAATTTGATTTGACGCCAGTTACCGAAATCGAGGTCGCAGACATCATCGAAGGTTATCGGTTGAAATGAGGCCAGATAGTTGATTAGAAATGAACAACTTTCGTGTATCGTTATGTTGTGAATGTTGTGACTCGAGCGGCAAGACAAACACGATGAATTTTGGTTTACACAACGATAACAGTCAGCCAAGACTTCAATATACTGACTATGAACATACATGTTTTAATTAGGAAATAGAAAACTTTTTGGGGGGTTGACATCCTGTTACATAGATTATTATATTATTACTTATCTCTTAAAATAATAAATTCACCTGAACATGTGAAATGCGACAGCTGCAAGATGTTCGCTTTTATATCTCAGATTTACACAGAAGTAACTCGATTAAAATTAAACGCGCTTCGAGGCCAGTCATTACACAGCCCTCACCCTATTTCCCTTTACCTACCAAAAAATATCGTATTATTTTTCCGAGCAATCGAATTGTTTTTCTGTATTATTTTTTTCCTTCCCTTCTTTTCTGTACATTCGTTCTTCTACCCCCTTACCTCTTTTTTAAAGGCACCCCATTCTAGCCGAGTGCTCAAAAATCTCGGTTCTGGCCTTTTATGTAAATCAAACTGAAAACCACGATTAAAGGCCGCAGATGATCGACCATAAATGACCACAAGTGGCCTGATCTAACCAAAATTGATCAAAAAAGTAAAACATACGACCTGAACTACCAAAGCAATCCAACCTGGCCAAAACCGATAAATCCAGGCCAAAAAATCCATACTGTAAATGTAATAAAAAACGATAAAAAACTACCGAACTTGAACAAATAATCAAATTTGACCATATCTGATAAAGCAGATCAAAAAGCCCAACTAATAATTGTCAAAAACGAATGAGAATCATCGAATTACACTACACAAAAGTAACCGAATCTGACCAAAATTAACGAAACCAAACTAAGAAACCTAAACTTAAATATTATTAAAGCAGACCAAATTTGAAAATTGAAGCGATCACTTTTTATTCACAGTGGAACTTTTTCTCCTAAAATTTGGTGATGCAACCTTTCAAGTCAGTACCAATAAAAAAAAGGAACTACCTGTTGAGCTTTAGTTCGATCAAACGAGAAAAACATAACGCCCAAACCCCGTCCCTTCTTATGAAAAAAATGCATCTAGTTTTGCCTTCCATCCCCCCTAAAATGTTGTTTTCTTAGCCCGATGGTAGTCCCTGCATAGGATTTTCAAGGTGACTGAATCCGGTTCTTGGGTTAGTTTTTAGTTTTGACTCCCTGTGGAGCCACTGCAGGAGCCTAAATCCCCATTCGTGTAATTTTTTCGAGATGGTCGGCACATAGTATACATCGACAACATTCTCATTAAAAAACACAAAATGGGATTTCAGTCTTCTTTATAATGACACCGCAGAGGTGTCCAAAAACTAAAAACTAACCGCAAAAATGGATTTAGTAAACTTCAAAACAAATCTCATATCGGAAAATGATTTGAAGAGCCCACTTCCAAAGTGACCTAATTGCAAAATTTTCGTTTGAGAAAAACAAGAAATACACTTTATAGGCAAACGTAGTGAGGTAACGAAATTTCTTTAATTGGTATCGATAGGTTCAACCTTCCAAGAAAAATTTGTTGTTTTTGTTTTTGCAAAGTGTGCCCCCACCGCGGCAAGACAGCGTTTTGAAAACAAAAACTCATGCAGTTAGGTCACTTTGGAAGCACAAAAATGAAAAATCATACCGATTAATCGCTTTAAAAGGGTATATATGATAGAAATTCGGGTGAAAAACGCTTGTATCGTTGCTTCAGCATATGCACTTACTATTGCTCAAATTAGCTTTTGTAAAATAATGCTCATTTTACTAAAACAGACAATTTTTCCTGCTAAGAATACATTAAAAGGTTCAAAAATGGGTTTAAAAAACTTTTATTCAGTGACTGTCATAGTATTCGAAAGTGGCGGACATTTCGAGATTTCGTCGAACAGTAATTTCGATTAATAATTACTTTGAAATGAACAATACCGATAATTTTCGCATGCAAACAACTTTTTTGAGCTTATGGTCACTTTGGTAGTACATCGCATTGGTAATTCACAGATAAAGTACGTTTAGAGAAGAACTATGCTTTGATGTTGGGTGATACCAGACGAGTAGGTACTGATGTAGTTTATGGTCCTTCATAACAGATGGCGCCGCTAACTAAAAAATCTTGATTTTGCAGTTAGGTCACATTGGAAGTGGGCTCCTCATTTGTATATTTCTGAACCACATTTTTACATCTGCTCCCTCTCCCCTGGAACCGTAAACTCATCATACTTTTTAAAATGGCTACACTCAGAATCAAAACGTTTATTCAAAACTTGTAAATTTATATTTTTAATATTATTACAGGTTGGGAAAAAAATGTTTATTTAAAATAAAAAAAAGTTAAAACTCAATGTATTTTTCTGAAAGAAGGTGTTTTAGATACGTTTTCCCCTTATCCGCTTGAGCTGAAACTTCGCAGGAATTTTATGTTACTGAAACCGATTTGCAGGTTTGCATCATCAAATCTCCACTATTCGAATTTTGAGTTGCAGACTCCCTTAATTTTTTCCCTTTTACTTTCACATATTATATGTTGAATGTAAGTCTCCTCTGATAACATGAACCCATGCAGATACGGAGTTGAGGTTTAACCTAAGATTCCCTATAAGAAACCATATAATTTCAATTTTGAACGGTGTCACATGATGACCTGTTTCTTTGGTTTTCGGATTGACTTAGACCAGTTTCGAGGGATTTTCAGACGCCTCGTCACTCCAGAGGAATCCACAAGTGGTCAACACAAATTAGTAGCTTCCAATGTATCGATTACAGGGTTTCTTGAGTTTTCAAGTTCATTTTTCAGATCATTTTAATTGTAATTTGCGGGTTTTGTGCCTAGAAGGGTCCACAGAAACAGGCGACCTGAAATAATAAAAGTTGGATGCGTGGGCATCAGTGATATCAAATATAGGGTTTCTCGAATAGCTGAATAGAGTCATTTTAGCTGCAACCTCTACTCAGAAGACTCCGTAGGGACTACAGCCAGAAATATTGACAGTTGAAAACGATCCCAGCAATAATCGGACAAGAAAGGACCCAAAGTAATGACCAAATTCATACAAGATTAACTACTAAGCATGACGGAAACTGATGTAGCCAAAACAAACGATTTTCTTTGAATAAGTGGGATCAAATCTGACTAAAATTGGCCAAGTGGGGCTAAAACTGATTAAACCAGAACAAATGACTTTTTTCGATTAAATGGGATCAGATCTGACTAAAACTGGCGTGAAATGACCAAATCCTCCAACTTCGATTAAATCTGACCAACATTAAACACGGTCAAAAACGACTTACATGTCTGGTTGGACGTATGACGATGCACGCAAGCCAAAGGTCAAATACACCCCCGGCACCGAAAACTACCCTTTCGAGTATCGCATCAGACCGCCGCGATCCAAAAATAAGTTCAACATTCTGGCAACCCGATGGGGTGCGTATCAGATGGTAAGCTGATAAGAACAGATACTACACTTTGATCTTAGTCAAAAGATAGAATGACCAAAATCGATGAATTCTGACCGAAATTGACCAAAAATACCCAACCAAACCTCGAATCTGGCTTGAAACTACTAAATCTGACTGGAACTGACAAACTAAACCAAATCAGACCAAAAACCTGAATCCAAATACGAAAAAACCTGACCAAATTTGTCTACGGCTAACTGAAATTGAACAAAAAGAGCCAAAATATGCTGAATCAAACATGATCCGTGACGAAACAAAATTTCCCTCCCCTCTAATTTTGTATCTTAAACCTTCATCAACATTGCTAGTGGTTCAAGTTTATTTAGCGGACATCGGATGGCGTGCTTTTGATATGTATAGGTATTGTGATAAGGAGATCGTCACGTTAACTACTTACCGTGAAACTTGTGTCCCCAACTTATGGGTAAACTTAAAGTTCCAAAGCGGCTGCTTTAAAAGAAAATCACACAATTTGAGCCAAATACAACAAAAACGACCAAATAAAGTGACCAAATCCGTTTAGAAATGTCCAACAAATTGAAAACGACCAAAATCACCAAATTTGATCAAACTGATAAAAGACAACCTGAACTAAATATGTATCTACGACAATTAAAACGACAAAAATGACCAAATCTGATGAAAATAAATTAACAAGGAACGTTCAAAATGTAGCTAAAGTTAAGACAAGGTATCGCTAAGGTCAATAATCAAAAAACGCTCTCTGCCTCTAAAAAACTTTTGTCATTGAACTAGTTTTCTTTCTTTTTTCTTTTTCTTTCGTTCTCTCTTATTTTTTTTTTAAGGGAGGGGGCTCACTTTTTAACGTAATTTTTTTTTGCCCCCTTTCAGCTGAGCGCCCAAGTGCCGTAGCCCATTAGTCCGTAACGCAAATCAGGCTCTATTTCATCAAGTTATAGTCACAAGAGGTTGAGGAAACAACTGGACCGGATTCAAGCGAAGATAAGTATATACCTACACGAAGATTGGGTGAATATGATTGAGCATGATCACCTTGCAGTGACTCAATGAAGGGTTGGTAGTCTCTCTCCCCTCCCTTCCCCTGGAGTCCAAGAAAATACGTTTTTTCATTCTTTTTTTTTTCTCTCATAAAATTTATACATTTTCGGTCAACCATTCCACCCGGACGATGTATTTATGCGGTTGTTATCCTATACGATAGACGAAGAGGGCCAACCGAAGGGAAGGTCTCAACAGCGACATCTAAATTCAGCACTACAGCGGTACCAAAAGACTTTCATGTTTCAAAACTGGCTAAAACGTCACGGACGGGACGCCCTGTGTGAACGAAGACAATATGCATTAGCAATACGAATCTATCTATAACTTTTTCCCTTTACTCGTATCTCAAAGCTACGGTCGAACCAGTTAATTAATCGATATACTATTGAAAAACGTGAGAACACCGAGCAGTAATTAATGACTGAAAATATCAGCTTCGAAATCGATTATAACTGTCAAATAAAACCTGAGCGACATGAGACCGGTATATTAAACATACGAAATAGGAGAAAAAACTCACCTGCATCGTGTGCTTAAGAAAATACACCAAATGAAGATTACAACAAAATTAAAATCGTTTAAATACGAATTTTAATCAACGAAGCCATTCATTAAAATGAAAGAAGGACGATTAAATTTTCCATTCATTATGACTGGAACGCAGTTCACATTTGACCATTCGATCGGCTGCACAGATAGAAATAATAATTGAATCTAATCCTTTGTGCGTCTGCAAATATGTATCACAGAAACCAGCAATAATAACACACGTTATACACTTCCTATATTTTTTATTATTTAAAACAATTTACTTGTTTGTACGATAATACTCGTTCGTTATCTGTGGAACCAGGGAACTTTGTATTACAAACGACTCCTGATTCTGATGGGTGAGGGCTTTTGTTTTGTCTCGTGAAATTTCACCTGTCTATGGTATGCTGCAAAACGAAATTATATTTGTGTTCGATTCCGCCCGTGATTCGATAGTACAGGGTTCAAAAAGTGTCCCATGTATATTTTAGCTGGTACGAGAATGTTGATGTACTTGTTCTGGTCGCCATGTAATTATAAATGCAATCGGGAAGTATCATCCATTATCTACAGTCTAGACCGGTGATTCCTAAACATCGAATCTTATTTCTGTTCGACATAACAACCCGATGCGCAATCAGTTACCCTCTAGTTACCCGCGGAAAAGTTACCCATTTGCAACCCTCAGTTACCCTCAGATTACCCAGAAACCTATCAATTACCCTTGGTTCCCCTTTAGTTACCCGGGTAACTGACGGGATTTTGCGCATCCCGATATGCAATCAGTTACCCTCGAGTTACCCGCGGAAAAGTTACCAATTGGCAACCCTCGGTTACCCTCAGATTACCCAGATACCCGTCAGTTACCCTTGGTTCCCCTTCAGTTTCCCGGGTACCTGGCGTGATTTTGCGCATCGGGAAAATATCTCAGCCCAAAGACGCTGGAAGGGAATCAGACACGAGGGCACGGTTCAAAAATCTATTAAGTGATACCTTTCTTTTTTCCCCTTTTCTTTATTTTTTGTGTTAGAAACCCGATGCGGGAGGGGTGAGTGTTTGGAACCGAATGGTCCAATAGAAATTTCAGAACCATTGGATATAACCTTATATTGTAATGATACACTGAACCTTTTGAATGCAAGCAGCTGAGAAAAGACCCAAGCAGGATCACGAACTTCTAAAATACTATTGCTTGAAGAATCATAAATATGGACTGGTGGTCCACTAACTTTTTTCTTTCTAAAGAAAAGATTCGAACACCATTTCAAGATAGCTGGTTTCTTGCTTCGCTGAATCTGAACATCGCATTAGGTGGTGTTCGAATCACCCCGGATTTAGGCCGCAAAATTAAAATTATATCCCTCAAAAAAGAATGTCGACACGCCAAATCTGTCGCTTTTTTAAGATGAAATTGAGATCAAATTTCACACGGAATTCAATACAAAGTCGTGTTACCATATCGACATCGATTTTCGAATCGAATTTTGCATAGATTTCGATGTAGAATTCTATCTATAAGTCGATGTTGGCATGGTAACATGATTTTTGCGTCAAATTCTACAACAGATTCAACCCAAATGTCATGTAGATTTTTCTAAAAATAGAAAATGAAAGATGTGTGGACAAAGTGAGAGGAAAAAATTCCGAGATTCGTCCTTGAAATAGCCTCTGAAATTCGTTTCTGTGGCATGAGGCTTCACCGGTCTTGTTTTAATAATTTAGTCTTATTATTTTTTTTTTTTCTTTGGCGATGTCTGGTGTTCTTTGACCCTGTGAGCTACCCACAGTCTATTCCCTTTTTTGATCTGGCGTGTTTTCATGTGGTGCTCTTGATATTATTTCGGTATTTCTGGTTTTGATCTGGCAGATTATAGCATTTTCTGGACTAATTTTTTCTTGATCGTGTGCAGACTTCACGAAGGTGCCGGGGGCTTGACTGATTCATCTCCTTCCTCATGGAGAAATGACTTAGTCTTCTCATAAAAAATGAAAATTCTAAGAATACAGTTACTTTACAAAACAAAAGACTCCCGTGAATTTTTATACTAACTGAATTAATTGAAGTAAAACATGAAACGTATTTGTTAACTTTTGCAGAATCACACGGTTGTGTGTTGCCTAACTATTAATTATATTTTTTGCTCGTAGTTTTCTATTTCTGGAAGGTTTTTGCAAAATCAGATGACAGTAGGAATGGGAGTGAGTAAAACTTGGAAAAGCGTTTAAAATATTATAAGAGAGATTTGGGAAACTGCTGGGAACACAGCCACCCTTTCCTTTTAGACCATATAGTTGAAGTCCGCCTACCAGGGCCGGATTTCCTGGTAAGCGGTCGAAACAATTGCCTGAAGCGGCAAAATTTGACGAAAAAATAGTCACCGTGTGAGGTGGATGGGAAAAAAGTCATCACCGAACACTTGAAGGGTAAAGAATCAAAACTCACATTTGCCATTTTACTTCAAGGGTGCAAATTGGCAAAATACTGTACACGGGTGCAGGAATATCTTTGCTGCGCATGTGAATGTGCGATATGTATAACATACTCCACGTTCACGCAGAGAGGGAGGTACCTGTCTCACGAGTAAAACATTTTCTGGTATTATTTTTTTATAACCTTCAATTTCATAGCACCTCCCCTCAACTCCGGCCACTGCTAAACAACAAGGAGGGGGCGGCAAAGAAATTTTGCCTACAGTTGGCAGAAATTCCGAGGGGGTCTGGTTGGCCGAGAGGATAATGCGCTGGTCTCGAAATCCGGAGGTCCTGGGTTCGAGCCCACACGGTAGCAACTCGCTACATTTCGACCCAGACTGGTTTTCGGCAAGAAGAGAAGAGGGCTAAGATAGCCCTAACAGTCTCCCCGACGTCTCTGGGGTAATGCCCGAAATGGCGGATTCCAGGGCTCGGGTTGAGAGTAAAATGAAATGAAAGAGAGAAAAGGCGGCAAAAATTATTTTGCTTACTGGCAGCAAAATGCTAAATACAACCCTGCCGCCTATGGTCTTGATTTACTTTTTTTTTTTTTTTTTTTTGGTTTATTTATGACCGGTTTTAATTTGTTTTCGTCTTGATTCGTTTATTCTTGGTGTTTACTTTTATTGATTTCTTTTTTTGTCGAATCTGTAATAAATTTATTGTATTAAATTTTCTTAAGTCGATGAGTGTGTAATGATTGGTGTTGAGTGGATATTTTTACAAAATGTTAGCCATTCTGACCTTGTTTTGAATGGTACATAATTTTCTGTGTGTTTTCAGGATTCTTAAACTTGCTTCAACTACTTTCTTTTTGTTTTTATTTGATGGTCCGTTCATTTTTGACCATTTTCGATATTTATTTGGTGAATTAGTCGGTTTCATTTCGTTTCTAATCTTTTTTTTGGTCTTAATTTTAAGGATTCGGTAGTTCTTCCGAGTTTCTTCTGTTACATTAGCGTTCTTTGGTCTTTATTGGTCTTTTTATCAACTGTTCCTAATTCCGAACGCTCATCGTAGGCATTACTGTATAGGCAACTTATTTCACAAAAGAATTAAAATGGTCCAACATTTTTCAATTATTGGAATGTATTGTTTTTAGCGACTGAATTTGTTCTTCTAGAGCCACCCACCAGCATGTTTTTAAAATATAAGGAGATGTGGGTGACGCCAAGTGAGGAGAGGTCAATTTTAACATGGAATTTCTCACAAAAAAGCTACGGACTACAGAAACAAAAACGTGAATCGGCGCATCCTAAAAACAGAATATTACCAAGTTCACACACACTCCAACATGGACACTAAGCTGCGATTTTGTATTTAAGGTTTCTGAAAATCATTGATCCTAAAAAAATTGTTCTCATTAGTGTACTGCTTGTGTACCTATCGAAAATGTTGAGAAACATCTATATCTCAGGTCACTGACCTTTGTTATATTTCCCGGAGATAGTGTACTTTTTTACACATTGTTCATTAAAGCTTGCAGAAAGTTCATAAAAACATGAAAATTACTGTGTACTTGGTTCGCTGATGCACTTGATCTACTTATGGACTTATTTTCATTCTAACTTCCACCCAAACGACTGTAGAATCGTAGAGTTACAGATAATACTGCCATGCATGTCGAAAATGAGAGTTTTAGAGTTACTGAATTTGTTTTTGAAAATTATCCCAACGACAACCCACAGGGAGCCAAGAACGGTGTTTCAAGTATGTCATTAATTAAGGTTTATTCATTTTCGAAGTTATTTTTTCAGAAACTCCGGCCAATAAATACGACTGCTTAAAATAAATAATAAAATCTTCATAAATATTCTTCGAGAAATTGGAAAATTTGGCTCACTTTGCTCGCAATTGAGTGCGTTTCTTATCATTTTGAAGGAGCAAAACCACGGAATTCACCCCAGTAGGAGGATTCTGGAACCGGGTTTGGTCAGCAGTACTAATAGATCATATATGATTTGAAATTTTCCATGAAGTCAAATTATTGATATGTTTGAAGCAGTATTCTATAATTTCCTAGTTTTCATGATCTTGATTCTCGTGGAAATAGCCTCAAAAACGAATTCAGTAACTTTAGAATCTCATTTTCGACATGTTTAACAATATTATATGTAATTCTAAGGTTCCGCTCCCTCGATGAAGCCTTCAGGGGAAAAGGGTGGGAGTCAAATAAGTTCATAAATAGGTTTAATGGACCTGAGAACCGAATTGACATTCATTTTTATGTTGTTATGCTTTCTGTGAGCTTTAATGAACAATGTGCAAAAAAGTATACTTTTTATGAGAAGTGCAGCAGAGACTATCGACGTTTGTGATTCATTTTTCGTGAAATTTTCGGTAGTTACTCAACTTGCATACTAATGCAAATAATTTTGTATGGTCGAACTGACGTGTTTGACTAAACTCAGTTTTTAAACATTTTTGCAGCAGAATAGCAACCTTATGGGAAATCCTATGTTAAACTTGACTCCCTCCCCAACATCACCCAAAAAATTGTTCTACCTCAAAAGATTTCGACTAGTAAATTTTTAACCGAAATGAACAAATTTGATTATTGAGAGCAAAATATTTTGAAAACCGTCAAATTTTAGATTACCCTATGGAGGATAGAAGTCGACTGATTTGATCTGCATCCGATAAGGGCCGATCTCCACACTATTTTTATTTTTGATTTAGTGGTTTTTCATATTTTCAGGTCTGGTTTTGGTGGATTTTGGGTTTTTATTCAGTTGCGGATTCAAGATATCAATATGGATGAAGGCATGGGGAGGGGAGATGAGAAGCCGAGCATAAAAATTTCTTGTGGAAATAAAAATAAAGCCTCTTAGGAGCATGTTTTAGCGATTTTATGCTTTTTCGTCTGAATTTTCGGGTAAGAAAAAAACGATTTATGGCTTTGTGACGGTGGACGAAAGATAATATGTACAATTTCGGGTTTTGGGTGTGATGTAGGACCCCCTTGGAACTATCACCGCTCTTAGTTTTATTGGTTTTCATGCTGTTCACTTTGTGCCTTAAGCTGGTGGCCTAGATACCTCATTAGATTCCAGTAACTACATTCAAGTGGATAGTACTCCAAATTTCAGATACTTGTTGCTCCCAGCTACCATATAATATCGAAGTTCAGCTATCTGAATATCATTTAAAACGAAAAGTTCAATGAATAAACACAATCGCATGTGCATCCAGTCAGTTTACGAAATTACCCCCAGAACAAACGCACTCCATTGTACTGTAACTGAAACTTAACAGATTCCCACTACACACCGAACATAGACTTTTGATTTTCCTCGAAAAAAGCCCCAACGAGAATTCATTTGCCGACGATGGTGATGGCGGGGCTATAACTCGAAAAACGAATATGCGCGTACATTTGAAAAGTCTATTCCGAAATTGCAGCACGCAATCGACATCCCCGATTCCTAGTCCAGTCAATTTTGGGCTGTGAAAGAAAATTTATAGACGTCATTATGCCGAGTTTTGTGTGCTTTTAAAGACCAGTCGGTATATACGACGGCATTTACGTTTCTGTAAAAGTATCTATTCAGTCTGTTTTAGTGTATTAAAAGAAAACGATAGAACTGAAGTACACTTTAGAAAAAAGCGTCATCGATTTTAATAGTTAGAATGGAGACCATTACAGCTCCATCCTCGCATACATACTGTGTGAGTAGTAAAGTATACCTAGTGCCATCTAAAACTGACTGTATACACAAGTGTAGACTTATAAAGGTCACTAATACACATCGTTACGAAGTCTCCTGCTCCATGCTTCAGTCAATCCTAAAAATTGAATAATAATTTTTTAAACCGTAACGTTAACCAATTCAGTTATAATTAATTCTTATGATATACTAGCTGACCTGCTTCGAGGTCCATTTAGACCACAGGTTAAAGTGAGTTAAATGGAGGAGCACTGTATCTAGCTCCGTGTAAATTATTACTGATAAAACGAATAAATTATTTGATACTCAATTTCACATTCGGTTTCCAGATTTGAGATTACGTATCATTTTACGCAAGTATTCCTATTTGTACCCGCAGGTATAGATGTAGATACCTATTTAATGTCGGGTAGATACATGTTTCTTTTGAATGGGTAGGTAAACTTGCGCAACAAATTCGAAGTTCTTGAAATGAGTGTACTTATGACAATGAACGATATTTGTAGTTGTAGTTATTTCATATTTTGATACATGAAACACACGACACATTCTTACCTACAGAAAAACAACAATAACGGGTTTTTGTTTTGAAACCTGCCGGGAAATAGCTTCAACTCGTATTGCATTCAATTAGAGGGCTCTGATTCATTTGCAATTTATCGCTCGATGTTTGTGTTATTCAGACGAAAATTTTGGTTTTCCAGAAATTTAATCGGATAATTAAAAGAAATGTTGAACATATTTTACAAAAACTAAAATTTCAGGGTTTCTGGAGATGATACAGGACTGAAAATGTACCGTATGGTACACAAATAAGTATGAAACAAAACCCAAGTATATTTTGATCGTGTCAGGTTCAGATATAAATACCAATTTCGGACAAACAAACAGAGAAACACAGTCAAGACAAACATTTTTATATACTTATATATGAGATTTTATTGATTTTATTATGTAGATATACATGCATATTTCTTAACCCATGAAAAACCACGCAGCACAAAACCCTCATGATCAGTGGTATAGTTTAAAAAAGTGTCTCAGGAGACCTGTTACATTAGTACGCAGGAAGCGATCGAAAATTATTTTAGTTTTTTACTATTCTACGTCAAAGAAGGTTGCCCAAAATTGACCTTTATCAGTTTCAAGTTCGCCCCCCGCCCCACCGAGCTGAAGGAATGCAGTAAGGCGATACTGTTTGGAGGATTTAGGACCTGGGAAGAAGAGAAAAAAACGCTTCACGTTTGCCCATATCGTATTTTTCAAAAGAAAACGAACATTTCGGAGTGGGTTGCAGTCCTCACAGCCCACCCACCTCTACTCTTCCTATGGTCGTGACATTGAAGAGTTGAAGCGAATGGCCTGACACACCCTCACGAATCTTTTTAGTTGGAATTTTTCAACAAATTTGACTATTTAGTCAGCATTTTGGACAAACATATTGATCTTTTTTTATTTCTTCTTCTTAAACGGTAAACTTTAATATCGACCTTTTTTTTTAAAGTTTTCATTCAATTTCAGCAATTTAGCCGACATTTTGAGCATCAGTCAGCAAAATTTGGAAATCGCTGATCACTGACCTTCCTTTGTTTATACTTACATTTGGTCCATTTTTCTGTAAAGTTTTGTTATTCGGCAACTCGGACATCAATTTCAGTAAAATACTAAAGTCCTTGAAGTGTTTTTCTTTCTTTCTTTCTTTCTTTCTTTCTATCTTTTTTTTTCTTTTTTGTTTGCATAAATACGTTGTTGTCTAGTCGGTATTATTTGATATATTTGTCTCTCCCCTCCTCGTCCCATATACCCCGACATTTTTCGCGGTGTTCCTGGACACCGACTGTAATAACCCAAAACCATTTGCAAACCAGTCCAGTTTGGAGTATATGCCCGACAGTAATTAACGATAAAATCAATTCAATTGTGGATCCAGGATTTCATCAAGGAGAGGGTTTCCATTTCACGCTTCAATTTCTTTCATAATGGCCGGCTCAAAATTGAAAAAAAATAAATTAATTAAATTAAAAAATAAAATGAAAATAAAGTTTAGGAGTAACCTGGACCCCCTCCCCGTTGATTTGCTACTGCAGTTTCCTGTTACAATTTTTTCTAAATAAAAGAAAAAAATCTCAAAGGGGGACCTCCACCCCCATTGAGAAACTTTTCTCGAATTATATAGAATTTGTATGCCTGCTTTATACATTTATTTGATTATTATAAAATAAGTTGGTTAGATCGTGTGTATTAAATCCAGTTGTCCTGCTTCAGTTTGGTTTTCAGTTTCGTCAACTGTTCTGCCGTGAGTGTCTTCAACGGAGGCCTCGGATTCCCCAGATCGAGTCCAGCTATCAATGAAATGGTGGCTTTGAAACCGTTAATCCATTGCACTAGATATAAGTTAAGAAATCAATTATTTCCGAGGCATAAACTGGCTTACATCATAGTAGATACCTACAAGAGCATGTTAGTCAAGTCAAAGAGATACAAACAAATGCATTAAAGAAAGCAAAAAGGAAAACAAAGAGACGGTCAAAAGTGTAAAAACTGTCGGAAAACTAAAAACTAACAGAATTAATTTAACACGAAGGAATCTCAGTGAGCTCGGAACTAACAAATGCATTAAAGAAAGCAAAAGCAAAAAGGAAAACAGAGAAACGGTCAAAGGTGTAAAAACTGTCGGAAAGCTAAAAACTAACAGAATTAATTTAACACGAAGGAATCTCAGTGAGCTCGGAACTACGACATGGGTTTTCATCCTAATTTTCCCTTCTTTTCGATAAAGTCTTGGTATCGATTTTATTTTACACATGAGACTACGGGAGAAAAGGTATATCAAGTTGAAGGGGACAGGAGGAGTGCTGACAGTGTGAAACAGCCAGGTATTTTTTTTTTTCATATTTTCAGCGAATTCAGGTTATCATTCAGCAAAATTACGAAGTTTTGAATACCTTTATATTTTATTTTATTTTCTGAGTTGAAAGAGTTTCCAAAATTGAGCAGTGCAGTTCCTCAGCTTCTTTACCTTTGAGGCCAGTCTCACCAAGCCTGTAAGCTGAAGTATAAAGGCCTTAAGTGAAAATCAAGAAGTACAATTCTAATAAGAACAGGACTTTTCCATCATCGTAGCACGTTAAAAAAATTAGGCTCCTTTAGCTAGATGCCAGCCGATAGGAAAATCATGCGACCACTATTACGCCTTTAATTGAAAAGCTGGCTAATGAATTTATAACGTTGTGTAACGGCTTGCATCAAAAATTGTCCCAGCACTCTTTTTCTGTTCCTGTACGAAGGGAATTCATTTGGAATAAATTTGATCAAACTTTCTTAGCACCTGTGACTCGTTTTGTCAGCCGAAGAGGAGTCCCTCGAGAATTTCACTGGATAATGCGATTACCTGTGTGAAGACCGGATGAGAATTGAGCAAATTTTTGAGATAGACAACAGAAGACTTCGGTGAAATGCACCTTAAACGTACTTTTTCTGAACAAGTGCTGAAGTGTGAACAATTTGATACTGTACTGAAACAGACAGAGGCCTGAATTCGTGGCCCTTGATTCCCGAGTCGAATAATCCAAAAGATATCAATACTTCAATCTCTAGGCATTTTTTAATTGGCGGACTAATCACTGCATTTCCGAAACTCAATTTACAAGCTGTTCCGGAAAATCAATTGAAACACTGGGACAAAGCAAAATGAATGATGCGAGATTTCTAGACGCACTGGTGAAGAAAGTACATATTTGAACAGTTTACAGCAGCGTACTCAATGGAAAATTTAAAAAAATAAGAAATAAAGATCGAAGATATTGTAATAGTAAAGGGCGAAGTTGAGGACGAGTGATAACACTCCAGGCCGTGGTGGAGTATAAAGAGTAGTAACACTTTAGACGGAAGAAGGTAGGTACATCTTAAAACGGCCTGCAATGAAACTAGTTCTTTACTTGTCTAATAAAACATTACTTGTTTTCTTATAGGCATCGAGAAAGGTACGGACACAACGACCAAGTCAACTATGGCTGCTGAGGTACCGGAACACAACAATTGAAATTTTTTTATTGTATAAAAGAAAAACTACTGTAAATTTGCTGCAATAAATTTGAGATACTTCTCGTGTAATTATTTCAAATAAAATCGAACAGATGAAAAGAAAGCTGCATTGATACTCCACTGATACCTGTACCCAAATAGTAGGCCTACCAAATATTGCAAGGGTACTTTTTGCGGTAGCTGACTATCACATAATTGCAAGTTGGTTATTAACCCAGTCTTATTAAGTACCGATGAGACAATACAAAAAGTTTTCATGTCGCAGATTGTACAACAGTCCCATACCAAGATGAGTGTGTGAATAAAAGTACACGAATAAATATAAAATAAAGCTTGCTGAATGTACAGTAGCACACTGGTGCAAATGGCCGCATTGCTAAAAGTGTACAAGTAGGGCACTAGCACAAACAACCCTGACGGGCGGGGGGATATTCCGGACTTTCAGGGGGCCCGATATTTTTAAAAGGCCTGAATTTCAACGCTTACGACTACATCATACTGTACATCAAATCAGCAATCACCCCTTACGCCATGAAAGTAACCTCTTATCCCGTAGCTTATAATTTTTTCCAATCTGACAAAATGAATTGGAAGGAGTGGGGGGCCCGTGGAAATTCCCCCAAGCCCTCTTTTTCTCTCTACGGGGCTGAGCACAAATTCAGAGTCATCTTACTTTTTTTTTAAATGAATTCAATGATTATAGGAGAACCTTAAATTTGATATTGCTTATAAGTCAATTCATAAATAAAAGCTCAAATAAGATTACCTAATATATCGAAATAGAATGGGCGCAGTTATAGGCATCGGCGTAGGAAGTTCTCAGTCTTGGGAAGAGGTAAGGGAGAGAAGGTTAGTGAATAGGAGTCGAAGTGACTTTTATAGGATGTTTTCCATGATTCTAAGCAAAGATTCTGAAATGCTCTTTTTGACATCATTAGGGGGGTTCTAACCCAACTCCCCGTTCCTACACCGTAGATAGGTACAAAATGTTGGTAATTTTCCCTCACTTTCGCCA
This sequence comes from Acanthococcus lagerstroemiae, assembly GCA_031841125.1. NCBI lineage: Eukaryota > Metazoa > Arthropoda > Insecta > Hemiptera > Eriococcidae > Acanthococcus > Acanthococcus lagerstroemiae. Next base: position 33,627,254 of record CM063108.1, on the reverse strand, counting down.
TTTACGAAGTACGCCAAATCTGTTAAGCGTTTTTGGATAACTCCTGCCATTTCGTTGTCGCCAGTCTTCACTTTATCCTGCAATTCGTAAACCTCGTCCGCCGCAAAATTCATATACGTCGCTATCGCGCTGTCGAATCCAATGAAGAAGGCAGCTGAGATCAACTGTAAACGAAAAATCCATAATTACGACCAAAAATTGTAAATAACGAATCTGAATGTCTTCCTTCATTTTCGGTGGAGATTTTCGTGCTACTGACTCAAGCAGTAAACTTTGCTCCTGATACTGAAGAAAGTACAAAAGCTGCACTACCTTGTCGTAAAATAACGTACAGGGTTTCCTTATTAAGGTCGGCGACTAGTAGCCGAGCCTATTGCAATCCAAATTTCATTTCCTATATTAGTTCTTCCCACGTTTGTATGTACCCGATAAATAATTTGAATACGGTTGCCCTGTAGTTGCCTTGTAGAATAGGGTAACTGTTGCCGTTTTAGGGCAACTACAGGGTAACCACGCTGAAGGACCGCCCACTTCTAGAAGTTGCCTCATATTCTCCAGCAAACTTCACTGTTGCCCGTTGGTTGCCCGTTGGTTGCCCTTTGGTTGCTCTTGGTTGCTCATTGGTTGCCTTTCGGTTAAACAGTTTTTATTGTACAACTTTGTCCAGTATTTCCGAGATACGAGTGTTGCGTGAAAGATTGCTGAAATTGTATTTCATACGTTATTAAAAGTGAAAAAGCGAAGCAATTTGAAGTATAGTCAGATTCTACACCGTTGCCGTTCGAAGAGGTGAGTACAAGTAAGACATACATGCTAAACGTAATACGTTTTCCGTATATATTTCTGTGTACCTACGAAACGTGTAGCAGCATAGCATTATAGAGTGACAGGTATCAGAGGATTGTGCATGGTGCATTCTTAGGGTGCATTCATGCCGGACTGAATCAGAAAATTCCGCTGATTTTTTTAGTCGTGGATCACACGGATTTGCACCAGATATCGCATATTTGGCTTGATCAAATTGCAATGCTTCGTTGCAGATATTCAAAAACGGCAGTAGCCATTAAAGCAGCAGAGGTTAGAATCAAAAGTGACATTATTCGCCAGAAAATGTTTTCAGAAACTGAGAAAAATTGATGGGATTTACTGCGCGTGGCCTGGGGCGGTTTCTCCTACTAATATGGTAGGCAGGCAACTCACAAAACGTACGTGACAAACATTTTCATGTTCCGTTACCGTCAGGAACGCTCACTAACCCATTTCAAATGAAAATTGGATAAAGTCACTTTTGATTCTCATCTCCTCAATTACTCAACAACGACACAACGAACCGTACGCTCATTACTCGTATTTTTGCAATGATATGGTGTAATCAATGCCCTCTACCATCGCCTAGAATGCATATCTTGCTATTTCGCACACGATAATGTGTGAAAGAGGAGGGTTCGAAAGTTCAGAAACCATTCACATCTCAAAATTAATAATTTAGCCATAAGGTCTACTCCTTCAGAGCCGGTCACATATTATTCTTTATATTTCAAATGTCAATTCTATTCAATAATATGTAACTGTATAGCTGTATGCTGACGCAGCCATTCATTATCCTATTTTTAATAATGTATACGGGTCATTCTACCGAAACCTTGTTACTTTTATCCCAGATAGATATCTGGCAATGTATAAACAATAGGGTCCTCTAATACTGTATAAACTCAGAGGATAAATTATTGTATCTTTTTTATTAATTTGAAGTATCGTGCCCCTACCCCTTTTGGAAATCTCATTTAAATGCTCAAAAATCCCTTCGACATAATTGTCCTTCGCCATGGATTGGACTTCAAAAATTTTTTTGTAAATATTATCTCTGCGTGTTTGGATAAACTGATGCGTGTGTACAGTTTTTGTGAGTACAGTGAACAAGTTGGTAATGCAATACGTGTTATAGACTCGATCAGAATCAATGCGCAAGCCATATTTGATAACGTGTCTCTCGCTTTTTTGTCCTTCACCGTGGTCAAATTTGAACCTGTCAGAAAACAGACACAGAGCAAATATTTCTGAAAAAGGATGCTGTGGGTGGAAGGAAAACTGAGTAATTATTAAGGTAAGAAAGTGAGAAAACATTTTTTCTAGTCCAGTTTAGTGCAGTGAAAATGCAGTCAGCCACAGAAAAATATTTCAAACTAATCAGAAGTTGAATAAACCACAAAACGAGAAAAAACAACGAAAATCCGGATTTTCCCCAAACTTTCCGGACATTATTCAAAAATTCAGATATTTTTTGCCGAAGGTCGATCAATCCGGAGATTGACTAGAAAATCCGGAGCACCTGGCAGCACTGATACAAGTTCATTGATGTGCGTGTGGAAGAGTACGTGCGTATTCACAGTACACGGGCACGCGTGCGCGTAGGAACTTCTTTCTATAGCCAACAGTTCCTTCAACGTGGGCTGCCATTCCTTCAGCGTAGTGGTCTTATCATTTTGAGCCCCCTCTGTCTCCTCCCCTAGGAAGTATGCTATTGGTTTAACCTCATAAATACGTTCTATTATATGCATATAAATGATTTCGATGAAAAAACAAGTAATAATGTTTTGTCTTTATTTTTTTTTAAACAAAAAAAGCATGAATTATCAAGGTTTCGGTAGAATGACCCATATATAAGAGATAGGTACCTCATTTTCATTTCCTTTGAGGATTTTTATTGGATTACATCCTCATTCCCTTCTTTTACATAATATGTATATACTCAATCTTGTTTTCCATTTAATATAGCCTTTGACTTTTACACTTTTATTCCATTTTGTCACCTGTGATATAAGTGAGTGTGTCTTCATGGGGAGTAGTACTGAACTGAACATCCTGGAACCATAGGGCAACAAGAGGGCAATTCAGAAGGGCAACTGAGAAGGCAACCACGGGGCAACAAGAGGGCAACTGAGAAGGCAACCATGGAGCAATAAGAGGGCAATCTGGAAGGGCAACCACTGGGCAACAAGAGAGCAATCCAGAAGGGCAACCACGGGGCAACCAGAGGGCAATCCAGAAGAGCAACTGAGAGAGCAACCATGGGGCAACAAGAGGGCAACCAGAGGGCAATCCAGAAGGGCAACTGAGAGAGCAACCATGGGGCAACATGAGGGCAATCCAGAAGGGCAACCGATAGGGCAACCATGGGGCAATCTGAAAAGGCAACTCAGATGGCAACTTGAGGGCAACATGTTGCCTTTTTACGCAATTGTAAAATGGTGCGTTCTGATTGGTCGGTGCTGGAGTGCTGGAGGGCAATTACAGGGCAACCAGTTGCCTTTTGCAGGGCAATAAGTCCGGGGCAATTTCAGGGCAACCAAATTCTTTATCGGGTAGCGCTGAACTCGAGAAAAGAGTAGTTAGTAGCGAGAAGCTAAAAGAAGTTATCAGTAAATCAGTATCCAGGATGTTGAAATGAACATTATGTTTGTACGGATGTCTTGTGTAACTGTAATATTATTCAGACGAACAGTCATAGGACGTATGCATGTCGCATGCGTAATTATTATCCAGTGAACAGAGAATCTGCTAGTGTGAATACTACGTTGTTTTCATTCCCTAAGAAGTGGATAATTGTTTGCTAATCTTTTTATGTTTTTTGGGTCGGCTAGGAGTAGTGTTGGTGATTTATCTATTGATGAATCGCTCTACAGAAATTAGTAATCGGTCGGATAAAATCTTTGACCAGATGGTCGAAATGCGAATGTTGCGGAGTCTGTAGCTTTGCAGTCTGAAGCCTTTTGAACTTACTATGTGTTGTTTGCGTGCGCGCGCGCGCGCGTGTGTGTGTGTGTGTGTGTGTGTAGTGTCATCCCAATTACCTTTCATCTACCTATCAGCTCTTATATTCGGGAACGAAAGACGTTAAACATGATTACCAATAGGTCCTTTTCCTGATATCTTTTCCAACGACCGCCAATAAGAGATAGAGGCCAATCTCTAGTTTTTCAGTGAAGAGCCGACCCTCTTCCAGCAGCTAGCTGCTTGTTTAACAATCACCCTGTACTTACAAAACCTGATAGTGCTGTCTAGGCTGTACTCGTCTCCGTAATGACTGATCTATAACGGGAATACATATTTGTATTATTTGTGGACATTGTGCTTACCAGCGACTCGAAAGTCTCACCTGATCGCAACCCAAAAATATCGTGAAGGCTCTATCACGAAGTTGAACGCAGCGAATGCCCTCGTCTAGGTTATTGTGCGTGTATTTCAGTCCAGCAAGAGTGGGTATTTCGGAGTAGGCCTTTTCCAAAAACTGAATCATGTCCACTGTAATGAATAACATCTATGGATATTAGGATCTAAATTTTGCTACTACCCCTATGTTCCTTTTTTCATGAAAGACTTACAGTTAACACCAGTCAGTTGCGGGTAATGGTAATAGAATAACGGAGTTTTCGGAGCGGATGCGCTGACAATTTTCAGGTAATCTATCAATTCGTTGACGGTAGTTGGTCTGAAGAATAAATCAGGAAGACACAAAATGGCCGACACACTCAACGATTCAGCATGTTTCGCCTGCAAGGAAAATATGAATGCATTTTGTCATAACAGCTGGGTAACAGATATTAGAATGTCCGCCTGTCCGCTATTCCCCACATTTTCGAAAACTGGGTAAGCTAGCCCGGGCATTAAATGCAGAATCTGATGGAATATTTGAACAAGATGACTCTGTTTCTCCTCGTCAATACAGTTTTGTTTTAATTCTGGAGGCTTAAATCCAAATCTGATCGAAAATCCATGGCTATTATCGAAATCCAGGACTTGAAAACTTTTATTTCTGTATTCTGAGACCAAGCGAGCCACAGTTGCGAATTTGAAACATTTAATTTTCATTTTGGGGCTTAAATCGGGGTTGAATCAAACATCCTTACCTGATAGGATGTTCTATCTCAGCGACACAGAAAACCAACAATTTCGATAGGTTGTTCAATGTTTATTTTCTTCAGAAAGGGAAAAGTCGGTAGACCTGCAGTTCCTGTTTCAGGATTTTTTAATCCTTCAAGAAACATGATGTTAGCATTTCAAGATCCTGCTTGGTTCTTTATTCAGTAGCTTACACTACAAAAAGTACAAAGTACGAGTGTCGTTGCAGAATAAGGTTATCTCTGATGATTCTGAAATTTCGATTGTACACCTTGATTTCTAAGAACGCGTGTACCTCTTCCCCTAATCAGTATTGAATTACCAACAGAAACGAAGCAAAGAAAAATAATTATTTTATTTTCGTCATGTTGCAGACGGATCTGCAACAACAGGGGAGCATTTTCATGTCTAGAATTTAACTTTGCTGCACCCTGCGCAACTACATTCTACAGCCGTGTTATTGCTGCGCGACTGCAGTCTGCAGCCTTGTTGTTTCCACGGAAATTTTCAATATAATAACTCAGTACTTAGTGAGATACAACAAGCAATTACTCTCGTTACTTACTAACTGTACGACGCTGTTCAAATTGGTACCTCCTACGTGAACCATAACTTGCTGACCAGTAGTTTTGGTGGCTACTACCCACGATTCGGTTAATTTCTTGCGTTCTTCGACACTCATTAACACACCTTCGCCTACGGTTCCGTTAACTGCAATGATTTCCCAGATTAAGGAAACAAAATTACTACACTGCGAAGCTTGTACAAATATCTGTCGTAAAGAGATTTATGTCGAAGAATTTGCTGCCGGAATTCGGATGGGTAGTTTGAGAACCCCCCCACCCACTCCCCCGATTTAGCATCCAGCGACTTTCATCTTTTCTCGCATCTGAAACAGTACTTGTCCGGAAGAGGATTCGATGACGATGAGCTTGATCGAGGATGTGTCAAGTTGGTTCAACTCAATGGCGGCGAAGTGGTATGCTAGTGGTATAGATAACCTAATCCATCGATCGGGCAAATTTTTTAATCGACTGGGAAGTAGTACATGGGTATATCTAAACATATTTCATTAAAATAAATTTTCCTAATTAGTTGTAACTTTTATTCGCCTCGTTACCTTACTTTTTGAACGACCCTCGTAATATAACGAACTATGTAGCTTTTCATCAGAATATTACGTACCCAACACGGCTTTCACATTCTTACTGAGCAGGTAGTTGGCGTATTTCGGTATTTCGGCGAGGTTCAGCTGACCACTGAAAAAGCAGTAATTCAGAATGAAGTCACGAAGTGCACCCTCATTCTTGATATCAGTGTAAAGGAGAGTATGTTTGGACAAAAGACTTCCACTTACTCGGTGGTGAACGGAGTGAACACTGGCGCCATTAGCCCACGGAAGATCGATTTCTGAAACACACACAGTTAACAAGTAACCTGACGTCATCTGTGGAAGTAGTTCCTCCCCATGGAATATTAGACTCAGATAATAAAATACTTACTAAAACCATATTCAAGCAATTTGAACGAAAATTTGAAGACTTTGGCACGTGATATTATCAACTGGCGAGAAAGAACTATGTTTGAAAATATACATTCGAACAGAATGGCGATAAAATCATACAACAGGTCTCGTAATCTCTCTTATCAGTTGTGTACGTTAGTAAGGCGAAAGAGGTCCTTTTTAGTGGATCTAATACGGTAAACTTTTAAGTAGAAACCACAAACCAGCTCTAACATCAATCGTCGAGATACTTTGAGATCATGCAAAAATAAAGTGACTTCCGAATTACACTGTTCAAATATAATTGAAATAACCAATTAGCGAATCATAGTCTTTGACGAATATTAATATACAATACTTTTCAGTTATTACGCGTACACGACGATCATATTCGCGACGGTTCGACGGTTACAATTATGATACGATCCGTACGGTTACGTGGACGAACATCAACAGCCAGAAGCAGTGTGGCAAGATGAAGAACCACTACATAAACGAGAGTGTGTTAGCAGCCTAAAATCCCGACAGTTAGCATTATATCACTGATTACTCTTGCTGTTATATAACTCGGATGAACTATCAAGTACCTAGTTTTCAAACTTCTTAGTAAAAGCATAAACACGATAATTTATCAGAAGATTGCGAGAACCTTTTTAAATCGGAGGCGTTATGAACAGACATTATTATAGCCAGACTTGAAATTGGAACCTATTTTCGCATTAGCTAGTGGCGTAGCATCGGGGGGGGGGGGGGGGGGCAAATTGGCGCGTACCCCCCCCAATATTTTTACATAGTCCTCTAATATCGGCGATTTTAAAAAAGTACCTCAATTTTCGACTTTTTCTCCCTTGAAAACCTTATTGTACCCCCCCCCCCTTTGGGAAACCCCAAGTTACGCCACTGGCCTTAGCTGAAAATTTTGGTATATGTATACATATTGAAGGGGGGAGGGAAGTTCAACTTGTCCTCAATGGCACATCAAGGAACGAATTCCGAGAAGTATTTCTGTATGTATAGCGATTGAATAATTTTTACCTCCTCTCCTTCCTCCGGTGCTGACCATTTTCTCATTGACGCTGGCCGTAAGAAAATAACGGTACTCTGTGTTATCAAATTTCTTAAGCTCACCGAATTATACTACAGGACGACTATTTTTAACACGGTTTCTGTGTTACCCCCCTACAATTTTAGCATGGGAAGGGAAAAGCAGTGGCAAAGGCTGACGAACTTGCGGATTCTTAATAATTTCATCTAATCATTTTCTTATTTCAACCTTGACTCAATGACTTCACTGTCCAATTAACTTCGTTCATGTGTAGGGTTACCAGATCAGCGGAACAGGAATGTCAATAGCTAATGTACAATAAAAGGTAATTTTGAAATTAAAAAACATATTTTTTCGAGAAAAACATGTTTTTTCTCAAAAGAATCACATATTTTAGTTCTGAAAAGAATCTGTTTTTTTCTGAATTCTGAAACAACATGTTTTTCAAGTTGAAAACATGTTTGTTTCAAAAAAATATTATGTTTTTGTGAGAAACAAAAGTCAAGAGCCAATCACTGAGAAGCCTATCGCTAATTCTAAGCCAATCACGTTTCTTCCAGGGAAACAAAATGCGTAAGTTCAATCTTTGATTCTTTGATTGTCATTGTTTTTAGCAAAATGTGTGAAAAGTAAAAGTTTAAAAATTTTCCGGACTTCTTTTGCAATCCCTGCCGGACATTTCTCCTGAAGCTCAAAATCCTTCCGGTATTTTCCGGACGGATGGTAACCCTACTCATGTGGCTCCTTGGTTAATACTACGAACCCTAACTTTCTGTCAGTTTCACTGACTGTCTGTCTCTCACTTAGTCTGCCCGATTTTCAATCTACTATCCGACTCAATACTTACCTGCTTCGGATCCGAGAATGATTTCTCCTCAGGATGGGGGTGGTAGGGAAGGAAAGAATAGGATTTTCCTATGCAAAAAGATATATTATGGGAGATCAAATACAGTTGATGGCTGTCTGTCTTTTCAACTGCCAGCGCTGTCTTCTTAACTGCAAGAAGAAAAATGTTCCTTTTTTTCGAAATTGGTCTTGCCCTCTCTTGTAGATCAAACATTTTTAGTTGAGAAATGTATCTGTACTCCCCTTCCAATGGGGTTCATTCTGCTGGCCCCTTTTTTCAATTCAGAAAAACCTGGGAACCTGAGTAGCCCTATGCTATATGTATGAATCATGTAAAGGCTTAGTAACTTACATAATGTGAGGGCTGAAGAGGGCCTTTCCTATTATCGTAATATTTGCTCAATAACAAGAAAACTGCATCAAGTCCACCACTGTGAATCCTATTCATTCACATACATTTCCGTGAATATTTTGGTTTTCAAAATGAAATTTCTAGGTCGTATCCGTTAAAGTTGAGGCTAGTTTTGTCAAAAACCGGATGGAAAAAATCAAAATTAAGATCGGTAGTTTTCTGTGCTTACTGAACAATTTACACACTTACGTTCTGCGTTTTGTAAAGACATTCCTCGTATGATTACCTGGTACTACCTGTCCACTAGTGCATACAAACCAGTACTTTACACAGTTGGACCCGACATAGAATAATATCTTAGGTAGATGTTTAATTAATTAAATGATCCGTGTGTAAGGTAATATTATTTAGTGTATATTAGTGTCCAACATGCAATTTATGTATACAGCTTGAATTTTGAACTTCATTCCACTACTTTTTCACCATTCAGTAAAATAAGTGGTAAAAATTTGGATTCCCCTTTTTGTTTTGGGGAATTGCTGAGAACATAAGAGGTCCAACTCTTCTTTTCCATATGATTAGGTTATAGACGCAAATGGGAGAGGGGATTAAGCGGCTTAGCCCCCATCCGTTGAAAAATCTCCACAGATTGAAAAATTATACAAGCCAATAATTTTCAGCATTGTGTTGGTACTTCTTAGCCTCCTATGGATTAGGTAAATAAAAAGTTTTCACATGTTTCCCATTTTTAAAAGTCTTGGCAAATTACGTGAGACGTGACAATTTGGATTTTTCTGAAAAAAGTCCGAATCGACTTCCGACCAAAGTGTGTAAGTAATTTGGACCCCCTATAATGAATTCCAAGAAGTGGAAATCGTCGATAATTAAGGTTTCTTTTTCTTATTAATATTAGTCTTCCATATAATATTTAGTGAGGTACACAGATGCTGTGCTCATATATCTACACAGTTTTTAACGTTACCAAACTCCGCTCTACCTCGCTATGCCTTGACTTTAGGCAAAGGCCTCCCTCAATCTGTTCCATTCCATTCGATCCTAGGCTATCTTACGGAAAGTAATAAATAAATAATAATAAATACAGTCTTGAAACAGATGTTTAGGTCCACCCACTGGGACATATAGGCCTCCTTGATCAATTATTTTGATACGAGGATTATAGTCTAATTCCCCTCGGTGACAAGCCATTACTGGAGAATGGTTATGAAACAGTTTTCCTTCTCTATAAGGGGCATGCAACCTGCATAGCATACCAGACTAGTCAGGTGTTAGTAGTCTATAGTGTGGCTAACCCAATTGTAGTCTTTTTGAATTCCGGCAGAACAGTGAAATTAAAGTCCACCTCTTGCTGCAATTGGTGTGGCTTGGTCGGATGTTAAAGTTTTTCATATATTCTTGTATTTTTATTATTTTCTTATCATATTTTTATCATAAAAATTCGCCTTCTGTATTGTGATTCGAACCCGCGTTCCGTGGTTTAGGAGGCAACGTTCGAATCCACTCGGCCACCAAGCCACTCTATGGAAAGTATTATTATGTAAAAATTTCGCTACGTCATCGCTCCAGTTGCGCTTTTGACCGCCCCTTTTTCTTTTCCCGTGCAACTGCTAAAATGTTAGTTTGTATGTCCATCTGTTGTCGGTCATCCTTACGACGTGTCCTCAGGCCCGTAGCCAACCATCTGCGGTAGGGGGTGCTGACTGTCTACCAGGGGGCTTGAGGATACACATAGTATATAATGTGAAGATTTCTACGAGACAGTGGTGTTGCCAGGGACGAAGGGGGCGAATGCCCTAAGGCACCTGACATCGAATGTAAAATATGCAAAAATGAACAATTTTTCGCCTTTAAAACACGTTTTTTCGAAAAATATACCTTCACTTTCATAAAACAGTCCTCTAATTGGCGATTTTTAAGAAATACCTCAATATTCGACTTTTTCTCCCTCTTTGCCTAGGGGGCTCAAGATACCTTTAGAGGGAGCTCAGTCCCAGGTTTCCCCCCTCCATGGCTACGAGGCTGCGTGTCTTGTCCAGTCCCACTTTAGTCTTCTATACGTGTGTATCGCATTTAGATCTCCTTTTAATTTAGATTTGATTGTTTTGATTGGAGTTTTTTCTTTCAGCCTTATTTTCAAAATTTATCTTTCTATTTCATTTTGTGTAATCCTAATTCTGTTTTTCTTGTACTAGTGTTAAAGACCATGTTTGCGCTCCGTAAATTAGGGTCGGTAGGACACAGGAGTTGAAGATTGAACTTTTCAGTTGGTTGCTATAATTACCTTTCAAAATATGCTTGAGGCTCCAGTACTTATTCCATACCAGGCTGATACGTCTATTGATTTCTTTTTCTGATTTCTCCTCCAGGCTTGTTAGTTGCCCTAAATAAAGTGCGTCTTTGGCCTGTATTATTTCGTGTTTTTCTATCCTTAACGTAGGTGACTCGGTGACATTCGTAATCATGACTGTTAAAATAATTAGGCTTTCTCTTCTGTTTTTTTCTTTGGTTGCATAAGGATCATATTACCGAGCTGACATTTTTGATCTATATCCTCTCCCCCTGCCCCTACACACATAACGATACTTTTCGCGACGCTCATTAACATCGATTGTATGGAATAACGCAACAGCATTCAACGAAAACACCAGCTCCGATTATGGATAAACTTTTCTTTAATTACATAGGGTATTCGAATCCATAATTTATTAATTTCACAAAATTAGTTGGTTAGGTCTTGATGTGTGTTAAATCCAGTTGTCCTGTTTCAATTTGGCTTTCAGTTTCGTCAATTGTTCCGCCGTTAGTGCCTTCAATGGAGGCCTAGGATTCCCCAAATCGAGTCCAGTGGTCAATGAAACAGTAGCTTTGAAACCGTTAATCCGCTGTGCTAGATATACGTTTAAAAATACATTATTTTCGAGGTATCAACTATCATAAATTATGCTTGTATCCCCAATAACATATAAGTCCAGTCGCAGAAATTTCAAGAAATGCATTAGAGAAAGAAGAAAGGAAAATAAAGAAAAGAACAAAGGTGTTAAGAACTGTCACAGTCAGATTATAGTCTTAATCTTTTGTAGTAGTAGGATGGAAGTCCCGTACTCATTATGTCAGCCTATCACAGAGAACAGAATCAGATTTATATTTGTACAAACAGGAAATCAAGAAGTAGACAATTGGGCAGATAGAAAAAAATAAAGACAGGTAGACAGTAGACACTTGCTCCATTGAAAATAAGTAGGTACTTCAATTTCGAGCATTCTATCAATTTTTACGGAATTTTTGTCCTATTTTCCGTTTTTTCGTTTACTTTTTCCATACAATTATTTACCTCTGACAATAGGAAGTAATGCAATTTAAATCCTCATTTCTTGTGTAAAACTTAACATCCAGCATAAAACTGATACGACGACACAAGTATTGCATATTGGAGCGAACAAGTGAAGGTAATAATACATCTCGAGTACTTATTGAAGTGGCGGCTTCAAGTTTTCTTACCAACTAGAATTATTTTAGGTCAAGGAATAGAGGACGGAAGATGATGACCGTTCGAATTTTCGTTGAATGAAAGAAATAAGACTCAAGGGTACAGGCACGGGTTTAGAAAAAGGTGATGGGGGGTATAGTCTCGGCGGTGCATATTAATTATCTGTTGCTATTATGTTGGCAGAGGTGTGGGGGCAAAGGTGCTCCCGGAAAAATATTTTATACAATATGGGATACGTAATGATGAATACAATTCATCATTTTTATTCATTTCTTCCTATTATTGCGTTAAAAATATTCAACTGGGGGGGGGCATGTACACCATACCCCTCTGGATCCGCTACTGCAAAGGTAGTCTACTCACAACTCAATCTTCAAGTATCACCACCATTGTGTTTGCCTCTCTGCCCTCGTTCTAACTGACTGGCTGAATATCTGTTTTCTGTTGACTTATCATTTTCTAGGGGCGTTTTTTCTCGGGAGGGGGAGGATCAGTATCTGTATATAAAAATGTTGTGCTGGTTTCTGTTAGTCCGTCTTACTACGTGACTGGTCAGGTTGGATGATGAGGTAACTGATCTGACTTGAATTATTTCGGATTTCAGATAGGCAGCTCGTCTAGTGTTTCCTTTAACGAGGGCAGTGGCGTAGCCAGGGGAGGGGATTGGGGGAATGAATCCCCCCTTGAGAGGAGAATCTTTTATATGCTGACAGTATCGCAGTAAATGCGCGAAATGAAATTTAAATTCATAGTATAATTGAAGCTGAAAAGCACAACATACTGATACGTCAATGTAAAAACATACAGTTCATATTAGGTGTACACCCCCCCCCCCGCCTATAATTTTGCTGATCCCCTCCCTTGGAAAAATCCTGGCTACGCCACTGGACGAGGGAGATGGAGGCCAAGTTTCAGTATACAGAGAGGTAGGTAGATTCACTTCCGGAACATGGTCTGATAGCCTGTATAAATCTAATGTGTTGAAATATAGGCTTTAATATGTTCTAGTTAAGCCGACGCCTCGTACTCATCTGGACATGTAATACCAGTTGGATGAAAACCATATTTTGTCTAAAAACAAGCGTAAGCTCTTTTTTTTTTTAGACAAATTCACAATTTTATTTAAGTTTCTTGGGTTGTCCACAAAAATTGGTGCTCGGAAGGTATCTTCTACAATCGACCCCCTTCTATGGCCTAATTCAGTTTTTCAAATGTTCAGTCAGACAGTAAGAGTGTGTATTCTTAAAAAGTTGACTTTTTTGCTAACTTAATTTGACTGTTAATTCTGAGCAGCTACTAAACTAGGTTCAGCTATAGTACAAATTAAGCAAAATTACTACGTTAACCTTGATAGCCTTTGGTCGATAGTTTGCGTAGTTACTGGTGAACTGAAAAATACAGTGTTTTCAAGAATGGCACGTTGGGCTTCAGATTTCAGGATCGCACCGAAGCGATATTTATTGGAGGAGGGAAAGGGGAGAAAACCCAATTTTGTCCAATGAAAAGTTGGCTTTGACAGTTGATAGAACTTCTTTTTTTTTCAAATTGGGAAGCAAAAGAATTAAAAAGGCAATTTTTTGAAATATTGCTTTTTTGTCAACTCAGGACAAATTTTTCTAAATTTTCTAAATTGATTTTTTTTGGGAGGAGGAGGCTTCCCTTTGCCCTCTTCGGTACCTCCCTGCTAGATCTTCTTTAGTTTTTTGTTTCTAATTTTTTCAATGAATTCCTCGACCCGAATAACTATAAAATTGATTTCTGGATTCGGTTGCCTATATTTACTTACAAATAAAAGCTCTAACTGGAACATTTATGTCTAAATGGAATGGACATAGTGAGGGTTGGATTGGCCGTAGGAAATATCGGGGAAATTCTTGGAAGGCCGGTAGGGTAAGTGGGCTGGTGGACCAGTAGGAAAATACCCTCCCTTATTCCTGCACTGAGCCAGTGCTAGCTATATTTCCCGGTAAGTTTTTGAGACCTCATCCAGCCGCAACGTAGTTCCAGAAACAACATTTAAAAATAATTTCTTTCTCACTTTCGGAATTCACGAAGTACGCCAAATCTGTCAGTCGTTTCTGAATTATTTCTGCTTTTTCTTTGTCGCCGTTCTTTACTATATCCAGCAATTCGTAAATCTCATCTGCAGCAAAATTCACGGATATCCCTATCGTACTGTCGAATCCAATGAAAAAGGCAGCTGAGATCAACTAAGAATGAAACGTACATAATTACGACTAAAATTGTAAATAATGAATTTGAATGTTTTTCTTCAGTTTCGACGCAGATTTTCGTGCTACTGTATCGAGCAGTAAAATTTGCTCTAGATACTGCAGAACATACAAAAGCTGTATTATCTTATCGTAAAATAATGTACTTAACCTCGCCTGTTAGCATTGAGATTATTAAACAACATTATCTAAGGCCTACTCGACTCGGCAGTGACTGAACTGTAATGGGAGTTCATGTTTATATTATTTGTGGACAAGTTTTTTACCAACAGCTCGAAAGTTTCACCTGATCGTAGCCCAGAAATATGGTGAACGTTCTGTCACGAAGTTGAACGCAGCGAATGCCTTCATCCAGGTTATTGTGCGTATATTTGAGTCCAGCAAGAGTGGGTATTTCGGAGTAGGCCTTTTCCAAAAACTGAATCATGTCCACTGTAATGATCAAGATCTGGGGATGTTAAAATGTGAAGTTCACCATCATCTCTGTGTTCCTTGTTCATGAGAGACTTACAATTAACTCCGGTTAGTCGAGGGTAGTTGTAATAGAATAACGGAGTTTTCGGAGCGGATGCGCTGACAATTTTCAGGTAGTCTGTCAATTCGTTGATGGTAGTTGGTCTGAAGAACAAATCAGGAAGGCATAAGATGGCCGACACACTCAACGACTCAGCGTGTTTCGCCTGCAGAGAAAATACAAAAGCATTTTGTCATATCAGTTGGGTGATAGATATTATTGTGTTCGTTATTTTCCTCGTTTTCGAAAATTGGGTAGGCTACCTGGCCTTACAAGAAGGTGGGGAAAGGGGATTTCCCTGGGCTCGAACTTTTTCTGGAGCACGGATTTTTCAGTCTGATCTTTAATGGGCCTTAGTGCGTAACATCGTAATTTCCGAGAGGAGCCTAAGAAAAGTTGAACTTTTTATTTTTGAATATTTCTCCCCCGAGTATCGAATTTTCTTTCTGGACAAACCCAGACTACCTCTGATCTTGTTCCTCATCATGAGATAGTATTACCACAAAGTTTTCAACTATTTTCACTAATTTTAACCCGTGTCGCAAATTGCTGAAATTTTTCCGGGTGATTTACATGCAAAAGAATTTTCCTAATGTCATGAAATTGTTGAGTGAGTACCCTTTAGAAAACTGAAATCCAATTGCCATTATATGTTGCTCGATAAGAAATGAAATTCTGAACATTTTGAAACAGTCGAGACAAATTTGGTGAAAAAGTAACTTGAAAAAATAGCCAGAGGAGATGAAACTTGACGCATATTATATACCTGAGTACAGCATCTTCTTTTTATCTCGTGTCAGGGTGTACGGCAATGTGCGCATGCCAAATTGACCCTTGCGACACTGCACCTCGGGCCCTGGAATCCTTCTTTTGAGGTATCGCGACAGAGACCTTCTAAGAGTCCGGAACCCTCCAACATCGACACTTTCCGCCATCTTGGAAAAATGGCGGCGTTAAACAATTCTTTGGTTATGTTTCCGCTAATTTCCATAGCTTCAAACGAAATCGAAAGACAACCCTCTGATTTTTAAGAAAATTAAACAACGTGGCCAATGCTTAATTTTTTTTTTTTTAACGAAAACTGTGTAGGTGTTTTTAAACTCCCTCTTTCCTAACGTTTTTAACAAAACAGAACAAAAAAACGGGGGGGGGGGACTTAAATCTGTTTCTCCTGTGAAAAGTGAGAACCATATGGAGGATGTCAAGGTTGGAAAAGATTCAAATCCGGATCCGAATTCAGTTCACGGATCCGAAAAATTGATTCGAATACGCTTGGCGGAATTGGATTTGTTCGAATACAATGAACGTTACGGATTCGTGAAATTTATTCGAATCATTTTAGTGGATTCGTCAGATTCGTATTTTTTTTTTTTTTGTCTCTTTATGAATCTCACACTGAAAGCCCATAATTGTAGCATTTTAAGAGGGAAAAAACGAAAAAGAGAAAAACCAAAAACGCGCTAAAAAGACGATTATTTTCAATTTTTGACTGAATTTTAAATTAATTACAATGGCGGATCCGGAAGAGATGAACTATGACTCTGGAAAAGTTGATTTGGATGCCGGAATCGCTGGATTCGTAGATTCGAATCAGCTCTATTTATTCGAATCCGATTCGAATCACAGCAAACGTGAATCATACTCGAATCATATTCGAATCCAACAAAAAAAAAAGAAGATATTTGTGGATTTGTATTCGAATCCTATTTTAGTGGATTCGTTTTCAGCCTTGAAGGATGATTTGTAACTGCAAGGGGACAATAGGCAACTCAACTGTCTTTCACGAACGTAACCGATCTTGGAAGGGGTAAACCGAAAATACCAAAAAGGCAAAAAATGTATGAAAATAATCGAAAACAATCTTTACGAAGCTAAGCAAAATAAAACTGAACAAAAACATTGATAAGTAATCGATGCGGTTTGGTCGATTCGTAGTAGCTGACATGCTGACAGAGTGCGAGTGATTCTGTTCTGATAAAGTAATTTTCCAACCGAGCCCGATAAAAAATTTCCCCGGGCTCCAATTTTCTCTCTACGGTCCTGCCTGTACATGTACATGATCTAACTGCGATTTTAAATCAGTTACCTGGTTGTATTCAGTCTTGGCGTGAACTTTCAACTGACAGCAAGACTTCCAAATTAGATAGAAGTATTGTTGTTAGTATGCTTAAAATCTGAGATGCGTCTACTAATTCGAAACAACCATCACATGTTTGATGGCCGACATTTCATTAATTTTGCAAGACCTTCAAAAAAAACTCCAGAAGGGTCATCTTCTATTGCTAGATGTAATCACGGTGAAAAACAATGTTCTTCGAAAATTGAATCACAGTAAGCGACCCTTTTCCTGGAGAACAGACGGGAAACTTTATTTCAAGAGTAAACAGAGAGTGGGATTCTGTCGATTCGCCAGATTCGGGTGGAGATTCAAATGAAGGTCTGTAAAGGCGAACGCAAGAAGGTAGAAGAAGACGGAATACTCCTCACAGTTCTGTATCAACTAGTACCCGTTCATGGGCCGCCATTCACTCTGACATTGTGACTTCGTTCATTAAGTTTTTGGATGCGAGAATGAACATTGAAAACAGCGAATCGATCAAAAGTTTCTCATCTTTTTTTAGAAAGTAAAAGTCCTAAAGATATGATCAGCAACGGACGCAGATTAATGGAAACCTTTTTCGGTGACCGGAGGGAACTTTAAACATATACCGAGGACAATGTTTTTTGAAATATCACTAATTGCTTACGCTTGCTTCAAATTTGATAAATAAAATTTGATGGCTGAAATGTTCAAACTGGGTGGCTAAAAAAGGCAACTACGAGGCCTTTTGGCCACACAAGACTCATTTAGGAATCGGGGTGCCACCTTCGATGTTGCTAGAATTGGTCCTCACTCCAAATATGAAAAATAGTCGTATCTATAGAGACCGCTTGAGGCATACGTCGAAATCACTGCTGTACACACTTCATCCAAGACATCCCATCTCAAGGACTTCAACATCACATATTAGCTGGATGTCTATTTATTCATCAACTCATGCATGCTGCCATTACCTCACTGCGTACGTCTGTACTGTGTACTGCGAATTAATTTAGCGGTTGTACATCTACGCATCTAATTAAGTAAATTATAGCCCGCCTTACACCTTACCCTCATACCCACTGCGGTTGGAAAATCAGCCAGAAATTAACCGGACAAACATGATACTTATTCTTAACCAAATGATAATACTTTGTAAGACACGCCGGAAAACGACGAGCACTTAGACTCACTACTTACTAATTGTACGACGCTGTTCAAATTGGTGCCGCCGACGTGAACCATAACTTGCTGACCAGTGGTTTTGGTGGCTGCTACCCACGACTCGGTTAATTTCTTGCGTTCTTCGACACTCATTAGTACACCTTCGCCTACGGTTCCGTTTACTGCAATGATTTTCCAGATTAAGTAAACAGAATTACTACATTACAAAGCTTGTACAAATATCCGTCGTAATCATAGAGATTTCGTATCGAGCATAGATGCGCAAACGTATAATTATACAATTTTCTGGAGTGTCGGTTTTCTACGCATGTACATTAGAAATACATACACAATTATAATGTATATATAACGAGTACGTAGATTTTTTCATGAGAATTACGCACCCAATACGGCGTTCACTTTCTTATTGAGCAAGTACTTAGCGTATTTTGGTACTTCGGCTAGGTTCAACTGACCACTGGAGGAACAGCAATTGAGAATGAAGTTATGAAGTGCACCCACATTTTATTTTTACTATCAATATAAAAAAGTATGGTTGGTTAGAGGAGTGTGTCACTTACCCAGCGGTAAACGGAGTGAACACCGGCGCCATTAGCCCGCGGAAGGTCGATTTCTGAAACACGCATCAGGAGGCAAGTGATTGGTCACCTAAAGTCATTGTAGAAGTGGTTCCTTCGTATGAAATATCAGATACGAATATAATACTTACTAAAACCATATTCGAGTAATTTGAATGAACGCTTTAGTACATGAAATTATCAACCAGCGAGAAAGATCTGTTTGGAAATACGTTCGAGTCGAATGGCGATAAAGTCATACCGTTCAACAGTTCTCATAATCTGTTATCAGTTATACACATACGGATTTATGATGGAGCATTGCATCACGTAACACCTGTAATGGGATTAAATTGGTGAACTCTCATTACCACCAAGCAGTTTTTAAACTTCTTACTGAAAGCATCTTCTTTTTCTTTAGGTGTCGCATCCGATGCCGGACGTTGGCGATCACGGTTTCTGAAGCGCGATTTTCCTGGACAGGGTTAGTCGGGGTAGTTTGCCGTTGCTTTCCCTTCGGTTTGTTGTGTTCGAATTTTTCCTTCTCCATGCCGAAGAGTGTGTAGGCGCAGTTCGCTCGTTGAGTAAGCTGCCCGTGACGTGCCCACGCACAATACGATTCTTTCTGATCTGCTGGTAACACGCGCTGCGATTTTAATACTTTGTTCGTTCGAACGGGTAGAGGTTACAGGACGCGTTATATGTTCCGATTACTACTATAGTCGCTATATTCGCTAGGATGTTAGCGGGGGTAATCGAAAATCACCAGGACTTTCCGGCGTTGGTGGGACTCGAACCCAAGACACGAGGACATTACCACTTGGCCACACAGCTACACTGAAAGCATAGACCCTAAAATTCATCAAAATATTTTGAGAGAGTAATTACAAACAGATTTTGCTATAGGCTTGAACCCATTTTTGCCTTGACTAAAAATTTATGACATGGATGCACATTAGGGGGAGGAGACTCCGACTTGACTTGTCCACAGAAATGCATCAAAGAAGAAATCCTGGGAAGTCATACATAATTTATAAAAACTGCGTGATTTTTATTTTCTCCTTCCTCAAATGTACTCGTCGTGCAGGTCTGTGCTCCTGTGTCAAACGCTGAAAAAGAGGAAATTGGAAAATTTTATAACGATTTAGAGGGGTTGCTAAAACAAGAAAAGGAATACTACACGATAATAATGGGCGATTGGAATGCAAAAGTGGGGGAGGGAGAATCGGAGATAGAGAATGTGGGGAAATACGGTCTAGGGAAACGCAATAAAAGCGGGGGAAAATGATAGATTTTTGTGTTAAAATGGACCTTAGAATTCCTAACACCTGTTTCGAGAAAAAACCAAAGCGGAAATGGACTTGGCAGTCACCAGACAAAAATACTAAAAATGAGATCGACCACTTAGTAGTAAACGACCTCAGCATAGTAAAAGATGTTTCAGTGATAGCTAGATTTAAGTTTGCATCTGATCACCGGATATGCAGGGGAAGTATCAAAATAAAGCCAAGGGCAAAATATAAAAACTGGCTAAAAAAGGAAGAAAATGCTCAAAAAGTTATTCCATTGTACTTAGTGGAGAAAGCCAAATCGGAACTAAAAGAAGAGTTAGATAGGGTTGATCTAGTAAGGTAAAGTGCCAATACTTGGTCGGAGTATTTTGAGGTCCCCTGGGGGGGGGGTCTATAGTGGTCAGAGGGTAAATTTGTAACGAGCATACTAAAATTTCATCCTTTAACTACCTTTTAAGGGGGTTGAGACTAAAAAAAATCCCCCCTCCCCTCCACAACTACGTTTGAGAAAACGTCCAAATACCAAGATTTGGCACCATATGCCAAATCTTGGTCACCCCTCCGAATAAAACTTTTCCAAAACGTATAAAAACTAGAAGGCAAATAAGACATAAAAGTGCGAGGCGGAATGTGAAAACTGAAAAACTCAAAGAGATATGGGAGTTTGAATTTTCAAAAGAAAATGCCAAATCTTGATCGACCAACATTTGGCACCCTGTGAATTTTCGCATTTTTGGACAAAATTTACTTACAGACACTATAATTATAAAGTATGAAAAATCATACATGCACAAAAATTATGTATTAAGTATGTTGTATAAAATTCATATTGATCAGAACAGTCCTAAAATCAGATTTCAAAATGAAAAAATTTTGTTGCCAAATGTTGGTCAAAAAAGTGGAGTGCCAAATGTTGGTCACTCAAAAAATCGAAAAGTGTATTTGTTAAAAATTTTCATCGAAATCATTTCTACTACATTACAAAGAGTGTTTCCACTCATCAGAATCGATTTATGCACCATAACATTGCAATAATTCAAGTTTTATGTACAGAATTTTGCTTACTTTCAAAACTAGTTTGTACTACCAAAAAAAATCCAAATTTATCAAAACATGAAGAAAATCATCACTGTACTATGTTATGGTCATGTAAAAGCAAAAATGTATGCAAAATGATCATAAAATTACTTACCATCTTGATATTTCAACATTTGTGAATTTCCACAATGTAAAATTTTCGCACTTTTAGATCAACAATCTTCAATCACTGATTAAAAGCACTCAAGACACTTATTTCTGTCGGCCAAGCGTTTAAATCGAAGAGGAAGGTCTGCTCTACAAGTTAGGATAGGTGGCAACACCAACAGACTTTTATCTGTGACGCTAGAGCGCACGGAAAAAATGACCAAGATTTGGTACCCCGACCAAGTATTGGCACTTTACCTTAAAAGGGGCAGTTCAAGACAGCTACAATTTAATCGAAAATGTGCTGAGGAATATAGGCAAAAAATATAGCAAGCCTAGCCAGAAAATACGAACAGATGATAAACTAAAGAGTGACACAAAGGAATAGAACATCGAAATGAGCTAATGAGGAAAGAGGAACAGACTTCGAGAGAGAAACTAGAGTTAGTGCTACTACGGAAGAGAATCCGGTGCAAAATTAGGGAGGATATCAAGGAATTCGAGGAGAAAATGATGGAACAAATTATAAGTGAAACGGGATCGACAAAAAAAGTGGCTAAAAACTTGTACTCTGAGAAAAATTTAATAACAAAACTAGAGAAGGAAGTTAATGAGGTATACAACAGGGGGGGGGGCATCGTGTCAACTGCAACGGAGTTCTACACAAAACTTTACAGTAGCTCAAAGAGAAACCAGCAGGTGAGCGAGCAAGGGGAACTAACAGGAGACAAGGGAGAGAAGATACCGCATATATTGGAGTCAAAATGGGACAGATCTTAAAAAATATAAAAGTTGAAAAAGCGATGGGACCAGATAAAATCTCGAACTACGTCATTAAGCTCTTTGGAGATGAAGAGTTTTGTCCACTAACAAAACTCTTTAATGGAATACTTGAGGAGAACTGTATACCTAAACAATGGAAGCAGGTCGAGATCATCTTACTGTTCAAAAAAGGCAACAAGAGTAACATTGAAAATTATAGACCTATCAGTCTAACGCCAAACGTGAACAAATTATTTATGAGAATTCTTCAGGGTAGATTATATAAACAGGAAGAGAACAAGCGGGGTTCAGAAAGGGACGGTCAACTATCGATCAAATCTTTGTGCTCAGTCAGGTGATAGAAAAAACAATCAAGTACTATAAAAGAGAAGCCTGCATTCTCCTGATCGATTTTCAAAAGGCATTTGACACGGTAAAGCATGGCTTCATGGGGCAGGCTTTAAGAAATCAGCGAGTAGAAATAAATTACATAAGACTCCTACAAAATATTTATTCGGGGACGGAGGCGTATATCAAGATGGACAGGAGGGGGGGGGAATTCAGGATGAAAAGAGGAGTAAAACAGGGCGACCCCTTATCTCCAAATTTATTTAATTGCATGCTGGAAGAGATCTTTAGAGGGCTAAACTGGGAGGAACAAGGGATTAAGATAAACGGGGAATACCTAAGTGTTACTGGCAAACAATGCGAGAGCTGGAAGAGTTAGGGGAGGAGCTGAGTATAAAAAGCGAAGAAGCAGGGTTAAGAATAAATTTGAACAAGACCCAGTGGATTACAAACGGGAAAGTACGGATAGGAGGGGAAGAGATAACCTGTGTAGATGAAGTGAGTTATCTGGGTCAATTAATTTCGTTTAAAACGAGAAGGAAAAATAAACTAAGCATTCGGATTAAAAAAGGATGGAAATGAAACACATATACAAAAGTAAAACTAACATCGGACTAAAAAGGAGGGTATGGGAGATGTGTGCGCTACTGTCCATTACGTATGGCGCCCAAACCTCGGCTTCCACAAGGACGCAGGTCGAGAAACTAAGATGCACGCAAAGAGCCATGGAAAGGAATTTATTGTGAGTAAAGAAAAAAGATAAAATTCGCAATGCAGTGATAAGGGGCAAAACGGAAATGAAGGATATTGGATACAGAATTAAAAAACTAAAGTGGGACTACGCGGGCCACATTAGCAGGAGAGAGGAAGGAAGATGGGAAAATAGAGTGCTCAAGGACGCCGTACAGGAATAGAAGAAGGAGGGGAAGACCATTCAGAAGGTGGGAAGACGAATTTGTGGCCGACAAGGGACCATGCTGGAAAAGACTGGCACTCGACGGAAGGAAGTGGAAAGCTTTGGTGGAGGCATATGCTCAGAAATGGGCGGGGGAGGCGGAAACGGATAGTGGGCTCACGTAAGAAACCGCACCACAAGGTAGCACCCCAGTGCTATTATTATTATTATATTATTATTTACAAACAGATTTTGTTGTAGGCTTGAGTTTCGAACCCATTTTTGCCTTGACTATAAATTTGTGACATAGATGCACATTAGGGGGAGGGGACTCCGACTTGACTTGTCCACAGAGATGCATCAAAGAAGAAATCCTGGGAAATCATACATAATTTATGAGAATTCTGTGATTTTTATTTCCTCCTTTCTCCAAGTGTTCGGATGATTGTTATGCCGTCCAGAGTGAATGAATAAAGTGATAAAGACAATATTTGTGCTAAAACCATTTTCTAATTAAAGTTAACTGTGAAAAAATACCCAATCAGTTTATGAAATTTCTTAAACTCGCGGAATTATGCGATAGGGCGACAATTTATTGCATTTTCAGGTTCCCCATGCAGGAAAATAAAGGAATTGCGGAAGATAACATATTTGGGGGTTCTTAGCAATTCGGAATGCGAAAATTGTTTGTGATCTAACAAATTATAAACAGACAGGTGCGTTCTGTCTGGGAAATACCAATAATGCAGGAAAGAAACATGCTGAAATGATGATGATAAGGTTATCAGTCTTACAACTGGTTTGATGCAGCTCTCCATTTCTGCCTATCGTGTGCAAGTTCTTCCATGTCATAATAACACTTACATTTGACATCCTTCATTATCTGTTGAACATACCGGCGATTTTTGCCGACCCCGCAACCCACTTCTTTCCTTCTAGTAGCCATGATATTATTCTTGGGTGCCTCAAATTATGCCCTATTAGATCATCTCTCCTTCTCTTCAGACAATTCCAAATATCCATTTCACCTCCTACTCTGTTAGGTGCTTCCTCATTTCTTGCCTTATCCGTCCATTTGATGCTAAGAAGTAGTGAAAGAAGCTA
The DNA here is from genome assembly GCA_031841125.1 of Acanthococcus lagerstroemiae. Classification (NCBI taxonomy): domain Eukaryota; kingdom Metazoa; phylum Arthropoda; class Insecta; order Hemiptera; family Eriococcidae; genus Acanthococcus; species Acanthococcus lagerstroemiae. The sequence continues at coordinate 33,602,950 of CM063108.1, read as the reverse complement.
TATATGTACATACACCTTGGGCAATCAATATCTTTTGAAAATTGCACGGAGAAAGAAATGAACGCAAGAATTACAAAGGCATGGCCTCCTGGCATGGTGAAATTTTCAATGTGTTTCTATTCCCAACTCTAATATACGGATGCCAAGCATGCTCACTAAATCAAAAACTTTTTGAATAGAATAAAAAAAAAAAAAAAAAAAAAACAACTATATAGTATCAATTTTGGGTATAAAAAGAAAGGATCATACAAAACTAAAATTTATCAAAAAGAAATTGAGAAATAATCAAGATGGAGTGAGAACAATAAGGAGGCTAAAATCTAAAATGGGGGTGGGCAGTGCACATTTCAAGATTAAAAGACGAAAAGTGAACATATTCTACAACCTTTTGGCAACCTTTCGAACACAAAAGAAACCGGGGACACCAAAAAACAAGATGGGTGGATGATATAGACAGATTCCTTGACAGTCAAAATGTTCAAAGAATAACCAGCCATAGACAAAAATGGGAGTGCCTATAGGAATCCTTTGCTCTTTATGGGCCGAGAGAGGCATGAGCCCTATAACCATAGATAACATGTCAATAAAGGATACTGAATTGAATTGAATTGAATCCACCTATAGCACCACATCTCAAAAGCTTCGATCCTTCTCTTCTCTGGTTTTCCTATGGTCCACGTTTCACATCCATACAAGGCTACAGTCCAAACATAAGTGTTCAAGAACAATTTTTTAATTTCAAGATATATTTTTGATTTGAAAAGATTACTTTTGCGATAAAATGCTAATTTGGCTTCTGCTATTCTCCTACTAATATCCCTTTTACTCCTTCCATCCTTTGTTATTTTACTTCCTAAATAGCAAACTTCGCTTACTTCTTCAATCTTTTCCGGTCCAATGTTTATATTCAAAAGCTATCATGTTCACATCGATTGCATACCATTACTTTAGTTTTATTTTTATTTATTCTCATACGATATTCTATACTCAAGATCTGCATTCCATTTAAGATGTTTTTCAAGTCAGTATCTACTCCTTTCAGCTAATAAGACAATATCATCTGCAAACCTGAGCATCTTTACTCGCTCTCCATGTATAATGACACCTACTTCAAATTTTTCTTTTATTTCTTTTATGGCCCATTCTATGTAAAGATTAAATAATACTGGAGATAAGGAGCACCTCTGTCCTAAACACTTTTCTATATTAACCTCCCCTTTCTCTCCTTCTATTCTTAATCTGGCTTTCTGTCCTTTCCAGTATAAGTTTAAAATAACTGTGCTATTCTACTACTAATATCCCTTTTACTCCTTCCATCTTTTGTTATTTTACTCCAATATTCGTAAAATCTCAGACACCTGAAATCTTTATTTAGAATTTTTTTTGCTTTTTTGACTTACTAGTTCCCACTAAAACCTTCATTGAAAATCGAAAACACAGTCTTTCGTCATAAGAACTTGGACATAAGGTGAGTTATAAGTACGAATCTCCAAATACCCATGACATTATTTTACCAAAAGTGTGCTGCCGGCAAAGTTAATTATTTACAGTATGTGGCATCTTCAGAACTGTAACTCTTTCACCGAGTTCACCTTAGTAGAGTAGTGTTGTCATGTCTCCAGTTTTCCACTGACTTGATAATTACCTCTTCTATGTGAATGTTACAGCTCATTTGAAAAGCAGCCCCAATAGAACCTGTTTGTGCTTGCGCATTTCCCATCAAAATGATGCATTTAGCTGTACGAAATCAAGAGGGAAGTGAAAATAGACTGAATTTCTAAGAAAACACATCGACCTGCAGTTTTCCTGATCTAGACACAAAAATTGGTCAAAATATACGTACGTAACGCAAAAATTCAAAAAAGTGAAGTTCAAGAGGGAAACGCCTTCGAAATTTGGAAAATTAGTATGCCTTTGTTTAAGCCCTCTGGTTACCTCGGTACGTGTAAATCTGTCAGACGTAAAATGATGTAGGGGGAAGTAATATGAACGTAAAAAGTTATAGCAACAACAGTGGTTCCATTTTGAAAATAAGACAACTTCTCAAACGCACTTTTTCAACCTTTTCAAAAACGAGGATTCGCAAAGTGAAACTTTTTGGTTTGAAAGGTTTCATGTAGTGAGGGAATCAAGAAAAAGCTATCAAATATTTTAAATTATTGGAATACCCACTGGCCAATAATTCTGAAGCATTTTTGAACTCTCATTGAATGGGTAAATGCCCCACTGCCCTCTGTGTATATCCGCGCCTGAGCTGTGGCCGAATACAAATTAAAGTAATATTTCCAAGATGTACAATTTTAATCGCATGATTTTTCATTACTGGTTCAAAGTTCAAACCTAGCATTTTTATTTTTTTAATTAATTATTGTAGAAGCTGTAAAAAATGTAGGAATTAAAAATTTACACTGTGTAGCATTCTAACTAGCCTCGGCCAAGTCTCAAAACATTTTGCTCATAAACCGGGTCAAGCCGGTCCATGATAAAATTTCAGGCCCAGTACATCTCGACACGTGTTTGGACCCCTAATTCGTTAATTGGCCATCCGAGTTGTTCGTACGCTCGCCAAAATAGTACGAAATTAACCCGTTCGCGATTGCGAATCGGGTTTTCACCCAATCACGCTGTTGCTTTTTGTTTCGAACTGAATCGAGATCAAATTAGTAAACGTCCTTTTGTACACGCCATTTTTCTCCTTTCTATATACCCCGAGCAAAGAGCAAATAAAACTTTCGTCTCTATCCTTAGTTTTTCCTAATTAACTCTTCGCTATAATGGTCACGAAATTTTCTCGTGTAGTTCGGAAGAATCAAGCCAATTAGCGCTGTATGAAAAGCTCGTTAAATTTCCAATCGTTTGAATCCCCTCGTTATTTACAGCGCCACGAGATGTCGCCATTCAAATAATATTACAATTTGATTTAGAATTATTCCTTGCATAGAGTTATATGACTTGAATTTCTGAATAGTCTTTTTCATTTTAACATTAAACGGGCGCGCACTCGAGGCGAAACCATCCCCGGAGAGAATTCGGGTTCTTTTGTGGACTATCCTCGTTGCCGAGGCTGTTTCGGACCTCGATGCAAGTAAACGGTCTCCAGACTGGTGGGTCGACCGGGAAGGGTCGTATATTTGTGTTGTCATATCTCGATATTTTCATTCAGCCAATGCCGCAAATCGAGTACATCGAACTACACCCGTTCTCGCCGAAGATTTTCGCCATCGGAAATATTCAAAACACGCGCATCAGAAAGCATATTAACTTTGATTTTGATAAAGGCGCCAGGAAAAAGAACGTTCAAATATTTTTATTAACCTTAATTTAATTTACCTTAAAAAAAGAAAGAAAAAAAAATATGCTCACGTTATGTGCTAATACCGATTCGACGAATAATGGAGTTTACATTTTGCGCGCGCGAGTTACATCAAAAAGCGAAGCGGTGATTTGCGATGATTTTCTAGATAGCTGCTTCGAATTGGTACATGACTCACTTTTGTATTGAGAATTCCACTCGCGGTGAATCGGGAATCTGCGGAAAAGGGAATGGAAAACCTTGTCGCCTTTTTCCGCTGTATCCGCCGTGCCGCCGTGCAACTCCGCGTTGCACTCATTACGTCATCATCACTCATGGGCTCAAGCTGTGGTGGATCTAGGTTTTTATTATAATAAAAATTTCATGTCAGCCAGAAGGAAAACATTTAACGAACAAATTTCAAGGATGAACTACATCTTCTTTGTTTCTAAAATTGTTTCGATGGATAAAACTACCTATTTAAGAAAAACTTCAGTGTACAGGAGGTCGACCCCAGGCACCCACTGTGCATCTACCACTGACTTTAAAACAGTGTTCTTAGACATAACAAAACAAAATGATAAAATGACGATTGAATTTTAGAAATTTTGTCACTATGACAAAACTATTCATCAGTTTTGTCATACGACAAAATGGAAATGACATAAGTAGTACAAAAAGGTATGATTCTAGACCAAGTTACAAAAATGGCCAATTTTTCTAATACTCACGTAACTTTTTCGACGTCACATTTTAAAATAAAATAGGGAATTGAAGTGCATATTTCTAATATCACATTTAAAATTTCAAATGCAAATAGTGGCCATTTTTGTAACTTGGTCCAGAATCATACCTTTTTGTGCTTAATCTTAAATTTTAAATACCTTCTTGGGAGTAGGCTAACGCGATGGTGTAGATACTCCGTGGCCTATATACGGCGAAGGTCTCCTGTAGGTGATCCCATCCTTTTCTATTTTCTGTAGTTATTCTGTAGTTTTTTGTGGTTAGAAATTTATGTACGTCATCCCCCATCTGGTTTTTTAACGTTCTCTTTTTCATTTTTTATTGGGATTCTGCCAGAATGTTGTAAGTCCATCGGTCGTCCGTAAGTCTTGCTATGTGTCCTGCGCCTGCCCAACTCCACTTTTTACCGACTTTTCGAAGAATTCGAAAGGAGGTATTGTTTTTGTTCATAGGGTGGGGGTTTGAGGTCAGAGTGAATTTTCTTTACGTTTTGAGGTGTGAAGAGTTCGAAAATATCATTCATTCTATTTCAGGTATCCTTATATATATATATAGGTATATAGGTATATATATGTACAAAATTTTGAAACTGGAATAGCTCGAAGAGTGTAGGATCGAATTTTATGAAAATCAGATATGTTATAGAACAGCACTTGAAGTTGTGCATGTGAAATTTTGGTGAGGATTCGCCGAAAGGGGGCTGTGGGGGAGAGGGTCAAACTTTTCTTTCGATTATTTCTCATCATCTCAGCTTGGGGACGAAAAAATATACTGGAACTCATTTGAAGAAAATTTCATTTTACATATTTTTAGTTATTATCATTTTTCGCAGCACCCCAAAGGGGAGGGAGATAACCGGGGTAGAAAATTTGGATTTAGTGTTAAAAATGTGGTCAATTTTTCTACGTGTCGAAAATGTCGAGATATCGACCTTTCGATATAATGCGTTTATTCAGATTCATTCCCAACAATAGTTGTTTGTCGTCGGTACTGCTATTGTTAGCAAGATAAGCAGTTACTGGTATCAGTTCTTTTATTTGAACTCTGTCCATGTAAATTCGTGTTGCCTGCATTTGAACTACCACGCGTCTAAATTCGTGCTGTGTGTATTTGAACTATTTGTGTTTGTTTTGAAGTGCGTCGCTTGTTTTCCTTTAACGTTATCCCATTTTTGCTGTTTTGTTGAGTTTTTGTTTTATTTTTCGAGATCTCTGTTATGGTTGTTTTTATGGTTAAAAGTTCCTCTTAGTTATTTTTTTCGGTTTTTTCTTCTGTTTCTATTCTGTTGAATTTTTTGCATACAGCTTTCATTTTTCCTAGTCATCGCCTCCTTTTTTCTATTATTATTATTATTATTATTATTATTATTATTATTATTATTATTATTATTATTATTATTATTATTACTAATATTATTATTTTGCTGATTTGGAGTTTTTCTTTTATTTTTCAGGATTTTTTTTATGTAAGATACTAAATTTGAAAAGTCGGTACTGCTGTCGCTGCTGCGACAGCGTTTTTTTCCCTGATATACCTCACGCCTCTTTATATTTTAGCTTTTCTTTTGTTTTCTCGATTGATACTCGGTCTCTTCTTTTTATATTTAGTATTGATCTCTCGATTGCATTCTAATTTAATTTAAGATTTTTTGGTTTAAGGGCCATGTTTCGCATCCATATGTTAGGGTCGGGAAGACACACATATTAAAGACTTTCCTTTTCTGGGGTATCTTATAGGGGCCTTTAAATATATTTTTGAGAGTCCAGTATTTTGCCCATGTTTTTGTGATTCTTCTTATATTTCTCCTTCAATTCGATTATTAAATGCAATTTCTTGTCTTAGGTAGGATACTTCTTCTACTATTTCTATCCCGTTTATCTTTTCCCTAATTAGTTTCTCATTGTTTGTCAGAACTTTGGTTTTTTTCTGGTTTATTAATCCTGCCTCCCCTCCGTAAAAGTTAATTTCATTTAGCATCCCGGCTACTTCTTCCTTCGTATTTGCAAATAGGGCAATGTCTTCTGCGAATCTGAAATTTGTGATCCTTCTTCCATTTTGTTTGCCCACTTTTCGTTTAGGTTTCTAAATATTTCCTCCAAAGCACAATTGAATAGGACAGTGAATAGTAGGTCTCCTTGTTTGACACCTTTCTTTATTTCAAGATAGTCTCCTTCGACATCGGTTCTTATTGTCGCACATCCTCCATTATATAGTTCTTTTAGTATCTCTACAAAGTTTTCCCCTCGGTACTGATGCGTCCCCTCGGTACTGATGCGATGCCCGAAAGGGTAGTTCCCGGTGCCGGAAGTGCGGTGTCTCAGGGGCCACTTTGGCATGCGTGCATCGCCATACGTCCCACCACACCATCTCTACAAAGTTATCTGGTATCCCTTGGTTCTTAAGTGCATTTAACATGTACCTATTCGTGCTTTAAAGAGTCAAATGCTTTATTGTAATCGATCAATGTGATGTATAGATCGATTTGGTATTCCAAGCTCTTTTCAATCATTTGGTTCATACCGTGTAGGTGGTCAAGTGTTGAGAAGGACCTTCTAAACCCTGCTTGCTCTATTCCTTGTTGCTTGTCTAATATGGGTTGTAGTCTTTTTTATAGAACTTTTGAAAATAATTTTGCTATAGTAGGGCTTAGGGTTATGGGACGATAGTTTTCTATTTTATGACGGTTGCCTATCTTAAATAGAATTAATATGTTGGAGATGAGTTTCCATTTTTCTGGGATAGTGCATGTTTTAGGGATTATGTTAAATAATTTTGTTATGGTGACCGCTAAATTTTCACCCCCCTTGTTTGATGTGCTTGATTGTAATTCCATTATGTCCTGGGCTTCTGTTTGGTTTCAAGTCTTTTATAGCTAATTCTATTTCCCTTTGCAAGAATTCTGGTTCCAATTTTACTTCTTTTTTCCTTGTTGGGTTGTTTTCTTTTTTTATTGTATCATCGTAAAACTCCTTGTAAAAGTTTGTAATCGCAACGTTTATTTCACTCTTAGATCTTTTCTCCTTATGGATTTTCAAAGAATGAGGTCCATTGCGTTCCTGTACTTAACTCCTTTCTCATCATTTTAATATGCTTGTTCCCTCTTAGTGTATCCTCTATTACTTTATTTGTTACAAGTTGGTTTTTTTCTCTTAATTTTATTCTAATTACTCTAGATGTTAAATTTAGTTCCAACTTTTCTTTTGGTGATTTTTAAGATCATACTTCTCTTTTTTTGTAGTATCTCAATTTCTTTGTTTATTTCTGTCACTTTCAAGTTCATTTCTTCTGTCCCTTCCTTTTTTATCGTTGATTTCTGTATTATCAATTTTCTTTTTGCAAGTAGGTTGTATATTGTATTGGTATTTTGGCTTTTAGTTGTTTTTAGTTCGGTTAGTTATCTAGTTCGTTTCTGTATAAGGTTGGGGTCATTTGATGGTGATAAGCATTATTTTTCTTCTTATACCCTTTTGTCTTATGTTTATATTTAGTGTTAATATTAGCATCCTGTGGTCTGAGTGGTATTTGAATTTGTTATCTATGTAAAAGTCTTGGCTTATGGTGTTAGGAGTATTTCTTGGAATTAGGATGTAGTCTATCAGTGTTTTATGTACATAGTTGGGAGAAATCCATGACCACCTTTTGCCCTGTCTTCTCTTGAAAAAGCTATTTACTATTTTCAAGTTATATTCTTGGCAGAATCTCATCATTCTCCATCCCTCTCGTTGCGTTTCCCATACCCAAAGTTGCCCATTGTTTTTCCCCCTTTTTGTCTTTGTCCTATTTGGCTATTCTAATCTCACATTATTATCAGGGTTTTTTTTTTGTTTTTTTTTTTCGTGTTTCCCTGTTTAAAAAATAATAATAACGACCAACTTATGTCTAATACTTGTTCTTCAGTTTTTAAGGGAAATTGAATGTGTTCTCTTCATAATTTGTAAGGTTTTCAAAGTTTATTACTCGTTGTTTATATCGTAAGAGAAACTAAATGTGTTCTTTTTAATAATCTCAGGTTTTTCAAATTTTAAGAAATCACATTCCGGTACCAAAGTATGATTTATAAGTTCGTTCCTTACTTCTAATTTAAGATAAACTGTGTTCATTCTCAAACTTCGAGGTTATCTCATATTGTTTATCCCATGTTGTTTTTCACCACTACATAAGTTATAAGCAATGAATTTTTGTTGTAGACTTGCTTATAAGTAAGTCAATTAAAATTCTTCTTCAGGGTGCAAGTCTAACTCGACTTACTCAAAACATTCTTCATCTTCGCTACCTGTGAGTCGCATAGAAATATTGCACTTCGTTTATTTCTCCGATAGAAATTCTGAAATTTCCTTGCCCTTTAATAACAAAGACAGCAACTTTGTAAAATTTGAATCCTTTGTCCCTCAACATGTACAGAACGCATCAAATAAGTTAAATATCGAGGAGAAATGAGTTAATTCATTGATTTTTGCAATTTTTCGACGCTAAACAAATGGGGATATAAGTATGGCCATATTTCCAGAAAATTCTTTTAATTTGGTCATCCGAGCCTTGTTTTTTGTCTCGGCCACAGATAACAGAGAATTTAGTTTCATACACAATCAAGCAGATATTTTGAAAGTAGATAGACTCTACTACACATTCCAGGCTTAACGTCTTGGGGGGGGGGAAGAGCGTGACGGAGAGATTCTTGCTTAGGGTGGCCATATTACCCTTCGGTACCTTACCTAGTCCGACCATGAGCCCAGCACGTTTTCAATCAAGCCCTAGTAGAAGCCATCAGCGTACTTACCGGAGGCGTACCTTATCAGTGTTTTGCTGATTTTTATGCACTGGCCATTCGCCGGTGCATTTCCATCTGCTTTTTTATTCAAGCCTTCACATTTGGTTTTATGACGCTTTATGCTACGGGAAGATACGCTTGGACGTTACCAATTCCTTTGTTATGCACTCCTTCCCCTACTTATCTGCAGTCACCAATGTACTACTGGTTTGAGTAATTCACATTGAATGTCAGCGGTGATTTAGTGAGTAACTGTCTCTTAGTTGTAACTGTAGTAGTTGCTTGAACTGCAGAACATTAATATCACTTCAGTCTGCAGTAGTTCTTTACTGCTCACCAATAAAGCATTAAAAGTTTGTAGTGAACTACTAACGCTTATTAGTAACTTTAGTAGACATATATAGAGCATAAGCAGTGCTCAAAAAGACTTGAATAGTTCACTACTGCCGGTTCTAGTAATGAAGTAGGTACTGCTCGTTCTCATGGAACTCCTCATCCTCGTTAATATAATGAACTATTGCTTGCTGGTAATGCGCTATTACCAATGGTTCAGTGCAATATTAAGGAACAGCAGCGAACTACTAGAGGATATTAGGGCCAATTACTGTCAAGTAGTTAATTTGCGAATGAACATGATTACATAATATGCGATACCTAATCCTAATATAAATTGACATGACCATGCTAATAACTTTGCTCGGATATCAGAGCTTCTTACCTCCAACAAGTTTTGCTTTTAATTTCAACAAGCTATTGAGCTATTTACCCATTGCAAGAGAGCGTTTGCAGAACATAGAACACAAAGAGCAGAAGAGTCAGGAAGGTCGAACGATCACAAAAATGAATATCCACTAGATATCAGTAATTTATACAATCAGTACCAATAAACACATAACAATTAGCAGCTATTCGGTAGTTGCTTGTAATAGGTAACTGCTTGAAATTATTGGACAGTATTTTCAACATTTCTAAGAGCTTACGAGGGGCATTTCATAAGTCTTGCACACTACCTCTACGCCCTCTTCAGAATAACGCTGGAAACAAAAATCATCTCCTGAACACGTTAGTGTGATTATTTTTACATTTCCGTGCTGCAGTGCGTTTCCAGTGTTCGTTTAAGTAAACATGTTTTCGCGCTCAGGTCGGTTTACGAAAATGGAGCAACGTGCGTTCATTAAAATCAAGACGTTTCGAGGTCTCAACCCAACAGAAATTCATAGATCGTTGGAAAATGTTTGTAGTAAAGACACTGTCGATCGTAGTACCATTTCTCGTTGGCGCATAGAATTTTTGAGCGGTAGGGACTCCATCCTGGACACCCCCAGGAGCGGCAGACCCAGCACTGTGTACGACAACACTAACGCGTCCATTGTGGCAGAAATTTTGGTCTGCCATCGAGTCCCAGTTGGTACTACAGTCAATGGTGATACATACCGAGACTTTTTAGTCAAAAAGTTACTGCCGAAAGTGCGTCAATTGCGTCCGCAGCTGCTTGAAACAGGGGTGCTCATTCTGCATGACAACGCAAGACCTCATTTACATGCCAGCGTGAAGACGTATCTCGAAAAATGACAGTGGGAAACGCTTCCCCACCTCGCTTATTCGCCGGATATGAGTCCCCTAGACTTCGACCTATTCTGCAAGTTGAAAGAACCGATGCGGGGAATTCGCTATCCTTCTCTAAAGGAGCTGAACATGGCAGTGACTCGACGTATCAGAGAGCTCCACTCCACGCGCGCGTTAAATGGCATCGCGCGACTCCCAACGCGCTGGGAAGAAATTATTGAAAGCGGGGGGGGGGGACTGTATTGAACGCATGTAATTTTATTTATTTGATTATTAATAAACTTAAAAAAAAAATAGTGTGCACTATTTAGGAAATGCCCCTCGTACTTAAAACTATCAGTCAGTAGTTTTCAGTAATAATGTTGACAAGTTGTAACATCAGCGTTACAAGTTACTACTGGAAACTATACTACTTAGTAATTTTCACACCATGAAAGAAGCTGTGGTCATGCGGCTAGCGGTTGCATTGCCAACACCACTGCTAATGCAGAGTTGTGCAAAATGCATAAAGAGTGGTCGTTGAAAAAATCTCAGTGGCCGGGAACATGGCACTAGACTGTTAATCTCACTGCCACAGAGTTTTGCTACTTCCACTGCCAACTTACTGCCAATTACACTGGCTATGCATCCATTCCTGTACTGCTAACCCATTGCCAGCTCACACGCGACCAGCTTACAGCCACATATGCTGGTCATGCGGCTACTGATTACTGCCCACCCGTGGCCAGTTCACTGCCACACAATGCTAGTCGTGCAGAAGGACTCTAATAGCACCACCTTATCGTCCGAAATTTATTGTAAATAATTATTAGTTCTTCCACTTACAATGATTCATGACTATACGGGGAAAATGACAGAAGTTGAATAATTAATTTAACGTATCATTTTTTTTTCTTTCATCTGAATTGTATCGACAATGAGTGAAAATCAGGCCTAAAAAATGTAACCAAACTGTTTACGACATATGGACACGAAATGGCTTACATGCGGTGAACCGTTGGCCAGCTATTTATGAACATATTCCAAGTTTTCGTAGGTAGTATACCTTGCGATGAATACCAGTTCCTAGGATTACTCTTTAAAGGGTACCCTATCCTTATGCGTGTTTTTTCAACGGGTTAAATAACGGGGTTAAAAAGGAATAATTATAGTGTCTACAACTGGCGTTATTAAAATTCGATTGGTCGAAATAACGCGGCAGTGTAATTTCTTTGACACGAAATTATACGGTTTCGCTCTTATTATCATTAATAAAATATCGGGGGACGTTTTCTCGGGGTTATTTTCGAGTTCGCGTGCACTCCACACTTTCACGCAACATACATATATTCTATACTTCTGTTTTCTTCTTTTTCGTTCTCCTGTTTCCTCTCTCTCTCTCTCTCTCTCTCTCTCTCTCTCTCTCTCTCTCTCTCTCTCTCTCTCTCTCTCTCTCTCTCTCTCTCTCTCTCTCTCTCTCTCTTCTCCTCTACTTTTGGACGAGAGCTAATACAACTAATTTACAAACTGTCAGATATAGTTGTTACGAGTCTATACGCTCACTGCTCATTTACTTCAAGAATGTTCAAGCCACGTGCTTCGGACCTTGGGCGTTGAAGCTATCGGAAAAATAACACAAAAGTATTTCTTCTTCTTGAATGTACAGATGTGCATATACAGATGTCGAAAATTGAACCAACTGACCAGAACAAAATTTCTAGTTCAAAGAACACTAAAAGTAATGCTAGTTGTCATTGTCGTTCTTTTTTCTGCTTCTGTATTGACCACGAATTTCAAATGAAACCGTGAATATCTTTACCGGTTTCCCAGTTCGTAAATTGAAATCCAATATCAATTTGGAAAACTTGGGCACAGTGAGCGAACACACTCCAAAACCCGTTTACACATCCCAATATTTTGAATCAAGGGCGTGTTCCTCCCTGTTTTTCGAACACATAAAGAAGTGAGTCCTTGCGTCCCCCGAGGCTTGTTTAATCTTCCTCTTGCTCATAAAAATTTGTATTTAAAAAAAAAAAGAACGCAAAAATTCGCCTATTCTGGTTCAGGTAAAAATGTTTGAAAATGTATCCACAGTTGAACTTTATTCTGAAACCTTGTTTTCTTGGATGAAAGGGAAATTTTTTTCTACCTTCGGTCAGGGCTTTCGAGAGTCAGAGCGTAGTCTTAGCAGATATTGATTCTTTATATGTACGTTTAGATAAACCTAAAACGAGTTGGTATAAGTCGTCACCGAGTTGTGCTATTATCTGTAAGGTCTCATTGAAATGCTGATGAATCTTGTCAGAATTTCAAAGAATCTCGATGGACGAAACTACGCCTTACAGCGTTTTGAGGAACCTTCTAATATCCCAGACAGACTTAAAAAATAAAACCAATTACTAAAGATCCAACAACAGAATTCTGAAAGGTTTCAACAGAGTTTAGAGTCTTGGACAAAGTATCGAAAATGAAGATTTACCGTGCTACTAATTTTGGATATTTTGTCCAGGTATTTTTTTCTGGCTCTAGTCAGCTCGTGATGGTCTATTGTCTCCTTCAATTTCACGATATGTCCCTATAGGCTTCCATCTTCCTTCCCCGCCCGCCACTTCGACAACACACCCAAGACGGGAGGATCGCTCCAAGTGTAGGGGGTCGCCTTCATGGCCAACCGGTTATCACAAATGACAGGAGATATACGTAAAATCCTATTTTACTTGAAGTAGGCACAGATGCTCAAATCAGGACCTGATCGAAAATCGAATGAAATAAGCACTCAATTAGCGACCCAGAAAGCACCCATTTCGATTCCAAAGTTATCTAATTTTCTAAGTTCAATCAACATTGGCCACTGAAATTTGGATTCTGGGGCATACAGTGGCTGAATCAATACACTTGATGTAATATCCAAAAGAAATCCTCATAATTTTTTTTTTATCACAGTCATTCTATTTGAAATTCCAAAATTGGTGTTTCAGTTGAGCTTTCTTCTATATTATGAGAAATAAAGACATTTTTTGTCAGGAAAAAAAATCTAGACCTTCTTTTTTGTTTCGCGTCAACCTGATTTCGTGAAGTAAATAATAAAATGAATCAATAAATAAAAATGATGGCAGAGGCAATTTGTGATACATCCTGTACAGTGTATACCATTATTACAGATTCAGATATCTATTTTTGGTATTCACTTGACTTATTCTACTACATAACCCAAAATCCACAAAAATTAACTTATAAATTCAATTTAGAAAATCATCATCGAAATTTCAGCAATTTTTCGAACCTATAATCATAAGCTACTTAAAAAGAAATTAACAAATAATTCCGACAATTTGTTAAATGTAGGTATACACGTTATTCTCCACGATTTCGAAAAATGGGCAGGCTACCCTCCCTCACTCCCTAAGGTTAGCCCTTTCTTTCAACAGGGAGCAAGAATTTGAAATAGGCCAGCGAAAAAGAAGAAACTTTTCAGCTATTTTAACAAACAAAAATATCTTGTAAATTTCGTCTCGGAAATCTTTCAAGGCGTCTTGTTATCAGCTTAGCGAATGGGTGAGATAAACTTCATTTTGAAAATTTTCTCGGAAATTGTTTGAAGTTATTTAAACTAAATCTCAAAAAAAAATTGAGATCCAGGGTAATCTGTGCCTCACAAAGGTACAAGTTCAGCTTTTTCGGTTAAAATTGACCATATGAATGAAAAATACTGAAAATTTTTTTACCGATTTTGATAAATCCCTAAGTTGATTAGAGCGCGCATGAGGGAATCCTAAACTAGTGAACGACGAAATAAAGAATTTGCAATAAATTCAGACGCAACAGAGAAGCTGAAATTTAGCGCAATAATTATCATACCTAATTTTTAATAAAATTACTAAATTTGTAATTTCTTTTTAATTAGTTCTCTAGTTACCTTTTTTCATTTTTAGATCATATTTTCCCCAAATTTCTCTCTTTCAAAGTATGATTTCATGAATTTTCAAAATTTTTCCGGATTATAAATTCTCTGCTCTCTATTTGGTACTGTAAAGCCCGACTGCCTATATTGATCAGAGAACACAAACTGAAATTTCAAACGTTTGCACAGCGAAAAAAGTCACAAAACCCAAAAACTATTCAGTAAAGCGAACCTTATTTGTAAAATTTTCTCGAGAAACTGCTCCCACCCCCAGAACGTGTTCCAAATAATTTTAAAAAATCTCATAAAAATATGAGCTTGATCAAATAATATTAACCGGTGTCCCTTGGGGATCGACGTTCAATTTTTTCGGTCAGAATTGGCTAATTTCATGATAAATACCTAAATATAAAAAAATTACCGATTTAGACGAAACTCGAGTGACTTAACTAAAATCAGTACACGAGTATATTATGCATTCAAAATTTTATCCGCTTATATTCACCAGTGTTACCGTTACAGCGTTCAAATGTTGAAAAAATTTTGGGATGGGAAGATTATAAATGATACTTTAAAGCTACCCAAATTTTTGGGATACACTATATCCCTGTACTCTTATTCCGACTCCACTGCCCCCTGATCCAGTTCTGTTTTGTGAGAAAGAAGTTCTTGCATTTTTTTTTCTTCAAATTTTCGCATTAATATTAACTCTGCGTCAAAGACTCGAGGCTTGACCTTGGATTTACATGAAGATTTTTGCCGAATCATCTTATTACCCCATAACTACCGTACCAAAAATGGAGATGGTCATCACTAACAAATCCTGAAAGATATTGAAAAAATCCTTATAACCTTGTAAGCAATGTTAAATTTCAAGCTAATGGCGGCACGAGTTGTATTATTCAAAATGTCTGAAAAAATTCAAGAATTCCTTTTTCACGATGTGAAATAAGATTAAGAACGAGAAAAATAATTTCCTTTCAGTTGAATATTATAAACATCTAAGAGACAAGAGAGGCCGAACTGGTTCGGTAAATTCTGGGAGCTTCTCGAAAGCACTGTGACAACAAACGTCTCTTTTCATTCTTCAATGTAAACTATTTACTTTCTATAGCCAAAAATTGAATTCTGGTTTTTGTTATGGTTCACAAATGTCCAACATTTAAATTGGAAGGTGAAATTTTGTCTGAATTCTCGAAGAAAATCAGCTCATTTAGTCGATTCTAAATTTTTTTAGTTTCAAAAGAAAATGTTCATATCAAAATACACATTTTGGCATTCCTTACCGACTCAAAGCCTCAAACAATATCTTGGGTGTCTCTGAGAGTCGAATGGGTGAGATCCTGAGCAGGGACGGAGACCAGATCGGTAAAAGGACACGACGCTGTCTTACAATTCACAAAACAACTGCCAAGAAGCTTTGAAGAAAATTTCAAATTGGAAAGGAAAAAGTAGTAGCAAGAATAAAGCAACTGTTTTCATTTCTGCACTTTGTATACGTGATTTTATTGTTTGGTTGTTTTGTCTCAGTAATTTTCTGTCTGTAACAAAGTCGATTAGTGTCGTTTTGCAAAAAATAAATGGATTTGTCGAAAGCTTCTGAATTAATAGATTCGG
Organism: Acanthococcus lagerstroemiae; assembly: GCA_031841125.1. Taxonomy (NCBI): domain Eukaryota; kingdom Metazoa; phylum Arthropoda; class Insecta; order Hemiptera; family Eriococcidae; genus Acanthococcus; species Acanthococcus lagerstroemiae. Next base: position 33,587,083 of record CM063108.1, on the reverse strand, counting down.
TGATTCAAACTCTGAAAAGGAGACGCAGTGATATGGAAAATTATTTCTGTAATGTGTAAAAAAATGTTTGCGGGTGATGTAAACCCGGGGGAGTTAGGCCAGGGGGTATAATATAAAATACTTTATTAATTTCGAGTATGCTGTAGAAGAGAAACTGACCTAAGACTAACTTCGACAAGTCCTGAAGAAATTACACTAAGAGTAAGACAACGATGTATATTAAAATGATTCTACATGAGACTACTTAATCTAGGATGGTCTCGCTGCGATGTAGGTGGACCCTGGCTCGACATAGCGGACGCTATTTACCTGTAGTTCAGCAGAAGAAGACACGGCTGAGTATTAAGTTCCCTGACTAACTCCCTATTTCTGGTCGTTGATTGAAAACTACTTAAAAAACTGATACCTATCAAGTATTATCAGAATCTGTATATAAGTCGGTGGCTTAGTGTGAAAAGGTGCTATCTGCATTCTTTTCTCAAAGTGACTTGTTGGTATCGTTGGATTACAAGATACCACATGGTAAATGATAAAATATTGCCTCAGTTTCCCAGGAAACGCAAAAACAAAATGGGTTCAAAATACATTGCTAACAAAATTCATCACATGAAAAGTTGTAAGAAAAGAAAAGTGGAATGTTTTCATCTCTGAAATGTATTTCTAGTTGAATGTTGAAGCATTGTTACACTATTTGTTTACTTAAACTCATTTTTAACTGATGCGTCATGGTTGCTTCAAACTCTTTAAACCACTCGCTTGTAATTTTTTTTTTTCTTTTGCAGATAACACCTTTTTTCACTAACCCAACGAAGTATTAGTGTCCCTCTTCAGTTCTCTTGGGTTAAATGTATTCGAAATAAAATTGATCAGTTACGGAAATTCTGTACATCTAAATCTGGACTGAGTCCCCCTCCCCCTAGAATTTCCTTGTGGATCCGTCCCTGCGGGGGTTTCACTCCATCGACAAAATTTCAGCATGCGTAATGCCGATTACAACGAGATGTATATGCACTATTGGATATTTGGCTATCATTCGCCGCAGGAATTGGGGGTAGGTTGTAGTACTTATCACTTACCCAGTTGCCTTACATTTTGTTTCTTCTGGCGTCTTGTTATGCTCCCGTGGAGTACACGTGATTTCATTTCATTTAAATCGGTTTTTCTTCTCCGAAAAAGAGGCCCAGATTTCTGTGAACCATGAACTCATAAAATTATGGCAATGCAAGTTGCATGATAAGAACATAGGAACACGTGCTCCTGTTTTGGATCCTGGAAATATTTTTCGAAGCTAGTGCTTCGTAATAAAAACCGACTGTTAATTTGCGAAAAATGCTCGTCTTGAACGCGACCGCAACGTATACGTATTTGCCGAACGTCCCGAAAGTAACCCAGATCGTATGTAAAAAATATTCGGTAGATATCCCGAATGACAATTCCCTATTAACTACAAAGGCTAACAAGTAGTTCCGTCCCTCGTCTCGTTTCGGTTCAATAGGGCACCTACCGTATAATTGTTTACTTTCCATTAGAGAAACAAGATTCTATGTAAACAATTGGTATTTGTTTAACATACCCCTCGTTCCCGACTGCCTACACCTTTCACGGTGCTCTCTTTGTAGGTACTTCCAATTAGACTCCCTATTAGTATTAATATAATTATACGACGAGTTTCCTCTCTCCCACGAGGACGCCAAATGAAAATCTCATGACGAATCAAAGAAAATAAATTTCAGTTCCTTGCCGCGCCGCTGCGCTGAAAAACGAATATCGTTAAACTTTTGCGTCGAGTGCGAACGGTGCTTGTCAACGTTTTTTGCAAGCTGAAGAAACGAAGGTTTCGTGCTATGTAAGTTCAACTTGCAAAAGCAAATATACTGAATGATGCAGCACAACACGTTTAATGCCGAATGAAAACCGAAATTATATGAATCCCGGCAATACCTGCGAATTTTGGCACGAAATTGTCCAGGGCCGGCGATCTTTTATTTTCTCACCCGGTGCAAATATAAAACTTCTAAATAAGGAACCCTGGACCGCCACCCCTCCCCAAAGAAAATTGAAACAAAAAACATCCAATAAGTACCGATCAGTTTTTAAAAAAATTCAATTTCTAAAAAATGTGGATTTTTCCACCTGGTGCACGTGTGCCAGTGCGACTGGACTTTCGCCAGCCCTGAAAATGTCGATACCAATACTAGAACCAGTTTTCAGTAAGTACATAAATACCGAGTTTGTGTAAAGAACAGACTTCGACGTGAAAGTTGGAATCTAAACGTGTTTACCCCGGTTCGACATCTATACAGTACAAGGGAAATTGGAGAAAGAATTTCAAGTGAATTTGGTGGAGGAGATTACCTCAATTAAGACATTATGTACAGAGACCAATATGAACATGGAGGCTGTCATGAAAGAAGTAGAAATACTAAAGAAGGAGAACAAAACAATAGAAGAAGAGTTAAAAAGAATCAAAGAAGAAAATCAAGCCTTAACTTTATGCAAATTGATGAAAAATAGGAGGGGAAAACCACAACGATATTGCGCAAATGAAGGTGGGATAGGCAGGTAAAAAGATGTAATGACTTTGCGCATCACATTTCCCTTCTCACTTACAACAGGTTTAGGACTGTCTACAGGAAGCAGGCGTGATTAAGAATGTGTGCATCAGCTTCATTGAAATTAAATCTTTTTGGGTTGGTAACTGTACCCCACTAGTTTCTGGTACCGTAACCGGTCTACATAATTAAATCTTTCTGAGTTGGCAACTGCACCCTACTAGTTTCAGGTACCGCAACCGGTCTATATTTTGCGTATACGATTCGTAGGTGTCCATTAACTTTCTGATGGGGGTAGTAACTTTCGTCGCTCGGCGCCCTATCGAGTTATTCATGATCGAGTTAATTTTCAGCTCACTTTCATTTTTGATACCAAGAATAGCGTCGATAACTAAGTTGCATGTACTCAGTTTATCGAAGAATTAAGTCATGAATACGTATCTGTAGTCTTGAAAGTTTGTTTTGCGCAATATCATTGTCTTCTTATAGCCAGTTAAGGTTCCCTTCGTTTGCGCAAAAACATTCTCTTATTTGCAGAAAATCATGCCAAATTCAGGAAATTTGCGCAAAGTCGTTTTTCCTGCTTGATTTAGCGGAGCAATAGAGCAGAAAAGGTAATATTATTATGATAAATGGAGTAACAACTGAAAAAGAAGAGAACACAAAAGACATAGTTAGAAAAGTTGCAGAAAAACTGGGAGTGAACATAGAAGAGCACGACATCTTTGCTGCCCATAGACTCTCCCATCCAACAAGAAAATCCAGCCTATAATTGCTCGTTTAAATAGCAATGACAAGAAACGGGAGATGATTGAAACTTCCATACGCAAGAAGCTGAATGGCAGAGAACTTGGATTCCGATCTTCTCTCCCTATCCTAGTGGATGAGCATCTTACAAAGCAGACAATAGAACTGCTAAGTACAGTTAAGAACCTCCGGGACTAAGGCAGACTGGCTTTCGCCTGGTGCAGTGATGGCAAGGTAATGATACGAGAAATAGAGAGTAGCCCAGCAAAAGGAATTAAGGCTCTATCTCAATTGGAGACTTACAAGACGGCAGAGAGAAGACCTATAGAAGACCTGGGGAAGCAGCAACCACTTTATGCTCCATCCAAAGAGCAGCAGTCGGAGGAAAACCAACGTTCAACTAGAAATAGAAGCCAGAGCCGCAGCAGACATCACTAACAAACACTCGATTAATTCAAAAAACCTAATGTAAATAAGGCTAAATATAAGTGAACTGTAAGCGGAACTCAGCCTTGCTCAGCCACCTCTAGGCTGCGCGGGTAAGAACGACCAACCTCCCTCATCAGAGAAACCCGCTCACGTAGCAAAGGTAATAAACAACATAAATACCAACATAAATAATAATAACGGTGGTAATAATAATAGTGGTAGTAGTAGTAGTAATGGTGTGGTGGGACGTATGGCGATGCACGCATGCCAAAGTTGCCCCTATGACATCGCATCCCCGGCATCGGAAACTACCCATTCGGGCATCGCATCAGTGGCCGAGCCCGAGCCCCAATTTCTCCGTGCCGGAACGGTGCGCACGTTCTGCCAGGGCCATCATGGGGTGTGGAATAATTTATTACGAGCAGAGTAAATATTGATTATCAAATATTAATATTAATTAGATATTTACACGTAAATAAATTGACTCTACTATGAGCAGTCAGTAAGTCCATCGCGGACAGTGGACCACTAAGGTGAAACGAACGATCAGAGAAGCCACGAGCCTCGAGCAATTGACTCTCCTGTGAGAAGTCAGTTATGTCCATCGGGGACAAGGTACCACTAAAGGTAGAGCAGCCATTTTGAGAATTATCGTAATTCTCTTACGAGGGGCCCACGAGAAGGGCAAAATTATTCTTTCTCAAATTTGGAGGACCGTCTTCCTCAATAACATAACCAAGAAGGGTAGAAGACTCATGTAACACAATTTGTAAAATAAATACGCCAGTTAATAAACGGATAAATAAATAACTATCTGACATTTATGACTGATGGCAATTTTATATGTTGCCATTAGGAAACTGAAGATTCCAGAACCTACCGCAGGAGTTTGAGCTAGTAGATTTATGTTATCGCAAGAGATTTGTTTAGATTAACTAGTTATGTTCTATTCCAATAAATTCTGTTAATGGATTTTTTCGTCCTTAATTGTGAGCAATGATGAGAGCGACTTATTAAATTTTCCACTGCGCAATAATCCTTAAATTGGTTGGAATAATTTTTCCCTCGGTGGGAGATTATTAAAATATTAATATTTAAATTAATATTAATATAGATGTCCCTCCGGTCACTGACGCGATACTCGAAAGGGTAGTTCCCGTGGCCGGGGGTGCGGTGTCATAGGGGCCACTTTGGCATGCGTGCATCGCCATACGTTCCACCACACCAATATTAATATTTGATAGTCAATATTTACTCTGCTCGTAATAAATTATTCCACATGTGGTTCTTTACTGACCGAGGTCCGCGCTCCCTGAGCGCTCGCCTGGAATTCAGGTCCCCCACAGGCGGACGCACTGCCTCTTCACTCTCTGCTCAGCTCCAGCCCTTGCCTACGGGCGAGCTCTCGACCACTCTGTCTCATGGCCGAAATGAAGGCCGACACCTGGTTCCATCCGCTTCGGCTCCTCAGCATCTCCGGGACCAGAGTATCCGGCGCAAAACGGTCGATCACGCCGTCTCCGGGATCGGTCGGTACTGCCACATGCCTCTCCTGCTCCCAGGCCTCGCACTCGAATAGTGTGTGCCATGGTGTATCCTCTGCTCCTCGACCGCAGTGCGTGCACTCAACGCACGGCGTTATCCCCATCCGGTGCAGGTACGTGCCGAAACACCCGTGACCGCTCAAGATCTGGGTCAGGTGGAAGTTCAGACTACCGTGCTTCCTACCCATCCCCAGGTCGAGAACACGAATCAGCCCTCTAGTCCATTCGCCTTTGGAAGGGTAGTAGTAGTAATCATTATTAATAATAATAATAATCGATGATGATAGTGGGACGTATGGCGATGCACGCATACCAAATTGGCCCCGGGACACAGCACCCCCTATCCCGGAAATGTCCCGAATGGGCCTGCGTCAGGATAGGGAGGATCGCTTCAAGGTAGCCCCTGCTACTCCCATTTCTTCTTTCGCCTCTTCACGGCGGCGAATCTACTGGAGCAGGGAAATTGACCGCGAATAATTGACCGCAGATGATAATCGACTGCAAAGGAAAGTTGACCGCAAGCTAACAAATTCACCGCAGCGAATCTTGTTACTTTACTTTACACCGTATAAAATGAAAATGAAAAGGTAAAATATGTAGTTTGAAATACAGATAACTCGCGTTAAGTTCACAATGCCCCTTGAATTCGTTCGTTCTGAAAAAAGTCTTGAAATTAGAGCATGATGGTTTCCTATTTTATAAAGATCGAATAACTGACGATGGGGTAACCCAGTGGGTTTGTGTACGTTACCGCAGGGAGAAAGGTTACTGTCGATGTCGAGTACACACGGAGAATGATGAAGTGGCACGAACTGTAAATAAGCACAATCATATTGCGAAGGCAGCAAACGTTGAGGCCGAAAAACTGAAAAATAAAATTCGCGAGGCAGCAGTCAATAGTACTCAGGGTCCATAAAATGTACTGGCTCAATGTTTATCTGAAGCGTCTCAGTCAGCTGTTACTCAACTTCCACGTTTAGATCATTTGAAGAGGACCATTAATCACAGACGCAGAACAATTACGAAGTATCCAACCATGCCTGCGCATCGCAAAGATCTCGTTTTCCCTGCCCTCCCCGTGATGGCTTCTGGGTAACGCTAATATGCTTACAGAAAAAAAACCCTGATGTCACTCGCAGTCAATTTTCATCTGCGACCAATTATTCGCGGTCAATTTTCATGGACCCACATCTACGGCGTCTTATTCTTCTTCTTCGCTGTCGAGTTGCGCCGGGTCGTCTTCTTCCTCAATTGTTGAGCGACATCCTCGTCGTCATTGTCATTGATGTCGTCGTTGTCGTCGTCGTCGACATTGGTGGGATGGCGAGTGCCGGCATAGGTTGCTTTGTCCGCTGCCTTTGTCTTTTGCCACGCCAGTATCATCTTGCGGCCCAACGTCTTCTTGACAAAGGCAGCTGTCTAATCCCATCCTGTTCTACTCTTCAGCATTGTCGGGACCAGGTTCTCCGGTGTAAGCGGCGGCTCAATGCCCGCGTTTCGAAAGGCGGCCGCCGCTTCTTCCCTTTCTTGGTCGAATGCCGGACACTCGAACAAGGTGTGCCAGACATCATCATCTCACCCTCCTGCAGCGCAGTAGAAACACCGCGGGCTCTTTGCTATGCCCATCCGGTGCAGGTACTTGTTGAAGACACCATGGCCGCTCATCACCTGCGTGAGGTAGAAGTTCAGCTGGCCATGGCGTCTGCCCAACCACACGTTGAAGTCGCGTACTAGCAGACGGGTTCACTCTCTCTTGGTACTGCGGGAGAGCCGCTTTTCCCACATGCGGAGCGTGGATCGCCTAATATCCCGCTTGACCCGTATCGCCGCACTGGTCTTCGGTGGCATCTTTCGCGTCGCGCTGTATACCCTCTTCTGCTCGTCCGCTAGTAACTCCACTGGCGGTATACCTGCTAGCAGGCAATCTGCCTCTGTGGAGACAGTGCAATAGGCACTGAACACCTCAATGTAGCCTTCCGTTGGACTCTTACCAGATCAGTTCTTATGTACTCCCTGGCACCGATGGCGTCAGACCAGATTGGAACCCCATATAGGAGGACTGACTTGGCGACGTTCGCCAGCAGCTTACGTTTCTTTTCTGTCGGCCACCCTAGGTTCGACATGAGTCAGCTTAGTCCGGCTACGACTCTCTCCGCTTTCTGCGCAGTCCTCTTCGCGTGTTCTCTGAACGACAGCTTCTCGTCGAACCACTGCCCGGGGTACTTCAGGGCTGTATAGAGCACAATCTCCGCTCTTTTTAGGCGAAATAAAGGGTGGTTGTACCATCGAAGGCATGTAAACAACACCGCTTCTGTCTTCTCGGCTGCTAGGCACAGCCCTGCCAATTCGATCCGACGGGTCATTGCCTCCAGTCCCGCGTTCACCTTGCTTTCAAGTGTGGCTATGTCGTCTTCGACTGCGACCACCAGGATGTCATCGGCATAGTAGATAATGTTCACCCCTGGTAGTATCTCTGCTCGCAAGATGCCGTCAAACGCGATGTTCTACAGGAGTAGACCAAGAACTGATCCCTGCGGAACATCGCACGACATCTCCCGCTGCACCACACCCGTAGCGGTTTCCGCGAGAATTAGCCGACCACGGAAGTGAATGAATGAATGAATGAAACCTTTTTATTTAGTGGTACATTTGTTACAGTGTTTGATTATTTTAATATATTTTTATATATTTGTCTTTTTTTTTGCCTGTACTGAATGTACCCCCGGCCCATAATAGGCGAAGGTTCCCCTCAGCCTTTCCCATTCCCTTCTGTCTTGGGCAGTGCGGTGGAACAATTTGTTTTGCAGGAATTTGTCGACTTCATCCCTCCACCTAGTTCTCTGTTTGCCACATTTGCAGCTTTTGTGGCATAGGGACCAAAATGTTGCTCTGTACGTCCATTTATTTGTAGGTGTTCTCGCTACATGACCCGCCCACGACCATTTTAAATTTCTAATTGTCTGTAAACAGTTTTTCATTTCTGGCAGTTTTTTAGTTATATTTTTGATACTTATGCGGTCTTTTCTTTTAATTTTTAAAATGGATCTCATCATTGAATTTTGAGTGGTTTGTATGATTTTTTCCAATTTTTTGTTTAGGGCCCAGGTGGGTGAGCCGTACGTTAGGACTGGAGCTACACACATGTTGAATATCTCACTTTTGTATGTATTTTTGAATTTTCCTTTAAAAATGTTTTTTAGGGACCAAAATTTTTTCCATGCCAAAGTAGCTCTTCTATTTATTTATTTCTCCATTTTATTTTCGAGAGAGATTGTTTGTCCCAAGTATATTATTTCCGATACGAGTTCCATTTCTTTGTTTTCAATCTTAATTTTTTTTTTTTGGGGGGGGGGGGTTGGTGGCTGTTGATATTATTTTGGATTTATTAAATTTATTGTAAGACCTGCCTCCCTTCCTTGTTTGTTTAGATCGTTTATCATTTCCTCGAGCTCGCCTGTTGATTCTGTTATTAATGCGATATCGTCCGCAAATCTTAAATTTGAAATTTTCGCACCGTTCATCGTTAGTCCATTTTCCTCCCAGTTTAATTTTTTAAAGACTTCTTCTAAAGCCGCGATAAATAGGAGGGGGGATAGGGGGTCGCCCTGCCTTACTCCTCTGTTCATATTGAAGTACTCCCCAATTGTATCTGTTATAATTCGGCTTTGTGAATCTGAGTATATTTCTTCAACTACATTTATTAATTGTTTTGGAGCCCCTGAGATTTAAGCGTTTGTAGGATATATCGATGTTCTAGCGAATCAAAAGCCTTGTTGTAATCTATAAATGCTATATGTATGTCTTGGCCATATTCTTGTGATTTTTCTAATATTTGGTTTAAGGTATGAAGATGGTCCAGGGTTGAGTATTTTTTTCTAAATCCGGCTTGATTTGGAGGTTCCAGAAAGTTTCTTAGCCTCATTTCTATTAATTTTGTAAAGATTTTGGAGATCGTAGGAGATAGGCTGATAGGTCTGTAATTTCCAATTTGATGGCGATCGCCCTTTTTAAAAAGGAGGATGACATCCCCTAGTTCCCAGTTTTTGGGTACTTTACCCGTTAGCAAGATTTTATTGAAGAGCGATGTTAGTACTTTTATCATTTCCTCCCGGCCGTATATTATGTGTTCATTTTGGATACCGTCGTTACCTGGTGTTTTATTTATTATTTTCAGATTTTTTACAACGTATTCTATTTCAGACAATAGAAAGGGTGGTTCATTTTCGTTTACGCCGTTTATTGGGCTGGTCATGTTAGCTGGTCTTGTTTTTTCTTTTGACGAATAGAGATCTTTGTAAAATTCGGTGGCTATTTCGTTTATTTGTCTCCGATCATACACTTTATCACCTTGTTTATTTATAAGATATGTTGTTAGTTGGGAGCCTAATGCTAGATTTCGATTTAATTTTTTCATATTCTTTGTGTTTTTCAAAGCATTGCTAATCAGTTCTGTTTTCCACCTCTCTTCTTTCTCTCTTTGAATACTTTTTATCTTTTTTGAGACCATATTTAGCTCTACCTTATCCTTGTTGCTTTTATTTTTCTTGTTAAGAAGCCTTCTCCTTATCTCCCATAAGCCATCTAAGATTTCTTTTTGCTTTTTTATACTTTCGTTTTGTGTTTGACTATCTTTTTTGCTTTCATTTGAGCTTTCTATTATGGCCTTACAGAGAGCAGAATATTGATCTTCTATGCTTTGCCATTTCATTTTTTCTAATGTTTTCAGGGCTGTGGTTATGTTTTCTCGAAAGCTTTCTATATTGTTTATAGCTAAGCTTTTTGTTCCGGGTTTTTTGTAAGGGTATGATTTGGGCAACCTTAGCCTGATACTTATAAGCCTATGATCGGAGACAAATTTGAATTTTTTGCTACCTCAAAGTTTATTATATCTTTACTTTTTGTAGGTGTAAGGACGAAGTCGATTTGATTCCTGTATTCTTGGTTTTAGCTGACCCAGGTCCATCTTCTTTTTTTATTGAAAAAACCATTTATGATTTTTAGGTCAAATTCTTGGCAGAATTTGATTAGTTCCCCCCCCCCGCTATTTCGCTTACCGTAGTTATATTTGCCTAGTATGTGTCTTTCTTCCACTTTACTTCTACCTATTTGGCTATTTAAATCTCCCAAAATTATTATTTCTGCCTTTTTTTGTTCCATTTCGTGGTAGGTTTGCCCTAACAGTTCGTAAAATTCATCTATTTCCTCCTCCGAGGACGAGCAAGTGGGGGCGTAGACCTGGATCAGCACCAATATCTTCTTTTGGATTTCCAGTTTTAGTATTGCTATCCTATCCGACATTCCTCTCATTTCTAAGATATTATTTTTGAGTTTTGGGTTTATTAGGAATCCCACCCCCCTTTGACCTTGGTGGCTATCGGTGTAAAAGAAGGTGTTTTTATTCTTTGTTTGATAAATCTTTTCTTGTTTTCTTCTTACCTCCGATATCCCCAGTATGTCTAACCCGGCTTCCCCCATTGCCTTTTCAAAAGGTTTTTAGATTTTCTGGTGCCATGAGTGTTCTAACGTTCATTGTTCCGATATTTAGATCTAAAGTTTTTTTGTTTATTTTTTGATTTTTATTCATTTTATCATTTGTGTTTGTTTTTGGGATCTATTGCTTGGGGGGGGGAGATGTATGGGTGGGGTTGGTTTCGTTTATTTTGTATCCGACCATGAAAGTAGTTCTGGATAATTTCGCGTGAGTACGCGAGTACTGATGCGTTCTCCAGCGCCTCCAATATGCGCGTCCATGGTATCATATTGAACGCATTCTGTATGTCGAGGCTGACGGCTGCACCGAATTTTGGATCACTGATTGTGCCCGCCTCTTCAGCTTCCCGGCGGCATCAATCATCGATCTTCCAGCTCGGAACCCATACTGGGCTGCATTTTGGACCAGTTGTCGAAAAATCTTATTTCGTTGATTTTTTCGATTTTTTGCTTGGATGAAAAACTTTTGTATCACTGATTGGGCACTTTGACGTCAGTCAACAAAGAGCAAAAATGGCTAAGTTCTTTTGATTTCTTTTCCCCGCTTTTGTGGATAATTTTTGCCCTGAGTTGGCATTTCTTGGAGAGTTTTCGTATCGGTTTAGCCCATTTACCCGGGTTTTTGAAGGTCATTACTCAGCAAAATGTAGAATCGTTATTTCTTTTGCTTGCATGGAAAATATTAGCACAGAGTCCGCATTTTCGACTTATCGTTCCCCCTCCCTCTACACCAACAGGTATCGTTCTGCTCTTGCCTGATTCTGAAATGTGACTTATACCCCTCTACTTCCTTTCACTAATTAAAATCGGATCGCCAATATAAAAATGTTAATCATCATATTTTGAACTCCACTACCCCCTCCCGTCCATGATTTCTTTCCAACGCCTCTGATGCCGGGATTAGCTTTTGCGAGACCTTATGTCAAATATGACATGCAGCAGGCCTTTTTTGTAGCACAAAAAATGAGCACAAGCAGGGAGTAGAGCCAGTGATAATGCCAGAGTCGAAGGGTTCTGGACCACCTTTGCGACTTTGTCAAGTAGTGGCTTTTCTAATTTTAGCACCTCTTCTAACACTCCCTCCACTTTGATCAAGACCACGTCCCTCCCGAACACTATACTGGCTACGCTACTGAATGGAGATCCCCCTCCCGCACATATACATTATTAACGCGCGAATTTTCGAATTTTGTTGCGTGAGTACCAAGACGATGCAAGAAGAAAAGTTTCCTGAACTTTGATGATGGATCCAAGAGAATTTCGCGGTTTTGCATAAAAATAACGTTACCAATAACATGTCATAATAATTTACTGTTTCAGTTCGGTTGTAATAATATTTTTCACTCTGCAGGCGCCAGTCTTACAAAAAATAGGTATATTATCGGTGCATATTACATCAGATCAAAAAAATCAGTATTTTATTTTATGATTCTCGACAGCAGCGATCTTTTGCATCACGAAAAAAACATCTAATTAATTTTTGCAATATCGGTAATAAAAACTGCATGTTGAAATTAGAATGAGTCGATAAAAATTCAATTCAGCTACCAACGTTTGTTATTCGTATTCTATCATTCAATGCTGATTCGGTATACAATCTGTGACTGGTAAAACAAACCAAATAAGTATCAGTGACGTGAATGCTTGAACCTGGTCATTTCACGCCGTTAAGTATGAACACTTTAGTCCTATTATCAGTTTTTACTGTTCTGGTGGCTCTTACAACTTTGGATTCCAGCGATGCTGTAATTATTGTAGCGGATCTCCACCAAAGTAATATATTATAATATTAATAATGATCTCTTATTCTAATTTGTTCTCCACTCGAGTCCTGGAATCCGCCCTTTCAAGCATTACTTCAGAGACGTCGGGGAGGCTGTTAGGACTGTCTTAGCACTCTTCCCTTCTGGCCTAAAAACCGCCCTCGGTCGAAAATTCTGGCAAGTTGCTACGTGGGTTCGAACCCGGGACCTCCGAATTCTGAGACCAACGCGCTATCCACTGGGCTAACCAGACCTCGATATTAATAATGATAACACTTATTATAAAGAGACAAAGCAACCCAGAGGTGGCGAATGATGGACGGTAGGATGGGATGGGTGTGGGATATGCATTCTTTCACAACAGAAAATGAGGCTACAAAAATAATATTTCTCTTTACTTTAAAGAAAAATCTTCATTTAAAAAAAAGTGCCAGGATATAAAGATATTTTGGTCCTTCAAATATGTTGAACAATCACTACCACTGGCATAATCCAAGAGCATTTACAACGTGGTGATTGCAACACTAAACTGCCGCTTATCCCAGGAAAATTGTGAAACTTTGAAAATGAGATAAATAAAAAAAAGGACATGAATTTCAAAAAACAGTGAGGAAAGTAAAGAAATGTGGGGTATAACCAGGGGCGAACCCAGTGGGAAGGCCGGAAAGGCCAGGCCTGCCCAGAAATCAATTGGCCTACCCTCTGGCTTGCCCAATTTTTTTAGGTGACAATCGAAGAGAAGAAAGAAAAGACATGATGATACATGAACAAATAATAATTATTTATAAACAATAAAGTCATATGTACGTACTACCAGCGGCGTAACTAGGATTTTTTAACGGGGGGGCCAGAAAGGGCCACGAATTTTTGAAGGGGGCCCAGTTTTAAAAACTTTCGCTTTATTTTATCTAATACTATAAATTTTACAAAATTTTCAAATTCAGCGGGGGGGGCCACAGGGGGCCAAGATTTTTAGGGGGCTGGCCCCTGCCCCCCCACCCTTGGTTACGCGCCTGCGTACTACGTACTATGCAATCAAAGTTTTAAATTGCTTCAGCTGTACAGCTATCAACTTTCCAGTTTTGACTGTAATAACCGTTGGGATGTGGAACGGACTCTATAGGAGCGCTAATGTGCACTTCCTAATGAGAGGTTGAGTGATCACAGACGGAAATAACATTGCCGTAAATGGGAAATACGGGTTTTTCAAAAAATCATCATAAAACTAAGAAATGACGGACATGCTTCAAATTTGAGCTGTAGAGAGGTACATATTCGAACTTGCGATTAAAAATTCAATATGACAGGTAGCAAAATTAATAGAAGTGCGGTGAAGTAAAAAATGAGAGGTACGTTGTCAGTTGCCGGCCCGACCCGCGCGACCTATTTATTTTTTCTCCATTGATCACTCAATGAGGGTTCACAAGACATCATTTCGAGTCCAATAAGAACAGAAGAATTGCATTATTTTAATTTTTTCCTCCTTCTTAAATGTACTGTTCTGTTGTTTGTTTTTATTTTCTACAGTAGATATTTTTTTATTGGAAGGTAACTATGCTGACCTTTTTTTCTTTTTTTTTTATGGAGGTCTGGTTAGCCGAGTGGATAGCGCGCTGGACTCGGAATCCAGAGGTGCCGGGTTCGAGCCTACGTAGCAACTCGCTACATTTCGATCTAGGCCGATTTTTCGGCAAGATGAAAAGAGGGCTAGGATAGCCCTAACAGCCTCCCCGACGTCTCTGAAGTAATGCTCGAAAGGGCGGATTCCAGGGCTCGGGTTGAGAGTAAATTAGTAAAAAAGAGTTATTTTTGTATTAATAAAGCAATTTTTTGAAGAAAAAAAGTTCTAACATTTCCTGGCCTCCCTCCCTATTCCTTGGCCTTCAACTGGCCTGCCCTATATAAAATTCCTAGTTCTGCCCATGGGTATAACGCACTTCATTGTGACTCACAACCCGGCTGAGAAATGGCTGAAACTTTGTAATGATGGGATTTGCAGCACAACTTAGCACAAAGGACAACATTATTTTTAAACTTTTATAGCAGTGAGCACACAGATATTCGTAACATAGCAGCAACACTCCATAAGTAGTGTTTAAAACACAATTAACAGGGTGACTCAAGTGAATGGAGTTTCCTGCAGCTGGAGGTAAAGCAACTTATTACAAGTGCATGTTTAACGGTTTGCCTATTCCAGAAATTGATGGCGGAGATAGGTGATGAAATGTATTTCTCAACTTCAATTGATAAATTGTTTCTATTCTGATTGATTTACAATAAAAATAGATAACAATTAAAAAAAAATTATGATACATATCGTGCTACTATCAGTAAGTGCGTACATACTTATCCATTTTTGAAACTTCGCATTTTCAATTAAAATTAGTGAAATATCAAGTGAATAAAATAACGTATCTTGGATTTTTGACACGCTGACTTCAGATTAAAACTACCGTCTAATCAGATATCATTAACAAAATAGTTTAAAAAAGATTCCCTCTCATAGTTTGTGAATACCACAGATTTTTATGATTTTATGCCGTAACATTATGTAGACACAACACTACACGCACGCCGGAAAGTTTCGAAAGGACGTGGGGGGGGGGCGAATAAAAACTTTTTAACGGCAATATTTTTAATTTTTTTATTTATTTATTGATTTGAGTTGAAAATAGGCAGAAACGTCTCAAGAAGTCTCAAATTTTTCAACTGAAGGCCTCTGATTTTCCAAGTAAAGCCAACTTTTGAACCTTTTGGGAGAAATCCCTTACTTTTGGTGCATCTCTGCCTACACGCAAACGCACATTTGATCCCTCCATTCCGACTTAAAGATTAAAAAGCTATAAAAATACGAGGTTCCAAAATTATGCAACTGCTTTGAAATCTATTCAATTAATTTTATAAAATGTTCTCAGAATTACTTGCTCCCAAAAATTCACATTCTCGTAATATTCATAAATCGCTTGTGTTTCAGTTGTATGCGAATGGCATCCAAAAACGGAATACTGCCCCCAAAATAAACAAGAATTGCGTTGGTTTTACGCGTCTGAAAACAAGACCTGCATCGAGTTCAACGGCTGTCCCATACCAGATAACTACATTGCTAATAATTTCGATTCATTCAACGAATGCGTCAAATTCTGTGATGGAGTGGACACTATTTAATCTACTAAGCCACTACGAATTAATTCGTTTGTCCCTATTAATTCTAGAGCGTCTCGAAAGTATTACCCATTAGCTAGCTTATTTCATAAACGAATAACGTAAAATGAGTTTTCGTCATCGGGTCTCTGTTTTCAAGCTAAAATTTTAATGTTAACTGTTTGTAATCATCTACATGAATTAGAAATATACATTAAGAACGAAGACAACCTTCTTCAATACAGTAAAAAACTAGAAGAATTTCTCAAAAGTGCTAGTTGTGTTTAGCAATTCAGAATTTTCACCCAAGAATCAGATGTTGGCGAAATTTTTAAGCCATACTGAAAATCGGTCAGTTCACATCTACTCCCACCCTCTGAGAGAACTCTTACGTAACAGGAGTGTCACTCACTACTTCAGCGCGAGGCGCTTTAATGAATTAGAAATTGGTTTTCCGCTATTTTTAGTAAGATTTGTATTTTGCGCATAAAATTATAAACAACTAATTAAATTTGCTTTGAAGAGAGGATTGCCTACTACGAGTATGTTGCGGCAAAATGCTCAGACAACATGAGACCTTTGGTGAACTCACGCTAAAATTAACAGCATTCAATATCTGTTCTCTACCGGATTTGTAATTTCATAGAAAATGACAATATCCTTCGATTTCTGAGGTTCAATATTATTAGAACCAATAAAAATCTCCATTTTGAAAAATGTGGCGAAAATACAGCACTTTTTTGTGGGAACAAAAATCGAAAAAAATGGCTAGAATAAGCGCCATCTTTTTACATATATTAGGATTGATGTGATGAGGATTGACGAACATTCAGTATGATTGACATCAGTTTTCCTCTATTTGACTCGCTTGCAACACCACCACTGTAACCTCTAGGCACAAATGGGATCCTTAATTATTTTGATCTTCATGTTTTTTGATTTTGGGGTGGAATCTGTTGTAAGATGGTAGGTGAAGAATTTTTAGTTGCTGCACGTGCTTGAAACGCAAAATTGTGATAAAAATGATTAATACATGGAGATAAGAGCTTTCTAATAGGAATTTTAAACACACAGTTTAAGCTTATCTGAATACTAACCGCACTCCTAATTCTTCTTCGACGACTTTTGGATACTGAATAAATCGTCTTTTACTCTGCATTGCCTTGTATAGTCGTTGTTGAAATGGGAAACTGGCTCTCTGATTGGTCGGTGTAGAACAGGGAGAGAACAGTGCTGATTTATTAGCTACTGAAAAATTTCGCTTCTTTACCGTCGATGCTTTAGAACTGATGGTGTACTTTTGAAAAATGTGGCAAAAATACAACACTTTTTTGTGGGAACAAAAATCGAAACAAAAAAAAATAGCTAGAATAAGCAACATCCTATTACATATGTTAGGATTGATGTGATGAGGATTGACGAACATTCAGTATGATTGACATCAGTTTCCCTCTATTTGACTCGCTTGCAATACCGCGACTGAAACCTCTAGGCACAAATGGGATCCTCAATAATTTATATCAACTCCAATTGGAGATGAGAAGCTATGAAACAGCAAACAAAGAGAACTCCATCATTTCAGACTATTAAGTGAACTACCCGAGTAGATTCAGGTACGACATTTAAGATCAGAATCATAACAGTGTACGTATGAAGATCATTCAAAGTGCTCCATCATCATGATTCGTTACAATGAAACTGAGAGATAGGTTACGAATCTTGAACTAACGACGTCATAGATAAAAGTTTTTTTAGTCATTTTCTACGGTGTGATTCCAATACTCCAGGGGCAATGGTAAAATAATACCCGAGCATTTATTACTGACGAGCACTTGCTTGAGGCTCAGCGTTTACTGAGCAAATGCTAATTAAATAAATGTTCGAGCCAATTTAATTGGCAAATAGATGCTTCAAAAATGTCTGAACATTTCCTAGCAAATTTTTAAGAACTGAGCATAACTCATTTTGAAATGACTTAAGTCACAACTTGGTTCTCGTTCAACTGATTTTTGAAAAGTTAACTCGGATTTAACACAAGAGTTGAATTAATATGTACTTGAGATTTCCATGGACCCCAGACCTGGGCCTCAACAAAAACCTAAAAAACGGAACTCGAAAAAGTGCAATACGCTATGTTACGGAACATTCTTGAAATCAAATTAAAAGAGAAAATTAGTAACCAGAAAAAACAAATTACTACAAATATCAGTACTTTGGATACCTTATTAAAAGATTAAAATTTAAGTATGCAGGTCATATTGTGAAAGGAAATTGTAATAAATGGAACTTGACCACTACAACATGGATCTCGTGTACCACCCGATGCGCAATCAGTTACCCTCTAGTTACCCACGGAAAAGTTACCTATTTGTAACCCTCGGTTACCTTTAGATTACCCAGAAACCCATCAGTTACCCGGGTAACTGGCGGGATTTTGCGCATCCCGATACCCAATCAGTTACTTTCTAGTTACCCTCGGAAAGATATCCATTTGCAACCCTCTGTTATCCTCAGATTACCCAGAAACCCGTCAGTTACCCTTGGTGCCCCTTTAGTTACCCGGGTAACTGGCGGGCAGGAAGCGGAGAAAGAGTAGACCACCGGTGAGATAAATAGATGAGATTACAGAATTTGTGGGGCCACGATAGACCAGCACTGCCTATAACAGGAAGGTATGGGCAAGGGTGAACGTTGAGCGGGTTAGAGATCCGTTTACCTAACTAAGATTTGTAACAAAATAAAATAATAAAGTAAAAATGTTTAAAATGATCGGTAAAACAAAAGTGCTTGCTCTGTGAGCAGTGCCGAATTCAGGGGTGTGTCCACGAGACCCAGGCCCCGGGACCCCCACCATCAAAGGGCTCCTACCAAATGAAAAAAGAAAAAATAAATAAAAATAGAAATAAAAACACTGGTTGTTTGTCGACCGCTGACCAGTTACCTAGATTCACGAAAAATGCCAATTTTAATATGGATAGGTCTATTGGCTGGCCCTCATCCTATTTCCGACCAACACTGAACTTGATTCCAGTTCAGTTCACAGTTTAGTTCAGTTGTGCGTATTGCGTGAAGCCAGTCAGTATAATTTAGCTAATTCAGTCCAGTGGTCCACATTTCCTTGAAAATTATTTTTCCTTCTAGCCATGTGCTCAGTGATCTTGATCGACACGCCGTGTTGTTAATAGAAATTTAGCCCTCCCCTTTGGAACATGACCAATCATATATACCCATAAAGCAGGAACAGGCTTCACCAAGACTGTAAGTCCGGCCCTGTCCGTGAGCATTTTTAAACTCTGGGCATTCAAAATTTGAGCATTTTTAGTCGATAAATGCTTCAAATGCTCAAGTATTTAAAAATGAGCCCTTGCTCAGTATCATATTACATTCGAGCTACAGAAGCTTCCTCTCGCGGATTTTCTTCAACACTGAATAATCTGACGGTCCAATAATGGGAATGGAAAGCCTAAGCCAGTGTACCCCCTGAATATTGCATGATCTTTGCTCTCTCCTTAAGTGATAACGATCTAATACGTCCGAGTTTTTCAATTTTTTTGGTTGCAAAAAGTAGAAAGAGCCAATCTTGCCCGCAGACTAGTGAACAGAAATAATTTATATTTCAAACACCACAGGGAGGTGATACAATAGTTATGGTGAATTAGTGAACACTCCTCTACTGCTTCTAGTACTCTCCTTTTCTCCTCTTCTCAGTCCTTTTACCCTGTGTCAGGATGTAGTAGCCGCGTGATTTTCAGTCATGTAGATTTTCCAGCAGATTAGCCGAGGTACTTCGCCATGGCTTTTCCCGTGTTTCATTACGTTAGAGTATTTTCTTCTCCATATTGAAAATGTGTATGCGTGCGTGAATCGTTACTCGGCACGTGTCTCACAGCATTGAGTAATCAACGCACGAGAGGCACACAACACAGCATCAATCCTTCAGATTAAACTAGGTCCAGATATCACAAACATTCGCGAACAAAACGTGAACAAATGGAAACGAACGAGAACGAACAGGAACATGCATCATCAGCAAACGGTTGCAAATTGACTCCCAAACGCAAACATGCGAACGCACGCAAATGAACTAAAATGGTAGTGTTTGTCAGCGTTCGAACTGATTCACTCTCAGTCCTATGAAGACCTGTTCAGACATGACGAATGCAATCCAGCAGCATCAAGCACGGATCCTTTGATGTACTGACAAGCTGTTGGATCGCGTTCGTTCGTGTTTGAGGGCTCTTGTTTGTGTCGACTGTGTTCGTTCGTGCTCCCTATATTGTCCACACCTGACGAATTCTTTTCCTTCATGTGCGTTTGTTCGTGTTTGTTCGCAGATGTTCGTGAAGTCTGGACATAGGCTTTAGATTCTAGAGATCACTCATAACCTGTTCTGCTAGTATCATGCCTAACGGGACGCGTGACCTACGCATTTCTACCATCCATCAAAGATCGAATAAATCCAAGACACCTCACCCCTAATTTCTTCATGACTCAAATAATGTCTGGGCATGGCAACTTCTCACTCTATCTGAATAAATTCAAAATTAAGGAATCAGCGACGTGTGAAGAATGCCAAAGTGAGATTGACGATGTATGGCACACACTATTTCACTGTGAGAAACATGCTGTTCTACGCAACAAATATCAAAATTTAATCACCAAAATTGAAAACTCAGGAAACTCACTTTTGGGACTTAACAAAAAAGAACTCACAGATTTAAACACTTTGATGGTTGGAATAATGAAAAATAAAACTAGCTTTGAAGGACGAACATAACATAAGGGAAAGGGAAAGGGAAAGGGGAAACAGAAAAGGAAAGAGAACTGACAAATAATTCAGTAGAGGCAACTACAGCTATACTACTTGTCATAATACAAACATAGTCTTAGAATACTACAGCCATACAATTTGTGATGATTGTACAAACATAGTTATTGTTTATTCCCTAAGCTATGTAAGGGGAGAGGGATGACGGTGTTTAAGCAACGAAGCTACACCAAACCTTCC
The DNA here is from genome assembly GCA_031841125.1 of Acanthococcus lagerstroemiae. Taxonomy (NCBI): domain Eukaryota; kingdom Metazoa; phylum Arthropoda; class Insecta; order Hemiptera; family Eriococcidae; genus Acanthococcus; species Acanthococcus lagerstroemiae. The sequence goes on along the minus strand of CM063108.1, from coordinate 33,566,409 downwards.
CTCTCCTTATTATTATTATTATTATTATATATAAAAATAAATAAATAAAAAGTATCATGCCTTCTTCTCAAAAGCTGGCGAAGGATTGCAGAACACGTCATCTACAAGTACATACTTATTTGGACTGGTAAATACTGCGGTCTCTTTGTTCACTAGTAGATATATACATATATATATTTATTTTTTGAAAATACTTTATTCCGAGGAACTGCCTATAGCTAAGGGGCATTAACCAGGACTTAAAATAAAACATTAGGTTTACATAACATGAATATCACATAATAAGGTCTAACTGCTGTCAACGCCTCAATCTACTAGTGGTTCCTTCAGGGTTCAGCAACAGGATAGGCTCAATATTGGGATGATGATGTAGTTGGTTGATATATCTTGTAGCCTTGGTCCGGATCACATCATATATGGATTCAACTGCCAGATCCTTGTGTAGCTGGACATTGGTGATGTACCACGGAGCTCCGGTGATTATTCGAAGATATTTATTTTGGAACCTTTCAATGATTTCCAAATTTGTTCGAGCCGCTACGCCCCAGATTTCCACTCCATATGTCCACAAATGTCGAAAGATGGAGGTATATATTAGCCTTTTATTTCTTGGGCTAAGTTGCAAACGCAAGCCTACCAGCCAGTAGAAGGAGGAAAGTTGATGGTCGAGCATCTTCCTCTTGTTCTGGATATGCTCGTGCCAATTTAGCTTCGAGTCTAAGTGAATGCCCAGGTATCAAGCTGCATTTGCCTGGGGAACTGGCTTACCATCAAGGAGGATGGAACGCTGAGAGTAGGATCGTCGTCAAGTCCACATGGACTGACTTTGTGTTGTTGAGTCGGATTTTCCATCTTTTGGCCCACTGCGCTACTTGGTCAACAGCCATCTGAAGATTGTTAATAGCCACCTCATGCTGTGAGTTGCATGACATAATGCTAGTATCGTCTGCGAAAAGGCTAATCGTAGTTTCATCTGTAGTGGGGATGTCCATAGTATACAGGAGGAAAAGCGTTGGACCCAGCACTGAGCCCTGTGGTACTCCTGCCAGTATATCCCGTCGAGTTGAGCTCTCTTCGTTAATCTGCATGTAGAACTTTCTTCCAGACAGGTAAGATGAGATGAGCTTGCAGATCCTAGGTGGGAAGTGTTGGCCCATTTTATACAACAGTCCTTGGTGCCACACTTTATCAAATGCAGCTGAGACATCAAGGAAAACTGTTGGTGCAAACTCCTTGTTTTCGAGTGCTTCACGTATGATATGTACGACCCTGTGGACCTGCTCAACCGTAGAGTGCTTTTCTCGAAAGCAGAATTGGTAGTTTCGGAGTAAGTCATTCACAATTTGTTCTTTCAACCTTCGAAGGACGACTTTCTCAAAGATTTTAGACTGGGTTGGTAGCTATGATATTGGTCGATACGAAGCAGGATCAGTCGCAGGTTTGCCCGGCTTCAGGATTACAATCATTTTGGCTATCTTCCAGATGAGTGGAACGTAGCACTGTCGGAGGCTGTTATTAATAAGGGCTGTGAGGAAAAGGATGCCATTGCGAAATAGCTCCCGAAGCATAACTGGAGTGAGTTGGTCATACCCGGCTGATTTTCTTGTTTTCAGACTGTCAATAATTTCTGCCACTTCCTGGGGTGAGGCATGGTTTATACGAGTATCTTCCTGGTTGATAGTTGGCTGCTCAGCTGGTTGAAGAGTGGCAGATGAGCGAATGTCATTGTCCCGAAAGATTTTGCTGAAGTGATTTGCAGAGAGCTCAGCCTTTTCCAGATCAGTTTTAGCCCATGTGGAGTCTTCCTGGCGCAGGGGAGAGTTCTGTTGGTTTGGGCGCCGAATACGCTTGGCGGCGTCCAGAGAAAGTACCTCGACTCTTTAGTGGTATCCAGAGTTGCGAGATAGGATGCAAAGGTATCATTTCTCCACTGCCGAATTGCTCGCTTAGTCGGTCTTACAATGCGATTGAAAACATTTTACTACTAGATATGCTGCGTGGAGAAAGAGGCGAACTTTGTTTACTAGTTTTCCCCGAACTGAGAATTAAACCCACATCACAAGGATACGAGACGGGCGACCACATAACACCACTCAACCACAGAGCGACCCCCTCCCCTCTGTCTCATTTATTAATGAAAAATGTTTGTGATTTTTTAAATTTAATTTTTCAGCTTCTAAAACTACAAACACGTTTTCTTCGAAACTTTAGGTACTTTCTGCCTACCAAAATGCAGAAGCGAACGGCTCGGCAATTTTTCGGCCTTCAAGGCTGATAGGCTGAATGTGGGCTTGCTTGAATAATAGTACTTGTATTTAGTTTCCCTTCTTCGTCTTAACTTCATGGGCTCTTTTCTCGTGTATTGTAAGGTAAGTGTAAGATCATTTCCATTTAGCTCAGTTGGGTACACCGGGGCACATGCGCAGCACACTCATCCAAAACGGTTCATGTCCGCACACTTTGACATTACATAAGCGAACTTTTTAACCCTTATCATAAATGCTCACGTCACGATGCGAATGCATTTCCTCTTCATCCGGTAATTTAATCAGTATTTATTAAAATGCCGATAACAATAGAGTGTTTTCGTTCGTAGTTGAGCATTCTCACAGACGACATGGTTCACTTGTTTAATGTGTGTTATCTTTTACTTTAAATAACACGTATTCAGGCACGATCCGGTTTTTTTTTTGTTGTAGTAACCTCTCTGCGGCAGGTGTTAATGAAATGGTCTACCTATGTATGCGTGTACTATATATCTGTAGGGGAAACTACAACCAAGTATGATAATGATAAGTGAAAATGTTGGATTTTATCAGTGGTGAAAACGCTAATGTGTATACTCGAGAGTATGGGGGTTCATGGTGATAAATGATTTCTGTACAGGATTTTCTAAACTGGGCCTGTTAGAAATTTTGCGATAGGAATACAAAGTGTCTATTTACGTATAATTTTTTTTAAAGAAATAAATATGCGGTGGTCGCAGAATACGTTGGTACAAGTTTTAAAAACATTTCAACCATATTGTAGTGTTGCGAAAACAAGAGCATTGTCGTTCCCTGAGCTGGCGGTTACCGGTTGCCCTTCCCCGGAATGATTTATTATAAAGTCCGGGGCGAAATTCGATTTAGAAGAGCTTTTTCCCAGACTCGCTGAAATTTGGAAGTTAAAATCGTATCTGCTTAGTCTTGGAATTCATTGTAGAATATCATGCACTAAACCAGCCGTGATTAAATAGTTGGCAAGAGGTCGGCGGTATCTCGCAGAATGAACTTTGTTGGGAAATTCAAAAGCATATCAGTTCATTGACCTTACAATGAACATTTTCAGGGTACTTTAAAAACTCTAATTACTTAATTTAGCTGGAATAATATATATTTTTGGACTTCGCTGACCTTTGGCCATACCTCCCGTTTGAATATTGTTTTCAGTTACCAGACTTTTTGAGGATCGCACTTGCAGCATCATTTATTAGTGGACTCCTTGTTTAGCTGTCAATATGTCAGGTATTTTGACATGGGTCTAGTTTTCTTATTAGTAATGATGTGCCAGTGAATTGACATGTGTTTTACTGTACTGATGTATAATACACAAGATCCGTTTATGTCTTTTCTACAATGAAGTGGGTCACCAATCGCGCCCCTTATTAGTTGTATTCGATCTTCAGACATTATAAGTCCTTTGGATTAAGTGGGCTCGAATCAAAGGGATTTAGTTTCTCAGCTTACGATTTTAAGTTTTCATAACAACCAACAGACCTTACCATCTTCACTTACTTTCAGGGGCGAAACTATAGGGGTGTGGGGGTTAAAACACCCCTAATAATTTGGCAGCCGGCAAATTTTGAAACTATTCATTTGAATTTTCATTTTTATGAATGTTTGTTTATTATTATTATTTTTTTTTTTTCTCAATTAAAAAATATTTCGATTAAAAAATCGACGAATTTTTAATTTTTTAAAATATTATCGGCGAATTTTTAGTTTAAAAAAATATTTGTCCGCAAATTCTTCTTCTCCACCTCCCCAAACTGAAAGTCAAATTTCGTTTTTGAAAATGGAGTACCCTGGACTCCTGCCAGAGACTAGTTAGATACTCACGTATAGTAGAGGTGTTGGAGGAGGCGCGGGTGCCGGGCTACCTCGTACGGATTATCCGGAACTATTTCAGCGGACGTCGGATCGAGATGGAGTCGGCGGCAGAACCAGTCACACGGGAGATGACGTGCGGCTTTCCTCAGGGGTCGGTCCTTGGACCCATCCTGTGGAACGTCGCCTTCAACGGGTTGCTGCGGCTGGCGGTCCTACCAGGCGTGAAACTCGTCTGTTATGCCGATGGCACGATGGTGGTGTGCCAAGCCGCGACAACAGCGGAGGTCGCGAGCAGAGTCAACCGGGCCTTGGAGTTGCTGACCGGGTTGATCGAGTCGGCGGGCTTGTGCTTGACGATGCAGAAGACGGAAGCAGTTCTGTTCACACCCACGTTCCTGCTGAAAGGAGTGAAGATCGCGCCATGTCCAGCGCTGAAGTACCTGGGGCTGTCGTTCCGTGAGCACTTCCGGAGGGCGGCGAAGAAGGCGGACCGAGTCGCCGGGCAGCTGTCGCGTCTGATGGCGAACCTGGGCGGACCGAGGGAGCAGAAGCGGAGGCTGTACGTCAACGTCGTAATGTCAGTCCTGTTTTATGGAGTGCCGGTATTCGCGGACGCCATCCAGATCCCGTTTCGAAAAGTGGAAATGGAGACGGTCCAGCGGAGAGTTGCGTTGAGGTGCGTCAGCGCGTATCGCACCGTGTCGTGGGAGGCGGTAGGCGTGCTGGCGCGCTTACCACCCATCGAGCTGAAGGTCGACGAGATGGCGCAGGCGTACAAGGCGCAGAAGAAGTGAAGACGCGTCAGGAGGCATGCCGGGCGAAGCGTGGCATTCAGCTGACCACGCTTCAGAGATGGAAGGACAGGCTCGCCCATTCTTCCAAAGGCGAGTGGACCCGAGGGCTGATTTGGTGAACTTGACCTGTGGACGGGTAGGAAGCACGGGAATCTGAACTTCCACCTGACCCAGGTCTTGAGTGGTCACGGTTGCTGCTGCTGCGCTGCGGCGGCGGATCCCATTCGGCGGAACTCGTCCGCAGTGCAAGAGCTGGAGCTGCAAACAGAGTCTCACGCGATGAGTGAGTGAAGAGGAAGAGGCAGCGTGTCCGGCTGTAGGGGACCTGAATTCCAGGCGAGCGCTCTGGGAGTGCGGACCTCGGTCAGTAGGGAACCCCATGGTGGCCCTGGCAAGACGCGCACACCGTTCCGGCCAGGAGAAATGGGGGCTGGGGCCCGGCCTCAAAGCGTTCCCCTCGGCACTGATGCAATGCCCGAAAGTTAGTTTCCGGTGCTGGGGGTGCAGTGTCTTAGGGGGCACTTTGGCATGCGTGCATCGCCATACTTCCACCTGATTCGCTTACAAATTTTCTATAACTACGAGTATGAATATACTTGGATCATTTCTCCCTCCCCCCAACAAAAAATTGGGTGGGTAAGTATTACCCGTCTCCCCACTCCCCCCGCAACGCCCATGATACACCCATACCGTCCATGAGCAGCAGCAGACGGTATTTTGAAAATGTAACAAAAATGGTGAATATGCTGTAATACTAGAGGCCATGGAACCTGAAATCAAGGTGCCAAAATATTAACATCTTATATGCTTTTACTACTGTATATACTTGGCGAAAACCATAACCCTCCCCCCGTAACATACCCTCCTCCCCTCATAACACCGCCCCGTAACGCTCCTGTTACTATGACGTCATAATACTGGATATACTTGAGCGAAAACCATAACTCTCTCCTTGTAACAGCCTAACCCCGTAAAGGCCTCCCGTAACGCCCCTGTTACTATGAAGTCATACTACTTAGCATACTTGAGCGAAAATCGTGTTCATACATTTCCCTGGAAATTTATTTCTTTCAGCCAAGGGTATACTTGAGCGAAAACTGTGACGCTCCGTCCATAACGCTCCTATTACTATGACGTCATACTACTCGGTATACTTGAGCGAAAACCGTAATGCTTCCCCCGTAACGGTTCCCGGTAACGCTTCTGTTACTATGACATCATACTAGTGAGTATAGTTGACCGAAAATTGTGTTTATACATTTCCATGGAAATTTATTTATTTCAGCCAGGGGTATACTTGAGCAAAAACCATAACACCCCACTCGACACGCTCTCCCGACACGAAGCCAGCGCCCTTTCGAGTATTACCTCAGAGACGTCAGGGTTCTCTTCTCATTTCCAGCTCAGTAGTTTTTTAGCTCTTCATGGTGACAATTCAGTTCAGTGGTTGACATTTCCATTTTCTTCCAGCCATGGGTAAACTTGAGCGAAAAACGTAACGCTCCCCCCGACACGCTCCTTCGACACGAATTCAGTGGTTGACACTTGCTGCGCCCTGCGCGACTAGAGTCTGCAGCCGTGTTGTTAATAGAAATTTCCATGGAAATTTTTTTTATTAAGGTATGAAAGCATAATATAAAATGTTACATTACGTATCTCTGTAGGAGACAGGATTTCTAAGTTCCCTTCTCCCCTCCCACTACAGACTTCGCAGGTTTTGGAAAGGTATCAACGTATACCTCCTAATGAAGCTTCACAGGTTTTCGATAAGCAGAGTCGAAGATGATCACTTAGGAAGAAATGGAGGGAGGTTTCTTCCAGTCTTGAGTATATATGAGCGAAAACCGTAACTCCAGCCATGTGCTCATTAATCTTGATTTTTGCTGCGCCTTGGGCGACTCTTGATGAAGAAACGAATACAGATATCGAGATAATCTTGAAAAAGATTACACGACTCCAGCAAGAGGATCCTGCATTTTTTAATCGGAATAACGGTTTTCGATTTGTTGGCAAGATAATTTTTTTACTGCTTTTGGAAATGAAAATACTTCGCAAGTATACAATCAAATTTTGTCAACTCACTGGATTCTGACCTCTGCATAATTTCTACAGATTTTTGTCTGATTAAAAGGGGACTCCTACTAGCATTAATACAAATATGTCTATCCCCGGTGTAGGAACCTCCCCTCCCCCTATAAATTTTGTTCATTTTTTCACTCCAATTTTCCCATGCGTCTAGGGCTCCTTGCATTTTGAAGGTAGGCAATAGGTAGTATGAACTTTGTTCGTGTTACTGAGTGCAGCCTTTTTAAACATTTAGCAATTCTACTTTTGAAATGGAATGCGAATGAAAAATCTCAATTTCAAAACTTTCATGTCTTCTGGCCGCTTCAATTTAAAGAATAGGCCATTCGTCCGTACAAAATGATTTATTCATCTAGTTGGGTACTGGCTACTAAAGACATGCAGTCGATTTGTTGAACGCTCGCAGCGTATCCAGTCATAGAGCCTTTGCATCCACTTGCAACTATCAGCAGCACCAGATTAAGGTTAAGGCCGCTTACGAGCACTTGGGCTCCCCAGCCGCCTAACCGGAAAAATTTTTTCGTGTCTGTTCAGTAGCTGTTCATTTACAGCGCCGTGTCTGGTTGGTGACTTACACCAAAGTGCTGAAGGCAAAAATGCTCAAAATTTAGCTGCTCTTCAAAATCGGCCGCGGGTGCTTGTTCTGCCTGTGGGTAAACCCGTGGCTGACTATCAGTCCAAAGCTGAGCTCCAGCATCGGGAAAAGTGATTTTCCGCATCCGTGGTACCGAATAGGTTATGCCCACTTGTTCCATACCTCGCCTCGCAATTCGATTTAGCTCTGCTTCATTCGATGGCCTCGTTGGATGTTGTTTCTCGTACGTACAACCGTGAACACTACACAACTTGGTCTCAGCTCACCATCTCTGTTTGTTGGTAAATTTGAACCGCCGTCGGTAATTACGAGGACGAGCCAGCGAAAACGGAGCGAGTGAGAGAGTGAGACATCAGAGGCGAAAATAATGCACACATGCACACAGGTGAAAAAGAAACGGCACAGTCCAACCTACCAATAAACCTCCATCGAATCAAATTTGCTTCTGTTGATTAGACGACGCGCAATCGCGACGTTCGTAACGCCTTCTTCACCGTGAAAACAGATGAACCATCGTTTTTCCATCCACTTTACTGCGTCAGATTACATGAAAATGAGAGAAAAAGCGACAACAACGATTAAAAAAAATAATAATAATTGCTCGAGTGAAACAAGTCGCTAGATCCGCTTCTACCCACGCGAGATAAAAATCAAAAGTAAATTTCGCGCCAAACTGAGTCTTTGCTTTCGCAAACGACACAGGACAGCAGCTTTCGAGTTTGAGTAAATTAACTTTTCTTGAATCGCTGCACGATGTGAAAAACGAGCCTATGGTTGAAAAAGAACTTTCGCGAAAGCTTTCTCTCTTTGTAACACTGAACTGAAAGGCCAAAAAAATCGTCATTCCTAGCGAGCGAGGAAAATGAAGTTATAATTTGAAAAGCTAAATAACACATCCACGTTGAACGGTAGGTCTGCAAATTCGTTTGAGAATGCTGCCGCCCAACGATAGTGTTTATAACAAACTTTCAAAGTTCAATACGGTCATTTCCATGTCCGCTGAGAGTGTCAGTCACAATATAATGGGAAAATATTTTTTCCAACAATATCTACTTTGTCACAGGTAAATGCCTCGATAAATAAAGTGTACTTTTTCCTCTTTTTTTTTTTTGTTAATGAACGACGAAACATTTTTCATAGAAACATCATGTACTTAAATGGTTGCTATTAGGCTATATATTTTGATTTCTAATTCTGAAATTTCAAATTTAACCTGAGAACTAAACGCATGCCAAACAGTTCTCAAAGGCGTATAATTATCATTCTTCTATAACTTAGCTTAGAAAATAGATACATAGCTATATCCTGTAAGTTAGTTTAGTCGCCTTGTAGCTGAGTGGTATAGTGCCCCCTCGCATCCTTGTGATGCAGGTTGAATTCCGAGCGCCGAAGAACTGCATGTGAAACAAGCGCCTGTATCGACATCGAGCTTGACATCTTACTCGACACTCATAATTCTCATGCTATTCCATAAATATCATTATTTGGAATAGTCCCTAGAAAAACAGTCGATATCGACAAACTGCTCGACATATTTTATTCCAGTCATGACTGTGGATAGTAGCTTGTGGGCATCCGCTAGTTCCTGCTTTGCTATCCCCAGCTGTTCGGTCTCTTCCCGCCTCGTTTCTTTCACTTCCTCGCGCAGCAGTTTCACTTTGTCCTTCGGGTCAGCGTTTTCTTTTCGCAATGCAGCAATCTTGTGACTTCCTGACCCTTGAACCACTGTAACAAGCTGAACCAACGCCTCTTTTATCTTCTGGACATTGGTCTTCAGGACACCACTAAACTGCCCTCATAGGTTCTTCGAGCGTTTGCGGCAGCTCTCAACCGCGTCCGCCAGCTCCTGGATTTCCAGCCCAATCTGAGTGGCACGTGGCACCCTTGTCCAGATATTAGATATCATCGAGGTTTAGGATTTTGTGATTATTTGTTGTGCTGTCAAGTCGATTGTACATTTATGTTGAATCCATTTTATAAACGGTAACGTACTCAGTTCTCAGTTGGCGATATTGATGGACAAGTCAACGTAAGCATGACTTTTGGAACGACTTGAGGTGATTGACGACTCGTTTTGGTTTCAGATCTGATTTTTCAAATCGACTATTTTCTTAAGGATTTCATTTCGAATTATAAATTGTTATAATAGTAATAACAGTCGAAAAGGCATGTCTACACGTTTGTCACTGTTGAAGTTTGAATCGACAATTCAGTAGATAATCAATATCGAATTTTGTACGGAAACATTGCTGGACAGCCAGTATTATATTTATTCCAGAAAGCCTTGTAGATCGTCGTTATTGAATTTGTAAGGGAAAGACTTTGCAGTCCCTCCTTACGAGTAGTGTTGATCAAACCTGCTATTTTACCTAACCTGTTCTTTTTGCTCTTGTTCTTTTTTAATGTCTGCTCTTTTAACCTGCTATTGCTATCAAACTGCTATTCAGTTCCTTCTGCTACATATGGACCCTAATACGTAAAAGTCAACCAAGCGACAATTTTGAGTGTATGGAATTATGTATACCACCGGATTGTGCTAGATGAGTAGAACGTAGAACACGATGAAAAAAAAATTACTAAAGACAGCTAACTTAGCGAGATATTAATTCTCAAAAATCAGCTTTTAACAGCGATGCCGTACGTAACATTTCCTTCTAACGGGAATATCTCGAAAGTACACAAATGTCGCTTGGTTGCGTTTTGCTTAAAAGGGTCCATATGTTCGTTATCTCTGTCTCTCTGTGTCACAGCTTACAGGTCATAACTCATGACGTCAGGACTGAGGTAGGTTGTATTCCTGCTCTCTTGGCTCTATTCAAAGATTCACAGAAATTAACAACAAGAACGAACGAGTGACGCGAGCAGGGTGAGAACGAGTATTCAACAAGCCAGGTCGCTTCGTGACCTAGTAATAAGGTCGGCCTTTCAGCTGAAGTTTGGGCGGCTATTCCACTAACCAATTCGAACAAAAAGTACGATCGCACTTGGACGCTGTTAAGTGTAAGGGCCAGCAAAATCTGTTTTTTGATAATACGTGACTCTTAAGTTCAAGAGCCATATAGAAACGATATGAAATAGCGTTTATTGATAAGCCTTGATTAACGTGAGTACACATTTTTGAATCGGGGGCCCACTTCTGTAAAATTCTACTTTATATGGTCTTTCCAACAATACCTACTAATAACTCATTTTGTTTACAAATGTCGATTGGTTCACGTCGACTCTAATTTTAGCAAGAATCATACACAATATTACAAACCTCACAAAATGAACTCCTTTCATCGATTCCTTATGTTGATACCTCGCATCACTCTTGCAGAGACTGTAAGCACAATGTAAAACCAGTTTCCTATCGGTTTCTTTTAAACACGATTACGTTCACTTTTACATTTAAAACCACAAGCGCCATTGTCAAAAGCAAACGCGATTCATTCTCGTGTGTCTCGAACATCGATTGATAAGAAAAAGAGCCAATAAGAGGGCTAGAAACAGCGGTGTCACGAATACAGAGTAGGTTGTTGCGTCGCGTAGAACTATTTAGGGTGTTAGCCTGCGCGCAGCGCTGCAAGCACCCTATTGCAGTTGAATTTTCATAATTAAATACGACTGAATTGTTTACAGATCATAGTTCAGTTTTAGTTCAGTTTCATGTTCCCATTAACTGCTGCCATCTATCAGGAAGTCGGTCTACTATTATGAATTTCTCATCCTGGCGTATATTTGTTTTTTCGCATAGACGTTGGTACCGTGTCTGAATATTAGCTTCAAAGTTTCAAAATTTCAGATTTGGTTTTGTTTTATCAATACCAGTGTAGGAAGTTGGCGCAACAACACTAGGGATGTGGAGAAGCCCATAGCTGGAAGTCAGAAGCCGGAATTTTTTGCAGTTTTACAGTCTGGTCCAGTTGGACGCTGTTAAGCGTAAGGGAACCGACCAACATTTGTAAATAAAATTAGTTATTAATATCGATGGAAAGAGCGTAAAAAGTAGAATTTTTCAAAATTGGGCCCCCGATTCAAAAATCGGCTCCTTACAATTTTATGAAACGTGTGTTTCTCATGTTTTTTCATCTAAAAAAGGAGAAGAAAAAGAGAGAAAAAATAGGTTAATGAAAGTGAAATGGTGAGGATAAGTAAAGGAAGCTGGAAGCTAGAAGTCAGAAGCCGAAAAAAATTAGAAGTTCATAAACTGAGGCCGGAAAATAGAAGCGAGAAGCTAGATGAGAATTGGAGGCTCAGCTTCCGCATCCCTGATACCCTGTACAACACATTTTAAAAATGAAGCTCGCGAAAAGCTCATTTCATTGACTTTAACGTATCAGCTAGTCAATGAATGCAGTAGCAAACACCCTCTTACTACCTCACTATCTGCGAGGAAGCTTGTTTCCATTGTAACAGGCTCGGCTGCGCCGACCTTAAGAAACGTTCGCCGTTCGCTCTGAATCGAAAAGAGCAAAAGAATAACGAACAGGGTTTGGAAAGGAATAGCACCTGCTCTTAAATAACAGATTGCTCCTGAACAGACCATCATTATTCACGAGCCAATGAGAAATTCAACATCGAATTATATTTATACAGAAAACGTCCCGATAACTATACATTTTCTGTCGACTTTGCCTACTCAAATGCCGATGAGAAAATCAGTATCCATTTCCATACAGAATTTGTTTTTCTTATGACCTCATCTTCTTTTCCTATTTCTGATTCGACATGTGCGCGTATTGACGTGCAAATTCATTTTATTTGATGTTCTCCGGGATTATAATATATTCGCAGATAATTTGATGTGCAAATTTCTTTTTCCTGATGGGCGATTATATATTCCCCATTTACATTTTCAATTTCATTCCGGCAAGTGACCCCTTACCCTATACAGATACAAGTAGATCATCTATGACAGCCAACTGCAAACCTGATAGTTCTCCATTCCTCCTACCCCCGTCACCAACACCCAGCTAAGGAAGATTGGCAACGCCTCTTCAAAAGTGTTTGACATTTCTCTGTAACACGGGTTATAATTTTCGTGTTTTTTTTTTTTTAATGTAAGTTTAGGTACATTCTTCTCGAACTTAATGTTACAATATCTCAGGACCCGCTTTTCAAAATTTGAATTTCCGAAAATAAGTGGCATCCCAATGATCAGGAAAGTTAGGGGGTGTCACTCAAAGAAGCAGAAATCCTGTCCAAATGAGGTAGCTTGAATATCCATGAGCGCAATCAGACCATTTTCATGAAGACGAAAAAGCCTTTTCTGAAAGAAGCACATTTACGATTTTTGCTTAAATAAATGCTGTACATTTTTTTTTTTTTTTAATCCAGAGGCGTGTGCGGAGGAATGCCCGTATGCTCCAGTTACCCTCTTCGACCATTTGAAAATCTGAACGACTATAACTTACTAATAGGGAGGATTGTTATTGGACCATTACCTATACACTACACCCTCTGCTGATTTTCAGTCTATTCTCGACCAACTGAGAAGCCTAGGGTAGCTAACAGGCGAAGTTGTATGCTTGTGTGTATAAGTGTGTGTGTGCAGAGAAGAGATAAGTAAAGGGGTTTTTCTGAGCGGCCAGTTTGGAGCCTGAGTATTTTTAAGAGAGGGCGGGCCTACGCGTCCCGTCCGGTTACATTCGTCAACAGTGGCAAGGTAGCCTGATGTTCAACGGGGGAAGTCTATCTGGCCTTGACTAAAAATTCGGAGGTTTAGAGAGGTGATAAAATCAGAAAAACCACTATTTTACGAAGTTGCAAGGGGGAGTTTAGATCCCCCCTCGGCTACGGAACTATACCTCAACGTTATCATATTAAGGAATCTACATATTGACAGTCGATTTGGTTAAATGGAGCTTTCCGATTGGTTGTAAATCACCTCAGTAGCGGTCCATTAGGAGGTGTTTAAAAAACCTCAAAATTATAGCTGTTTCGCGTCACTTGTAGAAACGGACTAAATTATAATCACTAACTTGGCTCTACATGCGTGCATCGCCATACTCTCCACCAAACATTAAGGCTTTTCAGCTCAGTTTTTAATTCACCTAAAATCAAACCGATCGTTTCAGTTTGAATGTATGAATAAAGATGCGGAACTAGGGATAGTGACATAGCAGTTGCATATTGACGTACATTTTAAGGGGAGTCAGAATTGTATTTTAAATGTGAGCATCTTTCAAAAGCTACGAAGCAGAAACGTTGAGATTCTAATAATCGAGCTGCAGGACGACTGATGGGTTTCTAGTTTACGTGTATAAATGAAGAAAAATAAGTAAAACGTATTATCAATAATCGAAAATTACTTTTCTCATAAAAGCGTTCAACAAAGCATCCTACATCAGAGAACATAAAGACAGTTTTCAATTCAATTTAACCTCGCCGATCCTTATTTCAGAAGTTTTCCACGTTGAATTTAGTTTGAGAAGTACCCTCCTCGCAATTTCCAAACAGTAGAAAGTAGATAGATAGTCTAGCTGTAAGTTGTCTTTGAAATAGTCAAATATATTACATGAACAATATGAACGATGTTTCGCGTAGTCGCTATTGTAACTCTCTTTTAAACAATTTTATAAAGAACGATTCCATTTGCGTTGAATTTAGACGATGAAGTGGTGTGGTCGCTTATTTCGATTTTCAGGTTGAGGGATTCAAAATTCAACGTCGTGCAGTTTTTCATCATCTTCACTCACTGGAATCGATATATTTATGAAGAGGCACTTTCAGTCGACTTCGGGACGGTAATAATTGTAATATTACTCGTATAATTCATAGTAACACGAAGAGAGGAGCAGAAATCCTAATATTTTGAAGGAAAAAAAAACGATGTCAAGTACGTCAGTTGAAGAAGATTGAAGGTGTAAGTCCCTGGCCTCTTTTCTCAAATCAAAATAAGGCTTAAGTCTTCACTTTTTGAATTTTTCAATCAATGGATCCTATTTTCCAGACTTTTTGTGAAAAGGGAGAGACTCGTTCGTATGAACTGAATTAATTTTTTAGATTGAGCATTGACTCGACCTCGTCAATCACGAAAATACAGCGTGATTCATAAGAAGTCGGCAAAATAGGCTGAGGCACACCGGATACGCAAAATTTTAGAAAGTTTTACCGCCAAATTGCACGATGCGAAACACATACTTAGATTTTTTTTACGAAAGCTACGTTTATCATTTGGGGTACCAAAACTCTGATCGGGAGAGGAGACACAAGATTTCATAAATTTTAATTAAATCTAAATGCACAAAATATTTTTTCCATTATGTAAGGAAAGAGGTACATACAGACTTCCATCCTTCCTACCATTTGATACGTACCTTTGTACAATGTACCCCTAAAATGTATGAAACAATGAACAACGTCTGAACTTTGAAATTTCCATTTGTATGGGTGTAAATTGAGATAATTCTAATTTTAAGAATTCTCTCGGATCGATGCCTTGATTTTCGAAAGTTGTTCTAGGTAATTTACAAGACATCTTTGAAGAAGTAGCTCCGTCCGATAATATTACAGCCATCTTCGCAATATCTCCTTTTCCACGACCCATTTTGACAGGTTCCTCAATCACACCTTTTTCAATCTCGGGTTAATACTGCCTATCCCATTCTAAAGTTACCGAAATTGAGTAAAAATAACATTAGAAAATTTAGCGGCCTTGCAATGCTTGTATCCCATATTTGTGACCCCTTTCCCGACCCCTGAGGTTATCATTTCCAACTTAGTTGTTATTTCTGCGCCCTTTTCAGCAACTGAATAATTACCGAGCCCTCCTCTGGTACTCATTTTTCTTCTTCTCTTTTTTCCATGAAATTTTGGCTCATCTGAATACTATTTAATAATATTTTGAAACAGTGACGTAGGGACCCAAAAATAGCAGCATAAATATGGAGCTCTTGAAGGGGGAACGCGTTACAATTTCAGAAGTAAAAAAAAGTTTTTGTACGCAGAACCATAATGGAAAGAGAGCAATTTTTTCACGATTTGAGCAGTAAAAACAGCTAATTTTCAACATTTCTTCTGACTGTGGATGGAACAGGGGGTGTACAGGGCTGGCTTTAACAAGACAGCAAATGAATATGTGGTGACAGGTTCCGTTTAGAGAAGCCTCTCGATTAATAAAGACATTAAAAAAAACGGATCGTCTGACCTTTTTTTGAGGTGCCAATGTCGAAATGGTGCGATCTTTTTTATACACACAACGGGCCCCCACCCGAATCATTTGAACATTTTGTGTATCATCCAACTTTTTGTTTAGGAGCCCATACTAGAATAAATCGTGTGATCTTATTTTGTACCCAAGGGACCGAACTAAATTGTCTTACCTCTGATCTTTCTTTTACGCGCTTGTACCAGAACAGTGTAATTTTGTTTCTTGCCCCTAAGGAATCCCACCAAAATTACCTGATATTTTTGTATCAGTTTTTTAAATCAATCAGTGATATTTCTAGTGACCTCTGCTAGAATCGTGCAATCGGAAGCTTTGAAGAAAATTATTTGAATTTTTTGGATCCTCTGACCTGTTTTCCGGGGCCTCTATTAGAATCGTGTCATCTCGAGGATTCCACAAAATGATTTTTTTCTTGGGGAAAGGTGGGAGGGAGCTACTAAATTGGGACTTTTTTTACCTTAAATATTATCGCTTCCTTAGAACGTCCGTTGACTGCCTTGCGCCTTACATCCACCATTGGAGGTATATAGCCTCATACTACTTTCATTTATGCCACTAACCAAAAATAGGTGCAAAATTATCTATTCTTGTTTAAAATTGATTAAAGAAACACAGAGCTAAATCTACAATATACATTATTGGCGTTAGATGTGTACTTGTGTACTTTACTTTCCGATTATTGAAAAATTTGCCACGCTCTATTCCAGAGATTGATAAAATTAACCGATCGACTTGAAAGCCCAAGTAAACTAAAATGTTTTTTTTTTCATTGGTGGGGCGTGTGGCGATGTATGCATGCCAATTTGGCTCCCCAGATACTGTAATTCCTATAATTTTTGTCTATTCATCCCCCCCCTCCCCACCAACATCAGCAAAAAATCTCTAATTTAATTTTTTAAAGTTTGAGTGCTGTTTTTTGGGCACAAAAATTGCAGCCCTGATAATGACGATAAATCGAAATATCGGCTTACAAGAGTCTTCATATGTAAGACATGCTCATGTGAGTCGTGTGAGACGTGATCACCATGCGCGTATTAAGGTAGGTGAGCTCAATAAGGCCCTAGTTTAATGTTTTGGCTCTCCAGACGTTCATGTAAGTTATTTTATGTTTTTACTTTTTTGTGTTGAAGTCGTCGACTGAAATATTTAAAAATTGGCTAGCTTGAAATGTTTTTGTACTGCTCCACGTTTCTCAGGTCTTCTAATAAAAATACCCCTTTTTCAAAACTTGATCAGGCTGGCGCACCAAAGAAGGCTGGGCCTATAACCTACTTGTAATAAGCCTGACCTGAAATTCGGTAAATAAAAAGTTAAGCATGGTTCAAATAGAAATTTATGAGTAAGTTATAACTGAAATGATAATCAATTGATCTTACCAGGTTGGGCTTTATCAGGTTACATAACACTATATTCCGTGAATCGCATACTTCGGTTCCAAATTATTGCTCAAATTTCACTTTTCTAACGTCGATCATTAACCAACTACCACTACAAAAACTATACAATGTTTGATTTCTGGCTGAATTCCATTTGACTAACATAATACTCGTAAATCCTCCAAGTTACATAAAAAACATATCGGGCACTTCATCATTGGAAAATCACACTACAGAACAAAATGAAATTTCTTGTTTGCACAATGCATTTAAGGAGGTGATTCTTGAGTACTTTTCAATGCTGAATACAGTGCCGTCGGCCGTTTTTCTCTATCACGTCTGGTTTTTCTGATCAAAAACTATAGAAAATTCAACTAAAAATGTGTTCAAAAAGAGGTTTAGGAACTGAATGTGGTCATACTGATTTATGTTGTTGTGTGTAGTGGTGTGTATTCCGTCTGTTTGTTTTCTGTTATAGTGGTCTGATAACACTGATAATATTCAGTCAGTGGTACCGCTTACTCCACTGCAAAAATAAAATGGAAACGAATTTCAGTCGTTCAGAACTCCGAATTGTGACGTAATAGAGACAAATGGGTCGCAGTATCGTGTTCAGCGTTAAAAAGTACCTCAGATTCACCTCTCGAAATGCGTAGTGCAAAATAGTTGTTCAGTAGTGTCATCAACCGGCGTATATCTCGCACCAGTAGACTAACATCGTGATAAAAACAATTGGACAGTGTTGCCATATCACGAGGGAGCAACTTTACTGTACGTTTTAATGCAGTCTGAAGCATAGCAGTCAGGATTGGTACATTGGGCCTTATATTGGGCATCCGAGCCTTATTGGGCTCATCTATCTTATGCAATCAAATTAGTTTCCCTCACCCCCAGGAAATGCAGTATTATAGAGAAAGAAGTATATTTAACTTTAGTTTATCATTTTAGCGCATTCATAGCAGATGGGGGGGGGGGGTCATTTCTTTTCAGATTTTGATTTTGTTAGACACCCTGTGTAAGTGTACTGCGAGTTAAATGTGTGATACGGTACTACTAATTGCGGTATCACATGGCACTAATTAGTTTACTAATTTTTTATAACTACAAGTATAAATATAATTAGTGGCCTTTAAATTAGGAGGGGGGGGGGTAATTTTGATCATTTCTACCCTCAATTTTTTGGGAGGGGGATACGGCGACGCCTATGCCCACCGTGTAGTAACCACCTACAGAGGTGGCTTACTGTTCATATGCTCCCTATAAATTTGTATTCTACAGCGCTTCCTTGCTGAACTAATTGATCGATTAAGATCGGAAAAAATATTGTGTACTTCGGTCTTCTTTCAATTATTCTTATATCTAGAGCTAGAATTTGCTGGCGTTTGCCGAATGAGTTTGTTTAAGGGCAGATGGGATTTAGTCAAAGATGAACACGAATCAGGGTAGTACAAGGCCAGAGAAAAAATTTTATTTTGCCGAATAATGCAGAAAGAGGCATAAATGCCGAAATTAGAGTTAAACGCCGAATAACGCCGAAAATGTTGATCTGCACACAACAATAAATTTGGTATTGCAAACAGACACAAACCCTGAAATCACTGATTGCTACCAAGCGAAATTTAGCCTCAAATCTCAGGTCCGTTTCCTAGCAGCGCCCATTTCAGATTCGAAGTTCAAAATTTCAGGATCGTTAGTGCTATGTTAGTGCTGGTTAGTGCCGTACAAATTTTCGTTAGTGCTGCCCCCCATCCATTAAAAAAAAAAATGAATTTGGGCGCTCCTGGGGAAACGGTGGCACCGCCCATGCGGCCTAGCTCACCCCAAACACTCATAATCGTTAGTGCTGCGTTAGTGCTGGTTAGTGCCGTACCAATTTTGGTTAGTGCTGCCCCCCTTCCCTACTTAAAAAAAAAAAAATGAATTTGGGCGCTGCTGGGGAAACGGACCTTCAGATCTCGCGTTCATCTCAACTTACTTGTCCTTCCTACCGAACACAATTCGAATACTGGAAATGAGCCATGATGTTTCAGCAAAACTTTATCAAATACCGAGTGCTCTATTCTTTCATGGAAGTACATGTTTCACACAGGATAGCATGGAGAAACATTTAGTGGTGGTGTTCAGTAAAAGATTTTTGTAATATTACTTGTAGACATTCATTTTTCATTAAAATTTTGGCTTCCTCCTAATATTTCAAGCCAACTTTTCGTTATTGCCGAATAATGCCGAAAATTGTAATTTTAAATGCTGAATTTCCAATGTTTATTGCCGAAAATTCCTAAATCTAC
Source organism: Acanthococcus lagerstroemiae (assembly GCA_031841125.1). Lineage (NCBI taxonomy): Eukaryota > Metazoa > Arthropoda > Insecta > Hemiptera > Eriococcidae > Acanthococcus > Acanthococcus lagerstroemiae. The sequence continues at coordinate 33,547,028 of CM063108.1, read as the reverse complement.
TTATATCTTCATCTCTTTTAGTGACCATTATCTCTTTCAACAGGTTCAAATTTATTTTTCTTCACATTTTTTTGGTAGGAAATTAGGTATTTTTGGCTTTTTTTTTTTTAGCAGAGATACGTCATTCTCGGCGTTTATTCCATTTTCGGCAAAATTATATTTTTCCCTAGCCCCCCCCCGCCCCGCCCCAGCTATGAAATGAACTTCTTGAAATGCCAGAGAATCCGTGCTCTGGTCATCGCTATTTGGAAGATTTTTGATTTTCTGATTACCCTACCCTCTTTTACAAATGACATCACCACCTACGCATCGTCGCATCCACTCCGCGAAACCAGAGCCAGACAGCCAGACGCGTACGTTCCGAAAAATACGAACGGAGGCCGTTCGGTATTTTAAATTTTGGAGTTCAGGACCGGGAGAGAAATCGAAGTCGAACGAGTGGCAACACTGATACCGTTGTACCTTCGCAGCATCGTTGAACGTGGCTAGCTGTGTTACCGTTCGTGTGAGACGCGTTTCCCGTTTCGTTCATCGTTCTTACGGTTAGTTTCTGTTTGTACGCGCTCGATGGTCGTCGTAACGTCTGCTAACGCGGTGTGTTGAAGCCGGTTCTTGTTGGATGTTTAATTCGACTAAATATTTTTTTGTAAACGTTTGTTTTCTTTGTTTTCGCGGTATTAATCTTCGCTAAATTTGTTCGCTTTAACAATTTCTCGTTTGTTAATCGTACTCGCCCCGTCGTTTCTTAATATTTCAGTGCTTATTATTTATTTCTGTGCGCTCGCTTCATTCGAATTCGAGAAAATAAGTATTTGCACGATTTCGATCGTTGGTTCCAACAAGTGATAATCCTGTCGGAGCTGCAAGTTCCACGTCCAGTTGGTTATATCATAAGTGAGTTGTGCCATTTTATGCTATTCGGATTATGTAAGGTCGTTGAGCTTAGGACATTCGGCATTTTTGTAAAACTGTCTTAATTCAAAAGTGTAATAAAAGAGGAAAAATAAAAAAATGAAAAAAATTGTGTGATAGGTCGGTAGCACGAGTCATGATTCATTTTAATGATCAGTCTGCTGAGTTGAGAATCTAACCGAGAGTACGGGCAGAATGGAAATGTGTGTAGACTCTATACACAGGAATTCAGTTTCCTATCTCGTGGTCAGATGTTAGTATCAACATTCTCGAAGTTGTGATAGTTTTAGCGGGCAGCGGTATGTGAGATCCCACCTATGCCCTCGACCCTGCGACTATGTCTCATACCTCTTGTGTCGAATCATCATGAATCACTGGATTCGCAATTTGCAATTGTTCTCTAATCGGGTCGTAAACCTGCGTGTGTTTTAACGTCTAGTTTTACACCAACCTACTCTTCAGGTTTTTAAGCTTCGTTAAAATAGGTATGTACTTTTTAGAAAACTTCGCTACAACCGTCAATAAGCACGTGACTGCGCTCTGAAATTTTGGTAGGCAACCTTTACCACGTGTCAGCTGGGTATATCAATCTTCTCTTAGTTCACGCCACGTGGTTCCAATATCCGTTTTCGAATATCACAGTGCCATAAGCACCAAGCTCGTTCGAGCAAGTTGAGAAAATTGTTTGCACCCGATCTGCCGAAGTATTTATTAAGAGATATCTGCGAATCAGCTGAACTCGGGGAACAAAAGTTTTTCCAAGCTGAAGAAAAACTAAGAAAACACTACTTTTCTTGAGTGCACTCGAATTACATCTCAGGAATGATTTTACTACCCGCCAATTTTGTCACAAAATGATTCGTGTACTGTGGCAAAAAAAAATTAGATATAAGGGATTACTGAATATGTCTGGTAGAGAAATCTTCAGATGCTGAAATATTTATTTCAGAAATTTGTCTTGCAATGGAACAGACGTTTGTCAACTATCACTCGTAGTTTGCAACAGAGGAAAGGGTCATCTTGCCTCGGGTTGTATTCATGGCAAAAAAAGACTTGGATGTGAGACATGACTGAATGTGTCTTGTAGAGAAATTTTCACCTTTAACATTAAATGCTGAAATATTGATTTCAGAGAATTTGTCTTGCAATGGTAGACATCTGTCAAGTACAGTTGGTATTTTGCAATATAGAGAAGGGTCTTTATTCTGAAATGATTCTGGATCACGTCATATCACCTCAGGCTGCATTTATGGCAAAGAAACTTTGATGTGAAGCATTACTGTTTTCAAATTGTATAGTTTTTCAAAAGTTCGCAAATTTCTATTTACAACAATTTTCTTCTTTTCTTCGTTTGTTTTCCCGCCCTCCCCAGAAAAAATTTCAGGTACCTTCTTATTTGTATGGAACGAAAATTCCACACGTTTATTTCTCTTCCGAACTTTATTATTGCTTCCTAGGTAAGGTAGGGCAAAAAAGACACCTGTAATATGTGCAGAAGACTTGAAACTGAGTGATTGGAAACATAATAATGCTTTTGTACCTTTAGTTGATTTTTGTAGATTTTAAAAATGGATTTGTATTTTCCAGCTATCCCAACGAAATGTTGAGCTTGTCAAGGACCACTGTCTGTGAATGTACCATTAACAAAGTTTTTGTACGAATTGACATGACTTACAAATACTAATTCAGAAACGTTCTCTGTTGAATTCATTTTGCTATGTGGTGTTTGTAAACTTACGTTAATTCTTTGATCAAGTATCACCTGTTCATTATTAAAATAGTATTTTGATACGAGGGTGTTCGGCTGTTATGCCGTCATCGGTTGTCTCTTGTCAAAATACAACTTTGATGGTAAACAAGTAGCGATACTTTTTCACAGAATTATGCTCTGTTGCTGCAGAAGGAAATCTTGTCCTAGCGGACTGTGAATCAAATGCCGAATACAAATAATTTAAAATTATGTTGAAGTCAGTAATCTCAACTTTAAGGTGCTCTCTATTTTCAATGGGAAACCATAATATTGTCTTATTGTATTGCTGGCTTGGCGCAGAATACATGCTGAAGCCAAAGTATTCCAAATCTTGAATGCTTTGAACTATTAAAAAGTTTGTGTCCAGGTGAATCGATGACTGTAAATTAAATACAAATCTACCGATGTGCGATAAATTCAAAATTATCCTAGCTCAGAGGTTCTTTCAACTGTTTCGAAGGAACCTTTCTAAGTACACTGATGGCCAGAAATGGTGTATAAATAGTTATCTCAGGTTCGAGGTTATGTGAATTTTCAAAGATAACTTTGTCCAAGGAAAGTGATGACCGCAGATGAATTTGTTGGGGGGAGGGGGAGTTAAAACTAGTTTTCTCAATTTTGAGATACTCTGAACAACGAGTAAAACTTTATCCGAATGAGTTGATGACAGACAGCCGATACAAAATCCATTTTTGAAGCCGAAGTTAACTTCTCGCAAAGAAACCTTGTCTCAGTGAATTGCTGGCCGAAGGCAAATGCTAATTTATAAATCTATGTTCTCAACTCTGAGGGAAGCTTGGACCAAGTGAGTTAACTAAATGCCATCATCGAACCTAGTTCATGGAGAAGCCTTGTTTCCCTCAGCCACTAGCCGAAAGCTGAATACGAATTTGAAAATATCATGTCGAATAGGGTGTCTAGGGTCTATTTGCAAGTAAAAAACCGAAATAAGTAAATAGCTAATATCTGACTGAATAGGAAATACCTATTTCAAATTTTATTGGAAAAAACATTATGTACTCAGTTAAAATCCTTCACTTTTGTGTATTTTTTTAAAAACTTGTGTGTCAATACAGGATGTCAAGTCCAGTATGAAATCAGACGCTGCTTGCATGCGAAAATTAACTATATTTTGAATATGGTTAGTTTTTAAGATATTTTGTACTTTCGTATTTACAGCAGAAGGTTATCTCAAATTTTCCTCTGTTCAGAAATTCTCTATTTCACTTTAATATTCGCGTATTATTTAGTTTTGAATTATATCAGTTTTGTCCCTCAATCCAAAAGATTTTCATTAAATAACTTGTTGAAAATTAGTCTTAAGAAAGTCTTCTGTTCATATATTTGGTACCTTTTGAAAAACTAAACATAAAATACAGAATACCAAAGAAGGAACCAAAAAAAAAACTCTATTACTTGCAATATGTCTTATTATGGGGGGGGGGGGGGGGGGTTATTCAAAATACATTATACTGTTGAAAAAAATAAATGCTGATAACTGTTACCTATAATTGCTTAAAAGGGACGCCAGAAGCATTCATTTTTGGTAATTTTTCAGTGCAAGGCAACCAAATAGAAACTTTTCTGTTTTTAGTTTCAGTAGCACTGCTGCCAACCTCATGATAAATCTTGAGATCTCAAGATTTTGAAACACAAGATCTTGAGACAAAATCTCAAGATAGAGTTTACAAGAATTCACATAAAACTGAGCAAATATGCATTGCTTCTTCAAATTTTTCACTTCCAAAATTTGGAAATGGAAAATTTATCGCCATATGGGAGTAATAAGCGCTCAGCAGTGGAAATGTAAAATGCATTTGTGACCTGTCACAAGAAAAGGGCCCTTAAATGCATTCTTATATTTTGATGCCATTAAGGGCCATTCCCTTAGAACAGTTCGATGCCATTGAGGGCTTTTGCTTAAAGGGGAAATTTTTGTCTCAAGATTTTTTACAACAAACTTGGTTGGTAGCACTGCTCGGTAGACATTTTGTTCAAGCTGAACTTCTGTGAACAAGGGCTCTTACTCTAATCAGAAAGAATCAAAACATTAACTAAACTCTGGTCCATGTTAATTAAGAGTCAAAAGCTAATCCTTGGGAACATACAAAGGTTAGCCAAAAACTACTGCACAAATTTCTTGTACGCGATACTAGCGCTACCTAGCAACCTCGGACAAAGGCAGGCGTGTAGCTCACACGTGTTTACACAGAGTTCAAGTTTAGCTTATAAGATTTTTACTTTTCACTGAAAAGCAATAAGCCGCTGGAACTCTGTGTACGTAAAGTGCTCGGTATCATTTTCTTTTCCACTGAATATAAAACCTTGAAATTTAAATAGTGGTGTGTGAACACGTTTAGGCTACACGTCTGTTTTTGTCCAAGGTCGCTAGGTAGCGCTAGTGTCGCGTACAAAATGTTCGTGCAGTAGTTTTTGGCCAACTTATACGTTGAAGTGATGGTGCATTTACATTACAGTCGTCAACAAGTTGAGAACATGTCTGTGTGTTGGCAACATTGTCGATAAATTCGAAATGGATTTACATTGGAGATGTTTTGAAACAGATGTTGTCAACTCTTATCGCTATAAATTGCCGCATTTTTCCCTTTTTCAACAGAGTTGTGAACACTTTCAAACCGACTCGAGTCGGTTTCCGAAAATCTTGTTCTCAACATGCTGTCCACATCATATAATCGCCAACATAGTGTTTTCAACTTGTATATAACTGTGATGTAAATGCACCATCACAGTCATTTAGACTTTTAAGGTGCTCTCAACCATCGAAGTGTTGGCCGTGTGAATCGATGTCGTTGGCAGAATATGCTTCTGCCTCATCTTTGACAAAGAGAAGCCTCTTGTCAGAATGGATCGAATTTAGAATCGTTTGTCGAAATCAAGGTCTTGATCTTTCGGCCGGCATTGCACTCTGGACTGGACGGATCATGTGGAAACTCACTGGTGCAACCATGGCCAGTAACAAAGCAGATGCACATTACTGATAATTTGATTAATTAATTTTGTATACACGTTCGTCTATTCTCTTTTTCTGGCTCTCTCTTTCTCCCATTTTTGTACATAACTATGAAACGCTTCGAGTCGTATGCGTTGGTTGCTCATTTCACATATTATTCAAAATGTTGATTACCCGTCGGTGAACGAGATAGATGTCGGAATTGGAAAACAACGCGTTTAATTAATTCGGTTTCGCCGTCCTCAGAAACTTTAATATCGAATTTTTCGCTCGTAATTAATTTGCCAGTTCGCCAGACAAAAGCTCCGTCGTCGTTCTGAACGCGCACTACTCGTCGACTCCGCTGTGTAATTCGCGCCGAAAAAGTTTTCTAGTCAAATTTTACGATTATTAAATGTTGTGTGCGGTATTCATTTTGCTGCTGCGGAAGAGGCGCGGGGGAGGAGACGTCATCGTCATCAGTCGAAATCGAGTATTAGATAATGAGTGTTTTATACGCGCCACAAATTAGCGCCCGAGTAGTAATTGGTTTTTATGTAATAACGTAATCACATTTACTCGCGATGTGTAACTGCGTGTGATTGCGGCATTTGGTGGTCACGAATTAATTATTGAAAACGACTGTGAGAAACGGAGACGAGGGGAGAACGCCCGGTAACTATGGTAGGAAGAAGGAAAAAAAAAATTCAGACTGAATTGAAATTGAGATTTTTAATTAAAATATTTTATCTGATTTCTTCTTTTCTATGCTTTTCGTATATTTCTTTCGTCGTGGACGAAAATTAAATTAATTACTTTTTCTTTGGAACGCGTAACTTATCAACGGTTTCGTGTTAATTGAACACACGAAAAATCTTCAAAAGGTTCCGAAAATTGTTCTGCGTTGTTTCCGGTTTTGAAATCTCTACACGTGATCAAGCGAATGAACTGTTCGCGGCGGCAGAGTTGCCACCAGATTTCAGTGACCACGGTGTGGCTGCTGTTGGATTCCTGTCGTTCGTGATGTTCGGATTTTCACCGTTTGATGAAATGAGTTTCTCTTTGACACGATTCGGGACCGAGGGGGCTAGCGAAACACGTTTTCCGGAGTCACAGCAAGGTACCCCTCGGGGTACAATGCGAAAGTATGGATTCAGAACAGAGACATTTCGGCATTGGAATAAGTACGACATGGGAGTGACCACGAGCCAGGCGTAAGCGTTGCGGACGACGCCGAGGATGGCGCGGATAACAGAATGAGCGTCGCAGACGAGCAACGGGAACGGATGACTGGGAGAGTATGTACAGAGGGAGGGCGTTAATGGCTCTCCGATCGGCGCCCTAGCACTACACAAGCGAATCGCAATCGAGACGCGGTGGTACTTCCTATATAGACAATCGCGACAAGGGGATAGCGGGCCACAAGCCGTTGGAAGACATTCGGGGTCTCAGGTGTCCAGTAAGCACGCCGAGGAAAGGAATGGTTTCTGGCTTCCAGCAAGCACGTCGACAGGAAGTACTGGGGTTCACTGGGTTTCCAGTGAGCGCGCCCAGTGGATTGTGGAGGACGCAAGAGACGCGAGCAGCAGAAGTAGCCTTGTCGTGAATCACATTCGCTGAAGTTGGCTCGACTACTCTTCATTCTCCAGGTAGTTAAATATAGGGTAGCAACGGGCTTAGTCCGCGAGTAGCAAAACTATCCTCACTACAGCCAAAACGCGAGACCCGGTTTTGCTACGCAACACTCGAATCTTTATGTATGCGAATCGTAGCTCGAACTCATGTTGACTCGTTTTTGAAACGGGCAAAGTAATGGTATCTGAGCTGATGACTTCTGTTGAGATCAATGGAATCTGGAAATTTGCTGAAGAATTGGCGAGTTTCGGAGTTATCAACTCGCGTCAGAAGTTGCAGAATTTATGAATCTTTGAGTTAACTCATTAGGATGGGGAGTTGAAGTGATGAGCGTATGCTTGAGCAACTCATTCGCTGGGTTGGAATGTTGAAACGAGCTTACCTATTTCCCAGTTGTCGACTCATAATTAGACGATAACTGGGTTAGTTAGTAACTCCCAATAAGATTTCAAACATATTTATATTGTTTTACCAAGAACTCTTGTTCGTAGTATGCGTCCGACGTTATCTTTTCCTTTATCATCTCGTAATACCTATATCTCGTTTTTTGCGTGCAGTTTAGCTATCAATCTCTCGTCTGTGTGTTAACACGGTTTTTTTTTTCCTATTAAACCGTTTTGTCATTACAATTTATGAACTGTATCACTCCGCGTTTTTTCATTATATTGGTGAAACAACTCTTTTAGTCTTAACGTCGTTCATTCAGTCTCAGTAGTCTTTCCGAGTCTTTTGATAAGCCCCAAAAGAAGATTAACGAATGTCGATCTGAGAATCAGTTTTGCTACTGAGAATCAGTTGTTTCACCTGATGACTTTTTTCCTGTAGGGGGAAGCCTTAACCCCTCTTCACTATGCGTCCTCGCAGTCTGTCATAGAAGTAACGCAATTCATGAGCTTGAAATTCCATAACGTTGAAAGTAATTTTGATTGAGTTCTTGGACCACACGATACAAGCCCTGATGTGTTCAAAAATCAATATTCTGGTTTTTTTTTCTGCCAAAGGGACCCTTTTCTAATTTTTGCTCTCAACTTCGACCATACTTACATGGACTGACAATAGTCAGGGCCAACTTTTTACAATACGTACCTTCGTATGTTTTCGCGATAATGTAGTGATCAGAAAATTGTAACATTTCACATTCACAACAGAAGTTCGCGCGCAGAAGTCTGTAAAATTTAATTACCTTGCGGAAAGTTTTACCGAAAATTTTATAATTATTCGACGTAAAACTAGAGGATGCAATGGAGGTACGTTTTTTAAATAATTGCAAAGTGCTATTTTTGGCTTCAAATTTTTATCAGTATTGGCAGGCCATGTAAGTATGTGTATGGTCGAAGGCTCTCAACCCGAGCTTTGGAATCCGTCCTTTCGAGCATTACCTCAGAGACGTCGGGGAGGCTGTTAGAGCTGTTTTATCCTCTTTTCTTGACAAAAAACCGGCCCAGGTCGAAATGTAGCGAATTGCTACGTGGGTTCGAACCCGGGACCTCCAGATTTCGAGACCAGCGCTCGATCCACTCGGACAATCAGATCTCTTTTAGAGTCTAAATCTTATTTTTTATGCATTGAAAACTAGGCTTCTTTTTCAATACTTACTACCTACGCTGGGAAAACATTCACTGTTGAAGACAAATGACAGAAAGAAAGATAGAGTAGCTAGCTAGTTGGAAAGGTACAAGGATCTGCCCTTCTCTGGACATGCTATTGCAGGCTGCAGAGGGAAAAAGTGACCTTTAGGATCCGAGAGAGATAATTACTAAGAGATAGTATAGCAAGCCAGACAGGCAGGCATTCGATCAGAACTGTCCAAAAACAATTTGAGACTATCTGAAAATCCAGCTAGCTAGTCAGAAAAATTGAGAAAAACTGCCTTATCATTTTGCCGCCGTCGAAAAGATTACATAATAAAACTGCCGGTGGCATCTATTAATAATTGTGGTAATAGTTTACACATGTTGAGTCATCCTTACCAGTGTAAGGGTGCTCTTATTTACATCTTAAGGGTAAATCATTTAGTTTGAATCTCAGTCGACGGATCTCTTGGCTATTATCTCGACGGCTGTGGGATTTACGTGGTCGTGAAGTCGTCTTTCATATTGCATGGCGAACTGGAGTATCTCTTCTAGGACGGCCGGTATCTTTAGGTCGCGATGGATATCGGCGTTGCCTTCAAACCGGTAAGCTCCGACTATGGTGCGTAGAGCTATGTTTTGACTTCGGTTGTCTACATTGGACTTACTGGCACAGTCCCATAGCTGAATGCCGTAGGTCCAGATTGGCTTCACAACTGCAACATAGAGTAGCCGCTTGCTCTCCAGAGATAACTGGGATTTTCGTCCCACTAACCAATATAAGTTTCGCATACGTTCCCGCATTTGTTGCCGTTTCTGCACGGTGTGATGCTGCCAGTTCAGTTTGCTGTCAATGTGCATTCCTAGGTACTTCACCGTATTCTTTTGTGGAATGATTCGGCTCTCGAATGTCACTGGGGTGTAATTGTACTGCCGCAGGGTGAAGTTAATATAGGATGATTTCATGGCGTTTACTTGGATCTTCTACTAACGCGTCCACCTGTGGAAATTGTCAACTGCCTTTTGTAGTTTTTCAGTCGCCTTGGAAAGGGTGTCAGACACTGCTAATATAACCGTGTCATCAGCGAACATCGCTGTTGTCGTATTGCTAGACGTTGGTGCATCTGCAGAGAATATGAGGTACAAAATGGGTCCCAGAACACTACCTTGGGGCACTCCTATTGCGATGTGACCTCGTCATTGATTACTCGAAACTGTCTTCGCTGAGATATGAGTCGAACATATCTCAGTAGTTTGTCGGCAGGTGCTGCCGCAACTTGTTTAGGAGACCTTCGTGCCATACTTTGTCGAAGTCTTTGGCAATGTCTAGAAATACTCCACAGCAGAACTTTCTCTCCTCCAGAGCTTTTCCTATTACGTCGGTGACTCGGTGAACTTGCTCTACTGTGGAGTGTTTTTGTTGGAACCCAAATTGGTGGTCCGGTATTAGTCCTTTTTCCTCGATCAATGGCCTCAGCCTCTTAAGAAGGAGTTTCTCGAAGAGCTTTGACATGATTGCGAGAAGAGAGATTGGCCGATACGACGCTAATTGCTCTGCTGGTTTGCCTAGCTTCAATATAATTTAAGTGTCTTATAGCGTTAAATATGAGCGTATGCATTACTATGCCTTTTTTTGACAGCTCCTTAAGCATTCGCGCACTTATTTGGTCAAAGCCCAGGGCCTTTTTTGGGTTTAGGTTATGGTCTATTTCTTTAGCGACGTCTAAGGGTGTGAAATGACGCAGGGATGCACTGTTATCGATTTGTTGCCGGCATAAGACAGACAGGTTCAGATGGTGTCTCATTCGGTTGAATCACTTTTTCTAGGTATCTCGCGTATGTATCTTTCTCTTGGTCGCTGCGGGCCCACGTCCCATCTTCTTTTCCGATGGGTGGTATATGCGCTGAGGGTCTTTTCATGCGTTTAGTGGCCTTCCACAGAGAGTACTCGGTGTCTTCTGTTGCAGTAAGTTGACTTAATATGTTTTGAAGGTCTCGTTTTTAACCTCTTGATTTTTTGCGTGTAGTTCCTTGCTTATTCGATTAAGCGCAGTCTTATCTTCCTTGCTCCGCGACTGGTGTCATGTCCGTCTTGCTTTCCGTCGTTGCTTGACCAGATGTCTTATTTCGAGAGGGTAATCAACCTTTTTTTCAACGAGTGCTCCTATTTCAGGTGTTGCTTCTTTCACTGTTTTTTGAATTGCTTCAGTGAACGCAATTACAGCCTCGTCCACGTTCTGTTTTGATTTTAGCCTCACCTGCAAGTTAATGCCGGCATCTAGTCGCTCTCGAAAGTGATCCCAGTTGGTGTGCTTAGTTGTAAGGATTGATCTCCTGACCTTTTTTCATTACAGAGGATCTCTGCATCAGTAACACTGGGATGTTATCAGAGGTCAGGTCGACTATTCCATCCACTTCTGTGTAATATGAGGATATACCTTTCGTAACAAAGAAGTCGATGAGATCCGGCCTCTTACTTTCATCCGTGGACCAGTACGTTGGTTTTCTTGATGTGATTACATCTGCTGGGATTGATGAGAAAACAGATTAGGTAGAGACAGACCGACAGTTGGCGGGGAAGACGTACTGAAAACCTGAGTTTTCCTTTGGGAAAACTTCCGAGATTAACAGTAAGGAGAACAGCTGGACACCTAAAAGAAAAGCAGATAGATGGCAATAAGATAAATGCCAGCCAGCTACCCAGACAAAATTTGTTTTCACCGTTCACACAAGCAGGACATTGTCGGCAAAGGTTTTTGGCCATGAAGCAGCTGAAAGGCGAAGTCTCTCCAGTTTTAGTTCTTCTTCGGGAGTGCCTTACTCATCTTCTCCCTAGCTGCTAACATGACTTCTGAGATTATATCGAGTCCAGTTTATTGTCTAACATTTTCCAGCCACGATGTTCTTTTCCTTCCTCGATCTATTTTTTCTTCTATATTACTTGTGTTTATTTGCTGTCACTGGACGCATTTTTTCTTTCTGATTAAGTGGCTCAGGTATGTCTATTTCCGGGTTCTGGTGGTCTGGAAGATTTGTCTATTTGTATTAGCTCTCTTCAATACTTCACCGCTTATAACTTTTTTGATCCATGGAATTTTCAATAGCTTTCGATACATCCACATTTCTTGATACATCTGTTTGTATATATGTTGTGACTTCTAATTCGTACAGTAGTATTGAGAAGATGTATTAGCATTTGATAAATATTTTCCTAATTTCTAAATTGAGACTACCATCTGATAAAAGCTTTCGCAATTTAATAATGGAATATTTGTCTGTTTGTGTTCGGTGGTATTCTTGGATCACGGGGATGATTGTGCTGGAATTTGAAGAAACCCCTCAATTAAAGATTAGTATAGTGTAGCCCAGTAGTGGTAATTGGGAAAATTATTATTGAATGCATGTATGTGTCGTTTTTTGATTTCTGGCTCTGGATGTAGGTCTTGTGTGATTAGCATTCCAGGAATTTGAATTCTTTTACACGTTCTACATCTTCACCTCTGATTTGGATGTAGGTACTTTCATAGGGTTCTCTATTGATGCTCATGAATTTTGTCTTCTGAACATTTATTTATAAGAGTGCCCGGGGTATTACCGGCAGGACCCAGCATCCTACCTGTCCTCACAGTAGCAAACGAATGAATACAGGTATACAGCTAACTAGTACTGCTGGAAGGATGTTCTATAAACTCAGTGTTGACAGTAGATGCAGCGCAAAAAAAAAAATGAAATGCGTTGATTTGGAGCCGAGGTACGAGAATGAATAGAAACATTTTTGCATTTTGTAAGGTGACAACATGGGCTTGCTGGTTCCTTCGGTTCACGTGTTTTGAGACCTGATATAACATTATGTTTACCTTCCAGTGAGATTTTTGACGTAATTTTGATCAACTTAAAAAAAATAAATTCATGATTTTTCGTTTATTTTTCGTATTTTTTGGACTGTTGTTACCAATATCCGTTTCTTACTCGTAAAATAATGAATAAAGTAGTGAATGTAGACGACAGAATTTCAGGGAAAACAACTCTTTTAGATTCTGCAAATTCGAATTTATAAAGTTATGGTGTATTTGGGGAATATTGGGAGAATGCTCGATGCTATGGTACTGTTACCAACGTGTCTGGAATCAGAAAAAAAGATGCGTTTGTACTATTGAATTTTGACAAGAAGAATACAAAAATTGAATTCAAAGATCTGGTAGTAGAACACGACAATTTGAGTCAGTTGCTCGTAATCCGAGCCCTGGAAACCGCCCTATCGAGCATTACCTCACAGACGTCGGGGAGGCTGTTAAGGCTGTCTTGACCCTCTTCCCTTACCAGCAAGACGCACCGTTGGGCACGCTATCATTATCCTCAGACCTTATTTCTCCTTTATATAATTGACTTAATTGACTATATCTAACAGCATCTGTAAGTCATTTTCTGATTCGGCAATTAAAACCGCATCATCGGCATAGCGTATGTTATTGATCAGTCTTCCACTTACTTCAGTGCTAATCTTAAGCTCTTCCAGATCCTCTTAGAAAATATTCTTTAAGTATAGGTTAAAAATCATTGGTGGCAGTACAAACAGACAAAATCCGCCGTAGAGGTGGACTGTAGACTCAGAGTGCAAGTCTTTCATTTGCTCTTCCCCGAGGAATCCTCTGATCGGATGGAGTGATTGAAGTAATGCAAACAATGTCAGTTGAACTCCTCTGTTTTTGTTTTGAACATGGTAGATAATGCTGAGCTCTTGAATCCTTAGCGAGATACTCGCTGGAAATTTGATCGTAAGTCTGTAGAATGAGAATCGCGTTATTCGGCATATGCAATAAAAATGTACCTGGAATAGGCACTCCGCGGATATCGAGTAAAAACAATGGAGTATTTCCATGGCGAGGAAAATCCACGACACAAATCTGCCGGACCGTCTATTGTTGGACAAAAGTTGCGGCGTGGCCATTAGCTATTTGAAAATACTGAACACCGAACATCGGTCCTGCTTTGTTTTATCGCTTTCGTAATGTGAAAAATAATTTTATGGTTTTGTGTTGCCGTTAATGAGCCGTTGAGTTTTATTTCCAGGTCGTGGGCACCCTGTGATGTAAAAAATGGAAACGAGTTTTTTCGTGTATAATATTTTGGAAGCACGGCGACCGGCGAGCCTATACAGACCTGCGTTAGAAGTAATCCTCGTTTATTGTGCCCACATGGTGGGTAACGAACTCCCAAATCACAAATCTGGCGACGGTGGTTGTTCCAGAAATTTATTTACCGCCATTAACAGAAAAGTTGGGTCTAGGTCACTTCATTTTTGGTGCCGGTGCTCGAAATAATTTTGTCTCGTTTTTTCTCCGAAAATAGTTGCTTTTTCATTCCAATTCGATCCTGCAGCTTTTGTGGCCATTAGTTTTGTTGTCGCCTGGAAGGCTACACGTGCTGGGTCGCTGGGTGCCTCTTGACTCTTCTTCCTTGATATCCACGTGTATTCGCGTGCATACATTGTTAGCAGAAAAATGTTTGTTATTCGATATTGAATAAGATGCCAAGATTACCGTTATCAAGTCCACGGGATTTTGAGTACTTACGTACCAAGTTTCGATTGGTTATAGACCAAAATTACTTTCAAGATTCGTGCTTTCCTGCGATATCTTGCGATGTTTCAAGCTCAAGTGATTGGAGATGTGGTGTCCTCGTCTGCACCTCTAATTGGAGCCTGCAGCGAGTATTTTATTGGATAACCGTGTTCGATTCGCCGTGCAGAGCTTAACAGTACTCTAATTTTATGGTCGTTCGATTGGAACCAGTTTTTCGGACGAATTTACCTATAAAGTATATTTTGCGTTACCTAGAGAAGCTGGAGGTCTTACTGTTCTCGACGCTTATTGATAGAGTAGCACTTTTTTTTTTTTTTAATTATACTCTCCTAAATAGTAAAACGAGAATGATCGCCGTATCTAAACGCAAACACGCGGAAATATTTTAATTAACTGGCGACCTGGTCGAGCACCAGCGACCTCAATGACGAATAACCTACACGAGCACTCCGGCACGAATTTCAGCAATTTAAAGCTGTAATAAACATGCGATTACGAGGCAATCATCTGAAGCATTAGTGAAAACCAATCGCGAAGAGGATTTCTGTCCCCCATCGGTATAATTAATGTCGAATTTGTGCAAAAAGAAAAAAGAAAAAAAGTAAAAAAGAAACGAGAAGGCGGTGGCGAAGAAGTTGAAAATTAAATAATTAATGAATTCGTTTAAAATGTTTGGTTTTGCGCCAAATTGGTTGTAACTGTTCGTATAATAAATTTATTAAATGCTAATGACGCGTTTAAGCGCTAAGTACAATTTCGCGTTCCGTGTGTGCGGATTAATCGAAATTGAAACGATAAATATGATAAAGGATATCTTGATTTGAATAATGTAAAAAGAAAATTTTTAAATTAATGAAGCAACTTTGTATATTCAGGTTGTATATTGTACTGATAGTGCTTACCATCTTCCTGGATGGTGACATTAGTAGTACTGTTGTGTGACCTTCATTAGCTCGTTGAACGTCGGTGATGCGGAATCCACTCGATATACTTATAAGGTTGAGGGGGGGGGGGGGTAACATTAGTTAGATTTCGGTGTGGGAACCGAATGAACCGGTCTGATGTGGGTCCATCATTAGTTGAAATAACGTTTGCCGAAGGTTTTAAAGGTGTTGACACATTTCTACGACAGTGTGAGCCAGGGTAGTAAAAGGTCCCACTTGGCCTGTATTGGGTTATATAGGACCTGCTCCTACAACTAGAATAAAATTAAATTTTCACATTTGTCCGGGTAACACATGAATTGATGAAGTTATACGACTTGGAAACCTGCAGGGTAGAAAAGAGAAAAAAACTGAAGTTCTTGTTGTATGTGCTTGAAATTTATTTCTAATTGGTTTTTGTGCGGAACGGCTAAGTGGGCACTTTTCTATCGTCTTATGGGACGCGCCTTGCGTAGTGGCTCATGGTTGTAGAGGCTTGACACCACGGGAGAACACTACTGGCAGTCGAATCGCTCACCAGGATCGTTACAGTCAACTGTGACACAAACACTAAAATAGGTATCGGATGACTTATTGTAAAGTGCGGCAACTGAAAATAGGCTCATAATTTCAGAAACCTAGGTAGTAATTAAGTTTTTTATTAAATAAAAATGTAGCTATTTTCAAAATAAGTTTTCGGAATAGTTGTCTTGAAATACCTATTTTATCCTTTCAACTTAGATTTTCTCTACTCTATAGATTTTCCTTTTCATGCGAGCTTTATGTTTTCTGTGAGGGGAAAAAATTAGTATTAGCAAATTCTGTGAAAAATGAAAAACTCACCTTAAAATTTAGTATACCTAACCCACAAAAAGTCTATTTTGGAAACTGGATTTCCAAAGAGATCACGGCGTGAAAATACAGATTTCTACTAATATTCTTGTACTTGGGGAGCAAAAATTACTTTTGTTTTATGGACATTCGAACGTGGATGTTTGACCCCTCCTCTCACAATATTTAGTTTTTCTGAATACACTGATGCGTTAACTGTTCTGTTTGGACTAAGACTCATTAAGGCTTTCGCAGACTAATTTAGAGCTCCTCAAAACCGGTACCAGACTGAGGTGTTAAGTACTGTGAAAGAAATCATTAAAAGTTGCACTAGAGATTTTTTTACTTTCTTCAAAGTCTTCCTTTTCATTCCCTTCGTATATCTTTCTTACCTGCATTCGTTTCTTACCTTGTTTCAGGCGTCGTTTTTAATCTAAGTTTTCGGGGAATTTGCCCCATTTCACTTCTTGTGTGAATCCAACGATGATTGCGTGTTTGCCTGTCCATTTGTTTCTCTTGCTTTCTGTATTTGTATGTGGCGGAATCTTGAGGTGGGTAACACATCTGCTTCCACAGTTTTTTTACTGATAACCGTTGTACGCAGAAGCGCAAATAGGGCTTAGAACTGGGAGCGGGGCTTAAGTCCCCTTATTATGAAGCAACACCACCCCCGCATCATTTTCTTTGGTCATTTTTCAGAGTTTGGAGGGATATTTCCAAGTTTGCGGTGAGGGGGGGGGGTAAGCCCCCAAGCACCCCTTATTTGCGCCTATGGTTGTACAGAACTGATCACAAATGATATTCTGTGCATCAAAGTAATTTAATAAATTATACATAACCCGATAATCCATAAAAAAAGGCATGCTGGTCAATGTCATAATCTAACTAGATATCGAGGGAAAATAAGTGGCATAAGCTGAAGAAATAGCCGTTATATTTTAGTTTATATTGATCTGCAAGTTGATGTATATATTTATATAGTGCGATAGTATAAATTGATACATATTGTAAAGGTGCCGGAGAAGAAAACATATAAATAGACAAAAGAAAAAGTGTTTTTCCAACTGTGGGATTCCTGGAAAAATGCTTCGATAGCAACGTCACACTAAGTCTTAAAAATGAAGCTACTAGAGAGTCTTTCAAACAATGTCGAGGAATCCTGAGCATGTTAAAAAAAAATCTTGAAAGTCGTAAATCGATCTACAAGAGTCGTAGCGACTTTTAAACAAGGCTAAAAGGTTCTTACAGAGGCTCAAACAAATTTTCGAAGGTCTTAAATGAGCCTTGAGGAGTATTGAAGAAGCGAGTGGAAAATCAAATAGTGACGATCAAGTGTGGCAGAGTCCTTTAGCATTTGGAAGAGTTGTAAAGAGTCTTGACCGAGTCTTGAACAATAGTAGGTTTTGAAGAAGTTCTTTAAGACATCTTTAAAAAGTTTGAAATAAGCACTGAAGAGATTGAGTTCCAAAGAGTCTTTTAGCGTCTTATATGCGTCTTGAATAGCTGTAAGAGTTCCGAAAGGTCTTAATCATGCCTCACCGTGCCATGATTTGGCCTGGACGAGTCATAAAGTGTAATATCTGAATTTTGAACAGTTTTAGCGAGTTATAAATAAGTTTGGAAAAAGCGTTAAGGAGTTTAAAAATGTCCCCCGCCCTGGGCGAGAAAAAAGAATTGTATCGTATTGCGATGAATATTGAGAGTTTCCCATAATTTGTCAGTCAGTTAAGAATCCAGTAAACTGAGGCACTGGAAAGCTTTTTCATTTTCAACGTCAATAAGAAAATAGCAATTAATACAAATGGTTCAAACGAAATGTTTAAATCAGGGACATACCGATGGGGGGGGGGGGGCAATGTCGAATTTTTCACTCAGCAGTTGAGAATATTTACCATTTAAGTCAGGCGGAGTTGGAAAAATCCAACGAGTCAAAGTTTTTTTCTTCTTTTTTTACTTTGATATTTGGGAAATTTTAACTAAGTAAATCAGAAAAATCCAACAGGTCAAAAGGTTTTTTCTTGCATTCATATTTGGAAATTTCGAGTTGAGTTAGTTTGGAGTTTACAATTTTTGCCCCCCCCCTCATCCCCCACGAAAAACTGTTCGGTACGTCCCTACAAGGTGACCAGTGTCTGGAAAACCGGGAAAGGTTAAAGAATGAAAGCACATCTGGAAAAGTCAAGGTCAGGAAATTTTGAAAGAAAATCGAAAAAGTCAGGGAATTTTGGAAAAAAATTGAAGAAGTCAGGAAATTTTGAAAGAAAGTTTATGATGTGAAAGTATTGTACAATTTTCTCTGTCAGCCTTAGTTACACTTTTTTTTTTAATGTTTTGTTTGTTATGATAAATTTGGAAAATCGACTGAAAATATCTGGAAAAGTCAGAGAATTTTTTTGGGGGAAAACTGGCCACCCTACCTTTATTCAAATGCTTCTCGTTTATCTGCTCATTTAATAGTCATCGTGAGGGCAAAAAACAATATAAGTACTTAGGAAGAGGAGGTTGACAAAACTGTGACTATTCTTACGTATTTTGAATCATCCCCCCGAGGATATCTCCCTGGATCTGCCACTGGGCATATCTATTTAATATTGGCAGACCTCTCAGGAAATGTACCCTTGTAATCTCTCAATCCAAATAGGCTCAATTTGGGTATCGCCCATGTCCGAGAAATAGTCTGGATGCCATGCGACAGAAAAAGGAAGAGGGGGCAACCTGCTGCCCTCTGGTTGGATGAAATATTAAAAGACTGCGACAGCAGGTCGCATAACCGTAAAGAGTGGAAGTGGTTGGCGGAGGCCTATGTCCAAAGATGGGCGAGCTGAGGAGAGAGTGCGGGTCGCATCCTCCCAGCTCAGGCTGTAAAATAAAATGACTAGGATAAGTTTTTTAATGCATTTGCATACTAATATTTTCCCTATTGATTAAATTTCTCGCATATTCGCGTTATCTTTACGATTCATGAAATTTCAAGTGAAATGAGCCCAACTTGGGAAAATTTACCATTTTAGTAATAAGTTGGGAAAACTGGACAGTCGTGCTTTAATGTTTTTTGTAGAGACGAAAATAAGGAGAACACGGGGGGGCAGCTCCCTCCCCCCAAGCCTCCACACCGGAGTTAGGAAATTTTTGGCAAAATTCAACAAGTCAAATGATTTTTCTTTAGCCCATATGAAAAAATTTTGACGCTTAGGAATGTTGAGTTGAGTCAGTTGGGACTTCAACAGTTTTCACTCCCCGAGACAAAACTCTTCGCTACGTCTCTGACAATATTATCTCGTTAAAAAGCTATGATAGGACAGCCATAAGGGTATTTAAGGTCGATTTTATCCTTATAAAAGAAGGTCTACGTTATTGCTATTGTGCTGAGGAAATAGAAAGCAACATTCTCTGAATGTCACGAGAGAATTTTTCTTCTAGCGTTCTTAGTTCACAAAATATTTGGCTGCAACAAAAATAATAACCTTGTAGAATTACTCATAAGACACTTATCTCTACATCAGATCAATCCAAGATCGACCACCCACGACAATGGACTGAAAACCTTGGTAACAGAATTTTACGCTATTACTCCTGGTTTTACGCTATCCCTTCTGGAAATGGGGAGACATTGACAGCAAATTGACTCCATAACATAATACTTCCAATATTTCTGAATAATAAGACAACTTTATTGGCAGGCCCGTAGCGTGACTATTTTTTCGGGGGGGGGGGGGCAACTCGGTGCAAAGTAATTTTTTACTGCAAGCTCGTACTTTGTACCGAGGGTGTAGCTGTGAGGAATATTTGGTTATAACCATTGTCTATCAACAGCACAAAGAGAAGTCCTTTGCATAAATAACTTCCAAATTTTCAATATCGCTTCGCAGTAAGTGAATTACCAATTTTCTGCTCTTCTTCACAAGTAGTTAAACGTTGAATATTGACTTCTCTTTGCTCTTGTTCCCCCTTTGAAAAGTCTGTATTCAGGAAGGTAAGAACACAACAGTGGTGTAGTTTTTAATCGCCACCTAGGCATTTTTCCTTGATTCCACCTCTGGCTATGTTAAACCAAAACAAAAAGTGGACTGTTTGAATCCATGTCCTTGTTTTCCGAATGCCGTTTTATTTTATTTTTTTCTGGCTTCTGCACTGGGACTCTGGGACTGGGTACATTATTTGAATATCAACACTTCACTCAGTAATTGTCTGTCAGAGTATTTTGCAGCAACCGAAAACATCTATTTTTCCAAAAAATGCCGAGGGGGCAAGAATTTACGTTATTGGAAAAAACAACTTGAAATAAGAATTCAAAGAAATATAACAGGTATTGAGGCAGGTTGTTAACCTTTTAGATGGCATAAAATAATGCACATAAATTATTTCATGGTGAGGGCGGGGATTCCCTCACCATGCCACCTTTACTGGGTTAACATCCACGACGATGGACATCTGCCTATGCTTTTGCCATTTAAAAGATGGTAATTGCCCTGTCTGATAAATTGGATGGGTGGAATTTGTTGCGTATGTTAAATTGTGTGACCCAGAATAACCCCCCCCCCTCCACCCCCTTAAAAAATCGAAAATTAGGGTTCAAAATGTGCTGGTTACGAAATATTCTTAGTTTTTGGAAAATGACCCCACTGCACCCTTGGTCATATGGGAATCTCAGCCAATCTAACCTCTCTGCGTCTGCTGCTTGGCGGTCTACAACCGAGCAATTTCTGCGCGAGTCAGCGAATAGATACAGACAGCGTGTCCGTGTCCAGCAGCGGACGTCCGTCTGTGCTCTGCGGTTGCTGATGTGCTGCCGGCTGGGTAACTCATCAATTCCGAAATCGTAAAATAACGCGTGTAATACACGAACACAAGCAAAATGGTGAACCGCGTCTCCGTAGGTATTTAGTTACTCGCGGTGACAGTTATTGTACCGTCCGGTTTTGCGACCGCAACTTTTCATATCCGCTCTATGAGTTCTCTCCGAAGTCTCTCCGTTGCGAAAGTTTGGAATATTTCGTGCGTGTATGTATATATATTAGTTTTTCGTACACCGACCGGGTTAATTATATAATATTCCGAACAAAAGATACTAGTATAGGGCGACCGGAGAGCGGTACGGGGTAAGAGCCGAATGTGGATTTCGTTCGACGTAATTAGTTTTAAAAAGCTTTCGATTTTCTCTTTTTCTCGGTGCCCGTGCTGCAGCTTCACCATCTCTGTTGTGCAGCCGCAAAGTCTTAACGACCACCCGGATAACATCCTGAAAAACGACTTAACGAGAATAAATTCCTTTGAATCTTGGTTAAAATAATTAAAAGGCTTACTACTCTGTGCACACACTGGCTCTCACATTTTTTCTCTGCCGCTCGCTCTCTCTCTCTCTCTCTCTCTCTCTCTCTCTCTTTCTCTCTCTCACTCTCTCTCCAGAACACGTCAAAGGAACGTTAACACCTGTTATACATTCGAACGCATTTAGTCCCTAAAAAGCGTATACAATCTTCGAAATGGGAATCCATTATGAGGCTGAATGAAAAAGCCACTTCCTCGACATTATCAAGGCCCATAGTGTTCTTTTTAACAATATGGGTCTTTATTAACGAAAAGGTAGAAGAAAGAAACGAGTCGTAAACCTGGAGAAGTTTTTAAATTGACATTTGTGTAGACTTTTTTGTGTGTGTGCCACCGCCGAGGGTTGTTGTGTGCATTGTTGGATGACGGACACCAACACGCGCACACACGCTGATTCGCTGTTCTGTGAACAGGGTTAAGCATCCAGTGAAATCAGAGTTTCTGCGTGTTGGTTATTTCATTCTTGCTGTACGGGGTGTCTCGAAGCTGTACAATTGTCGGTTTCGTATTCAGGGTGATGCAGCTGAGTATGGCAAGCCGGTAGATGATGATACTTGCGCGAGGAGAGGAACAAAAAATGTTATTCACAAGTATGGCCTATATTCATGATTGAAGGGGTTACAAGTACTCAAAGTTTTCGTCGCGAGTATGAGTAATAATAATTTGTGTACCAGAATGGGAAAGCGACCCACGTGGCCGGAATTGAGTTAAGATCAGATCCGAAGGTTGGATATAATAACCTTTCGAGGTAGCCCTCGGGCACCTGCTTAAGTATAAAATTAGCCGAGCTATGCGAGTTTGAACTCTGAAACGTAAAAAATACTGCTTTGAAAAGAACACTTCTTAACATTGTTATTGTACATTAGGGTGACACATGTCAAATTTTAAACTCGTCCCCTAGATTGGGCTTCCCTAAAATAAAATAAAAAATGCCTGTAAAGTCTCAAGACCGTCGGATACGGGGAAGACTTACCTCAAGTCGCCCCCCCCCCGCTCAGTCGACATTTTTCATGATTTTTCTTATCTCCTAGTTGCGTTAAAAATTCATTCTTTCATTTATTTCGAAAGTTCATTCGATGTAAATCAAAAATAAAATAGTTCGATTTTCCGATGAGGATTAATGACCTTGGTGAAGTGGCCTCAAAAGAGGGAGGAGAATAATGAAAACTTGAAAGTTCATGATAGGAGTTGATTTATAGACTTTCGAGGTCAGTGAATTCAATTCTGTGGTTAATTTTTGCATCCGACCCCCATCATCTTTCCGAGATGGTATTCGATTTATAGGTTTTCGAGGTCACTGGATTCAATTCTGAGGGTAATTCTGACGTTCGATCCCTTGGAATACCACTGCAGATGCGAGGGTTAAATATTAGTCATATTTCCAAGATAATATTTGATTTGCAGGTTATGGTAATTTTACTGAAATCCAGAAATTCGGGTTTGGTGACTTCGAAAAACTGTATATCGGATATTGTTTGGGGAAGAATGATGAATTTTCGATTCTCGTGCCTGCACAGAATTGAATTCAGTGATCGCGAAAGCCTGTAAATCGAATACCATCTTGGAAATATGGCTAATATTGTACCTCCACTCCCTCCAGTGGTACCTCAGGAGATAAGATGTAAAAGTTATCCCCAGAATTGAATTCACTGACCTCGTAAACCTATAAATCGACTCTTATCTCGAGTTTCGATTTTTCGTATTTTACCCCTTTTTCGAGGCGACTCCCTCGGGGTTATTAACCCACTTTGGAAAATGAAACCATTTTATTTTTAATCTATATCGAATGAACTGGTCCTAGCAGGGCAGCGCGAATTCGAAGTGGAGAAGCGAAATGACGGCTTAGGTCAGCCTCAATGCGTCCCTCTGGTCACTGATGCAATACTCAAAAGGTTAGTTTCCGGGGCTTGAGGTGCGGTGTCTCGAGAGCCACATGGGCATGCGTGCATCGACATACGCTTCACCAAGCATTATATTGAATGAACTTTCGATATTTGAGAGAATAAATTTTTGACTTCGTTTAGGGACTGAGAAGAAAAGATATTAATGCCAAACGCGTGTAATTTCCCGTAGAAAGAGGAGGGGTTTGAGGCACGTTTTCCCCTTATCTGATGGACTATAAACGGTATAGGATTTTTTTTTTATTCTATTGAAACCTGTTTTGGCGGCAGGGAGGGGTCTCGTATAAAATTCGGACGCGTCGTAAGGTCCACCCTATTGTTCAAGCTTGAAATTTTTTCTGGGAGTTTTTGTGTGCAGCAACCTAGTGGGCTCGTTTTCATTCTTTCTTGAAACATGCACTACGTGATAGACGGTGATCATATGGGGGGCGGGGGGGGGGACTATGGTAGGAAGTAGTGGGATTGTAAGTTGAAAAAATTGCAGGAACAAAGACATTTTTCTTTAAGTTTACACTGGTCAATAACAACTAAAGAACCATTACTCGTTGTTGTTATGATAAAATAGCGGTTGAAAGAAAAGAATGGGTTCTATGATGGTTACTTTTATTTTTCTTATTTCTCAACATTTTTACACGCTGGCAAAGCTAAGGATTTCTTTTTTTTTTTTTTACAAGAAAGGTAAGGGGAGGCTCGGACAGCAAAATTGGCAACTTCGCCGTCGAGTACATATAGTTACGAAATTCAATTAGATTTCCTCTCCGCTTTCTAAATATGGTCGAGTCGGTAAAATCACCCCCAGCTGCAATAATCAGATTCTCTGTTGACAAAATTTGAAATTTAAAAACAAAAACGAAGGCTGTTTCTCTTTTTACTGTGTTTCCCAAACAATTTTAACCAGCTGATAAATCGCCCAAAAAGATAGTAAATTGGCTAAAGTCATCATCAAGGTCAGGAAAATCAAGTTTCTAGCGAGAATAATAGCGGACACGATGAATTCTTTCTCCTGTATTCTTTCGTCTTGCTGGTTATCAATGTCATCGACTCGCATCAGTTGACAGAATTGAGGATGATGTTGCTTTTCGTCAATATTTTTCCACTTTAGTTGGAAAATTCAGAATCTGCCCTCATTCTCTCATCAGGTCCGTAGCCAGAGGGGTGCTAGCCCCCCGCGCCTGCCGGAGCTCCCTCTGGCAAATTTTCGTGAATAAAAATAACAAATTTCTATAATTTTCTCGGTAGTTTGTTCAAAAATTTTCTTTTTACTTCATTTTAATGTTTATAAACCTGGCAACACTGATTTTGCTTTGAAAGATAAGTAGACGAATCGTATGTTTGTTGTTCAATTCACACACACAGGGGTAGGCTTGCGATCCAGTTCACATTGAATATCGATGGCTAAATGCCTGAATTTTTGTTTGAGAACTGATAACTTGATAAGTCCACAGAAATAGAAGTTTTTTACTTCTAAAAGTTCGAAAATTTGATCGTTGTAAACGTGGTAACCTTGTTTCACGCGATATGTTCAATTTTTTCTTCAATGGATTGTCGGGAGGGTGAATCACCAGTTTTGATTGTGAATTTTGAAGCCAAATTCAGTATTTGTATTGAAACACTGCAAATTTGCTATTTGAACGTGTGAAGTGAAAAAAAACATAAGTCACATTTTTATGAAAAATGAGATTTTAACGATTTTTCATAGTTTACAAGGCTCTGAATCTGATGGTGGAGTCACAAACGTAATAAACCCCACGGAAACAGCACTAAAAATAACGTTTCCCAGAAAAAGAACATAAGTCCCATTTGTTTACATGCGCTACCGCTATCAGCTGCAACTTCAGTTTGCTGGTATTTTTTCAGGACGTATGTTCTTTTTCCAATCACACGTTCATTTCCCCCCCCCAGAATGTTTGGTTTATATCAGTGGCGTTGCCAGGTTTTTACGAAGGGGTGGGGGAAGGCCAAGTAAGATTTTCAAGGGAGAAAAAGTCGAAAATTGAGGTATTTTTTAAAAATCGCCAATATTAAAAAACCATTTTATAAAAATGAAGGTAGAATTACTGCTCGAGCGAAATTTTCTCGAAAAAACGTGTTTTAAAGGCATTAAATTGCTCATGTTTGCATATTTTACATTCAATTTCCGGTGCCTCGTGGGGCATTCGCCCCCCTTGGCTACACCACTGCCTAGTAGAATCTTCACATTATATACTGTGTGTATCCTTAAGCCCCCTCTGGTAAACAGTCAGCACCCCTTACGGCAGATGGCTGGCTATGGGCCTATCTCTCCTCTTCCTCCGCATTTGAAAAAAAAATGGTGACTTGACAAAAATCAAATTCTTAGCGGTGGTTAAATTGAAGAAGGGAAGACTTTTTCATTTGCTTGTCAATATCAAAACATTTTTGCAAGTTAGTTGAAGTCATTGAAGGTTCATTCATTTTTTGGTAGCTAGCTAGTCTGTCTTTCATTTCCAGTGTAATGAAAACGTTGGAATTTCTGTCCCTTCGATTTGCAATTAGGAAACCGTCGAAACAGGGCCAGCACAAGGTCATTGGAAAGGGAGGAGGGGTTTTGTGGAATGAAATGAAAAAAACAAAAAACAAATTTGGCGTACTAGCTGGAGGGTCTGATGGGAGTGCGCCTAAGACTTCGCTCCAAAAGTGTGACTCAAAGATTTCGAATTCTCGGCCTTTCAATTTTTCTTCTAAAATACGCTCTTAATTGAGGAATCTGAAACATTGTTACACTCTTGGCTTCGAATAAGCCAGCTACAGAATAATTAATCGAAATCTAAAATTTGATATGTTTATCTTTTCGTCTGAAAGAGGGGTGTTACTCATCGAGAATTGTAATCGGCCAGTTGGACCCTCTTTCTATCTTGGTACACATTTTAATTTAGTATATATATATATTTTTTTTGCGAAAGTACCCAATGGGTAGAACATTGAAAGGGTATCTAACAAAGATTCACAAAACTAAATTGGTAACCTTTGTTATTGATGGGTCTACTAAGGTTGACTGAGTCTGAATAAATCTTAGAGTGGTTTTAAAGGAGTTTAAATATGTCTCAGTAGTCTGAATAAATCTTGGATGAATCTGCGTAGGTTTTCAGTAATTTGAATGAGTTCTAACTAGTCTTAACCTACTTTCAATAAAAGTCTGAGCAGGTTCTAAAATACAAATTCTGGGTCCCATTTCTGATTTAAGGCACTTGAAGGACTCAGATCTAGTCTGTCTCTGCGAAATTTCTGTAAATCTTGTCTCTGAAATCTCTCAAGGCACATTTTCATCAATTTGCCGAATAAGGTTTTCCATTTTTTGGGGTGGGTGGATCATAGTCTTTGCTGCTGTTGCTGTTGCACTTGAGAGTATGAGTGGTATTTTATACTACCCGCGAATTTTGTGCGAGGGAGCAGTTCAGTGTGCCCCTGTATCCCCCCAGTTCCAATGCCATTGATCATTTCATGAAGGTTTAATGATAGTCTATGCTAACGTAGTGTGTTATTCGATTACTTCTTCATCTGAGCGCTGCAACTCAACTAACACTTGCAACAAATGACTCTTTGGTCAGCCTGAGCTGTAAGATCCGGGGATCCAAGAATGATGTCACTTCTACTCGAGACTCCTGAGAAGTATGTGAGATGACTCCGGTTCTACCTCTGACCACTCGCCCCAGCTTGGTGTCCCTGTTCATTTCATAAAATTTAGGTAGCCTGTATAATCTCTCTCCCTTTCTTAATATGAATGAATCCCGGCATCGGGCTTCATTATTACGTATTATGCGTTTAAAATCGATTTCAATAAACCCTGTAGATGGAATTAAACGATCATTTTTGTGCGAAATGCGCCAGTGCCCGCACAACCCTACCTCGATGTCATACAGTTGTAACAGCACTGCGAATCGAATCGACGTTATGCATTTCGTGTATTATTCAATTTGCACGCCTCAAAAGCAACGATGACGACCCTTTCGGATGACACCAATACAGAGGCTTCATAATATGGCGCAGAATGTACCTACATGAATTTCTCTCAATGTATGCAACAGCAAATCGAGAGTCAAACCCGAAGCAACTTATGCTGGCCGATAACAATAAGAGGCAAGGGTTTGTCGATTTTAGTTCGATATGTCGTCGTGTACCTCGCTGGAAAATGATGGATTACACGTACGCGTTAATTTAGAAATGCGTTTCCACTATCGAAGTTAATTAATTTTAGTGTAACATCTGTTATATTAAAGGAAACCGCGTGCGTGTGTATTCGTCCTGTCCGCGTCTGTTGATTCATCGAATTGGGCGATAGAGAGGGCGAAGGAAAGTACGGGAAGAAAGAGGGTTAACAAAAAAAAGTAAAAAATAAAACGAGAGAAAGTTTAGACTTTGGACTTGCTTATATTCTGAAGCTACGTTTCGAGAGCGAAGCTAGAAAAAAGTACCTATATCGCGATTTGTACAGCTGGAAATGTGAACGCGCACATACCTTAGGCCGGTGTGGTGTATTTTAATTGCGAATCGATTTTGCCCACCCAAATCATCGGGGACGTTGAAGGGTATGCGATAAAGTTCCTTCTAGTTATCTGCTACCTGGCTACATCGTATTATTTCTTGTTCAATTTTTAATGTCTTATAAGTGACCACTGAATTCGGGCCTCAGATCTAATCAGTGAATGGTCATCCGTAGTCGGTTTGAGAAGATAAGATCCTTTGTTTTCATTGAAATACTGTTCATAACATTTTGGTGACATTTGTCAAGATTTCATGAGTTGTGTTGAGACTCCTCAGGATGATACTTGTTTAGATCCCTCACTGTGTTAAGACTTCTTTAAATTGTGTTAAATACCTTACAGTTCTTGAAGTTTATACATATGTACCCGTTTCACTGGGGAGTAGCGTATTTTTGTCAAGGACGTTCCCGGGTGTTAATGACTCAGCTACCAAATTAAAAGCTTATCTGTAGCATGTATTAGCGAAGGTAGTACCGCATGGTGAACTGTTTTTTTTTCATATTTTGTGTCTTGATTGGTTGTTGATAAAGGTCTGGTGGACCAATCCCTGTTGTTGAATTTATTTTATGTTATTCATTAAATGTTTGATGTGCAGGGCAACAGCTAGCTGTCTGTTACTGCTCCACACATCTCAAACTTTAAACATAGTGATATAAACATCAAAATACTGTTTTTATATTTTTGTACCGTGCCAGTTCGTCTATAGGGAATTTTGAAATACCTGTTCGTTGGTCTAGCGTGCATTTGTGGGAATTCAGAAACAATTTGATTAATTTTGTATAGGCTCTAAGGATACGTCAAATGAACGTTCGTTTATGATTCTGAGCATGTCAAGGTATGGGGACATGTTTCGGTAATCAGCTGTTATCTGTAGAATGTGGACGCTCATTTTGGTTTCCCGCAGGGCATGAGATGCTTATTTCTACTGGCGGAGTGAAGTCCGGATTTCTTTTATGAAAAGTTTTTATGTGTGATTGGGGAAAGCTCATACTCGGCTGTCGGTTTGTGATGCTGAGGTACATTGAGCCGAGAGTGTGGGATAAGGTATATTTTCGGGGAAGGAAGGATAAAACCATTAATTTACAGAAAGAAATATCTTGTGAGTTTTTTTTGGACGTTTCGGTTTTCTTTTGTAGTTTAAATTTGATAGCGATTCCAGATGGTGTATGCATATTCCAATTGTTATAAGAGATATGTAAAGCGTGGGGATCGGGTCGATATTCGAGATTGGTTTGTTGAACTTAATCATGCGACCAAGTACAGTGAAAACTGTCTATAGTAGACTCGTATAATCTGGAAAACTTGTCACTGTGAAAAAAAACAGGTGGTCCGTTGAGAAAACCTGTATATTTCAATGTACATATAATCTGGAAAACCTGTCTAACGTGGAAGTGGAAACACAATGTACAAAAAACTGTGTAAAATGGAAATTGGCTCATGTATTTTATTGATTTTTCGATGCTAGCATGGGTTTTTTCAAGGTAGAATAATTGCACAAAATTCTTTGCTCATATAAGTGAACTGTACCATCCTCGCCAGTAGTGTTCAGATGTACAATACATGCATCATTAATACAATACTGTATAGACTTTTTTTTTTTTTTTTTCGTTTGTTTGCTTGTATAATGTGGAAAACCTGTTAGTATGGAAATTTTTGAAATGGTGCGTTGAGTTTCCACTATATACAGTTTTCACTGTAATTAAGATTGCTTTAGAAGCCATTTCACCGACGTGGTCGTGACACTTCTGTTGGCGATAAATTTTATACCTAGGTCAGTCCGTCAGTGTTATCATATACTCGCTGTAATAGGTCTTGTCCGATTCTATAGGGATAGGTTGTGGTTCGATATTTACTTACGGGAATGTGTAACTTCGTGTTTAGTTGTAGTTGGTAGTCTCGTCCATTGTTGAATTTGTGCAAGATCAGCCTGTAGATTCGTGAACGAGTTTATATTATTTATAGTTTGATATATTTTTAAATCATCTGAGTTGAGTAAGTACAGTAAAACCTCGTTTTTTCGAACATCGATATATCGAATTTTAGGATAATATTTCGAACTAATGTTCAGGTCACGACCCCAATGTACCAAAATGCATGTGTTTTTACCTCTGCAGACCGAATGTAATTTAGATAAATCGAACTTTGTGAAGCGAGCGAAAGTAGGGAAAACCTCGGTTATCGAACGTTATAATCGAAAAGCCTTGACAAATCGAACTTATGACAATGTGTGTATGTACAGTAATCTTATGCACGTCGTGTTTCGACAAGTACCGTGAAGCAATTTAGGTGACATCATGAGATTATTATGTACAAATCAAATTCTACCTCAATAAATCGAATTTCCGATAAATCGAACTACCTCCTTCAGAAATCGAATTCTTAATAACACGAATCATACATAAATCGAACGAAATTCGTCGGCCACAGCGATTCGAATTAGCAAGGTTCCACTGTATTTGGATGTTTTTCCATGCGACCGTATGCTATAAATATTATTTGTATATGTTGAATAGCATCCTGTAAGGATACTATCCTAGGAACACCAAATTCAACTACGAAAGGTTCAAATTTGGGACTTAATTTGTTCGCTTCCGCTCAGGAAACTTCAAAGAAGCTTCGTTTGGTTTGTTATCAGCGTGAAAAGTGTTTCACTGTCGAAGTTGGTAGTTGTGTTTATCAGGTTATCGTTTGGTCCCCCGTCTTTATTTTTATAATTTTCATTTGTTCTTGTAATTTCTTTTTTCGCAAATTGTTTTTTCTTGTTAGTATTTAGAATTTGGCAGTTGGTTTATTGTTATATTTATGGTCGCCTTACACGTCAGGACTGACTAGGATTAAAAAGTGTCAAGATACCTTCGAGTTTTCATTATAAGAATACGACTCGAAAAGGTTTCGTTGTTGGGTTCACTTAAGGCCGCCCTGAAACTCAGTGATACTTCTTATGACTGTGTTAGGGATCTTTAAGCCTTGTTAGAAAGTGTATTAAGACGAATTCAAAAACCTTAAGACTGTAATAATACTCGTTAGAACTCCTTCAAACTGCGTATGCGTTAAGACTCCATAGACCTGTATTAGAAAATCCATTCAGGTTGAATGAAACTGTATTAAGACTCGCTTACACTATGATGAGACTTGTTAGAACTGTTTGAGACTCGTTGAGAATGTTTGAAGATTCCCTATGACGGTTCTCTCTTATCTGTGTCCGAACGGCGATAATCATCATTCGAATTACTAGGTGGGTCATTCGAGGTCGTTCGCGATTATTCTTCCCACCGTTTGTTGCCTTAGAGTATTTTCTTCTCTATGCCGGAAACGTGGGCCCCACGACGTTGAGTTAGAGACCCATAAACCACACACAACATAGTACAAATTCTGTCGATACTACAGCACCTAGATCCTAGAAACACCCGGGTACTGACATATCCGCTCCCTGTAATAATTTTTCACTCAGCAGTTGAAGAAATTTACCATTCCATTTCAGTAATAAGTCAGGAAAACTGGACAGTGGTACTTTTAGGTTCTTTACAGGGACGAAAATAAGAGGGCACGGGGGCAGCTTGCACCCCAAGCCTCCACATTGGAGTTGGGAAATTTTAGTAGATGGATCAAAAGTTGGAAAAATCCAACAAGTCAAAAGGTTTCTTTTTTTTAAAGCCAATATAAAAAATTTTGATACTTGGGAATTTTAAGTTGAGTCAGTTTGGACTTCAACAATTAAGTCCCCCCCCCCGGAAGAACTCTTCGCTACATCCCTAGTGGGGGTCCTATAATAAGATAGAACCTTTTTGAAAACTAGAACTCAATAATTCTATTTGAAGAAGATTTTTATTTTATTTATTTACAAGCTTTTGTTCGGTTGTGCGAGGAGTGCTCACGCCTCCGAACGCGGCCATAGACGGGCATGTGCCCTTATCGTCCTTCTCCACCACCCCTATCCCTTCCTAATCTTCCCCATAGAATTCCAAAAGATTTTGCAATTTCGTCTCTCCATCTTGTGGGCGGCCTACCCCTTTTCCTTTTCTATTCCCTAGGCGACCATTCTTCTACTAATCTACCCCATTTTTCTTCTCCCCTCACCATATGTACTGTAAAGCTCAGTTTCAATTTTTTGACCCTCCAGCCTATATCCTGGGTTCTAGTGGCTTTTATTATTTCTTCTACTTTAATCCTGTCCTTGATTCTAACCTTCATTACGCTACGCAATATTCTAAAGTACGTTATCCTCAATTTTTCGTATGCCCTGTAGTCAATGACCAGGATTGGACTCTGTAAGTGAGAGTGGGTATCACACATTGGTCTAATATTTTGATTTTCGTTTTTAGTGGTAGGTTATCTTTGAGAAGTGTTGTGTGAGCCCAAAAGTTTTCCACGTATTAGTAGTCCTCACCCCTAGCTCCACTTTTCCTCTGTCTTCAAAAGCGATCATTTGGCCCAAATAATTATATTCTTTGATAATTTCTGTAACTTCTCCTCTTACCTGAAACCCTTCGCATCCTAGGTTAGTCATTACTTTAGTCTTGAAGAAGTACGTTGTTAGCCCCACTCTCTCGCTTTCAATACTGAGCTCCTCTGCCATATTTTTCAGCTCTTTCAGATTGTTACTCATTAATATTATATCGTCGGCGAAGCATAGGTTACTCAACCATTGACCATTTATTTTCACCCCTTTTCCCGCCTATTTTAATCTTTTGAAGACTTCCTCCAGGATGGCATTGAATAGGTTTGGGGAGAGTGGATCCCTCTGTTTTACCCCTTTCTCTATATTAAAGACTTCCCCAACCTTGTCCAGTCTTACGCACGCTTTTGTTTTCCCGTCCCATCTTCTGAGTACTCTTACCGCCTGCTTAGACAATTCATCCCACACCGCCTAATGATAAACCGAATTAAATGCCTTGTTATAATCAGTAAACATGAGCCCCAATGGTACATTATATTCTCTTGTTTTTTCCAAAATCTGATTCACTGTGAAAATGTGGTCAATCGTTAAATACTCCTTCCTGAACCCGGCTTGGTCCCTTGGTTGGTTCCGTTCCAAAATTCCGAATCTTCTATTTTTCACTATTTTACCGAAAATTTTGCTTATATTCGAAGTCAGGCTTATTAGTCTATAATTAATTAGCTCACTTCTATCGCCTTTTTTATGTATAGCAATATTAATTCAGTTTGATGCCATTATTTCGGTGTAAAGCCTGTTTCGACCAATCTGTTGAAAAATTCTGCCATAAATGGTACAAGAGCGTTTGCTAGGAATCTCAGCATTTCATTCTCCATTCCATCCGGCCCTGTAACTTTACCCTTTCTCGCTGTTACTTGGACTTTCCAGACTTCTTCTCTCAGAAGACATGGGGTATTTTCTTCTCCTTCCCTTTCTTCGTCCACTTCTCCATCTTGGTTTCCTCCCTTATCTCTATGGCGTTCTCCCTAAGGTTACCCCCTACTTCTTTTGCTTCCCTGTTTTTTTTTTTGCTTGAGTAAAGTTCTTTGAAAAATTCAGTGGCCTCTTTAATTATCTCCTTCCTACAATACAGCTTAATTTTGGAATTTCTTGCTTTGATAGCTGGGAGCTAATTTTCCCTGTTCATCAGAGCCTTACGCGCCTTCTTGCTTGATCCGCTTTCTTCCAGTATTTCTTCTATCATTTCCTGGTCGTACTGTCGTATATCCCTTCTAATTTTTCTTTTAATTAGTTTCTTAATTTCGCACAATTCTATTTGATCCCTCTGAGTTAGGTTGTCTTGGCACCTTAATTCAGTTTTTATGGCCTTTTGTTTCTACGCTAATCTTGTCATTGGTTGTTGGCCTAGTTTTCCTTTCCCCAACCAACTTTACCACCCCATTGATGGCGTCCTCCATCCAATCATATCCCTCTTGTAGTCTAGGAAAGGAGGTACCTTTAGCCAGCTCCAACTTCTCCTCGAGCATTTTATTCGCCTCCTCCCATTTGTACACTGGTATAATCCATTTCCTCTTCGCTTCCTTTTTCCTGCTATTCGTGGGGTCGGAGGGAGGTCCACTATCAACCTATGGTCTGATGAGAACTCAAATCTGTTTGTAACTTCGAATTTCTTCACCATTCCCAGGTCGTTTATGAGAGAATGGTCCAGTTCGCACCTTGTTTTATTGTCAGGAAATTGCCAAGTCCATTTTTTCGTAAAAGGTTTGTTCCAAAAGGTATTCACAATTTTTAAGTTTTGCCCTAACGCCGCTTCAATTAACCGTTCTCCGTTTTTGTTGGTTTCCCCGATTCTAAATTCTCCCAGAACTTGTGAGTGAGGAGAGTCTTCTCTTACCCTTGCGTTCCAATCTTCCATCGCTGTTGTATGATATCCCCTCTCACTTCTTATTGTTTCTTTCACTAACTTGAAAAAATCCTCTGCCTCCTCCACTGGAGTTACATTGGAAGGCGCATACACCTGGATTATTGATAGCAGTTTCCCTTTCCCCATATCTAGTTTCAGTATTGCAATCCTCTCTGAAACCCTTTTTATCGTGATTATTCTTGCACCCCATTTTTGGTTCACATAAAAGCCCACCCCTCTGTGGCCCCTAGTTTGTCCAAAATAGTATAAGAGATTTCCATTCTCCTTTTCTATCATTTTCTCCCCTTCCCTTCTTATTTCAGATAAGTCAATCACATCCCACTTTATCTTCTCCAGTGCTTTTTCAAGTTCGTATAACCTGGGTTCGTCCACAAGACTTTGGCAATTGTAGTGTAAAATTTGTAGAGGGGCCTTGCCCTTCCTCCCCTCCTTTAACCCTTTGTTACTTTTTTGCCCCGGAATTTCCTTTAACTTGCTGGACGATAAATCTTAGCAAGCTTCTGCTCCCGCGGCGCCTGTTTCCCATCTTGGAGGGAGGGGGGGGGGTATTTGAAGTAGATACACTAGTTTAAACCTATGTCGTTGTTCTAGGGTCAACAAAATTATGAACTGAGTCTGAACATAGTTCTAGCGAATCTTAATCAGTCTTAATGGTCCTTACCTGTCTTCCAGGGAGTGTTTTATTGAGAGCTGAAAATATTTTCTGAAACTTTACCCAATCTGAGATATGCTTTAGTTAAAGTACACGTGTTTTCATCAAACATGACGAGTCTCCATGAGCTCTGCAGATCGCGAAGTCTGCGTCAGTTCTGCCGAGTTTCAAAAAGTCCAAACCGAGTCTTGAAGAATTTTAACGGAGTACTAACTCGTCTTACAACAAGAGTCTTTAGAAGTATCAACATACTTAGCAATTTCTCCATGCCATTTTCCTACCTTTGTGCCCTCTAAATCCCTCACCTTTTCTTCCATGTTCACCTTCGTCGTATTACTTCAGTGAGTGTTGTTAGATTGCAATTTGAAATTGTTACGACTAAGGCCTACATCAGCGGAACTTGGCGAAAGTAACTGCAACTGTCGTATCATCCCCATCAGTCGTAAACTGCACTCGCAATGAATCTCGCCAAAACTTCTCAGGCTTTCCCACTTTCAGACCCCCCCCCCCCTCCCCTGACAACAACTACAGCGAACTGCGATCCGGCTTACATCGCATTTCCTGATGAACTCAGTTTCAGAGAATTGTTCTGTCACGTACCTGCTTTCGAAATTGATTAATCTTCCTCTCGTTCCGCGAGATATCCCGAGATACCCTGTATATGTTAATTTGTCAATCTATGATAACTTTTGTGCGAACCAAGAGCCGTGGCTCGGTCGCCAGAAAACGTTGCGATGTTTCGTACAAAAAAAGGTGGCGAACGAACAAACCAGTGAACAAACGATCGGCGAAGAACAGCAGCAAGGTATTCGGAGCAGAGAGTGCACACGCACCGGGTACCTCTCTGTTCACGGCGCGCGCAAATGAAGACGGAAAATCGTGGTTCGTGCACGCGGGAGATGAGGAACACAAACCGGGAGAGGTTCCAGTTCGCCTTGGGATTAGTCGGGGTGGCGATTAGGCGGCGCGGCCGGGAGAGCGAGTGCAGCTGACCGCGGAAGAACGCTCGTTAGACCTTCGGGTCGCGGCGTGGTGGACAAGCCAGGTTGATTTCACCGGCTCCGCCAGTGCGCTTGTACCCACTACCCAGTCGTGGATCCGTGGATGTGGATACATCATGTTGAATGGTTTCAAAAAGAATAAGAAATAAAATGAAGAAGAAAAAAAAGAAGCAAAGACGGTGGTCGGCTAAGGTGGGGTGTTCGATGGAACGAGATGAAGGATTGTTTATACTCGGATTCTTCCAACGCGAATAATAGGTAAAAGATTACCTTTCGGATTCAGTTTCGATACAGCACAGCACTGCACCGCACACAAAAACACACACCGGAGGTTTGACCTAGCCCAAGTACATATTCTTCGTTTTTATACAGAAATCGCGAGAGCCTGGTTCACGCGCAGCTATTTAAAAGCTATTGATCATGGTATTGGCTTTGATTTATTGGTTTTGCATATACGGCATTCATTTTTCCTATTCTCAATTTCTCTTCTCCGAGCTTCATAAAGCTACGATTACCAACGTAATTTACTACAATATACTCTTTTGTGTGTTTTACACTCGTCCCTTTTCTTCTTCTTCTTCTTCTTTCCTCCTTCTCATAACCGAAGATGGTGTGTTCAATGTGAAACCGGTTTGTCATCATCGTTTGAATATTTTTACAAAAAAATGCTAACTATTTCTTGTGGAAGTCGAGGACGTCGTCGGTGGTGATGCTACGAACACAGAGAGAGAGAGAGTGAGAGGGAGAGAAACAGAAGAGAACACGAGGGGGAAAAAGGTTTTTAAATTTCGAGACCGAGTGTGGTGTCCTCGTTAACGTAATTAAAGATGCCGGCCCGTTAATATATGCTGCAGAGGGTAGCACGGCCGTCTGTCCGGGCATTGTGGCCAAATGAATTCAGCATTTTTGTGCGTGCCTAGGGATTGGTAATAACGAGATGGAGATTGATTTTTATTACGTATCTATACAGTGATACTGTATGTGTAATAGTGGATACCCTGATTCTGCTTAAGAAAGAATTACTACATTGAAAACCCATACAGTGGGGGAGGGACTGCACAGGGGATCATTGCAGCACTCACGTTCGTGTTAATTCTCTTACGCCTAAATTGGGTACGCCTGAACTGACACAGCCGATGGTCCGGTTCATTAAATTGGCGGCTATTTTCAGCCAAGAAGGGCTACAACAAGTAAAACTCTTTAATTTCTCGTGGCAGTTGACGCGGGAATAGGACAGCTGTCGAAATTCGGCAAGTTAAAATGAAAATATTCGAAATGTTTGAGCGTGAAAGTTCTGGACTAGATCAGATAATAACAAGATACAAGGAAATTTGACGGCACTTATGCAGAAGTTACCGAAATAGAGATCTGTAAGGTTCCAAACTATTAACAACTAGAAACGGTGAATCTATCCTCATAACCCCATATTCCCTTCCATGAACACAACTTGACTGACGAACTGGATCTGCATAAGATGAAAGTTTCGCAGCCTTCATCAATTAGTTTCCCATCACATAGACGAAAGTTGAAATCTGAGAACAGTGACACAGCCAGGATGTTTTCACGGGTTGGACTGGACTTTCCTATACTCAGTATACGTACAAAGTGTTCAAGAGCATTGATTACCTCAGTGAGACATTTTCGATTCATAATTTCTTCCTTCTGTAGTTCGGAGCGCTTTCGGCTGTTATGCCATCTTCAGTGGAGTACCCCAACACTTCTCTCTTTGTCGTCCTGTATTTATAGTGGTAGGTAGTACCGTATGATAAACCTGTTTGGTGTGTTCCTATTGGTTGTCTGTGATTGTGTAGTCTGTCTAATCAGTGAGTCTTATGTTATTAATTGGAATAGGTTCTCGCTTTGGAAGTTAGTTGTTGTGTTTATTAGGTTGTTTTGTTTTGTTTTTGCCTTTATTATCTCAAGTTGTTCCTTTAATTTTATTTTTCTTGTGTTGTTTTCTATGTGTAGGATTTTGTATTTTTCTGTCAACTTGTGGTTGTTGTGTCCCTGGTCGTTGCAGTGTTTTTCAAAAAGTGATTTGTCATTCTTTGCTTCTGTGATTTATCATGTTCTTTTATTCTAGTTGTGAAGTTTCTGCCTGTTTCTTCTACGTTGGTCATGTCACAGTATTCGCAGTCCAGTCTGCTGTTATTCCTGTCCTTTATTTCTGTTTTGTCATTGCTTATTTGTTTGATTAGAGGTTCATTCGCACTCCAACATGGACACTAATTTTCGATAAGTTGCTAACATTGAACCGTAATGTGTACATTGTTTCAATGTTACCAATTTACTGAAAATATCTCGTTATGGAACGGGCACTAGATATAATTACCTTACTGCATATATATTGTTAATCCCAAAACGAACCGATAAAAAGTTGATTTAGGAAGGAAATTTAATTGGATGCTACAAAGTTTATTCGAGAATATTCAAACTAAGTTCAAAAGAAAACTGCATGATCCCATACCAGGTGTACGTATTTCGACTCTGATCATTTATACCACACAATACAAGTACATAGTAAAAAGTAAAATTTTCGATATCGTTGCGTAAATTTGAAGTATTATCAAAAAAAGTGAAGACCTTCTAGGGATGGCTTCAGCCTCACAAGCCACCTCCTTGGCTGTGCCACTGTCTGAGAATGAGTATTCGAGTCAAGTTTCAATACTGAGCCCAGGTCAGTGTAAATTCGGGGTCTGGTTGGCCGAGTGGATAGCGCGCTGGTCTCGGAATCCGGAGGTCCCGGGTTCGAGGCCACGTAGCAGCTCGCTGCATTTCGACCTAGGCCGGTTTTTCGGCGAGATGAAAAGAGGGCTAAGACAGCCCTGACAGCCTCCCCGACGTCTCTGAGGTAATGCTCGAAAGGGCGGATTCTAGGGCTCGGATTGAGAGTAAAATTAGAAATGAGGTTAATGCAAATTATTTAATCTGCTTCTATAGCTAAGGATTCGCTACACCTTCTGAGGTGGAGGCAGAAGGTCATTTCTGGTTTAAAATGGAGTAAACCACAGAAATTCAGCAACTTCCTTCAAAATACGTCTACCAGTCTGCAGCATGTACTTGCTTTTCTCAAAGAGGCCTTCAATATTTTACTTCCAATAGCGTCCCTCATTCCCGGAAAGTCACAAACCTAGAATTGTAAAAGCAAGATCTCTTCACCAAAAACGGAGTGAGCGCGTTTTGATAAGACTACAGTAATTCAATTTTGTGGTCGAGTCTGAACCAAACCGATAGGAGAGAAGCCACCGACGGCGACAACTGAACCACAAATTGATCCGCGGCTCAGGGTACCTAACCCCGGCTGAAATTCTGCTTTACCACCTGTTCCAACTCGTAATCATCAATGCGTGCCTGCTCGGATGAATTTTTCCACCCTTCCAGTCGGACATCTCTGAAAGCAGAATGAGATGTTTCTCATCAAATATCTGGATCATTCCTTCGGTCGCCACGAAGAAGAGGTCTTACAATAAGAAAATAAATAAAAAAAGAATTACGACCTATAAATGTTCAAGCCTCATAATTAGAAGATTCGACTTCTCAAATTTTCAGTCTCCCATTTCTTCATGAATACGCTTGTACTAGACTAACTCGAAAGACTGCTACACCAAACAATTCTCTGAAACCGAGTTCATCAGGAAATATGATGTAGGCCGGATCACAGTTCGCTGTAGTTGTTGACCGGGGAGGGGGGTCTGAAAGTGGGAAAGCCTGAGAAGTTTTGGTGAGATTCTCGACTGATGAAGACCGAAATCACAGATTTTGTTATAATCAAATTGACTTTATTGCCTTGAAGTTGCTGATTAATTCCATTAAATTTTGAAATAGGAGAGTGGAGCTCTTCGAAGTCTTGCTTGTATATAGACACATGCTCACCGCCTCCGACCGCCCAAAACATACCAATCACGGTCCTACCGCCCAAAACAAGCCTGCCGCCTCTCGATACCTCTACACCGCCCTCGTTGAGGATTAATGGCTTAGACCATTGACGACTTATTTTAGACTTAGCAAGACTTGGGAAGAATTATTTAAAATTCATTAATGGCTCTTTAAGACTCATTAGAATTGTCAAGACCAGTGTCATCCTTCCCAATATACAGAGTAGATTGAATATCAGGAGAAACAAAATGTAAGACTGGTAAAGTTTGAAAGAAAAAGAGAGAAAAAATGATGGAGAGAAAAATATGATAAAGAAGTAAGAAAACTTTCTATACGAGTATGTGAAATTTTCACCGCTCCAAGACCCCATCTCCTCACTCATTGTCTAGAAGGAGATAAGAGGTGGCAAAATTAGTTTTGCCTACCGGTGGTAATGAACGAAATACGGTTTTGGTCAGGATTCACTTAAATTCATTAGGACTCTATAAGTCTCTGTTCTTCAGACTCTTTGAATCTCCTCAAGACTTTCTGAGATTTCAATACGACTCATTAAGAGCATATTAGGACGTCATGAAACTTTATTCAAATTCATTAAAACTCGTTAGGATTACTAATTCGGTCTTGATTTTCAGACCCATCAGAAATGCGTAAGGACTCTTTTACGACTAATTGAGAATTGTCAAGATTCTATTCAAACTTTTCACGACTACGAAAACTATCTGAGACTCATTAGTTGTAGCGCATGCTAAACTCCTTAAGAATCAGCTGAAACCAACCGAGACTCATTCAGATAAAATCCCGAGATTTCTTTGATTCGCTTCAAAACCCATTAAAACTCACAGAAACTAGGTAATATTTTATTAGGGGCCAATAAGACTTTTCACGTCTCCTTGAAGTTTTTGAAGGTGTTTTGTGGCACTTACATTCGTTAAGACTGATTAAGTCCGTGTTGATTCTCACGTATTGTATCGTCTAAATTGTCTTTTCTTGTCCCATATCAAAGCTTTAAAAGATAGCAAATCTTGACTCTCTGTTCGTGTTTGGTTCGTGGAAGACTAAACAGATGTGGTTATTGGATATTTTAGAGTTTCTATTTATGTACAAATAGTTCATAAACCTCTCTTATATTTTTGACAATTCGAAAGCTAGAAGAATCTTGACTATTGGCGCCTTTATATTTTCTTTTTTCTATTTAATCGGTGTTCTGTATAAGTAGATTGAGTGTCTGATCCTTATATGCGCTGGGATCTACGTCAAAGAAATTTTACATTAGATGGGAAGGAGGAAAAGGGGCGGAAAGAGGTTTTACTCTGTACCGGAGTACGACTGGCTTCGAAATTTCGTTCACCGGGTTTGGAATTCCAGTTGCCTGTGCTAAAATCTGACTATGAGCTCATATTCCGAATTGAAAGTTTGAGGACATTTAAGAAGCTTTCTAGCACGGTATACTGAACAGCATGTGGGAACACCTTTTGAGACATGCGATATTAGGGAGTTTTTTCTTTGTCTCGCTAATAAATACAGATTCCGTTGTTCGTTAAATAGAGACTCCTCAATAGTGTAGAATTTAAGGATCGGATATAGGATTTTCGGGCCCTGGAGCTCCCCCCCCCCTCTCTCACTTGTCAGAAAACAACTCGAAGGTCAAGTCTGAAATAATATCAAACAAAAAAAAATCACGTGTAACAACACCGGCGGCATCAGTGCACGGGCAGTGATCGAACTCATCTAATACATGCACGTAATTTGCTTGCATACCTCGCCAATAGAAGGGATCCGTGTTTGACTTGTAGTACAGAAAGCGCGCGGATACTTTATTAAGTCGCTTATTTAACTTACTCAAGTATTCCTTGAAATGAATTCTGAAACTGTGTTGTAACATTTTTCGTTTTTTTTCTGTGTTTCAGGTGAGTTCAGTTGAATATTGTAATGTTGCATGAACTGTATTCGAAGAACGTGAGTAATTTTATAGATTTCAGATAATTAGCAAGTGATGGTGAGAATGCACGACGCTTGATTGGATTTTCCAATTTGAATGGATCGTCTCCTTAATTCTAGAAAACAAAATGCTTACGTGCCTTAAACTTGAAATGGAAAATCTTACATTTGCCTGAGAAAATAATGAGGATCGCTGGCACGAGAGAATTTGGATGAGTAAAACCGGTGTCTACCAGTATTCCGAGTCCGTAAGTATCCCAGGCTCCCGTCATCGTGATCTAAAGTCCTCCAAAATTCAAATGAGATTTTTTTCAAAACCAACGCGAAATTTTCTTGTGAAATTTATTAAAAATTAGCGGTGTAAGACGGAAAAAAGATCACTGATATCAAAAGATGAAATTTCTTAGTTCTGGAGTAGTCTCTCCATTTTTGATTTTCGACTGTGGTGGGTGTACTGTAGCTCTTTAAGACTCATTAGAGTTCGTGCTAGACTCCTTAGGAATCAGCTGAAACCAACCGAAACTCATCAATATAAAATCCCGAAATTTCTTAATTCACTTCTAGACTGATTAAAACTCAAAAAGTCAGTAATGTTTTGCTAAGTGCAATTAAGATTTTTCATGTCTCCTTGAATTTCTGAAGGCGTTTTGTGACTCTCACGTTTGTTAAAATTTCCAGCATTTGCCAAATCGGATTCTGAATTGACAAAACCTGAACAGTTTGAACTTTTTTCTCTTCTTTTCTGTAGTTCTTGTTTTCTTAACATGAATAATTAGTCCGCCTTCTCAAAAAAAGTTCGACCGTGCCTGGTTGGTTCCACTCTTCTTTTTCTTCTTTTTTTTGTCGTTTTTTCAGAAGTTGTGATTTACGGAGCACTGCCGTCGATCGTCAGTAGTGTTGCATCGAGAACACTTTTTCGAGAAGAAAAACACAACGGCTGTGTTAACTTCCCCGTGAGCTAATGTGTTTACTTTGTAAGTTTGTCGGGCGTATCGAGGATTAAAAGAAGTTAATGAAATGTTAAACCGGTATTCGTCTGCGAAGAATAAAATATTATGTACTCAGCTGATCCGCGATGTACTGCATGGGTAACAACAATGTCTAGAAA
Organism: Acanthococcus lagerstroemiae; assembly: GCA_031841125.1. Taxonomy (NCBI): domain Eukaryota; kingdom Metazoa; phylum Arthropoda; class Insecta; order Hemiptera; family Eriococcidae; genus Acanthococcus; species Acanthococcus lagerstroemiae. The sequence goes on along the minus strand of CM063108.1, from coordinate 33,504,251 downwards.
ATGAAATGGATGCAGTGTTACCACGTCGAATGACGTTCGAAAAGAAGAGGGAAAGTAATTTTGGTGCCCAGCGTCCAGTAATGCGCAACATATAGAATTCAGTTGGCCCGTGATAAAATGAGGAATGAAACCGTGGAAGAAGGAACTCGTAAATGAGGTGTGCTTAGTAGACTCGGAAGGTTTTTCTCTTAAGGGATACCAAAGTTTTAAATTCAGGTCGCCGAATAAGAAAAAAAAGTTTTAAATGTTCTCTTGTCTTTTAAAATTGGAGGTAACAAGCAAATAATCTTCTAAGCCTCGTCACGGAAATTTCTCAAGGCGGCGCCATACCTTTATTTAGACAAAAAGATAGTAGAAATTGGAATAATTAAACTCTAGCCCCATATTGAGCCCAAAGGTAATATAAAAGGGAAAAGAACCCTCATTCAGACATAAATTACTGTGGTAATTGGAAGTGAATTGAAATAATTAAAAATCGGCTCTCTGTGGAGCTTAGAAAAGGAGGGAAAGGGGAAAAATAATTCCAGGAATGGATTCAGCAACCATGAAAACCTTATTATGAAAAGGAAAATAAGTTAGGACTCTATCTCGATTCATTCTAAAAATCAGGGTTAGTTCCCATAAGCTCTTCAACCCTTTGAGACACGAGATATTTTTCGCGGATTTTGCTCAAATTAAGCAGAAATTTTGTTGCTAAATTTTTGGAGCCGAACTGGGGTGTATGCTAACCAAAAATATGATTTTTCTTCTTTACCAAGAATAGTTAAAGCCACCCTAATATTCACATCTGTGTTTTGCTAACACGACCTGAATTTCTTCGACTGAATTGAACTTCTTAGAAGCTTCAAAACAAGATTGCGGATTTGTTTATGGGGAATCCTATGTTAAACTCCTCCCCCCGGCGAGGTCCTTGAATATTTTTCGATTTCAAAAAAGTTTGTTGCTGAGTTTTTAGACGAGAAGGAACCAGTTTAACTAGTGAGTGCAAAACATTTCAAAAATAGAAAAAATTGCGGACCACCTTATTCTTTATTCATAATTTCTAATAATAGAATTTGGATCAACACTTTTTTCATTAGTGGTCCATATACTAATGAACACCGTAACGTACTTCCGGATGTAGTAAATAATTGAACCTAATAACGTGAAAATAGAAGGTTTTTCTTGTTTAGTAAAGTATGTTTTAGAGTACCTATTCTTTAATTATCTGAGTTTTCCGGACTTAGTCTTTAACACTTTTAATTTCTTTTCTTGTTTTGACTGAAGACTCCTCTAAAACATTTTTTCGAACCTGCGCTGACTTTTTTACAAAATTACAGCTCTTGGAGGTGAGCCCGTGAGGTAATGAGCTCCTTGAGGGCTGAAATTCTGGATAGAATCAGCCGTACAAATAAAACAATTGTGAAGAGTTACAAGGTCATCCTAAAATCCATTGCAAAGGAAGGGAGGTATGGATGCTTTTTGTATACCTCTAATCTAGTCTAGTCTAATTATAAAAGTGTTCATTTGTATGTTTGTTTGAGATTAGCGGCCAAACCATAAGAGCTGGGGCACGGCCGTCTACAACTAACAGGCCGGAATCCACAACTCGGCTGCGTTGCGTGGAAAGGCTGACTTTAACACAGCGTCTTATGGGGCTTTAACGTTTTTCTATCAAATACTCCAGAAATACACACTTTTAGGAAAAGGACATGAGAACTAAAATTAAAGAGCATACAATTCTCGTTCTAATAAGTGTATTTTAAGAAAAATAGAATAGAAGTAACGCAAGTTATCACTCTGAATATAATCAGATCTTATTAGACGTCAACGTTTTTCTATCGACTACTCGAGAATCACGCATTTTTACGAAAAAGAAATAAGAATTAAAATTGAAGAGCATAAGATTCTCGTTCTGATGAGTGTATTTTCAAGGAAATAGAATGAAACCATCATAAGTCATCCCTATAAATATAACCGAATGTTAAAAATTAAGGATGCTTACATCTGATTTGAAGGCGGACAGACAAATATTCGTGAGTTTTCTCAGTCCCAGCATTACTAGTAATTAACGAGTGTGAACTCTTGCCGTATCGATTTGGTTGTAGTGTTTAAAATATTATCATTGATAACGAGAACGTATTTTCTTTTGAACAGTACAATTTTTCCTTACCACATACTGCGACCATTTTAATTCCATTTGAAAGATAAAAACACGTACTTTAAATGCTATTCTGAGGTATTTTTATTCAAAGTGCATATTTAACGAGTAATTCACAGAATATGTTGCGAATTAAGTTTTCTCCGTATGAATCGATGTTAATCACGGCCTTTCCAGAGGTTGCCAAATATCTCCCGTGCTCCGGCCTGTTAGTTGTAGACGGCCGTGGCTGGGGGGGGGGTCGTATCTTCTGAATGTGTTCGTATGAACTCTGAGATGGTTTCAGGCGAAAAAATTTCAGTACCCGTGTATAGCAGAGGGCCACAAAATTTTGCCCCCACTAAACCCTCTAATTTTTTTCGACTTAGACTTTTGGAAAGGGTTTTACATTACGCGTCTCACATTACGTTACAATTTGGTGACTGTAACTGTCACTCTTCAAAAAATTATTAGGAGATTGAAAATCTGAAATTTCCAAAAATACCAATATTCTTCCATCTAACTCATTTTAGCCGACTCACTTTAGCCCATGGTGTCTAGATGAGCTACGAAGCGGGTCAGCTAGTAAGTACATATGTATGAATGTATTTTCCTTGAAAAGAATTTCGAAAAGGTCCTTCTTTCGAAAAGAAAAAAAACATTTGTTGAATTATGCAACCAAAACAGAAAATTAGAACTTAATCAGGCGGTTGATACTCTAACATGTCTAATTATTAGAGACCGGATTCTTCGGTACTAAAAAACTGATAATTCGACTCTGGAAGTAGTATTTTCGGCATTATTCGGCAAACACGCAAAAACGTCCCACAAATTCAAAGAAGAAAAACCAAGAATGAGTGGGAAAATGTTCCTTTTATTTATTTTATGCATCCAAGAATTTAGCATTACGGTACACTATGACGAGACTTTCTAAATTTTGCCAGCACATTTCGGCAGGCTCCTGAAAAAAGCGCGACCATCATACGAACATTTCCAGTTTTTTCTCCTTATTTGGTTTGAAATGGCATTTTCGGTTCTTTTTGGCGTTTTCGTCTGTTTTCAGCATTCACGCCATTTTTGGCATTTTCCAGCAAAATTTTTTTCTTTAGTCCCCTTTGCTCTAAAACGTGCTTGTACACCATCGGTACTCCTCTATCGTTAAATAAAATGAAGTTATACATGCTGAGGAATTCGGTCTCTACTAATTATCGATTGCTACACTTACCCCCTCTCCCACACACCCTCGAAAAAATTCGCTCAGTGTGTGACTGATTGAAGATAAACTGTAAAAAACAGAGAAAAAGTTCTTCAAAATCAGATAATGGCCCCCCAAAGTCCCCCAGCACTCCTCAATTTCGTTTTGTAAGTTTGGTGGACACTCTTCTTTTCGAATTTTGCTCTCAACCCGAGCGCTGGAATCCGTCCTTTCAAGCATTACCTCAGAGATGTCGGGGAGGCTATTAGGCTGTCTTAGCGCTCTTCCCTTCTTGCCGAAAAACCAGCCTAGGCTGAAATGCAGCGAGTTGCTGCGTGGGCTCGAACTTGGGGCCTCCCGATTCCGAGACCAGCAGGCTATCTACTCGGCCAACCAGACCCCTTGGTGGACACCCTGTTAGTCGTAGTATACAATAAATAAGAAAGGAGAAGGAAAATTCTGAAGGGGTGAGTTGCTCTTTTGCCTCCTTCTAATTCAACCACCTATATTCCTGTATCACGGATCAATATACTTCTGGATGATATGGTACATGATATTGTATCATACAGAACACACACCCCTTCAGTTTTGTATGATAGTCTCTACATCTTCGTATAACGTTGCAGTCGATCATTCGTAGTCGAAAAGCGCTCACTGGTTGCTGGTTAAAGCAATCACGATTACGACCCTATTTGTCGGGATTATGGTAGGCTGTAACGTATAGCCACGAAAAGTCATTTCATTTTTCGCATATATAATATCGGGGTATATACGAGTTGAGTTCATTTTCTATACATTCGTTCTATATATTCTCGAGGCTCGTGGTTGCATATTATCATCTTTTATGTCATATCACGACGTGTAGAATGCCCGGGAAAATTAATTTACTCGTAAACCCGATCCATAAAACAAGTTTATAGTTACACTTGAAAATGACAAGAGAGAGCGAAAGAGACAGGGTGTGAGAGAGAGCGAGAGAAAAAAAAAAGAAGAAATGAAGCTATCGTAAGGGTATATAGTCTGGAAAATCAAATTTCTGTCTTCAGCCACATCGATTACGATTACCGAACCATATAATAATTATCGCATGTCGAGAATAAATCAAAATGCGTGTCGTCAGTGAGTGTAAGTGTGTAATATTTGTGCGTACAAAGCCTAAACAAGGATGGACGAAAGAGAGGCAAAAAAATGTTGTAGGAGAGAAAGGAAAGAAAGTATAACGACGTCGCACATGGAGACGTCGAGACGCTGCTTAAGATCGATTGCAAACAGGGGAACCCGACCAACTCTGCTATGTAGAAAAAGCATTCATTCGCCGCTCCGTAACCACCTACTCGTACCCTGTGTCCTCCTGACGAGCGAGAAATCCCACGAAACTGAGACGAGCTATTGCCAAATACTTTTATTATAATTACTTGTCTGTAAACGTAACACAAAAATGGTATAGACTTCCCTTCATCGTGTGTAACATGTTTTTATAATTTTTAATCTTCGTCGCATGTACGATGCTTATTATGTGCAGTCCGATGTTGCTCGATAATGCATACGGAGTTGCAGTATTGCAATTCGACGGAGTCTCAGTTTTTTCGAAAAAAATATTGTCAATTTTTCCAAGTCTAACGTATTTTTACCACCCCTCCCCTCCTGTCGTTCGTCCTGTCCTGTGTAAAATTTCTGATGGAAATTAGGCTTTGTACAAGTAAATAGCTGGTATTGTTGTCTATCTGTTCAAAATGAACTGCATCAGAGCTGTCACTGATGGAGGTGAACAGGAATATCACCCCATGATAGCTTGATTATTCAGTTTGTTACTCAATCTTTTGGTTAGCTCTGAAATCGTCCTTCTTGATTGGAGACTGAATTTCAGTTAAATTACCAATATTTCGGACCAGCTGGTGCTGCTAATAATAAGCAATAAAGCATACATGGTACGTGGGTATTCTACTCAAGTATTTTCTACCCTTAACAAAAGTGACAAGAATTAACGCATAACTTTAATTAACTTCGAAACGTACACATCGAATTGTATCTCCGAAAAATGACTAACATCTGAACTTCACCCCCTTCAAAAGTGTTTCAAGTAGTTCGATTTGAAAACTGTCCTCAGAATTAAATTCAGTGATCTCGAAAACTTACAAATCGAATATCATTTCGGAAAAATAACTATTTGATCCTCGCTCCTCTTAGTGGCACACTGGAAAGTCGAATAAACTACCCCCAGAATTGAATTCAGTGATCTCAAAAACAAACAAATCGAATACCGTCTGGAAAAATGACTTCTGTTTAACATCCCACCACTTTTAATAGGATTCCAGAGGGTATGATGTAAAAACTATCCCCAGAATATTGAATTCGCATTCCTCGAAAACTACGAATCGAATACCGTCTTGGAAAAATGACTTACATTCGACATGGTACCCTCGTTAGTGACATTTGCTGGGGTCGGATGTAAAAACTACCCCCAGAATTCAAAAACCTAAAAATTGAACACCGTTTCAGAAAATGACTTAATATTTGACATCCCGCCCTTTTAATAACATCCTTGAGGCTTGGACGTAAAGACTACCCCGATAGTTGAATTCAGCGATCTTAAAAACCTAATGGTCAATATGATTGATCCCTATTTTCAGTTTCAATTTTTTCCTCATTCGTCTCCCTCTTTTGAGCCCGCTCCTCTAGAGTGATTACTTCACATTCGGGAGTTAAACTGTTTTAAATTCGATTAACATAGAATGAATGTTATAAATCAATGAGAGCACATTTCTATAACATTGTTAAAGACTGGGAAAAAATTATAGTTCAAATGCCAACATTTGTTGTATTTTCCCATAAAAAGGAAGAAGAAGGGGTTGAGGCATATGTTCGCCTTATTTGATCGATTTGAAATTATGAAGGAATTTGTTTTTGTCTTTTTGACGCTAATCTGAGGAGCGTCCAATATGAAACGCCAGTGGTCGAAAATAGGAGCTACGTGTACTCTAATGGACAACCCTCCTTCTAAAAACCGGTGCACAAGATCTTGTGTATGAATTTGTTTCTTCTTGAGTTTTATTTACCCCTTATGTGACATGAGGTCCCCTGTATGTTCGGGGGTTTCCGGTCTGGTAAGTTAAGCTGAAATCAAGTATTTTATAGAGAAATCAAATAGTTAGATATTTCCATTTTAGGTGAAATTTTGACGAAATTCTGAAATAATTAGAGTTGGGTTCAAATGCACTTCTGACTTTGTCTGTTAAAAACCAGGAGCAATACACTGTACTTTGAAAATGTCGAAAAAACTTTTTAATTTTTTTATTGTCGATTTTCAACATGGCGGGGACTATGCGCGGTAAATAGTTTCAGTCCAAATTTTACAGTTTATATTTTCGAATTCCTATGGCTCCTTCAATACTGAAGGTAGATATTGGAAAGTTGGGCAACATTCTTCACCGCATTTACAAAAGAAAAATGTGACATTCTATCAAAATACGAGATAAGCTCCCCCACACCCACACACAAAAAAAACTAGGAAATGTCATTGTATATTATTAGTTTAGCCTTCGGAAAATGACTTTTTCGAATACATTTAAATGATACTGATGGAGGGAGGGAAATAGTAATTTACCTCAGGAGAGAGGAAAGCGATTACTTTTGTACCTGGCAGAGAAGTTACAATGATACGGGGATATATCCCGTTGGAATTTTGGGAGTATTTTGGGGGGAAATGTAGTATACGACCAGACTGGTCTTACTTGCGGTTCGTACTCCAGACTTCGCATGTGAAAACGCGTCCTTTCCTCCCTAATGTGAAGTTCTATTTATGCTTACGACTCTTCCTTATTTACCAGGGATAAAAATGAATAGTAGATACGTGATGAAAACGGAAAATGATTGGAAAATTGTCGTCGATTTGGGGAATCCAGTGAATCGAAAAAATTGATGGCCTACTTTGGCTAGTGCTTTTTTTCATCTTTGACATCCGCAAGAAGGTAACACAAATTGTTCAGTACCTCGATTTTCATTCGTTTCTCAGCCCCTCAGAGACTAACTTGAAGGCATGAAAATAATCGAAACATTTGATGTGAGTGTGTGTGTGTGTGGGGGGGGGGGGTTAAACTATCTAATTTCAATAAACCTGATGCGCTTTTCTCAGTACTCCTTTCTGCATTCGCTAGTGATAAGGGTTAAAAACCCGTGCGAGTCTTTATTGAGGGGAGATGGAGAGAAGGATGCTGCGTTGATCTTTCCTGCGGAATCTAGACTCGGCTAATAAGACAATACATGAAATATTTATTTTAAAAATTGATTAAATGCTCAGACGTCTGAGGTCAATACGGAATGAAAACGCATTTTTGAGTATAGCTAGCCACTGTATGACGCGGTATCCATAAATATTGCTTAACGCTGATTTGAAGGTATTTTGAGAATTTTTCGCAATATCTCCTTACTGTTATTTCTCCCCTGACCTATTGTGATTTTTGATCCTGTTTCTTATGTACACAGTAAACAGTACCTTAGAATTTTGTCTATACTCTTCGTTCCTGATCTTTAATTTCAAAAAGTTCAAAGGAGGTTGCTTATAAATATCCTGAGTCTGAATCGAACTGAAAGAGAAATAATTTGGTTGGTAATTTTTCTTGAATATTCGAAATCTTACTGGTATCTCTCAGTTATTGTGTTTATTAATGGAAGCCTCCGTGGTGGTAAGTGGTCTTTCAATACGAACGAGTTTTCAAATTATAGAACAACCTAACTCACGAGAACCTTTTCCGCCCATACTCAGGAGCCGTGTAAATTCAAAGTCTATTAATATACATTTATGATTGCCCCTCTGGTCACTGTTGCGATACTCCAAAGGGCATTTTCCGGGGCCAGGGGTGCTGTGTCTGGCGAGCCAATTTGGCATGCGTGCATCACCGTACGTTCCACCAAACATTATGTATTTATGATTGTTACTCGGTAATAGGGACATACCGCCTTGTTCTTGCCAGCTGTAAAAATAATTAAGGTTGACTAACTGATAGGTTTCGTCTTTTTTCAAATTTAGCTCACTAAAGTTCCGATTTTATCAACTAATAACAATTTTCAAAATTAAGGAACAAAACAAAAATGAGTCTTGCTCTTCCAAATTGTCATCCGGTTTTCCTAGTTTCTTTCATCGAGGTCGAATTTGTCAACTGACCAAACGATCTAGGTAAGTCCCACCCCATTACTCCCTGTAGTCGGCGGGTGTTCATTGCTTCAAAAATGGTCTCGATAACAATTCTTTGTTAAAGGTTGGGTATGCAATTGGAACGATAAATATTCGTTAATTTTTCCAGTCTGTGTTGGAAACATGAAAACGCCGTACGAGAGTAGATAACGTCTTTGAAAAAACTAAAGAAAATGTTAGATAATGTAATATATTTCTTCTTGACTAAGGTTGTGCTTCTATGTAACCATCAGTGAGTACTTATTTTGACTTCCTCACTTCGAATGAAGAAATACTTGAAATTATATTTCTGGGAATTCCGGTCGGTAGCTTAGTTCTTGTTTGAAACATGTTTAAATCGATGTCGTACTTCTTGATTTGTAGAGACGTTAACTAAGGTAGTGATGTTAGCCTCGATGTTCAAAATCGATTATTCCTATAATTTTACGAGGGAAAAAGTCAATTTCGTTTTGCAGCCATTTTAAAACCCAATTTTGTTTTGAAGAATATTTGTATTAGTGGTGTCTGATGTAAAGAATGAATTCCAGTAAAGATTTGTCCTTGATTAACTCGAAATTTTTAAAAATTTGAATAGGATATCGAAGTCGCCAGACCACCGTACATTTCTAACGGGAACCTATCAGAAATAAGCTAACTCATATTACTACCAGCTGATGACTTGTTGGAACTTCCCAAGAGACTTGGTTCGTAGATATTCGCCTAAGAGCAGCTGAAAAATATACCATTCAACCATTCGCTGCATTGCATTTTCTCTCTGTCCAGAGTCATGGTGACTGAGGAGGATGGAGGACGTCACCCAATCCTTTCCCCCTCCAATTATGGTTAAAAAGTCGACACTTGGAAAATTCTCGTATTCCGTGCCAAAGCGGCCGGATTACGCGGGGAACGAACCACCGTGGCACGAGCTTTCATGCCGGGATACTGACTTTCGGCTAATCCACCGTGAAGGCCCGAGGTCTCGATCAGTGATAAACTGGGTTGCCAAGTAACACCTCAGCTGAGAGCTGCGCTAGTGGGAATGCGGCGTTTCTCGATTGGCTGGCGTCACTATTGGGTTGTGGATCACGTTCGCGTGTCCAGATGCTACCCCTGCCAGCGGTTCGACCACGTCGCCAATACACAGAAATGAGCACTGGGTGGTGATTATCGGGGAACATTTGGGTGGCAGTGGGACAAACACGCTCTTATAGTGTCCCTATCTACTACATCGGCATGGCGATCTAATTTTATCAAACGTGACTTGTAAGTAACCGTCTACAGGAAATTTTCAATTTTTTCTTAATACGTTTTTTTGCGAGTATTTGGTGATGCCGACTACGCGGGCAGTTCCTTTCATAACTTTTGAAAATTTTTCCAAGCTAGAGTCTGAGATCGGGCCCACGTACAACTGAGCAACTCCATAAGGAGCCCTCAAGAGTGGAGGACTAACCCACGACTGTCCAGGCTGTGGCCGAGATGGATGTGGGGGAAGTTGTTGCTAGTAGTGGTGGACTTGAACGGTGGAAGGGGTCGCGAAAGCGCCGTCTTAGCGAGAAAAAGGCTGAGGATGGTTCGGTCACGGCTGGCCCAACCGGTGCCAATACCGCTACGGCTTCCATCGCCAAACCTACTAAAAGAAAACGAAGGGTCCGTACGGCCTCCCAAGGCAATACAGACTCTGATTCTTATGACACGTCAGCTGATGAGTCGGGATCATCCCCGGCTCTGCCGGCCAACGTGGACATTCGAACGAAGCCGCATCATGCGGCGGAGACTATTGAATTAAAAAAAATGTTTTAACTGAAATTTTCTGTATTTTAAGTCGGCTGTTTTGCTCTCTGCTCCCTTCTTCTGCAAGAAAAACTTGCTACAGCCCTTTGCTAATCACAAATGTATGTGAATGTTGAGGAATCGTCTGCCAGCTGGACCTCGTGAGATTGGGTACTTGTGAAGGGTCGAAGTCGTCTCAAAATAACGTGCGAGATATGGCGTGCGAGACTCGCTGTAGGAATCCAAAATTGAATGCACATAGATGTTGAGGAATCGTTTGCCAACTGGACCTCGTGAAGCTGAGTACTTGTGAACGGTCGAAGTCGTTTCAAAGTGGCGTGTGAGACTCGCTCTGGGAATCCAAAATTAAATGTACGTGGATGTTGAGGAATTGTTTGCCAATTGGACTTCGTGAGACTGTATGGAGTTAGTGGGAGAGACAGCACAAGAAGTTCTCGAAGTTCAAAGCGTTCGCATCTAACTGCGACGATGAAAGTTTTCTTCTCAAGTAAATTCGAATGTAACGGGTTGCGAGTTCTTGTGTAAATCAAATATTCGAGCTGCTACAGCGCAGTGATGCTATTTGAAATCGCTATTCTATTAACCATAAATACCATCAACTAGTCGTTCACTGTGTAGTACATATATATATTTCTGTCTTTTGCCTTTTTTTTGTCTCCTTTTTTTATTTCTTCTTGCTACTAATTTACGCAGGGTTTTATTTGTGCGTCAGTGGCGCGTAGTCTGTTCTCATAAATCCTGTCTAGTTGGTTAGGGAAAAAATCTATTAAAAAGTACGGACTACCGTACGAGCCAAGTTCAGTCTCTTTTACACTAAATAAATTTCAACTTGTTCTCCCTTTAACGCGCCTTTTTTTTGTGCATATTTAAATTTTTTTCGATTCGCACGCGTTCGCCAGAGGACACCGCCATTGTAAAAGGTACTTGCAACGAGGCGAGCTGCCCCAAAAATAGGAAGGATTATAAATCCCCTCGGCATCCCCGGGACCTTGGCCGGCGGAATCTCGTTTTAATTGATTTCCGCCAGGATTATTATTTACATTTGATTTTAGGGAAGCTCGTAAAAATGCGTTATCCAAAAGTTTGATTAGCGTGATTCGGTATTAAGCCGCCGCCACATCGAGTGTACGAATATAAAAATACTTTGTATCGAATTGTATACGTGCATTCGTGGCTGCGTGATCGCAAAATGTGCGGGAATTTTATTTCCGTTGTAGACTTTCTCGTATTTTCTTGTTCTTTTTTCTTCAGCGTCGAGTCGTGTTTTCGTGATTTATAGAAGAATTTATACTTCGGGTTTTCAAGAGCGTGTTTGAGAGAAGCATACATAGAAAACAGAACTGAACGTCGTCATCGAGCTTAATTAAAATACATTAATTTATAACATCAGCAACGTTATTGTGACTGTTGCAGTTTCTGTTGTGGTTTGGTCAGGGTCGGACCAAGAGTCACCGTGGAGGAAGAGGTTTCAGCGTGAAAAAAGTTATGTCTGAAAAAGTCTTAACCCAATTGTACTGAGTACTGATGAATTCTGGTACATTTCAAAAGAACCTTGACGAGTTATGAGAAGTGTTAACACTTTGTGTAGGAGTTCTGACGCATCTGAGAAGGCCTCAATGCTGGCTCACAGAGTTAACACAGTCCTAATTACATTTAACATAGTTTCAAGAAGCTGCGGACTAGTCTAGCACAGTCTGAACGCTGTCTCACCGAAACACAACGCAATTAGTCTTGACATAATCATAAAGTGTCTTAATGAGTTTCGATACTATCTTACCAAGTCTGACTGGATATATATCGGTTCCTCTAAGTTTTTCAGAAGCTCTATTTCGAAAAATTATTCTCCGGTCTCCTCAGAAACCTCCTGTTCTGATAGAAGGTCTCCCAAAAGTGTAACCCCGGAGCATATTACCAAAATAAAAAGGAAATTGATAAATTTTCTTATTAAAGTTATTAAACGGTGCCAAATTAAAGGAGTCTCCGGAAATCAGAAAATGAATCGCGTAAGGCCTCCAGTAGTTCCTCATTTTTGATTTTCGACCTCGGTTGATACCCTGTTGTGAAGAATCTTAAAAGATCCTAACACAGTCTTACCGACACTCAATTCGAACTCAACAAGTTTTAGGATAGTGTTATAAGCAGTCTTAGTGAGTTTTGATATTGTCTTACTAAGTCTTAACAAGTCTGAAAACGGTCTTGAAGGATCGTAGCACAGTGTCAGCGAGTTCACAATCCTAACACAGTCTTACCGAGACTCAATTTAAACTCAGAAAGTTTTAGGATTGAGTTATAAGCAGTCTTAGTGAGTTTTGATATTATCTTACAAAGTTTTAACAAGTCTGAAACTGATCTTGAAAGAACGTAGCCCAGTGTCAGCGAGTTTCGACACAATCTTGACGAGTCTTAACCCGGACTTAAGGATTTTGAACGATTCTTTGTATAATCTGGAAGGATCTTAACACAGCCTCAGTGTGACCTCGAATTTTAACGCGGCTATGAGGAGTTTCGAAGAGTTTTGATGCGATTTTATGAAGTTAGTTTTTAGCGAGTTTGACGGAGTCTTCACACATCAAAAGTAGTCTTAACAAATATTAGACCGTCTCAACTGAAACTTACAGTGTTTGAACACTGTAAGGAGTCTTGAAAAATTCTGATACAGTCCTGAGTTGTGATACGGCCGTAAAGTGTCTCAGGGGTTTTAACTCAGTTTTAGCGAGTCTTGAAACAGTTGTCACGAATCTTAATATCATCTTGAACTGTCTCAACACAGTCTTAGAGATCTTAATAAATTTTGACACAAACATTGTGAGTCATGACTCGTATTCACGAGTCTTAATACAGAATTAAGGAGTCATATCAGAATATAAAACGACTTCATAATCTCATTGTGTTTTCAAAGCGGCGGCGAGCGAATATTTTTCAATTTTTCCATCAAAATCAGGTGATTGGGAGTCTAAGGGAGAAGCTTGGAACCCTTAACCATCATAATAGCGTCTTCGAATTAACGATTAATGAAAGCTAGATGGTTGAACAATCAGAAAGACGTTGGAGTATGAAAACGAAATAAAAAACAAGGAAGATTTAATTTAATTAATTCGGAAATATGTCACGAGTATCGATCTTGTATCAAATTAAAATTTATGGAGTGCCCAGTCCTGGAAAAGTCAGGGATTTGAAGAAATATTTCTGGAAAAAGCATAGTGCATATAAGAGAGCTTCCAAAAATGTACGTTCGTGTGTTGTGCTTTGAAGTGATTGAAGCCAATATGAAGCAAATTGATTAAGTTTTTTCGATTCTTACGTCTTAGTTCTGTTTGTATCTCTTTACAGCTTTTTATTATTAATGCACACATTTCTTCTATAATACTGCATCTTATTACTATTTACTAGTGTATTAGGCCCATATTCTGAGCATAAGCCTCCCTCAGCCTTGTCCATTCTGCCCTGTCGTTTGCTACCCTCTGAAATTTCTTATTTCTAATACATTTTTCTATATCATCCCCCCATCTGGTCTTTTGTCTTCCCTGTCTCCTGCCTGCTTTATTGTACCAAAAATTGATCTCGTAGATCCATCGGTCGTCTGTTATTCTTGCTACATTCCCAGCCCAGTCCCATTTGATTCGATGGGCTACATGCACCGTGTTCAGGTTGTTTTTGAATTTTATTTTTATTTTGTCCAAACTAACCTTATCTCTCAATTTTATTCCTGCCATCGACCTTTCCATTGTATTTTGAGTTATCTTCAATTTATTCACCTCTCGTATTCTTCGTAATAAAGTTGTGAAAATTTGAGTCTTACGCACATCTTTTCACATGCCTTGTAACTTCATTTCGCCACATGTTTTGGACCGGTCTGAAACGCGTCTGGGAAAGTTGAGGAAAAGTCAAGGAATTTCATTTTAGAAAAAAACTGTGCACCCTGAATTTAGAATTTAATCACGGTCAATTTATAAGGGTCTTATTCTGATACCCTCTGAGAATTATTACAAGTTACATTGAATTTCAGGTCGCTTGAATACTCTCTGTCTTCGTCTGTGCAGTGGATGATGAAAGTATGAAAGAGGAACATAGTAAATAATACGAGTATTATGTGTACTTTGAATGATTCTAGTACGAAAACTCCTGAAGCATCTCAGAGATTTTAATTTTCCCTCCAACCTGCTCTTCGGTTCTTTTGGAGATACAAGTTCATGCTACTAACCTATTTATATATTTTAAAATTAATACCTAGAATCTCGCGGCTTATTTCCCTTTCTTCGTCTCCCTTTTTTCGCAGGAACGTAACTCTATTTTCGCCTCTGATTTGAACGCTGAATTTTTCGTTGACAGAATGACAAACACAGGCCGTTTAGGAGAATCGTCTCGTGCGACACGCCTCCCCAGTCAGCTGAATTTCGTTTCAAATCATTTTTAATATGCAGCCAATCACTACCAGGTGTCGAAGCTGAGGACAAAATGCTCCGGAATCCGCTTCGGTCCAGTTTCCTGAGAGTAGCTGCACTCCGGTTCCGCTGTACTTCTTACCAGTTTCCTCCGAGCTCCGCTCCGGCTCCAGCTTCCTGAAAGTAGCTTTATTGTGATTCTACTTCGTCTTTAGCTAGTTGCTCCGGGTTCCGCTCCGGCTCCAGCTTCCTGAAAGTAGCTTTATTGTGACTCTACTCCGTCTTTAGCTAGTTGCTCCGGGTTCTGCTCCGAGTTCGACCTCGGAACTACTCCACTCCCAAAATTGAATATTAGGTCACAAAACCTGTCGCGATCAGAAATGGTTGAACTTGAACCCAGCCTAACTGATATTAGTAGCAATAGAAACATCACTTTTGGTCGCATGGAGCCGACTTCATAGCTCTAGTTCCAGCTCCAAAACAGTGGCTTCGAATTTCGTTTCAAGCTAGCTGGAGGTAGCTCCAGTTCCATTTTTCGAAAATGTCTCCATTTCTTTGCTCCGGACTCCGGGAACATGGCCGGGGCGGAGCCGATTTTCGGCTCAGTTCCGGCTCGGCTTCGACACCCTAATCACTACACGACATTTTCAAGGCAATCGTCCTTTGCTGAGGATGTGAAATGAAGTTGGCGTACATTTAAAATGACGTCATAAAGTCGATGTATCAGCATCAGTAGAACGTGAAGAACAAAGAAGCTCTGCCACGGAAATGTTCCAACTTATGGCTGTTATGGCTGGCTAGCTATTTTCAACAAGGTCATATAATTATCGTCGAATTAAAAATTTTAATTAAAGTTCTGATAAAAATCGTTTGATACTGCTTCTAATTTAATTAATTAAGTGGACTTACCCCATCAGATAATGCGCGAAAACTTATTTAATTAAACGTAGTTCGCGTTATCGAAATTCTTATTTTAGTTTAAAAGAAGTTTGAGGAAAAAGAGAAAAGAAGTGAAGTATTGTAGTGAGAAATTAATGAACTACTGTTGCTATTCGGACTTGAAATAATTGAAATTAGTTAAAGGCCTTTTGATTTGAGGGTTGAGTTTCAGTGTAGTGGCCAAGTAGAAGTAGCTTGTAGCATACCACGAGGCAGTGGCGTAACCAGGATGTTCCCAGGGGGGGGGGCGAAGTAAGATTTTCACGGGAGAAAAAGTCGAAAATTGAGGTATTTTTTAAAAATTGTCGATATTAGAAGACTATTTTATGAAAAATGAAAGTGAAATTACTGCTCGAGCAAAAATTTTTCGAAAAACCGTGTTTTAAAAGCGAAAAATTACTTAGTTTTGCATATTTTACATTCGATTTCAGGTACCTTGGGGGGGGGGCATTCGCCTCCTTCGCCCCCTGGGTACGCCACTGCCACGAGGTATGTCGATTGGTGTTCACAATTGATGGCAGTAAGTGTCCGCGCCTTAAATTTTTTTTTCTTTTGCTTTGGATTAGGCTGTGTTTGGATCTTTCAACACTTAGTTATAATAAAGAAAGAAAAAAAACACTCGGAGCCATCGGAATTTCTCGTGGCTAATAACACCCCTCGCACTGAAATTGGAGCCATGTTTTATACCAGGCACGATCAAATGGGAGGGAACAGCCGAGGATTTTCCCCCTAGACCTAGGCTGTAAGGAGAGGCTCGAATGCTTAGAAATGCTATTCATCATTTATGTCAAAAATATGGCATGCGTTATTTTAGTAATCGATAGTTAATGATCTAATCTTATTTATTTATTAGAATCAATGCAACCTAATATTCGTTTGATATTTTTTATTGAATGGATTGGATGATTGTTTCGTGAGTGTTACGATAAAATTAATTAATTATGTATCATGAAATTGTTGCCTGTGTATTTGCAGGTGAGGGGGCGATTCTGAAAATGTAGGAAGGAATCTCAGTTTTGAAATTTAGAATCCGGATGTTCAGGACTTCGGATTTTTAAATCCTGAACTATTTAAGGCTGCCTATTCCTTGAAATGAGCATCCTCATTTCCCAAATTTCAGAACTAACCAGTTTCAAAATCACTTGTACATTCTCAATCATGAAAACCGGCCCTGTACTGACACATTCCAAAACTAACCCTTCACGTTGTAATTTTCGGAATCTCCCTTACGTTCATCTAAACCGGTTTTTCATTTTATAAATTTCGAAATGGAAACCCCCTCCCTCATTACGCAATTTTTGAAATCGTATTCACATTTGGCAGTCATCAAAACTGGCCCTGATTTTGTAGATTTCAGTTGTAAATACTTCTAAGATTTTGGATTTAGATTTTGTATCCTTTTTTACAGGAGGATTTTGATTTCAAATGACTTTTTCAGAAGGACGTTTAATTTTGATTTTTTTTTGATTTTATATCCTTTGTTCTAGAGAATTTTTGATTTTGATTCCATCATACATTTTTGCCCATGTTTAGAATTTAGAAGAGTTCTGATGTTGAAAGATTTTGATTTTAAAGTTTATTTGATAAGAGATTTGATTTTGTTTTGTCGGAGTTTGTCCATATTTTATTTCAGGATTTACGAAATCAGTCGGTTAATTTAGAGGTTTGAAAGATGAGGAGACCTATCTTAAAATTTGGCAAACGAGGGGACAAGTTTGATGATTGCAAATTATGAAGGCGTTTGTAAATTCACTACTGAAATACATAAATAGAGGGGACGATTTTCAGTTTTTCAAAATGGGAAACGATCTTAAAATTTTGTAATACGAAGGTCACCACTTTTGAAATTTTATAAGTAACCTTGTTTTGATGTACGAGTATGCTAAGTGAGGAAGTCGATTTTAAAGTGTGCAAAATAAAAGGCGCATTTTGATTCGTAATATTGTAGCACGTCAAGCTTATAAGAGATTTACGGAATGAGGAGTTTGCAAATCAAGGTTATATCTCGAGATTCATAAATTAAAGGATTAATTTTGACTATCGTAAAATAAGGATTATTTTTGATTATTGTAAAATGAGGCCTGCATTTCCATTATTGCACTATAAGATGTCTGATTTAAAATTCGCGAACTCACAAAAAGGGGTTCGAGTTTGAAAATTTCATAGTAAGGTTCTTTTGGATACTTGCTCAAGGAGAAGATTGATTTTAAAATTTTCGAAATCAAAGGTCAATTTAAATGATCTCATACTTGATGGAGAGATGGGTTTGAACGTTCTAGAATGAGATCAGTTTTGACATTCGCAAAATGAGGAGGTTTATGTTGAATTTCGCCAAATCAGTGATTGAGTTCGATTTTCCTAAAGGGAACATTTGGAGGTGGCCAAAAGTGAATTTTGATTTTCGAATTCGCATAATGAAGA
This sequence comes from Acanthococcus lagerstroemiae, assembly GCA_031841125.1. Taxonomy (NCBI): domain Eukaryota; kingdom Metazoa; phylum Arthropoda; class Insecta; order Hemiptera; family Eriococcidae; genus Acanthococcus; species Acanthococcus lagerstroemiae. The sequence goes on along the minus strand of CM063108.1, from coordinate 33,486,234 downwards.
GACCATTTTCCAAAATTGTTAAATGAGGTTTGTTTTGAATTTTCATTAGCAGAGTTCGATATTAATTCTCGTTGAAATACAGTGGCAACTACTTGCCCATTGAGGGATCAGTCTTAATGCTTACAAATGCAGGTTTGAGATATACAAATTTGAGGGATCGATTTTCAGATTTGTCAAATAATGAATCCGATTTGGCAGTGGCAAAACCTGGGATTGATTAAAAATTTTAAAAGAAGGTAAGTATTACTTTTTAAGTCTGCAAATGGAGGAAGTTCATTTTGAAATTTGTAAAATGTGAAGGTCAATTTTATGCTATGGGCTGGTTGGAGTCGTTTCGAAGTTTATAAAATGAAGAAGCAATTACGAGCTTACAAAATGTGGGCGTTGGTTCTACGATTTGCGAAATGATAGGTGAATTTTGATGATTGCAAAATGAGGGCTTGGTTTTGATGATAGCACAATATGGATCTGATTTTTAATTTTCTAAATGAGAAGGTCGATGTTCTAATGTGAAAGACAGATGATGTGATTTACTTTGAGATTGGCAAAATTAGAGATGGATTTTATTTCTCGCAGAAAGGAGAATAATTCTGAGATTTCCAGGATCTGAATTTTAATCTTGGAATTCGTATAGTGAGGGGACCAATCAGGGCCGTATTTACGTATATGCTACATAGTACGTGCCTAAGGCGGCAGATTTTGGGAGCGACAAATTTTTAACACTTCTTCTTTTATTCTATGTATTTATTAAAAAAAAAAAAGAGCGAAAATCTAAGGGAGGGGCGGCAATTTTTATTCTGCCTGGAGGCGCGAGAAGGCTAAATCCAGCCCTGGGACCAATAGTTAAATTCGTAAAAATAAGGAGTAAATTTCGATAGGTTGATTTTAAACCCTGCAGTGAGGTATAGATGTTGAAGTACGCGAAATTTAAAGGTCGAGTTTAAGATTCCCAAAAAGGTGTATTAGTTTTGAACTTGACAAAATGTGGAGTCGACGTAAAATTTTTAAAGGAGTGGGAATCCACTTCTAAAATGTGTAAGATGAAGAAGTTCATTTTGAGATTTGAAAAATGATGAAGGTAATGTTTCGAAATCCGCAAAATGTGAACATGAATGGTGAGAGTTGGAACGTGGCGAGCCAATTTTGAAGTTAGCTGAATGAGGTAGTCACTTAGAAGTGAGCAAAATTATAGCGTTTATTTCGAAGTTTGCTAAATAAGTTTGGATGCCTAAAAATGAAGAATAATTTTTATAGCTGCAAAATAAATTAATGTATCGATTTTAGGGTGCTTCTGTAATCTCTTTTCTAATTTTTCGCTCAAACCGAGCCTTGGAATCCGCCCTTTCGAGCATTATCTCAGAGTCATCGGGGCAGCTGTTAGGGCTGCCTTAGCCCTCTTCTCTTCTTGCCGAAAAACCGGCCTAGGTCGAAATGTAGCGAGTTGCTATGTGGGCTAGAACCCGGGACCTCCGGATTCCGAGACCAGCGCGCTATCCACTCAGCCAACCAACCCCGGGTACTCCTAGCTTAAATTATATAATCTTCTCAGATCTCCTGTTTGAAATGAACCTGATTTTGTCAGCCGCTAATATAGAGGTTGAAACGACTTTATTCGAGAGATTTCGCTTGATAAAAGCGTGGCTTAGGCGCACAAACCAATGAGCAAATTCTGATTTCTCCATAGTTCTGCTAACTGACGGAGTGCCTGCTGTCCCTTTTGGAACCGAGCCCGCAGCGTGACTTCAGTATGCTCGAAGAAGAATGAAATACCACTAGCAAGATTTCTCTTCATAGTTTCTTTTTGAAAGATGGAAAAAAGAAAGAAAGAAAAGAAAAATTGAAAGATGCTATGGTAGGCCGAGCCCTGTCTCCTCCATACTACGGGCCTGTTTGGAATATCCCTGCGAAGGCGTCAGTGGCGGTGCTGATTCTTTTCAAGTTGATGTCTTAATATCACTGAAGTTCATTGACCAGCGTGAAAATACCTGCACTTGTTAATTCATACCTAGTAAAGTGTTGTTCGAGGGGTGGTTGATTTCCCAACCTTGAGAAAAGTGCCCATTCATGAAGATCAGCTGGTATTACGAATCCTACTCGAATTTCTGTGTGATCTCCATTCATCAGAGAATACAATTACTGCGCCTGTCTTGTATAAAAAATTTGAGGAAATATATTTAACGGATAATTTAGAGATTATTTATCAACGCACCGTGACAATAGTACTCTGTAGCGGTCAGTTTGAAAAGCATAAATCGTCTAATTTTACAATCGTTTCCTCTCGGTCCTATCCGATTACCTCTTTATCAATGGTTTAATTAACGCGGAGAGAAACGAAAAAAAAAAAGTTATTTGGCTTAACGCTATAGCCCTCGAGCGCGGATTTTCTTCGTACACATGTTATCATCGGTCTCTTTTCATCTTATTATTCTTTATGTAACGTTATTGTGTCTGGACATTGTCTATTTATATTAATACGCCGACATGATGACGTAATGATTGTCTTATTTTGTCCTTCTATTCTTTTGTCGTTGTGTGTGCACGTTACGTAAAAAAAAAAAAGAAAAAAAGATAGGCTCTTTTTTCCTCTCATTTTTACGTATTTCATATTTAATTTTATTTTTTCGCTCTCATATGTATAGATATATAAATCTGGCTGTATTACGCGCGGTTCGGTTTTCGACTTCAGGACGTTTTCCAATATTACTGAAAGATTATTAGCCTATTTGCTATGCTATGTGCGACGACGGTATTTCAATCATTCTTTTCTACTTGTACCTTTATATAGAAAATTTTCACTCGTTTTATTCTATTTTTTCCTGTTGTCGTCGTCTCTATTTTCCTATGTACGTATATTGCTGTGTATGTATCCGCAGAAGTTGGGGAAAATCGCGCGCGGTTAATGACACGACAGGCATCTGCGCGGTGTAATTTTCTCAGAGGTTTTCAATGTCAGACAGGATGGCAGTGCGTGACAGGTAGACGAACGAGAAACGATCCGATTCGTTGTATACCAGCCCTCTTTTTCTAATTTTTGCCCTCAACCCGAGCCCTGGAATCCGCCCTTTCGAGCATTACTTTTAGACGCCGGGGAGGCTCTTAGGGCTGTCTTAGCCCTCTTCGCTTCTTGCCAAAAAACCGGCCTAGTGTATATCAGCCCCAGTTACATATTTAATCAAGGTATACAGGGTGTTTCACAGCATGTGTTAATATTTTAAGGGGTTATCCCGGTATGCTGGTTAAGACATGTACTATAAGTTGCATATGCATATCGTGTTAGGGGCCGAAGATGAGCGTGTAAAAAAGTAAACCAGTTTTTGCTTCATGTGGTGACTTAGAAATCAAATATCCTGGGTTCTCAAACAGGCAGATGCATGGTTTTTGCACTGATTTGATGAGTAGAGAGTTGGTGATTATACGTACAAATTTCAATGCTCTTAATTTAGTAGAAGTTGAAATACGAGCTAACAAAAATTGAAGAATTAGTAAAAAAAAAAGTTGTTCACTTTTTAGTATTTTTAATTTTTTCGGGAAATCTCGGTAACATGGGATTATAACGCATGAAAAATGAAAAGAAAAATGCGCTTTTTTCAATGATAATTGGTGCACCTCTGTACCCTTCATTAGCGACCGCGAAACTAAAATATTTCGGAAATAAAAATGGTACCAACGAACAGTTGAATTTGAATTTTTTAAACGTGAATTCTTATTTGATTAGTAAACAAAACATGTCATTGATATGCACAACTCCCAAAAGGCATATAAATCCCTGTACGATGGAGGGATTATTATTCAGTAATAATAATAATAAACCTTTATTGATTAGAGGTACATTACAGAACGGAAATGTGTGTCTCCAACGTGCTTCGCCCTCGTTCCGAATGTGGTCTCGGCCCATGGAGGGCAAAAGTACCCCTCACCGTCTCCCACTCCTTTCGATCTTGGGCATTCCGGTAAAAAAGTTTATTTTTGATATAACCATCAATCTCGTCCCTATTATCAATAAATTATTATATAAAAAATAAGCAAAACGAAAACGTAACTAGAAAAAAGAAAAAGATGGATGTGAAATTATGAAAACGAAAGGATTTTGAATTTTCTTCAATAGTTACTTCGTTCGTCTCTTATATGTACATTTGTACATAGCGGTTACCTAGTTACGTGTCTTGTTTCTGTTCCTTTCACAGCCAACAGTTGACGATCTTTCCAGTTCCACAAAACAACATTTCTAACATAACAAACAATTAACTTGTATTACTGGTTTGATAACAGGCGTACTAATGAATTTTTACTTTCAAACTTTCTTCCGCATTAGATGAGCAGAAAAAATCTAAAAAGTTTCAAGGAAGTCAAAACCGGGAGAGGGACGGGTTGAAACTTATTCTGACATGATGACACGTGAACCCATTTGACTGGAATCATCATCTATTTTCTTTTCTTTGTTGAACATGGATTCGTTTATTTTCTTCAAGATGTCGGCAGATCACTAGATTTGATGCTTGTTGTCTTTTTTCTTGGACTGGTATTGTTTTTTTGCATCTGTACATGATCAACGCTATATCTTCCTCTTTTCTGTGAGCAATGTCGCTTACGAAGTTCAAGTCCACGTTTTCTCATCTAGATGAAAACACTGATTTATAATGCTGTCACGTATACTTATAGAAGTGAATGAGAAAGAAAGACAGACTGAGTAGTTTCGAAAAATGCTTGAGTAAATTAGAATTTAGCATTACTGAACTTCAAAAAAAAAAATGAAAACAGTAACTTCAAATGCTGAACATTAAGTATGTATTTTCGTGAAAGATAGAACGGTTAAAATCCTGGGGAAAAAGACTAAATACCTGAAATAATTATTATTTTGTGATAAATTTTTTACCATCTTGTTTCAGAAAAATGTCAGTATTTTAGTCCCTAATGAAGGTACGTATAAAGGTGTGCTTATCATCAGAAAATCACATTTTTCTGTTCATTTTTCATGCGATGTAATCCTGTGTTACCAAGAACATTTCTAGAAAAAAGAAGAAAAAATTGGAAAAACTAAAAGAACGAATCATTTTCCCCTTGATTTTTCAACCTTTATTCGCTCATAGATCAGTTTTTATTGCATTGGGGACTGAGAAATTTTCACGAATGACCACCTGCTCACTACTTGTTGAAACAGTCCAAGAACTATGCACCTACCTATTTGAGAACGCGAGATATTTTAAGTCATCGCATGAAGTAAACATTTTTTCATCCCGTCATAACGTCTATCTCCAGCCCCTTACACGGTATACATATGCAACCTATATCACAATTCGTAACTCGCATGCGGCTATAACGCCTTCAAATTTTTAATTCGTTTGCGGAACACCCGATATAAACGCCTTGAAAAGAAGCGAATCCCATGGTTGGAGTGAGGACATCGAGATTAAGTGGAATTAGTGTATGAAATGGGCTGTATGTGATTCCACGATGAGACTCGTGCCCTCGACATTTCTCGTTTCAGTGTGAAGTTATAAGTTTCGGATGCTCTCGTGAAGAATCTTCAGTTAGTGGAACGTGGGCTTCACTCCTCGAACTCACGATAGGTGGATCCGCAATGTAACATCGTCCAGAAATGCTTCGTACATCGTTAGTGCAGACCTGAACTAGTGCCAACTTGTGCGATGTTTGACAGACGTAAGTTAATGAAGATGAAGTACGCATATGTCACCAATTGGCGTCGACTGGATGGAGTATAATGATTCGGGCTGGTTTCAGTTGTCGATGTGGTATCCTGTGTCGCGTGCTGTAGCACACTTGACGATCTGTTGCGTAGCATGCTATAGTTTGATTTTGCCCGGCGTTGAGCTCGGTTTTTAGGCCTGAACTGATGGGCTAGGTTTAAAACTGGCATTGAAAATACCAGAAAAATAGTTGAACTGAGTAAATAAAAACTATTCGATAGGAGTTAAGATCGCCATTCTCTCTTTCCAGAGCGGAAGGGATGCTGTAAGGCAATTCCAATGAGCCCGAGGGCGGAAATAATAAAGGAGTTACGAAGCTCTGTAGATTGAAAGGGTCCACGTAGCCGTCCTCCGATTTCCATAGAAAAATTCTGAAAACGTATAACATTACAGTTTCAGCTCTTTTGTGGCATGTGTCTTCCTGGTCTGAATTTATTGAAACTTCTTAATCAGAATTTACCCTCTCGGTCCAATGAGGTCTGGTTGGCCGAGTGGATAGCGCGTTGGTCTCGGAATCTGGAGGTCTCGGGTTTGAGCCCGCGTAGCAACTCGCCAGATTTCGACCTAGGCCAGTTCTTCGGCCAGAAGGGAAGAGGGCTAAGACAGAGCTCCCCGACGTCTCTGATGTAATGCTCGAAAGGGCGGATTCCAGGGCTCGGGTTGAGGGCACATTAGAAAAGAAACCATCTCAGTCCTGAAAAACAGGCAAATCTAAATGTACTTCGATACCTGATGGGTATTGCGGTTAAATAGAAAGTCAGTAATAAAGGGAGCTTGCCTTCTGTTTAAAATCATGTACGAAATTATAAAAATGTTTTAATAACTGGTTTCCGCCCGGTTGTCCGATACGAGTTTCATTTGAGTCAGGAAATTTAGAAAAAAGAGTTATTACCTCTTGTCAACAGCTTCTGAAAATCAAAGTAGGAGTTGGGCCACTGAAAAAATATGGTTGTATCAACTCTATCGATCGTTCAGAAATTTTTTGGAAAACAATGGCAGTTTTAGATTCCGGAAAATTACTTTTAAAAATTGAGTACTTCGATATGCAAACTGCAAAGTACCATGATTTAAATTACTTTGCCTAAATTCTCATTTTCGTTGAATCCATGTAGGATTCCGCATCTAGACGTCAGGTTGGGAGTTGCAGAAACAAATATACTATAGAAAAGCTCCTTATTTCTCGCATGCGTTTTAGAGTTTCGGACTGTCTATTAAGTGAAGTGAGTATATGTGGCAGTGCAGGGAATAAGGTCCTACTTTGTCAATCCTAGTTTTTGATGTACGGTAATTTTTGTGAATCAATGTCAAACTATCGAAATGGGATTCGTGACAATTTTGATAGTGTAAATCCTCCTCTTGTGAATGACGTTATCCGCTTTTCTTTGTCTTTATTCGTCCATTACGGATGAAAATGTGAACTCACCTCTTCTCTGTTTAGCCCCCATCCAACTCAGTTTTGTTATCACTGGAAATTATAAACTCTTTCATTTCGTATTAGTTTTCTAAAAAGGTCCCACTTTGTCGACCTAATTCTTTATAAAAGTTTTGATAAAATGAAACCTAACTGAACTCTTTAGCTTTATTTGCCTCGGAGATATGCTATTTTGAATTTTTATATTTTTTTTTTCAAACTTTTGTTAAAACTGCATTGTTTTTTTTGAAAATCAGGTTTTTGGAAATCTCAACCTGAAACAGTCATATCTTGGCGAATTTTGGAGCTAGAGAGCTCCGCAAGGTCTCATTTTGTCAAAATTTCTATCTAGTATATGCCCGTATTCAAAACTGTGTATCCACAAAGTGGGATCTTATTCCCTGCACTGCTATGTATTCCATTGAAATGTATATGAAAATCGCAAATCACCTCTGGTGCAGAAAAGTCTGCTACTGAGACTTAGGTTTATTGAAATTTTCTGTATGAATTTTTTATTCAGAGAGGAATGGTTTAATCTGTTACTGGTATTCAACTAGTATAGTAAAATAAAGGGAAATATTCTGTTCAGACTACTGCTCTCGTACAAGTTTACATATCTGCTGCAAGAAACGCTCGGACTGACATTTTACTTGTCTCACAAATGTAAGAAAGTTGCGAAGATATTTGTACTTTGATTCCTTCTAACTTTATTTTCAAGACTTTAACATTTTGATACTTCAGTAACGACTCTAAATAGAAAGTTTTTGGTACTTGAAAGGCCTGTTCGGCGTTAAACGTTCTTTCTGGACCAGGAATAGCGTTTTCAACTATATTTTCGGGAATAATATCCATTTCGGTAGTTTTCGGCAAAATAAAACTTCAAAACAAAAAGGTCGCAACCGCAAACTTTGTGTCTCTGCCCATATATACTATTTTGCACTCTACCGATCCTGGACCTCCTCCTTCTTTTTGCTAAGTTTTCAAACTACAGTCAATATGATATCGAAAATAAGCCTAGCTGTCTTGAAAATCTTCAAAATTATTTTCCTGTAGTACTTCTCGAATTCATATATTCGCCGCGAGAAAGCGTTTTCGAGTGTATAATTACAATTTTTATCTTCGATTCGGCCCCCAAACAAAGAGGCAAGAGGAGTCAGAGAGAGGAATGCACACAGGCAAAGTAACGCCGGAGAGTAAAAGTTGGCGTTAAAACAACCAAGGCGACGCGGTATATGGCCTTTACGACGACGACGACAAAAAAAAATATAGACCCCTTATGACCGCGTGTTGAACGTGTCACGCAATTTCGTAAAATGAAAAGAACGACCATGTTAACGTCGTTGGTTCGTTCGTTTAGTTTAATACGTTTTCTCTTTCTCGTTTTGAAGGGTGAAAAAGAAGAGAAAAAAGCAAATTTTTTTGAATAAAATTGAAAAACGGCGTTAACGAAAATTAGTTTTTCTCTTTCTCTCTCGTTTTTCTCTCTTTCCCTCCTTTCCTCTGCACGTTTTATCCCTTCTTCATTCGCCGAGGAGAAGGCCTCTGCTCTACGTATACACTTTCATATGATAGGATATATAAGTATCGTTTGTATTATATAAAGCCGAGGAAGAGAGTATTTTATGGACGTTATTTACGATATTGGTTTAGGTCGATTTCGGTAAATAGTCGAGAAGATTTATAATAGCGTAATTATCACTTTGTCTGTGTAAATTGCACAGTGCGTTGCGGAGAGACTTGGAGCGCGGGTCAAAGAGACCGTGGAGTGCGAATTTCGTGGAAAATACGATTAGCCGACACGAGTAAACGCCGCGAACCATTACGAAGTAAATGCGCGCAAAATCTCGACGGTATTCTGGGAAGATTTCAAAGTCGAGAAAAACTCGTCTCGGGAGGACTTTTCGTATTTTCGATATGTATCTGACTCGTCATTTGCATGCGGCCGCGCAAGCGAACACCGAGTACGCGGTTTCCAAAAGTTTCGATGTTGGATTATTTATGGCACAGCGTCCGGAAAAACTCGGGAGTCGTCTGCTTCACAGTATGAGTGAACTGTTCGGATAACGAAGCCGTACCTGGGCCTGGCACCCCGGCGAGTCGCCTCACCTCGTCTGTATCGTAATGGGCATTCGAAATCGAGTTTTAAAAAACTTATAATTAATTCGAATAAAATCGAGAGAGCGACTCGTTGAAATGTTATTCGATTCGTTATAATGTGGTAAACGCGTGTAGCATTTAGTTCTCGTCTGTTTGTTATTACCGAGGGCAGCAATCAGGCAGCGTTGGTTGAAGCTGAGTAAGAATGATCGATCGTGGGAACGTTGATACGCATTTTCTCGAAACAGGAACTCTCAGATCGAACCGCATTCGCCAAAGCGGTGCAGCGATGCTGGTAAGTGTGTAGCAAGGTTGGTAGTATCGGTCATAGCCTGAGTAGAGTACGAGGATAGCGTATATCTTATTGAAAGGAGCCCCATTTCAAACGGCCTTTAGTCCGAAAACCAAAATGCTGGGAATTCGAAAAAAAAACTCTGCCACGCGTGAACTGCTTGTGCTAGAAAGTTGAGATTCTGGAGGTGGCTACACTGATCCTTCAGTGATACAATCCCGGAAACAAGAAATCGTTATCGTGGCATAGTGTTGAGGTACTACGCTTAAATGTAGATAAAACTCGAGGACTAAGGTTTCTTTGCCCCCCCCCCCCCTAACTGTAGAGACGAATAGTTGTGATGAAGTGAATGTCATCTGTACTTACCATTTATTTCAATCGCGAATTTCAATGCAACATGCGAATCTTCCTCGCGAGAATGATGAACACAGTGCAAAAAAAAAATGAACGGTAACAATCAACGAAGTAATTGAACACAAAAATATCTCAGCGTAGAATTGGAATATCAAAGTAAAACGAATTTTGTCAGGAAGTTACGCAGCCTGGCCGCCACATGACCATATATCGCTAAAATTTAATTTTCGATAATTTTGGATTCGTGGCCGTTTGGAATGGGGCTCCTCAATGTTCAGTACACGGCACCCTTTCCAGTTCATACATTTGTCCTTGTGGTAAGCCTGATACCAGAATCCTCTTATGGGGTGGATTGCATGGTATTGACCCTTGAAAGTGAAAAATATTCATTTGTAAGAGAGGCGAGGTAAGTCTTGTCAATTTTTTGAAGAATAGAAACTATTTTTGACGGTCTTGGGTGGATGTTGTAGGCGTGTTATTCCCAAATCCTCCCCCTTAAAACCGGCTATGCCTTCTGGAGCTCGCATGGCAATAATCTAGGTTTCTACCGGTTTCTGCTGTTTACGAATGACGTTGAAGAAACACTGAAAACCTCTGAAGTACTACTTTGTGAGATAACCTAAAAATTTGATGCAAAATAGAAACTGCAGTTTTTTTAAACGTTTATTTCCATTGCCCAGAGAGCATTGAGAAACATTTTTCAGGAGTAAAGATCAAAGGTATTAGTTTACGTCCTCCAACGACATTAAGTAAATTATTAACGATGCATAAGGTAATATGAAAAAGTTAACATAGAAAAAAAATAAATAAATAGATAAATAAATAAAGATAAGCGCCTAATATACTAGTTGGTGACTACGGGTAACGAGAAGGTAAATCGGATGGAATCGTCTCAGTCTTCGGGGTATCTGACTGTTGTCGAGTAACTCCAGGGCGGCGTTGTTGGAATGTCTGTATAGACGAATCTCATGTCTTCGGGCATATTAGTAGATAACCTCAGTAACACTGGGTATTCTTAGGTCGCGCCTGATGTCTACATTTCTTTCAAATTGGTAGGCTTGAGTTATAGTTCTGAAGGCAATATTCTGGCCACGTTCGATGAGTTCAACATTCGAGCTGCTGATACAGCTCCATAATTGGCAGCCGTAGGCCTAAATAGGTTTGATAAAAGTTACGCACACCAGTCTCTTGGAATTGAGGCTGAGAGGAGAATGTTTGCCGAGCAGTCAATATAGTAACAGCATTTTCTCTCGCATTTGCTGTCTTTGGATTTTGACGTGAACTTTCCAGTTCAGTTGACTGTCCAAATGCATCCCCAGATACTTTGCTGAGTCACTTTGAAGGATGATTCTTCCCTCCAGTATGAGCGAAATCGGTTCTGTCACCTTCAGTGCAAAGTTAACATGCACTGATTTGTCTGGATTGAGTCGAATTTTCCGGTCTTGTGTCCAGTTGGAAATAGTGTCGAGTGACTTTTGCAGTTTCTGCATAGCTACTCCTTGGTTTTTATAGTCAAGTATCAAACGCGCTCGGGTAAGGCTACAGTAAATTGAAGATTGCTTCGGGAAAATGCAATCGAATTTCGAAAACAAGATACCATTGAGCATTAAGAAAATAGATTAAAGTTACATTTATCAGAAAGACAACTCAGTCCTGTCACGAATGATTATCACCACCACCACCACCACCACCACCCCCCCCCCACAAAATTGAAAAGTAGGAACTTTGTATGTACGTATACAAATGGAAATCGACTGAATAATTGCTGATACAAAAAATTTGTTTTCGGCAAACTTTTTTTTTTTTTAAGAAAGTAAAAATTTAAATGCCATGATATTGGTATTCCTGGTGTCTATGATATGGGAACACTGATTTGGATTTATGGGTGCCTGTGGTGTGAAATGAAATGTTTGTTTAGATCGTAAGATTGCTTGTTACACGTTCGCTTACACGGTAGATAGATGTTACATAATGTTACGTATATCTTATTACATATAATACTATCATTATCATGAAACGGGTGGCTCCGGAGGTGGGAGTTTTCTTTCATGACCGAATGGACTGAGTGACTGAATGAATGAATGACCACATGGATGAATGAATATACATATAAGGGAAAGATCGATTCATTTTTTTGTATTAATTTCTTGGGTAGTTTTCTCGTATTAATTTTTTTTTTTTCAAAGGCCATGAGAGTGGCCAGTTTTTGTATCTGGTACTTGAGTGCATTCCATAATTCTTCTTATTCTTTATACCTGACCTGGATGCAAGAGCGGAATGTCTTCTACTTTCGAAATGCCGCTACTAAGATACCTCCTCTTCCGATTGCACTCATGGCATTATGAATGCTAAACGAATCTTTATTTTCAAGCACAAACATTAATAGTCTCTTTTTGTATAGTTCTGTTAATTTTGGGGCCCCTGACCCTGGTGCTTCGGGAATTTCACTAGTTGAATTCCTTTTTCCTAATCCACAGATCGTTTCCTGTTTTGCAATACTTTTAGGGTTTGCAGTTAACACGACGATTCCCATTATACGTACACTTTTGTAGCTCGATACCTATTCTCAAAGAGATGTATACAGTTTTTTTTTTTTAATTTTGTTTTTGAAAGTAATCTTTGAGGTGATAAAATAGGAAATTTAACTTCCGCAATGTTTCTCCCCATAAAGACTTGACTTTTTTTTCCAAGTTAAATTTTTATCTAACGACACCCCAAAATACTACGTATGTTCTGTTCTCCAGGGGGCTTACAGTAGCATCCATCTGCTACCTCTGTGGGTCTAAATATTGTCAATTCCTGTTTTGCCCATTGCAACTTGCTAGCCTACTCAATATAATTACATTTATGGCTATTCAGGGTTAGTAGATTAGCTCTGAACCACCATACCAATGTTTTTTTATCACAAAGAAGGCTTTGCTTTAACATTTTGATATCTATATGTGACCTGGAATCATGAAATGTGCCTCTTGTGCGAAAACAGGTTTTCGAGATAAACGCGTATAGAGATGGGATATGGTAGAGGTGCGCACAGATGTACATCTGTGGTGATGCGTTTACGCGTCATTATGACAACCGCGTTTCAAATTTTTGTTCTCTGTCATTCCCGCAGGCCCGTTTCACACAACGCCATGTAAACGGATGTTTTTACACTTTTGACTAATTTTTAAATGCAATTTGTGGAAAAAATAATAAAGATAGGAAGCGGCGATTTGTTTCATTCGAAAGAGCGTGATTTTTTCTATAAGAATTATCAAGAAAATGAAAAATGATTTTTTGACACCAGAGGCACATTTACCCTTTCCCTCCCTCCTAATATTTTTTTTATATTCGTGTCTTCTTCCCTGTATCTCTCCGTGGTTATAATGCCAATATGTTTTTGCTTAATTTTTATTTTTTAATTTTTTTTTAGCAAGCTATCATAGTATGTGTAGTTCACTTTGCTCCTTCGTACAGCTCTTTGATATGCCTGTGAATTTCAATACCTATATTTCTCCTTAAGTTTCCCATAATTTGGATCTTTTTACAAATAAGCCTTTTAGCTAATCTCTTTTAGTTTGATAAGATTTAGAAGATCTTTTGTAGTCCTTGGTTTCTTGATTTTAATTTTTTCAGCCTTATATGTAGCCTGATGTAAGCAATCTTCTATACCTTATAGCAGTCTGATGAACCTTTCTTCTGAATAATATTTCATTTTCTCAACCCAGTGCCAGAGGGTTACCAACTGACTTTTTCAGAAACGCAAGATATTCCTTTGAAACCCGCAAATTTTTTACTGAAACCGCAAATTGTTCAAACGGGCTCGAAACTCGCTTTGCTCATTCCTCGCAATATTTAAGTTTGCCACCACCAGGTGTCAGCCGCTATTTCCTTCAACATTCTATTGACTAGATTTGCAGGTATGCATTTTTGAGATGCCAAAAATTGAAAATTAAAAAAAAGTTCTCAGAAATCATTATTACCAATGAGTTTTTAAAAAGATCTATGATTGTTATGAGAATTTGAGAATTGCACAATTTAAAAAAAAAAATTGAAATCCGCAAATGATCGCTAGCATATTGAAAAAGCACGCACATCACCAGGACTGTCAAGTCGGACTGACCACGAAAATGACAACTGACTGGAAGGCGAGTGATTTTTCGAAAATGGACCAATTTCCCTCGTATTAGTAGACATGTGTCTCAGCACTCCCGAATAGAAGAAAATACTGAAAAATTATCTGAATCGATATGGAATTTGAACCTTGAACTATGTATTCATTTAGGTCTCTTTTTCCCACTTTTCATCTCTCTACTTTTCTTGCTCATCACTCATGTAGTGGAATTTGGACCATATGTCTTATCAGGCGGGGCAGAATCTGACATAATAAAACAATAAAGACACAATGCGATATAATGAAGACCTAATCGGACTAATAAGACGTGATACTGACATAAAACATAAGAGTAATATAGCATTATGATTGAATACGTCGTTATACTTAATAAGCTGGAGTTTTTTCTGGAGGGGAAAAGAGGAGGTGTAGGAGGAGATTTTTTTAAAATGATGTATAAAGGATAAGGTTTTAATATATTTTATGCCCATGTACGCACGATTATAATTGTACGTCTGGTCTCGATTTCCGAGTGCTAACTAGGGTACTATATCGAGCCCGCTGGGTACAGTTACTTACTCGCAATGTGCAACTTACATACTTCCTTTTCATTCTTTCGACAATCACACTCCTTTGACAGTCTCAATTCATTCTGGTAACGTCGTGCCTTTAACCTACCTTAACTGGCGGTGTTATGAACCCGCTTTTAAGACTTCTTTTATTCCTCTTTTTCATTCTTCGCCGTCTTCGCGTTTTCTTTTAACCTAAAGGAAATCTGTTTTTGAATCAAAATACCGCCTAGTGTATTCTCTCGTCCCGGAGGTAGTTGTCTGATAAACTTCCTTTTTCTAACGAGAATCTTCAGCCGCTGCCCTTTTTTCTTCTTTTTTGAAGAACGGCAGCTCCCTCGAGACCGAGTTATGCTCATTGTACACGTTGGGCAAAGTGAACAAGTCTTTCATATTTTCGTATAATTCGAGTATGTATATGTAGGCACACATCAAATTCGAACTCTCAGTTTTATTTCGTTTTCGTTTTTAAATTTCACCGCAGAATTCCGTCGTTTCTGTCGGCGAAAAGAAACGAAGAATGAAGTTTGAGAATATTAGGGTGACTAGAGTTCCGAGTCCGTTCGCGATGTAGACGAGCTCGAGTCCTGAAGACAGGGATTTAAATGAAAGTGACTCCGACTTTTGACTCTCCGAAAATGGAGTTACCAGGCTGTCGACTTTGGGAAGTATTTGTTGGAGTCGGAGCTGAGTGAACATTAACTGCGAATTTGATGTACAGAATGATTGAGACTTGAACTACTCAAAAATCAACTGCTTCGTGTATAACTGTTACTCAAATGAACTCATCTACTCTGCATCAAGACAAGGTGTCTTACTCTTTGAGGTTGAACTATAATGCCTGGCCGCAACTTTAACTGCAACCAATCCTCACCGCGATTTTTGATATCAGACTCCTGCATCGAGCTTTCGAGCGGGTACTCCAATCAATCTATCAGGACTGTTGCTAGATCGCCGAAAAGAATAGTGTTTGAAATTCAAAGAAAATTGAAAATACTCGAGCAAAAATTTTATGTATTTCTAGCAAATATAGACGAAGAAAGTGAATTTTCGTCGTCCAAGAGACTGAGTTGAACCTCAACGCCACTCCCACCCCCGTTTTCCCATAACTACGGCCTAGCAATCGATGGATGTCTTATCCTTGCACAAGGTGTCTAACACCTCCTGCATCTCCTGCATCTCCTGCAAAACTCCTGTATTTGCTCAAATGCTCCTGCATTTCACAAAATCTCCTGCAAACCTCCTGCATTTTACTCAAACCTCCTGCAAAAATCGTACTTTACTGCACCATGAAATATGTATTACAAACTTGCAATTTTCACAGAGAAATGAAAAAAAAGTGAATTAAAATTTTTCTTTTCTCATGAAAAAAATGGTTGTTTGCACCACCAGTTGTTTGCATAAACTGATCAATCCGCAATGTGCCATTACTAGCGCTAGCATTAACATGTTTTTGAACTAGGTGGCAGGTATGTTGCGCTGCCTAACGCGTATCGTTTGTAGGAGTGCTGATACGTTGACTGGTACTGGTGCAAATATTGCGTCTATGTCAATTCTGTATCTAACGTAAGTGGAAAAATTGACGCACTTTTTAGCAAATGAGTTTAAAAAAAGATAAGATTGCCTACTGTATTACATATTGTCTTGGGCCTTACTTCAGACAGATCTTACTAGACGAAGTTCAAAACGCAGACACTATCTCAATAAAGTTTGCCAAAGCGCCCAAATGGATATGATCGTACATTATTGGGATTCTAGTAAACAGGAGGTATCAACTCGTTATTTAGCTTCCATTTTCCCAGAACGATGTACTTCTGATGGACTGTTCAAAGCAATTACAAATGCATTAAAAGATTTGAAGTTGAATTTATCAAACGTTTTGCAAGTGGCGATGGATGGCCCCAACGTTAATTTGAAATTATTACATTCAGATCTGTTGAAATACATGGAAGAGAATGGTATGAACAAAATGTTGAATTTGGGTACCTGTACCTTGCATATCGTCCATAACGAGTATAAAACTGCTCACGATAGCAGCAACTGGAATATTCATCGGTTGTTACGAAGTCTGTATTACCTCTTCAAAGACTTCCCTACTAGACGAGCGGATTTTAAATATTATTCCAAATCTTCGTTATTTACATGAAAATGTTTCTCTGTTCGATGGCTGGAAAATGGAAAGGTATTACAGAGAGCATTGAATATACTACCTCATGTCAAGAAGTATGTTGAGGGCGTCAAAAATAAACCTCCTAAAACACACAATTACACTTATGTGACTGAAGCATTGAAAAAGGAGTTTTTGGAAGCAAAATTACATTTTATGTCTTCAGTGTGTGATGACTTGTACCATTTTTTGATATAATACCAGAGCGATGAGCCAATTGATACCCTTTCTTTATGAAGATCTTAGAACTGTTCTTCGAAACATCGGTACCAGATTTCTCTCCGAAGTCACATATAGTTTTGAAGATACAGTAAAAGTTGCTTATTATAATGACGTTGGGCAAAGAGGATTTTATGACATAAAGCGGCGTATTCTACAAAACGACAGGAAAAATTCTGAACATGATTTTATGATGTCAAAAATTCTTATATCTGATTTTCCCATTTTTTTTTGCTAACTCCTCGGCTTTTTCGCGCATTAAAGGACCATTAACCCGCCCATCAGCTTCACGAACATGATTGAACCACTGTAACAAAGCCTCTTCGACATCACCATCTTTTCCTGTTCTTTTTCTTTTTCGGCTGCTGTTTTCATTCTTGGCAATTGCTTCCTGGATGCTATCTCGTTTCTTCAGCAACTTCGACAAAAAAGGTTGTGAAATACGGAGCTTGATGGCCGCTTCACTCTGCGTCACTGTTTTAGGCAATGCATCATATTCGCGTAAAATTTCAGCTTTCTCGGCGACACTAAGATCACGACGACATTTATTGCTTGTAGATTTAGTCGACATAGTTACACGGTTGCTCACAGTTTTGTAACAAGACACAGACTGACCAGCGAGAAGCAAAGAAATGATAACATGTGAAAGAAAAAGTGCCAAGTAACTCATGTTTTTTCATGAAAATTATAGTCGTACTTCATTACAATAAGCGACTTGCCCATTCCAATAACCGGCAGATTTACAATGTATTTGTATACGGGAGGACGGGACTTGCTCATTTTTATGACATTAAGCGACTTATGCCACTATCAGACATTATAATAAGCGACTTTTACTGTACTAAAAAGAACCTTTTACCACCAGAGAAGGTTAACGTCGGATTTTGGAGCCAAAACAATTGTATCCAAATTTTCTCCGTTGAAGAAAATGAAATTTCTTGATGAATGTCGCGCTTTTCTTAAAGCATTGTACGATAAACTTTTGAGGAAGTCTGCAAAATTATTTTCATTTGTACTTCATTAATTTCATTCTCAAAATTTAAAAAGTATCATTTTTTTAGTCCTTTTCAATTTTGAAACCATTTTAATACAGATTTTTTTTTGTGGGGGGGGGGGGTGTTTCTAGTTGTTTGAACTGCTGAAAAACCTCCTGCAAAATCTCCTGCAAAATCTCCTGCAAAACTCCTGCATTTCGCTTTCCAAAATTTGTTAGACACCCTGTTGCAGCTAGACACAGACGATGTACTACAGCACATTGGCTTTGACTGACTTGTACTAAACCTTTTGGGTGATCCATTAGTCATATATTCGAATGATTTTAGATTTGCTCGGATACTCGATGTAGGAGCAGACCTGAACATCGGTATTTTTCCTCGCATTGACCTGACATTTTCCAATAGGGACACGTATATATTTTGTTGGAAGGGGGATTAGATCTCCTCACACATCTTCGATGGCAGATCCAGAAAGAAATCCTGATGAGATTACTCAAAATGTATAAAAATTTAATAAATATGACTCCCCTCCCCGCTAAGTTTGTATAATTATTCTTGTTAGGCGAAGTCTAGTGTAAAATCAAAAATCCTGTTTTACACGGGGCTTAGAACATTTTGATTTATTTTTCAGGTGATTAATCGAAGTTTCTCCATGGTTTTAGATACGTTCAAGATAATTTAGAGTTGACACATTTATAGTGGATATCTATAGTTATAAAATAGCTGCAGCATCATTCTGATTGTAATAGGAGTTTTCGAGTTATACTGAATTATACACTAGGGTGGAACGAGAAATAATAATTTTTGAAATTTGATTATGGTGCTCTCTAGAAATATGCATTCTGGTAAGAAAATAATGTGTGCGAAATTTCTTCAGAACATTTTAATATTTAGGGTTCGCTTAAGTAGAGTACCTTGAATCACCCGCATATGGACGTACGTCACATTTAGTCTTTCCATGCTCGATGATTCGGAATTTACTACGTGGCACGTCTCATGTATCGAATTTGGAATCGTCGGTCGCTAGAAAGATTAAATATGGCATATGTCCATACTCGGGTGTTTCTTGATACTCTAGCTTAAGGAGCTTACAGACTGATAAAGGATTTCCCATAAGAACAATTTTCAATTGCTTTTAAAAATCCTAAATGTAGGGTTTGGTTAGAAAACATGGTTCAATAGTTTGCCGGTTAAATACCTCATTAGAAGTGAAAAGCTAATGTTAAAATACTTGAAAGGTCAATGTACTTTACTACTATCATAAAATTCGTTGATCTGTTAAAATTTTTCTGCATTTAAATTGTGCGATTTGGCGGATATACGTAAGCTAATTAGGACAAATGTTTATATTAACACCTATTTTCTTCCCAAACAGTATCTCTAGATCCTAAGCGAAACTTCAGATTTCCTTATGAGAAATCCTATGTTGAACTGGACACCCTTGGACGACCCTTGAATATTAAAATTTTGAAATAAAAGTTTGTGCGCATTGTTTTTACACCAATGTGCAACTTTTTAGTCGACGCCATTATTACAATTCAATAATTTTTTCTAGCGTTCCACTCTTTTAGACAGGATGCCTTAGTTTTGGAAGAAAAGCTGCAGTGATGCTGCAGTGCCCACGAACATTTTATAACCCTTACGTGACATGTTCTCAAAA
Source organism: Acanthococcus lagerstroemiae (assembly GCA_031841125.1). NCBI lineage: Eukaryota > Metazoa > Arthropoda > Insecta > Hemiptera > Eriococcidae > Acanthococcus > Acanthococcus lagerstroemiae. The sequence goes on along the minus strand of CM063108.1, from coordinate 33,466,672 downwards.
TTGAAGAGGTACAAGGTTCTAAAATCGGGGAAAACGTGAATTTTCCTTTAGAATTTGATCGAAAATTCTGATTCCGAAAATTTTCCGTGGATGGCATCGGATAGTACAGCGAGAAATGCTCAAAAACATACAGGCCTAGGTATTGCCCTATCCTCAGTATTAAAGAGGCTGAACGATTTTGAAACGTTGAATCCTAAAATTTGAGCAAACATTTAAATTAGGTATATAAATTTACATTCCTAGTTATTACATATTTTCAATACTGAAGGGGTTACATAATTTTGAAAGTTTGAATCATAAAATTTGAGCAAAAGTTTCAATCATATAAATTAAAATTTTGATAGCTCTTTCGTAGCTGACGATATATAACAAATAGTGGGTACACTGTTTGTCTCGTTTTCAAAATGTACTACGCCAGTATTTCCCAAACTTTAGTAGATGACGACCCAATTTGATAGTTGGCCAATTTTTCCTGACCTTCCTCAGAAAAAAGAAAGAAAAAGAATGAATAAAAACAATGATAAATCAGCGTTTAATTATATCAGTTATATCTTTTGGAACAGATGTGAATAATTGTTTACATTTTTTCATGGGGATAAGAGTGTGGGAACAATGGGCTTGTTTTCTGAATGTATCTATCACAGCTAACATGTCCACTTGGCACTCACAAAGCTTCAGGCACAAAGAATGCGACAGCTGTAAGCGGTTCTGGTACTTACTTTTGAGGCTAACCATGGCTGAAAAGCCTTGTTCGCACAAGTATTATGAAAAAAATGGTAAAAGCATCTGCAAAGCTTTGCCACTTCTATTCAGTAGTAGTCTTATAGTAACACAGTAGTGGTAGTCAGAATTTTTCGCAACCCACCGAAGGGTAGCAACCCATTGTAAAATCTCAAGGAAATATTATCAAAATTCTGAATTTTTTGTAATGAAATCTCGTTGAGCAAAATGTATTTATTGTTGTTTTTAAGTGTTGACTATAAATATTTGTAGGTCGTAATTTAAAAATGGAATTCAAGTTTTGAAAGGGATACTGGAGATGTAACTTGAATTTTCGCTCAAATTTCATGACTCAGGTTTTTGCAAGATAACGATAGATAGTAACTAGTTTTGTGTATATCAGTTGCATTTTTGCTGTTCTGTCCCTTACCTAGGGACATACCGATAGTAGGGAGGGCAACTTTCACCCCCCCCCCGGTAGGACTTTTCCACTCAGCAGTTGGGGAAATTTACCATTTCAGTCAGGCAAGTTGGAAGGAAAATCCAACAAGTTAGTTTTTTTTTTTAGCTTTGATACTTAGTAATCGAGTTGGAAAGTTGGGAAAACCCAACAAGTCGAAAGGTTTTTCTTCTTTTGCATTGATACGTAGGAATTTTGAGTTGAGTCAGTTGGAGAAATTCAACTAGTCAAAAGTTTTTTTGTCTTGCTTAGTTACTTGGGATTTCTGAGTTTAGTCAGTTGGAGCTTTCACAATTTTAAGCCCCCCTTCGCCCAGGCAAAACTCTTCAGTACGTCCCTGCCCTTACCGCCCTTGAAACGTTTTCTGAATACGAGATTCAAATTCTCTAATAAGCCTTTTAACCCCTTGAATTTGGATAATATGCCATAATGTTTACAAACGGGTTTTTGTTCCTCTTCACGAGTAATGTCCTTCCACCTTGTCTTCCAAAATTAACCGTAATGTTGTGTCGCTGTCTCCCTCTTCCTTAGTCCGTATAGTGGGACTGGTTTTTGACAGATTCTTGCGATGGAGCGCTATGAACCCGAGTACGCTAAGCCGCCATTTTTTTATCCTTATTTTCCTCATTGAAGATTAGGGCTGGTTACAAGTGAATGAAAAGATGAAAATGGCGGCTTAGCATACTCCGGTTTACAGTGGTGTCTTCTGGCGAGAGATCTACCCATCTGCCCTAGAGCATTCGATAGCTAATGACTTAACCTTTTTGTTGATATAGAGGACTTCGAAAAATAGGTACTGAAAATCATTGTAAATACAAAGGAAAACTGGAACATTATTGTCAGGCTGCCCAAATCGTACTCTTTTTAGAGGAAAATACTCTTTTGATACTATGAAATAAGAGAACTCTATCTTTTCCCCAAAAATGTCAGGAGGTATTCTTTTGTTATGCTGAAGCTGGTAATAAAAGATCACCATATAACTGATGACTGATATCGTGATAGCGAAGGCCAAAATTCGCTTGAGATTGAGACATTCGTTCTACCCTCTACAGTCAACAAAATCAAAACGTGACGTGTCACAAGAAAACAGCCTCAGTGTCCAGTTACGACTAAGACCCTTTTCTTGTGACACGTTTGTTTCACTCTGGGTTGTGGCATTGTGATTTTATTTTTCAAGTTTGTCAAAGCACATTGAGCTACCACGTGGCCAAACAAAATGAAAAAATTATTACATGTGATACGTACAAAGATGAAATGTATACTCTATTTCAAGATTATCGCAAAACAGATTAAAGCAGATGAAAAGGAATTTGAGGGTGAACATTTTTCTTTTTAACAAACAGTACTTGACTAGATCCAGGGAGAGAAAAAAAAAGAAGAAAAGGTGGAAAAGTAGGCGAGAATAATTTATAACATAGGCCAGGCTCGTACCGACTGGGAGGGGGTCGCCCCCCATTATCCAAATTTTCTTCTTATACATGTGGGCAGTCGGATAAATTTGGGGTATTTGTAACCCCCTTAAATCGCAAACCCCCTTACTTAAATCTTGGGTACGGCCCTGACATAGTCCAACAAGACTCCTGGAGCGAGATGCGAGTTCGCTGGAAGAAATTTTTGTGCGACCTGTGGTACTCTTTTCTATTGAAAAATATCTGGGCAGCCTGATTATTGTTCGTTGTGAGCCCTAGGACAGGCTGCTCTCACCTGTGGTATTCCGAAAAGAATGCATTTAGTACAGCAGTCCAAAATAATCTTCCCCTTGGTCAGACGAACTTCTTAATAATAGGCTGAGAATTACTCTTATTTTCAGCATCTGCTGTTCTTCCATGTACGAAACGTGGATTTTCCACCGAAATTAATTTGTTGTTTACTTCAAGTGAACTAAAGCCTCTTCATAGCCGGTTTTAGGACAGTGGATTTGGAAATAATCTCCCTTCCCCATTCACGATGACCGTCCAAAATGTAACTTTTGTTTTCCCTATGATTCGGACAAATGTTGTCTCCTTCGTCAGCAGATTAGTGTTTCGTCACTTTTCAGGGGTGAACACCATGAAAAAATCAGCCCTCACTGAAGACTTCTGATATCAGGCCTGCGCATCTTGAAGCAGGTCAAAGGTTCTTTTCTTTCGATTATTTGTGAAAGTAACTGTCGTCTGTGCATGACAGAGAAGCGCGACTGTATTCTCCCTCGAATTTCTGAGCAGAAACATAATTAAATGATTGTAAATCGAATTTTACACACCGCCAGAATGTTGAAATGTTAGGAATATCGTTATTCCGTCGAATTTCGAAACTACATTATGCTGGATCTTCCGCGCTAGTACGCCGGAGCGGGGGAGCCGTGTTCGTTTTTCGGGAATTTCATAATTAAGTAGTGATAGCGACGCCAAGGTAACGTACCGATAAATTGGGATCAGGAGTCGAAGGAACCCTCAAAGGTTTGTTTAAATACCGGGCTCGAAAATTTTTCAACCGTACAACGTTTTTGTGAAATATTTTCATCTGTTTTCGGTTGATAACTGAGAATGCCGTGGCGGGGCTGCACGCCGAATAATTCGAATATCATTGGAGTAATGCGAGAGATATATACGAAGCGCGTTCTTCCCCCCTTGCGAGTTAGTTAGTCGAAGTAATTTTTCCGAGGGAGGAGGGATTCTTACGCTGTTAAACTGGGTACCTTGAAATGAAATGAAAGAACTTGTATGTAACTCCAATTCGTCTGTGCTTAACTCCTTCACCGTGTGCCCACCGAATCGCTGGTTCGCTCCAAATTCAATTCCAGCTTGTTTGGCTCTCGTTTTTGAAACGTGAAGAATGCCCGATCTCAAAAATCTCGATTACTGAAAATTTCTTGTTTGTGATTGGAATCTCTCAGGTGCGATACAATGATTATCTTTGTCGATACCGCCTTACTCGGCTAATCTGCGAATCTGTGATAAGGTATCAAAAAACAGTTCGCTCGGTTGTTTGCCGCACTCGTACTGTTGGGGGAGGGAGTAAATTGAGGAATTTCCTCCTTCCAGTAGACAGTTTGCTCTCCCCCTAGAAGTTGGCCAAATTCTTTTTTATTGCTTCTTTTTGCGCTTTTTGGGCATACAGTTTGCAACTTTGCGTCATGTTGCCCTACTGAAAAGTGGCTATCCCTCCTGGAAAAGTGGTCACGTTACAAACCTGCTGTTAGCACCCTAACCGGCTGCATTAAACACCAATTGTCCTAAGTGTTGACAATTTGAAACATCCTGTACAGTGTACATATAGGTTGTCCAAAAACAACTGAGAAAGATTTTTTCAATAAAAAAGGCAATATTGAATAGTACGCCAACTCAGACAGAGATGCTAGATCGACTGTATATTTTTTTCGAGATACATAATAATATGTCGCTGTGGTGTGTGAGATAGATGACTGTAGAGTGTGTTTGTTTTACCACTGACGGTTTCATAAATGCGTGCAAATGAGAGATGCAGAGATTGTTTGTAGAAAAGGCAACACTGACTAGAACGTCGAACCCGGGTGTGGGTCAGGCAGCCTCCCTCACTCAATGGAATTGGCCAGCTGGGAAAAATTAAGCAGATGTTGTTTGCGTTTCGGGAAACTCTGTCTTCAGGTACGAAAAAGACCAATTTTTGCCTGTTTTTATGACTCATAGCATCAAAATAATCTGTAACATTTCTTGCCCGCAAACCCTTCAGTTGAGTATTTCGTCTACCTTCCCCTCCCGATGCGATTCACTTCGCTACCTTCTGGTAAGGATGATAGACTAACTAATTACCGATCATCATGAATTTTTCCCGACAGTTTGTTGCGCAGTAGTATGCGAGGTAATTACTGTAGAGCGTGCTTATTTTACGCCTGTACAAGCGTGAAAGTGAGTAATGTGGTTGACTTAACGACTGAGTTCTTGAGGAAATACGACATCACAGTTACAACCCGAATCTCGCTTCGTGCGACTTCTGGCTGTTTCCCAAGGTGGAGGAGCTCCTGTGGAGTACATTTTTTTCATCGACGTAAGAAGTCCAAAATGTCGGTCAGAGGTATTAAGTGGTATTCCTGAAGAGGAATTCTCCAAGACCTATCAAAAAGAGCTGGAAAGTTTGTTTATTAAAAAAAAAAGAACCGCATTTTGAAGAAGAAAAAAAAAAGTTGTTAAATTTTTCATAAAGAATGAGTTTGAGTTTTGGTTCTATTTTTCTCAGTTATTTTTGGACAATCTTGGCAAATCGCTCGTGTCGCCTCGGATTGGAATGTGAATTAGAATCTCACGAGATTATATGGATAAGTTGCTTTTTTATGATTGAGAACTTGCGTCAGTCACAAGCTTACAACTACTCGCAGGAAATATTGAACTTGTGGAGAACTAACCGATTATTTCTTTTTTGTTGCAGGGTACGTATCGAAGCTCGAATGTAATTGTTAGCGTTGCCGATTGAAAGTGATATTATCCTTCGCGTCTGGTAAGCTTTTCTTTTGAATCTTCTATTATCAGTCATGCGGTGGGTAGTGCAGACATACTTGGGTAACAATAGCTGAGTCATAATATCAAGTGCCTCGTATACACTTGAAAATTATTTCTCAAAGTCGAAACCCGTTAAACAATTACTCTTGTACATACATTCGTCGTGTATATCATTTCTTCGTTTAGGTCACCAGTCAAGTCATTCTCTTCTTGTTTGAATTTCATTAAGTCCGATTCGTTGTACAATAAAGTACTACATGGTAGAAGATGGGCCGGTAAAATGGAACTCCTTATCTGGGGTCGTCAGTCTAGAAAATATGAATAGAAGCGAGGTTACTGATAAAATTAGCAAACATTTGCGTTCGAGGCCGTTGCTCATCGCTGGAGCTCTCAACTGCTACACATGTAGTTATCAGATCCTGCCTTCATAGGGTTGATCCTCAATAAGGGCAGTGACGGATCCTGGAGGGATATTGGGACTTAAGCCTCCCCAGACGAGTCAGATTTACACCAGATATTATGGTATTCAAAAGAAAAGTCAAATTTCCAGCTAACTTCTAACAGCTACTGCTGGTAAAAAATTGCATTTCCTATTTCTTGTTCGGTACTTTCTTATCTCAGTATCCTGAGCTCTGAGTTGTGATTTTTTAAAAAATAATTCTAACCTCTCCCAGGTGGAAATTGTAGAACGACTGTAGTCCGAAAAGCTGAATTAATCTGAGATTTTCCATATCAGGTTGTTGTTTTCTACCTCATGGATGCCCTATTTTTTTCCTGTGGAGGGGGATCTAGACAGTTCCAGATGGGAAATGCGCCCTATGTTATTTTGAAGATAATTTTTTACACGGTTTTTTTGATTTTAAGATCGAAGAAATCCACTAAAAGAAAGTGGTAAAAGTCTCGTTTTTGAGAAAAATCCCTAACTTCATTGGTTTATAACTACAGAAAGGTTAGGTAGTTTTTGTTGCCAGTTCAGAGTATCCTGTATGAAAGTTTATTGTTCCCAACTGCAAATTGACAGTCATGGACACTTTACTCTTCTTCAGATATTGGTTGACAGTGCTGATGATGTTTTCCAGTCTTTGGGAAAATGACTATTTAGGAGCGCTGTGAATCTTCGATCAAGACACAGCAAGTGTAGGTTTCGAAACTAGCTGGCTCCCCTTATTAATCCATAGGGCTCTCGGTCTGACTGGACGCCTTATTGTTTTTCAGTTACTGGCTATCAAAGTTGAAGATGTGTTCTAGTGGAACTTGACTCGACATCTTTGAGAAAACGACTATTCAAGAGCGCTGTGGATTTCCAATAAAGACCCAGCAAGTGCTGCAGGGTTCCTTGATTGATTCATAGCGCCTTCGGTACGACTGATTGTAACTTGAGAGAAAGACAACCTACGTATTTCACATTATCGTCATCACGATTCAAGTTTTGAGACAAAATCGTCGTAACATTGACTCGCCACTGGCGATACGGTTTAAATTGAATTTAAAATTAGATTACTTTCGCTATCGACAGTCTAGGGACGTACTCAAAAGGTGCCATACACCTGGCTTTTACGTTTGAAAAAAAAAAGTGGTTTATAATCGTAATTAAAACGATAAAAGATTATACAGGCCGAACGCTCTCAATTTTTACGGATTTTTTTCTGTATATTTTTTATTTGATCCGCGTCTCCCTTTCCAGCATCGTGGCAGTCTTTATCAAACGAATGAAAAATCCTCTCAACCCTATCTCGCAATTCTGTCCGCTCTCTCGAGCTTTTTCCTTCCGTTCTCCGCGCGCCGCGCTTAAACGCTTGTCCTGCTGCGGGACCGGGACCGCTTCCCGCGCGTCCCTTTCACGCGTTAAAAACCCGCATCTTATAAGCCATGCTTGTCAAAGGGACTCGTCTTACCAGATGACACAATTTACCCTTATAATTAAAGAACAATCCTATTAATTTATCCCTTTCTCTGTGCCCGAAACCGTCTTTCCTCTCTCGCGCGTCTGCGGCGCTTTTTCTTTTCCCAGAAATTTTCTTATTCCACTATTACCGTCCTCTTCCTGCCCCAGCTTCCCGTCTTCTCTCTGGCTGTTCTTATTACACCCTTTATATAACTCAATCTTTAATTACAATTTCAAATTAAAATTCCTCCGCTCTCGTGCCCGCCCATCGGGTCGCTTTAATAACTGCAATAATTACGGCTTTTACGACAGAGTGTATCTCATTACAAAGGGAAAACCATCAAATTTGAAAACTGTTGACGTTCTAGAAAATTTTAACGAGAGACGCTCTCTTTTTCTACCCGTTCGGATTTATTTTGCAAAAAATTTAATTGCTCCTCGCGAATGAATAAACTTTCCACTTTGTTTACGAAGCGGATTCCATTTTACTGTAATAATTACTTACGAAATAAGAAGGTCGAAGTACATGGACGCGAGGGTAGCGATACGGTCTATACACGAATCAGCCCTTTGGTTTGCGAATTCGTCCCCTCGCCATTTATTTTATGCCTAACATTAGAACCGAGTTATTGGTATATGAGTTCAATTAATATGTAATAATTTGATCTGCGATTAAATTTACTTGCAGCCAAGGCGACGGGAGCAAGCTCTGGCAATGAATGTGTGATCTGGTATGTGTAACTCATATCGTGTTTGCAGCGTTGCCAGATGGAGTGCGCAAAAAAGAACCAAATTTCCAATTTTCTTCGGACCAGAAAAGAAAAAAAAAAGGACTAAATCAAATTTTCTGCTGTAAAGTGCTAAACTAGTGGATTTCAGCGTCTCTTATGCAAATGTATCAGTTTTACCAGGAGAGGTATGCCAAAGTCATAGAAAGAGTTGTTAATTTTTGGCACTGTGATTTTAATGGCGCCAGTAAGAGTCACAGCTGGTGGCTGAATACTGCGGTTTGCAGCCACGCAGCTCAAATTTTATTTGCAGGATAAAGAAATGAAAATACCCTATTGCACCCTTGTGATAATGATAGTGAAAAGATGAATCAATTCAAATGAGAGGAAGACAAACTGGCGAATGCATTTTCATTTTCAATCAGTGTTGTATATTAATAATTTAAGTATAGTTACTAACATGCTTAAAGAAATGGAAATATGAACTTTTTTCCCCTTCCGCTTAGATTTGGAATAAGTCAAGTGGAAGTCCGAAACACACCTCTTATATCAGTTCTTATTATATTCAGAAATCTACTTTACCAACGTGCCTAAAGAAATGGAAATATGAACTTTTTCCCCGTTCCGCTTAAATTTGAAATAAGTCAAGCGGAAGTCCGAAGTACACCTTTTATACCAATTCTTATTATATTCAGAAATCTGCTATCAGTACTTCTGTTCTACTTCTGTAGTCCAAGTGGTCCTCAAGTTTCGCTGAATTTATCACAGTTTGGTTCCATGCGGGCATATTCACAGTTGGTCACGGTGCAGCCAATGTTTTGAAAAAAAGGTAGGATTTAGATGCACAAAACTTCACGGGGCAAATCTATGAATAACCTTTTCTGTTTACCAAGATGTTGCTTCCTGAGTCCAGATGATGAAGCGGACCAATAAAAAGATCACAAATAGTAAAAAGACCAAAAAAATGATCAAATTTTGCAAAAATAGTGGAAAAGGAACCAAATCTAGCAACACTACGTGTTCGTTAATCGAAATGCTGACGATGTTGTAAACCTACTCTGTTGATTAAGGACGCTATTGAAAATGAGTAATAGAGTCTTACCAGTTACGGAGAGTTCATGGACCTCCAATGAACGTTTAAGGTCAACCATTTGTATTCTTACCAGATTCGATGTCCTGAAAAGGTCACCTGTCAGTATTTCCATGATGTCTCCAGCCTTCTGATTGGCGTAGCGTAATGCTGCCCAAATCTCACCACCGTTTTTTTCGATTATCAGCAAATCGGTTCGTTAATAGCTTTTCCTTTTGGTAGAATGAGAGGCTAGTTTACCTGTAGTTTACCGCTAGAAAAGCGAATAACTTGAAGATTTGCTGATAATCGAGGGGGATGGTTGTACGATTTGGATATGATTATTCTAATAATAGACCGATGATGTAATCTAGCTCTCTACATTCTTCTAGGTGAAGTTGCGTGTACGTCACCATCTCTACCCTTTTTTGATCTCTGTGGGGGAAATGTGAACATTATGACATGTACGAAAACTAACCGAGAAAGATCTAAAGAGTTATCAGGTTGTCTACTGGGCAAGAAAAGCGAGAAAACAGTCAGAGATTTTGAGCAGATGTTAGAAAATGGGAACTTTTTGAAAGGCAGGGCAACAAATTTGTAAAATAATGTATCTCAAAAACGCATCGGTCGATATCTGTGTAATATGACAGTTACAAATGCTTACGAGTTGCATGTCTGCGATGTGATGTGATAACGTGAGTAAAGCATAATTATGTATTTGGTGTGCACGCCAACACGACGGTACATCCCATGATAGTAAAGCACCTGGGCGAGATATAATAAAAAAAAAAGACCAGAAAACGGCAAGAAATTCAGGTCCTCAATGTTCTGCGGACATCTTGGTTACGTTAGTTAGGTACATCTTTGGTCGATAGTTACATTCAGCCAATTGCAAGACTGAAAACAGCATGGGAATACTGATAAATTAGCTTTAATGTTGTTGAATCCGGCTTGAATATTAACAGTTACCTTGAAAGTTCATTACGAACCATTTAACCCGTCGAAACCGGTAAAACCGTACTACACTGTGGATTCAGAATACCCGAGTATTCCTGGCGGACAGTTCTGAAAAGTTTAATAGAAACCTGTATGCATCAGTAATCTCTTCATGTAATTATATCAGCCAAAGATTTAAAACATTTCTTTGAAATTTTGTAGTCCTTGCAATCGCTGAACTTCTTATGATTAGGTAACTCAAACAAACGAAGATGGAACTTTTCGGAGGCATGCCATTTACTACTTCAACATGGAGGAACACAAAATAGAATGTACGGGTTTGAGGTCTGACTCTGGGTCCTTAAAATTACATCCGACTAACGGCGTTATACCGGTTTCGTGCGATCAGGGGCGAGTTAATTGAGCAGGTTAAATCTCAAACCTATTTTCTAAGCCTCTAAGCCACTTATAACTTGGCGAATATAGAGATAATGCTCGAGAATATTATCCAAAGAAAATATTCGTCACCATTTTCTGAAAACGTTCTCTGAAGGAAGAAAAAAAATGCTTGAGCATTTGCCAACCTTACGGAGCTCTTGTCTTGCGTGCTCGTGATCTAGAATCATTCTCTGCTTTTGAGAGGCAGGTATTCAAATGAGAATTTTCAAACACGCCAAAGCCGGTAACCAAAGTTACTTTTTTTTTGGGGGGGGGGGATGTAAGGGCAGAGGCATTCCTTTTGCTGTATGCAGTAAGAAACTTCTCATTCCTTGTGCCGTGGATGCTTTTGCATCCTTCTGGACAAAGAGACAGGCTGCCGACAAGCTGACAGTCAGTAAGCCTACTTGGTCAGTCCACCAGACAGACTCGTGGTTTGCCCCAAAACCGTTCGTCTTTCACCTACCAGAAAGAAAAAATTCATCTTGTTCCCTATTTTTCATTCTTCGTGCGGGTCATTCACGTTACCATATTGGCGTCGTAATATAATGGATGAAACAGGTCTTGGATACACTGCCAACTCCACATCAATGTAAATCAGTCAATATTTGAGAACTGAACACCTATGCGCTGTTGGCAGTTTAGTCGAACTTGTTTTTTTTTTTTTTTTTTTGGCTAATCTGCCACAAAGAAGGCCCTCGAGTGATCACAGGATTTATGATTCTCGTGAACCTTTGCAGGCGCAGTGTGGACACAAATTTCTTTCCAGAGAACAGTTGCCGAGTGAAGGAACTCAAGACGTTTGTAAAAGTGAGATGTAAGGTGTGTACGGTTAAGTAACGAAGTGTGTAGAACTATGGTCTGGAATCAAGCAAAATGCGAGCACTTCCTGGAAAATTTAAGATGAAATTGAAAATTGATGACTCGATGACGTGTGGGTTCACTGAGGCATAGCTGTCATTGAATGTAAATACCAGATCAGCCATAACGTGGATTCACCAAAAGCTCAGGTGGAGTTTTCGACCTTATAAGAACCTGTGTGTGAATGGAAACTCACAGCCTGTTCTATACAACACTCGCTATACGTTCTGATCTACTCATACACACGGATGTAAACTCTAGACATGGTACCTACAAGAACACATGGGCACAAGATTGGCTAACTCTTAGCTGGAACGTCCACGTCATCAAAATTAATGTACGGTAGGGGGTATGACGAAGCATGCTCCCCAAGTAATCCTACAAACACCAGATTAGAGGGGCCCTGGAATCCACATTCAGAATATCTTCAAAAGACATGGGGAAATGAGATCCTCGTTGAATACGTGCGTATGCACATTTTTGTCTAAGAACTTCGATCAAAGCCTGGAAGGCCCCAGTGCATGTACATATATCTTTGGTATAAACCATAAACCATTTAATTTATGATCCATCGGAGGAGGAATGTCATTGTTCTTTTACTTAGAATGTTAGAATGACCCACCAGAAACGGATCAGCAGTCATCTCATCGTCTGTTTATGTTATGTAAATTGTCATCGAAATGTGACCCTGACTCTGATCTCATATGCGAGATACATACGATTGTACAAAATGGACCAGGTAGACGTACTTTCGAATAATCTTTGCAACATTTCGAAGTTACAGCCAGAGCTCGGATGTACCATTCTTTGCAGAGATACGTTTGTATCATCCTGCGACAGAATGTCGGACTTGAAAAATCGATAATTACAATCTTATCGTCGGAAACCGCCTAGTATCATGGAAACTGAAATCGATAACTGGGGCCCTGTTCTTTTGCCAACACACGTTTTGTGCGGTTAACTAGCATAAAATCCTGGAGAGTGTGGCCACAGAGAGGAAGAAAACTGAACGCCAAAAAGTGAGTTTCAGTCGACTAAATTAGCGTTGTTTGTGGCGCGCCATTGATGTTTTCAGGGCTGGGATTTGCATTTCGTATTCGAGCAGATTTTTGCAGCTTGTGGGTAAACGACATTTTATCGCGAATAAATTATTCATGACCATTATTGTAACGCGTAATATACCTCGTTTCGTGATTTAATTACCTTCCATCTATCACTAGAGCGTTACACTAAACGTTCTTTTTTTTCTCTCTCCGTTTTTTGTGTTCATATATGTGTACTCGGTGTGTATGTAAAACACGTGTGGAGGACGTCGCTAATTTTGCATTCTATTACTTTTGTTGTGCTAGGCGGTAGAAATTAGCTTATTTTCAAAAACTGCAATTCACCTACACACTAGTAATTAATTGAATCGTGTAGGGGGTGGGACGAGGAATCGTGTATGCACGCGTTAGACGTTTAAAAATAATGAAAATGGACGATTCATCATCCATTTGAGCTGTGGAAGATTGATAGAATATTCAACACCGTACTGGCTTGTATGCGGTTTCGGGATAGATAGATGGCATTGCTTCTTAACTATCCGCTGTGTATGGATGGGTTTGATCATTTGAATGTCATTAGTTGCTTCTAACTAGGTCGATGGAAGTTACCTGTCTGCGTTGAAAGCTTGAACAGAATTGAATAATTGAATCCAAATCTTCATTCTTAGGTTAAAATCAAAATGGTATAATGTTGAAATCATCTAAGAATCGTGCTAAATCCTGATCGATGTATTCTGCAAGACCCTCGCGAGACTAAAATGTTGAGGGACCGTCATCTGAAATTAATCACTTCATCCGAAGGAGCGCGAATCTGAAGACAGGAGAGGCGAAATAGGGCCCGGCCCAGCCTCGAGATGTCCCTCTGGTCACTGATGCGATACTCGAAAGGGTAGTTTCGGAGCCAGGGGTGCGGTGTCTGGGAATCCAAAAAAGGTAGTAATATTCTAAACGGCAGTTCTGCCGTGTTCGAGTGATTCTGAAGTGGAAATGAAGTAAAGTCGAAATTCGTAACCTCAGTTGTGGGGGAGAAGTGGCATTTCCCTCCGAATCAGCGGTCTGCTCCCTGGAAGATCGTCTAAATTCGGAAGCAAAAACTGAAAAAGGAGGTGTTTTAGTCCGATTTTTTGACATGGATGGTGTGGTGGGACGTATGGCGATGCACGCCTGCCAAAGTGGCCGCTATGACACCGCACTCCCAGCACCGGAAACTACCCTTTCGGGCATCGCATCAGTACCGAGGAGTTTTGACATGGATATGTTTATTGGCTGGCACCAATTCCGATCAAAGCGGAACTTGATTCCTGCTCAGTTCACAGTTCAGTTCAGTTATTCGTATTGCGTGAAGCCAATTAGTTGGATTTAGCTCTTTAGGGTCACAATTCAGTTCAGTGGTCCACATTTCTATGGAAATTATTTCTTCTTCTGGCCATGTGCTCATTGATCTTGATCTTTGCTACGCGGCTGCAATCTGCAGCTGATTAATTTGCAATGCTTAAAAGTTTGACATCTTATAGCCATGGGTATACTGGAGCGAGAACTGTAACCCCCCCCCCAACATTCTCAACGCTCCACCCGTTATTCTTCCAGCCATGTGCTCATTGATCTTGATCTTAGCTGCGCGACTGCAGTGTGCAGCCGTGTTGTTAACTGTGTTGGAAGAACGGAAAAATCATCGTTCCCGTTCTCGTGTTCTTTGTTCTCTGTACCTTAAAATTACCAACGTTTCCTTTCTCATTCCCATTTCCATATTGTTCCTGTTCCCATTCCCGTTCGTGTTCCCACCTTGGTTTTGTTCCCATTTCCATTTCCCGTTCTCGTTTTCAATCCCATCATGTTCTCGTTCTCATTCTTGTCCTGAGAATGAGAATGAGAACATACTATTTTTCTTCATGTTCTTCTTCGTTCTTCCAGAACTGGTGCAGTGCTGCAGTTTGATTTAAAAAAACTATGTAATTGGTTTTAGCCTTTCAGAATTTTACCTTCCCACCAGCTGCAAAGGTGTTGGAAGAACGCAAAAATCAACTTGTTCCCGTTCTTGTTCGTTCTTCTCTAACTGCGTGGTTTTTATTCATCTTCCTTGTTCTCCTTACCTTAAAATTACCAACGTTCTCGTTCTTGTTCCCTACCTGGTCCTGTTCCTGTGTCCCGTTCTCGTTCTCAATCTCATCATGTTCTCGTTCTCATTCTTGTTCTGAGAATGAGAACCTACAGTTTTCTTTCTCGTTCCCATTCATTCTTCCAATTCTGGTTAATAGAAATTTCCATTAGGGTATGATACACTCCTGTTACTATGAAGTCATATTACTGACCTGAGTATACTTGAGCAAAAACTGTGTTTCTACCAGACGTTACGCCCTCCCCCCTCCGACATTCTTCCAGTCATTTGCTCGTTGATCTTGATCTTTGCTGCGCGACTGTAGTCTGCAACCATGTTGTTAATAGAAATTTTTATGGACATTTTTTAATTAGGGTATGATACACTCCTGTTACTATGAAGTCATACTACTGAGTATTTTTATTTCTGATTGATCTTGTAAATATGAACTTACAGAAGAACTTGGGGCAGGCCCATTTACTTCACATTTAATATTGATGTTTTTAGCAGAGAAATCAATATGAATAATAAGGATCACCAAACATCGGATGTGGTTAACAGGAGATTGAAATAAAATACAAACTTGTAAGGAGGCACACACGTACTAAAAACTGGGACTTAACGAACGCGGTTTACCTGCGTTCGAATTTTTTTTTTCTTACTCATTTATTAAAATGTACTGGTTGGAATTTTCATCCCCCCCCCTCCGCCCGTACATCAAGACCCTCCCCGTAGAAAAGTGGCTGCGCTACTAGTGTGCTTTGTATGGGTTTACATTGTAATTTAGCTTCATTAGGATGGAATGAGGAGAAAGTGTTTTGAATCTTGATGGTGCGCCTAATTCTGTTGATCCCCAAACGATTCCAGTTAGCAAAATTAAAATCCTTTTTCCCAAGAAACTCTTAGGTACATCCTATCGAATAAGTAGAGCTCATTGAATAAAACTCTATTGGTGGCAGTGAACAGAATAAGGTCCCACTTTGCCGATTCCAGTTTTTGATACGACTGCGATTTTTGTGTCGGTCAAAACTGTCAAAATCGGGATTCGTGATGATTTCGGTAGAATTAACTCTCTACCCATTTTTTTCTGTCTGCTTTCGTTCATCTATCACAGACGAAAACGTGACCGGCCTCCTCTCTGTTTGCCCCCACCCAACTCAGTTTTATTATCACTGGAAATTGAACTCTGTCATTTCGTATTAGTTTTCTGAAAAGGTCCCACTTTGTCGACGAAATTCTCTATAAAATTTCTGATAGAATAAAATCTTACAGAGTTCTTTAGTTTTATTTGTCTCAGAGATATGCCACTTTGAATATTGTAATATTTCTTTTTTTTGAACTTTCATAAAACTGAATTTTTCTCAAAATCAGGTTTTTCAAAATCTCATCTTTAGATAGCCATATCTCGGTGAATTTCGGAACTAGAGTGCTTCGCAAGGGCTTGTTTTGTCTGTAATTTTATCTAGTATATGTCGGTGCTCGTAACTCCATGTCGACAAAGTGGAACCTTATTTCCTGCACTGCCACATTTAAAGTTTACCACAAAATCAAGTCAGTTCATCCCGTTCAGTGAGACTAATTTAGAAGATTTTTTTTTGCGTTGAGGGTCTACCCAGAGTTAAGTTTGAATCTGTCCAAGATTACACCCAAGGATGGCCCTTGTTTATTATTTGTGGATTTTTTCGAATTCTTACAGAAATGTTCTGTAGATCGGTTTCAGTGAGTGGAAAAAATTTCCTACTCATCCTTGGTGGACTTTTTCGAATTCTTCCGGGAACGCCTTGTAAATCGTTTCAACGAGATGAAAAAAAGTCTTGCATGATTTGAAGCCAATTAGATAAGAAAAACATGGGTCTTAAACTCTCCCCCACTCCCATTCTTATGAGAAAATATCGCAAGATTCGACGTTTTCAAATTATTTCCTCTTTTTCAGCCTTAACAGTGTTGAAAATGTATCCTCATTGTTTTCACGAAAATGAAAAGCAAAATTCTTCAATGGACTGCGTACGTACATTGTTTGTTTTTTTACAAAAATCTCAGATCTCGAGGAACGATTCGATACACAAATGCAAAAAAACATACTACTTGATGGTTCGGTCGCGAAGAAGAGGAAAGACAATACAAAAAGGTTATAAAGGAGAAATCGAAGATTAGAGGAGAAAATGCAGTCTTAGGGCCAAGCGTTTTTTATATTTTATAAAAGATCCCACACAGTGGTGGTAAACATTATGCCAGAACACACACACATTGATCAAATAATATGAAATAGTTTAATTTATCAGTGTGCATTTATCACCCAAGTGAGTGTCCTCAAAAGAGGGGGAGGAATGAACGAAAGTTAAAATATGAGATAGAAGTCACTTTATTGATTTTCGAGGTCGCTAAATTTATTATTAGAAGTAGGTAGTTTTTACATGCGACCTGCTGAAGTACCATTAGAGAGGATGGGATCGATTATCAGTGTAATTTTTTCCAAGATAGTCCTCCATTTGTACGTTTCCGAGGTCGCTGTATTCGCAGTTCGTGGGCTAGTTTTTACATCCGATTCCTTGGAATACCAGTGAAGGTGGTGGGGGTTAAATGTTAGCAGTTTTTCCGAGATGTTATTTCATAATTTAGGTTTTTGAAGTCACTGAATTCAAATCTTGAGGCAATTTTTACATCCGATCCCTTGGGGTGCTACTAAAGGAGATGTGGGTAAAATGTTAGCAACTTTTCCGAGGTGTCATTTGATAATATCGGTTTTCGAAGTCGTTGAATTCAATTCTTGTGATAATTTTTACATCGTACTTGCTGGGTTATCATCATAGGAACAGGGGTCGCGTATTCATCATCTTTCTGAGATAGTATTCAGTTTGTAGGTTTCGAGGATGCAGAGTCAGTTTTGGGGGTAATTTGTAATTCAACAACTCAGGGTATAATTGAAAATGGTAGGGGTCAAATATCGCTCATTTTTCCAGAATATGTAAATTTGTAAGCTGTAAGGTCACTGAATCCAATTTTACTGGCTATTCTTTCGATAATGGGAAACCCTGTGTACTCATAGGCTGTCGCTAAGTAATTGAGCCTAAAATTTGTACGGCCCGCCAACGCTACCTATCGGTGTTTCAACGCAGTAGGGGGATAATTTGGTTCATTAGCTATCGATTGAGACCAAGCCGAGCTCATTTGATTGAAAACTCGCTGTTCCAGACCAATTTGAAAGAAACCATATGCGTTGACCCCTACAGGTTTTTTAAAGATTTTTTCAAAGAAGGAAAAAAAAACATACGATTACAAAATTTTTTATTAATCATCATCTTCATTAGGTACACGAATATCTTTTTAAAAATAAGCGCCATTCATGGCTATACAGGCGTCCATTCATTCTTGCCGTTTATCGAACGTTTTCGCGTATTCCGCCGCCGGTAAGGAGGAGAAAAACATCTGCGTCGTGGTGATGACTTCTAAAAAAAAAATCACAATTCACCCTCCCCCCATACAGTCCTGACCTCGCCCCCTGCAACTTTTGGTTATTTCCTCAACTAAGGCAGCCTTACGGGGTCGTCAATTCAATGCGAATCAAGAAGTCGCATCACTGCGGCGCAGATGTTTTTCTCCTCTTTACCGGCGGCGGAATACGCGAAAACGTTCGATAAATGGCAAGAACGAATGGACGCCTGTATAGCCATGAATGGCGTTTATTTTGAAGAAGATATTCGTGTATTTAATGAAGATGACGATTAAGATAGCTAATGAACCAAATTATCCCCCTACTGCCTTGAAACGCCGATCGGTAGCGTTGGTAAGCTGTACGAATTTTAGTCTCACCCGATTGACAATGAAGCCGAATGTGAGTGCATTTGTGAACATCGCTCAGTAATCACACTACTGCTGAGCGATCACTTCACACACACTATCTTAAAATGATTAGATGTTGACCACTCACAAAAAAATATGATCGGCCAAAGTCTCAAAACGGTAGTAGTTTGTGATATGTTGTGTAAGTGCTCTCCAAATTGTCAATCGGGCAGTTACTTAGCGACAACCTATGTACAAGCAACAGTGCCGCTGAATATTGGCCTGAAATTAACATAAGTATGTAAGTATTCGTTTTAGTATTTAAACAGCGATGAAGATGACTGAGACTGATGAACTAAAGATATTTCAAATTTGAGGATAATGTATATAATTTAAAATTTAATTTAGTGGCAAAATTTTTGATTCTACGCAAAACTTGTACGGCTCATAGGAAGCGTGATGTTTTAAACCCAAGTTTACTCTCCTTTCTCCCCCTGTGGCGCCGTTAACTCACCGTGGATTTTTGAAGAATTTTCGGGGGATTATTAGGTGGCGATAAGGAACAATCCTGCCAAGTTTCATCTCTACGTGGCCTTTTGGATTCCCTTGTTCACTGTACTATTAAACCTAATTAGAAATTTTTAGTCCTGTTCGTCATCTGAACTATTTTTTTCCGCCCTAGTAGTCCCTTTTTCGGTTTGGACGACAGGCGCACGTCATTGCAATTTGCAACTTTATAGCTGATTTTCCGGCGACCAAAACTCTGGGTTTACTCGATCTTTCTTGTACGTGTTGCCGCCTCTATAGATTGAGAATGAGCACAGTACGTACTTCTTGGCAGAATGAGGAAGCACGAAACGAGGCGAGGGCTATTAAATGCAGCCGAAAGATGAACTCAGGCTCTCAAGCTTTCCTCAAGTGACCGCGACCGGGGGTCAGGATAGAGAGAGCCTCCCAATAGAAGAAGGTACTCGCTAAACGATGTACATGGAAGAGAGAAATGCAACCAGGAAAAAAGGCAGCCCTTTATGAACGAGTGCAAGGGGGGACAGGGAAAATGCTTCAGACGATTAAAAACAGTGACGGAAGGAACGCGTGCAACGAATGATCTCTGGTGGAATAGCGAAGTTAACGAGATAAAACGATGTGCGGTCAGAATCCTGGGGAGGGGAAAAAATTATCGAACTTCGCCCCTTCACCCTTTTTATGCTTTCGGCGGACGCGAAACCCTACTCCGCAATCAGGCGGTAATTATACCGCTAAATGATAAATCATAACGCAATACGACTTTCAAAGCATTCGATAAATATTTATTAAACTTAACTGCTGAACACGACGAACAGCGGTTCGTGCTTTTTTTTTCTCTCGTTCTCTCTGGCTGTATTTTACCCTCTTTTTTTAATATATATTTATTTCAGCCCTTCTTTGTCAGTTCCTTTACCGTTTCGTTCTCTCTCGAACTCACTCGTTCTACTATAATCCTTTCCTCTCATCGAACGGAAACTGTCAAAATTAACTTTTCATTGTCTGTTGGAAAATGAGCGCAACAAGATTTTCGATTGAGATATTTTCATCTGTATTATGCGCGACATTGATCGGTGTATTCCCGAAGAATTTCGTCCTTGCTTTTCTCGTCTGTTGTTTTCATCTCGATCCTTTTATACTTCTAAATCCGGCTGGTTCAGGTGGAAATGGTTTCTTTCGAAAGAAAGCGTCGTAATGTATGCGAGTGTAAGCTTTTGATGAAAACATCGCTGTTTAACGTGGGAGTCGCAATTTTGTCTTGGTATCAGTGGCGTATCCGGAAAGCCATTATGGAAGGACGATTCAGAATGTGGGAGAGAATTGAACAGCTCTTTCCTTTTAGGACAATGGAGAAAAAAATTTAGGCTTGGGGAAAACACTTTTTAAAAACCCTCATGTGGACGGGTCCGAGAGAAAAGCTGGTTGTTATAAAATTTCTGTTTCGTCTGTCGGCTCTCATGTTCTCCTCTAAATAACTGCAATGGCACCTATGATGCATCTGTTGTGCCGGTACATTCATTACCAACGAACTAGAAATGCAAGACATCAGCTTCTATAATGCGCTTGAGATGTTACAGAATTTGATAGTGAGTCTTCCAAGTTCGTCGGTAATGTGTGTATCTACACAGTAGATGTATCATGATTGCCGTTGCAGTTCCGAAGAGAAGGACATACGAGCCGACTGATAAAGTAGAAAGCACTTCAAAAAATTAGTTTTTCTCTCGCCGTGCGAGTTTTTTCCTAATACTTTTTGCAAAATTATTTTCAGTCCTATCTAGTGTCAGCCCGAATACGTGTAATAACGAAAATCGAAAAGAAATAATAAAGTAAGTGCCACCTTAGCTTCCAAAAACCGGAGCTCGTGTCTTAGAGTAAGCTTTCTAAAATCGAGAATTTCTTCTTGAAGAATCCTCAGGACGATCGCGGCTCCCATCATTTCACGTCCGCTGACGGGTTTGTGACTCGTCGAGGTCTCAACATCGCTTTACGCCCGCTGAAGTTCGTAACTGCATCGCTTCACGACCGCTGATGAGTTCGTGACCCGTCGGGGTCCCAATGGCCCGCTACCGCTACCTCACGCCACGCTCGACGCCGCCGGTGAATTCTCGAGGCTCATCGGAAAAAGAAGAGAAACCTGAAAATGAGAAGTTAGTGTCATTCGCTTTCTTTAGTCATGAAACGTCCAAGAAAAGTTCACTCCCTCCCCGCCTCACTCCCACCATTCGACCGAGAGTAATACTTGATTCCTTATTTCAAAAATCGCCATTTTTTCGGATCCTCTTCGGAAAGCCCGAGTTTTGTGATCGAAGTCCCATGTCCCCTCAATAAAAAGGGTTTCCCCTCGCTTTTCTATTAGTGGAGGTTTCGTGACCCACATGATCATTCGAACGTGACACACTGCATTGCGAAAAAGTTTCACGGAAGTACAGTTCAGCAGGGGTAGATCCGGATCTGGAATCTTCAGAGGGGACCCTCTTAAAATACTGTTGGGCTGAAAAATTGATGCATTACATAATTTGGAAGTAGAATAGAAATAGCAAATAGAACATTAAAAGAATACATACGTGGGGATCTATTTTGGGCTATTTCCAGAAGCGTCAAATTACTCCAGTCCGCTCCTGCTGTTCAGCCGTCGAAGTAGATCCTTCGTCCTCGAATTTGGTTTTTTGCCTATTGATTTTATACCGACTGTCTTGCCGTTTACCAACAGACGTGGGAATTCGTACATTTATTGCTGGGCAAGGATGCTAGTTGTCTCTTTTTTACCGTCCTTGAGGTAAAGTGCTAAATGTTGATCTAGGTATCGAATGTTGATCCTTTCTTCATTGTTGAATGAATCTTCGTTGGAGCGCTCAATTTTTTTTTTGTAAATCATAAAGAGTGAACCTTCACCTACTGTTCTATGTAGTTCCGGCTGTGAAAATGTTATTTGTGTTATCGGGTGATGATAATTTTGAAGTTACTGTGTTGAAAAATGTACTGACATTCAACCATATTCGAATTTAGGGAAAAGTAATTTGGAAATATCGAAATGGTAAATAATTGAATTCATTTTTTTTACATATTATGTGGGTGTCTGTGTGTGTACTGACATGGGTTCAAATGAAGTACCTTATAGAAGATTTTGACATTTTTATTTCGAACCAGATACTTGCGGGTCACATGAATCCGAGTGAAAAACAAAAGAAAGAAATGTATTCCAATTCGATATTTTTCAAAAATTTGCAGTTTTTATGAGCTATCTTATCAGTGTTATTGAAATGTATAATTCATATTTCCGTCATCAAAGTTAGATTTCGGGGTTTGAAAAAAGATCAAGATTTCACACCGATCAACATTGGGGAAAAAATGTTCATACTTAAGTGTCAAATGTTAACTTAGGTATCGAATGTTGACCAGATCAACATTTAATATTTAAAAAGAATTTGTCTGGAAAGGAAACTTTGGACTTTTTACTATCCGAATCAGAATGTATAAAATGTTTCAATGCAGTGGCGTAGGGGGATACCCCTCCTCATGGCACCTGAAGTTGAATGTAAAATATGCAAAAATGACCAATTTTTCGCCTTTAAAACACGTTTTTTCGAGAAAATTTCGCTCGAGCAGTAATTTTACCTTCATTTTTATAAAATAGTCGGCGATTTTCAAAAAATACCTCAATTTTTGATTTTTTCTCCCTTGAATAATCTTTACTTTGCGCCCCCCCCCCTTGGGGAAATCTTGGCTACGCCACTGTTTCAATGTGTAAGTAAATATAATGAGCTTGAGATTGAAATCCGTCGTGGGATCAACGTTTGACACCGGGTGTCAAATGTTGTTTTTTGGACCTTTTTCAGAATCCCTGTTGGTCAACACTGGCTGACATTTGACAGCTGAGTAAAGTGAAAGTCGAAGATTGAAATAATTTATTATTAATCGCGATTTCAGGGTTCAATACTGATATATGGGGCAGCAGGGGCTATTTGAAAAAAGTAAATCAACATTTGGCACTTTACTTTATCCCTGTGTTAGATATTTTCTTAATAAGTGGTACTCGCTGAATTCGTCAGTATAGGTGCATTTCGAAAAACTGAATTTTTCTCTCGATCCAGGGAACAAGTGTCTACTTTACAACCTGTAACACCATACAATTCTTTTACGTAATTCTGAAGTGTTGATCTGGTAAATACGTTGTTTATTCTGAGGAAGACACGTTTCTGGTCTATTCTTTCCATATCTGTCGTTGATCGAGGAATCCATATTATTTGATGCTGGAAATTTGTTCGATAATTTAATTATCAGTCTGTACTGTCTCGTTGATGAAGTGTTTTAAAAGAGCCGTCACACGAGCTTTGAAGCATGCATCGATAATCTCAAGATCAAACAATGTGAAAACAGATTTCGATAAAAAATTCAGGCACCCCAAAAAGTCCATACCAATGTGGGGAATTCCCTCCTTCTTCTCGCCAGTTCCTCCGCTCCACCCTTTGAGTATTTGAATTATTTTCATGTCCTCAATATTGTAATTGAATGACTAGATGAGTATGAAATGCAGGGTATCCCAGCATAGGTGAGGAAGGAGTTTTTTATTCTTGCCAAGAGGAACATAAAAAATAATTTACATAAATGGCCTGCTCTCTAAACTGAAGCAGCTGCATGACTCCAAAGTTCGGAACGTTTTTTTTCATAGCGAATTTAGTATAGCAAATTTTAATTTAGAAACTTCTTTTAAATTGAGCAATACGTGGTCTTTTGGTGGAGCGTATGGCGATGCACGCATGCCAAATTGGCTACCCAGACACCGCGCCCCCGGCCCCGGTAACTACCCTTTCGAGTATCGTATCGGTGACCAGAGTGTTGGAATGTATAATAAAGATTTACGTGACTATTTATTGCTCATCAGCAGTCTTGAAGGTACAGCACGAGTTTCAAAATTCAAATCATAACCAGTATTTGAATATTAATAGACCCTTCGATATTCAAGCTAGTCAACAAATAGCAACTCTGGTTTGTTGCTTTCGCGGATGTACTGTTCACTGTGACAATTCAACATAAGATGCAAGGAAATCGTCAAAAACGAAATTTAATTCTTCAACTTGGAAATTTTCTTAAGATTTGGCCAAATTTTAACATATTTAAGTGAAACTTCTTGGAAGAAAGTGTATTCTCTTATTAAAGATGGCTATAGATAGCATGGGCACCCCCTCATGCCCGGAAGAACAGTCTCGCGAAGCCCCTGCAACTTATATTTACAATGTCTCTTATTTTGACGAAGGCGATTTAATTTTGTGTCCTATCTGGATGAAATTTGTTGACTAGCTTGAATATCAAAGGGTCTATTAATATTCAAATACTGGTTATGATTTGAATTTTGAAACTCGTGCTGTACCTTCACGACTGCTGATGAGCAATAAATAGTCACGTAAATCTTTATTATACATTCCAACACTCTGGTCACCGATGCGATACTCGAAAGGGTAGTTGCCGGGGCCGGGGGCGCGGTGTCTGGGTAGCCAATTTGGCATGCGTGCATCGCCATACGCTCCACCAAAAGACCATGCATTGCTCAATTTAAAAGAAGTTTCTAAATTAAAATTTTATGTTTGTTTATTATAAATTGTGAAAATTTCCGCCAGTTGGCAGAACCAGGTTTTCAGTTGACCAAACTGATATTTTAAGTTGGAAAAAGTGTTATTCCTTCGTTCCTCTTCTCGTACGTCTCTCAAAAACTTCCTTTCAACATTTACCTTTTTTCAAGCTTGTTTAAAAATCCCTTAGACTTGGACTTTTGAAGTTTACTCTGATTTAATTTTGACTATTCAAGTCTTTTCAAGACTTGGTTTGAACTCTCGAAGATTTTTTTAAAGCTTTGTATGACTCCTCCAGACTTTTTTTCTTATGTCTTGCTTAGGATTTTTGAAAACTAGCTTGAAACTTTCAAGGGTCTTCCATCCTTGGTTACGATTCCTTGAGACTCAGAGAATGCTGTCGTCGTGCTTGAGATTTTGTGGTTGTAACAGACTGTTTCGAACTTTTCAAGAATTCTGTAGGTTTGTTTGATATTCTGTCAGACTTTCCTACTTCTTACATGTCTCCTGTTTTTGTATCACTTTCAATTTAAATTTCGCTTTCTGACAGGGACAATTGCTCCGATTGCTCTCTCATATATCCGCCCCTAATTAGAGGTACAGTTCGTGGACGATTATTTGGTGCAGCCATCACGTATACGTATCGGTACGTTCTTCCAGGTTCCAGCACATCTCTCCGCGTTTCTGTTCCTTTTCGGAACTTGATGCTGTCGGTGATTCGCTACGCAGTCTCTGTGAAAAGCACGTCCAGAATCGCGTACTATATGCCTTTTGTCATACGTCGTTGCTAATGTCATCAATAATAATTTCCGATTCCTTAAAACCAAGTCGGATACCTGTGTACGTAAATATCCCGAATGCGCTAGTATCAGTCACGGTCGATTATACCGCTTCGCATTGTGCAGGCTATCCATGGAATGCATTGTTGAAGGGTTGCCATTCGATTTTCCTTCTGCCACCTCTCTCTCGCTCTCACTCTGTGGCACAACAGACAACAGGCTGGTCATCGTACGTGTCAATTTGCAGCACAGCGGTCCGGTTTGAAACATCAGGAAACAAAAACGAGTGCTTTTTATTCGTCTTGTTCATAGTTTCCGCGATATAACACCATCGATCCTCGTCAAATTATCATGAATTAGGGATACACGATTGAGGTGGCTACATTCAAAGTCGAATAGGCCTGCTGGGGGACGTACTGAAAGGTCTTTCATCCAAGGGGGGTGGGATTTCTGACATCGAGATGTCCAAATTTGAGCCCTTGGCGAATAAGCAAGTAAGCTATCAATAAGTCATATTGGGCCTCCTCATAAACTATGTTTGACTAGCAAATTCATGAATTTTCGAACTCGCTGGCCTCCTTTAGTGATTCATGAGACCCAGTGGCAGTTGATTCTTAGTTGGTGATGGCTCACCAGCTGACGTAAGCAGTCCGATACTAGAGACTCTAAGTTGGCCAACTCAAGTGGGGTTTTCATGTGTTCCAATTGTTGTTTCTTGCGGCCGACGTGGATGTCGCCATCTTACTTTCGAGGTAGTCTTCTTACATTCGTGGATCTCCCTCAATCCTTTTTTGTCGATCTGCGAGGATTGGATGCAGTTGCGGATACTTACGGAGACTTTGTAAAACTTGTTTCGTTGTACACGAACCATCTAAGGACGCCGGAAAGACCTAATCAAAATGTTTTGTCTTGGTATGCGGAGGTAGGGATTTGGCGTAGGTCATGGTGCCTTGATCTTCGTCCTGGTATGCGAGTTCGGGTATTGATATTAGTCTTCGTTAGAATCTTGTATGTACATATGTAGTGTTTCCATCTTGGACCGGAGTCATCGAGTAGACATTAATATGCGTGCCACTAGAACCTAATTTGATATTGAGGACATTTTAGGAAGATGTAACGGCAAAAAATTTATCGTGACTTACAACTCAGACTGATCAAGTACTTGATAGTAATAGTTTGTATCTCCCTATTAATTGTGACTACACTCTGTCGATCAAAAGCCTCATGAATGTCCTTTTGCAAAATCCGATGACAATGTTCATACGTGTCTCAACTCAATGGCTCCTTTCTGACTTTCTTGATATTTCTGGACATACTGCTGGTGGAATTGGACTGAGAGGTTCATTACCAACGCTTTCAATGCTTGAGTACATACTTCTGAGGGAATCACGTGAGAGGGTCCTTGCCGACTTTTCCAAAGTTTGAGTGTATACTTCAGATGGAATATGACATGAAGGCTCCTTCCAACTTCATGAAAAACTGCATAATTCAAATGGAATTTGACTCAGAAGCTCTTTACCAACTTACCAATTTTCTTGAAGCTTGAGTATATAGTTTAGATGGGACTTGGCTCAGAGACTCCTTACCGACTTCTTAAAGCTTGAGAGAGTAATTCGGATGGAACTCAATTCGGAGGCTCCTTACCCAGTTTTTCAATGCTTGAGGACAAAGCTTGGAAGAAATTCCACTCAGAGATTTCTTATCGACGTTTTCAAAGTTTGAGTACATATTTCAGGTATAATATGCCTGAAAAGCTCCTTACCGACTAAGGACATAATTTGGTTGAAATTTGACTCCGAGGCTCCTTACCACCTTTTCTAAAGTTTGAGTAGATGATTCGATGGTATGCCCTCAAATACAGCAAAATGTGTAAGAAATACTTGAGAACAGGCACGCTTGAAGTATGCTCTTAGGTATTGTGGCAGTCTTTTTAGGAACCTCTTGTTCAAGTTCCAGCTAAAGTTATATCCCTTTTACACTGCAGACAGTGTACGAAACAAGACTATTTCAGAACAAGGCTTATCAAGACCAAGACTTTCTGGTCTTGGGTGGCATCCTTAGCAACCATCCGAGGATATGTTCTAATGATAATCGACCATCGAGTGCAGCTATACAGAACACACGGGTATTCCAGAACGAATAATGGTTTCCATTCATCTGGCTGTCGAAACTGGAGTAGATAAATGTCGGCGTGGAGGTAACCACCGATTAATTGAACACGTCTGCGCTAGTTCGAGATGTTGTTAACACTTTTGAGGTACCGAGGGCGAGAAATGGAGAATATTCCGTACAGCTGTACCTATTAGAAATCACAGGAGCATCGAACCGTTTCCATCGACTGTCCATCTCGCTCTTCCACTTCGTGTCTTTTTCTCGCTTGGTGCCTTTGTGTACTTACTCAGAAAACTGAGAACTCGCCAGCTGCTTCTGGAAACACGTTAACAGTCACAGAAGCGTACATAGATTCATTTTGTCGGTTCCGTGCGACGAGTTCCCTCTCCTTTCTTTGCCTTCCTCTTTTCTTGTTGGTATATTTTATTTTTTCGGTTTTGTTTTGTGTATGTATTAATTACGTCAATCAAGCCGTGTGAATGATTTCTTTTGTCAGCGATCACGGCGAGCTGACCGAAGGAAGGTTCACCTACCGCGGAGAGTTCACTCGTGTATCTTCAGTAATCGTAAGCTCTTACTCGTACATCTCGCTCGCCTAGCCGTCAATTAATAATCGTCCGATTCGAAGACGGATTAGGTTCCGCTGTTGTGCATTTTTCAACTGGTCGACGGTTTTATTTTTGTGGCACCGAACTACCCCATCACCTTGTCTGTTAGTCGCTGTTAACCGTAATAGCCGCCGACACGTTCACGGGGTGCGGCCAGTTAGGAATTACATAGTGAACTGGTTCAAGAGAATTTCCGCATTCAGAGACGACGGCCACAAAACGAGGACGCCATCAAAGTATTCGATACGTACAAATTGGCAATGCATTGGCAGATTGTCCAAGAGGGGCCGGCTTTGTAAGATAGAAGACTCGAACAGATCTCCGAGCCAGTGTTTGCCAAAGGAAAATTGCGAGTGCGAGGTCGAAGACGATTCGGTTGTTTGAAGTGTACAGTGTTCTGCTGTCCTGACCAACCACAGATTACATGCCTTCGTGAAAGTTCCCCAAATGAGGACATTTCTGCTATCATTAGCCCTAGCCTTCCTGGTTAGCCTTCGGTATTGCAAACGTTGGAGCAGGAAATAACACACGTATGTCCTCGCAAGATCACAAAGAGAGAATCTAATCTAGGACCGTAGCGAAGCAATATTTTTAGTGAAGGGAGGGGGGTAATGTAACGAAAGTTTGAATTTTTCCAGCTAAAAACTAAAATTACAAAGTCATAAAGCTAAGAAAAACAAAACACATTTGCAATATTTTTCATTTTGCTCCCTACAACTCCTAAATTTACCAACTATGAAAAACAATTCTTGAAAAATAGCGAGTCTTTAATATCTGTTCCCAACTAAAAATTAAATCTCAACATCATGAAACAAAAAAATTACATTTTTCTTGTTACTATCCGAAGCTGCTAAATTTACCAACTGTTGAAAAATTTGGACTTATTAATGAGTTTTTCCGAATCCTAAAAGAGGATCTCAAGAAAGGTTACAACATTTTCAATTCTGCCAACTACAGCTGCTCGATTTACCCACTTACTAAAATTCTAAAATTTCCAAATCCCGTGCTCTCCTTTCCCATGGCTGCTGCCCTGAGCCGCCTCCGGAGTATAATTTTTATTGGACCTTTCATGTCTTCCCTTGATATGACTGCACCGTAGATTTTTCTCCGGGATGAAACCTTTTCGAAATACATTGGCTAAGATTCTCACCTCTTCCTTACATGTTTCCATTTTGCCGCATTTTTTCCTGATTTCGGGATTCGTTTTACTGACCACAGTTTGAGAACCACTAAAATTCACGATACGCTATGTACCGATATCTTTTTGGATTGAAAAAAATAATGTTCCCAATAGACGCAAAATTTCAAAGTCGACAGGGGGAATATAGTCCTCCGGTTTTTAATTTTACCTGACTATGCAACTTGGCTATCAGCCTTGTGAAAAAGAAGACAACCTCTAACTCATATCATTTTGGTGTGTACCTTAAATAAACATTTCTTCGTTTCTCCATTGCGTCGTGAGCGTAACTTGGAAAACTTTTGGGAAGAGGGGAAACAAAAGTATACTTTTTGGAAGTGTCAAAGAAACGTCATTGTCTTACAGCCGTCAAGAAAACGTTGATTTTGTAACGTACACAAAATATTTATGGGCGAATTACCTTACGATACTTGAAAGGGTAGTTTCCGGTGCATGGGGTGCGGTGTCTGTAGAGCCACTTTGGCATGCGTGCATCGCCTAGGGTTACCAACTCTGTTTTTCAAAAAATCAAACTTCTCTCAGGAAAATAGCAAATTTCTTCTTGAAAAAGTAAACTCAAGCGAACAGACTCAGAACTCGTTTTGCGAGTTTTAAATGAAGAATAATCTCTTTTTCTGTAATATTCTTCAATTGCCCTCACATTAAATAAAATAATAATTTGCTGACTGATATCAGTTTGATTCCTCAAAAATATTTGTACAGTAATTCCTATTTTTTTATAACTTGAATGAAACTTGGAAAATAGCAAACTCTTACTTCACTCTGGCAAACTGCAAACCTGGCCACAAAAAAGCAAACTGTTGGTAACCTAGCATCGCCATACGTCCCACCAAACATATCTCTGTCGTCATATGTGTGACAGATAAAACTTGCATGCCATCAAGTATTGGGAGTGAATCTCCCGAATTTAGTGTTCTAATACAAAGTTCTCGAGCTCTGATCTTTCGGTGTATCTGTAAGTGCGAGAGGGCGTAACTTGGAAAACATTGTTTTGGAATGAGGGGGAACAAAAGTGTACTTTTTAGAAGCGTCAAAGAAACGTCGTTATCTTACAGCCATCAGGAACCGTTTATTTTGTGTAACGTACACAAAATATTTTCATAGCTATCTGTTCGTGGGATTTTTGCCTCCCTCCCCTCAGGGTATTGAATATGAGATATTCACGGTCTCTGAATTCAATTTTTGTATTACTGAACTGAAAACGTTAGCAAATGGGGCTAGCTAGGGTCCAGACGGTTAGAAAATGTAATGTCGGTGTCAGAAATATCGGTTTTGAGATCGCTAATTTCAATTTTGATGTCATTTTCACTCTATTTTTTATTACTGTGGAATCCAAAGACAGACGAGAGAGACTAAAATTGTGAAAAGCAGAAAGTACCATGTACCTATGTCACCTATTTTGACGTCAATGTGACCCTAAATTGAAAACTGTTGTACCGTGGTGTCAGTGACGTCAAGTCAAACATATCATAAAGTAGAATGTAAGTGTATGCAAGGCTTTAAGATCAGCGAATTCATTTTCTCAATTTTAATAAAAATTATGGAATCCGAGGGAAGGCAGAACTTGAAATTAAAAAGGAAAAAAAGAAAGGAAGAAAAACAAACAAACAAACAAGCAAAAAAATCAGTGTAGGCTTGAACTTTTGACTTTTGAGAATTGCTGAACTCATTCTTGATACCTGACTCTAATTCGAAAATTAAGCTACTAGGGTGGAAGTGAGGTCAAAAATACCATGAATTTTACAGTGCAATATGGGTACCTGAAATCGGATTTTCAAGATCGCTAAAGCGACCCAGTATCCTGTAATGTAATAAGATGATAACTAGGGCAACCCAATATATTTTTTTGAATCTTTTTTTGTAGCGTTCCGATTACAAAAGTAAAGAAATCAGTTTCCGTTTTACAAAATTTCCTTTAAAATAAGCCAAACTTTATTTCGAATATTTGCGAATTTACGCTCTTTCAAATATGTTCGAATATTTTGGGAATTTTTGCGTTTTGCGTATGGCAACACTCATTTTCACAGGTAAAAAATCTCAAGTTTGCTTTCTATCATTTGCGCGCTGTGACTAGCTGATGGCTGGTGCGACTAGTAAAAGCTAAATAGAAAAAATATCTCAACTGACTGCTGATATCATGATTTTGAGCAGTGCTTGTCAAGATGAGTGAAATGATACGCATATTCAATTCGAATATTTTTGAATATTTTCAGGATATCCGAATATTTTGGGTATTGTTTCACTTCAAATATCGCAATAAAATATTCGATATTTTACCTCGTATAAGAGCATATCGTGGGTTTCCCTAGTGATAACTATTGGTGAACCTACTTCCCGCTTTGAGTGATGTACAAATTGATTTGAGTAACCTTGAATACCCTGAATGTAGTATTTCCTGATATATGTACTGGAACGTTCTCCGTAGTAACCCCTTTCAGATTATTCAAACATAGAAATAGAAACCTTATTTCATGAGAGTGATATCTGACAAGTAAGTGGAGATAGGGAGTGACAGAAAATCTTGGGGGGGGGGGGGCAGGTAATCAAACAAATTTCTAAGGCCTGTGGTTTTCTTGCATGGTTTATTATGAGCCTCCTTTCCCTCCATTTTTGATGTTTTGTGATACGAAAAATACAAGGAGCATTAGTTATTGTGTATGCATCGAGAACCCGGTCATGCACAAGACTTTCTACCAGTCGCTCAAATTCCTCAAAAGCTCTTCGTTTGAAAGGAAATTCCAAGATTCACCGAGTGCCCTTCTCTCGGTTTGATAGAGAGTCCACAACAAAATGGAAAGGGGAGCATTTTTCCTAAATATAAGTAAAAAATGATGTATTCTCTTGTGAACGTCATCGGAAGTCGACTACGTAGAACTGATAGAGGTCCCCCAAAATCCGAAACTGAATTTCTCCGAGTCTTTTAACAGCCAGTCCCTCATCTGTAATTTTTGACTTTGGAAGACAGCCCTGAATTTTTGTTGGAAAACATCCTTCATAAACGTCATAAATTTCGAAATTTTTTAGGAGAAAATGGCAAGGGGGAGGGGAATCAAATCTGTAAAAGAATTAACAGATGTGTTGACGTAAGACTTAAACAGGATGTCTAGCGACCGGGATATCGGGAAAACCCGGGATAAACCGAAAAATTAAAATCGCCGGGAGTAACCGGGAAAAGCCGGGAAATTTGTTGGACATATCGGAAGTTTTCCAAGTCGCTCAGTAGTTCGGGAGCCCTGATTTTTTTTTTTTTTTGTAAAAAAAAATTGAAGATTAGGTCTGTTCTTAGTGTGAGTGGTCGAAAATTAAGAAAGTAAGGGATGGGCCTGCTGTCAATTTAATGTATTGCGAGAACTCCAAACAGAATTTAAGAAAGATCGAGGTACTGACTTCCTTGAATTACGAAGTTGTGGGCTTCATGTAGT
Organism: Acanthococcus lagerstroemiae; assembly: GCA_031841125.1. NCBI lineage: Eukaryota > Metazoa > Arthropoda > Insecta > Hemiptera > Eriococcidae > Acanthococcus > Acanthococcus lagerstroemiae. The sequence goes on along the minus strand of CM063108.1, from coordinate 33,433,992 downwards.
TATGGTTCACTCAACACAGGGTTTACATCAGTTTCGTGGAAGCTGAAAGAGTTCTTGATTGCCCTATTCTACATTTTCAACGATTCCCCGGCATGGTGTGGCCATTTTACTAAAACAACAGATACACGTCTTTCCTCTGTCATTTTGCTTTACCCGGTGGACGGAGAATGAGAAGCCAGCAACGTGAACAATCAGCCTTCTCCTTCATCTGCGCAACTGGGTATGTGAAGTTCAGAGCGAGGGCTCCAAGAATCCTTTAAGAAAATCATCGATTTTAGCAGAGTTGTTAAATGTCTTTCAGATCCTCTCCTGGATGCTAAGCTTGCATTTTTTGCTTTTATTGCTTCTGTCGTAGAATCATGTCTGACAAATTTTCAGTCAGAAAAGCCTATGGCCCCACTACTTTTCAGGGAATTAACTTCTCTTACCACGGGTCTCATGGAGCGTGTAGTAGAAAAGACTGTTCTCGAGAAAGAATCGACGGTGAATAAAATTAATCTCGCTAAAAAGGAAAATCTGATTCCAAGCAAAAATATTCACTTAGGTTTCTCTGTCAAAACGGCCCTTAAAAATGCTTTATCGGGGGAAAAATTCCTGATGCAAAGGTTCAAGGATTCTGCAGTGATTGTCAGCAAGTCCTGGTTACAGTGATTCAAAAAATTCAGGAGCGGTCTCCTTTAACTCACAAAATTGTTAGAGGAATTATTTCTTGTCTGAATCCAGTGGTAGTCGTTGAAACTCCTAATCTCGCAACAGGACGAATCGTTGTGGCGCTGGAAATACTCACGTCCAAAAATCTTCTAACAGACTTCAAAGCAGACCGTATTGAAAGCACCTTCGTCGCTTTGGTGAAACAGCCATCGACGATTGAAATACTTAAATCGTTTGACCACAGTATGTCACGGCTTGATTCTTTGTGGATGGATCTTGTAGAAACAGCATCCTCTGTTGTGTCTTCTAAAGATGACTTAAAAGACTTTATTAAGATGTCGTTGGTACTGTTTCACGGCAATGCATTATTAGAACGTGATTTTTCATTGAACGCCGATTGCATTGTTATGAAACAACATGAGGAGTCCCTTATCGTCATTCGTGCTGTTTATGATGCTGTTGCGGCCGTTGGTGGTGTTCTTAATGTGGATGTGACCAAAGGAATGATCCACGCCATATATGAGAAATATGCGCATACCAAGTGCAAAGAAGCCAGGGAAAAACGTGCTGTGGAGGAAAAGGTTAAGGCAGCTTCTCGGGGTTAAAAACACCTTGTGTTATGTGGGGTTAACTCGCTCGGGGTTTAAAACACCGTGGGTTATGTGGGGTTGACTCACTGGGGGTTTCAGATACTCTTAGTTATGTGGGGTTGGCTCGTTGGGCTTTAAAACGCCCTGGGTTACGTGGAGTTAACTTGCTTGGGATTCAGGATAACGGCGGGACTAATTTAGTGAGGGGGGGGGGGCTAATTTTGTTTTACAAAGTATACTGGAGTAGAACAATATAATCGGGAAATTTAATAAATCTAGTCGGGAAAAACGGGAAATTTTTTCTGACTTGGCGCTAGACATCCTGTTGTAGTATATTAGCTGAGGTACCATCGTCGACAATTCTCGTGTTTCCCGAAATCCCCTGTTTATTTGATCTGATTTGCCAATACCACCCCCATTCTTCAGAGTGAAATCTTGAGTGGGATAGTAGCCTCATTAAAGAATACTCTACGCTTGTAGAATGAAAATGGCCGCTAAATCATTCAAATATCATGCCCTCAGATGACGTTATACAATTAGCCATGTACGTGTGCGTATCCGTGAATATTTTTACAATCAGCGACCGACGTCGTGAGTGCGTATAGAGTGAAACATCGTTCCGGATAGAAAAAATATAAATTCACTCGATTGTCGCGTGTAACAATTAAAATCCACGATAGGAGACGGTCGTAGATCTGAAAAAAAACACGTAATTTCCTTTTTTACAACTTCCGGAAAAGTGTAATAATTTACAACTTGTTCTGCGGTATACGTGTGCGTGCGTATATGAAACTTAATTTTTTTCTCTCTCATCCATTCGGGCTTTTATTTTCTGTATGTATAATATCTGCTGGTGTGCAGCGGATATTATATGTATGTATATATTTACATGGAAGAGGCTCTGGTATCGTGTGCATATTCCATTAATTATCGTGAAAAAGGGATAGGATGCGAATATAAGGGTAGTTTCTACCCCCACGTCGCAGTCGTCGCCGATTTCTTTCGCCGTCGCTGCTCCTTATTCTTCTGGCACTGCCGATGCCACTGCCGGGGCCGGGCCGGTTTCCTCTTTCGAGCTTTCTGGGTTTCCAGTATATGACGATGGCAGCCGGTACCCCCTTTACATCATCATTTCGTGCTCGTCGTTTTCCTCTACCCTTTTACCATTACTTTTATTAAATCGGCGCTATTGTTTTCGATTCTCGTATTATGATTATTGTTATGATTATGAACACTATACTTTTACTCGCCCAGGCCTGCCTGCCCGCCTCGATTCGCGTCGTTTCTTTCTTTCATTATCTTTTACTGGCTCCTTTTTGCCTCTTTGCCTCTTTTTCTTCCCCCGATCCGTTTCCATCGCGAACGTGGAAAATTTTCGGCGAGCACTCGATCGCGCACCAACGATCCACGCAAATGCGAAGTCGACGGATGAAAGTTACCGTGCCCATCGGTTCTGTACACTTCTCCTCAACCAGCAACCACGTTTGTGGGTGGCGCACATAATGCAGTAGGCCCTCGGCAATTGTAGATAAGAAGTCCGAAGTTGTAAAAAAGATGAAACACAGTTTTTCTTTCGTAGTACATGACTCCCAAATGCACGTAGCTGGAAGTCCAGCTTTTGTGAGAAGAGATGGACCTAGCCCCTCTCCATCCTTGAAAAAATCTCAAGAATATCGAATGCATGAAAAATGTTCTCCAACAAAAGTTATTGCGAACCGTATTCTCTATCAGAATAAGTTGCATGTGCTTTCTTCACACATTTGCTTAGGAAACGCCATTAACGGAGGATTCGAAATCAACTCTCCTTGCTTTTGATTTGTTGACGGGCCTCTGTTAAAAACGGCCCTGACAACTGGGACCCAATATAAAAAGACTGCCTGTCCATGTTCGCATAGACGTCCGACCTAGTTTTGTTTTGCATTTACGGGGACTCAGCGTGATCTTTTGACCTTTTGTTTTAGGTGGGGGTGCTGACTGTGGACCTTGTTTGCATGAACAAGGTAGTACCCGTACGATAGTCTGACTTTAATAGGGAGAGTGGAAGGGATTCCAGCAAACCCACACGACCTCCTTAAAATGATGAATCTTTTTAAACGTCTGCTACCTGAGTATTTTGCCTCATCGTGGTTTCTGCCCTTCAACTCTAGTGTGACAGTGAGAGAAAAGAAAAGGGTCGCATTGTGGCTGAGTAGTACTGTGCGCGCCTGGCATCAAGGCGACGCGGATTCCTTTTCCAGTGCCGAAAAGCTAGTGAACCGGTTTCGTCTATCCACGCGCTAATATCGTAGCAAACAAAGCGACCGCAGTACCAGCCGAAGTGGGTAGATTGCGTGCTTCGGTCTTTCTTATCAGTTCTAGGGATAGAGCACCTAGAAACCCCCGAGTAGTGACATCCGCCATTTGAAGTCGCTTGGTGCTCGACGATTCACAATTCATTACGCCGAACGTTCCGCATATCAAATTGTGAATCGTCGGGCACCAAGCGAAGGAAAATGGTGGATGTCAGTACTGGGGTGTTTCCAGGTACACGACTCGGGAGCAACGCTTTATACTCGCAGAACACGTTACCACCAGTATCTGAAGAATTGGTGCCGTGTAGTGTGTGTCGCTTACTCAAGGTTGTGAGACAGGTGGTGAGTGACAGTTCACATAAGCAGAGGTCTTCGGCATAGAGAAGGACATAATCAGACGCAGAAAATCATGAGGAAACAGTGGCAGCCCATCCCAACTACTCTGTCTAGTTAACCCTGCGACATGATCGCCGACGTCCAAATAGGGATGTGGCACTAGAAGAAGCGGAAGTGGAAGAAAAGAAACGAACAGATGGAGGAAACTTTTTTGGTTGTTTTCATCTCATTTCACGAGGTTTTGTGAACAGAGAAACATGCAGCCAATTCCCAAACTCCGTTATCCTTCATTCTCGGGAACTGTACGAAAATTTTGTTCTATAAGAAACAGAAACTTGAGATCGTCCAATTTGGCTAAATTATAGTAGCTTCTCTGTGAGGTCTCTTTGGGTCGTCTATCAGCTGTTCCTGTGTTCAGCGCAAGTCTATCCTATTCTTGTGTCGTGGACAAGGGATCAGTAAAGGTTTTGACTCTATGTCCTATCCAATTATGTACCGAAAATCTAGCATTGTCTCTTCCAGAGAAAATCTGAACCTTTACGTACGTGTTAATAGAATTTTGCGAGCCGTACCGAGTCTTACTCCAGTCTCAATGGGTCGTGGACAGCCTTAATGATTCCCTTCGTCATCCTCATTAGTCCCTGAATAAGTCTTATGCAATTTTATCTTATCACCCAGCCAGTAGTCTGGATACCAGTTTTAATGAGTTCCGACAGGGTATCAACAAGCTTCACGTTGGGACTTAGCAAAGATGCCCAAGGAGGAATGAGTGTCACCCCTTCCCCCTCCTCGCATACTAGTTGAAAAGAGAAATCTAAATAAGCTTGAAATTTATTGTCTATCTACTTCAAAATTTTCTCTTGGTAACGTTGACCTTTTTCAGTTGGATACATTTAAAATTTTCCCCTCCTCCTTTTGAAACACTGGTAGGTCACTGCTATGTCTCTGTTTCGTGGTTGTGCTGTTTCTGTCTTAAGATCGCACCACTTTCACCTTAGGCGTCTACTAGGGGTGTGGCAGAAGACATTTTCACCTCATTCGGATCAGTTTACGAGTGCGTCATTAGTTGGAGACTTCTGGTTATCGGTTGGTAGAATTGAGAATCTAATGACTCTTTCCCCTCTGTGTATTTAAAATCTATCCTCGGTCTCTGTTAGCCTCCGCCATCTCTCCCCTCCGCCAAATAAGAAATTGCTCGTTGGATATTCTGGCGCCTGAAAAATCTGGAAAATTAGAAGTCTGTTACCCCGTATGTTCTAGCCAGATGGAAAGACAAATAGTCAATCAGGTGATAACCAGCGAAATAGAAACAGGTTGGGAAACGAATCATCAGTCAATATTTTGTCCCGCTGGACAGACAAACAAATACACATGTATCTACAGGTAAATATGTATTTCGAAGGTCCATAACACATCCGACGATGTGGATGTTAGCCTTTGTGTTGAATTTTCTTAAGGTGATGTTGAATACTCGAAACAGAGTAAGGTGTAGGTCAGTTGGCTCATGGAGCCAGAATCCCTGCCTTTGTTTGAAGTTTTCTGTAAGCGATGCCGATTTCTCTTGGAATTGCATTTCAAATCGTTATTCCAAGCTTACACGATTGTCGAAATTCAGGTGGACCGGCGAAATGTGGGAAGCATTCTCTCCCCAAAATGACAGAAGTACCGTTATCACGTGTAATAGGGCCCTGCTGTCATCATTTCTACTAGTTTTCACTAACAATGTACTCAGTGGTTTCTGTTTGTCATATTGTTTCGGTCTTTTGTTCATTCTACGAGTATTCATTACGGTCGTATTATGTATGATAAATTAATTTCTTGTTGCCATGGTTCTAACGAAAGTATTTTTTATGTTTGTTGCAGGTTAGTTTTCGGTGATTATTTACAAAGATGTGGGAGGTTTAGGTGAACCTGAACTCGAATATAAGAACTAAGGTACTTCAGCCTGGAGGTTCGTCGGCGTTCCTGATAATGATCACACGTCTTGACGAATTAATATCGATTTCCGAGCGATGATGTGCCAGATTGAGGTAATGAAGTTTTTATTTGCTATCGGCGTTGTTAAATGAAAGTATGGTTAATGGTCGATTGGGCTAATTAACTTCGTTGCACTATAGTTCGTCCAATAATCATAGCAAATTTAGGGTTACCATCTCATTTTTTTCTAAAAAGCAAATGTTGCTGGTGAAAAAGGCAAATTTAGTCGAAAAAAAGCAAATGTTCCAAAAATGTAGGACAGACTCGGAACGAGCGAAGCGAGTTCCTCACTTTGATGTTCACATAGACAGAATATTGGAAAGAATAGCACTGTCTGTATGGTATGTACATTATTCAAATGGCTTCTACATTTTTACATTTTTCCGGGATACTTTCATAAATTGGTGAAAGAGGCAAAGTTTTCTTATTTCACTGATGGGTCTGGCAAAGGGCAAATGCAACTTGGAAAAAGCAAACTGGTAACCCTACGAATTGGACTACCTACTTGAGTAGAGCTTCTTGTATAAGTAACGAGTCATTTGATTAGAAATCTTGGTTGCTGAAAACATAAGCTTAAAGTTGTTACTTCTCGATGACCATTCAGTGGTCAGTCTCATGTAATCATGTCCTGTGTTCAGATGTTTACCAGTGGCGTAACTTATCAAGAATATCAAGAAGACCTATAACTAGCCTCCTTCCAGTGATCATGTAAAATGGTACCTATCCATACCCTGAAATTCGTCAGGAATTCACAGTGCTTTTCTCACAGATCTTCTGCCTGCTGTCAATGAAAGCAATACTTCGCCGAAATCAGATTGGCTGCGTGAGTTGGTTGGGTACGAGCCCTCTGGTATGCAAGGAGAAAAACAGGATGTTGCGAAGATGAAACTACTTACGTTCAGTAATAATACAGTAATCCTTCCACGAACGTCGATGTCACGTTGCCCTTCTCCGGCTTTCTTCTGTGTTTTCTCACGATTTTGCTTGTTACAAAAAGCTCGTTCGCCATCGATAACTCGTTCGTTTTTATATCCTCCTGGCTTCTAGCTCTGGCAGTACAGAAATGCGATCAGCCAAACACGCAATGCGACTGCTGATTGTCCAAGGAGTCTGTGTCTGCACGACACGGACGGCGACAGCGGCAGGCGCACTGGAGAACGTGCCGCGCTACGCCGCGCGCCGCATGCGAGCCCAGCCAGAACCAGTTTGATCGCCGGAATACCGTTTAACCTATTTTACGCTCGATACGAAAAAATAATTAATCAAAATGTACCCGATGAAGCCAATCGGTTAGGTACGATCGTTTTACAAAATCATCGTGCCATTATTAATTAGAAAACTAACTAATGAAACGGCGAGAAGAGACTGTGCGGCCGGGGAAAAGTGCATCGAAAGTGTGTACATCTGTGTGCGTCTGCGAAGACTGATCGAATAAATTGCGTCTTCAAAGAGTCCCGTGGAAGACGAAAACGTTGATTCTATTTTTACGTTTTTAATTGGTAATTACGTAAAACGAGTTAATTTCGTAGATTTGTGGCTGACTGCGTTATAGAAGTGGAGCCGATCTTTCTCTAGGTGATTACGTTGGTTTTTGAGAATTCGGGCTCGTTCATTGGAGAATCGGTGGGTACGGTGACTGATCGAACGATGGCAGTGATGATTGTACATGGACTGAGCTTACAATTTCAGGTCCGTTGAGAACAGTCAGATACTCTCAGGATACGAGATTCGTGCTCATCATATACACCGGAATTCTGTAGCTCTGGGATCAAATAGATCATCAATGAGAATTAGATTTTGAATCATTTTTAGACTGAATAAGCTTTATCCTCGTTTACCCAATATTACGTGAATCCAGTGCCTCCCCCCCCCCCCGCTTGTATTATGAAAGCTTACTACACTCTGGTCAGTTTTGTTTTGCATCTGAGATATTTGACCCGAAGGCGGCTCCCGGCTAGTATGCCGAAACGTAGTCGTGATTATGCCAAAGCGACTTCCCAGACACCGTACCCCTGGCCCTGGAAACTACCCTTTGGAGTGTTACATCAGTGACTAGAGAGATGCATTGCGGCTGGCCCGGACACCTATTCCGCCTCTCCGATTCGGATTCGCGCCCTACTGACCAAGGCAACGCTCACTCAGCATTAACCTGGAATTCGGGTGCACCACAGCCGGACGCAGTTGCTTCCTTCACCCCTCTCCTCCTCGTCAAAGTACATGTGGCGACGCAGGAAGATGTTGATGGCGGGGTGACCCTGACGGGGGCCCGCAGCAGCTGCAGCAGCTTCAGGATTGTACAAGGTCGTGTCTATTGTGAACCGTGCATTGTTCGCTGACCCTCTGCCTCGACCACTCTGTCTACATCTTCTTCTTCATGATGGTGGAGACAAAGGCCGACCCTCAGTTCCATCAGTTTCCACTTTTCCAACTCATGTGGCTTACTAATTATTATAATTTATTGAATTAATGGCAAATTCTTAAGTTCTTGTGTAATGAGACAGAAACGCCCGATCTCTGTTTGCCTTTATAGAACTATGGCTGCTCACGGATTTACTGTGAGTCTTTCTATCAAACTGGCTGTCTTGTCTCCTAATGACTGCCCGTCTGTCTCCGTGGTAGAAAACTGACATAACATTCCTTTTTGCGTTTTTAGTTGGTTTATTAGCTTATTATCTGTCTATCTGACTGTCTGTGTGGTTCAAGTTCCTGAGGTTTCTTGAACATACAAAATTCTGGGTGAACCTAAAGAAATTCGGAGAAATATTTCGAAATCTAGGCTGTTTCTGTGACAGTAATTACGATTTATTCAATTTTTCTTAAAACATCTAAAGAAATAGTAAATTTTAGAATTCTTGGCATTGTTTTTTAGCAATTTTGAAGCCTGTAACACTCTAAACTACAGAAATGGCTTTGGATTTAGCAGCACTGGATTAGCTCGGCTCTGCATTGGATGTCTCACTGTCTTTATACCTGTCCGTGTGTCCGTCTGTCTGCATGTTTGATGAATGGAATGATCGAGATTCTGGAGTTGTTTTTCGGGGGAGGGGGTGTATGTTAGGTTTTTAGTATCTGCGTTGAGAGGATATAGTGTGTCTCTCAATCACATATTCCCAAGTTAAAATGCTCCTGCTCATTTAGCATTATTTAAAAACATTTTCATTTCCAGGCTCTGCGACTAACATTAAAAATTCTCATGTTTGTTCATTAAGATGGAGTGGGAAAAGTTTTCCTTGTTTCTTGATTTTTGACTTCCACCTAGGTTTCAGATGTTGCATTTTGGTATAAAACTGAAAATCGCCAACTTTTATTATTTTGATTTTCTCTGGTTGACTATCAGAGGAGGAATGAAACAGTAATTTTGAATTTTGATGGTAGAGTCTACTAGGAAGCTGCAAGTGTAGTGTAAAGCTAATGCGTGCAAAATGTTTTTGGAAAATAAATATGTTGTATTCAAGAGGTTGATGCTCAACATAGGATTTTCCATACAACCCATTTAATTTTGCCTTTGAAATTTCAAGTAGTAGAATGACCAGAAAAATTGATTCGAGCATGAAAATTAGTTCTCATTAGCTTACCAGTCAAGTACCTCCATATGACGTTACAGAAATGAAATACGTTGGAAGCCAGTGAACCCGTGTACAATATCAAAGTTCATTGACCTCTGACTTTTTTGTTGTAATTTTGCTCATCAAATTCTGTGTAGGTATTCATAATCTAATCAGTTTTTTGGCCTTACTATTGTCAAACATTTTGAAAGCAAAATTGAAAATCACTCTTTGGGAAATCCTAGGTTCAGCTTTAAGTTCCTTAGGCAAAACCTAAACATGAGTTTTTCTTAATGAAATGTTGAACACGTTTTTAGTTCAAAATACAACTTTATGTTAGGCGCTGTCATCAGACTTTAAAAATTATTTCTTTTCCTCAACGCTATTGATCACATACTTGTAGCTCGAAATTTTATGGGTGAGCATGTATTAAGTGAAACATCAGATTTCTGCGTCAGAGAGAAAAAAATCGTGTTTCTAGACGTAATTTCCTAGTCGCCGTCCGAATTTTCCTGAGACTATTTTATCGCCTTCAGTTGATTCTTCAAGCCTATTAATGATGTCGCTGATATCACGCAATAATGAATAACATGATTTCAGTGTAATTTTAAACAGGGCCGGATTTATGTATTTTGCTTCCTCAGACTGAACACTTTTTTGCGCCTTCGTAATTCACGCACAAGTGAATAGAACAATAAGAAAATACAAAAATAAGAAACATTTTCGATGTTGTCAAAAGCATTTGAAACTTTGTGTCCCTTTACGCCCTAATGTATAACCGCTTTGTGTCCTGTCCTACCCTGATTCTAAGGTCAGATCTGAAATTGGAAGTTAAAATTTTTCATTAAAATTTTAGGCGTCGTAGTTTTCTGCCAAAAGGCAAGTTTGGAAACTTTGTCGATGTCAACAGTAAGAAAAAAACGTTCCTCCCTCCTTATTGCTTGGAATTCTACGCTCGAGAATGTTTTCAGTCCCGACCCACTGACCTTCTCAAAATTGCAGCTGAATTAGTCTAGACCATGATGTTGCTTCGGAAGTTCAAAGCCCAAGATTGCTGACCCGAAAGTCCGTAGTCATTACGGAAATTGAATTTTAAGAGGCCTCAGAACTCCTATTTTACATACTTACTATCGGGAAGTTCAAGATCAGTGAACTTGAAAATGGTGTTTAGAGAGCCGTAACTCCGATTCTATACAATTTATTGCTGTCGTCATTCATACCGAAGTTCAGACTTTCTGGGAACCTCTGCCAGCCAACCTCTTTAACGCTGAAATGTCAACTCCAGTGCACAGTCGAAGTCTAAATATCAGTCAGAAACGACACGCCATTGAGGTTCTCTCGCTTTTGGAGACGAACTTATTTTCCATAAATGATTTCAGAAAACCTACAGAGCTGATGGTTCGCTCTCATTGGCCGAGCTCGACGTCTACCGTCGACATGACGTAACACGAGGCGCAAGCAAAGCCAAAAAAAAAAAAGGCGAAAGCGAAGGTCCGACCTTAAAGAATGCCGAAATGTATTAAACGCGCGAATAAAATAACGCTAATGTTCGTGCGTCTGAAAAATAAAAATCGGCCGAAATAGGCGAGTTAACCTTTTCGCTCTAAAATAAAACGATTATTTCCAAGTGTTAGTACTTCTGTATATAAAAACGCGGAGCACGGGGGCTGAGAATGAGAGAGACAGAGGGAGAGAGTATTTGGTTGTGTTACACTGCGGGAAAAAGGAAAACAAAACAAGTAGGGTACGAGCGAGAGAGAAATGTTTCGTCCCGAACATTTTACTTCGGATCCTATTCCGGAAAAATGGCTAATTTCGTTTTCTTTCAGTTCATATAATTTCGGTTAACGCCGGAGACGAGAAAGAAGGAAAAGGAGAGAAGGAGAAAGAAGAAGTGAAACATACAGCCGAAATGGAGTGCGTTTAAGGGATATACAGAAGGACACAAAACACGAGGCAGATGAGGTGAGTGGAGGCGAATTACATTCAATATGGATTTTTTTATATTAGCACGCTGCCGATGATACAAATGACTTACAATATCAGATCAAAACTGAAATTCGTTTTTCAAAACTCACAGTCGGCGCTGTAACGGGAGTATCTGTAGATGAAATTGAGATTCGAAGTGCGGCTCGATTCTGATCCGCGACACCCGAGTTTAAATGACGTCTGTAGATCTGTAATCTGTGTGCAGGAATGTCGAATACGATATGATGACGAATGCTTACATACAGCAGAACTTCTTTGCTGTCCCAAGACTATCACTTGCGCCGTTACGACTCTTTCAATCAAGTGTAATAATAAGTAACCAAGCTGTAGCCTAGAGCCTACTGTTTCTGTATCCCCACTTGTGGTCGAAGAGTATTGACCTCAGCATCTCAGAAAACACCAACAGAGGCATCTCAACAGGTCACGATCTTCTTCAGTCTCCACCGAGATCCTGCCGTCTCTAATTACTGATTATGTTTGTAATTTTTATCACTCGATACATGGATATCAGCATCGATCTTATTCTGATTATCCAATATTAATACAACTGTTAGTAACTCAGGTCACCATGGCCATTACAATCTTGGGTAGCACTGTTCGTGTATGGCCTTTTTAACCAAGATTTTAATCGCCACTTACTAAAGCTACGCGTTTCAAGTCGGCATAGGATATTATGATCTTAGCAGTCTAAGGCCATTAGGGTGGGCCGAAAAACATGAAGTTCGAATTTGAAAATGCAATAAGCTGCAAAAACAAGCATTATATCCAGTAAGAGTAGGTACCCATATTTTATTTTACTTTTTCCTCTAGTGGGCCTTCAACTATCCAAAAATACTTCATTTTACATATGCGAGTAAAATCTGAAGTTCGATTTGAAAAACGCAATTCGGGGAAAATGGTTTTGGAATCCGATAATAATAATCATATTTTATTTTATATCTTATATCAAGTTTGGATTCCTTTGGGGTCTGGTTGACCGAGTGGATAGCGCGCGCTGGTCTCAGAATCCAGAGGTCCCGGGTTCGAGCCCACTTAGCAACTCACTGCATTTCGACCTAGGCCGGTTTTTTTGGCAAGAAGTGAAGAGGACTACGACTGCCCTAACAGCCTTCCCGACCTCTCTGAGGTAATGCTTGAAAGGGCGGATTCCAGGGTTCGGGTTGAGAGAAAAATTAGAGAAGAAGTTTGGATCCTTTTACCGGACGTACAAGTTTTCCAATATTACGGCTTTTTAGAAAAAGAAAATAGAAGGCTCGGGCCTCGATGAAAAAATGCAATCAAATGTGGGTGTTTATTCTTCGATACAATGCCAATGTCTTCCTCCCAATTGGTTTTCAAATCAGAATTTCAGATTTTCGAAAAATGTAGTATTTTGCTAAAATTTACGGTCCGGTAGAAGGCTCGAGACTTATTTCAAAAATATGATAAAATATGAGTGTTTTCACTTGACACAATTTTCATCTTTCCCTCCTTGTTCGTATACAGACTTAAAATGTTAAAATTTGGCATCTACAAGAACAGGCCCTAACAACCAGCTTCTGATCACAGTCCCACCAATGGTAAGACTTAGCTCTTAACAGTAATGGAATACACCAGTATGAATGTCAGTCAAATTCTGATCACCAGCCCTGGTTAACTGACCCTAGCGTATCGCCACAGAGATAATGGTAAAGTCCTGTCCATCACTACGGTTGCAAATTATTCTCAGTCATGCGTTACTATTCAGGGCCGGCGATCTTTCAATTTCCTATCTCATGCAATTACAAAACTTCTAAATAAGAAACGCTGGGACCCACTCCCCCTCTCGTCCTTAAAAACTAAAACACAAAAATATCCAATAAGTACCGATAAGTCTTAAAAAATGTAATTTAAAAAAGTGTATTTTTCCACCTGGTGCAATGCGCTAGGTGTAAAATCTGGCTTGGTGCAGGTGCTCCAGTGCAATGGGACTTTTGCTGGCTCTGTTACTATTGGATAGGACATCAGCTTGATGTAGGCATTACGATCTATTAATTACTAAATCAAGTGCCCCTATTCTCGTTTACTACACTAAATATGCTGGTCGATCAGAACCATTATTTCTAATCGTATTTTTCGCACTAATACTGAACCAGTTGCCCGATTTCCCCTTCACCTTTAGTTTTTCCTCACATGGCCTCCAATGTCACCAGACATGCCATTTTTGGGGTCTTCTGGGTTCATTTTTGACTCTTGTAGGAATTTTTCAGGGAAAAAAATTAGTAAAAACTTATTTCTATGGTCCAATTTTTTGTATGGATTACAAATCTGGCCTTTAAATTTGGATACAGACCTTTTTCGTGCCGACACGGTCTTTTTGCACAGCAGAAAATCCGATTTTATATTTCTGACGTCACTGGAAAAATAGTAGTTTCTTATTGAACTTGGTAGGGTCATTCTTCAAAAATTTTAATATTTTAGGTATGTTTTTTCATGGGGGAAAATATGGGATATTTGAACTTTCTTTGATGGAAGTCGTTAAGAGGCGTTCTGTATAACATATTGGTAAGATTGGGTCGACCCGGTGGATGACCACGCCGAAAGACACTTCTTGTTAAACTCTTAATTTTGGACAATAATACGCGAATGCACGAGTCTCGTGTCAAAAGAACTAGAATTTGATATGCGGACCGTATTGCTTTGATAAGAATGTACAGTTTGAGCATTAATTACGACGAAAAAATATTGAAACTCCTGTTTTGTGATTGGTTGAAAAAGAGCCATGCCGAAAGACAAAAAATCCAGGGACAATTTTCAAGGTTGGCAAGACTGACTCTCAGCTGTGAAGACGCAATTTCCACGTTACCAACTCATTCATTCATTTATCTAGAGTAGGGTTATTTTACCAGTTTGTTCTAATATATATAGTTTGAAAATTCAGGGGAAAAAAGAGAAAAAAAAGAATGTCCGTATCATTAATAACTTGTGAGATAACGGCTAGGGACTGATATATCAACATATATCAACATTTTTGAAGAATAACTGAACCCGAAATTTGAAATCCATTTACTCTACACCCTTCCTTTCTCTTTCTCTCCCCCCCCCCATACACCTAACAACAGCACACGCTTCCCTATTCGCCGTTCCACTATCGGTGTCGTGTCTGTCCTCACCTGACTGCCGCTGTATCCTGGCATACCTTTTGGTATTCATCTCAGACACGGCGACGTGCTTCGGCTGAATTGCCGACTATCCGTGGGGTAGCCTTCTCTATTTATGGGGAGCCACCGCTCAGGATCTGCTGTGTGGACTGTGTCAGTTGCGCGGATGCTGTCCGCTGTCTCACGCATTCGGCGTCGTCCTTGGCCTACATCACAGTACCTGCAAATTGGATCATCGCTGTCCAGTTCTGCGGGCTGGATAACATCATTTCAACCATCGTCTCGGGAGTGATGTGGGTGCCGACGGATGCCTCGAGCGTTGCTCTTGCGTCATTCCATGCAGTGCAGCAAATGATTGTATGCTACGCATCATCAACCTCTACTGGGAAATGCGAGCACTGGCTGGGTACCTTGTTCTAACGGTGAAGATAACCATTGAAACACCCATGCCTGGTGAGAAACATCTGCGTGAGATGGTACGTCAGCTCGCCGTGAAGCCGCGAAAGCCATGCATCAAGGTCGTGTACCAGCCTCAATGTTCAGCGGCCATGGGCGGGCTCTTGAAGGCAAGCCACCCACTCTTGAATTGTTTGCCGCTGGACTTCTCGTTTTATCGTCTCCTTTGCTTCTTTCTCATTTCTATCCGCTGGTGGGAGCTTCTGGAAGCGCTGATACAGCATAGCACTCTTCCTCGCCAGCAGATCAATAGGAGGCATTCGCGCTAGCACTAGAGCCGCTTCATATGAGACGGTTTTATATGCGCGCAGATTATGCATAATGCCATAGCCCGCTGGACCCTTCCAATGTCTTCTCTGTTCTCGCGGAATTCCGCGACTGGTACCCAATTGGGGGCCCCCATAGAGAAGAACCGAGTTGATTACTGCCGAATACAGTCTTCTTCGACTCTCACTCAGCCCCCGGAGGTTCGGCAAAAGCTGACGCAACGCTCTCAGCGTCCGCTCTGCGTTCTCTGCCGTTGTACGGAGATGCGGTTTCCAACACAGCTCGTTGTCTACCGCCATTCCCAGGAACACCATCCGGGCTCTTCTCCCCCCCCTCTCTCCCCCCCACCCTCTCTCACTCTCCCTATATTATTATGACTTCCTCATCGCATTTCAAGTTTTCCATGAAATTATATAACCACAAAAGGCAATTCAGATTTCTATAGGAATGATGTCCGTCAATATGTATGTAGAATTATCATTTTTCATGTTTCCACCGCCCTTTTCCAAGAATGAATCACCTGATTTTGTAATGATTTGCCGTTTCTCATCAACTAGAGATTGATTTCCATTATCCAGATTCCGTGATAGGATTTTTCACTTTTTCTTTCGCGAATTAGGCACGTGTTCAGTACTCGCAAATAAGGCATATGTGAGGTTTGTTTTATTTATGAATTATGACCATTATACCATCATTTGGTAATTTATTTTTTTATGACCACCATCGTCGTCATCATCAACGAATACCCTTTCAGAAATTATAAAGGACCAAGCGCAAATGTAATTTACGTGTATAGTATGGTCCTTTTATATTTTCAAATTTTGTCAATTTATAGCGTTTTCCATTAAGGTTGATGAAATTTCTTTGTTCGCTCGTGTAGATAGACTGAATATACATCCCGTGTTTGTTACTGTGTTCACCCACCTGAACAAATGATTTGAAATTCGTAGCTGAACCTCAGATGTTTTTGTTCTGTCTCTCCAATCACCCATAAATAACGTATTAAGTTCGCAACTGAACCTCAGATGTTTTTATTCCGTCTCCTCAATCACCTGTAAATAACATACGAGCAACCAGAATTTAAAAAACGAGAAATTTTCGATTTGTCGAACACATCTTAAGGTCGTGACATCATTATAAAATTTAGTCTTCCGCTTTGGCACATGAACAGACTCATGTACATATGTTACCATCTATCAGATGCCGTACCCGTTGCCGGATGTTAGCAGTCGCGGTTTCTGACGCGCGCTTTTTCTGGGCCTCAGGGTTAGAGAGAGTCGGGGTAGTTTGCCGTTGCTTTCCCCACGGTTTGTTGCGTTAGAGATTTTCCTTCTCTATATCAAAGAGTGTGCAGCCGCAGTTCGCTTACCAGCCACGTGTTTGCACAACGTTGAGTAAGTTAGCCACGACCTGCACCCGAGAGTCCCAATCTTTTAGATCTGGTGGCAGCGTTGCCAACTTATGAGTCCAGAAAGTACTGAACTGCCGAATGAAAAAGTTCTTTTTGTTGTTTTTTTTTAATGAGAAAAGCCCAGAAAATTCAAAATTTTGACCCCTGCAACCGGAAATGGATTTTTTTTGCAATTTTCAGCTGTTTTTAGCAAAGTATTATGTATTCTACAGTTTACAGTAAATATTTTTCGTATTCTACATGCAAAGGAGAACATGATATTCTACGCGTAAAATGTCATCTCTACTATTTTTTACTGTGAAAATGACAGTTACACCAACGTTTCTCTTCAGTTTTGAATTATATTTCTCAATTTATGAGAAAAATTGTGGAAATTTTATCAATTTCAAAAATAATCACGAAAAAATAACAAAAAAAAAATAGGAGAAAAAATTGAAAATGTACTTTAGCACTAAAATTATCAAAAAGCACTAATTATTCAAAATGGTTGAAAAAGCACTAGTTTTAGTGTGGAAGCACTAATGTTGGCAACGCTGTCTGGTGGTAACACGCCCTGTTAACCTATGATTGTGATGCCTTGTTCGTTCGAACTGGCGAGGTTACAGGACGCCTTATCTTCCCACCTCGATTGATACTGTAGTCGCTGTGTTCGCTAGGATGATAGTGGGGGTATTCGATTATCACTAGCGTTCCGGCGTTGGTTGGTTTCGAACCCAAGACGCAAGGATTGCGAATCGGGCACGTTAACCACTGGGCCACACAGCGACCTGGTGAGTTACCAGTGTTGGTACAACTGAATGAGTTCTGATGGAGGCAATGACCGTTTCAGTGTCAATGGATGAAGCACTGATCATTCTCTCTTGACTTAGTCTCAAGACTTCCAGTTGGTTGGCGGTGTTCTCAGTTTTGCTCTTAGAAGCAGCCCGTATTTTAATTCTTACTTACGTTTGTTACCACATTTTCCCATCCACTTTCAGAATGTAAATTTCCTCTCTCTAGCTGGTTATTAAGCGTTGCTGGATTGCTCCATTAGACTGTTTCACTTTTGTCTCCTTATTGTCATATTTTCCGCTAGACTCAGTTTTTGAGTTGATTTCTCGTGTGCGTTGTTACTTCTCCCTGAGTTTCCTATCTGCCGACTTGTGCTGACTTTTTAAAAATCTCATGAATCATCTGGAAGTGGTATCGAAGACAGAAAGAATAAAATTCCGTGATCAATTTGAAATGTGGCCAAAATCGCAGTTTTCAAACGCTAATTTGACATTTTATGTGAGAAGCCCTATATGGCTAATTTTGCTTTATTTTCAGTTTTATGTATGACAACTGTTCAAGTGTCCGTTTTAGGGCCGGTACTGTACGGTGAAGGGGCGAGGGAATACCACCAGTCTTTTTCCAAGCCGGTATTTTCTTACAGTTTTCGGGAATATCCAGTAGCCAGTGGACAAAATTGGAGTAGTGAGGACTTTTCCTTTAAATTTTTGTTTGTCAGTAACATTCTGAAGAAGTTTAGGCAGTATTATTGCCTTTTCCACCCCAACATTTTTGTTCGCACTAACCCTGGTCCTTATACCCGCGAAAACACTGATCCCCTCTCCTCCCCCTCATTCTTTTCAAAGCGCCAAGCAGTATCCTTACCCTCTTTAATCACGACTTCTCAAGCGTCTGAAAAACATACTACGTTTCAGTATTATTATCGATAGGATCGATTATTCTTTGAGAAGTATGGATCGCGATTTAATGAGAATGTCGCGAAGAGAGGAGAAGAAGGAGGCAGGAGGGTATAAAATAATTACAATAACGAATGAATACAAGTAAACACACACCGCGTCGCCATATGTTCGTCACCATTCACACGCGGCTCACAATGTTCCATAATCACGTGCTCAAAGATAATGAATAATATCGAAGTGTATACGCATAAGATATTCATTAACGAAATTGTAACAAATTACCGACGTTTAATGACTGTCGTGTTAGCTGCGCGGTCTGGCCGTATTACGCGCACACTTCTCAGCAAATTCGAGTTACCTTCGGGTACAGACAGAACGTATAAACGCAAAATTTTCCGAGACCTTCCAGAACGAATGGAAAAGCAGCACGTGTTTCAAGGTTAGCCCGGGAAATGAAGCCTTTAATGCAGCGCGCGAAGGCGCTTCGATAAATTAACGTATTTCAGTTGCTTGTGTCATACTCAATATTACACGGTTTTAAGGGGAGGCTGAAAGTTTAATCGAAGGAAACGCCAGCGCGTGTATACATGTACGTCAATTGCTTCATTTGCATCAACACGCCAGGCTTTTGGAGGGAGTTCACGAGTTTCAAAAGTATGGAGGGAAACTGCAAACTTCATTAATGTTTGAAGAATTCGGCAGTTTGTGAACTGGTATCGAGACTCTTCGTCCCAAAAAGGTGGATCAGGCGATTTCTTGTTTGGTCAGTCTCCTTCGTCCTAGTCACAGATCTACTTAAGCAGTTGCTTACACGTGAAACCTTTGTACAGTGCGACCTGTAATCAGGACCGCCCAGAATTTGAATCTTGCAGGGGGAGTTGATCTGTCGATGAAACCTACTGTTAATTTCTTTTTGTAAAAGTATTTGGGATACATCGTGCTTTTGGAGAGGAAATGTTGAAAATCTTATTTTTTCTCAGATACGATAAGACTTTCAGCGGGATACCTGCTCCCAGGGCCTGAGCCAAACTACCCCAGTTGTCCCTTTTCCTGTGCGCGCCTAACGCTGTGTTAGTCGTACTGTTTGAAATGATAAGGAAACGGCTGATCGCAGTTGAGAGTTTCTGGAGTATTCGAAGCTTTTCTTGTAAATGCAACAAAATTATTTCAATGGTAAAGCAGATTAGTATCAGTGTTTGCTTTTTATCAGGCACTTATGTGCATCGAACAAAGCGATGAGATCATCGTGCTCAGTGCACGTGGCTTCTTTCGAGGGCCGGGTTAAGGAGGATGGAGATGTTTCAAATTTTTGAAATTACAGAAATTTTTGTTTCGACGTAAAATACATCGTGCTTCTTTAATAACGATAGCTTCTAATGTTTTGTATGAATGGTGGAGGGGGAGGAGGTAAAAAATCAGTTTATCCTAGAGGAAAACTCCCATCACGAATTTTGAACAGGGAGCTGCTGATTTTTCAGCTGGAGCCTATTTTTATTACTTCAGGAACGACTCGTTCCCCCGTTGGAACTCTGCCACCTCGAACCCTTCATTTCCTTATTTTGGTTTTCTATGCAGCATTAAATACTGAAGTTCTGTGAATACACGTATAATATATGTATTTCACCACTAAAAAGTAGGTGTTGAGTTCTGCAAATTGAACTCGTTCCAGGTTACAAACTATAACTTCCCCTCGCTCGGTGTTAGTTGGAAACTGTTTTTGAATGGATCGTCCTGGCTTGATTGCAGTAAATGTCTCCTAGTCTGGTAGGTTTTTAGGCCGGTTATTTTCATCTTCATCTATGAGTTTCATGCACCTTCTTCCCTGCCCCTAGAGACGAACCAATAGGGGGAGGAGGAGCTTCCCCCTGTAGGAAATTTTTTACTCAGCAATTGGGAAAATTGGCCATGTCAGTCAGCCGAAGTTGGTAAATTTCGGTAGAGTTGGAAAAATCCAACAAGTCAAATGCTTTTTTTTTTTGCTTCGATACTTGGGAATTTTGAGTTGAGAAGTTGGGGAAATCCAACAAGTCAGAAGCTTTTTTTTCTGCTTTCACACTTGGGAATTTTGAGTTGAATCAGTTGGGACTTTCAACCTCCCCCCTCTCTCTCTTTCCAGGAAAAACTCTCTCTGGCAGCTGCAGAGAAAATACTTGGGTAAATATGGATTTACGTCCTGTACTGCTAAATCCTAGCTTACTCACTCCCCCCCCTTCCGATTTACCATAATATTTTGATATTCCTAACGGGTATACAATATGTTCAAGGCTATCTATAGCATTTAGCATGAATGCCATGGCGCCGACTAGTGATGGTGACGAACAAAGACCAATTCTTAAAAGTTCGAGCATTTCAAACATGAGCCGTCGAGTGCTTAAAATTGAATGCTCAAACTTTAGAAATGCTCTCGGAGTAAGAGTGCGCGAGTTATCGAGTATTTGCTCGGAAGAAATGCTTGAAATAATCGAGCATTTATTCTTCAACTGTGAGTTAACTCAGTTTAAAACGAACGGTGCTCAACTCTTGAACATTAGTTCAAGTATTCGCTGCGTTTGCTCGTGACTTTGAAATTCTCGTGAGTACTTTCTCAGCAAACTGTTGACAATAATAAGTGCTGGAGCATTTTTTTGCCCTACGTCTGAATTTTCACAAAAAGCATTGCTCCAAGAGAACGTGTGGTGCATAGGGTCTTATCTCCCGTCCCTCAGTGGAAAAATGTGTCTGCCAACATCAATAGATTTTTTCTCAATTAGATCTATCCCAGAAGAGATGTCAGTACCGTTGTATGAAGTCTTTGATATTCTTATTGGATAACATAGGGCAACCTCATCGAATGAAGTTGGGAAAGGTTTGTTATTGTTGTTGTTATTTGTTATAGTCCTTAGTCTTTCGGCTGTTTGGTTGCGTCTCTCCACTTTTACCCCTCTGTGTGTCCTATCTTGGATTGGTGAGAGGACTTAAAGAAAAACTAAAGGCACATACGAGAAGGAAAACTTCGACTGATGAAAGCAAGGGGAAATTACATCGGTATTCTTCCCTAGAGATATGTCTCCACTAGCACAATTATGATGATAGGGAACGTAAAAAAGAAAATATATAAGGTATTTTTTTCCGATGAACTTCCAACAGTGTCATCAGACATCAAATCAGCATAGAAATTGTCAATGGATATGAACACAGGAGAGCAGTAGCGTAAGTAAGAAATTCTGGTAGCGTGAACAATCCCTAACCCCATGACCCTGCCACTTATGAGCTTTGCCCTCGGAGAAACTCAGCCTGTTCTCATTCAAATCAAGCCTCGTTAAATTTGGTATTTAGAACGCCGCATGTATAAAATTTTTAAGTTTAAAAAAACTGTTGCAGGCCAAAAAGTGGATTTCCCTACGATCATTCACGATACCATTATACATGGCGTTCCATAAGAAAAGGGTCAACTTTGTCGATCAAGTCGATTTTGAGTTCAGTCCATTTCCTAATACTACAAAAAATGTTCTTTAAAATAAGACCCAGCGAAGCTTTCTATCTTCAAGATAGACGGAGTTATGACCATTTCTAGTTGGATGTTTAATAAACATAGTTTTGAGAAAAACACTTTTTAAGTATTTTACGTTAAAGCTTTTCATGTACGACATGTCAAAATAGCCTGAAAATTATACATTTTCATTTGAGTAACATTTTCACCTGCAGGAGGGCTAAATATTTGTACGAAGTTTTGAAAATTTACCTGTGTAAGAAGTAAGAATCGCCAGAATAATTATTCGCGGGAGGGGGGAGGGGGTGAGAACAGTGTCGCTTGGTGTTGTACTATGTTTGACAAGGTTGGAGATCGTTTTTATGGGCTCCAAACATTCTCACCTGAAAGTAGAAGCATCATAGTGAACGAAAATGTTGGAAAGCGAAAATCGATATTTTTGACCTAAAATTACATTTTTGCATTTTTCTCAAAATCGACTTGACCGACAAAGTTATAAAGAACGCCACATTATAGTTTCATGGCAAGTGTTTAAAAAATTAAAGCTACACCTCTCCACCCTGATCATCTTGAAGACTTCTATGACAGAAACAATCTGATTTGATGTATGTGAGTGCTGTATGTGTTGTCCCTGCTGTTTTATGTTATTTCCCGGAACCAGTGGGTGACACAAAATATAGGCGTTGCAACCGGAAGGTCTACAGGGGTAAGTTGCTGAAGGTGAATATCCGGATCAAGTCTGGTTTCAGTCTGTAGTACCCATCTGTTTGTCCGGAGTCCTGGCATCATCTAGTCGGATGCGCATCTCTAGTAGTTGACTCAGTTTTCTGATTTTTCCCCCCTCAAGTTCCAAGTGATAACATTTCTCACAAAAAGTTGTAGTTATGTTCATGGAGGTGGCCCAAATGAGATCCCTTCTCACTTGAACTTCGAACTGCGAGTAAAAAAACAGATTTTTGGAATAAAAATTATAACTTGTGCTTGCCCCATTCTTCGAAGTCGGTGCTGGCCAACTAATCAGCTCTTTCTTTTACATGCTACCCATGAACTGAGTTCAGCCCTCGAATCGTTTCACTGACGATGCTCCTCGTGACTTTCAGCTCCGAGAGTTGATAGTGGCAAAGACCATGCACGTGTTAAAAATCATTCGAGAGTCTCGAATATCCGCTGAAGTACTCGATGCAGAACTCAGTTGGTATGCATTCGATATTTTCTTCGTCAAAGCTTGTAAAACCGTACTCGTCAGGGAGTTCTGCTCTGATTTCGAATCGAACTCGTCGTCGGCAAGTTGACCGAAAGGGCTCTCGCCTCTGACCCTCAAGCGGTGTTCTTCGCCTTTGACCGCTTATATACCATCCAAACATGACGTAATGCCTGGCGTGCAAAGACCCTTTCAAGGGAACCACTCGGGCTCCTGCCCACTGATCCTTCCTTCAAAGTATACTCGTGCTGAGCAAAGTATACTCGTATTGGCCGCTGAACACAAATATATTCGTCTAATGAGCGACTAATTACGAATGTTGTTCGCCTTCCGACCATTAAAATTATTATCTGCGGCAGCGCGCACGCGATCTAGGTACACGAGTTGGGACCGACTCGGTGCCAAAAAGCCAAAATATTTTTCTTTTATTTCAATTCCAGCTCATCCGACGTCAATTACGGCGTCGCTATCGTGTTTTCTCATCGGAGTGTGCGTTCGTTGGTCGACCTTCAGCAAGAATTAAGCCAGGGAGAGGAGAAAAGAAGCAGACCCAGAATGAGGATTATTATAGCTCTACTCAGTCCGATAGTGCGTACGGAGCTTCACTTACTCGCTGTCCCATTCGCAATACATAAACACAGGCACGTAACAACGTACACGTCGTTTATTACTTTTTTATTACGTTGACTGTACACGGATACACAATATACTATTAATTACGCAGCCATTAATCAGCGACTGATCGAAATATGACGAATGATTATACCGATAAATTGGTGGGACGCCCACACTCCCATCAACGAACGAGTTTCAGCATGAATCGAACCACCTAGTTGAGACGAGGGGGCGGGGGAAAGGAGGGAAATACCCCGGGCCCGGACTTCCAAGGGGGCAGGATATTTCTAAAAGGCCTGAATTTCAGTCATAATGTACATCAAATCAGCAATCACCTCTTACACCATGAAAGAAACCTCTTATCTCGTAGCTTATAAATTTTTCCCATCTAACAAAAGAAAAAATTGAACTGGAAGGAGAGGGGGCCCGTGGAAATTCCCCCAGGCCTTCTTTTTCTCTCTGCGAGGCTGGAATCAAATTAATAATCGGGAAAGAATACTTTGTATGCTTGCTCTATGAGAAATTTTGAATTCACACCATTATGACATGAGTTCCGTTTTTAGAGGTATAATATACCCGACGTGATGAAATTGACATACATGTATCCCATTTTTAAGTGATATGTACACTCCCTCAACCTGATGATTTGTTGCTTAATCATGAGCTCTTGAAGAATCACTCTGTGCCCTCAGTGTTATCCTGCTCGCCTCGCATTCTTGCGACGCGGGTTTCATTACCGGCGCCGGAAATGTAGTGAACAGGTTTCGTCTCTCGCTGCAAAATCCTAGCAAGTAGCGATCTCAGTACCAGTCGAGATGGATAGATAGCGTGCTGTGCAGTCCGCAGCCAGTTTTCATGAACTAGGCATGTAGATACTATATCAAACAAACAGTATCTGAAGGATTGAGGCTGTGTTGTGTGTTACTTGTGGGTCTCTCACCCAACAGTGTTAAGGCGGCTGGGGAGGTATAACGGACATCCATTTTGATTACAGGAAATAAATAAACCTCGTGTTGAGAATGAGAAATCGTATACATGCTTTTCTTGCAATCATATGGCTGTCCGTTATACCTCCCCTTAGAGCCGCCTTAACAGTATGAGACATGTGTCTGGTATTTATCCGCGTGCGCCTAGTATCTGTGGCCCAAAGAAGGAATAAATACTCAAGAAACCTCGAATGGCAAACTACTGCGGCTGATTGGTATGAAAGCTGCATGTCTGAAAATCACATGGTCACTATGACCTGACACAAGGTACGTGGACTGAGGAAGTGTAATCGTCGGGTTTCGAGTAAAATAACTGAGATGAGAGATGATTGAATTTATGTACTTTACTAAATCTTTGAGATCAACTTTACAAGTTATGTTGATATACCTATGTACTATATGACACTATACTTTTACAGTTATCATTGCTTACGACGTATCTCTCAAACTCTACCCCGGTCTCAGACCAACGCAACATAGGATATGTGATATGCGATATGCAACATGTAATATGCAAGTCGCACACTGAAGTGATGCAATTTGAAGTTGGCGATCAGAAATAATTTGGTTATCACCACCATTACCCTCTTCCATCGTGACTTTTTCCTTCCCCACCATGACCACCTCCTCCCCAACTAACGTCCTATCCAATCATAGTTTTCTGAACCCACGACACGACGACCAACCATCCCCAACCATGAGAAATGATTGATTCTAGGAATGTCGCATGCAACATACCATCTGGCGATATGGTTTTCCATTTCGCGCGCAACGTATATCGTGGCGATTTGATGTTGCGCAATATGATATTGCATTGGTGTGCGCGTTTCCATTTGAAAACATGCGTGCGACACAAATTGCATGTTGCATATCGCATATCGTACGTTGCGTTGGTCTGAGACCGGTCTTAGTCCAACGATTACGCCCTCGTTCAGTAGTATCGCTCCCAAAGTTAACTACAAATATCGTCATCTAAAGGAGGGAGAATGAATTGAAAATAAAAGAACTGCATAGTCAGTTATAATTTTTAAAGTCCGAAGAAATAATCAAATACGAAATCATAACATCGTTAATAATGTTGATGAAACAAAAAGAATTTAGATTTTGTTATTGGCGCCTGTACGTATTTCGAAAGTCGAGCAGAGGTGTTGTTTAATTTAATACAGGCCGAAATAACCGAGCTCGGAGTCAAAAGTAGGTCAATGAAAGAGATGAATTTTGTGATCGAAAAGTCGAAATTTTGAGAGTTAAAAACTATTTTACAGGAAGAGCTGACTGCAAAAGCTTTGTTAAGACATTCCAAGATTTGTAATAATTCTTCAAGGACTTGCCAAGACTCCGAAAAGAATTTTCAAAATTCTTAAGATTCTGGTAGGAATTGTTAGGATTCTGCTGAGATTTTTGAAGTTATTATACGACATTAAGACTACCTATACACGAAATTATAGACTTTATTTTAGTAATTCATTCGGTTGTTGAGCAATCTTCAGTTGTGTCTTCTACTACGATCGTGTGTAAATGAATTACTGAAAGTAAATTCTGGAACTTCATTTATAGAGACTGAAGAAGATTAATGAATTCAAAACATAAAGACTGTGTTGAGGTTGATTGAGGCTGTCGAACATTAATTACGTTTTTTAAGATTACTTAAGATGTGTTAAGACTCATCAGAGCTACGATATGTTATTTATTAAGATTTGCTACAATGTCATTAGACAAAACTTGTTAAGAATAATAAGGCTGACTAAAATTCATGAGGCCTCTGAGTAATACTCAACTTGGATTCTGTTGATAACTTAGGAAACCAATAGATATTCTGTTAGACTTTTTATGATACTGGAGATTTGTTGAAGCTTGTTATGACTATACTTATATACAGTTCTTGAAGTTTTTACTAGTTTCATTTGAAAGCTGCGTATTTTTGTCAAAACATTGGACGTAACTAGACAGTTCACCGTACGGTACCACCTTGATCAATGTAGTGTGTCATCGACAGGCTTTTGCTTCAGTAACTAAGTCACTGTTGTTCTGATAACACCCGAAAACGTTCGGACAAACATACAGTGCTGTTAAGTATAATCGGTACAAACTTCAAGAACTGTGGGTAATTGGTCTTCCATTGACATTAACTGCGTAGGGAGACCCAGGTTGAGATGGGAGGACAAAATTATCCAGATGGAAGGGATATCCCGGGGGAGAAATGCTAGAGACAGAAAGTGCTGGAAACGGTAGGGGAGGCCTATGCCCAAGGATGGGCGCATGATGGATCGGGTGGCGCGAGTGATACCCGAACGCTGCCGGGGGATTGATACAAACGGACACAAAAATATTATTTACTAAGGGGCTTCGCCCCCAGGCCGCTTCGCGGCCTACCCCCTGGGCTTCATTTCCCTTCAGAGCCCCTGTCCTCAATATGGTCCTCCAACCCCCTTGAAGATCCCTGACCATCCACCCAGGAGCTCTCACAACCTTGACCACCCCTCCCCCGAGAGCTCTTCCCCCTCAAGACCCCACTACGCCACCAGCCCTTCCGCACTACGGTCATTTCTCTCCAAGGTCCCCTCTCTCACCAAGGACTTTCTCCTCCACCAGGTCCTCTTACTCCCGCCCCACCCAGGGCCTTCATCTCCGTCCACAGCCCACGCCCCCACAGGGGCCCTCCTCCCTCTTCAAGAGCTCCCTTCTCAACCATGAACCCCCTCCTGAGGGTAGGCTACCCCTGGAAAATTGAGCAAATTAAGCGGCAGGGTAGGTAACCTGCGGCGACTTGTGATCTTGAAGATTATGGGTAATTATGTAATTTTATGTCTTTTTATGTCTTATTATGTCGGTTTTATGTCTCAAAACTTGGAGATCTCTTATGTTAGAACACATTATGTCCTTGAAAGTAGTTGATCTGTCCCTATTTTCCAGGGGCCCTCCTCCCCATTCAGGAGCTTCCTCCACAACCATGAACCCCCTCCTGAGGGTAGGCTACCCCGGGAAAATTGAGCAATTAAGGGGCAGGGTAGGCAACCCGGAGCGATGTGTGATCTTCAAGATTATGGGTAATTATATCATTTTATGTCTTCTTATGTCTTATTATGTCGGTTATGTCTTAAAACTTGAGATCTTTTATGTTAGAACAGATTATGTCCTTGAAAGTAGCTGATCTGCCCTGCAATTTTCCTAATTTTTAGGTAGGCAACCCGCAGTGAGTTTTTTCAGGAGGGGGAGGGGGAGTTTGGTTTTTAATACATAGAGAGTTATGTCATTATATGTATTTTTATGTCTTAGACGAAGGCCGGGATTTAGATATCAGGCTCCCTGGAGTTTTTTTTTCAGGAGGGAGGGGGAGGGGGGAGTTTTGGTTTTTAATATATAGAGAGATAGTCTATAAAATGTGGAAATGTATCGTTCGTCGGGGGTCTCGTGTCGCGGGCGTTCCAACTAATTGTACACATAAATATCACGTTCACTTATGGTGATTAAAGGCTGAATTAATTGATTGATTGATTGATTAATTGACATCTCAAGATCAACGATGGATTGTGAGCACGACCGTATGAAAACTTTCTAAAACTTTTTCATGGCTTACTGAAAATTGCTAAGATTATTGAAAGTAAGTAATACTTCTTAAAACTTATCAAAACCTATTTGGACTGCGTTGAAACCGTGAAGGAAATGTTTAACACTGATGAAGTCACTTTATTGTCCTGTCAAGTCTTACGAGTGCTCGCTAAAGTTGATTAAGTTTCTTTAGTACATATTATGTCTAATATCTTGTCAAGGTGCGGTAAAACTCAGTTAATAATTCTGAGGTCTTGTGTCGTGGTACCCTAGTGTAAAATTGGCAATTTTAAAGGTAAATTTAGCAGCGTCTAAGTATGTCCAAAATTTCTCATCTATTTGAAGTACAGATATGATTCACACAATGAACTCTATTCTAATTCGGAATTAATATGTTGATAAAAGTTTCAGCCTCGTGTCTGCTCTGGTTCAGGAACCAACCTGCTGTGTTCATATTTACATACACTATACATAAATACATACATCATACATACACACACACATGTACATATTTGTGCAAACATCAATAATTATGTAAATATATTAAGATTAGTGTGTACAGCACACACCCACCTCGAATCAACAACAATACTGTGTAATAAAAGATGAATTGTTGGAATTTGAAATTTTTCTTTAAATAGATGAAGAGACCCCCCTGTAAGAATACGACCCGAACTGCGGAAAAGGAAGATTTTGGCATTTTGCGCCCGCCTCTCTTTTTCTCCCGTCTTTGGACCTAATTTTAAATGGTATGCGCCGCTAACGTTATTACACGCTCGGATTTTTAATTATTTCCTTTAATTAAAATATTAAAGAGAAACTCTCCAACGGACGCACACCCAATAGAGCCAGAAACTAATTACAACCTTATAATTAATTATCGCAAACGTGGATAACGCGAGAAGCGTCTTCCCTTTTTCGTTTGAAATGCTTATAGGGCTTATGTACAATGCAGTGTTGCTTTTAACTCGACGGAAAATATCCTCTCTTGTATTTCTCGTGTTCAGTGTCTAAATTTTATAGTTCGTGAACAAAACGAGCCAGCAAAAATGAATGCTTCCAGTATTCCAGTGCACTTGAGCCCATCATATTGAATGAATGTAGCTTGAAGAATCATAATTATCATGGCATTGTGTTTATTAGATCATTTGGGGACGCTGCGCTGTAAGTTGTAACTCTGGTAATGGGAGCCTGTTTGTCTTAAAATTTCATTGGAGAGAAGATAGAATACGAACTCTAGGGGCCGTATTCATGTTTTTAAGCCCCAGAATCGCGTTCAAAGCGATGTCGTACATGTCTTGTATCTGAAGCATTCGTGACTCCGAGTCCATTTATCCGTCAGTATTCTGAGGTACACCTCTGTGGTGTTTAAAGATCAACTCCTACCTTGCGTCTTGAAAATTGAAGAGTTGGAAGTTGTGAATATTTTCTGGATAAAACGGTGCATTTCATCTGGTTCAATACTATAGCAAGCTTTCATTACCATCAATAATAATTGCTCATTGAGGTCCAAAAGCAGCTGACAAGATATGAGCCAAGAAATTTTAGAAGTGATGTTTGTTGTTCTTCAACCTCCTTAATAGTTTCTAACCAATAGTTCGTGGATTCCTGCTGGTCAGCTGGCCCCCTCGTTTTCTAGGATCTCATCAGTGATCTGTACTATGAAAGAAAATTTTGTTCAGGGCTTAGCCCATCTGGCTGCTACACGACTTTCTGCTTGACGCTGCACACTTCACTTCATGTCCATCTGTTTTCTTGCTTATCAATCTGTCTAACGATCTGTTTTTCTGTTTGCTTGTGTACCTACTTATCTATCCGTTATAATCAGTGGTAAATAGCTCAGGAGCCCTCCCTTGGATCCGCCTGTAGCGATTGGATACATCCCTGCCTTATTCCTTTGGAGGGATAAAATGTATCTGTTACATCACTTTCTGATCTGACTACTGCTGTATGCCTCACGTATACGTTCCTGATGAGTAGGTTAAGATGTTCCGGGACACCCATCTCTCGCTATTTCTACCACAAACTATTCCATTTGACTGAATCAAACGTCTGAGCATAGTCTAAGAAACACATCACGAAAGGAACATTGAATTCTCTGACTTCCTCGATCAGTTGTCTGATGTTCAGAATCTGCTCTCACGTACCCTTCTGTTTCACAAAACCGGCCTGCTCTGGAGGGATTTCAGCATCTAGATAGTGGTTGAAAGTATACAAAGCCCAATTTAACCAGTACGAACGTAGGGCTTTCGCACTGACTGCACAGTTTTTTTACAACCCAATAAGACAGAGATTGGAGATGCAAGAATTTTCAGATAACACCGCCGGTACATCATGAAAATATAGGCACAATTTTGAAATCTTCAGAAGACCAACCGCGGTTCAAACAAAGCTATTTGGCCTCGGTCTTGTATGTACAGTTCTTATACAATATGGTCACATGAGCAAGTTCGAAGTGCTTACAGAAAAGTTGACGCTCAACAGTCAAACAGCGTTGCTATGGCTTTGAAACAGAAATGGATACACAGCATTGCCTATTACTACACCAACACCATAGTACTGGCACTCTGAAGTTACTTCTTCCATTTCTTGCAAATACTCAAGTAATGGAGATTCACGGACATTCGGGAGCCGGATTTCTAGTTTCCACCGTCCACTATTGCATTAGTTCACCACCACTGAGTCAAGAACTAGGATATTTTCCCTACTTTAAAAAAAAAAATTAGGTGCTGTACCCTTTGCCGGATGTTGGCGATCACGGTTTCTGACGCGCGACTTTCCTGAGCAGAGGTAGTCGAGGCAGCTTGCCGTTGCGTTCCCCACAGTTTGTTGCCTTAGAGTTTTCCTCCTCTGTGCCGGAGAGTGAGCAGCCACAGTTTGTTTACTATAGCTGCGGGTTTCACAACGTTGAGTAAGCGAACCACGACGTGCACCCGACAGTTCCACCCGATTGACAAGTTGGTGAGCGCTCACGCAACATGTCACAAACTACTTCCGTTTTGAGACTTTTGGCCGATCACATTCCTTTGTGAGTGCTCACCATCTAATCATTTTAAGATAGTGTGTGTGAAGTGATCGCTCACCAGTAGTGTGATTACTGAGTGATGTTCACAAAAGCGCTCACATTCGGCTTCATTGTCAATCGGGGCAATCTTTTAGATCCGTTGGTAACACGCCCTGTGATTGTGATGCCTTGTTCGTTCGAACTGGCGGGGTTGCAGGACGCGTTATCTTCCCACCTCGATTGATACTGTAGTCGCTGTGTTCGCTAGGATGATAGTGGGTTACTCGAATATCATTAGCTTTCCGGCTTTGGTGGGAATCGAGCCGAGACGCAATGATTTCGAAGCCGACCCGTTAACCACTCGGCCACGCAGCGATCTACCCTATTTTACTCGTATAAATTTTTCGTATATACAGCGCCAGTGCCATTGACATGTTATCCTATTGTTATTAATGTGAGAAATTAAGAAAACATGTTTCAGCTTTTCATTAATACTCGAAATCTATTAGTGTGCAGGTTTTTGAGTTTTGTGTGAGAGAGAGAGAGAAGCATTTAGTCCGAACGTCAGCGAGGGCATTCAAAATCAACGAAACGAAAAATCGCGTGTATTCTGAGATCGATAGTAAACACAGATTTACGTGAGCGCTAAGCATAAACTGTAACTAAACTAAACGGATGTCCTACCTGTCTAATCGAGGGAGAAAAAAGAGAGTTGAGTCACAAGATTCATAAGAAGAAGAACGTGGTTTTGAAAAAATTACACACTGGAAGTACAGAAATGCAGGAGGCAAAGGACATTTGTTAGACGCTTACGAGTACATCGTGTTATGCAGAAAATAGCCAGACAGGACAATTTGTACGAAAATGTACATTGGGGAGTGGAGGGTCAGCACAATTGTATTATCGGGAAGAAGAAGTCATTTTTCGCTTATGGGAAAAAGTTTATAAATGCCACCCCCCCCCCGCCCTAACTTGACCTCTTATTTAACACAAGCTCAGAGAATTCATTTTCAGCATGAAATTGCTCTCCCCTGATGCCCCGTGGCAAGCTGGCAAGTCTACTAATTCTCAGTAATCGAAAATAGCTTCGTCCATCAGCATTCTCATTGCAGTATATCTCATACCACAAAGCTGTTTCAAAACTATTTCACATTGTTAGTTATCAAACAAGTATAACATGAAGTCTATCGTGTTTTCGGAAACGTATTTAATAAATTTCCATTCGCAGCTATACAAAAAATGTAAATGAGGACAAGTCAGCAAAAACCTTGATCACTTTTCACTCATCGTTGTGCCTCGAAAATCAGACGCAATTTTCCACTCGACTGATAGAGCATATTATACTGACTTGAGTTGCAGAGCTAACGCATGCCAAGTCTGACACAAAATACAAGAATCCTATCACCAGTTTCTCCACTGCAAATAAACACTCTCTTCTAGAGTTTTTTTTTTTTTTTTTTCCACGAGAGGAATGGATATTATTTTAATATTCTGCGAACTCGTACCCGACCTGGCCCACATATTAACAGAGTTTTACTTTTATTTTTTAAATGAACGTGAAGACTAATGACGAACTGCGAGAGTATTTATATATAATGTAGTTATTTAACGATGATCAAGCAGCGTGTAATGTTTGCATTAATGAATTTCTTAACAAGTCTGTCGAAAGAACAACAATAACAAAAACGTTTTCATGTGGAATACCCTGCCAATAGGAGTGATGGGAATTCGCATGCTAGAGGGAAAAACAAGCTGCGACAGATTAACTAAGTTCAAAAGCATTACGTGCGCGTGAGTACAAAGCTGATGGGACAACAAGAGGATTTAGATAAGTCGATAACCCGGCTGATATATGATTTCACGTCTTGTACAGAAAGCACCATGTATATACTGTATATGTAGGTTCGACGGAGGAGGCGCACGATGGTCCATTTCCAAATGAACTATGTGTGCAGGCTGTGATGAATATCAAAGCTAGATACCTCAAACGAGGGCTGGCAACTGCACCACTGGAAAAAATCTCCAGGTCTAATTATAGCCAGGAAATAAAAGCTGTACTATGTCGAAGAGGGCTGCAACTAACGAGATTACACTTGCGCGCGAAAGCTCCCAAGATGGAAGGATCAAAAATGGTTCAACCATTCTGCTGTATCTAGCAATACAAAAACTTGTCGCGGTTCAAAAATGACCGTCTCGTTGGAAGCTGAACCAAACTTCATCATCAGGGGAAGAAACATTCGGATAGCTATTTTCATGAACGATAGGCTAAAGTACCAGCATGGTGTCTCCTCGCGTCCACGGTCGATGCTGCTTATAACATGGTACGACAGAAGATGATTTGCTATAACCGATGAAATAAAGTAATAACATCTAAACCAATTTCGCCAATGCAAAATAAATGTTCGGACTTCCTTAGTTAAACTCCCCAATTCGTCCACCTTGAACTTTTATGAATCTGATCATTTGAAAGTAGAAGTAAAGCCAAGTTACCCGTTCGTCTTTCAGAGGTCACACAGCACAGACTCCTTGGATATAAGGTCAGTGATCTTGCAAGATGGAAGAATGCTCCGGGTTGCATGAACGGAAAAAGGAACACATTGCTCGATACTCGACGAATTCGATGTGGAGAAGAGACTGCCCACCATCTGTCACCAACGCATACTTCAGTTCTTCGGCCACATAATACGCAGACCGGGCGAGAACCTGGAAAGTTGATATTACAGGGAAAAGAGGAAGGTCGGCGGCCGTGTGGAAGACCAGCAAAAAGATGGTGTGGTGGGACTTGTGGCGATGCACGCATGCCAAAGTGGCCCCTATAACACCGCACTCCCAGCCCCGGAAACTACCCTTCCGAGTATCGCATCAGTAGTCGGAGAGACGCTTTGAGGCCGGGCCCGAGCCTCCATTTCGCCGTGCCGCAACCGGTGCGCGAGTCCTGCAAGGGCCACCATATGGTTCCCTACTGACCGAGGTCCGCACTCGAGCACTCGCCTGGAATTGAGGTCCCCTACAGCCGGACGTGCTTCCTCTTCACTCACCCCTCGCCTCCTCGTCTTGGTCCGTGTGGCGACGTAGACAGGTGGTGACGACGGGGAAGCCCTGCCGGGGGGTCCGTCCACCGAAGAGATAGCTTGATCAGCTCGAAGAAGCAGCGGAAGCACCACCAACTAGGCTGATGAGGGACGCAGAAGATCAGGACCGCTGGAGAGACATGATAAACGCTACGTGATGGATGGATCACCAGCTCTCAGCCATGAGAGGGCGGACAAATGATGATGATATTTTCAACCAAGTTTCAACTTAAGCTTATCCAACGAATTATCAGTGCAGGACTCCGATGTCTATAGCAACGTACCAACTACATCTCACCAAGCACTACTTCTTACGTGTGAAAGCCACGAGTCCATCAGTCACTATATATAGAGTCAAATTGGAAAAGCGCTATATGATCGATCGTTTCGGACTCGAGCGTATTCTTATAACCTGAAAAGTTGCTTAGTCTTACGCAACCTTAGATCTGGCTGTTTCGTCCTTCAGGTATAACAGACAGGAAGTTACACGGGAATCTTTTTACCAGCTCTCGCGTTACATGGCCGTAACACGACCCAAGTTTCTCGACGCGGCTTCGTCAAGCCGTCAAACCCTGAACCAAAATTTCAATCACTCTTCACCCGTAGGTGGGTTCGCGTTCGGCCCTCGGCCGCTGTATAGCTCCGTATGTATCTAATTACAACATTCGCCTGTTGCCCGACACACATATTATACACGGAGCGAGTGTACACGTAAAATAAACAGAAAACCGATTAATGCGGCAACTTGAGTCGGCACCTGAGTCGGCACAGGGGTCAGCATTGTTTATAACCCAGACGGGTATACGTTTACATTACCCGAAGGCAGCGCAGTATTCGTTTCGTGTCGCTAATTTATGACGCGGCCGGCCGGTTTCGACCAACTTTGTGGCCGCGAAAGAACCGACCCGCAAATTGTGAAGCCGACCGAAGATCGTAGTGTCAGTGCGTTGACTCAAAATGAAATTCT
Source organism: Acanthococcus lagerstroemiae (assembly GCA_031841125.1). Lineage (NCBI taxonomy): Eukaryota > Metazoa > Arthropoda > Insecta > Hemiptera > Eriococcidae > Acanthococcus > Acanthococcus lagerstroemiae. Next base: position 33,398,828 of record CM063108.1, on the reverse strand, counting down.
ATTCGGCCCGGAAAAAAGTTGGCACTGAGGTCGAACGGTGGCGTGCCGAGCCGTGCAGGTCATCCGGCTCGAAACGGAAAAATTATTACAGTTTAAACGCCATCGCCCTGCGTAGAACTGGTCCGGCATCCCGACTACCGTAATCGCGGTGGTCGGTGGTCGGCGGTCGTGCTACCGCGGTTATGATACAGCTTGGCTTCTTTGGGATGTCGAAGGTGCAGACTGTAGACGACTCATAACCAATAGCCGGCACGTTTTTGTTGGGATTATAGCTTTTTAGTATTGGAAACGTAAGCAAATTGGTAATCAGGAGTGATGTTTCAGTATACCTTGTGAATTACCTTCCATAGCGCCCTTCTTATGTCCGTGTATTTGTTGCCGTTGCCATGAGAAAGAACATTAGTATCTTCATCTTCCACTTGAACGGGTATGAGGGCTACTTTTCGAAATAAGACAGGATACCGATCTCTAAGTAAAAGTTGTTAAGCCCTCGATGAAGCCCAGCACTTCCCAGCGATCCTAAGATCTGGCGAGATGTTCGTTGAAACCAAGGCCCAGTTCCTGCGAGAGTTCATTCGCTGTATGCAGTGCGTTTCTTTGAAATAATACGTCTTATTAGGTTTCGCTTTCCATCCGAAGACTTCACCGGGATGAAAGAATTAAAATTATTTTTGTTTTAGACAGGCTAAAAACGCTTTCCAGGAACTCCGGGCATACTTGACGCGACGGAACGTACCGTGGTACCTCCGGTTAAGGGTAGTGAAATGCCATATATGGCCGATAATTCTCTACGGAATAGAGACCTGGACCCTAAAAGTCAAATCGATTAATCGAATAAAAGCATGCGAAATGTGGATTCTGAGACGGATGCTGAGAGTAGTCCCTAATGCGGAAGTTCTACGACGAGCTGGTGTTGACAGAGAAATACTGAGCCTAGTCAAGACTCGAAAGTCGGGATACTGATACTTGGTACACATATTCAGAGGAGAAAAGTACTGGCTACCGAGACTGGCAATTACAGGGAAAATTGAAAGTAAAAGAGGCATCGGCAGGAAACAATTGTCCTGGCTGCGGAACCTTCGGCAATGGTGCGGTATCGCGGATGCGGAAACAATATTCAGAATGGCTGAGAAAAACGAATTCCTTGATAGGATACGACGAAGGGATCAATAAACCCCCTATACGCGACGGCGCACGGGATTAGAAGAAGAAGAAGATTGCGACCATCTTCAGTTTTACAAAGAATTATCGTTTCTTCTTTCGTGGATCAGGAACAGCGTCCATTGGGACCTGAAAGTTAAGCCGATAATCAGTTGTCAACAATAGGTTAACTGGTTGGCACATTTTCCAAGAAGCCGGTAGACAATCAACAGCTTTTCTGGATCTGCAAGGCAGGCAACAGCTAATCGATGACCAACGTGCTCAAAATCCTTACAGCTGTGGCCAATAGCACTGCGTTCATTGAGTGACCGAGGTAGACCAGGCGTTATAATTCCTTCGTAACGACACGTGTAACCGTCAACAACCGTTTCCCCGGCTGCGCGGACCGTGTTCCGGATACGTCTGCTGGCTGATCCGAGTCCAAAGTGCGATGATATTTCAATTACTCCGGGGACCCCAGAAGTAGCGGAATGGAGCGCCACTCCAGATTCCGAATGGGATGTTGGGGTACCACCTCGAATCTCAGTTTCGAATTGAGCAGTAGCTTAACGGAGCGTAAGCGGCATTTCGGAAATTTTGTATCTCCCTCGTTCGCGATGTATATCTATTTGCACAACGCCGCCGTGTGTATGAAAGTTGCTAGTGTATCCATATTGAACGCAGACACACACGGAATGTTCGAACAATACTCGCTCGTAATAAACGTCAATTACGGGCCGTGCGTGCGAATACATATATTTGAAAACGTAGGTGTATATCTATCTGCAGATACACGCCACGCCGGGTTTTCGCAATGACCCGCAGCTTGCCGGAAATCCGTATGAGTTCATTATTGACGGCGAGGTGGATCAATGGTTCGCGTTCGGCAGTTCGTTTGGTACACATTATTATTGGCCATATCTGATGATGCCATTCGCCGATGTAAAGTCTCGAAAACAATTTCAAATCACGTTGTTAGTTTCCTCCTGCTGCTGCCGCCCGTTGCATAGGGTGAAGAACTTCGTTAAGAATACTACTTTTTGTGAAACAATCTTGAGATGATGAGGTTCGCCTCGATAGTCCGTATGAGCTCAACGGCCACTAAGATTGGAGCAATGCCCTTAAGTATAGAAATGTGCATTAGTTGTAGGTAGAAGTATAGGTAAAACACGACAGAAGAAGGTTGAGGTCATGAAGGCCGTTGGAAGCTGGCGAGTAAAACACGAAGGAAGACACCTTCAAACTATCCAGAGTATCGCCTATGAGTAGCCGAATTTCAGTGAGAAGCAATACATAGACAGACTTTGAAAGCAAGTGAGAAAGAGGTGAAGGACTAAGAAAGATCATAAATCAGAAAGCTAACCGATGAAGTAATCGAGTTAGGCTCCAGAAACCACATTAGGTGTAAATAACAGCTTTTGAGGTAGTCGGAGAAAGCCAATCTGCCAGCGCATACCTCCGATGCTGTTGAAGATGCAAAAGACGAGCTCATAATTTCTAAAAAATTCAGTGAGGGTGGAGAAGATGGGTCATAAAACGTCAGTAGTTGAGGTGGAAGACGATGCGATCGGTCGTAGCTAAATATATCGAGCTCTAGCTTGGAAGTATGGAAGAGGTCAGTGTGTGAAGACTGAATTACTCGTCGAGTGCAATTTCATGTTCAGCAAGCTAGCGAACAGTATTGTTTCCAGGCGATATAAAAGTGCGGAGTCTTAGGTAAGAGCTGTGAAAGCTAAAACAAATGGCTAGTCCTTTTTCTTGATTTACAACAAGGAGAAGCGTCAAGAGCTCAGGGTTACGAAAGTGATGCAAAAAGTTTTGTTTTCTTCTTCGTATTATTATGAATATCTCCTTTTGAATGTACATTTCTGTATAAATCGTCCTATCTGGCTACTTTCTTACAGTATGATACAAGTGTCTTAGAAACGTCTTTTGTCGTCTGCATGCCTTCCTGCACGTGATCTTTTCTAACCCACACTTTTCTTCTTTTCTTACTCATTGTCCTTTTTCCTCCCTCGATGAGTCAGGCAGGACATCTGTTTAGGTCAGTTACATTTTATGTTTAATGCACACGAGTCTTACTTTTACTATCGATTGTTCAGTACACACGCTTTTTCTGTAAACTGTTGTTTTTTGATTTCGAATGCTCTCGGTCCAGTCCGGACTAAACACTGTCCGAACAATTTCCGGAAACCCCATGGTACAACTGATTTTTGCGGCATCATGGAGCCGGTGTAACAGCCTTTATGTAGTCTGTATGGATCTTGTCACAGTCTTGGCGAGTCTTGAAGTAATCTTGATCTGTCTTACTGAGTGCTAATACTCGTACACTTACGAGTAGTCTGAGTAATGTATCCGACTGAGATTGAAGACTGAGCGAATCTGGTGGAAACTGTAGAAGAAGTGAGAGGGTATGAATAAGCTTGGTCCTGTTAACTTGTTATGGAGACCAAATGAACGAAAGGGTGGAACCAAGGGGGAGGCTAGGGGTTATAGCCCCTCGAAAAAATCGATAACTTTTCAAAATTAATTCATGAAAATAGGCAGGGTGCAAATCAGGTTTTCACCCATGCCCAAGTTTTTTTCCCCTTAATTCTAGCCTTCACCAAAAAAAAAAGTTCTTGTTGCGCCCCTGAATGAATGTATATCTAAAATAAGGGCATTATGTTGTATTTGGGTAGAAATTTGCTGTTTTGCAATTGCGAGGTTTTTTATTCGCAAAATCGTACCAGATGTGAAGAGCTCCGCATAGCGGATGATGAGCTTTCCCAAAGTAGTAGATACGCGTATGTGACAAGAAGACTGTTGGTTTTGATTGCATGCAAATTAAATGAGAAGAAAAGCTTAAGTATTTAATGAGAAGAAGGGCATACGTTACATTTTTAATCATACCGCAACAATGAAAATCACTAACGATGGGGTGTCGTCATCCCTGTTGGCAATGTTGCCATGTCTCACAAAATTTCGTGAGATCTCACTAGTTTTTGAAAAATCCCAGAATTTTCCGCGAACCCGCGAATTTTCACAAAATTCTCTCGAATTTTTTTTACCTCACTAATGAAACCATGCAGCTTGAAGCCGGTTTCCTTATTTTAGTTGTGTTCGTAATCGACACTTATAGTTAACCTAACCCCAATACTTTCGTATACACGTAACATCATCTCAGTGTTAAAAAGTTTCGATTTTTTTTGTTTAAACGAACACAACTTGTAACAATTGCATAGTATTTATTTGATGCGACTGAAACTGAACAGTTTAGTTCTTTAGTTTGGCGCATAAAGAAGTTTAAGCTCCTGTGTATCCATGTGACACAACCAAATTAATGTCATTGTATCTTCCAGGCTTCACCCATTGAGTATCTGATTATTAAAAATAAGTACATACATGTAAAACAAGCTTAAAAAAGGTCCTTTTTAATTTTATAAAATTCCTCGAAAAATTTTGTGATCCCATGAATTTTTTTGGTGAAATCTCAAGAATTTTTATGAAAGGGACCTGACAACACTGCTTGTTGGTGTGGGCGCGGAAATGAGTCGAAAATATCGACTCAGATAAAAAAATTCATACCGGTAAAACTCCTTATCGCTCTCGTTATCGATCTTCTATTCTGTTGCTCGAAATGTGTCAACCGTTCTTTACTCATCTCGAATGTTCAGGATTGTTCGCCACTCTAAATCCTGTATTTAGACACACATTCAAATAAGTCAAGAGAATCTGAACACCACCTGTATAAGTTTTATGAATGTGATAAATTTTAGAGTCATGTAGAAGTATATATGAATCTTAGCAGAAGTTGAGTGAGTTCCATGTTCTACTAAGTTCTTTGAAAGCCTGAAAGAGCCGTCATCTTATATTGAAGTAAGTGTTAAAAAAAAGTTAGAGTGACAGATCCTGAAAGAATCGGAATTTTAATAAGTCACAACGAAGTCAATTATAATCTCAGTATCTTCGTCTTCAGACGCCGTCTCCAATGCCGGACGTTAGCGGTTGCCGTTCTGATGCACAGCTGTCCTGGTAGGTTAGTGGGGGTAGTTTGCCATTGCTTTTCTCACGGTTTTGTTGTGTTAGCGTTTTCGTTCTTTGTGTCGAAGAGTGTGCAATCGTAGTTCGCTTGCTAGCCACGTGTTTCACGACGTTAAATAAGCTGTCCATGGCGGGCACACAACAGTAGCAATCTTTCTGATCTGGTGGTAACACACCCTGCAGTTGTAATGCCTTGTTCGAGTGAACTAGCGGGGGCTATTGGACGCGCTGTTTCCACCTCGATTGATACTGTAGTCGCTGTGTTTTCTAGGATGTTGGTGGGAGTATTCGAATATCACTAGCTTCCCGGCGTTGGTGGGACTCAAACCCGAGACGCAAGGATTGCGAAGTGGGCACATTACCACTTGGCCACACAGCAACTAATCTCAGTGTTGGTAATCTTAATTTGTCTAACGAGTTTTATCATCTTAAAATCCTAGCTCCTTTGTAGATTTAAATAGTGTAATGTGCTCACCTCGCATCTTTGCGACGCTGATTGGATTCTGAGCGTCCGAAAGCTTGTAAACAGGTTTTGTCTCTTTCCCCGGTCCAACGACAAAGCGATCGTAATACTTATCGTAGTGGATAGATAGCGTGTTGTGCAGTTTCCCGCCCCACCATTTCACAGGAATCATGTACGTATTATACCTAGAGAAAATGTTATCATCAGTTTATGAAGGATTGATGATGTGTTGTGTGTGTCTCGTGGGTTACTTACTCAACGTTGTGAGACATTGGGCCAGTTAATGATTAACGGATACATAATTCTTAGTCTCAGGGAAGGAAATAATATAATCAGGGTGTCTAACAGGTCAACTAAGTCAGCTGTAGTCAATTATTTGGAGGAGGGTCAATTAAAGTCAGTTGAAGACAGTTCGTTTGGATAATTTCAAATAATGGTCGATTAAAACAGGAGAAAGAAATCCTGTCAAAAACTGATCAACCACAGATTGATTTCAGTTCGTGAATACAAACTTCCATTTCCGAGAATTTGAGCAAAGTTTTCAGGGATGTGAGGCTTAGCGAATTTGAACATAAAGTTTGTTTCTGAATGTTGGTCATTAGGCCTCGAACAACTGGTGTTGGTATTATTGACTGTCTCTAAAGAATGTGACTTTATTTTGAACAATTTGAGCGTTTCAGTTTTCAACGAATTGTGGCACTGAATGAGAGATATGTGTCAGTTAATGCGAGTAACGAGCAAAGAGAGTTGCGAATTTCTAATAAATGGGATAAAGTGGTCAACGAAAGTCGACTATTTTCATGCTTAAATCTTGATAGACACTCTGGTAAAGTGATAAACCGCGAGGAAAGCAGTGTCGAACTACCCTAGCTAATCTGCCATGAAAGCTGTGTGACTGAAAATCACCCGTTCTCTGCGTCCTGACGTAGAGTGAAAAGAATGAAGAAAAGAAAGGGTGTGTTCTACTCGTAAGTTAGTCCAGATGAGTCTTAACGGAGTCAGAATGAACCCCGAAGAGGCTGGCCCTCACGAGTTATAGCAGTCTACAGGAATTGTAACACAGTCTGAATGAGTCTTGGCAGAGTCTAGTTGAGTTTTGAAAGTATCGAATGAATGGAATGTGATGTGCCAGAACAAGTCCACTAGTCCTAAAAAATGACTCTTACCGAGTACTGATGAGTCATAAAGTTAGTGTAGTTTTCATAACTTTCCTGCGCTCCGGCGCCCCTCCCCTCCTGGAGAAAAATACGGTTCAGAGCAGTAGTACATGACTTGATATACGTAGCAAACCGCTTACCTTCTTGATTTGCTCGTGAACGTAGTCTCATGGCTCAGCAAATTTTGTGAAAAGCATCGAGCTCTTAGCTGAGAAGTCTGCGGTCCCCGCTTTAATTTCAGTGTTCCAGTCTTCGCTCCAAATAAGTGAGTGACGGTTCGTCAGGCTGTTGCCAGTATAATTCTGCGTGGGCCACGAAATCGATCCGCGAACATGAACTTCCTGTAAACTATCTGAATTTCGTATCGAACAAACGCCAACTTATTACTCGACGAACCTATTTCGAATAAACAAACGAGCGAATGAATAGCAGCGGGAAAAGCTGAATTTTTCATAAGATTTTTCCTGGGCTGATTGCGTATAGTTTTGGTGTACTTGGGATACTGAAAGCGTGTGTGCTGCCTATCGAGTACCTTAATGCAAATTGCTTAATTTCGAATTAATGACGGGTAATTTGTGTAACAAGACCGTTTATATTTCGCTTGTACACGCGATCAAGAAGGAAACTTTTCGTGGTGCAAACTTTACAAATGAGAAATGACGGCTTCTTTCTTTTTCATTGGATGACAGCTAAAGCTATGTATAATGTAATGTACAGGTACAAAATGTGTAGTTACTTCGGGCACGTTCTTCTATTGAAAGCGGTATCAATGAATGGTTCTTGTGTACAGGAAACACCGTGTAATGGTGCGGCAAGTGTGAGTAATATTCACTAATACCGGTGGACAAGTTGAATGCAAATTTAACAACGACCGTAATTCGTGCATTCAATTATCTACTCGTATAATTATTCCCATGACGTGTATTTAGAGGGTTTTTCGTTTCTGCATCTCTCTTTTCTCTTCTTTTTCTTTTCTGTTTTCTTTCTTGGAATGGAGTATTCAAATCTAATTTCCCCAGCGAACTGGCCGAGTGTACGTGGGTCATCCTCCAGAAAGTGAGGATATTATGGTTGCTTTTCCTCTATAATAGTTTATATATGTAGTAGAGGAAATTCAACTAATTTACAGAGCAGAAGCATCAAAATCTAGGGACGAGGGACGACTTTTTGTCCTCGACAGATAGACATCTTGTCCATGGCGAAAGCACTCATGTCTACTACTGCGAACAAAACAGCTTCAAGAATTTCCATTTCTAGGGAATTTCTGAAAATTATGCTATCGCATGACAATGACTACGACCTGGTACCTGAATCGTATTTCGGGATCAAAATTGTAGCAGTATAGCCATATGTTTTGCTGAAAAATGTATAAGGCACATATCTGTACTCCCGTCAAAGACTGACTACAGCAATGGACTGAAAACTCGGGTTACAGAACTTTACGCCATCTCTTCTAGAAATTTGAAATTACTGACAGCACATTGAACTTCTTAACATACACTTCCCATCTTTTAAAACAATAATACCATTTTATTGGGGAAAAACAACTTGAAAAAATTTAACAGGTATTAGACAAGATGATGACGTCCACGACGATGGACACCTCCCTATGCTTCTTTCATTCAAAAGATGGTAATTGTCGTGTCTGATGAATTGTATTGCTGGAATTTGTTGCTGATGTTATTGTGTAACCCAAAATAACCCCCTCCAAAAAAATGAAAGTTAGAAATTAAAATTTGCTGGTAACAAAATGTTCTCGGTTTCTGAAGAATGCCCCACATGTGCCGGGCGACTTCAGTTCGCAGTATGATATGACAATAAGGGTAACTGTTGAACTTCTGATCTCGATTCGGTATACATGGTAGGCAGTACGTTCGCATATTACTCGTCTATATTTAGGTTTAATTTTTACATCTGTTTATGATACGGTATCGGTCTTTTACGTCACGATGTACTTATCTTATCGCAGATTAAAATGCATAATATTATGATAAGTTATCAATTAATTGGTTCGACCTCGTGTATCGGGTGTTGAAAAATTAAACGATCGGCCGGATGGACGATAGATAAATCAAGAGCCGGTCGTGTGTGAATACGAATCAGTATAATCGATGATTAGGTCGATGGACTCGCATTAATTAGAAACGAACATTTGCGTCGCTGTATTGAGACGATATAAATACATGGTGTATGAGGTACAGCGTAGTACGTAAATGTCTTAGGACTTATTTAGCTGGCGACGGCCGCTGAGCTTGCTGGACGTGACAAGTGATTCCAGTCGTGAAATCAATCCAATCGTGGCTGAATGCGGGATGAAAGGAAGTAGATTATCTGGAGATCGCTGTACTCTCGCCAATTGGAATTCCTACGGGGTTCTTCAGTTGCAACCGGCCTATCTAAGAATTCTGTTGACCAACTACGTCCTGGAAGCAGGACATTCTAAACGCATCTCGAACGATTTTCATTGCTTATCTGTGTCAGTTGAAAAATATACCCATTTTTCTGTCGGACATTGAGAAGCACTGATTCTTTCCACATGAGCTACATCGATATTGCATTTTCACTTCGCAAATAAATTGGATAACTGATAAATAAGTTGGCTATTTTTACTTCATCCGAGACAATCTCTTCACTCCTCTCTGCTTTTTATCGGTTGAATGTCTCGTATTATGGCATAATGGTGCACTAACGATGCCGCCGTATAACGTTATGATTGTGTTAAAAATCAAGTTTTCCTTCAACTTCATTCCTCCGTCAGAATCCATCAGCGTTGACGTATATTCGATGGCCGATTTTTGATGAGCTGTGTATGCACGATGGCTACAGAAATGAAATTACTTAAAAAGTGATTTTCTTATAAGCAGATAAGTTCAAAATTTGACGTCGTGAGTTATCAGTGTCATTTGATAAAGCCGACCAGTCCTGACAATCTTATCAAATCGCCGAGATGCATTTTTACCGAGGTATTCCTGTTCAAAATCACCACCACTCGTAACAATCATGTATTTTCTAGGCAGTTTTTTGTATTTATTGAAAAATTAATTTTTTAGACATTTATCCGCTCGGCAAATTATTTTTTGATTCTGCAGTTAAGCTGCTTAACTGTTACTCCACTAATATCACGTGACTGGTGGAATACACAGAACATCTTTTTCAAATTTCTTAAACTCACTAGCATTGTGCGAACAAACGTAAAGGCCTCACGAGGTTCCTGTGTATATGTGTGTCCTCCCATATGTGTTAGCCTAGCACCGCCGAAATTTACGGGCTCCGGTGGCTTCCTAACAATTTGGTTTCTGAAATATTATCTTAAGGATATCTATGAAGTAGGGAGAGGGTTTTCACGTCACTTTTCATCAATTTTCGCCAATTCTAGCGAGGATATCGACTTCAAGTTTTTTCTTTTCAATCTGAATTTCCTCACGTAGAAGAGACGAGCTGGTTAGTAATATGTTGGGAAATGTTCTACGGTAAAGGAGGAATATCAACCATCCGTGCAATAGCTGATAGATTCCGAATCAGTGCAGCCAACCTACCTCAAATTTCAGAAGATTCCAGGTAATTTTGGGAAATCTTCTAAATCTCTCCTGGAATTTCAAAAATCGAATTCTTGAATTTTCGGCATGTTCACAGCATGGTTTTGGTTAGGTCTCCTGAAAGTCTTTGATCAAGTCTTCTGAAATCTTTGGTAAATCTCAAAATCTCCGGAAAATTTTCGAACTACTTTGTAGATTTACTGGAAATCTGATTTTTTTACGATGTCTCAAATTTTTCTGTATTTTTCTGTAAATTTCATCCGAGTGATCGTGAAGTTTCTTCAGCCTGGGTTGGCAACGCTGTTCCGAACAAAGAGTTGCCATATAAAATTTCCTTGGAACTATGTTGTCTGGATTGTATGAGAGGGGGTCTCATCCCAAATATTTTCCAAAATGAAAAATCATTGCCGCATCAACCCTTAGCTGGGAAAAAGTTTATGTTTTTTTTTTTTTTCTATTAATTTCAAGATTTTTCGTAAATTGGTCAAGTCAGATTTTCAATTTTAGGGTGTCTAACGGTCATTTGTCATTTAAAGCCATTATTTATTTTGAAAGATGTCACTTAGGTCATTTGAAGTCATTTACTCGTATTTTCAATCATGTTCATTTAAAAATTTAAAAATCAGCGAATTATACCTTGAAAGAGAGAACAAAGAATTCAGAATCGGAAAATTCTGTTATGTATAATGACCAGGGCTGCAGTTTTTATGCGAATGTGTATTTCTGTCTATGGCGTATATTCGAGAAGTTTTAAATGATCTTCACGAATCACAGAATTCTGAGTCAAGTGAGCAGTACTTTATTTTGTACATTTCGCATATTTTGGCATTTACTGCATATTTTTCAATATTTTTTTTCTAAAGAGTGATTTTTCTAGATTTTAACTCAACAATACATACTAAAAATAATTCCGGACTCAAAAAAAAAAAACAAAAAAAAAACTTGAAAGGCTTAATAATTAATGAATCAGGAGAAAAGCTTTTAGAAAAATCTGTACTTTTATATGTGAGATACCCTTTTTCTTGCTTGCATCATATTCTTCAGTAATTTATTGTTTACTTATTAACTTATTTATTTAATATTACTGCCCCCTCCTACGGCCAAGACTAACCAGATTAGGAGGGGATAACGTACAGGGTTTTGCGATTTTCCTACTAATAAATGAGTAATAGGAGGGGGGGGGGGCTGGGAAAATGATGGGCGATAATCTGCCTGGAGGACTGAAGGGAAGGGTACCCTGAAAATACTGAAAGCAAATGGAAAATATGGGGGAAGAAAAAAATTACAATGAAAATGACAAAGAAGAGGAACGTTAGAGTGCAGGGAAACGGAGAGAGGGAGGAAGTCAATGATACCAAACCGGGTCAGTGGCCGATAAATGCTTCTGAATGTCGTTACTACTTGTAAATGTTTCACGATTCATAAGGCAAATATTCCTCTGCATTTGCTCTAGCTACCTCATTGTAAAGACGGAGTATGCCGTAGAGGCCGAAGTTGCATCCCTTTGGGCAGGCCCGTAGCCAAGGGGATGCAAGGGTAAGCTCCGCTCACCCTAGGCACCCCGTGAGCTCCCCCTGGTAAAATACCGAAAATTCTTATTTTTTTACTTAGAAAAAAAAGAAGAAGAAGAAGTTTATTAATGTCGTATTCATCTGGCCTTTGTTTTTAAAATATTCAGACTGCAGGCAAATTACAAAATTTGTTCTTAAAATATTCATAAGCGTACTTATACTTATGGACATTATTTGATAGGTACCTACCTATTATGAAAAATTAACTAAACTTATGGACCATTTAAAACTCTAAAACTTGAAGGCAGTTGTGCGATTGCTATGCGCCGCGGATGCCAAAATTGCAAAAAATGACAAATAATATTGGTCATCAAACACGTCCGCTTGAAAGGGAACCAGGTACGTCTACATGTAACACCTCATTGAACTCAATGATCGCGGCTACTGAAACTAAGACTTATACCGCTGCAGCTGTTGGTGGAGGTGGGCCCATATCAACGTCAACTTCTTCATCCGTTTCAAAGCCATCTCCAAGTACAACATGTTCGAAATGGACTTTGTCAGAAATTAATCGAATTATTCTTACAAGTATCCGAAAACAAATGACCGTAGTTTTCGAAGTCGATGATTCCAGGTTTTCGACTGGCTGGAATATAACCCTGAGAAGGATGCAGCATTCTGTTATGCTTGTCTGCTTTTGGTTTTCATGAAAGTAAAGAAACTACTTTTTCTAAAACTGGTTTCAAAAATTGATCAAAAGCTTTTGGAAAAGATGCCGGTTTTCATAAACATGAAATAAACGAAGCCCATAAGATTAATGCACCAAAGTGGATAGATCAATGCAGTCGTATGAAGTAGAATACACAAATTTCTACTCTCGTTTACGATTCGGTTTTAGAAAAACATCAACATTATGTTTCCTGTATTTTTGAAATCATTCGATTCCTCCTTTCCTGTGAATTACCTTTTCGCGGGACATATTTGTAAATTATTGAAACACATTCAAAATTCGGTATTTTTCAAGATTTCTCTGCTTACACTGTACAGAAGGATGTAAAATTAGGCGAGTGCGTGAAAATTATACCAGAAAAAGCCTCCTATTTATCCCCAGAAATTCAAAATGAGATCATATCAATGATGGCTTCTGCTGTTAGAGAAGTGTTTCAGAAATTGTTAACGCTGCTGATGTTCCATTTTATACAGTTATGGTAGATGGTACTAGAGACAAGTATAATCAGGAAGCAATTTCCTTTTGCCTACGATATGTTAAAGATGGAGTTCCTACCAAAAATTTGTTAGCTAGTAGTTTGAAGGCTGATTATTGCGTGCAGTTAATTTGGGATGTACTTGGAAACAATGGTCTAAGTCACAACCGCCTATTGAGTCAGAGTGATGGCGCCAGTGTTATGAGTAGGGTTCGTGGAGGCTCAAATCAAGTTTTTTGGCCTAAACTGGTCAATCTATCTGCTCCCCCAAACCCAAAGCTAAGATCCTAGCTATGGCGCTGCCTTTAGGGCAGCAGAAACAGCATTGCCTCTGCTATTGAACGTTGGAATTCGGAAATTTATAGTACCTAAAAGTTCACTATCCTTGACTCTTTAATTAATAATGCCCCACAAGAATAACATAGCTAATAATTTTCGTCTAGTACTCGGACTCATCACCTCAAACCCCTGCAATGGTTCAGTATATTTCAGATTGTATGGGTAATATGTAAACAGATCATAATATGTGGCAGTTTCTATAAAAAGGGGTAACTTTGTCGATTGATGGAAGTCTCAGAAAACGCGAAAAAAGAAAAACAAAATTTTTTGGTCAAAAAAATCAATTTTGAGATATTGGTTGATTTCTATAGGAAAAACATCGCAATAATGAAGAAATAAAATTTGGGGGTGTGAGAGAGAAGAGGGAGGGACAGAAAGAGAATTATGAAAGAGAATGAGAAAAGAAAGCGAATGTCTCTGTCGCTTCTTCGCGAGTTTTCGGAGCTCACGAATAAATCCGATGTTCTGAGTTGTTACCACGTAGAAGAGCGAAAAATCACCTTTCCAACAAGCCCTCGTCGAGGCTGGTAACGTGACTTCCCGGCGAGTTACGGCCGCTTGAAGGAGTGGGAGAAAAAGGTGTGTCTAACTTTAGACACGTTTTTCTCGAAAACGTGTTTTCGCGCGTTCTTGTTACACTCATCTTTGACCGCTTGTATCTCCGCAAAGAAAAACACTACAGATCTTGCCGATAGCTCCTTGGAACGGGTATTCACTCCTCTATTACGTACTATCCATAACTCAAAATTCGTCGGATCGACAAAGTTACCCCTTTTTATATTTGTAGAAACTGCCACATATAAATATTTTAAAAATGTTTTTTTGGATTTTTTGGATTTTTTCAATTTTGCCCTTATTGTGTGGCTCCCAGATAATTGGGCCAAATTCCAAGATTGATCTTATCAAAGCAAAAAATAATAGTTTCTTAGTTTCATATTTCTTGTAATTAACGCTGTTTCTTTTGATAAAATCGGCTATTCTTTTACATTTTAAGGTGATGAGGTCTATGTGTCTGGAAAATGATAATTTGCTATCCAGTATTACACCCAGGTCCTTTACTTCCTGAATGCGATAGAACAATGTTGTTTCAGCGTTTAATAACATGTTTCCAGATTAGATCACCAGGAGTGCTAGCTGTAGTCACTAGGGGTGGTCCATATTTGTACCTTGGTTCATAATTTATCTTACCTTTTCCTCTAGCTTTTTTATTGGCGGAACTAGTCCATGAAGAAATTTACTTCGCTCTAGTTTGGTGGCGAATAATAGTTCAAATTTGCTCACGAGCCGTCGAATGCCACAGCTTGAAATTTTTCGTCAGCGCGCGCATTTTGCTTTCTTTCACGCAGGTATTTAGTGCGCGGTTGTCGCAGATAACCACATAACTTGACCGGTTGTTGGTTGTCGGTCGGCGTTAACATGTGGATTTTTACAGCAAGGTAGATTTATATCAATATACACTGGCGTACGATAACGGAGGTACATATAGGTATAAATAGGAAAGACGCTATTAAAAATATTTAATAGGAGAGGATGCGAGGGTGTTCGAACCGGATTCTAGCAAGAACCCCGCTGTTTGTCCGTTTGTTCGCGGCGAATGTAATGCGCAGGGGATACCTTAGTGTGTGCTTCCATTCGGGTACCTATAAGCTGGCTGTCGAGAGTGTCTCCTCTTGAACAGATGTGTTAGTTCGGCACCAGAGTTGATCGTTCTCGTCTTCGTCCTCCGGGATTGTGTTTTAAGTATCCTGTGTGTAGCTGGCGCGATAAAAGGATACGCTGTATAGCCGGAAGATTTGACCGAGTTTGTGGAATTGGTGTACCGCAGGGTCTTCGGGGATTTGGCGGAACCGCGGTGGTGAGTCCGGGCGGGAATGAGAAGCCCACTGTGTCCAAATTTTCGGCATACCCAAAATATCGAAAAAGACTGCTGGAAATCGGCGGCTTGTGGGCTGAGAAAGCGAAACGACTTTTTTCCAGTTTCCTATGTACGTATTATATAGACGAGTGTGTGTGTGTGTGTGTGTGTGTGCATGTATGGATACGGCATAGTAGCTCACATCTATACATCTATCTACCTAACGAGAAAAATGTAAATGCCTAACTACGCCATAATGATCCATTGTTTGGCCACAGGTCGACTGTGCCGGTTGAATTCGAATTTCCTTCGTTGATTAACTGTATTCAGAGGCGTAAAAATGCGTGGAAATGAAATAATTGTGTACGATTTTTTTTTTTTTTTTCTCGAAAAACGGGCGGTCGATTGGAGAGGGTTTGCCATTAAAGTTGTGTAGTTGGTGGGTATAAAGCATCGAAGAATGGTCGGTCGTGTCGAAAGATACGCGGCGTTATTTTCGCACGTTGTGAAACCTCCGCGATGATGCTGTTTGATAGTAATTATTGGGTTATTGTCATCGCCGTGACTGTCGTTACTAGTTGCGGTTGGCTGGATTCGAAACGTCGTTTTGACGGCACCTGATGTACCTGTATGCGTTTCTGCTTTGTGCGGCCCAGCGGACTGGCATGGCGGAGGTCAGTGGCGGGCAGTCTGAAAACAGTTGCGAGGAAGACATCTTGAAATCATGTTTCGTCGACAAATCGTCTGGAAGCAGATAGAAGAAAGGAATACGTTTTGTGGTGTTGGAACGTACCACGACGTAATGGTATGAACTCCTCGACCAGACCTGCTGTTTTGCTAGTAGATGGAAAAATATGTAAAGCAGTTGTAGAGCGTGTCAGATTTACTTGGTGATTCTGTTTCCTTGCTCTTTTTAAACGCTGAATGTGTGAAGTAGTTGGGAAGCATCCGTGGCGGCGAATGTTCCCATTCGAACATTCTCGGGTAGTGGTGATCAGTTGTTCCGCCATGCGAAACAAGAACGAACCTAATCCAGTTGTTACTAAAATCTTTCATCTTGTCAGGGAGGATTTGGCTACTCTTCCCGCTATTCAGACCGCAAGGCATAACTCAACTGGACCGTTTCAGTCGAATTCGTATCGGAGTTTGAGCAGCTAGTCGCGTTAACCAATGAGCCGAAGAGTGGCTTGATGACCGCTTTATTCTTTATTCCTGTACGTAAGATACTGAGAACTATCCAGAGACATGCTCTATTTGGAGCTATACACTAGAATATATGAACTTCTGCAGGAATAGAGGACTGTGATTATGAGTTCGTTTCATAACTCATTGAATAGTAGCTCAGATGAACAAGGAGATGAATATCTATTGGAATGAAGAAAACAATGCTAGCAGATCGCTCTCCGACTCACTGAATTGCCAATGCGTTCGACAAGCAAGAGCAAAAAATCTGAGTATTTCACTACCGTAGTCGTAGCCGAGTGTATCATCCTCCAAGCTTGTAACTCAGCGATTTTATTGCATCAACTATTTTTAAAGTAGGTACAGCTAGTTTCCGAGTGTCCGTTCAGAAATCATTGATGCTGAAGCAGACGCCCAGATCGACTTAACATGAAGTCCAGTTCAGGGGACACCACATTCAAACAGTGATATGTTTCTGATTCTTTCCTTTCCATCCATGTCGTTTACAGTGGCTGTGTCTGCGTACCTACATATGTTCTCTTGAACTGGAAAAGTTGGACAAAAATGTTGATGTTCTATTTCCCTTACTGTGCGACGAACATACTTTCTCTGGAAGTACACAATTCGGACAAAAATGTTGATGTTCCTCTTTCCTCACAAATTAAAGCGATCTCTCTGGAGTGACGGGTTCGGAGGAAATGCGGGAAGTGCAACCGCCCTCTCGACAGTTTTGATACCATTCTGGGAGCAGGGAGTGTTTCAGCAAGAGGCCTGGTCTAGTCATAACGAAGCCTACATAAGTCTTAACCGAATGTGTATTGATTCTATTCAGACTCTGAATAAGTTCTAACGAAGTTTAAATGAGTTCTACCTGATTTAACACGGCTTCCAGAAGTCTTGTCACAATCTTGCGAGCCGTAACACCGTCTAATGCATTAATGAGTGTCCATGCAGTCTGAATAACGAATGTGAACGTGTTAAGATGAAACTGAAGAGACTGAACGAGCCTGTCGGAAAGACTGTATAAGAAATCGGAGAATGTGAGTAAGTCCTGTAACTAAGTCCAAATGGGTCTTGTAGGGAATATGAACATCTGAATAAGTTCTACGGACTTTTGTGAGTTTTAAAGAGTCCTCCGAATGATTCTTATGGGAGCCTGAAGAGCCCCGTAGAGAGAAAAAGAGGGCCTGGGGGATTTTCCACGGACCCCCCTCCTTCCAGTTCACTTTTTTCTTTTGTCAGATGGGAAAAAATTATAGGCTACGGGATAAGAGGTCTCTTTCATGGCGTAAGGAGTGATTGCTGATTTGATGTACAATATGATGTAGCCGTAAGTGTTGAAATTCAGGTCTTTTAAAAGTATCGAGCCCTCCTGAAAGTCTGGACCCGGGGTATTTTCCCACTTTCCCCTCTCCCTTTCGACAAGGTTGAGCCTGAATGGGTCTTGACGGAGTTGAAGCCAGTTTCAGTAGCTTTAATACAGTTCAATGAACCTTATCACAGTTTTAGCGAGCTTTACCGACAATCTAATCACTTTAATGAGTGTTAATATGGGTATGAACGCGTCAAACTGAGTCAGAACGAATATGACTTACAGATTGTATAAGACGTCAAAGAGTACGAATAAGTTTGCACGAGTTGCAACCGAGTCCGCATGTGTTTTAAAAGAAGTTGAGTAGATTTTAAATGAGTTCTAGGACTCTGACAAATTTTGAAGAGTCCTCTAAATGATTCTTATCAGAGCTTGAATAAATCTTAATGGGGTTTAAATGAATTGTAACAGTTTTTACTTAGCTGGAAAGAATGTTGTTATCCGAGTCTTAATGTAGTCTAAATGAATCTAAATGAAACTGGCGAGTATGGACGCGGTTTGACGGATGTTGCTTTAGAGATCACCTCTCCAACTTCAAAGTGTTATAACAAAGCCGGTAGAGAGCGTCAGGGTTCCATTTTTATCAGCCTTGTAGTAGAAGTCTATGGCTTTCATCTGTGATGTTATCAGAGTGATTTGATAATTTGCGTTGAAGTTATGGTCTGTGGAAAAAAGTCGTCAGTTCGCGGGTTGATCGGTACATTATACATACGTTTGAAAACTACTGAAACCCGAAAATCGAAATGGTGACTACTTACGCTAATCTTTTGCAGGTTTCTTTGCATAAATGTTGAAAGTTGATGTTTAGGAACATATTTTACATAATATATTATTTATCAACTTCCAAGTTTCTGAGCGCGGGTCCAGGGAATGAACTGAAAATCTCCTACCTTAAATCCGCGCCGTATTCCATAACTATTATACATTCCGTGATTCCGATGAGTTCTAAGGATCATTTCAGAGTTGTGCAACGGTTTTTATAATGAATATTCGTCTTTTTCGAGAAAAAAAAATGACTAACAATAAGCGCTAATTTTCATAATACCTAATTTTCAAGGCAATAGAAGAGGATTCTTTTTAGATACCAATTGGTGACCGACCAATAATTGACATTTCTCAACCAATTTACTAAAATTCACCAAAAGAAGAGTATACGATTATGTTTCGTGCGCTATCCTGGAATATATTTTGTAAGGTATATACTATCATACAATGCGATGAAGATTGAGAAATCTCATCTGACCAATAACAGGTACGCGTGCCAAACATTGGTCATAGGACCACCCTTAGACAGCTGTGCGTACAACCCCTATGGGCTGTAACAACTTCATCTTCACATAATATGTTCTAGTTGAAAGATGGAACTACCGATTGTCCAAAACAACTGTTTCCCTTTATACATTTACAGTGGGGTGAGGACCCTCTGAAAACCTGACCAATAACTGGCATTTTACCTTAAATTCTTACTGTCTGAATGAGCCCTCTGAATATCTGAATGAATCTCAAAGAGTCAGAATAGAACTTAGACGAGGCCGAACTTCGTTTGAATCCATCCTAACTCAACCAGAAAGAGTCAGTGCGAGTCTTATTTCCTATCTTATGCGTGTGAATGGTTCGGGAGTTTCAATATGGTCTGAATGAATCTTAACAAAGTCATAATGCGTTAACGAGTCTCATCTTAACAAAGTTAGAACGCGTCTTAGCAAGTTTCAGAGGGGTCTGAATGAGTCTGAGCCGCGTCAGATATGAGTCTTAGTCAAATTTGAATGAGTCTCTTAAGAGTCCTAAGTTCCCACTATTCTTTTTACGGCTTTCTGATGTCACCGTTGAGCGTTCATCTCTGTTCATGCCTTTTTTATGACCTTTTCACACATCATATAAACTTAATTAAAATTATGTACTTCATCGCCCCTCCCACGTCGCGGTCATTAACTTGTGCTTGTTTTTGCCTTCTGACCGGAATCTCTCGGCGTCGTTGGAAGCCATTTTCTTATAGCCGGGTTAATTAAGGAGCATACAGATAAGTGTTTGCTTTCACGGTTCCGAGTTGCCCGACAAAATTGAAAACCGCCGAAATTGATAATTTCGGAATGTCGATTACGCCGACAGGATGTTCTCTCATTCTGCATCCCTCCAGGAATGCTTTCGATCTTCCGAGATGGTGGTGTGTGGCACGACGACGCTGTTTTCACTGTCATCGTTCGATTGTATTCTGGCTGGAGGCCGAGCTGTGGGACGAAGGGCGAAGCCTTTTCAGTATTTTGTGTGTGTGCCTCGAGGTCGTGGGTTTACAACCTCTTACGGATTCGTCGAGATACGCAAACAATAAGAACGTGAATGGGAAAATGTAGAAACGAGAAGTGAAACAAAGATTTCGGCGGATTCCGGTATAATTTGTACAAAGGTCTGATTTAATCGCGAGGAGATGACAAAAGACGCGAAGGTATGGTCGATCCTACATGTATGGACGTATGGACTTGCATGGTGTACCTACTGGTGTGGGGTTTTTCGAACGAGGGTGAGACCAGAGGGGATTTATTCATTTCTATTTATGGAACCGATCAAGTGAGACTGTTGGACGATTGAAAAGGCTCGACGCGACGATTGTCCGAGATACACGCGAACCGGGAAGACGAAAGCTCGAAAACGGTAATTAATTATATCAGCGCGCAAATACGGATATTATATAGATGAGTGTGTGTTTACACACAGATATAATATCCACTTGATGCGCATTCAGCGAGCAAAATATTATTCACTCCTCGTTAAAAATAAATATCGTCCCGTCCCGTTCGCGTTCCGTCCCGTCCTGTCCCTATGAACTCACAAAACGGAGAATAAACGAAATTACCGCGCTCGAAAGCTGCCGTAGTGCCGTGTAATACTTTCCACACATCACTTCTACTTTCTGTATAAATGTTCATTGCCGCGTGGTAATTAATAATTAAAACGATGTACGATCGACGAAATTTAATTAACTAAATTAATTATTTAATTTAATTAGCGTCGGGCGCGATGGTTATTGGATTTTAATTAGTATTCCGGCCTTCCAGGTTGTGCTTACACGCTTCGCTCTGTTATTTTCTCCCACGATGAATGTATGTACTTGTCTGCGTACAGAAACGTATCCGGGTCGCGTAAACGCGATATATCGGAAATGCGATGCGTGCGAAGTGCTTATCGCACCGATGAGGCGGGAACTTTGCGGTGGGTGGGGATGACTGCCAACTTACTACGCATCAGTGTTCGAGAAGTCGCTGTAAAGTCAAGTGGTGAAGCGCCCGTCTCGCATTCTTGCTTCCCGACTTGCCACCCATGTACACGCACCTCTTCGGCATGGAGAAGGAAATGATCTCCATGATGCAACTAACCGTGGGAAAAACCATGACCAACTCCCCCCATCTCTTAATGTGCCCTGATATGTTCAGCATTATTATAGTATTTATGATGATGGAGAAGATATGTCATGGAACTAGGGAGTATCCCTTCTAGGGGCGTTACTCAGGAATAGTTGGCAGCAGACGACTCGGTAAATAAAGCATAGTAACAGAACGACAATGGTGTTCTAAGTTGATTCAACAATAGAGCCCTCCTCCGCGGCTGGTATACTCGGCGTCCCATTCCCGTCGTCAATGGATGGCTCGCCTTTATGATATGGTTGTGGATGAAGGATAAAACTTTACTGATTCATGAGACTGCAGGTCTGAAAACAGCCTACAGGAATTGATGACGTGATCTGGCATCTGATTTGCAGATCCACTCAATGGAAACACGCCAGACTGCCCAATTATATGAAAAATTGATTTACGAAAGGCTAGATTCGTCAGGAAATCGCCTGTTGAGATATGCCTTCGAGTGGAGTGAATTCTTAGCCACATTGGAAACATATCAAAGTGCTCGGCTGTATGGACCTATAACTCTACCAAGGACTGTGGGTATTCGTCTGGAATTTGTCTGTTGAGATATGTCTCCTAACGAAGTGAATGCTTAGCTTCACTGGAAACACATCAAGCTGCCCGGCTACAGTCTGGTCCAGTTAACAAACATAATTTTTTCACGGCGCTGATAATGTGTTCTTGAACTTGTCCTTCCCCTTCAACTTCACAATGCCCATTATCGATGTGTATTGCGGGTTGCAAATTATGTTTCTTAACTGGACCAGACTATATAGAACGTTCTTACTCGGGCTGGTCGAGGTAGTGGCGCGCTGTCATCACAAACTTGTAGGAGTGATCATGTGGGAATATCCGATATTAACATACGTACATAATTTCTAGAGAATATCTGAAAAATGAAAGAGTTTTTCAAAAAAAATGAAGAGAACCAAATTGATAGAGGTTGAAATTTCCTTTCAAAAGAGTCCATTTTCATTTCAATCAGGGCAATTTTCTAAAATGATCACTTTTACAGTAGTTCATCTTTTCCACGCTTTGAAATTGTAGAACGCGACTCTTTCGCGCTCTCAGTCCGAACAATGGATCTACCTAGGACTACATTCATCATGAAATTGCCTGTTGAGATATGTCTTTTGGCAAAGTGAATGATTAGCTGTATTGGAAGCACATCAAACTGCCTGGCTATATAGAATTTATTTATAATGGATTCTAATCTACTTAGGACTACACTCATCATGAAGTTGCTTGTTATGTTTCCTGGCGAAGTGAATGTTCAGCCGCATTTGAAACAAATCAAACTGCCCGGCTATATAGAGCGTTTTTATAATGGATCTATATATGACTACACGCGTCATGAAATTGCTTATTATGCCTGTTGTGTTTCTTGGTGAATGAATGATTAGCCGCGTTGGAAACATATCAAACTGCCTGGCTGTATAGAACATTCTTATGATGGATATACTGTAGATTACACTCATCATGAAATGGCCTATTGAGATATGTCTTTTGGTAAAATGAATGATTAGCTGTATTGGAAGCACATCAAACTGCTTGGCTATATAGAACTTCTTTATAATGCATCCGGATTCACTTAGGACTACACTCGTCATGAAATTGCTTGTTATGTCTCCTGGCGAAGTGAATATTTAGCCGTATTGGAAACCATCAAACTGCCCGGATATATAGAACATTCATATAATGGATTTACCGAGAACTACACTCGTCATGAAATTGCCTGCTGACATATGCCACCTGGCCGAGGGAATACGTACCACACAGTTCAGCATAGCAGACAGCAGACCATCGCGTCCTTGTTATGGCCATAGCAAGGAGCTGAGTTTCCTTGGAGTATCATGAAGAAATCGAATCGTAACATGCAAGTTTACTTCAACATATAGAGGTGTTAATCTTTTAGGTATCTTAGAATCGCAGTTTTCTGTGCAGCAGCCTTTTCTCCAACTCTTTCCGTTTTTGTATCTTTCTGCATATCTGTTTCTTTGCCTTTGTTCCTGTCAAGTGCCTGTCTCTACGTGCCACCTTTCCTTTCCATCTTGAAAACAAAACAAGAGTTTAGATCCGGAAACCAATATCTTATGTCTTTAAATTAACCTCTGACATGCCCTGTTCGATTGTGAGGCCTGGGGGTAGGAGAGGCACGGGACGGCAATGGCGATCGATACCGGCGGCAACACAAGCAATAGCGATGGTGTGATCGGCCGTCTTGCGCCGGATACCTTGGTTTCGGATGCTGAAGAGTGGACGCGGATGGAACCGGGTGTCGGCCTTTGTCCCTTTGTCTTGACCATCATAAAGAAGAAGATGCAGACAGAGTGGTCGGGGTAGATGGCCGACGAACAAAGCTCGGATCACACTAGACGCAACGACTCTGTACCATTCCAGAGCTGTTGCAGCTGCTGCGAACCCCCTAGCAGGGCTCACCGCGCTGTCACCACCCTCCTGCGTCACCTCACGAACCAAGATAAGGAGGTGAGGGTGAAGCGCGTCCGGCTGTGGTGCACCCGAATTCCAGGTTAACGTTGGGTGAGCGTTGCCTCGGTGAGTAGGTTGTCCCATAGTGGCCCTGGCAGGACTGTGCGAATCCGAAGCGGAGAGGCCAACTCAGTGCGTCCTTCTGATCACTGATGCAATACTCGAAAGTGTAGTTTCCGGGGCCAAGGGTGCGTACTCTGGGGAGCCCATTTGGCGTGCGTGCATCGACATACGCTCCACCAAATGAGGTATTGTGTTCTTCATTGTGAAATTTTTCTTGGTGAAAACGGTGTCATGTCTTGATTGTACGCTTTACGATTTGTTTCTCATTGATTCTTGATTGAAGATCAGTATAGCTTGATCTTCGATTGTAGTTATGCGATGTTCCATTGCAAGCGAACCAGAAAGGACATTAACGTAATTGAAGGCGTATTTCCTCGATGATGCGAGATTGGTTGCGAACGGCTCGTTATTTCTTTTTTACGAGCCTTTATTCTTAGTTTGATTTTTGACGAGATTAGATAAATAATTTTCGTCCGGTTTTGGTCAGCATTCGTGCTCGTAAGAGAAATGGAGCTGAATTTTCCTTCGGTGGAATGTTTTTTAAACTGCCAATCAATGTTCATTGACTGTGGTATACGTGCTAATCAGCGGATACTTACCGGCTTTTAGTATTTCCGAAGAAGTTCGCAATCTTTGATTTGCATGCCGAAGTTCGAATTGTCTATTAAATTTTTATAAGTGCTTGTGTATTACGAGATATTTGCGATAATCTGGTGCTACGTATGATTCAGCTGAAATGTAGTGAAAAACAGTTCATGTTAATCAGAAGGCCCTTAGATGTGTTTCTACAAAACTATATGGATTTTCAAAGCGTAAAATTTTCATTTCTTGAACTTTGAATGAGTCTTTTTAAGGTTTGAGCGAGTCTTGAACATTCTCGATCAATATCTTCATGTCTTAGTTGAGGTTTGACAACTTTTGATGAATTTTGACATAATCTCAATGAAATTTCAATCAATGTTATCGAATTGCAAAAGGTTTTCTCGTTGTCCTGACGAGTCTTGATCAGTTATAATGAGTCTATAAGTCCTGAAGCATCTTCTTACGGAGTCTTCATTAGCTTTCAAACGCCTTAAATGAGTCTTGACTGAGTACCAAAGAATTATAAACAAGTATTTAGCAGTTTTGATGGATCTCAAAAAGTCTGAAGGATAGTGAGAAAGTCTCAGTTGGGTCTAAACGTGTCTCAACTCTTGAAAGCTCATCTCGAAGGATCAATTCCTCAACTTCAAATCATCAACTACTGTTGAATCTTTGCATTCATTTACACAATGTCAGAAACGAGGGAGAGGGGTGTGAAACTTGTCCTCTTCTCCTCTGTTGAAGTAATATTGAGTAGCAATGCACTCCAGAACTCTAATCGCGTAGTCTAGTCGTAATGCATCATATCATCGCGTGATTAATTTCTAATCTTATTACTTTTCTCCGGGAATACAGAAAATTTGGACTTGCTCACTCAACTTTACTCCTGAAGTTACTAGTAGATACACATAACGTATAAAAATGTTCTTGTAACTCGTGAATTGTTATTGCCGGCATAAAAAATGAACTGAGATGAAATTGAAGCGAGTAAAATTTACAACCGCAGTATATATTTTATATGCGCGGAAAAAAACAACTATATTGGTTCTACGAGTGTTTCGAGTATTTTTTGGCTTTTCAATCATGTAGACTTACCTTTTTTTTTTTCCACAGGAGAAACTAGGTAGTTGAAATTGGTGTTGTCGCCCTATTTTAAAATTTCATTTCTCTCCGACTCCGAAGCACATAGTTGCACTGTTTTCCAACATCCTCTAGTATTTAATGCTTCTTCACTACATTTTCAAGAACCATTCTCATGACCCATTTCCGTCGTCCGGTCAAGACTTTTGATATAGGTGAGAAAGCTCGAGGTTTTCTTCCGAGAAATTGGAAAGACTAACTAGGGGTAGAGTACCAAATTTGAACTGAGCTTGAGAGCTAGCTGAGAGATGAACTGTAGATTAACGATTTTATTCCGATTTGCATGATCTTTTCGGTGTAACAAGTAGGCTTGCGAAATTTCATTAGAAATATTAATGTTCTGATTTCACCCGAGGAGATGCAAATGTGGAAAATTTTAAATAATTCTATTTCTCAAACTACAAAACTAAATCATGAATTTTTCAAATCCTTCTTGACTGGTTTAAGAATTCTCAAGACTTCTGTAAGATTCACTCTGTGATAACTTGACCACTCGATTCATTCATGCATTTTAAAAACTTTTCAACGTTTTTTCAGGCTTCTAGAAACGTTTGACGTTTTACAGAAGTTACTGAAGGAACAAAGTTCAAACATATTTTAGCGTTTGATTTGTGTAATACAAAATGTTGCAGGGTTTTCTATTTTTGTATCCACATGCTTGATTAATATTGCTTCGACCACAAAACTATTCAGCTTGTGGAGCCAAGTCGGCGTGGGTTAATATGGATCTAGAGGGCTAAATTTCTGGATAGAGTCAACTATAAAAAAGAGGGCACGTATCAGTTCTCCTCCTAACAGTGATAGAAATTCGCGGTAAACGTTGGAATGTGTATTTTCTTCCTCTCTACCAGATGGCGCTAAAATCTCAATTTCGGTAATTTTGGACTAAGGGCACTTTAAAAGTCAGCTCTTCAATTCGTAGTTCGGTGTTGTTTTTTTTTTTTTTTTGGAAACGTTTTAGTTTGAATAATCAGAATAGATAATAATTTTTACAAACATGGTGGGTATATTTGGAAAGTAAAATCCAAAACTTCAATCAAAATTTTGAAAAAATTTGGAAGTTCTTGAGATACGACAAATTTTAGAGCTAACTTTCTACAATGGCGGATCGATTGTACCCCTATGAAACTGTAGAGCCTGCCCTGTGGAATATTTGAACGAGAGTCGAATAGAGTGCAGTGGGACAGCCCACAGCCCATTTTGCATATGCCATGTGGACAGTCGACCAAAAAACCCCGTAGTTCAGTCTCCAGACCTGACGGCTTTTTTGTCCTTGTAGTTACCACTACTGCTCTCCTATTACCTACTGGTACCATTTTACTGTCTATTTCCAGTCGTGAGAAGGGGAAAAAAATTCAAAGGTAGAAAACTTTTCAAAATTTGACCATAACTTAGTCCCTTTAAAAGTAAGCATATGCAAACATATCTGCATATTATCGGGGTAGGTTGCCTACTTACCAGGTGAAAGGGGGTTCATTGCAAAAGAGACACCCTGTATGTATGTGATCTACCGTCAGTGGCGTCGTGTCTGGGTGTTCAAGGTGTTCACTGCACACCAACTTAATTTTTGTCTTATAACAAAAATCCCAGAAACCAGGAAGGATTTATATTTTGATTAAAATACAAAATATAACGTCAAAAAATTGAAAAACAGCCGGAATTTTTTCTCTTTGCGCAGTTCTTATCTTTCAACATTGCACACTCTTGTCAGTATTGTCGCAATGGCGTTATCTTTGTCACATACTATGGGAATCGCGTAGGACGTTCACTAGCAACATTGCACACTCTCATTGGTCTTAATGCAGAGGCTTCATCTTTGTCACACTTACTATGAGAATCGCATAGGATGTTCACTAGCAACATTGCACAACTCTCGTCGGCCTTGTCGCAGTGGCGTTTGCAACAAAGACCACAAAGAGTGAAACGGAGACTTTGTTAATTTAAATGGCCGGGTGTTCACCAGCAAAAATAAACGTTCCTGAAGCGCATGCGCATGCTATGTGGTGAATGGGTGGATGCAACTTCATTCTTCATTGACACTCATTATTTATACATACTGATACTGATCATAAGTTTTTGATAGTACTGATTTTTTTGTGGGGGGAGGGAGGGCGCAGACCCGCCAGTTGAACACCTTAGAAAGAGCACCACGCGACGTCACTGTCTACTGTGGAATAGTCCATTCAAAACCCCGCCTGTTCCACCAGTTGGTTAGTCTACAATTTTGTAAATTCGATTTTTTAGAAGCATCATGAATATCCCGCATACATTAGGCAAAAGGCTTATGGGGCAATAGTTACTTATGTCCGCTCAATTACCCTCCTTGAATAGAAGTATTATTCCCGAGAGTCCCCAGCTATCTCGTATCTCATCACCCACTAAGATTTTGTTGAAAATTTTGTTTAGTGTGGGTACCAGCCCTTCAGCCAGTGATTTTATTAGCTCGTTTTCAGTGCCATCCGGCCTGGGTGCTTTGTTGGTTTTTAGTTTCTTGACTACCTTGTGTACTTCTTCTTCCAGGAAGGGCGGTTGAGGTTCATGGCCAGTGGTGATAGGAGGGTAGCAACTACACTTTCCTCAATTCTCACGTTAGCGACTTGCCGTGGTGCGGCGCTACTAACGTGGCACGCAATTTGCCAGTCCAGCACGCGGAGCGTAGCGCGAGCGATATTATTAAGCAGAACGGTGTACAGGAAAACTAAATTAAGCCGACAATATTCGCTGATTAGGTTAAAATTACTCTCCCATTGATCGAGCCAATTAAATTAATTAGGGTCGCCGCTAAACCATTAATTGGCCGCGTTTAGGTTGCGAATAATGAGAACTATTTTGGTCTACGTTGCACAGATAGACTGACTGAGATCCCCGCGAGAACGCAAATCAGTTTCGGGAGATGGACGTGGCTGAAATATATGGCTTGGGGTGGCGTGGCATGGAGCATGGTACCGGATGGAATGACGCCGATGTGTGAGCGAACTATGCGTGTATACATCGCGGCTACAATTACGAAAAGTGTGTAGGTACGTTCGTAGTCGACATTGCGATTTTTCTCTTTCCTTTTGGGTGCCGCGTGCTCCATCGATTGTGGAAATTAATTCGCGGGGTACCGCGACGAAATTAAGCGAATTGAGTGGCGCTCGAGTCGGACGCTCGGCGGCGTTTATTAAATAAGCACATTACGAGAGTATCGCACGCCGAGTCCAGTCTCGCGTCACGTCGCGCCGCATCCGAATTCGTGTATGATATGGATATATCTAAACGCGATGATTTATCGGCCTGTTGGGTCGCATACGGTTTGCGGTGGCCGGTAAGTGAGGAGTCGAGCGCGAAAGCGGTCGTCTCGGATACGCTGTGTATGTATAATACCGTAATTGGAAATTGCGGCGCGAAGTTAATTAGCTATAGGGAAACAAATTGAAAGAGATCGTCGCGAACGCAGATGGGACGTAATTTTTCATCGCGAGTACAGCTGAGCTTTGCATCGTAGCGGATAGGCGCCTCGTTCGCTCGAGTCGCTCGGCGCTGTAGCGCGGTGCCGGGCCGTACACGAACGGCCTCTCGATTGACAATTTTTCGCAAAAGCTTCCGGATCGGTTCCGCCGCGGTCGTTTATGAAAACCAATTATTACTCGAGGTATTGCTCAGTATGGCTGTGTGGAGCGGCAGGTAGAGAGGGGAACTCAAGCGATAATGAACTGCAGTGCTGAACTCGAGTTCAAAACTCATCGTCAGCCGGAATGCCAGTAAAGCGGTTTGGAATCCCGCGGACCCCCTCCTCCCGGTAGCTTAGCTTGCGTTGTCATAAACAGATATGTTGTGCTCAGTTTTCATAGCTTCTTCAGAAGTTATCACCTGCGGAGTGAGTTCTCGCGTTGTATTGTGAAATAAATGCTGATTGGTATGCTCAGGTGTATACTCCTCCCTGCCCCGTCCCGGGAACGGAAAGAAACTCTAGAATGCAGCCAACTGCGTAGAAAGTTATCGCTGCCTATCAGGATTGTCTTGCTGAGTGGTTTTCTGCCAAATGCCCATCTATTGTGTGGACGAATTACAGTTTAATTACCCACGCTGACAAGGAGAAGTTCCAGTTGCGGATCAAGGCTCCAGTTGAGGATCAGCTACTCGTAGCGCCACCCCTCCTCTCAGAAACAAAGATGGAACGAAGAACGATGCGTAGGTATGAAGTTACAGTTGCAGATTAGGACTCCGATTGAGAATCAGCTGCTCGTAGCACCACCTCGATACATAGACGGAACCAGAAGGAGGAACGATGCGCGTGAAGTTGCAAGTGCTTCGATTGAGGATCAGCATTCCGTAACACTCCTTATGTGTAGAAACAAAAAGGATTTATATCACTTCTGAACGATCGCATGATGATGACATCATCTTACTATTCATACTGGATGGTGCTGTTGATTTTGCTGCACCTGGAAAGGAAAACAAAAGATCAAACATAGCCTTGCAGATATTAGAGCTTAAACCTGAGCATAGTTGGTTGGTTTCGCGCAACTTCAATCACATTTAGAAATAATTTGCCCTTGTCTAGGTTGTAAAACTCCTCCATTAATTTCCTCACCTATGAAAAGAGTTATCTGTGTAAGAAGGTAAGGCCCTACCGCGTTGTCTCTTTGTGCTCCCTTCCGTCTTCGCTTTGCTAATGTTGCCAGCTTGGTGTTATGCGTCTTGCTTACTGTCTGTATGTCTTATCTGTGGGCCTGTGTCCTTCTGAGAGGTCCTCTGGATGGCGAAGTGGTAGTTGTCTATCTCTTTACTTAATTGATTGGCTGGGTGGCTGACTGATTGTTTATTCTGTCTCAGGTCCTAGGATAGAGAGAGCATAAGGAAATGTTTGGTGGGGTGTATGGCGCACGCATGCTAACGTGGCTCCCCAGACACCTCATCCCTTACCGTGGGAACTACCGTCCCGAGTATCACATCAGTGACCAGAGGGACGTATTGAGGCTGAATCGGGCCCTCATTTCGCCTCTTCACGTCGCAGGGCCTCTATGGGACACCCTATGGACCGCGGAAACACTCATCCAGCATTAAGCTGGAATTCGGGTGCGCCACAGCCGGACGTGCTCCCTTCCTTCACCCCTCGTCTTGGTACGTGTGGTGACGCAGGAAGGTGGTAATGGCAGGATGAACCCTGCCGGGGGTCCGCAGTAGCTGCAGCAGCTTTAGGATGGTTCAGAGTAGTTGTGTCCAGTGTAGACCTAGCTTTGTTCGTCGGCTCTCTGCTTCGACCACTCTGTCTGTATCTTCTTTTTTATGATGATGGTCAAGACAAAAGCCGACACCCGGCTGCATCCGCGTCCACTTTTCACAATTTCCGGAACCGAGGTATCCGGCGCGAGACGACTGATCACGCCATCGCTATCACTGGTATTGCAGTCGGGATCGATCGCTGTTACCGTCCTGCGCCTCTCCTGTCTTCGGGCATCACATTCGGAACTAGGTGTGCCAGGGGTTAGTATAAAGACCTAAGATATTGGTTTTGGGGTCTAAACTCAATTTTGTTTTCAAAATAGAGAGGAAAGGCGGCACGAGGAACTTGACAGGAATAAAGGCAAAGAAAGGGACATGCAGAAGGATGATACAAAAACTGGAAGACTTGGAGCAAAGACGAGCAGGTCAAGAGACACGATGTAATGGATGGGAAGACAGACACAGAAAGATATTCACAGGATTTGGAAAGCCGAAGAGACCTTTGTCTCAACCTCTTGTTTCTCTGGCATAATGGTGAAGACACGTTCGGATATATGATACGAAAAACTGGAATTATTTCATCTCTAGATCTTGGCTCCCAGTTCCGTTTTTGGCGGGGGGCGGGGTCTCTATCTGTGTGTTTTAATGTCTGTCTATTTGATTAACTGTCTTACTGTCTATGGGTTCGATTGTTTGCATGTTCTTTTGTCAGTTTATGTATCTATCTATCTTTCTTTCTTTGTGTTTGCCTGTATAATATGTATGTATTTATCTGTCTGGCTGCCTGTCTGTCCGATTGCCTGCCTTCTTATCACTAGCTGATGTGATAGCTAGCGGACTTTTATTTTTCGGCTTGTCAGTATATTTGGCTGAATTTTGTAGCACAGGATCTGCCCTGCAATTTTTCAAATTACGAAAGCAACTCATCGGGAAATTCTTTGTACAGAGGAAGGTATAAACTATGTTCTCATGTTCTTAGCATATAGAAAGGTTATAAAAACCAGTTATTTCTTCCGGCGGAATTTCTTGTATCATTGGAGTTTATGCAGTATGTTTCTTGAGGATTTTTCAACGCTCTGCACAAAAGACTGGTAAAAGTTCTGAAATTCCCAAAAAATCCTGCAGTTTCTCCATCCTCAGTGCAGAGATAGAGACGTATAAATGGGTTTGTGTCCATTATTAATTATGTAATATGTACATACATACTTGAAAATCCAATATGTTTTCGTGTTTCTTGTCACCTAATTCAGAGGCTGAAAATCGAACGAACATTTTTGGAAACTAAAATTGCTGAACAAACGTATTTTTGTGAAAAGAAAATCATTTGTTATTTGATTAGGCGAATGATTTGGGAAATACTAATCACTTAAGTTAATACTTACCTGAGTAAATTTCAATAATTTTGAGTTCTGTTTCTTAATTCATTGTTATTCTGTTTCAGGTATGTCCATTGTTCATTCTCATTGCCGTTGCTACTCGTACATACAATGGTCTGATGAAAAATTGAGGAATTTTCTGAATGTAAGTAAATACATTTTTCTATGTCTGTCATCACTGCCCGTTACGAGCTCGGTCTCTGACTGATGGGTGGAGGGGAAGGGGGAGGAATCTTCCCGACGTCTATTTGATTGTAATCGGTAAAACTGATGTTCGAACCAATAGTCGTCTCAAGAGCTGTCCACAATTCATTTTTTGGGTAAAAACTTTCTTTACTCTTTTTCACTTAATGCGGAGTTGCATCTCAAACTTATTGTCAATGATAAATTATGAGTTACAGTTATTTTCGACTCATTTGGATGAATTGTAGAGGAGAGGATAAATTGTAATTACTAAATAATTGATTAGGTAGTATAAAAATGAAGTCTGGGAAAGTAAAACTCAAATGACAGTAGGGAAAACAGATGGACACGAGTCATTTTTACTTGACTCTGTAATACGTCATCTCAGAGTTGATTACACACATATTATGTATACTCATTGCTGAACTGATGAGTTTGATCCTACGTTGGTTGCTTCTTCACCTTTCTGGAATTTCTCTCCTTTGCTGCACCCACATCGTATGATCGGCGGTTTTTTGTCTTCTGGATGACATTCACTGTTCTCTCTATCGAGTACACCTCGGACTTTACGAGGTTTTACCATCCGAAATGGAGCAAAGATAGGTTAACGACGTGGAGAAACATTTTTTCATGCAACAGATTGCCCTTTGCGTTTTATTTCTCTTTCTTTCTTAACCTCGCACAAGAAATGATGAGAACTCGCTTGTAACATCCTCAAGTACGTTCTCTTTCAAGATGCAATTCGAAAACACCAATTAGATTAAATTTTCAACAATTAAACTATAAACGTCGAATCGTAGCGTGAAATGGTGTTTTTCCCTTCATTTGGTGTTCAATAGTTTTCTTTACTGAACCCATTGTAGCGTGAACCAATGTTAGACAGTGCTAAATGAATCTGCTATTTCCAAATTACGTCACGAAGAGATTCCTCCTCCGCGCCAGTAACTGGTTATTTAAATCGTAAAAGATACAGCAATTATCAACGTTGCTTTTTTTCCCTTCCTTCCTTTCCTGTACCTATCTAGCTCTAACAATAATTATGTAACGTGATGCAGCAGTTTATTTGTGAGACAGAGAAAACGAATTAATCCGTCTGTTAGACACTAAGCTCGAGTAACGAGGTTCGTGAATAAGAAAAAAAGTTTTTCCATGTAGAATCTCGAATAAAAAGAGAAAAAAATGTTTTAACGAGAAAGCGTACGGAAGTTACGATGGGTATATGGCTCTGGTTTAAAATCTGGAAATAATTGGATAGATTTTGGCTATCCTACAGGTGTCGAAAGGTCAAAACTTGATTATGAATAAAGCTTGACTGACGGACGACTCGATTAAGCTGACTCTATATGGGTAACTTTCTGCGTATCAATATGATGCACACTTTAACTTCAGGTTTCCATGATGGGGCTCCGTCTCCAACAAGTTCCCTGGGGAATGAGGAGACCTGTACACTGGAGATGGAGTTTAGAAGGTGTATCAAAGGGACACATAGAAATGGATGAACTATAAAATGGGTATGGCCGCGCAAAATAGGAAGAAAATGGCAGTATAGGATGGAGAAAATAAAAAAAGAAGGCGAGAAACATTTTTTTGAATGCATGTTTTCCTCAAACATGAATTTAGACTTGCAGTGTTCCCAAAGCACTCAACATCAATAAAGTCAGATTAACTTTAAAAATTAATTAATTTGTGTATTTACACTTTTTTAAGTTTGTTTCTTTAGCAGACTAGAAAGTTCAGTGATAGAGAGGTAACCAGATTTTTACTTGATTAGCACGAAGTGAAATTATAAGGTACCTATTACTGTTGCAAAAACACTGAAGGTGAAGGGCTTGGAGTTCTGAATATGCGCCGACTCTGTACTTTTTTCTTGCTAGCATTATTATGATCAGGATCATAAAGGGAAAAAAAAGTCTTGACAAAACGCATAACTCCTTCCCCACTTGAAACGAAAAGTCACGGGAAACTGGGAAAATAGTCCTGGAAAGCCTGGAAAAGTCATAGAATATCGCAGTGGCGTCGTGTCCGGGTGTTCAAGGTGTTCACTGCACACCCACTTAATTTTTGTCATAACAAAAATTCCAGAAAAAATTTGATTAAAATACAAAATATAACCTCAAAAAATTGAAAAATAGCCGGAATTTTTCTCTGCGCTTGGCGCAGTTCTTATCTTTGTCACGTACTATGGGAGTCGCGTAAGGATGTTCACTAGCAACATTGCATACTCTTGTCAGTATTGTCGCAGTGGCGTTATCTTTGGCACATACTGTGGGAATCGTGTAGATTGTTCACTAGCAACATTGCACACTCTCGTCGGTCTTGTTGCAGTGGCGTTATCTTTGGCACATACTATAGGAATCGCGTAAGATGTTCACTAGCAACATTGCATACTCTTGTCAGTATTGTCGCAATGGCGTTATCTTTGTCACAAACTGTGAGAATCGTGTAGATTGTTCACTAGCAACATTGCACACTCTCGTTGGTCTTGTTGCAGTGGCGTTCGCAACAAAGACCACAAAGAGTGAAGCGGAGACTTCGTTAATTTAAATGGCAGGGTGTTCACCAGCAAAAATGAACGTTCTGGAAGCGCATGCGCATGCTACTATGTGGTGCGTGGATGGATGCAACTTCATTCTTCATTGACACTCATTTATGCATACTGATACTGACCATAAGTTTTTAATACATACTGATTTTGTGGGGGGGGGGCGTAGACCC
Source organism: Acanthococcus lagerstroemiae (assembly GCA_031841125.1). NCBI lineage: Eukaryota > Metazoa > Arthropoda > Insecta > Hemiptera > Eriococcidae > Acanthococcus > Acanthococcus lagerstroemiae. The sequence continues at coordinate 33,363,893 of CM063108.1, read as the reverse complement.
GCTAGTTGAACACCTGGGATAGAGAACCACGCGACGCCACTGGAATATCGTTCTTGAAAACAAGTGATTACCTTGTTGTAAAAATTGAATCAAATTTTAAATTGTGCAAACTTTTAATCAAAATTTAAAATTGCAAAATTTTAACCAGATTTTAAATGTAAACATTTGCAAAATTTTAACCAGATTTTAAATGTAAACATTTGCAAAATTTTAATCATGTTTAAAAGTTTTAAGGACTTAAAACTTACTAGGTTTTTATCAAGTTTCAAAATTCGCCCAATTCTATAAAATTTCAACCAAATTTCGGAATGTTGACAAAATTTGCGTAATCTTTCAGAAAGGAACTTCAGTAAAGTATCCATTACTGGGTCACTGTCAATAACTGGGCACTTTACCCTTGATACTTTGTTTCGATCTTTGCTATCTGGTTCTGCACCTAAAACAATAATTTGAATTCACTTTACTTCTCCTGCCTCGTGATTTTTCAAAAGAAGGAAACACAGATACAATATTTCGAAATTTTCTTCAGAATAGGCCGTTTCAAAGGGCATAAGTGGTGCAACTTTATAATTTTTCATTTCTTGGGCTGCATCTAGTCTTGCAAGAATGGTCTTTTGTCGCGTTTGTAGTGCTGTTTAAGGCGCTAGTAGTGGGCGGAAGCGAGTAAGAACAGGCCAGAGGACCACCACCTGTCAATCCAGTATCCGAATTACCACAAATGCTGATCGAAGTTTCTTTTGCTATACATGCCCCCGATGCCGCGTATTTCATTACGTACCTATATACATACTTTTTTTTTCTTTTTTTTTTTTTTCTAAACAAACCCTCCGATACTTCAGCTGCACTTTGCCTATCTTTTTATTACGCGCAATTAATTAGCTCGTTTCGCACTTTCTCTTAAGCATGAGACGTCGGGCATGCACGTGCTCCAGGTGCAGGCTCTTCGTTCTTCCGGAAGGTTTCTACGCTCGATTTCAGCTCTCGCCGTTACCCGACCATCGTATTCGGGATTTTTCGATTCGTCAGATCGTCTCGATCGATTTTTAACAACCTTCAGCGTGCCTGCAAATTGCGTGTCTACTCGACATTTCGGCACGTGAATCGTTTTCACTTCCGCGTATACAGGTAGACCCCCAAATTAAAACTCGCATTTTTTTCAGGACAGGTGATATAAAGCTTCATTGTTAGGAACGATAATTTTATCGAACGTTGCAGATGCTCTCGACAGCTCGACACCCGGAAACTTTTTTTTTCCTCTTTCCTTTTTCGCAGTAAAGTAATTTTCATTAGTTCGTCTGTAGTAATTAAATGCGCACCTAGCCGCGCACAGTTGCAGAAAACCTGAACGTACGAATCCCTGGTGCATGTATCATGCCGTGTACCTGTGTGAAAATAATACGAGGAGAGAAAATTTGTACGCAGATGCAATACATCACGCTGGTATAGTTCACGTCAAACGGACGCAGATAAATTTATCACACGAGCTATACATATATCGTTTATAGTTCGGGCTAATTAACCGGTTGTTGGTTAGAATTTTTTTTTTTTTTTTTTTTTTTTTTTTTTAACTAGCTTGCTCAGTCAGCGGGAGCGTGCGTATTACTCCCGAGTCTCTAACGTTTCTAGTGAATTTATTTTGAATAATTTAAACGGTCAGATAGAAGCCTATTAAGAAAGTGATCGGTCGGACAGGTAATTTATACGATCACCGTTTTAATTCATTCGCTGTCACATCGTTGCCTGTCCGTACCAAAGGGAAAGCATCGAAATTAGTCTCCTGTACTCTTTTTTTGATTTTTTTGTTCTCTTTTTTTTTCTGCCCGTTGTGTTGAAGCGTTTAGCTCTCTGTACGTGTACCTTACACGTACACCTATGTAATATACTTCGGGAGAGACAAGAAATCTCAGCGTGTTATGTATATATGTGTGTGTGTATGTGTGTGTGTGGAAACCAAGAAGTGATACTCTTGTAAAAGGAAATGAAAAAACATTCCTGCCGAGGTATACTGGAGGAAACGATTTTTCGGAGTAGCGTACAGCGCTGACGAGGAAATCAAAATCTCGTGAAGTTTTCGATTATGAGCTCACTATTAAGTGACCCGCGGGAAGTCGCCGACGATTCGATGTTATTCATTATTTATATCTGCATAATGGTGCCGAAATGTTCGAGTGTAGGTACATACATCTGCGGATCTGTCGACTAGTGCGAACCAGTTCAAACAGTATAAATTGAGACGTAAAACGTCCACGTATACTGGAATACAGGTAACTTGTTTCATATAACTGAAACGAAACTGCCGGATGCTAATTCATGGTGCCGCCTCAGGGCATATCTTCGATGACCCTCGAGAAACAACGAAGTCGATTTTTAAAAACGCCAAGTTATATACACCGGACATTGTGTGAAAAATTACTCGACTCGCAGTTGAGGGTAATTTTCTTTGGTTGAGTAGGCTGCATCAGGCATAGTGAAAATTTCAACTGATTGAAGTGAATAGGTAAAACTTTCGGCAGTAAACTGAACTCCGGTAACGCTCGAAGCTTCAGTACAAGTTTATCAAAAAATTTTACTTGCCCGCTACCACCAAAGTCAAAGATGAATTATGACCGCGACCGTATTCTGATCGGGGCATTAACGGCCATCTGCGGAATCATCGACCCCCTTCAATTTAATAGAAAAAATTGAAGCGCCACTATTAGCTGGCTTTTAGAATATTTAGAGTTTGATGTCATCCGAAAGAAGACATATATTACTCTATTTATTCATATGAGAATGAATGTCTTTTCTTCTGTAGTTATCGGGAGCAATATGTGCGTTACTGACAGTATCATAGAAAAAAGAACATGTTATGCTGATAACTTTAATTGTCGAATGTAGATAATTTCACCTAAAATTAATTGAAGAATAACTCTCCAAAGGTCGAACAAACCGGGGGGGGGGGCCTTTTGCCATAAAAGAGGGGAAAATAGAGCGGATGGAGGAAGTTAAATATTTAGGACAAACGATTACACTTGACTAAACGAAAAATTTAGAATTAGACATAAGAATAGCCAACTCCTGGAAAAAATTCTGGTGTCTGAAAAAAATACTTCAGGGAATTTTACAAATTTTGAACAGTTGTGTCTTTCCCACTCTGTCGCTCACTAGAACTGAAGAGGAAAAAATAGTCGTTTATCAAAACAATCTGGAAAGAGCAATCCTTGGTATAAAGAGGAAAGATAAGATTAATCTACTTAAAATTAAAAATAAGGTAAAATACAACATTAACTTCCTCCATGCCATAAGGAGGCTGAAGTGGGACTCGGCTGGACACGTGGCGAGAATAGACAATAACAGGTGGGCAAAAATAACCTCCGACTGGTTTTTGAAAGGGGGAGGAGAAAAGGTAAATAAAGAACCAGATAGAGGGATGCGTTGGACAGAATGTTCTAGCACAAACAATATCACAAAATTGCGCGAAATAAGGGAGAATGGAAGCGTCTGAGTGAGGCCTTTGCCCAACAGAGGGCAACTTAACCTATGCTAGGTATACGTTAAGTTAAAAAAAAAAATTAAGGTCATTTAAATTGAATTGAACTTTCGAAAGAGACAGCCTCGGAAACCAGCTACAATAATCGCACAATCACTTAAAATAGATTGTAGGGAGGCGTACCAAGGGGAACTTTGTAGGCTGCTGGAGGAAAGCATCATTGAGGAGTTGGCGGGAAATCCAAGTAAAGATAATGTAGATCGTATAATCATTGTTATCTCTAGCGCAATGTACGAAATCGCAAAATTAGCAGACTCGAGTTTATCTACTCTAAAGGAGGTTAAGAACGCAAACAAAAACAACAGTTTTGATAAGGTTAAGGATTTAACTAAAAAAAGGCATCGTCTGAACAAAAAAAAAATTATTAAAAAATGAGAAAATAGAATTGAACTTACTATGCAAATTAGTAAGGAAAGAACATCGCTCGCAGAAGTAGGAAAAACACCAAAAATTTATTGATAAAACTCTAAATGGTACAAAAATACTTTGAAAATGCGGAAAATCTTATCATCTTTAAAAAAATGGGCTACATATTTGGTCAACCAAAAAGGGGAAAAAGTATTTGATAAGAACGGAATCAATAAGGTAACCACAGTTTTTTATTCGCAGCTTTATGAAGATGAAAGGAAGAGTCAGACGAGGAAGAATATATAATCCAAGAGGAAGTTCCGCATTTTTGAAAGCAGGAGGTAGAAGCAATAGTTAAAAAATTGAAGAAAGAGAAGGCGCCAGGCGCTGATAAAATCAGTAATGAACATACATTGAAACGTTTCTTTCTAAAAGGTGTTATCTCCAAAACACTGTTCTGTGGGAAAACACAAAATACTGTTTGTCTCAGCACTGAAAGCTGATAGAGCTGCGAAAGTTGGTATAGTGCTTCTCGAACACATGCGAAATGAGGTCCATCTCATAGAAAAATTTTGGGATTGACAGATCTCAAGATACAGACAGGCCAAGTGAGCAGTGTTGAAGAAAAACGTCATTTATTCTACCAAAAATGAGGAAAGTGAACAACGTAAATGCAAATTTTGTCTGAAAAATCCCTTACTTCGTTCAGTCTTACCAGTGGAGTTAACACCTTTTGGAAAAAAACATTTTCACCGCAGAGTTGCCAACTGCAACATTACAGCACAATTAGTAGGTTTGCGCAGACAGTGCTATCGCTTGCTGTGAGCCAACATTCTACGTGAGAATTAGTGCTCACCTCAAAAAAGTCAAAAACGGAGATAACGCCTTTTGAAAAGAAACGTTTCATATAGTATTTGGGGGGAGATACTTTAGTAAAATACTTCACTTACCTTTTCAATGTAATCCTAGACATAGGACGGATACCATTAGAATGGTAAAATCAGACATAATTTTAGAACATCAAAAATTACAGACCAATAAGTCTTAGTCCGGTTCTCTCACAAATCTTTTCAAAATTCATTGAAACAAGATTAAACAAACGAAAATCAATCTAATGAACAAGCTGGTTTTCGAAGGGGGTTCTCGACTATAGATCACCTGTATTGAATTCAATTAATGGAAAAAGCAGAGGATTGTGGATTACGAGACCTTTGATTCGCTCAAGCATGCTCTTATGATCAAAACTATACGTAATCACGGTATTACGGAAAAACTAATCTCATTGATAAAAGATATGTATAGCGGCTTGAAAGCAAAGATAGTTACGGAGCGACCAGAGGGTACTTTGCTGTAGATGGAGTGGGGGTGAAGCAGGGTAACCCCTTATATCTCCGATTCTGTTCAGCGCGGCTCTGGAGGAAGTTATGAGGAAAATGGACTGAGAAACGAAGGGATTGCTGTTAAATGGGCAACGGCCTAATTGCGCCAAATAGAGGTTGAATTGCGCCTACTGCTCTTGGGAAGATAGGCTGAATTGCGCCGACCCCGGGTAATATGATGGGCCGAATTGCGCCGCGAACGATTAATCGGAAAGTCTTATAAAAGAATCATTCTTCTCGTCACACCTTATGCAGACTTCGAACTGCCAGAATAAGCGTAAATAGTATATTGCGCAGCATGGCTTGAACGTGTGTGTTTACATGAAGAAGACAAGTGTGCGGAGCGGGCCAAAGGCGAGTGTAGCAAAACGCATCCATTTACGGGCATGGACCTCTTCCACTCTCTTCCAGCGGTTTTCGACTCGGGTATCTGTCCCCCATGCATCTCCCGCATGTTGTTTTAATTCATCCTCCCACCTTGTTGCTGGTTTCCCTATCTTCCTTTTTGAGTCTCTGGGTATCCTCTGCAAAATTTTCCTTTCCCATCTGCCCCCCCCCCCTCTGGCCACCCAGCCTGCATAATCAAATCTTAGTTTTTTCATTGTGTATCTGTAGTCCTTAGTTCTTGATTTTGCCCTCACCCATTTATTACTTAGCCTGTCTCTTCGTTTCACTCCCGACCATTGCCCTCTCAGGGTGTCTAACAGGTCAAGTAAGTCAAGTAAGTCAAATAAAGTCAAGTATTTGGGAAGAGGTCAATTAAGTCAAATAAAGTCAACTTTTTTTGGTCCTGGTCATGTAAAAAGAGAAAAATCAAAAATTGCTGCAGAAAATTAGTTATAAATTTAAATGTTTGAGTATTGATTCTAAAAATTATTAATGTGTTTGTCACAATTTTCATTCAAATTTCATATTTTATGTAAAGTATTATTTTCTTTCTATAATATTAATTTTCATCACAAAACACTTGATGGTTGTTTCAAGTTGTGGTTATCACTAAATCTATAAGAAAAAGTTGAAAATGGAACGAAAAGGTATCCAGAGTCATATTGAAATGTATTTATGTTGATAAACGATGTTTGAAAATGAGGTATTTGTAAAAGAAAATATTAGTTCTTTATTTATATTACTCCAAGTTGCTACGTATACTATTGTACAAAGGTGTCTGATATGCTGGCACTGAGGAAGGCGTTACCGTCTGTGTTTTTGGGCCCTAAGTCAATAATGACTAGGGGAAAAGAGGTCAAGTAAAGTCAAGTATTTTCAAATCTCCGATTTGTTAGACACCCTGCCTCTCCATAGCTATTTTGGTTCTAGCAGATTTCAGATTCTGTCTTTCTCCATACAGCAAGACGGGAATTGTACACGATTCCAAAATCTTTTTCTTAATTTCCTGTGGCATTTTGCTGCTGTATATATTTTGAAGAGCCCAAAAGATTTTTCAAGCTTGGGCTCTTCTCTTTGATATCTTTTTTTCCATATTGTCTTCAAGTGACAATTTTTCCTAGGTATGTTGTATTTTCAGTTACTTTTATTAGCTCACTTTCAATCTTGATTCCTTTATATAGTTTCGTTTTGTTGGCATTTGCAGTCTTCTGTATAACTTTTCTCGTTCTTGCCATAAAATGAATCGTTCGCGGCGCAATTCGACCTCTACCTTTTCTGTTGCTAGGCGCAATTCAACCTATACCTTTTTCGCTGTCCGGCGCAATTCGACCAGAGCCGTTGAAAGAACTGATTGAAAAGGGAGAGGAAGCGGGTTTGAAAATTAATATAGAAAAACCAAAAATTTTGTCAAACAAAGGGGGCGAGGGAAACTTGGGCTATAAAAGGAAAAAGAATAAAGCAGACGGAGGAAATTAAATATTTAGGGCAAACGATAACGTTTAACAAGAGGAAAAATTTAGAATTACATCATTTGGAAATACAAGCTGACCGATCTCTATCAGGCGGAGATCCTCATGAACATTTCCCCCCCACATCCTTCCACTACTCAACGTACAAATTAAGGTCATATTATTCATCATACATACATACTCGTATTTATGAATACGATACAGATGTTGGCAGTGGAACAGTATTGTAACTCAGACTTGAATTCGGTTTCACAGCGACTAGGAATAACGTTGTTTAACTTCTGAATAACTTTCAACGAAACGGTGCTAGACTTAGTGGCAGTTTAACAACAACAACAAAAAAAAGTAATTAATTGAATGAATAGGTGATAAACTTCTAACGATCACATCCGGACTTTTAACAGTGTCTTTTCTTCACTTCTACTGTCTTGTGATTAACATTGACGACCGACATATCGTGTTAAAGAATAAACCGATGATGGTAGCGGAGGGAGGCAGATAATCTCGTTTTGATCAGCTAAGAGAAGAAAAGAATGATAAATCTTTCGTTTAAATAATGTTCCTTAATAGACTGCTTACACTATCTATAACAGCCATTAGGTATAAAAAATGGTGATTTACGACCGCACATCATTAAAGACATTGAAAAAATTCTAAATTTCAAAAAAAAAAAAAACAGATCGTTTTGTATGGGAAAAGAACTGAGATAATGAAAAATATTAGTAAATCTTCGATCTTCTTGCTCTTTACATAGATCACGATCTACCTAATTTGTGTCCTCGTTTTGATCTTATATCCCAGATCATTTAGAAATGAAAAAACAAAAAACAAAAACGAAATGATTAAGACTATTGGAGGCCGGAAACAGTGATTTGAATGAACTGAGGGCTGCAATCCTTTTGTGCTAGCTTATGGGTGTTTTTCGCGCTTTTCATTTCAGATACTAGCTTGCTGCGATCATCTCATCTGACCACATAGACATGTCCACTCAATGTCAAGTCAATATTCTATATGTACATTCGTGTCGACATGCCTACTTGAATTGTGCAATGATTTCTGTATAGTTATGGCACCACAACTTTGAATTTATAATACAGATGTATAGTTTCGTGGGAAAAAAGGGGACTGTCCACATTTCGGTCCTACTTCAATGTCCGGGTGGACAGGGTTTTGCGGAATCTCGAGAACTTCCAACTTTCTTGCAATTTTAATTGTGGTTTTGAATTCTATGTCGCGGATATAATCTACGATCGAGTGGCAATAATTACTTACTCGTCCTGATTAGGCATGCTCAAAATTTTTCTATAAGACATCTGTTTGCGAATTACAAAAAACCAGATTAAGTATCAGAATCGGTACTTCTTGAGCTACATATTTTTAATCTAGCTCTGAATTGATCCCCTAAGCATTAAAATCGCAATTTCGGTCGAAAAATGCGAAAATTAACTTCGCTGAAAATGTCAAACGAACTTCAAAACGAAGTTACGTACGTCGCAGATTTAAAATAACCACCAGACTTACTACTTCACTGTTAGATTTATTGCAAAAAAAGATAGGTACGTAACAATGGAACAGTATTTGCTAGGTGTTTGAAAGGTATTTACTTTCAGCTTCCGAATCCATTTTACGGAATTTAAATATACGAATACAAGCATGTCAATATCCCCGTTTTCCGCCAGCTTATGCAGCATGCACTGCTTGTAATGGTCATGTGCTGGTAATGTGGGGGTGGGGGGGGAGGGGTAGAATTGACTAGTGTGACTCGATTCCGTCGAACGTAAGGCGGACACTGTCGCAGTATTGCCTCTAAGTCTAAATTCGTTGTCTAAATTTGGTGATGACGCTTTGTTGCCGGAATATGCCCAAAAAGTTGGCGAAAATCGGTTGAAAATCAGTTTGTCTAATTTCGAAGTCGGATTTGAATTTACCACGGATAATTAAGTCATTTTCATCAGGCCTCGGTTGCGTAGGGTTCTGAAAAATTTTTCGCTTCAAGAAAGCCCTGATGTATTGCACGGAGAAATTTCTCCGATGATTTCCAAAGAATTTCATCTGAAATGTTCGGTACAAATCTCCGATGATTTCCGAAGAATTGCATCGGAAACCTTCTGGAAAAGTTTTCAATGATTTCCAAGAAATTTTACAAGAAATCTGTATGATAATTCTCGAAGAATTTCGAAACTTTCGCAAAATCTTCGATTATCTGATTTTCAATAAATTTCATCGGCAACTGTCGGGAAAAATCTTTGTGAACTTGTTCTCAATCTGATGTCGCGTAATGTGAACGGAATGGAGAAAAGGACGATGAAATCGATGCCCTGCCACCATGAAGTCAAGTCTATCCTTGGTATCGGAACCGAATCTTGTCAAGAAGTGATTCCGGCGGGAAAGTAAATGTATGTGAGGCGCTATGTGAAGAGGTACCTTATGTCGGAAAAGTGAATTTGGCTTCGCAGCACAAAATGTGTTTTCAATTCGGAATTTCTGGTTTTCGGATTACAACGAAAACTGCTTCTAGATAAACCTGCGACAGTGTACAGTGAAAAGTAGTCGTCTAGGATGTGATATTTTATGTTGCACGCCATTTTTTCTTATACATTTTCTCTAAAACCATTGTTCCTGATTGCAAATTTCTCTAACGTCAATTTCTCTAATAATCATATTTCCTCAAAAAAATTTTGCTAACGTATTTTTTCCCTAAAATTTTAAAGTGCAAATGTTTAATACATAATCAAATACAAATAAGTCTTCATGAGAAGTTTACATTAGCAGCGATTGCTCGCATATACTCCATTCTAGGTCGAGCGTTAAATTCAGCTGCGATGGATTCCAACCTGGTCTGTAACTCGCTCCACTTCTTCGTTGGTGCTGCTTTCACTTTCTTCCCCACTGCCAGTTCAGTGATGCATATTTCCATAAATCCCTGCTCCTTTTGCAGTTCTCGAAGTAGTGTATACAAATCAAGGTGGTGCTTTCCAGTCACAAGACGGAACCGGTTATGCCAGCCTTCAGATACTTTGTTCGTTCGGTGTGACTTACTGATGGCAGTCTCATACTAGTTCCATAACCATGGAGGGTACGTAAGCTCTGTACCTGCTCGACGTCCTCTTGCGGGCTGGCCACTCATGTAATACTCTTTAGAGTCGTACACGGAATAGAGATCTCCTGGACATTCAAGACGTAGTTCGGCGAGAGTATTGGCCACATCCGCCTCCTGGACGAACGTTAATGCTAGCAGCATATTTGTAAACCGTCTCAGTGTTCTATCTTCTGGGTCCCTGCATTGCTTCTGGAGACCAGCTGCTAGTTGCAAACACAAACATTCGTGGTGGTTGTGGGCGCGGCGCTTCTTCTTCCTCCTCTTCGTCGTAATCATCATCCTCATCCTCGGAGTCGGTAGGAGGAGGCCCAGAGTCATGGAGCAGAAACTGTTCACCAACTAATGTTTTCTGGTACCTCGCCGGAATTACCCCTACGTTCTTGAGTTTCGTAGGAGCCGAAGGTAACTCTTTTCGACTCACTCTCTGCAATGACCTTACAAGCGCCGGTGGCGATGGTAGCTGGCTGAGAACTTCAGCCAGAACATCTTGCAATTCTGTTCGGAGCAGCTGAGCCGGCGGTTGCTCGAGGTGTTCTCCTGCTTTGCGTTTTAAAGAGGCTGCAAGTTTCTCGGCGGTGTTCTGGTCGACATTCGGTGGATGGCTGTGCTGGGATCCCTTAAACACCTCAACTGGCTGACCGTCTGCAGGGTCGCTAGTGACTGCGCGGGCAGTGCACCCTTTACGATACGATTTCTTGCAAACCCAGTACGCACGCCCGTTCGATATGCGCGACCTTTGGTACGCGTACCCCTTGAGGTACATCTGCTTTACTTGTATTTCTGCTGACATGTTCAACGGACAACTGTGAAGTATTCATCGGGACGCCGACGTCTTCATTTATTTCTTCTCTACTGGGCACTACGAAAATGATGTCACGACATTCTGCCGACAGTACTTTACAAAATATGTCTATTAGCAGAAATATCGTTAGGGAAAATGCGTGAGAGAAAGTGACATTAGAGAACGGTTTTAGAGAAAATTACATTAGAAAAACTTGTCATTAGAGAAAATGTCGTACAATCGAAGTTTACGAGTGAAGTGAGATGCAAAACCTGATGTTTGGAAAAGGTACCATAAGTCGCATTGATGTTGTTTACGTTTGTGCACGCGTTATCTCTACAGCTGCGCATAATAATTATTATCGAGTTGCTGATGAGGTCATTGTTTTCGAATGTATGACCTTGCTGAACTTCGTTTTCAAATATCAGTTTTTCAAAACTAACCCTTCACTTGTTCTTCATACGGACGGTCATCTTCAAAGTTGTATTCCTGGACATACATGCATGGACTGCCTGTGAACCGTACATGATGTTTTGGTGCATATTCGCGGGATATCGTAGCAAAATTTGAGACGGATTGGCGCTGGAGATCCCGAGACATCGATTTTTTCGTGTACTTTTCTGTTTATTTGAATGAGTAAAAACCCGCTTTGAGACCGCTTGTCAAAGCTCGTAACTTCAATCTTCAAACTTCAGTTGCTTTTATTTCAGTCTGTATTGAAGCTAGAAACCTAATTCTTTTTTGAAATGCAGGCACATTTGTGCTCTATTTGATTAGAAAAAAAAAATCAGAAAAACGTTCTCCGACATATGGTACCTATTCACTGAGCGTCACATATATCTGTCTAGAAATTCGTATTTCGATTATCCGCGGAATTTTAACCCACTTACCAACTTAATTTTCACTTACCCACTCCCTGCATTCGCAATAAGCCAAATCGTTAATGAAACGTGTTACCATATACGAGCTCTAAAGAAAGCAGTCAGAGCTGTTGGCTGTAATTTTTGAGAGATTGTGTTCCTTATATAAAACAGCATGCCGACTCGGTTTACTTTGTTACACTTGACTTTTAAAAACGCGAAAATCAAGGATCGAGGTTATTAGCAAACTGCATGACCTACCTACCTACCTGCACTGGTGCAGCTGTGCAACCAGAATATATACCGCCAGCCTGCCCACCTCGTCAGACCATTTATAATCACGTTTTTCTCTCTCTTAATTTCAATATGTTCGACTGTAGTCGCAACAACCGGCAGCATCTCTGCATCGATCGACTATTATACACACAAATAAAAATACAACTGCACAGCAAATTCCTCTCGATTTCCAACATATAAATCTTTAATTAATTTTCATAATTAAAAGCCGTTTTAAAAAACGTTTATATGTATATATACATCTTCGTAGTGATTTCAATCGCGCTGCCCCCTCAGCCCCTTTGTCTCGCTCGCTCGTCCATTTGTTCATTTTTTTTAATCCTCTTCGGAGTATACCGCGCGTGATCGTCGCTAATTGGCATCATCAATCTTTATTTAAATTGTATTTATAAAAAATTTAAACGAAGGGCAACCACGAAGACTGGGAGACGAAGACCGTGTACAGGAGTGAGAGAGAGGATGTATGGAGTGTGGGAGCGCTAAAAAAAGACACCAGATGAGAAAACATGTAATCCCCAAGATAAATTTCCGTTATAATTAGGATAGATTACCTTTAAATGTGGTACACGACCACGAGAGAAGGCAGAACGAGAAAAAGCGCTGCCGCAGAGTAAAACTGGTAATTTCCCGGAGAAATATTTCGAACTTTGAATACTTAATAGCCATAATGGACATTCGACTCGGCTTAATTGCGTTTTTTTTTTTTTTTGGTCCTCCCTCTCTTTCCCAAATGCGTGCTGGCAGTTTTTTTCTTCTTTTTCGCAGTCGCAATATTGATTGATGGATTCTGCATTTACTCTTTTTCTGGTTGACGTTCTGAAGCGCCACATCTGATTATACAAAAAGAGACAGAAGATGGGGAGGGGATGAAGAACTAAAAAAAAAAACGGCGCTCGTATTTACGTATCCGATATACATAATCGCCGATCGAAAGTGCATTTTTTCTTCTATTTTTTTACCTCCCGTTAAATGAAACGCCCGTCCCGTTTACAGATTATAAATATTCAAATTGCGGAAAATTTAAGCGATAATGTGGAAAGCGAAAAAGTAAAAGAGGAAAAAAGAGAAAGAGAAAAGTCAAGAAAAAACGTTTTACTTTGGTTATTTCCACGTAAATAGCCTTCGGCAACAAGCGAATTTTTTCGCCGGCTACATGTTCTTACGAAAATGCGGAAAATTCTCGACGTAAGCCCGCGCAATAGGATTACGATCAAAGCGATTTGATATAATCTTTGTCCGGATAAAATGTTAGATAATAATGAGATTATTTAAAAAAATGAAATGTTTCATCTTTTTCTCTTTTTGCTCGTCTGTGTTGATGCGGAATAGTGTTCCGTACATCACTGGAAGAAAAAATAATGATAAACCAACAAAGAAGAATTTTTGACAAACTGAGATTTTTTGGTGTTTCTCGCCAAGCAAAGATCAGTGTCGGAAGCGAAGATAGAGTGACATAGGAGGTTTCCAGTTACCAAACTTCATGTTTCAGTCTTTCCTTTTCAAGTGGCATCACTCTTTGCTATGTGCCTCAGGAATGGAAGAGAGTGGGTCATCTAAACGTATTTTTGTGGGCTTCCAATCATCTAGCTTCTATTTTCCAGTTGTAATTTTCAAGTGTCATTGCCGTTTGCCATCCTGTCACAGGAATGGAGAGTGAATCATTAGTCTAAGCAATGAAGACATAAACGTGAGAGAAAAAAAACATATATTGGGAACAAATGGGATTTCATTGGAACATGTAGGGAACCCCCTACAATACAACATATCAAAAATCCCACCCTGCAGGATGAAATGCTGCTAATTTGACTCTGAATTATGTGATTCGTGAAGATCTTTTGAAACTTATACCTATGTATACCATAGATAAAAATATTCATTCGCATAAAATTGCAGCCCTGGTCATTATAATAGAATTTTAAAATTCTAAATTCTTTGTTTTCTCTTTCAAGGTATGATTTGTTGCAGTTTCTTTAAAAAGGGGTAACTTTGTCGATACGACGAATTTTGAGTTACGGACAGTATGTAATAGATAATAGAGGAATGTGCCCGCTCCAAGGAGCTATTGGCGAGATTTGTAGCGTTTTTTGTTCCGGAGATACAAGCCGTCAAAGATGAGTGTAAGGAGAACGCGCGAAAACACGTTTTTGGGGGAAACGCGTTTAAAGTTGGACACACTTTTTCTCCCACTCCGTCAAGCGGCCCTAACTCACCGTGGAATCACGCTACCAGCCTCGACGAGGGCTTGTTGGAAAGGTAATTTTTCGCTCTTCTGTGTGGTAACAATTCAGAACATCGGATTTATTCGTGAGCTCTGAAAAACCACCAAGAAGCGAACGCAGACATTCGCATTCTTTCTCATTCTCTTTCATAATTCTCTTTCTCTCTCTCCCTCTTCTCTCTCATGCGTGTAAATTTTGTCTCTTTGTTATTGCGTGTTTTTTCTATAAAAATCAACCGAAATCTCAAAATTGATTTTTTCAACCAAAAAATTTTGTTTTTCTTTTTTCGCGTTTTCTGAGACTTTGATCGATCGACAAAGTTACCCCTTTTTATAGAAACTGCCACATCTGCTGACTCTTAAATTTTTAGATGACCATGACTGAAAATAAGTGACTTAAATGACTGTTAGACACTTTGATACAGCATACTACACCCCTTCCCCCAAAAAATCCACCAACGCCGATGAATGTAGGTCAATACTACTGAAAAAAATTACCCCCCCCCCCAAAAAAAAAAAAAAAATTCCAGCGACACCACTGATTTTTACAACCAGAATTTTTAAATTCAAAGGAAACTATCTCCCTTTGAAAGGGGGTTCGAACGTGATAATAAGTCAATAAATAACGCAATTCTGCCTTTAAGCTTTAACTCACAAGTCATCCACATCACAGATAAAGGAACAAGCCATGGACGCTGTGAAGCGAGACAGAACCCAGCGACAAAATCTGTTTTTTGAGAACACGTGATTCGAAGTTCAAGAGCTATGCAGAAACTGCATGACATAGCGTTTACTGATAAGCTTTTTTCAACGTTAGTACACATTTTTTTGAATCGGAGGCCCAATTTGGGAAAATTCTACTTTTTACGCTCTTTTCAACATTTGTGGATACCTCTGTGGCAGCGGAAATGCATTTTCGAATTTCGATGCATTTGTAGAACAAAATATTTTCCAAGGCAAGGAGCGAATGAGGTTTATCATAACTCGTTCAATTTGCTCAACTCGCCTTCGGCTCGTCTCGCAACATATTGAACTTGTCGTGATAAACCTTATTTTCGCTCCTTGACTTGAAATATACTATTTCCAACCCTGTTCGAGAGCAATGCTCTTTGATCCATGAACTTAGTACACGATCCGCGAACCTTTCTTTTAAACGTGAGCAACTGTAAGGGCACAATTTGTAGGCTGGACAGAAAGTGCGGGGCTTCTTATTTTGATCGTCGGACTTTTCGTTCGGCTCGTACGCGCCAAGATTGTAGGATTCACGAGCCGCGCAACGCGCCGTCTGAGGTGGCCTACAAAGGGTGAGCGAGGAAGTGTGAGAGTTGAAGAGAGCGATAGGAAAAGGCTAAAAGAAGTTATCCGCGTACGAACACCTTCATGAATGGCGATGCTGATTGACGAAGAGGGAATATCAAATTGAAGGGTTAACGGACTGGGGTACGGCGTACAAATTATATAATATTGTATCGGATAGGACGATCGGTGAAGCGGTAACTATCAACAATAGGCAGCTATTAAGAATTACCATTATAACCTAATTACTGGCTCGATTCACGCTTTAATCCGACATTTCCTGCCCGCGTTCTTTTTTTTTTCCCTCCATTTTCGGGAAAACCGAATTAAGGTTTCTTCTGGAACGACGTGGTGGCGCGGTGCGACTCTGCAACTCTTCTCTCTTTCCGTCTCGCATCATTTCGTGAAGAACGAACAAAACGTGTATGGAAAAATTTTCTTACATTGGAAAATTCGATTACCACGGGAAACGTTACATTATATCGTAGACACGAATAACAACGGCGTGCATTCAGTTACAGTTTTTACGGAAATAAGACGGAAATCTTTTTCGAGGAATATCGTCCTAGAGGCCGATTATAAGACCTAGTGCTGTCCTACAACACAACTGCTTCCAGCTTCCCGACATTCGAAAATGTGTGTCATATGATTATCATACCCCCAGCCTCAAGTACCAAGCTCGAACTTGTATGTGTTAAGTATTGGTATACTGTGGAAAGTACCTATATACGAATCGTGTAACCGATTAACATTTGAGAATGACCTTCGTACCATAATTAATTTAAATTACATGGAAATTATTGCCAACTTTGTATGTGCGATGCTGTTCGATACTGACCGCTATTTTTCGCACTTTCGCTTTTTCAATGTCGTCGTCGATTCTTAGACTGTGTTATTGGGATCACGATGAAGTTCGTCCTGATTCAGAAGGCAGGCAAAGTGGCATAAAACAGCGCCATGTATGTGTAGCGTCCGGGGAGCCAGGAGGGCCCGAGCCCTTGAATTATTCTTTTTCCAGCATTGGTCCTCCTAGTCTTTTCTAATTTTTGCTCTCAAGAATCCGCCCTTTCAAGCATTACCTCAGAGACGTCGGGGAGGCTATTAAGGCCGTCTTAACCCTCTTCACTTCTTGCCGAAAACCCGGTGTAGGTCGAAATGTAGCGAGTTGCTACGTGGACTCGAACCCGGGACCTCCGGATTCTGAAACCAGCGCGCTATCCGCGCGTATTTACAGTCTTAAAAAATAAATGACCACTTGTAAAAATTGTTGCTACCGTGACCCTCTCATCCGTGGGTGTAAGTATACCTCTGTTTTTCATTTTTGCTCTCACTCCGAGCCCTGGAATCCGCCCTTTCGAGCATTGGCTCAGGGACGTCAGGGAGACGGTTAGGGCTGTCTTAGCCCTCTTCTCTTCTTGCCGAAAAACCGGCCTAGGTCGAAATGTAGCGAGTTGCTACTTGGGCTCGAACCCGGAACCTCCTGATTTTGAGACCAATGTGCTATCCATGCGGCCAACCAGACCCCTCAGGTATAAGTATACTTAAGAACCTGTAAAAAAAATGAGATGGTCAACCATTTCTTCTGCTTGCTCAGGTTACAACAGCAGTGTCGGTTGTCTCCCCAATTCTTGGGTCCACGTTAGACTTTTGCCCGTCACTTGGGAAATAGATGCTGCCCCGAGCGTTACGATTATTTGCGCTACGCGACGGTGGAGGTTTTCATTAGCGATGACTGTCCGAGGTCTAGGATGCTACACAAATGACCATTATGTCCGACTACTGCCTCACGGTATTTCGAAATGTTTCCAGATCTCAAATCAGGGCTTGAGGAAGTAACTAACTTACTCTCTGAAGAAGGAAAACTCGTTTTCTTGTTTTCTAGTCGGAGTAATGATTTATTTTTAAAATTCATCGTTCCTGATTCGAAAACATGCAGAATTTGCGAGTGGGATCATTTCTTTCATAGTTCAAATTCTATTTATAAATCTTGTGCAGGGTTAGCGTGAAGTAGAATAGCGGCAGAAGATCAGTGACGGTAGCTTTGGACAACTGTCTTTCAGCGTCATGACTGAATTTAGGAAATTATACGTAATTATTCTGATTGGTAAATCGAATAATTTTTCTAAGGTTTACTGGTCGTGTCGTTTGCAGGCCGAAAATGTTAATCCGCGGCCGAAATTGTATCTTTAATGCTTGTCAGGACAACATATTTTCTCAGCCCCCTCTCCCTAAGAGAATGTCCTGTTGATGCTGCTGCTCTAGCTTCCCTTCTTCATCACTAGTTAACCCAAAGAGGTTGTTTTCATTCGCGTTTGGTACAGCGCGCTTCATATCTCGTTTGTGCAGTTTGCAGTCAAGTTTCTGGTCATGGCCAAATTTTTGTGGTTCTGTAAGTCCGCAACGTAGCTGAGAACTCTGCTTTATCCTTTGTCTCGCAGGATAACGGCCGGTTGTGGTCCTGTTTTCTGCTGCAGTGTAGACGAGTAAGAAGCATCGTCTTATGAGAGATCTTGTTTTGGCACAGTCCATTTTTATGCGATTCGGCGTTTAAATATTGTAAACGAATCCATTAGCCAGGGTTGGGCAGGATTTAAATCCTCAGGCATTTTAAATCCAAATTTCCAAAAATCCTGATTTTAAATTTCAAATCCGTTTTCAAAAAGGATTTTGGATTCAACTCCTAATTATTAGCAAAGGATTTGCATTTCGATGATTTCAAAAATAATTGAAATCCAAATCCAAAAATAGGGCGCTTGTAGTGCTACGCTGCGGCAAATACCCTAAAAATCCTCATTTCATCAATTTTAACAATTTACCATTAACTTATTGATATCTTGAAAATCAAACCTTACATAGTGATAGTTTTACATCCTTTTTGTTGTCATATTCTGCGAACGCGAAGGAAGCTCATTTGGACACCTTTAGTAAGTGAGCAGTGGCGGATCCAAGGAGAGGGGGGCATGGGGTACATGGTCCCTCCTTGGTTGAATATTTTTAACGCAGTAATAGGGAAAAAGGAATAAAAATGATGAATTGTACGCTCATTACACGCCACAAAGGTGGTCTCCACCGTTACTGTACCCCCACCTCCTTTTTCTAAATCCGTGCCTGTAAGTGAGAAGTTAGAACACTGAACGCCAAGTCCTAAAAATTTCACTTTTTCACTGGTTACAACTGGACGCTGAAAATCTGCCCAAGCGATAAAATCTGTTTTTTTTCGTTTTTTTTTTTTTTTTTTTTTTTTCTCGAGAAAACGTAACATTAAAAGCTAATGAATAATGCCGGTTTACGGACATAGCGTTTACTGATAAGCTTTTTTCAACGTGGATACAGATTTTTATATCGGGGCCTAATTTAAAAAAATTCTACCTTTTATACTCTTTCCAACGATACTAACAAATGTCGTTTGGCCGATTTTTGCTCAACAGCGTCCAATTAGCATTTGAGCGCTGAGCTACAGACAGGGCTGCTTAGCCAATCGGAAGGGCTAAAAACTTAGTTAAAAGCTAACGTTCCAAACGATTGGCTTCAGCTAACAGCTAACATAGTCTCATTAGCTAGTTAATGGCTAGCTAATTTTGGGTCAAAATCGATCAGCTGAGGGCTAACAGCTACATGCTTCGGCTTAGGTCAGCAGCCCTGGCTATAGACAACAGAAGTTGTATGCGAACGTCCTCACCCAATGGTAGATTTAAGATTGTGTCGGAGCTTACTGCTGAGTTACTGAAATTTAGAAGTCAAAATTCAGATTATTGCATTTTCGATTTAAAATCCCAACTTTTCTGAAAATTGAGAGGATTTAGGATTTTGGATTTGAAATTCTTTTCTAAAAAAGGATTTGAAACTTTGAATTCAAATCCTTTTTTTACCAGGATTTTGGATTTTGGATTTAAATCTTAGAGTTCCCGAATTTTGCCCATCCCTGCCATTAGCCTACCAGATTAGGCTCCCAACTGGCAGACAGACAGATAGCAGGCCTCTGGATTGGCCGTCAAACAGGCTGAAAATAGATATTCACTTTCGTCAGCTTGCTAGATCAGGCTCTGGGACAGACGAATGCACAGACAAACAAGTAGATGAAGGAACTCGTGCGAGCCGGAATTCTTGTTTTCTGGATGGCCCGAAATTCAAAGTTCTTGATCCAGTTTACTTCTTAGTAATGAAGATTCGGGAAGACTAGAGACGTCTGCCTACAACCTTTTTAGCCAAAAATATCATAACCTCGTAACCTTTTTGAAGAAGGCCTGAGGTGTTTTCCTCTTCCCATTTTTAAAAAGATAGGGCCCAAATTACTCCGTGCCCCCTACTGACTGTCAATAGGTTTGGGATCGAGACGCATCAATTACGTACCAGATAGGGTTCAGTGTCTTTTTCTCTATCTCGATGTTTCATCTTCTGTTTCTGTCTGGCATCCGGATTTCCTACCTCCGAGTAATTGCTTTCTTTTGCATGATCACCCCAATAACCGGGGAATATTAGATCGACGACAGAGAGTAGTTGGACGAAATTTCCTCCAAAGATTTTGTCTAAGATCGCCTCGGATTGGCTTCTTAATCAACATATCAAAAGTCTTCCCTGGTGGAGAATTGACCTACAGAAGACTAAACGTATAACACAAACAGTCTCAAAAACTTCGTGACCATCAATGATACGGAGAAAAGTGATAAATTGTTCCGAGTTGACATCTGCGTATAAAAGATGTTTCACAAGCCCTTCGTAGCTTCCTCTTATACGTCATTGGGGGAGATTCAAAATTACCCATAACACCATCATACATCAACACAGGCCTTATTGGATAGTGATATAATTCGTGTCATTTATTCTTTCTTCTCGACTTCAGAGGACTCAGTGAATTCCGACCACCTCCTGACCCGTTTTTATACGTTCATACCCATCATTTGTGGACATCTTGTCCCCTTTCCAACCCTAGATACCACGTTTTAGAAATTTTGTTTTTCGTGTCTTGTATGATTAATGAAATTTTTGAGCTTTCAGTCTCTATAATGGAAATGGTGTAGTTTACAAGAATTCTGAATTTATTTTCAGTATTGTTTGTACTCGAAATTCAAAACTATGGCATTAGGTAGTAAGGGGAGGTGGAGAATTTTCATGAAACTACAACATGGATATAATTTCTGAGGTTCCGGAGGTCTTCGAATTTGATATCGACATTAATTTGGGCCTTATTTCAAAATTGAAGTACCTAGGAGGTATGGGAGGGCATAAGAATGAATGTGATAAGAATCATCGTATTGGTATTATTTCTCGAGTTTTATGGTCGCTGAATTTGATTTAGACGTAGATTTGGTCTATATTTCAAGATTTTGACACCGGTGAAGGGGAAGATGAAAAATCTTAAAATACAATATGGGTATAATTTCTTGAATTTGTTGGTGTCGCTGAATGCTTAGTTCTATTTAGACGTTAATTTTACTCTAACTTCAAAATTGTGGCACCAGGAGGCAAGGGGAGATGAAGAAATTTATGAAGTTCAATGTACGTATAAATTCTTGAATTTTGAATATAGCTGAATTCGATTTTGACGTTTATTCAACCCCTGATTTCAAAATTGTGGCATCAGGGGGCGAGGGAGATGAAAAAATTTCGTAGTGTACATGCAACGTGGGTATAATTTCTTGAATTTAGGGTGTCGCTGAATTCGATTTTGACGTTACCTAATTTCAAAATTTTGCCACCAGGGAGCAGGGGGAAATGAAAAAATCTTACAAATACAATACGGGTATCATATCTTAGGTTTACGAGGTTACTAAATTCGGGTTTGACGTTAATTTTACCTTCGTTTAAGAACTAAGGCGTGTAGGGAGCAAAACCACGTGGACTCGTGGACCGTCCATCACTGGCAGATGGCAGCGAGTTCTCCGTTTGGTTGCAAGGTCTACTGGTGATAAATTTCCCTAAGCAGCTACTATGGTCTTCTTCGTTCTTGGGTATCTTGGACTTGGGACATGAGCTTCTGGTTGCATGAAAGTGACCGATGGGTGGAACGCGGAAGCACCGAATTTAGCGGCATGAAGCGAAATGATTGTGCGTGAAATGTAGTCGGAGAGTGAATTCAGAAATGGCCAGCGCCGTCGATCATCGAAGTCTCCGAATTTTTGTGCTTCGATGCTAAAGATGCCGACATCTTGAAAAATTGTGCTTCCACCTTCGACGTTTCTAGTCACTTTTTTCGGCTCTGTGATAAGTTTTGATGTAAATCAAATGGAAAGCATCGACTCTACTCGGATGGATTTTCGTCTGCTCTTTTTTCTTCAGCTGCAGGTGCGTGTTGATGAAGCATCTCCGATGCGGCAACCTTCGAACACATGAAAATGTTGCGAGTCTTCTTGCCATCAACGGGCACTTTGATCGTGGCCAGGCGATTATACTCTCGACGAACATAAACATTCCAAAGTTTACGACGTAAAATTATATTATTAAATTATTATATATTATATACGTAGTTTTATTCCTAGTCATTATTTTAAATTGTTTCGTCGTCCGCAGCCGTTTACACCAAAAAAACATTGTAACTATTTGTATAATACATTTTCGGTTAGTAATTTGATAACATAATCCGGTTCGCGATGCAAGAGTTAATAAACGCACATTTTCTTTCTCTCTTTTTTTGGGCTCCCGCTGTTCGGCGCCAGTTTTGCGCTTGCTGGACTTTTTTCAATATATATATATATACTTTTTATTATTTTTTCATTCCGTTCTCACTTGGTGGACTCGTCTCGTTTACTCGGTGAAACTGTTATACGACTACTCTCGAGTGAAATCGGAGATTTAAATTTTCTCTAGCCTTCTTTAGGGTATGCGTTGAGAGAAGAAGAAAAAAATTTGTTGATACGCGAACTCGTCGTTTGGTTTCACTGGTGGTACTGTATATACATATACGTACTCTCCATCCCTCTGTTTTTAATAAAAAGTCCACTAACCGTACATTTGGTAATAAAACGTCAACGTAGAAGCGTTTACGTTTTTCGGAAATAATATAGCTGGGTTTAAAAAAAAAAAAAAAAAAAAAATGTTCTAGATGCGGTACCGTGCGGATCTGTAAACGACGGGAAAATATTAAGCAATAAATAAAGTAGATTTTCCTTAAAAGTTAATATGTTTGTAATATAAATCAGAACGATATTGCCTTTTTATAAAAATTTCATATAAATTTAATATTATTTGGGTGTGACGGGTGTAGACGTTTTTAAATCGATACCACCAAATCTTACGTTTACTTCAGGTGTGGTGTGGTGTTGGTCCTCGTTGCTGCTACTGCTGTTGCTGCCGCCGTTATATATTGTTACGTTTCTAATGTGGTGCTCAATTTTGCAATACTTGGCGCTATTCGATAGGACATCAATTTGTCTAGCTACGTATAATTGCTCTTAAGCCAGCCACGAGAAACGATTTCAGAGCCAAATGAAAAACATGAGTAAAGAGTATCTAGGGCGTTTCAAAACATAAGTGCAAATACCTGGAGTGGAGAGGGCTCGTGGGAGGGGGGCTGACAAGTATGATAATCTGAAAACTTTTTCGCTCACGGGGTTCAGAAAATGAAAGGCATTCCCTTAAAACTTCCTAATTGCTCCTATGTTCAAAACCTACTGAAATTTTCTCTTCTAAAGAGAGATAGAGGGAGAAACGCCGACTGAGGAAAGGTAATGCTGTAGTCGTTGATATCATTATTCGGAACCGGCGTCGACTGACCCATCAGCTGAACAAGTCCTGAAAACTGAGCAATAGAGGTTCTGAATGTGAGAAATCTGGGAATGCGCGAGATAGACGTCACAGAACCAGATTGTAATTAGTTAGCGAAGCAAACATTCGTGTAAAGGCGATTCAATGATTAATGGGAATTGGTTCATGACTATCTATAACGTGGCATCCCTGGTGGTGATAAACTGTTGACGAAGCATTACGTCGGTGGTGTATCAAAGCATTATGAATATAGTGATTTGATTTTTAGAAACTTGGAAAATAGCTATAATGGAAAGAATTTCCATTAGAAAACTGATATTTCGGGAAATTTAGATTTCTTCTTCACCTCCCGCACTGTACTACACTGTCGGTTTTTCTTTCTTCCTCCCTCCTTTTATTTTACCTTTCTATTTTCTCCTCTTTTCTCATTCTCCTTATACTCGATCCGTGAAACACCTTTGAGGGGTGAGTATTTTAGATTTTGAAAAAAAAAGTTATTTTAATGAATAAATCGGAAAGGTAATATTGTCAGGTGTCCCGCAGTGGCTTTTTGAGGGGGAATAGCTTCAAGATGTCAATGTCCATCAACTGTAGAAGGAAAATGGGTGTTCTGTGAAGGAAATACGAAAACGGTTCGAAACAGTTTATGGAATTTCAGTATTAAATAGGGTTAGAAACCAGCAGTGCAGTATGAAGAGGATGTGTAAAAAATTTAATGGGAAATGTTGAAATTTTCTCTTAGCTTAATGCCATAGCAGCCACGGATTTACCAGAATATGAAGGACATACAGTATTTCAAGTTAACGACTAACGTCTGGTTTTCCCGAAATTCAATTTACATTGATTTATCAGAAATCACATTTCGACTCATTGTACGGGATGAGGGGATTTCAATTAGTATTCTACTTCATTCGAGCTTTGAATCTAAACATGAAGATAACTTAGAATCTCAAAAAAAAAAATTGCTGTAGTTATTATTAATTTTCTTTTTTAATCTTGAGGTGTGAATGGGGTTAGGGCTGGTGGAAAGAACATATTCTGCGAGGGGAAGGAGAGTATTGGCAGGGGAAATCTTGACTAGAATGTTGAAACTTTCAGTTGACGGAACGAGTTGTTCTTATACTCAGTTTTCTCAACTGGGTCCCAGAATTCCACTGCCTTCAATATTTTCGTAAATACCCACTGAAACGCCACAAATTATTTATGAAAAAATCATAACGTAATCTTACTGATAGATTGCTTTTGAGCAGCGGCGTAGACAGAGAGGGGGCGAAGGGATGAATGCTCCCCCGGCACCTGAAATTGAATGTGAAATATGCAAAAAATGAGCAATTTTTCGCCTTAAAAATATGTTTTTTTGAAAAATTTTCGTTCGAGCACTAATTTTACCTTCATTTTTATAAAATAGTTTTCTAATATCGGCGATTTTTAAAAAATACCATACCTCAATTTTCGACTTTTTCTCCAATGAAAATCTTACTCCCCCCCCCCCGGGGGAAATTCTGGCTACGCCACTGCTTTTGAGTATAATTTGACAATGAAGGGGAGGTGTCCTCTCCACGCTACCTTCTCTCTCGCATCGAACCTAAATAAGATCGGTATTATGCTGGAAATCCGCGACCTAAAACACCATATTATATTCTGCTAATTTTGTTGAGTTTTTCAAATAAGTTGATGATATTTCTCTAAAAGGGAAATTTTGATTTCGGGAAGTGAGGAGGACTAAATCGAAGCTCAGTCAAAAATTCAAAGCGCTACATATTTTAGATCAGCGATTCATGGAACTCCCACTTCGATGTATGCACTTCATTAGTTTTTCCGAGTCAGTGTCTGCCGGTGCTTTTAAGTCTCCCAAAACCCAAGTCTAGTAGAAAGTAGAAAGTTGTCTTCCCCTCCCCCACTCCTGCAAATCAAAAGGGCGCATTTTTCCGAAGTGAAAATGATAGTAATAATGATGCATTTTTTGCGAAATTTGACGAAAGTCAACCCAGCAGAAACTGTAAAATGTCCTCCTTCAGATTTCATCGTTTGTGATGTTCGAATTTGGTAGACATCCGGGTCGATCTCGCCAGAGTGTTAGTACCTAAATATTTTCAATTTGCCTTTTGAGGTCAAAACGGGGGTTCAGTAATTAATCGGGACTTTTGAATTCAGATTCTCAAAAAACGCTTATTTCGATAGTTCCTCATTATGCAGTTGGAAAATACGTTTCAAAAGATACCCTTTCAGAACTTAAACCTCCTTGGGTTGTGGATAAATTTTGGTTTTCTTCAGTAGAATGTTTTACGCGTTATTCTTAGGCAAAAATACAAGGTTTGTAACCAGGCCCGTATTTAGGTATGGGCTGAAGGGGCTTCAGCCCAAGGTGGCAGATTTTTAGAGGCTGCCCGGGGCGGCAAACGAAAGATAATTCTCTTAAAGCGTATATTCACTCGAAATGAGTAAAACGATAAATAAAGCAGACTTTGAAGTTTCACGTCTGACTTGGGGGGGAAAAAAATGGACGAATATGAATGGCTAAATGATTTTTGATATACTTTGAGACCGCCTAAGCCTCACCCGCTTGAAAAAAAGAGAAAAATTTACCGGGAAAAGGCGCACAGAATTTCATGGCCCAAAGACAGAAAAAAGCTAAGTGCGGCCTTGGTTGTAATCTTATGTAGTGGCGGATTCTACCCTAATGTTAATGGTAGTTTGGAACATGAAATTTAATATAAACTAGCGAACTGTGCCCCTAGATTGCTTCGCGCCACCTCTGTTAACCTGTTGATCTTAATGTGTGTCGATATTTCTGCCTCTATGTCTGTCTGTGTGGTTACCTGTTTTTCTGGTTATTGGCTTTCTCGAAGGCTGAGTGGCTGTTCATCTTTCAGCCGTCCTCTCCCAAGTGAGAACGATGAGGGCTCGGAGAGACTAGGGTTTCGGTACGGAGACCCGGACTAAGTGGAACTCTGCAATAAATGGAATCTGCAGTCTTACTAATTAGATCAGAATTTCTCCACGGTGTCATCGAATATGAGTGAGTTGTACGTTGTACTATCCTAATCTTCCACTCTAATAGCTTCCTCGATCCATCTGGAATGTTACTCATGAGTTGCTAGTAGTATTGTTCAGTTTCAATGAGTAGCCCCCCCCCCCCGTTTCCATTCTTCTAATTGGGCCTATATCAATGACGGAGCAAATTGAAACAAACGGATCAGAAAAAAGTTCACAACACTACGGTAAACTAACGTTGAATTTGTGTAGTATATTTTGATGGAACTAAAGCAAAGAATTTGCTGATTTATACATAATATGTAACCGTTAACTTGCATAGAGAAACATGAAGCTGAACTATGGATTCTGGGAGGAGTTTCCGAATTCCGTTTACTGGAAGTCATCTTAGGTTATATTTAAAGATATTTTATTTTCTTATTCTAGAGAAAATTATAACTCACTCCCCCTCTTCATAATCGCGATCAGTAACATGTGAAATTTTCAAACATGCCCAAGTCAAAGATTAGTAGCAGTGAGATATTTTTGTAATACCCTTCATCATTGGGGTTGCATAATGGACATTGATACTTTTATCCATGCACTACCAAAGAAGCTTCTTTTGTTGTGGAGAGACCTAATATTGTCAACTGAAAATGTAAGTTTTTTAAACTGAAAATCTAATTTTCCAACTGACGAAAATATTTCCAAAATCAACAAGAAAAATAGTCATCGATTTTGCCAACTGCAGATCCTATTTCGTGGAGTATATTTGTAGCGGACTTCGTTCCATCGGTATATCTCTGTTCTCACCATCGTCCCCACTAATATTCATAAACAATCGCGTTTTCCTGTTCAGGTGTAGTAACACTGGTCACCCACTACAATGCAATAGGTAATTCATTTATTAATTTAGCAGCTGACGTGTTTTTATTTTATTCACAGTTGTGGCTCGACCGTTTTAACTTTGGTCGCGACGTGTTGCGTCACAGTCGGTGGCCTCCGCTTTTCCTCCTTACTCCCGTTTTTACATGCCGCCCAGCTTTGGGCATATGCCACCCCTCTCTTTTTCCATGTGACCCTTTCATGGGTAGTTCTTCTCGACTTCAGTACCTGGGATTTGTACAACTCATCCGGCCATCGGGTAATGGGCCTCTCTCTCCCTTCCCCTCCTAAAATTTCTTGGGGTCCACCCCTCCACTTTTTTCTCCCAGCTCTCATTTCCCTTTCTCCAAATGTGTCCAGCATAGCTTCACTTGAGATCTTTGACCGTCCTGCCTATGTCGCGTAGCTTTATTTTTGACCGGATATCTACGGTTTTAACTTTGTCTTTTATTTTTATATTTTGCATGCTGGGTTCTCCTCAGGCGGTTCACGTTTCTTTTGGTTAGGGCACAGGTTGTGCGCCTTTTTCCATAGTAGCTTGCACACTACTCTCCCACGACTTCGTCTTAAGTCCCATTGGGAGTGCGCTTTTGAAAATGCTTTTGAACCCCCAGTAGTTATTCCAGCGCAGTACGTAAATAATATTCTAAATAAATGAAGCTGCTCATATGTTAGCGCATGCTACATGCAGTGACTGATCGAATCTTTCAAATGAGCCATGTTTTCTAATGAATTTTTCTAAATGAGTGAGGACGGCCCGGTTCGACGACAGAAGGACATCATGGGCTTTGTGGACTGTGGGTTGTAATTATGTTACCTGATGGCCTAAGCATTTTTATCGTACAAGATGCTACTTCCTTCCTCTCCCGATTTTCTAAATGTAACAGAAGCCATAAACTGATGGAAAGAATCTCCTCCGCTCCTAGATTTGGATCTCCTTTTCGAGCTCAGACACTGAGAGCTGAGGCGATAGCACCCCTTCCCAGAATGTGGAC
Source organism: Acanthococcus lagerstroemiae (assembly GCA_031841125.1). NCBI lineage: Eukaryota > Metazoa > Arthropoda > Insecta > Hemiptera > Eriococcidae > Acanthococcus > Acanthococcus lagerstroemiae. The sequence goes on along the minus strand of CM063108.1, from coordinate 33,335,675 downwards.
AAAAATACTGATGTCCTCCATTTTCGAAGCAGGAACCTTTTAAAAACTGCCAACAATTTAGACGGAGGCCTATATCTGTATTTCAGCCAACTATACTGTCGATGTTGTGGTATTTAACTTGATTTATTCGATTTTGATGAGACGGGTAGCAAAGCAGAACTCACGTTTACCCCAGAAGCATGACTGTGAAACCGGTTGACGGATTATCCATTTATTCTCAAGTTTTTGGCGTTAATAAAAATGAGCCCACGGAACGGCTCTAGGAACGATTCTATTGCCAGACTAGTCTTGGGACTGATTTCAGAGCTGATCGAAAATATTATCCGTCTATCTTAGAAGCGAGAACGTAGATCATCTTATTTTTTCCCAGATTTTAGACGCATTACAGCCGCGCACAATTGCGGTCCTGATTTCGTCGACATGGAGACTGGAAATGCAGCGCCATTTTCGCTACCATGTCGGCCTAAATTAAACCGTTGACGAAGCGACGTGTTCCCGAAATTTGTTGAAATTTTCCGCGACTGCATTCTCGCCTGCCATATAGCCCATGTACTCGAAAAGCAAAAAGCAATCCAACTGACACGAAAAACAGATCTTCTTCCGACTGCTTTCCGCCTCCGCACCCACGTTGTGGATTAAAAGCGATTAGAATTTTTGCATTACACGTTACTGGATATACTGCACAGTGCCATACACGCATACACACATAAACACAACGAGCATTCGTACTGATGAAATATGCACTATACAGCATATTCAGTCACAGAGAGTCAGAGAGAGAAAGAGAAAGAGAGAGAGAGAGAGACATACATAGTATAATATTAATTTGAAATGAGAAAATCTCTTAAGTAAGCAGCTCGTTATTGGTCGCGATTTTCAGATCAACGAACCTGCTGCTGTGAACATTTCAGCGCCGACAGCTGTATACTATCGAAGAACCAACATTAACACCAACACTAACATCACCACCACGTTTTTCTATCAGCAAGTACCCCGCTATTTGGTAAAATTGTGTATGATAATTAAGCCGCAGACTTGAAAGAGAATAGGCTGCAGAGTCCCGTCGGGTGACGGTGCTGAAACGGGGGGAGAAAAAACACAGAAATGAAAGGCTTAGTTAAAAACCCACTCTCAAATTTAAAATTAGCCAGATACATAGCAACAGTAGCTCGTTACCGCGATGCAGATTGAACAACGAAACCGGTTGAACGCCTTCGTCTCTGATTTTTGTATGTTCTTTTCTTATTTCGTTCCTCTTCATTTTTTCGTCCCAATACCGATCGTGATTCGAATTCTGCTGTGGTAATGTCGGATGTACCTAATACTGTCGGCGAGAAAAATAATTAAAAATACGTCGAAGATTCAGCTTACCAAGAGCATAGCGATTTGCGAAATCGGTGCTGACCTCGTGGCGCTGCAAAACTTCCCTTCCTATTTGTAATGGGACACACGTGATTCACGCAGACGGAAGTCGCTTTTGTAATTAACGCGACTGCGCCGGCTAATTATGGATAGGCGAGTGTGATGTAGAAAGTGGTCAAGTGCATCAACGTCGACTGTGCGTACGATCGGCTTGAAATATGCGGTAGAAATGGCGTAACTGCTTTCTAGAAGGTATGCAGTATGCCTATCAGTCGGCCAGGTCAGCTCCGCTGCAGGCACGACGCCGAGATTCGTGTGGCTTGGGACGCCCGCAGGATAGCTGCCAACAAACACGGCCACCGCTCGGCCTGGACTTTTCAGTTATTTTCTGTCATTGCCGTTAGAATCTCCAGCAATCTGGTTCTTTGCCTCTATATCTCTCAGGCTATCACTGGCAACAGCTGCGTCTGTACGTATCTCCTCTGCACTGAGCTTCATCCACACCGAAACTGCGATCGCGACTCGTTCACTCTGCGGTTGCCGACTTATTATCAGAACGACTGTCCATTGATGGACTCGCACGCCCCGCCAACTAGTTATTGGCATGGCTTGCCCGCGCTAATCGAGTGCTTTGTGCGACTTTTGGATCTGCGAGAGCCCATTATTCATCCCGGCACCTCAAGCGGCTGCACGAATTCAGGCGATGAACCAGTCGCTGGCCGCATCATGTTCCAACTTGACCCCCGCATGTCGTTCGCACCGCCCTTCCAAGGACGTAACTCACCATCATCGCAGACCACCAAACACAATTATCTACACATTCCGATTGTGTCTTCCTCCAGTCGAGTTTCCTTCGGGGCTTCTGCTGAAGAAGACCTGGTAACCTGTGATACAACATATGAGGAGCCACCGAAGCAAGTTTAAGACAGGGTACTTAAAGAGGCCGTTGCTCTTTTCAGTTGAAAAAGAAAAACATCAGGATTGCTTATGGAGACTAGGCAGGGAGTTAAACGAGCTAGGTGAAATTCATATCACTGCTTCGCTTAAGTCCTTGGAGACTTTTCAAGATGCTTTCGAACGTGTTTAAATCTCGTCAGTAGTTATTTTAGACTCTTCCGGACATGTTTTAGTGTGTGAAAAAGTCGAAATACATAGTCTTAGCTAGTTTTAATTAGTCGTAAACAATCTGAACAATTCTTAAAATATGTGAATATTGTCTTGAATACTTTTGAATAAAATGTAGTACGAAAAAATCCGCATTTCTGGAAGAATTCGCTCAGAGATGTTTGAATCTTCTCTTTGGGCTTCTCAAGCAAAAGGATTATCAGTCTGGTTGTGGAAAATCCTTTTGCTCTGGGGTCCTGGTCATGCTTCCGGGCTCCACCCGTGCTAGCATTTGTTTCGAGAGCGTTAGCCTTGCGCCTCGAGTGAAGTGGTCAGGTGGAAAAACCCTCAAGTGTAGATTATTTTAGGCCTTATTCAGAATGTTCAGTCTTTTCAGCTCAATCGTATGACTTATTAGAGATCGGATTCATTAACATTCAGTTGAAACGACTTCAAAATTTTGTTATGCCTCATTCACACTCGGTTGATACGTTTCCGTATTCTGTTAAATTTCCATGGGTAGAAAGTTAAGTAGAAAGATTATGGCTCCTGGAATTACGATCTTTACTTTTGGCTACGTCATTTCATTGTTGAGGAAGACGAGGATGAGGAGGAGGAGAAAAAGAGAAAGAAACAGAGTAGTCTTGTAATTTAGACAGCGACTTGTTGATTGTGCGGAGCTGTAGCGTAAATAAGGGGAGGGGAAGATGTAAGGTAAAGTAAAATTTTAGAGCTTTTCATCTAGTATTTTATCTTCGGACCATAGACTTTTATTTCTTCTTTTTCTTTTTTCTTTTCAGGTCAAAATGTGGTCGAAATTTTGTAGATCCGCCACGATTTGATCTCAAAATCGAGACTTTTATTTCTTCTTCTTTTTTCTTTTCAGGTCAACATGTGGTCGAAATTTTGTAGATCGGCCACTATTTGATCTCAAAATCCAATCTTTACCTGATCCTTCCCTTCCCTACCCCTCCCAGAAGAACTTCCTACTTACCTTGCTGGACTTGTATGTTTTTCCCGGAACATCAATGTAAATGTAAGCTGTGGCAAGGAAAATGAGACTCACTTCACCTGCCTAAAAATTGCTGACTTACGGAAGTAATTCTATGGAGTATGGCTCTTTGTTCCCAGATTATTTTTCTCGAGCGATAGGAGTCGACTGAGGTTAGAATTTCAGTGTAAATTGAGATAAGTCTCATTTGAGAGATAATTTTCCAAAACGAGGTCAGTCCAGTGTTTTCTTTGGCATCGGATGATGGGACCCTCAACTTATTAATATCTCTTTATCGAATTGCAAAAAATAATATATGTATTCTTTTCCTTCATGTTATCAAAAGATTTACTAATGATGAAGCTTTTTCTCAAAAGACGCACTACGTGCATTTTTATCTGTTCCTTATTATTATTATTATTATTATTTTTTTCGGAATCCGGTGAGTCACCCCTCTTTGTCAAATTGCAAAAATATCATTTTCCTTTATGTTACCATAATATTTACTAATGGTGAAGCTCATTTCCAAAGAATGTGGTACGTGTTTTCCCCCTATTTTTTGGGATTGGGTGACGGAACCCCGAACTCAAATATCTCTTTCAGTGTCGTCCGGGGGGGGGGGCAAGGAACATTTTGCTTGACACCTAGCACCTGTCAAGGCCTACCGCGGCCTTGAACATGTGACTGTGTAACGTGTGCCTTGGCGCGCCTTTTCGCCGAAAAAATTTTTCTGCGTTTTTGTTGAATTTTTGCCCTTTAGGCCTCCCAAAGTCGCGGGACGGCACTGACCTCTTTGTCGAATTACTCGTATTCTGACAATATTTGGTAATGAGAATAATCATTTCCAAAAGGGAATAAGTCCACCCGCTGCAGTGAATCCAGTCTTTGGAAATCTTATATTTTTAGTTTTGAAATCGAAATTTTTTGGTTGCATCCATTAAGAGACTGAGACTAGCTTTTGACGGTTTCGGGGTCTGGTTGGCCGAGTGGATAGCGCGTTGGTCTCGGAATCCGCAGGTCCCGGTTTCGAGTCCACGTAGCGACTCGCTACATTTCGACCTAGGTCAGGTTTTCGGCAAGAAGAGAAGGGGGCTAAGACAGCCCTAACAGCCTCCCCGACGTCTCTGCGGTGATGCTCGAAAGGGTGGATTCCAGGGCTCAGGTTGAGAGTAAATTAGAAAAGGGAGCTTTTGACGGAAATTGGAAGGAAGGAAATTAGAATTAAAACCTGTTGATAGTTTCTTGTACTTCCAGAATAATTTAGAAATATGAACCTACTGCGTTTTTGAAAAGCAGTTCTGTTTAGAATTCTGTATTCTATAAAAATTTGGGTGTTCACTATGCACTCTGGTGTTCGTACACGTATCAAATCTTCAGAGGGATCTATGTCTTTCTTTCAAATAATCTGGCGGTTGCTGCAGTGTTCGAATTTTTGAATCGGTAATCGCCTTGTACGATTCATCGCCTTAGTACCTCCAAAATATTGGACAATTGATGTCTGTGTGTATGTAATGTTGTAATCTTGAGAATGGAGAGAGGGACGATGTTATACCTAACTGAGATTACGCACCGATCCACAAAATAAGAAGCGGCCTGTTGGACAATCCTCGCCCCGAGGCCGTGAGAGGCTGCCCTCCCCCGTTTTACTTTGCTTTATATTCTTGTTCTCTTTTGCGCGGCAGGCTTTATGTATTTTGTGTCGAATTGTTTGGATGCTAGGATACACCCCCTCCCCCAGAAATTGCACTTAATTTCTGTCTCATCAGCCTGGCCGACTTGGCCACTCGATTGAATCGTAGTTTATGTGAAATTTGAGGATGGAACAAGAAAAAAGTGAACTCGCGAGTCGCGACTACCCGACGACCAAGTACCACCGAGAATGGAGATCAAATTTTGGGCCTGATCAAATTACGTGTTTATTATGTAGATTTCTTTTTTCCTTTTTTTTTTTTGCTCGCGTATTTCCACGCACTACTCGTATCTATTTATATGTATGCGCGTATACGGCTTTTAACAAAGAAGAGCTTTGTGGAGTCTGGAATGAATGGAGCTGATGTCAGCGCTTAATAGTCGGCGTTACGGATGGACCGTACTTAATGGCTCCAATTTAGCGACAATTCAGTGGCAATTTCTGCGCAATCATCGACCATGTATAACCCCCCCTTTATTTTAGTTATTAAACTCCCGCTGGTGCGAATCCGTATCCCTTATTTTCAGATATGTCTTTTTTTTTCTTTCCTTCCTTCTTTTTTCCTCTCCTTTTTTTTCCCCAGTTGTATACCGATTTTGGTCGAAAGGATCGTTTACCCTGTGTTGGCTGCGCAAATTATTATTTTAACGTCGGCGATTATTTATGTTCGCCGCGTGGTCGGTCGAGCCGTGCGAGGGTTTCCCCGGATTCTCGTATTGCCGTCTCGAACACCGCGCCGCCGCACCGCGTCACCGTGCCGCGCGCCACTCGAGTGTTTTTGTGTTTTTGTATAATCCGCTCGGATGCGATGCGATGCGATGCGACGGTGCTCCTGTCTCGACCGAGGTTGATCTTTTCGCGGTTCACCTTTGTTTCGTGTTTTCCTTGGAGAAGTCGAAATTCGAGCTTTCTGACTGGTTGTATAGTCGCGCCGAGGCGTGTTGCTCATCCTGGAAAGACGAATCAGTCTCGAGTTGTGTAGCGTGAGCTGGGCAGAGGCGAAGAAGTACAGGGATTAGAGGGGAGCTCGGCCTCCTGAAAAGGCCTTCGGGGAATTTCATCCCCAATTCATCCCTTGTAAAGGTTATGTTTTCGTTTTCAAGCGGCGTTTGAGTATTGCGATGTTTGAAAGTAAGAATGTCTACCAGTCCCCAATGGTCTACCGTTCTCAAAAAAGATTCCCAACCCCCAATAGTGTCCCCCATGTTGATGTAAAGTTCCGTGAAATTTCATAAAGGACGCTTTTTCAAAAAATTAAATTAATTACAATAAATGTATTTTCTGATGGATGTTTATAAAAATCTATCGTGCTTAGCTGAAAAGCCCTCCAAATACAGAAAATGAATCGACTCGAAGGCCATCAACAGATTCCGAATAGGCCTCCAGTCTATAATAAGATCCTTTATTCTCCAATACAGTAGCGTAATTGTGCCAGTTTTGTTTGTTTTTTTAGGGAGGGGGGATTCAATTTTCAAAAATCTTTTTTTCTTTTCCTCCCTCCTTTTTCCGCTGTTTCAGTTTAATGCAGAGAAAAAATCTCCTCTTTCTCCACAACTACGTCACTGCTCCAATAGTTCCCCGAACTTGGTAGGGGGAGTATTTTCAAACAAAACTACGGATGTATTTTCTTATAAACGTCACTAAAAATCCCCCATGCTGAGCTGAAAAATGTGCCCCAAAAATCAGAAAATGAATCTCCCGGAAGTCTCTCAACAGTCCCCTATTTTCGATTAGCCACTTTAGTGGATGCCGTGTGACTTTTTAACGAAGCTGAGACGTGAGTCGCCTCGTGAGGAAACAGTTTGAACTGCTCCGCCAACTTTAATTTGTTTTATTGAAAGATAATGATCAGTTCGTTTCGAGTATTTGTGATTTATTTTAAGATAATAATTGAAAGATTGTGAACTCGACGGAGACCTTCCCCAACATTCCCTTCTCGTTGAGCCGCACCTCAACTGTGACGTAGATGTGTAGAACGTATGTACGTAGTAACGTTATTCTTAAATTCTTATTGCTCTTTAGAGAATATTAATCTTGAACTTAGGGATGAAAATAAAGGATTTGTGGGCTTAGCCTTCTAAGACCTTACGAAGCCTTTTGGGGTAGTGGTTCTTGACCTGTTTATTACTGTTACTACTCTTTATCTTCCGAATAATCAATATTCCCTCTCTTCCAGTTAATCAGAAGTTGTAGTGTTTTGGCTGTACTCACTTTTATTGTATACACATGTCTCCCCCCTTCTTCCCTCATAAACTTGACGTCGGACAGGTTACTCACCTACAAAAAGTTACATATTCAAATCTGCTACAGTAACATCCTACCAAACAGAAAGACGTATAGCTAGTCTGCAATGTAAAAAGGCTGTCAGACGAAGAGCCATATGGCTAGTGACTTTGTTGGACAAACAGATTTAGCAGATGAATGTCCAGGTTGGCAGGCAGAAAGACAAATAAACAGAGAGGTAGAGACTATACAGTACTTTTGGTAAAAATATAGGTAGCCGAAAATCAAGACCTAAAATCTGGAAGCCAGGATATGTTATGCTGTCTAGATAATACAGAAATTTCAAGCCGGTTGTTGAAATAATGGTGGGACGTATGGCGATGCACGCATGCCAAAGTGGCCCCTATGACACCGCACCCCCGGCCACAGGAACTACCCTTTCGAGTATCGCGTCAGTGACCGGAGGGACGCCTTGGGGCCGGGCCCGAGCCCCCATTTCTACGTGCCGAAACGGTGCACGCGTCCTACCAGGGCCACCATGGGGTTCCCTACTGAGCATGGGGTTCCGTTGAAATAATAAGCTGGGAAATAGATATTGGTGAGAATGTGTAGTGGTTGTATGTGTAATGTTGGTATCTGGAACTGAGGGTGCAAATTTGAGTTTCCTTTAGCAGATTAGTGTGACATTGTTTCGTGAGTTAAAAATATGTTTCCGCTTCTAAATCTAGATTGAAAAACAAAGGAATGCCGCTATTGAGGGAAAAGGCAACCCTCTTTAATATTTTTCAAAATTAGAAACTTAGCAAACTCGAGCTATTTTAGTAAAATTGTATCAGCAGTGGGCAAAATCCCAAACGTGTTAATTTGTTCTCGTCTATTCCACATTTTTCTATCAGTAAACCAAATTGGTTTCTTAGTTGGCAGAATTCGCGTTTTCAGTGTAGGAAATTAGATTTTCTCTTCCTTGCCTTCCCAGCCAAAAAAATCACTATGATAATTATTTCTTGAAACCACAAATAAATGAATCATTTGGATCTTGTACCTGTCTTGGTAATCGAATAGACTACCGTGGGTTTCAGTTATTTTCTGACATGATCATTACTGCATTTTTATGATCTGATGTAGATTTCTACCGACTTACAGGTGGAAATCATCTGTGTTACTTCTTCCATTTTCTCTGACATAATATGTGTATACTTTTTTGCGCGATCGGTTTTCATATTTTGGGACAGAGTTGTTCCACATTTTACTGCTTAGGAATCAAAGTTACTCTTTTGATGTTGAAGGTGGGTATAACATCACTCGATTATAAGTCTCTTCCACTCATGTTGAAACATAGACAAGGAAGGCAGTCAGTCAGTCGGTCACTTTGGCAGACGGACAGAAAGAAAATCAGGCAGGCAGGTAGGCGGAAGGAAGAGAGAACAGGCAGTCGTGCAGATAAGGAAGACATGCTGACATGTAGACTGGAGATAAAATTATTTAAAACTATTAAACCGGAGACGGATAGATTATTGACTGATGGAAATGGAAACGCGTGGTGCTGAACAGGGAGCTGACTCAAGCTTAGAGCCTTGGCAAGGGGGCCGTGCTCCAAGGAACCGGGGCGAAGCCCTCCGCATGTTATTGCAAATAGATTGAACCTTGGTACCTCTTGACAGTATTACGAATGAAAAAGCCATAAAAATATGTTTGGGAGCCGCATCAATGGAAATCACTAATTTCTGTCTGCAGTTCACGTTAAATAATCAGGCGCGTACCATTTATATGTTTAGGTCTGGACGTCTTATGCTCTATGTGTGCCCTAATTTTAGTCTTATGTTTTATTATGTTCCCTCCCGTAGGTCCGTACCGCCTCACAGGAGGTATATAAAATAAATCTTACGTACTTCGGGATAAGTTTCTGGAATGCAGCTGACCAGCACCCCCTTCCCATGTCTCAAAAATAATCATACACATTTGAATATACTTACAGTTTTCATTGAACCGAGCAGTAGTGGACCCCCTTTCCGACTTCGTTAAGTAGTGGTTTTTCTCAATTTTACACTCCCTCCAACACCCCCCCCCCCCTCGAACATCAGACTAGCTACGCCAATGGAACAGAGGACCTAGATTCTTTGGGCCCACTCTTTCTTCTTTTTTGATACGCGAACATTTCAAAATCTAGATAGACGAATCAAGCCCTTGGTTAGAGGAGGGCACTAGAGCATTGCCCTGTGGCAGCTTGGTGTTCCCCCTTTCCCGAAAGAGAAAATCCATTTTTACCCCATTCTTATGCTGAAATTCACTTCTCTAAGCATCTGGTTTTCTTCCCTCCCTCTGGATACCAGGGGTTAACCACAGGTCTGTGAAGAATCGTCTGATTCAGTGTGGAACCAATAACGGGGATGCGGACTGGTCTGCATTGACGACTCGTGATAGTCGACAAGGTGATAGAATGAAGAGGCCCCAAGACCCCGCTGGTCAACTCTGGATTCGGTTTTTAACTCGGCTTTGACTGGACTCGTGTGAAACGGGCCTTATACGCTCGCATCCCTTCATCGAGTCTCGACTGACGACGGGGTGGTGCAAAACGTTTATTATGCGTGATTGTGCTCTGTTGTGTATATGCGAAGGGTAATTGAATGTAAGGGAGGAAAGCGAGGGTAACGCGCCGGATGTTTTCACCGTCGTCGTCGTCATCGTCGTCGACGACGTCGACGGTCTAGAGAAGGACGGCGACGGCGGAAAGGCGAACGAGCGACGGAGACATAACGATGGGTAAGCGAAAGGGTCGTAGAGTCGGCGGAAAACGATTCGTTTTAACAGACGGAGCTAATGAGAAACCGCTGCATTATGCGTTTTTTAGGCGCTTTCCGAGGGAATTTCTGTCGAGAGTTTCAAGGTCGCTGCTGCTGCCGCCGCCGCGAACAAATTTCCTCGTCGCGAACACGCGATGGTAAGGCCGGAAAATTCCGACGATTCTCACTTGATACTAGACCGCGACGAATGGATGGGAATGTCTCGATGATTTGTATCTCTTGAAAATTGTTTTGCTGTTTCTCCGACCAAACTTGTCAGCTTTTGGAGGAAAATCGTCAGGTGTCTACTGGCTCGACTCTCGATTTCCAGAATTTTCTGCGGAGCCGACTGACGCGACCTTGCGCGATTTGTTTCAGTAGGCAGTTCCAGATGAGTATGCCAAGTCAGTTGAAGGTGATGATACTTGGCGAGAGGAACCACAAACGTTATGTACATGTATGACCTGTACTCAAAATTGACGGGGCAACAAGTTTTCGAGGTTTCGGAAAATTGCGAACTTCTGCCTCAATTACCGATGTTGATTCCGATCAGTTTTTCGAACAAAGTTAATGAGTAGAACATCGAAAGAGTAGCAGTGATTTACCAAATTGAAGTGCCCACTTTTAATATCGAAAGGGCTACACAAGTTTTACAGTACCAGTCATAAAACTTGAGTATAGTTTTTGAAGTACACAACTTTCAATTTTGTAACTTTTCAATTTTCGAGCTGAGTAACTGGTTAGTGATACTTTTTGTGTCATTTTCAGTGTAGTATCTGCTGGTACCCTTCAAAATTAGTAGTAAAAAAATTTCACAGACATAATTTAAGTCTAAAATTTGAAAAATGTCATAAAATTTTACAAAGTTTCGAAATTTTTAAATGGATGTTTCCCGAACAAAATGTCATTTCTTGTCAAATATGGCCATGAATATGAATTATTATCACTGCCTATTGCCAATCTGGAAAACTGAAGGAGCTACAAAACTGAAAGTTGTGCACTTAAACTATTTTATTTAAATTTTATGATAATCATTTTGAAACTGGTAAAGCCCCTTCATTATAAAAGACAGGTAATTCAGTTCGGTTAATTTCTTTTACCTCGTCAGTGTACTATTTTTTGATAGCTTTTGAAAAAACTTGAATTAGGATGAGACTCATAATGAAAGTTCGCTCTTTTCAAACTTGGAAGACTTGTAACTCCTTCCAGTTTTGAGTATAAGTCATACTTGTACATAAGGTTTTTTGTTCCTATCGTCAAGTGATATCTCCTCCTACCGGCTTGGTACTACTATGCTAAAACACCCTGTAATCTTGGGCGGTTTAAAATCCAAAAAGCTACCCCCAGAATACCATCATTTCCCTCACCACTTCCACACTTTCCAGCTCCTACTTCTGGCCAAAAGTCACAAACGTACCGGTCCAGCTCACGTAGATGAAGTACGCCGGCTCACCGGGAAATTTTCCGGTAACTTACACGGCCAATCCGCTTTAGAATATCGCGTTTCAACGAGCGGCTAATTTAAGTCAGCATCAGACTTTCGTTTTAATAAATCAAAAATAAGCGATGCTCCCTTGTATTCCTAATATCCCTTAATGTTCTTCACCCTTTTCTGCTGCTCTCCGTTTCTGCATGTGCCCGTGTACACGGCAGTACGTGTATGTGTATACCCTCGGAAAGGACGAGGACAACGGTTCCAACCCCTCGCGTTTAACGCATTTTCAGTGCTTCCCAGTCACGTGAAATTATTTTGACACTTATTCGTTTCACGTGTTCTCGTATGTACGTTTTTCGTGTGTATATGACTACGTGTGTACTAGGGAATATTATAACAAAAGGCCAGAGAGAGGGTGTGCTTGGAAAAGGACCTATATACGATGATACCTCGAGGACGATGCGATGATAATGATGTTATTGACGCGCTTACGCGCACGAAATGACGCTTGTATATGTTTTCCAATGAGTCGAGTTATTTGGCGGAAGTCCCCGGCAAAAAGGGATCCTAATACGTGTAATTGTTTGAATGGTCAACTTGGCTATGAAGGGGTATTTACTGTAAGCTGTACTGATTCTAATAGGACCGTTGCCACGCCTCGCCTACCCAGCGGGGGCTCTGATGAATAGGCACTTTGGTGAAATTTTGAGGATTTTCGCATCCTCTTTCGTTTTTCTGTGTTGACTTTCTAACTGTTGAAAAACTCGAAATTGTTGTGAGCTGGGAAGCGCAGCTTCGTGGATCGCTCCCTCCTCTATTGTCAGTGGTTGTCACTGACAGTACTTTGTAAGAAAAGCAAGGTGAGCTGGCCCAGGGGCAGACAAACGGCGTATAAGAGACAGTACTCCATGAAAGTAAGACAGTGAGAGGACATGAAGACGGACAATGACCTGTAGAAGGCATTACTACTTTGTGAAAAATACAGGATGAGAGGACACGAAGCGCGACAAACGACGTACAGAAAGGAGTACTTAGTCAGAAAGAAATAAGGAGAGATGAACAGCTTTTCTTCGGAATTGGTATGAAGTTTACTGCTTTGAAATCTTCTGGTAGTTCGCCTTCTTCGTATATTTTGTTGATAATTTTCAGTAATTCTTTCTTAAATTCTGGCGTGACGTGCTTTATTATGTCTACTAGGGTGTCCCTTATTTTACGAGTTTTCGCCAATTGATTAAGGCCGCCCTGAAATTAGTTCCAATGGACCTAGAAACTCGCCATAAAATATTTGAGCTCAATCTGAGGTCATTAACCCGTGTCGCTTTGACCTTTAAATTATGTGTAATACTGAGATTTTACAAAAAAAAACGCGAATATCTCGGAACATATCAACTTCAGGACCAAAATGCATAAAATGTTTCCTGTTAAATTTCCTATAAAAAAGATCCTATACAATTTTTCTCTAAAATGCATATTTACCGAGATAATCACAATAATGTGTGAAAGTTTCAAGGAACGTGTGGATTTTGTTATTTTTTCTGCCATAACCGATCTTCACTCGCTTAATCGTAGTTATATAAAAAAATATTCACTTTAGGACCAAAATGCAAATAATATAAGATGTTCCTCGTTAAATTTTCTGTAAAAAAGATTCTGTGTACAACGAAAACATATTTATCGAAATAATCGCAAAAATTCGTGGAATTTTCGAAAAACATAGGTTTTTTTATTATTTTACGGTTGAAATACCTATTAATGTCGGGTAACACACACTACAATATAACTTCAGTCTCTGTCTACTGGGGCAAACGCCCCAGTTTTCCCCCTCCTCTCACCTGGCTACACCCATGACAGTTTGTTGGGTATCTACTATAGAATAGACCTCGGATTATGTATGTATATCAACAATAGTCAATAGTTTGCGCATAAGATATAATGTTATGCTATTAAGGAACAGTCGCGTGTTCTCAGAATTCAGGGCCATTTCCTATGTACAAATCGCTGTTTCTTATAGTTGATTGTACATCATATCAAGCCCACCATACCAAGGCTTCAACGGAATGAATTTTCAGACGAGAAAAAAAAGCAAAACAATGAAGGAAAAAAGAAATGAGAAAAATAGAGAAATGGAGAAGAAATAAAATAGAAGTAACTACGCCATTTGAAAGACTTCTGACATATACGAGGTGACGGAAAGGCCGTTCCTATTTAAACTGCATCGCAAAAATTTCCTAATTAACTTATCGAGAACATTTCTACTGGAGCGGCATTATTGGTCCATTACTATTGAAACAATAGCTATCCTCCGAATTATCAAATCGTACGAAATATTTATTAACGTGACAACCGAGAACTGATCCCACTAAAATGCACTATGTAAATCTGTAATGAAGTCCTTATTGTGAAAACAACTGTAGCCAGTTTTGATTTTTTGACTTAGATGACACAATGAGCTATATCCACTGCTCAGATGGATGAACTCTCTGCCTGTTTTCATTTGAGAATGATGAACTCTGATAGAATGAGCCCAAATGTTTTTGCGTAATGACTGCAGGTATAGCTCAGTCTATTCAAGTAAAAACATCAAAACTGACTGTGGTTGCTTTCACAATAAAGGCTTCACATTGTAATTTTTGTTTCATGATTTATTTCAGTCAATTTCCCATTTTTTTTTCTCTGTAGTTTGTTACACAAAATTTTGTCAGGATGTATGCCTATTCTTTATTCAGCATTATATTATCAATCAATATAAGTAAATTTAAACTAAGGTTTATTTTCTTGACAACGAAGTGAATTTGAGTCCGCAATTTGGTCTAAAGGGTATTAGCACTTCGCAGCCTAGTTCATAGTCACCTATAGTCATTATAAATTGGGCGCACTTATGATTTCATGTGCTCCTACAATGTATCTCTGGTCACATAGGGCGGTAAAATCTTATATTGCCGAGAGTAGCTTCTTTCCTTAATACGCCTCTGAGTGGAATGCCGGTAAAACCGCTACGCATGATGACAGTAAGCAATGATCAGACCTCCATAGCGCGGATTACAGGAAGACGCCAACCTTCCCGGTCAATGGCTCATGGATACCTAGGTACGGTTTCAATTTTAGGGTCTTCCACAAATTTTTCATCACTAGGGTCAGTCCAACCGTCCTACCTCTTGCAAGTACAAGCTTTTAACAATCGCAATCACTAGGGTCAGACCAACCGTCCTACCTCTTGCAAATACAAGATTTTAACAATCGCAAACACTTCTGCACATGTTTTTCTTCATCTCATCGTTAAAGGGGGTGAAGATGGACACATGTAGAAGGGCTTACGATTGTTAAAATCTTGTATTTGCAAGAGGTAGGACTGTTGGTCTGACCGTAGTGGTAAAAAATTCGCGGAAAATACTAAAATTGAAACGTTAACTAGGTATCCATGAGCCATAACTAATTCCAATGTTTTTATTGAGTCGTGAGCATTCTAAGATTCCGTTGAAGACTTGGTATGTTGGACTTGATATGATGTACAATCAACAATAGGAAACAGCGATTTGCCCATAAGAAATGATAATGAATTCTGAGAACATGTGACTGTTTCTTGACGGCACAATGTTATATTTTATGCGCAGTGTTGACGGTTATTGATATACATACATAATCCGAGGTCTACTCTATAGTAGATACCCAACAAACTGTCATGGGCGTAGTCAGGTGTGGGGGGGGGGGCTCGGGCGCTTGCCTCCGTAGACAGAGACTGAAGTTATATTGTAGTATGCATTACCCGACATTAATAGATATTTCAGCTGTAAAATAATAAATAAAAAAATATGTTTTTCGAGAATTCCACGTATTTTTGCGATTATATCGATAAATATATCTTTTCTATAGAAAAGTTGTATGGGACTTTTTTACAGACAGTTTAACAAGAAACATTTTATGTTGTTTGCATTTTGGTCCTAAAGTGAATATTTTTTTTTTAGATAACTATGATTTAGCGAGTGAAGATCAATTATGAAAGAAAAAATAAAATCCCCGTTCCTTGAAGCTTTCACACATCATTTGCGATTATCTCGGTAATATGCATTTTAGAGAAAAGTTGTATAGGATCTTTTTTATAGGAAATTCAACAAGAAACATTCTATGTTATATGCATTTCGGTCCTGAAGTTGATATGCTCCGAGATATTCGCGGTTTTTTGTAAAATCCCAGTATTATACATAACTTCAAAGTCAAAGCGGCACAGATTAATGACTTCAGATTGAGCTTAAATCTTTTATGGCGAGTTTCTAGGTCCATTGGAATAAATTTCAGTGCGACTTTAATCAGTTGGCGAAAACTTGTAAAATGAAGGACACCCTAATGTCTACTGATAACTGGTCTTCACCTGTGGCTTTATGGCTTCTACCTTTCTTGAACGCGTTTCTCAATTCCCACATTTTTATTCTTGGGGCAGCTTCTCTTGCTGTGCCGTCTAGTTGGGAGGTCCTTGTGGAGCCTTTCGATCAGTCTAGGGTTTTTGTCCCCCCCCCCAAGTTGTAGAGTTTTCTCGTGTTGGGGAAAAGAGGGTGGTATTAAGAACGATACTGAAGTCCTGTGAACTCTGAAATCTTGATAGCCGGTCGCTGGTTCTACTAATTTGCCTTGATGGCTACGGGCCTGAATTTCGAACAGTCGACTGTGTCCGTTTACTTTCACATCTCTCACCCGAGGAGTGCACTGCTGTGTTCTTTTGACCCTCATACTTCGGTCAAGCATGTGTATTTTCGCACTCGCAGTGGCGAAGCCTAGCCGGAAATAAGATTTTTCAATTTTAATGATCTTGATAATCTCACCCAACCTAAAAAATCTTGGAGCGGCGATACAAACGTTATTTTCGTACATAGTCTCTCGACTCGATGTCTCATTAATTTTCCGAATAGAATATAAACAAGCGAACAAGAAACAACCGACAACTCGTTTCTCTCGAATGATCGTCGCGAAAAGTCAAACTGAAACTCGTTCTTATATTAATTATACGGAAGCGGAGTGGGCGGGGGTTGCCTGTGGTGGCGGCGGCGAGCGGCTGTCTCGTCTGTATAACGATTCCGTTATGTTGATGACTTTTCGTTGGGATCGATTGATTTTGCGCTTGGCAAATTAAATTACAAACTAATTATCGTACACCTCTCTTCCTGTATTTTTCGGGACGATAAATTTTCACGTTCCGTTCGGTCGATGCAGCCTTCTGCGCGCCGCCGGATTTGTCGGAAGCGGCCGCCGCAGTAACGGCCTTGAAAAGGAAAATTACAATCATTTGGCCACTGCGTTCGGATTTCGTGTAACGACCGCCGCGCCGGCCAATATGGCCGTGTATGGCCACGAACGGAGAGATTTAGCCAATTGTCCGCAGATGATCGTTATTACGCGCAATTTTTTGTGGCAATTTAAACGCACAGGACCTAAAGTGGTCACGCACAGATCGTGTGTGGTTTTCGGGAACGTTTCTCGTGCGCAATTTAATCAGCTGACGAATTGCGGATGGTGACGCGACGCGAGTGGCCGACGGGCGGACAGTTTCTTGACATAGGTCAAAGTAACCTTGACATTAGCTTTGTGTACGTAACGATGGTAATTATTAAACTATCGCAGTCTCTGCTGTACGGTGTCTGGCTGAACTGGCAACATTCAGCAGCTACTTGGAGTTGAGTATATACATGTACTTTACTCGTATACTTCGTGCCAGCACGAGTGCAAGAAACGATAATTGAGTGCAGGCTTTAAGAAGATCCTGTTACTTCTGAGGATCCTGTAATAAGATGCAGGCACGGACTGGGCCCAAAGAAAGTACCGGGAAAATAGGAGTAAAAGGGCCCAGCTAGTGGTTCAATCGATTTAAAAATGGTCTGGAGTCGGTTGAAAGTGATCCTCATTCGGGAAGACCTGCATCAACAAGAGCGCCGGAAAATGTTAACCGTTGTACACCATGAATACGCCCCAAAAGGTCAAACTATCAATAAAGAATATTATCTGGCTCCGTGTGACTTCTGGCTTTTTTCTAAGTTGAAAATTCCGTTAAAGGGAAGAAGATTCGATGACGTAGAGGACATAGAACGGAACGCGACAATGAACTAATGGTGTGGTGGGACGTATGGCGATGCGCGCGTGCCAACGTGGCCCCTAAGACACCGCGCCCCCGACCCCAGTAACCACCCTTTCGAGTATCGCATCAGTGGCCGGAGGGACGCTTCAAGGCCGTGCCGCTTCCGGTGCGCGCGTCTTGCAAGGGCCACCATGGGGTTCCCTACTGACCGAGGTTCGCGTTCCCCGAGCACTAACCTGGATTTCAGGTCTACCACAGCCGGACGCACTTCCTCTTTACTCACCCGTCACCTTCTCTTCTTGTTACGTATGGCGACGTAGGCAAGTGGTGATGGCGATGGTCCTACCGTGGTCCGCTGCAGCTGCAGCAGCTCTTCTAGGATGGTACAGAGTTGTCCTGTTTGTTGGTGTGGACCGAGCTTGATTCGTCGGCCCTCTGCCTCGACCACGCCGTCTGCATCTTCCTCTTCATGACGGCCAAGACAAAGACCGACACCCGGTTCCATTCGCTTCGACTCTTCATCATCTCCGGGACCAGGGTGTCCAGCGCGAGACGGCTGATCACGCCGTCGTCGTTGTCGTTTCTGCCGCCGGGATCGATCGCTGTTGCCGTCCCGCGCCTCTCCTGCTCCCAGGCCTCACATTTGAACAGGGTGTGCCAAGGTGTATCCCCTGCTCCTCGATCACAGTGCGTGCACACGGGCTCGACGCTATCACCATCCGGTGTAGGTACGTGCCGAAGCACCCGTGGTCGCTCAGGACTTGAGTCAGGTGGAAGTTCTCTCCGTGAGATCTTCCTGCTCATACATCGAGGTCGCGTATTAGCGCTCGGGTCCACTCGCCCTTGATCGAAATGGCGAGCGCGTCCTTCCACTCCCGAAGCGTGTCCTGCTGGATGACTCGCTTGACCCGAAGTGCGTCCCGTTCCGCCTCGCTCTCTTCTTCGCCCCGTACATCTCCGCTAGTTCGTCGATCTTGAGTTAGATCGGCAGTATACGCGCTGCTAACACGCCTACTGCCGCCGAAGGAACAGTGCGATACGCACTGACACACCTCATCGCGACTTTTCGCTGAATTTTTTCCATCTCCGCTGTTCTGCCGGGAATCTTGATGGCGTCGGCAAATACTGGCGTCCCATATAGGAGGACCGACATGATGACGTTGACGTACATCTTTCTCTTCTCCTCCCTCGGTCCCCCTATGTTCGACATCAGACGGGACAGCTGTCCAGCTACTCGATCCGCTTTCTCAGCTGCTCGTCGGAAATGCAACTACCCGTCGAACCTTAGCCCCAGGTACTTTACGGCTGAGTGACAAGTGAACTAATGGTTATACCAAAAAAATACATTCCAAGAGTGCTTCCAATAATGGAAGAAACATTGGCAGCTGGTTTTAGACTCTCAAAAGGACTTGTTTTAGGGTGATACTCATCCGAAGAGGCCTCAACGAGCTCGAACTCCAAGTAAGAAGTAAAGGTTGGCTACTTTCCGGGCAGACATTGTATTTCAGTCGCAGGTTCGTCCTAGTCTAGATCATAGCAGTCATAGACCCCCGTTTTCAAATGTGTGTTTGACTCAGAAAATCAATGAGCATGTAATTATTGGCCCAATTGATAGCTTTATGAAATAAGGTGAAAGGGTTTTATGTTTTATGTTATAGGTTTGTGATTGACTCGAATAAATATGAAGGAATCAATGCCCTCATCTCCGCAACTTGAAGGATTATTTCAATGTTCTAGAAATTACGTATTCATCAAAACTTTTCGATTTCTACTAGTACTTCGTAACTATTATAATTTTGTCCAGCCTTAAGGCCTCATAGTTTCGGGAGGAGCCCGCCGGAAATGTCCCGGTATCCCGGTGGGCCAGTCCGTGCCTGATAAGATGGGAGCTTTTTGAAAAGCCGTACTCAATTACCATTGATAATTTTAACCGACGAGTTTCGTATGCTTATCATATCATCCGAAATCGTGATTCCTAACCCTGAAAGCTGTCAATGCTGTTCAGTTTTTTTCGTAAATGATAGGGCTGTTGAAAACTGTACAGATTGTGCAGGGTGTCTGCTGGCGCTGAAAAGTCCTGAATTTGGAAAGTAGGTCCTGAAAGTGCTGAAATTTATTTTTTAAAAATTGAAAAGTCCTTCATTTCTGTTAATACATATTTTTAAAACCACACCCCTCAAAAATCAATGTTCGTTCTGAAAGATTAGAATTTTCAACAATAATAATGAGAATGTTTATTATTCACAAGGAGGGGGAAGTGAGGGAGTAAGAAGGAGGGAGGGGTAAAGGGGATAAAACAATTGGAAAAAAACGAAAAGATTTGCGCACTCGGGGAAAAGATGGAAAATATGCCGGCTACAATCCTGCAAAAGGTCCTGAAAAAGTACTCCATTATTACTTTCCAATTTCTGTAGACACTCTGTTGTGGCCTGGAGCAGGAAGTTGTAGCCCAAGAACTCTGAAAATATTCTTATGATTTATGCCTTTTCCATCTACCCTTTTTATTCTTGGAATTTACCAAAGAGCTGCTCCCTCGTTTGACTGCCTCGTTTCCCAACCATTTCGAAAAGACTGATTCAGTTGTGATGACTTCCTGTTCGATATTTGAGGCTCGTGTGTTTGTCTGTCTTTCTGCTTATCTCTCTGGCTTGGGGAGGCCAAGGTTGAAAAACTTTTACGTTGTTCACTTCCACAGTGGAGACTTCACCACTTTTATCTGGGGGGAAGGCGGCTGACTCAGTTGAATAGTCAGTGTACACTACTATTGTAGATATTCGTAAGCGTCATTGATATCAAGGCACTGAGAAAGTTAATGGTCATCAGCTTGTTATAAAGCACACTGTCTCCTGATTTCAGTGTTATTTACAACTGTGGCTGGCTGTCTATCACATACAGGGTGCGACAACAACTTGACTATCTGGTACTAATTTTCCCGTCGGAAAGTCTGTTTCTTTCTCAGATACTATTTCCCTTTTAAACGTGACCTCACCCTCACCAAATGTTGACTCAGACGGAGTTGGGTCAGATTTTTGACTACAGAGCGTCCTCTAAAATCGTTTCGCAGGCGTGCTCCTGGAATAGATTCAGGCCTTTTCTTCCTGTTTGGTCAAAATCAGAGGGATTAAAGACACTGGACTTTCGAACTGGCATGGAATGACTGACTCATACGTTAGAGCAGAGGTGAGAAGAAAGTCAAGCGTTACTTTTTCTCGAAAAAACATGAGATCTTGCTTGCAGCCCCTTCTTCTTCCTTCTCCTTGTATACATTCGCTGTGCTTGAGTTCTCCGCTTTTGGTAAAAGTATAGACAATCATGTCGTGGTGTATGGATTCGCTCTCTTTGCTGCAGAATGATTTACTGAATTGAATTCTTTTCCCACACTCGCCGGTAGATTTTTCATGTTCGAGCGACCAGGTCGTATATCACACTCCTCTGTGCCGTTAATAACTGACGATAATTCAATCAGCAATTTCGTGTGACCTGATGACTTTTTCACGCTTCCACGTTCGCTTTTTGATTTGCTGAGTCTTGAGCCATTTCTTGGTGGGCGATCGAAACGAGCAAGAGAGACTGAGAGAGGCACAGAAGAAAAAATAAGAGAAGTTTGGGAAAAGCTGATTTCCAATATGCTGTTGTGAACACATCTTTGCGAAACTAACTTGAGAAGTGTTTTAATGGCCTTCTAAAGTAAAAATTCTTGTATTTCCCACATTGACAGAAAGATGTGCAAAACTTACGGGGACACTTTCTTTTTTCGTCTCCTTCTTCCCTTTTAGTTTTGCGTCTCTCTCAGTCTCTCCTCTTCGACGAAATGAATAAATATTCGATTCGAAGGCTAATCTATTCTGTTTAGTAGTTCTATTTGATGATTTCCTCCCCGTCTCTACAGGTCCCGCAACGACGAATTATATTTTGTTTATATTCTAATTAGGCAATATTAATAAATTGCATATCACAAAGACAGGGTACAGGTTAATTTGAATGAACGACGTCCCCCTTACAGCCGTTGAGTGTAGGCGAAAGAAAAGAAGTGTTTATAGTAACCGTTTCTTTATTTATTATTTTTTTTGTCGATGGGATTTTCAGTGAAAAAATCTACACGATTTAGGCATTAAAAGTTGAAACTTTGCTCTCCTTTCATATAATTTTTTTTAATTAGTTGTTTTAACACTTTTTAAATACGAACATAAATTTTGCTGCGGAGTCGGCGAGGTTTTTATGTACGGCAAAGCTCGTGACACCCAGAGTAATGAATGAGTTTTAAAGTATTTATATTTTGTCGGGGGAGAAAAAGAAAAGAGAAAGAGTGAGAAAAAAAAAGTTAGAAGTATGGCGTATTTGAAACACGTTTCGTATAGTTAGAAAGTAACGGTTAAAACTAAAAAACGCATTATGTACATAATATTTTATTATCGATTTAATGGAAGTAACGGTGTATTTAAAATCTATTAATTTTTTTTATTTTTTTCCGTTTATTGGTTTCGTTTTGCGAAGTATTATTTTCCCTGCGCGATGATAAATTTTTACCAGTTCTGTATTTAAGTAATCTTTTTAAAACTTTTTTATTTATTTTTATTTAGCGCTTTAGATAGAGAAGTGTGTTAAGTGGGCTGGGTTAAAAATTAACCGAAAGGGTGATTGCTGTTGATGAAGAGTGAGATGGAGAGATAGAATAGCGAGGAAAAGTGATTAGGATGAGCGTTAAAAGTAATTTACGTGTGTCGGATGGGTGTGAACGTACTGTGAAGCAGAAAAATTGATTGTTATTTTTTGAAAAAACTCGAATGTGTGTTAATTTAATCCGAAATAATCCGCGTTATTTCGTATTCGATTGAATTTTTAACGTGTGAGTGTGGGATCTCGTTCGTCGTTCCCCGTGTTGAGTCCTGGAGTCATCGTTTGAACATGCAGTCGTGCTATCGATCTAGAGTTTGTAGGTTTCCTGATGTCTATAAAAGAATGCAAATAGACGAGAGAAAGTAGAAATCATATCAGTCGTGTAAGATACTCAATTATGCTATTAAACCGAAAGCCCGCCGCCGCCCTCCCTGATGTTTGAGAAATCAGAATTGAGAGCTTAAGTCTTTCTGTAAAAGACGAGTTAAAAGGCTTGGTAGAAAAGATTGAAGGGAAAAGACTAAACAGTAAAGACTGTGTAGTGGACTGAATTACCTTAGGACTCTAGACAGCAGACTGATGCAGAGATTAGACTGAAAAAATGAGATTGGAGACCAACAGTCACCAATTAGTCTCAGTGGAAGTCCAGTTTAAAAGCTTCCTGGACTCCCACACGAGCTGGAGAAGTGTTTTTCATAACTTTTAAGCGCACATTCCCACTTCGCTTATGAATTTATTATTCATGTTACCTGCGTAAATGATGTACTGATGCGAGAAACATGAAATAGATAAGTTTTACTTTGCTGCCGCTGTGAAAAGTATGAACATAGAGAGATAGACACTATGATATAACACAGCATGATAAAATGAGAAAATTGCAAACATTTATCAACCATATTACCAAAGAACACATCAGTGTCCTTACAATGGAGAAGTCATATTTCTTATTCTTAATGACAAACTTGAAATTAGCTGCAAAACTGGTGGAACTGATCAGAATTGTCATTGTGAAGATAATGATATTATGATTCTGGGACAGAAATACTTAAATACTTGAAATCGGATATCCAGCATGAACGAAATGTGAAATTTCCTAATAACCATAATATTATCGATAACTGTAAAACAGCCATTTGATAAATAGGGCGGGTAACCAAAAATAAAAAATAAAATTGTTAAAAACCATAAATAGGATAACCGAACTGTACCAATAATAAATCATACCAGAACTGTGTCAATATATATATATTTTTTAAAATTATTATTATCGAGCCACGAAGCTACACTCTGGGGCTATGGTTGTTGTCTATATGTCGCAGAGGTATCCAGCAGCGGAAAGGTAGGTGAGGGTGTTACTTATGTGCTTGTGGGAATTGGAAAGGACCAAAATTCGACTGTGGGGGGCGTGGTGAGGGTTAAGAAGGCAGGTGAGAGAGGGGCATAAGAGGTGGTGGTCCGTGAGAGGGTCTTCATCTTCAGAGTTTGGGCAGTTGAAGGGATGAAGGTTAGTGAGAAGATGCGTATGTGTGAGGCGTGTATGTCCAATCCTTAGGCGGGTGATTATAACTTCCTCACGGCAGGAGGAACGTTTGGACGTTGACCAGGGGACAGGTGTCTGCTTGATTTGTGCGAGCTTGTTGTGCTGAAAGGCTTGATGTTGCCACTCTTTGAACCACTTACGCAAAATGGTTTTGCGAATGGCGGAAGTGAGATCTGCTAGGGAGGTGACGAGTAATATATGGGAGCTGTGTGGCTTGCTGTGCTAGTTGATCAACTGCCTCATTTCCCGGGATACCGATATGACTTGGAATCTAGATGAGTGAAATGCTCTTGGTGGTGAAGGAAATGAGATGGAGAATGAGGTGGATACGTTGGACAAGAGCGTGCGTTGAAATGCGATCAGAAATAGACTTTAAGGAGGAAAGTGGATCTGAGAGGATCAGGTAGTGGGTGGGGGTGGGGGGGGGGTCTTCAAGCGAGGAGATCGTGACTAGGCACTTAACTATTATGAAGAAGTCAAAAAGAAAATGCAGCTAGCACAAAAAAGTATACGCGTCCACAAAATGTGGGATAAACAAACAAAATGAGTTCAAAACTAAAAGAAAAGAACTGTATCAGAAGAGAGCAGCACTTCTGCGCATCAAAAACAAATCTACCCCCGCAAAAATATATATCAGTTTACTGAACAAATTAATCAGAAAATGCATGAAAGAAGCAACCGATACAAAAAATAAGAGAAAAGTCCAAGAAATGCTGGAAAAATGCAAAAGCGCTAAAAAAATTAGAAAAACAGCTTTCCATAGGAAAACACTGAACAACCTGCCTAACAGATGATAATAACCAAAATAACATGATAGATCCGAAATTAACAATCTTGCAACCAAATATTACACCGACGTCTACATAATATAAGAAAAAACTGGGAGCAACCGAACTGACAGAAACATTCCCATGCCCAAATAATGAGGAAACTTCCTTCATGGAGACAGAAATTAACGCAGTCATACAAAATCGTAGAAAACATAAGGCCCCAGGGCACGATGGCATAGCAAACGAACGCATCAAATATGGAGGATGTTTGGTGGAGCGTTTGGCGATGCATGCATGCCAAAGTGGTTCCCCAGACACCGCACCCGTGGCTTCGGAAACTACCTTTTCGAGTATCGCATCATGGAGGAAAGTATATATGGTTAAAAAGCTAACATTGCTATTCAACAGAATTCTCACAGCAAAAAATACCAAAAGACTGGAAACCCAGTTGACATAATTTTAATATACAAGAAAGGAGATAGGCACAAAATTTGCAATTATATAGACCCATCAGTTTAAGCCCTACTATTACAGGAATTTTCTCAAAGGCAGTTGAACAGAGATTTAGAAAGAATTTGACAGATAGCCACCAAAAGAACTAGCGGGCTCTCGTAAGCAATTCTCTACTATAGACCGCTTACATACGGTGAACCAACTGAAAGAAAAATGTTCAGAATATATCAATTTGAATATGACCCTAATAGATTACATAAAAGCTTTCAATTCTATTAACCATCAATTTCTACTTAAAGCATTAACAAATCAGGGCATATTGGAAAGACTCAACATAAGTTATTACTAACATTTACACAAATCTTAAAGCAAGAACATACCTGGCCAAGAAGGTCCGTATTTTAATATTGAAAAAGGTATGAGGCAGGGAGATCTTCTATCATCAATCCTGTTCAACTGTCTATTAGAATAAGTTTTCAGAGCGATGAACTGGGAGGGTAAAAGGGATGCGGAAAGGGATAAGGATAAATGGAAAATACTTGAGCAATCTAAGATTTGCATACAACGTAATCCTAATATCAAACAATACAACCCAAATCAAACAACTGACTTGACGCAAGGAGGGCAAGCAGCAGGACTGGAGATAAATCTGGAGAAGACAAAGTACTTTCTAGTAGTTATAAAGAATATTACCTAGAGCTTGAGAACATAAAAATGGCAAAAATCCAAGAAGGAACTTATTGAAAGTAGACGGTCAGTTTAGAGAGAAAATTGGACAATATTAATGGATCGCAGACCTGGTCTTTTACTACAGCTCATGAAAAGAAATTAAACACAACACAGAACAAAATGCAGAGATCTACGTTAAAAATCAGAAAGATAAGCCGAATCCTGAACAAAATAATCACGAGCAGACTAAAATTCAATAAAAATATTATTACGAACATCAGAAGGCAAAACTGGACCTGAGCTGAACGCGTAGCCAGACTAAGGGATGATTGTTGGACTTAAAAACTCACTTTCTGGTAACTAATAGACCATAAAAGAAACGAGGGTTGACCGCGGATCAGATGGCTGGATGATTTTGAAGAATCTTTTAGGAATAAGTACTTCCATGGGGTGGCGACTGAAATGAAAACTGAACAAGATTGAGGAAGCTCTTTGCCCAAAAACGGGGTAGGAGGCGATAGGAGCTGGTCGAGTAAAATAAATAAAGGATTTTATTATTATTATTATTATTTAACCTGATCCGTAGCCTTTAAGTATCCGTATCATTAAAGTATTGACAGCTGCAAAACTAATTCTGATAAAGTTATTGAGGCCACAGTTCATGATAATAAATTATGCTTCAAGGTCATATCTTTCGCGCCGCCATTTGGCGACTACTATTGTAAATTATCGATAGAAAAGACTGGACAGCGGCAACAAAAAATATTAGACATTAGGGAGAAGAAAAATTAGACAGAAGAGACCAGGACGAAAAGACTAGACAGGAAAGACCTGACGAGAAACAGAAAAGTTAAGTGTTGGAAAATATTGCTCTCAGTGACTAGACAGCAGACAGCGGGAAAGGTTGGTATGATACAGAAAATACTGGATCGAAAAGATTAGACAGTAGAGTCTCGGCAGAATGATAAGAAAACTAGTGTTGCACCTCATGACCGGTAAACACGCTGCAAACAGTGGTGAGCTCTCATTTTGTGAGGCAGCTGCGTTTATGTGTAATGCATAAACGTGCGTAGATAAGAAAAGATGTATTAGTCTACAGTGTTCAGTTTGGGTTTGTGTGCAATGTACACACGTTTATAGATACAAATGGACCTAGTAGTATAGATAGCGTCACTATGATCGTTTCGTATCTATAGTATCTGTAAGTATAATCTTACTATGTGGTGCAACACTAGTCTTAATTTTTTCTGTCCAATCCTACCTAAGCTTTTCTGTCTAATCTTTTTGATCCAGTCTTAATTGCGTGGTGTCAATTTTTTCTGTTGCCGGCTGTCTAATCTTACAAATTCAGTATTTTCTGTCTGTATCGTTCCTGTTTCATATCTGATCTTTTCTGTCCTAGTTTCCTCTCTTTAACCTTTCTATATGTCTAATATTTTCTTCTATTTGTTGTCTAGCCTTTTTTATATATTGTGTGTTGTAGTGGTCACCAAATGGCGGCCTGCAAGATAGTATGGCAGTCCTTCGGTACAATTTTTATGTACCGCGGCCTGCATCATTGCATGAGAATAATCAAATCAGTTATACTAAGGAGCCTATAAAAGGGAGTATTCTCACCAGCCACTGGTCTCATCTCACAAGTCACAGTCGCGAAGGAATGTATGGCGGATTTGAGACGTCAATTGAGTGTGCTCCGCCATAAGTATTTCAGATAAACCACGTACAGTAAAGGAACATATTTTGAGAACGCGTTATTTCTGTTACAGATCCTTTGTTCAAGTATCGAGTGCTGGCTCCCTGCTTTCTGATTAACGTTTCAAAGCTGGAGGTAACGTTGTTGTTGTTTTTTATATTACCTTTTAATTTTGGATTTAAATTAATTTTTAATTTTATTTTGAGCGTTGCCATGTATATAGCGAAAAACTTTTTGTGACCTGAACGGCGGTTGTAAGAAGGCATAACGGGAGTGGAAGGGGGAAAGGGGTGGCGAATTTAGGCGAAATTCGTTGCAGTTACATCGCTCAAAGGACGAAATTATAATTTCTGTATTATTTTAGTTGGTTTGTCGGTGGCGCGGCGGTGGCGATAAGCGTTCGACTGTGTGCGCGAAAGTATGTAATTTTAGAAGCTTTAATATTCGCAGCAATATTAAATTTGGCGCGAACGGCTTTGATGTTTTAATGAAGATGTTTGTGTTCCGGCGTTAATAGGTTGCGTTTCGTAATTAGAAAAGCAGGTTTTTACTCGGTATCTGGAAAACGGGAAAATTCGTTAGCGAATAAAACGCACGTGTATAAGAATACTAGGGGGACTATTAGCGTTCGACCCTTATATGCTTACATATATAAAACATACGCCGTGAACTAAATACGCAAGCATATACTCGATAACGAACCAGTGTTGCAACCATTCCGATCGCTCTGTGTGTGAAACTTTACTCAACATATAAAGACTATGGATCAGCGAGTTCGAGGAAAGGGTGCCGCATTTTGTGTAACTATGGAGTTTCAATCGCTAAAGAGCGGGTAGTCAAGAGGAATCATCGTGTTTGTGATCCTCACCCAAAAAGAATGCCGTTGTGATTATGTAAAGTGTCCTCAGGTGGGGGGGGGGGGGTGCGTACCAGAGGAGATCTCTAAAAAGGATATAGTCGATACAAAATCGAGTCATTGCATCTGAGTAGGAAATATTCAGGAAATAAGGACTAAAGATTCTTATCGGAAAGAAGGAGGAGGGGTTCTGAGTGGTCCATGATATCAGTTCTTTGAAGCCAAAAGTTAAGATAGTTGGAAAAGTGGTTTTCTAAATGCGCTTGGATCCCAAAATCAGTTTTTCAGGAAATACAGTGATTATCAAGTAAATACAATAGTGTGATCACCTTTGTCACGGAAGTGTGAACTGACCTCTCGCCCCTGAATGAAAATAGTCCTTACAACAAAAGCAAAACGAAAGAAAAAAAAAGTAAATGGACTGAAACTCAGTCGGATAAATCAAATAAAGCTAGAAAGGAAGATGGATAGATGGTCGGATGGATGAATGGAGGGATGAATGAAAAAACACTAAATGAAGGAAGTGAGAGAGAGTGACAGACATGTGGATAGATGGACTGTTGGACGAACAAATGAACAAACAAACAAACGAATGAACAAACAAACAGACGGATTGATGGATGGATGAATAAATTAATGAATTAATGAACAGATGAATTGATGAATTGATGAATGGACGAATGGATTGATGGAAGGATAAATGAAGTGATGGATGGACAGATAAATGAATGAAAGAAACAAACAAACAACGATACAGAGGAATGAATGGATAGACAGCCGGATGAACATATGCATGAAAGGATAGATAAATGAATGAACGAACAAAGAAAGAGAAAGAAAAAGAGAGAGAGAGAGAGGGGGGTGGACAGACGGATGAATGGAAGAGTGAACAGATGGATATGTGGATGAGTAAATTTATGAATAGGTGGGTCGGTGGACGGACATACAGTTAAATGGATGGATCTAGCTTGGTAATTCACACTTCCTCAGTCGACCTGGCCATCTCACATACTGATTCTCTCTGTCAGGCTATTCATCTGTTTCTCTGATTGCCTGAATGAAGTGGTAACAGATATATCTCGGGTGGGTCAACCTACCTATAATTTCTTCTCAGCCCCGGGAAGGAGGAGACAACGTTCATTTTAGGCAATTACACAGTATCTAATTCTCAACTCCGTATCATGAATAAAATAAAGGACTTTGAGTTATTATTCGATTAATAATTAACATTCAGAGACCACGTTACTCCTTTAATCTCCAGGACGAAGAGAATGCTAGGATACCTAATAAGAAATAGTCGTAACTTTTCTAGAATAGAAACAATCCAAACATTTATGTGTTATTCTTTGGTGAGATCGCATCCGGTGTATGGATCGAATGGCTGGTCGCCTGCTGTAGGGTAGATCTAGGAGATGAAAGAGGAAGTGCGAAAAAAAGGTATCTTAGGCATCTATATAATACAAAAATGTTGGCTTTTCTTCGACTCTGTGTACAAGGAACTCTTACTGCGATATGAGGTGAAGGGTCGTTTCCTCTTTACTTTTCCTTCTGAATTTCATTCATGGCAGAATATCTGATCCAACTTTCGTTTTGGAAATCTACGAATACATGCTTCCTCCTATCAGAATCGGAAAAAAGAAACATTTAAGCCCAGATGTGCCAATACGAATGGCTATCTAAAAGCTCCTTTTAATCGTGAGATGTATTTATACAAAGAAATTGAAAGCAAAATCACCAGATTGAAATGGTATCGGAATTCTGGCCATACATCGATTTCGTAATTACTACTGTCTGACTGCTGCCTGATCACTCGGTGAGCTCCATCAAGGGGACTGGAGGGAGATATATTCTGTTTTGGCTCTTTTTCTTTCTTTCTCTTGTTTTCTCGGTAGAAAGTACATAATGTTGAAAAATTATAATCATCTTCCGTTATTGGCCGGCTTCGGCTCTGACGGGGGACGCTAATTTCTTCTAATAAATAAATAATGTATTCAGAAATGTTAACCCTTAATCGGGAAAGACGTCCCCGTGTCGAGTCCACAGTACCGACAGCATATAGAGCGGGCCGATGATTCTCAATTACTTTTCAAAAATGTATGAGTCATGAAGCTTGCATTGTTTGAATTTAAGTGCTGCACTTTACACGCTGCCCACGATCATCATACTTTCTGAAATCGAGCATAAATACGTCATTACTGATCACGCTAGTTACTAGAATATGCTTCCTTATCAAGATCAACTCCACTCGAGATGAGTGTTCTTTTCAGCTCGTTTTTTAAAAAGTTTGCAGACTGCAACTAAATTAGAAATGGAAGTCCTCAATATATATATCGATGCGAGGGCCGCTGTGAGTAGATATCTTCTTATTAGTAAGTTTGTGCTGGAAGAAAACGGAGATAGAGATAGAGACAGGAAGATGCGAAATAAAGTGTCAGAAACGTAATAAGTGTACATAAACCAAAAACAACATCGGTATAACGCGTAACCCAAACACTACTGACGGATAATGAAGATGAAACTTGGCGAAACATACATCAGGAATTTAATTTAAGACTCCTACGCACGATGACAGCAAAATATCAAAGAGACCGAGCTGCGAGAATGGTCGTCATCGACGAAACTTGAGTACCCTGTCGGGGGCACCCAGCAACAGAGCTCGAGCGTTTTCGATCCAATTATTGAATTCACCCGATAGAGGGCAAAATGAGGTCGAAATTTTGAAAAAGTCGAAATGGTGGAGCTGCAAAATGACGACGATTCGTGGAATTTTTTTAATTCACCCGCGTGCCCAGCATCTATCCGTCCGTATCCATGTACATGAGTTTAGTAAACACCAATCAGCCAAAAGCTGTTCAAAAATCCAACTATACAGTAACAATATACCAACGTTCCAAATTACAGTCCTGCGTGTTCGCAGTTTCATCGATCTATGAGGTCCTCGGCAGCTACACTCGTAATTTCCAAATTGCATCTGCAAGTTTAGAGGTATCGAAGCACCCGCGAGAAACCGGAGGAATTTTTTTGTTCATCTGCCTTCGTGCGTATGTGCACCAGGAATGCGCTGCTTGTCCGTCATTCAAACGTACCCTGTAAAATCTCGCGGTGCAGGAACGGAGCTAGAGACAGAGCGAGCGAGAGAGTGAGAGGAAAAGAAACCAGTTACACACACAAATTGAACAGGAAGGTCAGACGGTGAAATAATTATGGTACGCGCGAGTCGAGGACAAGTTTAATTGGCAAAACTGCGGCCAATATTTGGCTGGACTTTACGAAATTAATTAATCTAGACGGGAGCTTGGCGCACGATGCGATCAGTAACGAGCATCTCCCCGACGACTGCCGCAAGAGCGCGGCAATACAGATGGTATCGGCGCTCTTCGGTCAAAATAACGTTGAATGGGCTCGACGATGAATTGGTGTTGTCAGTTCCACTTTTGTTGGCCTCTGCTGGAATGAAGAAATCGCAGAAGTAGCCGTTCCAGAAAATTGGAATTCTGGGGCTGGCAGAGCTGGGAGATGGCGTAGCGTCGCTTTTGTTTCACTGGAGCAAAATTAATGTTATCATGCGAGCTGCACACTGTCGAATAAACTTGGCTTTGATGCTGGTTTGCTCAGTATACTCACACAGTTGTACATTTGATGTGCTTTTAGAGGCGAGACTAGAATGAGGTTTAGCTCTGCTTGTCTCTTGAACAAATCCGGTAGCTCCGCGAGAATTTGATTTTTCCCAAGCACTCTCTTCTCAAGAGGCAAATACATACTGTGTCCTGTTCACATATGTACTTTAAAATATAATGCTGAGTTTGTTGTGCAACAGCCCTTCCAACATCGCTCCGTAGAATCGGGACTGGAGCGAAGCGCAGCTGCCTCCTTTTTCCTCATCAACTCTGGAAACCCCTTCCCTCTGAGAGTTTGGTCCCTCAAAAATACTTCCTCCTCGAATAGTATATCCCCTGTGCCGTTTCGAATCTTTGGCTAAATGAAATAAAACAAGAACGCTTTTCTTTCGGCGTGTGTGGATACACGTGATGACGAGTGTATTGCCCTGCGACACAGTTCGAATGATCAAATGCCAGAGGTACTCCAGTTATCTACACATATATACGCCTCTTCAGGAACGATATCAGAAAAACGAACGGCCGCACGATTCTAATATCAACGTCCTAATATTTAATTTCCATTTTCATATATACGTCCGAGGAAAACGAATTCCTCGGAATTTCATTCCCTTTTTCGTATTTTCCTTTTGTTTTTCCGTCTTCGGTATACTGATTCGAGCTGTGCAATAAAGGAACCAGAAGAAACCTCGGCTCGGCCAGACACGAGAGCAAAAAGAAAAAAGGAAGCAAAAAATAAATAAAAGTAGAAGAAGTTGAAAAACAGAAAAAGGACTTTTAACTCGTTGAAGTTTCTTTTTGAAAGTCCGTCCAGTGTTGGAATGCGTCTCTCTAAAAGTTCAATATCAAACATACGTCAAAAGGAAAGCACGACGTTTAAGAAAAACAGGTCGTTTGAAACATTGGAATATATAGGTAATGAAAAATGTTGACAAACGTGGGTACGAGAGCGACCAAATAGAGCGACGAGGCAGACAGCGAGCTTTTGTACGCCGACACGGACGAGAGAAGGAGAAAATAGTGAGATACAGTGAAAGGATGGTAGAGGGATGAGAGAAAGAGAGAGATAGAAAAAAAGTAATCCGATGGAGATGCCGCCCGAGAGAGGATACATGCACGTTTATTTTAGGGGTTGTGTCAAGTGTTCGTTAAGTGGACCGATTACAACGCGAGCTGAGTATGGCAGGATGAAAGTTTTAATTAATTAAAGCAGTCGAAACATCTGTTCGTATCAGTTTGCTAATTACCGCGTCATGTTCACATGTTGAAGAAATACCTTCAGCCGAGCGAATGAGCGAGAGTGAGGCAGAGAGTTCCCTCGCGGCGTTTTCAAGTCATGTGCGCACGTATTACAGAAAGGGTTGGTTTTGCTTATCCGATTCTGCCGACGTTTTGGCTCGGAGGAAGGGACGGGAGCGCCACCGGATTGATTGCCGTTGGTAATGCGAAAACAAAACGACGAGGATCGCGACTCACGATGAAGTTCATCAAATGCGTCGGAATACGCTGCCACAACGCCAGAGACGGAGTTGAAAGGGCAAAGGGCCTCAAAATCTCTTAATATCCCCGCGGAAAACGCAAAGTTTCTTCTAAATACCCCCACCCCTTTCTTTGTAAGAAAATAAGCTTATGGGCATCTGCTTACATGTTTTCAAATTGTATTACAAGAAAGTCCCCCCCCCTCCCCTCCATGAAATATCAGTTTTGTCTTCACCTCAACTCAATGCGGGTGTTTCATAGTGAATGACCTCCTGCAGCATAGCAAACTAGCAATGTACACTGACCACATGTAGATATAGTTGCCGTTTCTTACTTCTGAAGGGCCAATAGATGACCAGCAGTAGAAATTATTTACTTCTTGCGTTTAGAAAATTGTTGTTTGGTAATTGAGTACTTGTTCCCTGATAGAACCGTGGAACGTACTGGTTACAACTGAGGACAGTTGCGGTAGTCGACGAAAAAAAAATTCATTGGAATCGGATCTGCCAGGTGCTGAAAAAATCTCCCCTATCACCCTTCCCCACTGTTGAGAACTAAACTAGCTTGAATTTGAAATAGTAATTCACTCTCGCTTGTCAACTGAAATGTAATACGCTGTAAGAGGATGCAGTGTAGAAGGAGATTGAAAGTCACTCTTTTTTGAATTAAAGGAGGAAATTGGAACTGTACAGGGCCGTGCAGAGGAAATCCGGGCCCGAGGGGGATGTAAAAAGTAGGTAAGAGCAAAAGGAAAAAAAAAACAATATTTTTAGGGCCCTTTTTGTAAAAGCAGATTTTTTAGTACTAACGGGCCCTTAGCGGACCCCTCAAAAAACTCGGGGCCCGGGAACCCCCTCCCCCTGCACAGGCCTGGAACTGTAGTATATCGGTGCCTTAAATAAATATGATTTCTTAAATCCACCCTCCTTCGCCTGTCGTGTCGATGTCGATATACTAGTTCATGTACTCTTGCCTCTGACACTGTCTGTCTTTTCTCAGTTTCTGACTAGCTTAGCTATTGCAGACACATAGACGCTCGGTGTTGAATTATTTCTTGCAGTTATTTAGCATTTCAGTAAGTTTTGTGTGTCAGAAATTTTCAAGATTCATCTTCGATTGTAAGTATTTCACCGAGCGTCTAGTTTATGGGCCATTGCACACACACGAAAGGCAATGCTTGTAGGTGTTGGAATGGAATGAATGTGCTGAAGAAAGAAGAATGAAGTGAGGAACAAACGAAAAATAGAAAACAAAAATGGAATAAAGACTGCAGAAAATGGAGAACGTAGAAATGAAGGGAAGATGGAAAGATGGGAAAACATTCCAGAGCTCATCTTAAAGAGATCTAAACTGCTGTTGAAAAGGTGTAATCTCAGACGAGTATTAATGAGTCTTGAATCATTCTGGAAGACTCTTAAAGAAGTTGTGAAGAGTTCCAACTGTTGTTTTCATGTGATGTCTGACATTTCAATTTAAAGCCTCAAAAAACTAATTCAAAAATGAATTCAGTCATGTAAAAAATCCCAATTTCAAAGAAAATTTTGTTAATTGTGCCAACGTTTAAATTTATCTATTCTACCTCCATGTGGTATTTGAGAGTTAGGAGCTTGGCGTAGGAGGGGAGTGATAACATGCAAACAAAAAATCTTCTGTCTAAGTACTATCGATTACGCTAACAATTGACTTTCTACATTTCAGTCTCCTGTGGTGGTTGGAAGATGGATGTTTGGGAGGAAAATAATCCTAAATATAGATTCAGCGATGTAGGAACCCCTGATTTCAACGTAAACTCCTTTAATCATGTCAGCATTGAAGTCTATGTATTTCAGTCCTTTGTGGCTCTCTGGCGCTTTGAGAGTGGGTGTTGGGAGGAATAATCTCAAAAATGGTGTCAGTGACTGAATCGCCTCTATTTCAGCGCATATCTTATTAATTATGCCAACATGTGAATTTGCACATTAAGGCCCCTGTGGCGCTCGAAGGGTACGTGATGGGAGGAAAATGAACTCAAACGAATTCAGTGACGTGGAGAACCCTCAGAGTGACCTAACGTACGTATGTTGAAAATCTAATTTCTTGATTTCAACCTGTAATGGAGTTGAGATGGGGGGGGGGGGGTTGAGGAGGAATCAAAAAGGAATTCCACGTACTTGAAAACGTCAAGATCCGTTTTAGTGGTTCGGATTACGTGCTTAGACTTGTGGAAATTATTTTCGATCACTTTTTTTCAAAATAAATCACTATTTGTTCTAGTCTCGCGTTCCTTTTTGTATGGCAGCATGCAAAAAAGCAGCCCCTAAATTACAGATTCTGATTTGCATATCAGGTACCGGAATTTCGCATTAATAATGCCGTATAGCCTACACTTGTATGCCTTGCCCAGGTACTAAGTTCCTTCCGATTGTGCTGCATAAGAATACAGCCATTGAACTTTGATTGGAAAAATGTCAATAATTATGAGCAAATCCTGTATCTAGGAACGTGGTTGTCATTTAGGAATCGCTCTATGTTAGTTCGACCAAAAAGAACACCTTGGCCCGTGATTCCTTCGATTTTGATCAAGTGATAGGGAAGGTTTCAGTGTATTTCAGTATTACACCTGTGAAACCATTTAGAAAAATATTCATCCGGTTTCGTGTTTTCGATAGTTTTCAAAAATGGTCTCTTAATACTGATTTTCCGTTTTATTTCTTGTGACAGAACCTGAGTGTATGCGCTGGTCCTTTTTAAAGGTCTAAAAATCATATCTCGTTGCTAAATCTTTTTTCTTTTTCTTTTAGGCTTGGAAAAATTTTTAATTTTAAATTTTTGAATCTTCTTCACTCTCACCACGTCCCCCGTAGTCGAATTTTGGCCCTCTCCGACTCCCACAAGCACATAAACAACATCCTGACCTACCTTTTCGCTGCTGGATACCTCTGCGACATACAGACAACAACCTTTTCCCAGCCCATAGCCCGAGAGTGTCGCTCCGTGGATCGATAGTAATAAAATAAAATAAAATAAAATTTTGTCCAAAATATCAGTGCCGTGATTTCGCTAAATATGAGATGGATGCACCGCTGAAGCCTTCCCTGCCGTTTTGGTTAAAATCAATGGTTCAGGAGTTTACGGGTAATATTTTAATCGAACTGACATGGAACGACCCTTAGGACATTCTCGTTGAATAAATTTCAATTAAAGATATTTTTCTTCTAGAAATAAACCAGTGTGAGATGGAGCCGAACGTGCGTCCTTGTCAAGTTCATGCTTCGAGATTAGTTTGTTGAGAAGAAACCTAGGTCTGAAATAAATTCCTGAGAAAAACTCAAAAAAAGGGGGAAATTTGTGGATAGAATTTATGTCAGCGTTGATTTAGCGAACATTTTGTTGTATTGATATTGCGTTGATGTGTGTTACCACAGCCGTTCTCTATTATTGTGCAAGAACTTGAATCTCACATTAAGAACTTCCTTTAGAAATTGGTATTCCTTGGACACTCTCATTCCCCTCAATGAAACACCTTTTCGTGAAAATTTGGTTAAGCGATGCTCCATTGCGATTCCACTCATCCGAGTTCTGTTGTGCCGGGAAGCCCGGGGGTGCTATTTTTAATCATAAGAAAAACATTTTCCAAATTAATAGACCATTTCACGGTGACGTCATGAGGAGGACTGTTGCCTAGCTGCTCCAGCCAGTCGCAGCCATCAGAGTCGAGCTTGTTTTGTTTACATTCATTTTACATGTAAAACTCCATAAGCGAACATTCGTTCTTCTTTACGAGTCCATAAATATGAAAGAGAGCATTTCTTCATGCTTCCGGACGCTTATTTATGAAATAAAAGCATTTAGTTTTGATTTAAATCATCGTTCAATATTAAGAAATGCTGACTTTCATATTTATGGACTCGTAAAGAAGAACGAATGTTCGCTTATGGAGTTTTACATGTAAAATGAATGTAAACAAAACAAGCTGGACCCTGTAGGCTGCGAATTGCTGCGAATGCTGGAGCAGCTGTGCAACAGTCCTTCTCATGAGTCAACATGACGTCGCCCATGAAAAGATTTGTTCCGGCTATCAACCGTTTCTTGAAAGTCGCTCTGTGATCAGTGTTTGTACAACCCACTCTCAGTGGTCTCGTGTCCATTCAGTCTCTCTTATCACAAACATCTTAGCGAACAAAGTGACTGCAGTGCCAATTGAGGTGGATAGATAGCGTGATCCGCAGTCCCCCGCCAGTTCTCATGAACGAGGCATACTAGCAGAACACATTATCACCGGTACCCGAAGGTATGGTTTTGTGTCATGTGTGACTTTTGGGTCCTCTGCGTTGTGACGTACGTGGCCATTAATTGCGCACTCATCCTCAGAGCTCAGCATAATGTAGAAAGGGAAATACTAACGCAACAAACTATGACAAAAGCTGTGGCATACCACCCTGGCTAGCGCATCTAGTAAGCCTTGCAGTATAATTGCTACCTTCTTCGACGTCCAGATGCAAATATGATTCTGGAAGAAGAACCGTATCTTAGCCCCTCTCCCCAGGAAGAAAGAACAGCAAACATATCTACGTGTTACTGAAT
This sequence comes from Acanthococcus lagerstroemiae, assembly GCA_031841125.1. Lineage (NCBI taxonomy): Eukaryota > Metazoa > Arthropoda > Insecta > Hemiptera > Eriococcidae > Acanthococcus > Acanthococcus lagerstroemiae. The sequence continues at coordinate 33,297,772 of CM063108.1, read as the reverse complement.
AAGTTGCTAGTTTATTTCGGCGAAGGAGGATCACTCACTCCGAAACATCCTAGAGTGATTATACTTTTCTACATTTTTGATCCGTACAGTTTGTCAAATATTGTCAAAAACTGGGTATGGGCATACCGACGTGAATTAAAATGATTTCCTAATTGACGAGTAAATCAAAATTTCGTAAACTGGTGACATTAGAGAAATGCCTCCCTCCGCAGTACCCTTTTGGTAAGAATGTTTGGAACACTTTTGCTCGATGGAATGTTCATTCATTTAGTTCAGACATCAGGTTGCATATACGAGTAAGTTCCCCGCAGTAGCACTAACGTACAAGGGCCACTCGGCTGGAAATAAGAAATTAGTTGGTATTACGTTGATGTTCGGTGAGTTGAGAGACAAGAAGGGCGAGCGGAAAAGAGAGGGAAAACTAAATTGGAATCGAACAATGTTGCCTGTGTTTACCGTAAACGGTTGGGAATTTAAATTAACAGCCGCGGAACACTATGTCAGAGCAGCGAAAAATGATAACCCAATTAAGCAACAGGCCGTCAAAAATTTGTTAGTTAATTAATTCCATTTTTCGTTTATTAAAATTCCTTATCGCGCGTTCATGTTCGTAAGTTGTATGCATGCGCGCGAGGTGTACATTATTGCATTTTAATTAAATAATATTTTTGAACGTGTTTCTTATTAACGTTTTTAATTAAACGTAATTTTGTCCGTTCGCTTCCGGAACATTAACAATGTGTTGGAGCTCGGGTTTCTCCCTTCTGCTTCTGTCCCGGACTAAAGTTGGATCTAAATTTCAAGAATTTGTTGGGGATGTTTATTGAACTTGGTTAGTCGCAGACTGGAAGGCTGTTATTATGTAGCTGGTGCCAGTGGCGTATTCGTGAAACAATCCTGAATGAAGAATGTAGGAAAATTAAAGAGTTATTACCCCTTGCCCTGCAACATGCAGTGCCGCGTTCAAAAGAAATGCACCTAGCGGCAAATATCTGGAAGCGTCCTTATTCTTTTTGTCGCATTTCTTTCTTTTTTACCTGTCTTCTCGCTGCCTTTTCCCTTGTTTCCAGTTTTATTTTCGAGGTACCCTCTTCCCGACCAAGCGCCCTGACCAGTGACCCCTTTGGCTCCTTATATAAATCCAGCGCTGACTACTTGAGTAGTTTAATTTTATGTCTTGGGAGCGATAATAGAGCGAGTACTTAAAAGAGGAACACCTGAAGTTTTAAACGTGCTTTGCACTATTTTGTATTATTATTATCATTATTATTATTATTATTATTATTATTATTATTATTATTATTATTATTTTTAAATGAAAGTAGTTTCTAAAGAGCACCTTTGAATTGTTTCAATTCATGGATTTTCAACTTAGTGGCCCAATTTTTGAAAAATTTCTTCGTTCATCACAGTATGAGGTGGTTTTTTTCTTTTTGTAAGAGGGCAGCAGTCCTGAAGACTAGCTGAGACTCTTCATAGGGGTGAAATGGAAGCAATTTTTGTTTTTAATTTATGATATCGCCTCAGTGGCAAAAGCTGCATTGTTGTATAAAACTGAGCTATGCTAAATTTCAATTGACCAAACTGATTCAGTTGAAATATCGTATGCAGATAATAACCATCAAAGTTCAAAGGCTGATGAAGTTGTAGTTCATGTTCTTGTGAACTTTGATTGAAAATGAAGGGAAAGGAATCAAAACTGAGGTTAGGAAATTTAATACAGACTTCAAATGTCAGATTCTGAAGATCCCTCAGTTAGTTATTGCTGTTCCCAAGGCACATAGTTGAAAATTGATGATTTCAAGTGCGGGGGGGGGGTATTGAAAGTAAACGAAGTTTCAAATTTTGATAAATGCAGTCCGTATTCGGTCTAACCTCTATCCAAATCTGGTATAACTTTGAAAAGTTTCTAAGTAGCCTCTTTGTTACACTGCATGTGAAGTACATATATGTGGCAGTTTCTATAAAAAGGGGTAACTTTATCGATTCGACAAATTTTGAGTTACGGACAGTAAGTAATAGAGGAATGAATGACCATTCCAACGAGCTATTGGCGAGATTTGTAGCGTTTTTTGTTCCAGAGATACACGCAGTCAAAGATGAGTGTAACAAAAACGTGCGAAAACACGTTTTTGGGGAAAACGCGTTTAAAGTTAGACACACCTTTTTCTCCCACTCCGTCAAGCGGCCCTAACTCGCCGCGGAATCACGTTACCAGCCTTGACGAGGGCTTGTTGGAAACGTAATTTTTCGCTCTTCTGTGTGGTAACAATTCAGAACATCGGATTTATTCGTGAGCTCCGAAAAACCACGAAGAAGCGAACGCAGACATTCGCATTCTTTTTCATTCTCTTTTATAATTCTCTTTCTCTCTCATGCGCGTAAATTTTGTCTCTTTGTAATTGCGATGTTTTTGTTTTATAGAATTCAATCAATATCTCAAAATTGATTTTTTCGATTTTTTTTTCTTTCGCGTTTTCTGAGACTTTGATCGATCGACAAAGTTACTCCTTTTTATAGAAACTGCCACATATTATGTTCCGATCTTAAAACGCAGCCGAAATGAGTCGAGATGCATAAATAAAGTATATATCGTCAAACCTTAACAATGTCCGTGACCGTGAGTAACCTCTGAATCGCAATGTATCTGAAGTACATTCTCAAATCTTGAAAAAGTAGGCAACGAACCATTGTGTTGAAAGTCAGGTAAGTGCCTCGTGAAACTTTCGAAAAACTCGTAAGCATCCTATGAGTGACAATGCATTTGAAATATTTCCTCACAATTGAGGAATGTTGGTATACAAATGTACAAATGGTGTCCAATAAATTTTGTCAGTAGTGCAATTTATTGTGGCGCTCCTATGCGGCGAATCAAAAAACTAATGTCACAGGCGTGTGGCTCACTCTATTTTACCTCAAGATCGATGTTTTGTGATAATATCGTTTACCGTTTCCGAAAAAAATTTATTCGTGAATTATAATTGATATTACCCTGTCAAATTTTATGATGGAAAATTCGGAAATGAAATTGAAAATTCGTCATACGATTGCTTTTTGTGTTCATCTTGGGAAATCTGCGTCAGAAACGATTTCCCATGTTAGAGCAGCATACATACGGTGAAGACTGCGTAAGTGAAAGAACTATATTTCGATGGTATCAAAAATTTAAAAATGGTCTTAGTCCGCTACAGACCGTCCACGATCTGGTAGACCCGTAACTGCTTCTGCGGATGTTCTTGTCAATACAGCGTGGGCCATGGTGCAAGATGATCGTCGAATAACATATAGGCGGCTTATTGCTGCACTACTCGATAATTCGAAATCAACCGAAGGAATGATTCTTACGGAACGTTTGGGTCTTCGTCGATTTTTTGCCCTCTGGGTCCCACATTTTCTGACATTGGAGCAACTCCAGAAGCGGGTTGATGCCTGTAAAGAGTGGCTGGAAATGCTTACAGTCCGGACTTGGCTCCGTGCGACTGGTACCTCTTTTCAAAGTTGGAAAAACCCCTCCGAGGTATTCGATTTGGGTCAAACGACGAGGTCATCAGAACTGTCCAGGGGGTCCTTTGAAGGTTTCCGGTTGATGCGTTCCAGGCTGCGTACTATAAGTTGATTGAGCGATGGGATCGTTGCACTGAGTCGGGAGGGAAGTATTTTGAAAAAGAATAATGTTTGTTTAATGTAAAATAAAGAATTCGATTTGCAATACGTGTACTGACAAAACTTATTGGACACCCTTTGTATGACTTACACTAAAAATTGAAGGGGCTATACACGTCTTCAAAGTTTGGCAGGGGGTCTACTGGCTTGAAAATTCATGATATTTCAACCAAAACTCGAAAAAGTCATGGTATTTCATCATGTCATAGTCCGCAATATTTCCATTACAAAAAAAAAAAATTAAAAAAAATAGTTTTATTCATTTAATGAGAAAAAAATATTGAGTGAGTATTTATTATGGAAGTTTAGAGCGTGCTCTGTATTGATGCGGCCTTAAACGCGTTCTGGACGGTCAATAATAATATTGACCAATATTGCTACTCTTGACAATTTTATTGACTGCGTAGGGAAAAAGGGACAAAAATATTGATGCAATCATCAAAAATTGAGACGAGAACAAGAAATTGAACGGGCATTAAGAATATCATAGAATCAATCTGATATTCTTGATGCCCTGTCAAGAATCAACACTGTTTGGAAAGATGTTATCATTAATGCACACATGACGACAGTTTGGTTTGGTAACGAGTAAAGGAATTTGGTGGATGTTTTTGTAAGTTTCTTTTGGTGGTTTATGTCTATGTCTCGAATGGTGAAGATGAAAAAAGAAGAAACATGAACCGCTGCTCAGCGCAAAAAAGAAGAACAACAATCATTCTGAGATGTACTGTTAATTCCCTTCTTTGTGGAACATCATAATCGAATCATATCACGATCATAGAGCAAAGACGGCAATTCCAAGATCCGAATCACTCATAATTATTATTATACAAACGGAAATTTAAATAGATACTCTGTCTCGTAGCAGACCTCGAATAGGCCCAATTGAATTTAATACACTGATAGAGAAAACCTAAATGCTGATAATTTACACTTTCTGTCTTGCTTGTTTTTGATCATCTGGGGAACCAACATAGATCGTTTGGATGAAATGGACGATATTTCTGGATTTATCGATTCTGGATGTCAATTTTTTGAGATCAATATTATTGATCGTCTAGAACGTTCTTCAGTATTGAATGCTGGTAATAGATAGAAAATGGCGTGTGTCTATACTCGGGTCAGTTATGTTCTGGTCAGGGACGTTAACTACTAAATCTGGACTTAGCACTGTCGCTAATGTGTAGGCCGAAGTATTTTGTAATTTCTTGCAAAAATATTTTCCAAAGTTGTTCGTTTCAAGCTTATTCTTCAGAAATTTGTTGATAAAATAAGTGATTAATGATTTTTATATTCTAAATCGATACATAATGAATCTAATATTTGTTAGCCTTTCATTTTTCCTGTCAGTTAATAGATGCGCAACACATTTATAACCAATTTCGTACAAATGGAATAGTACCTGTTTAGATTGCATGTTCAAACCACCCACAAAGAGGGCCAAACTATCGGCATTTTTCAACTCTCTTAAGACTGTCTCGTTTTACAATCCATATTACTGTAATGTCGTTAAAGGAAAAATGTTGATATATGCAACAAGTATAACAGTATAATTCTGGTAATTCTTAAAATAAAAAAAATAAAATAAAATAAAAAAGGAAGAAATCCAAGCTTTGTGGCTTGCCATGGAAGTTGAAAAGTGGGGTACACTTGTGCTCTCAAAATATTCGCTTATTTCAGGTATCCCTATTTGAAAATCAAGTGCAGAATGTAAGTTCCACAATATCTGAAAATTAATCAAAATTGGGTGGTAGAGGAGGGGTAAAGGTGGAGCCCCCGATGAGGCGCGAGGCGCCGAGTTTGTCCTTTTCCACTTCCTTTTTATTTATCCCCCATGATAGTCATGAAAGAATGTCATGAAAAGTCATGATATTTTTCTCCAAATCCAGTAGACACCCTGTTTGAAACTAGCAAACTCCCAATTTGAGTCTGATTAGTAATTTTTTTTCATTTTTTTTTCTTTCTTCCAGAGGTAATCCATGGTTAGTAAAATGAAGAGGTAGAAGAACTTTACTGCATTGAATTATCTATCTTTAAAATTTGGGGTTGGGGGGGGGGTTCGTTCTTGACATCGACTTCAGCTTGAAATTAAAATTGGGATACCTGATGGAGGAGAAGAAGAGGTAGAAAAATTCGACAAAAAACCATATGGGTAAACTTTGTAGGTTTTGAAGGTTGCTAAACTAGTTTTTGGCATCGATTTCTGACTGAAATGAAAATTTTGGCACCTGTGGGAGGCGGGAGGGGGATCTGATAGAAAAACAATGCCGGTATCATTTTGTAGGATTCCTAGGTTGCTAAATTCGTTTTTGACTTGGATTTCTTCCCAATATGAAATTGTGCTACATTTGGGATGGGGAACCGCGGTGGCTGGGGAATTAAAAACATAATGTAGGTATCATTTTGTAGGTTCTCAAGGTTGCTGATTCCGTTTTTGATATAGATTTTCCCCTAAAATTAAAATAGTGGCACCTGGGATAGACGAGAGAGAACCAACTTTGAAAGGAGATAGTATGGGTGCGATTTCTTTCCCTACGCAATAGAGGGACCAAAAGAGAAGAAAATAAATAATGTGGGCACTGTTTCGACACGACTTTATAAAATAAGTCCAAGACTATCTGATACGAAGACCGAGACCGAGAAATAGCAAGACTAAAAACTGTTTGGTCTCTGCTGGCACCTTAGTCGTAGGGAAGTGATATGACAGCAAGACTTTTTATGCTGGGAGGGAGCATTCAAGTAGCTCCGAACTGACCTCTCCCTTTACGTGGGGGATTGAGCACATCTGGAATGTTCAACTGGCTGGAGTTCGAGTTATTCCTGCCAAAGATTTGGTGGCCACCTTCGCCATTCAACGCAGGTCGATTTGAAGATTCTCCATCATCGGTTTCGGAGGCTGCAAGTAATCGCTCATAGCTACTTGAACGCATTTACGATGCGAGCAGCCTGTCGCCGTTTTGCAAATGATTATCGATCCTGCACGCGGACGACCGTCGTAAGGATGGCGATAGAATTTTTTTTCTCTGCCTCTTCTCGGTCCTCTATTTTCGTATACAGAGTTGCGGCTCCGCGACAACTCGCGTACAGTTAGTTCTCGACTTTACGAAAAAAATTTGACGCTCTACGGAGAAATCGCGTATTACGACCTTCGCGCGCGCAAATTTTCTGCGTACTGATCGCGTCTCGCGTGTAGCCGGCGAACGGCACACGGAATGACGACGGCGGCCAAATCGTATATATTCCGGGCATGGGCCGAGGGGGGCACGGGGTGTTCGTTTGCACACAAAAAAATTCGCCCGTTTCTCTTTCTGGCCATGTCGTCTCTCATTTTCTCTCTTTTCCTGTGCCGCCGCTTCGTGTGTCTCCCCCGCCCCCCTCTCTGGTACCGTCCTGCGTTTTCCGCTCCGAGCCGCGCGCTGAAAAAACAAAAAGCAAACTAAAATCCCTCGCCTCGGTCTCGCTCCCGCGTCGCCACCGCCGCCGCCACTGGCGTCCCAGCGCTGGAAATTTAATGTTGAATTAATAGACAAAACTGTCAAAAACAAACCGAACGACTCTTTTGTACGACGGTGCATTCTTGTACACTCACGCAGAGCTGGAGAAGGACACAGTCGGAGCGTGTGTGCTGAAGGTGTAGCCCCCTTTTTTCCGTTTTATGATTTTTTCTGGTCTTTTTCCTTTTTGGAGCTTTCATTTACATTATTTATCTGCGAAGGACGGCACGGAAAATGCTGCGATGGAGGTTAAGTAATGGTTGGGTTCAGCGATCGTATTGGAATGGAATGTTGAATGATTGGATAATCTGGTCTACTAGATTTGCTTAGACTCAACTAAGACTTGTTTGGAATCACAAAGACTCATTAAGAGTGATTAACGCGTATTAAGATTCATTGAAACTTTGCTGAGACATGACTCATTGTGCTTCTGTTGGACGTCTGGCGATGCACGTATGCCAAAGTGGTCCCTATGACACCGCACCCCTGGTCTCGGAAATTACCCTTTCGAGTATCGCATCAGTGGCCGAAAGGACGCTTTGAGGTCGGGCCCGAACTTCCATTTCGCCGTGCCGCAACCGGTGCGCGCTTCCTACAAGGGCCACTATGGGGTTCCCTACTGACCGAGGTGCGCGCTCCCCGAGCACTCGTCCGGAATTCAAGTCCCCCACAGCCGGACGCGCATTCTGCTAGGACTTGCGTGAAGACTTACTACTCATATACAGTCCAAATTAAGTTATGCATTAGCGTGTTACGAAAAATAAAAATAAATAAATCTTTAGTAGGGCAGGGCTAAAAAGTTGCATTTGGAAATAGAAATAAATGCGTGAAATTTTGTTGAAAAATATTCAAATTTTTCTGTTGCCCAACATTAGTGTCGTTTCGAATGGAGCTTTACGTGTAATTAACGTAGTATAGTTCCATTCTCATTTGCCTAGTTATTTTCATCTAAATACTTGTGAATGAGCGAAATCAGCTTTATTCACATGTTGACGGCGAGAGGGAGAGGGGTCGCTGAATTCGTTTCCGATGTCGTTTTGACTGTAATCCCCATCTTAATGTGGCCTCAGGGGGCTGTGACTTGTTAAAATTAGTAAAGTAGCATAGAACAGCTCCAAAACGCATCTGCGGTATTTCAACCCTCTTATTGAATTTTTTATGTCCTCGATCTTTACTTCTGGCCCTGTCACACTAGAAGGTGTCTTGACGTAAATCTTGGGCGATACAAAAAAGTTTCCAGGACTCCCGGTAGTGCTACAGGGCAGGGATTATATGATCGAAACATCATAAAAAATGAAAATAGTGCCTCCCCCCCCCCAGAAAAATTGAAGCTGTGATTGACGCTGTTGTATGCTACTTGATCAACTTTTGCAGGTCATAGCTCCCTGATGCAACATAGGGTAGGAGGTTACAGTCAAAATTGAGAAACGAATTTAGCGACCCCAATAGAAGAGAATGGATCTATAAGGATCTCGATTCTCCCCATTAATAACCAACGATTCTCCATTTTTGTTTGATAAAATTTTTGTTTTTATGAAATTGATCTTTAGACCAGCTATTTCATTCTTCTCGCATAGTTCAATTATTATTTCCTTTAATTCATTTTTGGACCTAACCTTTAAATTGTGTAGTCTATTTCTATGAGTAAACCTTTCGACTTCCATTCCATTTAAGACTCGCCTTATTTATTTTAAGACAAATAATTTTCCTGGTTCTCGACTGTTTGGACCAGTGGCAGATTTTCTATTTTTCGCAATCTTTACTTCTTTCTGTTTTTGTGTTCCTCCCCCTTTCGTTCTGGTTTCCTCATTTTTCGGGAGAAGTGAGGGAAGGAGCACTGCATGCACGTTGTCTATCCGATTAGATTAAGCTGCCGAAATCAATCATTTCATTTAAAAAATCATTCAAAAGTTGACTCCCTTTCCCAGCGTTCGTGAAATGTATCACTTCAAATTAGTCAATGTTGTGAGAGAAGAAACACCCGTGTATTCTGGTGAAAATTAGAAAAAAAAAAAAAAAAAAGCAAACATGAACATAAATTTTTGAGCATACCTTCTTTTATACGTAAGAGCAGTACGAGTATAGATATCGTTAACGAGCTCTCGTGTTCGTACCGACGTTTTTTGTTTCACTTCTTCTTTTTTTTTTCGAAGTTCCCTCGCCATGTCCGTCTGTCCTCATTAACAACCAATTAAATTGGCTGCTGCAGTGTACAAATGTAAACAGTTTTTCTCATTCCTTCGTTACCCGCTGCCGCCGCTCTCCATTTCCGAATACTCTGTAGTCTGTACCTGGCTCGGCTACCAATGGTGACTATGCAGTTCGCGCCCCTGTTTGCTTGTGGAAGGGGCAGGGAGGGGTGTCGGAAAAAACTGCTGGAAACGGCGTACTTATTAGTACGGTACCCGTGTGTGTTCAAATCCGTGTCGGATTGGTTAGAGGAGCGCAAATTAGGGTGACCTTGGGAAATCTGAGTAGCGATGTTCATCAGCCTTCGGCTAACCTCCATTCTTATGGTGTTTTGTTTGATCGAGCTTTTTCGTGTTGGCTGAGAAGAAGAGGGGGCCGAATTACGATTTACTAATGATGTGACCAAGAAGCGCCAGCGAATATTCTGTTATATCGTGTTTCGGATGTACAAATTTAATTTCACGTTCGACCTTGAAATGCGCGTTGAGTGAGGCGGTCTGGGGTCATGAGCGGGTCCAGGTTTCGTGGGGTAATTATACTTCCCGAGAAAGGAGGAATTCGATTAATGTAATTCTTGAGTAGGGCAGGTCAAACTATTATAACTTCGTGCGAACGTAGCAGTGACATTGTGAGGATCTATAGGATTGCTTAAATTCGGCGAAGAGATGTTCTTTCGGTAAACATTTTTGGCGAAAAACCAATTAGTCGATTTTGGTTTCATTTTTTCCCCCGACGCGCCTAATGGTCTAGTGTTCTTGAGTTGACGTTACGCCTCCGTTTCCGGCTATCTAAATTAAGATTTTCATCAAGACCTAGTCGACAAAGGTTTTGATTACTTTCAAACGTCGTTCCTCCTCCTCATTTCCGGCGGTTCAGTTTGCGATCTCGAACGCCGTCTTGAAACAGTTTCCCGGATTGTCCCTCCAAATCTTCATTTAGCTCCACCTTTGTCTACTATCATCTCAGCTGTTACTCCTCTTAGAGGGAACGAGATTCAGAAGGCAATATGGCCTCCCAACTTCCAAGCTTGGCGTTAAGGTCCTAGGTCGTATCTTTCCTGTGTTGAAAAATCGCGGAGATGAACTTTGGGCGATGTGAGCGAGTGAAACCAAAGAGCCCAGAATAATCAATCTGGCAGCGCCGATTTTTGGGGTCTTCTTAGCTCACTATGTGACACTATATTTATCATGGAAAAATAGTTCAAATTTGAAAATTCTAGTGTCGTTTTAATGAATTCTAAAATTAGTTTGAATGGGTCTTAATCAGTCCACACGAGTCCTAAGTGGTTGGAATTGAGTCCTCACAAAATACTATAAAATCTTGACTTTAATCCACCCTAACCATTTTAGGTAAATCTTGGAAGTTCGTGAAAGTTGTCATCAATTGCGGAAGGTCTTAACGAGTCCTAACTATCTACATTTTAGCAGTGAGCGTAACGCCGGCTCACCTGTTCGATGAATGCCCGCTTCATGATCACCGGAGACGCCGAATCATGTCTGAGCTGCGGGAGTCGGTCGGCGAGGCGGCCATGGCGCGTGGCTGGTCCCATGTAGATTGGTTCACGTGTCCGGCAACCTTACAGCTGCTCTCGCGGCACGCTGAAGATATCCTCCGCCCCCTCGGGGGTTGGCGGTGACCGAAGTACGGTCACAGTTCGGCACTAGACCATAAGGCCGCCAAAGAGATCAGGGCGGTCGCAAAATTCGAAGGCAAATCTGGGGCTTTTTGATTTTTTACAAGTCCATTTCCCTTCGCTGTTGGGCATGGAGCCTAAAAAGATAGGCGTTGAAAAGGGCACTGGGAGGCGATGTGGGTGTATAAAGATAGATATCAGGGAACACCCGGAATGGCGGAGGGACTAAACACGCAATTATAGTGACATTATCGAATGCACCACGTATATCCAGCGACAGGATGGCGGCGGTCATCGCATATCTTGATTGGTGTTTTTGGATGGTTGCGATGGCTGCCACTACCGCATCCTCCGTCAATAGATGAGCCCTGAAGCCATACTGGCGCCGGTCCAGGAGGTCTTCGTTCTCCAGGTGCCGGCCCAATATGCGACTTAAGCACTCGCTCGAGCGTCTTCCCCAGGACGGATAGCAAGGTGATTGGGCGGTAGCTGTCCACCAGTTCTGGATCCTTGCGTGGCTTTGGTTCACGGCGCGTACTCGTTTCCAAAGCGTGGGGAAGTGTCAGACTGTGAGACATGCCGTGTAGAGTCGCGGTAGCACTGCTGGATGGCTCTTTTGCAGCGCCTTCAGAGTCTCGTGATTTATCCGGTCTGGTCTTGGCGCTTTTTGGTTCGCAATGTTCTTAATCAGGTCGGTAACCTGGCCGGTGGTCACCATGGGTGGTGGCCCGGCGCTTCCTCGAATGCCGGCGGTGTCCACGGCGTATCCAACATTTGGGTCAACGGAGAACTTGCTCGTAAACAGTAGTGCGGTAGAATCTTGACTGGTAGGGACCTGGTACCAAAGAACACTGGATCGTTCACAGATATACGTACCTACCTCCTATATTGGGATGTTAACCTGAGTTTCCGAAGTTGGTATCCCTGATGGTAATAACGAGGTGATAAGGCACGTAATGGGGATGATTTCACGAAATCATCCCCCTTTCAATTCTTATCAGTTGTTCTCGCCATTGTCACCACACCACGATACTAGCGCTACCTAGGTGAGGTTAACATCCCAGTTGCGTTACCTGTCAGTTGTGTATGTAATCGTACGTACTCTGGTAACAACAATTCCGCCGGTGTCCTATAATATGTTCGCTTTACTCTGCGAGTTGTGTGAAACATACTTCGTAGAAATGCATTTTTCTTGAAACTGTTATTGTGCAGTATACCTTGAAATTTGGCGAAAAGAAATGCAGTTTTCTAATGATTATTATTATGCAGTGTACCTTGAAATTTCGCGAAAATTCTCGAGGGCGTGCTGCACATATCCTGAGTATGAGTTCACCCCTGCTACGTTTCGGTAATTTTAATTGAAAAATAAAATGGAAACTACAAACGCTTAATGTACGCCCATGTTAAACAAACGCATTTTTGCAGGCGGCCAGACTGAGGAGGAGGAGGCAGTGGAGGTCTTGAAAGGACGTCAGTTCCGTGAATTTGCAGAGCGGACCTTATTTGTCGCCGAGAGACCGATTGATCGCCGACGTGGTCTCTTAACGCAGGTAATAATTGATTCGAATTTTCGTATCTGGTTGGACGGAGACTAAACGATTGGCGAATTTAGCATTCCGAGTGTGTATGCGTGGTACACGAGTGGTCACAGTCTCACAGAATTTTTATGTACGTGCACGTAGTACCAATTAACAGAGCGTACGCTCTAATCAGCTCGCATTCGTGTCCACTCGAATCCAATTAACTGTATACGACCACGATGTTTTCAAAGCACTAATCAATGGATTACAATACGACCGACAAAATAAGAACAATAGTTTTCATCATCTAATCGCGTGATAATTATTATAAATTACTAGCTGCTTTTTTTTTTTTTTTTTTTTTTTTTTTTAAAGCGACTCTTCCTTCCTCGGCATTTGTCTGGCCGTTCGTTAATTTAGAGACAGAAAATGAGACAGAGATGGGGAATGCATGAAATTCTTGAGCAACGTCTGGAGACACATCGTTTTCATTATCTATTTATTTATTCCGTACTAATGCCCCGTTTTTTTCCCTATTTATTTATATATAAATTTATATGAAGTCTCTGGCGTGTGCTAATTAAAATTAATTGAAATAAATCAAATTCAAGGCAAACGGTAATGATTTTTTCCCCTTTGTCGTTATATTTATTACTGTATTTTTTTTTTTTTTTTTTTTTTTTTTGTAATTCTCGTTTTAATTTAGTGAAACCATTTATGGTCATCAGAATGTGAAAAAAAGGGGTATCTATTCTGGCCTCATTACGAGTATAAAGAAATGCCTGATGCTTTTTGTGTGCGTTGTATTTTTCGATGGATTTAAAGTGACGTTGCTTGTTGGGGGCTGTAGGGTATGTATGGAGTTGGGATGCGAATAACAAATTCTAATTCCAGCACACGGTGACTGGTACATACGAAAAATTAATTAGATTTACAATTGAAAAGCGAAAAAACCGGCATTTTTTTAGGTTCATTATTATTTTTATTTGAAGTTGGTGCCTTTCTGTGGTACACGGTTTCCTTTTTTATTTATTTTATTTTTTTATTTAACTGTGGTCGAGAAATATATTCGTGATTAAAAAGCTCATACGGTTTCCACTTCTTTCTTCTTCCCCTCTCTTCCTTTTACTGTGTGTAAGTACACGTGCGTGCTTATCAGTATGAAAATTTCAGCATTTTAATTGGCTGGGTTTTTTTGTTTTTAATATATTTGTTCCGATTTGAGGGAGAAAAGCGAACCGTGAATGCTGGGGGAGGACGAGTTGGAATAAGAAGCATTTTACTAATTGTATATTATGTAGGTTGGCGCGTATATAGGGATTAACGGGCGGCGAGGGAACTGCGGAACTCAAGCTGATCTCCTTAATTGCAGTCGACTCTGCGATTGCTAATGTTGTCGCGCGCGCGGTTATCTGCACGGCAATCGTCGGAGACGCGCGGGCTGGGAGCCGTACTGCAGTGCCGCCGTGCCACCGAACGGGCGTGGAATGGCGGCAGGGCGCGGATAAAACTAATAAATGAAAATTCGTTACCGGGTGTCTCGCCTAATTGCGACGGGGTGGGATGGCGAGATTTTGCTATATGTCGTGCCGCCGTACTTACCCATATACGCTCATAATTGGTGTGCACCCGATGGACGCCTTCGCCGTTGGCGTTGGTTGGGTTGGTTGCTTACTATCTCTCTCGAAATGTAATGAGTGGAAGAAGAATCAATCTTGGCTTGTCCGATGATTGGCCATTCCCGAGATACTTGAATAATTTATGTGTAATTAGTTTTACAGTTATTTTGCGACACCCACACGTCCATATCCGCTGCCTGATTCGCGCTACACCACTGTGGCCTACGTATAGTATAGGCGAATTAAACGCAACTGTAGTCGAGGATCTCCCGAATATTTTTTATTTTATTTATTTACATCCGTGGGGCAAGGTACGATGCCTGTTATCCCGCCCAGTTTTGGGCATTGGCTCCGCCACCTCCCGCCATCTTACCTGATCTTGCGCAACTCCCATACAATCTACATCCATCGGCTTACGGATCCCGGCGCACCATGGGGACGACCCCTTTTCCTTTTATCCCCATAGGGTGTCCAGACTGAAGACCTGTAGCGCCATTTTTTGTCCCCCTCCCTCGCCAGATGTCCTGCGTATTTAAATTTCATTTTGATTATGATGTACCTTATATCTTTACATTTTGTTGTTTCCCTTATTATATGCTTTTAGATATTTTGTCCTTAAGCTTAATCCCTAGGATGCTCAGTAACATGGCGTAGTGCGTTGTTTTTAGTCTTCCCATATTTTTCAAAGTAATCGCCCATGTCTGGGAGCCGTAGGTCAGTAGAGGTAATACACAGCTTTCAAGTATTTTTTTGTTGTAAAACTCATTTTGCTTTCGGATAAGTGTTTAAGTTTCCAAAATGCTTTCCACTCATTTGCAATCCTTATTCCTATTTCGCGATTTGTTCTGTTTTTTAAGGAAATTAATTGGCCAAGGTATTTGTATTCGAATGTTTTATTAATTTAGAGTTCGTCAGTCTGAACCCTTTCCTCCATCCCTTTATGTGATATGATTTTATTTTTGATGCGTTAATTTTCAGTCCAAAGTGTAAGCATTCGTTTTTCAGTTCCTTTAGCATTTCAATCAGTTCGTACTTATTTTTTCCGAAAATCACAATATCCTCCGCAATCAAAGGTTGTTTCGAGTCCTTCCATTAATTTTGATTCCTTTTTTCACATTTTAAATTTCTAAATTTTTCTTCTAAAACGCTGTTGATTTGGTTGGGTGAAAGTGCGTCCCCCGTCTTTGGATTTTGAATTTTTTCCCTGTTATATCCGTTTTAATGCAGGCTGCTGAGTTTTTGTAGAGGTTGCTCAGAATCCTGTTTGGCCAGCGCCTCCCATACGTAGTCAGGATAGATCGTATCGAATGCCTTTCAAAATTTACAGACGCCATATAAACCCCCAAATTATACTCTCGTGCCCTTTTTAGAATTTACGATACATACTGTTTGAATATGGTCAATCGTGGAGAAACCCTTACAGAATCCCGCCTGTTGGACTGTTTGTTGTTTGTCCAAAATTTTATACCTTCTTTCTTTTAGTGTTTTCATGAAAACTTTCGCGACATTCGAAGATGGACAAATAGGGCGGTAGTTATTTATGTCGCTTCTATCCCCGTTAATATCTTCCAAATAATGTTTCCAAACTCCCCTCTGGTACTAAATATTTGCGGAGGTCAAAGCTCCCTCCCCCAAATTGGTTTTATTGAAAAATTTCGACAACTATCATCGATGTCGAAGAATGTTTGAAACAAATTTATTCTACCCTGGATTTCCTATGAAAATGGTCGGAAGTATCTGTTTTGTTTCTGTCTCCTAACTTGCGTTAGTGGGGGTTGAAATTGACCGGTTTTAAAACTACACGTACTTCAACACGGGCCATATCGACGAAAATACCATTTGTTAACCTATTTCTTTCCTTCACAGGGGAGAGGAATAGATTCACCCCAATTTTAATTGTTGATCCCCCACGCTGTTAACTTTCCATTTCTGAGATTTTTGTCCACCCTCCCCTTCCCCTCAGAAACCACCGATGGTAGTTCTATATTTTCAACTATTTTCCCGATTTTTGAGCTGAATCTTGTTTTGGGCACTTTGAAAACGTGAAAAAAAAAACGAAATTGGAAATCGAGATATCGTGTGTAGTATATCCAAAGCTGCTGAATTCAACCCCCCCCCCTCATGGGTCGCACCAGGAGGGACAGGATCCAAAAATTACCCCTAGAATCGAATGCAGCGACCTCGGAAACCTATAAACCAATTTTCGAATTTTATTCTCTCCCCCCTCTCCGGTCGGCATTAAGTCACACGAAAAAAATCTGTGACGTTGTTAATTTAACCGGTTAGAACTAAAAGGGTTTAAGTCCACTTTTATTGTTTTTGCTTTTTTCACGGATTATGGGGTTTTGAAGTATCGCGGATCTGCTGGTGTGGTCAAAATTTTGTGAAACAGCTGGAAAAGTACTTTTTGGCAACATCGCTTTCTTTCATTTTCCTGTAATAAAATTTTTTCAAAAAATGGATTTTTCCCCAGAAATTGTTCGAGAATGGTGTATTTTAGTGTAAAAAATAGAAATAAATAAAAAATTCCGGCTCACTCCCCCTGTTTGCATTTGTATACCTGGAAAGTGCTATTTTCAAAAACGAAATCTCGATCAGAACTTTTTTTCTGACAAGCAGGGATTTTGCTCGATTGGAATGGAACCAAGACCAAAGTGACCCCTTTATGTCTGGCTACAAAAGGGGGGCGGCAATTTCAAGTCGTAAAACTGCAAGAACCAAAAGTGTCTAAGTCCAAAAACTTCGAATTCCCCCAGCTCCGGTCCATCAAAATTTTATTCGACCGGACCGGGCCTAAAAGTTGTCTCTTGTGGACCTTCTACCACCACCCTGAAGGACGTATTCGATTTTCAAATTTTCGAATAAAACAGTTTTTTTCGCTTCCTGAAAAGTGCAATTTTTTGGACTTGACCCAATTTAGTTCCAACCAATTCAATTGACATCGCACCACGCTGCACCCCAGAGCGCTTTCATTTCCATCATTAAATTTTTACACCCTCTCTACCACGGCTTCATAAGCACACGGTAGTAAAAAAAAAAAAAAAGTTTGTGGAGTGATTGACGATATTCGTCGCTTACGATGTTCGAAATAATTTGACCCCTCCTCTTGCATGCGTAATTTGTATTTAAAGGGTCTGGAAAACTGGAAAAGTTGTCTAGGAAAACCTGGAAAAGTCAGGGAAAATCATTTCCGAACAAGAATGGACACCCTGAGTAAATAAAATAATAATTGGAAGTACGCTTACACAGAATCTGTATCCTAGCAGTGGTCGCAGTCGATCACAAAACAATTCACCATTATGATATGATGGTTTTAAAAAAAAGCAAAAATAGTTATCCGCGTAAATTGTTGCAAATTGAAGTTTGAAGTAGCAAAGTATAAATTTTCTTAAAACTTGAATCAAATGCAATGCTAGGAATGCGGGATGGTAAGTATTTGAAGCAGCTGAGAGAAGAAAAAAAAAACCCTCCCTCAGGCATGGCCCCACCACATACTTATATGAACTTTTGGCACATCCTATTCAGATAGTCTAGATACGCTTATGCTGTCCTTTTGATCTTGAACGGGGATGAGAAACCCAAATGAGCAACCGGGGGAAAGAAATGAAAAAATAAGAAAAAATTTCAAAAACTGTCCAATTTCGGACCATCCTACTGACCTTAGCACTCGGTTGAAGTGTACTGGTATACTTGAACTACATACATAAAACGCTCTAGAAACGAAATGACATTGCACTGGCTCACTAGCGCATTCTTTTCGATTTTGACTGCGAACTTGACAACGCTCTACTTATTGCGTGCACCTACCCTACCTCGGCCCGGCGACCGTGCATTGTCAACGCTGCCTCGTCGCGACTCCGCCGCGGACGTTCGCTCCGCTCTCGGAAAATTAATTTGGCGGATTTTAAACGAAATTTAATTAACGGGGGAAAAAAGAAAAATTTCGTATGTGGAAAACATTCTCATAAGTAGCATTCCCCTAAAACTTTGTCATTAAATACACGTTCTACTCGTATATACCTTTGCCTCCGACACACTCCGGGTGAAAAAGTGAACATTACACCGTATAAAGCGGCGAGAGATGGACGAAGGGTTAGCGAATAACTCGTTTATTAAAATTCCTCCCTACGCCACTTACCTCGTCGCTCCGCGGCCACCTCTCGCTATCCGGGGGAGGCTGTATTATACAGAGACAAGGGGAATCCCTTGGAAGCCGCTGTGGGTGCTGCTGCTGCCGCCGCCGCCGTCGCAGCCGCGGCAACAACCACGGCAGCAGCGACCACCCTTTAACGAGCTCGCACACACATACACACACGCACGCGAAGAGCCCTCTCTCTTTTCGTTTTAATTAGTATATATATTCCTTCGCGCTGCCGAGACGAGAGGACGGGCACGCCGAGGGCGGCGGCGGTGCGGTGGAAGCGCGGCGCGGTAACAATACGGCGTCCGAGTCCGAGGTCCTTGCCGAAATTATTTTCTGTTATCAACCCTTTATCGTGCGCGCCGCCCGGTATTCGAGCAGCCCCCTGCCCCAATGTCAACCCCTCCACCACGTTCCGTCACACCCTCGCCCTTGTCGGCGTCCGGACCCGGCGGGGTCGATTTAACGTCCGTTTAAAATTAATTTTATAAGTTTCGTTTTATTAAATTTCGGATTTCATCGGTTTTAAATGAAATTCCGCGATAGCGAAGCCTGCGAGCAGATTTAATTGATACGGATGTGTTAAACAAAGAAAATCTTTCTTTGTGCTAACATTTCGCCGGAGCGAACGTCGAGCGAGCGTTGATGCTGTGCGTTGGCAGGACAAACAAAAGGGTTCGTATTTTTCGTGCGCCGCAGATAATCTCGTTTGATTATTAATTAAAAAGTGTATTATTTTTCGTTTAACGTCGATGTGTACGTACTTATCCGTGTATCTATGAGCGCGCATAGCGAAGACCCCCCCCCCCTTCCGTCTTTCCCTCCTACCATGGGTTTCGATGACGCCGACGTCGGTTAGCCGATTGGTCGGTTTGGGGAAACACCGTCACCTGATCTTCCATGCCGCGTGCACGGGAGAAGTAAGAACCTGTTGCGGTGCTGGTAAACTTGCGGGCGGGAAATTCAATTCCCAATTGGCAATTGCGGTGTACGTTGAAAACTTAGAATAAGAATCTGGACCGCGGAACGGCGAGCGAGCGGCATTGCGGGTTCGAAATAAAAGAACCTTTTTCCATTAAAAAATTCTTCTTCTTGTTACGCCGGCTCCGATGTACGCAGATTGGCGATCCACATGACCATCGTTAGCCTTGACACTGCTGCTCTGAAGATTTCCGCAGACGATCGTCCCAACCAGCGGCGCATATCATCCATCCATGAGTTCTGTCATCTTCTCGGCGATCGCTTTCCGGGGATCTTTCTTTCCAGCACGAGTCTCAGTTGTTCGTATCTATCGCCTCTCATGACGTGGCCTAGATAGACCAATTTGCGCTCCTTCACGATTGTTAGTAGAACCTTTTCATTTCTGCCGATTCGTTGCAATACCTCCGTGTTCGTGATTTTCTGCGTCCAGGATATCCTGAGTAGACGTCTGTATATGTACATTTCGAATGCTACTATTCTTGCTTCCATTGCCTTACTGAGAGTCCACGCCTCACATCCATACAGCAGGACCGAGAGCACGTAGCACTGTACCATTCGTAGACGTAATTCCAAGCTTATTTCTTTTGTTATAAAGAACTTCTGCATTGTTATGAAAGTCGCTCTAGCCTGCTCAATCCTCGATCGTATTTCTCTTGTGGCATTGCAGTTCTCGTCAACAAGAGTCCCCAAGTACTTGAAGACTGTCACTTGTTGTATGACCTTTCCTTTAACTGTGGTGGTGATTGGAGTGTGTTGTTTTGCAAACACCATGACCTTAGTTTTTCTTTCGTTCAGCGTTAGGCCCAACGGTTCACTCTTGGCAACTATGGTGTCCAGCATTCGTTGCAGTTCCACTCTGCTACTTGCGAGGAGGATGGTATCGTCTGCGTATCTGAGATTGTTAATAAATCGACCATTTACTATAACTCCGCCTCTTGTTTCCTGCGATGCTTCCAGAAAATTGGCCTCTGAGTATATATGAAATAATAGAGGCGAAAGCACGCAGCCTTGTCTTACGCCCTTCAGGATTCTGATGTCTTCAGATGTTTGGTTGTCGACCCTCATATTCACTATTTGTTTCCAATAAAGATTAGATATGATTCGAATATCTCTGCTATCACTGTTGGTTTTTTCCAGCACTTCCACCAGCTTATTATGGTCGATGTAGTCGAATGCTTTCCTGTAATCTATAAAACAAGCGTATACTTCGTGATTCATATCTCGGCAGCGTTGGGTTAGTACTTTTAGCGTGAAGATTGCTTCACGGGTACCAAGACCGTTCCGGAACCCAAATTGCGCTTCATCCATTTGCTCCTCACATTTGCGGTATATTTGATTATGAACTATTCGAAGAAAAAACTTGAGAGCATGCGACATAAGGCTGATCGTTCTGTAGTCAAAATGTGATGCGTGTGTTTTTTTTTGGAAGAGTGATGAAGGTCGTGAAGGTCGACTTTAACCATTTTTGAGGTATTACGCCTGATTTATGAGGAGCGATTTTCCAAAACGGACTTTGTCCACTTTTGCATTTTTACAGGCAGTAGCGTATCTAGGATGAAAGGATGAAATCATGGAGGGGGTTTGACTTTTAATTTTGAGGGTATTCCTTAAGAAAAAAAGATAAAAAAAAGGTCAAATGCGCATATTTTTGATATTTTTTAGAGCTTTTTTTGGCCATGGAGGGGGGTTAACTTCTAATTTTGAGGGTATTCCTTTTTTTAAAATTTTTAAAGTGAAATGAGCATATTTTTGATATTTTTAGAGCTTTTTTGGCCATGGGGGGTTTGAACCCGCCCCCTTAAATACGCCACTGTTTACAGGGGGCGATAAAAACTTGGTACACGAAGTTATGTGAGTTAAAAATCTTGCGTGATGGACTGGTTGCCTAGTAGAACACTTACTGGAACACCTTTTGTTCAAGCATTTCGTGTTTGTTGCGCCATGTGTTCGTAAATGCGTCACAAGGTTGGGTACTTGGACGGAGGCCGTTTTGGAATGATTTTTTATGCCGAATTCGGAAGCAGAATGTTAAGTGAATGTATAAAAATCATTCCAACACGGCCTGTATCCTTTTGAAAAGAGCCTCCAACATAATGGAATGCTGTAAAATTGATTCTTCAGCAAAATCGAAGTAAAAATCCACGTTTTATTAAATATGAAAAAATTTATTCATCAGTAAAATTTAAATTTTATACTTAAGAAAGTATCAAAGTACAGGCAAAAATAGAAGAAATTACTCGCGACGTCGTTTCTTCGAGATGGCTTCAGGCTTTTCAACATTTTGTCTTTTAACGGATGCCTTCTTTGCTGCTGGTGTTTCAGTAAAAGTTCAGGTTCTACAGCAACTTTCGGTTTTGCAACAGCTTTTCGTTGTGATGTTGGTTTTTCCAAAAGGTTTTGTGCAGTACGTTTTTTAGGAGAATCCTTGGGTTTCAACGAGTTCGGTTTTCTTAGATGATGATATGGTTTTAAATTGATAGCGTGTGTCAGATCGTTTGTATTCGCAGATGGTTTATTCAATTCAATATAAGTTTTTTTTTTTTTATTAAGGCCGTTTTAGAACCACTTTTTTATGTTAAATTCTTTTGGCTTTCTATATAGGTTGAAACGCTACAAATAGGTAGTTTGATGATGTAGGTTTGTGCCTGACAGTATCCTCCACCAGATGGCGCCAAAAAACGAGATTCGAAAAAAATGGACAGAGACCGTTTTGGAAAATCGCTCCTCCTATATATTATTGATGATATTGGTAAGGGTCTCTAAGCCTTCTACTTCCTCCTCCGCAGTAAGTTTCAGCACTTCCGCGTATAAATTGTCCGGTCCGCTCGCTTTGCCATTTCTAGCCTTGGAGCGTTGAAGAGACTAATTTTCGAAGAATTTGTGTTGTTTGTTTAAAATAGATCTTTTGCGAATTTTCTGTCCGAATGGTCGCATAGAAGTTCTCAATGGGACTGATGTCAGGTGACTGCAGCTGTGTTTCCAGAATTGTTGGGCAGTTATACAATAGCCAAAGCCGAGTTTTATTAGCTTTATGTTTCGGGTCATTGTCCTAACAGAACTTGAGTGCTTCCAGAATTTTTAATTTTTCAGCGATTTTTCGAAAAATTTTACATAATATATCGATGATGTATCCGCCGTCATATTATCATCTGTAGAAAACAAGGTGTCCGAAGTCATCTCATCAATTGATGATCTCCCTCTTCCTCCTGATGGGGCTCCAAATTTTTGTTAAGGGCAAACAGGTGCGAAAAACGAATTCACTGACCTCGGAAACCTGGTTACCGATGTCTCATGTTCTGTTTCACGCTTGTACAAATTCCAAAAATTTTTTAGTGAAACTCTAAAAATTTGATAAAATATGAAAACTAGTATGTTGAAAATGATGAAATCGAGGGGTGAAGGAAGCCATCCGGAAAAAATTTCAGGGATGGGTAGTATAGGTGACCAGAAGCGTGTCCAATGCCAACTTACACCTTATCTGGTCACATAAATTGCTGACAAAATTCCATACTCCCCAATAAAGTCTGTATTCACGTATAGCAGCAGAAAGGGTAATTCTACCCTCTCATTCTCTGAGTTCTTTTAGAGTTACGAAAAAATTGATGTAACCTTTTCTTATGTAAAATTTTGTGAGGAATAATTTTTATTTGAATTAGTTTCTTCTAAATGTGATGGTTTTCAATATTTTTTGGAAAAACCTAATTGGGAAACTGGTTAACCCTTTACCGGAAATAAAGTTCTACCCCGATTGTGTGTGGTTTTCTTCCTGAAACTCAAGGGACCCATGCGAACAATGTTGTTTAAACTTCAACTTGTTACCCGACCATTTTTTCAATGTGACTATTTGGTCCTCATTTGTCTCAGCTATAATAAAGAACGTTTTTTCCCTTTTGTTGTAAGTTTTTATTGAACAGATCGTTTTCGGATGTTCCCATAGTAAATTTTGAAATTTCGATTTGGCTCCGAAATAACCACTAAAACACGTGCTGTTATCCTGGTTGGACTGCCGTGTGTGTTCATGAACAGATGATGTCTCGATGTAGCGCTACCTGGCGGCCAAGTAAAAAATTTCAAAATGTTCTGTGGTAATTTTCAAAACAGACTTTTCAGTTCTTCTAGAACTAAGTTTCTTACGAATATGTCTCACATGATTAAGTACTGTCTTCTTGTTGGCCTTCAAAAGTTTGTTTCTTTAATGCAATGCCCATTGGGTTGTTTGGAGGGTAGGAAGGTATAAAAAGCAAAATTGCTGACTAAAATTCTTACAAATTATAATACAACCTACATAGCGGTATCCATATTGCATTTCATGAAAATTTTGGGCCCTCGTCCCTTCCCAGGTTCTACAATGTGCAAATTAGGGGCGATCGTCATCAAAAATTAATTCAGCTACTTTAGAAACCTGTAAAACGACGTCCATATCACATTTTATGAACATTTTGAGCCGCTACCATCTCCTTGGTACCACAATTTGCAAATTAGGGGTCAATCGTTATCATAGAAATTAATTCAGCGACCCTACAAACAAATTAAATGACATCCATATCGCACTTCGTAAATATATTGCCCCTACCCCATTTTCTTCCTAATTTTACTCTCATCCTGAGCCCTGGAATCCGCCCTTTTGAGCATTACTTCAGAGACGTCGGGGAGGCTATTAGGGCTGTCTTAACCCCCTTTTCGTCTTGCCAAAAACCCGGCTTAGGTCGAAATGTAGCGAGTTGCAACCTGGACCTCCGGATTTCGAGACCAGCGCCCTGTTCACTCGGCCATCCAGACTCCTGCCCCCACCCCTTCTCAGCACCACTATATACAAATTAGAATCTAGCCATCCTGTAACCTTGCTAAATGATACCGTATTTCAAGAAAATTTGAGCCTCGCCTTCGTCTAGGTACCACAATTTTGGACTTACGATCAAGCCAGTATTGAAATCGAAGTGTTTCGATTCGGTGAAACGTCATTGATGATAGGCAAAAATACAGAAAGATTGGAAGTATGGTATCTGGGAGGGGGAGGGGGGTCTAATTGAAATAATTCCGTGTTGATCGACGGGGACGTATTGAAACGGATTCAAAAGTGATTTACAGCCCTTCTGTTCTTTGTAGTCAGTGAGACCACAAGAAATATCAAAAATTCTACATTTTCTGCTTGGCGTGTGTTAGTGTGTGATATAGAGTCTGTTTGAGCTCTCGTCCCGTTTTGGGACTACGGCTGAAAAATCCGTACCTTATGTGGTATCATTCTATCGGTGATTCTAAGTAGAATATTTTATCATCAAGCTATTATTGCCCTAAGGCGTTCATTTTTTTAGAAAAACGCGAAAAATTGATTTTTTATGGGTAGCATTTTGCACCGTATTTAGGGAATCCTTTTCTGTTATTCCGAGGTCCATTCCAAGAAATAATGAAACAGAAAATTCATTTACCAATCATGTTCAGGGTTGACTCCCCTCCCCCTTCATTTGACTGGACTATAGCTTACATACTCGGCGCTCTATACCCAGTCTTATTAAATATTTAAGTCGTGGATACACGAAAGTATTGCATGTATACCTCTGGTTGCAGGTCCGAAATCGGACGAACACTCCGATCCGATCCATAGATTTAATTACGATTCTTTACCCTGCGGACGACCCTTCATTTCACCTGGCGATGAGCAGATGTTGCGTTTATAACTATACGTCAATTATTATGAAATATTTTTCATGCAAATTGGTTGCCGCGGCCAAGCTCGAGAATCGACCCTAGTTCAGTTTTCATCGGGATTAAAGTTGTTTTCTATACGTGTCCGGGTCTCCGCTGCTTTTTCAAAGATGTGGAAGGTGTATAATACCCTTATCAGTGTCGGCGGGAGTATCTGGTGGTCGCGACTAACGACCCCTGTCTGAGTGGATGGTGAGGCTTACACGTACCGGCGCGTGTTCCGAAAAAGGTGCGTACAGTTCGATGTAATTGTTGGATAATGACCATTCGAGCTCCTAATTATGTCATTTTCCGAAGTTCCGCGTAATTAGACTCCTCGTTGTAGCTAAATCGAATTTGTTAGGGCCGGTGGACGAAATTCAGAATTCCACTGAACATTTGTGCAGTATGAGAAGTTCTTCACTAGCATAGTGTCATGATAATGATCTGTCTTGTTATGAACAAAATATTCGAAAAGTTGTGTCCTCTGGACGGAAAGAGAGCCTGAGGGCTAAGATCTAGGACCCAGCCGAGATTTTTGTAGCTGTTAATAATTTCTCGGATTCGAAAACAGTGGATTTAAAAAGGATTTCTGAACAACTTGATTTCTCTCTCCCTCTTATTTCATGTAATGAAGTTGCGAGCTAAAATCTTTTCTCTTAAATTTGTCAAGAGCCAAAAAACTGAAGATAGAAAATTTTGTTCGCGATGGTCGAAGTAGATTCTGAAATTGACTTTATCAGTCTTAGAGGCTTAACGAGTATTGACGAATGTGAACGGAATTTTAATAAATGTTGACTGAATCCGAACGGATGGCAGTTAGTCCCAATTTAGTCTTGATGACTTCTAGTTTAAATGATTCTAGACGAAGCTCAGTGGGGTGTAATAAAGTTTCGACTAGGGAAGGTATTTTTATGGAGGTAAAAAAATTTCAGGTTGAATTGACAAGCAAAGGAAACGTATCATTTGTCTCTCAAAATTGGAGGTAAGAGACAAAAAATCTTATAAATCTCAAAAATTCTCGTAAATATTGTTTCTGATACCTTTCAATGCTCCCGTTGAGATGTAGATTTGCTAAATAGTTCTACAGTTTTCTCCTTTCTTCCCCCTTTTTTTTTGGGGGGGGGGGGTACAAATAATACTTTTAACCTCCTCCCCCTGTTTCTACACCACCAGCCTTAACATGTCATGAAGAGCCTGCTCAATGTTTCAATACATTTTAATTCGTTGTAACGAGATCCAACGTGATATTAATGGGTCTTCTATGTATCAGTGACGGAGTCTTATAGGATCGCACATTATCTTAACATGATCTTCATACGCCCTAAGAATATGTAACATTTTGTCGAATATTATTGAAACAACTGAAAATTCATTAAGACTCATTTCTCTTTTTTTTGAGAGAGAGAGAGAGCAATTAAAAGAGAAATGAGTCTTGATGAATCTTCAGTTGTTTCAATAATATTCGACAAAAAGTTACCTATTCTTATTGAATACTGACGAGATCTCGACAAGTTTTAATGAGCATTAACGAAGTTCTAACTAATGGTAATGAGTCTTACTTAGTGTTGATGAGTATTAACTGGGTCTTAACAGAATTTGGTGGGTTTGTACAGAGGAAGATATGCAAACGTGCAACGTACAGAAGATCAGTTTTCTTCTTAGTTTGTTCTATATTCACCTTTCTTTATCAGCACTCTCCTTTCTGTCTCCACTTCTTTTTTCTTGTCACTTTGCTCCTTTTTGATAGGGTTCTTCATTCTGTCAGCCTTCTTCCTTTGCCGGTTATCAGTGTTTTTTATTGAGCAGTCTTCGTATCAGTCTGTTTTCGTCAGTCCTCTTGTTCTCATCAGTCTCTTTTATATTCCAGTCTTCATTGGTTGTCTTGTCTGTCTCTTTTTTTTTTTTAAATCCATTGTCTTTCTTTTTATGCCTGATTTGCCTCTTTCTGTGGTAGTGCTCCTGAGTCTTGTCCTTTTGATGCTTTGCAGTTCGTACCTGTTGACATAATTTGGTTTTCCAAAAAGAAATATCGCTAATCATAACAACAAAACGGGCACTAGGGACGTAGCGAAGAGTTTTTTTTTGAAGAGGCAAAAATTGTTAAATTTTCAACTGATTCAAGTCAAAATTTTCAAGTATCAAAAAATTCGTTTTTATCCCCCCCCCCCAAAAAAAAACAACTTTTGACCCGCGCCCCCTCTTTTTTTGGTCCCTGACGAGCACAGGCAATACATTGATTTGTTGGTAACCAAGAAGAGACCAACCAAATCCTTCGTTCTCTTACCAATGTCCGTAAGTTACAAGTTCGTAAAACTACCTTCTTTTTATCCACACCACTTTCAAGATCGGTCAAGCGTGCCAAATTTCATGTATAATCGATCGATCACTGGCATTATACGTTTTCGTTCGATTAAATCATCTTATGGCCGTCGCCTTTGCTGTCGGACATTTCCTGTAGGCAAACTCGACAACCTTCCAGCGATTAAATTACATTTAAGTCGAAATATCGAATAGTAGGCTATACAGTTATGTTAAGGCTTTACTCCCTCGCCTCTCTCGTGTCACAAAGTGGGACGCAATGTCTTTTTTGTTCTTCTCGATTGTATTTCAATAACTTTTATCGGTCTTTACACGTGTATTAATTGCGATAATTTGCTTTTTCGGCGAGCACGCCAGCTTATCTACGGTCTCGGCTCCTCATTTACAATGTATACGTGTACAATTATGCGTTGGCGTGAGTGTCTATTTAATTATAGAACGCTGTACGACAACAGAATGGCGTGGAGGAGAAGATTTGGACACTCGCACTCGGCGGTGCCGATGTCGCGAACCGCACACATCGAATTATGTATTATGAAAAATTATTAACAACCGAGGCGTAGAACTCGCGTGTAATATACGTCTTGATGGAATGGTCGGTCTGTTCTGACTTTCTGCCTGCTCCCCTCTCTCCATCCCTTCAGAATCCAAATTCTCCAGCCTGCCAGTTTCTTATCGAATTGGTTCGGGTCCAGTTTCATCCGGAGAGGGGAAGTTGACTTGAGAACTTACGACTTACCTCGGCACCAAAAGTAAGCCTATAGCATGGGAAGGGGTCGCTCGAGCCAACGGCCTCTCCTCTTCTCTCCTAACAGAAAGGATAATACATTGTTTTGTCTATTTTTGGATGTTTGAGCGTGAAGTTGGCAATTTTACCCTCAGTTACTTCTTCTCGAAAAGTGGTGACTCTCCGGGCTTATGGTAACAACGACTTTATCTTGTGCCGCAAACAGTTGTGGCGTAGATAGGAGCGAGTGCACAACCAGGACGATCGATTCTCCTCCCAGCTGGCTTTCGAAATAGACTAGTACAGTTAGACATAATGGAGGAAAAAATTTCCTACGACCTGAACTTTGGCACATAGGGTTCAATGATAGTACTGATTAAAGTACTAAACGTATCTAAAAATCGGAATGTCCCCGAGCTCCGCAAGGAGTTCAACGCCCCCGAAGTCAGTCTTCTTCAAGAATCTCTGGAAATGTCAACTATAAGAAAAATTCTCTGTACAGGAATTGTTCCTTAATGAATTTACACGAAGAAGGTCTCTTGTTATTTTTTTTTTATAACTGCGTCTAAAATGCCTTGGGGAGGGGGGCATGGAATTTTCATCACTTTTTTTTGTCATACTGACTTGAGCGAACAGTAAGGATGCAAACCACCACTGTTTCAGAAATAACATTTTTACTGCAATTTTTAAAATTCTCAGTAGCCTAACCTCTTGTTAAAAGAATCTTGAAATCGAATGAAAGACACGCTTGATTCAGAAAATGAACTACTATAATAAAACAGAAAAAATGCAATTTAGAACCTTACTAGTTGGAGCTAGCAGTACTGGGACACTTTACAGTACTAGCTTCTATAAATCAAACCTGTTTCAAGCTTGCAGCATGCAGCGTGTACATATTTCAGTCAGTATGCAATAAGAAAAATGACCGAATATGCGCACATATGCGCTGAATTGTACGAAAATATGCATATTTCCTTAAATATACGGAAAGATGCGTAACCAAGTTTGGCTCATTTTGCTTAGAATTTCATGAATCGTAAAGGTAGTGTGGATATGCGCTGAAATAATCAAAAGGAAAACTATGTAAATGCATTTAAAAAAAACTTGCCCTAGTTATCTGAAATGAATTTACCGGCCTCTTAGAACCTATGAAACATACTGGATTTCTTTGAGCACGCGCCCTCTAATTGAAGCGCTTCTTTCCAAAAAGTGTGAATTCCACTTGTTACTGAGAAGAGGGTTGAGATGGATTCCTATAGGAAATTCTACGGCCAGTCTAATGTTAACACTGGTTTTAGCAAAATAGCAAGTTATCGTGTCTACATTTATAGTTGAAAGCATTGAATAGAATTGACCACCTCCAGTGCTGATAAAATCAGTTTTTTTATCAATCCTGAAAAGTTCATCCAGGTGGAATTAACATTTTTTGGAAAGAAACGCTTCAATTGGTAAAATTATTTTGAAGTTCCTGCGAAATAAATATCAAAATTGAATTCTGTGGCTTGGACCCCACCCGCCCTCTCAGTCGGTGTCTCTATTCGGAGATTCGTGCAAATGGAAATTTTAGAAGTCGTAGTTCAAATGTCATTTCTGATACTGAAAAACGTAAATTTAAAAGTGTGGTATCTAAGGATAGGAGCACAGATTGGTAGGTAAGGAGTAGAAAAACGAGTCCGAGGGTGGTTTTCATCTCTATACTCGCTCAAATTGGTGAGATCAAGAAATGATAAAAATTCGACGATTTCCCCTATGATGCGTTAATGTGTGGCAAAATGAAGGTTTGTACTGAACCCAGGGCTGTGCCGTAAATTTACACAGGTAAAATAATGCGTGGAATAACTTGTGTACAATAATGAAGTTTTTTTTACATTTATTATACACATGCAGAATAACGATACTAGTGTAGAATAACCCGAATTTCAGATTTTCAAGTATTCCAGTTTCCCAGATTACTGCACAGAGTAATAAAATTTTGCATTATTCTACATCACTAAGTTATTTTCCATATTATTTTGCATTTTACTTGATTATTCTACATGTGACGTAAAATAGTTATTTTACGCGTAGTGGAACAACCCTGATTGAACCCCTGTTTATATCATTTTGGGAGCATTTAGAAAGAAATTAGAAGTGACTTCGCACTTGTAGAATTCAATGAAAGTTTTTTTCTGTAATTGATATTTCCCAAGGTTCTTGGGAAAATTCTCGTCTTAGTGCGAGATTTAGACGTGTCCAGTTTCACGATTGATAAAGCATTCACGACAAAATGCTACGAAATGGTAAAACCCAAACGTTGGTACAATCACGATTTTCACTCAATTATACTCAGTGGTATGACTTCATAGTAACAGGAGTGTATCATACCCTAATTTAAAAAAAATTTCCCTGGAAATTTCTGTTAACAACACGGCTGCAGACTGCAGTTGCAAAGATCAAGATCAGTGAGCAAATGGCTGGCAGAATGTCGGGGGAGGGGGGCGTAATGTTTGATACAAACGTGGTTTTCGCTCAAGTATACTCAGGTCAGTAATATGACGTCATAGTAAGAGGAGTGTATCAAACCCCAGTAGAAATTTCTTTAACAACACGGCTGCAGGTTACAGTCGCGCAGCTAAGATCAAGATTAATGAGCACATGGCGGGAAGAATGTCGGGTGGAACGTCGAGCGTGTTGGGGAGGGGCGTTATAGTTTTCGCTCAAGTATACCCATTGCTGTAAGATGTCAAACTTTTTATATTATATTATATTATATTAGCAGCTTTACGGTACCCATATTTTTCCTTAATTCTAACTACGTTTATTCTGCGCTTCGAATGGAAGTGACGCGTGACTACGTCCTTTCCATCTTGCTTGGTACCGCCCTTCTTCGGGCATTAGCCTCGCCTTCCTCTCTCCATTTTTTTCTGTCGTGTGTATACCTTCTCCACTCTGGTCCTAGAGCTTTTTTAAATTCGTCCCGCCAACGGGTCAAGGGTCTTCCTACCCCCTTGTTAGGTCATATGGTGTCCACCCCTCCACTTTGTTTTCCCACCTTTCGCCCTCCCTTCGCCACAGATGACTAGCATATTTCCATTTGGATGTCAAACTTTTAAGCATTGCAAATTAATCGACTGCAGACTGCAGCCGCGCAGCAAAGATCAAGATCAATGAGCACATGACTAGAAGGAACAATAATTTCGATAATGGAAATGTGAACTACTGAGCTGAATTGTGACCATGAAGAGCTAAATCATACTGATTGGCCTAACACAATACACATAACAATTGAACTGTGAACTGAACTAGAATCAAGTTCCGGTGTCGATCGGAAATAGAAAGGGAGGGCCAGCCAGTGGGCTTAGGGACCTTCGGATATACAAGGTACTTTTAGCACGTTAATTAGTACTATCATCCAACCCACTATGCCAAAATTTACCTTTCTGGGAATTTTTTTCTCTCTTCGCCGTTTTTTATCTCATCGTACTGGTCTAAAGTGGGCATCTCAGTTTGCGATTTGTCGGGAGTCTTCTCGAGTGGACAACTCGAATTCGAACTTGCTCCGCGGTTGTACAGTCGCTGTTGTTGTCGGTCGGCCCACTCTTCGCCGAAATTCGGAAAAGAAAATAATGAGTCCTACCTATGATCACAACCACAAGAGTCCACATTTACGTATAAATACATAACGAAGTCACGACATTGCTGAAATTTTTTTCGTATTACGAAAATACCTAATCCTTAGCGACGGCACATTCGCATACCCACATAGTTGTCGTATATAAAAGTATGTAGGCGTCTTCGTCTGTGTACACCCCTTCAGCATCGCAAATATCATTATTTTCCGATCGACGCTGCTCCTTCTCAGTTTCTCGCCATTAGTCATCGGCTTCTCTCTGTCTCCTTCTTCGTCGAATTTCATCATTACCGAATAACTTACTCGTCTATACATTCGCTTTGATAAGAATTTAATTAGATTCCTAATTACGAGGAGCGAGTTGGGTCCCTCGTGTATTGTTATAGCTCCGGTGTAGCGTGAAAATGCGTCGGTCTTCTTATTTCAAATACTGACTCGTAGCGACGATATCTTGAAGGTACATGTTGCTGCACCCTGTCTTCTCTGCGTCTTCACTGCGCCCTGTCCGCTCAGAACCAATCGAAAGAAGTCGATTACGATAATTAGTTTCCAAAAAGATGGTATTTATTAGGCGATTGATCGTTTAAATCAATTTTTTCTCCTCTCCTATTCTATATCGTTTACTTTGTATCCTTTAATTTCCGTTTAGAGACGAAAAAGCGAGAAAGAGAGAGAGAGAGAGAAAGAGAGAAAAAAGTTCGCCTTTAGGATTTACTTCGTCTGGAGAAGATTTATGGTTGTTTTGTTGATTTATCGTTCATGTATATAGATAGTCGCTTTCCACCATTCACCTTTTGATGTACAAAAGAGGACGGGGGCTGGAGCAGGCAGGATTCGTTAGAGAGTTTCGTTCGGAAAATGAGTAAATTCCCCGTGCCCGAATCGAGCCAGCCGGAGAACCGATAATTAGCGAGAGGTCAAATAGCCGACAGTCACGCGGCAATACGAAAATTTATTTGACGCGAATAATATACTAATGAAGGCCCCGGCAAATACTAATAACTGTAATAAGGTGGTTGATAATAAATTAGAACGAGTCTCTCGAGCTAGGTATTCGTATTATGTGTGTATGCGCAATCGGGAGACGAGGCATCCGGGCATCGCATTGCATTGGCTGGGAAACCGAACTGAATATGCCGGTCGTCGTTAAAAAATTAATTAATTCTCGGCTGGGGTGCTCAGTCCTAAATTCTGTCCTGTTACATTGTCGTTAAGGTATTCCTTAATATCCCCTTTACTATGAGCCGCAACATACTGTACCATTCGATCTACGTTAGTTTTTGTTTGTGACTCCCTTTCATTGAAAAAGCCTTCAGACACCATTGACTACTTCGAGGTAAAATTAGTAAAATTTCATCGAAGTGGTTTTTGTACGATTTGCTTGCGATTCCAGCGTTCGATCTCAGCCATCTTAGAATTGCTACAAGCCAATCATCTGATGGGCTTATGAGCTAAGTTTTGTTTAATGAGTTTGGTTCGCATATAAGCCATATTTCAGCTTTTTTTTTTGGGTGGGGGATTGGTAACTGCTTCCCAATTAGCTAGTACCTCGCCTACAGCTTACACTGGGGAATATTGAGCCTCACAGTACTGCTGGGGAGATGTCATCCTCTATGCTTCTCTTAACACCTCCGTCCCGTTGAACCACAGCACCAGCCTCGAACTCTGAAATGCGCGAGCCCGATTCTTCAAAATTGCATTTGCTTGTCGGGAAATTTCCTGGTAGCTTAAGTATGGCCAGTCAGCCCCCGAGGTAACGGAAGTCGAGATGTTTCCTTTTCAGATATGTAAGCCGAAGCCCTGGTAGAATACTGAAGCCTCATTACGCTTTTTGGAATTTTTATTGTCTTGAAGTTCAGGAGAGTAGATTCGTCTCGGAAGGTCTACAGGAATTTTAAACGTGCAAGAATTTCAAAGAATCTGGAACCATGTTGGAAGAGTTCTGGACTGGCTTATAATAGTTTTAGAAAATTTGTAAAAAGTCCTAAACGTATCTCGCAGAGTCTCAACGGAACATAAACGAGTTTAAAACCGCTAGAATGAGCCTTAGAACCCTAAAAAGTATAGAAGTCCTTAAAAAGTTTCTGTGAAGTCTTAGAAAGAATATTGAACAAGTCAGGAAGAGTCATAAAATCTCAGAAAGTGTGAAATGAGTGTGAGTCTGCGAATTCCAAAAAGGCTGAAATTGGCTAGAATAGTCTTGAAGACATTGTAACGGTGTTCAGAAGAGTCATGAGGAATCTTGACCCTTCAGGAAGGTAAAGTCGAGAGTCCACTCAGAGTCACTCGTTACGAGGAGTCGTAGTCGGAGCCGCGTTATCGGTGAAATATCACTTGCAAAAGAATCGAGACGTTGAGTCAACATCGACTAGTAAACGGCTAGCGTCGTATCCCGGACTTGAAGAGTCTTGAAACAAATCTTAAGAAGTATGGGAAGGTTTGTGTCCTGAAGCGTCGTCAACATTCTCAGCGTTAGCGAGTCGTCAACTTGTATGAAAAGGCTTGGCTCTGAAATGTCTTGAAGAATTTTCAACGTTTCTAGAAGAATCGTATACGTAAGTCTGGAAGAGCCGTAGCCAATCCTAAACAGACCTGAAAGCAGGTATGGTACCAGAATTCTTCATTGAGCGTGGAATGCAATAACCATTCATGTGCGAGCAAAGCGCGGAAATTTTTTAATTTTTGGGAAAATTTTTATCCAAAAGTTATGTTTTGGACCGTCATTAGGGGACTAACCCCCAAATTCCATCCCTAAAAGTGGCCACGCCTATAAGAGTTCAGAATAAGTCGTAATGAATCTTAGCAATTCTTATAGAAGTCGTGAAATTCGTGAAGAGGCTTGGCGAGACACTATAGAACATCGGTCCTCGCTTTAGCGGGACACATAGTAAAATTGGAACGATACAGAGGAGATTCGCATGACCCCTGCGCAATGTTGACACGCAAAATTGTGAAGCGTTCCACTTTTTTTTTTTCATGGGGTCTCGTTGGTCGAGTGGACAGCGTGTGTTGGTCTCGGAATCTGAAAGTCCCCCAGTTCGAACACACGTAGCTACTCGCTACATTCCGTCCTAGGCCGGGTTTTCGACAAGAAGAGAAGAGGGCCAAGACAGCTCTAATAGCATCCTCGACGTCTCTGAGGTAATGTTCGAAAGGGCGGATTCCAGGGCTCGGGTTGAGAGCAAAATTAGAAAAAGAGTCTGGAACATCTGAGGAAGAGTCTCAATGAACCTTGAATCTGTTTGGAAAGGTGTGAAATAAGTCTTAAATTTGCATGGTTGTAAAACGAGTTTATAAGAACCTCTATTAATTATTCTTGGGAAGATTTTGAAAACTCTTTGCTAACTTGAAAGAAGTTTTGAAGAATCGTAAACAGATATGAACATGTCTGAAAGGGTCTTTAAGAAACTTGAAACAACTGAGAGGACTGTTGAAGAGTTTTAATGAAGTTTGGAACATCTTAAGCCTAGAAGAGCTTGGCAGACTATTAGAATGAAGAAGAATCATTAAATCTTGAACGAGTCTTTTCAAGAGTCGTATAAAGTCTTGAAGAAGTCGGAAAAGTCTTGAATAACTCTGGATGACTGTAATACGAATTCGGAAGTGTTTGTGCGAGTCTAAAATACTCCAGAAAACCTCGACTGGAAAAGAGGGCTTGAAAAAATAAGGTGACACAAGAAGAAAAGTATGTTAGAAAATGTAATTTTTCTGGAGGGTGGGGAAAAAATTTGAAGGCTTTATCTTGAGGCGAAATTCACCTGAATGCGGTACTTCGTTGATGAAGAAGTTACTAGAACTCTCATCTGCTTATGTCCTTCGAAACACTACTGTCCATAATGCACGCACTGGTCATCCAGCTGGAGTCCAAGGAGGGGAAGTATTACTACAAAATCTCCATTGGAGTTGGGCTTATGCTACTGCCGAGAATTTCATGGAGCTCGGTCGCCAAATGACCTGGGGACTCTATTTTTATGTAGCAGTAGTATAGTCCAATTTCTTTTTGAACCGGTTTCCCTAATCCCTCAAGTCTTTCGGAAATCTCCCAAGTATATCTAAAGAGAGGGTCTCCTTAGTCCCAAAAAATCGTCCATTTTGATAGGGGGCCTTTCGAATGTTTGCGAAGTGTGGCATGGAAAGACGTGAATACGCTTCGAAATTCAACGTCACGGAGTTCCGCAGGCATTAGTACGTCCTCTCCTCTCTCTTCTCCCGCACCTTTCCTCTCTGTCCATCCAGCGATTTCTCTGTGCTCCACATACAAACGTTTATCTTCCTGCATGAAAACTCTTGCAGTTTTCCTCCCTCTACCCCTCCCGCACTGCTGGTATCGGCTGCTAATCTGTCTTCTGACAGCATAACGTATTTTTTACATTTTTTTTTCCCTAAGACAGAGCTTTTCTTGTCGTGTTCTGGTTTTCATTTTTTTAACCTTTTTTTACTTTTTAAAGAGCGTTCTGGGTGTGTGGACTTTTTCCCGCCCGACGCCACGACCGGCAGTGTGATTTTTGTTCGGAAAAGGGGTATACAAACTGTAGCAATTAGAAGTAAATTTCATTTTATTCTTATTTGTGCTCATTCTTGATAAATAGAAAGTTACCAGGGTGTCTACGGTCATACAAGGCATACAAAAGTCCTACAATTGAGTCAGTGGTCATACAAGTCACTCGGGATGTGCCAAAAGTTAACCTGTTTTTAAACGCTTACCATGTGGCAACACCGATGCGGAGGCAATCTTTTTCTATGAAAATATTCGGTTATGTGTGCCATTTAGTAAGCATGACTCGGTGGTCTAAAGAACATCGCGGTTTCTGTGTAGAAACGTTTATTATTTAAAAAAGAAACACAAAAAAGCAGTGTGTGGCGACTTAGCGCGCATTTCAAAAACAGTTTAAACTAAAAGGACATGGTCTCGTTCCCTCTCCTAAGGCAATCAAGCAGTGGATGGAGAATGTACGCTTCAAGGGCATCACCAGTAACGTTCAGGGAGGGGAGGACACGTGCGGTAGGATTGCCTTTGGAGAGGGAATGAAATCGTGTCTTTTCAGTTCAAACTGTTTTTGAAATGCGCGCTGAGTCACCACAACACGGTTTTTTTTTTTTTAATACATAGGCTGTCCCTAAGTAACTGAGACTAAAATTTGCACGGCCCACCAACGCTACCTATCAGCATTTCAATGCAATAGGGGAATAATTTGGTTCATTTGGTTCATTAGCTATCAATTGAGACTACGCCGAGCTTATTTGATTGAAAACTCGCTGTTCCAGACCAATTTGAAAAAAACCATATGCGTTGACCCCTACAGGTTTTTTAGATTTTTTTAAAGAAGGAAAAAAAGCATACGATTACAACATTTTTTTTAGTCATCATGTTCATTAAGTACACGAATATCTTTTTCAAAATAAACGGCATTCATGGCTATACAGGCCTCCATGTGTTCTTGTCATTTCTCGAACGTTTTCGCGTATTCCGCCGCCGGTAAGGAGGAGAAAAACATCCGCGCCGCGGTGATGACTTCTAAAAAAATCACAATTCACCCTCACCCCCATATAGTCCTGACCTCGCCCCCTGCAACTTTTGGTCATTTCCTCAACTGAAGGCAGCTTCAGGGGGTCGTCAGTTCAACACGAATCAAGAAGCTGCATCACTGCGGTGCAGATGTTTTTCTCCTTGTTACCGGTGGCGGAATACACAAAAACGTTTCGATAAATGGCAAGGACGAATGGACGCCTGTATAGCCATGAATGGTGCTTATTTTGAAGAAAAAAATAGTCGTGTACTTAATGAAGATGATGATTAATAAAAAATTTTGTAATCGAATGTTTTTTTCCTTCTTTAAAAAAAATATTAAAAAAACCTGTAGGAGTCAACGCATATGGTTTCTTTCAAACTGGTCTGGAACAGCGAGTTTTCAATCAAATGAGCTCGGCGTGGTCTCAATCGATAGCTAATGAACCAAATTATCCGCATACTGCGTTGAAACGCCGATAGGTAGCGTTGGTGGGTCGTACAAATTTTAGTCTCAGTTACTTAGCGACAACCTATGTATAATGAACGTTTCTATGCAAGAACCGCGATGTTCTCCAGACCGCAGAGTCATGCTTACTAAATAGCATACATAACCGAATATTTTCATGGGAAAAATTGCCTACGTATCAGTGTTGCCACATGGTGAGCGTTTAAAAACAGGTCAATTATTTTGGCACACCCTGCACAAAAGTCATACAGTTACCTCTATCATTACAAATTACAAATTTGGTAATTCCCCTTCAACATAACGTTATGAAATATGTTCGTACTGTGAAAGAATGTCGACAAAAGTCACAGCAAGAGCCTATTGATCATTAAATGAGTCTTTTGCAATACTTCTTATCAAAATGTGGTTAAATGGAAATTTAATTGAAAGTTCGTGCTCCTCGCATCATTCTTTGCCATAATTCGTTTGTTATTATTTAATTACTAAGTTTCATCAAAGTTTTTGTTGCAACTAGCTTGTTTTTGAGATTTTTTTTGTGGAAATTCTATTTAGGCGTAAAAATGGTCTGAAAAAAGGTCATGCAAAAGTCATACAGAGGTCACGCAAAAGTCATGCAAAGGTCATATTTTGGAAAAGTCGTATTTGGTAGACACCCTGGTTACTGATAGAAACAATCAAGTAATCAGAAGTAATCGATTAATCGAGTACAGTCTAATTATACGAGGTATTGATTAATCACAAAAAATCGATTAATCGACGAATATTGATTTATTTATAAGAATCAATCTTTCAAACGCTCGGCTGGCTGCAACAGACATGTTTTTTTCATTTTTTCTTTGGTTCCTATTTTTCATTTTGGTGTTCGCGCGGTTTCCGAAATCCCGTCTGCCGTCCTGGTCATACGGTGTTGATGTGCTCGTGACGTCGACCGACGACCAACTCGAACACCAGACCGCATTTCTTGTAATGTGTTTCGAAAATTTTTGTGCTCGCAGTTGTGGTATATACCTGTAGTAAATATATATACAGCAAATTTGCGCGCCCGCTCTTCCACCCGCATTTTAGGAGCTTGACACCGCAGCCGTCGCTGCTGCATCTGCGTCCATCGTTATACTAATCTGAAAAACTCGAGGTAACGAGCTTATTAGTCAGTTTTTTTATCGGAGTTCCGTTAGTTTTTTGCCTCTTTCTTTTTCTCTCTTTTTTCGTTGGAACCAGCTCACTTTTTTCGCAATTATCGTTAACGCGATTTTTCACTCTATTATCGTTACATTCTTCGCGAAAACAGCGTTTAATTAGTATTTGACTTCGCCTCCACCGCCCCTCAGACGGTAACGAGCAATCGACGGCGTAATTTTTAATTTATTAAAAAAAGGAGAGAGAAAATGTAACGCCGGTATACCCAATATACCAAATTAGAGGCTAAATTGTTTTCGTTCTTCGCAGTGATAATAACAATTTTTACGATTATTAGTTTTAGGTGTAATGCAAAATAAAAGCCACAAGTGGGCGCCGGGTGCACAGGATCGAGGACAGAAGAATTTTGGCCTGGTGTGCGTTTTCGTTCTCTGAAAGTGGTGCATCGAAGCACCCTGCAGTCTTGCAGTTGAAAACCAAATTTCTGACTGAGGGACTGTCGATCAGAGGCTTCTATTGGCTTCGCGATTGGCGATGGCTGGTCGACTATCTCAGTCGTGTCGTGTCAGGCAACAGGCGAAACTGGATTTGAAACACACACTTTTCTCTCCTTTCCCTTCGCACCAGCTTTTTCAAGTCGAACTTCCTGCAAAATGGTTTACCCCCGAACAATGGACGAGTATATTAACGCGCGAGCGTGTTCAATTAAAAACAGATCTCGTGTACGGTTTTTTGGCGCACAATTAACGCGCGTAAACTTGTAAAGAAAGAAAAAAAAAGTAGGAAAAAAGTGGACTTGGTGAAAGATAAGGGGGAAAGTGAGAAAAAAAAAAGTCGAAAAGTACGAGAAACTAATGAAAAAACGAGTAGCACCGTAGAGTTGGAGAGAGGAAGAGGGACAGAGATGGAGAAAAGCGATGTCTGATTAAAGGTGAAATCAAATTAAAGACGTAGGTATCCGAGAATCCGTTCGTTTAATTTAGTGTGTAGGTCGAAGGGAAGGAAATTTCATTCTGTTCTTGTCAAATTGATCCTTATACGAGGAATTGTCTCATCAGCCCTTCTCGTTACCCGGGTTGGTGTTCAGAATCCTACTTTTTTTCTCTTTTTTTTTTTTTGTACATTTAATACATAATACGAGTAAATATATTTCGCTGTGTTATCAGAGAAATGCGTTCCAGGGGTCTCATCGAAAACACATCGAAGTACTTTTTTGGAATGGGGGGGGGGCTGATTTTTTCTAGTGAATGATCAATTTTGTCTGTGAACCTGTGGCCGGGCAACACTAGTATCATGCACAGCGAAAATGGGATAATCGGCGAGCAGCGCGGATAGTGGGCGGGAGCTTTCTTTAAATTGATCGAAATCAATTTTTATGAGGAAAGATAATGTATAGGAAATTTTACGCTCTACAAATTTTGTTCTCTTAATTCTTCCGCTAAATGGCTTAGTTTTCGACTTATTTTAAGATAACTCAATTCAAACAGGAAAATCATCCTGATCCTGTTTTCAAATTTGTCGATTGTAGCGCTCCTAGCGGATGCTCGGCTTGAATTATGCTCCCAACATGATAGTGCATTTGAACAAGGCAACATCTGCCGACAAACTCGCGCTGACGATTCACCTAGCGGAAGGGAACTTATAGCGCTATCTGTCGGCTATGTCGAAGTGTCGAAACTGATAATGGTTGTTTTTTAAATGAACCCGTCAATTTTGAAATTATATCCAAATAATTTCGCTGGTAGCATTTGAAAGTTTCACGGGCTTGTTTTCTATTTATGCGGGAACTGTCAGGCAACCGTGTTGCAATCGTCCGTTCTTCGTGGTAGAAAAACAGTTCATCTCAAATTAGGTGATGTACACATGTGGGCACTGTTACTTTCCTTTAATAAGGTATTGAAATTTTTTTTTATTTCGACTTGTGGTGGGGTTCCCTGTACTGCATGTGTTGACGCTGCTTCCGCAAGTTTTAATTTCTTTTCCATTTCAGCGCTTTCTGTACCTTCTTCTGTCTTTTGTAATTTCCTCCTCCTTCTAAAAATGCATTTCTTGGGTCTTTTGTACAGTCTGCCATAAATGTGCTTTTTTGGCATTCTAACCCTATCAGCAAAACATAGATTGTGATTTTCCTGTCTATCTGGCACCTTGCAATTTCCCTGTTAATTCTCCCATACGATTTCCATACGTAATTTCCCTGTAAATTTTCTCCATGAAGTTTCTCTGTACAATTTTGGTGTATGACTGTACCTGCAAGATAATCCTACATGATTTTTCTGTATGATTTCCCTACATATTTCCTATAAGTTTTCCATGTATGATTTCTAGTTACAATTCATAAATGCTGTATATGATTTTCCCGTATGATTACCATGTATATAATTTTTCTTTAAGTTTTCCCTATTCGGTTTCTGTATATAATATTTCTAAAAGAATTTACTATACGATACTTCCCCGTAATTTTCCTGTGATGTCCCTATGTATGACTCATATAATTTTCCTGTATACTTTTTCTATGAGTTGTCCATAATTGTACAGTTTCTCTTCACAGTCTCCTTGTATGAATTCTCTATACAAATTTCCCCGTATGATTGCTATCTAAAATTTTCTGGTGTAATTTCCAAGTATAATTTTCGTGCGTAATTTTTTGCCGTATAGTTTTTTAATTCTTATGTAAGGTATTTAAATGTGTTATTTCTTTTGCTGGACTATAGCGAAGCAAATTTATTGACGGGACGAAATTCAAACATTTTCTAACTGGTGAGGGGAAAAACACTTGAACTACGTGAATATCCCGAGCCATTGAAAGTGCCAGTTTTCAAACTCTGAAAGATGAAGGGAGTCGCCTCCCCGTCTTCCACATTGCTACTGCCTTGTTTGTATGATTTTCCTGCATGAATTTCCTATATTATATACCCGTACGATTTCCCTATAATATGATCCTCCTGCGTGATTCTCCTGTATAATTTCTCTATATGATTTTCCCATGTGATTTCTCTGTATGATTTGCCTGTAAGTTTTCCCTATACAGTTTCTATATATTATTATGATTTCCGAGGAAAAACGATTTACATTTTCTCGACCAACAATAAATTTTGGGAAAGCTTACAACTAATGGTGAACTTGAAGTAGATCTTGTAGGGCGTAAGCCCTCATAACACACTGTAGAGCCCTCGGCAGAAATCAGTTTACATCCAGCCCCTTCCCTCGTCTGAAAAAGAGAATATGTGGGACTGCAGTTCCTCCTCTGACCCTTCCATATGATTTTCCTTCATGATCTGCCTGTATGATGTTTCTATATGCTCTTCCTGTATGACTTTCTCACACGATTTTTCAATAAATTTCCTCCATATAGTTTCTCTACTTAATTTCCCTACCTTATATGATTTCTTCATGATTCTTCTACATCATGTTTCTCTATGATTTCTTTATATGATTTTCTAATATGTTTAATGTCCTTCTATGATTTCCGCGTGCGATTGTTCTAGACGAGTTTCATATATATAGGGTGTCCCATTAATTCTGTCAGTAAATTGATTACTCTGCCCCCATCCTATTTTTCTTTCTCAACCCGAACCCTAGAATCCGCCCTTTCAAGCATTACTTCA
The DNA here is from genome assembly GCA_031841125.1 of Acanthococcus lagerstroemiae. NCBI lineage: Eukaryota > Metazoa > Arthropoda > Insecta > Hemiptera > Eriococcidae > Acanthococcus > Acanthococcus lagerstroemiae. The sequence goes on along the minus strand of CM063108.1, from coordinate 33,255,473 downwards.
GAGACGTCGGGGAGGTTGTTAGGACTGTCTTAGCCTTCTTCTCTTCTTGCCGAAAAACCGGCCTAGGTCGAAAATGTAGCGAGTTGCTACGGGCTCAAACCCGGGACTTCCAGATTCCGAGACCAGCGCGCTATCCACTCGGCCAGCCAGATCCCACTCAGCCCTTATGTATCGTACCCGGGGGAAAGAAAGCACATCGACCTGTAGCTTGATTCAGTCTGGGTTCTATTCGAACTGAGAGCGCGAAAGAGTTGCGCTCTACAATTTCAATAGCGTGAAAAAGATGAACTGCTGTAAAAGTAATCATTTTAGAAAATGACTCTAAAATGAAAATGGGCTCATCTGAAAGGGAATTTCAACCTCTATCAGTTTAGTTCTCTTCATTTTTTTAAAATTTTTTTTTGAAAAACTGTTTCATTTTTGAGATATTTTCTGAAAATTAAGTACACATGTTAATAGGATATTCCCATATGATCACTACTACAAGTTTGCGATGACAGCGCGCCACCACCTCGACCAGCTGGAATAGACACACAAAAACAACCCCGTTACGTCACGCGATGCGCACGCAACAAGTCTTCGAGGTACGGGAGTGCAAAGTGGGGGAAGTCGTGGACTTAGCTCGTTTTGGCAGACCATGTCGTACTTGTGAAAGGTCAAAATTCGTACATTTTGGCCTAGAAACTGTTGAAAATCGGAAGATACAGCTTAGAGACGATTATTTCGATAAATGAAGCTTACGTGAAAAATGCCTCCCTCCCTCGAACAGGAAAAAGCAAGTATTAATTACAGTCTAAAAAGTCTTATATTCATACAATTTGAAAAAACAAGTACCTAAGTCAGTATTATAAAAAAGAACGAAAGAAAGGTTGAGCGGGCTCTAAGTTGTGATAAAATCGTGAAACCAGCTCTGAAAGGTGCCCTTTGACTTCCTCCACCAGATTGCGCTAAAATCTCGATTTTCGATTTTCTGGACTGAGCGCGAAGTCAGGTCTTCAATGGTTCTATGTGATATATCAATATGACTTCCATGGGTATGACTCATTCATGATCTGCCTGCATGATTTTGCTACATAATTTTCCCACATGATTTTCTTATGTTATAATTTTACCATATGATTTTGCTGTACATGATTTCCCCAGTATGATATTCCTATGGGCGATTCTCCGAAAAATGGACAATTCAGCGTGAACAAAAAAAAAAAAAAAAGAGGTTCACTTTTCAAATTTTTTTGTTGAAATCGATACTAGGTGTATTGAGAAACCATATTCCGGTACCGGCCGGGCTTAAATTTGATTTTGGGGGGTCGTAAAAAAATTGTTGTCCACGTTGAAAGACATATTTTTCAAGTTTACATAGTGTGATAAAATGAGGCTGTACGATCACACAGCGGCACCATGGGTTACAATCTCACGGCTCACGGTTTTATAAAGTACCAAAAATTCATCTAGGAAAGTAGTCTCTGCACGAAGAAGATTTAAAGGCTGTTTCTACAGACTGCTTCTAAGTGTCGAAAGATTCACGTCCTTCAACGTGGATACAAGAAATACGTGAGTATCCACGTTGAATAATATTTTATGTCTACGTTTAAGGACAAAATCGCCTTTTTCCTTTTCCCATTGGGTAAATATGCGGAGAATATTTGATACATGTTGCTGAATGTAATGTGGCCAACATTAGATATATTATTACGTTATTACAAATTCCGAGCTGTAAATTCAATATGGCTGTTGATGTCCACGATGAAGGACACTTTTTTTTTTAAAGAAACCAGAATCTCAGCAATAAATGAGTATTTTAGCATACAAATTATCATTATTTCACAGAAGTTCTTACACAGCCTTCTAGAGAAAGTTATACGAGCATTTGAGAGAAGTTTATGCTTATAGTGGAACCCTACAGAGAGGTTTGAAAATTATCCACGTTGAAGGACATCTCTTCCTAGACACAACTTTGAGGAATTCTAAAGATTACTTAACTTGGTTAGAAAAAGATTGTAAGGCCTATACCGTATTGCCTCAATTTACCTCTTCAACAATGGGAAACAGTAGTTCCTGAAAATTATGTATTAAACTCTTCCAGCGAGCAAAAAAAAAACGGAACTAGACCAGGTTGACACCCACGTTGATGGACATTTCAGGTGCATTTTCGATTTTCTAAGGATGTTCTGCTGAACTAAAGAGGGCTTTTACCACTGGCTCCATCAGAAGAGTTCATTTCCTCAATTTTGACATATTGTGCATAGCATTCTGATAATAAGTGGCAGAGTTACAGCCCATTTACATGAATTTTCCATTTTTCAGAGAATTACCCATATTCATATAATTTTCTTTTATGATTTCCATATAATATGATTCTTCTATATAATTTGTGCTTCGCCTATTTGACTTTCATTCGTAATCTTCGCGTATGATTTCGCTGTACATATTCCCAGTATAATTTTCATAGGTGATTCTCATGTGTAATTTTTCTTGCATAATTGGGCTTACATGTATGCGATCAACCAGCGAAGCAAAGATGGTGCCCATCGACTAGAAAATGGAAAAGCTGCGAACGTGGCGGTTTATTTGTAGCCAGTCCGGTAGCGTCGGGTGGGTGGGGAGAGTAAATAAAGAAATTATCCTCTTCTTTGCCAAAATTGTGGTTTTCGTTTATATTTAGATTTTTGAAATTTGCAATTTGGCCTCATCGCTCCTGGAAAAGAGGCCACGCTACGGGGTCTACTCGTGATAAAGAAACTTTGTAACATGTGCGGAAGTACAACAAACTTAGAATTCTCTTACCCCTTCGCCTCCTATTCCCTGGAACGAAAGAGCAAGTGTTACTCGCTCCTTATCGGCACTCCAGGACACCCTAAAAGGAATACATAACATTGGGGTAGGTCTATGACCGACCCATTTGCACTCGGATCCGACGGTAGCGATGGCGCCGCGCCGCGACCGGCTCAGAAAACCGCACGTGGCCTGTATACCTTTTACTCGTCACCGAATCGAGCTCCAGCAAAATTTACTATCGCGATTCGATAATGTTGCTAATTTTCGCCTGGAAATCGCGCCGCGCCGCGTCTCGTCTCGTCTCGCTGAGTCGTACGATACATCGCGACGCGTTTAATTTTGCCGAACAAGGCTGCGCCAGGCGCTACGCCGCCTCCTCGCTCTCTTAATTTGCAAGGTTTTAATTAAATTTTAATTAATTTAACGAGCACGACGACGAGAAACGCCGTCGTAAAAATATTCGTAACTCGATATTTTCCCATATTGTTCACCTATTCGCGAATCGCGATCGGCTGCTGCTCGCCAGCGTTATCGCGCCCCTTCGTGGCGGCTGCCCGCCCACATCTACCCCGTGCCTGTCCGCCCTTTTGAGACTGTGTATTCTCGTCTTTTATCAGATTCAGACGTAAATTCTTCTTCGCGATTCGTTAATACGGTTTCGCCGGCATAATTAATAAGACGAGAAATGTACTTACGTATACCACGTTTAAGACTATTAAATGCGCAACCCTATCCTCTCTGCACCGCAGCATAGAAAATTTCATACCTGTTTCCTGGTTCGCCTTTTACCGCTACTTAACGACGTCTAATTAAAAAAATTTCCTCTCTCGACCCGAAGAACTAAATGGAGGAAAAGGGAATTTTTTCCCTTTCATTTTCTCGTTCGTTCGTTCGTGCGCTTTGTAGGTTGGAGGTCTGAAATTAAACTTGTCTGGGTGTTGTGCGATGTGTGCAAACTCGTATCGGAGTGACCGGTTTGTGCGAAGAAAGAAGATGCACCCGTGGGAGAGAAACAAGAGGAGGAAGAAGGAAGGAAAAAGTGGAAAATCCATCGATTGTGGATATTTTGAACGTGCGGGTTGATAGAAAACCTGTTCTCGGATTCGCGGTATTGCGAGCGTTTTCAGTACGACTTCCCAATTACGAAGCATTTAAAAGGAGGCTTAATTACAAGGTAGCGGAGGCAACTTCGGTCATTATCCTTTTTGGTTACGCCGGCTAACAATACTGCGAAACTAAAATAATACCTTTCATATTCCCTTTTCCGTGTTTTTCATAACTAGTACAACTCTACGATGTTGGATGTTGAACATTTTGTGTTTGTTTGAAGAGCTAAATATTTGAAATGCGTGAGTAAAAAAACGAAACAGCAAATTAATAATATGGGAGAGTCACCAAATATGGAACGCCATCTTTAAAATCGCAGTATCTCAGGCTGTAGTATAGTTAAAAACAATCTCTAACCGCCCATGGGTAGCGAAAGATCCCTATTTTCACAGTCTCGGAGGTGAACGTCCTAGCGCGTATGGTTTCCCAAATTTTGAAATTTTGTTAATAGTCAGGTTTTTGATATTCAAAAAAGTGGTCGCCTAATATGGAACGTAATTTTTCTTAGATTTTTAATGAACAAAACCAAACGTTTACTCGTAGAAAAAACATTTTATTCAGTCAATAGAATTCACAAATAAAAGACTTTCGGTTTTATCCACCCCCGCACATACTACATGCCACCATTCGCGCACGCATGAATACATTAATTTTTATTTACTTTGTCAAACAATTTATTTATTTATTTATTTTTTTGTTTATCTGCGAGCTACTAGCTGCACCAAGGGCTATACTGCTTCGCTAGTGGGGATGGTCAAATTAATGGAAAGAGGTCTGTGTCGCGGAGGAAGAAGATGAGTTTATCTATTGTCATTGGGCCTCTACCATACTACCAAAGACGCACAAAAATGAGAATGCAGCCTATCTAAAATTATTGAAGGAAACGTGGTCGAAAGTCGTGGACAAAGGGCAGTTTGGCACTGGACGTAATACAAGAAAACAACAAAACGCTGCCTGCACCGGCGCTGCTCTTTGAATGCGCGTAATTCGATCATCGAACGAGGTATCGAGATTCTATAAAGTTACTTTTGTAGTGCTCGCATTGGCCACTAGGTAGCGCTGAAAACCGCATTTCGATTTTTTTTTGGACTAAGGGCAGTTTGGAAACCGTATCTTCAATGATGAACTAGAACTGAATTTTGAAAAGTCTGAATAATTAAATGTTACCTTTACCTATATAATTTCTGTATAATGTGCACATCCAATGTTATACTTATTTTCGAATTTTTTCAATTTAGTTCTGATTTATATATGTGGTGGGAGTAATTTGACGTTTCAGGCAGTTGGGGGGGGGGGTGATTCTTTTTATTCTATCACTGGTGCGAGTATTTGGAATAAATCTTCTTATATGCTTACAAGTCTACGTCGCATCGACTACAATAAGTTGGTATTAAATGAATGTGGGAAACTTCTCAATGTTTGATATTAATTTATTCTACAAACACACACTCTACGGAAAAATATGTAAGACCATTTTCTGTGTACTTTTTCATTCTCTATCACATTTGTTTGAACATTTTTTTTCCTTAACTCAAATTTTAGCGAGATATAAGCAAAAAATTGTTTTACGCCCCCATTTTTGCCCCCTAGGAGACGACGCCAGCACCGGATTCACTGGGACTTTTAGTATGTTATTCAGGACAATTAATTAGACAAATGTACCAAGTATCAGCTTTCTATGATTTTTTCCTAGTTAGAAACTACCATGTGGACTATGAAGAGAACCAAAGTGTCAGCCCTTATCATTTCCTTTCAGATGAGCCCCACTTCAGTTTTTTTGCAGAACATTTTTGTCAGTGATCATCTTTTCGTCCAAATACACCAATTAGCACGCCGCATTTCATTAGGTCGCTAGAGAGCGACTCTTGAGCGTCCAAACGCGAATAGTTTCTCATATGACTGGGTTATTTCACTAGGGCTACAACTTGAGAAGATCACCGGTAGAATGCATTAGTTACAGTCTGAGATATTTACACGTTCCATATTAGAACCAGTTCCAATTAGGCTACTCTAGGGGTCTGGTTGGTCGAGTGGATAGCGCGCTGGTGGGTTCGAGCCCACGTAGCAACTCGCTACATTTCGACCTAGGCCGAGTTTTCGGCAAGAAGTGAAGAGGGCTAAGACAGCCCTAACGGTCTCCCTGACATCTCTGAAGTAATGCTCGAAAGGGCAGATTCCAGGGCTCGGGTTGAGAGTAAAATTAGAAAAGAATTAGGCTACTCTCCCCTGCCAAAACTACTGTAGCGAACGAAAGAATCAAAGTATTAATTAGTAACTCAAACTTTGATGTATCAAATAATATCCAAGAAATGTACAACATAATCACCAAAGACATAGTAAAAACAACACAGTAAGCAGGAGTCGCACCGAATGACACCCACTTAGATGACAAACTAACAGAGAAAACGAAAGACGTGATAAAGAAAGAGAGCAAACTTGAAAGGAAAAGTCCGAAGCAATCCAAGAATAAAATAGAGCTAATAGAACTCAGAAAACTAATTCAGAAGCTATTCGAGAGGACAAGAGAAACTACACATGATTATAGAAGAGATATGGTTTACAAGGAATGCGGAAAGAGTTATAACTACGCCGCCCAGTTCTAGAAAAGTCAGAAAAAGTCTGGAAATTTTAAAATTGTGGGAAAGTCAAGGATTTTAGGAAATATTTCTGGAAAAAGTATAATGCATGTAAAAGAGTTTCCAAAAGTGTACTTTTATGTGTTGCCCTTTGAAGTGGTTGCAGCCAAAATGAAGCAAATTAATTAAGTTTTTTTGATCGTATATCTTGGTTTTATTTTCAGGTTTTTATTCTTTGTAATAAAGTTGCAAAAATTTGAATACTGCGTATACATCTTTTCGTACGCCCTGTAACTTCATGTAGCCACCTTTTGGACCGTTCTGAAACACGTCCGGAAAAGGTAGGGAAAAGTCCGTGAATTTCACCCTGGAAAAAAACTGGACACCCTTCCTGGGAAAAAGTTATAACGAACATTCCCAAATTAGCCACTAAAAAAAATATATAAAAAATAACACAATTACCTATAACAGAAAGGAACTTGTAACAACTGCAATGCAATTTTACTCACAACTTTATAATTCAAAATATGAGAGGTCTTCGCACACCAAAATACTCCAGCAGGATTTATAAAATACTTCTATGAAAATGTTAAAGATTATATTGAACTAGAGAATAAAAACGGAGGGAAATTCCCGCTTAAAAGAGGTGTTAGGCAAGGAGTCCTTCTCTCTTCTATCCTCTCCAACTCTGTGCTGAAACCCATTTCGCAATGGGAGAAAAAGGAAATACTTAAGTATAAATGGAAAATGCCTTAGTAACTTGAGATTCGTGAATGACGTTGTATTATTGAGTGAAAAAAATAGAGTAACTGGAGAGATTGGTGTACGAACTGAAGAAAGTGTGTGTGAGGGACTGGGATTATCAATTGACTTAAAGAAAACATTTTTATTGCCAGCAAACCCTGTCACGAATCTAACGGTAGAAAATGCAGCATTCAAAAATAGTGGACGAAACTAATTACTTAGGGCGAACTACTGCTATGATGACAAAAGCGAAGTCAGAGGTCAATAAGTGAATAAGAAAAACTGTTGGAAAAGTTTCTGGATCCTCAACTACGTACTAAGAAGCAAAATACAATTAGAAACAAAAATCAAAAATGCATAAGTTCGACACTAACTCATGGGACATTAGCTTCGACATTAACAAAAACTCAACAAAATGCTCCAGTCATCGGACAACAAAATGTTGAGAAACATTCTGAAAATGAGATATGTAATAGGTATTATGCGGAATGCAAAACCCCCTGAAATAACTGACTCAAAAGCAATAAAGTATAAAATAAAGAAAATTAAATTTAAATATCGGAGCCATCTATAACGGGAAAAAGAGGACAGGTGGCATAAAAGGGTAATGGAATGGACTCCATATAGTAATAAACGGAGGAAGGAAAGACCGGCTATTGGAAGGAGAGATGGCGTCGTAAAAAGAGTTGGCACGAAATGGGATACACTTGCTCAAGACCGAAACATTTGAAGAGAGAATAGGGGAGGCCTGTGCCCGCGATAGTGGCACAATTATTTGAGTGTGAACGACTTAAATATGAAGTATGTAACATGATAGCATGTAAGTCGTCGAAGGCTATACTACTACTAATAATAATAATTATTAATAATAATAATAATAATAATACATATGGAACTTCGAGGAAGATGTATTGTATATTTTATCAAACATAACTTCTTGTTCAAAACAGTGATCATCCCCCGTAGTACTCGGGAGTTTATTAGTCATTTCTCAAAATACCTATATAGGTATGCAGAGGGTATTGTGAGAGGGTAGATTCGCACGAATTTCCCGTAATAAGTTTCCTATTTTTAGTATACTAAGGATGCGTTCACATCCTTCATCAGTACGCAAGCACACGCCATTACGTCTAGATCTGGAAATCATGTATACGAGTACATGCATTCCTCACATTCTTCGTATTTCTCTCAACTATAGAAACATCCATTATAGATGGGACACGGAAAATGTATGCTCCGGGTGCAGAACAACCATAATTTGTCTTGAACAAAAAGTTATTCTTCATGGAACACAGTACACCTTCTTTCAGGTCCTGTATGTGTTCAAACGGTTCAACATCCTGCGTAAATTTAGTCATTGCCACATTGGCAGTATTAGTGGAAAGTAACTCTTGAATACTGATATCTCTATTTATGCTTGTTCCTTTCAACAGTACGAAAAATTGTTGTAACTAAGTCTGTCAGAGTTAGTAACAAGGAACTGTAATCCTCTATCCGTTAGTGTCGAGTTTATAAAAAGGAATCTTTATCTTACACAGGCAGCTGTACTACGGCGATTCTATACTATCCGCATCAAGTTCACAACTAGAAAATAGTAGTTCGTTCGCTGTGGATTCGACCAAATTACAGGTTTTACCCTCCCCCTGTCCGTCTGTTCTATCTCTCCGATTTTCTTCAAAATCAATACCTTTCCACTCATGGTGATCTTTTACCTTCCATATTGATTTCGTTACTATAGATAGGCCGAGAGAGCACACATTTAATAGTTCGATTTCTCAGTACAAACGATTTTTTTTTAGCGGGAGTTTCCCTGTCGGGAGGTTACCCTCAGAATTACAATAGCGGAACATTACAATTCGATAGGAAACTAAGCCGTTTTCTTCCTCTCCGAGGTTTTCCTGTGATCTTCCTCTGCCATATGACTCGCAGCAGGCCGTGTCTCATTTCCTCCGTGACAAAGCGTTCTTTCACCTTCAGGATCGCCTGCAGCAGCAATGGTTCCTCCATGCCCATCGTTCGCAGCACTTCCCCGTTCGTCTTCTCTGTCCACACCACTCTCTGCATGTGTTGGTAGCACCTTATCCCGGAAGCTGTGATTTTCTTTTCCGTTCCTCTTGATGTTGTCCATGCTTCAGAAGCGTACCGAAAGACCGGACTAAAGAGTGACAAATTTTCGGTGTAAATTTACTGTCAAATTTGTAATTTGAAAATCCTCCTCAAAGGCGGCAACAAATAGTACGCAAAAGGGAATTCTTCCGCATCCCCGCCTCTGTGTGTGTGTCTGTGTCTGTGCGTCTGTGCGCGCCCATTTGCATGTGCACGCCATCTTCTCTCGAGATCTCGGCCGTTCATTCGAAAGGCGCCTGTCGCGTCGCCTCGTGGCTATCCCAAAGAGGAAAATTGGAAGCCGTGCGTTTCTAATTAACGTGGAGCTACTGGATTCTTCTTTTTCGTATGGGTAACCATGCAGCTTCTTGTGTTTTACAGTCTTCCATCGCGTGTGCACTCATCATTCCGTCCTTGGTTGGTATTCCGCGGTACAATTTTTTTTTTCCTTCTGCTGCTTCTTCTTCCTCATCCTCTTCTCAGTACAGTATCGGTGTTGCACATACATCCAAGTGTATACACACATACTCACACACGCACATCTAACGATGTCCTGCGTGTCGTTGAGTTTTTAATGACGCAATTTATCAACATCGTGGACTCGTTTTACTCAGTTTTCTCTTTCTTTCATTCTTTTTGTCCCTATTTCCTTTATTTATTCATTTTAATGATGTACTCTTCTCCTCCGTGCCGCTGAGACTGGGTTCGCTAAACAAACTCCTCGTCGCTGGCGCTTATTAGCGAACCTACTGCGTCACTTCTATTGTCCGAGATGATCGAATTTACCGGACGCGTTCCGAGCTCAACTCACAACTCGAACTCCAGGTGAAGTGAGTGACTCAAATCTAGAAGTGCGGGCAATTTTTAAAGGAAGAGAGAATATCCTCCACGACAAATGCACATATGTGCCTCTGAACGTAGCACAGTAGGTAGATGAAATTGGCGGAAAATCGTTTTTTTCCCCTAATGGCCACGTGTGGTACTGGCAGAGGCTATATTTCTAAACTCTGAAATCTGTTCTGAACTCTAAATCTGAATCAACGCAATTCGCTCAACGAGCAAATCACAGTGATTCAAATTTAGAGAGCGAGTGCAGGGAATTTCATCTCCAACTCTTTCGTCTCGCTTGGGTCAGTTCTTGTTTTGCCTCTTCGAGCTTTGCTTTAGGTTGCAAAGGTATTCGTACAACAAAGTCTTCGATGTTAACAGCGCTGATCATCAGCCTCCTGAGCAAGCCTGAGCTCAGGAAGTTTGGAATGGTATCTAGGTACCAGTGAATGTAATCCAGTATTGATTGCGTCTGGAATAGGATATCCAATTCGATTTTTAGGAACTGTTTCTCAATGGCCAGCTGTAGAAATTGGCTTAAGGACGACACTGACAGCGGATTGCTTACTGATCCTGAAGGCGGTCAAATATGACCCAAAATTAGATCAGTGAGTTGGCCAACGAAATGAACCATTAATGATCAAACAAACGAGCAATAATGAAACAGAGGAAGAAGACACAAACAGCTGCAGTGGAGTTTATATTAGATTGCAAACACAATATAACATACATTTGAGAAACAGCCCTACCTTAGTATTTTCCTGTCTCTTCCGATAATTTCTATCTATTCTCTTCTCGATCGCGTACATATTGCTGAATTGAATTGCTTGGGTCCTGCACATACTTTTCATAATGGAACTAGTCGAGCTTTCATGTCGACTGTAACTGGCCTCTAAGCTGTTGTCGGCACCACCTTAAAATAAACTCCAATTAAAATAAAATAAAATAAAATTCAGGGTTTCTACAAGGTCAGGAATTCAAAAAGAGTCAGGATTGTTGAAAGGAGATCAGAAAGTCAGGAAAATGTCAGGAAATTTCGAGGAATTTACTGAAAGGTCAGGAAAAAATTGGTAAATTACCATCCGATGGAAGATTATGCAGGAAATCCCATAATATGAATGAATGAGAATCAAGAAATAATATTGTATAGACGGAATGAATTCATACAGGACACTTGTTTTCACCTCTCTTCATAACTTAGTTCGTGCAACATAACAGTCTTATGCTAGAGTGGCAACGAAAAAGGTCAGGAAAAAGTCAGAAAAAAAAGTTTGAAGTCTGTAGACCCCTGTAATTGAAAAAATGGAATCAGAATATGAACTGAAAAGTTTTTGAGATCCGTGAATCCGTTTTCGAGACAAGTTTGACTCCCAGTTGAAATTTGTCGCATTTTTTGAAGATGTTAGGTTCGAAATGTTCATAAATAGTTATCACAAAATTGAAGGCAAAATTTTAGAGAGGAAGGAGGAAGGGATAGGAGACTTGGTAAGCTATAAGTGGAGTTGTGCCGTTCGTAATTTACCGGTAAAATTACCACGTAACTTATTATGAGTTGCCGTAAGTTATCGTAATTTGATGCAATTCAACAATAAGGGTATTATTCTTGTAGTAAGAATTATAATCATTACTAATGAACGCATTTTTCTTCTTTTGTTGCAGGTGAGTTCCTGATGTTTCATATCCTGTCAAGAATGTCAGAATATACGTAAGTTAATGATAGATACAGTAAAACGTGGCTCGAGTTGTGATTGTAGCAGTGATAATGATTCTAAAAGTGACAAGAGTGCTGACTTCTTGTCCACTGCACGAAATAGTAAAATATTGACCCGATTAGAGCTGACATGGTTGATACAACTTTCAGTGCCGTACAGGAGCTACTTTTTTTTTTATAAAGGGTGGAGAAATTATGGTGCCTATTTACTAGAATGGTCTGTACTTTGTTGGTAGTTTTTTCTTGCCTGCTCCTCCGTTAAAATTTGAGCTCGATCGGATAATATGAACATATGAACCTGTGTCTAACCGTTTCCTCCCCTTCGTATAACACACAGGATTTTGACATTATTATATTTTTTGTATCAATATAAATTTTTCTTTTGTTTCATTCCCTATTAAAACGAAGAATACGGAAATAGTCTATTTATGTAGATGACATGACGTTTAAAAATAAATTACTGGACCATAGCGATAGTGTTCTGCTAAGTTGGTCCTACGAAGGGATCACAAATGAGCAAACATTTTTTTCGAATTCGAATGGGATATTGTCTAGAAGTCTAACTCCCATTCAAGACATCCGAGGAGAGTTGGGGCAAAACTTCTCCCGTTTTCCGACGTGAACTCGATTCGACAAAACTATACGAAAATCAATCCAGCGATCCTGAAAACCTATAAACTAGGCATCATGTTGATAAATGACCAGTTTTGCCACAGTTTTCCTCCATCCCGGAGGTTGGACCCGAAAAATAATGTCATTTGAATTCAGAAATCTCGAAAGCCTATAAATCGAGTACCAAGTAGAAAAAATTGGCCACCAGTTTCCTTGGTCCCAAAAAAGACTATGCCCATATTCTTAGAACTTTACTAGAAACAGAGAAAAGTGAATTGAAAATAAAAGAATTTTGATTTCCTATCCATCGTATTTTTTGGTTCTTGAGTTTATACCAGTTCTACTCTGAAAGCAGCGTGGTTTTGTCAGAACGTTTGCGATGTTACCTCATTATCAGTAACTTAGCGAATGGACAGTGTTGCCAGATGAAACGTTGAAAAATGTATGTACCGACCATTGAATTTTCCAATTTTGTACCAGATTTCAAATGAAATGTGCCAAAAAAATGTGCGATCTTTGAAATTGTACCATGAAAATGTACCGAGACGAACCAAAAAATGACGAAACTGTATTAGCAAATGTACGAGATCGTACCAAAAATGATGAAAATATGCCAAAAGTACCAGAATTTTTAAAATCTTCGGGCATTGTACCAGAAAAGTTGAAATATACCAGATTTGATACAAATTTACCAAATCTGGCAACGCTGCGAATAGAGCAAAAGGCTGTAACACACCACATTGATCATGGTAGTACCGTATAGTGAACTACCTAGCTTGTCATGTTCTGTGCCCCGAATGGTTGTTAGTAAAGGTGTGTTTGGATTAATCCCTATTATGTACTACCTAGTTGGCTTGTTATTATTGTGAAAAGTGTTTCACTGTTAAATTTTATGATTGTGTTTATCAGGTTAGCGGTTTGTACGGTCTTTATTTTTATGATTTCCATGTGTTTTTATAATTTCCTTTTCGAGTTGTTTTGTGTTTTTACTAGTTTAAATTTATCAGTTGTTTTTAATATGTATGGTCATTCGAGTGTTTTATCCAAAGAGTGATTTGTCCTCATTGAGTTTTTCTGATTTCCTACGTTCTTTCATTCTACGTGAAATTGGTACAATTTATTGTTGTAAAATTTCGCCCATTCTGAAGGATTTTAATATCCAAAATTCTTGCAAATATTGACTTTTCGTGGAGGAGTGAAAGTTTCATTTTAAATCCCCGCCCTCCTTACAGGACTTACTCGTTGGTGGTGGTATGTATTCTGAGAATTGAAAAAAGAAAATATTCTGGGATGTAGATCCTGCTGAAAGAACATCAACATTTACTGAAAATATTTTCAGTGGCCGGCATGGTCTCACTGATAGACTTTTTTGAAGCATAGATAACTAAAAATATTCCTCAGAATTTTGATTTAAAAAAAAAAAAATTATTTTGAGGATTCAGGATTAGGAATTTTGTCGCAGTTTTGTCTAAATACAATAAATCTGAATGCTGATTACCGAGTTGTAATTCTGATATGATTAGGAAGCGTTCGCATTTCTTATGATTTACATTTTCTCAGTTCAGAACCTAAGGCAGCTAAGTTTTCAAAAGTGATATACTTGATAAAATTGATATCCAGAAATTGTAGAATTATAACAACTGAAAAATGAAAACACGATAAACTGATTCCTGGTAGCATGTGGGAAGTGAAAACTGAGAAACGTGACAGAACAGTGATAATAATACAATAGACTCCCAATTATCCGCCCTAATAAGCGCTAAAAATTAGAGTTTCTGAAGTTCGTAGCCCTCGTGAAATTTTGTGAAAAGGTGATCAAGGACGTTATCACCAAGAGAATACATGTAACTTGAATTCGCTTTTTCTAGTCAATATAATGTTTTCTTGGGCCATATAATATATGAATTCAGAGATTAAGGTCTCTAGTCTTTATTCATGAACTTGAAACGGTTCCATTTTCGATGTATTAGTTGTTTATAAATTATAATCGCGTTTTGTACCAATGGTAAACTTCGATTAGAAAAACAGTAATTTGGAAATCAACTTATTCATCTAACTGGACGCGAATAAAGTGCTTTAAATTACTTTTCATCGTAAACGAAGGACTTCAAGCTTCAGTTTGACATGTTATACAACTAAAAAAAAACTGTTTTCAGCTATTACGAAAGCTTTAAAGTTTACCAATCTTACACGTATTCTTATGGGAACATCAACCTTGATCACCTTTTCAGAAGTCGATACTAGCGAACCTGGTCACGGTCTTATCGCTTATGGGGGCTGAAGACGGGACGGATAACGAAAAGAGCGGATAAGCCGGAAACATGTTATTTTGATCTAAAAACATTGAGATATAGGGAAAACAATTTTTATTGAATATGTACAGGTGTTCAGTTATTTTATATGGAAAAAAACTTCAATTTTAAAAAGAAATCGTCAATTTTGGCTTTCTTGGTCAATGAAGGAGGAAAAACAATACTGTAAAAGAAAAACTCGGCCCTTCAGGCCTCGCAAGGGGCTCCGCCCCTGGACCTCCCCGATCTATTTTGTTTTCAGCTGACAGCTAAAATATAAAGAACATGGAACATGATTTAGCTCATTTTTATTTTATGTTAGATTGTAAAACGAATTACTCTTGTTTTATAAACCACAGTAAAATGAAGTATGAACATTTCCCAATGATTTTTCTAGAGATTGACGCAATCTCGATTCATTTTTTCGTTCAGCATTAGTTGTCGCGGGTAATTTGAGAAGAAGCTTACCTTTATTTTTGTCGCGATACGTTTTCCATTTATTATTATATCCAGAATTAGATGTAGCAGTTGACTGTACAGATCATAAGTCCCAATACACGTTTTATCGTTTTATAATTATTGGAGACAAACTCGACATTTTAACCAATTTTAATGTCGTCATTCTGAGCCGAACGTTTTTGTACAAAACGTTAACTTGATGTCCAATATTAGTATTAATAATAAATGAATAAATTGGAAATTTCCATTAAGAACCTGAGCTCATTAGGCGCTACTTTTCGTTACGTTACGAAATTTCGTGACATTTTCCGGCAGTTAGCTCATGGCTAAAGCATGTTCCGTGCTAAAAGTAAAAATGTGTTTAACAGCGTCCATTTCCTCATCATCATCGGCTGTGCTGAGGACTAAAGTTGTGATTTGAGTAAGATTTTGAATTATCCGCCTCTGGTCAGACGGATAATCCGAAGGGCGGATGAACCGATGGCGGATAATCGGGAGTCTACTGTAACTTAATTCCGTTCAGTGTGTGACTGAAAACAGACCTAATTATTCCGTAACTTTGGTTCCATTGTCCGAGATACTTCTAATGGCATACGGTCGCAAAATCAATTTATATGACAGAAACACGCAAGCATGAAGAGAGCCTTTACCATAATTTTGAATGGAAGAAAATGAGAAAAATGCTGGAAAAATGTTTCATGTCCACCATGCTTGGGTATGTTGTCAGCATAATCTAGGAATATTTTCCGTACAGGTTATGCTCGAGTACTTTCAAGCTTTACGTATTCCTCCGGGCGTTTAGTGTGACACCCTTCCGGCTGGATCATCAAAACTGGGACGCCTCGTATTGTGAAACGGATGAGACATCCATCTCCAGTATGTGGCTCCATCAGTTTCCCGCGCGAAACTCTGCCGGCTGAATGCGGAAAATGGAAAAAATGATATGATAATTTAATCCTGTAGCCGGCGGGTTTTCATTCTTTATTGCCGGCGAAATGAAGGCTCGTGTATAAAACTGTATCCTCTCGATCGTGGCGCGCGAATCAGTCGATGAAAAAGCACGATATAGTGTAACCGTTCGTCCGGCTATGGTCCGGGCTAGGCTGCGGTGGCCCATTGCCGTATCGTGACTTGAGAAAATGGAAATGAAAATTCCCATCGCGCACCGGTCGCCTCCACGGCTGCGTGTGACGATCTGACGATGCCTAAACGTGCAGATTCCATTTTCGAGCCGGAGCACGGAGCACGTGTCGCCGGAGAACGCAGTCTGTGATTTCGGCAGCGTTCGTTAATTGGTTGTTTCGACGTGACGTTAATTAAACTTTTACCGCATTCTCGTCGTGTCATCATCGCGCCGGCCGGCCGAGCGACGCCGACGACCCTACGAGAACTAATGATTTTTGGAAACGCAATTAGACCCCAAAAGTTTGTACCTCGTATTTTTCCGGGTTTCTTCTTTCTTGGACGCACAGTTTACTCGCGATGCTAAGTTCACTCATTTCGACGTCTTTCGTTTTTCTGGATACGATTTCGAGAGTTGTAATGCGGTCACAGAATCACGATTCGAATTCGTTAAATGTAGTTCGAATGCTAGCAGGCACTTAGCGTGGGGGAACGAATGGAGGCCTTGTCTCCCTGAGCCAACGGTACGTCGCCTCCGCATAGAGGCCTTAAGATCTTTCTCGCTTATTTTTGGACTTTCGAGCGTAAAATTCAGAATCTTACTTCAAGCTGACGTGCCTAGGAAAGTGGTCACCCTAAGGGACTTTACGCGCACAACGGAAGGTATTCGGCATTTTTGTTGCTTTAAAGATGCCACCCAAAACCTATTTTAAAAAGTAAAATCCATCTGGAATCAGAACTGAAAGTCTTATAAATGTGTATTCCTCCGGTACTTTGTTGTGGCTGCCAAACGTAGTTACTAACTAAGAAACAAGTGTTGCAGCTGAAAAAAACTTAATATGCCATGTTAAGGAGCATTCTGAACATCAGGCGGAAAAACCTTCTCTTTTCTAATTTTATTCTCAACCCGATCCCTGGAATCTGCCTTGCATTACCTTAGAGACGTCAGGGAGGCTGTATAGGCGCTAACAGGTAATTTTTTGATTTTTTTTTTCTTTCTTTTTTTTTTTTTTTTCTATGAGGATGTCCAGACTCCTAGGACCCCTCTTATCTACGTCCCTGACCAGTGAAGGCACGCATATCGCACAATTTCGTCAACTCATCTGGTTGCCGATTTACCTCTTTTCTTCTTTTTGTCGAGTGGGGTCCAGGCTGTTGCTACTCGGTTCAATTTGTTTGGGTCCACCCTCGCCATATGCCTCGCATTATTGAATTAAAGCTTTTCGGTGATATGATCTATACCACGAAAGTTGGTTTTACTTTTTACTTCTCTCAAGCTGACCAGGTTTTTCCGGATGAGGGGGCCTCGTTGGCCGAGTGGATAGCGCGCTGGTCTCGGAATCCGGAGGTCCAGTGTTCGAGCACACGTAGCAACTCGCCAGATTACGACCTAGGCCGGTTTTTCGGCCAGAAGGGAAGAGGGCTAAGACAGCCCTAATATCTTCCCCGACGTCTCTGAGGTAATGCCTGAAAGGGCGGATTCCAGGTCTCGGGTTGTTAGCAGACTAGAACAGAAGAGGGGTGTACGCGCTTCTCAGTTTTTTCTCAGTGATTCATCAATCGTTAATCATGTGGTCCCTATTTTAGATGATTTCTGTATGGAGCGATCCCCCCTTCCAAATCAGTCTGCCAAATTTTAGCAGAATCGGTTAAGGATAACTTTTTCTCAAGGGAGTTGAAGTTCTTATGGGATTTAACATTGATCGTAATACTTTGAGATTCGTTGATAATTCCCATATTATGACTCTAAAAAGTATTTATATTTTCAAATGCAACCCTTCGGCCTCAGTAGGACCTAATTTTTATTAAATTTCCGTTTTTGTAAAGGGGGGGGGGTGGAGGGCACAGGGAATTCATTTCTAGGATCCTCTTTTTCCCTATCCCGTAACCTGTCAGGTGCCACATCGGACTAATTTCCAATTACTCCAATTTTCTAGTTTTGTTTACTGAAAGCAGAAAGAAGTTTGTAGGTTCCTGACTGAATTCAATTCCAGGGTCTCAATCCTCGTCTCTCAAACTCTTCACGCTTCAAGTTTCAGCGAACTAAGAAACCAAATTCTTTACGAAATATGTCTTTTTATTGATGTAATGCAATTCTGGCCCCCCGTGAAGCTTAAAGGGTTGGAAGGAGAAAAAAATGAATTCAGTGACTCTCAAATCCCTGTTTTCGAAGTAAAGAATTTGAAAATTGGAGTAATGGGAGATGAATCCTTATAGTGCCTAAAGGATTGAGGGACAGCAGAAAGGATCTCAAGAATGGATTAAGTGACCTTGAAAACATCCATATGAAACAAGTAATAGTTTTGAACTCGTATGAGGAGGCTCCAGTTATCTGAGAATTTATATCCTGACAATGAATGTCAATTCTCATGAAAACTTCAATCCCCTCGAAGTACGGGTTTATCCGCAACTGATTTGCTCAAAATTTGCAGTTTTTAAAAAACATTTTTAGTATAGAGAACTGATCTAGCCCGGACCCAATCGAAAACATGATTTTATTTCACCAAGAAGAAATAAGAATCAATCCAGAAAACGGGAGTATACGAGTACAGTCAATAGTGTGGATGCTAGTCCTGCTTGTAATTACTTCCCTACAACAATAGCTTTTGATTCCTAGAAATTTTTCCTAAGTCTCTGCCGCTTTCCCCCCTCTTCCCCCATGGCACCATGAAAATGAAATGCGTTTTCTTGTGTTCACTGCAGTTGAACGACCCGTATTAATGGAACTTCTGCCTTCTTGCGAAGGCAAAAAATAGAATCGATGTATCCATTTGGGTGGTTGAAGCTGATAAATTCTTGTTTGATAGGTATTCGAAGTTGAAAATTGTTGTACTGAAGGCGGGAGTTGATAAAACTGTCATAAAACAATGTGAATCTGAAAGAGTAGGTTTTTAAAGCCGTTACTTTCATTTTTCGTCACTCTTTCTCACACCGACTCCTCCCCTCTGCATACGCAGGTTAATTTCCATGATAGTGTCATAAAAGTAATAAAAAGAGATTTAATAACATAGAAAATAGTATGTTTTATTATATTGTATTTGTTGATATTTTTTATTTTGACTTTCTCCTTCAACCACGGGAACTCCAATTTTTGCAGTAACGCCAAAGTGATATCGAAAGTAGAATAGGCGGTTTTGACAACCTATTTTATACGATCATATTGTACTTCATGACTATTTCATTCCATAAGCCCGCTCCTGGCACAACAATTTCAACTTTAAGTCAGATCAAAATCAAAAATGAATTTGGCAGCTTGGACCTCTTCTTCCGAGTTTATATATCGATGTTATTTTTATCCTTATATGTGTAAAATGTTCAGTTATGCCTATAACTCGTTCCAGTGAAACTTCAGAAAACAGTCTCGTTTGTGTGGTACCAGGATGGACGGAGTAGGGAGGTGAATCAGGGTGTCTACCGGTCAAGTAAGTCAAGTAAAAGTCAAGTATCTTCAATAATGGTCAAGTAAAAATCAAGAAGTGGAAAATTAAAAAGAACATCATTATTTGTAGCTAAATCTACAGTATGTGAGTATTAAACAGAAAATATTCATTCCCGACTGATTAATGTATTCAATTTTCTAGTAATTTTTATGTATGTTTGAGAGGTTCGTACCTTTCTGACAAAATTTTTGCTCTTTTGCTCTTCAGTTTTGCAAGTAGCAAGTAAAATGATCGACCAGGTGCGCTTTCTGCCCCCGCAATTAAGTAAATTAAGAAATAGAAGGTCAAAGAAAAGTCTAGTATTTTCAAATTTTAGATCTGGTAGACGCCCTGATAATGCAATATGGTGGTAGAGAAGTCAGTCGAGGCAAAACTGGCGTTCGTTCTATTGACTGTACTCCGTGGAATTAAGAGTTTCCCCCCTAAAATTATTTCGCTTTATGAGCGAACTTATTTTAGACCTCTCCGTGTTCGGTGTTTCTAATACAGATGGAGAAAAATTGGAAGGGACTATTCTCGTAAAAAATTTATTTGTGTCGTACCTTTTTATTGTGCGTGTACAGTTGATGAGTTATCGGAAATCACTGAGAAGTGGGCATTCATGTTCTGTGGGAAAGGGGTTTTCGACATGGTCACTGGCGGTGGCTGCATTTCCCAAAGTACTTCCTAGAGTCTCAACTATACAGACGTGCTAAGGGACATTTTCGCATTTAAAAATGTAGGGTACACTCAACTAGCATTTAGCCTACATGTACGGTTGAGAGTTGAAGCCCGAGTCTTAAGGTAAAGTCAGTGGCATCAGAAATGTGGCTTTTGATTCTCCTTCTATGGCAAAAGGTAGAGGGGAAGGTGGGGGTGTTTACTCCGACCCGGCCACCTCAAAGAGGCCTGGTTGTACAAATTTTCATCAAAAACCATTGAAAATGAGACGAACACGCGTTTCTCTGTGCAAAATTTTAAACGAAAATTTTTTTCTAGCATAATATGTGTCTGCTACTTATCCTACTGTAATGAAGGCCTCGCTAAAGACTTTGCTCTCAGTCTGAATTTCCTCCTCACGACCCGTTCCGCTTCTATTACCAGACACTCTTTACCGGCTGCCATTGATGAGCTGGCGAACTGAAATTAATATGATCTTTTTCCACCATTCTTCGGACAAGCGAGTTCAGAGCAGCTTCGAAAATTAGAAAAATCGGTTCAACTGTTGGAGATGCTGTGGCATAGACGCAGTTTATTTCCAATAGAAGGGAGGGTGGTTGAACTTTACTTCTAATCTCGTGAAGGGAGGAAGCATTTACCATTTCTCTCAGGGGTTCTTACAAGAGTGCCATGTTTTTCCTCCTAGAAAATGGTCTTGCCCCTCTCAGAAGCATGTCAGGTAGCGCACATGCCAATGTGTTCTAATATTTTTCTGAATGATTGCAATACAAAATAGGCACTGCCATTTTTTTTTTTGCCAATGATTATTTGCATCAATTTTTACCGGTTATAACAGAACATCCTTGATGTTCAAAAGTCGGTTAGAAATGTGCCAGCAGTCTCAGCTTCACATCTACTTACAGTCAGTCAGTTATATTAAATATTTCTTAATATTATACCCAGGGACGTACCGAAGACTTTTTTCTGTGTGTGTGTGTGTGTGGGGGGGGGGGGGGTGGTAAGAATTGTGAAAGCTCCAACTGACTCAACTCAGAAATCCCAAGTTTCAAAGCAAAAAGGAGAAAGAAACCTTTTGCCTTGTTCGGTTTTCCTAACTTCTCAACTCAATTCCCAAATATCAAAGGGGAAAAAACCTCTTAACTTGTTGGATTTTCCCAATTCGCCTGACTGAAATGGTAAATTTTCCCAACTACTAAGTGAAAAATTCCTACAGGGAGGGGGGGGGGGGTAATCCCCCATTAGTACGTCCCTGAGTAAACAACACTTTATCGTGTACCTCTGCGTCATAGAATTAATAAATCTTTTCTATGAGTCCGCGTGTTGGTTTCATTCAGAATTGCTTCGCGGGCCGCGAGTTACCCATGCCTGATATCGAGTCTTTCATTTTGTACACTGTAAGTCGTATTGAAATTCTCATTATTCGTGGCAGGAAGATTTTTTTTCAAAACCAACAATTCAGGTAATCACATTATCACCATTGTTTTACGGGGTTTGCAGTTAAGATTACTTACATTCGAGGTTGAATGTTGCCGGACCATGTTGGGCAATTATGAGTAAGTCAAAATATATGTTATGGTAACAATGCATGCAAATGAGGTGTCTGTTAGCAAGTTTTTCGGATCAACTTCGTGCAATATAATTTTCAAAATTCCTTCCGTTGTATGATTAAGAAGTTTTTCAAAATGTTTAACTCTCTCGGGTCACATTACTTCGTAGCAGCGCATGGCCTCCAAACTTTCAATTTTTGTGATATTTCAAAATTAGCGCGGTAACCTAGTAAAATGAATAAGTAATATCTCGAAGT
This sequence comes from Acanthococcus lagerstroemiae, assembly GCA_031841125.1. Lineage (NCBI taxonomy): Eukaryota > Metazoa > Arthropoda > Insecta > Hemiptera > Eriococcidae > Acanthococcus > Acanthococcus lagerstroemiae. The sequence continues at coordinate 33,233,238 of CM063108.1, read as the reverse complement.
GTCAAATGACCAATTCGCTGTGTAGGAACAGTGGCAGTGCATTTTGAATCATTCGCCCGACCACAATCTATAAAATGCCGGAATCAACTGAAATTACAAAGCATTGTGAAGTCTAGTGAGAGTGTAGCATAGGTGTCCCATAGTTCACGAAGCGCCTCATGGCTTATCTGAAAGTTCACTATTCATTTCGTGGTCTAGAATCCTGACACATTGCTTCTGTTTCATTTTTAGGTGTGGGTGGTGAAAATGCCTACAAAATATCGTAAATTTTGTTTGATAAACAAAAAAGAAAAAAAAATTGTCAATTTGACCGACTCCTTACCAAAAGGATAAATCAATTTGGAACAAGGTGGTCCAGAGAGGGGGCTCTAAAATTCTTATTTCGCTTTAACTAACTGGTTGCCGAGGATATTTTGACTTGGACAAAGATGAGAGGGGGAGTTGTTCTGAATCTCTGTCCACTTCTCTGGTTTGGTCATATTGATCTAAACATTTGGGGAATAATACATACTTTTAAGAATTCTTCTACGTTTCTCCTAGATAAGAAGTTTCCTCCTTTCACCATCCCCTAGGAGGTCCCAGAAGTAAAGTTCCCTATCTTTGTATTTCTGTTTCATGCGTTGTAGAGCGATGCGGTGAACGGGGAAACGTTGCGCAGGCTTATCTGACAACACTGTAAAAATATCAAGTGCGCATGTAAAGAAGCAACAGTGAAGGAGTACACAAAACATGGATCTCACGCGCGAAGTCTGTCCAAGTTTGTACTATGGGATGACCTTCGCGTAGTAAATCATGCACCTTGCACCGACCACTACAAAACGCGCGACACCACTTGCGCACGTGTTACACTATAATTCCACCTGGGCCGAACACTTTGATCAACTGCCAATGGATGGCGCTAGGTGATGCATTTTTCGCTATCAAGAATGATTACCAAGCGCACTACAAACTTGGACGGACTTCGCGCGTGAGATCCATATTTTGTGCACTGGTTCACTATTGCTTCTCAACATGCGCACTTGATATTTTTACAGTGTTGTCAGATAAGCCTGCGCAACATTTCCCCGTTCACCGTATTGCTCTACAACGCATGCAACGGAAATACAAAGATAGGGAACCTTACTTCTGGGACAACCTTCATATTATTTACCTTACTGGGTATGCCCCTGTAGGAACACCTCATTTACATTCAACGCATTGATGAATAAGTTGAATGACTTAGTTAGCCATTTCAGGGGCTGGGGCAATTCGTCGGGAAGCTGCCGAGTATTGAAATAAATTCCTATTCAGTTTTGGAATTAGTAAGAAGGGTACGCACAGAAAAGTTGACGATTTTTGTATTTGAAAACTAAAATTGATGATATTGAAGATTAAAACTAAGATAATTGTAAGTGGTATTGATTTTGAGTATTGAGGACAGTCTATATGGCAACTAATGCAGAAACCCGTCCTCAAATTATGGAGAGTTGAAGATTATTTTGCCAGAACTGCCAAAACACACAGTATTTCTCTTTTTCGACCTGTGTAAATATTTGGAAAGACGAGTCATAGATGTTTTCCTTGCAGAGGTGCAAAAGGGAAAGGCTGTAGTTGCTTTGAATCGAAGAAAATCTGAAGACTAAAGATCATAAAGTAGATGAGTTCTTTCTATTGCATTGTTATTTACAAAATTTTGTTTCATTAAGTTCTTTTATTTGTTTTTGTCTTACGGGTCAAAATTTGAAGAGCGGGGTTGCTTGCCAAATACCTGCCACTTTTTTGTTGTGAAGGACCATTTTCTCGACATTTTGATGTATTCATTTGTACCGCTGGGTCGCATACTCGCGGAATAAAAGACCCTCGATGAGAACTCGAAATTTGAATTTTCGGAAAACTAGCTGACAGTGATGGAGGTTGAAATGAGGCGAGGAGACTCTTTACTAACGTAAAGAAAAAACTTGATGGGCCTATGAATTTAGTCTGAGAAACTTCAGAAAATGGACTATATTTCAAGCAAAGATCAGTTTAAATTTCCTCAACTTTGTTGGCCATTAATTGCAGAACAGGGAGGTATTTTATATTGCCACTCAGAGGTTGGCTGCAATGAGCATTCACGTTTGTTGTTCTAAAACGACATACGAAAATATCCTACCGCTCCCCAGTTATTGGCGAACAAACTTGAGGGATTTTTGTTTCAGAGAAAGCTTTCGAATACCAATTTTCAACTGTATCCTAGGGAGGTTTATCAAGCTGAGATATTCGAATTCCGCGTTAGTTTTTCGCCTTAGCTGTCTAGTTTCACTTTTTTTTTCTTTCTTTCTTTTTGTCCCCTCATCTAAAAGTCGTTATCAGAATTACGCTCGCTTTCTTTCGCGGTATGACGACGAACTGTGGCGATTCGACGCGGCCGCTTTCGACGACGTGACCGAAAAACTCGAAGGCAGGGGCGAAATGTTATTACAATATTTCAGCTTCGAAGCGAACACAACCTTAACACTTCCCCTATCTGAAATTGAAACTTATTATTTTTACACCGTCGAATTGATAAATACGATTTGCAAAATTGGCCTACATGGTGGATGGCGTATCTGCGTATAGAAAACAGAACGGACAGCTCGGGCGCGTATTTACATTTTCGCCGGCTGATTTTGCGTGGAGAGCGGTTGAGTTGGAGGTGCTACTTTGAGGCAAACAACACTGTGTTTGGTCATTCTTCGCTGAACTGAAGACTTGCGAGACAAGGTATTCCAACAATCTGCATTGTAAAAACCAGTGTTCAGCTGACTTGAACGAAGGTGCGGGATTCTCAGGATTCTAAACCAGCATTATATTATGTCGCAGTGTTGCTAGATTGCTCGCCAAATATTTTGGAGTTTTCCTTTGTAATTTTCAATGCCGAGTGCATAAATTTTCGTAATTTCTCTCACCACACGAGATGGTAAAGTTGATCCAGGTGCCATGCAACGCCCTCGTTTGTCGTTCAGCTAATGAATTGTAAACCTTGTGTGAAAAAAGAAACAGGTTCATAAAGCTTCAAAATCGGATTCGTCTATGAAATATACGTCAAGCAAATAAGACTTTATTCCGTAATATTGTGTGCAGGAGTTTCTCAAGACTTTTCCGCCATTAGAGTTGAGCCTTAGAAAAACGAAAACAACAGTAAACGTCATCACTCCTATAGTTTTGTCGAGTATTCAACTTTGCCAGCAATACCGCTTGAGAAGATACAGCCAGGATAGAATGACCTCTTGAACACAACCGGTCACTGATAGTGTGTCTGAAAATTTATAAACTGTGAGTGGATTGTCTTCTAAAATATAGATGTAGACTGAAATTACGTGTTTTTAGTTGCAGCGCGCATGTATGGAAGGGGTCCTCTTAGTCATATCCCAACAGCATCTCATCTGACAAAAACGGACGAGTTTCGTTGAAGCACTGCACCCGTGGATGCCGATTTGACTACGCGGTATGTTCCGCATAGTCACATTCGGCATCCACGTGCACGGTAAGATTCAAAATGGCGTATAGCTACACTTGGGCCAACACGGGGGGCAACTTCAGACAGTGCTCGCATGCTCTCTAGCATCTGATGAGAGTTATCGAGCACCACATGGAAAAATTAAAGGTGGACGAGGAGAGTACGAGTGTCTCAAAAGACTCTGAGAGGGGAGGAGGAGAGTTGAATCAAGTCGAGCGCAGCATGAGATAAATAAAAGTTGCCGGCTATGTGGGTTAATGTGCTTCAGTTTCAAATTGCTGGTCTTGTATATTTTTATACTTAGTTATAAGTGAATGAGGTAATAGAGTGGTCCGTCAAACTCAACGAGGTCAGATGTTGCCTGGCTCGAAGAACTGAAATCACAAATCTGTGTTTTCTTTTGCCGATTTGCGTGAAAATACGAGTAGTTACATGAAAGACGTTGCTTATTGAGTGGATATTCTAATTTCAGCTCACGCCTCTGTCTTTGTACATGAGGACTGAAAATTCAAACACTAACAGAGAAAGATTTGACGAGGTGATAGCTGTTGATGACTGCACTAGAATGATAACCAGTTGCCTTCCCCAAACAATAGTTCAATTCATTCAGTTCAATTCAATATCCAAATATCCTCTATTGGGAACAGTTATGATTTACATTCACATGTCATCTGTGGTTATAGGTCACGCCCCTTGCGGCCCATACAGAGCAAAGGATTCCTGTAGGCGCTCCCATTCTTGTCTATGAACAGCTATTCTTTGAAAATTTTAACCATTAAGGAATCTATTTATTACATCATCCGCCCATTTTATTTTTTGGTGTCCCTGGTTTCTTTTGTATTCGAGAGGTTGCCAAAAGGTTGTATTCGTAGAATACGCCCATCTTTCTTTTTTTAATCTTGAAAGTGTCCTGCCCCCCCCCCCAAAAAAAAAGTATTGTCTGGGTAATCTTTATTTTATCCAAATGGCCAAAAATTTTATCGAAGCTTTTTTACACCATATAGCACTGAAGAAAAATACCTTACTGAACGAATTGAAGGGACAACGGAATTTTGACGTCAGTTCTCGTTCATCTTTATGCATGCGGATTCAAATAGAGAATTTAGTCCTTGAACAGCTAATATGACTTGTGCAGATGAGGTGCTCTTCTTGAGAAACTAAAATGTGCTTTCTGTGGCTTGCTGAAGTAACACCTTATCGGAGACGAAACTTGACTTTCAGTTTAGGGCGGGGGGGGGGGGGATTTGCCGACTTTTTTTTTTAAAACTAGAAATTCTCTGACAATTTTTTTTAAATTGAAAATTTGCCGATTTTGTAATCAGAATATTTTTAATTGCAAAAAATAAACCAACATACAAAAAACAAACGCCCTTAGAAAATGAAAAATTCAATGAACAGTTTCAAAATTTGCCGACTGCCAAATTATTGGGGGTGTTTCACACCCTCCCCCATAGTTTTGTCCCTGCAAATGCAGATTGGAACCCCATCCTCCAAGCACTTACATTTGCGCACATGAGCATACCCTAGTCTGGGAGGGTAAGCTGGAAGGATGTTAGGACTTGAGAGGAACACGCAACTTCCTTTACACATTAAAGTGGTCGTTATTTACTCTTGGTGATATTTTTTTCTGAATTTTCTCTAATTCGTCTCCTACCCATAAATTGATTCCAATAAAATAAAATAAAAACCTACAAAGTTTCAGGTCGATCGGATTAGGGGAATCCGTGCCACAAGCTCCCTTTCTGTCTGATGGGGAAAACGTATGGAGTTTTGACTTTCGTTCCAGACTAAATTTTCCCTCCTGTATTCACCAGGACCAGAGCCGTAAATTGAACAATAGAACTTTTGCTGTCGGATTCAACTTGTGACATTGGAAAATAACAATAAGTCTTTTGCTTTCAACTTTCAGATTTTAATAAAATATTCAACTTTCCTCAAATTTCTGGCTTTAGGTCAAACAGAGAATCTGGTAAAAACAGAATAGTTATTGAAATTCGAAATTCAACGTTTGCTACCGACTTTCAGATTTTCGAAATGTCTTCCACATTTCAGCTTTGTTTCAACCTTTCAGATAACGTTCGATACTCAGCTTGAAACCTTCGGCTTTTGATTGACTAGTCTCTGACAGGAGTCCTGGGTACTCCATTTTTAGAAACGAAATTTGACTTTCAATTTGAGGAGGTGGAGAAGCAAGATTTGCCGACAAATATTTTTTTTTAAACTAAAAATTCGCCAACAAAATTTTTGAAAAATTAAAAGTTTGCCGATTTTTTAATCAAAATATTGGTTAATCTGAAAAAACAAACAAACATTCATAAAAAGTGAAAAATTCAAATGAACAGTTTCAAAATTTGCTGACTGCCAAGTTATTGGGGGGGGGGGACCCCCACGCCCCCTATAGTTTCACCTCTGCACCTTGTATCATTTTACCTTGGACAGCGTTGAAGGCTCTGTGTGCTGTGTGAATGGACTGAGCCATAAAAATCTGGACTGAAACTGTCTTTTATGCTCGTCATGTTTGAACTGCTGTACGATGAAAATTGTCGGCAATGCTCAGTGGCGCAAACGAGGGGTACGTATCCCCTCCCTCAGCCAAGGAATAGTGGGATCTTAAAACTTATTACCAACGCATTCAACTTTATTCATTTATTTTGTCTAAATTTGGGTGAAATTTTGTAGACCCGCCATTATTGTACGTATTTGACTTGAAACACTTTTCAATAACTCCCCCTCCAGACTGGAGAACTTCCTATTTACGCTACTAGCAATGCTGAGCGATAATTCTGCCTCAGAATACAAAAGTTGGCCAAATAGTTTCTGTTTTGATGTATAAATCTCGACTGAATTTTCGAGTTACGATTTTATGTTTTGATAAATTTTGACTGCAGTTTCGAGTTGAAACATTTGGTTCTGTGACAAACTGTATGAACGCCATTGCGAACCCCTGAAAGACTATGTTAAGCTGCATTGAATAATGTCGCTTAACATAGCTCGTCAGTGATTTGGAATGGCACTTAGTGTAGCATGTCATACAACCAATTTGACGTTCTACCAAAAATTGAGAATATTTGCAATCAGTGAAATAAATAAGGGATACGTGGGGATACCCCACCGCCCTTGGAGACTAGGAGAAACGTAAAATTATTGAGCTTTAATAAAATTTTTGGCCAGAGACTTTTTTTGCTTGGTAAATGAATATTTGAGTGAAATGTGAGGCTCGGCACAGATTTTTTTCTGCTTGTCATTTCAAGACCTATTTTATATTTGAAAAATTCTTATTCATCCCTTCTTCTTCGCCAGGAGAACTTCCTATTTACATTATTGTTCCTAATTTAATAAAAAAATTACTATTTTCATTTTTCGAAGTAGCTTGCTTTTTATTGTACATGCGTACTTGTTTTCACAAATTATGACTAGGTCAATATTTTTTATAATGAAGTAGAGAAAACCCGTTATGGACAATACAAAATATCTGCTGGTACTAGATTTTTTTTAAATCTTGGCACCCTACCCGCTTTGCAGTGCTTATTCTTACCAATTTTGAAATTATGAACATAAAATTCGAGTAAAATTGTTGAAGTGCACAACTTTCAATCGTTCCTCCTATTTTTTGAGGTAGACAGTTGGCGGTGAAAATTATTTTTGTTACTGTTTCAAGGTAGCCGCAATTCCTAACATATTTCACAAATACATTTTGTTCGGTGAACGTTCGTTCAAAAATGTTCGAATTTTGCAAAATTGTATAATGACATTATCTAAATTTTGGAGTGGAAACTTGCAGTGAAAACTTTTTTTCAACCGGGTTTGAAGAGTAGCAGTAGATAGTACGGTGAAAATGGAGCAAAGATTGTAACTATTACCTGTTATCTGTCTCAAAAATAGAAGGGACTGTAAAAATTGAAAGTGGTTCCCGTTAAAAATCACAAATTTAACCTTTTATGATCAGAATTCAGAAACTAGCTTAACTCCTTCGATATCAATAGGAAATTCGAATTGATAAATTTTTGTTACCCTTTCGATGTTCTGCCCGTTGATTTTCTTTGAAAAAAGATTCTGAATTACAGTAGTAATCAGATTCGTAATGAAATGTAGTAACCTTTAGAACCGAGTTATCGAAATGTCAGCTTGTTTTTGTACTTGAGAAAGTTTCAAAAATTTCCTTCGTGTTAGTGACATGTTATTGGACGAGGGGGGGGGGATTCCAAATATGAGTAGTTATAGGCGTTGGGAAGCGAGTTCGATTTCAACTTACATACTGAATTATTAATATCTTCATCTGTGCACTTCTCGCGTGGGTTTGGATTCAGATTAATTTTTTTTTTTTTTTTTTTTTTTTACCTTGGGGTGTGTTGTAACTCCGAAAACTCTTATGCTCCTACGCCACGGATGTGTAACTAATGGTTTGTGTTCCTCTTGCTCAGTACTATCAACTGGCATACTCAGCTGAAACACTCTGTATTACGTCAAAATTTTGACTCCCATGACCACCCTTTTTGAGAGTAGTATGGCAACCGCCATACTTCTACACTTGGGGTGAGCTGTTCACTATTATCAACTTCTATTTGGTAGTCATCATGATACTACCGACTTTCGAGCTTGATTATGACAATTTTTGTCTTGAGTATGTTCAGTGGCTTGGTGTTTTTCTGTTCACTGACGGGAAATTTTCTGAAAATGGGTGGTTCGCGAACGCGAGACACCCAGGTAATGAATTTTGACATTGTAAGTCTTGGGACTAAGACGGGCTGCTCATCTGAATCTGTCTTGGTTAATTATCTTTTTAAATCTGGCAAAGATAATAGCAACAATTTTTTCAGGGCTATGTAAGAAGGAAACGACAAATGCCGGCGGTATAATTTTTCTACTGTATTGTACCTCAAATGCCGTACTCGTGAATAATTTGCAAAATTAAAAATGCCCGCGGTGGCTTTCGAGAACAGCAAACAGTATTTTCGCCTCCTTGAACTGCACGAATTTTCTCTTAGAAAAAATTAATGACGCGATAAGCTCTACATTTCGTTTTGGTATTCTGTTGTTCCAACAACACATCATGTATACTAGAATTTTTCGTCTGATACCTTACACCTACTTTGCTTGAGCTTTTGAGCCTTCATTTGCAGTTGATGACAGACAAGACTTGGCCTTCGAAATTCTCACCCCAGGCGGTCCGTTCACGACTCCAGAATTTCGCGCCCCCGTTTGAGTTCAACTTCGGGTATAATTTTATCGCACGGGACTCGGCGTGACCTTCGCTCCGCCTTTGTTTTCGTTTGTCTGTTAGCATTTAGATTCGAAATTTTTCGAGGGAAAAAACAGATAAACTGACAGACCGACAGGCAGACAGAGAGACTGACGGAGTAGTGTAGTGGAGACCAATATAGTCAATGAGAGAACGAGAAGGGAAAGTGTGGTCTGTTTCGCTCTCGTTCTCTGTACTCTCTTTCTTTCATTTATTAACTGTATATTTTGGCGAATGCCATTCGGCTGTCGATTTTCCCGCCACGCCGAAATACGGTTCGGAAATTAGCAGCCGCCGTCGTCGGGAAAAGTATCGTCCATACGGAAAAGCTATTACTTTGCGATCGGCACTCGGTATGCATGCGATATTAGCAACAATATAAGCGCTAGAATTTTTACGAGCAGAGGAGGCTAGAAGTGTCGGAAGGAATTGAAAATAGTGGTGCCCGTTACCCCCTCGACACGCTATGACCAGACCCTTCGCACAAGATTGGACCGAACGGTCCTCTTCGCCGCCTCCACCCTCGATGGTGCCGCGTCCGAGCTTCGCAATTTCCGCGCGCTCCTCGTACCCCTCCTGCCGCTGTCGATGCCTCGCGAACCGTTCCCGTTGTTTTATAAGTCCGGCTCAATTTCCAATTTTCTTTTTCTCCGAGCTCGCCCCGTCTCTGTCGGCGTCTCTTTTTTTCCCTTTCCCTTTCTCTGTCTCTCTTTTTTTGTATTTTCCACGACCGCGCGCATAAACAGTTCGTCTCCGTTTCGCTTTGTCTTTTCATCTCGTTCTATCTTTTGTTCGTTTTATATATGCACCTACCTTTTCCCGTCTTTGTTTTTTTCGTTTGCTCGTTCGTTCGGTTTTTTTTTTCTTTCTTTTTTTCGTTACTGTTTTTCGGAGAGTTTTCCAATAAGCTTACACAAGTATATAGGGTGTTCAGGTCGTTTCGCGGACGTATGTATGCTCACGGACACGTATACACACGCACGCATAATATAAATGACGAGAATATACATACCACGTCCTGGGCTCATACCTTTGGTTATTCCCTAACGTACGTCCGTCCTTTCTCATTTCGTTCGCCACTTCAAAGTAGTGGTGCCCAGGATGTATATCATATCACATATTACTGTATTTGGTGTTAAAATTGAGAACAAATAGAATAATTTGAGTAATTACCACGTGCGTGTTTGATCTTGACTTGAAACTATTGTATATTTCCGATTATTTGACCTAATTGGAAACTAGGGTGCGTCAAGTAACCGAAATGTCAAATAATACGGATTTTTCTACCTTTGGTTTTTTAGTGTGTAATCATGGTCTTCTCACCCTTCCATTGCCTGTTCTGTATTATTTTGCATTACGTAGTAACATTTTTTTCTTAGTTACAATGCATTCACTACCTTTAAAATATAACGGAATACATATGGACAAAAAATGACAGAGAAAAAGCTGAGGCATTTGCCCACCACTTATCAACTGTCTTTCAGCCCTACGATATTAACTCGCGAATTCTGCCAACAAGAAGTTACCAAAACGAACAAGACCTGAAGCTGGTTGGAAATTGGTAAGCTCAACCCGAAGAAAGAGCGGCGGGTAATGACGAAATACCAGTCACGGTCTTGAAAAAACTGTCGAGAAACGGTATCGTGATGATAACATACATAGTCAATGCAAGTTTACGACTAGAACATGTTCCGATAAGCTTCAAAACCGCAAAAATAGTAATGATCCCTAAGACAGGAGAACCAAAGGAGGAGGCTGTGTCTTACAGGCCAATCTCACTGCTCACTGCTCTATCGAAACTGTTCGAGAAACTCGTCCTGAAGCGCAGAAAGCCACTGATTGTCCTCCCCAGTCATTAGTTCGGATTTTGAGAAGCAGGTGCTACAGTAGACCAGGTCCAGCGGGTCACTATCGTGATAGAGAGAGCGTTTGAAGGAAACAACTATTGCTCCACGGTATTTATCGATGTTTTGCAGGCATTTGACAGAGTGTAGCATGCTGGACTAATGCACAAAATCAGGCCGACGTATGCCGACTGCTGGAATCATACTTAGAGAGCCGAACATTCTACGTGACGGTAGAGAATGACCCATCAACAACCTATCCAATCCTAGCAGGAGTCCCACAGGGAAGCGTCCTGGGACCTACACTCTGTTTACTATTCACTGCTGACCTACCATCTCTGGCTCAAACTACTGTGGCAACTTTTGCAGATGACACTGCAATCCTTTCCGTCTGCAAATCGCAGGAAAACGCAACAGCTAATCTCCACAGCTAGCAGTGAACGAGATGAGTCAATGGGCAAGGGACTGGTGTGGATGTACGCTATTCAGGTCTGGAGCTGCACTAAGCCCCCTAACAGACTGATTATCCAACGAATAATAAATTCCTGAAAGCAACGACCAACGTTTGTCGATACCTTTGAGTATAAATCTCCTGGAGAAATAGAAATCGGATTATTTACATTATACAAGCGTGGAACTGTAGAGCGCGCTGTAGGGCTTTTCATCGGCGGGTTTGCTTACATGATTTCTTATCTCGATGTAGAATTATCAATTATCATCAATGAGGTATGTGACTTGACACAAGAAAAGGGCCTCAATGGTAATAAGACACTGAGGCTCTTTTCTGTGCCACATCGTATTATGGTTCTTTGACACATTTTATTAGATTTTTTAAGCAGAGCACTGAAAGAAAAATATGAAAATTTGTAACAGAATGTGCCAAAGGAACCATAATGTGATGTGGCACAGAAAAGGGTCTCAGTGTGTAGTTACTATTGAGGCCCTTTTCTTGTAACACCTCATACAGCTCCTTGGTGATAATTCTACCGCAAGATAAGAAATCATGTAAACAAACACGACGATGAAGAGCCCTATACCGTGTGATGCGTGCGTTTTTGTCATGCGAGTACTCTGTTGTAAACAAAATGATGGTCATTAACTCTCATTAGCATTGGGGCATCTGCATGACTGGATAGCGCGCTCTTCAGGTCCAGCATAGAAAAATGGTTTCTATCTCTCCAGAAGATTTATACTCAAAGGTCGATACATTTGAATTAGAGATGGGACGATTCCCTGGTATTAGAGAATCGGATTCCCAAAATGCGATTCAGTCAGATTTGAGAACCGGATTCAGTCATATGCGATTCTTTGTTGTGGTGAATCCAATTCTCAGAAGCGGTTCCCGCGATTCTATTTTTGCGATTTACTTTTTTTCCCTCTGTATTGTATTGGATTATTCTTCAAAAATGTTGATATTTCAGTCCCCAGCAGTTATCTCACAAGTTATTAATAATACGGATTTTTTTCCCCGTTGATAGATATATGACTCAATTCTACTTTTTCAAGCTGTTAGAAGAAAATTTGATCCACTTTTAATGGGTCAAAATTGGATTAAATATGCTAAAAGGTCCGTCGGCATGACTGTCCCTCTAACAATTTTTATTATTATTATTTCTTTCCAAATTTTCAAACTATAAATTATATTAGAACAAACTGGCACAATAATACTACTCTAGATAAATGAATGAATGAGTTGGTAACGTGGAAATTGCGTTTTCATGGCTGAGAGTCAGTGTTGACAACCTTGAAAACTGTCCCTCGATTTTTTGTCTTTCGGCGTGGCTATTTTTCAACCAATCACAAAACAGGAGTCCAAATATTTCTTCGTCGCAATTAATCAAACTGTATATTCCTATCGGAGCAATACGATCCGCATATAAAATCCGTTTTTTTTTTTGTTTTTTTTTGTAACGAGACTTGTGCATTTACGTATTATTGTCTAAAATTAAGAGTTAAAAATAGGAAATGTCTTTCGGCATGGTCATCTTTGTACAATGATAGACGTTCATCCAGTGACGCAACCAGAAATTTTCTTTACGGGGTGCTAGAATTTTGAGTTGACTTCCTTTTTTTGGGGGAGGGGAGGGGGTAAAAAGTTAGTACAAAACTCGACCGTACCTATTTTTTTTTTAGAATTTTGGGGGTGCATCAGCCTCCGTGCACCCCCCTTGGTTGCGCCACTGCGGTTCGTCATTCAAAAATACATATTTACATCTAATTAATAGGTTAATATTATGCCTTTATCAACTCTCCATACTAATTTTTTGTTTTGAAATCTACTAATCGACGGCAGAACACTTTTTGTTCGCAATTGTCTTTCTGCATGGACTTTTTCATGTGTCCTTCGGCATGCCATTCATTATTTTGATCGCCATGCCAAAATACAGAATTCCCTCACTGTCGGCCCAATCTCACCAATATGTTGTACAGAACGCCCTCTTAATGATCCCATCAAAAAAAGTTCAAGTATTCCCTACTTTCCTCCATAAAAAAACATACCTGAAATATCAACATTTTTGAAGAATGACCCAGAAAGAGAAAACTAGAAACGTGATACAACTGATACAAGTTGAAAATAAGCAGTAGGTAAATAATAATTTAATTGGCTAGAACTAAGTGGGGTTAAGTTCAAAATTCGCACTTCAGAAAGCGAAAAAAAAAACAAGAAAAAAAAACTGTTTTAGTCGAAAAGTTGACAATCGTGGAATACGTCCTTCAAGGTGATAGTAGAGGGTCACAAGATACTACTTGAATAAAATGTCGATAGGCCGGAGCTGGGGGGGGGGGAGCGCTTAAAGTTTTTGGACGTAACCCTTTTTGGTTCTGAACGATTCTTTTGCAGTTTTACGGCTTAAGATTGCCCCCCCCTCCGTTTTGTAGCCAGACATAAAGGGGTCTCTTTAGTCTTGGTCCCATTCCAATCGAGCAAAATCCCTGCTCGTAAGAAAAAAAGTTCTGAAGCTGTATTGGAAAATTGCGATTTCGTTTTTGAAAATTGCACTTTTCAGGTATAAAAAATGCAAAAAGAGGGGGGTGGCCCGGAATTGTTTATCTATTTTTATTTATTACACTAAAATACACCATTTTTGAACAGTTTCTGGAAAAAATCCACTTTTTGAAAAAACTGTATTACAAAAAATTCACAGAAAGCGATGTAACCAAAAAGCCCATCCCAGCTGTTTCACGAAATTTCGACCACACCCGCAGATCCGCGATACTTCAATACCCCATAATCTGTGAAAAAACCAAAAACGACAAAAGTGGACTTAACCCCTTTTAGTTCTAACCGATTCAATTTTATATTTTATTACAAACCAACATGTAGGATAAAACAAAACCAAAGAAGGGCGTTGCTCTTGAATAGCAAGTTGTTTACTTGCTCTTGTTCACTATTTGGTGAACTTGGTTTTGAACTAGTGTTCATCCTCCCCCCCCTCCCCTCCCAAAAAAATAAGAAAAGAGCAAGAATTAGTTCATGATTTTTTGGACCTGATCAACTTGTTCATTCTTTGTTCATCTATTTTTATTTTTTGTTGGGGGGGGGGGGGTCTTGTATATTTTCACTTTTTTAGACTTTAATAATTTCAGGTTTCAGATTAAGAATGTCAATGTATGAGGTTTTGATTTTAATCAACAATCTAATAGGATTTCAATGGGGATTTAAAAAAATTGTTTGAGTAATAGCCTAGTTTTCAGTTGTGAGCTATTACCAAAGAGGAACTTTTGCTCGCTCCGCTCGCTACGATGAACTAGATCAGTCAGAAGATCAAGTGAACAAGAGCAAAAACTAGGTAATTCACTAAAAATGGGAAAGAACAAGAGCAAGTTCATTAACTAGTGAACAACGCCGATCTCTAGATGTAACCAGGAGCGAAAATAGAGGGGGAACTAGGGTGGGCTACGCCCCCGCGGTTTCAGAATTAGCCCCCTAAATGAAAAATGTAAAATTATACGAGTACTGCTATCAGGGGCAGATCCAGGAAAAAATCTCAGGGGGGGGGGTTACAATATGATTCTTGTAGAAATATTTGAAAAGCAGGAACAATATTTTGGTGCTCTGTAATGTGCGATTCAACACAAAAAATTGCCTAATTTCGGAGGCGGTTTTAACCACACCCCTTGGATCTGCCCCTAACTACTATTATCGTTTGTGATGTTGTACTTTCTTTTTTTTTTTTTTCCTTTTTTTTCCTTACAAAGGAAGTATTACAGAGAAAAATTATATTATTTATTTATTAATTTTTTTTTTGGGGGGGGCAATGATTCTTGGATTTTTATAAAGTTATTTTAGGCGCTGGAGCTTCAGCTCCCCCTCCCCAAGTTCTCACTCCATTTTCGCCCCTGATGTAACACAAGTGACCGCTATAGCTTGAAACTTATATTGAAATAATTCCAAGCTGTGGATTTACAATTCATGCTTATTGAGCTCATTCGCTCTTTTTAAAAAGTACTGGAAATATGTATTACCCGCTCTTCGCGCGAGTTCACACAACTTTTGAGCATCACTACGCCACAACGACTGAATTTACTCCATACTTTTCTTCGTCACAAACACACTCTGAAACACAATCTACGTACCGATCCATTGACCTTATTGGACATGCACTGGAGACATTGATTCATTTACTACTCAATCCTTTCTTCGCCATACATGCTCTGAAATACTGTCTTCCATTTGAGATAACTTATATATTGATTTATTAACTCTATTGGACAAATACTGGAGACATTGATTCATTTATAATGTAGATTTATGGACACTGTCGAACGAAAACACTGAAAATATTGATTCATTTTTAACGGTATATAGATATTGATAGAAGGTATCGAACAAACACTGAAGACATTATTATCCATTAATGACGGTAGTGAGACCACCTTTTTCAAGAGAACGTCTTTGATAAAGTGGGTAACCGTCATCATTAGCGTTTCATTCAGGAATGACCATGAATATCAGCATACCATATGGAAAATATTTTCGGAAAATTCAATTTTTTCATAACGTATATGCTTGAAAAACTAAGAACGTATATTCTCTGTGAAAAAAAATTGTGAGATCCACAGAGACCATGTATCATGTGAGTGGTCACAATTTTAAACGACATGCACGCCTCACATATACGCATCTTCGCACTACCTTTTATACCCTCAACTGCCCACACTGTGAAGATGAAGAACCTTTCACCATGGACCACCTCTTCTCATGCCCCTCCCTCACCTGCCTTCGTAACTCTCACCACGTCCGCCATAGTCGAATTTTGGCCCTCTCCAACTCCCACAAGCACGTGAACAACACCCTCATCTACCTTTCCGCTGCTGGATACCTCTGCGACATATAGACAACAACCTTTTCCGAGCCCATAGCCCGAGAGTGTAGCTCTGTGGATCGATTATGATAAAATTAAATATAAAAAAAACAAAAAAACATAATATTATAATGCGTGTGGTTGTGGTATGTGAGGTTGTCCTAAATTTTACCTGCATATAGCCTTTTAAATTTTTTTTGTAAGTTCAACCATTACTCAACTCCTTAGTTAAATTCATAGTCGCATTAAGGGGAGGGTTTCATTTTCGGCCTGGCCTGCACCCTCTTACCGCACATATGGTTTAACAGGGGTACAGACCAGTGGAGATGGGCTAATCTATTCGGAGTCCCGTATGCAACGAACAGTCGCCAGAGATTTCGAACAAAATAATTATTAATAGAGATTAGTTTCCCCTATTCTGCCGCAGGCCCATTCGGGGGCGTTTCCGGGATAAGGGGTGCGGTGTCTCGGGGCCAATTTGGCATGCGTGCATCGCCATACGCCCCGCTATAATCGAATAGAGATTAGTTAATAATAAGTACTAACAAGAAGTGGTCTGCGTGACTGAACAGCCCACCAGGAGGGTTACGCGAAGACTGCGGTTGTTCGTAGGTGTGCGATGAGGACGCGGGTGAATGGCTTATGGGGCTCCAGCAATGGGTCGAACCCCGGCGGGAGCATCATCCTCTCATAGGGGCGGGGTAATCGGCGCGCGAATTGAGCTGACCTCCGTCGAGCCTCGGCAGGAGCGTTATCCAGTTCAAGCTGTCGAGGTGAACGGCGCACGGATATCTGCGGTGACATCTGTCGAACTACGGCAGGAGCATCTTCCTGCTCGCATTATCGGGGTGTGCGGTGTGTGGGCTGTGAAGAGTCACCAAAGCGGGGATTAGTCGAGCCCCAGCAGGAGCATCATCGTGCTGAGACGGTTGTGGCAAGCGGTGTGCGAGATGTATAAGGCCGGTACCTTCAGATAGATGTGCAACAGTGACTGGAACAGTGGAGGTAGCCATGAAACTCGCGAACAAAGAATTCTCGCAGTTCCACAGGACCCTCGCAGCTCGGCCGGCATTCTGGAACCAGAAGGTCTAGTCTTCAACGGTGACGGGAAGCAGGAGACGTGGAGCGGTCAGCGAGCGTTCTAGCTGACAGTGTTATGAGGCTTGCAGCCTCCGGTGATCGCAGTCGCAGTACGGGTGCGTGCGATGAAAATTGAATTGTGCAGTCAGTACCGAAAAGTGATACGAATATTGATTTTCCGTAGGTGATTTCACTATGGGGTGGCGAAGTGCGACCAAAAAGTAGCTCTATAGGTGACATAAAGGGCAGGAAGCTATCCCAACGAAGTGGCACATGAGCAAGAAAGTGTAAAATACACACTGAAATTGTTTTAAAAATCATTGTTCCGCCGCAATAGGACATGCGATTTGAAGGCAAGTTTAGTTCAGCGACGAAAGGACGAGAGCAGATTTCTCGCTGTGCCTTGGTACAGTACATACTTACTCATTTACTATACGTTGATATGATTTATCCCTCCCTCCTTCCCCCATTCATCTCAACAATAATCACTTTTCATATTCGATTACTAATGAATCCATGTTTCTATTTTTGTTGCAGGTAAGTTTCTGACGCTTCATGTCCTGTCACGAATTTCAGAATATACGTACGTAAGTTAATGATGTATACAGTAACATTTGGCTTGAGTTGTGATTGCGGCAGTGGTGATGATTCTAGAAGAGATAGGAGTGCTGAATTCTCCTCATTCTCCGCACGAAATAGCAAAATATTGACCCGATTAAGACTGACATAGTTGATATCACTGTCAGTGGTGTACAAAAGCTACTTTTTAGGAAGGGTAGAGAAATGATGTTGCCTATTTACTACAGTTGGCCTTATTTTGCTAGATTAATATTTTTTCTTGCCTGCTCTTCCACTGGCCCTCCACTCCGTAAAACTAACGTGTACAAAATATAAACTTGATCGGATAACATGAACTCGTGCCTCGTCCTCTCCTCTTCGTAAGAAGCCCAGGGTTTTGACGCTCCTATATCTCGGTCTATATTAAAGCTAGAAATACGGACATAGTCTATTTTTGTAGCTGTATGACGTTCTTTTAGAATAAATACCCGACCATAATGGTTCTTAATACTGCCTCCTCTGCTTAGATTGATCTTAGAAAGGAGTAGGAAGACTGATTGATAATCAGTTTTCCGACACGGTACTCGATTTATAAATTTTCAATGTATTTGAATTTGATATTTTTTTGACCCGACTCCTACTTGCGAGTTAGCAACTGAGATCTGTAGGTTTTCGAAGTTGCTGGATTTGATTTTCACAATCTTATGAATCTCTCTCTCTTTCTCTTTTTTTTTTTCTCTTTTTAAATAAGACAGCATACGCTTCCCTATTCGTGGTTCCACTACCGTTGCCGTGTCCGTCCTCGCCCTTACTGCCGCCGCATCCCGGTATCACCTTTCGATATTCTTCTCGAACACGGCGACGGGCTTCGGCTGCAGAGCCGACCGTCCGATGGGGGAGCCTTCCCTACTTATGGCGAGTCCTCGTCGCTCAAGACCTGCTGCGTGGATTGCGTGAGCTGCGCGGATGCTGTCCGCTGTCTCATGGGTTCGGCATCCGCCTTGGCCCGCATTACTGTACCGGCGAATTGGATCATCGCTGACCAGTTCTGCGGGCTAGCCAGCATCACTTCAACCATCGTCTCGGGAGTGATGTGGCTGCTGACAGACGCCTCGAGCGCTGCTCGTGCGTCGTTCCTCGCAGTGCAGTAAAAGATGGTATGCTGCGCGTCATCGACTTCTGCTGGACAATGTGTAAGATGGTACGTCAGCTCACCGTGCCGCCGCGAAAGCCATGCATCGAGGTCGTGTACTAGCCTTAATATCCAGCGGCCACGGGTGGTCTCTTGGAGGCGTGCCACCCACCCTAGAATAGTTTGCCGCCAGACTTCTCTCTTAATCTTCTCCTTTATTCCTTTATTTTTTCTATTAGCTGGTGGGAGCTTCTGGAAGCCCTGATACAGAGTAGTGCTCTCCCTAGCCAGCAGATCAATAGGAGACATTCGAGCTAGTACAAGAGCCGCCTCATACGAGACGGTTCTATACGCGCAGATTATGCGTAGTGCTGTAGCTCATTGGACCCTTCCTATGGTTTCTCTGTTCTCGTGTAATGCCGCGACTGGTCCCAATTGGGGGCCCCATAGAGAAGAGCCGAGTGGATTACTGTCGAATATAGTCTTCTTCGACTCTCACTCGGCCCCCGGAGGTTCGGAATAAGCTGACGCAACGCTCTCAGCGTCCGCTCTGCTTTCTCTGCCGTTGTACGGAGATGCGGTTTCCAACACAGCTCCACCTAGTACCGCTAGTTTCCGCCCGTGAAAAGGGACAGCTTCTGTCTTCTGGGCAACCATTCGCCTGCATCCTGTGAGACACTATCTTAATGCTGAGTATGGACCTGCTGCGAACTTCCTGCTCCAACCTCCTTCTACAAGGAGAAGGGTGTCATCGGCAGAGCAGCGGCCTGGGCTCCTCTCGAAAGTGTGAGCTGCAGGACCCTGTCGAAAGATATGTTCCACAACAGGTGTCCTAAGACCGATCCCTGAGGTACATCCGCCGATATGATCTTCTGGACCTGGCGACCTTTTGCGTCTATACAGGGTGATGAACGAGAAGTCGCACCATAGGGTCAACATGTGATAAGGCGCAACGGCGCCGACACGATAACACAATCTCCGCTACATGCATTACGTACACGTTGCATGTAATTACATGTTTGCCTATGGTGCGACTTCTCGTTCATCACCCGGTATACGCTATCGTTCTGTCTGCCAGGTAGCTCTTGATGATCGCTCGTAAGTACCCCGAGAGATCCCACTCATCCGTCGTTTTCAGGATACGCTTCCAAGGCAGTGTATTGAAAGCGTTCCTCACATTGAGACTAACGGCTACGCATAACCCCTTTTTGCTGCATACAGTGTTGATGATCTTTTGCATATACAACACCGCATCATTGGTGAACCGACCCGCTCGAAATCCATACTGGAATTTCGATAGCCCACCTTTAGAAGCGATATGCGCTTCTACCCACAAAGCAATAACCCGCTCTAGTAACTGGCTCTCTCTCTCTCTCTCTCTCTCTCTCTCTCTTCGTTTCTTTCCTTTGAGTTTAGGGGATGGCAAAATTTTTCACTTTACGTGAGCTTAATTATTGTATTTCAAAGGCGCAACCAAAAATTCTCAAAGCTAGTTGGAAACCCAAGACAAGTATGAAAATTATTGTAATTTACTTGCAAAATGAGTGTAAAATGCTAGTAAGTCACAACAGAAAATGGATTCGGCTTCTAAGCGTAAGATCGAGTATTCGAACAGAGCCAGTGAGTGCCACATGTGGGTCACTTTACCCAGTATTGTAAGCGTGCCGAAGGGTACGAAAAGTGGAAGGAGAGCTTCCCTTTTAACCGTTTGGAAATTGAGTTGGAAGATCAGTGGCCCTCAGTTGGAAAATCTAAATCTCTTCGGGATATTTTGCCTGCTTTTCCAGCTCAAATCAGTACAAAACTTTCTAAAATTTTTTCACTCGCTCTGTTTGCGGACTTTGAGGTTCTCCAGGTAGTATTGTCTACATTTGTCAAAGCTGGTCGATTTTGTTTTCTGTGACACCGTGTATAATGATTGGATCGGATAACTTAATAAGTCTGACTCATGCGATCCGTCTTTGGCAGCACGATGCGTGTATGTGGTCGCGAGGAATTCGAAAATTAACAAGCGACTGGATGAGTTTTTCGAGTGAAATCCTTCGTTCATTCTGGTTCCTTGGGTTGATGACTCATCGACGATAGCGATATCAGAATCACTCGTGGTACTGGATAAACTGAACTCTTGTGAACCGTGACGAGTACCTTCACGTACTGTTGGAAAAATTTGTATTTGCTCGAATATTAATAATAACGATGATCGTATACCAGGCGTCATCGCCACATTTTGAAGAACCAATAAGTATAAAAAATATTCACGTTATATTTGTCATTCGCCGTAAAAGATGGAGCGGATTTTTTTTGTGCCCTCATCGAGCTCACTTTAGGAGACACTGGGTGGACACTCTTCTCTTTTTTTTTTTTCATTTTCATTCTCCGGTTCTGAAAACTTGATGAAAAAATAATAATGTCAAGTTTTCTTTTTCTTTTTTTTTTTTTTCTCCTTCTGCTTCATCCTTACATTACGGCTACTATATTCCGTATGAGAAAATTGCTCTCCTATGGATATTCAAGACATTCTGGCTCTCGTCCACTGCGTGCAGTCAGTCACCTTAGGTAGGTCTTCTCTCTCGCTTTTCAATAATATACCTACCCTCCGCGGCCACTTCGGATGATATGCGAAAACATTTCGAAAAGGCGAAGAATCGCTTCACCTTTTCGTGTACCCTTCGTCCGGCTCCATCTGGTCTCGCATATTATATTCTCTCCGCTTCGTTTTGTTAAATTTTTCAGCATATTTCGTCTAGAAAATAACGCGTACAGATTCTTATTGAATATTTCAGACGGAAAAATACATACGAGTCCGAATCGTCGTGGACCGAGTCGGATGGCGATGGACGAAAAGGAATGGGAAAAATGGTCTTATAGCGTGATTCTGTCCGTTAGCCCCTTGTCGCTGTCTTCGTCTGTCTGCCTCGTTTCCTCACCTGTTGTTCGAGTAAAGATATAGACGCGCATAAATATGTATATTTGTGTTTCGAAAACGGACCTTTTCTCATATTCCGAGTGGCTAGGTACGGAATTTAATAATTTTTTCACCATTGCTGGACGTATTCGAAATTGAATGTGTCGCCAGGATTGCTCGATGTATTATACGCCCACGCGAACGGGTATACGTAAAATTTACGGAGAATTTAATGGTGAGTTTTCCGGTGCTGGTGAGCGAGCTTGAAGTCCGAATTGCGAACACATTTTTGCCCGGAATCTGGGTCGTTGAAACTTCCAACTGAGCGAAAGTCGAGTACACTGAATCCAGGGATCGAGGAGCCGGGCTGATGCGCCTTCGAAAATCGGAAATGTCGGAGACATTTACGATGTACATAAGACGTACGTATGAAAAATACGTGTCATTGATTGTTCGCTTCTGAAGCCGAAACTTCAAGGTGAAAATCTTTCTGGCTTTCTTTTGCAGCAAGCAACCCTCATCAGATAGCAAAGCAACCCTCATCAGATAGCAACTTTGAAAAGCATGTAGCAATAATTGGTTCCTTTTCGTCCGTTCTTGTTCCAAAATGGGAAACGAAAGTGATTTTCGAGTTAAATGAGGGCCTTAATTCAACGCACTAAATCCAACCCCCTCGCCGCCTTTTCTATTTCGTGGATCTTCTTTGGAAATGTCACTTTTCGCTTGAATTGAAGAAAACGGGTAATTTTGGGTTCCGTATTTTCGTTTT
Source organism: Acanthococcus lagerstroemiae (assembly GCA_031841125.1). NCBI lineage: Eukaryota > Metazoa > Arthropoda > Insecta > Hemiptera > Eriococcidae > Acanthococcus > Acanthococcus lagerstroemiae. The sequence goes on along the minus strand of CM063108.1, from coordinate 33,210,948 downwards.
CAGTTGTGTATAATTTTTTCTGCAAAGCAGTAGCGATTTTTTAAAATTAACTATTCCTTGGGTGACCATATGCAAGAGCTGTTTCTTTCACGGAAATTGAATTTTGTAAAAATGTTATCGGGTCAGCTGACTATCTGGAAAGTTGGGCCGATCAGCTGCGAAACTACCTTTAAAGTCGGCCTCATCTTGACTGACGGATCCGTTTTACCTTGATAAATAGTTTATAGAAAGCGCCTATGGTGGAGAAAAAGGTGAGAAAAAGACTGGCAGATGTATCGACGGACGACGTTAAGGAAGGTAAAATTCAACATTTCTAACCCAGTGTTATTTGTGTAATGAAAATTTGAACAACTTTGTCTATGGCCTGTTCAACAGAGTGGAGTGACAACAGCAATCCAGAAATTCGAAAACCATTCGAAAGTTACGTTTTTGTGTCTATAGGAGCTGCGCAAAATATCGATGGAAAATTTCAATGTTCCCAATTTATAAATGGGGCTCAAATTTAATGCGGGATGTACGTAGAAGATTTGTACGAAAAACGATTTTTCAAGAAAACTACGCATAAAAATAATCATGTTGTAAACACCCTACTGTTCAGGTGTATTACTAGGGTGACCACTTGGTCACTTTTTCTATTTTAAATTATCGAAGGTCATTTTTGGTAGTTTTCCTCCTATGATGGTCATTTAAGTCATTTTCGGGGAAGTTTCTCCCTTCAAATGCTGAGAATTCTGCTGATTATGAAGAAAATTATGATTTTTTCCTTTATTTTGTGCTTCAGCTGTGTAGTGGTGTGGTGGGACGTATGGCGATGCATGTATGCCAAAATGGCCCCTATGACACCTCACCCCAGCACCGAAACTACCCTTTCGGGAATCGCATCAGTGCCGAGCAAATAACTTCAGGACTGTCCGCATCCATGGCCTGGTAAATCCGGATCATGAAGGCGTTTACGTCAGATAGAGACTGTTCTGCTGTGCAGTGTAAATATAATTGAAATTCAATTTTCCGTCAGATTGCAGCAAAAACCTCCTATGCAACTCTAGCTGGTAAGTTTGGGGGAGAGGGCTTGAAAATATATGGTGACGAGTAGTATGTAAAGAGGGAGGTCTGGTTGGTCGAGTGGATAGCGCGTTGGTCTCAGAATCCGGGGGTCCCGGTTTCGAGTCCTCGTAGCAACTCGCCAGAATTCTTGACCTAGGCCGGTTTTTCGGCAAGAAGGGAAGAGGGCTAAGACAGCCCTAACAGCCTCCCCGGCGTCTCTGAAGTAATGCTCGAAAGGGCAGATTCGAGGACTCGGGGGAGAGCAAATTGGGAAAAGAGAAGTGTGTGAAGAGAGAAGTACAAAAAAGAAGGAAAAAGTTGCAAATGGTCTCCAAATCTAGTAATTTTTTGATCATTTTTCAGATTTAATAAGGTTATTTTTTCATTTTTACACTGAAATTTCGAGTGACTACCCTATATTACACACTTCGAAAAAAATTGTTCCTAGTTTCAAAATTTATAATTTTCTGGCATCAGAAAACCTTCTGAAAATGAAAACTCAGCCATAAGATAAAAGCAAAATTCCTAAAGAATAAAATTTTACTTTAGAACAATAAAAATGTTTCTGTCAATGCGTTGAGGACATTGAGTACAATCGAAAAATACGTGTCTCATTGTACATTACTGTTTTATGTGGAATTAATTATTCTGAAAAGCCATTTTTCGTGAAAATCTCTTATACATCTGAGGTTGAACTTTTAGCCGTTTGTGCGAATTGAAAATATTAAAATTTCTTAACTGGTATTTTGCACAGATTTTCATTTTCCACTCCACCCTACTGTTCAACCTGCAGAAGAGAAGCTCAACGTGTTCTTTCTGTTGCATTTCTCTCGTGGTCATCGATCAACTCCGCAAGACTCTATGTAGAATCTTCAATACTCTGTCAGTGCTTGTTAATACTGAATAAGACTTGTTGAAATTACATTAAGACGCTTATGAACTTATTAAAGTTTCATCAATTGACTTCTAAAGACTTTTAAACGATCCTATCAAGGCTCGTCAAGATTCATTCAGATTATGTGAAGAGATTCGTGCAGAAAATCATTCAGATCATTCGAAAACTCATTCTGCCTCTGTTAAAATTTGTTCCCGACCTCATTCATCATCAGATCCGCATAAGACTAGTTTGAACTCATTATAGGCCAGGGTGGGTGAGCGACTGAAGGGAGAATGACATATGTATTTGTCCAAAAAAGCAAATAAAGAAAAGAGCCAAAAAGAAGCAAAAAAAGATCTTGGCCTTCCTGCTGGGAGCATGCTCCTTTTTGCCCCCTCGATGCTATAGATCCGGTTCGTTAACTTTTTTATCATTCATAATCTATTAGGACTAGTTAGATTCATTCAGACTATATTAGGATTTATTCAGTTCTGTTGTGATTCGATTTTAAGTTCGTTTAGCTTGTGCTAAGATTCATTTGGCTTATTTTCGGACTCGTTATTCGGACACTCGTTCGACACTTGTTCAGACTCGAGAAGATTCTTTCTGAGTATAATAAGACTCGTCTGGCTTATTAGGACTGTCCTATAACACTGATATGGCCGACTCCATGAAGACATATTTAGGCTTTTCAATAATTCGAATAAAAAGTTCAATTTTCAGTATTTTTTATTTGACCTCTGCGTTTTTGAAGGTTAGTCCATCTTCAGCTTTGTCATCATCTTTCTGTTCTAAAATTCTTATGGTTAGTATAACTTTCACAACGAGAATGGAAGAGCATGAAAGATTTCAGAAGCTGAAGAATGGAAACCGCTCCTTTAAAAACATTCAGCGACCTTAAACACAACCAAGAACTTAGCTGATGCTATGGCCATAACCAGTTCCTTTGTATTAAGAAGGCAAACCGAATTTTTAGAGAAGCAAATTTGAGCACGGAGGGGTTAATATGATCTTACCAGCAAAGGGAGAAGGTAACGGTGGATTTTTTATTCTTTAGGAGGACTGACCGAGTTGCCAGGGAGCAGTGCCCTAATTGGCAGCTCCTCCTCCGGTTGTAGTAATCAACAACCAATAAATGCGACAAACAACTTGGATAGTCAAATGCTCGTCCCTCTAATAGCTACTCAACGGACCCTGGTCAGGGAAAATAACAATCAATCGGGCAGGAGGGGAAATTTCCGCTTACTATACAGTACCTACTACTTAAGTTTATCTATGTGCGTGTTGAATATAACTCTTAGTACGTAAGAAACGAGGACAACTGAAAATGGGTTGACCCCGGAAAACGTCATCGTTGAACAGGATTACTTTTCAAGTGAAGAAAAGGACTTTTGTATTTGAAGTATTGGAAAGAAAAATTTAACCTACATACACCTCACAAAATGGTTCGATAAATCATATAAACTTCGTACAGACTAACTCATATTTGACTCAGATTCTTTCAAAAAATGTTTCAACTCAGATGTAAAGAGCTAGAGAGATGTCACCTCTTCGGCCTCGATCTTGCCTGCGAATCTTTTGTTTTCCACCGTTCAGTGAGGAGAAGCATCAAAGGTTTTTGGTGTACAGAGTGAGACATGCGTATCGACCGTCTTTCCTTTGAACTGCGGTAAAGATCTGGATAGTTCTTAGCTCTTGGGTTCTGTATTTTTACTCCTTAGTTTCTGTACGAAGAGCGGAGGTGAAAAATCAATGTAGGTCGGATATTCAAACAAGATATCAAAATATTTGCAAGCAGTGGTCGTCCTGTCGTGACGTGGTACAGCCTTCTGCGATGAGAGCTGCAAAACAGACGCTGTGGGATAGCACCGATCGAGGGGCGGGCGTTGTAGCCCCTGACTTCAGGTTCTCGGCTGACAGTAACTTGGCTGAGTCAGTTAAATTTGAATAAGTTTTATTAATACTTTAGACCAGCGTTTCCCAAACTTTAGTGGATAACGACCCAATTTGGAAGTTGGCCAATTTTTCGCGACCCTCCTCCGAAAAAAAGGAAAAGAAGTGCAGGAATTTTGTAAGACAGATTTTATCATGCAAACAACAAAGATAAGATATCGTTAAATGCACCGTGTATGGGTTTCCTTATATTTCATTCTAATAGATTCGCGTTTGTACGCTACAGAGTCGCTCTCTAGCGGCCTAATGAAATGCTGCGCGCTGATTGGTGTATGTAGACGAAAAGATGATCAGTGACAAAAGTTTTCTGCTGAAAAAAATGAAGTTGGGCTGATCTGAAAGGAAATGATAAGGGCTGACTCTTTAGTTCTCTTCAGTTTCCCATAAAAAAGAATATTGAAGATGCTACAGCTCATTTTACTTGTACATGTTTTTATGGTAAACATACCCTGATCATCTTTTCGTCCCCGACACCAGCGCACCTACAGGAGTGTCTGAACGCCAATAGCAAACAGCCACTCCTATTCAATAGCAGCCTAATAGTAACACAGTAGTGGTAGTCAGATTTTCTCGCGGCCCACCAAAGGGTGTCGCGACCCATAGTTTGGGAATCGCTGCTTTAGACAACACGTTACTTCTACGTTATTGAATTAATACAAAGAGCCATTAGGCTATTATGAGCACACGACACGACAAGATATGATCAAAAGTTAAGAATTTCAAAGTCCGACACCCGGACCGGAGTGCCATGGAGGTGCTTCTTCTGTTGATCGAAAAAGTGGAAGACGTTCTCGATGATCGCGATGAGATTATGAAATCTAAATGTTGATCCTGGTTCGGTCCCCTCGAGATTGGGGTTCTTCCAGATGAGATGATTCTTGTTTGTGGTATGACCATACGCGGCGATCTGGGGACTACGACGATGGATCGTCGGCGGAGTAGAGGAGATATACGTGTCTTGTTATTGAAGCTAATAATTTGGTAATTGGTTATCGTTCGATGGCCAATGGTTTGAGATGTGAAAGGCGTAATGAGTTTTGTTGGTGAAAAAGGTGTCAGTGGGAGATGATAATATACGCGTGCGGTCTGCGAGTTCTGAGAATTTGGAAGGCGCGTGTGAATGAGTCATCGGCGTCGAAAATGCGTCCGGTGGAATGTTTATAGCTGTCCGTGCGACCGGTAGTTTTGGGTGCAGGTACAATATCGTTAATTCGAAATAATTCTTCGTTTAGACGAAAGTGGTCAGACAATCGACTATATTATGACGTTAGGCGGATGGCGTGAGTGAAAGAAGCCTTTGGAATTCGCAAATGTGAATTTCGCCTCACGACACGTCCGTATCATGCTGCCCCTTGATGTGTCTCTGAAATACAAATACGTGAGAAAACATGGGCACATGAAATTTTCTTAATAGAACCCAAATTGAAAGAACCTTGGGGAGTGAAAGCAATAGTTCAGGGTTTGAAAATAAAATAGAAAACTGTGCACAATAGTACCCATGCTGATGTTTTTTCCGTTCTCATTTTATAGTTCTCGACCCTACGTCATCCTTTTCCGCTCACAGGGGCGGGCTTTGTAGCTTTATATGTTACCGTGGTCGCTGTGGGGTCAAATGGTAAAGTGCCCGCTTCGCAATCCTTGTGTCTCGGGCTCGAGTCCCATCAACGTTGCAAGACTAGTGATATTCGAATACTCCCACTAACATCCTAGCGAACACTGCGATTACAGTGTATCAACCGAGTTCGAAACATAGCGTGTCCTGTAACCCCCGCCAGTTCTCACGAACAAGGCATTACAATTGCAAAGCATGTTATTACTAGATCAGAAAGATTGGTACTGTGCGTGTGCATGTCGTTAACAGCTTACTCAACGTCATGGAATCGAGCCAATACCTTTTCAAGTCCCGAATCGCCTCTGCCCGCATACATACTTGGTATGATTTTAGACTTTCAACCCACGCATTGGTTCATCGGTTCTCATGCTTTACTACGTTTCCTACATGAATAATTGGAATAGGTCCTACCCTTGCAACAGCACCACCATGTTGCGAACGTGCAACTGACTTGTGTTATACTGACGTACGTTAGGTGTTGCATCGATATCTATGTTCTATACAGTTAGCCGAGTATATTCATTGTACGTCTTTGCACCGGGATGTCCTGGGAATTCGAATGCCAATTATCTGCGGAAACATGCTAATGCAAGGCTCTAGCAGTAATGACGTATCCAAGTGTACCAGTCTGCATAATTGCAGCGGCAAGGCGTTCGACGACCTGGCCAACTTCTGTTCTCTTCAGACCTCGTTATTACATCTACACAGAGGCGATGTACAGTTTTCGAATTCAGTTTTCGTTTAATATTCAAGTTTTTGCACGCTTCCATTTCGGAACACCTCTCCGGAGATTCTAAACTTACCAAATTAGAAATCTCGTTACGCGTGTACGAAAATGCTTCGTCGTAAGTTTCCAAATTTCGCGGACTCTTCGGATGCGTATTTGTATGTAGGCGGAGGTATTGTGTCATCGTATTATCCTGAGTCGCGATGCGGAAATGCGCCTGTGTGTTCCACTCAATTTGGTGCATGATGAACGTGATCGGTGCAAAAGTGTCGCACAAACACAGATCGGCGAACGTAACGGTGCACGGATGCGATTATTCGAAACGGATGAACGGGCTGAAGAAGCGGTTTTGGTACGCGGCGGCACGCTGTAGTGTGACGATGACACAGAGGTCACCTCTGGATAATCGCAATTATAGACAATTTCAACCGATTTCAAATCGGTACACATATTTTTGCGTCGCAAATCACACGCGTAATCCCTGCGAACGTGTTGCAGTCAGGATGTTGAAAAAACTTCGATCATCGTCAGGTTGAAGCACAGAGACGAAGATTCGCGAGTGAGTGAGGTGAAGATGGACAGATTTTCAGATACTTGCTTCCTCTCGTGCGTATAGCATAACTGCTCTTGCATGTACCTTATCTAATGGTCACGTGGTGAGTGAGGTAGCGATGCACTTACAACTATGAGAAGCATTTGAGAATCTGTCCATCTTCAGTTCATTTGAAAATTCGCATGATTCACCCCTCAAACTGCAAAATCACTCGAGTGGCAGAAATAAAGTTTTTAGAGGAAATTAAAAAAAAAAAAAAGTTATTCTTTATTCAAGGATGAAATAACGCATTGGTAATGCTATACATATGATAATGGAGAAATAACGGTTATGGAACACATCAGATAAGTTATTGTAATGATAACAATAATAGAAAAATTATAATGTAATAACGGATCGTGCATTATGTGATGCAATCAGTATGAAGAAAATCAGCAGTGTTTATCGCTCACTTTGGGCCTTTGGGCCATATAGAGTGGACTGATAAATCTACACGTAACCAGTGCATTAGAATTGGAAGAATATGATGGTGCTAAGATCGGCGATTGTGTATTCAATCTGGCACAAAAATCTTTCTGCGCCTGAGCAAACTTTCCATGCCGCCTGGCTACCTGGCAGCTGTTACAAACTAATCATTCCAAGATTTCAAAACGCGACACATTTATCAATGTACAAGTAATATGGATGTACTTGATGGGCAGCGTGAGCCAATGCGAGGGAGTCTGCACCAGCGCTGTAAGATGTTTGTTCCGGGTTGAATGCCCCATTGCCCGTCTTAGCACTGTCATCAGTCATCACTGTTACTAGATGTACGGATTTGCTTATACCTGTATGGACTTGTCCAATGTTCATGCACCATTATCAGTGCTGCTAGATGTACGGATTTCATACATCTAGCAACACTGATGACAGTGCTGAAATAAGCAATGGAGTATTCAATGTGGCGCAAAAATGTCACTGCGCAGGTGCACACTCCCTCGTACTGGCTCGAACTGCCAATCAGCACTTCTGTATTTGTACATCGATAATTATTCCGCGTTTTGAAATCTTGGACTTATCAGTTTGTTAAAGTTGTTGGGTGACGCGAATAGTTCGCCTTATGTGCAGAAAGATTTTTGTGCTAGATTGAATACACCATTATCTATCTGAGCACCATCATGTTCTTCCAATTCTGATGTATTGATTATATGTAGCTTTACCAGCAATACACCCTTTTGATTCTACATATAACAATTATATTATTATATAACATTTTGTACAATCCGTTATTCCATTCTGAATTTTCCATTACCGGTATCAGTGCAACAACATATCTAATGTTCCGTTTTACTGTTACTTCTCCGTTATAGTGTAACATTACCAATGCGTTATTTCATCCTTGAATAAACAATGACTTTTCTTTTTTACTTCCTCAAAAGGATATGTCCATACCTGTATAGACTTCTGAAATTAATCCATACTTATACGAAATTTTCTGCTGATTTGATGATTATACGGATACGTTTTGAAAAGTACAGATTTGCGTTATTGTAATTTTACAAACCATAAAAAAAATTTTTATTGGTGAAGAAACAAGAAATAAAAGTTGTGAATGCAAATTCAGTACAGTCATACTAGCAATAAGTGTCGCTAGTGTAGCATATACCAGGGTTAGACAAATCACATAATAAATGATCCGAATTATGGATCACGGATCTTCCACAAAAAAGATTCAGATCACGGATCCGAACAGAAATAATGATGCACAAGGTGTCTACAGATTTGGAAAATTTGGAAAGTTTGGAAAAAGTCAGGAAATTCAACAATATTTTTAAGAAGTTAAAAAAAAAAAGAACTCAGGGACATTTTTTTTTCGTCGTTCAATGTTACTTCAGCAGTCTGTATGTATATCTGTGAACACCTTCCTAATGCTTTCACCCAAAAATCAACTTCAAATTTCAGTTCATTTTAACCATAGCGTCTAGTAGTATAAACATGAATATATATACCTACTGTCTATACTGTAAAGGTTTAAAGAAGAGAAAAAAGAGTTTGGAAAAAGTCAGGAATTTATATTTTTCTATTCTTGTAGACACCGTGAATCTCCAACAATCTCCAACAAAGTCCTACAATCTCCTACAATCTCCAACAATCTCCAACAATTCCTACAATCTCCTACAATCTCCAACAATCTCCAACAATCTCCTACAATCTCCAACAATCTCCTAAATCTCCTACAATCTCCAACAATCTCCTAAAATTTCCAACAGTCTCCAACAATCATGCAGATCATGGATACCTGTAGTATAACAGATTCGGATTGCAAATCGAACCATTCTCAAAATCTCTGTCTTTCAGGGACGTACCGATAGAGGGGGCAACTTACCCCCTACCCTGTAGGAATTTTTCTCAGCAGTTGAGAAAATTTACCATTTCAGTCAGGCAAGCAGGCGAGCTGGAAAAATCCAACAAGTTGAAAGGGTTTATTTTTGCTTTGATACTTGGAAATTGAGTTGGGAAAACCCAACAAGTCAAAAGTTTTTCTTCTTTTGTTTTGATACTTGGGAATTTTAAGTTGAATCACTTGAAAAAATCCAACAAGTCGAAAGTTTTTTTCTTTCTATTTTGATACTTGGAAATTTTGAGTTGAATCAGTTAGGACTTTCACAATTTTTACCCCCACCCCCCTTGGACAAATTCTTCGATACGTCCCTGTTATCCTTCTTCATTGCTGTTTCTTAAAGCCGAAATTTATAGTACAGATATGAATTATCAAGTGATAGTGAATCTCGTAGTCGAGTGTGGGAAATTTATAAAGAACAAGGGAACTACTGTGACCGTGGGGAAACTCAAAATTTCCAATAAAACCAGAGAAGTCTGCTAAATTCCGTGTACGAATTTGTAGGATTTATTTTCTGTTACTTTTCTTTCCTATCAGTTCGAAATACATAACGTGATAAAATTGTCTAATAACACTTGCCGTCATATTCAACCAAGATTCATGTGCTTTTCACAGTCCACTGTTCTGTATGGTCTAAACTGTCCACCATTTAGCAAGTGTCATTATGTTACTCCACTTGATTTCATGTAATTTGTGTTGCCAAGCTACCATTGTACCACCCAACTTGATTTTGTAATTGCATTTATTTTACAATATCCAGGAGAAAGATACCTAGGATAAATGAAAGTTTAGTCCCTTTTTTAAAGCTATTTCTGATGCCCTGTTATCACAAAATCAAAAATGTAGAAAGCGGACAGCCAGTCTTCTGTTGTGATTGGATTTTGCTCTTTTGGTTTCTTATAAGTCCGTTTTCTCGAATACATTTTACGATTCAGGATATTTTGGCAATTATTATACTTCTTATGATTAGGTACCTACTAATTTCCGTATTTCGTACTTACATGTTTACAGGAGGACCGATGCAAACAATAATGTACGAGAAGGAGAGGGGAAGTGTAAAAGGCAAAAAGTCAGATAGAAATTCCTAAAAATCTTACTGTCAAATTGAAAGAAAAAAATCATCGAAGTCCTTACAGCCCTAATTTTGCTGATTGGCTATTGAATTTTGTCAAAAACTTCTCATAAATGCCGACTCGAAAAATTATAGGGAGGGGGGGAGGGTGGTCTCTTGTATATTCCTGATTTAATTTGTTAAGTGAGTTACTGCGGAAGACTGTTACAGTGTTCCACGTGTTTTAATTGGGAAATGTCATTTTCTATTTCAGTTGTAATTGGATTTGTTCGTTGATATTTTACTGAATCTGTTTTTATTACCAGAGACGTACCGAAAAGTTTTCTTGGGGTGGGGGGGGGGGGTTAAATTTGTGAAAGTTCCAACTGATTCAACTCAGAAATCCCAAGTATCAAAACAAAAAAAGAAAAAACGTTTGTTTTTCTTGATTTTTTTACCTGACTCAATTCAAAATTCCTTGAGTATCAAAGCTAAAGAAGAAAACCTGTTTGACATGTTGGGGTTTTCCAACTTCTTAACGCAATTTCCAAGTATCAGAGCAAAAAAAAAAATCCTAACTTGTTGGATTTTTCCAACTCGCGTGACTGAAATGGTAAATTTTTCGAACTGTTGAGTGAACTATTCCTACGGGGGGGGGGAGTACCCCCTATCTTCTATAGGTACGTCCGTGTTCGTTACTATTATCGTTGAAAATAAAATAATTTTTTTTTTTAATTTACCCGAAACATATTTTCTGATGTTTAAGAAGTACAGTTTATGCGAAAATACACACTCTAACATATAATAATTCTTGCATTTAATCTGTATAATTTGAAAAGTTATAATAACGTGTAACAGTTACAAAAATAAAACGAAATTATAAATTCATAACTGCATAATGGAACCGGTAAAAACAGAATATTGTAATTTAATGGAACGAACTAGTTCCATTATTTCATTCCTGGATTGTATTTCTGAAATCTCTCAAAAATGCAGTGCACTATTGGGATCTTTTCTGTCCCCACCAATTGATTGAAATAGAGTCTAGAGTTTTGGCAGCACTGCTATTTGAAGTTGAGCGATTTTGCAGTAAGGTAATTATTATCTAACTTGGATCAATTTTTTTGGACCTTCATATTCTTTTATCAAATGGCTGAAAATGATAATTCCTTCTATCGAAGGTTACATCCAGCATAAGACTCCTACGTATTAATAAAAATAGAAAAATGACTAATTTTTGAAGTGACTTCTAGTCATCCGTACGTGGGACCCATATTGCAAATGCGGACCTTTGAGTCCGCTCCGCGCAGAATACGTTCAATCACATCGCTGACAACTCAGCAACTGTATTCATGATGAAAGTAAACCAGTCCTCCCCACTACGTTCTACATCCGTTTTATACAGCCGGATTTCAGTCAATCACTTGGTGGAGCATATGGCGATGCACGCATGTCAAAATGGCTCCCGAAGCACGGCACCCGTGGCTCCGGAAACTACCCTTTCGAGTATCGCATCAGTGACTAGAGGGACGCATTGAGGCTGGCTCGAGCCCCAATTTCGCCTGTCCGCTTCGGATTCGCGCTGTCCTACCAGGATCACCATGGGATATCCTACTGACAGAGGCAACGCTTACCCTGCTTTAACCCGAAATTCGGGTGCACCATAGACGGACGCGCTTTTTTCCTTCATTCCTCACCTCCTCGTCTTGGTACGCATGGCGACACAGGAAGGTGGTGACGGTGGGAAGAGCCCTGTTGGGAGGTCCGCAGAGCTGTAGCAGCTCTAGGATGGTACAGAGTCATTGTATCCAGTGTAGGCCGAGCGTTGTTTGTCGGCCTTTGGCCTCGACCATTCTGTCTGCATATTCTTTTTGATAATGGTCGAGACAAAGACCAACACCCGGTTCCATCCAGTTCCACTCTTCAACATTTTCGGAACCAAGGTGTCTGGCGCGAGACCATCGATCACGCGGTTGTTCCTGTTGTCGCCAGGATCGATCACTATTACCGTTCCGCGCCTCTTCTGCTCCCAGGTCTCACACTCAAACAGGGTGTGCCAGGGGTTGTCCTCCGTTCCTCGATTATAGTGGGGCTCGGCGCTATCACAATCCGATTTAAGTAAGTGCCGAAGCACTCGTGGCCTCTCAGGACTTGGGTTAGGTGGAAGTTTAGCGCTCCATGGAGCCGGATTTCAGTGTTTTTCGAGGTTCTTTACGTTTCATCTTGTATCACGCATGATGAGAACAATTTTACGACTCCGGTCCATAGTACACTTATATTTATATGTACAAAAACGGGGCACAGCGCCATCACGCCTACTTCATTCTGACTCGGATTTTCGAAGAAGAGCGTAAACGAGTCCACTGATGCGCTTTCAGTACTATATCCTAGTTGAAAATTGTATTTTCAAAATCATTCGGTCAGCGATGGAAGGAAGTGTTGAGTTGGATTGTCTAGTATCAATAAGCAGGTATTAGTTTTGACGACGAAAATCTATAAAAAAATTACATTTTTCGAAAGTGGCTCTTCGGGAATTTTGCTATGTAGGGGATGTTCCCCTAGCACCATATAATGACAATAGACAGCGTATAGCATACCAAAAAGTTCAAATTTGTATACGATAGAGCCGAGCAGCTCATTCAGTTCATATTTCATTCGCTGCAGACTGCATTTTTCCAATATATCCATGTTCACAACATGAAACGGACAAGAAACGCTATCTGAATTCTTCACATTCTCTTTATCCGCTAGCGCTATTTGAATGCCTTGTACTCGATGTTGAACAAATATCCAAATTCGAAGTCCATCGTTCACCAGCACAAATTCAAATTCGACGCGACTATAACAGATAATGCAGCTGCTTAAAGCGCGGCACTTTTCTTCTCAGTGCGTGGGCACCCTGCCTGACCATGGAGTGTGAGCGGTCACCAACCCTCTCGAAAGCAGTTAAGAAGTACTCGAGTTGTGTTGAAACAGCAACGAGGATTTACATAATTCTTTTTTTTTTTTCGATACTTCAACAAGGCACACTTAGTATTAGTCTTAATTTAATTTGTATTTATTTATTTAAGGACTCGAAAGAAGGGTCTTTAATCTCTTTTTTCCCCCTTTTTTTGACCGGGGATTAGTCTTGTGGAATTATAGAAAAAGTTCTCAAGGTACTTAGAAGAAAGAATTTAATGCAGTTCTAATCGACGAAACAAATGTAATATGGTTGGAACCGAGAATTGAAGTGGAGAAGAGTCAAATATGATGCAAAATAAGGAACAATGTAGCGTAAGATGAGCTTCTGATCGCGGATTAACCATTTCTTGTTTTCTGGAACTGTTGAAACATCAGGTCGAACAGCGGAAATGATCTGCTTCTGTGTTGGGTGACTTAGTCGTCAGAAGTCATTTTCGTTCACGGACTTCCCAGATCGGTGGCGCGCTAGAATCGGGTCCTCCTCTCTTTCCGCACTCAAGGAAATAAGTCTTATCAATGTTAGGATACGCTGTATTTGCGCTGTACTTTCGAATAGAGAAATGCGCGTTTTCATTTCATCACCAATGCGTCCAAAATTTATTTTTAAAGCAAATTCAAACAAAAATCGGTAACTTATAGACGTTGAAGTAAAACTTAGGACAAGCTGAGAGTCGTTTGAAAATCACAATTTTACATTTTAATGAAGGCCTAAAATCTCAGTAACCCTAATGTTGATATGACTGCCAAAAACATCCGCCAGATGTTAGCTACTTCGCTGTTGAATCTTGGAAGTCCGATGAATCTGAGATTCATCATACTTCATATATCTCAACTATGTCATCTAATGTTGCGTCCACGCTGTGACTAATCAAAAGCGAATTGTGTCGATCGACTTGAGTCGAAAGAAAAGCCGCCTAAGTGTGGACGAGACGAAAGAGTCGCCTGAAAGTCGGAACTCGAATCGAATCGCGTCAAAGGCGTCCTAGGAAAAGTCGGTCCGGTCGAAGTCAATCGAATGGAATCGCCTCAGTGTGGACGTGTAATTAAGCCGAACTGAATCGATCGACTCCACTACTTGTAGTGTGGACGCACCTGACTGACGACTGACGATGGTTTCAACCTCTTCGTCAGGGGTTTATGTGGACACGTGACTAACCGCCGGTGTCGACAAGGTCAGTCGAACCGAACGGAGTCAATCGACTCCATTTGACCTATTGTGGATGCACCTTGACTTTCGAGTTTCAAAAACACGTGAACTATTGTCACTTTCAAGCAGTGGAACTGCCATAAAAATTCTGAAACCCGAAGCAGTATAGCAGTGTTAATGTTTGGTGGAGTGTATGGCAATGCACGCATGCCAGATTGGGTCCCCAGACACCGCACCCCTGGCTCCGGAAACTACCCTTTCGAGTATCGCATCAGTGTCCACAAAGGCAGTAACAGTGTAAACGGATCAGGATTTTTACTTCAGTCATTTTTATAAACCAGTATGTTCAAAAAATCGTAAATTTTTTTGAAAAGAAAGCTGTACGTTTTACGTCCGGCACGGGATAGCGGGACGACAACCTGCTAGCCGTACATTTCCGGCCCACGCCGGACATCTAGTAATACTGATCTGATTCAGTCTTCTCTGAGTCATAATGAGTTTCAATCTTAATGAGTCATGACCAGGGTGGTATCTGAGTAGGTCTCTTGAAAATCATTTTCCTCGCCTGGCAGTGTCGATCCTGGCAACTCTTATGACATCCTAATTTAAATTGATCGTTAACCGTTTCGACAGGTTTATTTGAAGAGCTTTTTTTCAAAGTGGTATAAGTCCGTTTTTGCCGTTGTGAGAAAATCGATAAAAACGGTTTGTACATCCCACAAAGGCGAAAATGATATGAATCGACAGTCAGGGATAGTACCAATCGAGTGTGAACAAAATTATAATTCTATGAGTTACGATCTTTCAAAATATTGTGAGAGGCCGCCAAAGTTGGTGACCTACCTGACCCAGGCCACTTTGGCGTAAAATACTACAGTAATTCAACAAAAATAATTAGGTAAGGTGTATGTTTTACTGTTATCAGCATTTGTATTAGCATTTTTAGGCCACTTTAGGAACTGTCTTTAACGTAAAATGCGCAGAGCATCAAACCTAACATAGACAGAGGGTTCAGACCACGACTGACTTCATCATATTTTCTACTAGACTACGTTGCTATTTCAGACAGGGCCTCCAAGAGCCGAACCGGGCCTGGGGGGGGGAAATCTGTGGGCCTACATTGAAATTATCTGCTCGTGAAAAAGCATATTGTCTATTTGATAATTATAATTTCTGTGACTCTGCACCCCCCCCCCCCAAAAAAAAAACCACCAAAGTACCCTTCCCCCTTCTCGGCGACTCTGATCTCAGAACCGCCGAAAATTGACTCGAATCACTTTGGAAGAAAGCTCTTCATTTTATAACAACGTGTCCTGACTAGTTACATTTCTATCGATGAATCAATAATTTCTTTCTTTTTTATACCATCAGCATTCTTAACCTTACCTCCACCTTACAACTTCTGGTATCGTTTTTTTTTCTCTCTTTTTTCCACACCAATGGCAAAGAAAGTGATTTCGTTACCTCAGCCCGAGTTTTTTTTTTTCTTTTCCATGTGCTTTGTCAGAGTATAAAGTTCAGTTTTTTTTTATTTTTGAATGTAAAAGTTTCGTAGTCTGGGTTTAAAAGTTTTGTTTTCGTTTTTCGGGAGACCTGTACAAGATATCGTGACATTGTGCAGTGCATCTCTAGTTTTTGGGAAGTCAAGGGACCACGTGGCCGTACTTCCTTAGAGGTACAGTTTCGCACAAAAGCTCAGGCTTTGGCGATTTTGCGAATCGTACTTTACTTCTGCGACTCCGAGATTTGAAGAACGTGTATTGCTATTTCAGAACATTTTGTTAACTGTTGACTTCTCCAACCGGTGCCGCGGTCGCGGAGGAAAGTTTGTTTTTCCAGGCTGTACGTCTTTTCTTTACTTCTTTATTAGTTTACTTATGATCATTGTACATATTTTCCGTAGAAAATTGGTATAATTAATGATGGTGGTAAGTTGAAATTTGCTAGCTTGTTTTCCGTCAATCTCAAGTCCTCTGCAGTGGAGTCGAGGGGATATGGACCCCCTTTAGGACTTTGTCAAATAGTGACTCTCCCCATTTGGTCAAGACCAGATGGCCACGCCATATTGGTTCATTATACCCACCCCTGTGACTCCTGCTCCGAGCTAGCTCGTGTCTAGGCCTGACTAATGAGTGTTTAGTCCTTGATCTCTCCTAAAAAAACAACACCAAACTTGGTTAAAGTACATTAACTTGCGTTTCATTCAAGTTCGGTTTGAGAAATATGAATGCGTTCACTTGGTTCCTTCAATTTTTTGACTTCTCTAATTTTTATTTTATTGATACTGATGGGCAGTTTTGTAGTGTATCCATTATCATCGTCTCCTCCCCCCCTGTTCTGACGCAGGCCCATTCGAGTCATTTCCGGAATAGAGGGTGAGGTGTCCCGGGGCCAATTCGGCGTGCGTGCATCGTCATATACCCCGCTATCATTGAGCATCGTTTGTCAAAAATCGCAAACAAATAAGTTTTGGGCATGCGCTTTGGTGTATGTAATATGTATACTACAAATATATTTCGTTATTGGTTCATTACTGATCAATAGGGCTATGCAAAACATGCGGATATTTGAGGTCAAATATGCCATATAATATGCAATTATTTATTGCAAAATATGTGGGCAAATATGCAATTTTGGGCAAAATTGGTGATCAACTATGCGAATTGAATATGGGTGTCATTTTGCAGGGATTTTCGAGCTGGATACTAATATTATATTATTTTCCTTTTTAAAGCCATTCTACCCCCCTCCCCCCCCCAAAGAAAAAAAGAAAAAAAAGAAGAAGATACATTTCATCTTTTATCAACCTAAAAGAGGAAAAATAAAATTAAAAAAGAGTAATAATTAAAGATTTAATAAATCATCATTCATCATTTATTAATTAATTTTCATGGAAAGGTTACGGTAACAAATACCACAAGTAATTTTCAAATTTTAACGTTTTAACAAAAGAAATACAGGTAAACAAGCAGTAAACGAGCAGGTGTTGAAGAAAAAAATAGAAAGACTTTTTTCCACCTTTTTTCTCACTCTTTTTTGTTATCTTTCAGCATTTATTTTCATTTTTTGGGTGGTTTTTGGCATGTGAGTTCGCTTGCAGTATTGCATCAGATCAGTGGTACCTTATCGCTAAAATATTTTCTTCGACGTTGAAGTTCAAAAAAAGTAAAAACGAGAAAAAACTGTAAAAAACTGCATAACTTTTGGCAAATATATGCGAATTTTTGTGTAAATATGTGCAAAAAATCGGCAAAACATGCGTTTTTGTGCATTTTCCTCCGAAATATGCAAAATGAAATGGGGCTCATTTTACAGGGAATTTTCTGAAACGGAAAACGTGCTAGGATATGTGGGTAAAAGAAGAACCAGGAAAAATATGTATTTACATGTTTTGCATAGCCCTACTGATCAATAATCGTCATTATAATTACAAATTGGTATGCAAATGATAAAAATGGATATGCTATGAAATTGTCCTTAGATATCGATGATATGTAATGTGAAACATTAATTATGACAATCGGGATTTTCTCAGCTGCTGATTCCAAATACTTACTACTTTTGATTTTCGATCTGACTCCAAAAACTGATATGAACTACAATTTTTTTTTAAGTTGATTGTTTATAGCGTTTAGTTTATCGTTCATTCGTTTAGTTTACCGAAGAAGATGAACTTTGAACGCGAACGCTCGTTCAGGAACGTGAACTTGCCTAAGTCTGGTTTTGACTATAATATCGTTCCATTGAGTCAGGATGATAAATGTATAAGAGCCTGGATCAGTCGCGTCGGAATGAGGGTAAGGTTCAGAGGTACAGTGTATCTCTGAACAAATGGGGGAGGGTAATAAGTATCATGTAAGCCTCCCCCCACCCCTAAAAAATCAAAACTATTCAACCAAGTTGACAAAAAGGCATCGCAAAAACGAGATTTTTTCGTTTGTTGACTCAGCTCTCAGAGACGAGAACTCTATTGTTTGCTCGTTCAAAGAAAAAAAAACAACAAAAAAGCTCCCAACTCTACTGGTTTGGATCAAGGTTGGAAGAAATTCGAATAAATCCGGATCCGAAAAAAACTGATTCAAATCACTTCGGGGATTGGATTTATGTCAGTGATTCGAATCTAATGAACGTTACGGATTTGTGAAATTTATTCGAATCTTTTTAGTGGATTCGTCAGATTCGTACTTTTTTATGTCTGTTTGTAAATCTCACACTGAAAGCCCATATTTTTCTTGGGAGGTGGGCGAAAAAGAGAAAAACCAAAAACGCGCTGAGAAAATATGAGTTTTGATTGAATTTTGAATTAATTACAATTGCGGATCCGAAAAAAATGGAAAATGACCCTAGAAAAGTTGATTTGGATACCGAAACCGGTCGATTCGTGGATTCGAATCCACAAATCTATTCCATTTATTCGAATCTGATTCGAATCACAGCAAACGTGAACCATTCTCAAATCATATTCGTATTCAAAAAAAAATTTTGTTACTTGTGGATTTGAATTCGAATCCAATTTTAGTGGATTCGTTTTCAACCTGGGTTTGAATTATAGTTTCGACAATTCCTAATGGAGTTTGAATGGTGGACGAGTAAGACGGATTCTAATAGAGCCGAAATAAGTCTTAATGCCTCCATCTCGTTAGAATGAGTTCTACCCTAGTGTGAACGAATCTTAACGAATTTTGGTACGAGCTGAATTTGTACTAATAAGAGCATGAATGAAACTACAAGTCGTAACTGTGTTGAATGAGTCTTAATTAGCAGAGTCCGAGTCAGGAGCTCACCAAAGAGATTCTGGGGAAGAAACAAACATTTTTTATCAGGGAAAGCGATTGAGAACCAAGAATTTTTTTTATCTGTGATACCTACCGTATGTTTAGCTTCTTTCGTCTGACGTATATCATAAGAACTAGCAAAAAAATTTTCCAACCGAGGGCCACTGATTTTTCAGATAAAGCCGTCGTCGTACCTTTGCGAAGATTCCATGCTTTTGGTAGGCCCTTGATTCGAGTGAATCAGGAAAGAATTTGAATGAATCCTTGATACACACCCTCGAAGTGAGTGGTACAGTTTGTTGAGTTCTGAAGAAGTTGAGACGAATTTGAACAAGTCAGAAATGAGCCGTACTGGGAATAAGAGTTTTCTGGACGTATTTTTTAATAAGTCTTGTAGTCCTGACTGCAGTCAGCTGATTTGAGAATAAGTTTCCAAATTTGTTTTCTAAGACAGTGAATTCACTGTCCCGTACGGTAACTGAGCCGAGTATGCTGATAATTTCACGAGATCACTATTTCTCAGTTACTCCTATAATTAGGCCAGTAATAAGTACTTATATTTTTGAGATCTGGGACCATTGTGCAGTACCTTGTTTATCTTTTATGGACTCGCCGAATACGATTGCTCCACCAGCTCTCTAAATTTGAAGTAATAATTTGAAATTCACATGACTTTTCTCCCTCCCCCTTAGAGATTAATTAGGGGATATTACCGCACCTAATATTCACCGTGACCTTACCAGTTAGTCCTGTACTCGTTTATTTGATGAATTCAACGTACTGATGGACGAATGTACAATTTTTGTTACAGAATCAATGCGTGGCGCATGTCGCTTCGTGTGGAAGTGCCGATTTTTCTGAGCTGAATAATTCTCCGAAGATACTCTGTTAAGGTAAATTAATTTTAATTTGCAACCCCCCTTCCCCGGTCAACCATTATAAAATTGAAATGAAAATTATCGATGTTCAATTTCTGTGAAATATTCGTATTAATTATTGTAGTAAATATTAAATGACGATGAAAATGGGTTCAAATTAGACTTGAGGCTTAGTTATACGTATCTAAGATTTTTGTTTTTCTGAATCTCCACCGCTCTGAACTTAGTGAACCATCATTTCATTTCATTTCAGCTGAGAGTAATGTTGCAGAGCTCTGTTCCGTAGTGGTCTAAGTCGTCAGGGGACTATGGATTTTCTCTCAGCTTTGTCACTCATATTTAATTAAAAATGATAAAATGATAAAATCTGGCCAAAAATTACCAAAAATAATCAGAACAATTAGAAGCTGCTAGAAATATTCGAATCTAAACTCAATTAAATTTGACGGCCCAATTTCAATCTGATTTTTTCCGAAGTTATCTTTTGCTTTTTATTTCCTTCTCACTGCTGAATTTTTTTTATTTCTTATTTTTGACATTTCCATGTCCTTGCTTGCGAATTTGAGCCTAGAAAATAGAAGAAACTTGGCAAAACTAATATTTTTAAGGGATATTCTCAACAATAGAATATTATGTCCCACGATTTTGGCAAGTATTCGGTTTAGGGTTCCTTCCATTAATGGAAAAAATTCAGAATTATTTGATGTGGGGAGGGGGGGGGGTATTTCATCATCAGTGATATAGAAAACCCTTACCTTGTATAATAATGTTGGTTGTAGTGACCCGTCGGTTGATTTATTCTAAATGTCTAGAAGCCACTAGAAGCCAGTACATCGGCTCTGTTAGCAGGGTACTGCAAGAGATGTAGGGTGGAGGCCCGTTTTCCTTGTGGTGCTCCCATGCGCATTTAAGGTTATCTGGTATTCTCGTACACTCCTTGGCTATTAAACTCATCAGTTTCTGGGCCCCTCGGTGTTGACCTTGGACCCTCTCCGCTGCCAATCCCATATCTGTTCCGGTGCCAACCTCTCCCCCTCTATAGTTTTGTTTTTATTTTATTATATATTTTTTAAAACTTTTTTTTTAGTTTTTGTTTTTATTTTTTTATTTTATATTCTGTACTGTCCCTCACCATTATTGGGGAACCTGTCGGGAGGGACATAAATAATAATAATAAATAAATAAATAAACGAAACTCGGCCCTTCGGGCCTCGCAAGGGGCTCTGCCCTTGGACCCCCGGTCTATTTTGTTTTGAGCTTATAGTTAAAATATAAAGAACATGGAACATGCTTTAAATACTTTTTATTTTATGTTAGATATTTTTAGGATCTGTAAATAAAATATACTTTATTGATAATAACTGAAGACAAACTCGACATTTGAACCAATTTTATGTCGTCATTATTAGCCGAACGTTTTTATAAAAAACGTTAACTTGATGGCCACTATTGGTAATAATATTAAATACATAAATTTCCATGGAAATTCCTATGAAGAACACGGGCTGTAATTTTCGTTACGAAATTTCGTGACGTTTTCTGGCAGTTAGCTCATGAGTCATGACTAAAGCATGTTCCATGCTAAAAACCGTTACTTTTTGAGCATTACTTCTGAGACGAGAATCGAAATCAAGAAAACCCATGGCTACCGATCTCCGCATTACGTATTTCCATAGAAATTTATTTTTCTTCCAGCCATGTGCTCATTGATCATGATTTTAGATGGCGTGCTGTTGCTGCGCGACGGCAGTCTTCAGCCGTGTTGTTGCTGCGCGACTACAGTCTGCAGCCGTGTTGTTAATAGAAATTTCCATGGGAACTTTTTTATTAGGGTATGATCAAGTCGAATTATTTAATTTCTTCGTTGTCCTTTTTTTCTTCTTCTTTTCAATCTGAGTATCGTATACGTTTCACTACCGATATTACTGGTAAGTCGATATTAAACTTGAGACATGAAAATGCTCTCCCGTGGTTGCAGATCCGGTCTGCGACATGTTTTTGTATGATCTGAGTCATTTCAAAATCAAAGTGAAGATTGGGTCAAAAGGAAAGTCCTGGATTTGATTTGAAATCCTTGTGGGTTAACACTGGCTGAACTTTCAAAAAGTTCAACTAAGGGAAGTCTTTTGCACTTTTTAATTAGTAGTTCGCAGGCTTTAAACCTCATTTTCGGGCGCCGATTCCAGCTAAGCGTCCTAGAGTCTTAGCCTCTCTGACCTCTTATGTAATCCGGCTCTAAACTCGAATTCGTTCTTCTTTTTGCTCTAGTTTGTTATTCCTATCATCATACAACTACAAAAGTAGCTTGAAAGTCTCGGCGGTGTACCTTGTAATTTCGGGGAAATTCTTGAGGGTGTACTGCGGATAAAGCGTACACCACGCGAATACTCTTCAGGATTTGTTACAGCTGTTTCAGGGTGTAATTTGGCGTTCTCCACCGATTGCGAATCATTTTATGAGAATTACCTGTTTAAGGTTACTCGAATTCCGCCGACTGCGTTGCGCTCTTTTTTCCCTTTTCTCCTCCTCGGCCATTAATTTTCGTCGTCAGATCATATCCGATTAGATTTAAAAAAGAGAACAAAAGGAAGAAAAACGTTTCTGATTAATACGTAGTTTTATACGTGTGTCCGTGCCTCGTCCACCTACCTTACGTAAAAATGAAAGAATGAGAAAAATAAGTCGAAGAAAACAATTTATCCGGCCGGAAGGAGAATAGAAGTATAAAGAGAGATAACTGCTGGACGTATAGTCTGGAAAATTAATTGAAAAAAATAATGAAAAAAGTTAATGAAGCTTTACCTATACGCTGATATACGTTGTGTTACTGTCTTTTGGCGGTTAGTGTTTCTCAAAATATATACTCGTACTTGCCGCCCTCGATGCACGCTCAGTAAAAAGACCGGATGGACACGGGGAATGGGCGGAAATGATCAAAATCTCGTCAGAATAAAGAAGCATGATTTTAAACTAGAAATTCAAAAGCAGGCTCGCGTCATTGAAATTTGAACAAAAAAAACAACGATTTCGCCAACTCCAATAAATTTGAACTTAGAACTAGACAAAATTCTGAATCGAGCCGGAAAAACGCATTATTTGTACATAATATACAAAAGAATCAAACTGCAAT
Source organism: Acanthococcus lagerstroemiae (assembly GCA_031841125.1). Classification (NCBI taxonomy): domain Eukaryota; kingdom Metazoa; phylum Arthropoda; class Insecta; order Hemiptera; family Eriococcidae; genus Acanthococcus; species Acanthococcus lagerstroemiae. The sequence continues at coordinate 33,187,857 of CM063108.1, read as the reverse complement.
TTTTTTCGCATATCAGTAGCGAGTGAAATTTATTACGAAATAAATTAAGGAACCTACATTCTTATTTTCAAATCGGAAACAAGTTGACGTCGTTTTGCCTTCTGATTTTTTTTTTTTGTATCATTGTCTTCCTGTTTTAGTTTTTCTATATATACGTTTCACATCCAGCATTATTAATCTTTCCTCTTTACCGCCTTCGTATATTTTTTCTTATTGTTTTCCCTGTTTTGATTTATGTTTATTAGACGTAAGCTTTCGTTGTCTAGTTTATTATTTCTGCTCGTTCGTTGATTTATTTTCTATTTTCGGAATTCCGACTCCAAAAACGGCGGGCCGGCATTCGTGCGAAACATTCTCGAACGCGGAGTGTTATTTCGCCGTCGCAATTTGGGCACCCAATCAGGGTAATTACTTGTCGTATGCTTGGGCAGGATGAATCAAGTCTGGGCGAGATTTCAAAGAAGTGAGATTGATGCACGTGACTACATTTCACACATGTCGATGACTAACCTGGCTTCGCGAAACAGTTGGACCCATTTCAGCTTGATCTGGGCTTTCTTGTATTCACAGAAGCTCGCTCTAGTTGCCCAGAAAAGCCAAATTTCCAAATTTCTGTACGAAATATCTCTTGTACTGTTTTCCTTTTTCGTGAAGAACCGATACCTGCAATATTTAGAATTGACGTAAAGTAGTGGACCGATACCTTTCTCCAGCGGAGAATGTACCTGTAGACCTGTAACCTACCTGGCATACTCTACGTACATCAACTCAAAAACAGGCAGCCTCCTCAAAGTCGTCATTCCACAAAATCGGCGGCCGTATCCCATAACGCTGGACCGACCGCGATGTTTTGCTGTGAAATTAGGTACCTAAATTCAAATTATCAGCTTACCTCTTATTATGTATACTAGTATGTAATTTAGCCCAGAAATTCCCATTTAATTACATCTTACAACGAACATTCTTCGGTCTTCGATTGTATTTAATTACGATGAAAGATATAACGGGATGCGAAAATGGATCGGGGGAAAACAGGGAAGAACATTTAGAAGATTTGGTTTTTCGATATCACAGACGCCTTACATGGCACGGTGCTCTTAATTAGAGTTACATGGGAGGAGGAAGATGCCGTGCAATTTGTGGTGCTTATGGACCGCGACAATCGAGTTGCGTCGAAACCACGAACAGTAACTTACTTCTAGGGGAAAATTGAACCAGTAGTCATGGTCAAAGTTTCGAGAGCCCTGATCTCGTGAGCCCTCTGTATCGGAGTCGTAAAAGCATCTGAAAACTTGAATAGAATCGTGGTATAAAATCTAAATGAGTTATAACAGAGTTAAAATTCGTCTTATCAAGGTTTAAGCCAAGTTCAAACTAGCGAATAAGCAGGGTGATCACTTGGTCATTTTCTCCGATTTTAAGTCATCTAAGGTGTTGTTTTGGTCATTCCCCCCCTAAAATTTTCACACAAGTCATTTTTGGAGAAGTTTCTCTTTCAAATTCTGGCAATAATTCTGCTGATTATGAAGAAAATTATTTTTTTACTGTATTTAGTGCTTCTGCTGTGCCGTGTAAATAAAATTGATGTTCAATTTTTCGGCAAATTGCAGCAAAAATTTTCAGTGCAATTCTAGCTGGTCGGTTATGTCCAAGAAGGACAATGACTGAATATTATAATTAATATTAGGTGTGCGGGTATAACTGGCAAACCGACAAGAAAATCAAATTTTGTGTCACTCCTTATTTATCATCATTTCTACAAAAATTTAAGCTTTCTGTGATGAGGAGGGTTGAAAATATATGATAACGAGTAGCGCGTAAAGAGAAATGCGCAATGAAGAAGGAGAAAATTTCAAATGGTCTCCAATTCTGGTCATTTTTTAGTCAATTTTTCAAATTTAATAAAGTCATTTTCTCTTCTTTTTTTTCTGGAATTTCGAGTGGTCGCCCTGAATGAGTTGCGACTAGTCTTGAGTGCTAGCACTCGGGAATGCGTTTTAAAATAAGGAAAATGAATTATGAAAGAATCTCTGATTGAGTCATAAGGCTAAACGAGACCTAAGAAAGCCTTAAGAAATCCTATAGTCTGAATAAGTCTGGATGAGGAGTCCTGTGAGGGAGTGGGACTCGTGTTGAATGAGTTGTAATTGTTCCAATGAATGTTGAACGTAGGACCCCGAAGCTGGAGCTCAAAGCTCCGAAGCCAACCCGACCACTTTCGAGGGAGCTAGAACCCGGAAAAATTGCTGGAGCCGAAGTCGGAGCGAGAGCCCAAATCAGATTATTTGTATGAACGGGAGCCCAGAAAAAATTATTCTCTAGAGCCAGAGTCAATTCGAGAATTTTATTGGAACCGGAGGAAATTTCTGACTTCACGTCTACCTTTAGTTTTAGGTCCTCAATGCGTTCTCCTGCTCTCACTCGTGACCTCTCCTCGCATCCTCTGACCCTTCCTCCTCCCTTTAAAAATGACCGAAGCTGGAGCAAAAATTATATTTTCTGTCTAGCCGGATGAAAAGTATTTGTCGGAGCTCTAAAAAAATGATTTACTGTAGCCGGAGCCAATTTCAAGAAAACCGAAGCTAAATTCAGAGTTTTCCGGAGCCGGCCTCAGCTCTGAGTGCTCAGGTCTTAATGCCGACTCTCGGCCCCTGCTTAAAAGAATCTAAATGAAGTCCAAATGAACTTTAACCATGCTAGAGAGTCCGAAACAATTTGAACAACTCGTTACAGAGTCTGAATTGAGGACAGATTGCCTCCCCTCTTCTCCCCCCTGCAACTATTTTAGGCAAATCTTCGCCATGTGATTAGGATCAGTTGGCAAAATTGAACCGGGTTTTTTCAATTAAAATTTGGGTATAGTTGGCAAAACCTACTCAATCAGTTGTAATTCTTTTCAAGTTTTGCTTCCCCCCCCCCAAAAAAAAAAATTATTATTTTGCTAAATCACTGGTCTGAATGAGACTGAAGTTGTCCTGCTCAGGCAATAGTCTGAATAGGTCTCAAATGAGTTTAATAAAGTTATGATAACGTAATATCTTGAGGGAATCTAAAAGAGCTTAAATTAGTCTTAGACTTAACAGAATCGAGAATTAGTCGTGACAAGTTAGGGTGTTCTAAGAGAAGCTGAGTGAATTTCAATTTCAGCCAGGTGCCCCTTGTGTGGAAAAACAACGAAAAAAACGCGAAAAAACAGAAGAAAATAACGCCCCCGAGATGTAATCCTAGATCCGCGTCTATCATTTTCGTGAACCCCCCAAGATGCAATCCTAGATCCGCCCCAGTCCCAATCATTTGAGTGACTCCTGAAGAGTTTTAATAAAACCGTGGCGTATCGAACCAACTTTATTTAGAGAAGAGGGGGGGGATCACAGTAGGAAAAATGTTTCGATCCTGAAACCAAATTTCGAAACTGAACGATTCCAGTATGAATAAGCTAAGCAAAAGGAATCAGGGAAAAATGATTTTCGTTTTTATAATATTGTAATAGCTTTCTCTGTTTGAAGGTTATGTTCGTCAAGTGATGGAAATGTCTGGAAGAGCCTCCTCCGGCTTATTTTGTAGATTTTTCTGTTAGGAGGCTCGGGAAACCTCAGTGACTGATGCAAGGCGTGGAGGTTTTACGAATAACTGTCTGAAATGTCGAATAAATGTATGCGTAAAATCTGTCCAGTTTCGTCGAATGACTGCTGAATTGGCCAAAATTGCCGAACAATTACACGGTCTGGAAGTTGTCCCCTTAGCTTGGTAAGCTTTTGCCACCTGCCTCTGTGAACTACTGACAATCTGGCATCTTTCAGTTAGCCTTTTAAAATACGAAAAGAAATTCAGTCATAAGCTTTAGATTGGTGTTCATAGAGGAAAGGTATTTCTAAAACGTGTAGAGGTTCAGGAGACTTATAAAAATTGTGACTGAAAAGAACGTTTTCATTTTTCTGCGTATCTGTGATATCAGTGTCGTGTCTTTAACGCTTTACGTCTTCTCAAATGTTGTAAGTGACTGTCTCATACTTTTTGAAGACTTCATCTTGTCTTTCTGTACACTAGAAACACCACAGCTGAGCCGAGAGCAAAGAAGTCGGATTGGGTGCACCTAAATTCATACTACTGAGAGTCTGTAAGCTTTGAGAACGGGCAGTAAGAGAGATACGATTGATGGCAATGGCATGTTCACCAATTCACCAGTGAGCAAAATCAAATTCAGTGGCGAAATTCCTTAGTGTAATCCAACAGAAATATTGTCTCATCTCCTGTCCTAAATCGCGGTTATTGATCCTTCCTGGATGGTTAGCCTTTTTCCTGTGCGGTATTGGTGCGTATTTCTTTAACCTTATATTCAGCGCTACCCGTCTCTTAGTATCTCCTCGGGGTGAAACGTTACAGTGGTACGAGAGTAGAGTGGAACCTAGAAGAAGTTCGACCATATTCTTCATCCAACTGGTCACGGTTAAAAAAGTTGCTGACCGACTTTGCCAGGCAAACTTCAAATAGTTTGCCAAAACGCAAGCGGGTTAAATTGATCATGTTGGCGAGAATATTGACTCCTGAAGGGAGGCTCTTGATGTATTCTTTTAGCTTGCAGAATCTGCCTGGCGAAAAACAGTTGGCAGGTGAATGGCTGACATGTAGGGGTGCACCGAGAAGGGTACGGGGAAGTCCTGCAAACGATTTCATCAACTGGAAAGTTTGGGAAAATCGTCCCTTGGTTGGTGAAATATAAAAAAGTTATTTTTAAATTATTATTGTTATTATTATTTTGTATTACAACTACTATAAAGTACATATCTGGTATTAATGATATAGGAAAGTAAACTGGCTATGTACACAGTAATAGTGGCGTAGCCAGGATTTACTTAGGGGGGGGGGAGCAAAGTAAGATTTTTAAGGGAAAAAAAGTCGAATATTGAGGTATTTTTCCAAAATCACAGATATTGGAGAACTATTTTATGAAAATGAAGGTAAAATTACTGCTCGAACAAAAATTTGTCGAAAAAACGTGTTTTAAAGGCGAAAAATTGCTCATGTTTTGTATATTCTACATTCAATTTCAGGTGCTTGGGGGGGGGGCGTTCGCCTCCTCCCCCTAGCTACGCCATTGTACAGCAAGTAAGAAATGGTTTGTTGTGAAGTTAGAACGAGGTTTTAAAACATTAGACGGGGTCGCTTAAAGCGACATCCATTTTTCGAATTATCAAGTATTGAAAGGACAGCAGTATTACTCGTAATGTGTGCCTGCAATCTTTTTCAAAATTTACACTGCATCGCTCTATTTCATGTTGGACTGTGGGGATGAGTAGATCTCGGTGTATATCTTCGAGCTGCCACAATACTGCATCAAATGACTTTCTACCTACGTTGCACTTCTTGGGGATTGGAGTTGCTAGCCGTTCCCCAGAGTGGCAGTCCGTTTGTCCGTATTGACTTGAGTACTGCTTCGTATACCAGTCGCTTATTTTCCAAGGAAAGTATAGAATGTGGGCCTGAAAGCCGGTAGTAGAACTTTAATCGTTTTTTAATTGTCTCACTCTTGGCCTGGATATAATGAGACCACATCAGGTGGTGATCTGTGTGTAGCCCTGGTACTTGAAAACACTCATTTGAGGCATAGGTACTTTTTTTGATGTAATAAGTATCGAATCTGAGTGGTGTAAACTGAAATTGATGTGGACTGATTTTGTTGGATTGATCAGGATCTTCCGTGTAGCCAACCATTCCCGTACCTTGTCAAAATGCTTCCGGACTGCTCGTGTTGTTTCCGCTTGGTTGGTAGAGGTGGATAGTAGGGCAGTATCATCTGCAAATACTTGATTAGTAACTGCATGAAAAACTGGGATGTAAACAGGACGTACAGCTCAAGCTCCAGGACGCTAAATCTAAAAAGTTTTGACTTTTTTCGCTTTTTAATTTCAAAAATTTCCTTCAGCTGAAAAAATTGGACTCCCTCAAATGAGTATTGCAGGTATGTACCTGATGTCGGCTCGCTGTGCAAGGGATTCGGCATTTACACCGAGTGGTGCCCAATATGAAGAAATTCATTATTTTTGGCTAAAAAATCCGTCAAAGATTCGAGTGAATGCTATGAGGCTAGTGAGCAGCCACGTTTGATTGGACTTAAGTGAGTCGTTTATACACCTATACTGTTCGTGAGGTGCGATATTGCTGCAGTGTGCCAGGACTAGAATTGGTTCATTTGTACGGTGGGTCGGTGGTCGGTGGGTATACAAGGTTGGTTTTCACGACTCTGACAGCGAGTCTAAGTAAAAACTTCTCTCTCTTTTTCTCGTTTTGTGTCTTTCTTTCGTTCGCCAAATAATAAGAAAAAGGAAAAAGTATTACCCGCGATAGCCAATAATTTCACGCTCGCTGCACCGAGGGATACAGAAAAATAATGTATTTCGAAATGCCAATCTTTCAGTCGCACCTGTGTTGCCCGATGCGGACGGTGTGAAGGGTGGCGCACGGGGGGGGGGCGCACCGGGCGGCGGTACTTTGAAAGAAGCGAAATTCACTTCTGTCATAACTCCCGAACGTTTGCACGAGCGAAATTAATCCATCGCAGCATCGGTTCGTTTTTTTTTCTTTTCTCTTTTCTCTTCGTCAACTCACTGGATAGGACCGCTGGCCGCGGTAATTAAAATTATTTTCGCGTATTGCAGTAATTAACCCGCGTACGGCTGTTTTCTCTCTCTCTCCCCCCCCCATTTTCTTTAATTAATCAGTTCGGGAAACAGGGTTAAGGGCTGATTGTAAATTGACTGATCATTAATGACGAATGTTTGTGTATGTGTTCGCCTTCACAAAGTATAGAATAATTTTTTGTAAGTGAAGGTGGGGTAAATGGTACGGAGGGTTACCTTGTGGGCTGTAAAGCTTAACGAATACCAAGTTGAGCGTAAATTTCAGTGATTTATGTTTCTCAAGTCTTCTTTTTTTTTTCGATTTATTTGATTATCGTTTTCACATGCCGCAGCTGTTGGTGCTTGTAAATGAGATAATATTTGGTTTTTCTGTTTGGTAATTAAACGGAATATTGCAACCGTTGAATGTTATTGAAATTTGATCGTACATTCTGTCGGCAAATTGTAAGAACTAGGTAAGTGAGAAATACCCAGCATTCCTGGTATAAGAATGTCCCTTAAACCCCTTCTAGCCCATAATCAGAGGAATTCTGAAGGTACATTTCGATTACAGCCAAATACACGCAAGAGAAAAATTACCACATATTTCACCCAGTGCCCTTCCGTTTGGAAAATTTGCCTTTTGAACCCATGCTTGCACTTTTTACTGCATCATTTTACGTGAAATAGCTATCATCAAAATTTCAGTTTTTTAACTCAAATTAAACTCATTGTTGTTAGCCAATGATTGAATTAATAAATCAATCAACATTTAACCAAAACAATGAAAACAAACTAACAAATAAAGCAAGTGAAGCGAACAAAGCGAACGAAGTGAACAAAGCAAATAAGGCGAGCAAATTAAGCAAATGAACAAAGCGATTGAACAAACGCTTAATAAGTCAACCAAATGGACAAAGCGAACAAATGGATAAAGCGGACAACTAAATTAACAAAGCAAACAAACGAACAATCTGAGCAAACCAACAAAGTGAGCAAAGGAAGCGAATGAACGAACAACCAAAGCGAACAAATGGAGCAAACAACTAAAAGTGAAGGAACGCAAAGCGAATGAACGAAACAAATGTAATGAACTTACAAATAAACAAACAAACTAATAAACTAACGAAGAAAGGAACTAGCAAAATACAACGCTAAATTACAGAAACAGCAAGAAATTAGGCAGAAAGTTAAAAAATAAACAAACAAAAACATCATGGCGATCGCATGAGCAATTTTGTATGCCTGAAATATGTACACACGAAGTATCTGGACAAACATTTCCCTACTGGTTTAAACTTACGATTTTTTTCGAATTCGTCTATGAGTGTTAAGGGATCTTGAATAGTCGTCTAGAATTTTGACGAGCACTTGTTCTGTTTCGACTTTCAACGAGTCTTTTTAGGTTTTTCGGTCTCGATAAGTATTTTTGAGTGTTTTAAATTGCCACTTTTTAGTGTCCTTAAGTTTTGACTATAATACCTGCATACCTCGTAGTCTTTTCAAATCGTGGATAGTCTTTCGAATCTCCATGAGCCTTGTCAAATCGTTCACTCAATGAGTTGAGTACATTTTGAGTAAACCAATGTCAGTTTTTACAAGTCTCTAAGCTTGTCTTTTCGAATCTTGAAAGATCTTCTGCTGGCCCAAATGCTTCAACAGTCTTTTTCTGACTCTAATAAGTACTTTTCAAATCCTGCAGGTTTTTTTCGAGGCTTGAGCGAAACTTAACTGATCTTGAAAGCTGTTTCGAATTCCGAGCTCATAGGGGTAATTAGGTGATGGCATGGCGTAGTTCTTCCTATAAATTTTGATGACAAATAGGTACTCAGATTATGTAGAGAGTAATATAAAGGCATACAAATTCTCAAGTAAAGCAATTGAAAATGTTTTGATGTTATTTCAATAACTGAAAGCCCCCTCCCCCATTGTACAAGGTTGTTTCCGCTTATGCCTGAGATTATTCAAGGCTTGAATGTCTTAATGAATCTTGAAGTACATATTAATCAGTCTCAAGTTTCAGTGAGCTTTTTCGAGTCCTAGATTTTTTCCATTTGTAAGGTCTTCTCGAGTCGTGAAATAATCTATATTCTTGAATGACCTTCTCTAGACCTGAATATTATGTTACGAAGAGCTGTCTGATCTTGATGAATCTTGACCCGTCTTTTTTTAATCATACCTTTGAGCAAATCTTCTCATACGTATGAATATTTTCTCGAATCTTAAAAAAACTGATCTCTCCTTTATCGAAAAAAATTCCGAGGCCTTTGAGATGGGCAGAGAAGCTAGACAGACAGAAAATATGCTGGCAGATGAAAGGAATCGACACCCGACAGTGAACTTGTTCGTGTCGACGAGAAGGTTGGGTCACAAAGTGACCAGAGCAAATCCTTCTAGAAAACTGGAGTTTTCAATCCGGGTGCCCTATTCCGGAAAAGTCAAAGAATTTTAAAATTCTGAAAAAGCCAGGAAAAAGTTACGGATATTAGGAAACTGGAAATAATGGAAAAGACAGTCCCTGAAATGAAAAGCCTTAAGGATCGTACATGCCCAGTTTGGTTTACAGGCGAGATTATTACTAAATTAAAAAAAATCATGGATTCATAGAGCATAGAAAAAAAAAAACTGATTGTGTTCCGTAGGAAAGAAGTAAAAACTCTGATAAAACCGGCCTCTTTTCTAATTTTGCTCTCAACCCGAGCCCTGGAAATCTGCCCTTTAGAGCATTACCTCAGAGACGTCGGGAGGCTGCTAGAGCTGTCTTAGCCCTCTTCTCTTCTTGCTGAAAAACAAGCCTAGGTCGAAATGCAGTGAGTTGCTACGTGGACTCGGACCCGGGACCTCGAGACCTCCGGATTCCGATACCAGCGCGTTATCCACTCGGCTAACCAGACCTGGAAACAATACAAATTAAAGATGGAAGCAAATGTTCAAACAGACCCTAAACAATTCTGGAGGAGTGAGAAAGGAATATCCATTTCTGCGGATCGCACATACACTTCTGGGTTGCTAATGCATTCTCTACACACTTTGCCAGTATTTACAAACATGGGATGGGATAGGCAGCTTCTAGCCAAATTTCTCCCGGGGACGGCTTGGTGGAGGTTGATTGCTTTACTATGCAAGATATCGAGACAGCTTTGAAATGTCTCAAGCCCAGGACATTTTTTAGGCCCGATGGTATTCCGTGCGCATGTGGAGGGCTCCTTGTTGCACCCTTAACCCATCTTTGTAATACATTTATTGAAACCAGTTCATTCCCTTCCATATGGAAAGTATCAAAAGTAGTCTCTTACATAAATCCGGTGTGGTACGAGTATATGATATTGCTGACTAAAATAGGCCTATTTTACTGATATCTCTGCCTAGTAAGATCTTTGAAATGGTTCTGTATGCCAAATTGTATACAAACAAGGCGATAAATATCTGTCTCCTTATCAACATTGCTTTAGAAGAGGTTTTCTACAGACTAATCTACTAAACCTTACCTATGATTTATATGAATGCTTGTATAAGGGTGATCTAATTGACACAGTTTATACTGATACAGTCAATTATCAGATATTACTGGGCTTATTGCACAATTTTGGCTTCTCTCACAATTTGCGGTTACTTCTCCAATCGTACCTTAGTAATTCAGGTTCAGTTTGTGGAATATTGTCGGGCTTGCTCCGCATCCTGTGTGTGTCCCGCAAAGATCAGTATTATGATGTGGTGGTTGAAATTCATAACTCAAACATACTACTCATGTATGCTGATAACATCAAAATATACAGATCTATGCTGTCCGAAAATCACTGTAATATGCTGCAAGCAGACCTCAGTAGGCTGGTCGCAAGGAATGATAGTTATGTACTTCCCTTAAATAGTTCAAAATGTGTGGCGATAAGTTTTACTCGTAAGAAAAATCCACTTCATTATGGTTATGCAATAAAGAGGTCAGGATTAAGACGGGTCCATCGGGTGAAGGATCTTGGTGTACTTATTGATACAAAACTTCTCTATAACAAACATTTGGATTATATTAGCCTGAAATGCAGGAAAATATTGGGATTGCTAATGCGCAATGGCAAAAACTGTTCAAAGATAGAAACTTCGAACTTGATATACATCTCCTGAGTACCACCGTTCTTGGAATATTCACCTCTAATTTGGGACTTTGTCACGAAAAAAGGGAAGGATTAAATTTAAAAAGTTCAAAAAAAGTTTCTCAAGTATTTATATTCTCGAACTTTCTCTTACTACCTCACAGGTATCGACTGTTATAAGCTGTTAGTTGGATTTGAAATACTTAGTCTTGAAAATATACGCACATTGTCAGAAATGCTGTTCCTGTGGGATCTGTGACGAGGTAGAGGAATAAAAGTGCCCTCTTTTCATTCTCGAAGTAATGACCTGTTTTCTCTTCTTCCAGCATGGCTTCACCGAATGTTAACATTTAGAACATATAATATCTTGGCACAGCGTAGTGCGAAATTAGATACCTTTTTTATGGGCAGGGACGAGTACAGGGGCGCCGTAGTGAAGGCATTGTCCACAGACTAGTTGCCCGTCGGCTACTTCCTTCTCCCAACTCATTAATGGTCCCTATTCAAATTATTATTATTATTATTGTTATTCGGTTTTTGTTTTTGTTTTTTCTCTCTCTTCGTTTGTACCTTTTTTAAAATAATATGTGTACTTTGTATTTTTCATCAAGTCCCCACCTACCTTGACTTTACGTGTGTAACGCGGTTTGGTGGGAACGATAATTTAAATAAATAAATATTTTTGGAAGGAGCATAATGCATAGAAGAGAGCTTCCAAAAGTGTATTTTCATGTGTTGTCCTACAATAAAAACCGAAAGAGAAGCTATCATTTTTTTAAAGTTCCTTTTGGACTGCTCTGAAATGTCTCTGGGGAAGTTAGGGAAAAGTTTGGTGGGTACCCTGTAGATGATCTACTTCAAGTATTAACCAGAGGACGTCATTGGTGTTGACCTCTTGTTCGGCATTGCACGCTTCACCATCTACTTATTCACCTGTCTTTTTTTCTGTCTACCTGTAACGTTTCTGATTATTTCTCTGGCTGTCTGCCTATCTGGCGGGAGAGGGAGCGTGAGAAGAGCAAAATTTCAACATAGATTTGCAGACACCTAAAGACGACGTCTTATTGGGCACGAAAGATTCTACCCAAGCTTTTATTCGTAGTTAAATGAGGCTCCGTAACTCTTCCCCTAGCCTGAAAGATTTTTTCCAAGTTCCGAAGAGGCTCTCTGAAGACTTAACAAGTCTTCTTCAGTACTGAAGGGAGTTTTTCCGAGTATGAAGTAAATTCATAAAATTGTCGCCCAACTCACTCGGTTTTGTCTGACCGCCGAAAATTCCTTTTTTGTCGGACTGTAATTTCGCTCTCTTCTAACATGGTCCTCGACGGGGTTTTAATGAAACGTCTGTCGAGATAATTGGCAGGTTAAACCGAACTGATACGGCTCGTCGAATCGATATATGATACTCGGATAGGGATAATATGCTATTCCGAAAGAGAGGGTTCACTTTTTTTTTTTATGAACGTGCGTGCGTTTGTTTGCCGACTTCGGTTCCCACGACCCCGAAATTGCCGCACCGTCGCGCCAAGGTCGTCGAGGAATATATTATTGTGTATGGGTGTAAGTGTTCCTCGAGGATGCCGTGTGCACGTCGAGATGGTACTGCACGCAGATACGGTAAAGATGAAATTATTTTATACGTGAATTTGGATAGGCCCTCGAGTACTGCACTGAATCTGAACTTGGCCAGAGATCGTGTCTGAACTTGCCTCAAGTGTAGTCTACTGTGGCCGTTGAGGTAACATACATAATTCTGGCCATTTGCTCGTGAAATCCGTGGTATGCTGAGCATTCCCTGTGTAAATTTCGAGACCCTGGTGGTTCGGGGGTCGCACGTAACTAAGACGCACCACATTCCTGAATCTGATTTTCCGATAATTAGAATGGACGTTCCGTCTGGGCCATATCCGTCTCGGCTGTATCAGCGCATTGCGAAGGAATCGTCGGTTCACGGTTCGATTTTAACCGCGAGCTGAGGACACCTGATGCAGCTGCGTATCGAATTACGGGGTCACGGGTCGTTACTCTATCGTGACATGGCCATCATCATCGTCGACGGCGGCGGCAACATCAACATCCATTATATTTTTCCGTACGCCGGAATAAAACTGGCTCGTTTCACGGCTTAATATCCTTATAGTCATTTTCGACTACACCTGTTCTTCGGCCGACACCACCACCGCCGCCGGCGTCGTTGATGAGGACGATGGCGGTGCCGGCCGCGGCGGCGACGTCCTCTGCAAAACGTGTGCGTCTTTTTCGCGGCTAATTCTCGGCGGCCATCATCGGATCTCGTTTTCGGATTCGCATCGCGAAACCGAAAAACCGTTTGCCCAGGTAGTCGTCGTCGCTGTAAGATCGCCCCCGGTACTCGCTAATTATTGACCGAAACCGTCTCAGAACTGGTATGGTCTTATGAAGTCGATTCACTCTCGATCCAGAGTTTGTACGCGTAACATTGCCAAGCGTAAAAGTAATGAAAACGTTTAAAAGTTTGTACAATCGATTTTCCGTTTTGCTTGTTGCAGAAAATAATTCAAACTGGCCGCTATTACTGCAACCAATACCATGAACCCGCACTACCATCATCCACCGTATCCGGACCTCAACTCGCCGCACTCGCCCAGTTCGGACGGCGTGCCGAGTTCGTACCACGGGCACACGCCGACCGGAGGCCCGCCTAACGGCCACATAATGGGCTCGAATCACGAGCACATGCACCAGCATCCGGCGTACACGGTCGGCGGGCCGCTCAACCACCACGGCAACGGGCCGAACGCGATGAGCAACTACCACCATCACCATCACTACCACCATTATTTAAATAACAATAGCAATAACAGTAACAGTAACAGCAACAGTAGTAGTAATAATAATAATAATAACAATACCAACAATCAAAACGAGGTGAACGCCATCTGCGCCGGCTGCAACTCCAAGATCATGGATCGGTTCCTGCTGAAGGCGATGGACCGGCATTGGCATCACAGCTGTCTCAAGTGTCATCTCTGCCACTGCAATCTAGCCGACATCGGTTCTTCCTGCTTTATCAAACAACAAATGATCTTGTGTAGAAGCGACTATGTGAAGTGAGTTCAAGTATTTATTTGTATCTATCGTTCTCGTTGCATGCTGTAAATGTACATAGACAGCTGGTGGGTGATGGCAGGTTATGTTGAGAACCTTCAAAGGAGAGCTTATGGACTCTCGAAATCTATGTTATACGACTGAATAATTTCGTAGGGGAAAATAGTATAACAGGATCTTGCAAGTGTGCTGGTGCTGAAGCAGGCAGCATCATGGACTTTAACCAAACAGTATTATCGGTGCACAACTTGCATTCGGTACATATCTTTCTAGTGTGATTATATGAGGTGCAATTCAACCGTATACAACTATATCGTCTGTTCCTTACAGGCGCACGACTATCTTTCTAACAAATGTAGGTGATGGGTGATGAACAAGGGAGAGAGATTGATGTAGCAGAACTACCGACTGAAATCTCGCCAATTTTCAATAGTCAGCAAAAAAAGAGGAAAATGTATTGTGCATCTATGTTCACAATTTCGCGAACTAGTTACAATAATTCGCCAGAAATATGTTAGGTGTAGTATGGCTGATTTCTGAAAACGTTTAGTGGAGTGCACCCTCCCTTTTCCCGTCGCTTCTGTTCATCATTGCTGACTTAGCGTTATAATTTCAATATCGATTTGGATAAAAAAGTTGTATCGGAGTGATGTTGAAACATTTTCTACGCATATCACAAGCATCTGAAATTCTTTCGTAGGTTAGTGTGGGTATTGGGCACACACGGACTGGCTTTTTAGGGCGCTCCGAGAAATATGAGAACTGAAAGGACGCTTCACAGAAGAGAGGCGGTGACCGGGACTTTTTTAACTAGCAGTTTTTTTAAAAGGCATTTCGCAGCAAAGGCACGTTGATACTACAATTTTTTCGCGTCGAAGTATTACATATTCATATTTGATTGATAAATGATTATAACGTGGCTCAAGCGAATTACTAATTTTAATCGGAAAAAATTCGCACAAAAGGTTGGACTGCTGAAAAATGTTGAGAAATGTGTCTATAATAAGTGGTGAAAACCGACCGCCACTACACTGGGAGCTTTCACTATTATTGACGAAAGGGGCTACGGAAAAATGAATTTTAAACGAGTTTCTTGATTTTTCTGAAAATCATAGCAGTCTAGGAAGAAAATACCTCAGTTAAAATTGTTTCTTGTAATTTCAAAGGGTACTAACATCGTACCCAAAGTCAAGGGTAATAATGGTTTCATATTTGCGAGGGAACAAAATAGTAAAAATAGCAATGGAATTTTATGAAAAGCTGTGTAGGGTTGTACAAGTGGAAGCAACAGCTAGGCAAGGCATGGAGAAATGGGAGTTAAAATTGAGAAATCGGGATGAAGCAGAACCAATTCCGGAAGATGAGGTTACAAAAGCTTTAAGGGAACTATAGTTGAATAAAGTACTAGACCGAGATAAAATTGATAATGGTATTTTGAAGTTATTTTCGAAAAAAATCTTCCAACCTTTTGACTGACATATTTAACGAAATTCTAAATACCGGAAAAATCCCTAAACAATGGCTGATAGCTGAAATAATCTTCTTATTCAGAAAAGGTGATAGCTCAGAAATGAATAATTATCCCCATATCAACCTCCCCTCTAATATTTGTAAATTACTTATGAAAATTTTGAAAACTAGAATGTGTAAAATTTTGGATTCAGAGCAAACAATAGACCAAGCAGGTTTCCGAAAATATTTCAGCACCATTGATCACATCCATACACTAAGGCAAATAATGAAAAAATCAATCGAATACAACATAGACGTCCACTTTCTATTCATTGACTTCAATAAGGCGTTCGATTCAGTACACGATGATAAAGCATGGAATGCACTGGCTATACTAGGGGTACATCAAAAAATAATACAAGGTATATAAATCTGGAAGCATACATAAAACTTGATAAAAAAGGGGGGTAACTTTCAAATTCATAGAGGAGTCAACCAAGGGGACCCCCTCTCTCCCAACATTTTCAATAGTATTCTAGATCATATATTTCTCAAATTGGACTGGGAAAGGAGGAAAATCAAAATAAATTTAATATATAGAGAGATGGGGAAGGGTGCAACAATCTCAAATTTTCTGATGATATAGTCCTGATAGGTAAAACTAATGAAGAGCTGGTGGGGATGGCAAGGAAATAGAAACGCGAATGCCAAAAATCAGGACTGGAACTGAATGTTCAAAAAACAAAAATATTATCGAAGAATAGAGAAACCAGTGGAATATATTTAGATGGGGAGCTAACTGAAAACGTAAAAGACTTTAAATATTTGGGACAAATACTATCATTTGAAAATAAAGTGGGAAAAGAAATCGAAACAAGGATCGCAAATGCATGGGAAGCTTTTTGGGCGCAAAAAGTAACATTCAGAGGCAAGCTCAGTATGAAAACAAAAACCAAAATATTACGAAATTGTGTACTGCCCATTTTAACGTATGAGGCCCAAACATGGATATTGACAAGAAAACAAATACAAAAGTTTAGGGTTGTTCAGAATTCAGTGGTAAGAAGTATTATAAGGGTACCCGGTTGAGGGATAAAATTAATATGACAAAGATCAGGGAAAGAATGCGGATTATGGATATAGGATGTAACATCAAAGAATTGATATTCAAATTTGCAGGACCTATAGCCAGGGAGGAAGTGGCAAATGGAGTAGAACAGCAACAGATTAGGTACCATATGACAATAAGAGACGTAAGGATAGACCAGATACAAGATGGCTGTACGAAATTCTAAAATTTGTGGGTCCTCATTGGGTAAGTACAGTGTAAAAGAGGGAGGCATAGAAACGGGTGACGAACGCTTATGTCCAAAGATGATCGAATTAGTAGGGACGTACCTACCTAATTCAAGGCTGTAATAAAATAAAATGACGTCGTAAGCGTTGAAATTCAGGCCTTTCAAAATATCGGGCCCCCTGAAAGTCCGGGCCCAGGGTACTTACCCCCTTTCTCCCCCTCTCTCGTCAGGGTTGAGTGTGCAAACTACTTTGCAAATTGATAAGAACACTACGAGTTACTCGGAGAATATGGGCGAATATGTGTATCGCATACACAAATAGGCTTGCACGAATATTCGCGCTCTTTGACTCATGCCACTTTACCGACAACAAATTGGAAGCAGCGAGTGGCGAGTAACATGGCTTGTAAACAGACGAACCACCACTATGCACTACTCGTAATTCGGCAAACTTTTACTCGTTACTCGGCAAGTAACGTATGTGTAGCGCCGGCTTATTACAAGAATTTACTCACAAGTCATACTTGAGCAGTTAGAGGCTTAAAAAAATACTACACGTCCGTGTAATCATTCGTGAATAGCGTGATCCGGCATTGGGGCAGGACAGGCCGTGGCAGGACTTGCAACCGTCTGCACAAGGTTTTCCTGGGAAAAGAAAGGAGACATACATTTTCAAGTATTTTGTAGTTTATGTTTATTTGAATGCAGTGGGTGCATACCTGAAGAACGACATTCACATTTATGCCCACATCTTTCTTACAGTCGCAGAAGATTCTCGCCATCAGTTTCTGTGGAGCCATTTGAGCTTTTGTTTTGACTGGCTGTAAACCTGATTCAGTTTGCATCCAGCTCCATTCCAGTGGGAAGACTTCATGATCCAGCGAAGCCTTAATTTGAGCGTACACTCGGTTAGAGTGCTCTTCAGTTGCGGCCTCAGTCGGTGGAAGCGAACGTAATTCTACCTTCATTCTCCCACCCATATTGCAAAACTGAAATCAAAGCGCGCTTAAAGAGTCATCCTCATTTTCTCCATACAATATTTTCATGACCTTTTCACCCGCTGCGGCAACATATTTTCTACTGTTGGGACTGTCGAAGACTCACGATTTGTGTGTTATTATGAGAGCCCAGTTCAATGTTGCCCAGCTGGTAATTTTACTTTTATTCAAGAGAACCACGGTTGCATCAGCCTGTAAAGGCATGTACAAAAAAGTGCTTTGTCACGATATATTTGATTGTCCAAGCTAGAGAATATTTTTCAGGCCACTTTACCTCTATTGGGTTAAAATCTGTTTTTCGAGAACATGTGATTCCAAGTTCAAAAGCCATATGGAAAGTATATGACATAGTGTCTACTGATTAGCTTTTTTCAAAATGGATCCGCATTCTTGATTCGGAAACCCTATAATTTAAAAAATTCTACTTTTTATGCACTTTCCAACGATACTAATAACCCATTTTCTCAGAAAATGTCGCTTGGGTCGGTGAGTACGCGGTAAGAATAACGCATGAAGAATTTATTCCGGATTTGAGAATGCATAAAGAATTATTCCGAATTTCGACGAGCTTGTAGCTCCTCAAACATGATTTGTGAGTAAATTCTGGTCATAGGCTTTTTTGTAGAAAATCTTACAAGGAATATTGTTTTACTGAGGTATTTTCTTCCTGTCATGAATTTGAGAAAAATCAAGAAACCCGTTTAAGATTCAATTTTATGTAGCCCTCTTCGTTAATAATGTTGGAAGCTCCCAATGTGAGGGCAGTAGTTTTTCACCACTTATTACGGACATCTTCCTCAACATTTTTCAGCAGTCAAACCTTATGTGCGAATTTTCTCCAATGGAACCTGTTTCTTGATTGTAATTATCCTGGGCTATTACGTTTAAACAAATTGAGATCTACGAATTTGGGGCGCAAATGAGCACTGGGACGCACCGGGAAATTTCCCGGTTTCCCGCTTAGCTAGTCCCTGTGTGGTATTGGGTAATCTGTTGTTGGGTGTAAGTTGCCTGTTTACCAGATCTCCTCCAGTTCACTCGCTATTCTTTCTCAAAACAACTCAAAGTGCACAACCTGCTGAGCACTAATTGCCGCTGCAACTTTGTCAACAATTACAATACCTGTGCAAGTTACGCTATGCCTCTGGCTGCTGCATGTGCACTGATGAACGTTCACTCCACCTAACCTGCGGTGTTCCCGATACGAAACACATTTTGTTCCTTTTCTCAAGCAGTGCGTGATTAGTTTGATACCAGTTCATCGTGCAGAGAGTACGTCCTACATAAACTCCACTGACATACACCGTTACCCGCCAGATCAGTCCTTATTGTGACTCCACGTAACCGAATTGAGGGACTGGTTGTCGGCTGCATACACAATGGAGTAATTACCATAGTATACATATATGAAGGATAAAGAATCAAAACTCACATTTGCTATTTTGCTTCAAGGGCGCAAATAGGCAAAATACTGTACACGGGTGCAGGAATATCTTTGCTGCGCCTGTGAATGTGCGATATGCATAAAATACTCCACGTTCACAGGCGCAGCAAAGATATTCCTGCACCCATGTATAGTATTTTGCCTATTTGCGCCCTTGAAGTAAAATGGCAAATGTGAGTTTTGCTTTACCCTCCATTATGTTCTTCACGATAGTCAAGTACGACAGACATACAGGCCTTTCTCAGCATAGAAGTTATCTATGAGTTTCAATGTGCCGTGCAGTGGCACCTACCTGTCTTGAAAATTAACAGTGAAAATCTTCTTGAGAGACTCGCCTTATATTCTTTGCCCCCTACCCAGCAAATCTGTTTTTTTTAGCTTTTGTACTTCTTTGTGATTTTTCCTGAACATTGCCAACCACCCACTCGCTTCGTTACTCACATCAAAAGTTCTCAGCGTCTGCTGGAAACTTACCTCAGGGTGGATGCCACTGCCGGACATAACCTGGACTACTCCGCAGGTATCTTTTTTTTTTGGGGGGGGGGGAGGTCTGTGAGGGGCATTAGTTTGGGCCGCCAGAACCCACTATGAAAGGACAGCAATAGCCCGCTAGACAACAAGTGGACTGCCTTCGCCTTTTGGTAATAATTCGAATTCCTTTTTGCCGCTTGGGGGTGTCTCAGATTCACTGTTTAGGGGTCGAAATTGTTTGAGATTTGCGTGTCCATTTCATGTGAATACGGCAGATTTCCTTATTCCTCGCCAGACTAGTCAGTGAGTCCAACGAAGATATAAAGAGCATCAATGATGGAGGTGTGAGCACCATTGTGTGCTACAAGAGGTTCGTTCTCCTATTTGGGTTCCTACTGCGTTCTAGTCCTCATTATTCGGGTTGCTTTCATCAGCAGCTGTGTTGAAATTCAAAAGCGCGGAACGCCGTTGCTCCTCAGTTCCTTCAGCTTGCCGCAGTCGGACTACAGTGCGTTTGAGATAGATCCGATGTTCACTATTTAGTGCGTTCAAAAAAACCTGGGGGAAGGGACTGGGACTGTCGCGAGCGAAGTGCCTACACTCTACAAAGACATGGCTGCTGCCACTAGGGCACTCCTGTGGTATCCTGGCATCGTATCATCAGAGATATCCCCCGCCTACAGTTTTGTCGCACCTGGTTCAAACCATCGTCAAATTGAACAATTTTTGGCCTGTATTTCAGCGTGCAGCTTTTATCAGAGCTGTGTAAAAAAGTGTCCATTGGCCCTTTCAAATCCAATGTACACTAAATTTGGTTTCAGTTGACATCGTACATCCATCATACTTACTTTTTTCTCAACGCCCTTAGCAGCTGTTTTGGCATCCTTGGAGGGAAATTCTGTTATCTGGTGTGTTGACGCGGTGTTTCTGACTGATCCATGAGACAGAGCAGAGTTGTATTACGACTGGCTAGTTACAGTATAATGGCATGGTGGGAGAGGGGGTGTAAACTTTTTGAAGCTGAATGAAAAAGCTGTGGTATAACTTTTAGGTGTACGGGACCTAATGGGGGTGATGGATTTGGACATCGGTTTTAGGATATAGCCCAAGCGCTGGTCGATGATCTCCAATGACTCGAGAGTTGCGGCAGTGCCAAGATTGTGGCCATCATGGTAATCTGCCCTCGAATATCTAGCCTAACCTGTGTTACTTTTGATTTGAAAGATGTGTAGATGTAGTTCAAGTGCCCATGCAAAACTGTAATGCAGCTTGTGATTCGCAATTGTTGCGTAACGCTAGAGCTCGTGTATTTAACGGACGTGTGTGTGTGTGTGGGGTTGAGGTGGGGCGTCTGATCGGAGTGAAATTCTCGTGTCACTCGTAAATTAAGTCGTAGGAGTCGCGTTTGGTGGATAGTGGATACATCTATGTGAAAATCCGGTAATAATCATAATACGGAATTGTTTTACATTCAAATCCGGTACGTGATTGTACGTATAAAATTTGTCAGTATTTTTTTTTTTTTTCTCCTGGTTAATATAAACCGGCGCACAAGCGACACATGTTAGCAGCGCGGATTATATACGTCGTATATATAGTATATACGAAATTTAATTAGATAACTTGGGGGTTGTGTTGGTGCACGTGTATGTATGTGTGTGTGTGTAGTAAATAGCAGCAGCAGTAGCAGTAATACGCGCCGTGCTTGTGCATCCCGGTAATGATAGAGTGACTCTTCCTCATCTCGACGTGGCAGTTTACACGTGTCCCATGTGTTCTATCATTAGCGCGCATTTTATATTCGCTACCGTCTAATTAATTTCGAAAACGGCGGGAGCGGTGGCAGGAGCGGCGCCGGCGGTGGAACTGACGGGGTGAGAGCGTGGGCGAAGGCAGGGGAGGAGGAGGCGAGAGTCGGGCCCGCGCGCCACTCTGCGTTAAATTCTTTTGAACGTCCCTGCGCCCCTTATTTTCGTATTTCGGCTTCTTCATTACCGGCGAGAGAAAGAGAGAGAGAGCGAGCCGGGAGAGCAGCACGACAGAGGCTGATTGGTGTAACTTGAACTATTGTGTAGTGTTTGTCTCTAATTAGCGAAGTTTCCGAGTCTTCATTCTAATTACTGTAGCTTTTCCTATTCAGTTATTTGATTCTCGTAAGGAATAGAAAACTCGCGCGCTTTATGTAAAGAAGACGCGGGCAGGGTGGCGGGCGAAAACGAAATAGATTTATTTTTGTATACACGTGTATATAGATACATAAAATATATAAATGTATTTATACGGAAACGCCGAGACTGAGAACGAGAGTTTTATTTCTTTTTTCGTTTTCTGGATATTCTTGAGCCGAGACATTCGCGAGTCGTCGACGGTTTCCGTGAACAAAGTTGGCTAATTAAACCTAATTATAATTAATCCGGACGACGGTAATTGGAATCGAATCCGATATCGCCGGCAGGATTTACATCGGCCGGTGTAGCTCGGGTGAAGAGATTAGAACCAAATTTGACTTCCAGCTGGACTAGAGTTACTAAATTGAATGAAAATAAAAAGCGTACATTCGTTTTTAAAGTATTTTTGAAATGGCGTCAGAAATTTTGTGCCCACCGTGCTGTAATTTATCGCTCACCCCACTCGCAATTCATCACATTGTTGTATGATTGCCTCCGTATAACATGAGGTAAAGTAGGATAAGATGACGCAGTGGGTAAGATGCCGCAGGTGTCCGTTTGCCATGATAACAGCGCTGTAGAATAAAAGTGACGTAGTAGGTTTGTGGTGCTTCCAAACTAGACCGTGGGTACAAATTCCCATAGTCGTAGACCTGTTCGTTCTTTTTCTGTGATTTTTCCCCATAATTCTTAATCTAAGAAAGAGTGTTTGAAAATGTTTGGTCGTTTTGAAGTAATTTTGCAAAACTGTGATCATTTTTAGTATATTATGCGTTAGATGAGTAGTATTCTCCCTCCTCTTTCAGAATATATCATAAGTATTACCGGAAAATCGGGCTATCATACTTTTTTGTCTTCGAAGTTACATAGTATGGCAATTGATGGCCAAAGTGTGAGTAGAGTAAGAGACCGCACTATAATGAATGATAAATTTCTATTAGCTTGTTATTTTAGATTATGATGTCGAATTACGTCAGAAGGACCCTGAGAGGTGGTGCTTGGACAGAAACGCAGTTGAAAGATGCGATGGCGTGTGTGGGGAAAAAACCAAAACATACGTGCAGTCAGCCGTTTGTTTAAAATTCCGGAAAGGACCCCCCGCTTACTCAAAAGTTACATTTTATACGTTTTACACTCGAATAAATAAATAAAATCGCACCAGTTTACATATTTTCATTAGAGTTTTATTTGTAATACGTAATTTGTATAAGCCGTTTTACCCGAACCAAAAAAAAAAGACATCTTACCCACCGCATCGGGCAATATGGCCAAAAAAGGGGGTTTTGGAAAATGATTATACCTCTGTTAGGTGGGAGTAGAACCAGAAAACATCCGAATAAAAGTTGTAGATAAAGGATCAAAGTAGGTATCTGTAGCCAAGATTTCAGCCCCATCCGACGTTTTGTCAAGGAGCTATGACCCCTTCTTCAAATGTGCGTCATCTTACCCTGTTTTACCTTATCTAGAGTTGAAGGAACTTTTTTTCAGAAAGGACGTGTTTTTTGTGTATTTATTAATTTCTTTTTACTAAATTTGAAACATAAAACAATGCTTTTTATTGAACTAAAAAAGAAAAAAAACAGCATCGATGAAAAAAATTGAAATTAAAATTATAAAAATCTTGAAAAGTTGAAAAAGAAAGATGAATTTTTGTGAACTTACCTTTAATATATCAGTGGTCGAAAGGAAATCGATTCTAAAGAAAGACAGCCAAGGAATAAAAACAAGTCCTCTTTTTAGTTAAAACCAAAAAAAAAAAGATTTCATTGTTTCAGACAATTATTCTTCAGTCAGTTTAAATAGTTCTTATCTCTCCCCCAATAAGAAACCTTATCGTAGGTTTTATTAGATGCACCGGGAAAAATGGCTAAAGTGAATCACTATGAGTTCTTTTTTTGTCAACGCATCTGATAGAATACAAGGTCGTTTCTAATTGAAGTTCGTAGATGGGAAGTGAGATGGAGGGGTAATAATGAAATATTGTAGCTGGATAACTGAATGCTGGAATTTGTCAATTAGAATACATTTCGTAACCCTACGCTGGACAGACGTGAAATTTCGTGCCGACTAAACGATGGATTGTATCAATCTCTGATGTGGATTCTAATCACGTTACTCGTTTTAACTTTTTAAAACTCACAGCAAGATCATAGAGAAATCATGG
This sequence comes from Acanthococcus lagerstroemiae, assembly GCA_031841125.1. Lineage (NCBI taxonomy): Eukaryota > Metazoa > Arthropoda > Insecta > Hemiptera > Eriococcidae > Acanthococcus > Acanthococcus lagerstroemiae. The sequence goes on along the minus strand of CM063108.1, from coordinate 33,164,070 downwards.
TTTCTTGCCGTATTCGTGAATTACAGCATGATAGTACGTCAGTTAGAAGCCTAATCACGATGTCCCAAATTCGACCCATCTGGAAGAGCAGGATTTTGGTGATTCTTTGAATGTCCTAAATCTCAACAGTCTCAGTTAATTTAATCGAGTCTCGCTGAGTCTCAATAGGGTCGTAATGAAATTTAATGAGTTATCGTGTCACCACCAGTCTTGATGAGTGTCCATAATTCTCGCCGGAATCTTCAAGTAACAAGCCCCAATTTTGGTCAATCTTAAATAATGACGAATATAAGGTGAAAGGTTTAGTTAGCAACGTCCTAATGGGTCCATCATTTTGAAAGTTAAAAAAGAAAGTTCGAATGTTCGCAGAATCGCTCTTCCTTCCCACCTCCACAGGGAAAAAAAATTAAAAAGAACAGATAAGCCGATTTTGTGGAGTATTCTGTGTGCGAGAAAATGTCAGACTTGGTTAATCCGACTTTGTCTAGTTCGGGGGAGGGGTCCGACAGTCAGTGGCCTAGAGGGGCGTTTTTGGATACAGACTCCATCAGCCAATGTCTCTCTGCTGACTAGTTCAATCCGCCCCTGATCACCGCTGTTAACTGAGTATTAATACCTCTGTGAGTCTCGATAGCGTCTTGTAATGAATCCCCTCCCACGCTCGCATACCTTGTGTTTAGGCGGGTGGGTTACTTAGGTAATGAATTTGATTTAAGTTGACTAGAATCTCAATCTTTTTTAATCTGGAACGTACAAAAGCTGTTTCGTTTTTATTTATTTTTTTTTAGGGGGGGGGGAATTAAATAAATTGTTAATTAAGAAAAAATCGAGATTTTACCAATCGTCGGTGTCTAACTTTTCCAAGTAAGAGTCGGTTTTGCTAAATTGTGATTCGTGTAAAATGTCGGTGGGGGGGGGGTTAGATTCCGTTATCCTATTTTGGTAATTTTATGTTCCTAACGGGTCTCAGTGAGTCTCAATAAAGTTCTAATTAGCTTGACTAAGTAAAGTCTTAATCGCTCTTAACGAGTCTTAGAAAAGTTTGACAATGCCTATTGAGTCCTAAACAGTGTGATCGTTTTAAAAAGTATTGTCAGGCTTAACAAATTTTTAGAATTTCCTACTGGGTATACTTGAGCGAAAACCGTAACCCCCCCCCCCGACACGAATTTAGTGGTTGACATTTCCATGGAAATTTCTTTTTCTTCCAGCCACGGGTATACTTGAGCGAAAACCTTAACTCCAGCCATGTACTCATTTATCTTGATCTTTGCTGCACCCTGCGCGACTCTAGTTCTTTTTCTTTTCTCATTTACGGCTTAGTTCAGCTCACAGTTCTTTGGCTCTTCATGGTGACAATTTAGTTCAATTTTTAGAAGTATACTCCCTTAGAAAAATCTGTGAATACTGTTTTCCGCCAGTACTAACATGTGGTACGGAAACTTGGGCCCTAATCCAGGGCAAAATACCGAAAGACTACGAATGACACGAAGAGCAGTGGAAAAAAGCTGGGTGGATACTAGAAAAAGAGATAAAGTCAAAAATGAGGTAATAAGGGAAAAACAGGCATCATGAATGTAGCTTACTTCGCAACAAAATAGAAATGGTCAGGTCAGCTAGCAGGCAGGAGGGGAGATGGGATAAAAAAACTATAGAGTGAATACCGCTGCAAAATAAAAGATGAAGGGGTAGACTGCGGATGAGATAAATAGATAAAATAAGAAAGGAGGCGGAGATGAAATGGAGCCAAAATGCTCGAGATGGGGAAAATGGCATTTAGGTGTGGAGGCATTTGCCCGCAGGTGATCTGGGGCAGCGAGGGATGGTAGAGGGGTACTCAAGGGCGACTCACTGAACGCGAGGTAGCAACAGGGTGTTTGCCATTGGGACTGTGCAAATTGTAGAAGCGCTAGTGTAGAATAGGTATTTTTTGATAAGCGAACTGTGATTTGACGTCACTTAAGCCTCATTCACACTAGCGTTTAATTCGTTGCGAATGAGCGCGCAGTGAGTGTGTGAACAGCAAAAAAGCTTTTAGCGCAGCGTGGAGCGAAGTTGAACAGTTTTAACTTTATTCGCTACTCGCTGCACGCTCATTCACAGCGAATTAAACGCTAGTGTGAATGAGGCTTAACGTCTTCTTTTTCCCCGGGAAACATAAATCACGCATCAGACTTTGATCAACACAGAACATATACTAGAATACATTTCCATTTTCCGTTTAATTCATTCCAAGCGGCAAGCAGAAATCAGACACTCTACCTCCATAAGACAAATAAATTCAAAGGACATAAATACAAGGAATTTCAAAACTCACGAGTTCCAAAGAATATGAACTGATAACTGCTGATGATAACAATAGTTCAAAGAGGGACAGGAATTTTTTTTCGATTCAAATAAAGGAGGAGTTTTACTTCGATTCAAATAAAGTTGTGTTCTCGCTCCAGAAAACGCACATTAACGTGTTCTTACTCCTCATTACAATGTTTATAAGATACAAAGACATTAGCGCCACGCTCCACTCTTGGTCACACAACGCGTGAAATATTCGTGAACCGTTCCAATGCGAGAAAAAGATAATCTTTCATTTCAAAAACAAAACGTGATCTGCCAATTATTTATTCACGTTTTTCGTTAATTCCGCTACACGATTGTAATAGAAGTTCAAATTCGTGGTTGAAGGCATGTTGACGGTTTTGGATGATTGCTCGTTCCTGATAACAAAAAGACGAAGGTAAATAGTCAAACGAGAAACGAAATATTTGTGGAAGACCTGAAACAGAATACCAAAATTACCACTTACTTAATACTGCTAACATATTTATGAGACATAACTCACATCGCATTATTCCTCGGAAAATTTCCTGATAAGAGTACCACAGAATGTTGCATGTGCTTGGTTCGATTCAAATACATTATACGCTAATTCAACTGAGAACCCATTTCATACAAACAAACAATACACTTACCTCTTCTAAATCCAGTTAATGTCTTCACTTTCTTTGAGGAAATAGTTCCTTTTGTAGAAAAGTACGAGTCGCACAATACTGTCATGAGTAAAATACGAAATCACGAAATAAAACGTAAACAAGTTGCATTCGTAAATCGTAAACGTAACGGACAGGATACATTCATAATAGTAAACCGACTTATCAATAGATGGCAGCAGTTGACGGAGAAGGCAACTGAGCTAAAACTGAACCATGAGCTGTAAACAATTCAGTCGTATTTAAAGAAAAACTAGGGTGAAAATTCGATTGCAATAGGGTGCTTGCAGCGCTGCGCGCGGGCAAACACCCTAATAATTAAGCTACTGACTGACTGACTGCTTTGGCGCGCTCATTTTTTGGATGCTATGTTCGCTGGACGACGGTGTTCTCATGTCGGCGCAGTCCGTGAAACAGACATAAAAATGCTCTCCCATGATTGCAGAGTCGTCTGCAAGATAATGCACTAGCAGAGCGTAGTGCTCGCTGGCTGGTACAAGGAACGTGATGCTCGCAAGGGAATACAGGCTGATACAAGGAGTGTGGTACTCGCAGGCGAATGAAGTGTTGAGTCGGTCAGTCAGTCAGTCCTTTTCTTCCAGCCATGGGTACACTTGAGTGAGAACTGTAACTCCAGTCATGTACTCATTGGCCCTGTGCGATTACAGTTCTTCTTCTTTTCTCTCTTCATTTTCAGCTCAGTTAGGCTCACAGTTCTTTAGCTCTTCGTGGTGACAATTCAGTTCAGTGGTTGACATTTCCATTTTCTTCCGGCCATGGGTATACTTGAGCGAAACTCGTAACGCTCCTCCGAGACTTTATTAAGTGTTGTCCAGGAAGGACACCCACCAGTTTTATGAGCTGGCATTTTCTGATGAACGGTTCCGAGTTTAGTCCCGTTGATCTTTTTTTAACCGAGTTTAGTCCCACATTAAAGGCAGCCTTCCTGATAACGACTACTCAGACAGCATTTTGGATCTTCAAACGGCCGAACAAAATAATATACGTATATATTTTTTTGCAGTTATCGTGTTGAACATCGGCCGGCAAAATATGAGTTTTTTTTTAACTTACACAAAAATTGTTGCGTGCTAAGTTGTGATTCTCGACTTATTTCCATCCCGCTCTCTCCCTGTGCCAATAGAGCTCGCAGTGCCTTTGTTTAAATACTGTTTTTTCCTCTCCTTTTTCAATAACCAGCGGTGGTTTTAGTGAATCCCAGCGTAGTTTTGAAAGGTCTTGATCTGTCTTCGCGAGTCTCAGTATATATTTATAGCGTGTCTTAGTCTCAATGTGACTTACCAAAATTCTGACGAATGATCTTTGTTGTGGTTTTTTTAAGCGATACCAGTTAACATAATCGAGAATGTTTTATATTACACTTTTTAATGACGAATTCCAAAATACATTTCAGTCATTTCATTTACACAAACGACGTTGAAAAACTAAACTGTGAACGTGATTGATTATCACGAACAAACAAAAACAGTGTAGCCACTTGAAGCGCTACTAATATTCCTAACAATCTTAACCGGTCTTAACGAGTGACAAATTAAAGACTGAACCTTCGAGTGAGAGCACATATAGAAAACGAAAGTACAGAGCTACAAGTTCATGTGTATGATGTAATGTCGACTAATTTTACTCTTAATGGGCCTCATTTCGGGCCCCTGTATTGAATTCAAGTATTCCTAATAGAAATCTGGCATCCCTGGTTGAGAATTCTGTTTTGAGTATTGGATTGCCTATTCGAATTTTACAACAGCAATATCGTTTCAGGTTTACAAATTTTTTTTAGTTATCATAGTGCGATCTATCAGTATCATGTTGAATCGGTTGAGGACTTTATATCTTCTTCGTGCCACGTGGTGTAAGTTCTCAGAATGCAGCTCTCAGGCCTGTATATTGCATAAGAACACAATCTACTGATCTACACAGTCTTCAGAACGGTCGTACTGAATGAGGAGAACCTTGGAACGAAGGAACAAAATGCCGCGCGCCATTCGGCGAATTTCATCGCTACTCGTAAATTAAATCACCGACTTCTACATTTCTCTCGTTTTTTCTTCTCCTTCTTCGGCATTTGACTTCTTTTTTCTCTCCCTTTCTTTTATTCGTTTGCTTTTTCCTTTTTTTTTCTCTCTCTCTCTCTCTCTTTCTCTATGATCTCCAACGAAACGCCAACCTCTCTCCCGGGTAGTACCTACCCTTACACCACGCCTCTCTCTCTCCACGGTATGTGTAAGTTGTCGAGTTTTAATAACACGATTATGATAATGCTTACAGAACGTATCCTACATTAAGACAAAAAGAAAGAAAGAAATAGTAAGAATGAAAAAAAAAAGAGCTACTGTATTTTTTCTTTCCTCGGTGGGTAAAGTTACCCGGCACTTCTCGCTGCATCCGAACTTTTTTGACAGTCGATCTTTATAGTCAGAATTCCGTCTATCTTCGCCGTGGAAATTATTTAAATTTGCCCCGAAATATTTCCTCGTGAATACTAAACTCTGAGGATCTATATTACGTCATAACGTGGCCGCCATCCATCCGTACCTACGCCATTTATAAAAATTCTATACACCGCTAACCTGCTCCTCAAAAATTCAATACTCGAAATGCGAGACATGTTCCTCGGCAAACGAAAAAGGCTCAGTGTATGCAATGGCTTTGTTCATCATTTTGAGCGACAGTCTACGCTATCCAAGGTCAGGTTAGCTGCTGGTTGACACGATCAGCAGCTACAACTCATACTCCATCCAGCGAGTGTGTACTTCGAGAGCGCGAGAGGAAGCGGTGCGCCTGAAGGAAGAACCACTCGCCGCGCCACAAAATTTTCTAAATTTGTAATTATTGTTCCGAGGAAGGAAAATATTCGTTTACCCTGCGGAAAACGCCAACGTGCGCTAATTTTTTCGCACGCCGAAAATTTCCGCGTTTTTGATTGGAGGTATTATTCGGCGCTGATTGTCCATAAGAAAACTTCTAGCCGCCGAGGTCGGGCAGAGTGGAGCACGGCGGAGGCGTCGGCGACGGCCGAAGGGAAACGTGCGATTGTATATATACGCATAAACCTCTTCCTCACGCTGTCCTTCTCGCCCTCTCACTCACGCTCTCGCTCTTGCTCTTACCGCTCCGTGTGCGGACGGGTTAACGAACACACCTCCTTCGTCTTATTTCGCTCTCGCTCGTTCCGTCTCTTTTAGGTTGGCTTGATTTTAAATCAAGTTTTCCTTTCAATTTTCCTCCCGCTGACTTCGCATGCACGTGTACCCCGCCCCCCGCCGCCGCCGCCACCGTCGCAATCAACGAAAAGTTAACATGTCTGCCTGCCTGCCTGCCCGCCCGCCTTTCCTTGCCCCGGCGCCGGGGCGCTGACGAGCAGCGGCCAGGAGGGTTTTAACAATCCTAATGACTGATGAAGTGCAGGAATTTGGAAACGTATAATGTCTAATGAAGCGTCGGAAACAAACCAGACAATTTGGCCTCCTCTCCTCGAGGCGGGCGGGAAAACACCGCCACTGTATTTCTTCTTCTTCTATGTATGTTATAAAAAGAGAGATACGGAGAGCAAAGAAAAGGCAACATCCGCAGAAGAAAAATTTCTCTTTTTTTCTCGCATTTAATGACAACCGTACACTCGTATGGCCGTGCTCGTTGATTTCTAATGACCTGTAAAAAGGCCTTCCCGGTACCCGGACGAAATGAGCGAGATAATTTACTCGATTAGACGTCTCTATAGGTCAGTGCGGCTTCTCCATGATAAAACTATGTACTGCCGCGCCGTTTGTTCGTGTATATAGGCAACCGGTCGATACCGCATGTGCAAGCTGAACATGAAACAGTGAGATGACCTCCTCTTTTCGCAAGAACGAATGGAGAACATGTGGCCTCATTGGATGCAAAGTCGCTGACTGGTTGGTGCAGACACTTTTTTTTTTTCGAATTTGCTCTCAACCCGAGTTCTGGAATCCGCCTTTTCGAACATTTCTTCAGAGACGTCGGGGAGGGTGTTAGGGCTGTATTAGCCCTCGTCCCTTCTGGTTGAAAAACCGACCTAGGTCGAAATCTGGCGAATTGCTACGTGGGCTCGAACGCGGGACTCCCGGATTCCGAGACCAACGCGCTGTCCTCTCGGCTAACTTGACCTCCTGGTGCAGACACTGTTTAATAATGTGCAGTATTGAGAAGTCCTCCCCACATTCGTTATATTTGAAGCCGGCCAGAGCCACAGGGGCATGGGGATGACTCACGCTCCAATCATCTGTCACCGTTGGCAAATTGACAATTTTCAGATTTTCATTTGGCAAGTTCACGTATCCTTCAGATTTTATTTTGTTTAACTCAACAGTCGGAAAATGTTTTATTTTTTCGCTTCATCAAGTGGAGAATTTTTGATTCTCATCTCCTGAATTAATTTAATTCGTAACGAAGCGACTCTCGCTTACTAGCTGTGTAAGTTGATTGAGGAACATTGCAGGAAAGGGCGTTACAGTTCGATCTCCACATCCATACTCGCTTTGTCCGATTGACTCGCTGGAGGTTTGTTGATGTGGACAGCTTCTCTTTTCTAATTTTGCTCTCAACCCGCCTCCGGGAATCCGCCTTTTCGAGCATTACCTCAGATGGGGAGGCTGTTAGGGTTGTCTTTAGCCCTCTTTTCTTCTTGCCGGAAAACCAGCCTAGGTCGAAATGTAGCGAGTTGCTATACTTGGGCTCGAATCCGGGACCTCCAGATTCCGAGACCAGCGCGCTATCCACTCGGCCAACCAGACAGATCAAATTTAGAGTAACAAATCAGCCCCTGCGATCTTTCACATTTTCCAAATTCCTGGTGTTCTTCCCCTAACGTTTCAAGTATACAAAAGGGCTTGTCCTTCTGGCTACTTCGCGACCCAATCCGCAGGCTATCAGCTATCTGTGCCAGCTCTGAGCTCGCCTCACTATGCATATTCGTTTGTTTATTTATTTTCCTCTGTGTGTATGTGCGCGTGTGTCTGTCTGCCTGCCGGTCTATCTATCTGTCTCTTAACCCATTGTCGATACTCACTTCGGCTTCATGTCCGGCGCTGTGTGTCTCTCCTTTTGTAAACAAGAGATTGATTCCATTGATGTTTTAGTGAACGTATGCTTGAAATTCCGTAGAAGAAGAAATGTAAAAGGGACCCGGAGCCGCTCCGACCGGATTTCGACTCCAGAGCTAATCTGAATTTAGCTCCGGCCTCAAGTTTAAAACTCTTGGAGTTGACTCCGGCGAATAATTTCTTTCAGGTACTGGCTCAGGTTTCGACGAACACGTTCTATCGGGCACCGGCTCCGGCTGAATCAAAAATGTAGTTCTGCTTCCCATGGAAAAAGTGTAGCGGGAGGTCAGGGGGGAGAAATGAGAAGGGGACGAATTAGAAAGGGTCGGAGCCAGAAATTGACTCCGAATAGCTCCAATAAAAATTCCGAAAGTGACTTCGGTTTCAGCAAGTAATTTTTTCTGAACTCCGGCTTTAGCTCCAGCAGATAATCTTATCCAAGCTTCGGCTTCAGCAGGTAATTTATTTAGATTCCGGCTCCACTCCGGCGATCAACTTTTTCCGGCTTCGACTCCGGCTCTGGGTTGCCTAGAAAATGGTCGGCTCCGAGCTCCGGTTCCAGGTCCCTGGAAAATGTCATCAGGAGGCCAGTGTCAAAAGCCTCTGCGTGCCGGTCTTTCCTTCTGTCTGTGTGTGTATCTCCTCATTTACCTCTCTATCTGCTTGCTCACCTGGCATGCCTTTGGGTCAGTCTACCAGTGGGGCTAGTAGACTCGCTGTCTTTAAGTGTGGATGACTGACGGTCTGTTGGTCTGTCTGGTTCACGGGATACCGTGATCTGCCTCTCCAGTTTTCCTGATCAAGTAGGCTGCCTAACATATGTTTTTTCTTAATCCGGAAATGGTAGGAATACGTAGGAAAGAGTGTGTTCGAATTAGTATTTCAGGTAGAGGCTGCTTTATCGGTGTTCTTATTAGCAAAGGAAGGGAAACAGAAGACTAGCTAGTTTCGACTCATTGGCTGGCACTGACTGACGGTCTGAAAAAGTCTGAGTTTGCTTGTCTATCTTCATTTCTGGCTGCCTGAATAGCTGTCTATCGGTGTAACTGACTAACGGCTGCTGGCTGGCTGTTTGGCGGACTATGTTGGCCAACCATAAGATCCTAAGGTTTTTTTCCTTGGGGAAAGGGGTGATGGTGGTAATCAGATAGAGGTTAAGAATTTTTAGCTTATAGGAAGATAAAGATGAGGTCGGTCTACCTATCTGCCTGCCCGATTACGTGCCTGTTTGTCTGATTGAAATTTTGAACATTTCAGTTGATCAGTAAAAAAGCTCTACCAGTGGCGGGGAGTTTTTCAGGTCCGACCCCCCTCCCCCCTCACTAAAAATGTAAATCTGTGCATAGTGACCTAGAGCTATTATGTTTCATCTATAACATTTTTCATTCGGACCCCCGAAATTATGTTCTTCTGTACTCGCCTTATAGCTCCACAGTTTTTCAATTTTCTACGTGAGTTACTGCAATCTGGAAGCAGCCGATTCATTAGTGCAACATGGGAGTTTTTATCCACTATCAACAGCATTATCAAGTCGACTGTCAGAAACTCCATCTACATGAAATAAGTATTAATCTGGGGGGGGGGGATTCTTTGTTTAGGAATTGAAGCGAAAAATGATTTAAACTGAAACATTATTGAGGGGAAGGGGAGGGTGTTCTTGGTCGTTTATCTCTATGATTACATTTGTAGGAGTGAAGGAAGGGAGCTAAAAATAACTTTTTAGACAGGACAGCTACCTTGCTCTCTCCCCAACCTTACAACCAAAGCCCGCTTAGAGTGTTTGTAGTCTCATTTACTCGTTTCCTTTGGTATTAGAATTGCTCATAATTTTCCAACTCGTACAATCATTTTTCCTGTTGATTGGGGTGAACTTTGTTTTCTATCGGAATTGATTTTCTGAACACCTTATTGAATCGGCCCAGATGAATTTCTTTGTAGTAGCGATCGCACCCGATTGACAGGAGATAATGCAAAATAGGCACAGTTTTGAAGCTCTTATTAGCAGCTACGTTACTAAGAGGGCCAGTTTAAGCAATTTCCACTGCGAAGGGGATGATATAAAATGCCCAATTGCCGAATAGAGATTTTAGTCACATTTTCTGACTTTATGGACCATCAAGGCGCAAAAAAAATTTGGAAAAAAGGGAAAAAAAGCTTTTGACTTTTTGGATCTTTCTAACTTCATAACTGAAAATTCCCACCTGAGCTGCTAAATAAGCCGTGAAAGCAAAAAAAAAAAAAGTTTGCCAAAATTGTCGAATGAAAAATGGCTGGGGTGTGACACCCTCCCCCCTCTCATCCCGGCCTTGGTTACTAATGATGGAATAATCATCATTAGCCTTTATTATCACTTGGGTACGAAAGTTTCAATTTAAGTAGGTGCAGCACTATATTCTGACGAAAGGACCGCCTATTTCTTTTCGACCCCGTCGCCTTCCTCCGGATCGTCTTGATATTGCGAGGAAAGAATTCGAGTTGCTTCTTTCGCTTGGTATTTGTTGACCATCTTGAAGCCCCTGGGCGAGTCCTTCACACATGGTGCCTAAGCGAGATGGATCTTGGAGACCATATGGGGACTACCGCACTCTGAATGGGGTCACAAATTCCGGACTCGTACCCTATTCCGCAAATTCACGACTTTGCCAATACCTTAACCGGAACTTGTATATATTCTCGAATCGACCTGGTCCGAGCATTTAACCAAATGTCGGTAGCTGGGGAAGACATTCCCAAGACGGCCATTATAACTCCATTCAGATTGTTCGAATTTAATCGTGTTCCGTTCGGTTTGCGCAATGCCGGGCGAACATTTCAACACTTTATCGAACAACGTTCTTCGCGGCCTTCCATTTGCGTACGCATACTTGGACGACATCTTGGTGGCTACTCGTAGCTCCTCAGCTGAGGTACACCAGTCTCATCTTCATCTAATATGCGAACGTCTCTCTCATCACGGCGTCACAAAAAACGCCTCCAAATCTGTTTTCGGTCAAACATCTCTCTCCTTCGTCGGCCATGAGATATCAGCCTCCGGCATCCGCCCGTTACCGACCGAGTAGCCTCTTTGACCTCCTATCCGTTGCCGGCTGATATTTCCGAATTACGTCGCTTCATCGGCAGTCTCAATTTCTATCACCGGTTTTTACCGCACACTGCAAAACTGCAAGGCCCCTTTGACCGATTTACTTCGCGGCTCAAAGAAGAACGGCCACACAAAAATCGAGTGGAACGATTCCCTTCGCGAGTCGTTTGAAGCTTGTAAAACCGCCCTCGCTGAGGCCACGTGCCTAACATTTCCCAATCCAAAATTTCCATTACAGCTCTTTACTGATGCTTCTGTCACTGCTATTGGGGCAACCTTACTTCAGGTTCGGCCCGATGGAGTGAAGGAGCCTCTCGGTTTCTACTTCTCAAAACTTTCGCCCATCCAAGTAAACAACTCAACTTATGATCGTGAACCTTAAAACAGTCGATCGCGGTGGAGAGCACCGCAGTATTATCTACATTATTTCTCTAATACCGAACTCTACCCCACCTGGCCCAGTTTATGGACGGAGGCCTTTCTCAGCTGTTTCCACTCGATTTTGTCACAAGCCGCTGTGCGGTATAATATATTTTTTTAAAGAATCTATCGAAGTCATCCCCATCCCTTTTTTCCTGTACCGATTGGGCTGTCAAAAAGTCAGTTTATAAGACCATCTTTCGTCTCTTGTTCTTGCGACGTGCCTTGTCCAGTCCCACTTTAGCTTCTGTTATATTTCATTTTGTTTTTGACAGTTTTATTGGAATTTTGTCTGCCTGTTTTATGTTTAGTATTGATCTTTCTGTCGTGTTTTGTGGTATCTTGATTTTGTGTTTTCGTTCTTTAGTTAGTGACCACGGAATAATACCCGAAGATGTTCCGACAAAAACACTTCGTTTCAAAATGAAATAGGTGACAACCTGAAGAACTATAACTGCCCTTTCACTTACTCCTCAGGACCAACTATGGATTCATTTTAGAATCACCCATTCACGTCAGAACTGCCCGTTAAGACAATCCCTGGGTCATCTTGATGTATTCCGGCTTAAAACATCTCTCAAGTTGGTGTAGGGGTCGTTTATTGATTACGTAAGGACCCTGAGGAAGGGGAGGGGGGAGTAGAAGCCATTCTTACTTAATATTTTATTACTTAAGTTTTAACGTAGCCACCACTCAGGCGACACATTTTTTGCATGCAGCCGCTGAAGATGAGTAATTAGACGTACAGTGAAACCTGTTTACTGTGGAAACTCAACGGATCACTTCAAAAGTTTCCATAGTGACAGATTTTTCACATTAACCAGCCCCCTCCCCTCCCCCCCAAAAAAAAAGTCTATTCAGTATTACGATTAGAAATCGATTCTCTCTTCGCTGATGTATATTTTTGTATACAATATCGTATCTGAACCTTTTCAAACAATATTAATTTATTTTCAAGCTTTTAGAAAAATGCATGAAAAACTCTTACGTAATAAGGGGAGGAGGGGGGTTCAATTAATCTTAGTGTCCTTACATGGAGGTGGGGTTGGTGGTAAAAAATGGGCAAAATCGTCCTTACGTAATTAATGAATGACCTCTTACCGATTTTCAGCCAATCCTAAGCAGAGTTGCTCGATTACTTCTTGCTGTACGCCATTTTCAGTTTATCTCCTCAAACAAGAGAAATTACTTTCGAAAGAGCTCTGTTTTGAAGGTGTTGCCAGTTTGATCAAATTCGACCCACGGCTGCTCATATAATATTTGATGGGACGTATGGCGATGCACGCATGCCAAAGTGGCCCCTGAGACGCCGCACCCCCGACCCCGGAAACTACCCTTTCGAGTATCGTATCAGTGGCCGGAGAAGCGGCTGCTCATATACGACGGTTTCGAATCTACAAGATGTATGCTGTATGTAGATAGTATACATTTTAGCGACGATGATTCGATGATTCCTACGGCTTGTATTGCGAACCACTTCCGGTCAGCCTTCCCGGGACCACCAGTGCGGCGCGATCGAACTGCTTCCTGAAAACCAAAAACGAGATTTTCCATCCTGGACGGCCATAAAGAGCGGATAAACACGAACTCCTAATTGGCAGTACACGAGCATAATACTGGCAGAAAATAGCGATAACCCGCAAACCCGAATGAAAAAATCAATTCTCGAGTTGAAATTGAATTTGCGAATAAATTAAGTCCTGCATCCCGAAGCGTTTTCGACGTCGAGAAATGCTTTTTAATGCTAATTAGTCGCCAAATAACGATGGCAAAATCCGTACAACTAAACTTCTATGTTTTGCTTCTTTTTTTCATTTTTTTTTTATACTCGTGCATTATATACGCATTGGCGAGGCCCTAAAAATGCTTGAATAAATAACCAATAAAATAAGGAAATCGAAAAAGCCTTAACGAGAGGGTCGTTTCACGTTTTTTATATATTTTGCCACTCTTCAATATTCTCCACATAACTAGACCCCCGGTCGGGTTAAAAATTAATTCAAAATGGCTTTTCAACGAACTCGCATATAATGCGCAGCCTACACAAAGGCTGACGTACGCAGAAGTTGGAAAAATCCCCTTGAAAAATCAAATTTCTCCGAAAATTTGACTGAAAATATCTTTGACGTATACGCTATTAAAGATTTTCGAGAGGTCAATCCTTTTTTTTATTCCTTTTTTGTTCCATTTACCCTTTTCTCGTTCCCCTTCTACCTTGTTGATATTTTTTTTATTTTTATTAAACGAAACAACAAACAAAAGTACGTGAAAATTCTTTCCCGAGGTAACCGTTTGAAGCAAACTCCGGCAAATACGAAAAATTCGCATCATACGAGCTGTGACGGACGTTACGTTGATAATTTTGATTCCTTTTGAACTCGCGACTGAAATTGATTTCTTTAAAAACGAAAATTTGATAAGAGGTTTAGAACGTTGAAACCCGAAATTGATTTCTTTAAAAACGAAATTTGATAAGAGGTTTAGAACGTTAAAACCGTCTTCAATATTCTAGTTTACTAAAAAGTTACATACCTAATCTTGTAAAACCAGAAAAGGTCCTTTTAAAGTTTTTATAACAGCGCACGAAAAACGCTGTTTATACGCTTTTCCTTTCTCTCGCTCACTCTGTCTCTTACTCACTCTCTCTTACTTTCCCCAGCCAACTTGTACACTGCATTCGTACACACGAGTAAACAAGTTAGCTGGGAGAATATTCAAAATAAATCGACGTTCTCGTGTGTGTTCTTATTTACAGACAGATACTTAGATGTAAGTAAGAATTGAGGACATGGATGGAGATATTCAGCAAACAAGATTATGTAAACCATATGAAACGCCAGCTATAGCTCGCACGCATAGGCGGCAGCCTTCATGTTTCTCATAGGGCTGCAGAGGCTATGGTGTGGTGGGACGTATGGCGATGCACGCTTGCCAAAGTGGCTCCTGAGACACCGCACTCCCAGCCCCGGAAACTACCCTTTCGAGTAAGTATCGCATTAGTAGCCGTAGGGGCACTTTGAGACCGGCCCGAGCCCCCATTCCGCCGTGTCGCTTCCGGTGCGCGTGTCCTGCCTGAGCCACCATGGGATTCCCTACTGACCGAGGTTCGCGCTCCTCCCGAGCACTAGCCTGGAATTCAGGTCCCCCACAGCCAGACGCGCTTCCTCTTCACTCACCCCTCACCTCTTCGTCTTTGTTTGTGTGGCGACGCAAGCAGGTGGTGACGACGGGAGAGCCCTGTGGGGGGTGTCCGCAGCACAGGTGCAGTTGCTCTCAGGGCTGCAGAGGCTCCTGGATAAAATAAATATAGGGGGGCCAAGCTGCTGGGATAAAAATGAACGGAGGCAAGATGAAGCTGATGGTGGTAAGCAAAGGAGACTTCCTTCTTGCATGGCTGACTGTGTGGATGGGGAGGAGGTTGAACGAGTCAGCCAGTTCAAATACCTAGACACAATGCTAAACGACAAATAGGATCCGAATTGCGAAGTCAGGTGCCGCAGAGAACATGCTAGGCAGGCATATCAGAAATTGCACAAATTACTCTGCAATCCCTGCCTAAGCTTTGATCTGAGATACAGGCGGGTTAAGTGCTTTTATATGGAGTCGAAACTTGGACGCTTAAGACGGAAATAATCAATAAGCTAGAGGAATTCGAAATGTGGGTCATTAGAAGAGTGATACGAGTCTCGTGAGCAGTGACGACATACTGTGAGAGGCTGAAGTAGAAAGGACACTCTTTACGAACATCAACTTCAGGAAAATCGGCTACCTTGGACACGTATTGAGAGCCGAAAAGTATGAACTGCTACGTCTAATAATGAAGGGAAAAATCGAGGGAAAGCGAGGAATCGGCAGGAAACCGCTGTCGTGGCTGCGTAACATTGGTCAATGGACCGCAGTACGCGAAATTTGGGAGCCATGCAGAGCGATATGGATGAGGACAGATTCCGTATAATGCGATGATAATTGGCTGCCAACGCACTAGGTGCACTGCTCTTGAAGAAGAAGGGTGCTTGACTTGATTCGACTCTCTCCTCCCCTTTCAGAGTCTTTTAAGACACCTTTACCTTCCCCGTCCACCTAAAATATTAATCTTCCCGTGTGGTGATCGAAAATTCTCATTAGGTGCTAAAGCCTAGATGAGCACCGCTGAAGTTGCCGCTTATAATTCGCGGTTAATCTCAAAACCAGTATCCATGAAAAAATTCCAGTTTCCCTTCTTCGTGATTAGTGCCGAAGGACGAGGTATGACTTAGGTATGATCTATGGGCGTAAGATACCACCTTACAGCTGATTATTGAGCGAATAAGGGACATAGTATGTATTCAATCAAACCTACTCCGCTTTCTTAATGGAGAAAATTCTGATATACGATACAAAAAAGTGAGGAACTATTTTTCACTTCCAATTGCCGTCCAAATTTCTATTTACGGGAGTTGGGGTGCGTTGCTCCTCCCAGATTCCGATACAGAGATCTGTAGACCACTGTTTATTCTCAGTCTAGCCTGGAAGAGTCTTGAAAGAGTTCGAAAAAAACATTGAATATAGCCTCGAAGTGTCCTAATAGTCAAAACGAGTTGAGAACATGTGCGTAGGAGCCTTGAATAAATCTAAACGTCCGAAAGTCTCATAAGAGTCTTCGCAAATCCGAATAAAGAGTCTCAGTCAGGCCTAGAATAGAAGAGCTTTAAAGAGCTTTAACGAAGCTTTAAAAAGTCTTAAGCAAGTCCGGAAGAATAATCTCACGTTTTTATTCTGGTCAACGGAAAGCAGTCTTCCCATGCCCCCTCCCCTCCACGTATATTGTTTAACTGATAGGTCTGATAGTTTTTCTGAATATTTCTTTTATTTGGAGGCGTTCTAAGAATTGCTTAGAATAACCACTAGGATGATTTTTTTACGAGGAAGCAAGGGAAAGTTTAATTTGTTGACTGGTTGTGTTGAGAAACCCATGACTTACAAATGTCAGACCAGTAAATTTCTCACCTCGAAAACATAAATGGTCACCGTGTGGTACGCGTTAGCTTTCAAACTCATGAAGTGAACAAGTTGCATAGGGTTGGCAAAAAAGGAACCAAACGAACAGAATTACATTGAGTTGACTATGTGATTGCCCTGTAGAGAGAAAAGGATAATCGCAGTTTCATCAAGTCGTGTAGGAAGTCAGCTCGGCTGTAGGAGGACAAATATTCGAGAAACTGCTCGAAGTGGGGATGAGGTCTACCTGAGGACAAGCTGTCTACTCGGCTTTGCATCAGACTGACAGCGAAATTGGTCGAGAACCGAGTATGTTCAAAGCTTCGAAATTTTTCAGATGTTTGTAGGTTACTATAATGTGCGCTGGTCGATGACCTTGTTATCAAGAATTCGACAGGGCGCTCATGGTCCCCAAAATCTACATCAGACTCGCACCGATTCTGAGAGAAGCTCGTCAGTCAAAGCGCGAGGAACCAGGCCAATCAGCCTACCAGCGAGACATAGCTCTTTGATTCTAAGGAGCTTTGTCTCATGGGCAGGCTGGCTCTCTCTTGGTTTGACTGGCCATCTCGCTCTGTCTACTAAATCTGGGGGTAAAAGATCTGCACGCGGCGATTTTTGGGATTTCAGGTTGGTAACCAGACCTGCATTTTTGATTTCAGTGTGGAAGATGGAGGCCACGATTTTAGTATGTAAAAAAGCTACAACCTGCTCCTATTGAATTTCCCTAATTTATTGGATTTTTCCTTTGTTCAAGTTTCTTATGTATGGATAAAATCAGTAGTGGCCAATATCAGTTAATCCTGAGAATTGATTGACTTGTGACTCGTCAGTTGAATGTTCTAACATTCGAGTCGACAAGTAGAAAAAAAAAGTCTTAACCTCCTTCTGATTATAATCTCCTTGATTTAGGCTAACTTCTTGAAGCTTAATACTCTTGTATAAAAAAGGTAACGGGCATCAAATTGAAAACTACGGCCCAATCAGACTCTCTTCAACGTTTGACATATTTTTCAAACATTTCCTCCCTTAGGTAATAGAATTGAAAATCAGGAGAACATTCCAAGACCAACAACCTCCCAAACAAGCTGAATTTAGGTAAGGCTATTCCACACTCGACGACCTGCACACAATCAAATTCTAGAAAAACTCATAATTACAACCTGAATACCCATCTTGCATTTATAGACTATAACAAGGCGTTAGATTCAGTAAACTACAGATTCATGGCCAAGGCCCTATAAAAACGAAGAGGTGAACCACAAAATAATCAAAATGATTACAAAAATTTATTCTGGTCTAACAAGTCGGATAAAAAGTGACAAGATAGGCCCATATTTCAAAATAAAGAAGGTCTGCGTCAAGGCGATCCATTATCACCAATCCTATTTAATTGTGTACTTGAAGAGGTATTTCGCGGGGAAACAAAGGGTTAAAAGTAGATGGGAGAAAAATTACTAATCTAAGATGTGCTGACCATGTTATCCTCATTGCTGACGACTTCTCAGACCTATGCGTAATGATTTATGAATTAAACTCAAAACCTCTCTTTCCTTCGAAAAGTCGGTAAAAAGCAAAACAGCTGGACTTCCAATTAACTTTTAAAAAATCAACATTTATGGCAAAAGACTACCTCTTGGGAAAAATAAAAATTGACAAGGAAATCAATTCAACCGAAGAAGTAATTTATGTAGGGCAAGCAATATCTTTCAATCAAAAAATGGAGAAAGAGATATGTCGAAGGATAAGAGGAGCGTGGAATAAAGTTTGGGTATTAAAACATGTCTTAAAAGGAAACTTCAAAAACTGGCAAAAAGGAGAAATTTACAGTATGTGCGTCTTACCAACACGAACCTACGGGTGTCCAATGTGGACTCTGACAAATAAACAAATAGCGAAGATAACTACCACGGAAAATGCTATGCTGAGGTCTATCCTGGGTGTAAGAAGAATAGAAAAAATCAGTACCGGCACGCTAAGAAAAAGAATCCCAAATTTCAAAAACGCAATGGTCCATATTAGGAACCAAAAATGGGGTTAGGCGGGGCATATCGCCCGAATGCCACCCGAACGATGGACCCACCAAACGACATTTTGGGCTTTTCCTTTCTTTACAGGGAGAAAAAGAGTTCAGCGTAAGAAATGAGTAGATGAAATAAATCATTTCCTTCAACACAAATCCATCACAGAGTATCTCAAGATAGAGGATAGTGGGAGAGGGTGAGATACACCTTTGCCCTTAAAGGACCGGGGGGGGGCACTTGCGGCATTACAATATTGCTGTAAAGTTTGTTCCTGTAATAAAAAGATTTTGAATTTGAATTTGAATGGACCTAGGTATAAATACGAATATGAATCACTTTTGGAAATTAAAAAAAAAAAAAATTACCAAAGAAATTAGGCCCTAAATATAAGTACATATTTTTTAAACATGATGTATACCATTAGAAAGCAAAGTTTTTTTCCCTGCTATTTTGCTACTTTCATTCTTTCCAATTTTTTCGCATTTAATAATCTTCGAAATAAATGAACTTCAAAACGTAGGAAATTTTAACATAATGTCACTTGATAACATGGTGAAAAACAAACAACTTTGCACAGTGTGTAAAGAATCGACCTGGAACATCTGAAACCTAGGTATAACAATGTTGTGTCAGTGTCTAGGTACATGTTTCGGATTAGTTCATTAGAATCGCTAGTGGGGTGCGGTGTCTGAGGGGCCACTTTGGCATGCGTGCATCGCCATACGTCCCACAACACCAATAGTAGTTCCTGTAGGGGATGGTTCATATTTGTGCCTTGGTTGTAACTGTAGTTTTCAATAGTTTGATGAACTATATGTTCATCGGACTATTATCCCCGTGATATATCGGTAGTTATCGATTCTTTTTGCTAGTTTAACAGCCTAATAGGTTTCGTATTGTATTGCCCTGTTCACCGGCAATAACTTACCGAAACTTAAGACTTGATATTTTCGGTGAAAATTGGAAATTTACGTCATGACTTGAGAATGAACCATCGGCAACATAACCTAGCTGCGAGAGATCCCGCCTGGAAATCGTGGGGCCAGCTTCAAATTTACGCCAGTTCGGCGCTAGCGCCTTCCCATTTGAAATGCATGCAAGCGCCGTTGCCGAAATTTAGGGCCAGTTGGGGCCGGCGTATATTCGGCCCGTCTATGGCGCCTGACACCAATCGAGCTCCAATTTTCGATTGGTGCTCGATTTGCGCCAGAATCGAGGGTAAATTTGCCGTATATTTGGCGCCGATGCCGGTATTCGGACTGGCCTCACGATTTCCAGGCGGGATAGGCCTAGGTGCTATAGCGCACCCCCCCCCCAGCCGTGAACATCGTTTAAAATATCGCAGTGATTAAGCAAAGTAATTTGAAGTGTTCATTTCGTTTCGGCGTCGAATACAACTTTTGTGGAATTTTAAGCTAAAAATTATAAGTCAAGTATTTTACTTTTTCGTATACAATTTAGCCCACTCCCACTTTTCTGTGGTTCAGCCCTTCCCAGAGGTAATTCCTGGTTGCTCCTGTGTTATGAGAGTTACTTTCTTGCACATGTGAATAGAGCACAGCTTTTGCGTATACCCTGCTTTGTTCATCGTGGATTCGGTTTGAACGAATTTGAGTCCGAGATCGAGTATCACGGCCCCACCAATCCGATCTCAGAATATTGACCGTTCTGTATTGCGGTCATTTCCACCACGAACCCCTCAACTCTTGATCGTATTATGGTATTCATGACGGAAGGGACGTAATATCACGTTTCGAACGCCACATGTACAGCGTCATCATCGTCTCACCAGGCTCACACCATCGCTACAGTCGACAATTCAATAACGCCACGTGCCCGAGAAGTCTTCCAGTTATTTTCATCAGTCTGATGGATTTTCTCATAATCTAATTATATCTATTTGTACGTTATATTGCACCTTATCGGTGCGAAAAAAAATTCGGAATTAAAGTCATTGGAGGAGGGGGGGGGAGGAGAATAAAAATATTTATTCGAAAACCAAGAAAAGAGGAGCACGAACGACAACAAAAAAAGAAAAGTAGAAGAAGGCGACAGCGACCGAAAATATTTAACCAAAGAACTTTGCCGGCGCACGTATATACCTCGCGCTCTCTCTCTCGTTTTGGTAATTAGAGTGGCGCTCTTGTTAAGCGACCTAGCTCATTAATCACGGCCTCATTCGTTCGGGAAACATCTCTCCGCGCACCCACTCCTGCCACCCCACGGCCCAACTTTCGAGCTTACGCATTGCCCGCGTGCCTCGCCTGGCAGGGCCGCGCCGCCCGTCCAAGTTTTATTGGAATGCCACTCAATCTCGAAAACTACTACGGTGCCGGAGACGCGGTGGCCGCGCCTCCTCCTACCTCGGCCGCTGCCACGATGCGATCCGATCCCTTTTTGAACCGCGGACCTTTGTTTTCCCATATCATTGTTCATTACTTTTGCCGTAGTGTAGAGCGTAGGCACGGTATATACATACAGTCGGCTTTTGCCGGCGCTTAATTACCTGTACGCGGAACCCGCATAGTCGAGCGAGCGAATGTGAGTGCGTGCGCGCGTGCCGCGGCGCCGGCGATATGGCCTGCGGGGGCGAGAAGGTGGTAAATACTTAAAAACCCGGTAATTCCATACTTAACCCCTTTTGTTATAGACGGAAACAATAGAATGGGTTTCCTTGCGGGCAAAATGAGGAGCTTTGCCGGAGAACGCTTCTGATGGAACGATAGACCTACGTCTGCGTGCTGCGGGTACCTTTCCTCGAACACAAGTCCAGTAGGAAACATGTACACGGGAATGCGCGTCTGCATTGTGATGTGCAGGATGAGAGGTGGTTGTGGGTTGGTGGTGCCTCTGTATGGCGTGACAGAATACTCAAGATGAGAGTGCAAGGTGAAACCCTGTTTTTGTTTTAGATGGTTGACTCGTCGCCATGCTTGGATTATTAACGATCGGACTACTGGAGACCATGCCTCCTTACTTCGTTCTCGACAATTGAAACTCCTGACCCGGATGAAATTCGAGTTGGTAGCGTCAGTAGTATGAGCATCACTTCGGCACAGTTTGTCCGCTGTGATTATCAGTCTCTGAAGAAGGCACTGTAGGAAACCTTTGCCTTTGGACGCTGTGTGTATCAGTCCACAATGTAGGTGTAGGGCGAGTTATGCGGCTTGAAGGAACTAGCTAACACTATAAATAGCTGCAATGATTGAACTGGGAGAATTATATAGAATATAGCTCATGATAGTTTATGCGGCTGAGAATGAACTAGCTAGCAAGACGAACAAAATTATACAGAATACAGCTCTACCAATTCCTGGAAACTGCTATAACGGTTTATATAGGTTGATCTTTTGTCAAAAATAATGACTTTTTTAAAAATGTTAAATTATGATAGCTCAAAAAGCAACTAGCTAATTAATATTCAGCGCCTCAGCTTATAAGTTTGCTAATAAGTAAATTGAAGTCAGTATAAAGGACCCATCAATGGAGATATAGATAAAGTATTTAGGTGTTATAATTGATTAAAATCTTAACTTAGTAGGTATATAGAATGTATGTGTAATAAAATAACCAAAAGATATAATTCCCTGTTAATTTCCCAAAACTACTTTCCTGAATATTCATTTTCTTAAGTGATCATTTTCCTCAAAATGTTCTTTACAAACAACTTGTTTCCAAATACTGTTTTCCAGAATGCTTTCTTCCTAAACAAAAAACAAAAAAGGAATATTTTAATTTCTATTATTTTAACTCTTTTTTTTGGGAGGGGTAGGGGGTGGGGGGATAAAGTTTGATTATGAATCAACATCATATAAAAAATTAGATTTTATTTTAGTTATTGTAGGTTAATATTGTACAAAAGTACATACTTGAAGATACTCGAGTTCTCTATTACCATTGTTGGAATAGTTGCCAACTGTTCCCGAAATTTTTATTAGCAAAAATCAATCCTTGGCTTTTGAGGTTACTGCTAATATAGTCATAGAGGAGGAATTATTCTCTGACTAATGTTTGTGGTATTGGTTTGAGATGTCTTCAGGATTGTCTAATGACTTAGGATTTGTCAGTAAATCTTTTTTTCTAGTTTGTTATATATCCCTTGTTTAATTACCTCACATTTGGGTAAGAGGCTCAATAATGCAGGTGGTACTTGTAGTAATTCATTTTGCAGTAGTTGTGCGGGCGGCTGCTCCAGGTGTTCAGCTGCCTTCCATTTTTGTTTTCTTTTATCATGACTACCTTCACAGAATACTCCACCTGGTTAGGAGGGTATTAGTGCAGCAATAGAGATGGTCCCTTAATAACGATGACTACCTCTCCCAGTGCATGATTATTGGTGATTGCTTTTACTTTGCACTCCTTCTTAAGCAGCTTGCAATAATCCCAGTATACTTCCTTTACTGGCATAGGATTAGAGGTCGATATAGCCATTGAATAGTATGTAGTTTGCAATCAGCAATTTGAGCCGTTTTTTATTTCTTTGCTTTTAAGGTAGTTATGATAATACATCTTTGATGAATTACTTTTATTATCAGCTAAATGTATATATAATGAAAATTTTAATCTGTATTTGTAAGTAATACATTCCAAATAATGGATTTGGGAAATTGGCATTCATGAAACTACTATATTTGGGATAATGGATTTGGAAAAATGGTATTTGGGAGGAATTTATTTGTAAAAAATATTTTCAGGAAAATGATAATTTGGGGAAGTAGTTTTGCGAAATTATCAGGGAATTTGGGCTGCTTAAAGCGGTGGCTCGCTGTTATCATTTACCTTGTAACCCTAATCAAAGGGAATATTTCATTTACCTGGTAGATGAAGAATTCTCAAAATATTAAGAAAACGAAAGCGTTTATCAAAAAAAAATAAAAAAAATGAATAGAACAAAATTTATAGTACATAAAATCAGGGACGTTCCGAAGAGTTCTTCCTGGGGTGGGGGGGGGGGGGTAAAAATTGTGAAAGTCCCGACTGACTCAACTCAGAATTCCCAAGTATTGAAGCAAAAAAAAAAAAAAAAAAAAAAAAACTTTTGTTAGGATTTTTCCAACTAACTCAACTCAAAATTCCCAAGTATCAATGCAAAAGAAAAAAAACATTTTGATTTGTTGGATTTTAATTTTCCCAACTGCTGAGTGCAAAATGCCTACAGGGGGAGGGGGTAAGTTGCCCTCCTTCCACCCTATCGGTACCCCCTGTATAAAATTCCCCCTTTATTGAGTCCAGTTTTATTTAAATCTGATAAATTTTTCTAAAATGTGTAGGGTTTCGATAGTTCCTTTTTTTCACGTCCCTAAAATTATAGAGGGTGACTATTTTGCGCTGATAGTCCGAATCAAAAGTTATAATACCCTCTGAGCGCTATTTTATAAAAATATGGATACAGTTGTAGAATCATACTATAAGTCATTTTTGAATTGTACATTGATTGTTACTCTTTAGTATAATGCTAAAAATTTAACTAAAGCCCAAAGATTACTAAGCAGGATGTAAAGAAAAATACTTGTTGGAGTAGTATCTGCATATAGGATCATATTGTATAAGGCATATTGATTTTTCTAGAGCTGAAGATTGAGGAAACAGTAAAAATTAAAAAACTCAGAAATTTTCAAAAATTATGAAACTGTTTTCTAAAAATTAAGGAAAACATTATCATAACAAAGATAGCGACCATTGATGAGTAGTAAGATCTTTATAACCATATAAAAACTGGTAGAAGAACAACATATATTTTCTTTCTAAAGGTAAAAGATCATACGCGCAGACTTATAGAAAATATTGGGGGGGGGGAGCAGAATCAAAGGTATCAAAGTTCTTAGGAGCCGTCAAATATATCTCTCTCTCTCTTTGAAAATTCAAATGGTTGTTTTTCATCTATTTTGGTGCCAAAATTATACCCCCCCCCCTCATTATTTCCTATCATATTTTGCTTGCTTTTTCGTCAACTTTAAAAATTAATAGTAAAAATTGGTGTACTTTTCCATTTTTAAGTTGAAAATATTGGGGGGGGTATTGTCCCTACAAAGTATTCATTGAGAGGGGGACAGCAAAGCCCACTCCCCAAAAAAAATGCCAAGATGGTGCCTGTGTAAAAGATTGAGTAATGATGAAGCATTTTAATACTAACTATATATAATAATGCAATTCTTTAGTAGGTATGGAAATTCTAGTACCTATTTAGAAATGTTCAAGATAATCGAGAGTCCAGAATATGAACTGTGAACTTCATATTATCTATAAATGTCCCAAATAGAACAAAGTAAGGAGAAAATATAATATTTATTAAAATTTGAAGAAAGAACTAGCAAAATTTTCTGGAACTAAATTCTAAAACTTTATAGAATACCTTCAAAAAATTCACGCTAATAAAAATAGAACATTAATTAGTTTAGCACCTAGACCTTATTAGTATAGCAATACTATATAATTATTCCTAAGTTAAACATAACTAAAAAATTGTGATATTAAAAACTATGATACCTAATGATAGATGATATAAAGCATGCCCACAGAATACTTAGTTTAACCTATGCATATAACTGTAAGATGGAACTGCATTAAAAACAAGAAAGGAAGGTGTTAGTCTCTATCTTATAATTTGTATGGACATATTATAAGAAGAAAGTCTCAAAAAATTTAAAAAAAAAACAAAAAACCTGAGTTAAGTACCCTTGTGACCTATACATATGTAGGCATCCCTCGCTATCCCCATATTATAACCTGTTTTTTGTTTACCTTGGAAAAAAGTTATCATCTTTCAACGAAAGTCCACCCTATATGAGAAATTCTGGTAGTTTTTAGGAATTGGTAGAACTGTATTCTATAACGTTTAATTTGGGATACTAGAGCTGGTATGTCCCAAGCCGCATAAACTACTATAAGTTAGTTATATTTTATACACCTAGTTCTTCAGGTTCTATCCTTGTAGCTATTTCTTACTGCTAACTACTTGTAGTTCCTTCAGAGCTGCATAAACAGCCAGACCTACAGTGTAGACTGATACACACGACGGCTAAAGACTAAGGCGTGCTGAAGTGTCTGCTTGGATTCAATAACTGTTGATCATGGTGGCTTAACTGTGCTGACGTGACGCTTATATACTAATAACGCCATATTGGTCACTTTGGTCCCGAAACAGTCCTAAGTTTCTCGCCCCCAACCTCTACGAATCCGTGGACGGTATACAGCTATAGGCTGTGTATACTCAATGAACTGAAATTATTACAAGCCTGCAGCGAGCTAATGCGTGCTTCGGGAATTCGTCGGCGTTCGGAGTGACCCCCGTTTCAATCTGGCGAAGAAATTTAATATTCGTCGTTTCGTTATTCTCCGTTCGTTTCGGTATTCGTTTCATTTCATTCGGTACTCTCCTGTTGTCCTGGTCGTCGTCCGCACGAATGGGAATGCAAAATGGAAATTTTCACGCTCGATTTTTGAGAAAATTTGCACCCAATTTTTTTAAATATTTGATTCGAACGAGCAGAAAACGAATACACAGCCGTGTAAAGGTATTTCCTGTTCGTCGCATGCACAGTGCAGTCCGCAACAACGCAGTGGCTGTGTGTGTGCGATTTAGAATGAAAGGGACTCGACGGGTACTGAACGAGCGGCTGTATACTCATACTGGAGTAAGTCAGAAAAAATTCGATCCGGGTACACCCCGCTACGGGATGAGATAAAATTCGTAATCACTTCTGGACGCAACCGTATGATGGATAAATTAGACCTTAGAACAAGTGAGTAAGATAAACTGAAGAACAAGAATTTAAGAACTGCAATGGTTACGACCGAAATGCATAGATGCCAGAACCGGAGGGCACTACACATTTTGCTTAGATGCAAATATTTGGGAAGGGCAGTGACTCCCCAAAAATGGTCCTATAATCAATTTAAGAGGAGTTGTAGACGAAAAACTCCTAGAAACCTAGAACATCTTTTCTTCAGCACTGATCTCGAATTATCAATAATATTAATAGAAAAACTGACCTCTCCCTTTTCTGCCAGTAATTCTTGTTTCCCGGGACTTATGCCAGAACGGGACCAGTTCAAGCTCGCTACATAGTCACATATTCTGTATCCCCACTAATAAGCTCTTCGCCACTGGAAGTATCTACAATTTTGCACCGATTGGCATTTTGACATGGGTATGTCTAATGGCTCGCCTCGTAAAAAAGAAAGAGTATCTACACTGCACGCAGATACATCGGTACATGGATATGACTTATGGCCACCGAATACGTTCCACAGTGTATGATGGGTAGCGAATGATATCATGAAGCAATAATTGTGCAGCTGCGATGATGATGTCTTCAACATTCTAGGCATTAGTCGGCATTCCTGGTGTCATTCCGGTGACATATGTACATTCTTCATTGAGGGTCATGTACCCATGTCAAAATACCGCAGAAAGCGTCCTGCAAAACACGTTCCGCAGAAAACCGTTACCATCGTGATGTAGTTGCGTATTCCTCTTTACGCGGTCATTTGTTCCATCACCTTTCGACCTGCCGACTCGAATAATGCCGAGTGACGCCGAGAATAGACGACTAGAGGAGGCATTGGAACGTGGCGCAATCGCCTGGACGACATATTGTATCAGTGTCTTTCCGTGCAGTGGTCGGAATCTTTTTTTTTTTTATCTGTTTCCAGCCCCTTCCCCTACACTGACAGGGCTCTCTCCAGGTACCTGCAATTTTGCACCGACTCGGCATTTTTGACCTTTTTTACCCCCTTTTCCTACATTTCCTACATTGACAAGACTTCCTCTGCTATTGGAAGTACCTTCACACGTACACAAGTACCTGGTAACCATCTGATTTATTTTTAGACTGTACGTAACTATCACGTGTACTCACTTCTCATTAATGACATCGTATTTCGTCAACAATCATTGTTGTTTTATTTGATTTCATTCTTATCGTTAAAGACTGAGAATGAGTGCGTATCTGCTATACACTGTGAGTAACACTGATCGCTCAAGTACTTTTTTTGGGTATTACCACGCAGAGACGTAGACTATTAACGAACGATGTACTCGTAGTTGTAATATTTAATTCAAGAGATGCAAAAACATGGAAATGGCGCAGGACATGATCAGTCCATCTGTCCGCCTAAAAACTATTCATTTCAAATTCGTCGACCAGATTTCCCGATTTACCAATAGTTGACAAAACACGACGAAATGGTCGCGAAATTAGGACGTATATTAGGTACTCGTATTAGCAATTAGTACTACTACTTTAGTTCTCATCGCCAAACGAACAGGTAAATTTGCGGCAGATTGAAAGCAGATGCGAACCAGCAATCAGCATTATAATTATTGGCTCCACGGTAGAGTTCTCTCTTCTACTGTAAAAACTCTTGCTCTATAAATTTTTCATCAGTCATTCTTCGTAACACGACAAAAAACGAATTAGGTGTCTTGATTGTAAATTTGCAATCTAAAGTCAGTTTAAAATACTCCAATTCGGTTTTCGCTGTAATTTCGTTTTTCATTCGCTTTGCTTACGGACCAACACAGAAGGATTGAGAGAGAGAAAAGACTGAAAAGTAAAAAAAAAAAACAAAAAAAAACGATCTGGCTGAAAGAACAAAGCTGTAAGTGGAAGTTTGGTATATATTTTTTTTCTGTACCTCGGTTCAAATCTTTTTTTTCCCCTTTCTTTCCTTCCTTCTCCTTTCCTCTAAAGCGCGGGCGCGTTTTCTGTTAACGCGTAAGCGTCCTAACAACACTTTGATCATTTTCAAGATTGAATTACACGTCAACCCTCTTGTGTTTTGTATTCGAAATTTAATTTTTCCGGCGTGGCAGCGGATAATATTTTCACGCTTTTTTTTTTCTTACCCTTGCGTGGACCTGACTGGTGATATTAAAAGGCGGCATAGTGTGCGTGTATAATTCGTGTTTATACGGTTGGGTCGCCTTGTGAGCGCGTACACGGCGAGGGAACACGTCCTTTTCGTCCAGGGAACGAGCGGACAATGTCCTCAAATTTTTCGCTTATTTTGGATTGGACGAAGGCGCTTGTTAGCGAAACCAAATGAATGGAGTCGGTATGCTTGGTGGAGCGTATGGCGATGCACGCGTGCCAAAGTGGCTCTCTAGACACCGCACCCTAGGCCCCGGAAAATACCCTTTCGAGTATTGCCTCAGTGACCTGAGAGACGCATTGAGGCCGGCCCGAGCTTCCGATTCGCCTTTCCGCTTCCGGTGCGCGCTGCCCTGCAAGGGTCACCATGGAACATCCTAATGACCGAGGTTAACGCTTATCCAGCATTGACCTGGAATTCAGGTGCATCACAGCTGGACGCGCTTCCTCTTCACTTCCTAAGCTCCTCATCTTGGTGCGTGTGGCGACGCAGGAAGTTGGCAGCAATGGAGTAGGTATGCTCTCGGAACTGTTCAACACCTCGTAGAGGCTGGGACGTATCAAGGGGGGAAAACATAAAGTTTGCCAACTGAGAAGCTCGGAACAGAGCGAGCGAGAAAATATTAGAAGTGCTTCTACTGATTTTGGTTAGAAAAACAGGGAGAAACGCCTCAGAAAGTCTCGAATTTTCTAACCAAGGGACACTGATTGTCAACTGAAGACAATTCTCATACCTTTGGGGTAGGAAGCTTACCCACTTCGATACACCCTTGTGTGGAGGCTTATAATCTTTTAATGGTCTTGTTTGTACACCGAAGTACAATGAACAGTGTTGAGGCTTAGGGCGCAGTAGCTAACTCATTGTTTAGCTTACAAATTTGTGCTTGGGATGGCACCAGGAGTTGGACAAAACTGCCATCCCTGCGAATATTTCCACTGGTAGTGTAGTTGCAATGGCCCAATCTAACCCCCGTACTAGGAGTATGATTGTATAAGCGAATTAGTTGCCGTGTGCTGGGAGTTGTCTGTGCTCACTCATCTGCGGACTAGCCATTTCATGTGGGCGTTGCTCCCCGTGCTCCAGACCACGAGACTTGGAGACTGCGAGAGCGTACCTCAGGCGTCGCACGGAATGCCAAATGAAGTCTAAAATTACGCGAGAGAATATCCTCATTGGCCTACTGCCATGTACGATTCCGTCGTGTCTATCTCGGTTACACAGACACACACACACGTATATATTGTAAGCGTTAAATAAGTGTATAGAAAGCTACTTAAAAAGATATTTATGCGAGAACGCGCCGAATACTATGTGGGGTATGTGTAGTAGTAATAGTCTAGTGTGCATCGCCAAACAAACCCAATTAGCTTTAATGTTACAGTTAACTTGGATAAGATATAAATTTCGACTTGTTCGTGCACCTCCCCATCTCTTGTCTCGCTCGAGATGTAAAGAAGTATAATCTCCACCGTAACACGATGATTAAAGTAATGGCAGATGACCAATATTCGACTGGAACGAAAAATTAGTACGTGTTCTCTCCCCTTTCCGCCCTCGTGTGTTTCTCCCCTATTTCTAGCCCATTAATATAGCTCGTGGCCATTTATTATACAAACGTAATAAATCCTGTAATGAATACGTGTACTTTATATTTTTTTAATTTGTTGTTCATCGAGGTTTTCTTTTTTCCCCATTGCTATTTTGGAGTAGGCACGCTATGTAACGTTTCGTGGCGAGTGCTGGAAACACGCGAACCAACGATTACAAAGTATTCGTTTTTTAATCGGTTTAATTTTCGGAATTTAATGCCGAATAATTAAAGTTCTCGTTTTTAATCGAATAATTATCGATTTCGCCGGTACAACTGTACTTAAATATTCGTAGGCAATTTTTTCCCCCTAATATAACTTTTGTCCTATACATGTTAATTTATTTACAGCGTCACGAAAATGAACGTTCGAAAGGTGTGAATAAATAACGAGCTAATAATCGTGCTCTTCGATGTCGCTGTAGGATCCTTCACTATTTTGGATTGATTGTTTATTTAGAATGCGAAAAAGTCCGGCATGGTTTGAAGGTAACCATACTGACGTTTTCTACACGAGGTGTGCAAGAACTTTTTTTCGACTCTAGGGCAGTCGGTGCTCGAAAGGGTAGTTTCTGGGGCCAGGTGCGGTGTTTAGGGAGCCAATTTGGCGTACGCGCATCGCCAGACGCCCCGTCAAATATAGAAGAGTGTGTATGAGTCTTAAGGAATCCTAAGCTTCTGTTGTACTTATTACGTCTATTAAATCTCCTCTGGTCTGGCTTTTTCCCCTAATTACTAATATCAATGTTAAGTCTTAAATCTCGTCTCTCTGTATGTTGAACACCACTACTCGCTGTGCAAGAAAAGTCAGTCAATAACGAAGATACAGGTAGAATTTCGTGTGCCTTATTTTTCATAAAATCGAGGTGTGAAGTCCTCAGGAAGGCCGATTCGAACAATATGAGCATTCGTGAATTGGGAGAAAGTATGTCCACATCAGAACCATCGTTGTGTACTCATTGCATTATTTCCTAATTTTCCCCACAATTTTTTGTAGTAATGCTCTCGTCTTTGAGGTCCGGAGCCACTGCTACGCAGTGCTTTCTGTCCAGAGACACTTTGAATATTGATCCGCACTTATCTGCGGCTCTGCAGGATTGAAAATGATTGATATTTAGAAATGATTTTCCCCGTGAATTGGTGCCAGTGTCACCCATCGTACCCATGAGTTTCAAGTGCTCGTGTTTAACCGATTCCTTGGACAATGTTACATAACCTGTCAAGAACTGAGAACATATCTCCTTCGCAGTGTGTATAACGATACTGTAGAGAACCTCCTTTTGCGTTGGGTTCAAGGTTCTTATCGGAGCTGCGACTTCCCAAAATTAGTCCATCACTTCGAACAGCTTTTTAACCTTTACCTTTTTACTTTTTTGTGATTACAGAACGTACGGCCGTCCGGGACTGTGTTCGGGCTGCCGCCATACCATTCCGCCCAACGAGATGGTTATGCGGGCGGGCGCACCCATGCTGAATTCGTCGTCCGCGAACCCGCACGTATCATCCTTCGTCTATCATCTAGATTGCTTTACCTGCTGCAAGTGCAACACGAGGCTGGTCGCCGGCGACAAGTACTGCGTCATGCCCAATGGTTCTCTAGTCTGCGAGAAAGATTGGCATATGGTGAAAGCATCCGGCGTGCCGGCCGGACAGCAATCTACCACCGGCACCACCGTCAGGAAAGGAAAGGTCGGCAGGCCACGTCGGAGTAGGGATTAAACTTCGTGTTAATTAAGTGAGTACCAACTGAGATATTTCGTTATTCGTTATTTAGGTCTCTACGTGTCCCGCAGGTCCCCCAAAGTTCCTCATTTTAATAGAAAGTCTCGTGATACCCATTTTGTAAAACGAGTCATTACTGTTCCAAAATGAATGTAAGAACGATGTAAATATATTAAGGATCTTTCCAAAAATCAGCTACGCAAAATGGGGAAGAAGTTGCCTCAAGTCGGAAAATTGTTCCCCGGAATCCTCCAATATTTTGGGTTTCAATTTTTCTAGACATCTTGTTATTACAAGGGAAGTGTTATTCTGTATCAGAACACTTCACCGATGTTATGAAATGAAGTTACATACTTTGTTACTCTTATTCAAAGTATTGATTGCATTTCTGTATTGACCCTCATTTTAATTTACGGAGGAGAGAAGCCCGTTAACATTTTTGTATTTTCGGAAATGTATTATTTGAAGGCCACATGTATGTAGATGAGTTTCTTTCACGTAATTTAACTGATTATCGATTCGACGTTCATTTTCGTGCGTCACAAGATTCCATGTCTCAATTTTATCTCATTTCAGCCTTCCTCGACCTTTGAAAATGAGAGACAGTGTCACCACAGTGTTGAGTGTCAACTTCTAAAATCTGAAACAAATAAAGTCAGTAGTTCATTGGCTACGTAGAAAATTGGCGTTGAGGTTTTCCTGAGAAGATGAGATAAACGGGAAAATAATTGTAAATGGCTGAAAACTGGTACCTATCTAGAATTTTAATAAGTGATGTGATGTAAGAATTAGAGTAATGGTTTGCGATGATCAAAGGTCAAATTCAACTACACTCCGCCATCGCTGATGCTCTCTCCATCTTCTTGCGGTGACTTGGGCCTTGCTGCGTGCAGCTGGCCGGGAATACCGATGATGCCTGGGATGGTGCCGACACAGTGTAACACTAACTTCTTGAAATTTTTGACCCATCAGTTGCTGTCTTTGAATGTAAGATGCCCAATTTTTTGATGAACTCAGAAATTTTTGTCTGCAAAAGGTCTGCTGGCGGAAATATTTCGTCATAACACAATGGAACCGCCGAAATAAGTATTTTGCAACTACAATTCATTTTACAATGGACAAGATTTTAAATGATTGAGGTCAAGTAAAGAAAAATTTCGATTTACTGGGGTGCAATTTATTACAAAAATTCTCAAGATTTTCACACTGTTGAAAGTTTTGCTTCAACATATCTAAGTGGAATTCCATTAGCGTGGAAGCAAAAAGGAATATAAAATAATAGCTGATTAAAAAAATTAGCTAAAAGTGAGTTGGCCATTGCTTTCCCTACACTTGTTTAGTACTAGACATGGTGTCTACGAGGTCAGGAAGTCAGGGAAACGTCAGGAAATTTCGAGGAATTTACTAAAAACTCAGGAAAAAATTAATTAATTACAAGGTGTCTAGCAGTAATTTGAGTCATTTAACGTCATTTATTCTGGAAGGTCATTTAAGTAATTTAAAGTCATTTATTTTCACTCATGGTCGTTTAAAAAAAAATATAGCAAATTAACCTTGAAAGAGAGAACAAAGAGTTTAGAATCGGAAAATTCTATTATAATGACCAGAGCTGCAATTTTTATGCGAATGCGTATTTCTAACTATGGCGTATATTCCAGAAGTTTCAAAAGATCTTCAAGAATCCCAGAATTCTGAAGTCAGATGAGCAGCACTTTATTGTGCATATTTTGCACCAAACCTGCTCGTTATTCAATTTCCTTTTTTTTCTCTTTAAGTGATTTTGTTTTCAACTCAAAAATACCACCCTTTTTCTTGCCCGCATTACATTCATCAATCATCAAGAAATCACGAATAGGACCAATATCTCCTGGGCACATCTCCTATTAAAAAGAAACTTGGACTTCTTAGGTAGATACTTTGCTAGATCATTTTGAAATTGGATAAAAATTGTCTCAGTGTGTATTCAAGTTAATTTTTACTTTATAATGATACCCATATTGTATTTGCATAATCATACCTACATATTTTACAATTTTGTCGCGTATTTTCTGCATAATTATTTAGACTGAATTTTGGCCGATCACATTTTTTTGTGAGTGTTCAACATCTCATCATTTTAAGATAGTGCGTGTGAAGTGATCGCTCAGCATTAGTGTGATTACTGAGTGATGTTCACAAATGCACTCACAGTTGGCCTCATTGTCAATCGGGTATCTCTTATTAGCGGTCCTTGGAAAAGGTATCAGGAAAAAGACCTATTGGTAATCATGTTTAAGGTCTTTTGTTCCGGGATATAAGAGCTGATAGAGAAAAGGTAATTGGGATAACACTACACACACACCAACAGCATATGGTAGGTTCAAAAGGCTTCAGACTGCGAAGCTGCAGGCTCCGCAACATTCGCACTTCGACCATCTGGTCGAAGATTTCATTCTGAAGGCAATTGATCAACAGATAAAAGACCAATACTACTCCTAGCCGACCCTAAAAACGTCAAATGATTAGCAAACAATTATCCACCTCTAAGGGAATGAAAACGACGTAATATTCACGCTAGCAGATTCTCTGTTCCCTTGCAATGATAATTATACGCATAGGTACGACATACGTACGTCCTGTGACTGATTCGTCTGAATATAATGTTACACAAGACATTGATACAAATATAATATGCACTTCAACATACTGATTTTCTGATAACGTCTTTACATGCTACATATTACAACTCGTTCGCTTCTCGCTACTAAAGCCACTTCCAAAGATGAGTACTTGCATACGCCATTCTGGAGCCCATCGTGCCCGTCGATGCCGAACTGACTACGCGGTACGCTTCGCATAGTCGGATTCGGCATCCACGGGCATGATGGGCTCCAAAATGACGTATGCGAGTACTTGTGTTTATAGGGCTCTACTCGCTACTACTGGTAACTGGCGACAGAAAACGTTCTTCTATATAACTCAATTCAACCAATTCAGGTGGCATCTTAGGATGAGGAAATCGTAACTTTTCATGCGCTAAAAACTCAGCATTGACAGAAGAACAATAGAAAGTCGCTTGATAATAGTTATAATTAATCATGAAATAATCAAAACAATGAAATTGAATGTTAACGGCTTCGATGGCCCTGATAAAAACTTTCACAAAAAATACCCGATCAACGCAGAACAACAGCACACACCGCTTATTCCAAAACCCACAAAGATAACGAGAATTCCTTTTCCGTGTTATTCCGTTTAATGCGTTCAGTATTCATTTTCCGTTTTAATGTGTTCTACGTGGTAATCAAACAAAACACTAAACATAAACACTAATGCTGACGCCTCCTAGCCGACCTAAAAAACATCAAATGATTAGCGAAAAATTATCACGCATCGGCTAGTAGTAGGCAAATATACACTAATGCTAAGGTGCCTTGCGCCATATTGCAGAGTCCCCGATAACTAGAGAAGAAAAAAAGTGATTCAATAGGCCCCTAAAAACGGCAACGCAGCCAAAACGAAGATCGACAACGTGGGGTCTTTCGGTAGAGACGTACACATTTTGTGATCCGAGATTCGTCAAGGAGATGAGTACAGGCATGCGGAACTTCAACAGGAAACCCACAGAGCGCGGCAGTTTCCCACTACACGTGCTCGCCGCGATGGCCGAGTGTAGTTGTGTATTTCTACGCTACGACATCGAGAAACAGTTCCAAACACCACCATATAAAGAGTCGTAGAGTCCTACTAAGTTTTAGAAAAATATGGAAGACCTTTGTACTTTGTAATTAACATCAACGGCGAATAGACCAATTGAAACCGGTATTCATCTTGAGAGGGCGAGCCAGCGCTCAAGAAGGTTGAGGCAGCTGAAGCGTCACGACGGAGAAGACTGCTGATGCGCAATATGAGCTCACAGGGGAGGGGATTCATGTATAATTCATTATTTTATGTTTCTGTAAATTTGTAAATATTTTTAATGCCGTTGATTGGGGGGGGGGCTTCCTTGCAAACTCACGAAGAATATCAGTTGTATTTGTGTGAACATGTCACATCAAGTGCAGCAAGTTTCATATGAGATTAAATGTATATTGGTGTCATCTCATACCCTGTATTTATTCGGAGCTTGTGGTGCTACACCCCTCGCTCTTGCTTTTGCCCAGCCTCGGGCGAATCATCGCTAAAGGCATGTAGGCAGGCGCGCATCTGGTAAAGCTAGGAACATTGGCAAGTCATTGCTCTGAGTGTTGCCTGGCTGGCCGACGGACCGAAGCGAGGAGGCAGGCTTCACAAAGGCAAACAAACCCCGCATATTTATCTTTGTTTTGTTTTTCACTAATTAAAATTTCAGTCAACCTTTCGTGTGTCGTTCGGTTACGGCCGCTCGGAATCGGTGCGATGGTGTGTTGACGATGGCGGCGAACATGCGTGTATGTTTTCTTCTTTTCCTGATTTGTAAAACTCGTTAATCGTTTGTCGAGTTGAAAATTGCTGTATGTGTTCGACGTCGTCCGTCTAGCCGCTTCGCCGTACTCCCCATTGACGTCCTCCGACATTTTTTTTCCCCAGTTCGTCCACTTTTCTTCTTTCCGATTCTGTACTATATAGGTGCCTCGTTTTGTATATTTTTCACCGCGCGCCGTCACATTCCATCGTCCTAGCCTGTAAGTGGGGCTAACCCCTGCCCATACCTCGCCGGCTACGTATTTAAATTTCGCGCTACTGCCGCTCCCGATGAGGACGACTGTTTTCCACCGGGGCGTATGTACGTATACAGTGTACAATATTAAGGTGCAGAGGTGGTGGCGGCAGTCGTACCACTAATACGAGAAAAACAACGAAAACCTTTTAACAAACATTGCCGCCGGAAAATAAAATTACACGACGGCGAACCTCAATTCGAAATCGTTCGAGTAGGTGAAAAATGATGAACGGTTTCACGAGTAAATATTCAGTCGTCGATAACTGCCGTTGATTAAATGTTTATTTTACAGAAGTAAACGCGCGTAGCTGGGGAGTGAGGCACGATGGGATGGGCCCCTGAGGGAGGCCGCAAATTATGTTTTCGGGGCGAGTTTATACACGTGTACGTATATGTTATGTTGGTGTCGAGGTGGACGCGTGTGCGAGTGTCTGTGTCTGTGTGTACGGCGGTGGCACGTCGAATGTCATCGCATTCTTTGTCATAATTTCCCGCTCCCTGTGTAATCCTTCGTCCTCATTGACTGCCTGCTCACTCCGCCCTGTCTTTGCTGTCTCCGCAAATGTAAACACATTTCGAATACGATGTTGTTTCGGGAAAATACCTCCGCCGTGCCGTGCGTTCTACTCCCTCAGCCGTCCTCTTGTCGTCGTCATCAGCGGCACCGCTACCGTAGTCATATACAGGGTGTCCGGATTTTGTTCAAGAACCCGCTGGGTACGCATAGTACTCGATAAAGCGGAGGAAAAAGTTAAGTACGAAAAGTTGCTTACCAGCAAATTGAAGGGGCTACGCCGTTTTAAAGATTACAGAAAAACACAATTTTCAAGACGATATACGAGACATGATTATTGATGGAACTAGGGGGCTTTGCCCCCTGGTCGCTTCGCGCCTCGTCCGACCATCACAGTCCTCAATGTTTGGTCTAAAGCGTTTGTTCCTGAGTTGAGGTTTGCTTTGCGCTTCTTTTGCTCCCCCTCTATCAGCGGTCCTCAATCTCCCACCATGAACCCCTTCCATCCTTTCTTCATCACGAGTCTTCTCCTCCACCACGACCCCCTCATTCACCACAGTCGCTCTTCGCCTCTACGGTCATACTTCAACAGTTGCAGTCCTCCTCAGCCATAAAATCCTCCTCCACAACGGTCATAATCTCTTACCACAGGCTTCAATGCCCACCCCATGGTCTTTTACCTCCGCAGTATCCCCCCTACGAACCCTTTCCTTCTGCACATCTGGGTAGGCCCTCTCCCTTGGACTTCTATTTTAGAACAGATTATGTCCTTGAAAGTAGCTGACCTGCCCCTGCAATTTTTCTGATTTTTAAGTAGGCAACCCGTCGTCCGTTTTCTTCTCCGGCGGCGGATTTTACTTTTTTAGTGTAAGAAAAATATCTGACTACGGTGACTACGGGAGCTGGTAGTACTGGCTTGGACGAGAAAAGTCATAGTATGATGTATTGCCTATTTTCAAAATTGAAGGCGCTAGAAAACGTTAAAGTTAGGAAAATGTCATTTTCCGTTGATTGGTCAAAAATACCGTTTTTCAGCCTAACCTTAGGTAAGTAATGATTTGAGAACTATTGTGACTATGGGAACTTGTTGTATGTACCTAGGTGATAGAAAAAATTATGCGACCCGAATTCTGAAATTTTCAACAGTTATCCTGCGTTGAGTAAAATCAAGAGACCTGATTTAAAAATTTTTCAGGCACTTTTGGCAAAAAAAATAATAAATAAATAAAAATTGAAAAAAATCGAATTAAGTACCTATGTACTCTGGTAGTACTCGACGAGATTAAAAAAGAAAAGAGAAAGTTGAATGAACATGTGTTTTATTCTTAAAACTAAAAAAGTTACAACACTTTGTAATTTTGAATCAGGGTCTTGGAGCAAGTCCAATTTACTGTTGCTCCGCTCCGAAGCTTTGCTCCGGCACCCAATTTTTTTGTCTCCGCTCTTTGCTCTGCTCCGAGGGGTCAAAAATTTGTTGCTCCGCTCCGAGCGGTCATTTTCTGGTCCTCTTCAACAATCAAATTTTTTTCCTCCGTTCCCAGGAGTTGATTTTTTTTGCTCCGCTCCCAGAGGTCAATTTTTTGCTCCGATCAATGCTCCGCTTTGAAGGGTCAATTTTCTGCCTAACTCTAGCTCTTAAGCACTTGAAACTGATCCATTACTTGAAATGTTTTTTTATTCACTGTCTGCAACCCACCGTCTAAGAGCACTGCCCCACTTAATAACTGCAGTTCTGATTTTTAACTGAGATTTGAAATTTCAAAAAAATGAACAATATTAATGAATGACCAGAAAATCACTGTTGATATAGGCTATGTGTCTTCCAAGAGAACCACCCCACTTCCCCCTGTCGTCTATATGCCAACGTATGCCGTTCGCTTCAAAACGAAAAAGTCCATGAAAGTTGTCACTTTTTGGTAATTTTCAAGCTTGGATACAGCTCAACAAAACAGGGAGAATATTTGATCACTTGATGAACGAACATAAATCAAATATCAAAAGAAATTAATTTATTAAACGCATAATTTGCTTTGATAAGCACAATATCCTGGAGGATTCGCTCGACAAGCCTGTTCTCAGAGGATTTAAGGTGAATGACAAAATAGAGAACATTTGTTCAACAGATACTTGGATGGCTGGTACTGAAAGAATGATTTCTGCCACCTTATACACTTTCGGATATAGATTTTCTGTTTTGCCTTCCAGTATTCCAATGCATTAGTTGACATAGGCTTCCGGTGCCGTTTTATTTTGCCTCCGTACTAATTCACTTGGGCCAAAAACACATCCAATTGTGGCAGTGGATGACCTGGTATCGAGGAGAGAGATACTTCACTACTGCCACCTAGAATGACCAATAAATGTTTACAGTTTGTTACTTATAAGCAAGGTTGAAAACAAATCCACTAAAATTGGATTCGAATTCGAATTCACGAATCACTACCTTCTTTTGGATTCGAATATGATTCGAGAATGATTTACGTTCACTGTGACTCAGAAGGGCAAATAGGGCTCAGAACTCGGGAGTGGGGCTTAAGCCCCCTTATTATGAAGCAACACCACCAGCCCCCTTATTTGCGCCATTGCGCTTATGCTGTGATTCGAATCGGATTCGAATAAAGAATCTTTTTTGCAGTTACAAAATAAAAATAAAAACGATTCCTATTTTACTCACTCAACAATCGTTGACATTTTTTTCTCCTTCAGAAAGACCAAATACTCCAAAAACTGGATCTTATTCGATGTAATCATGGTAAACATACTTTCAGCAATTTAGTTCCCGAAGAAATTAAATTTAATGTTTCGACTGAGGAGACCAGAAGAAATTTTAATAGCTTTTATTATGTTTTCTGATAATTTTTTTCGTAAAAAAAAGAAAGAAAAGTGACCAAAACGGATGGCCATATTAGGCGGCTTCAGCGTCTAATACGGCTAACTAAAAAATTCCGACGAATCCGCTAAAAAGATTCGAATACATTTTACGAATCCGGGTCGTTCATCTGATTCGAATCACTGATACGAATCCAATTTCCAGAAGCGGATTCAAATCCATTTTTTCGAATCCGCGAACTGGATTCAAATCTTATCTTTTTCAACCTTTACTTATAAGTATATTTACAGTAAATTGATAGCAAAACAGGATTATTATTTTCAGCGTCACCTCTCTAGGCAAATATTATCTTTCCCTTCATCTGCTAAACGTAAAGGCCTACCAATAAATAACTTTGATTTCTGATAATATACTGATCACTAGATCACAAGTTCTTGAACTATGTCTTTTGTGTTTTTTAAAAGCAGCCCTTGAGAAAAGCCTTGTGTCGCTGAGTGGGCATAATATTAATCCAGTCTAGGTAACAGACATGTGCTAAATCAATGCATCTTACCTAAAGAGTTTTGTTTAGCTTGGTACAATCTTTCCAGTTCACTTTCTTCTGTCGACTCCAATGCACTCATTACACTGCTGCTGTCTTCAGTGCAATCATCGGGAATGTTTGTAATGGCTATTATATAGGCGCCGTAAGTGTAGGATAGCTGCATCTTTTTGGGCCTCATTTAATGTCACTGCTGCAAAAGTCTAGTTTGTAAAAAGCATCGTCTCTTTTTTTCATATTTAGGTAATTCTCTGAAGATCATAAAAATTCGCGTTGGCGCCTACATCTCGGGAACCAACTGAGCTAGATGGATAATGTCTTTATCTGTACATAGGTAATAGTCTCCCCTATGGACAATAGCATCAACTTTTCAAAACTGGTGAAATAAAAATTTTGAAAAACCAACTGAAGTTCCAAAATGTCATTCGTCCTGGGTGCGAGTAAAACAACTTCGATCGCAAAATCGAAAATAACTTTCATATTTACAAGTATTGGTACTACTGGATAGCATGGTTGTGATAGAGTGCATTGAGATGATGGATTGGTAACAGTGGAAGCATGGTTTCCTAGCTCTAATAGACACAGTAGCTGGGATCAAGATCCGTGAGCAAAAAAAAAAGATCATCTGTCATGGGCTGTATTCAACCAATCAGTGAATCGTGTTACTCGATATTTTGTAACCGGAAAAGTGGCTAGACTGATTCAATACTTTGATAAGAAGACCGGTCAAATGTTTTTCTCT
This sequence comes from Acanthococcus lagerstroemiae, assembly GCA_031841125.1. Taxonomy (NCBI): domain Eukaryota; kingdom Metazoa; phylum Arthropoda; class Insecta; order Hemiptera; family Eriococcidae; genus Acanthococcus; species Acanthococcus lagerstroemiae. The sequence goes on along the minus strand of CM063108.1, from coordinate 33,123,005 downwards.
CCATCTTCCTAAGAAAACAGAGCATTATCAAAATCTCGATAAAATAGCGGGTGTCTCAGATTTTTTTTTGTCATTAGTAATGGACTCTTGTACGCGGTCACGTAAGATAATGAAAACTTGAACAATACTCGTTTCAGGTTAGTAATAGATCGCAGACATAAAAACCTGGGTTCAGACTCACCATTTTCCTGAAATCGTCATCCGTCATGGGCAATCATTTTTTTCAGTCGTCATGGAAAGTCGGATTTCGATGTTCATGACGAATGACTCGACTGAGATTTAAGAAGGTCGAGTGTTGTAAGAATGTTCTATTGTGCATCCCCAAGGAGTTAGCATATAAAAATTTCATTATTCAATAGTTCAAATTTTGTAAAAATGAAGAGCGTATTTTCATGGTATTCGGAGAACGACCCATTTGTCAACAGAACTCTTACCACCGTGTTTTTTGCTAAACAGAAAAAAGAAGTGGTAAATGTGAAAGTAAGAATTACGAATCTCGAGATTAAGGTTAAATATAAAAAGCATTTCAAAAAAGTATTTCACTTGGTTAAAAATGCTATAAATTAAAAAAAAAAAACCACTGAGATTATTTATTTACTCTGCATGCAAATATTTTCTAGCTGTAGCTTGCACGTGTTCCAGATCTTGAACAGTTCACACAAATTTGTAGCTTTACTGGCCCTTTTGCATGATTCGAGCGCTTCCAAAAATGAATCCAACTTAGTCCAGAAAAATGAAGATCTTTGCTTAATAATTTTAAAAGTCTCGCAAAATTCTTTTAAAGGTTTAAGAGAATTCATCATGTCATATATCAAGCTATCAATAAAATGTACTCAATTTAAAACAGATGAACGAATCAATTGAGCTGCCCCATTTCATTACTGTGTCTCGTTGTTACGTGTAGGTATTTTCAAGTTTTTTTTTCTCTCAGCATAGCATTCATAGTTTGTTTCCGTAATGTGTATTAATTACCTGCTGGACTTGTAGTATAAAATTACTGTCTTGGGCTGTATAGTTTTCATCTACCAATGCGTCATTGACAGCCAACTGAAATGTGTGTGCCGCGCAACGTATTCCTAATTAATAAATCGCAAATATGTTGAATAAGTACAATTACCAGGTAAGCTAGTAACTTATTTCTTGAAGGGTAGTTACTTGTTTTACCATTCATCATTCCATGATCTACCTCTGCTGCATTCTTGTTCAGCACTGGGAAACAGGAATTAACTTTGCCAAATGTTATGTCAGTTATATGTTGTAATACATCCATATCGCTGACTTCGCTATCTACTTCTGATGTGTTTACTTCGCCAACAGTTGTAGAGTCATTTTCACTTACTCAATCATCTTTTTCTAAAAATTCAGTTTCCTCCACATCATGCCCCACAATAGAAAGATTGTCATTCTCATTATCCTCATCATCACCAGCAGCAGTATCAGCATCATAGGAGGTCAGTTCGACGTCAAAGTCTTCAGCAGTGTCTAAATAAAAAATACAAGCCTGGTTTTGTTAGTTTAACGTTTCACTCTATTCATTATTCCTTATGGTCTTTTCATATTCATGTGTGGATTGTATTATTCATCCGCGGAGTATTTCCCCCTCCGTTTAATATTTTCTTATATTGTGATAGTTACTACTTCTCCGTGATTTCCCCTGCTTCTTCCGTGCTAATAAATGGTAGCCATAATTTTTTTCCCTGTCAGAGTACCTGAAAAATTAAAAAATCGGGTCTTTTGATTTTACTCAACGCAGGATAACTGTTAAAAAAAACAAGGCGAAGATGGTTGTATAAGTTTTTCATCTCCTAGATACGTACAAGTTCCCATAGTCATAATACATAGGCTGTCGCCAAGTTACTGAGGCTAAAATTTGTACGGCCCAATGCTACCTATCGGCGTTTCAACGCAGTAGGGGGATAATTTGGTTCATTAGCTGTCAATTGAGACCACGCCGAGCTCATTTGATTGAAAACTCGATGTTCCAGACCAATTTGAAAAAAAAAACCATATGCGTTGACCCCTACAGGTTTTTTAAAGATTTTTTTAAAGAAGGAAAAAAAGAATACAATTACAAAATTTTTCATTAATCATCATCTTCATTAAGTACACGAATATCTTTTTCAAAATAAGCGCCATTCATGGCTATACAGGCGTCCATTCGTCCTTGCCATTTATCGAACGTTTTCGCGTATTCCGCCGTCGGTAAGGTGGAGAAAAACATCTGCGCCGCGGTGATAACTTCTAAAAAAATCACAATTCACCCCCACCCCCATATTGTCCTGACCTCGCCCCCTGCGACTTTTGGTTATTCCCTCAACTAAAGTCAGCCTTACGGGGTCGTCAATTTAACACGAAACAAGAAGTCGCATCACTGTGGCGCAGATGTTTTTCTCCTCCTTACCAGCGGCGGAATACGCAAAAGCGTTCAATAAATAGCAAGAACGAATGGACGCTTGTATAGTCATGAATGGCGCTTATTTTGAAAAGGATATTCGTGTACTTAATGAAGATGATGATTAATAAAAAATTCCGTAATCGTATGCTTTTTTCCTTCTTTAAAAAAATCTTTGAAAAACCTGTAGGGTCAACGCATATGGGGTTTTTTCCTTCAAATTGGCCTGGAAAAGCGAGTTTTCAATCAAATGAACTCGACGTGGTCTCAATCAATAGCCAATGAACCAAATTATCCCTCTACTGCGTTGAAACGCCGATAGGTAGGGTAGCGTTGGTGGGCCGTACAAATTTTAGTCTCAGTTACTTAGCGACAACCTATGTAATTCTCAAACCATTAATTATTTAACTAGGGTTGGGCTGAAAATCGGTCTTTTTGACCATGTAACGAAAAATGACATTTTCCTAACCTTCAACGTTTTCTAGCGCCTTCAATTTTGAGAATAGGCAATACTGCGTACTGAGATTTGTTTCCGTCCAAGCTAGTGCTACCAGCCCCCGTAGTCAGATTATTTATACCGTCAATTATCATGCCTCGTATAACGTCTTTTGAAAATTGTGTTTTTCTGTAAACTTTAAAACGGCGTAGTCCCTGCAATATGTTGGTAGGCATGGTAGGCAACTTTTCGTACTCGTCTATCGAGTACAATGCATACCTAGCGGGTTCTTGAACGAAGTCCGGACACCCTGTATGTCGTCGTTGTGTCGCGAAAACGCGTGTAAATAGTGTTGTCATCACCGCCGCGCTGCCCCGCCAGTCATTTAATTATTGTATTAGGCGCGGCAGTGCGGCGAGGCGGAGATGCGACGGTCGACGCACACCCGCTGAGCACCCGCGCGGAAGCGTTGTTGCGTCGTGTCGCATCGCATCGCATCGTGTCGCGGCGCGGCGCGAATATCAATTTTCCGCCAGATGGAGTTTGGAAATATAAATTTGAAGGCGATAAAAACCGCGTGCACGAGTACCTGTGTTCGTATTTATAATATGTATGTCTCGGCGGATGTATGTATAATGTATATTTATAGCTAGTTAGCTTTCTACCTTCGCGGAAAGGGGAAGAAAACGGATTCCAAATTCGCTCGCGTCTTTCGGTGTGGCCGAAATCGAAAACGTGGGACGGGACGCGTCAACTCGATAATCGGAAAGCCGCGCGCGTGGCTTCTCTTTCGAGTCGCGTCGATTGTATGGAGACGAGTTTATCTAATTTGTTAATGAGCTGTGCCCGCTGCACCGATGCAAAAACTTACGCAATGTACGGATTGCCTCGTAGAGGGCTAAATGGCTTAAAGCTGCAAATGGACCGTAATGAATCACCGGAAATAAACTTGGCTACCTCCGCACCCTGCAGTCTGGGAAATGATACTTGTATTTGCCAGTGCTTCGTGGGGGTACGTGCCACACCTGCATTCGGTGCCCGTGAGATATGCCCCCTGGTAGTCCGATGATATAGCGACGACGAGGAAGGGCTGCGGAAATCGTCAGAACCTCTGATTAGGATAGCCAAGGAGACATCTTGGCGTACCTGTTCACAGAAGTTCGAGTGAAAACCGTTGGAATTTCTGGCGTAAAGTAGCCTCGGCTAAGTTGCGCCCAGGAGTGATTGTTGCCCAACTCTACCTGTAGGCGTGAATCGTGACTATGGAAGAGTCAGCCAAGGCGATGTTAAATGCCCTGGTCCCGTCTCAGACCGACGGGCTCGCGCCCGACCCTCTCGTGAATGACGCGCAAACTCATGACGCGCGGCCGGTACTCGCCGGTAGCTATCATAACTCATAACGACCAAGGAGGCACGTGCCGCACTCAAGCGGATAAAGACTGGTTGCGTTCCCGGCCCGGCCTGCGTTGTATAAGCCACCTTTCCAAACAGCTGGAAGGAGGCAAAACTGTGGGGAATAACGCCGGGTTTTTGAACCGGGATCGAAAGAATACAAAAACGAAGTTTCAGTCTGGGATGGTGAACTCAAAATTCACTGTCCGTATAGTATTTTTCTGGTATTGTAACCCGCTCCCTTGCCCCCAAAAGATGCCTCAACATGGAAATCGAAATTGAGTCTTACAAAAGACTCTCCACTATCGACAAGTTTTAGCTAAATACGCTTTGTTTCTGCTCATACTCTCCTTTTGAAATGTGGACTTGTGTCTAATGTGTTAGTGTTTAAAAATTGGCTCAGCTTTAGTCGCGATTATCAAAGGTCTCCTAGCAAGACGATAAACATGAGTAGATGTGTGACTGTATAATATGGATACACGAGGAAGACATTTCGCGAATCTCGAATTCGGTTTAATAATTAACGAAAGCCGAACGAAGGGTTATAATGTCTTCGTGGGCACGACGTGTTTGTAAATAATAAATGGGAAACGTGCTTCGCGTAATACGTTAAATCAAGACCGATTCCTAAATGTAGTTTGGAAACAATAAAATCCCTAAACATTTGCTGCTTAAAATTTCATTAGCGGGGGATGCGATTCCACTGAAATATGAAGCGAACACATAGTCAACTGATCATTTTGGCGCCCGCATGGCGGCATCTTGTAGGAAGACCAGTGCTGGTGAGAAGTCTTAAATGATATTGTAGTGATCTGATTCAGTGTTGTCAAACATGGTACATCTGTACCAGATTTGATATATATTTCAATTTTTCTCGTACAATGTCTGGCGATTTCGGCCAGTCTGGTACGTTTTGGCACATTTTGTCATTTTTTGGTTCGTTTTGGTGTATTGTAATATATTCATGGGTTTCGGTGCATTTTAGAGATTATGGCCAAAAACATTTCTTTTGTATTTTGATACAGTTTCAATTATCACACATTTTCTTTGGTACCATTCATTTAAAATTTGGTGGTGTGGTGGGACGTATGGCGATGCGCGCATGCAAAAGTGGCCCCAGAGACACCGCACCCCCGGCACCGGAAACTACCCTTTCGAGCATCGCATCAGTACCGAGGGGAACGCTTTGGGGCCGGGCCGGAGCCCCCATTTCTCCTGGCCGGAACGGTGCGCGCGTCCTGCCAGGGCCACCACGGGGTTCCCTACTGACCGAGGTCCGCACTCCCAGAGCGCTCGCCTGGAAATTTCAGGTTCCCCGCAGCCGGACGCGCTGCCTCTTCCTCTTCACTCACTCATCGTGTGAGACTCTTCCAATTGAAGCTCCAGCCCTTGCACTGCGGGCGAGCTCTGCTCCAGCTCTGGTGCTACGGGCGAGCTTCGCTGGATGGTATCCGCCGCCGCAGCAGCAGAAGCAAGTCCAGCTTCTCCTCCTCCTTGCGTCCTCTGTCTCGACCACTCAGCCTCCATCTTCCGTCGCATGATGGCCGAAACGAAACCCGACACCCGGTTCCAACCGCTTCGGCTCCTCAACAGCTCCGGGACCAGGGTGTCCGGCGCAGGACGGTCGATCATGCCGTCTCCGGGATCGATCGTGACCGCCCCACGCCTCTCCTTCTCCCAGGCGTCGCACTCGAACAGCGTATGCCACGACGTGTCCTCCGCTCCTCTTGCACAATGGGTGTACTCGGCGCTCCCCGCCAAACCCATCCGGTGCAGGTACGAGCCGAAACAACCGTGTCCGCTCAAGACCTGGGTCAGGTGGAAGTTCAGGCTTCCGTGCTTCCTACCTAACCACAGGTCGAGCTCACCGATCAGCTCTCGGGTCCACTCGCCTTTCGCAGACTGGGCGAGCCTCTCCGTCCATCGCTGAAGCATGGTCAGCTGAATGCTACGTTTCGCCCGGCGTGCCTCCTGCCGCGTCCTCGCCTTCTTCTGCGCCTTGTAGGACTGCGCCAACTCGTCGACCTTCAACTCGATGGGTGGAAGGCGCGCCAGCACGCCTATCGCCTCCGTTGACACGGTGCGATACCCGCTGATGCATCTTAGCGCGATTCTCCGCTGCACCTTCTCCAGCTCCACTCTCCGGTACGGGATCTGGACGGCGTCCGCGAATACCGGTGCGCCGTACGTCAGGACCGACAGCATGACGTTCGCGTACAACCTCCGCTTCTGCTCCCGCGGGCCGCCCAGGTTTGCCATCAGTCGCGACAGCTGCCCGGCGACCCGGTCATTTAAAATCTGGTACAATCTTGGAAAATTTCTTGCTGGTACTTTTTCAACTTCCCATCTGGCGATACTGGTTTGGCTCCATAGGTTTGATTTCACTCTAGTTACAGTGCACCGGGCATGCAGATTTCTCAGTACAAAAACGGAATTTTGTAAGGATTTTTTATGTTTTAGTAGAGAAAATGTACGAAGAAACATTATATTGAACTCCATATTCTACTCTGAAATGCGAGATGCATTTGGTGAACTGGAAGTCCAAAATGAGTAATTTTTTTGTGAAATATTAGTTCCTGCTTCCCCTTTTTTGGGCCAAATTGATGAGGAATGGGAAGTGTATGACAGAAAGGTTTGAAAGGAACATCTTATACACAATACTTACTACAACAGTTTTCAGAAAAAAAAAATTAACTGGACTCTGTAACAGCTTCAACATGAAAAATCTCCATCAACTACTGATTCTGCAGAAAAGGAAGTAACCTCCTTACTCGAGGAGGGTCGGCGAAAAGGCACGCATCATGACTCTCGACAGTCTTGAACTATCGACACTTTTGTTTTACATGAAAATCAATACATACTAATTTCTTATCTTACTAACTAGTAAAAACTGGGTCCTCCTTAACTCATTTCATTCCTAACTTGCTCAACATGCCCTTGACACTTAGAACCCGATGAACGTGCTCAATACGTCCTCTTCCCTGACCTTTGAGAAACGGCACCAGTTTTTAACGCCTTGACCCTGCAAACGAAGGACGTGTAGTACACGTCATTCTAAAATTATGTTCAAAACGGCACTGTTTTAGCGTTTTTTGGGAATTTTTTAGAATTTTTGCAGCAAGTGTAGCAAAAATGTAATACCTAAATGCTTCTTGGAGTACATTTCATGAACTATACCTAATATGCTATTCTCATTTCAGGAGTTTCACGCTGTACAAGATTTTTTATAGTGTTTGAAAATATACTTTTTTGACACGGATAGAAAAGTTATCTTGCAAAATTATTTTTTATGAAATCCAAATTGAACTCAAAATTTGACTAAAACATTTTATAATACGAATTATACATATGTATAAAAATCAACTAGTAAAACAATATTAAGTAATATTTTGATCACAGAAAATTAATTTCTTATTCATAATATTTGAACTTAGTATGAAAAATGAAAATGATAAAATTCTTAGAACACATATGAGAAACTAGAGTTTCACTTTCACTCGCTCGTTCACTCTTATCTAAAAAAAAAAAAAAAAAAAAATAAACAAACTTTTTAATCACATGTAAATTGACTACTAATGATCGGTTTTTCGATATGAAAACCGATTCTGAAAGTGAATTTGACGTAGAATTCGATTCCGTGCACAAGAAACGCGTAGGACACGTCCCTGATTTTACAGTCAATCTCGAGAGATGAAAACGTATTGTACACGTTCTCCGTTTCCAGGGGCAAGATGCGAATTAACAGTGCCGTTGCTTCATACCGGGTGATGAACGAGCAGTCGCACCATAGGCGAACATGTAGTAACGTGCAACGTGTACATAATGCATGTAGCGGAGATTGTGTTATCGTGTCGGCGCCGTTGTGCCTTATCACATGTTGGCCCTATGGTGCGACTTCTCGTTCATCACCCTATAATTCACTCTGACGTACTGTACACGTTCCCCAGTTTGTCGGACAGGAACTCAGAGGAGACCTCCGCGTTCAAAGTGTTAATACTCGTACATTGATTAAGTTGATATTTGAAGTTGTGAATTCTGAGCTTCATGAGGGCTGAACGTATATATTTTTATATTCAAATTAATACATAATCATCTACCTGATATCAATCTGTTATGTTACCAGTAAAAACTCGGTCCTCCTTAGCTCATTTCATTGCTAGTATCGGCAGTGAAATGTATACGATACTCAAATGGAACTGAAGAAGAAAAAAAAACAAATAACCTCGCTACTTGAAGAGGGTCGGTAAGAAAGCACGCATGTTGTCACTCGAGGAAAAAAGAAAGAAAAAACATGGAAAATTAATAAATAATTATCGACTTGATCCTGCCATAATGTAAAACAAGATGACAAGGGATAATGGGGGGGGGGGGAGGGAATAAATAAATAAATAAAAGTTTAACTGCAAATATTTGATAATCTGAAACACGTGTTCAAGAAAGCACCCTGCGAACTCAAAAATAAACCGTTTGGTATATTTTTTGGACGAAAATCTAGAATCGGAAAGTATCATTATTAATCAGCAGTCAATTCAGTTAATATTGCAATTTATATTGCAATGCTATGGTGAAGATGCAAATGAAGACATCATTTGCAAATCTATCTCAGGATCAATTCGTGAAATTAATTCAATTCCTGCGGAGGCAGGAAAAACTTCTGTGAGTTTGTTGAAAATATTGCCTATTCAGTGGGGGGGGGGGACGTAATAGTATCTGGCGTTCAGGTTTCAAATTGTTGAAAAGTAGTAATAGTAGTAATGAAAATGCAGATGACAGGGTATGGATCGAACACCGACGTGACGTTTGCCACAGAATGTCTAGCCAGACAGATCCAGGGCCGGACGGTACTGGAAGAGAAGTCGGGAAGCGATCACAACTACATCACCTCTGCTGTGGCAAGGGAGATAGTGGTCGCTACTCCAAAGAAGCTGAGAAGATGGGCGACTAGCAAGCTGGACAAAGATAAGCTGGAGGCAGTCTTGCTAGTCAGCAGTTGGGGTAGTGAAGAGGCAGAAGACAGTGGAGACGTGGAAGAGGCGGCAGAGAAGAGCTACATCGAAAATTAGCCGCCGCCTCGACCTGATCACACCCTAACTAATGAAATTTCCATGGAAATTTCTATTAAGAACACGGTTGCAGATTGCAGTCGCGCAGCAAGAACACCCCAACTAAGATCAATGAGCACATGGCTGGAAGAAAAATAAATTTCCATGGAAATGTCAACTACTGAACTGAATTGTGACGATGAAGAGCTAAACCATACGAATTGGCTTCACTCAATATGTGCCACTGAACTGAATTGTGAACTGAGCTGGAGAGGAGAGAGAAAAAGAAAGCGAGTAGCCGAGCCTAAAAAATGAAATTGAATAAAATATAGTTATAAGCAAACTCGTAGATCTCTAAAAAATGATTTAAAAAAAAAGAATTGTGAAGTGTATGATAGAATTTTGAAAATTTGAATCACATTAAGGTTGTAAAAGTTGATCATATAAATGTCAGCTTACTAGGTTAATTACAACCGACCGGAGCACGGAGCATCTAATTACATAATTTTCTTCCAAAAACGAATTTTGGTCCCTCACTCCTAATGGTCAAATTGAGCCCATTTTCAAAATCGACTTCCGTTCGGTCATCGTGAATAATTTGTGAACTCAATTGCAACTTTTGCTATTGGTGGACGTAGTTAGATCTATTGGGGGAAAAAAATTAAATTCAAAAATAAACAAATGAAAATAGAAATAAGTACTACCCCGACTGTATAAGGCTGAACTTGCTCAAAAATAGAGAAATGAGCATGGCGACCATTATGTAAGGCGACCTCAGTTTGCTTGGAAAAAAGTGATATTCTCATTTTAACTTATCATCTCGAAGCTGTATCTTGAAAACTGTGCGATTATTCGGGATACATAATTCTCAAACTGTGATATCGGGAACGTTATGCAGTGACGTAGCCAACCTGTGGTTTGAGGGAGGGGTCTAGTCTTGACCGCGGGGGAAGTTGTTAGAGCGGGTGCTAAAATTAGGAAACCCCTATTTGAAGAAATCGCGAAAGGGGGTGCAGACCCCTTCAACACCAACCCCTGGCTACATCATTGGAGGTATGCATCGTAAGATTGTATTCTATCTATTCAGAAATCTGAACACGGAAGTCAAGAACACTCCCTCAACACCACCTTCTCACGGCTACATCACTGGAGGCATGGTTGAAAACGAATTCATTAACATTGGATTCGAATCCGAATCCACGAATAACTATTTCTTATTCGATTCGAATATGATTCGAGAATGACTCACGTTTGCTGTGATTCGAATCGGACTCGAATGAATAGAGTGCTCCGGCATCCAAATCAACTTTTCCAGGGTCATCTTCTATTTCTTCCGGATCCGCCATTGTAATTAATTCAAAATTCAATCAGAAATTGAAAATGATCATCTATTTTTAGCTCGTTTTTGAGTATTTCTCTTCCCCCCCCCCTCCATTGAAAAGTTGTGTGCTTTCAGTGCGAAATTTTCGAACAGACAAAAAAAAGTACGAGTTCGACGAATCCACTGAAAAAATACGAATAAATTTCACGAATCCGTAACGTTCATTAGATTCGAATCACTGATACAAATCCAATTTCCGGTAGCGGATTCGAATCAATTTTTTCGGATCCGCGAATCTTTTCCAACCTCGGCTGGAGGTATGCTTCGTAGAATTGGAGGCAGTTAAGCGTAACAGAACCAACCAGAACATAATCTGTTTTTGAGAACACGTGATTCGAAGTTCAAGAGCCGTGTAGAAACCATATGACATAGTGTGTACTGAAAGCTTTTTTCAACGTGAGTACACATTTTTGAATGGGGGCCCAATTTTGAAAAATTCTACTTCTTGCGCTCTTTCCAACGATACTAATAACTCATATTATTGTCAAGAAATGTCGGTTGGTTCTCTTACGTTTAACAGCGTCCAGTTGTATTTTCTGTTATTCTGTGCACCGGCGTTATCTATTTAGAAGTCTGAAAACGGGAGCTATGAGCATACCGAGGAGGAAACAATCGAGGGGAGGGGGTCGGACACCCTAGATTCGGCATTTTAGATCACCAGGCGGCAAAACAAAAAAATCTTTGATTTTTTTAGTTTGCATACAGAATTTTTGTACTAAATTGGTAGTTTTCGAAGAGTTTAGTGTCGGTATTTTGCACATATCCCCAAGCCCATAGGGATCACAGTGCCACTGAAGGGAGTTACTTTTTCAAAAGAATCAGCGTGGATACCTAGTCGATAGACGCGGCAGAATTTCGAATGAGACTATCTTTGAAATACAGGATGTCTCCAGATGAATGCTCCTCCTTGAATTAAGTAAGCAGGCAACTTATTCTAACCGCATGTGGCTTTCCTTAATGTGGATACTTTTCAAAAATTGATTTCGCGAACACTCGATCAGATCAATTCCAGTGCTACTTCTGTGACTTGTGGTGGTAGTTGCTAGCTTGGTACTATCTTCCATCATTGCTACAACGTGTCCATAAATTTCAATAATGGGAGTAAATTCAAACGAATGAGTAAAGAATTTTTGCTATGAATCACATTGTGTTACGTTCTTTGAAACACATAATTATTTATTAGGCTGTATGAATGTATTGTCTCCTTACCCGGTTGAAGGAGGATCACTCACGCTGAGACACCCTGTGTACGAAATTTTATGAACTAAACTTGTCCACCAGCTTCCGTTTGTCAGATAGCGTTTTCGTGTAACTCTTATCTTCCATATGTATTTTTCGTATTACGGATGGCTGTAAGTTGTGCTTCGACTGGCCCATTTTACCGACTAACAGTTCTTCACGGCGTCTCAATCGCCGAATCGTCGACTGTATGTCGCCTACGGCTCGCTTCCGACCCGATTCGCAGATAAGGTGCCACCAAGTATACAAAAGTATCCTTCGACGACCTCTCTCCACCCCTCATCAACGTATCTCATCCTCTTTCTATTTTTTTAATTAAAATATATAACTTTTCCTCCCTTACTCGTCTTCATTTCTTTCTCGTTCCCACCTCATAAGGCTCGCTTTCGTAATTAGCGTAATCTCTGAAAACGTCTTCTGGAGTTTTTTCGGCGTTCCGCGATCAACCGCCGCCGTCGTCCTTGGTCGTCTACTTCTCGTCTCCCCACGTACAGCCCTTTGGGCCCCTTCTACTGTACACCTCTGTACGTAGTTCTAAATACACCGCGAAAAAAACATCTGCGAAATTACGGCACCTCGTTTTTGAAAACCAGAAAATGAGAAATATAGAAGGAGCGCAAAACGAAGAGGGGAAGAAAAAAAAACTTTTAATTATCGTTAAAATAATCAGAGACGTATCTTTTCGCGTCCGTTTTCTAATTAACAAGCGCATCGTTTTAACCAAAATTAATTTAAAAAAGACTGAAACGACCACTTCTGTTGAACGCCTAATTAGGTTAGAATGTTTTCTGTAACTCCCGTGGAATGCGAAGAAGACAAGGGCGAGAGAGGCGGAGAGAAAAGGGATGCGAAATCGCTGTATTTTTTTTTTATTGTATTATAGAAATACTACAAATGGAAAATTCGTATACACGCGCCCCTTCCTCGAAACGAGAAAAATCTGACCGAATTTCATTTTTCGTCCGAACACGATCCGGATCGTAAAATGTTTATAACTTCTGCAAGCTGTCGAAAATTACACAACTCGAATGCCGCGACGTCCTGTGTACGTCGAAACGGGGTGAAAATTATTGATATTGATGGAAACTTCAACGACGATTATGAATTACCAACAGGAAGGGCTGAAAAGAAAAAACGAATGAGAGAAAACACCGATCTAGGTTATCGATGCGAATCAACTTTTGCGAATAAAGGTTTGTTTTTGAGTCACCGGTTATAATGCTAGTGCCTGTGACACGATAATACGCGACGAAAACCTTAGAAATCGAAACTTTTCTTAATGGAGGAGGGGGAGGGGGGTCGGTCGGAGAAGTTGGGAAAAAATGATGAATAATTCATGGCGCGGGCGAGGAACACGCGAACATTAAAAACGCTCGATTATATTAATTATTCGAGGCGTGGCGACGAATATTAGAGAATTTTGTACGACTGACGGAAATTCGTGCCCTCCTTAACGTTAGTAATGTATGGTACAAGTTTCGTTCTATAAATGGCGAAAAACTTGATAAGCAAGTTTAAAGGAGAAAGTACATATTATTAGCTATTCGTAGTACATGTAAGGAGTGCCATGTAGTCGGGTAAATTGAGTTATAACCAGTGGCGGATCCAGGATTACACTTGAGGGGGGGGGGGGGCTAAATGTTGGAGAAAAAAAGAGCAAACAAAATTTTAAGCATGAATGCATGATTGTTGATAAGTGATAATGTTGATTCATTGATAACGCGATATGTATTCACGAACTGTGCTGTATGAGCGCTACTGTCATTAAAAACATCGGTGGCTAAAATAAGTGGAAAAGCGAGTGAAATTTTTTTTTTTTTGGGGGGGGGCTATAGCCCCTTTTTAGCCCCCCCCCCTTGGATCCGCCACTGGTTATAACTCCAAACTTTGTGTGGAATCATCCCATATCAAAATCGTCCTAATTTTGATCCGTAGATCTCCAGATGTTTTCTCAATTTTGGTGATGAGTTATTCTTCACTCGGAACCTCGAATGCCCCCTCTTATTTGGCATCACCTAAAGTTGCAAGGATGAAGGAATCTGTTGAGAATAGGCCTTGGGAAAAAGTTAACTGATTTTAGTGAAACTAGGACGAGTTGTCGTTTGCTGTTAGGACATCAACTATGCATAATTTTTCTTTTTGACATGGATATGTCATATTTTGTTTGATGACTCGCCACGCAGAACAGAAGAATTCCGCAGAAAAACGTTACCATCGCGTTGTAGTTGCGTATTCCTCTTTGCGCGGTCATTCGTTCAATCACACTTCGCCCCGCTAACGCGGAAAATGCCGAGCGATCCCGAGATTGGACGACTGTAGTTCAACTAGTTCAGTGACAGAATGACGAGACGAATAATGAGCATTTTGGCCTGGTGGGAGAGGGGAGGGTAATTGTTCACACTAGAGGACAAGCGCGTCAGTTTCATTCTCTCATTGCTTGAGCGCTCTTCGTTCTGACTGGAAGCGTGAATGCCCGAATGGTTTATTTTAATTTTAATATACTTCGAAGAATGAATAAATATGCGTGTTAATTCATTAATAAATCGTACAGTATATGTGTTGGAATGGTAAAGTCTGCCTCATCAAGAATTGTCATTACAGAACGCGATCACCTAAATAACATGTGTAACAATGTCCTTCTATTCAGCAGTCAGACTCTTTATTTTCGCCAGTGTTTCCTTAGCCCCAATTCAAATACAATATATTTGCTACATTTGAATTGGTTCTGTGGCAAGATTGGTGAAAACAGAAGTGAAGTGTTCACACCGTTTATATCTGTTAGCGGCAAATTGTGGAATCTATCATTCAATGAAATGCCGAGGCATTATGTTAATTATTGTATACGCTGTGTGAAAACCATCAATTTATAAAATGACTCACGAAAGGCGAGTCATTTTATAAAGTGACGAAACCCACTTTGGCAATACCTATACATCGACTAACATGAAAATAAACCAAAAATGGAGATTCAGGTGCTCTGGTGACACTATGGGCGAGTAAAAACCAAAGAATTAACTGAATTCCAGCATCCGGAGAGAGAAGCCAACATTTTTGGACTCACTTCAAACACTTGGTCAGCCCCCTCGCCACTGAAGAATCTATTCGAAGCACTTTAAACTAAAATTGGGGCTAAATGGTACTAAATTTCCATGTATTTTTATACGTTGCGATTGCACCAGTGCTACAAGATGTAAAAGTATGCGATGCAAATATCGTCGCCCTAATGTCTTCTGTAATAGTAGGTGTCGCAGCCAACGTTCTTGCAGTAATAAGCAATGAGAACATTTCGACTTTTTTTTAATACTCACACCAGGAACGAAACTATATATAAGGGGGTGAACTCCTCCTCACCCAATAATTTGGCAGTCGGCAAATTTTGAAACTGTTCATTTGAATTTTTCATTTTTTGAGAACGTTTGTTTGTTTGTTTATTATTATTACTATTTTCTTTCTTTCTTCAATTGAAAAATCGGCAAATTATCAATTTTTTTACAATTTTGTCGACAAATTTTTTTTTCCCTTACCTTCTCCCACAAAGTCAAATTTCGTTTTTGACTCGCACTTTTTCCTGACTCGTGAACCTCTCATTTCGGTTCATATTTTTACTTCAATTTTAAATTGTCCATTTTCTTGAAATTTTGTAATTATACCGTTCGCCGGACACCTGTTCGTCATTTTATTTAATACCTAGTCATTTTAAATATTTCCGAGACCGATAGTGAATGTTTCTGTAATTTGCCTAAAATGACCAGGCATTTTTATTACATGCCTAGTCACTGCGTAAAATGTCTGAATTTCACAACTTGCCGCTAACATATCTACTGACCTGAGTTTCGTTCAAATTGATGAATTTTTAGATTTTGCAGAGCCATTTTGATTGACAAGTTTAATATTTTGTCCCATTTCTAGTACCGCTTTACATTATTCGATTTGGCCCAAATTTTCAAGAGATTTTTCTGAATTTTTAGAATCACTCTTTGGAAGTAAAAGTCTTACAGTTTTTTGGTCGTCGCAAAAATGATCAAGAAACGGAGATAAAGACATCGTTTAATTTTTCATCATGTTTATTCTTATTTTCATGTATCAGATGTTCCATTTTCTCGACTTTATCTTGTTTTATCAATGATTGAATATTCAAAATTGAGGAAAGTGACACGGGCTTCTACTTTTTAAAATTTGAAAAAAATACAAAAGATAGATTCGAACTGGCGTAAGAAATTGTAAAAGTTACTGTGAGCCGTTTTTGGCTTCCTTTTTGATTATTTTTGAAATTTTTAGTTTTTTTACAATCTGTACATAGTTAGCACTTGCACTTTCCTAAGCTGTCGCAGATGATTCAAAATAAGTCTCTAAACATTTTTGAACTTCATTGGACGCCAAACCGTTCTTAAAAGGGGTGAAAATAATGAGCTTTTTAGTCAAAATAAACCCTATAAAAAAAGTTGACTGATTTTGGTGAAACTTGGTTGATTTGTTATCTACTGCTAGTAAGTATGAGTACATCAAGTATGACCTGCATCGAGAAAAGCGGTTAGTGAACAAAACATCCGATTTGGAGATTTTACTCGATTTATACTAATTAAGACATGTTCCTTTACGTGGTGTTGTCGAAGAAAAAAATTACTTAGGCTTGAACAAGCCATCAAAGTTGAGCCCTTCATAACTGGCTCTTATCAATGGAGATTTTTCAGTCAAGTCAATAATTCTCACGCGGCAGTATTTTCTTCCACAATACACACTTCCGCGGGTTGATTTATGCTGATTTTCATCATGGCAGATGTTCATACATTCAGAAGCTCTTATCACTATTTTCACAGTTGGCAATACTGAATAACTCGAAAATTTTCCCCTCCAAATGGTAAAAAGTAACAAGAATATAACAAATAAATTATATGGTTATATTTCACTAACACCCATTAATAATATCGCTCCAATCCAAAGATATTCGCATTCAAAATTTGTTTTCGTTCTCCTAGGAAATTTGTGTTTTGCTTGCTAACAACTGTTTCTCGATGCAGGTCACAAGTATGCCCAATTGTTTCCTTTTTACAAATGTTTCCTTTGCATCAATTCAAATACAATCCATTTTCAGCATTTGAATTGATACTGTGGCAAGATTGGTGAAAATGGAAGGAAAAATCACCTAAGTTCCGTCGAGGTTAATGACTTTTTAGTTGTTGTTTTTTTTCCCCAGAGCCCTTTTTGATTAAAAAGTTGGATATTTTGACCTGTAGTACAACTCAGAATTTTTGATCAGGCTCAAAATTTTAAAGATACTATTCTGAATTATCTGCATCATTTTTCAGAGATGGAATTCATGATAACTAAAAACTGTTTTAATTGCAAATAGGGGGGGGGGAGGAGAAAAAGTTTAAATTATAATCAAGCAAGAAAATCAAAAAATATGAACGAGAATATTTGTATAGTTTTTCATGTCCGTACTAATATGCACATTTTATGTAGTTTTCTTTTCTCTCTCTGTCTGTAGTTTAAGTAGCAGCTTTGTCACACTTATTGAATCAATCATCTTGCAAGAAATATCTTATCCGCATTCGTCAGATTGTCATTCTGTCGTCCGTTATTTTGTCTTTGAGTTTTCGATATTCGTGCTAATCAGTCGGAAAGAGTGCATTACATTCAAAAACTGCAACATTATCATTACATCTCGTACGTCCCAAGTAATGAGACAATTCAAACTCTCAACCATTATGAAAGACGTCTCAGAGTTTCAACGAATGACGTTTTGTTTTGCGTAAATTAGAATACTAAGGAATAAATGTAAATTCAAAAATTATTCAGTAAGCTGATGAAAAGGTGCCTCGAGAGGTTTCAGACATGATATTTATGAAATTTTTCGCTCCTTGGCTCAACTTTTAGCGATGTGAACCTTTTTTTTTGCTTGTTGAGTTTGTATACCCCTCCCTCCTCCGCGTACATTTTGCTCTCGCATAAAAAGTACCATTGAGTTTGTCAAAAAATTACTCCATGCTACTTGAATATCCATCCATCTCCTACCTCTTAAAAAAATGAAATGAAAATATATAAATTCGAAATCTTTCCCGCCATTTGATGAAAATGTGCCTTCAGAGGTTTCAGAGACGAAATGTATGAGGTTTTCGTATCCTCCCTCCCCCACTGGGATATGAGTGAATACACAAATCAATAGAAATACATTCGAAACCATCCAGCGAGCTGATGAAAAGGTGCTTGAAGAGGTTTCAGAGATGAGATTTATATAGAAGTACAAAATCCGCCATCGGAAGAAACAAAAATTGAGAAACTGCACTTTCCCTTTGTAAAATACAAAAGAAAAAAAAATTCCTACCTGTCTGCCTGTGGTTATGAGTCTAGGCTTGAAGGTTAGACCCTTCCCCTCTCATATAATGAAGGTTAGACCGCGAGCCCGAGTCTGAATATACATAATGTGTATTGACCCATCCGAAGAGAATCTGAATGAGTCTTAACGTGTCTTCACAAGTCTCAGGGCCGATATATGGAATTAGAGTCGAGTGGAAAATTCTTTTAGTAGCCTGGAGTTAACAATTTATTCTGCAAGCATTAAGAAAATGTGTAGTTTTGCCGGCCTTTTTTCTCCTTTTTTTGAAGACGTTTAGAATACGTCCATGTTGGACGATCTTTTTATAACAGTCTGTTGTATTTGGTCCTGACACTTCTGACGAGCCTATCGCTTGTAAACCTAAAGGAGTTGAATGAATTTGAATGATCAGATAGGAAATTGGATGGTTGTATGCGATCATGGGTTTGAATGAGTAATAACTAGTACCAAAATAAGCAGCGCGAGTCTTTTTTTTAAAGTGTGAATGTAGTCTTGAGTCTGAATGATTCTTAACATGGTTGTGGTAAACCTTTATTTTAAGAGAGTGTGAATTATATTTAAGATTATGATAAAATAGGAAAAATGTTGGGATGTTGTTTTCTGAATCGAAGTCCAATATTTCGCAACTTCTCGAAAGAAGCGCGGGAGCCCATGCATTCGAACTCGCGTCAGAAAGTTTTAAAGAAAATCTTCAAAGAAGTGACTTCACAGATTTGACGTAGTTGAAATGAAATCCTGAAAATCGCACAAGTATTCGAATCTACTCGTATACTATCTTACGTCTTTATCTATCACGGTGTCTACTGGCCTACAAAATCATGAAAAGTCATGATTTCAAAAAATTGTCATGAGAAGTCATGATATTTTATCATGTCATAGTTCACAATATTTCCATCAGCAAAAAAAAAAAAGTTTTATTCATTTAATGAGAAAAGAATATTGAGTGAATATTTATTATATGGAAATTTAGCGCACTCTGTATTGAGCCCCCGATAAGTCGATTTTGCTCCCCTTCTACTTCCTTATTATATCCCCCATGATAGTTATGAAAAAATGTCGTGGAAAGTCATGATATTTTGTTTCCCAAATCCAGTGGACACCCTGTCTATCCTACTTCACGATCACACGATGTCATGACTTGAATCCTGATGCTCGTTAGCAGACGATCCATTTTTTGAATTTTGCGTCCTTCTTGTCTCATTGAGAAAAATGTCCACTAGATTACCCTCTTCAATTTATAAACATCTCGTGGGTAGACAACCCTGTCACAGAGAGAAACAGCCTGCCAGACCGCGAGATAGTCCACGTGGCCGGACTGGCAGATTGATAATCAGGCAAATGAGGCCATGAGTCTTGAATTGCGTGCACACATCGGCATAGAAACAGGGGAGGGTGTTCGAGTGAGAATCCCCCTCCACCAATGCTGCCAAAAAAAGCACTTCAGAATGTATCTCAGCGTAATAATTACAACTAAAGATGACCGGATGTGTGCTGTAGCGACCACTAACCCCCTCCGACTGAGACCATCTTACGCTTGTACAGAATCTTATCGAGTCTAAACCAGTCGTAAAGAGTGTTGTCAGAGTATTAAAGAGACTTGAAGAGTTCCAAGCAATCTTACCAAGTATCATATTCCCCGACAATGAAATCGGGTCATTTTTGAAAAGACAGGTTGTACATGTTGCTTGACCCAAGACACCATTGACGTCTCCAAATTTTAATTTCTGGAAAAAGGAACAGCTACAAATTTGGAATTTTGTCCCTTTGGAACATGAGAGTTCCGCCGCCAATCGTTATTTTCCCGAGGAAACTTTTCATTTGTACACTTGTCTTTTGGGAGAGGAGAGGATGTGGGGCACCTAATCTCGTCTATGAAATGATTCCCTCCGCCGTGCGCTTCCTCTCGCCGTTGGCTCGTTGGCCGCGAGTATTCCGCTGCACGAACGAACGCGACATCAGCCCGGCGAATTAAAAATCTGAGCGGCGCAAATTTTTCGTTTTCTTGGCTTCGTTTGCTCCACTCAAGATGGTGGCCCGGATTCGCCGTTTAATTATTCTGCATAGAGTCCATCTCCGTCCGCGGTCCCGCCTCTCCAGCACGTAGGTTTATACGTCCGATTTAACGAAGGAAAAAATTACGACCCAGTTAAGCCTGATAAAGAAAGAGGTCTTACCTCGCCGGCACTCGGCCGAAAGGGCGCGAAGGGAGCCGAAAAAGAAAGAGCGAGAGAGACAGAACGAGAAGCAATCCAAATGAAGAAAAATTGTTAAAGTTGCGCCGTAAAAAGAGTAATAGCGCGGCGGAAAGTGGAATGGGGCTAAATTATCGCACGAAGGAGCGGAGGGGTTATCGCGGGGCGAGCAGGCAGAGGAGAGATTCACTTACTGTGATAAGGGACGATATATTGTGTTCGCGTATCGCGCGAAGGTCGGGCGCCGAGGAGCGGGAGCGGGTATCGCGCCGGGCACGGAGACGCGAACGCGCGCGGAGAAAACTTTCATTCGACTAATTCAACCTCCTTTACGCTAAGTGATTACTGGAAAAGCTCTAAGTGTAAAAGTTTCCCTTCCTTCGTCGCCGCCGCACCGGGCCCGTTCGCCGCTCCCGTTCCGGCTCGCCGCCAACGCGAAGCCACCGGCGGCCACCGCCGCCGGTGGAGGTTCGATGGCGTGTTCCTCTTTGCTCGATTCGTCCGAGTCGATTTCGAAAACTTCGGCGACCAAGTCGTCCGCGCCGCTCGCGTCCTGCTCCGGTCGCCTCCATTACCGCCGCGCGCGTTATATGTCTCCGACCTATTACACGTTTTACCATTAGAAATGATTACTTCGGATGGCGCGGCGGCGTTTTTGTTTCAACGGGACGACACCTTTTTGTGGGTAAAAGGCTCGGCACCTTACGACGCTCCTGCGTGTGCGGCGTCGATGGGCACGAGGTCGACAATGACGGCGATGATGGTGACGGCGATGGGACAACCGGGTACCGGCCACTCTTCCGCCGCCTGTCCGTTAATGAGTGTTGCTCCGCGTTCGTCCGCTTTCGGCCGCGACGTGGAAGTGGTCGCGCGGAGCGCCGCCACCAGTCGAGCTAATTGCCGACCGACGCGTTCCTAACGAGGAGGAATAGTTCGGAGTCAATTAAGAAGTTAGATTTAGAAGAAATCTGGGGCAAGCTGAAAGTGGGTGGATGTACATTATCTAGCCACGTCGACTATTGTAGTTAATGTCTGACCCCCTCGCCTCGCTCGAGGATCTCAGCGGAGTGTTGCATCATTTCTAGTTGTAGTTCTAGAGGGAGGAAAATTTATTTGTGACTAAAAAAACACTCTATGTATGGCTGTAAATGCAGCCGGAGTTATGAGGATTGACGCTCGCGTTGTTCAGTTTCATGCAGAAAGGTGATAAACATCGTTGGGTTCGTATGAAAAGGTGCTATCTGCAAAGAAACAAATTCTACAGGAGAGGGGTTCAAAGGTTTTGAAGCAACCACGACGACCCCTTTAGAAATGGGTTTAACTGAAAACGGTACAACAGTGCTTCAGCATTCAACTAGGAATACATCTCAGAGATGAAAACATTCTACTTTTCGTAGTGTCCATTTCGGAGTGCGAGTGAACTTGGTAATATTCCATTTGTAGGGTATGCCAATTCACTTTTTCTTCTTCTACAGACAGCCACTAGGAGCCTACGACTAAACAGGTTCACCATACGGTACTACTTTCGACTATGACTACAGGACCACAAGAGACAAGTCTCATTTAGGGTTCTCCTCTGATGATGGCATAACAGCTGAAAGTGCTCTGGAACTACAAAAGAAGAAAAAGTGAATTGGCACACCCTAAAAATGGAATTCTACTTTTCTTTTCTTATTTCATTATTATGATAAATTTTGTTACTAGTGTATTTTGAACCCATTTTGTTTTTTGTATTTCCTGTTGAACTGAGGCAATATTTAATCACGTACCCTGTGGTATCTTGTAGATAATAAAATTCCCTATCCGGCGATACCACAAAGTCACCTTGTGAAAAAATTGCAGATAGCACCTTTTTACACTAACCCAACGACATTTTCTTTTTGATTGCCTAACGCTACAAAATTGCGTCGAAAGGAACACCTTATAGCACTGCCATTCAACTTCGGCGCTGTGGGCATTTTTGAGGTTCGTGAGCAGAAAGGATCCCAGTTCCACGTGCAGCTCCGTCATTATACGGCGACCCCCTCCTTGCGAGTTTACATGTTTGTATAAATTGTCCTGCCTGGCTACCTTCTGCATAGCATCGTGCGAGTGTCCAACAAATGTCTTTGGTCTTCTACATTTCTGATCTTAAATATTTCACTCTAGAAAGTACGGCTGCCCCATTGCTCTCCCCGGTCATCCGCGCTGGAGCCTAGAAAACGCGTACTTACATTTAGGTATCTAAAATACACTTTCAATGCTCTAACGTACCATTTTTTTATTTTTTGTTTCAGGTGAGTGTCGATGTGAAACTAACAATCTATGCGTAAGTACCTTACCTTCTTGGTACTTCCGGCGGTCTTTTCAAAACCACGTTCTTCTCCTTCCTCTTAATCATTCTCATTTTTCTCCCTAGATTGGCCAGGTAGAATATCAGTTTAGTTTAGTTTCAGTTCATGTTTTGCTGCTGAGGACATCCGTTTAGTTCAGTTACAGTTTATGTGTAGCACTCACGGAGATCTATTTTTACTATCATCAGTGCCGGATTTAACTCGTTTGCCGCCACGGGCAGTTCTACTATCCCGCCTTTTATCTTTTAAGTTTGAAGCCCTTGACCCCCTCCCCCGGTTTGATTTATAGTTGATTTTTTCAAAAATGTACTTTTTAAAATTTCTTTCCTTTCCCTTCATTTTCGTTCTTCTGTTTCTCCCGTTTCGCTTCAAAATTTGCCGCCCTCAAATTTTTGCCGTTACGGACGACTCCACTTCTCTCATGGGTAAATCCACTACTGCTGTCGATCGTTCACTATCCGCGCTTTTTCTACTCGCTCTCGTTTTTTAATTTCGAATGCCTTAATTTCGAATGTCTTCACTAGGGTCCGGACTGAACACTTCTTGTACAAATCTCGAAAAACCCGTAATTACATCCGTACTAACGTTCCTATCCTGGGACATCTATCCAAAAAATTGATCCGTAATATTGATTTTATGTTTTATTTGGAAAAGAGCCTTTATTGTAACATTACTGCAGGCTCACTTTAATTGGAAATTTCAAAATCCCGACCCGGTGTGTCCGTTCTCAAATATGAGACCTGAAATTATATAGATGCCAAATACTGGATTTTGAAAAAATCCTTTGATTCGTGTACGATTGGCTTTTGTTTTGAGTATTTTCGTTCTTGGGTTACGGAAAAGAGGGGCCCAGAATTCAATATGGATATCACCCGGTTTCGATGTGGCCATGCTGACTGGTCGGCAATTATCGACCAACCGGGCCTCATAAATCACCAAACGTGCCTAGCAGGCTCAAAAATGTACGCATTTTTGGTTAGAAATTGCTTGTGAGGGAACCCACATACAGGGACGTACCGATAGGGCAGCTTATCCCTCCTGTAGAAATATTTCACGCAGCAATTGGGAACATTTACCATTTCAATTAGGTGGAGTTTAAAAAATCCAAGTTGGAAAAATTCACAAGTCAAAGATTTTTTTGGTTTCATATTTGGGAACTTTGAGTTGAGTCAGTTGGAAGAATCTGACAAGTTAAAAAATCTTTTTTTTTGGCTTTGATACTTTTGATACTTGGGAATTTTGAGTTCAGTCAGTTGAGACTTTCACAATGTTTCCCCCCCCCCCTTCCTCAGGAAAAACTCTTCGGTACGTCCCTGCCCGCATGAGTTGATGGCTGAATCGCCGGGGCCCCGAGTTCAGCCTGTCTGATACTTATCAACTTCTCGGTTTGGAAGCTGCCTCGCTTCTCACAAAAGTGGATCAAAATTTCGATTTTGTTTTCGTCTTGATCATACCCCCGAACTTAACTTGAATAAAACCTCATGAAAAAATATTTCCTGTAATTATGCTACAGCGAAGGAGTTGAAAATTTGAGACTTTGAATGCTTTTTAAGGCATGTCTGTACTTGATTAAAAACCTTTAATACTCTTGAAAATGTTTCTGGGTATGTCTCAAGATTTTTCACGATTCTACCAAGCATATTCAAGACTGTTTAACCCTTTTCCGGACAAGTGTATGATTATTTCAGTCCTGTTGGAGACTTTCTAAGAATTCATCAGAAATTCTTGAGATTCTCTAATACTTAATAAAACTCTTTTAAGTTTTTTTTTATTTTTTTTATTTTTTTTAAATTTTTTATTATTATTTGTTAAACTCTTGAAGAGTTTTTCTATAACTCTGCGAGAACATATTTTGAAGTCCAGATGATAATATAGTCTTAAAAGTTATGGAAAAGTTTTACAAATTTATTAATTAATCTTGAAGTGTCTTAAAGAGTCTTCAGTGAGTTCTAAAGGATCTCCAAACGTCTCAAGCCTAGTCAAACTGTCTTTAAGTTGGACTTAAACAGGTATAGTGAGGTTGAATGTGTTGAAAGAATCTTGAAGAATCTCAACATGTAACAAGTTCCCAGGTTATGGGTTAATTTTCTTACTACAGAATTGAGATTAGATTCTTAAAGTTCAAAAAGCAAACTGATGTGGAGAAAATGAATTTAATGACCATCTAGACCAATTATATTTAATACAAACTTACCCGTCGCGCGGTGCTGTGATCTCAGAAGAAAATAATTATTTTCATGAATTTATTTGTTTGTATTCGATTATTATTTGTGTATACACGCGCGCCATCTATCGCAGGATAGATGTACTATGCCAGAAACCTTTGCGGGAGTATACTTAACAACTTCCCAAAGTTTCATGGCGATCGGATGAATGGTGTAGTAATACATTGTAACGAGATTCGCGCCGAAAAACACACGAAAACACGTACTAAGAACTTTTAATGTCACACTAATACAAGCGCACGAAAACAGTAGCTATATCGCTTTGAAAACGCACAGTTTATCGCATATAAAACTAGACTATACGGCGTCGGCCAACGACCTTTATAATATATCCTGGCGCTATCGGTGAAACTCCTTATCGCTCTCGTTATCGAACATCTATTCTGCTGCTCGAAACGTGTCGATCTTTCTTTACTTATCTCGAATGTTTGGGAGCGTTCTTCGCCACAACATGAAAGCAAACAGACAGACAGACATGATGAATTGGTATTACATTTTGTTCTAGATTCCGTCCCTTCGCTGCAGTGCAGCCCACCTTCCGCTGATCCCCAACTGCCTCCTCGAAGTCTCTGGGGTAACATCCGAAAGGGCGGGTTCCAGGGCTCGGGTTGAGAGTAAAATTAGAAAAGAGAAGAGAAAAGAGAACCCTTCCTTGTGTGCCCCATGCTTTCAACTTTGGATCAAACTGATTTGACGAATGAGGTTCTTCTTGGAGCTTACGAAGTTACTAAGCAGTATATATTTTATAAAATTCATATTTTTCAATTTCGATCTCCCTCCCCCTCCCAGGGGTCTATGTAAAGTCTCGAAACAAAGGTTGATCGATATCAAGAAAGATTTTAGTGATTTTGAAAGTCCTATGTTTGAATGATCGTTGATGGTATACAACATACGATCACTGTATCACGAAAAGGGGGTCGACTGCAAAGCCAATTTGTTGTGCTTATAAGACAAATAGATAAAAACTGGGTAAATAGGAAATTTAATTAGCAATTGTTTTTTGATAACTCAGTTTTCATTCACGTACTTCATGAGATTTCGGTCGAAAACTAATGTGTAATCCCCTCTGAATGACATTCGCTTTACTGGTATTCCTGAAGAGAAGGAGAAGGACGAGGAAGGGGTGAGGCAGTAACTAGAATGACATTTAAGTTGTACCTACTTATCATTACTTACTTTTCCTTCCGTTTGTGTCATTTACATTCAATTTCGGATTTTCACCGACTGGGCTCGAAAATGCGACTCGTCTGGCCCGGTAGACTGGAGACTGATTGGTACTTAGAGAAGTTAATCCAGATACTGCGGTCATTCAGAAGTCACAGTGTCGTTATAAGGCTTCTATGGTTTCGACGCTGCGTTTTCTGTGTCGCTCCCCCCCCCCCATTTTATCGTACAATCTAGGTACATCTATTTCTTATGTCTGCCCAGCGCATCCCAGTCCGGGGAATTACAAAGATGCCGCTTCTGCGTTAATTTTTAAAGACAGAAACGGATACTTATCGGTATTATTTTACAAGTCTCGCCCACTCACCCTCAAATAACGAAGAGGATAGCATCGAATGGCACGAGTTGGAGAAGACGAATACGAGAAATAAAAAAGGCCATCGCAAATATTTCACCTGGTCTGCACCATCTCGCGCTCTCTCTCTCTCTCTTTCTTTCTGTCTTTCTTTCTTTCTTTTTTTCTTCTTTCTTTTTCGCTCATTTGTTGTCTCCTGTAATATAGATACTTACTTTTTTTTTGACCCCCATCATGCCGCTTCGCCAGCAGAAGTATCGTCGCAGCTAGGTTGCTTTATTGTCGGGCTCTCGATTGGAATGGTCGTGCGGTGTCTGTACTGAGTTTCATCTACATTTCCCACAGGCCAATTGCAGCGCTGGGTTTTTCTTTTTCATTTCATACTCTTTCTTTTCTTCGTGAACTGTTCACGAGTCACGACCACATGGGTTGGGAGCTGGGAGACAATCAGTAAACATCTGCAGAATCAAATGGCATCATGAATGCAATTTCACCTTTCCGCGCGGCTTGCTCTGTTCACAGTTTTGCTAAAATCTTCCGCCCTCATAGTTGAACCTTTCTCATCATATTGCAGGTTTTTCAGAAATTCTATGTAAAAGAAGTGCTTAGTTCGAATCGCTGCGAGAGCATTCGAAATCAGAGGAAGCGAGAGTGTAGAAGTGCGTGTGTTGATCAATCGATAGTAAAAACAGATCTGGGTGAGTGCTAAGCATCAACGGTGATTGAACTATACGGATGTCCTACCTGGCCGATCGAAGGAGAAAAAAAAGGAAAGTGAGTCGTGAGAATAAGAAGTGGAAGATCGTGGTTTAGAAAATATCACGTACAGGTAGTACCTCTGGACAGTTTTCCCTCAATGGTACCGTCGAATGTTCTCCAACAGGCTCAAAGCCAAAGTAGAAGCATTAAGATTCTTGGTCCTGTTTCACGTGTGTAGTCTTTTCTCTCGCCGTGGAGCTTGGCACCCTATTCACTATTTTGATGACGAGAAGCTGATACTGGCGGTATCCCTCGTCAGTAAAAGTATTCGATTTAAAGTGCCAAATACACTTTCTTCACCAGGCTAGTTCGAAGCTGTAAGCTGGCGTGAAATTGTTACGCTTCTCCCACTCTTCATTTCTCTTTCTCTCTTTATCCGATTTTTCTTCTTTTTTTTTGTTGGTAACCGTAGATACCCTCAACATGTGTTCGTCGCCGGTTCTAGGAGAAGGCCGGTCGTGCCGAAAACCGCACCGCGCGCGATGCATGATTAAGCGGCCTAGCCGAGCCGCCCGTCGCCGACGCCGGTCGGACGTACGGACCAACTCCGCCAGACTAATTAACTCTTGTTATTAGAGCCCGCGTGTCGCCCTCGCCGCCTCGCGTTTCGCCCTGTCTAGAATGGGTGGGGTGGGAAGGTGAGGGGGGAAATACCTTGCTACCCCGTGCCCCCGTCGGCCCGTGAAACCTACATCAGAACTTAATTAACGTTACTCTGTTACCCTTCTTCCCGAGAGTTTCCTACACCGTATAGCCGATGTGCGGTTACATTAACTTTAGACGCATTAAAACCCTCTTTACTTAAAAGCTACCGTTTCGGAGACGTCCCCTCGCCAACCCCTCGTGCCGCCAGTCTGTTCCTCCTCTGTCGCCGCGTGGCCGCCTAATACTTTGCGGGCCTCTCTCGCCCCCCGTCCGCCCCTCCCTTCGCAGTTTTCCAAATCGTCCGCGCTTCGTCGCCCACCGCCTCGGCGCAAAAATGCGCCGATTTCCATCGCCGCGCGAATATTTTCCGCGCTGCCTTCATTTCGCACCCATTTACTCTCTCGCGCGCGCGATTTTCGACTCTGTATCGACGAGGACGGGTCGGCGCGGCGGTGGCCGGCGGCAGGGGGAGGGCATACACTGTTAACTTCGTTAAGGCATCAATAAAAGCTTTATTTAGTAGTAATCAACGTTAACTTTGAACTTTGAAATTTTATACTCCCTCGCTCGCCTTTATTAGTACACCGATTTAACATTAACCCTTAAGGAGGGTCGTTTTCCGCGTTTCACCTCATAATTCTTCTTTACAGTGCTCTTCGTTTATTTGTCGCTTGTTTTCTTTCACACGCGCGCTCCGACGGTACCGCGCGCGTCGAATTGCGTCGCTAATTCGCGGGTTTCGTTCGTTTTTTTTTCTCTCCCTCGCGCCCAATCTCTCGCTCTCTGTCTTCTGATGTGCCTTCGTCCATGAGCTCAGCGGTTCCTGCGTAGACAGTATCCGCGTCTTCAAAGTTGAAAAATGAGGATCGAGTTTCTTCGGCCGTGGTTTCGGAGGAGAATGCTAAGCTGAGGCTATACCAGCTCTCGAGTTCATATCCGAAACGTGAGAGAGTGAAGTTTGGTAGGATTGATATGCGTCCCGCCATGCACTTCGGGGTTCTCCCGTCTTCGGCATCCGAAATCAGTGTATTGAAGGCTGCGAAATGAGGATCGAAGTTCTCCAGCGACTAAAGGAGAATGCTCTGCTGAGGCTGTACTTACTCTTGATTTTTTTTTTTGGCTTTCTTATCCGATATCTGAAATTCATATAATGACTTTCGGTAGGATTGATGACTGGCAAGATGTCAACTGTCACAGGTGAAAACGAAGAAAACCGGGAATGAGACGCTCGAGGTCTTTATCGCGTGCCTTAATTGGGCTAAATTCGAACCAGTGAGCCATTCGTTCTTTCGTGTTACCTATTTTCTTCGGTTACTCGGTCTTTGACAGCCTGAGATGAGGGGGCGGGGGCGAGAAGTACCGTGTAGCATGAAAACCGCTTAGCCTAGGTAACAGAGACGACTGGCTGAATAATTTAACGCCTTAGAAAGCACCAGAAAGCTTCGTCTTCTGGTCGCTTCGCACCTTCGATGCAAATCGACGCTCTAAAGTTAAATGACTGCGGGATCTGCTGATTTCGTAGCTGAGCAGCTGACTGGCTGTGAGTCGGTGTTGCCACATTTTCGTCGGCCGAAACCGCAAGTTAAACTTTCTGAAATTTCCGAAAGTGCCTATAGATCTACAAATCGCCTTAGGCCTCCGACATGTTGCCGAAGAGGAAGCCTAAAAATTTTCTTTGAAAAAATGGAAAAAAGCGTCAGCGTAGAAATCGCCCGAATCCTTTCCTAAATCGCCAAAAAATTTGGACAATTGGAACGATATTTTTAGAAATTGTTGGCATAGCGCCCACGTCGATCTAATTAAAATTTCGGAAAATGCGAAAAAAGCCATTCTGACCCCTAAGTGCCAAGCCATCTTTAGCATTTTATATGCTTTTACTACTGGCTATGCTTGAGCGAAAACCGTAACGCTCCTGTTACTATGACGTCATACTACTGGGTATACTTGAGCGAAAATCGTGTTTATACATTTCCATGGAAATTTATTTCTTCTAGCCAGAGGTATACTGGAGCGAAAACCATAACAACCCCTCGGCACGCTCCCCCAACATGAACTCAACGCCCTTTCGAGTATTACCTCACAGACGTCGGGGTTTTAGAATTTTATAATATGCTTTTACTACTGGGTATACTTGAGCGAAAACCGTAATGCTCCCCCGATACGAATTCAGTGGTTGACATTTACAGTCTGCAGCCGTGTTGTTAATAGAAATTTCCATGGAAATTTTTTTCATTAGGGTATGAGCTGATAGAAAATCTTAATGCCCCTGCTCCCCTCCCTCTTCGAGAAAAACAACGTAAATGCTATATATTATTGTATGTATTATAACGTATATCACTGATACGCTGTACAATAAAATTCTATTCTGGGTAGTTCCTAGAAATGCTTAGATAATAATCCCTAAAAGAAGAGGGGTTCGAAAAGTTTTTCGACTTGGACGTTTCAGAAGCATTTTACATTGGACTTCTGAACGTATGTTGAAATTTGGTGGCTGTACCTGCCTCCCTGTCAGAAATTATTAACGGACAGAACTCTCTAATATATATAAAAAAGTTTGTGTATCTCGACCCCGTTCCGCGGATCCAGGGGCGTTAGAAATATGGTATCCACCCCTTTTGGCCATCACCGACTCTAAATTCAAAATTACACGCATTTCTGTCAGGGTTCTCTTTTCTTCCTGCTCTGTGGGGATGCTGAGGGTGCTGATGGGGGCGCCTGGCTTGGCGCTCGCTGATCTTCTTGAAGATGAGTCTGCGTTCTCCGTGATCTTCTGCCTGTGGTGGATCTGGGGAGGGGCTGCTAGTAATATATAAAATGAATTCGCGACGCTTTATTTTAAGCACGAAACTTGATTTCACGTATGGACCAATCTGGCAACACTGCTGGCTGTTGGTGTAAAGGGAATGTTAAGTAACATAAATGTGGCTCTTGACCTGCGGTTGTTGGACCCAAGTTCATCAATCTTGAAGAGAGAATTTTCCAAGTGCCTCGCAAAACATGAGAATATTCTTGAGGATTTAAAGTAAGCTCCGAGCCAAAGACTCAGCGCAAGAAGGTCTTTGCAACAGGCTTGTACAGGGTGCGGCAGAGGAATGTATCGTATTTCAAAACGTTATTGCGCGATCTGTAGGCAAGATAGGAAAATGAGCTTAGTGGCGTTGGAAAGAGGGAGAAAGAACATTTTTTTCCATATAATTACTTCATTTTGATAGTTTCTATGTCTTAAAAATAATATTTAAATGACAGCCTTGATTTTCGATACATTTACGCAAACGTAAAACAAAATTATCATAGATTTTAGCTAACATAGTCGTTGGAATGGCCACGACATGACGTCAAATCTCGGCTTTCTACTCTTCCAGGGCTTGAGGTCTGATTTCGTTTACTCTGGACGTCTGGACTTCATTCCTTTTGTAGGGTGTGCCAATTCACTTTTCCTTCTGCTGTATTCCAGAGCGCTTTCGGCTCCCGAAAGCACTCTGGAATACAGCAAAAGGAAAAGTGAATTGGCACACCCTATAAAAGGAATATAACCAAGTTCACTCACACTCCAAAATGGACACTAAGTCTGGACTTCAGTTGATGGTCTATCTGTCTTTCCATCTGGCTGGGTCTGTTTGAGTCTGTCTGCCTAGCTGACTGTTTCTCTATCTTCCTGTGTAGCTGCCTACGTATCTGGGATCCTGGAGTGTTTTTGGGCGGTGGCGGTCAGGCTTTGGATACTCGTACGTAAAGGAAAGAGAAGAGATTAGCTACAGAGCTGACAAAGAGAATAATTTGCCCCCTGTCCGATAACTCTTTCTCCCAAAGTTTTTGAGCTGTTAAGCGACCCTGGGCATGCTCTGCCATGACCTGTGACAAGAGTTTTTTCGAAGTTTGAGTATCAGACTATTGTACATTGAGCATCACGCAACTGAGAAAATTCTCGCGTAACGCAATAAAGTGGCAATGGAGGGACGATACCAGATTCTTGCAGACACATAATATTGTCACATGCTGGTAAACAGCGGCACGCTTGTTTCACACTCTTTACAACCGTTTACGAAAGACGCATACAAGCTTTCCAGCTTTTGGCTTTCGCCTCGTTGGCAACTTGCCACTGTAAAAGACTTGTCGCCCGAGTAAACGATCATCAGCCATACGTGACATTAGATGGGATTCTGAATCAAATGTAGGCGAGCTGTTGTTAATTTTTTTTTTTTTTACTTTTGTTCTAATTGTAGGAGTGGAGTACACTTTTCTCAACGTTTCATGATAGAAGAAAGCGAATAGCACTATTTCCCATTTTCAGGATGCCTCACATTTATTTATAGTATAATTGAAATTTGTCCAGATGAAACTTGAGACGGAATGAAGTTATGTGACCAGTTGTTATATACATTAATAAAGTATCGCTAGGAACAGAACACTATTAATTTGCAAGAAAATCTATCCAATAGGAAGCGACATAGATTTTAACGGTTTTCCGACGCGATTTTTTCTTTTTCCGATGAGCTTCGAATTCACCGGCGGCGTCGAGCGAGGCACAAAGTAGCGGTACCGGGCGATTGGGGAACACCGACGAGTCATGAATATGTCAGCGGGCGGGAAGCGATGTAGTCGCGAACTAGTCAACGAGCGTGAAGCGATGTTGGGATCCCGACGAGTCACGAACTCGTTAGCGGGCCTTAAAGCGATGTGAGACGCGATTGTCCGAAGAACTCACTGATATTTTTTGTGGAGACCTGTTATATCCGAAAGTAGTGACCACAAGCGAGTGAATGCTCATGGATAAATGCTCGGTATTTCTGAGAAATTCTCAGTGAATTTCAAGAAGAAATATTTGATTTTGAAAAAGCGTACTTTGTGACATAAATACTCGAGTTTTTAGAACATGGAAGCTAGGATCCCACTTAGTTCATCCTTTTCTTTTCGATTTTCGCTGCTACATGTGCTCAAGCTGACGCTAGATAGGATTGGATATGTTAAGACAAAAAAAAACTTTTCATCGCTTCCGAATGCGATTTACTTCTATTTATAATTGATGTCCTGCAAGTCCTCCCCTTCCTTCGCTTTGAAAACATTTCCAGCCAAAATTAGTGCGCGGGTGGGCTCGTGGAAGAAAAGCAGATTTTTAAAAATGATTTCTACTTTGTCGATCCGTACGTCCTTTTCTTTGTAACTGCAACGGCAATCATGATGCATCTGTTGTGCAGATACACACATTACCGACGAATTAGAAATTCAAAAAAATCAGCTTCTATGAGTTAGTAATGTCTGATTCCATAATGTATCTGAAGCGCGTTATAGAAGCTGATTTTTTGAATTTCTAGTTCGTCGGTAATGTGTGTATCTGCACAACAGATGCATCATGATTGCTGTTGCAGTTCTCAAGAAAAGGATATGAGCGTCGAGAAACGAAGAAGAAAGTGTTTTAATAAATTGAAAAAAAGAAAAGGAAGAGTCGAACCGCTGCATGGAAGGACATTGTTACGTGGATATGTCATTCAGGCGACCGTATTCCATAACAACGGTTCTCGATGACGCAGACTTTACCAACTCAGTACCTATGCTGTACAATTTATTAATGAATTGATACACATTTATTCATCCTAAGAAGTATAAGAAAAAATAAACGCATTCTGGCATATTCATGCTTCTATTCAGAGCAAAGCGCGCTCAAGCAATGAATCCAACGTACTTGTCCCTCCAGTGTGAACAATTACCCTTCAAGCCCACATGCTCCTGATTCGTTTTCTTATTCTCTCATTGAACTATAGTCTGTTCCAACTAAAAGTGTCAGTAACTCATATTTGTAAAAATCATCGTTCCCATTCTCATTCATCCTTCTCTAACTGCATGGTTCTCATTCATGTTTTTCGTTCTCCTTACCTTAAAATCATCAACGTTTCCGTTCTCGTTCCCATTTCTATATTGTTCCTATTCCCATTCCCGTTCTTGTTCCCTTCTTGGTTTTGTTTCCATTCCCGTTTCCCATCCTCGTTCTCAATCCTATCATGTTCTCGTTCTCATTCATGTTCTGAGAATGAGAACCTGCCGTTTTTCTTCTCGTTCTCGTTCGTTCTTCCAACACTAATGCTGTACTGAAGTTTGATTTTTTCATTAAAAAAATATATAATTGGTTTTAGGCTTTCAGAATTTCACCTTTGCGTCTGCTGCAAAGATGTTAGAAGAACGCAACTCGTTTGTTCTTCTCTAACTGCATGGTTCTTGTTCATGTTCCTCGTTCTCCTTACCTTAAAATTACCAATGTTCCCGGTCTCGTTCCCGTTTCCCATTCTCGTTCTCAATCCATCATGTTCTCTTTCTCATTCTTGTTCTGTGAACAAGAACGAGAACATGCCGATTTTCTTCTCGTTCTTGATTGTTCTTCCAACACAGTGTATGACAGAAGAAAAGAGAGGTAAGAAATTCACACTGAATGCGTCAAGCCTGGTGTACACGAAATTATATTGATGTCAATACAATTGACGACTTCTCATCAAAATTCCATTTTATTGGAATTTTGATTGACGTGAGTTCAGTTAATTAGTAACTTACGCACACGCCTTCAATTCTATTCCAATATACTTGATCGTGTACATTGGGCTTTAAAAACGTAGTGCACAACCCGATGCTCGAAAACCCGCCAGTTACCCGCGGAAAAGTTACCGTTTTGCAACCCTTTGATTACCCGGGTAATCAAAGGGTTTCCGAGGATAACTGACTGGTAACTGCAGGGCTATATGAGTAAGTAGAGGGTTACCAGTTACCCTCTAGTTACCCATGTAGCCCTGCAGTTACCCGGGTAATCGAAGGGTTACAAAAAGGTAACTTTTCCCGCGGGGATTGGCGGGTTTAAGTGCATTGGGAAGTCAAGGAGCAGGGGCGGACCCAGGGGGAGGCCGAGCAGGCCAGGCCTGCCCTCTAGCCTGCCCAATTTTTTTTGGCGATAATCGTAGAGAAGAAAGAAAAGACATGATGATACAGGAACAACGAATAATATGAACAATAAAGTTACGTACTATGCAATCAAAGTTTTAAATTGCCTTAGCTATACAGTATCAGCGTTCCAGTTTTGACTGTCATAACCATAAGAACAGAAGAATTGCATTATTTTAATTTTCTTCCCCTTCTGAAATGTAGTGCTCTGTTGTTTCTTTTTATTTTCTACAGTAGGTATCTTTTTATTAATAAAGCAATTTTTTAAAAAAAAGTTCCAACATTTCCTGACCTCCCTCCTTATTCCTTGGCCTTCAACTGGCCTGCCCTATATAAAATTCCTAGTTCCGTCCATGTCAAGGAGGTTATCTGTGATCGGTTTCAAAATCGACTCGTGGACGCATTAGTCTGTGGTCTGTCTCACGTCAGAGTTATTGACACTCTAGTTGGAACAGAGACTAGTCGTCTGATCTCGGCATTGCTCGGCATTGCTCGGCACTGCTCGGCATTTTTCGTATCGGTCGGGGGGGGGGGCATGATTGAATGAATGACCGCGCAAAGAGGAATACGCAACTACAGCGCGATGGTAACGTTTTTCTGCGGAATTTTTCTCTTTCGCGTGGCGAGTCATTAAAGATATCAATGTCAGAGAAGAATTAGTTTTCTCTTATAGGCTTGTCCGTGTGAGAATTTCTTCGAGTGTGTGAATATTTTGTTTTACTATCAAATGGACCTCCAATACCGATCTTGCAAACATATCATCCGCGTCAGAGTTTTTCCCGTTTGCAATCAGTCGATGTGTGAATATTTTGTTAATTAGGACACAGAATGGACCTTTGGTTCTAATCTAAACTCTGGGCTTTGCAATGATGGCTAGATGGCTACACTTGTCCGGTGCTGATTGTTGGAACTGTATGACCTAAACAGGCAGAACGAGAACCGCTGCTCTTCTACTGAAAAAAATAAAATTTTTTGTTTGCACAACGCATTTAAGGATGTGATTCCTGAGTACTTTTCAACGCTGAATACAGTGCCGTCGGCCGTTTTTCTCTATCACGTCTAGTTTTTCTGATCAAAAACTATAAAAAATTCCACTAAATGTGTTCAAAAAGCGGTTTAGGAACTGAATGTGGTCATACTGATTTGTGTTGTTGTGTGTTGAGGTTGTGTGTAATGGTGTGTATTCCGTCTGTTTGTTTTCTGTTATAGTGGTCTGATAACACTGATAATATCAGTCAGTGGTACCGCTTATTCCACTGCAAAAACAAAATGGAAACGAATTTCAGTCATTCAGAACTCCGAATCGTGACGTGATAGAGAAAAGTGGGTTGCAGTATCGTGTTCAGCGTTAAAAAATACCTCAGAATCACCTGTCGAAATGCGTTGTGCAAAATAGTTGTTCAGTAGTGTTATGAACCATTGTACCAAGAGCACTTTAAATTATCTGCGAAGTGGTTTAATCTTCTTGCTATAATATATGGTCAGATGGTAGCCACAATTTGTTGAATTTTGGGTGCACTAAGCCAAAGTCAGTGATATTTCAAGAACATAATCAAGGTCAGTAAAGTCCAAGGTGACTTACCTTGTGCATATGTGATGTTTCTCATCTTCTGCATGATTTGACAATTCGAATTTCACGATGAACCAATAACGTAACATAAATAACTGATTACTTCTCGTCATGTTTATAGCCTTTTTGGTATATAGATGCCAAAATGAGCTAAATTTGCATGAATGATCGACTGGTCACATACAGATTTCGTTTCTGAAGACGTTTTCCTTGTGATCTCACCAAAAAGGAGTCACACGGAGAGCAGGCCTTTTGCATTGATCATTGCCCATCATGTATGGTTTATCATTTCACGTGTATTTCAACTGTGGATTTCATTTCTCGAAACTAAGATGGTGAGGCTTCTGGGCTGTCCTCGATCATACCAATTATAAGAGTTGGAATTTGGAATAAGCGAATGCCTCGCCGGTGAATGTAGGTACCCTCCTTTTTCTAATTCCTCCCGCGCTCATTCATCCTCACTCCGCATCTTCTCGATTTTTATTCTTCAGTTGTAATCACTTTTATGGCTTTTTGACGTCTGCCTACACGTTGTTCTATCGGCGGACCAGCCAGAAATGGAAAAGAAAAAAGCAAAAACGAGCTACCTCACCGATTGATTTTTTTTGTACCTTTGAAGAAACGTTAAACGCTTCGAGGAACACAGAATAACGGTAGCGTTTTAACATTCACGTAAATGTTGTACCTATATACATTCGCTGGAGTTTCATCGGACCCAGAAGAAAGAGAAAGAAAGCAAGAAAGAAAAAATAAGAAAATTGTACGTATACATAGGAATGGTCGTTATGGGACTCGAAATTGAAATGCATTTCAATATTGTCGGATACGGTCTAAAGTTGTTTCTTTTTAACGAAGGGCTAGGTACAAGGGTTGTGGTTGAAACAGCAGAGGCTGTAGCCTTTGGTAAAAAGAGTGTACCGTGCTTGGATGGAAGGAAGAGTGGTTCACTAGAGCTTTTGACCTTTCAAATCGGTTGAGTCTGACGACAGTTGTGAGTGGACATTCAACTTGACTTTTGATATTTTCAAGATTTTTCTTGACTCAAAGATCTATATCGCAGATTTTAATTGAGGTGAAGAATTTATTTGCACTAAGAACACTCAGTAGATTAAGACCTTTCATTTGAGCTTTTGACCACTCAAATCGGTTGAGTCTGAGGACAGTTGTGAGTGGACATTCAACTTCACCTGTTATAATTTTAGAAGGGGAAAAAAATGGTAGATTAAAGAAAAATAAAAAAAACACTTACTTCATTCTGATTGGCTCTCAGCTTCAGCCATTATACTTCCAATTAACAACTAATGCTGCGGAGCAGCACAGGTCTTCTAGTCTTATATTACACACAAGTTTTAAAAAATTCCGAGTTACTACCTACATAATAGTAACGTTCTTTTAATAAATTTTGAAACATGCATTTCGTTTGAAAGATTTATATCATAACCAGATTAGACCAAATAAGTGGTATGACAAGTTGAAAGATACTGTTAAGGAGATTACGTTTCGTAACAATGAAAGGTTTTGTTTGTTTTTCTTTTCATAATAGGTTTTTTGCAATTTTTCGTTGTTATATCATTGTATTTATGGAATTTTCAAAGTTTTGGTTAGCCTGCCCCCTCACCCAAAAAAAGAAGTGCGTTTTTTTTTGTTGGAAATTTGTATGAGAAGCAGGCCAGGAGTCGGGACTTTTTCGTCAGGTAGACCACATTTAGGCCATATATGTAATTTTAAATTAGGCCACGTGGCAGAAGAAGGTACTGTGCATTGTTCGATACAGGATAGACCAAGAGTTATTTGCGAGAGGACATCTCACCAGTAGCGCTAGTGTTCAGGACAAAAATATGATCAAATGTATTGCGCTTATGGGAGAATGTCGTAAAATATATCTAGAATCTATATATATATCGATGAATATTGATTTTTTTTCTTGAAAATTAATATTTATCGAGATATTCTAGATTTTACGAAATTCTCCCATAAGCGCAATGCATTTGATATTTTTGTCCAGTTTCGTAATATTGCCACCTGCAGAACCCCCTTCGTGTCCTGTCGCGAATATAACAAGAACTTTTCTCCTGACTGACATACCGACTTGGTTCTCTCTCCCTTTTGTAGAATCTTGATTTTTGTTTCACGAATGCGAAACATGCAGAACTCAGAACTGTGGTTACGGACCACGTATTTTTTCATTATTTAAAGTAGGTAGGCCGTAGGATAGGCCTAGGCATTTTGGGGATAGGCCCGGCCTAGTCGGCCTACGCCCTGGCTCCGGGCCTGACGAGAAGCGTTTAGCCTGGACCGCAGCGAGGGCATTTGAAATCAAAAAACAAGAGCGAGCGCATGTATTGAACGACTGATAGTAAACGCTGATTTGTGAGTGCTACAAGTGAAACATAAACTGTGACTAAACTATACGGACGTCCTGCCTGGCCGATCGAGGGAGAAAAAGCCGAGTGAGTTCTAGGCTTGTCCAAAATTTTTCAATAACTGGTTACCAGTTAACCGGTTATTTCGTGGCATTTAAGAAGAAGAAGAACGCGGTTTTGAAAAGATCAAGCACTGGATGTACAGGAATGCAAGAGACAAAAGACGTTTGTTGGACGCTCGCATCGGGCTATGCAGAAATTAGATAGGCAGGATGATTTATACAACGATGTACGTTTGAGAAAAGTGGATCGCCGTGGATACTATTTACATGTTTGGTTGCTGATTCAGTCAGATACTTGCTATTTATTTATTTTAGTTGTTTTAAGGCGCGTCCACACGAACAGAAATTTGGTTGTACGTCATCATACGACGACGTTGCGCGACACGCAACGTGTCGCGGTCGTGCAAAAAGATGTTGTACAACTGACGTCCACATATACACGATCAAATTGAAATAGTTTAGCGCGACTATACTAAATTCCGCGATTTCTTTCTAGGCTTCTAGCATTTATTTTTCCGGCCAAAGGTTCATCTTCTTTTCTTCGCCCGTGGTAATTAGACAACGCGAACTAAATACGAATTGTTCAATGCAAAATGAACAATTATGAACAACTTGAATGAGGTCCGTAGCCAGACTGCGATTCTGGAGAAGGCAAATAATATAGTGGGGAGGGGGGAAATGTTTTGGAAATCTGTCGAAATCAAATACATAGTTGCATACAGGGTTAGTCGGGTTTCCTTCCGCCATAGGAAAACTAGTTTTTCGCGAAACCAGGTGCACGTTGTTTCGCCAGGCGAGCGGTCTCTCCGACAAGAATTTCATGGGAAATATTCGGGGAACACTCCGATGGCTTTTGAAGAATTTTATCAAGAATCTTCAGGAAAAATTTTCTAAATCTCCGAAGAATTTCATCGGGATTCTTCTAGGGAAATCTCCTATTCAGGAAAAATTTGCGATAATTTTCGAAGAATTTCATCGGACCTCATTGAGAAATATCTCCAATGATTTCAGTCGAATTTTGTCAGATATTTTAGGGAAAATCTTCAATGATTCCCAACAATTTTATCAAGAATCATCGAGAAGTATCTCTGATGATTTTGATAGGATATCTTTAGAAAAAATTTGATGCTTTTCAGAGATTTTCGTTAAACATCTTCGGAGAAAATCCCCAATGATTTCTAAGGAATTAATCGGAAATCTTGGAGAAAAAATGTGACGATTTCCGGAGAATTTCAGCGGAAATATTCAGAAAAAAGTCCAATGTTTTCCAAAAAATTTCCTGAAAATTTCTCGAGAAAATTTTCCCGATAATTTTTAAAGAATTACATCGGAAATTTTTAGAAAACAACTTCAATAATTTCCGAAGAATCTCATCGAAAAATTTTAGAAAAAATGTTCAGTGTTTTCCAAGAAAGTTCTTTCTGAAGAAAACCTTCAAGAATCTTCGAAGGGTACTTCTCAATGATTTCCGATAAAATCCTTTGGGATGGTTGCAGAGTTTTCCTAAAATTTTCCACAAATTTCTCCTGAAATCAGCAGATATTGTGTTTCAATGATATCCGATAGAATTCATTGTAAATGATCAGAAATTTACCTTTAATATTTACAATAAAGTCCGTCGGAAATAATCTTTGACAATCAAAGGATTCGCCCCGAATGTTTTTCATGAAATTCCTTGGAAATAATCGAAGGTTTTTTCTGAAGATTTTCGGTACAGTTCTTCAAAACTCTTGGTGTTGTTCCCCGGGTGCTTTCGATAAAATTCTCCAAATATTATCAGGAAATTTTATTGAAAAATTTTTATGAAATTTTTTGGAGAACAGTGGAGATTTTTTTAAAGATTTCCAATGCGATTTTTCGGAAATTATTGGAAATTTTCCCCGAAAATTTACTACGAAATTGCCTAAAAATCATCCGAGACTTTTCCCGAAGATTTACCATGAAATTCCTCGGAGATTATCGAACATTTTTCCAGATGATTTTCGATCAAATTCCCCTTCAAATAAAAATTCAATAATGTTATATTTCGCAATTGTAACTCTGAAACCATTATGAAAGTTGAAACTAAAATCTGAAAAGTGAAAATGTACAAGAAAAAGCCAATGAAAGGAAATTACGAAAAAATAGATTAACAAAGAATGAACAAGTTGATCAGGTCCGAAAATCGTGAACTAGTTCTTGTTCTTTTTTTGGGAAATGAACTAGTTCAGAACTAATTTCACCAAATAGTGAACAAGAGCAAGTGAACAACTTGCTCTGAGCAACGCCCTTCTCTGACGTCAACCAACAGCAAGTCGCATCAAGTTCCCAGAAGACGCGCGAATTCACGTCCACACTGGTCCTTTTTGCACACAACACGGTCGCGCAACAGTGTGTCGCACGATTTTCCTTTGAAGTGGACCGACATTTTGCGGATCGAGAGTTCGGTCGTACGACACTGTCGCACAGCATACATCTCATTGCCGTCCACACTACTACGACCGCGACATGTTGCGTGTCGCGCAAAGTCGTCATATGATGTCGTACAACCAAATTTCTGTTCGTGTGGACGCGGCTTTACTTGCCAGTAGACACTCTGTGTACATAATCAATCGGATAGAGATCTTAAAAAGCCAGATATCGTTGAGAATGAGAGAAAGTTTCCAATTGATTAAGCAACCCTGCTGTAGTCAAAAGTTCCTTTTCCAGATTTACTCGTATCGTTGTTCGCAGGAATTAGATACCTTCAATTATGTTCTCCGAGATTTTCATATGTTTCTACAATGGTCGCGTTGTTCCACCGGCGGAACCTTCTCAACTTTACTCCAAAACGATAATTTTAGCAGCATAGACACAAACCGTTTCGCTCTATATTTCCGAAACCATCTTAACATGCCCACGTGATCATATCAAGTAACGTAGGTTGTAGTCGAGTTGCAAGCTGCGATTCCGCCACCAGCGATTAACGTAATTAGACACGTGCGATGATTAATCGAGCCATATTTCTCCCACACCTAATTACGTTTGTTCCTCCAACGACGGCGTGAACGGTTTCACGCTTCAATTTTGAAAATTACACCTTTTGAAGTCCGCAAGAGACACGCGTAATGATGAAATCAGCGTCGAAATAAAGGCGAAAGGAAAAAAAAACGGGGACAGGGTGGAAGAGACCTAGAGAGAGAAAAGGCGGACATACTTCTACACGTATAGCGATAATCTCTCGTCCATTAACATAATTAGTCGACGCTTTAATCGAAATGAAATGAAATGAACGAATGAATGAAAATGAAAAAAGAAAAAAAAATCGGCACCGGGCCGAGACGAGGGGGGAGGAATTCGCTGGCGGTCGTGATGGAGCGAAGTCGAGGGTACGAAAAATAAACAATATTAACAATTACTTAATTACCTATTTCTACAGTCAGCGAAGAGCTCGAGCGACCCCGTCGACGAACGCCGGCACGACGCTCGGATAACGCCGAGAGGGGCCGGGGGGAGGATATTTTTTCAATTTAAAAATTAAAGGAAACGCGGCTGTCGCTCCGGCCGGGGGTCGCCCCGCACGGGCGCCATTCGTTGCGTCCCGAATCTTATCAGAATTTAAGTTAATAGGGTATAAAAACGCAGTAAGAAATACCCATCCAGACGACACCAAAATCGTTACAAACGGTTACACATACAAATACACGCACGCCCGCGCCCCGGCACCGCGATGTGTATTTTTGGCTTCAATTCAAATAAACAGCAAATCGCTTTATCTCATTTCGCCGAAAAACAATTTATGGGATTTCTTTTCCAGCGGCTTTTTGACAATTGTATTAAGAAAATTAAATTGGTCCGTCTTATCTTGCTCGCTGTCTCCGTCTCACTCTTTCTGTCTCGCTCGCTCGCTCGCCCGTTTCGTTCTCATTTCTCGATGGCTAGAGAGTGTCGGAGACGACACCCCTCCGACCTTCTTCCCGAGATGGTCGTGTGTCTCGATGCTGCGATCCAATATACACACTGCCCTCGAGAAACGAAAAATGAAAACGTTTATCGCGCAAAACGAGTACGACCACTTGGTACATGCCTCCTTTCTCAAAAAAACAACAACAAAACAAAACAAAAAAACACGAAGTAAATGTTCACCATTTTCTTCGAAACTCAAATGGTATTTGGACCTAGTATCGTAATTCCTAGAAAGAACGAATCAGTTGAATAACGAACATTTGTTAACTCAGCCCCCCCCCCTTCTCGAATGAAATAAGTGATCGTCACAATTGACTCTGGGAATCAATTTGGGTAGTAAAAAATCTAAACAATCCGCGGTTCGCGGATGATGTTGTACGGATAAGAAAAAATGCAACAGAACTAGCAAACGTGGGAGATTATCTGAGGCAAGAATGCGCAAAAGTAGGATTAAGCATGAACGAGTCGAAAACCAAAACAACGACCAATGAAAAACATGTCCTAAAATTACGGGTTCAAGGCAATGATCTGGTTCTGATCCAGGTCTATGCCTCCACTTCTGCATCATCAGACGAAGAAATAGAAAACTTCTACAAACTTCTGGGCCAAACTTTTCTGGAAATAAAAAAAAAGGAAAACAACAAAAATTGTAATAATGGGGGACTTTAATAACCAAATTGGGAAAAGTAAAACTGACGAAAAACACATAATGGGTTCATACAATTACGGCAAACGCAACGCAAGAGGCTGGAAACTCCTACAATTTTGCCAGGAACAAGATCTAAGAATGTGGCAGTCTCTATAATAAGGGGTAACTTTGTCGATCAATCGAAGTCTCAAAAAACGCGAAAAAAAAACTTTTTGGTCAAAAAAATCAATTTTGAGATTTTGGTTGATTTCTATTAAAAAAACATGGCAATAACGAAGAGACAAAATTTACGCGCATGAGAGAGAAGAGGGAAAGAGAGAAAGAGAATTATGAAAGAGAATGAGAAAAGAATGCGAATGTCTGCGTTCGCTTCTTCGTGATTTTTCGGAGCTTACAAATAAATCCGATGCTCTGAATTGTTACCACGCAGAAGAGCGAAAAATTACCTTTTCAACAAGCCCTTGTCAAGGCTGGTAACGTGATTCCGCGGCGAGTTAGGGCCGCTTGACGGAGTGGGAGAAAAAGGTGTGTCTAACTTTAAACGCGGTTTTCCCCAAAACGTGTTTTTGCGCGACTCATCTTTGATCGCTTCTATCTCAGGAACAAA
This sequence comes from Acanthococcus lagerstroemiae, assembly GCA_031841125.1. Lineage (NCBI taxonomy): Eukaryota > Metazoa > Arthropoda > Insecta > Hemiptera > Eriococcidae > Acanthococcus > Acanthococcus lagerstroemiae. The sequence goes on along the minus strand of CM063108.1, from coordinate 33,079,017 downwards.
AAACGCTACAAAGCTCACCGATAGCTTGTTGTAATGGGCATTCATCCCCCTATTACGTACTGTCTGTAACTCAAAATTCGTCGGATCGACAAAGTTACCCCTTTTTATAGAAACTGCCACAAATAGTAAACGGGTTCTTCGAAATAAGAAGGAAATGAACCTGGATCAGCCCAAACCAAGAAACCAAAACGCAGATCGATTCCGTACATAATAAACTTCAATGTTTCGAGCAAATTCAAGTACGTTACAGATCATAGACTCATTCAGATTACCTTGAGGCTCATAAAACACACACTACCAGAAAAAAACCGGAACCAAATCATCTAATATTAACGATGCAGAAAAATATAAGAATGTGTTGTCCACAGCTCTTAAAGAATTAGTAAAGAAGAATCCACAACAAAAGAGCAAACTGCTAAAAAAGGAAAACAAAAATGTATCGGACAAAGTTGAACTAAATATCATATCGAAAAAGGTAAAAACTGTATAAAGAGAAAGGGAACACCAAAAGAAAGAAGATATGATTCGTAAAACCTTAGAAAATAATAAAAACATGAAGAAATTAAGAAAGGATTTTTATCCCTTGGCTCACAATTAACTACATACCTTATAGACAAACAAGGTAACAGAGTCTGACAGAAACGAAATGAACAGAATAGCCACAGAATACTATACAGAACTTTACTCGAAAAAAACAAACCAAGATGCAACAACCGAGGACAGCTTCCCCAAAGAGGACATAAAACTGGAGTCCGAATCACCCTTTCTACACGCAGAAGTTAAGCAAGTTGTTAGTAACTTGAAAAAAAAAATAAAGCTCCAGGAAGCGATGGTATAAAAAACGAACACATAATGTATGGTGATGGGGAGGAATGACCGAAACACTAACTTCACTATTCAACAAGATTTTGGAAACGGGCTTACTACCCAAAGCATGGAAGTTTTCGGATATCATTCTCTTATTTAAAAAAGGGAACAGACACCACATTGAAAATTACAGGCCAATTAGCCTCTCACCTACAATTTCAAAAATCTTCTCCAAGCTAGTAGAAACAAGAATTAGGAAATTCTTGGAACAACAACAACCTCCAGAACAAGCTGGTTTTAGGAGAGGTTACTCGACTCTCGATCACATTCATACCATTAATCAAATTACAGAAAAATCACAAGAATACAGAATGAAGTTGAACCTGGCATTCATTGACTACAACGAAGCCTTCGACTCTCATGACCAACTAAAGTCACTGCAAAAGCAAGGGGTTCCCACACAACTAACAAAACTAATAAGGAATATGTATGCAAACCCCCAGAGCCGCATTACAACAGACAGAATTGGCTCGTATTTCGAAATAAAAAAAGGTGTTCGTCAGGGGGATCCATTGTCTCCCATTTTATTTAATACGGTCTTGGAAGAGATCCTAGAAAGTTAAAATGGAAAGACAAAGGTCTACGGATAAATGGAACGAAGCTATTCAACTTGAGATTCGCAGACGATATAGTGCTTATATCGGAATCAATAGAGGAGCTGATAGAAATGAGTAAAGAGTTGAACGAGGAAGGGGAAAAGGCGGGATTGTCAATAAACATCGGAAAATCGAAAATTATAACTACAACCACAAACCCTCCAAGAATAAAAGTCGGAAAGAAGGAGCTGGAAATAGTATCAGAAACAATCTACCTAGAACAAACATACGAGTAACTTCTAGGTATCAAGCGTCTTAGTATGAGGGGAAAAAACTATCTTTGTTGATGTGCCATATTATAGAAATAGAAAAATACGTTATACACTGTTGAAAAAACAACTAATGAGTATCAATAGGTACGTATAATCACTTAAAAGGTGCCAGAGGTAATACCGTATGGTAAGCTGTAGTCATCTGATTTCGTATTGGTCCTTCTGTGTTTGCTATTTGTCCAATGTCTACTTGTTTTTGGATCGGCTCCGAGACTATACCAATTGGGAAGTTCAGTTTGTGGGCTTGTCCAAAGTCTTTCGATTTACCATTAGAAGAGTGGATCACCGTCGACGCTTGCCGCGGCATTCATCAGGTTATTGGGTCTTGTTTTTTATTTTGATTATTTCCATTCGTTCTTGTCCTCTGTCTCGTATTGTTCTCTATTTTCAGAATGTTTCATTTGTCAGTCAAATTCCTCCTTCTGCATCGGTTATTCGAACCTAACTTCCGCTCCAGCGTCGATGCTTCGAATTCGACCACTAAAAAGAGGCTTTGAAAGACGAGAGGAAGACGGAGAAAGCGAAAGGGAAAGAGTGAGAGAGATTTGGTATGAAAGGGAGGGCGGTGAGAGCGCGAGACAACGAAGGCACCCTGGAATGGAGCGGTAGGGAAGGGTAATGCATAATGAATAAATAAATAGATTTAATCCTTTTCCAAAATAGATTTAAAGCTAAACCTGAAGCGTATGCCGGGGTTTGAGTGCCTTTTCAAAAACACAGAAAACAGAATCGGGTTTAAAATTTAAACAATAGGTTTCTTGGGAGTCGTTAAAAGCTTTAGGCGCGGTCGATTAGAAAATAAGAATTAAATCGTGTGAAACGTAATAATAACCAAAACGAAGACGAGGAGGCGAATGTGCGTGCGAAAAACGCGAAATTCGATTCGCGTGTTAATCAATTCCACGAAATAATTAATTGAAATGCGAACTGCACGCGCCGAGTCCAAGTTTTTAGGAACTATAAGCGCAAATTTCGTATGCCAACTCCGGTTGCCGCGGCTTCACCGAGCAGTGTACGAATTGTTGGTTCGAACGAATACTCCAGAAAAACCGATTTCGTCATTTGCTCGGTCTTAGATGTCAACAAGAACATTATTCTCGGCTGTGTTATTGTTTTCATGCACGACACGAGTCGAGGGCTGAGATGCGATTGGAACCCTGTAACATTCAATTACCCTGTTAAAAAGTTCTTCCAGTCGCATACTTCATTCGTGTAAGCATCTCGACCGACAAAAAATGATAATTTGAGAGGTCTGTGTAGGAGCAGAAAAACAGAAGTGGCACTTTCTCACTCAAGTTGATCCAGCTACAACTGAATCGGTTTTCTTCCACTGATAATGAAAATTATCATCATCTACCTAGAGCATCTCATAGCACTTCGTTAACGAAGTTCAAACCTGCTGTGACTCAAAATCTCGAAGGGGCGATCAAATTAACATCAACGTTGGAATTTCAAATGAAATTATTTCGAGCAGATTAACAGAAGGGGGATTTTTCGGTCACTGATTTTGGATATTATTTCATCGGAATGTGGTGAATGGGGTCTACAGGCAAATCAAATAAAAACGGAATATATGACCAATAATGCACGTACCCAACTGACAACAGAAGAAACATCCATTGAGAAAATAGATCTGGGGCAGGTGATATTAACCAACAAGGGAATGGAGACGGAATTGGCAGTTAAGAAGCAGATAGTATGGAAAAGCTACGAGGCATTGAAGGGGATTTTCAAAAGAAATATGAGGTTCAAAATAAGAATAATGGAGATGGGTGTTACCTTTTCGTTCGTTTTGTCGGGGCGTTTCAGATCTGCCATGACCACTGTCGCAGGTTATAACCAGAGAAGGTAGGCTCATTCGGGTAGGTATTGTGCTATGGGGTACAGATGTGGGCTCTGACAAAGTGGAATGTAGAAGGATTAAGAGTCATACAACGAGCGATGGAGCGGTGCATATTAAAAATCAGCGAGAGAGATAAAATTAGAAACGATGACGTCAGGGACCAAACACAAACTACAGACGTAGGTTATAGAATAAAGAAAGGAAAATTCCATTACGCTGGACACATAATGAGAGCAGCGAATGAGAGATGGACGAAAATGGTTACCGAATAGAGACCATACGAGGGGAAAAGGATTAAAGGGAAGCCGAAGACGAGATGAAGAGATGAGCCCTTAAGGGTGGGAATTTGTTGGCACAGGGAAACACAGGACAGGAAAAATGGAAGCTGATCGGTGAGGCATATGCTTAACAATGGGGCGGTTGGCGGTGAGCTCGGCAATCAATCAACAGAACATACTGTATTAAGAAATGCAAGCATAGCCAACAATAAATGCTGTTATTATATATTCATCAGGTATTGATCTAGCTTCGATTTATGCTCAAAAATCTACCGGATTATTAGAAAACAAGGCATATTCTCTCATACTATGACAATCGCCAAAATTTTCTCTAAAGTAATCGAACGAAGAATCAGGGGAAAGCTGGGGAACAGAGTAGAGAGATTTTCACACTTCCAGAATTTTAAATAATTTTTGGCCTTTTTTTATGATTCATTTTTAACTCGATATATATACGCTTAGACATTCATTTTTGGCTCTAATTTTCCGGTAAGAAAGAAAATACTATCTTGATTGGATAATGATAGGCACACCACAGTAATGAAAAGTTTTATAATAATTGAAAACACAGCCATATTCAATTCAGTACAGGCAAATTTCTTCATCAATATGAAACTGGCTTCTCTCCCTATCTGAGAAGAATAAGAGGGAATTTTTTGAGTGATTAAATTGTATTATCGTTGCACTGAAAAATAGTTACTATTGGGCATTGTAATGAGAATCATGGTAATGACTAAGGGGCGGATTTTTATGCGCTAAAAAACGCAAAATATGCGCATATTTCATGCGCTAAAAATCAAAAATATGCATATTTTTTTCTCGAAATATGAACAAAATATGCAAAATCAATATGGGTATCGTTGCAAAGGTCTTGAAAAATTACGTCTGTTTACAGCACTTACCTCAAAATTTAAGTAAAATACTTAGAATCAGGCGCTTCGTGTTTAAAGTAATTCCGCGAAAGCAAGTGTAGAACGCTAGTGAAGCTATCAAAAACTAAAAAATTTTCACTATCCAGGAGTCAAAACTGAAAAATTTTCGTAATCCAGAAGTCAAAAAAGTTGAAAATTGAAAAATTTTGCAAATATGCGGTAAAAATGAAAAAAAACTCGAAATTATGAGGAAATTTGTGAAAATATGTGCTAAAAATGGTCGTTTTATGAAAAAATATGATTTCATTGGCAAAATATGCAAAATATGAAAAAACAAGTTGGGCTCATTCGCTTCGAAATGACGTGAAACGGATAAATACCTGGAATATATCGATTCTACTTCAACACAGAAAAACATATAATTTCATAGAAATCCGCCCCTTAGTAATGACCTAATGAGATTACAACAAAAAAGCCGTACAAATCCAGATTTCAGCGTAACGAGCTCTATCTTGCTAATTAGAAATAAAGCAGCATTCTCATACGAACACATACATATCTTCAATTAAGAATAGAAATAACCTACTTGAACTAGCTTCAAGCGTTATAGGGTAATGAGCGAATCAAATACACAAGCACAATGGTCTGTACTCTCTTGAAGCTACACGTGTACTGACGCGTAGGAACCTAGGAACGTCTCATGTATTGGAAAGCTGCAGTAACCTTGAAGCCTTTGTACCAGCCTGATAGAATCCAGTATGGACACCGGCTCAGCTCTGCTTCATGTGATTCATGTTTAGTCACAGTACCTAATGACAAGAAAATTCAACACATCCATAAAATCTACTTCTCTTTTCTCCCACCTTTTATATTTTTGTGATCTCTTCCAGTGGTGTAGCCAGGATTTTCTCAAGGAAGGGGAGGGGGGGTAAAGTGAGATTTTCAAGGAAGAAAAAGTCGCAACCGAGGTATTTTTTTAAAAATCGCCGATATTAGAGAGAACTATTTTATGAAAATGAAAGTAAAATCACTGCTCGAGCAAAACTTCATCGGTGTTTTAAAGGCAACAAATTGCTCATTTTTACATTTAATTTCAGATGCATTGGGGGGAGGGGCACCCCCCTCAGGCTACGCCACTGATCTCTTCACATATTTGCCGACAAGAATTATATCTTCCAGTGTTACTGAAAATTGGCTTTGTAAAATTATATTTCTGGCATTATAAGGAATTAAGTGTACTTTGAGACATGCCACAGTAATGAGAATAGGAGCTGCATCAAATTTTTTTTTGGAAGGAAGTGGGCGTTATTTGGCTGTAAAAAATGGATGACTTGATTATTCAGAGCGATCTTTAACAAAATTAATTTTGAAAGCTGAAAAAAAGAACTACAATTTAGCTCTGAAATAGCTTGAGACACTGAATGCCGTCTAGCTGTAAAATTGCCCAAATAAAACAATCGAGTTTCCACAAGCAATATTCTACTGCAGACCACCTACAAACAGATAATCAGCTGATAGAAAAATGTTCAGAATAATATGATAGGGACCTAAACTTAATCTCAATAGATTACACAAAAGCTTTTGATTCTATCAACCAGCAATGTCTGCTTAAGTCTGTAAGAAATTAGGGAATACTACTAAGTCTAATTAATGTCATAGATTTCGAAGCAAGAATTATTATAAATCAAGTAGGCTCCTGCTTTAACATCGAAAAAGGAGTCATGTAGAGGGACCCCCTTTCCCCGATTCTGTTCCATTATGTGTTAGAAAAGGTCTTCAGAGCAATAGACTGGAAGGAAAAAGAAATTAGGATAAATGGACATGGACAGTGTATCTGAGCAACCGCAGATTAGGATGCGAGTACGCTTAACAATGGGGTGGAGGAATAGAGGTACTGGACAGATAATGTGACCTGAGGGAGTCCGTTAAGAAGTACACTCATCTGTCCGCGTATCACAAGGTAGCCACTTTCTGGAAAATCAGGAAAAGTTAGGGCCTTTTATCAGTCTGTCAAAGTCAGGAAAAAGTCGAGGAATTGCTATAATTTTGATCAAAATCAGGAACTTCTTTAGGAATAATGGGACGTGGAGGATATAGTAATTAATAAATATCAAATTTGATCTCGAATCGTAAGGTAGTCACTTTCTGGAAAACCGGGAAATGTCAGGGAATTTTATCGGTCTCGAGAAGTCAAGAAAACGTCAAAGAATTGCTTTAATCTCGATCAAAATTAGGGAACTTTCTGAGAATAATGAGAATTAAAGAAAATACGCAATCATAGTTTATGGATGTCAAATTTATTCTCAAATAGTAAGTATTCTCAAATCTGCGTACAATACTAGTTGAAAAAATGTTGGAGGAAATTTGGAAAATTGGCCTGGAAAACCGGGAAAAGTCAGGGAAAATCATTCGAAAAAAGTGGTTGCTCTCTATCACCAGAAAAAGTAAATATTTACATCCTATATTACCTGTTCTCCCAAAACAACGCCATCTTTCCTTTTTCTGACTTTCCTGGCACGCTGTAATCTAGAATAACGAACTGGTGGATGCTGCTGCCAGAAACTCTGTTCCCAGTTGTCTATCTCCTCCTATTACCTTTACTTCTGGCACAAAATGCCTTCCCCGAAATGCGATTCTTACACTGGCAGAAAACATAATCCGTATCGGTCTCAAGGCTCCTTCCTGTTAAATCACTAACCCTGTCTTCCTCCCTAATTTATCTTCCCTCCGCGGAATTGAATATCTTGAGAATAGGTCATTCTAGATTGATAAACTCTTCTCTCCTGTATGCCTAGAGCCTCCCTCCTGTTTTTTCTGTCACTTTGAAGACCCACTTACCGTGTCCCACGTACTCTTCTCCTACCCAGTTTCCGATCCTCTTTGACATATTGAACCGGCTTCAGATTTAGGTCCTCATGCTCTGAACATTAATCATGCTAGTCCTCATTGCTCTAACATCATTGAATAATCATTCTCATACGATATCTTTTTATTTGAAAATTCATTTTTTAATTCTCAAATTATCGTGTGTGGTGGTTTTCTAGAATAAAAATATGAGTTTTAAAAAGGTTAATATTGTCGTTGTAATTTCGACGAAAAAAGAAAAAAAAATTTTTTAAAATAATTTTAGATTTTGGTGATTTTCTATAGAAAAAAATCGCATTATAAAAGGTAAAATTTGCGATGACGAAGAAAACGCTAATATAAAAGAAAAAAAAATTATTGGTCGAAAAATCAATTTTGGTTTTGGTTATTTCTGATAAAACATCGAATAAATGAAGAGACAATTTTATCCGCATGAAGAGGAAAAAATAATTCAAAGAGAATGAGAAAGAATGCGAATGTCTGCATCATTCATCGTGTTTTCGAGTCCATAAATCGAGGTCTGAATTGCTTGACGGAATGGGAGAAAAAGGTGTGTCTAACTTTAAACGCGGTTTTCCCCAAAACGTGTTTTTGCGCGACTCATCTTTGACCGCTTCTATCTCCAAAACAAAAAACGTTACAAATCTCGCCAATATCTCGTTGGAATGGGCATTCATTCCTCTATTACGTACTGGCCTTATCTCAAAATTCGTCGGATCGACAAAGCCACCCCTTTTTATAGAAACTGCCACTATAATAATTGACGTAGTCGCTATGTGGCCGAGTAGTAAACGTGCTTCGCTATTCTTGCATTCAGAGACGAAAATGAGGAGGGAATGGGAGCAGCCTGCCCCGAAGCCTTCGCCGAGTTGGAAAATTTTAGTAGATGGATCAAAAGTTGGGAAAATCCAACAAGTCAAATTTTTTTTTACTAATACAAACAAATTTTGATATACTTGGGAATTTTGCCTAGAGTCAGTTGGGAATTGAACAATTTTTGCCCCTTCAGAAAAAAACTTCTCGCTACGTCCCTGCTTCCGTCTCGGGCTCGATCCCACCAACGCCGGAAAAAGCTAGTGATATTCGAATACCCCCGCTAGCATTATAGCGAACCCAGCGGCTACAGTATTAATCGAGGTGGAAAATAGCGTATCCCATAACACCCCGCCAGTCCGAACGAACAAGGCACTATAGTCACAGGACGTGTTACCACCGGATCTAAAAAGACTGATACTGTTGTGTGCACGTCGCGACGAACTTCATCAATGTCGTGAAACACGTGGCGAGTAAGCAAACTGCGGCTGCACTCTCTTCGGCATAGAGAAGGAAAACTTTAGTGCAACAAACCGTGGGGAAAGCAACGGCAGACTACCCCGACTAACCTGCTCAGGAAAGTCGTGTGTCAGAAACCGCGACCGCCAAAATCCGGCATCGGATATGGCAACTAGATAGTGAATAATTAAAGTAAATCAAAAGCTTGTGAAATTTGTGTGCAGTTCCATGCATTTTTACCGTGTTTTCTATACGTCCCATGCCATTTTACAAAATGCTCCGTGGGCGGGGCTTTTTGCCGAAAAGTTGAACCTTTTTTAAGACTGCCAGTACTACATCCCTCGAAATACAGGTTCGAGATTTGAGAAATTCTCCACTGAAATTGAATGATTTACTCATGAGCAGGAGGGAAAAGAGCCGAACATTTTGTATTTTGCTCTGTATTACCTTACCCAATTCCGCGACTCAAAAAACTCCCTGTTTTCATTGGTAAATTTTTCAAACTATCTATTAGGTCTATTTTTTGAAATTTGTGTCTTTAGATGAGGATAGATCCAGAATCTGATGGGATATTCGAAATCAGCGATCCAAAGAACCCTTATTTTGATGTGTCGTTTGGTACCATTTTGTTTTTAAGATTCCAAAGTTGTTGGCACGTCCGAGCCCCCTTGCAAGGAAAATTAACTGTTTTCGGTCAGAATTGTAGCCCAATTAAATACAGGAGACCCGTTCGTCTAATCTTCGATCCAACTTCGCGATCTTCACTTAGATAGGCCAGTTTCGCGGAACACCCGCCGCATATTTATTCCTCAGCAATCTCAATCACTAGGAGAACTGACGGGGGCAGAGCACCATCGTATAGAAGGGACGAAAAAGAGACCGGCAAAACCAAGAGAGAAAAAAAAAAGAAAGAAAAAAAACCATCTACCCACGTAATGAAAAGCAGCTATACCGCGAAAACGGGTGCTCGGAAAAGAGAAAAACACAACCGAGGAACGCGAAACTGCCGACGAAAAAAAGAACCAGAAATGAAAGGGACGAGAAAGCGAGAGAAAGATTGGACTGCTACAGTGGCGGAGGGTGAGGAGAGAAGGCGAAAAGGAAACAGAAAATATAGAAAAGGAGCAAAGATGAAATTACCTTATTCTCGCTAATGGATTCGCGCATAAATAAGAAAAATCCAAATGGATTGAAAACGTATATCCTAAAATGTGTTTCACTTCACGTATACATTCATTAGCTTTTAAAGTAAGCGCCCCCGTTACGACGAAGTAAGGCGAAAGTCTACGGCGTGTGGGTGAGGGGAGGGTGTGCGGGGTGGAGAGAGAAACGCCGAGCGAGGGACGGGCGCAGAGGTGCTTAAAGTCTGCTCCATGTCAAAATTGGTGTGCAGAAAATCGCTCTCTACCTTTTCGGCACGTCTCCGCGCCCTTCTCCTCATCTCGGTCCACTTCTTGTGTTTATCTTGTCTGCGAGAGAGAGAGAGAGAAGAGATATCCTATACCGCCTCCTAATCAGGCTAATGGACACCCGAACTGCCGCGCTCCACTCGATGATAAAAATCGTATATACATTCGTTCGCGTTTTCCCATACCTACTTTTTCTTCGTCTCTGTTCGAAGCGCCCCCTCGACCGCGTCTCCCCCTCTCGTTTCTTCAATTTTTGAAAAGTAAACGCGACGAAGAAAATATTTAAAACCGCTGCTAATTTTCCAAATTAAATACGGCTACGGATCGAGGAGGGGAGGGGAGAGGGAGGGGGAAAACCAACACCGAGTCGTAACTCGCTTCGACGATGATTAAACCCTGAACCCGAACTTTCTTCTCGGTCCGCACGGGCCAACGGGAAACTTTGCGCGTAGCACGAACGACAGTTTCGAGAAAAACGAAATGAAAAAACGAAAAACGATTGTTTGAGGAAGTTCCCAGTCGGTATTGGGACTCTTCCCCTCCTAAGGAAGGGCCGTTAATCAACTGGGCTTGAGTCACTAGGTTAGAATTTTCACGGGGCTTCGCCGGACTACTCCTGATTCGTTTGTTTTCAATTTTTTCTTCTTCGGGAGGAAGGGAGCTAGGAGTTTCAATTTTTTTTTTCCGCGCGGGGAGACTGACGAGCTAAAACTGGACAACGCACGAGTGCAGCGAGGAAACATTTTTTGAAATAGAGGAGAAACTGAATGCCTGACGACTCAACTTTCTCGGTGATCCTTGGAGAGCTGAGTGCAAGATGCGGTCAAGTGTCGATTTTCGTGCAGGGATACACTGGGTTAGCCAGAATCTCGTATCAGGGTGTCTACCGGTCAAGGAAGTCAAGGAAAAGTCAAGTATTTTGGAGAGTGGTCATGAAAAGTCATACATTTTTTATTTAAATTTCCTCAAAATTATTATCACGAATTTTGTTTAAACTACAAGTAAATTTAAAGTAACTTAAATATTTTTAAATAATTACATAGTATCCTTTTTCATAGTATTTTTTAGTGTTTCCATTTATTGTAAGCCCCCCCCCCCCTTAGTAAGGTTCTACGAATAAGATTATACTTATATAAGTGTAAAACGATTATGAAAAAAGTGAGAAAAGGTCAAGGAAAAGTCTAGGAATTGAAAAATTTGGACCCAGTAGACACCCTGCGTATGTATGATCTGATTTGACATAGTCTGTTATGGTAGGATGGACTTGACCATTTCTTGCTCTGAGAATTTGATTTGCTTCAATATTTTATTAGTTCCCACCTCGGAATTGTGCGTCTGGCTTACTATCAGCCGTTCTGTCTACCTCCCGGAGTGACTTTTCTGAAGGGAGAAGAGGTGCCAAATTTTCCTTACCGTGGAATTTATTTTTTGTCGTCTGTTGATTTTTGATCACAGGTGAAGGAATGGTTCCACTGTGCCAGGTTTACACCGAGAAGCATGTTCAGTGAAAATTTGGTGGCGCTACCTACATTTACAGGGCTGTAACTGATAATTCGCCAACTTGCCTTTCTCTCCTACTAATTTGTACATTTATTAATTAATCAATAATCGAAATGGTTGATTGTTAAAACATTTAATACTCGGAACTGATTATTGAATCATAATGAAAACATGTTACACTGAGAACGTTTGATGTCTGAGACATTTGGTTATTGAAACATGCAATAGTTAAACCGTGTAATAATAAAAAATTTTAATGGTACAAAAATTTGTTGGTCAAAATGTGCGACAGTTGAAGCATAATTTATGATGTCAGAAAATTTGATCATTAAAACATTCAGTAGGTAATTAAAACATTTCACCTTAGAAACATTGGATGGTTCAAACGTTTGATGTCTGAAATATTTGGTTATTGAAACATACAATAGTTAAAACACGTAATAATTAAAAAATTTTAATAGTACAAAAATTTGATAGTCAAAATGTGCGACAATTGAAGCATAATTTATGATGTTAGAAAATTTGCTTATTGAAACATTCAGTAGGTAATTAAAATGTTTCACCTTGGAAATATTGGATGATTAAAACGTTTGATAGTTGAAACATTTGGTACTTGAACATTCGATATTCAGAACATTTGATTCTTCAAAAATGTGACAGTCGAAACGTTTACTAATCTCAGCATTTTGATGATCACAGCACTTGAAAATCGGAATAGCCAATGGTCAAAACATTTATTAATCGGAATGTTTAGTTATCAAACTATTTGATGTTCAAAACGTTTGTAATCCAAAACTTTTGTAGCTGAAATAACTAATAAATGTTTTATTTATTAAATAATACTGCAGTCATTAAATGTTTTGATTGTCAAGTGCTTCAATTATCTAGTTTGTCATCAAATTCTTTCTCTATAACTATTTTTATTTCAGCTGTTTTGATGATCAAATGTTTTTGTTATCATCAGATGTTTTAATGATCCAGTATCTTGACTAACAAATGTGTCAACTATAACATGTTTTATTAGCTGAATGTTTTAGTAATCAGATACTATCATTTATCAGATAGGCACAGTAGCGTATCTAGGATGAAATCATGGGGGGGGGGGTTACTTTTGATTTTGAGAGTATTCCTTTAAAAAAAAAAAATCAAACGAGCATATTTTTGATATTTTTTAGAACTTTTTGACCATGGAGGGGGGGGGTTTGAACCCGGGAACCCCCTCCTTAAATACGCCACTGGATAGGCATTACAGAGGCGCAAATAGGGCTCAGAACTGGGGGAGCTTGAGCCCCTTTATTATAAAGCAACACCACCCCCGCATCATTTTCTTTTGTAATTTTTCAGTGTTTGGGATGCTATTTAGAAGCCCCAAGCCCCCATGCTATTTGCGCTTATGTCGACATACTAGGAACTTCACTTTCTCCTCTTTCGTCTTCCTACCATGTAAAATGTTTGTTAGCCTTTTGGACTGACAGACAAGCAAATTCTGAAAGTGCCCCTTTTTCCCATTGGGGAATAGCTTGTAGATTGGAGATGGACAGATATACAAGAAGAGAGTACCGGCATAGGAAAGTCTCAGTCGGGGGGGGGGGGTTAATGGTCGCTACAGCACATGTCTCGTCATCTTAATCGTAGTGCAGTAATTAATGGACTCAGTAACATTCTGAAATGCTCTTTTCGACAGCTTTGGGAGGTTCTAACGCGAATCCCCCCCCCATGTCTATACTGGCGGAGGAGAGGCTCACGACTGTCTATGAAAGGCTACTAATGGCAATAGCGGCTAATTTAATAGCTGCAAAACAGTTTTTTTTTTAATTATATTAAAACGATGGGAGGGAGAGTGAGAGATTCAAAAGTCTTCTTTTCCAATTTTGCTCTCAACCCGGCCCTTTCGAGCATTGCCTCAGAGACGTCGGGGAGGCTGTTAGGGCTGTCTCAGCCCTTTTCTCTTCTGGCCGAAAAACCGGCCTAGGTTGAAATATAGCGAGTTGCTACGTGGGCTCGAACCCGGGACCTCCGGATTCCGAGACCAGCGCACTATCCACTCGGCCAACCAGATCCCATAGATTCAGAAATCTTAAGAGAAGGCTTCTTTTTCTCTTGTATAGTTTTCTTTCTTTAGAAATAGAGATCACGCCTTGACATCGTCTGCGTTTATAGTCTTCAGGGTCTCGGACTACCGTGCCGCGTTTAATTGTCATTGCAGAGAGTGCGGTGGTGGGCTGTAGCGAAATAACTTAATTTGACTGCGTTGAATTGGAAATTAAAATTTTAAGATCGTCGAGAGCGCGGCCGGCACTAGGTGCGGGTGCAGTGCATGAACTGCACCACCCAGAGCCACATGGAAAAAAATGCTATAAAATCATGTGCTTTTTCTCTTTTGCAGTTGTAATTTTAATTTCCAAAAAAGAAAAAATCCAACAAATTTTGTTCTACGTATGAAAACTTATTTCAAATTCCCCCTCCCCCGTTTGGGTGTTCAAGACAGGATAAAATAATGTTTACGTATTTGATTTTTGAAGGAAAAAAATCTGCACCACACAGGGTAAAGGCAAAATGCCAGCCATGGTCGAGAAGGCGTTGAATTGGAAATTAAAATTTTAAGATCGTCGAGAACGCGGCCGGCACTAGGTGCGGGTGCAGTGCACGAACTGCACCACACAGAGCCACATGGAAAAAAATGCTATATTATCAAATCATTTGGCTTTTTCTCTTTTGCAGTTGTAATTTCAATTTCCAAAAAAGAAAAAATCCAACAAATTTTGTTCTACGTATGAAAACTTATTTCCAATTCCCCCTCCCCCGTTTGGGTGTTCGAGACAGGATAAAATAATGTTTACGTATTAGATTTTTGAAGGAAAAAAATCTGCACCACACAGGGTAAAGGCAAAATGCCAGCCATGGTCGAGAAGAAGAAAAAAACTGCAACATTATCAATTCTGCCGCTGCAGCTGTTAAATTTCAAATCAGTGAAGGATTTTTCCGTTGAAAACTATAGAATCATATGATCGTCAGTCACCAAGCAAAAGAAAATTCGACCTCACAGTTTTGCTTACTGCTAAATTAATTAATTAACTCTTGAACATTTTCAAGTTATTACCGAAGTCTGGGGCCGAAAACTAGAATAAATTGCAAGATCGTTGATCATCTAGTCAGAATGAACTGCGGCTGCTTAATTTACCGACTCTTGAACCCCACCAGCACCCCCAGTATCCCTTGAGCAGGACGAAGGGGATCCCGGGCAGAGCTGCGTATAATTTTTAATTTAGTAGAGCCGCCTTTTGGAAACCGCTGGACGGCAAAAGAAGAAGAAGTAAACAAACGTTAAGATGGAAAGGTATTAATAAATTTCTAAAAAGTAATGACTTTTAAAAAATAGCGAGGAATAGGAATGAATGGGAGCATCTTCGGGAAATCTTCGCCCGGCATGGGTCGGTGGGAGCGAGCCCCACTTTGGGGCCGCTAAGAACATTAAATAACTCTGAGTAAAGGTTTTTTTGAATTGAATTGTTTTAATGTTTTCTGTTGTTTCTCTCTGTTGCAGATATAATGGTCTTTCCAGCCGATCATGAGAGTGAGACGTTTCAGTTGTATTTATTCTGTGATTTTGTAGAAATATTTTGTTTTTAGTTCTGAATCGTTGTTATAATTTTTTTTTTGTTAGCATTTATTTTATTACGTTTTTCCTTCTTTTTCCCCTCTCCCTCTGATTCCCCCTCACGATGTATTTTTTTTCTTTCGTTTTCGTTTTTTCAAACGAAACGCGACGCGTTTGAGGCTCATTGTAATTTTATTTTTAAGATACTTGCTCTGTGCCAGGGGGAACACGTCGTATAGTCTGCGCATTTATTTTGTTTTGTTTTTTCGTTTTTCTTTTCATTTGTGTATTCAAATTATATAAATCAGGTAAATGTGCCAATATGGTGGACACGTATAAGTTTCAATAATTGCTTAAGGTGGTATGCGTTTGGTGGCAACAGTGATACTATGGAGCAAAAGTTGAGAGTAGGGGAGAGTTGCCGATATTGAACCGGTGCCCAAGTTGGACCACCCTTAATTGCTCGAGCCCGCCGATAGGTAGCGCTTTGGTTCTGAGATACGTTATACCTAGCCGTGTAATGATGTTGCTCACAGAGCACCAGAGTTGTGTTATCATTTTTAGTTGAAAGAATTTTCATTAGTGTACGTGCTTTCTGAAAGTATGTGAAATTTTGGCGTATTGAGATTTTTGAAGAAGCCATGTCCATCCGAAGAAGAGTAGTAGATGAAATATCTCATTATCGATTTAGTCATAGTTTTAGCCATCTTTTTGTACAAAGAGATGAGACATTAACTGCATGCATCTCTTTCCACTGCCATGTTTGTGAGGAAAAGTCGTGGTCGCGTTAATTGGACCGCATATTGTTCCCTAAGTTGGACCACCTCAAAATCGCATTATTTATCGTATTACTCGCATTCTGTCACATACAAGACCACGAACTAATGCAATGAACAATGTGTAGCTCGGTAATTTTGCATTTCGAACAATAAGAAACGAAAATAAGATCGCAAGTTGAACCGGTCCAACTTAGGATAAAATTCTTCAGTTTTGATATTTCGATAGGTGTAGAAAATAATGTTTATTTTTTGCTTACAAATGTACTAATCTAAATTTCATTGACACTACATATTTTTAATTATAAATCTTGAGCATTTACAGACTTTTTTCATTCTTTTATTACGACCGGTGCAACTTTAGAATCCATGGTATAACTTAAGGCACGGCTCCCAAATTGGACCTATTTTGGATTTTTATCTTAAAATTTCTTTCCACGGCGTCCTATTAATAATCGTAGAGCTTTCAAATTTCTATCGAAGGTAGCTAGATGTATGCCCTTTCCAATGATGTACCACACTTTAAATTCTATGCAACAACGGCTGAGTTCGAAGCCTCCAAAGTCAAAGTGGTCCGACTTGGGCAACTCTCCCCTATATTGTTTCTATTGGCCTGTAGAGAAAGCCAACAAGAAACATTTCATGTGGTGAATCTGATCACTTTTGATTTCTTTTCCAAATGGAAGTGACCTTTCGAGGATTCCTTCGAAAAAAATTAAGGGAAGTAAAATTTTTGAAATTATCTAAATGTGTTTCTATTTCGTCGTTTCAACTGTTTGACATATCCCGGAATTCCATTCGCTTTATGTATTCAGTTATGAACGATTGTAACTTAAAACAACATTAAGGAAGCCGATAATTTATAAGTGGCCGTTATTTGAAGACAAATTTTCCTTTTTTCTAATGGTGGACGCTGATGACCACCATTGGACAGGCGTGATAATTTTTGAAAATCCATTAGTGGTCATTACGTATTCCAATTACTTATCACTTGAATTCATTACCCTAATTGAAATGATAGTTATCAAAAGTGTATTTTGATTTCTTAGATGGGAAAAGTGAGAACTTTGCACACGTACAACTGAGAAGCTATTATTAATAAATACGGGATCGAGGAAATACTCCCAAAACCCATGCTTATAGGTACAAAACTACGCGTCAGAAAAATATAGTAAAATCTAACTTTGATTTTACAAATTATAATATGCGTTAATAATTCTGACTTCGTATTTTGACTTTGGGTTAAGTACTAAGTAACTTATAAGCCTAGAGTATTCTGAATATGTATTTTGACTTCATATAACTAAACTTAACCAATTATATGCTTACAGTAAAGATATAAACAAGTTTATGATGTCATTTTCTAATTTAAAAAAAATTTCAAAGTGTCCTCCGTTGGAGAAAAGAAAAGGTACTTTGATCTTTTTGTGGCAACCATTTTAATGGATTCTTCAAATGAAAACCATATTATCAAATTGTGTGGAAATCTGTCTACTTTCACATGGGCACTTAATCAAATCTTCAACTTTGATACATGAAGCGCAATTGAAATAGTACGAGAGAAAAAAAAACCGCTTATCCTGTCCACCATTGTACATTTACCTTATATCTGTATTAGTGTGCGACTTTCGTACATAAGATCTGCGTGAACACAATCAGTACGTGAAAAAAAATTGTAATCTAATTAATTTTTGTTTTTGTTCTCGTTCAGTTTAAACGTAATAATTGGTAAGTTATTTGTAACTAATACAAAAAAGCTGCTCAAATTATGATAAATTTGAAAAATATGTACAACGATTTTGTGTGACTGTTGTGTACGAATTTTTTGATAATCGTTTCGTCTATTCGCAGTGTTTTTAGTGCTGACGTGTATACCTCCCCCTTGTTTTGAAATTTCTGTTTTATTATTATTTTTTCCTCGCGCACGTGGGTGTACGCGATCGCGTGTAAATAAGAAATATTACTTTAAGCAATAGAAATGTCCGAAGTCGATCATACTATTAAAATACATTCGTCTACCCACCGTGCCCGAAATTTCGATCTTTTTTTTGTCGAAGCGTACCCGAGCAATATTATGGTTATGTTTTTTCTTCTTTCTTTTCCCGCCTTTTCTACAGCAGGTTCGGTCCCGTGAAGTTACCAAGAACCGAATCGAGGTTTGTAAATTACCAATAAGTCTTAAGTTCTTTCCGACATTTCTACGTATACCTAATGTACTCGTATTATTGTTGTGTGTAAAAAGCATTTTTTTTTTTTTTCTTCGTTCGAAATCTCTTGTGTCTCTCTGCGTCTTCGGACCCATTTTTGAAAACGAGAAGCAATAAACGTTCGGTATACAAGGCAATATAAAGACTATACGTAGAGTTATCATTTTTTTAATTACCTTTTTTCCTCCCGATTGATTGACTGTAATCGAATTTGAATCTTTTTTTGTTCGCGAACTCGTATCTGCATTTATTTACTCACATTTTCTTTTCTTTTTAATTATTGTACTACTATTTCGCTCACCGAGTAAGTTTTGTATTTTCTTTTTATAATTTCGTTTTCTGTCCTGCTTTCGACCAACCCACGTTGCTTGGAGACAGCCTGGTACAGGCAAGATGAAACGACACTTATGGTCGCTCACTAACTGTACTAGTTATACGTTTTTCCCCTCACTTTGATGCTCCTCTCTCATTTTCGTGTCCTGTTTCGGTTACAATATCTCTTATTTATCTTCGTTCGCATTTAAGAAAAAAAAAGAGAAGAAAAAACACGTGTTTATTAACTGGCGTATTTATTTTACAATTGCGTTACATGAGTCTTCTGCCCTTCTTGATTATGTTATTGAGGAAAGCGATCCTGTAAATTACACTTTCGTGCATATACGATTTGGTAAACGTTTCACTCACTTTAATTTGGACTATTTATGCGCGTGTAATCGTGGCAATATTGTATCATTTTTGAGTCGACCCTCACTGAGACAGAGAAAAAACAAACCGTTTTTATGTACTTGCTCGTGTTCTTCTTCTTGCCAGTGTGAGTGTGTGTACCGTTAAGCAATATTATTATACAAATTTTACCTACTCTGGTTGCCGAACAGATCGCAATAATTTGTTATATGTTTTTCTCAGTCTCTCTCTCTCTCCACCCCCTCTCACTCTGCCCCCTCTTTTATTTGTGTATGCGTATCTGTACTTGTATATATCAATTGTATTTTCTATGTGTAAATTGAATGTAATATTGTTAAGGAACTATTCGTGTGTAATAAACAATTTTTGTTTAATTTTTCGTGCGTATGTTCATTGCTCATCCAGCGTCTTTCGAAACATTAAATTTCGCGAATCTGGAGTTGTGTTTAATCTTGTGGCACGTGGGGGCGATATTCGATGGCTTGATGTTATTAGCTTGATTTCATTTCAAACAGACCGCGTTAGGAACACAAACCTGGGTTAGTATAGGCCAGCGGTGGACTCGGGAAGCAATCGTAGGTGGCCTCAGGGGGGTATTTGAGTGAGATGTTGGGTCATCATTCAGAAAATAAGTATATTTTGTTACCATTCATAATATTTACATATTTTACGTCGCTTATTACAATTAATTATTATACAGGGTGTCCGGACATGGTTCAAGAACCCGCTAGTACGCATAGTACTTCATAAAATGGAAAAATTCCAGTACGAAAAGTTGCAAAAGTTGCCTACGAGCGAATTGAAGGGGCTACGCCGTTTTAAAGATTACAATTTTCAAGATAATGATATACGAGGCATGATAATTGAAGGAATCAATAATCTGACCACGGAGGCTGGGAGTACTGGCTTGGGCGAAAAAATTTTAGTACGATATACTGCCTGCTTTCAAAATTGAAGGTGTTAGAAAACGTTAAAGTTAGGAAAATGTCATTTTTCGTTAAATGGTCGAAAGTACCGATTTTCAGTCCAACCCTAGGTAAATAATGGTTTGAGAGCTGTTGTGACTATTTGAACTAGTTCCACGTATCTAGGAGATGACAAATTAATACCAGCCTCTTTGCCGAATTCTGAATTTTTAAACAGTTATCCTGCGTTGAATAAAATCAAAAGACCCATTTTTACAATTTTTTTGGTACTTTTGGCAAAAAAAAAAATTTATCTAACTATGTAGTCTGGTTGCTGGTAGTACTCGAAAAAGTTTTTAAAAAATGTTGAAACTGCCCTTCTCCAGGTAATTTTCTGAACACATTTTAGAAACGGAGCGTCGCTACCAAATTTCAACACCGAATTCGAACTCAGCGTGAAAAATTGTGTGGAAAACAGTCTTTAATTCACATTTTTTGATTTTTTCGAATTTGTAAAATTTCTCCATTACATCATGTCTTTTTCGGGGCGAAACATTTTTTCGAGAACTTCGGCGTCAGCGCTGGGGCTAATTACTGAATTCGAATCCGTTACAGTCATTTTTTGACTCATTTTGACCACATTTTCGAGTGTATATTGAAAACGAAGCATCACCGTCAAATTTCGACAACGAATTCGGACTCAGTGTAAAAAATTAAGTGGAAAACAGTCTGCAATTTAAATTTTTTGATTTTTTCGAATTTTGAAAATTTCTACATACTATACATCATGTCTTTATCGGGGCGAAAAAGTTTTCGGAGAGCTTCGGCGTCGGCGCTGGTGCTAACTACTCAATTTCTCGAGTCGAATTCGAATCCGTTGTCAAAATTGAGCGACACAGTCATTTTTTGATCCATTTTTGATCACATTTTCGAGTGTATTCCGGGAACGAAGCGTCACCGCCAAATTTCAACACCGAATTCGAACTCAGCGTGAAAAATTGTGTGGAAAACAGTTTTTAATTCAAATTTTTTGATTTTTTCGAATTTTGACAATTTTTTCATACTAACATCATGTCTTCTTCAGGGCGAAAAAATTTTCAGAGAGCATCGGCGTCGGCGCTGGTGCTATTTACTCAATTTTTCGAGACGAATTCGAATTGGTTGTCAAAATTGATCTGCAGTCATTTTTTGACCCATTTTGACCTCATTTTCGAGTGTATCTTGGAAATGGAGGGTCGCCGCCAAATTTTAACACCGAATTCAAACTCAGCGGTGAGTAAAAGAAGGTCTTTAATTCAAGATTTTTGATTTATTCGAAATTTGAAAATTTCTCCATTATTATACATCTCGTCTTTTTCGGGGCCAAAAAATTCTCGGAAAGCTTTGGTGTCGGCGCTAGTGCTAATTACTTAATTTTACGAAACGAATTCGAATCCGTTGTCAAAATTGAGTTAGAGACTTTTTTTGACCATATTTTCGAGTGTATCTGAGGAACGGAGCGTCGCCTCCAAATTTCAATACCAAATTCGAACTCAGCGTAAAAAATTGAGTAAACAACAGTCTGTAATTAAACATTTTTGATTTTTTTGAATTTTGAAAATTTCTTCTGGTCTATTTCGAGGTGAAAAATTTTTCGGATAGCTTCGACGTCAGCGCTGGTGCTAATTACTCAATTGTTCGAGGCGAATTCGAATCCGTTATTAAAATCGATCTACAGTAATTTTTTGAACAATTTTGACCATATTTTTGAGTGTATCTCGGGAATGGAGCGTCGCCGCCAAATTTCAACACTGAATTCGAACTCAGCGTGAAAAATGGAGTAAAAAACAAACTTTAATTCAAAATTTTTGATTTTTGAAAATGTTGGAAAATTTCTGCTGATTTAAGGATCACAGCACGCACACGTGCCGGCGAGCGATCCTTACGAAACATCCCAACTCCGTTTGATGTTGATGGCACTTAGGATGTTTAGCTTTGTTCTCCCCATGGACTTAGGATGTGCGCAACATCAACCCTGATCTTCTCAGCTTTGGCATGACTGAGCCCTAAAATTTGTACATGGATACGTGTATGAAGTTTCAGAGAATCGGCTGAGCACCCATTTTGCCAACCCCCCCCCCCACTTCACCACAGCTGAAACTGTTTTTTGCTTCTCCTGTAAACTTTTGACATTGCTTCATAGGATGTTTTGAACTTCACGCCTTCAAATATAGTATGGAGAAATGTTCAAAATATTCGAAAATCAATAAATTTGAGATAACCACCTATTCCTGCTCAATTTTTCTCGCTGAGTTCAAATTAAATTCGTTGTCCAAATTTGGCGCTGACCCTCCGTGGCCGAGATATAATCAAAAATTCGGTTGTACTGGGAAGGGGGCTATACCTAGTCGAAAATTGATTGTGGATCAACTTTGACGACGGATTTGAATTCATTTATAAAAGTTGAATAATTTTTACCAGGTACAGACTGGAAGCTCGCCGAAAAATTTTTCGCCCTAAAAAATTCCTGCTGTGTAGAAATTTTCAAAAATTTTTGAGAACCAAACAGTTGAGATAACCACCTATTCCTACTCAATTTTTCTCGCTGAATTCAAATTCTTTGTCGAAATTTGGCGCTAACCCACTTTGCCGAGATACTATCAAAAATTGAGTACTGCGTGGGAGAAGGCAGTAGTAGATTGAAAAATTAGTTTTAGATCATGTTGATGACGGATTTGAATTCGTCTCAAAAAGTTGAGTAATTTTCACCAAGTCTTGACCAGGAAGCTTTCCGAAAAAAACTTCACCGAAAATAATGAATGATGAGTAAAGAAAAGTTTTCGAAATTCTAAAAATTTGAGATAACTACCTGTTCCTACTCAATTTTGCTCGCTGAATTCAAATTCGTTGTCTAAATTTGGCGCTGACCCACCGTTGCCGAGATACGATCAAAAATCCAGTACCACGTGGGAGGAGGCAATTGTAGGTCGAAAATCTACTGTAGATCAATTTTTTGAATTCGGGTCGAAAAGTTTAAAACATTTCATTAGGTTTC
Source organism: Acanthococcus lagerstroemiae (assembly GCA_031841125.1). Lineage (NCBI taxonomy): Eukaryota > Metazoa > Arthropoda > Insecta > Hemiptera > Eriococcidae > Acanthococcus > Acanthococcus lagerstroemiae. The sequence continues at coordinate 33,056,039 of CM063108.1, read as the reverse complement.
GGCTCAGAAGCTCACCAAAAAAATTGCCTAGAGTATGTAGTATGAACTTTTCCAAAATTTTCGAAAATCAGGAAATTTGAGATACCTATTCTTAGTCAATTTTTCTTACTTAGTTGAAATTCGTTGTCCAAATCTGGCGCTGACCCTCCGTTACCGAGATACGATCAAAAATTTGGTTGTACCCGGGAGGGAGCTATACTGGGTCGAAAATTGATTGTGGATCAATTTTAACGATGGACTTGAATTCGTCTCGAAAAGTAGAATAATATTCATCAGTTTCAAGCCCAAAAGCTTCGCTATTTTACATATTACGTACATTTTACATGCATTGTAGGTCAAATGTAAAATAAATAATTTTACATGCAACACGTCAACCTTGATTATTTCGCAAACTTGAATTGGTTCATTCGAACTACCCAAATTTGGATTTCGGGGACAAATTGGGGCCGGATCAGAAATCTGATAACATTTTTGAACTCATCAATCCAGCAAACTCCTATTCCGATGCCTTGTTCTTCTTTCTCGTTAAATTCAAACTGACCCATCGGAAGGGTAAAAAATGAAACTGGGAACCCAGATCAGAATTGAATCGAAAATCTGCTTACATTTTTGACTTTGGCGACTCAAAATACCTGTATTTCGATATTTTCTTACATATCCCAGCTTCCGTTTGAGGGAGGCAAAATTTTTCGCCACTTAATAAATTACACTTCGGTCCCTGAAAATAACCGTTCGTCCCTCCACGATCCGACTTCGCAGTTTAAATAGAGCAGAGGGAGACCAATTCGTGAAATACCTTGTATATATATTAGGGGTTATTTTGAACCTCTCCAATGACATCTGTGAGGAGCTACGAAAAATGTACACATGCGTAACCCTTCTTCTACGAAATTCAGCGAGGTACAATTTGGGCTATTCTTTTTACCCGCATCGTTGATAGTTTTCGGAATTTTTATGAAAAGGTTATTTTTATCTTAGGTGAAGCCTCCAGAGGGGAAATACTCCGCAAGTGTCGCTGAAAACTTTTCGATATATTGATTAGGGACCCAGTTTGGAGATCTTGTCCAACTGCCTACTTTCTTCGATCTAATATTGTCCTCAGCCACTATGAGCATAAGATGATTCCGCAGGCTTCCTCTAGTTCTATAGAGCACCTCAAATTTCCAGCTTGAGAGCGCCGCCCTTGCCTGGTAACTTTCCGATCTGTAGGAAATCGATGCCCCTGTCGTGAGGCGATATTCACCTTCTCTGACTTTCGAAGGCTTCTTTCTCTCACGCTATAACTGATGTCGTATTGTCCTATACCTGACCGTCTTCTTTGAAAACAATGTATGACTCGTATCAACTAAATTTCTCATCTCCTGGAATCTATCGGTCGCATCCCCTTGAACATCGATAGATCATATTCGATCATATTTAGACGTCGATGATTCATCCACTACGCGCTTCTCGCCGTCGACGATTTCCAAATTCGCGGGCCGCATGCCCTCAAGACAAGGACAGTACATGAACATCGCCTGTATCTCCCACCGACGTTTTCGCACCTATTCGACTCATCACGCCCTCCATGTCATACCATACCCGCTGACGTAAATTTGTAAACCTGAAGAGGATTCTGGATCGTTTAGGGGGAGTTACGTCAATACTAAAGGGAAACGGCCCTGACTAAAATTAGATTCACTACAGAATACGTTAACCAGAAGAAATCGAAATTTTGAGTATAACTTAAATTTATTAAAATTAAAATTGACGTTTTAAAAGAAATACAAAGAGTAAAATTAATTTCTTCTCTACACGGTTGGCTCGGCTTCGGGATCCGGACTTTATAAATTATTGGATTTGGACCTAACGACAAACATAAAGCAAACGTTTGTCGTCAGTCTAAGAAATAACGAAAAGGAAAAAAGGATTCGGCCCCATTTGGCGAACGTTCGAGAAATTCGAACGGAATTCTAACTTGAATTCTAAAGGCCCCAAAGGGCGAATGTTCGAGGAAATCGAACGGAATTCCACGAGGAATTCAAATTATTACGATCGACACGAATTTGCATCGATAATTCGAACTCAAATTTTGTTGACTGGTGATGATGACTTTGGCAAAACTTGTCCAAACCGAATTACGAAAATTACGTAAATACGAGAACTACAAGTTTTAGATTTCTTAGATGTCAATACATTTACTGACTACTGACTATACTACTGACCTGTACATCCATAATTTCTACCTCCTCGTTGGTCATAACTTCCAAAATTCGGCACGGAATTCGCGTACTATACTCTATGTAACTCAAGAAAGCAATTGACCGGAGAGGCTCGATGTAAGCTTAAACGAAGACGTTACTTTCCCTTGCTAAGCACAGCCAATTATTTTTTCCACCCTCAGATCTATACCAGCCAAATATTTTCACCATCACCGTCAACCTGACCTATTCTTCAACGAAGTGAAGGAAACGTGAACGGAGTTGAAGTCGACCCGCACTCCAAAACACATTCGATGCCTAATTACTAAATTATTAATTACGGTAACAAGACCGTCTCTCGGCTTCACTCACCCGCGGTGATCCATCGTCTGGATGCCCAGACCGTCGCATACGGTCCTATCATCTTCAAGAAACATTTATTTGGGAGAACCCCCATCTCGAGTGGGCCGAACCACGATCAAAATTCAGACTTTATAATCTCGCTTCACAGCTTGAGAATTTGGGTGTCCATTTTGGAGTGTGAGTGAACTTGGTTATATTCCTTTTGTAGGGTGTGCCAATTCACTTTTCCTTCTGCTGTATTCCAGAGCGCTTTCGGCTGTTATGCCATCATCAGTGGAGTACCCTAAATGAGACTTGTCTCTTGTGGTGCTGTAGTTATAGTCGAGGGTAGTACCGTATGGTGAGCCTGTTTAGTCTTGCGTTCCTATTGGTTGTCTGTGAATATGCAGTCTGTCCAATCAGTGGTTATTGTTATTGGTTGTGTGCTCTGATTGGTTGTCTGTGGTTGTGCAGTCTGTCCAATCCGTGGGTGTTATGTTATTAGTTGGAATAAGTTCTCACTTTGGAAGTTCGTTGTTGTATTTATTAGGTTGTTTTGTTTTGCTTTTGCCTTTATTATTTCTAGTTGTTCTTTTAATTTTCTTTTTCTTGTGTTGTTTTCTGTGTGCAGGATTTTGTACTTTTCTGTCAATTTGTCATTGTTGTGTCCCTGGTCATTGCAGTGTTTTCCAAACAGTGATTTGTCATCATTTAGCTTCTGTGATTTTTCGTGTTCTTTGATTCTGGTTGTGAATTTTCTGCCTGTTTCTGCAATGTAGGTCATGTCACAGTGTTCGCAGTTCCAGTCTGTATACTCCGCTGCTGTTGTTTTTGTCCTTTTTTTCTGTTTTGTCATTGCTTATTTGTTTGATCAGAGGTGGTCTGTTTTTGATTCCGAGTTTTATGTTGTATTGGTTGAAGATTTTTTGTATTTTGTATGTATGTGTTCCTGTGAATGGTATTGCTCCTGCGTATTTGTCTGTTTTTGTGGTTATTGGTTCGGTGTCTGTGTTTTTTGGTTGTGTTAGTTTGTTAATTATTCTGTCTACTGTTTGTGGTTGGTATTTGTTGTTAATTGCTATTTGTTTAATTTTGTTAATTTCTGTTGTTCTAAGGTTGTTGTCATTTAGTATGTTGACTGCTCTGTGGCAGTAGTTGTGTAGTGCTGCCATTTTGTGTTTTTGATGGTGAAATGAGTCTTTAGGTATTATTGCGTCAGTATGGGTGGGTTTTCTGTAGATGCTGTACTGTATTTTGTTGTCTTTTATTTGTATTGTAAGGTCGAGGTAGTTGATGGTCTTATTGCCTTTTTCCATTGTGAACTTTATGTTGTTGTTTATGCTATTTGTCTCTGTGAGGAATTGGTCTAGTTGTCTGTCTGTTCCTGTCCAGATGATCAATATGTCGTCTACATATCGTGTCCATAGCTTTATGTTTTTCTTGTGTTTGCTGTTGTTTAGTATGTCATTTTCAAAGTTGTTCATGTATATTTCGGCTAGAATGGGTGACAGTGGTGAGCCCATTGCTAGGCCTTCTGTTTGTTCGTAATACTTGTTATTAAACTGGCAGTAATTTTGGTAAATGATTTCTGTTGTGATGTTTGCGTATGCTGCTCCATCTGTGTTGTTTTTGTAGTTGTTGTTTGTCAGTATTGTTGTTAGTTCCTGTTTTGGTATGTTCCCAAACATGTTTGTTACATCCAGTGATACTAGTTTGTCATTGTTGTTTAGTGTTATTTTGTCCAGTTTGTCTTTTAGTTGTATTGTGTTTTTTATGCTGTAATCTGTTCTGTAGTTGTAGTGTTCTTTCATGAATTTGGCTATTGTTTTTGCGAGTTTGTAGCTTGGTGATTGTATGCTGTTGATTAGTGGTCTTATTGGTCTGTCTTGTTTGTGTATAGTTTTATAAGTCCTTTTAATTGTGGTGCCTTGGAGTTCATTTCTACGAGTTTCTTGTTGTTTATGTTGTTATTTTTCATTATAGTCTTTAGTTTGGCTTGGTATTTGTTGGTCGGGTCCGAGTTTAGTGGTTTGTAATTGTTGTTTTGGATGTAAGTTTCAATTTTCTTTATGTATTCGTCTTTGTTTAGCACTACTGTGGTGTTGCCTTTGTCTGCTTTGGTGAGTATTAGGTTGTTTTCTTCTATTTTCTTTTTGAGTTGTAGGGCTGTCTTCTGTATTTTTGTTTTGTGTTTGTTTTTCCTTTTCTTTTTTATGGTCAGCAGTATGTTTCCTATTTGTGTTCTTGCTTCGTTTCTGAGGTCTGGTTCTATGGTCTGGATGATCTGTTCACAGTCTATTATTAGTTCTTCTAGTGTTTTATCGCTTATATGTCCTGTCGTGTTGTATTTAAAGGAGGAAACACACAACAGAACCAGAAAAAAAGGACAGAAACAACAGCAGCGGAGTATACACACTGGACTGCGAACACTGTGACATGACCTACATTGGAGAAACATGCAGAAAATTCACAACCAGAATCAAAGAACACGAAAAGTCACAGAAGCTAAATTATGACAAATCACTGTTTGGAAAACACTGCAATGACCAGGGACACAACAATGACAAATTGACAGAAAAGTACAAAATCCTGCACACAGAAAACAACACAAGAAAAAGAAAATTAAAAGAACAACTAGAAATAATAAAGGCAAAAGCAAAACAAAACAACCTAATAAATACAACAACGAACTTCCAAAGTGAGAACTTATTCCAACTAATAACATAACACCCACGGATTGGACAGACTGCACAACCACAGACAACCAATAACAATAACCACTGATTGGACAGACTGCATATTCACAGACAACCAATAGGAACGCAAGACTAAACAGGCTCACCATACGGTACTACCCTCGACTATAACTACAGGACCACAAGAGACAAGTCTCATTTAGGGTACTCCACTGATGATGGCATAACAGCCGAAAGCGCTCTGGAATACAGCAGAAGGAAAAGTGAATTGGCACACCCTACAAAAGGAATATAACCAAGTTCACTCACACTCCAAAATGGACACCCAAATTCTCAAGCTGTGAAGCGAGATTATAAAGTCTGACTTGCTCTCTCCCAAAAGTTAAGTAAAGACTGGAGACTACGTTCACGTCTCTCGCATTCAGAAAATTAACGCAAAATTAATTACTTGTCGTGTGGTGTGCTCTTCAAAAGCCTAAATCGCGTAAATCAAAAATGTGTTTCAAAAGTATTAATAAAAATTTATTCGCATCAATCCGACTCGGCCAAGTTACCGTCAGCCGAGAATCTCGAGTCAGGGGCTACAAACGTCAGCTCCCTGGGTCCACGCTGTTGGACCCCCGATCGGCACTGACTCACAGCGCCCTATTCGCAGCATCATCTCAAAGGCCATATCCACGTCACGACAGCCCCCACACCCTTCTACACGATTCTGTTTTACAAGTTCACACATATGGTGATGAGCATTCGCGGCATAGGCCCCAACCACCTCACCTCCGTCAAGTCCTTGCCGGCGCTAATTAATTCGCTGGATTTTTTTTTTTAGTCTTGAGGATCTGTACCTTGTACACATTGCCGAGCCCCCACCTACGGTCTCGACAACGACGCATATTTTAGAATTTATTAAACGCGAATTAAAATTCCGTCTCCCGGAAATACTCCGAGACTGAAAAACTTTGAGGGGCGGCTCGCGTACATACCTAACCGGGTGAGTGTAGCGCGACGTAACGAAGTGGCGCTGTAAATTAATAATCTCATATTTATTACTAGCGGGGAAAGGGTGAAACGGTCGCATGAGAACAACCCTCACCCTCGCAGCTTCGCTGTTTGGCTGCCACCCCATCGTCATCGCGCTCGTACACCCTGTTTCTGTGCAGATATGTACATGTACAGCAAATCTGTGTCATTGACACGGATATTTTTGTTGATCGAGTCTTTTTTTAATGCTTCCGAATACGAGTGTACGATCGCCGTTAAATGACCCAATTTCTTTACACAAGGGGGCTGCATCTGTGGCACAGTCGACTCTCTTCAACGCTGAAACGAAGAGCAGCTTCTAGTCCACACAAATTAAAACCAATAAGGCAGCGGCAGAGTGGTCCGCCAGGCAATTAGGAAAATTTCAGGTGACCTGGCACAAATATGGCCTGATGATCCGAGAATTGATTTAACGCTTACTTAGGACTTTTTAAAACTTCTTTAAGGCTCTTGCTATGTTTTAGATTTTTTTTTTTTTAATTATTCAAAACATGTTTAAGACGCATTACAGATCCTCCAGATAAGGTCAACACTATCCCAAGCCTCAAGACTTTTAAAAGATTTTTGAAATTCTTCGATATTGACATGGATACGTTTATCGGCTGACCCTCCCATCCTATTTCCGACCGACACGGAACTTGATTCCAGTTCAGTTCACAGTTTTTTGTATTTCTTTCAGAATAGCTCAGATATTGTTTTTTAAACTATGTTACCTGTTTCGGACTTACTTAGATTCGTTTCAGCCTTTTTGACATCCATCTGGATGGGTTTAGAACACTTTGACACACTTTTAGGCCTCTTAAATCTTTTTTAGAACTTTTCAAAGGTACTGAACATGTTTTTATTATTTCTAAGGATCCTTGAGATTCGTTTCAATACTATTACTGATTTGACTGAGATTTTTAGAGACTATTCTCGTTATTATATTAGGACTAATTGAGACTTTTTTGTACTTATTCAAGGTTCTTTGAAAATCATCCAGACACGAGTTTGACATTCTGCAAAATCCCTGAAGATTTTTCCAGTGCTGCTGTACATTTTGCAAAACTTCTTTAGGACTCTTACAAACATGACTGAAATTTTTTGAGATTATTCTATGCTTCACTGAGATTTTCGAAATTCTTCCAGCCTAGTTAAATGCTTGTATAGAGGCGGGTTCAATATTTTTTGAGACTCATTAAGGTTTTTCTAAACTTTTTTATTTTATCGTCTAACCGAGTCTGAAGATGTCTAGTCTATAGGAATCTCAGAAAAGTTTGAAATAATCTGAAAACGTCTCTATAGAACGTAAAATAATTTTTAGGGTCGGCTACGAGTAGCCAAGCCTATTGCAACCGCAATTTATCTCTTCTCTTCTCAATTCCCTACTCACAGTTCAGTTCAATGCCGCGTCGTTTGAGATGTGTAGTCTTTGGTAGTGTTCACTGATCTGACTTACAGTTCAGTTGAAATAAATTACCTAGTAGAAAATAACAACAATAATTATAAGTAATAATTTCGATTTTATGAGGGTCGTTTAATGAGCCTCTAGTAATTCCTTTTTTTCCCTTTTTATTCTCTTCTTCAGACGTGCTCATTGATTTTGATCTTCACTACTGTGAGAGCGTTTTCAACGTATAAAACCAAAAGAGATAAAATTTTGAAAATGCGATTAATTACGTTTTATTTTTATTTATATTTAGGATTTTACTTGTGACTGGAGTATTGTGCGTTCCGTACTTCTCTACAAAGGGAACTATTTCCTCAAGGAAAGCGAAGAAATCAACTGGATTTAGAAGAGGTAAGTGTATTGTTTGTTAATGTATGAAATGGCTTCTCAGTTTGGTTAGAGTAGAATTTCTTTGAATCGAACCAAGTACATACAAAGTTCTGTGGTATTCTTATCAGTAAATTTTCCAAAGAATAATGCGATGTGAATTACGTCTCGTAAATATAGTACAGGTAGTAATGGTAATTTTTATATTCTGTTTCAGGTTTCGAGTGATGAAGCCTACCAAAGAGGAAGCAACTGCGTTACCCTCTGTGGCGATGATGGGAATGTGTGATGAGGCAAATGAACAATATAAAGTGAATCGAAATCAAATTTTGTACCTAACCTGCTGTTGAATTCTTGAATATAATGAAGATACTCATCCTGGGGATATATAAATTGCAATAGATTGTTTTTCTGTTTTTTGATCATTCTTGTCAATGCTGAAGTGTGTAGTTATGATGAACACATGTACTTCCAATGTTCTCATTCTCAAAACTGGATGCCCGTTAACAAATACCTACTAATAGTATTGGTGATAATCTTGGTTATGCCTATTCAAATTGTAAACTATATTCGAATCGAAGTAATATTGGGAATAAGCGATGCAGTAAATGAAATAACAGCATGTGAACATGTACCTAGCAAATGTAGCAAATAAGCAAGTGGCAAATGATGAACAAGTACAGGGTAAAACCTTACTACTAATGCACAGAGAGTTTGTACACAACATACTCATAGATAGAATGCCAGAAGCAGAACTATATACAGGGTGTCTCTTTCGCAATGACCCCCCTTCTACCTAGTAAGTAGACAACCTACCCCAATAATATATAGATATGTTTGCACACTCTTACTTTTGAAGGGGCTGAGTGATGGTCAAATTTTGATAAGTTTTCTATCTTTGAATTTTCTTTTTCTTTTTTTCTCATGACTGGAGATAGAAAAATGTTACCAACAGGTAATAGTAGAGGACAGTTGTTGTAACCACCGAAAAAAAAAATGATCGGAATTGGTTCAATAGGGTGTTCATAAAATCAATTTTAGTATAAATTATATCAGAAAATTTGCAAATTTTTTCATTTTCCCGTGAAACTTGCCTCCTTTAGCTACTGTTTTTCTATTTTCAATAGATTGTACATTAAATTTCCCATGAAAAAACATCATTAGCAATTTTCTTGTATCTGGATTAGAACTACTCAAAATGAAGTTCAAGATATCCCCGTTAAGAATTATTACTTTTTAACACAGATGCACAGACCTTATGAAGGTAATAATAATTTTCTTCAGCTACTGTACCACTTCACAGAGTTATATTGTTTATGGGGCTTATTCACCTCCCTCATTTCATCTATGTATCCCATATTTAATTGAAGCCAATGCAGTGAGGGGGAGGGGGTTCTAGTATTTTATAAAGTTTAATATTGGTATCCAATAATTGGTTCCAAAGATCGCTAAATTCGGTTGTGGTGACATTCTGGCCATATTCCCCGAACCGTGGCGCATACCAATGGGACAGAGGTGCAGGATGACAGTTGTGGTACAAGTGGTTGTACATAATTTTCATAAAATAAATTTTACTTAGTACAAAACTATATTGAGAAATTCTTGTATCTTTCCTATTTACTATGACACACACGGGGGGGGGGGTAGTAGATTAAAGAATCTAGACCCAACAAATTGCTGTTGACATGGAAAGAAAAACCAGCTGGGAGAGGATATACCCAAGACAGCGATCATCTCGGTTGGGCTTATTTGAATATGTGTCTATGCCATTTGGGCTAAGAAACGCGGCCCAGTCATTTCAAAAAATCATTCACAGAATCCTACATGGCTTGGATTATGCGGCTGCTATGGTCTTACAGTTATGAATAATGAAAAAAGTTTTCCCCCATATTCAAGTTAACTGCGATTGTATAGCAGAATTACAAAATTATAGTTAACCAACCAAATTAATGCGAAAATTTCATTTATTATTGGCTAACTGTTTTGGTTTTATTCTTGTTCTTTTCCCTTACAGTTTGAAAGTTATAGTTATGTTGTTTTGCTAACAATTATGTGAATAGAAATTTTTAAAAATATTTCTAATTTTAATTGTTTTTTAAAAAGTAAGTTAGTATATTGATACAATGCCTGGGAGATATTCTAACTCAGATTGCACCAATATAGTGTATTAGTATGGTTTATGCGGAGGAAATAGTAAGGAAGCAGCTCGATGTTATGCAGAAGATTTTCCAGAATGGTGCCACCCATATAGTAGAGTATTTAGAGAAGTTTTTATCCAACTGAAAGAGTTTGGTTGCTTCTACAACCCGATCATTGAGAGATTTACCAATTGCCCTGTGGATTTTGACAAGCAGATACTAACTCAACCTGATCCGAGGAGATTTAACGTCAAGTACCCGTGAAATAAGCATCATGACTGGCGTACATCGAGACGTGGTTTGGCGGTTGTTGAATAGCCAAGGGCTTTATCCATATCACCGGACACTGATTGCAACTATTCTTCCTGGAGATTACCACCCTTGACGAATGTTCTGTCAGTATCTGATTGAGCACAGACTATTATGACAGGAGATACTCATGGATGAATATCTAATCTGTTCACGCAGGATGGCATACTAAATACACATAATAGTCATATATAGGCCGAAGAAAATTCGTATTCTACTCATGAATGCAGTTTCCAGCCAAAATTCAGTGTCAATATATGGTGGGGAATTATTGGGAAGGACCTTACTGTGGAACCGCACATTTTTTCAGATATGTACTTTGAATTCAGAACGTTATCGCGATTTTCTACAAACAAAACTATCTTGCCTATTAGCAGAACAAGTACCATTAATTATTAGGAGGGGTATGTTCTTCCAGCACAATGGCGCGCCGGCTCATTCTGGAGTTATTGTGAGAAATCGACTGGTTCAGGATTTTCTAAACTGCGGGGTAGGACGTTTTGGTCTAGTTCCATGGCCACCGCGTTCACCTGACATGACACCATGTGATGTTTTTATATGGCGATGCAAGTCGAATAGATGCAAAAACGTTGGTGGGAGATACACATGATGTTCATGGACTGTCCTTGTCTTAAGTGCATGCGGCCCGCGAGTTCGGAAATTGTAAACGGTGAGAAGCGCGTGTGGATGAGTCATTGATGTCAAAATGTGATCGAGTATGATCTATCGTGTTCAAGGTGTTGTGCCACCGATAGATTCCGGAACATGCAAAATTTAGTTGATACAAGTAATACTTTGTTTTCAACAAAGACAGTTAGGTACAGGACAATACAACGTCATATCGGATAGTGTGAGAGAAAGAAGCCTTCAAAAGTCAGAGAAGGTAAATTTCGCCTCACGACAGATATACCTTCATACACCTCCCATCATTGTAATGAATAAATCAAATAAACCGCTGAAGTAGTTTACAGCTGAAATCTTACAAGAGCATCAAACAATTTTTTCGCAATATTATGCGTGTGAGCTTTCCCTCTTTTCGTCCAGTGACATTTTGTCAAACTTAGTCACACGACCTTCCGTCCAATGAGACATTATGCCCACGACTCATTTGTCCAGGGAAATACTGTCCAAAACCTATTCATCCGAAGTCCCCCATAGAAGGAACTTCTACGCACAACATATTACAAAGGCTGTTGGTAAGTCACTTAAGACTAAAATTTGTACGGCCCACCAATGCTACTAACTATTGGCTTTCAGCGCAATAGAGGAATAATTTGGTTCATTATAGCTATCGATTGAGACCACGCCAAGCTCATTTGATTGAGAACTCGCTGTTCCAGACCAATTTGAAAGAAACCATATGCGTTGACCCCTCCAGGTTTTTTAAAGATTTTTGTAAAGAAGGAAAAAAAACATACGATTACAAAATTTTTTATTAATTATCATCTTCATTAAGTACATGAATTTCTTTTTTAAAATAAGCGCCATTCATGGCGTCCGTTCGTTCTTGCCATTTATCAAACGTTTTCACGTATTTCGCCGCCGGTAACGAGGAGAAAAACATCTGCGCCATGGTGATGACTTCTAAAAAAATCAAAATCACAATTCACCCCCCCCCCGTATAGTCGTGACCTCGCCCCTTGCTACTTTTAGTTATTTCCTCAACTGAAAGCAGCCTTACATGGTCATCAATTCAACACGAATCAAGAAGTCATCAGCGCGACGCAGATGTTTTTCTCCTTGTTACCGGCGGCGGAATTCGCGAAAACTTTCGATAAATGGCAAGAACAAATGGACACCTGTATAGCCACGAATGGCACTTATTTAAAAAAAAATAAAAATCGTGTACTTAATGAAGACGATGATTAATAAAAAATGTTGTAATCGTGTTTTTTTTTCCTTCTTTAAAAAATTTTTTAAGAAACCTGGAGGGGTCAACGCATATGGTTTCTTTCAAATTGGTCTGGAACAGTGAGTTTTCAATCAAATGAGCTCGGCGTGGTCTCAATCAATATATTTACAGCACTTATTTACCAGGTAGAAAAACGCGAGAAAGTCACTGAAGCCGGTGCTTCAGTGATGAAGGGTACAGGATTCATGCACGAGGACTGAATATTTCTCGTGAATCAGGAACAAGGGTTCTTGTTTGGAAATTTCATCGAGAAATGGAGAACAAGAATTCCTGATACAACTTTTTCGAGAAACTGGAAATGAGAATTCTTGCATGAAAGTAGTCAAAATATCGGGAAACATGAGTGGTTTTTTGTTTTTGTTTCACATTGTTATCAAACAATCATTTCAGTTTCTCTTATTTGTATAGATTGTTTTTTCTTCGAAGCTTTCGCAATTTCGATATCGAATGTAACCTCTGGTTCCCTTGTAATCTACGCTAATCTGCGTTAGCAGGATTAGCACCACAATGGTCGAAAATGTGTATTATTTACTGGTCGAGTTCGCAATGATCTCCTAAAGGTGGTGGATCCAAGGGAGTCACAGAGGCTGAACCCTCCTGCCGGTTCAAGCTGACACATAAGACTGAAAATGCTTAACAATTTGAAGAAATAGCCCATTTTGGTCGGCCGATTTTGAGTCGTAATTTAGTACACAAAAATGCCGACCATTTTTCCGCTCATGATCGTTCGTAACTAAAAAATAAGGGTTTTCAACGTGAAGACTCACTCTGCTTCATATTCGGGATCCACCACTGTCGCCTAATGAGAAATGCAGAAATCGTGTCATCCGAATTTAAAATCGGCAAAAGCGGTACACCGGTGTATACGCAAACGAGCAGCCCAAAACTCTATTAAAAGTTAGCTAATTAGCGAATTTTAACGAACCACATCACTTTTCGTTAATTAAAGGGGAGTGGAAGAAGCGCGGCAGTTCTTCGTTTCCTGTATTGTGCTTACCGTAATCAGTGCAGCCACATGAATGAATACGTTAGTCAAAAGAACTACACGGGATGGAATTCGTTCGCAGGATCGCGAGCTTTCAAACTCTTTCGTTCTTCATGTTCGTGTTCCTTTGGTTTTTATTTCGCTCAAGCTATAACGCTGCGCCACTATAAAATACAGGATGTTTCACGAAATGGTCCCTTTTATTTTTCGTTTTCCAACCTGGGAATAGTATTTCAAATGCGAAAATCAAAACGCCATTTTCAGGGTGAGAAAACGGTTTAATCGTAATTTCGAGTCTAATTTTCGAATCGGGGCGAGAAATACGTCTCGCATTCCTGTTTCAGTTTTTTCAGATGCGTAACATTTGTGCTTTGCGAATACTTAAAAATTGTTTCAGCGAGAAAAGGAATGCGTGCACCATCATTGAAAGGATAGATTCGTAATTTATGGAAAAAGCTGTGACAGGAATATTTATTTTACTTCACATACAATGCGTCTAATTGCGCTCTCATATTTTTATCAGATTGAGTTGCGAAAAAATACTAAACAGGATTTTCATTAATAATACGTGGTTTTTTACTGAGTAGAAAAACTTACTCTTTCCTGAGAAGGGGAGGTACACTGTTTCGCCAACTTTAAATATATCAAAGTATCGAAATAGAAGTTTTCTGGATCGCTGATTTCGAATATCCAATCAGGATTTTAATCCGGTTCCAGCTTTGTGACCGCCAATTCAAATTTTACTCATGAAATGGGCCAAATAAACTTATTTTAAGAATAGACAACGTATAAATTATGCAGTTTTTGGGGTCGCTGATATCGAAAACTATTAGACTGCTGATCCGACTTCGATTTGGATACTGAAATTTAAATTTCTCAGTTGAAATGGGTAAAGTTTCAATGGGATCTAATCAAAGTTCAAATAAGTGCCTAGATCGACGTTTAAGCGGCTAGTGGCGGGATGGGGAGCTGTAAGATAGCGGACATGCGGCAGGTTTACTTTTAGGTTTATTTTTTATATTTCCTTTCTTCGTTTTTATTTCTCTCTATTTATTATTTTTATTTATTTTTTCACTTTTTTATTTCTTTTGTTTCTGTTGTATTTTTTTCTATTTTTTATTTTATTTTTTATTTATTTTTTATTTTTAAAAATTTACTTTTTTTCTCCTCTTTCACATTGTTTTTTTTTTTTTTTTTTTTCCTTCGTTAAAGGCCGCTCCTATAATTGGCTTCGGCTGTTGGAGGGACCAAAATAAAATTAAAAAAAAAAAGTTTTCATAATCAGCATCATGAAAAACCGTCCATTTTGGTAATTGTTGTACGTTACAAAAACATTTTATTTCGCTTTTATTTCACGAGAACTTTAAATATTGGGGCCGATTATCACCAATACTGTCAAAACTTGTTAATGGGCATGCAGTTTTGAAAACATCGTATGTACATTTGTTCCTCATAACTTTGTAACTCAGCATTGACATAGAACGATTGAAAATTAATCTACTGCAACTCACGCTGACATTTCCTTGATAAATTTGAAGTCTCTGTTGTAGTATTTCGCTTTGTTGCTTCTTGTAATATACAGGGTGTTTATCTTGCAATGACCCCCTTCCACCCGGTAAGTAGGCAACCTACCCCTACAATATGTAGCCGTGTTTGCATACTCTTATTTTTGAAGGGACTGAGTTATGGTCAAATTTTGAAAAGTTTTCTATCTTCGATTTTTTTCCCCTTCTCTCCTTACAATTGGACATAGAAAAATAGTACCAGTAGGTAATAGTAGAGGGTAGTTGTGAAGGAATTTATTCCTTAGTGTCCATTTCTGAGTGTGAGTAAACTTGGTAATATTCCATGGTGCAAATTATCCAACTTTTCAAGACGAATTCGAATCCGTTATCCAAATTGGAATCTGAACCTATGAACCTACCAACGGATATAGTCGGTCCGTAAGGCCGAGTTACCTACTGACCGACAATATCCGTTTGTAGGTGCATAGGTTCTGGAATCAAAGAATCTATCAACCTACAAAGGAACCGACGTCAGTCTGTCGGTATAAGGATGCAAGAAAAAATTGTCCGATTTACCTATGGACAGACGATACCTGTTTGTAGGTTCATAGGTTCAGAATTCAAATTACCTATCAACCTACAAGATAATGGATGACGGTCCGTAGGTAACAGAACCTACCAATTGACGTCAATTATCTTGTAGGTCAATACGTAAATTTGGATCTGTACCTATACACCTATGAACGGATATCATCGGTCTGTAGGTTCATCGGCTCGAGAAGAAATAATTCAAATTACCTATCAATCTACAAGATAATGAATGTCGGTCTGTAGGTAAAAGAAATTACTGATCGACGTCGATTATCTTGTAGGTTGTTAGGTAAATTCGGATCTATACCTATAAACCTACCAACGGATATCGTCGGTCTGTAGGTTCATCGGCTTGAGAAAAAATTACGTCCGATTCACCTACAGACAGTAGACGATATCCGATCGTATGTTCATAGGTTCATAATTCAAATTATCTGTCAACCTACAAGATAAATTACACCAAATTCGAACTCAGCGTGAAAAATTGAGTAAAAAACAGTCTTTAATTCAACATTTTGGATTTATTTGAAATGTGATAATTTTTCCATACTACTTCATGTTTTTTTCGGGACAAAAAATTTTTCGGAAAGCTTCGGAGTCAACGCTGGTGCAAATTATCCAACTTTTCGAGACGACTTCGAATCCATTGTCCAAATTAGAATCTGAACCTATGAACCTACCAACGGATATCGTCGGTCCGTAAGGCCGAGTTACCTACTGACCGATAATATCCGTTTGTAGGTGAATAGGTTCTGGAATCAGAGAACCTATCGACCTATAAGGGAACGTCCGTCGTCAAGATTGAGCTAGAGTTATGTTTTGACCTAAGTTGACCACATTTTGGGATGTATCTCGGAAACGGAGCGTCGCCGCCAAATTTGAACACCGAATAGGCTAATTGGGAAAACCCAACAAGTTTAAAAGGTTTTTCTACTTTTGCTTCGAAAACTTGGGAATTTTTAGTTGAGTCAGTTAGGATTATCACAAATATCCCCCTCCCCCTCCCCAAAGAAAAACCCTTCAGTACGTTCCTGATTAATGTAACCAACCGGACTAATAAAGCTTTCACTATTACAGCTCATAATACTTGTATATTATTCAATTAAAAAATATTTGGAACAAGACAAACAATTTTTTTCAAGATAATTGTATCTGTAATACAGCTACTGATAAACTTTCAAGCAAAGCTCTCTATGCAACTATAAAAGAATTATTATAAAATATTGGTATAGTTAAGAAGTTATTCAACATTAATGCCCATAAATGATATACTATTTATTTAAGTATTATTCACTTAAAAAATATTTTGAACAAGATGAGCAATATTCTTTAGAGACCTGTATATGGCTGATTACTTTTTGATACAATAATAGCCACTCTCCACTTAACAACAATTAATGACTTATAGGTAATTACGAAACATAAGTAATTAAGAAACTAAATTCATTAATACAGCTCATAAATCATAATACTGTTTAGACTTTAGCCAACTCATCTTAGCCAACTTAATATAGCAAACTCACTTTAGCCCACGGTCTAGGTGAGCCGCGAAGTGGGTCAGCTAGTCTACTGTAAATAAAAGTGTAAGTTTGTCTGTTTGTTTGTGTGCTTGTTCGAGGTTGGCGGGTGAACCATAAGAGCTGGGGCGTACTTTCTGGATGTGTTCGTATGAACCTGGAATAGGTTTTAGGCTATAAAAAATTTTGATTCTCTGATTAGGAAGGGATTCACAAAATTTTGCCCTTTGTGGGCCCAATTTTTTTTTAAACTTGAACTTCCAGGAATTGTTTTACATCGAATTTCTTCACATTATGTTAAAATTTGGTGACTGTAACTGCCTACCTTCAAAAATTATTAGGGGGGTGAAAATCTGAAATTTCCAAAACGAGCTTAAAATGCGTCATTATTACGTATACATCTGATTTAACATGACTATAATATACTTGGATATGTTTCGTACTCATGTATGTACCAAACGGCTCATTTTCAACCACGTATCACCTCCAAAAGCCCTAAAATTCAGTTTTTGAAAACTATGTTCAGCATTTCTTCTAATCACCCGACTGAATTTTTGAAGACACCAACATCTGCCACTGATTAACACAAGTATGGAGGAATAAACTGCAAATAGATGAGGATTCTCCGGTTGAACGTAATGAGAGTTGAAGCTATTCGCATTCGTAAATTCTCGTGCACAGTTGCCGAGTACAACTGAACAAAATGTGAACAAAATTATGACACCAATTTGAATCCAAAATTCGGAGATGGTGGAGCTGGAGAATGCAAACCCCAAATTAGAAACGCGTGTAACGCAAAAAGGAAAGGTGAACAGAATTGAATAAAATGTGAATAAAATGATGACATTAATTTTGACCCCTAATTCGGAGGTGGGGGAGCCGCGAAAACGGACCTCTTTCCTACTGCTGTTTTTGCGATTGCCGCTTTTCATCTTATTTCTCCTTCTGCGCCGCCTCTGTTGGTCACCATGGAGCCCAAATATGTGAAGTCTTGCACTACTTCTATTCCATTCACATCTGTGATCCCTGGTTGGTTGTCGTTCGTGCGGTCGACGATCATAATTTTAGTTTTCGATTTATTTATTCTCAGCCCCTCCGCGGCACTAGCTGCCTCTACTCTCTTCAAGGGTTCCCTCAGTTTTTCTATCGTGGCTAGCAGAGTGGTATCGTCTGCATATCTGAGGTCAGATATTCGTTTCCCTCCTAGCGATACCCCTCCTTCCCATCCATCCAGAACTTTTCTCATAACCCACTCCCCCATAGGCGTTGAAAAGGACGGGAGTAAGTATGCATCCCTGTGTACTCCTTTGGCGGTTTTGAAGTGCTGCGTGAGTTCTCCTTCTACTCTCACTTGAGCAGAGTTGTCTTCGTACAGGCTCTTGAGCAGAGCGGTCAGGTGCTTTGGTACTCCTAGTTTTCCTAAACAATTCCAGAGTATCCGCCAGCTGACATAATCGAACGCCTTTTCGTAGTCGATGAAACATAAAAATAAACTGGCTTGTCGAACTCCCGAACTTTTTCTATCGCCTGGCGAATGTTGAGAATTTGCTCTCTCATTTCTCTGCCAGGAACAAAACCAACCTGTTCAGGCGGTGTCTGTGGAAGGATGTACGCCTTAATACGTTCGTGCAGGATGTTGAGTAAAGCTTTGCTCGCGTGTGATATTAGCGAAATTGTTCTGTAGTTTGAGCAATCCGATTTTGATCCTATTTTGCGGAGAGGATATATACTGAAGCAGTCCAGTCCTTCGGCCATTTCTGCTCTTTCCGAATTTTGTTGCATATGGGTGTAGTAATTTGGTGCTTTCCTCGGATGCTGTTATCAGCATTTCCGAAACTATGCCCTATGCACCTGCTGATTTACCCTTTTTCAGTGGTCTGACTGCTGCTTTGACCTTCGATGCCTCCCAGAAATGGGAGTACGCTCTGCCGGTAGCTCTATCAGGTCTGAATACACCCTTGGCTGGTACCCGGTTCAGGGCTCTCTGTTCCAAAAGGAGGAAACGGAGCCTATGGTACACAAAGCGATTTACGTTCTGCGCGTTTAATTGGGGCACCTAGAAAGGCGTTCAAACCCAACTTGGTTGGCACTCGGCGCAGAGCTCTCTGTTTCAGGAGGAGGAAACAGAAGCTAAGGTACGCAAAGTGGTTTCCGTTCTGAGTGTCAAATCGAGGCACCCAACAAATTCAGAGACTCAAACATTAGATGGCACTCGTCCAATGTAGAGGGATTTTCACAGGCTGCTAATTGCGACGTACGCTTTTGGAAATTGTTTGATTTCGTTTGGTCGTCGCGGTTCGATTTGGCTGTCAGTGCGGGGGCGCTAAAACGGGCCGAAAATTTGAGTTAGGTTTTACGGATATGGTCGCGTCATTTTTCAAAGCCGAGATAGCTGTACCCATTGTGAAGTGGGGGCGCGGAGGAAGCGCCGCGAACGCAGCGAACCGAAGAGACGCTGTGGCCGAATTTCGCCGATGTGAAGATGAAATTCGAGAGAGACACGGCGAGGGAGCCGAGAAGAGAACTCGATTAATTTGCGGAATGAATTTTACAAGAACAGCGTGTATATATACGTGTATATAGCAATCGGCTCCGCTCGAAGGGTTGTATTCTTTATCTTTATTCGTGTTTGAGTACAACGAAAACTTTAATTGGTATTCAAGCTGAAGAACAACCAATAGCAATATATTATAAACGGGTTATCTAATTAAATTGCCTCGTTCGCATTTTCTCGAAGAATCTTATCGACTTTCTACAAAATTATTGGCAATTACCGAGAAAATATTCGGGCAATTTTCACTCTTACTGATAATGGTAGTTATAAAGTTTTCCAATTACACAAATGGCGCTGACTGTGTTTTATAGCGCGCTCTATCCGCTCGCGACCCATTCGGTAAATATACTAATTTACGCCGGCGGGCTGATTTTAAAATTTCTTAATATTCCGCATACGTGTCCACCTGTTCTGAACGTGCGCGGGGGAGTGTATTCAAAATTTATAAAATTAATGAAAAAGCCGACGAAAGAAGAAGCGAAAAGTTTATTACTCTCGTCTTATTTCATTTCATTAACCGCGGGGGGAGCGAAGGGAAAAAATACGGCTAACATCGAATTAACTAAAAGTTTTTATAGTTTTTCGCCAAATGCAATTTAGTAGTAACGGGAATAACCGTTACTTAAGTATATACAGGAATAGGAGACTAGACGCCATTTTCGAATCAGCCTTCTCTCCTTCCTTCTTCTTTCATCTCTCGGTCGAAGTTTGAATCGAATTACCCTGTGTATATGTCTATATATCCGGACTTGTGCGAGTGTGCGCGTGTATAGATACGTGCCGGATTGGTTTATATCTCACGTTTGGTCTCCGCGGGCTCGTCAAGTTTTTGACTTTTAAAAGTGTAGCGCACTCAAATTTAATGTAATTTCTCTCCGAGTTATATCGTCAAGCTTCTCATTTTTGTTCCTGAAAGTAAGTGTATACATATATATAAGATCCGTCCGAAATTAGATTTGATATAGTTTTTATTAAACGCGCGTATACGCGTTTCTGGGGGTCCTTGGGTACCCGCAGCGGCCAATAAATTTGGTTCCACTGTGCGGATTGTACACTGCTGGTGTGGCCAGTAGAATGGAACGAAAGAAACTTCAGATGTCGAATAGGCTTACTTGAAAGTTGCATTTCAGCCTAACAATAATGCGTGAAAAATTTCACAGCTACCCTATTGACGAAATCGGGCAAAATTCAGCTCCTGGTTGTAGCGGATTTTCAGTTTTCCGCTGCGAAATTATGAGAATCAACGCAGCGTTTATACAATTCTGCAGCGTTACACTGCGATGTGAGCAGATCTAACAGCAGACCTCAAGAGTTGTCCGCTGCGGATTTTGAAATGATTCCGCAGAGTACACATAGTGACAGCAGCGTTACGCAGCAATTTAAAACAATTATCCACTACACTGCTGATGTGGATGGTGAAACTTTGCAGCATTCAGCGGTTAAATGTTGGATAGTATACAGCAGCGTTTCATTTTACTGCGACTAAGTAGCGGAACGCTGCGGATAATTCAATTTTTTCAGCAGCTAAGGTTTATATCAGGATGAAACAATGGCTTGTAGCTACGGGTGATGTTACCTCTTCAGGCTTCAAGGTTGTCGCCAAGTCGGCGCCTTTAGATAAACGTTTGCGGCTGAGGCTATCCGGTTCGATGTGTGTCTACAAACTATCTCACAGTTTCTGTTTCCAATTTCCAAGTTAGCAGTTGCGCGTTGCGTTTTTGAGTTCAGTTCGGAATTTTGTGTTGAGAAGGTAATTTACTGGTCAGTTATCTCATCTACATGTCATTTAATGTAATATTCAATTAGTAGTTATTCGAGAATAATTATTTACAAGCGATAGAAATAGCGCTTGCATGCGAAAAACGACAAAAGTCTAGAAATCAAACGCATGCCATTTGTATAAGGAATGCACGCGAAATAAGGCGCACAAATTTAAATGGTCGGACCTGTATGTTGTCGCATGTATGAATGGTACTTCCAGTGTTCCATTTTAGTAGTTCTCTTAGTAACTCCAACTTCAGGGTACTCAACCCTCTCATACTTCGGGTACCAGGTCGCTACTGTCATCAACCACTGCCATTGCCGCTCCAACAGCTAGTGTCATATGCTGGACTGTCAGCCTCAACAACCAGTGCCAGGTGCTGGACTGTCATGAACTTCTGCCACTGCATCTCTTGGCTATGGCTCTGATCACTCTCGTCTGCAGCATGTGCAATACAGGGATGTTTCCCAGAATGTTTTCAATCAAAAATATAAAAAATGTGAGCCCCCCCCCAGTCCAAAGAAAAAAAGTAGAAAGAAAAGTGAAATCAAATCAAGAATGTTTCGGGAAACGCTTAATATTATCTGGAAACTGAGAATCACTACTGAAAAATCAACCAATGTGATGGACAACCAATACCTGACCAAAAACCCAAACTGGTATATTAGCCCGAACTGACAGTCCAAAACTGATAAAGAGCTTAAAGTTTCCAACGTCCTAAAACTGGCGTGATTATCGCTTTTTTTTTTTTTTTTTAAATAGCTGATTATTGTCGCGTTTTTTCCTTCCCTGTTTCATTTTCGCGTGAACCACCCTTCTTTTTCGCATGATGAAAAATCGCACCACTAATTATTCAATGGGTGAATCAGCTTGGGTGTGGGAAAATTCCGAAAATGCTCTCTAGGCTGCTCCTGCAGCCGTTCAAAAGATTTCTACTTGACTTTTTGTACCCTGTGTTTCAAAACGCGCGCGCATGTCGTGAGGGGGGTCGCGAATTTCATAAGTGATAACCTGTCTTGAAGGTTCTGTATGTGTGAAAAGTCAAGTAACATTCATTCGAACTATTTTAATAGCCTTAGAAAATGTTCATATTTTGTACACATCTCTGTCAAGAAGGTTCACTTGGTCTTGTCGGTATGAAGTCGAGGGGCGGGGGTCATACTAGACCGAATTACCTTTCGAATGAGACCTTAATCAGCTGTGTAATGTTACTGAAAGATATTTTTCAGTCTTTTTGATAATGAGGTACAGAAAAGCTGTATTTTGAGAAAAATGCTTTTGAAAGTCCGCAAAATGATTGAAAACTTCCGTTAAGAAAAAAACGGGAGTCGACAACCTGGGCCCTTTTTGTTTCTATGCATTTCATACCCTGGAGCTTGAATGGAATGAGACCTCAAAAAATGGTACAGCAGAGCTGATGGAACCAAATCGCTAAAAACCCAAAAATTGATTTTTGGTCGAAATTTAAAAAAAAAAAAAAATCAGCCGTAGATACAGCCAAAACTGTGATCGCCAAAGTGGGCCCTTTCAACAGAGATGTACGCATTAAATTGTTTTTATTGTGGCAGTGGGTATAACCAACCTAGTATTCAAAGAAGTCAGCCCTTGACCAAAGGATGGGGCGTTGGTGAGCATTGAAAAAATCTGGAAAAGTCAGGGAATTTGATCCTCGGAAGAAAGTGGACAACTTGTGAAGAGTGGTGGATAGTCAAAACGTGGCTGATTTTTCACTTCGTTTATGGAATAGTCTAGTGTTGTGTGAAAAGAAATCCATTTTTACTTGTTATTATGTAATATAAATTTCTTTAGATAAATCGAAGAAAGCTGAGTCCAATGAGTCCGATGAACGAGAGAACCTGAATTGTCAGAATATTATAGGTAAATATTGTATGAATATGAGATTTGAAAATCTTATGGACAACTTGTAGGAAGAATAGGAAGGTGACATCAGTGGGTTAAAATATGTTCAAAATAATTATGAAAGTCCCAAGTACGTTGGAGGATGCAGAAAGCAGGGTGGAACTTCAAAAAAGCAAAGTGAATGGAGTCCCCTTGTGACAATATCAAATACTAGGTGGAAATGATGCGATAAATTACCAGAAGACAGAATCAGAATTGAATACAAAATAAAATTTATGTCTCTAGGCAAGAATTGCAATGACGTTATCAGTGTACGAGAATGGGGCCTCAAAGATAAATGAGTGGGATCCCCGCAATGACTTTGCTAGGAGAAGAAAATCATTCCGGCTATGAATTGTGATGAATTGAAAGAGTATCAATATGAAATATTGGGAAGAGTTATTTATTTAGATCAGTTGAGGTGCATTAAAGAAGAATTATATTCTTTTAATTTCAACCAATAGAATATGAGGGAAAGAAGGATATAGAGAATGTTCTTCTCGGTATTTTAAGAATCATTCATCCTCAATCAGCGTGATTCAAACCTCATTAAGTACAGAATAACAATCAAGCAGTGAAAAATAGGAGAAAGGTGAGATGAGGGTTTTTGTTTTGGTTCAAGTAGGAGAGAATTGGGAATAAGATAGTAGGGCCATGTAATGATGTATCAGGGCCCTGAAGGAAAAGTAGACAGAGAGAGAGAGAGACATTTGAAAAATTGCAGAACATAAGCCTTACCAAATTGTTGCTTCTAACTGTGTGTAATTTCTAAAAACGAACTTGGAAATACCATGTAGTTATTCAACATTATAATTTATTTCAGAGACAAATGTGGTCACCAAATCACATGAAGTAACCAATGAGGTCACCAAATCACCTGAGGTCACCAAATCACATGATGAGGTCACCCGCATTCTCGGATTTGAGCAATCTTGAAAGTTTTATACTCGTATGTTTACATAAATACACTCGTAATTTCAAGAATCATTGATATTATTCATTTTTTTTGGCGACTAGTTACTTTGTATTTTTACTATTTCAATTTTATAAATTGTAAATGAGAAGAGAAACTGCAATACGCTGTCTACCGCAGAGTAGAGAATTGTAGTTGCGGATCACAGCTAGAACTACTGTTTTTCCACTGCAAAATGCAGCAGCAGAATCGATTTATTTCCACCACGGAATAAAAATCCAGCAGAGAATAACTACTGAAAAACCATTTGAATCAGCTGCTGATTCTGATTTCATCAGCAGTGTAACGCAGTGAACAACGGGTCATGAACGCTGCTGACAGATCTTTTCTCCGCACCACTGCGAACATGTTTTGGCTGCGAAACGCTGCTGACACTTTGTTTTTCCGCATCAGCAGCGAACGCGACTGTCTCACTCAGAATCGCTGCGTGCTGCTGCGGATTTCTTATGCAAAAATCGTCAATAAGGAGCAAAATGACATCTTTCCGTAGCCTAGACCTTGAGCAATGGTCAATTCAAAATTCGACACTTTCGTTAACATTCAGAATCCGTTATTTCGTCGGCACGATAATGTGACAGAATATAACGTAGAATTTCATAGTGTCCGATACGAGCGTTTTTTGACGCCTGAATTCCGATTAGTGATCTTTTCAAAAATCGAGTTCTTCTTAATTTATCATTCGCGGTTAGACGCTGGCGTATTTCTTTCGTACAAAATCTAGTTAAAACGTGATTGAAATTCTGACTTAATCTGAACCCTGATCAGATTTTTATTAATTCAGGACCTAGAATTACTAATTTATAAAGTGCAACATAATGTAAATCGAAATATTAAAAACGATGAAAAAATTTCCACTTCCGATTCTACCGAAATCAATGGCCATTGCAAAGAATTTTACCGAAAAATGAAATCCTAGTACAAACCCAAGAAATTCAGAGAACCCTGAAGTAAGGGATAAGTTAGACTGAGGAGAAAAATTTAAAGAACCCTTCGACAAAAGCAAACAGGAAGGAGAGGTATTTTTAATGAATTTGAAATAATTTTTTAAAACTATACTTGATCAGAAAGGAATGTTTACGTTGGTGTTTTACGAAGAATAAGAAAAATCACAATTTTCTCTTTGGATAATTTTTCATGACAAAAAAATTTCGCCCCTCCCCCCAAAGAAAATAAATAAAATTGTAAAAGAAACCAGTGAGTAATAGAAAACTGTTCGCTATTGCTCAACTGCTTAAATTCAACCGTGACTTCAATTAAGTGTAACTTCAAATTTTTTCACTTTTGCTTTCTTAAATATTTCTTCACAATTTTTTTTTAATAAATAAATTTTTAAACCTATTTATACCTATACTGTTTTTGGAACTGCCCAAAAACATGTTTGGTACTGCCCATGGAGAAAGAAAGAAATAAAAATTATATATATATATTCAGAATAAAATATCAGATTTCAAAATCGATTACAAACGCATAAGTCACAAAGGAAAGAATAAAAACATAGGAAGAAAAATCAAAATACATATTGTGATAAAAGTACCAAAGACCAAAACTCACAATACAGAAGATAAAATTGTAATCCAAAATAAAGTAAAGCAAAAAGGAAAAAAAAATATCGCCAAAGTCATATCTTCCTTTTTTTAATAAGAAATAGGTACTTAATTTTTCTCTTTGAATAATAAAAACAAAAAAGAAAAAAAAAGAAATGCCTCCCCCCTCTGTCAGTAAAGAAAGAAAATTGTTTTTTGATGCAAAAAATTTGTTCTTTGACTCGAAAATTAAAAAAATTATCCACGATAAAAAATTCTACCCCCCAAAAAAAATGGTAGAATAGTCATTCGTACTACATGGTGTATTCTACGCGTAGAATAAAAAATCTACGCCAAAAGGAATCACTGATACCAAAATAAAGTTTCAAAAAATGTATTAGTAATCCCTAATCTAACTGGGGTAATTAGAAAGTAAAAAAGGTTTTTTCCAATTTTCTCAGATGGGGCAAATGACTGCGCCAGGGGGGACGTTGCCTCCCAGGCCCTCCCTTGGCTACGGGTCTGGGAAGGGGAGACGTAAAAAAAATAAGGCGGCAAAGTACTTAAAACCGGCCCTGTTGCGAGATAGAAAATGTCGACTGGTGTAAAATTTTCTCTGTGCAGGGCAGGTTCTGGATTCGACGCCACCAGCTTTGCACCAGATGGAAGCGACACCCTTTTGTGGAAATAACAGGCCATACGTTGCGCGCTGCACTGTGGATGGCTTGCTCGAAATCAGCGAAAAATTCTGAGGGTTCACAGATCAAGCCAAGGTCAATGATCTCATTTACAAAATTTCGGAGAACTGTTTCGTAGGTGCCTTTAGTTTTGCTCGGAAGAAGAGAAAATACAAGAGGGACATACGTATTGTATTTGAGAACCCATGCATGGTGAAAAGCTGTGTGGACAAAATTGGAACACTACGGATAGTTTCGTCTGTATGCCGACCGTTGAACACGAGCTCAGAAATTCGAGATTACGCCTCGTCGCAAAATTTGTGCGACTACTACGAACGATTTTACCCATCCTTTAAGCATGCCCTACCCGTCAGTACGAGACTCAATTCGGATATTCCTTCGTCTTATCCCCCGCCACAACGGGACTCAATTCGGACATTTCTTATTCTTATCTCCGCTGCTTCAGGACTCAATTCGGCTAAAAATGACATTCTGGGACTCAATGCGAAACCGCCCATATCCTTTCTAGAATCTTAGATGCATGCAAAAGTAAACTTACAGTATGATAGTCTTCACATTTGCTTGCTCCTGCTCTTTTGGGGATCATGATTAACCTGCTTTTTTGAAAATTGCTTGATCTTTCAAAATTTTGTGAACCTTCGTCTAGTTTCTCATCCTATTTCCTCGTTTCCTCTTTGGGCTGGATCAAAATTACTTGCTACTCGATCGAAGAGATAGAGGTGCTCCTTGAACATAACCCCCTTGCCCTCCGGCTAGCTCCAAAAAGAACGTTGTAAGTTGCCAGTTTCACATATTTTTTCACAACTCGATTGAAAGGGCAGAGGCTCCCTTAAACGCAATCCCATTGCCTCTCGGTTAGCTTCAAAAACCACCTCGTACATTGCTAACAAGTTTTCCACTTTTTTTCCTCTTTCCTCCTTTGGGCCGAATCGAAATGATTCGCAACTAGATTGAAGAGGTAGTGGTATTTCCTAAATACAACCCCTTGCTCTCGGCTAGCTACAAAAACCAAGTTATTACTCGCTTACTTATTTCCCAGATATTGTCTCGTTCCACCTTTAGGCCGGATCGAAAAACTTGATTGAAGGGGGGAGGGGGGATTTCCTAAAAAGACAGCAGACGGCCGACGGATAAGGCTCGGCCCACACCATCAAACACAACTTTGTACCATCCCAGAGCTGCTGCAACTGCTGCGCATCCGGGAGCAGGGCACACCTGCGACGTCGCCACACGTACCAAGACGATGAGGCGAAGGGCGAGTGAAGAGGAAGCACGTCCGGCTGTGGTGCACTCGAATTCCTAGTTAATGCTGGATGAGCGTTAACATCGGTCAGTAGGGTGTCCTATGGTGGCCCTTGCAGGAAAGCGAGATGGGAGCTCGGGCAGTCCTCAACGCATCCCTCTGGTCAGTGACGAGATATTCGAAAGGGTAGTTTCCGGGACCAGGGGTGCGGTGTCTGGGGAGCCAATTTGGCACGCGTACATCACCATACGCTCCACCAAACCAAGGCTATTAGAGGGAAGGTTGGTCCACTCGGATAGACAACCTGCAACAATTCTTCCCGTTTCACCCACGCCGAAATTCACTTCATAAGAAAGTACCTAAAGGGAAAATTGAATTTTCGCTGTAGAGGGCTCTTTTTTTAACGGTAGCCAGTTGAATGTTATATACGGCAAGAATAGTAGAAAAATATGTTGCGGCATCATTTACGAGTAAAGATCGAAAAAAGCTGTATTCCCATAAGCGGCCTGTGTGAGTTTCAATGCAGTGTGGATCGACCTTCCCTCTAATACCCTTGCCACCGAACATTATGGGGGTAAGGTCGCGGAATCCTGTAGTATTACCTAGAATAATCTAATTTTAATGAGTAGCTTCTCTCCAGATCAATTTTCTTCCTTCACGTATGCCACTGTATCAGTTCATGCAGTAGTTCTCGCGTTCCACTGTCAGGTGTGTTCGTATCATCTGACATGATGATGACTGTCTTCTGACTGTCATATTTCCACATTTACCACACGACTTTCCAGTCAACGTTCTTCTACATGCCCGCATTCTTCGCATTCCAGGCACCAGCGTTTGCCTAACAACATGTACACAGTTGATTCAGCTCGTTCTGTAAATCCGGATGATATCAACTATATGTGGCTTTAATAATAAATAAAACATTAGGAAATAAGCGGTCCAAAACGGCGGTATGGGGCGACGTAACGCCGACGCGAGTGAAAAGGCACGTTATAAAAAATTGAGAAAAACCGAATAGTTGGCGCGGACGTTTCAAGCGTCTGCCTTTACATTAGCTAATTGCTGATACATACTTCAGGTGAAACGACGAGAAAAACAGCGGGAATAACATCTCTTCGTCTCCGTGTCCCCGACGATACGGTGGAAATGGTGGAAAACGATGGCGTATAACGTAATACCAAAAGTGCATTTTGCTAGATTGCTCCCCCGTTCACGTCGAAAGTGGAGTGGGGAAGCAAATGAATTAGCGTGTGCTTTCTCTCTTTCTCTATCTGTCTGTCTTACTCGCTCGCACACTCTTTCGTTTTAGAGGTATTTCGAGATGATTGAAAATTCTACCTTATGGATGTTTAAAAGTCACGCGTGACAGTGTCATTCTAACAGCGACGTATATATGTAAAAGTGTGCACACGTAGGCTTTCTTGCTGATATGCGGAGGAAATTCTAAAAAAAAAAAAGAGAAATATAAAGCATATTTCAGTTTGTAAAATTAAAAAATAATTTAAAAAAAAGTTGTTCTTCAAATTTTTGGTAAATTATGAATACTTAGGGTAGCCTTCTCCAAAATGAACCCTCAAACTCGATCGTTCACTAAGAAAAAATTGCGGTGATAGAAATCACTGGTCTACATGAGAAATGGACACTATTAAGTCTCAGCTACAAAGTTAACAAGGATGGAGTGGGAATTTTTTAAAGCAAAACTTCAGAAAAATAAGTTAAAAAGCAGATTTTTTGGGCAAAACGCATTCCCCTCGCAAATTCACATGAAATTAGGAAATATGCACGAAGAAAAATAAGAGTCCGACCTCTGCACGGAAGGACATTGTTACATGGATATGTCGTCTAGGTGGTTGACGAGCATACCCACATCCCAGTGCCTTATGTAGTCGTCCGTTCTCGGTGTCACTCGGCATTCTCCGTGTCGGCCGGTCGAAACGCGACGGAACGAATGACCACATAAAGAGGAATACGCAACTACATCAGTTTCATTATGAAACAACGTGTATTTAAACTAAAATACATTTGAAATTTATGTATTTACATAAATATCTTGAATCCATTTTTAAGGTGTTGCTCACATGATTCTCAGGTACACAATTCTAGCAGACAAAATCATCGCTGTCGTCATCACTGTCAATCCCAGGCTGGGACGTAGCGAAAGGATTTTTCAGGGGGCAAAAACACGGAAAATCCCAACTGAATCTACAGAAATTCCCAATTCGATTTTGATTGAATTTTAAAAATTACCCGAAATTTTCTATTTGGGCCAAAGAACTTGTTAAATTGAACATAAATAAACAGGAAAGAATCATTTAATAACTAGGTATACATAAACGTTAACAAAAATTGAAAAAAATTAAAGGTCATAGGTAGTGTAATAAATATAAAAGCCGTAAGTTCATGTATATAACGATTGTATTATTTGTATTTCTATTTAAACTATGAAATAATAAGGCACTTTACTTATAATAATGAGAAATTTTTCTTATAATCTACAGTAACTTTCATCACGAAATTTGGTACAGTTTATGTGACTTGACCATCCCCTCGGTACTGATGCGATGCCCGAAAGGGTAGTTTCCGGTGCCGGGGGTGCGGTGTCTCAGGGGCCACTTTGGCATGCGTGCATCGCCATACGTCCCACAACACCAAGGCATTTTACTTATAATGTAAGGATAGTAACTTTAACAATTTGGCCCCGTTTTCATATAAACTAGAAATAATAGAAGAAAAAAAAATCAGTAACTTCGATTACAAAATTTGGCACAATTTCTAAAAACTAAATAATATACGTCAATGTTTAATCTAAATTGAGGAACTTCAAATTACTTACACCTAAAAATTAAGAGTCCTGTTTAAGAATTTAATGTTTTGGAGTGGATATCAAACTTGAGCGCTCGTTGAGATGAGACAGGAGGACTAAGTATTTAAAAATAAAAATTATATTTGCGAGTCTCAAATGAGAATTCTTAGGAATTATTCTTTCAACGTGGCTAACTCTTTCTTTTCCTCATCCGTGGTCATTCGGATGATATAGCCATCCTTCAGTGTATCAGCGACACAATCAATCACCTATCAAAACCATGTCCGATGTTAGAAATTCAAAATAACTAAAAAATTCCGAATGACCACGGATGAGGAAAAGAAAGAGTTAGCCACGTTGAAAGAATAATTCCTAAGAATTCTCATTTGAAACTCGCAAATATAATTTTTATTTTTAAATCGCCTATATATTTCTTTTATACTTACATTTAACAGTTTTCTTTCGCATTTTCAGGTTGACAGCGAAAATTGCCGGAAAGAACTGATAAGCCATGGTGATAGATATGCAGAACTGTAAATGCGCTCATTTTCACAGATAATTAGTTGTGGACAAGTTAACTCAACTCCGACGTTGAATTCGATCATGGCTCGAAGTTCGCGACACAGATTTGAAGCTAAGCAGCTAGTTTCGAACATTAGATATGGAATCAGGGTGGCCATTAGGGTGGTTCTTATTTATAGATGCGAAAAAAATTTTCAAGTATTCCATTGTCCCACACCTCGAAGTTGTTCCTTTTGTTGAAAAAAGATACTATGATAAATTTCAGCCCGATCAATCAATTTTGAAACGTGCCTCAGTACCATCACGTTTTATGAAATTGAAGGAGTGCGGCGGCAATCATATCACACCGTCTGCTACAGCACATTGTGAATAGTAACTTGACCCGTGATGACATGTCAGATGTGTGCTCTTGAGTTCCCCCACTCCGTGGTTTTTTGCACTTTGTCGAGATGCTCGTCCCATTGTATTCCACATCGCTACATCCGTTTCAAAATTTCAACATTTCTACTCTTCATTCTCCTTGTGTTCGTTGAGTAATATGTCATTGTGTGCGCGTTGATTTTTCTTTTCACAATTAATAAGCATGGCGTCAAAACTACAGTTACGTAAAGATAAGAAAGTGGTGTTGTTGGGGCATTACTGCTCTGAAATTGTAGGCTCGAAACTACCCTCCAACAGGCAACTTCTCCAAGTTTTATTCTTTCATACAAGAGAGGAAAAGATGTCGGTGGTGGATGGCATCAAACGTGCAGTTGATAAAGCGACCGTCTTTTGGGATAAAGCCAAAATCCCAACAAGACGGAAAGACCACAGTTACCAGCTGTTGAAGAAATTGTATGATGAATTACGAAACATTCAAAAAAATATGTCTTCAAAGTCGAAAAGTGAAAAACAGAAAAATTTGGAGAAGGATTTCGAATCAAAACTAGATAATTTATTCGATATGGCACATAACGACGCGCTGAAACTCATTGATAATGAAGAAGACAGACAATTTTTGATACTTCAGCGTGAAGGAAGAATCGGTTCATTGGGAGGTGTTGACAAGAAGCTTGCTGAAAAACAATCGCGGAAACGAAAACAAACTACAAAACTTGAAAGTCGAACGAAAAAACAAAAAGAGCTTATTGAAGAGTTATTAGGTAAGTAAAATGATAATTATCATAAGTGAATCAACAATATTTAGGATAGAAGGTCTAACAATCAACTTCAATTTCAGATTCAAAAATTGAATTAGCTTCAAGTACTAGCTCGTGCTCGACCTTGACTGATATAGGCGAAAATGGATCGCCTGTGCATTCTGCAGTATCAGGCAGTGACAATTTGGCAACGCCTGGTTGTTCTAATTGGCCACTGCCCACTAATCAAGGACATACTCTCCAGAAAGAAGATGTAGGATCGATTGACAGAGAAACAAGAGGCCGTCAACAAGTAATGACTCCCAGACTAAGCGCCGCATTAGACGCAGCTCAAGTTTCTGATCGCCAAGCAGTGCATATTTTGATCGCTGCTGCTTCAGGATTTGGAGTGGACCCAAGTCATTTCGCAATCAATAGATCATCGATCAAAAGATACCGAGAAACAGCGCGAAAAGAAAAGGCAAAAGAGATAAAAGAAAAATTCGATGGTCATGAATTCAATGCTACAGTGGTTCACTGGGATGGCAAATTGTTACCGGCTGTAACAGGTAAAGAAATGGTTGACCGCCTTCCAATACTAGTTACATATAGTGATGTAGAACAAATACTAGCAGTCCCATTTTTGGATTCAGGATCAGGAGCAGCTGCCTGTGATGCAGTCTATGAAGCTCTCTGTGAATGGGGGCTGCAGGATATAGTTCAAGCATGTTGCTTTGACACAAGTGCTGTCAATACCGGTAGTAAAAATGGATGCTGCGTTCTTTTAGAAAATAAATTGAGACGCAATTTATTACATTTAGCTTGTCGTCATCATATATTAGAGCTTTTCATCAGAGCAGCTTTTGAAGCCAGAATTCCAGGCACGTTAGGCCCAAATGTTCCACTTTTCAAACGATTCCAAGATTTTTGGCCGAAACTTGATGTGAAGAAATTTGATCCCGGATTATCAGAAGAAAGAATAAGAACAGTATTCTTGAACAACAGAGAAGATATTATTTTATACTCGCGAGCCACCCTTGAAATTCGCCAGCCGCGGGATGATTATAAAGAATTTCTCCAACTATGTCTCGTTTTTTTAGGAGATGTTCCTAACCCAGAAAATACTTCATTTAGTTATCCAGGCGCCATGAGTCATGCACGTTGGATGTCTAGCGTTATTTATTCGCTCAAAATATATTTATTTAGAAAACAGTTTAAAGTAAGCGCAAGTGAACTTAGTGGATTGCAAGAAATATGTATTTTTATTGTTAAAGTTTATGTCAAGGCTTGGTTTGACGCTGCAAATGCAACAAAAGCACCGTATTCTGATTTCAACCTTTTAAAAATGCTTTTTAATTATAAAACTATTGACGCAAAAATTGCAGGGGCGACGCTCGAAAAATGCTGTCGTTATTTGTGGTACCTTGGGTCCGAAACTATAGCGTTTTCCTTTTTCGACCATAATGTCCCAGAGAATGTGAAAGAAATTATGCGACAACGGTTTTTACAATTCGAGCACTCGAATTCTAGTGGAGAAAAAGAGGAAGAAGAAGATCAAAAAGATGAAGAAGAAAACTATGATTGTTCGCGGATAAAATTTCCTTTGAAGCTAAGAAATGTAGAAGCGGTTTGCAAAGGTGGCTTCGAACAGTTCATCACTCCAACGACCTCCAACTTTTTTAAAAGATTTCAAATTGATACCAATTTTTTAGAAAAGCCGCCATCTAAATGGGAGAATGAAAATAGTTATAAAAAAGGTTTTGAAATAGTTTCAAAACTGAAAGTTGTGAATGATGCGGCAGAACGAGGGGTGAAACTATGCCACGATTTTAATAACAGTTTTTCAAAGAATGAAGAGCAGAAGCAATTCATTATTCAAATTGTGTCAGATTATCGAAAACGATTTCCAGATTCTAAAAAAGCCACATTGTTAAAGTAGAAATCAAATGTATTTGATAAGTGTATTTGTATTAACTAGATATTAACTATTAACTATTAAACATAAAAAAATAAACACTGTTCTCTTCTGCAATTCATTGCTTCCTATTCCTTTTAGATAAATCTGCAATATAAGGTGAAGAAATTTTTTTGTTATCGTCATATGAAAGCGAAAGTAAAGTGTTTCTAGGCACGCTTCAAAATTGATCAATTGAGCTGAAATTTTGGTTGAATCATTTTTTCATAAAAAGGAACTAATATAGGGGGTGGGAGCAGAAAAAATCGAAAGTCAAAAATAAGGACCACCCTAGTGGCCATGCGTAAGAACGAAAAAATGACCACGGAGATGGAATTTACACCAGCCATAAACCTTCATGGCTTTTGAGGCGACCTTTAAATGTACTAAAGGCCGCTCAAATGCATGTCAACGTGTAGAGTGATGGGCTGAGAAGAACTTTGGCCTTTAATTTCAAAAGAAATATTCGTTCTGCATAGGGTGAAAAAATGAATAATGATTTCAAGAAATGCTAGCCTCGTCCACGTTGATGGAAGTTTTTGCCCTTTGAGCTCATTTTCCGCTAAATGGGGGAGGGGTATGGGGTTCTACACAATTGCGTCGAGCAGAAAAAATCATAAACATACCAATCTATTATTTTTAATTTTCTGAAAAGAGTATAATGCTGAGAAAATAGCTGACACGCAAACTATCGCACTTTTCTGAGAATTACCCATATATAGCTAGATTTTCAAAGTTTGATTCTACGATTTTTCAAAAGTTTTCCACTGCGTGATGATAGGACTAAGATCTAAGTTGTCTAATATATCTTTTTCACAGAATATCCCCATTAAGTGGTCCAACCTATCATCACTACACAGATTTCGGATTTCATTTTTTATATATTTTAAAGAGCTAAATGTTCTTTCATTTGTGGCTGTTGAAAACGCGGCTGTTAATATGAATATACAGACTTTGTACGCTACGGGCAGTACCCGCTTCATTTTGAAACTGGTTGTAATTATATCGCGCATACATGTTACTCTTGTACAGTTGTCAAACAATTGTTCCAATTCTGCTTGCAATGCGTGTACATCTGGCTTGTTACACGGAAACAAATTGACCAACAATTCTAAATTTTTCAAGTCAGCGTTTTCCCTCATAACAGGCAATCTGAAAACTTCATAGGCAGGTCTGAAATTATTCAAGCATTCTGCAAGATTCGATTGTAACCACGTGAGAAGGACATCTATAACAGAGTTGAATTCCTTCCTGAAAAATTCCAGTAGAGTTAATTCGACTGCATTAGCATTGTTCTTGTCATAGCGTTTAGGAATTCGTCTGGTGCGATGGTGTTTCAGGAAATGTGATTCTACATCGATGTCTAACTGTATACAAAATGCAACTGCTGCATTTATCATATTGTTCAATTCTTGGTCACTACTTCTAATATCGGTTAAAGATCTAACACATGATTCTATAGTAGAAATTACATCTAAAACGTTGAGATCTGTGGCTTCTATAATTCTAACGTTAAAACACGCATTTTATACATAACATTACGCATAAAAAAAAGGGATATAACAAAATCACAAGAAAGCATATTTTTATGTAATCCTAATACCTTGGCTTTTGAGGTGTTATCTAAATTTACATCCGTATTGAATACATATTGTTCCATAACTTTGGTAATGACCTCAAAAGATGTAATCACGGATTTTATGCTCTCCGCTCTTGCCGTCCACCTGGTTTTTGACAAATTCTTTAATTGTAAAGACCCTTCAATTTCTTGCATATGATCTTTCAGTAATCCAAACTTTTTAGTGCTTCCAGTAAAGAATGTATAAAGCTCCTCCAAAATGGTGAACATATTAGCAACAATTAAGCTAGAAGCACAACAATATTCAATAACAGTATTAACTCGATGCGCTTGACAAGCGGTGAAATGAACATTGTGGCCGACTTTTTCTGAAATCATCTGCTGAGTTCCACGAAATCGACCAGATATATTTGCAGCCATATCGTATGACTGAAAAGCTAAATTTTCAGTTGAGATCTGATAACTATTCAGAACCTATAAAATACAATCAGCAATTCCATGGCCGGTCTTATCTTTTGCTTCAAGTATTTTTAAAAGTCTCTCCTTCGGAACATTTTGATCATCTACATATCTGATTACTAATGACAACATATCTTTATGAGAAACATCTGGGGTTGTATCGGCCATGAGTGTATAAAATGATGCCTTTTGTATTTCATGAATAATTTGTGCTTTAACTGCTTCGCCTTCCAACTGCAAGAATTCATTTTGCGATTGTGGGCTAAGATAGATCGTACGATAAGATCGTTCAGATTTCTTTTCCAACCACGTTTTAATGGTTGGATTGTGACGAGATATTAAATTCACGATTTGAACGAAATTTCCATCAGAATCGTTACCAGTACCACGGAAAGCAAGCCCTTGTCTTCCAAAAGTTTTTGCAAATTCCAGTAGTATCCGGATAACTTCTGCATGGAAGTTGTTACAACGGGCAACTTCAATCGCATCACTGCGAGCAACTTTATCAAATTTAATATCGATGTGACCAGATTCGACCATGAAATTACAATAGTCTTCCAACGCTTTTTTATGGGCAGCCGAAGAAAAATGTGCTGGTAATTTGCCCCTATTTTTGTTTCGTTTTATCACCTCTGCTGGTCATTTTTCCAAATTTTTTGACACCATCCTTATACCATTGTTTTTCATCAGTATTTGGAGGAAAAATGAAACAAACAAAACAGTAAACTGCATTTTTTTCGACACTATATTCCAAATGTGGAAACTGTTTGTACCAAATGGGATTAAAACGATTGCCTTTAACATCCTTTGGAAAGTTAGATAGTATAGGCTGATGCGGTCCGAGTGAAATTAAATATTGTCGTTGATTTGCATTCTCTATTGCATTTTTCAACCCTGGATCATGTGGAACTAACTCAGTATGCAAAAATTCGGCTTGTTCTTGTTCGGATATTTTTTGATCTTGTTTTTCCCAGATAGAAAGTAATTCTTTACCTGACTTCAAGTAAATTTCACATGTTTCTCTGATGTTTTGAAACATATCGTTCATTTTTAACAATTCACGAAATTCATTCAACGTATTCGAAGACTGTAATTCAGAAAGCAAATTGTTGGAATTGTTCACCATATCTGCAATGCATGCAAATTCACCCAAACAACGGGACCACAACGTTTTCAAATCTACAATTTCGTTTTCCTACATAAACAATAATTATGAATATCATTAGATCTATAAATTCAAAATTTTCTCTACGGGTTTGTGCGATAAATTGATAACACTTTCAACTAACATTGTTTAATGAGCTTTGTGAAATATCATCAAATGATGGAGTCGAAAGAGCATCTCCAGCTTCATTTTCTTCAAAATTACTAATGTTTTTGGAGGAAACTGACTCAACTTTTGAAACGCATTTTTTTTTCAGTATTCATCTTAGTTTTTTGTGTACTTGATTAGACTAAATTTTCAGCAGTTTTTCGCTAGTTTAATTACAAAAAGTTGGTAAAATTAATAACATGATGATTTTCCCAACTGACACTCAGAAAACGCTGAATTTTCCAACTTTTTACAACATTAGAAGGCCGGGGGGCAAGCTGCCCCCCTGCCCCCTTTCGCTACGTCCCTGATCCCAGCGCATTCATCATGCGTCCATGATTCACAGTTCACACAACGGTGCCGCGACGCAATATTCCTATGGAATAATCCTGAGTCACTTTTTTTTTTTTTTTTTTTTTTTTTGGATGGGGACACAAAAAATGTCCAAATGTTTGCAGATATTCTTATATTGTACCAAAAATAATATGTAGAAGGGAAAATCACCAACATAAAAAAATCTAATTACTTGATATAGATACTTGATATCAGAAGAAACTTGGAATAAGTCAGTAGAGGGCTATTGAATTATTACTATATTTTTCCATAAATTGATAAGAAATGTTGGAATTTTCGGCAAACTTATCAATAATTTTGTCACTATCCAAACTATTCAGCCGACGACACGCTGGTGGTGTGCCGAGCGGAGACAACAGCAGAGGTCACGCGACGAGTGAACCAGGTGATAGAGATGCTGACCCACTGGATCGAGTCGGCGGGGCTGTGCTTAGCGGTTCAGAAGACAGAAGCGGTTTTGTTCACGACGCGACGCAAGTACAGCCCACCCACCTTTGTTCCTGAAAGGTGTGGAGATTGGGCTCTGTACAGCCCTGAAGTACCTGGGGCTGTGGTTCGACGGGAAGTTGCATTTCCGAGAGCACTTCCGACGGGCAGCTGAGAAGGCGGATCGAGTAGCCGGCCAGCTGTCCCGTCTGATGTCGAACCTAGGGGGGCCGAGAGAGCAGCGACGTAGGATGTACGTGAACGTCATCATGTCGGTTCTCCTATACGAGGCGCCAGTATTCACCGACGCCATCGATATACCATACAGGAGAGCGGAGATGGAGAAGATCCAGCGAAAAGCCGCGATGAGGAGGTGTGTCAGTGAGTACCGCACTGTTTCTTCGGATGCAATAGGCGTGTTAGCGCGTATACCGCCGATCGTACTCAAGGTCGGCGAAATCGCGGCGGTATACGGTGCGAAGAAGAAAGCGAATACGAAACGGGAGGCACTTCGGGTCAAGCGAGTCATCCAGCAGGACACGCTTTGGAAGTGGAAGGACGCGCTCGCCCATTCGACCAAGGGCGAGTGGACCCGAGCGCTGATACGCGACCTCGACGGATGGGTAGGAAGAACGCACGGAGCGCTGAACTTCCACCTTACCCAAATATTGAGCGGCCACGGGTGTTTCGGCACGTACCTACATCGGATGTCGATAGCGCCGAGCCCCGTGTGCGCGCACTGTGATCGAGGGGCGTAGGATACACCTTGGCACACCCTGTTCGAG
This sequence comes from Acanthococcus lagerstroemiae, assembly GCA_031841125.1. Lineage (NCBI taxonomy): Eukaryota > Metazoa > Arthropoda > Insecta > Hemiptera > Eriococcidae > Acanthococcus > Acanthococcus lagerstroemiae. The sequence goes on along the minus strand of CM063108.1, from coordinate 33,017,106 downwards.
TGTGAGGCCTGGGAGCAGGAGAGGCGCGGGACGGCCACAACAGCGATCGATCCCGGCGGCGACGATGAAGACATAAAAAAGAAAAGGAAAAACAAACACAAGACAAAAATACAGAAGACAGCCCTCCAACTCAAAAAGAAAATAGAAGAAAACAACTTAATACTCACCAAAGCAGACAAAGGCAACACCACAGTAGTGCTAAACAAAGACGAATACATAAAGAAAATTGAAACTTACATCCAAAACAACAATTACAAACCACTAAACTCGGACCCGACCAACAAATACCAAGCCAAACTAAAGACTATAATGAATAACAACAACATAAACAACAAGAAACTCGTAGAAATGAACCCCAAGGCACCACAATTAAAAGGACTCATAAAACTACACAAAGACAGACCAATAAGACCGCTAATCAACAGCATACAATCACCAAGCTACAAACTCGCAAAAACAATAGCCTAATTCATGAAAGAACACTACAACTACAGAACAGATTACAGCTTAAAAAGCACAATAAAACTAAAAGACAAACTGGACAAAATAATACTAAACAACAATGACAAACTAGTATCACTGGATGTAACAAACATGTTTGGGAACATACCAAAACAGGAACTAACAACAATACTGACAAACAACAACTACAAAAACAACACAGATGGAGGAGCATACGCAAACATCACAATAGAAATCATTTACCAAAATTACTGCCAGTTTAATAACAAGTATTACGAACAAACAGAAGGCCTAGCAATGGGATCACCATTATCACCCATTCTAGCCGAAATATACATGAACAACTTTGAAAATGACATACTAAACAACAGCAAACACAAGAAAAACATAAAGCTATGGACACGATATGTAGACGACATATTGATCATCTGGACAGGAACAGACAGACAACTAGACCAATTCCTCACAGAGACAAATAGCATAAACAACAACATAAAGTTCACAATGGAAAAAGGCAATAAGACCATCAACTACCCCGACCTTACAATACAAATAAAAGACAACAAGATACAGTACAGCATCTACAGAAAACCCACCCACACTGACGCAATAATACCCAAAGACTCATTTCACCATCAAAAACACAAAATGGCAGCACTACACAACTACTGCCACAGAGCAGTCAACATACTAAACGACAACAACCTCAGAACAACAGAAATTAACAAAATTAAACAAATAGCAATTAACAACAAATACCAACCACAAACAGTAGACAGAATAATTAACCAACTAACACAACCAAAAAACACAGACACCGAACCAATAACCACAAAAACAGACAAATACGCAGGAGCAATACCATTCACAGGAACACATACGTACAAAATACAAAAAATCTTCAACCAATACAACATGAAACTCGGAATCAAAAACAGACCACCTCTGATCAAACAAATAAGCAATGACAAAACAGAAGCAAAGGACAGAAACAACAGCAGCGGAGTATACAGACTGGACTGTGAACACTGTGACATGACCTACATTGGAGAAACAGGCGAAAAATTCACAACCAGAATCAAAGAACACGAAAAATCACAGAAGCTAAATGATGACAAATCACTGTTTGGAAAACACTGCAATGACCAGGGACACAACAATGACAAATTGACAGAAAAATACAAAATCCTACACATAGAAAACAACACAAGAAAAAGAAAATTAAAGGAACAACTTGAGATAATAAAGGCAAAAACAAAACAAAACAACCTAATAAATACAACAACTAACTTCCAAAGTGAGAACTTATTCCAACTAATAACATACAACCCGCGGATTGGACAGACTGCACACCACAGACTACCAATCAGAGCACACAACCAATAACAATAACCACTGATTGGACAGACTGCATATTCACAGACAACCAATAGGAACGCAAGACTAAACAGGCTCACCATACGGTACTACCCTCGACTATAACCACAGGACCACAAGAGACAAGTCTCATTTAGAGTACTCCACTGATAATGGCATAACAGCCGAAAGCGCTCTGGAATACAGAAAGGAAAAGTGAATTGGCACACCCTACAAAAGGAATATTACCAAGTTCACTCACACTCCAAAATGGACACTAATAACTAGAATTTGCGCGGAATTAAATTCTACTTTGGCCGACAACACACTGCTGTAAAATACCATCGTTACCAGCACATGCCCCTAGGATTTCTATGCAAGCAATTTGTTAAACACTGGTGATCTCAAAATTTCCATTTCCAATATCGAAGGAGTATCCATGTAACCAATGATTAGAAATTGTATGGTATTGGAAAAGGTTTTTTTCGTTGTGTGTGCACGGGGGTGGAGGAGATGGAGGGGGTATGATTCCAAATATCGCATTAGACTGATCCAGTTTAGGCTTCAAAATCAACAATTACTCTTCATTAATGGAGAAAATAAATATGATTTGGAAAAGTATCGAAGGTATATACTACATGATTTCGGGTACCAGAAATTCAAGCATCTCATGACATCTAGCATTTGGCCTCAGTTAGGATCGGAAATCATAACTTACAATGAGAATTGACAAATTGTACCCCGTAATTCAAATGCATTTTCACAAATTCGTTTCAAAGTTAGCATCAAGCAAAATCGAAAGGCATTATTGAAAGAAAAATCAACTTTCTTGCTCTCCTCTGTTACATTCGTGGATCAAATAGAAGCCTTTGGCGAGCTCTGTTAAATAACCGAATTTTATGATAACAATAGCTGCCTTCACGAATTCTTTATTTTGTATCAAGTTTCTCGGTGTTCAAACGTGAGAAAGTTAGGGGCGAGCGATGTCACAATTTCATTATGAAAAAATCAAATAGCTTCTTTTTTCCATTGCATGATTGGTTAGAAAACCAGTTGAGAAAGAATAAACTTAGCTGCATGGAATGAATAAAATACGAGAATGTCGTATCGAATATAGCTACGAGTTTTATTCATCGCTCATGCATACCTGAACAAGGTTTGTGAAAAGAGAAATTACCGCAACTCATTCCAACTGTTTTTCACTGTCTCATATCAAGTAAACTTTGGTTATTTTGAGCCATTATTTTGACACGTTGGTGCTGCACAGAAGCCAGTACGTTCAATTTATCCAGAAATATTGTAATACAATCATCCACAAGCTTTATTATTACATCAGTAAAGAGAATTCTCAGTTGAAGTGGGAAACAAATTAAAAAAATTATTGCTACTTTCATTCCGAAATGTGGACATAGTTATTCCACATATAACTTGATAGCAAATGTAATGAAGTAATTCAAATTTTACTAACATAAAAAACGTACTAGGATACTGAGTTTGATTTTCAGAGTAGACTTGACGATTTCCGTCTCCCAAAACGAAATTCAAATTGTAGGGGTACAGGTTGGCGACGAGGTCAATTTTTCAGTCTAGATCAGTTTTGCGCTCAGTTGACGAGGAAAGTGACGAATTCATGGTCCAAATCGATGCCAATCAAAACATATGATGCTATATTCAAAACCAGTAAACACCTCCTCCTCCTCCTCCTCTAAAAAATGATAATTTATTCAACTTTTTAAGCAACAGATGTTGACCATTTCTTGGTCAGAAATTCTGATTATTGGGACCAAATTGGAAACAGATTAAAAATCAGATGCGATATTCGAAATTAACGACCGAAAGAAACCTACTTTGCATACCAATTTTACCCTTTTAGGATCCATTTTTTTTGGGGGGGGGGGAGGGCAGGGGTCAAATTTGGATCGTATCAATTATCTGATGCAATATTCAAAATCAAAGACTCAAAAAATACCCTATTCCAGTATCTTGCCAAGAATTTGAGGCCTCTTTAATTTTGCCCATCTCGAGTCCAACATTAAGCTTTCCGAGCCCAAATCCAGGCTAGATCTAAATTCGGATGTGATATTCGAAATCAGGTGGCCCAAGAAACCCCTATTTCGATATTCTATTCGTTACCTTTCTGTTTAAGATTCAAAAATGAGTGGTACATCTGCGCCCTCCTTTTTTGAATACAATTTTTTCCCCCAAAAAGAAACTAGGCTCATTCACTTGAAGTTCTTTGGTTACTCTGGGTCGATCCTACTCGGCGTTCAGAAAAGAAGACGTGTTTACCTTTTTACACCGTTTATTTTTCATCGCTATTTGTATGTATATGAAATTGCATACTCAGTTCCCCGTAAATACGTCATTCAGCTCAACAATCAGTGCAGTTAAATGACTTCGGGCACAAGTAACTGATCATGGTTTAGTTTTATTGATCTTCATTTTACCTTTTTTCTTTGTTCTTTATTTAGTTTTGAGCCCTCGAAAAGCTTGGTCATTTTTTACAATGTCTCTGAATTTTTGGCGCTTGTCGTCCTCAGTATGTTGATTTTGTAATTCTTGTGCATCTCATTTTCTTGAAAGATCCACTTTTGTTCCATGAATACCTGACTTTGCTATAAGAACAAAGGGGGCTGGATTTGTATAACACCCTGACAATAAAACTGACCCCACTTCCCTTCAAGATTAAATTTGAATGCAGGAATTAAAATTTGCGACTTGATCAATTTTTTCTTTCTTTCTTTATTATTATCGAGCTACACTCTCGGGTTACGGGCTTGGAAAAAGTAATTATCTATACGTCGCAGAGGTATCCAGCAGCGGAAAGATAGGTGAGGGTGTTGTTTACGTGCTTGTGGGAGTTGGAGAGGGCCGAAATTCGACTATGGGAGACGCGGTAAGAGGTACGAAGGCAGGTGAGGGAGGGGCATGAGAAGAAGTGGTCATCGGTGAGAGGGCCTTCATCTTCACAGTGTGGGAAGTTGGGAGGATAAAGGTTAGTGAGAAGATGCGTATGTGTGAGGCTTGTATGTCCAATCCTTAGGTGGGTGATGATAACCTCCTTGGCGGGAGGAACGTTAGGACTTTGACCAAGGGACAGGTGTAAGCTTGTGCGAGCTTGTTGTGTCGAGAGACCTGATGTCGCCACTCTTTGAACCACTTACGCAAAATGGTCTAGCGAATGTTGGAACTGAGATCTACTGAGGTAAAGAGGTGACGAGTGATATATGGGAGCTGTGTAGCTTGATCACCTGTCTTATTTCCAGGGATACCAACATGGCTTGGGATCCAGATGAGTGAAATGCTTTTGGTGGTGGAGGAAATGAGATGGAGAATGAGGTCAATGCGTTGGACGAGAGCGTGCGTTGGGAGGCGATCAGAAATAGACCTTAAGGAAACAAGTGAATCTGAGAGGACCAGGTAGTGGGTGAGGGTGGATGGTCTTAGAGCGAGGAGATCGTGACTAGGTATTGTAGGATAGCATGGAGTTCGGCTGTGTAGATGGAAGCTGTATTTCTAAGTTGGAAGCAGTGTAGCAAAATATCTATGGTGTAGGCGTAAGCGGTGCGTCGGTTGTAATTTGAACCATCAGTGAAGCATAGGATACGGTCAGGAAAGCAGTCCAGAATTTCTCGCAGATGTGTCCGACAAACTTGGGGAGGGGGTGTAAATTTTTTAGGGAATTCTTGTAAGTTCGAAATTGCACGGAGGAAGGTTCAATAACCAGGGTGGAGGTGATGTATGGATTGTTGGTAGTAAATTGTAGGAAAAGGTACGGGAAGGTGTCCCCTCAAAGTGTAAACGTAAGTGCAGTGAGGATTTGGGAAGAGGGGTGTAGTTAGAAGGGTTAAAGAGATACTGAGAGGCAGGAAGATTAGGGTTGTATGCTATAGTAACAAGAAGTTTGGCAGTGAGTTGTATTCGGCGATAAGAGAGAGGAGGAATTCCAGCATCGGCGCACACACTCAAAGCTGGGCTAGTGCGAAAGGCGCTAGTAGCGATACCTAAGCTCGCATTTTGAACTAATTATGGAGAAAAATTTGTGATCCAAATCGGGTAATAATCTGATGCAAACTTTTAAGTCAGCTACATTATCCTCCCCCCCCCCCTCCCGAAAAAAAACATCTATAATATATCTCATATTTTAAGCAAAATTAATGTTGACTATTTTTGCTACCTGAGTTTTTTTCTTTCTTTCTTTGGTTACCGATTGTTTCCTTAATTGTGGTTTTTTATTGACTTTTTTCCACTGCGAAAGGGCAACTGTTACTAGTCCACTACAAAAAGAGAATGAATATTGCAAATAGATACAGATTCCACTTAATTTTTTACGCTGATCTCACATTCGTTGTTCACATTTAGCGAAGACGCTGCATCGCCTAGATACGATCAAAAATTGGAGTAAATGTTGGTGAAATTTCTCGAAAAATGGCTGCAGTTCAATTTTGATGGTGATTTGAATTTGTCTCGAAAAATTAAGTCATTTCCACCAGGTTCCGACGTCGAATCTCTCCGAAAACGTTTTCACCGAAAAAGGGGCAGGATAGTATGGAGAAATTTTTAAAAATTGAAATATTTATTTCAGCTCAATTTTTCACACTGAGTTCGAATTTGTTATCAAATTTGCCGAAAAATATTGGAATAAAAATAATGTTGGTGAAATTTGTCAGAAATGAAATCTTGCTCAATGCTGATGGCGGATCAGCCTCGTAGCTAGGGAGTCAAAACTCCTTGTGTTTTTCCCAGAAGAACAAAAGGGAGCTTGTGGCACGAATCTCTCTCATCCGATTAACCTAAAAGTTTGTAGGGTTCTTTTTTTTTTCTGATTCTGTTGGAACCAACTTAGGAGACGAATCAGAGGAAATTCAGAAAAAAATATCACCAAGAGTAAATAACAACCATCTTAATGTGTAAAAGAATTTGTGTGCTCCTCTCAAGTATTTCTAACATCTTTCCAGCTTACCCCTCCAGATTAAAATGTAAGTGCTTGGGGGATGAAAAATTGAAAACGAATAAAGTGGGATTTATTCTACGTATATTTTTGGGGGTGGTAAAAAAATTAGCACATAGCGGCCAGTCAGGTAAATCCGGCTTTGTTAGTGAACAAAAACACTAACCGTTAATTTTTATACAAACTGTAAAATGATAATCCCTACACCCAATTTTATTCCAAAGTCCGATCAACGTGGGACAAACTGGGGTCTTCAAAAGGCAAGTAGAGATGCTGGATTGAAGAATGCATTCACTCTCATTTTCCTCTTCTTTTTTTTTTCGCAAAGGATGAAGATGAGCCCATTCCGAATGGGAAAAGAATTAACGTTTTTTCCTTAATTTGGCATCTCTTACGGCAAGATCTCGTTTCTTTTTCTGTAAAAAAAAAAAAAACACTCTCCCATTAAGGAAGACTAGAGCTAAACTTGAAGTTTTAAGGAAAGATCACTAAACTAGGGAGTTTTTGGGTCGTTGATTTCGAAAATTTAACCAAAAGATTCTTCTTTAAACCCTGAATTGACTTTCAGAGTTCTCTATTCTTGGAAAATTGAGTAACGAATCAAAATACAAGCAGTTTTTTACATCGATGAATTCGAAAGCTTCTATGAGCTTTCTTATTAAACTCCGATTTGGGTCCCAAAATTCAACATTGATTTTCAGGAAATCGAATAAGATATTAGAATTTTCTGGGTTGCTGAATTCGAAAATTCCTTCAAATTCCTCTTGGATTCCCGATTTAGGCTTCAAAAGCCAAAACTGGTCTCCAGAAGTGATTAAGATTGACTTACCGGTAACTGAATCAAATATGGAAATGGGGAAGGGGAGAGGAGAGGTCACCTAATTTGGAAATTCCAACAACGCGATAGATTTTCGATATTGACTCTTGAGTAGGCCCCAAACACCAAAATGAGAATCGAAATTGAACGAACTTGATTTAATCTTTCAATATTTTCATAACCATCAAATTACCAAAATTCAAATTGGAGGAAAAATTTCAAAATTATCCAAGTATGAGTTATTATAAGGGGAGCATTCGAGTCTTTAAAAATCAAAAACTATGAAATTGAACCAAAATTAGGAATTACAATAGTCGCTGTTTCAATAGATTACTTGCTGGGTTTTCAACGTCAATTAATTTTTATCAATCTTTAGACTTCAAATGTTGGCTCGTAAAGATGCAAGCTTTAATGAGTTTTTTCTTCAACATTACACGCAAAAATTGCCATTTAACCTAAGAATGATGAAGTCCAATCAAAGGTCCAAGGGTCATTACTAAATTTGTAACAGCTCCCCTCCCCCCTCAAACAAGAAAATGAAAATAAAACAACTTTCCCTTCAATAGTTGAATCATTTTTTATAAAATCATACATGCTGCGTTTGAAAATTCGACATTTGACGATTTAACCCTTCATCAAGAAATTAGGATGTTTGTAATGATGAAAATAAATTAGCGATCTTTAGCATTTTCAAAAACAGTATGTTAATTTGAATTTAAGCTTCTAAGACCTCTCCACGTCAATAGTCTACTCGATTTCTAAAAACTAATTAGTGCTTGTCCATTTCAGTTCATGGGGTCTTGTAAGCTTGAATCAGATTCAAAATTTAGCGCATGTTCGAATACAACTACCCTTAAGGTCAGTAATTGACGTCGATAATCTATCCACTTTGGAATCCCATTCTGAGTTCTGAAATCCAGGGACATACCGTTAAGGGAATGAGGGGGGGGGAAGGGGTAAACATTGTGAAAGTCCCAACTATCTCAACTCAAAATTCCGAAGTGTCAATGCAAAAGAAGAAAAACCTTTTGACTTGTTGGGTTTTCCCAACCTCTCAGCTCAATTTCCAAATATCAATGCAAAAAAAAAAAAGAAACTTTTAACTCGTTAAATTTTTTCAACTCGACCGACTGAAATAGTAAATTTTCCCATTGCCCCCTACCCCCTTATCGGTACACCCCTGCCTTCAATAATTTGGCAGTTGGCAAATTTTGAAACTGTTCATTTGAATTTTTCATTTTCGTTTCTCGTTTATTAATATTTTTTTCAATTAAAAAATATTTTAATTAAAAAATCGGCAACATTTTTAAAATTTTTTCGGCGAATTTTTAGTAAAAAAAAAAATATTTGTCGGCAAATTTTCCTTCTCCACCCCCCCCCCCCCAGAAATGAAAGTCAAGTGTTTCGTCTCATCTGAGAGTATGGTCCCGATAATGCTGAAGAGTAAAGCGGCATGGGATTAGGTAGCTCTGCCTTTGTCAAGAAGACATTGAGCCGTAAGGTGAACAGGAAGTGGCAAGGATAAAGGCAACGGCGGCCACAGCTCCCAATGTCGACACTCGCCATCGACATCGACGACGACAACGACGATGTCGCTGCTGTAGACGGAAGATGAAGACGATCTGGCGTAACTCGACACTGAATAAGACGAAGAAGACGCCGTAGACTCGCTGCCGACAAGCGGCGACAGGAGAAATGGTGGTAAGAGGGCTGCCTACCTCAAAGCGTTTCCCCCTATCCTGACACAGGCCCAATCGGGGTGATTCCGGGATAGGAGGTGCAGTGTCCCGGGGCCAATGCGGCGCGTGTGCACCGCCATACGCCTCACTACCATCGATTACGATCATGCATTTGCCAGCTACAATTTTTTGCGGGTGGAGTCGCCTAAACCCGGGTATTTTTCCCCGTGCGAGGAAATCAAAAAATAAATATAATTCGCGTTCGGCTTATTCAAAGGTAGCACCTGGCCACGTCGCGGCAAATTGTCGATCGTTTAAAATTAACTGCCGGTCGGATAATTGGTCGGCGAGTCGTCACGCGCCGAGGAGTAAAATTGCGGCTGGAAATTTTCGAACTCTCGGCGGCTTAGATGGCGCGGGGTCGGCGGCGTCCCCGCGTTCACCGCCAAAAAGGGCGATATTAATCTGTGCTGTTTATTAACCGACACCCCCGATGTCCTCCGGGCCTTCACTGTTACGATTCAAACTCCGGCTGTGATGTAATTAAAGGGAAATGTTAAGATAAATACGCGCCATCTCCTTGTCGATACTCGGAGCGCTGTGTGCCGCTTATACATATACATATAAATATTATCCATATAACTGTTCGCGTTCCAGCCATTACTAAAATTAAGACGAGAATTATTTGCTCCATTTTGAAGCGAGGTATGTTTTTCTTTAATCACATCGCATTTTCAGTTTCGCTGCGCGGGTCGATCCGTCGGAGCTGATACTTTTTTTTCTTTTTTTTTTTTTTTCAAAACATAAATTCTTTCTTCTCCTTCACATACTGAGTAGGTATAATTATAGGAAAATTTATGAAAAAAACACACTGCCAGCAGCCCGCATCCAGCTTGCCCTTTGAAAAAGTTCCACGGCGCGATCATCTCGCCGTGAAAATATCAAACCCGAAATTATTAATTAATTAGCAGCCGCCATTATGCTAATTTCGATTAGGTAAACACGTTGCCGGTAGTGCATAGTCGATTTTAATCGAGTACATTTTAAATTAATGTGGGCCGCGGGGAGAATGGGGGAGGGGCGTTGGAGAGGCGCGAGCGACACACGGGGAACCGTCTCTCGCGACCGCCCGGCCGCGTTTCAAAAACCCGCGTTGTCGGTTGCCGCGCTGCGCCCGGCTTCGCGCCTCCAATTTGGAAATTATTCCGGCCGCCGTGCCGAGCCCGGGCAAGGGGTTATCGGCGGCTGGATATGTAATTAGTAATTTGCGATTCGAGCGAGAGGTTATATTTCAAAATTTTTAATCATTTAAAGGGAGCCGAAGAAGAGTATCAGTGAAAGAATGGAAAAAAAAAAAATTAACACGCTCTCGCGTACTCGCGTATATAAAACACTCGCCGCGCAGTTTTTAATCTAGTAAATGCATTTTTATAATCACCATATCTCGGCGAGTACTTTGGCGTCTGTAGTACTTATCTAAATAACGCTGTTATGATTTATTAAAAAGCTTTCGTCCCGCGCCGCCCGGAGATCCGGAGATGGCGGAGACGGAAATTGAAACGCGATCGGCGGTGTACGGCTTACGACGATTCGGCTGCAATTTTTTTTTTAATATATGTATATGTTCTTTGGCCGGAAATCGCACAACCGTGGGGACATGCCGATCGTTCGGTAAAGACGTGAAGAATATTGAAATTCCCACAGAAAATACCCGTATTTTTGCAATTTATCGATCACCTAGTACAAATGTCCACCATTTTACAAAAGTGTTAAATCAAATAACTCAAAACTGTACTAAAGAAAACACAAGAGTAATAATAGCAGGGGATTGCAACATTGATATTCTGGATGATAATATAACAAATACCCGATCGGCAAGTACCGACACTATTTCGACAGTGTCGAATTCTGCTCATTTCGACCGTCGAATTGTCGAACACTGACCAATCAGAAAGCAGCTTGACTGCACCGCCGGTTGCATTTCTTCGACAGACGTGTCGACATTTCGACAGACACACCGACATTTCGACATACCGACATTTCGACAGACACCGATATTTCGATAGATCGACATTTCGACAGACATACCGATATTTCGACAGACATACCGATATTTCGATAGACCTACATTTTGACAGACTGACAATTCGACGGGTATGCCGACATTTTTTGACAGGCAGTCCGACAATTTGATAATTGCATTCCCCATCGTTTTCAATTATTTTCAGTACTACACCAGCTCCAGAGGCGCAAGTGAGGGTGTTTAGCCCTCTCCCCATCTCGTAAAAACCCTTCCAGTCTTCTGAAAATTCCCCTAAAACTCACAAAAAAAGGTGTGGTAAAGTACTAAATTTTTTTTATGCTTCTCATTTTGAATTTTGCTGGGGGCTTCAGCCCTCCCCCAGCTCCGACAAGCTATTTGTGCTTATGAATAACTTAAACATGATTCAATCTGCTGAGAAGCGTCTCCTTTAAAATTGCTTACTCTAATACATACAAAATGAAAAATAAGTAAGAGTTCTTTCAATCAATGTATTATATTAAAAATAATACAAATATCCAGAAAATAACAAATATGAAATTTTAGACATTTTCAGTATACTAGAGCCCCAGTACGGATTGCGGCAACTGCGGGGCTGAACTTTCGCGTATCCCCCTACTCGTCTCCATCGGGCGCCACCCCCTCAAATGGAAAAACTCTCACAGGCAAGTCGCGCGTTTATAAAGGTAAGCCGAAAACCAAATTAAACATTTTTACATGTACCTAATACCCAAGGTTTAGCCGGTAGTGATCGTATCTTTGAATTTGAAAGAAATATAAAAAAATTACAGTTTGACATCATCGGACTTTCGGAAACACGGATCCTGGGGGGAAAATTTCTGAAAAAGAAGAACGGTCACTACTTCTTTTACTCCGGTCATACCAAGGGTTCAGAGGAACTGGTTTCTATGTACTAAATAAAAATTGGGTAAAAAAAATTACTCAAATCAAAGGTATCTCAGATCGGATAAGTTTGCTAAAATTAAATATCGAAAAAAAAATACAAATCTTTTGATAATTCAAATCTACGCCCCCACAGGCAGATATAAAAGAAACTGAAAACTTTTATAAAGTGCTACAAAATACTTACTTTTGACGCGGAGAAGGAATACTACAATGTAATTATGGGCGACTTCAATACCAAGCTAGGCAAACAAGTAGACCCCGAATGTTATAGTACTATGAAATTTGTACAGGAGAAACTCTAACAGGAATGGTCAATGTACGTTGAACTTTACAGAAATAATTCATTGAAAGTAGCTAACTCCTTCTTCGAGAAGAGCAAAATAAGAAATGGACATGGCTAGCACTTCACGGCACTACCAAAACGAAATGATAGTAAGCGACTTGAAAATAGTGTCAGACGTGTCTAGATGTGACCATTTTGAATTTCCCTCAGGCCATAGGCTATTACGAATGAAAATTGGGATACCAAGAAGAACAAAAATCAAGAACTATATTAAAACAAATAAACCTAGTAAAAGCATGATTCTCAATGGGAAAGTTGAGGAAGCACAAAGGTATATGGGAAGGGAGCTGCAAAAGGTTAACTGGAATGATTCCTGTTCGATGCAGGTCTTATATGACAAAATTGAAAAAACAGTTAAAATGGTTTTTGAAAAATTTAGCGAAAAAAAAGTTGAAGGCTCCATAACAAACAAAATATCAGAAAAAACAAAATCATATCATTATGCGATAGAAGAAATTTGTTGGCTACAAAATTAAACAAAGATTTAAAGGAAAAGACAGAATTAATTGAACTGAGGAAAACTGTTAAAAAGGCAATTTAAAAGGATACTCACACACACGATATAAACACAATGTACGAAGTTATAAAACAATCAGGTTTAGTGAAGAAAGCGAAACGCGAAGTTTTTCAGGACCAAGCTATCATCCCAAAAATTAAAAACAGAGAAGCTAAATTTATTTTTGACAGGGAAAAGATTCTATACGGAACTATATAGCAAAGACCAAAAAGAACAAGTAGTAGATATTCTCATGGAAATGAATAATAAAGAAATAGTACCACATTTCTAGAAAATGAAATCTTGTCCATCTTGAGGAAATTAAATCCTACTAAAGCAATGGGTCCAGATAAGATGGGGAATTATGAACTCAAAATTTTGCAGAAGAATTAACACCAACTCTGACAAAAATTTTCAATTTGATTTTAGAAAAAGAAACAACTCTATCCCAATGGAGCTTTCCCGAAATAATTTTATTTTTCAAAAAGGGGGATACAAATGATATAAACAATTATAGACACATAAGTCTAACTTCAAATATTGGAAAGATTTTTGGCAAACTAGGTACTGAAAACCGGAATATACACACAACTAGACGAATGTCAAGGTCCGGAACAGACTGGCTTTTGTAAAAATCGATCAACCACTGACCAGTTATTTATAATTGGTTAGTTAATAGAAAAAACTAGGGAATATAACCAACCATACCTGCTATTTATAGATTTTCAAAAAGATGTTGATTCTATTTATCTATCCGCATTCCGCACTCTGAGGAGCCCTAATTCGACAGGGAATCCCAGAGAAAGTGATCAAAATTATAAAAGGAATGTACAAGAATAACAGCGGGAGAGTGCGGCTGGACAAAACAGGGAAAACGTTTAAAATTGAAAGGGGAGTTAGACAGGGAGACCCCTCTCCCCGAATCTCTTCAATAGCTTGTCAGAGGATATTTTTCAAAATTTGGATTGGGAACAAAAAGGAATAAAAATAAACGGTGAATGGCTCAGCAATTTGAGAATTGCTGATGATGTGGCTTTAATTTCTCAGGGCGCAAGAGAGATGCAAACTATGGTAACCGAACTAACTCTACAATGTGGCAAAGAGGGATTAACTATAAATACGAATAAAACGGTATTATTATTATCCAACACAAAATTCAGTCAAGACATAGTGATTGACGGCAACAAAATTAGAATCAAAGACAGCACAACATACCTGGGACAAATTATCTCTTTTAAAGACAAGTCAGAAAAAGAAATTGTAAAAAAAAGAACGCAAGCATGGAAAAGCTTTTGGGCATTGAAAAATGTTTTCAAAAATAAAATACCACTGGAAATGAATAAGAAAATTTGGTTGGAAGTCATGCACTTTACCAGTACTACTGTATGGATCTCAAACTTGGACCACAACCGAAAATCAAAATAAAAAATTAAGCAGTACTCTCAATTGGCAATGGAGAGGGCGATGATTGGAGTAAAAAGAGGGGCCGGCTAACTAATAAATTGGTAAGGGCAAAATCAATGGTTTGGGACTGTACATATGTAATGAAAAAAACTGAAATTTGACTATGCTGGACATGTTGCCAGGGAGGAAGGTAAAAGATTGGAAAGAAAAGTTCTGGATTGGATACCCAGTGATGGAAAAAGAAAGGTAGGGAGACCTGCCACCCGCTGAGTTGACGAAATTAGGCAACATGCCGGAGTTGCCTGGGGGAGTGACGGGAGGGGCAGGGACTGGTGGAAACGAGTAGGGAAGGCCTATGCCCGAAGATGGGCGCATTAAATTTGTAACAAATACGCAAAATTCGGTTGTATGTCAATGGCTGTAAAATAATAAAATAAACAAAAAGTTGAGGAAAATTTCAAGTCTTATAATGATGCCAAAGTAGTCAGTTGACCATCATGATTTCCAAGTCTATCGGTAGCGTCGATGGTCACGTGAGCAATATTACCTGTAAAAATAAATAAATATCAGCTGGAGAAGACAAAGTAATCTTAATGAAATTATTAGATTCTACCCTATTCTGACGCAGGCCCATTCGGGGCGTTTCCGGGATAGGGAGTGCTGTGTCCCGGGGCCAATTTGGCATGCGTGCATCGCCATACGTCATATGGGTACAGCTGTCAGAAGAAAACGATGGGTTAATAATAATCTTAGATATACAGTTCTCGGTCCGACCAATTAGGGGAGAAGTATTAAAGGTCTCAGGCTACCGCCAGTTTTTTAAAGGAGAATTTCCCCGAAATTACCCGTCATCACATCGAGAACTCACTTAAGCCTCTCCTGCACGGATCTTCTCCTCAACCACAGGTTCACTCCTCCCGATCCCTTCCACACAACAGCTCCCTAACACAATCACTCGCTCTCACCACAGACCCCTTCAAAATTACAACCCGCTACAGAACCACAGCCGACTTCTCTCCCACTATAATCGCTCCATCACCGCTCCATCACCACTCTCTCTCTCTCTCTCTCTCTCTCTCGCTCTCGCTCTCTCCACCATGGCAACCCCTTACAGTCCTCTACCAGACAACAACTGTCTTCCCATCAGTAGTCCCAATCCAGAGCCACTTACTACTTGGAACCTCCTAGATAGAGACCTGAGATGTAAATTCTGGCCTGTGTGTGGTGGTTGTGGTGAAGGAGGAGGGCCGTGATGGGGGGGGGAGTCATGATGGGAGAAAAAGACTGGGGATGTGTCGGTGACCAGGCAAGCAATATTAACTGTAAAAAGAAATAAAACTTATCTGGAGAAAACGAACAAAATTTCAATGAGATTATTGTACTCTACATGAAACTACATGAGGGGTACATCTTCCAGAAGGAAATCTTCCTCCAATTTCTTACATTCTCACAAATACATACTTTGTACTTGCATAAGATACTAAACAAATTTATCCTATTAAATGTTGTATTAAAGTAGCATAGGTAGTGTTGACTTACTAGGAGGCATCTCTGGCAGAACATTCTTAAGGACTGGACTAATTTCCCTGTTTTGACCTACACACCTGCTGAAGCGTTGTATGGTCAGGCACAGTTTATATGTTTTAGCACTCGTCTTATAAGATCTGTTCTTTACTTTTGGTAGATGCATGCGCTTTCTACTCGCCCTAGTTCTCTGATAATGCCCTCATTGCGGACTGGATTTACTCAAAAACCAAAAACCTCCAACAGTCCCGCGCGCACACACATAAATTTTGAAATACGGGGTCCGAATGGCCAAGCAGAAATCTTTTAAACAGCGGGTGGGCCAGCCTAGAGAGAATTTTCGCAATCTTCCCCCACCACGTTGATCTGCTCCTGGAATAATTAGTAACTGAATATTACATTAGATGACATAGAAATGACATAACTTACCTATAAATTACACCATTCAATACGCCAAAGCAGAGAAACACACGACACAATCGCTTTCTGAAACCATCAAACATCAACTTTGAAACGCCGACGCTAAGTCGCCGAAATGCCGGTTACTGATGGACTACCACTACACATTGAACCAGTTAGACGTAAGCGCTAACATCACCGACGCGACCTTAACTTACCACACTTACTTGTATACTGCTTTTCCCAAAAAGTTAGAACTGCAGGGCCACTATTGAAGATCCAAATTAACAATAACAATGCACTTATTCAAAATTCAAATTATCAGCGAAAACTCTAACTTGTTAAAAACTAGCCAAGAACTGTCAGACACACGAATCGAATGATGCAATAAGAGATAAGACTAACGACTTTTTCGAAATTTACATTATCTCAGATCTTCCTTCATCGTTGTGAACCTATCGGGTATGTTCGGGTGTCTCCGTTCTGTCGATTCTGGTCGAGTACTGTCTGTCACCGTCAAAAAAGTGATGTTGAACACCGTCGCCGTTGACGAAATGCGTTTTCTCATTAATTCCGAAAATTACTGCATTTTTGTCGATTTGTCGGCAATTGCCGGCTGTCGAAGTGTCGATCGACAGTTATTTTGCCCATCGGGTAATAAATACTTAGGGGCAATGGCTGAAAATGGATTAATACCTTGCATAAATCAATGTACAAGAATAACAGCTAACTCAAAAACATGTATAGACCACATATTTCTAATCTGTGGCATTTTTATGAACGACCAACCAAGAAAAACCAAGGTAATTCGATCGCTCACAAACATGTGCACTGTACTGCTGATACCTTCCGTTTATCAGCGGGTACGTGCTTAAGTCAGAAAATCGGCGTCAACGCTCAAAAAATGCAGGCATCCGAAAGGGCCTGGGAAAAGCCACGACTAGCTCATACGAGACTTGCCCAGGGAGCGGGAGGTGCCAGGGCTTTGGAAGGCGGTTACCCAGATCACATGTTGAATATTCTATAGTTCCGGGGCCAGAAGCAAGAAAAAGTAAAAAGAAAATTAAAGCATCTCTCTCTCTCTAAGCCATGGTCCCTTACATCCTCTCTTACAAAAAAAAGGGTACTTACGACCTCATGTCGCGGTCAATGCGGTGTTTGAAAAAGAAGACATGGTTACACATCAACGCGGACACATTAATTTATTAACCGAAAAAAAAAATAAAAAAGAGAAAAAAAGGAACTCGATTTCGGCCAGTGGCGGTGACGGTCGCGAAGTGGACGGCTGGCCAAAAGGGCCACACGAAGGTTCACGAACACGCGGTTCACTTCGAGGTCTCAGAGAGAAAAAAGATCGGCGGTCACGGCGTTCAGCAGGTCGCGGAAACTCCAAAAAGTACACTGCTGGTCGCGGTATTAGACGTGGAAAAAGTCCACGATAAATGATAAAATTCTTAGGAAAAACTTTGAAGAAAAAAATGAAAAACTCGAAAAAAATCGTGAAAAAGGCCTATAAAAACGGCAAGCACAGTAAGCAGTACTCAAATCCGAGAGCAGGAAAAAACGATGAAAAACGGTAGACAAGACCATCGGAAAGCACTTCCACATCGCACTCATCGGTGCAATTAGCAGCGATGACGGCGGTGCGGTAGGGGTAGAGGGAGGAAAACAGCAAGAATTTTCATGCAGGAAGATAAACGTTTGTATGTGGAGCACAGAGAAATCGCTAGATGGACAGAGAGGAAAGGTGGAAAAGCGGGTGTGGGAAAAGAGAGAGGAGAGGACGTACTAATGCCTGCGGAACTCCGTGACGT
The DNA here is from genome assembly GCA_031841125.1 of Acanthococcus lagerstroemiae. Taxonomy (NCBI): domain Eukaryota; kingdom Metazoa; phylum Arthropoda; class Insecta; order Hemiptera; family Eriococcidae; genus Acanthococcus; species Acanthococcus lagerstroemiae. The sequence goes on along the minus strand of CM063108.1, from coordinate 32,998,914 downwards.
CGAATCTTGAAGCGTATTCACGTGTTTCCATGCCACAAACCATGAAAGACAGAAACGATATTCAAAACGCAATAATATTGATGACTAGCATAACAGACCATTACTCTACAATCCTGGAATTAAAGAAAAAGTCAAAACAAAAAAAAAACTGGGTACAGAGGAAGAAACCAACTCGATTAACCCTTAAATTGGCAAAACTCTATGGAGGGTCTTAGATTTTTTTCAATGCGCTTTTTTTGTTGTTTAGTATCATAATAATTCATTCCACGTTCCAAAAAAAAATTGATTACCCCAAGGGGCTGATTTAGCAAATGTTAACTGTAGTTCACGTTGCCAAGAACTATTAAAAACTAAATATGATGCAGTAGAAATTCAATGTTAACTGTAGTTAACATTACCAGGTTCGTTGACTGTCTTGAAAAGTGACTGTTATCAGCTCTTTACAACTCCAGTAGTATGAAAATAGGTTATTCCTCCAGGACGAGAGGGTTAATAATTAGTAAAATAACCAACAGAACTTTTTTTTTGTAACTCGTACTCACCCTACCTGTATAGGAAAAGGATAATGACCGCAAAAACTAGTTTTTATTTACATGATAATCCACAAAACAATTAGATTTTGGGGTAAAGCACAAATTTAATCTACACTTGCTGCAAAATACCGTTGTTATCCCCTTAGTATAATGTTTACAGCGGTTTTTTTTTTTAGAAAAAAACGGGAAATGGTTCATTTCATCGAGACGGACATCGTCTGTTGGTCGTGCAGTGCGCATTTGTCTTTTCTTGATCACGTGTCCAGGTGCAGGAGCATTCATACTTGAGGGCCTTCCTTGCTTACTTCTGAAGAAGAAAGAGAGAGCGATGCGGATTCGGAATTGTTTTAGAGACCAAGGTTTCACATTACCGGTGGAAGGAACAAACTCACGGCGATAGAGGAGCCAGGCATTATTGACAGAAATATCTAGCAGCTGAGAGAAGATCGCCATATAATATCGGTGCGTTTTGAAATCTGTTCGATATAAGGCTACCAACATGTCTGCTAAATCGACACCGCCCATGTGAGCATTGTAATGCTTTACAATTTGGGGGCAGGTTACGTTCTCCTTCGTCTTGGTTTTCTTGTCGTACCTCTTGATGCAATCAACTGGTTCATGACCAACGTACGAACTCAACAGAGTCACAGCTTTGTTATCCGCCCATTTCACAATGGTTATTTTGCGTACGTTGTCGCTCTTGAAATCGAATGACCTGCGTCCTTTCTTCAAGAGAGCCTTGTCTGACAAAATACCAGTTTTGCACCGATTTTCTCGGACAGTACCAAGAGACAAAATTCCATATCGGTTTCGTAAGTGAAAGATCAGTTCTGGTGTTGTAAAAAAGTTATCGAAGAAAATCACAGACAAAGGTTTCTCTGGAATTGACTGTGATAATCTGAGAACGACCCGTCGGGAAACTGAAGAAATTGAAAAGTCGGTTCTCCACAATAGATGATAAAATCGTATACCAAACCCGAAATTCCAGCGCGGACAAAAATTTTGAATTCCTACTAAACTATTGAACACACATGCAAATCACTGACAGTAGCAGGTGATACAGAAACAGTGATAAGGAATCGAATATTTTTGTTTTGATCATTCATATTTTGTGAAAATTTACTGGCCTGCTATTTCTTGATGCTTAGCAATATCTTTGCAATGTTAACCCCAGTTAACATTGAATTTTCACCGCGTCTTGGCAATGTTAACTGTAGTTAACGTTGTTTTCAAATACCCATTAAAAGTAGTAAAAATTAATATTTCAGAATATTAAATACAGCGATCGATTCAGGAAACCTTCTTCTTCATTTCCCCCAATTTTTATGCCAAAATACTAAATGGGTCATTCATAAATTGAAAAAATGTAAGCCCAAGTCTTGCTTTTTTTTTGAAAAAGCAAAATTCTGCAAGTACGTGTGATTTCATCGCTCGTGGTGGTTCATAAAACTTCGGAAAGAGGTCGTATTTGGTATCGTTAGATAGAGAAATGTTAACTGAAGTTAACCTTGCTGGATTTGTCGAGATATTTCAATTCAGTGATTTTTGGTGAATTTTTAAAGTGAATGTTAACTGCGGTTAACATTGCTAAGTTAAGGGTTTTAATAAAATAATAAATCATAAAAATATAATGACTGAATTAAAAAAGCAGGATTGGTTTGTCATAACTAAAATAAAATATGTTAATAAAGCTGCAGATGAATTCACAAAAATAATGCAAAAGATAATACAAAAGAACGCAGGAACAATAAAACAACTCAAAAAAGAAAAGAAACTGAAACCATGGATTACAAGTAAAATATGTAAAATTATGCCTCATAATTTTAACATAGCATCATATTTTTCTTCTTTTTGCTGTACTCGTCGTGTATAAACACACACTCTTCGCACACTTGCTCCTCGTTCATTTTCCTGCAATATTATGTTTATAATAATTTGTATACTTAACTCGCCTTATCTGTTAAATCCACTTTTCGTCTGGTATTCTTGTAATGGACATTTCACTCTCAAACCTGATACTTTCTTCACCTTCGATTGAATGCTGAATGCTGGTTATTATGGTAGTCAAGTTTGGTCTGTAAACGTCGCTCTTTTGGAGCAGATCATTTATTTTGTCAGTTGAAGAACTATCTTGAAATTCTGATTTCAGTAGTTTCATACAGTTTAATTATTTTTTGTGTAATATATTCTGTTTTGCCACGTAAACTTGTTTGATTTTCGTGCTGCAAATCAGCAATTCGTCTTAATTCTCCTCTGACTTACAAATCAGAATTTCTTTTCTCGTTAAACTTTTTTTTCCCAATGAACTTCAACTTTTAATATGGCAACAAAATTTCAATTTTACTTGCAACTCGAAGGCAAGGATAAGGATAGTTTTGTCACAGTTCGTCATTTGCGGCTTTTTGATTCTGAATCTTGGTTTCTGATCCCTGATGAGTTGGTCAAAATTTCACATCATGAAGAGCTTGCTAAGCTACCTGCGATCAAGTCGGCTATTGCTGTTTTGAAGACACAGAAATGTTAATATTTCCCTTCCGGATGCTCTCCGAGATTTGTACTGCGACAAAGATAGAAATTTGATTTTCAAGGGTCTTCTGTTGAGAGAGGCTGCTGTCAAATCCCCGTCTCAAGTGCCGCCTATTAGTCATGAATCTCCGTCCAAGTTTGATGAGTTGGTGTCGGCGTTGAGTCAACTTCGTCCTGAGTCAATCAAGGATATTCTGCAACACTTCTTGGTGGAAAAGTTTTCGCCGAAAAATAAAAACGTCGAAGCCTGGTGTGAACTTTTTGAAAAAGAATCAGCTCGGGTTGAACTTTCCGGCCAAAAACAGATCGAAGTTTTGAAGTCCTGTTTGGATCCTGGTATGTGTGATTGGTTTTCGGTCAACCAGAGACGACTTTCTTCTGATGCTGATTGGTCAATTTGGAAGAAACAACTTTTGTCAACTTTTAGTGATCACTCTTGGCGTCCTGTAAGGTATGCGTATAATTTTAAGTTTTTGAATGGCTCTTTGATAGATTATGCTGTTAAGAAGGAGAAGATGCTCCTTAAGTTGGACAGAGAAATTCCGGATTTAATTATTCTAGATTTGATTGTCGTTGGTCTTCCTCAAAATATTCAAAATTCACTTAATCGCCACTCTGTTGACACTATTGAAAAATTACATCATAAATTAAAAAAAATTCGATGGCGAAGAGAAAGTTTTGGAGGCTTCTTCTAAGCCTAAGAATTTTAATAAAACCAGCAATCTTAATAATTTTTCTCGTAATGTAAATTTCAATCCTAGTAAATTTTCTGAACCCAAAAGTTGGCGGAATGCTGGAAACGCCACTTCTGGTAACAAAAAGGGATCTGGTTCTACCTTGAGGAAACCTTGTGGTAATTGTGCTGCAAGAGGTTTTCCAGATCATTATCATTTGGAAAGTTCTTGTTGGTATAAAGATAAAGTTTTGCAAAATTCTAAATTGGTTAATAGTTTGGAGACTGAGTCACCTGCAACTACCTCTGATGAGGAACAAAAAAACTAATTTTCAAGCAACTGATCCAGGTTGATATGCTCATTAATAAAGAATTTTCTTGTAAAGGGATTTTTGACACAGGATCCAATATTTCTATTATTTCTCTAAATCTTATTAAAAAGTTAAAATGTGTCAAAATTTTGAAAATGAGCAACACAAAATTCAAGATGGTTAGTGGCTATGGCCAGATTGTTGAGACGGCTAAAATTTTAATTAAAATTTTCAATATTTGGAAAAAAGTATACGTTTTTATTTTAGATAATGATGATTTCAGTCATGAATTCTTAATTGGATTAGATTTAATCACCAATTTCCGACTTTGTCAAGATGAAAATTTAAAGATCTTTCAATCCAGAGGTCAAGACACAACTCCAATGACCAAATCTAGCACTTCTGTTTTTGTTAATTTTTTGCAACTTCAGGCAGATTTAGGATACTTGAGACATAAAAAGAGGTTTCTTTTATAAAGAGTCACTAACAAATTCAATTACGCATTTGCGAAGAATAAGTTTGATGTTGGAATGGTCCAACAACATGAAGCTTCCTTTAGGTTATCTGAACATAGGTATGTCTATAGGAAGCCATACAGATACAGCATTGTTCAACTAGTGTCATGTGCTGGACTGTCAGCCTCAACAACCAATGCCAGGTGCTCGACTGTTATGAACTTCTGCCACTGCATCTCTTGTGAGCCCTGCCGGTGGGTCCGCAGTGCAGGTGCAGCAGCTCTTCTCTAGGATGGTACAGAGTTCACCTCCTGATCGATGGTGTGGGCCGAGCTTGATGAATCGTCGGCCCTCTGTTTCGACCACTCCGTCTCCATCTTCTTCTTCATGATGGCCGAGACAAAGGTCGACACCCGGTTCCAGCTGCTTCCGTTCTTCATCATTTCCGGAACCAGGGTGTCCGGCGCGAGACGGCTGATCACGCCGACGTCGTCGTCCTCCTCTTCATCGTCGCCGCCGGGATCGATCGCTGTTGTGGCCGTCCCGCGCCTCTCCTGCTCCCAGGCCTCACACTCGAACAGGGTGTGCCAAGGTGTGTCCTCCGCCCCTCGATCACAGTGCGCGCACACGGGGCTCGGCGCTATCGACATCCGATATAGGTACGTGCCGAAACACCCGTGGCCGCTCAGTACTTGGGTAAGGTGGAAGTTAAGCGCTCCGTGCGTTCTTCCTACCCATCCGTCGAGGTCGCGTATCAGCGCTCGGGTCCACTCGCCCTTGGTCGAATGGGCGAGCGCGTCCTTCCACTTCCGAAGCGTGTCCTGCTGGATGACTCGCTTGACCCGAAGTGCCTCCCGTTTCGTCTTCGCTTTCTTCTTCGCACCGTATACCGCCGCAATTTCGCCGACCTTGAGTTCGATCGGCGGTATACGCGCTAACACGCCTACTGCATCCGAAGAAACAGTGCGGTACGCACTGACACACCTTATCGCGGCTTTTCGCTGGATCTTCTCCATCTCCGCTCTCCTGCATGGTATCTCGATGGCGTCGGCGAATACTGGCGCCCCGTATAGGAGGACCGACATGATGACGTTGACGTACATCATACGTCGCTGCTCTCTCGGCCCCCTTAGGTTCGACATCAGACGGGACAGCTGGCCGGCTACTCGATCCGCCTTCTCAGCTGCCCGTCGGAAGTGCTCTCGGAAATGCAACTTCCCGTCGAACCACAGCCCCAGGTACTTCAGGGCTGTACAGAGCCCAATCTCCACACCTTTCAGGACAAAGGTGGGTGGGCTGTACTTGCGTCGCGTCGTAAACAGAACAGCTTCTGTCTTCTGAACCGCTAAGCACAGCCCCGCCGACTCGATCCAGTGGGTCAGCATCTCCAACGCCTGGTTCACTCGTCGCGTGACCTCTGCTGTTGTCTCCGCCTGGCACACCACCAGCGTGTCGTCGGCGTAACAGATCAACTTTACGCCTGGTGGTAGTGCCAGCCTCAGCATCCCATTGAAGGCGACGTTCCACAGGGTAGGTCCGAGTACTGATCCCTGAGGAACGCCGCAGGTCATCTCCCGTGTGATTGGTCCGGCCGCCGACTCCATCTCTATCCGGCGACCGGAGAAGTAGCTCCTGATGATGCGCACGAGGTAACCAGGTACCCGCGCCAACTCCAATGCCTCCATGATGCGCGTATACGGAATGGAGTTGAACGCGTTCTTGATGTCGAGGCTGACCGCCGCGCAGAACTGCCGCTCGCGGATCGCCTTCTTCGCCAGACTCTTCAACTTCAGCGCGGCGTCCGCAGTCGAGCGGCCAGTTCTGAATCCGTACTGACTGCTCGAGATCGTCTTCCGCCTTTGAGCCACTGCATCTCTTGGCTATGGCTCTGATCACTCTCGTCTGCAGCATGTGCAACACAGGGATGTTTCCCAGAAGGTTTTCAATCAAAAATACGAAAAATGTGAGCCCCTCACAGTCCAAAGAAAAAATGTAGAAAGAAAAGAGAAATCAAATCAGGAATGTTTCGGGAAACGCTTAATATTATCTGAAAATTGAGAATCACTACTGAAAAACCAACCAATGTGATGGACAACCAATATCTGACCAAAAACCCAAACTGGTATATTAGCCCGAACTGACAGTCCAAAACTGATAAAGAGCCTTAAAGTTTCCAACATCCTAAAACTGGCGTAATTATCGCTTTTTTTTTTTTTTTTTTTTAATAGCTGATTATTGTCGCGTTTTTTCCTTCCCTGTTTCATTTTCGCGTGAACCACCCTTCTTTTTCGCATGATGAAAAATCGCACCACTAATTATTCAATGGGTGAATCAGCTTGGGTGTGGGAAAATTCCGAAACTGCTCTCCAGGCTGGTCCTGCAGCCGTTCAAAAGATTTCTACTTGACTTTTTGTACCCTGTGTTTCAAAACGTGCGCGCATGTCGTGGGGGGGGGGGTCGCGGATTTCATAAGTGATAACCTGTCTTGAAGGTTCTGTATGTGTGAAAAGTCAGTAACATTCATTCGAACTATTTCAAGAGTCTTAGAAAATGTTCATATTTTGTACATATCTCTGTCAAGAAGGTCCACTTGGTCTTGTCGGTAGGAAGTCGAGGGACGGGGGTCATACTAGACCGAATTACCTTTCGAATGAGACCTTAACTAGCTGTGTAACGTTATTGAAAGATATTTTTTCAGTCTTTTTGATAATGAGGTACAGAAAAGCTGTATTTAGAGAAATATGCTTTTGAAAGTCCGCAAAATGATTAAGAGTAAAAACTTCCGTTAAGAAAAAAACGGGAGTCGACAACCTGGGCCCTTTTAGTTTCTATGCATTTTATACCCTGGAGCTTGAATGGAATGAGACCTCAAAAAATGGTACAGCAGAGCTGATAGAACCGAATCGCTAAAAACCTAAAAATTAATTTTTTGGTCGAAATAAAAAAAAAAATTAGCTGTAGATACAGCCAAAACTGTGATCGCGGAAGTGGGCCTTTTCAACAGAGATGTACGCATTAAATTGTTTTTATTGTGGCCAGTGGGCATAACCAACCTAGTATTCAAAGAAGTCTGCCCTTGACCAAAGGATGGGGCGTTGGTGAGCATTGAAAAAATCTGGAAATGTCAGGGAATTTGATCCTCGGAAGAAAGTGGACAACTTGTGAAGAGTCGTGGATAGGCAAAACGTGGCTGATTTTTTAATTCGTTTATGGAATAGTGTGAAAAGAAATCCATTTTCACTTTTTATTATGTAATATATTTCTCTAGATAAATCGAAGAAAGCTGAGTCCAATGAGTCCGATGAACGAGAGAACCTGAATTGTCAGAATATTATAGGTAAGTATTGTATGAATATGAGATTTGAAAATCTTATGGAATACTTGTAGGAAGAATAGGAAGGTGATATCAGTGGGTTAAAATATGTTCAAAAAGATTATGAAAGTCTCAAGTATGTTGGAGGATGCAGAAAGCAAGGTGGAACTTCAAAAAAGCAAAGTGAATGGAGTCCCCGTGTGACAATATCAAATACTAGGTGGAAATGATGCGATAAATTACCAGAAGACAGAATCAGAATTGAATACAAAATAAAATTTATGTCTCTAGGCAAGGAGTGCAATGACGTTATCAGTGTACGAGAATGGGGCCTCAAAGATAAATGAGTGGGATCCCCGCAATGACTTTGCTAGGAGAAGAAAATCATTCCGGCTATGAATTGTGATGAATTGAAAGAGTATCAATATGAAATATTGGGAAGAGTTATTTATTTAGATCAGTTGAGGTGCATTAAAGAAGAAATATATTCTTTTAATTTCAAGCAATAGATTATGAGGGAAAGAAAGATATAGAGAATGTTCTTCTCGGTGTTTTAAGAATCATTCATCCTCAATCAGCGTGATTCAAAACTCATGAAGTACAGAATAACAATCAAGCAGTGAAAAACAGGAGAAAGGTGAGATGAAGGTTTTTGTTTTTGGTTCAAGTAGGAGAGAATTGGGAATAAGATAGTAGGGCCAGGTAATGATGTATCAGGGCCCTGAAGGAAAAGTAGAGAGAGAGAGACAGAGAGAGAGAGAGAGAGAGACATTTGAAAAATTGCAGAACATAAGCCTTACCAAACTGTTGCTTCTAACTGTGTGTAATTTCCAAAAACGAACTTGAAAATACCATGTAGTTATTCAACATTATAATTTATTTCAGAGACAAATGTCGTCACCAAATCACATGAAGTAACCAATGAGGTCACCAAATCACATGATGAGTTCACCCGCATTCTTGGATTTGAGTAATTTTGAAAATTTTATACTCGTATCTTTACATAAATATACTTGTAATTTCAAGAATCATTGATATTATTAATTTTTTTGGCGACCAGTTACTATGTATTTTTACTATTTCAATTTTATAAATGGTAAATGAGAAGAGAAATTGCAGTACGCTGTCTACCGCAGAGTAGAGAATTGTAGCTGCGGACCACAGCTAGAACTATTGTTTTTCCGCTGCAAAATGCAGCAGCAGAATCGATTTATTTTCACCACGGAATAAAAATCCAGCAGAGAGTAGCTACTGAAAAACCATTTGAATCAGCTGCTGATTCTGATTTCATCAGCAGTGTAACGCAGTGAACAACGGGTCATGAACGCTGCTGACAGATCTTTTCTCCGCACCACTGCGAACATGTTTTTGCTGCGAAACACAGCTGACACTTTGTTTTTCCGCATCAGCAGCGAACGCGACTGTCTCACTTAGAATCGCTGCGTGCTGCTGCGGATTTCTTATGCAAAAATCGTCAATAGGGTGACATCTCTTACAATCTTCCTTAGGATCTGAATTAGGAGTGCGCCTACAGTGGTACCTGTGCTTGGAAAAAAAAAAAATGCAAGATACGTGTAACTTAGAACTTGAACTGTGTCCGCGTTTAATTCGCGACTTCGCTGACAGGGCTACAATGTGGACCACGTCCGACAGTAGACGACTGCTGGAGAACAGCCATAACTCGTGGAAATCTCCAGGTATGCTCTCCGGTGGCGTTTGCTTAGCTATCGTCGCGAGCCATTACGACCCTTTAATCGCGAAATTGTACCCCAACAAGAGATGCCGCGCGCCGCACCTGCAACCACCACGACCGAGAAGGGGCGGGGGCGAATGTAAAATAACGAGACTGCGGATACTGCGAAAGCTCCCGCGTAACTGTAACGAGCGTACATTTAATTAAAATCGCGCGGCAGAATTTCTTCGTCTCGACGAATTTTCGTTTCGATGTTTCGATTATTCGGCGGACGCTGCCGCCGCCTTCTGCTCCGCTCCATTCCCGCGATATTAGAATCGAAAAACGAATTTATAGTTTATCCGGCTTTCTCGGTCAGACGGGCGAATTAACGTGATTGAAAACACACACATATTAAAGAAATAATTATGAAATACACAATGGCCGACGCGCGTAAATGAGAAAAACATCTAATTGGAAATAGAAAAGCGAGAGACCGAGAAAGAGGGCCGGGGGATGAGGGATAGAGAGACACGGCGAAAAGGAAAAACGAATATATGGAGCCGGGTAGGGGCGCGTGACGGGGGAGGGGGGCTGCGCCCGCGCGCCCTCTCGACAGAGACAGAGCAATTACGCGAAAAAGGCGAAAAGACAAAAACGGAGCGAAAGCGGCCGCGACGACGCGAGCGAGGAGAGGGAGGGGGCGCGCGCATCTAAACAAAATGAGTTTTATACTAATTGAAATGGTTTATTCGGTATTTTCCACTCCCCCTTATGCTTCTTTTCCCATACACCGTCATATATCACTCTAAGCCCCCCCATATAACTTCAAACTCGAGAACGTTGCGTCCCGCGCGCTCCACTCGCGAGGAAGTTAATATTAACATACCCATCTTAATTACAAGCGACCCTTTCGCTCCCCGCGCCGCCCACACAGTTTTATAATTGTTTTCGTTCATTTTCTACCACTTTCTACTTTCTACTCCTGTGTGTATATATTTCGTTCTTAAAACCGCAAATTTCTCAGTTTAATCTTCTTTTCCTTTAGTGGTCGTTTAATATTATAGCTTCCTAAAAATTCTAATTAAACGCTCGCCCTAAATTAAATATTTTAAGACGAGTTTAATTAATTATTTTTATTTTCGTTCGCGGTTGCCGCCGGTTCCCGGCTGCCGGTGGCGACCGCGTTGCTGGTGGCTGCGAAATCCATGGTATTGAGCGAAATTTGGACAGCGTAGTGCCAGCACCACCGGAGACCATGGTGATATTGTCGGTGATTCAGGGCAGATCTATTGACGCCAGAGCCGAGGAGGTATCATTTTGTCCCCCCTCCTCTTGGGTGATACCTTACCGTGGTGAGGAGACTTAAGCGTGAAAAATAAAAAGAAAGACTCTCTGTATGAGGTTGTAATATCGTTAACATTGCCACCAAAGGCACCTAAGAGAAGGCAAACTCTGATGAATAAACTCGTTGAAAGCAGTGAAAAACTACTACAGTTTCTCTTTCCAGGAAATGTAGCTTTTCCAAATATTAATTACTGATGATGGCGTTCCAACAGGTAAATAATTTTTTCGGATGTAAAAAGCTCCCCATTCGGATATCCGTGAGGGAGCTACTTGGGGGAGCATCATCATTGGAAAGTTTTAAAACAAAAGGCGCAATTAAAATAGGAACTTGGAATGTAAGAAGTTTGAATGGAGTTGGAAGATTAGACAATCTCAAAGAGAAATGAAGAGTCTTAACCTTGGAATAGTTGAAATAAGTAAAGTAAGGTGAAAACAGGAGAATATGATTTTTGGTCAGGAGACTTTAGAATAATAAATACAAGGGAATAAAAAGGCCAGGGGTTGGAATTATGAATAAACAAATAGGCAATAAAGTTATATATTATAAATGAGAGAGTGAAAGGTTAATCTTGATGAAAATCAATACTAAACCAGTACTTACAACAATGATACAAGTGTATATGCCGAAGAAATTGAGGAGGTATATGAAGAACTAGAAGGACTTACGAAATGATTGCTTCGCGTGTAGGACCCCTATGGAGATTGGTACTAGTTTGTCTCGTGTTGATCAGTGGGTTGATAGGGTCACTCGTGTACCTTATGGGGACGTCTCGTCCTCTGCTATATGCAGTGTCGTATTTGAGTAGATTCCAGCAAGGTTATTCTCACGAACACTGCGACGCCTTGAAAAGAGTATGAAGATATTTAAAATTAACGTCAAATCTTTGTTTAATTTTCAAACATTCAAAACACAACAGTAATTCAGATTCTTTAATTTCTTTTGTCGATGCTGATTTTGCTAATGATCCGCATGATCGTAAATCCACATCTGGATACATTTCATTTTTATTTGGCAGTCCGGTTCAGTGGACTAGGGTTAAACAATCCGTTGTGACTCAATCTACCACTGAGGCTGAGTACGTTGCTCCTGGCACATGTCTTATTGATCTCATGTGGATCCGTAATATATTGCTGGAAATTAAGTTAATAATTGATAATCCCATCAAAGTTTATAAGGATAAACAAAGTACTATCGCAGTCGTTCGTTGTTTTAGGATTAAGAAAACCAAGTCTGTTGATGTCAAATATCATTTGGGTCGCGATTTGGAGGAGAAGAATGTCGTTAAACTTGATTATATTTCTAGTTCTGAGCAGATTGCCGACATTTTTACTAAAGCTTTGGTCTTTCCAGCTTTTATGTCTCATTGTAACCGAATTTTAAATTGCGATTATTTTTCATGTATTTTATGTATTATTGTTTATTAGTAATGTAAACCATCATCTGGCAGCACTGATGATAACCGTTTAGATTCTTACCTGGCTTCTACTCATGCCATTCGTTGTGGTTGATTGTTTTTTTCGACAATGTAATTATGTTATGTTGAATCGAGGTTTTATTGAATAATTAATTCAAAAGCACTTAATAATATTTTGTCGTTGTCTCATTCAACTATACGAAGCACGCACTCTAACAACCAGTAGTTAGATTTAATGAACTCCTCTCCCCCCAACCATGGGCTTTCATGCGGCTCGTGCATTTTGACTTGTTCACTTCCGTGTAAAATTGTCAGTAATGAACTAATAAATTCTTGTTTGTAGGGTGTGCCAATTCACAATTTCCTTCTGTAGTCCAGAGCGCTTTCGGCTGTTATGCCATCTTCAGTGGAGTACCGGCACTCCACTGAAGATGGCATAACAGCCGAAAGCGCTCAGGACTACAGAAGGAAGAAATTGTGAATTGCCACACCCTACAAACAGAATTTACCTAGTTCACTCACACTCCAACTTGGACACCAATAAATTCTTTATGAAATAAATGGAAAAGAAATACTCGCGTGGAATCGACTTGCACATACACATACTCGTACGTGTTGTAAGCAATCAATGTACTTAGTTCTAGTAAATACAGAGGTCAACATTCTTACATCATTAAAATAAAATAAATTCCATTTCTTAATTCTAGAATCACATGAGAAGAGGGAACGTGGCTAATTAGATTGTAAAATATTCCAACAACTATACAGGGTGTTCTACGAAAGTTACCCCCACAATTTCTTTCCAAACTGATCGGCGGATCTTTGCCGGACAAATTGCCATCTTCTTGCGGCAAGATCTAGTTTCTCTAGGGCTTGAAAAATTTTCTCCCCCATTTATGGGAGGCTGTAACGGGCCACCAACTTCGGAATCGTAAATAGAAAGGTACGCCTATATGCACATCGCTGGAAAGGGCATATCCTGCAAAATACGAATCCGTGAAAAAAATTCAAAATTCATCAATTTTGGGGGGCAAGGGGGCCTAAAGATGACCAAAATCATCAAAATTCAAAGTGTTATAACCTAGCAAACAAACGATGGAAAGAGGGGTTTTCGGGGTCACGGATTCCGTATACACGATTTAACCCGGTTTGAGGCTTTAAAATCCAAATTTTCAACCTAAAATTGGTTCCATATTCACAAATTTTTGACTTCTGGATGCAGATTATTAAAGTGGCTTCACGCATATCGTTAAATAGGGAACTTCTTCCAGAATATGAATCCATGAATAAAAATTTTTAAAATTCGTCGAATTTGGGGGTAAGGAGCCTAGAGATGACCAAAATATGGGCTTTCATGCGGCTCGTGCATTTTGACTTGTTCACTTCCGTGTAAAATTGTCAGTAATGAACTAATAAATTCTTGTTTGTAGGGTGTGCCAATTCACAATTTCCTTCTGTAGTCCAGAGCGCTTTCGGCTGTTATGCCATCTTCAGTGGAGTACCGGCACTCCACTGAAGATGGCATAACAGCCGAAAGCGCTCAGGACTACAGAAGGAAGAAATTGTGAATTGGCACACCCTACAAACAGAATTTACCTAATTCACTCACACTCCAACTTGGACACCAATAAATTCTTTATGAAATAAATGGAAAAGAAATACTCGCGTGGAATCGACTTGCACATACACATACTCGTACGTGTTGTAAGCAATCAATGTACTTAGTTCTAGTAAATACAGAGGTCAACATTCTTACATCATTAAAATAAAATAAATTCCATTTCTTAATTCTAGAATCACATGAGAAGAGGGAACGTGGCTAATTAGATTGTAAAATATTCCAACAACTATACAGGGTGTTCTACGAAAGTTACCCCCACAATTTCTTTCCAAACTGATCGGCGGATCTTTGCCGGACAAATTGCCATCTTCTTGCGGCAAGATCTAGTTTCTCTAGGGCTTGAAAAATTTTCTCCCCCATTTATGGGAGGCTGTAACGGGCCACCAACTTCGGAATCGTAAATAGAAAGGTACGCCTATATGCACATCGCTGGAAAGGGCATATCCTGCAAAATACGAATCCGTGAAAAAAATTCAAAATTCATCAATTTTGGGGGGCAAGGGGGCCTAAAGATGACCAAAATCATCAAAATTCAAAGTGTTATAACCTAGCAAACAAACGATGGAAAGAGGGGTTTTCGGGGTCACGGATTCCGTATACACGATTTAACCCGGTTTGAGGCTTTAAAATCCAAATTTTCAACCTAAAATTGGTTCCATATTCACAAATTTTTGACTTCTGGATGCAGATTATTAAAGTGGCTTCACGCATATCGTTAAATAGGGAACTTCTTCCAGAATATGAATCCATGAATAAAAATTTTTAAAATTCGTCGAATTTGGGGGTAAGGAGCCTAGAGATGACCAAAATATGGGCTTTCATGCGGCTCGTGCATTTTGACTTGTTCACTTCCGTGTAAAATTGTCAGTAATGAACTAATAAATTCTTGTTTGTAGGGTGTGCCAATTCACAATTTCCTTCTGTAGTCCAGAGCGCTTTCGGCTGTTATGCCATCTTCAGTGGAGTACCGGCACTCCACTGAAGATGGCATAACAGCCGAAAGCGCTCAGGACTACAGAAGGAAGAAATTGTGAATTGGCACACCCTACAAACAGAATTTACCTAATTCACTCACACTCAACTTGGACACCAATAAATTCTTTATGAAATAAATGGAAAAGAAATACTCGCGTGGAATCGACTTGCACATACACATACTCGTACGTGTTGTAAGCAATCAATGTACTTAGTTCTAGTAAATACAGAGGTCAACATTCTTACATCATTAAAATAAAATAAATTCCATTTCTTAATTCTAGAATCACATGAGAAGAGGGAACGTGGCTAATTAGATTGTAAAATATTCCAACAACTATACAGGGTGTTCTACGAAAGTTACCCCACAATTTCTTTCCAAACTGATCGGCGGATCTTTGCGGACAAATTGCCATCTTCTTGCGGCAAGATCTAGTTTCTCTAGGGCTTGAAACATTTTCTCCCCCATTTATGAGGGGCTGTAACGGGCCACCAACTTCGGAATCGTAAATGGAAAGGTATGCTTTTATGCACATCGCTGGAAAAGGGCATATCCTGCAAAATACGAATCTTGAAAAAAATTCAAAATTCATCAATTTTGGGGGCAAGGGGGCCTAAAGATGACCAAAATCATCAAAATTCAAAGTGTTATAAACCTAGCAAACAAACGATGGAAAGAGGGGTTTTCGGGGTCACGGATTCCGTATACACGATTTAACCCGGTTTGAGGCTTTAAAATCCAAATTTTCAACCTAAAATTGGTTCCATATTCACAAATTTTTGACTTCTGGATGCAGATTATTAAAGTGGCTTCACGCATATCGTTAAATAGGGAACTTCTTCCAGAATATGAATCCATGAATAAAAATTTTTAAAATTCGTCGAATTTGGGGGTAAGGAGCCTAGAGATGACCAAAATATGGGCTTTCATGCGGCTCGTGCATTTTGACTTGTTCACTTCCGTGTAAAATTGTCAGTAATGAACTAATAAATTCTTGTTTGTAGGTGTGCCAATTCACAATTTCCTTCTGTAGTCCAGAGCGCTTTCGGCTGTTATGCCATCTTCAGTGGAGTACCGGCACTCCACTGAAGATGGCATAACAGCCGAAAGCGCTCAGGACTACAGAAGGAAGAAATTGTGAATTGGCACACCCTACAAACAGAATTTACCTAATTCACTCACACTCCAACTTGGACACCAATAAATTCTTTATGAAATAAATGGAAAAGAAATACTCGCGTGGAATCGACTTGCACATACACATACTCGTACGTGTTGTAAGCAATCAATGTACTTAGTTCTAGTAAATACAGAGGTCAACATTCTTACATCATTAAAATAAAATAAATTCCATTTCTTAATTCTAGAATCACATGAGAAGAGGGAACGTGGCTAATTAGATTGTAAAATATTCCAACAACTATACAGGGTGTTCTACGAAAGTTACCCCCACAATTTCTTTCCAAACTGATCGGCGGATCTTTGCCGGACAAATTGCCATCTTCTTGCGGCAAGATCTAGTTTCTCTAGGGCTTGAAAAATTTTCTCCCCCATTTATGGGAGGCTGTAACGGGCCACCAACTTCGGAATCGTAAATAGAAAGGTACGCCTATATGCACATCGCTGGAAAGGGCATATCTGCAAAATACGAATCCGTGAAAAAAATTCAAAATTCATCAATTTTGGGGGGCAAGGGGGCCTAAAGATGACCAAAATCATCAAAATTCAAAGTGTTATAACCTAGCAAACAAACGATGGAAAGAGGGGTTTTCGGGGTCACGGATTCCGTATACACGATTTAACCCGGTTTGAGGCTTTAAAATCCAAATTTTCAACCTAAAATTGGTTCCATATTCACAAATTTTTGACTTCTGGATGCAGATTATTAAAGTGGCTTCACGCATATCGTTAAATAGGGAACTTCTTCCAGAATATGAATCCATGAATAAAAATTTTTAAAATTCGTCGAATTTGGGGTAAGGAGCCTAGAGATGACCAAAATATGGGCTTTCATGCGGCTCGTGCATTTTGACTTGTTCACTTCCGTGTAAAATTGTCAGTAATGAACTAATAAATTCTTGTTTGTAGGGTGTGCCAATTCACAATTTCCTTCTGTAGTCCAGAGCGCTTTCGGCTGTTATGCCATCTTCAGTGGAGTACCGGCACTCCACTGAAGATGGCATAATAGCCGAAAGCGCTCAGGACTACAGAAGGAAGAAATTGTGAATTGGCACACCCTACAAACAGAATTTACCTAGTTCACTCACACTCCAACTTGGACACCGATAAATTCTTTATGAAATAAATGAAAAAGAAATACTCGCGTGGAATCGACTTGCACATACACATACTCGTACGTGTTGTAAGCAATCAGTATAATACGTTTGTATAACAATGTACTTAGTTCTAGTAAATACAGAGGTCAACATTCTTACATCATTAAAATAAAATAAATTCCATTTCTTAATTCTAGAATCACATGAGAAGAGGGAACGGGGCTAATTAGATTGTAAAATATTCCAACAACTATACAGGGTGTTCTACGAAAGTTACCCCCACAATTTTTTTCCAAACCGATCGGCGGATCTTTGCCGGACAAATTTCCATCTTCTTGCTGCAAGATCTAGTTTCTCTAGGGTTTGAAAATTTTTCTCCCCTATTTATGGAGGGCGGTAACGTGCCACCAACTTCGGAATCTTAAATGGAAAGGTACGCCTATATGCACATCGCTGGAAAGGGCATATCCTGCAAAATACGAATCCGTGAAAAAAATTCAAAATTCATCAATTTTGGGGGGCAAGGGGGCCTAAAGATGACCAAAATCATCAAAAATCAAAGTGTTATAACCTAGCAAACAAACGATGGAAAGAGGGGTTTTCGGGGTCACGGATTCCGTATACACGATTTAACCCGGTTTGGGGCTTTAAAATCCAAATTTTCAACCTAAAATTGGTTCCATATTCACAAATTTTTGACTTCTGGATGCAGATTATTAAAGTGGCTTCACGCATATCGTTAAATAGGGAACTTCTTCCAGAATATGAATCCATGAATAAAAATTTTCAAAATTCGTCGAATTTGGGGGTAAGGAGCCTAGAGATGACCAAAATCCGTCGAAAATTGAAGTATCATGACCTAGCAAACAGACTATCGAAAAGAGGGTTTTCGAGGTCGCTGATTCCGAATGTCACACTTTCCTCCCGATTCAACCCGTTTTAGGGCACTAAAATTCAATTTTAGACTCAAAAGTGATTCTAATTTACAAATTTTTGAGTTTCTGAACGCAAGTTATCGCACATCGTTGGATAGGGCAGTTCCTTCAAAATACGAATTCGTGAAGAAAAATGGCAAATTCATCAATTTTGGTAGACAGAGTTTAACTCTAGCCAAAACCTATTCAAAATCAGATACCTAAAAGTGCTGCCATTCACAAATTTTTGAATTTCTCATCGCAGATTATCCAAATGGCTTTATGCACGTCATTGGAAAGTAAACTTTCCCCAAAAACGAATCTGTGCGAAAAAGTTTGGGTTCATTACGTGATTTCCTACATCCGGCGCATCCTAGGGCCCTGAAATCCGAAATTTAAATGAGAAAGGTGGTGTCAAGTAGAAATTTTCGACATTTTGGGACTATCATGACCCACAGGGTTATTCAGTTTTCGTTGCAACATAAGAAAACCAGGCATGTTGCGTGGTAATATGAATAAGCGGGCACACGACGGCCGTCTATTCAAATTAAACGCAACATTACTGTACTTTGTGGCGCCGTGACGGACAACAGAAAATGCAACGATTCGGGGGGAACACTTCGAAACACGTCAGGAAAAATGTCCGATAATCTCCGGAGAATTTCTTCAGAAACTTCGGGGAAAATCTTGGATGGTTTTTAAGGAATTTCATTGGTATTGTTGAAAAAAAAATCTAATAATTTCCAAAGAATTTCTTCGGAAACGTTGGGGAAAATCTCCGATAAATTTTAAGGAATTTCATCGGAATTCGGGAAAAATCTCCGATAAATTTTGAAGGAATTTTTTCGGAACTCAGGAAAACCCCCGATAATTTTTAAGGAATTTCAATGGAAATTGTTGGGAAAAATCCCGATAATGTCCGAAGAATTTCATCGGAACCCTTTAGAAAAAATTTCCCTATAATTTCCAAAAAGTTGAGGAAGTTTTCCCGATAATTTTTGAAGCTTGTTATAGGAAATATTTGGGGGAATACTCTAATAAAAATTATCGGAAAATATTCACGAAGAGTCTAATGAACTTTTTTGGAAATCATTGGAAATTTTTCTTACAGATTTCTGATGAGATTCTTCGGAAATTATCGGAATTAGTTTCCAACAATTTCCGATAAAATTCCTTAGAATTTATCGGAGATTTTTCCCGAGTTCCCATAAAATTCCTTAAAATTTATTGGAGATTTTTTCCAACGTTTTCGAAGAAATTCATTGGAAACCATTGGAATTCTTTTCAACAATTTCCGATAAAATTCCTTAAACGTTATCGGAGATAGTTCCGGAGTTCCAATGAAATTCTTTAAAAATTATAAGAGATTTTCGCCGAGTATTTCCCAGAAATACTTCAAAAATTATCGAAAAGTTTTGTTGAAAAATTTTGATGAAATTTCTTGGAAATCATTGGAAATTTTTTCTAAAGATTTCCGATGAGATTCTTTGGACATTATAGGAATTTTTTCCAACAATTTCCAATGAAATTCCGAACCAATATTTTCCCCGAAGTTTCCAAAAAAATTCTTTGGAAATTCTTGGAATTTTTTCCTGACAAAATTCCGGTGAAATGCCTTAAAAATCAGTGGAGATTTTTCCGAGTGATATTCGGAATCAGTGACCTCGAAAACCCTCTTTTCGATAGTCTGTTTGCTAGGTCATGATACTTCAATTTTCGACGGATTTTGGTCATCTCTAGGCTCCTTACCCCCAAATTCGACGAATTTTGAAAATTTTTATTCATGGATTCATATTCTGGAAGAAGTTCCCTATTTAACGATATGCGTGAAGCCACTTTAATAATCTGCATCCAGAAGTCAAAAATTTGTGAATATGGAACCAATTATAGGTTGAAAATTTGGATTTTACAGCCCCAAACCGGGTTAAATCGTGTATACGGAATCCGTGACCCCGAAAACCCCTCTTTCCATCGTTTGTTTGCTAGGTTATAACGATTTGATTTTGGATGGATTTTGGTCATCTTTAGGCCCCTTGCCCCCCAAAATTGATGAATTTTGAAATTTTTTCACAGATTCGTATTTTGTAGGATATGCTCTTTCCAGCGATGTGTATAAAGGCGTACCTTTCTATTTACGATTCCGAAGTTGGTGGCCCGTTACAGCCTCCCATAAATGGGGGAGAAAATTTTTCAAGCCCTAGAGAAACTAGACCTTGCCGCAGGAAGATGGCAATTTGTCCGGCAAAGATCCGCCGATCAGTTCGGAAAAAAATGGGGGGGGGGGTAACTTTCGTGGAACACCCGGTATGCTCTACAGACGCAACATATTTATGATTCAGTTAAGGGCCGCAGTGAAGCAAATTTACTGACAGGGCGGAACATTAGAAATATTTCTTCTAATTGTTGAAACGAAAACATCGAACATTTTCTAATATTCCGAGTGCTAAAAAAACAATTTACAATGTGAGCGCGAATGTGCCAATAAAGCATTTGAACCCTGAAACTGCCATTTGCCAACTCTGAGAGATGATGAGTGTAGCTTGTCCCTTGGCCGCCCATGGTTACGGCCCTGATTAAACTCAAACATCAGAATGGGAAAGCTCAATTCTAAACCGTGCACTTTTTTCCTATCTTGTATTTGACTTACATGATATAACCCAGCTGATGCGTTTTTAGCTTGCTCTATTGATACCTAGTCGTAGAAAGCGTGAAAATGAGAGAAAGAACTCCGGGATTTTTCGGTAGGCAGGGACGTATCGAAGAGTATTTCTTGAGAGGGAAGGCAAGAATTCTGAAAGTCCCGACTAACTCAACTTGAAATTCCCAGGTATCGAAGCAAAAAAAAAACAACAACAAAATAGAACAAAAAAAAAAACTAAAGAAAAAACAAAAAGCTTTTGACATTTTGGATTTTTCCAACTTCTCAACTCAATTCCGAAGTATCAAAGCAATAAAAAATAATAATAATAATAATAATAACTAAAGCCTTTTGGCTTGTTGGATTTTTCCAACTCCGCCTGGCTGAAATTGTAAATTTGAACATTTTCCAACTGCTGAGTGAAAAATTCCTAAGCGGCGGTAGGGGGGTGTTAGCCCCTCCCACCCCCATTGGTACGTCCCTGTCGGGAGGCGAGTAGAAATACAAAAGACGAATGGAAACGTATAAGCTGGCGGAGATGAGGCTATATTTAGCCCGGAAATCAGCTGGGATCAGAACATTCAAGTTTTACATAGTAATCAATTGATAGTCCTTTATGATGATTACGTTTTAAGGAACATTTTTGTTGGCCATCCAAACGAGGAAGTCGGGCAGGCAATGGGGTTATCTTATTCTGATGTTTTGCTTTCTTTGCTTCATGCGAACTCTTGCTTGTCCCATGATGCTGATGTTGATGATGATGATGATGATGATTATGATGCTTCTGATGCTGATGATGATGATGATGATGATGTGTCTCTTTTAAATTTCCTTTCTCTGCTTCCAGCGCCTCCGTAACATCATGTGAAGCAGCAAGTTTTATTATGATGCGCAAAATTCTAGCTGCATTACTTCGTGTCCTTTTATCTGGCCATAAATAAGCATTACAAAATCAGATATGACATACACGATACGAGATAAATTAGATAAGTAGGTAAGTAGTAGCGTAAGTAGGGAATTGCAAGTCTTGAAGTCCCTCCCATCCCTGAAATATAGTTACATCACTCCATCTTATGTAGTTGAGTGGATCTGTGACAAAAAATAATTTCAAGTAACAAAGTTATAGTTACTTACACCGGTGAAAATCAGTCGAGGCAAAAATCGACTCTTTTGTCGACATTTAGAATGCATCACGTTTCCGACACGACATTATGATCGAATTTGACACTCATTTTCGACACAAAATTCGAACTATTGCGTCAACATCGAATTCGCTGTAGAATTCTATATAAAAGTTGATGTGGGCACGGTAACTTTACTTTTGATTCGAAGTCGAGTATCGAATTCGATCTGAAAGTCGTGGTGATCAGTGGCGTGCGGCGATTTTTCCAAGAGCGTAGAGGTGAAGTACAAATCGGAATAAAAGTATGAAACAAGCTACTACAAAACGGCATTGATGAAATTTCTCAAACTGTCGTATCCCTATGTAGGGTCATTCCATGTATTTTTTTTCTGTGACAAATAATGAACACATGGACGTCCTACCGAAGAGTTTTTCCTGAGGGGGGAGAGGGAGGGGGCAAAAATTGTGAAAGTCCCAACGGACTCAACTCAAAATTACCACAGTTATATCAAAGCAAAAAAAGAAAATATCCTTTTGACTTGTTAGACTTTTCCAACTGACTCAACTCAAAATTCCCAAGTATCAAAGCAAAAAAAAATCCTTTTGACTTGTTGGATTTCCTCAAAACCGCCTCTTTCCATTTGCTCTCACCCGAGCCCTGAAACCGTCCTTTCGAGCATTACCTCAGGGACATCGAGGAGCCTCTTAGGGCTGCCTTAGCCCTCTTCTCTTCTTGCCGGGAATCGGCCTTGGTCAACTGCGCTATCTTCCTGTCGAATACCCGTATCACTAGCCCCGTGGTTTATGACGGTGAGTTCAACGAGTACCGGCAGGCAGCGCCTTACACATTTACAGCTTTCAGATACTGGAGACCGATTACACACTTCTCGGAAGCCTCTGCTGTAAGTGGTTGTGACTCTTGTGTACGTTATAAGAATACGGTGTTAGAATGTGTGACGAGTTCTTTCTTGCATTACTGATAACGATGCCGGCGTTGGGAATCGAACCCGGTGCCTTCGGTGGAAGCCGAGTTCTTACCGCTACGCCACAGAGCCACTTCTCCCAAAACCGACTGATTGAAATTGTAAGTTTTCTCGCCTGCTGAGGGAAAAGTTCTTACAAGGGGGGAGAGTGGTCCTCTTATCGGTACGTCCCCGAATAGACATGACCAACAAAACAGTTTTCCACCATCTTCACAGCCAGTTAATCACAAAATGTTTTCATACTGAGATACGTGACTATATGTCTATTAAAACTTGAACCACCTCTCTTTTGCTCAGTTTTTAAAAATGTTCATTCTGGTTTAGGCTTCTCAGCATTAATAATTTCTAATTGTTCATTAAGAGTAAATCGCAAAAACTGTTTTTCAATAAGATCTCAAATACACATTTTGTGGGCCAAAAAAAAACAAAAAAAAAACAACAAAAAAACTGGAGAATTCAAACATAACGCGTTGACTAGTAAAAGAACATAATCTCGTTTCACTGTCAACCTAGACGTTCGTGTGTAGCCAACCCAAGCCGGAAGCGCTTCCAGAACGCAACCAAACGCACAGGTTTCGTCGCGTTGAACACGCTAGTGCGTTTTTGTGTTGGTAATTAACATGGAGGCGGAGCGTAAGTCATGCAATGTTATGTGCAGTATGGAAAAGAAGCGTTAGATCCGACGCATACCTTGCTGGCCTATACGAATATATGTACATGTACAAGGATTGCCAAACACCTAACAGTATACATCTCCCATGCATTTATTAAAGCGTAAGCGTCAGTACAGTAGTGATGTGTCGGTAGTTCATGTACTAGTTCATTTGAACTAAACATCACGTTGAACTAAACGACCGAGACCTGAACGTTTAAAGTACCTAGTTCACAGAATGAACTGAACTACCGAAATTGACCGAAACAAACTGAATGAAGAAAGTAACGAATGAGAACGAAACCGAAATGTGAAATGAACTGCGGAGAAGACCGTATGATCGACATCGATGTTCGGTGATCAGAATGATCAGATTACCGAGATTGAAATAGGATAATGAAGGGTGCGTGCCAACTCTCGCGCATACCTATATTCTTCTACCTTCACCTCCATTCACGCGTTCCAAGAGAAATGTTTACGTAGAACAGTATTTAAATTCCATGTTGTATGGGTCCTTTTTCTAGGGCGCGAAACCCATTTTAAGTAACTTTAATACAGATAACTTAAATAATGATCATAAAACCTGTAGGTAAATCAATATTAAACAAACAAAACACAAAAGAAATATTAAAAGAGCAAAAGATTACTACTGAAAAAGTTCTACCAAGCGGAAGACAGCACACAACAGGTTAAATCACCGTGCGGTGTAACTACTACTGCTTTGTAAATGTGTTGACAGATTATTCAGTGCGTTTCGGGCAGTTTGAACTAAATGACCTAAATGAACTAAACATTTTACCTAAACATTCTGAAGACCGAGACCGAATGAACTGGACATACTAGATGACCTGAAATTCCCATCACTACAGTACAGTCGGAAAATTTCAGGGTGAGCGGCGCTTACCTTGCTAGTCTAGAATGTACGCCACTGATACAAATAAATTATAATATCTCATGGTAATTTAGGTTAGCATGTAAAAATGAAACGTAGCCTGTGAAAACGAATTTTACGGCGCAAAAAAAATATTCAGCTTACGAAAAAATTTCCCCCTTGAGATTTTTTCACACAATTTTATCATACTGTGCGAGAAAATTGATTTCCTGTGTTTGATTTTCTGGCGGAAAACCGCATAGAGATTAGTGACGTACCTTGAAACATTTTTTATTTCTCTGTAACTAGCGCACCCTAGCCAAATTATGTTTGAAACTACTTTTTTTTTTTTTTTTTTTTGATAGAAAAACTATCTGGTCATAAAATGTTTATAACAGTAGCGTTGGATGTTATCAGTTGCGAGTAAAAAAGTTTTTTATACCACAATCTTTCTCAGTGTTAAAATTTTTCGTGATTTCAGTTTAAAAAAAAAAAAAAAAAGTTTCACAATATTTTTTTGTTTTTAGCATATTTAATTATATCATTCGAAAGGGTAAGATTTCACTTTCTTCTCATATACAGAGCTTATATGTTACAGTTGTTTGATTTGAATAGGGTTTTTAGGGTTTTTCCAGTACTCTATACTGCAGACTTATTCGCCTCTCCTGTTATCAAGTTGGTAGTGTATGATAACAGAATTTGATCCGCGAAATGGGCCCGAATGCAATGGATACTTGAAAACGTCGGAGATCAGAATTTTTAAAGAAAGTTTGGATTCTTTCGGCAACGCAAACGTTGCTGAATTGCGTTGCCGAAAGTGTAAGCCAAAAATTGAACTGTTATTTAATGAAATCGATGAGCATACGATAAGACCATGAGCAATGATCAAAAAACGAAAATTTCGAATTATACAGGGAACAGGGAATACTGATGAGGTATCATAAGGTAGATACTAGACGAGAGACGAAACTCAAAACTCACTGGCAGGACCACAATATTACGAAACTACTATAATGTCCTTATCATACACTACCAACTTTATGACAGGCCAGGCGAATAAGTATGCAATGTGGAGTACTGGAAAAGCCCTATTAAACTGAAATTTAAACGAGACAGTATCGCAAATTGGGACAAGATTTTGCTATGTAGGTACCTTGAAGCAGTTAAATAAAATTTGAAATGTAATTTTACAGGTGCCGCCTGTAAATAAAAAGTAGGGCTGTTAAAACTCGAAAAATTTTCTTATCGATTTTAATCGATGATTCAGTAATATTATATCTCTTAACTGAAGCCTGTAGCCCGCACTCCTGCAACCTGGTAAAATCCGGTATTGTGAACAGGCGCCAAATATAAACGAAAATGGGAAATCAGAGTTGAAATGCTGCAATGTTCTTACAAACTAGTTCTGGATGATGTGAGGTGGCGAAATGGAACATTGCATTCGCGATTTGCATTATTTGTAAGAAAGAAGTAAAATTAAATACGTTCTGAACTGGAAAAAAGAGAGAGAGAGAGAGAGAGAAAAAAAAGAGAGATAGAATGAGAACACATTCCAGCTAGACAACACAAGACTGAAGACTGAACTACGAACAGATAACTGATAACAGATCTAACTTCACACGGTCAGTCGGTCAGCCGTTTGGTTTTTTTTTGGTCTTCTCACTTCCATCTTTGAAGAGCAAGGAAACAGAACAGGGCTATTGGATACTGGACACAATCGTAGAATATAGGCTCCTTAATATGGGAAGTGTGAGACCATTTTTCCAGATTCTCTATTTCAATTTTCAATGTTATGCACAAAGGCAAATTGATAACTCGAGCATCCTTGTCGATAACAGATAAGAGACAAGCTTATCGATTTAAATCGATTTTAGATCGACTTTTTGACAGCCGGGATAAAAAGAAGTTGGAAGAAGCTACCTTGAATGTTGTACAGAAATAGCTATTTTTGTATCAAGTGCAGTAAAGTGAGTTATTTTCAAACGGGTATCAATGCCGTCGCAGGCCGCACGAGCTTTGCGTCTCGGCATTGATACGAGTTTGAAAATACTCACTATCGCACTCAATACGAATAATATTTTTCCTAAATACTGCAAAGTAAGCCGGGCATGCGCGGTGCGGTGCAATGTACTGGTGGTTGTTTTCTGCTAAACGCCGATAACTTTTCCCAATGAGTTTGAGAATCTTTCAATTTCTCCCACTCAAGTAAGGGTGGGGGCAGTTACCGCATGGGTGAGAAATGGTGTTTTCTCCCACTGGTTCAGGAGAAGTCAGTAGACTCCCCATTGTACCAAAATAATACTGCAGATGTGGCAATCTGTTAATAATTTTTTTATTTATTTTTTACATGGATATGCCAAATGGTTTGAGGCCCGCGAAAAATTCCGCAGAAAAACGTTACCATTCTGTGGTATTTGCGAATTCTTCTTCATGAGATTATTCGTTCTATCACGTTTCGACCGGCCAACGCGGAGAATGCCGATCGACGACGAGAATAGACGACTATGGAAGACACTGGAATGTGGGTAATGGCTGTATGTGCGTCAATGCGGTCGCCTGGACGACATATCCATATAAAAATGTCCCTCCATGCAGCGGTTGGACTCTCTCTTCTTTTTGTACATTAAAAAAATTTGGTCTTACATGTATAGAACTGAGTTCTACATGAACGCCTTATTCTCAAAAATTTGTTCTAAAGCAATAGATGGTATTCAATTTTCAGGGTCATATGGAAGCCACAATTTTTGCTTTTATAGCTTCGCTACTGTTAGTAAAAATAAGTACTAAACGACTACCAATAAGTTACCTTCAATTTTGTCATGTATATGCGCTGGGTTGGCTGGGTTTAATTTCTTTATCTTTATGAGATCAGGTAGTTTCTTCCAAATCGCCTTACTTAACGCATAAGGAGGGACGAGACTGAACCAGTAGCGTTTACTAGGTGATGCATGAGGTCCTGTTTAAAAATAAAATACGAGATGGTTGGATTAGAGAAGATTTGTAATTCGATTATATAAAAAAATTAATTTGTAATTGGCAAGACGTTTACAAATTCATTGTCGCCGCAATCTCAAATGAAGCACTTTGGAATGGATTAGTAGGTTTTTTATTCTCGAAAATATTGAATTAAAATGGCTCTTCATTGTTGAATATAAAACTAGTATTAGTTAGGGCTATAAAATAATTGGTAATGAGAATGAGCCGTTTTCTTACCTGTCACTGAAGCAGAGAAAAAATCATCAACGTTAACAATTTTCTTAGTGAAATATTTCAATATTTTTCTGTATACGTGAACATACGAATCTGCAAGAACGGAGCATAGGACCTTTAGAAATCCTGTTAGTTTGGCGTAGGCTCTTAATTAACCCAGAGCTAGCAGGCCTGCCTCATCATCAGTTTGTCATGGAGAAATTCAGTTTGAATTAAATATTATTAGTAACATTAAGACGTAAACATACGGATTATAATTTGAGCCTATTTTTTATGAAAGAAATAGAATCTAAACAGAAAGGTACTGGTGGATCCCTTTTCGAAAAGTTTTCCATTTTCACTGAAATCGCAATTTATGACGCAGAATTCTCTTAAAACCTTTATCTTAAATGATGCCCGCAGAGTATCACGTTCCTTGTACCAGTCTGCGAGCACTACGCTCTGCTAGTGCATTATTTTGCAAACGAGTCTGCAACCACGGGAGTGCATTTTCCTATCGGCTTCGCGGACTGCGTCGACATCCAGCGAACGTAGCGTTCAAAACAATGAGCGTGCCAAAAAATTTGGAGCGCAACGTGCACTGCGGAGCGTAGCGGATGACGACATTCTCATATCGATGCAGTTCGCGAAGCAGACATGAAAATGCTCTCCCGTGGTTGCAGACTCGTTTGCAAGATGATGCACTACCAGAGCGTAGTGCTCGCAGGCTGGTACAAGGAACGTGGTGCTCGTATGGGAATACAGGCTGATACAGGGAGTGACAGATAATCAAGAAAATGTATCTAGAATTAAAAGCGAAAATAATAACAGATGTGGAGAGAGAATATTTCGGAATAGAAAAAGGAGTGAAGCAAGGAGATCCCCTGTCCCCAGTCCTGTTCAATTGCGCCCTGGAAGAGATATTTAGAAAACAAGAAGGGGGATTAACATAAACGGAGAAAGACTATCGAATCTGAGATTTGCGGACGACGTGGTCCTACTGGCAAACTCGAAACAAGAGCTAATCGAAATGATAAACGAACTGAAGGAACGTGGCACAGAATCAGGACTGACAATGAACATTAAGAAAACAAAAATACTAGTAAGAGAAGGCCAGGAAAGAAATAATGAAGGAAACATTAAAACAACAGAACAGGCGACATAGGTACTTAGGACAACAAATAGCCTTCAGCAATCGTACAGAAAGAGAAGTAAACGCAAGAATTACGAAAACATGGAACAAATATTGGTCGTTAAAAGAAATGTTCAAGGGTCCAGTAACCATCACAAAAGTGAGATCTTCAACATGTGTATAATACCCACATCGACATACGGATGCCAAACATGGACATTAACCTCATGAATTATTAACAAATTACAAACAACACAGAACTCAATAGAACGGTCAATGCTAAACGTAAAAAAGAGGGACCACGTCAAAACAACGTTTTTAAAACAAAAACTAAACCACAACACGAACATAAAACATTACATTAGAAGACAGAAATGGAGATGGGCGGGCCATGTAGCTAGGGTAACAGACGACAGATGGATTTACAAGACAACTTTTTGGTTCCTGTCCCACCACAAGAAAAAGAGAGGCGACCAACTAGCTAGATGGGAGGACGGATTAAAAATATTTCTGAGGGGGGGGGATTTTTCAAAAAATTGCGGAAAATAGAATAGAATGGGAAAGGTTGCAGGAGACTTTTGCTCACTTTGGGCCGAGGATATGGAATAACTTATCGTAAGAAATAAGATATTATAAGAAATGTACAATTTTAGCTCAATAAAAGTTATTAGATTAGAATAGTCAATCTGATTACGTGTATGTCCATCTGGTGACTCCCAAGTATGCAGCCTTCGTTTTGGCAGTTCATAAAATGTATTCGTAACAAAAAAATCATTTTCAGCACAGAACTCTATAAGTCTCCCCCCTCTGTAATTACTTTCTCCCAGACCCATGTTGTCCAACAATATCCATGTAGCTTTGGCTATACCAACGTTGGCATTCCAATCACCCATTGCGACCGTTATTTCGTATTTTTTGGTTGTTTTCGTGAGGGTCTGAACCTGCTTGTAGAAGTTCTCTATCTCTTCGTCATTTTTGTCCGCCGCTGGAGCATGCTTGAATCAGATTCATAATTTGGTAGTTCGTTTCTCGCCGTATCATCATGCATCTATCGGAGAAAGGAATGAGCTCTGTCACTGCTGAGCAGTATTGCTACACCATCTCTATGCCTTGTGTCTCCTGAACCGGAGTAGTATAGTGTTGCTCTTTCGAGTCTCATAATGCCGTTGCCTGGACCAGCGCACCTCACTCATGCCGAGGATATCAACGTTCAACCTTGTTCTTTCTGCTTCCGCATTATACACCTTGCCCGCTAGGTACAGGCTGCGTACATTCCACGCGGCAATTCTCTTCTTCCTGTTCAGTACGCGTGTTACAGCCCTACGATGTTCGCTCTGACAAGGAGTCGGTGCAGTCCCCTCCCGGAAATCCGACCGGGGGACTATTTTACTTCCTGATTCTTTTACAGCGACCTTTGCCATGATGACTGTTGGGATGTTACGGCGGTGGTTTCCCCTTGCTTTCCGCCGGTTTTTCTGTTCGGGTTTACTCCCTTAGTCAAAGGGTTCCGGTTTTAAGGCACTGGAAACTCGCCTGCTCATCCACACATACTGTGTTTGGGTGGGATACTTTGCCCAAGGGATGAGGAGTTGGTGGTCTGCCAGTTGTTCCTGCAGTTTGTCCTTTTGACGGGATTTCTGCGAACTCATATTCGATAATTTAATTAAGTCGAGATAATTCACATTAGTCCTCGGAGAAACCACATTTTTGTTGCTTCTAGTCTAGTTATTGATATTTTCTTATTGGACCATGTCTCCAACTTGTACAATAGTACTGGTGTTATATAATGTTGAACAATCTTTGTTAGTAGGGAGAGGGATGTATTCTTCTGTATAAGAATGTTTTTCAGCCCGGGAAGGTATCTTCGGCAGTTCCACATCTAATTTTAACTTTCATCACAGTCCTAATTTGAGTTTATCAAGGACTCGAGATAATTGAATTTGGTAACTCTTTTCATTTGTTTTCCAGTCAGTTTGGTTTGGGGTTCTTACCACAACTATCTGATTTGTTTTCTTCAACATTTATTCTTACACCAAAACCTTATCCGACTTGTTTGAATTTTTGTAGTTATTTTCTGAAAATCTGTACTGCTGGGGGCTACTAACGCAGTGTCATCAGCGTATCTCGTATTGTATATTTTTTTGCCATTAAGTTTAATTTCTATGTTCTCAGAGTTTCTAAAGTTGAAGTTCGAATAATGGTCTAAGAGAACTGTAGTGGGCTTAGCAGCACTAGAGCGGCCTCTATCATTTTGCAGTTCCAGCTCTTATCTAGCACCTTCTCGTGGTAGAGCGTCAAGCCGAGCAACATCGTTGGAAGGCGTCCAAGCCAGGAGACAAGTGGGACTATTCACCTCCACTTGTGCTATAGGTCCCGATCTTCCGCAAAACAGCAATAGACTAGGAAATCAATCACATATTTGAAGCAATAGTCCCATCAAGTCGTATCCCTATAAGATGTGGTCCACCTTCCATTCCAATAGTCAAAACCAAGCACGGAAGGCAATGGAAAACCACGATACACATAATACTCCCTATAGGACACTCAATGTTCTGTTCTGTTGCAACATCTCATAATCTCATGGGATGCCTAATGCCCGAAAATATTTTAACAAATATTCCTTGTTGTCAAAGAAAAATTGGTACCAAATTCAAAACTATAGGAACTTAATTTTTCACTTATATCTCAAGACCAACTACGGATTTGAAAAGTCATGATAAAATACCTAAGATTTTGCAATTATAAAACTTTAACATACTGAGCTGTACAAAGTGTTCCGGTAGTGCAACGAAATCGACATTGGCCATCGATGTATCAGAAGGAAACAATGTTCTGAACGACTTTCCATCTTCTGTTTTCACACGGCGAACATTACTCCATTTAACGATTTCCCTTAAGACGGTATGTTTTCTGGATATTCTGTTTTTATTTCTTAGGTATTTCAAATCCATTATGAAATCCAAATCCAGCGCTGACATTATCTCAGCGGCTGTTGCAACTGTGCAAGCTGTAAGTTATACCAGACCAAACTCATTAGTTACTTTAACAGTTTGTAATTAAAGCTGTCAGAGGCATTCATAGTTATGTTTTATAGAGCCTTTGGTTATTCAAAGTCTGTTTTATGATAAGTATGATGAATATTCACTTAATGGTCGATGATCTTAATTGTATGATGGAATAAGACCTGGGTGAATTTATTTACCTTCAGCTAGCGCCTATTATCATTATTATTATTTTTTTTTTGGGGGGGGGGAGACGCCCAAATTATTGAATTTCCGGTTGTATCACAATTTTTCTTTGCTTTTACCCCATAGAAACTGGAGGGGTATAATGGATAATGTCAGTTCCGACTCCAAGTAGGCTAAAAAAAAAAAAGCGAAAATCGGCTCTCCTGTCGTTCACAGTTTTAACATTAATTTGTATTTTTCTGACATCCTGTGACTTAAACGATGATTATAAAAAAGTCGAACGTCTAGCCAATATGAAACAAACTCATTTATGAACTTATAGAATCAGGAATAATAATAGACAATAATTCTGAAGAGAAACATTCGACGCTACTACTGATAAACGGTGCATTCGTTTCGAAACTGACATTATCCATCGGGTGATGTTGGTTTGATTGCAACCCTACTTTTCCAAGGTCTCTAGCTTGGTCAATGTGTACGTTACAGAAATTCTTATGAATGTGGCGTGATGCCCGTGACGAGTACTAGGAATGCTCAGCAACTCATGTTACAGGAAAATTGGATAATGTCACTTGATTCCCACCTCGTCATATGTGCTGCTGTTTTCTGGAACTGCCCAAATTTTTTTGGAGGTGCCCAACAAATTTTTTTGTACAGCCCATTAGGAGGTGGTACTCGTTAGAATAGACGTTGCTTTCAGTGTACACCTATTGGTTTGTAAGGAGCAAGAATTAGGCAATAAGCGCTGTTGTGCTTCATGTACCCTATGGTCCATGGCAGTCACAGCCCTGTGAACAGGTGTGTACATTCAACATTTGATCATCCCGCCCTATATTTTGTACCATATCAATCCCTTTCTTATATTTTATTTTTATATCTTATTCAAGCCGAAGGTCGTCAACCTATAACTAACTTTCAAGCGAGATCGCGGATAAAATTCATAAAAACTGTGATCGAGGTACCTACTTTCGTGTTTGATTTCAAATTACTAAGCTTCTTAGAACCAACCTACCTTTGCGATTGAATTGTGGAAAAAAGAATCTACCCCACCCCGGATGCTCAGCTAGAAAGGGATATTTAAAGAGAATAAGTGAGCATAGTAGAAGTAAAACGAAAGATGAAGAGGAAAAATACGGAATAGGGAAATAAAAGAGGAAGAATGATGAAAATGGGAAATAAAAGAAGAAAGACAAACAGAATAGATGTTCAGTGAGACCCTCTTTATCGCGTAGGATTGAATCTTTGACTTTATAAGACTACCAGTAGATTGTAATTTATTGAATTTACCTTTGTTAGGTGCTGCCCACTGGACGAGTTTCAAAAAAGCTGAAAAATTTTGAAATATTAACGAACGTTCATGAACTATGAACTGAGAGTATGTGTATTCGTAGACTGTATTCTATTTAAATTCATCTCAAATATTAACATCTGTGAGGTCTTGGAATAGTAAGACATCCCTGAAACCGGGAGACGAGTTGAACTCATAATGGTACATGGGTTATTCTTCGTAAATGTTGATATTTTAGTCCCCAGCAGTTATCTCTGAAGATATTAATGATACGGCTTTTTTTTTCGTTGATAGATGTGACTTAACTTTCTTAAGTTTTCAGAAGAAAATTCGATCCGCTTTTAATGAGTCTAAATTGGAGGGAGTCAGCATGGCCAGCTTTGAAAACGGTCCCTCGATTTTTGGTCCATCGGCATGACTCTTTTTCAACCAATCACAGAACAGGCGTTCCAATATTTTTTCGTCGCAATTAATGATCAAATTGTATATTATTATCGCAGCAAACGACCCGCATAATCAAATCCCGTTTTTTCTTGTGACAGGACTCGTGCATTCGCATATTATTATATAATAGCCCAGTGAAGTAGTGTTTTGAAAGGGAAACAAATATAATCAAAGGTTTCTCTTTACGATTGTATAGGTACTGGTCTCCAAAATATGGGGTGGAAATGCACAACCCCTATCTCGAGTCAGTCCGCATCCACAGGGGCAACAACGTCCAAATTTCAGTTTTTTCCGCTTTATCTCGATAATAACGCCTGATATGAAAAAATATGAGGAGTAATAAATTATTCAACATAAAATTCCCCACAAAAATAGTTCTTTACATTTTCTTCCTAAAACGCATAGTTAATCTGTAATATAACGTTGAAGTTGGAGGTACCACCAAGTGAAGTGCTATGCGGTTGCATGTTTGGTAGCCGCGGAAGACACGTTTTGTGACGAATTTCGCTTTTTCTCACCCCCCCCCCCGATACATGTATTAACGACATTTGAAGACCATTTTTGCAATTCTGTTACTTTCCCTTTCATTGTATGCTACCACTCATGAATTCACACAAATTTAAAGAAAATTACACTAAATGAAAACAGCAGTGCATGTAGATTGAAAAATGTATGCTTTTGATAATGTTCGAAATACAGCACGCCCAAAAATTATGTTAATTAGTGTGTAATTCAAAACATAGGTCGTCAGTCGGACATCTCATATTTTGAAACGACTGCGGCATGCATTCGTAGTGGTTACAGCAGTTGTACACCTAATTTATAAATAATAACAAATTACAATGTTCCGCGGTGGGCGTAATAAGCCTTTTACAGAAAAATGTATAGGACATTTCTTGTAGAAAATTTTATGTAGAATTATTTTGTACTTTTTAATTTTTTCCCTTTCTTGCTTCATTTTCGAGATAA
The DNA here is from genome assembly GCA_031841125.1 of Acanthococcus lagerstroemiae. Taxonomy (NCBI): domain Eukaryota; kingdom Metazoa; phylum Arthropoda; class Insecta; order Hemiptera; family Eriococcidae; genus Acanthococcus; species Acanthococcus lagerstroemiae. The sequence continues at coordinate 32,964,405 of CM063108.1, read as the reverse complement.
CGCGGGAAAACTGCATTTTGGACGTTGTTGCCCCCTGTGGATGCGGACTGACTCGCGGTAGGGATTGTGCATTTTCACCCCATATTTTGGAGACCAGTACCTATACAATCGTAAAGAGAAACCTTTGATTACATTTTTTTCCTTTCTGACCTTTTTTTTGACACAACTCCACTGGACTATAAAATTAAGAGTTACCTGCGGCATGGTCATCTTTATACAACGATAGACGTTCATCGTGCAAAAATAATTACGTCGAATTAATGGGTTAGTATGCCTGTATCAATTCTCCATATAGTATTTTGTTTTAGGATCTACTAATCGACGGCAGAGCACTTTTTGTTCCCTATTGTCTTACAGCATGGACTTTTTCTTGTGTCCTTCGGTATGGCGTTCATAATTTTAATTGCTATGCCAAAATACAAAATCCCCTCACTGTCGGCCCAATCTTACCAATATGTTATACAGAACGCCTCTTAACGACTCCCATAAGAAAATTCAAATATCCCGTACTTTCCTACATGAAAAAACAAACCTCAGATATCAACATTTTTGAAGAATGACCCGTAAGAAAAATGAAAGTTGTAATGATTCATAAAATAAAACCTATAAAAGACTGGGCTTTGAGAAATTGAAAAATGGGATTCCACGTTTCACTGTTTTATGATCCCCTAGGTTGGTAATAATCGTTAAAAAGATTCCAGAAAATTTTTCAAGAATAACTTAAATTCAAAATACAGGCAGCTGTAATAATAAGTCTCATGTGCTGTACGAATCAAAATATTTAAATCTTCTCTCTGAAATGAAACAGAAAAATTCAAAACCTGGTTTACACAAGTTACATTTACTCAAATTAGATCTCCAATACAAACAACAACATCATCATAATTGTCAGCTTCCTCCATCTCACGGATGCTTTTGTTTATAAAGCTAATGTTGCAGCTGAGTCCATTGAAAAAAAATCGCTTTCTATATTGTGTACAGCTTTTCGTCTCACTGTTTCAACTGCCTCAAAGTTACCAGCTGACCCCTATTTGTGTTGATGAGTCTACTGTTCCAATCATCTCATAGTTCTCAGCTAACCTCTACATGTGCTGATGTATTTGAGGCCAATACTCAAATTATGTGAGAAACCATTTTAAAGAAATTTTAGTCTCGAGTTAGTGAGGTCGGACCGAGGGAGAACGTACAGGGGTACATCTCATTTACCGAAAAAATTAGGGAGTACAGAGTATAATTTGTATCCCCAAAAACTAAAAAAAAAAAATATTGAAAACCTATTGATTATGCTGATGAAAAGGCACTTTGAGAGAGTTCAAACGAGACTCGAAAAGTTTTTGGAAATTCACAATATTTTTTCTACGTTACCTTCAATGTTTAGACAACTGTTCATTTTGCTTGTCGACGTAAATTAAAAACTTTTGTTCTCTCATTTAAAAAAAAAAAAAAGGCTGGCGCACTGTTCTCAGAGGGTACATTTTTGTTCGCAACATTCTCTTCTGTAGCTAATACGTATAAACAGAGTACGCCATGTGAAAAATCTAGTTAATTTTTAAATCCTGGTTGGAGAGTACGGTCCACTCGAGTATTCATGCCAAAAATAGTTTATCTACTTGGTGTTTTCCTGATTCATTTCTTTATTGACTGGATCAGTGACGTCTTCGTAATTTTTATTAGACTCTGTAAAAATTAGAAGATTTTGTAGCTCTGCTGAAAATCGTTCTCAGAACAAACTCCTTACCTCGGCCGCGCATGCCCTGGGGTGAGTTTCCGGCAAATGTAAAAACTTTTCACAGGCTGTGATTCGAGTGTAAGTGGGGTAACTAAAATTTTGTATCTTGACAATATAAACTTCAGAGTTATATTCATAAAGTGCTGGTATTATGAGTAATGTTGTAAGTTGTTACTAAAAAGGAGGGTGGCGATTTGAAATTCGAAAAAATTCTCGTCGTGATATGCGGGCCGTTCTCCAGAAACTGAAAATATTAAAATACATAGTTCTTCTCTTTGGTTAATTTTTTCCTCACTGCTTAGTATGTATGAGTAGGGAATACTCAGCAAGTGTACAGAGCAGAAGCATAAAAATTTAGGGAATGGGAACGATTTTTGTCCACGTCGATAGATATCATGTCCATGGCGAAAGCACTGATATGCACAACGACGAACAAAACAGTTTTAAGAATTTCTTTTGAAAATCGTGCTATCACACGCACCATTAATGACTACGATCTGGCACTGGATCGTGTTTAGGGATCAAAACTGTACCAGTATTGCAATTTATTCTGCTGAAAAATGTTTAAGGGACATATCTTTGAATCAGTCAATGATGGACCACGAAAATGGACTGGAAGTCCTGGTAACAGAAATTTACCCCATCCCTCCTAGAAATGTGAAGTCGCGAACAGCAAATTGAACTACTTAACATGTACTTCCAATCTTTCTGAATAATAATACCACTTTATTGAGAGAAAAACAACTTGAAACAAAAATTGTAAAAATATAACAGGTACTGAGACACAGCCCCGTAGAGAGAAAAAGAGCGCCTGGGAGAATTTCCACAGGCCCCCCTCCTTTCAGTTCAATTTGTTCTTTTGTTATATTGGAAAAAATTATAAGCTACGAGATAAGAGATTTCTTTTCATGGTGTAAGGAGTGATTGCTGATTTGATGTACAGTATGACTGAAATTCAGGCCTTATAAAAATATCGGGCCCCCTTAAAAGTTCGGGCCCGGGCTATTTCTCCCCTTCTCCCCAGTTTCTGGAGAATGACCCATATAGGTAGGCGCCATGGCTTTATCATATTAATTAGTTTAAACTTATTACGCACCCGCAGCTTGTGAACCCCTAATTTCAGAGAGAAACCCGGCTCGTAGTCCAACCGTCATCGCTGGCAACTAGCCACACGGAGGGTTGTGCTTTACACCTCACAGAGTACATCAAAACCTAGTGAAAGCGGCCACGGTCAGGCTATATAAACTCGAACCGATGGTCGTTCGAGAGTCATACTTCTCGTCAAGTCGAGGCTCTAATACAGTCTGGTTTGGTATTCGGATTGGCAGCGCGAAGGAGTCGCTCTGCGTGCTACATCCAGGCGTTCGGTGCAACGTTGCGGATATTCGAACCGAGAATTTTCGATACGCTCCCGTCGCAGCATCCAGGTGTCTGGTGCTCCGGAACCGAACCGAAGGGGGTTGCATTCGGCTTCGATATACTCCTCTATGTGTTGCATCCAGGTGTGTCTGGTGTACCGTCGCGAACATTCGAACCGGCAATCTCAGATACTCTCCCGTCACAGCATTCAGGTGTCTGGAGCTCCGGGACAGAATCGTCGCGACGCCCACGACCTTTGAACTAGCAAGGGCTAACTAAGCCTCATCGTAAAGTCGTCCCCGTCCCCGTGTTATTCGTTTGCACTTACTACAGTTGAGAAAGTCTAAGCACTGTTGTTCGTGTACATACTAAGTTAAGTGGAAGTCTTAATACAGTTTATTACTTCAACCCTGGCGTTATCATTCCTCCGGCGCTGATGAACATCAATCCTCAACTGCAATGCCTTACAACCTCCGCTCGAGGAAATCAGACGTAACACCAAGAAGTTTGCTTAAAGCAACCACTGCAATCTCCCCCCCCTCCGCCCGCGTAACAGTGGCCTCCCCGCGAACTTCCGCCGGTGTAATAAGCTGTTGATTGTTAACTAAAACATAATCAACTTACGGTACGCCCTCGACCTCTGTGTTACCGTTCGACCAAAATCTGAAATAATATATATGAAAGGGATAGTCAGAGATTGGCATGTGACCAGCACGGGGCAAGCCCTCAAAATTTTAAGACGAGTATACATTCGGTCAGTGGCGTAGCCATGGGGGGGGGATTAGAGGGATGAAGTACCCGATACACTTCCTGAAGAGGATTTTTAATAATGCTGGTTAGGACGTTCTTATTGTTCATAAGTTTCGCACCAATGATAGTCGTACTAAAAAATTTGTTTCCAAAGGGACTGAAAACTGCCTCAAATTTCGTAACTCAATCCGAGGTCATTAACTTGTGTTGCCTTGACCTTGAAATTATGTGTAATATCGAGATCTTACAAAAAACTGCGAATATCTCGAGCAGTTATCCAAAAAAATATTCGATTAGGACCAAAATGCATATAACATAAAATGTTTCTTGTTGAATTTCCTATAGAAAGTATCGGATACAACTTTTCTCTAAAAGGCATATTTACTGAGATAATCGCAAAAATGTGTGAAAGTTTCAAGGAACGTGGATTTTGTTATTTTTTCTTTCATAACCGATCTTCACACGCTAAATCGTAGTTATCTAAACAAATATTCAGTTTAGGACCGAAATGCTGAAAACAAATGTTCCTCGTTAAATTTTCTGTAAAAAAGATTCTATACAACTTTTCTTTAGAAAACATATTTATCGGGAATTTTCGAAAACCAGTTCTTTTTTAAAAAATTATTTTACGGCTGAAATATCTATTAATGTTGGGTAACGCACACTACAATATAACTTCAGCCTTTGTCTACTGAGGCAAGCTCCCCAGTTTGCCCCCTCCCCACCTGGTTACATCCATGACAGTTTGTTGAGTATCTACTGGTGTTGTGGGACGTATGGCGATGCACGCATGCCAAAGTGGCCCCTGAGACACCGCACCCCCGGCACCGGAAACTACCCTTTCGGGCATCGCATCAGTACCGAGGGGAACGCTTTGGGGCCGGGCCCGAGCCCCCATTTCTCCTGGCCGGAACGGTGCGCGCGTCCTGCCAGGGCCACCACGGGGTTCCCTACTGACCGAAATCCGCGCTTCCAGAGCACTCGCCTGGAAATTTCAGGTCCCCCGCAGCCGGACGCGCTGCCTCTTCCTCTTCACTCACTCGTCGTGTGAGACTTTCCCGATTGAAGCTCCAGCCCTTGCACTCCGGGCGAGTTCTGCTCCAGCCCTGGTGCAACGGGCGAGCTTCGCTGGATGGTATCCGCCGCCGCAGTAGCAGCAGCAACATCCGCTTCTCCTCCTTGCGTCCTTTGTCTCGACCACTCAGCCTCCATCTTCCGTCGCATGATGGCCGAAACGAAACCCGACACCCGGTTCCAACCGCTTCGGCTCCTCAACAGCTCCGAGACCAGGGTGTCCGGTGCAAGACGGTCGATCACGCCGTCTCCGGGATCGATCGTGACCGCCCCGCGCCTCTCCTCATCCCAGGCGTCGCACTCGAACAGCGTATGCCACGGCGTGTCCTCCTCTCCGCTTGCACAATGGGTGCACTCGGCGCTCCCCGCCAAACCCATCCGGTGCAGGTACGAGCCGAAACAACCGTGTCCGCTCAAGACCTGGGTCAGGTGGAAGTTCAGGCTTGCGTGCTTCCTGCCTAACCACAGGTCGAGCTCACCGATCAGCTCCCGGGTCCACTCGCCTTCGAAGACTGGGCGAGCCTCTCCGTCCATCGCTGAAGCGTGGTCAGCTGAATGCCACGCTTCGCCCGGCGTGCCTCCTGCCGCGTTCTCGCCTTCTTCTGCGCCTTGTAGGACTGCGCCAACTCGTCTACCTTCAGCTCGATGGGTGGAAGGCGCGCCAGCACGCCTACCGCCTCCGTTGACACGGTGCGATACGCGCTAACGCACCTTAGCGCGACTCTCCGCTGTACCTTCTCCAGCTCCACTCTCCGGTACGGGATCTGGACGGCGTCCGCGAATACCGGTGCGCCGTACGTCAGGACCGACAGCACGACGTTCGCGTACAGCCTCCGTTTCTGCTCCCGCGGGCCGCCCAGGTTCGCCATCAGTCGCGACAGCTGCCCGGCGACCCGGTCCGCCTTCTCCGCCGCTCTCCGGAAGTGCTCGCGGAACGACAGCTTCCCGTCGAACCACAGCCCCAGGTACTTCAGCGCCGGGCGTGGCGCGATCCTCTCGCCTTTCAGCACGAACGTCGGTTGTTCGTACTTGCGGCGCGTCGTGAAGAGAACTGCCTCCGTCTTCTGCACCGCCAAGCACAATCCCGCGGACTCGATCCATCCGGTCAGCAGCTTCAACGCCCGGTTGACTTTGGTCGCGACCTCCGCTGTTGTCGCGGCTTGGCACACCACCAGCGTGTCATCGGCATAACAGATGAGTTTCACGCCTGGTGGGACCGCCAGCCGCAGCAACCCGTTGAAGGCGACGTTCCACAGGATGGGTCCAAGGACCGACCCCTGAGGGACGCCGCACGTCATCGCCCTCGTGACTGGTCCTGTCGCCGACTCCATCTCGATCCGACGCCCGCAGAAATAACTCCGGATAATCCGCACGAGGTAGCCCGGCATCCGCGCCTCCTCCAACGCCGACACCACACATGAGTACGGTATCGAGTTGAAGGCATTGCGAATGTCGAGACTGACCGCCGCACAGAACTCTCCGTCGCGTATCGCCTTTGCCGCCATAGCCTTCAGCCTGAGTGCTGCATCCGCTGTCGAACGGCCGGTCCTGAAGCCGTACTGGCTGTTCGAGATCGTCCTCCGCCTCTCCAGGTGCGCCTCCAGCCTATCTACAATCGTCCGCTCGAACACCTTCCCCACGGTGTCGAGCAAGCAGATTGGCCGGTATGAAGATGGCTGCCCGTCTGGCTTCCCTGGCTTCTTGATGAGGGCAAGCCGCGCCGCCTTCCATCGGTCCGGAAACGTCCCCTCCTGCAGCGCGCGGTTAAACACGTTGGTCAGGAGGGACGGCTCCACCCGATGCACGGACTCCCACACAACGTTCGGGATCATATCAGGCCCTGGTGCCTTCCGCTTCTTCGTCCGGATCCGCTCGATGGCACTGTCCACTTCGCCGGTGCTCAGTGGACAGAACTCCTCCGTGGCCTCTCCAGATGACGATGCCGGTAGTGGTGGGCGCTGCGGGAACAGCTCCTCCACCACCTTCTGCAGCACTCCCGGCTCCATGCGGCTCGTTACCGACGGCCCCCCGGCCCTCCGCATCACAACGTGATACGGCTTGCCGAAGGGGTCGCGGTCCGCCTCCTGTCGCAGCTCCTCCCACGCCGTCTTCTTACTTTGCCGGATGGCCGCCTTGAGGGCTCGGCGCGCCTGCTGGTACCGCTGCGAGGCTTCACCCGTCCCTCCGTCATCTCGTCCTATCCGCTGATAGCGGCGACGGAGGCGGTTACATTCCTTCCGCAGCTCGGCAATCTCATCGGTCCACCAGTACACTGGGGGTCGCGCACGTGGCGGACCGACGCGGGGCATTGCGCTATCGCAGGCCGCTGCCACCGTCCTGATGACGTCCTCGGCGGCGGCCTCGGCGCTCCTTTCTGCGGCCCCGTGCTCTCCCTTTTCCCAGGTGAGAGCCAGGAAGCTCGCCTCTAACCGATTGGCGTCTAGCTTCCGGATTGCCCATCTTCCCGGCTTCTTCTCCTTTGGTACAGCGACGGTCATTACTAGTAGATAGACCACGGATTATGTATGTATGTATATCAAAAACAGTCAACAATCTGCGCATAAGATATAACGTAGTGCTCTTAAGGAACAGTCATGTGTTCTCAAAATACAGAGTCATTTTTTATGGGCAAGTCACTGTTTCCTATTGTTGATATACATTATCTCAAGTCCACCATACCAAGTCTTCGATGGAATCTTAGAATGTTCACAACTCAATAAGTTTGCTAACCCTGGATCGCAAAATTTAGTTTTCTTCAATCATTGAATTTGGAATTAGTTATGGTGTGGTGGGACAGTTGGCGATGCACGCATGCCTAACTAACCTCCAAGACATCGCATCCCGGCCCCCGAAACTCCCCTTTTGAATATCGCATCAGCGGCCAGAGGGACTCTTTGAGGCCGGCCCGAGCTCCCATTTCGCCGTGCTGCTTCCGGTGCGCACGTCCTGCAAGGACCACCATGGGATTCTCTACTGACCGAGGTTCACGCTCCCTGAGCACTAGCCCGAAAATTTCAGGTCCTCCACAGCCGGACGTGCTTCCTACTCACCCCTCCTCGTCTTGGTACGTGTGGCGATGCAGGCAGGTGGTGAGGGCAGGGGAGCCCTGCCAGGAATATTTCGAAGCCAGTCGGTAACTGTCGCAATAGTGCTGTCGATCTTCGTAGAGACAGCGCTAGCACCCAATGATGTTCGCAGTGGAGTGCCGGGGAACTGTTATGCATGATGACGGTCAGCAATGATCAGATCTCCTCAGCGCGGACTACGGGAAGACACCAACCTTTCCGGTCAATAGCTCATGGATACCTAGTTAACGTTTCAATTTTAGGCTCTTCCGCGAACTTTTCATCACTAGGGTCAGACCAACAGTCCTACCTCTTGCAAATACAAACTTATAATAATCGTAAACACTTCTGCCTGTGTCCATCTTCACCTCCTGAACGATGAGATGAAGAAAAACATGTGCAGAAGTGGTTATGTTGCTCATGCAAGTAAGAAAACCTCAGTACTTGAAAAGTGTCAGTTTTCGCTAAGGACACTATAGTATAAAAATTAGTACCTACTTATGTTTTTTCACTTGCACGTGCAACGTAACCACTTCTGCACATGTTTTTCTTCATCTCATCTTTCAAGGGGTGATGATGGACACATGCAAATGTGTTTGCGATTGTTAAAGGCTTGTATTTGCGAGAGGTAGGACTGTAGGTCCGACCCTAGTGGAAACGTTTGCGGAAGAGCCTAAAATTGAAACGTTAAATAGACATCCATGAGCCATAATTAATTCCAATGTTTTTATTGAGTCTTGAGCATTCTAAGATTCCGTTGAAGACTTGATATGGTGGACTTGAGATGATGTACAATCAGCAATAGAAAACAGCGATTTGCCCATAGAAAATGACACTGAATTCTGAGAACATTTGACTGTTCCTTAAGAGGACAATGTTATATCTTATGCGCAATGCTGACTATTGTTGATATACGCACATAATCCGAGGTCTACTCTATAGTAGGTACCCAACAAACTGTCCCGGGCGTAGCCAGGGGGGGGGCAAAAACCTATGTTTTTGAAAATTCCACGCATTTTTGCGATTATCTCGATAAATATGTTTTCTAATGAAAAGTTGTACAGAATCTTTTTAACAAAAAATGTAACACGGAACATTTTATGTTACTTGCATCTTGGTCCTAAAGTGAATATTATTTTTAGATAACTGCGATTTAGCTGGTAAAGATTGGTTATGAAAGAAAAGATAACAAAAGCCACATTCCTCGAAACTTTCACGCATTTTTGCGATTATCTCGGTAAATATACGTTTTAAAGAAAAGTTGTGCGGGATTTTTTTATAGAAAATTCAACAAGGAACATTTTATGTTACATGCATTTCGGTCTTGTAGTTGATATGTTCCGAGATATTCGCGGTTTTTTTGTAAAATCTCAGTGTTACACATAAATTTAAGGTCAAAGTGACACGAGTTAATGACCTCAGATTGAGCTCACATTTTGTATGGCGAGTTTCTAGGTCCGTTGGAACCAATTTCAGTGCGACCCTAATCAATTGGCGAAAACTTGTAAAATAAGGGACACCCTAATGCTGGCAGTATATCACATTAAATGCGCGAAATGAAATTTAAATTCAGATGCATAACTTAAGTTGAAAAGCACAACATACTGATACGTCAATGTAAGAACATACAATTATTATTAGGTGTACACCTCCCCCCCCCGCTCCCCCCAAAAAAATCTTGGCTACGCCACTGTATTCTGTAACTGTTTCTATTAAATTAACTATATTATTAGTCTGAACCCAACTTCAGGAGTGGGGTTAGCATAAACATCAGGTGCTTGAATAACAAACTAACCGAAAGCTGTTTCTTTAAGAAGTGAGAACGTGAACCAGTGCATGTACAGAAAGAGTTCACGACACATGCTAGCACGCTCTTGATATTCATCACACGCATGAGGATGAAGATTACAGTATGCTTGTGTTTCAGCCATGGCAGCTAAATTAGAGATAATGAAATGAGAAATAGTACAGACTTACATGTATATGAGGATTTTTTTTTCTGCAACTGGCATGTAACACTGGCAATTAGGTCATCACCTTATAATTTAGAAATGACGGTGTTTCCTAGTCGCTAATATGCAAAAATGATCAATTTGCAAAAATTCAAATGACAAAGCATATTTTGTTTTTCCTTTTTTTTTTTTGCTACTCGGTCACTCTTTATATAATATTTAGAATTCGGATCCATTTATCACGCCTGGAAGTTGCTTATAGTACTTTTCGGTTGTATTTAAAATAACGTGACATTTATAGATTGATGATTTGGCGATCCTTAAATTTAACAATTTTTCGCTAACAGTAGTTTTTGAGCAAAATCAAATTCCATTTCAAACATTGTATCCCTCCTGACGCTTGTGTTCGCTGATTTTTATTTATTTTTTATTTTCCAGATTGCACTTTTTCTTCCAGCATCTCTCGTTATCGAAATTGATTTTATGATAATTTATTGAATGAATATATGGTCGATTGATTCATATTCCCTTCTCTTGTGAGTTATGAGCACCTCTACGCTCCCCTACGAAAGGGGAGTAGAGTGTATACTAACTTAATGACACGGTGACAGTAGGCAAATTGCCCTAAAAGCAATTTGATAATGTATTTTGAAGCTCTCGATGTATATAAAAACATAGATTTCTAATTTGTTCTATAAATTTACGTACCTGCTCGTCGGTGACAGATCTCGCAAACTTTAAAGTTAACTGTCGCCAAAAAAGCTTGGTAAGTGACATAGGCCTTAGCGAAGGGTTCAATAGGAGTATACTCATCCTGATATGGCGTTTGTGCTGTAACTATTATTGAACTGGATTAATTCGTAATTCACATGCTTCTGTGCTGACGGCAGTATTATCTATTAATTTTTTCCCCTTCCACTATCCTGTAAAATTTCTGATTATTGCAAATTTTATCTCAGAGCTGGGTATTAATTAGGCTGAGATGAAGAAGACCTTTAAACATTCGGATATCCTTCCTATTTTCTGTATTGATCTCAAACAGAGCTTAAATCTGCATACCGTTATACGTGCAAAAGACGAGTGGAAAATTTCATGGAAAAGCTAATGTTTTCTCATAGACCAAGCAGTCGGCTTACCATATGTGAAACTGAAAAGTCTTATTTTTATTGAAGTAAATTTTTCAGTATTTTCTGCATAATAATAAAACGATTTTGTATGCAACTTTGAAATTTTTCCAAATGTGTTCACTATACTAAACTCGAAGCCAGATGAAATTACAGTTGATTATGACTACACCTTATATTACCTGAGAAACTAATCGACCTAGAGCAACGCTAATGCCAAATTTAGAGTCAGCATATTCAAATTAGTAAGAACATTTATACCTTTCTTCTCTGTAGAACCTATAGTTTTTCAAATTCTATTAATAGTGTTGCAAAAACATTTCAAGACTTCTGAGTTCTGAGAAAATAAATATTATAATTATATTTTTTGATAAAATCTTGCACATATTAACTATACTTTAAAATACGCGAGTTTTAAGCACTATGTGAGATTTATATTAAATTTATGTGCAGGCCATTATCGTTCCACGTTAATAAGTACTCCTATGTTAATTATTGTCCATACTTTTGAAACTTAGGGTGCACTGCTTTTCTCCGGTTTTACTTTGTACCCTTTAAAAGATCTGTAACATTCTCAGACTTCTTCATTATATAGGTAAATCTCATGGATTTTCCATAAGTAAAAATTTTTATGATGCCACTTTGCCAAAATGTCCATAGATATCATAGAACAACAGGTAAGACGGTCTTCATATCAACTGTGATCAAATTCCAAAGATTTAAACTAAAAAATTGTTACTGAATTCAGAAACTGAATTTTTGGGAAATATTTAAAATAGGAACACAGAATAGCTAAATTAAAAAAATCAAACGAAACAGAATGTAAATTTACAAACACTAGAAGATTATTCAACTCTTTGTAATTGATTCCTTTTGCTTATGCCGGAAATGTACTTCAAATGTTCCTCTTGCCTGCAGTTCTCTCATAAAATGTCTTATGAAATTACAAGAAACTATTTGAACACCATTTTATGGGCCAAAAGAAAGTATATCAGAATTTCAAAACCGGATTCAGAATCAGAATACAAAATTACTATCTAGAAACATATTATTCTTTATTTTTGAATTTGCAGTGTGTGAATTTTAGAATTTTTTCTCGTTTCAAGATGTACCTATACTAGGAACTTTCAAACTTCAAATGGGAAGGCACCATAGGCGTAAATGGAGGAAGGCTAGGAAAAATCTTCGACAAGCCCGTTACAGAGGGAACTTAAGGGAGGGAAATAATCTGCAGCATTATTTTGAGAGCCCCTCTCCTCCCCATTCCATATCGATTATTTGCGCTTATGGAAAGCAAGGGTGAAGATTTTTGTACTGTCTATTGCAAATGCCTCGTCAGATTTTCGCACAATCTGAATTGGAGCGTCCAACAACATTCAAATTTCGAACTTAAGAAGGGCAAAATTCATTTGACTTCGAAAATTGAGCCAGGTATTAATGGATCTAGAGATTTGAAATAATCTGTCAGAATGTAGGCTCTTAAACCGAGATTTTGAGTGGAGTCACTGCATTTTGAAGCTGATATGAGGTCATTTAATTCATCTAATAAGATATTCAAAGCTTTCTTTCAAACATCTTGCTAGTAGATCTTTTGAAAAGAAATGATCTCATTCAAAAAATTTGTTCTTTGTACTAGAATAGAATTCTATCTTTCTATAAATTAAAAACCAAAACTCCTCCTCCCCCTCCTGGAAAAAACTCCAAGGAGGCTGATATCGAAATTCCGGCCTTCGTCTAAGACATAACAGACATAATAAGAAATGAAAAGACATATAATGACATAATTACCCATACTGCGGGTTGCCTACCTAAAAATCAGAAAAATTGCAAGGGCAGATCAGCTACTTTCAAGGACATAATCAGTTTTAACATAAAAAATCTCCAAGTTTTATGACATAACCGACACAATATAAAAAGACGTATAATGACATAATTACCCATAATCTCCAAGATCTCAAGTTGCTGCGGGTTGCCTACCCTGCCCCTCAATTGCTCAATTTTACAGGGGTAGCCTACCCTCAGGAGGGGGTTCATGGTTGAGGAGGGAGTTCCAGAAGGGTGAGGAGGGCCCCTGTGGGGGCGTGGGCTGTGGACGGAGATGGTGGCCCTTGGTGGGGCGGGGGTTAAGATGAGTAAGAAGACCAGGGAGAGAAATGGCCGTGGTGCGGGAGGGGCTAGTGGCAGGGTGGGGGTCTTGAGGGTTAAGGGCTCTTGGGGGGGGAAGAGTGGTCATGGTTGTGAGTGCTCCTGGGTGGATGGCCAGGGATCTTCAAGGGGGTTGGAGGACCATAGTGAGGACAAGGGTTGTGAAGGGAGATAGAGCCCAGGGGGTAGTGGTGGGTGAGGGGTCCTCATGGCGGAGGAAATCCTTCGTAGGAGAGGGTGGTTATGGGGTGGGCATTGAAGCCTCTGGTAGGAGATTATGACCGTTGTGGGGGAGGAGTTTGTGGCTGAGGAGGGCTGCGACTATTGAAGTGTGACCGTGGAGGCAGAGAGCGACTGTGGTGAATGAGGGCGTCGTGATGAAAGAGGAGGCTCGTGATGAAGAAAGGATGGAAGGGGGTTCATGGTGGAAGATTGAGGACCGCTGATAGAGGGGGAGCAAAAGAAGCGTAAAGCAAGTCTCAACTCAAGAACAAAAGTATTAGACCAAACACCGAGGCCTGAGATGGTCGGATGAGGCGCGAAGCGAGTGACGGCGGGGGGTTGGGCCGCAAAGCGGCCAGGGGGCGAAGCCCCCTAGTATAAAATAAAAGATAGTAATGGCATGTATGGGGTTCAAGGGGATTCAAAAGTGGGGCTGTCAGAGGTTTACTGATGAAATGATGTCCTCCACTCACTAGTAAGCGGATGTAAGTCGCGTGATAAGCTATTTTGGTGGTTGCATGCCAATTATAATAATAGCTTGTTCAATTTTCGAAGAGTGCAGTCACTTTTGTCCGTTTGAAGTTCGAAATCTGGATTTTAGAGCTCTCAATCGAGTCCTTGTCGAACATCGACAAAATGCTCGAAAACAGATCTTCAACAATCCTCAGTTCGGTTATTTCTTCAGTGCTCTCTGTTCGAAATTCGGAAGTTAACGGTAATCGTGATGGTCTTATAAATAAGCGCAAATAGCCGACCTGCAGTAGTTGGGAAGGAATGTGAGGGAGAGCGGTCGGATGATTCTATGTAGAAGAATAAGCTCCAACGGATGGCTATCTTGAGGGGATATAATTCTAGTCGTGGAAAATAAGCATAATTTTGGCTTCTGAAGATAATTTAGTGTTTCGTACTGACAGGATTTCGGCCGTATTGAAAATTATATGGTGGCGTATATTCAGAAAATTCTAAATATTTTATCATCACTTTGTCACCTGAATGCTTGAAGTAGGCGTAATGCTGGAAGAATTCTTCTAGTGGAATTCCTTCGTACACATTTGACATCCTTTTGACATAATCTAAGCAACAAGAATGTTGTTATTATGATCAAGCTATTCTTCTTGAAATAAGACTTGTTTATAAAGTGAGAATATTCTAAATATTTCGTTCATTTAGCACATTACTGCTTTCCGTAGTAGATTTAGGCAGAGCGGGTCCCGGGTGAATTTAATTTCCTGCTTAAAATGTTTCGTGTAACTTTAGGCCCAAAATAGCGTTTTTCAATTAATATATCGGTTTGCTTTTCTTACAGCTAAAAAAATTTGAATCCGTACGGAACCCCGACACGATCATAAATTAGGGGGAGAATACTGGAATACATTTCTCCGAGCTTAAAACGCATAAATATGGCAAGATTTGATTAGAAATAAAGAAAAAATTCTTACGCTCCGCCGGGAAACCAAAGTAACAATTTTACTCATTTTTTCCCCCTTTCAGAATAACATCCCGCTAATGATAGGGGAGCGGCTGGTAAGTGTGCGCAGCTTGTAAGTATGCGCACCTACGTTTTCTTGAAAACGGTAACACTGGGACGGCACCTGTTGCGCGGTAATTGAAGGTTCTAGGACTGGCCAACACTGAGTTACCCGATAATCAGCAACTGAGTGCCAAAAAAAAAAATTATTCAACTTTGTTATTTCTTGATAGCTGTGATCAAATTTTTCTGTTGTCGAAAAGAGTGTATAAAAAAATTTTCAATGAAGATAAATTCTGTACGGTTGGTTTGAATGAAAATTTATGGTAAGCACAATATATTACTGTTTTGTAGCATTCTCCAACTACATTACGTGATTTTTGACAATTTTTCAAACTTTTCATGTGATGGGATGCTAAGGGTGCGCATGTTGAATTTATTGAAAAATAACATTTCATTACATTCAGAAAACTGAGCTATGTACTTTCAACATAAGTCAAACATGATAATAAAATTAAAATTGGTCAATTCTCATATAAGCCCACTAATCGCCCCTTCGCCAGAGGTAGCCAAACCAGGGAAGTGTTCTTGATGGAGAAGGCCGAGGCGGGGGAGAAGGCCTAATGCATGAAAACGACAAACCTGGCAGAAAAAAATCGCACACACGTATAATCAGCAGCTTTACTTTCGACTAATTACCATTTTTTCAGTAAAAATGACAGCATATAATATGCGCACACTTACAATACTAGTCTTGTAAGTGTGTGCAATTCTCACTTTCAACAAAATCGTATTTTTTTTAGAAAAAATTGACGTGAGAAAAATTCTCCCCAGTGATGCATTTAAGCAGGAGGATGGAGGCTACGTTGTATTAAAATTTGAAATGAATCGGATCAAAACTGACCGAGTTATGATCATTATTCCACTACCTGCGCACACTTACAAGCCCTTCCCCTATTGCTTTCCTATAATAGAATCGACTCATGTTCATAAAGTAGATAAAAATTTAGGTTCTGACCATTGGCTTCTTCAGATTCATGAACAGCAGCCATAAGTTCTTCATTCTGCAATGTATTTCTGTAGTCTGAGTCAAATACGTCTAAGACACATATTCGTTTTGCTGTTAAACAGAAGAAAATTAAAAAATAATGTATGAAATATTGTATTACTATCGCATTAGTTTGTACATTGAGTTGGAATCAAGTTTGGAAGTGATGTGAACTTGTCGCTGGCCAATCCCACGGGAATCATCATAAATTGAGAAGCGAATATGAGAAGCTTGAGATATTCTAATTTTTGCGTTTATATTATATTTTTAGTTTTGTCTGTAATCTTACACAACGTTTCTTTCGAAGAAGTAAAGTAGTTGAGGTTCATTTCTTCACCAATTGTCTTACACTTTACTTTTTTCTAACGAAGTGCACAAGTACGAATTTGAGAAATACTTTTTTTATATTATTGGACAATAGAGATCCTTCCCTCGTTTCGTCATGATCACAATTTGAAGATACATATTTACCTACATCCAAGTCTTGGGAGACGCTCAATAATATGGTAATTTCATACATGAAAACGTATCTTCGATTAAATACTTAACAGGACTTTTCTTCAAACCTGCAGGTTATATATGAATATCAGATTGAAAAGAGTTGGTATTTGTGCTTATATTCACTCACCGAAATCCTCCTGTAACATTATTTCAATCGGACCTATAAAAAGAAAACAGGTACCCAGTCATATGATGAACTTTCAATTTCTATTTCTGTTACAAAATATGAAGTTACCTGTCCAGCTGGTGTAGAATATTAAAGTGTCGTAATAGTTGATGCTTCATATTTCTACGATACTTACTTATTTTTCTTCTTTCTTCAAGGGAGCTTATTGCTTCTTTTTTCTTCCGAATAGATTCATCATGGTTGGTGCCTGTGTATTAGGAAGAAACAGTTTCTTTCCATATTAGTAGCGTTGACAAGTTTAATTTTAAAGGAAAAAATTTTAAATATGTATACTTAGATATGTAAAAAAAAAAAAAAGCTTCCTTCTTGTTTGTTACTTAAATACGGAGGTAACAAGGAAAAATATTCAATAAATCTCCAATAATTTCGTAGTTATCGTCTCTGAATTATTTGAATACGCCTTTTTATCAATGTTATGGGACCACAAGTGTATCACAACACTCAATTTGTATTCCTGTTACAGAATGTTTAGTTACCTGTCCAGCTGGTATACACAGAATACTAACGAGACGTAATAGTTGATGCTTCATATTTCTATGATACTTACTTATTTCTTTTCTTTCTCCAGTAGAATCTATTTCTTCTTTGGTTTTCCGAGTGCGTTCATCAGGTTTCATGCCTGAGTATTAGGAAGGAATAATTTCTTTCTATTAGTAGCGTTGAAGGGTTTATTTTTGAAGGAAAGATTTTTAAATGTAAGTAAAAAAGTAAAAACAAAAGAAGTATTCTTGTTTATTACTTAAAAGTGGAGATAACAAGGAAAAAATTCAGTATCTTCGATTAAATACTTAACAGGACTTTTCTTCAAACCTGCAGGTTATATATGAATATCAGATTGAAAAGAGGTGGTATTTGTGCTTATATTCACTCACCGAAATCCTCCTGTGACATTATTTCAATCGGACCTATAAACAGAAAACAGGTACCCAGTCATATGATGAACTTTCAATTTCTATTTTTGTTACAAGATATAAGGTACCTGTCCAGCTGGTGTAGAATATTAACGTGTCGTAATAGTTGATGCTTCATATTTCTACGATACTTACTTATTTTTCTTCTTTCTCCAAGGGAGCTTATTGCTTCTTTTTTCTTCCGAATAGATTCATCATGGTTGGTGCCTGAGTATTAGGAAGAAACAGTTTCTTTCTATACTAGTAGCGTTGACAGGTTTAATTTTAAAGGAAAAAATTTTGAATATGTATACCTAGATATGTAAAAAAACAAAAAATTTTTTTTTTCTTGTTTGTTACTTAAATACGGAGGTAACAACGAAAAATATTCAGTAAATCTCCAATAATTTCGTAGTTATCGTCTCTGAATTATCTGAATACGCCTTTTTATCGATAACAAGGAAAAAGTTCAGTCCAATAATTTCGTAATTATCGTCTCTGAACTCTCTGAATACGCCTTTTTATCAACGTTATGAGACCACAAGTGTATCATAGCAATATGTCAATAAAAAGGGTGCTTAGAACTATCTCATTTTAGAATTAAGAAATGTGCCAAGAACTAAAAATACGGATGTGTGAAACCACTAAGAAGTCAGATATGCTTGCTTCTATTTAAGAACAGAGCTGTAGGAATGAGTGCCTGTTTCTTTAGATATGAATAAGGCAATCAGGAGACCTCTATTTTCTAATTTTTCTCTCAACCCGAGTCCTGGAATCCGCCCATTCGAGCACTACTACAAAACGTTGGGGGGCTGTTAGGGCTCGTAGCTCTCTTCTCGTCTTACCGAAAAACCAGCCCAGGTCGAAATGTAGCGAGTTGCTATGTGGGCTCGAAGAGCCGGGACCTCCGGATTCCGAGACCAGCGCTATTCACTCGGCCACCAGACCCCAGGAAATCAGGAGACCACTCCAAGCAATAATACTTCGTAAAACCTTTTCTGTTGCAGTTTTTCTCTAAGCCGATTCAGTAACAAATTAAACACCAAACAAACGTTTTTCAGAGGATAAATATTTCTCATCGAGCCTTCAAATGGAAACATAAAACAGGAATAGGAATTGGAAGAAAATGTCTATTTATGTATGTATTGAAATTCGAATACTCACCAAAAGCATCTAAAAATGGTTTCTTCGTCTCCGAACCTGTCAGAAGAAAACGGATGGTTATAATATTTGTAGAGTGCTTGTGAGACAAGTGCGGGCAAACATTAATTAACTGTTCATCCACTGGAAATATCAATGTAAACCTAATGATAATTAACGTTTAATCTAATTATATACTACTTGTTTTCCTTCTTTTTCGTTTCTCAGTACTTACTAATTTCTGTAATAATTTCGTCCTTCTTCTGCGTTGTTTTACTATCTCCTATTTTGAGAATATATAATTTCATTAATATAGGTACGTGCATAATTATTATGTACTACTAGTACCTAGTATATTCTAAAGAAAAGCGTAGAAGGTTAGCTCCAAGTTCAAGGATACACGAGTTTTTACTATATGTCTGCCTACTAACGCCGAATTTTCTCTTAATTTAATAAAATTAGTGAATTTCTTTCCTTGTGGAACAGGAAAAGTATGTTCTTGATTTTCAAATTCTGACGTTGTCCCCTGTGTCCTTTTCCTCAATTTCAATTATGAACCGCAATTTTCAACTTTTAATATATCAAATTCTACAAGCTCATAACTTGTTAGAATTTTTTGATCAGTGTCACGTCAAAACCAGAAAATTGAAGTCCAAGTCAGGATTACATTTCTTGTGGGAGTGGGGGTTGTTGGAACAGGAGTTCGTGGAAATTCATGTAGGTTTGACTCTCGTGAGTCGGAGTTGGAGATCCGAATTATGTGACTCGGAAGTCACAATTTTTCTCGAGATTACCGAAATATTTCCAGTATTATCAATTATTTCTTGGATACTCTCGATCCCTCTGATCCAGTGAGTTTCGAATGCCCGTATATCTTCTCGAATTCACTTGCACTTTCTGCCAAGAGTTAATCGACGTCGTGCTATGTTGACTGAATGCGTGGAACGCGTTCCATAGCCATAAGACATATCCATGTACCAACGTGTCTACATGCAGTGCAGATAATCGTCATCAGTTTACTGATGATAATTCTATCTCTTTCTTTTTTTCTTCTTTCCCGATATCATCAAAATTAAGTGGGAGTTGTGTTGATTCCTGTCTCTTACTTGAATACCTCTGGCGTAGATGGCTTATCCAAGTAATTTGCCAGCGTTATGAGAAGTTAATGAAACCATGAATCTAAATCCAAAACCGAACTCGATTTCCGCTCCGAATCCTAGCTCGATCTTCGAAAGCTCAAGTGCAATCGAACCGCGTACGCCCGAAGGACCGAAACTGGACCACAGTGACACCGGATGAAGAACCGCACCAGGTCCCGATAGAAATAAATGGGGTTCGATATCCGTGGCTCATCCTGAAAGTGTTGATCACGCTCCAATCTCAATTTAACATTCAAACACACGGTAACAGCGTCACAACAGATTTACGGCGATTTGAATATGCAATTTTACTACCATTTCGAGGGACTTCTTGTGGAATATTCACGGTGTTGCAATTATGCAATTACATTAACATTCCAGTAATGTTATTGCTGCATTCGAATTCGAAGTACAATATACTATTTTTCACGATGCGACGTCTTGATTCGAAGTCACGAACATTAGGAGAAAAACTTTTTTCTTCCCGACCGATAACCGTTAATTGTATTATTTTCATAACATTTGGCAGATTGTAGAGCAGAAACGAATTTCCAAGTGATTTCTATTTGAGGGAAATATAAACATTGAACTGATTCCTAAAAGATAGAAAAAAAATGAAGATTTGGAAATTGATCGTATTCTTGGCAGTAAATGGTACACCACATAGAGCCGACACGCAGAGTGGTATGAACTCAGGTCGGAACAGAACGAACACGGAAACGCAGTCACTAGCAAAAAACCAAAAATGAAATGTGAACCAAAGTAGGGCTCACAGAACCCCCTGCCCGGAAGGACTGGTAACCTAGCGTAAGGGAACCGTTCATTCCGTAAGCGTACCCAACGAAACAATAAACAAAAACAAACATAATTCGGACTACAAAAACAAAAAGCTAAACAAAACTAAAATTACAATAGGCGCACTAAATGTAAGAAATGCATTCATGAAGTCTAAGCTGGCGGTATTAGGTCTATCGGAAATCCGAAAAAGCAGGAAAAAAATCCAAACAACGAAGAACGGTAATTTGTTCTACTATATTGGAAGTAGTGGGTGGCAGAAAGGGGTAGGTTTTTTAAAGAGTTCAAAGTACAAAAAGGTGGTAAAAGAAATAAAAGGCATCTCAGATAGGATAGCAGTACTGAAAATGAGAATAAATGAAACAAGGATAACTTGCTTACAAGTTTATGCTCTCACATCCATGGCAGAGAACGGGGAAGTCGAAGAGTTCTATGAAATAGTGAAAGAAATTACTCAAGAAGAACTAAAGAAAAGGGACAATAAACCTTTCCTGATGGGAGATTCGAAGAGTCAGATAGGCCAAAGACGAGAAGGTGAATTTGAAACATTAGGAAAATTTGGATATGGAAAAAGAAACGAAAGAGGCTGGAGACTGATAAGATTCTGTGAGGAACAAAGTTTGAAGGTAATTAATAGTTTTTTTGTTGTTTTTTCTGAAAAAAAAAAAAAAAAACAAGGCAGAAGGAAGAAGATGGTCTCGGATAGCACCCAACCACGAGTATAAATCTTCAATAGACTACATAATTACACCAAGAATTGGCAGCACAATAGTAAGCTTCGAAATAACTAATAAATTCGAATTTTACTCAAACCATCGTTTATTAATGATAAAGCTAGAACTAAAAGATCCTCCCAAAAAATAAAAAATTCCGGCAAAAAGAAACAAAAAAGTAACTAACCCCCTAAAATTTAAAGAAACTCAAGCGAAAAGCTAAATGAAATAGTCCTAAAGGAGCAAGACTCAGGAATAGTGGAAACACTCTACAATGTACAAACATGTAACTGAAGCGACTAACGCAGCCGTATCAGAGTCAGAAGAACCAAAATCAAACACAGGTAATAAAGATACAAACATAACCGAATTAAAAGAAGAAATAAAAAATTTACAAGCTGAAAGAGGTGGCTTATTAAGAATCAGAGGAAAAACAAAAATAGAGCTAAACGTGGTCTCCAGACTAATTCGAAACAAAATTAGACAGAAAAAAAATTGTAGAACTAAAAACGAAATAGTAAGGAAAACTTTAGAAGGCAATAAGAACTTTAGGAGGATGAGAAGGCAACTAAATCCAGGTACACAATGGACCACGTACTTCGTAAAACAGTGAAGGTGGCAAGGTCTACGATCGAAATGGTATAAACCAAATAATAATAAAATACTACGCAGAATTGTATAATGACAGCAATAAAGATGATATTGAAAATCTATTGGAAAAAAAGGTGGAAAATAAACCCTCCTTCTTAGAAAGTGGAACCAAAGCAATAGTAAATCCATTAAAATCAAAATGAACATCCCGGTCACAATAAAGATGGGAGGAATGGAACTAGTAAAAATACTATCAAAATTATTCAATAAAATTTTGGAAACAGGAAAGATCCCACAGGACTGGAAATTTTCGGACACAATAATACTCTTCAAAAAAGGGGATAAACATAAGGTAGAAAAATACAGACCAATCACCCTTACTCCAATAATTTTCAAAATATTTTCAAAAGCGCTAGAAAACAGAAAAATACTGATCTCACAGCAACCAATAGAACAGGTGGGTTTCCGAAGACACTTCTCAACAGTGGACCATATACACATGGTCAATCAGATAATAGAAAAATGTAACGAGTACGGAAAAGACATACACATAGGACTAATAGACTACAGCAAGGCCTTTGATTCTATAAGCCACGAATTTCTGCTAAACTCGCTTAAAAATTAAGGAACCCCCCTGAAATTTATCAAACTAATATACGAAATAAATGAAAAAATGAAAGCTAGGATTGGGACGGACACGACGGGCGAATTACTTTGACATCAAAAAAGAAGTGAGATTAAGGCGACTCCTCATCGCCGATTCTATTCAACTGCACGTTGGAATAAATATTTAGAAATCTGAACAGGGAGGGGAGGGGGATTATCATAAACGGTAATCGCCTAACGAATCTAAGATTCGCGGACGATATTATTCTTTTTGCAGAAACACAAGACGAACGAAAGGAAATGTTAAAAGACCTAAATAGGCAAATCAAAGAAGCAGGACTAACAATAAATGCCCAAAAAACCAAAATCCTTTCGGAAACATTAAGATAAAAGAAAATTCCAATAGATGGAAAATATATCGAAGTATTAAAGAGGGGAACTTACCTAGGCCAAAAAATAGCTTTTGAAAACCAAATTGAAAATGAAGTAAATATACAAATAACAAAAGCATGGTCGAAATACTGGACCCCAAAAAATATTTTCAAAGTCAACTTTAGTACAAAGCAAGAAAGTCAAGTTTTCAATACGTGCGTCGTACCCCTCCCCCAACATACGACGGATGTCCAACATGGCCTCTAAAACAGAACACCCTAAATAAAATTAGAGTCGTGCAGAATACGATGGAAAGGTCAATGTTGAACATAAGCAAGAGAGAGACCGTTATAAATATAGAACGACAAAAACAAAACTGAAAAATAACATCGATACAATTAGATATATCAGAAATGGCAAATGGAACTGGGCAGGTCATATCTCCCGCCTCGTGGACGACTGATGGACCTATAGAGCAACATTTTGGCAGCCGTGGGACGGAAAAAGAAGGATAGGCAAACAAATTACGAGATGGAAGGACATGAATAAATTAAAAAATAAAAATAAAAACTTTCAAACAATAGAAAAGCACAGGAAAGAGTGGGAGCGCTTACGCAAAACCTTTGCTCGATACGGGCCTGAGAACTAGTGGGCCCTACTTTGGAGACGACTTATGATCGCAAACTAAAATCAATGTACTGTCAACAATCCCAATAAAGGTATTTAGAATTTAGAATGTTATTGCTGAATTCGAATTCGAAGTACAATATATTATTATTTTTTATACTACTTGATCATCAGAAAGGCAATGTTTACGTTGATGTTTTACGGACGACAAGAAATGCCTACCATTCATGCATCGAGTACTAACGCAACCTACATTAAAGTAAACGTCCCTCAACGTAAAGCGTTTTTACATGAAAAAATTGCTGGTCAGTAATTTCGTATTGGGGAATCCCCGCGTCCATTGATACATCTGACTGAAATTCAGCGATCGTCTCTAACCACTCAGCCACGGAGCGAATTACAAAATAGCGACTTAAGAACGCATTTAAATATTCACGACGTAGTACAGCTGTTACCGTTCATTGTTAACCGTCGTTATGTTTTTGCTGGCCCCTACCTATGTATGCTGTTCGTGCACGTGAACAAACTGAAGACAAGACTGCGAAACTGTTGTACTTCATAGGAATTAACTGAGCAAATAAAATTTTTGAATTAATTACGCACACAAAAATCACCTGTCTATAATTTAAATAAATAAAATACAGACCATGTCAGTGAAAAACACTGCCGCTTCTGATCAAGTAGTATCAAAAATATCTTCCACAACAAGAGCCAAAAGTGAGTTTACATGATTCGGGAATGCTCACTCGCTACACTAGTTTGGAAACTTTCCCTTGCCATGTAAATACTCAATTTTGACTCTTGGTGTGTAATATACTATTTTACTACTTGATCAGAAAGGTAATGTTTACGTTAGTGTCTTATGGACGACAAGAAGCGCCTATCATTTATGCAACAAGTGCTAACAATATCTGCATGTAAAGTAAACGCCCTTCAATGTAAAGTGTTTTTATATGAAAAAATTTCTGGCCAGTAATTTTGTATCGGGGAATCGAACCCGCGTCCATTGAAACATTTGACTGAAATGTAGCGATCGTCTCTAACCACTTGGCCACGGAGCGAATTACAAATTAGCGACTTAAGATCGCATTTAAATATTCACGACGTAGTACAGCTGTTACCGTTCGTTGTTAACCGTCGTTACGTTTTTGCTGGCCACTACCTGTGTATGCTGTTTGTGCACGCGAACAAATGGAAGACAAGACTGTGATACTGTACTTTGTAGTAATTAACTGAGAATGCCTCATAACAAACGATGGCAGGGACGACAAGGAAATTGCCTCAAGAACAGGCGCATGGCTAGGAACACTTTAAAGAATTTAGAGCATGGAAGTAAAGATCGGAAAATGAATATTAGACTACGACAAAGAATTTTGAGGTGTGACGAGTACGTTTGGCCGATAATGCGCTACGCACCTGAGATGTGGACAATATCAAAAAGGATACAGAACAAAATCCATGCATTTGAGATATGGTGCTACCGAAAATTTCACCGCATCAAGTGGACAGAAACAATAACGAATGAAGAGGTACTACAACAAACTAGCTGCAGCAGAAAATCCTAATAACAATGATTTTGGAAGGGAAGAAAAAGTTACTGGAAGCAAAAATGAAAAAGGATGAGACTTTTTGGACTGCTACGCAAGGAAAAATAGCTGGGAAGACTCCAAGAGAAAGACGCCGACTGACAATGCTGGATAGAACGATATAACATGTTAATGTATAATAAATATTATACATATTTGTTGATAGCGACCTGTACTTGTATATAGATGCTTAGTAGTAGTAGTACGCACACAAAAATCACCTGTCTGTAATTTAAAATAAAAAAAAAAGAACAAACCATGTCAGGGAAAAACATTGCCGCTCTGATCAAGTAGTATAAAAAATATCATCCACAACAAGAGCCAAAAGTGAGTTTACATGACTCGGGAATTGCTCACTCTCTACGCTCGTTCGCAAACTTTCCCTCACCATGTAAACACTCACTTTTGACTCTTGGTGTGTAATATACTATGTATTTTATGATGCGACGTCTTGATTCGAAGTTACGAACATGAGGGTGGATAGGAAAACTTTTTTCTTCCCGACCGATAATCGGAAATTGTATTATTTTCATACCTTTTGGCAGGAATTTTCAAAAAGTTCTCTAGTGATTTCTATTTGAAGGGAAAATAAACATTGATCCGATTCCTAAAATGAAAAAATTTAAGATTTGAGAATTGATCGTATTCTTGGCCATTTCTTGTCTTTAAAGTTTTTCGGCCTACTTTGCTATTTTCTTTCTCCACGTTTTCCTACCGTCTATCACGCAAGCATATCTGTAACAAGTATCCTTTACTTTGCCTTTTCAGTTTTTCGACATTTTCCGTCTCCATTACCTCAGAGACATCAGGGAGGCTGCTAGGGCCGTCTTTGCCCTCTTCACTTCTGGCCGAAAAACCAGCCTAGGTCGAAATCTGACGAGTTGCTACGTAGGATCGAACCCGGGAGCTCCGGATTCCGAGACCAACGCGCTATCCACTCGGCCAACCAGACCTCACTCGGCCAACCCTAAACCGAATGTTACTGTAATGCGGGTTTTTATTCGTGTCTGATTTAATGACCCGCTCGAACAAAGAGATATATCGACAGGAACAAATACAAGTACGACAATATAATGGGTTCAACGACAATTTCCGCAGTAAACAATAAGAGAATGAATACCCGAATAAAAAAAAGTCTGGCGGTGTAAAAAACGAATTAAACGGCACGAAATATGATGCACAATAATATATGTACAATGCACTGCTGAAAATTAAGCACAGTAACCTGGGTGGCGACAAATGAATTTTTGTGTGAACGTCAGTTTAAGTGAGAACTATAAATAAATGAAAAAATAAATAAGTAAAAAAATGATAATATCGTATATCGGACTCCTGTAGATCCTTGAGGGCGGGGGGGGATAGAGAAAATGACTCCAGAAACGGATTCAGTGACCCCAAAAACCGTACGGTTGACTTACAGAACTTAGAAAGCGGGAACACTGGAGTAATTGAAGATCGACCCCATGTGAAACCTGACGGGTTGAGAGAGAGAAGGAAAAAAACTGAGGATTCAGCGACTTAAGAAACCCTACTAGCGATGTAAAGAACTCGAAAATTGAGGAAAATTGGAGTAACTGAAAATTAGTCCCAAGGGAAGCCTGAATGAAGGGAGAGAATAACCCCTGCAATTAAATCCGCGACCCTTCAAACCTTAATTTGGAATAGAAAATAATCGAAGCGCTTCGTGGAAGAAGGGCCTTCGATTAATGTATGTCTTATGAGACGAAGACCCTTTTTTCACACAGTGCTTCAGTTTTTAAGCTTATATCGGGAGGTACCCAGAGCGACTGAAGCTCAAATTCCGTAAATCAATGTTACCAATTTTGCTCAAACTTCGCAGATTTATTTTAAATAAGATGCCTGCGGCTATGAATGCCATGTGAGTAATAAAGCCATGTCGCACAAAAACATATTAGTGATGAAAAATTTCACTAGATGGCATGATATGTGTACACGAGAAAAAATATAACTGGCGGGGAATGTAATGGATTGTCGTTTAAAATAAAAGTCGTTCGAAAATATTTGTGTCATTTTTACTAATGAAATAGTTGTTGTTAATGTTTAGTGTCCATTTCTGAGTGTGAGTGAACTTGGTAATATTGCGTGTGTAGGGTGTGCCAATTCAATTTTTCTTCTTCTGTATTCAAGAGCGTTTTCGGCTGTTATGCCATTATCAGTGGAGTACCCTAAATGAGACTTGTCTCTTGTGGTCCTCGAAACTAAAGGCGATCACCATTTGAAATCGAAATCCATATAGGACCGCATGTGAATAATCAGATGTTATAGTTCAAACTATTTTTAGGTCCTTTAAATGGGGTCCCATGGATTTCGATTTCAAATGGTGATAGCTTTTAGTTTCGAGAGAAAATGCACAGGGAGTAGAACGGTGGCTGTTTCATCAGGAAAATGTAAAAAATGTTGTGTCGAAAATGTATTTGTATTTTAATCGATGAGGATTAATAAAATTCACACTGACGTATAAAAATAAATCATTTATTCAAAAAAAAAAAAAAAAAAAAAAAACAAGAAGAAAAGAACTGCCGAGGTAATTCAAAATCAGCTCAGAGAAATTTTGGCCAGAGGAGGATTTACTTTAAGTAAATGGTGTTCTAATTTGACTGAGTTACTATCTCACATTCCAGAGAATCAGCAAGAATCAAATTTTCCATTTAGCTTGGACAAAAATGATAAAATTACAAAATCCCTTGGTCTATTGTGGTCATCCAGCAATGATACCTATTAAGGTCTATATGAGCGATTACGCCACTG
Organism: Acanthococcus lagerstroemiae; assembly: GCA_031841125.1. Taxonomy (NCBI): domain Eukaryota; kingdom Metazoa; phylum Arthropoda; class Insecta; order Hemiptera; family Eriococcidae; genus Acanthococcus; species Acanthococcus lagerstroemiae. The sequence goes on along the minus strand of CM063108.1, from coordinate 32,936,553 downwards.
CACACTTAAAACGTCATATTCTTTCGATTATTGCTTCAATTTTTGATCCACTGGGATTAATTTCTCCAGTCACGATTATTGCTAAACTGTTGATGCAATCCTTATGGTCATCGGCGCATTCGACTTGCTCTCCAAAATCCGAGGAACATTGGGACGAGAAAATTTTCAATGACCATTGGCAAATTTGGATCAAATTTGCATCGAATTTAAAGGATTTGCATGATCTGGCAATACCCAGATACTTATTCAAAAATTGTTCATAAATTAAACGCATCGAACTGCATGGATTTTCGGATGCTTCTGAAATGGCTTATGGTGCGGTAGTTTATATTCGAGCCATAAGTGAAGATGAAACTTCATCTTGTTTGCATTTTGCAAAATCTAGAGTTGCTCCGATTAAAAAACAATCCTTGCCTCGATTAGAATTATGTGCGGCCGTTCTTCTATGTGAAATTATTGATAAGGTTCGATTATCCTTCAAAGAATTGCTCAATTTTGATGTTATTCGTCTTTGGACGGACAGTCAAATTGTTCTGCACTGGATTGCGTCTCCATCTAATCGATGGCTGCCCTTTGTTGCTAATCGCGTCCAAAAGATACAAAATTGCTCTAAAGATTGTTTTTGGGACTATGTGCATACCAAATCCAATCCAGCAGACCTAATTTCTCGAGGTGTAACTCCTCATGATTTAAAATCGTCATTGTTATGGTGGAAAGGCCCAGAGTGGCTACTGACAAATATTCATTTTACCTCGGAAATCAAATTTACAACCAGTAAAAAATATTACGATGTTGAATTACGACGATCCAAACGCTTACTGACTTTTACAACAGTTTTCAAAAGTTCAATTTTCAATCTATCTTCTAATTATTGGAAATTAGTGAGAATGACTGCCTGGATTTGTCGTTTTATTTGGAATTCTCATTGCCTTGGTCCTTTCTTTTCTGGTTCATAGCAAATTCAAGAATTACGAGAAGCAATTAAAACTTTGGTAAAATTGTCTCAAAAGGAAACGTTTGCAAGCGAGTTCAAAAAATTGAAGGCTGGTGAAGAGGTAGAAAAATCGAGTCAGTTAGCTTCTTTGGGTCCATTCTTGGATAACGATAACTTAATCCGGCCCGGAGGACCATTTTGTGTATTTTAATCGATGAGGATTAATAAAATTCACACTGACGTATAAAAATAAATTATTTATTAAAGAAAAAAGAACTGCCGAGGTACATTAGAGACTAGGACGATGAGCACAACAAATTAGCTCCGCACCTGACGAGGTCACGAAACGAACTCACCGAGAGGGAGAGGACAATATGGCACGAACAACAAAAAACGGTTTTTTTCAATCTGGCCACTGCGCAGACGTGGAAATACCCACGACGAAAGAAAAAGAACAATAATTGGCTGCAACAGCCACGAAAACGAAGAGAAAGAATTCCCCAATAAAAATAAAAATCCTTCGAGTTCGCAGAAATGTTATAAACTCATAACAGTATTTGCAAACTGAAACGCAAAAAATGTTGTCCCGAAAATGTATTTGCTAGATGTCTTATACCTATCGCTTACTACTACTACTACTACTACTACTACTGTGAGCTATCTACATAAAAACAACTTTCTCGCAACCAATCAGTATGGATTTGTGGAGGGAAAAGGGACGACCGAAGCACTTGTTCACCACATAAGAAGTATTAGTGAGGGGGTGGAATGTAACCTGATCACAATAGGGATTTATATCGATATTAAAAAAGCATTCGACACGGTGAATCATACGAAGCTGTTGGAAAAACTTGAGACTATTGGTATCAGGGGTTTCACAAAACAATGGTTTGACTCCTACCTTAAAAATCGAAAAATGAGAGTAGAGATAGCGGGGGTCCTCAGTGAGCCCAAGAACATTCTCAGAGGTGTCCCACAAGGCAGTTGCCTGGGACCACTTCTGTTTACCATCTATGTGAACGACCTATGCAAACTTAAACTGAAGGGCAAATTGTTCTGCTTTGCAGACGATACCGCGATCGTGTATAAGGGCATGGATAAAACTAAGTTAGTCAAAGAAATCAACGCGGACCTCACAAAAATTGCAGAATGGTACAGGGACAATGGCCTAGAAATAAACGTTAAGAAAACCAGCTATGTTATATATGGTCATAGGTACTTTACACCTTCCGAAATTGTAATCAAAATGCCCAACAAAGATAACATACTCGACAAGATAGTAAGGGCAGAGGAAACCACCTACCTAGGGCTTACACTTGATGGGAAATTAACATGGGGCCCTCACTTACAAAACTTACAGAAAAGGCTTCGCCAACTTAATTATCTCATGTACCACCTGAATTCCCATTTTAACACCAAACAAATGACTCAGATATATAAAGCCCTATATGAATCAGTCCTAAGATATGGACTTATAATGTGGGGAGGGGCTTCGGAGGTCAACACTGAACCAGTAAAGGTGCTACAGAGAAAAGTAATTAGAAGTATCAGTAGACAGAACCGAGAATCAGAGAAAACTGCCAAAGCCTTTCAAAGGCTGAAGATAGGGAATGTTGATCAACTATATAAACTAGTCAGCTGCTTATATGTCGCAAAATATCTCAGTGAATTCAGAAAAGCCAGACAAACCCAAACAAGAGGAGGTAGCACTGTACAGTTGGAAAAGCCATTTTACTTAAAAGCTACATGCCGGAAACAGGTTGATTACAAGTTACCCCAAATGTTCAACGAATTACCCGCCAAGCTGAGAACAGGCGCAGGGGACCTCTTCAATGGGACAAAGAGGGACACAATGGCCAAACTAAAAAAATTCAAAATCGAACTTACCGGTCACATTGTTGACTCTCCAGTTGTTGACGCATAGGCTCAAGGTAATGAAGGGAAGAGGCGGCAAAATAATACGAACGACGAGAGCAAGCCTAGTCGGCACAAGTATTCCGATTGTATCCTGCTTATTACTGTATCCTCGCCAGGCTAATTTCTACCTCTGTTAATGTCCCTTACTGTTGTATTCATTGTATTCATTGTTACCGGCTGTCGTATTTCTATATTATTCCACTGTTTACCCTTAACATTCGTTACCATAAAAATATTTGTTACCTTAACTTATTTATATTCCATCTGTTAGATATAGGTTTTGCTGTTTACCTTGTTATTGTTGCTTAGTGTCGTTGTTATATTCATGTTGCATATTACCTTGCCTCGAATTGTTATTGCTGCCTGAAACCGTTATTTATATGCCACTATTTCCTGTTACAGCTTAGTGCCCCTTACTGTTATGTTCACTGCTACCGGCTGTCTCTTTCTATTGTTCCGCAGTCTACCCCTAGTATTTTGTCGTAACTCTGTGCATGTTTCATCTGTTATGGGTTCTGCTCTTGTCCCTTTGTGATTGTTGTTTGTGTTCATGTCGCATATTGCCTTGCCTTGGTTTGTATTGTTGCCCAAAATTGTTGTTTTTAGGTCTTTGTTTCCTGTTGTCGTGCAGTTACCGCTTGTTTATTGAGTGCCCATGTGTACATTCAGGAGTGGTGGTGGTCCTCGGTGATCCCCACTCGGGCCATCTGGCCATCGGGGGATCACAATACCGTGTATTATCATAATTGATCATTTTTGCCATTATATATTATTATTATTATTATTATTATTATTATTACTACTACTACTACTACTACTACTACTACTACTGATGATGGTTGCGTTTATGCATTTCGATGTAAATTTTATGAAAATGATTTCTGTGCTACAAAAATTCAAATTCCTTCGATTTCTTCCTTAAATTTCTCAGTTCAAGTACTTAGTACCATAATATACGAAATACAATAAGGGTGACCAACTGCAGTAGATGTAGACGCTTATAAATAATTTACGGTAATAAAATTTTCAAACGTTACCCAACACTGGATCTGTTATAAGAACCAAAATCATACACATTGTAAATATATGCATCTTGAAACCTCTTACACATGTACGCACACTTCGTATTTTCATCTTGACCAAACAAACTGTACAGAAACAATTACGTAAATTTTAGAATTTGTATTCGACTGAAGTCTTTGAGATTATAACATATTTTGTCGCATGAACTTCGAATCGATTGATTATAAAGAATTTTATATTTACTCAAATGGTATCGAGTGGTATAAATTTTGAAATATTAATGTAGCTACAGAAAGCTCAGACGATTATATTTCTTTATTTTTTTTATTTTTATTTTATTTTTTCTTAACTGATAGACTATGTTAACCAATAGCATGTTAGGTGTTGGTTAACTAGTCTGTTGCTGTAAGAAAATCGATTTCACCACTTCTCATATTCAGCCAGTCATATGGGAGCTAATTTGGTAATGTTATTTACACCCACACTCGATGGCAAGTTGATACTGTTCATAAATAAATTCCATGGTAAGATTACTACAAATGTTATTTATTCATCCTCGCGTATTTCAGATGTTTACTTTACGACAGTTTGTACGGAAATCTTGGACGTCACGCCAGTGTATTGCAACATTATTTATCCTTCGTGAATTCCTAATGTTTACTTTACAATAGACAATACTGAACTTTTCGACGCCACACCTATTATCTTATAGCTTTCAAAAATCACAAACTGTTTATCCAGGTGGGAATGTACAGTTGGAAACTTGAACCATTGTTTTCACACCAGTGGGGCCAACCGGGTGGAAATTTAACTAGAGTCAAAGTTTCATTGCAAAACAATAATACCTATGTTTTGTCCACGCGGCTAAATTTTAAAAATATCTGAATGTTTGGTTACGACACTCCTAAACTTGATTAAAAATGTTGTAGATTCTCCCAGAATTTTATAAGCCTCTTTAAGAATTCATTAAGATTCATTTTTAATGCATGAATAAAATCGCGGAATTTTCCTTTATAAAATTTCATCGGACTCATTAGAGACTATTTCCGAACAGAATGGCATTTTTTGAGACCTTTTCAAATTTGTGACACGCTAAGGATTATTCAAGATTGTTCCAGATCTATTTGTATTATTTCAGACCCATTTAACACTCTTTTCTAATTGCTTTAGATTCATCCAGATAAGTTGAAGACTGACTCTCCAAACTTGCTCAAAACTCTCCAAGAGTTTCTCAAGAATTTCTTAGACGTAAGCACTAGTGTAGCTTCGCAGCTCTTTCACATCGATTCAGACAAATACAGTGTTTTGAGACGAATCTAGGCTCAACTGAGCATGTCCAAAACTCTTCCGAAGTTGCCAAGACTTTTTTAAGATGTATTTAAGCAGATTTGAAATTATTGAAGGCGTCCTCAGACTAGTTTAAAATCGTTTAAAAGTTACAGAAATACTTCGCCGATTTACAAATAATAAAAATTGAAGATTATAGTTGAAGGCTTGAAGTTCAGTCAAAAGTTTACAGGAGAAGCAAAAAACTGTTTCAGCTGAGGTGAAAGGGTCGGTTTGGCAAAATGGGTGCTCAGCCAGTTCTCTGAAGCTTCATACTATGTCCATGTACAAGTTTTGAGACTCAGTCATGTCTAAACTGAGAAAATGAGAGTTTACGTTACGCACATCCTAAGTCCATGGGAAAGACAAAGCAAAACATATTAAGTGCCATCAATATCGAACGGAGTTAGGATGTTTTGCATGGATCACTCGCCGGCACGTGTGCGTACTCTCCCAGCCACTGATTCTCCCTGCCACTGATGTGATACCTGAAAGGGTAGTTTCCGGAGCCGGGGGTGCGGTGTCATAGGGGCCACTTTGGCATGCGTGCATCGCCATACGTCCCACCATACCACATGTGAGTGTTGCGATGTGAGGCTCTATGGGCACTTATGATGTTTAGTATTGTATGGGCTGCGGTTCTGAGAACAGCTTGCATGCACAAAACCTGACACGTAGGATGTTTTGAACTATCACGCCTTCAGTTGTATCGATGGTCTGTGTTGAAATTTGTAGTAAATATTATTTTACGCAAATATGAATTTTCTTTGCTAGTTTCTTCTTTCCCTCGCCCCCTTCCCACAAACAAAATATATTTTCTTTTAATGAAGCTAATATAATCAGCAAACAAAATTCCTGTCCGTGGTTTTGCAGTTCACACTTCGGATTTTACTCTAACTATGAGTCGGGTTAGATCATGACTCGAAGAGTTTGCAAGAAACCTTGAAAAATCTTGCACAAGTTTTGGAATGCCTTATAGAATTTGTATTCCGTCTAAATGAGTCTCAAGAAATCTCAAGTAATTCTGAAGCAGTCTTAAGCCGGTCTGAAACAATCCAAAAGTGCCATGACGAGACAAACAGAAATCTAGGAAAGTCTCAAAGATTCGCAAACAAATATCAGGAAAAGTCTTAAGAAGAGTCTAATCAAATCAGGTTTGAAACACTTGGAAACAAATTACGATGGTAGCTTAGGATGGGGTGGAAAATAAGTGCATTGCCTTTCGGTTAAGCTGGGGATGCCCCCATTTACTCCCGCCTCTAGAATGTTTTATTTTTCTAGGTCGAGTGCAAAAAAAAAAAGAAAAGAAACGCAGAAATGTTTGTTTGATTGAGTGGTTCAAATTGATATCTTATCTCATGTTTCCATATCCTCTGAGGACTTCAGTTTTACCGCATCTTACATTTCGACTTTGGAGCATGTATAGCCTTTCTTTGAATCAAATTTTACGATTTTTTAAAATCGCGAAAACTCTTTAAGAGCCGATATAATCTGGAATTGATCACTCTTTCACTAGTCAGGTAAAGTGCCTTCAGATCTCAGCAGCTTTGATATGAGATCCCAATGCCGAGAACTGCAGTCACAAGAAAACAGTAGAAATACAAAATGTGTACCCCCCCCCTCCCTGTTTACTAACGAAGATGAATAGCTTTATTATTTTACGTCCAACTGTCTGTTCATGATTCTTGAAGACACGAAGCTTATGCTTTTCTTTTGGGTTTGAGTAACTGGTTAACATAATATCCCGAATACGTGATGTGGAATAAGAAAACCGACCTTACGTCAGAAACCAAAATTTAGGAAAACAAGCGTTTAAAGATTTCGCGCTACCTTCCTGCCTTGTTTGTGTCTGGAGGGGGCTGCAGTGGGAGATATCACGTTGTATTTTACATCATCGTTCAAATCGTCATTTCCTCTGCTGTAGCATCGTGATAGTCTCCCGTCATCATTATCATCTCGCTTCGCAAAGATGTGGTTGATTCTATCCTTTATCGGTGGAATAAGAAAATCGACCTCTGATTGACAATACAAAATTTCGCGTAAAAATGCATTTAACATTAGGTTGATTTTCTTATTCCGCTTTTTTTCGAGTTCAGTGTTGAGATATTCCGACTCCAGCGTTATCTAGAGTCACTTTTACGAAGTAGTTATGTTTTTATACGAAAGAGTAATGCAGTTCCCACAGATTTATGTCATACACCCAAACTCGAATTTTCTGAAGTAGGTAAGGTCGGTTTTCTTATTTCACATCACACATGGATAAATAAAATAATTCATGAGACATTATTTACGGAAGGGAATATTTATAGGGATATGGTAAATATTTTTCTTTATGTAAAGTTTCTGACTAAGATAAAGGTGGATTTCGTTTACGTTTACAAATTTGTATCAACAAATAGCCAGAGAACGATTGAAAAAACGTATAAAACAATAACACGTATTGAACTAACGAGTACACCATTTTCATCCAACTGATCGACTACTGATCTGTCAAACATAATCTACCTAGGGTAGGGTGGCCCAAGATGACATAGGTTCTACTTTCACCAATTTTTTGGGCAAACTATTGACATTTGGAAAAAAACTAATTGGAACCCAATAAAGTACAACTCTGTGGCTATCATTACTCTTGGGCTACATATTTTTTGAAATTTTTGAATGCTTCAAAATTCGATTTTTTTTTTTTTAATTTGGCAAGTATGTCATCTTAGGCCATATGGTTGATAAGGTGACATAGGTAATTTTTTTTCAAGTCTAGAAAGCATAAAAAGTGAAAAGTAAACAAATTTAGGCTTCTTTTCTTTTTAAATAAAAAATTGCTTCATTGTATGTATTATGTATTACAAAACAAGGTACAAAAGTGACTTATGTACACATTTCACCATGGGCTTCCTTTTGATGGTATCAATCACAGCTTTTATATTTTCTTTCAGCCAAGAACCCCTTTAAGTCGGCGTTTGGGTTTCGGAACCCAGTCTCATGATTTATGGATCTTGGAAACAAATCTTGTATAGTAATCGGTTTCGGAACCAAACGTTCGTTCAATGCGATTAACGATCTGCAGCGAACATTGCTGGAATTACTGCGCGCTGCACGCTGCAGAAAGAAACCCAGTTGGAAGTGGCAACAGTATATCATCTTCATGATAACGTGATCAAATACATTACACTACCAATACCGGAAATTTCGAGTTTTTAAAAGCGACTAGCGGCCAGGATCAGGTTGGCCGAGTGGATAGCGCGCTGGTCTCGAAATCCGGAGGTCCCTGGATCGAGCCCACGTAGCAGCTCGCTACATCTCGACCTAGGCCGGTTTCTCGGCCAGAAGAGAAGAGGACTACGTCGACCTAAGAGGCTCCCCAACGTCTCTGAGGTAATGCTCAAAAGGGCGGATTCAGCCAGGGCTCGGGTTGAGAGCAAAATGAAAAAAGTAGGATTAAATTTCAAAAATTTCAATGTAAAATGAAGAAAAATTCTGAGGTGCTATCCAAACATGGTTTACGACATTGAATTCAGCATGAAAAATAGTGTGGCGAAGAATGCTCCCGAACATTCGAGATAAGCGAAGAAAGATCGACACGTTTCGAGCAGCAGAATAGAAGTTCGATAACGAGAGCGATAGGAAGTTTTGCCGGTAACGCCGCGCCGAGGTTTATAAAGGCCGCTGGCCGACGCCGTATAGTCTAGTTTTTGTATGTGATAAATTGTACGTTTTCAAGCAATTTAGCTACTGTGTTTTGTGCGTTGTATTATAGTGTGACATTAAAAGTTCTTTTTACGTGTTCTCGTGCGTTTTTCGGTGCGAATTACGTTACAATAGTTTAAGAATCGTGTACTTAACATGAGTAATGTTGATTGGCTACCAAAAACGAGCATTTGTTAAATACTTTTAGGTAAGGATTATTGTGTTACAGCAATTTATTGCTTAGGTATTTATCAAACCTTCTGGAAATCTTTGTTTCCGAACCGATTTGCTGGAAAGTTGTTTGTGTAAGTATCAGAGATTACAACAGCATTCAGAAAAAATCAAATTGAGCTCAGCCAGGAGGGGCGTCGCCCCCTCCCCTCCCCTATTTACCTAATACTTTATATTAATCCTATCTAGCTTTAATGACGATGAGTGATATTACTAGTCAACTTTGATATCATGTAATCTTATTACAATCGTTAAAATCATTTCAGTTTTTCTCTGATTCGTGAAACTTGGGCGATCATTTTCCTATCTTCATTACAAACAACACTAACTCTCAGAGCACGAGCAAAACGACTCTTTTGCTAAAGAAGAAATATTTCGGTCCCCGAAACTCATGATTTTCTCCCTGCTTACAACCTGTCAAATTTTCATTGCGTACGGCTCTGGTTCCGAAACCCATCACGCCCCCTTTCAATAGTTCTGGTGCGATGAGAATTGATCATTTTGTCTGAAACAAGGTAATTCAATTAATAAAATTATAAAAGTACTTATTTCGTTATCTGTCATCTTGCCCTCCGCTCACTATGTCATCTTGTTTGCTTTCATATCATATTTTCGAATGTAGTAAAAAAAAAAAAAATTAAAACTTACTTTTAAAAGGATATTTATATGATGTTGTAGCATTGTCAAATGAAAGGCTAATTTTTCGAATTCAGAGTCTCAAGCTAGGAGCTTAGGACTTGAAGGAACGATAGTTTTAGAGTATCACACATTGAAATCAGAGACCCAAAACCCCAATATCGATAGTTTTGTCGATAGTGTCCGACTTGAAAATTGAAAGTCGGTATAGGAAGGGGGGTACTTTTCGCTTGAAATGATACTAAACCTGACCACTTGAAGTTCCGCGTTAGTTCCATTACAATGTACAGGTACGTCACTCCTTTTTTCGATTTTTGATCCCCTCCCTTTTTCATAATTTTATTGGTAGCATTACCTCATAGAAGATTTTTGGTAGTAAAATGTTGAGTTACCAGTTGTTATATTTAATGTATTCTTCCCAAAGCCATAGGCTTTCATACGGGTCGTGCATTTTGACTTGTTCACCTCCGTGTAAAATTGTTAGTAATGAACTAATAAATTCTTGATGACATAAATGGAGAAGAAATACTCGTGTGGATTCGCTTTGCACATATGTATTGTAAGCGAATGAGTATAATAAGTTTGTATAACAATAAACTTAGTTCTAGTAAATACAGAGGTCAACATTCTTACATCATTAAATTAAAATAAATCCAATTTCTCAATATTCTAGAATGACATGAAAAAAGGGAACATGGCTAATTAGAGATTATTAAATATTTCAACAACTTATGCTCTACAGCAGGGGTCTCCAACCTATTTTACTGAAGGGCCACATTATAAAATATTCCAGGCAAGGCGGGCCAACAGTTTACTAATATTTCCCGATCCCCCGATTTTCAAGTAAGCCTAATGAAAACGCAGGATAATAAAAGACCAAATCATTGTAATGTACTGCAAATTTATATGATTCTTAAGTTGTAATGATGAAATAAGAAAAACTTGACAATACATGAGTACACAAGTGTAAAGCTTAAAAAATAAAAATACATGTTTAGTGAGAAGATTGCATTTGTTTGCCACTTAAAATGTCAGTCCATTTAGGGTCAAACTTAGTAGTTCCGATCATTAATATTGATTTCAAAAATGTTTTTTGAGTTTGTAATTTTTCCGAGGGCCGGTCAAAATCTGCTCGCGGGCCGGATGTGGCCCGCGGGCCGTAGGTTGGAGACCCCTGCTCTACAGACGCAGCATATAATTCAACTCTGGGCCGTAGTGAAGCAAATTTATTGACAGGGCGGAGAATTAAAAATTCTCTCCTAGCTGTTGAAACGAAAAAATCAAATATTTTCAAATTTTCCGGGTGCTAAAAAAACAAACTTACAATGTGAGCGCGAATTTGCCTGTAAAACATTTGCTAACTCTCGAGAGATGATGAGTGTGAGCTGCCCCTTGGCCGCCCATGGTTACGGCCCTGATTAAACTCGAACATCAGAATGAGAAAGCTCAATTCCAAACCGTGCACTATTCCCCCATCTTGTATTTAAATCACAATGACATAACCCAGCTGATGTGTTTTTAGCTTGCTCCATTGATACCTAATCGTAGAAAGCTTGAAAATGAGAGAAAGAATTCCGTTTTTTCCCCCGGTAGATGAGTAGAAATACAAAGGACGAATGAAAACGTATAAGGTGGCGGAGATTGGACTATATTAGCGCGGAAATCAGCTATGATGAGGATGTTTAAGTTTTACATAGTAATCAATTGACAGTTCTTTATTATGATTACGGTTTAAGAAACATTGTAGCTGGCCGTTCAGGTGTGGAACTCTGTCAGGCAACGGGGTTATATTCTTATGATGTTTTGCTTTTTCTGCTTCATGCATCCTTCTGCTTGTTCCATGATGATGTTGATGAGGAAGATGATGAACATGAAGATGATGAAGATGATAATGACGAGGATGATGATGAAGATGTTTCTGTTTGTGTTTTTCTTTCTGTGCCTCCTGCGCCTTCTCTCTGTCATAAGCTAATTCAGAATGTTTACCCTTCTTTTGCCTCGTTTGCCTTTTTTATGATCATCTGATATCATTCTCAGTTTTTCAAGTTTTCTCGTATTCCTCATATGACTTTCTTATTCCTCTTCGAAGTATTCATCTCACCTCTCTTAGTTTTAAAACCTTTACCTTTCTCCCTGCGTAAGGAAGACAGAGTGGAGAATAAGGACAGAGGACATGTTAATGCATTATGTATGAATAATACGAACGACGGTCTTCTTCCAGCCTGTACTGAGTCAAATTTAACCCTTTCTCCTGTCATACCGATTTTAATGCATCACTGAATCTACGTACAAATGAAAGAAGTTGAAATGTTATTGTAACTCATCTTATTCAGTTAAGAGTAACTCAACTCAAATAACTAGCGTTATTCAAGTACGCTGTTTTTACTAATTCAATCAGTTATCATCTCTGGAACATCTTGAGATGGCCATCTATAGCTATCTCTCACCTCGTACACTTTCTATGTATTTGTCAATATTTTTCGCCTCAGGTACAAAATCAAAAAATTCACTACACCAATAAGATAAAAATAGAAGGCTCAATATTTCAAACAATACATGAAAAACGTAACAACTTAATAATTCGTCAATTTTTGTTTTCTTTTCTTGTTGTAGTTTTCTTTTTATAGTAATAAGAACTAGGGGTTGCGACGTTTGATGCATAGTGGAGCTTTACGTACCCCTAATGTAAGCATGCATTAATTACAAACGGTGGGCCCACTGTCTTATCACCAATCCCTACAGGGCCAATCACGTACAAGCCAGGACCATTACCGGGTCATATTCACTCAATTTATTTAATTTTGTTAATTTTCGAGGGCGGTTCCTAAAGTAAATCCTCACCAGTCACTATGGTAAGGCTCAACCGTCATGCCCCCGCAGGGAGTCTTACGCTCGCTTAGGTGGGTGTATTTTTTAGATTGAGATAAACCAGCGCCCTGCTGAAATATCTAGCAAGGTCGATGTAAAAATAAATAATGACTTGGCGCTGCTGTCTTCTCGCGTTCCCTGATCACGCCTTCGAACTCTTACGGGTTCTATGCTGACAAGACCATTTATTCATAACGGTGTAGTCGTCATTCCTCAACGAGGTAAGGGGGGAAAGCCATGACATCTGCGTCCCCTCCTAACCGTGAGTCATTCCCCACAAACCGCCACTTTTCAGATCAAAATTTTAATAGCTGTTGAGGGATTTCGGTGACTACTTAGAAAATTTTTATGATTAGACATATGATTACATCTGAACTTCTAGGAATCGGGCTCCACGACGACTTCCCACATCCCGGATCGATGAAGACAAAAGTTTCCTAAGTCACCATAGTACGTGTGTTTCGACTACTGGACGGGTCATCTCCATCAACGGTGACATGATCGCCTCGTAACGGTGATTGTTGCTGCCGAGCGAACGTTCGAAGAGAGCTGCGTTCGCATAAAAATGAATCTTACAATCAAATTACTAAGGGAAAAAAAAAACAACAAAAAAAAAACGAAATGGTGACGAATATCGTTCCCCTGATTTGCAAAATCAGCGTCAAAAGACATTCTTTTTGGGTCAAAATAGTGTCGGCCCTTGACAATCACGTAGGCTCCGCCCACTTGTATAGCAGAATTGATCAGTCAAAAGTGTGTCAGGAAGTCAAAAATGCGCCGGAGTGCTCTGATTGGTTGAAATATTGTCAAAATGTCAAAATACTGTGTCAAAATTCGCAAAATTGACGCAGGTCAAAATTGTGTTAATCCTTGTAGATCGGGTCTGTTTTTACGCGGAGCGCATTTCACCGAGATCCCTGCAACCCTGCTAAAGTTAGGGCACCTCTTGCACATTAGTCCCCTCGAGGGAGTTAAACCCAACAGAGAATAGCCGCGCATTTTTACGTGTACTTTTTTGGGACAAAATTTGACTAAGACTTCTTCTTGCGCTACTTTTTCCGACTTCTAACTCCAGTGATTTTTTCCAAGCCTGGAATCTCTTTTTCCTTATTGCCATGCAGGACTTTCTCCTTCACTGTGGGGGCAGGACATCAACTAACCAGAGAGATCCTAATCCTGTGATGTCATTGAAGATCTTTCCGTTGGTTGATACTGGGTTTCGTGAGCAGTCCTTCGTCTGCTGTATTGAGTTTTTTTTTTTCTTATTTTTCCCCCTAAGGTTTGCATATAGGAGTATTAATTTAGAAGGTGTCCGATTTTGCACACTTTGGGCTTGCCAAAACTGACGTTTTTATGAGGCTTTTAACCGAGTGTTTCGGTCACGACTCTGTGGCCGCCGAGATTCTATCTTTAATGGGGGAATCTTCCGTTTGGGGTGTCGGCCCACAAAACTGTCGAAGGCGTTCGTCCCTGAACCTTTGTCAATTCCATAATCCTTCCCCATTCAGTACCTGTCTTTCGTGAGTCGCGTAATACCGGCGGTATTGAAACCGGATAGTGAAGACGAACCTTTCATCTCTGCATTCAAGAGTGCCTTATTATTTCGCTCGCCTTTCAGCAGCTCAAAAAGCGGATTGAAGTATCTACTGTAGCGTGATTTTTCGTCGGTGGATGAGCCAGCCACAATTTCGTATTTTCAGCCGAACTTATTTCTAATTTTGAATTTGCAGCAGTTTCCAGATTTCTCACGGCTTAGTTTTATTGCCCTTAATGTATCCGCAGTCCCTCTTGTTGGTTGTAACAAGCCAGGGCAGGTGCATAGGCACACATATAATACGGATGTTTTATAACCTTTTTCTGTTTTACTATTCCGCTCCGAGACCTGATTCTTTCTTTTTCTGCACTCAATAGCTCAGGTCATTGCATTTCCGATCCAACTTGGCCAGTGTCCGATGCATTTTAACGAATTTCTTTTCTCTCATGTTCCTCTTTGTATACATCAAATTTTTCTCTCATACCGCTGGATTAATGCAGTGCTTTGCCCTATTCACCCTTGATTTACAGTTTCTTTTTCTTTCTGTTGTCTTCTTTTGATATTGGCCTGACCTGAATGGATCATCGGATATGTGAGAAAGTCGCATGATTTCTTGGATAGTCACGTACCGATCTTTTATACTCAGTATTTTGTAACTTCGTCTCTGCGGCATTTTTTGTCGAGGTTCACGGTGAAGCCTGGTCCAGCAGTTCATTACCCGGTTCTTCAGCCCCAACCTTCAATTATCTGCTTAATGAACCTGTTTTTCTTTTTTTTTCTTTTTTTTCTCATGATCTGAATCAAAGTCTTTTCCGCCATTCCAGTTTCCAGTAAAGTGGTGAATCCCTCCAGATCGAGGGAAGATCTACTTTCTATTATCCCAACCAATCAAAATCACCTTTTCCAGATTCTATATCCACCCCGGCGTCTGGAGTGATTTGCTGGACTAGGATTCGCAAATTTTGCCCTTCTACTAGAGCTTTGGAGGATGGGCCTGTCCCGCTTCCAGAGGTGACTCTGGAGAAAGGTGAAGATTGCTTCGACACAGTCTACCGCGGAAGATTGGAGAGGGTACGGTTTTTGGTGGAGTCGGCTTCTGCTTTTTCGGGTCTTGGAGTTGAAATGTGTCTCCGAAGCGCTCGCGATTTTTCTCGGGATCCGACGGGTTGGAGATAGCAACTTTGGTTTTCGGTAAAGGTCCGCGACGGTGCCGCAAATCGCTATGAACGTAATAGCGTATAATCAGTGAACTTGATTAACTTTCGATTTGAGTCTGTTTAATATGCCAAGTGCGTGAGGTTGGCTTTCTTTTTCTTTAAACCATGAGTAACTCTCGAATAATGTTCGGCTAAGTGCCAATATGGACAGGGGGCTGCACACCCCCTACTCATCATGCGCCGTGGGACGAGTTATGGAATATTCTGACCATCAAGGGATGCAATGGCTCTCCACTGAGGGAAATCGGCATTTCTTATTTTTATCGAGCTAGCTGCCATCAAGATCTGTTCAAAAATCAGGATGTTGGATTTTACAATTTGACCAATGTCAACTCTTCCTCTTCGTAGTATCGCTCGCTGCCATTCATTCACATCCTGCTAATTCGCTGTCAAAATTTGCTGTCTATTATTTTTATTTAATTTTTTATATTTGTTTTATTTTCTTGTTGCCCTAATTTTTATTATGGTCAGTTTTTTTGTGTTTTTTTGTAAGTCTCAAGGAGGGGTGTTTCTTACTTTGTTATTTCTTTTCTTCTTTTTAACTTACTTATATGAAGCTTTTTGGGGGAAGTAGTTCATCTACATTTATTTTATATCTGAGGTTGGGCCTTCGGGTCATCTAAATTAATTCCCTCACCTTTTTATTTTTTTTCTCTTTCTCTTTCCTCCTTTCGAGGTCAATTTTTATTTATTAAATTTTTCTAACGCCGAGTCATGTTAAGGATTTGGGACAATCTGGGGGTTGGGCCTATTTGGGCTTTTAAACCTATCGGCCATTATTTTTTTTTCTCTCTTTTTTACTCTTCCATTTCAGCACCAGCCAATGCACGGATTCGTCGATCAGGCCTGCTCTTCGAACGTCGTTGGATTTGCTGCGGTAAAGTGTTTGTAATTTTCTTTTATTTATTTATTGCTTATATTTTTCCTTTTCAGCTTTCCCGTTTATTAACATGGACCCTCTCATAGTTGTGTTATTATGTGTATTTTCCTTATTCCCGGGGTATTTTTTTTATTGCCCCTTTTGGCTGTACCCGGGGCGGTAGAAATAGGGTTCGATTTATGAGCTGGAATCAGTCATTTCCTTTTATTTTTTTCCCCATATTGTTTCTTTTCTTTTTATCCGTTTTAAGTGGATGCCCAAGTAGGGTAATCTTGCGTTCACGAATTCGTGACCTGGGGATATGGGGAGTATTTTCATTGCCTCCAGTTACTGCTTGAGATGGAGGTGACGTTTATCTTTTTTACCTCTCGGCCTGAACTCTGCTTCGGGTGACGAAAGAGGACCTACCCCTGTGAGCTCCTTTTCTCTCCCACTTGAGCTGATGGCATCGTTCCTCACTCTTAGGATCCTTGTATCCCTTTCGTGGGCCACAGTGTGGTTTGTATTTTCCTTTGCTGGCAGGATGGGAGTCTAACCTGTTTCAGCCTTTTTCTTTTCCTTTAATTTCGTAGCCTTTCCGTTTGTGTGGGGATCGGGACCCCTCTGGGGGTCGAAAAACATTCTTGTTTACATTTTTTTTTCTCTTTTTTTTATTGCCACCAAAATTGATGGCTTAATTGGGGCATGAAACATATAATCTGTGTTCTTGGGGAGCAATTTGTAGAGCGTAATATTTCTACTAGGCGGACACGAGAAACAAACTCTTTTTCCTATCATCCACAGTTTTTAATCCCCTTCTAGGATACCTTGTGTTTCCTCTTTTCCAGCTCATTATGGAGCTGGGCACCTCAGTAAACTACCTCAGGGTTGTTGCGCCGCATCTATAGTCAAAATTATTCATCACTCGAAATTTTGCACAACCCTGTTAACCCTTTTTGGCAAGTTTCACTCTGGTCTATTTGAGTTTTTTTTTAATTTTATTGTTGATTTTTTTTTTTCTCTACTGAGTTAGCGTACCCAATACGTGGTATTGGCGCTTTATGTAGTTTTTCCTCTTTTCTTTTTCTTTTCATTTTTTTTTTCTCGTTTTATGAAGTTTCCCTTTTCCCCCTTGACCTCATGTATTAATTTTAATCTGGGAAAGCTGCACTTATAGAATAGTAGGATTGGGTCAACGAATTCCGTATAGAGTTCTCTTTTTCTCTTGTTTTGTTTTGTTTGTTTTTTGTAACTGTATGCGTTGAACCAACCTCTTTTGTCCCGAAATCCGGACATTGACCATAGCCGGTTTCACTCTCTCTTTCATCCCCTTTCACAAAACGGAATCAGCGCTGCCGTTTGTTGAAAGGGAGAATGCACTCATTTGCGTATGCTCTTGTCGCTTCAGCCTTCAGGGTGAATGACTGTAGATGTCTCCTTCCCCCATGCAGGATGCTGCTCGTTGTATAGTCGATTTGTATATAGTAGAATATGTTAATTCTCGGCATCTTGTACCATCCTTTAACCAGATATGTATCTTTTGGTTTCATTGGACGGTTACAGATCAGTATCGAATAGGTGGCGAGGCGTTGATCTGAGTTCCCTCTACTCACCAAATTTCTCTCTAACGATCTGGGTACCTGGCATGAAACTTTTGTTATTTTTATTTTTTTAGTATAAACGTATAGTGTCGGGTACTCTCTTTTCAATTCGGCCCTGGAATTGAAGTTGCCGGAATCCTTATGACTGGGAGGGATTTTTGTATTATTCCTTATTTGTGTTCACGTAAAGTTTTTCCCACCAGACTACAGCATTTGCAACATCGCGAATGTCAACTAAATTATTTTTATTTTTATTTTTTTTTTCTTTTCTTTTATTTTGGATCAAGTAGTCTGAAGATGTGAGTGAAGGTTCTGTCCCCTGGGAAACTGGCCGACCTGCAAAGGTCTTCACCGACGAGTGCAGGAGGGGGCCAGTAGGCAGGTGAGTTGACACCTCTGAGTCAGTAGTGGACCCGACTACTTGTCTTATGTCCAGCGCCCGATATTGCAGTTCGAGGTGGCTGGGGAGCCATACTTGGACCAGCTTGCTCTGCCAATGTGTGTATACCCAACAGACCTTCCCACATGGCGTAAAATACAGATAGCCACTCTTGTGAGGACGGATTCGGGAGCCCAGGCGTGACGCACAGTGTGGTGAAGATCGTTAGTAGAACCCTTCATTTTGGTTTACTCCCTTGCCCTGCTTTCAGACCATCGCCTCAGTTGCTTCATCTCCGCTAATGTTTAATTTTATTTTAGTATTCCTCCCTTATATTTTGTTGCAATGATATTATTTGATAATTGAGGCCTCATTATATTTTTCATCTCGTACTTTCTTTTTTATTTTTTTTGTGGAGGCATGCCCATACAGAAAGATACGGCAAACCAGTACGTAGCTAGAAGACTGCATTCGGCTATTTCAAACTAAGGTGCATTTTACAACTGTGTTAGGCTCATCTTACTCTTGATTTTTCTTCGTGTTCAAAATTTATGGTTCAGTCAGCGGACCTATAGTCTGACTTTGCTCGTCCTCCTCTGGTCGGTGAGGAGGCTTGCGAGAATTTTTTTTATATATGCTGACCCCATCCCTGTCTCTTCTCGCGAGGGGACAGACCGACTCTTAGGGGTGTGGCGTCAGGGTAGTGGGAGAATTTCTGTGGCCTCTCCTCCTTTAGTAGAGTTAATCAATATTACTTCCTAATCAGTCATAATCTTAGATCATTCTTCCTTATTGCTAGTTAACTCAACTGATTACAATCATGAAACAACAGGTAACTACCACTTGAAACACAGGAAAGAAACCCTTAATGGAAATTACTTAATTTGACATCTTTTTCATGTTTTTCATTTCTTATGTTACTGATTTTTAAATTATTTTAATTTTTAACTATATGTTACACGTTTTTACATTTTAATGCATATTTAAGAATAATTTGAAAAATGTAAATAATTGAGTAAAGTAACAATAACTGAGTATCAAGCATAAATTAAGGTTAGTCCAAATTAAAATCGACGTGTTGTCTCAATAAGGAGTTTATCTTTTCAAATTATCACAACTACTTCGATTTTCCCACTGACCAAATTTAAGGCACAACAGCCAAAAAGCGGAGGAAAGCTAATCGAGCAGAGTAAAGGGTAGTTCCCCGACATGATTAATTATTTGATCTTTTATAGATTTTTGTGTTGTGGGGGGGGGGAGGGGTTGTGTTATTTGAGCGCAAAATCGTAATTTCCCAGAAGGATCCAGAAAAATTGCGTATTTTTAAATTTTTTTCCCGGGTCCGGATTTCATGTCAACATTTCTGAGAACAAGCCTAGGATATTTTTAAAAACATCCATTGTCAGCATATAACATAATTACGGACATAGGTGCAAATAAAATACAATATTTTAGAAAGTCCCCGCCCCTCCCCAATAAAAAAGATAATGAAAAATTACACGACGAAAGAATTTTCAGCGTTATTTTGGTACTTGTCAGCCTCCCATACACCCACTCCGCTCTTTTGCGCTTGTTATGGACTTATGGCAAATCATGTACATTCCCTGTTTTGTGCATACACCTCTTGTATTATCTTTTGTAATGATTTGAGGTACGATGTACAGCGAGAGAAAATTGGAGTGATTCATGCAAGGGAAATGAAAGTAAAGGACAAAACAGTGAGGACTTAAAGACGAAGGACCATCTCGGTGGCATTCCTAATATGGGTGCGACATCTGAGTGAAAACAGTGTGCAGTATATGATGCACATTAGCTACAAACTTTTTGCGCAAGTAATTAAAAATTAGAATATTTGATTCATATTTTTTTCTTTCATATTTATGCCTTTGCTGTATCATAGGTCCCTTATAGAAGATTTATGTTCTTACTCTTTAATAAGTTCATCTAGCCTAACGGAAATATACGACCTTTCTATCGCCTACCTGTCCTACACAGGTTTACCCTTTGGTTATAAATAATATTCTCAGGACCAACCCATCCGAAATAAGTCTGACTTTTGGCCTTATGGAATTATTACTAAAAAATTGGGGACATGAATTTTACTCGTAGATGATGATTTAGAGATGCGATTGAACAACGAGAATATCACAGATTTATCTGTACTAGGTCCAAAATTTGTCTACACTAGGAATTTATAACTGGAAGTCTCTGATAAGTCCATGATACGTCTTTCAACTGCCTTTCTTGGATGTATACAGCCTTCTATCAATCTTCAATTTGTAATTTGTATCAGTAATGCTTTGTGGGGCTTCCTATTTTCCTGACACTGATACTGCGTCCAGTGATTTGGAAATAATAATGACGTTTCACGTCAAGTCCTTTAATACTTTACCCCGAATCGGAGTGGAACGGCACAAAAAATATTCCACTGAAAAGTGTGTCCCTCATTCAGAAATTCGGATGAACATGTTTTGAAGAATATTAAGAAATTTGAAGATGAAAAATTCTAATGTTGATGTTTCAGTTACAAAACAACTGTAAGCACAAAAAATAACATTGCAACTAGGATTAGGTCACTCTAACACGAAATGTGAATAACTAACTAATTAATTCTCATTAAAACAATGAAAAAGAAATATCTGTGCAAATTCGTATGACATTAGAGATTGAATAAAATAAGAATAACAATGTACTTACTATTACTAAATACAAGAGTTCCCTTGAAACATACTCGATACAAAAATTCATTCTTTTGATGACATTAAAAGTCTATCACTCTGTCAACACAATATTGCAGTCGAATTCGATCTAGAATTCTATGTAAAATTTGAGTAAAATTTTACATCGAAGTCGATACCAAATTCGATCCAAAAATCGATGCCAATATGATAACTTTAATTTTGTACAAAATTCTATATCAAATTTGACCGTAGTGTAATGTCGAAAAAGTGATGAATCTGGCGTGTAATCATTTGTTTCACAGGTTATTACTCTTATATAAATATGGGCAAACAAGTCAAAAAACCAAAAAATCAAAAAATCATTAAAGTTAATTAATTTTAAATCATTTTATTTTTGATTTTAAAATAACGATTCTGAAAATTAATTTGTTTTTGATTTTGTGACATAAATTATTCTGTTCCTGTCTTTCTTGGATTTTCCCGATCTTGAATCAACAAAAATTATGTAAACAATTATTTTCATCATGATTTTTAATAACTTTGGAAAAGTGATTGTTTGATTTTCAACTCGTGATTTTTGAACCATTTCAAAATGATCCACTTTTTGATATTGCCCATCTCTAAAACAAACACATTAAACAATTAGGTAAGGGCACAAAATATCACCGAGTCTCCTAATACCACTCATTTCAATATTTTCTGTTGATTGTATAACCTGGTGGTAAGTTCTAGAACTAAATGCCTTTTGTTGATATATAATATGCTGTCGTAGAAAACGTAATCCTCATAGGACCCCCCCCCCCAAAAAAAAAAAAAAGTTATCACCGAAAATTATTTTTGTGAAGCCAAAAAGTTTTATCAAAAGTCCAGCAATATGTGATTTATATAAATTTAACTACATAAAAAAATTGAGACTTGATTTTATCAGACTGTAACAGTCCAGAGTATCGAGTTCGGATAGGTTTCTTTCCCAGTTTTCATAATTTTTGAATTTTCGAATTACTCTGTAAAAAATGCGCTTGTTCTCTAAAATATTGCCCAATATTATGAAATTTGTCAAACACTGCATTTTTATGGCGAAATGTCTTCAAATCCTATAAAAATCCATGGCCAGTCGCAGGAGTGAATGAATTTGGCTGTTTCTGCCGTTCTAAGAACAAGAAGAAAGAAAGAAAGAAGAAGAAGAAAAAAAGGCTCGATGAAAGCGTCAAATGTGTTTGATGTACCGAAATCTTCTCTAAAAGACTGAGGAAGATTCAAGAAAAAGTACATAAATGTGACCTCGAATCATAAAATGTGCCTCTGGTGTCAAGAAATCATTTTTCACTGTCTTGACAATTCTTATAGAAAAAATCAAGTTCATTCGAATGAAACAAATCGCAGCTTCCTATCTTCATTAGTTTTTCCGCAAATTCATTTCAAAATTACGTCAAGAGTTTAAAAACATCCGTTTACATGGCATCGTGTGAAATGGGCCTACTAGAATGACACAGAACAAGAACTTCAAACGTGGTTGTCATATCAATGCGTCAACGCACCACCACAGATGTACACGCTATGTACATCTGTGCGCACCACTATCACTATCCCATCTTTACACTTGTTTATCTCACAAACCTGTCTTCGCACGAGAGGCATATTTCATGATTCCAGGTCACACATGTGTACTACATGCTCAAATTCATAATGCACGTCGCCGAAATGAATCGTTTGCGCGAAGAAAGGCATCAGTTCTCTGCGTTTTTTGAAATATTTGTTGGTGGGCCCATTTTTCAAGACCTCCACTTTAGTACTTATTTTTTTCTTTAATGCAACTGCTTTCTTTCTAATTGAAATTCCAACCTAGAACTCCGTGAAGTTGGAGCTAAGGTTCCCTCTACACACTGAACGTGCAACTTTTGGGATACTTCAATATTAAGTGCAACTTTTTGGAGTATAAAAAAGGTGGGCGATATTTGTTGCCCTTAATTTAAATAATAATGTATAATCTAAATTATATAGGGAAAAAGAAATAATGATTAATTAAATTATTAAATAACTATATTATTTGGTAAATAACCAAGTCAATAAAATCCTATCAAGTGGATAGCAAAACTTAAACTTATTCTAAAATGCGCACATTTTTGTAACTTAGGTATATTCGATTCACGTGATACACCATGTTGGTATCACTTACCTACATCTAAGTTAATGAAATTTTAGCGTGCATTATTCAACATAACATAGTAATCAACTAATTTTCTTCCACCATAATTACGTTTTAACAGACATCTTTGTTGTGCTTTTAAATAAGGAATTCTATCCAACAGTGGGTCTTCTTCCACAGAATCCGGATTTGCGAGTTTGGCTTCGTTTGTTTCCAGCGTTCTTTTGTGTAGAACTGTGATTTCTAATATGGTGCGAATAATTTCAGCTGCATTATTTCGCATCATTTTGTCTAGACATCAACAGCAATTACAACATAATTATATGTATATGAGACCAGTTGGATAACAAGTAAGGCTGGTGCGCCAAATGTGACCCGCTAGAGGTTTTACCATTTTGCAAATATGAGGATAGGTATTAGATTGTTTTATAAGAAGTTTATGGCGCGCTCATTATGAAAGAGGCCACATGCGGCGCTTCTACACTGGATAAACAGGAGCGTAGGCAAGGAAATATGAGGCATAAAACCTCTTACTCTGAATTTTCCTTTCGGCTATATCATAAAGGGTATGAAATAGTACACTCTTTTCTGGATGGTTGACTGGATTCTCAACAAAATATCAGGTGACAAAGTTATTGTTACCTGTTATTTTGGATTACGTGGAACCATCTTACACAAAAATATTTTCAAAAGTGACCCTTAAATTAAAAAATTACCTTTGGTCACAAAAAAATGGGCGACAGAAAACGCGTTCAAAATGCTTTCTATCACGTTAGTGAGAAAGCAGTTTTGTATTATCATTTCTCTTTGACCTTGAAACTGGGGTACTGGAATGAAACCGAATGGACTCGGGGACGTACCGCATAGTTTTCCTGGTTGGGGAGGGGAGCGTGGAAGTCCCAACTGATTCAACTTAAAATTCCCTAGTATCTAAGCAAAAACAAACCTTCTAATTTGTTGAATTTTCCCAAATTCTCAACTCAAAATTCCCACATATCAAATTATCAAAATAAAAATAAATTTAAAAAAACCTCTCGACTTATTGGACTTTTCCAACTCTACCGAAATTTCCCAACTCCGCATGACTGGAATGGTAAATTTTTCCAACTGCAGATTACAAAATTTTCTACAGGGGAGGAGAGCTCCCCCTCCCACCTATCGGTACTTCCCTGAATGGACGGTTCGACTGCCGTTCATGTGATTAGTTTGATTCAAAAGAACGCCTTGATATGATCAGGTTCATTCCGATGTCCAAGAATGTTATCATCTTAGTGAAAGCTCACAATGTAGAATGTAACGCATTAGTAGTAGTACGCGCAAGACGAACCTTGACTTTCAGTTGGGGGGGGGGGTGGAGAAGGAAAATTTGCCGACACAGTTTTTTTATTTTTCAATCAAAATATTTTTTCATTGTGGAAAAAAAAAGTTCTCAGAAAATGAAAATTTCAAATGAACAGTTTCAAAATTGGCCGGCTGCCAAATTATTGAGGTGTTTCACCCCCTCCCCTAGGTTTTGTCCCTGCAAATGTAGATTGGAACCTTATCTCCCGAGCACTTACATTTGCGCGTACATGAGCATACCCTAGTCTGGGAGGATTTGCTGGAAGGATGTTAGGAATATTTGAGAGGAACACTCAACTTCCTTTAGACATTATGGTGGTCGTTATTTACGCTTGGTGATATTTTTTTCTGGATTTCCTCTGATTCGTCTTCTAAATTAGTTCCAAGTAAATTAAAAATAAATAAAAAATTAAAAAAAAACTACAAAGTTTACGGTCGATTGGATTAGGGGAATCAGTGCCACCAGCTCCCTTTCGTTTTTATGGGGAAAACACATGGAGTTTAGACTTTTGTTTCGCACTAAATTTCCCTCCTATATTCGCCAGGACCAACGTACATAAGGGAAACAATAGACCAATTTCTATCTGATTCAGCTTGTAGCATTGGAAAATAAGTCTTTTGCTTTCAACGTTCAGATTTAAATAAAATGTTCAACTTTCTCAAATTTCAGGCTCTAGGTCAAACAGATAATCTAGTTAAAACAGAGCAGTCATTGAAATTCGAAATTCAACGATTGTTACCGACTTTTAAGATTTTCGAAATGTCTTCCACATTTCAGTTTTGTTTCAACCTTCCAGATAACGTTCGATACTCAGCTTAAAACCTTCGGCTTTCAAGGAGTCCAGGATACTCCATTTTCAGAAACGAAATCTGACTTTCAGTGTAGGGAGATGGAGAAAAAAAATTTGCCGACAAGTATTCTGTCAAAACTAAAAATTCGCCCATTTCTCAATCGAAATATGTTTTGGTTGAAGAAGAAGAAAAAAATAATAATAATGGTAATAAACAAACAAACAAATATTCATAAAAAATTAAAAATTCAAATGGACAGTTTAAAAATCTGCCGACTGCCAAATTATTGGGGGAGGGGGGGGGGTCTTTTCAACCTCCCCAAACCCCCCTATAGTTTCGTCACTGAACGGCCACAAATGAATAATTAACTCTTTCACGAGCGTTCTCATGATGAGATAATTTTGCATTTATTAGCATTTATATCCATGCGTACCATTTGGGAACTTTGCTGAAAACATCCAAAAGTTGAGATACGGGTCAACAAACCTCGAGAATATAAAGCTGCATGCACACTGCCGTGACCAAAAGTATTTTGAACGAGTTTTTCTTTTTTCAAAAATATGTTTTGACATTATATGTACTATAAAGCTGGTAACCACTGAAATTTTAGTGATATATGAAGGCCAAAATACTTTTTCATCTATGCCAGAGAAAGTAATAAGTTAGTATTAATAGACTTTGAACAGATACCTCCGATCTCGCCAAGTATTTGCCTTGGTTCAGCTGGGTTTAATTCCTTAATCTTTATGAGATCAGGTAGTTTCTTCCAAATCTTCTCGCTTAACGATGGGTGGGGAGTGATATCGTACCAGAAGTGTTCTTCAAGTGGTACATACGACTGCCCTATTTAATAAATATAACACGTAATGCTTGATTAGTGAACATTTTCGTACATAAATAAGTAGGTAATTTCTAATTTACTACGAGTTTCCAATTTTATTGTCGCCACAAACTCAGAAGTACCTAATTACGGAATAAGTTACATAGATTATTTAGAAATATGTAAATAAAAAGGCTCTTTGTGATTTATCAGAAAACTATGGAAATTATGTATGTTATTACCTGCAATTGAAGTGTAGAAAAAATTTTCAAGTTTGGCAAATTTTCCACAAATTTCCAATATGTTTGTATAGACTTCATAATACGATGACTCTGTGAAAATATGAGATACCACCTACAGAAATCATTCTAAATTGATATGACGCAGCCTCCTTAAAACACAGACCTAGTCTAGTAGGCCTATCTCATTATTAGTTTGTCACGAAGGATTGCAATGTTCATTAAATATTTTCGGCCACGTAAGCTTACTTCAAAAAGTATCCTATATCCACTCATCTCAGGCCTCACTTGTACAATAAGAAATTTTCTCAGAACATCTATTTTAGCGGGCGAATGTAATCTGCACACACATTTCATTTTGAAAATGTAAACTGCTCACAGTGTAATTTGCACACAGAACGACGAGTATATTCTGAATGTATTTTGCTCACACTTGTAATGTATTTTGCTCGCATCGGTAATTTTATATAGAAAACAGTATTTTGCACACAGTGCTACTTTAACGAGTAACTATACGGTAAATTACAAATATAACAGGCAAGTCTAGGGTAAAATGTAATGTAATAAATAACTTAAAACATGAACGTAGAATCGACTGAGATCAGTCGAGTAGTCGAGTAATTACAAGTAAAATTTTGGACAACTAACAAGAATTTCCTCGAAGACCAGGGATAAATTTAGGCGGCTGCGAACTCATCGTTTCAGGTGGTGAACTCATCCTTAATACCTACAGCGCAAACTACAATTCGAATGATTAGATACACTTATATGGGGACAAAAAACTTCAATGTAGCATTCACGTATGTACGAGATCGTTCCAAAATTAACTGAAAACTTTTTGTAATTATAAATAGGCATTTAGGAGTTCGCAATAATAGAACAGGTACCTGTACGTAGTGTACGTACAAAGATAACATACGCTGATCTCTTATCTGTACTGGCAAGAGTTTCTCTATCCTCCATCGATTCATTCTCACTCCATTCTACACCGTACATAATTTAAGCGGTAACGATCGAGTAAAGTGTGAGCAGAATACGTCCTTCAATGAAAAGGAAGAATGTAAAGTGCTCACACTTCTCCCCCTGTCGGGAGACAGTAAAGTGCTCACACTTTTCCCCTGCCTTTTGCAGTGTGAGCAAAATACATACTTTCGTATTTTCTGAAAGTGTGAGCAGTTTACTTTCTCCCATTTTAGCTGATGAGCTCCGGTTTCTAATTTTGGGAAAAAGTTACTTATCTCGATTTATGGAGAAGAAAAAAATTTCATACAAAAGGCGAGCGTCCTGGAATCGCGTCCTATTCTGCTCTTCCAGTTCCAACGCCTTATTATCAGCAACATAATGACTAAATAAGTACGTATATGTACAAGTAAGTATCTACCTACTTACGAAACTATGTATAAAAGTGAATTCTAACATATACATATATATGATTCATTCATCATCAATATCATCATCATCATCTAGGTGCCATATCCGATGCCGAACGTTCACGCCACTTTCCTGAGCAGGTTAGTCGGGGTAGTTTGCTCTTGCTTTCCCCACGGTTTGTTGCGTTAGAGTTTTCCTTCTCTGTACCGAATTAGCCCAGTATTTTACGATGCTGAGTAAACTGTCCACGACGTACACACGCACAGTACCAATCTTCCTGATCTGGTGGTAACACGCCCTGCGATTGTAAATACCTTGTTCGTTTGAACTAGCGGAGGTTACAGGACGCGCTATGTTTTCCACCTCGATTGATACTGTAGTCGCTGTGTTCGCTGGGATGTTAGTGGGGGTTTTTCGAAAATTACTAGCATTCCAGCGTTGGTGGGGTTCGAACCCGAGACACAATGTATCTAATTCGCTTTACTGCATCTAAAAATCAGAAATAAATAATTTGAACGTAATACTTTGTACAAAAAATTCTGGCTCGGCAACATAGGGGAGTTCTAAAATCGATTCATCTGTGGGGTACAAGGTTCGAAATATTTCTCCGTTATCTGCTTTCACTTTTGATACATCGCCCCATTTAATAATTTCATGAAAAAGTGTATGTTTTCTGGACACTCTATTTTTATTCTTTAAATAGTTGAAATCCATTATGAAATCCAAATCCAGCGCTGACATTATATCCGCAGCTTTTGAAACCCTGCAAACTGTAATTCATACGAGTCCAAAATCAGTTTCTAAATAAAGTCGTAATAGGCATTAATATTTACGTTTCACAGAACCTACACGAGTGAAAAATCCTTTTCACGAAGAAGCTGATGAAAATTTACTTAGCGTTCGATGATTCTAATTTTATAATGAAAAAAGATTGGGAGCATTTTACTGCCGCCGTCTGGATACATCTTGCCATTGTGATGCAGCAAGGGTTCGGTAACATGCTATAGTTAATGACAGCCCTAGCTTTGTGAACAGATGTACACATTCAACATTTGGACATACCACCCTATTACTTGGTACCCCATATGTCGCCTCAGTTTGTTTTAAAATCAGTGAAGTTAAAGGACGTTAACAGAGTAGTTTTCATTGAAGTAAATTAAAAAATTAGTGTAAATAAAGATTCATAAAAATGACAGTCAAGGACTTATGTACTTGATTTTTCATTATTAACTTTCTTAAAAAAGTTTTTTGAATTTGATTTCAGGTAAAAAAGAATAATACTCAGCTGGAAAAGGGCACTTAAACAAAACAGGTACAAAAAGAAAAATACCAGAAGGAAAGAGAGATATGAAAGTACAGGGTGCGCCAACTGAGGGTATCATATTTTATTTGCTTAATAACACGACCACACTGATAGTTCCACCGCTCGGAAACACAGCATTTAAAAGCCAAAACTAGACAGTTCTTTTCTGATAAAAATTTTGTATTTGATAATCAAACGTAACCATGTCTCCCTGGAAAGAAAAACATTGCGTATTTGGTGTAGAAAATTTTCTGTTTTGGCCGCCGCGTTCACAAAGCATGTCAGCGTGTGATTTTTTCTTTGACATTATCTCAAAGCAAACGTTTACGAAAATAAGCCACGGACCACTGAAAATTGGAAACTTAACATGCCCCATGAAATGTCAAAAATTTCCGTCGAGCTTTGTAAGCAAGTTTTTCAAAACTTCAAAAAGCGTTTGCAATGTTGTGTCGAAAACGACGGATTGCACCTTACTGATATGATTTTTTTTTTTAACTGTCAAAAAGAAATTGTTTAGTTTTATTTATTTTTTTCTATCCTAAATAAATCGATCAAGTTTTCATTATGTTATGAATTTTTAAAACGTGATACCTGTCGTTGGCGCACCCTGTACAAAGAAAGTCAAAAGAGAAAGACTGGGGTAAGTGGAAAGTGAAGGAAGAAAGAAAAGAGAAGTAGTTAGATGGAAAATGATTAGTTTTGGTGAAATCCTTCCCATAATACCGTGAAATTGACTCTTGGATTCGGGTGTCTCAGAAAACGTGATCCCCATTCAACCCAGAAGTCAACAACTTATCCTGATCATGTCTAGACAGAGATGTCAGCGTTCCCCAAATATATGAACGTATTCACACCATTCGCGTTCGCTTTAAAAAGTGAATGCGTTCACATCCGTTCTTGTTCATGAGAGAAGAAGAACGCGTTCACTTCGTTCTCGTTCGTGGAGGTGATCCGTTTGTGAACGCGTTTCCGTTCGCGAACGGGAGTTGACATTGATTGTAGTCATTCTTCCCTTCGTTCTCTACGTTCTCATCCACGAAATGAAACAAACGCGTTCCTGCCCATTCTTGTTCATGTGAGGAAACGAACGCGTTCACTTCGTTCTCGTTCGTGGAGGTGCTCCATTCGTGAACCCGTTCCCGTCCGCGAACAAGAGTTGACATATCTGCGTGTAGATATGTTTGCCTGCTCTTACATTTGAAGGGACAAAGATTTGGACACTTGAAATTAACACACATAACATTATCGGATTTTTTTTTTTCAGGATTACCAGTAGATAGACTGAAGGAACTTTTGGTAATAATAGAGGACAGCAATTGGGTCAACAGGGTTCTCACAAAACACAGGAATGTGGTTGAAAATTATGTACTAAAAATTTCATATTTCTCAATTTTCCACAGAAATTATTCCTTAGACCTAGCGATTTTTTTGTCTTCATATCCGATGCGCAAAATCCCGCAAGTTACCCGGGTAACTAAAGAGGAATAAGGGTCATCTGAGGGTAACCGAGAGTAACAAATGGGTAACT
The DNA here is from genome assembly GCA_031841125.1 of Acanthococcus lagerstroemiae. Lineage (NCBI taxonomy): Eukaryota > Metazoa > Arthropoda > Insecta > Hemiptera > Eriococcidae > Acanthococcus > Acanthococcus lagerstroemiae. Next base: position 32,906,123 of record CM063108.1, on the reverse strand, counting down.
TTTTCCCCGCCGGTAAATGGATGGTAACTTATTGCGTAGTATCCCCGCAGTTACCCGGGTAACCAAAGGGGAACAAGAATAACTAAAGGAGAACAAGGGTAATCTGAGGGTAATTCGAGGGTAATTTGAGGATAACTAATGGGTAACCTTTCCGAGTAACCTTTCCGCGGGTAACTGGGTAACTAGAGGGTAACTGATTGCGTATCAGGTACAATTCAAGAATTACATTACATTTATGTGAGGGGGCACTGTGTGCACCGAGTGCTCAGACTCTGTGGTTCATTGCACTTTTTTTCGGGTTGCTGTTAAGGATCAGCTTAGAGTAGCCTCACTTTTAGAGCCAAAGTGAGAATTTTACTGAGTTCTATCCTTTTCACTTCACTGGCTGGTGGATACTCCAGTCCCAGTACTTCGCATCTTGTCTCAGCTATTGTTGGGCATTGGCATATGATGTGTAAAGAAATGGTAAAATTTAGTTCCCTAATTTTGAGATGCATGGCTTCAATATGTTAGGAATCACTGCAGACAGCATTCGCTGCAGCGAAGTCATTTCGTTAGCTCGTACCTGGCTCTCACGAGCAGGTAATCCTCTCTTATCCCCCAACTGATGGTGCAAGAACAGGCTCTAGCTGCCACCTACATATCTGCATAATGTGTTTCCGCCACGCGGACAGGAACTCGTAGGGACGACCGAGGATGCTTGGTGCATTCTTCGACAGGCTACCAATGCGAGAGTCGTCTGTGCAGTATTGTATTTTGTATAGTGATAGTGTAGTGGCAGCTGGACGAGCCAAATTGCATCTTAGGTGAGTTTACTCACGGAGTACCAATCTTTTCGTAGGCTTACCCTACTTTGATATTGAATTGTTTCATTATATTAATTAGGATAACGAGTTGCGCATACTCAGACTGTCTTGCCGGGTATCGACGTACGCTAATTATGCAGAACGGGATGCTCAGGCGAGAATATGACGTACAGCCTCACGTGAGCGGTCTCACGTAGCAGGGCGGTCCGTACTCAGGGAGTACGTAGGCCTCGAGGCGGAGGTCCCCTAACCCCCGCACAAGTGTGGTCAGGGTGGATTAGCGGCGTACCTACTGCGATACCTTGCACTGGCCGACGAGGCAGTGTGGCTTGCACTCAAGCCACGGGACAGATCATGAGGGTCATACCTCACAGTTTACATGTCTTGCTAGATTTCGAATCATGGTACTCAAACGCGATTATTATCTTTAATTCCAGGTGGTACCAATCGGCAGACGCGCTATAGATCCGGCCCTCGCGCCTACAAGGTTTTCGCATCATTTGCTTAATTAACGGACAATGTCGGTTATGTCTTCATTTTGTAAAATGAAGTTAATACGTTAAATTAGAGTTCATTTAGTTTCCCTTAATTTACCAACGTACCGGCCTTTCGACTTACTCCTCCTTTTCCTATTTTTATTTTCTTCTTTCCATTCATTTAATACTACAATTTTTACAGATGTGAATTGAGGTTTCTTCTTCTTCGCCTCAGTACTTATCGGATTTTTCTTTTCGCCACTCTTATTTTATACCATATGGGTTTTGTGGCTCCATGAACAGTTAGAAGTCAACCATCCTTGCCAGTTTTCTTTCGAGCCCTAGTAGGGTTAGTGGTTCCAAGATGACAAATCGTGAATATCTCGTCTGTTACTAGTGCTACCTAGGTGAAACTTATACTGCAGACATATGGCAACGTAGCATTCATTTTAATCTGTGAACGAAATAGTTATCAGAAAACAATCTTCTCGTGATATCATCAAACATATGTTTTTGAATGTCAACTAATTTGTTTAACTGGGAAATAAATTTCGAATATGTTATATAAGTTCTGCACTGAATGACGTTGAATTTATAATCATAACTTTTTTTAGTCAAGACAAAATTGATACCACATTAAATTATGAAGAAAACGTTTTGGTTCCGAGACGACACGTGTTAATTTTCAAACCTTTTTATCGAAATAGATTGAGGATGTAAACGAAAAACAACTCGAGGTCAATTTGATGCAGAAGATATGAAAAAGTCCGTAAATTTATTTCTTAACAAGAATTATTCATATGATGCTGCATGTAAAGAATTTGATTCTAAGAAGTACAAAAAGATTGCAAAGGGCCTCGACTCTCATTATAATATATATTGATATCCGGGAGAAAAAACCTACTGTGGATTGTCTACCCTGCCCCTTAATTGCTCATTTCTCCAGGGGTAGCCAACCCTTGGGAGGGAAAAGTCCCCTAGTTATTCTAATAAATTAATAATTTTGACTTTCTTCCACGTTTTTCTAGTTATGTCATCTCGAAACTTGCTTCATGTCATCTTAAAACCCGGGGGTGTTCAAGATCGAATGGTTGATCACTGCAAGTATTTGTTATCATATCTCGGGTTATAAAAGTGATTAACTATTCGTTATTGGCTCATTTTAATCCTTTAATATACATCTTTTCTTTTTAAATAAAAATTTCAAGATGGTTGAAAAAAAAACTTGATAAGGTTAAGCCCAAAAATAGCTTTACAGTGTTGTGAAAAAAAAAACTTGATCAGATAAGTCCAAAAATAGCTTTACTGTGTCATCTTGGAATCACTAGCCCTACTCAACGTACTTATCGGGGCTGTCCTCCACTCCAAGAATACTCCTGGACCTTATTCCTACCTACCCCAGTTCTCGAGTTTGAGAATTTTGAGAAACGCCATCGGAATTTAGACTTAGAAATTTTGTTTTATGAAAAGAAAAAAACCCCAAAAAATGTAAATGCCTTTTTTCTCTACCCACTTTCTTTTTTATAGGTAGAAAATTTTTTTTGAGCAAACGAAGTGGACAGAAAGCACATCCTCTGGCTCTCATCGTTATAGGCTTGGTACTTCCTACAATTATTAAAATAGTAAAAATTAGAAAATCATTATTTTCCATATAGAGCATTGAAATCGTAAACTGAAACAGGTAGGAGTGAGACCAAGGAGTATTTTTGAAAGGGGAATCATAATCACTGGATCCAGCGTGCGACTGTTACAGAAAATTGAAAAAAAAAATCTGAAAATTTTTGGGTTAAGTTATTAACCAAAATCGATTTTGTCCACACCCTGTTGATTTGATACCGACAATATTTTTCGGATGCCTCAACTATTTTCCATTATAACGAAAAACTTTAACCGATCTATCTATTAGCGATGATGAGAAAAAAATTCCCACTAATGCAGTGTCTTTACCTTTGCTTCGAATGTTAGAGTAGGCGAACGTACCTACACTGTGTCAGGGTAAGTGATCGACTAACCCGGCTGAAGGGGGATCACGTACTTGAAACACCCAGTAACAATTCACGCTACTAAAATATGAAGTACTACAGAATTCGCCGCAGATTTATGAAATGGAAAACTTCTTAAAATGTGTAATCTCGCGGCGAATTTTTCAACTGAGGAATTTTTTTCAAAGAATAAAATACTCCCTCTCTTGCTTGACCGGTCCTTAGTCAACCCTGTCGTAGAATAATGGCCTTGATGGGGATGAGGTCATGTACCCTATAATAGATTGCTAGTAAATTATAACATATTGAATTTACCGTGATCCGATTTCGTGAATGGCAGCTTTTTGCGAAGACCTGAAATTTTTTTAAATATTAATTAATGAGTGAGCATGGACTGCGTGCGGAGGGTATTCACAGACTGAATTCATTTCATTAGTACTTGAAACCGAGATCATTTATAGCGACGAGAAAATCGAAATAATCACTTTTTGTCCGCAGCTCTTCGTTTGTTACACTCGTGTTACTCAACTCGAATGAATAAGTAAAGGGAAAGGATCAGAGAACTTTACATTTTCTGATTTCGAGAACAAATGAACATTAATTTTCAAGTTTAATACCCATTTTTGTCAAAGTCAAATACTTCTGCAACAGTGTACATTAAATTGTCGAGTGTCTCATGCACACTTGACCTAAGTGACGAAAACGCTTTTTTTTTCAGGAGAGCGATTTGAAAAGTATAAAAAATAACGTTGTGTAATATACGTGACTCAAAATGTTTACGCCATCTAGAGGGCTAAAAAAGGAAGTAATTCGTCATTTGCGAGTGTAGCCGGATTGAGGGCATTGAGATCTAGAAGAATATGTATTGAACTCATTTTCGTCAAAATATCACTTAGGTCAAGTGTGCATGAGACACTCGACGTAGTCTATTAGTCTATTCTACAGGTGGGGTGTGCCAATTCACAATTTCTTCCTTCTGTAGTCCAGAGCGCTTTTGGCTATTATGCCATCTTCCGTGGAATACCATAACACGTTTCTCTTTGTCGTCCTCTATTTATAGTGGTGTGTAGTACCGTATAGTAAACCCATTTGGTGTGTTGCTATTGGTTGTTTATGGTTGTATAGTCTGTCCAATCAGTGAGTCTTACGTTATTAATTGGAATAGGTTTTAGCTTTGGAAGTTAGTTGTTGTAGAACCTATTTTTCGTAAAATCAGTATTCTAGACACCACTAGGCACTGGCCGATATCTCGAAGCTGTAAACTTGGCCGGTCGAAGGAATGGTAGTATTTCTTCGAGGGTGTGAACAATAGGGATGATGTAGCGATAGGCAGAGCCCACTCACACATAGCCACCATCTTCGTTTCCGCCACGATTGCGGAGGCTATCGAATCGTATGGTCAGTCTGATTTTTGTGTGGCTTCGCGCGCTCGGTTTCTTGTATAGTATTTATTCTCGCATCGTGATTTTGTGCTCACATCTGCAGAACTTTGGGTAAATGTGCTCACCTCTTATGTGGGTCATTTATTGAGTATTCGCCTTCGATAGGTTACATAGAGTTACACTAGTCTGTACTTAATGATATGTTAGGTCAGTGATCGATCGACACTACTGTCTTGTGGGCCCGACAGTACTTGGAAGGAGTACTGAGAGGAGTACTATGCAGAGTTTGTGGTAGCCAGGCTCAGGTGACGATGTGCTTCCTCTGCTGATCTCCCGATCTTGAAGCTCTCTCAGGTGTACGCTGAGGAGGGATACCGAGTGTCCCTTTTATGGGGCGGGATCGTCAGGACGACTCAGCTCGAAAGGGTCTGCACGGTGTGGAGGGTGAGCGCACACACCCACCGTTGGTCTAACGGCAGGCTGGATCGGGGATAGGCAATCCTGGCTTCGTCCAATCTCTCTCTTAAATTATGTTAGTTGTACATGAGTTAGTTAGGGACCTAAATACTCAGCCGTGTCTTCTTCTTCAGAATTACAGGTAAATAGCGTCCGTCACGATGAGCCGAGGGTCCACCTGCGTTGCAGCGCCTAGCTTAAAGTATCATTGTAGAATTAGTTTAATATATGTAGTCCTCGTACTCTTGGTGTCATTTCTTCAGGACTTGTCCACATTAGTGTTAGGTCGGTTCCTCTTCTACACCACACTCGTAAGTATTAAAGTATTTCATATTATACCCCCTGGCCTATCTCTCCCGGAGTTACATACACGCACACACGTATATTGTTATATTAATCTTCTTCTCAGCCTTTTCTTCCCTTTACAGTTGTTGTGTTTATTAAGTTGTTTTGTTTTGTGTTTTGCCTTTATAATCACAAGTTGATGTTGCCGTGTTTTCCAATAAGTGATTTGTCATCCCTTAGCTTCTGTAATTTTTCATGTTCTTTTATTCTAGTTGCGAATTTTCTGCTTGTTTCTCCTATGTAGGTCACGTTACAGTGTTCGCAGTCCAGTCTGTATACACCTTTGCTGTTGTTTGTGGCTTTGTTTCTGTTTTGTCATTGCTTTTTGTTTAATCAGAAGTGGTCTATTTTGATTCCGAGTTTTATGTTGTATTGGTTCAATATTTTCGGTATTATGTCCTTGTGAATGGTATTACTTCTGCGTATTTGTCTGTTTTTGTGGTTGTTGGTTCTGTGCCTGTACTTTTTTGTTGTATTAATTTGTTAATTTATTCTGTCTACTTTAGTGGTTGGTATTTGTTTTCTATAAATGTTGTACTGTGTCTTGTTGTCTTTTATTTGTATGGTTAGGTCGAGGTAGCTTATGGTCTGATGGCCCTACTCTATTGTGAACTTTATGTCGTTATTCATGCTGTTTGTCTGCGTGAAAAATTGGTCCAGTTGTCCGTCTGTTCCTGTCCAGATGATTAGTATGTCGTCTCCATATCTTGTCTACCCCTATTGACGATTTTGGCATAAGAAATCCGCAGCAGCACGCAGCGATTCTGAGTGAAACAGTCGCGTTCGCTGCTGATGCGGAAAAACAAAGTGTCAACAGCGTTTCGCAGCAAAAACATGTTCGAAGTGGTGCGGAGAAAAGATCTGTCAGCAGCGTTCATGACCCGTCGTTCACTGCGTTACACTGCTGATGAAATCAGAATCAGCAGCTGATTCAAATGGTTTTTCAGTAGCTATTATCTGCTGAATTTTTATTCCGTGGTGGAAATAAATCGATTCTGCTGCTGCATTTTGCAGCGGAAAAACAGTAGTTCTAGCTGTGGTCCGCAGCTACAATTCTCTACTCTGCGGTGGACAGCGTACTGCAGTCTCTTCTCATTTACAATTTATAAAATTGAAATAGTAAAAATACAAAGTAACTGGTCGCCAGAAAAATTAATAATATCAATGATTCTTGAAATTACAAGTATATTTATGTAAACATACGAGTATATAACTTTCAAAATTGCTCAAATCCTCGCATCATGTGATTTGGTGACCTCATTGGTTACTTCATGTGATTTGGTGACCACATTTGTCTCTGAAAAAAATTATAATGTTGAATAACTATATGGTATTTTCAAGTTCGTTTTTAGAAATTACACACAGTTAGGAGCAACAATTGGGTAAGGTTTATGTTCTGCAATTTTTCAAATGTCTCTCTCTCTCTCTCTCTCCTCTCTCTCTCTCTCTCTCTCTCTCTCTAATTTTTCAAATGTCTCTCTCACTCTACTTTCCTTCAGGGCCCTGATACATCATTACATGGCCCTACTATCTTAATCCCAATTCTCTCCTACTTGAACCAAAACAAAAATCTTCATCTCACCTTTCTCCTATTTTTCACTGCTTGATTGTTATTCTGTACTTAATGAGTTTTGAATCACGCTGATTGAGGATGAATGATTCTTAAAATACCGAGAACATTCTCTATATCCTTCTTTCCCTCATATTCTATTGCTTGAAATTAAAAGAATATATTTCTTCTTTAATGCACCTCAACTAATCTAAATAAATAACTCTTCCCGATATTTCATATTGATACTCTTTCAATTAAGTAATCACAATTCATAGCCGGAATGATTTTCTTCTCCTAGCAAAGTCATTGCTGGGATCCCACTCATTTATCTTTGAGGCCCCATTCTCGTACACTGATAACGTCATTGAACTTCTTGCCTAGAGACATAAATTTTATTTTGTATTCAATTCTGATTCTGTCTTCTGGTAATTTATCGCATCATTTCCACCTAGTATTTGATATTGTCACAAGGGGACTCCATTCACTTAGCCACGTTTTGAATATCCACCACTCTTCACAAGTTGTCCATTTTCTTTCAAGGATTAAATTCCCTGACTTTTCCAGATTTTTTCAATGTTCACCAACGCCCCCTGCTTTGGTCAAGGGCGGACTTTTTTGAATACTAGGTTGGTTATGCCCACTGGCCATAATAAAAACAATTTAATGCGTACATATCTGTTGAAAGGGCCCGCTTTGGCGATCACAGTTTTGGCTGTACAACTGTTTTTTTTTTGTTTTTTTTTAAATTTCGACCAAAAAATCAATTTTTGGGTTTTTAGCGATTTGGTTCTTTCAGCTCTGCTGTACCATTTTTGAGGTCTTATTCCATTCAAGCTCCAGGGTATGAAATGTATAGAAACAAAAAGGGCCCAGGATATCGACTCCAGTTTTTTTCTCTACGGAAGTTTTCACTCTTAATCATTTTGCGTACTTTCAAAAACATTTTTCTCAAAATACAGCTTTTCTGTACCTCATTATCAAAAATACTGAAAAAATATCTTTCAGTAACGTTACACAGCTGGTTAAGGTCTCATTCAAAATGTAGTTCGGTCTAGTATAACCTTCGCCTTTCAACTTTATACCGACGAGACCAAATGGCCCTTCACGCTAGGGTATTTCTAAGACTCTTGAAATAGTTCGCATGAATGTTATTGACTTTTCACACAAACAGAACCGTCAAAACCGGCTGATGAGCCCATCACATTCTGTTATCACTCATGAAAGCCGCCCCCCCCCACACATCCACACACGCGCGCGCGCGTTCGAAACATAGGGTACAAAAAGCCAAGTAGAAATCTTTTGTACGGCTGCGTGGCCGGCCTAGAGAGCATTTTCGGAATTTTCCTCCACCCATGCTGATTCACCCTTTGAATAATTAGAGGTGCGATTTTTGAACACGAGAAAAAGAAGGGCGGTTCACGCAAAACTGAAACAGGGAAGGAAAAAATCGCGACAATAATCAGCTATAAAAAAAAAATCACACCAGTTTTTGGCTGTTGGAAACTTTAGGGCTTTTTATCAGTTTTGGACTGTCAGGTTGGGAAATGTACCAGTTTGGGTTTTTTTGGTCAGATATTAGTTGCCCATCACATTGGTCCGTTCTTCAGTTGTAATTCTCAATTTCCAGATAATATTAAGCGTTTCCCAAAACATTCCCAATTTGATTGCTCTTTTCTTTTCTACTTTTTTTCTTTGGACAGGGGGGCTCCCATTTTTTTGTATTTTTGATTGAAAACATTCTGGGAAACATCCCTGTATTGCACATGCTACAGACAAAAAGTGTTCGGAGCCATAGCCAAGAGATGCAGTGGCAGAAGTTCATGATAGTCGAGCAACTGGCATTGGCTGTTGAGGCTGACAATCCAGCACACGACACTAGTTGTTGGAGCTGCAGTGGCAGTGGTTGATGGCAGTAGCGACCTGGTACCTGAAGTATGAGAGGGTTGAGTACCCTGAAGTTGGAGTTACCAAGAGAACAACTGAAATGGAACACTGGAAATACTGTTCATACATGCGACAACATACAGTTCCAGTGATTAAATTTCGTGCCCCGTATTTCACGTGCATTCCTTATACAAATGCCATACGTTTAATTTCTTCAGACTTGTCGTTTTTCGCATGCAAACGCTCTTTCTATCGCTTGCGAATAATTATTCTCCAATTAACTACTAATTGAATATTACATTAAATGACATGTAGAACTTACCAGTAATATCTCAACACAAAATTCCGAACTAAACTGTAAACTCAGAAACGCAACGCGCAACCATTTATTGAAGTTGGACACAGAAACTGTGAGATAGTTTGTAGATACGCATCGAACCGGATAGCCGTTAAACCGCTAACGTTTATCTAAAGATGCCGACTTGGCGACAACCTTGAAGCCTGAAGGTAACATTACAGGTAGCTACAAGCCATTGTTTCATTCTGGTAACAACGTTAGCTGCTGAAAACATTGAATTATACGCAGCGTTCCGCTACTTACTCGCAGTAAAATGAAACGCTGCTGTATACTATCCAACATTTAACCGCTGAATGCTGCTAAGTTTCATCATCCACATCAGCAGTGTAGTGGATAATTGTTTTAAATCGCTGCGTAACGCTGCTGTCTCTATGTGTACTCTGCGAAATCATTTCCAAATCCGCAGCAGACGACTCTTGAGGTCTGCTGTTAGATCTGCTCACATCGCAGCGTAACGCTGCAGAATTGTATAAACGCTGCATCGAATCTAACAATTTCGCAGCGGAAAACTGAAAATCCGCTACAACCAGGAGCTGAATTTTGACCGATTTCGTCAATAGAGACACAGCTTTATGTTTTTCTTCTGTTTGCTGTTGTTTGGTAGGTCATTTTCAAAGTTGTTCATGTGTATTTTGGCTAGAATTGGTGACAGTGGTGACCCCATCGCTAAACCTACCGTTTGTTCGCAATATTTGTTGTTAAACTGGCAGCAGTTTTGGTTTACAATTTCCTTTGTGATGTTGGCGCATGTAGTTCCTTCTGTGTTATTTTTGTAGTTATTATACGTCACTATTATTGTTAGAAAAGTGTTAGGGTAATCCACCGAAGACGGCATAACAGCCGAAAGCGCTCTGGACTACCGAAGGAAGAAATTGTGAACTGGCACACCCTACATAGGTATAGAATCTACCAAATTCACTCACACTCCAATATGGACACTAATATGTGGTCAAGTTTGACTTACTAAAATATTTCCTCTTATCGTCCACAAGACATAAGACCTGTGTTATTTTAGAACAATGTTACAGATTTTTCTTTTTTACTTGAAGAGATGTTTGGAACAGTGTAATTGGTAATTTCCATGTTCAGTGAGGTTCGGCGAGACAGTCGATCATATGGCCGATTTTGGGGCTGTTCCAACGTTAGTAACTAGATTAATTATTATTATAACACTAGAACCATTTGCACAAATAGCACAAATTTGTTTTCAGACACCAACTGCGTCTGTTCTAGACAGAGTTCGTCTACCTTTCTTCTATAAGGTTAGGTACCTTTTTGAGAAATAAAATTTCAAATACAAATGAAGAAAATAAAGTCATCGACTGCCTACATTCAGTGGGCGCTTCTCCTCATGAAAGTGATATTTCAACATTCCCAACTGGAGAAAACAGAAATGCGTTCCGTGTTGCGTGGTATCGTTTTCAGTCTTACCTATGTGGACTCATTCTTACTCCTGAAAACGTGTATCTGAGATAGGCGAAACATTTGTAAGCAAACGTCTTTGCAGAAAATCTATTTCAGAGTACTTTTTCTCTCCGTAATATACTCTTGTGTAAGGCATAGAGAACAAATGGTAAGTCCAAAACCAACTTTTTAACCCCACCTCCTATAGTACAGGAAGCCCGAGTCGGAGGGGTAAGACGTTTCGTATGTTCATTAGAGGACGGTAAAGCCGGGGTTTTCTTATTCCCCTGGTTACGGACTGGATTATTGAAATTTTCGAAGTTTTTCCTCTGATTTTGCAAATATAGAGGAGTTTTTTGCCGTTTTTGAAAATAGACTACAGCCATTTTCACAACAAATCCTTTATCATATAAACAATTTTAAGCTGTTTATTGTTACAAAAAATAATCTACTTACTAGTCGCAATCGGCCTTCGTGTTTTTGTCCTACCAAAATCTGAAATAGTTGATAAAAGTGGTGTTAAGATTAGGCATGTGACCAATGCAATGGACAGAGGTAGACTTGGGGTGGAGTTTATCCGAAAGCTCAGAGGTTTCGTTACATCTGTGCCCTATTAAAAAAATTCATACCACACATGACTGTTTTAATTCACCTATCTTTTAGTCATGACTCAACTGCGTAAGTCAGGGGGTATGTACTGTAGGTACTTGAATAACAAACTAACCGAGAGCAGTATCTTCAAGAAGTGAAAATGTAAACCAGTGCATGTACATAAAGAGTTCACGACACATGCCAAGGCGTTGATTATACTGTTTACATGTTTCAAGGTTCTCATTGCAATATGATTGCGTCTCAGCTGCAGAAACTAAAATTAAAAATATGATAAAATGATTAATAGTACATCAACATTTTGAGCCTTTTTATACATTAGCTAGAACTCAACTAGGAGTTTAGAACCTGTTTTTTCCACTTTTGCTTGTCTTTTGAAGCCAACCCCCTCCCCAATGGTCACTGATCCAGTTTACAAGATCCAACTATTTTATACTTGATCATAGCTTATTGATTAAATTCGTAACAGAATTAAGGGTCAAGAAAACGAATTTTTGTTTGAAAATGTCAAACCAGCATTTCATTCTCTATAAGTGGGGGACCGGATGGGACGTTTTCCCTTATTTAATTAGGCTAAAATTTTGCAGGTATTTCTTTATTATTTTATTGAAACAGATTGGAGAAGCACGTCGATAAAATTCAGGGGGAAAGTAACCACTAATTTACAGGAGAATTGAGAATAGAATAGATGCAGAGAATTAGGAGATGATCAGTTTGGATTTAGAAAAAGTAGAGGTATTAGAGAAGCAGTGTTAGCTTTGAGATTAATTGTAGATGGAAGACTCAAAATGAGGCAGAATACATACATGGCATTTGTTAATATTGAAAAAGCGTTTGACAATGTTAAATGGGATAAAATGTTTGATATTCTAAAAAAGATAGGAATAAAGTTTAAAGAAAAATAAGTTATTTTGAACTTATATAAAGGACCAAAAGTCACATTAAGACTAGATGGAGAGAAAGGGGAGGCTAATATAGGAAAATGTGTAAGGCAAGGGTGCTCCTTATCCCCAGTATTATTTAATCTGTACATAGAGTGGGCCATAAAAAAAGTAAAAGAAAAATTTGAAGCAGGTGTGACTATACATGGAGAGCGAGTGAAGATGCTTAGGTTTGCAGATGATATTGTCTTATTAGCTGAAAGGAGTATTGATTTAGAAAACATTTTAAATGGAATGGAGGAGGTTTTGAGTATAGAATATCGTATGAGAATAAATTAAAATAAAACTAAAATGATGGTATGTAATCGATGTGAACATGATAGCTTTTAAATATAAATATTAGACAGGAAAATACTGAGGAGGTAAGCGAATTTTGCTATTCAGGGAGTAAAATAACAAAATATGGAAGGAGTAAAAGTGATATCAGTAGTAGAATAGCTCAACCCAAATTAGCATTTTATCAAAACGGTAATCTTTTCAAATCGAAAATAAATTTGGAAATCAAAACATTGTTCTCGAAAACTTATGTTTGTAGTGTAGCCTTGTATGCGGATGTGAAACTCGGACCATAGGAAAACCAGTGAAGAGAAAGATTAAAGCTATTGAGATGTGGTGCTATAGGCGGATACTTAGCGTCAAGTGGACCGATAAGGTAGGCAATGAGGAAGTACTTAACAGAGTAGGAGGTAAAATGGATATTTGGAATTGTCTGAAGAGAAGGAGAGATAAACTAATAGGGCATAATTTGAGGCACCCAGGAATAATATCACTGCTACTGGAAGGAAGTGTGGAAGGAAAGAATCGGGTCTGCAAAGATTCCAGTATGTTGAGCAGATAATCAAGTATGTCAAATGTAAGTGTTATTACGAAGTGAAAGAACTCGCACAAGATAGGGAGAAATGGAGAGCTGCTTCAAGCTGGTCGTAAGACTGATGACTTCATCATCATCATCATCATCATCATCAAGAGTAATTAAATAAGGGTCACCTCATCAATGCCGAGCAATTTGAATACTTGCTAGGCTGGCAGTGTAGTAGATAAAGTACCTTACAGACAGATGAATAATATATTTTACATAACTCCATATGAACTAGGCTTCATGTGTGTCCGATAAATTCATCTACCTGCTCTTCGGTGACAGATCTCGCAAACCTTAAAATTGACTGCCGCTAAAAAAGCTTGATAGGTGACGTAAGCTTTGGCAAATGGTTCTACCGGAGCATACTCTCTATCATAAGTGTCCTTTGCTGTAATTATAGTTAAACTGGATGAAGTTTACATAACTCAAACATTAAGTATCTATAACTATACAGCGTTGTAATGGTATACGGCATCATCTTACGATACAATCTATTTAATTTATGAATTGATTTGCTGAGCATGCCAGTCTGGGATCACTGTTCTACAGATGGTGTGGTGGGACGTATGGCGATGCACGTTTGCCAAAGTGACCCCTATAGCAGCGCACCTCTCGGCCCCGGAAACTACCCTTTCGAGTATCGCAACAGTGACCGGAGGGAGCTGTTCTACAAATGGGAGAATATCTACTAGCTTTTTCCTTCCTATATTCGAAGAAATTACCGTCCGAGGAAATTTGCCTCGATATGGATATTGGATTAAAACAAAAATTGATCAACTTTTTTTAAATGTTAATCTCAGGCAGAAATATAACTCGTACATTGTTGGGATACGTATAGCCAAGGTACGTAAAATGTCATCGAAAAAACGATTATTTTTTCATGGCTCAAGTAGGCCGTGCACTACGTTTTAAACCGAAACGTCTAACTAATCGGCCTAAAACAGTTCTTGGGCTAACGTCGAAATCAACATCAAAATTCGAAGCCGATGGTGAAATTCATCTTCAAAAACAATGGATTCTTCAGATGATCAAGTCTGATAAAAAGACGTAATATCTCTGGAGCATGGAAAATTGTTGGCAATTTCTAGCAAAATTTTACACACCTAATACGATGGAAAAACGGAACTATCGTATCCTTTTAACATCTGACTTTCAAACGTTCTTGGAGATTTTTCTTCGTTCCCTCCAAATGGACATCAAGGAGGAACAAAAAATGTCTCATTCATATTTTTAACACAATCCAAAAATTCGACGTTAATATGGACCTCTCAGTAATCGATTATAATTGTCCCCGACTTCCTCGATTCTTATAATCGATTACTGAGAAGTCGATATTAACTTCGAGACATGAAAATGTTCTCCCGTGGTTGCAGATGCGTCTTTATTTGTGATAAGTATATCCACTTTGGGAAAATATCAATATTTATTGATAAAATTATGCAAAAATTGACTGAATTCCACGAATTTTGCGTTCGAAGACACAGACAAAACCTTTCAGGCCTGGAAGAAATCTCTCCTTTTCTCAATCTTCTCCACTGGTCTTCAAATAGGGGGTTGGTAAGAGGGAATATCCCTCCTTTCCGCATCATCACCTGAAAAGATTATGAATTATGTCGAGGAAAAGTCGTGTTTTTCATTTTCCAGTCCCCAATAGATATCCTGCGGGTACTGTCTATAATTGAATCAATGAGAACCAGAAGGTGGTCAAGTCCGAAATCGGCAGTTTTGAGTTAGTGACGGAAACTGAGGCATTAAGGTGTGGCAGATCGACTGGTGTAGTTGAAATTTCAATCATGCGTCGAAAAACATAGTTTCTGGCAACGTTCCACCCGAAAATTTCATGTTTTTATTCAAAAATAAAGAAACATTTCGATACGTTCCATTTTTCAGCTTCGTAACTCATTATTTTTGATTCGAAAATAAAAAAAATTCATAATTTTTTCGGCGGTAGACATTTCTTCCCTCACTTTTAGGGAATTTATTAAATTAAAATAAGACCAAGTCTAAAATGACTTACTTTAGTATGGGACGAAGTCCCATGCAATTTTCAGCCGTAATATTCATATTTGGTCTCCATTGAGAAACAAAAATGGTTAAGTCCAAAAACTTTGGGCAGCTGTATTCGAGAATTCTTCAATTTTTTTTTTGCAATACCCTTCAAAATGGTCTTTTGTGCACCCCTTTCACTGCCCTAAACCGTGCTTCTGACAATTTTTGGTTTTTGCATCAATCAAATTATTTGCTTCTCCTGAAACGTGTTAAAAGCGGACTTCATCTCTTTTGGTTCTCATCAATTCAATTCCGAACCTAAAGTGCATTACATTCGTGTTTTGTATAACGAAAATTATCAGATATTTTTTTCAGATTCTTCGAATATTATACAGTTGTGCTACTAATGGGTTGAACTTGAAAAATTTTTCGTCACATAGCCTCAAAGTGCTCATACACAAAAAACAGTGTGATGGTCACCATTGAGAGAATTCCGAATATTTAAGAAGAAAGGGAATTCTGAATTCAGAATTGATTTTTGAGAATTTCTTAAATGCGAGTACAAAACAGCAAATTTTTGAAGGAATCGTTCTCATTGTTACCCAGAAAACGTAATTCTTGATGACAATTTCGCTTTGCCGAAATGATTTCTTATGCTGATTCCAAATAAGAATCCCCATGACATTTGCAGTTCTCCTATCAAATGTTTCATAAAGCGATGAAAATTTCGCAGAAAATTATTTATCAAAGTTAGGTTCAGTACGAAAACGTATCTGTAAATACATATTTCGTTTTTGGATCTACAGTGTTTCGAGTGTGGAAGTTTTTGTAATTTTTAAATTTCAAGTGAGAAAGTATCGAGCAGATCAACTGATGCGAGCGTTTCTAGACTGCCCTTCTCAAATTTTTTATTAAACTCCAGCCGGTTCAAAGTGAACCGCACATCGTGTAAATTCTGATCTTGATATGAGCGAATTTATTTGACCTCGAAAATTGAGCCAGTTATTGAAATAGAAGGTTTGTAATTCGATGACATCGAATATTTTTCATCAGAGTTCTTGATTGATCTCGGACATTTTAGGAATCTGAAGTGTATATTTCGAGTCGGGAATCTTCATTTTCAAGCTGAGATGAGGTTGGATGCCACATACATACGTATAATAAGATATTCGAAATTAGCGACGTGAAAAATTTCTAATTTATTTCGATGGCCCACCATTCTATTTTTACAGCTCATTCTGTTTGTCCATTTCAAATTTGAAAATTGAATTCAACGACCCCAGATTGGGGTTGGGTCAAAATTTGACATCCAAGACTTAAATACCCTTTACTTCAATATAGTGTTTAATATATTTGCCAAATTGAGAGGTTGGTGATACATAATGGCTTCTTTTTTATCACAGAAATTTCCACCTTGAAAAGTAAATTAGATATAGGTGCTGCCGCCTGAAAATTCTCATACGGTCTTGGACTGAATAAAAATAATGAAATGTGGTATATCTTGTTTTACGGTAGTTCAAAAAAAATTATATTCGATGTTTGCTTTATCACCTGAATGCTTGAAGTAGCGGTAATGATAAATAAACTGGTCTCGTGGAACTCCGCCGTACACTTTCGACATCCTATTGGCATACTCTGAGCAAAAAGAACATTATAAATTATATGGTCTTAACCCTACTAAAAGAAAAATACTGTTCACAAGGTAGGGACTGGTTACAAAATAGTGTTTATTTAGCTTATTGCTTCCAGTAGTGGATTCATGAATGGAGGAGGGGATAATCATACAGTCTACTTCCTCTTTAAAATACATATATGAGTTCATTATGGCGTTCACTTTAACTTAACTAAAATGGACCCAACATACCATTCTTCAATAACCTTTTAGTTCTTTTTTCAGTCAGTCATGAAATTATTTTGGATCTTCTACAATAGCATAAATGAGGGGAGAGATACTAGGATATAAATACCTAACAAAGTCCATTATGTGTTGAAAATGACAGATTTTCTCGGTTTAACTGATTGAAAAATTCAAATAATTTTTTATTTTTGCACGTTCCGTTTACGAGCAAACGTAAAATGATTTTACCAGAAAAATATACCGATACTACCCTCCCCCAAAGTAACTCCCGCATTACGCTAGTATCTCCTATTATAAAATTTTAGATCTATTGGTCGCACATGTATAAGGAGGCAAAAAATGTAGGTTCTAACCTTCAGCTTCTCCAGGCTTCTCTGCAGGTGTATCATCTTTCAATATTTCGTTGAAATAGAAGTCAAATGCTTCTAGGATAGACATCTGTTTTTCTGTAGAACAGAGAAAAGTTAAAGATAATACTTGCAAATGATATTACAATTCCACTGGTTTTGTAAATGGACGCTGTTTAGCAAAAAATAACTTAAGCGACAAAATCTGCCTCTTGAGAAAAATAACATTAAAAGCCAATGAATAATGCCGGCTAACGGAAACAGCGTTTACTAATGAGCGTTTTTCAACGTGGATGCACATTTTTGTATCGGGGGCCCAGTCTTAAAAAATTTCACTTTTTACACTCTTTCTTACGATACTAGTAATTCATTCTGTCAACGAAAATGTCGCTGAAGTCCTTTCTGCTTAACAGCGTCCAAATCAAGTTGGATTCGGGAGGCGTAATAAGCTATTCATGATAGGAAATAGAACTCTCGCTGGTCAACTCTTCTCGAAATTTTCAAAAAACAAGAGTAAAGAGCTGCGTGAGAAAATCATAGATTTTTGCCGTAATTTTAGATTTTTAGGGTCGGCGTAGCCGAGCCTATTGCAATCGTTTTTTTTTTTCTTTCTTCTCAATTCAGAGTCACAGTTTAGTACAGTGGCGCCTTATTTTCGAGAAAACAATTAGTGGAAAATAATAAAAGTAATTATAAGCAACAATTTCGATTTTTAAGTATTAGGGTCGACAACGTGCCTCCTGCAATCATTTATTTCTTTTCGTTTTTTCCCTTCTACAGTAGTGTTCATTGATCTTCTTCTTGATTACTGTGCGAGCATCATTTTCAATGTATAAGTCGAACATGTCCAGTAGGAAGTTCGTCCCATTAGCAATACATACATTCATTCCGCAGTAGCGATGTTGCTTATCTGAGTGTACGATATAGGATTTTCTTGCCTTCTCAGTGAATTCTCTAACCAGTGATGTGTTTGAATTGTTCGAGAATCTGATCAGATTTGGATCAAGTCTATTTCTATGATACTCTCATCAGTAAATTTTCCAAGGAATAATACGATATGAATCATGTCTCATAAATATGGTGATAGTATTAATGGTAATTTTGGTATGCTGTTTCAGGTTTTGAGCGATGATACTTTAGCGTTGTGGCTGTCTTCACCTGAAGACAAAACAACGGCGTTCCCTCGGTTGCGATTGTGGGAATATGCGATGCAGCAAATGAACTAACAGCATAATATGAACAAGTAGCAAATAAGCAAGTAGCAAATGAAAAGCTAGCTGGGGGGGAAAATATGACAGAACGCTTGGAAAAATGATTTTGCATGCAAAGTAGAAGAACGCAAAAGGAAAAATGGAATAACGAAATGGAAAAAAAACAAACAAAATTAACGGAAGAGGAACGGAAAGTGCACGCAATGAGAAATTGAGGAAAAAAAGCAGATACGAAGATAGGTATTCTAGTTCGAGAGTGCAAACATGCTCGTGTTAGTGAGAACCCGGTGACCAGCTAGCTATACAGAGAACTGACTGATTAATCGTGATTCCGGCTCTGTGAACTACGAGAGCTTTGCTAAAACACCATTGATCACCCATAAGATGTGGCTTTGGCTTATCATTGGGCTTCAGAAAATACGACCTACTTCGAAAGCCTCCCGCGGCATATGGATTCACGCAGTACTTCGTTGGGTCAGCGACCTGCAAGAAACCTCTGACACCGACACTACTGGTTAAGCATCAAAAAATGGTGGGTAAATGGAAAACGTTTGACAGTTTCAAAGAACACCGATACAGGATTTGGTCTTTAACGCTGAACACAGAGCAGCAGCTCACCGATTCGAGTTGTTCGTGCCCCGTTTCTCGATTAAAATGCGTTTGTAAGCACAGTTTAGGCATGCTTTTTTGATTAAAAGCAGTCGACCTACCGGTTCACCGCAAAAAATGTTCCTCTGGGTCAGAAAGTCAAAAGAGGATGGCCTGCGAAAGCGAAGAAGGCTCTCTTAACTCAGTAAATTTTCCATTTTCATATGCGTAAATTAATTTCAACTTTTTGCGTTCAATAAATTTTTGTTTAGTAAGGCCTGTTTTTCGATTGCGTTCATGTCTTTTTCATTGTGACTGTCGATATTGCATTCATTTTTTGTTTTGTTGATTTTTTGCATAAAAATAAATGCATGCTATTAGCTAGTGAACAAGTACAGGATGAAACCTTGCTACGTGATGCAAGAAAGTTTGTAGACGCAGATCAGAATGCCAGAGCAGAAATGTATCTATTAAAAAAGCATCGAGGAGAAATACTACAACGGAGACTCCAAATTTATCAAACAAAACGAGAAGAACAAAGAAAATTTCAGCGGAAAAAATTAAAAAATGACCTCGAGTGTAAATTTTGTTGGTTCTATGTCAGTGCTGAGTTATGAAATTATGAGGAACAAAATGTACTTCCAATTTTCTCAAAACTGCACGCCTATTAATAAGTTTTGACAGTATATCGGTGATAAGCTTGGTCGTGCTTATTCGAATTGTAAACTTTATTTAAATCGAAATAAAATGCCTCCTGTGTCTTCAGCGCATAAAGAATTACAATTTCCTAAGATGCTACCTGAATTGGTTGAATTGAATGATAGTGAAGAACTAGCTCTTAAACTAAATAGCGGGCAGAGTACCAACTACCAAGGTCTGTAAGATGCAACCAGTGTTACGACTGAAAGAAACATTTATTAGCCTGTTACCGTTTAGCGGGTGCTCTAACCAACCCCAGTTCTGTTATCTCGCTGGAAGACAGGATCATTGATAATAGTGATAATCCAGTCGCATTCAACTAATTAAGGTGTATTTTCGCAGTTTCGTTTCTTTTTGGAAATTTAATTCTTATTTTGTATAGAGAGATTTAAAAGTTAATTTTGCAATGAATATTTCATGCAACTTGATAGTCCAGAAGTAACGTTGATGCCTCACAGTGCGCAGCTGGTCTGCAAAAGATGTGTCCTGGTGTCTACTTGAAATATTTACAGATAATTTCTGTAACTTAAGAGGTTAGTATCAAAACCGACATTTGCCATTTTACTCCAAGAGCGCAAGTCGCGGGGGCATGCGCAGAAATACCTCTTGCTGCGCCGTGAATGTGTGTGCTGTGTATTTAGTGACCGTGGGAAATCCGACTGCCGTGAAATCGACTGTGTGAGAATGGTTGCAATCGCTTAAACTGAAGGGGACATTTGGCAAGTATCGCTTTTTATTCTCACTGGGCCGTTGCATCTTGAAAATTATTCGAAAGTCAACATGAAATGTGAAGAGAAGTGTAGTAATAGAGTGCACTTTAGTTGGATTAAACAAAACCAAATTTTCACCACGAATGAAGATGTTAGAATCAAAATCGACACTTGGTACAAAAAAAAAAGTCTGAAGACGAGGTTAGGGCGCTTGCTGATGGAACAAAAACGTACTACAAGATGGTCATTACCAGAAAATCTGAGAAATAAGGTATTTTTTGTACAATCATCTGTGAAATATATACTGAGAATCAAAGATGACACGTGCCAAAGCCGTGTCATTTCTGATTCTCAATATGTATATCACCGATAATCGTACAACAAATACCTACCTTGTTTCTCAGATTTTCTCGTTTTGACAATCTTCCAGTACTTTTTTGGCTTAATCAGCTGGCGTTCTAACCATGTTTTCCATTTTGTAAAGCAAGTGTCGGTTTTGATTCCAAACTCTTCAGCTAAATACATCAATCCATATACCTTCGTTCAAGATCAGAAAGATAAAATTTCAAATCCGATAACGCTATCGAAAGATTCAAAGAAAATTCTGACCATTACTAGTATCGATATCCAGAGCTTCCTCATCACGAAAACATCGATCTGCTCCAAAGAAGAATTAAGCGCATTCAAAAGTTTGGAGTCCTACAAATATTTAATTGAAGGATAGATTAAGAATATCGAGTATGCGAAAGGAAACGATCACTTTGTTATTCTGTCTAAAGTTAGTATGTCTTTTACTCTATTGTACATTACTTTTGGGAAACAAAAGAATCTTAATTTGAGATTTTCCCTTCTGTTTTTAGAACGAATACAGCAGTTATTCACCATTTTTACAAATTAACATCAAAACAGGAAAAGATTAGCTAGGAAATATAGGGACCCGACAGAATTATCAGTGATTATTACGAATCTTGTCCTACAGTAAGATAACAGGAAGAGGTTGGTTAGAGCACCCACTAAACGGTAACAGACTAATTTTCAGGAACCATTGGGAATGAGACAATCTTCAGAGAAAGTCACTTATTGATCTTGATCTTTGCTGCGCGACTGCAGTCTGCAGCATCGCAGTTTGAAGCTTTGAACTGACTTTGAACAGTTCCAGCCGACCATCTTCGAGTAGCGAAGCTGCTTGTTAATTTTGTATACCTGCGATATTTCGCTGGACCTATTTCTAAAGAAAATATCAGTGTTGGAAATTAAGGAGAAAATGATAACACATGTTGATGCAAAGCAGCCCCAGCTTATAACACGCAGCAAGAAAAAATGACAAGGGAAATACATATTTTCCCCTGATAGTCAACAATGTTTTCTCTTTTCACGCCCTCCTGTCAAAGTACAATTCTCCCACTAAACGGTATTCCAAGCGATAGGATATATCAGCTGTACCCAAAAGCGATGCACTAGAGAAAAGAAGACATTCGTGTGTGAGCAGTGCTTAAGGGAAGACTAAGAAAAGTATCCTCAAAACATTGTTCTTATCAAATGACATATGTATTTCCATTTGAGTTCCATATTTATTAAGGATGAAAGTTAATTTCCTCTCTAATTACCTACCTATATTACAATTCCTTTTTTCCTCAAGAAGTGCAAAAAAGGTACATAATTGAAAAATACGAGTACGTACTTTATTATTTAAAAACAACCCCCCCCCCTCCTCACCTGATTGCTATGCTCATGACCATAATTATGGATAGACCCAGATCCGAATCTTAAGAGAGGCTCAAAATACTAACCAATTTCATCAAAAGATCATTCTTGAGACTAAATACTTACAAAAATTTTACTTCAATACTCATTTTCTTTTGTCGGCGGGCCTTGAAGTCAAAACGTGGTTATAAGATAGAAGTAAATATAGATTTGTATTTGGATTTCAGTACTTACCGAAATTAGACTCTAAATACTCATCAGGTTTACCTGTAAAAAGAAATCAGAATCCATTATCGAGAAAGTCGAGAAAACAGAGACGTAGTGAGAAAAGGGTGTGGGTGGCGTAACATCCACATGAATCTTCGGAGTCGAAATTTTCTAGTTAATTCAAAGTTTGACCATTTAGATTTTTTTTTTTTTTACATCAAGTTGGAATTTTTGAACTATTTATTTCATCTGCCCCCCCCCCCAGACAACCGAGCACGCGATGCCCCCAGCATTAACTGATCCAACATTCTTCATTGTTGCTATTAAATTAATAAAATAAAATTACATACAGTCTTGTAAGAAATAAAGAGTAAGAAAACATCTCGAAAAATTTAAAGTATCCGGAGAAACGCTCTGACGTAGTTATCGTAAGGTCATTCGCAATAAATAGCTGATATGAGTTTCAGCTTCAATGTACTCATCCACATCTATTGCCAATTTTAAAACCTGAAAATCTATTGGTTAAATTTACACTCCATATCTCGTACATTCCGTAGCATAATTTCATTCAGAACGTTCTCGGTTAATCTTCAATATGTTCAAACAAGCTCAACTTTCCGTCGCTAATATTTTCCGAATTCAAGAACTTGGAAAATGGATGTTGGAAAAATTAAAAAAAAAAATCTTTGTTGTGCCTGTCATGTAATAAAAATCTAATTCCAATTTCTTTTGCTGCATGCAAAATTTTTAACACGTAGTTTGAAAGTACTATCAAGATGCGTACTATTATGGGCGCAAATAGGGGAATTGGGAGACTTAGCCCTCCAATCTTCTAAAAGCCACCTTAAAAAAAAAAAAAAAAAAAAAAAAAAAACCTAACAAAAAACTAAAGCGGAAGGGCATTTAGTATTTCTCTAATACGTGTCGTCCACCATGAACCCCTCCCCCATTTCAGGTGGTCTATTATCACTTATGCATAATATACCATAAGTGATACATTAAGATATAGAATTTATGTATAGTGTATTAAAATAAGTTACCTTTTACTGAGTCCATCGCACTGAGGACCAAAATCAAGCATAATGTAAATATTTGCATTATGGTACTTTTTATGCTAACTTTGTTGGACAAAAATTGAAACCGTAGGGTAGATTGATGGAAGATCTGTGTTTGACTGAATACATCTTTCAAGTTACAACATTTGGGTATGAAGTAGGAATGGATTAATTTTACGAATTTAATATTTATTCAGCTAGCTACCAACGAATGTCTAGTTTATATGACGTAAGCGGTTAGGTATATTTATTTAATGAAATATCTGCTGGCAAGACTGAATTGTTCACATATGAATGAGATTTATATATTTTCTGTATATTTCTAATATTTGTTTCACGACCGGATTTGCGCGTCTCAAACATCATACCAATATTTTATAATAATTTATCTATCCTTCTTACATTTGTATAGATTGCTCACGATGAGAGGTTTTTAGTGACATACCAGTATTTTATTCATCTTTCATGTATTCCTACAAAGAGAAATATTCAAAATTCGAAAAAATCAAACATTTTGAATTATTAACTGTTTTCGAGTCAATTTTTCACGCTGACTTCGGATTCAGTGTTCAAATTCCGCGGCGCCGCTCCGTTCTCGGGGTGCAGTCGAAAAAGTTGGAAAAATTGGTCAATCTTGGTGAAAAAATTACTGTAGCTCGATTTTGACGACGGATTTGAATTCGACTCGAAAAACTGAGTAACATGCACCAGCGCCGACGCCGAAGTTCTCCGAAAATTTTTTTGCCCGAAAAAAAAAACATGATGTGTATGAAGAAATTTTAAAAAATTCGAAAAAACCAAAAATTTTGAATTAAAGACTGTTTTCGACTCCATTTTTCACGTTGAGTTCGAATTCGGTGTTCAGATTTGGCGACGACACTCCGTTCTCGGGATACACTCAAAAAAGTTGAAAAAATTGGTCAATTTGGGTTAAAAAATGACTGTGCTCAATTTTGACGACTGATTGGAATTCGTGTCGAAAAACTGAGTAAGAAGAAACAAGGCCGACGCCGAAGCTCTCCGAAAATTTTTTTCCCCCGGAAAAAGACATGATGTATAGTATGGAGAAATTTTCAAAATTCGAAAAAATCAAGAATTTGGATTAAAGACTGTTTTCCACTCAATTTTTCACGTTGAGTTCGAATTTGGTGTTCAAATTTGGTGGCGACCCTCCGTCCTCGGGATACACTAAAAAAAGTTGGAAAAATTGTTCAATATGGGTTAAAAAATGACTGTAGCTCAATTTTGACGATGGATTTGAATAAATTTGGAATTACTAGCTGTTTTCTACTCAATATTTCACGCTGAGTTCGAATTCAGTGTTCAAATAAGGCGGCGACGCTCCGTTCTCGGAGTACCTACAGTGAAAGTGTTGGAAAAATTCGTCAATTAGGGTTAAAAAATGACTGTAACTCAGTTTTGACGACAGATTTGAATTCGTCTCGAAAAACTGAGTAACTTGCACCAGCGCCGGAGCCGAAGGTCTCTGAAAATTTTTTCGCCTCAAAAAAGACATGATGTATAGAATAGAGAAATTTTCTAATTCGAAAAAATCAGAAATTTTGAATTGAAGACTGTTTTTGACTCAATTTGTTGCGCTGAGTTCAAATTCTGTGTTCAAATTTGAGGTCGACCCTCCGTTCTCGGGGTACAGTCGAAAAAGTTGGGAAAATTCGTCAATTTGGATTAACGAATGACTGTAGCTCAATTTGGACGACGGATTTGAATTCGCTCGAAAAACTGAGTTAGTAGCACCAGGGCCAACGTTGAAGTTCTCCGAAAATTTTTTTGCCCGAAAGGAGACATGATGTATAAAGTACAGAGAAATTATATAAAATTCGAAGGGAACAAAAATGTGGAATTACAAACTGTTTTCGACTCAATACTTCACGCTGAGTTCGAATTCAGTGTTCAAATTTGGCGGCGACGCTCCGTTCTTGGGGTACAGTCGAAAAAGTTGGAAAAATTCGTCAATTTTGGTTAAAAAATGACTTGTAGCTCAATTTTGACGACCGATTTGAATTGGTCTCGAAGAACTGAGTAACTTACAACAGCGCCTACGCCGAAGCTCTCCAAAAAATTTTCGCCTCAAAAACGACATGATGTATGGTATGGGGATATTATCAAAATTCGAAGAAAAAAAAATGTGGTATTACTAACTGTTTTTGACTCAATTTGTTATGCTGAGTTCAAATTCTGTGTTCAAATTTGGAATCGTCTCTCCATTCTCGGGGTACAGTCGAAAAAGTGCGAAAAATTTGTCAATTTGAGTAATAAAATGACTGTACCTCAATTTTGACGATGGATTTGAATTCAACCCGAAAAACTGAGTAACTTGCATCTGCGCCGACGCCGAAGCTCTTCTAAACTTTTTCGCCTCAAAAAAGACATGATGTATAAGTATGGAGAAATTTTCAAAATTCGAAGAAAGCAAATATTTTGAATCGAAGACTTTTTTGACTCAATTTTTTACGCTGAGTTAGAATTCGGTGTTCAAATTTGGCGGCGCCCCACCGTTCTCGTGGAACAGTTGAAAAAATTGGAAAAATTGGTCAATTTGGGTGAAAAAATTACGGATGTTCAATTTTGACGATGGATTTGAATTCGTCCCGAAAAACTGAGTAACCTGCACCAGCGCCGACGCCGAAGATCTCCGAAAATTTTTTCGCCTCAAAAAAGACATGATGCAAATGGTATGGAGAAATTTCCAAAATTCGAAAAAATCAAAAATTTTGAATTAAGGACTATTTTCCACTCACTTATTCACGCTGAGTTCGAATTCGATGTTGAAAGTTGGCGGCGATTCTCCGTTCTCGGGTTACACTCAAAAAAGTTGGAAAAATTGTTCAATTTGGGATAAGAAATGACTGTTGCTCAATTTTGACGACGGATTTGAATTCGTCTCGAAAAATTGAATAACTTGCACCAGCGCTAACGCCGAAGCTCTCCGAAAATTTTTTCGCCTCAAAACAGACATGATGCATATGAAAAAATTTTCAAAATTGGAGAAATCAGAAATTTTGAAATAGAGACTGTTTTCTACTCAATTTTTCACGCTGAGTTCGAATTCGGTGCTCAAATTTGACGGCGACGCTCCGCTCTCGAAGTACAGTCGAAAAAATTGTAAAAATTGGTCATTTTGAGTGAAAAAATTACTGTAGCTCAATTTTGACGACGGATTTGAATTCGTCTCGAAAAACTGAGTAACTTGGACCAACGCCGACGCCGAAGCTTTCCGAAAATTTTTTCGCCTCCAAAAAGACACGATTTTCAAAATTGGAAAAATTTTTAATTCTTTTAAATGAAGACTTTTTCCACTCAATTTCGAATTCTGTGTTCAAATTTGCCGGCGACGCTCCGTTCTCGGGGTATGGAGAAATTTTCAAATTTCGAAAACTTCAAAAATTTTGAATTGAAGAATGTTATTGACTCAATTTGTTACGCTGAGTTCGACTTCGGTGTTCAAATTTGGCGGCGACCTTCGTTCTCCGGATACACTCGAAAAAGTTAGAAAAATGGGTCAATTTGGGTCAAAAAATGACTGTTTCTCAATTCTGACGACGGATGTGAATTCGCTTCGAAGAACTGAGTAAGTAGCACCAAGACCGACGTCGAAGCTCTCCGAAAAATTTTTTGCCCGTAAAAAGACATGATGTATAGTATGGAGACATTTTCAAAATTTGAAAAAATCAAGAATTTGGATTAAAGACTGTTTTCCACTCAATTTTTCACGTTGAGTTCGAATTTGGTGTTCAAATTTGGTGGCGACCCTCCGTCCTCGGGATACACTAAAAAAAGTTGGAAAAATTGTTCAATATGGGTTAAAAAATGACTGTAGCTCAATTTTGACGATGGATTTGAATTCGTCTCGAAAAACTGAGTAAGTAGAACCAGAGCCGACGTCGATGCTCTCTGAAAAATTTTTTGCAAGAAAAAAGTCATGATGTATTATACTATGGAGAAATTTTAAACAATCGAGAGAATCAAGAATTTTTAATCGAAGACTGTATTTGAATCAAATTTTTACGCTGAGTTCGAATTCGGTGTTCAAATTTGCCGGCGACCCACTGTTCTCAAAGTACAGTCGAAGAAATTGTAAAAATTGGTCAATTTGAGTGAGAAAATTACTG
This sequence comes from Acanthococcus lagerstroemiae, assembly GCA_031841125.1. Lineage (NCBI taxonomy): Eukaryota > Metazoa > Arthropoda > Insecta > Hemiptera > Eriococcidae > Acanthococcus > Acanthococcus lagerstroemiae. The sequence goes on along the minus strand of CM063108.1, from coordinate 32,878,571 downwards.
TAGCTCAATTTTGACGACGGATTTGAATTCGTCTCGAAAAACTGAGTAAGTAGCACCAGGCCCGACGGCGATGCTCTCTGAAAAATTTTTTGTCCGAAAAAAGACATATTGGTCAATTTGGGTTAAAAAATGACCGTAGCTCAATTTTGACGACGATTGGATATCCAATAATATATTTCAATGACGCAAATATTTTGACATTTTGAGACAAATATGATTGCTCAACTTTTACAAATCCGCGTAGTTATAAGTGACATACGTGGGAATGTTTCTAGTGTGACCCTAATAGCTTAACGCTCTTTCTTATCACAAGTCAAGGTCATTAATCCTTTTCTGGCCTCGCCGGCGTCTGTCCAGTCCATTTCAAATGCATATTCCAACCCTTCTACCCGGAAAAATGCAAAAAAGTCGTAAGCAGAAATTAAAAAAAAGAAAAATACGAATAAAGGAACACTGCAAGCAAATTACATATTATATTGACTTAGCTTTATTTGTCTAAAACTACAGAAACATCAAATCTGCTTAATCAATAAATTAATCCTATGTACAGTTCGGACTTAATGCCAGTATAATTCTTATTGTAAATCAAGAAGTTAATCAGCGTATATATTTGAATAACATAATTATAAATTTATATTGAGATAATGAGAAACAAATCTAACTCTAGGAGATGAAATATGCAGGTATAATAATATACTTAGCACTAACAATTATAAATAGTTGTGACTGTTACGTTATAATAACTGATAATGCAGTAAACAATAAAATATCTTAAATTATATTGAGAAAGCAACTACCTAACTACATATATCATTAAACTATTTTTGTAGTAACTTATTCAATTCTAACAACTGGATGAGAAAGCCCAAATTCTGAACTAGGGACTACATTCAGTACGTTCGACACGGTAATCAATGAGTACGTCCCCGTGTTCACGTTTTAATAAACATCTGTATTTTCCTTTCAAAGGACGAATTTTATCAATCCATGGGATGTCTTTATTAGGATCTCCCGCCGATTGATGTACAAACTGGCTTTTATGTACTGCGGTAATTTCTAATATCGTGCGAATGATTTCTACCGCATTATTTCGCATCATTTTGCCTGTCAATTAAAAGATATTAGACATCAAATAAATTAAGAGATGCATTTGAGAAGAAGTATGCGAAGAAAAAGATTAGATAATACATATATGTATTTAAAAGTGAGCGCATTTACACGTGATGTAAATGGGATCACGTAACTGGCTGACCAGAAAATGGCGAACTGTTCTGCATGATCACACGTCTTAAGAAAATGTGAATATCATTCGAGGTCATTCCCGAATTAACTGACTCTTTAAAACTCTTCTAGAATCCGAAATTTGTTTAAGATTCATCAAGACTTTTTCAAGACTCGTGCAACAGGTAATGTTCAAAACTCTTAAACACTCTTCCAGACACGATCAAGCTTTTTAACGCTTCTCCCGGTCCGTACAAAATTTTAAGACCGTTTCAAACCTGATTTAGACGTTTTAGGATTCATACAGATTCGATTGAAACCCGTCGATACTCTTCGAAATTTCTTTCAAACTCGCGGAGACGCACGTAGGAATGTTTCAGACCAATTCAAAAATCTTTTAGATTCGTTTAAAATTCTGCAAACTCAAGACTCCTCTAAGTCCCTTCCATAGATGATTCATACATTCCGAGACTCTTCCATACCCGTTTGGAACATTTTTAGACTAGCTTAAAACTGCATATTCTAAGGGCTCCGGAGAGTTTTGTATCTTCCAAACGAGTACAAGACTCGTTGAAAATTTTAATACCAGTAGAAAGTGGAGAAGTGGAGACGAAAAATCCCGACTAGTTACCAATTTCAATTAACAAACAAACAGGAGAAAGCAGAGAGAAACTCCTTGTCTTATTCAATTTTCCGATGGGGTCTCAGAATTTTCCGACTTCACCAAGCTTTTGATGTATAAGGATTAAAACGTTACAAAATTTCATATACCAAGGAAGAAACAATCACAATAACCACCTTCTTAATTTTCTTTACTGAAGGTCGAAGTTTCTTGAAGAGGAGGGAGCCACACCACGCTAGCTTTATTTAGAACTTAATCAGACATATTTAAGGCTCTTGAAGACTCGTCTAGACCTGGAAACATTCTTGAAAAAACCTTTAACATATTCGTAAGTGCCTTAAGGATGCTTCAAGTGTTTCCCCACCCGCGGCAATAAGCTTCAAAGTGTCTCGAAATAGTCTGAAAAAGTTAAAAAGTCTGAATCAAGTCCAGAATCGCATGGGAGAGTCCCAATCAGGTTTGAAATTGTTTTATAATGAGTTTTTTGGTAGAATTTAAAAGAGGTATTGATTCCTAAGAAGGTTTAAGAAAAGCTTTATTGAGTTCTAAAAACGTTCAAGATGACGTCTTTGTAAGTCTAAAAAATAATCTCGAAGATCTTAAAGTGTTTCCAACAAATCTGAAAACTTTTATAAACGTCTCAACCAAGCCTAAGATAGTCTTGAAGGAGTCCGGAAGCATGCATTGAAGAACGTTAATCAAACTCATCGTATTATCTTTAAATAATAATGTTGTACTTTGAATTCGAATGCAGCAACAACATGGCTGGAGTGTTAATATAATTGCATAATTGCAACGCTGCAAATATTGCACATCCTTCTTCTCCCTCTTCCGCTAATTTCAATAAAATGTTATAGCACTATTTTGCTCTAATGTTTCGGTTATGCGCCTTATTATTAGCAACCAAATGCTGCATACGCACTTGAAAATATTGAATAGAATGATTATGTTATTGTGAATGCGAATGCCGAACACTAGCGCTGCTTCTGTTGCTCTCAACGAGCAATTTCTGAATACTTCGTAAGAACTGATCAGCCGATAAGTTTCTTATCTACTCAAATTCTGTGTATAACTGTGCTCTTCATGGTTACAACCCGATGCACTGTTAGTTACCCTAGTTACCCGCGGAAAAGTAACCCGTTTGCAACCCTCAGTTACTCTCAGATTGCCCAGAAACGCGTAAGTTTCCCTTGGCCCCCCTTTAGTTACCTGGATAACTGGACGGATTTAGTTACCATCTGGTTACCCTCAGTAAAGTTACCCATTTGCCACCCTCAGTTACCCTCAAGTTCCCCTCGGTTCCCCTTTAGTTACCTGGGTAACTGGCGGGATTTTGCGCATCGGGAATTGACACATCTTTTCCAATTTTTTCAAATAGTTATAAAAAAATAATTTCGAATGTTGAAATGAAAACTTTGAAAATTATGGTCATATTTTTACGATGAAATTTGGTCACTTATGTTCATTGTAAGTCGAATTCGGACCAGTATTCCGGGAAGGGGCGACTTCGATGGTTTTAACGGAGTTGTATGGTGTGCAACTCCAACTCTCCAGCCACCTCCATTAAAGCATACTTTCTCACTTAAAATTCACAAATTATTGGTGCATGTAAGCTGTAAGCCCAACTGAGAACGGCGATAATTTTTTAAACTCCAGAGAAAAGCATCGTTTTTATTTCATTCTGATCTGACCACGTGTATAAAAAGTAAGGTAAACGGCATGATACTTCACACTGTGCATGATATTTCTGGCAATGTAAGACCACTTTAGTTACACGAGAAGCAAAAACACATAAATTATTATTTATGAATTATACGGAGACACCATGATTCTCTCTCAAATATGCCACTATAAGTTTTCAAACACTTCGAATATTGGACAACATACCTCCGAATTCGTCAAATATCTGCCTCGGCTTAGTTACATCAAGCATCTTAATGTTTTTTAAACTTGACAGCTTATCCCATATTTTCATACTTAACTCATAAGAGGGGATGAGGTATCTCATTTCGATTACATGCCATATTTTTTCAGATCCTATAGATATTGAGAAATAAAGCACAATATTATTGAATTATTCGGTATCTATATTTACAATCTTAATTATATAAGAAACATTTACCTGGCAACAAACTTCAGTTTTGCTTATGTAACAAACTCAGAGAAAAGAACAACAGAATAATAGGAATTTTTGCTCTGGAATAATAGATAGGGCAGATGTACCAAATATGACCGAAGGCCCAATTGTGGTCACTTTGAAATTTAATAGGCTGTAAAAATCGTACGAGTATAACGGAAGAGAAGAGGCCAGTGGTTCTGAACCTTTTTTAAAACTACCACCCCTCACAGAAGCTGAACATTTTCCAACACCCCCCCCCCCTATCATAGGAAGAACGAATATCAGACGTCTATTAAAAACTAAAATCAATTAAAGAAAAATACATTTGGGAGAACGATGAAAATAGGTAATAGAAAGTTATTGTATCAAATCAGAAGAACAAGATTATGCTAAGAAAATTGTTTTTTTGCAGGCGGAAGATCATTTGCGATAGTTACTTTTGTAGAACGAAGATCAGTGGGATGTTTGTGCATGGTGCTTCAGAACCAGTTATAAGAGTAAAACGGGTTCCAAAACATCGCATGCCCTATTCAAAATGTTGCTACTGATATACGCCGAAATAAGGAAATTGAAATTTACTGCTTTTCCAAATGTGGTCACCAAGGTCTTGATCACAGTCGGCTTCCCGTTAGCACAAGTCATTTTCTAAACCCATTAAAAATTTCAAAAGTTAATGCTGTATTTTCAAGTTACTCGTAGTTCACCTATTTCACTTTATCAATTTACATTTGGGGAAAAAATAGAAAATTTGCGTAAAATACAGTGATTCAGTGATAAATGATCAATGAACGTTCGAGACGAATTGGGACCGCGGATGGCCATGTTAAGGCTGAAAATATAGCCACTGAGGCAGATCGCCCTACGTGTATTTATAATGAAAACTCAAGCAGCCATGTTAAAACTACGTAAGAGGCCATATTCGGAAAAAAAAAACGACCAGAAGGACTTACTCTATTTTTTTAAACTATTTATTCATTTCACAAGAGCTGGAAAGTTGGCAATGTTGGTCAATTTTTTGTATTCGTAGAATGAAATAACATACGAAAATGGTTAAACAAGGACTTCCCTTGTTAGGGTGGATGGGGATGCACGCATCCCATACTGTCCTGACGATACCGCACCTCAGACTCTGAAATCCAGCATTTATTGGATCGTGTCAGAGACCTGAGAGTATGGTAGAGGATTTACTGAATTTTTAATCCACTTTTAAAATCAGAAACCCAGCTCCCGACGTTCATATTTTTTGTTACATCTGCCCTGATATGGGTAAGCATCAGATGGCATTTCGTTACCTATCACGGTGTCACGGAAAAAATCTTCGAGGAGGAGAATCTGTTTATTGAAGTTTCCCATTATCTTTCGATACAAGATATCATAATTATCTGCGAAAACAGAAACGTTTATTATTATTTCATTATTTTCAGATCCTCACGACGAATGTCATTTTGACGAATTATAGTTACTTGATAACGTTGATGCATAGATTCTCTAATTTTGTTCAGGGAGGGGAGGGGGGAGAATGGACCCAGGGTCCGTTGCATCTAAATCCTGTCGAGGTGTCTAGCAGCACAAAACCAATGGAAACAACCCGGAGTACCATGCATTTTTGTCGTTATTTGAAGGCACATGCATTGTGTCAATTCACGATTGCTCGCCGTACAACAAATTAAATTCCACCGTTGCCATTTGAAATAATAATAATAATAATAATAATAATAATAATAATAGTAATAATAATAATAATAATAGTAATATCAGTTTGAGTCTCGAACATCGTAAGTTTGGAAGTCACTCTTATAATCATTTGTCGTGGAAAAAGTGTCGAATTACTTGTTGTGGTATCAGCTTCCGAATGTGAGTATAGTCTATTAGCTCACTTCTACGGTTGTTTTTTTATTACGGTTTTTTTTCCGAACCAAAATCGTCGCGAATTGATAACTCACCGCGATACTGCGATCGTTACCGCGCTACAGAAACACATAGAGTGTGCGGTCCGAGGCACCAACTTACACATAAATCCGCAGGGAGCGCTAAATTAGTCGAGGTCTAAAAGGTAACCGAAATGGTGTGTGGAGCCTGTGGCAAGGAATTCTCAGGCAATCAGTGTATTCAATGCCAGGGCTGCATGACCCAGTATTGTTTTGGCGCGTGCGCGGGGGTACAGGAGAGTACGCACCGCGCCAAAAGCGCCCAAAGGAAAAGGGAGTGGAGATGCGGCCCATGCAGGTCCCCTGCCATGACTGCATGCGCGCGCTGCTCACAGCCGGTCTCACCTAACAAGCCGAGACCGATCTGTGTAGTCTGCAGGAAAAAGTACCATCTTGACTGCGCATCGGTGGATTCCACAACATGGATGGATATGCTACCGGTGACCAGGCAAGCCTGGACCTGCGCAGGCTGCACATCGAGGATCAACACGCCACAATCTGGCTGTAAACGAGGCTCGTCCCTCATGGACAGCCAAGATGAGGAGCTGCCACCAGCGATCAGCAGCAAAAAGAAAAAGCCTAGTAATATAGAGGAGCTGGCCGACCTGATTGAGGCAAACCATCTAGCCGTCGCCACGGCACTGAGTCAAATTACAGGTTTGGTCAGGGAGCTGGCGGCGGTCAAGGAGGAGGTGAGGGGCTGAGAAAAGAGAACGGGGAACTTTGCGCAGCCAATCAGCGGCTTCTGGACGCGGTCGAGGAACTGGAACAGTACTCCCGCAAATCGAATGTGATTGTTAGAGGTGTCCCAGAAGCAGCTAAGGAGTTCGAGGAGACGACAACAGAGAAGGTTGCGGCTCTGCTGGCAGCAACCGGGGTGCCCGATCCAGAGCGGGAAATATCGGCATGCCACAGGCTGCCGAAGAACAGGAACGATACGCACAGGCCGATCATCGTTAAATTCGTACGACGGATCGCAAAGTCCAAATTTATTAAAGAGGCCAAGACTATCAAGCTGTCCACGGATCGCCTACCGGGGTTGAACGGCTCCCAGCCCTCGCCGATCTACGTAGAGGAGCACTTAACGCGGAGTAGGGCCAAGTTGGCGGCGGAGGCAAGGGCGCTTCGCTTTGAGGGCTTAGTAGTCCACGCGTGGGTGAGAGAGGGCTCCGTTTACGTTCGGCGCCGTGTGGGGGAGAGAGCACTCCGGGTTCTCTCCTCTGAATGGCTGGCGGAGTACCGCAATGCGTTACTCAGCGAACGACTAAATGACCCTGTGCTCCCCGGGTCTGGGCGAATTGGCCGTCGGGATAAGTGGCAGGCTGCGGCTGCTAACCCACAGACTAACTCTTCCTCTGCTCCTGCGTCCCGGGTTGGCGACATGGAGTGTGACGTGGCTGTAAAAGGGGGTGGAAAGGTTTTTCCGAGTACGTCCCCGGCTACCGGCCACGGCTCCTCTCCCGCCGCTGCCCAGGGAAACTAATTTCCTCTAGTACTTATCACCAGGGCGCCCTGTCGGACCACCGGGGAGGGGGCACTATCTTCCCTGATGGCTGATTGCCAGCCAAATGGAACTTCTCTACGTATACTAACCTTCAATATTAGAAGTCTCTACCGGAATTTTGTAAACTTACAAGTCCACCTGCAAACTCTAGACATAACGAATTGTGAAGTCATTGTGTTAACTGAAACTTGGATAGATCCCAATGAGCTAGTTAGATACCAAATTCCGAAATTTACCTCCTACATTCAGGCCAGAGAAGATGGTAGAAGGTCGGGAGGGGTGGCAGTATTTATTCGAAACGAAATTAATGTTAGTGTAGATGACATCCCAATAGCCACCGGGAACTGCTTAAAAGTCACGGTCAATAAAAACGAGCAGTTGGGAGGAATATCAATTTTGGCCTTGTACAGAGACTGCACTTCTAGCGTACACGAGTTCTGCAATGAGCTATCCAACCTATTCCCAGGTATGCATAATCGGGCCATTATAACAGGCGATATCAACATTAACTTACTCGATCAGTCAGCCAGTAATGAATACCTAAATCTTTTAGCAGGGCATGGGTTTATTTCCCTCCAGAACGAAGGAACGCGAGAGCAAAGCTGTATTGATCATCTGTTTGTCCGCGACCCACTCTCATTTAATAAACATAAACACTCCTGCAAATTAGTTTTACCTGGTATAACCGACCACCTTGGAATCTTAGCTACAGTATTTTTCTCATGGAATAGTAGCAATGAAAGTATGAGAGAAAAGAAAACAGTGCGAAAAATCAATCACAGAACATTATATTGCAAAATTCTCACTACAAATTGGGACTGGTTAGACACGATGACGGATACTAATGATGCATTCACGAGATTTATCAGCATCATCCACCGACACATACTTGCCTCCACTAAAGAAATCTCCATTAAGTACAAACCACGAAATCCGTGGGTTAATTCTGAATTAGCATCACTAGTGGCTGAGAAAACTACTCTGTACAAAAACATGAAAAAATTTCCACAGGATACTGAGCGGCGTAAACTTTTCACTCAGGCATCGAAGCGCGTTCAAGCTCTAGCACGAAACCTGAAAAAAGAATATTTCACAAAGAAACTAAACGACTGTGTTGATAATAATGACAAGAAAAAATATTGGCAAGTAATCAATGAGGTAAAAGGTAAAAAAATTCACAGTATTAACGAAATTACTGCGGAGGGTATTACTTACAACTATAGGGACTCTCCTTTACTAGTCGCAAACGCATTTAATAACTGTTTTGTGCAAGCACCAGAAAATCTTTTAATTGAAAGCAAACTGACATTAGATGAAGAAGAAATGGAGCTCAATAGTTTATTCTCGGGAGAAATACCTGGCAACTTAGATATTAAATCACTCTCCACTCTCGCAATACTCAAGGCTATCAGCAGAATGAAGAATCTGGACACTAGTGGGTTAGATAAAATCACCCTCAGAATCGTTAAAGAAAACATACAGGTTCTCTCTATCATCCTTGAAAAACTGTTCAACATGTCCTTAAAGACCGGGATTTTCCCTGATTCACTTAAAACAGCTGCTGTCATACCACTATTCAAGTCAGGCGATCCATCTAATCCATTAAACTATCGGCCTATTGCCTTGACCTCTACTATATCCAAAATTTTCGAACAGTGCGTCAAATCTAGACTAGTTAGCTATTTAGAATCTAAAAAACTACTTAGCGACTCGCAGTATGGATTCAGAGCCTCACGTAATACTGATCTTGCAGTCCTCCGTCAAGTAACCTATGTCTGTAAAGGTTGGGAATCAGGTGACAAAGTTGCAGGCATATTTATCGACCTAGCTAAAGCATTCGACACTGTCAACCATCGCATTCTAATTCATAAGTTAGTTAAAATGAAAATAAATGGGAATTTACTAAAATGGTTCTGGTCATACCTCACGGGAAGGCGGCAAGTTGTAAAGCTTGATGAGGAAATAGTGAGTGAGGAGAAACAAGTAAAACATGGTGTTCCCCAAGGTTCAGTTCTCGGCCCGATCTTGTTTTTAATATACATAAACGACATATCTACCCTTCCTCTTGCCGGACAAATTACCTCATTTGCCGATGATACCTCTATCCTATACTGCGCTAAATCCTATAGAGAGATTCAAGTCACGTTTCAAAATGATGAAAATGTTCTTCGCGAGTACTTTAGAAAAAACAAGTTAACTCTCAACGTATCAAAAACGAAAGTCATAGCCTTTTCGCATAGGGAGGTCGCTCAGAATGATCTTCAGTTAGTGTTCCATTCCCATGAATGTGTACAGCAGTGTTCATGTTCACCACTCACGTTAGTCAACTGTGTAAAGTATCTGGGGGTCCTTTTGGACAGTAAACTGACCTGGGCACCTCATATCACTGATCTGATCAACCGACTGCGGTACCTGAACAGATTGCTATATTTCCTAGGTAAGCATTTTACAGATTCCCACATGCGATTAATCTATCAGGCCCTGTATGATTCAGTTCTAACTTATGGTTTAATTAACTGGGGTAATGCAGCTCAGTCCTTACGTAAGCCACTGCAAGTTGCTCAAAATTACGCTGTACGATCGATAATTGGCTATACAAAATCCAGTAACATGAGTACTAGAGAAATATACAAAGCCACGAATTTAAGACCCTTCTTTGACACATACAAATACCGTGCAGCTATCTTTGCGTACAAACACCCAACGTTGTTCGATCTCTCTGTCAAAAGTGAACGTACCAGAGCAGGAACTAGGATAACAGCTTCCAGTCCTAAATGGAAGATGTCCCATACCAGATGGCAGGCTCGCTACAACGTAGCCAACATCTACAATTCGCTACCACGCACGGCACGCACTGAAAACATTAAAATAGGAGAATTCAAGAAAATAGTACTAAGTTCACTGGAAAAAATAAAATAAAATAAATCCTCTATCGAACGACTTTTGAAACAGCTTTGATCGCAGTGTACCAATGATCAGCTAAATACACTCTGTAAGCCAATTCTGGACATGAAGGGAGCTTCAGGGTGATTCCTCCGGCATTCTAGCCTGTAAGAGAAGTGAAAGAAATTAATGATATCAAAATTACATAGACAGTACTCTGAAATTCCGAGAAAAATTAAAACTGGTTACTGTCCTGGAGCTGACCACGGTTGCAGTCCTCTGGTCTGCCGCTTTTGCCTCGGCGGGCGTGTGGGTGTTCTGGAGGGTTGCCTGGAGCATATAGGACGCGAATTACGCCCCATTTCCCATGAGTCCTGGCCGGTTTGATCAGATTTAATCTAAATTCACTATTCAAACGAAACTATCAAAAAACGGCTGATAAAAACGTAAAAGTACCTAAAACCACTCTGCACTTCGGCTGATACGTTGGAAAATATCAGCTGATAAAACACGAAAAAGTGTATTGAACGTGGAACAGCTGTTAGATAAATACCGCTACGCAGCCGGCACGGCGCCCAGACAGCAGTACCTTGATTCTATTGAAGTAGGGCTGCAGGCTGGGGGATTAATAACATGCGCGGGCGGTGCCACAACGATCCGGCTGGTACGACGCAGCGAGGACGCTGTGCGCAGTTGCCGTCGTAGGCTGGCCGGCGGGGCCCTTAAGTGCTTTTACTTTGGGCACCGGTTGGTTGGGTGCGGCGGTAGCGAGCGCAGAGCCGGATTCATGCGTGTTGGCTACCCACAGGCTCATGGAAGTGGTTCGACGGGGTGTCCCCATGTCCCTGACTATTCCTGACCTACAGTTTTCTGTTGTCCCTGTTTGTTAAATTTCTCTGCAGTTGTCTGTGTGCGTTCTTGGTTGTCTGTGATTTGTTGGTTGTATTATTTATATTTATATATATTTATTGTTGTTTTATTTTATTTATATATTTTTTATATTTTTGTTGGCGCTTTTGCTTGTCTGTGAGCTATCTGTTTGTCTATGTATGGTTTATCTAAGTGTCGGTTTATGTATTTATTGTTTATCTCACTACCTTTCTGTCTATTTGTTGCGGCCACGTTGCGCGTTGCTAATTTTGAGCACAATTTTCTGCTGTGTCTGTATGTGCTGTGTGTTGCTGTGCTGATGTCTGATCTTTGTTCCTTAAACTTAGCCTAATATTTTCCTGCTTACCTAGTCCATATTTGTACGTACTCCGTTACAGTTTGATTCTCTGTGTAGACTTCCTGTGTCTCATAGTCCAAAATTATATTTACTATATTATTATTGTTCTTTATTACGGCGTATTATTTATTTATTTATTTTTTTTCTATGTATGTGAGCCGTCCAGTACTAATTTATTAACTTAGCTACGCACTAAATTTTTTGTACCTCCCGAATGTTACCTGTATTTATGTTTATTTTTTTCGGTCATCTCTGCCTGTTACAGGCTTGAATTGATTTTCTGTCTAGATCTCCATTATTTCAAAGCCAAAAAATTGTATTTACTGTGTTCGTCATAATTATTATTATTCCAGACCCTGCTCGCGCCGTAGGCGCATAAGGGTCTCGCATGCATTTTGAAATTGTAGCTATTATGTCAAATAAAACACTATTCAATTCAATTCAATTCAATAATATTCATAATCATAATATATTATAAATACATAGAACATTTATGTGTCAAGGTGGCACCCTTACACCTATTTATGAAGGGAGTTCTCTATTTACATTAAATAATTCTTTATAGAAAATACGAATCATACAAATATTGCAGTCTGATTGCTTGAATGGATGGAGTCATGAACGAAGGAGATTCCGAATGATATGGCGTAACCCTATTTCAATACTTATTTACTTGAACAACATAACTTACCTCGGGATAAAGGTGACCAATTTTAGAAAGAAAGGATCAATACAACTTTTGTGAATAAACAAAAAGAAATTTACTGAAGAGTTTGCGATATTGAATTCAATGATCCCATCCAGTCTTTCAATTCCAATACCCATTTAGTATTGATTATTAAATAAGTACTAGCAGCGCACCACATATCTCTATTCTATATATATATATTATTTTTTTTTAATGAAAATTACAAAAATTTATGAAGTTATCATATTATAGGACCTCCTTCTACACCACATTTGCAGTTTTATAGCTTCCAGGTTGTACTTGGATTTTTAAATTATTGAACAAAGTTGTCCGCGACAGAGCTACGTATAATTGTCTATGACTGAAGACATACTCGGGTAGATATATCCCAACCTTCTCCAGCGTCTGTCCCTGAGCCTTGTTTATCGTCATACAAAAGGCTAACTTTATAGGAAATTGTTTCCTTTTGAATGAAAAAGGCAAGGTGGAATCCGCTGGCGACAGGTCCACTCTTGGGAGTAATATTCCTCGACCGCACTCCACCCCAGTTATTATTTCCAGATCCAGTACTTTCGTGTACATGTTTCTCACAATTACTCGTGTCGCATTCAGCAGTCTAAGTGCCACATTCATATTACGTAGCAACATAACAATTGCACCAACTCTTAGGTGTAATTTATTTGGTGGTAAACCTGTCAACTCCAGACTATTCAGAAATTCAACGAGGAATTGCAGGATTTCACTGTCATTTTCACTGATCAATCTATTCACGCTTGTGTAGGTTTTGGTTTCGCCAGGAATCAAGTCCAAAATTTTGTCGTTGATCTTCTGACAATGATCATTCTTTGGTGCCAGAAATGTAACATTAGAAAATTTCAGGACATCCTCTGGAGCGTCAAACTTTTCACCATAGACATCTCTTATAATGTCCTGAAAAATTATGCTTGCAGGTAATTCTATAATGCCCCCATTTTCAGAGGTACCACTCTGCAGCAAGAATTCTGAAAACTATTTTTCTCCTGTTTCCGCTCGCATGTTCTGGGTCAGTCTCAGCGTCTTGAATATAGGCCATAAAGGAGAAAACTTGATGGAATTAGCAATTGTAGCAGCTCTTGAACCACGTGGAACTACTGGCAGAACCTGCCTAAAATCTCCACTCAAAACTACAATCTTGCCGCCAAACGGCACGTTATTTCGCATGATGTCCTTCAATAGTCTATTTATACACATCAGAGCGTACATGTTTGCCAGTGGAGCTTCATCCCAAATGATGATTCTTGCATTCTTGATACTGTTGGCTTCTTTGCTGTTGACTTTCAAACCAGATATTGAATGTTCGTGCAGATTCAGAGGTAATTTAAAACGACTGTGAACAGTACGTCCTTTTGGTAGTAACACTGCTGCTATACCTGTCCATGCCACAGAAATAACTTCAAAATCATGCAACATACATAAAGAATCCTTCTTGCATTTACCATCTTCCATGCATATGCACTGAGGATTGAGAGAACCACAGGGACCATGTAACATATTTTTGCCAACTAACTCATGCAAGACACTATCTGATGAGTCTGGTATCTCAGTTGACACAATATTATCTATGCCCTCGATTTCTCTAATTTTGCAATTTTCATTCAAAGTCAAGAGTAGATGGCAGTGAGGGAGACCACGCTTTTGGAATTCAATTACATATATGAATGATAACACCGACCCAAAAATTCGAACTCCGTTAAGTAAACGAAGCAATTCCTGGACTTTAGCGTGAAATACCCTGACAACAATGTCGGGTCTATAATGCTGAAAGCCAAATCAGAATGCAGTATTTTATTTGTGCATAGAACGACTTTCAGTGATTAAAAAAGCATATGAAAGAGGTCGCTTCACTGACTGTTCTTAGACTAAGATGAACTTTGTAGGTCAAGTAGTTCGTGAGTAATGGACAAATGAGTGGAAGAAAAGCGTGTGAGTAGTGAGGTTGAGTTGGTTGTTATCTCATAACTCTCCTCAGACTGAACGGATTCGAGTGATCAAAAAAGATTAATAAGGAGCTTGATTCACCGAGTGTTTAAGACCTTAATCAGCATTGTGAGATAATTAGAGCCTGAGATATAGGTGTTGAACTTCATAGAACCAAGTTTTTCAAGCATATTTTAAATATATAGAAGATATCAGCCTACCTATCTATAAATCTGAGCGTAAAAATGAAAAACGTGGGCGTGCATTTTCATGTCTTTGCTTCGCGGATTGCGCAGACATGAGAATGTCATCGTATTTGTCGGTCTGACAGTCCAGTCAGTTCAGTCAGCGACGTGAAAATTTCATCATGTCTGTCTGTCTGTCAGTCTAGTCAGTCATTATTATTATTATTACTATTTTCGTAACACTCACGATTTTTTCCGTTGTGTGCCAAAGTAAAAACTCTAAAAATGTCAATTCCATTTCGTTCTTAGAGCATTTTAAAGAAGAACTATACTCAAGATTTCTGGAGCATCGAGAGCTTTTGTCTAAGATTCAAAACATCTTGCCAATGAAATGCATCAACCTAGATTCGAAAAATCTGCTGAAGACGGTACAGACTTTGGGAAAAGAATGGCGCGCTTCAAAATCACTGGACTGACAGACTAATCTTCCGTTCCTTTTTAGTCGCCCTCTTGGTAATTCCAACTTCAAGGTACTCAACCCTCTCATACTTTAGGTGCCAGGTGCCCTGCTGTATTGACCATTGTCATTGTATCTCCAACAACTAGATCATGTGCTGAACTGTCGTTGACTACTGCCATTGCAGCCTTAACAGCCAATGCCAGGTGCTCGACTATCATTAACTTCTGCTACTGCATATCTTGTCTATGTTCTCGAACACTCTTGTCTGCAGTATGTGCAATACAGCGATGTTTCATGGAATGTTGCCAATCAAAAATGCGAAAAGTAGAAGCTCCCCTCCAAAAAAAAAGCCCGAACTGACAGTCCAAAACTGATGAAGAGCCCTAAAGTTGCCAACAGCCTGATACTGGCCTGATTGTCGCGTTATACTTTTTTTCTTTGCCGTGTTTTGTTTTCTCTTCGTGTTCGCAATGCATTCTTTTCGCGTTACTGCATTTTTGTCGCGTGAACTTCTCTTCTTTTTCGCGTGCCGAAAAATCGCACACAATAAAAGAATGACCACAAATCGAAATTCCGCGAGAAATTTTCCATTCATTTTTGAACCTCTCCCTTCCGTTTAAGTTACGAAATACCTCTTCCAGCACGCTGTTGAAAATATTGGGGGAGAGCGGATCTTCTTGTTTTACACCTTTTCCAACCCGGAAATCCTCACCTTTTTTTATCTGGGAAAACCCTTACTGTTGCTTTCATATACAAATTGATTTTCCAAAATTTATCGGGGACACCCTGTTTTGCTGGTGCTCTTATTACAATGTCCTTATGAATGGTGTCGAAGGTATTTCGGAAGTCAAAGAAAGCCAAGCGTACTTCCACATCATAATCTCTAGCTCTTTCTAGAATTTGGCACAACGTCAAAATGCGGTCAATTTTAGAAAAGTCCTTACGAAGCCCCGCTTGATCGACTAGTTGGTTGAAGTCCAGTACTTCATATGCCGTAAATTGGGGCTATTTTACAAATTTCCCTAGTTTTTTTTTGTTTTTTTTTTTAGTTTTTTCGCTGGGGTAAGTGGACGAATGTTATTGAATGCTATCAATAGCGGCATCATACGGCTTCGGGGCTACTTTACACATGACGCAAGATATACGCACAATTGTGGCAGAACGTAATATGTATTCGGAACAGAAATGTTGAGAAAAGACTGAAAACAAACTAACACTTAGCAATAATCACGCGAAGTCGTGGGAGCAAAGGCGTTCCGAAACTTCTTCACTTGAGGGGGGGGGGGGATGCGTGAATCTAAAATTTGTCGACTAATGCAATGACCGCAATTCGAATATTTCTTTGTGGGCCCGTATTCCGTGCGGCTATAACCTTCACTTAGTTTACATACCGTGATAACAAGGTACAACTGTTTACTTGGTCAGTTTCTGCGTAGCACGATGCAAGTATTTAACAAACGTCTTTTGTCTCTGGAAACCTGCACATCCGGTTCGTCATTTGTTCAAAAAACACATTCTTCTTCTTCTTCTCCTCACTCACTATCCTTTCTCTTCCATTGGTCGGCCTGATAGAACATTAGAGCAGTCCAGTTACAGTTCAGTCACAGGTTATGCTAACCCTCACAAGATTTACTTTAACTGTCGGTCCATAAATACACGCATTTTCTCTATACCGTCTTGTTTTCTTGATTTCGAATGCCTTTGCTGCGGTCCGAACTAAAACCCTCTCTCGTGCAAATTCTCGGAAAACCGCACTCCCCTTGAACAGCTATACACTGATTCCACCGCTTTATCCAGTTTTCATGACAATAATGGCTTGAGTCGCACAGTGTAATGAAATGCTAAAAAAGCGCTCATAAATAATTCTTGAAGAGAATCTGATCCAAAAAAGAAAAAAAGAGTTCCTCCTAAATTGTATTTTAAATGTAAATTTTGAGTTTTGATTCAGTTTTTCAGTTGGCGGTTCTGGGGGGGGGCTGTGTAGTGGGGGGGGGGACAAAAATTAAAGTTTACCAAAAAATCAATATTGGTATTGAAATTATATAATTCTGACATGCTGAATCCAATTTTTTTGATTGTTTTGACGATTGGGTCCTTTGGGGAAGAGATAGGAGAGGGAAAAGTGAAAAATTTTCTGAAAAAACTGTGTTGGTATTGAAACTAACTAATTCTGGTATGTTAAATCCAAATATTTGATTGTTTTGACAATTAGATACTTTTATGAGAAGATAGGTAAAGAGGAAACTGAAAATTGTATGATAAAATATAAGTTGGATAATGAAACCGACTAATTTTAGTATTCTGAATCCAAATATTAAAGTGTTTAGATAATTTTATGCAATATAAAGGTGTATATAGAATAGGGAGGGGCTTAAATCATACAGTACTGGATAGTCAGCGGTAAATCCTTTCCTTAACAATCGGATATGTCTACATTAACCTGGTACTAAATGGAGGTAAAGTCCTATGCATGCGCACTTGAATTATTCCTGTCAGATTTTCTTAGATTTTTGATAGACTTAACCCCGATTTAATTTTATCTCATACATACAATCTACGATTTGGACCACTTTTAGATAAGTGCACATGTGCGGAACTTAACCATATGCACCGTTCCAAATTTTGACACTTTGAAAATGGCTTGCTGTCTATCCTGTACTATGTGATTCAAGGGGAGGGGTAAACAAGTCATATAAAAATATGAAGGTATATAAAATCAAAAATTTATTTTTAATAAAATTAAAAATAACATGTACAAATTAATTAAAAATATCATCATCAGTATCATCATCGCTACTTTCATTTACCTCTTGAGATAGAGTTTTAAATCCCTCTTCAGCAGTCAGTCTTGTTAAGCCTAAATCAAAAACATCATTTACGATTAAATAACCTAATGATATAACAATGTGACAAAATAGGCCTGCAACTTTGATGTAGTCAGCTGGAGTTATTTTCAGACGAAAAAGTTACATTTTATTCAAACCTATAGAATAATACTAAATTTTATTTCACTTATGTGATGCGCAACTAAACGTAGAAAATTTAGCAGAAAATGTTGTCATTTATTTGTCTTCAAACCTACTAATACCTAACTATTAAATACATTTTTTTTTTTTAAAGATTTCAAGAGTTGAAATATTTTATATTTCTATTACCTGCCATATTTCCTACCAAAAAAATTTGAAAAATCTCTTCAAATTTTTTTTAAACCTCCTTTTTGAGTCCGAGGTGGAGAGTAGCTAAAAATTAATACCAAGTTTAGATTCAACGTCCTAATAACTGGGTATGTGCAATGATGTATCACACACTAAAATTACTAACTTTATTTTAAAGCTGTCTTTTAAGTTTATTTTTGAGCCTTGGTAGGAGCTGACTAAAAATTAATGGCAAATTTGAATTCAGCATCTCAAAAACTATAGGTAATGATACATCATCTAAAAATTAGTTACTCTGTTTTTTAGTCCCCTTTTGGGCCCACTTTTGGGTCATAGGGGGAGGGGGGACTAGCTAAAATTTGATGCTAAATTTGGATTCAGCTCCCCAAGAATTGTGGGCATTGATGTATCATTCATCAAGATTGATTACTTACTAGTCTATCTATTTATTTTTTTATTAATTTTGTTTTTCACCTGTTTTTTAATGACTAAAAATTTTTTCTAATTTTTTAGACAAGTTTTGGCAGCTATTTTTTTTTTTAATTTGTAGCTTAAGATGCACTCTAAATGATGGTACTAAATTCAAGACCGGCCAAGACCTGCCAAAAAAGTTGCAGTCCTAAATGCACCATTTTGCTGTTAAATTTTAGTGTCTAGTAATTAATTTTGTATGCCCAAAGAAATTAATTTGGAAAAATACATTCAAAATTATTGGAATGGACTTACCTTCAGGTTCCATCATGATTTTTTTCAAAGAAAAAAACTCAGTACAACCAAAATTAATTTAACACGTGAAGCGCACAAAACAGAAAGGTCAATGATTGTGACACACGATTAATGTTTGTCTTGTCTTTGGTTATGTCTAGCAGTTGAAAGAGTGGGGTGATGAATATGTGGAGTACGAAAACGTTGCCTCCAGACTGTTTATAACACACTCCTTTTGTTGTTGTTTTCTTTTTTTCGTATTCGTTTTCTCCTATTATGAGCGGTTTTTTTTGTGTTTCGTTACACTGTGAGTCGCTTAAGCTGGGCTTGATGCTGTGGTTTTTCAAACTTTGGAGCTGCCGGCGCATGAGATGACCCCCCGGCAAGGCGCACCAATTTTTAGATTTTAAGTCGACCACCGGACTGCATGAATCATCATTTGTCAGCTGAACAGGTAGGGTGTCGACGTGCCATGCAGTCGATACCCGTGAAAGTCTATTCGATTTATCAGTGCAAGGTTGGAAAATCCTTAACGGTGCTTGGAAATTTTTTAAAGCTTAGTCATTAACTTATAGACTTTGTCATAATGTCGGTGATTTAAAATAGAACTCATTTTGAAAGTGCTGACTGTATTTTTATACTCACGATTACCGATTTAGCCGACTTTAACAAATTTTTTGGGTAAATTTGCCGACTGCCAAAAACATTTAGGGAAGTAGACACCCCTACCCCCCTTTCGGAACACCTCTGAGTGGGAGAACATTTCAAGTAGGTAACGATGGTTTCAAACAAAGTTTGAACAAATTCAAAGTTTCTCATTAAAAAAATTTAAAAAAAACACTTTTTTCTTACATTTTATTCACCGGATTCTGTTCCAGACTTATTATTATTACTTTTTTATTCACTAACTCGCTGTAACTAACCACTCATTTTTACACCGCCAACTCACCATAACTAACCATTTAGTTTTACAAAATTACTGAAGATTGGAAAGTGCAGCGAACAACACTGATGACAGGATTTCAAGCAAACAATCGCCTCCAGTCATCTGTGCACGCATCTTTCCCCATACTATCATATATGTATTGTTGGAAAGCTAATAAACTTCAGCTTCGATTTACGTCACGATAAAAAATATTCCATAGTACTGTATACTGTAACCAGAGGGAATTTTGTAATCTAACATTTTCACCTTGCTTGGCATTGATATTTTCGCAGTGTTCTCAGACATCGTTAAATACCTTTTTTTTCGGCTCGAAAATACCGAACCTGATCGAGCAAACATCCAGGAACACAATGAGGCCACAATCAGCGTTCCCTCTTTTCTACATTGTACAATTTTCCTCGACAGGTACTGTGTAAAGTTACCTCGCAAATGTAAAGTAGCCCCGGTTTACAGTATCCTATTTCTAATCAATTTAACGAAAATCTTTCCAATACAGCAGTAATCATACCGAATTCTTAATAATAAAAGAACTAAAAATCTGAAAATATAGAATTTGAACGTACTCTCATCGGTAAGTTTTTCTGGTGGGAGATCAGTCTGGACGCCCTCAGTAATCGATTCATCTGAAGGATAGTACGTTCGGATTTTTTTCCAAAATTTTACTTTCTCTAGTGGTACATCTCCCCATTGCACGATTTCATGTCTAAGAGAGTGTCTTCTGGATATTCTATTTTCATTTGTCAAATAATCCGAATCCATCATGAAATCCAAGTCCAGCTTAGACAATAAATCAGCGGCGTTTGAAGCCGTACAAACTGTAAATTCTGTAACCAAAAACTTGTAGGTACGTTAACTGGTCGTAATTATAACTAGTAAATTATGATGTATTGTATTTGGGTAATTCTCTGAAAAGTGCAACAGTTTAAACTTTTAATTTTTTCCAAAAAAAATTGAGCAATTGGAAATTTTTTTCATTGGAATCACCATTGTACTCGTCCTTGAATTAAAATGTGGCATTGAGCTGTGGTCATACTGAAGGGGGGGGCAACGTTTTGAAGATTCATTGACCACAACGTGGCTGATAATACTGGCCACGTTGATGGAACTTCTTTATCCGTGGCCAACATTATTTGGCCACGTTGATGGAATTTCCTTATCCGTGGCCAACCTTTCGATGGAATTTCTTTCACTGCGGTCAATCATTATGAAAAGTTTCCTGCAGAAGAATAATGATATTCTTCAATGAGAATACATAAAAGTAAGTTCATGTATATAACGATTGTATTATTTGTATTTCTATTTAAACTATGAAATAATCCTTCAGCGTATCAGCGACACAATCAATCACCTATCAAAACCATGTCCGATGTTAGAAATTCAAAATAACTAAAAAATTCCGAATGACCACGGATGAGGAAAAGAAAGAGTTAGCCACGTTGAAAGAATAATTCCTAAGAATTCTCATTTGCGACTCGCAAATATTATTTTTATTTTTAAATCGCCTATATATTTCTTTTATACTTACATTTAACAGTTTTCTTTCGCATTTTCAGGTTGACAGCGAAAATTGCCGGAAAGAACTGATAAGCCACGGTGATAGATATGCAGAATTGTAAATGCGCTCATTTTCACAGATAATTAGTTGTGGACAAGTTAACTCAACTCCGACGTTGAATTCGATCATGGCTCGAAGTTCTCGACACAGATTTGAAGCTAAGCAGCTAGTTTCGAACATTAGATATGGAATCAGGGTGGCCATGCGTAAGAACGAAAAAATGACCACGGAGATGGAATTTACACCAGCCATAAACCTTCTTGGCTTTTGAGGCGACCTTTAAATGTACTAAAGGCCGCTCAAATGCATGTCAACGTGTAGAGTGATGGGTTGAGAAGAACTTTGGCATTTAATTTCAAAAAAATATTCGTTCTGCATAGGGTGAAAAAATGAATAATGATTTCAAGAAATGCTAGCCTCGTCCACGTTGATGGAAGTTTTTGCCCTTTGAGCTCATTTTCTGCTAAAGGGGGGAGGGGTATGGGGTTCTACACAATTGCGTCGAGCAGAAAAAATCATAAACATACCAATCTATTATTTTTAATTTTCTGAAAAGAGTATAATGCTGAGAAAATAGCTGACACGCAAACTATCGCACTTTTCTGAGAATTACCCATTTACCTGTGTCGTGCAGCATGTGATTCTCAATTTCTGAAAATATTACAAAAAATTTAAGAAACAAATCCGAACTGTTAACGTGAAAACGGGTAGCTTGAATCTGATTCAATTAGGTGTTAACTCTTTTTGCGTTTGTATACATTTCAAATCCTACAAATAAATGAGGGGAACCGAAAATGTCCAATTTTTCTGGTTTGAAGAGTGCCGAAATTCAGTGTTTGAAAAACTTTCTCTCCTCCCTTTTTTTTTTTTTTTAATGTTTATTTATTTTTTTAAAATATATATATGTAAGAGTGGCTGTTATACTCAGAAATAACGATGGTGCGAAATAACCAATTTATTCGATTGCAACAAAGTACTGACGAAATCGAAATATAAAAGTCCGTAGACCGCGAGAGCAATATAATACAGCATACGTTACACAGCAGTGGTGATTTCGGAAAAACTAATATACAAAGTACATCAATTATTGTATCTGGCAAAGTAGAAGCCCTTCCCCTTCATATGGTATAAGCTTGAACCGACATGTAGAAGTTGGTTACCAGTTTGTACGTGTAAGACGAAAGAGAGAAGGAATGAGCGTCGGAATGAATCGTCAACGACGACTGATAAAATTACGCATTCGATGTCCTAACATGAGTGTAATTTTATATATAATAATAATAATAAGGAGAGGGAAGGTTTGGTGTAGCTTCGTTGCTTAAAAACCGTCATCCCTCTCCCCTTACACACTAATTAACTTACTCTTTAACAGCTTCCGGCTTGTTTCTGTCCTTTCAAGATCTGAAATGATAAAGAACAGCTTTAGAAAAATCCATTATTCTTAAGGATTCCGATTGAATTCGTATCGGTTCGTCAAACGGTAACTTATATCTTTGAATATGAAACTGATCATGCACCGAAACTGTGGATTAAAATTTCAAAGAAAGACGAATAAAAACTACATAATCAAAATTTACTTGGTCACTTATAGTTTTTTGTTAACGCAGTCAGATTCGAGATACATAAGGCAAACAGGCGTCATTAGGGGGTAAGGGCTGTTTTATTTCTGTGCGAAAAAGATATTCCCGCTCCCTAAAAGGGACTGGTAGGTACGTGCCAACAATTTTGGAGTTTGAAATGGAAACATAACAAGGTAAATCGAAATAGAGGTATCTGAATCTCTAAATTTGAAAATACATTCAACTGTTTGAACCGACCCAGATTTGGACTCAAAATTTAGTTTTGAATTCGCAGAAAGAATTGAATAAGATAATAGGGATTTCATCGATCGTTGAGTTTAAAACTGTCGTCAAAATTTTGATCAGATCTTAATCCAGGGCATCAAATTTTAATTTTAGGTGGTTCAAATAGACCAGATTGACTTAGCTGAAAAACTAACCATCAGCTTTCTCTTTAAGAAACGAGAACGTGAAATGGTGCATATACTGAAACAGTTCCTTGCATAAGGTAGCGCGCTCAATATACTCCCTGCGTGTTCCAGCCACGACATCTAAAAGTTGAGAAAACAGCTATAAATTAGTGCAGTGTCGTCGGAACTTTTTTTTTTCAGATGCTACAGAAATGATATAAAAGTTCAAGATGACAAGCAGAAAAAAAAAATGTTTATCTTTCAAAAATGGAGCGGTCAATAACTAGCACAATGTCTGGGAAATTTCCTAAAATCTTGTGAGTCTCCGAAAATCTCGTAAATCTCGCTTCTAAAATCTCAAGTGGTACCTTTTATGACTCGTGCTGAATAGTTTTTCAGATTTCCCCCTATTTTTTGAGGGTACAAATGATACATTCTAATCCTAATTTTTTAGTGGGTGCCATGTACCCCTCCATCGCCTCTCAGTTCGGACGCCACAGTAAGGAGGGGGTAATGGTTTCGTTTTTCGTTTCTTCCATGCTAGAAATATTATTTGAGTTGCTTTAGATCTGGTTTCATCAAAAGTAAGAAAACAGAAAATTTAGACCGTGTTTCCCTGTTTTCTCAGGACTGAAAAGTTCTCAGGCTCCCGCTTCTCACGAAGCACATCATTTTACCATGCTACCATCAAATGAGATCAAATCTAAACAGCAGAGTCAATTTTTTTTTTGTTTGATTGCTTTGTTCCTCTGAAGTCACACTTTAGCATCCAAGAGCGGACATAAGTCACCCTCACCTTTCTCCATCGGTCCCTGTCCCTAGCTCCCCTAACCCAGAGCATTTCGACTATCATTTTGAGTTTATCGTGCCACCTTGTCCGGAGT
The DNA here is from genome assembly GCA_031841125.1 of Acanthococcus lagerstroemiae. Classification (NCBI taxonomy): domain Eukaryota; kingdom Metazoa; phylum Arthropoda; class Insecta; order Hemiptera; family Eriococcidae; genus Acanthococcus; species Acanthococcus lagerstroemiae. Next base: position 32,854,563 of record CM063108.1, on the reverse strand, counting down.
TTTTCCGGCGATCTCACACCTTCTCAGGGGTGCCAGTCTATCACCCTTCTTCCCCATCTTTCCCTCCTTCCTCTGGCTACATGTCCCGCATAATCAAATTATAGCTTTTTCATGATACACCTACGGTCTTTTGCTTCGGTTCTCATTCTTACGTCAATATTTCTCAGTTTGTTTTTCTTTTTTATACCTAGAATCTATCTTTCCATAGCAATTTGAGTTCTTGCCATTTTCAGGTTTTGTGCTTCAGTGGTTGCCCATGTCTGCGTGTCATAAGTCAAAACCGGTAGTGTACATCCTTTCAGAATTTTAATTTTAGTTTTAAGTAGCATTTTACTTTTAAATACCCGTTTTAACGACCAGAAAGTTCTCCAGACCTGTGCTCTCCTTCTATTTAATTCCTTCTCCATATTGTCCTCGACTGTTATTAACTGCCCTAAATAAACTGCATTTTTCTCTACTGTGATTACCTCTGCTCTCACTCCGATTTCCGGGGGTTTCAGCTTGTTTGTAATCAATATAGTTTTAGTCGCATTGATTTTTAGCCATACTTTTCGACCTTCTTGTTCCAACTCGTTGGCCATTCGTTGCAGTTCCTCCTCATCCTGAGCTATTAGGGCGACGTCGTCTGCAAACCTCAAATTTCTAAGTCGGTGCCCATCTATATTCAGCCCTTTTCCCTCCCAATTTAGGTTGTGTAATACTTCCTCCAAAAGATAGTTGAACATATTTGGGGATAAAGGGTCTCCCTACTTCACTGCTCTGTTGATTTCGAAGTAATGACCAAATTTATCAAGACGTATCCTCCCCCTTAAATTTTTACACATTTCTTTTATTATTCTCATCAACTTCATCCTCGGTACTCCTTGTCTCCAAAAATCTTTCCACAGTGCTGGGAGCGAAATCGAATCAAAAGCTTTCTGAAAGTCAATCACCAGTATGTTCAGATCTTGATTAAATTCGTTCGATTTTTCAATTATTTGGTTTGTAACAAAGATCTAATCAACCGTTGAATATCCTTTTCTGAAGCCTGCCTGTTCAGAGCCTTGGTTGTAGTCAAAAATTGGGCACAGACGGTTCTTAATGAGTTTTGCAAAGATTTTCTCTATGTTCGAAGTTAAACTTATGAGCCTATAGTTATGAATATCTGATTCGTCACCTTTCTCGAATAGTAACACTATTTTTGATATTTTCTATTGGATAGAGATTTTTTCTTTTATGCAAGTATTGGATTGAAAATTTTTGTAAGTGCAGCGGTTAGATTTACGGCGAAGCACTTGAGTTCCTTATTTCCTATACCATCTGGCCCTGCAGATTTCCCCGACTTCAATTTACTCAGGATGGGGAGGATTTCGTCTTTCGGGAATGGAGGAATGGTCATTTCTTCTACAGTTAACTCCAACTCTGGATTTGTGTACTCTTTTCCCTCTCCTTCGTATAGCTTCTGATAAAAATCAGTCGCCACCTGAACTATCATGTCGCTTTCTTATTCCATTCTGCCAGATTTATTCGCGATCTTCGAGGTCAGATTTACATCCCGGAAAATTTCTTTTTCAGCTTTCTTCACAGTTCCTGAATCTGTAATAAAATCGTATAACCTTTCACTATCGAACTTTCGAATAATAATCCCTCTTACTTTCTTTTTCACTGTTTTTCTAAGTTCCACCAGTTCTATTCTTCCTCGCAAATTTTTGTTCTTTTTTCATGCCAAAAGATTCCTTTTCTCACGTAATTTTTTGTTAGCTTCTGAAATTTTGCTATTTGTACCCCCCTCACTTCTTCGGTTACGAATCTATCATACAGCTCGAGTAAGATTTTTTCCAGTTTATCATACGCCTCCTGCACATCTCTCTCTTCCTCTCAGTCATTTTTGTCTAATTCGTTTCTCAGTGTTATTTTAGCTTCAGGCAGTCTAAATTCTAGGATTATTTGGTTTTTCATGGAACCTTTTTCCCTAAAATTTCTAACACTTCCTGGGTATCCTTAATTTCGATTGTAGGACTCGGTGGTTCGAAGGAAAGACGAACGAGTCACACCTCTTCAAATCTGTAACTATCCTCATGTCGTTGCATATAAAGTAATCTAATTCTTTTTTCGTCTTGCTGCCTGTTGAGAACCGAGTCCATTTCTTGGCTTGCCTTTTCTTGTAGAAAAAGTTCACCCCTTTCCATGAGCCATTTTCTGTGAAGTTGAGCAGGTATTCGCCATTTCTGTTCGTTTCTTCACCTGAACAAAATTACCCTATACTGTTGAGGCCATTGCTATCTAAGTCTTTGCTCAATTGTGCGTTTAGGTCGCCCATAATTATTATGTAATACTCTTGTAATACTCTCTCTCTCTTCTCTCTCTCTCTCTCTCTCTCTCTCTCTCTCTCTCTCTCTCTCTCTCTCTCTCTCTCTCTCATCCTCAATTGTTTTTTGTAAAAGCTCATAGAACTCCTCTATTTTTTGCCGTCTGCCTACATTGTGGGGAAGTATACTTGAATTATTAATTATTTTATTTTAATGTCTAACGCGAGTTTCAAAAAACTTATTCTCTCCGAAGTACTTCCCATTTCTGTAATTTTAGTTACCAGTCTTTCATGGGTATAAAAACCTGTTCCTCTCTAACCTTTTGTGTGCCCGCAGTAAGAGAAGTAATTACCGTTCTCTCTTTTTCGCAATTTTCCCCCGCTTTCCCTGGTTTCTGATAATCCAAAAATATCGAAGTTGATTTTGCTGGTAGCCCATTGAAATTCTAGTATCCTCTCCATACTGGCTTCCCTGGGTATTAAAAGTAAATATATTAAGATCTAGAAAGTTATTGACATTTTTATAATTTTTGGACTTAGGAGAGTTTAAACAAGTTTGAAATTTTTGAACCTTTCCAAATTTTTGGAAGTAAGGAAGTTTTTGTACATTTAGAGAATTTTGATAGTTTGGAATGGTTTGAGAGTCGAAAGAATTTTCCCTACTATTTTGAACGGTGACACGATGGTTGTAGGTACAGTGACCGATGACATCCGGCTCCGGGTTATGCAGCTATCACGCCCCACCGGTGGTGCAGTCCGACTTAGGGCTCTCGAAATAAGAATGAGCATGATTTAAACTCAACTTCCTTTAATGACTCCCCAAAGAGTCAATTCAGAAAATATTTCCAAAATCGAATTCAGCGACCGCAGAACCCTACAAATTGATCACAAATATAATTGTTTTTCATCTTCTCATCCCCGCATTTTCGAGCCCGTCTCCGGGGGTGCGTTGGGGCACTTTGACCCCCTTCCCCCAGAAATTATCCAAAATGTCCCTAAACTCGTATAACACAGGCGATACACAAGTCGACTTTTTTGTCAACATTCAAAATCAGTCCCTTTTCCGACACGACTTTGTCGAATTTGGCTGGTAAATTCAATTTAAATGTTGAGCTGAAACCGATGTCGTTATTGACATCGACAGTTTTGTTGTCATTCGCTAGCCAAGACTCCATACAAACGTTGACATCGAATTATGTACGGTAAATGAACTCGACCACCACAAAATGTTTGTCGTTGAGAAATAAATTTTATACTTAAAGAAGAAAACTCAACGTATTTGCCGATTAAGAAAGGGGAGAGATTGAGGCAAGTGTTCTCCTTGTAAAATCTAGCTGTAACTTTGTACAATTTTATTTTATTGGAACAGATCTGAAAGGTCGCTTCAACAATTTTTCAAGGGAAAAAATCCACCAAAATAAAAGAGGTCTACTCTAATGTGCTCAAGTGTAAGTTATTTGATGATTTCGTGTCTGTTTACTTTTTTGCATATAATAGCATCCGGTTAGTCATCCGGCCGAAAGAGGAGGTCCGTTCAATAAAACTGAAAATCAGCGTAAGTATATAACTTTGCTGACATAGAATGTCTTTGAAAGAAACTCATTGACTTCCTAAATAGGAAATGTTACATTCCTTCATTTCAGTCACTGTTAATTTTTTCTTTGTTCGACCCTAACTGCTTTTGCAAACGGTTGTTCATTCATTTTTGTCGCCTGTACATTCGCAGTCTGAGTTTTGTACCCTCACAGTTATGTCTTTACTACCTTCCTAACTGCTGGTATTTTTTCAGATTAATTCTTCCCGGACACCATACACGTATGACTCTCCTTCACGATCTTCACCCCTTAATCTTCCTCTTTTCGTTTAGGACTCGTCGTTTTTTATATCTCTCAACATCCGGGTATCTCTCGTTGTCACCGAGTTTGATCCCTAACAATGATGAGATGGGTCGAAATCGGTTACACATCGATAATGTCTGAGTAAGCAACGCAGTTCAGTAATAAGTTCTTCGGTTAATTTCATACAATAATCTCTTATCATCTGGTTAACAGAGACCCCTACTGGTCCTCATAAGAAACAAATAATGTATATCTGATAATTATAAAGCATGTACATACCAACTCGATGCCTAAGAAAAATACCCTAAAGATAGGTTGTATAACATAGCTCGTTATGAATAAACATAGGTTTAATTTTTATTATAAATGTACTTACTTGCTCTTTTATTAAGAATCTCACAAACTTTCAGATTAATTAATATCAAAAAAGCTTCGTAAGTGACATAAGCTATAGCAAAGGGTTCAACAGGAGCATAATCTTTATTATATTTCTCCAGTCTGGAACGTGCTGTTGAGTTGAAATGAGTTTATATCACTCAATGATCACAATAAAAAATTAAAATTAAGTATTAGTTCCTACGTGATGGGTTCTATGGCAGAGAGTCATGTAACCAGAAATGTTTTAGGTACTGATATAACAGTTCAAAATAGCATACTCTGGCTGTGTGGTCGGTTTTGGGAAAAGAAACCTTCAGTTGGTAAAATTCATTTGAAATTTCTCTCAGTTTTTGACAAAAAACCATAAGCATCGCGATTTAGGGTTGTGATACGAGTATATAGTCTGTCATCAGCGATATGATAGGAAATATGGACAAATTAAAAAAGAGCAATGAATCAATGCTATCAATTTTTGCTGCTTGCTATTGCAGTACATTCAAGTTTCCTGACCTTCCAGGATTTTTTTTTTTTCGAGACTGGTCATATTTGATATTCGTATTGACAATGAAACCTATTGAAGATGAAAGTTGAGTGCTTCGGCGATTAACAGCCTAGCCGAGGTGCTTTATTAATAGAAATATTACTGATTTTCTGCCTGCCCAATCTGAAGACGCTGTCACTTGAAACAAAGCACCAAGTAATAAAAAAATATTGTCTTCATGCAACGGCTATTTGCGCTATATACATAATTGATGAGCGAGCGGTGTTCCATAACTGCTTCAAGTTATTTCTCCGAAATAGAAAATTTTCTCAAATTATTAGCCAAAAATTTTGAAAATACAGTGCAGTCTCGCTAATCCGGACTTGACGGGACCGGACCCTGTCTGGATTAGTAAAAGTCCGGATTAAACGGAAAAAGCCTAAAAAATGCATGAAATGTACACCATCTTTATTATTTAACAAATTTATTGCTGGACTTCACAGTTACTTGACCAAAATACAATAACAGTCTGCAGAGAAAACACTAATTGCGTGTACTGTACCCAGTTGTACTGCAATTTCTATCGTTTTTTTTTGTTAGGGCCGTCCGGATTAGCCGGAAGTCCGGATCATCGGAGCCCGGATTAGCGAGACTGCACTGTATATGGTATTTTGTATTACTATTTTTGGGGTTGGCTATATGTAGATTTCATATTTTATACGTCAAACTTGCATTAGAAAATGCCAGATTACACCTTAGATATTTATGAACAAAGTTATGGAACTTTAATATTAACTACTGACCTCCATAATGTATACAAGGTGTATCTTTTGCAACGACCCCCTTTCCACCTGGTGAGTAGGCAGCCCACCCTAATCATATTTAGAAATGTTTGCATATTCTTACTTCTAAAGGGGCTGAGTTATGGTCAAATTTTGAAGTTTTCTATCTTTGAAATTTATTTTTCTTTTCACAACTGGAGATAGAAAAATGGTACCATTAGGTAATAGTAGAGAGCGCAGTTGTGGTAACTACAGAAAAAAAAAAAGTCGGAGTCGGTACAACAAGGTGTTCATAAAATCGATTTTAGTCCAACTGTATCAGAAAATGTTACATTTTTTTCAATTTCTTATGAAACTTACCCTAAGCTACTGTTTTCTTATTTGCATTATAACTGCTCAAAATGGAGTTCAAGATATCTCCGTTAAGAATTATTACTTTTCAACACGGATGCACAGATCTTATGAAGATAATAATCATCTTCTTCAATTACTTTACCACTTCACAGAGTTATATCGTTTATGTGGCCTTTTCACCGCTTTCCTTTCATCTGTTGAACCCATATTTAGTATTTTGTTCAGTTCAATATGGGTATCCAATTATTGGTTTCAAATGTCAATAATTTCAGTTTTAGTAACATTTTGGCCATATTCTCCGAACTGTGCCGCTTACCGAGGGGAAGGAGGTGCAATATGCAAGTTGTGGTCACCACACAGAAAAAAATTAAAGATTATGAGAAGTGGTTGATCATGATTTTCATAAAATAAATTTCACTAGCACAAAATTATTGATACATATTTTTTTATTGTCCAACAAGTGGTGACCTCGACTTACTGACGGTCCTACATGTAAAAACAATCACGATAACGTTCTGAATTCAAAGTATTCAATAAATGTGCGGTTCTACGAGGTACTTCCCCACCGACCATACATTCACACTGAATTTTGGCTAAGTACTGCGTTTATAAGTAGCATGCGGGCAAAAACTGTGAAAGTCCCACCTGACTCAACTCAAAATTACCAAGTATCAAATAAAAAAAACCAAAAAACTTTTGACTTGTTGGATTTTTTCAACTGAATCAACTCAAAATTCCCAAACATCACAGCAAAAAAAACTTTGACTGGTTAGATCTTTCCAACTCCGCCTGATTAAAATTGTAAATTTTCCCAACTGCAGCGTGAAAAATACTTACAGGGGAGAGCTGCCCCCATCGGTACGTCCCTGAATAGACAGTGCCTACAAAACAGTTTTTCACCATCTTCACAACCAGTTAACGACGAAATGTTTTCATACTGCGATACGTGGCAATGTCTAGTAAAACTCAAAATACCTTTTTTGCTCAGTAGGCTTCCCACCATTCATAATTTCTTTTTGTTCATTAAGAGTGAGCCGCGAAAATGGTTTTTCAATAAAATCTCGAATACACATTTTGTGGAGCAAGAAAACATGGAGGATTCAAACATAACTCGCTGACTAGTAGGAAAACATAATCACGTTTCACTGTCAGCTTCGACGTTCGTGTGTAGCCAAGTCGAGCCGGAAACGCTTTAAGAAGCGCTTTCAGAACGCCATCAAACGTACAAGTTTTGTTGCGTTGAACATGCTAGTGTGTTTTTGTGTTGGTAATTATCACGGAGGCGAAGTGTAAGTCGTGCAGTGTTACATACAGTATGGAAAAGAAGCGTTAGATCCGATGCACACCTCGCTGGCCTATACGAATATACATGTACGAGGATTGCCAAACGCCTCCCCTGAATTTATTTTTTACTTGAGCAAAAGTGTCAATATAGTTGCTGTTTTGCCCAATGTTTCATTACATTTTATTTGTTACAAGTTGAAGTTGATATTGTACAGATATATGAAAACTAATTTTCTCAGGAGGTTTCCGGGTAAGCGGCATTTACCTTGCTTGCCTAGAATGTACTCCACAGGGAATATGGCCAAAATGTTACCAAAACCGAATATAGCGACCCTTGGAACCAATTATTGGGTACCATATTAAAATTTACAAAATACTAGAACCCTCTGCTCTCATTGTATGGGCCTCAATTTCAAATATGCAGCAAATAGATAAAAGGAGGGAGGTGAATAAACCTTATAGACGATATAACTCTGTGAAGTGATAAAGCAGCTGAAGAAGACGATTATTATCTTCATAAGGTCTGTTGGTGAATCTCTGAATAACCTGAAAATTCACTTGCCTGATTTTAAAATTCTCAACTTTCTTATTTCAATTTTTTTCTGATGGAATAAATGGTAGATAAGTAAGCGAACACATATACAAGGTTGGTCTTACAAGAAACATCCTACATGGAGTGGGGGGAACTTTTTGTGGGTAGTGTCAGGAAAAGACAGATATTTTTAATGTTCCAGGGTAACCAAAATGAAGATCAACAAGTGATACAACTGGAGTCCAAGGATTTCATCGTTATTAATGGTCATCAGCGTTAGAAAGTGCAACGAAAACAACATTATTCCGTCGTAGTATTCTACAAAATATAATCAGATATTACCATGGGGAAAAAATCGTGTACTGCGTTAGAAAATGTAAGCGTTTTTCTAATTCCGAAAGGAACAAAACTGGAGGCATGCAGAAATGGACTACAGCAGCATCAAAAACAGTTTAACCTGATGTAAAGAAGTTGAAGTCAATTTTTTTGGACTCAACCACCGGCATATTTTTGTATACTACCATGGAATGGGAAAAAAATTAGAATGCTGTTTTCCGACAGAGGTTTGACAAAAGGTCTACTTTAAATTTAAAAATTGGGGAAATTTCATGATTGAGTCATTATACCTGCATAGTGGATATCAGTTAAGGTCATTTTCTGCATTCAATAATATGTGATATGGAATCATGAAATACGCCTTAGGTGTCAAAAAATAATTTTTCAGTTTCTTAACAATTCTTATAGAAAAAATCACGCCCTTTCCAATGAAACAAATCGCAGTTTCCTATCTTCATTAGTTTCCCACAAATTGCATTTAAATATTACATCAACAATTTAAAAACATCCGTTTACATGGCATCATGTGAAATGGGGCTACCAGAATGACAGAGAACAAGAATTCGAAACGCAGTTGTCATAGCAACACGTAAACGCACCGTGCGCACCACTACCGCCCTCCTATCTTTACACTCGTTTATCTGAAAACCCTGTTTTCGCACGAGAGGCATATTTCATGATTCCAGGTCACATATACCATGCTTCCTGTGTAGGATTATTTAAATTTTGTATACTACGATGGAAAAAAATCTATTTCATGACTTTGGCGCCACTGGTAGACATATTTTTAAATTCTAAATTTTGGTCTCCCTCATAAACTTACCTCAACATCGATTTTGGTCATGTGAACAATAAGTATGATTTTTTTTGTCGATAACACGTTGCTAAAGCCAACTTTAGTTGGAAACTGAGTTCGTTTCAGGACCCTACGATGAAACATTTCCTCTATTTGAGTATTTTTCTCAAATCTGGTGAGGTGCGGGCGAATAGGTCATTGGTGTAAGGGGTATAAAGGAGGTTTATTACTACCATTTCAAGGGGAGAAAATTACGCTAGTGTTCTTAGTTACAGAGAAAGCACGCGGTTACTGCAAATTGCTAGTTATTCAGAGATTCACCTCTGTGCATTTGTGTTAAAAAGTAATAATACTTAACGGGGATATGTTGAACTCCATTTTGAGCAGTTCTAATCCGAATACAAGAAAATTGCTAATGACCTTTTTTATGGGAATTTTAATGTACAATCTATTGCAAATAAAAAACAGTAGCTTAAGAGGGTAAATTTCGAATATGAAAAAATGTGAAGATTTTCTGATATAATTTGTACTAAAATTGATTTTATAAACAACCTGTTGAACTAATTCTGACCATTTTTTCTTGTGGTTACTGGAACTGTCCTCTACTATTTAACCTATTGGTGCCACTTTTCCATCTCCAGTCGTGAGAAGAAAAAAAAAATCAAAGATAGAAAACCTTACAAGATTAGACTGTAAATCAGCCCCTTCAAAAGTAAGAGTATGCAAACATATCTACATATTGTCGGGGTATGTGCCTTACTTACCCGGTGGAAAGAGGGTCATTGCAAAAGAGACACCCTGTAAAAGGCAATAATTTTGGAAAATTATACATGTCTCGAAGGGGCATTAAATAATGTCGCAGTTAGAATGTTCCTTACCTAATAGATCATGTACTTACCTGTACACTTTACAGTCACACCTTTCCGCTTCCATTTTTATTCTCTCGAACACGAAGTTGAATCGATGCGGGACAAGCAACAAGAATTCTAAGTGGTGACCTCCCTTTTTTAATTTCGAAAAATTCCTTTCTCTCAGAAAAGTGGCTGGTTCCATCAATTTTCGAAGTTCAAATGGGATGGAATTATGTCAATTACCGAACCCGCTTCATTTTATTTTTTCTTAGATAGGTGATCTTAAGCATCTGACAACATTTTTGATCTGGACCCGATCTGAGTCCAGAATTCGAAGTCCAGTCTCAAAACGAGCAATGTGAATTTGAAAAATTAAGCTTAGTAGGTATATCTAACTAGGCGTTTTTGGAGCTGCTGAATTTGGATATTTCATAGATCCTTGATCCGGTCGAAGTTTGGGCTGTAAAATACTGCCTTCTGACATGAAATTTGGATTTCGAGGCTGAAACTGAGTCGGATGCAAAATTGATGGTGTGGTGAGGTAACCAAGATACACGACGTAATTACTATTTCGATACTTGGTTCGATTTCCCAGGTCGACTTAATTTTCCCTCTCAAGTATGAAATTTCAAGTTTGAACACTCAAATCAGGTCCAGGTCGAGATCTAATAACTGATGATGAACACAAGATCAGCGCAGCGATTTAATTAAACCCCATTTCAGCAGGTTGCTCGATACCCGATTTTTGGAAATTCGAAAACCAGCAGTGTATCCTAGCCCGCTTTCTGAGGTTATACCTATTTTATAATTAAAAACGAACTAGACTCTGCCACCTGTATATTCTTATATTCCCCGTCCCACCAATTAGACTTGATGTTCAAAAAAAGCGGTGTGAATTACCCACCATAGGTAAGTTTTTAAACATTTTTGGATCCGTGATTTCTCACCTTGAGGTTTGAAGACCAAGTAGTGATATTCTAATTCTTGTTTAGGAATTTCATTGTAGACTTTTGACATCTTTTCGGCATAATCTGAATGACAAGAATATTTATTTCTCAGTCAATCATGGTTAAACAAATAATTCGTAAACTAAGATGATATTACGCAGAATCATAACCAACTAACTTGGTATACGTATTCGGGGGACTGATCCGAGATGTGAAGTGGCAGATTTCAGAAAAGGGAAGGGATAACAATAGATTTTCTAGTAAGGGTGGGAATAACAATAGATTTATCTTCTGCCAAGGGAGAAAATCGAGCTATCAGAAGGCAACGCTCCCATTTGAATCTTCTGGTATCTGGTTACAAAAAGTGAGAACTTGCTGCTAACAGCAAAATAATTATGTTTTTCTGGCAGATATAGCAGATTCACTGACATATTTACAGGAGGAAGAAAGGGAGAAAGATATCGTTTTTTTTTTCTGTCCCGGTAGGACAACTTGAAAATTATCACGAAACTTTTTAATTAATATATCCGTCAATTATAACAACTGTATTTCTAATGTTGACTAGAAATATGGATTCCCACCTTTGGCTGATTTCTCGTTGTTTTTCACATAAGCTTCATTTTTCAGGACTTCGTTGTAGTGGAAATCGACGGCTTCCAAGACAGACATCTTATTTGCTGTTACACATAAAAAATATTCGATTATTCATGCTTGTCTTAGTATGGTTATCGATACTTCAAGTTAAAAATAACGTCTAAATATCACCATCATTAGTATCCTTAGAGTTGACATAATAAAGAAAATAGAGGCAAGGCTTCGAAGCAAAATAATAAAAGTCTGCGGCAAGTACACTAACGATCTTCAAAAATAATAGACAAGCTTAAAAAAAAAATTGATTTTGCGTTTCGCTTCCCTCCAAAATTTTAATCTATATTTACAGTTTTCCTTCACTTCCTTCTCTCTCAGTCCTTTTACCTTATATCAGGTTATGGTGGCCGCTTCTCTATGAGTTGCACAACTTTCATGGTAGATTAGCAGGGTTAGTTTGTCAGTGCTTTCCTTAGCCGATAGAGTATCTTCGTATCAATGCTGATGACGTATAAGTGCCTGAGTCATTACTACTAACATGTCTCACAATGTCGAGTAAGCAGCTTGCACGCCTCAGATAACACCCCCCCCCCAATCCTTCAGCTACTGATGGTATAACGTGTTCTACGAGTAGAATTTGTTTCTGACATGAGATTAAAGGTGAATGCACAGCTTATATATCCCCCTCGATTTATATTGCATTTAGAACTGTAGAACACCCAAGGGAAGATACAGGCCATTTTTATCCAGCTTGTTCTGTGAAGGGAGAACTGTTCGCGAATTGCTTACCGCTCAGCTGATTTACTTTTCCTGGAACATAACTGGATAGAAAATGACATAATATGTGACCTGGAATCATGAAATGTGCCTCGTGTGCGAAAACAGGTTTCTGAGATACGCGAGTGTAAAGATGGGATGGTGGTAGTCATGCGCACAGATGTACATAGTGTGTACATCTGTGGTTGTGCGTTTACACGTTGCTATGACAACTGCGTTTCGAATTCCTGTTTTCTGTAATTCCCATAGGCCCGTTTCACACGATTCCATGTCAACTGATGTTTTCCTGTAGGTCCGTTTCATACAACGCCATGTAAACGGATGTTTTCACACTTTCGACGTAATTTTGAAATGCAATCTGTGGAGAAAAACTAAGGAATATAGGAAGCTGCGATTTGTTTCATTCGAAAGAGCGTGATTTTTTCTATAAGAATTGTCAAGAAAGTTAAAAATGATATTTTGACACCAGCGATACATTTCATGATTCCAGGTCACATATGTCTTCATTCAGGTGTTCTAGGCCTGTACAACGGTCTTTCTATTCACTGGGATGTTGCGAGAAGAAAGATAAAACCTGTTTTCTGGCTTTCCAGCGTTGGAAATCAAATCCGCGACGGAAGAATGCGTGACGGGCACAATACCACGTAGCCACAGAGCAAACTTCTCCTAACATAGTTCGGTTGAAATGAAAGCCCCCTTCCCTCGTAGTAAAGACACCAGTTTTCAAATACAATTATCACTTGGTGGAGAGTATGACGATGCACGCGTGCTAAAGTGGCTCCCCAGACAAGAAACTGCGTTTTCGAGTATTGCGTCAGTGAGCAGAGGGACGCATTGAGGCTGGATCGAACCCTCATTTCTCCTATCCGCTTCGAATTCTCGTTGTCTTGCCAGGACCAATGTAGGGTGCCCTACTGACCAAGGCAAGGCTCACCCAGCATTAACCTGGAATTCTGAAGTACCACTGTGAGAAATATTTTGGTAACACCCGCGTCTAATATTTTAGGTACCCTTTTGCATTTCTCATTTTCTCTCGGGCTGACTTCGTTTACCTGGCAACGGTAAGAACTGCATCTAACCACGATTTCGCTAATGCACCGGATGTTGGAGAAAGTCAGAATTAATAGCAACTAGTTTCTAAGCAGGGTGTGGTTAATAGTGGTTGTTCGGATAGCTCGATCGATATTCTCTCGATCGATGCAGACTGTCAGTCAGCTTGTGTAGTTTGTGCGAGTACGAATTTTCAAGGTGCTTCTGACTTCTTTGCGGTATTTTCGGTATAATTTTGTGTTCTGGTGGTCCCCGTACCTAGGGTAAGTGTACACACTCAATGTGGGTCTCTTACTGAGTATACGCCTGCGTTTGTTTAATTAATGTTACTGTAATTAGATACGATAATGTTACTCAGAAACCCATAGGTCAGTGCTCGATCGAAACTACTGTCTTGCGACCCGGTACGCTCGGAGAGAGCAGGGTACCGATGGGGAGCTATTATGCGGAGTTGCAGGTGGTTAGCCTGGCTCAGGCAATAATGTACTATCCTGCTGGGATGTTGCGGCCAGCTGTACTTTGGCGTGAGTTGGTGAGAGAGATTATGTACATGGAGCTGGGCTGCCGATGGCATCTCATTGATAAAAGGGTTCGCACGTGCCGGGGAGGCACGATGGTGCTCCCGCTGTTTGTTTGGTGGACAGCCGGATCAGAGACACGTGTACAATGGTTAGTCTCCCACCCCCACCCCGTTAAGGTACGTAATGTATAAAGCTAGTAGTACATGTGGTCAGTTTGGAAATTTTATACTCAGACGTGATTCTCTTCTTCACTTACAGGTAAATACGAGTAGTTCGCTGCCGAGCCAGTTGTCCGCCCGACGCCGACGCCGCCTTCTCGTTCATCTCGGATGTAGTTTTAAGCTTTTTATTATTTAAGCGTCCATCAAATATTTTTACGATTAACCCTCCCTTCTCTTATACCACAGACTCAGCGCTTGCTTCCTTCACCCCACCTCCTCGTCGCAGGAAGGTGGAGATGGAAGGTTGAGCCTTGCCGGGGGATCCGCAGTCAAATTCAGGTGTACATAAATACCAAAAACAAATTAAGATACCTAGAAAACTAAAAAACGATATTTATATCATAGTTTATGGAAATTCCCCCCCCCCCCCGAACTCAATATATACTTGCTGCAGTTTTTACCTTGGGGTACAACTAATATCGAGTGAATACATTGAATTGGAAAATCTTACAGTATGTGTGTTTCAATCTGATATTTGGGCGAACGAATTGAAACAAATGGCGGCCTTATGCAATTTTAATTCCATATTAATAAAGAATTTTTTCTTATTTATTGATCTATGTTTTGTAGTTTTTCTAAATCTCGAAAATCGTATTCTCCGAAATACTCTCAAGGTGCCGTTTTAAAATTTATTGGTGAATTATTTTTCAATATTTTTGTTGGGAGAGGGGGCATGCAAATGATATTCTGCACCCCTAGATTTTTTAGGTAGGTACAATGAATTCTTGTATATCTCCCCCCTTCGGCACCACAGCCTTCATCTGAATTAAATCTAACTGTGGGGGTGGGAGTGAAGGGATTAATTTCTTCTATTGTTATATTTTATAAATATTTATTGCACGTTTTTTTCTTCTTTTTCATGCAAAAAAAAATTTCCCATTAATTTTCAATTCTTTCTACTTTATTAATTTAGGGTAAAGGTACCAGTGATTGACATTGCCCAGTGATTGCCACTTTGTTTTATTTAGCCAATTATTAAGGTGTTAATAACTCATGTTGGCAGCACTGATTCTTGTAAATGATGAGACCACATGTACTAAACCTAAAAACAAGCGTTGTAATCAGTTCGCTGTAGGTTTCTCATGAGAAAGAACGTGTTTCCGCCGCTACCAAATATAAAACTCGCAAAAGCCAGATTTTCTAAGCAGATGAATTAAGAAAGGTGAGTTACATTTTTTCATCATTATTCTAAAAGTTATTGTCGTAGTGTTATGTATAATATATCGAAACATCCGTCGATGGATTCTCCTACATACTTGTATGTGGGAACCTGGTTTCAAATGGAAGATGTCGTGTTTTGAGTAGTGACAATTACTAGTCATTGGAAAATTATGTTAGGTCCAATTATTGTCATACTGTCAATCATGGGGCGAGAGAGTGAAATTTGTGTTGCCCACTGATTGACTGGTCAATATTTTTTCTTTTAAATCTGCAATTCTGTTTCATTATTCTTAATTGTAATAGGTACTGAAGAATATGCCGAAGAAATCTGCAATCTCATATAATGAAGAACAACTTGCATCAGCCTTAGCTGATGTTAAGAATGGGGTAAAAGTGTACACTGCAGCAAAAATCCATGGAGTTCCATGGACCACGTTGTGTTATAAATCAAAAGAAAAGGGTTCCGGTAGGTACCACTGATGAAAATACGAGTTGTAAATTGAAGCCAGTTACCTGTAGACTAATATTAGAACGGGTTGTCATGTTTAGGAAGGAGTACTTTTGGTCCTGAGCCTCTTCTCTCAAACAAATTCGAACTTCGGCTGCGAAATTGGGTATTGGATATGGCAGAAGGAAATAAACCTGTCACTAAAGTATCGCTTATGATGAGTGTCCGGAATTATTGTCAGGAAATGATGAAATTGAATCTGCCAGTTCCATTCAAAAATGGGGAACCTAGCGATAAGTGGTACCGACTATGGCGGAAGAGATATAAGAAGAAATGTGTAGTGATGTCTTCTGAAGATGAAGGCAGTAGCTTTGATGAAAAATTACTGGCAGATTCAAGCAGCGATCTAGAAACATTTTCAGACTTGGAACAGACTGAAGAAAAAAATGAAATGAATGAAGATGAAGAAAACTTATCCGTTCAACCTCTAGGATTAAATGATGACGCAGAAACAGGAGACTCAGTTCTAAATTGTGATCAGACAAAAAATGATTCTTTGAAGGTGAACGACTGGGTAGTAGTCAGTTATAATTTAGAAGAACAAAAAGGTGAGCGGAAATAGATTGGACAAATAGTTGAAGTCAATCCAGGTGATAACAAATTTCTCATTACATTTTTACGACCAAAACGAACACAATTACACACCGGCTATATTTATCAGTACCCTGCGAAGAGAGACGAAGATACTGTGTCCAGAGAACAAATTTTATACAGCATCCTTCCGCCTGAAATATTCCAACGAAGCTTAAAATTTAC
Source organism: Acanthococcus lagerstroemiae (assembly GCA_031841125.1). Taxonomy (NCBI): domain Eukaryota; kingdom Metazoa; phylum Arthropoda; class Insecta; order Hemiptera; family Eriococcidae; genus Acanthococcus; species Acanthococcus lagerstroemiae. The sequence continues at coordinate 32,838,115 of CM063108.1, read as the reverse complement.
AAAACATTGCGATGAGTTATAATTTTTCTAATTAAAGTGTTGAATTTTTTCTAGTTCTAGTCTACTCGAAATTTATCATATTACCTACCTAATACTTACCTATTAAGAAATACCTACCCAAAGTACCTTACTTATAAGATGTTATCTATAAATTTAGAATTATGTTAGTGATGCAAACTCGTGATGGATTTGTGAAATTAAACTGTTATTCGAAATTTCTACTGATCTTTCTACTATTTTCAGTATTTTATGGATATGTCAATTACTGGGCGTCAACCACTAGGCAAGTCTTCCCCAAAAGTGTCAATCACTGGTACATTTGGCAATTTTTCCCCAAATATTTCCTGTTTCGTCTCAAATTGAATTATAGAGTATTTGATGAGCCATGCAAATTGTATGGTAAAGTCTCCTGAATAATTTGGTACATAATATTTGCAATTTAGCTCATACTCGTCTTCGCAATTTGAAGTGGAAAGTGAAAAAATGCGTAATATGTCAATCACTGGTACCTTTACCCTACACTGTTCAATATTCAAGCTTTCCTATTTTTATATTTTTTGATTTATGTTATTTATCCTAATTATCAGTACTGTTCCGTGTACAGTAGCACGTTGATTATCGTTTCAGAATTTCCTGATTTGTCCAGAAACTCTTAATAGGCTGAATAGGCTAGACTAGAAAGAGAAAAAAGAGGTTTTTCCTAAAAATTCTGGGCCCTGATTATCATTTTTTATTTGGCCATTCCGGTTAATTGACGTTCCGGATGATTGACTCTTGGATAATCGACGTTCTACTGTATAGGCTTGGAGGTAAAATGAAGAATGTAACTGGACACAGCCGTTAGAGAAATGTCTAAGCCTATAAGAATCCTTTGTTCACTTTGCTCTCAACCCGAGTCCTGGAATCCGCCCTTTCGAGCATTGCCTCAGAGACGTCGGGGAGACTCTTAGGGCTATTTTTATCCCTCTTTTCTACTTGCCGAAAAACCGGCCTAGGTCGAAATGTAATGAGTTGCTACGTGGGCTCCCGGGACCTCCGGATTCCGAGACCAGCGCGCTACCCATTCGGCCAACCAGACCCCTCCTGTAAGAATCCTATGACAGAACATGCGCACCATCGTCTGTATTTTCATTGTCTCCTTCGCCACCACAAATTTCATAAGCTTCAGAAGTAATGAGCGAAGCGATCTGGTTCTCGGTTATGAAGTATTTTTCTAATGAATCCTACTGGCAGCCAGTTCAATACAGTAACATAATATGTATAGGGGTGAGAGAAAGGAGTGGAAATGATCCCTGGATATCGGCAGGTACGAAGGTAGGAGAATTGAAGGTAAACGAGTAATTGTGTTACTGTAAGAGACTACGAGTTGTGGTATAAGCCGAGCCCCTGGCCATTATTTGCCATCATAAATTTACCATCTGATCAGTGATGTTGTTGCATTTCTAGTATGCCGTCACCTAGCCAGTGACCGCCAGTGACGAGTATCCCTATCTCCTTACCACCACCTTAAACTGTACGTACTACGTGAGATGTAGTACACGTCCGCATTCCTCCGGTGTGTAAATTTTGAAAAGTGTACTTTCGACAATAAAGTTGCCATGTAAAATGTGACCGTTAATTTCGAGTTCTGTGTGATCGGCTCGGGGCCCGCGCCCCCTCATGTTGCCGTCCGGCCCGGCCGGGGATACCGCCCGGCCAAACCTTGAATCGGTAGCCCTCACCGTTGCCAGCCAGCCTTGCCGTGGATAAAGCCAGTCCCGGGCAATGGAAGTGAAGGTTGTGAATTTTACCACCGAGTATATAATACTCGTAATATACGTTACGAGACTACAAGGGTAGCATAACAATACAATAAAAAGGTACTTAGAACCATCTCATTACGGAATTAAGAGATACCCGAAGAACTACAAATACGGATGTGTGAAACCACTAAGAAGGAAGACATGCTTGCCTCCTTTTGAGAATAGAGCTATAGGAATGTGGGTCTGTTTCTTTAGTTATGAAGAAGGCAATCAGGAGGCCACTTCAAGCAATAACACTTCGTAAAACCTATTCTGTTGCCGATTTTCTCTTCGAAAACCGATTGAGTATCAAATTAAACCCTCAACGGGATATTTTTTTTCTCTTTGAGGCTACAAATGGAGACATGAATATGAGGTGGAAGAAAATGATCATTTATGTATGTATCTAAATTTGAATACTCACCGATAGAATCTATAAACGAGTACTTCTCCCCTTCAAGACCTGCCAGAAGAAAACGGATGGTTATAAAATTTGTAAAGTATTTGTGAGACAAGTTCAGACAAAAATTAATTAACTATTCATTCACTTAAAATATCAATGCAAAATAATAACTGACATTTAATCTAAATACATATATGTGTACTTGTTTTCCTTCTTTTCATTTTCTGAATACTTACTACTTATTGCTGCAGCCTCTTCGCTAGGATTATTGAATCGTCCTGTTCCTATTTTGAGAATACATAAGTTCATTATTATAGATACGTGCATAATATCGCGTACTACCAGTAGTCTTTTTTCAAGAAAAAGCGTAGAAGGTTTGCTCCAAGTCCAAGGATACACGTTCTTTTACGATATGTCTGCCTACTAATGCTGAGTTTTCTTTTGATTTAATAAAGTTAGTAAATTTCTTTCAGAGCGCAACAGGAAGTACGTTGTTGTTTCTTTAATTCTGATGTTTTCCAATCTATCCTTTACTTCAGTTTCAATCATGAACTGCAGTTTTCAGCTTTTAAACTGTCAAATTTTATAAGCTAATAACTTGTCAGAATCTTTTGATCAGCGTTATGCCAAAACCAGAAACTTGAGTCCAAGTCTAAATTGGGGGGGGGGGAGGTCGTTGGAGCAGGAGTTAGTGGAAATTCGTGTAGGTTTGACTCTCGTGAGTTGGAGTTGGAGATACGAATTATGTGACTCGGAAGTCATAGTTTTTCTCGATTTGTCGAAATATTTCCAATATTATCGATTATTTCTTCGATATTCTCGATCCCTCTGACCCAAAATGAGTTTCTAGTTCTCGTATATCTTCTCGAATTCATTTGCAGTTGCAGCCAAGAGTTAATCGACGTCGACATTTCTATGCTGACTAAATGCTTGGAACGTGTTCCATAGCCATAAGAAATATCCATATACTAATGGATCTGCATGCAGTGTAGATACTCGTCGTCAGTTTACTGATGATAATGTTTATCTCTTTCTTAATTTTTTTTCTTCTTTCACGATAACATAAAAATCAAATCGGAGTTATTGAGAGAATCTTGGCACGTTCACAATACCTATGGCGTAGCTGACTTATCCAAGTAATTTTTCAGCGCTATGATAAGTTTATTATTATTATTATTTTTATTTACTTTTTTATTACTGCTTTGTTGGTTTCCGTATCATATACAATCTACACTTAATTCTAATTACAGTAACTAGATTATAAAAACCACTGACACGGTCTCACCAACCGCCCCATAACCGAGCATAAGCCTCTCCGGTGTTTTCCCAAACCCTTCTATCCTGCGCTACCCGATGCCAACACGTACCCACTCTGTTACGTATCTCGTCTTCCCACCTTATTTTAGGTCTTCCTCTATTACGTTTGTAGTCGTAGGGGGTCCATTCTGTTACCATTTTTGCCCATCTGTCGTTACCCATCCTCGCTGTATGTCCTGCGTATCTAAATTTCATTTTCTTTACTTTGTACCCTATGTCTGTAGCCCCTATTCTTTCCCTTATTTCTATATTTCCTTCTAATTCTTAAAATACTTCTTTCCATGTCTCTTTGTGTGCTTTTTAGTTTTGCTACTTGTATTTTTTTGAGGGCCCATGTCTGAGCGCTGTAACTTAGTACTGGGAGTATGCATGATTCCAGGATTCTAATTTTCGATTTTAACCTCATCCCTTCTATAGAAATTCGCCTGAGAGCCCAATAGCTCTTCCAGGCCTGTGTTCTCCTTTTCATAATTTCTTCCTCCATCCCCCCTTCGAAAGAAACTATCTGGCCCAAATAAGTACATTCGCTGACCTTTCCTATCTCCTCGCCTTCCACCACCAGCCGACTCTCTTCACTCTTACTCATGTATTTTGTCTTTAGTTTGTTTGTTTTTAAGCCTTGCGCTTCACTAACTGTGAATAGCTCTCCTGCCATCCGGCTCAGTTCTTGTGCATTTCTACTTATCAAAATTACTTCGTCAGCGAATCTGAGGTTGTTAAGGTTGGTTCCGTTGATTCCTATACCGTAATTCTCCCATTCTAATTCCCTGAAGATACTTTCCAATGTGCAGTTGAACAGATTCGGCGATAAAGGATCACCCTGTCTTACTCCTCTCTTTATTATGAATCTTGTCCCCGAGTTCTCCAATTTGATATATGCTTCGGTCCCCCTGTACATTTCCTTCAAAACTCTTATTATTTTACTTTGGACAGCCTGTTCCCCTAGCACCTCCCACGGACTGGTATGAGCGATCGGGTCAAAAGCTTTGTGGAAATCAACAAACAGGAAGTGGACCTCCATTTTATACTCGTTTGCTTTTTCTATAATCTGGTTATGGTCAACGGTGGAATAGCCTTTCCGAGAGCCTGCTTGCGAGGGGTTTTGGTTGCTATCGAGTTGGGCGTATATTCTATTTTTAACTATCTTCATAAAAATTGTACACAAGTTGGATGATAGGCCGGTGGGTCTGTAATTATTCATTTTGCTTTTGTCGCTTTTTTTGTGGAGTAAGATTATTTCTGATAGTTTCCATTGCTTTGAAACTAGTTCGGTTTCGATTATTTTGCTAAACAAATGCGTCAAGGATTTGGTTATTGTCTGGGCTAGTATCTTAATCGTGCTGTTTCTTATTTTGTCCGGGCCTGGAGCCTTGCCTGGTTTTAGCCTCCTTATAACATTTTCAACTTCTACTTGGAGGATAGGCGGTATAGGGAGTTCTGTTTCCGTACTGGGTTCTGATATGTTCGCTCTCTTAGTTTTTGTTGGATGGTGTTGATACCTATCAACTTTGTCGTTATATAGCTCCTTGTAGAATTCTGTCGCCAGGGGGCGTTCACGAGTTGCGTCCGTGTGCGGAGGTAATTAAATTTCATATGCGATTTGCGTCCCGAGTTTGAGTAGGTCATTAAAATTCATATCCGAATTGCGTCCCCAGTTAGCGGAGATCATTAGAATTCAAGTACGAATTGCGTCCCGAGTTTGCGGAGGCACTGCAGTGCATTTAAAAGACGAAAGGGTTGTAGAATTTGATGTAACTGATGTCACGATGAGTATATAATGAAGGGAATCTCTCAGGTGATCGACCTCGGACTCAACTTTCAACCCGCCTACTTGTACGCCGACTTTGAGAAAGCCATACACACTGCAATATTCGGACATGCAGTTTTTTTCGCAATATTGAAAGAAGAATGGGTGGAAAAAATCCGAAAAAGTTGTATGTGGCAGGAGGTAGAGTAGGGAGTCTTAGAGCACCAATTGTTTTTAGAGAAGTACCAAAAATTAAGCACGGAAAAAGAAAAACAAGAAATATGTACTCGTAGCCACATTAATATTCGGACATCGTGTATTTTTTCCATAAGGAATCCGACTTGATCGTACATTTTCCTGAGTAGGATTCTAGAAAATGTTCCTTTGATGATTAAAAGTTGATACTTGAATAATTGAAGTATTGCAGATTATGAGTTAGGTAATTGCGACATCGTAGCATGACTGAATGCGAACGAAGTTAGGTATGGGTTGAAAAAATTTTAAACAAGAAAACTTCCTGCGTTCGCCCATTATAATTAGCATGCAATCCAAAAGAAACAAAATAGTTACGACCTGTCTCTAACTCAACAGTACAGGAACTATGCTGATGTTGGTTAAAATTTCGTATTCTGTAAAGCTTCTAGTTTATATAAATCACTTGTGATCATGAAAGGAATATTCTCGGGATTCCTACTCAGGAAAATTTAAGATCAAGTTAGATTTCTTATGGAAAAAATACACGGTGTCCGAATATTAATTTGGCTAGATATTTCGTGTTTTTCTTTTTCTGTGTATAATTTTTGGTACTTCTCCAAAAAAATGGTGCTCCAAGACTCCCTACTCTACCTCCTGCCACATACAACTTTTTTGGATTTTTCCGCCCATTCTTCTTTCAATATTGCGAAAAAAACTGCATGTCCTAATATTTTTGTGACTCACAGTATGTATTTTGAATGGAACATAACAAATTTAGGTACCTAGAGAAGTAGCTCAAGGGATAATCTATTGTCTTCAGCCCGTTTCAGAAATTGAGGTTTCATGAGTTCCAACGCAAGATTTTTCAAGAAATTTCGTCGTGCCATCGCATTGCCCGTGCTTTTATAAAAAATTATTTGAACATTTATCGGACCAATGTTCATGATTCAACGACAACATAATTATCATTTCTTCACTTACGAAACTTTGATCACGCACGATGAGAAAAGTTCTCACACGTACTTTTACCACAATCTTGATTGCAGGCACAGTGAGAAATTTGCTCACAAATTCTTTTTTCACGAAGTATCTTCTCTATACAGCGGCCAAAGTACAAACTAACTCACATGAAAATCGCACGACAAGTTAGGACATGTCATAGAAGGAAGCTACACAGAGTCGCGTCACAATATCCCCACTTTAAGACTATGTTCCCCTATCACGGTATGAATACTGTGAGAAAAATGCTCATAGCGCGTGTTCTCCCGGTCAACACTTCGAACGCACAGAAACAGCGTCAAGACTGATTTACGGCGTTTTTAGTATGCAATTTTATTAACATTTCGAAGTACTTCTTGTAGATAAATCACGGTGTTGCCATTATGTAATTATATCAGCACTCCAGTCATGTTATTGCTGCATTCGAATGCGAAGTACATACAACATAATATTTTTCATGATGCGACGTCTTTATTCGAATGAGTCACGAACATGAGAGTGGATAGAAAAACATTTCTCTTCCCGACCGATGATCGGAAACTGTATTATTTTCATTTAACATTTGGCAGATTGTACAAAAGCAATGAATTTTCAAAAAGTTCTCTAGTGATTTCTATTTGAAATATAACAGTGTCACCCATAAAAATATACTTTGAACTGATTCCTGAAAGGAAGAAAACCCCTCTAAGTCTGAGTCGGATGAATTTAAGATTTTGATCGTGAACACATTAAAAATATAGGTCCATAAGGTTAACCTCCAATTTAGGGAAGATTTGGCAAACCTGTGCTAACTGGAGGGACCACACCTCCTCCCGAAGAAACGAGGATCTAAATGAAGAAACAGGCGACGGAAAAATCGTCATGTTGCAAACGGATCTGCAACAACGGGAGAACATTTTCATGTCTAGAATTTAACTTTGCTACGCCCTGCGCAACTACATTCTGCAGCCTTATTGGTAATTTCATGGAAATTTTTACTACTGAGGATGGTTGGAAGAAGTACGATACATAGGCTCGCGTATGCATGGCCCTGCGCGGTCAGTCATTTAGTCAGTCATTCAGCCAGTAAGTCAGAAACGTAACCCACAAAATGTGACATTTTTGCTTTTTGGGTGCCGAAGTAAAGACATGAAAATGTCAGTAAGAAAAAAATCAGTCAGTCGGCCAGCCTAGCCAGCCCGTAACGCTATTTTCGTCACGCTCCAGAGTAACGCTTTTTTCTGTTGTGTGCCAAAAATAAAAACATGAAAATGTCAAAATGAAAATTTGGAAATCGATCGTATATTTTCGACCATTTCTGGTCTATACATTTTTTCGGCCTTCTTGGCTATTTTTTTCTCCTACGTTTTCCTACCGTCTATGACGCAAGTCTTTTTTCTGTTTTTTCCCTGCCTTTCTATATTGTGGCTACCACCATGAACCCTCTCCCAGAGGAAGGCTACCCCTGAAGAAATGAGCAAGGGACAGGGTAGGCAACCCGCAGTGTTTTTTTTTCTCCCGGAGGCACCGTGCAGCCACGCAGCTGCCGCCTATGATTTTGGGAAAATTCTCAGTAAATAGATCTAATGAGATGATGATGATGATGTCATCATAAGGACCTGAGATCTCACAGTCCAAGGGAGCTGGTCTGTCCTGTTCATAAACACTATATCTGCATTATATGCATCTCAAGTTAGACTATGTGTTATATCTTGTGACTTGAGATCTTGGAGATTATGGGTAACTATGTCATTGTATGTCTTTTTATGTCTTATTATGTTAGTTACGTCATTATGTCAGTTATATCTTAAAACTTGGAGATCTTTTATGTCAGAACAGATTATGTCCTTGAACTTGGAGATCTTTTATGTCAGAACAGATTATGTCCTTGAAAGTAGCTGATCTGCCCCTGCAATGTTTCTGATTTTTAGGTAGGCAACCTGCAGTGCGTTTTTCCCCCCGGCGGTGGCGGCTGTGGTGGCGTTGGATTTTACTTTTTTAGTATATGAGAGATAACTTTCCTGTTTAATTTTCTGCATATTTGTGTATTTTCAGTATGTATCACCGTTTTACGATTTTTCGGTTGTCACTTTTTCTGTTTTTTTGTTTTTTTTTCTTTCTTTTTTTTGTTCATATGTATAATTCTCGTCCTATTTCTTATTTTTTTCTCTTTGTTACTTTTTTTACCTCTCTATGAATTTTTCAATTAGGATACGCTTTATCGGCAATTTTTTTCAGCCTTCCTGGTAGTTTTTATTTAGCGTTTTCTGCCTTTTCCCATATCTCACTTCTACAGAATATCGGCAACAAGTATTTTTTACTTTGTCGTTTTATTTTTTTGACAATCTTTTTCTGTCTCGTTTGTTTGCGCCTCGCTCTCGTTTTTTTTTTTTTTTTTTTTTTTTTTTTTGTAATTTTTGGTGGTTTTGCACTATTTTTTTTAACATTTCCTAGATTTCCCTCAACCTTTTTCTTTTGCTTTTCCTTTTTTGAAAGTGGAAAACAGAAATTTGATTAAGATTAGAGACAATTTATGAAATTTGAAAATAGTAAAAAAAAAAAAGAAATATTATAGGAAAATAAATCTAATCTAATGAGAAATTTGACATTATACGTTGTGTACTAATTTACTAATTTCGGGTTCAGAATTTGTTGTCGCCGATCGAAGGAGAGAATGAAGATGATCGTCAGTCAGGCTTGATCTTTGAGCACTTTTTACCGATTTCATCTTTGAGAATGTTTGCTCGCGGAGGTAGGTTGAGCCGAACATACAAAGGATACGTTGAGCTTGGTGTCTACGTCCGGGAAAGTTTTTTTTTTTTGACTCGCGAAACTTTTTCAAATGTTCATGTGTCACTTTATCCAAAAAAGGTTTCTCAGACCTGAACTAGAATAATCCTGCTATGCATACTCTTTTTCTTTCTCTCTTCAAAAATTGGAGTCTCGACTGTTTTGGGTATTCTAATTATTTCTGCAGGACTTTCCTCCTCCGGGCTAAACCGAGTGTTATTGTAAGTGCAGGTTTTTATTCCCCTAAACAACTGGTTTTATACACTAACTAACGATGGTTGTACATGTATGTATTTCGGTTTAAGTCTTATGAAAATGATTTCTGTGCTACAAAAATTCAAATTCCTTCGATTTCCTCCTTAAATTTCTCAGTTCAAGTACTTAGTACCATAATATTACAAATACAATAAGGGTGACCAACTACAGTAGATGTAGACGTTTAAAAATAATTTACGCTGATAAAATTTTCAAACGTTACCCACTGGATCCATTACAATAAGAACAAAAATCACACGCATTGTAAGTACGTGCATCTTGAAACTTTTTACATGAACACTTCGTATTTTCATCTCGACCAAACAAACTGTACAGAAACGATTACGTAAATCTTAGAATTTGTATTCGACTGAAGTCTTTAAGATTATAGCATATTTTGTCGCATGAATTTCAAATCGGTTGATTATAAAGAATTTTATATTTACTCAAATGGTACCGAGGGATATAAATTTCGAAACATTAATGTAGCTACAGAAAGCTCAGGCGATTATATTCCTTTCTTTCTTTATTTTTTTATTTATTTTTTCAACTGATAGACTATGTTAACCAACAGCACGTTAGATGTTGGTTAACCTAGTCTGTTGCTGTAAGAAAATTGACTTCACCACTTCTCACATTCAGCCAGCCATATGAGAGCTCATATGGTAATGTTATTTACACCAAAACTCATCGGCAAGTTTATACTGTTCATAAAAAAATTTCATGTTAAGATACGTTATGCACACACAAATGTTATTTATTCATCCTCGCGTATTTCAAATATTTGCTTCATGACAGACTGTACTGAAGTTTCGAACGTATCGCCAGTGTATTGCAACATTATTTATCCTTTGTAAATTCTTAATGTTTACTTTATAATAGATAATATTGAAGTTTCCGACGCCACACTATTATTTTATAACGTTCAAAAATCACAAACTGCTTATACAGGTGGGAATGTGCAGATGGAAACTTGAACCATGGTTTCCGCACCAGTAGGCCAAACTGGTGGAAATTTAACTAGGGTCAAAAATTTCTTGTAAAATATTAATTCCTATGTTTTATCCAAGCGGCTAAATTTTGAAAAAATCTAAATGTTCAGTTACGACACTCCTAAACTTGCTTAAAAATCCTGTAGATTCTCCCAGAATTATTTAAGATCCTTTAGGAATTCTCCAAGATTCATTCTTAATGCATGAATACAATCGCGAAGTTCCTTTATAAAATTCCACCGGACTCATTAGAGACTATTTCAGAATAGAATGGCACTTTTTAAGACCTTTTCCAATTATTGACAGGCTAACGATTATTTATGATTTTTCCAGATCCATTTCGATTGTTTCAGATCTATTTAATACTCTTTCCTAATTGCTTTTGCTTCATCCAGATAAGCTAAAGACTGACGCTCCCAAGAGGCCCAAAATTCTTCAAGATTTTCAGAAGAATTTTTCAGACGTGAGCATTAATGTATGTAGCTTCACAGCTCTTTCATATCTATTCAAACAAATACTGTATTTTGAGACTCATGTCGGCTCAACTGAGCGTTTCCAAAACTCTTCCGAAGTTGCCAAGACTTTTTTAAAGACGCGTTTAGCCAAGTTTGAAATTATTTAAGGCGTTCCCAGACTAAATTTACACTCTTTAAAAGTTACAGAAATACTTCGCCGATTAACAAATATGTAATGAAAATCTAATAAATTTTATTTTATACAGATTATGAGTTTTCGTTACTAGTTTCTTCTCTCCCTCATTCCAGAACAAATTATTTTAATAAAGTTAATATAATCAACCAAAAAATTTTCTCTATCTGGTATTGATCACTTTTCGGCTAGTCATGTAAAGTGCCTTTAGATTTCAGCAGCTTTGATTTGAGATCGTCGAATACATTGCCAAGAATACGATTGCAGTCATAAGAAAACAGTAGAAATACAGAATGTGTACCCATCCCTCTAGCCCCCCACCCCATTTACTTACGAAGCTGAATAGTTTTATTATTTTACGTCCAACTACCTGTTCATGATTCTTGAAGATACAGAGTTTATTCTTTCGCTTTGGTTTGAGTCACCACCTAACATAATATCCCGAATGTGGGTAAATAAAATAATTCATCAGACATTATTTATGGAGGCGAATATTTATGGGGATACGGTAAATATTTTTCTTTATTGTAAAATTTCTGACTAAGATAAAGGTTGACTTTATTTACGTTTATACATGTACCTGCAAATCTCTAGAGAAGGATTAAGAAAATATAAAACGACACGTATTGTATTAACGAATACAACCTTTTCATCCAGTTGGTCGACTATTGATTTGATAACATAATCTACCCATACGAAATAACTGACTGACGAGAGTTGGTTGGCTCATTGGCTCCCCCTCTCTCTCTCTCTCTCTCTCTCTCTCTCTCTCTCTCTGTGTATGGTGGGGGCTTGTTGCCATTCAGGATCCGTATTTTCCGCCACATGGAAGATGGGTCTCAGTCTGAATCGATACTGTCTACGAACTGATGCCAGCTTGATTTTTTACTAGATCGAATTTGTCTTCTGGCTTGTGCACGCCGGAGTCGAAAAGAGGAGAGGTCATTGAGAGAATGGGTAATTCGGTATTCCTGAAGTGCAGCATTACGATTTTTGATGACTGTTTTTACTTCATCGTTCCACCAAGGGACATTTTTTGGGTGAACTTTATTGCTGGTTTTGGGTATCGACTTATCAGCAACGTTGAGGATGGGTGCGTTGAAGTTTGAGATTAGTGTGTTGACGTCTTGATGTATGTTGCAGTTAAACGGAAGTCTGCATAGCCTTGGATATTAGTTACACAAAAGAATGTACAAAATATCAATTGAATCCTATATTCTATATTCCTATCACGGAATGGCCTTGAAGTCTTGGGGCAAATAAGAACGCTCAAAATTACGATCCAGCGTAGTGACTACTGACATATGAGAGAATTTCCTCAGTGTGACCCTAATTTGACTAATGTACTGCTCTATTATTCTTATCACAAATCAAAACCATTGATCCGCTTCTGGACTCGCCAGCGTTTGTCCAGCCTGTTCTGGATAGATTTTCCAACCTTGCCCCAGGCCAAATGCAAAAAGTAGTAATCAAAAATTAAGAGGGGAAAAAACATGAATAAACACTGCAAGCAAATTTCATTTATTTAAAATATATAGTGTCTAAGAGTACATACACATAAAATTTTCTTAATAAATTAATTTAACGTCCAATTTGGACTAGAAAAAACGGTACCTTTTAGTGCCAGAACGATTCTTATTCGCTGCACTCCAAACCAAGAAGTGAATCAACGTATAGTTAAATAAAATTAATAATAAAATCCGATTCACATAAAGAGAAATTAATTAGACTTATAACTTGAAATACCTAGGTGTAACAGTATAGCGCAAACGATTATATAAGTACCGCTGTTACGTTACACTACTGCTAATGAAATAAGCAATATAGGATCTTGGAATGTAAAACTATATTGATAAAATGACTAACTAGATTATTAAACTATTATTACTTATTCAATTCTGATAACTGGATGGGAAAGCCTAAATTCTGAAACACCTACACAATTTTCGAACTTGTACATGATGCGCATAATATCTCTTCTTACATCGCAGCTGAGCTTGAAGTAATATCTTATTCGGATTCTTCGATGGTATCTCTGATTTTATAGATATTTTTTTCTTTAATTAGATTCATTTGATTATTAGACTTGTTATAAAATTTTAAATCATTAATATAAAAAATTATTAATACTATAAAAATAAACAAATAATTTTTAAATTTTATTTTGTAATATTAGAAGAATTTATATTGTATAATATATAATAATAATAATTATTGTAGATATTATATAAGCTTGACATGGTAATCAGCTGATCTCTCATCTTGATCACGTATCAGCGAACATATCGGTTGTGCTTTCAAACTACTAATTCTATTATCCCATGAAATTTCCGCAGCACGATCTCCTTCATCTTGATATTCATCTTGATGTACTCCCTCGGTTTTATGTGACGCGAAAATTTCCAGTACCTTACGAATGATCTCTACCGCATTATTTCGTATTATTTCGTCTGCCAATTAAAAAAAGTCAAATACCAAATTAAGCAGTTAGGAGATTTTTATAATAAGTACACAATAGTGGGAGGCAGGAGACTGTTAGGTCTAAAGCTCCCTGTAATTTTTTTGGTTCTCGAATAATTTCCCTAAACCATTTCCCCTGACGATTTCATCCCTAAAGCAAAGTTTCCTAAGTTCGTTTTCTGTTAAGACATTTTCCCCAATGATATTTACCCTGATAACTTTTTAGATGTTAAATCAGTTATCCAACGGTGGGAAAGGGAAATCCCGATTTTGATTAATATTTCGTTAGCCGAAAGCTCCTCAAAGACGTGCATACAGACAACTATTGGAATAAACAGATTTCTTCTTATTTTAGAGTTTGGATTGTGTAGGTCGAATTCGAAGCTGAATGAAAGATCGAATGTAATATTTAGGATAAGCATCCAATTTCTAATCTCAATAATTGTTCCATTTTTCAAGCTAAGTCAGTTTTATGTATCTAAGTTGGATTTCGGATCTATTATGCAATAATTGCAATATAGAGTGGGATGGAACATTGACTTTCTTCCTACGAATATGTATTCCGATTGACACACTCTTTTCACATTTTTCAAATATGTATGTGAAGAAAGTTTCGAACGTTGGAATTAAAACTTCGAAAAATATGGTCACATTTTTTCGATGCAATTTAGTAATTTAAATATGCCCATTCAAGTCGTATTCGAATCCAGTATTCATGGAGTTGAATGGTAAGCGACTCCAGCTCTCCAGCCGTCTGAATCAAGGTACATCTTTTCATTTGAAATTGTTGGTGTATGTAAGCCCCATTACAGGTGGAAACCTAACCCTGCTACATGAAAATTCATTTTGATTGCTGATCTGACTACGAGTTTAAAAAGTAAGATGGACAGCATGTAATTAATATTCCTGACAACGTAAGACCCCGTCAATCATACAAGAAACAAAAACATATGAAAACAAATTTATGAATTAAAAGTAGCCGCCATGTGTTTTCTCAAATACGCCACTCTGAGTTTTCGAAGACTTTTAACACTGAATTACATACCTCCGAACCCTCCAATTATCTGCCTTGGTTTTGTTGGTTCAAGTGTCATAATTTTCTCTAAATCTGATATCTTACTCCACAGTTTCATGCTTAAATCGTAAGTGTGGATGAAATACTTCATGTTGCGATCTATCCGCGGTAAATGAGATCCTGTATTGAGAAATGAAGCACACGATTGTTGAATCAATCAATATCTGTAGATCTACATTTTCAATTAGACAAGAAACATTTAATTGGTTCTGCGTCTATAGAACTATGTTATAGGAAGTAATAACGAAATGGTAGGGCAGATGTACAGAATATAACCACAGTCCCTGCTGTGGTCATTTTGAAAAATAATATGCTGGAAGAATTGTGAAACAGAAGGGAACAGGCGATGAAAATTATGTAAATAGCGTCATACTGTTCTAGTTCAACTTTCTGGTGATAAAATATTCTCAGTAGGTTTGAAATTTTCAGAACTTTCCCCATTTTTCTACTTATTTATTTATTTTCATTTCACAAGTGTTTAGAAGTTGGCAATGCTGATACGGTATAGTGCCACTTATCGATCAACAGTCAATTAATGGTCGAAATTTGAAAGCTATAAATCTGGTCCGTTAGAGGACGTGAGAGTTTTATTTCTTATCAGTTGTACGTCAGTATGATCTGTGTTCGAAGTGATTTTGATGATTCGCGTTGAAGATATGAGCTATGAAGAAATTTTCCTGTTTTCGGTGTGATAATATTCTTGCATTGTCGAAGTCCATCATCAAAATCGAAAAAGTAAGTAGGGGAGGGTCAGGCACTAGGAACCACCCGGGCATAAAGAAAATTCGATTTTGTGGTTTTAGTAATTATGATGAACAGGGTATCTCTTTTGAAATGAACTCCCTTCCACCCGGTAAGTAGGAAACTTACACCGATCATATGTAGATATGTTTGCATAATCTTATTTTTGAAGGGTCAAATTTTGAAAAGTTTTCTATATTTGAATTTTTTTTTCCTTCTCATGACTGGAGATAGACAGAAAAATGGTATCTACTAGTAGGTAATAGTAGCGGACAGTTGTGGTAACCACAGAGAAAATGGTCGGAAGAATTGAAAGATATATTAAGCAGTAAAACTAAAGGTAGGGGAGGGTCGGCCACCCGGGCATAAAGAAAATTCGATTTTGTGGCTTTAGTAATTATGATGAAAGGATGGTAACACTGCTGTTTGGCAAAGATTCAGTCTGGTCACACTTGGCAAAATAAAAAAATGATACAAATTGTTTTGTTAATCAAATCACTTAACGTGGTTTTGTACAAAAAAGTTATATAAATGCAAAAATTAGAACTGAAATGATTTATTACCTATCACAGTTAGCGTGATGGTTCTTTTTCCTATTGAAGCGAAATTTTGCCTAGTTTTCGGTTCTGTATTTACATTATTCGTATCTCCAACGTAATACCAATTTTTTTAATGAAATTGTTCGAATGTCATGTTAGGGCAAAAGGAACCGGGCATAAGGAACCAAACATTCGCTTGTTATCGCACATGGTGCGAGTTGATAAATAATGAATCGGTGATAGCACATTCCCATTTGTGAGCTTCCACAAGAAAAACCCCCAGTCTTTCAACGGTGAAGTTTTACAGAAGAGCTATGATTTTCATATCCGCAGTGAATTCATATTTTTAAATGACTTTCAAATGTTTTAAAGGTTTTATAAAGAGGTTAGATTACGTGACATTAGTTTTATATGCTTCAGAATAAATTAACGATAGTGTACAGATACAAACGTAAAACTGATCGTAGTAAAATGAAGATAAGAGAAGCCGGAAAGAGGTTTAATAACCCATATGCGAAACATTTAAAGAACAATGATCCGAAAAAAGTAAGATGAATTCATATTTATCTACCTGCTTTGGTATTTTTTAACTAGAAAACAATTCTTAAGGCTAGATAATTTTAATGATGAAGAATGCGAATTAGCGAATCTAAATGCTGAATACGAAGTTGCACCACAAGCCTCTAATAAATCTACTGCACCGGGGTCAATTCCATATGTTGCTGATTTTTCTGATGGTGCTGATCAACCCGTATCTGAGCCAGTTTCATCAATTGTAACAGAAAAGAAAACTGAAGATGACGTATGTAACAGACTTCAAACTCCGCTTGTTGAAAAAATTCGGTCAGCCCTCAAATTAGTCCGGATGAAATTTTACTGCTACCGAAATGCGTCTCAAGGAAAGCGAACCAAAGAAAGAGTCGCGCAAAGAAATCAGACGTTCTGACATTGACAGCGGTTAAAAATCGTATTAAAAAGAAAAGACAAAACTGAAATCATAAAACCGCGATGAACTGGGTAAATCATCAACGCCTGGAAATTCAAAAACAGAGCCTAAATCGAAGAAATCGACTGCATCTAAGAAGACTCCAGGAATGAGAAATCATCAGTTTCTTCATAAAAACCCCAAAACAGCCGTTGAGGGAAAATACTGATCTCTGTTTGGTTTGTAACGGCCCAAAATTGAAAAATGAAATTTGGCTTCAATGCACCTGATTTCGACGTCGATATGCAGTTAAGTTGGGTCGATTTGTAGTTGACGCCGGAACTATTTCGACGAGAAGTCGACGTCGATGATGAGTCGATTCTGAATTGTGACAAAAGGTTGATTCGACGTCGTGTCGACATTGATTCGCAGTCGACATGGCTTAACGAGTCAATTCTAAAATCAACTCCTTCGTGTAATTAGAGCTCGAGATATGACCGCTAAAAAAAAATCTGACCAATAAGCGGCACTTTACTTTCTATCTTGGATTAGCAGAATAATACGAAAAGTGTTGGTCAAGGATTTCTCTGGTTAAGGTGTAATGGGGATGCACGCATGCCAAATTGACACTTACGACACCACACCTCTGGCACTGGAATCCACTCCTTGGGGTATTGGGTCAGAGACCTGAGGGCATGGTCGAGGATTCACTGAATTGTTTAATTCCATTTTGAAATCAGAGATTCAGCTTCCGGTGGCCATGTTCATTACATCTGCCCTAATGTGTGTAAGAATGAGATGACATATTTTGTTACTTGTCACGATATCACTGAATAAATCATCGAGCATGTAAATTTTACTATCGAAGCAGCTTACTATCAAACGATATATTATAGAGTAATAAACTGCAAAAACAGGAAAGTTTGAGCATTAATATTTCATCATCTTCTGTTCCTCGCGAGGAATGTAATTTTGATCAAATATAGATACTTGATAAAGCTAATGCATGGATCCTGCAGTTTTGTTCGAAGGGAAGTCGGGAAAGAGGAAGGTGTTATTAATGAATGGATCCAGGGCCCATTTCATTTGAATCCTGTTTTCCGAACTGTAGGTGTCTCGAAGTATAAAACCAATGGAATCATAAACGCTGACTTTTCAAAATTTACGTGGGGCGTACTGACTGCCGTTTCCCCTTTATGTTTGTCCCCCTGACCCCCTCCTCCAAAAAGCAATATGGGTGTTGAAACGCAGGATTTTTCCATCTGGTTACATTTAAAGCAATTTTCATGCATTTACAAACATCCTGAAAAATGATTTTATAAAAACACGTTTGGATAAACTGAAAGCATATTGACGATTTTTGCATAAGAAATCCGCAGCAACACGCAGCGATCCTGAGTGAGACAGTCGCGTTCGCTGCTGATGCGGAAAAACAAAGTGTCAGCAGCGTTTCGCAGCAAAAACATGTTCGCAGTGGTGCGGAGCAGCAGCGTTCATGACCCGTTGTTCACTGCGTTACACTGCTGATGAAATCAGAATCAGCAGCTGATTCAAATGGTTTTTCAGTAGCTACTCTCTGCTGGATTTTTATTCCGTGGTGGAAATAAATCGATTCTGCTGCCACATTTTGCAGCGGAAAAACAGTAGTTCTAGCTGTGGTCCGCAGCTACAATTCTCTACTTTGCGGTAGACAGCGTATTGCAGTTTCTCTTCTCATTTACAATTTATAAAATTGAAATAGTAAAAATACAAAGTAACTGGTCGCCAAAAAAATTAATAATATCAATGATTCTTGAAATAACGAATATATTTATGTAAACATACGAGTATAAAACTTTCAAAATTGCTCAAATCCAAGAATACGAGTGACCTCGCATCATGTGATTTGGTGACCTCAGGTGATTTGGTGACCTCATTGGTTACTTCATGTGATTTGGTGACCACATTTGTCTCTGAAATAAATTATAATGTTGAATAACTACATGGTATTTTCAAGTTCGTTTTTAGAAATTACACACAGTTGGAACCAACAATTTGGTAAGGCTTCTCTCTCTCTCTCTCTCTCTCTCTACTTTTCCTTCAGGGCCCTGATACATCATTACATGGCCCTACTATCTTATTCCCAATTCTCTCCTACTTGAAACAAAACAAAAATCTTCATCTCACCTTTCTCCTATTTTTCACTGCTTGATTGTTATTCTGTACTTAATGAGTTTTGAATCACGCTGATTGAGGATGAATGATTCTTAAAACACCGAGAAGAACATTCTCTATATCCTTCTTTCCCTCATATTCTATTGCTTGAAATTAAAATAATATATTTCTTTTTTAATGCACCTCAACTGATCTAAATAAATAACTCTTCCCAATATTTCATATTGATACTCTTTCAATTAGATAATCACAATTCATAGCCGGAATGATTTTCTTCTAGCAAAGTCATTGCGGGGATCCCACTCATTTATCTTTGAGGCCCCATTCTCGTACACTGATAATGTCATTGCACTCCTTGCCTAGAGACATACATTTTATTTTGTATTCAATTCTGATTCTGTCTTCTGGTAATTTATCGCATCATTTCCACCTAGTATTTGATATTGTCACAAGGGGACTCCATTCACTTTGCTTTTTTGAAGTTCCCCCCTGCTTTCTGCATCCTCCAACATACTTGAGACTTCCATAATTTTTTTGAACATATTTTGACCCACTGATATCACCTTCCTATTCTTCCTACAAGTATTCCATAAGATTTTCAAATTTCATATTCATACAATATTTACCTATAATATTCTGACAATTCAGGTTCTCTCGTTCACCGGACTCATCGAACTCAGCTTTCTTCGATTTATCTAGAGAAATATATATTACATAATAACAAGTAAAAATGGATTTCTTTTCACACTATTCCATAAACGAAGTAAAAAATCAACCACGTTTTGACTATCCACTACTCTTCACAAGCTGTCCACTTTCTTCCAAGGATTAAATTCCCTGACTTTTCCAGATTTTTTCAATGTTCACCAACGCCCCCTCCTTTGGTCAAGGGCGGACTTCTTTGAATACTAGGTTGGTTATGCCCACTGGCCACAATAAAAACAATTTAATGCGTACATCTCTGTTGAAAGGGCCCGCTTTGGCGATCACAGTTTTGACTGTACGGCTGATTTTTTTTTTAAATTTCGACCAAAAAATCAATTATGGGTTTTTAGCGATTTGGTTCTTTCAGCTCTGCTGTACCATTTTTTGGGGTCTCGTTCCATTCAAGCTCCAGGGTATAAAATGCATAGAAACAAAAAGGGCCCAGGTTGTCGACTCCAGTTTTTTTCTCTACAGAAGTTTTCATTCTTAATCATTTTGCGGACTTTCAAAAACATTTTTCTCAAAATACAGCTTTTCTGTACCTCATTATCAAAAAAACTGAAAAAATATCTTTCAGTAACGTTACATAGCTGGTTAAGGTCTCATTCGAAAGGTAGTTTGGTCTAGTATAACCCTCGCCCCTCAACTTCATACGGACAAGACCAAATGGACCTTCTCGCCAGGGTATTTCTAAGACTCTTGAAATAGTTCGCATGAATGTTATTGACTTTTCACACAAACAGAACCTTCAAAATCGGCTGATGAGCCCATCACATTCTGTTGTCACTCATGAAAGCCGCCACCCCCCCCCCACGCGCGCGCGCGTTCGAAACAAAGGGTACAAAAAGCCAAGTAGAAATCTTTTGAACGGCTGCGTGGCCAACCTAGAGAGCATTTTCGAAATTTTCCTCCACCCATGCTGATTCACCCCTTGAATAATTAGAGGTGCGATTTTTGAATACGAGAAAAAGAAGGGCGGTTCACGCAAAACTGAAACAGGGAAGGAAAAAAGCGCGACAATAATCAGCTATATAAAAAAAAAATCACACCAGTTTTTGGCTGTTGGAAACTTTAGGGCTTTTTATCAGTTTTGGACTGTCAGGTTGGGAAATGTACCAGTTTGGGTTTTTTGGTCAGATATTAGTTGTCCATCACATTGGTCCGTTCTTCAGTTGTAATTCTTAATTTCCAGATAATATTAAGCGTTTTCCAAAACATTCCCGATTTGATTGTGCTTTTCTTTTCTACTTTTTTCTTTGGACGGAGGGGGGGCTCCCATTTTTTGTATTTTTAATTGAAAACATTCTGGGAAACATACCTGTATTGCACATGCTACAGACAAGAGTGTTCGGAGCCATAGCCAAGAGATGCAGTGGCAGAAGTTCATGACAGTCGAGCAACTGGCATTGGTTGTTAAGGCTGACAATCCAGCACACGACACTAGTTGTTGGAGCTGCAGTGGCAGTGGTTGATGGCAGTAGCGACCTGGTACCTGAAGTATGAGAGGGTTGAGTACCCTGAAGTTGGAGTTACCAAGAGAACAACTGAAATGGAACACTGGAAGTACCGTTCATACATGCGACAACATACAGTTCCGGTGATTAAATTTCGTGCGCCGTATTTCACGTGCATTCCTTATACAAATGCCATGCGTTTAATTTCTTCAGACTTGTCGTTTTTCGCATGCAAACGCTCTTTCTATCGCTTGCGAATAATTATTCTCCAATAACTACTAATTGAATATTACATTAAATGATAAGTAGAACTTACCAGTAATATCTCAACACAAAATTCCGAACTAAACAGTAAACTCAGAAACGCAACGCGCAACCATTCATTGAAGTTGGACACAGAAACTGTGAGATAGTTTGTAGACACACATCGAATCGGATAGCCTAAGCCGCAAACGTTTATCTAAAGGCGCCGACTTGGCGACAACCTTGAAGCCTGAAGGTAACATCACCCGTAGCTACAAGCCATTGTTTCATTCTGGTAACAACGTTAGCTGCTGAAAACATTGAATTATCCGCAGCATTCCGCTACTTACTCGCAGTAAAATGAAACGCTGCTGTATACTATCCAACATTTAACCGCTGAATGCTGCTAAGTTTCATCATCCACATCAGCAGTGTAGTGGACAATTGTTTTAAATCGCTGTGTAGCGCTGCTGTCTCTATGTGTACTCTGCGGAATCATTTCAAAATCCGCAGCAGACAACTCTTGAGGTCTGCTGTTAGATCTGCTCACATCGCAGCGTAACGCTGCAGAATTGTATAAACGCTGCATATCGAATCTAAAAATTTCGCAGCGGAAAACTGAAAATCCGCTACAACCAGGAGCTGAATTTTGACCAATTTCGTCAATAGGGAGAACATCAAAGTAGAACACGGGTATTTTATCTTTAATTTTGAAACAAAATAAAAAAATATTGCTTATAATTATTACTTTGTGAGAGAATATCACTCATTCACTCAGAGTTAGAACTTGAAAGAAAAACATATTTTCGCGCCTGGCTCCTTCATACCCACTCGTCTGCCAGTCCTTCTAGGTTTAAATGGTCGATATCAAACTCATGTACATTTAAAACGGAAATGTGATTTAATCGATTTTGTGTCATGGTAGACCTAGAACAGTTATAATTTTGAGTTAAATTTTTCATTTATCTTAATTACGTTCCTAGGAATATCTTGAATTCGGCATTTTTTTCCTCAGGATTTTTCTACTCATTTTTTCCCCCCCTATATGGGTGATTTCACCCACGTAATTTTTTACATGGGTGATCACTCACCCACACATCCACGTAAGTCAGCGCCTATGAATGGAATCAATTGAATTTTTCAACTTTTTGTGAATATACTTAGAAGGCCAGCGAAGCTTTCACAAGGTGGCATTCTTACTCCTATTCACGAAGGGAGTTCTCTACTTATATTAAATGATCATTACAATAAGATACGGATCGTTCAAATGTTGGAATCCGATTTTTTCTTATTAGTTTTCCTTCTGAATTATTTGCTTGAATTGATGGAGTCAAGTACGAAGGCGGTTCAAAACGACATGGAGAAACTCTGTTTCAGTATAATTACTTGAGCAACCTTATGTACCACGATGTAAGGGTATTCAATTTGGAGGGAAAGGGTCAATACGATCGTTGTGAAAAACAAAAATAAATTTACTGACAAGGATTAGATCATGAATTTCATCGTCTCATCCACTTTTTCAGTTCTGATACATATTTAATTAAATAAGTACATACTTATTTCAGCACCTATAGATCTACATATGAAGATGGGAAGTGCTATATTCTTGATAAATAATTGCACCGAATTCGTATAGTGAAAGAACAAAAGATCAGAAAGTAAAGAATTTGAACTTACTCGCTGGTGAATATGATTCTGGTATGTCTGTAATGTAGATTTTTGAAACGACCGAATCATCTGAAGGAAAGTGTGTTCGGAATATTTTCCCATTAACTGTTTTCACATATGGTACATCGCTCCATCTAACCATTTCCTCGAAATAAGTAAGTTTTCTGCGTATTCTATTTTTGTTAGTCAAATAATCCAAATCCATTATGAAATCCAAGTCCAGCACAGAAAGTACGTCAGCAACTTGTGAAACCGTATAAACTGTGAATCATAAAATCAAAAACATGTCAGTCTGACACTTTAATCGTTCTTAATTATTACAATTATGTATTATTTACACTTACATTGTTTGGGCTTGTTATACTTCCAAATACCTGAAATCATTTCATTGTATTAGGAAATGAATCCGGACTGTTAACGTGTATATTATTATGCGTACAAAACAATGCAGTTTGAATGGAATTTAATCATTAACACTTTTTGCGCTCGTACTAAAAATCGTAAAAATGAATGAACGAAGAGGAGCGAAGGCGTCCACCTTATCTGATTTTGAGAGTGTCGAAATTCAAAGTTTGAAAAACTTTCCTCCTTCTATGGGATATAATTTTCTCAAGGTCAAATATCACTCAATTTGAATGGTATTAGAGTAGCCTCATCAGTTCCATTGGGACTGTACTATAGGTGTAAGTACTCATTACGTACTCGTAGTTTTCTCTCTGTCGCTTATGTTAATTTATACTATTAGGGTGTCCCTTATTTTACAATAAGTTTTCGCCAGTCGATTAGATGTGCACTGAAATTTGTTCCAATGGACCTAGAAACTCGCCACTCGCCATAAGAAATTTAAGCTCAATTTGAGGCTCGTGGCGCTTTGACCATGAAGCTATGTATAATACTGGGATCTTACAACAAAAAAAACAAAAAAACGCGAATATCTCGGAACATATTAACTTCAGGACCAAAATGCATATAACATAAAATATTTTGTGGTAAATTTTCTATAAAAAAGATTCTATAGAACTTTTCCCTAGAACGCATATTTCCCGAGATAATCGCATAAATGTGTGAAGGTTTCGAAGAACATAGCTTTTGTTATTTTTCCTTCCATAAGCGATCTCTACTGGCTAAATCGCAGTTATCTAAAAGAAAATATTAACTTTAGGACCAACATGCAAATAACATGAAATGTTCCTTGTTAAATTTTCTATAAAAAGGTTATGCACAACTTTTGTTTAGAAAACTGATTTATCGAGATAATCGCAAAAATGCATGGAATTTTCGAAAAACATTGGTTTTATTATTTTTTTACGGATGAAATATCTATTAATGTCGGGTAATGGACACTACAATATAACTTCAGTCTCGGTCTACTTGGGCAAGCGCCCCAGTTTGCCCCCTCCTTCACCTGGCTACGCCCATGACAGTTTTTTGGGTACCTACTATAGAGTAGACCTCGAATTACGTATTGTGTATATAAACAATAGTCAACGATTTGCGCGTAAAATACAACATTATGCTGTTAAGGAACAGTCAGGTGTTCTCAGAAGTCAGGGTCATTTCCTATGGGCAAATCACTGTTTCCTATTGTCCTTATCCTTCAGTTTATGTTCTACACCTTCCCAATTAATTTCTGTTGTGAGGAGAATTCACCTTTTCTCTCACGCAATCCGATTGTCATTCTCTTTCGCAAATTTGTGACACTTTAGATAATCCCATTCCCTCGAATTAATGCATCTCGAAATTAGCAGGGCACGTGTATGTAAAAACAGCCATTTGAAAGGATGTCAATTAGACGTCCCCCGATTACCCCTTACATAACCAATACAGACACTTCTATTCCGAAAAATGGGGGCAATATTTTCGAAGACTGCATGCTCCATCACGGAAAAATAAACTGAATTAGAAATATGTGGTTAGGGCCGTACAAATTTTCGTTAGTGCAATCCGCCCACCCCCGCAGTCGACCACATCCACATTGTAGGGTACAAAATATAAGGGATCGAAGACCCCATTCCAGAATCGAAGCTCAAAATGTCAGGATCATTAGTGCTACGTTAGTGCTGGTTAGTGCTGGTTAGTGCTGGTTAGTGCTGGTTAGTGCTGGGCAAATTTTCGTTAGTGCAATCGCCACCCCCGTAGTCAACCAATCCAATGTAGGTAAAAAGGATCGAGGACCATTCCGATGAGCTCAAAATGTCAGGATCATTGGTGCTACGTTAGTGCTGGTTAGTGCCGTACAAATTTTCGTTAGTGCTGCCCCCCTTCCATACTTTAAAAAAAATGAAGTTGGGCGTTGCTGGGGAAACGGTGGCACCGCCCATGAGGCCTAGCTCTCCGAAGCACTCAGGATCGTTAGTGCTACGTTAGTGCTGGATAGTGCTGTGCAAATTTTCGTTAGTGCAACACATCAACCTCTGCAGTACTTCACATCCACATTATAGGGGATAAAAGACAAGGGACTGAAGACCCCATTCCAGAATCGAAACTCAAAATGTCAGGATCATTAGAGCTACATTAGTGCTGGTTAGTGTTGGGCAAATTTTCGTAAGTGCAACCCGCCGTCCCGTGCAGTCGTTCAATTCCACATTGTAAAGGACAAAATATAAGGGACGGAAGACCCCATTCCAGAATCGAAGCTCAAAATGTCAGGATCATTAGTGCTACGTTATTTATTTATTTATTTATTTAATAGTTTCCTCCCCCATCACAGCGGTTAGGCCAATTACGATGGGGGGCGAGTTATTAAAAAAAAATGTTTCAAAATAATAATAATAACAATAATAATAATAATAATAATAATAATAATAATAATAAGAGAAGTATTAAATAGCACGAAATAAAAAGTGTGATTGAACGAAATGTGAAGCCACGAAAAAAACAGTTTAAATGACGAGTTTTAAAATCGATATCACGAAATGACTTGCATACGGTATATTATGTTGTTTAAACACAAAAATTATACGTCATCGCGGATAACGTACATACTCGTGGCGGTAGGAGATCCATGAGTTTAAAAGGGATCCAATTTTCTATAAAAACGGTCATTAAGAATTTTTTCTTAAGTACTCTAGAAACGCCATACACAGCAATAACCAGCACTAAGGTAGCACTAATGATCCTAACATTTTGAGCTTCGATTCTGGAGTGGGGTCTTCAGTCCCTTATATTTTGTCCTTTAAAATGTGGAATTGAACGACTGCAGGGGATGGCGGGTTGCACTTACGAAAATTTGCCCAGCACTAACCAGCACTAATGTAGCACTAATGATCCTGACATTTTGAGCTTCGATTCTGGAGCGGGGTCTTCGGTCTCTTATATTTTGTCCCCTACTATGTGGATATGATCGACTGTGGGGGTGTGCGGGTTGCACTAACGAAAATTTGCACGGCACTAACCAGCACTAACATAGCGCTAACGATTCCGAGTGTTTCGGGGGGCTAGGCCTCATGGGCGGGGCCGCCGTTTCCCCAGCAGCGCCCAAATTTATTTTTCAAATAGTATGGAAGTGGGGCAGCACTAACGAAAATTTGTACTGCACTAACTAGCACTAACGTAGCACTAATGGTCCTGACATTTTGAGCTTCGATTCTGGAATGGGGTCTTCAATCCCTTGTATTTTATCCCCTATAATGTGGATGTGAAGTACTGCAGATGTTGATGTGTTGCACTAACGAAAATTTGCACAGCACTATCCAGCACTAACGTAGCACTAACGATCCAGAATGTTTCGGAGAGCTAGGCCTCATGGGCCGTGCCACCGTTTCCCCAGCAGCGCCCAACTTCATTTTTTAAAAAGTATGGAAGGGGGGAAGCACTAACGAAAATTTTTACGGCACTAACCAGCACTAACGTAGCACTAACGATCCTGAAATTTTGAACTTCGAATCTGAAATGGGCGCTGCTGAGGAAACGGACCCCAGACAGGGCAAATGTGCTAATTAGAACATTACTCCCACCGATGGCTTACACGCGCCGCAGAAAATACATAGAGCAATCATCTTCGATAACGTACTTTATAATCAGATGACAAACCCCGAGAAAGGGTGTTCCACTCATTTTGGTCAACGGGAGACGTACCGTAAATTGGGGCTATTTTACACATTTTCCAAGTTTTTTGTTTTTTTAGTTTTTTTTAATTAGTTTTTTTAGTTTTTTCTGTGGGGTAAATGGGCGAATGTTATTGAAAGCTATCAATAGTGGTATCATTGGAAAGTGAACCAGTGAACCATATGAGGAAAACATCCATTATAAAAATAATGACCTTGGGCTTGGGGTCGGTACTTATGACGTCTGAAAGTTGATTGGTAAAGTTAAACGGCTTTGGGGCTACTTTACACATGACACAAAATACACGCACAATTGTGGCAGGACGAATGTATTCTGAACAGAAATGCTGAGAAAATACTGAAAACAAATTAACACCTAGCAATAATCACGCGAAGTCTTGGGAGTAGAGGAGTTCCGAAACCTCTTCATTGGGGGAGGGGGTGGGGGTGCGAATCTAAACCCTGCCGAACAATGCAATGACCGCAAACCGAAAATCTCTTTGTAGGCCCGTATTCCGTGCGGCTATAACCTTCACCTAGTATACATATTGTGATAACAGGATACAACTGTTTACTTGGTCAGTTTCTGCGTAGCACGATGCAAGTATTTAACAAACGTCTTTTGTCTCTGCATACCTGCACATCCGGTTCTTCATTTGTTCAAAAAACATATTCTCCTTCTTTTTCTCCTCAGTCATTATCCTTTCTCCTCCATTGGTCGGCCTGACAGGACATTAGAGCTGTCCAGTTACAGTTCAGTCCCAGTTTATGCTAACCCTCACAAGATTTACTCGGTCCATCAATACACGCACCATCTCTATACCGTCTCATTTTTTTTTTTGATTTCGAATGCCTTTGCTGAAGTCCGAACTACAGCCCTCTCTCGTGCAAATTCTCGAAAAACCCGCTCTCCCCTTGGGCAGCTATACGCACTGATTCCTCCGCCTTTTTCTGTTTTCATGACAATATTGGGAAACTTAATCCGGCAGTTTCTGAAGTATCCTCGTAATGTACCCTTTTGGATGTGAGTTACTGATTCGAAATGTGTTTTTCAACGATTTGTACGACCTAGAGGAACGAAAAAAAATAATACGGTGATATATCCGGATGTTTTCTAATGTGAAGAATTGCGTTATGTTGAAGGCATGATGACATGGCGCATCGTCAGGATAAAGAATCCACGTGTTTGCGACCCCTAGGCGAACTCTAACGGCTCTTCTTCGCAGCCATTCGAGCAATTTGACGTAACATTGTTGATTTACAGTCTGTCCGGGTGGTACCAACTCCTTGTGAGCCATCACTTAGCCATCACAGAAGAAAATGATCATCGTTTTGACTTTGGATTTGCTTTTTCGCGCCTTTTTCAGGCTGATTTTTGGGACAGCCACTAACAACTCATAACTTTATCACCAAACACCTTAATCACATTATCGAGCATTTCCTTTCCAGATTCGCTAAATTTCACTCAAAAGTTGCTTGCATGTCGCTGCTCGATTGTGCGTTTCTTCATTTTCGTGACACGCATCACATTCACCAACTTGAACAAGACGACACAACTGGAGAACTAACTTTATACTGGGGTCGCAAATACATTGATCGATAGAGGAAAGTTATTAGGTTATCACTCTGGAAAAGTTTCAGATTTGAAGGGTTACTACACGCGCGGTTAAAAATAATCCTGTTATTTATAGCACCTATAGGAACGAGACAGATTGAGAAAGATTGGTCCTCCAGACCGGATATAACGTGAATGCTGACACACTCGCTATAACTAACCATTTATTTTTACAAATTTACTGAAGATTGGAAAGTGCGGCAAACAACACTGATCACAGGATTTCAAACAAACAATCGCCTCCAGTCATCTGTGCACGCATCTTTCCCTATACTATCATATGTGGTTCGAAAGCTGATAAAATTCTGCGTCGGTTTACGTCACGATAAAAAGTATTCGTTAAATACACTTTTTCGGCTCGAAAATACCCTGATCGAATAAATATCCAGGAACACAATGAGACTACATAATCAATTTTCCCTCTTCTTTAGATTACACAATTCACTTCGCTAACGCGGTAAAAACAAGTACTGTGTAAAGTTACCCCGCAAATGTAAAGTAGCCCCGGTTTACGGTACCATCATGGCACTCCGGTCCGGGTGTTTGACTTTGAAATTTGTAACGCTGAAACGAATCTTGTCGTGTCGTATGTCTTAGAAAAGCGTAATGGCTACATTGTAATGCGTCAATGACATATCACGAAAGTAATCTTTTCCGGTTGTGGTAGATAACATAACCTATCAACAGAAGTCGATGAAGTATATATCTGTACTCTCATGTCTCGGCTAAGCTTTCAACAGGACTTCGGTCCTCTGTACTGATCGACCTATCCTAACCATCAATCGGTCTAGTCGATCAGATCAATCCGATCTACGAAAGGTCTCGCCGAACAAACAAATCAGCGGACCATCGTCACGACAATTTCTTTATTAACCCATTTAAGTTTTGTCAGTTTTCATTAGGTTGTGCAAAAATTGGGAAACTTTTCCGTCTTTTTGTGTAAATAGCCTTTATCGTCTTCAGAACGAACATTCATATTAGGTCAGTATTATGTCTTCATTGTTGTACACATTAACCAACTTACTGTCCCACGAAGACTGCCGTGTTCCTGAGTTTTTAAAATCTGAAATGATAAAGAATAGTTTTAAGAAAATTCGCCGATTCTTAAAGATCCTGATCGTTTCGTCAAGCAATAATTTATAAACCGATTGCGCACTGACAATGCTTATTAAAATTTCAAAGAACGATGTATACAAACCATGATTAAAATTTACTTTGCTCCAACCCCTTTTTTATTGCGCAGTTGGATCAAGTTACGGAAGATTAGTTTAGTCCCAGGGTGAAATAAGTATTCCCCTTCACTAAAGTGGTCTGGGACGTGCCCCAACTCTGAAATCTTCCATGAAAACAGGTCAAAGCAAAATATCGAAACAGGCGTTGAGTCGCCACATTCGAAAATGCTGCCAAATTTTCTTTCCAACCCAGATTTGAACCCCAAATTTGTTGTTCTCTTTTGAATACGCCCAGAAAATTGAATAAGATGATAGGGATTTTTCTGGTCACTAGGTTTTAAATTTTCATCAAAATTTTGATCGGATCTCAATCCTTGCCATAAAATTCAAAGTTGTGACATGCAAATGCGACAGTTTAACGTTGCTGAAAAAACTGACCGAGTTATCCGAATGTAGGATTTTCGGGTCACTGAAGTAGAAAATTTTGTCAAATTCTTCATCCGACCCCTATTTGTGCCCTTAAATATAAAGTCGACTTTCTCACGCGTGAGCGAATTTGATTCAACTTAGGAAATTCGAACATCGTATCGGAATTTTCTTTAGCGTTGCCGAGTTCGAATATTCAATTAGGTTTCCGATTCGACACCAACTGGTGTCCCAAAGTCGACTTTTCCCTTTTCGGAGGAACCAAACTGACTCCAGTGAACGCATTGAGTAAATTACCGAAAGATAGGTCTTTTGAATCGTTGATTTCGAAAATTCAAGAAGATTTTGGATCCAAAACCGAAATGTCTCCAACATCCTAATTTAATTCCTCAAATGAACGAATTTTTCCTACGCCCTTATTTCGAAGGGTCTAATTTGTCTGATGAGAAAAACGTAGATACAATTTTGGACTAAGGATTTATTGGTTCGCTCATTTCGGAAATCAAATTAAATATTCGATTGGACCTTAGTTTCGAATCCAAAATGATAAACTCTGTTTCTATCTTTGAAGAAGAAGAGAAGAGCCCCTTTTTGGGAATGAGTAGAACTTTATCTCTTTTGGTTTCAGGACGGGAAAATCAGTTCTTCCCTTTTTCGAAGAATGAGTACGAAGAAGAAGGAAACAGCCCGCTTTCTATTCTCTGTGAAATAAAGTTTGTTCTTTTTTTCCTGTTTTTAAGGGTGGAAAATTATGATTTTAATTTTTTTAAATATTTTTTAGCGGTCTGGAGTAACGTTATTTTCTTACAGAAGGAGAAAAAACAGTGTGGCCTGACAGGAAGAAAGGGACCTCAGTGCAAAAACAACATTTTGGTGGTAACTATTTTTGACTAATTTTTGGCCCCTCTTTCGCGTGGTGTTGTCGAAAAAATTCTAAAAACTTTTCCCAAACGGCTGTAAGTCTTCAAAGTTGAGTGTTTCCATAACGTGAAAACGTTATCGATTTTGTTTATCCGCTCTCCTGTAAAATTTACATTTTTGCGCTCAGGTCTATTTCTTCCTGGCAGGTCACCAGTCTTGTTTTTTACCTCGACAAGAAGCGCTCTGTTTTCTCTCTTCGAAAAAGATAGGAAAATCTCTACTCTCTTCTGTCTGAGGAAGAGAGAAACTCTTGTGTTTTCCTTTTCCTTAATAAAGAAAACTTCACTTTTTTCTTTTTATCTTCGTAAAATGGAAACCTTGCAATTTTTCTTCGAGGAAAATCTTGTTGTTTTTTTTGTTTTTGTCTTTTTATGCAAAAAATTATCTGCTTTTCTCTTTAAATAGGAACAGATTATTTTTTTTCTTCGTGAAAAAAAGAGGAAAGACTGTTTCCATTTTTTATTTAAATAAAAGTTTTTTTTTGTTGTTTTTTTTTAGTACAAGAAACAGGTTTGCAATAAAAAAAATGAGGTAGTGAAATTGGATTTTGTGAGACACTTGAATTTGACGTAGCAAGTCGATTTGAGTTAATTTTGTCAATTTAACGTTTGAATTTCGAATTTTGGGACAAAGTCAAGATGAAATCACAAAATCTTGTTGAGTCAGTGGCTCTTCCGATGTTTTGTTAAATTTTTCGTTGAAATCAGATTGACCCTTTTGAAGAGTAAAAAGCCAAATTCGCAGCATCATTCATACATAGTTGATCAAAAACCTGATTGAATTTTCGAGCTCAGTGATGACGAAAACACCTTATTCCGGAACTTCGTTGGATTTTCCACGTGGGAATAATCTAGCATGAACAATTTAGTATCTCTTTCCTAGTGGACAGAATCAGAGTTCTCCTCAGTTTGGAAATGGAAAGGCGTTTTTTATGTTTTTGTAACAACCCGTAGATTGCGAGTAGGAAGAGAGAAAAGTCGCATTCATGCCCCATCTCCTCCTAAAAGGAAAAGAACGTTGGATTTCGGGCAGCAGTCGGGGTCGGATCGAAAATCTTATTGAATTTTTGAAGTTAGCAACTCAAAATACCCCTATAATTTTTTTTAAATATACATCTATTTAAAGATCCAAGGCACGTAGCACATTCTAACCCTCCAGGAAAAGCGAGGTTGAACATCTCTTCATTCTGGAATGAACTATACCTTAAATTCTTGAAGATAATCTTTGCCCCATATCAATGAAAGTTTGAACGAAAAAAAAAAAAATTAAAGGAAGGGCGATTCCTGAAACACGCTGTAGAACTCATTTACGGGGAGGACTCATTTTTCGTTATACCCAGAACTCGGGCCGTTTACAAATGCCAGGCTTCATACTGGATTTGATTCAATTTTTTTAGTATACATATCTGAATGTAATTACGGAAGATTCCGATAAAAATTGACAGGGTTTCCAATTTCCATCAACATTACAAACGAAGCATAACAGATTTACGGCGTTTTGAGTATGCAATTTTATTAACATTCCGAGGTTATTTAGATAATTTATTATGATCAAATATTCACGGCGTCGCAATTATGCAATTATATTAACACTCCGGTCATGTTGTTGCTGTATTCGAATTCGAAGTACAAAATTTCAATCTTATGATGTGACGTCTTGATTCGAAGTCGCGTATATCAGACTGAATAAAAGAACTTGGCTCTTCCCGACCGATTATTGAAAATTGTATTACCTTCATAACATTTCGCAGACTGTAGAGAAGTAACGAATTTTCAAAACCTTCTCTAGAGGTTTCTATTTGAGGTATAACAGTCTTACCCCTAAAAATACCCATTATTTGAGCTGATTGCTAAAAGTAAGAAATTGCAATTTTCAATTTTCGCAATGATATCAACCTTAACCGACCCGACGAACTCACGTCCGTACAGTCCCATTTTCGTAATTTTTCCTTATATGTTTTCATGTAAAATTCCCAAGTTTGTGACACACATTCCAGGCCTTCTTGAGTGGGGGTGGATTTTTTTTAACCTCGATTAAACTACGCCTTAAATCTCCGTCATCTTGATCCACGTTGGAAATGAGAAAATTATTTACAGGAATCCATTTTTTGTTATAAGTGGACTTAGACTGCTGACAAATTCCATAAGTCATTTTATTACTTTTTTTTCCCCTTCTTCTTTTTAATTGTCAGTTCTAGACATCCAAGCATGACTATCGTGGTCGAACATCCTAAACGTGATTATTAGAACACCAAAGAGTGAGGGAAACAGAATACTCACCAGGGGCCGGGAAGCAATAAATTAAGCATAAAGAAATGTACTTCAAAAGTACATGAATAGGCATAAATTCGTACAGTTGTGCGCTGAGTTACTGCGTCTAAAAGCCTACACTATTATTACGAACTGTACACCCAAACCATACACGGAGGGTTGTATGCAAAACGGTGTAAATTCGATTTTTCGAACTAATAAACTATACTAACCGAAATCATGTCGGATTTTGGTGAACATATATGGTTTATTTACTTCAGAAAAATCGACTTCTGGTCATTTTGCATGCAGAATAGCTATTCTTAAGTTAGTACATTTCCATATGGGAGTTGGCATTTCGTTTCCAATAAACAAACGATCTACGGTTCTGAACGTAACCATTTGAACTTACAGTTAGTACGAAAATCGATAATACATGAATTTTATTAAGGAACTAACCAGCTGCTTTCGCGTCAAGCAACGAGAACGTGAAATGGTGCATGTACAGAAACAATCTTTTGCATGAAGCAGCCGTCTCAAGTTGGTTTGCATCATCCGTTTCAGCCCCGCATTCTGCAATGAGAAATTAATTAATTAAATGGTGCAGTGGCGCAGGGAATTTTTTTCTCTCACCCCCCCCCTCCCCCGCACACGTGCATTATTGTGGTCTCGAACCGATCACAATCAAACTTCCACATGTTCCATCTTCTGGATGTACACATGGGTCGTTGTGTGGGCTCGCCTCTCAGTGCCCCGATCTGGAACTCGATATTATACAGATGATAAGACGTTGAGTCAGTCACTGTGTCGACCCACTAGTTCTCGATGTGCCCCACGACTGCTCCCATCCCATACTTGAAAACAGCCGAAATACAGAGTGGCCTATTCCCAAACTTCAATTGCAAAAATCAGAACGGCCAAAATAGAATTTCAATCTTCAAAATGCGAAGGGCCAAGTAAAGATTAGCCCTTATGTTCTCTGGACAGATGGAGAACCTACTGCGGGAGACTGTACCAGGAAAACACGACGGAGAACCCAGGCATACAAACCATTCAGGTAAAAAACGAAGATGAAGACGAGCCAAAAATCCTGCTGAGTGAAGTGCGTGAAGCAATTCATGCAATGAAAAAACGCAACGCCCCTGGATGTGATGGAATAGAAGCGGAGCTGTTACGAGCCTTCAATGACAGAACACTTAAAGTGCTCTGGAAATTATGCAACCAGGTGTGGCGTCGCAGAAAATTGCCTGTTGAATGGTGCAAGTCAGTATGGATCCCATTACACGAAAAGGGAGATGCAAGAGACTGCGCTAACTATCAAACCATTGCCCTGATACCCATGCGAGTGCAATTCTTCTCAGAATCATCAATAACCGACTAAAATCCTCCTTAAAAATACAGATACTCCCGGAACAGGCAAGATTTGTTCTTGGGAGAGGAACAAGAAAAAAAATTCTGAACATTCGCCACATAAACGAAAAATGCAGAGAACTCAACATACCAGCGGTGTTGTGTTTCATTGACTACGCCAGGGCCTTCGACTGTGTAATGTGACAGGTGGGACTTGGTCTGCACATTTTTTTTTGATTTCAAAATTCGTTCTTCTCGATCTCCGCGATCGCTTTCGGCCAAATACGCGTAGCAACCTAGGTTGGAATTCGGAATTTTTTGTGTACATCTATATTTAGACGTATAGTCGCTGTAGCCACGTGCATTTCTCGTCCGATCTCACCCTTTCGTCCATCCTTTTCCTTCACAATCAAACTGTCCTTGACATCATTGCCTCCCATATCCTTTTTTTTGTTTCCTTTTTTCTCTCTGCCTGATCCTCGTCGGGTTGCAGCGACTATTAGTTTTAGGTAGAAAGAGAGTACGTTCTAGCCGTTCGACGATCGACATCGCGGATCGACCGTTTTTTCCTCTCTATGTGCGTGCGATAAAATTATTAAAATGATTCAGAGTATGAGCTAAATTTCAAGTATATTTCGCGTATTTTATGCTATTGACGTGATGCGCGGTTAAATTTTCGCCCAGCATGGCTAGGTGAACGGTGGCTTGCCTGAAAATGTGAGTGCAGGCCACCTAATTTGAGCGTTTGTAAGATTCACGATGTAGGTACTTAGTTGTTGCGACCTGGGGGTCATCCCGATGGTTGAAGGTTGGGCAGAGCAACTTCTTTTACTCACCTCATGACTAAACTATTCAAAATTTCAAAATTTTAGTAAATACAGTTCAAACTTGTTTTAATTGTACAGTCTAATGCTCCCTCCGAGTTTTCTTACGTCAGTATGAGTAGATTTTGATTCTGTACTGATCCAGCATGTTGAAATTTTGTTTTTTTTTCTGTGTGCACGAGTGCAAACAGGGTTTTTGCAAACTTGGGAACAACTTTTCTCATCCAGGATGTTTTCCTGATGCCCACTGTAACCCAGTGGAGGTTTTATTTTTCTTGTTTTTTGTTTTGCCCCCTCCACATGTTTCCTTTTGGCTGTTCTACCAAGTTCTGTGACTGTTTTGCAGGATGCTTCTGTTTACAGAGATTCAATTTTGCTCGTTTTGTCAGTACAGAGTCGAAACTTTCTTATTAGAGTGTTGTATACAAATCAGCGTTTTTATGGTTTTTATACAACAATGTGCAGTTTGGCAGTCTATCCGGGACTGTTTTTGCCAACCTGACACAGTAAGATGGAAAAGGTTATACTGCGACATTCGACGCATAGCGGAGCCTTACGTACCGCTAATGTAAGAGGTAAACCGACTCCTACCCGTAATGAATTTTGAAAGTGCGAGTGCCGGGTAAACACTCGTCCAGGGATGCCACCCGTTTTTTCTGGAACTATAAATCGAAAACGAAAAAACGGGAAAAAGTTTTAGAAAACGTTTATTGTCATAAGTTGCCGTATTTGGACTCAGCTGTTCGGTAACGAAGCTTAAAGTCTTGACGTAAATACATCTTAACCGTGGGCCCACTTTACGGTCACCAAAATCCCTACAGGGCCAATCAGGCATAAGCCAAAACCAATAATCGGGTCATATTTACCCATTGCTTTAATTAATTTTGTTAATTTTGGAGGGCGGTTCATGAGATAACTCCCCGACCGGCCACTAAAGGAAGCCCAGAAGTCACAGCCCCCGCAGGGGGTATTACACTCGCTTAGATGTAGATAGATGTTTTACATTGAGATAAACCAGCGACCCGCCGCATTATACGACGAGGTCGACATAATAATTAAATATATGATACCACTGCTTTCTAGCATCCCTAGCCATGCCTTTAGGCTTTAAGGGCTCCCGGGTCACGCCTTTGGACACGCGGGGTCTTATGCGAACAGGGCCATTTATTCATTAAGTTCGGTTGTTCCTGAACGAGGTAAAGGGGAGGGAAAGCCATGACATCTGTGCCCCCATCGTAACCGTGAGTCGTTCCCCACAAACCGCCCTTTTCGGATCAAAATTTATATGGCAACGAGGGATTTTGGTGGCCACTTAAAATTCCTATGATTAGGTACCTACATATGGTTACATCTTAACCTCTAAGAATCGGGCTCCATGACGAATTCCCACATCCCGGATCGCTGACGATGAAAATTTCCGCACACTCACCATAATATGTGTGTTTCAATTACCGGACTGGTCATCTCCATCAACCGGTGATTGTTGTTACCGGGCGAACGTCGTTGATTTCGCACAATACTCGTACGTCGAAGAGCGCGTTTACACAAAAATGAATTTTTACAGTAAAATTACTTTTTTAAACAAAAAAAACAACGAAATGGCGAATAGGCGACGATGATTCTTTCTGTTCTTACGCGGAGCGCGTCGCCGAGGCCCCTGGTAAAGTCTAGGGCACCTCTCGTACGATGGTCCCCTCGAGGGGGTTGAACCCGACGGAGCTTAGCCGCACATTTTTACGCGTACTTTTCGGATGAGAATTTTTCGACGACCTTTTTCCACCGACTTTTGTCGACGAGTAACTTTTGACCCATTCCCGCGATCTTTTCCAAGCCTGGAGTCTCAGTTCCCTTCTTGTCACGCAGGACTTCCTCTATTATCGCGGGGGCAGGACATCAACCAACCAGAGTGATCCTAATCCTGTGATGTCATTTAAGATCTTCCCGTTGGTTGATGCCTCTCTTTTTCCTTTTTTTTTTTTTAGAAAAGATACAACCTAGAACCTAGGACCACTAATTTAGAAGATGTCCGATTTCGCACACTTTGAGCTTGCCGAAACTGACGCTTTTATCCGGTGTTTCGGTCACGACCCCGTGGCCGTCAAGATTCCACCTGTGGGAAACCTCGGTTTGAGGTGTCGGCCCATAAAACTGTCGAAGGTATCCTTGTTCGTCGCTAACCTTCGTCAATTCTATAAGTCTCCCCCATTCAGTGCGTGTATTTCGTGAGTCGCGTAACGCCGGCGGTATTGAAACCGGATGGTGAATACGAACCTTTCATCTCCGAATTCAATACCGCCCTATTATTTGGCTCACCTTTCATAAACTCAAAAAACGCAAAATCGGTCTTTTTAAGATTGAACTAAGGACACTAATGGAGTCAAATGCTACTATCATTTTAATCCGCTTAGGTCGCATAGAACTCTCTTACATCTTCTAGTTCCCACGGACCAAGGTTGTAAACCTGTGTTTATAGGGTGTATTATATCCTCGGAACAACCTTGACCCGAAGAGACTTTTAGTTCCCTCGATCTAGCGAATGTTTAAAAATTTAATTTATTATATTTTTTAACGTATATGTTACAATACAAAGTGTTGAAAGAAACGGGTGTTCCAGCCCACCTACTCGACAGGATAAAATCGCTGTACGAGGCAGACAAGATGGTAGTCAGAATCAACGACTCATGTAGAACGTGTGGTTAGACAAGGATGCATACTATCACCACAACGTTTCAATATATATGGCAAGTACATCATGCGACAAGTTTTAGATGGCTGAAGAGGTGGAATCTCTGTTGGTAACAGGAGGCTGTCGAACCTCCGGTATGCAGATGAAACCATACTGATCACGACAGACGAAGCAGAGATGGCAGAATTGATTAAAAGAATAAAGATTGCCAGCGAGCAACTTGATTTATACTTCAACGCAGCTAAATCCCAGGTGATGATCATTGACCGGAGCGACTGTCTGCCTCAAAGCAACCTGCTGAACGAATTCGAAAGTAGACAGGTTTGTTTACTTGGGCTCCCTGGTACAGGCATGCGGCGGTTCGTCCGGCGAAATTCGCCGCAGAATAGCGCTGGGAAAGTCAGCAATGGTACGACTACGAAATGTTACACGCAGCCGCAAGATCTCAAGGGGACTACGTATAGAACTTGCATGAAAGCGCTCATTGTCCAATGTTTTTGTACGCCGCAGAAACATGGACACTCAAGGAAAAAGACAAAAGAAGGATAGATGCCTTTGAAATTTGGACCCGGCGCAAAATGCTGCGGATGCCATGGACAGCGCGACGGAGGGATGCGTCTTTAGTAGCAGAGCTGAATGAGCCGCAATGGCTGAGTGTTCTGACTGAAAAAAGAATCCTGAGCTATTTCGGACATATAGCACGAAGATACAGCGAGAATTTGGGAGCGGAACATAATACTCGGAAAAGTGCTAGCCAAGAGGGGAAGAGGTAGATCACCAACAAGATAGACGGATTACATCCGGATCCAGTGGAGATCAGCTGCGGAGGCAGTAGTCGTAGCTCAGGACTGTCGTTGGAAGTCAGGACAGTCGCTTGCGACGGAGACCGTGAATTACTGACTTGCTAAGTACAGAAGGGCTAATCTGTCAGTTTCCTCTCTTTTTCTTGCGTCTTGTACGCAGGAAATGAGTCTGCTTTTATTTTTTTTTTACTGCAGTGAATCCCAGAGACTGTATGAAACAGTAAATGCGTGAAGATTCGGCTACGAGGCATATAAATACGTACAGCTCATTCGACAATAAAATTTAGGAACTATTAATTTTCTGAAACTTGGCCCATTTTGCGCAACACACTCGATATTTCGGTATCGTAATTACCGGTAATTATAACGGTCTAAGCCGAAAAGCCGTAACTTCAAACTTGACCGAAATATCAGTGTTGGAAGTAGGAAAAAATCAAAATTCACTTCTTTAAAAAAATATTCCAAAAAGTACGAGTATTCCAGTGTGTTGTATAGAATTTGATTGTAAGACTTATCGAGCAAGTTCATCAATCGTTTTCTGATTTTGCTTCCTCAAAGCAAAAAAAAAATTATTTTACCTTCCTAATTGCACATACTTAATACCTAGGCGAAATAACCTAGAGACATTATCGGTAATGTATAAATTAGAGTAGCTCGATATGAGTATAAAGGTAGGCTTAATTTGTAACATAAAAGTACTCACTTCCACTTCTATTACAAAGCTCACAAACTTTGAGATTAATTAATATCAAAAAAGCTTCGTAAGTGACATAAG
Source organism: Acanthococcus lagerstroemiae (assembly GCA_031841125.1). NCBI lineage: Eukaryota > Metazoa > Arthropoda > Insecta > Hemiptera > Eriococcidae > Acanthococcus > Acanthococcus lagerstroemiae. The sequence continues at coordinate 32,798,178 of CM063108.1, read as the reverse complement.
CTTTTACAAAGGGTTCAGCCGGAGCAGACTCTTTATTGTATTTTGCCGCTGAACCTGTTGTTGAATCAAATCAAGTTTATATTACTCAAAGATTGCAACAAGTAATTGTAATTAAGATTATTAGTTCCTAAGTCATTAGTTATACGATAGACATTCATGTAACCGATAAAGTAATAATGATATAGCAGATCTAAATAGCATGCTTTTGCTCTGTGACCAGTTTCGGAAAAACAAACCTCAAGTTGACAAAATTAATTTGAAATTTCTTACAGTTTTTGACAACAAGCAATTAGAATTACACTTCTCACCTTTGTGTTTGAAGAATAAGTAGTGATATTTTAATTCTTCTTTAGGAATTTCCCCGTACATTTTCGACATCTTTTCGGCATAAACTAAACGATAAGAATATTTATTTTTTAGTCGCTTATCATTAAATGAATCATTTTTGAGGGACTAAGAAATCAAATTTTTGCAATGGTATATTTTAGAAAAGGAAAGAGATAACAGGGTAGGAATAATAATGGATTTTTCTTCTGCCAGGGGACAAAATCGAGCTACGAGAAGGCAATGCCTTTATTTGACCCTCCTGGTTACCTTCCTGACACTGCCATTGATAATAAGAACTCGCTGCTAACAGCGAAATAATCATGTCCTTCCTTTAGCAGATGTAGTAGTGTTCAGTAAGGTGCTTTTACAGGAAGAAGGGAGTCGCAATCTTCGAGAGATTTCATATTTTATTCTTTCTGTCTGGGCAAGACAACTTGAAAATAATTGTAAACTTTTCGGTTAATTGATCCATCACTTATAGCTACTACAATCCGAAAGTTGACCTAAAATATGGATTCTGACCGTTGGCTAATCCATCTTTAGCTTCCACATACGATTTATCTTTCAGTACGTTGTTGTAGCAGTAATCGAAGGTTTCCAAGACAGACATCTTTTTTGCTGTTAAACATACAAAATATTCAAAGATTATTGTCATCCTTGATTATCTTAGTATGGATATATCCATTCTTCTGGTTAACAATAACGTATATAACTATCACCTTATCATTATTGTTGGGTTAGGCATATAATGTACGAGTAATACGTTTTTTTTTTAATATACAGGGTGTCTCCTTTACAATCACCTCGTTTTTTTTTGGTTTGTTTTTTTTTTGGAAGGTGTAAAATGAAGGGCCTTGAGGCTATTAAGAAAAAAAAAAGTATTTAAACTGTTTAAAAAAAATTTTTAATTCATATTTGAAAACAGAATGGTTCATTCTTTAAGTTAAAGTAATTTCAGCGAATAGTTTTTTCTAAATTTGAGCTCAAACGTGGGTGGTTCTCAATACCCTCCCCTCCCCATATCGTATAATTGTGTTTATTGTAAGAGACTATGTGTATAATATTTTATGGAGCGTATGGCGATGCACGCATGCCAAATTGGCTTCCCAGACACCGCATCTCTGACCCCGGAAACTACCCTTTCGAATATCGCATCAGTGACCACAATAATACAGGGTGTCCGAGTTTCGGTTGCTAAGCGGGGAGGAATGAATAGCACTTGAGTAGACAAAGCAAAAGTATTATTATCACCTTTTGCCTAATCACAAGATTGAGGGCGCCGCATCTTTGTAAAAATCGAAAAATTCACCAATTTTGACCCATTATAAAAATCACGAGTAATGATGTTGCCCAGTCTACAATGATGCCATGTTACAGCACTCACTTAGAGTAACAAAACAAGTTATTACGATATCCGGCCTGCTCTGAAAATTTAAGCAGGTAAATGGCATCCAAAATTCAGAAATTTCAATTTTTTACAAAATTGTGCAAAAAGCCTACTTTTACTGAACCACAACATGAATAACCAAAGGCCGGCGTTTCTCACTATCAAAACTGGTAGCCCTGATTCAGATGAACAAAAAATCATACCACTATCTCCTTCCAGTTTTTAGAATTTAAAAAGTTATGTCGCGTTGAAGTTCATGAAGCTTCTGAAATGATCGAAAAATGAACCTTATGATCAAAGAAGAAAAAGAAAAAAAAAAGAAAAATAACAACGCTTCTAATTTATTGTAACTTTCAATAGTCGTTATGCCTGAATGAATGACTGACGTTACATGAAGACTCCATCTGTTGAACTAGTTGTCTAACCACCATAAAATAGGCACTGGAATACAAATTTTTGTTTCTGCCTACGAATTTCGGGAAACTTACTTTTGAGCGGAGCCTAGAAACCAAATAGCCTTCCCCCTAACAGTTTAATTTTTAGGGCGAGTTAAATTTTCTGTTTTTTTGAAATTTGAAAGTACGTCAACGCGTCTTAACTTTTTAAATTCTGAAAACTGGAAGGAGATAGTGGTATGATTTTTTGTTCATCTGAATCAGGGCTATCAGTTTTGATAATGAGAACTGTACGCCGGCCTTTGGTTATTCATGTTGGGATTCAGTAAAAGTAGGCTTTTTGCACAATTTTGTAAAAAAATAGAAATTTCTGAATTTTGGATGCCATTTACCTGCTTAAATTTTCAGAGCAGGCCGGATATCGTAATAACTTGTTTTGTTACTCTAAGTGAGTGCTGTACCATGGCATCATTGTAGACTGGGCAACATCATTACTCGTGATTTTTGTAATAGGTAAAATTTGTGAATTTTTCGATTTTTACAAAGATGCGGCGCCTTCAATTTTGTGATTAGGCAAAAGGTGATAATAACACTTTTGCTTTGTCTATCAAGTACTATTCATTCCTCCCCGCTTAGTAACCGAAACTCAGACACCCTGTATACTGAACTAAAAATGCGGATGTAAAAACTCGCTAAGAAGGTAGACATACTTGTCTACTTTCGAGGCTGGAACAGTAGGGACGAGTGGCTGTTTTTTTAGATGGGGAGTAGATGACTAGGAGACCATTCTAACCAACAGTACCTCATAAGACTTTTTCCATTGCAGTTTCCCTGTTTTAAAGCGGTTTAAGCATTAAATTCAGTACTCGAACGGACGTTTACTCGAAGTTTAATTTTTTTTTTCTTCGAGTCTACAAGTGGTGGGAACATACTTAAATATGAGGCGGAAGAAAATATCTGTGTATGTATGTATTTAAATTTGAATACTCACCGTGAGTATTTAGGAACGCCTCCGCCTCAAGACCTGTCAGAAGAAAAATGAAACGAGCTCAGGTAAAAATTGATCAACTTGAACTGACTTTTGAAATGTCAATATAAAGTGATAACTGACGTTTAATTTAATAGTGTATGTGTATTTGCTTTCCTTTCTCCCCCCCCTTTTCTTTCTTAATAATTACACTTTTTGTTGGCATATTTTTCTTGTATCTCTTCTCCTCCTATTTTGAGAATACAAATATTCATTATTATACATAGGCATCATACAATATTATACTGCTAGTTGTCTTGTTTTTATTAATTTATTTTGTTCAGGCATTGCATCTTCCTCCTATAGATATTCTCTCCTTAGTTCTTTTACCCTGACATGGCGAAGTGGGTTCAGGTACATTTTCCCGAATCCGTTTTCCCGACAGGACATTTTCCCGACAAGAAATTGTCCCGACATCCTTTTTCCCGTCACCTGTAATCCCGACATCGTTTTCCCAACTAACTTTTTCCCGACAAGTCACATATCCCGACACAAAAATTTCACAATTACCGAACCTAACCTTTTTTTTTCTTCTTCTTCTTGTCTGCCCGGGTTGATCGAAAGACCATACCACAGGGCCTCAACTTCTCCTCCCACTATTGGAGCGGGGCTCTGATGAAGGGCATGCATTTTAATGATACCTCATGTCACCTTATTAACCTGACCTAGCCCAACCCTCCCTGCATCATTCTTACTACTGGTACTATTCGACTGGTTTTAAATATAGTAAGAGGACGACGAAGAGCTGTGCTGCCTCGCTACGCGCCCATTATATGGAATCAATATGACGCCGTGTTAGCCAACTCTCGCAAAACGAATAATGTGAGTGACGGTTGACATAACCGGTTCAGGGTGATGATAGGAAAACATCACCCTGACTTGACCCTGACTTGTATTCCGCCCTCGTTGAGCTTAAAAAAGAATAGGGCAACACGGAGACCTGTCTCGCCGAATTAAGTCTTGAGAGGGGGGTTAAGAATTCACCAGGAAAAAAGTTGCTTAATCTGCAAGATCGTACCTAATTTACACCATAGTGTTGGATTTCGATGACCATGTCGCTGACTCCACCGAATTAGACTATCTACGTTTACTGGCAGACACCATTTTGTTATCTTGAATTTTGTAATATTTAGTTTTACTGTATACTGTATTTCGATGAGTATTTTATAATAAATGATTTAGAGAAAAAAAAAGTGTCGGGATTTGAACTGTCGGGATTACAGGTGACAGGAAAAAGGATTCGGGAAAAAAGATTTCGGGGCAATTTCTTGTCGGGAAAACGGATTCGGGAAAACGGGCCTTTACCGGCGAAGTGACCGCGTGATTTTTAGTCACTCAGCATTCATGGCAGATTAGCTGAAGTAGTTTGCCATCTCACCAATCCTTCAAAATAATGTACATGGACGAGTTGTACTGTTCCTGGGAACTGACTGGAAACTGCAGAGCACACTACCAACTCACCATTTTCTTTCCAAATAACTCTTCCTGCAGCAATGTGTAAAATCAGTATTGTTAATTATTTCTGTCTACCGTCTCAGTCTGTTTCTTTACGAACCTACTTTCTTCTATCTGTAAGGTTTTTTCCTTCCCCTATAAAATTCGTTGTACTTAGCATATCTTGATACGTACATCTTATAAAGATGATTTCTGTACTACAAAAATTCAAATGTCCTGGAATTTTTTCTTAGATTCCTCATAGTTTATGGAATACCATAGTATACAAAATAATAAATGACCAACTACAGTAGATGTCGACGGAATAAAGTTATTTACGGTAGTAAAATTCTCAAACATTACCCAATACTGGATTCATTACAATAAAAACCAAAATCACACGCATTGAAAATGTATGCATCTTGATACTTTTTAGGTTCACACTTCGTATTTTCATTTCCACAGAACTGCAGAGAAACGATCACCTAAATCTAATGACTTGTATTCGACGGCAATCTTCAAAGTTATAACATATTTTGGTGCATGACTCAAATGCTACCGAAGAATGTAAATTTCTAAATAATGTTTCTATAACAGGCTGAGGTAAGATTACGTTATGCACACACAAATGTTGTTTCTTTATCTTCATTTATATTTTAAAAGTTTGTTTTGCGACAGATGGTACCGAAGCCGTAAATATGTCATACTAGTATTTTTCAACGTTGTTTATACATTATAAATTCCTAATGTTTGCTTTATAACAGACCATATTGAAGTCTTTAACGTCATACTAGTATTTTATAGCTTTCAAAAATCACAAACTGCTTGCTAGGTAGTTGGTGGCAGTTGGAACCCTGAACCATTGTTGTCACACAAGTAGGGGAAATTGGGTCAAAATTTTTCTGGGGTCAAAATTAATATTTATGTTTCATTTAATTTTTAAATTTTTGTAAAATCGAAGCTAAGATTTATTCTGTAGCATGGGAAAATGAAGGGCTAATTTTTCGAATTAAAGGTCTCGAGCTTGAAGATCGGTATCTGAAGGAACGGTCGTTTTCGCGTATCACGGTACATGCAATCGCACATTTTCAACATATACAGTGGGTCAAAAAAGTATTTGCACCCCTCAAGAAAAGGATGCAGGACTGCACGGGAACAACTTAGGATCCGGAAACATTCATTAAACATAAGTAAACGAAAAAAGAAAGTGGATGAAAATATTTTATTCCGAAAGAAACAAATCACAGCCTCGAATTAGAGAAAAAAAAGGAAAATGTAACCTCAAAAAAGTATCTGCACACCTGCAGAATATATAACGGGAAAACATAAAAATAAACTAACATCACTTCAAAAAACAGGAGATTAATATTTGGTATGCATTCCTTTTGCATCTCAGACGTCGCGGCATTGACTCAACTAAATTTGCTGTTACCCGGGGATAAACGTCTGACCACGCCGCTTGGAGGGCTGTTTTCAGATCTCCTCTGTTGGATATTCCTTCGCTTCTAGTAAACTCCATAAATTTTCGATTACATTCAAATCTGCCAATTGTGGTGGGGTAAACAGCCGACGAGGTGTGATACAGAGCAGCCATTCACGGGTTTTTAGTGCAGCATGCTTGGGATCATTGTCGTGTTGAAAAATAAAGGACTCCTCCAACCCTACTTTGCGGGCGCTGCTCTTCAAATTTTTGCGCAATATGCCTATATACATTAGGGTGTCTCTTACGTTACTAGTTCTCGTCAACTGATTAGGGTCGCACTGAAACTTGTTCCAATGGACGGGTCCATGTCCACGGCCCCCCCCCATTCGAATTTTGGCTTGAAACCATGTCAATCGTTTGTGCATCGTTTGTGCAGAAATGTGCAACACACCCCACCGTTTGTGCACACCCCCACCCCCTGTCACAAGCAAAGTAAAGTCAGCTTATTTGATTCATTGCATCACTTTTGAGTGAAATCTCGAATAATAGCAATTTTGTGGCTCAATGAACTCTAATCCTCTCTGTTGATGCTCCATGCCTTGAAACAGTGACAAGTGGGGTCCGTTTCGCTCAAATGCTCCCCCCCCCCTCTCCCCAAGGTAAAATTGCGAAAGCAAAACATGTCATAAGTTAGTGCAATTTTGTACCACCTTTTTCGAGTATTCTATTCGCTTCTTTCACTGTAATTAAAAAAAGAAACCAGTTTCGAGATGCATCAAAAATGGTACAGAAAATTTTGTACCTATTTTTCTAGTACCCTAAATCACGAATTTTGGACTATCACCTTTTCAAAATATTGGCAAATGGAGGAGCCCCTGCCATACCATCCCACACCATTATTTGAGACATTTGGCATCCGGAATGATCCGGAAATTTTTTGCCTATGTAGTATCATTTTGAACCTTCTTTCTTGAATAAATAAAATCAACAATTATTCAGTAATAAAATCAAATTTGTAAAACAAATGTATTGTAGTAAGTTGCAGACGAATGTTAAAGTTAGTATGTACATGTAACAAGCGGTGTACCTGAAGAGTCCGTCTAAAGACCTATCCTCTTTAACGTAGCTATGCGGCAAATCGCTGCATGATAATTAAGAAATACTTACAGCTATGCTAATGATATAATTTTATGGTAATGGGAATAAGCTCCGCAGAAAATGTGAATATTATGAAAAAATATACATCGAATCTTCAAAAATCGGTCGTTCGTTAGAACTATGCAACCATACAGAATGATAACACATTCAGCGTACCTGGATGAAGTTTCGGCCCAGTACCTGTGTTACCTACCAAGAACTAGGTAGGTGGCGTTGTTAGGAACGTGGAGTTATTCGAGGCAGGTATCTTAATTATTCTTTAACACTTCCGAGGAGTGATTGTTATATCAAACACTTTTCAAGTACCTACATTCTAAGATCTCATGACTTTAACTTAATGAAAAGAGACGCACAAAGGGAAGTAAAAATCAAGTGGTAGGGAAGGGTAATGGGGGAGTGAATGGAAATAGGTAACGGTCCAGTGCAGCAGATGCAGCCGCTTGTTTCACTTTGAACAAATTTTAAGTTGTAAGTGATTCCTAGTCTGTTTGCATCAGGTCAAGTTGTTTTTAAATTTCTATTCAGCTGTACTTTACACGTTCCTGTTGAAAATGGAAAAATTGTTTTTTCAACTTTTGTACCTTTTCTTGGATCGTATCACGCGTAGCCGAATACATTTAAGGAGTGAACGTAAGTGACCAAACAGATTTGGCTCTTCTCAGCGAACGAAGCTCGCAAGCCACGGCCATCGTACTCCGGGGTGTTACCAACTCGCGTTCTCCAATTACCCGCGCACTCAATTTTCCCCCATACATTGTCTCAATTCTGGCGGTAAATGATTACACCGGAAGATATACTCGGATTAAAATCTCTCTCTCTTTCTCACAAATCTACGAGTCGAGAGATAATTTGGATACACGCACTTCGGCAGCGGATAAGTATTAGCCTTCGAATTCATTCGAGTGGTAAGCAAGAGCCGCGCGATTTTACGATTGCGAATGTCAGACCAGCACGTTTGACGACGTTTCCCCCGAAATAGATAACATTTGTTGCGAAAAAGCAAATGCTCTCGAATTTCCATAAAACAACACCGTCTTATATTTCGACGAAATAATTTGCATTTTACCACAAATTGAAAATATCCGTTTCGGGGGCGAATGAATCGAAGCAGCCGTCTTACATTCGGATTCGGAAAAGGCGTTTCTTGATTTCTGTTGTTTTTTTTTTCTTCGCCAAAATTCGAGTAACAACGCGCTGTGTTCGGATCTGAATTACGATTTGTAAGATTGTACGTCCGTAATCGTTAGGTCGAGCTTAGGATTATCACTATGGAGAATTTACACAAAAAGCCAGGGCTGGCCATGGCTAAATTTTTGCCCCAAGCCACTTTTGATGTGTTCTAGTGGTGAATTGAGGCATTGGGTAGAGGAGGGGCATACTTCCTCCGGCGTCTTGATATCACATTTGAATGTGGAAGAACAAATGTCGAACAAATTACGAAGTAGTAATGAACAAGTTTAAATAAATCCTCATAAGATTTAAGCAGTTCTGACCAGATGGAACTGAGGGAACGTAGGGGTGCCTCTGAATCATGTTTAAAAAATCTCTCGGTAAATTGCCAAATCAACAGACAATAAAAATTGAGAAAACAAATACCATTCTTTTGTTTGTATCCACTGAAATATGTTGTATTAGTCTATGTATTCTTTCTGTCTACCCTCGCCCCCCTTCAAAAACATTGTGAGCTACATAAACCAAACAGTTGTCAAGCAAAATACAGACGTGCGAATTCCTTCCCAACCTTGTCGAGAGGGGGAGGGGGAGAAAGGGGGTAAATACCCCGGGCCCGGACTTGTAGGGGGGCCAGATATTTTTAAAAAGCCTGAATTTCAACGCTTACGGTTACATCATACTGTACATCGAATCAGCAATCACTCCTTACACTATGAAAGGAAACCTCTTATCCCGTATAGCTTATAATTTTTTCCCATCTGACAAAAGAACAAAATGAACTGAAAGGAGAGGGGGGCCGTTGAAATGCCCCCAGACCCTCTTTTTTTCTCTACCGTGCTGTTCCTTCCATAAAACACAACATTAATCATAACCTCCTTAAGGTAATGCCCCAAGCCAAGAAGTAGGTGCCGTGGGGCATGTAGTCCAGAAAATCCATCACCAAAAACTCCTCTAAGAATGAGGGAACTTAAAAAATTGAAATATATTGACTTAGGTACCCTTTGGTTTAACTGCCAAGGCCTAGCAGGGGAGGAAAGAATAACAGAGCTAGAAAATGCTGTACCTACTTATTTAAAATAAACTATGAGTATAACGTAATAGGACTAAGAACGATAAAAAGAAAAGGTGATCTATTCAGAAGAAAAAACGGCAACCTGGTCTATTACTTTGATCAATTCAAAAAAGAAGGCAAACTTTACTGGATAATTCCGTATTGCATCGATAATTCTGTTAATTACCTATTTTTTTCCTTAATTTGGCGCGTCTTTTCAATAGCAAAATTTGCTTTTCAAGCTTCAAATAAATTTTATTTTAGAAGGTTCATTTTGCTCCTCCTTTCACAAAGTCACGGGTGCTTTTACATTTTCAAATTAGCGTTGTTGTATTTAATAGCGTATATAATATTTTTTCCCACCTCCCCCCCCCTTATCATAAAGTTTCACAATTTTCAGGTTCGAATGGAACTAATATTAAAATCGTATTCAGTGACCACGAAAACCTATGAAACGATATCCATAAAGTATTTAATGATAAACTGACTTTCCCCTCCTCCTCTCCCCATAATCTTCTAAGTACCAAAACTTTCGAGGATGGCATTACTGACATTAACATCGAATTTAGCAACCCTAGTAAGACTTTCGAAAAACATCCATGTAGCATTTTATGAAAAATCTGAGTCCCCGCCCTTTTTCAGACGCCAGTTAAGGTCAAATGGTTATCAGAAGTGAGTTCAGCGACATGTGAAACCAATGAAATAACATCTACGTTGTATTTCATGAAAGTGTTTAGCTACTGCTTTCTTCCAAGTACCACAATTTTGAGTTTATAGCCAACAATCACCGAAATCCAATTCCGCGACCTTGAAAACTTCACAGCCGATATCTCGATTCGGTGATTGAAGCCAGTGAAAGGTACAAAATGTTGTAATAAAAAAAGTCATTTACGATTATGAAAAATGTAGAAAAATATTAAGTCCAAAATGTGGTATCTCAGGGAATGGAGAGGCAGGAAGAAAAAAATTCCAGGGGGTTGGTAGATAAGGATGTACAGAAACGAATCCGGGAAAGATTTGCACCACATGCTCGATTCCCTGAAAAAATTGAAAAAGAAGATACGTATGACCCACTGGCAGGGACGTTCCGATGGGAGGGGGAGGAGGCAACTTCTCCCCCCCCCCCCGGTAGAAACTTTTTACTCAGCAGTTGGGAAAATTTACCATTTCAGTCAGGCAAGTTGTGAAAAAACCAACAAATTGAAAGGTTTTTTTTTAAGCTTTGATACTTGCTGGGAATTGAGTTGAGAAATTAGGAACAAAGGTGGGTACGTTCACTTGTGAACGTCGTTCAGTTCGTGAACTCATTCACATTTTTGACGAACGAGAACGATATTTTTAAGAATAAACTTGAACGTGAACGTGAAGGAAATTTCTGACGAACGTGAACGAGATTTCTTTCCTTTCTGAGGAAATGAGGGCGAGATGCAAGAGGCTACATGTAGCTACTGACGTTGACGTTTACTCTTTTGGTAGGGTGTAGTATCAGTAAACGTCAAGGCAGTGGCGGATTGGCCCGGGCCGGAGGGTCGCTATCCCGACCTGGGCCCCAGCCCTTACGGGCCCTCATGAAAAAAAAATTAAATTTTCAAAAATAAGAAAATCTGAATCATTTAAAAAATTCAGTATATCAAATATCTGATTTTAATTTTCTGTGAAGAGTTATTATGCTTCTTGTTCTTGTATGGTTTTATTATTTTTTACCATGCTCCCTCTTCCACTCATGATTTTTGGAAGAACTAATGCAGCACGTACACTTTCTGAGCAGTGTCTTGGGTCTCAACATCTTGAAAAAGCCAGGGGCATGTGAGTCCCAAGCCTATAAACAGAGTGAATTTTGAAATGAGTTAACTGGACGAATGAGAAGGTTTTGGTTTCTCTATTGAAAATCATTAGAAGAATTTTCTTCCCATTTTTCCCTGTTTCCAATTATAATATTCTAATGGTGCTGTACATCCCCCTTCACGAATTAGCTTACTGTAATTTTATCTGTTTTGTTTGGTTTAGTTTTGTTGCCGCAATTTTGAAAAAATTTTGCAGTGTTGCTGCAGAAAGTTTCTACCAAGAGTAATGTAAGGTAAATACTATGGGCGAACATGATTAAAAGCCAAAAAATGATGATTCCCTCTTGATGGAACTAGAGAAGAAGGATTCAGGGGGCTGAGCCCCACATGCAAAATTAGCCCCCCCCCCCTACAGTAATAATTATCTAGTTCCGTGTATGTGATTCACCTCAAAATATTGAAGTGACTGAATAAAAAAGAATTACAAAAATTTTAATATTTTAGATTAACTGTGGCAAGAGCATAACGTAAGACATCAGAAATGCTATCTTTTGATAACTTTTGTCTTTATAACTGCAAAATAGACTAGCTACTTACAGCTGGCTGGAACTTGGGTCTAGGAATAACTTTTCGTATTAGCAAGGATAGGCGCGTTGTGAAATCAAGACTAAAATAAAGAATACCACGAAACTTAGAAAGGATGTGAACGCCGTTCACTCGTTCACAAACAGCAAAAGAACGTGAACGTGAACGAGCAAACTTTTAGGTGAACGTGAACGATTCTTAAAGTTTGTGAACTTACCCACCTCTGGTAAGGAAAACCCAATAATTCAAACGGTTTTTCTTCTTTTGCTTTGATACTTGGGAATTTTGAGTTGAGTCAATTAGAAAAATCCAATAAGTCAAAAGGTTTTTTTATTTTTGCCTGATACTTTGGAATTCTGACTTGAATCAGTTGGAACTTTCACAATTTTTACCCCCCCCCCAAGAAAAATTTGGGGGAACTCGACATTTCTTAGAATATTCCTTAGGGTTCTACCTACGAATGAACCGAAAATGGCGCCCTTGTGTTGAAAAATGCAGGGCACGTTCCATATTAGCTAACTAGCATCAGTCCATTGTATTGCTGATTGCTCTAGGATTGATATGAATGAAACTGTCACTGTCTTTCATGCAAGCAATATCCGTTCTTTTTCCTCAATTCCCTCGTTATGCCCGATACATGTGATGGGAAAATAACAAGGGGGTGCGGCACCCCTTTCACCCATTTTCATTTGGCCAGCCCACTTCTCCAGACCTCCATGCAAAAGTTAATGTAGAGATATCGTTCGAGTTCTGGGCGAGTCGACTTTTACATATAAAATTTTGCTGGTCCTGCACCGCAAACCACGCGCGTATTTTCCACATCGGCCGGGCCGGGTTCGTGCCCGCTGCGGTAGCAGGCCGTAAGTACCTTTTTAAAGTAGCCACATCGATACGCCGTAAATCAAGCAAATATCAAATTAATTTATTATAATTGGCTTCCCACTCGTAGCAGATAAAACTATCGGCGCCATAATTCAAGGAGCGCTCTCTGCTGGTTTTGAAAGAGCTCTTATCCGTACACGTTTTTCGAAATTCGAATGAACGGAAGTGGCGTAGCGAAGTTCAATAATGAGGATGCTTGTTAGCCGAGCCGGCATGTATAGTGAAGGGTGCCTTAATGAAGCCTCCGCATCCTAACCGCCTCAGCAGCTCATCAAACTTACATATACAAGAGGGTAGGGTCGGGTTGGGCTGGGCCGTGCGGTATCGCGCCGGGTGTACATGTGCGCTAAAGCGCATAGGTACATTATTTTTTCAAGAAGTCCGTTTTTCAATTTATTTCAATTCAGCGCAGACACGGAGTTAAGCCATCGCATGTTTCGCAAATCGCGGTCGCGGCCGCCGCGCCGTATTATAATTTATGGCAGCGGCGCGGCGGTTATAATTCATCGTTTCGGGGCCTCGATGGAAAATAATGAAGCCAGTTCGAGGCTTAATTATTCGGTGACGCGGACGTCAGTCGCACTATACCTTGTATTCGCAATCGATTTACTTTTTGTCCGCCTTTTAAGGTAAATTCGCCTCAAATCAGCACAGTAGTGAGGCTGCGGGAAGAGGAAAGGTTTGAGTAGAAAAGAAATAGAGGTACAACAAGTATTACATGCCAACTGTACCTGCTGGAGTGACGATCCTCAACGAGTCTACGAGTTTGTATAGGGTCTCAACGAATTTTAGAAGTCTTAATCTAAAATTAGTCTCAAAAAGCCGATACACAAATGAACCTACTAAGGTGACGAACCTCAGCAAGTCTATCGAGTTTGCATCAACGAATTGTAAACATCTCAACCTAGAGGTAGTCTCAATGAGCCTGTACACAAATCAATCTACTTAGTGACAAACGTCAACGAGTTCTCAGAAGCATTGACGAGTTGGTATGGTGTCTCGACGAATTTCAAAAGTCTCAACCTAGAGTTTGTATCAAGAAGCCGGGACACAAATAGTTGATATATACTTATCTTACGCTGTGTGCTAGTGATTCTTAATTTCTTTGGCTCGTGTATCCTACTTTTGAAACATTTTTTCCCGCCTTCCACTCGCTTTTAATGTGATTCTGTTTCAGGTACCGTATCCGATGCCGGACTTTGGCGGTCGTGGTTCCTGGACAAGGTTAGTCGGTGTAGTTTGCCGTTGCTGACGTTCAGTAAGCTGTCCACAACGTGCACACGACAGTATCAATCGTTCAAATCGGGTGGTAACACGCCCTGCGATTGTGATGCCTTGTTCGTTCGAACTGGCGGGGTTACCGAACGCACCTGAATTATGTAGTCGGGAGTTCGTTATCTGACGCGTTCCGATGTAGACGTACAGTTATTTAATTCTCGTACAAAGGATTGTGATTGCCGATACGAGTGTATATTCGAGTTCAAACGTGAACAACGGAAAAGTGCAAAGGTGATTAAAGTAGTAACATACACATACGAACGACAAAACGTAAGTGTAAACCTTATAATATCGTATATAAAATCGAGAGTGGAAGTCTGCGCCACACTGTGTATACCACCATGAACGAAGCAATGAAGAAGGCGTTTGAGAAACTAACCGAAGAAATCCGCGGAATTAAAGCGACCTGCGAAGAAATTGGTACTGTAAGGACGATTTGCGAAGAGACGAGAGTAATCACTGAGGGAATGTCTGAGGACGTCGAATTCCTCAAGCAGGAGAATAAAAATAACAAAACTGACATAGCTCAGCTTTATGGCGAGAATTGTGAACTGAAAGCAAGATTAAATGCCCTCGAACAATACGGCATGAAAAGTAACCTAATCGTACACGGCATACCGTTTAACCCTTAACTTAGCAATGTTAACCGCAGTTAACATTCACTTTAAAAATTCACCAAAAATCACTGAATTGAAATATCTCGACAAATCCAGCAAGGTTAACTTCAGTTAACATTTCTCTATCTAACGATACCAAATACGACCTCTTTCCGAAGTTTTATGAACCACCACGAGCGATGAAATCACACGTACTTGCAGAATTTTGCTTTTTCAGAAAAAAAGCAAGACTTGGACTTACATTTTTTCAATTTATGAATGACCCATTTAGTATTTTGGCATAAAAATTGGGGGAAATGAAGAAGAAGGTTTCCTGAATCGATCGCTGTATTTAATATTCTGAAATATTAATTTTTACTACTTTTAATGGGTATTTGAAAACAACGTTAACTACAGTTAACATTGCCAAGACGCGGTGAAAATTCAATGTTAACTGGGGTTAACATTGCAAAGATATTGCTAAGCATCAAGAAATAGCGGGCCAGTAAATTTTCACAAAATATGAATGATCAAAACAAAAATATTCGATTCCTTATCACTGTTTCTGTATCACCTGTTACTGTCAGTGATTTGCATGTGTGTTCAATAGTTTAGTGATGATTCAAAATTTTTGTCCGCGCTGGAATTTCGGGTTTGGTATACGATTTTATCATCTATTGTGGAGAACCGACTTTTCAATTTCTTCAGTTTCCCGATGATGAATTGCACTTTGGGCTCGGCGCACGGGTCGTTCTCAGATTATCACAGTCAATTCCAGAGAAACCTTTGTCTGTGATCTTCTTCGATAACTTTTTTACAACACCAGAACTGATCTTTCACTTACGAAACCGATATGGAAGTTTGTCTCTTGGTACTGTCCGAGAAAATCGGTGCAAAACTGGTATTTTGTCAGACAAGGCTCTCTTGAAGAAAGGACGCAGGTCATTCGATTTCAAGAGCGACAACGTACGCAAAATAACCATTGTGAAATGGGCGGATAACAAAGCTGTGACTCTGTTGAGTTCGTACGTTGGTCATGAACCAGTTGATTGCATCAAGAGGTACGACAAGAAAACCAAGACGAAGGAGAACGTAACCTGCCCCCAAATTGTAAAGCATTACAATGCTCACATGGGCGGTGTCGATTTAGCAGACATGTTGGTAGCCTTATATCGAACAGATTTCAAAACGCACCGAATTATATGGCGATCTTCTCTCAGCTGCTAGATATTTCTGTCAATAATGCCTGGCTCCTCTATCGCCGTGAGTTTGTTCCTTCCACCGGTAATGTGAAACCTTGGTCTCTAAAACAATTCCGAATCCGCATCGCTCTCTCGTTCTTCTTCAGAAGTAAGCAAGGAAGGCCCTCAAGTATGAATGCTCCTGCACCTGGACACGTGATCAAGAAAAGACAAATGCGCACTGCACGACCAACAGACGATGTCCGTCTCGATGAAATGAACCATTTCCCGTTTTTTTCTAAAAAAAAAACCGCTGTAAACATTATACTAAGGGGATAACAACGGTGTTTTGCAGCAAGTGTAGATTAAATTTGTGCTTTACCCCAAAATCTAATTGTTTTGTGGATTATCATGTAAATAAAAACTAGTTTTTGCGGTCATTATCCTTTTCCTATACAGGTAGGGTGAGTACGAGTTACAAAAAAAAAAGTTCTGTTGGTTATTTTACTAATTATTAACCCTCTCGTCCTGGAGGAATAACCTATTCATACTACTGGAGTTGTAAAGAGCTGATAACAGTCACTTTTCAAGACAGTCAACGAACCTGGTAATGTTAACTACAGTTAACATTGAATTTCTACTGCATCATATTTAGTTTTTAATAGTTCTTGGCAACGTGAACTACAGTTAACATTTGCTAAATCAGCCCCTTGGGGTAATCAATTTTTTTTTGGAACGTGGAATGAATTATTATGATACTAAACAACAAAAAAAGCGCATTGAAAAAAATCTAAGACCCTCCATAGAGTTTTGCCAATTTAAGGGTTAAAGACGGCGAGAACCTCAGAGAGGCGATAAAGGTGATAGCCGAAAAACTGGCGATCGAAGCAAAAGAGGGAGACATTGCGGCCGTGCATCGCCTGCCAACTAAGAAAAACAAAGATAGGCCACCGATCATAATACGTTTCAACAACTTGGATACGCGTAATCAGATGATAGCCAAGGCGAAAACAGTTCGGCCAGAAGGGAAATTGTTCGGATTCGAACCGTCGCACCCAATTTATGTAGACGAGCACTGGTCCAACGAAACACGAAAGCTGTGGATGGAAGCAAAAAGTTTGCAGGAAAAAGGACTAGTGTACGTAATCTCGTGCCGAGATGGAAAGGTCAGAATCAAGAGGACTGAAGCGAGCCAGGCGGAAAGAATCCATAGCAGAGAACAGTTAATGAAATACGGAAGATCGGCAGAAAATCATCGCCCAAACAACAATCACAACAGTATGGAGAACGGAACGCCGAACCGAAATAAAAGGAACATCGAAGATCGCAGCCCAAACAAATATGAACAAAACGGAAACGCGAATGAGAAATGGGAATTACCTATACTATAGTGGTGAAACCAAGGGATACAAAGGTGTAGGCTTCTACATCAAAGAGAGGATATGGAAAAGAATCAAAGAAATAAAACAAGTAAACGAAAGAATATGCGTGCTGAAGGCTGAAATAGACAGAAAGAACCTTATGACAATAATACAAATATACGCCCCAATTCTGAATGCAGAGAAGGATGAAATAAGAGAATTCTACGAAACACTTCAGGAGACTATCGAAAAGGAGAGGGAAAATTACACGGTGATAATGGGAGACTGGAACGGAATAGTAGGGAAAAGCGAACAAACAGCAAATGTAGGAAGACATGGGTTGGGAAAGAGAAACCAAAATGGGGAAAGAATGATCGAATTTGCACAAAGGAACAACCTAAAAATAACTGGAACATTTTATAAAAAAAGGGAAACACGGAAATGGACATGGATTTCTCCCAACGGAAAAGTGAAAAACGAAATCGATCATATACTAATAAACGACATAACGATAGTGAAAAATGCGGAAGTGTTATCAAGGTTCGAATTCTCCTCTGATAACAGAATTGGAAGATATCGCCTACAAATTCCGAGAAGAATAAAATATAGAAATGGAAAAAAAAGAATAGGAACTAAAAAAGTGGTGATACCTATCCACAAGATAGAAAAAGCAGAGAAATTTCTGGAAGAGAAACTAAAGATAATAGAAGAGAGCGATCAGGAAATGGAGGTACAGGAAATATACGAGGTAATAGAGAGATCGATCAAGGAAACGGAAATGAAATATGGTAAAGAAAAGGAAAGAGAATCTACGGATGACCAGCTAAAAAAGAAAACGAAAGAACTGACCGCAAAGAGAGAACAATGGAGAAGGATAGACAACCCGACCCCGAGACAGAAAATTGGGTTAGCAGAATTGCAAAAATTGGTAAGAAAAGAAATCAAAAACGGCTGTAGAGAATATGAGGCAAAACTGGTGGAAAAAATCATAGAGGAAACATGGTCGACACGTAGGATGAAAAAGGAAATAGCGAAAGGCACGAGACTAATGACTGGGATACAGAACAAAGAAGGGAAAATAACAACAGGGAGAAAAGAAATTATGAAAGTGATTACTGAATTCTTCAGACAGCTATATGATGACGAAAATGAACAACAAAACAGTACCTTAAGAGAAACAATAGATAAAGAGGAGACACCAATGGGAATAAATCATACAAAAGAACCAATACCACCATTCACGAAAAATGAAATACAAAAAGCAATAAAATCGCTGAGGGTAGGTAAGTCACCAGGGCCAGACAGTATTGATAACGCATTCCTCAAAACATTTCAAGAAAAGCTAACGACACCATTAACCAAACTATTAAACAAAATTATGTACACCGAAAAAACTCCGGAACAATGGAGCGTCGCGGAACTCCGTCTACTGCACAAAAAAGGGGAAAAAAGTGACCTCGATAATTATAGGCCCATAAGTCTGACATCAAATGTAGGAAAGATAGCAATGAAAGTAATCAAAGAAAGAATAAGTAGTCGATTGGACGAGAGCCAGAGCCCGGAACAGGCAGGTTTCCGTAGGGGATTTTCCACCATAGACCATATACTCACAATGAATCAGATAATAGAAAAAGCGAAGGAATATAAAATAGAAATACACTGTATTTTCGTAGACTTTCGGAAAGCGTTTGACTCAATTAAGCACAACAGAATATGGGAGGCACTCAAAAATCAGGGAATAGAAACGAAAATAATCAAAATCATACAAGATGTATACAAAGACGGTAAAGCTTACGTAAGAACAGACAGAAGAGGACCAACATTTCCAGTCAAAAAAGGAGTGAAACAGGGAGACCCACTGTCTTCCAACCTGTTTAACGCCGTACTAGAAGAGGTATTTAAGCAATTGGATTGAAAAGAAAGGGGGTTAAAAATAGACGGGAAATGGCTTAATAACCTAAGATTTGCGGACGACATAATACTAATAAGCGAAAAAAAGAAGACGTCGAAAAAATGTTACAGGAGCTAACCGAAGCAAGCGGAAGGGCGGGATTGTTGATTAATGTGAACAAAACAAAATACATGAGTAACTCCAATAGAGGCAACGTCTATGCAAACAACGAAAAGATAGAAAAAGTAGACGAATACACATATCTGGGGCAAATACTATCCTTCAAAAATCGAACGTATAAGGAGATAGCAGCTAGGAAGCGAAAGGCATGGGCGGGGTTCTGGGCGCTCAAACAAATATTCAAAAGCGAAATGAGTACCCCATCTAAAATGAAAATTCTAGAAACAAATATAATGCCAATATTAACATACAGTGCACAAACATGGTCACTAACCAAAGAGCAAATGGAAAGTATAAGAAAGACCCAAAGGGCAATGGAGAGAAGTATTATGAAAATAAGAATCAAAGACAAAATAAGAAACAAAACAATAAGAGAAGAAACAAATGCGATCGACGTGGGGTATCGAGTTAAGAAGCTAAAGTACCTGGAGACCATTCGACAGGAAAAGAGCGAAAGGAAGGCCAACGATCAGATGGAGAGATGAATTAGTGAAAAACCTGGGGATAGGATGGGGGAGATTCACCGAAGAGAGGGAAAAATAGCACGAAATCGGGGAGGCGTATGCCCGGATGTAACAAACGAAAAAGTAAAATGTACAAGAAACGGTAATAAACGCTAATTATTATTATTATTATTATTATTATTATTATTATAATACTGTAGTCACTACGTTCGCTAAGATGTTAGTGGAATATTCGAATATCACCAGCTTCCCGGCGTTAGTGGGACTCAAACCCGAGACGCAATGATTATGAAGCGAACAAAGTTACCACTCGACCACACAGCGAATCTTAATGTGATTAACAAACAAAAAATTACTGATATAATAATCAAAATTTTTATAGGAGAATATACTCGAGGAAAGGAAACTACAGCCCTCTGATATCAGAAAAACCTTATTAACCAACCTAAAATCTTCAAATTCTGTGAAATTAGACGGTATTTCAAATCGGGTTCTGAAATACTGTGAGCACATTCTACCAACCTTACTCAAAATATTTAACAAGTCTTTAACAGAGGGTACTGCGAAGGCTAGCACATGTTCTCACCTTCCGACCGTTTCACGAAATCCGGTTTCCTCGTCATCCTTTAAAAACTGGTATACTACGGCCCATCTTATGCACATGACATCCATCGTCCTTTCTCCTCTTTTATTCCAACTGACCGTCCTTTAACCTTTTTTTTAATCGTGTCTTCCTCTCGCTCTGATGCCTCTCGCCCCAAGCCCACTGCTGCCAACTTCAAGATAAATACTGAGATCTCAGGATTTTGAAGTTTTTCTCAAGATCCCAAGAGTTTTCAAGAATTTACATAAATCTGAGTGAATATGCATTGCTTCTACAAATTTTTCAGTTCCAAAATTTGGAAACGGAAAACTTATCGCCATGCGGGAGTAATAGATTTGACACAGAATGGAAATTTAAAATACATCTGTGACCTGTTACAAGAAAAGGGCCATTCTCTCAGAACAATTCGATGCCACTAAGTTGACAGTATTCAAGAACAAACAGAAAGAAAGAAAGAAAAAAAAAGAAAGAAAAAAGGAAAATCTTTAGGATAGTCGACAGAATTGAAGGTAGAGGAAATAAAACAACAAATGTGATGAGTCAGTAGACATTTTATTCTTGAGCTACATAGAAAAGGCGAAAATTTTTGTCTCAAGATTTTTTACGAAGAATCTTGGGATTTTTCAACAGGCTTGGATAGCAGCACTGCCCGAAGCTAGTCGCGATATATTTTAGAAGTTTAGTTTTTTAGCGTAGAGTGGCCCTGTGTCATTCGATTCACGTTAGAAATATTATACTCTACATTCATAACTCGCTCTTCGTTTTTGACATTTTCATGATTTTACTTGAGCACACAAGGGGAAAAAAGCGTTACTTTGGAACGTGACGAAAATACCGTTACGGGCTAACTGGGCTGACTGACTGACTGACTTTTTTCTTATTGACATTTTCATATCTACTTTGGCATTCAAAAGGGAAAAGCGTTACATTTTGCGCGTTATGTTTCTGACTGACTGGCTAACTAGCTGACTGGCTAAATAACTGAATGACTGACCCCGCTGGTCAAGATTCACCAGCATTCTTCGAGAAAATCTCCTGACAATTTTTGAAGAATTTCATAGGAAATATTCGAAGAAAAACTCCGATGGTTTCTGATGAATTTCATTGAAAATCTTCTGGAAAAATGATCGATGATCTCAGAAGAATTTCATCGTAAATCTTCGGGGAAAATCTCGGATAATTTTAAGCAATTTCATTGTAAATCTTCGGAAAAGTTTTCAATAATTTTGGAAATCATGAGAAAAAATCTCCATTGTTTTCCAAAAAATTTCATAAAATTCTTCAAGAAAATTTACTGATAAATTTTAGAGAATTTTGTCGAAAGCACTCGGGAAATAACACCAAGAGTTTTGAAGAATTGTGCCAAAAATCTTCAAAAAATTCTTTCGATTATTTCCGAGCAATTTTATGAAAAATATTCGGGACGATTCCTTTGATTTTCAAAGGTTATTTCCGACGAACTTTATCGAAAATATTATGGGTAAATTCCCAATCACTTTCAGTGAATTTTATCGGACATCATTGAAAAACATCATCCGATGATTTCAGGAGAAATTTGTAGGAAATTTTAGAAAAACTCTGCAATTACTCCAAAGGATTTCAGCAGAAATCATTGAGAAGTACCTTCGATGATTCTTAAAGGTTTTCTTCAGAAAGAACTTTCTTGGAAAACATTGGAAATTTTATCCAAAAATTTTCGATGCAATTCGTTAAAAATTATCGGAAAATTTTCCCGAAGATTTTCAAGGAAACTCTTTGGAAAACACTGGTCTTTTTCCTGAATATTTCCGATGAAACTCTTCGGAAATCATCAAATTTTTTCTCCAAGATTTCTGATTAATTCCTGAGAAATCATTGGAGATTTTCCCGAACGTGTTTGACGAAAATATCTGAAAGCATCAAAATTTTTTCTAAAGATATCCTTCCAAAATCATCAGAGATACTTCTCGATGATTCTTGATAAAATTGTTTGGAATCATATTGGATATTTTTCCTAAAATTTCGGACAAAATTCGCCTGAAATCATTGGAGATAATTCTCAGTGATGTCCGACGAAATTCTTCAAAAATGATCGCAAATTTTTCCCGAGTCGGGGATTTTTCTCGAATATTTCCGATGAAATTCTTCGGAGATTTAGAAAATTTTTCCTGGAGATTCTTAATCAATTTCTTCAAAAGCAATCGGAGTTTTCCCCGAATATTGCCCATGAAATTCTTATCGAAGAGACCGCTCGCCTGGCGAAACAATGTGCACCTGGTTTCGCGAAAAACTAGTTTTGCTATGGCGGAAGGAAAAGGGATTAACTCTCTGTATGTAACAATGAATATTAAGACTATATTTTTCTTATAGATCCTGGACATTCCGGTGTCATATCCATAGGCGGAGATAGGGAGGGGCATAAGGGGGCTGGACCCCCCCCCCCCTACCAAACAAAATTGAATTAGTCCCCCAAATTATTTTTTGTATGTCCCATCATCAATTACATCGTAATTACTCAATTTTCAAGCTATGACCTCTATCAGTTTGACAGATTTTCTACTTTGCTCAGACTACTAAAACGGTCTCTTATTACAAAAAATTATTATGCCATAATGGATCGAAAACCGGGAGATCTATGACAATTCTGATCTAAAATCTGTGACAGTCAGCGGAATTTTGACTGCAATTAAGAAACATGATTTTATTGCTCATCTTATTATATTAACAAAAATTCTATCGGCTATAAACATGCTGAGTTTGAAATTCCAACAAGAGGATATGCCGTTAGGAAAAGCAGTTGAATTTATAAGAAGTACTCTACGTGTTCTGGAAGAAGATCGAAATACTGAAACACATTTCAATGAAATTTGGAAAGAAATTGGAAATCTCTGTGAAATTGCTGGAATTCAAGTAATAGTTCCTTCGGCATCAGAAGTCACTGGTTCCTCCAGTACTGAGACCCTCGAAAATCTCAAGTAAATTGGACGATTTTGTGGTAACTTCTGCACTTGGACAGAAATATGATATCACTGATGATAAAAAAATCATGCAGAATTAAAGTATACTACCAAATTTATGATAACGTCATCGGACAGTTCAAATCACGTTTTTCGGATGATAGTTTAGTAATAGCAAGGGCGATCGATTCTTTCTTGGATTTTAATTATAATGATGCTCTTCCTTTCATAAACCATTACAAATCGTCAGCTAACATCGTAATCAATGAAGACCTATTACAATCAGAATTGAAGATTTTAAAGAATGTGTACTCAAACCTTACTTCTAACAAAAAAGTTGATCCAGTTAAATTTATTTTTGAAAATAAAAAAATCGCACCAAACGCGTATATTCTTGCCAAAATATCTGCGAAATCTCTGCCTGTTTACTGAAAGAGCTACCGAAAAAAGGACTCGTTATGCTTACCTACCTCATTAACGCTGCTTTTAGAATTAGATATGTCCCGCAGGTATGGAAAAAAGCGGAGGTTATCATGATACCGAAGCCAGGGAAGTCACTAGAATCGGCTGCGTCTTATCGGCCTATTTCCCTACTACCAGTACTCTCAAAGCTATTTGAAAAACTCCTATATAGTCGACTGAAACCACTGCTCACTAAACAAAACCTAATTCCAGACGAGCAATAAGGATTAAGAGAAAAGCACTCAACCATTGACCAGGTCCATCGTCTTACATCTGTCATTAATGAAGCACTCGAACGAAAAGAATACTGCTGTGCTGTATTTTTAGACTCAGCCCAGGCCTTCGATCGTGTATGGCACCAAGGCCTACTCCATAAATTATATCATCACCTTCCTGAAGCATTCTACACTCTCTTACAATCATACCTTGACAGAAGACAATTCAGAGTTCGTCATTCTACTGCTACTACTGCCTGGTTCGATATACAAGCTGGAGTACCTCAGGGCAGTGTACTCGGACCTCTGCTGTATCTTGTCTATACACACGACATTTCTAAACTTCCTGATACCACTACGGCACTACTCGCGGACGACACAGCTGTTCTAGCCACTGATACAAGCGAAACCGTAGCTATATCGAAACTTCAGCATGCCCTTGATGCTGTGTCCAATTGGACACAAGATTGGAAAATTCGTCTCAATCCTGAGAAATCCATCCACGTCAACTTCACCCTGCGAGTGACTGCATTTCTCCCTGTCATTCTGGAAGGAAAAACAATTCCGCAACATGATTCCGCAAAGTACTTGGGAATGCACCAAAACAGTCGCCTGAATTGGAAAGTCCATGTCAAAATGAAGCGCCAACAAATGAAAGAGAGAAAATGCGCTCATTATACTGGCTTGTGGGCAGACACTCGTCACTCAACCTAGCATCCAAAAAACTGCTCTACCAGATGATAGTACGCCCTATATGGTCATATGGATGCCAGCTATGGGGCTGTGCCAGCGAAACCAACATCGACAATATTGAAGCTGGACAAAATATTGCTCTCCGCAACATAGTCAGCGCCTACAGGTACGAGAAAAATGTAGATATCAGACGCGACCTCAATATTCCAAGTGTGGCGGAAGTAATCTCAAAGTATTCAGCCAAACACGAGTCTCGTCTGCACAAGCACCCGAATTCTACAGTACTGGAGCTGCTCGACACCACCAATACCTCACGTCGACTCCATAGACATCACCCGATCGACCTGGTTACACGATTTCTATAAATTTTCTTTTTTTCTAATTTTCCCTATTTTCTTTAGTTGCCATTTCTCTATTACTTCACTGTCTTGTCTGTTTTGTTTTTGTTTTGTTATTACTGTTTCGCGAGTTTAACTTTCTTTTTTACGCTTAGAGAGTACCCTTTTTTTCTCTTTTCTATATTACCCCCCCCCTTATTTGTTATTACTTTGTTTATCTTTCTTTTTGATTGTTTATATTTATTGTTATTATTTATTTAATTATCTCTTTACTGTGATTAGCTAAGTCTCTGCCTGTGGGCATTTTTCTAGATCCCGTGATCTCGCTAATATTCAAAATTACCTTTTATTGCCTCATAAGACAGATTAACGCGTAAGAACTAAAAAAAAAAAAATATCCACTGTTCAAAAATCGATAAGGAATAAAACCGAATGCCAATGCATAAGACTTTTGAGACTCTGAAAGACACAAACCTCGAAGGTAGTAAGGTAGGACTAAAATAAATACGTGAAACGTTGTATCAGCCACGGCTGTCAGGAGAAAATCCGGGCCCGGGAGGGGAAGAAATACAATTTTTCTCAGGTCCTTCTAGGAAATTATAATTTTGTGCTGGAAGACTTAAAAGAAGATCAAACCGTGCAAGAAAAATCCGCGTCCCTAAAAAACTACAAATCCGGAGGGAACTATCCCTTTTCCTATCCTCTTGTGACAGCGATAAACACCCGAGTATGCTGAGCCGCTATTTTCATATTTCCAATCACCGCACAACCTCGATCTTCATCGTGAATCACATCGATGGTCGTCCGCGATGAGTTCGCTCGTCAATGAAAAACATACGGACAAAAATGGCGACTAAGTATACTCTGGTTTATAGTGGTCTACTCTCGTCAGGCCTCATATTGTCTTTTTAATATTGTACATGAGCCCTGTTTCTATGCAGTAAGATGATGTCTAGCTTTAAAAATCAAAATACATTACTCCTAATTAAAACAATGAATCAATCACCCGGTTACCATTTTATTTTTATTCAGTTAAGTATTTATAGAACTACATAGATGGCGTTCGTTTTTTAGGTTTCAGCTTTTGGCCAATTAATGAGCAACTGGCAGGATTTTGCCAACTGGCGGGAATTTTTGGGGGAGAGAGCCTCCTCCCCATCCCCCTTAGGTACGTACCTGATAGTGTTGCTTCTTACGTGTATTCGCGCAATTTTTCTGCCGATTTCACAGATCTGGCAGTTATTCGAAATTCAGCGAGACACGTGTACTAAATCCTTTAATCGAATGGCAAAGCGATGAAAATTACGTTATTTTCATGGCCTTGCTATTCGATTTCTCGACCAGATAATCGCTATCCTTGTTAATCCCCTTTTCGACGCTACTACGACGCCGGTGCACAATATAAAGATTCCAGATTGGGCTTTTAAAAAACACGTATGGACGACGTTCCATGCGACGGCAGCAGCAACGGCAGCGGGGGTGGAAAATAGATACGGCGAAATCCAGCAGCACATCAAGTCGCAGCGTTGTAGAGAGGGTTGTACGCGTAAACTCCATAAACTACCCTCGCTATCGAAAATTCCGAACCACTTGTCCACGTTACATTCCGACGCTAAGTCAGCACTATTAATCGCGCTGATAAAGAAACGCCTTTTCGAAGCAATTGCGATTCAAAGATAGACGTCGAGAGACAGAGAAGAAGCTTAAAAAGAAACGCTCGCCAATTGGTTTTACGCTGCTGGTCGTAAAAAGAAAAGGAGAAGGGAAAAAAAACGCAAACGATAAAAGCCAACAGTTAACAAGGAAAAGGAGGATTTTCGATATGTAAAGATCTTAACAGCATGACTTTCGATGTTTTGGCAGACTTGACGTTTTCTGTACAAATACTGTGTGCTGAAAAATTATCAGTTATTACTAAATGAAGTCTGATACATTACATAAAATACGTAGACTACTAGTCATGGCATGCAAGGAAATTTGAATTGGTTTGTACGGGTCCTCTAGGTACCTTACCAAGAGCCATATTGAATCCCATCTGTGCGAATTTTGAGAACTGGGGTCAAGCCTCTCGAATTAGTTTTCGGGGGTAGAGAAAATTCTGCATCAGGATATGATGTCTTGTGCAATTTTTCATAACTATCCCAGAAATGTAGTAAAAGGGTTGGCTCAAAGTACACCTCATTGCGACCCATTTATTTACCAGCTGATGTGGAATTTTACTTATTTTCCTCATTTTATTGAGTTGTGTGCAAGAGGACAGTGGGGTAAAAATTGTTTTGGCTATTTTTCTTATTTCATTTTGAGTTGTGTACAAAGCTGCAGTGAACACCGGAATCGAACAAAGTGGGGTCTGGTTGGCCGAATGGATAGCGTGTTAGTCTCGGAACCCGGAAGTCCCGGGTTCAAGACCACGTAGTAACTCGCCAGATATCGACCTATAGGCCGGTTTTTAGGCAAGAAGGGAAGAAGAGGGTTAAGACAGCCCTAACAGCCTCCCCGGCGTCTCTGAGGTAATGCTCGAAAGGGCGAGTTCCAGAGCTCGAGAGCAAATAAAAAATAACTAAATAAGGGGTCGAACGAAGACAGAGTTCAGGAGGGGCAGGAGAGTTAAGATTATCTTTTCGAGCAGGCTAACCACCACTACACCATGATGTCTTTCTGAAAGTCTTCGTATTCAAATAACTTGAAAAGACGAGCGGAGTATCGAAATAAATGCTACAGGAAAGTTCAAAACCGCGTATTCTTTAATTCGTGGAGAGAATCTCTTTCAGCACCGGAAGGGAAGAGTTCCAGTAGGATAAACGAAGACCAGAGGTATAGTATAGGGTAGAGGATGACCAATGCCCATAAATCTTCGAGTCGGCTTTTTTCAATAAATTGAGCCCTATTGTCGCCAATGGTATTTCGGACCATCAGTCTGTAAAACTTTTTTTTTTTGCCTTTTACACAAATTTTGCCCTTGACAATCTTCACCGCAGAATCTCCAAAGAAGAACTGTTCTACACAAGATCTCATGGATCATTTTTAATATACAAACAATACTTCTGAACTTTCAGCGAAAAATAACATGATTTAAGCTCTTGTTTGCTCTTGAACGAGTCTTGACAGCTGTTGTACACCTAAGATAATAGACTGACTGCTGGCGTCAATGTAATAATTTTCATACGCAATACTACGAGTGCACCGTAAGAGTATGGATACTTTGCCATTTTATATGTAGACAATATCGTTTGATGAAATCTGAAATTAAACTCAGTTTACTCAAGATTTCAGTCGTGAGACCAGTACCCCTCACCTTCAATTCGCCTCAATTGCGATGGCAATAGGAGTGATTTCAGCAGAAAATAAGCCGCTTCTAATTTTCAGGTTTGAAGCAAAATGAACATTCAGCGTATTCGCTCTGTCACGTACCATTTCACACGTAAATGATTTGAAGAGTCTGAGAGAGTCGTGAATATGTCTGGAAGAGTTCCTGAAACCCCCTTAGTCAGGCCTATAATAATCGTAAGAAAGTTCTGTGACGCCCCGAGTACGTAGTTGTAAGAGTTGAAAAGAGTCTGACGAACCTCAAAGAATCTTCAGTCTATCTGGATAAACGTTTAACAATTTTAAAAGCTTTCTAAAGGGCCTGAAGCAGTTTTAAAAGTATCCCAGCAAGTGATACATATAAATCTGCAAAATGCGGTTGAAATCTCATTACGTCCTGGAATAGTCTCAAAAAAGTCCGCAAGAGTGTTGATGAGTCATAAAAAGATGTCTGGAGTAAATTCTGGACTCTCGAGGTCTGCAACAGCACGGCAGAAATATTGAAGAAGTTTTAAAGAGTCTTAGATATACATATGTACGAGTCACCGTTCTATCTCTGATAGATCATTGACTCTTGCCTTTTTCTGCCCTGTCATATCGTGCATTATTTTCTTATCCACATTTCTCGCTCTCACCGGTTCAATCATGATTCAACCATCTTTGTGCTATCTGATTATCAACCTTGTATTATTCCCTCTCGATCGAGTCTTTTGAAGACAACATTTTCGAAGGTAGTTGCCGAACGTTGTTCATAGCTTTCGTTTAGTGTTTTCTCACTGCTTTCCTCCACCGCGAAAATAGCTTCGTTTTGAATTTATTTCTGTAAATTCCATAATTAAAATAAATTTATCGATCTATTTTCGCCTCTTTCTATTTTTGTGTTGAATCTTACAAATTCAAAACTTTTATTTTCGCATCGTTGTGCTTCGTCATGTCGGTTAAAGTACGTTTTCATTTTGTATTTGAAGCTGCGTCACTTAATTCGCAAACCACTGTGCTGCATATCAAGTCTATGCAGGTAGATAATGATGACGACATATATCTGTTCCCGCCTCATCGTCAACAAGCTGAATTTCACGAGGAATTGTTAAAATTGCCTTCAGCTAAATCGGCTCGTAAAGCTCTCACTACCCGCGGTCAATTTCGTCGCCCTTACGTCAATTTACCCGCCGCAGTCGCGGTACTTTATCTTGATATCGATGGAAACCCAGTCTTCGATGGTGCCATGCTGGAATTATGGGAACCAAACTCGAGTTCGTCGTCCACTTGTTCGCCTGGCTCAGTTCAAACTTCTCCAGCTCCGAAATCTCTTTCATCTATTGTAAAGGACGCCGTTATCACGAAATTCGGTCTTAAACGCCCGAATGCTTCTTCTTGGTTGGACCAATTTGAATGTGAATGTAAGCGTCTTGATATTGCTGAAAATCGTTTTTGGGAGGTCTTGCGTCTCTTTGTAGATGGTACAGCGATGGAATGGTACGAATCTACAAAAATCATCCTTCCAGAATCCGCTTCCTGGAATCATTGGCGGGAATCGTTTGTTGATGCTTTTGCTCCGAAAGGCTGGACAGCGGCTAAGTACGCCTTCTCGTTCGCCTTTATGTCCGGCTCTCTCTCTGATTATGCGATCCGCAAATTGAACTTACTCGTCAGCTTAAACCCAAAAATGGATGAAGAAACACGCATCGCACTAATCGTTACGGGTCTCCCGCAGTCAGTCCAACAACATATTGATCCTTCTGAAATCAGCTCCGTGAGTAAACTGTTATCAAAAATTAACTCATTAGAACGTCCGCCCTCACGTTTTCCTGGTCGACCTGGCCCACCGCCTTCTCCCACACGGTCCTCATCTCAAACATCCACTTCCACCAACCCCTTTTCCTCCTTGCGTCGTACGCCTTGTCCTTATTGCACAAAAAAGGGTTTCCCGGACTTATTTCATTCCGAGGCTAATTGTCGGCGTAAATATTTTGATAACCAGCGCAGTAATGCAAACACTGCCAACGCGTCGGCTGCAAATTTTTCGTCTACACGCAATTTTGTAACTCGTCCTTCTGACACTAAACCAGCAGTTAATAATGTAGAACTTCAGGAATTGCTCACGAAAATTGAAGAAATCCAAAAAAACGAGTGATCCCTCCACTCTTAGTTATTGATGTCTCTTTCAAAGGTTATGATGGGAAAGGCCTATTCGACCCCGGTTCGAATATATCTCTTCTTTCAAAAAAATTCGTTGATAATAACACTATACAAAATTTTTTCCCTTTGAATTTGCGTTTTCAAACTTTGGGTGGAGCTCAGGATATTCTCGGAATTTCTCTTGTGAACCTTACTGTTTCTTCAATTTCGTCAACAGTTCTTCTTTATGTTGTCGATTCTGTGAAATTTGATGTTGTGCTCGGTTTAGATACCATACCGTCCTTCAATCTCTCATTGGATGATAAATTAAATATCTTGCAGAGTGTTGGTACACCAGAAAAGCGTATTATTTTCTCTCCGGTGGTGCAACCTTCAAACACTCCTAATGTAAATTCCACCAATATTAATAATTTACGCGTTCCTCAGGAACTATTAATGTCTAAACTTTCTCATTTAAATAATGAACAGCAAAATCTATTACAAAAATTTATTCTTTCGCATATTTCTCTTTTTGCTTTAGATGCTTTTGACGTTGGAAATGTTCGTAATTTTCAGGCGCATATTTCCCTCTCCGAAGACCGTTATGTCTCGAAAAGGCCTTACAGATGCTCTTTCGAGGATCAGGCAGAGATCGAACGGCAGGTTCAGGAATTATTGAATCACGGTATGATTAGACAGTCGTCGTCGCCTTATGCGTCACCTGTCACCATGCAATACAAAAAAACCGGTGTAGGTAGTAAGAAAGAGAAGACGCGGATGTGCATTGACTACAGGGATCTCAACAAAATTGTGGTCCCTGAGAGTCAACCCTTCCCGTTGATCGACGAAATTATTACCCGGACTCGGGGCTGCTCGTGGTTTTCTGCTGTGGACATAAACTCTGCTTTTTGGTCGATTCCCATCAACCCGGAGGATCGACCTAAAACAGCGTTTGTCACTCAGCAGGGACATTTCGAGTGGTCGCACTCGATGCCCTTCGGGCTGAAAACTGCGCCTGCTACGTTCCAACGCATTTTATCCAGTATTCTACGTAAATATGGTCTCACCGACTTCGCAGTTAATTATCTCGATGATGTATTAATATTTTCTTGTACTTTTAAGGAACATCTTCGGCATTTAAAACTTGTTTTTCAAGCCATTCAGGCCGAGGGCTTTATGTTAAAGTTCGTAAAATGTAATTTTGCGCTTCAGATTATTGAATATTTAGGCCACCGCATTGGCCCTGATTTTGTTCAGCCGCTCTCTGATAACCTTACAGCCATCAATGATTTTCCGGTTCCGACTACTCGTCGTAATATTCGAGAATTTTTAGGAAAAATAAACTTTTATCGTAAGTTCATCCCGCAATCTGCATTTCTCCTGGAACCCTTTCATAACCTTCTCCGCAAAAATGTCCCATTCGTCTGGTCCTCTGAATGTCAAAACTCGTTTGATTATGTAAAATGCTTACTGACGTCCGCACCCATTCTCGCAATTTTCGATCCAGCCAAACCTATTTCTATCTACACTGATGCCAGTGGCATAGGAATAGGCGCGGTTCTCAAACAAAAACAGCCAGACGGCTTAGAGAAGCCAGTTGCGTACTTCTCTCGAAAATTATCAGCGACTCAGTCAAAAAAAAAAGCTATTTACATAGAGAGTTTAGCTATTCGGGAAGCTATCCGCTACTGGCGCTTTTGGCTTATCGGTCGGAAATTTCAAGTAATCACTGATCATAAGCCCCTGGAAAAGCTAAACCTGAAAGCTCGCACCGATGAGGAACTGGGTGATTTGGCTCAGGAACTCCTTCAGTTCGACTTCCAGGTTATTTATCGTCCGGGATCCCGTAACTCTGAAGCAGACTGTTTATCGAGGAACCCGGTTCTCGAAAGCATTTCTTCGCATACCGAACCTATTTTACCGTATGTCAATGTTCTCTCGATCGACTCGCTCCGAAATGCTCAACAATCGGTAACCTGTTTACCTACCGACGAGATCATTTCTGACTTTGTTTTTCGTACTATTAACGGTCGTAAACTTATTGTTGTTAATCACTCTTTTGGCAAAGAACTTGTTCGTATGATACACGTTGATTACGGCCACATCGGCCCAAAACATGTCCTCCTAATATTACGCAAATATTTTTATTTTCCGCATATGACAGCACTTGTTCGCGTCTTTTGTCGCTCTTGTGAAACATGTATACTAAATAAAACTCGCCGTTCGAAACCGGCCGGTAAATTAGGATTCCTCGGTCCCGCTACCGCACCCTACGAAATCATGTCCTTAGACACTATTGGGGGCTTTGGTGGCTATGGATCCTCACACCGTTATCTTCATCTTTTAGCTGATCACTTATCCCGTTATGCTTTTATATCTTCTTCAAAAGGTCAATCCGCCAAGGACATGATCAAGCTTATTGACTCGGTCCAACGTCATCATCAGATCGGTACATTGTTGACCGATCAGTACGGCGGCCTGTCTTCTGACGAGTTTGAATCCTATTGTCGGGAGAATGGCATTAACCACGTTTTCGTTGCTGTCGATTCCCCCTTCTCTAACGGCCTCAATGAGCGATTAAATCAGACCCTGGTTAATCGTATTCGTTGTCATCGTAATGATCCTTCTCTCTCCTCCTCTCCCTCTTGGACCACCATTGCCTCTAAATGTGTCGCTCAATATAATTCCACCCCTCACAGTATAACGACTTTCCCTCCCGCTTATCTTCTAAATGGTTCCTCTTCCTCTCTTCTCCCTTCTCCTCTTGATTCTCCCTCTGATTTAACCGCCGATCGTCTAATAGCCCTGCGTAATTCCATTAATAGTCATAATTATAATAAGTCCCGTTATGATTCTCGAATATCTGATATTTCTTTTTCTATTGGTGAATCTGTTTACATTGATAATGGCAGTAAACTCAATAGAAATAAGCTCGATCCTGTTCGTTTAGGGCCATTCATTATTACCAATAAGTTATGTGATTCTGTATTTGAAGTTGATGTGGGCTCTGGTAATTTTCGCAAACGTATATACCACATTAGCAAAATGCTTAAACATGATTTGTAACCTCGATCTTAATTTCCTTTTTCCCTTTTCCTTCTCGGCTCGAAATGACTGGGATGGGGGGATGTACGAGTCACCGTTCTATCTCTGATAGATCATTGACTCTTGCCTTTTTCTGCCCTGTCATATCGTGCATTATTTTCTTATCCACATTTCTCGCTCTCACCGGTTCAATCATGATTCAACCATCTTTGTGCTATCTGATTATCAACCTTGTATTATTCCCTCTCGATCGAGTCTTTTGAAGACAACATTTTCGAAGGTAGTTGCCGAACGTTGTTCATAGCTTTCGTTTAGTGTTTTCTCACTGCTTTCCTCCACCGCGAAAATAGCTTCGTTTTGAATTTATTTCTGTAAATTCCATAATTAAAATAAATTTATCGATCTATTTTCGCCTCTTTCTATTTTTGTGTTGAATCTTACACATATACATCTGAAAGATTCGGCCTTAGTCTCATAAAGAGTCCGCGAGAGCGTCGAAGTGTCTCATGTTTGGAGGAAATTCTTGAGAAGAGGTTGCAACATCCCAGCACAAATATTGAAAGGTCCGAAGAGTTTTAGTGAATCGTAATCAACAATCACAGTTCTTGAAGTTTGCACCAAATGTTGAAAGCAGCGTATTTTTGTCAAAAGCCTTTTGGATGTTTATCTCATCATCAGTAAAACAGGCCTTGAAGCAAAAGGTAGTCTATGACTCACCAAATTAAGAACGTGAAATTAGAACAAACTTTTAGAACTGTTACCAGTCTTTCACTTACAACCCAAAAACAAGTATGGATACAATAAGCAAACTTATAAGAATCTTAAACTTGTCCATCTACTTGAAATTTCAGTAACTGGACGAGTAGTATGTATTATACCTGATCCTGGGACACATTTTTTTTCCATCACAATAACGATGAATTTCAGTATTTTTCATCAATTTTTCATCAAAAACATCAAATAATAAAATAAAATTGATTTCTAATATTATTTTCATAAGAAATCTTGAATCTCTATCGGTCGACGCATGTTTTCAATCAAAAAACATCTAAAAAACAAATAAAATTGATTTCCTAAACAAAAAAATCATCAATAAATTCAACTGGACAACATCTGTTTTTGCACTAATCAACAAGGTTCAATACGATAAATTTCTACATAATTGTTCTCAATTCTTCTTTAACTAAGTTGGTGAGGCGGTAATTGATCTGTAATTCTACTGGAACACATTTTTTTCTTATCACATTAACGACAAATTTCAGCATTTTTCATCAACTTTTCATCAAATTTAATCAAAATCAGTTAGAACAATTTCCAACAATTTGGGAACCAATTCTCAATTTGGTAGACATTTTTTTTTTTCAAGTCGTGTCGACAAGGTTTTTCCATAAATTTTGAATAACTTTTTTTTTCATATAAATAGATATCATTAAATTTATTGTACATAAATGGAGGTCTACAAAGATTCTTTTGTTGATGAAGATGAATTTGATTTTGAGAATATTCTACCATATTTCAAAAATCCATTTGATAGAACAAGATCAAAATATGAAGCTATAATGGATCCATTATCAGACAAAATTCAATATTTATCTGAAGATAAAAGAGAAAAATATACTAAATTAATGTTAAATATTATTGCTCATTTGAGTGCTTTATCAAGGATTATTGAAAATGAAATAAGAGATTTAAATATACCAGATAAAGATTTAAATTCTGATTTAGAGATAAATTATTTACAATATTAATCATTTAAGTCTTCTTCTATTCCCTCATCAGGTTCAGCTTCTGAATCTGGATCTGAAATAAAATCATCCGAATCATAATTTATAGCAGGTCTATCTCGATTGATATAATAATTTTCTGTATCAGATTCATTTCCCAAATCATCATCTGAATCATCTGGGTCATAATAATCATAATCATCATTATCATCATTTTCCATTTTAAGAAATTCAATTATTGCCAGATAGTTATTATTTATATATAAAACAATTTAATAGAAAAAATAATAAATCCTAGGACACATTTTATTTAAAAAATTTTTATTAAATTTTTTTATATATAAATGATGGGTTTAATTACAAAGCTTGAAAATAAATATACAAGAACTCAATTATATAATTATTGTAAAGATAAAAATATTGAGAAATGTTCAAAACTAAAGAAACATGACTTAGCAAAAATTATTGCTCAATATATGCTTAAAAAAAGCGCACCATTATTCAACTTTGATGATAGCATTTTTAGTGCAGATAAACCATTATAAGAAATTCCAAAGAAACTCAGAGGTATTGAGGTAAGGGAAGGTAGTACTAGAAATTGGCATAATATGGTTCATGATTATGAGATATATTGCGAGTCTGAAAAAAATGACTTAATAAGATTCTTATCTAAAGTCAATGAAAAACTTTATGAAATTGCTAGAAAAGAGTTGAAAACAAAGAATAGTATAAGCTTTCAATTGGTAACAGTTGTGGATTATATTGAAATAAATTTATCTGGAGAAAGAGTTAATAATCAAAGAAGACATTTTCGATCAACAAGAAATATTATAGTTCATCCAAATGCAATTAAAAGTGCTCTAATCTCTGCTAAAAATGAAGTTATAAGAAATTTTGATAGTTATAATGCTAGAAATACAAGATATAGATTTGATAGAGTTGTTCGAGTAGATATTCCTTCTGATCAAAATAACCCTCTGCGAGGAGGAACTTATATTCAATTACCAAGCTTTATTTTATCAAAGAAATGCTGTATCAATGTGAAAAATATTAAAACTAATAAATTTAAATGTTTAAAGCAAGAAGATCTCAGATGTTTTGAATACGCATTAGAAAGCATTTCAAATCCAGTACAAGAAACAGTTCATAGACCTTCAAATTATAATATTACAAAATATGAAGAATTAAATATAGAATATCCAGTTAAACTAGTACCTGAAAATATTGAAATATATGAAAATTTTATTAATAGATCAATTAATATTTACAAATATGACAACAATGAAATAAGTTTATATTATAGGAGTCAAACACATAATTCCAAACAAGGACACATCAATTTACTATTATATAAAGATCATATTGTTGGAATAAAAAATTTAAGTGCTTTATTAAAAGGACAAATACATAAATATACTAATCATGTAAATATTTGTATGAAGTGTCATAAAAAGTTTGAATCAGAAACTAAATATAATTCTCATATTCAAAATTGTGTTTATGAGAAACAAAATATTCAAATGCCAACCAATAAAAATAATATTAGGAAGTACTACTCTTTTGGTGCTGAACAATATCATCCATATACTTTACCATTGGATTTTGAATGTATGTTAAAAAAGATGCAAAAACAAATAACTAGAACGACAAAATATATTCATAAGCATATTGCAAACAGTTTCTGTTTTTATTCAGATGAAATGAGATCACAATTAGTAAGATGCAATAATCTGGAGAAATTGATGAAAAAACTGTTTTTCTATTAATAAGACAATTTGTAACAATAGTTGAGTTCAATAAACTTGAACAAAGAGTTAAAAAAATAGAGGATAATTTAGGGATTCAAACTCAAGGTAGAGCTGTTGTTGATGCAACCAGTATAAGCAGGTCTAATCCTGTGGATGATTTTGACTCGGATAAAGAGGAAGAAGAAAGAGAGAAAAAATTCATTAATCTATATGTAGAACCAGATCTGTTTACCGATAATATTAATAGTTTCAATAAAAATTCAATTCCAAAATATCCAGATTTATCTTATGCAGGACATAGAACATTCATATTTATTTGTATTCATTTACATAATCAAGTAGTAACCCAACTTAAAAAGCATAATACAGCTAGCACAAGTGAATTTGGAGAATATAATCTAATCTTTGAGTATGTGTTTTCCTATTTTACATTTTTTATATATACTTTGGGAAAGAAGAATTGAGGGAAAATATATGCTCTACAATACAAATAATTTTAATAAAAGTATCTGCTTTGATTATAGATATGGTGAGAATCAGTTTACTGAATCTAAAGCTAATATAACTTTTGTTATAAATCATAAAAAACTAAATAATTATGATAGTGAGAAATTTATCAACCTTATTAATAAAGC
The DNA here is from genome assembly GCA_031841125.1 of Acanthococcus lagerstroemiae. Lineage (NCBI taxonomy): Eukaryota > Metazoa > Arthropoda > Insecta > Hemiptera > Eriococcidae > Acanthococcus > Acanthococcus lagerstroemiae. The sequence continues at coordinate 32,760,777 of CM063108.1, read as the reverse complement.
GGAAGGAAATGTAGGTGTTTATGTAAAAAAAGAATATAAAGATTTTCACTTTCAATTAACTCCTTCTAAGAGTTTGAATCTACCATTAATAAATCTAGGAAATCAAGAATATAGACCTAAACTGAATATTCTTATGGAAGATAAAATTTGTATAAAATCAACGGATCCATTCCCAAAGAAAATTGAGAAGAAGTTGAATAATGAAACTATATTTTTAAGAATTTATAAAGATTTTGATGAAAAAACATTCAAAAATGAGAAATTTCCAGGAATTAAAACTTTAATATATAAACAAAAATTAGCAGGAATTGATCAGACTATAATCATTTTAGCAAATGTTGACTATATTTATGAGAAGGTTGAGAAAATAGGGTATAAAGTAGTTAGGAATTCATACTTCAAAGATAGAGAAATGAGTTTATACTTTATTGATGAAAGTACTTCAAAGGATGTATTTGGTGCATATAAAATTGATATTTTCCTATTCCAATGCCAGTTAAAAGCTATTAGGAAGACAATGCAAGATGCATTCAAATCAAATTGTAAACAAATTCTCAAGAATGACTTTGATATCTACATATGTGATGCGATCTATGAAAAGGTGACCTATGTCGGGAAAATAGTTTTCGGGGTTAGTGCACTATCCGATAGAGGAAAGTATGAGCATCATTTCGCAAAAAAAATCAGCTCTCTAGCGCCCTTCATCGCTGAGATATAAGCATTTAACTGTAGAAATGAGAAAATCGTCATATTGAGAAAATCGTGTTTAAAGTTTTTCCGCTGAAAAATTATGAAAAAAATCAATTTCTCCGGTGCTAGTGCACGAATCTGGCTGAAATTTGGATATGAGACTTCGGCAGTATGAATCTACTTATCCTACACGTTTCATGCAAATCTGTCCAACGGTTCGCGAGGAATTGAACCTTGACGTCTTGGTTACCAGTGTCAAAAGAAATAGGAAATGAAAAATGCGCGACATACAATTCCAAATCCGTTGTTTACAAACATTCACCATACTCTGTTATCAGTACAGCGCAGCAACGGCAGCATGCATACCGAAAACCGAGTACGTAGGACGAGATGCAGGACGGGATACTGCCAAATGGGTGGGAACGACATAGGTTACCTTTTCTACAAGTCCGCTTCGACTACTTCTCCCTCCTATACACTGACAATAACACGTGTTCGAGGGTCTTAGTAAAGTGTACGCGGTTGCTGGATGTGTATAGCAGACATTTTCGAGAAAACTAGAAAATCGACATATTTCAATTACATTTTTGTAAAATTTTTCGTTAATAAATTAGATCTACAATATTAAGTGAAGAAGAGAAGGAAAAAAATGTATTTTTACCATAATTTTATTTTTCAAACTTATCTCGAATTTTCGAAGAATTTTTAGATGTATAAATGGAAGAAGCAAAAGAACTTCATGCCCCAGTTAGGAGAAAATTTTGTCGAAGAAGAATTATAACAAAGGGCATTGATGATTTATGGGCTGCTGATTTGTTGATAATGGATAAGTATTCTAGACAGAATAAGGGTTTTAAATATCTATTAAATGTTATTGATACATTTTCTAAATATGTTTGGATTGAACCCCTAAAAAATAAAACTGGTAAAAGTGTTGTTGAAGCTTTTGAACATATTATTACACAATCTAAGAGGAAACCAAACTTACTTCATGTTGATATGGGTAGAGAATTTGTAAATGAAACTTTTAAAACCACCTTGAAAAAATATAACATTAATATGTATCATACTTATAATGTAGAGAAATCTGCAATAATTGAACGTTTCAATAGAACACTTAATCAAAAATTAAAAATTTATTTTGAGGCCAGAGACAACTGTAAATGGTATGATATTTTACCAAAATTATTAGAAGAATATAATACTAAAGATGTTCATAGGACTATAGGGATGAAACCTATTGAAGTTAATAAGAATAATGAGGAAGAAATCTTAATAAGACTCAGTAAACAAAATAAATGTGATATAACAACAAAGCAGTCTAATCCAAAATTTAAAATTGGTGATAGAGTAAGAATTTATGCCTACAAAAGACTTTTTAGTAATAAATATAAAAATAATTGGACAAGAGAAATTTTTATAATTGACAAAATTTTGTATACAAATCCTATAACTTATTCTATCAAGGCTGAGGATGGAGAAGAAATTCTTGGTAAATTTTATAATCAGGAACTTTTAAAAACTGAATTTTAATCTTCAGGATAATATGCATAATTTTTTATATAATAACTGAATCACGACTATAGGAATAAATTATTCAATAATCAATTGAGTTTTTTTCCAAAACCAAAAGAGGGTAGCGGACTGGTGAATTCCTTGATTGATAATTTACCTCTAGAAGTTCATGTACCTGGGTATGAATACCTTGGACCGGGTACAAATTTAGATTTGAAATTATCACAAGGTGTAAAACCAAAAAATAAATTGGATGAAGCTGCACAAAATCATGATATTGCTTATGCCAGATCGAGTGATGTTGACAAAAGACATGAGGCTGATTATAAGTTACAGGAAGATGCCTGGAAATGTGTGATAGCTGATGATTCAGATATAGGTGAAAAAGCTGCAGCATATCTCACAACAAATGCTAGGAAAGTAAAAAGATGGTTAGGAGCTGGTATAAAATATCCAATTAATTTAGATGAAAAAGATCAAAAACTGATTCTTGAAGGTATAAAACTAAAGAAACCTATTACTCTTGATTTGGATCATGAACAGATGATTAGAACAAAAAATAGTATCATGAATGAAACATATTTACCTTTATCAACTTATCAAATAAAACAAATTAAGAAAGGAATTAAGCAAAAGAAACCTGTAAAATTACAACTGAAAGTCCCGCAATTAGAGTATATAAATGAAAATAATAAAACTGGTGGATTTTTACCTGCTCTATTGGAGGCTTTACCAATTATATCAGCAGTATCATCTATCGCAACTAATCTTGTGAATGCTTATAATAATAAGAAAACAAATAATAAATCAGTTGAGGAAAGAATCAAAAATAATGCGACAGAAAAAGAAAATTTAGGATATGGGCTAAATGCGACAGCAAAGCAGTCTCTCCCTGCAGATGGAAAGGTTTCAGATTTCATTAATCATTATAAAAATGTTCAAGCAGCAGAAAAAAAATTGGGAAAGGGATTTTATGTGAATCCAATGAGAGCCAGAAACAAGGAAACTGAAGGCCAGGGTTTCTATATCAACTCTAAAAAAAAAAATTGAAACTTCCTATCAAACCTTTATCTGATCTAGAGCTGGAAATGTATACAAATGATTTGAATATACCATATTTTCGAGGTGTTTTTATGAAAGATCAACTTCCTAATAAAATTAAAAAGAATGAAAGTATGATTATCAATTTAGATAATTCTATCCGACAAGGAACTCATTGGGTTTGCTTTTTGAAGAAAGATAAGATAATTAATTATTTTGATTCCTTTAGTGTTGAACCTCCTATTGAACTTTTGAATTATTTTAAAAACTTTGACGTTTGTTATAATATTGATCAAATTCAGAATTTTAATGATGTTATATGTGGTCATCTTTGTTTGAATTTCTTAGCAAAATAAAATCAATTTAGTTATTTCTTTAGTTTTTTCTTCCCTATTTCTATTGAATTAGGTTGATTCAATGAATTACATATATATTTAATTTTATCTTCAACACTCTCATTTGTTTGAATTTTTTGCTTAGGACTTTGTAAGGTATTTATTTTTTGATGTGTCTTGCAATGCTCAGATACAGATAAAGAAAATTTTCCATTTGGATTTCTTGACCTAATTATATTACTTTCTTTCCTATTATAATTTATATTATTTTCTCTTAAATATTTTGCAACTGTATTATAATGAACACCATATAATTTACTGAATGATCATATGCTATTATTAGTAAAATCATAATTTTTTAAAAGCTGAAAGAATTCCTCTTTACTTATTTTTTGTTTACTCATTTATTATATTTATTTTATGATATGATAAGTGACATGATAAGTGATGTGACAAGTGACAAGTGATATGACAAGTGACAAGTGATAAAAATAAATTAAACTTTTTTTAGTATAAATGGAGAAAACAAAACAAGACTTGACTTTGTCAACACTCTATGAAACAATTAAGAACATAGATGATGAAAATATAGAAAATCTTGATTTTAAGAATATTTATGAATTTACTAAAAATAATATAACTAAGAAAGTTGCTGAAAATAATATCGAGCAATTAAAACAAATGCATCAAAGATTGAATGAAGTTAATGTTCCTCCTGAAAGTAGAAAAAATTTTAAAAAAGTAATTACTTACATTATGAATTTAATAACGGAATCAAGGTGTAAAGATTTATTACTTAATCAATCTTGTGGTAGAATCAAAGAATATAAATCTCTGGCTGATAAAATGGAAGAAATGTTTCAAACAGAAAGGAATGAACATAATGAGCTAAGAAAAAAACATAATGAAGAACTAAAACCTGAAAACGTATCCCTTCCTGGTTTTTCATTATCTCTTACAACTAAACAAAATAAGTTCTTAACAAATAAAGAATGTAATGATATTGGAAATGAACTTGAAGTTGATAAGCAGAAGCTTGAAGAACGATTTAAAAGAATAAGTGTGCCTAAAGAATATAAAAACAAGGTAGATAGGGTATATCTCAAAAAAGCTGAAGAAGGGGAAAAAATATATCATGAAAAATGGAAAGAAATAACATCCTTAGATCAATAAAATTTTTTTATAAATAAATGGGTTTCAGTATTGAATTATCTGAAAAGTCTTCTGAGTTAGGACATCATTTAGAAGAACCAATTCACGATACTACGGGTTCGTTCACGTATCAAAGAGTTGGAAAGTAGTTTTTTAAAACCGTATATGCTTTCATGGTCCCAATTTGACAAGTGGGATATGATTCTACAGGGAGATATACGTGACTTGAAGAAAAAAGGCGAACTACGAAGATTTAGAGCCTCAATCGCAGTAGATTTCGATGAACTAATTGAAACAATTGTTGCTTTATACAGTGAACTGAGCGATGCCGCGGCCCACGGTATTTACTATCCTATCAATTACGACAAAGCCTCAATTGTTCAAATGTTAAACAAATTCGGGATAACACCTAATCAATCGAAAGTTGATGCCGTATTTGCCATCTTGCGGCCAATTCCCTAAACATAATTATGTTTCTCTTACCTCGTTGTGCTCTTGTGATATTTCGGTTTCATAGAAATTTTCCTATTCTTTTTTGTTAATTCTAAGTGTCGCTGCGGCGAAAGCAAGTCATGATCTCTTATTTGTTAGTGCTAAAATGTAATACTCTATCGTTTTCGTCCGTTATGATGTTACGTTTATTACATACAATAATTAATTATGAATTTTGATGAAGTGTACATTTTTTCCAACTATTAAGGTGATTCCAAGTTATTTTCCACAGTGTACACGCTTCACCATACTAGGTATATGATCCTAGTAACTCGTCTTGAATTAATTTGATTACGCAGCACGATTACTGGTAGTCATAATATCCAAATAAATGAATGACGTTAGCCTTCTGGTACGTCATACTTACTGCTTTGGATACAGTAAACAGTCCGATCAGACCACTTTTCCATAGAGAGCAAGAGAAATTCAAGACGTCTGAGATAGAATTTTTGACGATGATATCTGTTCCACGAATTCTTGTTTTTAATATTATAGGTTGGAGAAGTTATCAAACAAGCTTGTCTCTAAAATTTGGGGAATTTTGGGGTTCACAAAAATGTTGATGAGTGGGTATGCGTTGTCTTAAGAGAAAAAGATTTTTTTTTTTTATTCTAGGTTGAAAAAAAAGAAATTAATGATAAAAAAAAAATTAAGTTGGAAAAAATTCATATTCTCGATTTCATTAAAACGAATTAATTTTCATCGTTCTTATGATGTGTTGAAATCATAGGTTTGGTGGGGTAACAAACCAAAAGTTGGGTTATTTGGGGGGTTTGAATAGAAGTCCCCGTGAGACTGAAAAGGACGAACGAAAATGGACGCTTAATTGGAAAGGTTAGAAAATTTGGAGCGGAATTCCCCGGTATATGCCGTGAAGAGTTATCGAAAAGGATTTTAACGTTTTTAAAGCTTTTGCCTACGGAAAAAAATTTCCGCTTAAAACCGGTAAAAAAAGGGGAAACGATTTTTAAACTAAAATTTTTCGGAATTTGTGATTTTCCGCAAATTTTTCTTAAAGCCTTTATGTTATTTTTTTGTTTTTGATTAAAAATCCCCTTTCCAAAAGATTTAAATTTTTCAATTTTTCCAGATTATCCTTCTGATCAGCCTTTATATGACTAAAATCTATAAATTTACAATTTTGTATCTAAAATTTTACATGTTCAAGAACCGAATTTCTGCTCAAACAGCCCTGCCTCAGATTTTCTTTTCCTGGCTTATATTCTATTACAAAATGAATTGACTAATGTGGAGCAACAGCTCTCTTAATCATCGTCGTGTTGGCTATTAACTTTTTTTCCTATCAACGGTTTGTGATCTGTAAATATTTTAAATTTCAAACCTAATAATTTATGACGCCAATACAATAACAACTCTTTAAGGGCGAGGATTCCAAAAAAATCCCCTCTTCTTTTAGGGACTTCTGATATTTTCTGGAGAAAAAGGCAACGGGTTTAATGGAACCATCTGACTGCCCTCTGTTCAAAAACGGCCCCTATACCTTCATTGCTTGCATCAGTATACACAAATGTGTCCTTTCAGGACAAAAAATCAAATAAACAGGGGTGAGAACAAAATAAATTAATACATGTTGAAAAAGTCTTCTGAGTTAGGACATCATTTAGAAGAACCAATTCACCTAGATACAGATAAAGACTGGCAAATATGTCTAACTAGTTTTGTTGTTTATAACTCAATAAATAATGTAACTGAGAAAAATAATGAGCTCATACTTATAGATGATAATGGTATTCATGATAGAGTCACCATACCCCCTGGTACATATGAAGTAGCAGAGATTGTTGAGCAACTTAGAATGCATCCAAAATGTCAAGAAGCTAAATTCACTGTAATAATACAGGAGACAAGTCGCAAAATTAAGGTACTATGTAAACATAAAAAAATAGATTTCACCTCAAGAAAGTCACTAGGACCTCTTCTAGGATTCAGCAATAAACGGATTATAGAGAAAAATGTAACTGGTCATTCAGATTCAATAGTTGATATTTTTCCAGTAAATGCTATTTGACTTAGGTGTAATCTTATTGAATCAAATTATGAAAATGGAAAATCAAGAGGAAATATTGTCTATTCCTTCCCTCTGAATACTCCTACTGGGGGAAAAATTGTACAAATACCCGCACAACATCGATATTATCCAGTGAATACACATGAGATTAAAGAAATTTTCATTCAAATTGTAGATCAAGATGATCGTCCTATAGATTTTGAGGGAGAAACTATAACCTTAGAACTTTACATTAAATCTTTTTAATTTTTTTTACTTTATAAATACATCTGTATAAGCTGATTCATTTCTGCGACATGGAACAAAATATTATTGAGAGTGAAGATTATATTGATTACAAGCCCCCAATCTCTGTTGACATAAATCAGCTGGGAGGTACAATCCCAATATCTCTCTATAATGAAGATATTAAGACTTGTCCTCATAGAAGCTTTTTAATTATTAATGGAAAATTAACTCTTAAAAAAAATAGCGACGGTACAGTTTTGAGTTCTATTGATACAAAAAAGGTAAATTTTATTAATAATGGAATTTTACAATTGTTTAGTAGAATCAGTTATTATATTGCAGGAAATGAAATTGATTCCATAGATAATCCAGGAATTGCAACAGCCATGAAAGGATTGGTTTCATTAAATGATGATATAGCCTACAATGATGCATGCTGGAGAGTAAAATCCACTTTTAATAATTCAATAAACAAGGATGGATATTTTTCAATTTTTATTCCACTCAAAATAATTCTAGGATTCTTTGAGGATTATACAAAGTATATTTATCATATTCATCAGGAATTAAAATTGATTAGAACAAATACAAACTGTAATAAAATGCGTTGGTAATAGATGAAACTATTGCCAATGCACATAGTGTTACTGTAAATTTGTCTGAAATAATTTGGAGAATGCCTCAATATAAGTTTTCTTTAGCATATGAGGCAGAAATTAATAAAGAAATATCATCTTCTATAGAATATGAAATGTATTATAGACACTGGATGTACATAGAAAAATCCTCTATCACTGGAAAAACATTTACTTGGGACATTCCAACCTCATATTATAAACCAAGGTATGTCCTCATTGGATTCCAAAAAGCTAGAAATGATAAGATCAATATTGATAATGGTCAATTTGACCTATGTAATCTTGAAAATGTCCAAGTACATCTGAATAGTAATATTTATTACCCTAACAGTAGACTAAATATCTCCCTAGGTGAGAATAAATGCACTCAAATTTATAATATGTTCAAAAATTTTAAATATTCATACTATGGCAAGGAGGGGAAACCTCTAATTGATTATAATGATTTTCTAAATAAATATCCTATTATTGTCATTGATTGCTCCAAGCAGTCTGATGTCATTAAAGGGTCTACAATAAATATTAAAATTAATTTTCAATGGTGGGACTCATTTGCTGTAGATTCAGTTATTCACTGTCTAGTAATTACCTCAGATAGAGCTAGATATATATAATCCATTGAAAAATACTGTTGTTGTTCATTAAAATTTTTTCTATATAAATGTGGGTCTTACAATTAAATCTTCTTTTAGTCTTCTTCAGCTTTTCAAAACAAGATAGTATATTCATACAGACTGATAAAAATGTGGAGAAACAAACTGTTACTTTATGGTGTAATGTGTCATTCAATGATCAAGAATTGGTGACACAAGTACAATGGATTGAGGGCAATTATTTATTTAAGCCTGCTCATTTAGGATATTTTAACTCTTTTACACCTAAAAGAATAGATATAGCCTCATTCTTAATCAGCGAACGCTCTAGTATGAGCGCGAGACATACAAGCTAGAATAGTGTTCTCAATTGGTATTTCTGGCTTTTCTTCGAGTAATAGTAGAGTATGAAACTCGTAACCACTCACATTTCGATGAATAATGTTAAAATTTGTTTTCCATTCCTATTTGTAAATCTCTATCTGATGAATATAATAGTGTTTTCTGTTGGATTTCAGGCTACATTAGTTTTTTAAAACCGTATATTATGCTTTCATGGTCCCGATTTGACAAGTGGGATATGATTCTACGGGGAGATATACGTGACTTGAAGAAAAAAGGCGAACTACGAAGATTTAGAGCCTCAATCGCAGTAGATTTCGATAAACTAATTGAAACAATTGTTGCTTTATACGGTGAACTGAGCGATGCCGCGGCCCACGATATTTACTATCCTATCAATTACGACGAAGCTTCAATTGTTCAAATGTTAAACAAATTCGGGATAACACCGAATCAATCGAAAGTTGATGCCGTATTTGCCATCTTGCGGCCAATTCCCTAAACATAATTATGTTTCTCTTACCTCGTCGTGCTCTTGTGATATTTCGGTTTCATAGAAATTTTCCTATTCTTTTTTGTTAATTCTAGGTGTCGCTGCGGCGAAAGCAAGTCATGATCTCTTATTCGTTAGTGCTAAAATGTAATACTCTATCGTTTTCGTCCGTTATGATGTTACGTTTATTACGGATAATAATTAATTATGAATTTTGATGAAGTGTACATTTTTTCCGACTATTAAGGTGATTCCAAGTTATTTTCCGCAGTGTACACGCTTCACCATACTAGGTATATGATCCTAGTAACTCGTCTTGAATTAATTCGATTACGCAGCACGATTACTGGTAGTCATAATATCCAAATAAATGAATGACGTTAGCCTTCTGGTACGTCATACTTACTGCTCTGGATACAGTAAACAGTCCGATCAGACCACTTTTCCGTAGAGAGCAAGAGAAATTCAAGACGTCTGAGATAGAATTTTTGACGATGATATCTGGTCCACGAATTCTTGTTTTTAATATTATAGGTTGGAGAAGTTATCAAACAAGCTTGTCTCTAAAATTTGGGGAATTCTGGGGTTCACAAAAATGTTGATGAGTGGGTGTGCGTTGTCTTAAGAGAAAAAGATTTTTTTTTTTACTTTCTTGAGAGTTTGAAAAACCTATTTAGAAACTACTCATCGATCATCGCAGAAAAAATGTGAGCTTGGAAAAATTACGGATTTATTACCGTATCGATTTCGTCGGATTTATAAGCGTATTTATTTCATCGGTTCTTATTCTGATTTGATTGTTGAAATAGTTGTTGAACATACCGAAATATGATCCTGGTTTTTCGGTTGAATAGTAGCATATCAAATGTGAGCTTGGAAAAGGTACGCATTTATTTCAGAAATTATAGACGTTGAAATTCGTTGAACCTGTTGAGAAATAATAATGTGAGCTTGGAAAAATTACGGATTCATTACCGTATTGAGATTATCGGATTTATAAGCGTATTTATTTTATCGGTTCTTGTTCTGATTTTGAAGCTTGGTGAACGTACCGAAAAAGAGGATCTTCGGACTTGAAACCGGTTAAGAATGGGATGCTGGAATTTCGGTTGAGTAGTGGTAAACTAAATATGATACAGGTTTTTCGGTTGAATAGTAGTAAAATTAAATCAGAGCAAGAATTTCTTACAAGCAGCTGCGAGGAAATCAATTTTATTCGTTTTTTAGATGTTTTTTGATTGAAAACATGCGTCGACCGATAGAGATTCAAGATTTCTTATGAAAATATTAGAAATCAATTTTATTTTATTATTTGATGTTTTTGATGAAAAATACTGAAATTCATCGTTATTGTGATGGAAAAAAAAAGTGTCCCAGGATCAGGTATATAATACATACTACTTGGACGTATTGTCAGTAAAATGTTTGGACATGTTATTTCTGTACTAGAATGAAATGCTCCAGCAATAACTCTCATCAAAATTCTTATTAGGATAGCAGATTGTCATCGATACTGTCATGATTTTTTTGGAAAACGCCCTCATTCAACTCTGTCGTTCGTTTTTAGCATTCGAACGAACGAATACATGAAACGAGAACTTTGGAAACCACCGCCATTTGATTAGTGCAAAGATATGTGCCAACAAGATAGCTATGTAGTCGTTAAGGTCACACAGTTTACTTTGCCTTCTCTAACACAGGGTGTATTTTTTACCAATCGCAATCCGAAGAGAAGAGATAAAAATACGCTGAGTCTTACTGAATCGTCTTCCATCGTACAATGTGTTCGTTAATACCATCAGTTAAAAAGAGAGAAATAAAGCCAAAAAAAAAAAGGGAAGAAAACGTGTATCGTCGTTAGTTGGGCGTACCTATTCTCGATTTTCAAGCTGAGATATTCCATTAATCGTCGACTATATGGCTATACGAATTGTGATGAGGACTACCAAATCCAATGATTTATAGTAAGATTATCCAGTTGGTCAGGACCGTAGCGAAGGTATTTTAACTATTGAGGGAGGGGGCAGAGACTTGGAAATACCAATTTTTTTTTTAGATAGTCAGCTCTTGAGTTTATCGTCTTTGAGGGTAAAAGGTTACATTATTAAAACTAAACGGATGAGCGTGTTTCGGAGAATATTTCAATCCAATTCTGAAATTTCTGATTTAGTGTTCGTGGTTTGTACGAGCAACTTGTAATATTCCAAAAACACAATAAGAAAATCTTGTAACAAATTTCATATTATGCTGAAGCTACAAGGATTTCCCTTCCTTGAGGAGGTATGGTACCAGAATTCTTCTATGTGTATGGATTTCTGGGTATTGACCCATATAAGTGATTTTAAAAAACACTCATTCGTGAGCAAGGCCACCAATTTTTCGGAAACTTCTCTGAGATTTTCTTATTTTTGAAGGGAAGAAGATTATCCCCCCCTCCCAACATACACTAAAATCAGCTATGTAGAACGTACATAAACTTCAGAATTATATATTCCATTATGCGTCTAATTGGATCCACAGACGCCTCCAGGATTGTTTCTCAAAGAGAATCAAGAAAAAATGAATTCGTCGAAAAAATTAGATAAGAGCGGCCGACAGAGAGTGCGAGTGTAAAATTTTTGAAATTAAAGGAAAATAATGTGAATAAAATTGGAAAGAAATTGGAAAAATTTGCGAACAAATGAGCATGGCAATAGTTCTCTCCATTATGTCTTATTTATGGCCCCCAATGGATGTCTACGGTTGGAAAACAGATTTCGAGTGAAATGCAAATTCTTCACTCTCTTTCTTAACAAAAAGTTTTAAAATTTGAAACAAAATTATAAACCGCATTCTTATTTGCGAACCTCAAACGGGAATAATATTAAAAATAAAACGTAACATTTAGAATGAAATTCACGCTAGGTAAACACTAAACAGCCAAAGATTGTTTTACACGAAAACCACCTCCTTAAACTTTCCATTGATTAATTTTTACGGTTGAATTTGTATTTCCAAAATCAGATTGACCAAAGAAACCTCTATTCTAATTTTTCTTGAAGTTCTAAAGATATTTACTCGTATGTTTATTTTACTAATCTAAAGTTACATTTCTCGAGGAAGACTTCGAAATTCAGATTTAACTGTTCCATTGCGTCTTCAATTTGCTCACTGCACAGCGGCAAATTTTTCATACTAATTTACTAACGGAGGGAGCGGGACATTCTACGACTACGACCCCGCGTTTACCCAGGCAATGCTACGCAGAGTCCCTTACAAATTGGTCCCCCCTCTACTTTTTCGAACACGAATTCAGATCTTTGCGAAATCAAAATAGGTTTAGTTTTTTTTTTCGAGTAAAAAAAAATTACCCCCTCCCCCTCGGAAGAAAGACTCGCGCTTACCACCAATTTTGGAATCTTAAAAGGAAAAATACCAAAAAAATATCGGAATAGGGTTTCCTCTTAGGTCACTGATTTCGAATATTGCATCAAATTTGTGGTCCGGCGCCGATTTGGGCTCAAAAATCTAAATTTTGTACCCCGAATCGGCCAAATTAAATTGATTTGAAAATTTAAACAAAGTATCGAAATACAGGGTTTCTGTTCTGGGTCATTGATTTCAATTATCGCATTAGATTTTTGATTCTGCCCCAATTTTAACTTAAACTTCAAATTTTGGACCCAAGATGGGCAAAGTTAAATTGGCTTGAAAATGTGATCAAAGTATCAAAATAGGAATTTCTCGGGTCGCTAATTCCAAATATCGGATCAGATCTTCGATTCGACCCCGATTTGAGGCTCATGAATCCATATTTCGCGCCCAATATGAGTCAAAATTCAGTTATGGTATAAGAAATCGAAAAAATTATCGATTTTATTGAGGGGGGGGGGGAGGCGGATTGGTGATTTTGAATATAGTATCAAACTCTTGATCTGGCTCTTATTCGGATCACTAAGTCAACATTTTCCATAACAAATCGAGAAAATGGCTTTAGATTACAAAATTGACAAATTTGTATTTTTTCATTCTCATTTTCACCTACCAATTTTACAAATTCTAGAGCGGTACTGCAGTTGAAGCTTCGGCCTGCCTAATGAATTAAAAAAATGGAAACTACTAAAAAATGCAAAAATTTTCTGCATAGAACTACCACCAAAATAAAATCATGGCTTTTTAGGAAGGAAAAGTACCAAAATTTTTATTTCTTTCTTAATTTTTTTCAGTAGATAGTGACAATTACAATGAACACACGTCGAGTAAAAAAGAATTTCTTAAAGAAACCCTCACCGATAGAATGGAACTTTGAATACGCTGAGAATGGCTTCATGTACCGGAGGAAGAGAAGGGGGCTATACAGAACGACAAGGGGCAAGGTAAGAACCTCCACGTGGTGCCCCTGGACAGCAAAATTTAACACGAGTAAGAAACTAGAGCTTAAAAAAATTGCAAGAAGCTTCAAAATAATCGATTCGCTGACAAATCCTACCATTTCCGGAACACGCAAAAACATCAAGAATAATAAACAACCATTAAAAAGGCATTTTTCAAGGCCAACACTGATGGCGATCTCTGTCAATACAGAAGGTCTGACGCGTGAGAAAATAGAACTACTATCCGTATTATGTAAGAAGCAGAATTGTAACGTACTCGGACTGCAGGAAACCCATCGCAAGACCCCGATGAACATCCCGAGAATGATGATGGTCGGAAATATTCCGCATGAAAAGCATGGGAGCACCGTCTACATCCGCTCGGGAACCGAGGTACTTGGAACACAAAAGAGCGTCCAAAATAACATGGAGGTAATCACAACCGAACTGGCTACATGTACGATCACATTCGTATACAACCCTCCAGGAAACCGTTCCGAAGGTCCACCGTTCAAAACCGACGGCAAAAAGAAAATAATTATGGGAGACCTCAGCAGCTATGGCATTGAATGGGGCTACGAAGCGACAGTCCGAAATGTAAATGCGGTAAACGATTGGGCTGACATCAACTAGCTGGAATTGGTGCACGACGCGAAGTTACCCTATTTTTTCAATAGCGCCCGCTGGAAACGGAGGTATAATCCCGACATAATTTTTGCCTCGGACCAAATACGCTCAATGTGCTCAAAAGATGTACTGGATCCGATTCCAAAGTCGTAGCATAGACCGATCCAGCTTACTGTAGACGCCGCAATACAGACAGTAAAATCAATCGACCGAAACAGGTTCCACTTCAAGAAAGCAAACTGGAGAAACTTTATAGAAATTCTGTCGATGAAGCAATCAGAAATATTGAACCGACAGTAGAGAACTACGACATATTCGATAAAACCATCCACGAATATTCAAGAAAGTCAATCCCAAGGGGACACCGAAAAGAGTACATTCCGGGATTGGACGAAGAGACAAAAGTCAAACTAGAAGAGTACATCCGCAGCTACGAAAAAGCCCCATTCGCCGAAACCACCGCAGAACTCGCAGATCAACTAATGGAAAAAATCGGCGAAAGCAAACGAAACAAGTGGGTCGAACTTATGGAGTCACTAGGTATGAAACATAGTAGCATTAAGGCATGGAAATTGCTATAAAAAAAAACCTAAGCGGAGAAAGAAGAAATAGATCCGGGTTTTCAAACGTTACAGCAAATAATATTGCCAGCCAACTTATTAAAAACGGAAAACCAAAAGTAAAGTAAAAATAGAGAAGAAACAACAAGATAAAAACCACCTGAAACAGCCAATCACGACGGAGGAAATTCAAGAGGTGTTCAAAAAAATGAAAAACAGGAAAGCGGGACCGGACGGTATAATGGCCGAGCAACTGAAGCAGCTTGGCCGTGGGGCTGTAAAGTGGATCGAAAAAGTCTTCAACGATATAATAAAAAAGAACAAAGTGCCAAAAACCTTGAAGAAAAGCCACATAACAGTGATCTTGAAACCGGGTAAAGATCCAGAATCCCCAGTGAGCTACAGACCGATCTCGCTGCTCAGCCACTTTATGAAAGCCTTCGAAAGAATAATTATGAACCGGATAACATGCACCGTTGAAGAAAAGCTAATAAAAGACCAAGCAGGCTTTCGAGCGGGGGAAAGCCGCAGCGACCAGGTGCTAAACCTAACCCAATTTATCGAAAAAGGGTATGAAGAAAAACTCATTACCGAGGTGCTGTTCATTGACCTAACAGCCGCCTACGACACCGTAAATCACAACTTGGTAATTAAAAAATTCTCTATCAGATGACAGAAGACTACAAGCTCACAATTCTGATGAGAGAGCTGCTTACAAATAGAAGATGCAAAGTCAAGTTTCAAAATAAAGAAATCAGCAGGCAACTCCAGAGAAACGGATTACCGCAAGGAAGCGTAGAAGCGTACTGGCTCCAATGCTCTTCAATCTACACAAACGATTAGTCAAGGACACAGGTGACCAGGTGGTTCGTCTTTGCTGATGACCTCGCGGTGGCGGCTCAGAATGAAACTCGTATCGAAGTACAAGAGCACCTACAACAAGCGATTGGAGAGTTAGACGATTACTACGAGGAAAATGCCTTGAATCCAAATCCAGCCAAAACCGAAGTGTGCTCATTCCACCTGAAGAGGGCAAAAGCAAGATACAAGTTGTCATTGAACTGGAATGGCTGCAAAATAAAAAACAACCCAACTCCGAAATACTTAGGTATAACATTGGATAGAACATTCACGTTCAGAGCCCATTGCGAAGACCTAAGAAAGAAAATCGAAACAGGAAACAACCTCTGGCAAAAATTGGTGTCAACAAAGTGGGGCGCAGCCCCGCATGCACTCTGAACATCATCTCTGGCTCTATCTTTCATGGCTCATGGATCCGGTCAAGTCACACAAAAAAGGTGGACATAGCACTGAATAACACTTGCAGAATTATCACCGGCTGTTTAAGACCAACTAAAGTCGACAATATAAATATAAGGCTACCGAAATAGCTCCACCACCGATCCGAAGGAAAGTAGCAGAAATGCGAACAAAAATCTCGGCTTTAACGGACCAAAGAAATATGCTCTACAACCAATCCCCGCCAAAAGTTCGCTTGAAATCAAGGAAACATTTTTGGAACGAAAACAGCCCATTATTGGAGGATCCAAGCAAAGATCGAATGAAGCTATGGGAACAGCAACAGGGAATCGTTTGCGAAGAAATCAAACCCCGAAGCAACTTGGACTGGAAATCGTGGATAACGCTGAATAAAATTCGGACGGGATGCGGACGAACAAAGAACAGCCTCTACAGGTGGGGATTGGAAGACGAGCCATACTGCGATTGTGGTGCGGTGCAGGACAAAGAGCACCTCTTAAAATGTCCATTGGTTCAGACGGACATAAGCATGGACGACCTTTGGGGGAATACTATTGGAGACGAAGCCAAGAAAGTGGTGGATCACTGGAACGGGAAAATGGTATAGCGCGACTCCGGATACGATAAGAAGAAGACAGGACGACAAAATCTTCAAAAACGTATTCTGCGGATATTATATCAACACCGTGGTTATTTCATCCATTTCTCACATTAGGTAACTATCGATCGAAATTTTCACTCAGTAATGCAATCACTTTCAATTTCAACCCAAGAAAATTACCAAAATTTTGACTAGTTTCAGTTTTATTTTTCTAAAGCTACGCTGAAATAAGAAAAATGAATACGCTAAAAGTACATGAATCGATTGTCAATGGTTTCAGTTGGTAAAATACAGTCCTGAAAATTCAGTTTTTCTTTCACGAAGGTAGTCAGGGGGCTGATCCTTGACTGACGAGGGATCCGTAACTGCTGGTTTACTTCATCCCAATTGAATATACCTCATCAGGACTTCAATTTTACATCTAGGAATACTTTTTTGTTTCTCTTTTTTTCTTAAGTTGTTTTTCTACTTTTAAAACATGTCGGTTGTATTCGTCTCATCGTCTTCTATAAAAATTATTTCAGGCAATAAGTGTATCTGATAAAACTTTATGAAACCTTGTGTCAAGGGAGTCACCTTAGATTATTCAAAATATCTGAAAATTTGCTGACGTTACTTTCATAAGATGAGAAATTACTTCAGGGGCTAGGTCAAATTTCGAAAAATTTTCAAATAAGATGTACCCCAATATGTGAAGGTGAAAATAACTTTCGCATTCATCGGTTATAAGGTTACTACATGCCTCAATATGTAATTTTCGAACTTTATGGAAGAGTGACTTTCAATCTCCCTCCACTGTTTGCCGTGGGTCGATTATATAAAACTAGCTTTGTGTACTTACAAACGAGTGAAGAGTATTTCTCTCTTTCTCACAAAGCACACCATACTAGATTGGCACTGACGTTTTCGTGTAGGAATGAAGGACCTCAGAGGACATCCCTGAATAATATTTCGCAAAAAAATTTGTTTTTTATTTTTGAGCTAGTTTCGAATCACCTTCGATAGACGTGCTTATTCGGGTAACACTGTCCGGCTGTACGCTGTTCGCCTGCTCATAATTTGGTACACGGCAAACTTATTAAATTTCAATGAAATTCACGTTCTCGGCCCGTCAGCTCGGGGAATTTATAATGCGGACGAGATTCAAAATTTTGCTCGCTCTCTTGTTCGCTCCCCTGCCGAGCGGCTGGCGGTACTCGTTCGATGACAAAAACGGTCGTAGAGTCGGCGTATTTATCCCTAAGTGTCCTAACAACCCGACTTGGACAGGTATAAAAACCGCAACATAAGAGCAGCCCATCTCGTTCCAAGATGCCCCGCTAAATATTTAAACCCATCGAAAATAAACTTGGTCAGAGCTTTTTGAATAATACAAAACGTTTCAGTGCCGGGTCTCAGCTTTCAACATATTACCATTACTGGAAGCGGTTACTAACGTGCCGGCGCTTCTATGCAGTCTCAAGTCTCCACTTAAGACGGTGAAACATTAATGCGACGTCGCTGGGTCACGAGTCAGCGAAATTCGGCCGCCCAAATTGGCCTCGTATCGGCAGCCTTATCGCCACGACGTAATTGCCCGCAAAAGGAGAAACGGGGTCGGGGCTTGGCGTGGAATTGAGGGTGTTGTGTACGAATCGCGAGCCGCAGGCCACGTCAAACGATCACCGCTGTGCCCATTCAACCGGCTGCGAGCTTCGGCGAGAAATAAACGTACCCGCTGAAAATGTAAAAGGATTCGAGTAAGTCAACTTGCGGCCATCACATATACGCCAGTGAATAGAAAAATAATTCTCTAAATCAGATAACAAACTCGTCACGAGGTTCTGCGACTGAAATTCTACACGATTCTACTCCGAGCTGAACTGATGCTACCATCGTTTGACAAAGTTAGTCTCTGCTCAGTTCAGACGAATAGGTAAGTCCAAAAGAAGAACGTCTGAAAAACATAAGTGCCCAAACCAACATACGGTATGATCGTACAGTAAGACCTGTCTGTTAATAAAACCTACACATTAATAAGGCCAACTGGTTAATAAGTCCAACCCGTTAATAAGATCCGCGCAGGACCGGATTTAGCATTCTTGCGGCCTCTAGGCAGAATTAAAATTGCTACCCCCTCAGATTTTTACTCCTTGTAGTAATCTTATCACGAATGTGATAACGGGTTTTCATTCGTTCGCCCGTTCTAGTCATATTTTATATTTCTCGTTGTTGCTAGTTTTAGTCTAAATATACGTTCGTACAGGTAACACCTTGTGCGTCTTCTTTCTGTCTACGTTTTATCATGCAAAAGATATAACAATTGGCGACGAGGTGAAAATGTAATTTTTTGCTCGGATGAAAGTTTTTTCGCTTCCCTCGGTATTTTAATTGTGCGTTGCCAGAATTTTTTTTTTTTTCGCCTCCTTCACAGTGTCAGTGAAGTGTATCGTATATCTCTGAATGCATCTGTCAGAGATGAAACAAAGTCGTGCCAGTAATTTGCGTGTTGTCTAAAAAGCAGCGTCCGGGTCGGTGCAAAGTCAAATTTGCCTGTCAATCGTGTCCATGGTCTCAGGTCAGTCATAAAATGGGTGATGATGCGCTGAAGGCTATTGCAGCCAGTCTCAAATTGCTAACCGATTTGCATATCAGCGAGCAGTCAAAGAGAGGAACCAGTCAGGTTTCTGCTGGAAAAGCACCGACCGTTGTTCATAATCAAAATGCGCTGTTCATGTTTGATCCATTCGACGAGGCGAAAGAAAAGTTCAGTACGTACAAGTGTCGTCTTGAAAATTATTTTGATTTACGTGGCATCAAGGACGATAAGACAGCTTGTGCCAAGGTCCTATTGCATTGTATTGGCCCGGTCCATTTTGAAACTTTGGCGTCGTATACAGCACCAGAGCCGCCCACCAAATTTACGTATGATAAGCTGATCAAATTACTCGAAGATCATGTCATGCCAGCTCCAAATGTCATTGTCGAGCAGCATCGGTTTCTTAAACGTTTACAGAAACCTGATGAGAATATCGTGTCGTATGTCTCTGAGCTTCGAAAGTTCATTCCAACGTGTAAATTCAAGTGTCCAAAGTGTCAAGAGTCGGTCGCAGATGTGTTTCTCCGTGCACAATTTGTCCGTGGTATCAAAGATAACTCCATTCGCGAAAAGTTGCTACAGGAGAGTGACCCTGAGTTCAACGACGTCATCCAGAAGGCTGCTAGTCTTGAGGCATCGCAGCTTGACAGTTCGGAAATGTCAAAGCCAGCAGCAGCAGAAAATAGTGCTAGGGTCAATCGTATTTCGGGAAATAAATTCGCGAATAAAGGTCAATCGTTTCGCGGCCGTGGGCGCAGTCGTTCGTCTGGCCGCCCTCAGTTTAGTGGAAATCGAAATCGTGATCGTTCGTTCTCTAGGGGCCGAAATCAGTCTAAAAGAAGTGTCAATTTTCGTGAGCTCGGAATTGATGATCGATGTGTCCGTTGTGGTAATACGAACCACAGATTCGAGCAGTGTCGTAGTGATAAAAATCGTCTAAAGTGCGATTCGTGTAATAAAACCGGTCATGTATCAAGTGTCTGTATTACGTCGCTAACAAAACGTAGGTCGCAACATAACGTAAATAACGTCGGTAATAATTCTGGAAACGATGATCGTAATAATATTAATTATGTGTCTAATTCAGTTTCGTCTTATCCTAGCTCGTATGCGAATTCATACTACCCTGGCCAAGTTAATCATGTCACAACTGTTTCGAATATTAGCCAAGCGCCACCGTCTGATAAGATTTTTGCTACTGTTCTTATAGAAAATCGTCCTCAGCGATTTGAGGTTGATTCGGGTTGCAAATTTACATTAGTGTCTCGCAATTCTTACAATAGTTTAGGCCTGAGCAGCCCGATCGAACCGGCCAATGATGTTGCTTTTACTACATATTTAGGTGAACCTTTTATGGCTCGAGGAAAGGTCAAGGTGTCTATTCGTTTTGGCAAGCAGCCAACAAAGAGTGCGGATTTATATATTGTTGATGATTATTGTGATAATGTTCTAGGTCGAGATTGGATTCGATTGCTGCGTTTAGACATTTTAGAGCTCGACGACAAGAGTAGGCATCTTAACAATTGTTCTGTTTACTCTATTTCACAGGCAAATAAAGACATTGTAGAAATCAACAAACGATTTGCAGAAACGTTCAAAGAGGTCGTCGGGAGCATGCCCTCGGATGGTCTCAAAGCCATTTTGCGATTGCGCGCGAATGCGCGGCCGGTATTCATCAAAGCTCGTCCAGTTCCGTTTGCACTCAGAGAGAGAGTGGAAAAAGAGCTTGATCAGCTCGAAAGTCAAGGGGTGATATCGAAAAGCACTCACTCGGATTGGGGCTCTCCATTGGTACTGGTAGCGAAACCAAATGGCTCGTTGCGTCTATGTGTCGACTACAAGATCGGAGTAAACCCGCAGATCGAGGACGCCCACTACCCAATTCCGAGAATTGACGAAATTTTGAACGAGTTACGTGATGCGAAGTATTTCTGCGTGCTAGACTTGTACAAGGCGTACCTGCATATTCCAGTTGACGAAGAAACTGCGAAAATTCAGACAATTTCAACTCACAAGGGCACATATCAAGTCAATCGTCTGTCTATGGGCATTAAGTCGGCACCATCAGAGTTCCACCGCGTCCTCAATCAAGTCCTCAGAGGCATTGATGGTTTCATCATGTACTTTGACGACATCATCATTTTCGCAGCCGATTACAACGAGTGTAGAAAACGGCTCATCGCAGTTCTTGAGCGGCTACAGAGTTTCAACTTGCATGTCAACAGAGCCAAATGTCGATTTTTTGAGGAGCGCATCGAGTACCTTGGTCACGTGATTTCGCAGAATGTGATTGCAAAATCGCCGAAGAAAGTAGAAGCAATTCTGGAGTGTGCTCGTCCACAGTCGCAGACAGATGTCAAAGGGTTCCTAGGGCTCATCACGTACTACAGTCGTTTCATTCCAGATGCATCAGCAAAGACGTACCCTCTCCGTCAGCTTCTCCAGAAAGACAGAAAATTTTTTTGGTCAGCCAGTTGCGAAGCAGCGTTCCAGAAACTCAAGTCCGAGTTAGCCAGCGACAGAGTACTAACTCCGTTCAATCCGGATTTACCAGTGTCATTAGCATGTGATGCAAGTCCAATGGGAATCGGCGCAGTCCTCTCACACACGATTGATGGAGTGGAGAGGCCAGTAGCCTTTGCATCAAGGTCACTTACGCCAGCAGAGAAGAACTACTCGCAGTTAGATAGAGAAGCGTTGGCGATTTATTGGAGCCTGCACAAGTTTTTCGAGTACCTGTTTGCCAGAAAATTCAAGCTAATTACAGACAACAGACCGCTGTACCACATATTCAACGAGAAAAGCAAATTGCCAGCCATGACGTCAGCACGGTTACTCAGATACGCAGCATTTTTGTCATCGTTCAACTACATAGTCGCTCATAGGAAGTCAGAGGAGCATGCCAATGCAGATTTCCTGTCACGGGCACCACTCAAGCGTTTTGATGAAGAGTCAGATTCAGCAGAAAGTGATGAAGTGAACCACCAGGTCATAAATCAAATTTCGTCAATGGAAGTCAATTGTGAGACCCTAGCAAGGGAAACACAAGCAGATGAAGAACTCCGGAAGCTGAAAGAAGAGCTACGAGATGGAAGGAATGTCGATCCAGAATACAGTTTGCAGAATGGTGTCATTTTCAGAGGGTCACGAGTCGTCATTCCGAAGAAGCTGCGTCCAGAAATCCTGAAAGAGCTACATCATACACATCTCGCCATCAGCAAGATGAAGGCACTCGCAAGACGGTATTGCCAATGGCCCGGAATTGACAAAGAAATTGAAGCAGTCGTCAAGTCGTGCGCAGACTGCGCAAAAGTCAAAGGAGATCCGCCAAAAGCTGAACTACACCACTGGGAAGCACCAATGGAAAATTTCCAGCGCATCCATATGGACTACGCAGGACCAGTGGACGGAAACTATTTTCTGATAGTTGTTGACGCAAAGTCAAAATGGCCAGAAATTCGAGTTTTGAAGCAAGCTCCTACATCAAGTTCAACCATCCGTCTCCTGTACAGTATCTTCACAACCCATGGTTTTCCAGAAGTTTTGGTCTCTGACAACGCCACAATTTTTAAGAGCGACGAATTTGGCAGATTTTGTACAAGGAATGGTATCAAGCAGAAGTTCATTGCCCCAGGTCACCCTGCGACGAATGGCCTCGCCGAACGATACGTGCAGATACTGAAGAATAAGCTGAAGGCAATGAGCAGCATGGATGCATCGAGTGAAGAAAAAGTCCAAGAGATCGTATTCAGATTTAGAGCAACGCCATTAGCTGAAGGCAAGTCGCCAGCGGAGCTGTACCTTAACAGGAAGTTTCGCATCCAACTTGATGCACTGAAACCTCAGAAAGAAAACGCAGCACCAAGTCAGAGGAATTTTTCGGGCACAAGACAGCTTAATGTGGGAGACCGAGTCCAGTCACGAAATTACCAAGGAGCAGAAAATTGGAAGTTTGGCGTCATTGAAAAGAAACTCGGTCGTCTCCATTACATCGTCAGATTGGATGATGGTTATAACATAAAACGGCACATCAATCAACTTCGGCAATCAGAGGTTCCGCGAGAAGTTGCGAGCAATTGTCTAGAGAAACGAGTCACTTTTGCACCAGATACTTACCCGCGTTCAAAAAGGCACTATCAACCACCCCTACCAATTTCGAGTGGACCGCGAAGACCAAACAGGTATAATACAGGTAATTTTCGCACTCAGACACCGTTAGGTCAGAATAGTCAGTTACGTAGGTCTGATAGGGCTCGGCAGCCGCCAAGTTTTTATGGTGAGGTAATAAGTCACTAATGAGCCACAAAATTTTGAAAAAATGTAGGGAATGAGGTATAATTGAATTCAAATACGACAAACAATTCTATTTCGCAACTTTGTCCTGTCCTTCTACTAAAATGTTTTAATTTTGTCGCGGAGGGTTTTACCCCTTTGCTATGTCTTAACATGTCTAATCATTTTATTTACAGCGTATGATATATTCAATCATTTATTATTATTTTTTTATATGTCTATCGTCAGCGTGTGTATAACACAAATTTTCAATTTTGAATCTTATTTGATTTATGCATGTTTATTCTACAATTTTCGTATACGAGATTTTATTAATTTTTATGGGTCATTTTGACCATTATTTCTATTTGCATTTATTGTCATACTAACAAAGTTCCTATTCCAGATACTAATCCTTTATCCATTTATTCTACTTTATTTTATTATAGTTGCCAGGTTTCAAAAGTCTAATAGTTGCTCAGTTTGAGCCAAATTTTTTGATACAGATGTTTTTATATTAATGTGGGAGATTGTAGTAATCTTATCACGAATGTGATAACGGGTTTTCATTCGTTCGCCCGTTCTAGTCATATTTTATATTTCTCGTTGTTGCTAGTTTTAGTCTAAATATACGTTCGTACAGGTAACACCTTGTGCGTCTTCTTTCTGTCTACGTTTTATCATGCAAAAGATATAACACTCCTCCTAGATTTTTGTTCTTTTTTTTTATATATATATTTATTTTCAAAAAATACATAGATAAAGGAAACAGTGTCGAAAATTTGCTACCCCTAAAAATCTATCGCCCTAGACACATGCCTATGTTGCTTAAACGTAAATATGGCCCTTGGTGTGTGAGTACAGCCAACCCATTAATAAAGCCAATTCTTAATACAGGGTGCTTCACGACTTGGTCCCCTTACTGTTTTTTCGTGGTACGAATACGGATCAAGATGTCTAGTTTATTCCGGGGTGAAAATCCCCTCCCCCATATATAGACTCGGATGTACCACCAACTTTAGAATTTTAAACGGAAAAATATCGAAAAAGCGGTATGGTAAGGGAATCAGTAGTGATCAAGCCCCCTCCCCCCAGTACCTAGTGAGCACAATTCATTTCCGTTGTTAATATTAAGATTTTATTGATGAAGTAGTTGGCAACGCTGATATTACAGAATGATAATGTTGGATGTGTAGCTTCAATTTCTGCCGGCGAATGCCAAAGTCTTCAACATGAAATGGTGATAAATGAAATTTTTATGAGCGAAGTTCTCAATTTGGTTAGGGGGGGGGGGGGTCTGGTTGGCCGAGTGGATAGCGCGTTCGACCTAGGCCGGTTTTTCGGCCAGAACGGAAGAGGGCTAAGACAGCCCTAACAGCTCTCCGACATCCCTGAGATAATGCTCGGAAGGGCGGATTTCAGAACTCAGGTCGAGAGCAAATTAGAGAAGAATCTCAGTCTTATCTTTTTCCTAAGAATTACTCTCGATTTGAAAATGCTCGGAAACGCGTTCTAATTCATATTATTTTCAAGTCGAAATTGAAAATTCAGAAAGTAAGTATTTTATATTTCAATCCCGAAGTTTTTTGTTTCCTACTAAACATACACACTCTCAAATGCGTATACTCACTTATAGATCATAATTTTCGAACTTTTTCCAGAAGTGATCAGCAGTGCTTACTTTTATAAATTCGATGTATAAACATAGGAGCCAATAGTTGACACTCTATTTTCTATTTGCATTGCTCTTACTGACGGTTAGTTTCCTATAAGGATGTACTGTACTGCTATTATTTACTGAAAATACAGAGGGGTCCTCTTGCGTCGAAGTTTGAAGACGAAGTGGCTCATATAGTCGAAAGTCGGGAACGTAAATATGTTCATTGTTTTCAACCAGGGACGTGCCAAAAGGGGGAAGGAAGGCAACTTCCCCCCCCCCATCCCCGTAGGAATTTTTCACTCAGTAGTTGGGAAAATTTACTATTTAAGTCAGGCGGAGTTGGGAAAATTCAACAAGTCAAAGCCCCCTTCTTTTTCTTGCTTTGATACTTGAGCATTGAGTTGAGAAGTTGGGAAAATCCAACAAGTCAAAGGTTTTTTTTTTTTGCTTTGATACTTGGGAATTTTGCGTTGAGCCAGTTGGAACTTGCACAATTCTTGCACCCCCCCCCCCCAGGGAAAAACTCTTCGATATGTTCCTGTGTTCAACAGGATAAATTTAAAGCTACTCGAGCACAAAATGTGCTTGAAATCGCGACAACAGTAGAGAGTGCTGAAATCAAAATTGGCCACTTTATAATTGTAAACTTTTAAATGACGGAATAAAGTAACCAGACTCGACAGTTTCTGCGTAAAGTTTCTGCAAACGATGGTTGTAAATTTACCGGTGATTTTTTACGCACAGCTAAGCCTAAATTAGATGAATACGGTGGAGGTGTTTTCAAATACCCAGATGTAAAAGGGAAGAAAAAGATATTTTGAAAACAACAAAAATTCTCAGTGAAAGTTTTCCACAAGACTTTAGCGATGAAGCCGAACTCAAAGATGAGCTAAAACAGTTTGTGGCTTATATAAATAAAGAAGATAAACAATTAACAACTCGAAATTAAATTCAGTTTACCCAATCATCAACATCATTTTTTAAAAATACATGTATGTTTGTGTATCCCAGCAACAAACTGTTCAGCGGAAAGGACTTTTTCTATACTGAAGAGAATAAAATATTATTTGAGAAATAAAACCGAGAAGGACAGATTGCAGGCCCTAGCAGTCCTGTGTATCGAATCAGAGATTGCACTTTCCCTTGATTATGATTTCATAATTAATACATTTGCGGAATGTAAAAGCGCGAGAAAAAAAAATTGTAGTATACGAGTAGGCCTACTATTACTTATAGTTGTAGATTGTACGAGTATTAAGTATACTTGTAGTACTAATGAGGATTTTTATCAATGGAAATTATTCACTAAACATTTTCTTACTGTGACCAAATTTTTGTATTCCGATTTATTCTAGGGGGAGGGGGAGGGAAGTCTTCATTTACATGGTGGGGTAAAAAAATTATGTATGCCTATGTCCGCGCGCAAGCTAAGTCCGCCGCTGACTACAACCCCTACTGCAGCTGTCTTACAAAACCCTCAGTGTCGTCCACCGATGAGTAACATGTCACAGTTTTGCTTAAAAAGTAGCTTGGCACTCAACGTGTCAAATATTTTGTAGCCAAGCCACTGTCGTCAAGCTGAAGCATAGAATTTCCATTTTGCGGCTTAAATCAGGAATGGTCAAATATTTTCGCCGATATTATGCCTGGATTCGGCGAAGCAAAAAATAATGACACTACTGCTTCTCAAATCCACGAATGAGGGGCTAGTACCCACCTGCCCTTGGCTCTGGCACCACTGTCTTACCCTTTTGTATGAACTCTTTCTTCTTTGTTAATGGCTGTTGGAGGCCGTGATAGTAGCGTATACATGTACGATTCCGCGTCACGCCGAAATCTTGGTCGCGATGATACTCGCAGATAGATTCGTGCAGTACACGGGATATATAGTAGGTCGGAGTAACACTTGTTATCCGAGCTACGACATGTCGTGGTCTACACCCTCGGAACTGTAGCTTTTTGTTGATTCAGTGTTCGCTCTGCAATCTTAGAAGCGTGATTTAAAGGCTATTCCGTTCTAGTCTTATAAATCAACAAAACAGTTCTGAGAGATAACTGGAACGTACTGTACTAAATACAGGGTAGAAGTCCCTTGCTAGACAGTTTCCGGTGCCGCCTGAGAATGCCGGACAATTTTGATATTTTGATTATAAAAAAGAGAGCGGAGAGATCCCGGTGTCATTCTCAGTTGTCGGTGACTCCCTTCCCAAAGAAGGAATTGGCGCACATTCTTTCTATTTTGTGGTGTGGGGAATTTTTTTATAGACATTAAATTGTCTTTTAGAGGCTTTACTGACCCTTCCTCGAGGACGTGACCCAGGTAATTTACGGAATGATTAGCAAAAGTGCACTTGACAAATTTTAGACGGAAGCCTTCTCTTTGAATGGCTTGTAAGAGAGCCTCAAGATGGGTCATGTGTTCGTCAAAAGTTTTGGAAAATACCAAAATATCGTCAATATAGTTACTGCAAAATTCACTTAGATTGTTCCGTCGGATTATGCCAGATAGTATTCTTTGAAATATTGCTGGCGAATTTCTCAAACCAAATGGTAGAGCAGCCCATTGCCAGTGTCCATGCTGGGTCACGAACCCGGTTTTGTATCTATCAGTTTTTTGTATTGGAATAGCCCAAAACGCGCTATTGATGTCTAGTACTGAAAACCAGTTACACCCACGTGTTTTCACCATAATATCCTCAATTAAGGGGAAAGGTTGGCTTTCGGGTATTAGAAGTTTGTTCAATTCACGAAAATCGATACATAGGCGGGTTTTCTCTTTTTTGTCTCCTTCGCCGGTTTTTTTAAATGCTAAAGTCACTGGGGAAGCAAAGGGGGAGCATGATTCTTCGATCAGATTGTGTTTCAAAAGTTCACTTATTTGTTGTTCGATTTCTTTTTGATCAGCAAAGGAGCACTTATAGGGTCTTTTTGCTACGTACTTGTTTTTGATAAGGTCAATGTGCGCCTCGTATTCCTTCACCTTGCCAATATCAAACTGATTTTTAGCAAACACAGTATCATATTTTTCTAGTAAGTTAACCATTTTATTCTGCTTATTTTTATCGAGGTGTTTTGTTTTAAGTTCGAAACTTTCTCTTTTATAGTTTTCTATATTTCTTTTGTTTGGAGTGTTTTTCTCAGGTATATTCTGGTGTATTTCTTTATTATGGTCCTGGGACAGCCGGAATTCCATAATTGTATCTAGGCCGATCAAAAAATCGTACCCGAAATCTTTCTTATCTACAATGAAGACTTTTTTTTGTTTTTCAATATTCATAATTTTAATTTTTAAGAGAGCTGTTCCCTTAATTTTTCCTCTCTCTCCGCTCATCGTCTTGAAGGTTAAAGTTTTTGGTGAAAATTTTCTTACTTTTAAATTTTTGAAATAATCGTAGGTCACCATAGAGATGTTTGCTCCCGAATCATACAATCCAGTAGCCTCATTTCCTTCAATTGTGACCTTCAAGTCGATCAACGGAGGTAAATCTAGTTTTTTGTTTCAATCTCTTCATTAAATGTATTTTCTAATTCTGTGTTGTTCGCCATTTTTATTTTGTCGGGTGTCGTGGTCCTGGAAGGACTACCGCTGAAGGTGGTGTTAGGGACACTTCGATTCTTAAAGCGGCAGTCCCTTTCAGGATGATATCGTCCCGGCTTATTTAGTTTTTCACATATCGTGCATGGTTTTCTTTTTTCGGTACCCTCAGTCATGCTGCTCTGACCCCCAGGAGTGGGCTTTGCGTTCTTGGATCGGTTTACCAATGACTCGAGTTGGTTAAGCTCGATCATCAGTTTTCCGTACGTAGTTACTTCATTCCGTGATAACTTTTCTCTAATGTTTGGTGGGAGTCCCACCACGATATGCGTAACCCTCGAACGTTCCGAGAGATCAGGATCGGCATCTACTAGTACGCTATGCTTTTTTATTGCATACTCAGCGAGAGATCCTCCCATATATCTAAAAGTGTAGGCATAAACTGCCTCTGACCACCCTTTTTCGCTAAAGGAATCTAAAAATGATTTCTCCCAATCTTCCCAGTTTTCAGTTACAATTAACTTTCGTGCGGTTGTATACCATTCAGTTGAGACTCCCTCCAAGAACAATCGCAATACATCAATTTTTAGTCGGTTTTCAATATTCATACGGGTACATTCGCGAGAAAAAGTTTGTATCCAAGACTTGGCATTTTGATTGCGACCGGCAAATTTTTCGATGACCATGTCCTTGGTAATGGAGACTAAACTTCGCTGTTTTGGTTCACCTAAAACTTGAGCACTTGTCTGCACGTCGGGTTTAGACTTGGGGCTTTTTTGTTTTCGGAAATCTGATGTTTCGTCCAAGTAGTCACCGTTGAAGAAAACATTTTTTTCTTCGTCGAGATATATTGCTTCTAATGCCGAGCCTAAGGTAATAACTAAATATCTGTACTGACCTCGTTTTGTAATTGATTTTATACCATTTCGGATGATCGTATTTTCCATCAATATCGAGTGATCTTTAAAGTGTTGCTTGTTTGATGGAAATGCGTAGATTTCCTCTTGACCGCAGAGTTGAATCGTCTTTACATGGACTGCTGTCGTCTTACCATCGGCGGTAGGCTCTGCCAGTAATAAGAATCTGGCGCGGTTTGCCATCCCGAGAAATTATGAGTTTAATCGATTTATAAGTTCGAAATAAACTGGGACGTAATCGATGCGAGAATATAATTAATAATGAATCGATTAAACGTGCGGTTACAATTTCGCGTAAATGACTGAATCGGCGAGA
Organism: Acanthococcus lagerstroemiae; assembly: GCA_031841125.1. Taxonomy (NCBI): domain Eukaryota; kingdom Metazoa; phylum Arthropoda; class Insecta; order Hemiptera; family Eriococcidae; genus Acanthococcus; species Acanthococcus lagerstroemiae. The sequence goes on along the minus strand of CM063108.1, from coordinate 32,730,551 downwards.
ACGTGCACTCGGTGCTATTACAATAATCGCTCTAACAGATATACATGATTTAACAATATTCGGGTACTCCGATAAGACACATACAATCAGCGTGCAAGCTTCAACGGGATGAAGACTACGTGTTCCAAGAAGAGGCAGTCAGACGAATTCTTACATACATATACCGGGAAAGTATTACCGTGTGTGTACTCTCGTCAGAGGCATTAAAGCTCATGGTCATCATTCGAGAGGAACAAGCAATAGCGAGCACAGTACCGACCGGGATAACGCTGGTTGACAGACTAAAGAGGTCGTATATCGATTGTACTAGGCTAGCATCTGTTTAGTACACAATGGTATGACAACGGCAGAACGAATGACATACACCAAGGAGTTTTGGCATAGCATCAACATAACAGGATATCTAACACTCCTTCTTCAGCCGCTGACCTGGTCCAATCACCACGAAGGTGACAACAAAGGTATCCAGCATTTGGCTTCAACAGAGAAGAGCTGCATCATGCGGAGTCGGATGTCTAACAATGGTTTGTAACAAACAGGGGCCCAAAGTCGGAGCCAGATCTTGGAGTCCGGAAGCCGACGACCATTTTACAGGGGAGCAAAAATGAAAAAAATGCTATTTTTCACTCCACGGTGTTTCACACTCCTGCTCAACCGCTTCGGTTGTAGGCATTTCTAGGACGGAAGAAACATTATTCGTGTTTGGAAATAACGGGAAACTTTTTCGGTTCTGCGTTTGTAGAACAGCGCTCATGACGAGAGGGGAGGAAAGGGTCCGGGTCGCGAGGATGAGTAATTCGTCGTCGACGAGAGAGTAATTAAGAAGACGCGAATTTAATCGACAGGCTGGGATTAAAAGGCGGACCCAATTTCGTGAAAACTCGGCGGCTACGGTAAGAATAGATTTAAAAAGTTCGAAATCGGCAAGTGACGCAGGCGGTATTTTGAATAAACGAGGGGTGCTACTAATGCACCTATACACCTCGTCGTTATTAATCTCTCATTTGTGTAATTCGTACTATACCCGAGCCAGTGCGTCGAACTCGTCCCTCCTAATTGTGATTTAATAAAACACTATATCTATATACCAGTATAGAATATTCTGGCTCCGGGTTGTGTTTTGAGCATAATAAAAAGTCACTTCGTATCCCGAAACGCAAAATGGCCGCCGACGACCGAACAGTTTAAAATTTTTCTCTCTGAATCTCACTTTCTCTTTTTCACGCTTGATTTCGTAACAGGTGCGTCGAATGTGCACTCGAATATAACCGCGATTAGGTGGCCGCGAAAAAAGATGATCCTTACGCTTTTGACCCGACCTGGTAGTGCAGTTGTGCTCAGTTCGCGCTTCTGATCTCGAGAAAGCATTTTCTGAATACTCGGTGTCGGGATGCGAAATTCAGCTTCTTCGATTTTTCGAAGCTTCTCTCTCACACACCATTAGAACATCTGGAAACACCCGAGTACTAAAATCGCCATTTTGAGTCGCTTGGTGCCCGACGATTCACAAGTCACTACGCGGAACGTGCCACCAGTGTGCCGCGTATCGAATTATGAATCATCGGACACCAAATGACTCAAAATGACGGATGTCAGTACTCGGGTGTTTCCAGATACTCTAATGCCATCAGACTGGCGTCTTAATGCCACCTATTTGATATTTTCGCCGAAACAACAATGACTCATTAGGATCATTACATTCTATTCGTTCTAAAACTATCGGTACACGTTCAACTGAATATCTTAGCGACAGCTAGTTGCCAGTTGACCATCTGTATTTTTCGACATCACTGTATCGGACACGATGATCATACACGCGCCTTATTCTTCAAGATTTTCTAAATTCGTGGACCGCACGTCCACCATCAATGATAATGCACTCGTATTGTCTCGCTCCCACCGAAAATGTATATTCAATTAGGATCATCCTGTTCTTTGCCTTACTCAATTATTGGCCGCACACCTACTCCCAAACATTTTGGATAGACAGAGTTATATGTGTAATATTGTCTCAGCGACCAAAAAAGTTGTCTTCCACACGTTCGATCACTAACTGGAAGCACTTTCATAACACTCTGGTTCAGATGTCGGACTTGGAAAATTTGTTTTATTAGCACAGTCCTTTTGCGGAGTATCCTCTTCTCTAATTTACTCTCAACCCGAGCCCGGGAATCCGCCTTTTCGAGCATTACTTTAGAGACGTCGGTGAGGCTGTTAGGGCTGTCTTAGCCCTCTTTCTTTCTGACCGAAAACCGGCCTAGGTCGAAATCTGGCGAGTTGCTACGTGGGCTCGAACCTGAGACCTCCGGATTCCGAGACCAGCGTGCTATCTACTCTGCCAACCAGACCCCTTTCGTAGAGTACATCTAAAAAGTCTAATATTTAACGTAACGTTTCTAATCGTTTTCAAGAATGTATCTTTTGACGTATTTATACCATAATTAACGTAATAATTCGCCGGCCGCCGAATAGAGATGGAGTCGGCGGCCGGTCCAATCACGAGAGCGATGACCTGCGGCGTTCCTCAGGGATCAGTACTCGGACCTACCCTGTGGAACGCCGCCTTCAACGGATTGCTGAAGCTGGCACTACCACCAGGCGTGAAGTTGATCTACGACACGCTGGTGGTGTGCCAGGCAGAAACGACAGCAGAGGTCACGCGACGGGTTAACCAGGCGTTGGAGACGCTGACCCGCTGGATCGAGTCGGCGGGGTTGTGCTTGGCGGTGCAGAAGACGGAAGCTGTTTTGTTTACAACGCGCCGCAAGTACAGCCCACCCACCTTCGTCCTAAAAGGTGTGGAGATTGCGCCCTGTACAGCCCTGAAGTACCTGGGGCTGTGGTTCGACGGGAAGCTGTCGTTCCGAGAACACTTCCGACGGGCAGCTGAGAAGGCGGATCGAGTAGCCGGCCAGCTGTCCCGTCTGATGTCGAACCTAGGGGGACCGAAAGAGCAGAGAAGAAGACTGTACGTCAACGTAGTGATGTCGGTCCTCCTATACGGGGCGCCGGTATTCGCCGACGCCATCAAGATTCCGTATAGAAGAGTGGAGATGGAGAAGATCCAGCGAAAAGCCGCGATGAGGTGTGTCAGTGCATACCGCACTGTTTCTTCGGAGGCAGTAGGCGTGTTAGCGCGTATACCGCCGATCGAACTCAAGGTCGGCGAAATAGCGGAGGTATACGGTGCGAAGAAGAAAGCGAAGACGAGAAGAGAAGCACTTCGGGTCAAGCGAGTCATCCAGCAGGACACGCTTCGGAAGTGGAAGGACGCGCTCGCCCATTCGTCCAAGGGCGAGTGGACCCGAGCGCTGATACGCGACCTCGACGGATGGGTAGGAAGAGTGCACGGAGCGCTGAACTTCCACCTTACCCAAGTCCTGAGCGGCCACGGGTGCTTCGGCACGTACCTACACCGGATGGCGATAGCGCCGAGCCCCGTGTGCACGCACTGCGATCGAGGGGCGGAAGACACACCCTGGCACACCCTGTTCGAGTGTGAGGCCTGGAAGCATGAGAGGCGCGGGACGGTTTCAACACCACGCGATGAGCCGGATGAAGAAGACGACGAAGAAAAGGAAGAAGACGACGACATCAGCCGTCTCGCGCCGGACACCCTGGTTCCGGAGATGATGAAGAGCGGCAGCAGTTGGAACCGGGTGTCGGCCTTTGTCTCGGCCATCATGAAGAGGAAGATGCAGGCAGAGTGGTCGAGGCAGAGGGCCGACGGAGAAAGCTCGGCCCACACCATCGATCCTGTACCATCCTGAAGAAGAGAAGCTCACCCGCCGTCACCACCTTCCTGCGTCGACACACGCACCCAGACGAGGAGGTGAAGGGTTGGAGCAACGGCAGCGCGTCCGTCTGCGGTGCACCCGAATTCCAGGTCGTCGTCGCGACAATGGCGGTTCCCTCGGTCAGTAGGGTGCGCCGTAGTGGCCCTTGAGGACAGCGCGCACCGACACGGTCGACGAAATGGGGGCTCGGGCCAGCCTCAATACGTCCGCACCAGCAACCCGACGATATGCTAGAGATGGTAGTTTCCGGGTTGCGAATGGCGAGGGGCGGTGTCTGGGGAGCCAATTGGGCATGCGTGCATCGCCTTACGCTCCACCATAGAATAAAAACGTAATAATTCGAAAGGTCAATAAATGTTATATTGGTCAAAAGTCTCGGCCAAATTATTCCGAATCACGAACAAGGGTTACCAGTGTTAGCCCCCGGGTCCATTCGGTGAATCCCCGGACAGTGTTACCTCTACAACACCGGGTATTTCATCACACTGAATCGAACACTCCACTCCTCGTCCCGACATTCGGGTAGAAAGCTCTCGAGAACTGTACTCGCAACGTTTGATTTCCAAAACGAGTTCGAAAGCCGAAATCTGAGAGGGGAGTAGTGAAAGGCGAATGACAGCAGGGCAGTAGCGGACGATAGGAGGCAGAATGTTCTGCAAAACATATTTAGGGCTGAAGTTGGTAATTCGAGAATTTCAAGTTGGCAGTTCTCTCTTTTTTTTTCAAGATGGAAAAATGAATAAGATCTATGATAAATATTGTACGCTATAAGTCCGTTGTTTTGTCTCTGAGAACTGGTGGGGGACTGCAAAGCATTCAATCTAGATATCGATGATGGTAGGGCGTATGGCGGTGCACGCACGCCGAATTGACCCCGGGACATTGCACCCCCTAACCTGGAATTACCCCGATTGCGCCTACGTCAGGATAGGGGGACTACCTAGATATCTCGCTCTCTTCAGTAGGATCAGTGGCCGCCCAAAAAAATTTTCAGAGATGCGGTAAGTTCGGACCCCGTGATTTGAAGGTCCCACCTACGTACCTATTATACGTCACATCTTGCGCATTATTCCCTCCCCCATACGAGAAAATCAACAGCTTAGTTTTCCATTTTAATTCGATCATTTCCGCTGTCCTCCTTTTAACGAACTGAATAAAATCACTCTAGCTCAATTTCGAAATCGGGTTTGAATTTGGCTTGAAGAAACTGAATATCAGGGTGTTTCACAAATTAGTCCCCCCTTTTTTTATCATGAAGTCTGATTGTCAGGGGACAAAAATGCTTCTTTAATCGAAAAGGACTAGTTACTTTTCTCATGCAAAATTTTCTTTCCCCAAAAGAGGGGCCTAGAACCTATCACCAACTTGGGAATCCTCAATAGAGAGATGCCGAACAAAATGTCGAAATACTGTTTCTTGGATCGCAGACTCCGAATATCGCATCAAATTTCTTATCTGGCCTTCACCAGAACCGAAAAAGAAAAACGAATTTCAGATCCCAACCAATAGACATATCCATGTCAAAAAATCACCAGTAACATGATGACGAGTATCTGCACTGCATGCGGATACATTGGTACATGCATATGTATAGTTACTGAACATGTCCTATGCATTCAGTCAACATAAGAATGTCGATCTCGATCAACTGAGCGCAGCTATCGATCAACGAACTCAAGTATACTCATGGCTGTAAGAAGAATATCGTTTTCACTTTTAAGCATTGCAAATTAACTGGCTGCAGATTGCAATCACGCAGTAAAGATCAAGATAAATGAGCACATGGCTAGAAGGAAAAATAATTTCCGCGGAAATGTGGACTACTGAATGAGCTGTGACTATATGAAGAGCTAAATCATACTGATTGGCTTCACGCCATACACACGACTGAACTGAACTCTGAACTGAACTGAAATCAAGTTTAGTGTCGATCGGAACTGGTGTTGGTCGGAAAAGGGTGACATCGATTTTAGGATGAAGCCAGCCAATAGACATATCCATATAAAACTTTTAAGAATTGCAAATTATAAATCACTAGGGGGCTTCGCCCCCTGGCCGCTTCGCGCCTCGTCCAACCGCCACAGTCCTCAGTGTTTAGTCTGAAACTATTGTTCCTGAGTTGAGGTTTGCTTTGTGCTTCTTTTGCTCTCCCTCTATCAGCGGTCCTCAATCAGGGTGTCTACTAGAAGAATGAAATGAAAAAGGATGCCATTTACTTGCCATGGACTTGCCATTTCCCCATTTGACAAGCAAAGCAAAGCAAAGCAAAAAAAAAAAAACTAGTTTGTTGTTTCCCAGATATGTACGGTGTACGGTGTAATTTTTCCAGTTTCGCTCAGGACTACATTTCAATAATAGAATACATAACACGGCCTCATCAATCAGCAAAATCATTATTATAATATGAGATAATGCTTATACTTAAACAACTTAGGTATGACAGTAACTTTCTCTAAGAGTCGAACTCGAAACCGAAAACAGATAATATGTATAAGTTCATACATCACTTCGTTCGTCTTTATATTGGGTTTTTTGGAACCAATTCACAACGGAAGACAAGTTAGGCGACCAAATTACCGCACACACCCGCAAACTCGGCGCGCAGCGATTTTCGTCTCTTTCTACACGCTTTGTTCATAACGCGCCTCTGTCAAGTTAATTTACCCAGATTCTTGGCTGTTTAGTGTTTATTGATAGATTTTATCAATTATTATGCAGTACCGAAGTTCTTCCTTCGTTTTTCCCGTTTTTGGTTGCTCCTTCTGCAAAAGGATGCTATTTACATGCTCGGATGCCGTCTCAAGAAAATACTTGCTATTTACTTGCTTTTGGTTGTTTTACTTGCCTGTAGACACCCTGTACAATCTTCCACCATGAACCCCTTTCCATCCTTTCTTCACCACGAGCCTCCTTTTCCTCCTCCACCACGACCCCCTCGTTGACCATGGTTGCTTTCCGCCTCCACGGTCACACCTCCTCAGCCACCAACTCCTCCCCCACAATGGCCATAATCTCCTACCAGAGGCTTCAATGCCCGCCCCATGGTCTCTTACCTACGCGGTATCCCCCCTGCGAACCCTTTCCTTCTGCACATTCGGGTAGGCCCTCTCCTTTGGACTTCCTCCTCACCTCTACAATCATCGACCACCACAACCGACCTCCACCTCCTGGGCCTTAATCTCTTCACATTGCCCTCTCCCTCGCTCCATGACTTTCTCCATCCACAGATATGTCTTAGGTAATAGGGACGAAGGCCGGGATTTAGATATCAGGCTCCTTGGAGGTTCTTTTCAGGAGGAGGGGGGAGGGGGGGAGTTTTGGTTGTTAATATATAGAGAGATACTGATTGGTTTCACGCAATACGCACAACTGAACTGAATTGTGAACTGTACTGAAATCAAGTTTAGTGTCGGTCAGAAATAGGATACGGGCCAGCCAATAGACATATTTATGTCAAAAAGGTCGAAATTGAACTAGCATAAAAAATTGAATCAAGTTTCGAAGTAGGGTTTTCTTGGGTGGCCAATTCCAAATATCGCATCAGATTTGAAATCCGGCTCCGATCTGGACCCAAAAGTGCAAATTTTGGACCCAACAATAGTTAAAATTAGTTTTACTTGAAAAATTGAATAAATTATCAATTTTCTTCTTATTTTGGTGGAGGGAGGGGGAGAAGGTGACTGATTTCAAATATTACATGAGATTATTGATCCGGGCTCCGATTTAGACCACAAAATTCAAAATTTTCGCCAGAAATGATGAATTTTTTAAAAGTCACAAAATTGGACCCCTACGTCCAAATTTCATCTTAAAGGAGAGAGAGGGGAGGAGCAACTTTACTTAGTGAATGTAACCGGTAAGTCATGAAAACTGTAAACAAGATGTCGACTTATCAACCTCGTCTAGGTATACAGTCATACAAGGAGTTTTACGAATTTGCCCCACTTTCTTCTAGCAAAGTCAGGGTCTTCACGAAACAAAAATGGATCTTTAGGAAAACTGAGTTACACAAAATCATACAACCAAAAATTAAAGACGATAACGACGAAAAATTCACAAACATTACAGGGAATGACCTAAGCTACTCAAGGATTCAAAACTAAGAAAAAAAAATATTGGAACAATGAATTTTTTTAAAATACAGACAAATAAAACGAAATCAGTTGTGCCCGAAGTTATTACAAATAATAATAAGTTTACTACGTTACTGATTGTTGTGCTGAATGACGTATTTACGGGGAATTGAGTATGCAATTTCACATACATGCAAATTATGATGAAAAATGGCTGTATTTCTACGGCCCCCCCAAAATGAGGTAGAGAGTTGGAATTAGCGGCACAAATTCTATTGTAATTTGTGCTAATTGTGCTCCGAAGTCCCAGAATTTGTGCCGCCTCCCGTGGGTCTACATTTTAATAAAAAGTTTGGGGGGGCCAGGGAAATGTTGGCCCCCCCAAATGAAGATAGGGGGTTGGAATTAGCGGCACAAATTTTATCGTAATTTGTGCTAATTGTGCTCCGAAGTCCCAGAATTTGTGCCGCCTCCCGTGGGTCTACATCTTAATGAAAAGTTTGGGGGGGCCAAAGAAATGTTGCCCCCCCCCCAAATGAAGATAGAGGGTTGGAATTAGCGGCACAAATTTTATCGTAATTTGTGCTAATTGTGCTCCGAGGTCTCAGAATTTGTGCCGCATTTTCTGGGCTCACAGTCCAGTGCTCAATTTGGGGGGGCTGGAAAAATTATGATATTTTAAAAAAACGATCTTCAAAAGGAGAGATTAACTGGTTTCTGCTGTCACCGAATTAATTTTTCAGGTTCTTTTCACGGTATTTCATATCCTACCCCAATTTTGGGAGATGCACCCATTCTATCCAAAGTTTTGTTGTCTTTGTTCATACTTTTTTTAAACTCATGAGGCGAAAGTGCGATAGTTTCAGGCAACGACACTTCTGTTTTTGCGCATTGGATTTGGCAACAATGATAACGAAGAAACCAGTGGTGAAAGTAAAAAAAGTGTGGATATGGGCCACAACCCCCCCCCCCAAGAAAGGGGTGGGGGCTCGGGTGTGATGGCACGAATTTTTACCTAATTTGTGCTAAATGTGCTCGAGGTTCCCACAATTTGTGCCCCCTTCCTTGGACCTACAGCCCAAAAATAAAATGGAGGGCGGTGAAATGTTAGCCCACCCCCCAAACAAAGGTGGGGTCTCAAAAATAGTGGCACAAACTTGTATTTTATTTGTTCTGATTGTGCTCAAGGGTCCCACATTTTGTGCCTCCTTCTTTGAACGTTGGAATTGGTTGTTATCTCATCTTTATGGAATTTCGGTAATTTTGAAAACTTCTCCATACGTACATCAGGCATTTTTAAGGGCGGAAAAATTTTCCGAGGGTTTCGGTGCCCGGATCCGGCGAAATAGAATCGAAATGCCGAGACGAATTCAGAACAATCGTCAAAATTGATTTACAGGCTCTTTCTGAGCCAGTATACCCCTCGCTCCCATTATAACCACATTTTTGACTGTATCTCTGCAACGGAGGTTCAGCGCCTGATTTGGTCGATGAATTCGAACTCAGCGCGAAAACTTGAGTAGGAATTTGTTGTTAACCCATTTTTTAGAAATTTCGAAAATTTTGATAATTTCTCCACGCGTACATCCGGCATTTTTTTGGGCGAAAAAATTTTGCGAGAGTTTCGGGGCCCGGACCCGGTGAAATATATTCGAAATGCCGAGACGAATACTAAACCGTCGTCAAAATTGATTCACAGGCCAATTCTGACCCCGTATAGTCCCCGCCCCCAGTATAACCTTATTTCTGACTGTATCTCGGCCACGGAGGGTCAGCGCCTGATTTGGTCGACGAATTCGAACTCAGCGCGAAAAAATGAGTAGGACTTTGTTGTTATCTTATCTATTTGGAATTTCTAAAATTATGAAAATTTCTCAATACCATATCTTCAAAATTGATTCACATGCTCTTTCCGAGCCTCTATAGCCCTCGCCCTCATTATAACCACATTTTTGACTGTATCTCGGCAACGGAGGGTCAGCGTCTCATTAGGTCGACGAATTCGAACTGAGCGGGAAAAATTGTGTAGGAATTTGTTGTTATCTCATCTATTTGGAATTTCGAAAATTCTGAAAATTGTTCCATACCGTATGTATACGTCAGGCATTCTTTTGGGCGAGAAAATTTTCCGAGAGCTTCGTGGCCTGGATCCGGCGAAATAGAATCGAAATGCCGAGATGAATTCAGAACCGTCGTCAAAATTGATTCAGAGGCTATTTCTGACCCAGAATAGCCCCCGCCCCAGTATAACCATATTTTTGACTGTATCTCGCTAACGGAGGGTCAACGCCTGCTTTGGTCGATGAATTCGAACTCAGCGCGAAGAATTGTGTAGGAATTTGTTGTTATCTCATCTATTTGGAATTTCGAAAATTTTGAAAATTTCTCCATTCTTACATCAGGCATTTTTTTTTTTGCGAGAAAATTTTCCGAAAATTTCGGGGCCCGAATCCGGCGAAATAGGATCGAATTGCCGAGACAAATTCAGAACCGTCGTCAAAATTGATTCACAGGCTATTTCTGACCCCGTATAGCCCCGGCCCCCAGTTTACCCACTTTTTTGACTGTATCTCGGCAACGGAGGGTCAGCGCCTGAATTGGTCGACGAATTCGAACTCAGCGCGAAAAATTGAGTAATAATTTGTTGTTATCGCATCTTTATGGAATTTCGATAATTTTGAAAACTTCTCCATACGTACATCAGGCATTTCTAAGGGCGAAAAAATTCTCCGAGAGTTTCGGTGCCCGGATCCGGCGAAAATAGAATCGAAACGCCGAGATGAATTCAGAACCGTGATCCAAATTGATTCACAGGCTATTTGAGATCCAGTATAGCCCTCGCCCCCATTATAACCACATTTTTGACCGTATCTCGGCAACGGAGGGTCAGCGTCTGATTTGGTCGACGAATTCGAAATTGAGTAGGAATTGGTGGTTATCTCTGTATTTTTGAATTTCGAAAATTTTGAAAATTTCTCCTACCACACATGAAGCATTTTTTTGGTCGAAAAAAGTTCCGGGAGCTTCGGGGACCGGACCCGGCGAAATAGATTCGAAATGCCGAGACGAATTCAAAACCCTCGTCAGAATTGATTCACTGGCTATTTCTGACCCAGTGTATAGCCCTAGCCCCCAGTATATCCACATTTTTGACGGTATCTGGGGGCGGGGGCTATACTGGGTAAGAAATAGCCTGTGAATCAGTTATGACGATGGTTCTAAATTCGTCTCGTGCTTTCGAATTTATTTCGCCGGGTCCGGGCCCCGAAGCTATCGGAATATTTTTTCGCCCAAAAGAATGCCTGATGTATAAGATGGAGAAATTTTCAAAATTTTCGAAATTCAAAAATATTGAGATAACCACCAATTCCTACTAAATGTTTCGCGCTGAGTTCAAATTCTTCGACCAAACGACGCGCTGATCGTCTGTTGCCGAGATATAGTAAAAAATGTTGTTATGATAGGGGCGAGAGATTTACTGGGTCAGAAAATGCCTGTGAATCAATTTTGACGAGGGTTTTGAATTCGTCTCGGCATTTCGATTCTATTTCGCCGGGTTCGGTCCCCGAAGCCCTCGGAAAATTTTTCGCCCAAAAAAATGCCTGATGTGTGGTAGGAGAAATTTTCAAAATTTTCGAAATTCAAAAAAACAGAGATAACCACCAATTCTTACTCAATTTTTCGCACTGAGTTCGATTTTCTCGACCAAATCAGGCGCTGACTCACCGTTGACGAGATACAGTCAACAAGTGGTTATACTGGGGGCTGGGTCTATACTGGGTCAGAAAGAGCCTGTGAATCAATTTTGATGACGGTTCTGAATTCGTTTCGGCATTTCCAATCGATTTCACCGGGTCCGGGCCCGAAGCTCTCGGAAAACTTTTTCGCCCAAAAAATTGCCTGATGTATGTATGGTATTGAGAAATTTTCATAATTTTAGAAATTCCAAATAGATAAGATAACAACAAATTGCTACTCAGTTTTTCACGTTGAGTTCGAATTCGTCGACCAAATCAGACGCTGACCCTCCGTTGCCGAGATACAGTCAGAAATAAGGTTATACTGGGGGCGGGGACTATACGGGGTCAGAATTGGCCTGTGAATCAATTTTGACGACGGTTTAGTATTCGTCTCGGCATTTCGAATATATTTCACCGGGTCCGGGCCCCGAAACTCTCGCAAAATTTTTTCGCCCAAAAAAATGCCGGATGTACGCGTGGAGAAATTATCAAAATTTTCGAAATTTCTAAAAAATGGGTTAACAACAAATTCCTACTCAAGTTTTCGCGCTGAGTTCGAATTCATCGACCAAATCAGGCGCTGAACCTCCGTTGCAGAGATACAGTCAAAAATGTGGTTATAATGGGAGCGAGGGGTATACTGGCTCAGAAAGAGCCTGTAAATCAATTTTGACGATTGTTCTGAATTCGTCTCGGCATTTCGATTCTATTTCGCCGGATCCGGGCACCGAAACTCTCGGAAAATTTTTCCGCCCTTAAAAATGCCTGATGTACGTATGGAGAAGTTTTCAAAATTACCGAAATTCCATAAAGATGAGATAACAACAAATTATTACTCAATTTTTCGCGCTGAGTTCGAATTCGTCGACCAATTCAGGCGCTGACCCTCCGTTGCCGAGATACAGTCAAAAAAGTGGGTAAACTGGGGGCCGGGCTATACGGGGTCAGAAATAGCCTGTGAATCAATTTTGACGACGGTTCTGAATTCGTCTCGGCAATTCGATCCTATTTCGCCGGATTCGGGCCCCGAAATTCTCGGAAAATTTTCTCGCCCAAAAAAATGCCTGATGTAAGTATGGAAAAATTTTTCAAATTTTCCAAATTCCAAATAGATGAGATAACAACCAATTCCAACGTTCAAAGAAGGAGGCACAAAATGTGGGACCCTTGAGCACAATCAGAACAAATAAAATACAAGTTTGTGCCACTATTTTTGAGACCCCACCTTTGTTTGGGGGGTGGGCTAACATTTCACCGCCCTCCATTTTATTTTTGGGCTGTAGGTCCAAGGAAGGGGGCACAAATTGTGGGAACCTCGAGCACATTTAGCACAAATTAGGTAAAAATTCGTGCCATCACACCCGAGCCCCCACCCCTTTCTTGGGGGGGGGGGGGGTTGTGGCCCATATCCACACTTTTTTTACTTTCACCACTGGTTTCTTCGTTATCATTGTTGCCAAATCCAATGCGCAAAAACAGAAGTGTCGTTGCCTGAAACTATCGCACTTTCGCCTCATGAGTTTAAAAAAAGTATGAACAAAGACAACAAAACTTTGGATAGAATGGGTGCATCTCCCAAAATTGGGGTAGGATATGAGATACCGTGAAAAGAACCTGAAAAATTAATTCGGTGACAGCAGAAACCAGTTAATCTCTCCTTTTGAAGATCGTTTTTTTAAAATATCATAATTTTTCCAGCCCCCCCAAATTGAGCACTGGACTGTGAGCCCAGAAAATGCGGCACAAATTCTGAGACCTCGGAGCACAATTAGCACAAATTACGATAAAATTTGTGCCGCTAATTCCAACCCTCTATCTTCATTTGGGGGGGCCAACATTTCTTTGGCCCCCCCAAACTTTTCATTAAGATGTAGACCCACGGGAGGCGGCACAAATTCTGGGACTTCGGAGCACAATTAGCACAAATTACGATAAAATTTGTGCCGCTAATTCCAACCCCCTATCTTCATTTGGGGGGGGCCAACATTTCCCTGGGCCCCCCAAACTTTTTATTAAAATGTAGACCCACGGGAGGCGGCACAAATTCTGGGACTTCGGAGCACAATAAGCACAAATTACAATAGAATTTGTGCCGCTAATTCCAACCCCCTACCTCATTTTGGGGGAGCCGTAGAAATACAGCCATGAAAAATAAAGGGTTTAAAAACGCAAGACCGCCATCTTTTTTTCATCAGCGCAAGGTGTGATCGATGTGGATTAAAGGAAGAACTTCAACTGAAAGATTCTAGTTTCCTTTTGAGTAAAAAAATTTTCTCTTCTTAAAAAAAAAAAAAAAAAAAAAAAAAAAAAGAAAAAAGAAAGAAAGAAAACTCAAATGTACCACTAAATTTTGAATCCTAAATGAAAAGATAACAAAGAAAATGTTGAAATGGGATTCCTTGGGTCCCTGATTTCGAATATCATATCAGACTCAAACTGGTCCCTTGAATGGTGGAAAAGTCATACTCGAAGACCAAGTTGGTTGGATTTTTGAAAGCAGTGATCTCAAAAATTTCCAATTCTGATATTTTGATCAATTTTTTCGGTAAAGTCAATTAGGCCATCGAGGAGAAAGGAGAAATCGACTGGTACCCTGTTAAATTTTTTCAGCAAAGTAAATTTGGCCCATTTCGAGAGTTCAAATTTAAATTTTGGAGCCGAAATCGAAATCGGATCGAAAATCTGATTCGACTGAAGAAGCCAAAAGTAACTTCTATTCTGATACCTGGTGTAATTTTTTCTCCAGTCATTTTGTCCTCTTTAAATGGGACAAATTTGGATTTTGGGGACGAAATCGGGGTCGTATCGAAATTCTGATTGCCGGGGGGTGGGAGGGAGAGAGGGAGGGGGTGGAAAAGTTTTAGTACGCAATATAGATTATAGATGAACGTTGAAAGAGCAGACAGAACCAGTCGGCAGTCTTCAAATACGAAAGGCGGTATCTTATCCGGTCCCATTGACATTTTCGGTTTCAGTTTTCAAAGGGCTTTCTCCACAACATGCCTCTTTATTCACGATATGCGTATGCTCCTTCAACCACTGCAGCCTCCGGTAGCCTGCAGGAATGGAACACCATTCTCGCTGGCCCTGAAGACAGATCGAAAGTGCTCCGGAAAAGCGTCAGCCACTTCATTAGGTTGCTGCAGAATTCGATTTCCTACTCAAAGGATTGCTGAATTATATCGATATTTGTCTTTTTGCTTCACAAATTTCCAGAATTCATTGAATCAAAATTATTGTGATAGTTTCTTTGGGCTACTTGAATTAACTTTTTTGCTTCACGACAGAGCTGTGCATGGCGAAGCTTACAGTTTTCTAAATCAGATCCGCCCCCTCCTCTTTTAATACACGCTTATGTAAACGATTCTTAGTTTCAAGTTTTGATATTATTTCTAGAGTGAACCAAGGGGAAAACTCTCTCCTCTTTCTCGCTTTCGGTGAAGAAACCGTCTCATCAAAAATTTCTTTGATAACATTTAGGAAATGCTCGGCGGCTACATCTACATCCTATATTTCACATAATGCATTCAAGTTATAACCAAGGTGAACACATCTTTATCTGCTCTCACAAAAATTTCAAACCGTTTTTCTCTACCTGTCCCCAGTCCAAGTTTATTCGCGTTCTCCATTTCTGCCCAGATTCTCAGTTTCTGTAGAATGACCCTGTTAACCTTTCCCGACATCGCTCCAACATCGCAAAAGATATTTTTTCAACCCATCCAGCCGATCTAGGAAGCAGCCTATTAAAAAATCAAAAGCCAAAAATAAGGACCACTCTGCAATAGACTAATCGGCGAGCGGTAATGGCGAGGAAATTCAAAGGCTGTGCGAAACGTACCGTTAATTGGCGCACAAAGCTGCTTCGCAGTGCCTGCGCTAATTACGAAACGAAATAAAAGATTAATTAGAATCGGAGGACCGAGAAAAAAGCGTTATCGCGACGGATGGAGGAGGGGAGGGGGTCGAATGCGAAAAATCTCGTCTGCTGTTCGTTCACTTTGCACACGTCAATACACATTCGCGAGTCGAACACAGCAATCGTTTCTCATTGCGACTTAACGCGCCACCAAGTAAGTCATATAGATTTAATTATTCGCCCTTATACCGAGCGTGGGCGCGCCATTTCACGGGGCTGGAGGTGGGGATAAGAGCGAGAGAACCGACAAAGAAGGCGAAAAGACAAAAAGCGTACAGATCTATATACTTTTTACGTGCAATTAATACGAACGAGGAGACGAACTGACGAACTTTCGGACGAGAATAAATGAAATGTTTCGTTGCATCGACGGCGGGCTGTACATTGTTCGATCTCGCGGGCGCAGGTATCGCAAAAGAGTTATTCTAATGAGATGTTCTCTCCCTGAATAAATACGACGGAGTTGTCTTTATTCGCGGAGAAGAAGAAAAACAGAGAAATATATTGCTTCGAACTGTATACAGCGAGCAGCTCGGCGAGGCGAAGCGCGCCGACGGATAGCAGCAGCGTCAGCGCGAAATCAGTACGAAGAAATGCTTTGTTTACCATTGCGGTAATGAGTTTTCGTTTAGATTAAAAGAAAATTCTGGTGCTTGACGTCGCGCAGAGTACACCTTAAGGGTACCGCCAGTAGGTACCCTTCCAGCCCCGCGATCCTCTCCCCTCGGCCGGGATATTCCCACATGGACGTGGCTCGGCTTCAGCTTTTTCAACGACTAGACGCGCGACTCGCCGAGCCCGTCGCTAATTAAACGTAATCGGATACGACCGATAAATAAATAATTAGCCGTCGTTATTTCCGGCGAGGGTAACGTCGTCCGCGCGTGCACCTTTTCGCGGCGAAGAAGACTCGTCTTCCCGGTTGTAATTAATCGGTGACAGAGAGACGCCTCTCCTCTCCGAAATTTCGAGACATATTCGAAAAAGTTGCGCTGATGCGACGGCGGTGGCTGCGAGGGCGCAGCGGTAACAGCGGCCGCGATGGCGGCTCGAACATATAATCGGCGTTTTAACCGACATAAATTATTATGTAAGCTTTTAGAAACTTTCTCGGACAGTTAGAAATTTATCTTGTTTCGAAAGGACTTTCTAAAATGACCGAATACCCTCGGGACCAGTAAATCTTGCGTTTGTTTTCGCAGATATGCACCTAGTACGGATTAGAAGTTTTAAATCTGCGCGCCGTTGCTCTCTGGCATCGCGAGTTGCAAAATAAATCGTTTTTAAGGGAATGATTCTTTAGAAATTAGTTTTTTCTTTTTTCGATTTTCCGGCGCGGATGTTTAGCGAAACTCGTTTACTCTCCGCGTCTTCCTCGTTGGCGCGAAGGCGACCGCCGGCCACAGGGATGATTATGCACCTACATGGCACGAGTACGTGGTCGTGTAAGCTTTCGGAAAACGATGTCAGCGGCGACTGGCGAGAAAAAAACTACTACTTCGTTTTTGTGGTCAGATGGCGAAGGTTGATACGTCATTTTATCGTAACTTTCGGGAAACAGAAAAAAAAGAATCGAGACCTCGTGAGAAATGAGTAAATGAATGAAATACGCTACAAACACAAAATCTTGTTCACAACAGCCTGGCGAGCGTATAGGTATCCATAAATCGTCTCAAAGGTTCGAGGAAGTGGGGAAGGCAGAGAAGAAGCCGTATCAATCTTTGCATATTGCATTTCGTTCATTTTTCAATAAATCAACAACCGTGTACCATTGAAAAAACTAGAACTCCAAACAAAAAAAGACCTAGAAACATTGTCCAATGTGGTCGCCAGGTACCAAGGGGCATCAAGCCCAGTTAAGTCATTCAGACCCAAAAAAGGTAACGTAGACACGAGTCGGGAAAATTCTCCAATAATTTCCGAAGTATTTCATTAGAAATCTACGGGAATTATCTCAGCTGATGTTCTAAGAATTTCATTGGGAAGAATCTCCGATGATTTCTCAGGAATTTCATCGGAAGTCATTGGAGAAATTCTCTGATAATTCCCGACGTATATTTCATCAGAAGTATGTGGAAAATATCACTAATGATTTACAAAGATATTCATCAGATATCTTTGGGAAAAGTCTCCAATGATTTCCGAAGCATTTCATCGGAAAACTATTAAAAATATCTCCGACAATATTACTGAAGCATTTCATCGGAAATCTGTGAGCATTATCAACGATGATTTCCAAAGAATTTCATTAGCAACCTTTGGAAATAAATCTCCAATGACATTCGAAGAATTACATTGGATGTCAAAAAAAGTCTCGAATGCTTTGCGAAGCATTTTATCGGAAATCTGCGAAAAATATCACCATTGATTTTCAAAGAACTTATTTAAAAATCTTTTGGAAAAATCTCCGATGATTTCTAAAGTATTTCATCGGAACATTACGAAAAATACTCTCATAATTTCCGAAGCATTTCATCGGAAATCTGAGGAAAATACAACTGGTGATTTTTAAAGAATTTCATTGGAAAGCTTTGGGGAAAAATCACCTATGATTTCCGAAACATTTCATCAGGCATCTTTATAAAAAGTCGCCAATATAATTTCTAAAGCATTTCATTGGAAATCTGAGAAAAATATCATGATAATTATCCAAGAATTTCCTTAAAGAGCTTTGAGAAAAAGTCTGCAATGATTTCTGAAGCATTTCATCGGAAATCTACGAAACATATCCAGGATGATTTTCAAAGAATAACCGTAAAAAGCATTGGAAAAAATCCCCAATGATTTCCAAAGAATTTCAGTAGACGTCTTCGTCGGATAGCGATAGCGCCGAGCCCGTGTGCACGCACTGTGATCGACTGGCGGAGGACACACCCTGGCACACCCTATTTGAGTGTAAGGCCCGGGAGCAGGAGAGACGCGGAACGGCGACTGCGATCGATCCCGGCGA
Source organism: Acanthococcus lagerstroemiae (assembly GCA_031841125.1). Classification (NCBI taxonomy): domain Eukaryota; kingdom Metazoa; phylum Arthropoda; class Insecta; order Hemiptera; family Eriococcidae; genus Acanthococcus; species Acanthococcus lagerstroemiae. The sequence goes on along the minus strand of CM063108.1, from coordinate 32,712,075 downwards.
AGGAAACGCAAGCGACCGCGATGGTGTGATCAGCCGTCTCGCGCCGGACACCTTGGTTCCGGAAATAATTATGTTGAAGAGCGGAAGCAGGTGAAACTGAGTGTCGGCCTTTGTCTCGACCCTCATGAAGAAGAAGATGCAGACAGAGTGGTCGAGGCAGAGGGCTGACGGACAAAGCTCGACCCACACCATCGAACACAACAACTCTATGCCATCCTAGAAGAGCTGCTACAGTTGCTGCGGATCCCTCCTCCGGCAGGGCTCACCCCTTGTCCCCACCGTCCTGCGTCGCCACTCGTACCAAGACGAGGAAATAAGAGGTGAGTGAAGAGGAAGCAAGTCCGGCTGCGGTGCACTCGAGTTCAAGGTTAGTGCTAGATGAGCGTTTGGGGGCTCCATGATGGCTCTGGCAGGATAGCGCACACCGGCAGTGGAACGACGAAATGGGGGCTCGGACCGGCCTCAGAGTGTCCCTCTTGCCACTGATGCGATACTCGAAAGGGTAGTTTCCGGGGCCGGGGCCGGGGGACCGGCGTCTGGGAAGCCACTTTGGCATGCGTACACCGCCATACGCTCCACCAGACCATCAGTCTCTGATGATTTTCGAAGTACGTATTTCATCGGAAATCTATGGAATTTTCAATAATTTCTGAAGCATTTCATCGGAATTATATGAAAAATATCACCAGCGGTTTTCAAAAAATTTTTCGTTCGGAAGCTTTGGAAATAAGTCTCCAATGATTTCCAAAAGACTTCATCAAAAATTTATGAGGAATGTTTCCAATGATTTCTGAAGCATTTTATCTAAAATCTGTAGAAAATATCACTGATGACTTTCAACGAATTTCATTGGAATTAAAAGGAATTTCATCATGTATTTATGAAAAGTCTGCAATTACTTCCGAAGTATTTCATCGGAAATCTATGAAAAATATCACCATAATTTTCACAGAATGTCATTAAAAAACTTTGGAATAAAATCTCAGATGATTTTCGAGGAATTTTATTGGAAGTCTTCGGGAAATGTTTCAGATGATTTTCAAAATATTTCATCGGAAACCAATGAAAAATGTTTCAGATCAATTCTGAAGCATTTTATTGGAAATCTATGACGAATTCACCGATTATTTTCAAATAATGTCATTGAAAATCTTTTGAAAGAAGAACTCTGATGATGCCCTAGGAATTTCATCAGATGCCTCCAGAAAAAGTCTCCAATAATATCCGAAGCATTTTTATCGGAAATCTGGGCAAAATATTCGCGATAATTTTCAAAGAATTTCATTAAGGAGCTCTGGAAGAAAGTCTCCGATGATTTCTTCGAAATTTGGTCAAAAGTCTTTCAGATGATTACCGAGGCATATATCATCGGAAATCTATGACAAATAGCCTCGATAATTTCCGAAGCATTTAGCTGATTCGGTTTGTTTTCCATCAAAGACTAGACAGCCACTTTGGTTTGGAGTTCTCTCCAGAATCTTCCATTTTGTTTTCACAACATTTATTCTTACACCAAAATCCTGTAAAATTTTGTCAGGCTTGTTCGACTTTTTGTCGAGTCTTCCAAAGATCTATGCTTTCTCATAGTCAAAAAATTAAGACATCTTGTTTACAATCATAGCATTTCTGTGAGAGAATATTCACTGTAAAAACTGCTTCTCGTGTTCCCATTCCTTTTTTAAAACCAAATTGTGTACCCGTATCTCCAGCTTAGGTTTCGCATTTTGAGTACATGTGGTGGTGAATGACTCGTAGAAAGATTCTTAATATACGGCTCATTAAACAGATCAGCCTTAATTCGGAGCATGTTTCGGCAGTTGGTTTCTTTAGCAATGGCACAGAAGTAGACTTCAGCCAGTCTACTGAAATTTCTCCTGCGTTATAGATTTTATTAAATAATGCTGTCGGAATTTTTGGATTCGCACATTTCAGTATTTCTGCAGCTAATTAATTTCCAGTTTGTGCTTCTCCATACTTTGTACACTTTAAAGCGTAATTCTACTTCTGATTGCAATATTGGTAAACCAGTATCAAGAGTCTTTACCAATTTCGGAAAAACCGATGGCGCCTTTAAATTCGCACAAGCCTCGTAATTTCGATATTTCTCTGCAATAAAGTTCGCGCGCTGCCAGACTGGGTCGCCCTGTTTCAACGGACACGATGGCATACAGAGCGGGCTTCCTTAACCGAGGAATACAAGCGCCCCTTTCGTTGTCGAATACGTCTCAATCTTCGGCGAAACGAAGCCGCGAAATAATCGTTTTCTCGCGGGTCGGAGGAACCGAGCGCCGCGGCGCGAAAATAGCACTTCGAACGACCTTCATAAATCGCGAAAAGAGGAAGAAAAATAAAAAGTAAGAAGAAAATTAATATAGTTTAGAACGTATCTCTCCCCGGAGTACATTAAAGTAATAGGTGGAATTGTTAAATTATACAGAAGTAAGTACTATTAAAGTGTAATGTAAATACACGATATCTCGTATACATATTCGCGATACCATCACGTATGGTATTAGATAACAGAGGCGACCTTAAGATTCGCACTCTCTCGGGTATCGTCGATCCGCGTGTAATTCGTGTAAACCGAATAACGGGTTTGTAAAATGAATCCCACTCTCGGTTGCTCCCAGATAAGAGTGTCAGTTCAATTTTTCGTCCGCCTCGCGTACTGTGTTTCCTTTTGCCTCGACGACGCTATCGCTATTAAAAAGAGAGAGAAATAAAAAAGAGAAAAAAAAGAAGAAAATGTCAACGAAAACAGAGCGAAAGCATCCAGCATTCCAGCTGCTGATCTTGGCGAACAAGGACCGAAATGGTATCCTCACTGGTGTACGATCCGAGACAAATTATACATATATACACGAAACGAAAATCCAAACCCCGCGTTAAAGGAAATTTTAACGAGCGGCCGTATATACCAAAATAAAGGTTTTTTCGTGAGATCTCGTGTCCAGTAGGAAGGTAAAGGTTGGCTAGTATCCTATAGGCAACGATGTCCAATTTAAAAAACGTTGCTAGTTATCTTCGACGGAGCTAGTTAGGTATACGTTGGTGTTGTAAAGAAAAATCCTTGTTAGTTTTACATGAAGAAGATACACAAACCGATGATTCTTCTGCGCATCCAATTATTACACAAACAAGGTTATTAGCGTTGGAGCAAAATATATACATACGACCAAGTATTGATGAAATGTTGAAGAAAGAAATAAGTGTAGGCCAAAGTACCGACAGCGGATCAATCACTCGTTTATGGACTTTTCCAACAAAAAAAACAGGCCAGAATGAAGTAAACGCGATGGCGACATGACCCCTTTTTTCACATGTGTGTACTGTGGAACGAAGGGGTAAAATGGTTCACATCATGCTTGGGTGGCGTGATACGAGATGTCATGTGACACAGCATCCGAAAACAGTGAAATCCGACTGTGTAGAAAAAGCGTCCTTGTTAACCCGAACGGAGAACTGGTTTACTTCCATTGTGAATGCAGTTCCTCAGCTGACAGGGATGTGATTGATTGTATCCTGTGTGTTTTTGGGGTCGACCACGAACCCTTCGCAATCATTTTTTTGACACGGATATGTCTATGGCTCGCTACGCAAAAGAGAGAAATTCCGCAGAAAAACGTTACCATCGTGACGTAGTTGCGTATTTCTCTTTACGCGGTCATTCGGCCCATCACTTTTCAACCGGCCCACACGAAGAATGCCGAGCGACGCCGAGAATGGCCGATTAGAGGAGGCATTATAATGGGGAAGAAATCATTTGGGCGAGGGGGGAAAAACGACTTTGCGCAAATGTCCTGAATTTGGCATGACTTTCCGCAAAAAAAAGAAAATGTTTTTGCGCAAACGTAGGGAACCTTAACTGGCTATAAGAAGACAATGATATTGCGCAAAACTAACTTTCAAGACTGCGCACATCCAGGGAGATCGAGAGTTGCGCACCCTATACAACACCGAAAACTATGAGGAAGGGAAGTGGTTCAGGTGGTTCTTTGGTCTGGCATATTTACCTCCCACCGAAGTTGAAGAAGGTTTCGCTGATTTGATCTCTGTAGCACCTACACAGAATCTTTCCTTCGCGGATTACGTTCTAGAGAATTATGTTGAAGCCGATACACGATTTCCTCCACTGTTTTGGGCTAATTCGCCTTCTGGAGACCCACGAACCACGAATGCTGCAGAAAGTTTCCATGCTCGCTACAATGGATTATTTTTATCACCCGCATCCGAACATTTACTTAGTTATCGACGCTATTCTTGGTATCCAAAATGAAAATGAGTTGAAAATTAACTCGATCATGAATAACTGGACAAGGCGCCGAGCGACGGAAGTTACTACCCGCATCAGAAAGTTAATGGACACCTACGAATCGTATACGCAAAATAATATAGACCGGTTGCGGTACCTGAAACTAGTAGAGTACAATTGCCAACACAAAAAGATTTAATTTCAATGAAGCTGATGCACACATTTTTAATCGCGCCTGCTTCCTGCAGACAGTCCTAAGCCTGTTGAAGTGAGAAGGGATATGTGATGCGTAAAGTCATTACATCTTTTTACCTGCCTATCCCACCTTCATTTGCGCAATATCATTGTGGTTTTCTCCTCCTATTTTTCATCAATTTGCGCAAAGTCATTGCGTCCAGGTATGAAAAATTGCGCAAATTTAGTGTATTGTTTGGACGAGTGGAAATAAATCGCTGTGCATCGTTTGGGCGAATGAAATTTTATCAATGACTCGTATATTACACCAGACTCCGATATCCCACCTTGTATATGGGCTGGTGCACCAACTTCTCAACCTCGAACTACAAACCGTCCTGAATCCCTCTACAGCTCATTCAATAAAGAATTTTATCATCCGCACCCATCAGTTCACGCTGCCATAGTCATTCTACAAAACATTCAAGTCAGCACTCATTTAACAGTAAAGGGTATTATACAACGAGGCAACGTGAAGAAGGATGACGCAAGACTGCTAGAATAAGTACCAAAATGCAGAAATATAACTCGCTTGCACTACGTGAAAGTTCTAGGTTATCGTTACTCAGGAAAGAAAATTTGAGAAATTTTGTGCATTTGGTTGAAAAAAGTGTTTTCATAATTTTGATGGCGGACAGAACTATTGTACGGCATGTACTTTACTTATTTTTGAAAGCAAACGGCGCAATATTTTTAACCGTACCGATTTACTCGCACGAGCACTCTGACAGTCCTCAGTCTGTGGAAAACGGGGTGGAAAATATTGTTCGTTCAAATGATACATCGATGAATTTCTTTCAGTCGCCCAAATGATTCATACACCTTTTCCGACACTCGCCCAATTGATACGCGATTTCAGATTTTTCGCCCAAATGATTTTCCCCGTGATAATTAGGGTATGCGTGTCAGAGTTGTTTTTTTTTAAATTATTTTATTAGCCTCTTTACAAACATTAATGTTCAACCCAATTCCAGCCCTACTATATTGCCTATTCCCCTCTAGGAAACTCACGATGTCATCTTCCCTCCTCGCCTTATACCTTCCAGACCTCCTCTAACCCTTCAGACCCCAGGCCAAAAGAGCTATCTCCACCTATCGTCGTTAACTCTCGTAATGTGGCCGGCCCATGACCATTTAAGCCTTCTTGATTCGCAGACATTTTGATATATTCCCCATGTTTTCCTTCAGGGTAGAGTTTCTAATTTTCCGTCTTTTTGTAAGCCCCAGCATTGAGCGAATCATTGCATCCTGCGTTGAATTTGTTTGCTTCTCAATCTATTATTTAGAGTCCATGTTTGTGCGCCGTACGTTAAAACTGGAAAAATTCATGTTAGTCCAGGAAAATTGGACAAAAAAAGGGCCGGAGATGGATACAAATGATATCAAAGATTTTTTTTGGAATGTTTTCGGAATTAATCCCTAATTAACATATTAAAAGTCCACAGCGATCCCGGTAGAGCCAAGCCCCCCCCCCCCAGGGGCCTTCAAAGACTCCAAAATTCACTTTTTTGGAAATATCTCGCGTAGAAAACGTTTTACCGGAAAAAAGTTTCAAACAAAAGTTATTTCTTGTTAAAATATACATAAAACAGGTCTCTTGTAAGATATTCGTAGACTTGAAAACAACGCCGTCAGAGCGCGTTGAAGCTCGCACATTTTGTGCATGCTCATGCCATACACTATACTAACTGACCCGCTTCGCGGCTCATCTAGACCATAGTCTAATGTGAGCTACCTAAAGTGAGTTGACTTATGTGAGTTAGATGGGGAGGGGGAAGAAAAAAACTCGAAATATCTTTTGAATCGTTGAATTTTCCTAACGTTTGATCCAACTACCAAAATTTCCCCAACTCCGGCGGAGGCTAGGGGAGCTGCCCTCCCGTGCCCTCTTAGTTTCGTCCCTGTTCTCACAGTGGTAGTTAACCTTTTCATTTACTTCTTGGTTAGGGCCCACGGATGGGCTCCTTAGGTGAGGACTGGTAGAATGCATTTTTTCAATATTTCCGTTTTTGTTTCAATCTTCATTTCACCTTTATACATGTTTTTCAAAGTCTAGAAGCTTGCCCATGCTTTATTTATTCTTTTAGTTATCTCTTTATTTGTTCTGTCTTCAAACGATTGTATCTACCCCAATAGTCGAATTCAGAGATTTTTCCTATTTCAGTTCCTTGTATTGTGGTATATATTCCCTTTCCATACTGGATAATAGTTTTGTTTTACTTGCATTCATTGCTAAACCCACCTCCGCACTTACCTCTGCCAATTTTTCCCCCATTTCCTGTAGCATCTTTATATCCTCGTTTATCAGTATAACATCGTCCGCGAATCTTAGATGGTTTAGTTTTTCATCATTTATCTGTATCCCCATATTTTCCCATTTAAATTTTCTAAATATTTCTTCTAATACGCTATTAAATATACACAGAAGGCATTTTGAGCTCGTTTTGGAAATTTCAGATTTTTAATTCCCTAATAATTTCTGAAGGGAGACAGTTACCGCCACCAAATTTTAACATAGTGTGAAGAAGTTCAGTGTAAATCAATTCCAAAAAGTTCCAGTTGAAGAAAAGTTAGGGGGCCTACTGGGTGAAAAATTTTGTGACCTCCCTCTGTGGCGTGGAAATACGCAAATACATGTCAAAATTTAACCGCACAGAGCTCCGCAGGCATTAATATGTCCTCTCCTCTTCCTGTTACCACAAGCTGCTTTCCTATCTTCTTTCTCCGTCCTTCCGATTCCCTGTGATCCACATCCGTGATCTTTGAAAACTCTTGCAGTTTTCCTCCCTCTACCCTTCCCGCAATGCCGGCATCGGCTGCTAATGCGACTGATCAGCGGGTGGTTACTTCTTTTTTTTTTAAATAACTTATGGACTCCGCTTTTTGCTTACGCTCCTTGTAACCAGCTGTGGATTCAGAAGCTCAGCCGCTATAGGCAATCAACGAAATGTCCTCCTCACCCCTCCAATCCACACCCTCCTAATGAACTACAGGTCAAAAATTAATAATTATTTCCCAGTTGTGTTTTCTGCTACTACTACAACATTTCTTCCTTTTTTTCTCTCTCTTCTTTTTCTCTTTTTCCGAATCTCCTCCCTTTTCCCACTGTTTTGTACAAAAATCTGCCACCCGCTAAATTCATTTTGGATATCATTTTAACCTTAAATGGAATATCGTGACACTCAGGATGGGGACAGGGACCAAAATGTCACTAAGTACAATGTATAGGAATCGTATACAGGATTTTTCAGATATCTGAAATCAGCTTTATCATCGTTTGGACTAGCATTTTGATTTCTAGAGAGTCAGGGAAATGGAAGGAGGAGATCAATCCAAAAACAACGCACAATCTGATACGTACGTCACCTGTTAGTTTCGGAAATACACCGAGCCTATTATTGATAAATGTTTGGCCCCGCACTGACAGTTGCGAGGCTACGGGTGAGAGGGTCAAAAACGTAATAGTTCATTGCGTGCATCTCCATAGTTGATAAATTTTCCTATCGAAAACTGTCATCTGCTGTTTTCAAATTACGATGACAGGCCACATTCTACTGATGGGCCTAACAGTAGGTTTCAAATGGAACCTGACGCTCCATGTACCAAAAATGAGCCGAAATAATATTAACATATCTATTTAAGCCAACTCGAAAACTTTTTATTCCATACCTATATTATATTTTATGAGATTTTTATCCCCGTCTCCCATCCCTGATGCCACCATTTTTAACTTGGGGTAAAAGTGATAACATTAGAATTGGACTCCAAGACCTTCAGTGCCCAATAAATGATATTTGAAATGATTTTTGTAGTTTTGTTAGCATGAAAACTGCTTTCATAGTAGTATCATTCAGAAGAATCTAAATAAAAAAACACAATTTCACTGGTGTAATATCGATGGGGTTTGTAATTTTTCACATAATTTCATTATAATATGTATATAAGATACATGAGAAATTGTACATAGTTTAATTAAATGATGGAACTTGATACTTTTCTATGTGCGTAACAAAGAATATAATCGAATCGCAGAAAAAACAGAGAAAAAACGAGGAAAATAGAAGATAAATGATGATATTATTCTAATTATTCCTTGCAACCAGGACAGAAATCTTCGTGTAATTCGAGCTTTGCACTTTCACTCAGAGCCTTGACTTTACATGTGATGTATATTCCAATTTTCTCGCAGTGGTCGTCATGCACTGTAAGAACAGAAATATATTTTAGTTAAATTCAAGATAACCTTTTTTGAAGTGCTACTGGTGAAAAAATAATAATTCACTATATTATACTCACCCGACTCTAATTTACATTTGTCGACTGCGGCATGGATTTCCTCCTCACCTAAAGAGCCAACCAGCAGCTCGGTGGTTACTTGTTTCAGGGCCGGGGCATTCAGCACTCCGTCACTATCGATCTATAAGAAAGTTCAATGTTACTCCAGCCATATTCATTGACGGTTCAGAAGTCGAATATTCGACTCGAGAAGAGCACGCGACCAGCGTGCCACAGTCTAAGAAGTCACAAATCAATAAAAGTTGGTTGCATTTATACTTACTAGATTGAGATTGGTTGCCACGCATTTAAAGAAACACTGAAAAAGTCGAATATGCTTAATTAGTACAATAGGGAGAAAAAACATGAATGCATTTTGAATAAAAATTTGCGTTTCTCTGCCTAGAGTCCTGTCAGAGATATTTTTATTGAAAGGCCTCTGCTGAAACAGGGAAAAAAGTGAGTTCATTGAAGTAAGAAGAAGAATCAATAGTGATGATCCTAGGATCCTAGTGGAGTGTCTTTTCTTCACGGAAAAATTGTTACTGACAGGCCGACTACCAGAATTATTCTTTAATGGGAATTGAAGTCAAGATTTCGTGATGTTGACCCCTTACATGTAATGGAAAAAGAAAGCTTATTTTAGATAGGCATGAGGGTATCCTTCAAATTTCATCCTAATACCTGAAGAGGAAGGTGAAAATATAGAATCTAAGACTTATGAAACAAATTACAAGAAATTTAAATTATTTTCCTGAACCAGGATAACATATGGCGATGGACCTAAAAAAATTTCTTACGTAAGGTCGGTTTTCTAATTCCACATTACAGTTGTATCATAATTAACATTTTCGAAAAATTTGCCGCTCGAAGCCATGGCTTCGTTGGCTGCTAAAGAAATAGCGCGCTGTTGCTTCCTCCCTAAAGTGATATTGTAATTCTGGAGGCTGAAATCCGGCATAAACGTGTCTGCTAGGTGTGCCGAGGGCTTTTTCTAGATTTTTTTTTCCTCCATCAATATAGTCACGATAATATAAAATATTCATTTTTCATTTTCATTAAAAATTAGAGCTAATCCTTGGTCAAATTTGGAATTCGCCGAAGTTGCAACACGGACTATCGAAAATATAATTTTAATATTGCTATCGGCTTGGAGCGTTCTCTTCCTACCTATCAGCAGGAGTGGACAAAATCACTAAACTGCGGACTCGAATTACAAATTACTGATTATATTTTTGAACTGGATCACGGATGAGAAATATGGACATCAAAAGTGATCCGAATCAGGAATCTCGGATCATTTTTTCCATTGTTGTTTTCCAGTGTTTTGATCCGAATCACGATATATGTCATTTACGGTTCATACAACCTCAAAATAGATGTGATCCGAATCACGGATCACAAGTTGATCAAGAGACAAATTAACTTATAACATCAGTTAGTTAAGTATATCCATTATCACCCATCACAGTAATGTCACTGCTGTAAGCTGCAGCCTGTGTATTTCGTAGGAAAATGTACACAACTATTGAACCTATTACTTCCCATAAGAAACAATCACATCTTGTTCGGAATCGAATATTGAAAAAGTGAAAAATATAATTAAGGAATGTAAACTCGATTTTCATAAACTAGAAACCTTCAGCTTTAATGTAAGCAATTCTATCTCAATTTTTTATGATACCATCAAAAACTGAGCACTTCTAAAGTTCGCTACTTTAATACTTGTGTTATCACTAGTCACTATTTGTGTCTGCGGTAATTTAGTAGCAAGTAATATTCATTGGAAGTACACGCTTACATAGAACCTGTATCCTAGCAATGGTCGCAGTCGGGTACAAAAGAATTCACCATTATTACATGACAGTTTTAAGAAAAGCTAAATAGTAATCCGCGTAAATTGTTGCAAATTGAAGTTTGAAGTGGCAAAGTATCAATTTTCTTAAAATTTGAATCAAATGCGAAAGTTAAATGCAAAATACTAGGAATGCCGAATGGTAAGTATTTGAAACAGCCGAGAGAAGAAAAAAAAAACCTCCTTTAGGCATGGCCCCGCCACATACTCACATGAACCTTTGGCACATCCTACTCAGAAAGTCCAGACACGCTTATGAAATCCATCTAATCGAAAATCTATGTCAATTGTCAAATGCAACGACCCACAAATCTTTACTTCGATAGTTCAAAGCCAAGCAACTATAGCCAGTTCGACATAAAATTTTCATTTTGGAGCCTACATCGAGAATGAATGGAACGTCTCTACCTAATAGGATATTCGGATTCAGCGATGCAAAAAAACAAACCATTTTGATAGCTGTTCGATGTGGTTTTTTTTGTGTTTTTTTTTTCTTAGAAAAAGAAAAAGGTGGTGAACTTCCAGCTGCTGCTGTTCGAAACAGAACAGATGTTCTGATCTTCCAAGAAACAGGATTCTGTTCGGTTTATTTATTCCGTTCTCAGTTGCTTACATTAGAAAGTACAGCACATCGTTGCAGAATACGATTATCCCAGACTGTTCTGAAATTTGGATTTTACCAAGCGGTGTCTAACCCTCACCCCCTCCATTAGAATTGGATTTCCAAAAGAAAAGAAGCAAATAAAAAATCAGTCGTCAGATTTTTGAACTACCCCCCCTCCCCTCCAGTCGTGATTTCTTAAGTTATAACAAGGAGTGAGACGCTAACTTGCTATTTAGGTAAACGGTATAATAATGGACAACCCTGACTTTTTTTCAATAACTTAGCTCAATTTTAATGAGCAGTGTGTCAAAACTCAAAAGGTAAAGAATATAGTCTAATTTTATAGATCAAAAGGTTTTTTTTAACTTCGTAACTTCCCCTACTACCCCAATTTTTGTAAAATTGAAAACCGAAGTACTAGTATGGACCTAGGTATAAATATGAACCACCTTAAAGAAATTCAAAGAGATCGCCAGAAAAAATTTGACTCTAATGGTAAATATTTTTGAAGTATCATATATCGACCTACGTCATTTTTAGAAAGTTGTTTTTTTTGTGTTTTTTTGTTGTTTTTTTTTTGCTACTTCATTCATTCCAATTTTTTCACATTCAATAATCTTCATAAATGAACTTCAAAACTTAGCAAATTTTAACAATGTGAGTTGATAACATGGTGAAAAATAAATGACTTTACACAGCTTCTAAAGAATTGAACCGGAGCACCAAGAACTAGATAGAACAGTGTTGTTTCAGTACGTAGTAACATGTTTCTGGATTAGTTCGGTAGGAGCGCTAGCAGTAGTTCCTGAAAGGGGTGATCCATATTTGTGCCTTGGTTCATACTAGTATCTTTTCTCTAATAATGAAGTATACGGATCAAAAAAACGTACGTTCAAATCAGGATGGGATTTCTGATATTGTTCGATATTCGTTGTTTTCTTGATTTCCTGTAGCACATCTGCAATTATAACACCGAATCAACATCGCTTGTATCGCAATCTGCTGATCTGAAGAGTGAACGGGTACTGCCGTTATTGGCTCTTACCTGCACTTATTGAAGTAAACTGCTCGAGGCATTTGTTTTCGGCGTCGAGTACTTCCTGAATAGAGATCGATCGAACCACGCCGCAGAGCACACAAAAGGAAACAAAGTATTTCAAGAACATCGTGTGCACGTAGTGACCACGGATTATGAGAACGAATAAGACACAAGCAAAGCACCAACTGTTTTCGTCAATTTTTCTGTCAGACATATATATATATAGTCGAGTTCGGGAAAGCAAGTCGAAAGAAGCGCCGTAATTAGTTGCGCCGAGAACAGCAATTATGAAGAATAATTAGCAAGTCAGAACTGTTTGTGTCTTAATAAGCGGACGATTGCGACGCCTTTTTTCGTTGCAGATTTCCTATAGTGCAACAAAATAATAATTTAATTTAAAAATAGCGATAGAAAACAACTGTTTTATGCTGAGGTTGACCCTGATACTATTATTTAAAATTATTTGAACCGGTGGTAAGAGAGTTGGAAGGACCAAAGAATCCCGGATTGGTGGCTGATTTTACAGAATTTTGAAAACTTTACCACGTTGCACTTCCATGAGAGTGGAACGAAAATGTCAAAAATTACACTACTTTAGAAATTTTCAATAGAACAGTAATTTTTTGCTATTTTCTTCATTCCGTTAAAGAATACGTCATGGAAATCCAATTTGTTGACGATGAGAATGGCAAAAAATAGTTGGCTAGAAACTATGCCAGGGGTGCCTGGTAAGTGAAGGAAGGAAACATTTTGAACGTTATACCTGCCTTGGTTTTTTTCTTAGAATTTAACGCTAAATTTTCAAAAAGTCAAAGCAATTCTTCTCCAGTAACATGAGCAGCGTAAACGAAGTGGAAGTGACGACTGAAAGTCAGGTCTGTAGTGACATACAGGAGAAGGGGTGGACTTTATTGTAAGCAAGCATCTGGTGAAGCGTGATATAGAAACTACATAGAAATATTACAGAAAGAATCGCTGTTCTAAAATTGCAGTTGAATGAAAGTGTATCTGTAACAATGATCCAAGTCTAACCTCCGAAGACGAAATTAATGAGTTTTACAGCCAGCAGAAACTTTAGAAAGCAATGGGATTTGTACACTATAATGGCAGAGAATTGGAATTGTCAAATTGGAATAGACCTACCCCTCTCCAACAGTACCGGGAAACTTTGTACAGGCTTAACTAACCCTGTTGGTAAGAGATTGGCCCAATTTGCCCTTGAACGAAACTTGAAGATCGTTAATACCTTTTTTCAAAAACAACCAAAAAGAAAGTGGGCATGGAACTCCCTAGACAACGCTACACAAAACGAAATTGACCGTTTTTTTGCTAAACGATGCCAGATTAGTTTTAAACTATGAAGTTTTAAGCAGATTTCGGTTTTCATCAGAAAACAGGATTGGTAGAACCTCTCTACGACTCCCAATTGACTTACTAGCGCGCTCTGGCGTTAATTATTCAAGAAACAAAATGACCGTAGGCATTAAGACCATTATCCTTCTATATACAGAGAAAGAATTATTTAATCATATATTGAACAAGAAAGTGGACAAGGCCAAAAATAAAGTAGTTCACGACCTATGAGAAGAACGACTGGCTTTTGAGATGACTTCGAGCGAGACTGAACAAGCTGTGGCTACCGAAAAAGTTAGACCTAAGACAAAGGATAGGCTCAGTGAAGAAAATAAAGCGCTGATTGAGAAGCGAACCCAGCTCAGAAACAAGAGTAGGCTCAGCGAGAGGGACCAGGTTGAGCTAACTTTAATAAAACTGTCAGGCGCGAGATTCGGCAGGATATTTGGAGGGCATTCCAAGAATATTGTTCTCAGTAAAAAAAAAGTAATTTCCAAAGAACTGCCTTATTACCGTTTCTGAAGATCAAAAACAAAAACAGAAAAGTTTTGGAAAGAAGGACATTATGAACGAAGCAACCAACTTCTACAAATCATTATATGTTCTCCCGAAGCTGTTAAGAGCTGGAGTGGTCAGTCCTGCTAACATACCGCAGGGAGGAAGGGAGGGCTCAAAACTTTAGAAATTTTGGAAATTAAAAGTCAAGTCATTAAGATGTGGAAAGGTAGCAGGCCTTGATTACATTGAAAACTCGACTTTAAAAATAGCTGCAGAATCATTTTAACACTCTTGTTGACGGAGCTCTTTAACCAATTTTTGAAAGCTGGTTTCTCACCTAGACAATGGGAGGTATCGGAGATGATTCTTCCAGATAGAAAAGGTGACAGAAGTAACCTTAATAATTATAGACTCATAAGTCTATCCTCAAATCTTGATAAAGTTTTTCTAAAAATACTGAAAATTAGAATGTATTTCAACGCTTGATTTTAGAGGCATTTTTACCCTTAGGTAACCTAGGCAGCTACTTAGGGTGGCAAAACTTGGAATTTTCAGATAAAAAAAAGCAAAACAAAAAAGTGAAAGAAAAAGGAATGAGAAAAGTAGAAGAATGGAGACGGAATAAAATAAAAGAAGTAACTACGCCATTTGAAAGATTTCTGTCGTATACGGGGTGACCGAAAAGTCTGTTCCTATTGAAAATGCTTCGCAAAAATTTCCTAGTCAACTTATCGAGAAAATATTCCATTTGTAGGGTGTGCCAATTCATTTTTTCTTCTTCTGTAGTCCACAGCGCTTTCGGCTATTATACCATCATCAGTGTTCATAGTCAGCTGGCCATCATACAAATTGGGCGCACTTATGATTCCATGTGCTCCTACAATGTAATTCTAATCAAATGGGGCGACAGATTTTATATTTCCTAGAGCAGCTTCTTTCCTCGATATGCCTCTGCTCGATTTTCACCAGCCAAAAGAACAGACAATTTAGACATCGCTTTTCCACAATTGACTATTATATTTACCATAAACCAAATTAATTATCGGAAAGGCTAAAGAATACAAATCCGGGTCAACTTCATGTTCATTGATCTTAATAAAATCCTTGATTTGATTAGCCATGAAAGTGTATTCGAAAAGCATTGGAAAACCAGAGTATTGAACTAAATATTATCAAATTTCTGAAAAAACTTTACAAAAATTCCAGGGCTTATGTAAGTTTAGATAGACAATGGGAGTATTTGGTAGAACGTATGGCAATACACGCATGCCGAAGTGTCTCCCCAGTCACCGCACCGGGGCCCTAGAAAATGCACTTTCGAAAAATATTATACCAATATAGAACAGTTTTTCTATACCAGCGAGATGGTGTCTTGCCGCCAAATTCTCGTACTGCTGTTTGCACTTCCGCAGTGTTCTGATATCGTTCCCCGCGCGAACCGCGACGATGGCATTCTCATTCACGGTATCCGATGGCCGCCCTGAGCGCGAGTGGCAGCTCCATGGGTTTTGTACTTTTGCTCGCACTAGAATTACACTAGGGTGTTGAAATTTTTACAGTGTGGTCAGACAACCCTCCAAAATATTCCCTTTTTTGAAAACTAATTTCTGATCATTAGGGGCCTCACACAGAAAATAGGGAAACTTACTTCCTGACCGACCCTTGTACCTATATATAAGAGTGAAAGTTCAGTACTGCGTCAGCTCGTAGACCATAAAATGTAAAAGAACAAATCAAATTACAGGTAGAGAAAGTGTTACTTGTAAAGAAAAAAGAACATAAATTTCTAGGGGGAAAATGACTATTTCAGGGAAAGGGGGTCCCTGACACCACCTCCCCCGTCCGACACTAAAAGCTTGGCGGGTATAAAAAGACAAGGTTCCGTCCACCAATTCTGAAAAATGGACTTACTTACTGCATTTAAAAAGGCACTCTTTAATTACTTACGAATAAGAAAGTCTTCAGCCAGCGGAAATTCGAAAAGCCAGCCAAATTCATGGAAAGTTAAAGTAACTGTGAAAAACTGATCCAAGTCATGATCAAAGTTTTAAGAATCTCTTGAAATGTTATAAAATTGAACTTCATTGGATATTAATACCTAGTCATTAAACTGCTCCTTCAAGAAAACTAGATAAGATGTACGGTAAATTATAGTCACCTTGAAATTACTGTCAAAGAGTTATGATAAACATGTAAAAGAAAATTTCAAAATTCGACAAAATAGAGAACTGAAGTCAATTTTTGATATCAGGAGTCCTGAAACAATTCATATATGAAAATTGAGTGGGAATCGTAGAAAACTGTGGTGCCCTTGGAAGACAATCGAAAATTAATGACAAAAATTTGAGAAAACTCAATACTTGAAAAAATTGAAAACTGAACTTAATTTGATATCATGAGCCTTCAGTTACCTCACATACAAAAATCCGAAATGATTTATGGAAGATTTTGGTTCTCTTTGATCTATAAGTTTTGATGAGAATTTGAAAAATTTGAAAAGTTCAAGAAATTCGAAAAATAAGGTTGGTTTGATAATTGAAGTATCTTCAAAACAGGTATGTGAATTTCCGGGAAAGTTTAATTTAAAATAGGTACAGATTATTTTCAATCAATAATATCAAAGTAATATTTTGATATCCCAAACGGAGCCAGGTTGCAAAATAGAATGCAGTATTCAAAATGAATGACCCATAGTGCCTCAATTTTGACAGTTAGTTTAACTTTTGCGAATTCATTTCATTTTGTTAAACTTAATTTGCCATTATTCGACTCATTATGTGGAAAGGCGGAAAAACATTCCAGGCGCGGATCTGCAGGGGACCCCCCCCCCAAAAAAAGAGGAAGATCTATTGGGGGAATCTGCAGAGAGGGGGAAGCAAAAAATTTCCGCTTTTCCTCCTGTAATTTCTCTCCACAAAATGGTCGTCTGGATCAGCGCCTGAACATTCTGAATTTTTTCACAAATTTTTCCGAGTGACATAGGATAAGGATCTGTAAGACTGCGCACCTAGTGGAGAAGTTACCATAACTTTTTCTCTAATGACTGAAAGCACTTCGTTATAAGATATATTGTAATTTGAACCTGCATACATATCATATCTGAGTGGATAGAAAATAAGTAATTAACATTTTCTAAAGGCATGTCATTTTTGATCTCTCAAAAAATGGGTCTGTAAAAGGGCACCTAGTGAGTCTGTAAGACTGCGCACCCCAAAAAAGTGCCTATAATCTGTACAAAGGTATTCATTTTATGAATTTATTCACGGATTTCGCATATGTAACGTTCCCGATCTTTTTCGACACCCACACATGCCACATGCACCCATGTCTGGCACGCTCAACTGCGAATTCATTCTTCATCACGCTTGGATCTCTGCCTCGCGAATATTTCGTTCAATATTAAGCCCATAGGCCGTTCGTGATGACATTCGTAATTGTAATTGATGTTCGATTAATAATACCAATGTATTCGCATAACAGTTACAACAGAGGTTTTAATAGGTGGCTGGAAGTCTGGAACCCGTAGCAAAAAATAGGGGGTTTCAGAAATTATGAGGCAAATCATGGGGGATGGTGTAAAGGATTAAGCAGGGTAGAGTAAAAAATTGTTTAGACATCCCTTCCCAATAACAGAGTTATCTACGCCCTTGAATTATAAAGAGTGATAAGGGTGATAAAAGCCATCACGCAACATCAAATGAAGTGCGCAGTCTTACAGACCCTTGCCTTTTGAGATTCACCTTAAATTTTATCACCTTTCTGTGAACGAAATACTGGAATCATTTAATCATTCGAATGTTGAAGAAATGAACTTTCATATAATATAAAATACTTAAGGCTAACTTTCGAAAAACTGCTGTTAAATAATCCTCATACGAGCGAAAATATTCGAATATCATTGTTTAAAAACTTCGAACCTCAATGGAACGAGAAATAAGCAGGGATGAATCACAAGTTTTCCCTCATTGATAATGGGGTTCACAAGGCTTTGTTACCGTAGAGTCAGATTCACGCGAGGTCTTTTCAGTTTTGAGAAATCGCCTCAGCGCAGTCTTATGAACCACTCAGTCTTACAGATTTTTACTCTAGCTTTCTAACAAACAAGAAATGTCTGATAAATTCTTGAGCGCATGCATTCCTCTCCTATCCTGAGCAATCGGGTCACATGTGCTCTCTCATAAACCAATAAGCAGATATACTCGTATTTGAGTTTAGGATTAAGTTCTGATTCTTATAAACTAGAATCACATTAGATTAGCATTTCTCTTCACGAAATGACTTCCTCAAAGGTGTTTCTCATAAAGAATAAAGAGCATACAGCGAATAAGGAAAATTGCAGATACGGCCAGAGCCTCTTTCACTGGAACATGAACTGCACTCTGTAATCAAAGTGGGTAACTAACGTTCTTTCGTTCTCTTGGTAGAGAGAAATACAATCAATTGCGGTAATGTAAGTTAGGGCGAAATCACACCTAGATATCGTCGACGACCATCGCAAAATTTATGCATCCAATTTTTTTTTTGAAAAACGTTTTACAGCGCCATCTGATAGAGCAGCGCCGTATTTCCCTAGAAGCCAACGAAGCCATGGCTTCGAGCGACTAATTTTACAGGGCGGCAAATTTCTCGAAAATGTTGATAACAATGCAATGATAAATCGCTTAAATATTTATTATTATTATTATTTTTTTTATTTTTTTTTTTGGAACTAGGGCGGCAAAAAAATGTTAGCCTAGGGCGGCTAAGCCCCTTAATCCGGCACTGGTTTGTAAACCAAAATTTATAATGCTCCAGTCGAAAATTTCTTGCATTCCAAGTCTCTCTTCTTCTATTCCTGGAAAGCTCAGTTGAGGATCTTAACTCGCTACTTAATCTATTGGATAAATAAGCTCAAAAAGAAAGGAGTGAAGAAAGAAAGGACAGTAAAAAAGTCTTCGTTTTCAGATTTTATTGACTAGCGGCGGTTATCCAAATCATCTGGGAAGAAGAAAAGGAAAGAAAAAGTTCGCTTTTCAGGTTCATCCAATTAGTGGTAATTTTGGGCAGGCATCAAGCAATAGTGAGGAAGAAAGAGAAGTCCTCACGGTTGAGATTTTGCTTACGGAGTATCCGGTTCTTTGGCGGAATGATAATTTTCCTAGTAAACTAGCAAAAGAAAGGAAAAAGGTCTTCGCTTTAGAGTGCCTCAGCTGAGAATGATACCTAGTAGTAGCGATTTTACAAGTCAACCAGCTAAAAGGAAAAGAAAAATAGCTATTTCCGAATATACCAACTAATGGAATTTCCCTATAGGTAACAAATATTTAAAAAATGCTGTCCTTAAATACAAATTTGCTTACTGATTCGCCAAATACCTTTTTTTTTCTTCTTCTTCACTACGGACAGTTTTGCTAATTCAGGAATGTTTCCAATTTCCATGTACGAAAGAAGTTTCGCCCTCTTCGTAACGACACGTTCTTCCTACGGAGTTGCGGAATTTGTCTCAAGAATTATATTTTTTGGACATACAGTATTATATCGAATCCATGACGAATCCGAAATTCAGTTTTTGAATTTCCAAATGTGGGGTGCGTTTTAGATTCGAGTGCATCGTAGAATTCATGATTTCGATGAAAGTAAAGAAAGTGAAGCTGACTCCATCCGATAAAATTGAAAAAGCCCCAACTTCGACAGTCGCCCGCTGGATCTTTCGATCATGGGAGAAAGAACAAGCAGCAATTAATGAAAACGTTTTTAAGAAATGCTGTATTACTAACGCATTCGACGGTACAGAAGACGGTGTGGTATAGGAAGACTCTAAAAATGACGATTCTGATGATCCCTCATCATCCAGTGGATTAGAATCTAGCACCGATACTTCAGAATGATGATGACGAAGCGTAATGAAGTGCGTTTTCCATTAGTGTGCTTAATTTTTTTTTCTTGAACACCTTCTTCAAACTTTGGATGCGTCTTAGAATCGAAGCCGTCTTAGATTCCATAAAATACGGTATACAATACTCCAAGATTATTTCGTCTCAAGTTGGAAAGCTCTGTTATCCCCACTGCCTTGCTCCGTTTTCATGACCAGTGAAAATCGAGGTAAATTTTGGGGGCTCGGTTGCTCGAGAGAATTCGAATATCCATCGCTGTCAGATACGATACAGAAATTCTCGAGTTACATGAGTTACGGGCTAGTGATGTTTAAATGTTTGTATGCGCAAGTCGTATGCACTTCGGATCCGATAGTATGTTCGTGTTCCACGAAAAAGGCAAAAATTGTTTTCTCAGAAAGTCCAGCTTTTATGCTCAGTCAATAAAATTTCGCCGACTGTTATTACTTTTCGAAATAAAATTGAAAATTACAGAAACTGTTAAGAAAAAAATCATAAATTTTATCTTTCAAACTTTTTTTCAGAGCGAGGCAGGTACAAACTAGAAAGGGTAACAAAGGGAAAGTGAGAAAAAATGACCATCATGATGAAGAATGTTATTTTTTCAACTTTCTCCCATGGAGAGGGAGTGGGAGGGGGTATTGGCCTGCTATTATTACGGTGGTGACTGCAAAACTGGTTTTTCTGGTGGCCTGTCTATATCACGCCGCCCTTGGTACGTAACTTGAAACTTCTCCCCGATCACTGGTCTCACGTTTGAAATCGTGTTTAAGGACATTCCCATCTCCTACATATACATGTATAATATGTTTCTGTGTTCATCAGGGAAAACAAACGCTTCTTCTGAGACACAGCAGGTAAATCCGTTCGCCGAATAATTAATTGTAAATAATACAGCAGCGCTGCGCTGCTGCGAGTAAATAAATACACTCGGTGCAACCTGACGCAGTATTTACTCACTACAGGAATTAAAAACGTTAACGTAGACAACTCGGCCATGTATGAGCGTCGAGCAGCTTAAAGTTTTAATTAAGAGCTCGTAATTCGTTAAGATGATCATTATGGATGCATGTAGCTTCACGTCAAAATGAATACGACTGGTAAACTAATTGAGGCAACTGAGAAAAGCAGCCTTCTCGTCTCTTTTCTTTCTTTCATCGTTGTCAATCAAATGATGTAATTAATTACTAAATTATGGCAAAGGAGTTCTTGTTGTTTTTTCTTTCTTGTTACCGGAATCTAAATTGCGTTCTCATTTGTCGATCAATATTCAAAACGAATACGGTTCCTATTCTTTTTGCGGTTCGCAAATCAAAGTTTGAGGAAAAAAGAGGGAGGATAGAGGCGCTGACCAAGTGACCCAAAATTAAAGCATTGAAACTTGGTGATACAGCTCAAAATACCAAATTGTATCTTCGCAATAACATAAAGCCGAATTGACATGGATACGTCTAATGGTTCGCCGCACGCGAAAGAGAAAATTTCGCAGAAAACGTTCCGCAGAAAAACGTTACCATTGTGATGTAGTTGCGTATCCCTCTTTACATGGTCATTCGTTCCATCATGTTTCGACCGGCTAGCACAAAGAATGTCGAGCGAAGTCGAAAATGGACGATTCGAGAAGGTATTGGAATGTAGGTGTGCGCATCAACGTAACTGCCTGGATGACATATCCATGTATCAACGTCCTTCCTTGCAACGGTCAAACTCTTTCTTTTTTTCTTGTCGAAATGACCCCGTTGTAAAACCCGGGTCTTCATACATAGATCTGATTTTAAGACCCAAACTGCATTAAGTATGCAGATAAGAATCCTGAAACAAATATCCGATCTCAAGAGCCTAATCATGTACAAAAATTCTGAGCTTCCTGGATTTTCAGTATTTATAGAGCTGAAGATCACGTGGAATTTGAAGTCAAATTACCATTTTTCTCGCTTCCGGATTTATTTGTTTTGTTTCAAGTCGAGAAAGTTAGCAGAAGGATTTGGATTTGGTCTAATACTTTTTTAAGGATATTGAATTCCTACATTGGTTTCATATACATAAATTAGAAAATCTGTAGGTGCATCCACTTCTCTACTTTTCTTACACAGCTTTCAAGTTCTCTAAAATTTTGACCTTTTTTTCCCATTTCAATTTTGTAAAAATTTTTGACTTTTTGAATGGCATTATGTTTGAATCTTTCTGTACGACGTTCTGAATTTATATTATCATAAACAATTCAAATTCGTCACATTTTTCAGACACCAATTACACTTTCCCCTTATTCTCAACGTAAACCTACTCCGAGCTGATACATGGAATGAATGCTATCGGATCTGTCAGTTTGATGATTTTTCCAAAACGCTTAGTCTGCCCCATAGCTAACCGCCTGAATGTGCCAGGGTATTTCATTATTCAACCCGGACATGAGCCATAAAGGTATAGTCCAGGGGAATTAGCATTTTTGATGGAATTAATTGCAGCCCAGCTGAAACTGGGTACGATTGTTTAGTACTCTCTTCGGAAAAGCCCCATAATTTCCCCTCCTCCCCCGGTGTGAGCATCACCCCTAGAGTCCAAAAAGTGCCCCCGGAAACAGTCTTTAGCTTGTATCTAGCTTAAAATTGAGTTGTAGGTAAAAATATTTCTTACTAAAATTAAAGAGCGTAAAATTCTCTACAAAAATTATATATATGTTTTTTTCGTGAACGCCATGCCAACCAAGATGTAAAAAAAAAAAATGTTGTGGGAGAGGTGGTGGTTACACCGAGTGCTCAGACTTTAATGTCCATTGCACTATGCCTCTAACGTGTTGAGCCATATGTAGTAGCGCCAGGTTGCTTTCTACATTGTCCGTGTAGTACTACGCCAACTTCACTAGCCGGGTTATTACAACCCTGAGTTCCGTTGGAGCACTCCCACCGACGCTCCGGCCAGTTAACAGCGTTTAGATACTGGTAACAGATTGCGTGCTTTTCCATTACCTCTGCTGCTAACTGTTGCGCCTCGGTACGTCCCAGGTAATAGTTGTACAATGCACGTAGACATTACCTGAAACGCTGGCTGTAGCGGTATTCGAACTCGGGACCTTTTGGATTTCAAAAGCTGTCATCCTTACCGCTACGCCACCGAGGCGACTGCCAACCAAGATAATCGGCGTTCAAGATCACATGACCATGTGAATATGGAGTAACCTACACCGTACGCGGTACACAAACGCCGAACTCGTCACTTTACATGTGTGGTAACCAGGCTCCTGTCTTCCCGGAATACTCAATCTTAGCGCTCCTGTCGGAAAAGCCGATCAAGTGCGAAACCATGATTTTTCGTCTTTTCTCTTTTTTTCAATCTGTCCGAAACTCGTTTTCCCGTCATATCCCCGTTACAAGATCTTCTCAATATTTTCAATCTATTTTTCTTCTATTTCCTCCCCAAACCTCATGAACGTCGAGATCATGGTCTCACCGATGAGCATTCGAGGGAAGGAAGGAGACATTGCGTTTTCGATGTTCGGCGAGTAAAGAACGGTTGTTGGAGCTCTGAACAAAGATTTTTTTTTTTCAGCATGACAAAGATTTTTCTTTGATTTAGTGAACATTTTTTTTTTCTCAAAATCCTCACGGAGGAAAAGTGTAATTGATCTTTGAAAAATTCTCTCGCCCATTCAAAGCTCAAAGTTTTTTTTTTGGTTGTCGTACTCTCCGTGAACGTTGATATGCGTTTCTCTACTCGGGACCACATCTTCGTTTAACCATCACCACGCGAACCGAAACTTTGTTACTCGTTGATCTAGACCACGCATACTCCTGACTCACCGGGAAGGATTGGACCAAACGTTGAATCTCCTGTAATCGCAGCAGTATTGTTATATTATTATTACTCTTCCGTTTTTGTGTTGTTGTTTAATATACGTATCGGACTATCCCGTATTGCTTGAGATTCTTCAACGTTCTGATATTCTTCCGAACTGAGTCACCTCGATACACGCCTCCCAAAATACTTAAGCCCGTGGTCCGATTCCGCACACCCTGTAGATCCCATGCTCGAGCTAGTCATGAAAATCTAGCGGTGGTTGTCCTGTCTTCTCCCAGATACGGCCCTCCAGCCCTTAGATGTGTCCCAGGAAATAGGTCTTTTCCTCGGTTATCACACATGCGAGAAGCGTTTTGAACGCTGTAATTTTAAATTCCTGCACTAGATGGACCAGCTTCTTTTAGAAACCGGATTGAAGACAGACAATAGATATGGAGCGACATGAATATTGGACATGACTATTGGCGTTTTGACACTTCTGTAGGTGCACTAGTGTAGTGTACGAAAAGATGATCAGGGTACTTTTACCACAAAAACATGTACAGGTGAAATGAGCTCCAACATTTTCAGTATTGAAGAGAACTAAAGTGTCAGCCCTTATCATTTCCTTTCAGATGAGCTCAACTTGGGTTTTTTTGCAGAACATGTTAGTCCCTGATCATCTTTTCATCCAAATACATCAATCAGCATGCCGCATTTCATTAGGCCGCTAGAGAGCGACTCTTTAGCGTCCAAACGCGAATCGAACAAACACTCATGCGAATTATGAAGAGTGCAGGCGGACTGACTCATCGACGCGGTGTTACCTCTTGCATTTTGCTGCAGTGGATTCTTAGCGCCCCTGTCATATGCTTCATCTTTGCCAAGGTTTGAAAAAGTTCACAAACTGTCAACCAGAAACGAGTGCTCAGCATAAAGAATTGAGGGAATCACCAGGGCAGCATGATAGAAAGGATGTTCAGACTTTTTTAAACTGGCTGAGAGACCATCATCTCTTCCCATATGTACCTGAATTACAAGAGAGGATCTACCCGGGTTTACGGAGGGGATTCATGAAGGGGGTATGGAAGGGCTATTACGACGAGTCTACAAAGGGCATAATACATAAAGGGTATACAAAGGGGCTATACGACAGTTTACAGAGGGGATACTTAGAGGCATACAGAGGGGCTATACGACGGGTCTACAAAGGGCATACATAAAGGGTATAGCACGGGTGTCTCAACGCCGGTGTATAGCTCGGGTAGTAAGAGGGCTACACGTAAATGAAGTGATGTGATTGGCTAACCTGATGGCTCCCCTCGAATGGAGTGCTCTGATTGGCTGCTGGAGGGGAAACATACCGGTTTAGACAGGGCTAACGACGATCGATTTTCCAAGGGTCTCGAGCGAGTTTACACGAACTTAAGTTTTCTGCATCGGGATCACGAGCTTGTAGTTGCCGTAAAGGAAGTTGTTTAAATGCAGAAAATTGTATACATGTAGATTCGGATGATGATGAATTCTTATAATAATAAAGATAATAAATTGAAATTATATCATGTAACATTCTATGCATCCAGTCATGTGTTTTCGCGATTATTTCAGCGTTCGTATACCGCGATCGTTGTAGGTTACTCCATATTTACATGGCCGTGTGATCTTGAACGCCGATTATCTTGGTTGGCATGGGGTTCACGAAAAAATATAGATATCATTTTTGTAGAAAATTCTACGCTCTTTAATTTTGGTACGGGATATTTTTACCTATAACTCAATTTTAAGCTAGATACAAGCCAAAAACTGTTTCCGGGGGGCACTTTTTGGACGCTGAGGGGTGATGCTCACATCGGGGGAGGGGGTAATTCACGAGGCTTTTCCGAAGAGGGTACTAAACAAGCGTACCAAGTTTCAGCTCTGCTGCAATTAATTCCATCAAACCCCTCTTTTTTAGCTAATTCTCCTGGACTAGTACAACACATATTTTTTTACTTTTAGCTGTTTCTATTTCTTTATTTTTATTATTATTATTATTATTTATTTATTTATTATTATTATTATTTTTTGAGAATGTGCCAGCCAGAGCGGCGTGCTTGCCAGCCCGCCCTGTCGTTACCTACGGGCCTGCATTTACTCAATAAAAATTTCTGATAAGATTCTTTTATATGATGAAAATAACATACCGCATTAAGAAAATTTCAGGAGCGCCTCATTATTTTTTTAGAATTAGTAATCAAGAATTCTTGTTAAAAATTGAAGGGTTCGAGTGAAAAACAGTTATAGTCAGTTTTGAAATTTCAACTTTGCCGACAGATAGTGCTGTAAGTTCTTTTCAGCTAGGTGAATGGTCAGAGTTGAGTTTGCCCATAGATGTTGCCTTGTTCAAATGCACTCTTATGTTGGAGCACAATGACTCTACAAAGTCAGAATCTCAGACCTAACTATGGTTACTTTTCACAACAACCCTTCAGTTTTCATCAGGTAATGGGAAACAAGGATTCTTGATTAAAAATGGCAAAACTATCAGAAAAAAAACAACAGAAAACAAGAATTTTTTAAAACAAATAAATAATATAAATCGTCAAAAAAGAGAGGACAAGTACAAATTTTCAAATAAAGACCATCAAAAATGAAGCAAGAACCTGGCCTGTTTCTTCCTCTCTCCAGGAGAAAAATCTGCGTAGAAATTAATAAGACACAGATAGGTCGTAAGACGGGAACCGACCAACAAAAGTGTCTCGAACGCAAAGTGTTTCGAAGGCATCGAAATCATCGGGAGGTGTCAAGGCGTCATTTTTACAAAATCTCAAGTAATTAGCTAATTGCAGAGCTCTATTTTAACTGTCATAAAAGCGCCAAGATGGCTACATCGAGGCCACAAGAAAGCCACATGCTGTGGTCGTCGCGCCTTGTCGCCTCACGAAACAACTCTCTTGAATGCCGCAAGAGCACCAGCACCTTATATGTATATGTCTATGTCTAGCCTGTACTAACACGTGCAAAAATTTAGCTAATTTCTTATTGACATAGATATTTGAAAAATACTTCATGAGTTATTGTTTAAAAAAAAAGGAAAACAATCATGAACGCAGGTGACGTTCTATTTATTAGTATTCAAGTGAGTCAAAAATTCTTCTCGCTTTTCCTCCTGTATACTATGGACATCCCCACTACAGATGAAACCACGATTAGCCTTTTCGCAAACGATACTAGCATTACGTCATGCAACTCACAGCACGAGGTGGCTATTGATAATCTTCAAATGGCTGTTGACCTAGTAGCGCAGTGGGCCAAAAGATGGAAAATCCGACTCAACGACACGAAGTCAGTCCATGTGGACTTTACGACGATCCTACTCTCAGCGTCCTATCCTCCTTGATGGTAAGCCAGTTCCCCAGGCAAATGCAGCTCGGTACCTAGGCATTCACTTAGACTCGAAGCTAAATTGGCACGAGCATATCCAGAACAAGAGGAAGATGCTTGACCATCAACTTTCCTCCTTCTACTGGCTGGTAGGCCCGCGTTCGCAACTCCCATCTTTCGACCTTCGTGGACATATGGAGTGGAAATCTGGGGCGTAACGGCTCGAACAAATTTGGAAATAATTGAAAGGTTCCAAAACAAATATCTTCAAATAATCACCGGAGCTCCGTGGTATATCACCAATGCCCAGCTGCACAAGGATCTGGCAGTTGAATCCATATTATGATGTGATCCGGACCAAGGCTACGAGATATGTCAACCGACTACATCATCATCCCAATACTGAGGCTATCCTCTTGCTGGACCCTGAAGGAACCACTAGGAGATTGAGGCGTCGACAGCAGTTAGATCCTATTATGTGATATTCATGTTATGTAAACCTCATGTTTTATTTTAAGTCCAAGTTAATGCCCCTTAGCTTTAGGCAGTTCCTCGGAATAAAGTATTTTCAACAAAAAAAAATTCTTCTTCATCAGGTAGTTCTACTTCTTCACCTGCAAAAGAATCCATTTCCTATTATGAAATGATGGGAGAATAGCAATTGATTTTCTATTTTGCCAACTTGGTGGGGCAATACTCACATTTCCCCCCTTCATTATGGGCCTGCCCCCGTTTATCAACAGTGGCGTTAGGGTTTATGAGGCCTTATGCTATTATTGGCGAGGCCTTCTTTGTAATATAAAAAGATGGGTGACAGCGAGGAATGGCGCGAAACTCCGCCTCCATGCCCCTCTATGTTATCAAAGTGTACCAAGATGAAAGAAGATAAAAAATTTTCTCAAAGTTCCATGATGGCCCAACCAGAATTTTACAGTTTCGCATAAAAATAAAGTATGCAAAATTTTATTGAATATTGAATAATACTGACGTCCAGATTTCGCCTGATGATCTGATTGTTGTAGAAGATCTAAGTAGGTACCGTTCAAACTCTTCCGAGGTTGGTTAAATAAATTCAACTCATACAGGCATGCTTAAGACATTTCAAGATTTATTTAATACTCTTGCAGCGATGTCTTTATTTTTCAAGACACGTTTAATACCTTCTAACACTCTTCTGGGTCCCCTTAAGACTATTTTAGGTTCGTTGAAATATTATTATTTTAAAGACGTTCTAGATTCGTTAAACACTCTTGGAGCTCATTGTAACCTTTTTCACATCGCTGAGACACTTTTTTTCGACTCTTTTAGACCCGTTTTAGAGTTTTTTATTCATCAGACGGGGTTAGGCTTCTCTAAAACAGCTTAGAGCATTTTTTAACTTATTTAAGACTTTTTATGATTTTCTTAAGACCCTTCCAAGCAAGTCTGCTATCTTTAAAGCTGCACCAGAGACTCAGTTTAACACAGTGAAGAATAGTCTCAAGATTTCATGGAATTCTTCCGGATTACCAGTTCTACTAGATATACGACCTTCAACCTCCCTGATGTTTACCAAATCGGCCGGGAAAGCTTGCGTCTATTCTAGGAACATGTCTAAGGAACCAGGGTGGATGTAGGATATCGTTCTGTAGGAATTAAACTTTGGGGAAAATACTGTGGGACTTAATTATCGTTTAGGACATGGATTCGAAAACGTACCAAAAATTATTTCCGAAGAAAAGAGGGTCGCCACATAGAAATAAGAAATTCAATATTTGCGTGCATAAAGAGAAAATTTTCTAAATTTTAAACTGGAAACAAATTAGAATATGCAATTTTTGATCTGAAAGGATCCTACCCGTGCTGGAAGCGCTCTGAAAATTGTATTTTCATTTGAATACTTAAACGAATAGTATTTACTTCAATCTCTTCAACAAAAAAATATCAAATCGAAAGAATACTCGGCGAGCAATAGCGCATTAAGCCCAACCATCCCTCACCACGGATTTCGCAGATTGTACGGCACCCAACCGTGGCATTGCTAAGAACCGAATGAAACCACATAGGGGATGTACTGGCACGTAACAAGGGGCGTTTATAAGGCCACCTAAAATCTTAAATTTGACCACTGTGACAATGGTGCAGTTCAACCGAGTTAGTCGTTCAGTAATCGTCTACAAAAATAAACACGCGAGTGCGTCTCTGCTACGCGCAATGGCGTGTGTTCTTCCGGAATATTTTTGAGCAATGGCGTGCATTCATCTGGAACATTCTTTATGCTAATACGCGGGGTCCGACCGACGGCAACGCGGTATACGCTAAATGGCTACGCTGAAATTGGCGCTGACTGGTGCCGGAGACAGCGACCCTGCGGCCGGTATAGCCGGGACATCGGCCGCCATTTGCATACATATGCCCGCCAGCTGAGCTGACCGTGATGTGCGCAGCGGCTATAGTAGCTCCCTGGCTCGGCTTAATTACCAATTACCAAGCTGCCACGGTCGGTCATTTCGCCTCGAGCGACCATGCTATCAGGCCGGGCCGACGCACAACACATCCGCCTCTATAACTGAGCGAGCTGAATTATTCTTGCCGCACAAGCCAACTGACGAGCCGATGACGTGGCCGTTTCCGAGTTCCCATCTTCCTATCGGCCCGAAATTTGTTCGCAAGTTGCGAAAAAAGAGTCGAGCATTACGAACACCTCATGTCGCCGAGCTTCCGAAATTGATTTGCAAAATACGAGCCGTATTTACGGCGTGCGCCCCAACTACCCGGCGCAATGCCGAGGGCGAAATATTCGCGATAAATTTAAATATACGAAATAAGAGAGCGAATTTCCCCGAAGGAATTTTCGCTCGTCGAAACGCCCGTCTTTAAACGGCGAGGGAGAAAAAAGCGATATACTCGCGATATATAATGAAGAACAGAGACATTAACGTCATTAAATTTAAAATTTTGAATATCGAACAATATTTAACGAGGTATCGTTACCTAAGTGGAAAGAACAACGTGCACGAAGTGTAAGAGAGTATTACACGTGCGGTACACTTATTGAGCTAATTTAACGACGTATACGACATTTCCTCAATGAGTAGATACGAATACTCACACACATACACATACATACGGCATCGACGTCCTCGTCGATTTTGAAAATGAATTTGGTAAAAAGTATCATTAGGGATTCATCGTAATTTACATTCACCTTATGGAACATATTCGGCTTCAGAACACGTTTAGTTTCTTCTGCCAGATGCTTATTTGCGATTTCGAGCATCCTGAAGACCCTGTGGGTCATTACAGCTCTGGCCGATGTTGAAGAACAAAGGAAACTCCTAACCCTCGATTGGCAGAACCGGGTCCCCAATTAGTGCAAGACTTCAAAAGCATCGAGTATGTTGTTGTTATTGTTTTCTTGCTACCCTAACAGGAGATTCGGGTTGCCATTTGATGATACTCTGTAAAATTTAGGTAGTGAGTAGAAATAAATAAATAGTTTTTGGCAAGTGCCACCTACACCATACATAGAACCAAAAGATGCTAAATGCAATAGTGTTTGTAATTAGTGGTACTTGGTGAAATAGAATGATCATTAATAGTGAGATCTACAAAACTTGTAATAGTATTAGTGTGAAGGTAGCAACTTTTGATAGTATATGAATGACTGGAGTTGAAATTACATTTCCCCAGCTTACCATGCACTGCTGCAACGGGTGACGTCAGTCAGCCATCAGTTACAAGGTTCCAACCCAGGACCAGACGTCAAACTTGGATGTCATTAATATCTTGCCAGATAACGTCACTCAGTCGGATATAAACCAGAAATCAAATTTCAACCAGTCTTTAGATTTTAACCGAACACAGGTAACATTTTAACCCGATAGAGACGTCATATTCGCGTCAGCCGGACTGGCTCGGTGGATCCTGGTCCGTGCTGGATGAGAACTTGAGAAGTAAGAGAGTGGCCACAGGTACATCACCTTTTAAGCTGGATAATGGAACCGAGGTTACTGATCCAAAGAAGCTGGGAAGATGGGCGATCAGGAAGCTCGACGTCGATCGATTGGAGGCGAGCTTCCTGGCTCTCACCTGGGGAACGGGAGCGTGTCAGACAGAAGATAGCGCGGAAGACGCGGCCGCGAAGACAACAAAGTTGGTAGTAGCGGCGTGCGATTGCGCAATGCCGAGAGTCATCAGTCCACCGCGGAAGAGACAGCCAACCTATAAGTGGACCGAGGACATGCGTGTAACCGAATCGGCTTCTTCGTCGATACCAGCGGATGAGAAGAGAAGACGAAGCGGCGGCAATAGCGTCGCAGCAGTACCAGCAGGTTCGTCGCACTCTCAAGTCAGCCATATGAAGTAGCAAAAAGGCGGCTTGGGAGTGTGGTCGCGAAGAAATCCGGAGGGCCGTCGGTGACGAGCCGAATGGAGCCGAGTGGGCTGCCACAGGTAATTCAAGAATTGTCAGTGTCCCCCCGCTAACGGCTGCACCCGTCGAAGTGCGAGAGGATTTCCTTCTGCTTAGTGTTGGAGAAGTGAACAGCGCGATAGAACGGATCAGGACGAAGAAGAAGGCGCCTGGCCCGAACATGATTCCCAACGTCGTCCGGGAAGTGGTCCACAGAGCACACCCGTCCCGCCTGACCACTGTTTTTAATCGCGCGTTGCAGGAGGAGACATTCCCGAGCAGATGGAAAACGGCACGGCTGGTACTGATCAAGAAGCCCGGAAAGCCAGATGGCCAGCCGTCCTCGTACCGGCTTATATGCTTGCTCGACATCGTCGGAAAGGTATTCGAGCGTACCACTGTCAATAAGTTGGAGGAGCACTTTCAAAAGATGAAGACGATTTCGAGCAGTCAGTACAGATTCAGAACTGGCCGCTCGACGGCGGATGGAACGCTAAAGCTGAAGAGCATGGCGGAAAAGGTGATCCGCGAGCAGCAGTTCTGCGCGGCAGTCAGCCTCGACATCAAGAACTCGTTCAACTTGGTACTGTATACGCGTATCATGGAGGCGTTGGAGTTGGCGCGAGTACCTGGTTACCTCAGGTGCATTATTCGAAGTTATTTCGATGACCGCCGAATAGAGGTACAATCGGCGGCCAGTACGGTTACGAGAGAGATAACCTGCAGCATTCCACAGAGATCAGTACCCGGACCTACCTAGTGTAACGTCGACTTCAACGGATTACTGAGGTTGGCACTACCACCAGGCGCCAAGCTCGTTTGCTACGCTGACGACACGCTGGTGGTGTGCCAAGCCGACGACAGCAGAGGTCATCGACGAGTTAACCAGGCGTTGGAGATGCTGACCCATTGAATCGAGAATCGGCAAGGCTGTGCTTGGCCGTACAGAAGACGGAGGCGGTACTGTTAACGACGCGACGCAAGTACAGCCCACCCACCTTTGTCCTATAAGGTGTGGAGATTGAGCTCTGTATAGCCCTGAAGGACCTGGGGCTGTAGTTCGATGGGGATTTGCTGTTTCGAGAACACTTGAAAAAGCGGATCGAGTAGCCAGCCAGCTGTCCCGTCTAATGTCGAACAGGGAGAAAAAGAGGAAGTTGTACGTGAACGTCACCATGTCGGCGCTCCTATATGGAGTGCTAATATTTACGGACGCCATCAAGATACCCTACAGAAGAGCGGAGATGGAGAAGATGCAGCGAAAAGCCGCAATGAGGTGTGTCAGGGCGTATCGCAATGTTTCTTTGGAGGCAGTAGGCGGGTTAGCGTGTCCACCGATCGAAATCAAGGTCGGAGAAACAGCGGCGATGTACGGTGCAAAGAAGGGAGCGAAGACGAAACGAGAGGCATTTCGGGTCAAGCTGGGCATCCGGGCAGTGGACCCGAGCACTGATACGCGACCTCGATCACTGGACATGCGAGTCCCATGGAGAGCTGAACTTCCACTTGACCCAAATCCTGAGCGACCACGGGTGCTTCGGCACGTACTTACA
Organism: Acanthococcus lagerstroemiae; assembly: GCA_031841125.1. Lineage (NCBI taxonomy): Eukaryota > Metazoa > Arthropoda > Insecta > Hemiptera > Eriococcidae > Acanthococcus > Acanthococcus lagerstroemiae. The sequence continues at coordinate 32,679,009 of CM063108.1, read as the reverse complement.
TCGGATGGCGATAGTGCCGAGGGGCGGAGGACAACCCCTGGCACACTCTGTCCCAGTGTGAGGTCTAGGAGCAGGAGAGACGCGGGACAGTGATAGTGATCGATCCCGACGGCAACACGAGCGATAGCGACGGCGTAATCGATCGTCTCACGCCGGACCGGACACCTTGGCTGCGGAAATGCTGAAGACTGGAAGAGGATTGAACCGGGTGTCGGCTTTTGTCTCAACCATCAAGAAGAAGACAGAGTGGTCGAGGCAGAGGGACGACGAACAATGCTCGGTCCACACTGGACATAACGACTCTGCACCATCCTAGAAGTGCTAAAGTTGCTGCGGAACTGAAATTCGGCCGCTAAATTTGCAGAGTACGGAATCGAAATCACTGAACGTAGTGATGGAAACGAGAATGAGAGACAAGATGTTGCCAACTTGCTCGTTCAATGGTTTAAATTCTTCCATCCTCCGAATAGCAAATTAATAGAACTGACCGGAGATGTACTTTCTTATGACTTGACTTCGATGAGTCATCCTCAGGAATATTCATGAAAAACTGATAGATAGTTCGTGTAAGTGCTATGAATGCCGCAATACGCCTAGCATCCAGTTAGATTGCCAGACACTATCGCAGATAATACAACTGGCGAACAATGGACCAATGGACCAACAGCAAGAATTTCGACTGCGAGTATAAAGAAACCTGTCTCACTCCATCTGACTCATAATCAAAATTCACGTTCTTCGCATGACCGGTTATTTTAGAACCTGAAGTTCCTACGCTACTGACTGTTGGGCTGAATGACGTATTTACGGGGAATTGAATATGCAATTTGATGGGCATACAAGTATGTATGTAAATGTTCATGAACATTGCAGGGTGTAAAAAGATAATCCCATCATCATTTTTTCTGAACGAGAAATGGGATCGATGCGGAGCAAACAAGGAACTTGTCAAAGAGTCTAGTTTCTTTTTGGTTAAAAATTTTTCTTTCTTCAGAAAAAAAAAAGGGTCGATTTCTGTAGCCCCTATGAGTTCTGAATTTCATCTTGAAACATATCTCTATCAGTTGTATCTTGTTTGTACAAGTTTGTACAGGACACCCCTTCGTTTGCACATCAACCCCAACTCATCTACAGCTTAGGGTCAATCTGGGAAGCTGGGGAAACGAGAAACCCCCCTAAATGGAATTTTGACCCCGTACTAGTGTCATTTGTTTGTATGTACATCGCTTGTAAACGTTTGTACAGGATATTCTATTGTTTGTTTACCATTCCTCTGTATAGTAATCACTCGAAGCGATGGGTAGTTTCGGAGGCTGGAGAAATGCAGCCCCTCGTAATGGGAATTTTGATTTCGAACAAGTTCTATACGCATTTGTACTGCACAATCCATTATTTATAATTACGTACTTGAACTGATTACCCAAACTCAAACTAGTATGGATATTTTTAATCACTGATTGAGAGTACCACAGCAGATGGACCGACCCTGATTTGGTCCCAAAAAGTCAAATTTGGGACGTAAAAGAAACAAAATTTAATTTTTCATGAAAAATAGAAACGAGTACAGAAATCAGAGTGTTTCCCAATTCCGAATAACTCGTAAGATTTTCAATTTGGCCTTACTGTTGGGCCGAAAAACCAAAATTGCAGACTTAAAATGAACAAAAATGTATTGGGGTTGAAATACGTAACAAAGTATCGAAATGGGCCTTTATTAGGTCACTTATTACGAACATCAAATTACGTAGGTAGGTATGTATTTTTTTATTAGACCCACATTTGTGCACAGAATACGATTTTAAATCGTGAAAAGTGCAAAATGAACACAACCTTAGAAGACCGGCAAAACCATCGATCATCCACATCGAAATTTTCTTGGTCGCTGTTTCAGAATGTCGGGATCCAGCTTCAACTGAAGCCTAAAAATTCCATTTTTGACCCAAAATGGTGTAAATGGACGTTATTTGACAAGTCGAACAACGTTTCGAAGAAGACGAAGGCTAGATTGCTGGTCATGATTCATGAATACTACATATGTACATCGAATTTTTAATTCAGTTCTACCAGGGGTGTCAAAATTAATCCTTCATATTTATGGAAACTGATCTTTACGCAGTCATTTACAAAGACTCTTTCTTGAAGTACCATGTAGTCGTGTACCTAGCTACCAGGTCCATATTTCCCATTTGACACATTTTTCAAACGCTGTTATTATGACTATTGATCGAATTTTTAAAAGGTGACCAAAATTTTCAATCAATATAAATAGCAGCATTTTTGAACACGAGTTGTTTAAAAACTCGTAATATCGATTTCAACAAATTTTTCCAATTTCAGTATTCAGAATCAGCGACTAAGAAAACTCGGCGTCACCTTAATTGTGGTAATCAAAAACTGAATTTCGATACTTCGCCAAATCAACTCAATTTTGGCCATTAATTAATGGGTAGGTTTTGAATTTAGAGCCCACGTTGGGACCAAATGGTGAATCTAACGCGATATTAAGAATCCAAATCCTTCCACCGTCGAGAAGAAACCTATTTTGATACTTAGTTCACTTTTTTAAGCTGAATTCAATTCCACCCCTTTCTAGGGTGAAATATCGAATTCGGGATTCGAATCAGTGCCGAATGAAATTAATCAAATTATTCCAAACAAGCAATATAAAAAAAAAAATCAGACACTTTGCTCAGTTTTTTCAACTAAGTTAATTTCAACTATCCGAAAAAAGAAACTTATTTCGGGAAAGATCCGTATAATATGTGGCTCAAATTTTGAAAACCAAATATCAGTCGGATCAAAAATATAAAGCCAAGTTCAAAATCGGTGACCCAGAAAAATCACTTGATAATTTGTTCAATTTTTCAAACCAACTGAAGTCTGGATTCACAAAGTGCCCTCAGTCTAAAATAGCGAAGTGACAGTATCTACACGTAGCTTGGTAAACATAAACAAGGTGATTTCACTCTTATCAGCTCTCTTTAGAAGTACGTACTCGTAAATTCAAATTTTATTCTGTTCCCCGTGCGAAAAAAATAATCTATAACATTTGGGAGATGCATAATGACCTTCTCCATCAGATGGCACCAAAAAACCGACTTTGGTAATTTTGGACTAAGAGCGCTTTTATAGTGAAAGATCTTGTTCGATTTCTCATACCAATTCAATTTGGGCTCAATATAGAATCGAAATCTAGATTTTTGGGGCCAAATTGAAGGTGAATCAATAATCTGATGCGATATTCGAAATAAGTGACCAAAAAAACCTTCCTTCAATTTCACAAGCCAATTTAATTTTGACCTTTTTTTAGTCTGGAATTTCCGAGCTCAAATTGGAGTTGGATCAAAATTCTGATGCGGTATTCCAAATCAGCAACCACCCCCCTCCCCCCAAAAAAGAAGAAAATACTAATGATAATTTATTTAGTATTTCAAGCTATTTCAATTTTGCCAGTTTAATTTCAAAATAATGAATTTTTAAGCCTAAAGTGGGATCGGATCCAAAATAATATGATGTAAGCGTTCGAAATCCGTAACCTAAAAACTGTAATTTCGATGTTGTTCAATTTTTCAATAGGTACAAATCAATTTCCTCGCCATGACAGGAAAACTGTGGAATTTGTAAACTATAACAGAGCCACATCAAGAACCTGATGCTATATTCAAATTTAGCTACCCCGCTTAAGAAATTTAAAAAAGAAAATCCATAATTTCTTCCCTTTTTAAGATAATTTAATTTCGGTCCGTGTTGGATCTGAAATTGGATTTATGGACTCAAGTCGAGGCCAAATCGAAAACTAATGCGATATTTGGAATAAGAGACTAAAAAAAAAAAAAACTCCTTTTTTCGAATTTTCAAGCTAATTTAATTTGACTCATTGGCCACAATCAAGGCAGGATCGAAGACGTGATGTGATATTCGAAATCAGAGACACAAAACAGACTTACAGTAGATTCCCAATTATCCGACTTAATTAATGTTGAAGATGGGTCGGATAAGGGAAAAGTCGGATAATCCGAAAATGTCGCAAATTCTGCAGAAGCATTCAAAACAAGCGTCATACAGATACATATATTTGTTTATTCAAGTAGCACACAAATTTGAAAAATTCAGGAATGCTGGTTTAACACTTTTTCGTTATTCACTCTCTTTTCCGCAACAAAATTACGCCATTAACGAAATGTACTGTAAGCAGATCTTGAGGAGTACCTTCTGACTGGAACTCACTCTAGTGTTATAAGTTGAACGCAATTCGGATTATCCGGTATGTTGAGGTCCGTTAGTCCGAAAAGTTGGAAGAAAAATTTGAGTCGTTTAATCCGAATGTCGGATAATAATCGGGTGTCGAATAGATTGGAGTCTAGAAACTATATTTTGATACCTAGTTGAAATTTTTAAGTTGATTTAATTTTATCTATTCTGGGTCTAAAATGTTGATTTTTAGACCCAGATCTGGATTGGATCAAAAACCTGATGCGATATTCAAAATTAGTGGCCGAAAGAACCTCTATTTCGATATTCTGTTCGATACCCTTCCATTTTTAAGATTCCCAAGTTGGTGGTAAGTTCGAGATCCCACCGAGGAGAAAACTATTTTACCCGGAAAAAGATTAGACCCTGTCACTTGGAGATCTGTTTGTGTCCTGGGAAGATTAGACTTCACGGGGGACTATTCGTTATACAGCCCGTATAACTGTTGTTCTTCTGATTAGAAGAACTCGAGCTTCAAAAAAAAAATCTTGTCCGTGCATAATTTCAGTTGAAGTCCATAATGCAGAACATGGGTGATTAGTCCGTGAAATCCTGCGTACTAAAAGCCGAAATTATCATTGATTGGGTACAGCGGCTAGTCTAGACTTGCTAACGATTTGCTGCCATGTTGGGGGCTTAGTGATGCTATCACCTTGCATCAGATAGCTAAAACCATGACACATCACTTACAAGGATCGGGCGAGCAGTTACCTCGCAAAACAAGAGGTATCAGAGGACACACTGAAAGGGAAGAAAACCATCTGACCTCTAAATACAGCTCTCTGGATCAGCTGGCATCAAGTCTAGACAATGACATGTGAACAACAACTTTTTGATTAATGATATTGTGGTGTCTGGAAACCTTTGTTATCCCTCTAACATCAGCTTCACATAAATTCTCAACTCCTTCCACCGGGTCGTTTAGTCGTTTTCATATAGGTGAAAAACTCAACTTTATTTTACATTATATGTACAGAAGATTAGTAGTCTTAGCGCTTGAGCAGGGCCTTATGCGTAGGCATACTTCAGCTGCCCGTAACACCCTTCCTGCGTTTTATTCGGTCATTCGGTGCCAGTGACACTTCGAGAAGTTGAGCTACAAATCTCAGATCATGATTACGGAAAATAGTTGCAATCTTCGGAGACTCTATTCTACATACAATAGCCCGAAAGACTTTACGAGCAACATTCCCAAACGTTTATTGTAGCAACGATTCAGATGAACGTCGAGAAGGGTCACTAGGCATGCCGGACATCCGAGAAAATTAAAACCCGAAACTTACTCGCACCTCAAGCATAACGACCCCCAGCTCGCTCCCCCGAATCAACGCGGTAACTCGAATCAAACGAAAACGCTGACCCACATTTCATTTGCAGGAATACGAACTCCTACGCTGTTGTTGCCTTCTTCGTATCAAACGTTTGTTTTAATTAAAATTATTGTGTATTATTTTTGACGACGGTATGGAAACGGGCGAGCAGGAGAACATCGCGAACGACGAGGGCGACGTAAAAGGGGGAAAAAATTTACGGAAAATACGTAGAAGATAACAAAAGCGGAATAATAACGCGTATATAAGAATGGAAAACTCGTTAAAACCATTTTATCAAAGTGTGTAGAAGGGAAACTAGAAGAAAATCATGCCCTTATAGACTTTTATTTTAATTAATTCTGGCGAAGTGTAATTGCTTTAGCTTTCAACTCGGCGCAGCTCTGCGTTTGTCCCTTCGAGCCGCTCCATCCGCCTGTCTGTCTTCATTTCGCCTTCCGATTTTCCGCAGAGCGTGTAATAAGCCGGCGGAGGCGAGCAGTTTTATTCGCCGTATATCGCAGGCGAGCGGGGCCGCCGGTGCCGGCGACGACTCGCGAGACCGAAACTTTTGCTCGTGATCGTGACGCGCGTCTTTCGTCGTTTCCGAAACAGACGCGCGGCCGAGTGCTTCCCACATGCCCAAGAAGATTCCAGTTGGAGTGGCATAAGCATTTCGGTAAAGATCTTCTTTCTATGAACGTATCAAAACTTAGTTCAAGGTCATAGCGATAGCGCGATCCACCCCAGGAGGCTGAACGTGACCCGAACTCCAGTTTTTCCCAAAAATCTCAAGACATATCGAGTGTAGAAGAAAACTTTTCGAGCAAAAATTATTCCTCATTAAATTCTATACAAAAAAGGTATCTTACAATTTTTGCGTGACTGCCCTCGAAACGCCCGAAATAGGGGGTTTAAAATGAGCCTTCAGTTTCCTATACAATTAGCACGGGCCTTCGAAAGAAGACGTAGATTTTTCGGTATTTTTTTCGCCGGAACAGGCCGGATTCGTTAAGGGCAGAGGCGTCAGAGAACAAAACTGAATATTCGGCAACAACACAACATATTCGTAAATGAACATATCTTCTAAAACACCGAGCAGAGTTGTTTAGGAAAGCTCGGATTCTGAAGAGCCAGTTTGGTTTCAAACGTGTTACGACGCGTGATGGAAGAATCGTGGCATGGAAGGACGGCACACAACGTGCAATGTATGATACTCCAGCAGATATCGAGGCGGTGAAAGCAGCAGACACAACGGGTGATTGTAACTAATCATGTGTTCACATATCATCTGTAGTCTTTTAATTCGTTTCTTTCATCTCTGCACACGTATAATATTGTTCATAGACCGTTAAATTTAAGAACGCGTAATTTCTAGTTCGGTCAGAATGAGTCCAAATTCAGTTGGTGACAGTGCCCTACCTTCTACAAATAAAGGCAGCTCTGGGCAAGTTAATGGAGGAAAAGTTGTACTAATAGAAGAAAAAAAAGTCCGGCCCAGGAATTCCAGGCACCTCGTTACAATAAGCATAAAAAACGTAAGTACAACCGTGACCCTATATACATCTCCTGGTGAGAGTCCTCCTGTAAATCTGGCCAAGGGGCAGTCACAGCCTCTTCCTACTCGACCCCGAAAAGTCTCGCAGATCAAGTATAATCGAACTTTAGGCCGTTTTGACATACTGCAGAATCTAAATCAAGATAAAGATGAAGAGTTAGCCAGCTAGGAAAGAAACAACCAAAACCTAGTAAGGTTGACATTCCGCCTATAGTTATGCATGAAATTACTGATGCAACTAAGCTGAAAAACTCGATAAACAAAAACATCAGCCGAGAAGACTATATATTAGCTCACTTGGTCGAAATAACACAATCAGAATCAAATGAACTAACATGAATGCCTACAAGGCCATAATCGATCACCTGAAAGATGAAAATCTAGCTGGCTATACGTTCACCCTACAATCGTATCAGCCATTTCGAGTGGTGATTAAGGGTATTCATCCATCGACTGATGCAGAGGACATAGCAAAGATTCTGGTCATCAAATTCATAGTCAAGTAGTAGTAGCTAGATAACGCGGACAGAAGGAAGAGCTCCTTCCAGTACACTTAGTCTCATTGAAGAGAGCTGAAAATAATGCAGAGATCTAAAACTTCCGGCATCCCTGTAACTACGTGGTGAAGGTAGAGCTGCCAAAAAAAAACAGTTCAAATAATGCCAGAGGTGTCAAGCATATGGACACTCAAAAGTCAACTGCTATGGGAGGCCAGCCAGTGTGAAATAGATGACGTACTTAGTGTTTGACTCGCTCTAAAATAACCGGGGCGCCGTTACGAGCACGGAGAAAAAAGGCATTCCACTGAAAGAATGAGCCTTTGCAAACATTTTGACCCGAGAACGAAAATTTTTGGTCCATTTAGTCATCCGAGACAGTTTTTTTGAAAAAAGGTCAACGTTATAGTACTCTTCCTCCACTAGCGCGGTAAGATGGCTTTTTCGAGGTGGAGCAAGAGTACTACAACTTTTTACTTCAAGAAAAATTATTTATTGAACAAATTAAGATTGAAAATGACAAAATTGTTATCAGTTTTAAGCGCCGGAACCTCAGATAAAGTTTCCAAAATTATCGATGTTTGAACAATCTTCGGGCCACCACGGATTACAAGACATGCATTGAATCCCAATCTTCCAACTGAAAATAAAAATAAGAAAATGTATTAGAAAAATTTCCACCATTGTATTCAAAATGAAATCAATCAATTTTCAGAAATATTCGGCTACTTACCATGAACACGTTTACTGATATTTGTAGATAGGTACTTATTTACTTTTTAGCGATACTCTGGAATAATTTTTAATCCTTAAATCTGAATTACCTATTGACTGCGGCATCATTTTTTGACCAGTTTTCCGTGAGTAGCACCTGAAATAAGAAAAACGGTTGTAAAAATTGCACGTAAATTACAATTTTTGAAAATCGAAGTGATACTTGCCTAACTCACTTTTTCCATAACCTGCCTCCTAGCAGCACATATTAAGCAAATGTGAGGCGATCTGAGAAACCATACACAAACCCGGAAACCTAAATTTCGAGAACGAACGCGATCTATGTGTAGGGGTCAAAAATATCGATTTTAAGGTTCCACCAGAAATGGATAGAGCGCGTTCCCGAAGCTACATTTTCGTAAAAAGATTAGATGATTCCGTCCACTTTCAGCCGAGTTAGGATCGAAAACATTCGAGCGAGTGCGAGAACAGAAATCAGGCACATAAACTTCAAAATCGATTTTCTTAAAATGAGGTTTTTTCAGACTACAAACTTCAAGCTGCTATAACTCCACGTAGAATTGAGCTTTTGCGATGATGTTTTTAAATGCTCGTCTTAATGTCATCTGTCTGACGGTATCGATATCTGGACATCGATTTTTCCGGGTTTGTGTATGGTTTCTCAGACCGCATCACAAATGCTATCGGACATTATTCTACATGGAAAATATTACTTCCCGAACCATCTTCAGAATATCTACGCTCCAGCGAACATTAGTGCGTCCCTCTGGTCACTGGGGGCTTGGGCCGGCCTCAAAGCGTCCCTCTGGCCACTGATGCGATATTCGAAAAGGTAGTTTCCGGACCAGGGGTGCGGTATCTGGGGATCCAATTTGGCATGCATGCATCGCCATACGCTCCACAAAACATCTTCAGAATATTCTATCATAAGTTGAAAGTTTGTACTTTTCTTCTCTGTAGAGCTTACAAAACACACGCGAAAAATTACAATTTTTCAGCCGAAAACAAAGCAGTCATTTTTTTGGCATTCAATGTGAATCACGATGCATCAAAATGATATATGAGGAGTCTCGGTGCAAACAACACATGTTCAAAATTTCTCGAAAATGAGTTAAACACGATACTGGATTCAACATTTCAAGCCAAATCGAATGGTGTAAAGATTTTTCCTGACTTCACTTTGTTCAGTGTAAAGCGGGCCTTGAAAGTACAGGGTTGGAGTTAAAAGTGACACGTTCCAATAGATCATGTTAATTTTGGGAATTCGGCTTTGCGTTATCAAGTTTTGGCCAAGCTGGTTGATAAAATTGAAGTTACATTGTGCGAAAAGTTTCAAGTTCACGTTGTTGGAATGATAAGCGAATGTTTTTGTCGCTGTTCTAATGATTTTTCCTAAGTATTCTGAGGACGAGTTTCTTTGGAATTTTTCATCAGTTTTAGCGGGAAAATGTTACCATCGTCCTGATATAGTTTCGTATTCCTCTTTAATGAAGGGATGAAAGTTATTTCAATGCAACTTATTTCAGTATGCGTTAGTCAGTAATATTTGACGCTTCAACACGAATTATATGCCTTAAAAATAGCTTTGGAGTCAAAACTGACATGTTCCAAGACATACTATGGTCCACCCCCCACCTCCACCCCAGGAGGAGAGCCATCGATTCCTTTTTGTAAACATGTTTTAAACCTCTGAATAATGTTTTAAAATACTTTTTACCGCAAATGAGAGACAAGATTTTTGGGAATCAGTTTTTCACGTTTCCTGAAAAGATGAAAGTTTTTGAAACATGTCTTGTTTACACCTAGACCCTTCTTATGAACTTACCTAGATGTACACCTTCAATATATCATTCACGGAATTTTTGATCCGTGTTGCCAGACTGAGAATGAGAAAATAGTATACTCTTACCCCATTGTGTCATCTTACCTTCTTACGGATTACAAGACATACAATGAATCCAATCTTCCATCTGAAAATAGAAACAAAAAAGTATTAGAAAAATTTCCACAATGAAATAATTTTTGATCCTTAGATGCTTTGCTTTTTGAATTACCTATTGACTGCGGCATCACTTTTCGATCAGTTTTCTGAGCGTAGCGTCTGAAATAAGAAAAACTGTTGTGAAAATTATACGTAAATTATAATTTTGAAAATCAAAGTGGAGTACTCTTCTCGAACTCACTTTTTCATAATCTGCTTCCTAGCAGCACATACGCAAATGCTATCTGAGATAAATTTATGTGAAAAATGTTATTTACCGAACCATCTTCAAGAATATTGTATCGTTGAAAGTTGGTACTTTTCACCTCTGTAGAGCTTACGAAACACATGCCAAAAATTAAATTTTTTAGCCGAAAAAAGTAGTATTTTTTGGCACTCAATGTGACTTACGATGCATCAAACAGATATACGAACTCACCTAGATGTACACCTTCAACATATCATTCATGGAATTTTGATCCGTGTTGCCAGGCTGAGCACGAGGAAATAGTACTGTTACCCCACTGCGTCATCTTACCCTCACCTACTCTGTAACGCATTAGTAATCCACGACTCCGGAAAATACTAACCAGCCAATTTTGAATGCACGTGGTGTAGGCTAAGAATGTTGACCAAATTAAGAAAGAACTAGTAGTCACGTTATTTTCTCATCAAATGGAAACTTTGAGCGCTGATGCTATGGACATTTTGAGTTTCATTTTTAATGCTTCCCCTTCTCTATTACTTTAGAATTCAGCTGGAAATCTAGAAATTTACCATCTTGCGAGGGGGAGAGGGAAGATCAAACACCCTCTCAAAAAATTGAAGATTCGGGAAGAATCTGTTTCAACTACGTGCCATAAGTACTCTTCAATTCTTATTACAGAATATTTTTATTCAAACCAACTACAATATAACAGTTAAAAAAATTAAATAACGTCAGGCTAGCTAAAAAAAGAGATGTAGATACATAGTACAAATAACAACGGCCTACCACTCATTTTCCTTCGCATGCCCGAGTGGTGTATGGCTGCAGCTACATGCACCTTCAGAAGCACCATCTTAAAAATACAACTATCAATAAAACACCATTACACGGTTGGGTTTTCCTGAAAATCTACGCAACAAATAAGCATCCATACGAGCTGCCAAATTCATGCTGACAGCAAACCACCAGCTATATAATTATTAACGTTTCGCCAATAAATTAGGCAGAAAAAAACAGTAACGTTTAACGGTAAGTATATAAACCCTGGAAACGATTTTCTACTGACGCTGACGCCAGCGGTTATTCAACGAATACCAAACAAGAATGATAAAAACCTAATATTACTAGACATCGACGTACAAAATTAACAAATTATGTTTACAAATTAAAAGAGAAAAACAGAAGATACAGAGAGAAACTTCGAACTCGTACGTGAACTTTTCTGCAATATTACCCCGCCTAAGTCTTTACGTCGATCGAGAACACTTTGCACATATGTAATATTCTATGCACCGTCAAACTTCTTTTTTCGAGTACAAAATGGAAAACAAAGAGTCGCGAACGAAGTTGCATATAAAATGCATTCTATAAAAATAATTAACGATAAAAATACTGTATAACACTAGTACACGATGGTAATGCCCTTGTTCTTTGGTTTTTTTGATTTATTTCACACATAAATAGGTACAATACTAAAAAATACTCTTACAAAGAACAGTCGACATCGAATACCGATTCGATAAAAAGAAACAGGTATGTACATCGAGACCGTACACAACAAAATATAAATCGAGTTAACTTAATTATTCGGAATTGTTCGACTCCTTGCCATAGAATTAAGAAAAGTCCTACGAGGTAGAAATATGAACGTTATTTTTTCATAATAAAATGCGTCCTTAAAATCGTATAAATAACATAATTATGTAATAAAATACTGTTCCGAAGAACGGTCCGCATAAAACAGAATTTCAAAACCGGGAACTTTAGAAAAGTCATTTTTTTTAATTTGTTCAACAGCAGAACTAAATGCAACATTTTACTACAGAGATACGTAAATACTACACGACTGAATAGCCCACTATACAAACACGAATTTACAAACTTGACCCGGCGACGTAAGACCGAGCTAAGTATCCAACTGAGGTTAGTCAGCTCAAGATTTTTGTACTCCGATTTTTCTGCTTTAAGGAAACGAGACTGAGATAGGTACGAGCTCGAGTTTAAGTATCTTGGTATGTTTCGACTTCAGTCGCCAATACGTCGAACCAGATTCGCATCGCCTCGACGGTGGGTGCCAGTAAGTAGTACACGCGTTCGCTGCTCTTTACGACGAATGTCGCGTGTGGATTCGGAGATCTAATGGAATTACTGTTGTCTATACACAAATCTAGCAAGCCCTGAAAACATTTGAAGACAAAACTGTGATGATACAAATGAAAGAAGGGAGGGGGGAAATAGAGCTTATAACTGAAACAGAAATGATAACGAAAAGTTGAATAATAAAATACTTAATTTAAGTACAGAGGGGCTACAAAGTCGGTAGAATCCATGCTCGAGATCTCCCCTTACAAAAATCGAGATACTGAGAGCTTCCCGACTAGCTCAGTCAGCTGAAACATCTCACTGAGACTCCCATGGTCGCTCATGAACACAACCCTGCACTCGATGAACAAAAGGATTCCTTTGCTGAAATGTTCGGTCGACTTCCGTTTCCAACTTCAGCTGTGGCGCATCGCTATAATTTACACTGGGAGCAGGCGGATAAGTGCGTTATAGTCCCCAAATAGTGTTTTCTTTATTTTTCTCGAAAACTACAGAATCTATATCTCAAGAATAGCACCGGGCAAAAATGCTCCAGATGATATTCTACATAGGAGGTACTACACTTCATTCTCAGGGCCAAAGCAAAGAATAGGCGACTGGGGGGAAACCCGAAAAAACTGGCTAAAATACTTTACAAAATTTAATTTTAGAGCAAAAGAAAGGGAAACGCTTCATCTTACTCATTTTCTCCGACTGGGTTTCAGAGTATCCCCTGGAATGTTAAAAATTTCCTATGGCAGCCAGAAAATAGAATTGTAAAAAAATGGTATGAGGTGTTTGGAGACACCCGACATAGGCGAAGCTTTTTTCGCACTGTGTGAGCTGCTACATCAGTGGGAAGGTACATGAACTGAAAACTGTTAACGGAGGTGTGGAGGAGAAGCAGTCTAGTTTCACACAGGCGCTCGCTCGCACTCACTCTCTCCATCTCTCTCTCTCACACTCACTCACTAAATGTGGGCGGGGTGTTACTACGTCACTTCCGTTGCACGTTTTCGCGTTCGTTTCACTTTTTTCTACGTCAACTACTCATTCTGAACCTGTGCAAACAAGCTTCGCTTCAAAAAAGTCATCAATTATTTAAGTACTGAACACCAGTATTTCCCGACTAAAAGTCAGAATTTTCCGAATGGGGAGAATTTTCGCAACACTTCCACAGTGATTCAGAATTCAGTTCTAGGTGGCAAAAATACATAGAAATGAATCACGTGGGTTTGAAAAACTATTATTGCAATGCATTCTATAAACTTTAATTCATCTAGTTTCGTATAAGAGGCCTCTTGCAATAGAAATGTGAGAAATGAGGAGCCTGAATGTAGCGCCGGTGCTACCATTATTTGCGTGTTTTTTGACCACGTTTTGTGATAATGTTATTATTGGCACATATCTTTTCTAGCAGCAGTTTTTTTTCGCTGATTTCAAATTCGTGTTTGTTCTGAAGTTTCAATGTGTTCTAAGACCAGCAATGAATATTCAAAGTAAGTATAATTATGTAACCTCATTTTCTTCAATTACATAATTACAAAATCCCCGTCAAATCCTGTGACAAAACCTTTTATGCTTATTCTTTCTTAGCGTGTGCATTATCACCCTCTTCAAAAACACCTTCTGCTATAAGCCGTTACTTAATGAAATAACGTAACAAATGTGTTCAAAAATGCATGATAAAGAATAAAGAAGTATTAAAATTTTTACGCACGGTATAGAGTATCACGACAAAGAAGAAGAAGTAGAAAAATATTTTGAAGGTTATGAGAATTGGAAGAGAATTACGGCGAAGAAGAGAAAAAAGATGACGATTACTATGATAATTCTTTAGATAAAGATGATGTAAAAGTAAAATGACTACGATCAGGAAGATGATGGTTTTATTCATTCTTAATACTATACTTTATTGTTTTATTCATTCTTAATCTCACACTTTGTTTATAATTTTGATAAACTATTTACTTTGTTAGTATTGATTTATTGTTATTCAAAATACCCCACGTACTCTTGTGTTCATAGTTCCCCCAAAGTCCCCCTCAATTTCAAAAACACGACGTCTGAATCGAGTTAAGGGGGGGGGGCGAAGCATACATTTTGGTACCCCACTCAGTAATGCTGAAAATTTCTGAGTATGGCCCCTCTCCTATAAAGTCTCTTCTCACATTTCGAACAACATAACTTCAGAATCATGTTAAGAATATCGTACGTGTAATATTAGTAATAAGTTTTATAATTAAATTTTACTATTTATACTTTATTAATAAGGGGCGGATTTCTATGAAATTATATGTTTTTCTGTGTTGAAGTAGAATCGATATATTCCAGGTATTTATCCGTTTCACGTCATTTCGAAGCGAATGAGCCCAACTTGTTTTTTCATATTTTGCATATTTTGCCAATAAAATCATATTTTTTCATAAAACGACCATTTTTAGCACATATTTTCACAAATTTCCTCATAATTTCGAGTTTTTTTTCATTTTTACCGCATATTTGCAAAATTTTTCAATTTTCAACTTTTTTGACTTCTGGATTACGAAAATTTTTCAGTTTTGACTCCTGGATAGTGAAAATTTTTTAGTTTTTGATAGCTTCACTAGCGCTCTACACTTGCTTTCGCGGAACTACTTTAAACACGAAGCGCCTGGTTCTAAGTATTTTACTTAAATTTTGAGGTAAGTGCTGTAAACAGACGTAATTTTTCAAGACCTTTGCAACGATACCCATATTGATTTTGCATATTTTGTTCATATTTCGAGAAAAAAATATGCATATTTTTGATTTTTAGCGCATGAAATATGCGCATATTTTTGATTTTTAGCGCATGAAATATGCGCATATTTTGCGTTTTTAGCGCATAAAAATCCGCCCCTTATTTATTAATAATACATATAATCAAAACTATAATAATATGTTGATACTGACATTTTATTGATTTAATTTGAATGTGAATTTTCTAAATAATCAACTGAATTAAACATTTTTTGATAACTTAAAATTTATTAAAGTATTAATTTATTTTTCAAATTAATTATAGAATATTTTCTTCAAAATAATTAGTTGTGATTCAGAACATACGTGACTTGGAATCATGAAATGTGCTTCTGGTGTTGAAAAATCATATTTCACTTTCTTGCCAATTCTTATAGAAAAAATCACGCTCTTTCGAATGAAACAAATCACAGTTTCCTATATTCATTAGTTTTTCCACAAATTGCACGCACCACCACAGATGTACACGCTATGTACATCTGTGCGCACCACGACCACCATCCCATCTTTACACTCGTTTATCTCGAAACCTGTTTTCGCACAAGAGACGCATTTCATGATTCCATGTCACATATATGTATTTTGAAACCCCACTCGGTATTGTTAAAGAATTTGAGTTTTACCCCTCCTCCCCTGAAGCCCCTCTTTGAGACTTGTAAGAAATGGTTTCAGCGCCCTCAAAAACCCTGTAACCGAGTTTCAGAATTTTGGTCGCCTAAAATTGAATTCCGAACCACTGTGACTCCACTTGCACCCAATCTATTCTCTGTAGGTAATACCCTGTTGCCATAAAATGGCGCGTCGTGCTAACTCATTTTTCTGACTTCATTCCCTTGAAAAAATGTTTTTTTAGCGTAGAAAATATGTACTATATCAATTACGAGTTAGAAAAATATGCCATTTCCGGGGTCTGTATGTATGTTGAATTCGATTCTGAAATAATTTCAACAGTAGCCTCTTACCCTACGACCTCGCAGGAGGCCGCAACCTCAAAAATTGCAGAACAGCATAAACTGGAGGCCGCAACCTCAAAAATTGTAAAACAGAAAAAACTATCTACAGCGGTATCGAAATGAAGGTTTCCTGGGCTCCTGAATTCGTTTTTGATATCAGTTTAAGTGTAACCCCACCACTTTGATGCCATAGGAGGCTGCTACCTCGAAATTTTCTGATCAGTAAAACTTACCTTCAGTAGTATCAAAATAGAGGGGCGTAAATCTAGAAAAATACTATCAACAAAAACTGATATCATAATAGGAGTTTTGTGAGTGGCTAAATTCGTTTTTACATTAATTTGGGAGTAACATTGTGGCATCACAGGGGCTGCAACCTAAAACACTGATAATCAACAAAAAGTACCCTTGACATTAGTTCGAATTTAACACCTAGCGGGGTTATAATCTAAAATTTGGTAGTCTAAGGACTGCCTTTAATGGTATCCATTTTTTTCCCTTCAAAATACTGAATTCGTTTCGGTATATTTTCAGTGTAACCCCCGTCCCTATGATGTCACAAGCAGCAGTAACCTGAAAGGGCTGATCAGCAAGTTATCTTTCATCGTATTGAAATGGGAGTTACATTAAACGGGGATCTCGTTTTTTATGTTGTTCTGACTGTGACCATTGCTGCGATGATCCCACAGACAGTCTCAATCTTAATATTGAAGATTGTTACCCAGCAAGTACCATCTTCAGTAGTATCAAAATAGGGGTTTCTTGGACGCAAAACTTTTGTACGTAGTTTTAAAAAAAAAAATCAATTTTGTGAATACCCAGTTGATCCGATAGTGGTAATTCTTTTTAGTAGCTGTCTGTCTTTTATTATTACCAAAAAGTTTTACCGGGTCATCTAATGAGAAATTGGAGGAGGGGAGTTCCATCAGTATTGTACATAATTCCTTCAAATGTGACCTGAGATCATGAATTGGGCCTCTGGTATCAAAAAATCATTTTTCAATTTCTTGACAATTCTAATAGAAAAAAATCACGCTCTTTCAAATGAAGGAAATCCCAGCTTCCTATCTTCATTAGTTTTTCCACAAATTGCATTAGAAACTTACGTCAACAGTTTAAAAACATCCGTTTACATGGCGTCGTGTGAAATGGGCCTACGAGAATGACAGGACAAGAATACGAACGTGGTTGTCATAGCAACGCGTAAACGCACCACCGCAGATGTACACGCTATGTACATCTGTGCGCACCACTTCCACCATCCCATCTTTACACTCGTGTATCTCGAAAACCTGTTTTTGCACAAGAGGCACATTTTTTTCATGATTCCAGGTCACAAATGTATAAGTGTTCTAGAAAATGTCCCACCTTGACAATATGGAGTTATTAGTATGGGGAGGGGGAGTAGGCGACCGTGAGTTTAAAATAAGACCTGGATGAGCCTTTCAGCACGAATATTGGCTGAGGTACGCCCCTTATGGGTAAAATACTAACTATTTAACTGAAGAAAGAAAAAACTGAAATTGAGATTCAACTACTTGTCAAGCATGTACATATACATACACATATATTGAAGAAGAAAAAAAAGTGATTGGCTACAAACTAAGACCCTGACGAGCTTTCTCGCATGAAAATTGTTGGCGATACATCCTGGTGAATATGGAATACGAAAAAAAACCTACGGGCTTCCCAGGATTGACAAAGTGGAACCTTTTCTAGGGCACCTACACGAATGTCCGTATCATAAAACATATTTACATTTATCAGGATGAGTTGCCTAGTTACCTAGTTGCAGGGGGAAGCATGTATATACTTTGAGGCACCCAGCTATAAAAAGGTAGCGTAGTTTCCGAGACTTGATTTTTTCCATTTCCATATAAGACATCGCGTAAAAAAGTGGCCTCCTGATCTCCATTCAGGATGCCTATTTTCCTTTACAGTTTCTCAAAACCGCTACGCAGTATTTTCGTATCATCATTAACAAACTGTCACGTCATCCAATTCTCTGCACCAACATTTAGCTTCCAAACAATTTTTCTTCAATTCTATCTGACCTTTCTTCTTTTCTTTTTGACATAATTGCACTGCACTGCAATCAGTGTTACCAAAATACCAAAGACGGACTTAATTTCGGTATTTCACCACCAAACAAAGATTATTTGTACAAATGAACTCCCACCAGTGCCACACAGAAAAGCAATAGGTATCCCTCGAATTTCAGTGTTTTGACTGCAGTTGCACTCATTTCAGTCGAGTGCCAACTGCAGAGCCAACCGTCAGCATTGCTTTTTCACTGACGTAATTTGCTCCCGGGGTTCCGGCAGCAGCAAAATTGACACTGACGAGACGCGATGATCTTCCCAACTGATTAGCAACGTCCGTTCTGCTTCCGCACACAGACAGCGGAGACAGCCTAGCACAATATTTTCGTACAGCCCGCTTGATAGCTCCATTCACCCGACCCGCGGTAATCCCGACGCAATTACTCGGAAGCCCAACAACGTAAGCCGGCGTCTTCTTCGGACGATTAGCAACCTAAAAATAACGCCGTTCCGGTGCCGTGCCATTGAGCCCCGCGAAACTAAAATAAATTTTGTCAACAAACGAGTTCACGCTTCTAGAACTTCCGTGTCTGTTACGCACGTTGCTACCGGGGCGAGCAAGCGATCGAACATACAAAATAGAGTAGAATGAACAAAATCAGAGCCGAGTGATCAGACAAAGTTACCTGAAAGTATGCGCCGCCTTTCAGCTTCTTCTCGCTCTTGTCGCTATAATAGGTAAAGGAACACTTTTTGCGATCGAACACAAACCACCGTTTATTCCAGGTGCGAAACTTGGTGGTCATCTTCTGCAGGTAGCCGCGACATGAGCTCTTGTCAACGAACACGTGGGGACAGTGGTCCAATTGGTGGCCGGCACTTTCGATGTGCCGACGCAGATCCAGCGACTGGCGCCGGTATACAGAATATCGAGACTCCGGTCGCTGCGAACACACGAATCACAAATTTATACATAAGTATGCGATGAATAATGTAGAAAAAGGACAGAAATCGGTATCGTCGAAGTTAATACAGGTAGCATAAAAAAGCTCGACATAAGTTCGCAGTAGCAAGCTAGCAACGCGATTCTTAGTTCCTGTACACATACACACAGTCACAGGGCTGCTATATGGAACTCGAGATGAGCCAACTACCAACATATTTTGTTATTTATTGTATAAGTATTTTGATATTCGAAAGAAAAAACTGCAAGAACAGGGGACGGCGACAATACGACCAATTTGGTTATGTTTTTTTCTGTATTTGTTTTTTCATAGTGCGTGGTACAGCTGACCGCAAGTTCTGTACTTTTTTTTGAGGTGCGTGTATTGGCGCAAGAATATGAAGATAGGCAGCTGAAAAGTAAATAACGGCGAGCACAGGAGAACGATGCAGCATAATGTATCTTCAACAGAGGCACAGAAAAGAACAAGGCAGAATAACTTTTTTCCAGGTGCATGTATTGGTCCAAGAGTATGAAGAATGAAGAGTTTATTACAAACTGCCCTAAGTCAAAAATAGTGAATCCGACGAGAAAACACAAAAAACCATCTCTGCGGAATAAATGGCGTTTTAGAAAGGTGAAAGTTGACTGCCTTGATAGCATAACTCGTGACATTTTGTATTAAATCTGAGTGAACCCGTCCATTGTTCGTAACATCCTTTGACCACTAGATCGCGCTCTAATCGCATCATTTGTGAAAATTGACTGAAGACAGTTTGGACTTTGGAATAACACTCTTCAGAAGAGCGTTTTTCTAAACTGCCCTAACTCCATTTTTGCAAAAATTGAGATGCAGCGCCATCTATAAGGCAATGACACATGACGGCACTGGAATGCTCGTTATCAGTATTGGGGGAAAAAACCAAAATGAAACACATGTAGTTTAATGGGAAGTTAACGAATTTTTCCACTTATGTCGAAATTTCTCGAAAGTAAATGGAATTACGTGAAAAATAATAAGAATGAAATGTTTAGGAAACGGTATTTACATTTGAGGAGTGGTTTTCCAAATTGCCCAAATTCCACTTTTGCTAAAATTGAGTTAGCGGCGCTACCTAGCAGCCCATGTGGTGTACTATGTTTATAGGCAACAATCATACCGAAAATCTACCTATTTCTTCTGTATTCTATGCACTGAAAATCTAGACTTCAGTGTCACCAAGTTAACGCAGGAAACTGTTTTTTTCAATTTCCCAACATTTGTAAAAATGGAATTAGGGCAGTTTGGAAAACCACTCTTCATTTCTATAAAGCAATTTCCATATAATTTCGAACATTCTCTCGCAAATTATTACAATCTGAAAATTGACTATACTAGTAAGTACCTCAACATTTTGAATTACGTACTTCGGATGTACGTCATTTCTAATTAAATTCAATAATACAGGTAGTCAGTTTTTCATCACCGATTGACAAAAACCGGTTAACTTGAGAAACGCGTAAAATTATTCAGTCATTTTTGTTTGTCATCAATCTTACCAAGCTTGGGAGCGAAATATGTAAACAAAGCCAAAGTGCCATAGGCCATTCTAAGGTTTAAAAAAGGCCAGTATACGAATTTGAATTTTCCTTCATTGGATTCTTAGAGTCGTCAGAGGAGAGGGGAGAGGGTATAATTTATTTTAAAAATAAATAGGACACAGTTAAAATATACGCGAAAAACTAGTACAGATGCAAGTCTTCCTCCCCCCCCCACACACACACACATACACATAAAATATCTAAGAACGTCAAACATTGACTTGAAAACACCAAAAATTGCATTCCTAATTGTTTCAAAGGCCATTTATGGAAAACTGAGGCATTTTTGGTATGACAGTGTTACTGTTGACAGAGCTTGTCTGGTTCATTATTAAATAATCTAGCTTTGGGGAAAATCAGTGAAGGAGACTTTCAAATTTTAAGAGAGTAGCTAACAGTTTTTCCCGGATGATTCTTCCTCCAAACAGCAAATATTAATTTTAAAACATTCAACTGTCTTTTCTGCGGCAATATACTTTTTTTCTAATCTACATAATAATAAAATGTTTTCCGTTTAATCTGCATGCTTCCGATAAATATTTTAGTAACCATTAGATTAAAGTTTCATGAAAGCAGCAAATTGGTATCAGGAGTACAAAATAATAACTTTCCAAAGAAAAACAAAAAACTGGAAAATTGAAGCTGCGTTTTCATTTTAGAATAAAAGCAAATTTATTCCAAAAGCCCACATTTCTTAATCTCCAAGACAGAAGAGACGAGAACAAGACGAATTAAAGGAATGAATACTGATGTAAATATGCAGTTATTATATTTATTAATATTATAAAGGAATTAAATACCTACATAATATTATAATTAATAATTTATACCAATCTGAAATAATATGTTATCATAATGTCCATTAACGTCATTATTTTTTCTTTTTATTAATCGATTAGGATATTATTGAAATTATTTGTACTACATGTTAGTATTTCACTGATTACTTCATGCAGCCTAGAAAATTTGGTTTCTTATTTCAATTTTCCAATCAAAACACCTGAAAAGTTCATCTCATCCTTATTTTTCTGCAATAACAACACAAGGTGTCTCAAGATACGTGATCCCTCCTTTCAACCAGCTGAGTAAGCAATTTATCCTGACATCGTGTAGATATGTTTAAATGCTCTTATATTTGAAGGGGTAAAGATATAGATATTAAAAAAAAATTATGTACAACATTAATGGGAAATTTCTTTCAAATCATGACTAACAGATAAGACAGGTGGAACTTTTTGGTAATGATAAGACACAGTAACGGCTACTACTGAGAGAAAAAAATATCGAACTGACAGGATGTTCACAAAATCGATTTTGATAATAAACTACGCACAAAAATGTCTATATTTTTACAAATTTTCATAAAAATTATCCTCCGACCTCATTAATTTTTTGCAGTAAACGATTCCCCTCTTCATACGTTTTGGTCTCACTCCTACATAATTCAACTTCTGACTATAAAAGTTTTGATAAACGCGACTAGAATTTACGCTAAAAACATTTATACTAAAAAAAAAAAAGTAAATTACATTTTCCTACTGTAATTCCGTAATTTGTCTAATATTACATGGTGTCTACCAGTTTTAGAGAATGAAAATTCATGCTATTTTCTTGTTTTTTTCATGTCATTTTTCATGCTTCAAATTTTTTCTCAAAAAAGTACAACCCCCTCCCCTATAAATATACATGTTTTGCAGGAACTTTTATGCGCTTTTTTGACAGTTTCATTCTGATGGGATCCTTTAATAACACTAACAATAATAACTTTAAATCGAACCAATTTTAGAATTGAAACATTGAAAATTCATTCTTTTACAAAGAAAATAATGAAAAAAAATTATGCCGTTTCCATGCTACGTTGAGTAGAAATCGTATTATTTTTGGTTTTGCGTGTTTTCATGCCCGGTAGACACCCGGTATTACTAGGAAGATTTGCTAAAAGTAAACGAAGTAGCCGAAAAGCACAGCTCGCTGGCCTCTCTCAGTTATAGGTCTGGTACTTCCCACAAAATGGAGTGTTAAAAATTATAAGAATTTGAAAATAATGTTCTATGAAAAGAACATCTCTCATCTAAATTTTCAAACTCAAAAACTAGAAAGGTGGGACTGAAGCCGAGGAGTATTTTTGAAGCACACACACGTTGGAGTGAATCGTTTACCGCGAATCAAAAAACAATTTTAACGGAAAGTTGAAAACCACTAAAACTTCTAAACATACTTTTTAACCAAAATCGATTTTGTGAACACCCTGTTGATCCGCCGGTTTGTGTTTGGGTCATTAGTTGCTGAGACAGTATTCAATCGGGCCGGACAGCGCTAGTAGGGCGCACAACGAAAACCGGAAAACTGGCGAGGGCGCGGTTGGTGGGTGGAAGATTTCCTTAAAACGATCGAAAAGAATTTTTATGAGAGAAGGTAACTTAAAAGAAATTTTATTCTCTTCAAATTTTGGTCTCCTAATCTTTCCGCTAAACTGCTTCGTGCTGGACTTATTTTGAGATAACTCAATCAACATTCAAATAGGAAAATCGTCTTGATCCCGTTTTCAATTTTGCCGATTGTAGCGCTCCTAGCGGATGACCGGCTCGAATTATGACAAAAAAGTTTCACCAGGCTATCTATTAGCAATGCCGATAAAAAAGATTCCATTGATGAGGTATGTAATTTGTCTGTATTTTTTCTCGACGCATACACGGAAGGCGCGTCATTTATTGCAATTTCAGCATTTGGAAAACTGGTCCTCGCCATGTTGCCAGTGGCAGTGCATTCAGCTAGACAAAGTAGAAGAAATGTTTAGGAAAAAAAGGTCTACTGCGGAAAACGAAACCCCGCTACAGACTGCGCTATTGTTTCTGTTATTGTACTACGCTGATACAGCCATTGCCTGCGTTAGATGTGAGGATTCGAAGTATTTGGATTAGTGCGTTCAGTGAGAGCTTCTAGTCGCGCGAGTTGCCGCACTCACAAATCGCTCACTTTCCACACTAATCGCGTAATCTACCACTGCTCCTTTAAATGTAAGAGCAGGCAAACATACGAGTATCTACTTCTGTATGTAGGGTGTGCCAATTCACAATTTCTTCCTTCTGTAGTCCAGGGCGCTTTCGGCTGCTATACCATCTTCAGGCCACTGACTACAGAAGGAAGAAATTGTGAATTGGCACACCCTACATATAGAATTTACCAAATTCACTCACACTCCAACATGGACACTAAACATATCTACACATCGCCAGCAAGAATGGCATACTTATATTAATTGCCCGCCGGCCTCAAAGCGTCTCTCCGATCACTGATGCGATACTCGAGGGGTTGTTTCCAGAGTCGGGGTGCGGTCTCATAGGGGCCACTTTGGTATGCGTGCATCGCCATACATTCCACCACACCCTACTTATTAATTGAAGGGAGGGTCAATTACTTTAACACACTCCGTACCTACATGGATTAAATATTTGGATTCCAACTGACAAACCCTGAAGTCCTATGTGTTCCAGCGTTCTGGAGGCTCTGTGATACGCGAATTAGAAGTTACACCTCGTCCCCTTATACCATGTAACACGTGTCCCTGTTTAGAAAACAATCAACTCATTCAAAACAGATTTTAGGTGGTTTTTTTTGGACACTGTCCTGCTACGGGCGATTCCTTTAGGCCACGCGTCAAATTGTCACTACCTCTCGTAATTTTCTATACATTATCATAAATTTCCATTTAACAATTTCATCCCGAAACATCGTCGAATTTTGGACGTCTGACGAGTTTAGCACATGCTACACCTGCCATGGGAAAGTAGCTGCCAAACTTATCCTATTATATGGACTGTTGATCAGCTACGGGCACCAATGCACGTATCTAAAGACCTGCAGCTATGAAGATAACTGACTGTCGAAATAAACATCAGAAAAAAAACTTCCTAACATCACTGAACGCGGTTTCTACCCGGGTGACAAAAATCTGAGGAAACCGAAACGGACATCGGCGCCCTCGCCAGAATGAAGGCGAGTCGAGATGTAGTCCAAGGTGTAGAAGGCGACGCTAAAATAGCATAATTGAGACCGAGCGAAGAAAACGTAACGACCATCTCAACGTATCGTCGCGTCGGTACGGCACACGGCAGCGGCGAACGGTCGCGCCGTAGTACGCGTAATAAACGTCTCCGTAATACCATCAATCAAAAAAGATGAACGATCGATCCCGGTGGAAGCCGCACAGTCGGGTGCCGTCGTTCATCATACCCGAAATTAATTGTACACGAATGCGAAAAGCAAAAAACGACGAAAGCAGGCTGAAAAATAATACCGCCGTCCAAGTCGTAATTAAAAACCGTCGTGATTGTAGAAATGCGATCTGGGGAAACGGAGAGGAGGACTTTTTTTTTTTCATTCGTCCGTTTGTAAAACGAATAAGCATAATGGTCACGATTAATTTAACCGAAATTTGGCCAACATCCACAAACGGCTGCGATAATATGTAACATTCTTTTCCGAAATATTATCGAACAAGTGAGGAAGAGCTTGCAAGCTGGTTATTTACTTTGGCCACCAATACCGACGAGGCGATAGCTGTAGATGCTTTTTCATTCTTTACTTCTGAGCGAAATTTGTCTGCGCTAATGGTTTACGAGCGAATTCGACCGTGCAACATTCGCGATCACTTTTATTGGCCTATTTATTTATTCATCGTATTTACGATACTCGATCCGCGATTTATGGTTTTTACGCCGGATACGAAAAAATATATTTTTAGAAATTTCAGGATATTGTTGCGGTAGCCAAAGTGAATCATTCGCGGGGTGGCTGCTGAATCGAGCGCGATGTACCAAGGAAGCGACTTCTCGTGGTTTCTTTATGAGTGCCGACTCCAGAAAAGATCTTTCAATGTAACAAGATCGTCATTAGTGGGATTGACGCCCCATTTACAGAAACACCGATGCTACCTATACGAATCAACAGTTGTTCTCAATAACAAAGAGTTCCATCATTTCCACCGAATACATAAATTTCTATTAATAGAACGATGATCCTGAAAATTCCGATGTTGATTCCCGCGGCGGTGTCAAGATCAGGGTGAAAAATATGACTGCAGCACTGCAGGGTGTTCTAGCTTTGAAGAACAACGGAAGGACGTTAAAGTACTTTTTAAGAGGAACAAGAAACTTCACAAATTGCCAGAATTACAGAGGCTACAAAGCTCTAAAATCAATTAATTAATTAGAATTTAAAAAAAAGTTTTACTGAGAATTTGTTTGTAAATTGTTATTCACAAAATTTTGTTTATATTCGATAGAGGATAGTACAGCAAAAATGCAACAAAAACGTCCATAATTAGGTATGGTCCATCTTCAATACTGAAGAAGCTAGGTACATAATTTTCAAAATTCGAGTTATAAAATTTGAGCAAAAGCGTAGTCACACAAGTTTGGAATTCATTAGCCCTTTCAAGATTAAAGATGAGCAACATACGTGACCTGGAATCATGAAATATGCCTCTCATACGAAAACAGGTTTTTGAGATACACAAGTGTACGGATGGGATGGTGGTAGTGATGCGCACAGATGTGTATAGCGAGTACATCTGTGGTGATGCGTTTACGCTTTGCTATGACAACCGCATCTCGTACTCTTGTTCTCTGGCTTTCCCGTAGGCCCGTTTCACACGACGCCATGTAAACGGATGTTTTTAAACTTTTTACGTACTTTTTAAATGCAATTTGTGGAAAAACTAATGAAGATAGGAAGCTGCAATTTGTTTCATTCGAAAAAACATGATTCTTTTCTATAAAAATTGTTAAGAAAGTGAAAAATGATTTTTTGAATTCAGAGGCACATTTAATGATTCCATGTCACATATAATGTTAGCACTTGTAGTCATGAGAGTTTTCGTCTTCATCATTATTTCCGCTGCAGCCATTGGAAAGATTTTTTACATATGGATTGTGCGATCAAATTCTGTAAGAAGATACACTACTGTTCAACTTCAAATCCGTGGAATCACGTCCATTCTGAGAATAGGCCACGTGTTTAAAGACCATTCTCCAAAAACTGAGAATAATAAAATGACATTTCTTTTTTGTTAACCCCCCACCCTCCCCCAATACTTGGTTTACATGTAATAAAGAATATTCAATAAGTTTACAGAACAGGAACACGACAATATTGGGAGGGGGAAGACTTTTATGCACGGTGACAGACACCATGTCCGTCGCAAAAGCAATGATATCCACAACTGCGGACAAAATAGCTTCAAAAATTTCCTTTTCTACAAAGTTTTGAAAATTTTTGTATTACAGTTGCCAGTGACTACGACCTGGCATCTGGATCGTATTTGGGGTTCAAAACTATATCAGTATTGTCACTTTTTTTGCTGAAAAATGCATAAGGCACATATCTCGGTATCAGTTAAAGACTGACCACGACAATGGTCTGAAAACCCTTGTGATATAACTGTGCGCCATCCCTTCATAAAATGTAGAGTCTCTAACAGCAAACTGAACTTGTTAATATATGTGACCTGGAATCATGAAATGTGCCTCTCATGCGAAAACAGGTTTTTTTAAATAAACGAGTGTGAAGATGGGATGATGGTAGTGGTGCGCACAGATGTACATAGCGTGTACATCTGTGGTGGTGCGTTAACGCGTTGCTATGACAACCGCGTTTCGAATTCTTGTTCTCGCATCATTCTCCTAGGCCTGTATCACACAATGCCATGTCAACAGATGTTCTCCTATTGATGGACGTCTCCCAGTGCTTATTCCTTTTAAAATATGCGGTAATTGTCCTGTCTGATGAAAATAACCTAAAATAACCACCACCTCCCCCCCCCCAAAAAAAAAATCATGAAAATAAATAATTATAAACGAAAACATGAACAAATAAATCGAAAATAGGTTCAAAATATTCTCAGTTTCTGGAGAATGGTCCTTGTATGAAGTTCTTTGCTCCTTTCAACGAACGTCCTTCTAGCTTATTCTCCAAAATAGGGATACTAAGGAGGTATTTATTTCACCTTGCTTTCTTTCTCTCGTTCTTTTTCTTACTTAGATCTTTGCTTATATGAAAGAAGCAGTGTACTTTGGTTAAGAAGTCGGTAGCCATACCGCTTTTTGAAAAACAAAAATGTTGAGGCGGTACGCATTGATGTTCAATGAAGGATTCTCTATAAAGAAAACTGCTATTTTGCTTCAAAACATCTTACAAGTAGAATTTTCAAACAAAACAAAAAGTGATCTGAACATGCATTGCACAAGACTAGACTGGAAAACAGTTCATGTACAGAGTACAAGGGAGCTCCACAAAATAGCGAGTTTGAAGATCGACGAATGAAATAATGTCCCTTGCTGAGTGTTAATCGAATAAGTGCCAAATAATACTTAACTAATTTCTATGAGTCTCAAATTCGCTGAAAAATTCAATTTTTTAGACATCCCCACCCTCAAAGAATCCACAGGGATTCAAAGAATAAAATTTGGGTTAGTAGCTTCCAAATTGCGATCATAAGATTCCTTGAATTGCCGAGTATATTTCTGAGATCATTTCAGCTATAGCCCTTACCCAGAATGCACCACAAAGCTAAAACCTGAATTATTAAAAGTTACGTGAATGGGTATAAATGATACCTATCAACTATAGGATTTCTCGGGTGGCTCTGTTCATGTTTGGAGAACGTCTACCCAAAAAGCTCCATAGGCAGCTACGACCTATCAAAAGTTGATTACGTGGGCTCAGATATCTCCTTACAGGCGCTTTATTGGTAGGGTTTATGGCTGGAATAACCGTAAAAATTAACTCGGAAACACAAAAAAACCCTATGCTCACCTATTCATACGTCAGCCTGCTCACTGGTACTTTTGCCTACCTTACTTTTTGTAGGGTTAAAAAACAATAATATTCATCGAGTTTTAATGAGTTCTGAAATTTCAACACCTTTGAATACTGACGATAATCAAACCTACGGTCAGTTCCCACGAAACGCATTCGTGATTCGATACCTGATGAATACGAAGAACCACCAGATGCAATAAAATGATTGAAAATATGAAATTATTAAATTTTAAATAACCCGGTGTGGGTATCTAGGGTCAAGTAAAAGTCATCAGCTGTTCTCCAAAAGGAGATTGCGCCGTTCTGCCGTCTGTTTTAGCGTGTAAAGTTGTAAAATTATGTCGTATTTAATTGAAACCATTTTGTTCATGTCCATTGCCTGAATATATTACGTCGTGTAATTCGCTTTGACGGTTGGGAGTTTAAAACGAAAATGAAAAATAATGAAAAATATAAACTGGAAACGTGCTGAAAAAGCGTGGGAAGGAAACGAGTGGCAATAATTGAAGTTAAAACAGAAGCAGATGAATGTGAATAGGACTAGAAAACAAGAATTTCTTTTGCGACTCGCAGCATGTTATTAAACGTATCAGTGTGACAATAAATGTAGTACGGTTGTAAATTTTTTCTTTTTATATTCTACAATAAGTACGTTTTAGTACTACTTTACTGCCTCTCAACCTTTCTTCCTGCCTGTCTGCTCCGTTCTCTCATTCTGACAGAGGTTAGAGGCTGATCGGGGATCGTGTCAGTAATGAATACGTTTATATGATTAGCGTGCAGATGTGAAAATTTGGCAATAGTTTTGCCAGTCTAGTTGAAAAGATGACAGCAACCATTATCGAGAGAGAGAGAGAGGGAAAAAAAAGGATACAAACACCGTTCGCATGGTACGATGCGTATGAGCCCGGTAAAAAATTCTACATAATGGAATACCTCTAAAATAAACGATTCAATTATCACGAAAATAGTGTAGATAAGATAAAAACATGAATAGTGACGTATTTGTTATACTTTCACACAACACCCCCTCCCCCTTAGACCCCGAAGGCTAAACGTGTCGTTAATTTCGATCCTACGAAGTAAACATTGTAAAGTACGTCGAAATATTTTCCCACCACTCAGTTGTTTCGTTCTTTCTTTATTCAATTAAAATGTTGTTTATTTTGTTTTGTGTACGTTATTACCATTATTTTTTGTATACCTACTTCCTTCTTTAATCAGAATTTGAAGTCAGTTGATTCAACGAAGGGGGAGGTGGCGTAATTTTTTTTTCGACATCGTCCACTAGAATGTCTCCTGAACTAAGACATTACAATCGGGAAATGACTGGGGACTTGATTTTTTACCTTCTGAGGCATTTTTTGCAGTTTGCACGGTTCATTTTTAAACATCGAGATGAAAGAAAATTCACCCATTTTTCATTCGTATTTCAAAAAACGAATTTCTGAGGGACTTCCAATCAAAATAGAGGGGTCTTTTGGTGGTCCCTCCTCCCCCTCCCTCCAAATGGAAAATTTAGCGATGCCAGTAGATACCCTGACGAGAAATCAGAAAAGATGTATACGTACTTCGATTATCGGTTCAAAACTGAAACATACAAAATTCCAACTGAAAATATCACATTTTTACACAACAGACCTCTGTGAGATCGGCGGAAGGATGGAATGGTTTCTAATTTGCCTCGTGACACCTCAAAATATTTTCAAAAAAGATCTCTCTATGACTGAGTAGTATAATTTATGCCTCGCATCTTTGCGACCAAAGTTCGATTCCCAGTACTGGAATGCTAGAGAAAAAGTTCTTTGCCTATCCTCCCGCGAACATAATGACGAACATAGCGATCACAGTAGCAACTGAGGTGGATCGATAGCGTGCTCCGCAGTTTCCCGCTGGTTCCCAGAAACATGACAGAAGGCATTACACTCGCAGAATACATTACCACCAGTACCTGAGAGATTGATTCTGTATGTCTCGTGGGTTGCCGAATGACTACTGAATTTGCCGAAAATGCCGACTAAGCGCACAGTCCAGAAAGGGAGAGAGTGCCCCCGCACAACAATCCTCTGCTTTCACGTTTCACCTCTATCATTTTGAAAGATATGAACATTTTAGACTGGAAGTAAGATAAGGATCATGCATTCATAAATTAATCATCCTTGGGTTACCCTCTCATCTCTCAGTCCTTTCGTCAATAATTAATCATTAAAAAAGATTTGGAATTTGAGAGTTGATATTTTTCTTCACCATTTGAATAAAACCGGAGAAACCGTTTTACACAATTTTTCTCGTTGGTTGCCACCACAGTTCTTTATCAATAAGTTCCGCCGCCTCAGCAATCTGAATTCTGAGAAAAATTTTTTATAAACGAAATCAATAATCTGTTCTATAAAACAGATTCTCAGGCCTTTCAAATGAACGGTTTATGCGAAAAGAAGCTTAGTCAAATTTAAAATTCCGACTTCGAAGACAGGTAGCGCTGTATCCACAGCCATTATGCTCCAACATAAGAATGCATTTCGACCTTAGAGCAAAATGTGTAGTGTTATCTACATTTTTGGAAGAAAACGAGTTATAGGTATCATTGGGGGAAAAATTTCACGCTCTATCATGTGCAACACTGCATGTTGATTCTGGCAAAATATCAACTTTAGGTAAGCATGACGTTCCGGTTTCGTAACACAGGAGTTGATAGGCTATTGAAAACTTCTTCTCCCTCTTCTCCCGATTTCAATAAAATGTATATAACACTATTTTGCTCTAAGGTGTCGATTTTGAACAAGGCAACATCTGCCGGCAAACTCACGTTGACAGTTCACCTAGCTGAAGAGAACTTATAGCGCTATCTGTCGGCAAAGTTGAAATTTCAAAACAGACTAGGGTTGTTTTACACATCATTAACCCTTAAAATGTAAGGTTAGGTAAATATATTCCCACATTATCGGGATGAACACTCAGCTTTTATCGCTTGAAAAGATCATTCAATCTAAAACATCTCGTATGTTGGAAATTTTTGCTTAAACTATGATTATTTGAATTTTCAAGCTCATTTAGCACCTTCAATACAGAAGATATACAATAAATAGTTGCATGCGTTATTGTCGCATTTTCTATGCAGTTCATATTTGCCGTTGTTTCGAACATTTTCGAAATCAATTCCAGAAAATTTCTTATTTCCCGTATTTTGGAACCTGTAGCACTTTCAATTTTGAAACGCCATCACAGCAGTGTCGTTCTTTATTCCTCTTAACAAGTACTGTAACTTCTGTCCAGCTTCTTCGCTAAAAATGCCCAGATAATTATGAAGATTCAAAACCAGCACAAACCGAGGTACACATTTAGTGGAGAATAATAAATCCTGCCAGCAGAGAATGCTCGCTGGGGTTCGGTGTACCTAACTGGTGTTTTGAAAATTCAACACTATTTCATTGGTATACTTTCAGTAAGGTATCAAAAAGTATTATTTTATTTTATTATTATTTTGGAGAGACCATCCTAAAATAATAAACACTCACACTGATGTGTTTTATTGATTCTATAATGATAATGGTGAGTGTGTGTATATTGCAAGACTAATTAAATAATTTCCGGCACTTTGATACAAGAAATATGTTCTCATTCACATTCAATAATAGAGTACCAGTTTTCAAGAGTTTCTTTTCTTACTGTAGGATCCTCATGAGCGATGAGATCGTCTTGAACGCAATACTCAACTAGATTCATTCACCTTTATCCAACTTTAATGCCCGAGAAGACCTCAAAACGATTTTGGAAATTATACGTACAAGAATATAAAAATATGAACATATGAAAAGGCAAAAGGCGCGTGAAACTAATAACAACAGTAATAACGACAACGCTGGGGTCTGGTTGGCCGAGTGGATAGCGCGCTGGTCTCGGAATCCGGAGGTGCCGGGTTCGAGCCCACGTAACAACTCGCTACGTTTCGACCTAGGCCG
The DNA here is from genome assembly GCA_031841125.1 of Acanthococcus lagerstroemiae. Taxonomy (NCBI): domain Eukaryota; kingdom Metazoa; phylum Arthropoda; class Insecta; order Hemiptera; family Eriococcidae; genus Acanthococcus; species Acanthococcus lagerstroemiae. The sequence continues at coordinate 32,646,307 of CM063108.1, read as the reverse complement.
ATTTTTCGGCAAGAAGAGAAGCGGGCTAAGACAGCCCTAACAGTCTCCCCGACGTCTCTCAGGTAATGCTCGAAAGGGCGGATTCCAGGGCTCAGGTTGAGAACAAAAATAAAAAAGAATAAAGATAACACTGCAAGAGGCGGCGCTGTCGGTAACTTACCGGTATTTTAAAAAATGTAAGTTGTGCACTCACTCCAAACATGGTGTGATCACGTCAAACGACTAAAACTAATTACTATTACTCAATCTTACTTGATGAGTTAGTCCTCCATGTTTGTTCGTTCTCAGCTGAGCCAGCACATCATTTTCCTTAGCGATCATAGCCGCATTCGACGCGTGCCGCTGTTTTGATCTTCTGTCGATGTCAAATGCATACATTTTTGATCCGTTATAAGCGATATACAAACAATTTACAAAGCATTTGACACGTAACACCTTTTCTTTGGCGACAATCACGCGATCTCATAACTGGAGATCACGAACAGAAAACATTTTTAAAAGCCTTTGTCACGTAACTCAGCTCCCTTCTTTCTTTTGTTGGTCAGGAAAGAATCACCGCAGATCTCCATAACTTGGGAGATCAGCTGATATTGGTGGAGTTAAGACCGGGGATTCGGGGATGAAGAAGACTCGACGAAACTGCTTGTCATATTGTTATTCTGCTGAAATATACCTACGCAGCTATATAGGGGTACTGCCATGAAACCAACACCGTAAGTTCTCACACCATCGCAACATATTCGTACATAATCAGTAGGGCATCTATGTGCGTATAAACATTATTATTGACGTAATGCTCTTGCCATTGGTGAGTACGTGCGTCCAATCACGCGGTCACCAAAAATGCTGCGTGAATCGTTCGCATGAGTAATACAAAACGTAATTCTTTTGTCGCTGTCATTGTTACAACATGCGAGATCGTGTTTTTCGTCATTTCGTTTCTTCGATTGTCACTACACTATCAACACCGGTCCACTAAACTGCGCCAATTTTTCTACAAAATTACACGTTTGGCGTCGTTTTGTCGAGATAAACTCCAACTGCGGCACATTCCAACCAAATACTACACAAAATACTAGACAATCATCAAACATTTGAGAAGGCGCGCATTTTCTTAACATTAACGCTGGTTTATAAAAATAAATATATGTACACGCGAGCCTATACAATCGTGTAAACGAAACGGGAATGCGGGATCCGGAAGACTGACATCGCAACATGGAACCCATACGGATGCAGCAGATATTATTTCCTTTTCGTCCCACTGTCAGCACACATGATGAGAGAAGTACACATTCAACGACTGGAGAGGAGCGAGCCAGAGTTCGCAGGCAGAAACGGAAAACACGCCGTCTGAGAGTTGCCAACAATCGTGAATTTCGTACATACCATGTATACAGGGTAGAGACTACTAATTAAAGAAAACGAAAAATAAGCACCGAGAAAAATATTTCTAGCTCATTAACAAATTCGCAGCCAAGAACTTGAACTTGAACGCGTACACGAGATTTTTCGCCAGTCAACTTTTTGATGCGAGTCGAATAAACTTCAAAAGAAGATTAGCACCCCATAACCGAGTCCGTGTAATTGCACGTCCGTAATTCTTCTTCGTGACTCACAGACGACACGAAATGACAAATTTGATGAGGAACACACATTAGCCTGTCACGTTCGAGAAACGTTTATTAATTATAATCACGAACTTGAGCTTGAAATCCGCACAATGATGTGAAATCATCGAGTATGTAACGCTCTGAGGTACACTACAAAAAAAAAAGAAGAAAAAAAAAGAGGCGCCCGATTAAGAGTAATTTCGATATTTCGAATCGCTACTCTTTTAAAAGTAGACGATATTCGGCTTAGAGCAGAAAAGGTTCTTTAGGATGAATCAAATTAAGTGTACAAGACTAAGGAAATAGAATATATGTATGTAGTGAGGAAACTGCAGGGCCTAGAGAGAAGCGCAGATGGGTTTCAATGTCAATTATGAAACTGAACGACCAAGTAAAGCAGATCGAAGCAGAGGAATCCCAAACACCTTAGGTGTACAAGTAAACGCCCTGGGGTTGTAAATTAGTGCGACTAAAATTGAATCCACAAGCTGATGAGAAACAGGAAGATGACAACTAAACATCTAGCTTATCTACACTATCGATGGAAAAGGCCCCGGCTCCGGGCTCCCATGATCTTATTAATTACACTCCTACATCCAACATATAGGGTAACAGGTACGATACGCTCCAGCACAATGCCAAAATCGAAAATTACAGCGGCTACTCGACTGCTGATTCATCAGCTGGCGCTAGTTCGGTCTCCGTTACCCACTGAACCACTTACATTCATCATACTCTTAACAAAAATACCTGAAATAGTTGGCAAAGAACGACTAAAAACTGTACTACAGACACTACTCCAACTCTACCATTATATACGATCAAAGAAGTTGCAGCATCCAGCTACAATGATGTACTTGTTTGCAACTTCATAAGCATTTAGAATACAAGAGGGGAAAAATTGAAGATTTAAAAAATTTGGCGGAATATATTTATAGCATAGGAAAATGTCTTAAGAACCATGTACAGTATACACACACAATGTTCTTTTCTCAGAACAAATCAAACAATGGTGTACAAGAACATGCGAATCTGTTCTATAGTCACGGGTCACGGCTTATTCGCAGAAATGCTGTTTACACTAATTCATCGCGTTAGTCACCAAGTGGCATAATTCTCCGAGGCCATTAGCTTCGGGCTTCTGAATCATGACTTCCTATCCATATAAAGAGACAAGAGTGGCAGACATCCGACGGATAAACGGAAATTTTCGAAACTTGAGTTGCAAGCACAGACAAAGGGCAGCAGTTGGCACTTAGCAGTAAGTTTGAAACAATCATCTGATGAAAATGATGGCCCACTCACGAGGTTGAAGTTAACTAGCCCACAGGCAAGGGAACTGTTACAAAGCTAACTCAAAACTGATGGAAAATACGTCGTGGATTCGGGAAACCGACGGGTGTGCGTGTGTTACATCGACTTCGAAAAAGCCTTTGATCGCGCGCAGCATGAGAACCTAATCAAATACTAAAGATAACGGATGGGGTATAAGACTGATAACCAATCTTTATAGGAAACAAACAGATTTTCTGCAGGCTGGCAGGGTCGAATCGAGACAGACGGCAAAACTTGTTTATTGAAGGGCAAAAATGAGAATATGGAAGAAATGTTGAAAATCCTTCAGATCACACCTAGCGTTTTCGCCGCTGCATTTCCCGCACTGAACAAAAACATGCACGTATTGAATATGGAACAGTTCACACACTGCGTTTTTATCGCAAGTTTGTAAGCCGCACCCGAAACCGCACCGCACTGCTGTTCCAGTATGTCGCAGCATGTTGGCGGCAACCACAAAACCGCAGCGGTAAAAACTCTCCAAACAATCATCACTTTCGATCCAAGAATATTCCACAATCAATGAAGGGGGCAAGGCCGTAACCAAGGGAGTATCGGGACACTGCCCCTTCCGAGCAACTATTTTTTTTTTTAAGAAGATAAAATCCATTACTATTCCGGTATTGCCCTCTCTTCGTCCTAATATATCTCCAAAAAATTTTGTTTACCATTCCCAATACAAGAGCTGGCTAATACCCTGGAGCAGGACTGACATCAAGTAAAGAAGTTATACAAAGCTGCTTTCAAAGTCAAGTAAAAGCTTCAAGATTCTAATGAAATGCTCACAAAGATCTGGGCGTCTTATATATCATATGCGTGTAAGTACATACCAATAATTTTATCAGCTGTAAAAATAGCAAAAATTTTAAATGGTAAAAATTGTTGAAAAAGTGATCCTGACGAATCTTAACGAGTTGTAAAAATCGCGTACTGGAGTCCGAACGAGGCCCTAATAGAATCTTTACGAATCTCAGAACATCTTAACAGAGCTTTTTCACTCTTGGAATAGGTAGGTAAATAAAAAGGAAGAAACTCAATACCGGACGGGCCGACCAACAAGACCTATCAGGTCTTCAAAGGGAGCTCATCAAGTTTCTAATGGGGGGACTAAGTAATCCGGGTTGTGAACCCCGAGAATTTCTCCTCAAACTGAGATTTCCCAGAGGATTTCAGCGATACATGTATCCCAAAGTGGCTCCTCAGACACTGCACCCCAGGCCCCGGAAACTAACCTTTCGAGTATTTGAGGATATTCTGAGGAATTATTAAATTAATCACAATTTTGGCTAGAAATGTATAAATTCAGACTGAAAAAAACCATCGAAATCCTCAATAAAATCCTTGAATTTTGTGAGGCGTTTGAAAACTTCTCAATTTGAGAAAAAGTGTTCTAGGTTAGCAACCCTTCCAGTGATCTTGAATACTTTTTTTTTTTTTTTTTTTTACAAGTGTGTGTCGAGAACCTTAATGGTTTGGTCTCTAAGGAATCAAAAATTATCCAGACCGATGCTGAAGAAACTTGATAGCAACAGAATGCCAATATCTGTTCTTTAAAAATATTATGATAAATTTACACTAGTTTATACATGTTCAAGAATAAGTTCTATATGTATAATCCAACCAAGGTTGGAGGGTAAATTACCCTCTGACAATGAAATGAATTTGTGATAGTTCAATATAATAATATAAATAGAGGTAGGCGCCCATGTATTCTATTCGGCGGCCATATTCTATAAATATCAAGAACTAGAGAAAACGTTGGATAAAAATTTGAAAATGAAATACCTATAAAATGAAGTTAATATTCGTAATAATAAAAGAAAAGTGATGGTAGTCAGTAAGTGGGAACAAAATCCAATAAATATGGAAATAGGAGGTGGAAAAATAACGGAGGTAAAGGAATTTCAATACTTATGGTAGTCTGATAACCAAGGTGCCTACTAGAATTGATAAGAAAAAAAATGACTTTAGATGACCTTTATACAATTTCTTAGTAGCCTCAAAAAAATGTAGCTCGCTTGGATCGCTTATTTTTCTGTGCCTTCCTACTTTATGTAACATTCAAAATATCACTTCTATTCTTTCTGTCTATTTCGTTCATACAAGCTGACTATTTACTCATTGGCTGATATCTGTACAATAAACTTATGTCATTGTGGCAGTTTTTTTTCTTAACTATTCAATAGAATAAACATTTTTTCAGATGACCCACGGCAAAAAAGTATGACTTTAGATGACTTAGATGATCTCCTTTCAGAATAGAATGACTTCAAATGACTTAGATGATCGGTAGATACCCTGATAACGCAAGATGAAAGAAGTAAAACAGAAATGAAGAGTAGAATAGAACAAGCTAAAAGAGCGTTTTTTCAAAAAGGAGACACATTTAGGGCAAGGAAGTAAGACTGAGATTTCTTCGAACACAAATTTGGAGTACAATATTGTATGGATGTTAGACCTAGAAAGATCAGGAATGAGATAATTGTAAAGATAAGAGTTAAAATGACAGGTCATAATATATAGGACATCTAAGAATATTTTTATTACTGCTAGCGGGAATGGTTGAGGGAAAGAACAGGAAAGGAAGGCAAAAAATGAGCTATAACGAGCAGATAATTAAGAATACGAAGTCTAAATCCGTCTCAAAAATGAAAAGATTAGCACGGGAGAGATAAGAATGAAGAGATGCAACCTACTGGTAAGGGACTACGGAATATATCATCATCATATTCTATCAACCATAACACTGGTTTCGGATCTAATCAGACCGGTAGCTAAGCCGGGGCAATCAGGACATCCGCTGAGCTGATGCTCCAGCACTAACTTCATGCTTAACAGCTACGAAACTTCGATGTTTCCGAAGATCAATGATAACATCGCGACTGGTGTGTTTGTACTCAAATTTTTATATTAATTTAAACTTGAATCAAAAATTAAAGCTTTCTTTCCTGCGATCTATCAAACTGAAAAAAACATCAAAGGCATCAGTACCACTATGGAGGCGTGGTTGATAAGTTTTTCATCAAAATCGAGAAAAAATACCGGCAGCAGGACGTGAATATTTTATGTGATTTTTTCCCCAATATTCTTCGCAGTCTTGTTTTTAAAATGAGCGAAAATAAATGTTTTCTCTTTTTCCGAGCTACTTTATCACGAAAAATACAAAATCTAAAAAAAGTAAAACAAAATAAAAAAAGAAAATGAAAAATGAAAAAATAATAGTAATGGGGGAAGGGAAGGGGGCGACTATCGAATATTTTGAAATAGACAGCCAATTTTCTGACTGAACCGGTTTTTACCGTAATAACGAATAATTAACACCCGCAATTTCAGTTCATATTTCAATTTACTAGAATGCATGAAGCGGTCCCAATTTATCTGTAATTACCGTAATCAATTTTCCAATGCCAACTGAAACCTGATCATGGAAGCTTGGCCTCCTTCCACTGACACACCTTTCCTCGTCAAATGTATTAAGACTGTCTTAAGAGTGTGGAGGTTCTGATAAAACTTATTCATCCTTGCGAATATCAGAAAGTTTTTGAAACTACGGAGGTTCAGATGGAACTAAGTCTAATATGTCAACTATTCGTTAATCTTCAATAACTCCTTTTCCGATTTCAAGAAGTCCGTTTCATGATCACAACAAGATCACTTTCTGAGAAGAAAGAGAGAGGACTTATTGTCGGAGGCAAACTGAAGCGGAATTGTTGAAGAAAGGGAGGGAGAGGAGAGGGAAATATTTCCAACTGGGAAAGCCTCCTATTAGGTACGCTCACGAAAGTTTGAAGTCGATTCTACTAACCTGAATCGTAAAAACTGGCTAAAAGGTTCAAATTTTCGAATAGAGGACCACTGATTTTTTAATTAAAGCCAATTTTCAAACTTTTGGGGTAGAGGACCACTCCTAATCTCTTTTCCTATAGGTATGTGCACCAGTTTATGGCACGGCCCGTAGGACAATCCTACGCAAAATGTGCGTACTTTTTTTTTCAAATACACCTCTTCACTCCAGGCTTCTTCATTCAACTGGTAAGATCAAATTAGGAATTTAAACTAACATATTATTTCATTTGCGAATGCAAAAAGCATCTTGGATTGATTAGAAACATAGTCACTCGTAGTTTCGCCAGCAAACACGAGTGCCAACAGACTTTTTTCAGGGGGAATAGGGCAAGACATTTCAAGGGGCCAAAATCTTTTTCCAGGAGAAGAAACTTAATTTTCTGTCATCAGTTGAAAATTCGAGGGGAGGGGTTAGATAAATGTCTCGTTTGTTCCTCAGACGGCACCCATGCAATCCAAAAGAAATGCATTAAATTCGAAGGTGTACAAGTTTCCAACGATGAAAGCGCGCTACGATTTTCCATACACATTCCACCCATGCGTGTGCCAAAATCGCTTACCAGACGTTGATTTTTCATTGCCTACTTAATATCCGATGAGTTGTGCGTTCTCTATTAACTGGCACAAATCGCAGCCACCTGACCTCATTAATAAGTATCTGTCGTAGAATGTACGATGGCCATGTGTTTATGTCACGATACAAAATACACGATCGCGTGCGACTTACTCGATGTCTGACTTTTTATTAGAGCAACAGGGGAGATTCGAACTAACATACATATTATCAGAATCTTCACTTCGAAGCCGAAGCAAGGATTGATTTTCCGATAAAGAACTTACTGATGATTATTGTCGCCATATTTGGATGCTATTATGAAAGAAGTGTCCAAGTGCCATGTTAATTACATGACAGATTATGTTCAAAAACAAAGAGAATAGCATTGTTTGACATACTTTGCCAGTTGATTTTCGTAACACGTGAGTACTTTTTAATAATATAGCGTCCATTTGAAATTTACCTTTTCTAAGCAGAAGGAAAACTGAGCAATTTATGAGACCGAACATATACGTAAAAGTCGAGGCAGAGAAAGGTTTCTCCGACCATGAACTTGATAACGAGTATCAGAGCATCTCAACCGCATTTGAATGCTATACTGAAAGAAGTGTCCGAGGGTCATGTTAATCATATGACAGAGTATGTTGAAGAAAAAAAGAAACTGACGTCGTTTAACGTACTGTCAGTTGAATTTCACGACGCTTTGATACTTTCTTCATACCAGCGTCCATGTATCATTTTTTCTTCCTTCATCTTAATAGGAGAAAGACTGAGCAGATCACGAGATCAGCCTATGGAAGACCCACAACAAAAATTCCGGTAGCATGGTCTACGAAATCGAAAACTGAAAGTTCATTCATTGGATTTTGTTAGCTCCAGTAAAATTCTCATGTAATACAGTTTTTCCAAAGAAAAAGGAAGGAATCAGTTTCAAAAATGTAAACTTATTTCCAGTATACTGGTCAGTTCTCAGTCTTCAGTCTTCAGACTTCTTTTCTTCTTCTACGTGAGAAATGACTCCTTCAGATTACATAACATTCTGAATGAATGCGATACTAGCCGGTCACCTTATTTTCGGAAAGTGCACGACTTACATTCGTAAGCGTACCACCAAGAAAGGTTCTGGAAACCTCTACCGTTCTTTCTCGTTGTTCGATTCTCTCTTCATTCCCATTGCCACCCATTCGATACCGTGAACAAGTACTCGAGCGCACGTACCTACTTGAGTGACTCGCCAGCATACAAACTTTCACAGGAATAGGTACGCTTCGGAAAAAGGCAACCAAGTAAGAAACGCAATTATCAAGTTCAAAGCGACTTACATCCGGTAGTAACGCGCCACTCGTCCTGCGATCCTTCAGTCTCCTCTTATTGCTATCCGTCTTGAAATAATTCATCCACACGGCCATAATAACGGTCCACCACTATCCACCACCTCGACGAGAGAAACTCAAGAATGCTTCCAAGTCCGAAACCGGTCAATCGCGAAAGCCATAAGTGCAGGGGGAAACCAAGACACTTCTCAACCGAACCAATCCGCGCTCGCCTCCGAAAACGAGTCACAGAACCACCGCGAACAAGCGAAGATCACGACAAAATTTCAAAATTTAGACCGCAAAATCGATATTATACTTGTACACTCGCACTGGCACCTGCAACGAGAATCACTGAAGCGTGCTGGCGAAAATTTCGACGGAACGCACGCTTGCGGCGAACTTTTCGAAACAGAGTGATTCATTTCCAACAATATGGAAGGGACAGCTCGCCGCAAATACGCGGGGCACAGAAACAGCGTCTTAATTCGGACACCGAATAGAACGTCATTAGTATACAGCTCGTAACAGCACTGGCGATTCACACAGTCAACATCTTCCGCGCTGTATATTACATACGCGATCTCTGTCCGACGTAAGTTCGCAAGACCACCCGGAGAGGGGATCAACAGTTTCGAAAATAGATCACGAGTTGCGTATTCAAGATCGCCTTCTCGAGGTCTCTGCCGGCGCGAAAAGGTACCGCGAACCAGATGCGACTGACTTCTGCTTTGATCGTCTTCTTCGGGCTCAAGGAATGATCGGAAATAGCTCGCGGATTTGTCTTCGAAGCAGGCGAAGTTGAATCATCCGAGGCCGAGACACTCACTCTGTTCGAATACAATGACCTCCTTGAGTTCTCGATGCAGGTTTGCAAGATGATGACATTCAGCACGTCGTCCTCAATGACAGGTGCGAAGGATTAACGCCATCGCACGAGTATACAGGCAGGGCGACCGAAAACGAGCAGCCGGACATGCAGCTCGAAGCAAATTATTTACAACACGATATAAGAATCATATACTCGTATTACAGAAGATACGAGACAAGGGGACGGTCGGACGTATTTTCAAACAAACATCGCAAAGAAAATAGCACGCATGCGAGGCTCTTCATGAGTAATCACATTACGCTGCGAGATACTTCACCGTTCTCTTCATGATATTGGTACAACAGCTGTGTGGCGAGCAGTAAAAAAAAAAATGCATTCAACATTCTTCGTCATCCACAAAGCGTAGGCGAGATGTATTTTCGGACAGGTAAAAATTTTCTCTTTAAATTTTCGGACGATTAAATTTTTTGTCTTCTTTTTTGGTACACATCCATGAATATGTCAAGTTCACGATACTGAAAAATGAAACGGGTGACATGGATCTGATGTATTTATAGGCACGGCTTGACAGAACATACACAGATGATACAGAAAACGATACGTGCGGTCACAAAAAACAGAGGTCAATGAATCGTCCTCCACGATATTCGAATTTTCAACACGACGCCGTCACCGTAATTCGATGACTAACTCGATTACCCAAAATGTTGATATTTCTGCGGGGCTTCGCTTGAACGACGAAGTAAAAATGCGTGAAAATGCGCAGAAACAACAGTTTTTCGAGCATCTGGGATGGAGTCGGATTTGGGAGAAACGTACGAATTCTTCACATTTTCCGCATGAACAGCACTCCACAACCTGAACGAGTAAGAAGGTATCTGACTCAAGTAAAAACTCTGGCTGTATATCAAGAACCAGAATTACATTCAAATGTAGTAAGAACTATAAATAGTTATGCAAAATTCATTTCGAAATGAGGACTACCTCATGCAGTAGCAGATCGAATACAAACGGTCAACTCGACTTTTCGACAGAAAGGCCTTCTCAAAATTTGATATAATCAAACTTTTGGAGTGGATTCCTTTGTGCTTCCCTCTTGTTTGATTACTATTAATCTGTTCGCACTTAGTAGGAGATAGGATAATGAGGGAGACGACTAACAATGTTTTATGAAGGTCTGACTTCCATCAGCCGTTTCGCGCCGTTCACCTTGGTCCCGGAAATCGGGTGTTGGCCTTTGTCTCAGCCAACATGAAGCAGAAGATGCAGACAGAGTGGTCGAGGCAGAAAGTCGACGGACAAAGCTCGGCCCAAACCGAACAAGACGACTCTGTATCATCCTAGAGCTGCTGCAGTTGCTGCTGACTCCCCGACAGGGCTCACCCCGCCGGCACCACCTTCCTGCATCGCCACACATACCAAGACGAGGCGGTGAGAGGTGAAGGAACATAGCGCGTCCGTCTGTGGTGCACCCGAATTCCAAGTTAATGCTGGGTGAGCGTTGCCTCGGTTAGTAGGATGTCCCATAGTGTCCCTGGCAGGACAACGCTAACCCGTAGCAGAGAGGCGAAAAGGGGCCTCAATGCGTCTCTCTGATCACTGATGCGATACTCGAAAGGGTAATTTCCGAGTCCAGGGGTGCGGTATCTGGGGAGCCATTTTGGCATGCGTGCATCGCCATACGCTCCACCAAGGTCTGACTTTCATACAAATACCTTCCTCTCAACTTACGTGTTGACAGGTTAGCTACAGGAATGGTAGAATACAAGAACGCTATACCTTAATTATCGGCTCTAAACCGGCTTTTAAATACATGTATATGTTACCGTTAATGTCTATAATCAGTTAAAGCGTATTATTTTATAAATACTTAACAATTTTCTGCCCTTTATTCCTTCTCTTATTGACGGATCGGAGTGAAAATCAGAAAAATCGGTAATTCTCATTTGTCTATACCTCATTTAGAATTTTTCAACCCTGTCGACTTCGAAGAGCATCATTCAGAGGCTAAAAACAATCAAAAGTCTTGGATTCTCACAATTTATAGCCCTTGGTAGGCGTTTTTCCAGAGCAACCAGGCTAAAACTTTAAACTGTTGTGTAAAAAGACCTAAATTAAGGACCTCCAAAATTTTCAGCCAATTACTTCGTAAGGGGAGGAATTAGGGACCAGAAACTAGTCAGCATCATAATGAAATTATATACATTGACTAATTATACACAGTCATTAACGGTGACATATAGAATGACTGGACGTTTTAAAAACTTCCCAATACGATATTAAGCCTTTCCAAGACTACTCATGACCAATACTGAACCTTCTCAGGAGTTCTTGATATTCATGTAAGACTCGTTCAGACAGCGTCACAACTCGATCAGACACATCCCGACTTGATAAAAAGACTCTTCCAAGACTGATGAAGGATCTACTGTAGGGCGGATATAAGGGGAACCTTTCCTAACATTTTCCCACGGTAAGCAAAATTGACCTCCTAGTTGACGAAATCAGATCAGCAGGTTGGCAAAATTTCTTTTTAATTGGCGATATTTCAGTACGCAAAATTCATATTTCTACCCCCCCCCCCCCAAAAAAAAAAATCGATTCTGTACATTACTATGGAGCTGTAGTTCTAGCCAAATTCAAAAAATGTTCTAGAACCTGACCAGGAGCTAGATTCAAAATTATTCAGAGCCGAAGTTGGGAGTTTCATCTGATTTTATGGAATCGGAGCCTGAGCAGGGGCCAAATTCAAAACTTTCACAGGCCTGGAATAGGAGTCGCTACAGTTCTGATGCTGTCTTCAAATTTTCGCTCACAGTCGGAGTCAAAGTACAAAATCTAAGAACTTCGAGGCCACCTATCTAGTGGAGCCGGAGCTAGAACCACACTAACGTCTGTGCTCGAACCCGATCTGGAGCCAAATCAAAAAATACTGAGCTGGAGTTTCCCTTGTTTTGCATTTTGAAGCTAGTTCCATACCCCCGCTTAATATTCTGCTAAGAATTTTCAAGACACTTTCACATGACCATACATACGTATATATTAAGACCAGTGTAGTTCCTTGACGCATCAAATAACTTTTTTGACATTTCACGTCACATAACGTAAAATTACGGTCAAAAAATTCTACTACCAAATAACTTTCAAAAAACGTCGGATGATAATTTCCATCGTCGAAACTGAATGTTCTGTTATCATATGAAGTGATTATCAGCTCTTAAAAGCTTCACCAAGTTGACTAATTTATTTCTGGAAACTGTAGACGTATTGAATAAATAATCAAAAGTAAAGGATCATGGGGCGGCCAAAGGGCAGCTTTGGCCTCATAAAAGGCGTTCAGTATGCAATTAGTGCTGGGAAATCACTAGCAATTTACGAGAACTGTTGTAGAATTTAGGCGAATACAAGCAAGAAACGATTGACAGCTCATAGGTAAATATTTTACTAACTCCAATTGTAATACCTAATCTCTATGATTGATAACACACATAATCTACATCTTCAAGCGTCTTGACTTTGGTGATAAAGTGAATCAATAGTGATTTGTGATTCCAAACAAAATGATAATTAACATTCTATAATACATGAGCAATAATTACTCAGCTTTCTCGGTTTTCACTTTTCTCTTTCAAGAATTTTTTGACGTCAAATAATGTTAAAAAACTGTCAAATAATTAATTTATTGACATGTGTAATTTTACCAGTAAAATTACGGTAAAATAATTTGAGTTATTTGACGGAATAACACTGATTAAGATCATCCAAACTCGCGAAGATTCCGTTGAGCCAAGTACGACCTGTTATACCACTTATGACTACGCTGATATTTCTTAATATCATCAAGAATTATTAAGATTCTACCGAGACTTTCGAAAACTCTTCCGGCTTTTCAATACTGTACTTAAAATTTTTCAAGAACCGTTGAGACTAATAAAGGCTTATAAGAAATGGCGCGATTACCAGCTGAGATTTCTTTAAATACTACTAGAACTATCTTCAGATCGTTAAAATGCGTTCAGATACATATGAGATATGACATTAAAGAAGACTCATCAAGACACCGTTAGGCATACAATGATAACATCCTCAATATAACGTATCGAAAACAGGAACGGATCCAATAGTTCGAAACTGCTATTCTTCTCTTTAGGACTGGACACGTGGGGGAGTGGGGAGGGGAGTAACTAGTTGTACGTTGGTAAAGTCCAAATCGCGGCCTCTGAAATCGGTACAAATTCTGATTCAAACATCAACTATTATCCACCTAATAGTCCTCTCAAGCTCAAATTCGACAATGATGCATCAATTCTCCCTCGGTACACTGTGACCACGAGAAAAGGAATTCATAAAAAGGTGCAACAACGCTAATATGGTTTGTTTCATTCGTTTTTCCAGGGACCACCCACTACATCATAAAGCCTTTATTGTTTTCCATTTCCAGGCCAACTATAGCAACCAAAAATTACCTTCAATATAACCGCGTGTCCATTCTCGACGTGTCCGTTCTCCGTGTTGGCTTTCATCGACTGCTTCTCTTCGTTGCTGGGACTGCAAAGACAACAAAAACATAAATTACCGTAATCGTTAGACTGTTACAAAACACATTTATTTCTCTGACCACGTTGTACCGTGTAAGGGGCTATTTTTAGTAGTTCGAATCGAGCCGCCCAACACATGCAGTTCCCCGATTGCGATTATAATTAAACCCGCTGACTCGTACATCGCGTGTTTCGAGAAATGCTATTTCGCGCTTTCATACATCGGAAATGCTGAGAATGTCTCTCACCTTTCCGTAACACGATCGGAAGACATGACGCTCGAGTTATCGCTTCCAATACTGGTAACCGAGCTGCAGTTATTTTCACGTTGTTTTCTATCCTCCTCCCATTGCGCTTTGACTTCGTCTTGGACACGTCGTTTCAGCGCCAACATACGCTTCCTTTCTTCTTCGATAACTTGACTACCTGCGAAATAAAAATGAAGCAATAAGATCATGCGAAGTTCTAGTAATTACGAGCGGATAATAAAATTATGCAATATAAACGACCTTGCTGGGCTAGGTGAAGTTGCCGATTTCTTTCGATTTGTTGGAGCGATGCGATCGTCCGCCTTCCCAACGAGTTCGTACTTCCGCTTTCCATGATAGGTGCGTCAGAGGTAACACGTGATATTCGATCTAAGTCTTCTTGCGACTGCGTTTTGTAAGGGTACATGCTTTCCTGCAAACATGAATAATGCAGAAAGCGGCTCCGATTACTATACAGAAAATGACCCAAGATTTTCAAGATATCAGTTGCCAAAGTTGGAGGTTTTCAAGGTCTGAGAATGAGAATACAAGACCTCACGACAAGCCCCTTAGAAGTCACATAATTATACCGTACTCGGATGGCTCGTGTATTCAATTTCTCTAGAGCCAAGATTGCCTAATAACGCCTGTCGCGGATTTTTCAAGTATCTGAGATAAGACATCAAACACAACGAATCAAGTAGTACCATAAATATAAAAAGTTTTGTAACATGACTGGAATATTTGATGGTCGTCATTCAACGCAATCTCATATTTCAACACATTATGAAAAGAAATTAGAACGTGATATCGTTCTTCACTGAATAAAGACAGGTTCTGTGAGATATCAATATCAATAAGTAGGTACATTATGAGGATATAAAAAATATAGAAAAATACGACGAACTGTAATGATGCTATCGCCGGAATATTACATCCGGTTGACCTCTACATAATTTATATTCAAGCTGATTCGATCAGTTGCATTACAAAGAATCAAATTACGCCATTCAACAACTACATTATGCTCGAGGTAACACAAGTATTAAAAATGAGAAATTCTCAGAAAAACTTACAGATGTACGACTATATATAGGCAACTTACATCATATGAATCGTTTGCATCTTCGAATATCTCATTAAATGATTTAGAAGTTTCCTTCAACTGAGTACTAATATCCTGAAGTCGGCGGTGGTTCTGGAACACATCACACATTACAATAAATAAAGAGAACAAAACAATAATATCGAATGCAAAGTGACATTACATGTAACTCCATGCAAACATTAAACGAAATGCAACAAAACCAATTTCTCTAATGAACCAGTCAATTCTTATCATTGTTTTCAGCCAGGAACCTGCATGTAGTCAATCGCGCATGCAACAAAAGAAACCCTTCTCCGGGGTCATTCAATTTTATTTCGACCGACTGATTCCTTCACGTTTTGAATATTTCAATATGCCGCATATTTCTGACCGAATACTCAAAACATTGTTCCAGCAACGTGACCTTATAATTAAGATCCACTTCACAATATTATAGGAAATGATTTAGAGATATGTATAGAAAATTGAAATAAATTTGAAGGGGGGAACGGGTGAAAATCTGTTTGGATCACCTAGTACTCGTATATAGTTTTTGACTAGTCATTTCAATTGTTCTTTCAAATGAAAGGCAAGAGCACGCACATCGGAAGATAAGTGTATCCTCAGTGGCTTCGGTGACTTTTAGTCTTGTGACACCTACACAACTTACATGAACCACATGAATCAGTATAATCACTGCAGTAGAGCTAATAATCACGACAAGAATAACAAAATATTCTCCTCATTTTATTTGCAACTACACAAGGTAAATAATACAACTAATCAAGTAGCATAATCTATGAAACGTTATTTATCGGCGAGTGCATAAGTAATTTACACTCAGTACATTAACAACTTACTTAATGTTGTGAGACACGTGGCTCTGGTAACTGTTTATACACACACAAATCTTTGGCATGCAGAAGAAAATAATATGCACTCTAATGAACAAACCCTGAGGAAAGCAATGGAAAAATACCCCGACTACCCTTCCTAGTATACTGTACGACGTGTGCTTGCTACTGTCACTGACATTTAGAAATGGATACGACATTAAAAGAAATACTCGAAGTATTATTTTTAGTGTATAAAAGATCTCCACTCCTACGGAATCAACTGATTATAACAATTTCATTTACCAACCTTCTAGTCCATAAGTAAATTTAGTAAAATAAAAAACTTTGGCCTACAAACAGCTGAAAGGAAAACATTAATGTAGTCAGCAAAAATAATAATATTATTTCTGCAATTATACATGATCTAATAACTCCAATAATTAAATATCATCACCATTATTTAACAATTATACCAAAATTAACGACAGGCAAGTCATTTCAGCGTACTAAGAGAGCATTGCCTATGCTGCTCCAGTCCACTCTTCTTCTCCAAATTTCACAGTTTGCTTAACACAGACTGTTCAAGCATTATATAGGCTTGGATTGTCTGGCCTTCACTGCACTTCCACCGACACATTGTACTGACTGGTTTTGTTTCATTTGTGTGCCATTTTCGCAATATTCTTAATAACCACTAGGCACTTCACACTACTCAGTGTTTTCCAAGAGATATGCTACTTAGTACTTACGTACTCTAATGATACGGCTTTTAGGTTGGTTACAGAGAGCAGGTTTTGCATTGCTTCAGGCTCCGTTAAATCAGAGATAAATAAGAAATAGATATACAACTAGCTATGAGAACTGTATCGGAATAACTGACTGTTCGAACGAAATCCACCCACGATTCCCGAGCATTCTTTCGTTACAATCTTACCTCCTGAGCATCCTCTGCAACCATCCCAACTGTTCATCCACATTCCAACGTTGTCCTCGTTTAAACCACTTTGTCCCTTTCGTCCTTCCTTCGAGTCTTTTCCAAAACATCCCTTACCGCTCTCTCACGTCCGTTCGCTCGCGCGGCATGCTCGCCAACCCTTTTCACAGTATATTTTTTACCCTTAAAACAGTCCGTATTCGGAAACTGGATAAAATACATGTTTTTTCGTAACAAAGTCATCCTTTTCTTCACAACACTGACTTTCTTTTCAAAAGTTGGTTATCTACGCAGAGATTTGACGAGGAAATGAAACGCAGTGTCTGGTTTAAACAACTTTTAATAAAGCAGCAATTATTCATATTTCTTACTCTTCAAGGAATTATAGTCATATCAGTCAAATCAAAGTATATTAAAGCGACCATCGCTAGGTGACAAATAATATGGAGTTATAAAAGCCAAAATGAGTATAAAATACGCCCAGCCGTAATCGGAGCTTACTGAATCAGCTAAACACAACCTGATAGATAATGATGGTTCTTATAAATTCTCTATTTTTCAGAGTTTAAAAAAATATTAACAACACTTGTTTATTTTTATTTTCTTTCATCCATTCATTTTAATACACTCGCTTCATTTTTGAATGTTTTCCAGTACTTCACAAACAAACAAAAAAAGTCTACAGCGAAAATTCTTTTTAATTTGCTGATTTTCTTTCGTAAGATAGATTTTTTTTACTACTCATACCTAATTTTCTATACCCTCCGTAGGAAATGTACACATCGTAATATTCTGGTACACAAGTATTGACTACCTTATATACTTCTGAGCAAGAACCGTGCAAGAACCTGTAACTGAGCTCAATATTGTAAGAAGAGAATAATACACACGGTGTTTTATGAAATGCCCCTTCTTTTTTTATTAATCCCGAAGTCTGATCTCCGCGGGATGAAATGGGGTTCTCAATTCCGGGTTTGTTTCTTTTCTGATAAAAAAGATTTCTCCCCCTGAAAGGGACCTAGAATAAACTATCAACTTTGGAATCTCAAATGAAAAAGTACCGAACAAAATATCGAAATTGGTATTTTCGATCGCTGATTTCAAAGATCTCATCAAAGTTTTGATCCGGTCCCGATTTGGGATAGTTCAAATTTCAGACATAAGGATAGTCAAAATTAATTTCACTTGCAAAAAAAAACCTTGAATAAATCATTTACTTTTTTACTTTATTCATTAATTGGTGTGTGCGTGCGCGGGGAGGGGATCCGTTAATTTTAAATGAATCGGCGCATGAAAAAACAGGTCAAGTCACCAAAAGCTGAATTTTCCCCTAAATAGAAATAATTCTGAAAATTTTCCCAAAAATTTTCCATCTAGACAGGATTTTTTAGAACTTCGCACGTGAAAACAGGTCAAGTCCATTTTTCTTTTTGCAATATCTCGCTAGCGCTAACAGATACACGAAAATCGAGACCGGTAACATTTTTCTCATCAAAAATACCATATTTGGACCTAGTCGTACCGAGCGTCAGTGTTACCACTTTGCCGTGAAACGTTTTTTTACTCTCCTGTAAAATTTCAAAAATGTGACCTGTTTTAGCATGCACCGATTCAAATATTGCATCAGATTTTTGATCTGGGCCACAAATACTACATTCTCCCTACCCTTAAAAAATTGACCAACGTCACGCACGTAGACCCCCATAATTCGAATTCCATCTTCAGAGAGGGGGATCAGTTTTACTAGGCGAATGTAACTGCTAAGAAACCCGTAAATGAGATGTCTACCTGTCAGCTTCACAAGACACACAAAGTGTTTCACGCATTAGTCACCCCTCCCATCTTTTTTTTTATCACAATCAGATCTTCTCAGAGCAAAAATGGGTCTTCAAGACAAACAACAAGAAACACAAACATCGAAAAATGAACAACTAAAAACGACAAGAACAGAAAAAAATCACAATAATTCCAAGAAATTACCTAAACTACTCGAGAATCCAAAACTAAATAAATCAATAAATCAAAACTAGAAATAATAATAATAATAAAATGAAGATCAATAGGACGAAATCGTGATCCATTATTAGAACCCGAAGTTATTATTTAACTTATTACGCTTTACTGATTGTTGAGTTGAATGACGTATTTACGGGGAACTGAGTATGCAATTTCATATGCATGCAAATTATGTACAATACAAGGGGTAAAAAAATAACCCCATCTTTTTTTCTTTTTTTTCCTGAAAATGAAGTGGGACTGATAGAGAGCAAACGTGGAACTTCAATGGAAAGAGTCTAGTTTCTTTCTGGGTGAATAAATTTCTCCCCTCAAAATAAAGGGAGGTCTATTTCCTCAGCCACCGAGTTTTGAATTTAACCTTCAAACATACCGTAATCATTTTTATTTCCTTTGTGCGGGTTTGCACAGAACATTCCCTCGTTTGCACACCAACCCCTGCTCATCTACAGTTTAGGTTCAATCCGGGAGCTAAGGAAACGAGAGGCTCCATAGATGATATTTTGACCTCGTACTAGTGGCATTCGATTGTACACATTTGTAGAACAACCCCGGCTTACATGTATATAACCTAGGGTCAATCTGAGAGCTGTGGCAGACTAAAGCCAATCGTTCGTACCTTATGTGTACGAAGTCTGACAATTAAATAACGAGACTGCGCACGTAACGGGAATCCTAGAAGGGTAGGAGGGAAACAAATACATCACTGGAGATGTCGAAGTGTCTACCATTCCAGTTCCAAATCACGTTTTCGTAGCTTCAGTAGTATTTATTCTATCGAGTGTAGAAGCGAATGTGGTTTTTTTTCCGTGCCGATTACAATATGTGACGAAAAACATGACTAAAGTATCAATCTGAAATTTCTCGTTAAGTTGAAAAAAAAACTCCGACCGAGTGCCATAATTTGTTGAAAGAGGCCTATGGTGAGAACTGGTCTATCTCGTGCGTGTGTTTTCGAATGGTGTAAACGGTTTTCGGAAGGACGAGAGAGCACCGAAGATGACTAACGCCCAAGTCGACCTGTCTCTGTTGCAACTCAGGAAAACGCGGCCAGAATTAATCAAATTGTGCGCGGAGATTGTCGTATGAGCATTCGGATAATTGCTGACTCTTTGAACACCAATAAAGAAACTCTCAGAAAAATTTTACATGACGAATTGAACATGAAGACAGTCTGCGCGAAGTTGATACCGAAAAACTTGACCCTTGAACGCCCATAACGCGCTGTCTGTGTAGCGTTATTTAGCCGCTAGAGGCCCTCAGGTGCTCGAACACGCGCCGTACTCGCCCGATTTAGCGCCCTGCGACTTTTTCCTTTTTCCGAAGATCAAGTCTGCCCTCAAAGGAACCCATTTTGAAACGATGGAAGAGGTGAAACGAAAATCGGCGGAGCTCCTACACACCCTTACGAAATAAAATTTCCAGCATTGCTTCAACCAATGGAAAAAACGAATGGAACGGTGTGTGATGAGGGGAGGGGAGTATATTGAAGGAGAACACTAATTTGTTGAATACTTTTTATAATAAAGCTCTTTTTGATAAGCAGTCTCGTTATTTAATTGTCAGACCTCGTACAACATATTCCATCAACTCCCTGAACAGTAACCACCAGGGTAGTTTCGAGGAGTGGAGAAATACAGCTGAGCTCCCCGGAATGGAAATTTTGATTTCGGACAAGTATCAATCGTTTGTACACCGCTTATACACGTTTGTATAGCTATAGCACATTCCATTGTTTGGACTTGAACTGGAAATCCAAACTCGAACTAGGTATCAAACTAGGGACATTTTTGATCACTAATTACAAATAACAATAAAATCCACACTCACTGGGCAAGATACAAATCAATATTCTTCGACCTGTCAGTCGCTCTTCCAACATTTTTTACCTCCCACCTTCCAGAACTGAATTCATAGAAACTTAGTGAGAGGATTGACTTCTTGCAATAAACTCATGAGAAAGCACCCAAGCATAAGCCTAATTGATTCAAAGAGAAGAGGGGCATTAAAAAGAATATTGCGGGATCTGAGATAAATAAGCGGGGGAACAATATAGCTGGAATCATCAATGTCTGCGTGAATGTTTGTGTGTTTGGGAATGCTTGACTGTGCATAATATGTAAAATAGATGTATGTATGCTTGTGCGTATGTCCGTGTGTACGGAATAACCGTATAAAGGGAGGTCTTGAGTCCGCTGAACACCGGCGTTGTGGGGTCCATTTTCGTTGTGAGGTCTTCGGCTAGGACCCCACAACGTTTTAACCAGATTTTTCGATACTTTGGGCCAAAATAATAGCCTAGAGCTTGATCCCGATTTGTTTTGGAAAAAGTCCCCCCTATGACTATTTTTCCGCTATACACTTTGTGTATCACCAGGTGTAAAGACTCTCAGAAGTATTCGCATTACTACAACGTTCTGAGGCCTCGGTGAAAACGCCGACGTAGTGGGGCCCCACGTTGCCAATTCTCACCATTCCTCTATACCTATGCAGGACGTTGCGAAGGTCGCAAATTGTGGAGTGAAGTTCGCGAGTAGTGGTTTTACTCTGAAATCGAATTAAGAACGGGCTTGTGAAGCTAATTTGAAATTGTGTGTATTGGTGCCTTTATTTCGCGGCCGTTGGGAGGTCACACACCTGAATAATTTTAGGTATCGCTGTGGGGCCACCATCTTGTATTCTACCAAGCACTCACTCTTAATTCCAAAATGAGTAGAATCATGATACTACAAAGTCTGAGAATCCGCAGTTCATCGACTGAAGTATCAGCATGGTTATACATGGGTCATTCTCCCAATATTTCAATATTGTCAAAAACTAAGAATGTTAGAAAATAATTTTTTTTTGTGAGATAAGTGTAAATCTCTTCTATCATGTCAATCAACCAAAGAGTTCAAAATACATAACCTGACATATAGCTAACTAGCATTCCCAAACTGTCAAATTACAGTCAAAATTCCATCATCGTCTATGTAACCACTCACGGATTTTTCTTAAAAACGCATCACACAGACAGATATTTCTAATAAAAAATTTATGTGGAATGTTTGTTGTGCAAGTCATTTGAGGACGCTGCCCAAAATTTTGACCGCTCAAGAGGGTCTACCAGCTACGTTGAAGTTGTGTAACCACTTTTATTCCTTCGTAGTTTGCACATTTTTATAGTGCTTATTGTGGGTGACATTCGTTTCACGAAAAAAAAGTAGAAACCCTGAATCCTTATAGTTAGAAGGAGGTTATGTCTCGTCCACAAAATAATTTCCAAAAATTCCGAAGTTAACATGGTTATACAAAATGTTTTTTTAAACTGAAAATCGACTTTCCGTACTCTAAATTTTCCTTTGTAGACTACAGTAATAAACTGTGAAGCAATTATCACAAGTATCGAATAACCGCATACTTGTAGCAAGCCAACACTGTAGAATATACAAACGTGCTCAGTATTAAATTTTTTCAAAGTACTAGCTGCCTAACAGTCAATTTATACACAAAATATTCCTTCGTCGTCTACAAGATTTTTTCTCTTCGTCATATCCGAGTAAGACCCCTCAAAAAATCTATCCAAAATATATTTAAATTGATAAGCTTGCCTCTAATCGACTACCTATCGGTAAGGATCCTCGAGTTATCGATTTAATCGATTTTCCTGCATGCGTAACACTGAAAATTGAAATAAAGGATCCGGAAAAATTTTCTTACGCTTCCCGTATTAAAAAGCATATTCCACTGATTGCGTCACGTATCCAATACTGCCGTGTTAAACAAGAACAATCTATGTGCACATTTAGGGAATTTGAGGGTGATTATGATCCGAGTGTATCGGTCTCTGTATTTTGTGGCCGTTGGGAGGTCACACACCTGAATTTTTGCTATCGCTGTGGGGTCACTTACTTCTATCACATGGAGGTGCTTTCACTTTTTCCACTGAGGACTCCGGGAAGACATTCATATGTTTGGAGAGTTAGAATGGTGTGTGGGTTTGTACTCAAGTTAATATCAGTACACTGGTTCGTCTCAGTTCGCTGTAAGAAAGCACTTTACCTCGCGTGAAATAATGTGCACCACCACCGGGTGGTAACACAAGGCATGTAGTAGACACCAAGAGAGGAAACGTAAATTCCTGTAGACTTCAATTTACCGAGTGCACCACCACCGGATAGTGACACAAGGCTTGTAGAACACACAAAACGAACGACGACCATAGGAAAATGCGACTTCTCAAACAAAATGTAAATATAACAGGTAGTAAATAATAAAATCGTCTGGCTTGATCCGTAGCAGTATTCATTTCCATTTCGGAAAGAGAAACACAACAAAACGAGCACAGGTAATAGGTATGCAGTACTAATACACAGTAACGTCAAAAAACCGAGCACAATAACGTGCAGCATGGAGCACAATAACGTGCAGCATGGAGCACAATAACGTGCAGCATGGAGCACAATAACAGAATGCCAGGTCTCGGTGGCTCGCCACCGATCCAAATTCCAGAACTGGACTTCCCACATTGGCTTCCGTCCTGTATGTTCATGGTCACACGTGGACCAATGGAGATATATTTCATAGTAGTACGTGGACCAATGAGGGGACCGAAACTCACTACAGGGGGCGAGCCGCACACTCAAATGCGTCCCAATTATCGTCACAGGCGGGGTCTATCCTAACAGGTAGGGGAAAGCCGAGTTTGAGCAGAGCGTCGAAAGGTTAATTAATCACAGTTGATTATTACAATTAATTAATACAGTTGAATCATATTAGAGTTGAATCATATTGGAGTTGTATTAAATTATTGTTATTACTATTACTATTATTATTATCATAAATTTCCACTAAGTCGAGTCGAAAATGATGAATTTTCGACATCTTGTATTGAGGGTTGTTAAGAACTGAGTGTAATGGTCTCTGTATTTTGTGGCCGTTGGGAGGTCACACACCTGGATTTTTGCTATCGCTGTGGGGTCACTTACTTCAATCACATGGAGGTGCTTTCACTTTTTCCACTGAGGACTTGGGAGGACATTCAAATGCTAGGAGAGTTAGAATGGTCTGTGGGTTTGTACTCAGTAATTATCAGTACACTGGTTAGTCTCAATTCGCAGTAAGAAAACACTTTACCTTGTATTGAGGGTGATAATGATCTGAGGGTATCGGTCTCCGTATTTTGTGACCGTTGGGAGGTCACACACCTGGATTTTTGCTATCGCTGTGGGGCCACTTGATTCTATCACATGGAAGGGCATTCACTTCCTTCACTGAGGACTCTGGGAGGACATTGCAAGGATTGGAGAGGTAGAATGGTCTGTGAGTTTGTACTCAGTTATTATCAGTACCCTGGTTAGTCTTGATTTGCAATAAGAAAACACTTTACCTTGTATTAAGGCTGGTTAAGAACTGAGTGTATTGGTCTCTGTATTTTGTGGCCGTTGGGAGGTCACACACCTGGATTTTTGCTATCGCTGTGGGGTCACCTACTTCTATCACATGGAGGTGCCTTTACTTCCTCCACTGAGAACTCTGGGAAGACATTCAAATGTTTGGAGAGTTAGAATGGTCTGTGGGTTTGTAAACAGTTATTATCAGTAGACTGGTTAGTCTCAATTCGCTGTAAGAAAGCAATTTCCTCGTATTGAGGGTGATAATGATCTGAGTGTATCGGTCTCCGTATTTTGTGGCCGTTGGGAGGTCACACACCGGAATTTTTGCTATCGCTGTGGGGACACTTACTTCTGTCGCATGGAAGTGACTTCACTTCCTCCACCGAGAACTCTGGGAAGACATTCAAATTTTAGGAGAGTTAGAATGGTCTGTGAGTTTGTACTCAGTTATTATCAGTACCCTGGTTAGTCTTGCTTTACAGTAAGAAAGCACTTTACCTCATATTAAGGGTGATTATGATTCGTGTGTCTCGGTCTCTCTTATTTTGTGGCCGTTGGGAGGTCACACACCTGAATTTTTGCTATCGCTGTGGGGTCACTTACTTCTATCACATGGAGGTGCTTCCACTTTTTCCACTGAGGACTCTGGGAGGACATTCAAATGTTAGGAGAGTTAGAATGCTCAGTGGGTTTGTACTCAGTTATTATCAGTAGACTGGTTAGTCTCAATTCGCTGTAAGAAAGCACTTTACCTCGTATTGAGGTGAATAAGGTCGAGTGTATCGGTCTCGTATTTTGTGGCCGTTGGGAGGTCACACACCTGAATTTTTGCTATCGCTGTGGGTCACTTACTTCTATCACATGGAGGTGCTTTCACTTTTCCACTGAGGACTCTGGGAGGACATTGATAGGATCGGAGAGGTAGAATGGTCTGTGAGTTTGTACTCAGTTATTATCAGTACCTGGTTAGTGTCAATTCGCTGTAAGAAAGCACTTTTCCTCGTATTGAGGGTGATAATGATCTGAGTGTATCGGTCTCCGTATTTTGTGGCCGTTGGGAGGTCACACACCTGGATTTTGCTATTGCTGTGGGGCCACTTGATTCTATCACATGGAAATGCCTTCATTTTCTCCACTGAGGACTTTGGGAAGGCATTCCAATGTTTGGGAGATAGAATGGTCTGTGAGTTTGCACTCAATCATTATCAGCATACTGTTTAGTCTCAATTCGCAATAAGAAAGCTCTTTACCTCGTATTAAGGGGTCATTAAAATTTGAGTGTATCGGTCTCTGTATTTCGTGGCCGTTGGGAGGTCACACACCTGAATTTTTGCTATCGCTGTGGGGTCATCTTCTATCACATGGAGGTGGTTTCACTTTTTCCACTGAGGACGTTGGGAGGACATTCAAATGTTAGGAGAGTTAGAATGGTCTGTGGGTTTGTACTCAGTTATTATCAGTACACTGTTAGTCTCAATTCGCTGTAAGAAAGCACTTTACCTCGTATTGAGGTGTTAAGAACTGAGTGTATATCGGTCTCTGTATTTTGTGGCCGTTGGGAGGTCACACACCTGAATTTTTGCTATCGCTGTGGGGCCACTTGATTCTATCACATGGAAGGGCATTCACTTCCTTCACTGAGGACTCTGGGAGGACATTGCAAGGATTGGAGAGGTAGAATGGTCTGTGAGTTTGTAAACAGTTATTATCAGTAGACTGGTTAGTCTCAATTCGCTGTAAGAAAGCAATTTCCTCGTATTGAGGGTGGTAATGATCTGAGTGTATCGGTCTCCGTATTTTGTGGCCGTTGGGAGGTCACACACCTGGATTATTGCTATCGCTGTGGGGCCACTTGATTCTATCACATGGAAATGCCTTCATTTTCTCCACTGAGGACTTTGGGAAGGCATTCAAATGTTTGGGGAGATAGAATGGTCTGTGAGTTGGCACTCAATCATTATCAGTACACTGTTCAGTCACAATTCGCAATAAGAAAGCTCTTTACCTCGTATTAAGGGTCATTAAAAATTGAGTGTATTGGTCTCTGTATTTCGTGGCCGTTGGGAGGTCACACACCTGAATTTTTGCTATCGCTGTGGGGTCACTGTCGTGTATTCTACCAAGCACTCATCTTAATTCCAAAATGAATGTTTTTTATGTAACTTGGAGAATTTACGAGTATTATGTTAATCAAATGGAATCTATCCAGAAATCAAACATTGGACAGTTGTTGTAGTTGTAGTTGGTTAACGATTGACGCCAGAAAAGTGAAATTTGAGGAATTTGGAACTGAGGTATGCGATACTCACGAAAAATAGTGTTATTTAACCTAATAAGGCCCAGCCTGGTACGATCAATTGATTATCATTTCAGGTATAACTTACTCATAAATTCCTAGTTGCTTAACATTTTATTTATCGAATTTCAGGTCGGGCTTATTAGGTATCAGGTGGCCCAGCCTTCGTTGGTGGGCTGGATTTATCAAGTTTTGAAAAAGGGGTATTTTTATTAGAAATCTGAGGAACGTAGAGCAGTCTAGAAAAATTTCAAGCTAGCCACTTTTTAAATATTGCAGTCGACGACTATAACACGAAGAAGGAAAAACATGAAATCACTTACATGCAAGTCTGGAGAGCCAAGACCTTAAACCAGGGCCTTATTGAGCTCACCTACCTTGATACGCGCATGAGGATCACGTCTCACACTCGGCTCACATGAGCATGTCATACATGCGAAGACTCTTGTAAGCTGATATTTCGATTTATGGTCATTATCAGGGCTGCAATTTTATGCACAAAAAATAGCGAAATATGCGCATATTTTATGCACTGAATTCAGTCTAAATAATATGCCGAAAATATGCGTCAAAATTGTAAGATATGCGTAAATATGTAAATACAATATGGGTATTGGGTATATTTTTTCAAAAGAAAAATTAAATTGGATACACTGAGGCAATTTTTATCATAGTTTAAAATGATCCAGCCAAGTATCTCCTTAAGAGTCCAATCTTCTTTTAATAGGAGATGCACCCAGGGGATAATGCACCTATTCGTAATTTCTTGGTGACTGATGAATGTGATGCAGGCAAGAGAAACGCTATCTCACATGCAAAAGAACATATTTTTCTAAAAGCTTGTCTACTAATTCATTAACCATTAGGTCTTCACAATTTTTTTTGGAGTCGGACATCATTCTCAACATTACAAAACTAATTTTTTGTGGGGAAGAAATTGAAAAATAAACAGAATTCGTGTAAAATACGCGGTAAATGCCAAAATATGTGAAATATGCATGATGAAGTGCTGCTTCATTGACTCAGAATTCTGTGATTCGTTAACATCTTTTGATACTTATACCTATACGCCATAGATACAAATACGAGTATACATTCGCATAAAAATTGCAGCCCTGGTAATTTATTATAATAGAATCTTCCAATTTTGTTTCCTCTTTCAAGATATAATTTGCTGATTCTTAAATTTTTAAATGACCATGACTGAAAATAAATGACCTGAATGACTGTTAAACACTTTAATACAACATACTACACCCCTCCCCCCCAAAAAAAACCACCAACGCAGATGAATGTAGGCCAACACTACTGATAAAATTACCCCCAAAATATTTTCCAGCGACGCCACTGGTAAAAATTCATGATAACGGCCCACGAACACACATCAAATACATTATCGGACTATACACATCCTTACCAATATGAGTTAGCTGTAACGACAGGCCAGGCTGTTAGTCGCTGCGGTTCAACAAATGTATGAGTTTTTCGCGTATTTAGCTCGGTGTCTGGAATGTTGTCCTAAGCGGCAACGTTGCACATTGTGTATCAAAAATGGCCTCAGAACGTACATGATTTTCGGAAATACAGCTAAAACGGTTGACCCCACAACGCCGTCCAGTTCCGCATTCACGGGTGTATTTCATACACACACGTGAGACCTCATAAGGTACGGTTTTTCTCTATTCTTTATTTTTGAGTGTAAGTGAAATCAGTGTTAGCGGTTTTGTAGAAAAACACCGACATGCTGGTGTGTACAGTGTCGCCAACGTTCTAACAGCATTTTAAAGCGCTTTTTCAAGAGACCCCATAACGTACGGTTACACCGGAGGACCTCCCTTTGTACGGTTATTCCGTATGTGTGTACGGGGAGGAGTATATATGAGTGCGTATGCTTACACGACCCCCGTTGGTAGTAATTAGATAGTTCCTTAGTTGTTTTTTTTGTGTTTTTTTTTCTATTCTTTTTTCTTTTTTTACATTATTGGTATCATCTGAATAAACAGTATGTAACATTGCTGCTCCCCTGCCAAGTACCTGGGTATTACCTGTCGACAATATACAAAAATAACGCACCAAACTTTTGTATTGATTCTGATTTGATTCCAAAAAAATATCAAATTTGGGAATCAAACGAAACAAAATTTGAATTTTCATGAAAAACTAAAAAAAAAAAGTACCGGAATAGGAGTGCTTACTGATCCCGCATAACTCGTAACATTTTCAATTTGGCCCGAGTATTTGGCCGGAAAATCAAAATTGCAAACTTTCAAGAGGCAAAAATTGACTTATATTGAAATACTGAACAAAGTATCGAAATGGGTCTTCACTCTGTCGCTGATTACGAGCATCACATGATATTTTTATCAGCCCCGCATTTGTGCCTCAAAATACGACTTGCAAAATTTTATGAAGTGCAAAATGAATACGAGCCTAGAAAATCGACGAAATCAAGAAATACAGATCTTATGGGTCGCTGTTCACAAATATCGCATCATATTCTGGATCCAGCTTCAGTTTGGGTCCAGAAAATCCAAATGTGACCCACAATAGTCTAAATAGACGTGACTTGACAAAGCGAACACGGTTATTATAATTTGTAGCTAAAGGCGCGGAGAACCTAGTTTTAACCAACTTTTACCCTCAATCAACTCTAATTTTTCTGTAATTTTGAAAGTATCGAACCTGCCTATGCATTACTCATGGGGGTAAATGACTAATAGAATTTATTTAAGAGATTTAAAATATGAACTATTGTTATTATTTTTTATTTTGATTATATTAGTTTTAATTTAATTTAATTTTAAAAAAATTTAAAAATTAAAAAAAAAAAGACTGCATCTAGATTTTGCAGCAGCTTACTCGTTTCATCACCAGATGTCAACCACTCCAACGTGTGTACTTTCTCAAGAGATACGAGTATAACAAAACATTCACTTATCCGGGCTTACAGTAAAACATGTATACAAATCCTAAAGAGGTCGAAATAAAACAGAATAACCCTGAAGAAGTATGGAAGTATGCAATTTCCCACAAATTTAGCTTCTCAAGATTTTTCTTAATCTTCAGTTGATGATTTCGATCACACAAAAGCAATAATCCACACTTGGAAATTAATATCGATGTAGACGAGCAAAAGGAGAAAATTCATTCCCCGGCTCGAATAACCCATTCTTAGAAACGCCAGAAAGCGCAGTAATCTGCACTCACCTGCTGTAAAGTTCGTGTATGACAACGAACTTGTAGTTCTAACGACTTTATTTCATCGGACGCGTTCTGCAGCAACTGCTCTTTCTGCGAATACAGTCCAGCAATTTTGAAACGGGTATGTTCGATATCGTTGTTGGCTTTGCCCAATTCAGACTGCAATTCATCTCTTTTGGACAGCAACGATGCTTCTTCTTCTAGTAAACGAAATTCAAAGTCTTCAAAGCTCTGTAAAACCAGCAAGATGAATGTGAGAATACTCGATTTTATATCATACATTGTAATACATGTGGTAAAAAGAAGATTTAAAAAAACAACAAAAAAACCGTAGGACTGGCAAGTAAGCAGCCGAAGATGTTCACGTTAAGTTAAACTTCATAGAACACGTACCCATACAAATTGTGCGACCCAAGAAAAAATTAGGCAGTGTCGTTTATGGGGAGATGACCGACGGTACTAATCGATAAGATCAATTATACAGATGTTTCAATATTTTCAAATTTAGAGTGACAATTTTTATTATTTTTTATTCTATCTTAATCACCCCTAAAAACAGGTTCTTTCACCCTTCAAACATTATTCATTTACGATTTTTTGATGGTGGTATGGAGTAATTTGTGATCCATCATCTAATTACTGATAAATTCAATACCTAATACATACTTAATTGTTATCCTTTTCTCTCACCCTCCATGATATAATGCGCGTCCGACTCTCATGAGTAAAGCATAAAATAAAAATAATAAATTATGAACACGGCAACAGCACGTACTTTGGTCTCTTCCTCTAGAATCTCACGACTTTTTCCAATAGACTCGATTATAGAAGCCTTATCAGTTTCATTCTTAATGCACGATAAATTAGACTGCAACCTAGAACACAAAAGAAACTAGAAAATTATCCGAGAATAATAATTAATAAATTAAACAGCATATGTCTTGAGTTGATTAGAAGAAATAATTAATGCAAACTATCGACACCTTCGCATATACATTTCACAGGTGATTTGTATGCAGAAATGGTAGCACGTTATGAAGAATGATGTATCTCCTAATTTGCAATGTATGTACGCACTACGGAAAACCAATGCGCATTTACGATGGTAAGGTAAATTAGTAGCATAGTTATAAAAGATATGGGCGGAGACATGGAGAGTATTTTCACGAACAGATAATGGAAAGCGTGACAAAAAAAGTCATATCATCATCTCTTCAAATTCGATTTTGCCACTCCAGTCTTCCATTTTTAATAATTGCAAATTCATAAGTAAGTCGACATAAGCTTGTCACAAATTTCACATAATTTACACGTTTCGACGAATATTATCGAGATGTAGGGTCATTAACAATATTACGGTTACATAAGATATACGTACACATTCACAATGTTTTGCTGTTCGTTGACCACTTTCTTGTTGTGATCTTGTCGTTCAGTCTGTTGCTTGGAGCATAATTCTATTTGCTTTTCACATTGATTGATTTTCTCGTGAATAGTATTCACGACTTCTTCTTCAGACTTAAGCTTCTCATTTTCCGATTTCAGTTCACCTTCTAAGAGCGCTTTCTCCATTTCCAACTGAAAATCATGTCATAATAATAATCAATAATCGAAGAATAGTAAAAACTGTAACGGTGCAGGGCATTAGGATCAAGCGAGAATCAAATCTTCGGAATGGCAGAACTCATTTTTAACTGTCGAAAAATACGCAATGAGTGCTTCACATTTCAAGTTTTTGCCATTGTTTTCCAACCCCGAATAAGAAAAAATTTGACAATGAAAACTGAGAGTCTAAAAAGTACTATTTTATCAACTACCGAGCGATACAGGTTCACTGACATCTTTCTCTCCAGCTACGCAATCAAATAGCTAATAAATTCAAACAGAAAATCAGCGAATTATAATAACCACACTTATTCAAACCAGAAGTTCAAAACTTCATCTCAAGATAAGGCATATTTTCTCTTGATCCACTGCCGTGACCTTCATTGAGGAGTTGATTTCCAAAGCCATCTAACCTACGTCTTTTTTCCCCAGAAATTCAAAACAACTTCTATTCCCGGAAGGGAACATGAAAAATTATCTTCAATTTGAATGCGTAGAATATCCAGTTCAAGGGACAATGGAGACATTGACAGTCCTATTCGATAGTTGGGACTTAAGCCTAAGTTGCATATGTTAGCAGCACTATCAGTATGTTCATTGTAATCTTATCACTTTAGGGTGAATAGATCGGAACAGATCACCCCAAACGGATAAGAATACACAGACAACGTTTGCCTATGGTAGCGCTACCTAGGTGAGGGTTAAACCCCAATGTACAGACACTGACTGTGGGTACAGGTTACACTTTATTCCACAGGCTACCAGAGGGCGCCTCTAGTCAAAATTTGATGGATATGGATATAGAAGGCTCCAAAGGTTCTCCAAACAACTCTAACAAACTAAGCTCGCCATTCGAGTCGTGGTACCTACTTCTCTAATAATCTCGTCTTTCTGTTGCTGTATATCCAGCAGCTTGGTCTTCACTTTATTGATGGCATCCAGTAACCGCGACTGCTCACTTTGCAGTTTCTTCAGTTCGCATTTCTTCATGCTAAACCGCTGCCGCCTCAACACGCTGTCGATCTCCTCCAACGGCAGAATGAACTTCGACTCCTTGTCCTTGCGCGGCACTTCCTCAAGCGGTAAAATGAACCTGCCCTTCTTCAAACTCTTCATCGCATTCCCGATTTTGGGCGAACCGCTCGCGGTCGACGCGTCTTTGATAATCTCGTTTAGCTCTGAAACCAATCCGCTCAGTTTATCGATGCCGTCGCTCCGACTCGACGAGTTCTGGTCGTCGCATTGCGACAACGTCTGGCTCTTCGACATTGAATACTCGTTGCTAGAAAAGTTACTCGAAAACTGATATTTCGACCTATCGACGCCGTTCGTGTCGAAGTTTATCAACGAAGTGGACATTACGTTGACCGACTGTTCGCATTCGTTACTATTTTTCGCCGACAGCGATTCGTGGTAACTGTGAGACATCGCGTCCACGTGATTCGAACTACCCGTTTTCGACACGGACGCCGGGTCAATGCCCAGGAATTCGTACTTCCGCAGGATTTTGTTGTCCAGCGTAGACGAACACGAAGACGTGTGGTCGGGCATCGACGGGTCCTTCGCGAATCCATTCACTACGGGCGATGGCAAACCGTCAGACTTCTCGACGCTGTTCTGACGACTGTGATCACTCGACTTGGACCGCTGACGTGTGATCGAGTTCGACTGGCACCCATTGTTGGCCCCTCTAGTGCTCGGAGACGAGTTGGCTGATTCGTAATCGTTCAGTATCACCAATCGGTTCTCGAGGATTTCGAACGGATAATCTTTTCTGCAAGTGTAACAAACGTTCAGGAATTAGTAACGGTACTAGACTCGCAGTTTTACGAATAAATGACAAGAATCCGAACATGATAATGGAAAAAGGCCTCAATTACAAAACGTAGTTTCATTCCGAAGATTGGCGGCGTACTATTGAATAAGAAAATCACGGTCTGAATGAATATTACAGTGTTGGGAAGGACCAGGGTCGAATTTTGTATATGCGCAACCTCGAGCAATTTATAACTGATGTTAAATAGCCCGTTGTCTTCTGACGTCATATGACATCAATATGGCTAAACAATGTTGCCTTATACATATACAAATCCGCAGTATATGTTATAAGTTTATCACTGAGAAATTCCTTAGCCAAAGGCAACGTAGATTTCTGCTTATTGCGTCACAAGGAAAAAGGTGTATTTGGTTCATATAATGTACGAGTAGATGCTTCTTACGACCATTAAAATTTCAATGGAAGAAATTAGTGCTAATGCAAGGAGTCGTCATTTGAACCCTGCACTGATTTTTCCAGAAAGTTATAAGACTAAAGAAAAAATGACTTTCAGGATCTTGGACTGGCAGAACTATTAATTTATGCAAAATATTACGGTGGACTTGATAAACATAAGAAATTCGACGGGTGGCTTCTGAACAGTGTAAGCCAATTTTATAGCCGCAGTCATTCCGTCAGCAAATTTGAATCTATAATCGTGTGCAAAACAGTCACAATCAAGAGTATAGATCGTGGCTAGCTCAATATAACCCAAGAAATTATTTTACACCATCTTCAAAGCTTTTTAGATTCTCTATAAGAAAAAAAATGTCTTATTCCCTGAATTTCTGCTTAGCACTGCACTGTCTCAATTCCAAATTAGAAAGTATGGCTCATAGTTTACAAAATTTTCAAGAAATGCACAATACATAGAATAAACATAAGACTTCCATAGCAGATGAATTCTCTTGCAATCAATTCACTACTTGATAGTATTTCAAGAATTAAGTTGTCACTAATTTCGAAGAAGAGATTATGGGGACATATTTAAATCCGTTAAAATATAGCAGACAGGTAGAAAATCATGAATTGCTTTATAATAAGGCGTGGCGTCATTCATTTTGCAAATTTTTACAATACCAGAATAAATTAAAAAAAAAAAATCGCTTTATAAAACCATCTAGTTTCCCAATCTTAGAATAGCAAAGTGCGGTTTTCATTGTGACATGTCTGACCTCAAACTCTTAACCTTAAGATGCTTCTTTTCGGAATTTTGAAGATGACTACTATCTACCTAATTTAGGATCCTACATGTAGTGAAGTGACCTCAGAAGTATGAATTGCATGACGTGAAAAGTACTTTTTTCAAGACCCGGGAACGCCATTTCCTTCACCTGAATAATGTTTTCGGACAGTGGAAAAATTCATTTAATTTGCCATAAATTAAGAAACTTTACAAAGTAGAAATTTCAGTCAGTTAAAAATTCACTTATAGCACAATATTCGTGTTTTTGGTAATGCCAACGAATGAATTATTGTCTTTAGAAATGTACTGAGAGCATTCCGGGGGCATTTTTTCTATGCATTTACTGCATATTAAATCCTGAATCGGGTGATTCAAATTGAAGTACCTCTACACCCAGTGACAAATAAATAACACCTGGTACAAAATTCGACGAAATTTCAGTTTTCGGTGGATATGCGCAAACTTCAAGTACGTCGTACAGGAACATTCAGTGTATACATACATTAAGTTATATGGCCTCTATAGCCTAATGTTTTCCATACGAGACGGGTTTGAAAAAATAACCCATAGTTGGGTGATTACCTGGACCAACTTAAAAACGGAGGGAGAAAATGGGATGGCTGACATTTCCTTCTTTTCTCCTTCCTTAGGAAAATCAATTTACAACTAAGTCCCTCCTTCTGGGGAAAAAAACAAACATTCTGGGGATTCAAACCTCCTCTCCCCCTCTTACCCACACAGAAATATAATTTTGCCTCCGCATCTGGACAAACTATCTTAACGTGAAAGTTGCAACAACAGGGTGGCCACTGAAACAGAATATCCCCATTTCTTGCCATTTTCGTTCCTTTTTTCCTTTCTCCAGTTCGGCAATAAGTCTGCAAAAAAGTCGGGCGCGCCTCAGACGTAATTTATTATAAAAACAAAAATGCTGATGGAGAAAAATCGCCTCCCAATCACCTCTATTTTAACAGAAACAAAGGAAAAAGGACTGAACAGTTGGTGCACTTTATATTATTAAAGATAATTTTCCTTCCATTGATCCCCTTTTTAATTTTAAAAATGACAAAAATGGAAAGGGTAAGAAAAAAAGTGAAATTTTCCATTTTTCTGACCGTCCAAGATAAAATCTTGCTATTTTTTTGCTTTCTTGCTCAATTTTTCAAATTCTTGCTCTTTTCTGTCTTTTCTTGCCCAGTAGATACCCTGAACAAGGAGAAAGGCCCAATGTCAACACAAGAAACTGCTCTTCCAACGATATCTACACTCTCATGATGGCTCACATCAAACTCACTAACTGCCTGCATAATGCCCTGCAACTAAGATCTGAAACACCACAAAAACATCTTTGGCCTAACTTCATAGTTTTGTAGGCCGAAAAGAAGTCAATTTTTCGATGGTATTTCTCTGTAACTCTCATATCATCATTTTTACTTTTTCCTCGTCAACCTCCAAATAAATTCATTTTTAATATTCTTCAGCTTCAGGTTATGCGACAATGCTTTGGAAATCAGAAAATTTCCAAGCATTTCATATTCATCCTAACCTCAAAACTGAAGTTGGAAACGAATTCAGGGGATGGGAGAACTCGATGACAGAAATTCCACAAAATATGTATTACAAAAAAGTTCAGACTTTCTAAAGGCATAGTAGGCATGTGGTTATAGCAGCAAATTCCATTCCGAATTTGCAACAAAATTCATTTTTACTATTCTTGAAGGGGGACAAAGAACAACAGGGTTCATAGAAAAGGCGGCAAATCTACACACGTACTCCTGTATACGATCTAATGATAAATCCGAGCCCAGTTACAACGCGGTCATCACCTCTCAGATTTTAGGGATCGTCAACATATACCGAATTATTCTGACCTTATTTCAGCTCACAAATAGTTTCTAAATTGTGATCTTTGGGTACGTGGTCAGGGGGTACTTCTTCAGACTATCCAGAATGGGTAAGTAAATTAAGAAACGTTGCGAAGAAACGCCATTGCGAATTCGTCACGTTCACTCATTGAACAGTGTAAAAATAACTTTCCAAGCGTGGAACTTGGAAGATTGTCGAGTGCATTCCGAATAAAAAGCTTAGTCAGCAAAGTGCTTCAATGTTTCGTTCTGTTCATCCAGGACCCCGCGCAAAGAAATCGAATTTTTTTGCTGGGGCCCTTTATGAGTAAAAAGTAGTCCAATAGTTTTGGTGTTCCACCAAGTCTCAAAAAAAGTTAGCAGACGATTTAGTTGGGATCTATTATTTTCAGAAAAGGTCTGACTATGGTAATCTGGCTCCACAAGGATATAAGCCTTCTATTATTTTGGTTTTCTAGTAGTCGGGCGGCTAGTAGTCAACAAATGTCCTTTATGCTATACTACTAAATCTATCTCTGTAAGGAATATTTCAGCGGTGGAGGTTCAAATCAGATGTATAACTCTTTGGATTCCACCTCTTCTCTCAAGTGGATATTTTTAGTCTTCATCCAACAAAGATCAAAAAATTGTCAAGTTGCGCTAAAAGCTACTACGTACTCCGTGAAAATCGTATATTTACCTCGTCACTTTGGGTGACGCTACCGTCTTGATGCGGGTTCTAGGACTACTGTGATAAATTACGGGTTTCTCGCCGTTCACAATTCCGTTTTCACCATTGGACGCGGACATGTCTCTGCAAACAGAACAAAAACGACTTGTACAATGCCCACAAACAGAATATGTCAATAATACTTGAACGAGTTCCACTGTCACACTGCTGTCTCACAGTCAAGGGTTTGAACTTCGTTCCGGATTAACACTGGCTTACATCGGACCTGTTGGTTCTTCTCAGTTCCAAGCCAATATTAATTCAGTAAACCTTGCGGACGGTAGGTACAGTTTTCACTGGAATATGCTCATCAAAGAGAAGCATGAAAAATACCCTCTCCTTCTCCACCGACACCAGAAAATACGAAAATATCGAGTGATTACAGGGTGTCTACCGAATACAAATTTGTGAAATTCATCACATTTTTATGACCTTTCCTTGATTTTTTTCATGGGCTCACAATACTTATATTAGACGTCCTAAATTGAAAAAATAAGAACGAATTTTGACATTTCAGTGGCACATGTTCAATTTCTTCCTTCGCTAATATTTTGGAGTTCATATTTAAACAGGAAGATAATAAAATAATAAATTTAAGAAAATGTACATTAAAAATTCATCCACAAAACCACGCACACAACAGGCTGGCTCATGTCACTACCGTACCAACCATGTCAAATACACGCTGTCACTTATCACGAATCAATTTTAAAGATAAATAATCAACAGTTAGACACGCTGTGCTGCTGCCTAAGCTCTGTCTTTTTTAATTTTTTCTTTTTTTCAAAAGAACTGGGAGAGAATTTATGATTTTTGTGAAAAACCAAATTAAATATAAGTACAATTGAATTCACGACTTCCACAACCACTGACTTCAGTTCATGACTCTTTCATGACTGGTAGACACCCTGGCATCAACAGTGATTTCTGATAATTTCCAACGCAACTAGTCGTAACAGAACACAACCAAATGTAATATTACTTACGACTTATCAAACGTAAATATCAATCCATTTTTCGGCGAATCCGGCGTTTTCGCGAGAGGCGATAATGACTGTTTATCTCTAGACAGAGAACCATTCGTTTTGATTCTAAAAAGAAATGAAGAAAAAACGAAAATAAATTAGCGGCGATACAGTACAGAAAAGTTAAATACAAATTACAGAGAAAAGTGAAATACTCTAATGCACGCTGCCGCCACGACATTCCACAAATGATTACGAAGCGCGAGTACGAAATTTCCAAATCAGGTTTATGTCACTGATACACACTGTGCTGCCTCGTTACTATATAGATATACACTATACCACTTCCTATATAGTATGAAAACATTGAACTCAGGAACGTCAATCACGAAAAAATTCCACCGAGTGTCGAGTAATCGGATAATGAATCACTTCAAGTGGTACGTACTTGACACTGACCTACTGTGTTCGGATATGGGACACTTTTTCGGCATTCTGAACTTACGTTTACCATTTCGCCCGAGCCGCTCAAATCGTAAACACAACTCGTGTTAGAAGAGTCGTTTCATAACATTTTGCCGCCAGTATAAAATGCTTCCGGTTATTGCAGTACAATAACACATTTTACTAAATACTTGTCAGCACTAGTACATTGTTATCCAACAGAATTTCAAAGGAATTTGCAAATTTGCCCGATTGACAGTAATCCCAATAGTCCCCAGAAACCACTTGCCACTCTCCAGGCCATATTATAAAAAACTTGCGTAATGATGCTACACGTGCAAGTAGTACCATACACTAAATCAATGAAGTGCTGACAGTATACTGTATACCAGTCTGAAACTCTGTGATTAGCAATCCAGGTGAAACAGTAGACGTAGATACATCGAGCAGATATCAAACAGCCACATGAGAAAAAAGAGCATTGCACAAAGTCGATGCCAAATCGCAGTTCCTGGACGCCGATCAACCATGGTGATCATTCACGACGCCAGAAGGTGAAGGATAAGAAAGAGGGACACACGACAGAAATGGCACTGTGCAACTGAGTGGTTCAGAACAAGAAAAGTCTCACGTACTCAGTTTCTTTCTACGAGTAAAACCTTTGCAACAGAGGTAGCGGCAGACCATGCTAACAGAAATGTGGCTGAGCTACTTCTTGTACTGCACCGCCCAAACTGATGGCACTCTTTGCCGAAGACCCACAGAGTTTTACCAATGTCTCTTTCGCCATCAATGCCCCTCCCCCGTGATTAACGCCAACCGGATACCACATTCCTACATTATATTCTCAAAAATGCAAATTACAATTGGGCAGCACTTCAGAAAATAGCACATAGCTCGCTGGTATAAATATAGAAGTCAGGCTTGCTCTTACAATTTTACACGTGTACGTGGGCTAGGTCCCGTCATTTCCGTGATTAGCCCTCTATCCTACCCACCCTACGCCGATGGTTATTCTCCGAGCTTAGCCACCTACTGTCAGCCGCTCCCGGGAACCACTTGACATACCAACAATAACTTCAGATGATTACTTCGCTTCTTGCGAAACAAGCAAGCAAGCAAACAAACAATGAAACAGAAAACTCGAGTGTTTATTCTCGAAAGCCAAACTGATTAACACGAGCGGGCAGAGAGGACGTAATAATCGCTACAACGGCGGCTTCAAACAATTCCGTATACTCGATACGCCTTACAACATTTCACATAACGTTTGTTCTGCATGCGGAGGAGACACCCAGTGCTGAAAAAGTCAAAACGTCCACTCACCGAACTTGAGGTTTGTTGAAGCGATCGTACTGCGACTGTTTCTCGTAGTCAGCACACGCGGTTAGAATCTCCTCCAAACGAAGCCGCTCCACTCTTTCTCGTTCCTGCTCCAGGATGCGATTCTGATGCGCCTGCACAGGAAACCAGAAAAACAAATCTCAAATACGTACATCGGCCAAAAATACTCTCAACAGAAATGAGTCCAAGTATATGTTGTTCACCGATCATGCATATACGAATAGAAAAACAAATCAACAAACAGTCGGTACATTTTTTTCAGAGTTAAAACGCAAACTGAAATAACGCCGCCGTACGTGTAAATAAACACGAAATAAAACTAGTCCACTTTTGACTTTGAAAAAAAAAAAAAAACACCTTCGCCACTT
This sequence comes from Acanthococcus lagerstroemiae, assembly GCA_031841125.1. Lineage (NCBI taxonomy): Eukaryota > Metazoa > Arthropoda > Insecta > Hemiptera > Eriococcidae > Acanthococcus > Acanthococcus lagerstroemiae. Next base: position 32,605,979 of record CM063108.1, on the reverse strand, counting down.
TCGTTCTTTGTCGTTATTGCCTTCTAATACGTAAACAAATTCTTTAAGTCTATGAAATAAATCTGGTATTTACAAATTAGATGCCGTATAACTACACACAAGCACATACCAAAAAAACAAAATCATAAGGATTCGGCGTCTACAGACACACATTGGGACGGTGGAACTGCGATGTACCTACTTGAAAACGAGATCACAGAAACACGCTTATCAAGCCCTTGAAAAGTAATATTATCTGAGTGCTGAATTTTATGACGCCAAATCCAGTCGAGGGGAAAAGAAGCAGCTTCTCAAACAACGACTTGCGAAATTCATTTAATCACGAATCTCTATTTCACTGCTGTTCTTATTGACAATCATGGCGCATCCAAGGGGGCTAGAAGACTACAGCCTCCCCTCAAGAATTCGAAATTTTTTCAAAATTCATTCATGAAAATAGGCAAATATCAAATCAGGTAGGTACCAAATCGAGTTTTTACCCCTACCCAAGTTTTTTCTCTCAATTCTAAACCCCATCAAAAAAAAGTTCTGGTTGCGCCTCTTTTGATAATACAGGGTGTTCCAGCTAATTATGCCTCAGTACAACATCGAAAGGATAACAAAGACTTACTAAACTTATCTGCCTACCTTTGATATTGACAAGGCTACATCAATCTTATGATTTTATTAATAAAATTTTAGTATAATTTTTGGAGTGCACAACTTTCAATTTTTGTAGTCCCTTTAATTCTTAAGATACGCAACGGGGAATAATTTTTGTTTCATTTTCAGTTTACTATTTACTGCCACTCTTCAAAATAGATTGCAATGAGTTTGTCACGAAAAATCTTAAAATCGTGTTATCACTCCTTGTGACTTGATAAGACTGTTTTAGACTCAAGTTTCTTTAGAAATCAGGTTCAGATTCATTAAGACTCCAGGCTACACTGAAAGCAATTTTACGGTAAAATGTACTCGAATTCTGGCTAGCCTCTGACGTTTGGCGGTTTCAAGCATTTTACAAGGAAACTTGCCTAGTCATCAGGTATATAGTCAAAGTGAGTGAGCGTTAGGTTTGGCATTTTCTTGATGATCGGGCTACTCAGTGTGAGTAGTATTAGGAAAAAGTTCGATGAAAGATGCTCAAGTTTGATATATCGCAGGGAGCAGAGATGCCTTGCATGATAAAAAATACGTCAGAGACACGTAATGTAACATTTCATATGCTTTGAACCCAATCAAAAAAATTTCCATGGTAATTTCTATTTATAAAACGGCTACAAGTTGCAGCAACGATCAAGATCAATGAGCACATGACTGGAAGAAGAAAAAAAAATTTCCAGGGAAATGTCAACCCCTGAATTCGTGTCGAAGGAGCGTCACGGTTTTCGTTACGTTTTGACATTTTCATGTCTTTATTTTGGCACACACGGGAAAACGTTACGTTTTACGCGTCACATTTGAGGAGGAATGAAATGATCAGTTCCATGGGAATTTATTTTGACATTTTCATGTCTTTACTTTGGCGCATCCCAGCCATAGGTATAACACAAACGGGAAAAACGTTACATTTGAGGACGAATGAAAAGGAGTAACAAAAAGGAATTATCATTTCCAGGGAATTTTATTTTTATTCCAGCCACTGGCCCTTGGTATACGTGAGCGAAAAATCTTACTTTCTTCTCTCAATTATGCTCACTATCAGTGTATTATGACGTAGTAACATGGTGTATCTCACCCTAAATAAAAAAATATCTATGGAAATTTATACTAAAACAACACGGCTGCAGACTGTAGAAATGTCAACCACTGAACTAAAATGCCACCATGAAGAGCTAAGTCATACAGACTGGCTTTGTGTCCGGGGAGCGTGTGGGGTGTATCGCTATAGTCTTGTGCTAGCAATGTGGCTATGATGGCCAACCAGTAGACATACGTTTGAAGTATTTCGCTGAAATTTCGTCGTCGGACAATCCGAGACATTTTTCGTTACGGTCTTTTGCTCAAGTATACCTAGTAGTAAAAGAATATAAAAATGCTAAAATTCGAAATTACCCATAAAATATTAAAACATTTTTTAATTTTTGAATAAAAGTTAACCTAGCAAAATATTATTCTTCAAATATGACCATAAATTATTGCGGCTACCACGACAGAGAAAGACAAATAAATTTCTATCTCCGCTTTCTGCCTATCTCGAAAATTGAAGGAGCTACAAAAACTGAAAGAATAATAATTTCATTCAAATTTTATGATTACAATTTTAAAACTGGTAGAGCCCGTTTAGTATTAAATATTAACAATTTATTTGGTAAATTTCTGTCACCCCTGCAATGTACTTCCCATTGACTACCTTCGAAATAAATTCTGAAATTAAAATGAGTAATCATTAGTCAGACTTGCAATGAGAGTTCGCTCTTTTCAAACTTCAAAGAAGTGTAGTCCCTTCAATTTTTGGTGTAGGTCACATTTGGACGAAACGCTGTTCGTTCCTCTCCCTGAGCACCATCACATCTAACTGGCTCGAAGCTGGAATACCTATGAATAGCGGAATATAGACTTTCAACACACAGAGGTGTTTCTCACTCTTATTTTTATCGAATGTTCAAAGCCTCGTCGGTATATCAAGGTATCTACTAGAATTCAAAAGTTAGAAACAAAAAAATACTTTAAATGGACTTTATCCATTTTTTAGTACCCTCAAAAAATTTCTGCTCGCTTGGATCGCTTACTTTTCTGTTATTTCCCTACTTTACGTTGCATTTCAAACATCATTGCTATTCTTTCTTTCTATTTCATATTCACCAACTATTTAAGTGCTTATTAGCTGATGTCTGTACAATAAATTATGTAATTTTGGCAGCTTTTTCCCAACTATTTAACAGAATAAAAAATTCTCAGATGACTTACGCCGTAAAAAACTATGACTTTAAATGACCTCCTTTCAAAATAGATGACTTTAAATGATTTAGATGACTCAGTGATGGACACGCTGCCACATTACTTTACAGGAAAGAAAAGATTACTATTTTTCTAGAGCCCTTATGTGCAAAACAGTCGCTCAATTTTGGTAGCTCCCTCTTCTCCTCTCTCTGGTAAAGATCACAAGATTTTACTGTAATCCCACACAAGTAAAAAATTCTGACGATTCCAATAAAAATACCCTCAAAAAGATCAGACTCATTTAGTTCAACTTCTGATTGTTCATGCACAAGAAACGTCAGGCGATATTAATCGAGCCCTACATGAAAGAGGCATTCCTGAAGATTTCGTGGCCTCCTGAATAGGCGCATAGTCAGGAGCCAAGTTAGTAACTTCAGCGAATTTTTTAACTGACAGGCCGGCGGCTAAGTGTGGCGGCAATACAAAAGGGTGCAGTGCTGCAATCCTACACGGGTGACTGGGACGTCGCTGAGGGGATCATTTCCACAATAGATAGATAGATAGATAGGACCTCGAAACGTAGAACCTTATTCGTCATAAAATAGTCACAGAGAGAAAAAAATATTATACAACGGTGATTTCTAGAATGAGACACGTGAGTTTCTAGAGTGACCATTCGCAAGAGTTGAGATTCGTCAACATGCTGTTCAAGGGTCGAAGCTCGCTAAGCTTTTTCGGACTAATTAAGGACTTCCCACATTCTGCTAGGACTCATTCAATCGCGTTAAAACTGATCAAGAATCTCCAAGATTCTTTCAAGAACCATCCAAATTTATTATCATTCTTTTGAGATTCATTAAGACTAATACTCTATAAAATGGACTCATCAGCACTCGGCTGCAGGGGCATCGCGAATGTACGTTGAAAAAAAGGCACCCGCGACCTTGTCCCGAAGAAGCTACAACACTGAGTTCTACCCCCCCCCCCTCCCCATCTATCTTCTAGATTTTATTTAACGTCTTTGCAAACAGAATCATCTAAGACCTCACATAAGTATCGCCCCTCCCTGAACACTTAGCGTACTGGCGGGGCAAGACAGGAAGGTATTTCCAGAGCACTATATCCCGGATCACCTCTACTACTCATACTAATCACGATTACAAAAAAGTTCAGAAATCCAATATTTTCTACCTGTTTCCGCTTCGTTTCCGGATCAAGTTTGCGGAATCCGTTTTCGCTGAAACTACCAACGGAATCGTAACTTCCGGTAGGACTAGACAGTGAAGCGTTCATCTCGAACTTGGAAGCGGACACGCTGCCGTTCGAGAATCGCGGACTAGAAGAGAACAACGGGCTCGACGAGAACGAGCCGTACTCGTTAGTCGGGCTGGAGCACTTTGCATTGAAATACGACGGATTCCGATTGAAGGCCGGACTCGGAGGAACTATTTTCGGCTTCGACAGCGATTCCGAGCTGCTGAACTTGACGCTGTTCTTGTCCTCACCGCTTCCCCGGTTGCCGTCTTTCTTCGCGCTGCTGTTGTTATTTCGATCGCTGACGTAGTCGCCATTCTGCAATTTTTCGTCGTACCCGTTCAAACCACCGCCTCCACCGCCCTCCACTTTATCTTCGTACACGGTCACCGAGTTGTGGTAGAACGAATTCTTCGCATTCGGGGTCGTCGCGTTGCCGGGGTACTTATGACGGCCCAGAACCACCGACGCCGGCGAATTCAGAGTCGAGCTGCCGGGCAAGAACACTTTGGGCGATATGTGCCGGGAGAAGGGCGGCGCCAGCTCGTTGCGACCGGACGGATTTAGCAGGTCTTCGCTGCTAGTGCCGGAGGAGCTGATCTCGCACCACGAGTCCGGCGATTCGTAGCTGCGTCTCGACTCCGAGGAGATCTTGCTCTCGGACACCGACACATCGTCTGCCGTACCGACTGTCAAACAGAAAAACAAAACACGTTAACACAATACTACGACACTTGTTCTGGAAGCATTCTAACGTGAGAAAGAAGTAGTTTAAGGTGTTGGTGGGTGGGTAAATTCCTCCCTCGCAGTCGGTCAACCCAACTGAACCATCCATTTGGTACTGCGGCTCCGACTGCGGAGACGTAGTAATCTACATTTTACGATACACGGAGCCACCTGAGAAAGTCCCCCAACCGTTCAACAAAACATCAGGTCGGGCTGATAGACAGTTCTGACATGAAAGGGTACGAAAAGACTCAGATTTCTCGCGACTATGGCTGTAGTATTTGGTAAAGATACAAATGGGTTTCTGGAATTCAGATCGGAGAAATTAAGAGGTTACGAGATGTTCATTATTCAGTTTAGAAGACTAAGTTCTTGAGACTGATCTCTACACGTACATATTCTTTCATGCATACCTATATAGTTGTCTTTCTGATCGTCCCTGACAGATATGCAAGGCATCTTCAATGACGCCTACCCTCCACCTGGGAACTTTTGGTGTGCGTGGGTAGGTGGAAGGGTGATTCACAAGACGTGAGTAGTGAATATAATGTGAAGGAGAAGAGAAGAGGGTTTCTTCCAAATATTTTCACCCGGGAACTATGAAAACAAGTAAGACCAACTGAGGATCTCTTATCGCAGTCTGTTTCAGTAGATGAAGGAAAATCAAAGCACAGGCCTGTATGACTATTACGTTTTCGAATTCTTTTTAGTTCACGTGGTTTCGTTTAGATTTGGTTGGGTTTATTCAATTCAAATAAGGCTTTATTTTTCATTGATAAAGATATTTAAAGAAATAGATGCTTCTCTTCTGGAAGACCAACTGGCCTGAATTGAAAGAGGATCATTACTATTTCAAACCGCAGGAGTTATTATGCACATGTATAATTTATATCTAGTTTAGTACGAGTAATGGCGAGATGTCCGAGGGGGAAATTTTTCCCAAGTTCAACCGGTCACGTTTCCATTTTCAATGTGGCGTCACTTGTGCTCAAACTTCCAGTATGAAAAAGTATCGGAATTCAGGTTGGAAAACGCTCTTCGTTAATAAATCGCAAAGGCATGAAAAAAGTTCCGTTTTTCTTTTTCTTCTTTGTGTATTTTGTGATTTTTTCACCTATCGTTTTTCAGACAATTTTTTTGTTTTTGTGGTCAAACTTCTTGCGGATCTTGACCCCCCGGTGTTTCACATCGGAAAATCTTCTGCGTTGGTTTTTCTTTTCGAGTGGTTCCACAAGTTTCCGATTTCGTCCTCATAATTTGTCAACTATACATTTTTTCCTCTCTCTTTTTTATTAATTAAATAAAATATTCTGTTTCTTACATCACGACTTGTTTTTTCATCGTAGGTCGCCTTAACTCACTACGTGGTACGTCGTTTTACTTATTTTCATGAAATATCAGAGGAACGTTCTCACCGTCCCAGTTCTCTCCGCTGAGTAGGTAATCTTTTCCTCCTTCTTGGTGCTTCATTCAGTACAATAATTAAAACAAAGTTTGGGGTGCTACCGGTAGGAAGAAGAGATGAAGGGTGACGTCTATCAGCTTTAATTTACGTTTCATTTAGACTATGTTTGGTCGTTTTTGACCAAGGTTTGCCTAAGTTAATCTAGCCGAATTTGATTGTTTTCAATGATATTTCACTCAGATTGCGTCTTTATTTTTGTAGGTCATTTGGGTCAAATTTGGCCGCTTTTGGTCGAACTAGGTCGTTTTTGGCCACAGTTAGTCTGACACTATCATAATCAGATTAGGTTTCATTAAGCTTATTCTTGGTCATTTTCAATTAATCATAATCAAATTTTGTCGTTTTAGTGGTTTGTGGTAATTCATAAGAAAGATTCTCAGCCGTTTTCAGTCATCTTGCCTTGAGGTTCGTTTCGATTCTTTTTGCTCAAAAATTTTGTCATTTTGGAGTTTTTTGGTCATTGATGAACAGATTTGGTCGTTTCAGCCATCTTTCATTCAATTTCGCTCCGATTCTATCAGCTCATCTCCGGTAAATTACATCTTCAGAACTGATTTTAGCTAGATTTGATCAGCCATCTTTCAGCTGGAATAGTTTTGATTCTTTTTGGTCATTATGCTTCTTCAGAGAAATTAATTTTGACCAGTATTAGTCAGATATGTTTGCTTCCGTCATATTTTATCTAGGTATTTAGGTAGTTCTCGGTCAAATTTGGTCAGATTCGGTTGTCTTCAATGGTGAACTATTTGTCAGTTTTACACTGCTCATCAGGTTTGGGCTCTTCATCAGATCCAGCGGTCCCTAGGTCATTGTTGGTCGGATTAGTGCGTTTTAATAGAATTACGTCGTTTTCAGTCACATTTCATCGATGTTAGTTTCAGTCCAATTTGGTCGGATTTAGTTGTTTTGGCCGTGTTCAGTCATTTTCCATTCACTTGTATTGTTTCGGCAATTTAGCCGTGTTTGGTTTTGTCTGTTTTAGGTCAGTTTTGATCGTTACTCCGGTTCATTTTTGGAGATTTACTGTCGCTATGGACAGGGAGGTCCTTACAATTGCATTATTAACATCTTCAAAAAGCGTTTTGTATTTGATTTTCTCCAAAGAAAGCGAGTCTCCATTAAAATTATCTTAATATTACGACATTTGAAGAGTCGCTACCCATGAAGAGTGAAGTTTTACACGTAATATTTGTTGGTATCAATCTCCTTTGGTGGGCCCTAAGGAATCAGATCCAAAAACTTACAACAAAATCGAATTTGTTCACTTCGAAAACTCACAAATCAACTCCCAATTCGAATTTGACTTTTTTTACCTCTTCTCTTGTACTGAACTACACTGTGTGAGGGTTCGCGCGGGTTCAGAGAAGTTTTATATTCTGCATCTAAAAGGAGACCTTTTGAAATATCATTAAGCTACGCGGTTTTTGATTTCATAATTTTGTCTTTTGGCAACATTCAACTGTTAAGACAGGTGTGAGGTAAATCTTAATGTAAATTACATGTGGAACTTCACCGTTCAGTAGCGATTTTCAAAACATAATAAAAATCGAAAGTATTCTAGCAAAATCCTTGTGGCGAAGAACAAACGGCGGGAAGTCTCCAAAAATATGCTGACTAGGCCACAATATGACCCACCTCTGATTTTCTTCAAAATTCTTTTTGGTCGTTTTTAGAGAACCTTACTTTCTGTTCTTTCGGCCGTTTTTGGTCAATCTCGGTAGCTCTTGATCGGATTTGGTGATTACCTGTTCACTAGTTTCATTTTAGTCGCCAGGTTTCCGTTGTTCACCAGTTTAGTATTCAGCTGCTTATATCAATTTTAGAACGTCAATTATTTTACATTTGTCTGGTTTTTCGTACTTTTGGTTGTTTTGCACGTATTTGGCGTAGATGGCATTTGTTTATTTTTGGTCGGGTTTCGCTAGCTTCAACTTTAGTTCGTCAGTTTTGTGTTGTTCACCAGCACTGAGCTGTCTGCCATACATAACTAGTTCGCTGTTTTAGGCTGTCCATCAGCAGCCGGCCGTTTGTTTGGGGCTATTTCTCAGTTTTGTGGATTTATGTTGTGGTCTGTTCATTCACTTGGGATCGGTCCCAGTCTCGGGTAATTCTCATCATTTTTAGTCGAATTAGGCCACATGTAGTCACGTAATATTCAGAATGTTCTTCGTCCTTTTCGGTCATTTTGGTCAAAAATGTTTCGTTTCGACCATTATTAATCAGATGGATTATTGTCAGTCACGATTCATTAAGGTTGTTTTCACAGCCAGTTTTGCATGAAGAAGTCCATGGGACAACGAACCCAGAGGGCTCAATTTGAAGAGGCGTCGTTGTCTACAAAATGAGGTTAAGTAAAAGAAACAAGGAAAATTATGCCTAAAAAGGGAAAGAAAGAAAGGGGAAAAAAACTGATACGATTTTTTCAAAATATTCGAAACATTTTTTCAAACGCTCGTCTTCATACGTCTCCGGTGTTGATTTCACCTAACTCCAAAACCATCTGCAAATTTACAGATGAAAAAAATTTCTCTTTTATCGAAAAGGCTTTCCTTTTTAAATCCTTTTAGGCAGCTCGATAGACACATCCACGATTAGTTTTTCAAAAGGAAGATTTATGGATACAGCCTCCAATACATTCGTTTGGATACTCGAAAGCTGATTCAAAATCCTGTCTCGTAAGAAGCGCAAAATGCAATGGCGAAAAAAAAAAATTAAACATTTCCGTATGTGTGTCACCGCTCGAAGAACACCACTGATGAGGGTCGAAGCCAAGGGAAGAGTAAATAGGGACATTACCATCCCTCGGAAGATTACTGCCCTCCTATTAAAAAAGAAAATCCATTTACTTCCTTCCCCTGACTAAAGTTTGTCTCATACCAAATTTGGTTTACTCTACCGATACAAGAGGCTGGTTACAATCTTCTGACAAAACGCGATACGGAACCATTTCCCGGTATAACAGTAACAACTCCTTTTTATTTATGAAGACTGATTAAGGTGTTGCTTATTTCACAACTTTCCTCAGATCCTTAACCATTACATGAAAATGGGAACCAAAAATCCGACCACCCCCCCTCCCCGCATGAATATTTTAGCTTAATCAAATGTAGAGAACAAGTGGCACAATCCCCCTTTCCCTGTTACTGAAAATAACATGGATTTTTGACTATTTGCACTAATTTTTTTTCTAGGCCTATAGTACTTATTTTAGAGCCGAGGCCCCGGAGTATACGGGGCCATTGTGACGTCGAATGCGCCCATTTCCGAGCACTAGCATCCATCACTTTCTTCCACCATAACCTGTCCCTTCCCACTCTTCCTCACAGTATCCCAAATTCCTTCGTAATCTCGTCCCTCCACCTTATTGGTGGTCTACCCTTTTTTATTTCCCATTCTCTAGGTGACCATTCTTCTGTCACCTTTTTCCATTTGTCTATGCCCCTCACCATATGCCCTGTGAATCCTAATTCTGACTTTTTTATTCTCTCTCCAATATCTTTCGAGCCCGTTCTTTCAAGTATTTCTTTCAGACTTATTCTATCTTTGATGCGTACTACCCTACTATAACCGAGCATCCTAAAGTGTGTTACACTCAAGCTCTCGCATTGTGCCTCAGTCAAAGACCAGGTTTGTGCTCCGTAGGTCAGGGTGAGTATCACACATTGGTCCAAGTATTTTTATTTTTTCCCTTAGTGGTAAGTTAACCTTTAGCATCGCTCTGTGAGCCCAGAAACTTTTCTAAGCTTTTGCGGTTCTTGCCCTCGGCTCCAGTTTCCTTCTATTTTCAAAAGCTACCATTTGCCCTAAATAATTACATTCCCCCACTTTTTCGATTTCTGTACCCCACCATTAATTTATCCTCCCGAGTATTAATTTAATATCAGCTTGGTTTTTGTTAAGTTCATTGACGAACTCCCTTCTACTTTCGGTATTGAGTTCTTCTGCAATCTCTTGTAACTCCTCTATTTCATTACTTAGCAACACAATATCATCTGCGTATCGTAGGTTATTCAGCCATCAACCATTTATCCTTATCCCTTTTTTCTCTCAGTTTAATCTCCGAAATATCCCCTCCAGTACAGCAATGAATAGGCTGGGAGACAGAGGGTCCCCCAGCTTCACTCCTTTCTGTATTTCAAATTCTTCTCCCACTCTGTCCACCCTTCACGTACGCTATTGTTTTTCCATACATTTCCCTCAGTACTCTCACTATATCTCTTTCCGCTCCTGTTTTTCTATAGCATCCCATACTGCCCAGTGTTCCACTGAATCGAATGCTTTATTGAAATCAATAAACAAGAGACATATTGGCATATTATACGCCCTTGTTTTTTTCCAAAATTTGATAGAGCGTAAAGATATGGTCGACGGTTCAGTAACCTGCTCTAAACCCGGCTTGTTCCACTAGTTGGTTCCAATATAAGGTTTTGTATATTCTTTTTTTTTTTAGTAATTTTCCAAAAATTTGACTTATATTTGAGGATAGACTAATAGGTCTGTAATTATTCAGGTCGTTCTTGTCTCCTCTTTTATACAGCAGAATTATTTCTAATTGATGCATCAGAATTAATGGCCTGTAGTAACGATCAAAATATTCGGACACAGGTGCTCGACACTGGTTTGGATACATTTTAAATATAAAGGTGTTTGACTACACAGTTTGGGTCGACGGCTTCTGGGAGGGGAGAGCTATAAAATAAAGGGAGGGATTAAGAAATGAAATTCGAAACTGGTATTGCGTTTGGGTTTTGAGGTCGCGGATTCCGATTTTGGGTTTATTTTTAGATCAGACCTCCTTAAGTGCCGTGCCATCGGACGGAGTTTTTAAGGTCAAATAATAGTAATTTTTCAATATGTGGATACAAGTTAATGATCATTAAGGACTGACCCACTCTGGTGGGACCTGAAGAGTCGGTCCTCGAAATCTTTAACAGAACAGAGCTCATTGATCTATAAAATCTATAAATGGAATACCATCTCGAAAAATTACTTTTATCCGGCTTTAACCGTCTTTTAGTGGCAACTAAGAGGGTCATATTAAAAAATTGACCCAAAAATCGGCATCAGCGACCTTTAGAACCTAGAAGTCGACACAAAAATAATCAGTCAAGAAAGTCAAAACTCTATGCTATTTCTCCTACGAGGGGATGGGGGTCATGGCACATATTCCCCTCATCCAATTCAGCTGAAATTTTCAGGGGAGGCTTTTCGATTTCTTGACACCCACTTGCATGCAGTTCCCATAGATCTAAGAAAAGTGGCGAAGTAGGGCACGCCCTAATATATAAGAGCTCAGCAAAAGTTCAGTCAAACGGTAGCAGTTCTATTCTCCCACACAAGGATGTTACCTACATCCTACATTGCTACATTTGCCGTACTCAAACCAGCAACGTACGCGAGAGGAAACACAAACTATGAACAAAAATAATGAGAAACACAAATACGTCGTAATTTTATTACACGTGTATTTTCCGAGCCGATGTAAATTAACGAAGTCTTCAATGATAGCGCTATATGTGTTCATTATCGCAGTACTCGTAATTAATTTTCGCGGATCTGCAAAACCCCGAGCTGTTTAATGTTTCCGATGATTTTTAGTCACGATCGGCGTAGGCAGATGGGCACAACTACACCGAGTGCTCCTTTTTCCCCCTAGTTACTTATTATTAAACGCACACGAATGTAGATGAAAATAGTAAAATTTCCAGTTAGATTAACTCGACTACCTACTTGTTTCTCATCGCTTCGATATTATACGAATGATAAAACCACGATTAATGGGTAAGAGCACGTAACACTATACATACGTTGAAGCAGCAATAATTTTGACTAACGTATTTACTCTTTTCTTCGGAAGGTTATCGTGACAAAAAAAGAAGAAATGAATTTAATTTTACTGCGTCTTTCTCGTCAGTAAATATGCGGGAAGAGAGACGAAAAAATTTTTATTGAATCAGGATGTGCATATTAGCAATAAGGCGTCTGAACACGGAAATTACACTATCCGTGATGGGTAATAATTTGTTGGCGCGCAAACTTACTTGGACAGAAGGCGTTCGGCATCATAGATACTCGCGTGTTCGGCAGGACACTTTTCATATACCTGGCCTCTTGCGGATGATTAAATCGGAAGAAATTCGACCGGCCCAGACATATCATACATCCTACGACAGAAAGCAGAAGATAAATATTATGCATTAATACTTCACATATCACAATATAAATCTCACCATCATATAATTAAACACAAAACAATAATAGGTCAGTGGAATACACGCGCCGAATACTTTTGAAAACTTGGTACCACAGGGCGTGGGTAATTCGATGTATAGTGTTGGCGCAAGAACCCCATCATTCCCATTCTTCATCGTAGACCAAGACAGAGAAAGACGAAGGAAACTCTGAGTTGGCACACCGATTTCACGGTGAATAGTCCAAATTAATAAAATCAGTTTTTTTGGTTTGCGGTTAATCACCCGGAATTCATAAGTCTGAGAGAGATTCGGATTAGCAGTAGACCGATGGTGAGAAGACTTTATTTTCTTCTTTTTTTTTGCAAGCTGAACAAAATGTTAGCACCTCCAATAACACAGCCACTCCCACCCAACCCATATTCAGGAAACGCTTCAGTGTGTTCCTGATCATAAGAGTTACTTACGCACAGAAACGAGCCTAGTCATGGCGGCGTGGGGAGATGAGTTACAAACACGTCGAAAATGCAAACTCGGGGTAAAAATTGCTCGTCTGAAAAAAAAAGTTGGGAGGGGGCTCTGCTCGCGCAGAATTCAAAAAATATTCATTTCTTGATCTTTATTCTCTTAAAAGAATTTCTTTTACAGTCGATTATTGGTTCCAGCATACACTTTACCTTGGACTCATGGAAACGACTGTGAGAGTGTCTTCACTCAAAAAAATCTGGTCACAAGATACTTTCTAGACTTTATTACAGAGAATAATTCATTGTTGGGCTCAAACATTTTCACGTCTCGAAAATAATAAAATCCAAATGAAAACCAATTCAGCCTCTCCACCTCATATCTTGCTAAACTGAATTCACAAAAATGATTTCTTTTGAAACCTCGAGGAAAATAATTCCGTGAAATCGTGAAATATATTTTTTTCTCAAGCATTAGAGTCGCAATCAGAGCCTAATGAACTCATGAGCTCAAGGTAAATACGCACCTATCCCCTCCCCTCCCCCCCCCAAAAAAAAAAATCAACAATAATTATAATTTTTTATATTATAATTAAATAATGTATTCATTATATATGAAGGCGTGAGGTTCAAAACATCCTGTGGGCCAATTTTTACAAAAGTGGTTTTGTACATGCAAACTGTTCTAAGAACCGCCGCCCACACAATACTAAACATCCTAAATGCCCATAGGGCCTCAAAGTACTTCTAATTTCAACCCACAGATCGCAGCAGGTACATGTGCCGGCGAGCGATCCATGCAAAACATCCTAACTCCAGCGACAGAAAGCGTTTGTGTTGATGGCACTTCGGATGTAGAATGTGCGCCATGTCAACCCTCATTTTCTCAGCTTATAGGCATAACTGAGCCCCTAAATTTGTACATGGACATATGTATGAAGCTTCAGAGAATTGGCTGAGCACCCATTTTGCCAAACCTACCCCCCTTCACCACAGTTGAAACAGGTTTTTACTTTTCCTGTAATCTTTTGACATTGCTAAATAGGATGTTTTGAAGTTCTCGCCTTCATATACTAAAGGCGAAAAACAGAAATGTATACAGCGGGGCGAGGGGGAGGAGAGGAAAGGTCACTAACACCATACAAAATGTAGGGCATTATTATTACATTATCATTTACATTGTTCACTACGCTCATGATTACTGTTTTGGAGCAGAGAGTTGTTTGAAAATACGAGTCAGAACCAGGAAGCTCATGCACTTGTAAGCTCAGGGACTTACCAACAAGGAGAATCAACCCCCCGCCCTTCAATATTTCGATTACATCCGGGACCAGGGAGCGGTATCTCAAGAGGCCACTTTGGTATGGGTGCATCGCCGTACGTCCCACCAGACATTTAATACAATTCATGTTGTCTGAATTTTCCGCGTGTGAGACCAGTAGGGGATGATACAGAAGTTCGGAGATTTTACGCCTTCTCATGTACACAAAGGTAAGTAAAATATTCATAATCATAATAATTCAGACAAATTGATATATCGTATTCAGAAGGGTAATAAGGTCGGAGGAATACATTCACCTCACAGAATTAAAATAAGTTCCCCTATCAGACGTGATTCTCAATGAATTCAAAGTCATGTATTCATTGGAAATAATCGATTAATCAAAATAAACATCAATTAATTGAGAACTATCGAAAATATCGATCAATTATACTAACCAACCTCTGGGGTTGTGCAAGCAGGAGTGCAACTTAGAAAAAATAGTTTTCAAAACGCCCACTCACTGCATTTTTTTTTTAACTTAGAAACAAAATTCATTACTTCCATTTTTAGTTGATTTTGAACATTTTATCAGGGATCAAAATCGGATACTCGGCTCATAAAATTGACATTCTAATTCAGAAAAATGAGGAGCCTTCTTCCACGTAAAAGTTACTTCAGTATGTTACTATGGAGGTCACGAACCTGAAAAGCCTTAATTTGGCTTCTAGACAATTATTATGCACGTTCTTGTAATGAAGCTGCACTGAATCTGCTTGCTGCACGCCCTGTATATTGACTGGCGTTACCAGCTCCGTGAAAAACAAAAAGCTAGGAACAGGAAACCTTGTAGAAAAACCAGAAAGTTTAAAGTCTAACCAAGTGAAATTTTTGTTCATTGTCTGAAAAATGCACCTACACTACTTGATTCAGGTTCCTCATAAATGCCACGCTTCAATTACGCCAACCCCACAACTTCAAGCCCTACAGACAACCAGTAGAAATCAAAATTAATGAAAGAAATTCACCACATCTAATTTTAAATGGTCCTTTTATAATTCAAATCTTTCTCAGAAGATTCCGTACCGTAACCTCTATAATTATAAATGCAGTAGCAGTTTCAAGAGAAAAGTGGGTGAAAATCCTAATCTACTCCTTCCTTTTCTTCCTTAAAAATGAAAAATTCCATTTCTCAGTTTCTGCACCTATGGCTAGCAGGAGAAATTGAATCTAAGGGATCTTTTGCTTCCTCCATCCCCAATTCATGAGCTCACGATGTATATAGCGATACTTCATTGTATCCTTGAAGGATCTCTAGTCTTCAAGAGATCATTTCCAGAAAAGAGAATTCAGCAAAAGAAATCACATTTCAAACACCTCTTCCTGAAGGATTTTTTTTTTTCCAAAGTCAGAAAAGTTTATTACAGAAACCCGTACAGGCCAGTGTGGCCCTAGTGAGTTTTAATTTAATTTAATGTTATTAGAATTATAATTACGTTCAGGCAGTTGGACTGGCACGATTGAGTTTAATAGTCAATTAATCGCCGACTTGTCACCATAAATCTATAACTGCGGGAGTTCATTACACGACAACCACGGGCATGTTCGAAATTTTAACAAAGCCGACACATAGAGCTGTAAGTGCAGTTCAGCTAAATGAACAGTCCACGCTGCCAGAGCAACAAACGTGAAGACTGAATATTATTTCTGTTAGTTTTGTTCTGTTCACGAGTCGCTCAGAAATTTTGATTTATGTCCAATTTGTTCACGTTATTGTTCTGGTTCTTACCGTTCAACCCAATTTTCCTTTCATACTACTCACGTGTCACTCAAAATTTGTCTAATTTGATTCATTTGCTCCTGTTATTACTACAGCATTCGTTCGGGTTTATAACCGATGCTGTCCCCTTCAAATGGCGGGATAATATTAAGCATTCGCGAATCCAAGAAAAGTAGTCGCCCTCAAGAAAAACTTTCACGAACTGAAGACAGACCGACATTTTCATAATATTGGCGATTGTGGGTTTCATAGTATCGGTATTTTGTACGTTGCATTTGTGAAACTGCTAGTCTATTTTAACGATTTGCAGCGCTCTGTAGAGATCTCGGGTTTACCAATGATAGCTGCCGGTACAGCGCTATTTACCGGTAATGTTGAAATTTCAAAAGTAACTACATTGTTTTTCAAATGAAGGGCTCAAAGCAAGAAGGGATCAAGTTCATTCTCCTCGGTTGGCATTGTCTTAAACTGCAAGCAAATGGAGTCGATCACTTCTGACACTCAGCACTCCATATGAACCCATCAATTTAGATCGTTCCGAATGAAATATTCCAAATGCCAAACATACGAAAATCGCGATTATCAACGGTATATGAAGCCTGGAGTATCGCCGACTGCTACTCCTGTTCCTTCTTTCTAACCAGAATGTGCCAGGGTGACATGTGTAAGTAGGAAAAGAGGGCGCCGAATCTCATTCACTACACAATTTGGCTATCGTACAAATTTAATGGTTGACCAACGCAGAAACCCTGATGTATTTCCAATTTTATGCCCGAACAACAGGAGGATACAAGTCCTTCAATCTGGCCAAGACACTATCATATCGACTATAGCGATTCTTCGGAGGACACTTCACCTCTCGGTACACTGTCGGAAGCGGCGTAATTTCAGTTAGTATTCGACAGCTACCCAGACTGGAAAAGCTAGTGATATTCGAACACCCCCACTAATATCCTAGCGAACACACCGACTCCAGTATCAATTGAGGTGGAATCACAGCGCGTCCCGAAACCCCTGCCAGTTCACACGAACAAGGTGTTACAATCGCAGGGCGTACTGTCACCAGATCAGAAAGATTGGTACTCGTGACAGCTTACTCAACGTCGTGAAACACATGGCTAGTATGTGAACTGTGGCTGCATACTCTTCGGCACAGAGGAGGAAAACTCTAATGTAACAAAACCGTGGGGAAAGCAACGGCAAACCAACTCGACTAATCTGCCCAGGAGAGTCGCGCATCAGAAACCGCGACCGGCATCGGATACGGCGCCTGAAGAAGACTACAGCCAAGTTTCTCAATGAACTCGCTATGGGCACGGCATTAGGTACAAGACTCTGCCTCAGAGGCCGCATCGCGTATTCCACATTCATTGAATACGCGCAATGACCGCGGAGAGAATACAAGATTTCGGCAGTATTCTAACACACGACTGACTCATAGAATCGTAATCAGCCAAGATGGTATCTGTGTATACACCAAAGGGCATGCACGGAGGCATTATAATGAAATTGTACATACAGATACGTCATACCTACACAACTCACCTTGGGTTAGTCTGGTTGGTTGACTGACCTTCAATCCATCCACCTGTACCGGAACGTTTTCGCCATTTGGATGCACGATCACGATTTTATCGTTATTCTCGATCCAACAATGTATCTCCTCGACTCCGGTACCATAGATGAGTATATCCGCCGACGGGCTGCTGCCGACGCTGACACGTCCTGAAACGAAAAATAAAACAGTTTCATCGGTCGCGAATAACAACGATAACGTGCGGTCGGGACATAGGCAAACGTCTCGGAATGCCGTGCAGATTAATTCATCAGTTTACGACGTCATCGCACATCGATCAGTGAAAGTGAAAAATGGGAATATAACTGACGGGAGTTTCGCAAGGATAATAGAAGTATTTTGCCAAGGGAGATTCCCCTGGCCGACCGCCACAGACATCCAGGGTTCGTAACACTCGACGGTTGCCTCGTATCGGTGGGTTTTAGAGTACTGCATTCATGATTAGCTTCTGACCGCAGAGCTGAGGTCCAAAATATGTGTCGAAAAAGTTACAAGAAACACACCGAGAAGAAGCAGTCCGATCAGCAACATTTACAACCCTAATCCAATTCTGCGTGAAAGTACATATGTCAACAGGTTGACACCATATCAGCAAGACACCTCAATGGTACAGCGAGACGTCTTAGAAAAATACCTAAACACGCATTTATTTTAGATATATCTTCTTAGGTATTGTTCGATGCTGGTTACAATGCTCCGGTGGGAAAGTCTCGATTTAATGGCGCCAAGATTCGTCCAGGTAGAACCGCGCGTCAATGCTTCTATCACGGTTTACAGTCTCCTCAGCACTCGACTGTTATTTGGTACAGAATGCAACCGTTTTTAACTCAATCGTCCCAGCCTCATATCGGAAAGCAATACAAAGCCACCAGCAAGCATTTTCGCGACTCTCCAACCCTCAGGTGAGATACACACCCGCGTCTTCCCAGCCTAACGGATTTCAAAATTCCACCATTTACGAGGTACGTGTCGCATCTTTCGACATAACAACCTCGCCCCTCGCATGAGGCAGGCTCAGCCTTTTATTTTCACATATTATCGTTCAAGATTTGAAAAAATACTTGTTTCAGTGTCAGTCGTACGGCTTAAGCCGTACAGACATAATCGCGGCATCATAGAAGTGTTGGCGGCGATTGCATCGAAACACGCTAAAGCGGTTTAAAAGGTGTGAAATTTTACGTCTAGGTCACACGAAACGCGAATATTACGTCGACATGCGAACAGGCCACCAACAAGGTGTAAGCTACTGAGCCATGCCAGGGTATTTCGGTAACAAGCGACAACTTAAGTGATATTTCTGATAACTGAATTATACATATTATTATGCGATTCATGTTCAGTTTCTGGTAAGCAGTCGGGGATAGAGGGCACAATTCGAAACGATATCGTGCAAAAAATGCGTTAAAGGTTGTCATTCAATCCCAGAAACTCGCGGATGTTTGTGCACCTCTACTTGGCGATTTATAAGAGGAGGCCGAACGAAACGACAAATATAAATGTTAATCGGTAACAAGAAAAATGCAATAATAAATTCGACGAAGGTGTGGAATGAATATAACTGTCGTAAAGAAAAATTCAAAACATTTTTCAACTTCTTATTTTACAACAGCTGTACTTTACATACTAGCAAGGTCATAATTAGATCGACAGGAAAAGAGTATAGGTCAGTTTGAAGGCACAACAAAGTCTCTGTATACTGAGAACTTGACCTCACACTCTTCCTCCTTGCATCCCGCAGGGAAAAATTCTCGGTATCTTAGCTAATGTGCCTGTGGATAAACAAGCACAGGTAGACAGACAAACAAACAAACAGATAGATAAATAGAGATAGACAGAAAGAAAGAGAAAAAGAAAGGAAAAAAGAAAAAAAGAATGAAAGAAAAATAGAACGGGCAGAACAGACAGATAGACAGACAAACAGCCAGAAATGTAAAAAATCAGACAGAAATACCGGCAAATGGGGTGAAAATGAACAGCTTTTGACATTTTGGTAGGATATCTCACCCATTTTTGAAGGTAAACATGCCATCCAGGTCTTGCTGTAAGCATTGGACCTTCAAGAACATTATTGGCTGAGGAAAGAAAATTCACTACCGAGTACACTTTTTTAAAAATCTTAAAGTTTGTTCGCCTTCACGAAGATGAATTTACGTGTTTTCACAAGGTACTTCTCTCTGAACTCTGAAGTCGTAAGGATAGAGGTGAACAAATTTTAGTGTTAAAAAAGAATCGCGAAAATGTTGGTGAAAAGCTAGAAGAAACGATCTATTTAGTAGGTAATAATGACTGCACTACACAACATCATAAAAAATAATATGGGTGAGATTATATAATTTAAGCTATATTTTGAATGCTGAATATGATGGCATTTTAACCATTTTTCTCTAGAACCTCTTGGTTTCCGTATTCAAAATGAAACTTTTATCAAAATTTTCATTTTTTATTCCTTTTTGCCCTCCACAAGTAACTACACTGACTGATAACAATACTGAACGCCCACGGTTGTTTAATCAGTGGTACCATCTTGATCTCGCACCGAAGATAGGAGATAGGGGGGGATGAACTCTAATCAAAGAATTAACATCGGCATTAAATTCCTCGTTGAAAATACACACAGAATCATATATTCTCACGCTATTGTTTTTTTAAAAAACTCAAATTGTTGTGTAGAGTTATTATTCCAAATGATATCATTAAACATCAAATGGTTGAAGGGTAGAAACGAGAACGCTATAGAATCATTAAGAACACAATGAGATGCTTACATGGAACATTCATAACAAATCAGCTACTTAAGTAGAATAAGCCACTGTAATGGAACCCCCGCATGTTCATCTTCACCTCACAGTTTCCAACTTTCACATTATCACTTCTATCTCAGGAAGTGAATAATTTACCGAGCTAAACTAACTTGTGTATGAAGAGGCCAGGGAAGAAAGGAGCTAACTACGTTTTTTACAGTATTCCGTCAAGGTTGGTAACATGTAGCTTTTGAAGAGTAGAATTCGGTGATTTACTCAAATAAGGGAGAAAGTGGCCTATATCACAGCCAAAAACGCATTTGAAGTTATTACATACAGGGAAGAAAGAGGCCATCTCCACCGATAAAGTGGAAGACGGGAGAAATGGAAAAATTTATTGATAGCCCCTTTCTGCCTTGGACTTTTCATATGAAACTAGATAAAATGCTTTACAAAATACATACATTTTGAACAGTCTCCGCGACATTATCATGGAATGCTGGAGTACTTAATTCAAAACGTTAAAAATTAATCGTACAGGAGTTCCGCCTTTTTTTTTATTTTCTTTTTAAAAAAAAGTTTTAATCACACTATGCTGGTTTTGATTGATAACACTTGTTTTACCTTAACAAAAATAAGAAAAGTGCTATGGGAACACTGGTACATTAGTGCATACCCACATTGTGGCGTTATAATCTCACATTTATTCATCTTCACCCCATTAGCCGGTACACAATCACAGATATACTCATGCAGAGCGGCTTGAGAGCCGTGAATGTGATCCCTCCATATTCCAGGACTGAAGCTGGGCTTTTGTTCAGACGGAGGATGGAAACGACCATTATAAACAGTGGTTGCAAGACAAACAATACCAATTCTACCTAATATAAATTGACATTTCACAGGGGGGATGAACTCTTAGGACCCTCTAAAGCTATAGTCCAGCCCTGCCCTCTCTCAATTCATGTTATACCCAGAATTCGGGAAATTCCGATAAACAGCTAGACAAATTAGGAAGACGGAGATTTTTTCATTACATGTCCACGGATATTCGAAATGTTTCAGTCGGTTGAAAAGTCAGGAAATTCAGGGGCTCAGACGAAAAATTTCCGTACTAAAATTTCAGTAAGAGTTCGAAATGTTTATATTCTTTGCGTCGGCACACAATGTTCCAAAGTGACAAAACGCACGCATCTCATACACCCATAAAAAATACAACATATTATTTTTTAACTAATGCGGGTTCCCTGAGTATAAATCTGATTTTCGTTCTCAAATTATTGATTCTGCCCTTAAGTCGAAAAATGCACCCCTGAAATCGACATAAAATAGACACGAATAAAAAATTCAAACGAAGTATCGCAATAGAGATTTCTTAAGTCGCTAATTCTCAAAATCGAATCAGATTTCTGACACGGCTGAGAATTCAGTCCCAAAAACAAATTTCCTCTTCAGCGGCGTAAAACGGACATGACTTGAAAAATCCTCGGGTCAGTGACTTCGAATATCCAATTACAGTTTTACTCCCGGTCGTATTTGAGTTTTAAACTTCAAATTTCAGACTTGAAATATGCAAAATTAATTTGATTAAACAGTCATACCGCGAGATAGACTCCTTTTTGATTGCTAATTTGGTAAGTCGTTTCAATTTTTTTATTCACCTTCTCCCCTTCTCCATTTAAGTTTAACACAAGTCCGGGTGGAACCAATTATTTAATGTTACACCCACTTGACATGAGTGACTGAAAAAAATCATAATTTGATGCTTGGTTCAGTTTTCAAATGTCGGTTAATTTTGTCCAATACAAGGGTGAAATTTGGACCTCGGGACTCAGATCGAGACTAGAACAAAAATCTGATGTGTTAACTAGCATTTCGATGGACAAGAATTAAAACACACCTTTTACGAGAGTACATCATATTTACTATCAAAAAACCAACATCGATTACGAATATCATTTAGAAAAAAATTACCTATCAACGGGCTCAACATTCAACTAGGAAAACGTACAGTTCCAAACAAACCCACAAAAACAATGTTATCAGAGGGTAAATTTAAAGTCAGCCATTTCAAAATATACCTATTTCGAGTCTATTTGATTTTTCATATAAAGTCAATTCTTCGAAGGTGAGACTTGGTTTCTAAGTCTCAAATCTGAGCCGTATCGGGCATTTGATCAATTTTCCAAGGATTAATTTTTACAAAAGTAATTCGAGTGATACATGCATCATTAATACACCTCACAAGCAGAATAAAATCGGATTCGTCCGGATGAAAATATAACACAATGCCAAACATGGTCGAATGCATACAGACAGTCTACTCTGAACAGGGCGACACATTTATTTAACAGGTAAGTAACTCTGAATCCTGAAATCGATATATTCTTTCTAACCCGAAAAAATTTTAAGAATAAGATAACCGGCATGATAAAAACCTCAAACTTTGAAATCTGAATTCGCGTTGTAGTTATGTACTGGTAACAACAATCAGCCACCTTGCGTTGCAGAAAAGGACTGACCTTTGGTGAATCCTGGGGGCAGGGGGGGGAGGGCTGGCAGCAAAATGCATCAACGTATTTAATATTCCAGCTTTACATTTTAGAGTTCTTTTTTTTTTTCTTTTGCTTTGTTTTCTTTTTTATAATGAGATCTAATGAGTTATTTTGTTATATCATGTGATACTCCCTTCTATAATTGGCCGAAAGGCTGCAGAAGAGGAAATAAAATCATTGATCATTTATCATAGTTTTTCTACGACATACTCCCTCGGCTAATCAGGCGGAAAAGTAGAACGTTGACGAATTTCGTAAGATTCGAGACCTTCTTTTCTGCGCATCATGTTTGTCACATTGACACTGAACAAAATCTTGCAGACGAAAAATTTTCTTTTTCTCATCAAATGTCGAGTCAAAATTTTGATAAAGCAAAATTTGACCATTTATGTTGGTCGAAATAGGGAGGGGGTTCTCGTCGCTGCAACATTCAACCTCTTTGCCGACACTCCTATATTGTCCACGGTGGAAGGTATTTTATGGATTGATCACTGACTTGATTCGGTAATGTTTGAGTTGTGACAGCGACCGCTTATTGGCATTAATGATGTCAGTTCCTTAAAAAATGAAACATGCTGTAATTTAGAGGTGAGCAAATGCAGTTTTCACTACCGCTAGAATACAATCCTATCTAGTACAAGCTTCACAGCTCGGGGAGGGGCTGAAACATGTAATTCAAAGGTTTTTTCTTAGGATGCCATAATGTCTAGCGGAAGCTTCACACAGCTCGGGGAGGAGCTTAAATCTCTCTACCCCTTCTGGTTCCACTACTGGAGAGCCAGCATATAGAATATTAATTCTAACTCTGAAGTCTAGCCCTAATAAGAAATGCCTGATCAAAACGTTGGCGTTGGCTCTTTTGGAATTCAAAACTAAATGATCTGCCAGCTGTATCTTGATCTGTTTTCCAATTCTGGAAAATTCTACCTTTTTCTATTTGGGGGTTATCGTGGCAAAATCAACATCCTGCGTGCATTCACAGGTCGACAACTGGGTAACCTTAGCAAAAGTTTCACAGTTTGGACTTTGAAACGTTCAACTCGGTTGTAAGTACTTCTTTTTTCACGCAAGCACCTCGCATGACCACACAGGTGTGCGTACATTATGAATTGTGCTTGAAAAGCTGCGCGTAAAACCGGACGGGAAATAAGCATGCACATCATGTACACACTCATTATCGATGTTTGAATATATCCCGCTTTACGACCCCATCGGCGTGCCTGAATACCACAGCGCCTCAGGCACATATGTAATACTCTTCCTGAATCTTCTTTGTAGATTAAAGACGCGCCGTGTTGCACACAAAAAGCGCGTACATTATCGAGCAATAAAAGTCATCAACTCGTCGACCAACAGAAAATCCATACGCACGTACCAACCAACCAATTGTACTAATTTGCAATAAACACGGACCAGTTTCATACCTTGTGGACCTCTGTACTGTTCAGATATGGGTTCGTACATTCGAGCAGGGTCGATGACACCCAATATCACACCATACAGGCTGACCGGGGTTCGAGAGCTCGCACGTGTATTTTGCGATGGAAAAATACGAAGCCAGGTTTCGGTAAGCCACTAATAATACTGTAAGATCCAACTGATCATCGACCTCGGTCATATGCGATAAGTTGAGCTTGAGCCCAAGAACATTCGTACAATTGCTCGACTCGTTGCTCCAGTGCTCATAGTCAGTGGGACTAATCCTCCTGGAGATCTTCAAAAAAGAAGTTATTGCACTCCAAGTAACAAATTAACACGAAATACTCTTCTTTCGAGTTTTCTCTGCCAATGTCAGAGCCCTCCCCTATGATATCCACTGACTACGGGTCTGCTTCAACGAAACGTGATGGAAAATCGTATCAAATTAGAGAGCTCTGAACGACTCGATCTCTCTTTACTCGTCTTTATCGCAGTAGTGCGAATGTCCACGGCAGGGGGTGGAGATTATATAACAGAAATAAGAATCTTCTACTGACACAATTTGAATTTACGCGACCACGGATTACGTAACCAAGATGTCGATAGCTCGATGTTCTCCGATTTCAATCCAATTTGTAACGCAATTAAATAGGCTTGGGCTCGGTACTTTGGTTAGCCGTTTCGAAAGGGTACGGGTCCATTCACGACGGTCACAGTAAGTTCCCCAGAATCGGAACAGTCAACGATTCTATTCCCTGAAATGCGATCGATGGACTTGCGTCACACAGGGGGTCAAACATCACGACAGAAACGGCAAAAAAAAGAAATAAAAAAAGCTCGTTTTAGTTCTCAGATTTCACTATTTACTACACTATTTGGTGTCTTATGGAGAGGTCTTTGGAAAGACTGTGATGTTGTATTTTCAGAATCTCGGCGTATTCGAATCGCGTACGTTCTACTCGACACCATGTGAGCCAACTTCTATGGGTGCCCGGCGTTTGTGCATCCACGGAGGGCAAAGGGGGAGGACAACGTATTCACGTTACGGTATCCATTTTTTTAACGTGCTCAAAAAATGGGTAGGTCTAAGATGGTCCTTATAAGTGGATTTCAGAATAATTACTGGGCACTCGCATCCTTGTTTTGTTAAAGAGGAAGACTAGTCGTCAAAATATTCCTGAATTTTATAACATTTAAAGGGGTCCCCTGCCGAAGGGTAAAGCTTGCATTCGATTTTTTTAAAAAACGATTACTATCTGGTCTCTCGAAAATTTGTAACTCAAAGCTCATCTCGAACTCTCCCCTCTGTTTACGAGTACTACTACGAGGGATCCAGAGGAATTTTACGATCCAAGTAGATAAGTGAGACCTTTGGGAATATTTATCAACTAAATTCGTGACTTTGGTAGTTTTTATTTCGCAGCATTTACAACTTCAACTGACATGAGCCAAACCCCCAATGTAAATTACACGTAAAACTTCACCCTTAGCCCATGGCCCTGAAAATATAATAAGAATAAGAAATATTTTCAGGAGGACTGTTTTTCATAAGAGGAAACCAAAAACGCAGGAAGCTCCCGAGAAATTGTAACAATAATGGCTGCCCCGGTAGGGTACGTACCCCATGATCTTGCTCCCCACCACGAGTAGGAATGGGCTGAAGTTTTACGAGGGGTTTACAGCGGTGTTTTGTCTGTAACCGAAAACTCCTTTTCAAAAATCAGGGCCACGGTGATTGGGAGGTACTCGTATAGGGCTGTGCTTAGCAGTACAGACGACGGAAGCCGCATTGTTCATGACGCGACGCAAATACAGCCCATCCACCTTTATCCAAAAAGGTGTGGAGATTGGGCTCTGTGCAGCCTCGAAGTACCTGGGGCTGTGGTTCGACGGGAAATTGCCGTTCCGAAAGCACTTTAAGCGGGCAGCTGCGAAGGCGGATCGAGTAGCCGGACAGCTGTCCCGTCTAATGTCGAACCTAGGAGTACCCAGAGAGAAGAAGAGGGAAGGTGTACGCGAGTGTCATCATGTTGGTCCTCCTATACAGGGCGCTAATATTATCGCAAGATTCCCTACAGAAGAGCGGAGATGAAGAAGATTCAACGAAAAGCCGTGGTGTGGTGTGTCAGTGCGTGTTTCTTCGGAGGCAGTAGGCGTGTTAGCGTGTATACTACCGATCGAACTCAAGGTCGGCGAAATAGCGGAGGTATACGGTGCAAAAAAGAGAGCGAAGACGAAACGGGAGGCACTTCGGGTCAAGCGACACATCCAGCAGTCTACGCTTTGTAAGTGGAAGGACGCACTCGCCCAGTCGACCAAAGGCGAGTGGACCCGAGCGCTAATACGCAACCTCGATGTATGGGCAGGACAGTCCAATGGGGAACTGAATTCCACCTGTCCCTAATCCTGAGCGGCCACGGGTGCTTCGGCACGTACTTACATCGGATGGCCATAACACCGAGCCCCGTGTGCGCGTACTGTGATCAAGGGGTGGAAGACAACCCCTAGCACTCCTTGTTCGAGTGTGTGGCCCGGGAGCAGGAGAGGCGTGGGACGGCAACACTGATCGATCCCGGCGGCAACACGTGCCATAGCGATGGCGTAATCAGCCGTCTCCCACCGGACACCGTGGTTTTGGAAATGCTGAAGAGTGGAAGCGGATGGAACCGGGAGTCAGCCTTTGTCTTGGCCATCATGAAGAAGAAGATGCAGACTGAGTGGTCGAGGCAGAGGGTCGATGGACAAAGCTTGGCCCACACACGTCTCTGTACCATCCTAGAGCTTTTGCAGCTACTGCGGACCCTCGGCAGGGCTCATCCCGCCGTCGCCACCTTCCTGCATTACCACAGGTGCCACGACGAGGAGGTGAGGGACGAAGGAAGGTAGCGCGTCCGTCTGTGGTGCCCCCGAATTCCATGTTGGATGAGCATTGCCTCGGTTAACAGGGTGTCACTGAACCTGGCAGGACAGCGCGAATCTGAAGCGAAGAGACGAAAGGGGGACTCGGGCCAGCCTCAATGCGTCCCTCTGGTCATTGATGCGATACTCGAAATGGTAGTTTCCGGGGCTAGGGGTGCGGTATCTGGACAGCCATTTTGGCATGCATTCATCGCCATACACTCCACCAAGTAAGGAGGAGGAGGTATGGAAGATTTCCGTCCTCCTCCCACTCTAATGTTCGAGAAATTCAGCATTTAGCAAAATCTATTCACTAAAATTAGGGAAAAACAAGATCTACGGTTCAATTTTCTAAAATTTTTCATTTTAGAATAGATGCCAAAAGACTGAATCTTCGAAAAATGCTCATTTTTCAAACAATTTGAAATTTCAAAACTGATTTCTTTTCCTTTCGCTGATTCTCAGTAATGAACTTCGAATTTTTCTCTCGCTCGTAGTTCTCTTATACAAATGCTCTCATAAAATAGCAAAAATGTATCAGAAGACCGTATTTCAGCTCAGAAAAATCTGGATCAAATTTACAAGATGCGATTCAGAAACAGCATACGAAACTTATCTACGAACATCCCTCTTGTTCCTGGACTAAACGGTCTGAAGTTTAAAACTATTAGCGACTTGAAACCCGTTATCAGGACAAAGCAGGTTCTATCAAAATTTTATGGAGAAATTTGGACATTTCAAGTACATACAGATTCCTAATTCGCATGGAAAAACGATCTAACATAATTCGTGTTTCCGGCTGTTCTCATGCAAATACCCCTCGCGTTATGAGAAAAGGTAGAGCTGTTTAAGATGTCTGTGCATTGGCATCGAATTCTGAACCTGCGGTCGTTGATAATGACACGAATTAATTTTTATTGATTTCCATCAGTTTTGCTGCACAGGTATGCCCGAAACTTGGATGCACTAAGTGTCATTACGTCGAACATATCGCATTAGCTGTGGGAAATTTGTTTAATTGCTAATCGCACGCCAATGTAGTCAATGTATTTTTGATACACGAATTTCAAAGGTGCACTGTCCATAACATGTTAGCTGCTACACATCAGCATTACTTTTGTACTTTTTCAAACTCAATAAATGATATATTAACTTAGTGATTCACACTCGAGAAAGCTCGGGCACCGCCACTAACCCTCTAAGAAGTACTCAAATTCTCACATCAAACTTTTTTTCGAAAAAAATTTATTTTTGTGGAAGGGAGGAAGTAGCTTAGTAAGAAGGAATTTTACGATCTTACTTTCACACAGAGGAAATGCATTTTAAGCTGGAACGAGTGGAATGTTGCTCAGTGTAAGAGAAGAATTTGTCAATACTTCAGTCTGTCACTTGGACTTGAAGATTGAGCCATTAGTACAGTACGTGAAAACGTGACTGTTTTCCAATTTTGAATTATTTACACCAATCGATTCTTCTCGAGGCACCAATTATGAATAACGTGACCAAACCCGACTAAAGTAACTTAGTGTTCACATGAAAAATTCTTCGCTATACACTAGATTTTAGTCCGAAGAAATTCGTCGATGACTGTAAATCATTGGAGCCTAATTTTCTAAATGTATGAAACAAACTGAATGAGAATAGTGCAATATAAAAATCTTCATCAAATCCATGAATTTCACTTAAATATGAAAAAAAAGTCCTGGAGCTGATAAGGGGGTAAGGGATGCCGATTGAATCGTAGGCCATGTCAGCAATTAACTCTGGACAAGTCCAGCTACCGCTGACATGAATAACAATTCGAGCAGCGCTCTTATCAGCACCAGAAGTTTCCTTAAAATTATAAGCAGAGAATTTTTCATTCGAATACCAAGTAACTTTCGTTGTGGGTCGTCACGGATTCAGAATTGGAAAATCAAGACGAATCTATTGGTGTATAATAAGTCACCAAATTGAAAGGTATTCAAATTTTCATAAACTGTACAACTGGCCTAGACTTCAAATCCTAAATATTGACATCCACTTCACGGAACCAACATCAAACAGCAACTCGACTTGTTGCAACTCAAAATTCGTTTCTTCTACGAGAATAAAATTCCCTCCTTCCTATGAAGAAGTTGCTTCCTCCATCCCACAAGCCATGTAAAGCAAACTTTTCACAATGTAGATTTTTGTTGAACAAAAGGGTTCGTGAGGAAATTTCAGCACTTTCTAGAGGGTTACTGGAACTGTTCAAGCTTTCACGAGTGTGAACTCTCAAAAGTCGGTTCATCAATCATCGAGTTTGCAAATACCCCACCTCAGTTCGAAAGTGAATATATCTGGTGGGAATATGAAAGCAGAGAAAATTTATGGGTAAAAATATCGAAATGCGCGAAACGAATACGAAATAAGCTACAGAATTTCGCGGAATATCAAATTCGGTTCTCACATTATTCTGAAAATTGAAATATCATATGGGAAGTGGAAGTAGGGTCAATATTACACCAAAAAAAAACAACCTATTATCTTTATCTCTTCATAAGGGCTGAAGATTATCAAGAGGCAAACTGAATGCAGAAGACCCAGTCAGCAAGAGTTCCAAACTGCCTATAATCTTTAGACTATACTTAAACAAAGAAAAAACAAACACACAACAAACTAGTTCTCAGTTCTCTCGAACCTTCCGAAATTTCGAAACAAGGACGCTAAGAACCCTTCTGTGCCAAAAAAAAGTCAAACAATTGTAAGAAGGTGCTTCACTAAAAATAAATAAGCTGGGGCCTCTTATGAGCAAAAAAGTCACATGTTCCGGTGAAAACCCTCAAAAATAGGTCGGATAATGTTAATCCAGTTCTGTACAGTAAGATAAAACAAACAAAAAGCCTATTTTCGAAAAGTTGAATAGGGGTGGGGTGGAGACGCGAAAGATAATTTTTTTGATCTAGAAATAAAGCGTAAAAATTTCTTTTGAAATTTATCAATATTTAGAGAGCGTGTAACGAGTCTGAAGTTCGCGCTGAGAGGACATAGAATTTTAAAATTCAAGCACAAGTTCAAAATTCAGGCAAATAGCATATAATAATTTGAAATATCAAGATACCTGCCTTCGTAACTCTCACCACACCCCCCATAGTCGAATTTTGGCCCTCTCCAACTCTCACAAGCACATAAACAACACCCTCACCTACCGTTCCGCTGCTGGATACCTCTACGACATATGAACAACTTTTTCCGAGCCCATAGCCCAAGAGTGTAGCCCGTGGCTCAATAAAATAAAAAGCTAACTTATTAATTAAATTATTTTAATCCCCTGGCAGTTTGGACCTTGTATTGTACCTACTACTTATACTCTACGCTGAAGTACAAGTCCAGCTCAAGTAATTTACATTCAGCGAAAAAATTTTCTCCAAGTTATGTTTTATGAGCCTAACTTTAGTACATTATTAATTAAGAAATCAAAACGAATCAACTGATGAATAAGTCTACATTTAAGGATACTTCAATTTTCAAGAATCAGGAACACAGAATCCCTGTTTCAAAATTGTAGTGAGAAATTAATGGGAAACAGGAATATCTGATAGATTTTTTTTTTTAATGGAAACGGGAATTCTTGAATTAATATCATGAAAATGTCAGGAAACATGAAACAAGAATTTTTTTAGGCGATTCCTCTCAGCGTTACCATGTATCTCTTTTTCTAATTTGCTCTCAACCTGAGCCCTGGAATCCGCTCTTTCGAGCATTATTTCAGAGACGTCCGGGAGGCTGTTAGAGCTGTCTGGAACCCACTTCCCTTCTGGCCAAGAAACCAGCCTAGGTCGAAATCTGGCGAGTTGCTACGTGGGCTCGAACCCGAGACCAACACGCTATCCACTCAACCAACCAGGCCCCTAACGTTACCATGTATGTAAAAAGATCCTCTGACTTTTTATTTCGCTCGAACTCTGCGTCCGCTGCTCCAACTCTCAGCTCGACATGTACTCTTTAACTATTGACCGATTTCGAAATAAAAAAATATGTACACCTTATTTTCAGACCAAAAGGTACCTTTCGCGCACTCTCCCATTCAACTTAAAACAAAAAGAAAAAAGTAACTCCTTACTGTAAGTACAAATATAAACTAGTTCTTTCTGTTCGGAGTGGGAAGGAAAGCAAATGTAGGCACTTCCCCTTTGAGCCGATCGTTTGTCCTTTTCCGCAGTCGAAATGCCAATACTTTTTGCTTCTTCAGGGCTTTTTTGCCCATTTCAAGTCAAAAACAAAGTGTAGGCTTATTTTTTTGCTTCTTTGGCGTGAAATTTGCAATTCTGTCCCGGGTTGCTACAAGTTCACCCCTCTCTCCGTCTCACTCAGAAAAAGATTACGTTATGGCCTCCGCGAGCAATAGCAATGACTTTGGACTCCATGACAATAGTTGTGTCAGCAAATGTCCTCTTGCTACCCAATTCAACCCGCCACCGAATTCATCATGACCCTATTTTGAAATCTAGTGATTTCTTAGGATGAGGAACCAAAATTTAAGAAGGTTCGTTATCAAAGACCATTGAATCCAACTCAGCCAGTCATCTTAACCCTATTCCCCTAATTCAGCCATTTGCGGGGCAAGGTATACTACTGACAGTTAGTGCATTGAACCCGGCCACCACTGAGTCTGACGAGTGAAATCAGCCAAGAAGTTTCTGGAATCTCTCAGAAGTCCTGTTGCCGCCACACATACTCAGAGAATGCTACCTATCATGGTTTTTAACGTTCGCCCACGAATACGTGAGCATGCCTCGAAGACGCCAATTATCAGCCGTTCTCAGCGATACCCTCAAATTACCAAACGAAATACTCGTGTTTGTAAACAAACCAACATTTTTTCGAACGCGATAATTGACTTTAAACTGAAATTTGTCAATTACCACTGGCAAACAACCGGGCCAACCCACTCTGTCATACATCGCGGTAACTTCTTTCTTCCTCCACCTCGCTCTCTCTCTTTCTCTTCCCTTCGCCGCATTTTCTCACCTCAATACTGATGACAAGGTTAAACGGGCAATTATGTCATACAGCTCAATATGTTTTCCCGGACCAGTGCATATATTTGGGCTGTACTTCGGCCTACTCGTTATTTCGGTGTCTCAAGAATGTATTCACCATTTTTGTGGTGCAAATAAGCGCCTTGCCGTTCGCCGTCGACGCTTCGACATCAAAGGTTGTTGATTTTCTTTCAAAATCCGCCGCGGCAGCGTCAGAAGTCGCATTGCAGACAGGTTGGCTCCGACTGGGATTGAACTTTGGGATACCGCGTATATACGCGAGCTAGCATACCGGATAACGAACAGTAAATAATCATTACTCTGAAAGGTGGGAATTTGTACGCACTAAATACCGAGCACTTTTTTCTTCTTTTTTTTCTTTTTCGAAAGAATCGTTTCTACTTTTTCACTCCAGCTGCACTATGCTGAGTGCGCTCTTGAGTTATGTGGACTGGATTCGGAATACTTTTCATTGGGATGCTATACATCCTATCCAGCACGGGATGTACACTCGCATTTCCGAAAGATTTATAGCCTCTCGAAGTGTTCAGCAACATCGAGTTCAATATCGTATCTAAGCTGGAATATTACGGAGAGAACCGGAAATCGGAACTTGACACAGGGCAGATCGAATTAACCTTGTTTCGCTCATTACTTTTTTAAAATGGAGGTAATCACATACTTCGGCTGTAATTTTCTCATTCTTCTTTCATCGACACTGTTCACTTTCGGTGTAGGCGGCTTGGGATGTTTGATCTCCTCATTATTATTTTCCCAACGAATACTGAAGTCGTGTACACTCACTGTCCGGTGACGTGTGCTCGACTCGTGGATCGCCTGACCAAGGACCGGAAGAAGAGCCAACTGAATCTCCCAACCCGAAATGGGGACGTGCCTGCCGCAACGTGAGTCTTTTGTTTTAAAGCCGGAACTGACTATTTCATAAAATCCGGAAAGTCGGTGCTTGATTTGTCAAGGAGAGAATAGATTATAGAAACTACAGGTCCCGTGATTCTATTTATATTTTTATACTCACTCCTCTCACCACTACCACAATGATGATCCAAGATGATTGGGGATTTAGAGAGGAATAACAAAACGTAACGAGAGGTATTACGAAGTGGACACCTAATAAAGAAAATGAAGAAAGAAAAAAAAAATAGTTGAAGTCAGTAAAAAATTATTCAAAGAACATTCTGATGTTACCTCTACTCGAGACCCAAATTCAATTCTTCCCCCTTCCAACAGACCAAACTGACTTCGCTGAAAAAATCTGAAGAGAGTTGAAATAAACGTTTTTGGGTTGCAAATTTCGAAAATCAGATCACATTTCTAATCCGACGTCAATTCGGGCTCCCAGATCCAAATTTGACTTGTTCAAATGAGTGAATTTGACCCGATTAGGAAAACACAACAAAGCATCGAATAGGTTTTCTATATGGATCGCAGTTTTAGAAACGCCAATCATACGCGATCCAACCGCAAATATGGTCCCAAATTCGACTATTTCCCCTTTGAGAAGGGCTAAATTGACTTCACTGAAAAATGTCAACAAATTCTCGGAATCGGGGTTCTACCGCTTAGTTTGAAAACCAAGCAGAAGTTTCATCCGATCCCAAATTCGTATTTTTCCACGTTCAAGAGACTGAACTGAATTTATTGAAACAACTGCACAAAGTATAACAGATGATTAAGGTAATCCAATCAAATTTCCTTACACTCATTATTCAGTTACATAATTATTTCAGTTTTCATACCTAAATGAATTATTAATTTCAAAATAAAGAGATAAAATCTTCATTTCTGATACCGATTTGCCCCTAATTTGCATATCGTGGTGCCAGAGGGAGGAGGCTCAAAATTTTTACATAAAGTAATTTGGATGTAGCTTCATGAGTAATCAAGTTCACAAAATTCAATTTTAATATTAATTTCATCTTTTGTAGAGAAATATGGCATTCAGGAAGTGGAGGGGGTCGCGGGTTAAGTTGATCAGTAAGTACACTATGGAAATCATTTCAAAGTTTTCAAAGAGACTGAACTAAATTTTGACAAAAATTTCACTCAACATTGAGGATTGAGGAAGGCACTTAGAAATACAATAGGGATGTCATTCTGGAGATTTCAGTTTCTCTAAGCTCATTTTTTATATCAGATTGACTCTGATTGAAAATTGTGGCACTATGAGAAGGGCTAACGATCAAAATGTCTCAAAATACAATATTGGCATTTCATTGTGTATTTTCAGAGTCACCGAACTCAATTTTGACGTTAATATGACTTAACTTGCTGAAATGGAAAAACTTGCGAAACAAAATATGTTTGGGGAGTGATAAAAAGCCCAGTAAAAAAAGGTAAACAAGCAGTATACGATCAATAGATAAATGAAGTCGAATGAACAGCACTGTGCAGAGACAAGCACAGTATTTCGCAAGCAGTATACTTATGAGGCTGGTGTGGTGGGACGTATGGCGATGCACGCATGCCAAAGTGGCTCCTATGACACCGCACTCCCGGCCACAGGAACTACCCTTCCGAGTATCGCGTCAGTGACCGGAGGGATATTTATGAGGCTGTGAGCAAATAAAAATAAAGACTTGTAAACAGTAATCTTGTTCTACCTCTCTCTTTTTCACTTTTTGCTCTTAACCCAAGCCTTGGAATTCGTCCTTTCGAGCACTGTCTATACGAGTATGTAACTCTTATCAGCTGGTGAATAAATGACGTACTTTACACTTATGCAGTTTGAAGTGAGAAAATAGAGGTAATTTGACAAATACGTGTTTCCTCGCGTTGCGATGAAGCGCAGTGATACTATGGCGTTATCTTATGTGGAAGACTTTGAAAATATGGTTGATACAAGTGATGAAGATGAGTTCAGTGAAAATGAACCACAACTCAAAAGAAGAAGAGGACCAAATCAAGTATGGTTGAAAGTTCGAGTTTGATAAAGCTCACGAAGCAGAGAAACATGTTGCTGATAACAGCTGTGGCGGCAAATCGTTTCCAAAGAACACATTTACAGGCGAAAAAGTGGAGTACCATTGCGTAGGTTGTAAATATCGCCAAGCAGAATGTCCAGCTGACTTGTACTTACTATATTACGCTGTCAGAAAGTGTCCTCGTTCGAAACAGAATCCGGACATGAAATCACGCCACAGAACCTAGAAAAGGCTTACCAGCAGATGTAAGGATTTTCATTTAAGAGAAATTTAATGATGGTATTGAAAAGCCCAATGCTTTGCTGAGTTTAACGAAACACAGGCAAATGGTCGAGCCCTAGAAATTCAAGTTTGTAATGCAGTACTGTATCCATCCACGACATACAGGCGAGTGGTGATGCACGAAAATCTCCTCCAGAGGTTTCTTCTCTACCCATAGGTCCGGAAAGAAAACGAGGCAGACTGTCTAAAGCAAAACAAGCACTTATCAAATTTTTCCCAATGTTTTCAACCTTCTTTTACAGAGCGCTGACAATTTCGCGGTGAAATCATTTTTTCTGCTTTCAACCTGTTTCTCTAATACTGCTCTTTTTACTTTTCTACCGTTTTCGACTCAACATTTACTGCTTTCTTGCCTTCTTTTACTGGACCAGTAAATCACACCCGTTCGTCATTTTGGAGAGCTTAAAAATCCTTAAACTCACTCCTGACATCAGATTGCTCCGAAATTGAAAACTGTAGAATGAGAGGAAAGGGCTGATAATCAAACTGACCGACATTACAATACGGATACCTCATCATCGGTTTTCAGGGTCGCTAAATTCGATGATGACATCCGTTTAGTTCGATTTTAAGAAGTGAAGCACCTGAGGTGGGGTGAGGCTGACGAAAATATAATAGGATGTCACAGAAATGACAGAAATAACATTCTCTCAAAGAATCATGTTCAGGTCGGTCTTTTATTTAACTAATTCGATTGAACTATTCTGGAAATGAGTTTTTTAATGGGCAAATATCGTAGTAACATCAAGAAAAATGTTATTTTATCATGATGTCTACTAAAACTGGAAAAAGAAAACGGTTACTTGAAACGTTTCTTCCTAAAAGGTGTTATCTCCAAAAAAACTGTCTTGTGGGAAAACACAAAAAACTGTTTGTCTCAACATTGAGAGGTAGCAGAGCTGCGAAAGTTGGTCAAGTGCTTCCCAACACATACGAAATGAGGTCCATCTCACAGGAACATTTTCGGATTGACAGATCTCAAGATACATACAGGCAAAATGAGCAATCTCGAAGAAAAACGTCGTTTATTCTACCAAAAATGAGGAAAGTAAACATAGTAAATGAAAATTCTGTCTCACAAATCTGTTACTACGTTCAGTCTTATCAATTGAGTCAACACCTTTTCGAAAAGAAGATTTTCACCGCCGAGTTGCCGACCGTAACATTACAGCACAAATACGAAGATAACACCTTTTGCAAAAAAACGTTTCATTTGGTAAGTCAACCCCAGGGCCAGATTTACCATTCTCGCGCCTCCAGGCAGAATAACAATTTCTACCCCCTCAGATTTTCGTGTTGTTGTTTTTTTTTGTTTTTTTTTGTTTTTTTTTTTTTTAAATATAAATTTTAAAAAAAAGTCAAAAATTTGCTATTCCCCGTTACCTATATGTAAATACGACCTGGCCCTACCCCAATGAAACTGCCTATGTAAACATGAAGGGGAGCCAGTAGGCATATCAGAGCGATTATATACATCCTCAGCATGCTTCTTCAACAGTGTAATGTAGTATTTTTTTCCCCTACAAAAAGTGGTCCAAAAGTCATTGCACGACGCTCTGTACAGACTACGTGCGCGATTTAGCGGAGCGCGACCGAACTAAGAGTGAAGTCTATTCAGTTTCCAGTCGAATGAGACCAAAACGAGCGCACTTGCGTACATAGTCGCCGAGCTACAGCGGTTGAAGTTAATGTGTTCGGATGTCGCCTACAAGCTAAACGCGTGTTGTACAAAAAGTGCGAATTTAGGAACACAACAACGGTGGGTGATCCAGTATTGTGTTCGATGTGGTCTGACATCCGCTACAAGATGTGCGGGTCCTCGGCAATCAAAGCTGCCACTGTGTGTTCCGGTTTACTACGGTTACACTTGTTCGCGGTTGCCCAGTTTGCGGAATCGGCAAGGCTGATGCGCTGCCATCGCGAAATTCCTTATGCCACCGCTGAATTGTTCTCTTCGGCACCACACTCGTACCATACACGCCTTCCATTTCATCAAGCGTCTGCTTTGATGTCAGACCACGACGAACACAATACCAGATCACCCACTGTTGCTCCGTTCCTAAATTCACACTTTCCAAACTCATTTTATACAACACACGTTTAGCTTTTAGGCGACACGGCGAACACACTAACTTCAAACCGCTGTAGCTCGGCGACTATGTACGCAAGTGCGCTCGTTTTGGTCTCTTTCTACTGGAAATTGAATAGACTTCACTTTTAGTTCGGCCGCACTCCGCTAGATCACGCACGTAGTCCGTACAGAGCGTCGCGCAAAGACTTTTGGACAGCCTTTGTATAATACGACATATCAACATACAAATGATAACGTTAGTCATTTTTTCGGTATTCTGTGTTCAGTCTTTCAAATGCTACCACATTTATGAACATGAAACTTTCGTGCGACCAATTGTATATAAGTCTTCAAAGGTATTGGAGCTCCACGAGATTAAAAGACATACGGCACAGCAAGTTCGACCAGATCAGGGATACAAAATGCTGTACGGTAATAGAGATTCTTTTCTTAATAATAAAGTTATTATTTAGCAATAGGTTTTCACAATTTTCAAAATTATACCATCGTACTTGAGGAAATTTCAAATTTTTGGTTGTTCTGTCCGAAAAAAGGATGCGATTTATATGCTCGGTTGCCGACTGCAGTCAGATGCTTCCTATTTATTTATTTTGGTTGTTTTACTTGCCAGTATAGACCTTATTTTCGCAATTCGGCAAAGAGTCATTGATAATCTGGGAGTTCCGTCATCGAATTCCAAAAAAATGGACTTAATAAGTTTGGGAAAAGCAATCATTTTATACTATTCACATATCTGCTCACGAATGTTAGCAGGTGAGTATGTACAGATACGTATCTATAAGTGAAAACCCATGTACGATGGTACGATAATGATGCTGTTTAAAAAGCAGGCGCAAGTTACCTTTGGTGTAGAATCGTTAATATTATATTACGTACCTTTGGTATATTATTTTGTAGCAGTTGGTATGGCTTACTTAACCTTTTAATAAACGAGTCACGCGAAAGATGTTTGTGCACGAGGTGCATCGCCCATCGCACCGGGTTGTCCGGAGATATTCGTCTTTGTCGCATGTCTTGTCTCGTCGGACTCCTTCGTAATTAGGCATACAAAGTTCTCAGACCGACTCGAAAAAGTTGAAACTTCCTTTCAAATGTCGCTTATTCGTATGCAATCTTTCTTGTATACCCATTTCTTACTTCTTTCTTTACAAAAGATTATTATTTTTTCAGTTATTACGTTTGTTTTGTGTGTTTTTTGTTTGTTTGTGTTTTTTTTTTCAACTATTTATCTTCATTATTTACGTAACAAATTGTTACATTTTTCTCGCATGAGTGCCAACAAACGGACGGTAATTAAATTAGATACTTCCCCCGTTCTCGCTGGCGTTTGTTTGCGTTCAATTGTACTGCAGTCCACCAGCAACTTCACCTTGACATTCACCCATTACTCGAATTTCCAGGTACGGGCAGGTTCGTTTGCATTGTACGTGTATCTTGTTCGGACACGTACGAACACGTTTACTGAAAATGCAATCGCCACGGTTAGTGGGAATGTGGGAATTCGATGTGGCCACAAGTTTTATTCGATTTCAGAGCTGATTTACCAATCTCGAATCGAGTTTTACATTTCTCATTCCCCGCTTCCCGGCCGTCGTAAATGATACTCGTTACTTATGACTCTACAGCTAAATACAACCAGTTTGTCAGTTCAACGGGCAGAGGACATAGTATATGATGTAACGTGCATATGCATGTCAAGTGATAACGTGATAAATAGATTAAGCATTCGCAAACTAGTTACGATCAGCTGATATGCGAATTGCAAAACCAGTCTGCATGGCGTGTGTTCGATTCAGTGCCAGTAGAAGGTTCAACGGAGAAGGTGGACTCGTTCTTGCAAAGTCTCTGTTTCCTGCTTCCTCGTCTCAACCTCCGAACCGTACGTGTATTTGTTGAGGTTTCCTTCGACCTCTTTGGGAATCGTTGAAGACGATCATTTTCCAAAGGGACATACATACCCAGCAGAGCCCACTCTCGCCGAGCATTCAAGATGCTCTCTCGTTGTTCGGAAAAGACTATCAGCTCCCAATAAGTGTAGTTGTAGTTACTGCCTCGGCAAAAAGGAACTCGATCGTGTAGAAATTAAGAATCAAGAACCTAACGTGGTACGAAATCACACCATTATAAGCGCAAATAACTTTTCAAGAGCGGAGGGATGAGGTAAACTTTTTTACTAGCAAATTTTCATAGCATTGCTCCAGGCCTTCCATCCTTCCAATTTTCTGAAAAGGTTTTTAAAACATAGGATGGGGAAAGGAAGAGCCCCTCCCTATTAGCACTCATGAACATCATAAATGCAAATCGCTGGAAAACTACCTCCAACCCCCCCCCCCCCCGCACGAATATGCTTCAATTTTGAAATTGTCAAAATAGAATTCAACAACTCCAGTAATTTAGAATGGAAATTTTGTACAGGCCACATCAGGTACTCATGTACAAATGAATTTCGATGTGCTTGATTCTAAACTTCTAGAGATTTTCTTTCACTCGGTCTTCTTCTGAAGATCCTCGGGGTACAAATTTTATGAACTTCCTCCCATTTCTGGGCTCATGATAAAGTGAACTCAAAAATTATTCAGAATGAGCTATAAGTTTTAATCTAACTGTGAGAGGGGGAGTAGGTGGGTTTTTCTAAACACTCCATGAAAAAAATGACCACTTAGAAATATCATTTCTCGAGTTGAGGCCGGGGTCACAATTCTCGGAGGAATCAAAGTTGTGCGAGGAAACTTGACATTACAGGGGAATCAAGTTAGAGTCATTTTCGGAGTTCGAGTCAAATTTTTCCGAGCTCGGAATCCCTATTCACTATCCTAGTAGGTACACAAATTTTATCGCCAATTCTAGAGACGTAAGTGGATGCTGACTAAACCGACGTCATCATTCAGAGATGTGTCATCATCACCATTTCCAGGGGTATTGAAGTAATACTGCGATGGACTTTGATGGTGATTTCATATTTTTTCATCATCGAGATTATAACTATAATCTTAGAGAAACTATCCACTTCAGTTGAATCTATGAAAACACCTAATTTTCTTTGATCCTCTACTACCAAATACGGAAGTTAGGAGACCACTCTTCCAGATGTCCTCAACAATGCTTTTCCGTTCTTCTCGGCCCTCTGCAGCCCGTATTGCTTCTTCAAAGTTCACGCCGGTGAAGATTTTAGCTTGATCTATCAATCTTTTGGACGTCTTTCCATTTTCCCCTGAATTATCGATTTATTTATTTATATTCGAGTCCCCCAACAGGTGCCCGAGGGTCCCACTGACAAGGAGGGACAACAAAATTCTTAAAAACAAAAAATACTTTTCAAGTAAAGAGTGGGGGATGGTGTGGTGGAACGTTTGGCGATGCACGCATGCCAAAGTAGCCCCTATGACACCACACCCCTGGACCCAGAAACTATACCCTTTCGAGTATCGCATCAGTGACCGGAGGGACACTTTGGGGCCGGGTCCGAGCCCCCATTTTACCGTCCCGCTTCCGGTGCGCGTCCTGCAAGGGCCAGCCTGGGGTTTCTTACTGACCGAGGTCCGCGCTCCCGAGCACTCGTCTGAAAATTTCAGGTCCCCACAGCCGGAAGCACTTCCTCTTCGCTCCCCCGTCACCTCCTCGTCTTGGTACGTGTGGCGACGCAGGCAGGTGGTAACAACGGACGGGAAGCCCTGCCGGGGGGTCCGCAGCGCAGCTGCAGCATCTCTTTTAGGATGGTGTAGAGTTGTCCTGTTCGATGTTATGGGCCGAGCTTGGTTCGTCGCCGGCCTTCTGCCTCGACCACTCCCTCTGCATCTTCCTCTTCATGATGGCAGAGACAAAGGCCGACACCCGGTTCCAACTGCTTTCATCTCCGGAACCAGGGTGTAAAGGGTGGGGTATAAAGAAGAAGGAAAATACGACAGAAAGAGGGAGAGGGAAACAGGCACCAGAGCAAGAGCAGAGTGGGGATGAGGGGGTCACAGGTCCACAGGTGGCAGTTGAAAATTGTGAATTGAGAACTGAGGGTTGAACGAAGCCGAGGGGCCAAAACAAACCACACTTGAGCGGTATAAGGGAAAGAACTGCAAAGACTAGGACCTACATAAACCCTCGAGTACTTTCACAACTGATGAAATACACTGTCTCCTGCTCATGAAGAATATGTCGATCTCAGGGTTCTTTTGGGTAATATTATTATGCAATGCTAGAGTATAGTCCACATTTGATGCTGAGCCTCTACTTGTGACAAATACATCAGTAGTCCTTTTATTGAATGTTGGGACCCTGAATTGAATACGTGTTACCTTGTTGGAATCCAAAATTTCGTTATTTAAAACATCCCTCAAGAAGATCAACTTCGCCAGACATCTTTTATCTGTTTTGTGAAGTCGGAAAATTTTGCATATCCGCTGCAAACGAGTGATCATTTTCCAATTACGCCGCCGAAAAAATTTATTGAATGCATTTATCAGTTCAAAACACTCCAAACTATCGGGTTCAGGTAAATTTTCTCGCAATTTTCATAAGAAGTTGCGTTTTTGAAATTTTCTCTGAAAATCTTAAAAGTGCCCTAATATCGCCCCCTTCAAAATCACGTTCGTCGAATCTTTTTGCAGTATAATATCGAGCACTGTGGAAAACCGTCAGACTTGGACCAAACAATGCATGAATTATGCAGTAGAAAGTGTTCTAAAGACAGAAATGGGTCTTTTGAAAGCATCTAATACATACCGTGTACCAAAGTCTATATTGAAAGATTATGTCCAACATGTCAGAAAAGATATGAATTTTGATATTCCACTTAGGAATTTTCAAATTTGCCCCCCACGGGCCCCTTCAACCGTGAAAATGAACTCGGGGAGTCAAAAAACATAGATTTCGATACCTCGCTCAATAATTGTGAAAAATTACCACTCCCCCCCCCACGTTAGCGCCCCTTTCCATTTTTGCGAGAAAATGTTCTCAGAATTGTATTCTGAGGGTTCAGAGACCCCTCCTTCCCCCAACGGGAATATTTTTATGAATTCTGCTCTCTTTTTTGGAACCTGGTGTGCAGTTTTATTTCTTTCACAACCTCCCGCCAGCCCCCCCCCCCTACGGCGGAAAAAATTTGAAGAATAATTAATCCGACTAAGAAAACTCCAACGAATGGAATAGCGCAAATGGGAAAGCTGTATTTTCAAATCTGTGGCTTCGGCACTACTTCAAAGTTGCGATATCAAGACAGGTTGTAGGTAGGCGATATTAGGATACCATTTTTTCGAACTTCGATTTTAGATCTTTTGAGAAAAAGTTTAATAACTTGTGCACTTTTTGAATTTGGGACCTCAAAATTGAGACGGTTGTACCTAAGGATTCCCTCTACCTGCTCGATGTAAAAGTTTCGGTTTATTTCAACATTAAGGGTGACTTTGGGGGTTGAAAAAAAGTGGGCGATATTTGTTACCCTTACCGTACAAATTCTGTCTACTTTTTTAATAATTTTGTGTACTCTGGAGACACGCGCGCGTATTCATCTGTTATTTGTTCGTTTGGAATCGAATCAAATAATGTCAATTTCTGATTCCAGAATCATCATGCTGGACATCCATGAGTCCAACATTGTGCTGTACAATAGATTTTTGATGATCTTATTTTTGCTGAGTGCCCTCTCAGCACTGCAACTGGTGGCTGCTAATGAAACGAGTATTGTATATAAGACAGTAAGGTTTCCAAAGCTAGATAATTGATTCAGTAATCTCAGTGGTTTTATGAAACCAGACCGCTACCCATCTTTCTGCCAGCAAAGCTGCTTTGATTTCATTCTTATTGTCATTATCAGAATCAAGATTGGGCTCATCGCTCCTTCTCTTTCGGCTTCTTCATCCCATTCTTCTCTTTCTTTTTCATCCGCTGCTCCATAGTCTCCTTCTTCATCTCCATCCCAGATGTCTTCTTCTCCTTCCCGGGTTGTCTTTTCCTCCTGCATCTCCGTCTTCTTTTCTTCTTCGGTTACCTTCCTGTAACACTTCATCACGTTTGAATCGTCTCTTCCCTGGTTTCTCCTCTTTTTATAGACCGCAGGGGTGCGAACACGGTTTGTTAATGTGACCGGACTCTTAACTCGTGAAAAGGCGATATTATGGCAGAAAAGTCAATTTTGAGATGTCAGATGATTCTTATAGGAAATTTCACGCTCTTTCGCGTGGCCTTTACAAAAAAATTCCAAAAATTTGTTCGGTCAGAAAACGTTAATTTAGTATGTTTATACTACACAACGAGAATACGTGAAAAACTACAAACCGCGTTTCCTCAAAAATTTGATACAAGAAATACGAGAGTATCCACGTTGAATAATATTTTATGTCCACGTTTAAGGATAAAATCGCCTTTCTTCTTTTCCCATTGGATAAATATGCGGACGAATATTTGATACATGTTGCTAGATGTAATGTGGCCAACATTAGATATATTATTACGTTTTCACTAATTCCGAGCTGTAAATTCAATATGGCTGTTGATGTCCACGACGAAGGACACTTTTTTTTCTAGAAACCAGGATCTCAGCAATAAATGAGTATTTTAGCATACAAATAATCATTATTTCACAGAAGTTCTTACACAGCCTTCTAGAGGAAGTTATAAGGAAGTTATACTCGTATGAGCATTTGAGAGAAGTTTATGCTTATAGTGGAACCCTATAGGGAGGTTTGAAAATTATCCACGTTGAAGGACATATCTCTTCCTAGACACAACTTTGAGGCATTCTGAAGGTTACTTAACTTGGTTAGAAAAATATTGTAAGACCTATACCGTGTTGCCTCAACTATCCTCTTCAACAATAGGAAACAGTAGTTCCTTAAAATTATGTATTAAACCCTTCCAGCGAGCAAAATAAAAACGGAACTAGACCAGGTTGACACCCACGTTGACGGACATTTCAGGTGCATTTTCGATTTTCTAAGGATGTTCTGCTGCACTAGGAAGAGCTTTTACCACTGTCTCTATCAGAAGAGTTCATTTCCTCAATTTTTACATATTAGTATTCTAATAATAAGGGGCAGAGTTACAGCCCATTTACATGAATTGTCCATTTTTCGGAGAATTACCCATAGTTTAAAAAATCTCAAGATTCTCCGTTTGCACATGTCCGACAATCGCTTGTTTATGTATAGCAAACTAAAAACTGAATCGCTGGTTGTTGGTTTATTTATCTATCCATAAGATGTAGAGCATGCGTCTGTAGGCCCACATAATTTTGGATCTGAGGACCAAGTGAGATCAGAAATCAA
Organism: Acanthococcus lagerstroemiae; assembly: GCA_031841125.1. Lineage (NCBI taxonomy): Eukaryota > Metazoa > Arthropoda > Insecta > Hemiptera > Eriococcidae > Acanthococcus > Acanthococcus lagerstroemiae. The sequence continues at coordinate 32,561,215 of CM063108.1, read as the reverse complement.
TTTATTGGCCTTCAACTTTTTGCAGTCGATATGCCAATACTCCTGATTCCAAAAACAGCAGCTGGAAAGTTTCACTATTGAAGTGTTTTTTAGAGCCAACAGAAACATAATTACACAAAAGCAAGATATTTCAGAATTGGAGACGGAGGGGCGAAAATTTTCCCCACAAATTAATAGGTACCAATACGGGGAAACGATCCGGAGGTAGACGGCATTCCTTCTGTTCGCAAAAATCGCTCGAATTGAATAGACATTGCACGTTTCCATCTACAAGATGTTCACGAGCAACAGTGTAAAATGTTATTCTGAACCCTTCTTTCATTACGTTTCCGGGTGTGTAAGAAATTATTTCTACGGACCTTTCCGAAAGGAAACCATTTCGTCCAGATATTCTATCTTTCCAAGGCATAAGAAGTGCGTTATGAGCCAACTGGACCTGGGTGGAGGGGTTTGACTTTTTCGCCACACCGAAAGATTCGACCAGAGTTGAAATTGTGTGGCCTTGAAATTTTTAACCAATTCGCCATACCGTATCGCCGATGTTTTACACCAACGTCATTTTATATATTATGCCGAAACGGAAAACAAAAACGAGAACTATTTTCGTAACCGCGAACATGATTATGTCCGTGCTACGTTCGCTGGTCACATTGATGATGTATGACTAATTTGTAATGCGTCTGACTCGAACGTGCACACAGTAGAAACACAATCAGAATGCAAGATAAATGGTTTATTAAAAGACCGAAAAGCAGAGGAAAGCAGTACAGGACGGATAATTTGGTTTCTCCATACGCAAGCACGTCGATTGCGAGATGGAAGCGAAACAACACGATCGTAAAGCCCGATGACGAGCGACCAGACTCAATTAACTTTAATTAAAGTAACGCCAAGTCATCGGTCCAGTTTAGGGTAATAAGTGAACATATACGCTTCCTTGAGAGACGACGTGCGTGTTCGTAAAAAGACATACAACAAATGAATGTGGAACCAACGAACCAAGTCCACCAGTTATATACGATTAACATCGTACGTCCAATATAGGTACATAATGTATAGTAAAGTTAGCATCAATTTAGAGATGCAACCGAGTTGAAACGAACTCGGTCAAGTGCAAGAGTGTAAATATTTGCGAGGAAAAGATCCGTAAAGAGAGAAGAATTGAAATAATCCTGACAAATATAAGTGCAAATAGCCGATTTGAAGTGTGAGGGGGGGGGGGTCCATAGAAGGATCGACAAGTATCAAAATAACGCTGAAAATTCTTTCGCTCGTATCATTGTTCAGTTTTTTTCCAATAAGGGAAGCTTTCAGAAGATTTGGGGGTCAAGCCTCCTGTCTGCGCCTATGCGGACGAAGTAATGCGAAGAAAATCGAGTATTTCGTACGTGGCTATACGAACAGTACGGTCGCGATGGCCAGATTACGTTCGTGGTGTGGGCATCATCGGTATTCCATTGTTTCTTGAACAATGTACATTGTACACTGTGTTTGTATAAATCGTGATTGACGTCTGACACGGTTAAATTCGAATACTTTTCACGTTCGATCCTTCGTCCTTCAAAGTTTAATCATCCAATTTACTCTGTCCGGAATTTCGAACTCGATCAGCGATTGGTAATACACCAACATCGGTGTGACGTAGCCATAGTCACGTAGAGAATGCCGTCAGGGGAAAAAAGATACAGACCGGGGGAGTAGGTCACAGACGAGCCTATGAGTAGCGTGTCTGAAATTTTTGCCGAGTTTTCGCATTCTCCAGACTCGAGCTAAATATCACAATCACTTAACCGCCTTTGGATGAATGTTAGGAATGTTTTCGACCGAAATCCTGACAGAAAAATTTCTACGATTTAGCCGGGATTCGAATTCAGTCGAATACTTCTGCGGCGGACAGTTAACCGACATTAAATCAAGTACATATAGTGTAAGCATAAACAGATTTATATGCAAACAAATCCAATCAAAATTAAGGCTCCGAGTTGAAAAACTTCATACAAGAATTATTCTGGTTGTTCATCGAGTCATACTTACGATACGGCTCTATAGTTACACATAAGTACGATCAAGAATCGATGCACCAGTTTGATAGCTAAAAGTCAGTTCAAAGATTTGTCACATCTCAAGAGCAAGGACGAAACTTGACTTTCAGTTTGGGGGGCTGGAGAAGAAAAATTAGCCGACAGATATTTTTTGAAAATTAAAAATTCGCCGACATTTTTTTTACATTGGAAAATTTGCCGATTTTTTAATCAAAATATTTTTTAATTAAAAAAATAAATAAATAAACAAACAAACAAATGTTCATAGAAAATTAAAAATTCAAATGAACAGTTTCATAATTTGCCAACTGCCAAATGACTGGGGGTATTTCACCCCCTCATAGTTTCGCCCCTGCAAATGCAGATTGGAGCCTTCTCCTGCAAGCACTCACATTTGCGCACATGAGCATAACCTAGTCTGCGGGGGGGGGGGGGGGTAAGCTGGAAGGTGGTTAGGAATACTTGAGAGGAACACACAACTTCCTTTACACATTAAGGTGGTCGTTATTTACACTTGATGATTTTTTTTTCTGAATTTCCTCTGATTCATCTCCCAAAATTGGTTCCAATAAAATCAAAAAAAAAAATCTACAAAGTTTCAGGTCGAGCGGATTTGGGAAATCCGTGCCACAAGCTCTTTTTCGTTCTTGTGGGAAAAACACATGGAGTTTTGACTTTTGTTCCAGATTAAATTTCCCTCCTATATTCCCCATGACCAAAGCCCGTAAATAAAACAATAGAACATTTAACATCAGATTCAGCTTGTGACATTGGAAAATAAGTCTTTTACTTTCAATCGTTAGATTTTAATAAAATGTTAAACTTTCTCAAATTTCAGGCTCTAGGTCAAACAGAGAATCTAGTAAAAATAGAATAGTCATTGAAATTTGAAATTCAACGGTTTCTACCGACTTTTAAATTTTCGAAAGGTCTTCCACATTTCAGCTTTGTTGCAACCTTTCAAGGATACTCAGCTTGAAACCTTCAGCTTTTGACTGACTAGTCTGTAACAGGAGTCCAGGGTACTCCATTTTCAGAAACGAAATTTGACTTTCAGTTTGGGGAGGTGGAGAAGAAAAATTTGCCGACAGTTATTTTTTTTAACTAAAAATTCGCTGACAAGATTTTTAAAAAAAATAAAAACTTGCCGATTTTTTAATTGAAATATTTTTTAGTTGAAAAAAAAAAACAAACAAACATTCATGAAAAAATGAAAAATTTAAATGAACAGTTTCAAATTTTGGCGACGGCCAAACTATTGAGGGTCGTTGTCAACCCCCTCCCCCGCACCCCTTATAGTTTCGTCCCTGCTGAAGAGCGTCCGACTCTTTCGGCATTTTGATTGAAGTTCTGGATTGTATACGTTTCAGACATGCCCTAGAGTCATCCGAAAATCATTATTTATCCATTTCAATTATTTATACCAAACATTTCCTATAAAATATTATGTTTCAAGGGAGTTGGGGTAGCATAGATCGAATAAATAACGGACACTATCAAATATACGTTTTAAACAAGAATTCAAAGATAGGTCTTACAATTCTTTCATACTCCTATAGCGAAGTCCCATAGAGTTCAAATTGACCCTTCATCTTACCATGAATAAAAGCAATCCTCGTGGCGGAAGACAACGATTTTTGGTCATTTTTCCCGGACCACTAATTGTTTTTCCTGTACGAGGTGAAAGAGTTGGCATCAAGAACGCTTCTTACCTCTTGTACCTGCCCATCCCTTCGAGCCTTCCTCTCCCCCATCCACAGATACCGCACTTACAAAATAGAGCTCTTTCATGTTTTATTACTTCAAAGAGAAATTGGGAGGAGATTTTTGGAATTTTTAAAGCCCAATCAAAGAAAATAGCACACCTACTATACGTTCAGTGCCATCTTGATGTTAAATCCAAAATTGAGGCGTCAGAGGGAGAGGAAGAAAAATTTCATTAAAATATAACACAGATGAAAATTAAGGTTCCTAAGAGGAGAAAATTTCAAAATTAAAACAACAAACTCGATACACATATCATTTTGCGGAGCCGATGAACTCGTTTTTGACAACACTTTACCCTCAAATCAAAATATAGTTTCAGGGAAGAAGGGGCAAGACAATGAAGATGACAAGTGCGATATCGTTATCAGTTTGTAGGATTTGAAGGTTACTTAATTCATTTCTAATGTGTGTTTAGTCCTAAAATGAAAATCGGGGCTTCTATGGAAGAGAGAGTATAAACAACAATATGGGCTTCATCTTGTAGGTTTCAATGTTTTGCCGAACTCGTTCACGATGTCAATTTTACCCTGTGGTTTTTAGGACTGTACGAGGCGGAGGCACACAAATGAAAATAAGTACGTAAAATATGGACTACTATTTTTAAAATGTAGCTGAACTCTATTCGAAGATGAATACATCTTTTCAATAATATGTTGTTCTTAAAGAATCTACGCAGGATTCGGACAAGTTATAAGCAGTATCAGGATTCACAGACACCCAGAGCACTTCAAAAATACTGTTTTTGTGCTTCGAATAAATTTTTGTATTTTAGCCATTGTTTTTAAGCCCAATATATTTTTTGTACTTTAAATACCTATGTATTGGAATTTGAATACATTTTGTTATCTTACGCATGATAATGTATTTTAAAAACACGTTTGCATTTGTATTTTTCTTTCCCACTCCCCTAGAATCAACAATTTTCATTTACAGAAACAGTGACATTAAAAACGAATTGGATGACCTTCAAACCATATAAGAAGATATAATTTGCATTTGTTGTCATCCACATTTTCAAAACTCTTCCCCCAGGAGCCGAAATTTTCAATTTAGGGTAAAATTGACATCAAAAACAAGTTCCACAATCTTCAAAACTTCCCGAATAATGTCCATAATACACCTGTAAAATTACTGACTCCCTCGTCTCCCCCTGGTGCCATAATTTCGAATTAAACTGATAATTAAATTCAGTAACTTCAAATATCTCACAGAGGGTATGCTATATAATTTGATTGCTTTTTAAAATTGAAGAAAGGTCACTATTCCTGACTTCCTTTCAAAATAATAAATAAAAGAAAATAATTTCACAAGTGTGGTATTTAAAGACAAGAGGGAGAGAATTCCGGAGATAGGTAGGTATAGGATTTGAGAACGTATTTCAAGGCAACAAAATTGGTGACCACCGAAAAAATCACCGAAAATCAATGTATTCACTCATAAAGCCTGTGTTATGTAATATGTATATGGAAAAATGAAGCGTGATTTCAAACCCACTCTAAGGAGTTTCCTCGAGAGAGCAAGAAAAAAATGGTAGGACTTCCCTCACTTAAAATTTCACGCAGGGCGATTTTTGTTTGAAATATTTTTTTTACAAATTTTTTTGATACGTTAGCAAGAAGCCAATTTTGAACTCTCCAAAAAAATTTGGCACAAAGGGTACGATTGACGATTTTTAACATGTTGATAAGGGAACTACCCTTCGCAATTCGCAGGAAAACGTTTGCTTGCCCGAATTGCTTTTATTTCTCCTAATTTGCCAAGCAATTTGAGCTGGATCAAAATTTAAACGCCTACCTTCTTATCGAAGAAAAGACAACCCCACACTTCCACACAGTTTTCTTGTTTTTTCAAGCTGATTCAGTTTCCCTTCTTAAATTTTCATTCGACCTACCACAATAAACTAGAGCGCTTCTTATTTCATCGACTTCCATGTTCCTATTGCTTGTCCCTCCACTGGTTCTCCGTCCCTCAAAACCTAATAATTTGTGCACAATTTGGACCTGATCTGGTAATTTGAATTGTGAGCCCAGGTTGTATTAACATCTCTTCATCTCCTGAGAAAATAAAATACACCGCATAAGACAGTCAAACCTCAATATTTCTAGTTAAATATCATCGCATCCCATAAATCCCTTCTAATAATCTAACTTCTACATTTATGTATAGTCCTACCGTCAAGATGACTAACTCTCAAATCAGGACATTTTCAAGTCCCAGAGAAGCCAGCATCCCTTTTCGACTTCTAGGACAGCTGATATATATAATATGTACTTCAAAAACGTGAGAAGAATTCTGACAAATTATAAATTAGTTTGCGCAAAGTTATTATTATAGTCTCAACGGCGGCGCGCAGTTCGCTATAATTAATTGAGCTGATCGCGTGATGATAATTAATAAACGATCTTCCCAAATAAGATCGTTATACCGACGCGACACCGTCAATTTTGATCGACAAATTTTCAACATTTCTCGCACAGTTTTCGTGCGCCCTTGACTCTGGTGGCTCAGACAGCTCGCCCACGGCAATATTCAACCTCTGGCTTGAACAGGCCGTTCCTTTCTTTCTGTGGAGACCTGCAAACATAATCTTCAACTGATCCTGGATGGTGGCGGAGCAAACTTCATTTTTCCTCAAACGTCTACATCGGTCGCTTCATATCAGTTTAGTTACCCAATCAAATACTTTGGCCAAAAAAGCAACATCGTTAATTCGTTATAATATGAATATTTAAAATACGAATTTGAACACGAATCACGGCCAGCAGAATTACCAAGGTGTCTACTAAAACTAAAAAAATGAAAAACATGGCTTTTCAAATTTTAGTGTGGGGAGCAAAGTTGTAAAGAATCCGAAAGAAAATACGATTCTGAAGCTAAGAATATCCGAATCTGTAACTAAGTGACTTAGAATCCAAAATTCGAATTTAGAATGATTTTGAATTCGAGAATACGAATCTGAACCCAGTACAGAAGACGCCAGAAACCCAAAAGAATTTTTGTTAAAAAAGTCGTGAATCCTGGGATATGGATTCTCATCGTGTGAAACCTGTAAGAAAAGGTTCTTTATTTCAAGAAGAATCCAAAGAATCGGCAGAAAAAATTGATAAAAACTGACAACTTTAAAATACTGATGAATTCTGTGAAAATCGGAATTCTAATTGGTTTCTTTCAAGTTCAAAATCCGAATACATATTTAGAGTCCGGATTTTATTTACAAGCTGTGTAGTCGCGCGATGCTGATATCAGGGGAAACACGTACTCCTTCCCTGACACAGCGACTAAGCCCAAGTACCTAGAATCTGGGTACAGATTCAGAATTTAAGAACGGATTCGGTAGAGAACATAACACGATTCCGTAAAAAACAGAATAAGATCCCATGAAAAATAGAACAGAATTCTGTAAAAAAAACAAAATCCAAGAATCCCAATCTAACTAAAAACTAAATTCAGAATCACAAAATCCGTACCCAGGAAAAAATGATTGAAACTTCGATTCGGATTTCGAATTTTGTTTCGAACTCATTTCAATTTCTGTAGGGAAGTGGAGAAGAATATACATAATATGTATCGTCAATAACTTTTTATGCGCTTGATGGGTCTTTTCTGTACATGTACATTTTGAATTGTTATCATTGTAAATAATCAAGTAATAAAAAAGGATCCGAATTTCTACTTTCAACAAATAAAAAAATAAAATCATGACTGCAAACTATAACTGAAAAAAACAGGATATTCATATTACTGCATGATATTTTAGAACATTCCATGACATCTATGACCTGCAGACACCAATTTTTGATATGATTCCTGTTTACGTGTTCAAGTTGGTCCCCATTTTACGCCCATCACAACTAATTAAAAATACGGAAGTTACGCACGCCTCCCTTTCTTTCGGACCCAACTATCGTCCAAGTAACATTTTCGATTAGAATTTACAACCAGAGTCTATTAACAGTTTGTTTATTCATGTGTGAACTAGATGTAATTATGAAAGTTCGCATTCATTGTAGCGTTCCGCCGTGGTCGCTCTTTGTGAAAAACTGAACCTAAAGTCATGGTCAGGTTCGAATGAGAATACATAGGAAATTGCTTTATGTATAGTCGCGTGCATTTCCTGTATTACCGCGGATCTTGCCGTCAACGATACAATTTGAATTCTGTCGCCAAAAATACTGATTTTTACTCCTTCCAAGTCGTGATAACACGAGAATTCATCAGAACAAGCGGTCGAGTACAACTGGCCAACAGCACACTCTTTACCACCTTCTTGCAACCATCTCCCGTCATGCTCTCATGTTTTGAGATTGATAGAAAAAACGAAATTTCAAAGTAACGGTGATTTTCAGTCCGACTTCAGAAAATTATGTCTACTAACTCCCGAATTTCAACTCATTTGAAAATAATACTCTCGAAGTGACTGTAGACTTCAGGAAATTACATCTAAGAGCCGAGCGGAGAGAATTCGACTCCTGCCTTTCAGCGTCACCAGAGCCTAGGACACCTAATAATTCAGACTTTTTAATAATCGTGCCTTTGGCTCCAGTCTCGATTTCGAGCTCTGACTCCCACTCCGGGTTCTTGGTAATAACGGAGTGTTTGCCAAACTTTCTCCTATGGCTTGCCGCACTAACTCAACTCTTCCGAGACCGAGAAATAGCCAGCAAGGAAAAGTAGAGAACTAAAGCCTTGTTGTATATTGAACAGAGATAACGATTATATGGCGGGTCAAGGGTTGACCCCCTTCCCCACGTGTAGTTAGAATTGGCAATATTCTTCTGAATCGAAGATCAAGACAACTGACAACAAATCTTCCACCTTCGCTTTGAATTTACTACCAGGGGATGGAACGGCAGTTCAGTATTGTTGTCATGGTTCACATTCATCGTTTTCCGTAGTGAAGAGCGATGGAAAGATCAGTTTTAAAAAAAGTTCTTTTTCCCCACTGACAGCATCAGAAAAATGTGAACTTTTGGAATAGCATTTAAATTAGGCAGAACATGAAGAATTTCGATTTTCGAAATAAGGTGAATTCCTGTCGAGATACCAAACATAATCGATGCCCTAAAATTGAGTACTTCTTCTATAGGCTCAATATGAAATTCAGACATCATATTTCGTATTTTAATTCATGCGGTATGTGGAGTAAAAACCTCCGACTACGTATTGAAGTGACTGAAAAAATTAAAAAACGACAATAATTTGATCTTTCCTAATTTTTGTACTGAAACATGTCAAAACAGGACGTTTCGGAAATGCTGTCATAATTTGGGGTACCAGTAACAGCTATGTACCCAAATTAGGAACAGTTCCCAAATCAAATTAAATTCACTAACTTGTCAAATACTCGGGATACATATTCGTCAATGACATCCACACCTCTTTATAATATCTTAATTTCCACATTTTATCAGCAAATAACCCAGATACCCCAGATTAGGCACAACAGAGTGTTTTTCGTTTAAATACATCATGAAAATAACCGATCTGAACTATTTTTGATACGAAATTCTTTCTTCTGAAATTGCTGAACATTACAATATTAATATTAGCGCCGCTTTGTAATAACTGTCTAAAAATGAATCTCTAAACTTTTCGTTAAACCAATTCAGAAATGAAAACTGGTATCTGATAAATGAATCGCTACGACGGTACTCCATATTAGGAGCATCCCCATAATAAGGCACTTTCGCCTATAACTGACAGAAACTAATACAAACATGCAAAATTAAACCGAAAATGCAAGAGGTAAAACTTTGCCAGATGTAAGACGAATCACACTTTCGGATGATTTTAAAACTTTTCAACTCATTGCCGAAAATGAATTTTAGGTCCTCCGATATGCCAAAATAAGATCTTTGCGGTATTGCAGTCACTACTCATCACAAGTTCCATTTCCAGCAAAGGACGATCATTGAAAGGAGACTGTGAATAAGTTTTACTACCAGAAGGATATCTCACTACTTCTAGACACTTCTTAAACTTTGATGATGCTAACATTACTGTCGGAATTTACGAGCCTTTTGGAATAGTAATATTAATGGATACTTCTAGAAACTGAAAATGACTGGTTGCGACCAAATTTCCGACAACGACCTAATTTCCGATAACAGGTTCAGCATCGTAAAATATTGTTAGAATTGGGCCCCTTTTTGGGTAAGAATTCACATTTTCGATAAACGGCTCGATTGTCGCAGACTTCTGAATTGGAGTCCATAGTATGAACACATTTGCGAACTGCCAGAAATATAATGAGATATTTTTTGTTGGTATAATAATAGTTTACATTTTGCATTTGAGGATAAACAGTTGTCGGGAATCGACTTTTTTTATACTTAAATTTATAATAGGAGCACCTTAATTATGCATTCAAAATTTTCGACACGGAATTCACCTTATTTCAAAGTTTGTGATTCGTCTGCTCCTGCGCGACTCAATTACCATAACAACTAATTTCACAAATTCCAAAAAATGTGATACTGACAAAATGAACTCATATAGTAAATGCTGAAAAGTTCATTTTTTCTCAGACCTGACGTTCCCATAGCTCCCTATCACAAAACAGATGAATGTTTGGTAGAGCGTATGGTGATGCCTGAATGCCAAATTGGCTCCCTAGACACCGCACCCCTGGCCCCGGAAACTACAGACCCTTCTTTCGGGTATCGTGTAAGTGACCAAAAGAAAATAGATGAAAGTGAACGGTTGCAGGTTTTTCGGTAATTGTACGAGAGAGGGGTTTGGTCCCGACCGGAGCGAGGTCATTAAAAATCGAAGAAACGAGAGTTTGTAGAAAAAGCGCGTGTATTGATTGACCAATAGAAAAAAACAGATCTGACCAAGTGTTTTAAGTGTAAGCTGTGACTGAGCTAAATAGATATCCTGCCTGATCGATCGAGGAAGAAACAGGGCAGTGAGTCATTTAATAAGAACGTGGATTTGAAAGGATCACGTACGGGAAGTACAGGTATGCAGACGATAAAACACGTTCCTCAGACGCTCGCATCATGCTACCAGAAAGTAGCCTGGCAGACAAAAATGTACGTAGGAGAAGAACGGGTCACTGCAAGCTAGTTCCCTCACTTTGGTAGTAAATCTGAAGCCAATGTAGAAACGCTGTCAGGGTGTCTAACAAGATTTAAATGTAGAAAAAGTTGAGCTAGACTGACCATTTTATCTCATTTATTAAAAACTTGCAGGCTGTAAGAGCCACAACTGCGATCCTGTCACAGACAGCGCCTTCTAGATGACACTCATCTTTCATTCATTACCAAAATTTTTTGACACTTGAAAAAATACGCTCAAATTGTTTAAAATAAAGCAAAATTTTTTAGAGGCCGTCAACAATACCAGCAACAGTTGTTCGAGGCCTTATATGACCAACATTCAGGAACAACTTTATTTCAGCACGAGTGATTAGATGGCACATCAAGACTTCTTGAAGGACTCGTTACATCACTGTGTGGCACAGTATGACTTCAGCTTTTTCATTTGAAAATCATCATTTGTAAAACTACTCTTTGTATATTACAGGTGGGAAAGTAAAATGTACAGCAGTACTCGAGATGTAAATATTCAACATTATTTTTTCGTAAGGCACACCTGAAATATACCTGTTGTAGTTCTAAATCGAATCACCGAAGATTCACTACTCACATTCAGAATCAGAAATGAGTGAGTTCGCGAAAAATTCGTTCAAGTTTGCTAAACCTTACATTCCCGAAAACTTCGTTCAAGTTCTCGGAAATAGAGGTTCGCATTCACGAACTGAAATCAATCTATGGAGTTTCTGATAGAATTTTTTTTTCTCCTCTTTTAATTGACCATTATTTGAAATTATCCAAAATAATTGTATTTATAATTGACTTTCCTCCAAATCGTTGGACTTTAATAGACTTAGTTGACGTGTTAGATACCCTGTCTATCGCCGATTTTCCGTGTTTTCTATTTTGACGAATGTAATAAATTTGGATGGAAGAAAGGGGAGGTGAGTCAACTTTCAATCCATAATTTCATCGATTTCTTCATTCACTGCACAGAAACGGTTCACGTTTCCACATTTTCTCGTTGGTTGTTTCTCCTACTCCAAAAAGGATTAACGGTGGGGATGGGGATTTTTCCGCTATACAAGGTTAGTTGGTTTACCTTCCGCCATAGGAAAACTAGTTTTTCGCGAAACCAGGTGCACATTGTTTCGCCAGGCGAGTGGTCTCTTCGACAAGAATTTCATGGAAAATATTCGGGGGAAACTCCGATGGCTTTTGAAGAATTCTATCAAGAATCTTCAGGGAAAAATTTTCTAAATCTGCAAAGAATTTCATCGGAAATCTTCGAGAAAAATCTCCTATTCAGGAAAAATTTTTGATAATTTTCGAAGAATTTCATCGAACATCATTGAGAAATATCTCCAATGATTTCAGGCGAATTTTGTCATAAATTTTAGGAAAAATCTCCAATGATTCCAAACAATTTTGTCAAGAATCATCGAGAAGTATCTCTGATGATTTTGTAAGGACATCCTTAGAAAAATGTTCGGGGAAAATCCCCAATGATTTCTAAGGAACTAATCAGAAATATTGGAGAAAAAATGTGATGATTTCCGGAAAATTTCATTAGAAATACTCAGAAAAAAGTCCAGTGTTTTCCAAAAATTTCTTCGAAAATCTTCGGAAAGATTTTCTGATAATTTTTTAAGAACTGCATCGGAAAATTTCGGAAAACAACGATAATTTCCGAAAAATATCATCAAATTTTTGGAAAAAATTTCCACTGTTTTCCAAGAAAGTTCTTTTTGACGAAAGTACTTCTCAATGATTCCCGACAAAATCCTTTGGAATAATTGCAGAGTTCTCCTAAAATTTTCCACAAATTTCTCCTGAAATGTTTTTCAATGATGTCCGATAAAATTCATTGAAAATGATCGGAAATTTACCCTTAATATTTTCGATAAAGTTCGTCGGAAATAGGTAATCTTTGAAAAGCAAAGGAATCGTCCCGAATATTTTTCATGAAATTCCTTGGAAATAATCGAAGGTTTTTTCGGAAGATTTTCGGTACAATTCTTCGAAACTCTTGGTATTATTCCCCGAATGCTTTCGATAAAATTCTCCAAAAATTATCAGGAAACTTTATCAAAGAATTGGTTTCTTCTAAAGATTTCCGAAATTATTGAAAAATTTTTCCGGAAATTTACAATGAACTTGGTTAAAAATTATCCCAGATTTTTTCCAAAGATTTAAGATGAAATTCTTCGGAGATTATCGAACATTTTTCCAGAAGATTTTCAATGAAATTCATCAGGAACCATCGGAGTTTTTCTCCGAATATTTCCACTGAAATTCTTCAAAAATTGTTAGGAAATTTTCTCGAAGAATGCTGATGAACTTTCTGGGAAACATTGGAAATTTTTTCTAAAAGGCGAGATTCTTCGGAAATTATCGGAGTTGCTGTCCGAAAATTTCCGATGCAATTCTTTAAAAATTATCGGAAAATTTTCTTAAAGATTTCCGAGGAAATTCTACGGAGATTTAGAAAATTTTCCTCAAGATTCTTGATAAAATTCTTCAAAATCTATCGTAGTTTCCCCGAATATTTCCCATGAAATTCTTGTCGGAGAGACCGCTTGCCTGGCAAAACAACGTGCACCTGGTTTCGCGAAAAACCAGTTTTCCTATGGCGGAAGGAAAACCGACTAACCCTGTGAGCTGTGAACTCAACAACTGTTACTCAAGGCACACAATAACATCACCTCATCACATACCTCTGGAAGTTCTGCCCAGTGGCTGGACGTATGTGATATTCTGGAACTAGAAGGATGGGAAGGGCACTCTATCATTGTTCTCTATCTATCCACCAATCTGTTTTTATCTGCTGCTCAAATTTTTGCTTATCAGATTGCTAAAATGATGGGAAAGCTGAATGTCTGTTTCCTTTCCCAGTCTACCCGTTTATCTCGTGGTTTTTATTTCAGTCTACCGGTATCACTACATAACGCATGAACCACAAATGAACCTTTACGATTTTTCCGATCTCTGTAAGCTAATAAGCTACTCAACCTTCCGCTTGAGGTGGTATGGCAGAAACCAAAGACTCTTGCAAAGTAATCTCGACCCAAATAGCCCAAAATATACCGTTAGAAAGAAAAACACCATGAATGGGTCACCGCTACTCCACCACATGCCCCAGCTTTGGAACCAGCAAATTTTCCGAACATGAACTCGGGCCCGAACCAATCCGGGTCGTCTTCTGATCTTAGAAAACTGTTTGCCTCGTAGACATCATATCGTTTCCTCTAAACTCCAAACATATTTCTACGGGAGAGGGATGCGGGGTACGGCTAGAACCCACACCACAGTAGGGCTAAATAAAATACCCTCGCAGTTTCTGGCAACCGATCTCGAACAACAGCTCGGCGGCGACAGCAATTTAAACCTCATTCGTTACTCAAAATTAGTATGGTGCATTCTACAAGAGTACCAGTATCTGGCACATTATTCACATAAAACGCTCTCTCTTTCCGCCTGATCTGTACCATCTAATTTCCTGGTGTTGACAGTATGAGATACCTCGAAGACTCCGCTGTTCCAACAACAGAAAGACTAAAGTGTAATTACCCTGCTTATCACTTATCAGCTTGTCAGCTTCGTTATCTACAACATATGGTCCCCCTGCAACGGTAAATATACTAAATACGCCGCTATGCATGCAATTAAAGATTCTGTTAATCGACGCAGACACGGACACACACTTTTACACTTGCTTTTAGAATAAAAACTTCACGATAAACCAACGAACACACAATTAAATACCTTTTTACAAAACGTAAACGTTATAATACGAAAGTATACTTAGCACGGAGAGAATTAAACGGTTACACACGAATAGACGAGCAATAAAATTAATTTAGTAGCACACAACACGACACACGAAGTCTGGAAGACAACACAACGTCACCCATTTAGAGACATACAAGTACGAACACAGAAAAGCCACACACGATTCAACTTTTTCCCCGTATTTTTTACATTTTCCAGCCAACCGCGTACAGGAAAGTATACGACGGACACAACAATTTTCGAATTTTTCGTCGGTGCAGCAGAAGTCGGTGTCAGCTGACTACACCCGCGCAGTTTGTTAGTCCAGACGAGAAAAATATACGCGCAAAATGACCATAGCGCATGCAACGGCTGCAAATCGGCCAAATGGCGACAAGAGAACGACAGAGAACACAAGCAAAGAAGAACGTATTCAACAATAACACGACACAGACAACCCAAAAAAAAAAAAAAAGGTAAAAAGAAAAGGATTTATGTACCTTTGGGTAAGGGGTGTACGGTGACGGCCGTACTGAACCTATCGCTGCCTAAACTGACCAAATGCGGAACATCTCCGGCGTGCAGTTTCAGCGCTCTTCCGTTAGCTTCGACCGCTATACCGCTGTTTTTACAGCCGTCTGGGCGACCCCCGCCGCCACAATTGTCATTCTCTTCTTCAGCTCCGCTATTGTAACGCATGCCACCATCGACCTGGAGGACACCACCACCGCCATCGGCGTCATTAGCAGCAGCAGCGGCGACGACCACCATATCTGCATCCAGCATATTCTACTCGAGAGCCGCGGACTGGAAGGCGCGCGCCCCTCTCGTCAATAGCGTCTTTGCTGTCGCTTTTACGTCATCTCCATCTGCACCGATTTTAAAAGATACACGACCCACGTTAAAAAAAAAATACATTCATTTTACGATCTCTACTATATTTACGCCTATATACGTACGCGGTGGGGTTATTACTGTATGCTCATTTCTTACTATCCGAAGCCCTCCTGTTCTTTTTACACAGGTGTAGGTATACGTTTATATATGCCTGCATGTGCGGACACAGCACTCAAGACAGATCCCGGTATTCGACAGTACTGGCTATACGACCTACGGTCCGACCGGTCATCGCTGCCAGCTACATAACGCTTTTGAGCAACTTGACCTTTGTTTTTCTTCTTTCCGATGTTCTGACACGCCATTGCGACCGCGAACACCGTTTGACTCACCCATTCAGGCATTCGGGCCTGTGAGAGGGGAAAAATAACGAGTAGACGCATTCCAGCCGTCTAAGATGAAGTCTAGTATCCTCGGATGTAGGTATACTTTTCAACTCTTTTCGTCATACGAATCTTCTCTCGTCCGCCTTCCCCTTGCCCAGGCATTAAACCACTCCATATCGAACTTATAGTCTAGACATTATAACATTTTTAGTCGGACTAATTCTGGCAGATTTTTTTTTTTTAAATCAGCTATTGGTCTTGTCACCAGTACTAAACTCGACGTTCCATGACAAAAGAAAGCGAACGGCACTAATTTTGAATTTTCATGTTTCCTTATTCGCAGTTGACCATCGCGAATAAAGTGTTGTTGCATCAGCAAATACTAAAACCAATTCGGACGTATGGTATCGCCCTCTGGGAGTGCGCGAGAAACACCAACAGAAACAAAACACAAATTGCACAAAATCAGATTTTGCGCGTAACTGTTAATGCTACGAGGATATTCACCGAGACCTGGGCATCAATACCATAGGGAAAGAAATCCAACGATTCGCCCAGAAACACGAAACTCACCGTAGCATCAACAATCAACACCCGAAAATCAAGGCTCCCAGCTCCTCGACAATGGCAACATGCTGCGAAGACTCCAGAGAACAAAACCGTTCGAACTTTATTTATTTATGGCTTGCTGGCGCTTACAGTATATCTCTTATTAACATAGATACGCAGGAGAGACGCCCTCTTCCCAGCCTCGGCATTCAGTGGCCCATTTCTGAGCATAACCCACTTTCTTTTGTTTTTGGCAGTTGATTGCCATTGCTGGCCTACCGCATGTCCAACTTCGTCGATCCCCCTTTTGCGTTTTCCTGTAGGTTTCTATACAGTTAGTATCCTGTTCCATCTACAGACGGGTTCTCCAGCTATGTGTCCAGCATACCCAAGTTTTAGCTCTTTGACAGTAGTTCCCACTCCGTTGGCTTTTATTTTTCTTATTTTAGCCTAAAATTTTAATTCCTTATGAGAGGCATTTAATGGAAAGCCACCCTGCTCTCATTATTTAACCTTGTATAAATGTACTTCTAAATGTTCGAATGAACCCAATTGTAGCAGTCCAGATGTATTAAAAAAATAATAAATTAATAAAAATAATCATAGAGTCCTATAGTTAGGGTGTGCCAATTCACAATTTCTTTCTTATAGATTACAGAAGGAAAAAATTGTGAATTGGCACACCCTAAATATATATTTTCGGTGGCGCGTTTGGCACCTCGTATGTGCAAAATACATTTACTCATCACTTGCACATACGAGGTATTCGGAGCCAGGTTTAGAAACCCATGCGCATGGGAGGTGTTATATAGCGTCCTCTAGCGGACAATATTGTAACTAAGCACATAGGAGGAATTTTATTCCGTGCCCGTCCGAGACAAGTCCCACAAGACCAATAGTGGTTTTAGCCAAAAATATCACATATGAAGTGTTAAACGCGCCACCGACGACTATGTAGAATTCACCAAGTTCACTCACACGCCAGCACGGACACTAAAATCGAATACAGGATGATCACTCGAAATTTCTGGGGAAACTACTCGACAGCATATGTATTTTCAACCCCCTCGTCGCAAAAAAAATTGAATTTTTAAATAAATGGAGATAAATGAGGAGTTGAACACTTTAGTTCAAATTAGTACAAAAGCAGAAATTGTATCAAGTGTAATGTAAACGCTACAAAAATTGTGTTGCATTGGGAGTTTCTGCAGCAATCTGCCGGAAAATTGAATTTCAATTTTATTTATACTGTACAGCGGAAGCACAGAACAAAGGTAAAAAATAATTTCCATCATAATCTGCCGAATTTCCATTATTTGAAGAAGAAACTTCCCCAACAATGACTTACATAACCATTTTAGAAGGAAAATGACCAAAGATGACCTAAAATGACTTAAAATGGAAAAAATAACCAAATTATCGCCCTGATCTATATAGGTATACTATTTCCATGTCACGCGGTTAACTCGAATGTAAATTTTGCTCGCTTGAAAATTTTGCAGAAGGATACACAAATTTCCACTCCTCGAATTCCGCCGACATGAGAATGTCGGCGATTTCTTTTTTAAGCGCGCAAATATTGGCATCGAAAACTTGTGGGGTCCAACCAAATACGACGTTCTGAATCGGAGACCTAAAAACGCCTCATTCAATAATTTGCTCGACTCGGAAAATCAAGTCAATTTCGGCCATGTTTTGCAAATTTCCAGACCCATATTTGGGCTGTATCGAAAATTAGATGTGATATTTGGAATGAGCGACGGTAGAAGGGAAATGCCGATCCTGACACATTTAACTGACGGATCAAGATCAACGAACCCAGTAGATAAGGTCAAAGAACCCTGTAGATAAGGTCAATGAACCCGGCAAAAACCGACAATGGTCTTGACCTGTTTACCCAAGAGTGACAAAATTCGTATTTTCCTGCTACTAGCGACCCAAGAAACCCCTATTTCCATAATTTGCGCGAAACCGCCCCATTTCAAATTTCAAAGTTGGTGATTCCCGCGAGCTCTCCTTTTTCAAGAAGGGATAGGTGGGAGCATAGAAGGGGGACCACAGTTATGCACGGCCTTAAAACATTGAGCACGTCCTTCGTCTTTCGTGGATCAGTCTTCTCGATCAAAAAGTACCAGGGGGCACATTTTGTGACGCACATGCACACCCACGAGCAAAACCAAATATGATCGGCAATTCGCTCTCGATCGCTGATACCCGCAGCACAGATAATTACGTCGGACACCCACACACCAACAGTAGTAACCACCGTGCTCACGTAACAAAGGCCTCTATTCTCATTAATAAGTTATTCTCCGTACATAACCTATTATATTATGCGTATACGTATGTGCTCGTTAGTCTTTATACAGCACACACACACATACACATTACCTAGCCCGCAGTGGCATTGCGGAAACACGCTGCAGAACGTGGATATCGCACGCCGCTCCATTTCAATATTCATTAATGGCTTGGCGCAGAAATGGCGTACACAAGCAGATCGGGCCAAATAAACTAGCTGGACTGCACGTAGCAGGTGTAAAACGAACAAAAAATAATAATAAAAAGTAAAAAGCCTACGCCGGTAAGAGTCCATTGAGAAATACCGTGTACGAGATAACGATAATTTTAAATTATCTGCGGCACAACTGAGGCGGGTTATTGCCCTCCTACTGCTGCTGCCTTCAGACCTCCATACACTGCTGCTGTTGCAGTACATCAAAACTAATATTCGTTTCCACTATTGTGGTTTATACTAAATGTACCTAGGCAAATAAGCGTGCACGATTTCCATTGCATAAAGGAGAGCCCGAAATGACAACTCGTTTCTTTGAAAGAGGAGCAGAAAACTTTGAGATACACCTCGTAGAGTTCGAGCTGAGATGTCAAAAAACGTTGCATGGTAATCGAAGCCCGGTTTCGATCACTAGTAATCGAAGCCCGGTTTCGATCACTACATTGGCCCGAGTCAAGGGACTGTTATGAAAACATAAGAAAACAATTTCGTGGATTAACATTCAATAAATCGTTTCAGGATCAAATAAAACAACAAAGGAGCGGTGACCCCATTGCTTTACAAAAGAAAGTGTACAATGGATCTCAAGAACCACGTTAGTATGCCGACGAGGAACCGTACACACTAACTGTTCCAAGAACCCCGAGTCGAGGACAATCTGAATCAGCATATCGAATGGCGGAGGAAAGGAGTGCGTGCTGCAGCGAGAACCAAAATCTCCTCTCACAGTAATCCAAGTTGAAAAGACAGAAGAGAAAGCAGAATCTAAATCAAAATACTTGAACATTTGATAAACAAGGAATCCATCAGCGAACCACACAACGATCTTATAGAGGTCTGATAACTAAAAAGCAATTTAAACAAAGGACCATCGGAGGTATAAAATAAGTTCGCTCCTGGAATTCGTTAATCCAGCCAAAATTGGAAATTTGATTTTTTAAGCGCCATGACACTATTAATCTTCATTAACTAGCTGACACTTCAAACATCGCAATATGTTGGAATTTCATAACAGGCGCCCACAGCCAAAATCAAACCGTCACGCTCGCAATTCAACTCTCAACAAACGCAACAGAAATAACGTATCATCTCTTTATACTACTTTATCGTATCTTCTCCCCCTCTCATTTCACAGTCGATGAAAATGCTTTAGATTCCGAGACGCAAAATAGAAACCGATACACCTGTAGATAAACGGCCAAACAGACAGGTAAGCAGGCAAATAGATACCCACACTACCAGACAAATAGGGACAGACATGTCAACTAGCCGCACGGCCCGACAAACAGGCTGACCAGGAGAATGTCACAAGCAAAAACGCTTCAGGGCAACGTTTCTGTTTCAAATCAACAGGCTCCGCTCCTACCCCCTACCACCAAGGATAAGCTTAAAAAAACTGGTGTTAAACGCGACCAAAGAGCAACGTTTCTATTTCAAATCAACAGTCAACAAGCTTCGCCCCTATACCCCCTCCCTATGATTCTTCATCATGTGGTGACATAACACAGGCTTTTCCAACCGCTGTTAACTATCGAGTATCGGGGAGATAAAGCAGCGTACTGGTAGGCAGTAGAAAAATATTTTCATATACTACATATTTAATCAGAAATGCAATGTTTTTACATGAAAAAATTGCTGGCCAGTAATTTCGTACCGGGGAATCGAACCCGCGTCCATTGAAACATTTGACTGAAATGCAGCGATCGTCTCTAACCATTCAGCCACGGAGCGAATTACAAAATAGCGACTTAAGAACGCATTTAAATGTTCACGACGTAGAACAGCTGTTACCGTTTGTTGTTAACCGTCGTTACGTTTTCGCTAGCCACTAACTGTGTATGCTGTTTGTGCACGTGAACAAACTGAAGACAAGACTGTGATACTGTACTTTGTAGTAATTAACTGAGCAAATTAAATTTTTGAATTAATTACGCACACAAAAATCACCTGTTTATAATTTAAATAAATAAATAGATCGAAAAAAAAATACAGACCATGTCAGCGAAAAACATTGCCGCTTCTGATCAAGTAATATAAAAAATATCTTCCACAACAAGAGCCAAAAGTGAGTTTACATGACTCGGGAATTGCTCACTCGCCATGTAAACACTCACTTTTGACTCTTGGTGTGTAATATACTATAGTGTATGAAAGTCAGTTCTGTAATACATGTGGACAAGCGAACACACTTCATAAAAGTTAAAATGCTAAAACCGACCAGTGAGCAACATTTCTGTTTCAAATCGACAGTCAATAGGCTTCGCTAGAACCGTACCACACGAAGGAAAGAATTTTCATAAGCTGGTAAAATCTGAAAATCGTAGATCCTTCCGAAAGGGACGGTGCCAGTTTAAGAGATGTTACCAGTTGGCCAAGTCGTATCCTTAATTACTAATTAGCAAAATAAAATCCTCAGCTGGAAAAATTTTTCAATTAATTAGTTTTTCTGATTTTCTTTCTAATTTTTGTTTTATTTTCTATTTTCTTGGTTCATTTATTTTTAATATTTCCAGAAGTAGTATTTTTAAAAACTAAGTTAAAATCCCACATCTACAAAGCAACTCTAATACCTTCAAGCTTCAAGCATTTTCGTTCAGTTTTAAGACAGGCTGGTAAATAAACTCGACCAAATGTTAGTTATGGTATCGTTACGTACGTCTCCTTCGTCCCCTCCCCTCACAAGAAAAAAGATCTTTCCATGCGTAGTTTCCTTCATGTCACCCCTTCCCTTTTCGGATGAAGCTAATAAGTTCGTGACCACTTTTACACTTGAATTATTGTACAACGGTAAAACCATTTAGGTCCGTCCCTCTTTTGAAATTCTGCGAGAGAAACAAAAAACGTCTCGCAGCAGTTTTAATAAAGGTACAGGTTTTAGTATAGCTTTAAAATGCAGTCTATCATAGACTCTCCCCCCCCCTCCTAGCGCTCAGGCTTGAATCTTTTTGATGTGGTAGATGCATTTTGGTACATAGAATTTGTTTGTGCGAAGAAACGATTTTCATAAAAATGTAACTTGCAAATGACTGGCCGATTCACTTAAATTTCTCATTTCGAGTTTTTCGTTGCGGGGCAATGGGACTGCATTTTTGCTACTGAAAAATAAAATTTCAAGATTTTCATGCAAAAAAAGTTAATTGTTTTAACTGCAGTTGCTAATCTTACCAACTCATGGAAAAATTTCAAATTACTACTCCCACTAGAAAGTAAAATATCAACGTCAACATGGCCAAACAAACAAAACAAAACAAAAAAAAACAGCTTTTTATTTGTCCACTTGCAACTGCTCAACTTACCAACACTTAAAAATTCAAAATAATGAGGGGAAGGGGTGCCTTCCCTTGATCCTCCAATGGCTACGGCTCGACTTATTTCGCAAAATCATACAATTTTCAGCTAGCAGTGCCTCTATTTAAAAAATAAGCATCTTCCAAATATGCGTCACCCCCCCCCCCACTATAACAGAAATTTGCACAAATATTTTGGAAACATTCGCTGGTGGCGCCAAATGTCTACATTTTAAAATACCAAAAATAGGTGAGTTGGTTTCTCGACCCTCCTCCCCGCTCTCCCTTCCACTTTCCAAAACAAAAGTCTGAAAACGAAACAGGAAGACTGGTTGATTTTTAATATACAAAACTTATATTCTGTGGCTGGGAGAAATTAGATATTTTTATTACAAAGTACCCTCAAAGCTTCAAAGAATTCAAGGTGACAAATTCTTGGACCCCATTGTATAAGCACGCAACTAAGAAAACGTTTCCACATTTTATTCACAAAAATGTTTTATTTCGATCTAAGATATTTTTACCGCCCCCCCCCCCACCATTTAATAAAGAGGAAATGCTACACCCGAAACTAGAAACTAGCAGTTACGATTTTGTGTAACTGTGTCTCTCACTAGGCTAAAATATAGCCCGATTCGAACGAACAAAAAAAAAGTTTCTAACTTTTCACCTTCCTTGTGAGGTTCTTTTACCTGTCAGGCAAGGAAGAAGGCACATTTTTAGTCTGTCCCACTGTTTGTTTGGCTGGCTGGCGGGTTGTCTGTTCATTTCTCCTAGCTACCAGTCTATGTAGACCCGATCCACCTCCAGGGTCGGACTGGCCACAGGGAATACCGGGGAAATTCCTGATGGACCGGTATGCCCACGCGAAGAAAATTGGTTAGACCCTCTCAACCCTGCACTGGGCCGGGACCAGTTATATTTTCCCGGTAATTTTCTAAGACCCAATCCGGCCCTGTCAATCTTTGCGATTTTTTGGATTTCAGGTAGGCAACCCATTGGTGTTTCTTACTTACGGAGGAGGGAACAAGGGGGGGGAGCCAAATTTTTGGAATGATTGGAGAAGCTAGATAGGTAGACGCATACGATGTATTGGTTCGCAGAAAATCCGACTGTCCTTGATCACGATCGCGGTCATCTCGGGAACGTGTTTTTGAACAGCTCGGAAAATTTATCGACCAAAATGGCGAATGCGCATACTCGTTCTCAAAAATTTTTCAGCGTGACATGTTCACGATCATTAGTTTGGTTTTTGAAAATCCATGGAAGCAAGTGCCCGCGACATAACCTAACTCTTAATGGCGCCATGCACTCAAAAGGAGAATCATCATTTTAGTTAGCTAATGGCTATTGGGTGTTGACTGGAGAAAACCCCGTTAACTTCGTCGATCAATTCGCTAGTATGGAGTGACGTAAGGTCGGGCGCGCTAATGTTTCTTTTTCCTTCAATTAATTAAGGAATGGGGGGGGGGTTAAATTCGGCCGTCAAAAACAAAATTATAAATGCAAGCGTTTCGAGATCGATGTTCAACAAAGTCTTAATTTTCAGATTTGGTCAGCCGCGAAATCCTTCAGTCACACGGACGAAAGAGAAAAGGTACCTTCTCTCTTGTTCAATATTTAGCTTTGAATCATTGCGAAAACTTTTAAACTACAAAGCTACGAATTGGGGAGAATTCTAAGTTTGGATGGAAATAAAAATTTGAAGAACAGAGAAGGGCAGGAAAAAGTGGTTGATAAGGATATAGATACACGGCTGTCAGAACTGTTGAGGAAAGTACCAAGATGCAGTGAGGTTGTACAAGGAGATATCGACAAGTGGATGGACGCTGACGAACAATGTTATATGACTGACAGTGACATCACTGAAATTGTGAATGGAGAAGAAACTAGTAACAAAGATAGAAGTGATGAAGATGAAGATGAGCGGGATACCTGAAGGAGCTTTTAAGTCATGCCGAAGGTTATGAAGCCATTGTGACAGCACTCGCTTATATGGAACAGCAGGAGAAATAACATTTGCCAAGAAAACCATGATGAGGAGGTGGCGATATACTGCTGTGAAGAAAACTGAACTTTTCGAATCAGGAACTGGTTACTGATGTTTTCCAAAAAAAAATTAATTTAAGAACATGTAATTTGAGTTCCTTTGTTTCTGTATTGTTTTAGATGTAGAGTTCAGATAAATATATTCCTACTGGAAAGCGAGCGGAAATAATAATGGGGAAAAAAAGTCCGTGTTATTTGAACTACTGGTTATTTGAACAAATCGAGAGTGTATTTCAAAAGTGTGAGCTCCCCTCTCTACCCTGCGCTAAATCTACTCAACGGTATGTAGTAATGGGGGGCACCCCTACTTTTCTGTGTTTCGCTATAACAAATGAAGCCACCCGAGGAAGTTCGGGACGGGCCGCCGGATGGGACCTTGGCCCCTAACGGAATAAAAAAATATCCGCTACAGCAGCCGACTGTTGCCAAGTAACTGTAATGGTTTCCCAATTTGTCCACTAGTGCCATCTCTGGTAGGTGTTAAGCTGCTAACTGAGAAGCATTAGCAGCACCGTTCGAAGCTATTTTTCAACCGAGTCGCTACTGTATTATTTTCGCATCGTAATTCGCAGCCGGTTAATCGTCGACTGTACCGTATAATAATACTAACGACTAATAGTGATGCCGGCTGGAAAAAACAGATAAATCTTTACACCGTACAGCAGCAGCTCATCAGTCATAGAATCAACTACTGACGTAAGTCCACCGGCGAGTTATTCACCAATCTGTACAACTTCATCGAGAATTTATTGATAATTATACGTTGACTGACGCTATCTCAACGGCGAGACAGCGAAAATTCGAGCAAACGAATTGGACCAATTAATGTTAAGACGATCTTCTTTCAAATTTAAAATTAAAAAAAAAAAACCTTAGTTTGGCCTGTTTTTTTTTTCATTTTGTTTTTTAATTCTGTTTACGCATACCTATTTCTGGCTTGAATGCTGTTATTGCTCGGTAATTAATCATTAGCTGGCGCATAATACGTACATAATTAGGCGTTCACGCGTATAGATGTATTCAAATTGGCGTGTACGTCGTTTGGTACAGTGCAGCCGAGCATGTAACGGTGTCATACCCGGCTTTGGAGTTGGTGTCGTAACTCAGAGGTAAATGAGTTCGGTTACGTCTCTCGAGTTTCGCTCGAAAATCTTGCATTTTTCTTCTTCTTTCATTCCATTTAATATTGATTATTTAATATTAATTACGGCAGACTATTGCATCAAGTCTGTTCACGTTGTGTTACTTCTCTCTGCGTTGTTTTCTTTCGTACCCTGTCTTTCTTCTTACAGTTTTTTTCTTCTTTCTTTTCTTCTTTCCATAATGAGTTGACGAAAAATAACCGTTATTGTTCGGGTAGCTGACGCTTGTTATTTCGGTTTTCGTAGTAACGTCGTGTCCAAAGAGTCGATCTCATTTGATTTGACTTTCTTTCCGTCCCATTTAACTGGAACTGATTCGGTCGTGTTTTCTTCCGGGCACGCCACGCCGGTTTTCTCAAATCGACGGAGGTGTTTGCACAGTCTGAGTAAGAGCTGTTCCAAGATAAGTGAGCTGTGCAGTTTGAGGCATATTAAAGTCACAGCCAGGGTGTTCACTCAAACCGATACACGAGAATCCGCTATTTTTCCATGACCTTATTTAGGTATAATCTTCTTGAGATGCTGGAGTAAAGGGAAATGTACGAATATCTCTAGTCCGAGGATGCCAGTTGAGTATACGCTGCATTTTTTAAACGCAAAATGCCAACGGGCACATTTGTAGTGGAGTCCTTGATAAATATTTCTAGAAATGTTGCCAACCCCGGACGTCACATCGAGCCCTCCACGGAATCCCAACCGTCTCCTTCCTCAATTTTTCTTCAATAACTTCTCAACTGTAAGTTGTATTGCCAAAGTGAACACAGCAAAATAAATCTACACTAAATTTTCTCTTGAAATTTTTCACATCGGTGTTGGAACTTTCTGAAAGGGGAAGACAACAATGGACCCATATAGTGCATGCAACATTTAACACACTCCTACGGGAGACAACATTGAATTTTTGAGATGTTCGTGGTCTAAGGCAAATTTATACTGACGCTGAAACTAGCAACCCTGAAAATCTGTAAAACGACATCGACATTGTATTTAATGGCGGATTTTACCCTCACACGGCCCCCTCCTCTTTATCAAAAAGTATCACTATTTTCAAGTTCGAGTAAAACCAATAGGAAAATCGGATTCAGTGACCTTAATAACCTACGAAACGATATCTATATTGCATTCAGTAATGGATTCATTTCCCCCTCCCCTAGTCTTCTAGATGCCACAACTTTCAAGCTGATACTAAAATCGTATTTAGGAATCCTAGTAACCTGTAAAACGCCATCCAAATTGTATTTCATAAAAAATTAAGCCCCCGTCCCCTCCCAAATGCGACAGTTTGCAAAATTTGGCAGATCGTCATCAGAAATGAGTTCCACGACCTTTACACGACTCCTGAAAGGACATGCATATTGCGTTTTATGAATTTCTAAGCGTTCCGCCTTCTTCCAGATACCACAATGTTGAATTTACAGCAAAATCATCACTGAAATCAAATTCTGCAATCTTGAAACCTCCACAGCTGATAATTCGACTTGGTAAATCGAGCCAAAGGTGTACAAAATTGTAATACAGTAGACTTCCGATTATCCGCCATCGGTTCATCAGCCCTCCGGGTTATCCGCCGAATCTAGGGCCGATAATCCGAAATCTTACAAAAATCACAACTTCAGTCCTTAGCACAGCTGACGATGATGTTGACGATGATGTTGATGATAATGATGATGAAGAAATGGTAGTAGACGCGTCAGTACATATGGATTACGATGCTCTAAAGCGTTGGTGTTTTAATAACAACTGCCCAGCAATCACTGCTCAAGATCACGAAATTCAGAAGGTGAAGAAATTATGCTGCTGAAGTGCGGCTTATCAAGAAAAGCAAACAAAAATTACAGATTTTTTCAAGAAATAACTTTACTTTTTAGTTTTTTTCTTTTACAGTATTGTTTCCCATTCACTGACCAAAGAAGCCAAAACTGCCGATTTTTTTTTTTAATATTGAAGTTATTTTGTATAAAATAACTTATCAACTAACGTCCCTGTCCCTGATTCAATGAAAATTGAATTTTCCCATTTCTCAATGTTTTTTTGATCAAAATCACATGTTTTCGGGTGTTTGCCCTTTTCGATATCCATCCTATCTTCAACCCCAATTAAGGCAGATAATCGAGAGTCTACAGAAGAGTCATACCTGATGTTAAAAAACACAAAAAACAAATTTCAAAATGTGGTATGGGGGGGGGGGTAAGCGAGAGAAGATAAATTCCACAGGGATCAGTAGATAAGGATGTACAGAAACAGGTTCAGGAGATTTGCATCCCTGAAAGACCACAAAAATGTTCAAAATTCTATGTTATGTTTTTTCCCATAATAAGGTCGGCGTTAAAAAGTTGTATTGAAGGGCATATTGTGAGGAAAAAGACACTTGTGATTCTCTGGAAGCTCGACGCAGAGTCTGGAGTTAGAAACATTTCTTCAAATATTCCACAGGGTCGCAACTACAAATGTACAACCTTTTTCATAAAATCAAGTATGATATCTTTCATATTATGCAACTAGCATCGCGACTAAGAGATCTGACTTAAGTAAAATGTGTAAATTTACATGGATCTTCTACGTGGATTATTTCACATTAGATCAATAGAAAATCATTTCCATTGTGTCCAACCAGAGAGAAGCCTTTTGTGTATCTTAGTGGTATGTCTGTGACATCGTTTGGGAGAATATACATTCAGTCTCGAGTTTTTAATGTTTTCAAAAATGGCCATTTTCCAAGTGCACAAGGGTGATTTTTATTTTCGAACATCGGAAATTTGACGACGTGACACCCCCCTCGATCGGTTCCAATAAAACAGAAGAATTACAGCACCATTTCAGCTCGACTGAACAGCGAAAACACATGCTCCATGCCGCATCGTAGGGTTACCAACTCTGTAAATTTTTTCTTGAAAAAGCAAACTCGAGCGAGCGAACTCCGAACTCGCTTTGCTCGTTCCTAGCAATCATGTTTTGAATGAAGAATACTCTCTTCTTCTCTAATATTCTTTAATTGCATTCACATTAAATAAAATAATAATTTGCCAACTGATATCAGTTTGATTCTTCAAACATATTCGTAGTACCTATTTTTCTATAACTTGAATGAATTTCGAAAAATAGCCAACTTCTGCTTCACTCTAGCAAACTGTAAACTTGGTCTCAAAAAAGCAGACCAGTTTGCCAAAAGACAAACTGTTGGTAATCCTACATGGCCCATGCCTCTCTCTTTCTCACGGAAACATAAACAGTTTCGACTTTCTTTACTTTTTTTTTTCTCAGTCTGTAATAATGCTAAAAATAAAAATTTACAAGCTTTGGATAAATGTTTTGATACATTTTGGATTCAGTTGATTTTTCTAAGCATTAGAAATCGATGATTCTCGAAGGCAGGGAACCTAAAAGAGGCTACAAAAACATATAACTCAACTTTCCGATATGCGATTTGATTTGTAGTTTTTTAAGGTCGTAAAACCAATTTTTGGGAGTAGGTCTTAGTTTCCACCCCTGGACTGTTCCTGCAGGGTCTGGACATTCATTCGAATCATTTCTCGAGATGGTGGTAAATGTACACAGGTTTTCATGAATCCAATTCAGAGGCGAATTCTTAGGTAAACTCCCTCGAGGTACCACTGGAAAAAGCTATCTCATTTCTTGAAGTTGATACGTTATATCTTGCATGTTACTGTCACTACATAAGATTCTGAATGAAACTTCTGCATCTGAAATCATGGAACTAGGAAAGGTAGTTCTTATTTGAAAATATTTTGTAGCTTCAGCGGTCCTAAAATTACCACAAAGCACGAGTTGATGTAGCGCAAAAATTAAGGCTTACGGGAAACTTTTACTGTAAAGGAAAGTATTATTAGACACATATTTAAGATGTAAATAAGGACCATCTCACATGACTCTACGACCTCAGATTCAGAAGTTACTAGATGTAAAAAACCAGACATCCAAAATTCTAATTTGAAATTCGAGATTTCTTCCAATTTTTCTTTTCAAAACTGGAACCCACGATTCCCAAAATACCGACCTGCCAGAGACTCTGTAGATTTCTTATCAAAATTAAACTATGCATCGAGGTGAAAAAAGATTGGAAAGTAGGAATTGAGTGCAAATAGTCAAATTGTAGTATTGATTGATATATTAGAGGTTTCCATCAACTTCAGAGGTTTTTTGCCCCCATGCAAGGGCAAATTTTATGAAATACAACTGTGAGTAAATACACTGTACATGATACATTCAACGTGTAACGGAAAAAAAAAATGGTAAGAAAACCAAATTTTACATCATTACCTTGCCCGAGCCCTGGGGGACAAAACATCACTCAGATTGCTGGAAATTTTCACTCTGTTCGTCGGGCTAATAACTCGACAGCCTATACCAACTTTTAGCATCCCACCCTTTTTTTTTCTTTTCTAGAGCAGCTTTTTGACATACTAGTTCTCTGTGAAGTCAACCAAGTCCTTTTTTGATATTTACTTAAAATTTGATCGAATCGAAACATATTAGAAACATAAATTCCCAATTATAAATTTGTCCAAAGACACCCAGATTCTACCATGAGAAATAACACAAAATCGATTATATTTATTTGGGAAACATAAATTAGAAAAAAAAATCGAAAGTCCAAGGCCGAGTAAATACTTTTCCAAACGGTTTAACAGGCATACTACTGGGATACATCGAGGTCGTCTTCAATAAATTAGTCATAAGGCAAGTGGTACGGCTGGTTGGACTAATATGGAATGATCCACGTGGTATTCCAGGACTAGCACCTCAATAAAACCTCGCAGACTATTTCTATAAGCCGCAATCATCAACGATGGCGATCTGTACTTTTCTCAGAAGGAGGAGGCGAGGCATTTTTGGTACTAGATATGTATCACTCAATATATTTTCGGAGTCAAAAAGAAGAGCTAATTGTTACCAAAACTGGATGTGGAGAGCGAGGCGGAACGAAACATACTTTTTATATTTTACCCTCGCCCCCCCCCCGCCCCGCTTGGACACCACAGGTATTTAGTATTATTGATAAATTTTTACTGAATTAAGAATTAAATTAGGTCCAGGGGGCAGTCCCACTCCTAAATTTTTTCAGGGATACTGCCCGCTGTGCCCCTCTCAATATCGCAACCGCTAGCAGTTACATCAGTTATTAATTCGTAATTTATTGAGGAAGTAAGGCGTCTATGTCTACATTATACTATTCTTCTACATAGCAAGACGCGGACTCTCTTTTTGAAGTCATGTCGAGAACAGCGTCACGCCGTCACATCGCAGATACGATATCGCCGTCTAACCAAACGAAGATATCAGCCCGAATATTACTCAACGAGTCGGACTCAATCAATGAAAGTTGAGTGTATTAATTCGGCACACATGGCGCACAGCTCGATCCGGCATTATATCAAGCTTAAACCGAATTACCAGCGCGTCAACCAGACTCTTGTAACACGATTAAGTTCATAAATTTTCGACTCTATTACCATCTCGAGCTGCACCAGCAGATATGTCCCGCCGACTGTCGACTGTCTGCGGCTCGGACCATCTACCATTAATGTGATACAGAATACAGGCGCTGCTGCTTCTTTTATTCTTCAGGAAAG
This sequence comes from Acanthococcus lagerstroemiae, assembly GCA_031841125.1. Taxonomy (NCBI): domain Eukaryota; kingdom Metazoa; phylum Arthropoda; class Insecta; order Hemiptera; family Eriococcidae; genus Acanthococcus; species Acanthococcus lagerstroemiae. Next base: position 32,530,239 of record CM063108.1, on the reverse strand, counting down.
GGTTGACATATATCACTTATTTCTTCGCCCTCAGCACGTATACTTCGACTTCGTGTGCCTCCACCGAGCAGACCAGCTCAGGGACATGCGGTCTCACCGCCCTGAAAACCGCGCAGTAATTCTGACTCGGAGGCGCTTCCTCTAATCCGCCCAATCCTCGGCCAATGATCCACACATCGCATCGCTGGGAGCCGGGTGGCGGGAAGTGTATTTATTGGTGCACGTTCTACATACGATTCTAATTTTAAGCAATGATAACGTTGTTTACACAGTTCCACAATTTTGCAAAAAGTGAACACTCTATACACAAAACACAAGGATGGAAACAAAGAATTATGACACAATCGATTGAGCACCGGTTAGTGGATTAATTTGCTGATAATTAAGATTCTATTTAGGTCGTTTGGTCTGGCTCGCTGGCTGACACTGTGACTCGTTTATTCGTTCGAAATACAGCACCAGTCTCTCCTCTATATGAATAGAAAATGAATCATAGTTACCTATTTATGTGTACGATCCAAAACAAACAAAACGATGATAATCACGCCGAACGATTTTCGAACACAATTCGAACGCGTTGGTTGACAAAATAATAAACACAGAAAGAAGAAAAAAATAGAGAGAAAAAATAAACACTTGTTCTATTACGCGTGCATTACAGAGAGAGAGAGAGGAAATACACGAATAAGCCCGCGCCAAAGGCGAGCACATTTCCAAGTGGGTGAAGTATCCACAAGTAGGCGAATTTGGGAAAGCCGCGAAGGAAGCGGCATCTTCGATGATGGAAGAATAAATAAACTAGCAAACTCGGCAACGATAATGTGTTAAAGTTGCATTCCAAAATGGCACCTTAACTGATGATAATATAAATTTATCGAGGTACTACCCGAATTGAGAACCAAGCAGAAAACGGCAACCCGCACATTTTTGAATTGAGTAACAGCTCGAGAAAACGCGGGGTGCAGAAAAATGAACTTGTAGTCGAAACCAGTTCAATATGTACAGTTCATGTTTCTCAGGAATTCCGAATCCAGTTCCGAGTGCAGTTTGGAGTACCAACGTCGCCCTGTCGGTCAGTCGCAATGTGTACAGTGCACTAAGCAAGTACTGAATAAAACGGTTGGCAGAATACACTTCGTAAGACTGGAAGCGCAGGATCAGAATGTGATAACCGACATACAACAAACAAAGATAGGTACAATGAATCCCACAAAAAAGCAGAAGTGGATGATGGGCAACATTGTAGACATGATGGAAAGTAGAAAAATCACGAAGGGAGGCGGTCCCGAGTACACACGGTAAAAAACCTCATTCGAAAGTCGATGTACAGAAAAGCCTCTAGAAGGATTATTGCAGCTCGAAATGCACAAAACAAGAAGAACTTCAGGAAAAAACACGACTCTTTCAATCTTCACAAGAAGGTTACAGAAGTGGCGAGAAAGTACAGAAAACTAGATACTCGTAATATTTAGTACACTTCTTGGTGAGAATGGAAAGATCGTACATGGTAACCAATTTTTTTTAGAACGATTTTTCCTGACTTTTGCAGGTTTTCGAGACCAATTTTCCAAGTTTCCCCTGACATTTTTCCAGCTAGTGACGATTTCTATTGTTTATTTTTACCACTTTCCAATCAAATCTTACCATTGTTTCTTTTCTTGTATGAGACCATATGTCTCATTACTGATGTTCAGAATCGATTCCTATCAGAGATTATGACACTAAGACTGATGAAAATTTTTTGAAAAGCATTGAAAAAATAGAGACTCGCTTTGATGACACCCGAATTATGACAGGTTTCTATATGTAAACGTCAGAAATTCTAAGATTTAGAGAAGACTGTTTGACCTACATGAAATAAAACTATATTCTACACTTAAAGAGAAATTATTGCTAACCCAGTGGTGAAAGGAGTATCATGTCTAACTCCAGAAGTGGTACTGGAATCTTATCGGAAAATGAATAAAATTGATATCTCAATTTGTTGAACACCTGAAGTAGGAGACGACATACTATGTGATTACTCGAGTATTTGCCGAGATCAATTATTTATCCGTTACTTGAAAACTTATAGCAAAAAAGGATAAATTAGATTAATTTTTATTTAATATAAAAATGAAATCCATCCGTTGTCACGTGATTTCATCGAATTCGTGAAAATGACGTGTTCTATGCTCCATGGTCAGGCTGCAGCAGAACGAAGCTGTTACAAAAACACATTCTTAACTATACGAAAGGATGGGAGTTTGTCTTTGAAAAGTTGAACGAAAATGCATCAATGATGCAGTACGTGAACAATTCCTCCTCAAAGGGGGAAGAACACCTCCATTGAAGAAAGAATTCCAACAAGAAGAAGACAATAAGAAGTGGAAAAAATGCATGAACTGAAAGTACAACAAATAAAGAAAAGTGAGGCTGAGTAAAGTGAAGAAAGTGAATTGAAAATGCATGAAAATATTAAGCGGATGAAAAAGAAATTGTAGGTCTTTCGTGCTTTAAGTGCATTTTTTAAGTTGTCCATCCGCTCTTTATTTATATGTCATGTCCCCTAGATATTAAGAGAATGATGCTAAAGAAATGAAAACTCTCTCATTAGTGATCTATTGAAGAACAAGTTATTGCAGTATGGTGATTTCTTTGTTTAGTTTCTTTTTTTTTGTTGTTTTGTTTTTGTTTTTCTCACTAGATATTGAGAAAATGTGACTAAAGAAAGATAAACATTCTTGAAAAATAAGTTACTGCAATTAAGATTGTTATTTTCCCCGCGTTCTGTTTTTCTCTTCATTAATCATTTTTCAATTTTCTATTTTTCTTTAGGTATTAAGGTATTAAGTTGAAAATCTCAAAAACAGAAAATTTTCTCTCATTAGTGGCCTATTAAAAAACAAGTTATTTTTGTTATTTTCTTTATATAACCAATTTCTTTATTCCTGAATTTTTAGATATAATATACTGACTGAAAAAAATCTCATCTCAGAGGAATGAAAATAGAACATCCCAATAATAAGAAAAATATTGTGAACTGAATGAAATTGTAGTTCGTTCCTTGAGCATTCGTTTCTGAGTTTGGGTGATTAATAAAGTTTCCTAAATAAAATGCAATACTCCCCTTCATTCTACAAAGTTGATTAGAAACTTATGATATTAGTTTCCTATTGTGAGTCAAGACTGAATAAATGTTACACCTTTAACGTGAAAATGAATGGAAAAATCGAATGTTCCCAGTAAATTGACATGATTGAATGTGTCCCTTGCTAGATTTCAAGAAGGGATGAGAGGAAGAAATTTTTCCAATGGATTCTGGGAAAATTCTGGATACGTTTCAGAAAAGTCCCGGATTTTCATTTTCCGATTTTAGTAGACACCCTATTGTACAAAGCTTTGAGAATACTTTGAAATCGAAATGCCATTTCGTTTTATACAGATATTCATTCTTGAAAAATATTGTATTTATCCTTTAATTTTCATTATTCTCGAGAAGTTCCATGATTTCGATAAACTACAGAAATTCTCTGACTTTTCCCGGTTTTCCAGAAAGTGGCTACCCTAATCATAGATCTAAAAGGTAAACTGAGGAGATAGCAAACATATATAAAGCAACTACTCGGCGATGATAGAAACCCCAGTGCACCAGCCAATTACACAGATCGAAATGAACATGGACCACCAATCACAAACGAAGGGGTCTGGTATGGCATTATGAGGAAAAGTAATAGAAAAGCAGTTGGACCCGACGATCTTCACGAGGAAATCCTGAAACTCATTGCCGAACAGGACAAGAAGGAAATGCAGGTCGCTCGATGGCATTTTCTCCAAGTTTTTGTGCTGCGATACCATCTACTGTCAGGAACCAGAGGCAACCACCCAGTTAGACTGGTAGCCAGTCAGTACTTACATTCAAACGGATCAGCAGTCAGCCAGACACAGAAAAAGCACCAGAGCTACCATATAATCAGACTTTCGCGGCCTAAAAGACCAGAAGGGCTATCACATCGTGAGACAGGACACCTAGAAGACAGACTCAAGACGCGACGCGCCAAGCAAGGAGCTGACACAAGGGAAACGAGTGTGAACCAGTCGAGGAGCGACCAAAGAGCAAAGTCCTAATTCCAAACTAAACACGAACAAAAACTAAGATAAAAATCAGGATATTTGATACGACATTGACAGAAATTCATCTATTTACAAATGAATTCACGGACCACTAATGATTCACCGAGTCCGATAGGGATTAAGAACCACTGGACTAAAACGTCGACTCATTACAATATTCACCTGAGAAACGCAGAAAGAGGCTCGCTAAAATCTCGCTAAAAGTGCAGTATGATCGAAATACACGAACTGCCTATACTGACCAAGGATGACGGTCTATACAGAAATGAAAATACATCATTCCCACGATCCTGATTAAATAGAATGTCTCACCAACCCGGAATTTTAATTACATCGGTTATACGGCACTCCGTGAAAACTTCAATTGAACTGTGAATAATAATGCCGAATAGTAAGTTACATTATGCTTTTTTGTACCGCCGAAAAAAACCGAATCAGGTGTTTGAAATTCAAAACCCTAATTAATGAAATTTAATAATAAGGAAGATATATATAATATCCACTCAAAACATTGTTTCAGTATCTATCGACGATACACTTATTTTGAAAAAATAAAATAAACTTGCACAAAACTCGCATTACAGGATGACGTGCCAACAAGCCATCGAACATTCTCATTAACGTCGAGAAAACACGACAGCAATAGGAAACGGCCGCTCTTCTCTTCTACTTGCCTCAAACTCAAATTTTCCCCCTCCACGTTCGAGCACATTGTCCAGACCATTCAACTTCGGCTGCTCCACGAACGGGTAACTGTTTCACATAAATTTCATCGAATTTTCTTAAATGCGGATCGTTCGCCGGTGACATTTGAGGATCATCGTCGAACTGAGAGCGAGCATTCACCTTCGCACATTGCCACCGCATCTTCGTCGTTCTTCCTATAATGTCGGACGAGTTCTTGTGCCAACTGCCCATTACGAGTGAGCATTTCGGTAATTACGTCGACTACCGCATTCGTACACCTACCTTTTAAGAACGTCTTCAGACCGTAAAAACTCGTATATCGTAAAAACTGCACGCGCCGATAAATTCGCCTCAGACTCCGAGTACAAAAACTGTACAACTATACGTACATATATCGTGAATTCGTACACGTACCCGATAATTAATTATACGATATGTACCCCACCCCCCTCCCCGAAACAAAACGATAATACGAAGTTTGCGAACGTAACATTCGAAAAATTATGAGGAATGAGGAATAATAACTCGATCTACGATACCTCTAACTCGCCACTGTAATTACAGGGACACACCGCAGTTTTCGGAAATGTACATTCTATGTCGGTATATCGAGTAATTTATGGATTTATTCTTGAAAATAACTTTAGTCAACACTGTCTGTCAAGCGACACCGCAAAACCAGTTTTAGCCGAACAGGTAGCACAAATCAATCTGTTGCCGAAAGGTATTTATGTGATGCAGCTCAGAGAAAAGGGGGCTCAAGTCAGAAAAGTAAACTGTTCAACATATTATACGCAAAGCCGAAATCATCAAAATTTTGATTTTGAAGCTACAAGTAATATCTGGCAACCCTCTACCTCTACGATAAGAGGGAACTTAGTGGGGTGATCATCATCCCCAAAAACAGGGTCAGATATTCTGCCGGCGTCAAAATTTTCTATACAAAAATATTCAGAAAACGAAAAAAATTCGTGCCGGGGGAGCGTGTCCCCTGGCTGGAAGAAATAAATTTCCATGGAAATGTATAAGCACGATTTTCGCTCGAGTATACTCAGTAGTATGACGTCATAGTTACGGGTTTCGCTCAAGTATACCCAGTAGTATGACGTCATAGTAACAAAACAGGCTACATCCCCACACAATGGAAAAAAACCGAACTAGTCCTTTTACATGAGACCCAGGAAAAATCGAAAATTATAGACCTATTAGCCTTAGTTCCAGTATAGCAAAGGCTTTTATGAAAATAATTAAAAACAGAATGTACCCTACTTTAAATGCAAACCAGCCACCGGAACAAGCAGGCTTCCGAAAACAGTTTTCAACAATAGATCACATTCATAACTTAAACCAATTGATAGAAAAGGCAATCGAATACGACATCGAAATAAATACACTTTTTATGTATTACAACAAGGCATTTGATTCGGTACATCATAACGAGGAAGATACGGGAATCTTTAGCAAACCAAGGAACTTCGAAAGAAATAGTTAGGATAATTCAGAATAGCTATAAAGAAGCAAAAGCCCATATAAAATTGGACAAGGAGGGAAGATCATTCAAAATAGAAAGGGAAGTTGAACAGGGGGATCCCCATCCCCAAATATCTTCAATGCGATACTAGAAGAAATATTCAGGGAAATGGGGTGGGAAAAGATAGGCATAAAGATCAACGGGAAATGGCTAAGTAATTTACGTTTTGCTGATGATCCAGTAATAATAGGGAAAGATATTGAGGAATTAAAGGTCATGGGAAAGGAATTGCAAGAAGCAAGCGAGTCCAAAGGTCTAACCATAAATACAAGCAAAACAAAATTCATGTCAAGTAAATCGGAAGCCAGACTTGAGATGAAAGGAATCGTGATTGAACAGGTCAAGGAATACAAATATCTGGGCCAAATAATATCTATGAAAAATAAAATGAAGACGGAAATGAACAACAGAATTCAAAATATCTGGAAAAATTCTGGTCTCTAAAAACCATACTCAAAGGTAAAAGCAAAATCGAAACAAAAAATAAAAATTCTAAACTCGCGCGTAATCCCAGTATTACTTTACGGCTCTCCTTCCTAGACTACAACATTGAAACAAGCTAGAAGGCTCCAAGTAACTCATAACAGCATGTTAAGAAGCATCCTCAAACTGAAGCTAAAAAAAAAAAAAAACATAACACTAAGGGAAAAACAACAACTCAAAGTATAATATACCAAACGAAAAGACAGAAATTCAAATATGCAGGACACATGATAAGGGAGAAACAAGAAAAGTGGAATAAGTTATAGTAACGAAGTGGACGCCCAACAATCATAAAAGAAAACCAGGAAAACCCCTTACAAGATGGAGGGCTGAGTTAGAAAATACAGCTGGAACAATGTGGGGAAACGTAGCAACCGATTGTCCACGGTGGCGTCGGGTAGGGGAGGCTTATGCCCAAAAGTGGGCAAGTTTTCAACTGTAACTGGTAAACTTTAACCATCTAAGTTGCAATGTACGTAATAGAAATAAGTTAAAATATAAGTTGTGAACTCCCAGTAGTATGACGTCATAGTAACAGGAGCGTTACGGGTTTCGCTCAAGTATACCCAGTAGTATGACATCATAGTAACAGGAGTGTTACGGGGGGAGCGTTATGGTTTTCGCTCAAGTATACCCAGTAGTACAAGCATATAACATGCAAATAAATTAATAAATTGAAACCGCGTTCTCAATTGTTTAATTATCAGAATTTTGATCCAGCCCTGATATGAATCACAAACTCCGCCTCCCTTCCTACCAAAAATCCTGTTTTTTGTGTCCCTCAATTTTCCACAAACATCGCAATAATATCGAGGATACATAGCCGTCTTTAAAAACCAACAAAAGCCATCCACAGTTAATGTTTAAATTGAATATTTTAAAATTTGTCCACTTTCCTGTCAATGAGTTTCACCATTAGGAAAACAGCGTAAAAATAATATCAAAAACGAACCCATCGACCTCTGAAACCTATTCTTCAATACCAAATATCAATATTGTATTATACGAAGATCTGACCCCGCCCCCTCGTCTGTACTCCATTTTTCAACTTTAATCAAATTTACACAGAAAATGAAATCAGCGCTAAAGAAAGTTCCAACGTAAATAAATTTTTGGTTTCTCATTTTCTGGCCATTCAAAAGTAGATAGGAAAAAGTTGTGAAGAACCTTTATCATGTGAAATCTGACGTAGAACTAACTCTTGTTTAAAGACTTTTTCAATATGAGTAATAGGTGACAAATTGTGGTCCAAATATAAATAAATAAAAGAGACCTAGTATACCGACATGCGAGGAACTTCTTGAAAAAAGGCGGCACATGGATTTTTTATGCTTCACTTAAACTCCGTGCCCGAGACATTAAAAAATAAACAACTAACAGTAATTTTACAAAAACGGACATATCCAAAAAACAAATTTTTCTGGAAAAACGGAAAACAATTTCACTCCACCAGCTTATTTTTATTTCGTAGTTTCTTTTTTGCAGTATAAAGATCCATTTTTCATACACAATGTATCTGAAGATTTCTCCCTCGAATCTGAAATCACTCAAGCTAAGGGACAAGAAATCGCGACAAATCTGGTGTTGGGCAAAACATTCGCAAGTCTGATTTCGGAAAGAAAAAACAAACACGTCTGTTTTTATTTTATTTTTTTTTGGGCGGGGGGCGCGTCGACCAATTTGGTTCAGGAAACCACAGGACCAATATAGTAATGTTTGAGTACGATTTCTTAGGTAAATATGCGTGACCGATTCGTTCAGAATATCCACTGAAGATGGTGTCCTCTGTAAAATGAACCAATAACTTAAAATGTTAAATTTTGGGCATATCCGTTTTTGGCAAAGTACACTTCAAATGATAGCCGACAGAATTTGACTATTCCTGGGGGATTAAAATTAACCGGACTTGAAACATCAAACTAAAATCAAACACGTTTGTTTTCTGAGGGGTTGCTGATCTCGAAAACTCGATCAGATTTCTGATACCATTCCAATTCGGGCCGAAAGTTTAAATTTCATGCATGATATTTAGATTTTCACGACCGAATCAGATGCAAAATCTAGCTGAATATTAGAAACAAGCGACCTTCATGCAATACACCTACAATTAGCTGATCTTCCGAGCCAAGTTGATTTCACCTCCTCTTTCCTCTCTGATCTTAAATTGTGATTTTGGAGCTCAGTTGGGGCGGATCAGTTGTCTAATGCACTGGTTCGTAATAGGTCTATAAGGCAACTCGGGCCCATATTTTCCGTAGAACATTATAATTTTTTCAATCTTATTCTCTCCCCCCTGTTTTTCTTTTTTCTAATTTGCTCTCAACTCGAGCCCTGGAATCCGCCCTTTCGAGCATTTCTTCAGAGACGTCGGGGAGGCTGTTAGGGCTGTCTTAGCCCTCTTCCCATCTGGCCGAAAACCCGGCCTAGGTCGAAATCTGGTAAGTTGCTACGTGGGCTCGAACCCGAGACATCCGGATTCCGAGACCAACGCGCTATCCACTCGGCCAACCAGACCTTGTTTTCTCCCCCCCCCCCCTTAATTAAAAAATACAGTCCTCGGGTCGCATTACGTCCCCTTCTCTACCCACACTCTCTACAAATTCCAACATCCCGGCGTATCTCACTTTTCGTCTATGTGCCTGTCACCTATCTATCTACCACTCTACTTCGCTCTCAAAAAATTCTTCTGGCTGACTGGAAACCTGTGGATAGAACTATGAAGCCGTCTACTTTTTCAGAGCCTCAGTTCTGACCTTGAAAACTTTGGTGGTTCTGGCACCCGCTCCAAGCACTTTCCTTTAAATACTTATTTCATTTCAGAATTTCGGCTCCGACCTTAAGAAATTTGATGGCTTCGACTTCCAAACTCCACAGCTCTGCCTGTGGTTGTCTCGCTGTTTGCGTGTAAGACTGATGCTCTGACAGCCGCGTTCCCTGACAGCTTATGTCATCGGTTTTCTGATATGTACATTTGTCTGTCTGTCAGTCAGTTTATCAGTCTGACTATTTATAAAAACCTTCTATTAAATTTTGTTCGATTTTTTCAAGGTAAGTTACTTTTGATTTTAAGGACACAAATCCTGGCCGGATCGAAAATCGGAAACGATATTTTGAATAGGCGATCAGAAGAACCTCTATTATGATTCTACGCCCGATTTGAAGTCACGCACATTTTGCCCATTTCATACCTGAAATTGAAATTTGGGGTCCAAATCGAGGTCACATCAAAAATTTGACTAGGCATTCTAAATCAGCGAGTCGAAAAGGAACCCATTTCTACAGTTTTCTCGATATGTTCTCATTTAAAATTCGCAAGTTGGCGGCATGTAGTACGTACAAGCCCACTTTTAAAGAGACATTTCTCACTGGAGAAAAAAACAGAATTTGGCCACTAGAGGACAGTCAATCACCTCATATCAATCCGAAACGTTCAAATGGCCTTTTAATCAAGATCCAGGCTTTCACATTTCACTTTCAAAACGCCTTAACCCCTTCATTTTCTAATCGATCGCGTGGTTCTTCTGTTTTCAAGACTCTTCGAAGACTGGTATACGCAAAAGTGTACTTGAAAACTATAATCTGATTTTTCCGGCTTGAGGTACTTTTTCCTGAGCTGCGTCACATTCAACAGCGACTAGGAAGGGTGAGGCGAAGTAAAAACGGAAGGACGAAAATACTGCACTCAGTAGTGAGGCATAAGGGAGGATCGATAGAGAGCTATGCATCGAGTTCTGTGCGGTGGATGACAAACACTATACTCGATACTTACTTGTGATTGACTATACGTGTAGTCCTTCGAGTTTTTCGAGTCACAGAAATCAGTTTCAGTTCAATTAAAGCGTTCTTACAGGCAAAATGTGTACGTATACCATTGAAGAACCCTGATACACGTTTCTATAACGATAGCGAATGTACAAAGAATTTCCTGTACGGCACGAATTTGCAAATTAACGCAACTACCCAACTGCGGAACGAAACATAACGATGACTCATAGAAATAGACTAAACAGTTCTCAGTGTACACGTCAGTTCATTCCAAACATCAATGCTATAAATTTTGGGTGTATTGTTCGAGATGAAGAGACGTCTTTATTTCGCTCATGTTCTGCATAAAACAGTGGCTTGTAAGTTGTTACTAGTTAGGAAGAGTTCCTGCTGTCTTCACTGCATACTGATGCTGGTGTCGCAAAACAGGTTTCGCCAGTCCTACGAGACAGGTAAAGGTGATACAAAGATTGCGTTGATGGTTGATCGATTTATCATTGCAACTTCGATACATCTCAATCAAATTAGGAACCAACAGGAACATACAAATATCGAAGTGAGTTATCAGAATTTCATGTATTTTCTCGTAAGATGGAAGGGGAGGCTAGACTTAAGGCTCGTTATCTGCCACAACCAGGGCTGGATTAACCCTGTGGGCCCACTGGGCTCGGACCAAACAAAGCCCTCTATACTCATTACTTTTTTCTTCTTTTTTTTTTGAAAATTAAGTAAAATGTTTATTAATTCAACACAATATAGCAAATATTGAAAGTTTATGAACACAAAAATAGCTGACTCCCTCCTTCAATTGTTTTGACTCTACACTGGTCATTTCAAAATTGAATGTGATTGTACGCGTGCCCGCCAGTGTGGACCGAAGTTTGAATTTGAGAACGCAATAGAGGAATAATATGAGTACTATACCAAGAAATAATACCCAAGTTTTATTAGCATTTTATATACTTTTACTACTGGGTATACTTGAGCGAAAACTGTAACACCCCCCCCCCAACATCCCCCCTATAACGCTCCTGTTACTATTACGTCATACTATACTGAGTATATTTGAGCGAAACCCGTAACGCTCCTGTTATCTGACATTTTCATGTCTTTACTCCGGCACACAAACCGGAAAAAACGTCCCAGCCATGTGCTCATTGATCTTGATCTTTGCTGCGCCCTGTGCGACTACAGTCTGCAGTAGTTGTTAATAGAAATTTTCATGGAAATTTTTTTCATTAGGATACGAAAGCATATAAAATGTTAACGTATTATTTTAATATCAAGTCTAGTGCCCTCTACCGGACCTTCGGTATTTCTAAAAATGCCACAATTTTAAAAAATTCAAAGTTCGGATTTTAAAACACAGTTACAAAACTGATATTGTATCGAGTAATAACACCCCCATTTAATTTTATTTCGTCAATCAAGTCGGGGGTGCTTTATCAGATTCTCATTCTCTTTAAAATGGCATTATTAGAAAAGTTGAAGGTCTAATAGAGGCCTCAAGGCTTGTTGTGTCTCGATACGAGTCTATCCTCTCATTGCGTTTTCAAATTTGAATTTAAGCTTTCTACGCTTACAAAGAAAAATGTGGTCTTTCGGAAAAATTGAAATTGTGGTACAGGAGGCAAGACATGATACAAAAAATGAAATAAAAATATGCGTGTTATTACTCGGTATAATATCCGTCTTTATCCCACAATTGGGTTTTCAAATCTACAGTTCTCTGAACCGGCATCTGAAATAAAGGTACACCCTAGGGTATCCTACAGAAAATGATCTGGAATATCAAGCTCAACACCCGGTTCCTTTAGGTCCCTTTCACACGACATAGCAAAATCGGTGTAATCACACTGTTATGTCACTGATGAATTCAGTACGAAGCTTTTAGCATCCAAGAAACGAGTCCGCCCACTAAAAAATACACAAGTATCGCCACTGCTGAGTACACCTCAAGCTCCAACATTTTTTCCATACACAAGACCCATTAGTATTTTCGGTCTATATTGGCAGCAATATAAGTTTTAGTGTTCAAGGTTGCTCCTTATTTTTCTAGTACCTACTTAATAAGTATACTATACACATATGGTACATGTTCAATTTTTTCGGAGTTTCATAACTTTTTGACGAGTCTCTAATCACGAATAAAGCGAGGGTATTTTTTTAAAACAAATCTGAACATAGACAAGGAAACCTTGGGCGCAGGGGCTCTAGAAGCTTCAGTTCGGCTCTGCATACAACGAAATTATAGCGAAACTATGCCAATTTAATTACTGAATTCCACTGGCGTATCAAAAAACTATAGTATCGCGGGGGAGGAGGCTCGTCATCTGTCCAGTCGTGCTCCAACCATAAATTTTCTATTGTTTAGCTTAACCCGGACAAGCTGAGTTTCTTGAAGACTAATAAGACTGTTTTGAGAAAAAAATTCAAAAAGCAAGATCGGCAAATTGTACGTCTGAATAAATTAATTTAATTTAAAAAATGAAAAAAGTAATAAATACCGATTCTTGATGTCGAATTTTACAACTGTATGATTCATCGCATAGAAACATGAAATTTGGTGTGAGCTCCCAGACGCGTAAGCATTAATTTTAGAGCTGAAGTCACTACGTCCAACAAATTTGAACCAACTATCTCTTTCTTTACATTTTCAGTCGATATCTCATCAACTCTGCGACATTCCTGAACACAAAAAAGTCCGTTAACTGATAATTCCACGTTACCCCGAACCACAGGTCATCATCCATTTACTTGATCATTTATTTACAAATTTGGATTTTCCAAGAACATGAGTAATAATACTGCGCGTCCGTATCCAGCTTTATATACATGCACTGAGAAAAAGGAAAACTCTACAAACCGTGTAAGTCCACGTCACCCACCCCTTGAAAGTGAGTCTGGAGAAATAAAAAATAAGTGGTATCATAATTTTGCGCTTACATTGCGCATTTCCCAACATTTTGAGGCCTTCCTCTCTCGAGATATTCAGAGGGGCAGTTGATGATTCACGAATACCTCGAAAAGAGGTAAGCAGCACATTCAACGTGGCTGCCACAAAATAGCACAAAATAAGCGCAAAATTACGACACCGATCACACATCTAGAATCTCTGGGGATCTACGTATCACCATCCATAATTCGAACAGCGAACTCACTCAACACAAAATTCGTAGCTAGTCACACAAATTGAGCACAAAATTAGGACAGCACCCCTATAATATTGAAATCTAATACATGGGAATGCATATCACCAGTCCCCTCGATTACCGCCCGGGAATATCTTGGGAGGGAGGGGAACACAAAATGCGGTATTTCTGACTGAAAATAGAGCAAAATATCGCAAAATTACGATACCAATCAACACCCTGGAATCTAATGTCTTATTTGGGAAGGCTGCATGTTACCAACCTCACACTGCAGATGGCAGTAATTCAAGAGGAAGGACACAAAATTCGTGGTTAACATGTAATAACATAAGATGAGCACAAAATTATGAGACGAAAATTCAACTGAGGAGACTGCATGTTACAAGCTCATGAACCCCATATTTGGACATCACCGCGATGAGTACAAAATTCTTGAATACAAAAATCACAATAAGTGAGCCCAAAATCATGATGCCACATACAACTCTGAAATTCAACTTGGAGGGTGGGACAGCCAATCACCATCATTCGACTTCACGTGAGAATACCTCGCAAGAGAAAAGGGTACAATACCTCAAGTTAATGGGACGAAACAGCACACAACGACAACAGTGACAAGGTTGAAATCTATTTTGGAAAGCAGTAACACACGCCCCCCCCCTACACCATATCTTGGAATATTACGAGAGGAGGCTGACCACCACCTCTGACCCTGCATGCCAATTCCAAAACGGGACGGCTTGGCACCAACCTATAATGTCATGTACGGATCGTCGTGAGGGAGGAGGAGACACAAAATACTAAGTGGCACAAGTCTGCAATAAATAAGTACACCGTTATGAACTTATGATATCATATGTGACCCGAAATCCGATTCAGACGGCTGCATGTCACCAGTCCCAACTTCCATATGAGGATATCTCAGGAGGAGAAATCCGAGAGAAAAATAATTATTTCATGCTTTTATTCGGTTTTTGTGGCCTGTAATGTTCGAAGTTCAAAAAGTGCACGTTTTACTTTAATTCAACACTGACATTGACCTTTGACTCAACTTTGCTCAAAATCCTCAGTATGTGTTTTACTGATTATTTACGAACTAATTTTTACGAGCGAATCCAATATTTTGCAAACTTCAACGCAAAACTGCAGATTCTTTTACGAGGAATACTATGTTAAACTTGACCCACCCGGCGGGATCCCTCAAAATTGTTTGATTTCAAAAAAATTTTGGCTAGTGGATTTTTAGATCGAAAGGAATACGTTTAGCCGCTGGAAGCAAAATATCTGAAGAATCGCCAGATTTTGGGGCACCTTACTATACACAAGTACTTCGTATCAACTTCTGTGGAGAATTAAATTTCAATACTTTGGTAACTAAAGTGGTTCCTCGAATAACTGATTTTTCTTCTGTCCATTTGGGCCTCACTGCGGCTTTCTCGTGTTTCCTCGAACAACTGAATAGCGGATAACTTCTCGTCTTTTCGTACACTGGCATGTTCACCCTCCTACATCTCCGTTCAAAAAGAAATTTGCGCTGAAATCAATGACGCTAAATTCGATAGCAGATGATTTTTCAGTACACAGAGATGCAAAGGAAGACCAACACGAGCAAATATGTACCAACAGAGCAAAACCAATAAACGGCGCGGGGCGGAGGTGCGAACTTCTTTTCAAAAACAAAAATAAGCTTCCGGCGAGAAAAGAGTTTCTACCACTACACAATCAAAGACCACTGAATATCGTAAGCTAATGTAATATATACTCGCGTATTTTCCCAGACTAAGTTCCACACCGTTCGGCACCCGTTTATGAACACGATTTTCACAGTTCCTCCCACAAGCGTGAAAATATTCAAATAATATCATTTTTACGTGCACTTACATCACGAAAAAAGTAAGAAAGCCCACCTACAAAATAAACTCGTAAAATTCTTTCACAGGTCTGTTTGTTTCTCGTCCTCATAGGCGGATGTTCCCAACCATCCCCGTAATAAAATCGGAACAAAAACCATTCGAAAGCGTACACGATGCTTTATCTGACCGGCATCGAAGAGGAATTAAATTTAAAATAAATAAATAAAATAAAACAAAAATACATAAAAACGCTGGACGTCGTCGAATTCGGAGTTCGTCCTTCGAAATCGATTATATAGGAAACTCGGAAAACCGGCAGCGTGCACGAGGGAACCTAAAAGGTGGTAAACGACAATTCGATATTCTAAAGGTGTGGTAAACGTTAACACCATCGCCACGATACCCAAGTACTATAAAACGCTGCTGATATCAATCAGAAAATAAGCGGGAATGAGGAGCAGCTGCGGGATTTATAGCGGACTGGACGATAGGTATGGTGCCAGTGGAACGCCATATACTGAGTACACATTTCCATTTCCAAGAACACCGGCCAAAGGGAGCATCGCATTGCGATCAAACAAAGCAACGCATCGCAGTTTGCTTTCAGAGTCCAAGAATCCACAAGGAATTTATTATGAGTTTTTGCGGCGAATTCTGAATTATTTTTCGGGTTTTCCGCGCTGAAATTCCATCATTTGCATGCAAACATGAAATACTTGGAACGAACACTGTATACGTGTATACAGTTGAAAGAGAACCTCAACGACAAGCGATGATTGATTTACATAAATATTCAACGTAAAATTCGAATACGAAAAACTTCGCGTCGTAGATGTTCCGTCACCAATATCAAAGGATTCATCTACATGAAAAATACTTAGATAATTCCGTATCAAATCACATTAGTTGTGAAACTTAGATCACCAATTTTCCACCCAAATTTTATGGGTTAGTTGCCCTCTCCCTGACACCTTCAAAGCACGCCCGTACTTGAATTTGTGGTGCAAAGAAGGTCGGTTAAAATATACACTTTTTCGAAATAATATTGACCTGAAAGTGACATATCTCCCGAATTAATGGATTCAGAGAAGTGCAATTGATGCTGTCATTTCAAAAAAGGCATATACCTAGGATATCCCCTTTTTTGCATCTTCATTAAAAACGGATTCCGCGCATCAGTATCTTACAAATAAGACCTTGCAGAGCCTCGTACCTTGATTACACAGCTCAAAATCGCGTTCCACAGTTTGCAATCCAACAAAATTTTTGAAAAAAGAGAGCTTGTCAAGACATTTTTGGTTTCTGCAACTGTATTTTCGTACTCAGTGTAACAATAACTGAGAAACGCGCCCTTTTTTTGTACTGATATTAGGAAAAAAAAAAATTATACGCCCTTTTTGAAATGACAAATTGATATTTTGTCGTATTTGGAAGTGTGTTCATGTATGAGTGCCCACTGTGAGCTGTCACTCAGCGTTTACAAACTTCAATCTTTATTTAGTTTTCAAGAAAGTAACTTTTTCCGTCTATGCCTTTTTTGAAGTGGCAGCGTTAATTTACACCATTCAGTATGTTATTATAATATAAATATTACAAGCTTTTCATTGCAACTTCATCTCATCTCATCAGTAATTGAATTTTCCACATAGCAATACATAATGAGTGCTACACTTTAAAAGTCTCAAAATGCTACATAAAATGACTGATTGCTCAGCCGAAAAACAGTGGAATTTTCTAATGGTGTTTTCTGTCCATTTTTTAAAAATCATTCCTGAAATTTTCAAAATTTTTACGACTAAACTTCTACACAACACACAAAGTAAAACATGTTTCTCAACAAATATTTTACGTAAATTACAAATAGGTATTTTTTTCCGCACCTAAATGGCCTTTTTTGTACACTCACAAAGCCGAAATTTCACGCATCTGAATAGCAAAAAATGTAGGATTTCATTATCACTTTTTCATTCTGATTAGAAATGTAGGCTTGAAATTAAGCTTAAATTCTTTTTCACCCTGAGAATGATCTTTCACTCATTGGCATCTTCGTTCTGTGAAAAGCTATTTCTCAGGATGAACACCGGATTTAGTCATAATTTCAAGTCCTGATTCCGAATCGGCATCAGAAATAAATCTGCAACCCAATACTTTTTCAGTTATTTCAAGAGCATGAAATTTTCATTTTATGGGTATTCAGGGTGGTTACTGGAGCTAGAAAAATGAATAAATATGACTTTTGCATGGCTAAATTGATAATTCTTTCAGGTCCTAGTGCGGGAGGGAAGTAGCTCTCGGCTTAAATAAACTTTTTTAACGCAGATTTGTAGAAATTCCAAAAAAATTTCCCGTTTGTATCTTGAAATATTTCCCATATCCGAATTCTACACGCGGACCTGAATTTGCTGAAAGAAAAGGATACAAGTTATGTATAGCATTCTTTCAAAACAGCCTAATGAACAATGCCACGAAGATAATTTAATTATTCTAAACGCTACCATCGCATTTGGATAGATTGCGTTTGAATTTTGTTTAATTTTTTTACGTTCGTATCTTTTCCGTACTACACCCTTTGATCTATTATTGCACAGAACTGCCTTTTTTTTTTCAAGAATAATTTTCCATGACTTCTTCTTTTGAGTGGGGAAGGGGTTAAGGATTTCGGCAAGACATTTTCTTCTCATGATCCTGATCATAACGCCAGGAAGAAAAAAACCACTGAATCACGTCTGACTGACGCCGTGTTTCGCAGACAGTAATCGGCACAATTTACACACAAAACTATTCGAATGACGGACATTTAGCCACACAATTGATTAAATATGAATAAAGGGAGAAACTTTTTCCTTTTTTGAGCGTGATCATTCACTGACGATAAATTTAGATAGCATATGAGTCATAAACCTAGTTTGCCATTCAGAGAATCAAAATTCCATGTTTCGGATGAAAATTCCATGACTTCTTCCTGACAATTCAAATTTTATAACTTTTCCAGGGTTTTTAGGTTTTCCAAAAAGTAGGGTGGTCTGGTTAGCCGAGTGGATAGCGCATTGGTCTCGGAATCCGGAGGTCTTGGGTTCGAGCCCATGTAGCAACTTGCCAAATTTCAACCTAGGCCAGTTTTTCGGCCAGAAGGGAGGAGGGCTAGAACAGCCCTAACAGCCTCCCCGACATCTCTGAGGTAATGTTCGAAAGGCTGGATTCCAGGGCTCGGGTTGAGAGCAAATTAGAAGAAAAAGAAGGTTTTTCCAAAAAGTGACAACCGGGTTTTACGTAAACAAATAATAAAACAGATCCAAACTTCAGCTGTCAACAAATCAGGGGAAAAAAACAGAAAGCCATGACGTCGATTTAAATAAACGTGACTTACATGATTGCGTAATGTTTTAGAAGAAAAAAACATCACTTTCTCCTACTTCCATGGCCTCTTTTGAAAAACGTGACTTTTTCATGATTATCATGATTTCTGTAACCTGTAAGTACCCTGATAAGTAAAGGCCATTCAAACAAGGAAAAAATTACCTACATCGAAATTCAAAACACTAGATACAGCGTCATTAGCTACACAAAAAATTGCTCTTGAAAACCTGTTTCACTTTACATACTCGTACTATACAAAATATTCACAGATCCCTAAAAATTATAATCATCCAGTAAATTCTTGGTAACTGCTGTTAAAATTTGGCTGAAATATTGTAAACTTTCTAATGGTATTGTAATGCGGTGTTTTCTTCTCTATAAGCACGGACATAAACCCACTTTTGGAGGGTCCTCAACAGGGCGGCATAACAACTACTGTTAATTAACATAACACTCACCCTATTTTGCTGAGAAACAAGCAAACTGGAGATGCCTCTTCCACAACCACATCCGGTAATCTGGAAAATGAAAATAACACGTTACTAAAAATTCTCCTGAATGAAATGCAAATAATGAGTAAAATAATAGTAATAAAATGATTCATCACATTTTTTCATTATTAAAAAATTACTTATTTTCATGACTTTGCAGTTTTTTGTATTAGTTTGATAATTAGATATTATATTTATCAAGATATATGAAAATACGAGGCAAACTGAAAGAAAAAGCCGTTTCCCGGCGTATTGATCCCAGAATCATTCCAGCTAGTGTAACTCCAACATTTTGAAATTTAAAGTTGGCTAATTTCGGGTTATCGCACTCTCCCCTTCTCACTGAAGAAACACCTTAAAATTAGATAGAAAAGAATTTCAGATTGCTACTGAGATCAGAATTCGAAGATTTATTGCATATCACTGATACAACTACGACGTTGATGACATTCCTCAAGACCAAGATGATTTCTGCATGTTAGGTGAGGTAGATGAATAGAAATCTAGACAAGCACACTTTGATCGGATAATTTGACAGACAGGCGATCATGAACATGCTTCATTCTTTCGATCTTACGACGACTCTTCTGAGTTTTCATTTTTTCATCTGAGAGTCAGTCAAAATAATGTAGTTCTCAGGGATGGTACTGAAATGGTTTATCATACGCGAACCATAGAATATTTTTTGATTCTTCTCAATATTTTTTTTTTATTTATAATTGGGTAGTGGGCGAAAAATGAGCGAGGCAACTTCGAGGTGGGATCTTACAGTAGTACAAAATAAATAAGGTATGCATACTTCGAAAATAGCTCGAGTTTCGTTTTATAAAATAAAGATTCCGGTCAGCTTTCGTAATGTTATTATCAACTTGGGGATGATAAGTGAGGTTCCGATACAACACTACTCCCAAATCTCTTATTTCGCGGACAGTCGTCAAGGTCTTGTCTCCGATTTTGAATTCGCAGGACAGCGGTCTCAGTTTTTTGGTGTATAGAGTGCACTTGCTAACATTCAGAAGATTATTTCCTGCACACCGAAGAAAAAAAAAAAACATAATCCAAATCTACTAGCAAATCAGTAGCATCCCGCTGTTCTTCCACTATTTGGTATAGTTTAAGGTCATCGGCAGACAGTAGTACAACATTAGTAATATCATTGATAAACATGACAAAGGATAAAGGATCCACGTGTGAGTCTTGGAGAATTCCTGACAGACTTTGATATAAAAAAGACTAAGCAACACCAAACTGGACATACTGCAAAGGGTTAAACATATAAGATTTGAATAATTCAATTGTTCCGGTAGAAAAACCAAAGTTTACAAGTTCTACAGTATACTAAGGTCAACTTTGTCAAATGCTTTTTGAAAATCGGATAAACCTCACTTTGACTCCCTTTTTTATCCTTCCTGAAACAAAATCAACAAAGCAGCACACGAAACTATGCTGAAAATCTCTTGAGAGCTACTTGATTTATGTTATTACAGGTGGTTGAATCAAAAACTTCGGAGGACACAGGCAAGACTTGGGATAGGTCTAATATGTTTCTACAATAGGAATACGTTCACATCAAACGCAACTTAGGTAGGCTGGCCAGAGGGTGAATGTATTTGGAGCTGTACAGAGCCGGCAGTAGAGCCGGTACTGAACTGTTTCTTCATTTCATCAATTTTCTTGTACTCTTTCGAGGTCACCCTGGAAACGGGCGATGGGCTGTAGGGCGCTTCCTTGTGAAGGTATAATGAAATGAATAAAGCTGCAATAAAAACCAACATAACGAATAAAAATAGCCTGGGTTTACATCTTTGCCGTGCTTCGCATGAACGATAAAACGTACGCAGGTCGAAGGAAGACGCAGCCTCTACGACTGAGCACATCACCATACCGGATCGTTAAAAATCTTTCTCAAGAAGTGCATCGCACGGTCGACTCGATTCGGTGCAGCAACGAGGAATCATCACGATGCAGAATCTAAACACAAAACCATCATCCAGCGAGGACTGGTATACGCCATCGGAGTCCGAAAATCAAATACGCCGCATCTGGCGCTTTAATTAAACGATATTTAACCGCACAAATTGCTTTTTCTTTCTACTCGAGACAGTTGACGCGGTTCTCATCCTCGGTGCAGTGACGATGTTTTTTTTTTTCGTTCAATTTTTTCCAGTTTGGTTTCGTCTTCTCTCCTCTCTTTTGCAGCCTCAGTGTGCACACTATACAGCACGAGTGTAAGGTACGGCTTCGAACGCACCAAGTCGCGTTCTACAGCAGATTCGGGATCGATGACCGTGAACGAAACACAACGAACGGTTCAAAGGTTACCATTACAATTACGGCGAAACGACGCGTGTAATAATCTTTCCGCCGCGGAAGAGCTAGACGAAGACGCGCGGAAATAAGGAACGGCGAAGACCAGCCGGCCACGGAAAGAAGACAAACAGCGTCCCCAACGGCGGATGGAGGCGGAGGGCTCGCGGAAATCTTCCGCACCACTGTATCGAGTTCGCAGAAGCGTTTCCTCGGCTGCAGGCTTCCCGGAGACCCCGGCACTGCACTGGAACCGCGAACACCGCAGCAACAGAGCGTGCCGACAAACAAGGCGACAATTTTAGGTTTCCACCGAGATTTGGTAATTACGAAGAGCGGTCGCCATGTCCTCCGGTGTCATCGTTATACCGTCCTCCTGGCTCTACAGTCATCGCCGGCAACAAACTGTACAGAATAGCACGGCCATGCCGGCATTCGCTGCGCGGCTCTAGGCGGCACAGGCAGAGGCCATACTCGGCTGACTCCGATCGTTCCACGCTGCTCGCTCGGTACCGACAGAGAGCCATGCGGCCATAGCCGGCTGGCTCGCTCGTTACGCTCGTAATCACGTCCGTTGCTCCGTATAAACGCGAATATGGCAAAGCGTTTGACATTTTTCGTATACACATGAACGCTGCTCGTATACAGGGTGTTCCGCGAAACGTGTTCAATATTTCAAGTGGTTATAGCGGTAAGCAAAGTCAAGACGCGTAATATATGTTGCACATATGCGTATCGTGTAAAGGGCTAGAGATCAGCGTGATAAGGGAGCAAAACATTTTCACTCCATGTGATGACAGAAAAATCAATGATCTTAGATTCTCAAACAGGTAGATGCATAGGTCTTGCATACTTTTCAAACCTTTAATTGTCTATTTGGGGAAATCTTCGCATTTGTAACACTTGGGGTTAAGTCACCCTTCGACATAAGTGCCCCTCTCATGCTTAGAAAAGCATATTGTGATGAAAATGTGTAACTTCCGGGATTCTTCTCAGTTGACAGACATAAGATCCTGAGGGGTCATTTACCCTATGCACCAAATTTTTCACTCCCTCCCACAAGTACAATCTAAAAAAGAATTGTAACAACTTTTGCATTTAGCCCGGGGTTCATGATTTCATTCCATTCAGAATGAACAGTTGCACAAAGTCAGAGTCAGAAACAACCGTATACCCAAACTACTTCCAATTTCGTTTTTTGGACTCCTACGTGGGGAAGGGGACTGAAATTTGGTGGGCAGGGAAATAACCCATCAGGGTCTCATTTCTGTCAACTGGCAACTGCAGGGAACACAACATGCCTTTCTAAGTCTAAGGAAGGGGGTAACCTATATCAGGGGGTAATTCGACCCTCAGGGTTACAAATCCGGCAAATGCGGGGATTCCTCCAAGTTAACAATTTAGGATTTAACGTGTAGAGAGTGGGTTATCATATGCGAAAATTTCGATGTTCTTAGCGCAATACAAAATCGAAATATGAGAGAATAAAATTTAGAAAACTATAAAAAAAATTATTCCATTTTTCAGATTATTCAGTCTGTTGTCTGTTTTGAGTAATATTCCTCGTAACACACGATTACAACATATGAACAGGGTGTCTACTGGATTTGGGAAACAAAATATCTCGACTTTTCATGACTATCACGAGGGATATAAAAAGGAAGTGGAAGCGGAGGGGGGCGAACTTGGCGCTTCGCGCCTCACCGGGGGCTTGACCTTTTGACCCCCTCCCTCTACCACCATCCCCTTTTGATTAATTTTCAGATAAACTAAAACACGCATTGTGAAACGTACATTCAGCACCTGATTTTCCAATAGGGGGATACCTGAAATAAGAGAATATTTTGCCATAATAAATATTCACTCATGTTTTTTCTCTCATTAAATGAATAAAACTGATTTTGCTGTTTCTTTTTAGTAATGGAAACATTGTGAACTATGACATGCTGAAACATTATGACTTTTCATGACTTTCATGATAATTTTTTGCAATCATGCCTTTTCATGACTTTTTATCACTTTTCAGGCCAGTAGACACCCTGATGAAGAATGAAGAGAACCGTATTCTTTTTTCAACAGTCTACATAATCTGGCCAAATACTTGAATTCAGATAAAAAAAAGGGGGGTAATAAGCGGCAGTTTGTTCAAAATTGTTGAAAGTTGTGTTCTAAAAATAAAGTGTTCATCTTACCGTTCCTGCTAATTTTTTAAGAGGGTTCATACTTTCAAGATTGTTTTTTTTTTAATCTTGAATACTATAAAACATTTGAAAAAATTTTCCACACCACATTCTCTATCAAAATGGATTTTTGTACATTTTTCGTATCTCCCCCAGAAACCTTCCGAAAAAGGGGGGATTGAAGTGACCCTTCCGAAAAGCACACTTCAACATCGATCTTATGGAAGGAAAAGCAGTTTTATAATATTTTTTCCCAATCCGAGAGATTTTGAGGATAGGAGAGGTTCAAATTTTTCTTGCACTCGATTCCCTACCTCCGTGCGTTCTCATTCATGGGAATTTTGTCCTCCTTCTCATCTATTCCTCGATAGTTACATTAATTTTTCAATAAAATTCTGGTAAATAATGAATTTTTAAAAAATTACATAAATTTTTCAATAAAATTATAGTAATAATTTTCTAAAAAAAAATTGCAGGAGTTTTTCCATAGAAATACAGTAATTTCTTTACAAAAAGTTACAGTACTATTTTTTAATAAAATTACAGTAATCTTTCAAGAAAAAAATTACATTACTTTTTTAACGGACAGTAATTGTAAAGTAATGTAATGTTACAATAAAGTACGGTTGTTTATCAATGAAGTTACGACAAGCTTTCAATGAAATTAAGGTAATTATAACATGAATAACTTCACGATCTGCTTCGCAACCTTACAGTTTACCTGATAACTTTATTAGGGGCTGAACCACTAAAATTTTTCAGAGACATAAAGGAGATCATGAACAACTGATTGAAAAACATATACATCAGATTATTTTATAAAGAGCACTAATATCATATTAATCCACTGAAAATGTGAAAATTCCTTTGAATAATAGTACGGCTTATTTTAAGACAACCAAATTCAACGTATTTGTTAACGAATTAATGGATCATGAGTACAACAAATTTTGAAATCAAACTGAGATTGAGTTTTAAAATCATTTTTTCTGTTTCTTTCATGAGCCAACAACTGACCATTTTTCGAGTTTCCATTTCTAACATAACAAGCAATTACTCGTACTCGATGATAGAGGGGCGTATGGCGATGCACGCTTGCAAAATTGGCCCCGGGACACCGTGCCCCTATTCTGGAAACGCCCTGAATGGGCCTGCGTCAGAATAAATTACTCGTATAACTGATCTGACTATGGCATACAAATGACTTTGTCCTTTTATACTTTCTTTCATATCAGGTGAGGGGGAAGGGGGAATAAAAAACAATCAAATTACATAGAAATTAGTGAGCATAGAACAGACGGTCTGAAAAAGTTTCAAGGCTAATCAAAACAACAATAAGTACAAATAATGTCATCAGTCAACGAATCGCTGCTTCCTAGAGCTAATTTCTAAATAAATGCGCGCGCACTTTCAAAGACTGGGAAGTCATTGCATTAGAAGTTCGCTGAGTGCTTAAACGTGTTTCCCTGCGTATCAAGTACGTTTGTCCCTAGTAATGATCGCGAGGGATAGAGGTAAACTTCGCATGATGACACGCCCTCATCAGTGTTGTTTATTTTGTCAGAACAGCAAGTCATTTTGGTTTTTTTATGGTTTTGTTATGTCTTGACAAAATTATTTTTTCATTTTCGCTTCTTTTTTGTCATATTGCTTAGTATAGTCTTCTTCAATGGCAATTTTAGCATAATCCGTTATCAATTATTATGTCGTTTAGCTTAGTTTATCATTTAATCGTTGACAAAATGTCATAATTTTTTTATCATTTTCTTTTGTCACTGGATTCATTTTTTACATCATTGACAAAATAGCCTTGATAAAGAACGATTCAAGGTTTTGTCATATTACCACGTTTTGAAAATTCAATAGCTATTTCGCCATTTTGTCATTTTGTTTTGTTATGTCTAACAGCACTGCTGCTCCTTTGGCTGAAATCATCACCCATTTTCTTTTTATTTGATAAAATATAGGATCATTTATTTTCTTAAGACTTACGAATTTCGGCGAATCGCCAGATTTGGCTCATGAAGTCTTCTTCCTTGGACTAGCATTGTTTTTTATATTTGTACCTGATCCAATGCTGTGTCTTTATCCCTTTAATCAGCAATGTCACGTGTGCAAAGTTCAACTTCACATTTTCACATGTAGATGAAGACACTGATTTGTAATACTGTCAGGTATACTTATAGGAGTGAGTAAAAAAGGATGCAAGACAGACAGACCGGGCAGTTCTGAAAAATTCCCAGTAAATTTGAACCCAACCTAATAAACTTTTTTATGAGAATAGAGACTTCAAATGCTGAACATCAATTATTTACTTTCGGGAATGATAAGATGCGAGAATTCTGTGAGAAAAAATAGGCGAAATAGCTGAACTCAAAATTTAGTTGAGATTACTTTTTTACACTTTCGTTTCAGAAAAATTCCAATATTTCAGTCCCTAATGACGGTACAGAGGTGCATTTGGTATCATTGGAAGAAGCGCATTATTCTCTTTGATTTTCGCGCGATATAATTCTATGTTTCACAGAACATTTCATTTAAATAAAATCCCAATTTTTAACCATTGCTCACTCATATTTCAATTTCAACTGCACTAAGAAAATTGAAATTTTCGAGTATGATCACCTATTCTCTGCTCGTTGAGACAGTGCAAGATCTGTGCACCTACCTATTTAAGAACTCAGATAACGGATTTCTAACTCATCGGATAAAGTGAACATTTGCGGCCCCTTTATCACGCCCATCTACAGCTCTTTACACGACATGCATATGCAGCCTGTATTACACTTCTTAACTTGCATGCCGCTATAACCCTTTAAAATATTTAACATGTTTCGTGGAACACCCTACAGACGTGCACCAACCAACTGATTCTATCTTTTTGTCATGTAGCACACCATCTATGTACATGTACATCGGTGACATAGCAGATCGTTCCCAACTTCCTCCGCATCCACTACAGCACCACTGCCACTCTCGATTATACGTGAAAATTCGACGCTCAGTACTCACGAGTTTCCGTAACGAATACATTTCAATTTCCGTCGTCGCCTTTTTTCACACGAACTTGATCTTTGATGGCGGGTATTTTCTTTATCGCGATGCACGATAAAGTTCTACACTGTATGTTGTTATAAGTATATCTAGCTGTGTAGGTATACTACACACGGAACATGTTGCATTTTATATTTATGTACGTGTAATAATAGGTATCATGGGGACGAACGAAATTTTCTTTCATTTTGAAAACCAGAAAAATGCTGCTCCGTCGGTCCGCGCGCCCGATGCCGGTGCCAGCCGGCTCGTTATCTTAATATTTTTTCTTTCTCCAACTCCACAGCGACGCTCTCGTTAATGCGCCCGATAAAGATCTAAACGAAAATCGATGTTCGTGGTGCCGATGTCGGGGTCGGGGATGGGGACACTCTACTGGAGAAGTAAAAATAATGTTTACGGGCGAAGAATAATCGTATTTAACGTGCGAGACCGGCAAGGAGAAAGGACAAAATCAACCCTTTAAATAACCAATTAGGAAACATAAATTTAACACGGTGCCGCCAACCAGATGCACCACGCGGAAATAGTTAAATGACTAAAGCAGGCCCCTCTTTTGGACTGAATATTCCAGAAGTTCAAACGTGCGTGAAAAACGACAAAACTGTGTTGCCAGAATTTCGTCTCATTCAATTAACCTTTTTTGAACGATGAGTAAACGCTTCATGCGAAGATAAAATATGAAGCGTACGTGTTCGTCTCGGAACCTTGCCGATGACATTGGAGGGAGAGGGAATCTCAGAGAGGCTTCGCTTGTTCCCTCAAGAGCTTCTGAAGTCACTCAAGAGATGTCAATTTTCTTCGAACTTGTCCCTTCCCTTTTCTGAGATAGCGAGTATTCTGGGGCTCACGCCTCCCTATCACCCCCTCCCAATGACTCTGCTGCGACTTACTGCTAGTTATGGAATATTACCCACCAAACTGAATACACTCATAGATGTTGCAGTACTTTCGAAGTACGAATACAAGGGGGTGGGGACGGGGGTCCGAAATTCGGCAATTTTTGAAATGTTTTGCAACTAATGGCTAAACTTATACTTTTTGACCTAAAAATTCAGCAGCCACAACAGTTTTGGAATCCAAACAATTTCGAGGGGTATCAAGGAGGGAAGGGGTAAGTTTAACACAGGATTTCCCATAAGAAAATCTGTCATTTTGGTGTAGAGCTTCCAAAACATCGACTCCGGTCTTTTGTCAAAAAAATTAGTATAACCGTGAAAAATCTTGCTCATCAGTGTAAGGATGTAGTACCAACTGAGAATTTTGAGAAACGGCTAATTCAAAGATCAATCAATGGTCTCTGTATTATTCAGAACACGCTTTTTCGAACTTCGAACATCACAGACCGCAGAAACTAAATAAAAGTATGAAACCGTTGTCTAGTAGGATTTCAGAAATGCTAAATTCATTTATGTAATTGTTTCGATACAAACCCCCCTTTTTAAGCTTCTACTGAAGAGGCAAAAACCAAAAATTACAAATAATAATGGAGATTTTGAGTTGCTGAATTCACTTTTCAAGTTTTCACGTCCCAATCCCTAAGAACCATTATCGGTGGGAATTTCAGGAGAAACAACTTCAAAAATGAATTGAGTGACTACAGAAACTCTATCATAGATACACTTGAAATTATGGATGCTGAATAATTTCGAAGTTTTCACGTCCCTACCTCCCATGGACAATTGTTGGTAGGGGTTACAGTCAAAATAACGTTAGAAATGAATTCAACTACCGCACCCATTTTCTAATAGAAATTTCGTAAGTGGACTTGGCATTTCCTCCGAGGGCACGATCGTTTTCATGCTATCGCTCGGTTTCTGCGACTTCCTCTCAAAATTATTCGGTATCAAAATTATTTTGGCGGATGAGTTTTTAGATCAAAAGGAATAACTTTAACCATAAGAAGCAGAAAATTCCAAAAAATCGTCAAATTTTGAACCACTGTAATGTAAATGAAGGTGAAAATTATTTTCAAATATAGAAACATATCCACCGAACCATTCCTCCCCTTCTCTATAAATGGGTTTAAAAAATGAAAAATTGCCGGCAAACTTTCAGCTCTACCCGATAAAAGGAACAAAACCTTTTCTCCCTCTTTCCCAGAAGAAAATACATGAAGTTTTGATATTTTTAATTAAACATTTTTTTTTATTAGCTTTATTTGGCTCCGCAATGTGAATCAATGGCTTTGAGAATGACTCCAAAAGTAGAGGACAGATGGAAAGAAGAAATCGATTGCGGGGTCGATTTATAAATTTCCGAGATTGCTCAATTCGATCTACTTCCAAATTCAACCCCTTCCTCTCAGGTGATGCCACCACAGGAAGTTGACACCAACTAGTATCAATTTTTTGGAAATCGTACTCCATCAACAGGTTTCCAATGTCATTAAACTCGATTCTAGAAGCGATTATACGATCCAACCTATCTAGTGGTACCAGAAGGAATCAAAAACAGATGATATATATTTCTTTTACACACTTGAACAGTTCAGAGAATAACTTTTCAGAAATGTGATCATAATGTTTCGACCACACTCTGGTGGCATCTCATGGTTAGATCCAAAAATCACTCCCAAAATCGAGTTTAGTGATATTAAAAGCCTATAAATGAAGCATCATCTCCAAAAAATGAACAATATAGATGTTAAGGACTAACGTAAAAATCGAATTCAGCAATTTTAAAACCCCATCAAATAAACCCTACATCAAAATTTTTTACCTGTCCTCTTTTTTTGAAGCCACCCCGAGGCCATGAACCCAGACTGGGAAGACAAACCATTTCATAGTTTACGAGCATCACACAGGAAAAAAAAATTGGTTAAAAATCAGAACTCCAAGTTTCCCCGCACGAAGAGGAGTGACGTGTGGCATGGGTTTCCTCATTCATACGAGATAAACCTTAGCCGATCCTTTTTTTCAATTTACTAAATCAATTACGGGGAGGGGTGAAAAAATTAATATCAAGTTGTCAAAGTTAAGGTGTTGGAACAGAATTCTGTCGAAACTCAAAAATCTCCAGGAAAAGTGAAACCGATTAAAATTTGTGTTCGGCCTGTCATAGGTGGGTTAATTTTCATAGAGCATCATTTCCTACACCTTTTCCAAGTATAAAGATACATTCCCCTCCCCTAACTGCTCAACAATTCAGTTGAAGAGGCTAGAAATTCCATCGCCACAGTTACTTCTTTAGTCCTTGAACTTTCACTTTTCCATATTGTTATACCAAGCTTTAAAAAAAAACTGTATTATAGGGCATAAGGGTAAAGGTTAACATGAATGATGGTGATCAAACATGCCCCATTAGACCTCTAGGAAAGTCCAAAGTTGGCAAACTCACGTTTTGTTCCGCCTCCTTGATCATTTCGTTGACCTGTCCTGGGTCACTGATTTCATGTTTCATGTTACTAATTCGTCGCACTATTTCGGTTCTATTACAAGAATGCCATCCACAGACGAGACTCTGAATTCCAGAGTAATTAGACAGTCTACAAATAGAAATTGTTATTTTAACATTTTCTAGGGCTATCGCCGTGCGAGCCCATCATTTCTCCACTCCGAACATATTAATCAGAAAAATTCAAGACATTAATTTGTTAGTAATACACGTCAGCATCGAAGTATATACTAAAATTTGCTGAGATTTTTCGCTGTAAATGTACATTATCAACAGTCACTTTTCTTGTCACGGCTACGGTAATCTGGTTGACCAAGGCAGAAGGAAAAAAAATCCAAGATGTAAAATTCTGAAGATTTTCAATCTTTCGATACATTTTATTCACGAATTCTATTTGAAACGTGCGTTTTTATTTTATTTGGGTATCTCCCGACCGCTCCCAATACCACGGAAAATGGTAAAACCAGCAAGTTTCAAACATTTCTGACCACAACGGAGGAAGTTTCTACGTCATAGAAACTGTTAAAAAGCCAAAAAAGGTGATTTTTAATAATGAGTGACTAAGCAAGTTAGGTACCGACAGAAATGCACGTAACAAAACTAATAGCGTGTTATATACCGTTTTATTTACAAATAAAACCACGGCTGGAAGGCAAAGGGGTTCTAATGAGAGCATTGCTCCCAAAGAAATCAATTTATATTCGAGCAAAATACTTGTTCTTATCCCTTTCTGATGCTAAAATTCACGCCTCCAAAATTTGATGACTTTCAAGATGAAAACTGAGGAAAATCACTTTCCTTCTCTTCCAACTTATCGAAATACGCTCTTTTTTATCACAAACATTGAAAACTAAACGAAAACCATAAATGCTCTTATCATCTACTTTTAATACTGGAGGGGTTTTCCTCGATCCGAAACAAACAGAAGGCGAGACGAGCCAAGCCAAGCAGGGGTCTTCGGGAGGGGGCAAATCCCCTAGGTTTCTTTACAATCAAACCACAGAGGACCGATCCCGCGGGTATTTGTCCGTGGAAGCAGCAACTTCCACACTTTCTGCATCACTGACTTTTGTTATCTCATTGTACAATATTACCTTCGGTAATTAATGCAGAAATTTCACGAATCGTGTTGAACACCATCGACGGCTATCAGCTTCCTGATGCTAGCATACGAGTTCTACGTGAACTCGATGTAAGGTGTGTGGACAAGAACCGTGATCAAAGCAGGGCACAGCACATGCAGCACGGTTGCATATTATACGATGCAGGTACTTTCTAATAAACGTTTCATTAATATTCCGGTAAATAGACTTTTATAAAACGGACAGATGCCCGGTGGCCTTTCAACAACGGCAACGGATATTTGATAAACGCGCCCGCGTGTATACAGAAAATATTCGTGATGGATTAAGGTGGAAATACAGCTTGGAAGCTTGCACCAGATATATACAGCGTGGTACAGACAATCGAATAGGTACTTCTGTAGGCCAGAATCGAGATGTCGGGAATACGAGTCCAGCCCACAAAATGCATTCTTCTTCGAGCTGAAATCTATACCTGACTAGTGTACTTAGCGTAGGTATATTAGGTACAGTTCTGAACAACATTTCCTTCAATTTTTTTCTTTTTGTTTTCTATCGAATTGGTAGATGTAGTACCAGCTAACTCTCTCTCAAAATCCGGAGCGAATTGTTCTAATTGTCAAAGTGAAATTACAAACAACGGCAAATTACCGCTGGTGTGACCAGTCCGAACTGTGTAGGCCGTAATGACGCGGATATACATCCAGTCGAGAGAATCCGAATAGAGTTCTCGGTACGAAAACCATATCAGTAGATTTACACATTTCGTATACATAGCACGGGAGATCAGAGGAAAATCAAGAAAAATCACGCGTTTCATTACCAATGCGTGAAATCTGGCACATGAGTTCGGAAAGACATAAGAATCAATTTGAAGATGAGAGCTCCACGACGAAACATTCTTCTTGGATCCACATTCAAGGAGAAATAGGAGAAAAATCAGAGTTTAGGTTATACTCAGCCTAATACGGCCGAAACTGAAAAATATTAAGGAAGAATTTAAAGCTCTATGGATTCCCCATAAAAAAAGGTCTTTTGCAAATTATTTGTAACCATCCCACAGATGTTGCAAAACGGAGTATCAAAATGACCTTTCCATTGCCATTTATTAGCACAGAGCTTATGGGAGAACGACTAGAATTTTCGACATTTTTGGTCTTAGCGAATTGTGCGAATGGAAGGGACTGGGTTTTTCAAACATTTGTAACAGCACTTGAGGGTCAAATACAATTCCGAAGGAAACGTTATTAAAGTTTTCGTTCAATTTGTAACTGCTCGGCGATCCGAGATCGTACAGGGCTGCGGCTGGGGTCCCTCAAAAGAATAAACTTTCAGCTACATTTCTGAAATGAGAAACCAACTTCAACCCCCACCGTAACTATTTTCCGGAAACATGTTATACACCTCTCTTCCACCCATCATGTTTCTCAGTTTTGTTTTGATTTTTTTCCCCCATATTATTGCGAACTGTAGTATAAAGGGCCGAATGAAGAAACTATGCAACACGATTAAATAATTTCGACACAAATCAATTCATTGTCACTAGCACTGTCTGTAGAATGAATGAAGGCGTGAAGTCCAAACATCCTATTAACCTAAAAGTGGTTTTGTGCATGCAAACTGTTCTAAGAACCACCGCCTACACAATACTAAACATCCTAAATGCCCACAAAGCCTCAAAGTACTTCTAATTTCAACTCGAAGATCGCAGCACGCACATGTGCCTGCGAGCGATCCATGCAAAACATCCTAATTCCATTGATGTTGATGGCACATAAGATGTTTTGCTTTGTCTTTCCCATGGACTTAGGATGTGTGCAACGTCAACCCTAATTTTCTCAGCTTAAGCATGACTGAGCCCCAAAATTTGTAAAAATTTGTACATGGACATGTGTACGATGCTTCAGAGAATTGCCTGAGCACCCGTTTTGCCAAACCCACCCCTTCACCTCAGCAGAAACAGTTTTTTGCTTCTCCTGTAAACTTTTGACATCGTTACATAAGATGTTTTGAACTTCACGCCTTCAAATATTTGTCTTTCGACTCGTACGATAATTCGAGCCCGCGATACTTAGGCTCAAAGTAAAGTATTCGAGCATTTTTATGAAAAGTATGCGCCATTTTTCAGGAGGGAACATCCACAAGAAGTAGTTCTAATAAATGCTTACATCTCATGAGAAAAGTTTGAAGCAAAAGCAAAAAAAAAACACAAAAAAAACAGTGCAAATCAAAAAGTGTGGTCAGATTTTCAGAGGAGTATATCTATGGCAGTGAAAAGGCTTATTCTGAACGCTCATTTTGCGCCATTTCTGAAGAAGGTACGAAAAAATTGCAAAACAAGTGATGTACGAAGAATTCAAAAAGCATCAATTTTTGTTAGGAACATTATTTATTTTAGGCCATATTAGATTAAATGTCACTCAAGCTTCGAATATGGCCGGCTTTTTCCTCTAAATCTGAATCTAAGCGGCAGATTTCGACAGGGTGCAAATCTTCTAATTTACTGTTTCTGAACTGAAGATATCAAGTTTCATGCTTTCACGATAAAATTCACGATTCTTGTGAAATTTCGCATCAGTTTCCTGTATTAAGAATCGCGGAACCGAAACAGAAGATGCGTTCGGTCTGAAATTAGATAATTTTCTGACTACACCCGCAAAATTATGACGACGCATAAAAATCGACGTCGATTTGACGTCGGTAGTTTGATAGTTCGTCAATTTTCACAACACAGGGTTGCCACTTTTTTTTCAAGAATGATTTGCCATGACTTTTGCAGACTTTCCAAGTATATATCTTTCTATTTTTCCATGACTTTTTCTTTCAAGTGAGGAAGAAGTTATGGATTTTGGCAAGACTTTTGTTCCTCATGATGCCCATCATAACGCCAGCAAGAAAAAAGTACATGACTCCGATATTTTGTAAAGGGGGAAACTATTTTCTTTTTTAAGCGTGATTATTCAGTGACAATAAATTTTTATAAAATATAGTCATAAGCCTAGTTTGTCACTCAAAATATTAAAATTCTATGATCCGGATGAAAATTCCATGACTTTTCCAGGCTTTCAAGAAAAAGGTAACCCTGAAATAATTTGACCTTTTCTGACGTAGAAATCAGACTTTTTTAAACCAAAAATTAAGACTTTGTCGATTTTTTTTTTAGCAGCGAGACACTTAACGCCTGTAGGCCATGGTCTCTGTACACATCTTAATGTTAGTTATAATTATGTATATTATTTAAAATTATTTAAAACTTAATGGGTACAGTGAACTTAAATGAGGTGTGAGAGATTGTTTCTTAGAATTTACTGATAATTAACTTGATGTCGTTTTTACATACAAATGGCCATCGAAAGTAATCAGTGTGATTTACGACTCTTCCCGTGAGCAATAACCAGTGTCGATTTTGTATGAAAAAATCGACGCCGTTTTTACATACAGATGGACGTCAATCGTGATCACTGTAATATATATTCCTAATTCTTTCCTCCGACACCAAATCGAAGTGGTTCTTTTGATCGTGAATTCAACTTCAATTTGACATCAATTGAAAACGTCCATTACGGCGCCAATTTAAAACATTAATTTCAATGTAGATTTGAAACATCAATTTTGACCATGATTTTGAACTCCAGTGCGTCAAATGAATATGAACCTTACTACTCACAGATGAAATTGCGCACAATAAAGTACATCGGCAGAAAAGGAACACTGAGTCTTCAAGCTAAAAAGTAAACACTGAACAACCTCGCATGATAATTTGGTATTTTGAAGTTGATTCCGCCGAAGTCCCAGGTTTATCCTCTTCCCCCCCCCCCCCAATGTCAAGAAAGAACCGATAACAGGGGCACGCAGTGTGTTATTATTATAAACTTTCAATAAATACCAAATTACCTATATCATGAGAAATGGCAAAGAAACTATGTCAAGAGGACGTCGTTGACGGCGAAAAGAACGTCGAAGGGATGGTTCAAACCGGCGTCAATCTGGTGGTAATTTGGACTGCAATTCTAACAATCAAATCGACGTCAACTTGACAGTAATTTTTGCTATCAAAAACGCTTCAATCACGGTGAAAACATGTTCTTGACGTCAGTCTGACTGTTAATGAGCTCCCACTATGTTCTAAGTTGACCGTGTTTCAATGCATAAAATCGAGCACCCGTGGAATTCCCATCAGATTGGTTTTGTTGGTATTATTTGGCAGTATCGGCACGGACTCACCTCGACACCGGGGTACGGCCATTCCTAGCTCAACATGATTAAAATGATGATCTTGGGATGCGGTATTTCGACACGTTGTAGAATACAATACCTCGAGGGACCGCGAGCCAGACGAAGGCAGAGGAAAGATAAAGAAAGGAAGAACATAAAAATCATTTACCGGCTCGCTGCCGCAGAGAACATCCTCGCAGGAAATCAATAAATATGTCCTTTTTTTAAATTTATTTATAAAAGCCGGTTGAAATATTCTAATAAATGCCCGTAGGGGGTTCGTTAATAGAATTAACGGATGTGGAGGCTATTAAGGAGACCGGCTACACTACAGGCTGTAATATACTTACTTTTATTAAAACTGTGACGATATAGTAGCTGGCGTTTGATTCGTCTTCTAGGGTGTCTTTCGGAGAACCACACGATATGGTTTGGTTTGTTTCAAAAATGCTGTTGTTCTTTTTTTTTTTTTTTTTTTTCTTTTTTCTTTGTCTCACACTCGGATTTCATCGCACCACCATTTGTCCGGCGCGATGCTCGGCTCGGTGCATTCGAAGGAAGACGGAACACGAGAATGCACTTTTCCATTCAAATGGGTTCTCTGAGGTCGCGACTAGTCTTTTTACCCTTTTGGCATTAAAAGTACGATAATATGTATCTAGATCCACCGGCAGCTTTTGGCCAACACCAGGGTACACTCCTTCACCTCACGAACCGGTATGGCGCCAATTCGAATGTAAACCGTTTCGATCGTGCAGCAAAACTGAGACGAGAGTAATGAAGTCGTGAAGTCATTTGGAATCTAACATCCACCGTCATCGTCATCATCCCATATGGCTGGCTGTATGTAAAAACAGCACGCCGAGCTGATACTTTTTCCGCGATACCCATTGCCGAAGTTCTGTCTCACTCTCGTTCTTTCCTCCTCTCGCTCTCTCTCTCTCTCTCTCTCGAAATCGAAAACGTGATACAATTGAAATCGGTCGGACGTTAAATTCGACAGTAATGTTTTACAATCGACGTTTAATTACGGAATTTCAGTTTCGTAAGCAGTCGTTATTTTTATTTTCTTCAAAATCCTCGTCCCTCTCAGCGTCTCGAGTCAACCGCGATATAGTCCCGCGTAGCCAACTGGAAATGCATATGTGTGCAGGAATATGATCTACGTGATTTCGTATCGTTTTCAAGGTTTATGTAATCGATCAATGTGAAGAGAATAAAGAGAAAAGTTCACATCTAGCCGTCAATAAAAGAATAAACGAATACGATATTCACTAGTCGGAGATAAAACGCACAAATCTCGCCGTCTTCGATGAAAACACGTGAAACTAAATTGAGATGAAAAAAGTATTTTTTTTCTCCTTCTTTCTCTTTCTAACGCACTCTGAATTTATTGCATTTTGTTGGACAAGCAAGAAGGTAAAATAACCCAGTTCGTAGGCGGGGCGCT
Source organism: Acanthococcus lagerstroemiae (assembly GCA_031841125.1). Lineage (NCBI taxonomy): Eukaryota > Metazoa > Arthropoda > Insecta > Hemiptera > Eriococcidae > Acanthococcus > Acanthococcus lagerstroemiae. The sequence continues at coordinate 32,493,123 of CM063108.1, read as the reverse complement.
TAAGAGGAAGTAATAAACCGGACTGTAACCGTTACACCACCAAGAATTAGCAACAGATTTCAAGGACGAAACAAGGAATCGAGTATGCTGGTAACAGGTGCACAACATCCAGCACTATCTAATGTTGATGTATAACCACCTCGGTACAACTCCATTTTACAGTAAGATGAAGCAACCTCTAGGGTCCACGATGATTTTTGACTGACTAGTGCAGTGACTGCTATAGGAAACGATGCAATGGAGGCACCGATATGGCACAATGAGTACGATTATTATTTCATTAGTGCAAACGTACATGGTCTGTTCAAAAAAATACGTAAACTGACGTCATAAAACATATTTATTTAGAAGTCACATGTCTGAGTCCCCTTCAAAGTACTCCCCTCCATGACGCACACACTCATCCCAACGGTGTTTCCATTTTTGGAAACACTCCTAGAACGCTCCTATTGTGATGTTCTTCAGCTCTTTCGTCGCATTTGCCTTAATCTCAGGAATCCAATCGCGACAAATCTTCCTTTCAAAGGTTTTTTAAGTTTTGGGAACAAGAAGAAATCACAAGGAGCGAGGTCAGGTGAGTAGGGTGGGTGGGAAAGAACAGCGATCGAGTGTTTCGCCAAAAACTCACGAGTTTTGAGGGCTGACTGGGCTGGAGCGTTGTCGTGATGAAAAAACCAGTGATGACTCCGCATTTCTGGCCTTTTTCGCTGGACAGCGTCTTGCAGACGCTTAAGTAACTGCCTTGTGATCAGCTGATCTGTACGAAGAGGGCGACACCAAGCGGATTTCCCTGGAACCAACTAGGCCCGCGTAATTCCAACAATCTACGTATTTCTTGAACAGACCCCGTATACCCCTGAAAATTTCAACTTTATCAGATAATACCAAGGATTGCGTCTTGAACGCCCTCCTCCTTTCTAGCAGAAAAACATAACAGGTTCTGAAGTTTTTCAGTCACTCTCCAGGTTCGTTTCCCTCTCACACAAATGCTATTTTGTCGATGACGTCAGCATTCACCTGAAATCCAAAAACCCACAACGTGCCCTTAGACCACTTCAAGAAAACAAAACTAATCGAAACATGGTCTCTAGACCCGGATTCCACATATCACCAAGCAAAACACAATTCATGATTTTCCAACATCGAACAAGCAATCCAACTTTCTCACCTCTTCAACTCAACTCACTATCAATTCCTCGCTCCAATGCAGTTAAATTTTTCGGCGGGAAACAAGCGCTGATAATCATTTTGTTTCTCTTCTAAAGTAACCGCAATTTATAGCCATCTTTGACAACGAATGCAATTTTTCTTGGTAAACTTTCATTCAAAAGTTTACAATTTTGCACTATTTTTCAGATCTTCGAATTGAATTTTGTCCATAACGCCATCTTTACAACCTATTACGAAGGGTAGAAGATAGTACAGTAAGGCAAGGTGACTGCTACGGTCACATGATCTCTTCTAATCTTGAGGATAGTTAGGATTTGGTTTTTGTTGTCTATTCTCTTTTCTAATTTTAATCTCAACCCGAGTCCTGGACTCCACCCTTTCGAGCATTACCTCGGAGACGTCAGGGTGGCTGTTAGGGCTGTCTTAGCCCTCTTCTCATCTTGCCGAAAAACCGGCCTAGGTTGAAATGCAGTGAGTTGCTACGTGGACTCGAACCAGGGATCTCTGGATTCCGAGACCAGCGCGCTATCCACTCGGCCAACCAGACCCTCTATTCAACTTTAGCTTATAAGTAGAGACTCAGAAACAGAAGATGAACTTCAATTATTAACTATAAAAAATATATTATGTACATCAACTCACTTTTTTAGGGACTCTAATTTAAGAGGGAAAACAGATGTCAGTAGTGGGGGTCTGGATCAAACGTATTATAGAAAACAATATAAGAGTGAAATAAAAGTTTGTCAAGTCACTGAATTCATTTTTGGGAGAATTAGGCTTTTTTATTTTGATAACTGCAGAAGTACACTGCAGTGGATGACACTGACACTAATGCTGATGATGTATCTTACATCTTACTATAGATTAAAATATACCTATTATGTTGCTTACATACGGACATCTAATGAAAAAATAGGCTAGCTATAGATGAGTGCCCTCATCCTAGCACCACCTTAGGGGCAAATGGAGGGGCTTAGCCCCCTATCCTCTGAGAGCCACTATCCCCCCAAAAGTAAAAACCTTGGAAAGGCTGATAGACAGGCACCTAAGAGAGGTTACCCTGAAAAGATTCCCACTAAATGAGAACCAGCATGCATATAGGGCAGGCAGATCAGTAGAGTCATCACTGCACTCGCTTTTTACGGCAATTGAGAGAGAGATGACTGGCGGAGATTATGTCCTGGCAACATTCATGGATATACAGGGAGCGTTTGACGCGACCTCTCATGAATCCATAGAAACAGCCCTGAGGGAAAAGGAAGTGAAGGAAAGCTTAATAAACTGGATTGTATCCATGCTAAAAGGCAGGGAGATCCGGATAACATACCAACAAGAACGGATCCATGCAACTACCATCAGGGGCTGCCCACAAGGGGGAGTACTCTCTCCCCTACTGTGGAGCCTGGTGGTGGACAGCTTCCTGGAGGAGTTAAATGGGCAAAAAATATACACACAGGGCTACGCTGACGATTTGGCTGTGGTGGCAACCGACAAATTTCCGGGAACCATCGCGGGGTTGACGCAGTGAGGACTCCGATGTGTGGAAAAATGGTGTGTGGAAAAATGGTGTGTGAAAAAGAGGTTATCGATAACCCGGACAAAACGAAGATCACTCTTTTCACTCATAAAAGGAAAGGCAAGGAGTTGATCGAGGTGCAATACAAGGGAAGACCGTTAGCCCTCACAGGAAAGGTGAAGTACTTAGGAATATATCTTGACGAAAAACTCTCCTGGAGGGATCACGTTTCAGATAAAATAAGAAAAGGGATTGAGGCTCTTTGGGCTTGCCGCACCTATGTCGGCAGGACCTGGGGACTCTCTCCCAAAATGATGCACTGGATATATACCGGTATAATACGGCCCAGAATCACCAATGCGACCATTGTGTGGTGGAGCCGGGTCCACCTGGCCAACGTCAGAGGTCACCTTATTCCTCTGGTTACTGATATAATACTCGAAAGAGTAGTTTCTGGGGCCAGGAGTGCGGTGTCTGGAGAGCCACTTTGGCACGCGTGCATCACCATATGCTCCACCGAGAGATACTTGCCACTCTACCCCCACTCCAGATTGGTTGCTTGATATTATGAGTACCACAGTCTCAACTGCACATCAAGTACTTAATTCGCTTTCGCTACTTTCAGCTCCATCATCCGTCTCCGATTCTACAATCTACATATTGGCGCTCGGTCATAGGTTCTTTCCGAGGAAATGATTGAGAGTTTGGGTGATACATTAACATTAGTTCGTGAATTGTATAAGCAAGAAAAGTTACGGTATATAGAAATGACGGGTTACCAGAAAGCGAATATCGCAGTATACTCGTATATACCTACAGGAAATAATAGAATGAATGCATCATAAAAACAATCGAAAGAGCAAACTTTACGTTTTTATTCTTTTCGCTACTGACTATGTATATCGTTTCACACAATCATGATCGTATACTACCATTGACACCAGCGATGAGATCATCAGTTTTTCATTTTTTTTTTCTTTCTATGCACGCGGAATGCTTCGATGTTTTCGAACACGTCCACTTTACGTAGGAAATGATCAGACGATGGAAGGTGGAAGTGCTCACAAAATGCTCATATTATTGGTCATCATTGTTTCATCTGTTGTTTTACAGCACACACGTGAGGCCAAACGTGCATTCAGAGACCTTTACACCGGAAAAAAGAGGCCCGGACTCACTTCTCGATCCTCCGTTTGGAGTCTCTCAAGAGGCACCACTTTCAATTTAGAGTCGAAATAACGTTAAACTAGAAGGAAGAGAGGCTTGCCGGACTGAATGACTCACTAGCTACGAGCTGCTAAGTTCGAAAAATGAGAAATGTTTAGTATGAATTTCATGACAAACTTTTAAACTGAAAATATTTCCAAGATCATTATTTTATAGATGATCCTGTGAAAACATCACATTTTTATAATTATTCAATTTATTGCTTATCCTCAATATTGAAGGGACTTCACGAACTTTGAGCATAAAATTTAGCTGATAAAAGATATTCTATTATGGATCCAGTCTCGTAAGACGCCACTAAAGGGGTCCTCAGTATGGCATCAACAAGACGAGACACAATCATGAATTATTATTTGACGGTAACCCTCTTTAGCATTCTAGAATTTGGGGGAAAATTCACTGAGCTTCAAACTAATAAAGCGAATATCATCTCGAAGAATAATAATGATTATTTGGCCCCAAATTCCCTTGAATAACACTTCAATTGCTTTTAAATGGTCCATCAGAGGACCGAATTCAGAAAATAATCTCGATATCAGATTAGGAACATCGAAAGTTTATCGTCAAAACCCCCACAAGGCGCACAGCGTATAACTTCAAACTGATCTGAATGCCTTAAACATAAGGTGAACATCGAAAGTTTATCGTCAAAACCCCCACAAGGCGGACAGCGTAAAACTTCAAACTGATCTGAACGCCTTACACATAAGGTGAAACGAAATAATCTACATATCCCTAAATTTACAAAAATGCCACCAAATTATAATAACCAGAAATAAAATACCAATCATCACCAAGTGTCAAATTAATAACCACACACTGGATACTAAGGTAGAAGTAAGAGACTTGGGTGTCATTATTGACTCACAGTCAACATTTATCCCACAGTGTAAGGGTTATTAAAAACGCCAGATCTATGCTTGGCTTTATTTATCGCCCATCACATTTATTCGACAAATCCGAAACTCTTCTGCTCCTATATTTTGCCTATGTACGTTCTTACTTAAAGTTTTACTTCTTCAACGTGGCAAGTGAATACTATCAAAATAAATCACCAGATAGAACAAATTTAAGAACGATTTTTGAAATTTGTGTATAACAAGCAGTTTCAATATTATTCCATGGAGTTGACGTATGAAAAGTTACTGAAGGGATACCAAGTCACAAGCTAGCCTCACAGTGACTGTTACCAGATTGTATGAGAAGAAGAACATAGAGAGCAAGGTAACATCAGGCGGACGTCATTTTAGGAAATGGCAGGAATATAAGCCGAGTAATCAGCTGTTCTGAAACTCATCATTCAGATACCCATTCAGTTGATTTAAAATTTACATTGAGAACCAGACGTATTTAGGAAAGTAGGAAAAGTGCCGTTTTTCGAGCAGGGTGTTCGAGTTACCCTTTTCAGTTCTGATTAAAATCGATGATCATTCGTCCTACCACTATAGCCTTCCTTAACTTTTCATTTTTATACATATACAGGCACATTTTACCACATATAATTATCAAACTCGAATGTCTATCTTTGGTTACCTGAAAACTGGCGTACACTGACACCTCTATCATAAAGTAAAAAGCATCCGGGAATTCGCGGTCTAGCTCTATTCGCTCTGTTCGTGTACGTAAGAGCTATAATGAAAGTAACCTGCGATATTTGGCAAAAACACCACTAAAATGAGAACAATATTTGGCTGACAGTTCAGCAGCTGCTAATTTTATAACATCAGCGCCGACGGTACTGTTCATTACAATGACAGTATAGGTAAAAGGAGTTGAAATGTACGAAAGCGAAAACCTTACTCATGCTTCACGTTGAGATCTTTCCAAGACAGTGAGAACTACTACCGAACTTCGGCTAGGTACTACTGAATGAAACAGAGGGGTCTTCTGGAGCCCAACAGTTTCAACATTCGTGCAAGTCTCTTTCCTACAGACTGCAATGGATTGCCATTTGTCATGCGGCTAGACTTGCAGTTACGCAAAGTTTTGAAGGTGGGCACTGATCCCACATGTTATCAGGAAAAATTATTGATGGTTTCAATAGTTGACACGCAATGGCGGAAACATATTTCATAAACAGATAATATAGAGTTGTTTCTCATCAAGTATATGCACAGGAAAATAATAGTAAGGGTGGAATAGAAAGAGTTTTTAAACAATAAGTAGTTTATTGACATTCTGTCATCAGAGGTTTCACTAGTAAGGCAACTAATTCAGCTGTTTAAGGGTAGTAACACATGGTGAACCCGTTTGTTTTTTTTTTTGGTTCTTGCTAGTAATTGTAGTACCGTTTGTTGTCAGATTTCGTGCGTTCCTGTATCCATTGTTTAGGAAAATTCTGGTAGACCATTTCATGTTTGTATATGCAAATAGTCGTGAACTGTTGCAGTTGACATTGGTGTCCATTTTCAGTGATGTTCTTGTGGTTTCCTTTTCCTCATATTGTTTTGTGTTCTCAGTATACTGTATTTTGCGTCTGCTGGCTTTTCATTGTCGAATGTTCTTTGCCTCTGGAAAACAACTACACGACTAATGGCTGGTTGGAGCCACTGCATACTATCAGTTTAAGGACAACTCACTCATCTTCCAGCGAGCCATTATTTCATATTCACACCAAAAGATCGATTCAGAAGAATGGACAACCGGATCTACTCTCGGGAAATAATCAGATTCCGAACGGTTAGGAGCATTCTCCTTTTTTCCCGCTATCTCTACCACCGCAAGTTATATCAACGTTTTGATTAGTAGAAGTCATCAGGTGCTTCTACACAGACAAGACAATAAGGATAACTGTCCCTCTCAGAGAAAAAAATATTAACTAAAAATGCTTCAAAAATAGGTTGTTATAGGGAAAGTCTTGAATGTTCTCAAGCAATCTTGCAAGGATTCTTGAAGAGACTTAAGAAATCTTAAGGAATCAGGCCCATGACATAGAGAGGAAGGAAGGGAGTCATGAGAATACATCATATTCAGCTACGGGGCTACGTGGAAGAATCTTGAAAGGGATCTTCGAGAATCTTAGCTAGTCCTGAACTAGTTTGGGGAAGTCTTACTGTCCTAGGAAAAGTTTCAAGAATTTTAAACAAGTTTTTAAAATCCTGTAAGTCTTGAAAAATACTAATTAAGTCTGAAAAAGTCATGAAGAGTCTGAACGAGTCTTGAACAGCCTTAGTCAATTTCAAACAAGTTTGAAAGCGCCTCAAAGAATCTTAAACGAGTCTCAGGACGTCTCGAACAAGGGTAGAGAATCCTAAAGCCTTAGTCAGTTTCAAACAAGTTTGAAAGCACCTCAAAGAATCTTAAACGTGTCTCAAGACATTTCGAACAGGGGTAGAGAATCCTAAGAAATCTCAATCATGTCTCGAGAAATCTAGTTTGGAAGAGTGATACAAAGTTTGAAACAAGTCCTGAAAAGACTGCGGGTGATAAGAATCTAAGAGTCTAAATCAGTCTGCGAGAGTCTAAAAATAAGCACCCGAATCTTGGCTAGCTGAAACGAGTCTCAGAATCTTATACCAACCCTATGGCGACTTGAAGTTATAGACGAGTTCAAAAAAGTCTGAATCAGAAGCGGAAATTGAATAATAATAATATGATGAACACTGGAAAATTCTCTAAAAACAGGGTGTCTACAAAAATTGAAAAATAAATATGAAGTACTTTTTCAGGACCCTAGCCGGCATACTTTCCATTTTCCCCCCGAGTACGCAAAATATTTCCTTTTTGTTTCCAATTGTTTTATCCTCTTTATCCCTCCCTCCTTGTGAATATAGATCCTGCGCTATACATTTAATGACCAATCATAGGAACCGCAAAAAATTAATTTTTGAGTACTTCTAACAAAAGTGAAAGACTTCCTCCAATTTTTTTTACCTCTAAATTTCAGTACTTTTCAGGACTTTTAGGACCCACTTTCAAAATTCAGGACTCAAAGGACTTTTCAGCACCTGTAGACACCCTGAAAAATCATTGTCCAAACTAAAAAATCATCGTCCAAACGAAAAACTAGTCAGTTGAAAAAATTTGATGACACACTCTGGAACCATTCAATTCTTATATGTACATTCTAGACTGTCCTTCCTAGGACCGTTTCTTGGATCCGCCACTAGAAGTCATTCAACTCTACTAATTACAAAGAGATTATACTCTGATGAAGCTCTAAAGATGACTATAAATTCAGTTTTAAAATCGCTTGTATAAACGAGATGAATGTAAACAGGTAAATATCTAGCGTCCATTTTCGCTTACATGAGTACGTCCTGTATTCCTGGAAAGATTCCTGGCCACTTCATAAATTAGTCACTTTGTGCTGGTGAGTTGTGACCCGGTTGCTCTAGTGAGTTTCAGATGCTACGAAAAGAACATTATTAGTAATTCAAGCAACGGTTTTATAACCGAGGCGAGCAAACATTGGTGTTATGGCTGGATTCGGAGAAGCTCTTTTTGAAGTTGATGCCAGCCAAGAAAAATGTTTAAATAGACGTGTATTACCCTCTCGAATTATGGAATATAATGGCCCGAAGTCGTAAATGCGAGTATGGCGAAATTAATTCTGGAGGAGAACCTACAAGTGCCAAAAAAAAATCTTGAAACGTATAAACAAACAAATTACGCAGCAAGGCGGATGAATAATAATGGTTTGGAAAAGAAAAAACAAAGAATGCAGTTTTGCCATAATAGTAAAAGAGAATCGAGAGAAGTAATGATGATGTGAGTGGCGAATACTATACTGAAAGTGAAGTTTCAATGATAGTATTCGTAGTGCGTATGTTGTGATCGGAGGTGGTTCTCTGTAGGAGTATTCAATCTTTAATTCAGGTAGAGTGCAAGGTGTTTGGAAGGTCAGACTGCGGTGATGAGGTTCAGTTAATCATGTCGCCGAGCGAATTCATGGAGGTGGTTCTCAGGTTTGGTTGATTTATTATAAGACGAATTTAAACGAGTTCATTTAATTGGTCACGTATTTACTTGTTTTGTATATTGGATGAGTAATTCTGGCTCGAGCTTTATTGGCATGTTCTGGGCTTGCAGAACTCGAATACGGTCTGGGGATCCACATGTGATCAAAAAGGCATGTTGTCATTCATTCGCCACATTATGCCCAACATCGATACAATCGAAATAAGGCGCTCATCTATATCGTTAAAATATCTTCAGAATGTCAATGAGCAAACTGCAGCATCCTAGCAGTGTTGTTTCATCAGTAGCCTCGTGAGTCTTGCGTCGTGTGACAGTTGCAAGAGAGCTTGCCCAGCGATGCAACGATGCCCTTCAGTGAATGAGCTATAGAACTCGGTTGGCGAATCGTTCACCCGAGTACCGGCACACTAGACCAGACCATACCAGACCAGACGTTCATCACAGAACTGAAAATTTTATGGAATATGCGAAGTCTCCTATGTTTACCAAGCAACACATCAGGTATTCCTAACGACAGGGAGTGTTTTTATCTCTCTAACTTTATTCAGTATACACAATCATACAACTACACGAGCACGCATATGCCAACATACCATTAACTATTTGCAGCCATTTTACGACGACGATAATCATGTACTCTCCAGGCATTTCGATAACATTTATTACGCGTCGCTGCGTACATGTGTAATGTGTAATTGTGTATACGTATACACATAACACATTTCTACTTAATACCGACTTATCCTTTATGCAGCATGGTCCGAAAATTTCCACAGATAATGTCTACTTATCGCAACAAGAACGAGACACATATATACATATGTACATTATAAATTTCATCGATGACAATGTGGACCCACAGCGCGATACATACATGCAATTACGCAACCATATCTATTATAGTAAATTCTATTTATCAGCGCTGCATGATACGAATGTTTTCTTTCAAACTTATACCGCCCAAGACTGCTATGAGCTGTCAGTGAGTTTCATATAGAAAAGACAATAACCGGTGCAGCACAGCAGCAATCTATTCAGTCAATGGTCCTATGCCCATTTATACATAACTAGGGTGATCGATGTAACCCGCAGGCCGCAGCCCACGCTATGCAGATCGCAACAACTGACCTGCAACAATCATTCTAGCCGGCCAACCAATTTATGATGGTCGCAAGGCACTATTATACGATATTCAACCTGTAAGTTAGAATTATAGACCATAATTTACTCATAATTATTGTTAAACTGTGAACAGTGAACATGCGAGGGTTTCAGAAACGTTTTTCAAACCGCACTGAACTTTTACAGACAGGCCCGTAACAAGTGTTTCTTGTTTAATAGTAAACAGTTCTGCAGTTACCGTGACATACTATCACCTCCCGAAGCTGAACGTCTTCCCAAGAAAACCCCTAAACCATATTCAGCGATTATCTCGATGGGCCAGTAGTTCCATTTAACCCCAATCTTTCTACGCCAACAATGCAGGTGGAATAATTCTAGAACAATGCAACACCCACGGAAACGGAAGAATCAGGAATCAGAACATACACAGGTTGCTGACGAAGTACACTGCATTGTAGGTATGCACTCACGGAGGTTTATCTACTACGGAAGGGGAGGGATGTAAGACACTTCTAAGCAACTTTCTTCACGTAAATATAAAGAAAGTATGTTTTTGGTTAATCAATACATTCTTTGAAAAACTGGGAGGAGATGCCCTCTATTAGCTTTCCTTTGTCCGTGCCTATGATTATGGTTGGCCGAGTGGATAGCACGCTGGTCACAGAATCCGGAGATCCTGGGTTCGAGCCCACGTAGCAACTCGTTACATTTCGACCTAGGCCGGTTTTTCGGCAAGAAAAGAAGAGGGCTGAGACAGCCCTAAGAGCCTCCATAGCGTCTCTGAGGATATGCTCGAAAGGGCGAATTCCAGGGCTCGGGTTGAAAGCAAAAATTAGAAAAAAGAACACAGTCTTACAGATCTTCTGCCTTGATTCAGGAACTACTGAATAGCACTTGGGTCGGCCTAGATTTGGTAAAATATGGATAATATACAGGGTGTCTAATAAAATCGAATTTTGAAAATAAATGATCTTTTCCCCCCAATTTGCTATGAATACGCTAAAATGCAAATACATAAAATATGGGTATGATTTTAACGGAAAAATTAAGTTGGATACACTACGATAATCTTTATCCAATTTCAAAATTAATGATCCAGCAAAGTATCTACTTAAGAAGTTCAATCTTCTTTTTAATAGTAGATGCACTCAAGAGATATAGCTCCTATTTGTAATTTCTTGATGATTGATGAATGTGATGCGGGCAAGAGAAAGGGTATTTCACAAGCGAAAGAACATATTTTTCTAAAAACTTTTCTGCTCATTTATCAATCATTGGGAATTATTTTTGGTACGAGTATTTTTGAGTAAAACATCAGAAAGTCCCTTTTTGGAAACAAATATTGAAAAAGAAGTAGACATGGTGCAAAATATGCCAAATGAAGCACTGCTCACTTGACTCAGAATTCTATGATTCGTCAAGATCTGTTGAAACTTCATTTGTAAATTATGTTACTTTTGAAGCAGAGAAATCCAAACTACTGCTATAAGCAGATGACAAAAATATTTAAAAGATAACGTCCTTCTCAGACTGTATTGAGCTTCAGGCAGATCTGAATTCTATTGTTTGTTGGAGCGATCAGAAGCTACTGTCATTCAATAAATCCAAATGCTAAAGCATTACTTTTAGTCGCATAAAGGAGCCCTTGCTACACCCTCATACAGCAGTAGATTATACGTAAATTTCAAAGTATTCAGGAAGTAAGGGACTCAGGCAGGGACGTACCGAAGAGTTTTTCCGGGGGGGGGGGGTGAAAGTCCCAACTAATTCAACTCAAAATTCCCAAGTATCAGAAGAAAAAAACCAAGGGTTTTGACTTGTTGGATTTTCCCAACTCTACCGAAATTTTCAAACTTTGGCTGACTGAAATGGTAAATTTTCCCTGCTGAACAAAAAATTTCCTACGGGGAAGCTCCCCCCCCCCCTATCGATACGTCCCCGAACATGGGTTTAAGGCTACTAGTGGATAGCAAATCATCATCATTTTCCAGACACATAGACCTCATCACCTCAAAATGTAAAAGAATAGCCAGTTTTACCAAAAGGAAGAGCGTTAATTACAAGAAATATGGAACTAAGAAACTATTATTTTTTGCTCTGGTAAGATCAATATTGGAATTTAGCACAATTATCGGAGAGCTGCACGATAAAGGTGAAATTGAAAAAGTACAAAAAATACAAACAACGTTTTTGAAATAGTTATATCATGATCCCTGCTTACATACTACCCATACAACCTGAAATATACTTAACTATTACAGGGGTTTGAGGTGATGTGTCTAATAGACGAAAATTATTAGCAATGTTACTCTTGTGGGACATTATTAATGGAAGAGTAAAGTATAGTGAACTTTTAGGTGCTATAAATTTCCGAATCCCAACATTCAATAGCAGAGACAATGTTCTTTTTGCTGCCCCAAAGGGGTGTAACTCCGACATCTACAGCATACTCTGTCTTAAAATGAGGTAGCTAGAACAAATACAGCGGTGGATATTTGCATTATGAATCGTAAAGCATTTAGTAACGTCATTCAGAAGCATTTATCAGCCTCTAAGCCAGCTTGGTTTCAAAGATTTCCTTATTTTCTCTCCCTTTCCATACACTCTAACCCTCCTTTTCGTTGTCATCTTCATTGTCAGTTTCTTCTTCCCCTATATATTCCATTTGCTTCCAGTATTTTCAGGGTACCCCTCCCTCGAGCCCTCCGATTTTCTATAACTGATTTTGGGGGAAATGCACCTTTAAAAAAGTTTCAAGACCCGAAAAATTACAAATTCAAAGTGGTATACCTCTGAGACAAGTATAGCTAGAAAGCCCAGCGAGATCTCATATTGTCAGAAATTTCATAAGAATTTCGTCAACAAACTCGAATTTTTTCAGAAAACCAATACATAATGAGAGTTTAACTTCCAGTGATAATAAAACTGAGTTGGTGGGGGCAAAACAGAGAGGAGGTGGGTTCACGTTTTCGTATGTAATGGACGAACGAATACAGACAGTGAATAACGAATAATGCCATTCAAAATAAGGTTTATTCTAGCGACATTGTTGTCAGTTTTGACCTTGATTCACAAAAATCACCGTACCTCAAAAACTGGGATCGACAAAATAGAAGCTTATTCCCTACACTGCCATATATCACATAGAATTTCAAACAAGCCTCCTGTAGCGGGTCAACCTCATAAAATGTATCAACTCAGGATGGGGCGTGGCTCTACCTCCTCATCAGTGCATCTCCGGAAACTGTAAATACCCGAACATATCCTCTTATCGACCTACTCAATCGATTCCACAGACAGGTCATAACGTTCTAGCAACTTCCATCTTGGAAACAGAAAGATTACACTCCAGTTTAACTATAATATCTGAAAGGACTCGACTGCACACGCCGTAAGTCTATACACACTACAGCATAGAGGCATCGCGACCAACGATCATCTCCCGCGAGCACACCGCCACCCATTTTCGAAACCTAGTCCTTCTCGCATCCCATTCACGATTATCTCATCGCATTACGCATCAGAAACCCGGTCATCCGATCCAGTCTTGTTCCGGACTGCAATCATACACATTTGTACATTGCGATTGTAATCGCCGGCGCTGCTCGAGAGTAAAAGCGACCCAACTGGACCACACTGGGCACCCGGAGGGACACAGCACCGGTTTCGCGCCGGACAGCGAGCACATGCTTGCACGCAACTCGACGTTCATCGATACCGGATGAAGATATTTACCTCTGCAGGTTTTCGCGCCATCTACGTCCGGATGCTGTCGTGTGACGGGTAGCACGCGTCCACACCGCCGTCAATCACGACTTAAGAAAGAAGACGAAATGCTGCAAGTAATAAGAACGATATGTGTATAGGAAGAGAAGCCGGAGGTAAGGAAAAGAAAGAAGAAAAAAAAACACCGTGAATGCCGCAGCTTTCGGAGCGGAAGTCTGGAAATACACGAAGGAAATGCCCTCGGGCGAACACGTGTTCTCTTGGGGCGATTATGTTTACGCCTTCGCATAGGTAGAAAGAAAGAAATGCGATCATATAATATAAATATATACGCACACACACATTCACACACACATGCAAACGTATGGTATATAATTATGGTGTGTGCGCCAGAGTTGTAATACTTTCTGTCATTTTGAATATCTGCCAAGGATGAGTCGAAGCGGTGCGAATGAACTGAGCAGAGAAGGAAGTGAAATGGTCGCAGAGCAGAGTAGGCACTCGGAAACCTACATAATATTTCCTAGTGTTGAGCTCCGTCGTTTTGCTCTCTTTAATGATGACATCCTGACATGTGCAAAGATGTTTTCGGTGCTCACACGCACACAGGTCATACGCACACACTCTGAATTTATGACTGAGTGTATCCATCTCACGCGTTCTTAAATTCGGAAAAGAACTGAATATGCCCCGCCTGAGGATGATATGTAGTGGCAAACGAACCACCCGCGACCACAATCAGTTTGTAGCCGTTACAATATTCTTTACAAATACCTCGACTGAAACTGCAATTCCCAAAATGAAATTTCCCAGAAAGGTAAATTTTAGAAAAACTGCGAAAATCGTCAGTTGGCAGCACGTAGGAAACAAAATTTCGATGGCTTTACACAGTAATTCATGTAAACATCCCCCCCCCCGCGGAATTCGGTGGAACAAACTGAAAATTGCTAACATCGTCCCAAAATTACGCAGTATTGTGATTTTTAAATTAAAACTGCTTCGTAGCTGAGTGGCATCGTATCCACCTTGGAGACCCGGATTCGACTCCCAGTGCCGGGAAGCTAGTGAATAGGTTTCGGTTTTCTCCCTACAACATCCTGGCGAATAAAGCGACTGCAGTACCGATCAAGATGGATACATGCTTACCTTGCTGTTCCCCGTCAATTCTCGGGAATAAGACAAATTCGCGGAACACGTTACCACCTGTATCTGAAGGTACTGTGTTGTGGGGCGAATGTAATCTGCACACACATTTCATTTTGAAAATGTAAAGTGCTCACAGTCTAATTTGCACACAGAACGACGAGTATACTCTGAATGTATTTTGCTCACACTTGTAATGTATTTTGCTCACATCGGTAATTTTATATAGAAAACAGTATTTTGCACACAATGCTACTTTAACGGGTAACTCTACGGTAAATTACAAATATAACAGGTAAGTCTAGGGTAAAATGTAACGTAATAATAAATAACTTAAAACATGAACGTAGAATCGACTGAGATCAGTCGAGTAGTCGAGTAATTAAGTGTAACGAGGTATGAATGTGAGGTATATAATCTATGAAGGACAAGGCTCTGTGGTTGAGGTTGGTTTAATAGGCTTCGGGCACTTCCAGCTCCGATAAAATAATGTTTTTGGGACTGGCTCCACCTTGGGAAATGTTGGTTTCAGGGTTCCGGCTCTGAAATCCTCATAGTCAACATTTCAAATGACCTAAAAGTCACTTATCTGAGGACGATTTTCAGATTAAATCACATCTTTTCACTTTCAGTTTGAAATTCGGATTTGGGGGTCGGATCAAAAATCTAATTCGATGTTTGAAATCAGCGACCAAAATGAAAATCTACTTCAATAGTTTTCACCATACTTTTCCACTGAAATTCAAAGTACTCGGGGAGGGGGAAGGGACATTTTTTATCCACAAAATAAACTGTGCCTTGCAAATTTTGGATTCCAAAATTGCGGGGATACCACTAAAAGGGCATTTTCAAATGTATTGCAATTCCAAGACGGAGTACAAATGTGACCGGTTCGGAAAAAACAACCTTATGCCTAAAAAAATCAATTTTCAGGTTTTGACCTTTTTTTGGGGGGGGTCTTAAAACCCTCCTTAATGATCTATCATTGGGAGAAACCGAGAATACATACTGTAAGTAGCCGAAGTATGTACTTTCGGTTTCTGCCAATGATAGATCATTAAAGAGGGTTTGAACACCCAAAAAATCTCAAAACTTGAAAATTGATTTTTTAGGCATAAGGCTTGTTTTTCCCGAGCCGGTCACAAATTCAGTTTTCGAAGTTTTCTCCAGCAAGTGAAATTTTTAGATCGTATCCGTTAAGGTGAAGACTAGCCTTTAAGATGTCACATACACGGTGAAAGACAGCCATCATCAAAATTTTAGATTCACAATCCGCGGGAAAATATGATTCCGAAACACTACTTCATTTTGCACTTAGATTTTTCGGACTTGCATTAATCGAAGACAATTGGTATATCAGAGTCACGAATTGAAGAATAAGAGAAAATCTAAAAATTTGTTCCCGTATCATCTGCAAAGTCATCGGAGGAGGATGGTCCCCTATGGTTACTTTATTTACATCCCCCCCCTCTCCAAGAAAAATCTTGAGCAATAGTATACTAAAGAAGAAAAAGTACGAATTTCAGCCAATTGTTATGGCTAACATACATAAAAATACCGAAAAATGTTCCACACACTCCGATAGCAAAACTCTCTACACCTCACGTTACGTTTGCCCTCTTATCCCCGTCCACTACTTTAAAACTCTGACTGCGAACTTGTAAGTTTAACTATAAACTCGGGAATTGAGAAACTTATTTGACAACGATTTCAGGGGGGGGGGGATCTGAACCCCCTTGGCATCAGCCGACAATGTGAAAAAATTTTAATTTATCGTTAATAGTATTACACCTGTAATGTTGTAAAAGTGAAACGAACCACCCCCCCCCCCCCCTTCATAGCAAGTCTGGCTACACCGCTGACCGATTTATTAGTAATTCTTGACAGCAATGAAGTACGGTGGGGCGGGGGGAGGGAGGGTTCTCTCAAGGTCAATCTACTAGAGGGGGCGCGTTATTTCTCCGGTTAGAGTACATAAAATGTGTAAACACGTGTTTCCATCCTTTTTGGGCACTCGAAATGCATTTTTGTAAATATTTCATACCCACCCGTCCCCCAAGAACTCTACCAGTGAGTCAGGACATAAAAATTGCAAATTGACACTTCATACAAACGCTACGAATTTTTAAGTCATTTCTTACATTTTCGAGAAACTAGTGGTTTCACTTTTGAGGTTACTTCACTTCTATTTCCACCAGTACTGATCCACAGGGGACCGGAGAGTGAAATATTTACATTTACAAATGTTGGTGTCCAGTGTATATCGGAGAGCACCACCGACAAAAACTAAGAAGTGAAATCACTGTCTCGGAAAAATTCAGCTTTGATATACTTGGAAGTCAATAAGGTAAATTTAAATATTTCACATTCCAGCTCCTAGTGCAACCAACATGGATAGGACCAAGACCATAACAATCTACAAAATGGCATCACCGGCTAAAGAAACCCTACCATAGATACATACTCTGTAGTGCTTATTCTCTGTTCCAACACCCAGGCAGAGTCTTCAAGGTGTGGGCAGGAGGAAAACAGCCTCAAAATTAAATTCATAGTGTTCCAGAAACCGTAAACCACATCTCTTATTTCGTTCCAATAGTCTATAATAATTGAAACTCACTTTTTTCCAAAAATGAAAGCAGGAGCAATCATCTCTGGCAATTATTCCAAGAAAATTCTAAATAGTTCATCGTTGTAGTACAGAGAATAATTTTTCAAACCAAACCATTTTTAAAGCCAAATTTGATTTTTAGAATTGCTCAAGAGAAATAACTGTAGGTTTTCTTTTAGCAAATCCCATGTTAAGCTTCCCCTGGGCCGCAACCCCTAAATATTCTTATACTTTAAAAATTTTTAGCTGGCACACTTTTACACCTACCATACCAGGACAAACTGGGTCTTGGGAATGCACCTCTTTTCAGAAAAAAAAACAAAAAAAAAACCTGTTTCTCAGATCATCCTAATAGTACCTACATCTTGGCGACTTAGGGAGCGTCCATTAATTATGTAAGATGTTTGGGGGGGGGGGGTCGAGCTGAATCTCACCTAATCTCATTCGAGGGAGGGGGAGAGTCTCGACAAATATCACGTAATTTTTTCCCTGTAAAAGACAGTGTAAAATTGGATAAAATTACGATCTAACCAATTTTAAATACTAGTCTTCACTAGTCTTAAATGAAAATAATAATGCAAATTGTGTTGTATAAAAATAATTCAAACACATTTACACTGAAATTACAAATTTTGAAAAATCTCACGTGAGATATGGGGGAGGGGGAGGGAGTCAAGCCAAATCTCACGACATTTCACCAGGGGAGAGGGGGTCAGAAGATCGTCAAAAACGCCTCATGTAATTAATGGATGCCCCTTAGCTCCCTTTTTGGGCCGATGGAGAAATGTTTTTCACTGAAAAAGAAAATCTTATTTCCTCAATAAGATTACCGGAATCACTGAGCCAAAAGAAAAATCAAATTATGAACTTCTAGTTTTCATTAAACGAACGGAGACTGTTGACATGTTGTGAAACATAAAGACTTCCATCTTCTAGAACAGGGAAGAATTCTTTTCTGAACCAATTTCCGCCAGAAACGGCAATTCAACAGAAAATGGGAGATTCCAGCCTTTGAAATAAAAGGCTTGAACTCTTGAGAACCGGTTTTTCTTGTATGAGGTTTTATGTGGGAATTCTATCGTACGAGGTCATATCGCATATGGGGATTCTATAGTACGGCAGAACCTTCTTGAAAGCTGATACAAACCGATAGTCAATTACTCACGGCCGAATGTTTTCAGAGATAGGGGAAGGAGGATGAGGAAGAGGGGGTTAAAAATGAAACGTTCTGTGGAATTCTCTCAGATATAAATCGATTTCAATTTTACAGAGTGCCACCTCAAAACATTTCTAGATCGACGCCCCCGGTCTATATCCGTGTACCACGTACAGCCAGTCCGTTTCCTGTTCCACATCCATTTTGTTTAAACAGCTTCTAATGGATACGTTGCACTAATTCGGGCATTCGGGCTGGAACGAGCCGAGAGCTGATTCCGTTTGACAAGTAATTTGTTGAAACTGCGGTTCGGTAATCCGACGATGAAGACGCAGCCAAATTAAATGCTTTTTAGTTTTACGAAAAAGCTACGAGTAGAAAGGCGTATGACAGAATGCCATAGTATACTTGCCATATATTCTCTAGTTAGCTGGCAATCTGGCACCACGACGTCCTTTTCACGTGCACGCACGCAGAGAAGGTTGCTTGCTCTTTGATTTCATTACAAGTAATTTAGGAAAGAGGTCGTTCACTCGACCAAAAAAAGAAAGAAGAAAAAAGGTGTCGAGAAGAGATGCGGAATAATGCGTTCAGATGCGGTCGCTTCGGGTATAATTAATATTAACGGAATTACCTATAGGTACAGAAAGAGCAAATCTTCCTACATAGTCGTGATTGTCGGTGTTTATCGTGTTCGAGCTTAATCACCCTACTACGCACACAGACAGTCTGTACACTGATCGTCGAATTGAATAAAAACCGAATAATTATTTCTGCACGAACCGGTTCGATAGTTTGTATACAAGTACGTATCCTACTCAGTATGTGTACATGAATGTTTTAATAACCGCGATTTGATTCACGAGCCTTCTCCATACATCCGCAGTTCCATTCAGCGAAATGCACTGCACACGATTGTACGTCAATTTTAAGCCCTTATAACCCACTCGGCAAACTAGTGTCGTGAGGTCGTTCCCACAATGACATAACATGAAAACGACAAAACGTAGTACTAATTCTAACGCTAATAAGAACGTTTCCCGATGACATGCTCTGCAGCTGTTTTTTCTTTACAAATTCGAGAATTTTCAGGCAGCATTTCCTTCAGTTGTAGTTACGAGCGGATGAAGGCACAAGGCCGACCAGGTGAGTTGTGAGGGTGAATACATCACAATAATGCTTTCATCAACTGAAACTGTAACAGGTTCCGATACATGGTAATGTTGCCTAAAAGTTGATACTGAAGTAAAAGAATCTGGCTGAGATGTGCCAGCACGCATTTCAGCTACGAAATCAAAACACTGTCCAGGAACAAGAGTTACTCATAGAACTTGTAAGAGTATCAGTTAATATTCAGTCCACTTCCACAAATTGCAGCAGTTCGAACTTTCAAACGTCCATAAGAAGATGAAGGGAGTCTTTTTTCTGTGTGACGACTAATGTAGGGGAGTAACGACTTGGTAACATTTGCCAATAGAACCTTTTCGGCTTGACATTCTTACAAAAATGACTCTCTGTTTTGTCGGAACTCAGTGAGCATTACTACCAGGCTTCCAATTTCTGTAAGAAGTCGACTCACTTGTACATATAAACCTGAATACTCCTCGAGGTCGTTTTCCCCGCTGCATCCGACGTTTGCATTTACTTCCCTTCAAGTGTCAGACCTACTGCCAAGAAATTGGTATCGAAGCAAGCACTACTTACATAGCTCCTTACATCCGTGCAAGAACTACTGTGCGCTTTCAAGTCAGTGCGCATTTCTGATTAACCAGTTCACCAACACCTTCAAACCATGAAACATTCTCTACAACTCTTTTCCACGTTTCAATCCTATGTCTGGAGCTACTCCTCTCTCAAGTGTCAGAACTACTGCCTAGAAGTTGGTATCGAAGCGAGTACTACACTTACACAAATCCTTATACGAGAGCAAGAACTCAAATCATCGCACATTCCGACTGAAAAGACAACCGACTAACACATCCATATCCCAAAATACTCTACAAATCCGTTATCCTCGCTAACCAAATCCCAAAATACTCTACAAATCCGTTATCCTCGCTAACCAAATCCCAAAATACTCTACAAAACCATTTTCCTCGCTACACGGGAGTTACTTTTCTCTCAACTGTCAAAACCGCTGCCAAAAAATTACTATCGAAGCAAAGACTACCAACTCCTTACTCAGACAACAGGAGAGCGAAAACTTCCTCACCCTTAATAATGACGGTGTATTTCTGACAAAACGTCAAAACAGAAGAGAAACGGCTTCTACTTTTTGTATCCAGACAACAGAGAAGAACAGAATAGCACAGTTTAACCATACACTGGCTCCGCCTCCAGCTGCCTGAAGATCTCTCACTCACCCTGAACCTCTGAAGTCAAGGCTTACTGCTAAACAGTGTCTCCACTAAAACAGGACGGTACTGACAGAAATGAAAATATATGTGCACAGGCAGTTTTGGACAGCCTGTAGGACAGTACAGGAGGTTTGATCTTATTCATTCAACTCAGGGCGCTCCCAGATAGTAAAGATGTCGGAGTTGTAGCGCGTTCGGAGCAGCCCCCCCCCCATTCCAACGAAAAGCAGAAAGTACTGGGTAAAATGTTCAGCATAATCAACTACAGAATGTAAAACTCAATGTCGCACATTAGGGCTGCATTTCAAAGTACAGTGCGCCAAAGAATGAGTTGACCATAAGAGAAGCTGGAAAACCTTTAAGGCAGTACAATTCTCGTAAGTTTTAGGGACCACAAAATTGCATTCAAGAAAATACGAACATCTCTCTGTGTAATGAAATTATTGCCATCCCTCCCAATTCCGTCTTCCCACATCTTTCTTTTCTCAACATCTCTCTTTCTATACAAGTCGTTTTATATTGAGCCCTTGCAAGTCCTAACGTGTATTAACGAGGCGTGACTGAGTTTTAAAGAGCCTTAAAAAGAGTCTCAATGAATCTAACCGATTTTGAATCAAGTCTAACAGAGTCCTGATGGGTCTTCGGAAGTCCTCGCGGCCACAACAGATCTTACCGTGGTCCGAACTAGTTTTAACACAACAAGGTTACAAGGACCTTAACATAATCTTAATGAGTTCTAACAAATCATTACATGCTAAAAACGTTGGAACGGCTGATAGATAGGCACCTACCTAAGAGAGGTTACCCTGAAAAGATTCCCACTACATGAGAACCAACACGCATATAGGGCAGGCAGATCAGTGGAGTCATCACTGCACTCGGCTTGTTACGGCAATTGAGAGAGGGATGACTCGCGGAAATTATGTCCTGGCAACACTTATGGATATACAGGGAGCGTTTGACGCGCCCTCTCATGAATCAATAGAAACAGCCCTGAGGGAAAGGGAAGTGAAAAAAAACTTAATAAATTGGATTGTACCTATGCTAAAAGGCAGGGAGATCCGGATAACATTTCTTTTTCTTTTTTTTTTCTTTCTTTCTTTTAATATACTACAAACTGGTGTAGGTCCGGCCAACCGTTATTTTGGTTATCGGCCAGTGCCTTTCACTAATATTACTACAACCTTATAGTATTTTATTAAAAATTTTATTTATTTTTTAATTTATTCGTTTCTCGGCCCAAGAGGCGGCCAACCGCGCCCCGCGTGGATTCATTTTTCATTCATTTTTTTCCTTTTTTCTTTCCCCCCTTTTTTTTAGTCAGTTTTGAAATCTATCGATGTTTTCTAAAAAATATTCCCTCAATTTGGTTTTGTTTTTTATCCTTAAAATTGTTTGTGGGATTTTGTTCAAGACTGTTGGAACCAAATGAGCCATTGTTTGCTCGCCATGCCTGTTGTTAGCCAAAGGTACCATATACCTTCTGTAACCCCGGGCCAACTCCTCTCTTGGGGTATTCACTAAATGGTGTTTAAAGGCCTCCTCGTTCCTCGCTATGCAGTAATCGCTCAGTGCCTGCAATGGGAGTATACCTGCCCTTTGGAATATGTCGTTTTTTTCACTAAGCTGGAATGCCACTCTGAACGGGAGAATTTTTTCGACTATGTGTCTTTGAATTTTTTGTAGCTGCTTACTTTTTGTTGTCGAAGCTGTTCCCCATGCTATAACTCCATATCTAATTGTACTTTCTACTAGACCATAATATAAAATTTTTTTTATTTCCGTTGGTATTAAATTTTGTAGGTAAGAGAACTGAAAAAAAGAAATATTTTCAATTTCTTTCTCAGGTTTAGGATCTGTTCGTCCCAAAGCAATTTACAATCTATATGAACCCCTAAATATTTATAAGAATCAACTCTCTCAATTTCACCGCAACTACAATTATCTGGGTTATTTAATGTAAAGCAATGGCATGAATGTATTTGTAGGTTTTTTTTTTGTCTCCTGACCCATATGTCCTGTGCGGCATAACATATACTTCGTTTTGTTACAATTTATGGTTAAATTTTTGTCATGAGCCCATTTTACAAATTTATCCATCTCCGGCTGAGCCAATTCCAATAGTCGTTGTAGATCTCTTCCTGCTATCGGTATTACCATATCATCTGCATATGCCACGTATATCACATTTTCTAGCGTTTTCAAGATTTCATTTACGTATATATTAAATAGCGTTGGCCCAAGTACGGATCCCTGTGGGACACCTCTCTCAGCACTAAACAGATCCCCGAATTCTTTTCCTATTTTAACAGTGAATCTCCTATCTTTAAAGTAATTTTAGAACCACTGTAGAAATTTTCCACGTACCCCGATGTTATGCAGCGCTATTATGATTTTTTCCGGATCCAAGGTATCAAAAGCTTTTTTAAGGTCAATAAATATTGATACTACGTAATTATTCGAATTTAGATTGTTATGTATAAAATCGCACACTTGGCTTAGGGCAGATTGAGTATTATAAAAATCAGAACCGGGAGCGAGAATCCGCACTCTGAAAGCAAATATCTTTCTATCATTTTTCCAGAACTCTATAAAGCTAATTTCTAGCACCCGGCTGTCTTTTCATCTATTAATTGTCTGCCACCTCTGGGAGGGAGGGGGAACCCAACAGCCAAGGTAACTCTGGAATCCAAAATCCTTCCCTCAAGAAAAAAGTAGTCCAGTCTCTAGTGGAAACAGATACTCCCAATTCAGTTTCTTCAGAACAGGAAGTGACAGCCAGCGGTTACGTTAGAAAATACTGTTATCGTTGTGTAAAAGACATCATAATTTTCAACGAAATTCTTATCGTTTTAAAAACGCGCTTGTGGGTTGAAATTGTGGATAAAAAGCTAGGTTAAAATTAACGGATCAACATTATGAACATTTTTCAGCTGTCTTTTTGCTGTCAACTTTGTACAATAAGACTGATTTATTATACAGCACATTTATTCTTCAGTATCGGTAGAAAAATAACTCTCTTTCGATGGTGAAAACCTCATTTGATGACCCAGTTCTGCATCTTGAGCGCCTACCGAGTACCGACACACAGCTGGACTTCTCCTCAATGCAACTACAGTCGTGGGTGTCATTGAATGAAGTGGAATTCGAAGTTACACAGAAAAATTAACTTATTCGTTTCATACTTTGAAATATGTATACGTCCTACAGAAAATAGAAACAAGACGTTCGAATGGTAACTTATGACCACGAGTGGAAATGGCGACAATAGACCCTTCCCCTGTCGACAATATAATTTTCTCTGCGCATTATACTCCACTGAGAAAGAATGAAAAATAAACAGATACAGTTCAACTGCAACACAAAGTTCAATTTTGGACTCGTGTCCTGAATTATGGTCAATACCCCTAGCCAGTGGCGGATCTGGAAGTTTTCCAAGGAGAGGGGTTTGAAAATAAAACTTTTTCCACCTCCGCCCCCTAAAAAACCGAGATGGATGTCATTTTAAATAATTTCTAAAGACAAGTTTCATAATCGTTTCAAAATGAACATTGTAGACTGTAGAGTGCTGCAGATACTCAAAAACAGGAAAAAAACTTAAAATTCGCAATGTTTTTTTCTTCTTCTTCGGACCGAAGGGTGGAGTCCACCCCCCCCCCCCCCTAGGTCCGCCACTGCCCCTAGCGCTGCCACATTGTCTAGTGCAATATTTTGAAACACCTCAAGCCACCACCAGAGATGCGCAAACCATGACTGACGATAATCTGAGATCATTCACATCCGATCATTGGAACACTTGAAAAAGATCTTTCTGATAATCCTAGATGAAAAAGATCATCACTTCTGTGACAGAATGTTGAAACCAACATTTTATTTAATGAGGAGTACGCTAAGTACGATATTTTCTGGCGATCTTAATGATCTGAATGACCCATTTTCCAAATGATCTTACCCATTTCTGGCCACCACCTTTCCGCTTCCATTTCAGAAACTTGGTTAGGAGCTTAAAAATATGAATACGGCCACAATTTCCAACAAAAATAAAACTAAGACAATCAAGAATTTTCGAGTGGTTCTTCAAATATAATTTGAACTTTTGAAGAGCTTTCATGCTCTAGAAGTAGATAAGTTATATTTTTCAGTTTAGTATAATCTGTCCCTACATTTTGCATTAGACTGGCTAAAGATGAAAGTTGGACATAAAGTGAGCACAAATACAATGAAAGTACGATACACACTCAAATCCTTATCGACTCATAAGCCACTTATAATTTACAGCACCTGAGTATGAAGACACAAATTTTGACCGAATACGTAAGAATTCAAGAATTAAAGAAAGCCAAGTACCCATAACTGAACTGAAGTGAGGGAAGGGCCAAGTTTTAAATGAAACTGTCTATACTCGATGTCAAATGGACACATGCTCGATGTGACATCAAAGAGGACGCATGCTCCATTAAAGACAGTCTGTTCTCGATAGCTAAGTACAGATTACAAAGCAATCAACTTTAACGATCCCGGTTGACTGATGCATTGGGTCAAAAATAACCAGCTAATATGACGAACTTCAAATGAAATAAATACGTAAGTTACGCTCTGCTGAATTTGCGATATGTGAACATGAAAATGAACTTCGATGGGTATGCTAGTTCCCGTTACGAATAACTTAAAATGCTCGGTGTTGAGGCGCAAGATTCGAGGCTGTACATAGAACATCTTGTATTACTCCACCAAATTTTGGACAAGGGGTTCGTGAAACATGCTGAAATTAATTCGTATGTTTGAAAACAGCTTAATGAGTCAGAATTCCAGTACAGCTTCTCGGAACTCAAGAACGAGTGATCACTCGCCAGGGTAAGGAACATACAGCAAACTTCTAGGTACGAATCGCGCCAAAACACGATATTCAGTGCTAATGTAAACAGAAGCAATCCGAACAAAATCAAATTTTCGATACTGTCCGCTTTCATGAACACTTGTTGCTCTTATTCTTCTCCTACAATCCCGAATGACAAGACACAACACAACTGTCTAGAATCGCTGGAATCACAATATTAATATTCCATAACCGATAAAAATACCGGGTTACATACTTACAGAGGTAACTTCTGAAATATTTCTTAGAAGGCGCCTTCTGAGTTCTGATGTTCGCCAGAAACCGCCGGTCCGAAAGTGAAAATGTGCAACACAGTTTAAACACGAACAATACCGCAACAAACCGATAAAAAACTAATGAAAATGCGACGATAATTAAACAAAATATTACAACGATTATTCAATAAAACCGCTTATAGCCGCACACAAACTTATTTCACAGTTACAAACACCATCACCGACACCACAAATTCCAACACTAAAATCTCGAATTAAACGAAACAAACGCAACAGGCTTCATGGTTTCCCTCCTCTTGTATAAATAAAGCGGACCCCGAACGACTAAACGTGTTCAAACTCGCAAAAGATTCTGCTATATTTACGCCTACAGAACTGAAGAAAAGAATCGCACACGACTTGTAAACGAACGATTATGAGCGAATATACATCGAGCAACGGATTCGAAAAAGAGCAAGGATCGAAGAGAGCTCAGTTACAATGTTGCCAAATATCTGACTACTGACTTCTCGTTCTTATCAAAGTACAATAATATATTATATCAATCGATCTAATTTTCAATATTGATTTATTCATGATTTTTCTGCCTTTATTGTTCTATACCTCCCATTTCTAACCAACTTCCGGTTCTAGTTTCCAGAAATCAAAATTTAAGGTAACTAAAATTTTCCTATTTATAGTTCTTTTTATTTCCTCTTCTGTCATACTGTTTCCATTCGAGTGACGTCATTAATGTCCGGGAAGTCAAAAATAAAAATATTGTTGAAATTTGAATGAATCTGGAAATAGTGAAACGGAAACTTATAATAATCTTTAATCTTGCGGAAACTCGATAACTTGATATTTTGTGTTCTATTCGCCACTGAATTGCGTTTAAATTTCATGCATTCAAGCAAATCTGCATGCTGATAATATGTTCGGCCGTAAAGCAAATCCACCCGCTTCTAATCGACCTGCTGGCGCTGGCAGGCGAAGTTTGCCTCAGGTAAAGTTAACTTTACGAACCACGAATTTACAGATTGAGTACAATAACTGCTGTTTATAATTTTATACCCTACGCGTTTCATGCTCCTTAGCTAATAACTACTAAATTTTCTTGATACCTAGTATCCGGGCTTGTAAATGCATCCATCATAAAAAACCTAATCCTAATGTCGGTGCAGTATCAGCTTAGTGTTCAGTGTTTCACAGCATTGTGGTTTTTGATAAATATCACTCGCAACCACTAGCCTATCTAATATCCTTATTAATGTACTGCAGTTTGGGTTGATGATTCCTGACCTCAATAACATGGATGATGGTATGGATGAGCTAAGTGATGACGACGATGCATTGGAAGCTGAACTTTTAGCTCTAACAGGTGGCGCTCCTAAACCGCGAAAACAACGTAAGTTATACTAATTCGTATTGAATCTACTTCGACGTAAGTTTAGTTACGTTCTAATATGAGTATCATTGTATAATTCTAGCTCAAGCTCCTGTTAATCCGTCAAATTTGGATAAGATGATTCAAGATAGTCTGCGTGATATACCGTCTGATGAAGAAGTATCATCAGGAGAAGACGATCCTAGTATATTAGTATGTATTCGTGATTTTTCTGTCATTACATATTTCACACTCGAGTACGACTGTGCTGCGTGAGTTGAATAATGCGTCATTGGTGTACAATGTAAGTTATGAATCGCCATTCAGTGCAATTGAAACCGTATTATAAGATCTGTTGAGTCAACTGCATCTGATTGAAAACTGTCGTAAGGCAAAGTTTATCTCAACGGAAGTCGGAACCTTCAGTTTTCCTGTACTGTAATTTATTGTTTCCTGATGTTCGGGTAATCTGCTTTTATTGTACTCGAACCTCTAATCATATTTCTCATGTTTCTCGATCATTTACATGGAAAGTTCAGCTCGTTTGATTATGCCCTTGGTTCGCTTCACTTATCTTTGATGATAACAGCCTCTTGAAACTGTTTATTTCAGGCTGAGTTACAAGAATTACAAGTCGGTTCCACCGCTGTGGTGAACGATGTAGTTCCTTCTGTTACAAATGAATCGGATTCAGTGAAGTCATTATTGATGGACCGAATGAAGATGTACGAGATCGCTGAACAACATGCAAAAAATGCTAATGATACTTCCAAAGCAAGAAGGTAATGTGAACAAAGTGCTAAATTCACTTGGGATTAGTATCCTGATTCCAAGAATTTTGGACATATCTTCTTAGGAACATGAACAGAAAGAAACTAAAATGGATGAAATTGCGACGAAATGTTCTAAATTAGCTGGCTGAGAGAAAAAGTAGAATATCTGGACACCGGGCCAAATTCATCAATCATTGTACTTGTCTTAAAGAGTAAAAATGTTAACTGACACCGAAAAAGTTACTTGAAATTGTAATCGACTTCAGTCCACTTGTCCCCTAAATTGAATGACAGCAGTTTAGCTCGATACCATGTACCGATCCATCCTAAACTTTATTTTCCTTTATGTTTTTGTAGAATGAATCGCGGTCTTGCTACTTTGAAAGATCTACTGAGACAAGTCAATGCAGGGCGAAAAATAAATGAAGATGAAATACCGCCGGTGGTTTCAGTCGGTGCTTCTAAATCCGCTCCATCAGTTCCACAAAATGAACACTCGGACCACGAGCTTCCTCCAGCATCTCCGACAGGTTGGTGCTCTATTACAAAGGACTGTTCTCTTATATACCTATGTACTAACCATGAAAAGAATCATAAAATGTAGAATCCATCTGTTATTTGGAACTTACACATCCATTTCAGATTCAGTTGCTCAAGAAGTACCTGAAGTTCCTCCTAGAAAGGTAAAACACAGCGCACCTTCGTCAAATGACACCAGTGATGAACCAGAATTGAAGATGAAAGCTCAGGAAGAGGCGGATCGGTTGGATATTGTAAAACCGGAACGTGATACTGGTGTGCAGAATGTTGATATTTTAAAACAACGTCAAGACGAGTACAAAAAAGCTGCTGTTGAGGCGAAGAGAAATGGCGACATTCAGACTGCGTTGAGTTACGTCAAGATAGTCAAGGTATGTACATTGTTTTTTCGTACTCTCGTTGTATTTCTCAGATTTTCAAACGGCATGAATTCTAATGATTAAACTCGACCTAAATCAGACTCATGGTCTTCTCATTCATGAGATGAGTTATCAGCTTCTTGTACGAGTTCGTAAATTGAAATTAATTGCTGACTTGACTCGCTTAACTCATCTACTCAGTCTCGATAAATAAGTTCACACTCATTCATTTAAACTCAAAACTTGGCTCATTAAATGAGTTTTGCCCCGTTCTACTTGTATTCCTTTGTGTAGATTTTGTTTTTCTGATAATAAAATATAATGTATTCATGTAGCAATTTGACTTGATGATGAATACTGCCAAAGAAGGAGCTATTGTGGATCTGTCCTCGATACCGCCACCGCTTAACACTACCGAAAGCAATACTAGCATCTACACTACAAAGTCTCCTACCACGTTGCAGAAACAGGACAGTGTAAAGCTGACTTCGAGCAATCCTGAGGAAGTGCCTCAACCTGTTCCATCCGTTCCTGGTAAGATTTATTTTCAGTCCAATGTATTTTCGGTATTATTACGTAACTGTATGTACGACACTGATTTTCAGTAGCTGAGCCATATGTACCTCCCAAGACGGTAATGGAAGCACTAGAGCAGCGATTGAAGAAGTTCCAAGAGAGCGAAGAAGCGGCCAAAAAAGAAAATAATGCAAGTAAAGCCCGCCGGTTGGGGCGTGTCGTGCAACAGTACAAGGACGCTATCAAGTTACATAAAGCTGGGAAGGCAATTCCGATTGATGAATTACCCACACCACCAGGTATCATTTAAGACCCCATTTAAATTTCATTGGTCGTTCATTAGAATTCAGAAGTAAGCAGTAACAGACTCTGAACGTCTTTATTCCGTGTTTGTGAATAGGTTTTGCTCCTATACCGACTGATGATGGCCCCTCAAAAGCGGTTCCATCTTCACCGCCACAACTTCCTGCTGTGTCGCCACCAGTAACTGAAAAGAAATCACCTCAGCCAGCTCCCGCACCTCCGCCAGAGAGAAGTATTCCACATCAGTTATTTTTGTATTCGATTATGTTTATTCCATGGGTAACTAAATGTATTTTTCAATTCAAAAGATCGTTCAGCTGGCGCTGTAACTCGGAACGACAAGCAGTTACAAGCAGTTTTGGAGCGACAGAAACTATTCAAGATTGCCGCCTTGAAAGCTAAACAAAATGGCGACATAGAAGTGGCCAAAGAGTACCTAAGAGTTGCGAAAGGATTTGAGCCTATGATAGAGGCTTCTAAGTGTGGACTGCCTGTAGATTTAACTTCGGTAATATTTAACGCCCTTCCGATATGATATTTTTAAATTATAAATGATACCGGAATCATTAATAGATAATGGCTTGTTATAGTTACCAATCCCGCCAAACGATAAAGCTTCTCTGGAATCTAGTTATGAAGTTGTAAGACTGAACGATTGCATCGAGGGTACAGATTTAGATGTTTATAATAAGTTGCAAACTGATCTTCAGCAACAGCTGGAAGTAAGACACGGTTTGTAATTTGGCAATTCGAGATCTCTTCCATAACGATAATAATTCATTCGGCGTTGTTTTTGTCGCAGATGTGCATACGGACGAGAGACCATTTTAAAGCCATGGGTGATATCGCAAATGCAAATCGCTTAGAGCAGTTGGCCTTGCAAACGAAAAAAGATTTGAAATTCGTTCAGCTTGCAGCAAATAGTAATCTGAGGGTACCAAAATTCCATTACGAAACGAAGCCGTTCACCATTGTACAGTAAGTATGATGAAGTGCCACGCAACGTCAATATTGGTAAATTGATATGCGAATCCGAATGTGAATTTATTTTAATAACGGTTATGGAAAATAGATGGATAAACGAATAAACAGGCCGATCAATAGAGATCTATGAGATTTTAACTTTCGAATCCTGTATCTCACCTTGCCGCTGTAGTTTTCTCTCGGAAAGTGCA
Organism: Acanthococcus lagerstroemiae; assembly: GCA_031841125.1. Lineage (NCBI taxonomy): Eukaryota > Metazoa > Arthropoda > Insecta > Hemiptera > Eriococcidae > Acanthococcus > Acanthococcus lagerstroemiae. The sequence goes on along the minus strand of CM063108.1, from coordinate 32,462,034 downwards.
ATTTTTTCTGGTCGCTCTGTCGCCCAATCCCTTGCCTAACAAGTGTAATTTGAGAATTAGGAAGACGATGAGGAGTTGAAAGACCTGGAGACAGAAAATATACTAATGAGAACAACACAATGTGTGCTAGACTTCCGAGGGATTTGTATGGCACAGAGCGTTCGGATCGCTTAATGGTCATAACAAATATGAGATACATCGAAGACGCGAGTGTTCCGGAAGGGCTAAATGCGGCTAGGAGAGACCGGTGAGAAACGGAGACGGAGGCACCGTGTTGTTTTAGTTCTTTTTGTCCCTTTAGGTATAATTGTGGAGACCAGGTTCTTAGTGAGTATAGTTGAGGAAAAAGTGTTGATCAGTGAAAATACACGAAGTAACCCTGTAGTAAATGAAGGCTTTCATATTCTAGAAATGAACTTTAGACGACATTTATAACTCTCCCTTCCCTCTGAGTCGGATGCTAGATGTCGCATGGATTGAGGATAGAGTGACCAGTGATATTGAAGAAGAGACGGTACAATGGTTTTTTGAATATTAATTAAAAGCCGATGAAAGGAGTAAGAAAATGCAAGGTTGGGCAGAAAGGTCAGCAATTTCGTTTTTGTGTTTTAGAACTTGAATGATACGGAATAGGGAAACATGAACACAATTCCACATTTCTTGTTATAAAAGTCTGTGAAGTCGGAAATTTCTTCTCTTTTATTTGGGGGAGGGGGGTACAGTGATCCCCTATACCATCACTTCTCGCCGCGCCGCCTCTGACATGCGCTGTACTGTACCAAACTAGCCTATCTATTTAGTTACCTTTCTTCTTCCCATTCTGTCTGCCTATCTCGCTGTCTGACTGCCCACCTATTTGTGTGGCCGTCTGACTGCATAACTTGCTGGATAGCTGAGTAGCTGTTTGTATGACTGAAGGACTGTGTTTGGTTTTTTTTTTTTTTTTTTTTTCGTACACCTTACGACAGCACACGCTTCCCTATTCGCGGTTCCACACTATTGTTGTCGTGTCCGTCCTCGCCTTACTGCTGCCGTATCCTGGCATCTCCTTTCGGTACATTTCTCGGACACGGCGACGGGCTTCGGTAGGGTAGCCTTTCCTGTTTATGGGGAGTCATTGCTCAGGATCTGCTGTATGGACGGCGTGAGTTGCGCGAAAGCTATCCGCTGTCTCACGCGTTCGGCGTCCTCCTTGGCCCGCATCACATTACCTGCAAACTGGATCATCGCTGTTCAGTTCTGCTGCTACCATCGTCTCGGGAGCGATGTCGCTGCCGACGGATGACTCAAGCGTTGCTATTGCGTCATTCCATGCAGTGCAACAAAATATGGTATGCTGCGCGTCATCAACCTCTGCTGGGCAATGCGAGCACTGGTAGGGTACCTTGTTCCAACGGTTAAGATAACCACTGAAGCACCTATGCCCGGTGAGCATCTGCGTAAGATGGTACATCAGCTCACCGTGCAGCCGTGAAAGTCATACATCAATATCGTGTACTAGCCTAATGTACAGCGGCCATAGGCGGGCTCTTGGAGGCGAACCACCCACTATTGAATTGTTTGCCGCCGGACTTCTTGTTTGATCTTCTCCTTTGCTCCATTCTTTTTTCTATCCGCTGGTGGGAGCTTCTGGAAGCGCTGATACCGCGTAGCGCTCTCCCTAGCCAGTAGATCAATACAAGGCATTCGGGCTAGTTCTAGAGCCGCTTCATGTCAGACAGTTCTATACGCGCAGATTATGCGTAACGCCGTAGCCCGTTGGACCCTTCCAATATCTTCTCTGTTCTCGCGGAATGTCGTGACTGGTGCACACTTGGGGGCCCCATAGAGAAGAACCGAGTGGAATACTGTCGAATACAGTCTTCTTCGACTCTCACTCGGTCCCCGGAGGTTCGACTTGAGCTAACTTAATGCCTTCAGCGTCCGTTCTGCTTTCTCTGCCGTTGTACGGAGATGCGGTTTCTAACATAGCTCGTTGTCCACCGTCATCCCCAGGTACACCATCTGGGGCTATAGGGATATCGATTCACCTAGTACCGCTAGGTCAAATGGTTATGGCCTGCCACCTTTCCGCCCCTGGAAAAGGACGGCTTCTGTCTTCTGGGCTGCCACCTCTAAGCCATTCGCGTGCATCCAGTGAGACACCATCTCGATCTGAGTATGGACCTGCTCCGACCTCCCCTCTACAAGGAGAAGGGTGTCGTCGGCAAAGCAGATGGCGTGGGCTCCTCTTGAAAGTGTGAACCGCAGGACCCTGTCAAAGACATGTTCCACAACAAGGGTCCTAAGACCGATCCCTGGGGTACACCCACCGAAATAATCCTCTGAACCTGGCTGCGTCTATGTACGCCATCTTTCTGTCTGCCAGGTAGCTTCCGATGATCGCTCATAGGTACCCCGGGAGATCCCACTCATCCATCGTTTTCAGGATACGCTCCCAAGGCAGTGTATTGAAGGCGTTCTTCATATCGAGACTAACCGCTACGCATAATCCTTCTTTACTGCATGTGGTGTTGATGATCTTTTGCACATACTTACCCGCTCGAAATCCATACTGGGATTTTGACAGCCCACCTTTCGAAACGATGTGCGCTCCCACCCGCTGAGCAATAACCTGCACCAGTAACTTGCCTATGACAGCCAGTAAACACAGGAGGCTGTACGAGGAGGGCAAGCCCTCTGGTTGGCTGTTGCCTTTGCGGAGTAGGACCAGCCTCGCTGTCTTCGATATCGCAGTGAAGTTGCTCTCTTGAAGACACCTCGTGAAGCAAATGCGCAGCCATTCCGACCTCAGCGAGTAGATCAGTTCCCAGATTAGGCTATGTATGCCATCCGGCCCCGGAACTTTCCTCTTTCCTCTGATACGATCTATGGCTACTCTCAGCTCATAGGCTGTAACTTCCAGCTGCGGATCCCAATCCTGCCTGGTGGGCTCCCGCCTTGGTGTTAGCGGCGGATGCTGAGGGAAAAGTGTGGCAGTGATTTCCCCAATGTCGCGGGCGGTAGCACCTTATATGGGCGGCCCCATGGATCATCGTTCACCGTCTTGACGAGTTCGGCCCACTTGTCTGCCTTCGCTCTTTTGACGGCCGCGCGCAGTGCTTTCTTGGCGGCCATCCACTCGGCATTTGCTTCTTCGGCATCATCAGCGCGAGAGACTCGTATCTTCTGGTAGTAGCCCACCGACGCCTGATGGAACACTCGCCGCGGAGTCGCTGTATCTCTTCATTCCACCAGTACGTGCTCCGACGGGCTTGACCTGCCTTAACTTTTGGCACTGCTGCACTGCACGCCTTCTTTGTCTGTTCGAAGATCCATTCAGCTCTCTGTGAGGCACTTACAGCTTCGACCAGACCGCTGTCTCCTGTAGCTAATATTGCGGCCTCGAACCGGTCGCAATCAAACTTCCTCGTGTTCCATCTCTTGGGTGTGTACCAGAGTACTGCAGCGGGTAGGTAACAACACGGTAAAATACCTATACTACTTAGTTTTCATACCCGGTACCCGGTATTATCAGTTACCTGGTACCACCTGGTGCTAGGTACAGTGTATTACCGGGTTACCGGGTAGCACCCGGTAATTAGGTAAGATACCGGGTTACCAAGTAGCACCTAGTAACTTTTTTTTTTTAATTTTGCGAGGGGCTGGGTGATTTACCTGGTAGAAAGAAAACGTTCCATGATTTCCTACCATGTGAAAATATGAAACGGAGGGATGTTTTGGGGAGGGGGTAAAATATTTACTGTGGGAGGGTAAATAGTTTTCGGAGGGAGGGGGTAAAAATATTTTTGGGGTGGTGAAAAATTTTTGGGGGGGCAAAATTTTTGGGGGTGAAAAAACTTTTGGTGGGTAGACAGATCCGCTCCTGCAACTTTCAGATTTTTCACTACTCAGGTGAGCAACCTACCCACAAAGACTTTTTAAGGTAGTTTAGACCCGCTAATACTAGGCTTAGACTCGCTGAAACCTATTGAAAACTACTTCAGACTCAAATCAGACTCGTCGAGCTTTTTGAAAAATTGATTAACGGACTAAACATATCTATGTAAAAATTCGCCAAGACTGAGTGAAGACTCATTAAGGCACATGGAAAACAGCTCCTCACGATTCTGAATTATGGATTAGGGCTTGTAAGGACTCTATTAAGATTGATTGTGATTATTTCGTGTTGGAACTCTTCATATCGTTTGACCATTATGTAATGTTTCATCTTGTTACCTTGAACAAACATTGTCGGCACACTTGCCTCATTTTCATCTTGAATGAGTAGAGGAGGGGTGAATTGCTATGCCAATATGTTTGATTCTATGGGTATTATTCGAAATAGTGAATTGATATGTCATGTTTCCCTTTAATAATGTGCCTTGATGTATTTTTTGCAGATGCAACACGGACTTGACGGATAACGATATAGAAGTCAACATTATACAGGGCATCAACTATAACGTCCCTAATCCAAAAGAAGTGGACACTTATGTAAAGGTGCACTTCCCCTTTCCATCTGTAAGTGTTAGCGAGTCCACTATTTTATTGCGAAGTAAAAAAAATTCATATTCGTATATGGTTTCATTATTCATGTCGGATTAAACCAATTTGAACTTCTTGAGATCCATCGCTAATGACATTTTTGTAATCGCTCGTCCAGGAAGCTCCTCCTCATTATAAAACGGCGGTAATCTACAACACGAATAATCCGGTGTATAATGCCACTACCACTTTCGGCATACAAAGGAACTCTCGATCCTGTCGAAGGATTTTCCTACGCCAAGCTGTTAAGTGCGAAGTATGGTCCAAAGGGTAAGTAAAGAACTTGTACGGCTTCTGGGTTATCGCATTTCTTGTTGCGCTTTGTACGTTTGTCGGTGGTATCTTTTCCGATGTGGAATCGCCTTTGTCAGTTGCTTCTACTTGTCATTATTTTACTTAACGTTGTTTTTTGTGGTGAGTGATTTTGAAACTTACGTTGCAATAATTTGCAACAGTTCTTTTTGTTCTTGCTTTAGCGGATTCTTCCGAAGTGATTCGCTGATCGGAACAGTGAATGCGAAACTGACTCCTTTGGAAACGCAATGTACTGTACACGACGCATTTGATGTAAGCAATGAAAATATTGTCTCATGTGGCGGTGCCTTCTGAAATACAAAAGTTGAGAAAAAATTGTTAATATGATGTGTTGTTCAGAGATATTAACAATGACTCATAATTGGAAAGGGGTTGCGTTTTGAGAAATGTGTTTGTGGCGAAAGAACTTGCGAGATGAGTGAATGAGATGGATATAATATTGGAATAAATCTCTTGAATGGCGCCGCCACTAGTAAAATATACTGGAATTGTAATCATCATATGTTGCTACATTGGATTCTGTGTTCATCTAGTTGATGGACGGTCGGAAAACAGTGGGTGGAAAGCTGGAATTGAAAATGCGGGTTCGTGATCCGATTGTGAAGAAACAAGTAGAACACGTGGAAGAGAAATGGCTGATCATAGACACGTAACTAGCTTCACGGATACCATACTTACGAGCTCAAGTACCAGCTATCATATTTTCTGGGTTTGTGTGCATTGATGGGATTAGTGAACTATTTTTCTTTTGTGGCGCATGGGGTACTTTATTCTCGATCTCACTGATGCGATTCTGGTTCGCAATGAATTGACGGCTGCAGTCAGTTGAGAGATATTAGAATATTCGCTGACTTTTTAAAATCATTTTGAAATGATTGTATTAATTAACATTGATTTCCACTTAGGTACGGCAATTTTGCGATTTTTATAGTACTTTTCAATTACATATGTAATTTTCGTCCACGTAATTTAGTCGTAACTTAGTTGAGGTAGTAGAGTAAGATAACAGATGACTGTCGGTGATTTTCATAGATGGGACCCGTAGACTTTTTCTAATCGCTAGAATGCATGAAGTATTACAACAAATATGAATACTGGGTTGCCATCGCGATTGCTATTTTCCAGGGTCTGCTTTTCTTTGACTGGTTTTGTATTAGTATATCTACGAGGTGTTTATTATGTTAGAAGTTAATTCGTCAAACCCACGTTGTATCATCTTGAATATTTTCTTTTTGTGACTGCAGATCCTCTCAAATTGTCAGTTCTCTAGGACGCTAAGTCGTGTCTACCAGTCCCCACGTTTTGAGGTTTTGTGGTTGTTTGAGATTTGCGCATTTTATTCTGTGGTTATGCATATAACCTAATAATCTGAATTCACAATATGGGCAGGTACTAACTTTTTCAAAACAGTCATTGCTTTAACTGGGCCGTTTTTGACCTGAGATGATGCTGGTCTTCCGATTTTGTTTTCCAAAATTTTGTGTGTGTATTAATTACTCTCGTATCAAAGTACGAAATCCCTCGCCTAATTCATTCACTTTGAGGGTGCTAGGGAAAGCAATACATGTTTCGGCTTTTCATGAAGATCATTCATTTCTTTGAATCCTCGTAACTTCAGAAGAAAAGAACCCAAAAATATGCTATTAACCCCGACCCCCACTAGTTGGCAGTTGTAATTAACGTAATTTTCAATTTGTAAAATCGTTAGAGTACTTATGTATGTTCTAGCGCAGTTCACTTTTTTCATTAGCACAACCAACTTTTTAACATTTCTGATTATAAATCTCAAAAATTCCCACATCAACTTTTTGGGATAATCGGAAATGTTAAAAAGTCGGTTGCGCTAATGAAGAAAGCGAACTGCGCTAGAACATACATAAGTACTCTTCTATCGTTTATATGCATTTTGAGCTTTACAATTAATCTTAACTGTCACGATCAGTGGGCAGGCAGGTCCCATGGGGAACTGCACTTCCACCTGACCCAAGTCCTGAGCGACGACGGGTGCTTCAGCACTTACTTACATCGGATGACGATAGCGCCAAGCCCCGTGTGCATGCTTTGTGATTGAGGGGCGAAAGACCACCCCTGACACACCCTGTTTGAGTGTGAGGTACGGGATGATAAGAATGCTCAGTCCCAACAACAATAGCGCACCGATGACAGCGTGATCGACCGTTTTACGCCGGACACCTTGGTTCCGGAAATGCTGAAGAGTATAAGCGGATGAGACTGAGTGGCGGCCTTTGTCTCGATCATCATGAAGAAGAAGATGGAGACGGAATGGTCGCGGCAGAGGACTGATTCGGACTGGGTAAATTGTAGGCTCGCTAGCGTCGATTGAAGGAAAACTGATAATGAGAAGGGGGCAAAAAGGAGGAGTTCAACGCGGCAGTTTACGGTAATTTTAATGTTTTTTTCAAAATATCTCGAGAATGAATGCGGTTAAGGGCAAATTGATGAGAACATGCCTTGTAGCAAATAAAATTTCCTTTCAGTTGAGCTCATTTTTATCGAAATCCGAGTGATTTTCTTTTTTTCATAAAAATAGCATTGCATCGTTGTTGTTGTTTGCCTAGTCCGAACAAACAAAGCTCGGTCTGCACTCGACAGATAGACTTTGTACCATCCTAGAGCTGCAGCAGACCCCCTAGCAGGATTCACCTCGCCGTCTCCACCCTCCTGCGTCGCCACGCATACCAAGACGAGGAAGTGAGGCTGAAGGAAAGAAGCGTAGTCCGGCTGGGCCACCTGAATTCCAGGTTAACGCTAAGTGAGCATTGCCTCGGTCAGTAGGGTGTGCCATCTTGACAGGACAGCGCGAATCCAAAAAAAGGAGAGGCGAAGTGGGGCCCGGGCCAGCCTCAAGACATCCCTCCAGTCATTGACGCGATACTCGAAAAAGTAGTTTTCGGAGCCCAGGGGGTGCGGTGTCTGAAAAGCCAGTTTGGCATGCGTGCATCGCCATACGTTTCACCAAGTGAGCTTTCAGGTGTAGAAATCTCACTCAGGATTTCAAGTTTGGGTTGAATTTCAATAATTCCGTAATGAAGGTCATTTATGGTAATTCTGTGTTCTCAGTCTCCCGTATCTAAAGGCTGGTTGGGAAGTCGACATTTATAACCAGCTCTAGTGACGAGAGAGCCAGAAATTGGCTGCGGTTTCGGCTCCAGTAAAATGCTGAAAGTGGCTTCGGCTCAGCCAATAGTTTTTATCCAATACGTGCTCTAAAAGTACCTTATTATGGACGAATTTATAATACTAAAAGTAGAGATTTATTGACATTCTAAGACTGTGCAAAACTAGGTCAACTTTATTGCTGTAGGACAATAAAACTGATAATTTTATTGCTCTTGTGCAATAAAACTGATACTTTTATCGCTCTTGTGCAATAAAGTGTACTCTATTGCACAAGTGAATACAAGTACATTCTACCAATAATAACGCATTGTATTACTACAACCCTTCATAATCTGTCTTGAAAATTGTATGAGTAGGTTTGTATTCGTAAAATTCATCCATAATAGGGTACTGTTAGAGCACTTATTGGATAAAATATCGTATGCAACGGATGCCAAAAGTTCGCGATTGCCTCGTGCGTTTACATCACTCCATCACTCGGCTTCGCCTCGTTCTGTAAATTTTGCACTCGTCAATAATCGCGAACTTTTGGCATATGTTGCATAATATACTATTTCAGGCTTCGGCGCCGGTTTCAGCGGTTAATATTTTTTTATATACGTGCGCGGGAAAAAAAAATTTTCAATTTTTCCGCAGCAAACGAATCAGATTAGGAATTATTTTCACCAGTGGTGATAACGAGCTGTTATTTTCACTAGTGGCGGTAAGGGTCAAGCCAGCCAATCAGAAGCAAGAAACAAGGGCAGTGTAGAATGCACACCTGTGTTCAAGACGTGTGTAGCTGTGCACGTTTCTACACGCCGATCACTCACCGCGTTCCGTACGTTTACCCTTTTTCTGTTTGCGAATTGAGTATCGTCTGCTTTATTTTCGTTAATGTTCAATCAGTTGATGTTTACGAGAAAAGAGACATTATTAATATTTTTAAAGAAATCTCCAGGGAAAAAATTTGTCTCCGTGCACTTATATAAAAAAAATATTGTACAGTACCAGTGGGCCAAAAACGCGTTTACATTTGTTCTGTTGCAGAACTCGCGTCAACGCTCTTTTTCCCCACTAGTACTGTAATATATAGTTTCAGCACTAGTAAATTATTTTTTTCAGGCTCTAGCCTCGGCTTCCTAGTGGAGAATACAAAATGTGTGTCGCATTTGTTTTTGACTCCCTTCTGAATATTTCAGCTGCATCCGAGAGAGGGCGTTCAAATGGAAGCATTGCTCCCTGGTAGCTTAGCCTTCCCTTCGAACTGGAAAACGATCCATTGACCTCCCATTCTTCCTTCTTCTCCTCCTCCCCCTTCCCCGTATAAGCGGCTTATTGCAACACTAAATAAATGGGACCAATTTCAATTTGGATAAATCACGTTATTTCAAACTTAGGTAACTGGTTAGCACAAGTTAATGTTGTCTCAGAACCTAGGGGCTCCGAGGAAAGTTCTCAGTCATAAAAAGAAAAGAATTTAGGATGTTACATAGTTGGTGTGAAACATAAGAAAAAATCACGGATATCATTGGGCAAGCGTTTTTGCCCGATGCAGTTATGGAAACTTAGTGAACTAATAAAAGTTCTATAAAATGGCCTCGTAAGTTAGCTAGTTTTATTTTTCGCTTACGGTGAGGCAGGCCTGTCTTTCAAAAGTTAGAGTTGAAGCTGTATATGAACGAAGTTACATTTACGTGCTAGAAATTCGAACACTTCTTATAATTGGGACAGATTGCTCAAAAAATGGTATAATCGGTTGCCTTTTGCACTGAAGCTTCCTGACAACGAGCCGGGCGTTTTATGCTCTGATGAACGCACAAATTTGGTTATTTTTGTGAATCAAAGGTGCCTTGCCATTTGTGAAGATATTTCATCTTAAATAGATGTATGAGTAGTCCTATAGTTTTGTTTTTTGTTTTTTTTTTAAGAAATCGACTTTTTAGCCGGTTTAATACCATTTTATATTTGTATCCTTTTTTTTTACATTGTAATTTGTATAAGACTTTGTATATTACGTGAATTTATATGTGTACTCGCTCTTTTTCTTTATTCGTGTGCTCATGCGCTAGTCTATTACAATTTCGTTGTATTGAAGTAAGTTCTATTATTCGTACATATGATATTACTTTACTGTTTACTGAATGTTATTGTTTTTACCATTTCTTTATTTTCTACGTACTGTTGACTCATGAGTTACTATATCTTGCTACTGGTGAGGCCATATCTTTTAAACCGGAGGAGGGTTGAAAAGATCTACGCTTCCATTCGCATGTCCCATTTTAATTGAACTGATGAGTTGAACGGGGGAAAATTATGGTGCTCGTACGCCTTGGTTATTTGTACGATTTGTGCGACCCCTTGTTTGTTGAACGAGGACTCATTCTACCACAACACCCTCATGGATTTTTCGGCGATATCATTTTAAGTAGATTCAGAAGCAAGATTTTTTTATCCGGTATCAAACTTACCAGTCAAAATATTGCAGTTAGTCCGGATGGATTCTCGGTAGGACCGTTAATATACCTACATATGTATAATTGAACGGTTCAAAGTGATAATACAGCATTTTTATTAAGTACTAGGTATTACTTATGCCCCTTTTTTATTGATATCGGTTTTCTTGTTGCTCGCGATTTTGAATGTATTTGTGATCTTGAGGTTACCTGATATGTTGCTTCGGTAATGGAATGTAGTCGCATATGTATAAACTGCAATAATAATTGAACGATGCGGATAAACTTATAAGATTTTATTTCGAGCTATTTCACTTTCGTTTTCGTTGTGTAAAGCTCGAAGTACACCTTTGTAATTTTTAATTCAGTTATAATAAAAGTTTCCGGCTTCTTTTATACTGAACATTTTTGTCTTAATCTTATGTGATATTTACGAACATTAATTTTCTGCAACTATATTATAGTTTTCATTAATTGTGCGTTACACACAAATAAAATTTGATGTATTTTAAGTCAGTTGTAACTGTGATAGGTGTTCATAAACATGAGGTAAAGGTGCCAAATATTGATCTCTATCCTAATATTGACCACCGTAGTATTGAAGGTTGTATGAAAGCGTTGTACAGTGGCCAGAACAGGTTCATTAAGGAAGAGTGAGTTGTGATCTGTCAACAAAGACGAATAAAATACTGCGTACTCGTAATAAAATTCCGTTTTTCTGTTTTCACAGTTATCAATGTAAAAATAACAAAATTTCTAGATAAAAGTTAGTTGTCATGAATGCATTGAATTTCAACATCAAGTATACTATCGTGTAGAGTAGTAATGACGACCTTATTGCATATCAAATTTTCGAAATTTCATTTGAAGTTGCTAACTTGATACCGTGTTCCTGATATTGACCACTTCGTTTCATTCTAGAAATGCCAAGAAAACGACGTCAGTGGAATAGAGCGGAAACGGAAAGCGTCGTAATTGATTTTATGTAGAAAAGATGTGGACCTGACTAGACTAACTTATTTGCTTTTTTTTTTTTTTTTTTCAATATATAGCCTACTGTGAACAAAAACTTGATTGTGGATTCCAAAGTCGATGTGAACCAACACAGCACTTCTTGATTACAGTCTGGAAGGACCCTGAAAAAAGTAAGTCCCTCTCAATTTAAAGAAGTCTTTCGGCCTACTCAAGTATTAAATATGTTATTCTCATTTCAGACGCCCCGGAGGACATCACATCGCAAATTCACATGTTCTTCAGATTCAGACTTTGACACCGATCTAGCACTTTGTCCAATTACAGCCCCTGACGACGATGACATTGAGTGGCCCTTCTGTCGCGTTTCTTATGCCGACAGTGGATGCAGTGTACCACGTGTTACCATTGGGCATGGTACCCTAATACTGACTATCACAATATTGAAGCTTCTATGAGAGCGCTGTAGTGGCCGGGGGCCAGAACATGCTAATTAGGGAGGAGTGAGCTGTAATTAGTCAATGAATAATTACTAAGGTACCGAAGGGTAATATATTGGCCACTTTATCAGATATCAGCACCTATAGGAAATCTGGCTGCACTGTTAGGAGGCGGTTGTGGCGCTGTCTACATTACGAAAGGGTCGAACCTGATTCGACTGTTTTTAACTGTTCTTTGGAACTTTTTTCCAAATGGTGTGATAAGAGTTTTGATGAAATTAAGAAGAGTGACAATCATTATAACGTAAGTATAAAAACTTTATGTCGTGTGAAAAGTAATTTTATGAGCTTTCCGAGTATGTGCATCACCTCAGGTCATCCGTTCATACTCCACGAAAAAAAATGAAATTTAGTATTAAAAAAAGTCGGGAACCTGTCATTTTGTATAATATGGCCATGTGGTTGATTGCATTTCAGTCGTTCGAAAAATTGGGGAAAATGTGATGAGTTAATTTTTTGAGTACCAATGCTGTTTTCCAGGGATGTACCAATTGGGAGAGGGGGCTTCCCCCATGAAGGAAATACTTTACTCAGCTGTTGGGAAAGTTTACCATTTCAGTCAGCCGAAGTTGGGAAAATTCAACTATAGTCAAGAGCTTGTTTTTTTTTGTTCTTTGATACTTGGGAATTTTGAGTTGAGAAGTTAAAAAAATCCGGCAAGTCAAAAGTTTTTTTTTTGTCTTGCTTTGATACTTGGGAATTTTGAGTTGAATCTCGGTTGAGACTCCCCACCCCCACCCCCCTTAGGACAAACTCTTCAGTGCTTCCCTGCTGTTTTCATATTTTTAGAAGTTTACGACCAAGTTTGACGTATTGATTTCTGCAATTTTTAAATTCTAAACAAATGGTGGAATAAGTATGGCCATATTTCCAGAAAATGCTTTTAATTTGGCCACCCAGGCTTTTTTTTTTTTTTTTTTTTTGTCTTGGCCATAGATGACAGAGAATTTAGTTTCACACACAATCAAATAGATATTTTGAAAGTAGATAGACTCTACTACACATGTTCCAGGCTTAACTTCTTGAATAAAAAAAAATGAGCGCTACAGAAGATTTTTGTTTAGGGTGGCCATATTACCATTCGGTACTTGCGCTCTGATGATAGAATAACGTTTTTCTGTTTTCACTGTTATCAATGAAAAAATAACAAAATTTCCAAATAAAAGTTTGTTTGTCATGAATGCATTGAATTTCAAAATCAAGTATACTGTCATGTAGAGTGATAAAAAAACGATTTTATTGCGTATCAAAGAACTACGGTAAGTGATTTGTTTTCGAAATTTCATTTGAAGTTGCAAACTTAATTAATACCGTGTTTCTAATATTGACGATCTATTTTCATTCTAGAAATGCCAAGAAAAAGACGTCTGTGGAATAGAGCGGAAATGGAAAGCACCGTAAGTTATGTTATGTTGAAAAAATATGTGGATCTGACCAACTTTTTCTCGTTTTTATAACATCTCCCAGTTTTTTTAATGGCCCTCTATGAAGGAAAACTCGATTGTGGATTCCGAATTTAACGTAAACCAACCCAGCACTTCCGGAATACAGTCTGAAGGACCCTCAAAAAAGTGAGTCCCCCGCAATAAAACGAAGTATCTTTTGTCCTACTCGAGTATTAATTATGTTTCTCATTTCAGAGGATCCGGTGCTCCTGAATATCCTACATGAACGGCTATATCCGATTACTTGAACGATCAAATAACAAAAGAGCAAGCTAGCTTTGTTAGAAGTAAAGGCACTCGCGAGCAAATACTGAACGTATGTCAACTAATGGAGAAATGCAGAGATATCTCACTAGTGTTACGTTTCCTGAACTACAACAAAGCCTTCGATTGCGTCCGATGGAAAATGCTATGGCAAATCGGCAAATGGACGTACTGACACAACGAATTGCACTTATGTTATAAGAAACTTACCTGCAGACAACAAAGCAGTGATAAGACTTTAGGAGAGGCACCCGCCCAATTTTGAAACATCCAGAGGGGTCCGACTGGGCTGCATTTTATCACTTGTATTTTTTAACATCTACGGTGAATATATAATGAGGAAAAGTCTGGATGGGTGGAACAGCGGAGTATGAATAACTGGACTGAAAATCAGCAATCTGAAATTTGCTGATGGCACGACCCACGACCTTATGCGCCAGCTCGGAAAGCGAACTGAGACAGTTGTTGGATTGCGTCGAAAAGAACAGCAACGACCTCTATCGGACATCCTATTAGACTCTGAGAAAGAGAGGAAATTTCTGTATCTCGGTTCCCTGCTGGATAACAATGGAGGAAGCACTGCTGAACTATAAAAAAGAATTATCATAGCAAGAAAGGCCGCAAATATGAAAAGATCGAAGCGTGGCTAGAATTATAAAGCTGCGCCTTTCAAGAACCCTTGTGTTCCCTGTTTTTCTCTATGGCGCTAAAACGTATGGACAATCAAAGCCGATGACCGTAAGAGAATTGATGCATTCGCAATGTGGACGGACCTAAGGATGCTGCGAATACCCTGGACTGCAAAGCGCACGAATTTATTATTCTGAGCGAACAACGGATACAACAGCACTTATCGTCTAGATGTTACCAAAGAATACTGCGTTTCTTCAGACACCTTGTTCGAAGACCGGGCGACAACTTGGAGAAGTTGGTCGTATACGCAGTATCGAAGGAAAAAGATCCCGAGGACGTTCGCCGGAAAGACGGCTCGACCAGATTAAGGAAGTGTTCGTTAGGAAACTGGAACGGCTAGTGCAGGAAGCCGAAGACGGCGAGTACTGGCGAGTGATGGTGAATGAGATTGTCGAGGAAATTGATGGATCCCCAAGTGCTCTATAATGATGAGGATCTACCTATTATTGACTTAAGAGTAGGATCGAGCAGTGTATCGAAAAATAGGTTTTTTGAGTCGCTTGTATAGCAAATCTCATTAGATTCGCGATGTAGCTCCGATATGACTTGAAAATTCGCTCTTCACTTTGGAAATAGCAAAGGTTGAATTGAAACATGGATTGAAGTAGCTTTGAAGTTGAATTTTGCAAGTCACTAATATCGAATATTCAATCAGGTTATCCATCTGACCCACTCGATCTTCAGGATGTTTCAAAGCAAAATTGCAGCTTTCCCTGTACATACACTGTCTTCAGTGTGCCCTCTGCGGGACTCCTCAAAATTGTTCAATTTCAAAATAATTTTGATTGATGGGTTTCTACCTATGAAACAAATTTAGCCCTCAAAGAACAACATTTCAAAAATTGTAAAATTCTGGACCAGAGGATCACCCCTGTGTTTACTTTTGCAGTGCAGTCTCACTCTCGGTTTAAAACTGAGAACAACAAACACTCGAACACCTCACATTGTCTTCGTCACTTCAAAAACACCAAACTAAAGTTCTCGTATTGTAACCGTGCCCACTTCACCGAATCATCAAATGAATTGCTCGTTATCAACGTGCGACAGTTATTTTAAGATTCTCTTTACAATCTCACGCCAGAACTGTTACAATTAGCGAAATATTTATTGTATTTAGCCATGAGGTCTGCGTGACTGAAGAAATGTGCCCGAATGACAGTCAGTCTGCGGTAGTTTAACTGTAAGTCAACACCGATAATCCTTTCTTTTTTATCATTATGCTAATACAAGTCTCGCTTTTACAAGTCTCTGAAATAATTTCAACAGTGGTTATGACGTCAAGGTAATAGAGCGGCTTACCGGTATTTGGTAAATATTAACACTGAAGTCGAGACGTGACAGTCACATGTCGCGGTCTGAAACAGGCATCGGCGGTGTTTCAGTTTTTAGCTGCACCTAATCAGTCTACGAGTGCCTGCGTAATACACTTAAGTCTCGCGTCTCGAGTGTGGGAATTTGTACATGTTATTGGTAAAAGTAGAGTACTTGGTTATCATGTACGTTTGGATAATACTGATGAAATGATTGTTGAACTTTTTCAAGCCTTTAGGGGCACGAGACGCGAGCTTATTGCTCGTCCCAAAGTGTGCCCTGAATGTCGAGAATGAAAGCGGTATAAATGGGTTTTTGAACTTCCGATATCAGCAATTTTGACTCGACGCTCTGCCGTACGAATTTCTTCGGTTTTACCGATTTCTTGTTGATACGATTAGGTGTGATCCACTATAGTGTCAGAGAGCCGGATTTAGGAGTGTATCCACGAGACCCGGGCTTTGAAGCACCCACCAACAAAGAACCCCCTTCAAATGAAGAAAAACTATAACAAAAATAAAAACACTAGTTGTTTGAAGGGGCGAAACAACGGGGGTGTTACTCCCCCCCTCCAGGGTCGTCAGTGTAGTTGGCAAATCGGCAGTTGGCGAACGATAAATAAAGTTTACTGGCCACTCGGCAACATATTTATTTTCAATTCATTTTATTCGGCAAATTTTCAGTTGTCGCCCCCCTAGAAAAAACAGCTAGTTTCGCTACTGGTTGTTTGTCCATCGCCGATCGGTTACCAATGTGAACGGAAAATGCCAACTTTGAAAATACATCCTCCTATCTGGGAGATTACCAATCCTAAAAAGTGTGGAGACCGCCAAGTTTAGGTCGTACTGAGGTCTAAAAATCTTAAATCTGACCCTGACTAGTGTTAACATCCATGTGTATTATGTTCCTGATTTGAAAATGTTTTTCTATGAAATTGCGGTAGATCGAACTAGAGTTTTCGATCAGGGCCGGTGCGAGGGGAGGGGGTGTCACACCCTCAGTCATTTTTCATTCGGCAATTTTGGCAACATTTTTGAAACTGATATTTCTTTTACATACCGATTTCACAATCTTTTCTTTTTAAATACTGAATAAAAATGTCGGAAGATTTTTTTTTTGCTTTCACGGCTTCTTCGGCAGCTCAGTTGAAAATTTTCAGTTAATTAAGAAGTTGGAAAAATGGAAAGATCCAAAAAGTCTCAAAAGCTTTTTTTTTCCTTTGGTGGTTCAGAATGTCGGGAAAATGTGACTAAAATTTCTATTCGGCAATTCGGAATTGTTTTGACTTTCTATTCGGTAGTTCGGCATTTTTATAATCCACTCCCCCACCCCCCGTAAAATTGCTCAAACCTGCCCTGTTTTCGATGTCTCCGATGTACTTATCTTCGATTTAGCAAATTCTGTCATAATATTTAGAAGAACTACCATTTTGCAATCATGATTTAACACAGGCCCGTAGCTAACGCCAGGGCACAAGCCCTGGCTGGCAAGTGCGCCGCGTTGGCTAGCACATTCTCGAAAAACAAAATAATATAGAAACAGCTATGAGTAAAAAAAAATTTGTGTCCTACCTTTACAGCTCAGGCTCTGGTTGAATAATCAAATGCCCTGGCACACACAAGCGGTTATAGCTATGGGCCTGATTTAACGTGGTACATTGTGAAGTATTACGTATAAATTCAAATGTACGCTCGATACCTATAATAGACAGGTAATCATCAAAAATTTATACCGTAAGATCACAGATAGGAAATTGAAAGTGAAAGAATTCTCAGACCTGAACCTGAGAAAATTTGAAGCAACGGATCATTCGGGGAAAATGAAATTTGTTTCTCCAATAATACGTATGAGCTCTACAAAATAACGTAAATTTGGGTGGTCCTTGTTTTGTGACTTCAAAATGTATATCCCTCCCTCAGGTTAGTTATAATGAAAAAAGAGTCTGCAAAGTTTGGAAAAAATTTGAGGGAGGTAACCCGTGCCGCGAGGGGGTTGAAACTCTTACAAGAAATGCAGTGACTCTTTCTTTACGAATGTACATTTTTGTGTAAATTGTCTAATCATTCTGCCTGGTCACATTCTGTGCGTGACCTCATCAACTCCGCATATACTTCTTCTCTACTCCTTTTTTCTACGATCAGCCAGGTGGGCATTTGTTTAGTTTTTTCAGTTTATATTTTGCAGCTTAGGACTTGTTCATTCTCAGTTCAGTTATAATTTTGACACATTTATACGTTTTAACCCTCACGAAGATCTGTTCTTACTATCGTTCAATACACGCGCTTTTTCTACAATCTCTCGGTCTTTGATTTCGTTTGCTATCCCTAGCCATCAGTTGGATCCGAATACAAAACCTCGAAAAAAAAACGCAGAAATAACATTAATTTTTACATTTTTGATTTCAAGCTCTGATCAACCAAAAAATTACCTACTTCATTCTTTGTCTGGGAACTATTTTAGTTGCTGATTCCAATTTTGAGGCAATTTTGAACCTATCCCCTCATTTTCCAGCTCTACTGGAGTGCTAATTTCAAGTAATGGTTCTTTCAACTAACATAAAGCTGTAAATATTGGAATATAGAATATAAGGTTTTTTGGGTGGCTGAATTAAAATATAAGGTTTGTCGTGGATCTAACGTATTTATTCTCTCGTGTTTAGAGCCCACAGTGGGTTTATACCGAGTAACGACCATTTAAACCCATAATGCATCCTAAATAGTTGGAAATATGCTATTTTTGGTCTTTCAATTCAAATCTGAGGTCATTTTGAGCCTGGGCCAATATTGAATAGGTACCTATTCAGTATCTAAATGCACAATATATGGAATATTGCAGAACTCCCCCCTCCCACACACACTCACACACTTTTTTTATCAATTGCAAAATCAGATCGAGATAGGACGAACGGAAATCTTCAAGAGCTATATGGTCTAGATTACTTTCGACTGAAAACATTTTCTCTTTCCCCAGAGAGCCCGGAACGTTACATCAACTTTGAAATCTTAAATGAAAACATATCGAACAAAATATTGAAATAGGGCTTTGCTGGCTCACTGAGTCCAAATGCAAACAGAATTTTTGATACAGTCCCGATTTCAGTCCCAAATTTGAGTTTTCCTCTTTCTTGTGGGCCAATTAATTTTATACCGTAGAGGTAGAGCAAGGAATCGGAAGAGGGGTTCCATGGGTCCCTGATTTCGAAAATTCAATCAAGGTTTTTCGTTTCAATACCAGATTTCAGCCTCAAAATCCAAATTTGATCCCTTTAAAGGAGCCAAATAGACTTTATCGAAAAAGCTGAACAAAATGCCGTATAGGGGTTTTCTAGGTGCCTAATTTCGAAAATCTAATCAGATTACGATTCAATCCCGATTTCGATCCTAAAATCTAAATTTAAACCCTTCAAATTAACCAAAGCGACTTTACAAAAAAATGAACAAAATATCGGCATCAGAGAGCATCTTAAGCCCTTCATTTCGAAAATCTAATAAAATATCCTTTCCGATTCCGCTTTGGTCCCCAAAATTTTAATTTGAAGGCTTAACTAACGTTGCCACAAAAAAAAATTGAACAAGTAATTGGAATTCGAGGTTTTTTAAATCGGTGATTCTAAAATTTCATCAGATACCCTGAGTTGGGGCCCGAGATTTGAATTTAACGCTTCCGAATGAGCCAATTTGACTTCACCAAACAAATTGAACAGGGTACCAAAGAAATTATTTGTTCTCAAAAATGTTAATTATTTCTTTAATCCATTTCCGATTTGGGCCAAAAATCAGAAATTTACTCTTGAAAATGGGCCAAATCAATTCGGTTTTGAAAACTTGAAACTTCCGAAACAGGGATTTCTTGGATCATTGATTTTGTATTATTAGCATTAGATTTTTGATCCGACCTCGATTTTGGTTCCAAAAGCTAAATCAATTAAGCGAAGTACCGAAAGTGATTTTTTCTTCAATGCAAATTAATTAGGCAATGTACCAAAAGTGATCTTTCTTCACTCGCCGATTTCAAAAATTCCCAACTTTGACTTCCCCCTCCCCGTCCTGAAGGACCCAATTAACTTTACCAAAAAAATTGAACAACGTAATCAGAATTCGAGATTTTTGGGGTCGCTCATCTCAAAAATCGAACTAATTTTGTCGTCGAATACGACTACTTCCACATCCGAAGGGCCTTCTTGTCAAGTGTTCACGAAAATTAGGGGGAAAAACTTTCCGCTTCTAAAATGAGATGTTGGATCCTTTCCACGAGAACGCCGAAAAGAGTCGTCCTATTAATTTGACTTAGACAATTGTGCAATACGAGTAAGTGCTGGAATAGGAGTTTTCGCTGAGGCTGAGGCTGAGTTCGAAAACTCAGTCAGGTTTTCGATTCTTTTTGGTCTGGTGTCCCAAATTCGACTTCTCCCTCTTTACATGGGTCAAAATCTGACTTCGTGAAAAAATTGAACGAATTCGCGTAGAGAAGTTCAAACAACCACCCACACTCTTACTGATATTACATATGTCCGAGCTCTCGAGCTTTACATCTAATCTGCCGATGTCAAAACCTTTTTGAAATAAATAAATAAAATAATAATATTTAAAAAAAAAAAAAAAAAAAACAGAATTAGGGTAAGGATCTGTAAGAGTGCGTATTGATTGTAAAAATTATCTCGTATTTCGCCCCCTATGGACCAATTAGCATATAGTTTTGTGATATGATGTGCCCAGAAATGTTACCTATAACATGTCAAAATTTGGTGCTGAGTGAAGTTATCGGACTTGAAATGCCGTCATTTTTCTATAACATTGCAAATTTTCAGTCTCGAGAGGAAAAAAACTCCTAAAAGTGCGCACTCATAAAAATCATCTAAAATTGTAGAGGTGAATTACAAAACTTAGCTGCCATTGGCAAAAAAAATAAAAAAATTGTTTCCCGCCCTATGTTTCACAAAAAAAAACAGTTGCATTATTATTAACATTTTCGAAAAATTTGCCACTCGAAGCCCCAGCTTCGTTGGTGTGTACGGAAATACGGCGCTGTAAAATTGTAGTAAAACGTTGAAACTTCATTCAAAACTTACTTTACTCGAAAATTGGAGTTAATGCATTACAATTGATGTACCTGTGGAAAGTTTGATTACTACACAATGTATATCACTCATCCTTACAAATTTCACGAAAGAATTCCACTTGTGTCCAAATGACCCTACCACATTCGATATGCGTCCTCTCTTTGCAGGCCTGCACCGGCGTAGGTAGGAAGTTAGGACACCCCCCTCCCCCAACGCAGTCGAAAAGAGCATTTTAGAATGTATTTTAGCGCATTTACTACAGCAGTAAGGTAACAGAATATGTGGTGTAGCGGCCAAACTCTCCCTCCCCCAAGACTGAGACCTTCCTGTGCTGGTGCAGGCCTGGCACCGAATCCATTGTCATTTCGTCTGAAAGGATACACTAGCTCTCAACAATACGAACACCTTGCCTCATCGTTTCTGTTTTTTACACCAGGTTTTCAGAATTTCAATAATCAGTCTTCTTCTTCTTCGGGCATGAGTTTATCCCTGAAAAACCAAAAGAGTTTAAGCTGTTGATTCGAGACAAGAAAGTGACAACTAAATTCGGCTGTGAAGTTCAATTTTCGCTGAGTTTTCCGTTTTCTGCTATATTTACTGCGGTATTTGCCCACAACATCGTGCCTTAATTTCAGTGTCTTGTGCCTTA
Source organism: Acanthococcus lagerstroemiae (assembly GCA_031841125.1). Lineage (NCBI taxonomy): Eukaryota > Metazoa > Arthropoda > Insecta > Hemiptera > Eriococcidae > Acanthococcus > Acanthococcus lagerstroemiae. The sequence continues at coordinate 32,440,723 of CM063108.1, read as the reverse complement.
TTCAATTTTCCAAGAGAGGTCAGTTTTGCCCCTTTCAAGTAAAATTTCAATTTTTTGGACTCAAATCGAAACCGCGAAATCAGAGACCCGAAAAAACTCTGATTTTGTATTCAATTTTCAAAGTGAACTCAATTTTACAGGAATGAAATTTTGAAGTTTCCTGCCCAAATTTGTATGGATGGATGGAAAGTTTACCAAGTCAGTGACTCTCTCTCTCTCTCTCTCTCAAAAAAAAAAAAAAAAAAAAAAAAAAAAAAACTATTTTGATACTTTGTTCAGTTTTCTAAACCACTACAATTTGGCCCATTCTGGGTCTAAAACATGAAATGAATTTTTCAGGTCCAAATATGATGAAGCTCAGCTCAATGAGCTTATTTGTAAGAAATCGAGGACTGCACGTTTTAATCAAGCCTCAACTTCAATCAGTCGGTCAACAAAGCCTTGCAATATCAGCGACTCTGTACTTTACTTGAAATATACGAGTAAGGGAAAGCATGTTTTCCAATATATGATTCACTGGTGGTTATCGGGAGAGGGTCACCGTGGGCAAATCCCTGAAAAATTGCTACCAAATGTGATTTCTCAAATATTAAGAGTAAGTAGGTACCTACAACATAAAAATTGACACCTCTTGAGAGACTTTGGAAACAAGAACCTTTTTTTACTATTTCTTTTGTTTTTGCTAGTCTAGCTAAAATTAAAAATGTATTACTCCCCTTGGGAAGAGTAGACTGCCACCACTGATATGATTTCAGGGTAGACGCTATATCCCTTGCCGATGTTGGAAAATTCTTTGTAAATATTCACTGTATACCCTTGTATACCCGACAGCCACTGACATTCATGAGGATCGATTAGTGCCCTCAGATCATGTAGAGAGAGTGAGACAAGGACCCTCTAAAAGATGAAAAACACACGGCTATACAAAGAAAAAAATTTAGAGCGAATACAAGAACTCTGAATGTCAGCATGCACCCGTGATAACATGAGTTGTTGTTCAACCGAGTGTCGATTTTCGACGCACGTTCTTCATCATGTTTTGGACAATTCAATGACGCTTTTAAAAAACGAAAATAAAAGCTTGAATTATTTTCGATACATAATCATGTGCCCAGCCACGAGTGGCGTGGTATCGTTATCACGTCTACGGTGACTCCTTTCGCAAATGAATCACATGGAGCACGTGATTAATACCGGGGAACGTGAAATCTTATTGAAGGTTGAATAAGTAGGTATCTAAAATTCTACCTGAATATCTACGTACATACTACATAGGTGGTATTACTTTTCCATTACTTACTATTTATAAATCAAATGCATAGTTAGGTTCAATGCGACAGTGACGCACTTATTAGGGACGTACCCATAGGAAGGAGGAGGAGCTCCCCCTTTTTTACTTAGCAATTGGGAAAATTTACCATTTCAGTCAGCGGAAGTTGAAAAATTTTGGTAGAGTTGGAAAAATCCAACAAATCATGAGCTTTTTTTTTTGCTTTGATGTTTGGGAGTTTTGAGTTGAATCAGTTGGGACTTTCACACTTCTCTCTCCTCTCCAGGAAAAACTCTTCGATACGTCCCTTACTTTGCACTGTATTGTCCGAAGAACGTGATTAATATGTCACAGTTGAAGAAATTAAGTGTTCTAACAAACCCAGTGGTATAAAACCTCCATGTACTCCATCACAACATGGCTTAAAAATGAAAAATATATCCTAAATATCCATGAACGTGGATATCTCGACACTTACCTCATGATTTCCTTTTCAGCGCTCCTAGGCCCCATTTCGGGGTTTCCATTAGGATTCGTCGAACTCGTTAAACAATTTTATATTCAGAGTATAATCAACTGGCAATCAAAAACCTCCAAGCCAGTATGTTTACATTTTTTTTAGTCATTACACTTGGTCAAAAAAGTCAGGGCTCCATGTTATTTTCTATAAGACGGACGTGATATGTATTTCGGGCTTGTGTTCCCGCAGTTTAACCTAAGTGAAATTTTAATGGAGGGATACCTCTATTTTTTGACATCCATCGGCATGCAAAAGTTAAGGACCAGGAAAAGTCACAAAATGAGTAAAACCTTATTAAAGAGTCTCAGGCAATCTTGCAAAGTCTTAAGCATGTAGGAGAAAGGGTTACAGCGTTGTTTACGCAATATTATGAAAATCGAAGAACCATACCTATGTGAGCATGCTAATAGTCTTAGAAAAGTCGTAGAATGGTATTGATTAAGTCAAAGAGAGTTTTGATAAAGTTTAGGAAAGTCAAAATGAGTTGTGAGTAGGAGCTTATTGACTGAGGGGCGAGGGGAGCCTCCATCAATCATATAAGCTAGTTAGGAAAAATTGGAGAAATTCCGTTCCAGTTTAGAAAAATCGACCCCAAAAGAACGAAAAACATCCATTTTCGCCCGTTTGTATGACTCAAATCATCCGCTCCCGCAATGAGAGTCGTTGCACTACGCCCATGGTCATTAGGCCGATTCAAGTAGTCTATGTGAGTCTCGAGCAAGTTGATAAAAGTCAGAAAATGTTTCTTGACAAATTTGAGTGGTCTCGGGAACAGAAGTCAAATCAGAGTAGGTGGCGTGCCCGTTTTTCGCCACCTGCCCATTTTTCACTACTTTTCGCGCAAAATTTAAATCAAAAAATGAGCTAATAAAATCAGTTTAATTTTTTTTTAACTGGAATTTGACAACACTGCACAATGCAAGGGAGAAACAGTTGTGAAATGATAACTTGATAGTCTTGTACTATCGTGAAAAAAATATGGAAATCTAAAAAATGAACTGTTATTATAAATTTCGTGTAAAAAATAAAAATGTCTTCCAAAAAGAAAAAAGAAAATACCTGAAAATAAAAAATTCTTGAAGTACTCTGAGGAAGATCTGAAATACCTATGCTTCGGATGCAACAGCACAAGGAGTGCCGAAAATGTGGAATTTTAGTTATATATGAAAACTATAACAGGTTGTATGTGAACAAATAGAAAAGTAAAAACAAAAATACAGGTTCAACCGCAAGGGAAGGAAGGGGGCTGGGTTGTGGTACCCTCGAGATAGGGGTATGGACATCATGGTTTCTGTAGTCTACCCTCAGCTGTGTTGCATATTTCACATTCCAGTTTTATAATATAAAAATGTAGGCTGCACCTATGTGCGGGAATCTGGACCAACTCGAAAAGGGAAAGAAGAAAGGGGTCTAGGTAATAGTTGGCAATTATACTCGCTTCAACCACGGGGCGTGAAAATCTGAACCGACTCGATAAGGGGTAAGGAGTGGACCACTCTGAATTATGATTTCCAAGGAGGCTGAGACATGCACCTCTTTCTCACATACCCATTTATCTAGATCCTGACATCACCATGCGGTAAGTATACGACCTAACCAGTCGATTTCAATCACAAACCTGGGAATCTGGATCTAGGGGGGGAGGTGAGAGACACTCTGGATTGTAGTTTTCTTAGAGGCTGGGAGATGGACCTCTTTCTAATGTACCAATTTATCTAAATACTGACATCACCACGTGGTAAGTATCCCATATACAACACAACCAGTAACCTACACTTTAAAAGACAAAATTTATGAAAATAAAAGCTCCGTGTCGCCAGCAGCACATATACAAGGGACGTGAATGAAACCTATACAGAAAAATTGTGTACCATTCATGTATTTTTGTGTGACCATTTACAAAATTTGTGTGTCATCCTTTCCGAAGTATAACCAGAAAACCAAAAATAGGGTAATGCGCTGCTGGTGACATGCTACATAAATAACGAGATTAGGTGTGACCAACCTGCAAATAAGCTCAAATAATTATGTTCTAATGTGAATTTTTGTGTGGATCTTCACAACACCCTAAACTACTCCCGTCCTCCTCCCCCGTGAATAGAGGTGAGCAAATTTTTTGGATTCAAGGATACAGAATACCCCCAAAGAATTGTGTATCAGATTTTGTATTTTTGTGTGACCAAGTGCAAAACTTGTGTGTTATCCCTTCTGAAAATACGACCAAAAAAACCAAAAGTAGGGCAGTGTGCTGCTGGCGACATATGGAAACAACCAATCTGCTACCCAATATTGGTTGACAAGACTTCATTCTTGACAATAAAAGTAATGAAATCAGAAAGCAGTTTTGTTTTCAAGAACTATTCTATGTCCGACACTGCTAATCCTCAGCAGGTTCTCACGGTGTGCGCCGGGATCTCGAACGCAGGTTTTACCTTTAGCCACCATGTGTTACTTCGTATTTCAATTATTATATATATACAAAAATACAGTCTCAACTGCAATGGAGGGGTGGGGGCTGGGTTGTGGTACCCTGGGGATAGAGGGGATGGAGAGGAGCTTGGACAGGTATTCCCTTTCTCCCTCTTGTCACCGTGTGTTATGTTTCATATTCCAAAATTATTACTCACAAAATCGAGTGAATCTGGATCGAGTTGATCAGGAGGAGGGAGCTGGGATGTGGTACCCTCGGGACGGAGGGACAAAGACTCTTTTTTCACGTATTCCATACATTTATTACACCACAGTTCCTGTAGCCTACCTTTGGTCGTGATGTATTCCATATTCCAATTATTATACACAATGAGGCAAGAGGGCAGTAATCCTGTCCACTCTACTTTTTGACGCCAAACCTGGCTCCAGAGAAGAAGAATTAGGCCACCCCTCCCTGTCCATTTTAAATGGACGGGGTTAAGAAACTCTCCATTTTTGCCCTACTCTGTGGTCCATTCGTTACAATGCATATTCTGCATTTGTCAGTGTGGGTGGAAAGAATTCTTGGAACGTTGGAACGTGTAGAAAAGAATAAAGCTGAGCCACCAAAATGTTCTAGGAAAGCTGCTGGCTTAAGAACATATTTTGAGAAATTTGAATCAGTCCTTTAAGCTGTATTCTGGACAGCAGTGCTTGAACAGTTTGAGAAAACTAACCTTCAGCAGCAAGCAACGATCACAAATTTGAAAAATATCGTTGATCTCTACAATTCTTTGGTCGATTTTGTGTCTCAATTCAGAACAGATGAGAAATTCCAAGAATTCATAGATAAGGCCAAACAAATGAAAGGAGGAGATTCAGAAAAATATGAATATTATTTGAAACGTATACTCCGGTATATCATCCCTAGCATGTTATGATGAAACCAGAGAAAATCAAGTCATTTTTACTACAGAAAAACAGAAATTCCAAGTTGAAGTTTATTTTGCTGCACTTGATAATGCATTGTAAAAACTGCAAAGTAGATGTTCTAGATATACTGAAAGTTTTAAGAAATTTAATTTCCTGTTGAATATAGATGATGATTCAATTAATAACAATAAAAATTTACAAAAATTTTACGGTGGTGATATTGAGGAGAGATATATTTAGCGGATGAATGTTTGTATTTCAAAAGTTACATTCGGGCAACAAAAGAAAGTAGACATCCAATGTGAATTTACTTGAAGTTTCGTGATCAGAATCTGGAAGATGTTTTTCCAAATGAAAACATTGCATTAAGTTTTTTGTGTTTTTTTTTTTGGTTATGGCGGTCACAAATTGTTGAGTCGAACGGTCTTTTTCGTGTCTTAAAAAGAATCAAGCGCTATCTACGCTCAACTATTGGTAAAGAAAACGTCTAAATGCATTGGCACTTCTTTGCATTACTACGGCTGAATTAGTTGATGTAATTAATTCTGAAAATGTTATTGACGAATTCGCAATTCTAAAAAGTCGTAAGAAAATGTTCTAATTTTCAAATATTGAAAAATATTAAACCTAATCGTTATTTTATTTTTATGATTTATATTTTAATATTATTTCTTTTTAACATATAATTATATCATACATCATATAGAATAACAATAAAAATGGAACTTAAGAAATGAAAATAAATTCGATTTTTTGGTATTGAAACCAAAGAATAGGTATTACCCAATATCGCAGGAAGCCTATTTCAAGGTAGCTTGACATATGAGTGATAAAGGGAGTAAAAGGGAAAGCCAAAATATTGAAAACAAAAAATTGTTTCCAAAGCCTTAAACATCAATTTTCAGAAGAAAAAAAAAGTTAAATTGTGTGGGCTACCGCTCCCATACTCCTGCTAACTTGAGGGCGGCAGATCTACTTCAGTTTGTAGACGGCGGTTGCCTGGTTGACGGCGACGAATGCTCAAATTGGCCGGCGGACCTTGGCTTACTGCCCTGTACCCCGATTGATCCAACCTGCACAACTGCTGCTACCTACAACAAATCAACCAAAAGGCGCAAATTAATACTGTATGTCGATTTTTAAATTAAAAATGAACATGACCTTGTAAAGTTAATTATTATTTCACTAAATTGCTTATAGTGGATTCAGGAACGAATTAACGCTCGGCAGTAAAAGTCAGCATCTTATTCGTTTTTCACTAATGATAATATCATGCTGTACCCTAGTACTACAAATCGCAACACTATGATTATAAAAGTACTAAAAGTGTGAACTAATAATCTCTGTAACAGAAAATCCGCATTACCAGGAGCGTAACGAAGTGAACAGCAAAGGGAAGGCAAACCCGTAACCCAAAAATTTGACACTGGAGGACACTATTTTGATTATTTCTTTCTTTCTGAAATCATGAAAAAATGAAGTGGAGCGAGAACCAACATCACAGATAGGTACGACGTGTGACGGGTAAAACCCCCGCCTCCCGAATCATCGAAGTCGGAATTTTTCGGCCGATACTTGTTCCAAGAAAGCTTTTGCTGGATTCTTCAGTAAATGCCAACTTTTTACTAACTGAAACCAGTGCCATAGCCAGGATTATCCCAAGGGGGGAGGGACAAAATAAGATTTTCAACGGAGAAAAAGTCGAAAATTGAGGTATTTTTTTTAAATCGCCAATGTTGGAGGATTATGTAGAAATATTAGAGGGTACGTGCCCCCTTCCCCCCGACGCTACCCCACTGATTGGACCTAGTTTAGAGCAAGCCATTTAGTAACGAACCAAAAATATCATTATAGGTGCGTATTCCAAGAACCCCTGTTTTTGAAAAAAGTCATAATTTTTTTGAAACACAAAAGTTTTGCGATGATAAATTTTCTGTCTGGTAAAAGTCGTCAACGGTTGTGATATTATGAAAGAGGATAAAATTTTCTATAAGACGATGTATGGTACTTTTTACAGCATTTCTTGATTCTTAATCGAATTTTTACCGGCTTAACTTTTCATGAGCACGAAATTATGATTGAAAACGTTTTTTTAGGATTGTGAGAGTAATTTTTTAGGCAGCATGATGAATGATGCCTCAAAAGATGCGTTTTTGAAATACGGATCGGGTAAAATCGTTCAACATTGTTTACAATGTTGCCCGCTGCGTACTTGAAGGCGCCCGCGTACCATAAGGAGCCTTTCCCTTAATTGCCGCGATGAATTCACATGTTTAAATGGCGCAGCGAAAATGCTCAGAATGTATCTACCTAATTAATATTACTGTCAAACATGACTGGAGATCTGGGCCTGAGCTCGATCGATGTTACGGGACCAGTAAAATATCCCTTCAACCAATAAGATGAACCATTCTTAAAAAATGCCTGCCCTTACAATACTTATAGGTATTCTACAGGATTATACCAGAATGCGCTTTAAAAACAGACTAATCGATATCTACTTAAGTAAGAAAAGATTAATGCGGATAAAAGATATGTGTATACTTACAACAACCAAAAGCAGGTAGACCATTGTTTTCGGTTTCATTTTTAGAACCTGGATTCGATTATTCGACTGCAAAATTCAGCAACAAAATCACAACAGTGCTCGTATTCAAGTGTGCATCTGATATGCATTCTTATGCTTATATACCTACTAATACTGTCCATTAATTAGTGTATTTTGCATTTATTCAAACTAAAACATTTACGCCATTACTGTCGTTCCGATTTGTGAAAATACAACTGAGCAAACATATTTCCTGTACTCTAAACTCAATTAAATGTTCTCAATGATTTAGATGATTTTGACAGTAAGCCCATTAAGTATTACAATAATGCGTCATAGTGGTAGGTATAGGAAAATTTTAATGAATTATTATTACTAGGTAACTTCTGGTCTCCAATAGTGTAGAGGGTACTACACACTGAGAAAGAACTTTTTGTTTCCAATTCGGGGCACTGTTGAGGATAGGGCGTCTCCATTTACCATTTCCGTAATAATTGCTGATGAATCAGAAAGGAGGGGAATTCAGACCGAGTAACTTTCTTATTACTGACAATTGACGAGCCTCTGGATAAGCGAAAGAAGTAAATCGTACTATCCCTACTTTTTGACGGCAAACGTGGCCCCGAAGAAGAATATTAGGCCACGCCTCCCCGTACATTTTAAATGGACGGGGTCAATAAACTCTCCATTTTTGTCCTTTTGTGGTCCATTCGTCTCAATGAATATTCTGCATTTGTCAGTGGTTGGATAGAATTCTTGGAAGCGTTGGAATGTAGTTAGAGAAAAGAATAAAGCTGAACGACCAAAATATTCAAGGAAGGCTGCTGGTATAAGAACCTATTTTGAGAAATTTGAATCAGTCCTTTTAGCTGTATTCTGGACAGCAGTGCTTGAACAGTTTGAGAAACACCAACATTGAGCTGCAAGCAACGATCACAAATTTGAAAAATATCGTTGATCTCTACAATTCTTTGGTCGATTTTGTGTCTCAATTCAGAACAGATGAGAAATTCCAAGAATTCATAGACAAGGCCAAACAAATGAAAGGAGGAGATTCAGAAAAATATGAATATTATTTGAAACGTATACTCCGGTATATCATCCCTAGCATGTTATGATGAAACCAGAGAAAATCAAGTCATTTTTACTACAGAAAAACAGAAATTCCAAGTTGAAGTTTATTTTGCTGCACTTGATAATGCATTGTTAAAACTGCAAAGTAGATGTTCTAGATATACTGAAAGTTTTGAGAAATTTAATTTCCTGTTGAATATAGATGATGATTCAATTAATAACAATAAAAATTTGCAAAAATTTTACGGCGGTGATATTGAGGAGAGATATATTTAGCGGATGAATGTTTGTATTTCAAAAGTTACATTCGGGCAACAAAAGAAAATAGACACTCAATATGAATTTACTTGAAGTTTCGTGATCAGAATCTGGAAGATGTTTTTCCAAATGAAAACATTGCTTTAAGTTTTTTTGTTGTTGTTATGACGGTCACAAATTGTTGAGTCAAACGGTCTTTTTCGTGTCGTAAAAAAAATCAAGCGCTATCTATACGTTCATCTAGTGGTAAAGATGGCACTTCTTTGCATTACTACGGCTGAATTAGTTGATGCAATTAATTCTGAAAATGTAATTGACTAATTCGCTATTCTTAAAAGGCGCAAGAAATTGTTCTAATTTTCAAATATTAATAAATATTAAACCTAATCGTTATTTTATTTTTATGATTTATCCATTAATATTATTTCTTTTTTACATATAATTATATCATACATCACATAGAATAACAATAAAAATGGAACTTGAGAAATGACATTAAATTTGATTTTTGGTATAGAAACCAATGAATAGGTATTACCAAATACCGCAGGAAGCCTATTTCAAGGTAGCGTGACATAAGAGTGATAAAGGGGGTAAAAGGGACAGCCAAAATATTGAAGAAGAAAGAAAATGTATCCAAAGCTTTAAAAATCACGCTTCAGAAGGAAAAAAATATCAAATTATGTGGACTACCGCTCCCACACTCCTGCTAACTTGAGGGTGGCAGATCTACTTCAGTTTGTAGACGGCGATTGCCCGGTTAACGGCAAATTCCTAGTTCGAGGCGCGGGAGAATGCCCATATTGGCTGGCGGGACTTGGCTTACTGCCCTGTACCCCGACTGCTCCAACCTGCACAACTGCTGCTACCTACAACAAATCAACCAAAATGCGTCAATTAATACTGTATGTTGATTTTTAAATTAAAAATGAACATGACCTTGTAAAGTTGATTATTATTTCACTAAATTGCTTATAGTGGATTCGGGAACGAATTAACGCTCGACAATAAAAGTCAGCATCTTATTCGTTTTTCACTAATGATAATATCATGCTGTACCCTAGTACTACAAATCGCAACACCATGATTATAAAAGTACTAAAAGTGTGAACTAATAATTTCTGTAACAGAAAATCCGCATTACCAGGAGCGTAACGAAGTGAACAGCAAAGGGAAGGCAAACCCGTAACCCAAAAATTTGACACTGGAGGACACTATTTTTATTATTTCTTTCTTTCTGAAATCATGAAAAAATGAAGTGGAGCGAGAACCAACATCACAGATAGGGGCGACGTGTGACGGGTGACACCCTCGCCCCACGAATCATTGAAGTCGGAATTTTTTGGCAAATTCGACTGAGTAGTCGGTATTTTGGTTTATTAGTTAGTTGATAAAACAAAAAATAATTTTTAATTCGTTGATTTTGTTTTCTATTCACTTGGATCAATACAATTTTCCCAAGTCGGCATTCCCGAAATCAGAGACAGATAAAATCTGAATATGGTAGAACAAATTTTTGCTGCGATTCGGTGTTTTCTGTAAAATTTTCGGTCGCTTCCAGTCAATTTCGTCGTCATACAAATATGCTTAAAATTAATTGACAAAAGGAACTCGCTTATTTATTTTAATGTTTTTTTGTTGCTAGCACGTGAAATTTAATCTTGCGTTTTCAACCTATTTCCACCTACCATTCATCCTCCCAGACAGTGCTTGCAACGCCCTTTATCTTAGAAATGTTCCACTTCTTTAAAATACCTACAACGTGGCCAAAGACCAAAACTAGTGGGGGAAAGGCTCGGTATACGACGCACTTGGTGCTTAAGAAATTCTAGCGCCTCTCGTAAATATCCGAATCAGCGGGATGAAATTTCAATGGGTTGTTACTCCATATATTCCACGTCTTCCAAAGTTTGGATCAAAACTTTTCAATTTGTAAAAGCTGAAGTAGAAAGTGTCAAAATCGAACTTTCTACAGAATAGTATCCTGAAAGTACGTAGACGGTCCCCTAATGGTACCCACCCTATAAACTGAATAAAAAAACAGCCACGAATGCGATTCTCGATACTTGTTCCAAGTAAGCTTTTGCTTGATTCTTCAATAAATGCCAACTTTTTACTAACTGGAACCAGTGGCATAGCTAGGATTTTCCGGAAGGGAGGAGGGACAAAATAAGATTTTCAAGGGAGAGGAAGTCGAAAATTGAGGTATTTTTTTTAAATCGCCAATGTTAGAGGATTATGTAAAAATATTAGAAGGTACGTGCCCCCTTCCCCCCGACGCTACCCCACTGATTGGACCTGGTTTAGAGCAAGCCATTTTGTAAGGAACCAAAAATATCATTAGGTGCGTACTCCAGGAACCCCTGTTTTTGAAAAAAGTCATAATTTTTTTAAAACACAAAAGTTTTGCGATGAAAAATTTTTTGGCTGGTAAAAGTCGTCAACGGTTGTGATATTATGAAAGAGGATAAAATTTTCTATAAGACGATGTATGGTACTGATTTTTTACAGCATTTCTTGTTTCTTAATCGAATTTTTACCGGCTTAACTTTTCATGGGCACGAAATTATGATTGAAAACGTTTTTTTAGGATTGCGAGAGTAATTTTTTAGGCAGCATGATGAATGATGCCTCAAAAGATGCGTCTTTGAAATACGGATCGGGTAAAATCGTTCAACATTCTTTACAGTGTTGCCCGCTGCGTACTTAAAGGCGCCCGCGTACCATAAGGAACCTTTCCCCTAATTACCGCCATGAAATCACATGTTTAAAGGGCGGAGCGAAAATGCTCAGAATGTACCTACCTAATTAATATTACTGTTAAACATGACTGGAGGTCTGGGCCTTAGTTCGATCGATGTTACGGGACCAGTAATATATCCCTTCAACCAGTAAGATGAACCATTGCTAAAGAATGGTTGCCCTTGCAGTACTTAGATATTCTACAGGATTATACCAGAATGCACTTTAAAAATAGACTAATCGATACCAACTTGAGTAAGAAAAGATTAATGCGGATAAAAAATATGTGTATACTTACAACAACCAAAAGCAGGTAGACCATTGTTTTCGGTTTCATTTTTAGAACCTGGATTCGATTATTCGACTGCAAAATTCAGCTACAAAATCAAACCAGTGCTCGTATTCAAGTGTGCATCTGACATGCATTCTTATGCTTATATACCTACTAATACTGTCCATTAATTATTGTATTTTACATTTATTCAAATTGAAACATTTACGCAATTACTGTCGTTCCGATTTATGAAAATACAACTGAGCAAACATATTTCCTGTACTCTAAACTCAATTAAATGTTCACAATGATTTAGATGATTTTGACTCTAAGACCATTAAGTATTACAATAATGCGTCATAGTGGTAGGTAGAGGAAAATTAATGCATTATTACTAGGTAACTTCTGGTCTCCAATTGTGTGGAGAGTACTACACACTGAGAAAGAACTTTTTTTTTCAATTTGGGGCACTGTGAGGATAGGGCGTTTCCATTTTCCATTTCCGTGATAGCTGCTGATGAATCAGAAAGGAGGGGAATTCTGACCAAGTAACTTTCTTATTCCTGACAATTGACGAGCCTCTGGATAAGCAAAAGGAGTAAATTGTACCATCCCTACTTTTTGACGGCAAACCTGGCTCCGAAGAAGACGATTATTAGGCCACATCTCCCTGTACATTTTAAATGGACGGGGTCAATAAACTCTCCATTTTTGTCTTTTTGTGGTCCATTCGTCACAATGAATATTCTGCATTTGTCAGTGGTTGGAAAGAATTCTTGGAAACGTTGGAATGTAGGTAGAGAAAAGAATAAAGCTGAGCCACCAAAATGTTCAAGGAAAGCTGCTGGTTTAAGAACATATTTTGAGAAATTTGAATCAGCCCTTTTAGCTGTATTGTGGACAGCAGGGCTTGAACAGTTTGAGAAAACCAATATTCAGCAGCAAGCAACGATCACATGAAAAATATCGTTAATCATTACAATTCTTTAGTCGAAGATGAGAAATTCCAAGAATTCATAGATAAGGCAAAACAAATGAAAGGAATGGTCTTTTTCGGGTCTTAGAAAGAATCAAGCATTATCTACGCTCAACTATGGGGGAAGGGCGTCTAAATGCATTGGCACTTCTTTGCATTAAGTCTGAATTAGTTGACGCAATTAATTCTGAAGATGTAATTCGCAATTCTTAACAGTCGTGAGAAAATGTTCTAATTTTCAAATATTAAACCTAATCATTATTTTATTTTTATGATTTATGCTATTTCTTTTTTACATATAATTATATCATACATCACATAGAATAACAATAAAAATGGAACTTGAGAAATGACAATAAATTCGATTTTTGGTATCGAAACCAATGAATAGGTATTACCCACTACCGCAGGAAGCCTATTTCAAGGTAGCTTGACATAAGAGTGATAAAGGGAGTAAAAGGGACAGCCAAAATATTGAAGAAGAAAGAAAATGTATCCAAAGCCTTAAAAATCACTTTTCCGAAGGAAAAAAATGTCAAATGGTGTGGACTACCGCTCCCACACTCCTGCTAACTTGAGGGCGGCAGATCTACTTCAGTTTGTAGATGGCGATTGCCCGGTTGACGGCGAATTAGGTGTGGGCGAATAAGGTGAAGGCGGATGCCCTTCTTGGCCGGCGGGCCTTGGCTTACTACCCGCTATTCCGTCTGCTACAACCTGCACAACTGCTACTACCTACAACAAATCAACCAAAATGCATCAGTTAATATGTATGTTGATTTTTAAATTAAAAATGAACATGGCATTGTAAAGTTAATTATTATTTCACTAATTATTGATTATAGAGGATTCGGGAACGAATTAACGCTTGGCAGTAAAAGTCAGCATTTTATTCGTTTTTCACTATAATAATATCATTTTGTACCCCAGTAATACAAATCGCAACACTATGATCAATAAAAGCACAAAAAGTGTAAACTAATAATTTCTGTAACAGAAAATACGCATTACCAGGAGCCTAACGAAGTGAACAGCAAAGGGAAGGCAAACCCGTAACCGAAAAATTTGACAATGGGGGACATTATTGTGATTTTTTTTTTCTGAATTCATGATAAAATGATGTGGAGCAAGAACATCACAGACAGGTGGCACCCCCGCCCCACGAATCACCGAAGTCGGAATTTTTTGGCAAATTCGATTGAGTAGTCGGTATTTTGGATTATTAGTTAGTTGATGAACAAAAAATAATCTTTAATTTGTTAATGTTTTTCTGTTTACTTGGATCAATACAATTTTCCCACGTCGGCATTCCGATACCAGACAGGTGCAATCTGAAAAAGGTAGAACAATATTTCCTGCGAGTCGGCGTTTTCCGGAAAATCTTCGTTCGCTTTCAGTCAATTTCGTCGTGATGCTTAAAATTAATTGAAGATACGGTTTCCAAACTGCCCTTAGTCCAGAAAAATCAAAATTTGGTTTTCAACGCCACCTAGTGGCCAATGCGAGCACTACAAAAGTAACTTCATAGAATCTCGATAGTCGATACCTCGTCCGGTGGTCGAATTACACGCATTCAAAAAGCAGCGGTAAGCTGACAGGAAGAAAGGGACCTACATGTATTACGTCCAGTGCCAAACTGCCCTTTGTCCACGACTTTCGACCACTTTTCCTTCAATAATTCTAGATAGGCTGCATTCTCATTTTTGTGCGTTTTTGGTAGTACGGTAGAGGATTCAGGCTACTCAGTTGTACCATTTACATAAGTTTTAAATGAACTCGTACAGTGTCCCACAGTTTGTATCGATTTCCCAAAAAAATAATTTTTGGACTAAGGGCAGTTTGGAAACCGTATCTTCAATTGGCAAAAGGAACTCGTTTATTATTATCATTTTTTTTTTTGCTGGCACGTGAAATTTAATCTTGCGTTTTCAACCTATTGCCACCTACCATTCATCCTCCCGGACAGGGCTTGCGACGCCCTTTATCATAGAAATGTTCCACTTATTTAATACCTATAGCGTGGCCAAAGACCGAAACTATAGTAATTGCCACGATGGATTCACATGTTTAAAGGGCGGAGCGAAAATGCTCAAAATATATCTACCTAAGTAATATTACTGTCAAACATGACTTAGGAGATCTGTAGTGGCGTGCGGTGACTTTTTCTAGGAGGTAAGTGATAAGCGTAAAGGTGATGTAAAAATCAGAATAAAAGTATGAAACATGCTACTACAAAACGGCATTGATGAAATTAAGTATTCAATCTGTTGTATCCCCGTGTAGGGTCATTCCATAATATGCATTTATTCTTTTCTGTGACGAACAATGGACACAGGGACGTATCACCGAGGAGTTTTTCCTGAGAGAGGAGGGGACAGAAATTGTGAAAGTCCCAACTGGCTCAACTCAAAATTGCCAAGTATTTAAACAAAAAAAAAACCTTTTGACTTGCTGAATTTTTCTCAACTGACTCAACTGAAAATTCCCAAACATCACAGCAGAAACAAACCTTTGACTTGCTGGATTTTTCCAATTTCGCAACTCAATTCCGAAGTATCAGAGCAAAAAAAAAAAGCTTTTGACTTGGATTTTCCCAACTCAGCCTGATTGAAATTGTAAATCTTACGGGGGGGGGAGTCCCCCCCCATCGGTATGTTCCTGAATAGACATGACCAACAACACAATTTTCCACCATCTTTATAACCAGTTAACCACAAAGTGTTTTCATATTGCGATACGTAGCAATATCTAGTAAAACTCGAACCACCTCTCTTTTGCTCAGTTTTTAAAAATAGTAATTCTGGTTTAGGCTTTCCACCATTAATAATTTCTAATTGTTCATTAAGAGTAAGTCGCGAAATGGTTTTCCAATAAGAACTCAAATACGCATTTTGTGGTCAAAGAAACACAGAGCATTCAAACATAACGGGTTGACTAGTAGAAGAACATAATGCCGTTTCACTGTCAACTTTGACGTTTGTGTGTAGCCAAGCTGAGCCGGAAGCGCTTCCAGAACGCAACCAAACGCACAGGTTTTGTTGCGTTGAACATGATAGTGTGTTTTGTGTCGGTAATTAACACGGAGGTGCTGGAGCATAAGTCGTGCAGTATGGAAAAGAAGTGTTAGACCCGACGCATACCTCGCTGACCTATGCGAATATACATGTACAAGGATTGTCAAATGCCAAACAGTATACATCTCCCGTGCATTTATCATATACTTAAGGGTAGGCTTGTAAGCGTCACAATACAGTCGCTATTTTGCCCAATGTTTCATTATCTTTTATTTGTTACAAGTTAAAGTTGATATTGTATGCATAAAAACTTATTTTCTTGGAAAATTTCAGGGTAAGCGGTGCTTACCTTACTTGCCTGGAATGCACACCACTGGAGATCTGGGCCTTAATTCGATCAATCTTACGGGACCAGTCAAATATCCCTTCAGCAAATAAGATGAACTATTGCTAAAGAATGGTTGCCCTTGCAGTACTTAGATATTCTACAGCATGATACCAGAATGCGTTTTAAAAACATACTAAGCGATATCTACTTGAGTAAGAAAAGATTAATGCGGATGAAAAATATGTGTATACTTACGACAACCAAAAACAGGTAGACCATTGTTTTCGGTTTCATTTTTAGAACCTGGATTCGATTATTCGACTGCAAAATTCAGCAACAAAATCAAACCAGTGTTCGTATTCAAGTGTGCATCTGACAGGCATTCTTATGCTTATATACCTACTAATACTGTCCATTAATTATTGTATTTTGTATTTATTCAAATTAAAACATTTACGCCAGTACTGTCGATCCGATTTATGAAAATACAACTGAGCAAACACATTTCCTGTATTCTAAACTCCATAAAATGTTCTCGATGATTTAGATGATTTAGATGATTTTGGCACTAACACCAATAAGTATTACAATAATACGTCATAGTGGTAGGTAGAGCAAAATTAATGCATTATTACTAGGTAACTTCTGATCTCCAATTGTGTAGAGGATATCATCAATTATATGAAATGTACCCCCTCCCTTCCCATGTAATGACCAAAAGTATAAGGGGGCCGAAATGAATTAGAGCTCCCAACTTAGCTGATTTCGTCAAATTTGGTTCGAATGAAATGTACCCGAAATGTACCGAAATATACCACCAATTATCTTAAATGTACCCCCTTTATCGCCGCAGGGGGGAGGATTAAATATGGTAGGGCTGTGGTAATATTAGCCCCCCCCCCCATTCGTTTCACTTTCACCGAATTTGTGCAGAATGAAATGTACCCGAAATGTACCACCAATTATATAAAATGTACTCCCTTCATCGCCGCAGGGAGAGGATGAAATTCGGTGTAACTGAAAAACGGAAGGTGTTATTTTACTATACCGTGTTAGTGTCGGAAATTGATATTTGTTGCTATAGCCTGCGATATGGATAATTGTTGCAGATTCTACTTTCCTTCAACGCAAAACATTCACTCCTAACTACGTAATATTATTCCTTCATGATGCTAAAAAGCGCATTTGAGAAATACATACCATCAATATTTTAATGAGGCGCTAACTAATGACGGAAAGGGAGGCACACTTCAATAAAAAGTTAGGTGTTTGTAAATAATTTTCAATCCAACTGTTGTTCCTTGAGAGTTACAGAACCATTTCAGGATTTATTTTAATAGTATCCGATCTAAATAATGGGAGTATATATTTCACATAGTTTTCTGTAAACAGTAAAACCGCACGAGAAACAGACAGCAAATTTTACAGCTGATTACAGAATTTAGGCGTTCTTTCGTTTACTACGAGATGATTACTGAATTAGAAGCAATTGATCGGCAAAACTTGGAAACATCTCAAATGAGTGCAATGAGTGATAAGGTCATGCGGTACTTTTTCTTGAGTAATAGAGTGTCGGTTTTAGTATAGTGGTCTCCGAAATATAAACTCATCCAACGTGAACATTCATTCATACGGGACTTATTTCGTACAAAATGCAGATAAGTAGGTATACTTACATCATCATATTCTAATGAAGTACCCACAGAATTATATTCCGAACCAAATTTGACGAAATGGGGCAAGTTGGGGGCTCTAATTCATTTCGGCCCCCTTATACTTTTGGCCATTACATGGGAAAGGAGGGGGTACATTTTATATAATTGATGGTACATTTCGGTTACATTTCATTAGAACCAAATTTGACGAAATCAGCTAAAGTTGGGAACTCTAATTTATTTCGGCCACCTTATACTTTTGGTCATTACATGGGAAGGGAGGGGGGTACATTTTATATAATTGATGGTACATTTCGGTACATGTCGGGTACATTTCATTCTGCACAAATTCGGTGAAAGTGGAACAAATGGGGGGGGGGGCTAACGTTACCACAGCCCCACCATATTCAATCCTCCCCCCTGCAGCGATAAAGGGGGTACATTTCAGATAATTGGTGGTACATTTCGGTACATTTCGGGTACATTTCATTCGAACCAAATTTGACGAAATCAGACAAATTGGGGGCTCCCGTTACTCTGGCCCCACCAAAGTACTTTTGTTCCCCCTTCGCAAGGGGAGGAGGTACATTTTGTAATATTAGCGGTACATTTGGGTATTCTTCGGGTACATTTCCCTTAACCCAATTCGGGTCTAAAATCAAATTTGGGGGGGGGGCAGGATAATGGACCCCGTTTTCACGTTATGGAGACACTCAACTTTGAAGACTTACAGCAGTTTGAGAAAATTCTTTAGAATCTTTTCGACAACACCATGCGAAAGAGCGGCCGCAAATTAGTCAAAAACAGTTATTATCACAAAAATGATTTTTTTTTTGCGCACAGGTCCCTTTTTCTTCCTGGTAGGTCATATAATTCAGAAAGGGAGAAAACCAATTTCAAGAAGGAAGAATTCGAAAATGTTTAAAATAAAGACCGCGTCAATATTCCCAAATAGGTACCCGAAGTGTATCAATAACGTTCTCATGAACAAAATTTTCCGTAGAATTGCAGGGGATATTCTGATGAAACTTGACGTATGTATTTCTACTGCGTAGAAATCAGTAATTAAAATAAGCCAGTGTCTTGATTCACCTACGTATGCTATGTGCATTGTTGTCCTTACATTTTACTCATACAGCCCATTAAATATTGTGTCGATTATATATACTTAGTTCGAGAAATTGTCGTAATCTTTTTAAACACATTTATCAATGAAACAACTGGGCAGTCCGTAGCCGATGTTGAGGTGGTTTGAAGAGAGAGGGAAAAGGGTAAATCCTTCTCACTTCAAAATATAATTTTTTCACAGATATCCGTCGAAAAATTGAAAAAATTTTTCTCGCTTCAATCACCGGATATTACCTTTTGATGATATTTACAGGATTTAACTTGACTGAGTACGGACTGCAAATTTAATTAGTCTCTTTAGTTTTAGTAGGTAATTGTTGTAAATTAATTCAGTGGTCATCGGTGAATATTAGATGTTTTCTGTGATTTATGAAAATTTTGCATTCGGATATTATATGGCTGGTCGTGTGCCCTCACGTCTGTGATGCGATGCTTGAAAGGGTGGATTCCAATTCTCAGGTGCAGTGTTGCGAGGGTCAATTTAGCAGGCGTGCATCAATCACCATGTATGTATACCTCACCCTTTGGATATGACTGATCATGTGATCATGCACAGGCGGCTGCACTGCGATGAGGCGGGTGATGTCTGGCATGCCAGAATGTAATCATAGATGCGGCTCGAGAGTAACCTAGAAATATGAAAAATGAAATGAACGGCTACTGATTTTAGTAGGTCACAACCCCGTATGGCCACATTAGGATAGAGATTTCAGTTAAAATAACATCGTTAATAAATTTAGCAACCCCAAAGAAAACTCAAGATATAAATAAAACTACGTTTGCATAATAGTTATGAATATTTAGAAGAGATAATAATTATGTATAATAATCGAACTACCGCATGTGAAATACATATATGCAGCTCCATTTTAAACTTCGCTCGCGGTGGGTCATAGAAAAATGTTAATATTTTTCAACGAAATTTCGCATACTTATACTTCACTCCCAAACTAACTTCTTATTCCTGTCCGACCTCCGAATTCAATTTTTTCTTTGTCATTTTCGTTCCACTCTTCTACACATGTCGGCAGAAAATTCTTTCCTCACCCGCAGTTTATCACTCTCCAAATTCTATTTACATGGAACTGGGCTCGGGTTTCGATAAAATACCTAGAATAGAATCTCTATCATTTCAAAGAAATTTAATGTGAACTTTTCGCGATTACCCGGTGCCGCACATTTCTGCTCAGTGGCGTGCATTCCCACAGCTTATCATGAAAAATCCCGAGAAAATATTAAGTTATAATATTATATTACATCAACTTGTGAATTTGTAACAGATAAAAGATAATATGAAACATTGGGCAAAGAAGCGATCGTATTGCCGCTTATCATTTATTACATTCATAAATTCACGTTGAACAAATAGCGCCGTCTTGTTGTCGCTGGTTGAGGAGACAGACAGTTGAAACAGAAGCGTTCACTGTTCGGGAAAGCTCGTACGTACTTGTATGTATTCGTATCAAGCAGCAATCAGAATATCGCTTATTTTTCCTATTGCACACAAACTTATACACGACTTAAGCTCCGCCTCCGTGTTAATGACCAACACAAAAACACACTAGCATGTTTAACGCAACGAAAACTGTACATTCGGTAAGCGATTTTAATATCGCTTATGGCTAGTTGAACGTCGAAATTGGCAGCGAAAAGTCCGTGATTAATGTTTTACTAGTCAAATTGTTTATGTTTAAATGCTCCGATCCCCCCCCCCCCCTACAAAATGCGTATTTGGGATCTCATTGAAAAACCTTTTTTGCGATTTACTTTTAATGAACAATTAGAATTTATTAATGGTGGTAAGCTGAAACCCGAATTACTGTTTTTGAAAACTCAGCAAAAGAAAGGTGGTTCGATTCTTACTAGACATTTCCACGCATTGCAATATGAAAACATTTTGTGATTAACCGGTTGTGAAGATAGTGGAAAACTGTTTTCTTGGCCATGTCTATTCAGGGACGTACCGATAGGGGGCAACTCTCACAATTTTTTTGTCTCCCCCCTCCCTCCAGGAAGAACTCTTCCGTACGTCCCTATGTCTATTATTCGTCACAGAAAATAATAATTGCATATGGAATGACCCTACACAGGGATACGACAACTTGAATAATTTGATCAATGCCGTTTTGTAGTAGCAATGTTTCATAATTTTATTCCAGTTCTTACTTCACCTCTACGCGTAGCGCTTACCTCTTCGAAAAACTCACCGCACGCCACTGTTTCTGCTCCAGTCTTAACCCATGAACCACCAATTTTTATAAGATTCTATGGGGTATCAATTTTGACTTCAGTTTTTTTTCGAATTACATCACCTCTCACTTTACACTCAACGAACAAACAGCTCTCAGGGTTTCAAATGATTTTTTTTTTCTTTGCTATTTGTAAAGAATCAGTTCTACATCATGAAAGTGAAATTTGTAATGAAAACCACATGTAGACTAATAAATTTGTTAGAAACAACAGAGCGCAAATAAAATCTGTACTTATTTAAATATGTTCGTCATTTAATCTTCGCTAATTAGTTTAATCAAATGGTACACGTTTATGGTAACTTTGTCATCGATGACTTTCACGCTCTCGAAGTACAACTTTGACACATGAATCCAAAAGATTTATCTACGACAGTTGTGCTGAATTTGCGTGAGTAATCAATGGCTCCCAAATATGATACAGGATAGATCACACGCCAAGTCATGACAGGCACAATTTAGGTGAAATAATGCCAGATCTACAAAATATGTTGTGGTGGATCTGTATAATAGTGGCAAATCTCTGCGATGTTGACTAAATTGAGACTTGAATGAAAAAAATAAGAAATATAATGAAGGGATTCTTTTGGGTTTAACGTATTAGTCGAGTAACTCAAAAAACTGCCCTTTCCTCTTTATTCAGGGACAGAAGAATACCCCTGTATGCCTCTCTCAATTATACCATAGTTTCTACATGACCTATTTTGACAAATGTCTGGCAGTTTCATTCCTCTGAGAGCTTAAGCCCATAGAAAATCAGGTTAAAAATCTTTGGAGTATGTTAGTACCTATTATCTGAAATTTTTAGAGGTTGGATCACTCAGATAAAACCAGAATCCACGTTTTTCATTTTATCCCAGCGCTCATGAAAATTTCAAGGGAATTTGATCTAAGTGTCAAGTGAGATACGCCGTACAAAAGGGATCTAAATCCAGAAGTATTACATTGATTTTAAAGGTCTCTTTTCCCGGATACAAAGTTTAATGCTACCAGGCACGTAACCAGGGGTGTGGAGGCAAAATGAGGAAAAATTTTCCTGACATCCATTGGCTCCTCAATTTTCAAATCCTGCGGTGATCAGAATTGTATTAGGAGAGGTAATTCTGATATTATGGAAATTGTAAAGGGAGTAGATATTTTTTAGGGGAGACAACACCCCTGTTTGCCTCTACTCTCTGATTACCTACGCACTGTATTTATTATAACAATCTTGTACACGTTTCCCTTTCCCACCTGCCTTCAAGTATTACCAACATACTATTCCTATTTGAAAATAGTCGGTACTCCACATAATACAGCGCATCATCATTCGAGGGTGGGGGCAGGCGTCGTGCTCAAATTTGGGAATCCAGAACTGGAAACCTACTGAGGTTTTCAAGTAAATACCTGTTCAAGCAACAAAAAAAAAAAGTTCTCACTTCATTAAATTTGACAAGTTTGCCAACTGCGAATATGACCCGGTGGTGTGGCACTCCCTGTCAGGTCGCAAGGCCCCTATTATTCCTTGTAGCTCACATTTATTTATTATTTATGTATTAATAGCTAAATTGGAATTAGACTTAACCTAATTATGCGCCCAATGTTGGGCATAGGCCTCTCTCAGTCTTGTCCATCCACAGCCCTGTCAAATTCAACCCGGCGGAACAAATTGTTTTGCAAGAATTCTACGATATCGTCTTTTCATCTAATTTTTTATCTGTACCAACTTGTAATTCTGTGTCCACCGGTTATTTACTAACTTTATCACGTGTCCGACCCGGTCCTGTTTCAGACGACGCGTCAAGCACGTCTACTATTAGATTATTTCTAAATCTGCTACTTATTACTTTGTTGCTTATTTCGCCTGCTCTTCTGATTATTAGTTAGTTAGTTAATACTTTTATTAGAGGAAAATAATATTACATGCATTATCGTTCTATTTCTAATTTACACTGAAAATATCCCCGGCTCTTTAAGAGTAAAGGTACACCCCACCCTTTCCCATTCTTCCCTGTTTGTGGCAATTCTTTGATATTTTTTGTGGGGAAATCGATATTTCGTCCCTCCATCTCGCTCCCGGTCCTTTTTTTTTTTGTACGTGAAAATCCAAAATGCAGCCAGATATGCGCATCTGTCGGGGAACTGCCTCGCCCAGCCCCACTTTTGATTCCTAATTTGAACTATTGCGTCTAACATGTTTGGGATTTTCTTTTTTAGTGAAGCAGTGCGAATTCTGTTCGATTTTCTCTTTCCAAGCATAGACCGTAGCATAGAGTTTTGGTTTGATGATATTTTGGTTAGAATTTTTGCTGTTGGTGTCCAAGTTGGGCATCAGTACGTTAGAACTGGCTGCACGCATATATTAAAGATTTCCTCTTTTTGTTTGTACTTGAAATTACCTTTGAGGATATGTCTCAGTGCCCAGTATTATTTCCATGCTAAGTCAATTCGTCTGTTTATTTCTTTCTCCATTTTATTTTCAAACGCGATTAATTGACCTAAGTAATCTATGCTAATTTTTGTTGAGGACGATTCTGTTGACATAATTTTGGTTTTTTTCCGAGTTCATAGTTATCCAGCTGTTTTTCCTGTTGCATTTAGAGACACTATCATTGAATTTAATTCCGAATGCGATTATGATATTAGAATTACATCATCTGCAAATCTTAAGTTTGAGATTCTCTTACCATTTATACTCCGTCCCTTGTTTTCCCACTCTAAGCTGTCGGAAAACCTACTCCAGTGCACAGTTGAAAAGGATAAGCAAGAGGGGGTCCTCTTGCCTGACTCATTTTTTCATTTCGAAGTATGTACCTGGTCTGTCGGTTATAATGCTACCTTTACGATCGGAGTAGATCTCTTCCACTATTTTTATAATTGGAGTTTCCACCCCTTGGTTGCGTAAAACTTTCAGAATAAATTTGTAGTTTACTGAATCAAAGACTTTTTATTATAATCAACGAAAGCGAGGTTAATATTAGTTCCATATTTGTATGTTTTTTCTAAAATTTGGTTTATGGTATGGAGGTAGTCTAGAGTGGAGAAGTTTCGCCGGAATCTAGCTTATTCGGGAGGTTGATGATACTCGAATGTTTTTCTGAGCCTCAACTCTAATAATTTTGAAAAGATTTTAGAAATAGTCGGAGATAAAGTTATACGGCGGCAGTTGTTTATTTTGTGTCTGTTGCCTTTTTTATGAAGTAAAATTATATCAGAGTGCTTCCATTCGGTAGGTATGGAGTTAGAATCCATAATTTTGTTGAAGATGAGCGTTGTTAGTGTTTCTATGAGAATGCGACCCCCGGCCTTTATACGTATGTTCATTTCTATTACCGTCGCACCCTCTGGGGCTTTCTCTTTTTTCAACCTCTTAACTACCATCTCCACTTCAAAGGAAGGCGCCAGGCCCGGACATGATCCTGGATGTCGTGTGGGAGGCAGTTCGTCGAGCGGATCCATCCCTTCTGACCAACGTGTTCAACCGAGCGTTGCAGGAGGGGACATTTCCTAGCCGATGGAAGACGACGCGGTTGGCCCTCATCAAGAAGCCAAGAAAACCAGATGGACAGCCGTCTTCGTACCGGCCTATCTGCCTGCTCGACACCGTAGGCAAGGTGTTCAAAAGGACGTTCATGGAAAGGTTGGAGGCACACCTCGAGAGAGGCGGGGACGATATCGACCAGCCAGTACGGCTTCAGAACCGGACGTTCAACCGTGGACGCCGCACTCAAGCTGAAGAAGATGGCGGAGAAGGCGATGGGCGAGGTGGAGTTCTGTGCGGCAGTCAGTCTCGACATCCGGAACGCCTTCAACTCGATACCGTACACGCGTATAGTGGAGGCGTCGGAGTCGGCACGGGTACCAGGCTACCTCGTACGGATCATCCGGAACTACTTCAGTGATGCTGAATAGAGATGAAATTGGCGGCTGGACCAGTCACGCGGGAGATGACGTGCGGCGTTCCTCAGGGATCGGTCCTTGGACCTACCTTGTAAAACGTCGCCTTCAACAGACGGCTGCGGCTGGCGGTCCCACCAGGCGTGAAACTCATCTGCTATGCCGATGATACGCTCGTGGTGGGCTAAGCCGAGTCAACAGTGGAGGTCACATGGAGAGTAAACCGGGCGTTGGAGATGCTGATTGAGTGGATCGAGTCGGCGGGCTTGTGCTTAGCGGTGCAGAACCCAGAAGCTGTTCTGTTTACGAAGTGCCGCAAGTACGACCAACCCACGTTCCTGCTGAAAGGAGTGAAGATCGGGCCATGTCCAGCGCTGAAGTACCTGGAGCTGTGGTTCGACGGGAAGCTGTCGTTCCGTGAGCACTTCCGAAGGGCGGTGGAGAAAGCTGACCGTGTGGCCGGGCAGCTGTCACGTCTGATGGTGAACCTGGGCGGACCCAAGAAGCAGAGGCGGAAGCTGTACGTGAACGTCGTTATGTCAGTCCTGCTGTATGGAGCCCGGTATTCGCGGACGCCATCCAGATCCCCTACCGAAGATCGGAGATGGAAAGGGTCCACCGGAAAGTCGCGATGAGGTGTGTCAGGGCGTACCGCACCGTTTCGTCGGAGACGGTAGGTGTGCTTGCGCGATTACCGCCGATCGAGCTGAAGGTCGGCGAGATGGTTGAAATCTACAACGCGCAGAAGAAGGCGAGGACACGACAGAAAGCACGGTGGGTGAAGCGTGGCATTCAGCTGACCACGCTCCAGAAATGGAAGGACAGTCTCGCCCATTCTTCCAAAGGCGAATGGACCAGAGGGCTGATTCGTGACATCGACCTGTGGACGGGTAGGAAGCACGGTAATCTGAACTTCTACCTGACCCAGGTCTTAAGCGGTCACGGGTGTTTCAGCACGTACCTGCATCGGATGGGGATAACGCCGAGCGCTGAGTGCACGCACTGCGGACGAGGAGCGGAAGATACACCACGGCACACGCTATTTGAGTGCAAAGCCTGGGAGCAAGAGAGGCATGTGGCGGTACCGATCGATTCCGGTGACGGCGTGATCGACCGTTTTGCGTCGGATACTCTGGTCCCGGAGATGCTGAGGAGCCGAAGCGGATGGAACCGGGTGTCGGCCTTCGTTTCGGCCATCATGCGGAAGAAAATGGAGACAGAGTGGTCGAGAGCTCGCCCGTAGGCAAGGGCTGGAGCGGAGAGTGAAGAGGCAGCGCGTCCGGCTGTGAGGGACCTGAATTTCAGGCGAGCACTCAGGGAGCGTGGATCTCGGTCAGTAGAGAACTCTATGGTGGCCCTTGCAGGACGCGCGCACCGTTCCAGCACGGAGAAATGGGGGCTCGGGCCCGGCCCCAAAACGTTCCCCCCGGCCACTGATGCGATGCTCGAAAGGGTAGTTTCCGAGGCCGGGGTGCGGTGTCATAGGGACCACTTTGGCGTACGTGCATCGCCATACGTCCCACCACACACCATCTCCACTTCAGAGGACAAAAACGGACAGAATTTGGCGAGCTCTTCTGATACCCAGTTTTGATATTTCCATCGCCGTTTGAGTTGTCTCAGCTTATTCAGGTCTCTTCTAGTTACGGACCATTTTGATGAGTTGGGATTATGCAGATGTTAAAAATTTTATTTTTTAGGCTGTTTCGGAATTTTTCCTTGAAGAATTTCTTAGCGACCAGTATTTTGCCCTCGCTAGTGAAACCCATCTGTTTATTTCTTTTTCCATCCGAGATTTTTTAATTTCATAGTTTGTCCGAGATTGGTTATGACTCCAATTATGAAGCTGTAGTAAATGCATGTATTTCCAAATGAAAATTATACAGCCCGTAATACATTTTTGACCATGTGCAGATAAGACAAACATATTCGATCTGATGGTTATTATTTTTTTAATCATTCAGTACAGCTGATAGATCAATGCGGCGACCTGTAGTCCATTTTGTTTGAACACTACTAAGTAAACGGTAAACGGGACCAAGTGGAGTGAAATAGTCGTCTTGGCAAGTTTGGTTTCGCTCATTTTGAAGAGAAAAAATTGATTTTCGCGCAGATATTTATGTGGGTATATTATCTCCCTATTGAATTTTATGTGGGCGCACCCACAGAAGGCGGTGCACATGTATGCAAAATATCAAAAGATCGTATGAATATTCAGCTAGAATTCTTACTTATAAACTTCGACACTTATATCGCAGCACGCAGGAAAATCAGATATTCCTGACACGAGATTGGGGATTTCTCAGCCGAATGCGGTGACTAACGAGAGTGAATCTATAGGGAGTGAATGCTACATTTATCCCGCTAAATTGTTATCCTACTGTGCATCAGTGGGGTTAGATGAGAAAATATGTCGCAGAATCAAGTTCAGTTTCCGCGAAACCCTACAAATCGAATACCCTCACGAAAAAACCATCATTGGTAGGTCTCGGTCTCGTCTGGTAACTCACTAGTGGGTCGGATCGAAAAATTACCTCGTCAAATTTAGCGACCTCGAAAACTTTTAAATCGATTCGTATCTCAAATTTTATTTTATGAGTACTCCCTCCTCTTATTTGGAGTTTCCTCTTACATCTATTATCTCAGACTGTGAAGTCATATTGAAACTGAACCACGGTTAGCCAGTCAAAAAGTTGCGGTATGTGTTTTTAAACTTTAAATACATGGGCCAAATACATAAAATAATTGTTCGTTATAAAAATCAAAACTTCACGAACTTTTCCCGTAAGAAAGGGAAGAGAGCTTGTACTACAGGTCCTACTGATTCGATCGACGTGAAATTTTTCACGATTTTTTTTTTTCGGATTTTATTGGAACCGATTTAGTGGAAGAGGAGGAAATTCCGCAGGTCAAAAAACAACGGCCGTTTTACCCCCGTATAGGCCTGCTACGCCTCTGAAAATATTTTGGTCACCACTAAGAGCAACTCGCAAAAAATTTCCGCTAATACGAAAGTACGTAGATTCAGGGTAATATTTTTCAAATTGAACGTATTTTTCGATGCAGTTGTTCCACCAATTTTCTCATTGTATTTACTCTGGTATTTATCTACCGTATTAGTCATCGTTGATTTTTCATCGCCGCTGCGATATTACGCGAATAAAAAAATAATTAATAGCATTCGACAACGTAGAATATAATTAAAAATCCAGCACCTATGTCAACAATATGTTCGTTACATCCTAGGTGGCTGCAATCCAACTCGCTGCATACATTGACTAAGCCACTCGACTCTGGGCCTATACAATGTAGAAAATACATGGACGAATGTAAAAATACTTGATATCTCGTGAATGTTTTCTGTCTGAGATATCTTACAAATTCATCTTATTAATAGACGGGGCTGACGAACAACTCGCGTGTATTTGTTATTTATACGCTTATTTTGAAATCGCTATCACGCCAGATAAATCTGATCATCACGCTGTCGGATCGTGCTTTCCCCCTCGGACGGCGAAAAACTTTCTATGTTTCGTCGATGGCACTCGACGTCAGAGTCTTCCAGAGGCGGGACATGGACGGGAGGAGGTTGTGTACCGAGTTACCTACGCCTTTGTTTCGGAAAGTTACATGTACTCGCAGCAATTCCGAAATGTGGGATCAAAGTTCAACCATAAAGCTGTACGAGCTTTCGTCACCTACGTGACGTTTACAGACTCGCATTTGGACTCGTCGTCCCAATTAATTCGGAAAAACAAAACGTGTTTTCTCTCTCGAAGGCTGAATTTACAATAACGAAATGCACGTGCCCTAGTGGTTCAGTTAGGAAGAGCGGTTCGGCGGCTCTCTGATCGTACCGTCTTACTGACGCATGTATTTGGGTACATCGAAAATTCTTATAAGTGGCTGGGTTGGAAAAATATTCCTCCGGTTAAAATCCATAGCTCATATTCAAGTTTGTACAATTTGGTGACGATGTGTAGGTTTTTCGAGGTTTGCGAGAGAGAAGTGTCTTGTCTGGACCGGAACGAAGGCATACGAAATTAAAAGAAACAAGAGTGTAGAGAAAAGTGCGTGAATTTATCGATCGATACTATGTACAGATCTCACCGAGAGTACTAAAACTCAAACTGTAACTGACTGTAAAACTAACTGAACTAAACTGATGCCCTGCCTGACTATTGCGCGAAGGAGAAGAAATAAGAAAGTGAGTGGTGAAAGATCACATACTAGAAATACAGGAATGCGGGAGACAAAAGACATTTTTCAGGCGCTCGCATTATGCTACCCAAGAAGTAGCCAGGCAGGACGGTTCACACGAAAATGTACATTGGAGAGGAGATGGTCACTGCAGCCACTTACAAGCATGTTACTATCGGTGCCCAAATGGGAGTCAAGGCGGTGTGGTCATACCACCTTTCACTGAGTGGCTGGCTTCAAAAGCGGAAGGAAGGCAGAAAAAGAAAACATAGGCAGATGGAAAGAAGGAAAGAAAAATAAACTCGTACCCTGCTGAAGACGCCTAAGAAAAGCTGATTTTTTTTTATAAACCGAAATGTTATCGATTAATTGATTGCTCGATTAAATTTAAAAAATCAACTGTTTTTGATTAATCAGTTGTTTTTTATTAGTAAGTTGTTCTTAATTAATCGATTACTTTTGACCAGTCAGTAATTTTTGATACATGTGACCGTCTATGGGATGAAATAAAAAATTAAGAAAAACGTACGTTTTTCGTGAACTTGGTAACACTGATTGTGAAGACCGACTGATTCATACTGAATATCGTGGGATAGTCAGACATGCGAAGTTAATCCAAAAAATTCCACTTCTAACTTCGAACTGCCAAAATTTTTTCATCAGCTTCCTCTTCCCACTTCCTGCTCTAGCCATTTAGCTTCCGACTTCCAAATTCTGACAATGAGAGCCTGAGGTCGAAGTATTCGAACTTCCGACTTCCAAGTTGTAAGTTCCAACTTCTAAATAACTCCACACTCCTCTTTCCAACGTCTCTAACTCTAGTACTCTATTTACAGCATTTTAAAATTTCAGAACGATCCAAACTCAGATACACAGATGGTCAGATTCACATGTTAACGAGATAAGAAAATAAAAAAACGATTTGAATTTCAAAAAAATGCCAAGAAGTTGAATGAGAGGTTGAGCTGGAAATCGTGGGGCCGGCGTCAAATTTATGCCAGTTTGGCGCTAGCACCTTCCCATTTGAAATACATGCAAGCGCCGTTGCCGGAATTTTGGGCCAGTTGGGGCCGGCGTATATTTGGCCCGACTATGGCGCCTGGCGCCAATCGAGCGCCAAGTTTAGATTGGTGCTCAATTTGCGCCAGAACTGAGGTGAATTTGGTGTGTATCTGACGCCGATGCCGGAATTCGGGCTGGCTCCACGATTTCTGGAATCGAATTCCACTTCTAACTTTCGACTTCTAGACCAGTAGCATAACTTTTTTTTTTTTTTTTTTTTTTTTGCATGACCACGGACGGGCCAACACAGAGTTGGGTCAAGAAGTTGCTAAAGACCAAATCAATTTCGTGAATGCGGTCCAGGGCGGAGGGAGTGTTGAAAAATGACATCGACATAGGCGGCGTAACCGAGAGTTTGAGTTTCCGAAGTTAGTAGCCCTGCGCTGAAAAGGTGATCATGGACGTTATCACCTTAAGAATGCATGCAGAGGTGGGTAAGTTCACGAACTTTAAAAATCGTTCACGTTCACGTTCACCTTTTGCTCGTTCACGTTCAGTTCACGTTCACCTACATATAGTAGTTCACATTCACGTTCTTTAGCTGTTTGTGAACGAGTGAACGGCGTTCACATCCTTTCTAATTTTCGTGGTATTCCTTATTTTAGTCTTAATTTCACAACGCGCCCATCCCTGCTAATACGAAAAGTTATTCCTAGACCCAAGTTCCAGCCAGCTGTAAGAAGCTAGTCTATTTTGCAGTTATAAGGACAAAAGTTATCAGAAGATATAGCATTTCTGATGTCTTATGTTATGCTCTTGCCTCAGTTAATCTAAAATATTAAAAATTTTGTAATTCTTTTTTATTCAGTCACTTCAATATTTTGAGGTGAATCACATACACGGAACTAGATAATTATTTCTGGAGGGGGGGGGCTAATTTTGCATGTGGGGGCTCAGCCCCCTGAATCTTTCTTCTCTAGTTCCATCAAGAGGGAATCATCATTTTTTGGCTTTTATTCATGTTCGCCCATAATATTTACCTTACATTACTCTTAGTAGAAATTTTCTACAGCAACACTGCAAATTTTTTTAAAAATTGCGACAGCAAAACTAAACCAAACAAAACAGGTAAAATTACAGTAGGCTAATGCGTGAAGGGGGAAGTATAACACCATTAGAATATTATAATTGGAAACAGGGAAAAATGTGAAGAAAATTCTTCTAATGATTTTCAATAAACAAACCAACCTTCTCATTGGTCCAGTTAACTTATTCCAATATTCACTGCTTGGGACTCACATACCCCTGGCTTTTTCAAGATATTGAGACCCAAGACACTGCTCAGAAAGTGTACGTGCTCAATTGGTTCTTCCAAAAATCATGCGTGGAAGAGGGAACATGGTAAAAAATAATAAAACCATACAAGAACAAGAAGCATAATAACTCTTCACAGAAAACTAAAATCAGATATTTGATATACTAAATTTTTTAAATGATTTAGATTTTCTTATTTTTGAAAATTTAATTTTTTTTCATGGGGGCCCATAAGTGCTTGGGCCTAGGTCGGGATAGCGACCCTCCGGCCTGGGCCAGTCCGCCCCTGCCTTGACGTTTACTGGTACTACACCCTACCAAAAGAGTAAACGTCAACGTCAGTTGCCATATAGCCCCTTGCATCTCACCCTCATTTCTTCAGAAAGGAAAGAAATCTCGTTCACTCGTTCACGTTCGTCAGAAATATCGTTCACGTTTGTCACAAATGTGAACGAGTTCACGAACTGAACGACGTTCACAAGTGAACGTACCCACCTCTGAATGCATGTAACTTGAATTTGCTTTTTTTAGTCAATAAAATGTTTTCTTGCGGCATATAACAGATGAATTTGGAGATTGAGGTCTCTAGTTTTCATTTATGAACTTGAAACGGCTCCATTTTCCATGTGTTAGTTGTTTATAAGCGCATTTCATACCAATGGTAAACTTCCATAAGAAAAACAGTAATTCGAAAATCAACATCTAACTAGAGCGAATAAAGTGCATTAAATTACCGTTCATCATAAACTAGAGACTTCAAGCTTCAATGTGAAAGGTTATATGACTCAAGAAAACCTGTTTTCAGCAATTACAGGAGCTTTAAAGTATACCAATTTTACACATATTCTTATGGGAACATCAACCTTGATCACCTTTTCAGGAGTCGACACTAGCGAACCTGGTCACGGTTTGCAAATACTGTTTTTACCCACTGTATCTACTTATAAAATCGGTATGTGCCCAAAGTTGTACCGAAAGACGGAAGCCTCTCCACCAAGAATTTAACGGTTATCGGTCAGAAAATTTGTTTGTTAAAGTCCAACTTGATAAAAAGGAGAAACTCAAATTTTTTTCTGGCTCCGCTCACAGAATAGGGGGTTTTCTCCTCTAGCAAATTTCCCTTTGATACGTCCCTCGCCACATTTGATTTTGAGAAAACTATCGAGTCGGATCGTTTTGTTTTTTGCTTCCGATTGTACGTGCTAACGAAGTGAAACTTGTCACCACGAGTGATATAAGAATCAGCAACGAATTACCAAATCGTCTGGTGGAGTCATGAAAAGTCTGAAATGAGTCTAACAATCTTGAAAAGTCAGCGGTATAAATCTTACAGAACTCCAAGTATTTCTCTCTTATTTATTCGCTGAATTGCCATCGTAAGAGGAAAAACTGATCCAAGTACTAAGGATGGGGGTGACAGGGATAAGAAGTGTAGGAACTCGTACACATTTTGAACTGCCCCTCCCGGGATTTCTTCCTGAATCCACCATTGCCAAGCATCAACTACGTATTGGATTTTGGAAAAAATATTTGGAGAATTTTTTATTGGTTAATTCATTTTTGGTACTTGTTATTAATGCAAGAATGAGCAAGTAAACGGATTCGCCGACTTCTGTGGGAAAATTCAGTATTTGCTGAAAAATGATAAATTGCATCTGCTGCACAGTGACTATGGTCTTGTGATAGAAACTCTGGTAGCTCGAACCTTGCGACAGGTAACATTAGATATCCTGTCATTGGAGTCTGTATAATTGATGGAAATAGATGCGGTACCTAACCTATATTTTTCTTGTAGGGTGGGGTCACTCCCGTCCACCATAGCGCCGGCCCTGATGGTGATAGCTGTGACGAGCCCGAAATTGTCAACAACGGAATCAGTGGCGGATCCAGGATTACACTCGGGGGGGGGGGGCTAAATGTTGGAGAAAAAAAAAGCAAACAAAATTTTAAGCATGAATGCATGATTGTTGATAAGTGATAATGTTGATTCATTAATAACGCGATATGTATTCACGAACTGTGCTGTATGAGCGCTACTGTCATTAAAAACATCGGTGGCTAAAATAAGTGGAAAAGCGAGTGAAATTTTTTCTTTTGGGGGGGGGGGCTATAGCCCCTTTAGCCCCCCCCCTGAATCCGCCACTTAACGGAATTGCTACCCCCCTACGATACACATTGCCTCATGATTTTCAAAGGTAGTCCAATTCAT
Source organism: Acanthococcus lagerstroemiae (assembly GCA_031841125.1). Lineage (NCBI taxonomy): Eukaryota > Metazoa > Arthropoda > Insecta > Hemiptera > Eriococcidae > Acanthococcus > Acanthococcus lagerstroemiae. Next base: position 32,406,744 of record CM063108.1, on the reverse strand, counting down.
CTGATTCTTTGGTTAGATCTAAGAGTTCAGCGGTATGCTGTGCCGAAGTATCTTTCCCTGTATGCAAGAAAATCGAGGGACAAGATAGCACAGGCACACCCTAGGAAGGCGCTGCTGCCAAGCGAAGGCAGTGAGCGAGAGACGACGACGAACGCGATGAGCCAGCTACCGGTGGCCCTCTCCGTGCTACAGATAAATCAGAACTATTGTAGGATGGCTCAGGATTTGATGTTCGAGCTTGTGGCACAGAGGGGCATCGACGAAATGATAGTGAGCGAGCCCTATCAGTTTGAAGATGTTGTGGAATGGCATACAGACCCTACTGACTTGGTGGCCATTGGTGTGAGTCCTGACTGTCCATTGACTCCGAGTAAGGTAGAGAGAGGCGACTGGTAGTGGGGGAGCAAGGATATACAGCTTTTACTTCTCCCCTAACAGAACGCCGGCAGAATTTTAGGCCTACCTGACTCAGTTGGAAGGGAACACTTCCAGGGGAGGTAAGATGATACTGATCGGCGACTTCAGTGCCAAGTCAGAAGAATGGTACGCCGGTCGCACAGACGTTAAAGGAGCACTGCTGGGCGCGTTTGCGACATACAATCGTCTGGTGCCCATGAACAACAGCGCCGCCCATACCCGCTTCCATCGAGGATATGGGTCGAACACTGATATGACATTTGTCTCAGAATGCCTAGCCAGACTGATACAGGTCTGGGCGGTACTGGAAGAGGAGCTGGGAAGCGATCATAACTACATCACCTTTGCTGTGGCAAGGCAGGTAGTGGTCGCTACTCCAAGGAAGCTTGGAAGATGGGCGACTAGCAAGCTGGGCAAAGACAAACTAGAGGCAGACTTGCTAGTCAGCGGATAGGGCAGAGAATAGGCGGTGAAGAGGTTACACCAAGGAATAATCGCCGCCTGCGATGCCGCAATGCGCCGCCGTGGTCCACCGAGGAAGAAAGAAGAGACATATTGGTGGACCACGGAGATTACCCATCTGAAGTCCGAGGCCAACCAATTGGGCAGAAGATATCAGCGCACATGTGATCGAGAGGAGGCGCGACTGGTGGCCGAGGAATACCAGCGCGCTCGGAGAAGCCTGAAGGCTGCGATCAGACACAGCAAGCTGAGATGCTGGGAAGAGCTGTGCACCCAGGTGGAGGAGAACCCCTTTGGAAAACCATATCGAATATGGATGAAAAAGGTTGGGGGTCCTCCCATAACCGAGCATATATGGAGTCGAGCACTGGTGTACGGATCGTGGACCATCTATTTCTGCAGTACCCAGCACTAGTGGACACACCTCCGGAAGTGGACACCATACCAGCAGCCGAAATCGACGTGGCGGTAGACCAAATGCGAACGAAAGCGAAGAAGATGCCGGGACCAGGTGGGATACCAGGCGGGGTAATTCTGAGATAGGGGGTGTGGTGTCCCTGGACCAATTTGGCGTGCGATCACCGCCATACGTCCCACTACCATCGAGTAGATCTAAGAGGTAAAATGTGAAAGAATTGTACAGAACAACCTCAACACTGTGCATACTTATCCAGGTAAATCGACAATGAGAGCAACCACTGGTTATAGTAGAAAAGAAACAACAATAATTATTTATTGGTATAAAAAGGTATTTACAACAAATTCGAGCTTATGACATCAGTACAAGTAGTCGGTACAATTACGCCCAGCGACGGCCGCGTTATTGGCTCTTTGACTAGAAATTGAGCGGTCGAAGGTAGCTTGGTAGAGAGAAGTTGCAGCGACTGAGACTGCGAAGATGAATGTTTGTTGTGTCGCTTCACATGCTTAGACAGATGATCGGAACGCATGAAACGTCGTGAGCACACCGAGCAACTGAACTTCTTTTCGCCTGTGTGTGTTCGTTTGTGTCTTGAGAGTTCATCCGAACGCGAAAATTTACTATCACAGCCTGGCCACTGGCATGAAAACGGTTTCTCGCCTGAAATGGGAATAACAAATTAGTAAAACAGTAATTAGTAAAGCGGGTAAGATTTAAATCACTTTGTACATCTTTTCCACAAAGTCAGGGTGGCGAATGTCGTGGCCAACAATTTCAATAAATTCTCAACAATGACCGCAAAACACATATCAACACATTCAAATCCGTCAGTGACGGATTTTGAATTAGCAGTTGCAGAAACTACAACTTCTAAAACTATAAGGAAAGAATTTCAGTTACCTACCAGTATGAGTTCGTATATGCGCCTTCAGATGAGACGACTTGAAGTAGTTTTTCCCGCAGTTCGAGTATTTACATTCGAAGATCCGCTTCCGAGTGTCCTGTTGAGGTTTCTGAGGGGCCTGCGTTAATATGATGAAAGACTGGCCGTTGGCATCTGCGGGTGAGGAACTAACAAGCAGTGGCTGCGAGTTGGGGGACAATGGAATGAGCGAAGATGGGGAGCCATTTTGTGAGGCCATTGGAATGAGCGTACCACCGGCAAAGATGACTGTTTTAGGTGACTCTCGCGGTAATACTGGCTTTGGAGCGATTGGTACAGTCTTCATCGATGGCTGAATTTGACTGGTAACCAGTTTTTTCAGTTTCCCTTTATTATCACTCTTGTACTGGCTTCTTGTGACACCATCAGGGCTCAATAGGAACTGAGAACCAGTTTCAGCTGACTTGGAACTTGAGTTATCACAAGAGAGGCGACTTGACAGCGATGACGGGAATTCGGCCTCTGCCAGTCTGTGATATTTCTCTGCTGGAAGGCACTGGGACGATAGCAGATCAGAGTGAAATCGGAAACGAGGATAATTTTGAGCCAGCGGCTTGTAACAAACTGGTTGAGGAGAGGAAAATGCGAACGGTGTTGCACTGACATCAGTCCGGGGTGGTTTTTTGTTGTCAAGAGTAGATAGAGGTTGGTAATTTCGATTGCTGGTGACGGGTTTGTGGAATGCGCTGAAGTTGCCACTGGTGTTGATCGGACACGCGCCAAGCATGTTGATGTTCTCGGAGTCACGGAATGGGGATCTTCGTTTACGCGGGCACAGCGAATTTTCAGCTTGTTTCACTCGCCAGTCGGTATTCCTCGTTTGATTCCAAATGTAATCAGATCTCGGCTTCTCGGTCGAGTAGCTACTAGACTCACAACCAGCCAGCGGTTTACCATAATTATATTTCTGCGCCACGCAGCTCAAATAATTGCTGAATTTCTTATCACGTTCAAAGAGTTGCAAGTCTTGCACTTTCTTCAAATTCAGCTGCTGACGAAAATGAGGCTGGAAGTTGTTGGCGAGGAGGCATAATTTCTCTTTATCGATTGTGTACTCGGTTTTGGGGAGCTGCAGGTTTACGCCAGATTTGGAGTGTTTAGGAGGGGATTCAGTCGGTTTTTGGGGGATGGCGCTCGGAGAAATCGGCTGTGGATCAAGGGATTTAGCTGTAGTAGGAGAAGACGAGCGATTTTCAGCAAACGGCTGTGGGAGACAGACACCTTCTTTGTTTACTTTCATGATTACTGATACGTGATTCGAAGTCTCTTGACTGTCAGTAGGACTCGGTGTACGAGGCGGTGTCGTCAGTAACTGAAACATAAAAGAACATACATATTACTCTCTGGATAAAAGGGTTCACATTTGGATGTGAAGATCCTGAGACTAGCTAACTTTAGGGGGAGAGAAAAAGAAGGTATGATCAGGATATAGGCCTATTTCATCGACTCAATGGGCTATTGCCCTTCTCGCGCCCTTCTCATCCAAGCTAATAACGTGGTATTTCGCCGTAATCTTGAGACTATATAATGCTTGCTACAAGTTCATATTTATTGACAAATCAAAGGTACCAATAATACTGAATCTCACCTTCAAAAGCTCGTTGCTCTGGTGGCAATCTTTCTTCAACAACGATTCGTGATCCTCGCCTTCGGAATCAGAAGGCTGCGGAGTAGGTAGACCAATGTTGTCAGTTTTGAAACAGAAATTGCATTCGTCTAAGACGCATTTCCGTTTTTTCATTGGAACGATGAAATTCTCTTTTTTCTCTTTCATTTCATCGGCAAGACGCGTTTTCACTTTCTCAAGGTCAACGTTCTGGTTTGCCTGTGAACATAAACATAATTTGGTTAACATCACACGCAGTTTATGATTTTAATATAAGAAATACTGAGGAAGCGAAATCAAAGATACTCAGTAAATAGATTTGAATCACCCTTTCCCTCAAAATTAAAAGGATCAAGTCAAAATATTTTTTTTCCTGCCCTAAAATCACTCATCGTCCTCACTGTCAATTCTTGAATTCAGCTTTCTTATTTTATACCAAATATCATTCGTTCTTTAAAATTAGCATTTTCAATGCTTCGTCAATCACCCCCCTCCCCCGACTTCAGCTGGAAATAATCAGCTTTAAGTGAGAAACTTTGAGATAAAATATCCTTTAAAGTATTTATTGCTTGTTGAATTTGTTTACCATACTAAAAATGTTTCCAGTTGAAATAATTTACACTTCATAGTATTTGTAAAAATAATGGCACCTCTCCACGTCTTACCCATAAGTAAAGTCACCTCGATGTAATTTGATGGGAAAGGTTTGAATTTATGGAGCCAGGAAATAGAAATTCGGTTCGATGTTATTCTCTGGCGGCTACAAACGGAGAAATTGGGTTCAGTTAGGTTCAAAGTTTTGAAATTCGGAATAACGAACTATTAAGGAATGCAAGGGACGGGAGAGGGATGAAGTAGTGATCAATACACGGAGAAAACAGATCTGGGAAATATCGCATAAAGCTTCTTAGAAGGACCCATTGTTCTATTTTGAAATTCTTGACGTGGACGACTGGACGTTACAAAAGGTCGAACAGAAATAGTAACCCGGTAATCTTTGATCGAATCAATTAACAGATATCGCGGGAAACAACATCTCACTTATCAGAACCAACAAATTATAAGAGGTCTCACAGAAGAACCATCAGCAATTTATTGTTGTGCACAGGGATCTACTGAAGAGTTTTTCCTGAGGTCGGAGGGGGGAGGGGCAAAAACTGTGAAAGTTCCAACTGACTCAACTCAAAATTTCCAAGTAGCAAAGAAAACAAAACCTTTTGACTTGTTGGATTTTTCCATCTGATTCAACTCGAAATAGAGGGGGTTGCTCGCTCGCAAATTGGCAACATCAGGTGCTTAGTTGGCAAATGGAAAATTCAGCATCCTTTTTGCTGAACAGTTAGAAAATTGTTAAGTTTTTTTGCTTCCGCACTTGGGAAATTTCTGATTCTTAATCGCAAAGAAATGTTTATTCGAACTGGGTTTCTGAGCTAATCATACTTCAGATTATTGTAAGTCATAGGTACATTATAAGGTCCGAATCGTGTATATTCATGATTGGGGAATCAATACAAATCAATGAGTGTATAGTCAGATAACATAGGGGGTACCTGAATTTTCGAAATCTATGCACTTAAACTCGTTACGGTAAGCCCTCTAAATATTGACCAATTTCAAAAAGTTTCAGACACCTTATTTTTAGACCACAGGGAAAATTTCCAGCACACGGCCCGCATTACTTTCCGAGGATCTGTTTTTCTTTTTCAGCCTAGTGACATCCGTCCGAATTTCTTTCCAGAATTTAGGTCATCTCAAATCTACCAAGAGCTCGAACGAAACGTCGTAGAATCGAAAAGCTGGCTTCAAACGTCTGATCGACAGCCGAGATTATTTTTCCCAGAACTAGGACATTTTCAGGAAGCATGTTATTTTTTCGCCCGAAAATTGTGCTGGACTTCCGGACGATCCGACGCATTGGGGACTGAAGAGAGGGGTTGAAAAGGATTGTGAATAACACAACCATTAGGAAAATCACACCCCCAAAAGTCGGGAAATTGCGGTAGCCGGTTGGGAGAATGAAATGGACGGAGATGTTGAAAGTTATTTATATTGGGAAACTTGTTTGAAGATCTCGAACTTTTTTCTACTGGGAAATTTTTTAACATTTTAGTCGGCATTTATCGAAAAACCGGGAAATTCTGGGACTCAGCAGAGAGCAGACCTATAACGAGAAAGAGGAAACCGAGATTCATTCGGGCCCGGAGTTTTCATCCTCTAATCTTATCTTTTACATTGATATTTTTTCACACCGATATTTGTTTAGATCTTCGAGCGCAAAATCGTGATTTTCCCGACTCTTTTGTCCTATGAAAAGAAGAAAGCTGGTTTCAGTACTTAAAAATCTTTTCTGTTTGAGTTTTTTCTCAACAAACTGTAAGAGTCCGTGCTTCAATTCCCAAACTTTATACCCTAAATAAATTCTTTCTTTGTTTCGATGGAAAATAACGGCAGAATTTTTCAAAAGAAATAATCTTGGACGAGGAGGGAGAGTAGATGATATTTGTGCCTAATCTTTTCTAATTTGCTCTCAACCCGAGCCCTGGAATCCGCCCTTTCGAGCATTACCTCAGAGACGTCGGAGAGGCTGCTAAGGCTATATTAGCCCTCATCACGTCTGGCCGAAAAACCGGCCTAGGTTGAAATCTGGCGAGTTGCTCCGTGGGATCGAACCCGGGAGCTCCAGATTCCGAGACCAACGCGTTATCCACTCGGCTAAAAAATGTTTAATTCAATTAATAAAATTTTTTATTAAAATTGATTCAATTTGAATTGGTATAAATCTATGATTAATTCCACAAATTTCTGAACACTGACCATATATTATTCCTGTTTTATTTAATTTAATAATAAAATTGTTTAATTGATTAGGAAGAGAGCATCTATTTTGATATTAATAAATGGAATTGTTCAAGAATGAATTACATCTAAAGAATTTGTAATATACATCCCACTAGAAATATTTCAGATTACAACCGGACTTTGTCAGCTAAATGATTTCAAGTGCCCCCCCCCCTCCTTCCGACAGCCTCACAAAGTAGGATTTATTTGCTAGCTCTATGACAGCGATAAAGGCAGTTCGAGAGGGACCCTTCAGAAATCGCACAATTTGTTTTTTAATGTTTTCTCCCCGAACCTGGATTTCTTCTGAACGGCCCTGTCAGCCGGAAACATTAACATGAACTTCATTTTGCTAGTCGACGAAAATTTGCAGAATTTTGTGTCGAAATTTTTTAAAACTTTCTGACAAAAATACGCCGCTTTCAAGTGAAATGAATACAAACTTCGAGAAGTGTAGACATTTTTCGTGCCTATCTCCTCAAGATGTATTTCGCGCCAGGGCTGACGTATTGATGTCAAAATCTTCGATTAGGCTACGAGGGTGGAGACGCCGAGACGGGGCCGTCTCCTCTTTTTTCTACTTCATTTCAGTATTTGAATCGGTCATTGGCAAAACCACCTGAGTCGCTATTTTTTGAAAATCGTTTCTTTACACCAATCAGTTCTATATGTACCAAAACGCAACCTTCCGCAGCCAAAATAATTGAAGTATAAGCGCTAGAAGGGGATACGATAGACTACATTTGAAAAATACGTATACCAAAAACTGAGATTTTCTCAAGACGGCTGAGAAACGTTTTTCGTGTCTTCTACAAAATTTCAAGAAAGTAACTCGAGTGAATTTACCATTGCCCGATAGTTTTTACAGTTAAGAATATTGCCGTTGAAAGGGTTTGGATACAGCGGGAAGCTAATTTTGTAATCATGGAGCACTTAAAAACACCTTTTCTTGAGAATGGAAAGTACGCAGACATCTTATAGAAAAAGTGATTTTTCTTTTCTGGTAAAAAACCAACGGTTTCGATGATGTTAGTGAGTAGCAGGTGTCTGCTACTAGAGACATGAAAAAGTATTTCCTCTTTCAAATTAATTTATAAAGTTTACAGTTGATCAACATAGGTTTTTGGATGATCGACCTACGTAAGGAAAAATTACATCTTCTCCAGGGAAAAAATTGAATTAAAATTTGAAAAGAAACGTACCTTTTTCACAAACATTGAGTAAGCTTGAAATTTCTTCATTTTAATTTGGCGCGAACGAACACCGCACACGAATTATCACAAACGAACTTATAAAATAGGAAAATGGCTAAAAAAATAATAACAATAGTATAGAAGTTGCTGGTTTTCCAAAAAAAAAAAACGGGAGTTGGATTTGCGGAACAGACAGACACTGCGGAGAACATACGAGCGTAATAATGAATTATGAATCGAAAAGGTACGTAAACCTTTAGCCTCGTGGTACATGTAGCGGGTACGTGAAATACAAGGCGCGGGAATTGCCAGCCAATGGCGGGCGAGGGCTCGTCCGCAGCCAGCCATCGATCACGTGTACACCGGCTGCTGTTCACGTGAACGTCGAATGTTCGGTCTGTGACGTCACATCACGAGTGGTCATGCACGCATACTTGAACTTTACCCTACGTCATCCGCGCTACGATATATTCATCCGACCCGCCGCTGCTTGTGATTAAATGCTAAATAGAAACAAGAACAGCTTAGAAGGTTTCTATTTTTAATTTTCCTAGCAAATAGAAAAGAAAACTCCTCATCGTGACGTCGAAACTGAATCTGGACTTGAAAAATTACACTCGTGCAGATTCGGCTTCGCGAAACGGTGTCACGCGGCATTGGCGCCAGGTAAAAGTACAGATGTTGATTTGTGGGACTTTGTTCTAAAACTTTCCTGGTAGTCACGGGCCCGGCTTGTTTCTTGACCACCATCCGGCGATGGTCCAAACCGCCGGACTGCTTTCTTGAGATGGTTATTGAAGTTATGGAAAGTTTCAAGATACCCGTCTATGTCGCAAGCGTTTTCGGTTCCGTGATCTTGACGAAAAATCTCGTTTTCCAAACGTCGAAGTCTGAACCGGATATTCGTGTACGTGAATGTTTTTACGACTATAGGTAAAGTAAACAATAATGTCGCTGGATGGGTGAAGTGCAGCTCAAAATTACTGACACGAGATAAGGCATGTCAGGATCTTATACATACAACAATTCTACTCAGCGTCCCTCAGAGCCGGCGTCGCTTAACTGCATTCTTCAGCGGCGGCGGGGGGGGGGATTATAAAATATTATGATACATGTACCGCATGAGGTCGTCTCGGCGAAGAGGACTAGCTACAGTAAAGGGGTGTTAGAGTTACACTATGTTTCTCTCATCCTACAAGCAGTGGCGGATCCAGGATTACACTTTGGGGGGGGGGGGGGGCTTAATGTTGGAGAAAAAAAGAGCAAACAAAATTTCAAGCATGAATGCATGATTGTTGATAAGTGATAAGGTTATTCATTGATAACGCGATATGTATTCACGAACTGTGCTGTATGAGCGCTGTCATTAAAAACATCGGTGGCTAAAATAAGTGGAAAAGCGAGTGAAATTTTTTTTTTCGGGGGGGGGGGAGGGCTATAGCCCCTTTAGCCTCCCCCCCCCTGGATCCGCCACAGCCTACAAGGCAGGCTGCTCTCATCTGCTCGCACCACTGTGGTGATGTCATCATCTTCATTTTCATTGGTGCTCGTTGTCATCTTCATGTACACTGATGCTCGTTATTATCATTGGCAGAGGTGAGGTGGTGGAGATGGTGCAGAAGTCGCTTTCAACATCTTTGAAATGGCGGCATCTACATATGTCTGCAGCATCAGCAACTTCAATCTCACCGAATGGACTGGCAGTCAAGCGTCGCTACGTGGGGACAAACTTTTTATATGGACAAAATGACATCAGGGGCGAAACCACAGGTGGTGTGGGGGTTGACCCCCTCACCCCAATAATTTGTAGTCGGCAAATTTTGAAACTGTTCATTTGAATTTTTAATTTTTTTTTTAATGTATGTTTGTTGTTTTGTTTTCTCAATTAAGAAATATTCGATTGAAAAATCGGCAAATTTTTAATTTTTAAAGAATTTTGTCGGCGACTTTTTAGTTTTCAAAAAATATTTGTCGGAAAATTTTTCTTCTCCATCTCCCCAAACTGAAAGTTAAATTTCTTTTCTAAAAATGGTGTACCCTTGACTCCTGTCAGAGACTAGTCAGTCAAAAGCCGAAGGTTTCCAGCTGAGTATCGAACGTTATCTGAAAGGTTGAAACAAAGCTGAAATGTGGAAGACATTTCGAAAATCTGAAAGTCGGTAGCAAACGTTGAATTTCGAATTTCAATGATTATTTTGCCTGTAATAAATTCTCTGTTTGACCGAGAGCCTGATATTTGAGAAAATTGAAGATTTTATTAAAATCTAAAAGTTGAAAGCAAAAGACTTATTTTCCAATGTCACAAGCTGAATTCGATAGCAAATGTTCTATTGTTTAATTTATAGGCTTTGGTCCTGGTGAATATAGGAAGGTTATTCTTCGAAAATGTTGATATTTCGGTCTCCAGCAGTTATCTCACAAGCTATAAATGATACGGGCATTTTGTTTGTTTCTCAATTCTACTTTTTCAAACTTTCAGATGAAAGTTTGATTTATTTTAATAGGACTAGTGCGCCGGCATGGCTGTTCCTCGAAAAATTTCTATTATTTCCCCTCCCCCCTAAATTTTCAAGCTATATATTAGAACAAACTGACAACGTAGTGCTACTCTAAAAGGCTAAAGCTGGGGTTCCCAACAAAAAATTTTCAAGGACCCTGAAAAAATCCCTATAATTTCAAGGACCCCTTATGTATATAATGCATTTAAATATACTTCAAATTTGCTAAAACTGTCAAATTCCTGACGAACAAAACATTTTCGGATCAGCTCGCAGACCCTTAAGTTACCCTCCGCAGACCCCCGGGGGTCCGCGGACCACCTGTTGGGAACCACTGAAGCCGAATCACAAGGTACCACTAAAATCGCATCTTCACAGGCGGGAGTAAGCACGGCCAGCTTTGAAAATTGTCCCTCGATTTTTTGTCCATCGGCATGGCGCTCTTTTTCAATCAACCACAAAACAGGAGTTTCAATATTTTTCGTCGCAATTAATCGTCAAATTGTATATTCTTGTCAAAGCAATATTGGTCCGCATATCAAATCCCGTTTTTGTTTGTGACGGACACATGCATTCGCGTATTATTGCCTAAAATTAAGAATTTAAAAAAAATTGTCTTTCGGCGTGGTCATCTTCATGCAACGATAGATGTTCATAATCCAAAAATAATTACATCTAATTAATAGGTTAGAATGTCTTTATCAACTCTTCATATAATTTTTTGTTTTGGAATCTACTGATCTACTGCAGAACACTTTTTGTTCGCTATTGTCTTTCAGCATGGCAGTCATCATTTTGACTGCCATGCCAAAATACAGAATCCCCTCACTGTCGGCCCAATATTACCAATATGTTACCCAGAACGCCTCTTAACAACTCCCATCTAAAAAAGTTTAAATATCCCCTACTTTCTTCCATGATAAAACGTACCTGAAATATCAACATTTCTGAAAAATGACCCAGGAGGGAAATTTAGTCTGGAACAAAAGTCGAAATTCCATGTCTTTTCCCCTTAAAAATGAAAAGGAGCTTGTGGTACGGCTTCCCCTAATCCGATCAACCTGAAATTTCGTAGGTTTTTTTTTTTATTTTATTGGAATTAATGAGTGTAGCTCCGTGGCTTCATAATAACAAATAATTTAAAAATAAAATAAAAAATTTAGGAAACAAATCAAAGGAAATTCAAAAAAAAAGAAAAAAAAAAGAAAAGATCACCAAGAGTAAATAACGACTACCTTAATGTGAAAAGGAAGTTGTGTGTTCCTCTGAAGTATTTAACATCCCTCCACCTTACCTTCCCAGACTAGGGTATGCTCATGTGCGCAAATGTGAGTGCTTGGGGGAACACCCCCAATAATTTGGCAGTTGGCAAATTTTGAAACTATTCATTTGAATTTTTCATTTTCTAAGAACATTTGTTTGTTTGTTTGTTTGTTTATTATTATTATTATATTTTTTTTAATTTATTTTTTTTTTTCAATTAAAAAATATTTTGATAAGAGTCGGCAAATTTTCAAATTTAAAAAAAATTTGTCGGCAAATTTTTAGTTGAAAAAATATTTGTCGACAAATTTTCGTTCTTCACTCTCCCCCCTCCCCCAAAACTGACAGTCAAGTTTCTGAATGACAAATTATTAAGGGGGGGGGGGAGGCTAATTCTGATGCTAGAAAAATTAAGCCGGAATTTCGAAGTTTTATTATTAGATTATTATTTTTAAATTTTACCAAAACCGCCTTTTCTGTCAAAACGTGATACAAATTCTCGAGCTATGTCTGATAAATTCAATTTTTTCGTTAAATCTTTACGATATGCAATATTAGTATGTCAGTCAGGCGTTTCTGGGTCATGGTAGCTCGGAGGTAAGTTTTTAGTCACCTCAAAGTACTGAACGACCGTTCGGCCATTGCCGCTGATGCTGGAATTATCATCCAAATCAGTAATTTTTCAACTTCACTGAGATAGTAGGTGGACATCTGCATGACACACCCTGTATAATCCAGGTGATAAGATTTGAATCCATCGTTGTCCTTTTTCTTTTCTTGTCATCATTCAGTACACAGTCCCGGATTGTGGAACAAAAAAATTTTTCATTCTGTTTCCGATATAAAGGATCAGGCTTTTAGATTTTCTGAATGGTTTTCGGGATTCCTTTTCAAATCGGGCCCGTAGCGTGACCATTTTTCCATGGAAGGCAACTACTTTTTCAAGGAGGCTGCAAATTTCATACCTAAAAAGCAAATAATAAATAAATAAATAAATAAGAACGAAAAAACAAAGAAGCCAAAAAAAATACAAGTTCTTAAATGGGGGGGGGGGTGAATCCATGAGCTGGGAGGAGTTTGTTCTTCTGACGCTACGGGCCGCTAAATTCCAATTCATGGTTCCATTTTCATTTTTTGTTCGTCCAAAAAATTTAATTTTCCCTTCCGTTTCACTTTTGTTCGTAGATTTTATGTTTTTTGTTCTTTTTTTCGGATTTTGCCTTTTTCTGTCGACATTTTTATTAATTGATTTATTTTTTTTATTTTTTTACCATTTTCCCAATATTTTGTAATGTTTTCCTGTCTCTGTGACCGTTTCCTCGTTCGTTCAATTTTTATTTCACATGAACCTTTATTTTCTCTTATTTTTCTTCCTTCTTCTCGAATGTGGATTTTCTGTGTACCGAACGTGCGCCTTCAAGCAGTAATGGCAAGTTCTAGCTTTTCCCTGTCGGCTGTTGGTCCCTGTGGATGGCTCAAAGAATACATTCGTTTTTTCTCTTTTTTTTTTCTTGTTTTTGTTTGCGCAATGATACTTGCAATCATTTATGGGGAGGGAGCGGGGTTTGAGGCAAAAAACATCTACAAAGTAAAAAACAAAGTTTCTGGTTTGTTTTCTTCTCTGTTCACCTTAGTTAGAGAATTTCCATGAGTTGAACAAATCTGACCTCTCCTCTTTCCTTCAATATCCAACTTTGAAAAGTGGAAGAATTTTTTTTCTATTGCTCATTTCTCTACTTCTTCGTTGATAGAGCTGTGAAGATAATCCGGGCTCGAGGTGAGGAATTTTGTTTGGTCCTCATTTGATTGTAACATATGCAGCAAGAAAAAAAGCCGTTTTTTAATTAAATTTTGTACTAGGAAATTCCAGTGTTTTCAATCATTTTTAGTCGAAAATTCGTGTTCTCGGGTCCTGTTGTAAATATTGGGCCCAAGCTAAAAGTCCGTAGCTGCCCTCCCCTTTCATCAGGGCTATCGTTAACAGAATTTGAAACGTTAAAAAATATTTTCTTTTCATTCTTTTCTTTCTTCTTTTGAATTTCTTTCGGTTTCTCTTGCTAATTGATGTTATGTTATACCGTTTCGGAGTCGACAAAATCTGTAATAGAAAAGACTATTTCCCACGTTTTTCTTTTCTTTTTCGCTGGGTAATTTAGAAAAGCCCCTCAAGTAAATGGAACTAACCCCTCAGTTTCCAAAATCGGATCCTTACTTGTGAAAAGAAAATTTCTGCTCTGTCTGTGTATCTTCAGATTTTTCTAGTAAGTTAGCATTTGAAATTCAAGACCCTTCCTCAGAAATGTTACAAAAGAAAATTGCTGGATGTGGAAGAGGGGAAAGAGATGAAAAATTTTACATTTGGGAAGTCTCCGACTTTACGAGTGGAGTGAATGATAAATTTTACGTTTCTTTTTCTGATTTCAGTCGTAGCAGGCAAATAGGTCTCAAGCGTTTTGAAAGACTCAAGTTTTACAAAATTTTTCAACTGAGAACTACTGCTTTTCAAATTGAAGCCAACTGTCAGTTCCCTAGGCTTCCGTATCCCCTGTACCATGGTATAATATTATTCACTTTAAACTAGTTACTAATATTTAAAGATCGAATGAAATATATCCTTAGAACTCACTCTTAGTGAAACCATGACGAATTGGAATTGAACTTCGCTCGTAAAATGATTTCAGTTCTTAAGAATATTCCTTACACTGACACAAGGGCTTGAGCAGATGACCTTAAAGTGTACGAAATATCAAATCGAGACATTCAAATGAATAGTCTTAGCGTTATAAAACGCATACAAACTGAAACACTGAACCTTTTATAGGTGTGTAAGTACACATACCTATACTGGCTCGTCTTCTCTTTTAATTTTTTCAACAGAGTAATTCATTCTCAACCTCTTCAAATGAGATTAGCCTACATCGAGTGCGTTCGAATATTTTAGTTGTTTACAAACGGCAGTTTCCACTAATTATATATACTTCCAGTCCTGACTTCTCTTCTTCTCCTTCTTTTTTTTCTTTTTTTTTTTTTTTTCGTAAATGTGTCTGATCTTTGTTCTGTTTTATTAATAAACGCTAGTTCGATCGAAGTAAACAACTTCACACTCGCGTTTCGAATATAAGTTTTCACGCGAGCACGATGCTGAGGCGATATCCGTGCCAAAACGAAATAATTTATGATTTTCAAGTGGGAGAATTTTTTTGGAGTGGAAATGAGCAGTGTGATTTAGATTTCGTACTTGGCGTGTTCAGTTCGTGGTTGCGCTGATAAAGTAATTATTTTAAGAGCGAATTTCCCACCTATTCAGTGTAATTATGAAAGTACGTGGTGATCAGACGATCAAATCCTAAAAGAATGGTTCAATTTTTTTGCCAACTGTTGAATTAAATAGCATAGGAAAGCAAGTCGTCACTTTTCAAATTGTTACAATCATTGGAAATGTGAAAACTGACAATATAAACACGAAGCAGAAAAAAAAAAGAAAAGATCTTCCCTCTTTCAATTTCACCATCTGATGCGCTAATTATTCTAACTTAACTTTGCCCCACTGAGAGTGGTCTTACCAGCTGATAAAAGGGTCCAGGGAAATCGCCTTTATATCTCCGTGAGCACATCCTGGATCCAAAGATCATACGTTAGGCGCTATTTCAGAAGGGTCAGAAAGGAACGTACTGAAAAGTGTAGAACATTATGTGAATACGCTCCGGCAAAAATCGTTCATTAATTGATAAAATCGTCCTTAGTTTAAAATATATGTACTAAAAATGTAGAAATTGTCAGAATAAATGTAAAGCAAGAATTCGCTGCCTGATGCGTCAATCATTCTAACCCAACATTCCTCCACTGAGGGTGGTTTCACCTACTGATAAAAGGGTCCCGAGGAGCCTCCCTCATACTTTTGTAAGTCCTCGAAAAGACGTAATGATGCTCTTGGACCCTCTTTTTCTTTCGTTTTTGTTATTTCCGTATACTAAATATCCTATTCTGATCATTATGTTATCCCTTTTCTTATTTTCATCTGTCCTGAAGAATTCATAGGACATCCTTTTTTTAGAGAGGGAAAGAGAGGGTCCTACCAGAATCTTTTAATTCTGTTTTACGCTTTGGCACACAAGGGGCTTTCAAGCAAATTCGTGTGGTCTTGTTTTAGGTGTGCCTGTTAGGAATTATACAATCTTCTTTTGCCCATCCCAGAAAAATTGTCTGGCATTGCCTTCCTTTTAGAAACCCGACATACAAACATGTGACATGGAAGACAGAAAATGTAGGCCACAGATATGAAGTCTCAAAACTTCAGATATGAGGACATAAGACACTAGCCCACAATGAACTGAGCTTATTAATCTTCTATTTACGTTAGTGTTTCCTTTCTTTTCTGACTTTTCTCAGATCCTTCGGGATTGCATGATAATGGGCGTTAAAAAATTCTTACAAAAAATTTCAGTTCAATCAAATAAGGGGAACACGTGTTACAAGCCCCTTTCTCCGTATGAGGAATAACATGGAGCTTCGACTTTTTTAACTAATTAGTTTTCTATTAGTCCGTAATAATGCTAAAAACATTCGAGCACAAATTTTGGGTAGGAGTTTGGATAGTATTTAAATATAAGATTACTTAACTTCACGATCTAGATTGACGGCTCCTGGAGAAGAACTTCAAAATGGAGAAGGAGGAGGAAAATTTAAGAATGTCATTCATTTCTAAGTTTTTAAGGTTGTTTATTTCGGTTTTGGGTTAATCTTTTATCTAACCCTCTTAAGTGCTGCCAAAAGGGATTAAAGCCAAATAATATTGATTTTTCGAGGTTGTCCATGACTTGCTGTATAGGTTTTCAAAGTTACCGAATTTGAGACCTTGAAAACCTGTAAATAGAATACAAACTATCTCGAAAAATCACTATTACACAGCTGTAATCCCCGTTAGTGGCACCTAAGAATGTCAGATCAAAAAATTAACCCCAAGATCGGAATTAGCGACCTTTAAAATCTAGAAATCAACACCATTCTGGAATTGTTTTTTACCTTTTCTTCCACCATGCGGGGGTTTCTGGAGCCATTTATCCAGGTTGGGGAGTTAAACAGTTTTATGCTTGAAATTTATCCAAACCTCTATCCAAAAGCTGTGTCCGTATATTTTTAACGTTATATTAGCCTTCCAGTGTTTCTTTTTTGATTATATATCGTGCCCACTCCTTTGTCTTTCTTTTCACAGATATGTCCAACATATTTTATTTTTAGTTTTTCAATCACATACCCTATGTCTCTAGTTCCATTATATCTTGTTCCTTATTTTATCTTTTCTCTTGATTCCCATCATAGACCTACCCATAACCATTTGTGTATTTCTGAGTCTCCCTACTTTGCTTTTGTTTGTGCCCATATTTGTGCTCCATAGCTAAGGGAAGGCAAGGTACAGGTGTTCCATACTTTTTCTTTCATTGAGATTGGTACCTTGCTTTTATATATATTCTTTAAATTCCAACCTTGTAGACATTTCTTTCCCCCTGCGATCTTCAAATGTTATCACCTGTCCCAAATACAACGTCTCGCTTGTCCATTTGACATAATATTTGTTTTAGATATATTTTGCTTCCTGCTTGCTTCTATAGATTCGTTGCCCATCCCTTCCACCTCGTCCCTTTTTCCTGCTATCAACATCACATCATCCGCAAACCTCAAGTTGTTTAGGAATTGTCCATCAATTTTGATGCCCCAGTCTAATTGCTTAAAAATTTTCTGAATTACACGATTGAATAATTTAGGGTATAGGGGATCTCCCTGACGTACACCCTCCAACATGTATTCTAGGCTTTGGAGTTGACAAAGAGCTCGCCTTAAAAAAAGATTGGAAGAAACTGGGGGAGGCTTATGCCCAAAAATGGGCTCTGGGAGAGAAATAAGGAGATGGCGTAGGGAAGCATGGGGAAAACTGAGACGCTTTTTGGAAAACCGTTGTAAAATCACGTATAACCACTATGGAAAGCTTTTAATAATTGCAACATAGTTACGTGAATGAACTACAAACCCTAAAAAGTTCAACTTCCTCGGGCCATTTCCAAAAATCCTACAGCCCTTCAAAAATTTTGTCTCATATCACCCCACAAAAATTTCAAAGGGAGCATTAGCACAGTGCATGGGGAACAATAAAACAACCTATGAAATACAGAAAATTTAATCAAATGATCATAAATCTACTTTATAAGTACATTACAATAATTTGAATTAAATGTAATTCGATCATGCAGTCGTTTGCTGCGAGTGTAGGAGGCGAGGAAAAAAATTGGAAAAATTGTAGGGACCAATGAGACAAAAGCTGGGGAACTGATAAGGCCCCTCTGAGGGTTGTTTTTCAAGTTTGATTCAAAAAAATTCCCTGCGGGTGTTCAATATAAATACTTACTCTAGTCAAGTTTCGGTGGATCAGAAATTCATACGTCGAAAAAATTTTGCATTAACGAAAATTTCTGATATTTTATCTAAAAAGTCGTCTTACTGCTCCCGAATGTGGCAAAAATGTTCAATCGCTTATAACTTGGAAAAACCCTCCTGAAGAAAAACGGTTTTGGTACAGTTCGGTTACTAAATAGATCCTATTTTAAACAAGATATGACTTACTTGGCAAATATAAATGTTCTTTCTTGTAAACGGTGTTCTGTAAATGATGAAAACTAAAAAATTGACCATATTTCGATCACGTTATCAAAATCACAGCTACCAATCGATAGAACTGAAACCTTTTCTGCAGCAGTGTTAGCTTACTGGATAGTGACGAATATGTGATGCAGTGTTGCCATTTACAGTTTGCAGTGTCGGCTAAAACTGCACTGTTTCATTGTTCACTTGTCTCAAGTCTCCCCATGTTCCCCTAGTAGTGGCTCTGCGCCATAAAAAACAGGACAAAACTATCCCAGAATTGCTGTATTATGAAAAAAAAAAATAGTCAAAATCAAAACTTCATATTATTTTTCATGAAAGAAAAAGAGGGCTTGTCGAATCGAGCTAGAATTTTCAGGGGGTTGAATTTTTCAGCATCCATTTCTATACAGTTCCCAAGTACCTGGAAAAAGTAGTACAATAATAAATACTCTAACATACTCATCATGAGTTACATCCATAGGGTCTCTTCATGTCATGTAGACATCAGTTGACAAAGAAGTCTTAAGGAGCCTCCCTCGAACTTTTGTGAATGTATCCTAGACCTAAAGGGTATATAGAGACTAAGTGCAATTTCAGAAAAATTACATGTGAAGCAGGAATGTACCGAAGAGAACAGACGATAAGGTTGAAATGCCCGAAAAAATTACTGGCAATTGATAAAATTCACTCTCAGTTTGAAACAGTGGAACTGGTCAAAATACAATATAAAAGCACGAAATAAAGAAACCGTCTTTCCTCTTATCGTGTTGCCGACTGATGCGATGCGTTACTTTTTTCAGTCCTCTTCCCTCGCTGAGATTGGTTTCACGTGCTGATAAAAGAGTCTTGAGGAGCTTATCTCATACCCCTGAAAGTACACCTGAACCCAAAGATCATAGAATGGGCATAGTCTCACAAAGATCACAAGCGAAGCAGGAAAATACCAGAAGTTATTGAAAACTAGGTTAAGATGCCCCGAAAAAATTATTCTTCAGTTGATAAAATCGTATTCAGTTCGAAATACTGGAAATTGTTAAAATAAATATGTAGCAAGAAAGAAAGATAAGTTAGTCTTCCCTTTTTTAATTTTTTTATTTGATGCGCCAATCTTTCCAAGCCCTTTTCTCTCACTGAGGATGGTTTTATCAGCTGACTAAAGTGTCTCAAGACGTTTCCCTTATACCCTGGTAAGTGTATCCAAGACCTCAAAATCACAAATTAGACGTAGTTTCAAAATAATGGAATTTAACGTCGGAATATAGAAAAGGGTAAAGCGAAAGCCCTCGCAAAAAACTGTTCGTCAGTTACAAAATTATCCTCAGTTTAAAAAATTGTGTCCTCGCTGAAAAAATTTCAAGAAATTGAGACTTTCTGCTTATTGATTTCAATCAGCTATTGGCTTTCTCCCCCTCGGTCATCTCCTATCATAGATATTGTTGGTCCTTATGACTGACTGTATGAGGCTTCGTAGAAACATTTTTAAACGCTATAATCTCCCGAGTTACTCTTGACGGTAATCATCCTCCTGAAGCAAGAACGTTCTCTCAGTAAACGACCATCGTTTGTGACCTCGTGATTGCGGTAACTGCGATCAGCAAACATTAAAAACAAGTTGTTTGGCTGCAAATGACCAGTAATACCTAATAAAATAGCAACGTGTGGCTCGGTTTGCGCGATTGTACCTACATCCAAAATAAAAATATTTTTGCAATCATAAACAAAGGGCTCGAGCCACAGTCTCGCCAAAAAACGTTTAATCGACCTCGAAATCGCGAAACGCCTCCTCGTGTTAGATGCTTTAAGTTTCAAGCTGAAAAAACGTGCATGATGAATTTTTAGATAATATAATTTCATCTGTGCCAAGTACACCCGTACATGCTCAGCAAATGAGAAGCTGCAATTTAACCTGCACTGCCGAAAATAATAAACAGATGGCTGAAATACGTTCAGCTGGGAGTTTCGACACATGTTAACGAAATATATTTTTAGTTTCAGAAGTCTGTATACCTCATGCTAATTTAAGTCGAGAAAGATTTTTCAGAACAGAACGAGCATTTTCACCGACCACCAAGCTTTAATCTTAAAAATATTCCTCAGATAATACAGAACGGATTTTTGATGTATTTGATGTTCGAATTTTAAATGAGGAATTGAGATTGAAAATTCAAACACCAAATACATTAAAAATAAGGTCTATATTATGTGAATAATATTTTTTATTGAAGCTTAGTGGCTTTTGAGCTTATAGACCAAAATTTATTTGCTTGCGTTCGATGAATAAATAATTTGAAAATTTTGAAGTTGTCTACATTTTCATGGGAAAACTGCATACATCAGCGCTCCTAGTAGGACTTGAATCGCTAGTTGTTCAAAAGAAATAGAAGAAGAAAAAAAGCGGTCGGTCAATTTCAGTTTCCCATAATTTAGAACCTTATAGAATTTTCATTCCAATGTATTACGCGGAGAAATTAAGAAGAAATACAGATTTACCACTCATTCTAACTTCATTTGGTCGCGGATTTCAAATTCGTTGTTCGAATTTGACGGCAGAGCTTCGTTTCTAGGTTCTTCCAAATTTTCTTTATAACTCGTACAAAACTAGGGATAACTCGGCCAAAAAATGACTAAATTTGTCTCGAAATTGCTTCAAGTTCTGTTTTGAAAGTTTCCTGAATATTTTTTGCCTGAAAAGAAAACCATGTATATATATGGAGATTGTTCAAAAAGTTAAAAAATTACGCACACATCCAAGTGATAAAAACAGTACCAACCAAATTTGAAGCTGCTGGGTAGTTCGAATCCGATGATCACTTTCCCACAAATTACATCATTAAAAAAATACTTCTGCGTTTTTTTTGTTTACTTTTTTGCATACCTTTTCGCTAATGAAAAATTGATTGATACACACAATTTTTTAAGAAATCAGCGTTAACATTTCCAGAACCTAAAAATTAACAGTAAATTTTCAGTTCAAAGTTTTGATGAACGAATGAAAAAATCGGTTCTTAATTTAAACTGATATTTCTCTACATTTAGAGTGTGATTTTCATCAATATACCTACAGAGAGGATTTTTCCGGAATTCAGCCTGAACCTTTTTGACAACAATAAATGAACGATACACATTCTATTTCGAGGTTCGATTAATGCACAATTAAATCGGTCCTTCATTGAGATTCACAATTCCCTGTATATTTCACGCGTGACCTAACCGATGAACACAGGGTCGTCGAGAGAAAATCCGGGCCGGGGAAAAACATCCAAGAAAAAAAAAGGTTGTATACCTAGTTTCGATTGGCCACTTCTGGGGCATTACGATTTTACGCTAGACTGAAAAATGATCAGACAATGTAAAAAAAGAAACTCTCACGCGGACGGACACGTGAGAGAAAAGTTGATTTTTTAAGTGCTTTCTACTTCGTCTGTCAACAGCTCTTACGTCCTTTTCTTCGTATTGCAACGGCAATCAAGATGCATCATCTACTGTGCAGAAATCCATATTACCGACGAACTAGAAATTTGCTGCCATATCAGGACCAATTTTTGGTTTTAGGCCTTTAACTTCTTCACTTCTCTCGCCCCTTGACCTACCCGTACATCTCATCCTTCACCCTCTTCTTAAACATAATTAGAGCTGAAGCAAAATTCACATTTTTGATATGGCCAGATCGCCAGAGCCATGGAAAAATTTTTTCTGGAGCTGGATACGAATATTATTTTTCGGAACAAAGTTACGAATATGCTGAAACCCTATTTATCTGTCAAAAGGGCGTCCGTTCAATGTATTTCTTATGGAACGGACGCCCTGTTGACAGATAACTCCTCATTTCCAGTTCAGTTCAGTTCAGTGACGCGTGTGTGGTTTTCAGTAGTGTTGATTCATCTGAGTCACAGTTCAGTTCAGTGGCGCTTTATTTCCGAGAAATCACTTAGTTGAAAATAATGAAAGTAATATTAAAGCAATAGTTTCTATGTTATTAGGGTCGTTAACCAGCCTCTTGCAATCACTTTTTTCTTCTCTTCTTTTTTTTTGTTCTTTAGTAGTGCTCATTGATCTTGATCTCGATTATTTTTACATCTGGATCAAATTAAACATGTTCTATGGAGGTTTCTATTTCTGTGGTACTCTTGTCAGTTAATTTTCAAAGGAATAATGCGATGTGAATATGATCAAGTATTAATGGTAACTCTGGTATTTTGTTTTATGTTTCGAGTGATGAAGCCTGATCTTTTCCTCTTAGTTTTAGGGACGTACCGAAGAGTTTTGCCTGGGGGAGGGGGCAGAAATTGTGAAAGTCCCAGGTGACTCAACTCAAAATTTCCAAGTATCAAAGCAAAAAAAAAAAACCTTTAACTTGTTGGATTTTCTCAACTTAATTCCCAAGTATCAAGTATCAAAGAAATAAAGAAAGAAATAGTATATTACGTGTCAGGTGCAGAAAGTAAACGATTGCCGAGTTTGAAATTTGCGGAGCGAGCGTAGCGAGAGACGCAATCGTACGAGGCAATTGACACGTATCATGCTTTAATGGAAGATGGGAGGTAAAGGAAGAGTTCTTTTTACTGATACATCAAAATGTTGTGACAAAGGAGCTCTTAGTAAAATCGACTTAAGGGCTTCTTTCTTAGGCCAAAGATGAACAAAGTAGCATTTTCCGCTGCAGCGGAAAGTAGCGTTTTCCGCGTGTTTACATGTGCTCGCGACATTTCATGGGCTACACCTGTAAATACGTACTTTCCGCAACGAAAAAACCGCTGGAAAGTTGTCTTTTCCGACCATCTTACATTAAAAACTTTTAACTCGTAGGATTTTTACAGCTTCGCCTAACTGAAATGATAAATTTTCCCAACTACTGAATGAAAAATTCCTACTGGGGGGAGTCCCCCCTATTGGTATATCCCTGCTTAGTTTTTTCTTCTTCTTCAGTAATGCTAATTGATCTTGATCTTTATTACTGTGCGAGTGTCATTTTCAATGCTTAGAGTCAACGTTTTGTTTTTATTCTAGATTTTACTTACTAGAACTGGAGTATTGTGCATTTCGTACTTTCCTATAGAAGGAAGTATTTCCTCAAGGAAAGTGAAAAAATTAACTGGACTTAGACGAGGTAAGTGTGTTGTTCGTTAATATATGAAATTGGTTCTCAGTTTCTTTAGTGTAGAATTTCTTTGAATTGAACCAAGTAGGCTTTGTACGTACATACAACTTTCTGTTGGTACTCTTATCAGTAAATTTTCCGAGGAATAAGGGAAAGGGGATGTGAATTATGTGAGTCTCATAAATATGGTAAACGTATTAATGGTAATTTTGGTATTCTGTTTCAGGTTTTGAGCGCTGAAGCCTAGCGTTGTAGTTGTCTTCACCTGAAGAAACAATACTGTTACCATGTGTGGTCATGATGGGGATGTGTGATGTGGCAAATGAACAATTAGCTAGTAAATAAGTATAGGATACAGTCTTACTATATGATGCACAGAGAGTTTGTAAATGTAGATCAGAACGCCAGAAGCAGAATGATATATATTACAAGAAACATCGAGGAGAAATACTACAACAAAGACTACAAATTTATCAAGCAACAAGCTAATCAAAATCAAATTTTGTGGTCTGCTGTTGAATTTTTGAATATAGTGAAGGTATTCATCCTGAGGATGTCCAAGTTGCAATAGATTGGTTTTTCTGTTGTTTTTTTTTATCATTGTATAGTTATTACTAACAAATGTATTTCCAATGTTCTTAAAACTGGGTGCCAGTTAACAAGTGTTGGTAGTATCAGTGATGTTGGTTATGCCTATTAAAATTGTAAACTTCATTTGAATCTAAATAAAATTCCTTCTTTGTCTTTAGCGTAGGTATGAAGAATGACAATTTCCTAAAATGTCACCTGAATTGATTAGAAGTGATTGCTGAGTACCTTCCTGTGGTTGATAAGAATGATAGTGCTGCGCGACTGTAGTCTGCAGCGTCGCAATTTGAAGGTGTTTCCCGCCCAGAGGCGAAACTTGACTTTCAGTTTGGTGGGGGGGGGGGAGAGAAGGAAAATTTGCCGACAAATATTTTTTGAAAACTAAAAATTTGTCGACTAATATTTTTTGAAAACTAAAAATTCGCCGACAAAACATTTTAACAATTTGAAAATTTGCCGAATTTTCAATCAAAATATTTCGTAGTTGAAAAAAAAAAATTAATAATAATAATAAAATAGAAGTAAAATGTGGGCTCGGGGACTAATTTTAGAGAACGTCCTTGTACCCTCAAAAAAAAAGTCTGCCTTTTTTCTACTCTTCATTTTTTTCCCTTTTTTCGTTCCTCTTTTTACCTTATTTTTGAAGCGCCTTTTTTATAGTGAACCGCTTGGGCCATTCTCCTTCCTCGGCCCTTGTGCAAACACACACCATCCCAGAGGTTTCTTGGATTCATTTAATACTGTGATACTAAGACTCTTTGGACCCATCAGACCTCCTCCTCCAACGTATGTAAAACTTTTAGAACTCTTTCAGACTTCTCTGAGACTTCAAGGATCTTCTGAATTTGTTCAAGACTTTTTCATGCTTCATTAAAACATTATACCTTAGAAAATGAAAGATTCAAATGAATAACAGTTTCAAAATTTGCCGACTGTCAAATTATTAGGGTTTTTTCACCCCCCCCCCTCCTCTCCCCGCCTCCACCCAATAGTTTCGTCCCTGCAAATGCAGATTGGAACCTTATCCCCCAAGCACTCACATTTGTGCACCTGAGCATACCCTAGTCTGGGAGAGTATACTGGAAGGATATTAGGAATACTTGAGAGGAACACACAACTTCCTTTACACATGAAGGTGGTTGTTATTTACCCTTGGTGATCTTTTTTTTTCTGAATTTCCTCAGATTCGTCTCCTACACTGGTTCCAATAAAATCAATAATAATAATTATATTAAAAAAAAAAAAAAAACTAACAAAGTTTCAGGTCGACCGGATTTTGGGAAATCCGTGCTATAAGCTCACTTTCGTTCTTATGAAAAAAACACACCAGGACCAAAGCACGTAAATTAGATAACAGAACATTTGCTATGGAATTCAGCTTGTGACATTGGAACATAAGTCTCTTGCTTTCAACTTTTAGACAGCCCCGTAGCCATGGGGGGGGGGGAAGCTGGGGCTGAGCCCACTCTAAAGGTATCTTGAGCCCCCTCCCCCTAGGCAGAGATCACACAATTTTAAAAAATCATTACGCCAGGCCCCTAGCCAGAGTGGTGCTAGTGAGTCCTGAGCATCCCCTAACGATCGCCGGAGCTTCCCCTGGCCAAATTTCATGAATTAAAAAAATAAAGAATACCTTCTATTTTTCTCACTAGTTTTGTTCAAAACTTTTCGTTCAACTACATTTTAATGTTTATCTGATTTTGCTTTGAAAGATAGAGGAATCGTATGTTTGTCGTTCATTATATATGTGGCGTGTCCCAAGAAAAGGCCCCGAAGGTCCATCCAGCAGTGTCAGACACACAGACCTTTTTCTTGTGTCACATTGCAATATTCACAAGCACAGTGGTAGGCTCGCGATCCAGTTCACATTGAATATCGATGGCTAAATGCCTGAATGGCTGTTTGGGAACTGAAAACTTGATAAGTCCACAGAAATAGAGTTTTTTACGGATACTTCCAAAAGTTCGAAAACTTGAGCGTTCTAAGGGTTAATTTTTTTTCACACGATCTATTCAATTTTTTTTTTCAGTGGGTTATCGGTAAGTTGAATCACAAGTTTTGATTATGAATTTTGAGACCAAATTCAATCAGTGGCGTACCATGATTTTCGGGGGGGGGGGAAGTAAGATTTTCAAGGAAGACAAAGTTGAAAATCGAAGTATTTTTTAAAAATCGCCGATATTAGAGGACTATTGTATGAAAATGAAGGTAAAATTACTACTCGAGCGAAAATCTTTCGAAAAAACGAATTTTAAAGCGAAAAATTGCTCATTTCTGCATATTTTACATTATATTTCAGAGGTGCCTTGGGGGCATTCTACCCCTTTGCCCCCTGGCTATATCACTGCCTCGGAGAACTCTTCAAATTATATACTATGTGTATCCTCAAGCCCCCCTGGTAAACAGTCTGCAGCACCTACCGCAGATGGCTGGCTACGGGTCTGCTTTTAAATGGTAATAAAATGTACAAGTTCCTTAAATTTTAGGCTGTAAGTCAAACAGAGAATCTAGTAAGAACGGAATAGTCATTGAAATTCGAAATTCAAAGTTTGCTACCGATTTTCAGATTTTTGAAATGTCTTCCGCACATCTCAGCTTTGCTTGAAACCTTCGGCTTTTGACTGACTAGTCTCTGGCAGGAGTCCCGGGTACTCCATTTTCATAAACAAAATTTGACTTTCAGTTTGGGGAGGTGAAGGAGAAAAGTTTGTCGACAAATATTTTTTGAAAACTAAAAATTCGCCGACAAAATCTTTTAAAAATTAAAAATTTGCCGATTTTTCAATCGAAATATTTTTAAACTGAAAAAAGGGGAAAAAATAAACAAAACATTCATAAAAAATGAAAAATTTAAACAAACTTTTCAAAATTTGCCGACTGTTAAATTATTGGGGGCAACCCCCCACACCCCTCTATAGTTTCGCCCTTGGTGTGGCCGACCCTATTCTAGAAGCGGAGTTACATATTTTATGTTTATTTTATTTCCCACTTTCAATAAGCGATAAATAATTTCTTGCCGATTTTCTGTCACTCTGCATGACTCTGATGGGATATATTTTGGAGACAGACCCCCAAGTTAAGGCCTTTGGGGAGCTAAATCAAACAGACATTTTTTAAAATTATTATCTGCATCCATCAGTGCTTTACTTTCCGGTCGATTTAGCCGAAAAAACATAATTTCGTCCACCTGCAACTGCGAATTAACCCGCTGTGTGCCATTTTCGCCAGCCAAAAAACGCGCCGAATATTTCGCGCTCGCGATCATCTACCCGACTGCGACTCCAACTCTGACTCGTTCGACCTTGAAAATTTATACTCGAGCAGCATCGACGTTAATGATCGAATAATAATTGTAATTCGCGAGAAGACTCTCTCGGTAAATTGGCCGAGTATGTTTTCTCAGGCTATTAAAAAACGTAATACCTACACGTTTATAAATCTTCTCTTTACGCCGAACATCGAGCGTCCGCGAGAGAGTGGAAGAGTGAGGTAGGGCAGAGGAAATTTCTCAACGTCAGACCTACTGTCACGAGGTGATCACGTATCTGGAGTATGGAGCGGAACGTGCTCGCCGGGAAGACGATCAGGTGCTCGGATGGTGCCCACGTAAACGCCTCTCGCACGCGTGCGTTGTACCCGACGCACGCAGCCGTCGAGGGTGTAGCACGACTCGAGCAAATGCAACGTGACTACGTCACGAAATACCACGTGCATCGTAAACGTGGAAAATTTTTTTATTTATGAAATTATTACTCGACAACGTACAAGATACCGACGACCAGTGTGTGTACGCGTACGAATTTTTATTTTTCACGGCCTTGCTCACCGCCGCCATTTACGTACGCGATATTCAGGTCGCTTTTTTTCTCTTTTCACCGTAACAGTTGTGGACACGAATTACGATGAACTGAATATCGTATTTTTAGAAGCTAATTAATTATAATATTACGCAGTCGTATATCATATTTATGCGATCAGAAGGCGTGTTCCTGTTGTTTACGAACGCGGATGAGGAGCACCGTCGAAATTTATGACGATTCGCGGAGAGGCTTTGGTCGGGCGTGCGAGTGACGCATGATCCGAGACGCCGAGCGGGGAACCAAGCAGGGACGGACTGGCGGTTGACAAATCGGGAATTTCATCAGACACACTTTCAGTACAAGGCCCCTGCTGGAAAATAAGATCCTAGTCAAAATGACAATTATTATATAGCTGTACAAAAAAGAGATAAAAGTGACCTGAACAATTATAAACCTATCGGTTTCTTCAGGGCTGGCATTAGATGAGGTGCACTGTACAGCTACAGCATGCACCACACGAACAATTCCGTGTTGCACCACACAGAGTTTCATGTCAAAATTAAATTTTATATATGTTACTTACATAATAACATGATATCAGTAACAGTGAACTAAAAATTTTGTCATTCGTTACACCCCTCCCCCATCCCAAAAAAAAGAGAAAAAGATTGCAATTTGAGAACTGACTGACGATAGGATTTTTGGCTTTGCACCACACAGGGAAAAGGTTTGCCACCGGCCCTGATTCTCTCGTCCAACATAAGCAAGATTTTTAGCAAAATGCTGAAAGACAAGATACAAAACAGAGAGATGGGAGTGGAAAGTCGAAGAATGGGTACCATATGGGGCAAAAAGATCACCAGGGAGACCACTAACAAGATGGAGGGACGAGTTCACAAAGCACCCAGGATCACTCTAGAGGAGAATGACTGCGGATCGACAGACCTGTGCAATTAAAGGAGAGGCATAAGCCCCATCCTGGGCTTAGCCAGTGCGGGAAAGAGAGCCCCCTTCTTTTACCGCAGAATTAAATTAAGGACATTATGCACTGGCCCGCTAATAAATAAATAATAATAAAATGAATTCTGAAAAATAAAACGCACAAAATCTGAAACTGGAACCAAATATGGGACAGGATAGCCACTTTCTGAAAAACCAGGAAAAGTCAGGGAATTTGGTCAGTCTGGAAAAGTTGGGGGATTGCAATAATTTTGATCCAAATCGGAGAAGTTTTTGAGAATAATGAGAATTAAAGAATGTACACTATTTTCCAGGAAAAAAAGTCAGCGTAAATGGTTGGTGGGACCTAGAGCGTACGGCGATGCAGGCATGCCAAATTGGCTCCCCAGACACCATACCCCTGGCCCCAAAAACTACCTTTCCGAGTATTTATTTATTTAGTTATTTTTGTCCCTCCAACAACCGAAGCCAATTATAGGAGGGACCCTTAACGAAAAAAAAAACAATGTAAAAGAGGGGTACAATAAAAGTGAATTTTTAAAAATAAACAAATAAAAAATAAAATACAAAATACAAAATATAAAAAATAAAAAAAATAAACAGAAACAAAAGAAATAAATAAGTGAAACAATAAATAAAAAATAATAAATAAAGAAAAATAATAACGAAGAAAGTAAATACCTATAAAAAATAAACCTGCCGCATGTCCGCTCTATCCTACAGCTCCCCATCCCGCCACTATAACCGCTTAAACGTCGATAAATATCAGCGCCAGCAGTGGCGTAGCTGGGGGGGGACGAAGGGGGCGAATGCCCCCCAGGCACCTTAAATCTAATGTAAAAGATGCAAAAATGAGCAATTTTTCGCCTTTAAAACACGTTTTTCGAAAAATTTTTGCTCGAGCAGTAATTTTACCTTCATTTTTTAATAAAATAGTCCTCTAATATCAGCAATTTTTAAAAAAATACCTCAAATTCCGACTTTTTCTCCTATGAAAATCTTACTTCGCCCCCCCCCCCCTTTGGGAAAATCCTGGCTACGCCACTGAGCGCCAGTAAACTCTGTCAAAAAATTATTTGTAGTTTTCATAATGTTGTTTAATGGGGAGAATTCCATTTTAGTGGTGCGATATTTTTTTAGGGAAAAGTATTTTTTGTATCTAGATTGTGTTTTTGGGGCCCAAATATTTATTTCTTGAAGCAGTTTTTCATCGTTAATATTACCGTGAATTAGATCATATAGAAACATTATTGCTATTTTTTCTCTTCGTTTTCTTAGAGATTCAATTTCATATCCGGCCAAAAGTTCATCATAGGGTATATGTTTTCGGGGTGAGGGTAGTATTCAAAATCCTTAAAGTAAACGTATTTTAGAAATCTATTTTGTATTTTTTTAATTACCGTAACGGTATGTGGAAACCAAATTAAAACCTCAAATTCCAGAAGTGATCTAACAAAAGAAAAATATAGTATTTTCAGGGTGCTAGTTTTCTTGAAGTTTGCATAGTTCCTGACAGTGAAGTACGCCATTCACTTCGCCCTAGACATGACACACTCAATATGATCGTGAAAGGTTAACTCTCTGTCCAAAAGGATGACTAAATCTCTGACCTTGTTAGTTTTTCCCCAATTATGGCGTACTCATATTTGGTGTATTGCTTTTTCCGGGCGAGAGTTGTATAAGTGCATATCCCAACATTTAACGACAGCCTATTTTCAATACTCCAGTACGCGAGTCTATCTAAATCTCTTTGCAGGCTTTCAAAATCTGTATGGTGTTCTATTGAACTTTGACAAAACGTACATGAACGGTATCCCTGTCAGAGGACGGCGTCCTGCTGTTGTCCCACGATACCCTTCTGACATCTGGAACCAGCACGAGGCCGCCATGAATAAAAACCATCGAACGAACAACGTCAGTGAAAGCTGGCACAATAGGTTCCAGATTGTAGTTGGACGGCATCATCCGGACCTGTATTCTGCATTAACGGAATTACAGAAAGAACAAGCGGATACCGAAGCTCATTTAATTCAACCAAGGATCGCGGATTTGTTGGCAAATGCCGACGCCGTTCTCTTCTCATAGCCTTCGCTAAAGCTTCGCGTTCCGGTGGTTGGCTTAAGACATCTGGACCCACGCCTGACAGTTCGGTCCGGAGGATCTGCGTCGGAGGCTGTCCTGGATTGGCAGCTGCTTTCCGTTTGAGATTTTGGGTCAGAACTACGGCGCGCACTTCCTCCTTGTTCGGCGCGTGCTCGTGTGGTGACTCCGCCGGCCCTCTGTATACAATGACTCCTTCTTGCGGATCATTTGTGACGGCTCTTCCTGTACATTCTTTCTGCCGTACTTTTTGGCAATCCCAATACACGCGACCGTTTCTAGAACGTGAGCGAAGGTAGATGTATCCATCGAGAAAAAAATAACTCCTTTTCCTTGATCTCAGCCATTGTAAATTGTGTCGCGAATAGTACCTACTCGGCACGCTACATGCAATTTTGTGCTATGGAAATTTTTTTTATTTGTGAGACGGTTATTGAGTACATAGGTGTCGGGAGAACGTACGTTCGGAAAAATAGTTAGGGAAACTGGGTCTCGGGAAAAAGGGTGTTGGTAAAATGTCCTGTCGGGAAAATAAGTGTCGGGAAAACGGCTTCGGGTAAATGTCCGGGAATCCCCGAAGTATATAGTTACGTTTACACATTCCATTTCATATTTCCCAATTTTTTCAGTATTTTCTCTGGTTATAATTTCAGACTTACCAAAATTTGCTAATTTTTCCTTAAAAATTCCAACATCAAATATTTCGAAAATGAGCACTGTATTATCTGAATAACTAGGGGGCTTTACCCCCTGGCCGCTTCATGGCCCAACCCCCCGCCGTCACTCGCTTCGCTCGCTCGTGCCGGCCTTGCTCGACGCTTCGCGTCTCGTCCGACCATCGCAGTCCTCAGTGTTTGGTCTAAAACTTTTGTTCCTGATTTGAGGTTTGCTTTGCGCTTCTTTTGCGCCCCCTTTATGAACGGTCCTCAATCTTCCACCATGAATTCCCCCCTTCCATCCTTTCTTCATCACGAGCCTCCTCCTCCACCACGACTCCCTCGTTCACCGCGGTCGCTGTCCGCCTCCACGGTCGCACTTCAACAGTCGCAGCCCTCCTCAGCCACAAACTCATCCCCCACAACGGCCATAATCTCCTACAAGAGGCTTCAGTGCCCACTCTATGGTCTTTTACCTCCGCAATATCCCCCTGCGAACCCTTTCCTTCTGCACATCCGGGTAGACCCTGTCCCTTGGATTTCCTCCTCACCTCTACAGTCATCGACCGCCACAACCGACCTCCACCGACTGGGCCTTAATCTCTTTACATTACCCTCTCCATCGCTCCATGACTTTCTCCGTCCACAGCTTCTCCCCCACATGGCACCCTCCGTTCATCCCTCCGATCATCACCCAGTCCTCCACCTAGTCTCCCCCGATCACACTCTTCCACCCCGAGTGCCCTCCATTAGGACCACGTCCCCCGACCAAGACCTCTTCACCCATCACTACGCCCTTCCCAATTGCGGCTATAATCCTTCGCTCCAGCCTTCCTCTTCCTCCGCTCCTTCTTGGCGGCCTCCTCATCCCAACCCCCACGAAGATCCCCTGGTCCTCCACTCAGGATCTCCCATCACCATGACCACCCCTCCCCTTCAGACCTCCACCACCAGCCCCTCTCGCACCATGGCTTTCATTTCCCTCCCCAGTCCCTCTTTCAGCCAGGACTTCCGCCTCCACCAGGACCTCTTACTCACCATTACCCCCCCCACCCGGGGCCTTTATCTTCCTCTACAGTCCCCGACACCACCGTGGTTTTCCTCCCCTTCAGGAGCTCCCTCCTCCACCTTGAGTACCTCTTATAACCCCGGACCCTTATCCACTAAAGTTTGACTGCCCCTCCAGGACCCTCACCCACCACTACCTCCTCCTTCAGCAATGGCTACCCTCTCCTACCTACCATTTCCTCCACCACAAGGACCCCTCACCCACGACTACCCCAGAGATTTATCTCCCTTCACAGCCCCTATCCTCACTATGGTCCTCCAACCCCCTTGAAGATCCTTGGCCATCCACCCAGGAGCTCTCACAACCATGACCACTCCTCCCCCAAGATCCCTTCCCCCTCAAGACCCCTCCCGCCACCAGCCCCTCCCACACCACGACCATTTCTCTCCCTGGTCCCCTTTCTCACCACGGTTTTTCCCCTCCATCGGATCCTCTTACTCATCTTAACCCCCTCCCCCACTCAGGGCCTCCATCTCCGTCCGCAGCCCACGTTCCCACAGGGGCCCTCCTCTCCCTTCAGGAGCGTCCTCAACAACCATGAACCCCCTCTTGCGGGTAGGCTACCCCTGGAAATTTGAGCAATTAAGGGGCAGGGTAGGCAACCCGCAGTGATTTGAAATCTTGGAGAGACATAATCTTATATGTCTTTTTATGTCTTATTATGTTGGTTATGTCTTAAAACTTGGAGATCTTTTTTGTTAAAACAGATTATGTCCTTGAAAGTAGCTGATCTGCCCCTGCAGTTTTTCTGATTTTTAGGTAGGCAACCCGCAGTATGGGTAATTATGTCATTAAATTTTTTTTATGTCTTATATTATGTCTGTTATGTCTTAGACGAAGGCCGGGATTTAGATATCAGGCTCCTTGGAGTGTTTTCCAGCAGGGGGAGGGGGAGAGGAGAGGAGGAGTTTTGGTTTTTAATTATAGAGGGATGTCTTTTTATGTTTTATTATGTCGGTTATATCTTAAAACTTGGAGATCTTTTATGTTAAAACAGATTATGTCTTTGAAAGTTGCTGATCTGCCCCTGCAATGTTCCTGATTTTTAGGTAGGCAACCCACAGTATGGGTAATTATGCCATTATATGTCTTATTATGTCTGTTATGTCTTAGACGAAGGCCGGGATCTAGATATCAGGCTCCTTGGAGTTTTTTCCAGGGGGGAGGAGGGGGGAGGAGGAGTTTTGGTTTTTAATATGTAGAGAGACATCGTATTTTTAAATTGAAGGTTAGTGGCTTCTGAGCTTTACCAATTTCCTTCGCCAATTTTAAATTTTACGTAAGTTTTAACGGAAAAAATACGTTCATTTTTCAACGGTTTCTTCCTTCGTGCGCTAGTATGAGTGACTTTACTTGGACAGGCTAATAAGACGTACAGGCTATGGCTGGTTCAAGACAATTATTCACCCCATTTTCTATATTTACTTTAGAGCCCCTCCTCCTTTTTTCGTCCTTCATGAAATAGGTTAATACATATTTCGAAAAAGTTTAAAAAATACAGTCTTATCTTATAAGTTGACTGTGGTGTAGTACGAGTATGAGTATCTAAATGTAGCCAACATGTCGGCTAATCACTCTTCAAACTTCTAGACGGTCGGACTGCTATCATTTACAAACTATCATTCTCTCAATTTCTTTATTTTTATTACAGCCCTCCTATTTTTTCTTCGTTTAAGAAATACACATTCTGAAAAAGTTGAAAAAAATAATTATTTCTTGTAAATTTCATATGATGCAATTTGAGTATCGAACTACGTGATGTAGATACTCGTAGGTTGCCTGCACGTTGACCTAATGTAAGTTTATCTCAGTACGCAGGTGATCGATTGAAAACCGCACGTTCCATGAGTCCGGCGTACCAAAGTATTTTCTGCTTTAAGCGTTGTGAAGTTTGTACAAATGAGAACAAAATGGAAGTTTGTGGCTCTGTACTTTCTGAATTATTGATATTCTTAATCGGAGGAGCGAACACTGGTAAATGCAGACTCCCTAAACACTTCTGTTGGTTAGTAGAACCATTCTAAACTGACGAAACTGCTGGAAGCCGGAGCTCGAAGAAATCGACTTCGACTCCAGCTGCTTCGAAATCGTCAAAAACGTCGACTCAACTCCGGAAACAACTCCGTCGCATATGCAATGCGAAGTTTTTTCTCTGAATTCCCAACTCCAATTTCGAATAGATAGGGTAAAAGGCCATTAGAGTGCATAGCTCCTAACTTTGAATGTTTTCGTCATTCTAAGTGTAATATTTTCGAGGTCGAATATAGTAATTATATGGATGATTTCTGAGCAAATTTACATAGTTCTGTTATCAAATGAAGAACAAAACTAAATCCGTTGCATTAAACGGAATTTCCCAACATACTGTCTGACATCTTTCATGATTATTTTCCCCGCGGACTAAAGTAAATCCTAAGAGTACGCGACGTGTTTCACAGAAAAATTTTACTTCTAGGTGCCAAAAACAATGAAAACCAGGTGGTAGAAATAAAGACAGTTCCAACAATGCGTGTGACTTACCTATTAGACGATGTTTCGTAAAATAACTATTATGCGCGCTTTTAGGAACCCGGGTCCGCAAGAGTACGCATTTGACTTTTTCTGCAAAAACCGTTATAGCTTTTTAATTCAATAGTTTAAAATTTTGGAAAAAAGAAAATTAGTAAAAGTCAATAATTTTTTCCACATTATATTAAAATTTTAGCAAATTCCCTGCAGAATTGATTGAGAAATAAAGATTTTTCTGATAGGTGCGTACTTTTATAGTTCCTTCCCCTACCTGAAAATCGTAAAATCAGGTCATCAGTTGATAAAATTAAAAAAGCAGAGTTTTATCTCTTTTTCTTCCTCACGGATTTTGAAAATTTTTATCATTTCGGCAAATTTGAGATCTCTGCGGTTGCTTACACTGAAACAAATAAAGACCGGTCTCATTTTTATTTGTTCTTTTGCTCATCTTTGTTAACATGTCTCGAGTTGGCAAAATTAACTAATACGCCCTTCTCCCAGTTGCGGATAGAGTTTTGACCTCATTATAACGCAGATGGCAATTTTACAAAATGAAACGGCTAAAAGGTGTCGCAAAATTTTCATAATTCATTCCAGTAACGTAATTATACCAAAAATTTTTTTGTATGGGATTTCGAGTTCAAATATCTTTTGCCCTCTTTTTTCAGTTGTCTTAGTTTAATGCAGAGAACTTTTTCCTATTTCTTTTTAATGGGAGGGGGGGGTAACCATCCCCTCCTTCATAACTACGCCACTGATTCATTCGGTCGATTAGCTTTTTGAACTTTCATAATAAAAAAATAAATAATATTTCTGAGGCGGGAGGACAAACTCTAATTGGTTTAGTTACAAAATGTTGATTTTTACTTCTAGTACAATTTCGAGATCGGCAGTTATACAAATTTTCAATTAAATTTTATAAAAATTAAATTCAATAATAAAACTAAAACTATAATTGTGAAAATGAACAAAATTTTGTTACAATTATTTGTAAACATTTTAATCACACAAGTTAACATTTTCATCCAAATTCTATAAATTAAAATAAAATTTCAATTTTTAAAAAACTAAAAATAATTACAATGAAAACAAAATAAACAAAATAAGGCTCTTCTGTAGTTTTGCTGGTCGAGTGGCTATTCGGTTTTACCAATCAAGGCCATTTCACCAGGCAGCCACCTTAGTGCTCGAGAAGGGCTGTTTGATCTTGACAAAAGAGTGAAGGGGTATTAGAGGAGATTCTAAAATTATAAAAACCCTCATTTGACGGATTGCAAAGAAGGCTCCAGACCCCTCGAGCCTCCTTGCCTACGCCACTGTGGAAAAGTATTGTACGTATTTACGATACCCATAAATGCGTATGCGCAAATAGGTCATTGTAGTTGAGTATTCATAGAGGGGAGGGGGCTGACAAGTATCAAAATAACACTGAAAATTCGTTCGCTTGGTATAATTTTTTAGTTTTTGTGGAAGGCGGTCGTGTACACCAAACAGTACATTAGTACATACAACTCGCGATGACTGTTGAACAAGTAGCATTGCTACTTGAAAAGGGTCGGCTGGAAAAGCCAACCCTTCACTCCCGCATGTGCCTTTACTATTCAAAGTTAGTTCAAAGCTTCAAACTGCGAAGCTGCAGACTGCAGTCGCACAGCAAAGATCAAGATCAATAACCGAATTTCTCTCTGTGACTACAGATGGTCAATGCTTTCTCTGAAGGACGTGTCTACAAAAAATGTGAACGAAACGGTTTCATGAAGCTAGAAAACATTCTTCTAATCTTCTATGTTATTTAATTCAACCAATTCTACCAGGGGCGTGCATCCCAGACAAGCAAGGCAAGCGCCACTTGCCTTGAAAATTCCCGAGATAATAAGTTTTCATGTACAATATCAACTTCAACTTATTGTAACAAATAAAAGATAATGAAACATTGGGCAAAAAAAGCGACTGTATTGACGCTTACAACGCTTACGCTTAAGTATAAAATAATAAATTTACCAATTCACGGGAGATGTACACTGTTTGGCGTCCAGCAATCCACATACCTGTATATTTGTATAGGCCAGCAAGGTGTGCGTCGGATCTAACGCTTCTTTTCCATACTGCACGTAACATTGCACAATTGACACTCTGCCTCCGTGTTACTTACCAACACAAAAGCACACTAGCATGTTCAACGCGATGAAACCTGTACGTTTGGTTGCATTCTGGAAGCGCTTTAAGTCATGCTTGGCTCGGCTTGGCTACACACGAACGTCGAAGTTGACAGTGAAACGTGATTATGTTCTTCTACCAGTCAACACGTTATGTTTGAATGCTCAGTGTTTTTTTGCCCACAAAATGCGTATTAAAGATCTTATTGAAAAACCATTTTTGTGACTTACTTTTAATGAACAATTAGAAATTATTAATGGTAGGAAGCCTAAACCATAATTACCATTTTTAAAAACTAAGCAAAAGAGAGGTGGTTCGAGTTTTACTAGACATTGCCACGTATCGCAAAATGAAAACATTTTGTGGTTAACCAGTTGTGAAGATGGTAGAAAACTGTTTTGTTGGCCATGTCTATTCAGGGACGTACCGATGGGGGGGGGGGGCAATTCCCCCTGTAAGAATTTTTCACTCAGCAATTGGGAATATTTACAATTTCAATCAGGCGGAGTTGGAAAAATCCAACAAATCAGAAGTTTTTTTTTTTTTTATATATGTGGGAATTGAGTTGCAAAGTTGGAAAAATCCAACTAGTCAAAGGTGTTTTTTTCTTTCCTATGATGTTTGGGAATTTTGGGTAATTTTTGCCCCCCCCCTCCCCAGGAAAAACCTTGTGGTGGTCCCTGTGTCTATTTATCCGTCACAGAAAAGAATAAAAGCATATGAAATGACCCTACACAGGGATACGACAATTTGAATAATTTAATCAATGCCGTTTTGTAGTAGCATGTTTCATACTTTTATTCTGATTTTTACTTCACCTCTACACTTATCGCTTACCTCCTTGGAAAAATCACCGCTCGCCACTTATTCTACCAATTCAGATGGCATTTTAGAAAATCATAATTCTTCATCCGCTAAAGACCTCGAACTATTTATGGTCAAAAAGACAAAGGAAGAATTTTATTGATTCAAATAAAATTTAAGTACAATTTGAACAGTCATAACCAAGATTATCACCAATACTAACAAAACTTGTTAACGGGCATGCACTTTTGAGTACACTGGAAGGAGGTATATTTGTTTTTCATAACTTTGTAACTCAGCATTGGCATAGAACAATCGAAAATTAATCTACCACAACTTACACATACAATTATAGGTCTTTTTTAATTGGTCTTGCTGATAATATTCCCTTAGTCCTTCTCGTTTTGCTTGATAAATTTGGAGTCTCTGTTGTAGTATTTCTCCTCGATGCTTCTTGTTATACATATGGTTCTGCTTCTGGCGATCTGATCTACATTCACAAACTCTCTGTGCATCACGTAGTAAGGTTTTATCCTGCACTTGTTCAGTAGAGCTAATTGTTGATTTGCTACTTGCTTAATTGCAATTAGTTTATATACTACTTATTCATAATGTTGTTAGTTCATTTGCTGCGTCGCATATATTCCCATAATCACCACAGAGAGGAACGCCGTTGTTTCGTTCTCAAAAGTGAAGACAGCCACAACATTAAGATTTTGTTACTCGAAACTTAAAAAAGAATAGGAGGGCGGGGTGGAAATGATTAAAATTACCCCCACCCGAATTCAAAGGCCAATAATCATATTTATACTTGTGGTTATCAAAAATTTGTAATCGAATTAGTGCCATGTGATACCGCAATTATTAGTTCCGTACCATACACTTAACTTGCAATACACATACACAGGGTGTCTACCAAAATTGAAATATGAAAATAAATGATTCCCCCCCCCCCTCCTCCCATTTGCTATGAATGCGCTAAAATAATAAACTAAAGCCAAATATACTTCTTCGTCTATAATACATTTTCATGGGAAAAAAACTAATTTTATTGCATAAGGTAAATGAGCCCAATAAGTCCCGGATCCTCAATATAAGGCCCAATGTCCCGATCTTGACTGCTATGCGTTAGACTGCATTAGATGATAGAGGGGCGTATGGCGATGCACGCAGGCCAAATTGGTCCCGGGACACCGCACCCCCTATCCCGGAGACGCCTCGAATGGGCCTGCGTCAGAAACTTTAGATTGCATTAAACGTACAGCAAAGTTGTTCTTTCATGATGTAGCAACACTGTCCAATTGTTTTTATCAAGATATTAGTCCACTGGTGCGAGATATGCCGGTTGATGATTTTCCAATAACGTAAAAAGTGATCTCATATGTTTTAGTGTAACTTGGAGGACGTACCAGTATTATGTTAGTCAAATGGAATTTATCCAGAAATCAAACATTGGATAGTTGTAGTGGTAGTTGGTTAACGATCGGTGCCAAAAAAGTGAAATTTGAGCAATTTGAACCCGAGGTATGCGATACTCACAATAATAGTGTTATGTAACCTAATAAGGCCCAACCTGGTAAGATCAATTGAATATCATTTCAGTTATAACTTACTCATAAATTTCTATTTGAACCATGCTTAAATAACCGCGAAGTTTAGGTCAGGCTTTTTAGGTATTAGGTGGGTCTTACTAGGATATAGGCCCAGCCTTCTTTGTTGCGCTGGCCTTATCAAGTTTTGTAAAAGGGGTATTTTTATTAGAAAAATTTCAAGCTAGCCAATTTTTAAATATTTCAGTCGACGACTATAACACAAAAAAGGAAAAACATGAAATCACTTACATGAAAGTCTGGAAAGCCAAGACCTTAAACTAGGGCCTTATTGAGCTCACCTACCTTAATACGCACCTGAGAATCACGTCTAACACGACTCAGATGAGCACGTCATACATGCGAAGATTCTTGTAAGCCGATATTTCGATTTATCGTCATTATCAGAGCTGCAATTTTTAGGCACAAAACTTAGCGAAATATGCGCATATTTTGTGCACTGAATTCAGTCTTAATAATATGCCAAGAATATGCGCCAAAATGGTAAAATATGCATAAATATGCAAATACAATATAGGTAACTATATCATTTCAAAGGAAAAATTAAGTCGGATATACTGAGACAATTTTTATCAGTTTAAAATGATCCAGCAATGTATCTCCTTAAAAGTCTAATCTTCTTCTAATAGGAGATGCACCCAGGAGATAATGCATGTATTCGAAATTTCTTGATGATTGATAAATGTGATGCGGGCAAGAGAAAGGTTATCTCGCGTGCAACAGAACATATTTTTCTAAAAACTTTTCTACTGATTCATTCAAGTGCTCTCAATTTTTTTGGAAGTTGGACATCATTCTCAGAACTAAAAAATAACTTTTAGGGGGGGGGGAGGGGAATTGAAAAATAAGCTAAATTGGTGTAAAATATGCGGCAAATGCCAAAATATGCGAAATGTGCAGGATGAAGTGCTTTTCACTTGACTCAGTATTCTGTGATTCGTGAAGATCTTTTGAAACTTATACCTATACGCCATAGATAAAAATATGCATTCGCATAAAAATTGCAGCCCTGGTCATTATAATAGAATTTTCCAATTCTAAATTCTGTGTTTTCTCTTTCAAGGTATAATTTGCTGATTCTTTAATTTTTAAATGACCATGACTGAAAATAAATGACTTAAATGACTGTTAGACACTTTGATACAACATACTACACCCCTCCTCCAAAAAAATCCGCCAACGCTGACGAATGCAGGTCAACACTACAAAAAAAATTACCCACCTCCTCCCCCCTAAAAAAATTCAGCGACGCCTCTGCTGAGAAGGCAAGAAAATCCTATATCCTACACTCGAATATGCAACATCGCTACTGCGAAAAGAATATGCACTCCTGATAGACGATCTTCCTACTGAACATGTTTTACTTGGCTCGATTCAAAGGAATTGTACATTT
The DNA here is from genome assembly GCA_031841125.1 of Acanthococcus lagerstroemiae. Lineage (NCBI taxonomy): Eukaryota > Metazoa > Arthropoda > Insecta > Hemiptera > Eriococcidae > Acanthococcus > Acanthococcus lagerstroemiae. Next base: position 32,365,724 of record CM063108.1, on the reverse strand, counting down.
ATGAAACTGAGAACCCCTTTTTATGCATCAGTAAGCAGATTAACTTACCTCTTCTAAATCCAGTGAAGAGTTATCCTAAATTTTCAAAATTTCCTCCAACGGGCACAGTACTGCCATTCCTCAACAATAACAGTGCAATAAATGAAATTTTTACAATAAACCAAATAATTGAAAAAGTAAACGAATGTAACATGGAGCTGTATCTCCTCTTCATCGACTTCCAAAAAGCATTCGACATGGTTAATCACGAATATTTATGGGGGGGCCCTCGCTAACCAAGGCATAAACGCGAAAATAATAAAGATATTGAAAAATATGTATAAAAACTCCAAGGCTTACATAAGACTAGATAGAAATGGAGAAGAATTTAATGTCAATAGGGGAGTAAGACAAGGAGATCCACTCTCCCCTAATCTATTCAATAGCATGCTTGAAGAAGTATTTAGGAAAATGGACTGGGAGAGGAAAGGATTGAGGATCGATGGTGAGTATTTAAGCAACTTGAGATTCGCGGATGACGTAGTAATAATTGCCAATTCACTAAGAGAGTTAAAGGAAATGGGAGAAGAATTTATTGTCAAGAGTAGAGAAGCGGGTTTAATTATAAACGGAGCAAAATACAAAGTGCTGGCAAAAAAAAATAGAAAAATTCGAAATAAGCGGGGTAGAAATTGAGGGGTAGAGGAAGTGGAATACTTGGGGCAATTAATTTCGTTCAAAAATAAAAGGGGAAAATAACTGAGCAGAAGGGTACAAAAAGGGTGGAAAAACTTTTGGGCATTAAAGAAAATCTTCAAAGGAAGGATAGGCATTAACCTAAAAACGAAAATATGGAAAAGTTGTACGCTGTCGGTGCTCGTGTACGGCGCCCAAACGTGGGCTTTAACAAAAGCTAATATAAGAAAACTACAAGCCACTCAAAAAGCAATGGAGAGAAATATTTTAGGCATAAAGAAAAAGGATAGAATTGAGAAAAAGATAAGAAGAATAACAAAATCAAAAGACATGGGGAAGGTAATCAAAAAACAAAAATGGAAGTATGCGGGTCACACCTTAAGACAAGAAGGGAGGTGGACAAAAAAAGTAGAGGCTTGGGTACCGTACAATGAAAAAAGGCATAAAGGTAGGCCGCTGACGCGTTGGCGGGACGAATTTAGGAAGGAAATGGGCCCAAAGTGGAGAAGAGTAGCCACCAACAAAGCTGAATGGAAAAGACGCGGAAAGGCATATGCCCTAAAATGGGCAAATGACAGCGATGGGGAGGAGACTCCCCCCAGTTCACTGCCATAAGCGCACTGTAAATAGAGTATGGAAACGCTGTCATCGCTGAAATGAAATAAAAATAAATAAATGAAGAATAAGTAGAATAAAATCGAAATTTTTACTTATCAGTTATCAATTTATTATTTTATCATTATTATTTTTTTATTTCATTTCCTGGGCTCTATACATTGAAAATGACGCTCGTGCAGTAATGAGGATCAAGATCAATGAGCACTATTGAAGGAGAGCGAGAAAAAAAAGGAGAGAAAAAAAGTGATTGCAGGAGGCTCTTGGTGTGGCATGCCAAAGTGACCCCTGAGACACCGCACCCCCAGCACCGGAAACTACCCTTTCGGGCATCGAATCAGTGCCGAGGGGAGATTGCAGGAGGCTCGTTACGGACCCTAATAAAATCGAAATTGTTGCTTATAATTGGTTTTATTATTTTCAACTAATTGTTTTCTCGAAAATGAGGCTCCACTGAACTCAGCTGTCACTCCGATCAATGAACACTGCCGGAAATTACACATCTGAAATGACGCACTACTGAATTGAACTGTGACTCTGAATTGAGAAGAAAATAAGAAAAATAGTGATTGCAATGGGCTCGGCTACTCGTAGCCGACCTTAAAAATCATAATTTCATGACGGATGCCTTGCATTATCTTTTTCAGTGGTCCTTGAAAATTCAATCCGAGTTTCAGTTGAATCAGGAAACTTTTTTTTTTTTTAAATAGCACAAAAGTTGTGACATCTTGCGGCCGTACAGTTACTAAATTGCGGACACTAGGGCTATCTCTGGCACTTGAATCAAGCGTCACTTCATAGTGACTGCCGCCAGGTAGCAGCACTTCCTGGCATCAGTCGGCATCAGTTTGATATACCAACGTAAGTAAGATAAGTTGCCGAAACGAATAAAGTAAGGCATTATCAAGCCATTTCAAGTTCACTCTTCACTGATTCGCCTTTTTGCAGCTTTTTTTTTTAAAATTTAATTTTCTTCATTGAAACGAATAAATAATTAACATAAAGTTTTGAAAAACAGTCTTGGTGGGATCTGTGGTTGTGGATTGTTGCTTCCCGATATACATATTTGCGATTAATTCGGATACCTGGATAGCGAGTACCTGGACAGGTTACACGTTTTATTCGCGAGTTATTTTGAAGAAAGAATCAGTGGAGGTTCGAGAGTTATTTGAATTATTCGAAAGAAAAAAATCATTGAACAGGTCGTGCCTAAGAAACTCGTATGCCGAACATGAATTCCTCATCCGACCATTCTGACGTAAACTGTTTCTTGGATGTTGGAAAATACGATGAATCAATAATAGTTGATAGATGATTCCTAGAAAATACAATGAATCAATAACAGTCGACAGATGATTCCTAAAGACTGGTTCTTCAGATCCCATTACTCAATTCCACTCGTCTTCTCGTTTTATGGTGGTGATTGCTCATTTCACTGGGGGAAAGGAGGACGTTTCACCCAAAACGAATTTGAAGAACAAAATGTACAAACGTTATTGGGATGAAAACACTCAAGTTTTTATTTTATTATTATCGAGCAATGGAGCTACACTCTCGGGCTACGGGCTCGGAAAAGGTTGTTGTCTATATGTCACGGAGGTATCCAGCAGCGGAAAGGTAGGTGAGGGTGTTGTTTACGTGCTTGTAGGAGTTGGAGAGGGCCTAAATTCGACTATGAGGGACGCGGTGACATTACGAAGGTAGGTGAAGGAGGGGCATGAGAAAAGGTAGTTTACGGTGAGAGGGCCTTCATCTTCACAGTGTGGGCAGTTGAGGAGATAAAGGTTAGTGAGAAGATGCGTATGTATGAGGCGTGTACATCCAATCCTTATACTGGTGATGATAACTTCCTCGCGGCGGGAGTAACGTTGAGACGTTGACCAGGGGACAGGTGTGCAAGCTTGATTTGTGAAGGTTTGTTGTGCCTCAGGCTTGATGCCGCCACTCTTTGAACCACTTATACAAAATGGTCTGGCGAATGGCGGAAGTGAGATCTGTTGAGATAGAGAGGTGATGAGTGATATGTGGGAGCTGTGTAGCTTGCTGTGCTGCTTGATCAACTGCCTTATTTCCTGGGATACCAATATGGCTTGGGATCCAGATGAGTGAGATGCTGTTGGTGGTGAAGGAAATGAGATGGAGAATGAGATGGATGCGTTGGACGAGAGCGTGCGTTGAAAGGCGATCAGAAAAAGACCTTAAGGAGGAAACTGAATCTGAGAGGACCAGATAGTGAGTGGGGTTGGGTGGGTCTTCGAGCAAGGAGATCGTGACTAGGCACTGTAAGATAGCATGGAGTTCGGCTATGTAGATGGAAGCTGTGTTTTTGAGTCGGAAGCAGTGTCGTAGACTATCTATGGAGTAGGCGTAAACGGTGCGTCGGTTGTACTTTGAACTATCAGTGAAGCATAGGATGCGGTCAGGAAAGCGGTCCAGAATTTCTTGAAAATGTGTTCGATAAACTTGGGGGTGTGGATTTTTTAGGCAATTCTGTAAGTTCGAAATTGCATGGAGGTGTAGCATGATGATCTGATGGGCCAATTTTTTGGTTTAAGAGTCTCGAGCTAGGAGCTGGGGACTTAAAGGAACGATGGTTTTCGTATATCACAGTACATGCAGTCGGACATTTTCGACGTTTATTTTGAATCCGAACTGCATGCTGGTGACGTTACCGGAATGGAAAACGAATTCTCGATACACCTTAGAACATAGGCGTATTGTGGATAGACTTCTAGCCTGTACGAACTGGTCCATCGCCGAGTCGCTCGTACAGTGCTACAGAGATATCAAAATCGTTACATTCAAAATTATGCTTGGACAGGTAATGCCTATTCATTTCACTGCATAGGTAGCCAGCTTAAAAATTTCCCCGGTGATAAGTACGACGCTCGCTTTGACAAGGAAGCAACAGCCTCCGAAGCGAGCACACGGTCTTACTTGAAATCACCATCGACAGGCTTTCTCCTGAAAGGATTGGCTGTGCTGGGGACTAGTCGGCGGAGTAATACAGATAACGAAACGATGCACTAAGTTGAAAATTGCAGCACGGTTCATTTCGTTTCTTGAGCTACTTCAGTATCAATTTACCGTTATGAACCTCGCTGCAGATTTTCGCCTACGTGAAAGGCTTCATACATCGTGTATTACTTATTCAGTTTGAGAACATGTCACTCATTTTTGGAAGTTATATTCGTTTATTTTGTTCTCAAAATTCGAAATTCGACGGCATTTTCGATTGCCAGAAGTGTCTTATTGCCGTAAGTGACAGAACTGAAACGCCACAGTCTTATTTTTTGGATCCATTCGCTGAGCCAACCGCATGGTGAGATGAGAAGGCATGCTGTAAGCCCTGTCCAGCGAAGTCCATTTTCGGTTTCTTTTGGTTCATCAATGAAGATCTGGGTCTCCACAAAATGTTCGCCGTGTCGAGAAATCGTGTTTCCAGTTCCGGGATGTCCGAGTCCAGACTGATCTATGGCGCGATTCGATCGAGATCATGCCGCCACGAGGCACAACCATGAGGCCTGTATCGAAGCTGTCATCATCGAATTCGCTGCCAATAGCTCCAGGACTTTCCAGTATCGGCTAAGCATTACATTTTATTTGTTCATTTTTATGTCAGATTGCGTACCTTAGTCCGATAATTTTCGATAATTATTACTGTTTATATTGTAAGCCTAGCTCCCCTCATTTTGGATTTTGGATTTCGTATCATGTTTTCGAATCAAGTGGGCAAAATTGAGATTCCTCTAGGAACATCTTTCCGAGGAGGAACCAACCCAAAATTTATTGGAATTTTCGTTTTAGTAGGGTGAGCAGCTTTTAGTAGCTTGGGTAATGAGTTTTCCATGTGATAGAAACGTGTTGTAGGCGATTCACATTCGCCTCAAATTGGAGTTTTGGAACAAGTTACTGTGCTGTGTTATTTTTCAGTTCGTTCCTGCAATTATTCATCTAACGTCGAGTTGCTGGAAGATTTGTAGCAGTGGCGCCACTTCGCAGATCTAGATCCATCATCTCGCTTCGCAGATCATACGCACTTTAACGTTCCAGTTTATCCAGCATCGGGTACACGTAACTCCAGTTTGGGTCCTTTTGGTATTTTAGCTGAAATGCTAGGTAAAGTACCTTGTTTTGGTTTTTCATCATCGACCCGTGGTAGTGCGATTCGCGAGTGCTAGCCTTAAGATTCGTGCTTACCATAGGGAGCTGACGCCCTTTCAAACCCGCGTATATGATCCAGAAAGGGCGCGGAATAGAAATTCCCTTTACTTTCGATCTTGGTGCTATCAAAATTCTGGGGCTAAAATCAATCCGTTTTATTTTTGGTTTATTCCCCCCCCCCTTTTGTTTTCAATTCAAAATTCAGTGGAAAGCCTACGTGAATTTCACGCAAAGGCTCAGGATCCTGGTTACTGCACGTTCAGGGTGGGTGTTTCAAAATTTAAGGTCCTGTGAGACCATACAAAATCAGATCGAGACGAAGGAATCGTCACCGAATGCGTGATCGTCGAAAGCGATCGTTCCGAGGAACTCAGTCACTCCTCGGGCTCTTAATTCGGGATTTCTAGCCCATATTTCTAAATTTGAATGTCTCCCTGAGAGAAGGGGTCTCCCTGTGGAGTTCTATTTCGGTCTTCCATTTCCTAGTCTATACACTTTTGGACTGTTTTAATTTTCCAGCTATTGTGCTGATGTTTGTTATATATTCTAAATCTTAGGTGAGAGAGGACCCTTCGTTCACATTGTTACCACTCGATGCAGTCTGAGTGTAATATTTATTTATTATTGATTTCGAGCCCATATTGGAGGGCATATATATAATTTTTGATCGCGTACGAACAGACGTATCCCGAAGTAAGAGCCACTGGCTCCATGTTTATTTACGAAACCGTGGAGCATCTCCATTGAACCGTATTTTATTTTTATTAATTTCCTTATATGAATTTTCAATTTTATTTCTCATTTATTATTTTATTTTCAATTTAGAATACACATAATTCTTGTGCTGTTTGACATGATTCTCATAATTTCAGTGAGGTGAATTTGGAACAACTTTTATCTTTTTGTTTATTTTATCGAAAATGCATGGACGTACCACTATGCAAAGTGTTTGATTTATGGTACGTGGCATCCCTGGACTGGTTTCTAAATTAATTTTCCCTTTGGTGGACCTCTTTTCATTCAGGGACATGAAGAGTGGGTTCCCAAGTACTCACGTCCATTCTGATGGCTCAGGTCTTTCAGCATTATTTCATTAATGGAGTACGCTGGGGACAGGGGTCATCGTGGACTCGCCCAGACTCCCGTGGGGCTTGGTATTAGTCTGTGGTTAAACACCTATGAGTATGGTGATAGTAGGCTGAACGTTCGTTATTACGAGTCATTAGCCCCCTGAGTCGGCATCTACTATCGGCAAATTTCCTACAGGTGAGATCCCTGGGAGAGGCTTGTTTTCTTCTTGGGCTCTTATTCCGAAATTTGGGCGGGACATCTGGCTTTTGGGAAATTTTGCTACAGAGGAAGACTGAACAACCAGAGTGGAGGTGATGTAAGGATTGTTAGTAGTGAATTGTAGGAAAAGGTACGGGACAGTGTCCCTTCAAAGTGTGAATGTAAGTGCAGTGAGGATTCAGGAACAGAGGGTGTAGTTTGAAGGATTAAAGAGACACTCATAGGCACGAAGATTAGGGTTGTGTGCTTTCGTAACGAGAAGCTTGGCAGTGAGTTGCATTCGGTGGTAAGAGAGAGGAGGAATTCCAACATCGCCAAATATACTCAAAGTTGCGCTAGTGCGAAAAACGCCAATGGCGATACGTAAAACCGCATTATGAACAGCGTCAAGAAGCTCTAAGTATGAGGGAGGGGCAATTCTATAGATGGGTGATCCGTAATCCGTGATAGATGGATCAGAGTCTGGTATTTAAGCCACATTTTTGAAGTTCCAGGCGTTGGTGATTTAGCCAATTCATCGCGGTTTCTTGGTTTCAGTTTTGTCTTTTCTTTGACACGATTTTTAACCGGCGTCGATGTCAGAACTTCTGATTTCTTTGTGCGACTCTTTCTTTGGTTTGATTTCCTTGAGACGCATTTTGGTAGCAATAAAATTTCTTCCGGAGTAACTTGAGGGCGAGTTACCGAATTTCTTTCAACAAGCGGAGTTTGAGGAGTATCACTTACGTCATCTTCAGTTTGCTTTTCTGTTACAATTAGTCAATTAATGAAACTGGCTCAGGTACGGATTGATGACCATCAGAAAAAATGGTTCAGGCGTGGATTCATCTGCAACATATAGAATTGACTCCGCTGTGGATTTATTAGAGACTTGAGGTGCAACTTCGCATTCAGCATTTCGATTCGCTAATTCGTAATTTTCATCATTAAAATTGACACGCTTTAAGAATCGTTTTCTGGTTGAGAAATTCCAAGGTAGTAGACATATGTATTCATCTTACTTTTTTCGGATCATTTTTCTTTAAATAATGTTTACTTCAAGTCGCACATGGGATATTAAACCTCTTTCCGGCTTATTTTATCTTCATTTTACTATGATCAGTTTAACGTTTGTATCTGTATTCTGTACACCATCGTTAATCCTCAAGCAAATAAAATTAACTTCACGTAATCTAACCACTTTATAAAACCTTTGAAATGATCGAAAATCATTTAAAAACATGAATTCACTGCGGATACGAAAATCAATTTTGTTTTCATACACAACAGCCATTTGTTTTTGGCACTTCTGTAAAATTTCACTGTTTACAGACTGGGGGTTTTTCTCATGGAAAGTTACAAATGGGAATGCGCTATCACTAATTCATTATTTTTTTGCTAAAAACATGTGCGATAACAAGCGAATTTTTCATTCCTTATGCTCGGTTCCTTTTGCCCTAACATGACTTTCAAACAATTTCATTAAAAATATTGGTGTTATGTTGGAGATACGAATAATGTAAATACAGAAATGAAAACTAGACAAAATTTCGCGTCGATAGGAAAAAGAACCATCACTCTAGGTAAGAAATCATTTCAGTTCTAATTTTTGCATTTCTAGAATTTTTTGGTCCAAAATCACGTTAAGTGATTTGGAAAAAAAAGCTTGTATCATTTTTTTTTCTGTTGCAAAATGTGACCAGACTGAATCTGTACCGAACAGCAGTGTTACCAACCTTTCATCGTAATTACTAAAGCCACAAAATCGAATTTTCTTTATGCCCGGGTGGTTCCCAATGCCCGACCCTCCCCTACATAGCTACAGTGGAACCTCTCTATAACGAACCCTTATATTTATAATGAATTATTGCGAATTTTTCTTCCGTCCCTCCTCTTTTCAGGAATTCTACATCTAAAAAAACCTCTTTATAACGAACAAAACACTCTCCATACCGAATTCTTGTGCGGCAAAGAAGGTAAAGCGATTAGAAAGAAAAATAGAGCTGTATTGCATAGGATGTTGACTCATACTGCTCGAGCTTATCAGTGAACATGAGTGAACATGACTAAACATCTTGATCATACTGTACAAGAGACCAGATGACCAGATATTTGCTTGTTAGTCATTCAGCTTATTATCGATTCATCGAACAGAGGGGATAGAAATGTCGAAGCGAAGAATTTTAAGTGTGTCCGAGACATTGTCAATTTTAAACGAACAGCAAGACACATGAACGTACCTTTGAACTGAAAATTAAATGTAGTATAATGGATTATAAGTACCGCAAGTATGTATTAGGGAACATTACCGTAATACAGTACAGTAATTACATATCTATACTATGTACTATGTTCAACAAAAAAAAAGTTTTCTATTTAACGGATCTTTTTTGTGGTCCCTTCAGAATCGTTGTAGAGAGGTTCTACTGTATTTTAGATATAGCTCCAAATCGCACTGACCCGATGAGTAGCGAACTCTCCTTAAAAACGGACACGTGTCTTGATTCCCCGCGACCTTTGCCTAGTGAAAAGTTTTGCCACACAGGTGTCTCTTGAGTAGGTTACGCCTTCCCCTTCCAACCGGGTAGTTAGGCAACTTATCCCAACGATATGTAGATTTGTTTGCCTGCCTTAAATTTGAAGGGGCAAACATATGGATTAAGTGCCGCATTGAAGTAATTTTTTCAACGTTGCTAACACTGGTGTAGGAACGGGGGAAGGTCGGGTTAGAACCCCCAACGCTGTCAGAAAAACAATTTTAGAATATATTTTAGGACATTAATTATTCCGATCGCAATTTACTACCCTCCCTCCCCCCTCCAAGACTGAGAGTTTCCTACGCCATTGGTAACTAGTAGACAAATGAAATTTTTTTGATAATAGAAGAGTAGAAGACAGTTACGAAAACTATCGAACAAATCACTACAATCGAATCAACCAAATGTTCACAAAATCGATTATCGTTAAAGACTAAATAGGGAGATGGTCTGATTATGGGATAGGGTCTGAAAATAAGATATTTCTCCGAATGTTAGGTGCTGCGCTCTACTGGATTCACCGCAATAGTTGTTTATAGGTAGCGTAGCTTGCAATTTTAAACGATTGTGAATTTACGGTCTGTTTATCACTAATTTTTGATTTTTGCGATTATCAGTGTTTTTTAGTTTATTTTTTTGACCAGAATTAAGAAGATTGATAATTTGATAAGAAAAATGCGGTGAAAAGTTCCAAAAAAAAGTAAGTAGTATTTCAATGAATGCACTGTAAGAACACGTACTGGTGTTTTCAATTACTTTTGATATTTCGGCATAAATCATGATTATGATTTCGCACGTTGAAATAATGTGTGGTAGTCCGAATGTGAGACAATAAAAATCAAAGAATTGGAATTGTCGTGGCTAATTATAATTATTTTTGGTACTTTTTTACAGGTGGGATAAACACTGATCGATCAAAAACGCACATCTGTCCGACATGGTTGGAATAACGAGAAAATGGTTTTGACCATTCGCGATATGTTAGAAAAGAAATATTTTATTTGCGAATTTTGTGTTTAATCTAATTCTATGCTATTCAAAACAATGTTTGAATTTCTTAGTAAACTTTTTGAAATAATTTATTTCAGGTGTCTCATATTTCCCCCCCCCCTCGCCAAAAAAACCTCCAAAATTATTATTTTTCGTAATTTTGAAAAATGTGACTCTCATCTCATTTGATCTATTCCATTGAGATCTATGACTATGACTTTTCGGTGCTATGAACTTGGACAATTTATTTATGAGATTTTCACGACAGATACGAAAAAAAGCCGAAGAGATCAGTGTACCAAGTATCTAGTCCAAAAAAATTGTTTGAAACATTCTCCGTACATGCGATTGAGATTAACCAAAGGACCGAGGGGCGGTTAAACTCCCTTAAAAATGACAGATGGGGGTGGTAATTTGAGTTAATTAGTTAGGACCCCCTCCTCGACGATTCGCCAGAAAGTATTGCTTGTGACTTCGTCTACTACAAAACTTTCCTGTTCATGATTTGGTATACATATTTTTAGATCAGGCAGAACTAACTCACCGACCCCTGAAGCCTTTTTTTCCGACAAAGACTGTTTGAAAAGTTGGGCATCAACAATATCAGAATTATACTTCAACATTTCGGAATCAAGTTTTCTGTACATTCACCAACTGACAATGCATGACATGAAATATACAGACTTAAGAAAATATATCTGACAATAATGAACTAGAGATTTGAATTTGCATGTCATCTAGATGCAGATAGATATACTGATTAAAATATCGATAAGCTCGGTCAAGTTCTCTGATGATGGTTGAAATATCGATAATCGAACTATCGAAAGTTGAATAATCAACTGACGATCGAACACATCTTGATTAGTGACCAGAGATGTAAGATATCAGAAATCACGAAACATATAAAATCACTTATTAAGAAAATCATAATTTTGTATCATAGCTTCCAATCCTTTCATCTACGGTTTGAGAATCGTGATTTTCGGCGTGATGTTAAAACTAGCGCGATATCAAAACGGCGATAACTGTCAAATTATGAGATCAGGATTCTTAAAAGTCATTTTAAACCATATTCCTAAAGTTGATTTTTTAGAAGAAGTAAAATTAACGTATTTGAGAGAAAGTCTGTAAATCTGACTAACTCTACTTTTCTACCTGAGTTGCTTTTTTGACCAAAACGTACTACATTTATTATATAATTTGGAGTTGTTCAAAATGGCATCTAAAATGCTATAAATTATTTTTCCATCAGATTTCTTGGGGCCTCTCATTTGCTGAACCACCTTCCGGATCTGTCTTAACTGTGCTCAATTAGGAGACTTTAAATTTTTGCTTTAAAATAAAATGTTTACTTGTAAAATTTTGTTCAATAAATCTGGTTTTGACATATTTTTTACTGATTCAAGGCCTCAAAATGTACACTCAAGAGCCACAGGGGCGTCCCCTCTGGAAATTTTTCAGTTGAAATATTTAGAGTGGATTTGAAAATTCCTTAAAAGTTCTAATGAAATGAACTTTGCGAATCACACACAGACTGGCTTTTTAGGGCGCTCCGGGAAATTTGAGAACTGAAAGGGCGATTCGCAAAAGAGAGGCTGTGACAGCGATTTTTTTAAGTAGCAGTTTTTTTAAACGGCATTTCGCAGCAAAGGCACGTTGATACTACAATGTTTTCCCGTCCAAATATTATATTTAATTGATAAATGATTACTTGTATATTAGCCACGTAGCCCAAGCGAATTACTAATTTTGATTGGAGAAAATTTGCACAAAAGGTTTGACTGCTGAAAACTGTTGGGGAAGATGTCTTTATTAAGTGATGAAAAACCCACCCCCCACTACACTGGGAGCTTCCATCAGTATTGACGAATGGGACTACGAAAATATGAATTTTAAACGGGTTTCTTGATTTTTTCCAAAATCATAACATTCTAGGAAGAAAATATCTCATTAGAATGTTCTTTGTAAAATTTTTTACAAAACAACCTATTACAAAACATTACTCACAAGTTATACTTAAGGAGTTACAGGCTTAGAGAATTTTATTGTTTTATATAAAATACATACTACATGTACGTGTTATCATTCATCATTATCATCAGACTCGTCTGCATCATCTAACTGTAAATAGCGTTACCCGGCATTGGGGCAGGACAGGTCGTGACAGGACTTGCAACCGTCTGCGCAATGTTTTCTGCGAAAAAGGAAGGAGACAGTACACTTTCAAGTATTTTGTAGTTTAATTTTATCCGAATGCAATGAGTGCAAAACTAAAATACGACAGTCACATTTATGTCTACATCTTTCTTTTACAGCCGCAGAAGATTCTCGCCATCAGTTTCTGTGGGTCCATTTGAGCTTTCGTTTTGACTAGCTGTAAACCTGATTTAGTTTCCATCAGCCCCATTCCAGTGGGGAGACTTCACGATCCAGTGACGACTGTATTTGAGCGTACACTCGGTCAGAGTGCTCTTCAGTTGTGGCCTCAGTCGGTGGAAGCGAATGTAATTCCAATCTTCATTCTCCCACCCATCTTGCAAAACTTCTGAAATCAAAGCGCGCTGAAAGTGTCATCCTTATTTGCTCCGGGATCAGGAACGTACCGAAGAGTTTTTCCAAGGGGGGGGGGGTAAAAATTGTGAAAGTCCCCAACTGACTGAATTCAGAATGCCCAAGTATCAAAGCTAAGAAAAAAAAACCTTTTGACCTGTTGGATTCTTCCAACTAACTCAACTCAAAATTCCCAAGTGTCAGTGCAAAAGAAGAAAAACCTTTTGACTTTATTGGGTTTTCCCTCTCAATTCCCAAATTTCAAAGTACTATCAAAGCAAAAAAAAAACTTTTTTAACTTGTTGGATTTTTCCAACTCGTCTGACTGAAATGGTAAATTTTCTCAATTGCTAGAGAGCCAGGGTTGTATCACAGCCTGTTAAGGCATGTAAGAAAAAGGGCTTTGTCGCGATATATTTGATTGTCCAAGCTAGAGAATATTTTCTGGGCCACTTTACCTCTACTGGGTTTCATAAATAATAGCTCCTTGATGTGTGGATTTGCCAAGGCTATTACTAAAATAAGGAGGTCAATGTCCTCACCAAGAACAGTTGCCAACTACCCACTTTCTCGTAGCCTCGCGGCTTCCCGAACAATGCGGCTGTCAGCGTCATCTGGAGCAACTAGAACTGGCATTTCCTTTGATGTCAAATGTGCTCTCAGCATTTCAATGAATTGACTTTCATTCACGTTGTTAGCGAGAAGTAACACTTGCTTGAATATGAAACGGGTTGTTTCTCATATCAAAATGTCTGGAGCCCTTGCAGTGTAACGCCTCCTTCGTTCTGAATCTTTGAGGCAAGCCTGTTGGTATTCACCAAATACTATCACAGCATTTCTACCAAAATGCTTGAGAATGTATTTATGGTACGAAGCCAGGAGACTGAAATGTCTTCTGTGACGACCATACAGTTTTATGTAGGAGATAACCTCCATCAACGACAAATAAGTACTTTCGTCCATTTTTTTTTTTGTATCAGGAAAAATCTCACACAGTTGAGACTTATTATTTGGGTTTCGCTTTTCGCATACCAGTTTCATCGAATAAAGGAAGTGGATACGGCGCCGATACATGCTTGAAGTAATGTTTCTTCTTGAAAGATGCAAGTAAGTACGATGAAATAGTGAGATGGGGTCAGCGAGCGGAGTTTTTGCCTTGTTAATAACAACAGAATTTGTTATTGCGGCTAACGACTTCACTTTTCTCCATATTTTGAATTTTATATCTTTGAACTTTTTTCTTTCATTTTCTCTTAAAATAATGGCCCCAATTTCGTAAGCTTTGGGCGAGTTCACATCAACCCCTACCAAGCCTGTGCTTATAGATACTGTTTTGTCTCTCAGTAAACGGCATTTGACTTTGGAACCAGATGTAGATAATATTGATTCGTATCTCTATCATCGCGTATTCTCCGAGCGTCGCGCCAGTCAACATGTTGCTTCACTGTAGTTGATTGTATGTCGCAGCAGTTTTCTAATTTCGAGCAGAGAAATACTGTTTGTTGTACTTCCTTGAATCCATTGAGAATCCATTGAGATCGAATACTTTCCGATATACCTACCTCGACTATGTCTCATACCACCAGAAACTTTCAATGATCGCATCAAGCTTTGTTCGATCACCATGTTTGTCTAGGTCCCACTAAAGAACTTTTTTGTACGATGAACACTGGAGTATCCTTCAGATGTAAACAAGGAAAATTCTTTCGCGGTCATTTTCTTGCTCAAATTAGTCATATCTTGTGGGTGTAACTGTACCGCTTTTCCATATTGAAAATGACCAAGTTTTTCGGCAGCTTCATGTGGCGTTACCATACCGCCATCGTCTTAGTATGGACGCTGTTAAGCAAAAAGCGACCAAGCGACAAAATCTGTTTTTCGAGAACATGTGATTCCAAGTTCAAGAGCCATATATATGACATAGCGTTTACTGATAAAAGTTTTTTTCAAAATGAGTACGCATTTTCCATTCGGGAATCCTATAATTTAAAGAATTCTACTTTTTATGCGCTCTTCAACGATACTAATAACTCATTTTGTCAAAAAATGTCGCTTGGTCACTTTTTGCTCAATAGCGTCTATATGGTGTGGTGGGACGTATGGCGATGCACGCATGCCAAAGTTGTCCCGGTGCTGGGGATGCGGTGTCTCAGGGGCCACTTTGGCATAGTCCGTGGTAAGAATAACGCATGAAGAATTTATTCCTGATTTGAGAATGTATAAAGAATTATTACAAATTTCGACAAGGTTGTAGCTCCTCAAATATGACTAGTGAGTACATTCTTGCCATAGGCTTTTTTGCAGAAAACTTTACAAGGAACATTTCTTTACTGAGTTATTTTCTTCCTAGAGTGTCATGAATTTGAGAAAAATCAAGAAAACCATTTAAAATTCAATTTTGTGTAGCCTCCTTCGTTAATAATGGTGGAAGCTCCCAGTGTGAGGGCGGTGGTTTTTTTTACCACTTGTTGTGGACACCTTCCTCAACATTTTTGAGCAGTCAAACCTTTTGTGCAATTTTTTTCCAATCGAGCCGGATTCTTGATTGTAATTTTCCTGGGCTATTACGTTTAAACAAGTTGATATTCACGAATTTGGGGCGCAAATAAGCACTGAGGCACACCAGGAAATTTCCCGGTTTCCCGCTTAGCCATTCTGTGTGTGATTATGTTCTTTAAATTGTTCGATACTTCTTCTGTATCACTCTACTGCGCCTGGGGTGTGACGCCTCGTAGCTTCCTTTCTAGTCCATCACTGACTGACCTTTTGACTGCCTCTTGTCTCTGACGTCAGGTTCCTGATATCTGGCCTTTCTCTTTGGTTACGCTTTTCTTTTTTAACGAAACGCTTAAATTTCAGCCCTACCACCACCGGGTTATGGTTTGAATCAGCATCTGCCCCCCCCCCATGACTACGGGGCTATCTAAAAGTTGAAAGCAAAAAACGTTATTTTCCAATGTCACAAGCTGAAACCGATAGCAAATGTTCTACTACGCGTATTTAATTTACGTGCTTTGGACCTGGTGAATGTAGGAGGGAAATTTAGTCTGGAACAAAAGTTAAAACTCCATGTGTTTTTCCCATAAGAACGAAAGGGATAGCTTGTAGCACAGATCACAGATTCCCCTAAATCCGATCGACCTGAAACTTTGTAGGTTTTATTTTATTTTATTTTTTTAAATTGATTTCATTGGAACAAATTTAGGAGACGAATCAGAGGAAATTTAGAAAAAAAAAGATCACCAAGAGTTAATAACAACCACCTTAATGTGTAAAGGAAGTTGTGTGTTCCTCTCAAGTATTCCTAATATCCTTCCAGTATACCATCCCAGACTAGGGTATGCTCAGGGGCACAAATGTGAGTGCTTGGGGGATAAGGTTCCAATCTTCATTTGCAGGGACGAAACTGTGGGTGGCGGGGGGGGGAGGGGACGCCAATAATTTGATAGTTGACAAATTTTAAAACTGTTCATTTTTTGAATTTTTCATTTTCTAAGGTATAATGTTTTAATGAAGCCTGAAAAAGTCTTAAAGAAATGCGGAAGATCCTTGAAGTCTCAGAGAAGTCTGTGGATGGTGTACATATGTTTGCACAAGGGCCGAGGAAGGAGAATGTCTCAAGCGACTCACTATAAAAAAGGCGCTCCAAAAATAAGGTAAAAAGAGGAACGAAGGAAGGAAGAAAAATAAAGAGTACAAAAAAGGTAGACTTTCTTGAGAGTACAAGGACGTGCCCAAAAATTAGTTTCCGGGCCCGTATTTTGCTTCTGTTTTATTTATTTATTTATTTCAATTAAGAAATATTTTGATAGAAAAATCGGCAAATTTTCAAATTCTTAAAATGTTTTGTCGGCGAATTTTTAGTTTTCAAAAAATGTTTGTCGGCTTCGTTCTCCAACCCCCGCCCAAACTAAAAGTCAAATTTTGCCTCTGTCCAGGGGTCGTAAACACAGGGGTGAAACTATAGTTAGTGTGAGGGTTAACCCCCCAATAATCTGGCAGTCGGCGAATTTTAAGACTGTTCAATTGAGCCTCCCTCCCCTCAATAATTTGACAGTCGGCAAATTTTGAGACTGTTCATTTGAATTTGAATTTTTTATGCATGTTTGTTTGTTTATTTATTTATTCATTTATTTTCTTTTTCAATTAAAAATATTTCGATTAAAAAATTGGCAAGTTTTTAATTTTTTAATTATTTTGTCAGTGAATTTTTAGTTTTCAAAAAATATTTGTCGGCAAATTTTTCTTCTCCACCTTTCTAAACTGAAAGTCAAATTTCGATTCTGAAAATGGAGTACCCTGGACTCCTGTTGGAAACTAGTTAGTTCAAAGCAGGAGGTTTCAAGCTGAGTATCGAACGTTATTTGAAAGGTTGAAACAAAGCTGAAATGTGGAAGACATTTCGAAAATCTGAAAGTCGGTAGCAAACGTTGAATTTCAAATTTCAGTGACTATTCGGACTGCCAGCACGAAAGAGTCGCCCTCTATAATTTTAGACACGTGAAAAAAGGAACTATTGAAACCTTACATATTTTAGAAAAATTCATCAGATTGAAATGAAAATGGTCTCAATGGAAGGAAACTTTTATCTACTATAAATTTTGTCCTAATCATTTTTTTGATAAACGTTTTCGTTTTCATAATGCCTGTAAATGAAACGCGTCCATTTTCTCTTCTTGTGAATCCGTTAGGTGAAACTGGAAAACTTGCATATTATGTAGCGACTTCCAAGTCAGTGATTCACTCATTCACTCAGTCACTTGCTTACTTATTTAGTGATTCACTCACTTACTCTGTCATTCATTCATTCTCTAATTTAATTATTCATTCACTTTGTCACTCACTGACTCAGTGATTCACTCACTTACTCAGTCATTCACTTACTTAATACTTATTAGTCATTCACTCAAGTCACTCGCTTATTTATTGAGTTATTAACTAGGTTACTCCGTCACTTACTCAGTGACACAGTGATTTACTCACTCACCTCAATCACTTACTCAATGATTCAGTGATTCACTCAGTTACTTGGTTACTTATCCAGTTATTCCACACAGTTACTCAATCACTTACGCAGTGACTCAGTGATTAATTCACTTACTTGTTATTCACTCATTCTGTAATGTATTTATTCATTTACGTTCTCACTCCGTCACGCACTCAATAAGTCAGTAATTCCTCACTCAGTCATTCATTCATTCTCTAATTCAATTATTCATTCACTTCCTCGCTCCGTCACTGACCCAATGAGTCAGTGATTCACTCACTCACTCACTCACTCACTCACTCACTCAGTCATTCGCTTACTTATTTAGTGATTAACTCAGTCACTCGCTTACTTATTCAGTTATTCACACAGGTACTCAATCACTTACTCAGTGACTCAGTGATTCACTCACTCAGTCAGTCACTTGCTTACTCATTGAGTTATTCACTCAGTTACTCAGTCACTCACACAATGATTCAGTGATTCACTCACTCAGTTGTACATTCATTCTCTAATTCAGTTATTCATTCACTTCCTCACTTCTTCAGTCACTCAATGAGTCAGTGATTCATTTACTCACTCAATCATTCGTAAACAACTACAGCGTGCCACCGCATTGAGCAGCCCGAAATCTGTTGTTCCTAGATTCTCTGTTTGACCTAGAGCCTGATATTTGAGAAAGTTGATCATTTTATTAAAATCTAAAAGTTGAAAGCAAAAGACTTCTCTTCCAATGTCACAAGCTGAATGTGATAGCAAATGTTCTATTAGAAAGTTTTGTCGGCAAATTTTCCTTCGTCACCCCCCAAACTGAAAGTCCAGTTTCGCCTCTGCGCAAACGCATGGATTTTTCATCCTGACAATGGGCCAATGTCATTATGCCTTCAACATAACGCAATTTTTGACATTACAAACCATCTGGATCTACTTTTTCTTGTTCCCCCATCAGGTCGAACCAATTGTTGAAGAACACGTTTCGAATCAGTAACTGACATCCAACGAGGATACTCCAGAAACTGCTGGCTTAAGTGTCCCAAAATTGTCATGAAAACTGGAAAAGGCGGTGGAATCAGTGTATAGCTGTCCAAGGGGAGTGCGGGTTTTTCGAGAATTCTTGCACGAGAAAGGTGTATAGTTCGGACCGCAGCAAAGGCATTCGAAATCAAAAACACGAGACGGTATAGAGAAGGTGAGTGTACTGATGAACTGACAGTTAAAGTAAATCTTGTGAGGGTTAGCATAAATTGTGACTAAACTGTAGCTGGACGGTTATAATGTCCTGTCAAGCCGACCAAGGGAGGAGAAAGGACAATGAGTGAGCAGAAGAAGCGGAAGAATGTGTTTTTTGAACAAATGAACCGGATGTGCAGGTATGCAGAGACAAAAAACGTTTGTTAAATGCTTGCATCGTGCTACGCAGTAATACCTTGTTATCACGATATGTAAGCCTAAAAAGAAATTTTCGATTTGCGGCCATTGCATTATTCGGCAAATTTATTTATTTATATTTTTTAATAATTTGTGTGTGATGAAGAAGTTGGAAAATGGACTGGAAGAATCTGAAAAAAATCTACAAAAGGCAGAGCATTTTTTTGGGGGAAAAACTGGCCACCCTGTAAATGGACCAACCTTCTAAAGTTATAAGAACCTTGCACCAGGATATCTGTTATTTTGTCACAATTGGTCGACGAGATTGTATCTCAGGAGAGCGGTCGCGCCACTACATTCAGTCTTTGTAACACTAACCCTAATAAAAATGTGACTAGTTTTAGTAAATTTTTTCGTGCTACACACGAGAAAATGAAATAATGCCGGCCCTGAGTGCCAACATCTCGATTGACGAATAAGCGTTTGTGAATAGGCGCAGGAATGTATTCCAAAAAAATTAAAATGATGTATAAGAAGATTTAAGAATAAAATATAGTGCGGTCGGTCTGGCGGGGCGCGGGGACGCTGTTACAATTTGTTACAGACAAACGAAGGCGGAGTCACCGACACCGCGTGAACGTTCGTTCGGTGCTCGGCGAACTGTACTAGTCCACTAGTCGCGAATCAAACCCCGACTTGGTTGTATCGTTGCTGGTGATTGCGTTTAAATCGTGTACGAACGTGCTCGTATTATTTTATTTTCGCAATAAATTTCCTGTGTTTTTCGACACTATTGACGTTCTCGAATTCGCGTTTTCTTTTTTCATTTTCACCTTAATTATTATTGATTTTATTTTGCTTCGATTTCTTTTTCTTTTTTTTCTCGATATGAGTTTAAGTAATATCCAATTCGGGTTCGGTGCGAGTCACATTTTCGACGTACTTTCGATTTTATTTTACAATTCTATGATGCACTCTGAATTGCACTCTGGGTTCGCCCGTTCTCATCATCGTTCTTGGCCTGTCCATTTTACCTGGGCCCATCGTCATCATATTCATTGAATTTTCAACGCACAAGTCGGAACGACGAGTCCGCCGACAAGCATGTCCCGGAGGAAGCAGAGCAATCCGAAGCCTCTAAAATGTACGTACTCGTGTCTTACATAACTTGTATAACTACCTTATAATGTGTTGGCGTACAGATACATCAAACATTCGATAAGAATGTCGATGGCCGAAGAAAAAAAATGTGTCGTGATCGCTCGCGGTGCGAATTCGCCTTCGAGGCTTGTTTTATCACCTCGAAAAGTAGTGGTTACATCGGTAACCAATATTGCAGTTATTGTTGGTTACATGTATACACTAGACAGTTCCTAATGGTGCAATTAGGAATTACTAAATGACTGTTATGCTTAACAACCTTTAATTGCTTCGGCGATTTGTGGAAATACTTATGTTTAGCGCCGTGTAAAATGTGTGTCCAACAGTTCAGGGAGGTTTATGGAACAGATCGAACAGATCATGCAAGTGATAAAACGGAAGTTGAAACTATCGATGTTTTAATCGAAAAAACATCGGAATTGGAAAGTGCCTAACTTTCAAAGACTGATATGTAATTACAGGAAGAACTGATAGTTGGGCGGCCGATCAGAATTGATATTCCACCCGATAGTAGATGTAAGTTTGCCGATCTTAGGGCTGGTTTCAGTCAGTGAGTTGTGGATACATATACATACGTTAGAGAAAGAATTGACAACTGGACGGCCAATGAATCGACAAAAGACCACACGAACGAATAATCAGTTATACACAGAACTGATATTCCACCAGTTAGTAAACTTGAGTTCACCAACAGACATCACGTTTGTTCAAACCAGTGAGAGGCTGATTCATAATATTGGAGAAAGAATTGGAAGTTGGTCTTGATGAAATGAAATTTATTCCTTTTAACTTTCGATTAACACACCACACGTATACAAATAAGTAATTAGTTATTCAGAACTGACATTCATCCGCCATCAGTAGACTAAGTTTGCTAATCAGACACAAGGTTGGTTTCAATCAGTTTATATAGACTTGGAAATCTCTTTTCTTACCTACATATGAAACCTCTTCTAAGCAGTAAGTATTACCTATACAAATTCCAACGAACAATCTGAGCTATAAAATGTATAACTTTTCATCAATTCACCAAATTTTGACAATTTTTTCTAGACTTGTATGTTTATATTTACCATATTATGCGTTTCTCTATTGAAAATGTTGCTGAAAACAACCGAGTGAACCGGATGAAAGCTCTATAATCTAGGCTATCGAGATTGCGCAAATTGTTTTTCAATTAATTTCATGAAATTTTGCCGATTCACGATTGAATTGCACAAAAATGAGAAAAATTTAACTGTTATCAGAAACCGTTACATGTTGTGATCAAGGTTTCTGATAACAGTTTGACTTTCCTCATTTTTACTTATTTTCATCATAAATTTGACGACATTTAAAAAAATTTCATACAAAGCCTTCTTGATGACAAGCTTCATAGCGAAGATGATTGATTATAGTGCTTTCATCCAGTTCACTCGGTTGTTTCTATAGTCACTTTTTCAACTGAGAAACTTATGTATGAGGCAAAAGTAAAAAAGCAAGTTTATAAAATGGTTGAAAGTTCGTAATTTGATAAAAAGCTACTTATGTTTTATAGCACAAATTGTTCGTTGAAACTCGTAGAATACTGTTCAGAAGGTTTCACATTTGGAAATTTTTTTCCAAACGTGCAGAATGGTTGTAACCAACCCTCTGTGATCAGCAAACTATATATTTACTGATGTTGGAATATCAGTTCAGTATAACTAATAATTTGTATGTGTGGCTAATAAAAAATTGAATATTTTATCGAAAATCCAACTTTTAATTCCTTGCCTTGCTGGAGGTCGTTATACTCCAGCTAATATTCTCATCACAACCAGTTGATGTTATCACAGAGGCAGTATGTGTATGTAAGGAACACGCATCTCTCAAGAGGATGGAATGAGAGCATTGGGATTTAAACTTAGAGTTTCAAGTTGTGGCAGCCCTGCAGATGTGTGAGTAATCGCGTATGATTTACCGTAAGCGTGTAGCAAACTTCAACTATCATTAAGTCGATTAGAAATTCACGTTTAAAGAAACTTTGTCCGAAATTCAACTGCATCATCATCAAAAAATTAAATTATAATCAGTTCTACTGGCAGAATAATTTTTATTCGGTTTTTTTCCTCCTGAAGATAGCAGTGTTTCTATTTAAAAGTACACGCGCAGGTAATTTTGCATCGCACTCTAGTGCAGGTTTAAATCCCAATGTTTAAGAGCTGTGTACAGCAGCTGAAGTGCTGATTGAGCTACCAGAAGTAGATTCATGGTTGTGCGAGGTGCGAGATCAGAATACTTCCCCAGAAATCCCCCATTTCTCAAATTTCTCCAACATCTAAAATCCTCAAAAATGATCAACCATGTTTTCGACTGCTTCAAGCGTGGTAGCCTTGCTAGTGATTTCCTGTTTTCATCTCAGCTGGGGCTTCAAATATTACAGTGGAAAGAAAATCACAAAATTTTAGACTTTGAAGGTGAAAAGAATGAAATACTATGTTGAATGGCTCTACAGGTTCTTGAACAGCATTTCATATTTTATAAATTCATGCATTTCTTTTCACCTGTTACTTGACATCTGATTTGTGAAAATGATTTTGTGAGGGCAAGAGCATATAATAATACTTCTCAGTGGGATTCAAAAATTGTTGTAGAGAGACTTCATTATAGGTATCATCAGTATAAATTAATTATTTGAGAAGATTAAATATGTACCTATTTGTATATTTTGTATTTCCAAATTTCAATTTAATTTGAGAACACAAAAAATTGTTCTGATCGAACAATTCTTGAAAGTTAGAGGTCTTCTTCCAAGATAGTTTAAATGAGAGTTACAACCTGGTTACAGCTTTGAATTCTTCCCCAATCGATATTTTGGTAATTATTCAGGATAATCTTCAATATATAGCTATAAAAAATTAACATTACATGCGACAACAATCCTAAAAATCAAATTATGTTTTCAGATTTCTTTTCCCATCATTGTATAAGCCAGTTTCCAGTACCAAGCTGCTAAAGGCAACAAAAATACTCATAAATGTTAGAATAGGGACACATTTAATAAGATTTTTGTCAGCGTTTTGTATTAACTTAATCAAATTAATTATCAGAAAATCCTCAAAATACTGAAATTGTTAATATATCCTTATGTCTTGCAAAAAAACTTGGAAAATCCTCAGCTTTAAGAGATAATTCTCAAAGTTGGCAACCCTGTGTAGACCGAGCAAGTCTCGACTAAACCGACCGCCGAAGTTAAGAACAATGTTCATCGTATATTATGCGGCCTTCCAGTTCTTATAGTATACCTGCGGTTGTATTGTGATCCTGATGAATCATCACGTCAGAGCATGCAGAGGCTAAGACAAGAACGTCTGTATCAGAGCTTCTCAAAATTAGACATTTACCAATTAATTCCGATATGTTTTCGATTGAAACATTGGCAGTTTTACCTTCCATTTAATTATCACTTTCGTAGTCTATTGGATAGAAATGACCAGTACTGCTGTGGCGAAATGAATGCACATTGGTATTTGATCGCGGTCGGAAAACTTTTACTGTGGTTCTACGTTCTCGCGGGTAGGAAAAACGAACTACCTACCTTGGGATTTTACTCGTAGAGGCTGTTGGAAAGAGCTTTTTTCCAGCTGTTTCCAAGGTTCTCTTCAATTCCTGTACTCACATTTACAGTAACTAGAACAGAGGGAACTGCCAGCGGATCTGCAAAAAAGTCACTAGGGAATTTCTCGGTTGGCCGGTACAATATTGCGAGTTTAGGTAGAGTGTAGAGGAGGATGGGGGGTTATCCCGGAGGGATGATAAAATCGAAAATTTTAGTCTATGCAGTTATCATTTTCCCGGATCTTTTTAAATCACCATCCGCCCCTGCGCGTGTTCTTAGTGGCAACTCGTCCCCCTAGAAATATGGAAAAATACTAGTTCTTAACATTTGTATATCCTCCTTTGAATAGGAACGACCAAGAAGCCAGACTATGTTCTTCAAATCTTCATTTTTAAACGAAAATCTTTACCTAATAATTTTACTTTTTTTATGGGACAAGCGTTCCGCTGCCTATGTACATTGCTGTCAATGGCGAAGTTTGACATAATTGTAGTATCTACCTGTATGATTTTACCCGGCCTTTTTCAACAAGTTGGGTGTTTCAAGTTCTAAATAGTCTGTCGAGCAGCATTAATGCAAATATTAGGTAAATATTTACAATGATCAATCGTGTAATAATAATCTCGGTTCTCAATCGGTAAATGTTCTTGTTAGTTAGTCTTACTGTGATTAATAAATCTGCAGGGTTATGTTTTTAGCTCTTATTCTTTACCAATACCGCTGAAATATCCCGATTTGCCAACCATTCGCTTTTGAATTTGGCCTACCAAAAACCTCAGAATGGTATCCATTTGGTAAAAGCCCTATCTCCGTACTTTGACCGGCCGAACCATACGCCAAAATACAAAACAGTACGTTATTAGCCTCCCAGAAATATTTGTCCTCTAATTGGCTGAGGTACATGCCAATCTGAAACCTGCCAGAAGTCTTTATTTTCCTCTTTTTCAGTTTTGTGAAGTCGACTCGTTAATTTCGAGTTAATAGTTTCTGTGATCTGTTCGACTACTCATTTCTAAAAACCATTAATCTCTTTTTTGAAGATGAAACAGTTCTTAAGTTTGTGGAATTTATCTACTGAACAATGACCAACACCATAAGGCAAATAGCTTTTTAGAGTAAAAGGGTTAGATTTTATGGCTCGACTCGCGCTTGAATTAGTATAACATGACTTCGTCCTTTCCGACCTCAGAATGTAATTTTCAAAATGTCTGAGGCGCTTTAGTACTGGAGGAGAGGCTAAACTCCAAGTCTCCTCTTATATGCGCTAATAATGACCGGCTCTTACATTGGCTTTAAAAACACTGATTCTAAGTAAAATCAAACAGTCCTATGAAGACTTTATAAGTCGTTTTTTTACCCGCCACGACGGGTAAAATAATTACACTTCACGGACTCAGACTATATGGCTCTGTGCGTGGAGGTGGCACTGGCCTTTTCTGTACCGAAGTTACAGAGCAAAACTTAGTATTTTACCCCATGGAAATGTATTGGAGTTTATTCCTGGCTTAATAGTCCGTAAAACCGAGCCCTTCTCTCAACAAATCACTTATGAATTCCCGAACCACGTCCATTCTGGGAGATTTTGCTGTTGAAATTCCCTACTCTCCTTTTTAAAACTGAGTCATATTGTCGTTCATGATGTGGACCTTTCCTATAAGTATTAACATAGATTGCCCTCAATAATGAGAAACAAACGATAAATGTGTTATCAGTGGAACGATGTAAGGAAGTTGAAGCAGTGTTGTTTTATATGGTGTAGCAACTATGGAGTGAATATTTTAACTAGTTGCATTTTGGTGGTCTTTGTCAACACACTCTGCAGCACTTCTCATGTATGTATCTCTGCATGCATAACATGTGTGGCATTTTCATTCTTACCTCGAAGCGCCGTGTAGGTTTTCCTGTGGCACCTACCTACTTTACAAATTACCTAGCGGAAATCTTTCAGAGAGACTCACTCAACCTGTATTCATTGCCCCACCCTCATAAATCTATTTTATCGGCTTTCATGTTGCTTTGTCATTTTTCTTGAACATCGTAATCCACCCATTTACTCGACCAGCCAGCCTCCCACCCACTTTAACAGTTTTTGGTATCTACTAGAAACTTACTCCGGGTAGTGGCCTTTGGCGTTTTCTCATGATCTGCGTATCAGTATAATGTATGAGTCTTGTGCAGAGATACTGTTTCGACCGACCATCAGTTCAATGCTACAATGCCACAAGATTTTTGGCTTTTGTGGTGTCTAAAAATTATAGCCTAACTGTCAGCCAAAAGTATACGTGATTTATGAGGACAAAAACTTGTCAACGCTGGAAGTAACAGTTCAATAAAAAATGTTTCGCCGAAGATTCAACAGCTTCAAAAAACACCTTGGGTGTATTCCAATTCAGTTTTTTCTGTGTGATGCTCTTTCATTTTCCGGATAAAAACGGTCCAACGAATGAATTTGTCAGTGGTCAATAAATCATGAAAAGACGAAAGAATATAAAAGAACTCCATTCAATGACTATACTTTGAGCAAATTGAAGGTGATTATACGAGATAGTAGATTAGATAGCTAACATTCAGTTGTCGTTTAATTACCTATGAACGCAAATTGCGTTTTATGGGTTCGGCAATGGAACCAATCATGCTTCTGTTAGCTGAAACTCATCAATTTATCGGTGGAAAACTTCAGTCACCCGTTATACTGCTGATCACACTACACAGACGGTTTCAAGAAGCTTTTTCTCTAGTGGATACTTTCTGGCATTACGGAGGTTACAGGAAATAGAGCTAAGCAAACCTCGTCAGTTCATAAAAAATTGATGCGCTAATTAATTTCAAAAATGTGCTGAAATAAAATGGATTGCAGCTCTTTTTTATCGAAATAATGAAGATAATTTATTTCAATTACTACGGTTGGGCGGAGCCGACATAGAAAAGATCGACGAATACAAATACCTTGGCCAGATTGTAGTCATTCAATATAAAATCGACCCGGAAATAAAAGCAAGGATCAATAACACTTGAAAAGCCTTTGGGCACAAAAAACATGTATTTAACTCCACAGTAGGACACAAAAATAAAATTAAAATATTAGACAGCTGCGTTATCCCGTCAATAATCTGTGGGGCACAAACTGGGCCATTACCAAAGCGTAACTCAACAAAATACAGGTAACACAAAATAAAATCTTATGACACATAATGCGAATAAAAAACCTATGGACAAAGTCAGTAACGAGGAACTGTATAACAGAGCAGTGTACGAGTACGGTAACGTACAGAATCAAAAAGGTAAAGTTCGCGGGACCCATAGCGAGAGAGCAACAAGAGAAATAGCGTAAGGTCACCAACGAATGGACCTTATATGAGAACAGGAGAAAGAGGCAGGCCACCAACGAGGTGGAGAGATGAAATAGTGGAAAGGATTGGCGGACTCTGAACAAGTGCTGCACAGAACAGAAAGGCCTAAGAAAATATTGTGGAGGTCTATATGCTTGCAGTTGGGCGTGTTGATATGATTACGTACAATAAGGCTGTATATTAATAATAATAATAAT
Source organism: Acanthococcus lagerstroemiae (assembly GCA_031841125.1). Taxonomy (NCBI): domain Eukaryota; kingdom Metazoa; phylum Arthropoda; class Insecta; order Hemiptera; family Eriococcidae; genus Acanthococcus; species Acanthococcus lagerstroemiae. The sequence continues at coordinate 32,338,278 of CM063108.1, read as the reverse complement.
AATAATGGAATGATGATATATTTTGTTCGAGTTTCTGAAGTTCCTTGCTATTTTTCAGTATTGTTCAGCTCAAATGTGGGTGTAACACCTTCAGAGGTCTTACATTACTGGTAGATGTAATTGGAGGTCGGGAAAGTTTACTTTCTTTTGTGAAAAGTGACTTGATAATACTTTTGCTGAAAATTTCAGAAAAGGGGAGAGATTATGTGAGGACCTTATTATCGAATATATAGTATAGATATCTCCTGTGCTGAACTTATTATGGGAGAATCCGTCCAGAATGGTCCATTCTAGTGATCCTAATTTCACATATCTGTCAAACAGATAGTGAACAGGGGGACAGTGGGTAAAATCTGATCTGGCGTAGCCCTTTTGCATGGGGAAAGGTTTAGGTATGTACCATATTTTGTCTTGGAAAGTCGAGAAAAGTTGACTCAACCTCCCACTCAAGTATTACTGATTCAAGGACAACAGCTGATTTCAAAAAATCAGCTACAAAGTAGCTAAAAAGTACAATAATTAGAATAGATTTTCTTCTCTGGAGTAGCGTCCGGAAATCTTGGAAGAGTAAAGCCCCCCTCTATAACTCCGCCTTTAAGTGAGTAACTGAGACTATCGTGTCAAAAGCTAACGTTCAACGTGTGGTTATGCTTATCAGTCGCGAACGTCCCCGGTGTTGCATTTCCTATACATGCATCGTCTGCTGATTATTCCTGCTATCAAGTACTTTTTATTCACGTAACCTAGAATAAAATTAACGCGTATCGCCCTCGATATTAAAACCACATACACACATTCGCACTAACGCGTTAGCAAAATGAAAACAAAAAAAAGATACCGGATAAACTGCAGTAAAAACAGTCAAGAAGCTTACCACGGCTTAAACGCATTATAACCCGAGTTTATCAGCTTGCTGATAAATGTTCGTTGAGGTGTAGAAACACAATACAATGATGAGGGCTCGAGTTCAAACCCATCGACTACTGGTAAAGTTTTCTCTGCCTCTCTCGTTCTTTCTTTCTTTTGTTATCGAAGCGCGTCGGCCAACAAATTGCCCTGTACACACGCACGCCCGATAATAATGTTTCGAACATTCCGACCTAAATGAAACCGATAACCGGATAAACCCTTTTATACGACAGCGATATGGGCTGCCTCAGACCGGATACGTGATGCCATGACGTGATCAGGAATTTTAGCTTTCAGTGTAGCACCCAATATCAAAATCGATTGCTGAGGATACAGAAGGCTACATTAGAAAAAGTAGCTCCAGACTGCCGCTGTAATGGGTCCGGAAACATATGCATTTGAGATCGTTGTTTGTGCTGGAATACGAGGACAACAAAAGTATGACAAGGGTAAATAGGCTGAAGACCAGTACCGAACAAACAAAATGGGTGGATTAGCACATCATTGTTTCTACACTGGAGGAAAATTCTCGAACTTTAGTTGAAGCTATACCAATGAAATCGTGTCTGCATGTAGAAGCGCCTAAAAATGGCAACTGGGTAGTTTGCTCCGGATCCCAAGGGAGCAAGGGGGCCGAGAACACAATTTTTTAACGTAGATATGTAATAGTGAAAGGTTGTGTCTATTTGTTGGATACCTACGAATAAGAAAGGCTATCTGTCAGTATATGTACCTACAAATAAGAAGCTATCTGTCGGTATATACCTACGAGTAAGAAGCTATCTGTTGGTACATGTACCTCTGAATAAAAAGCCAAATCTGTCGGTATATTATGAATTATTTCCAGCAAAAGAGTTAATCGTCAGTAAGTTACAACTTTATAAATGGAGAATTTATTTACACGCCACAATCAGGTCAACTGTCAGCGATCTCGGAGAGGACAATGGATATGAATGTAGTTCAGGCAGCAATCAGTTTCCGTGAAATTTGATGTGAGTGGTAAAGCGCATACTGGGCAAAGCTCGGCGTCACATTTGCGTTTCTTCCAAGGAAGATGAGTTGTAGGCTGAGAATTTGAGCGTCATATTCAATGCTTTTAGAGGAGAATCCTGCACCAGTAATTAAAACTAAGCACGTGTGAGAAGTACAACATCATACTACCCATTGCGATGAATATAGCTACCCTCGTTTCGTGCCATGGTACAGAGCAGTTTACGGAGTATGTAGAAGCGCTAAAAAAAGTGGAAGATGCGGTCAGAGCAGAGACAAGCTTTTCACGTGAATCGTCCGATGCCTCTCCCCTTCTTGCTTCTCCCATCACTGAACTTCCATCAAAGTCTTTTTCAATCGAGTCTCTTGCAACCGAGTCTCTTTAAACATCACCTCCTTCGACCTCGCCTTCCCAAGTTCAAAGTAAGTTCAGCAGTTCAAAAGAAAACTGAAAGCCAGAGGTAGACCTAAGCGAGCTGTTCGTCAAAGACAATCAAATGTGACGCCGAGCTTTGCCTTGTATGCGCTTTACCACCCACATCAAATTTCGTAAAAACTGACTGCTGCCTGAATCGAATTCATATCCATTGTCTCTCCGAGATCGCTGACAATTGCCCTGATTGTGGCGCGTAAATAAATTCTCCATTATTCTCCATTTATAAAGTTGTAACTTACTGACGATTAACTCTTTTTGCTGTAAATAATTCATAATATACCGACAGATTTGACTTTTTATCCAGAGGTACATGTACCGACAGATAGATTCTTATTCGTAGGTACATATACCTTATACCGACAGATAGCTTCTTATTTGTAGGTATATACCGACAAATAGACACATCAATAATGAAAACTGGAAAAAATTTTAAGTATTGAAGATGTTTTAGAAAATCCTTCACCTCTTGGTACGTTCCTGTTATCGACTTGGAAAGGTTTTTCTAGTTCAGTCAGACAGTATACTTAATGGTAAAATTCAAATTTTGGACTTGATTCACGCCCTTTAATTTTTGAACGTCTCACATATTAACAAACCTACAGATAATATGAAAGCGATATGAAACAGACTTCTCATGTGGATCCACTCTTACCCCTATCAATTTTATTAAGCACGTCATCATTGCAATACTATTATGACTACAGCAGTCAGCAGAGAAGTAGTCATGAATTACAGGAGATAGGCATCTCTTGTATATGAGAAGCTCTTTCCCAATGTGGCACAGTCAACAATTCACCTGAAGTTTGAATTACTCTGTTTGTCTCTAGCTTTTGAAACCAGAGACTTGTCTTGTTGGAAAATGGTAGCGTTGGCAATGTTGAATCTTGATTCGTATACTTAATCCACTGCTTTCTGGAGCGATTAAATAACTTTATATGTGTAGGCACTCGGGAGAGGGCATATTATTTTTAATTTTCTGGTCAGTTATGCCTAATACAGATGTGAATGATGGGTCGCAAATTTTTTGCGTTATTAAGGGAATATGCAGACACAGCTTGCTTTTGTTGGGGTCCGGATATCACGGCGTGACCGTTTTGGCGCGGGGTACTTGAAGGCGCGAATCCGTTTCGGCTCGATAACTTTTTGGGACTTTTTGGCGCGAAAAGAAAAACATAGTTGTTATTATATTGTATTTTCGTTAGTCGGTTACCACAAGAAGCTGCAAATTTATGTTTTGTCATTACTGTGCACTCACATTCAGCGGATGTAATATGCGTGATGATACTATTTGGCTCCCAAATGGTGGGCTATACCTCGAAGGTACTCGATTGTCGTTCTCTCCTCGTATTTCTGTACAATGATCAGGATTGCTCCGTCGTCACATGTCTGTACACGAACGATTCAGTTCATCCAGTTGTTGACAGTTTGGCAGATCGTGTACGTAGTGGGGGCCACAAACAGGAGGCCGAAAACCGTTAATAGCAATTTTATTTCATCTCTGCTCGTGCCGAAACGTCCTAAGATTATCTGGTGCCGAAAAGACCTCGCGCCGAAAGAACGTTAGTGTCGAAGAGACGGCGCCGATATAGTCGCCCCGAAACGTCCGTGAACCATTTTGTTTTCCGCAAGAGTAAAATTCAAGAACAGAACCATCTGCTTTTCTTCCTATATGACTCTGTGCGTCGTTGGCTGCGTACGTAGATTTTTGTGCTTTGTTGAAAGCGCAGAGTGGGCCATAAGATTGCAACGGCCGTTCTGTCAGCGGCTCTTTTCTGTGAATTATTCAACGGAAACAGCCCAGGAAGAGACCGCCGCCATCTTATAATCTATTATGCGCTGTCAACAAAGCACAGTCATATACAATGGAAACAGACAGGTCTGTTCTTGAGCACCTTAAAAAAACTGAAGCAGCTGTGTTCACATATTCTCTTGATAAGGCTAAAAGTTCGACACATCCACCCACGTGTACTTTTGGCTAGAAAGAGCAATTACGGTAATTGAGAATGCTTCCATTCTCTGATTTTGGTCACTAGTCTGCGCGCATTATGTATGGTCCTTAGGATAGGTCTTTCGACTGTTTAAATTAGGAGACTTTCGACCATACTCGATTGCCTTGGCACATCATCAAACTCTTCCTGACGTGAATTTGTATACTTTAGTCTATAGCGGTGCGTTGATGTCGCTTTGAACTATATCACTAAGGTTGTTCTCTGCTTTTGGAAGAAACTACAAGTTTTGTTGGAATTGTAGGGTATGCAGTATTGAATCTTCATCTGTATAATTTGGGTCACTGCCCTCCCCCTACAGTGATTTAGTAACTTTTTATGACTGGGCAGAGTTCATGCTTCCCAACATGCTGCTCAGTTATGGTTAAAAGACTTTGGTCTGGTCTCGTGTATTTCCTGGATTATTTCTCAGTGGTTTTATTCTCCAGATTTTTTCACTTTTGCCCATCTGATATAGATCTACTTTTAATATCTCAGAAATAGACGCATGTGATGGTTAGTTTCCGGATTGCCGGGTTTTGACTTGTGGCTATCTCCCAATCTCCCTATCAAGGTATCGAGATTTAACCTCAAGAGGGAACTGAATTGTTATTGTTTAGTGTAATAGCATGTGACTTCCAGTTCTACAGAATACCACATTTACAATAAGATTGGGTGTAGTCTTTCGTTGTTTGTCTTTCAATCCATGTCTATCTGTCGGTGTCAAGATCAAGTGTCATTGAGTAATTGTTAACGTAAACGTAATTATAATTGGGGGAAGAATGCTTCTGCTCTATACCGCGAAACACATGTCCATATGAATGTACTTACTCTAAACTGTCTACGTGGAAAAAAGAAACCATGTCGATTAACTCATTTGTCGATTCACTGGTCAGGGTCGTACCGATGGGGTTGGGAGCACCTCCAGGAATTTTTTACTCAGCAGTTGGGAAAATTTACCATTTTAGTCAGGCGAGTTTGGAAAATCATACAAGTTGAAAGGTTTTTTTTTTGGTTGTTTTGATATTTGGGAATTGAGTTTAGAAGTTGAGAAAACCGAACGAGGCAAAAGATTTTTCTTCTTTCGCTTTGATACGTGGGAATTTTGAGTTGAGTCATTAAGTCAGTCGGAAAAATCCAACAGATCAAAAGGTTTTTTTTTTTGCTTTGATACTTGGGAATTCTGAGTTAAGTCAGTTGGGATTTTCACAATTTTTAACCCCCCCCCCCCCACACGAAAAACTCTGGTACGTCCCTGTCACTGGTAGATATAGTATACTGAACGTTCTGTCTACTGAATCATTCAGAAGGGGTGTGAAGTTATTTCTTATGAACTGGCTACTACTCGACATTGTATCTAATGGACTGTCTTGGAGGCGTGTCCAGTTGTCTCTCTATGAATAGTACAGTAGATGTCTTGTCTGATATTTTGTCTAGCAGATTGTCCATCCAGTATCGCCAGTGGATGTTTCACAGACATTTCAGCAAAAAAAAACATTTGTTTCCAATTTTTCCCAAATTATAATGCTTACTTTCCTGAGCCTATCATGATTTGCAGATTGAGCACAGAAGAGAAATGGCGAGACTATACAGGGTTCTTGTTGCTATGACCCTTCTTCCATCTGGTAAGTAGGCAACCTACCCCGACAATATGTAGATATGTTTGCGTACTTCACTTTGGAAGGGGCTGGTTTATGGTCAAATTTTGAAGTTTTCTATCTTCGAAATTTTTCTTTTCTTCTTCTCACGACTGGAGATGGACAGAAAAAATAGTACCAGTAGGTAATAGTAGAGGGCAGTTGTGGTAATCGCAGAAAAAAGTGGTCGGACTCGGTTCAACAGGGTGAATTTTTAAAAAATATTTATTAAGGATTAATAAATTAAAGTTTATATAAAAAATAAAAAACAATTAAAAATCAAATAAAAATAAAAACAATAAAAAATTTTAAAAAAACGCGAAAAATTAGAAAAACAATAAAAAATGAAAAAAACAATGAAAACCTAAAAAAAAAAGAAATGTATACATTTTTTTCAATTTCCCGTGAAACTTGCCCTCTTTAAGCTACTGTTTCTTTATTTGCAATAAATTGTACATTAAATTTCCCATAAAAAAGGTCATTAACAATTTTCTTGTATCTATGGATTAGAACTGTTCAAAATGGCGTTTAGGATTTCCCTATTAAGAATTAATTACTACTTTTCCATATGGATGCAGAGGACCTTATGAAGATAATAATCGTCTTCTTCAGCTACTTTACCACTTCAAAGAGTTACATCGTTTATGGGGCTTATTCAGGGTATTCACCTCCCTCCTATCATATATTTACAATATTTTCCTTATCTTAACTGCTAGGTGTATTTTCAACCGGGTCAGCAGTACATAACTCTTTTATAACGTCATTGGTTACATTCAGCGTGTCCAAGTTTATGGTTCGTTTATGGATCTCTACAGAGTCAACATTTAACCGAACATCACTTTGGTCATCTGATACTTGGACTTCCACGGCATCTACACTAAAGATAGAAAACTTTCCAAAATTTGACCATAACTCAGCCCCTTCAAAACTAGAGTATACAAAAATATCTACATATGGTCGAGGTAGGTTGCCTACTTACCAGGTGGAAGGGAGGCCGTTGGAAAGAGACACCCTGTACAACTCTGAACGCGTATAACACGAAATGGTGTGGTGGAACGTATGGCGATACATACATGCCAAAGTGGCGCCTATGACACCGCACCTCGGCCCCGGGAACTACTCTTTCGAGTATCGCATTAGTGGCCGGAGGGACAATAATGGTGTGGTGGGACGTATGGCAATCCTATAAAAATGGTTCACCCGGCCGGCACAACGCTGTTCTGTATTAGAAAATGGCGCCCCACCCCATTCGGCAAATAATTAATATCGACTAGTCATTAATTGAAAATTCGGTGGTTAATTAACTGGTTGGAAGGGTTGAATCATAATGAATAAAATATATCAATTTCGACTGTAGGGCGCAACGAAAATTCCACGTCGACACTAGGAAAGCATCGGGTGGCAAACTGATGGGAAAGCTGAGTACAGTTGTTGTCGGTTACTTGTACGAAATGAAAGAGTTTCAGTTCTCGCAACCCTTTGCTGTCGAACGTTGGGAGTCGGGGATTCATTAGGGGCACCTGTTAATTGGTGGTCTTTGATTCGAGTTTGCTCCTCCCTGCCTAATGTACGATTTGCCGTGGTATTTGTATAATTCATGGTACATGGATAGCTTTACTCGAGTGTGCGATGCGAGTTAGGAAGAAGAAGAGCGAAATACGAGGGGGAAACGTTTTAGAAATTGGTAGGGTAAAATGGATACGTGAAGCGGAGACGGCAGCCGCGGCTGCGGCGTTTTGATGAATGTGTCGCGTATTATCAGATAAACGAGACGTACGATGCCTGTTGGTTTTTCGTTATCAGCCAACTGTCCTCATTATGTACATGTGGGGTGGGCATTTAGGTAGGTTTCGTAGAATGGGAAACGTTGATAGTCGATTTTGATATTACAAAATGTGTCACACGAAAATAACTGATAAAAGGAGAAATCGTAATCGGGTCGTTGTTTAATAACGTTTCGTATATAGGCTTCGTGTTTGATGGTGACTGAAGATAATATTATATTTTTTATCAGCGCGTCTATATCCTTCCCCGGCACCGCGGCGCTCCACGACCTTTTCCTCTCTGTCGCCTCCTACGGTAATTTAATTTACGCGTTCTCGCGCGACCGCGGCGTAATTTCACGCGTTCGAACTTTTGAGAGGGTTGCGAACTGAAACATGGTTTGGTTTTCAACTCGAATGAGATGTTTTCGAATTCGCCGTCGCGGTGGTGGTGATGACAGATATAGCGTAGAGACGGGAGAGAACAGATGACCAGATCAGATTAAATTTTCTTGGAAAATTTGTTTGCTTGATACGCCGACGTATAATTTATGAGAATCGCGAGTACATTGTACTATATATTTTTCGAGTTGGTATCGATATCAGAAACTCAGATAATGTAAAGAGATAAGAGAAATTTATACCAATGAGCCATGGAATAGGTTCAAATAGGTTGAGCGATGCGGAGTTGCTAGCCTATATCTTCGTCCAAAAGTTTCAGTTTGGCTATCGTGTCTATACCTGAATGATAGATATCAGCCCTCCGAGGTACGATGTATTGCGGAATCGGTCACACCAAAGCTTTCAAAGTGAGGTACAACAAACTCACTCGTTCCTCTTGTCTCCCTGTGCTGTTGATAGGGCCACCGTAACGGGGAAGGGGGAAAGTCCCCAAAAGATAGTTCTAAAAGTCGAAGAATTTGGCGGATTCTTGTAGCTATTCAACAAAATTGGTCAAATGAGGAATTGTTTGAGTGGAGTGGAGGTGTCAACTGAGATTCTTTTTTACATTTCAGTTGTTATTTTGCTGTCTACCCCCTCCCCCTTCCCTCTATCCCCCTTGAAAGGAACTTGTTCAGGTAAGGCTCTGGCTGTTAAGAAAATAAATGAAGAAACGCGAAAGCAAGAAAAAATCGAGTGCCTGCATGTGGGAAAACTGCCAACAATTTTTACGCCGAATTGAACAATGAAGTTCTGGTGAAATAATTTTCTGCTCCTTCTCATATTCTTTTTGGTAATTAAACGCGACCTTCCGGCGATGGTAAATGCGAATACGGTTTTCCTATGGTGTTTTCCCAGCCGTTTTGAATTTGAGTTTGCAGTCGGTAACTTTCGGATCTGAGACCTCCGATGAAAAAGGTAGTGATGAGACTGTTCATTCCAGTGGTGGCAACTTAGATTTTCTTCGTGTATTGCCCCACTATTTTAAAATTGGTGGAGGGGAGTTGCTACAATTTCAAGTAGAAAATGATTGAAAATACTTCGAAAACACGGCTACGTTATCCAATATAATTTGCACTTGAGACTCAATACCAACATCGAAAAAAACAACAACATTTCACAGAGAGTTGCGTTGAGAAGTAAGAATCAGAAGACCAACGAAATCAGTGGTCACAGATCATTAGTCGGACGCTGATAAGCGTATAAGGGAACCAACCAGCAAAATCTGTTTTTTGAGAACATGCGTGATTTGAAGTTCAAGAGCCATGCAGAAACTATATGACATAGCATTTACTGATAAGCTTTTTTCAATGTGAGTACACATTTTTGAATCTGGGGTCCAATTTTGAAAAATTATACTTTTTACACTCTTTCCAACGATACTAATAATTCATTTTGTTTACAAATGTCGGTTAGTTCCCTGACGTTTAACAGGGTCCAGTTGAGTACAACCATGATTTGCGTTTGGACGCTGCTGTAGAAGCGCTAGTGTCAAATCTCCTAGTAGGATGCCGCTGTTTTCCCAATAAGAATATGTACTAATATAATCGACTGTACCATATTAAATATCAATTTTTATGAAAAAGTAAAGAAGACAAAAGTAACAGCCCTCTCATTTTCTTTCATATGATACCAGTTACAGCTTTTTGTAGAACATTTTTGTGGTGTGCGAATCTGAATTCAAACACTGTACTAATTCGTCATAAGCTTTCCTACTTACAGACAGTTTCACAGAACGGCCGCTATGAGCGCACCCTTTGCCTCCTAACGCGAATCAAAGTATTAACTACTGCTGTAGTATGAAATGCGGATTTAATTTCAAAAATGTCGACTAACCCGGATTTAAATCCAAATATCCAATTATTCAAATAAACTTGGGTTTTTTAGGTATTTTTCGAAATTTTTTCGTGTATTTCCCAAGTTTTAGGGCAGTACTGAAGTTGCCACCATTGTATCATTCGCCAAGTTGGATGTTTCCAGTGAAAATATTTAAAGATTAACTTTCCAAAGTGCGTTAATTTCCTTTTCGTAGAACGACATCTGGTGGTGGAAGTGGGCATACATTAGGGTGTCCTTATTTGACAAGCTCTGAAATTTGTTCCAATAGACCTAGAAACTCGTCATAAAAACTTGAGCTCAATCTGAGGTCATTAACCCATGGCGCTTTGACCTTCATAGTTTCATCCCGGCAAATGCAGGTTGGAACTTTATCCCCGAGCACTCACATTTGCGCACATGAGCATACCCTAGTCTGAGAGGGTAAGCTGGAAGGGTGTTAGGAATACTTGAGAGGAACACACACCATCCTTTACACATTAAAGGTGGTCGTTATTTACTCTTGGTGATATTTTTTTCTGATATTTCTCTGATTCTTCTCCTAAACAGGTTCAAATAAAATGATAATAATAAGAAGAAAAAAAATCCTCCAGAATTTCTGGTCGATCGATTTCGGGAAATCCGTGCCACGAGCTCCCTTTCGTTCTTATGGGGAAAACACATAGAGTTTTGACTTTTTTGTTCCAGACTAAATTTCTCCGAAATTCAGCGTTTGCTACCGACTTTCAGATTTTCGAAATGTCTTCCACATTTCAGCTTTGTTTCAACCATTCAGATAACGTTCGATACTTGGCAGGAAACCTTCGGCTTTTGACTGACTAGTCTCTGACAGGAGTCCAGGGTACTCCATTTTCAGAAACGAAATTTGACTTTCATTTTGGGGAGGTGGAGAAGAAAAATTTACCGACAAATAGTTTTTGAAAACTGAAAATTCGCCGACAAAATTTCTACAAAATAAAAAATTTGTCGTTTTTTTGATCAAAATATTTTTTAATTGAACAAAAAAAACATTTATAAAAAATGAAAAGTTCAAATGAACAGTTTCAAAATTTGCCGACTATCAAATTATGGGGGGAGGGGTGTTTCAACCTCCCACACCCTACTATAGTTTCGTCCCTGGGTACTACCAATAAAGTGCAGGCAGACCGTTTTTGATTGAAAAATCTGCACGTTGATCGTCTTTACCCACCCCGATGGTCTTCACCCGCGTTGGCGGCATTTTATTGCAACAAATAATAAGCTGTTACTGTTTCCAATTTTCCCCCCAAGTAAAATAGATTGAAAAAAAAATTTTTCTTAAAAAACTTGAAATTAATTTGAAATTTTTTCTAAAAAAAAATTGAAAATTGACAAAATAGTTTCGAAAATTGTTCTACCTCCCAAAATAGTCCCAAAAAGTCTAAAAACATCAGTCTTAGTCGAAAACGTCATTTCTAAGTGTAAATAGTCCAAAAAAGGTCGTATCAGTGTTAACCCATTAATGTCAGAATTTATCCAGAAAACCTCAATACATCGAATAGGTTAGGCTGCCTGAAAATCCAGGCCCAGAATAATTCCAAACATTTTTACACTTGAGGTCTATTTTTCTTTTTTGTGATTTAAGAATTTTTAAGGTAGTTCATATTTATACCTAGATCAATATTAGTACCTCAGTTTTCAATTTCATAGAGATTGCGGTAATGGGGGAGCTTACATAGTTGAAAAAAAAAAAAGATCCATGAAACTAGACTATATGCCCCATCTGACTCTATAGGTAATACATTTTTTGTGTCGGTTCTTCTTGCTCTGGAAACTTTTATTTGTTTCATGTCTTGAAGGAAAATTGAATTAATTCTTATGGTGAATTTTATGATTTCAACTTCTTTGGGTACCGGCTTCAAATTTATTGTTCACCGAAATGCATCACTTTTTCTCGTGGTACAATCGGTGGGAAAAGGTGAAATAAGTGCCACCATGCTGATCACTCGTACGAAATTTCAGCTCTCCGTGAATTTTGTATTCCTTTGTCAGTTTATTGAGTAATCCTACCGGACTAGTTCCTTTTCCTCGATTCTCTCGGCTTTATTTTCCTTCCTGTTTTTACTTCGTTTTCCCGGGCATGCTTTTCTAGCCCAACCGTCAAGAGCAGTAGCCCAGTAGGCACCTTTTGGAGATCTAACACGGGTGTTCTACACGTATGTGAAATTCAGCTACACCTTAATTTTCTTGAGGCCCATGTCTACAATATTCCTCGGCTAAGAGGGTGCTTGTTAGGTACTACTTTCCACGCGTTCTCGATTCGCGCAATGATTTCGAACGCTCGGAGACGGTCGAGTAAAGCGATAGCCAACCGCTGGCGCTCTCGCACAATTCGTAAAAGGTCAGTGAAATCGAGCCTTTAAAAGATCGTAATCGGGGCGAGCAGGCTAGAAAAAGATAGAAGGATATATAATGCAAGCAGGGAAACACGGCCGAGATAAGAGAGCACAAGAGCCGCCCGCTGCGTTCTTATCAGTTTAGCCCGCAGCAAAAGCCCCCTTTCCACTGTCCCCCCGTCTGGTCGCGGCTACATATCACGTTATCTCGGGTATACGAAGCGAGAACGGCGGCGGCGAGCGAGGGAGTGACTGACTCGAAGCAACGCTCCCGAAAAAAAAAAGCTTTTTATGTTATCGTACCGCGTTTAGACCAACAGCTCTTCCCCTCGGCCCGTCCACCCACACGCTTTACCGTTTCGAAGTGTTCACTATTTTTGACTTATCAACTTTACCATCCATTTCCTACTTACCACCTTCCAACTCTTTCCAAAGGAAGAAAAGAAAGCGATGCAGAAAGAAAGGGAAAGAGAGAAGAGAAAGCGTTTATTTATTTATTTTTTTGAAGGCGTCGAAAGAATTCAATTACTTTCGGGGGTCGTATGTACGCTGTACGTAAACGTATGGCGTCTCTCGTTACCTGTGTTATTAATAAAATGGTAATATTTTGATTTTGTATGCTTCGCAATTTTGAATACACCGAACGATGTTCGCGTTGAGTAACGTGAACAGGGCCGTCCATGGTTCGGATGCTAGTTGAATGTACCCTGCATTTTTTTAATGTAAAGGAGCCAATCGATGCATTTGTAGTCAAGACCGTAAGGGATACTCTGAAAAACGTTACCTGTCCTGAACCCCATGTCGAGCCCCTTCTCCTCGGTGGGTCATAAATGTCTTCCACGGTCTTTCTTCAATAACTTCTGAACTGTAAGTGTGAATGATGAAATTAACGTTCACTAGATTTACATAAACATGGTCTTTTGCAATTTTTCCTATTTATAGGACCTCTAACGCCCGAGGGGGCGGTCAATAATAAGCTCATGGAATGCAACACTAACACAAGCCTTATGCAGGATCATGGCAATGTTGACAATTTTGTAATCTCATCGATTTCAGGGAATCGAACTCTCCCAGACTCGTTCCTATTCTTTTCTGATTTTGCTCTCAACCCGAGACCTGGAATTCGCCCTTTCGAGCATTACCTCAGAGACGTCGGGGAGGCTAGGGCTGTCTCAGCCCTCTTCACTTCTTGCCGAAAAACTGGCCTAGGGCGAAATGTAGCGAGTTGCTCGTGGACTCGAACCCGCGACCTCCGAATTTTGAGACTAGCGCGCTATCCACTCGGCCAGCCAGACCAATGGACTCGTTCCTATATACATAAATAGAAGCGTATTAAGGAAAGAAGCTGCTCTAGGCAATATTAAATCTGACACCCCATTTGATTAGAAATTCATTGTAGGAGCACATGGAATCGTAAGTGCGCCCAATTTATAATGACCAGGTGATTATGAACTAGGCTGCTAAAGGGCTAATACCCTTTAGACCAAATTGCAGACTTAAATTCACTTGTTGTCAAAAAAAGAATCCTTAGTTTAAATTTACTTACATTGATTGATAATATAATGCCGAATAAAAAATAGGCGTAGATCAAGACAAAATTTTGTGTAACGAAATTTTCTCGATAAATTGACTATGAAATTTTTGCGACGCATTTTTCAATAGGAACGGACTTTTCGGTCCCCCCGTATCTAACAAAAATCTTTCAAATGGTATAGTTACTTCTTCTATTTTATTCCTTCTCCATTTTTCTACTTTTCTAATTCCTTTTTTTCCTTTATTTTTTGTTTTTTTCTTCCTTTTTTTGGTCTGAAAATTCAAAATTTTGCCGCTCTAGGCAGCTGCCTGAGTTGCCTAACGGTAAAAACGCCTCTGTTCGTGAATATCCCTATTTGCCGATCCCTTCCGATTTCTGTATTAGTTCACCCAGACCTGAAAATCGTGACACACAGGAAGAAGGGAGGAGTGTGGGAGTCAAATACGCCGTTACAGGGTTTTCAGGTCTGCTGAATTCAATTTCAATATGAATATCGATTTCACTTGGAGACTGTGACATGTAAGTTGGGAAGTTGCTTGGATTGTAGGGTGATGGGATGGGGAAGGTCCTAATATGGCTAGGGGTAATTCTGCTACAGCCTTAATGAGATAGTATTGAGGAATAACGCGGTTGTGTAGCACATTGTGTCTAATGTATGACTGCAATAGGTTCATTGAACAATACTATGACTTCTAAAATATACTGGTAATTATGACGAAAGCACTGATTACGGTGACGAGGGTTGGTTTTCTTCATGAATGCATTGTTGAAACTTCTTCGTTTTAGTCCACTACGTTTTACTGCTGTTACATGGTGGAATTTCAAATGGGTGACAAACTGATGACAATCTTATCATTTAAACCGTGTATTTTATTCTTAGACAGTTTTCATTTACTCCCCATCCCTCCCTCATGTAAGCACTCTACATGTCAAGCCTTTCTCCACCTCGCGTGTCACAATTGTACAGCATAGCCGAATCATCCCAATCGAATTTTGCGACCTTGAAACGTCCACAGACAACAAAAAAAGTAAAAAGTAATAAAAAAAGTCATCATAACGAACACAAATCTCAAAATGTGGTATCATAGGGGAGGAGGAGGGGGAGAAAAAATTCTAGAGATAGATAGATAAGAATGCACAGAAACGGGTCTGGGTGCTCATTTTCGACCTCCCGTTTTGGGAGGATTCTAAGACAGGTACGAAAGTTTGCAACAGACCATTTTTACGTAAAATTTGGTGGAATTTTTTTTTAAAGGTTTATTGGACAACGGTTTACAAAGTAATAAATCCAAGGTTACACGAAAGAAGGCTGATTAGAAATAATCTGGCCACGACTCAAGAGAAGTGGTCCAGCTTAGGCGGTTATCGAAAGACGGATTGAGAAGCGAAAAGACGGATTTACGAATTAACGATTCCTTATTTGAAAGCGGAGGGGGGGAGGTACAAATAGGGGTAGTATTGCTATTTACGCTTGTGCAGTACGACTGCGGCTGAGAAGTTATTCAGGAAAAACCAAGGAACGAGACACTTTCGACTTACGACCTCGGAGAGGGGTTTGACGTAGGGCTTGGGGTTGGCAACATTTCTTAGAGTATTCCTTAAGGTCTTAACTACAATTTATTGTCTTCAGTGACACCTTTGCATAACAAAATGCAGAGTACCTTCCGTATTATTCATGGAGCATCCTGACTACAGCCTGGCGAAACTTGTACATGTAATTATTGCAGATTTTCCAGAAAGTCGCCATTTTTCCGTTTAACATTCCTCAAACGTATCAAAAAGTGTAAAAAAGTCAGAAGAAAAATCCGGACTCTTGAAATAGTCGAGGCCCGGGAGGAATTCCTTCCTTTCCTTCTTCCTCGTGTCAGGCCTGTTTCCGAAGATGTATGAAATGTTAGCTTGTTAACAAGAGACTAGAGAACCTGTGTTTTTTGGCGCGTGTCGACTGAGATTTTAAATTTTAATAGCTCACCCACTAAAAAAAAAGAACTTCTGATGCCAGTGCTGGGAGAAAAATATAAAGCTCATTATTGAATATTGAAGAAAGAAAGCAAGTAAGAAAAAAAAAACTCACGCGGACGTGTCCAGAAGAGTTTCCTCCCCTCCCCCTTTTTCAATAAATTTACAAGTCCACCAGCCCTTGTGAGCTTCCTACAGAAAATATTTGTCAATCGCCCGAACGATCGCGTCTCACATCGCGTTACGCCCGCTGACGAATTCGTGACTCGTTGGGGTCCCAGCATCGTTTCTCGACCGTTGACGAATTCGTGGCGTGTCGGGGTCCCAGTGGCCCGCTGCCGCTACTTCGCACCTCGCTCGACGCTGCCAGTGAATTCAAGGTTCGTCGGAAAACGGAAAAGTAGCGTCGTGAAAATGGATTTCTGTTATCATGAAACGTGGAGAAAAGTGTACCCCACTAGACCCATCATCAGACGAAGAGCAACATCTGATTTGTTATTTAAAAAAAAATCAGCTAAAGAAGACAAGGATGGATTCAGGGATCTCATCCGGAACACTAGGGATTCTAATAAGTTTGGTAATCAGTGCGGAACTTCAATGTGGTTTATTTAAATCATTATATAAGATATGTCAAAAAGTGTTTTTTTTGGGGGGGAGGGGGGGGGGCGAAGTCGGCTTTGTACGTGACAAATGAGGATTTTCAAGTTGTAAATTCTAGTTTCATTTTAAGTAAACGTTGAATTGCTGATTACGAATGTTGCATCAAATTTCTGATCCAATCCCGATTTGAACTAAAAAATTCCAATGTCAGACCAAAAATCGTCAAAACTGACTTGTTTCGAAAAATTATTACGCTTTTTGGGCTCAAGTCAGGGTCGAATTAAGAAGCTGTTGCGATATTCGTAATCAGTGATCTAATGTACTTCCATTTCGATACTGTTCGATTTTTCAAGTCGAGTTAATTTTAACCATCTTGGGTTCAAAATACATATAATTAAATCGGAGCTGATGCAATATAGCAATCGGCGACTAAAAATACGCTGGTTTGGATTTTGTGTTCGATATTTTCCCATTTGAAATTCCAAAACTGGTGATAGACACGTGTGGCAGCTCTTGTGGGTAGGGAACATTTTTTTACTTGAAAGAAACCAGACTTAGCCATCTGAAGTTTTCCATTTTTTTCGTATCATCCGACTTCGTAAAAAAAAATGAATTAAAAAAATAGGGAGCATCTCCCGCACCCTACGAGTATATATAGTTTTTGGATTGGAATAAGACCCTTAATCACTTTTAAATGTACGGTTATTTTTTCAAAGTTCAATACACTCAGCTTGATATTGTCTCTCGGTTTAGTGATTGTCATTGTAAATTTCCAGAACTCTTCTTTAACCCCCCCCCCCCCTCTCTAAGAATGAACTGATGTGATGATTGCGTGCCTGTCCACCGACTGTTGCAGCTCCTGCGATCATGAAACGGCACATATATTGAAAAATGCCAGGGCCAGCGTTATGGGGGAAAGGCGGCAGTAGGTGTGTCATCCCTCAATTATTTCTAGAATCGTAAATTTAAAATTCTTCCACAGTAGTGGCAAATTCGTTGACTTGTTAATTCTTGCATCATCAACAAATGCATCAAAAAATAATAAATACAAAACCTTTCTAATGTTTTCCCATAGTCTCCAAAATTACGTTGTCAATACTTGGAAATAGTGGATTCCGAAGCAATCACGGGCGGGGCAATTCAAGATATGTAAAAATTATACTTTTTACCCGGCTCACTAGTATTTGAATCATCTTTAAGTACACATGATAATAATCGAGTGAGCAGAAAAGAGACAGAAATGCTTGAACGAGTTACTGTACCGCCGAATGTTGGCGTTGTCGACGTGAAAGTAAAAATGTTTTCTATAGTCAGCATGGGTCAAATTTTTTCAACCCACTGAATTTTTATTTAGGCCGAATTCATGACTTTTTCATTCAATTTTTTCCCTTGAGAAGGAACAGGGCGTAATTTTTAAAACTAGCTGACTCTCCAATCTTCGATACTTATCTAGTAAACATTTTTTTTTTCTTTTTCAATTACGACTGTGTACACCGTGGTGGCGTGATTTTTCTTGTAGCGCATTTTTCTCGGGTCACACACGACGAGGTCTAATTGTAGGAACGACCGACGAGGGGACAGTAAAAGTTGTTTTAGAGCGGGGACTGTATAAAATAATCGACACCGACGATATGTTTTACAAGGTAAAGCGTGGTCTCCGCTCGCGAAATTACCGCAGATCGGTATCGAAGTTTTCCCCCCTTATTCTTGATCCTCCTGCCGTGTTCGAATCTTTTTTTCAGTTTATCCATTTCACGGCGACGCCTGCGAATCGTTATTAACACTTAGCTAAGCTGGCTCGATGACAGTGAGAGAATGCACTTGTAGGTGCCGTCGACGCCGCTGTGATCCTGATGATGACCATGCACCGTTATAGTTGATTTTATGCGCTGTACGTCGATAATGATGACCGATAGATAAAGATTTTATGCAACCCCCCTCCTCCTCCTCAATCCCCCCTAAAAATATAGCGGTTTCCGAGCTGGTATGTTGAACATGGGCACTCTTCCTCATTCTCTTTGCTCCGAGGTGTTCGTGAATCTCGTGGTCGAAATGATGAAATGTTTGAAATCGGTTCTTCCATCTGTCGTCAATTTGGCATTTCTGCAACTTCGTCTCGAAGTATCGTTTTTTCTAAAAATAATGATCTGAAGGGGCCAATCATCAGTTGGAAACGTCTCGAGTTCAGCCTCCCTAATCCAATTAACGGAGCTAATTGCATTTAGTTACCGTGACAGATGGCAGTTGAAAGGCCATCTCATTTCAGATGGGAAGGTACGACAATGGCAACTCTTCCGAACTTTAACACGGAAAGAGATATAGTTTTTAGAGGTTATATCTCGAGATTTTGCGAACAAGCTCAGAGTGGCTCTCCATTTTATATGCAGCCGACTCCCTACCTACGTAGTTTCTTATGTCTGAAAATGTTTTGTCCATCCCATCCTCTCTTCTCGGGTACCACAAATTTGTGTTTCACTCTGAAGAAAGACTACAGCCGTATTTAGGGAGCTGCGCACGGGATTCAAGTCCCTTCCCAACCAGTATAGGGTGCCGCTACGCAGCAGAAAGGAACCCAGAAATACCTATTCTAAAAGCGCCTGAACATCTAGAAAGGAGCAAATTTTAATTTCCCCTCGTTCTTTCTTTCTTATTGCGTCAAAATATGGAAAAAGGACAAAAAACTTGATTTGCTGGCGAGTACCGCACTCCTTGTATCAACCTGTATTCCCTTGCGAGCATCACGTTACTTGTACCAGCCTGCGAGCACTACGCTCTGCTAGTGCATCATCTTGCAGACGAGTCTGCAACCACGAGAGAGCATTTTCATGTCTCTCTTTCGCGGACTGTGCCGACACGAGAGTGTCGTCGTCTGCTACGCTGCGCAATGCACGTTGCGCTCCATATTTTTTGGCGCGCTCATTTTTTGGACGCTATGTTCGCTGGATGATGACATTTTCGTGTTGGCGCAGTCCGCGAAGCAGACATGAAAATGCTCTTCCCTATGGTTGCAGACTGGTGTGCGAGATGATGCACTAGCAGAGCGTAGTGCTCGCAGGCTGATACAAGGAACGTGATGCTCGCATGTGAATACAGGCTGATACATGGAGTGGGGTACTCGCAGGCGAATTAAGTATTAAGTGAGTGAGTGAGTGAGTCAGTTCAGCCAGTCAGTAAGCCCTCCTCAAATGTAACGCGTAACGCGTGAAAGTAACGTTTTTCCGGTTTGTATGCCAAAGTGAAGACATGAAAATGTCAATAATTAGGGCTCCCATCAATGCTCGACCCCGGTCCTTCGAACCCTATGTCCGATCCTGCTTGTAAGATAATAAAAGATCACGCGACTTTGAAGTTCCCTGCCATGCCCTGAAACTGGTTTCTATTTTTAATTACAGTGAAGGAAGCGATACTATACTCGAGAAGGGTGGTACAGAATTGCACTAAATTATGAGATGTTTTGAACAGACCCCACTTGTCACTGTTTTAGGGCATGCAATATCAATAGAGAAGATAATTAGAGCTCATTCGGACACAAAATTGCTCTTATTCGAGATTTCACTCAAACGTCACGTAGTAAATCAAATAAGCTGACTTAACTTTGCTTGTGACAGGGGGTGGGGGTATGCACAAACGATGGGGTATGGTGCACATTTCTGCATAAACGATGCACAAACGATTGACATGGTTTTCAACCCGAAATTCGAATTAGGGGGCCATCGTGTCTACAGCCCCCCCCCAGACAGATGTTCCTTCATCTGCGTATGGGGGTGTGCATAAACGGTGGGGTGTGTTGCACATTTCTGCACAAACGATTGACATGTTTTCAAGCCCAAATTCGAATTAGGGGGGGGGCGTGGACATGGAACCGCGACTTTGTATGTTGTTACCTCTTCCGGTTGTCGTGCTCCCATCATTTTCGTAGCCCGCGAGCTGGTTGTGTGAGAGAATGATCTCTGCTTTTCCGTCCCCTTTTTCTCTGATTAGGACTTCGCCTTTCGCGTTTACCCAAGCGAATTTTAGGTTTCCTTCTTCGACTAACTTTTTCGCCGCGCGAAGCAGGGAGGCCGAGTGTTTGGACAGGTGAACCCTTATCGTTACTTAAACCTAGATTTGCGCCAGTTATTCTTTTCTTCTTGGAGTTCTTGATTATTTCGTCTTTTTTATCTCAAATTATTGAATTTAACGATAATCGGCGGCGTCGCGTTGTTGTGGGCCGGTAGCCTGTGCGTGGTACAGATCTCGCTGTCGCCCACCTCGACTCCTGGTTGTGTCCCTATGTCGCGAATGACACTACGCAGGTTTTCGCCGGGTGATTCTGGAACGCCGTGGAATATCGTGTTGTTTATTCTGCTGTATTGTTCTTGGCTCTCGAGTTGTAGACGAAGTTGGTAATTTTCCTCCCATAGCTATTCGATTTGTTCGTTGTGCTCGTCGTTTTTTCTCTCCAGATTATCCACCCTTTGAGATAGCGATTTGACCATTTCCTTCGTATCGGTTGTAGTCGATTTTATTGAGGAGGTGTCGGATCGGAGCTCTTTCCACTCCTCTTTGAATTTTTCATCCATATCCTTACGCGCAAGTGTACGGTAGTTACGAGATCACTCGCGAAAGTTACAGGTTTATTCTTGCTTATATGCTACGTGCACTGCAGGTTTAAACAGTTGATAAATGTTGATATACGTTTTCGGCACAGAGTTCGTATTACGTACGATAACACGATTTTAATGCGCAGCGCACACGTTTGCTATGCAACAAAGCGGTATCCGGACTCCAGAGCGACATATTAAAAGCTAATTTTCACCTCTAAGATGATTCAAAAACTCCAAAAATATGTAATTTTATTCTAAAAATAATAATTTCGAGAGCAGTGTTTCCCCCTCCAGCGAAGTTTCATATTTACACGATAAGCTCAAAGTGCTAAATTAGATTTAGAATGGTGTCCAAAACGAGCCTTCAGGTCTATGGGTGGATTCCAGGACTTGAGATGTCGTATCGCCAAATCGCCATACATTCTAACGAGAGTATCCAAAACGAGTTCAGTAACCCTGAAATTCCTATTTGCACACCTGGCCCTTGAATCTGAAGCCACTACTCTCAGCTTATGATAAAATTAATATCAAAAATGAGTGTAGCAGACTGAAATCTAATCTCATGTCATATTCCTCTATTTCTTAAATTTTCATCCTTTTCTCCTCCTCTCCTTCCTCTGCATATGAGCTCGGTGTATCAGATTAAGATTAGGAGAATAAATGCATTCAGTAACGTTGAAAGCCTATATTCGATATTAATGTTACCTTTGATGGCATTTTCGTCTCTGACCCCGCCTTTGATGTCACAGCCTCTAACCTAGGGCCACAGTGATATCAAAATTGAATTCACGGACCTTTAATATCCAATATTCGATATCCTTATGTAATTTTTGTTCTCTTACAAGCTTGAAAAGAATCATCTGTAGTTGGGCGAATTTTTCGGAATTTGTACAACAAGAGTTTAACTCGAACTGGAACGGAAATTAAATATCAAGAATGTGTAGAAAGCGCGTGTATTAATTGGCTGATAGAATGAGTAAGTCGTGTGAGTGCTCAACGTACACTGTAGCTAGCTGAACAGATATCCTGCCTGACCGATTGAGGGAGAAAAAAAAGAGTGAGTCATGAAGATAAGAAGAAGAAGAACATGGTTTTGAAGGGATCACGTGCAGTACAGGTATGCAGACGACAAAAGACGCTCGCATCGTTATACGCAGAAAGTAACCGGGCAGAACGATTTATACGAATACGTACATTGGGGAGAAGAGGGTAGCCGCATTCCTTTCCAATTCATTGGAACGCTAAGAAACCACATCTGCACATAGTGGTTTCTGAGGGGAAGTGGTTTGATTCGGCCAGGATGAATAAACAATTCTAAAGATAGAAAGCTGTAGAGGTAGCGAGTCAATTTTATATAAAATGTAGGACAGGTTTTGTTCGCAGAACCCCGTAGAATATGAAAATATCGTTAAAAATTGTGTTCCACTCAGTAAGGTCTGTGTTCATGCGTGGTACTTCGATGGGTTTTCCGAGCCCTTATTTATAAAGTTTCCGGAACAAATACAAGAAAATAAAAGAAATTATTTTTGTGAGGCGTCTGATGGTGAAATATTTTGGTTCCAAAACATTTTTCGTTCATACAGTACTTTTCTATAGGTTTCGAAGGAAAAAGAAAAATGATTGATGGGCTTCAACCCTATCCCCATTTTGAGTTCAGCGACTGTCAATCCATTGTCTGAGGAGAGGGGCGAATAATTCGGATATATTGAAAATCAGCATTAACTTTTTTGTAGTTTTAACTGAATTTCCTGGGCTATCTCCCCTGAATAGAAAACCTGGAAGATTAAGAAAGCTGTTTCAATCACGAATGACCGGTACTACGTTCCGCGATCCAGGTATTTTAATTGTTTTCTGCGTAGAGGGAGGTTCACGAGATGCTTGTCTAGTCTAATAAAATTACACCTTCAAACGTATTATGCCGATCTGCGTTCGATAACATCATTACATTACAATAATTAGAAGTTCGGAATTCTACGACTGTAACGTGTGGCGGTCTGCGAGACAACGACAACGACCACCGAATACCTAATTTTTCTCGGTCTCTATCTCTTTCAGCGATGAAATCGACGATTCATCAGGAAGACCGTCTTCTCTCAAGAGAAAGATACACACACAAAACTGGTTGTTAGGTTTTTACGAGTTTCCGAGCCTGCCAGCATCGGAGGTCTTATCGATAGTACCGCAATTATACGCTCATTTCGAACAGCGAGCGCACACACATTCACATCGTATGTATAATCTTTGCTGTTCGATGATTGATACCCGCCGACGACAGATAATAAAATTTTCTCTATATGTCATAACGCGGCAGATGAGCTTACTTCGTTATCTGATAGGTAAACGTCTAAATTCCGAATGAATTACACGATCAGCGTGGAAAATTCCACTGTAAATACTTGAATTACGTATGCGGTGGTGGCTTCCTTTCTTTCGGCGTAGCCTTTGAAGTGTACACTAGAATACTGATTACAATAATATGGTTCAAAGAACGATAGCGAATGAACTGAGGGTAAATTGATCTGACAAATAATTCACATAGTAGATTTTAGGAACTGCTGTATCTACATACTAGGCTATATTCGGGAATTTGCCAACACGAATGACACATAAGCAGTATTCGTTTCGCCTTATAGATTGACCCGTGTATGTAAATAAGTATTATCTACCTCAAATGGTGGGCTCGACTCGGCCGCTGACCTCGTTTTACCACTCGCTTATGTGCAGGGAAACAGAGATGCAATTTTTCCTGCCAAATTAGGTCAACGAAAGATCTGGTCAAGGGTGTCGCATATCAAATAATCTAAAACGGTACGTCTCTGATCTGAATTATAAACATCAGTTGCTGCTGCAAACATTCTGGAAGTTGACAGGGTTGCTGACCACTCTTCCTCGCATGCAGTAACATCACAAGCTTACATCAGTCAGGGCACAAGAAGTGAGTTAGATCCACTCTGCCACTGAAACGGTTTTGCTGATAACTTGGTTCTAATCTTTTGCATATTTATGCCGAAAACCGTCTCCATAATGTGAGTTACTGCAGTAAAACATGTTCTTTACTACAAAAACAGCTCTATGTTGGTTGTGTATATACTGGGAAAGTTATAATCGCGCCACATAAAGAGGCCTTGTTAGATTCTAGTCCCGGCGGAGATGAAGGGTGGATTACACACAAATTTCTGTGTCTGTCAAATCCGAACTTACCACAAAGGAAACAAAGAAGATGCGATGAACGTTGAAAATGAGCTTTGAAAACGGTCGCCCAGTTTTTCAAGACTTGAATTTGATAGCTCACTTTGATGAATGTCCAGGAAATTCTTTGCCAGTAAATTCTTCGCTGGTTAATACTTCTCTTGGCAAGTTATTTGACGTACATTTTTTGCTGGCAAGTTCTTCATCCACTGTAAGTTCTTCGCCCACACATTTTTTTGCCCTGTAAACAGTGCCCGTGTTCCTCTAGAAGAGGTGGGCATAACAATAATCCCCCCCCCCAGTCTATAGAATATGAGCATCCGGTATACATTTTGACATGGATTATGCCTAATGGCTCGCTATGTCAAAGAGGAAAATTCTGCAGAAAACGCTCAGCAAAATACGTTCCGCAGAAAAACGTTATCATAGTGATATAGTTGCGTATTCCTCTTTATGCGGTCATTTGTTTCATCACATTTCGACCAGCAACAAGGAGAATGCCGAACAACGCTCACGGAGAATGCCGAACAACGCTGAGAATGGACAACTAGAGAAAGCATTGGAATGTGGGTATGCGCGTCAACGTGGTCGCTTGGATGATATATGTATATCCATATAACAATGTCCATGCGTCAACTCCGAAAATTCATTGCCGATTCACCTTTGACATGTAGAATGCTTCACCGTGAATGTATTTCTATTCTCATTTGAGTAGACTTAACGACTGTTGATAACAAAAGATGAAACTACAAGCAAAGAAAGAGTCCGACTGCTGCATGGAAGGACATTGTTATATGGATATACATATATCATCCAAGCGACCACGTTGACGCGCATACCCACATTCCAATGCTTTCTCTAGTCGTCCATTCTCAGCGTTGTTCGGCATTCTCCGTGTTGCTGGTCAAAATGTGACAAAACAAATGACCGCAAAAAGAGGAATACGCAACTATATCACTATGATAACGTTTTTCTGCGGAACGTATTTTGCTGAGCGTTTTCTGCAGAATTTTTCTCTTTGGCGTACCGAGCCATTAAGCATAATCCATGTCAAAATGTATACCGGATGCTCATATTCTAGAGATGGAGGGGGGGGGGAATAATTGTTATGCCCACCTTGTCTAGAGGAACGTAGGCACCTTACATTGTTATTGGTGTGATTAAAAATCTCTAGAAGAAGAAAGACGGATTGTTACAGGAATGTCAACATAAAAGGCTTGGCAGGATCAAGAATGCGATACCATTTGTCATGTTAAAAGTGTGGTGTGAATCATTTCTGACTGATAAGGGAGAGCATACGCAACACTCTAAATTGGAATCAACGATAACCAGTAAGACAATAGGTGATTCAATCAGCGACCATTTCTTACTAATTAGATCAGTTGCCCTATGAGGATATCACTGACTCAATCTGTGGATATATACAATTACAACTCTGCAAAAATGGTCGCTGAATAAATCTATGGTTGACTTATCGCTGGTTCAGATTTAGTAAGAAGCAGTTAGGTATGAGATATCTTCACAGGTCAAGAAGTTGGTAAGCGAAGAATTTGCCAACGAAGAATTTACTAGTGAATAATTTAACTAGAACACTTTGGAGAGTATTTCAGGATTACTCTTTCCTGGAAAACCTGGAAAATCGGGGAAAGTCATGGAATTTGGATGGTCAGGGAAAGTCATTAAATTTTCATTCGAATCATGGAATTTTTATTCCGTGAATGACGAACTAGGTTTATGGCATATACACTTATTCTATCAAAATTTATTGTCGGGGAATACTCAGGCTTAAAAAAGTTTCTTCTTTCAGAAAATATCAGAGTCGAGTACTTTTTATCTTGCTGGCGTTATGTTCAGAATCATAAGAAGAAAAAATCTTGCCTTAATTCGTAACTCCTCCCCCACTCGAAATAACAGTCATGGAAAAATAGAAAAATAGACTTGGAAACGCTAGAAAAGTTATGAAAAATCATTATTGAAAAGAAGTGGCAATCCTGTATTTTAGTTTTTGACATTTTAGTCGGAAAACAGTCGGCAAAAATAACCATTCAAAACTCTAATTATTTCTCCTTCATATATTCGCTATCTTAAGAGCTCACAAGATACAGCTGGTGCAAAATAGGGTGGCTAAAACTACACCTATTCAGTTTTTATGTATTCTGGATTGTCCCTCTCAGGATAGCTTCTTGGATTCCCCACAAACTCGATATATCTGTAGACCTGAAGCAGTGATTGAAAACGTGTTCGGACTCCTTTATTCTTTGTCAAGACTATCGAAACTGATGGAGGTTCTTTCAGACTCAATGTTAAAAACATCAAGACTCGTTAAGATTTCCTGAGGTTCCATAAGTATTTTAAAATAACGATTTTGTCTCGATAACTGGCTTGCGGAATAAGCTGATTGACAAGCCATTTTCTTAAGTCAGTCTCACGGATTGCCGGGCTTGCTGTCTCTGGTTCTCAGCCTGGCTGTGAATCTTTTTATTGAGCTGTACTTCGTACTTAGAAATTTATTCTTACAATATTTTTTGAATTTCTAATTGGCAATCCACTTTTTCCGTTCTTATATTACTTTGATGTTCGATAATGCGAGTTGTAGACGAAAAGCTACCGAGAGGTCGCGTATGATAAAACTTGACTCGCTTACCTCCATAGTGGACATTGCATCCGACACGAAATCCAGAAATGGATTCGGTTTCAAGCCGTGGCCAGAACACCTTTGAAGTCTTAATTAACGCCGCTACACCCAGTACTGCTCAAAAGAAGTCGGCCAATTAACTCCGAAGCTTCGAGTCAATAATCGGAATTCTAATCCGATAAGAAAGATCGAGATCTGTTTTTTGTACAAAACACTGATCACGTAAACAGCAGATCAATATCAGGTGATAAAAAAATTTAATTGAGATAAGGTTATGTTGCGAAATGAGCTCAATTTATATTATGAAAATTATGGACGTTGAGTTTCTTCAAAGTACAAGTTTTCGTGAGTCAAAAAATATAATTTTCGAATAGTGCAGTTCCACCTCACCAGACAGCTGTTGTCTTCTTACAATACACGTACCTGATCGGTAATTCTGTAAGTCGAGTATTTGACTCGAACAAGAACTACACTGGCGCACGAATTTATTCGTGCATTCGGAGCGTAGGTCCATCTTCTAGGTATTTATACGCACACTGAAGCATTTCAAAATACGAATTTATTTATATACTTATTTCCCACGATAATAATAACTACATATGTAGGATCTGAATACTAATCGGATGGCCGCCACATCCTTTCCATGTAATCGTAGTTCTTATCATGAGAAAAATAGGTATAACGAGATCATCTACTAAATGAGATAAACGGTTAATTTAAAAGTAATTAACTTTACGTAATCACAAGGCATACTGAATTCTCAAACGGAGCTTGTAACACATTTCCACTCTCGCTCTGTAACATTTGTAACTTTTTAATTCGTATTGAACAGGTAAAGTTGTCATTCACCTTTAAACGAAAAGAGAAACTTCAAAGAGGATGTACACATAAAAACCAAATTAGCTGTAGAAGTATATGGTTGACGTTTCACGCATTTTGAACGACTGTCTGATCTGCGGTAGAAAATGAAACCAAACACTTTAAAAATGGTCTTATTCTGCATGAAGAGAAAACTTTCAACTATTGACTCAATTTTCATATTCACATGATCTTCCTTACCCCCCCCCCCTCCACTACAAACAGCAGTACAGCTTTATTAATGCTTTCATATTTTTTCTACGATCAAAAATACACCTAAACCCGGACGAACTTGGTAGGTAGGTTAGGCACCACCAAATGACGAAAAATATCCGCTTCTTCTTAATATTCTTTCGGATTGCAGTGTCAAGTTCCTTGTCAAGATTTTTGCTCGGTTTCTCGATATAATTCCCGACGTTTCCAAAATGAAGATTAAAGAGATATTTCTTTCTTCGCTCATTGATCGTTATCAATATTGTCTTGAATTAGCTGCTGTGAACTCGACGTGACATCGGTAGGAATATTACTGCGGGGGTCCCCGCTGCTTGCCGCAGGTTTTAGAGCGCCAGTTAGCCGCAGTTGAAACTTGACCAACAACTGCTGCAGAGGTAATTCAACCTAACTGCACCGAGCTGCCCTTTTGAATCCGATTTCACCTTTGTTTACCATGCGAAGAGTTTTATTAATGAGGCATAGAGTTCGTGGATGGAGTCCGTTAATAGGTTAAGAATCGCTTCGAGAGGGTGTCAGATGTAGTGAGATCCAGACGAAACTAGATGCGCCTAACTGTGAAATTTGATTCAGGTTTCAGAGTTTTAGTTTACAAATGAGAAAAGAAGACTAATAGTTGGATTCAAGATTTAGGTAATTAGAATTCGGAAATTCGGAGGCGCAGCGGCACAAGGTGACTGTCTGCAAAATTACTGCCCAGCGGCAAGTACGTGTAATAGAAAGTGCAAAAAAAGAAGTGTAGACAAGTGTTTGCAGTCTCCTCGGGTTCATTGGAGTGTTTCGATCCCGTTTGAAAGGTTCAAATAATACTTTTGAATTTATTTCTTACTGCGGTGTTGGTGAGTTTGATAATATTATTTTCAGGACAGCATCAGTCTTCACCATGTAGGAAGTAGTCTCCTTGACAAAATCTTTCCGCCAATCTTAACTACATCGTAAGGCTAAATGCTAGTATTAATATCTTTGCTCCTATTGGCTGTCGGTTATAGTCATGTAACAAACAACCAGTAAGAACACAGATATGAGCAATTTATCATAGGTACTTCTTAAATAGTGGATGACACTTTGCCTTCAATATGGTAAGGCATGAATGGTGGCATAACATCAGAATACAACAAATGAACTGCTTTCTAGTCAATATTTGGAAACTTTTGAAAGTAATAAGTGTTTCTTATTGATATTCCTCTGAGAATGAAGAAGTTTTTCTTGTTTTCCTTTGCAAAGAGCATTTCCTTCACTTTTCAATGAATCGGACCACATTCCTTCGTGAATTTTCGGCTCCCGATTGGGCGAGAAGGTTTCCTTAATGGTCATCGTCGTAGTCAGGCCCCGACACGAGGATTCCGTTATCACCGTCATCAGCCAGTTCCGTTCCCCCGCTGGTGTGCTCGCATGTAACTGCATGCCAATCCGGGATGTAATGCTCCTGCCACAAACCTCGCAGACAAGCGGCGCCGTACTGTGGGGCTACCTGCTCCCAGTGGGCGGGAAAATGCCGGTGTTATTGTGGCAAGCTGTTCTCCAAGCATTCCCGTCCTGGCAGATCTCCTCCCAGTTTCCATCGAGGTTGCAGCCTTTGAGTGCAGCGCGGACGGTGTCCTTATAGCGTTTGGCCTGCCCCTCCCGCGGACCTCTTTCCCACGGTCAGCTCACCATATAGGACCTGTTTCGGTAAACGCCAGTCAGTCATTCGGTGGACGTGTCCGAGCCAACGTGGGGAGTGTCTGGTTAGTAGGTGCTCGATTGATTCACATCGCGCACGCTCGCGCACCTTCGTGTTGGAGATGTAGTCCTGCCATTTGATGGATAGGATCTATCTGAAGTGTTCTCTGTTGAAACTTTTCTAGAGCTTTGACATGTCTCTTGCAGATGGTCTATGTTTCGCTTCCATATAGCAGAATAATTCTGACAACCGATTTATACACGGCAACCTTTGTCGCCACACAGAGCTCCCTGTTCAGGAATGCCTTCTTGTTTAGTTTGAAGATCGCTGCTGCGGCGTTCCGAATTCGTTGGTTGATTTCGGCGTCGAGGTCACCAGAGCGGCTTACGATGCTTCCAAGATAATTGAACCGATCCGTTTTTTCAATTGGGTCTCCAGAAATACTGATAGTTGGGTTTGTTAGGTGTGCTGGGGCATCGTATCTCATTATGAGCAGTTTGGTTTTGGTTGTGTTGATGTCCATGACCAGCAGTTCGTAGGCTTCAGTAAAGGTTTCTATTATCTGTTGCATTTCTTCAGCAGTGTGGCTAAGGACGACCAAGTCATCCGCATATTGTAGCTCTGTTATTTGGCGAGTGTGCGTTTTTGTTTTACTCCTTAGTCTGGGTAGGTTGTGGAGGCCACCAGCGATACGGTACCGAATGCCTATTGCTCTTTGTCGTAACCTGTAATCAAGGATCACCAGGAACGCGGTTATGTAGATGGTATAGTTGAGGAAAGCTAGAAATTACTGTCATTACACAGATAGGTGGGAAAGAATTCTTATTTAAGGGGATACGGATACTCATATTTTGACTAGCTATACCGCAACACCGTATCGCTTGATCAAGTCTTATCACTCCGTGTGATGCCGGCTCTGGGCAAAATAACGGAAAATTTTTCCGTATGTTTTGGAAGTTGGAAAATTGTGGAGGCATATTTTCAAATGAGCACTATATGAACCCGAGTATACTAAGCTGCCATTTTCATCTTTTCATTCGCCGTGCAACATCGATCCTCGTCGCGGAACCCCAATCGTCGTCCGCGATGTTTTCGCTCATCAGTGGAAAAAGTGAAGATGAAAATAGCGATTTAGCATACTCGGGGCTTATAGCGCTCTAACTCCAAGGGATATGGTTGAACGATCTGGCAACACAATGAGCGTTTGTATCGATTAGGAGAAGCATCCAGTCGTCTGAGTAGTCAACGGAATGTTGATTTTTATCGTGCATGAGTAGATTCCGCCCATGATTGCAAGTCTGTGTTCACTGTAATCCAGTGGACAACTGATTAAAACTGTCATTCTGCGTGACATCATCGCATATATTTCTTGAATCTACTCCTTAAATTTTGCAGCTTTTTGTCGATGTAACCCAATAGGCAAGTATTCAGGGTTGACTCGATCGTCATTTTCACCAAAAGCAAATTTGACGGCGAACCACTCTTGACATTGTTGACAACTTTGGACCAACAGAACAGACCAGAACAACCAATCGGAAGACAGGACATACACTGCAGTGACTCAGTACATATTGGAGAAATTAACCAGTTATAACTACCATTAGGAAAACAAGACACAGGATACTTACGATACCTACAGTATTACCCTTACCATATTGAGTACAACTTGGTCCGAAGATCCTTAGTAGAAAGATAATGTGTCAACCTTTGATTGGAATTTAAAGTTTCAAGTGTTGGCAGCCCTGTATATGTGTGAGTGATCATGTATGATTTACCGTAAGCGTGTGGCAAACTTCAACTATCATTGAGTCAATTAGAAATTCACTTTCAGAGAAAATTTGTCCTAAACGTAATTAATGTGTGGTGGGACGTATGGCGATGCACGCATGCCAAAGTGGCCCCTATGACACCGCACCTTGCATCATCGTCAAAAAATTGAATTATAATCAGTTCTGCTGGTAGAATAACTTTGACTCAGTTTTGTACTCTGCTGAAAAGAGCAGTGTCTCTATTTGAAAGTACATATAATCACTCATTCATTTTCACCCGCACAGGTGATTTTGTAGCGCACTCTAGTGCAAGTTTGAACCCCAATGACGGTTCAACTCTCGAGAAAATATTGCCAAATACATCTACTACTTGAGTGCAAAAGATACTTCTACTCCGAACAATGCTGCCAACCAAGCCTGTTGAAAAATTTCAGGATTCTTCATAAAGAAGCTTGAGATTTCCCAAAAAATCTTTGAACAAAAATTTTCGCCTTTTCGATGTTTCTCAACAATTGAATGTTTACTGACTCATCACATTCGTTGTTTTACCCGCTCCACCCTCAGATCTGTCGAGAATCCTAAACATTTTCCTTTTCCTTTTCACTTTTGTTCTTGAATACTGTGAAGAAGAGAGAAGAGAATTTCATTACTTACGCCTTTTTCTTAGAACATTTCGGTGCCACTAAGAGTTCTTTCCTTGTGACAGGTCACAAGTGTATTTTACATTTCTATTTTTGTGTAAAATCCGAGTCCTTATTACTCCCATAAGGCAATAAATTTTCTATTTCCTAAATTTTGGAAGAGAAAAATTTGAAGACGTAATGCATATTCACACAATTTTATGTAAATTCTTGAATACTCTTGAGATTTTCTTGAAAGTCTTGAGATTTTGTCTCAAAATCTTGAGATCTCAAGATTTAAGTTGAGGTTGGCAGCAGTGATTCCGAAACGTGCCACATTTTCTCGAGTTCGGTGGACAGTGGGAATTGTAATCACCTGCTTGCTTTCAGTAAAAAGAGCCAATTACTAATTCGTTACACCCTCCTCTGCCGTCTCTCGGTCGCATTGTTGTGATCCAATGAACTCTCCCGCTGTCTCTCGGGGACGAAGGAGAAGGGAAAATTGCACCCGATGCTCTCTCCTGGTGTTAACACTTGTCTCGAGTTTAGGTGGAACGCACAGGCTCGTCAAACTAGGACACCTAGAAACGCCCGAGTATGGACATACGATATATATTTAGTTTTTCTGGCGCTCGAAGATTCGAAATTCAATACGCGGGAACGTTTCGCCTTGTAAATTTCGAATCATCGGGCATGGAAATACCAAATATGACGTATACCGTACTAGGATATCTGTAGGTGCCCTAGCTAAACTTGACGGGTGCAGTCAAAGTAGATACAGCAGTGTCATTTTGAATGTCAATGTGAGTACATTGGAGTTTCCAGCCCAGTGCTCACCCCGGTGGTGTAATTTCAGTCCAAATGTCATCAAGGTGAGTAGTATCATCTTGGTAAGTTGACGTCGTCGAGGGGGTGCACGCAAAGAGGCAGTCTCCAATTAGGAGGTTGTTCCGGAGTTTGGCTTGAACACCGAGGGGTGCGAGTGAGAACCACTATTCTCAACTTTTATTTCTTCTTATCTGTCCAAGATGGAGTGGTATAGTCCCTAGTATACCTGTCACAGAACTTGTGTACTGTTATCCTACTACAATCGAATTTCACATTTTTCGATGAACCTAGCTGCTTAATTAGTACCGTGATCCGACGACAACTAAGCCAGTTCGTTTTGGCATAGATCGATTTGAATTATTTTCGGCTTAGATCTTCTAATCTCGATTAGATCGGACATACGTACACGCCGCGGCAGCGTTCATAGGTGCGCGGAATCAACTTTCCCCAGCCGGAGACGAGGGCCGATCGACGATGCTGATGTGATGGGGCGGAGGAAACGGAGGAAAGAGACGGACGGCTCGAAGACTCGAAGACTCGATGGTCGACTCGGCTATGCGAACTGGATTAGTGCGAAAGAACTCATTTAGAAAAAGAGAACTGATTGTTAACTGTCTGCATGGCTTTTGCCAGCCAGTTAAAACGTCACGTTTGTTTATCAAGGTACGCGTTGCCGTTGTCTGGTTCATCGTATTAAATACAAATTCGCGTTTCAACCGCGATTGGTGGTGTGCAAGCCAGCGCCGTATCTTCTATCTTGTTAGTCGGCTGTTTTCTGTACACATCCTCGGCGTATACCTGTGTGTAGGTATGCGTACCTATACCCCGTGTATATATGCCATCTTCGTTTGCGACCGTTTTCTTACAATCGATGGTCTCCGGATAAGATGACACTGACTCTCTGTAACAACTTCTGTGTGCGGCCTCATCCCGAACAATCTGTTTCCATACATCATGTCACATACTCAATCTCAACCGTATATTATACCTACATATACCGGGTATACATTTTAGACAGTATCTTTAAAACTCTCGATGTTCTTCCATAAACGTGTATCTGCTCCGTTTAAACATGTCTGACAAACGTCTTACCTATCTACACGTTTTTCGCGTTATCTTTTCAATAAAATCGCGCGACTCTTATTTCGAGTTCGCGTCCCCGGCTAATTCGGACATGGTTTCTTTGTTCTTCGACGCCCGTCCTTCGTCGCTCGTCACTTTCCCCGGCCCCTTCTCGCCATCATTCTATCATTTTGTTTTTGCGCTTTTTTCTCTATTTCTTTCTCCCGCCCTGTCTGTTTCTTTCTTCCGCCATTGAATGCTAATTTGTTCGAACTTGAAAGTATCGATCCTGTCTATCTAATTGCGCAGGATGTAAAACGTCCACTCGTCGACTTAGTTCTCGGTTATAATGCGCGCGGCAAAGCTGTGATTTCTGAGGCGGCCGAAGGAACGCCAGAACGTCGGACACATATTGAACTGGCGCGAACTGCAAGAGCTACAGAAGACGCCGAGACACGGTGGTGGTGGTGACGGGAAGGGCACATCGACACATGAAAAGACTTCCTAGTCACGTCGCCGACAGAAGCTTGCGTCGAAACCGATTACAGGCTTAATGAAATTAGTTTATCGTTTGGTTTGTTTAGGCGGGAATATTTGAACCGCAGAATCCTTAGTGCTTTATCTTCACCCGGTTCAGAAACTGAAATTAAAGCCGTTGTTGGGAAGAAACTGAAAATAATGTTTAAAAGTGAGCCTTAGCGTGAACACAAGAACACAACAACATTAGATAGTTGTTTAGCACATGGCAATATTGCATCCGTGGGTGTCGCCCGACTTTTTTTCAGGCCCTTTTCTGGAAGAAAACCTGCGACTTCTTTGGTTGGATAATGTATTTTTTAAAGGCCAGGTTTGCCCCCGCTGCATGACAGCGCACATGATTATCTCCTATATGTTCTCTCATCGTGCTTGACAATTGTAGAAGGAAAAGTAATCTGTGCGCAATTTAAACTGGCAAACACTAGCTACCCTACATTACGCCTGGTGTCTGTGATCCGTACATGAGAATTAAAACTGTCGGCGTCATTTCCATCTTCAGTCCGGTATAAGAGTTTGAGTCAGCGGACAGGTCCAAATAATAGAGTGGCAAATCTGCGCGGACTAAAATCCAATACTTGTCTTTATATTTTAACTTATTAATCTCTCTATAGTCTATAATACGGTCTTCTTAGTCTCAGCGAGGCTGAGCTAAGTCCTAGTGGAGATCTTGCTTGTTATCATGGATACTTACTTTCCTCCAGTGGCGTGCGGTGATTTTTCCTAGTAGGTAAGCGATGAGCGTAGATGTGAAGTAAAAATTAGAATAAGAGTATGAAACATGCTACTAAAAAACGGCACTGATGAAATTATTCAAATTGTCGTATACCTGTGTAGGGTTATTCCATATGCATTTATTCTTTTCTGTGACGAATAATAGACATAGGGACGTACCACCGAAGAGTTTTTCATAAGGGGAGGGGGGGAGGCCAGAATGGTGAAAGTTCCAACTGAATCAACTCAAAATTGCCAAGTATCAAAGCAAAAAAAAAAAAAATACTTTTTGACTTATTGGATTTTTCCAACTGACTCGAATCAAAATTCCCAAATATCACAGCAAAAAAAAAAAACAACTTTGACTTGTTAAATAATTCTTCTCAACTCAATTCCCATGTAGCAAAGCAAAAAAAAAAAAAAAACATACCTTTTGACTTGTTGGATTTTCTCAAAACTCCGTCTGATTGAAATTGTAAATTTTCTCAACTGCTGAGTGAAAAATCTTAGGGGGATTGCCCCCCCTATCGATACGTCCTTGAACAGACGTGGCCAACAAAACGGTTTTCCATCATCTTCACTACTGGTGAACCACAAAAGGTTTTCATATTGCGATATGTGGAAATGTCTAGTAAAACTTGAACCACCTCTCTTTGGCTCAGTTTTTTAAAATGGTATTCTGGTTTAGGCTTCCCACCATTAATAACTTCTAATTGTTCATTAAGAGTAAGTTGTGAAAAAGGTTTTTCAATAAGATCTCGAATACGCATTTTGTGGGCAAAAAACACTGAGCATTCAAATATAACATGTTGACTAGTAGAAGAACATAATCACGTTTTGACGTTCGTGTGTAGCCAAGCCGAGCCAAGCCTGACTCAAAGCGCTTCCAGAACAAAACCAAATGCACAGGTTTGTCGCGTTGAACATGCTAGTGTGTTTTGGTGTTGGTAATTAACACGGAGGCGCAGCGTAAGTCGTGCAATGTTACATACATTATGGAAAAGAAGCGTTAGATCTGACGCACACCTCGCTGGCCTATACAAGTATACATGTACAAGGATTTCCAAATGCCGAACAAGATGGTGCCACATATCTCCTGTGATTAAGCGTAGGCGTCAATACAGTCACTGTTTTGCCGAATGTTTCATTATCTTTCATTTGTTACAAGTTGAAGCTGATATTGTACATGAAGACTTATTTTCTGGGGAATTCTCAGGGTAAGTGGTGCTTACCTTGCTTGCCTGGAATGCACACCACTGCTCTCCTCGGGCATTGTTAACAAAGTTTGTACGAGTCATGACCTCATGACAAATCCCAATGTTTTTATGCCTAGCTCCTCCATGTTCTTGTTTCATTGGTCCCATTTCCTGCGGTCCCATTGTTCCCACTTTTTACTATCTCATTGTTCCCGCTTTCTATTATATCATTGCTTCCTCTTCTTGGTATCTCATTGGCCCATCTTCCTACTGTCTCACTGTTCCTTCTTTCTATTGTCTCATTATTACACTTTCCGGCTGTCTCATGGTTCCTTCTTCCAGATGGCTCATTATTACTGCTTCCTCTTTTATCATCAGCCGCTTATTACATACAAGTATGCCGAGCGTGTAACGTGGCATGGGACAAACTGAATGTTTGTTCATTTGGGTGGGACCAGTCTTTTCAACAAACACAAAGAGTTTTTATAAGTGTAATGTGAACGGGTTTTTAACCCAATATGTGTTTTGAAGCACGACGGTCTACCTCATCCTCCGGCGGACCAAAATATTCGTTTGGAAACAATTTGCACCACACATCTCAAGCAGTGTTGCACTACATTCTCGGCACACTCGTATGTATGCAGCTTTATGGTCCCTCTTCCTACTGCCTCATTCTTTTCTCTTTGTGCTGTCTTATTGTTTTTTCTTCCTGTGGTCTCAGTTGTTACTGTTTCCCGCTATTTCATTGGTCCCTCTTCCTCTTATCCCATTGTTGCTTTTGTTTGTTATCACTTTGTTACTGTTTCCCGCTATCTCATTGGTCCCTCTTCCTTTTATCCCAATGTTCCTTCTGTTTGTTATCACTTAATTACTGTTTCCTGTTGTCTCATTATTCCTTCTTTCTATTGTTTCATTTTTACTGTTTCCCGCTGTCGCATTGTTCTTTCTTCTTGGCAGCCTATTATTACTGCTTCCTGCTATATCATTGGTCTCGCTTCCTGTTGTCTTGTTGTTACTGTTTCCTGCTGTTATGTTCCTGTTTCCTGTTGTACTGTAGAAAGGCCACTGCCTAATTCAAGATTCATTTTACTTCTACTTAGGCCGTATATTTCTCTACAATAAGCCAGTTTGGCCATGATTCCTTGTCAATATTACGCATTCTTTATCCTACCTGGTATTGTTTCGACAACTTTTAGAATTAACATGTAACCCCAACCCTTGCTGGCAAGTCTTAATGTTTCAAGGCATTTTAAATGTTCCCCAACGACTTTTTCAATGAGTCGAATGGTTTCTTTAACATCTCTTGGGTAAGAAAAAGTCTTGTGACCTCTCATTAGGATTGTAACAGGTTTGAATCGCGTATTAACAACTCCAGGTGAGTGTAAACCAAGTCTCAACAAAGTCTGAATTAGTCTTAGTGTCTCTTAGTAAGGCCTGAATTAGTTGTAATGACTACTTGTTTGCCTTAAATATGACGTAGGTCTGTTCATTGTATATGCTAGTGATTATTATTTAGAGAATAAGGCAATTTCTTTTTGAAACATCAGTGACTGAGTACACTGTACAAATTTAGGGTTATGAAGAACCTTCTGGTGTATCATGGGAAGAGGAGGGCGAGTTACTAATGTAATAAAAAGGAAGGATTGATTGAAA
This sequence comes from Acanthococcus lagerstroemiae, assembly GCA_031841125.1. Lineage (NCBI taxonomy): Eukaryota > Metazoa > Arthropoda > Insecta > Hemiptera > Eriococcidae > Acanthococcus > Acanthococcus lagerstroemiae. Next base: position 32,300,296 of record CM063108.1, on the reverse strand, counting down.
ACTTTCGTTACTCAAGTCCATGTCCAGGTGTCCACATTTTCGTTGCTGGAGCTGTCAAAAGCTTGTAATATACGTATTCCTAACCTTCGCATTACTCTTCAGATTTTCAGGCGCGCAATTGGGTACCTGTGCTATCTTGCGTCTAGTATCTGCTGTTTGCTTTAAAGAGGTATTCTCGGTACTGTAACCTACGAGTAGTCCTATCACTTTTAGTCCAATTCAAGAGTCAGTGCTACTAAATACAAGGCCAGGGAAGAATGACTTGTGATTTTCCATGTTTGTACTGACAATAACTATATTCGATATTGTGTCAGATCTCTGCGGTCGGGTTTATCGCAATACTCTCGGCTGTGGGCTCGTAAACTATCCACGGTAATTTATTCTCTTGTCTAGTAAGCTAGTGCTTCACCATAGACCCTATCGTACGTTCATCTAAACTGAAACGATGTCGCTCTACTTTTTAAATTATAAAACGAAATCAACTAACTTTATAAGCGTAGGCAACTTTTTTTTTTTAATACTCTAGTGCTAGTTTGTCAACGAGTTGACTATATCCTGAACCGTCTTCAGTTTCTGCGTGAACTTTTTGAAAACTAACTTGGCCTATCGCGAGAAAATCTCTTTTCAAGTTAATCTGCTTATTTTCGGATTCATTTATAGAACCTTCGCACATTCCCTCGCCTAATTACTGCACCACACGAGTTGATCGTTATTATCTTTTTATTCGAAAGAAAAAAGTGAATAAAAAAACAATGAAACGGGGCTTTAAATTTCTCTACGAACAGTGTTTCAGTTCACCCGCGGTATCTGCGATATCTAATTTCGGTTTTTACGTCTCAGGTTCGCTGGTCGTAAAACACGCTGTACAAACAAGCGATGGGATCATCATCTGTGATGTGCGGGTTACGGAATACGTGGAAAAGTTTTTCGTAAATGGAGAAGAGACTAAGAGAAGGGGGGAGTACAATAATGCGATAAAAAGTTTTACGACTTATATACCAAATGAATTCGGGTTGACAAAATACGTGAATTTTTAATGAATGAAAGGAGGGGGAAGGTACTTTGGTGGATTGCCAGCTGTATGCCTATTAGCTGCGTCTCTGATTTGCGTGCACAACTGGACATCGCAGAGATAGGTTTCAACCAGTTTGAGTGAATCAACGTATTCCACTGTACTCCCTCAGTCTGCGTGTCCGATTGCTGGGATGATCCATTTTCTAGCAGATTGCCTATCTTCTCGGGTCCCGCAACAGCGAGGAAGTTTAGGGATCCTGGTTATCCATCACCCTTTCTCATATAATTGAGCAGTCAACAACCGAAAGGAAAAATAAGTTTGAATTGCCGCATGCTTCCCGGAGTGCACACGTGCTAAGGGCACGTTCGAGCGTGAGAAACGGAAACTATAATTTGAGCCGGCGGACACGATCTGGGTAGCACTGTGTTGCCAGGTGTGCCCGACTCGGCCGTCCTTGTGTCCGCTCGATGCGAAAAATCCAGAATCGTCGTCCTGTCACATTCGACTTCTCGCATTTAAAATTGGCGCTGTGGCGGAAGCCGAGCTAGCCCAACCGCTGACTGCACCGTTGGTGCACAGCCGACACTTATCGAAAAGGTGACCTTTCGTTTATCGGGACACGGTGAGCAAGACAAACGAAACGTTTGTATTCGGCTGGTGCTGCTTATCTACGAGTAATATCAAGTAAGAAAACGCTGATAAGAGAAATTCTTGGAAAATGTAAATAGTAACAAGCGGTTCTCACCGCACAGCCAAGCCCGGTTTGTCACTTCGCGTCTTTGACAGCCGCTAGATTAGAAGATTGTGTGAAAGAGTGTGCGTGAGTAGATGTGTGTATATGATGTACGCGAACGCTGCACTCTGGGAAACGGAATAGCATCTCGTCGCAATTACCATACTCTGGATGCAACTGCTGTGACACCTCACATAGTGTCTTCAGGACAGATCTTCGACTGAAGGGTGAACTCGATTTGATTTGGTGTTCAACTGGAAGGCCTGCAATACTGGTGCAGTTATTCACTTCCTCGATCTCACAGCGTTAACGCTGTTTCTTGAAACACAAACTTCTATTACCATTTCCCTCTTTTTTTTGTTAGTATGTGTCTGGTTACTCAGGCAATATCTACTTTCGCATGCTTAGTTGTAGTAGTTTTGATACGGGCATATCGCGTCGGATACGTTGAGCCCGGCTCGACTGGAACCAGAGGAAGGGCAACTTCAGGTACTAAGCAAAGCTGAAGGGGAGAACACAGGATAAAACTGTCGTGCTAAAAATATATTGTCCGTGGTACAACTAAGGAACGTCCGATCCTTCTAGTGAAACCTTGTCAGCGTTGTCCAGGAGCAATGAGCTTCCAGCTGACCCAACTTCTGAGGTCCGTCCAAATCTGGAACCGCTTAATGGTTCCTGTCAGTCGATGACAGAAGAACTAATCGTATTTCTAAGAAGTTACAACTCATATTCAGATTCTTTCGACCTCTGGGATCCAGTCCAGGGCCCCGTTTGGCTTGGTAGTTCCGGCCAAATCACCAGTCACTTGCTACGGAAACCACATCCTCCGTGAATATAATTGGGAATCAGTGCTATAATGATAGGATACAGTATTATTCAGTCTTTGCTTACTGAATAAGATCAACTACTGAAGTAAGGAACTCGCTCTGTGGCTGAGTGGTATCATGCCTGCTTCGCAATCCTACGACAGGGGTCCCATTCCCATTATCGGAAAGCTAGTGAACCGGTTTCCTCTCTCTTCCTTCTGCCACTATCCTGCCGAGTAAAGCGGCAGAAGTACTAGTCATGGTGGATAGATAAGGTGCTCTGGAGTTCCCGCCAGGTCTTAGGATCCGAAGTCCAAGAAAACTGACTCCGACTCCGCTGAAGCCGGAGCTCCATTTAAGGGGTCGGAGCTCTGGTCTAACTCTAACTCAGATGCAGTAAAACCTGGCTCCGACTTCGACCCCATAGTTTCTTAGGCAATAATGCATATTTGGTATATTAGGCACTAAAGCTGACATGCTGAGACAGTTAGGTGCTGAGTGCTAACCGGTTTCCAGAAAAAAGAGAACATCAAACGATAAAAGCAACAAAAAGCATACAACTCCACAGATAACAGTTTGACAACGACAAATCATTGCGCGATTAAGATGAGGTGTGAATATAAGATCAGAGATTACATCGTATGATCAGTAATCAGATCACATAATCATAGGGAAAAACAAGGCAAAATAATTACTAACCGATGCGGATCCACAGCCCCTCCCCCCCAAAAATCTGTGGGAGAGGGGCAGCAGAAGAATAATAAACGATGGGTGGAATCGGTGGCTGCCATTTTGGTTTTTGTTTACCTTTTGCGAGTATGTATCATACGCGATAACATTATACACTAATAACTACAGTACCCTTACATGTTATGTAGGTGCGCTTCATCTTCCCCAAGGTGTAGATGTATTTGTTAATACTGTTAGACATTCGATCTTGCGCACAATGAAGAGTCCGCATTGGGGGTGCATATTGTGTCGGTTTGTATAATGCCATAAGTAACGTCCATGTCAACTTTTGGGTCTCAGTCTAGAAATTTCATCTTGTCTGTATTGGTAAGTTGGGAAGAGAGAACCCCTGTCCTTGTCAGTAAGGGCAGGTTCTCACATCCGCTGTGAATATCCATTACAAATGCGCAGTCGACTACAGTGGTGGCGACGCGACGTCAGATATAATCTGTCGGAGCGAGACAAGGCCTGGCATTCGGACAAAGTATGCTGCGCCTGCAGATACTCATACTTTGGAAGTTAGAATTCTGGCTGATCTGTTGATCCATCTATGCAGAAAGGTATCCGTGCGTTTACTGAAATGGAACATTTTGGAAGGATTGCTCACATGGTGAGGCGAAGGAGACATTTATAGAACTTCTTCGCTGACAAGATCCCAACTAAAAGTTCATCTCCTTTACCTAAAATGTACTGTAGGTAGTTTGGAACAAGCGTTGCATAGGTTTCAGTTCGCATAGTGATAGTAATTCGTGAGCACAGCCGGCAAGGTAGAAATTGAGTTCGGAAGGTTTCATTCATTTTCTCCAACTTTGATTACGACCTCTGAATCGAATCTTATGTTGGAGAGGGAATTAATGTCTGCTGGGACGTACATAATATGGCGATGCACGCATGCCAAAGTGGCCCTCGAGACACCGCAATAAGAGAAGTTGTCAAACTCTCTACCACAGTGGCGTGCGGTGAGTTTTTCTAGGAGGGAAGCGATAAGCATAGACAGGGATGTACCGAAGAGTTTTTCTGGGTGAGGGGGGTGGGGCAAAAATTGCGAAAGTCCCAACTGACTCAACTCAAAATTTCCAAATGTCAAAGCAAAAAAAAAAAACCTTTGACTTATTGGATTTTCCCAACTTCTCAACTCAATTCCCAAGTATTAAAACAAAAAGAAAACCCTTTTGACGTGTTAGATTTTTACAACTTCGCCCGACTGAAATGGTAAATTTTCCCAATTGTCTAGTGAAGAATTCCTTCAGGGGGGTAAATTGCCCCTCCCCCATTGCTACATCCCTGAGCGTAGAGGTGAAGTAAAAATCAGAATATAAGTATGAAACATGCTACTACAAAAGCGAATTGATCAAATTAGTCAAGTTGTCGTATCCCTGTCTAGGGTCATTTCATATGCATTTATGTATTCTTTTCTGTGACAGATAATAGACATGGCCAACAAAACTATTTTCCACCATCTTCACAACCAGTTAACCACAAAATGTTTTCATACTGTGATATGTGGAAATGTTTTGTAAAACTGGAACCACCTCTCTTTTGCTCAGTTTTTAAAAATGGTAATTCTGGTTTAGGCTTACCACCATTAATAATTACTAATTGTTCATTAAGAGAGTACGTCGCAAATACAGTTTTTCAATAAGATCTGAAATACACATTTTTGGGCAAAAAAACAACAACAACAAAAAACAGAACATTCAAACATAACGCGCGTTGACTAGTAGGAGAACATAATCACGTTTCACTGTCAACTTTGACGTTCGTTGTGCAGCCAAGCCAAGGCCGCCTGACTCACAGCGCCTCCAGAACGCAACCAGACGCACAGGTTTTGTCGCGTTGAACATGCTAGTGTGTTAGTAATATTAACACAGTGGTGGAATATAAGTCGTGCAATGTTAGTGCAGTATGGAAAAGAAGCGTTAGATCCGACGCGCACCCCACTCGCCTGTACAAATATACTTGTACAAGGATACAAAGATTGTCAAACCTCAAACAGTATACGCTTCTGTGTATACTTAAGCATAAGCGACGTAAGCATCAATACAGTCGCTGTTTTGTCCAATGCAACCCTGACAAGAGGAGAGGGAGAAATACCCCGGGCCCCGACTTTCAGGGGGCCCAATATTTAAAAAAAAAAAACTGAATTTCAACACTTACAACTACATCATACTGTACATCAAATCAGCAATCACTCCTTACACCATGAAAGAAACCTCTCATTCCGTAGCTTATAATTTTTTCCCATCTGACAAAAGAGCAACATTAACTGGAAGGAGAGGGGTGCAGGGAAATTCCCCCAGGCCCTCTTTTTCTTCCTACGGGGCTGGCCCAATGTTTCATTATCTTTTATTTGGTACAAGTTGAAGTTGATATTGTATATGAAATCCTATTTTCTCGGGAATTTTCAGGGTAAGCGGTGCTTACCTTGCTTGCCTGGCATGCACGCCACTGCTCTACCGTTTATTTTTCATGCAGTTGTTTCGTTTTCGTGTAACCGTTCGTGCCCTGATGTTATAATTCAAATCACTCGCTCGGGGAGGGGGGTTACTTGTCAGTCTCCCTTTTTCTCATGCAGCCAGTTACTTTGCTGTTGCTACGGCGCGTCTAAGTGTCGATTGCGTCTCGAGAGATCGCCCAATGCCCGGTACGTTCGATGAACGCGGTCGACGTCAGAACGGAAACCAGTTTAGTGATCGCGCTCGCGCTAGCACCGCGACAGAAAGCGGGACGCGGGAGAGCGCACAAGGCAGAGCACGGACCACAGCTGAGCCACGCCGACGATACCAGTGTGAAGGCTGTTTTTGAGTGCGCGGCTATAAGCCTTGCTTGTAATCCGACGCGGCTATTATTTTACGAATCCCTATATTATATGTATATCGCCAAGTAGTGCATCCCATAATATTTTCTTATCACGTTGGAATCAACTCGGCGTTGCCCCGCCGACCGCACAATTCCATTATAACTCGGTCTATCTTTCTTTAATTTAACTCGCCTCTCGCGCCGCCCGCCGTTCGGCCACTCAACAACTCCGGGAAACGAGATAAAGATTTAAACGTAACGTTATCGCCGTTTCGGCCATATAAAAACACGTCTCCATTTTACATTTTTAACGACTCCGCTATCTTGATATTGCCTCGCCGTGCGTTTTTATTTTAAGTGTTTTCGTGATTGCGAGATGAAATTTTATCTGGCGAGGACCGCGCGAGGCGCACGCCGCGTCGTCACAAGTGCAATCACGGCCGCGCCGCGGACCTGGCATGGCACTTGGTCTGGCTGTACGGATTCTGAGTGCCACTCCGCAGCGGGGTTCTGTCACAGAGATGCCTGTAGGTGTGTACTCGTAGGTGAAATCATAACACTGAAGGTATTGTATAGAGAAATTACGGTCGGTGTGAATTGGTATCTCTGGTATAGCGGGGGGGGGGGGGGCTTACAGGACGTGCAACCGAAAGTCTGCTGTTCTCGTGCTCGTGCTAGAGCTGGCGACCGGATATGATCTGGGCACAGAATTTTCGGTAAACTGAGAAGGAAAGTGTCAGAGGGTTTAAGTTTCCGGGTTATGTCCTGATCTCATTCACAATGTCCAGAAGGGTCTTGAAGTAGTTTTGTTCTCTTACCCGTGTTACTCTCGCTTTTATCATCTTAGTGAGATGAAATTACTTCATGTTTTGAATCTTCTGATCGGGAAGACTGTTGATTCCGGAGACACACAAGATGCCGACTAGAAAGGTCTTCATTAGGCTTCTCAATGCACCAACGCCTAACCGTTTTACACAATTTGGTTGCTACATATTACTGTAGGAATTCTGGGTGACAGTTTCTCTTCAGCTGCAACAGGACAGCGTGAGATTTTCCTGAGCTAGCGTAAGAAATGAAAGCACGGGAGCCAAACGTATCTGATTCTTGTCCGAGTAGGTTTCCTCAGTTATTAGCTTCAAAATGTAGAGTTTTGATAATCCTCGTATTCTAAACTGACGGACGGAGCCCGCGTGGAGAACATGTTAATCAGGGGGAGGGGCGTATAAACATTAAACACAGAAAATCCAGACTAAAGTTTTATAAATTTCAGTTGACCAGCAAAAAAAAAAAAATCAAAAACCAAAAAAATTGCTTACTTCATTTTCTCGACTAAGAGTTGGAATTTCCGGAATGGAAGGCGGTCCCGCTAAAAAAAAATCTAAAGATTATGAGAAACAAGAAAAAGAGGAAAAAAGGTCAACATTTTAAAAATGGAATGATGTTATGTAAACAGTTGTTACATGAATCGATAGAGCATAACTAGGAATAAAACGCCAGTGATTTTCAGCGAAATCTATCCAATAAAAATCGAGAAATTCCTGATTTTTGACGCGTTTTCTTTTTCCGACAAGTCCCGAATTTACCGGCGGCGTTAAGCGAGGCGTAAAGTAGCGGTAGCGCGCCATTGAGACTCCGACGAGTCACCAAGTCGTTCGCGGGTGTGAAGCGATGTGAGACGCGATTGTTCCGAGAATTCAAACATATTTTTTAGGAGATGCAATTGTTCCGAGGATTCGCAGATAATTTTTGTAGAAAGCCCTGTTACCTGAAAGTAGTGATAGGAAACGAGCTGATGCTCATTAAAGTGCTTAGCATTTTTTGAGAAAAGCAATTGAAGGGTAAAGAATCAGAACTCACGTTTGCCATTTTACTTCGAGGGCGCAAATAGGCAAAATACTGTACACGGGTGCAGGAGTATCTTTGCTGCGCCTGTGAATGTGCAATATGTATAACATACTCATGCCTACTGAATTTACCCACTTTGGAAGACGTTTGGGCGGAGGTTCCCCCTGTCATTACATCCCTGAATCCAAAATCTACTTCGCGACGACGTATTTTATAGTAACTGTGGTAACTGCGAAACACCCTGTACAATATGAATTTAGGTGAAATAAGCCTGGAGTGAATCGTGAAGAAACGTTTTCGCTCCCCCACTATGGTAGAACATTTCGTTATTCTGTTTCTTCTTTCACCTTTTTCATTTTCTCTTCCTTTTGTTACTTTTTTATTTTTACTACCCTCCTCTTCGTAGGTGCTTCTTTCCTGCTGGCATTGTGAAACTTGTTCTTTTTCATTCCTGAGGTAAATTCAACACCGTCTCAGATTGTAAACCTTGTTCAAGAGTCTCTGGTTTGGACTCTGCAACATTTATTAAGACTTATTTAAGACTTGTCAAGATGCATAGGCTCTTGTAACTCATTTAGTACTTTTTTTAAACTCCTCCATGCTTGTTTGAGGGTCCTCAAATCTTTTTCAGCCTTATTTAAACCTTCTTAAGCCTCCTCTTGACTTGATGAAGAATTTCTTGAAACTTATCAAGACTTTCATAAGCCTGTAAGACGACTAATGATGGAGTAGCAACCCAAAGTGTAATAATCAAAAACAAGGATGAGAATATGAATCAGAACCATGTAAATCCCTTGTGAGAAATCGGAACTTTATCCGGCTTACGAAGAGAAACCGAAACAGTAGCACTTTCGAACCCCTGAACTTGGTAAATGGAACCTACAATTTTTTAATCACTTTCGAGTTCTAGCTTTTTCTATTTCTACTCTCAACGGCCGTTAGGAATGTGAATCGAAGCCACAGAGAAGGACCAGGACAAATCGTTTCTTTTTCTAATCTGCTCTCCCCTCGAGTCCTGGAATCCGCTCTTTCAAGCATTACTTCAGAGACGTCGGGGAGGCTGTTAGGGCTGTCTTAGCCCTCTTCCCTTCTGAGGACAGATCGTTTGCTTCGAATTTTGAAAAGGAAATGAATAAAAACCAAAACTGGACCAAAAATTTATGTCGTTCCGCATAATATCTAGTTAATATATGCACTGTTAAACGTCAAAGCTAATCAGAACTACCTTCAAAAATGGAAAATTTTGAAGACTCGTTGAAGAAGACCAGTAAAAGCAATAGGATTCGTTCAAGAGCCTTATTTTAATACTCTTCCAGGCTCATTAAATGTTTAAGATTTTTGAAAACGCTTCCATATTTTTGAAACCCTCCTGAAGACTCATCTAGACTTAATCAAGACTCACTTAAACACTTTAAAACTGTTTTAAGAACTGTCGGATTCTTTTAGGCTTTTCTAAACGTTCGGAAACCTTCTGAAGGCCAGAATGCTTCAGAATTCATTTAGGATCTTTTGAGACTTTTAAGAGTTGTGGAAGACGCTGGAAGACTTCTTCATGCTTATTCCATATTTATTGAGAGTTATTTGGGAGTTATCAGTACTTTTAAAGACTATTATAACGTTTTCAGTCTAGTTTAAGTCCTTTTGAGACTTCGTAGGAACTCTTTCATACATGAATAATAGGGTTCTGAAACGTTTAAAACCGTTGAAGTCTTTGTAGACAGCTGGAAAGATTTTTGTCCGTAGCACCACTTCTTTCTGTTCTTGGGACATAACGGCGGCAAGGGGAAAATTTATCTTAATTCTTTAATGACCTACCGCATGGGGGAAACAGGCTTATATTTGTGCGTTCGGAGATACTAAATCTTCGTGTGCCTGTTGACCACGTCTTCCTAACCTATTGAATCCATCTTTGGTCTTGAAGTGTAGGTAAAAGATGAGTTACCTATAGTTTCTAAAGTTTATACCAATTTCGCTTGAAAGCAGTGTATTTTTGTCGGAACGTTTTCGGATGCTATCCCACCCTGTAATTGGCTGACCTGGCTGTTGGAAAGGGGATTAAAAAATATACGTTATGTACCAAGTCCAAAATTGTACATTTCGGGGATGGTACAGATTTCTAACTTGGTAAAAGACAGTTGTACCATGTAGCAGCGTGGTCCGGACGCCACGCGAATGGTACGAAATGAAACGTACATATCGCGAAGGGTATGTACCAAGTCCGAATCTTACAAATGGTCCGAGCATTTCGCGATTGGTACAAAATCACCTGTACCATACCCGAAATGTACAATTTTGGACTTGGTACATAACATATACATTATTTAGTTATTTATTTATTTATTATCAGTGACTGAGGTACTGAAGCAAAGGCCTGTCTGTAAGACATTATATTTTCAAGTAGTATCATTGTGAACTGACTTGTCATGTCCTGTGTTTTCAATGGTTGTTGGTTGATGTTTGGTGGACAGATTTCTGTTGTTGAGTTCTGTTTGGTTTGTTAATAGTGTGACGGAATAATAACTTGGTAAACACAATGACGAACTTCGACTGCAAAACCCTTGTCATACTAATAATTAGAGACCTGATTTCTCGGCACTGAAACGTGTGAATTTCGGCCCCAAAATCGGAAAATTCGGCATAATTCGGCATTTAAATAGATAAATAGAAAAAGAGGAAAAATCAATTCTAATTACGAGTGTAAATGTTGTTAGAAAGAAAAAAACAAAAAAACAGTGGCGTCGGAAGATTTTATTTTATCAACACTGTCTGGCGAATTCTGGCGTTTTCAGATAGCCGATTTGGCCAGGGAAGAAGCAATTACATCGGTCCCAGCGTTACCATGTGTGGTACTTTCGTGCCACATGCGGTATCTTTGCATTTACGGGGCAGTTTTGGTGGCTTTTTTGGGGCACTTTTGCTTGTATGTGGTACGTTTGATGGCACTTTTTCCATAATTCCAACGGGAAATGATTATTTCCTATTTAGAACATGAATAATGAAGACAATAGACAAAACTAGTTCATCGGACGGACACCTTACTGAAGAAAGCTTGTTATGAGCTGAAACTTGGTACGATTGTGTAGTACCCTCTTCGGAGAAGCCCCATAATGCCCCCCCCCCCCGGTGTGAGCATCACCCTCCAGAGTCGGACAAGTGCCCCCGGAAACAGTTTTTGGCTTGTATCTAGCTTAACATTGAGTTATAGATAAAAATATTCCTTACCAAAATTGAAGAGCGTAAAATTCTCTACAAAAATGATATCTATGTTTGGTTTTTCTTGTGTGAATCCCATACCAACCAAGATAATTGGCGTTCAAGATCACACGAGCATGTAAATATATGGAGATAACGTACGCAGTATACGAACGCCGAACTCGTCACTCTAACATGCGAGAAGCCTATTGGTGTTTGGACACTCCTGTAGGTGCGCTAGTATAGTGGACGAAAAGATGATCAGGGTATTTTTACCACAAAAACATGTACAGGTGAAACGAGCTCAAGCATGTTCAGTATTGGAGAGAATTAAAGTGTCAGCCTTTATCATTTCCTTTCAGGTGAGCCCAACTTGAGATTTTTTGCAGAACAATTTTGTACCTGATCATCTTTTCATCCAAATACACCAATCAGCACGCCGCATTTCATTAGGCCGCTAGAGAGCGACTCTTTAGCGTCCAAACGCGAATCGAACAAACACTCATGCGAATTATGAAGAGTGCAGGCGGACTGACTCATCGATGCGGTGTTACCTCTTGCATTTTGCTGCAGTGGATTCCTAGCGCCCCTGTCATATGCTTCATCTTTGCCAAGGTTTGAAAAAGTTCACAAACTGTCAACCAGAAACGAGTGCTTAGCATAAAGAATTGAGGGAATCACGAGTGCAGCATGATAGAAGGGATGTTCAAACTTCTTTTAACTGGCTGAGAACCCATTATCCCTTCCCATATGTACCTAAATTACAAGAGGGGATCTACCCGGGTATACGGAGCGGATTCATGAAGGGGATATGGAAGGGCTATACAACGGGTCTACAAAGAGGATTCATGCTAGGGGCAATAGAGGGGCTATACGACGAGTCTACAAGGAGCATACATGAAGGGTATACAGAGGGGCTATACAACGGGTCTACAAAGGGAATACATAAAGGGTATAGCACAGGTGTCTCAACGCCGGTGTATAGCTCGGGTAGTGAGAGGGCTACATGTAAATGAAGCGCTGTGATTGGCTAACCTGATGGCTGCCCTCGAATGGAGCGCTTTGATTGGCGGCTGGAGGGGAAACATACCGGGTTAAGACATGGCTAACGAGGGTCGACTTTCCAAGGGTCTCGAGCGGGTTTACACGAACTCAAGTTTTCCGTATCGGGATCCTGAGCTTGTGGTTGCCGCTAAGTGGGTATCTCTTGTTGCCACGCGTTTGTAGAGGAGGTTGTTTAAACGCACGAAATTGTATACATGTAGATTCGGATGAAGATGAATTCTTATAATAATAAAGATAATAAATTGAAATCATAACATGTAACATTCTATGCATCCAGTCATGTGTTTTCGCGATCATTTCAGCGTTCGTATACCGCGTACGTTGTAGGTGACTCCATATTTACATGCTCGTGTGATCTTGAACGCCGATTATCTTGGTTGGTATGGGATTCACGAAAAAAAAAACATGGATATCATTTTTGTATAGAATTTTACGCTCTTTAATTTTGGTGAGGAATATTTTTACCTATAACTCAATTTTAAGCTAGATACAAGTCAAAAACTCTTTCCGGGGGCACTTTTTGGACTTTGGGGGGGGGATGTTCACACCGGGGGAGGGGGGAAATCACGGGGCTTTTCCGAAGAGGGTACTAAACAATCGTACCATGTTCCAGCTGTGCTGCAATTAATTCCATCAAACACCTCTTTTTTAGCTAATTCTCCTGGAGTATAACCCAATAGGCAAAAAAAATTTACGTGGTACTTTTTTGAGAATTTCACCTGGCAACACTGTCGGTCATATTGCTAAGCTTTGGTCGCTGAGTCACTGATGATGGCATAACACTAGGACACGTAATGACAAAAATACGCCGTTTTCAACTGAAATTCTTGGATACAAACCTCAAGAACCGTAGGTAGACTTGTTGAGTCGTTCATTTAATGAAAATACCCATCTGGATGCCTGTTCGAAGTCAGCTTGTCAGCTCGAAACCATCAAAATGCGGTTGTCTCGGTTGCCCGATGAAAATGAAAAAATATAAACGTCAAAGCGAACCACGAGATCGGTTTCGCTCGATACCACCTTCAGCGACGATCGAATTCGAATTCTGCTCATTTTTTTCCTTTTCTTTCCTGTTCCTCCAACTTCCCTCGGTGACCGCAGAAAGTGTGAATCAACACAGCAACCTTATCTGCGCTGACCGGCGATTCAATATTAGTTTTCGCTTGCTTTATTTGTCTGGCGGAATTATTTATTGGTGGCTGATTTTATGATAAAGTCAGAACGGAAACGAATACAACAGAATAGAATAGATACGTATACGGTTTTACATATATCCGCGGATGAAGAGCCGATAACAAAGTACAAGAACCTTTCTACTGTGCATCAACTGTAAATAGGAAGCATTAAAGATCCGCAGACGTGCGATGGGTGCATAAAATGCCTTTAGGTAGGCCACGTTGTGGCTGTGAAAATGTCGGCTGTATATCTCCGACTTATAATGTACAATGCCTACATAGAATGTGTGCAGATAAATTGCCGCACGGAAGTTATTTAATTGACTAACGAGCGTACACGACGGTACATGGGAATCGAAATATCAATAAGAGGGCAAAAAAGCGAGAGAGATTCGAAGATTCGAAACACCTATATAGCCGCGTGCGTCCAGATCTTGTGGGCTGCGGCCCTGCGGCCGGCCTCTGATACTAATTCGTAAGTGATACGCGGCTGATTAATTACCCGCACCGCGATATCCGAAAGCGTTTCTTCTCTCTTTTTTTGCGCGGTGTGCGCGCCATATCTGGTACGCAGATACGGCGCGCGGGAAAAAAAAAATATATATGTGGAAAAAAGAAGGAAAAAAATCCTTCCAAAAACGAATAAAACTCGGCGATAAATATTGATACGGCGCGAAAATATACCGAAGTCTTTATCTCAGTCACGCACGAAAAAACATTCTACAAAATCCACTTACTACGGGCGTATATAACTAGAGCCCCGACTAAAAGCTAATTATTCATACACCTTATCACGTAAGTCAACACCTCAATCTGACAATGCTTCGTTCGTATAACCGATTCAGGGCTTCCTAACGTGCGAGCGCTTCTTTCTTCGCGTGACTCACCTGTGTGAGCTGTCCACCCCCTGCCCCCGTCCGAGCTGGCTCGACCTTCTCGCTTCTGGTGTAATTGAGATGTCAGGCACATGTATAAATGTATACATGTATATGTGTGTACACGTAGCCAGCAAGCCCTACCGATGCCGGTCTGCTGGTATGTGTGTGCGCGCGCCCACAACTGGTCCCGGATCGTAAACCAGACTCGCCGTTGTGTAGCTATAATTGTACGGCGGAAGCGAGCCCGCGATGCGCATTTTCCTCGACACGCAGAATTTGCCGCCCAATGGCCCAATCGCGGCCGAATAATCGTAAAAACGAATTTTACGTCGCTCAATTTGTCAGAATCGAATGGCGAGATAAGCGGTCGCCAGCGGCGCGGCGATTCACCTTCGAACGAAAAAATCACACGACTCGGCGATTGGACTCGGCTACCAGTCACACCACACGGGAAAATTCGGTGATAAACGGAAAAGCGGCTGAAAGCGAACGTCAGTAGTTATTGACGAAAATCGAGTTGGGTTGCTTTTCAGTTTTCACCTGGGTCGCGCAAGGCACGCTACAGACCCCCTCCCCAATCCGAAAAAATCAGATGATGTTCTGGCTCCAGGTGCTTGTGATAGTTTGCCATCGCTGTTGCCGTAGGATAATAAGGAAGGAAGAGACGGCATAGGATTCTAGGACTGAAACTTAGTACATCTTTATTAGACCCAGGTGTCAGTCAGGTGCTGTATCCGTTGCCGGATGTTGACGGTCGCGGTTTGTGACGCGCGATTTTCCTGGACGGAATTAGTCGAGGTAGTTTGCCGTTGCTTTCCCCACGGTTTGTTGCGTTAGAATTTTCCTTTTCTGTGCCGGAGAGTGTGCAGCCCCGGTTCATTTACTAACCACGTGTTCGCACGACATTGAGTAAGCGGTCGCGACGTGCACACGACAGTCTCAATCGTTAAGATCTGGTGGTAACACGCCTTATGATTGTAATGCCGTGTTCGTTCAAACTGGTGGGGTTACAGGACGCGTTATCTTCCCGCCTCGATTGATACTGCAGTCGCTAAGTTCGCTAGGTTGATAGGGGGGGGGGGCGAATATCACTAGCTCCGCGGCGTTGGTGGGACTCGAACCCAAGACGCAAAGATTGAGAAGCAGGCACGTTAACCACTCGGTTACACAGTGACTACCCAGGTACAATAGGCAAATGAGGGGGCTTGAGGAGCTTAGCCTTCCAAATCCTCTAAAAGCCCCTCCAAAACACTAAAGAATTATACGAGCGAAAGAATCTTCTGCATTACTTTGCTACCTGTCAGACCCCTATGACCTCGCCCCGCTCCTATTACAGGTTTGCTACTCGCGCTTATGCTCGGTACTTGAGCTGGAAGGTTGCGACGGAATTCTAACTTCGTACCTGGACAAATAAGAAAACCATTTTAGTTCTCTGTTGAATTCTGACTTCGTATCTCGATAAATGGAAAAACAATTTCAGCCCCCTTTAGAACTATTCGTGGGGGGAGGGGGTCCACAGAAAACAATCTCAGGAATGAATTTCGTGACTCAGAAAACTGTTATTTTCGATATATTCGAAGTTGACGCCCTTGATTTGTAGGTGTCACCCCAGATGGAACGTTTGAGGTAGTAGTCCGGACCGAAAAAAGTTCAAAAATGAATTCAATTCATCTGAGAATCATATGAATAAATTTTTGTACATTATTATCCCATTAACGTAAACTGTGATGGATGATAAATCTGTTTTTTTCCGCAAGAGAAAAAGTTATTAGCATATCTGTGAACCAAAAGGAACAATAATTCACTATGGGCACTCCGCAGAATTTAAAGGAGAAGAAATGCGAGTATAATTGTCAACTTACTCTTCAGTTTGAGGAGGAATCATTAAATTTGCAACCTACTGGTAGGGGTAGTTCAAAATTTGTAAGAATAGGTTTAGAGTTTTATCAGTCCGTCCTTCTGAGCCCCTAGATCATTTTTTGTCCTCGCGATTTTACTAAATTGATATAGACAGGGACATACTGATAGGGGGGCAAGGGGCAACTTACCCCCCGTAGGAATTTTTCGCTCAGCAGTTGGGAAAATTTAACATTTCAGTCAGACTAGTTGGAAAAAACCAAGAAGCTTAAAAGATGTATTTTTTTTTTTTGGTTCGATATTTGAGGATTGAGTTGAGAAGTTGATCAGTGTCATAATTTGTCCTTATTCCGAACAGTTTTTTTGTTGAATTTTCGAATTTTCACCCATCTTGACCCGGAGATATTTAACTTATTTAGTCTCTGGGGACCAGATAAATATTGTCCCTAAATAAATTTATGATTGCTCAGAAGAGGGAGAACTACATATGTAGGATTCTCCATATCAAAATCAGAACTTTCGCGATTTTTTAAGGTTTTTCCACGTTTTGTATGATCCAGTATTTCCCGAAAAGATTTTTTTCAGATTCTCGCCGGCAATTCTCTTGAGACGGTTTTAGACTAAATTTTAAGATTCTTGTTCAAAAAAGGATAAATTCAATTTTCATTTTAGGGACTGAGATTTGAAAATCGAGCTTAAGATACTAAAAATATCACCTTCTTCTAAATTTCTCGCGGAGTAAGTTTCTCTGAGAATTCTGAAGGGTAGAGCTAACTGTTTGAACATTCTCAGGTTTATATTCGAGTATAGGCGACACTGCATGCGATATTTTGTGCACTGTACGTGCTTCGGCAATTCTAAATGCATATTTGCCCCCTTTTTTACCAAAACAGATTCCCATTTCGGTATTATAAACTACGAGAAAGCCAGAATGATTTGCCGCATCACATACGTGTTAGGGTAGTGAAGCAAGAAGACGATTTTGTACCTATACAATACAGTTTGGGAACGAGCGTGTATTTTCTGATTATTTGGACATCCCTCAATCTGGAAATCGCTGCGTTATCCGGCGCAAATCTCGAACGGAAATCCGGAATTCGAGATTACAAGTTCGATAACGAAAGTTGAAAAAAATATCGACGCTTACGATCTGGGCAGCGTCGATGTATTCCTTCGATGTTACGCTCGTTTTAATGGCTGAAAATTATATTTTTGCGGCGCAGAAAACGCCCCCGTCTATTTTCATCGGCGGAGGGGCACTCGTGGACATTGTGACACCACACGGTGTTCGTAAAGTTTTAATAGGGAAATTCGAATATTTTTGAAAGGAGTGCAATCCGTGAATCTCGTTTTGCGCGCATTGTAGTCGGCTATACTGCGGGCTTCAAAAATATAATGAAACGAGAAAGAGTCGGACCAACTCATGTACAAATTTGACTACGAGTTGACTAATGGCGAACGAGGCCAGTTAAACATCGATACCCATCTATTTTAACGGCGTTTCTACAACTGAAATCTTTTTTATAGTATTGCAGAATACCATCAAAAAAAAAAAAAAGAACATAGAAGCAAACAGCCAACCAATCGGCAGTGCACGACTTTTCCACTCCCGTCTGCTCCATTACAATTAGATCGTCTGAATCAATTTCTCGTTGCGATCTTATCATCGAGCAGACAGCCGCACGGTAATTTTAAAACAGGAATTTCTTTGAAAGAAATTCACGATTTATACTTCATAAAGCACTGAGCATTCTACTTTTAATAAGAAAAACACCTACGTGAAAAATCTGTTCTACGCGATGTTAACAGAATTGGCGTTAATTTATTGGTTGAAGGCGGATTAGTGTTGCAGTCTTGCCGAGACTCGAATCAGAGAACAATATCAGCGCACATATGCGTTAAGTCCACATTGTGTCGCAGCCAAGCTGCGATATTTATGTTCGCACAGTTGGAAAAAGTTGCGAGGCAACAAGCAACATTATTGACTCAGGTTCGAAGCATCTTCCGCTGGTACAGATGGCCGGATGAGAACTCCGAGTCTTATTCTGAATTGCTTATGATTCACGATAGGTTCATTTTGCCAACTCCGCAACCAAATTGCAGCCTAATTGAATCGTTTAGTTCAGAAGTCATCTATCCACCAATGGCATCAAAACTGACTTTTTTGTGGATTAACGTTGCTTGTACAGAGATACTTTACAGAGTGTATCTTCATTCACCGCCTCTGTGAACATCTCGTTATTGTGCTAAAAATCTGATTTAGTGCAAAAACTGTACAATCTCTATCACACATACGCTTTCTGCACTAGATAATTACCTCGCGTACTGATATCATAGCGAGTTCACTGATATGATAATCGATAGCCGTGTTAGCCCATGTATCGTATCAAACCATGTTAATCATACGCAGGCACATGGGGAAGCAAAGAAGACAATACCCCTTCCACAGAAAAATATTTAAATCAGAAAAGCTGTACTAATGACAGCTTGCACAATCTCAAACGAGCCTGCTAAAGGTTTTTGAAGAGTTTCAAGGAATCCTAAACACGAGGTAAAGCGTTTCGAAAGTGGTAGTGAGTTTTAAGCGAGTCTAGAGTCCTACAGAGTCTCACGTCCGAGGACCTTGAACGAGTCTTGAAAAGTTTTGAAATGTCTAAAGGAAATTCAAAAAGGCAAGATCGAGTCTGAAAGCGTCCGAAAGAGTCTTCACTAAGTCTGGAAGGATCATGAGCAGTCCTGAAAGGGTCTCAGATAATCTCAGCAAATCTTAGAAAAGCATACAAGAATTTTAAAAACATTTACATATTTTTAACAGTTACGGAAAAATTGTTCATCTGTCTTGTCCCAGTTTCGAAGAGTCATAAAGAGTCTTACACGAATATTGAACAATCACAGATTTTAAAAGAACGGTCTCACCAATTCTTGAATAAGTGTTGGGGGAACGTAATCAAGAAGAGTCTTAAATCAGCAATGAAGAGCCTTACTTAGTTTCAAGCAGTCTCCTAAAGTCATATGAGACTGGAATAGCTATAAGAGTTCTAAAATGTCATAATTAACAGAAGAGTCTTCGAGAGTCATAAATTAATTTAGAACAGTTTTAACAAGTCTACAAAATAGTACGTTCGGAAAAGCCTTAAAGTTTGAAGAGACTATAAATGATTTTCACATGAGCAGTGAAAAAAGTTACTCCTCATCACCTAGTGAGGGAAAATATTGGATGGTATCACTACCCAATTCAGAATCTGATACTTACGTGAAAAAATTTAACATCACTGTGGGAGGCATATACATTTTCAGTAGTGTCAATAAGAAGCAGTAAAAATGCTCAATAGTGTACGTGAGTACTGGGTAGCCAGTCCCCCCCCCCCTCCCCGAAAGAATTCCCTGAATTTTCCAGATTTTTCCAGTCTATTTTCCAACTTTTTCATAACAAACAAATTATTTAAAGAAAAGTTTCAATTGAGTCTAACAGAGAAAATTGCACAATACTTTCACATCATAACATTTTCTTCAAAATTACCTAACTTCCCTGACTTTTCCAGGTATGCTCACATTCCCTGACTTTTCCCGGTTTTTCAGAAACTGGTCACCCTGAAGTACTTGTAATTAGAGTGTCAGATAATTTCAAACTTTTGAATTTCAGTGAGTTTGGTGGAGAAGTTAACCATTGAAAATTTCAGCTCGGTCGAATAACATTAACATGCAACGCCTCAACGTCCCTTCATTTCTTACGGAAAAATACCTACGTTAGTTTTCGACTGTTAGAAAAAAAATTTCAAGTCTCGAGTGTGTTAGATAATATAATGCAATTATGATATAGGTTGACCCCACAATACAAATTAGAGCTCTCAACGGGCGGCGCCAAAAAATAGGGTGATGATAAGATTCCACATGGTACTCCAGAAACATACAACTTTTCGGAGTTTCTGAATTATATGTTGAGGACAAGTTTTGTATCTGATCAATTGGGGTCCCACATCGAGAGGGATTCTAGTTCTACCGCGGGTTCTGATTATAATGATCGCATTATATTAAGATTGTATTTCATTTCCATTTTGAAAACAATTCTTTAATCCGACCCATTGGTATCTCACCAAAAGGGGTTCCCACTAAATAATAATCATACTGTCGGGATTGTATTCAATTTATAGGTTTTTGAAAAATACAATTTCAAAATAATGACCATTATTTAGATGAAACTCCACCTATGGTTCGAATCCAAAAATTTCCTTCAAAATTGAAATAAACGACCTCGGAAACTTACAAGCTGAGTACAATCTCGATACATGGTTCAATATGTAGCCGGAACCCTCTTTGATAGGACCAGAACTCCATTTGGTAAGACCCCAATGTCGAATTCAAAACTTACCTTCAAAAGTGAATCAAGCTACCTCGACACCTATGAATGCAGTCTCAACCTTTTCCTCGAAATCGAATTTAGCGACCTCGAAAACTTATGAATTAAATACAATCTTAAAATGGGCTGGGAACCAAACTCCTTCGGCCCAATAGACACGTATAAAACGTATCCGTAGAACCGAAGTCAGCGACCTTGAAAGCCTTAAATCAACTCACTTCGAATTTCACCTCCATTACCTCAACTCATGTCTTAAATCCACTGCGCTGAGGTTAATGACCTATATCGCTAAGTTAATCTATAGGAATTATATTTTAACTGGTAGCAAATAGACTACCAGCATATAAGTTCATATTTTCCTAACATACTTGATGGTCGCTAACATTTTTATTTTTTAAATGTCAAAACCTAATCTATTTTTTCACAAGAAAAGGGGCGTCAAGGCGCCATCTGTAAATATGATCCGATCAAGTTTAAATTTTCAAGAGCTTACCTCCCCACCAAATGGCAGGCCTGCCAACCCACGAGCGAAAATAAACCATAAAAAACCTCTAAAAATCACGAAAAATCCTCGGGTAATGAATAAAATATCCGTAGGAAAATCCTTTGAAAAAAGCTTACATACTCGAACATCGTTGTCAGCATTCCATTTCCAGTTTCAATTTCCCTCACCCCCTTTTTTTAAAAAATTTCTCACTGAAGTTGTAGGATGCAAAAATATACATTCAGGATTCTTGACTGATCTGTCGCACTTACTTCTTTTATTTTTCACTACATTATTTACACTCCATATCAACATGTAAAGTCCTACAAGGAATTTCGTTTTGTGAGCATTTTCGCGGAAAACCTCAAAAATTCTCGGAAAATCCCCAACATTTTAAAATGTTTATAGAGCCAAAATATCCTTAAATTTAAGGATAAATCTTTGGGGTTCTCGAACCTGCCAAATGGAATGATAATCCGCTTGGTACTCATTAAGATTCAGTAAGAATAAGAAGAAATAAAATTTAAAAAAAAAGGAAAAAGAAAAACCTTTTAAGTATAAACGGTTAATGCTGTATATTTTCTTTATATTCAGGGACGTACCGAAGAGTTTTTCCTGGTGTGGGGAGGGGGGTAAAATTTGTGAAAGTCCCAACTGACTGAACTCAAAATTCCCAAGTATGAAAGCAAAAGAAGAAAAACATTTGACTCGTTAGGTTAGAGGAAGTTTGTAAATTGTCCTCCTCGTTCCCATCCATTCAGGGCTTCTCTCATAACCCACTCTCCATAGGCATTGAAAATGATGAGGCTGAGAATGCATCCCTGTCATACTCCTTTGGCGGGTTTGAAGTGCTGCGTGAGTTCTCCTTCTACTCTTTGTCTTCGTATAGGCTCTTAAGCAGAGCAATTAGGTGCTTTGGTAGATACTCTTAGTTTTCCTAAACAACTCCAGAGTATCCGCAAGTTGACATTACCGAACACCTTTTCGTAGTCGATGAACTACCGAGCTTTTTCTATCAACTGACAAATATTGAGAATTTGCTCTCTCGTGCCTCGGCCAGGGACAAAACCAGCCTATTCTCGCGGTATCTGTGGAAGGATGTACGCCTTAGTCCATTCGTGCAGGATGTTGAGTAAAACTTTGCCCGCGTGTGATGTTTGCGAAATTGTTCTGTAGTTTGAGCAGTCCGATTTTGATCTTTTTTGTGGAGAGGGATATTATACTGAAGCAGTACAGTCCTTCGGCCATTTCTACCCTTTCCAAAATTTGTTGCATATAGGTGTAGTAATTTGGTGCTTTCCTCCGGTGCTGCTAGCAGCATTTTCGAAACTATGCCATCTGCACCTACTAATTTACTCCTTTTTAGTTTTTTGACTGCTGCTTTGACCTCCGATAGTAGGATATCTGGCTCCGCCTCGCCGCCTGGCCCTTCCTCTCTCTGTCCGACATCTCCGGTTTCGTCCACCATCAGGTTCTCACAGTGTACGCGCTATCTCGTTTTGACTTCCTCTGAGCTTGTCAGCATCTTTCCGTCACGATCTTTCAGAGGTAGGGCTTTCGCTTCAAAAGTCCGTGTGATCCTCCTGATTTTCTGAAACATGTCTTTGGTCTCGTTTTTGAGCTGATGTTTCTCGATTTCTTCGCAGATCCCTTCTATATACCGGTTTCTATCTTCTCGACATTTTTTCCTGACTTCCTTGCTTTTCTGTTCGTACAGCTTCCTCTTCCTTTCATCCTGCAGTTCTCCCTTGAAGGCCTTTCGCTCCTCGATTGTCCTCCATGTATCATCCGTGATCCATTCCTTCCTCGTTTTGACTGGTTTTGGTACCATCCTTGCCGCTGTTTCTAGACTCTCTTTCATTCTGAGCCATGTTTCCTCGGCATTCAGGTCCGGGATTACACACGTACATATACTTAAGTCAGTGGCACCCTTTGAGAAAAGGCTGGATTTCGGAGTAGGAAGCTTCAATAAAAATGTTAGATATCTAGAAACTCCGAAAAAAGTTCCTTTCGGACGAATTTCACTGTCCCTCTCTTTCTCCTTATCAGAAAAAATTCATAAGTTGGGTGTTCTTGGCGAGCCCCCCGTGAGCTCCCTCTTCTACAGAATCCTAGGTGCGGACCTGGTTCCATTAAATTAGAAATGCTTCGCTAATGAAAAAGTACATATAAACCAGAGAACCATTTTCCCAGAAGAAATCAACGATCGGTGGAATAAACAAGCCAGCCGAGTTGTAAGCTCTCCAAGATGCCATACACGATGGCCGGCGGTTTTTCTTTTCGCAAATTCGGAATATTTTGGTCATGTTGAGCGTTGCCGCCACTCCATCGTCATCGGTGTCCGGAGCAGCGTCAGCATCGGAAGGAGTGAGAGAGAAAGAGAGGTGCCGGCCCGACGAGCACATAAAACCTTATCAGCGATGAACACGTTATTAGGTTGAAGACAGTTTTGAAATGAGTTTTCTCGTGTGACATTATGAATATTAGCGCCGAGTGATAAGATCGAAAATGGGGAATGTTCTAGAGGGTTTTGATCCGAACGGGTCTCCTCCGTTATAGGAAGGAAAAGGTATATACGACAAGAAGGGGTGTACTCGTATATAAATATACGTGTATACGTGTTGGTGGTGATGGTGGTGGTGGTCGCATACTATATTATACAACGCAGATGGTGGAAATTCTGCAGATGAGGTTTATGCTGGACGATGGTTAAATCCTTCTGTGGAATTGCTAACCAGATTAGCCGAAAACGCTATCAGCGAAAGTCCACTACTTCGGAGTTATGGACAGGAAATGAAAACTGGCCGAGTACGGTCTTTAATATGATGTTCGGACCCGTTTGGAGTGGGCGTAAGAGGGTATTTGAACGGTCGATTTTCCGCGGCCGGTCGACGGGTAGCGGCAGTGGAAAAGCAGATATATAATATAATATAGACTAGCCGGTGTCCAGCCAACCGTATTTATAAGTCATCCATCACCTTCTGGTAAAGGTTTTTGTTCATTCTACCCTAAACTGTGATACGACGATAAGTTTCGCTCTCTTCACCTCTGTTTCTCTGTGCTGTTTCGCAGCCGCATGCCGTTTTCGCTCTTAACGTGTATTGAAATTTCGCCGCCAACCGTGTTCAATTTATTTTATACGCCGACGTTTGCGGTCCGTGGACGTCGAGCGTTGTGTGATCCAGCGATTCCAGGATCTGTGCTCGCCAACAGCAGCCGCACTTTGGCACAGCTCGAGAGAGCGAGCGATGATCAGAAAAACAGACGAGATTAGCTTTTGGTTCTGTTCATTTCGAACCAGAATCGATGATCGGATTGCGGTCGCAAACACACGGCAAATGCGCTTACCTGTTTATCAGTTTTTAAAAGCGTTTCAGGTCGAAGTGAAGAGAGCAAGTGGCACTCTCGTTATCGATGGAGAACCGGATTAATGATCATGTGGGTAGGATTAATGGAAGGATCGTTGGATGAGATTCGAGAGGCTTGTACAGAGCGCGATACATCCGATGATTTTTCAATATTAAATGAAATATCAATTTTGCGCTAACGTTTTCGATTCGTGCCTCGAGGAATGGGCGAGTATGTCTGGGAGAATATGTACGGCTTATTGGTGAAGAAGTATGTGCATTTTTGAAGACGCAAAGACTAATGATATTCGAATCACCCCGTCCGACCTCCATTGGTGACGAAATGGATGTCGCGCGTCGAGAGTGCGACACGTGGACTGTTCGCAGTGGCGTTGCCAGGATTTTCTCCAAGGGGGGGGGGGAGCAAAGTAAGATTTCAAGGGAGAAAAAGTCGAAGATTGAGGTATTTTTTTTAAATTGCCGACATTAGAGAACTGTTTATGAAAATGAAGGTAAAATTATTGCTGGAGTGAAAATGTTTTGAAAGAACGTGTTTTGAAGGCGAAAATTGCTTATTTTTGCATATTTTACGTTCAATTTCAGGTGCCTGGGGGCCATTCGCCTCCTTCGTCCCCCCTGGCTACGCCACTGACTGTTTGGTCACTTGTAGAGCATCATTCCGCAACATACGACATTTTCCGGAAATTGTATACTCACTAATAACAAAGCTACAAAGCGATTAGAGCAAATTCAGTGTTCAAAAAGAAAAATCATGAAAATCAGAAAATTTGGAACGTCAGTTTCCTCAGCAATCACAATTCTTGGTCTCTAGGTACTACAAAAACTTATTAGATGTAAGCCAAAATACATTTTAAATAAGTCACTAGAAGGTGCTGTTGCCTTACTGGACATTCTCACGATATGTGAAATTTTGAGAGTTCGCCGCCTATACCGACCTCTCTGGGCGCGCAGTTGTGGAAAAAAAGGTGGTCAAAATTCGAATTCAGGCTAGAGCGATTCTGGTATAACTTTCGAACTGTAGAATAATGACTCTTAAATTGAAACCCTTAGCTCTCTGGCAGTCAGAACTTCAGTAAATTTTTATATCTGCTCAAAAATGTCTTTTAAGTAGGGAGGGGGCGGGGGTCGAAATTGTAAATTTTGCCGTGCATTAACTCATCCAGTTTGGAATTTAGTTCTCCATCGTCTACTACTCCTTTCATCATACTGTAGTAGCGTATAGCCGAAGGTAATTTTTTTAAATTTTTAATATAGCCTTCGCTAGACAGTCACATTTTGGTGTAAATTTTATTGAAAATTAATGATTTTTTGTTCTGCTCAATAAACTGAAACCTTGAGGGAATTCAAATGCTGTTTAAAGCGCTTCGAGACGTACGTAAAAATTTTCAACATTCTATCCGACTTGTTCGAGGCTCTTTAAGACTTCTTTAAGTGTCTTATACTGATGTTCCGGACTCTTTACAGTTTCTTTGGGCGTATTTAAGATTCCATAATACTTTTCCATGTACAGTAAAAGCCGTATATTATGGTCGCTTCTGTCCAGCCCTCATTCAGTTCTAATTACTAACTTATTCTATAAACCAACAGAACAAGAAAAAAAAAGTAATTGTACATTTTTATCATTACATGTGCTTAAAAGCTTGAAATTTATTCTCGTCATGCTGAACTAGGCGGGCAAAGGAACATTTTCCTCCCTTAGAATTACGGATGGAGCCTTTTGCCCTCTCATAAATGCGGAAGAAAAAATACGCTTAGAAGTTTTCATTTCTTTAAAAAAAAATATATATATATATATATTTGAACCAAAATTTTAAAAAATCACTGGACTTAAAAATTTTTTAGGTGTTGCCTTAAGTAAGAAAGAACGGGGAGAGAAGGGAGTTAACAAGCTCTAACGCCTAAGTAATCTCGTGTAAACTAGTTTGAAACGATTTCAGAACTGAATGAGACTTTATGAGATTTTTTCGAATTCTTCTAGACTGTCCGATTGTCAAGACTTCTCTCCAATTTTTACTGAAAATGCTTAACTAAGATGGTTCCTGATTGGTGTAACTCGTTAAGGATTTTCAAGGTGTCTGCTAGTCTCCCAAGTCCCCCATGCCAAAGTCTAAAGTAAAACTTTTAGGAGTAGAGCATTTTTTTCCCTTTCTTATAATGCAAGTAATTTTGATGAATTTTCTTTAAATCTTGTAATTTTTATTATCATGCCAAATTAAACTCTCCTTTTTCCCCAAAAAATTAGAACATTTAGTTCAATTGTCTCCCATTTTCAGTTTTCCTGCTCGGTGGGCACTGAGGTTGCCGTTATTCTCGAATATTGAAATTTCCACTAGGACCCCCTTCCTCTCTTAAATCAGTTTCTGTAAAATAAAAAATTCCTATAAAGTTTCATGCGGTCCTTCCCCTTTTTATAAGAAAATATATGAAGTTATCGCATTTTTAACTGAGAAATTTTTGTTGTTGAATTTTAATTTATGTATTGAGAATTCATTTTGTTCTCATAAATTTCAGTTAGGGGTACAATACTGACTAAGTAAAAAAATATTTACTCCCGTAATCTAGGTCAGTGACCAGGGGTTGCTTCGAAATGGGAGAAGGAGGGGTAAAAAAAACACGAAATATGAAATTTATACGTTTTTGAAATTTTTGAATTCGATTTTCAGAGTATTACGGGCCACCAGAAAGGGTTGGCACCAAATATATTTTATAATTTGTTTAGATAGTTGAACAGTAAATTTGTTATTTAATTTTGCCTTCCACTTTGGTGAAATCTGATGGTCGGACCAAAACATCGTTCTCCGAAGCGAGGTTAGTGATCTCGAAAGCTTACAAATAGAGTATACCATTTCGAAAGGAATAACCAATAATCAGCTTCAAGTTAATTCGACGGATTTTCTTACCCCTCCTCTTCCCTTTCTGAAGCCCATCCACCAGGATCATTGACCTAAATAACAGAGTCGAACTAAGTATTTTATACTTATTAGCATCACCCATCCTATTGAAATATATGGGACAAATTTTCAACGCTATTCAGGATCAAGGAAAAGATATTTCGGTTAAAAATATCAAAACTACTTGTACTTTGAAGGGCCGAAATTATGCAGGCATTTTTTGAATTTTACTGACATTAATGGCGGGGTCTTCGAGAAAATTAAAAAAGAAAATCCTAACAAGAATGAATAAGGGCCATCTTAGTAGATATTCTGATTATTTAAGACTCTTCTCTCGATTGAAGATTTTTTTAGATTCTTTAAATTCCTTCTAAGCCCGTTAAAAACTTTTCAATCTCCGAATCTTCTTAGGACCTTCTCCTACCCTCTCCTACATATTTTAGAATTTAGACTATATATAAGGCTCTTTCTGATTTATTTGACAGTTCAGACTCGTTTGAGACTTTTTGAAAATATTTCGAATTTGATTTAGGCGTTTTGAGAATCTTCCGGTATTGTTCAAAACTCTAATATGATACACCTTAAGGCTTTCCTAAACTTGCACCAGACTTTTCAAGATTCCTGTGTGACTCCTGCAGTTGCATTAACTTATATTTAATGCTGTTCTAGATTTGTTTAAGACTACTTGACGTATGAATGAAAAATTTTGACCTACTAAAAAACAGCAAACACAAGAAAAACAAAACGCTATAGTCAAGATACGTAGACGAAACATTAATCATCTGGACAGGAACAGATAGACAACTAGACCAATTCCTCACGGAGACAAATAGTATAAACAACAACATAAAGTTCACAATGGAAAAAGGCAACAAGACCATCAATCACCTTAACTTTACAATACAATTAAAAGACAACAGGATACAGTACAACATTTACAGAAAACCCACCCACACTGACGCAATAATACCCAAAGACTCATTCCACCATCAAAAACACAAAATGGAGCACTGTACACAACTACTGCCACAGGGCAGTCAACATACTAAACGACAACAACCTCAGAACAACAGAAATCAACAAAATTAAACTATTAGCAATCAAGAACATGTACCAACCATAAACAGTAGACAGAATAATTAACACAACCAAAAAAAAAAAACTCAGACACTGAACCAACAACCACAAAAACAGACAAATACGCAGGAGCAATACCATTCACAGGAACACATACATACAAAATATAAAAAATCTTCAACCAATACAACATAACGCTCGGAATCAAAAACAGACCACCTCTGATCAAACGAATAAGCAATGACAAAACAGAAACAAAGGACAGAAACAACAGTAGCGGAGTATACAGACTGGACTGTGAACACCGTGACATGACCTACATAAAAGAAATAGACAGAAAATTCACAACCAGAATCAAAAAAACATGAAAAATCACAGAAGCTAAATGATGACAAATCACTGCACTGACCAGGGACATAACAATGACAAATTGACAGAAATGTACAAAATCCTACACATAGAAAACAACACAAGAAAAAGAAAATTAAAAGCAAAACTAGAAATAATAAAGGCAAAAACAAAAGAAAACAACCTAATAAACAGAACAACTAACTTCCAAAGCGAGAACTTATTCCAACTAATATCATCGAACATAACACCTACGGATTGGACCGACTACACAGTCACAGACAACCAATAGAAGCACACGACTAAACAGGTTCACCATACGGTACTACTCTTGACTATGACTACAGGACTACAAGAGACAAGTCTCATTTAGGGTACTCCCCTGATGATGGCATAATAGCCGAAAGCGTTCTAGACTACAGAAAAAGAAAACGTGAATTGGCACACCCTACAAATGGAATATTACCAAGTCTACTCACACTCCGAAATTGACACTATATTAAGCTTCATTCTGATTTTTTAAGACCCTACCGAACTTGTCTAGAACTCTTTTAGTCTTTATCAAGACGTGTAGGTCCATATTTCGTTTTTACTAGTTTAACTACATAGTTTTAGTCTCTGATCTAGTAAGTTTCTCTCGGATGTGTTTTAGAGTATTTAAAAACGAGCTTGAAATAGTGGTCTGAAAAAGTCTGAAACGTTATAGCGGTTTTCAACGAAACTGGACGATTGTCAATAAATCATAAACAAACCTTGAATAGCCTTGCACGGTTTCGGGAGCTCGTTAAGTATCAAGTCGAAATCTGAACATTTTGTCCGCCTGCTTGGCCGGTAACGAGAGAACGAATCGGGCTGTCGCATTTTTCGGTGACATATTCGGCCATTTAGTCGCAACATTTTGGACTACCACTCAACAAAACAAAAAAAAGTGGTTGAGCTTATCTTCTTATTTCGTTTATATAGAACGCCCTTGTTCCAAATTGATATTTTCCACCTATTTTTGCCTCCTTCTTCCTCACCGGTAGGGCTCGCAAGGTTCTGAAGATACCTAAAAACTCTTCCGGGCTGGTTCAAGATTAACAATGGTCTTGTGACGCCCCTGGGTGCCTCATATAATATGTTAGAAAGAGTTAAAGGAAGTTTTTGAAGAATCTTGAAAACGTGTGGAAAAGCCAAGACAAGTCTTAATGCGAAGAATTTGAATAATAAAGCAATTATTGGTACGTTCAAGGAGCAAGCATGTTCGAAAGAATGCACCTAAAGATACGTGTATTTCCCCCACCAATATCTCACAAAATATTAGATATGAGATCCTATGAGAAGTAGGTTTTAATTTTCTAGTTCCAGTAGACATTTTATAAATCATCTCGGGCCTGTCTCACTCATCTATATCTATCCACTTTTGACAATTTTCTCGTCCCCGCTCGACTCACAGTGGCATTTGGGTGGAGGAGGATGATTCGTGAAATTTATCACATCCATCAAATAGTAAGTTTTTCAGTTCATTGAAATCGTTTTCGTTGTCAGCTTGATTCTGAATTTGAAACCATGGGCTTTGGGAGAGAGCCCGGGACAAAATTTTCAAGAATTACATTATTGGTATATCAAGTATAGGGTATCTTGCGTCATTGAATCCGAATTTCATGTCACTTTAAAACTCCAGTTTTTGAATTATGACTCACAGGGCGGATGAAGGAGAGACTAAGATTTCACGAAATCATGTCAAATATTAGGTTTATGTGTCGATGAACTCGGTTTCAACATTACGAATCTCCAAAGATCCCAATGTCGACGAACTCCAAAAATAGAGCAGCCTGTGGTTCCAGCTTTCAGTTCCACGCCCTTTTCTGCAGGAAAGGGCAATTGTGAATTAACTACGAAAAGTGTACATATGTATCGGAACTGCGTACACCAGTTGTCGAAAATTAACCTCTTGGGAATAACAGAGTCGCTTATCAATTCCTGGTCACGACCATCATCCGAATTATCGAATATGTCGGAACTGCTGCGATACGACCCCTGATTTAACGGATGAGAAAACTACACATAAACAGAGTGTGTGAGTACGATAGTGACATTTGGATGAATTATCAGCGTTAGATACGCACGAATGATAATCGTAATTACGTCAAGCGATAAAAGCGATTTTTTTCGTGTATTTTTGTCCCAATCAACCTTCCAACCTTCCTAAAAGCACGCGGCTCAGAGTTTAGTTTATGCTGGCTGGTATGGTGCGTATTTACGATTACGATGGCCTGAACGGTGCACTAAAATATTACACCGTCTTTTTTTTGTTTTGTTTCATTTTATCTGCCGCAGCGTGTATACGCGACAAATGGGAAAATTGTCACGAACGAGATGATGAAAAATTAACTTTATCGTCGACGTCGGAGAGACAGAGCGGAGCGATCGTTCGCGATCGTTTCGAACCCAAGGCGGTATTGCGAGTAATTTGCCATTTTCGACAAGATGACACGTGCACGTACATGGAAGTACATACGGACACATGGTACGTGGTACGTGCACGTGAACGTATTTCAGCGCGGTTGTGGCAACACTGCTGGTTTGCGAAATTCTACAATTTCAAAAGAGCAGGAGGTAAGGTCTATCTAGACCGACCAAGAGCTGGAACACTGTACCGCACTGGTGCCATGTGCTGGAGCAGAGCCTAGTGTTCGACGGGGTCTGATCGTGACCAAAGAGAAAGGGGTGTGAGAGGGGTGCTAAAATTAGAAAAACACTGATGAAATCGCAAAGGAGGTACAGACCCCTAAACCTCTCTCCCTCTTGGCTACACCGCTGTGCTGGAGAAACGAAGTCATGTACCTCTTCAAGCGACGACGAACGAGAAACAGACAGTCAACTAATTGTACGTTTGAATGCTGTGGTGAGGGAAAGATATTCAAAATACTCTTAAGCCCCTATAAGAGCGCGAGCAGGGATAGCTTGAGCTGAAAGCTCACCTCGCGCCCACTTCCACTGCTACTCTTAGTACAGAATGGAATGCGACCGTCAAGGCACTCAATCCCTTGGAACATTAGTCGAATCAGTTGTGAAGATCACACCGACCCTTTTGACTTAGGTTCTTCCACTTTCGGTAGTATTTAGATTCCGCTGTATCTGGTATTCACGGTTGCCGAAGTAAACGTTGCAATTTGGCAATGCTTGAGCAAATTCACAGTAACAGTTTTCCGTTAGTATTTTTTTCAGTATTTTCATTTTAGAGTTTTCAGGCCCAAACTGTAGTTGCCTTCTATTCGCTTCGTGGCACAACTCCTTCGGAAACTCTCACTTCATTTCTATCAGCCCTCGAGTCAACGCTATTCTACCTGTCGAAGTCCTCATTGAATGAAACTAGTTGAAATCGATTGAGCATCCTGCCGTATTCATGGTGACCGCACTTCCCCTGTGTTGCTCTCCACCTGCCTGTACCGACAATTCTCGTGCCATTACTCAGATGCTCACTCATGTATAGTCCTTCTGTTTGTTTCTAGCGCGAATGCCCAAGTTCTTCAACAAAAATGGAGGAAAGAAGGTTGTTAGTTGTTAGTCTCGGGGGTTTGAGTACTTGTCTAGCTACTGACTCTTACACCGATGCTCGTTTTGCTTGTGTCGATTCCCCGCTCGATACTGCGTGCCTCGCCTTTCATCTGTTTGTCATCTAGGCTAGCTCTCTTGGGTCTCTTGAGACCTGGAATCGAAGTGGCTGACATCTGGTGAGGAAATACAGTAAGCTTATTTTCAATAATTGGCTGCTCTAAGAAATGTACTTGCGCGTTCGATACATTTGCGACATCTGATAACTCATAGAGCTGATCAAGGATAGCCGTTTTTTGGAACAGGTTCTCCACATCACGGACTACAAGTTAAAATAATCGTCAAAACAAAATGACCGCTGACATGTTCGTAAAACGAGATTGATCTTTGCTCCCCTTGTAACAGTATAGGAGAATTCGATGTTGAACTCTCGAAGTCATTGCATGTCGTTCTTAGTGTGGAAGTGTGTATGCACAGTATAGCTACATCAGCGCTCTCTTCATTCCAAATCCTAATGTGCTTTTCTTTTTGTCATTCATGATTAGTTCGCTATCTGTCCTATTGTCTGCTGTTGAAGTCTCACTGGCGGAGTGGCTTGGTAGTCTTTCTGTCTGATTGCATCTTAAGGTATCAGATTTTAACAACGTTTTTTCAGATTTCTGGCAGGTAACCCTAGCGTCATAACCTGGCTGGAGTATTTCTTTATCTGGCTGACTGTCATACTGTCTTCCTGGTTACCCATTTACCTGTCTGTCTGGATCCTTGGGCAACAGACAGTCTGTACCTTATTTCTTCTTCTTGGTCGATTGCTTACTTTCGGACACCATGGCGGACGATTTTAGCGATCATATTGCCCAGTTAACTAGATGAGGTAGCTGGGGTAGTTAGCCATTACTTTCCCCAACATTCGTTGCATTTGCATTTGCGTATTTTCTCCGCTGTGTAATTGCTATGCGGAGACGTCTGCATATGTAAATCGTTACTACTCATGCGTCTATCAACCACAAGTAAGCGATCCACGAGACACACATAACACCACACCAACTCTTCAGGTACTGGTGGTAACATGTTCTGCGATTATGATGCTTTATTCCTCAGAACTGGTGGGGACTGCAGAGCATTTATCTAACCACCTTGATTGGTAATGGTCGCTCTGTTAAGATGCTTGTGAAAAGAGAGAGACGAAACCTGTTCACTAGCTTTTCCGCCACTTGGAATAGAACCTGCGTCACAAGTATGCGTGGTGACATTGACTTTGTAGTCAGTAGAGGTGGGTACGATACCACTCATGTCAGTAACCGAGTGAATGTAACATCTATGAGGTATTACGGCAACGTTAAGTTAGGTGAGGTGCGGAGTATGTTGCGGCGAAAAACATCACCATGCGTGTGTGTGTGCTGCGAATAGATATTATGTTCGCATTTAATACGCCCATCTGTTCTCATTCTTACACTACTTACTGTGACACATGAGGAAAATAATTTTTCTACTCGACAAAATGAAGAGCGGTTGACGAGCTTTGTTTTTTCAGGTCATTAAGTCCTTAACCCTGGGGCTGCAGCCTGTGCTTGACCTTCTGTTGTTGATGTTCAAAGCCTGTCAGTGATATAATCAATACGATTTAATAAGCATGTGATGGTGGAAGAATGGTTTCTGTGGAATTTTGATCAGGGGTGTGCTCCTCTTATCATCTTTTAAATAGTGAAGTCTGGGCGGATTCTTTCCTGATTTGCATCATGCTCAGAAAATGAATGCACATATCTCGGATTCTGGTATTAGTTCTAAAATCAGTCTGAAAAATACAGTTTTCTTTAAATCAGGAACTCAGTTTTTCTGATCGCCACGAGAAGGTCTTGCGGTCTCGGTATGTTTCTTCTTTAATTCTTGTATATGTGACTGATAATGTTTCGATTGAATCTAGATGATAAACTTCATGAGCATCCGGCTCTGGCTTCTCAGGTTCAGATTGGTTTGTGGAGATCTGACTCCCAAAATTTCTGACCCCATGAACAATCAGTACAAGTTAGAAGTTTTAGATCAAAGTTCGCATACCTCTGTATCTATTCTGAAAGTAATTTTTAAATCCTAATCGATAAAAAAAAATAATAAATAAAAAACTTCTTAGTTCATGTTGACGCGAGGATATGAAGATAGCCTAGAGGTGACGTGACAAGACTACTAGAACTCAGTATTTCATTTGAAGATTATAGTGTTGGACCTGATCAAGACTTGAAATGGTTTTGGAATTGCTGGAACCAGAATGTGACCATAAGATGTTCTTTATGATTGACCCTTACCACTATTGACTGGCAAAAACGAAGTTAGGGAGTCCGAGGACAGAGATGTGTAAACAGATTCTGAAATCTATTCCAAATAGAAAATATGTGTCAGGTGACCATTTCAAAAAAAGGAAAATGAAAATAAGTTTTAGAATTCAAAAACCTTTTTCAAATAGAACTATTCTTAATAAGGAACTGCAGGTATCCGCACCGTAAATGTAAACAAACAATAATGAAGAGGTTGCATGGGTTTGACATGGGCTTGCAACAGGGTGCTTACAGCGCTGCGTGCGGCAAACACGCTAGTTACGCGATACAACCATGCGATTTCCATACAACCTCTTCACAATCGTTTGTTTACATTTATGGTGCGCATACCTGCAGTTCTTTATTCTTAAGATAGGTTTAATGTATGTATTTTGTAATGGCTATTGTATACCTACTTTCAAAATGAATATCTTTTGATGCTGTTAAAAATTGAATAATTCACAGTCAAATCTACAGAAAAGAATTTTTTAAGGCCTATTTTAGAAACTGGATATCGAAAGGGAAAATTAATAGTTAGAAACCTGTTTTGCCGTATAAAATATAAAGTAGATTTTGAAAACCTATTTTGGCACATCTTTCCTTGAGATTTCCATATGTAGGGTGTGCCGTTCCACTTTTTCTTCTTCTGTAGTCCAGAGCGCTTTTAGCTGTTATGCTATCGACAGAATAATTAACAAGCTAACACAACCAAAAAGCACAGCCACTGAACCAACAACCACAAAAACAAATACGCCGGAGCAATAAATACCATTCACAGGCACATATACATACAAAATACCAAAATTCTTCAACCAATACAACATAAAACTCGGAATCAAAAACAGACCACCTCTAATCAAACAAATAAACAATGACAAAACAGAAACATCAGTAACGGAGTGTATACAGACTGGACTGTGAACACTGTGAGATGACCGACATAGGAGAAACAGGCAGAAAATTCACAACCAGAATCAAAGAACACGAAAAATCACAGAAGCTAAATGATGACAAATTACTGTTTGGAAAACACTTCAATGACCAGGGACATAACAATGACAAATGAACAGAAAAGTACGAAATCCTACACATAAAAAACAACACAAGGAAAAGAAAATTAAAAGCAAAACTAGAAATAATAAAGGCAAAAACAAAAGAAAACGACCTAATAAACACAACAACTAACTTCCAAAGCGAGAACTTATTCCAAATTATAACACGACACCCACGGATTGGACAGATTGCACAATCACAGACAACCAATAGGAGCACAGGACTAACCAGGTTCACCATACGGTACTACTCTCGACTATGACTACAGGACCACAAGAGATAAGTCTCATTTATGGTACCTCCACTGATGATGGCATAACAGCCGAAAGCGCTCTGGACTACAGAAGAAGAAAAAATGAATTGGCACACCCTACAAATGGAATATCACCAAATTCACTCACACTCCGAAATGGACACTAAACTTTCCTTGAGAAGCCTTCTTCTCAGAGAATTGAATTCTCCTAACACCCTTTAAACCCCCCCCCCCCCCGCTGTTGTAAAATCTAGCATTCTGGGGTTCAATTCCACGTCCCTCCAGAAAGATCACTCTATCTCCGGTTTGGTTGATCTAAGTATGAAGAGCCTGAGGGGCGGCTCAACCTCCCCATTCATCTTTCAGATTTTGGAAACTTATATAGCAATTTCGGATGGTCCGTTGCCAAATTCACATATAATTAAAGAGCTCTCTTTTTCGGCTGTTCAGATTAAAATTTTTAAATACAGTTTACGTTTCGCTTAATGCTGCATAGGCCAGGGACAAGGTGGGATGGAGGAGAGAAAATAGATGGTGGCAAGGAAATCGAGGACGTTGAGAGTTAACAAGTCATCTTGAGGAGATTTATGGATAGGTGACGATGACAGAAGAGAAACAAGAAATGAGAATATGAGAGACGGTTATGATGGTTTGGCAAGGGTTGTCAATGGGGGGGGGGGGGGAATTTACGGAATACGTAGCTGCGGTGAGGAGTCTGGCCTATGCGCAGTCTGCATATTTCGTAGCTTTCTTTCTGAGGCCGAGTTTCACTTCCTAAAGGCGCATCGAAACTTTGATCGAGCGGAGTTCACTCATCAGCAATGTGTAGTTCCTTCAGCAAGGCGATGAAATTTTATTTCGCCCCCTCAATAAATTTGCTTCGTTGTGGCCCTGGACATGAGATTACCTGGTGACACTTTGTCATTCAGACGTAACAAGTTATATCGTGTTTTTCAACGTGTTCAGCTGTTATTATATTTAAATAGTTGCACAAGTGATAATCGAAACATCGATTGTCATTGTCGCGGTTGGCTGTGTGTTCTCGTATCACTTCGCACCCGCTTATGGTTTGAAAAATTAGTGAAAGCTAGATTCGCCGACGTGTATTTAATATTCAGCGATAAACCCGTTGCAATAATTCACTCCAAGTCGGTTCGCAGGTATGTGGCAGAAAATGAAGGGGAGCGAATTGGAAATCATCCGGTGGGTTGAAATGGAATAGGGAAAAATTATTTCGCGGTATTTTTACGTATAATTTTTCCCTCCCTTGCGTCTTCTTCGCCCGGTTTTTTAAAATCTTAATTCAGTCCTTATCTGTTCATTTTCTATAATTACGTCTTTTTTCCCCCTTCTGTTCTTCTACTTCGAAAAAACTGCGTTAATGTAATTTTAAGTAATTTTTTTTTCTCTTTTGCGAGCTCAAATTGGAGAGTGAAAATTAATAATTAAACGTTGGACTCGTCCTCGATAGAATCGAGAACATTAAAAGTTGTTAGTTGTCCAGTGTCATTAGAAGCTACATCGCATTCACTGACGCAAATACTCTGTTTTTTGAGTTTTCACTTAAACGATGTGCGGGTAAGGTACATACACGTGCGTCTTATTCTACATTGTCTTAACGATTTCCGCCCGTTTGCAAAATCTTGCCTGTGTTGGGCGGCGATAAGCGTGCTTTTTCTAGGACACCTATCTGCGAAGCACGTTCATCAGCACCGCGACTCGGATAGTTAAAACACATTTACACGTAAAAACAATATAAGTACATTAATGTAATCGGTGGAAAGCGTCCTTTTTTGATAAGTTAATATTGAACCGCAATGACGTCACTCAACGGAAATAAGGTGGCATTATGTACTGAAAAAAGAGAGACAGAGAAAGAGGGGGCGAGCGCGAGAGAGACGGACAGAGCCAATTGATAACGTTTTAATGGGGGAACTCGTAAACTCGTTTCCAGATAGTGTCACTACCGGAGTAATTAGACAAAATAAAATTAATGACGAAATTATTCGTCTCGTTTTATCTACCGTACTCGCAATTGTTTTATTCTTCTTTCTAATTCACACATTGTCGTGTCGAAACAGAAACGGTATCCTAGGCCGACCGTTTTTGATCGTGTCGTGATATCGACAGCTGAAGAAAACTATCACGTGGAGCAGGTCCGTGACGTCACCATTTTCTAAGGGGCAACCTTTTCCCCTGGGATGCAACTTAGGGCAAAATTACAAATTTCAAACCTGAGAAGCGAGAAAACTCTTGGCTATTCAGGCGCGGGGGAGGGGGAGAGGAGGTAGGTTTGTGACGTCACTATTTTCCAAAGGACAGCCTTTTCCCCTGGGAGGCAACTTAGGGCAAAATTGCAAATTTCGAGCCCAAAAAGCGAAAAAACTCTTGACTATTCTGACGCGGGGGGACGCCATTAGAGCACATTAATCTGAGAGCAGCCATACGAACGAAAACCGACACTTGCCATTTTGCTCCACACGCGCAAATAGGCAAAACGCTCTACGCGGGTGCGAAAGGAAGTATCTCCTTATGCCCCGTGAATGTGTGGTAGGTATCTAGTGTTTGTGGGAAATCTGACTGCCGTGAAATCGACTGTGCGAGAAAGGTTACAGTCGCTTAAATTGAAGGGAACATTTGGCAAGTGTCACTTTTGATTCTCACTTGACGGTTGCATTGTGAAGATTGTTCCCCCTCCCCCAATAATTCTGCTGTCGGATAATTTCGAAACTGTTCTTTTAATTTTTATGGATGTTTGTTTGTTTGTTTGTTTATTGTTTTTCAATTTAAAAATATTTTGATTACGAAATCGGCCGATTTTTGATTTTTTTAAAAATTTTGACAGTGAATTTTTAGTTTTCAAAAATTCTTATCGGTAATGTTTTCTTCTCCACTTCCTCAAACTGAAAGTCCAAAATTTCGTTTCTGAAAATGGAGTGCCCTAGACTCCTGCCAGAGACTAGTCAGTCAGAAACCGAAGGTTTCAAGCAGTGTATCGAACGTTATCTGAAAGGTTGAAACAAAATTGAAATGTGGAAGACATTTCGAAAATCTGAAAGTCGGTAGCAAACGTTGAATTTCGAATTTCAGTGACTATTCTGTTTCTACTGGATTCTCTGTGTGACTTGGAGCCTGAAATTTGAGAAAGTTGAATATTTTATTAAAATTTAAAAATTGAAAGCAAAATACTTATTGCTGAATCCAATAGCAAATGTTCTATTGTTCAATTTACAAGACTTGGTGCTGGCAAATATAGAAGGCAAATTTAGTCTGGAACGAAAGTCAAAACTTCATGTGTTTTTTCCATAAGAACGAAAGGGAGCGCGTGGCACGGATTCCCCTAATCCAATCGATCTGAAACTTTGTTGGTTTCCTTTATTTATTGGAATTAATTTAGAAGACGAATCAGAGGAAATTCAGAAAAA
Organism: Acanthococcus lagerstroemiae; assembly: GCA_031841125.1. Lineage (NCBI taxonomy): Eukaryota > Metazoa > Arthropoda > Insecta > Hemiptera > Eriococcidae > Acanthococcus > Acanthococcus lagerstroemiae. The sequence continues at coordinate 32,261,103 of CM063108.1, read as the reverse complement.
AATATCACCAAGTAAATAACCAATAAAGGAAGTGCTGTGTTCCTCTCAAGTATTCCTAACATCCTTCCACCTTACCCTCCCAGACTAGGGTATGCTCACGTGTGCAATTTGGTAGTCGACAAATTTTGAAACTGTTTATTTGAATTTTTCATTTTCTAATAACGTTTGTGTGTCTGTTTGTTTATTTTCTTCAATTAAGAAATATTTTGATTAAAAAATCGGTAAATTTTTAAATTAGAAAAGAATTTCGTCGCCGAATTTTTAGTTTTCAAAAAATATCTGTCGGCAAATTGTTCTTCTCCACCTCCCCCCCCCCCCAACTGCAAGTCAGGTTTCGTCTCTGAATGAGTCCGAACTTTTTCTGTTCACCATCGAAAAAAAAACAACCGAAAAACTGAAAACTTCTTCTCCATCCAAATCTAGATTCTCTCAAGACTTCCACTGACTCCGGAGTCACTTCTCTCCTCCCAACCTTGAAGTAGATATCAGCCGAGTTCACTTCATAGACATAGGAAAATTACATGGATAGAATAACAAAATAGATACCTATAGGAAAATAGAAAACAGACAGGTGATAACAGGAAACGACAGGATTAGACATGTTAGGAAAGAAAACAAGTGAACTCACGCGGACACCGCCGGAAAAGTCGGAAACTGAGGGAAATTAGGACGATTGAGAAAACAACCTCGGAAACACTGGATCTAGACCCCGGGTTCGAAGTGTTCGGATACCATTCATGTAAGCGTGTAAATAGCATGTTTTTCAGTAGATTTTCAGAAAAATCATGTATTTTGCTAAATTAATTGGAAATAAAATTGAAAAATTCAGCCGAGGAATGTGACCTCTTTTTATCGCACTTTCAAACAAACGAATCAGTATCCCTTTTTTTTGTGTGGGGAATTACGGAAACTGTTGACCATTACTGGGAAAAAATATTTAAGAAAAGTAATTTTGATATCAACATGGCTGCTGATTATCCAAGAGGTGTATTATCTATTGATATTGGTCTTGGGACAGCTCGTATTTCTGGAAAACACAAGAAAACATCAAAGATTTTGCAGTTTAAAACGGATTGTAGAAAATTTTTCAAAAGCTATGTACATTAAGCTCATTGTAAAATGTCCATTGTCTAACCATGTTGTGAAAGGTGCATCAGCATTCACACCAAACTTTTGGAGACTTCCGCAAAAATCTGAAATAGTTTTGAAAGTGTTGAACGATTTCAGAAGAGGATGAAAAAGTTTACGCAGAGCCTGAAATAATCTTATGACCAAAAAATAGCTTTAAAGATAGCCTCAAACATGTCTGTATGAGTTTTGAGAAGTCATTAGTAAAGTTGGAAGCATTTTGAAAAGCCTTAAAGGGTCCTAGCAAGTTTGGAAAGGTCTTAAACAAGTTTAGGACAAAGCAAGTCTGCAGGAAGTCTTATATAGAGCCCTAAATAATACGTAAAAATATCATCGAATGAGCCGAACAGGCTTGTTGACCGAACTTGTTGACGTCCACATTTCCACAAACGTGTAATCGGTCGCCGGCATTTCAGGTTTAACGACCCTCCTGATAAGAAGCTCACGAGAAACCGAAACAAAGAACTAATGAATACCCGACAAGATAGCGAAATCAACGGAATTCGAAATTTTCGATTTCCTGGTGTCATTTGAAAAACCTATTATCAGTATGTATATCGTTTTCGTTGTCGTACATCGAATTCACAGAAAACTCTAAAAGAATACCTACTATTTCATTTTTTTCCCTTCCGAGTATCAGCAATACCAATTAAGCGCACCTCGACCAATTCGCTCTATGGTTAGCAACCGCGAATCGTCCGCAAATCTACGTATTATAAAACCGAATGCTTTAAATTGTTCGATGTACATAATTTATCAGCCTGGAGGTTCGGCGCAGATCTCCGGTTCTTGAAATTTGGCTACGACACGCAGACTCTCTCGGTACTCATCTTATATCTATTAACGAAGTGATTTATGTCCGCCAATTCCTGCATAATGTTAATGGCTTTCGCAGAAACGACGAATATTTTGTACCCCGAGTATCGTCTCATCGAAAATCAGAATCGGATGAACGAAGAAAAGAGAAAATAATGGAACGAACCGCATTTATCTGTGTTTGCCCTTTTACGCTGCGGTGATTTAGAACACCCATAGTGGGGCTAATTCGCACTCGGTTTTACAAAGGCTAGCCAACACGCCGGCGAGGAGTTTGCCGTAGAAAGAACGTACGTTTTGTACCATAAAGGTGGGTCCACACGCGGATGATCAGCCTGGGTTGACCAGCCACACTTGTTCAGCTTTTTGCATTCGATCAAAGCATGAAAAACGGAAAAATAAAGCTGAATTGATCATGAAAATGTCCACACTATTCATCATCTTTTGAGGAGACCGACATCAGGTCGAGTGAAGATGAAAGACTACTGATCGTGGCTGCTCAGCTTCAATTAGCTGATCATCCTCAACATCCTAACTACGTTTATCTTTGGCTGATCATCCAAACAGAACAAGCTGATCATTCTCGTGTGGACCCATCTATGTATTCTATATACAGCTACATACACTGATCTATACGATTTAAAATAGTAGGTATTTTGAGAAGTCTTAAGAGGCCACAGTGCAGAGAGCAGAGTTTTGTTGAACGACTTAACTATAGTTTGCTAGAGTCAAAGAGGGCGCACAGTGAAAATGATTTGTTTGAGCCTGTGGTGTTATCTAAAATCGTGTCTTTCAGCCAGCCGAAAAGTCGGTCATAGTTACAGTGAGAACTCTTGAGCCGAATGAATCTGGAACATTTCTAAACGCTCTAGGCCTTGCTCTGCTTTATCAACACAACAGATAAACGTATTTGTGAATGCCAGAAGTCTTCGATTTTCAGATATTTGTAAATACTCGGCTGCAAATTCTAATGACAAGCCAAAATTGTGCATGCGATTTGTGCATTCATACCGCATCTGTGTGCTTCTTCAGCCACATTTCCATTGGTCCACGGCTAGCAATCAACAGACGTAGAACTGGTGTTCTTTCCACATCCCAGCTTAGCTCCCCTGCAGTGTTCGTCGAGTAGTCACCCAGTGCGGTATACAGGTTGTTGGTGAACCACCGGCCGTGCCACCTTCACCTAGCCGAACTTAATGAGGCAGTTTAATTCGCATCATGGCTAATTAACGCCGCAAGTATTCGCAGTGTACACCGAAGTCATTGACGATTGATAATGCGAATACGTTATCTGACACCAAACTAAATTTTAAACCAAAATTACATCACGATAACGGTTACACGCGCCGAACAACGAACTGAACAGTGAACACCTATGACCACTATCGCGATCTGGTATTGGATAATTAGCACTATCGAAATCGGTAAACAAGATAAGAATTTCAGCTAATTGAGATTTGAGATTCCCAAGATACAGTCATATTGGCTATGCATGCCTCGAATCCGCCTGAAAGGGCGAGAGAAATCCGGGATTGCTGGAGCGTTGCTTGGGCTTCGTGTCGAGCCGAGGGAATGAGACCTACGAGGACGGGGATTGTCGGTGAATGGAATCAAATCCACCAACCAGAGCGTAACACGGTGCTCGAGCCAAGTCTTGAGCGATTACTCGCCCGTGAGTTTTTAGCTTACAGTCGGTCGAGACCATCATGTATGAGTTATCACTAAAGACTTTTGATTTCTGTTGATCCTGCTTGATTCAGTACAAGAAACTCGCCAACTCAAGTTCTGCAGAGTATCTTGATTGTCTAATTCGTGGATGCGATCATCAGTGGTCATAAGTGTTCGCGGTAGCAGAGTTATTATTAGTTACATTCGTGATTTACTCTATGAATTTTTTTCTATCAGTCTGCTCATAATTTTGCGAGACGAGTTCGGAAATCGTCGTGCGGAAACACGAAGCCCTCCCATTTCTTCCTATACGCGCTGCTTATTTATTACGCCGTCACCAGGCTCCCCTTCGGTGGACATTTAAAATCCGAACAAATTACATATCTGTGCCTGGTGACAGATGTACGATACAGCCAGCTAGGTCTTTTGGTTATGGTAGGTTGAATCGACTATACCACATTAATACAGTCTAACTGTCCAATAACACGCGAAAATTATTAGTTATGAAACCTTCTGCCAAGGAAGTCGAGGAGACGTCAGCGTCACGCCATAATCGATAAGTCGATAACAGAAAAAAGAAAAAAGGAAAAAAAAGGTAAAAATATAAAATCCCGTGTGTGTACAAGCACAGGTTTCTCAATAGCGAAGTTTTTAATTCATTTTGTCCACGGCGAAAATGACATTGGAAATAACGTTGTATAGGGTTATTTGAGCCAAAAATTGTCAAGTCGAAAGTCTAGCTGAATACTTTCACGTTTTACTCATAAATTCGAAGTTAGGCCTCACTTGATACACGTACACATTTAAATATTTTTATTTCGTTATTTCATATTTTCATTCTCTTCTCTCTCACTCTCCCTTTCTCACTCACTTATTCACTCACTCTTTCTCTTTCTCTCTTTTCTAACAATAAGTTGGCCGTATTTTATATTATATCGCAATTAATGCTTATATACTGTCTCTTAACCAGAATTGTAAGTATAATCTTGATAACCAGGCGAACAAATTGATGTTATCTGAATCTTATATACATATTTTTTATTTTGTTGTAGCGTATTATCAGATTAGCGGCTAGAATTTTTTACATTCATTATTATGTTAATGAGGCACAACATGGTTCTATTTCTTTTCCTTTTGACTTTGCTCTTTTTTATAACTTTTTTTTCCCCTTTTCTTATATAATTACGATCTAGTTTATTCTAATTCTTGTTTCCTGTGTAGGGTTGTAGTTTTGTGCACGCAGTGCCAGTGTGTGCTTTCGCGTTGAAAGTAATTTTAAGTTTTTACTGTTGAAGTTGCTGAGATTTCCTTATGTCACATCATGGAGTATAAATACAGAGAACAAAATTGGTCACCTGACTATCTTGCCATCCAATTTTTATAGTCGGCCCCCTTCTTGGTATACCGCTTTGAATTTGTAAAAAGTGGAGGTATTCGCTGGTATAATTAGGCGACGTATCTCGTGGTTTTTATGTATATCCGTCTACGTACCTGTCTATGAAGAAATCAAAATTTGCTCAGGCGCGGATTACCTTTATGCCTGATGAGCCGCCAGGCAGAGGTGGAAAATTTTATTTTTTTTCTCTACCGCTGGCGGGTTCGAGGCGAAGGAAAGAAAAACGAGATGAATGAGTGCAACATAACATCAACATATTATATTTACTTTTTTTTTTTCAAATTCAAAAGAAAAATAATTCGTTATTTTTGCGTAGTTCTGCTCGCAATTATTAGTGGAGGGGGGGGGGGAGGAAGTCGGTTTTATTAATAGCAACTTTATTCAAAGCACCGGGTGACAAAGACATAAATCTTCCAATCTGGGATTCTTTGAAGTTCATTTAGGTCCAGGATCGTGGTGATAGAATCCGAACCCAGGGAGAAGTTTTCGTTGTACTTGGAGGCAAACAATGCCGTTCAAAACGGGAGGAAGTGCAAAGTATCATGTCGATGGTCTCATATGTACACTTGTGCGAACTAACAAAAATAAAAGTTTGCCAACTAATAACTTATCAGTTAGCTCAATCAGAAAGCGCTCTCTAGCGGTCCAAATAATAAGTCATCAGTTGTTTTGTGTATACCATCAGGATAGCTTACACCTTCAGCTACAGATCTATGTACTGGACTCAATTTTAACAAAAATGTTAGTTAGCACAAGTGTCCATGAGACCAGCGATATACACTCCCTAAAAGTAAGAATGAAAAATGTTGATGAAAAAGCGCCTTGAGAGATTTGGAGACGAAATTTCTGACCTTTTTGCCTGTTAACTCTGCTTCTAGTGACGGGGAACTTTGGTTTCTTGCTTGTTGATTCAAATTTTCGTAGGTAAGCTTTTTTTTTAGGTTAATTTACATACTTGAATTTTTTTAAAGAATATTTTTATTGAATAATTTGATATTAAGAAGATTTAATAGAACTGAAAATTTTATTTTATTATTTTATTTATATTATTAATTTTAAATTTATTATTAATAATAATAATATTCAATTATTATTTAATTTTAAGAAATTTAAAAATAAATAAATAATTTTATACTTGAAAAAATCTAACTGACGCAGTTAGAAGCGAATATATCGGGAGGACGATTAGAGTTACTGCTTTTTATAGAGAGAAAAATCTTGCTAGACTTGAAGATTTGCTCACCTCATCTCACTTTTCGAAAGAAAAAAATCATATTATTGGGATAAATGTTGAGAATTCTCCGAAAATTATCATTTCGAAAATCCAGTAAGCTGAAAAAAATTTATAGCACACACTTTGGAAGGTATTTCCTTTTTTATTTACTCGCTCAGTCATTTTCTTGGGGGCATTAACAAGGTTCCAACAACGGATAGGAGGAATATTGATTATTAAATTCTTACGCATTCTGAATAGCCCATCTCAGAATGCTCCTTGGATCTACTGCTGGTTGGACACCCCTCCTCACTTCAAAACTGCAAACAGTCAAATTTCCGACGATAACGCTGTTCAACGTCCTAGAACATGAAGTTCTAAGAAATAGCGAAGGCGGGAACTGAGTAGTGAAACTTGAGTAAACCAACGAAGACTTCATTATTTTTTTTCTTTTTAATGAAAGGAAATGTTTGCTCTATTTTCAGCAGTTTCTGGTCGAATGTTTGCATTATTTCTCACTTTTTAACAATTTGTAGGTTGAGCAGAATTTTCGGGTCCATTTGTGAAGAGTGAGCCCAAGGCAAACATCCCCCTAGCGGTCCCTCTCTCTCGCCAGGCTCGTTTAAAATTCTTCAAAGTTTTCTAAGATTCACCCACACGTGTTCTAGAATCTTTTAGGGCTCGCCTAGACATGCTTCAGACCTGAAGCACTTTCCGACTAGTTTTGAAGTAGTTGAGAGAGTGAAAGGGTCTGTGACCCGGTGTGCGGGGCTACCACACCCCCAGGCCGGGTACCGTTCAATTGGATGCGGACGATTTGGCGCAACGGATTCGGCGCAGGCACCTCTGGGCGCAGAAAAATCGGGCGCACATCTAATTCGGCGCGAAAATTTTTTTCTAAAAGATAAATTTCAAAAGAAAGATTTATTATAAACTAAACTAATATGTTAAAATCATGCCCCCCCTTATTTTTCGACAATACATTCCTACAAATTCTGCGCTATCGCTCGCAGGTATTCGATGGTCCCTTTGCTATCGTAGTCTACAACAATTTTTTTAAATTCGTTCCTCGTGATCGACGTACTTCTTCTTTTTCAGTGGGGGTTGCACCGTGGCACTCTCCAGGTGTGTATAGTGTACATCCCACGCCTTCTGTGCCCGGGTAGGGTGCGAGAAATCAAATTCGACCTGCAAACGCCGATATCCGCGGCTTTGGCATAGTTATTAGTACGTGGATCGTTATCTGGAGTTCTTTGGTAAACATTCCACCACGGAATGCGAAATCGTGGGTTTTTTCTCCCTGTCCTGAGAGGTCGCCCAATGTTCGTATTCTCGAAGTAGTCCATCAAATCCTCCAACTACGCGTCTATCTTCAACTTATTTTGCGCCAAATTAATATTCCGCCAAGTTACTCACCGCGCCGAATTCGTCGCGCCAAATTGGCTGTGCCGAATCATCCGCATTCGCCGTCGGAAACTTCGGAAAATTTAGATAATCGCTCGGCAAATTGATGTAGGTGAGAACCTTTTTTCTGAGATGTGTATCAACTCGGCAAACTTGGCAGATTCCGGGCTTCAGGTCGGCAAATTGGGGCTCGAGATCCGTTGCAAGAATGATCTCGCGAGGCCCCTATTTAGAATGGTTTCACACTTATTCAACAGTTGTTGAGAATCACCAAGAAATATTCGGAGCTTGTTAAAGACTCTTTAAGACCAGTCAGTACTATGCCTTGGTCAGTAGTTCTCAACGGGGCGATGTAGAGGTGCCGAAGGGCAGCAGGCTTGTTCTTGGCGGTAGGACGGCAATGTTTCGGGTGGTCAGGGGGCGGTGAGCATGTGTTTATATACAAGGGTGACTTCGAAGAACTCCACTCTCATCTCAAAATACAATGAAATCAGTTTGAAAATTCAAGGTCATGAAGTCCATTTGATTACAGCAAAATCTATTATTTCTGCCTTCCCGAAAAAACTTAGAAATTTGGCCGCAATGAGTTCAGCCAGCTTCCAATCTTGCCGGATCTTCATAAGCCTGAGGTCAATGAAATACCCTTTGGTGACACACAGGTTTACTGTCAACACCTAGAGTCTTTGCATACGGACTTATTTGTACGTTTTGAGGATATTTTATCCTGGAAATTCCTCAGTGGGTCATGAATCCTTTCATAAATATTGAGACAGCAGCGGTTGAGTTTCAGGAAGAAAACTAACTAAATTTTCAATAAATGAGACGCTGAAAGCCAGCTTCCATGATAGACTCACGGAATTTTGGCTTCAAGCCAACATCGCTCACCTCTACCCTGGAGAGTGAAGCGTCGTGAAAAAGTTTTTCACTGCCTTCCTCTCCTCCTATCTCGTCGAACGAATCTTGTTTTTTTGATTTGGTGCAGTAAAGTTGTGTCATCTGTTTTTATCGTTCTTGCAAATGTATTTTTTCTCTCATTTATTTTAGTTTTTGAGAAGTTTCTTCCAATCTTCGTTCTTCTTACGATGGGGGGAGGGGCATTTCAAAGTGTTCAGCTCCTTGAGAGGGGGAAGAGGGCAACAGCTTTAAAAAGGTTGAGAACCAGTGGCTTAGGTGATACCACTTGCGGCAGAAATGGCAGTAAACAAAGATGACAGAAAGGACAATAGAATGTTGGGATTGGAAAAGCGACTTACTGTGGTGGTGTGGTGGGATGTATGGCGATGCACGCGTGCCAAAGTGGCCCCTATGACACCGCACCTCCGGCCCCGGAAACTACCCTTTCGAGTGACGCGTTCGCCGAGCCGCTTCCGGTGCGTGCGTTCTGCCAGAGCCACCATGGGGTTCCCTACTGACCGAGGTTCAGGCTCTTCGACCACTAGCCTGCAAATTTCAGGTCCCCCACAGCCGGACGCGCTTTCTCTTCACACACCCCTCACCTCCTTGTCTTGGTACGTGTGGCGACGCAGGTAGGTGGTGCGACTTACTGGGGTGTCACAAGTCCTATCCGTGTCTGTGTGTGGGGGGGGGGGGGATGGAGCATACCGACTTGGCACAAACATTTTTTAAGCAAGCAAAAAACCAACGAACTTCATATTCGGCCGACTGATTTTCAAAATGCAGGAATAAATGGCTGAAAACCGACTCAGTGCAAACATTTTTCATGTTAGGAGAAAAAAAAGTTCTCGATCTTCTTGTTTTGTCAACTATAGTCAAATTTGTCGAAAAATACCGCTTTCAAAGATTCGTGGGAGAGCGCCCCTTCCTCCGCGATGCTCCTGATGACCGAGTGGAATCAACAGAAATCGGAGAGATACAGCGGAAAACTAAAATACGAGTTTTATAATAAAAGTTTCACCTATAGTGGCAAACAGCCCTGCACTTATCCACTCTTCTCGGTATCCCGTTCAGATCTCGATTTGGTTCATTGCTTTTCACCCTTCACTATCTGTGGGTGGTTTTTAACTCATGTACACCAGTTTAATTCCGCAACAGAGCGCGCTATAAAGGACGAACAAATATGATGTTTCGGAGTCTCGTGCAATGGATGGTATGTATTAGTAGCATTGCGAGATTTTTCTTTCAAATCGGTCAGTAAAAAGTATTTCTCTTCTCTAAAGAGTCCTTGACGGAGGTAGATTTACTTGCTTAACTTAACTTTCCTGAAACTTCTTACACCCGAGACCCATTTCCCTCCGAATTGCTGATGCAGATTTGCACTATTAGAAACTCTACACGTAATTTTTTGGACTTTTGAATTCGGAAACCTTATTTACACAAAATAGCTAGAAGAAGCGGCCCAGCCTTAGACGTTGCATTAGAAGAAATGGTTTTCCCGAAACTACCCCGGTTACAGTGGCGTGTGATAATCACCTTTTCACACGTGGGCTCATAATTCGGCGGAAAAGTGTGTAAAAGTCGAAAAGCTCGCTGGGCTAAATGAAGCGTGAAACCTTAATTTCGTCGCCGAATATATTACCATCCATAGAGGGCCGAAATTTTCTAAAATTCGGCTGCATTCGAGCGTGAAGTTCTCCAGCGCTGGAAGCGGGTGTCCCACGCACACTGAAACAATCGAACACTCGTACACGAGCGAGTAAACTGGAACAATTTATGTGTAGATGTGTGCATTATGTATGTATACAGTCTTCTCTCACAAACACTGTGGCATAAAAAGACAACACGACGACACAGACGCAGTCACCATCACATACAAGCGTATACGTGGATCCGTGTATACGTAAAGAGCGAAGCAGCACAGCGTACAGATAACAGCCGCACATATAGCCGCTATCTACAGAAGCAGTAAAATACTTTCTCTGATAAGAGCTGGTACACTGTGTTATGTTAAAACTCGTAAACGTTGCCAACTTTGATACACTTCGCGATAAACGCACAGTACCAGCCACGGAGTAACATTATGAAATCCTTTTCTATTCTGCGTCCCCTATTGTTTCAGAAACCTCCCCCCTTTATACAAATTTATACTTGACGATCGATACGCGTTCGAAAGGTATATTATGCGAATGCGAGTAACGTATAGACGAAGAAGTCGACGACCACTTTTACGTACACTTTGCAGCTTTTTTATCTTCGTCAATCCTCGATAACGCCGAGAATCGAAAGTTGAACCACATGGCCGCTTCCAGACCTCCTGAAATCGTTGGCTCTGCCTTTCTGCCAAGACCTGCAAGACTTGCGGCTCTGTTGGTCTGCCTTTGCTCATAGAATTTGAAATTAACCAATAGTGACGATCTATACTTTTCGGGGGGGGGGGGGGCTGCTCATTCTCGACGATATCATCCTGCGCCATTTTTTCAATCAAAAGACTTCGATTTTCTAAGTTCAAGTCCTTCAAAATTATTTATTCAAGCTGCTTTCACCGATTACTACAAATCTTCTGTACCTGATATGAAAGTACATAATAGTATTCAGTGGTAATTCTTTTAGAGGGGACGTGGCGCCCTCGATTTTTTCATGGAGATCTTGCATTCTATGCTCCCTCCCTCGAGACTGCCACCAGTGAAATTAACTCGGCTTGCACGAATTCCATCTTTCCCGGGATCGCTTGCATGGTCTAGTCTGATTTTGGCTTAATGCTGTTGAATAGGTGCGTGTACAAGATGAAATAATAATAAAATAATAAATACAGCCTTGAAACAGATGTTTCAGTCCACCCACTGGGACATGGGCCTCCTTGATCAATTATTTTGATACAAGGGTTCTAGTCCAATTCCCCTTGGTGACAAGCGATTACTGGTGAATTGTTATGAAAGAGTTTTCCTTCTCTATAAGGGGCATGCATCCTACATGGCATACCAGACTAGGTGTGGCTAACCCAATTGTAGTTTTTTTGAATTCCGGCGGAACAATGAAATTGAACTCCACCTCTTGCTACAGTTGGTGTGGCTTGGTCGGATGTTAATGTTTTTCATGTATTCTTGTATTTCATTATTTTCTTATCATATTTTAATCTTTAAAATTCGCCGTCCATACTGGGATTCGAACCCGCGTTCCGTGGTTTAGGAGGCAGCGTTCGAATCCACTCGGCCACCAAGCTACCACAGATTAAAAGTCAGTCAGGAATCAGCGGCCAATTCGAAACAGATGGGAAAATGTGACTGTGCTGAGAATCCCAAAATAACTAATTTGTAACTGATTTTATGAAAACTATTCGAATATGATGAGTCATGTGTCCTCCCTCCAAGCTATGCGCTTCGCAAAGTTTCTATTAAAAATTTCGTATAGTAAGCAAAAAAAGTTTTTGTTTTTCATTCACAAAGCACCTTTCTATCAATTTGCTGAGTAATTATTACGGATATAGCGTATAGCAGAGATTCCCCACCACTACCAAATATTTGATGATTAACTTCAGTTAAAAAATCAAAATTAGAGGCCCTCATCAGCTGGAAAATCTGAGACTTTGTGGGACGTTTTTACCTGTTCATTTCGGAGTATAATTTAAAGCAGATGAATGCAATCAGTGGCTTCGGAAGTCTCTTTTGTTTGGGGGGGGGGGGGCACAAAAGTTGAAAATTTTGTACAACAAGCAAAAATGTTTTTCTTGTTTTCCATTCACAAAGCACCTTTTTATCAACTTGCTAAATAATTCCTTTTTTTCTTTTATGGAGGAAGGAGGCACAAATGGTCCCCCGCCTTCCCTCGACACCACCGAATGTGATGTCATTTTCTATGCAATTCAGCTAATTTTGTGTTAAGCTAAGTTTCTGTTATGTTAACAAATGCTCGACAGAAATATTGAAAATGTATATACTCAACTAGCAAAATGTTTATGTAATAGTGCATTAAATTAGCTGCTTGAACTTCAGAACTATGCCACAGCATTTGACCTAATTAGACACCGGAAAGACTATGGAAGATTATTGTAAATGTACATTGAGTACCCGAGTGAATTCGACGGTCCTTCGAGATGTTCCTCGAAAATTCTACCCCCCTAAAAATACTGTTCTAGAACTGCAAATTCTCGTGACAGTTGACCACTTTTATAAATTTTTGTAGGCAAATTTGCGAAGCAAAATCACAAAATCGACAATCAGAGATTGAAGTACACTAAAAACCTGACTGCGCACTTCAACAAAATAAAAAATATGTACTAAATCAACGCACATCTCACACATTTCACACACCTTCAAGTGCTGAACTCGTATGCTGGATGCTGGTCATGAAATGGGGCCAGGAGGGACAGAGAGTGCTGTGGTCATTTTTAAACTATTTATCTCACCTCTACCCTTTTCTACACCAACATTTTATTTAAATTAGCGATTTTTGCCGAGATCGACCCTGGTGCAAGGCGTACCTTAGGTTCGTGGGTAGTGGACATGGAAATTTCTCGCGATTCATATTCGAAAGGCAGGTGTATTAAACCAAGCAGGAGCGATCAGCGGGGAGGGGTATCTCCAATGATAGTCGGTACTCGACAAATTCTGGAGTCTGGACCCAGTCGACAAAACTGGAAAACGGTTTACTGTTTTCCAGTTTTCAATAGGAATTTTTTATATTTGCTATCTCCAACCTTTAAAAAAGAACTTGGTAGTTACTGCCTTGGTGGTAGGACCCATACACTACGTACAGGAATTTGTAGTCGGCAGCTCGGAGCTGCCGACGAAACGATCTCGACAGCGGTGGTGAAAAACCGCGGGATATTATCGTCGCTTTTCCATAACGTCGCGTTAATTAATTACACTCGACGAGCGCGGCGCTATCGCGACAAGGCATCGCGAAAAGATAATAGAATTTCCTTCCTGAGACTAATTATTATTTGAAAAAGTGTACGTATGCCTTTTTTCCCCCTTCTTCTTAATCCTCCTTTTTCGAGTACATCCACAGAAGTAACGAATTTCATATTTGATATAATGGTAAACTGAAGAAAAAAAAACTGCTAATAAAACTATAAACCATATACGATACGAGAGCAATAAAGGTGAAATATGATGCGAGTTTGTGATAAGAACCTTTCTTTTTTTTTTGTATTTTTTTGTGAGAATAATTAAACCCGCTGATTACGATTGTTGATCGTTTCTCAGTCACGTCGTCGAGTTAACCACTGGCGAGAATCTGCGTAATGAGAATCCGTTTTACGTCGATTTTTCCCGCCATTATTTCGTATACGGTTGAGCGGTTAAAAATTTGTTTCTTTTCGAAAAATTCAGCTCTCAAGGGCTGAAGTTGTTCCATTTGGTATAAGAACCTAGGTGCCAACATTTTTTCTGTACGAAAAACTAATTCTAAGAGTCGTGCACCTGGTGTGAAATTCAACGAAGGATTCTCATCGAACAATCCACAATTCCGCATTAAAATATATAAAGATAAAATTTCCGTAGAGAAATTGGTTTGACAAAGCAAAGTTATTTCCTACATCCTAACAATGGCGGGTCTAACAGAAAGTTTATGGGGAAAGAATCGAAGGGCTAGAGAACTCGTTTTACTTATCGAAGAACAAATGAACTTCTTTCGTATGACAAAAGACAACGAAGCAAAAATACTTATAAATGTATAAGAATCAATTCCCGTTGAATTCAGCAAGCTGAATCCATTTTTTAAATTATATTGCTCCTATTTTCCATTTTGATGGTTTCGCTCAAGTGTCAGAACCTAAAAGCTTCTAACGAATACGTCAATTATATTGAAGATGGGAGCCTGAGAGACTGATTTCAATTGTAAGATCCTTTTGACGGTTTCCTCCCCTCACAACAGTTCCCAGGAAGCTGCAGTGTAAAATATCCAAAGTTACAAATATTGGTGTCAAATACATTGAGAATGATTATTTCTGAGTTGGTGATTCCAATTTTGAGGTATTTTTAATAAAAATATACGCAATTTTCGTAACAGTCAGTGACTACCAAACTTGATCTCTAATAGTAAGTATTTTCGAAATTGTATACATATCCAGCCGAAAAAAATGTCAGGGAAAATTTGGAAAATTAGTCTGGAAAACCGGGAAAAGTTGGGCAAATCATAATGAGAAAAAGTGGCTATCCTGAAAATGCTTTATACATCATCTGTCGGCTATTATGTTCTTTTCTTCGTAACCGCGACGGCAATCATGATGCAAATTGGTTTGATTCCCAGGTCCAGATGAATATCTTCATTTTTAGTGTATCGGTAAGCGTTGACAGCAGCTTTTAGTAACTTGTTCTGTTTCTTTTGTATAATCACTCTATTCGCCTGTTTCGTACAGCTCCATAACTTGGCACCATGTGTCCAGATTAGTGTTTTTTTTCTTTTTAAAGCAAAACGTGATTTTTTCCTTTCTCTGAACAGTGGAAACAGGTACAAAATATTCTCTCGTAAATCATATCTCTGAAACCTCGCAAGGCGCCTTTTTATCAACTTTGTTGAATCGTTCTTTAGTTTCTGGATTCGAAGAGTCTTAATAGGACGCACACAAGTTCCGCTGAATCTTAACATGTCCGGAAGTGTTTTACGAGACTTGAACGGATTTTGAAAAATCAAATGTCCTACAGATAAGTCCGCGAAAGCCTAAAACGTGTCTTAAAGAGTCCTTAGAAGTCTCGAAGGTCTTTAAAATTTTCAAATTAATTTTGAGGACCCTGAAAAGAGCTTAAAAGTCTTAAAATGCCTAGAATATATCTTTAAAGTCTGAAAAGAGTCATGAAATGTCTTAGCTAGTCTTAAACAAATTTATGATAATCTTGAAGAATCTTCAAGTATTCAACATGCTTGGAAGAGGCTTAAAGAATTCTGAACGATTCCTAGCTAGTATTAAGTCTTGAAATAAAGTGCTCACTAGTTCTAAGTAAGACTTGAAAAGTCTTACAGAATCTTGAACAAACCGAAAAGTAGCGTTAAAATTATACATAAAGGAAAGAAGAGATGAATACCCTTGTCTGGCGCGGAGGTGGGGTTCATCCTTCGCCAGAGCTAGAAATACGAGTGTGCACATTTTTATTAATTTGTTTCTTTATTGTCAAACTTACTTTTTCTTTAGGAATGAGCAATTGAATTGAGCATATTTTAGGTCAGGAATTTTCCTAACGATCTCATCTCCCCTCCCCCCAGAATAACAAAGCCAAATTATCTATGCACCTGGCTGACCACTAATGTACAACTGAAAAAGGACGCTTGAAAGAACGAGAAGAGAAAAAGAAGAGCATATCGAATACTATAGTTTTCGAAGGAGGAGGGAGAGTGGTTGTTTTATTTGCTACTCATTCTCGGTAAACAGTGGCGTTGAAAGGTTTTTTCTTTAGGGGGTTCACCAACTGAAAACGTAGGCGAGTCCAATAGTCAATTAGCAAAAAAAGAAAAAATAAGTATTATTACGGAAAAAAGTTCTCTTGTTTCTTCGAAGGTAATGCAGCAACAAGTAAAAAATTTTGTCTAAAAATCTTGTAAATCTTGTCGTTGAAGCTCAAAGGCTTTTTATCAACTTTCTGAATAGTTTACAGTTTTTTACTTCTTTTTTTTGGAGGGGGTACAATGTACCCTAATCCCTTCCCCCGATGTAAAACCCCTGCCAATGAAGTCAGGTCGGCTTGGACGGCAACTTAAAATTCGATGCTAAGGTGCACAACCGTGGGACTGAATGTGAGACCGTGACAGAGGCTTTGCGAAGCGAATAGCTTTGCGAGGGATGTGGTGGGGGTGGGGTAGAGAACACGTGACTCATCAAACTCGAATAAGTTGTATGTAAAAATTAGTTATTTGTGTATTTTTACCGTCTTATTTCAGGGTGTCTACCGAAATCCAATAAAGTTCCAATATTTGAAAAATAGTCCAATTAAGTCAAATAAGAGTCCAGCAATTTTAATATTGGTCCAATAAAAAATTGAAAAATAAAGAAATAAGTATAGTAATATTCAGCCCTGTAGAGAGAAAAGAGGGTCAGGGGAATTTCCACGCCCCCCTCCTTCCAGTTCATTTTGTTTTTTTGTCGGATGGAAAAAATTATAAGCTCACATTCAAGACCAGAATTTTTATTTTCCTTTCATTAACGAAGATTGCTGATTTGATGTACAGTATGACGTAGCCGTAAGCGTTGAAATTCAGGCCTTTTAAAAATATCGGGCCCCCTAAAAGTCCGGGCCTGGAGGTATCCCCTCCTCGTCAAGGTTGATAATATTAATGTTGCGAAAAACTTGACTGGATGCATTACACTACACAACTGCCAAAAACCCACAAAAACGTGAGTAGCGAAGTATTTTGCCCGCTAAATTCAATGCGGTTTTTTGTTTTTCTTAATTAGCTCTCCTTTTCTCGTAAATTCATTCTGAATATTGCCCCATATTTCCCTCTTTTGTTTGAAACGTTAAGGAATACGGCTACACTGCATGCACTACGAAACGTATATTTATCAACATAGTTAGGTGTGTGAATGTGTGATTGATATCAAAGACCTCTAAAGTGGCTTATGAGTAATATCCGTTTATTACACCGTCAGTGTCGCGACATAAAATAACTTCTCAAAATGCGCGATTTCATTTCCCAGTAAACGTTAGCTAACTGACCATTTTCAATATCATGGTTGAATTCAGCGTTGAGAATACATCAAGAATCGTTTATTTTTCTTTGTGTGGTTTCCAAAAAATCTCAGTTTGTTGTTTAGTATTATTTGAGAATGGGTCAGTTTTTGAAAAGAGAAAATCCATTTAGCAGTTTATAAAAAATAATGATAAATAAATAAACAAAAAATGTGCATAGCGCCTTTTTTAGTTGTGATCAGGCGTAAGAAAAAACCCAATAAAACGTCCAATAAAAATCCATTATTTTTTATTTTCAAATCGGCTAGACACCCTGTATTTTTCTACCTGTTTCCAGTTGGTTGCTGACTGATTTCCCATCTCGTACATGCCTCGATTCCTCAGTCAACAGCATTAAGCCAAGAGCAGACTAGTTTACACAAGCTCTCATGATCCGCTCGTAGTAGCTTACTTTCGGTTACATAGGGGGCAACCCTCCACCCCCCGTAGGAATTTTTTACTCAGCCGTTGGGAAAATTTTACTATTTCAGTCTGGCGAGTTAAAGAAATCCAACAAGTTAAAAGGTGGTTTTTTTGTTTGTTTTTTTCTTGCTTTGATGTTTGAGAATTGAGTTGAAAAGTTGGGAAAACCCAACAGTCAAAAGGTTTTTCTTCTTCTGCATTGATGCTTGGGAATTTTGAGAATCAGTTTAAAAAATTCAGAAGGTTTTTGATACTTGGGAATTCTGCTTGAGTCAAGTCAGTTGGGACTTTCACAATTTTACCCCCCCCCCCCCCAGGGCAAAACTCTTCGGTACGTCCCTGTATACTTCTAGACAATCAGGAGCTGAATTTCTATATAACATCAGTTTTCCGAATAACTTGAAAACATTTTTTCATTTTGATCATTTATTTCTGAGACTGAGGTCAGTCGACGTTAGCTTTCTGGTCAATCTTCTGTACGCCTACGTGGCCATTACGCACGGTAAATGTAACACTACCGTCCATCCGTAAATTTTTCTGTCTTCAAATTCGTGGGACTGTCCGCCTGTCTTGTGTTGGCTGCGGTCAGTTACTCCATTATTAATATCCCGCATCGCGTTTCGGACAGTGGTCAAGGGCGTAATCAAATAAAAGCTGGGTAATTGATTTTTTATTCTCCGAAAACGGCGAATAGCATGTGTTCTCGATAAGCGTTGCCATTAACTGCGTTTTTGCCCTTTTATCGTCGATTGTTTTGGTTCCGGCGGCGCGTCATGTCACCCCGAATACGGCCTCCTATTTATTGGGGTGCTCATCTGCGGCTGTGCGTGTCGTGATGCGTTTTTAAGACATCCCCAGGGAGATGATACCGGGGCATGAATACGGTTTTCTGCGGACTGCAATTTCGAAATGCGAAATTCAACTTGCGCTGCCCATTTATATATTTTTCGCAAATTTCTTACTTCGGTCTAATGTAAATTTATATTTCTTTTGTTTCAGGTAAGTTGACGGAAATTTTCTTGTACGGCTGAGCGAAGTCTCTCGGTTGATAAACGTTACTAAGAATTTTGTTATCGGATCTCGTCGCCGTTTTTTCAACTTTAAAGGCTATCTACTGTCTAGTGTTAGTGAGTAGATTAAAACCACTTTGAAATTAGTCGACGGAGTGCGTCTACTCTGTTAATGCTGCTGACTTCCAGTTTCGTGTCCTCGCACAGACATCAGCCTGAGTAGGACATGAACGATATAATGCTTACGAGAGTAATTGAAACACGTTGCACGCATTTATCTGGATTATCACCTCGCTTCGACGAAATTTAATGGCTGCTGTCTTGCACGAGAGGTTACGTCTCTATGGCGAGGTCTCAGATCTTATCGTAATTACGCATCAACAAGGACTGTACTGACAATAATCAAGCCGAATTCCGTTTTGTCGCTGACCAAAAAATGTTCGGTTGGGTACTCTTCCTTTACACAATTATTAGTTTCTTCTTGTCGTTTCTCGTTGAATTTCTGGGGAAAAAAATTGATATTTTCTCATAATTAATCCCTAAACTGGTTTTGCTGTTGTTCCTTGTTTGGTGTTCGTTTATGAAAGATTGCTCGGAAAAACGAAAATTATTCTGAACTTGATTAGATGAGACACAAAACCGGGCCTCCTAGCCGCACACTTAAGAATATAATAAAATCGAGTAAATTTTTTAGCTGTATTGTGTTGCACGTTCACGCTGGTCAACAATTCGAGTGGTAGAAACTGCACAGACTCCACAGAAGCGGGTGATTTTGGGTCTCCTTTGGCTCGCCACGCGAAAGAGAAAAATTCCGAAAAAAATGTCCCGCAGAAACTACTTTGCAGAGTGATATAGTTGCGTATTCCTCTTTATGCGGTCATTCGTTCCATCAGGTTTCGACCGGCCGGCACGAAGAATGCCGAGCGACACCGAGAATGGATGATCAGAGAAGACACTGGAACGTGGAGATGCGCGTCAACGCGGTCGCCTGGACGACATATCCACGTAACAATGTCCTTCCATGCAGTGGTCGTACTTTTTCTTTCTGCTTCCTTATTTCATCTTTGCATCAACAGAAAGAAGTGTAAAAAGTAATTATCGTAGGATACTAGGGAGCTCCAGCCACTGGCCGCCACGCAGCCTCTCATTACAGTGGAACCCCGATTATGCAAACTAATTGGGGAATTGGGGGCTTTGAATACGGATTTTTCCCCCAATCTATTGTAAATAAGGACAAAAAGAACGAATATACTGTATTATGAATAAAAATGACTACATGTAGATGACTCGCATCATGTATTACAAAAATGATTGGAAAAATGACGTAGAAAAAGGTACAGTAAATATCTGTGCTACAAAAAAATGAAAAATTGAAAGATTCATTTTTTCCAAAAATAGTCCAGTGATTTTTGTGCAACATTTGTGACTCTTTTTCTGGCTGCACTGTCTCTCCATTTTCTCAACATCATGACGTCCGCAAACAAGATTCGGATAATACGGTAAATGCTCGGATAATCGGGGTTCGAATAACCAGGGTTCCACTACTTCCAACTATGCTGGGGCGTAGCTATGGGGGGGTGTCTGAACACCACCCCCCTTGGCATCGGCCGACAATGTGAAAAAATTAAATTTTATTCTGGTAATATAAGTACACTGTAATGTTGTAAAAGTGAAACCAACTCCCCTCCCCCCCCCTTTATACGAAGTCTGGGTACGCCACTGCAACTATGGATGGATTTTTTGGTCATTTTGTCACTGGGATTTTTCACAGATGGAAAATTATTCTAGACCAGCAGGGTCTTGGAAGTTTGAGACAATTTTCCGAGCCCATATGACCTCCTAGACTTGCAACAAATTGGACTTAAATTCTTGTGTCTGAAAAAGTTCTTATTTGTCAACTGTTTTTTTTTTTGTTTTTTTTTTGTTTTCTTTTTTAGGTTACATTGACAACTACATAATAAGAAATAATTATTAGACTTAGTAAGACATAATCTGACAGTGTAAGATATATTAATTTGTTGATTATGTCGTAATGTCTTGTCAACTGGAAGCCCCCATCCCCCAACATTGACCTGAATATCACTTGTCAACTTCATATTTTTTGGTCGTTTTGACGCTGAAGTTTTTCATAGGATGGAAAGTTATCCTAAAAGCCAATGGGGTCTTGTAAGTGTAAAACAATTTTCAGAACCAACATTGACCCCGCCGGGTTGTAGCAAATCGAACATAAATTTTCATTTCTTCTAAGAATCTTCCGTGTTAATTCAGTTTTTTTCAGTCGTTTTGGTACTGAAATTTTTAACTAGATAAAGGTTGAAACAAAGCTGAAATGTGGAAGACATTTCGAAAATTTGAAAGTCGGTAGCAAACGTTGAATTTCAAATTTCAGTGACTATTCGGACTGCCAGCACGAAAGAGTCTTCCTCTATAATTTTAGACACGTGAAAAAAGGAACTATTGAAACCCTACATATTTTAGAAAAATTCATCAGATTGAAATGAAAATGGTCTCAATGGAAGGAAAATTTTATGTACTATAAATTTTGTCCTAATCATTTTTTCGATAAACGCTTTCGTTTTCATAATGCCTGTAAACGAAACGCGTCCATTTTCTCCTCTTGTGAATCCGTTAGGTGAAACTGGAAAAGTTGCATATTATATAGCGACTTCTAAGTCAGTGATTCACTCGTTCACTCAGTCACTTGCTTACCTACTTAGTGATTCACTCACTTACTCCGCCATTCATTCATTCTCTAATTCAGTTATTCATTCACTTCGTTACTCTCTGAGTCAGTTATTCACTCACTCGCTCAGTCATTCACTTATTTAATAGTGATTCACTCAAGTCACTCGCTTATTTATGGAGTGATTCACTCAGTCACTCGCTTATTTATTGAGTTATTCGCTGAGTTACTCCGTCACTCACTCAATAAGTCAGTGATATACTCACTCACTCAATCACTTGCTCAATGACTCGGTGATTCACTCAGTTACTTGCTTACTTATCCAGTTATTCCACACAGTTACTCAATCACTTACTCAGTGACTCAGTGATTCACTCACAATGTAGTTATTCATTTACGTTCTCACTCTGTCACTCACTCAATAAGTCAGTAATTCCTCACTCAGTCATTCATTCATTCTCTAATTAAGTTATTTTTTCTTTTCCTCACTTTGTCCCTTACTCAATGAGTCAGTTATTCTCTCAATGACTCAGTCGTTTATTCATTCTCTAATCTAATTCAGTTTATTCATTCACTTCCCCACTCCGTCACTGACCCAATGAGTCAGTGATTCTCTCACTTACTCACTCAGTCATTCGCTTACTTATTTAGTGATTAACTCAGTCACTCGCTTACTTATTCAGTTATTTGCACAGTTACTCAATCACTTACTCTGTGACTCAGTGATTCACTCCCTCACTCACTTGCTTACTCATTGAGTTATTCACTCAGTTACTCAGTCACTCACACAATAATTCAGTGGCTCACTCAATCACGCACTCATTCATTCATTCATTCTCTAATTCAGTTATTCATTCACTTCCTCACTTTTTCAGTCACTCAATGAGTCGGTGATTCACTCACTCACTCAATCATTCGTAAACGACTACAGCGCGCCACCGCATTGAGCAGCCCGAAATCTGTTGTTACTAGATTCTCTGTTTGACCTAGAGCCTGAAATTTGAGAAAGTTGATCATTTTATTAAAATCTTAAAGTTGAAAGCAAAAGACTTATCTTCCAATGTCAGAAGCTGAATCCGATAGCAAATGTTCTATTAGAAAATTTTGTCGACAAATTTTTAGTTAAAAGAAAATATTTGTCGGCAAATTTTCCTTCGTCACCCCCCTCCCCAAGTCCAGTTTCGCCTCTGAGCACATACACCTGTAACAGATTGGATGTAAATTCTCATTACTTTCAATTTTATCATTCCTTATCTCTAGTTCTCTGCGTGACTCATCTTCATGTTTTTACCTGTACTCAACTGATTACGATGGCGAATACGGCAGTGTCCGAATCATTTTGTCCCGTTTTTTGTTGCTGCAAATCTTTGTGTCCGTGCCTGTGTGGGGGGAGTTGCATTTCTTCGGTGACCTGTTACAGATTATCCTGTTGTAACCTCCTCTAATTTCCTCAGTTTTTTCTTCCTCCCCAGTCCCTTTTTCTGGCTCCCTAGGTCTTTTTTTCACAGGTGGTGCACAACAATAATGTTTTCATTCAGAACTGCCCTAATAATAATCGAGAGCATTTTTCATTTCCATGGTATGCTAATTGATCGCGTGGTAAACGACTTCGACAGGATGGAGATGGAACTATCGGGCCGCGGATCGCGCATAAAAATGAATCGGGTATATTTCGCATAAATTAAACAACATTTGAGCTTCTGAATGTCTGAATCTTGACCACGGACCACGCCATGAAATTTCGTATTATTTTAACTGTCGTACTTTTCGCGTTTTCATCGCAATCGCGGCTTCACGCTTGATTTTTGGTGATTTCACGTCTCCGCGTGTCTTTCAGACTGCCTCTCGCTCGTTATGCTCATCATGGAGGGAATTTAAATCCGTCAAAATCGATAAACGCCGAGACTGTTTAAATTCCTACTACACTCATTTCGAGCCAATCGTGTATAAATATACAGTCGGTCTTAATAAGGCGCACATCGACATCAACGTCGGCCGTCGACGTCGTCCTCGTCCTCATCGAGTCGAACCCGATGAAGAGCATTATAAAATTATATATACGTATATATAGGAAAATTATGACAAAGCCCGTAGAACCGTACACTGGCATTTCCAACGCTGATAGATGTAGAAGATAAGTAGCGATTAGAATTATAGATAACTTTTTAGGTTGGTAACTTAGCAACGTTATCTGATATATCTGTCGGTCGTGCAGCAAATAATCTTGATATGGGCATCAGCCAGAATATATTTTGGATACCCCACGCCCTGCGTCCCTTCGATTCTATTCATCATACAGTCTTATCTTCGTTTCTCGATCCTTTCTATTCTGCGACTATACTCTCGACTCTTTTTCGCCGACTTACACAACTAGTTACTGTGAGGACAGATAAGGCGAGCGACTCTTTTATCTTTTGGTCGGTTTTCAGCCCTCCGTCGTTGTCTCGCCCGTATCGACCCCCTCCATCCCGCCGCCTGTTCCGTCTACAACCACACATTAGGAACCCCTACGCTTTTGGCGCGGTTGTTTTCCAGGTCCGCGGTATACCGTGTTTTATGTACAGATCTCAGTCGATGGTACACACGTACGCATCGGGGAGAAAAAAAGAACAAAAAGAACTACGCGTTCGCGTTAAGCGCCTTTTCTATCCTTTTTCTCGCTTTTAATTCACGTTGGCCGAATTAGAGTCGTGAACCCCGCGAAGAAGTGGGTTTCGGTCAGCAACAGTGGCGAGGATTGATTGACTGCATCATCACGGCATCGCGAGTGATGTAGTCGCGGTCGTCACCGAGCGAGGTCTGACTTCCGGGCGGCAATTTTTACTTAGCGCCCAATAGTCAGTTTCGGCTGAAATGGCGCCAGAACGAAGAGCACAGGGGTATACTGTACCATCCCAGGAAAGTTTCGAAGTAAGACTCCCAATAGCCCCCTCTCACCCAAAAATTTTAAGAACTGTTTGGTAAATTAATACTTGAGAAAGTTTATAGACAAAATTTACGAGAATAATAGGACGCGGTTAAGCAAAACAGAACCAAGTGACAAAATCTGTTTTTGAGAACACGTAATTCGAAGTGCAAGAGCCATATAGATACCTACTATATGACAGGGATCACCAATTAGTTTCACTGCGGGTCCGTTTATAACAAATATAAATCTTTCGCGGTCCGTTTGGTAGATGATAACTAGCAACCAAGATTTAAAATGTCAATGAATAAATAAAACCAAAAGAAATCAGAATACTTCGTTTATTATTAAGGATACATCTAATTAAAAAAATAAAGTAAGTACCTAATATTAATGCGAAAAATGACATTTTTTACTCTGAACAATCTTTATCACAAATCCTTCTGGGTCCGCACAAAATAGATCGGCGCCTGCCATATGACATATAGCGTTTACTGATAAGCTCTTTTCAACGTAGGTACACATTTTTGTGTTGGGGGCCTAATTTTGAAAAATACTAATCCCTCATTTTGTCAACAAATGTCGCTCGGTTCTGTTTTGCTTAACAGCGTCCAATTATGTGATACGGCGACCTTAGAAAAGGTAACTAGAGACAGGAAAAATCATTCTACAATTTTTTTCCCTGTTACACTGCAGTAACAAAAGTATTATCAGTACACTGATTGTAGAAAATTTAAAAAATTGAACTTTGAAGACAAAAAATATCAACAGACAGACGACGTTCAGAATGCTCCATCATATTCATCACAACTCGCTACATTTCGATCTAGGCCGATTTTTCGGCAAGATGAGAAGAGGGCTAAGACAGCCGTAACCCTTCTCGACGTCTCTGAAGTAATGCTCGAAAGGGCGGATTCCAGGGCTCGGGTTGAGAGTAAATTAGAAAAGAGTCTTAGGAAAAGATGCTGACAAACCATAGAAAACAACTAACCTCAAAGGAAACCATTTCTTTCACTCCGACTGATTGACACACTTTTCTGTTTCTGATTTCATATTTTTATGCAGCTATAAAATATTCAGTACTTAAGACAATTCGTGTCATTTAAAAGCAGAACCGATAAGGAAATTAAAGTTCGCATTAATAACTCATGGAAAGCATTTTGGGCCCAAAAACATATTTTTAAAAGTAATATGAAAACCAGAACTGAAGGAAAAATCCTAAGTAGTTGCGTGATACCAGTGGCAACATACGGGGTTCAAACATGGCCAATAATGAAAAAGCATTTGAAGAAACTAAAAGTAATGCAAAATTCCATGTTCAGAAGTATTTTGAAAACTAAGCTGAGAGACAAAATTAGACTTTCAGGCATAAGAAGAAAAATTAACGTACCTGATATTGGCTATGTGATTAGAAAATTAAAATGGAATTATGCAGGTCACTTGATAAGAGAGGAAGAACTCAAATGGCATAAAATTGCAACTTTTCGGACACCGTATGGCCAGAAAAGCGCAAGGGGCCGACCAATACTGCGCTGGAGAGACGACTTTAAAGAGCTGGTGGGAGGGTGGACAAGATTGGCGAGAAACCGCGACACATGGAAGGAGATGGTGGAAACCTATGCGTTCAAATGGGCGGGGTAGCTGGCTGTAGCTCACCTACCCGAGGTTGTAAATAAGAAATAAAAATAAAATATTCCTCACTTCGGATCCCCCAAGGCTAACTACATGGTTAATGTAAAAATTGGAATTCTAATTCTGCTCCCGTGACATGCCCTATCGCCTTACCCCTCAGGAAAATTTTATAAAAACGAAAGTAGGAATTATACAAAAAACTCAGAATACTTAAACCTCGAGTTCCTAATTCTTAAAGGCAAAATTAAAACGAGCAAAGAGAATACAGTCCCCAAGATAATCAATTTTTTTATTTTTTATTTTGACATTGAGTATGTGTTTCTATGTAGCTTATAATCTTATACATATTTCTACCTTTCTTTCTGTCATATCTGTGAGGCCACCACCTACTTCGCTCACCGTTGGACATATGTCTCTGTCACCCTCTTCCAAGCCTTCCTGTTCGTTGCTGTTTGTTTCCAAGGGGCCCCAGCAGTTTTTAGATTTCATCTGTCCAGTGCGTGGCTAGTCGGCCTTTGTCTCTGCCTCTGCTATAGTCCAATGGAATCCAAAGAGTACTACGCCGGTTCCATTTCTCAGGATTACCTCTCGCCATGTGACCAGCATATTTAAATTTTAGTTTTTTGATTTTAGATCCGATACTTTTTGCCCCCAGTTGTTTTACAATGGATTTTGTTTTTATTTTATCTTTTAAGTGCACGTCCAGTATACTCCTTAGCATACAGTTTTGAGTTTTTATGAGACGCTCACACTGATTTTTCGTGAGTAACCACGTTTGGGCCCCGTATGTCAACACCGGTAGCAAACAACCCTCCAAATTTTTATTTTAAGTTTGTTTCTCATTTTGCTTTTTTAAATTGTTTCGTTTTGCCAAAATGATTCCCATGCATTAGCAATTCTTTCGTCTATAATCCCTTCCATATTGGAGTTAAGTTTTGACATTTGGCCTAAATATTTATATTCTTTCTAAGCTGCGGTATGACGCAAAATCTGAAATAAGAAAAAGGTACACTAAGTCGGAAACTCGGCGTAGTTCGCGTGCAGCGTTGTCAAAAGTGGGAGGAAGAAGCTTTTTCATGTAGAATGGACCTTGGCATCGTGTTGGGCGATGAAAAATACTTGTAGCACACTTCTTCCGCAAATATTATCATCACTTATGACGTTCCGAATAATTTTTTCCCAAAAAACACTTTGAAGCCGTTTTTGTCAAAACTACGTTTCTTGTACAACCAACTCCAAAGTACTGTAACTCAGCCATTTTAACTTTTTTTTTTGTTGAAATGTTCATTAGTTTTTAGCTTTCTCATCCCCCCCTTCCTATCTCGAATTTCACGTTTGCCGACTTTATGTACTTTTCTCAGATCGGATCACTTTTTGAAAATTTTTTATATGATTTCTTACTTTTGACCATCGTTTTTAGGACAATGTTTTACTCGTCGACCTCATTTTCGAACTTTTGTAACTTCTTTAAAAACAGAGCTTCTGACCTGGCGCCCATATAGTCTGAGTGCCAGTTGAATATATCCTGCATTTTTCGATGCAAAGATGCCTCTTAGCCCATCTGTAGTCAATGCTGTGAGGAATGTTTTGAGAAATATTGCCATCAAGCCCTCCTCAGGGGGTCATAAGTGTTCCCTTCCTCAGCTTTTCCTCAATAACTTCTCAGCTACGTATGTCGTCTTGTAAAAGTGAAAATGGTAAAATTAGTCTACATTAAATTTCACGTAAAAATGGTCTCTTGCTATATTTGGTATCTGTCTGAGAACGTCCCGGAATGGGGGATCAATAATGAGCCCATATAATACAACACCTTAATGCCAACTTTATGGGAGTAAACATTAACTTTTTTACATTCTTGTGGTCTCACCACTGGCGTAAAAACGGGGGGGAGGAGGGTCCTAATCTCCCCTTCAAATGCGAATGAGAATTTTAGAATATCTTAGCGCATTAACTATAGCAATATATAATAGATGACGGGATCTATGCTGTAGCGACCACTAACCACCAAGACTGACTGAGACTTGAAAAATACCAGTATGATGTTCTTTAGGCACATTAACGAGTTAGTTTTAGGAAGCGCGTGTTAAAAACTCTTGCTTTTCTGAAGAACGATGAAAACGAATTTACTACGAAAGTGTACTTACACGTAATAATATCAATAAACGAAATCAATGTTCAGGAACGAATTTCTGCGCGACTTCTAGACCTGGCCTTAGAATTTCAATGAAAATGTCTCCCCCCCCCCCATGAGGATTGTCATTGACAAGCTAAAAATCTTGTAATGCAGATGAAAGAAGGCTGTTATGAAATTCTTAAGGTCACACCTGTAATCAGCCCATAAAGCCGGACGAGTCAGAAGGTCTATGTTACCTACAAGGTCGAATTCTAAAATTTCCTATGTGCTTTTTTGTGGCTCATAAAACTGAGTTTTTTTTTTTCTAATGGACATTAACATCGCTGAAATAAAGTTTTAAGTTCACAGATCAGTTCATTAAAATTCTCAAGTTTACAATAATTGTGTAAGTAAGAAACACAACAGCTATTCGTAGTGACGTAAAAGACATTCAAAATTCAAAGTGCAAATTTCTGTCTGCAATGGTTTTTAGTCAGCTTATAAATCTGTATCTAACTGGAAAATGGCTTTATAAAACGACATTTCGTTTGACTTGATGTTGAAGGACAGTCCTAACAAGTGATATGAATTTCAAATCATATTATGCCCATCTCTAGTATTAAGACGCTGATACTTAATTATATGTATTTGATATTTTTTTTCTTTTTAGTTCTAGGGGATATCAAAAGGGGTTTCGTACCTTTTGGTGTAGTGGCATACAAGCAAACACTTGTTTAAAAACAAAATACATAGGTATATATTTATGAGTGGCGCATCGAGGTTGAAGTTTAACCTTGGATTTGATATGAGAATATCTGCCGTTTTGTTTTAAAACATCGGAGTTCTTTAAAAACAAATGGTTCATCCACATACAGATTACTTTCTTTAGTATATCAGTTGGGTTAACCTGTTTTACTGACGCATTTCATAGATAGTCTACTACACTCCTTCCGACTTAAAAATACAGCTTCCATCTACACAGCCGAACTCTATGCTATCCTGCAGTGCTAAATCACGATCCCCTCGTTCGAAGACCCACTTACCTCCCCACCCACTATCTGGTCCTCTCAGATTTACTTTCCTCCTTAATGTCTATTTCTGATCGCCTTTCAACGCACGCTCTCGTCCAACGCATCCATCTCATCCTCCATCTTACTTCCTTCACCATCAAGAGCATCTCACTCATCTGGATCCCAAGCCATATTGGTGTCCCAGGAAATGAGGCAGTTGATCAAGCAGCACAGCAAGCTACACAGCTCCCATGTATCACTCGTCACCTCCCTATCTCGACAAATCTCACTTCCGCCATTCGCCGGACCATTTAGCGAAGTGGTTCAAAGGGCAGGGGCGTCACCGGATTGAGTCTCAGCCGCTTCCCTATTTGGTATCAGTACCCTTATTGAGTCCCAGGTTAGCGCGCATCCTGAAATAAATATCCGGATTTAGTCCTTTGCTAGCGAACCAATCGTCCTTGTTGGCACTCAGGAAAGAAAAACGAGACTGTCGGAATTTCACGTATATTCAAAATTAATTCACATCAACGAAAGCAATGAAACCTGTAAGGTCTATATTCTCTACGTGTGGGCTAATTAAAAATTGAAATCAGCATGTTGCTGTTGAAGCAAGTTAATACTGTAGGCGAGAAAAACGAGACTATCGAAATTTCACATATTCCATTTAGCCCAGATTTGGCCTTTGAATTCAACATTTACAATTCAATTTATGGTCAAAATTGAATTGATTTGTGAAAGTATCGAAGTACCGATCCAAGAAACCAATATTTCGGTATTTTGTTCGGTACCTTTATATTTCAGATTTCAAATTTGGTGGTACGTTGTAGCCCCCATTTTGGGTAGAAAAAAGTTTTACGAGAAAAGAAACTAGACCTTCTCAATTAAGAATCCAATTTCGCCTCGTTAGACTTCATCGTGATGAAGAAAGGGGAAAACCAATTAGTGAAACTTCCTGTATGAAGTTGAATTTAAAGCCCAAATCTGGGCCAAATGGAGTAGTATGTTGCCTAATGCAATGTACGAAGGAACCGAATACGGGGCACACTAACCCGGAACTCAATCCGGCAAAAAACACCGTTTTGAGATTCAAATCGGAATCCTCCGGTCAACGAGTGGTGGCGTCAAGCAGTGATGTCCCCATGAATTTTTTTGAGGGGGAAGGGGGCTCTAAATTATGAATAATTTCCCTCATTAAAAAAAAACATCTCAGTCAAAGGTCATATTCGCTTCAAAATAGGTCATCGTTTATAAATTCGCAATAAAACCGCAATCAATTTATAAAAAGTACAAAAACATTTATTTTCAACAAAATGGATTAAAATTTAAAATAATTACAGACGTTACAGTGGGTACAAAGGTTTATTTAGTAAATACATTAAAAAAAAAAAAAAAATCCTGAGTATTTTTATCACTATCGGTGTGGTAGGTTAAGGAGACGTAAAAATGTAACAGCAAAAAAATATTATGCAACAAAACAGGGACCAATAGTAACGTTGAAGTCGGACTTTTTTGCATTACACTTTTCAAAGTCTAATCATCGACTAGTATCTTGATGAATTGTTGATTTTACAAGACTGAATTTTGTTTATTTTAGGTAATTTCTCGAGGAGGGGCTGAGCCCATCCTCGATTTTCCTAAAAATTCTTGAGACGGGGCTGAGCCCCGGTAGCCCCTCCCCCTATGGGAACATCCCTGGCGTCAAGCCTGTCGGTACAACGAACTCGCACAAAGCAAGCTTACACCTGTCCCCTGGTCAACGTCCGAACGTTCCTCACGCCGCGAGGAAGTTATCATCACCCGCCTCAGGATCGGACATACACGCATCACACATACGCATCTTCTCACCAACCTGTATCCCCTTGACTGGCCACATTGTGAAGATGAAGACTCCCTCACTGTGGACCACCTTTTCTCATGCTCCTCCCTCACCTGCCTTCGTAACTCTCACGAGCACATAAACAACACCCTCACCTACCTTTCCGCTGCTTGATACCTTTGCAACATATAGACAACAATTTTTCCCGAGCCCATAGTCCAAGAGTGTAGCTCCGTGGCTTGAATAGACACGTGGAAAACAATCAGTCCCACATAAATGTATGTTGGAACAGGCTTTTCACTGCCCAGCGCACGAATCACCAAGCTTTTAGAGAATACGATTATTAGCTCTGTGTGGCACTGGAAATTTCCCCAGGAGGAAACCAATGTTTTTAGGAGTATTTGTGAAACTGATTTCGAATCATCGACAGATCTTTCTGTGGATCTTGGGGTTTTCTACAAGCAGCCTTCGAAGGGGCCAACAAGCCCTTCTTGGGGTTTCGGAAGCTTATTACTAAATTGAAAAATACAAACGTATTTCTGCTTTCTAGACCCTGGTGGGTCGCCTGTGAAATTCAAAAGAAAAAACAAACACACCTCGCTCCAATTTATTTAATTTTGCGAAAAACGATAACGCCATGTATGCAGCTCTTTATGCTCCTTCTTCCAGCTCATTTTATTCGTCAAGCGTATTATTTTATGATGAATGAACCGCGCCCTCTCTCGCACCCCTGTACACGTAACGCGCGAAATAAAAAAGGAAACTGATAACGGAATGAAATTTTAAAAGAGTAGATGGAAGAAGGAAAGCTTAAAATAAATGTACCGGTAGAATGGTAACATGTAATGTGTAGATAACTGTTTAATAGATAACACGAAATGATGCATTATAGGGTATGTATACCTGTTATCTTTGCGAGTATTGTTGTTGTTGTTGCTGCTGCTGCTGCTGCTGCTGCTGTTGCTCTGTTGCTGTTTGTGTTTACAAAACAGGGTGTTACTGATTGTCGCCAACATCAACGAAAATTTTCGTGCCATTTTCTCTTCTTTTTTTTTCTCTTTTCTTATCTGCGGCCGCGAGAATTTTGAAGGGCTCGTTTCGGCGATGCGAACGATCCTGCGTTCCCTTTTCGAGTCATTTAATTATGCAAACGTTGATAAGGGAAACGAGATTAGGATTTTTTATTCCAGCTATTGTGAAATCCTTATTAGTGGTTTTGCCGATTGACGAGGTCGAACACGATTGTCACTCCTTCAAATGCGTACACCTGTTTGGGGTACTACATGTAGTACTGCTATATTACTGCTACTTATTGGTTGACTTTTTTCGTCTCCCTCCCCTAAAGTTTTTCCTTCAAGAGTAGAAATGAATGCCTGAAAATTCCAGCCAAATCGATAGCATTCATCCGTACCGACTTTAGCCTAAAATTTGAAAAATACAAGTCCGAGCGTGCCCGTACGCGACGCGGTTGTCTTCGCCTGGCACTCCGCGTAACGCAGCGATGAGGCTACGCGCGCGACTCTGAAAAACTAAAATTGTAATTTCTCGCTACCAGAGCATTCGATTACCTTCAAAATCACTTGGAATTGACTCCGAAATGTCGCACTTTATCTACATAAATTTTATTGGTATTCGATGAATTGCTTTTTCATATTACAGCATTTTGAAATCATAGGGGCCGACTTCCCGTCTCTTGTGTGGGTGCGCTGCAGTGCACAATCCAAAATAACCCATGACACAATACCAGTACATAAGAAATGAGATACATAGACCCCCTCCATTTTTCGATATAAGTCCTTGAGCAGTCCTCTGTAGAAAATTATTTTTAGGAGTAGTCTAATTTTTATAATTCAGAAATTGTTTAAACATAAATGTCCGTAGCCATACACAGTGCACATAATGATTAATGAAGGAGACATAAAAATAGCAATAGCATTATTTTAAAGAAAACACATTTCTTCTCAGTGGATTTTTATTAATAAAAGTGTTTGCCAGCTCATCTAAATTCAACTCTGAAGTTACTTATATCTTTATGAGAAGAGAGAATTGCTAAATTATTCAAGCGTTTCTGCCCCATGGTAGACCGGTAAGTTTTCAAACGTCTAAGTGTACTGAATGTCTTTTCATCAGTGGCAGTTGTTATGGGCACACATGCAATGATTAATAATTTTGTCATTTCTGTAAACATTTGGTGCATATTTTCATTTTCCTTAAAATAATTGAACATCTCTAGAAAGCATTTAAAAAATACACCTCTTCTCTCTGTTACATCCAAAAACATATCATGGTGTAATTTCAGCTTATCAAAATCTTGAAAGTCATTCTTATAAAAAGTTTTTAGAGATGATTCTTATGAACTTCATTATTTGGTGCATTATCTGTAGAGCTGTATTTCTTGAGGACAAAATTTTCAACCATAACGCAATAAGTACTTCAAGTTTGCATTTTCAATCTCAAAATTATCTTGAAGTTTACTTTTACATGGTCTAAAATATCAAGGTACAATTTCCGAAAATATGTTTCAGAATCTAATTCAATAGCTGTTCTAGGGTTTATGCCAATTCTTGAGAAAATTTTCCTCTTGCGTGGTACATTTGGAGTGTTCACATCAAGACTTTTTGCAGCAGAAAGAACTCCTTCATATAATTCATTAAATTTATCGGTGTCCCTTAAAGAACTAGTACAATCTTTTGCCATTTCAATTACCTAACTTCATTGCGTTTGAAAAAAGCATCCCCTTTTTTTGGAGTGCTGCAGACACAATTTTGACACATTTGAATACTTTTATCAATATATTGAGGACAAAATAATTTTCAGGTTTCTTCAGAAATTCATAGAAACCAAAAGCTTTTGCCCCAATTTCATTATTTCCTTCTTGCCCGCAGATGGTTTAAAACTCATCGAAGTGGTGGAAGGGGACCCTTCATGATAAATGAGACACATATAATGTCTGCAATTTCTATAGGTGCACTTCCTTCCTTTCAAAATTGCGTGGGTGCGACCACGCACCCACAAAAGTCGGCGGTTATGTTTGAAATTAATTTTAGCCTGCCATTTAATAGGACAAGTGCTGATTTGAACATGTTCACTTTTATTGGACGAGCAGAATTCAGATTTGTAAGTGCTCTCGCCTCATACAAAACTTGTTTAGGAAACTGTGTAACGTTAATAGTACCGATTTGGCTGAAATTTTCAGGGGTTCATTTTAATACCCAAGGGAACAAATTTAGTAGGGGGAGGGGCGAGAAATTCGAACATTTCATGTTTTTGATACGAGTCAGTTGCACCTTAACGTGTACAGTAGACTCTCGATTATCCGAACTAACTGGGGAATGAGAAATTCGGTTAGTCGCGAAGTTTTTCAGATTTGTATTTTTTTGATTGTAATCATCCTGATATACCCCTCATCATTTCCCTATTCGTTTACTGCAGGTAAATAATGAGAAATGAGTGAAGATTCCCAATTTATTTGGCACGCATGTTCAGATAATCAAGAAAAATTCGGATAGTCGTGAAGTTCTGATAATTGAGAGTTTCGGATAATCGAGAGTCTACTGGTAAATTGGAGACCACTTGTCTGCACAGTGTCACTGTGTCCGAAATTGCGGTGGTGTGCCGGAAAACATGCTCATATTTCTTCAAAGTTTAACCAATTCCCGGGTAATTTGTTGTCTGCTCAGCCTCCTTCTCTGTCGGGGAAACTACAGGCCTCGAGATGCTCGATAGTTCGAAGGTAGATACAGACCCGGAGGGGGGGGGCAAATGTGGCAGTGTGCCTCAAGTTCCACGATGATAAGGGCACCGTTGAAAAACTACTTACCCTTGACTTTTGAAAAAAAAATTTCAACATGTTTAAGATGTTTTAGAATAAATGACGCATCCTTGACTTCCTTGAAAAATTTTTGTTTTTTCTGTATTAATTTTCAGATCCACTTCCTCTCCCCATTCGCTCAGTTCTACCAACATATCCTTCAGCAATAAAGCTTGTATCAGTCTTAGAAAAGTCTGGAAAAATTTTTGGAAAAAGTATGGAATCAGGGCCGCCTTCTCAGATTTATCTGCTCAGCCCCTCAAAAGCTTGACGTGGTTCTGGTAGAATTTGCTCAAGACGCTTTTCATGGGCCCGAACAAATAGCGCGTGTCATCGAAAAGCGGAAAGGTCTTGAATGCATATTATGGTACAAGGCACAACATATGTTTATTTGATTATTCATTTAAAACTACAGTTAGAACGTAATCAGGTACATTGTGTTGGTCAGTGCACTTTACTGTGCAATAAATGCATTTTATTTTCAGTCTACGACAAAAGATAATCCAACATGTGTAAATCAGCATTAATCCAAGAAACACCATAAATTACACAACCACGGCCTGAAAACCAAAGAGTGCAAATGAACAACATAAATTAATTCTTATCTTGGCGCTGTTAACTGCAATTAACGGTCAATTTGGAAATTCGTCAAAAATAGCCGAATCGAAATACCTTGGCACAACTGGCACTGATGACTTATAGTAACGTTCCTCCGTCCAGTTTATGGTAAGGGTCCGTAAGATCGCGCACCTAGTGGTTAGACCGCCATAACTTCCATGGTTTTTGAACCAAATGGGCTGATTGCCTGGCATGTTGTAGTCAAGACCCTTGGGCACAATATTTCAAAATTTCAACCATTTTGGTTCGCTACAGTCACCCCTGTGAATTTTTTCCCAAAGTGCTCAAAATTTGGTGGTCAAAAAAATGGTGCTGTAAGATCGCGCACCAATATTCCTAAGATCGCGCAATAGTTGGAAACTGCCAATTACTCAAGAAAATAAGCTATAATTATCCGAAATTAACTGAAATTGACGTCGAGACACAAAAGTCACATGTATATTGGATAACATTACGATCAACCCCGGCACAAGCCATGTGGGCCCATTTCCGGCAACTTTTATTCTGGCATTGAATACACCGCTCGGCTCGTTTTGAAAACGAATATTTTTCCACACATTACAGGCAGTACGGATCATCATCATCATCGTCTTCTTCCCCAGAACTTGATTCGGGAAGGCCCAGCTCCTCAGTCAGTAGATCGTTTTCGTTGGTTTTTTTTTCTTTTTCTGAAAACAAAGAAAAAAAAATTAGGTGGATAGGTAAATCTTGTTTAAAATGCCTTGCAATCAGTAGGTAATCATTTTGAAAATTACTTGATGATGCTTTTCGTTGAGGCCGACGATGTTTCACTGGCGGTGGTACCACCTCCTCTGGGTCATCTACCAATTTGGCAGCGAGTCGATCCTCCATTTCATCATCTAAATTAAAAAAAAAAATTAACTGAAAAAATCGTGTTTCAATTAGCCTGCGCATTTGCCAACTTGAAAATACCAACCTGATTCGTCTACTCGTCCATTTTTTTCGTTTCGAAGCTGGTTTTTTCTTAGTTTTCTACGACCCCGTCGGCAATCAACGTTTCCTGAAATTAAACCAAAAACATTGAAAATTTTACCAAAAAACAAAATTGTGCGAACTTATAGACTACTGACTTTTTTTTTCACTGGGTGTTTTCAGTAATCAATTTGATCGTAATCAAGGTATCGGACATACCATTCGAAAGAGCATAAAATTTGCTTTAAGATGATTGAAAGTACTTACCGTTAGCATTTTATAAAAAAGTTTATTGATATCCGGAAAACTTGAGAAAAATTACATATCGACCACGAAAACATTTGATACATAAATAACTTTTTCACATGGTTTGATAGGAATACAGATGTGCATTCTGTGATGGTTTTTCAACTGTGGCAATGTTACCTCCGCATCAGATTCGAAAAATAACAAGTAGTTTTCGAGAAATGACCACTGCGCGTTCTTACGGTTCGATAACATCGATAAAATCCCGTGAAAGAACAGGTTAATTAGTATAAATCAAGTAAACTCCCAAAATCGAATTTTTTGCTCACTACCTTTTCTCGATGCAGGTCACAAATTTTGCTTAACTGTCACTGATTGGGAGTTGAACCGCGCTCTAGGAGCGCTGCCGTCGACTGTAACATACAGGTGATTTTTTGAATAACCTGAAAAACACTGAGATCGCTTGCAATCTCTACAATGAAAAACGCTAGAACCAATTTTTTAAATTTATTTTTTTGCTAATTAGTAGTAGTCAATCCCCTTCGTCACCTCCGCACCACACATTTAGTCACCCTCACCTCACTACAGTTCAGGAGGATACTCGAAGGGAGCATAGTAGTATACTGTCACCAACTTGGATCTCCTAGTTCATGTGACTGTAGACGCGTTTCCAACCAATAATCAACAAGACTCACACGGTTTACCTGATAAGAGGTGATGCTAGAAGTAGCTTATAAAGCTATAACCATAATTTTGAACTCGAACATTCGTCATAAAAGGGTGTAAAAGTCATGCAACCATTTTTTTTCTTTGTAGTATACGAAATTTCAATCATCTTGAAACGGCACACTGATACATTTTTTGACAGAAAAAATAACCATAAGTAATAAGTGAATTAGTTTTAGGTGAGTATTCGCGAATGTGTGCAAAAGAGTCACTTGCAGGTGACTGCCATCGAAAACAACATAATTCTTCTCACTGATTGGTAGATTTGGACGAAAACAGGAGAACAGTTTTTTGTTTTTTTTTGGTTTATTACGGACTTTTGACCAAATTTCTATCACAAAATGGCATTCCAACCCCCCTTTTTTTTTTTTTTTTGTTCCATTGTAGTATACAAAAATACTTAAGAAGTTTAAGTTGGAAAAATTAAATTTCAACTTATTTGTGTAGGGTAATATTGTCTTTGGCACTACGGTACTCAATTAATATTTCCTTACCAGTTTCGCCCTGTTGAAATAAAAAAAACAAATGTTAGGTTCTTCTATCATATTATCTGGTCCGTTAGTAACTTTCCGCATCATGGAAATCCAAATTTTGATACGGGCGAATTTCAGCAAGGAGGAGGGACTGCAATAGATTTTCTACCAAAAATTAAGAAAAAGGGGGTAATGGGGGTTTACTCTTTTTCCGGGGGAGGGGTTTCCAAGGGACAGTGCCCCAATTTGAAACTCCCTGGTTACGACTGTCGGCAAGAAGTGGATTGTACATATTTAACAATAAATTATTCCTGTGTCTTGGCACTGTTAACATTCACCGGTGTCCGATTAAGACCATATAACTTTGCAGTTTGGCGGAAATGAATTATACATGTTTTGCAGTTACGAAAAATCCGATTTTTCAATTCTTGTGGATCTGTTTTCGATATTAGCGCTTTTGTCGGCAACTCAGAAACCTCGTAAGTCTTTCTGTTCTCTTAAAACTTCATAAGTATCCTACTTGAGTGTTTTTCTGTATCTGAGAAAATAAGAATGTTTCAACGTACCGAAACCTCGTGTATTCCACTCACAGTGTCCTGTTCGATTTTATTTTAGTTGGATAACTAAAATTAACAATGTTTCAGCGGCAATACTGTGAAAATGAAACCTCGAAAGTTGAAAGTATCCGTTATAATTACAAAACCTCGTAAGTCATTGCTGTTTAACAACGAATAAGTCGTAGATAATGTACTAAAAGTTACGTAAGTCGTGAAATCTGGAACCAAGACTACGTTAAGTCGTATCAGAAACTCGTAAGTCAAGGTTTCTCGAGCAATAACTCGTTAAATAATATCGCGAGCGTATATAATTTTTTTTTTTAATTTTGTAAAATAAGTATTAATGATGTCAAAAACGAACAGAATGAAATTGTTCAAAATGTTTTTGTATGTCTCCTGAAAAATTTCGATTTTATGTCTTACGAGGTTTGTGTCGCTAAATCTGTATCTCGTGGTGATTTTTTTTTTCTTGTTTAGGGAATGAACAAACTGAGGAACAAATTTTGACCTTTTCTTGTTTTTGGGACTTCAGTCTATGATTGTGATATCACTCCAGCAGGCACAATTTCTTGTGAAAAAGCTTCGAAGTTGCCAAACAAACTATTTTTTGGTGTTTTTCAGGCTCATTTCCAGACTGCTCGGTAATAGCAAAGCGGTGAAGAATTTGGAAGCATATTTCTGGGCCAATATATCGTATAGATTCAGAGTCTGATCTCTGAATTTCGATACAGATTTTCTTTCTTGCCGAAATAGCCTTTGAGCACAGAACAAGACATTTTTTCACTGATATCATTAGGAAAATAATGCGTTTCTAGGCCTATTTTTCATGTTGATTTCGAATTTGATATCAAAATTCTCTTTTACATTAACAGAACAGTGTTCCGGAATCAAAATATCGCCCTGATTTTGAATCTGGTTTTTAAATAATGATAAAAGCTTCTTTTATTCATGACAGTGATTCTTGTGAACTTTAAAATGTAATTTTCAAGGCATAAAAAAGCCCCCGTGAAAATTATGAGGTCAGATTCGGAATCAGCTTGAAAAATAGGTTTAAAGACACTGTAAATTTTTCTCATGACGGCAAAGTGAAAAATTGGCCATGTTTGCTTAGAGGTCATTTTAGCTTATCCAAATTAAAATCCCGGAATTTACACAAAAAATTGCTCTGAAACGTATTATCTTCTAACCCAAAATACTTACTTTATTTGGGGCTTCAATAGGGTAACCAGTTTCTGGAAAACCAGGAATAGTTAAGGAATGTGAACACTCGTGGAGAAGTCAGGGAAAAATTAGGGAAAAGTCAGGGAATTTTGAAGAAAATTCTATGATGTGAAGGTATTATACAATTTGCTATCTGTCAGATTCAATTGAACATTTCTTTTTAAAATAATTTGTTTGTTATGACAAAGTTGGAAAATGGACTGGGAAAATCAGGAAATTTTTTTGGGGGAAAACAGGCTACCGGTATTCAAAGGTTTTTTATATTCGTCTATAGCCCAAAATCTTTCAATCTCAAAATTAGAATATCTTTTCTCTCTTTGATAAACAATCGCTTCGGTCCTACAGTGTATCTAAATATATGTTCTCTCTTTTTCAATTCCTTATCTCAATCCATACGATAATTGGAGTTTTTAAACTCGAAACTTGGAATCGTACTCGGGGCGAAACTAGCTGGTTTTTTTTAGGGGGGGGACAACTGAAAATTTGCCGAATAAAATGAATTGAAAATGAATATTTTGCCGAGTGGCCAGTAAACTTTACGATTTGCCGAATTTTCCAACTGCACTGACGACCCTGGGGGGGTGTAACACTCCCACCCCCTTTGTTTCGCCCCTGATCGTACTTTTCAGAAGCGGTATGACATATAAAACCCACATTTATTCCGTGTACATGCGGTTGCATATTGGAATATCATCAGGTGGAAAAATGACAGCTAAAATTGACCTTTTCTTTGAATAGACGCCGACGGTATTGATCTCTCATTCTTACTATCGTCCTCTTTGTGACTTCTCTTACGTTCGCTTATGAGCCCGTGAAAATGTACTTCAAGTTAGAAAATTCATTTCCAAGGTAATGAATTTGGGCAGCAAACTGTGAGGAAATTAAAAACGAAAAAGCTGCCCGATCGAATGGAAACTAAAAGAGATTCAGCGTCTTAAAGATGAATATACGTGAACTTTGGTTGTACGGCCGG
Organism: Acanthococcus lagerstroemiae; assembly: GCA_031841125.1. Classification (NCBI taxonomy): domain Eukaryota; kingdom Metazoa; phylum Arthropoda; class Insecta; order Hemiptera; family Eriococcidae; genus Acanthococcus; species Acanthococcus lagerstroemiae. The sequence goes on along the minus strand of CM063108.1, from coordinate 32,220,768 downwards.
GGGGATGGTTATCCTCTGAAAAAGTTGATTTTAGTCACTCTAATGATAGATTTGAATGTATTTTCAAAATTTTCTTAGGGTAAGCGGACAGAAAGGAGGGCTAAGTTAATCTTAGTGTCTATTAGGTAATATTCCATTTTTAGGGTGTGCCAATTCACTTTTTCTTCTTCTGTTGTCCAGAGTGCTTTCGGCTGTTATGCCACTGATGATGACATAACAGCCGAAAGCGCTCTGGACTAAAGAAGAAAACGTGAATATGCACACCCTACAAATGGAATAAGTTGATTTTCTGAGGGCACTGAATCTCCCTTTCCCCGTAACGCCAGACTGGGTTGTAATCGTTCAGTTGAGGACCTGACTTCAAAAACGCGCTCAGTCCGAAAAATCGAAAATCGAGTTTTTAGCGCAATCTGGGGGAGGAAGTCAAAAGGCACCTTTCAGAGTTGGTTTCACGATTTTATCACGACTTAGAACCAGCTAAACCTTTCTTTCGTTCTTTTTTATAATACTGACTTACTTGCTTTTTCAAATTTTATGAATATAAGACTCTTACGACTGTAAGTCATACTTGCTTTTTCCTGTTCGGGGGGGGGGGTGTACAAGGATGTCTGAAGGATGGATGGGGGGAGGGGCATTGTTCACGTGTACCTCGTTCAGCGAATCGTTGGTTCTAAGCTGTATGTATCTTCCGATTTCCGACAGTTTCTAGGTCAAGATGTACGAATTTTGACCTTTCGCAAGTATGACATGGTCTGCCAGAACGAGCTAAGTCCACGACTTCCCCCACTTTACACTCCCGTAACTCGAAGACTATTCGCACGCCAACCTTCATACTTGGTGGTATGTATTAGCATTGACACCTCCTCTTCCCATTCCACACAATTGAATCAGTGTTACCACTTATCGTTCGCGAGTCAGAATGTTGTTTTTTTTTTCAATTTCCCAACATTTCGTGTTTTGGAAGTCAGGTCCTCAATTGGTATAAAATTATTAGAATTTGGCTTCATGTAAAAATAACTGTGTTTACAAAATTTCAAATTTTCCTGGGTGAAGGAAACAAATGAGACTTTAAGAGGGACGCTTAGCCTGGCGCCGATGAAGTTGAAAAATAAAATATCCAAATTCTAAGAAAAAAATTGTTAATGTTTGAGGAGAAGACCTCACCTTTTTTTGAAAACAGTGTCAGATCAATGGGACAAATGCAGATCCCCCGGTGAAATGGTCTAGTAACTTTTCTAGTGAAAGATATTTATCTTTGAAAGGGGAGGGAGCTGATATATACCGTCAGCTTTTGTATTTCAAAGAAGGTATTGAGCAAATTACCGAAACATGAATTGCTTAGGTCGCTGACTTTGAACGTTTCATCAGATTTCTTGTATCGCTCACGATAGGTGCCAAAATTTCGATTTTAGATTTGAAATCTTGGCCAAATTCAGATAGCTCAGAAAATCGAACAATATACCGAAAGGATTGGGTTCGCGAGTCATTAATCTAGAAAATCCGATCAGATTTCAATCCGGCTCTGGTTCTGGACCCAAAATTTGAAATTTCAGTGTGAGAGGGAGTAAATTGATTTACCTTAACAAACTGAACAGAATGTCGAAATAAAGGTCTGTCGAGCCGTTAATTTTGAATATATTTTTAAATTCATTTGTCTTCATTCTAGTTTCTGAAATCAAAATTTCAAACTTTGGGAAACTACCCCGACCGGGAACATCGAACAGTGATCGAAATAAGAATTTCTTGGGATCACTAAAAACATCCCATCAGATCTTGTATTAAAATCCACTTAGCGTCCAAAATTCAAACTTCATGTTCAAAATAATCTTTAGGTCGGAACTGAGATTGACTGAAAAATGTGAAGGAATCTTCGAAATCAACGACGCATAAATATCCTGTTCAGATAATTTGTGTGATTTTTCTAATTAAGTCACTTCTTCCCCCCTTTTTTTTTGAATCCTAAATTAGAGCTGGATCAAAACCTGACATTGAGAAATTTACTTTTCCGATTTGAGGTACCTTTTTTTAAGTATTGCATAAGTTCGTGCAAAAATTGCTGCTGAACTGAATTTCCCCGGCGACGTTTCGGCTTGCAGCTTTATCGAACTCTTTGTCGACGATGTTCAAAGTCTCCTTCGTTCTGCATCAGGTATAGCGACATCAGGATTATTTAGATCATCGATCAAGAAAAATAATCTTTCTTTTGCGGATACCTACGTACAAGAAATGATAAACGTACACTCGTAAAAATGCGATCGCATGTATACGATAAAAACAAACAATAAATAAAAAATAAAAAAAGGCGAAGGAACTTCCCAGTTTTATGTGATCGAATCAACCAACCGCGTGAACTGATATAAATTATTATTAAACGTTTAATTAACTATATATCGAAGGTCGATTACACCTTATCAATTGTTCGAAATGTGTATCAATTTTTAACGATGATTGTAATCTTGTCTCGGTTCTATGGCCTGTGCGCTTTATTTTTTCCGATTTTAATCGCTTTACGTATTTGTGAAAAATCTCTTTCAATTTTTCCTCTCTCCTCATCCCTTCGTCCAGTTGATCCTTTGTTCGTACTTATATTACGTTCATCAGTTTTTTTTTTCCAGTTTGATATTTGCATCTTTGCATATTTCAGTCAGTATTACCATAATCGTCGAGGGGTTCGGTAATCGGTTTTACATTCGGTTGAGGTTGAACATACGTAATTGTTATCAGAACGGAGAAGGCCAACAAACTAAAATTTCTCCTTAATATGGTTTGTTGCCGCCGTGTCGAGAAATTTGTATAAAGGAAACTATAATAGAGATAAATAAGCGATAAATGCGACTTATTTATCTGTACATAATTATGTAGTTTTCTGCATACTTAATTGACGTCAACAGTGTGATTCGAGTTTGGCTGGCCGATAAAACGCGATAACGAGGTAAGTGCTCTTAGCTCGGAGCATTAGCAGATTCCATAAATCGGTCTTCTTGTTTCTGTATGGATCATCGTGTCGTCGTGTCCGGTGTCCACAGTGGCACGGAACGCGGAGAGGAAAACCAGAATTACTAAAAGAGTTCATTAAAGTTACTCACGACAACAAGCAGGGGAGATTGGGACCATATAGACCACCGAGAGTATCAGTTTTTGTAGGTTACACTCGAAATAATCGTAGACCAGTACCCCCTCCACCTCTATAGACAGAAGTTTAAAAATGAAGATGTCTCATCTTTGCCATGTCTTCCCTGTTTTCTTTTGTAGTAAGTTGTAGTTTACAAAATCGGTAAAGGAGCCCGGAAAGAATTGAGGAGTTTCTCAACCCTCCCCCTCCCTCAGAAATGAATGTTAGGATTGACTCAGCATAAACGTTGAGCATTTCTGGACATCGCCATATCTACGTTTCCTGAGTGACGGCTTAGATGCGGAGTAGGGTGTTCCAAAATTTGGCGATTTTTGAGTGTATTGTTCCTAGTGGCTAAACGTGATCCTTTCAAACTAAAAACTCCAAGCCAAATTTTTTCTGAAATAGAACAATTTTGAAATGTCCCGTCGATGGAAGGGTAGTCTAGTTTGATATGGGATTCCTCGTAAGAAAATTTGCAAGTTTGCGTTAGAGTTTCCAAAAATATCGAGAATATTAGTTTTGCTATGAAAAATCGTTCTTATTAGTCTAAGGATGGAGTACCTAGCCGAAATTTTTGAGAAAAGGTTATTCGAAGGTTAATGGTCTTTATTAAATTCAGAGTAAAAAGTACATTTTTTAAAACTTCGAACAGTATAGACCACAGAAACCGAATAAAAGCTTGAGAACTATGTTTTTAAGATTATTTTGACTGTAACTCTTACCAACAATGGTTCACAAGGGGTAGAAACGTTAATATATTGAAATTATTCAACAAAATAGCAGGTATGTTGAATAATTTCAAAGTTTTTACTCCATACCCCTGTGAACTATTATTGTTGGTAGGGATCACAGTCAAAATAACAAGTGCAAATTCATCAGCGATTCCGAAACCTTTATTTACAGTAAATATATACTGGATAGTATTAGCTGTAATTTTTAGATTCTGTCCTCTTCGTGAAGCCTTCAAAATGGAGGTTTGGATCAAACATTTTATAAGTGGGTTTAGTGTTTCTTTAATGCGAGTAGACAAGTTCATGCTCTTATTCGGGTTCTGTTGTCAGCAATATTCACAGTTCACAAATTTATGTTTTTACTCCAAATTCAACAGAGGTCATTGACCTTCAAAACTTTTTCTCAAAATTCTCGATATGTTGTTCCCACCTATACTAATGATAACGATATTTTATGGTCGAACCAATTTTTTCAACCGAACTCGACGTTGTGGAAGCCTCAAAATAAAATTGTAGTTGTCTTTATGGGGAATCCTATGTTGAAGACCCTCACAACTGTTGATTTAAAATATTGTTGGCTGGTGGATTTTGAGACCGAAAGAAACGAGTTTGGCCTTTGGGAGCTAAACATTTCAAAAATCGCCACATATTGTGGATCACCCTAATGCGGAGGAATACATATTTTTGCAATAACTTTTTCTTTTTGTCCATTGAGGACCGGGAACTTTTTCAGACTCTTTCAGAATCTGACAAGACCTCTTGAGCCTCGTTAAGACTTTCTTAAAACTTTAGACCTATTTAGGATTTCTTGAAGAGACTCAACGAGTAAGAAGATCGCCTGGTTGAGTGTTGAAGACCTGCGAACAAACCTGGATGAATCTCAAAAATCTGAATGAAACAGAACAATCTCAAAAATTTTTTTGCCGTGAGACAATACAAGAATATTTGTATTTATCGTATTGTAAAGTTGGGAAATGTTTTCATATTATTGGAAATATTAACGACACGATACGAGAAATCCGGAGCTTCTAGTACTCGTATAATACAGAGGATGAATATTTTTCATACGAGTTTGCCCTCATTTAACATTTCTTTTTCAAATTAGTGTGTGATGATATGAGCTCTTACCTTCTTTTTGTAAGTAAATCCAAATTGAATGGGCTGCACGAGCGATTCGCATAGTTACCGAAATTTTCGCCAATTTCGGGGCAGCCTTTGTAGTTTCTAATGATATAATTACTAACTCAGTACCAACTAGATGGGACTTTTTGCTAAAGGATTGATATTCTTGCATTTAAAGTGTAATTTAGAGTTTTTTTCGAGTTCGTGTACGAGTTTGCCCAAAGTACTTTTGTGAAGGAAAAAAAAGACTCGTCCGCGATGTCCAGCAGGATGGCTGCATCGTACATACGCAACGCAGACCGAACCCGAAACACAGGTTCTTGAAATATGGATATGAAAAATACCAAGTTGACAAGAGAAACAAGAGTTTAGAAAATATGTTCGCCTAATTAGTATAACGCTCAGCAGTGGCTCAACTGATGAAGACTTCCTCGTGAAAACAGAGTCATCATCAGGTCGAAAGCATTTTGCCGAAACTGTCAACAGAGTGATAAAAAAAGGTACGGCGGTCGCAACCGACAAATATGACGAGTTAACGCGGTCGTATTTTTCGGCGATATCATCGAAAATCATTCTGAAAATTAAAATAGCGAAATTATTCAAGACGGAGAGAACCAGCACAGCTTCGTTCTTGTTCTCGACGAGTTCAAATACTCGCTGGTGTAGCACCACGTCTTTTAATGAGTCAACCAGTGCCATAATCCTCTCCGAAAATTCGAAAACTCGGCGACATTTTCGAAAACCGCCACCGGTTTCAGTTCAAGAAATTTACGTACTATTCTGCTTTTAAATACAGTCACTAGTTAGTAAAATTTATAATTCGAATCAATGCATGTCCGATTTGAAAAACGAGGCAGGAAAGATTTTATGAAGCTGATGAACTTCCGGTATCATATTTCGAGTTTATGTTTTCGCGCATAAAAATATATTTTAGGAATGCCCTTTTTGTGAATTTATTTAACGGTAACGGTAACATCAATGTCTCTTGTTGCCCGCCAATTGTGAAAGTCAGCTTTTTCCTAAGATAGAAAGCATATCAAATTTGAGATAAATATATCACTTCGAATGCGAGCATCGAAAGAATCGCCTCAGTTTTGTCTCCATCGCGCGGAAAATGAATTGCTGAGCTGCACGGTGACGATGAGTGGCGTAAAACTCATGCCCTGATGGTGTCAAAACAGTGGCGAATCATTCCCCAAAACTCGTTATTTTCTAACAGTCGAACCCCTTCTTGAATTTCTGGCTCTCAGTTGACATTGTAGTGGATAGGAAATGGGTAAACTGGTACCTACATCATCTACTTTGACTTTCTGGCGCATCAACTCGAATTCTCGATACTTCGACTCGATCTTTCAACCCCTTGATTCAGGCCTTCTAGAAACTCAACTGTACCTAGCTGTAGGACTCGTAAGACTAGTGGGTTCAGAATCTGATCTGTTAGGGCAAAAAGTACTCCGCTGCCCGAACAGAGCTACTCAACTCATGAAACTGATGGGCAATGTTTCATCATCATAAAATATAAGGAATGAGGAACACAGCATAGATGAGGAGTGGAAGAGGCACATGTTCTCAAGTTAGTTGTCATTCCATACGACTCCTTTAAATTCTGCATTAAAATTAATATGAGAATGTGTATTATATGTTCTTGTTCTACTTACTGCATTCTCTCCTGTTCTTTTCCTCACAGTAGTGGAGATACCCATCTTGCGCCCTCTTCATTCGTTCTAGTGGTCAAAACTACCATCTGAGAATATGTACTGAATCAGTTTGATTGGAAGTTTTGAATTATTCCCCCTATATGGCAATGTGCACATTACCTTGCTGGTTTTTCGGGATTTTTATGAGAAAAGCGTTTAATTCGGATCGCAACGAGGGCATTCAAAATCAGAAAACGAGGGCGAATAGGAAAAGCGCGTGTATTGGATGATCGACTGCAAAAGCAGATCTCGAGAGTGTTGGTGACTTCTGTGACGAAACTGTGACTGTACTGTGACAGAACTAATGTTCTGCCTGGCCGTTCGAGGAAAAAAAGACGATGAGTAAGAAGAAGAATCGCGTGTTGTAAAAGAGATCACGTACTGAAAATGCAGGTGTGCTGGAGACAAAAGACAAAAGACGTTTGTTAGATGTTTGCATCGTATTACACAGGAAATAGTCATGCAGGACGATTTTATACAAAATTGTACATCCGCGAGAGGGTCGCCGCAACCTATTAGTTTTATAAGTTGAGTAGGTCAGTTTGCTCTGTTAAGTGAATGAATTTTTCACTTAATGCGCGCTGATGACTGCAGTCCTTATTTTGAAAGTTGAGCAACCAGAAGACCTCAGTCGATGTGGCATTACGACCATTCTATTCATAATGACAGATGAATCGATATTTCATTTGATTTTATATTAGTCTTTTGTTGGCTTTCCTTGGCTATTATTGGTGATATTCGATTTTGTTTCTATCTTTCCTTGTTGTGTTTTCATTTTATTCTTCTTAGTTGAATGCCTTATTTAAGAGGCAGTGAGCAATTTTTTATTGCGCATTTTGTCATTTTTACCAAGAGTTTTGGCTTTTCTCCCTGTATATCTTATACCCACATGTTTCAGTTTCTTTCTGCACGTCTGGTCAGATTTTATTACACGAAAGTGGTGCCTAGTAATTACAGAAGTTGTACAACTCGGAAAAAGTTTGCCAGCTAGAAGAACAAAAGAACCGTTTTTGGAGTTCAGCTACGGCTACTACTAGTTGAAGAAAGATAATTTTTACATGTGTGCAGTGGTTCTCTCCCTACAGAGATGTTCCCAAAAGAGTGCTTTGTGGACTAAAAGTCCTCGACATATACCTGCGTTATGGCAGTTAAGGTGGCTACAAATATCTATTAGAAGGAAGAGACCACTTTCACTCTCGAAGAGAAGTTGCAAATCTGTGCTCGAATTAGTTAGAGAGAAAAAAACCGTGATTTGTGTATAAAGTTCAATGTATCATTCTCTATAATTTCGACCATCTACATATACAAATAAAATTAAGAGTCTTGCAGACCTACTGTATGGTGAATAGTCTTTATGAGGAAGATGTAAATTGTCTTATCGATTTAGAATGTGTAGATTGGAAAACGAATTTCTAGAAAAAAATCTCATCCTTCCTTTATTGTAAAGAAATAATACTTTTTTCTTCAGAAGTTGAGCAATGAGTACGTATATGTTAATTCAAGTGTTTAAAATATAAGTGCTTTATACACGTATAGAATTTTTTTTCTCGCCAGTAATGAGTTTCTCGGTACAACCGGGTGTAATGAGTATCTCGTTATACCCGGTCGTACTGATAATACGAGATTCCGGCTGTAGCGAGAAAAACTGTCAGTCCCTTGAATCTCGTTATAGCCGGCATCCCCTGTACTGGCGAATAAAATAAATTCCAAATGAAAATGGTGTTAATACAAATATGTTTTTCATTGGTACAGAAAAATTCTAAACTCAATATGTATTTTTCAAGATACGCTTGATACCTTGGTTTCTCCAAATGTTTCAATGGGTCCATGGAATTGGTTTTCATCGAAGTTACATGCAGGGTAATTGCACCTTTAACTGCCTAACTCGTGTCATACAATGATTCAGAATGACAATCAAGCTTGGCAAAAATCATTTCAGTTTTAAAGGAATGAAATTAAATACAGTCCACTATATTTCTTGCACACCCGAAGCATCTCTTTCTGAGGTCATCTCTTTTTGACTGGAGTATCTAATTCTGACCGCTGAAACCAATTATGACGTTTGGGTGTTGCCTGGGAATATTTTGAACTCGAGCATTCGCTCTTACCGCATACTTATGGCCCCAGTATTCTCTCGCTAAGTTACCCGAGCACGTTTAGATAACGAGGCGAGACATCCGAGACCCAAGCAGCCGCGTACACTCGCGATACATTCGCGAGAAAACTTCGTCGAAGCTGCTTTAGTCGTCCATTCAGGATTTGCTTTCCTTTGACATTCGCCATAAAAACCGACAAGAAGGCGAGCCCTCCGAATGCACAAGGTTACTACGAGTTGACGCAAGGCAAGGTGAGGGAACCCAGTACACTCGCGCTCGCTGTCCTCGCATTGTAAAGCAAGAGTGTACTCTGTTCCCCCGCCTTGCCTCATGTTAACTCGTAGTAACCTTGTGTGTTTAGAGGGCTCGCCTTCTTGTCGATTTTTATGGTGAATGTCAAAGGAAAGCAAATCCCGAATGGACGACTAAAGCAGCTTCGACGAAGTTTTCTCGCGAATGTATCGCGAGTGTACGCGGCTGCTTGGGTCTCAGGTGTCTCGCCTTGTTGTCTAAACGCGCTCGGGTAACTTAGCAAGAGTGTACTGGGGCCGTTAGAAATGAACTTGATTTTGGTTTTGTTTTGCACTCCGTGTATTAAATTAACCTGGAAAGAAACGACAAAGTGAAATAAGAATATGAAAATTTGTATTTTTTTCACGCTGTATTTAAGTTTATGTCTGAAGTGAGGACATATAGTTTCTGTAGTGTTGGAATCATAATTTGAATACTTGATGTGGCGATTCGGCTTGCCGATCGTTTTTGCCAAAGCAAGGGATGTATTGACCTTTCAAAATTCAACGAAATCTTTCTTTTCGCGCCGAACCGGTTTCAGCTACCTTTCTCGGTTTCAGCTACCTTTCTCGGCTTCTTTCTCGCGACCTGGTCTCCTGCACCCCTCGCTTAGAGGATTAAGAGCGTGACCTGCCTTTTGTTCACTCTCGCTCGCTCTCCCTAATGATCATTCCAAACGGCGAAATATAAATTGTGTGTATATAGTCGATGTTGTACAGTTGTTAGTGAATAAACCATCCTTGGGGTCGTTAGTCGCATCTTTTCACTAGCCCTTCACGCTAAACTTGAAATTGAAATTTTTAGTGCTTTTCTAATCGATAGCCCATTCCAGTCTGCGTTTATCTGCGGCTGTGAAATTAGTGCTGGGACGTGTCAGAGAGTACAGATCATTTCGTTTTTGAAACATTGTAATAAAGTTTGAGAAGGTTTTGTGTCCTTCAATTTTTTTGAATTGCGATTCATTGAGTTCAAATTTAATCAAAAAGATGAAAGATAGAGTCTGGTTGCTGCAAGAAGGGACATTGTTACATGGATATGTCGTCCAGGCGACCGCGTTAACGCGCATATTCACATTTCAATGCTTTCTCTAGTAGTTTATTCTTAGCGTCGCTCGGTATTCTCTATGTTGCTCAGATGAAACGTGATGGAACAAATGACCACGTCAAGAGGAATACGCAACCACATCACAATAGTAACTTTTTCTGGGGAACGTTTTTTTAGGAACGTTTTTGCGGAACGAATGTTTTCTGCGGAATTTTTCTCTTTTGCGTGGCGAGTTTTAGATATATCCATGTCAAAACTGAACTTGTTTGGCTTCGGTAGCTCTTGAGAATATTTTGTCATTCAGATCATGTCCGTTTGGAGAAACTTATTAGTCATATTTCATTTCGGTAGTCTTTAGCCTACTTTGATCAGATTTTGTCAGATCTGATGCTTGTTGATTCTATTAACTTGGTCATGTATTGGTAGGATTTAATCTTCTTTGAACACGTTTGATTTGAGTGAATTTCTGTAGCTCATGGCCATGTTGATGCGATTAGGTCATGTTGGATAATTTTGGTCAGACTTTGTATTTCCCCCCTCACTTTTGATACCTAATTTTTTGTTGTTTTGGATCGTGTTTTGATCATCTTGGATCCGTTTTAGTTACAAGGAAATATCCGTGTTCAGCTTTGATCAGATACAGTTGTTTTTGTTCAGACTGAATTTTTACCATTTTCGATAATTTTTGGTTTTCTTGAAGCCATGTCAGCCGTAATACCCCCGGTAAGCTTTGATAAGATTCGGTCGCACAGGCCAGTCACGTTCAATTTAAACGGTTTTTGGTCATTTTTCATTACTTTGGGTTGCTTTTTGGTCTGGTTATTTGGACCTTTATAACAGAGACTAAGACCAAGTCTAGAACCTCTAGACCCACTATTTTTTTTTTTTAATGGAACTGGAACCCCTCGCTCTTAAGAAAAACCAGAAGCTCAGGCCCGTAGCCGAGGAAAGGTTTGAAGTAGCGAGTCCCTGATCCTTCGTTCTGACTAATTATACGAATCCTTTCAATACATTTCAGAACCCCCTCCCCCAGAATCTTCCGCTTGCACATACTCATTATTTATTACACCAGTTCATCGTATGCGATACTATTGCAGCAGTTATCAGTTGTGTTAATCGGAGCTAAAATGCTAGTTAATTTCGATAACGTGCTCAATCAGTCGAAAGCGTAGATCGAATTAACGCGAATCGAGGTTCCTAAGCATAATTCTCAGAATCATTTACGCAGTTTCCACATTTCCACTGCTGTAATCAGATGAGTACCTAAGTATACCCGGATACTGTGCCGGTGTGTATAGCATTCGCACACGAATATCAATTCCCATTCGGCAATAATAATCAACTTGATCATAATTATTTAATGAGAAGTCCGAGCATACGCGATCAGGCCGATGCAGATACAGCATCGCTGAAATGAAATATATCTCATGTACGAGTTTACGCGGAATACACGAGTATATACACATTTATCTGGCCATCTTTACCGACATTTAAAGTGACTTTATTTGACTCGGTTATTTTCTTATTTCTTCTTTTTCCTCGAAATCTCGGCCTGAAATATATCGCGCTGTATTAATCGCGATCCTAATCGCATTAAGCAGTCACCTTCTTTATCAGCGAGCATGAGTCAATGCCTCTTGTAATAAATTAACGCGCGCCCGTCTCATCCCGTTAACCGTGAAACGTTTCAGTCTGGCGTTAATACATTCTTTCTCATGCTGCAGACGCACCCCAGAATGATGATGTACAGCTGTAAGATTCTCTTCTCTCCTCAGTAATATACGATTTAAGGAATGTTTAACAAACGATACGGTAATGAGAAAAAATATGGGGAGTCGCGAATGCGATAAGAAACGCGCCTCTGCCGTATAGTTTATGTGTACTTATCTAATTTTTTTCGCCTTCCCCTCGCTCGCCACCGTCTCTCCCTCAAAAAAAAAAAGTTGATTCGGCAACAGAAAAAGGAAATAAGCTCAAGGCAACAGTTTCGTATAATTTTTACCATCAAAAGATATATATTTTTTCGGAGGAGAGAGATTAAAAGTTCCATTTTTAAAAGTTTAATATTAATATATTTTGTTTTCCCGTCTTTGAAAGATAAGGGTCGGCGGAATTTTTTTCTCTCCTGATAACAGCGTAAATTATGACATTTTCAAGGGTGGACTGATTTCTCGCTCGGATTGAACGCGAAGGGATGAATGCACACTACCCAGTCACAGTCTCACTCATCTCTCGATTCGCTCGAGCTTTCCGAAATCTGCGACAAGCGACATTATCAAATGATATTTTCGCAATTTGTCGCATTCGCCTTTCATGCCAGTATTACAGACCGCGATCATATCGCTAGAAATTTTATTTAACAGCGACTAGCAAAAGCTAACAAGGTACTCAGTACTCTGTATAATGCATGGTACATATATTGCCCCTCGAAAGGAGTTGAATCGTCGCATAAATGTGTCCTCAGCCTCAACTCGACTCAGCTGGAACACGTGCTGGGTGAAAGTTGTATAATGCTACAGCAATGATGGTGGTTTAATTCCATAATTTTATCCTCTTGCCGGGTGTTCTGACTCGGAGCAATTCAGAATGAGATCTAGCAGGACAAAAATCACAACTGATGTAGGATCCGTGCCATTATGTTTTTTACCAGGCCTGTCTGAGGACCCTCAACAGTCTAAAATCGCATATTGCTCGTTTTACCGTCTGTAGGATAAGTATTTCACCCGCTCCAAATTGAAAATGCAATGCGTAGGGTAGATGATTTTAGGAATCAGATGAAATTATAAACAGTTTAAACGAGGAAACTTGAAAGAATTTCTGATTCTCCATTTTACATTAAGTTCATTACAGCTGCTAAACTGTATTAACCCAGTCTAAATAAGCAAAGTGAGTAATACCGAGAAAAATTTTAATTCAAAGCAGTGTCACTTGCACCTTCGGCTATGTATCTCTAATTAGAAAGAGGGTTGAAATTCCTTCAACACATTTTTGGCATGGATATGTCTAATGGCTCGCTGTGTGAAAGAGAAAAATTCCGCAGAAAAACGTTACCATTGTGATATAGTTGCGTATTCCTCTTTACATGGGCATTCATTCTATCACGTTTCGATTGGCCGTCACCGGAAATAGCGATGCCGAGAATGGACGACTAGAGAAGACACTGGAATATGGGTATGCGCATTAACGCTGTCGCCTGGATAGCATATCCATGTAATAGAGTCCTTCCATGCAGCGGTCGCGCGATCGGACTCTATCTTTCATTTTTGGGTCGGCAACGAGCATCTTGTGACCACTTTTTTGACATGGATAATACGTCTGTTGGCTGGCCCTCATCCTATTTCTGACCGGCACCAATTCCGACCGACACTGAACTTGATTCCAGTTCAGTTCACAGTTCAGTTCAGTTGTGCGTATTGTACAAAGTCAGTCAGTATGATTTTTAGCTCTTCATGTTCACAATAAATTCAGTTCAATGGTCTACATTTCCATGGAAATTGTTATAATTATTATTTTCATTTCTACCAACCATTCATTTTGACATTTTTTATCTTTACTTTGGCACACAACGGAAAAAAGCGTTTCATTGGAGCGGGATAAAAAAAAAAGATTATAATAATAAAACTACTGACTGACTGACTCAACACTTCATTCGTCTGCGAGTACCACACTCCTTGTATCAGCCTGTATTCCCTTGCGAGCATCACGTTCCTTGTACCAGCCTGCGAGTACTACGCTCTGCTAGTGCATCATCTTACAGACGAGTCTGCAACCACGGGACAGCATTTTCATGTCAGCTTTGCAGACTGCGCCCATATAAGAATGTCATCGTCCAGCAAATGTAGCGTTCAAAAAATGAGCGCGCCAAAAAATATGGAGCGCAACGTTCTTTGCGGAGCGTAGCGGTCAACGACATTCTCATGTCGGCGTAGTCCGCTAAGCAGACATGAAAATGCTCTCCCGTGGTTGCAGACTCGTCTGTAAGATGATGCACTGGAAGAGCGTAGTGCTCGCAGGCCTGTACAAGGAACGTGATGCTCGCAAGAGAATACAGGCTGATACAAGAAGTGTGGTACTCGCAGGCGAATGAAATGTTGAGTCAGTCAGTCATTTTTCATTATTTCTTTTCGAGAGTCAAGATGTGTGCTTTTTCTTGCCGACCCTCCTCGAGTAGCGAGGTTGCTTGTTTTGATTGGATTTGAATCAGTGAACCGTGATTTAAAAAAAAATTGGAGGACGCTGAACTTTCTCAAACTTGATTACAATGTTCCGAAGACAAAATTATCCATACCATCTTACAAATGACTTTCGAGTGTTTGTGCTCCACTTACTATTTTTTTTAGCATACCCACTTGACAAGGAGGTATTAGTTATTTTTAAAAAAGCGTTTATTGCTACAACTACTAATAACCTACAGTATTTTACAGTATCTAGTAGCATTTAGGGAAAGAACATGAGTATCAGTCGGGGTCTCTTGCGTCTTCTTGTTTTTTCGCAACTGTTTAGGAAGGTTTATCGCTTTCGCATTGGGATGCTGATGGAGTCTTTTCTCGTAGTTCAGTGAGAGTTCGTCCACGTGTTCCTTGAAAGTGTGAATCTTCAGGTCGTGGTGGAGGTCTTCGTTTCTATTGTATCAGTATGCGTTAGCGATGTTACGTATTATGGCGTTTTGGAGTGTCTGGAGGAGTCTGATGTTTGATCTGCGGGCAGGGGCCCATATTGAGGCAGCATAGGGCCAAATAGGTTTGATCATCGAAAGATAGATCTCTTCTATTTTCAAGTGGAAGTGGTGATGTTCTGCCGAGCAACCAGTGGCGTGCATTCCAGGTAAGCAAGGTAAGCGCCGCTTATCCAGAAAATTCCCGAGAAAATATGTTTTCATATACAATATCAACTTCAACTTGTAACAAATAAAAGATAATGAAACATGGGGCAAAACAGCGACTGTATTGACGCTTACGATCAAGTACACACAACATAATAAATTCATGGGAGATGTATACTGTTTGGCATTCGGCAATTCTCGTACATGTATATTTGTATGGGCCAGCAAGGTGTGCGTTGGATCTAACGCTTCTTTTCCATACTGCGCGCATTGCACGACTTACACTCCGCCACCGTGTTAATTACCAACACAAAAACACTAGCATGTTCAGCGCGATGAAACCTGTGCGTTTGGTTGTGTTTTGGAAGCGCTTCCGGCTCGGTTTGGCTAAACACAAATGTTGAAGTTGACAGTGAAACGTGATTATATTCTTCTACTAGTCAATGCGTTATTTGTTAACGCTCTGTGTTTTTTTTTGCCCACAAAATGCGTATTCGAAATTTTATTGGAAAACCGTTTTTGCGACTTACTCTTAATGAACAACTAGAAATTATTAATGGTGAGAAGCCTAAACCAGAATTACCATTTTTAAAAACTGAGCAAAAAGGGGTGGTTCGAGTTGTACTAGACACATCCATGTATCACAATATGAAAACATTTTGTGGTTATAACCGGTTGTGAGAATGGTGGAAAACTGTTTTGTTGGCCATACCTATTCAGGGACGTACCGACAGGGGGAGAGAATTTTTCACTCAGCAGTTGGGAAAATTTACAATTTCAATCAGGCGAGTTGGGAAAATCCAACAAGTCAAAGGTTTTTTTTTTTTTTTTTTTTGCTGTGATGTTTGAGAATTTTGAGTTGAGTCATTTGGAAAAACCCAACAAGTCTTAAAGGCTTTTTTTTGCTTTGATACTTGGTAATTCTGAGTTGAGTCAGTTGGGACTTTCACAACCCCCCTCCCCCCTAGAAAAACTCTTCTGTGGTGCGTCCATGTGTCTATTATTCGTCATAGAAAAGAATAAATGCATATAGAATGACCTTCCCTACACAGGGATACGACAGTTTGAATGATTTCATCAATGCCGTTTTGTAGTAGCATATTTCATACTTTTATTCTGATTTTTACTTCACCTCTACGCTTATCGTTTACCTCCTGTGGAAAATCACCGCATGCGACTGCGAGCACCCACCAGTACGATCGGAACTTTAATGAGGAGGCTTTTGCTTTGATTGCGAGATGAGTTTTCCATGTGAGGGCTGGGCCCAGATGTGCCCCGAGGTACTTGACTGTTCGTTTATATAGAATTATTGGGTTATTCAGCTCGATGAGAATTGGAGGATTCTTGCGCAGCTTGAAAATCATATGTGTGGATTTATCTGCGTTTTGAGTGCAATTTTCCAGTCCTGGGTCCACTTGACCACTTTGTGTAGGTGGGATTGTAGCGCTCTGTAGCTACGTTGAGATCTTTGTGACGAGAGAGTATACCAGTATCGTCTGCAGAGACAGTGTTAAAAACGTTCTTAGTAATTGGGAGGTCGGCTGTGTACAGGAGCAGTGGCGTAGCCAAAGGGGGGGGGATTAGGGGGATGAATCCCCCCTTGAGATGAGAATTTTTTAATATGCTGGCAGTATCACAATGAATGCGTGAAATGAAATTGAAATCCAGATACGTAACTGAAGTTGAAAAGCACAACATACTGATACATCAATGTAAAAACATACAGTTCATGTTAGGTGTACCCCTAGTCCCGGCCAAAATTTTGCTGATCCCCCTCCTTGGAAAAATCCTGGCTACGCCACTGTACAGGAGGTATAAAATAGGCCTCAGTACGCTACCCTGCGAAACGCCTGCTCTCACCGGGAGAGGTATTAGTTTACGCATGTTTCTCATAATCAGAATTTCGATTCCTCTGTTCAAAGCACTGAAGCAATAATGCTCTACTGATTCAAATCAGAATAACAATTTTGGGAATTTTGGCTTCCTTCGGGCGTATGAAATCGAATTCAATCTGCCTGGGGCGCCGGACTTCATTCACAAGTTCCAGATTTCTACAATTAGGAAACTACCAAACACTTTCGATACAATTTATAAGCAGATTAAACAGAAACAGATTATAACTAGGTACCGCACGAGCGTTATTTCATTCACGCTGCTGCTCGAAGACCTGTTGATCCCTCATTTTCTATTTTCCAACGCTTTGAATATTAATCTCGGCGGCGAGTCGGTCGAGAACTTTTCTTTTTCTCGTTCTGAATAGAATTTGCCATTTATAGGCTGTAGAGGCTGATTTCTATGTATGTACCCGCTCTCGTACTCGTTCATCGTTTATTTCGCCTTCGCTCGTCCGTTTAGCTGGGGTAGCGGCGGGGACGTATTTCCACACGTACGTAATAATCGGGACTTGGGAATATTTTTTGGTTAAAAAGGGGGAGGAAGTCGGAAAATCGTGCGCCGATTAAAAGCGTCGATAACCGAAAAGTCGAATAAGTTTTCAGAAATTGCGAGCTTTTGTAACTTCTCCTCTCCGGTGTCGCGCGCGCAAAACTTTATTATATTAACGAAAATGTGTAACTCTCATCTGGTTTTAACGCGACGAAATGAACCGTAAGAGATCTGAACTGAATACGCAATGAGAATAAACTTTTGCTCGCCGCATTTTTCGCCCTGCTCGCTCAATATCCTTTTCTAAAGCTTTCCTCGTCCGGATTTTTCGCCCTAACTGATACATATATATATTTTCGCGAAATTTAATAAGTTTTCGCGCCAGCGTGTACACTGTACCATGCACATGGCACCGGCGAGAAAGAGAGAGAATAACCGCTGAAAACAGGAAAACGAAACTCGAAAAGTGGAATGAAACGCGGATAAACTAATCGTATTACTTTTAACAGGTTGTTCGATTTCCGATGAGTTTTCTGGCTCGAGGTGGAATATCGAAAATACTGTACTCTGCGTGCCAGCACCCTTTCCCAATCAGGCTATGCTCGTGCTAATCGTGTATCTACCTTCACCGTATAACGAAGTCGCTAATTCGCTGAAGACGTAAGAAGGAAGGGAGACTGTAAGTGAGCCATTTTCTACAAACTCGAAATTTCAATACGATTAATCTCAACCGGAGTGCTTGTAACAGGATTGGTATGCGGGCTCGCCACAAAAGCTAAAACGTAAAATCAGTCTGATTTTCGGATGGAGATTATTATCGTTGAACTTGAGGAGGCCCAAGCGACGGATCAACGGGAAGGCATTAGAGGCGCACGCCTATGTCCGCGCGCTCACCTCACACTCCTCAAGTCAATGCGACAAGCGACAACACCCGATACTGCCGACAGTCGTCACTGGTCACTCACTTGCAGTGCTGCCAGGTGTACGGATTTGTCCGTATAATTACGGAATTTTCCGAGTTTGAGTAAGTCTGTACGGATTTGACTAAAAAGCGGATGAAAACGGATGAAAATGGAAAATTTAAGCCAAAAGCCAAAAATCAGCTCTTTAACATTGAGTTGAGTAGTCGAGTTAGAGTATTCGAGATTTTGAGTTCAAATTATAATGATTAAAGAATAGTTACTTTCTAATTTTCGCAACAAACTATAGGTAGTGCTATTATTAGGGTGTTAGTCACTTCAAAATTGGATAGTTATTTCTTATTTGCAAAGTTCTTAGTAATCGATGGTATAGTTCGCAGAGGCCGTATCTCCAAAAAGAGAAGTTTCGAAATTGTACATCAGTGAACTGGGTGTTATCAGTCACTCGGCCAACTTTTCCACTTTTCTGGAGTTTGTAGTATTATGCCATCAACTTCATTTGATAAAAAAATATTGAATAAGAATCCATAAAAAAGTAAAAAAAAACAATGGATGATGAATGTGCTACTTTTGTGCTCTTAAGAGTATGTGACTAGTTACAAAGATAATTAAATAACAGCCGACATTTGGAAAATTAACTAATTTGTGCACGTTTTCCTAATAAGGTCCTACTTTTGAGGCATTGAGTTAAGACCACCTGGTTACACTAGATGAAATTTCTGATCGATCGAGACCTCGTGGAGCCTTCTAAGTGCAAAATTTGCTGAGTTATTCGCATTTGAAATTGAAATTTCAAAAAACAAAGTTTTGAGGAAAACACGTTCGAAGTTTTTTTTATAAAAATGACATAAAGTTTCAACATTAGATATGAATAACTCAGCAAATTTTGCATTTTGAAGGCTTCACGAGGTCTCAATCGATCACAAATTTCATCTAGTATTACCTGGTGGTCTCAACTAAATACCTCAGAAGCGAATTAAGTATTCATTGATTTGTGGTAAAATCTATTCTTAATTTTAAAGAAATGTTACGAAATCATAGTTTTTATTCAACGCTTGGTACAAAATTACATTTTCTATAAGAAATCAACTTGGCGGCATTCGAAGGAACAGGGTTCACTCTGTCAGAAATGCTAGAAATTCCAAAATCGATATTTTTGACCACACTTTCGAAATATTGATATATCTCTCAAACTAATACCTTAAAAGTGGGACCTTCTAAGGAAAATGTTCACTTTTATTCGTAAAATTTCCTTTCAAATGATAGTAATGTCTTATAACTACAAAAAAAAAATAATAATAATAATAATAATAATTAAAAAAAAATAAAATGGAGATAGGACCTAAATGCAGTACACCATCGATGAGGATAAGATGTATAAGAGTTCACAGAACATAATCATGCAATATTGAAAAAAATTCCGTACGGACCGTACGCAGATGTCAAAAATACAAATTTTTGAGGAAACCACCATGCAGCACTGCTTACTTTTCATTACTTTTCACTCTTTCTTGTGTCTTGACTTACATCGAGGGTCCGCAAAATTTCCATCAGCCTATGTCCGTACGAAAGCCAAGTCCGTGACTGAGGAGGTCCCAATGTGGCTAGTTCAGATTAATCTGGGTGGGATGATATTGTTACCCAATTGTAAAAACCACATAATATTATGTAGATGATGAGTCATATACTCAGGTAGTTCTCTGCATACTTTTCGAAAGTTTTCAGACACTCGATCAAGTTCTGTCTATTCATCTGTATGACAAAGATTGTACTTAGTCCGGGCCAGGTCTCAAAATGTTTTGCCTGAAATGGGCCAAACCGGACTATGACAAAATTTTAGTCCAGGACGCAGTTATTATACGTATGCATTTGTGAGTAAACGTTGGGGATAGCCCTTTTAGGCAAACAAAGTGGAGCTTTATGTAATGGACGCGATGTTCATACACTATCATTAAACGTTATTTTTTGTTTATTTGTGTAGCGCCATGTCGCACTCAGGAAACTCACAGATAATTTGCGGTGTAAATATGTATATAACAAACAGGTTTAAATGTTCATATGTATTTCTCTTTATCACGCTTGACCGGTGTTTGATTTATACCGGGGATTCTCTGATGACATTTGTGTTAGCGTTAGATGTATGCCAAGCGTTTGCCAAAAACCTTTTATTATTATTATTATTACAGCATTTTTATTTATAAACTAGTATGATCTACTTAAATATTACTATTTGTAAACAGGGGAAAAGTCCCCCTCGGTACTGGAAGTAGAAACGCGTTTTCTCATCGTTGTGGACACTGTAGGCAAAGCAGAGTATGACTTTCTTGCCGTAGCATATATAGCAGTCGGTGCCACAGAAGACATTGTGAATATTGCGATGTGTTATTGATGCTGCAGAGACTGTGGTCAGTAATAGCTGAGACCCTGATGATTCTTGTTGTTGAAGCTGCAGAGGCAGTGCTCAGCCAGGAGAACGCTACAATTTTATTTTTTTTAAAGGCTAACAACTTCTACATCTAGTAGTAGAAATTGGTAACGTTAGACAAGGAGGGGCTAGTGCTATCATCTACGCTCACACGGCCCACAATCTGTGACTCCATTAGCGCTGCCATGGGCACTACTCATATGGTGCTATGTGCACTAATTGTGATGCTGATTAGAAGCGCTGCAGGCAGCATTTTGCTCGCGTTTCCCTGTATTCAGTACCGTACGCTTCTCTTTACGCTTACCTCTACTACAGCTCTCGATAAAGGACAATATTGTCTAGTGTACTTGCCACCTGATTGTAAGCCTTGAGCTGAAAGCACTCAGAAAAAGTTAGAAACTGAACCAGAAGTGAAGGTAAACAAGGAGTTCCTTGTATAGTCTGCTCGCCTTATCTAGCCAAAAAACATTTTTTTAAGGATCTTAATTCACTGTAAACAGTTGCCTTGTGTGACATGTCAGCGGGCACCTGTCTTGTCACAAATACGTGGCTAGCTAAGGCCTGAGGGACTGACGCGTGAGTCTGTATTTTGAGTGACGCTGTTGGCGAATCTGGATTCGCTTAGTAGTCCAGTTTCAAAAAATAAGGTCGATGGAAATGTTTACATTAGTTTAAAGACTTTCTTACAGAATATGCTGTCTACTGTATTATATTTGACTAGAAGAACTAACGAAGTTATTTTCTTAGTCTTAGTACTTTTTGGTAACTTTTTAGGTAAATAGTTTCGAAAAGGAGAGTCTAATATTTCGTTGTCTTACATAGACAGGGCTCAGCTCAGTGTTCCTCGTCCATTCGTGTCCTCCCTTATAGTTCATTTCACTTTTCTATTGCTTTTTCCACAGTAATTTCTGCGTACATTATTGAGGGAGTCCATACGGTGGCCCAGCTGTCATGTTGCTTGATGTTAAGCACTTTTCCCTATCTGTGTTTGCCTGTCTGCCGGGTGGGGGAGGGGGCGTTACAAAAAAATAATGTGAAGAGTATCTACGCTGCGTGTAAATACCAATATATGGATATGTCTTATGGCTACTAAACATGTTCCACACATTCCGTCAACGCCCAATAGGAACGAGTAAAATATTCCACAAGGAACGAATTCACGCTCACAACTGAGAACAATAGCAAACATCATGAAGCAGTGATTGCCATGATGACGTCATCATAGTAACATTCTTGGTATTAGTCGGTCATTCTCAGTAGCGGTGTTGGTTGCCCATTTTAATTGTTGGCCGGCATTCTCAGTATGAGTCGTCCGTTCTCAGTAGCATTCTCGGTGTTGGTCTTCCATTCTCGCTGTTGGTCGGCATTCTTGGTATTAGTTCTCTGTTCTTGGTAACGTTCTTGGTGTTAGTCGCCCATTCTCGTTGTTAGTCGGCATTCTTGGTATTAGTCGTCCATTATCAGTAACATTCTTGGTGTTAGTCGGCATTCTCGATGTCAGTTGGTCGCAATGTGATGTACAATTTAGGTTGATGGTCAGGGATAAGACATATCCGTGGTAATACAATAGTGATTTTGCCAGACTCGTAAGATTTCGTTCCCCAACCCTGACATGCTGTTTGCTGGCCTCACAAATTCGATCTAGCTGCGGGTCTGCTCCTACAAAATTATTTTGAAAGTGACCAGTTTAGTCGACCGAGCACGAGCAGTGAACAGTAATCACGTCATTTATTAAGCCTTGTTCCCACAGTGTATTAGCTTGATATAAGCCACACCTGAAGTTTGACAGACCTCACACCATTTGAACAGAAATGCGCGGGAGCTCTTGGAGAGGAGTGTATGACGCGAGCGGACTCGACCATTCCCGTAGTTTTTCGGTAAATCCTGAAAACATCAAAGGCGTGTGATTTGACGAATGACAAGCCTCATATGGCGCGAGACGCGTTCCAACGATTGGTTCCTTTCAATGATCTGTTGTTTTGGAGGTGGTTTCTGTTGAAGAGTATCTTGAGTATTTAAAATGGAGTGGTCCAATGAGATAATTATGGAATTCCTGGATTAATACGAGGGAGAACCGGCTATCTGGAACCCGGAAAATGCTGACCACAAGGATAGAAACAAGATCTATGATGCATGGAGGCGAATTCAGGAGAAAATCAGCGTCGACTGTTCATTAAGCCGAAGCTTCTTTGTTGGCTCGGCAATCTCGCGGCCCTGTTTCCCTGCAGCCTATATACATAATATGACATTGTACTGCCAACAAGCACATAAACTCTTAGTCAGCTATACATCGCGTTTATCTGTAAACCCGTCAAAAAGGCGGAGGCGAAAATCACGAAAAACAAAACCCGCGATTCGTTATCGTCGGTCTCATCTCAAATGGCACACAGAGCAAAAGGAGCACGAGTACATAGTCGACCTGCCGTCAAGAGTCGCAGCTCAGAAGCAGGAAAACTACATCATGGCGGAGTACCATACACTACACATCCGCGGTGCGGTGCCTGGTGATCTTAGCCAGAAATTTGATGCTGTTGAACAGGCCATTTCGCTGTTTGAAAATTAATCCTTCACTGCTGTATCGTGCCGCGCGTACAGCCTGTATCCGCTCAGCATCCGGAACTGTGTGCCTTGTCATATCTGAGCATCTCGCATTCGCGCGTGCATCGCGAGTCGCCACACCGGGACAACCGCGCAGCAACCCCGTTTATCTCGCTCTTACGCGTAATTATACCCACAGCGGATGAAAGTCAATCAGTCATCTACCCCTTTTTATTTCCTCTTTTTTTTTTTTTTTTTTTTTTTTTTTTGGAAAATAATGTAACGTGTACCTTTTGACGAGAACGTTTCCTTATCGCTGATTCACGAACGACTGATGTGCTCATCGTTGTCTGCGTGTGAAGAAAAGAGGAGATACTTCTGGACTGTAAAATTACCGTTTTTTGATGTCGTCCGCAGTTTCAGACCCTATTAAGGTCGCACCCGCCCACTAAGGGTTCAAATTCTGGAAAATTTCTCTACCTTATCCGCTGTTGGCCGCTCGACACCTCGTAAATCCGAAATTTCGACCCGTTCACCAGGCCGCGATTGTGTTCGCAGTAATTAAAATCTTATCGTGGGCCAGTTCTCGTCACCTCTTTCTTTTTTTTTTTTCTAGCACTAGTTATCACCGGGGCAAATCGAATTCCGTATATACTTATAATTGAGCGGGAACGTGTATCGATCTCCGCCCAGGATAGATACCTTTTCGTTCTCGCACTTGAAGCTCTCCCCCCTGGTCCCCGCAGGTCATTCCACGTTCAAATCGTTTACTCGTATGTACATTTGTGATTATCATTTGATTTTCTTATTACGTTCTTTTTTTCGTTCGCGTAATAATAACCGCTTTTATACGAGTCAATGATTGTGCACGCCCACGTGCTTTTTTCTACTCTGTGTTTACCTTGATGATGTCTTATCTTCACGAATTATTGCTTTAGTTATTTACCTACATGTCTATAACGCATATCTACTCGTTGCCGTCTCATATGGTACCGTATATACTCGACGTACCCCCGTCTTGTCCGTACCCGGGGTGTAACTATATATAAATCCCGGCATTAGTTTTATTTTATTTTATGATAGTTATCTTTGTTTAGCAAACAACTTGTCAGTTTGTTATGTATTACCTTCGTCGTATCTGGGAATCTCTATTTATCAGTGATTTTCTCTTCCCTTTCCATGCCTACATTATTCCGCGTACAATCGTGCGTTCCGTACTGAAATAAATTTTTTCGCCGTTAATAATTTGAAACTGTAATAAAAAATGGATGTTTCTGCGGCGAATTCAGTCAATCGGGCGCTGCCATTTAAAACTGGAAGAGCCGACCTACTCGACTAATTAATCGTTTTAATGAATACAAGCTGTTGTTCTAATTCGCACACTGAAGTCAAGCTATAATGGAGGTCTGTATCTGGTTGATAACTTTCAAGTGCTGGTGCAGAACTTACAATCTCCGCTGGCGGGGTCACAGAGGTTGCGAATTGCGACAATACGTTCGCACTCCCCGATCGATTACTGAGACACGAGAATGAGCATGTAGAGTGAAGTCATTCATTACTCGGGGTACCTACTGGGTAAGAGAAACAAGAAAAGTAAGAAACTGGTGAGAAATTTTGTGCGTAAGCGAGGAAGTTGAAAAAAGCAAGAAAATGGCAAATTTTGGAAGGCAGGGCGAAAAATTTTTGTGAAATAATGTACCTCAGAACGCATTGGTCAATATTTCTGTAATTTCCGTATTCGAACTCCGCTGGACGAAAAAGTGATGTTGCTCGTTATTACCATCTACTACAGCGCAGAGTGTCAGTTGATTTACTAATCTCCTGCTTTTAGTTTCATATTAAAATGAATTTGTTCTTTTTTACTAGACTACAAGGTGTGGCAATCAAGTTCCGGGAACTTTTCAATAAGCACAACAAATTTATTTTTCTATGGTGGAAAATTTCTCATCCACCCTCTCAATCTCTCCCCCTAATTTTAGGCACCGGTTCCCACGCTGCTTCCATCCCTGGAAGCACCCAGCATAATCTCTGAAGTGAACCCGTTAAGTACTGACGTCACAGCTTCCTTGACCTCCTCGACACTGCCGTGCGTTTCTTTCAGGTGTGATTTTATTTTCGGGAATAGAGAGAAGTCACATGAGACTAAATCTGGACTTTAGGGAGGGTGCAGTATTATAGGAATTTTTTTTTTGCTAAAAACGCGCAAATAACGAGTCAGGAATGAGCGTAGTGTCATGATAGACTGATCCACTCATTTTTGGGGAGTTCAGGCCTCTCTCGTGTAACATTTGCCGCATCCTTTCTTTGTTGATGTTCAACTCTTCAGACAACAAACGAATACTTAGCCGACGATCAACTGTTACCAGCGCGCGCAGACGTTCAAGACTCGAGTCAGTAGGCGAGGGAGCCGGTGCTCCTTCGCAAAACACGCCCCCTGTTGAATCACCTGGTCCATTCAAACGCGCGCGTTTCCCGTGTATGGTCCTGTGACGGGGCGTAAACTTATAAAATAGCGAATGTGGCAAAAAAATCACCTCTCAATAATATTATATAGTTTTAATTCGCGTCATTGTGATGCCCGAAATGGTCATTAGTTGAACGTTGAGGCGCCCAGTCACTACCTTGAGGTGCCCATTTTGGGCATCGCAAGGTTTTCACGTTATTTCAAGCTAAAGTCCGAGGTAGGGGGACAGGGTATCAGTTTTGGATGGGCACCTCTCAGTCCAATTTTATAGAGTTTAATACAGTTTAGTCCCAGGTGTTTTTAATCAGAGTGCGCCACTCAATACACTGTATATGTTATTAAGTATACGTTGATAATACGTTGAGGTGCCCAAAGAATTTATAATGAAAACTCGCTGAGGTGCCCGGTTTCCAGCAACGCCGCAAAGCTATGAGATACCTGTATAAGAATGCGTTACGCTGTGATGGCTGTAATTTTTTAAGGGTCGAATACGAGTAGCCGAGCCTATTGTAGTTTTTTTCCTTCTTCTCTTCTCAATTCCAGTTTGAAGTGTCAATAATCATGCAAGGTAAATTGTACCAGGTAGCTGACTGTTTGAAAGCCGTATTTGGCTCATAAAAAATTGTTTCTCTTTGTGTTTTGATCATAAGTTCCTATGTGGTGATTTTTTTTGTTTGACATTTGACTCATGAACATCGCTAGAGACGGGGGGCGGGTAATACTTGCTCCCTCAAATGTTTCTGTTTTTGTGTGAGTAGAAATGATTAAAATTACCCTCCCCCAAATTCAAATGACAACGTGAGTAAATATCATTGAAAAAAATTACTGCCCTGTTGCCTAAAAAAAAATCCACCGACGTCAACACTACTGAAAAAATTACCCTTTCAAAAATTTTCCAGCGACGTCTTTAATTCGACTTATTAATTAAATTTTTTAATTGAATTTACATTCATTTTAAAATTTAATAATTAATTTTTTCTGAGATATAAAATTGCATGAATATTCTGTAGGTAGGGTGTAGCAATTCACTTGTTTTCCCTTCTGTAGTCCAGAGCGCTTTCGGCTGTTACGCCGTCTTCAGTGGAATACCCTGAAAAAAGTGAATTGGCACACCCTACGTACAGAATATTACCAAGTTCACTCACACTACAAAATGGACATTAAATTGCATGAATGCCTGATCAAGTCTATCAGTAGCTCACCACACTATGTTCCAATAGCTGACCACATTTTTAAATTGCTAATTTTAGGTAATTAAGGAATAGGGCTGTGGCAAAATAAATTCATTTTGGACAAAAAAAGAGAAAAATTCTGTAAGTACATCCCTAAATTTCCAATTTCTTACGAATTGACCAACTGATATGACATTGCATAAGGGAAGAGAATTAAAAAAACCGTAAAGTAATTTCATTAATTTAAAATTGTTCCCATATATTTTCAGAACAGATGAACAAGAAACGATGTTGTTTCAAGAAACCAAAGGGACGATTTTTTCCCTCTCGACCAAAAATAAAATGTTTCTCTTTTTTTCCTCACTTTCATGACACTGAAGAGAGGGAAGGGCTGAGTTGTTTCTCCTACTGAAAGGACGTACCAAAGCTTGCGGAATGATTGACTGAGGACGGTTCTATTTGCTTCTAGGAAGGAACAAAAGTATCTTCTTCAGTTTCTAGCTTCGATCATTTGTTTAATTCACAAAATTTTGCTTTTGACGGGCGAGAAATCTGGATTCTGGTGTGTCTAGTATTTCAAATTAGCACCTATTTAGTTTTTTTGGCACTACCAAAATCAGAAAATTGACAGTTTTATCACAATTAGTCTTTGTTTCTCCACACCCCCCCCCCTTTAAAAAAACATTATAATTTCAAGTGTGTGATATTTTTGACTCTAAAATTGTACAGATGATTATCCATGGCAGAAAAAAAGTTTAAATTTGTTTAACTAATTTCAGATTTTCTTACTTTCGTTTTCATTAATATTTTTTTTACATTTTTTTTAAATAAATACATTTTTGAACGTGTTTACTGTTGCTTTTTGGAACTGCACAACAAATTTTTGGTACTGTCCAATATGGGTGGTACTGCCCTTTAGAATAAGCGTTGTTTCATGTTGAGTCAGTTTGGCTCATTTGACGTGTGTTATTTAGATTTTGGGGCTCGCACAGATTTCGATAAGATAAATAATCAAAATTAAAAAAAGGAAGCAGAAACTCACAAAAGAACAAAACTGTCTCAGATAAAAAGGACTGCTTCCTGTTTCTTTCTTTGAGGAGGAAAATGAAAATCGGCCTTTGCCTCATTTGATGGACAAGAATTTCACTCCTCTTTTTGAAGTATGGAAAATAACTTGTTCTACTTTTTGAACAACAAGAAAGCTAAAGGGACAATTTTTTGTCTCTAAACCTAAAATAAAATTTTCCTCTTCCTCACATCGTATATAGATTTTTGCCAAATTTAGGCACTGAATTTCAATACGGCAGAGCCGCATTGTGCCGCATTGAAATTTTCCCAATGCGGCGAAATTTCCTGAAGTAACACATAATTTACGCTCCTGCGTCGTGTGAGTACACTACCTGCAATTTTCAGAGGATTTCTCCGGGTTTTCCCCCAGATTTCACCAAAAATTTTATCACATCATGTTGTTCATGATACAAATCGCTCGTTTTCAGACGTTATTAAAAAAAAGTCGCCCTTGGAAAAAACACCAAATATAAACCAAACGCGTTATGAACTTCAAACTTGTACTATAACTATAGAAAGGTCCCCTCTTTCCAGACACATGTCTACCAACTTCGCAGATTTTTTGTTCGCAAGTTACAACAAAATTCCCAGAACTTAATTGCCACACCTTGTACGCTTACCCTGATAAAACAGAATTTTGTTCAGAAATTGCTATTTTCAATTTCAAAATTATGTTCAAAGTTTGCATGTTCATACTGATGTAGGGTTTGTAATAAATCATGTTTTTGTCCGCTGATAAGCTTTTTATTCGAATATGCGAATATGACAGTTTCAAGTGTTTACGAGTTGCATATCTGCCAGTTGATGTGATCGTGTGAATAGAGCATAATCGTTAGGGTAGTGTAAAAAGGTGCTATCGGCAATTTTTTCACAAAATGACTTTTTTGGTATCTTTGGATGGAGAATTTTATTATCTACTAGATACCACACAGTAAATGAGAAAATATTGCCTCAATTCAACAGGAAACTCGAAAAGCAAAAGTGGTTAAATACACTACAAACAAAATGTATCAATATGAAAAGGTTCTATCTGCAGAATGTTACAGGAAAAGATGGTAATTTGGTGATATACCTCTTTTCTAATTTCACTCTCAACCAGAGCCCTGGAATCTGCCCTTTCGAGCATTATTTCAGAGACGTCGAGCAGGCTGTTAGGGCTGTCTTAGCCCTCTTCTCGTCTTGCCGAAACATTGTTTTTAGGTCACCTTTGGTATCACTTAAGAGTCAGTGTCGGAAACTGTGCTCGAATTTTGTAATCGTGTCATCACTGCTAGTTTAGTCATTAAAATCGCAACAGATGTGCGATTTCTTTACAATTTAATCAGTGGATTTTATCTGTATTTTTGCATAAACAGCTTCATAACCCATAAGATTTATAGAAGCTGTACAGCTAATAGTCCATATTTATATAATACATTTCGTAATATCGTTACTAATGAAATTTTTTCTTTTTGCATTACAGGTGAGTTCGTTATGTTCAAAATATCCAAAGCATGTATCCTTGATGAAGTAAGTCGATTTGCTGACAAACATTTTTCTCCGTTATAGGAGCAAACTAGAAAATACAGCTCAGGCCCTAGTGGTCGTCCGTAAATTATAAAGTAAAAAGAAATACCTCCCTCTCCTTCGAAAAATCAGTAAAAGTAAAATCTAAGATAAGTGCCTCCTATAGAGACACGTAGTGTAACATTTCATATGCTTTCGTACCCCAATAAAAAAAATTTCCATGGAGATTTCTATTAACAACACGACTGCAGACTGTATAGTCGTGTAAGGCGCAGCAAGTGTCAACCACTGAATTCGTATCAGGAGAGCGTGTCGGGGGAGCGATACGGTTTTCGGTCAAGTATACCCCTGGTTGGAGGAAATAAATTTCCATGGAAATGTATAAACACAATTTTCGCTCAAGTATACTCAGTAGTATGATGTCATAGTAACAGGAGCCTTACGGGGGGCCGTTACGAGGGGCTGTTACGGGGAAGCGTTGCGAAAAATCATATGTACACACCAACCGACTGATAAAAATACTTCAGGTTGGCTATTCTACATTTAAAAATATTTGCTCTGTGTCTGTTTTCTGATGGTTCAAATTTGACCTCGGCTTAAGTTTTTTTTTTCTTAAGTGGCCTGAGTCCAAACCCACGGTTTTCCATAAAACAGTAAAAATAGCGTAGGCCACTGAATATAAACTTGAACGAAATTAGAAATAAGTGAAATTTACTTCGCTTGGATAACCAAACTGAAATATCAAAATAGGTATTTTTGGGCCACTGAGTTCGAAAATTCTATATCAGATTATTTGTCCAGCTTTGATTAGCGCACTAAATCCAAATTTCATTCGTAAATTGAGTAAAAGTGATTGTACTTGGAAAATCGAATAAAGAGGAGGAAGCAGTTTCGTCCCAAAATGCAAGAAACGTGCAGTTTGCGGACCAAGAAAAATTGGACGTAGTCTAGTTTGAGTCCCGAGGAAAACGGATTAAGTATAAAATTAAGAATCAGGGGAATAGAAGAGAACATAACGAATGTAAGATGTGCTAAAACTGTTCAAAATTTGTTTAAGACACTTTATAACTCCTTCAAACTTTGTAAAGATTCTTCAAGATTTTTCATAACTCCTTACGATCTGTATTTCTGGCCCAAGAATCAGTGGAACTTGGATATTTTTTAAGCGGTTTTGTTTTCAATTTTTCTTTTTGAGGAAAGTCAGTAACCCCAATTGCATTCCTTCGTTTGGGCTCTATATTACACATAGACACAACCGATTTACCATTTCGACTGCACAAAGGAATTTCAAAAATTGACCATACATAAAATGACTAATAATTTTGAAATCAGTTGAAGATTCGGATCTGCGTTCCAGTTTCGTCTAGTATCGCTTGAAAATAATTATTTATCATCTCTGATAAGTAATTCCATCATTTTTCTGTAAATATACCGATTTGGAAGTGCAAAATGTTAGAAAATTAAAATGTTTTTCTAATTATCTAATTACATTATTTTTCATTTTCCACTTCTTGTAATTGTACTCGCTTGTCTGCAAGTACAGTAGTATGTCTACATTTTTCAGGGGGACTTCTATTCGTCCAAATACGTCGAATTTTTCTTGGGTCGCAAACTGGACAACCTCTAATTTTTAACCCAAATTTATAGAACGGGATGCAAACTGGATTCTAAAGTATCAAAAAGGAGTTTTTTGGTCCCTATTCCGACAATCCCGTGATCTCACCACGGCCTCGACTCTGTCTCTATGATTCGAATTTCAGATACGAAATGAAGTCCGACTCGATTTGTGAATGGAAAAGGAATTTTTCAGGTAGCTTATTCTGGAAAATCTCGTATAATTTTTGGACCGTTCCTTTTTAAGGATCTCAGAATCCAAAATGAGCACTCTGGACTGATACTGGCTTTCTATGGTTTTGTTTTAGTCTTTGTGGGTAATGCTTAGTTTGGGTTTGGTCATATTTGATATTCATGTTTGATGCTTGTTGTCTTGTTTTGGTAGTTCAGCAGCCTCCAGATATGAAGTATTTTGCCGCTGGTTCTGGAATCTGCTTCTTATTCTGTATTTTCGAACTGAGAATCGAAAAAAACACGAATTTTGTGGCCTCTCCTAGTTTTATAAGTTTAGTACTGCTTTTAGCGTCTTACTACAACCCAAATAAACGTATCTTTGATTGTGTCTATACTCCTGCGATGTTCACGGGTTTGGACTCTTCGCACCCACTACCGAAGCACTTATCAGGTCGAAAATCAAATTGCGAACATGCTCTTGATGTACCTAGAGGTTTGAGTTCATAACTTCTTCTTCTCGGCGACGTGAGCGAGAACAGGAACAATTATGTCGCCGATAAGGATGCAGTGCCATGTGACATTTATCTTGTCACCGGTTCAGTAGGTATTGCTTGTAAAGATGAGTAGCTAAGCCCAATACCAGAGGCGTGTAGACCTGCAGACATCGTTGGAGCCAGTGCAGCCATTTATAAGCGAGGCGTAGATAAGAATAACGAGAGTGCACACGTTTATGTATACAGGTATATACACTAACGGTTTAGCTTCTTAACGACAGCATTAGAACTCGATCGGTTCCAGTACCAGTGGCATACGTTCAATGTAGATGTCAATAATCAGATCTGTGAAGACGAAGTGTATCGAGTTTCGATTAATATCGTATACCAGTTTTTTTCTCATTCTTTTTTTGTAACTTTATTTTCATTCCATCGAAATGCATTCTGAAATGTGAACAGAGAAAACGGAATTCATTCCGGTCCATGCGATCCATATCGGAACAGGTGATCAGGAGCGAGAAGTTGCTGTGGTCTGGTCGAATCCGTCGAAATATTTTCAGTAATTCTCGAGGATGATGTACATACAGGAAATACTGGCAACACAATAAACGTAAATTTTTCTAGATGGAGTCATAGGTGTTTACTTTTCAAACAAAAGGTACCATTTTTGATAGCTGGATGATGGAAATCATGAGTAGAATGTCGAAATTAAGATAAAGCGCCACTTATCACTCAGGTTTTTGGATGGTCATATCTCGAGCCCTAATTACTGGGGAGTTGATTTTAGAATCGATGGATACTTTCATCCTTCCTCTAGAACGTATGACAAGATGGTGCTCCTATAACCCCGTGTATTAATCCACAGGCATCCTACGAAGGGTTCAAAAACCAAAATTTGGCAACTGTTGTCAATTATTGGCTTGCAGAATTTTCCATTTTTAATCATATAGCATATATGATAGTGCATGCCATCGGGAATGAGTTTTACTTACACGAGCCGACATCAAACTCAAGTGCTATTTTCTATGAATTTTCTGAAAATAAGTTAGAACTTGCCAATTATTGGTCGAGCAATGTTTGGCACAATCTGAAAAAAACAAACAAAAAAAAAACTATCTGAAATGGACACAATGAAAAGAAGAAAGTGAAATTCAGTTTATTTGTTGTAATTAATGATAAGTCGGAATTTATTTTCTTCGTTGGACGTCATTTTATTCAGTAGACTGATAACAAGAGATAGAAAACATTCTCCAATCAAATCAAAATCAAAATCCCTTTATTGAAGCGATACAGTTATAACTTATTCTCATCGAGCCTGTAGTCGTTTCCATTCGAGTTTCTTTGACGCGATCCACTGAAAAATTTTGTGGTTTAAAAAGTTATTACATAATATCGTCCTTCCATCTAGGTAGCTAGCGCCCCTTATTCCTTTTCAAGTGTGCGAGGTACTAAAACGTCGTTTTGTGTGTTCATCTTTCATCCTTTAGCCTTGCTACGTGTCCCACCCATTGTGACCATGAAAATAATAACTTTTCGGTACAAGTTTAATGAAAGGAATTAATATGTGACTGAAAAGTGATTTGAAATTTTCTCAATTCGTTGTTTCATGTCACATGGGGGGTAATGGTTTCCGATTTTCAACATATTAATGGTAAGTCATTTTACGTGTCGATCGAGTAATGCATTTTAATACTCATTTAAGCCTCTCTGAGACACTCCCAAATTCATTTAAAACTGTAAGGTTTTCGTTTAGGATTCTCTGTTACTCGTTTTATATTTTTTATGATTCACCCATCTTTTATAGGAATCTTGAAAACTTGATCAAGACTTACAAAATGACTCCTCCATATTCAGGATAATATCGGAATCAAAAAAATAAAAATTAGTGACTTTCGTGCCTTTTCGGAACCAGTGCAATAGAATTTTTTCCCTATATCCACTAAAACATGTCAGGGCCGTACCTAGGATTTAAGTAGGGGGGGGGAGGTTGCGATTAAGATGAATGTTATTTCTTGGAGGAGTATAATCAGTCACAGATCCGCCTTCCCCTCCGTCTCAACCCATTGTTTTTTGGCTGGGGGGGGGTTGACCCTTTAACCCCCCCCCCCCCGTCGGTACAGCCCTGAAACATGTTATATTTTATGAACTTTCTGGGTTTCTGTGAAAATCTCATTATAATAAGTGACTGTTCCATGATTATCGAGACGTAATTGTGAATTTGTAAATAAACTGACATCAGGAACACTTTCTTTAGAAGAGTCAAGATACGTCGATTTTTTTCAAGCCTCGAGGGCAAACATTTACGAAAGTTTGGAGAAATGCTAATTTATCTAGTTACCCTTATGCCTGCAATCGGGAAACATTCCGAGATTTGTGATAGAGAGACAGCCAGACCGCAGAAACTGACTGACGGGCAGAAAACGATGGCACACGACAAGGAGGGTCATGAAGTTATAAAACGACCGAAGGACGATGTACCCTAGCGTAAATTACTTACTTTTCTATTCAGAAAAAACTCAGACGACATTTAATTCTCCGAGATTGAGACACTTTTACCACGATCGCCACTTTTCCCCACTACCTGGTGGCTGATGGTCCATCGACGTAAAGAAGAGGAAACGTGGAAAAACAATAATACGTTCAATGGCAAATGTACCGTGAATGCTTCAGTCGTCGAAAAAAAAAACCTTTCGAACGTCTCGCTATCGGAAGCAGGAGAGGGCGTTAAACTAGGGAGAAAAAAGCACGGAAGAAAAACACTCTAATGATACATCATTATATTTTTCCTATAAGTAATCTTAAGCTTTTCTTTAAGACGCTGATAAAAATATATAATAAATCATTGATAGCGCCCGGTACACCGGAGGCGGGGTGGCAAAAAAATGCTTAAAAAGCTGTAGGTAATGTTTTTACAGTTCTGAGCGGATATAAAAACTTCAATGAGAAGTAAAAAGAAGGCTATTAACGAATAAAAAAAATTGAGGGGTGCGATACCAGATTCGCGTTTTTTTCCCTTCTTCTTCTGTTCACCTTATCGTAAAAGGAAACCGTGTTATATTAGTTTACTACAGTGGCGCAGCTCGTTTTTAAATGTACTTTATCGGTTGACTGGTTGACTATGTGCGACACAACGTTTCAAATAACGTTTTCACTCAAAAATTTGGCAACTGCATGCAAATTTACGATAATGATAATAAATGGGACGTATATTCGCGATAATAGCGACTGATATAAGAAATTCTCACGCGCAGTTCGAGCCGCACGAGAGATACGAAGTTCAGCGACGATTTTGGTATGTACTGAGGAACGGCTTGACGACTTAAAGCCGTATCCTCGAATTATTGTGGTCAAAATGTTGTATAGGCTACAAACTCCTGAGCTGCCACCATCCTGGTGAACGCTGCCGTGGAGGTGTAGCTATCCAGATACGAGATCATATTCCCTACTTCGAAGCTGTGCGCATCCAAGAGGAATTCTACCAAGTACTTGGAATCACGGTACAATTCACTTTGCGGTCTATTACACTAGCGTCAATCTACTGTCCCCCAAGACTTCGACTTACTTTCAACGACTTCAATAATATATTTTCACAGCTTGGGGCGAGATTCATCCTCGGAGGCGATTTTGATGCCAAACATACCTTCTGGGGCTAGGCTCAACAACCTAAAAGGGCGTGAACTCCTCAAAGCCATCACTACAGCTAATCTGGAAGTTGCGACCTCTCGCAGGCCTACTTATTGGCCAACAGATCCGCATAAACTACCTGGACTGTTGGACTTCTACGTGCTCCGCGGTGTCCCGACAACACACATCTGGGCTGGGAACATCCTGGACTTATCATCTGACCAAGTCCCAGTGATGCTGTCAATCAGCTCTACAATTGTCGCCCGACCAGTTGAACAGATGCTGTACAACGAATCAACTGATTGGGACCTGTTTCGAACAATGGTTAACTCACAACTTCAAATCTCTCGATCATCGATTCCCTGATGGAGACTTTCACCGCACTTCTCCAAACAGCAGCGAAAGATGCCACACCGCACCTGTCTTCTAGGGTGCGAATTGTTGACTTTCCAAAAGAAGAACGAAATATAATCCTTTCCAAGCGCAAGACTCGCATAACGTGACACCGCACCAGAAACCCTGCTGACAAAACCATTCTCAATAAGCTTACTCGTGACCTCACACGTCGACTCAGTGAATTCAAAAACAAAAAAATTTACAGTTATGTTGCCCACCTGGACTGTACGGCGAAGTTCGACTATACCCCGTGGAAGGCATGTCGTTGAATTCGGTCTCCGCAGGTACAGATTCTTCCTCTGAGGACAGTATCGGGCGCTTGGGCACGAAGCGACGAGGAAATTGTTGAGACATTTGCTGACCATCTGAGGGCCACATTTGTCCCAAATGATATGCTAACTCAGATCCACTGCAATCCTGTATCAGCGGAAGGAGCGGCACCAATGGGTAGCTTTAGTCCTAAGGAAGTAGCAGCAGAAATCCAACAGTATGCAAAGAAGAAAAAAGCCCCGGGTAGCGATTTATTTACAAGTCAACTACTGCGAGAACTCTCATACAAGGTTCTACTGCAGCTGACAACTATTTGTAATGCAGTACTGGAAATTTGGTATTTTCCAGTGGCATGGAAGAAGGCCAACGTAATCATGATTTGCAAGACTGACAAACGAAAGGACATCCCATCCTCATATAGGCTAATTTCACTGCTGCCTGTGCTGGGTAAACTTTTTTTTGGAAAGCTTCTTATACAAAAACTGGAGCCAATACTAGAAGAAAACTCCCTAATACTATCCTTCCAGTTTGGATTTCGACGGAAGCATTTAACGATTGATCAGGCGCTAGCTGTGCTGCAGAAAGCCAGGGCTGCCCTCGAAGAGCGCAAATACTGCTGTGCGGTATTTTTGGATGTTGCGCAGGCATTCGACCGGCTTGGCATGAGGGCGTCCTCCAAAAACTGCAGGCAGTACTTCCACTTTCTTATAGCCAGTTACTGCAATCGTATACTTGGCGGATAGAAAATCCAGAGTCCAATGTGGAGCTGCCCAGTCACTATGGAAACCGGTCCAGGCAGGCGGCCCGCAGGGCAGCGTGCTGGGTCCCATTATATATGTTTTATATACAGCTGATATTACAGTTTCTCCAGCTGTATCCAATCTGGTGTTTGCTAATGATATAGGTCTTTTGTCGACATCACACAATCTAGAAACAGCTACTCAAGCAGTCCAGACCCACCTGGACCGCATCTTCGAGTGATCAGAACGCTGGAAAATACGAGTCAATCCAGCCAAATCAGCGCATATCAACTTCACTATGCGCCATTCAGTCGACCTCCCCATCTTTGCTCGTGGAGACAGAATCCCCTGAAAATGGGAAGTTAAATACTTGGGACTCCGCTTCGATCGCCAACTCACTTGGTCCGCCCACATTCGAGCCAAATGCGACCAACTCAGGACGAGAACAAAATCCTTTTACTGGCTATTCGGTCCACGCTCTCCAGGCTTCTCTATCTCTCGGTATTAAAGCCTATCTGGTTACATGGTCTCTAGTTATGGTGCCGGGCTAGTGCCTCCAACATCCAGAAAGTCCTGCAACGTCAAAACGTAATCCATGCGAACAATTTCAAATGCTCATCGCTACACTAGAAATAATGACCTGCATCGAGACCTCCAAGTATCCACAGTTGCAGACGAAGTGTCTCGTTTCATCGACAAATACGAGGACCGGCTCCATTCCCATATCAATGACAACTCAACTAGCACTCGGCGGTTAAAATGGCCGCGATACCAATTTAAAA
The DNA here is from genome assembly GCA_031841125.1 of Acanthococcus lagerstroemiae. NCBI lineage: Eukaryota > Metazoa > Arthropoda > Insecta > Hemiptera > Eriococcidae > Acanthococcus > Acanthococcus lagerstroemiae. The sequence continues at coordinate 32,183,278 of CM063108.1, read as the reverse complement.
AAATTATTTCTACTCGTTCAACCTCACTACTCTCTTGTTGTTTTTGTAGTAATTGCCCACTATCTTTCACAAATAGTTACATGTATTACTTGATACTTTATTTTGTAGTGGCGTGGTGGGACGTATATGGCGATGCACGCATGCCAAAGTGGCCCCTAAGACACCGCACCCCCAGCATCGGAAACTGCCCTTTCGGGCATCGCATCAGTGCTGAGGGGAGTTCTATCTTGTAGTAGTGGTAATAATAAAACGATTAAAAAAAGTTGTATAGACGCTTCGGCGTTATCTTCTTTTCTAATTTGCTCTCAATCCGAGCCCTGGCTGTCGTAGCCCTCGTCGAAAACCGACCTAGGTCGAAATCTGGCGAGTTGCTACGTGGGCTCGCACCCAGGACTTCCGGATTCCGAGACCAAAGTGCTATCCACTCGGTCAGCCAAACTCCCCGCTTCGACATCATACAAGGAATAATAATTTTTTGGTAGGCTATCTGTCCTGCACCTGTCGTCGTCTGTTAAAGGACGGCTATTTTGTAAAAGTCTCGTGAGCCTGTGTTTAACGAGGAGACCTACTTGAAACCTTTTTATATTCTGGTCGATAAGCTGACCTTCACACTTGTCTTTCTTCCCTTTCAAAAATGATTTCAAGGAACCAAAATCATACAGATAAACTAGTCTCTAATTTTCCAGTCTGGAGCCGACTGTCTTCCAGCAGTTAGCTGTTTGTTCGATGTACATATTATACTTTTACCCGGTCCCAGATTTTCTCCCGATGGCCCTGTTTAATAGAGAGACGGAACGAGACAAGAAAGAGAGAAATTCACTCTCCTGAGTGTGAAAAAAAGACTGATCACAGAACGAAGGTCGTGAGTAGGTTGTGAGTACAACATGCGTTGTACTTCAATCAGATTTTGTTCTGGAAAACAATATAGATTGTAGAAATACCCTAACGCATTATAAATACTGTTTTTTATATTGACATCACAAATTTGTTGAACTGCTTCGGAACCAGTTGTAGTGAAACCAGCAAATCTGTACAGCCTTGAAGTACCCGGAGCTGTGGTTCGACAGGAAATTGCTGTTCCGAGAGCACTTCAGGCGAGTAGCTGAGAAGGCGGATCGAGTAGCCGTTTAGCTGTCCTATCTAATGTCGAACCTAGGAGGACCGAGGGAAAAAAAAGGAAGATGTAGGCGATTATCACCTACTAGGTCTTTTTTTACGGGGCGTCAGTATTTGTCAACGCCATCAAGATTTTCTGCAAAAGAGCGGGGAGATGGAGAAGATTGGGTACTTCAACACGTACTTGCATCGGATGGCGACAGCGCCGAACCTCGAGTGCACGCATTGTGATCGAGGGGCGGAAGACAACCTATTCCATGTGAGGCCTGGGAGCAGAAGAGGCACGGGACGGCAACAGTGATCGCTCCCCGGCAACACGAGCGATAGCGACGGCGTGATCAGCCGTTTTGTTCCAGACATCTTGGTTTGGAAATGTTAGAAAGTGGAAGCGGATGGAATTGGGTATCGGATTTTGTCTCTTATCATCATGAAGAAGATATAGACAGAGTGGTCAAGGCAGAGGGCCGACAGACAAAGCTCGGCCCATACCGGACACAGCGACTTTGTACCATTCTAGAGCTGCTGCGGATTCCCCGGCACCACCTTCCTGCGTCGCCCGACGTACTAAGAAGAGGAGGTGAGGGGTGAAGGAAGGAAGCGGCAGCGCGTCCGTCTGTGGTGCCCTGAAATTCCAGGTTAATGCTGGGTGAGCGTTGCCTCGTTCAGTACTGTGTCCTGTCGTGGCCTTGGCAGGACAACGCGAATCCGAGGGGAAGAGGCGAGATGGGGGCTTGGGCCAGCCTCAATGCATCCCTATGGTCCTTGATGGGATACTCGAAAGGGTAGTTTCCGGGGCCAGGGGCGCGGTGTTTGAGGAGCCCCTTTGGCATGCGTGCACCGCCATAAGCTCCACCTAGTGAGCATATCTACAGCAGAGACCACCGAAACTGCAAGAGGAGGAAGGATCATGAGATGAAAAAGCCGCCGCTTGACTATCGCGATTCTACATGGTCAATAATTTCAGGTAGGTATTGGCTGGTCTCGTTCTAGTAGTTGCTTCAATTCTTCTTCTGATCCAGCACACAATATAGCGTCGTCCGCGAAGCGGAGATTGCTGATCGTATAACCTCCTATCCGTACTCCTCCAGCCCACCCGTCTAAACTCCTCCTCATGATGTATTCTCCGTATATGTTGAAGAGTACAGGTGATAAAATGCACCCTTATCCTCCTCCCTTTATGGCTGGAACTGAGATGAATGCGTGTCGTGGAGTCGTACCGTTGCTCTACTGTCCGCATACAAATTGTGTATCAGTGTAATCAGATGTTCCGGCACCCCCATTCCAGCCAGGACTTGCCACAATTGTCTCCTCCATTTGATGTAGTCAAAGGCTTTGTTGTAATCTAGAAAACGTAGTACTAGCGGAACGTTAAATTTTCTGAATTTTTCTATGAGCTGCCGCGCGTTTAATATTTGTTCTCTGGTGCCTCTGCGCCGCACGAACCCAGCCGTTCGTTTGGTATTTGGTGATCAAGGTAATTACGTAGACGTCCGTGTATAACGTGGAGCATCATATTGCTCGCGTGTGGTGTAAGCGAAATAGTCCGATAGTTCCTGCAGTCTTTCCTGTTGCCCTTTTGCAGTGTAATAAAAACTGATTCCATCCAGTTTCCTGGCCCTACATCACCATTCCATAAGTTGTTACAGACTTGTAACATTATATCGACACCTGTGTCGCCAGCTGCTTTCAATATCTCTGCTGTGACACCATCCACACCAGGTGCTCAGTTATTTCTGAGCTTTTGGTTTGCTTTCTGTATCTCTACTCGTGGTATGGGAGGCTGTTTGTTGGAATCTGCACTCTGTTCGGTTTGACGTATGTGCTGTGATACAGCCGTTCGCAGTATTGCTTCCATCTTTCCGCTATTGGTTCTCGGTCTGTTAGGAGATTGGAGTTTTCATTTTCGATCGCCCACGTTTTTGGTTTACAGAATCCGGTTATTCTCTTGATCTCCCGGAACATTGACGCCGTCTCATTTGGCTCGTAGTGTCGCTCAACCTGTTTACAGATATCCTCAAGATGTGCAGCCTTGTCTTTCCGGGCGGTTCCGAGTTGAGTCCCAAAACGTCATTTTTAGCCGAATTGAGTCCCGAAGCAGCGGAGATAAGAATAAGAAATGTCCGAATTGAGTCCCGTACTGGCGGGGTAGGGTATGCTTAAAGGACGGGTAAAATCGTTCGTAGTAGTCGCACAAATTTTGCGACGAGGCGTAATCTCGAATTTCTGAGCTCGTGTTCAACAGTCTACATAGATTGAACTCTTCGAAGTGTTTCAACTTTGTTTGCACAGCTTTTCACCATACATGGGTTCAAATACAATACGTACGTCCCTCTTGTATTTTCTCATCTTCTGAGGAAAACAGTTGGTGCCTACGAAATAGTTCTCCGAAATGTTGTGAATGAGATCACTGACCTTGGCTCATCTTGGAACTTTCAGAATTTCTCTCTGATTTCGAGAAAGCCATCCACAGTACAGCGCGCAACGTATGGCCGGCTATTTCTTCGAAAAGGTGTCGCCTCCATCTGGGCAAAGCTGGTGGCGTCGAATCCAGAACCTGTCCTTGCCGGACGAATATAAAGACGTTGACAGCGAAAGAGGGCAGTTCTTGAAACTTTTCTTCGGTCTACCATTTCTACATGCTGCCGATGTTGAAGAATCTTGGTAGACCTAATGCCATTTCTTCCTGACGATTAGAGGGTGCAAAAATTTAGCGACTACGTGCTCGACTATTACGTCTTTCCGACTATCAGTTTTCCCTCGCTATGTGGGCAGAATATTCCTTGGCCATCACTCGAACAACGAATGTGTGTGAGTCTTTCACTCCGATTTAAACAGTTTATTCTACGTGGCGCATCCTATTATTTATGTCCTTATAGAAACGTTACTAGACGTTCAGTGCGATACTGGTGCGAAAATAAGCCATATTCGAGATCTGACAAAACGTTCCGTGGCACTGAAAAAAGAAGCGACTGTTGCCACCCTAATGACTCGACGCGACTGAGGCAAGTTATCCCGAATGAATGAGAATCAGTCGCGAACCCGGGACTCAACTCGGATGTGTATCTCCGCTACTTCGGGACTCAATTCGGATACTGATAACAGGTACCTCCGCGCATGGGACTCAATTCGGTTACGGCCGTCTTTCCTGCACTCTATTTGGACTAGTTCTGTTAGTCTTCGATATTCTGCAGCCTTTTGTCGTCCCTAGATTTTCAGGCGCCCTTTTTCCTCGATTATATTGATAGTTTCTTGTGAAAGCTAGTTAGCTTTGTGTCGCCTCTTCTTTCGCTCCTGCATTATTTCTTGTGCCGTCGCCCACATTGCCTCTTACATGTTTTGCCGACTTCTTGTGACATCTTCGTCACTCACTGATTTTTGCAGTCTACTCTGGATACGTGTCTGAAATTTCGAAATTTCTTCTTTTCCTACTAGACGATTTGGCCTGTCCTGCTTTCTAATTACTTTCGCCAACCTTAGTTGTAACTCCACACCAAACTAGGGATAGTAACTACGCTCGTCCTTCCAGTGTTTCTCTATGGCTGCGAAATTGGGACAATCAAGGCAGACGACCGTAAAAGAACTGACGCCTTTGAAACGTAGGTGTATCGTAGAATGTTGCGGATACCTTGGACATCCAAAAACATAAACGCGTCGATACTCAGAGCGTTGAATATCCATCAGCGCCTTTCGTCCATTTGCTGCAGTCGGATCCTCAAATTTTTTGAACATATAACGAGGAGACCGGGTGAAAACTTGGAGAAAATAGTAGTTCAAGGCGAAGTGGAGGGGAAGAGATCCAGAGGAAGATAGCCAAAGAGATGGATCGATCAACTGGAGGAAGTTTCCAACCGTGGGCTGCCGCGATTGATCCGATAGGCGGAGGACAGGCATTCATGGAGGACAATGGTGGAGGAAGTCACTAGCGGGTCACCTAGCGCTCAGTAATGAGCGAGGACTACTGATGATGATGATTGATTGGTCTGCTGTTGGCCAATCGGGCAATTTTGAGCCATGCTCTGGTGCCTGTTCCCATACAACGGCGCTCGATTAGGAATCGTTAGGTGTGTTCTCCAAATCCGTCGAAAATCGGGGCAGATTGGTTTAATAAACTCCTGAAGAATTTTCCGATAGGTTGAGTCAAGTCAACGGGGCCGATGTAACGGCTCAAGAGAAGGGAGTTGCGAGGGAAATATATGGTATGTAGGACACGAAAATGGAAAGTTGGTCCGGTGCTGGGGCAGCTTCTCAACTCCCAATCCGCCCTTGATCCGAAATAACGACAAGTGACCGAGTACGCCGGCGGTGCTAATTCTTTACTCGCAAGTCACGCGTCGCGTCGCCGCCGCCCGACCTCTCGGATTCGTAACGACGTAATAATTTCGTCGATAACCGCCCGGCCCCGGCCGCGGCCCAATGATGCCGCGGGCGGGCGAAGGTATTTCAACGTGAAAATGTCTCGAAACCAATATTTCGTCGGATCTGGCCAGATAAGCGAAATTTTTTATCGCTACGAAACAGCCGCCGCATCAACCCTTATATATTTACACTGTAATCCTTAAATTACCCGACGGCGCGCGGTGCTGCGTCCCCTTAATTCGGGAAAGCTCATTCCTCTGCCCTTCGAGGAGCCGTATATATACGTCCTGCTTTCGGTCTTTCTCACTCCACGTCTCTCCTCATCTCCTTGATAATATTTTTTTGCCCGATCGCTTTTTCAATTTTATAAAATCAATCATTTCTCTCTCGAACCATCTATACTGTATATCGCACGAAAAATTGATATGTTTTGTTTGAGCTGTATTTTTCTTATCGTAATAAGCCACCGATGAGCCTCTTGGGCTGTGTGTCGAAAATGCGTATTTTATCGTCGCGTTCCCGCGCGCGCCGTCTGCGAGGTGACGATTAGAAAAAGACGGGCGAAAAGGATAATCGAACGACGTCGGCTGATCGTGTCTGATGGTGGGCTGCGTGGCAGCGTGTACACAGAGGCATGTGACCGCGAATGGCGTGTACTCGTGTACCCGGTGGTCGAGAAAGCCACGCTCGTTTTCCCATTTATATAATTCCAAGTCGTTGGCGATGATAAAATGAGGAGAAAAAAAAAAAAAAGAAGAAAAACGGAGGAAAAGATGAAAAAACACGCAGCCATAACGGACGCGGCATCGCATCGACACTCTCGCGGTATCGTTTGGACGACGATTATACTTCGAATACAATGTAACAAGTAACACCTATCCATGTACTTGGATACTTGTGTGTGTTCGCGCTATTCGCGTCCGGTATAACGACCGGCGTTGATAAACACGCAGATAGCGATCGCATCTAGGTGTAGTACGCGCACGAAAAACGATTAACGATGTTAATTTTCGAGAAGAAGTCGTTTTGGAGTTGCCGAATGGGTAGCACCTTGTATGAGAGTCTCACGCTACTCGACACATAACGATGTACTCGGGGTACTCGAGGCGCGTTCATCCTGGTCTCCAATGTCCTCGTATATCCATCCATCCAGCACAGCCGGTAAAGCTCAACTTCCTGCAGGTCATCCAGTCCTATCCTAATTACACGACGCTTATATGCTCGGTATAGTGATATACGTGCTCGCAAAAAAAAAAAAAGAAAAGAAGAGAAAAGAAAGACGTGCGTTTCCAGAAAAACGTCCAACTCCGAACACAACTTCTCCAGACTCCAGAGTTCGTGGGAATGCGTTCTGTACCTCACTACACCGAACGATCAATTAGCACGAAACGTTCGCTAGAACGTTATGTTCCAAAATCCGAGAGGCGATGTGGGTCATTCTCCAGAAACTGAGAGCATTTCGCAATCAGCAAATTCTGAACCCTAACTTTCGTGTTTTTTGTTTTTTTGGTGGGGGGGGGGGGGAATTTGGGTTACACAAGAACGCCCGCAATAAAGTCCATCAATCAAATTCATCGTACAAGACAATTACAATTTTTTGTATGGAAGAAGCATTAAGAGTAAGTCTCGAAGACGATTTTTCAATAAGATCTCAAGTACATATTTTGGGGGCAAAGAAACACGGAGCATTCAAACATAACGCGTTGACTAGTAGAAAAACATAATCACGTTTCACTGTCAACTTTGAAATTTGTATGTAGTCAAGCCGAGTCGGAAGCGCTTCCAGAACGCAATCAAACACACAGGTTTCGTCGCGTTGAACATGCTAGTACGTTTTTGTGTTAGTAATTAACACGGAGGCGGAGCGTAAGTTGTGCAATGTTGGTGCAGTATGGAAAAGAAGCATTAGATCTGACGCACACCGCACTGGCCTATATAAATATACATGTACAAGGATTGTCAAACGCCGAGCAGTATACATCTCCTGTGAATTTATTATATTATACTTGAGCGTTGTAAGCGCCAATACAATAACTGTTTTGCCCAATGTTTCATTATCTTTCATTTGTTACAAGTTGAAGTTGATACTGTGTATGAAAACTCATTTTCTCGGGAATTTTCAGGGTAAGCGGTGCTTACCTCGCTTGCTTGGAATGCACGCCATTGTTGAAAACGCACAATTATCGCATTCACAAATTATAGACTGTAAACGGCGAGGGCCAGCGGCCTTACCCTGGCGTTATCGGCGAATCTCCTTATTGTTCTTGTTATCGATCTTCTATTCTGTTGCTCGACACGCGTCAACCCTTCTTTACTTATTTCGAATGTTCGGGAACGTTCGCCACACTGCCCCCTCCTTAAGCCTGAACGTCCCGGTCAGGCTCCAGATCTTCTCCATGGTCGCCATGACAGACTGCCAATTGGTCAAGGTGCACGACTTCGGCTCGTCCACCACCAAGCTTCCAAATCCGGTATAGAACATCGTTGATCGGCTTGAGCTCAATGTATGGTCTTTCCCGGTGACTCTGTAGCTTGGGTATTTCCTCTTTCTTTCGTTGCGGATTGTAAAATCAGACGCAGTCCTCAGCTTGGAAGCCGACCTTGTTGGCTCTGATGTCATAACAAGTCTTCATCCGATCGCTGGCAATTCGCAAGTGACTACGGACCATGCAATGAGTAGAGTCGAGCTTTTCCCTTAGTTGACTAACAAACTCGTCCACGAATTTCGAATTATTATTTTTGTCTCGCTCAATATTAATGTTCTGCTGTTGGAAAATTGTACCCCCCCCCCCCGTAACGGTACATCTATCTATCCTTGTCTATCCATTGACTTGTTTTGATTTTGAAACACAGTTCATTTCGGATCTTAAAATTTCGCAGTGTTTATAGAATTTTATGTGAATTATAGGAAACTTACTCATTATTTACTGTATGTTGTTTTTGTTTCAGGTAAGTTGGCAGAAATCTACCTCATAATCTTAGATGAATATGGGATGTTCAGTTCGTAGTGGACAGCACGTTGATAACAACTTGGTGATTGACGAGAAATTAGTAATTTTGATCATTCATGTATTATTATTACTATTGGCTAAGAGAGAGGCTCACAGCTGTAGGATCATATTCATAAAGGTCAGAATCTCAGATACTTTTATTAACAATAGTCAACACACTGAGTGTGGACCAGAGAGCTGAGCCGTGAAATGGCCAAAATGTGGAGCTTATTATAAACCTTGTCTCGTATCCTCTTCCCACCGATTAAAAATTCCCAGGATTCTAGCTAAACATACAGGCAACTGACTAGTCTGGTAGACAGAAAGTCAGTCAGAGCCAGCCTGTGTGACGGACAGATAGTCACTTGATTCTTATTACAGTAAAATCTCGATACAAGTGAAACGTTCATTACTTACTTGAAGCCTTCTCTTTGAGTTAATTTTCCGGACAAATGAAACCGCTTAACTGAAAATATGATTCTTGATAACTATAAAAATAGCTTTAGGGAACGAAAGAACATTTTCCTTTATGAGTGAAAGTTGTGGAACGTTTTGGCTCTATAATTGAATAGGCCTCATCTGCATATTTTCATTTATTCTTGTAGTGCTACAACTACATATATCCGGACTTCGATGCCCGAAGCGATAATTTTGTACTGTTTACTGGATAGGGTAGTCGGGGTAGTTTTCCATTGCTTTCCCCATAAGCAGTGTGACCTGTGTAAATGCGTCTTTCCTCGCCAGATCGGCTATCTGAAAACGCCAGAATTTGCCAGATAGTGTTAATACTTGTCGCAGTGAAATTTCCCCCCCCCACTATATATATATTTTTTAATTGGACCCTCAAACGACAGACATTTAGGTCCCTTTCCTGGGAGGAAATTGAGTGAGTTGACTACAATGTCCAACAAGGAAAACTGTGATTGACTAGAATCTTGTCGCAAGTTTATAATTTAGTTCTCCAGATCTGGCGTGAAAATCGCCACATTAGTCACATTACCCATACGTTTTTTTTTGTGGAGTATTTCCTTCTCTATGCTAAAGACATGTGGTGAATAGTTACTAGTCATGTGTCTTACAACAGTAATGAGTAAGCAAACCACGAGTCCCCAACACGGCACCTATCCTTCAGGTGCTGATGTAAATGTCTTCTGCGAGCAGGATCCCAGACTGCAGAGCACACGTGCGATCTATCCATTTCAACTGATACTGCGGTCACTCTGTTTGTCAGTATGTTGCGGGGAGAGAGATGAAACCCGTTTACTAGTTGTCCGGTGAATCGTACCCTCCAGACATGATGAGAAAGACACGAAGGTATCCTCACTTTTCAGATTCTGCTATCCTTCTCCTCCCTCCTCCTTCACTCAGAAACACAAAGAAGTGTCCGAAAGTATGAGTAAAGAATCAGTGGACGTGATAAAATGAATACTGTTGTCAGGGATTGTAAATCATTGCTATCATCGTCCAAGAGAAATGGTGTGGGCACTCGTTCACGTTCCGTTCATTTTAGACATGAAGTTGTTCCCGTTCCGTTCCTCGTTCACAAAAAAACCTCTGAACGACCTGGAACGAGTCGTTCTTGAACAGAAATTATTGCAGGCATGCATGGGCGTCGACTTAACTCGTTCCATTCTCGTTCACTTAGAAAACAACTCGTTCACGTTCCGTTCATTTCAGACATGAAGTCGTTCCCGCTCCGTTCTTTGTTCACAAAAAACCTGTGAACGACCTGGAACGAGTCGTTCTTGAACGGAATGACGCCCGAGCATGATAGAGTGATACAAAATTTACTGATTAATCGCTGAAAAGCCATGGTTGGTTATGGTTACAAGGCTACAGTGTTTATATTCTGAAAGGACTTAAATTCTATCGTATTTGGTTAAGCACCTCGGTACGTCTGTAGTCGGTACATTCTGTTCTCTGTTGGACAGTGTTCAAGATTCGAGATTAAATGGTACTCAAAACCTAATTATTGGTAAGGCACTTTTTCATTGTTAAGTTTTTATCATCCTCGTAGCAGAGCTGGAGACCTATTATGAAACTTTTATCACGATACCACAAATCGTTACAGTGGTAACTTGATGCATTTTACTGTATAAGTTACCACTGTAACGATTTGTGGTATCGTGATAAAAGTTTCATAATAGGTCTCCAGAGCAGACTGAACTTGTGACGTTGTGACCTCGCGAGTTGTGAACTAAAACAGGCACTAGGCACTTATGCACTAAGTCACTGAGGAAAAGTGATAAATGTTTGTAATGTGCTGTATTTGGAGACGTTTTCTAAAACCCATTTTAAAAAGCAATTAAATGGCTACTATAGTCCTGTAGTCCGATCAGGTTTCAAATAATAATAGGCATTTAGATTGATTACTGGATTGCCTATTTTAAATTGGTATTTAAACGTGACCCAATGGGGCTTATTTAAAATAAGTACATATTTAAACAGATTAACCTGGCCACTTTATGCATCTTTGGTCCTCATACTATGAGTCATAAAAACTGAAAAACAGTTGACATAGATCTGTGGGCTGGTTTGCACAAGCCTACCTACCCTCGGATTTTTTCATTTTACAAAACGGAGAAGTTGACCAGTCAAGTAACCGGTTAACCAGTCACTTCATAGAAGTCTAATAGTAAAGTAACCAGTCAAGTAATCGGTTAACCAACCACTTCCTAGAAGTCTGATAGTAACTGGTAACTGTAACCAATAACTAGGTCAGCTTGGTTATTTCACTAATAACCGGTTATCCAACCATTTCATGATAATTTGTTACCATAACCGTAACCAACCAACCAATAAAAGTGCCGGTTGCTTATCACTAAGTGCAGGGAATAAGGTTCCACTTTGTCAGTCCCGTTTTTGAGACACGGCGATTCTTGTAGAAGAATCAAAACTGTCAAAATCGGGATTTCTGACGATTTTTGTGGAATAAACTCTCCTCTTTCAAATGGCGTTATCCGTTTTTCTCTCCGTCTGCCTTCTATCGTCCATTACTGACAAAAAGGTGAACCCAACCGCTCTCTGTTTTTCCCCCACCCAACTCAGTTTTGGTATCACTGGGAACTAAACTCGTCATTTCGTATTCGTTTTCTAAACAGGTCCCACGTTGTCGACAAAATTCTGTATAAAATTCCTGACAAAATGAAACCTCGCGGAGCTCTCTAGCTTCATTTGTCTCAGAGATATTCCACTTTAACTTTGTACTTTTTCATTTTTCTGAATCCTTTTGTAAATGTCATTCTTCTCAAAATCATGTTTCTTGAAATCCCAACTTTAAACAGCCGCATCTCGGCGAATTTCGGAGCTAGAGCCCTCTGCAAGGTTTCATTTTGTCAGAAATTTTATCTAGTATATGCCGGTACTCATAACTCCGTATCGACGAAGTGGAACCTTACATTCTCTGCACTGCCACATGGTGTGGTGGGACGTATGGCGATGCACGCATGCCAAAGTGGCTTCTGAGACACCGCCCCCTAGCACCGGAAACTACCCTTTCGGGCATCGCATCAGTGCCGAGGCCACGTATGTATCTCAGTTGATACTTCGGTCACTCCGTTAGGATTCTGCGGAGTACGGGGAGAGAGAGAGAGAGAGAGACGACACACACACACACGCGCGCGCGCACGAAATCTGTTCACTAGGTTTCCGGCACTGGGAATTGAACTTTCCTCACAAGGATGCGAAGCGAGCGCGATATCACTTAGCTACAGAGCGCATTACGTGGGCCCAAGTTTTCCTGTCCTATGTCTGCTCTTCCTCTTCTCTCTGTTCCAACCACTACACTGTTCGGAGACTTCCTAGTGTACTTACATGCGTAATTCGCCACTGGCAGGGTACGACTGCGAAACCTTAGTCTCTGCAGTGGCCCGTTATGTAGTAGCTCACTAACATAAGGCTTACAGGTCTGTGGCGATTGCCATCCGGTTTTGTTCTTTGCAGTTCGGATGATTCGACAAATTGACTGATAGACCGTTTCACGTTGGAAGAATTTGGCTCTGGTTAACGCTGTATCTTCCAGGCCGCTCAAGTCGACCGGACAGAGGATAGCGGAAGCTTTGGGGTCGGCCAGAACGAGTGATGAGAAACGGCGACGAGAAGAAGAGTGTCGAGGAGAGCGTACTCCGGCATACGCGGGCAGAAAGGGAAAGGGAGAGCGAAAGAGACAACTGCTAACTGGACGCTGCTGTCGTTTTACAAATGACCTATAACGGTTATCTGTACGTGTCAGCATATTATGATGGGATATTCAAAATTACGAGCGCGGAGACAGCCGCGGGTGTATAACGATATACATAGATATATACACCGCCGCACGCCGGATAGGGCATAAGGGTATCCCAAAACTGGCAATATCCCGCAGCCCGGACGGGGAGGGTTATAGTGAAAAAGGAAAACTGTTTGACCGAAGCGCCCGATAAGGCGTCGCTTGGAATTCAGCGATAAAGACGCCCTGTTTCTCTAGAGACGCCGTGTGCGACGTACTGATAACGTACCTACCGACCCTTTCGAGGACTCTCCGGTACGTCGCCGCTCTCGACTAGCGTTAGTATACCTCTCTACCTTATTCATAATATTATTACAGAAAAGCGATAAGGGATTCCGGACGAATTAGGACCTGCCCGCGCGCTCGCTCGCGCGCGCGCGGCGGGCGCCGAGTGTACGAAACGAAGATGAGACGATAGCGACGAAAAACGAGAAGCGAAATATAACACCCCGGTATGAAGGTTTTAAATTTAACCTTGTTTAAAAAGAAGGTAAATTAAATTTAGTATCTGTATTTTCTTGATAAGTATTCAAATTGCATCGTTTTTTTTCACCTTTTCTTCTCTTTCTTTTTTGGCTTTTTTTGCTTTCTGTTTTCGTGGGTGAAAAATCCTGTGAAAGACGTTATCTAAATTGCGCGCTAACGGCTAGGATGCGTTATAAAGTAAATTTTGATGCGGAAATGTGCGAGTGTTGTTTTTCGGGTGACGAATTTGCGCCACTTCGTAGGCCGCGACTAGCGAAGCGCAAACGAAAAAGTCGTTGTGTGAGCGGGAATCGCCGGTGGTGTGTAAGGCGCAGTGTATACTCTCGTACCTACCTTTTTAGTATGGTTTTTCCGTGAGAGGTGTTAGATAAGACCCGCCAAAACCGACTTGAGCAGGACAGCAGTAGCCCACTCGCCAACAAGTGGACTGTCGCCGCTGTTTGGTGTTCTTCTAGTGTATAGCAGAACCCTGTGAAATCTAGATTTTTTTAAACTTAATAAATGGGTAAGTACTGATACTAATTAATATTAACTCACTTCAGGATGCGGAAGCCAAGGTACTGGTTCAGCTGGTAGGATCCGGAGTAGTTCATTCAAGCAGATGCACGGTAAAACCGAAAGAGGAGCATTCTTGTCTAGCTAACTTTGGGCGACAGCAGAGTATAGTCTGCACCAGAATTGTGAGGAAATTGAGAAGCAAACGAAAGCAGGAAAACTCGATCAGGTGCCTCTTTTCTAATGTTTGCTCTCAACCCGAGCCCTGGAATCTGCCCTTTCGAGCATAACCTCAAAGACGTTGGGGAGGCTGTCAGAGCTGTCTTAGCCCTCTTCTCTTCTTGCCGAAAAACCGGCCTAGGTCGAAATGTAGCAAGTTGCTACGTGGGCTCGAACCCGGGACCTCCGGATTCCGAGACCAGAGCGTTATCCACTATCGGCCAACCAGACCCTCCAGAGCGAAGGCATACAAAATCACAGAAACGAGGGAGTAGAAAAAGCGCGTGTATTAATTGATCGATAAAATAAACAGATCTGCGTGAGTGCTAAGCGTAAACTATGAGTGGACCAAACGGATGTCCTACCTGACCAATCGAGGGAGAAAAAAGTAAAGAGTATCTACACTGCATACAGATTTTTTGCACTGTAACATATGTATTTTTAGTACTGTCCGAGGGCATTCTCCAAAATATATATGATACAGTTCAATTAGTATATATTGTACAGGAAATACTACTAATTGGTGCCCGCCACTTTCACCGAAAGTAATTTCACCGGCGGATAATTCACCGATTTTTTTAAAAACTTTTTTCACCGAAAGACCCATTTACCAAGAAGTATTTTCACCATCCCGAAGAAAGTTCAATGAATCATCCTACACGTAAAATTTTTTCATAATAGAAAATAAGTTTTATGCTGCTATGAAAGCTTTTCGAAAAACATTTCCTCGTGCTGCGTTACACGGATGCTTCTTTCATTTCACGCAAGCGGTCTTCAGGCGTATTCAAGGTGCTGGCCTCCAGAAGAAATATGAAACCGACGCGGATTTCACTCTACGTATGCGTCATCTCTGTGCACTTGCATTCGCACCGCCTGAGAAGGTTGCTGACGTGTTCGATTCCTTAATTGCAGAGGCCATTATACCGGACGAAGCTCAAACAGTATTAGACTATTTTGAGGACACCTGGATTGGTAGGAGGGCTGATTTCCCATTCCGCTGTGGAACTGCTATCAAAGTGTTATAGATGATCTGCCTCGGACTTATAATGGTGTGGAAGGTTGGCATCATGCATTGGAGTCCCTAATGTATGGAAATCATGATAACTTATGGCGGTGTATCGACAGTTTCCGTCGTAGCAAAGCGAAGACGTTCGCTGCGACCGAACAATACCTTGCGGGAGCAGCACCTCCACTGAAGAAGAAGAAGTACGTCAGCCTTGATCTACGTTTGAAGAGGAAAGTTTCCGAATACATCGATTTTGAATCCAATGACGACGCCGTCAAGTAGCTACAAGGTGTCGCGCACAGTCTCAAATTTTAAAATTTTATTCTACCCATTTAAAAAAATCTAACCTGTACCTAATTATGTTTTAAGATTGAAATTTAATTTTGTTTAATTCATTGTCGTGAAGTGCGACTATTGTCTATTGTATGTCAATGAAATTTTAAATTAAATTCTTCCGACTGTCTTCAACACTTTCTTTGCCGAAAATGTTTGGTCGATGAAACTCCCTCTCGGTGAACATGTACATAGGTGAATGCTTCCCCGTGAAAACACCCTTGGTGAAATTACTTTTGGTGAAAGTACCTAGAACCCTACTAATTAATGAGGCGTAGAAGGTTGACCAGTGTCTAGCTTCGTTCTTGAGTCTTTCAACTGGGCAGGTCAGTTGGTTTAGTGCGTTTCAACCTCCTAATGTCAGTCGCGGTATCAAGTAGAATGATGGCTTCGGTGTTGGGGTATCGGTGAAATCGCCTTTCGTGCTGAAGAGCCGTCTTCCAGATTACTTCCTCAACTGTCTCCACATTGAGATCGCGGTGAAGTGATTTGTTGCTAACAAACCAGGGAGTATTAGCAATGATGCGTAACATTTTGTTCTGGAACCTTGTATGATGTCACGTTTGGATTTCCTCGTGCAACCCCAGAGCTGGGACCCGCATTGCCAGACCGGCTTGAACAGCAAGGAGTACAACAATTATTTGTTTTTGAGGCTCATTTTAGATTGCCTTCCAATGAGCCAGGACACATTCCCTATTCTATGGTCAAGACGCTCTTGCCTTTTCATTTTGACGTGAGGTTTCCAATTTAATTTGGAGTCCAAATGCATTCGGAGATATTTAGATGTTTCAGTTTTCGGAACAGTGACTGCGCTGATTAGAATGGACTGGTAGCTGTAGTTCCTGAGCGTAAATGTGGTGTGGCTTGATTTTGATTCATTTAATTTGATGCGCCATCTCTTAGCCCAGTCAGAGACTGTACTGACTGCTTCTTGCAGATTGATAGCTGTTTGTTGATGATCACTGACAGAAATTAGCGCGGTATCATCTGTGAATGTGTGGTGTTGGTAACTGCTCCACAAGTGGGAAAGTCAGCAGTGAACAATACATGGAGCAGAGGTCCCAAGATACTGCCCTGGGGTACCCCCGCTTCAATTCAGTGTTCATATGAAATTGCTCCTTCGTAGTGCACAGCAAATTTACAATTCTCTGGGTAAGAGAACAGAATCTCGCAAATGTTGCCTGGATGGAATCTGCTGAACTTTAAAAGAAGGCCTTCGAACCAAACGCGGTCAAAGGCTTGACTGGCATCTAAAGATAGTGCTTCGCAAAATTTCTTTTCTTCTAACGTTTCTTCAATAATCACAATTCTATGTACCTGGTACAGCGGCATGTTTCCTTTGGAATCCAAACTGGTGCTCCAGTATGTTTCCTTTACCACTAAGGAAAGTCTCGATTCGAGTTAGTATGATTCGTTCCATCATCTTGGAGAGGATAGGCAGGAGAGAGATAGGAAGAGGCGAGTTTCGCCGCCTTCCTGGGCTTTGGTATGAGAATGATTTTTGCGACCTTCCAGTGTCGGGGAAGTTTTTAAGTCGCAGGACTGCATTAAACAGATATGTAAGAAGAACGATTCCTTTTTATGGAAGTTCTTTCATGAGCAAGTTTGATACTTTGTCGAATCCCGGAGCCTTTGTGGCTTTTAGTCCGTTGATGAGTTGGGCAACTTCCTTTAGTGTCCTCGATTTAATGAAAGAACTTTTAGAAAATTTGAGTTCTAGAGTTGAGTAAGAATGTGTGTCGTGCGGCTTGAACATGTTTGATAAATGTTGAGCGAAAGCTTCGGATATTTCTTCACTACTTGTAGCCCAGTCGCCAAATGCATCTCTGATTGGTGGGACTTGGGTCTGCAGTTTCTTGATCCCCTTGGTTACCTTCCACAGTGAGTAGGTAATTTGAAGATTTATTAGGCGACAGATTTGTTGTTCGGTCCTCAAACGTTTCATTTCGGATTTTTAGTAGCAGCTGTTTCGTCAGTTTGTTCAATTTGTTGTATGAACTTTTATCTTCTGGTCGGCAAGTACGTTGCTATAGCGTCTTAACTGTTCTATGTTTCTTGAGCATCTTTAGAACCTCCTCCGGGTACAAGATTTCGCGATTTTGAGTGGTGCTTGTTTCTAATGTAGCTGCCCTGGCGGCCGTCAGGATCATGTTAGTAAAGTTGGTGACAGCGACATCTAACTTGTCCATGGTTTTGAGTCTCACTGTGAGATTGATTTGATTTGACAAGGTCATACGATACTTACACCAGTGACAATGGTACGCTCGAACACCTTGCCGTGGTGTCGAGCAAGCACATAGGCCAGTACGAGGACGGCTGGCCATCTGGCTTTCCGGGCTTCTTAATCAGTGCCAGCCACGCCGTCTTCCTCTCCTCGGGAAATGTCCCCTCCTGCAACGCGTGATTGAAAACGTTGGTCAGGAGGGACGCATCTGCTCGGTGGACTACTTCCCAGATGACATTGGGAATCATGATCGGACCAGGCGCCTTCCTCTTCTTCGTCCTGATCCAGTCGATCGCGCTATCCACTTCTCCGACACTAAGCAGAAGGAAATTCTCTCGCACCTTGACGGTTGCCGATGTTAGCGGCGGGCACAGGGGGAACAATAATTGAGCTACCTGTTGCAGCACCCCCGGCTCCATTCGGCTTGTCACTGATGGCCTTGCGGTTTGCTTATTAGCCACGTGTTTTTCTCAGAGTTGAGTCAGCTGCCTACAACGTACTCTTTCTGATACTGGTGGTAACACGCCCAGCAAGTGTAATGCTGTGTTCAGTTGAACTGGCGGGGTTACGGAGCACGTTATCTTTTCACCGCGATTGATATTGTAGTCGCTCTGTTTGCTAGGATGTTAGTGGGGTTAGTCGAGCATCACTAGCTTCCCGGCCCTGGTGGGACTTGAATCTGAGATGGAAGGGTTGTGAAGCGGATACGTTAACCACCCAGCCACAGAGCGACTCCGAGGAAGATGTATTTCTTTCAGTTAGTCAACTTAGCCAGCCCTTCTTCTATTGAATCTTTAGTGCATTTTTAAGTGTTCCTCGGGCGCTACCCTGACCCTCTAAGGAGCCCACTTATGAAGGTGTTATACGTTTTTAAATTCTGCTTTGCAGGAAAGGTGACATTTTACTGGGGATAAAGTGGAAGTTGCCAGTGAATAATAACACCGCCATGTGCCCCCTCCGGTTGCAATCCTTTCAACGTTATCATTGATATTCTTCTGTAATAATTGAAATCCTTGGCCTAGAGACGTTTCAGAAGAGAAATGCAGTTGGTACAAAATCTTGCCAGCTTTCTGCATCATCGTCATCGCTCACTCTACCCTTCCGACGCTATCCCCGTGTATTGAGCTCAGGAGATGTGAATTTGTGTTTCTGGTTTCTTATTGGATGAATTTGGCCGACATTTTCTCTATGTTCCTTTTGCCCAAGTGAGACTCCAGAGAGATCTTTTTCAAGTGGAACAAACATCGTGCTCGTTTGCGTTCTACTCGTAATCTAAGGTTACTGTACTTACATAGGCCGTACTCTCTGAACTCTATTGGGGTGAAATGCCGATGCGCCTGGAAGAGCACGAGGATGAAAGGTGTTTCTAACAAGACTCTCTCGATGTGTTCGTGATCGCTTCGCCATGTGCTTCCTCATCCTTCACCGGAAAATCGGACATCTGTCACCCGATATTAACTTAAGCCTTTCCGATTGGATAATGAAATTCGTGTCGGCGGAGATGAAAAGTACCGCAGTTTATTAGTGTGGATGATGAGCCACCAAGTTTGTCTGTTCACTGAGGTCGCAGAGGAGCACGGGCGCTGTAGATATATTAATTATGCGTATCGGTAACTGGAAACTGAAATAATCGCCTGCATGGACCCGCAATCAATTTTCAATTTCTCGTTTTGGCACTTTACTACAGACCTGAACCGAATGTCTCTGACTGGGTGATGACTCCTCTTTGTTCGTCGCCTGGAAACACACCGGGTTCATTATGCGACTCCGACGATTAAAAATTCCCAATGAGCGGATAAATTACACATACCTGTATAGAAATAACATAAAAAACTAATAAAATGACTACCGCTGGGTGAAACAGCGTCAGCCAGTAAGTGCTGAATTAACTTCGGTTTTCGTAAAACGTCGATGAAAACACGATTGCAACAATTTAGTTTGTTAGTCGTCAAAAAAAAAACGGTGTTGCTGTACGGGCGCAATTTTTTCACAAACGATTTTTCAATACTTGTACTACTCATCGACGTCTCATGTGTCACTGATCGATCGATAAAATGGTAATTAGGGGAGGCAGATGCTCTGCCGAGATCTGATGTTGATACGTGATCTTGCGAACCCGATGTAAGAAGTGTGCAGAGGTTCTCTGTTTAGTGTTACTCGCTCAATTTTCAAAAAAAAAAAAATCAAAAAAAGGAACGAATAATAACAAAAAATTGACGAGATAACGTAATGGACACGAATCATTAGTCAGCATAATCAAGTATAACGAAATGGTACTCCGATGTACAACATGAGTCGAGAACAGAGGGAGGGAATGAATTAAAAAAAAAAAAGAAGCGAAAAGAGCTTCTTTATCTGGAGTTTCTTTTCCATTTTTTCCGGCTGGTTTAACAATTTTTCACGAAGCTGCTGTTGCAGCTAAACGCTATGAAAGTACTTATCATCTACCGACAAGAATAAATGAACGGAGAAAAATCTTTAAAAACTTCGGGTTAAGGATTTATCTGCGAAAAGAATCTCATTAATGATATCACAAAGAGAGAAAAAAAGAACAATTCGGTAACTAAAGTGCGAGAGAAAAAAAAAAGATAAAAGCAAATGGAATAATAGCCTTTTACAGTTCCTTGACAAAAAAAAAGAGCAAAAGTTGAATGAATAAATAAAAAAAAAAAGTAAATTAATATCTCTTTTTTCTAATTTTTAAATATCGACGTCGTTAATTGAAAAGGATCTCCTGACTTCGACGTTCATTTGTTCCAATCGAACGGATTTTTTTTTTTTCTGCAATCGCTTGCTTCAAACAAATAAAAATGGAGGCTGTTTTTGCGATTCCTTTTTTTTTTCTTTTTTCGACCACGTTGCTGTCATTTGGCGAGAGACCTCGGCGTGATTATCGGGCCGCTGCAGTTCAGAAGCGACGAAAATTTGCTCTCTGTTTGAGGCGTGTCAGCGGGAAGCGAAATCACCGCTGCGCTGTTCGCGTTAATGTTTTTTAAATTGACTGTTGACTTCGACAGGAGACGAGTATTCTTTTTTTCTTCGTCCGACGTATAAACGATAAGGCCGGTTTCGGTTTTCGTTAACCGAACATACGTATCGGAGAATACGCTTCAGAGCTTTCGGCTTCCCTTGAGTGGGACGTGAGAATTCGCTGGACTTGGGCCCGACACCCGCTTTCATTCACGCTACAGGAACAAAAAACCTAGACTTTCCACTTATTTTGATTTATTTTTATCATTTCTACGCATTAGGCGAAATCTGTAACCGAATTCAATGCCGGACTTCTTTCGTTGGGAAAGGGGGATCGAACATCTACCGGTTGTATTGGAATTATACGCCTCTGAGATCCTCACAGTTATCTTAACATCGTGAGTTCAAATTCATCGCATTTTTGAGCAGAGTGGAGGGGGAGGTGGTACCCACATCCTCCCATTGTAGTCGTTAGGTGTCTATTACAGGGTGTCTACCAGCCACGAAGATCACGAAAATCCCAAAAAAACCGCGAATCTAAAATAAAGGTCATGAAAAACACGAAAAACACGAAAGTCACGAATTTTTACAAAATACCCGCAAAATAATATGAAAGTTATCGTGTCAGTGGGCAATTAAAGGCATCTCCTACTTTCTTTATTCTTTTACTATTGGCACCTAACTGTGCTAACTTACTCATAGTTTTACATAGTTTCTCACGTTTGTTACTTTCAGGTTTTCTGTCTAATTCATGGGTGGGGGAGGGGGGTTACGAAGTTATATTTCAAAGGTCACGAAAAAGCCACGAATTTTCATTATTTAACCCTGGTAGACACACTGTACTAACCAAGCAGTATTGAGCAATCAAACGAAAGTCAAGAAGTATTACTGCTAAACTCTTTTTGTATTTCGGAAGAAAAAGAAGAGGAAGAAGAACTGTTCCGTCGAGAATTCATTCCTCTTCCTTGCCACCGCCTCCTTCTTAATGTGTCATGATGTACTCTAGGCCATTTCAACGGAATGAAGAACCTGATCAAGTAAGGTCATGCAAGCAGTTTACACTTCATGTCCAGCAGACACCCTATTTACCCCCTACCTTCGCAAAAAATTGAAACTTTTGTCAACTGGTGAAATACAAAAATGAACAGCCTATCCTGTTTGCAGATATGGAGGCTTTCGTCAAGGAAAGCAAATGTTCGTGTTGTTGCTAATTATTTGAAGCGAGGAGTGATGATGTATTCCGAAGCAGCGCAGGCGCAGTCTACCGCATGCAGAAGAAACTGTTAAGGGAAATAGATTTTTTTCGGCTGGGTGTTAGTCAACACTGTATTACGAAGCAACGTAGGTGCATTCTATCGTATGCAGCAACAAGCTACCTCGCAGATAGCGAGATAGTAGTGTTGTGGGACGTATGGCGATGCACGCATGCCAAAGTGGCCCCTGAGACACCGCACCCCCGGCACCGGAAACTACCCTTTCGGGCATCGCATCAGTACCGAGGGGAGCGAGATAGTAGTAAGAGGGTGTTTGCTATGTTCTATGTTGTTGTCTGCTTATGGGAATCTTACTGCATTCATTGACTAGCTGAGAAAGTCAATAAAATAAGCGTTCTTCATTTTTAAAAGGTGTTGTTGCGTTAATTTCCTACGCTGGTATTGATAAAACAAAACCAAATCTGAAATGTTGAAGCTTTGAAGCTTATAATCAGATACAGCACCAATGTCTGCGCGATAAAACAAAAATACGCCAGACTGAGAATCTTTTATTTTCATCTTTCCAAATTCTGACTTCCAAGTTGCATTCCTAACAGAGAGGAAATATTCATAATAGAAGACCGACTTACCGATAGATGGCAGCAGTTAACGGAGAACGTGTAAAGAGGTCCTATTCTAACATGAAACTGAACTAAAACTGAACTATAATATGTAAACAATTCACTTGTATTAAAAAAAAAAAATGAAGATTCGATTGCATCAGGGTGCTTGCAGCGCTGCGTGCGGCAAACACCCGAAAAACTGATAAGGAAAGTAGATATTTTTTGGCTGGGTGTTAGTCAACACTGTTGCACTATTTCACACCATCCAACCTGAGATTCTCCTACTGTACTTCCTGCGTAGCGGTAGAGGACGTTGGCTATAAGACGATCAGGGTGTCTACCGCTTGGTCATAAAAGTCATACAAAAGTCGTACAGTTGCCTCTAATTACTTACAAAATTGGTAATTCTTCCCGAACAATCGCAGTATTTCGTATCAAAAATATGACCAAATTGAAATTTAATCAAAAAATTGTGTTTTTTGCCACATTCTTTGCAATAATTCGTTCGTTATTATTTAAGTTTCCTCTATGTTTTTATTTGCAATTAGCGTGTTTTTGAATTTATTATTCTCTCTTGTAAAAATGTTGTTCAGATTAAAATTGTTTCGAAAGAAGATCATAAAAAAGTCATACAAAATCACGCATAAGTCATACAAAGGTCATACTTTTGAAAAATTCGTATTTGGTAGACTGCTCAACTTTCTTCAACATTTTTATTTGCAATTAGCATGCTTTTGAATTTATTTGTTTCCTTGTAGAAATTCTGTTCAGGTATGAAAATGTTCCGAAAAAATATCATAAAAAAATCACGCAAAAATCACACCGAAGTCATGCAAAGGTCATACTTTCCGAAGATTCGCATTTGGTAGACACCCTGGCGCATGGCGATGCTCGACAGAAGAGAGGACATTTGGTTACCAGCCTAGCTAGAAAAAAGACTAAAGAGAATATTCTTTCTAAGGTGTTCTAATCAAATGTGATGTTAATAAAACTGCGACCCTCTCCTTTCAAATGTACATTTTAAATAAATCGTCCTGTCTGGCTACTTTTTGGGTAGTATGATACGAGAGTCCAACAAACGTCTTTTGTCTCCCGTATTCCTGCATTTCTGGTCCGTGATCTACTTGCCGGCATCACAACGTTTCTATTTAGCAATTTAGCAAAATTAGAATTTTTGCACTTCTTTTCTTCATAATTTTTGACCAAAGTAAAATTTTTGCCAATTTAAAAAAAAAATTATCTTGTCTTAGCCAGATTTCTCTTTTTAGGGAAGTGGATAAGAATTAGAATTCCTTTTTTTATTTCCCAAATAATAAAAAACACGACTATTCCTGGAAGAGGACTTGATTTTTCGATCCTCAGAAATTTTGCCTTAAATTTTGAGCTAATGATTTTTAATAACTCGTTAGCAAATTCGTTATTTTTCCTTGTATTCTAGGAGAGAATACTCCACTTTTTAATTTCTGGGGATATGTATCCAAATGAGTGATTTAAGACCCATTTCCCATTCGGAATGTGAGATTTTGAGGACTAGTCAATATTCTGCTCTGAAGTTATGAATGTAGGCGCTTCTCGAATATTTTCATTCCAACTGTTGAAAGCAAATTGGGCACTTTCTGGATGGAGCAGCACGAATTACGACTAGCATCAGGTAAGGTCTTCTTAGAGCTGTACGACTAGTCCAAGATACTGTCCTCCGGTATGAGCGTGCGTAAATATCATTCGGGATACGTTGATTCCACCTCACTCTATTTTCTTGTTCTTTTTTTCTTTATTTTTAAAACGAATAATCATTCGCATGTTTTCTCATAAGAGAAAAATCGATTCGTTATCAAGATATGGTATACGTTCGCAGAAATACGGTTCTTTGGTTCTATTACCAGAGGGTTTAATTATATCACTGATGTGATTATTTTTTTCTTCTTTTCTACTAAAGGAAAGTGTTACGCTAGTAGTTTATGAGTCAGATCTGCGACGGTGTAATCAAATCGCAAGGCCTCTGAAATCGAGTACAAATGTGAGTAATCAACTCAAAGTTCAACTTGGATCCTACTTTATACCGAAGGTATTTGAATTGAATCAGGGAAGAGGATCTCAAAGACACGGGGATTAAGCCCCAGAATTTCAGTATTTCATGTTGAAGAATTCTGATATTCTAAAATGACCTCTGTCCATTTTTTGTTTTCGAAAATCGTTTTATAGCGCTATCTGGCGGAAGATATTACCCACATTCCTACACTGTCAACCTGCCAGTATTCGGGTCTGTGTTCTACCTATTGCAGGCCCGTAGTCTGCCATCTGCGGTAGGGGTGCTGACTGTTTACCAGGGGGGGGAGGCTTGAGGATACACCAGGGTTGGCATTTTACATATAAAATGATTTATTCTACATTTTACATAAAATGAATGTAAAATGCGAAGGAAAAAAAATAATAATTGATGATTGATAGATGATAATGGTGTATTATGATAAAAAATGAGAATGAAAAATTGAAAAGGAATTATGAAATAAATAATTGAGATGAAATTAATTAAATCTTGAAGGTAAAATGAAACAAGTAGTATAGTAAGTAAAAATTGCTAATACCACAAAGTCCGATAAGTATTAACTTAATATTTTTTAAATGGAATTTATAAGATTTATTAATAATTAGTTTTTGTGAGTTTTTGTTCTTTGAAAATTTTCAGTTTTAAGTTTAAATATTGAGAAGTTTCGCGAAAAATGTTAAAATTTGTTTTGTCCTGAATTGCCTAATTTTTTCTAAATTATTTTCTTGTCTTTTGTGATACACTGTACTTTTTCATATGAGTTACCCACATTGAATTTGAGGAGTATGCGTTGGAAGCTGTTAAGCGTAAGGGAACCAACCAGCAAAATCTGTTTTTTGAGAACACGTGATTCGAAGTTCAAGAGCTATGTAGAAAGTATATGACATAACGGTTACTGATAAGCTTTTTTTAAACGTGAGTACACATTATTGAATCGAGGGCCTAATTCTGAAAAATTCTACTTTTTACGCTCTTTTCAACATTGATTCCCTTACGCTTAACAGCGTCCAATTATAAAACTGAATGATAAAGGAGACGACCATTTTTGACTGTAGTTCCAGTTGTGTGCAAGTTTTAAAAATCTTAATAGAAAAATTGAACTCCGATTTTTTTTCTCGTTTTGATTCATTTTACATGTAAAATATAAAATAAAAAGTTATCTTACATCAACTATTTACTTATAAAATGTATTTTACCTGCCAACCCTGGGATACACCTAGTATATAATGTGAAGATTTCTCCGAGGCAGGTGTAGCCAAAGGAGGGGGCGGGGCGAAGGTGGCGAATGCCTCCCCAAGCCATCTAAAATTGAATGTAAAATATGCAAAATGAACAATTTTTCGCCTTTAAAACACGTTTTTTCGAAAAATTTCAGCTCGAGCAGTAATTTTACCTTCATTTTTATAAAATAGTCCTCTAATATCGGCGATTTTAAAAAAATACCTTCATTTTCGAATTTTTCTCCCTTGGAAATCTCACTCCCCCCCACCCCCAAGGGAAAATTTTAGTTACGCCACGGATTGAATTTGGTCTCAAAATTCATAATCAAAACTGGTGATTCAACTTACCGACAACTCATTGAAAAAAAAATTGAATATATCGCGTGAAGATTAACACACTTACAACGATCAAATTTTCGAACTTTCGGAAGTAAAAAAATTCTATTTCTGTGGACTTATCAAGTTATCAGTTCTCAAACAGCCATTCAGGCATTTAGTCATCGATATTCAGTGTAAACTGGATCGCGAGCCTGCCACTGTGTTTGTGAATTGTAATGTGACGCAAGGAAAAGGCCTGTGTGTCTAAAACTTTTGGTTGGACACTCGGGCCCTTTTCTTGAGACACGTCACATATAAAGAACAACAAACACACAATTCGTCCATTCGTCTATCTTCCAAAGCAAAATCAGTGTTGCCAAGCTTATAAACATTAACATGGTGTAGTGTAAAGAAAAGTTTTGAATAAAACTAGCGACAAAAATATAAGGAATTCGTTATTCTTATTCATGAAATTTTGCCAGGAGGGCTCCGGCAAGCGTTAGGGGGTGCTCCCCTCCTGTCTACGGGCCTGCACTAGTGGCACTTATATGCATATGGTATACATAAGAGTACAACGTTACTTCATTCTCGTGTAAAGTTTTGAAAAATGTTCGCTGCTCTGTGCTTATTTTGCCTGGGGGAGGAAGAAATTTGGTCAGAACATGGAAACTTTTCGGAGGCTTCGGGAAGTTGCGGAAGAGTCGAAGTCCCCCAAGTCTTCATTTAGCTCTTCAGCATCCGCAGCTGTTTATATTGTAGAATCAATCTCCTCGTTAGCATACATCAGCCGAGACTGCCACCCCCTCAGTTTCCTGCGCAGCCGATAGTTGGAATTTGTAACAGTTTTTTAAGCCCAGCACGTGTGCTGTAGCTCTCGTGGTCCAGCTTTTCGGTCAGTATCATCGAAACCACATCCGGTCGGTTCGAATCTGCGCTCGAGCGCTTCCTCTTCGCCGCGTCGCCGGATATCTAAAACCAGAATATTTGAAGAAAGCGCGGCGACGACGACCCGCCGCCTCCTCCACCCCACTGTTATTATTTACGATAGATAGCGCGAAGATTTGCCTCATTGATAACTGGTGGTTTGTGTCGAACGGAATTACTCGGAATTAGAAATTTCTGCAGATTTTATTCGTTCTCGATGCTCCTTGGCTGGAGAGACTGCACACGAAATAACGATATAGCGACGATATCGTACACTGGAGCGGCGTTTGAAATCTCTCCTACGTCATCGGTTTTTGCTCTTCCACGTATACGCGCGAAACACGTTCAAACTGACCTGTTCCACATTCCACGCAGCCCAAGATCCCAAATTTCCATTTTCACGACTGCATTTTTAATCTAATGTCAACGATCGGTTCGCATCAGGCGGTTTTTATCTCCGAGTTGCGTATCACGGTTAAAACCTTTTTTTTTTCTTTTTTCATTTTTTTCTTCCACCATCGGTCGCTTCTCCGTTTCTCCGGCTGTCTCTTTTTTCCCTCCTAATAATGCGACACTCGAGAGTCCACTCACCGACTGTGAATAAATTTAACAGTAGCCAGTCCATCACCAGAGAGGATCTGCTTTTATCAGAGAACGTGGCTGACTTGTAATCTCTTAAATCTGTCGACATTTTCTGCCACGAATCCACTACCAGTGTTCACGTCGAATTTTTTATCTTTCTCATTTTCAATACCTCCGTCTCGCTCGCACTGCCACCGGTTAAATACGCGCGTATTATTAACCCGTCTCATTTTTTTCGACCTCTGCGCGAGATTTCCTTCAACGATAGCGAGAGCAAACTGAAGAGAAAAAAATTACCGCGTTTAAAAACAATCCCGTTGATACCATCGAATTTTCTCAGTCCTAATGGCCTCTCTCGCAACGGAGATGGATATTCGTTACCGAACAGCCCGAATGAAATTTACATGATATACGGTCGCTCTTTCTCTCTTTATCTTTCTTCATTTCGTGCTTCCGATTGGTACTTTTGTCCTCGGTTTTAGTGTATTTTGAATGGAATGATCAGCCTCGAAAGTAAGCGATGAATTTGAAGTTCTGCGCAGTGGGCTTGAGTATGCTCAGGAATGACAAATATACTACAATGCCACCCTGTTTTCTGTCTCCCTAACCTTCTGTCTGACTAACTTCTTGGTGTCTTCTGTGTTCCGGTCTTCTTGCTGTAGTATTTCGCTTTATCCATCACTAGATCCTCTTGTTACGCTCGCGTAGCTTGCGAACCCCTAATGTCAGAGAGAAACTCGGCTCTTAGCGCGACCGTCGTCGCTGGCAACTAGTCACGCGGAGGGTTTTGTTCAACACCCTCCAGAATACGTCACGATTGGTAAAAGTAGCCACGGTCAGGCTGTATAAATTCGAACTGACGGTCGTTTGAGGGCACTTCTTCAGAGTCGAGGCTCACAGGCAGTTCTACTTTGGTATACTCCTCTGCGTACTGCACCCAGCATCTGGTACACCGTTAAGGATATCCAAATCGAGAAACTTCGCAGCACCCAGTTGTCTGGTGCTCCCGGCACGAACCGAAGAGAAGTCGCATGCTGCTCCAACATACTCCGCTGCGTGCTGCATCTAGCATCTGGTGTACCGTTGCGGGTACTCGGACTAAGAATCTTCGATACGCTCCTGTCGCAGCATCCAGTTGTCTGGTGCTCGGGGCACGAAACGAAGAGGAGTCGCATTCTGCTTCGAGGTACTACCCTGCGTGCTGCATCCAGTATTTGTGCACCGCCGGGGATAGTGAATCGAGAATCTTCGAAACTCTCTCGTCACAGCATCCAGGTGTCTGGTACTCCGGGACAGAACTATCGTGACGCCTACGACCTCGGACCGAACAAGGACAAGTACTAGGTCTCATCGTACAGCCACCCCCGTGCCTTTGTCGTTCATGTTGTTCATTTGAATGTACCAGATTAAGAAAAAGTCATAAAACAGTTACGATTTTGAACTTCGAGTAATCATTTCTTCAGCGCTGACGAACCTCACAAACTCACACTTCAATGTTTTATAACCTCTATTCGAGGAAACCAGGCGTAACACCGGGAAGCTTGCTCAATTCAGCCAAGGCAACTACTACAAGCGTCACGCGAACTTCCCCCGTTGAACAATGGTCACCCTGCAAACTTCCTCCGATGTAACACTTTTTTCCTCCTCCTTGCCGGTTCCTCTTGTGCCACAAGGAAGAAAACTACGCCAAGATTTCGAATTGAGGATACTACGTTCAAAATTTCTTTCTAAAATCTTAGTCTCTGTAGCAAACATACGCCTGCCTGCCGGCCTGTCTCGATGACATTATCTCTATCTTCTGTCTCTTCGTCTTTTGTTTGTCTTCTCTCTTCCTGTCTCCTTGTCTTCAGTCTCCCTGTCTTTTGTCCCCTTCGTCTGTCTCCACTGTCTCCGTGTCTTTTGTCTTCTATCTTTTGTACCAAATGAGAGTTTCTTCCTTCGGAGAAATTGAACCCGTACAGTCCAAGGGCAGAATCTAAAAGCAAAGATCTCGTGCCTAAGAAGAAAAAACGCAACGTTTAAAAGCAGGGACCCGGAGCTAATTTCGAGTTTACTCTGGAGCCAATGCTAGAGTCAGGGTCGTACCGATAGGGGGGCAACTTACTCCCCTCCCCCCGTAGGAATTTTTCGCCGAGCAGTTGGGAAAATCCAACAAGTTGAAAGGTTTTTTCTCTTTTTTTTTCTTTCTTTTGCTTTGGTACTTGAGAATTGAGTTGAGAAGTTGGGAAAACTCAAGTAAAATGTTTTCTTTTTTTGCATTGATACTTGGAAATTTGGAGTTGAGTCAGTTTTTTTTTTTTGCTTCGATACTTGGGAATTCTGAGCTGAGTCAGTTGGGACTTTCACAACTTTTACCCCCCCCCCTCCCCGGCAAAACTCTTTGGTATGTCCCTGGCTAGAATTCAACGCCAGTATAACATTTCCCCTGGAGTCGAAGCTGAGGCTCGGAGCCAACTTTTTATTGTTTTTGCGTGCTGGAGCCAGATTTGACGTTAGCTCCATGGCTCTAGAGGTTAGGAGAGGAGTCTGGGTAAAGGAAGAGAGTGGTAGGGTGGTAATAACGGATGCGGGCGATGAAGAGGAATAGAATAACCGAAAGAAGAGACGGAGTCTGGAGCCAATTTCGAGTCTTTCTAGGAGTCGACGCTGAAGGCTCATTAGACTAAAATATTTTTAAAGACGTATTCTGATCTCGTTGTTTTGGGTGACGATGCCATGCCTTATTCAGACTGTGAAGATTGGTGATCTGGGATCCAGATTTTATAATTTTACCGATTCAGTCAGATCCGATCAGCTTTGGAGGCAGCTAATGTGATCCGGTGTTGATTGAACCTCTTACAGATGTTTATTCACTCGCCTCTTTAATTCGATCTTCTATTGAAAATTTTTTTTGATCGCTCTCACTGGCTCTTCAGTGAAGCAGGACGTTTTGAAAATTAATTGATCTGATCACAACCATCAGCTTTTTGAATTGCGAACATTTTCATTCATTCGCTTCCATTCGATCCAATTGAATCTGCTCCGAATCCTTGACTGGCAAATGAGATCGATTTCTAGGCATTTAGGTATACTCTCTTCTCAATCCTTTCTTGTTTGGTAAATTCTATCTGTCGATCTGTTTGTATCATCTGTACAATTCGACTGGACAGCGAATTAGCTAGACCGTGAAAATGGGACTTTTTTTTGGAAATTGGTGGGGAAAAGTTTGGATTTTTCAGACTAAAATTACAATTTCCACAAGCAAAAAAAAAAAATAGTTTACAATATTTTCAGTTTAGTCAACTGCAGCTGCTAAATTCACGAACGGTTGGATTCTTGAAAAAAATTTCGAAATAAGAAGGGAGAAAGAGTTTCTGACTGAAAACTAAAGTGTCAAAATCGTGAATCAAGCAAGAAAAAAAAATCACAACATTTTAAATTTTACCAGCTCCTCCAGCGCTGAATCCACCAACTTTAGTACATTTTCAAATTATTGGAGGAAGGGAGGGTTCAAACTGAAAATTTTCAAAATCGTACAGCAAAATTCCTAAATATTTTATCAATTGCAGTTGCTCGATTTACGAACTCTTTTAAATTTCAAATTGTTGCATGGGACAAGCCGCCCATACTCTTCCATGGCGGTTGTAGTCGTACAAATGAAACTAAATCAATGAGTTGCTCTTTAATTTGCTCCCAGTACGGAGAATACATCAAGAGGCAACTGAGACATCTATCTCGGTTTTTAGGAGGCGGAGGTGGAAAAAGTTTTATTTTCAAAACACCCCCTTGGAAAATTTCTAGATCCGCCACTGAATAGCGGCCACCATGGCTTATTTACTGATAACGATACTAGCGTTCCTACAAGTCACGAGTAGCCAATATTACCTCTAGTGTCTGATATTACCCCAGTTGAACTTACTGATAATTATACAAGCGTTTCCACTAGTCATGAGTGGTCGATATTACCACCAGTGTCTGATATTACCCCATCAGTTGACGGTACTTGAAAAACGGCGGGACCAACTGGGACTTAGTCACGCCCGGCACTATCGTATCTCGCTAAACCCTGTCCGAGGCTATGAAAGGTGATAGAAGGAGCCTCTCCTTAATATTATGTCACTCAAGTAGGTACAACTTCGATGATTAATCTAAGCTGGTCGATGTATGCCTGAACAATTAACATTCTTTCATCGATTGAGATGTAAGGACAGCAAAACGTAGTATCGTCCTGGTAATAAAACGTTATTCATGTTTCATAAAACAGAATCAGCGTTAAGGTCATTCAGTGACGTCTATTTGGGCCTGGCAGATAGGACAGAAATGTACTCGTGGACTTTTTTGTTTGTAGATGTAATTCCCCATGCCCGGCGATCGTGTAGGTAAAAACTGAAGTTCATCTCTTCTAGCTCATGGTCAGTGCGCAATGGTGACCCTCCAATTGAATTAGTACGTAGACCAGTGGGGCAATCGTAGTGACTGGGCTGGAGTTCAGAGTTCTTCCCTCGACCGAACTTTTGAATTCCGATTTCATTCAATCAGCTAGCGTCTCCAGGAGGTAGAAATTCAGAGATACAACAAAAACGCCTGATAATATGGATCCCGAATTCTAATCTCTGCATAGTTTAAATATTCTGGAAACTAGTGTGTTCCTGAAATGACAGCCCAGTTGGATTAGTATGTAGATCGGAGGGGTAATTCTAGTAACTAGAATGATGTTCAGCTTCCTAGTTCCTACCTATTCGATTCCGATTTCATTCAAACAGCCCGCTTCCTTCGCATTGTGTTGAGATTTGAAGAAATACGTAACAGCACTTTTGTTCCATTGTTTAACTGGTTACTATGTTTTGAAACAAAAACCAATGTTTACAATTCTTGCAATTCAACACGGTTGGGAGTCTGTTCGAATCCTAAGACAAGACGGCACAATTCTAAAAAATGAAAAGATTTACCTAAAATAGCGGGGGGAAGAAGAAAAAAAGGGTGATTACAATTAGAAGAAGTAGTTTACCAGGGAAGGTCGACGCAGTGGCGTCTAAGAAGCGCCGAGTAGTCTCGGACGTGTCGAGAAGATCCAGGGCCATCGTATTTGGGGTGACGGCGAAGGCGGCGTTCGTGGCGTGATGAATGGATAGCGATGACCTCGTTGACTGTCGGTATACGCAAGTCACTGTGAAGCGTACCAGGGGGCTCCGACGATGGAACAGAGGGTTTTATTTTGAAAACGTTGGATGATTT
The DNA here is from genome assembly GCA_031841125.1 of Acanthococcus lagerstroemiae. Taxonomy (NCBI): domain Eukaryota; kingdom Metazoa; phylum Arthropoda; class Insecta; order Hemiptera; family Eriococcidae; genus Acanthococcus; species Acanthococcus lagerstroemiae. The sequence goes on along the minus strand of CM063108.1, from coordinate 32,150,695 downwards.
CACGCAGAGAGTTATACCAGCACAACCCCACACCGGAAGGGCGTAAGTGCAAACAGGACGCAATGTCGCGAGATATAGTAGGCGCTTGTTGGTAAGAGGTAAGAGATAAGCGCGACTGCGGACCGATGAGCCAATAAAGTTAGCGGAGACGGAGATCCAGCTCGCGTCGTTTGGTGTGAACATGATTGGCATAGGTGAGACGTTCGTCTAGATGGATGCCCGGGCATTTCAAGGTGTTTTTATACGAAACGACATCTCGAGCAAGATAGACCGAATACTGAGGACGGGGTTGAAGTGTAAATGTGATATTGGTTGATTCCTCACTACTGATGAGAATTTTCCAACGCCGTGTCCTGCTGTAAAACGAGTTTAGTGCTGACTTGAAGATGACCAATAGCGCTGGTAGGATGTGAGGATAGCTGTATCGTCTGAGAAGGTTGTTAGAGTTGAATTCGTAGTTCCTGGCATGTCTGCCGTCTAGAGAGTATAGAGCAGTGGATCCAGGACGCTGCCTTGAGGTACTCCCGTTGTGATGGGGCAAGTGGAAGAATTGTGGTCACCATAGACTACGTGGAAGGTGCGGCGGGACAGGTAGTCGCGTAACAGGGTGCAGACATTAACTGGAAATAGGCGAGAAAGTTTGATGGCCAGTCCTTCGTGCCAAACCCGATCGAACGCCTAAGCTACTTCTAAGGAGATCGTTGCGCAGTATTATTTCCGCCCAAGGCTTGTGAGGATCGTGGTGGTGACACGTTGCAATTGATCCACAGTTGCGTGCTGTGCTCGGAATCCAAATTGGTGATCCGGGAGTGCAGTTGGTGGTAAAAGGTCCATGAGTTTTCGATTAAGTATTTTCTCGAATATTTTGCTGGTAGCAGATAAGAGAGAAATTGGGCGACATGAGACGAGTTTAGTTTGATCTTTTCCCGCTTTGGGGAGCATCATAACTTTGGCCTTTTTCCATAAAGTAGGAAATACACCTAATCTAGGTGATGCATTGAATATGCGCGTGAGCCAGAGGATGCCGGAGCGTGGAAGTTCGCGGACCATACGGCCGGTAATTCGATCAGAACCAGGTGCCTTGCGAACGTTGATGTGGTCAAGTACGTAGGCAACCGATTCCGGTGAGAACGAATAAGGCTGTGACGGATGATGATCAAGGTCGGGAAGATGTAGCGTTGGCATATCATGTAGAGAAAAGACCTTCTGTAGATGATCAGCATATTGTCCCACTTTCTCTGCATCATCACGGATCCAGCGGTTGTTAACCAGGATTGGAGAGAGCGGTGGTATCGGCGCAAGACGAAATTTTTTTGTTGCCTTCCAGAGAGAATAGTTCATGTTTGGATGAGTGGACAAGGTGGACATAAAAGATTGGAATGTGGCATTGCGCGAGTTGCGCAGTTCCTGACGAACCTGGGTATTGATTTGGCGATATTCGCGCTATGCACCCGGGCAAAGTACCTGTTGCCATATTTTACGTGCAATGCGATGTTGACACAAAGTGTCGACTGTCGAGTATGCTGAAGAGACCGGAGCTCGCATTGTGGCCGGTGGAGGGGTACTAAATTGAACTGCGTTCTGGAATACAGAAGTAAAGTCATTCGCCGCTGTATCCAAGGCTGAAACAGTATCGATCAGGAGATGATGACGAGAGACAGTGTCGATGTATTCACGATAAAGATTCCAGTCGGTGTGGCGAGTAGTTAACGCATGCTAGCTGGTACGTGGAAGAGGCCTGAGAGTGAGAGATAGACACACAGGAACGTGGTCTGACCTTAAGTCCACAATGGTTTGGACTCGACATTGCTGCCGGTGAATATGCGATTGGACACAAAGAAGCGTATGCCATCCAGGATTTTATTGTAGTCCGCAGGCCAATATGTTGGTTCACCGCTGAAAATAGCTTCATAGTTACGTCATTCAAGTACTGTAGCGAGCGCTCTACCTCGAGTCGTGGTCGTTCTCGACCCTCGGATCGAGTGCTTTGCGTTGAAATCGCCTCCAATTATCCATGTATCGGAGAGTCTCTGGAAGAGGAGATCAAAGTCGACTGAAGTTGTTTTAACTTACGGAGAACAGTAGACAGATGCTAAGGTGAGAGTTTTACCTTCTACTGGCAGACGCAGTGGTGTAGCTAGGGGTTTCCCGAGGGGGGCACAATAAGGTTTCCAAAGGGAGAAAAAGTCGGAAATTGAAGTATTTTTCAAAAATCGTCGATATTAGAAGACCATGTAAAAATATTGCCCGCCCCCCGACGCTACGCCACTGGGCAGACGAACTGCACAAAGTTGAAAATGGGTTGCAGAATGGGTTATATCCGGCGTGTGAAGACAACTGCTCCTCCTTGTGCTTTGCCGGTGGGATGAAACGAGTGGGTGACATTGTAATCTCGAGTAGAAGAAGAGGAGTATCTCGCTGTACAATGGGTTTCGGTGATGAGTGCGCGAGTAGAAGAAGAGGAGTATCTCGCTGTACAATGGGTTTCGGTGATGAGTGCGACGTCAATTTTTTCGTGGTGAAGAAAGGCCTTCAGCTCCAGTTTCCTGGAGAGGAGACCGTTGGCATTCCATAACAGGATTCGTAGTTTATCCATGTCGATGCTGGTGGCGTTTCGACGACACAGTCGTCCCCTTGGCAGTCGAAAGGGATTGTTCCAACGATGAAAGGCGAATAGCGAGATGTTCGATTTGGGTGCTGAGGCGCAGCATGGCTGTATCAGGTGATAATGCATCCTCCTATACAACGTTTTTTGAGTTGGATTTGGTTCCAATTGGTGGGTTGAGAGGGGTACCAACTTGAGTGACAGCTGAAGTTCTGACTGCTGAGGCGAACGATTTCGGAGTTTCTGCTGAGTTAAAGGGGGTCCAGATGTTGAGTCTGTAGAAGGAGACTGGTGAGTTCCACGTTGCCGAATTGCATCAGTAGCTGAATACTGTTGCCGACGGAGTTTCTGGAATGCTGGGCAGCTACGATAATTTGCTGGGCTAGGACCACCAAAATTGGCGCATTTGCAGGGAGGAGTTCTCTCGAGAGTGCACTGGTCAGATACATGATTTTAATCGCACTTGATACAGCGAGGTTCATGGAGGCAGTAGGTTTTAGTATGACCGAGAGACGTTGGCATTTTCTGCAGAGCGGTGGGTCATGTCGTGGCTTAAGTGATTCGACTTTGAGCCGTACTTGTAACAGGCTAGAAAGATTACAGATTTCCGGATTTCTCGTGTCAGGCTCTAATTCAATTATGAATAGAGGACGAGGTACCCAAGTGCCCTCCATTTTTCGGGGGACGTTGGTAATTCGACGAGGTATATACTATAGTCTAACAAGTTCGTCGTTTATCTCGGAAATAGGCATGGTACTAAGTACGCCACGAATGTGGACGATAAATACTCTATCACTCTTCAGTTAATAAGAATGCGGAGCTGTAATTCTCCAAAACTGCCTTTGCCTTTTTATCAGTACACTCCTGACGGAGGACTGCGTGTAGTTTGCGAGACTGATCAGCTGAAGAGGTAGTTAAAATTAGGCCACTATTGGTTTCTTTTCTGGTGCATTCGTGTACGTGATGATTTTTTTAAAAATTTGCCGAAGTTTGCATAATTAGATACTCCGTAAACAAAAACAGGAGGAGGACGATCAGACTTACTCGATGTTTGAAGTAAAGTTGGTAGAACGTTACGTTGATCATTGCTGCCGATGATCATGTTCGCGTCTTGAGGTGGAGGACGAGTAGAAGAGCTCTTAGGCGCAGGTAAATTTAGCACATCCGATATTATACACTAGATCCCGATTTCCAATATCTGTATAGTTTCAATGTTGTAGAAACTAGATGACGGTCTATTTGGATTAGTATGTGGAGTGTGGACCAGTGTGATAGCTATAATAACTAGGGTGGTGTTCAGCTTCTTTACCAGCGACTGAACTATTCAATCTCGGCTTTAATCGAGCAGCTCGTTTCCACCATTTTGAGATGGGAAAAAGTCGCTGTACATCTGATAATATAGATCCCAAATTCCAGTCTCTGCATAGCTGCAATGTTCTGGCAACTGATGGGTCCGAAATATGTGACCTAGATTTCATGCAGCAGTACATGCATTTCGCAGCTGTCATCTGCTTGTCATCGAATATCGAATCCCCCTCCCCCCATTCCGACATCGTACAGAAGGTTGTACAGTTTCCAGGCGAGTTTGTGGCTTGAAGGAGGCGCCGTGCCGCCACCATCGCCATCGTCGATCACTGCGACCGAGAATTCGGTGGTTTCGATGTTTCGATTCCGAGATTTCACCGGCATGGTCGTCGGCTACACGCTGTACGGCGTCGAAAGAGAAGAAAAAGAACGAAATAGAAAGAGAGAAAGAGAGAAAAAGTTCTAAAACCACACGAATTCGATGGCTGGGGCTGATAACGAATTATGGTAACTACGTAGATTCACGATACGGATAAAAAAACACGGCGCAATGACTTGGGCGACCTGTAATGGGTGGGCACCACCCTTCGCCAAAGCTTCGCGGTACCACCTCTTATCGAAACGAAAAAATCTGTTCGCCCCCGACACTTCGCTGTCCCGTCCCCGGGGGCACGACGGGCCTCGTCTGTATAGCATATACATACGTACGTACACTCTCGATACAAATCATTACACACTCAACGGCCGTAACGAATGAAAATATCGACGAAATATCGCCGAGCCCGTTATCTGCTCTCAAAAATCTACAGGAAATTTAACTAACAATGATCGTGTTTTTCTCGTTCGACTCTACGTCGAGTGTTACGTTTTCCTTCTTTCTTCATATTCCTCTCTTTCCTCTCCTTTCTTGTGCTCCTTTTAGTTTCATTCTAAAAAAAAAATAATAAAATAAAAAGAAGTAATTCGTAATATACGCGATGTTTTCTAGAAAATAAAATAAAAAATAAAATTAATCGGCGATGAGTATCGTCAATTAAATTATTAGTCGTGAGCTAATACGGAGGTAGCGATTCTCGGCAGATTAAAATCTGTCGAAGGTCTAATTAAAAAGATGGTCTAATTTTCGCGAGAAACTCTCGCTGGGCGTACGCGTTTCTCGAGCACATAGACTCGGGGGAAGGGGTGGGAGGAAAGAGACGACGAGTTGAGAAAAAGGAGCGTTAAGTGACCAGTTCCAGTCGTTATACTCTTCTGTGTTTTTTTTTTTTTTTTTTTTACATATACGAGTATGTACATCTATGTTTCTCTTTTTTTAATCTTCTCTCTCACTCTCCCCTCTCCTCACCCTTCTTCCTCTTCGCTCCACTGTTAACTTCTAGCCGGCTTGCTCTTCCTCGTGTCAACGTTTCCGTGCACAGAGCGTTAATGGAAAGCGAGCCGCGTAATGTTGTGTTAAATGTATGTAATTACGGTTGCTTACACACGTCGAAGACTAATTACACGTCTAACGCATCTAACCGGTTGGCTGATTCACGAATAAGCGAAACGTTTGCGCATTCAGCCGGCGTAAAGCGCGCCCCAGTTGCCGCAAGCCCGCCACCAGTTGAGAACGGGCGACGCCGACGACCCGACAGGGTGACAACATGACGAGTACTGACGACTGACCGGCAGTGTTGCCGGACGAGAAATTGAAAAAGTACCAGCAAGAAATCTGCCAAGATTGTACCGAAGATTGTGTACCAGATTTCAAATGAAATATACCAAGTGACCTGTGTGGTCTTTGAAAATGTACCAAAATGTAAAAGAAACTTTTTGGTCAGAATCTTTAAAATGTACCAAAATTGGGTAAATATGTTGAAATGTACCGAAACGAACTAATAAATGACAAACAGTGACAGAAAATGTAGCCTTCCGATTATCCGCCCTGAATTTGGCCGCCCGATTACCTTTTCCAAAAAAATCAGTAAAATCAGAATTTTTCGGCAGAAAAACGAGTAAATAGTAAGAAGGTTCGTCAAAGTTTCATCACAGATTTTTTTTCAAATTGATCTACTATATGGCATATGTCACTCGTATTACACCCTTTACTATACCTACTGCAAATAAGATTCGAGTTGTTGAATACATTTCCTGTCAATGAATTGGAATAATATAAATATTGGGAATAACATTTCAGGAATAAGGGTCACAGTTATTAAATAAATTCATTATCATTTAATTTTAAATTTATTAATTTTCATAAAATCTACCCTACTTTGGATTATCCGCCCTGTCTTTCGCCTCAATTAGGGCGGATAGTCGGAAGGCTACTGTAATCTTACCAAGAATAATGAAAATGTGCCAAAATATACCAAAATTGGACGCTGTTCAACAAAAGGGAACCAACTAACATTATTTGTAAACAAAATGAGCGGGGAAGTCGAGTTGGTTCCCAAATAACCTAATTGGTTCCCAAGCACGGTGATCGCGACACCCCATAGTGGTCGAATTGGTTCCCGGGACCCAAATACATCCAAGTAGGTGGTGGTCGAATTAGTTCCCGGTACATATTACACCGGCGTGCACTACAGAGCATTTTCCTTCCCATTTTACACCGACTTAGGACGGTCCGTAGGTATGATTAAAAATGCGATGTAGATACTGATAATATGAACTTGAGCCTTTGCGGGTAGAAATTTAAAATAAATGAATTTCACAAATTGTAAACGAGTAATTATTCCGTCAATGAATTCGTCACTGATAATGTAAGAACTAAAGTATCTACTACGCCTTTTCAGGTAGCATTTTAAAACAGACGCGTTTCACGAATTGTAAACGAGTAATTCTTCCATTACTGAATTCGTCAATTTGTTCCTGTAAAAACTTTTCTTTTGTATTTACTTTAGGGACCGATTTACCGCCTAATTTAATATAGGTGTCACTTTGGATCGTCCTTAATGTGTCTGCCAAATGAAAGATATTGGGATGAGGTGAATTAAACATTTTATTCAATCTACTGTGGAATCCCTCACAAGCGTTAGTAGTGCGTTGTCGACTTGAGGTGAACTCAGCCCACATCGAAGGAGGAAAGTCACTGTCCGGAGCGACGTATGTTTTCAAAATGTAGTCAAAAAATTTATCATGTTTTTCGTTATCTGGTTTACTCTCCATTAAATCAAAGCAAAAGCAGTCCTCAACTTCCTCAGGGGTAACAGAGACAGGCCAAAGAAATATTTAAGCAAGCGTCTATCTGGCGAATCTCGGTCGCGATATGTATCGGTTAACCCTAAAGCTTGTATTTTTTTCCACCAGGACTTTCCTAAGTATACTTTTGAACGATCAACAATTTCTTATTCTTTTCACTGAACATCACCTCGTAAGTAGCCATTATTATTATTATTAACGCGCTCTATCATGTACCTATCACCGCATTGACACAAACAGAATAAAACCGAAATCGCAAGTAGAGGTATGTGTGCTTCATACATACTGACAATATTTCTTCACTCGATTACGTATCATTACTTATCGCACTAATCTGCAAACTACATAAGTCCTGCAGAAACGTGTTCGTGTGTCATCGTAAAGTGCCTTGCAACAAAATTCTGTATAATGCACGCTGCACCCCGGAACGAATTCGTTCGGGAACCAATTCGACTGTAACCCCTACAGTGACTGATTCTACCTCGGAACCAACTCGACTATGTACAAGGGTCTTGGGAACCAATTCGACCTCCACCCAAAATGAGTTATTAGTATATCGTAACGAGAATGCGCGAAAACACGTTTCCCAGAAAAACGCGTCCAAAGTTAGACAAGCTTCTCTCCCACTCCTTCAAGCGGCCGTAACTCGCCGCGGAATCACGTTACTAACGTTACCAGCCTCGATGAGGGCTTGGAAAGGTAATTTTTCGCTCTTCTACGTGGTAACAGTTCATAACGTCGGATTTATTCGGGAGCTCCGAAAAATCGCGAAGAAGCGAACCCAGACATTCGCATTCTTTTCTCATTCTCTTCCATAATTCTCTTCTCTCTCTGGTGCGTAAATTTTGTCTCATTGTTATTGCGATGCTTTTTCTATAGAAATCCGCCAAAATCTCAAAATTGATTTTTGCGATCAAAAATTTTGTTTTTCTTTTTTCTCGTTTTCTGAGACTTTGATCGATCAACAAAGTTACCCCTTTTTATAGAAACTGCCGCGTATATTTTTTGGATTTTTTTTTTTGGGGGGGGGGGGTAAGAATATTTTTTGGTGGGGGAATATTTTTTCCCTAATCTTACTGGGGTAATTAGAAAGTAGATAAAGTTTTTCCGATTTTCTCGGAAGGGGGGGGGGCAAATGACTGCGCCAGGGGAGGGCAACGCCCCCTGGCCCCACTTTAGCTACGAGTCTGATTTCATTATTCGCGTGATTGATGTTAACGAATACTGATTACTGAATAATGAATGACTGTTCGTTATTCATGCGCTTATGAATAACGAATCTGATTGCGTTATTCATTATTCAGTATTCGAATATTATTCTGCCCAACTCTGCTCAGAATACTCGGTTTTATAATGCTCTGCGAAAGGTCGCGTCTACTTCGAACCCTTATTTACTTCGAACCAGTATTCTTGATGACCTAGCTGCCGCCCATTTTTGTGTAATGTAACTTGGAATCTGCGCCCTCTACTGCCTTCTGCGTTTTCATCGCTCTAGTTCGCACACTTCGCTCGAAAACTAGTTGCTGATGCGGCTGTAGCTTCAAAAACTTCTGAAATCTCAGATGTACTACGGTTTTATACACCAGTCCCCGGCTGCGAAATGTAGTAATTTTGAATTTCTCCAATTCGATCTTCTGCGCTAGGTCGTCGAACAGCAACGCTTCATGTTTGTGCTGAGCTGTCGGGCTCGCATCTGGACTCTCCACCACGACCATTAATATTTTCCGGGCTGTTGGAATTCTTTGTTCACACCTTCGGCGCGATCCGCGATTATTAAACTCGACACGAATCTACGACGATTGCCGCCTCATCCGTCTGCCGTGTGCGTCACCTATCGAACCCGAATTTCGCCATACCCCGCCGAATATTCCGAGACGAGACCGACGCTTCGGTATCCTTTCCCCTGTCAGGTCGCGTCGACTCCCTTTTACCTCGCGCCAACAATCGGGCTCCGGACAAGTTTTTAATGAATGCTCGCCTTATCTTCACAATTTATCGAACCGTAGAAAGCAGAAATGTTATAGATAAGCCAAAAATGCCGTGCATCTGTTCCGAAAACTTTTCGAACTGATATTATCGACTCGAACGGTTCATATCGAAAACATTAGACTCTTATTAATCGGAACAGATAATACTCGTTTTTTCATATCGTAGTTCTCTCTTTTCATTTTATTAAAAATATTACATCACCGAAAACCGTTGATTTCGTTTGTGATCTAGTCGAACGCCGCCCCCTTCCACCCTCTCTTGGGAATATCGTCTGAGTAATATAAATCCGAATTAATTGGTGTTTACGATTCGGTACGTAGAGTGAATTCGCAGTTGTAAGATAATGATCGCTTTATGGGAAGGGAACTTATTAAGAGGTAATTAAGATTAAACGAATACTAATAAATGCTCCTCTAATTGATACAGATTGGGTTCAAGGATGTTGCCGCGTGTAGTTTTTTTTTCAGCTGAAATGGGTTTGTACGGTTGTAAGAGTTTCTTCTTGATCCAGGGTCATGGTGGAGTCGTACTTACGTGTATTATCGAAACCCAGTTTTCTGTGGATGGCGATATTCATCAATTGATGAGGGATTTGGAAGACACGGGATGACGCGACGTCGTTAGCTGATCCAGCTTGCATATCGCTTATGACACTGTCTGGGGAGTCTTGTCGAGGAATTTCAATAATCTTCTCGTAGATGGAATCATTACCGTGTACAGGAGTAAGTTAGACAAAAATCATCGTAAATTTACAACTAACTGTCTGCGACCACTGAAAGATCGTTCGTAGCTCTTTTTTTGGGGAAGGGGGAGGTGGTATACAGATAGCAGAAATTTCGACTGAAATGAAAAGAATTTCTGTTGAAACCTGGAAGAATAAAAGAGGGAAAAATGTGACCAAAATATACGCTTACGGTTTTTAGGATTAACTTTTCGTTTCGACTCCTCGAGGTGCCACTGATGGGATTAGATTCACAGATGTTTGGTTTAACAGAATCTGTTTTGGGATTAGTTTTTGCTTTAGACCCCAGGGTGTCAGTTGAGGGGGCTGAATCCCCTTTTTTTGGGCTACGCCAATAGAGGCAATGAAGCTCGCATAAATAAAGGGAAATAATATTTTGCACGCGATAGAAAGAGTTTTTGCACACTACAAGTCTAAAGATACCAAACGCACGCGATTTCTACAAAAAATGCGCACGAAATACTGCACATCAATTTAAATCGTCGATGAACGGTATTGTTCTTGGAAACCTATGTTTGGAGCGTAGCCTTGTGTGAATGTGAAACTTGGACCGTAGGAAAACTAAAGAAGAGAAGGATCGAAGCGTTTGAGATGTGGTGCTATAGGCGGATACTTAGCATCAATGGACGGATAAGGTAAGAAATGGAGAAGTACTTAACAGAAAATGGATATTTGGAATGCTCTAAAGAGAAGGACAGATAAACTAATAGGGCATAATTTGAGGCACCCAGGAATAATATCACTTCTGCTAGAAGGAAGAGTGAAAGGAAAAAATTGGGTAGGTCGGCAAAGATTCCAGAATGTTCAAATGAAAGAATTAGCACGAGATAGGAAGAAATGAAGAGCTGCATCAAACCGGTCGGACTGATAACCTTATCATCATTCTCCTACTTCATCCTTTATTTGTATTTGAACCTTTTGATCCTTATATAAGTTCCATATTACTCTTCTTTCTTTATACATACTTAACTCCTACCTCCTTAATATTTGAAATATTTTTGACCTTTCAACATTATCAAAAGCTTTTTCTAAATCTACAAATGCTACATATGTATCCAAACCTTTTTTTCAGTCTTTTTCTAATAAATCTCGAACTTAGAATTGCTTGCCCTTGTTCCTCTAACTTTTCTGAATTCAAACTGATCTCCCACATTTTCTTCCATTTTACTTTGTATTCTGCTATTTATTATCCTTGCTAGAATATTTTACGCGTATGACCCCCCCCCCCCGAGATTATTGTGGAACAAGTTGACTGAACCGTTTCCTTTGGAGCCTTCTGGTTTCGTGACTGTCGATTGTCGATTCGTTTTTTATATCGAGCGGCGAGGATTGGAAGTAGGTCTTCCAAAGAGAGGATCTCCAAATCCTACCTGATGTCATGATCACGTTCGAATCAATAAGCTCCAACCATAGTGCGGAGAGCCTTGTTTGCTATGCGTGTGAGTTTCTGCAATTTAGACTGAAAATGTACACTGAAGAGGAGAGGGTTACCGCATATGGATGGTTAAAGTAATTTTCACGCTTGAATATAAATTGTTCTTCAATAGCATATTTCTAGGGGATATTCTTCCTTAAATTAAAAATCAGAGGTATTACTAGTGGTATGATGGTGGGAGTGGGGGCGGAGTTGAATTTTCTGAACCTTTAATGACAAAAGAAAGCACATGACACTAATTTCTCATGCCCAGACGATAACTCGAGAAGGAATAAAGTTTATATAACTTGATGGACATTAATTGATTAATTCGAATGATCGATTAGTCGATTATTTGAGGTAAGGTTAATTGACTAATCGATTAATTAAAGAAAATTAGTGCGTTGATTTAGTTCTGTAGGAGCGCTAAAGTAGTCTACGTTCACACTCCTCAAGTTTATATTGGTTTTCCAGTACCTACCTGTCTGATGATTATTGATTAAGTTTATATTTGTGAGACATTTTATGTTATGCCTATTGCGATGCATCTTCATAATACGAGGGTCGTTCAAAATGTAAGGATACAAATGTAATAACTCAAAAAATAGAAACCATAAAAAGTTTATTTGCAAAAACTCTGAAAGGCACATCCTTACTCTACTTTTCGACATAGTCACCTCCACAGATGAGGCACTTATCCCACCTATGGATCAGCTTGAGAATACCCTCCTCATAGAACGTCGCCGCCAAGTTATTGAACCAGTTTGAAACGTCTTCCTTGAGTGCCTTGTCGGTCAAAAAACGTCTACCACCCAAGTAGGCCTTCAGAGAAAGGAAGAGGTGGTAATCTGAAGGTGCGAGGTCAGGTGAGTAGGGTGGGTGGGGAAAACGGCAGTCTATGCAATGGAAACATTCCAACAGCCCTGGAACTGTGAAATTTAAACAGACCTTATCGGCAAAAAAAGTCATGGCTTGTGTTTTTTGGGATCGTCGAGGCATTTTGCTGGTGGATTACATACCCTATGGCCAGACAGTAAATTCAGAAGTGTACTGCAATCAGTTAAAAAAATTACGACGAGCTATTTAGAATCGTTGACGCGGTTTACTGTCACGAGGAGTAGTGTTTTTGCAAGACAACGCGAGGCCGCACACTTCACGCGTAACGACAACGCTACTGGAGAAGTTTAAATGGGAAGTTTTGCCCCACCCACCCTACTCACCTGACCTCGCACCTTCAGATTACCACCTCTTCCATTCTCTGAAGGCCTACTTGGGTGGTAGACGCTTTTTGACCAACGAGGCACTCAAGGAAGACGTTTCAAACTGGTTCAATAACTTGGCGGCGACGTTCTATGAGGAGGGTATCCTCAAGCTGATCCATAGGTGGGATAAGTGCCTCAACTGTGGAGGTGATTATGTCGAAAAGTAGAGTAAGGATGTGCCTTTCAGAGTTTTTGCAAATAAACTTTTTATGGTTTCTAGTTTTTGAGTTATTGCATTCGTATCCTTACATTTTGAACGACCCTCGTAAATTAACTCTATGCTGCTGAATCTGAACTAGAAGAAAAACGAAGTATCCTAAAACCTGCGAAGTCAATTATTATTATTATTATTCTCGAAACCTACGATGTTTCAATAAATAATCTTCTGCAGTTGGCAAATGAAGCGTACAATATGAATATGAATATCATTTACATACTCTGAAGCAACAACATACTCATTGTACAAAAAAAAAGGGGGGGACGTACAACAAAAAATACGGGGGGGATGAAAAATAAAAATAGAAAAAGAATACTAGGATTCGCGTGTTAGATCTTAATTTATGTTTAGGAAACAGAGATTCTTCACCCAGGGACGTACCGATAGGGGACAGGTGAGCAACTTTACACCCTCTGTAGGCATTTTTTACTCAGCAGTTGGCAAACAGACCGAACCACCCTTTCTACACGCAGAAGTTAGGAAATTGTCAGTAACTAGGGAAAAAAAATAAAGCCCCAGGAAGCGAGGGTATAAAAAACGAGCACATAATGTATGGGGGGGGGGGAGGAATGGTCGAAACACTAACTACATTATTCAATATGATTTTGGAAACGGGCATAATACCCCAAGCATGGAAGTTTTCGGATATCATTCTCTTATTTAAAAAGGGGAACAAACACCACACTGAAAATTACAGGCCAATTAGCCCCTCACCTACACTTCTCCAAGCTAGCAGAAACAAGAATTCGGAAATTTTTGGAACAGCAACAACCTCCAGAACAAGCTGGTTTTAAGATAAGTAGGTTACTCGCCTCTCGATCACCTTCATGCCATTAATCAAATTATAGAAAAATCACAAGAATAAGGAATGGAGTTGAACCTGGCATTCATTGACTACAACAAAGCCTTCGATTCTCTTGACCATAAATACATACTAAAGTCACTGCAAAAGCAAGGGGTTCCCACACAACTAACAAGGAATATGTATGCAGACCCCCAAAGCCGCATTAAAACAGACAGGATTGGCTCGTTTTCAGAAATAAAAAAGGATGTTCGTCAGGGGGATCCATTGTCTCCCATTTTATTTAATACAGCCTTGGAAGAGATCCTGAGAAAGTTAGAATTGAAAGACAATGGCTTACGGACAAATGAAACGAAGCTATCCAACTTGAGATTTGTAGATGATATAGTGCTTATATCAGAATCAATAGAGGAGCTGGTACAAATGATTAAAGAGTTGAACAAGGAAGGGAAAAAGGCGGGATTGTCAATAAACATCGGGAAATCGAAAATTATAACTACAACCCCAAACCCTCCAAGAATAAAAGTCGAAAAGAAAGAGCTGGAAATAGTATCTGAAACAATCTACCTAGGACAAACAATTTCATTAGAAAATAGAACAGAAAAAGAAGTAAATCGTAGGATCACTTTGGTATGGAAAAAATTTTGGACTCTTAAACATATCTTTAGAAGAAACTTAAAAAATGACCATAAAAGCGAAATTTTAAATATGTGTGTCGTTCCAGTTCTTATGTATGGCTCCCCCACCTGATCCCTCATCACAAAGCTAGATTTGTTTTCCGACGCGATTTTTCCGTTTCCCGACGAGCCTCGAATTCACCGGCGGCGTTGAGCGAGGCGTGAAGAGTAGCGAACCAGTAGGACCCCGACGAGTTACGAAGTTGTCAGCGGGCGTGAAGCGATGTTGACAGCTCGATGCGTCACGAACTCGTCGGCGGGCGTGAAGCGATGTGAGACACGATCGTTCTGACGTTTTGAGACTATGTAGATATTTTTTGTATAATGTTCTTTTACTCCTGAAAGTAGTGATAGCAAGCGAGTAAATGCTCGCGAATGAATGCTCAGAATTTCTAAGATATTCTCAGCAGATATTTCGAGTAGAAATGCTCGAATTTAGAAAAGCTTACTCAGTAACATGCTTGGGTCTCTGGAACATGTACCTGTGTTGAGGTGGCGCTTATTTTATCCTTTTTTTTAGATTTTCGCTAAGTATTCAAAAAATTCGCTGTTTTTTTAAATATTTATTTACAGTTACTTGTTCATTTTAGATGGTGTTAGGCGAGCACCCAACTCGGTTATTTGCATGTTCCACAACACTCGTCATCTTCTTTTCTTCTTTTCGACTAGATTCATATCCTGCCGTGAAAATGTTCTCAAACTTGCTAACCGAAGCTCTCCTGTCACAGCATGTTTCATAATCTGTGCACAACTAATATTTACAGATCCATCTTTCTCATACAGCGGGAATAAGGATTAATATGTGTTATGTAGATGATTCGTCTGCATCGTCCGAGATCCGGAGCAACGTTTTCAGAGCAGCAGTCGAATTACGCTTTTCTTCATTCCAGCGTGTTGCTCTTGCTTGTCGTTAACCGTGAACTTGTAAAAAAATCAGATTAAAAAGTAGAATAAATCCTAACCAGATAAATACCAGCGAGATGAAGAAAACAGATTAAAACTGGGCAAGGAAAGGACAAACGAAACATACCTACAATAACCTTCTTGTAAGACTTCGCGGGCCAGCGGCCAGTTTGACATCACGGTAACTCCCTGCTTATCCTTCTATCGGTCATATCATGTAAAGGCTGAAACTGGACTGGGGGTACGGCCGGCGTTTTTTTCTTATACTTTTTTTTTTTTCTTTCTTTCTCTATATTTTAAATCTATTAACGTATTATACGTACGTATGTATAGCTGTTTATCCCGTACGTTCAACGCTGATAAGCTTATATACCAGCGCGTCAACGGTGACAGATACAAGTAATAGAACACGCGGACAACTGAATACTAATGATTCGACAATAAATCTAACCACAATGTTCTATCACAGCTGTTGAAAGTATATTGCAGTGCACTGCACCGAATGTGTATAATTATCGGGTTGGTCGTGCTGCTCAGAGAAAAAGAACAACTGTAATTACACGTTTTTCAGAGACACGTCGAAAGTGCATCTACGCGCCACAGAGACCTGAGCAGACATCGACGACCGAAGTATTTGCGCTGTGAATGAGTTGGTAGAAAGGCAGCGCTGGCGGCGACTTTTTAACAGGTTGTAGTTATGTTGTTGGTACACCTTACTGGCAGGGGTGGATCTTGGGCTAGGAGTTGCTATAGTTGGATTCTTGCCGGGGAGGCTTGGTCCAAATTGGACCAGATTAGTCCCAGCACTATAGTTCTTACTGATAGTCTGATAGTAGTGTAGCTGAAGGCTGGAGGCTGCTAGTGAGCACTTTTGCCATTACATCCTACCAACAGTGGTGGAGCTAGGGGCTAAAAATTGCTTGTTGAACACTTGCCCCGGGTGTCCTTTGACTGAATAGGTCTTAATGGGCGCCAACTACGTAAGTTGACAGCTTGTCGAAACCTCAAGACTCAGTTAAGAATCAGACACTGTGTGTTAAGACCCATAAATTAACATGCGACCAGTCAAGTTCTTGAGGAAGAGGCTCATTAAGACTTTGAGAATCAGATCCCTGCGTTGAGACCCGTCTCTCAGTATCCGACTAATCAAGTTCGACAGAGAAGATCGTACAGTTGTTAACCAGAGTTGATGACTGATGCTCACTATAGTGGTTTTCGCCACCAAGTTGTGAAATCGTGTTTTTCATTCTGTATGTAGGGTGTGCCAATTCACAATTTCTTCTTTCTGTAGTTCAGAGCGCTTTCGGCTGTTATGCCATCTTCAGTGGAGTACCCTAACACTTTTCTCATTGTTGTCCTGTATTTATAGTGGTATGTACTACCGTATGGTAAACCTATTTGGTGTATTCCTATTGGTTGTTTGTGGTTGTATAGTCTGTCCAATCGGTGAATTTTAAGTTATTAATTGGAATAGGTTCTCGCTTTGGAAGTTAGTCATTGTGTTTAAGGTAGTTTTGTTTTGTTTGCTGTTTCAAGAAAAAATTCGCTATTTTTCGGAGAGAAGTTTGCTTTTTGAAAAACAGAGTTAGTAACCCTAGACTAGCCCCACGTAGAGCTTAAAGGGTTAAGGAGAGGGGTAGAGGATAATACCTGAAATTAATTCAGCTAGTCTTAAAACCCTACTTTAAAAAGAAAAATTACTTAGACTCATATGAGGAGGCTCCCCGAGCGTCTGAAACTCGAATCCCAAAAATCGAGCAGGTTACTTCCAATAAGAATTTCTTCCCTTTGCGGCGCGGATCAACTTTTTCCGATTTGTTGAATCTTTGCAGAACACTTTTTTTCTAACATGTAGAACCGATCTAGATGGGGCCGCGTTAGACAATTTAAAACCGAAAATAAAAGGAGCACTCTACTATGTATACTCAGAAAAGTACCGTCACTAATCTGATAGGTTTTCAATTTTCTGAAACGCTCCCTCTCTTAGTTAGCTTACCAAGTTGAAAATGTTGACTGCCATGTTAGTGCGCCGCACCACTATCCAGGCATACAGAAATTTGAGAGCAGCTAAATTTTGGGAGACTTGCAAATCATGTCAGTTTCTGTCTGTTGCTTTTTCAGTATACTTACTATTCATTGCCGCCGCTGACCTTGAGGAAGTTGTGTAATAAAATTTTCTCATTCGAATTGGTTGTACAAGGCATGTACTTCTCGAACTGTGGAGCCTCGTAGTCGCTTTGATACACCGTATTACAGGCATGAAGTTTCACGTTCCTTTCGAAAATTACTACTGTTTTCCGACTTGCCCACCACACAGCTGAATGGGCAGCCACTCTACGCACAGACTTGGAGTATAGTCGATTATGCTGCTGATAAAGTTTGCCAGCTGGGATATTTTGCATTGGCGGGATGAGCAGCTCCTCTACGTATACAGTGTAGCATAACCGATAAGGCTGCTGATTATAGTTGATAGCAGGGATATCCTGTATTGGGGGGATGAGCAGCCACTCTACACATAACAATGGGGCATCGTCGATTAAGCTGATGTCTACAGTAGGCACCGGGATATTCTGTATCGGAGGGATGAGCAGCCACTCTACATATAACCATGTAGCATAGCCTATTAGGCTGCTGATTATAGTTGGAAGCTGGGACATCCTGTAGTGCACAGAATGCCGTCGAAAAATGGTGCCCACCTGCCATATTATTGCAAAATTCAACATCGAGACAAAAAAAGAGCTATTGTTAAAGCATCGAAACGTAAACTAGACATCTTCCTAGATATACTATACCTGCTATCTCGATATATTGCGACGGCCATCTTATTCCAGAAAACAAGAGTATCCTAGCCAAGGCGAACCAGATGAAGAAGGAAGGCATTTTTAAGGGCGTGTGGCTGCGCGGCAGCAAGATCAGAATTAGAGTGTCAGATACGAGGCCTGTACTGACAAGTAAGGACGAGTCGCAACTGGATAGCATCATAGAGGAAAGGAGACAAATAAACACCAGAATCAAAGACAGATCAACGACGTCACCGAGGAAACAGCAATAAGCGATACCTCGAAGAAACGCCGCAATGACGTGAGGAGCTAATGAAGATAGACCTAGTCAGCACCAAGGACGTACGCTAAAAATCAGGAAAAACGAATCCACCCCGGACGGCCGGAGAAACTTTCAACTTAAAGGTCAACTGATAGCTTCTAAAGCAAAATGGAAACCGCTGATGTCATAATTTGTAAAGGCAGGCGAATGCATCCATATCACTGACTCCCCCAAGAAAACAAAGCTTGATAAAGAAAAGGTTAAAAATAAGGAAAACAGTTTTGGAATTTTGAATAATAGTGTAGAAAATGCTTTAGTACATCTGGTGGTCATTGAGGGAGATGGAGCTTACCAATCTCCGTCACACTCCGGAACCAAATCCCTGGGTATAGCCGGGGGAAGCCATTCGCCAAATAAAAAAAATGATAAATAACAAAAATAATACAAACAGTCATCATCATCATCATCGAACTATGTAGCATAGACAGGACTGTCTGTAGCTGAATCTTTCGCCTGGGAGCCACTGGCAGATGTGTCGATCAGTTTCCTTTCCGGCCGTCGTATGGTTCTTCTTCCTGCGTGGGTGTAGTTCCATGCCTTTCTTGGTGAGCGATCGTCTAGCATTCTTTTCACGTGCTGTCTCCACTTTTCCCGATAGTCGTTGATCCTCTTTATTACCGGCTCGGCTCCTAGCTCCTTCAGTATTTCGTCGGTTTTCTTTTTGTCTAGCCTCGTGTATCCTGCGGTCTGTCTCATAAATTTCATCTCTGCCGCTGTCAATCTCTTCCTTGTGTTTTTTCTTAGCTCACAGTCGTGTTTCTGGCCGAACGCTTTTGGTGGCAGGGCTTTGTTTAGTGCTCCTCTTACACGAAAAATTCCGTCTACGTCTATCTCGCCTTGGTACGATATTTCGCAGCCTAGATACTTGAAGGAGCTCACTTGTTCTAGACCATAGTTTTCACAGACAATTTTGCTCCGGATTGGTTCTTTTCCCTTGAAGGTCATGACCTTTGATTTTTTGGCGGATATCTTCATTCCGTATTCTTCCGCAACATTTTCTAGGCAAACGACCGATTTTTGAAGATCGTCCTCCGAGTTTGCGAAAATTTCTTGGTCGTCTGCGAAAAGTATGATATTAATTGAGGAGTTATAAAACAGCGAATAATTTAGATCTGGTAGATTTCAATTGCCAAGGCTTGGCCAACGAAGACAGGTTAGTGGAGCTAGAATATGCCTTAAGTAAGATCAACTTTGGAATCATGGGCCTGGCTGTGGTTAAAAGAAATAATGAAAAACTAATTCAAAGGAGGAATGGTAACATTTTTTAATCATTTTGGAGTAACTCGGGGATATAGGGGGGGGGTTAATGTACACAAGAAACATGTAAAACAAATAACTGAATTTAATTTAAAGGAATTTCGGAACGAGTAGCCATCTTGAAGATGAAACTAAAAGATAAAAAGAAAATAGTAATATTTCAAATCTATGTACCTGCTCTGTCGGCTGATAAAGAATATAAAAGAATTTTATACATCATTGGAAAGTAGCCTCTTATCTGAAAGCGAACAGTTTAATATAGTTATAAGCGATTTCAGTGCCAAGATAGGCAACGAGCAAGAAATGGGGGACTTCAGGAAACTCTTGGTGGAACTATTGGCTGAACTATTCAACTGGGTGCTCTCCTCAGGTCTCCCCCTACTATCGAAGTAGCTTCGTACACTATGATACAGGTACCCGGGCGCGCCGGCCGCAGTGATCGCTCTCATGATCCCCGACCAGGGGGCGTGATCGAATTCCTCCTTAATGTCCAGAGACACAGCGGCCATAAAGTTGTTCTGCGACCGCGATCTCAGAATGAGACCTATTGCAGTTCGAACAGCGTGTTCTGTGCTACGATGTTTTCTGAATCCGAATTGCCGCGAGTGGATGGTGTCTTCTTCGTCCCCTGTCCTGACCTATGATGTCCAGACCTGGGCTACCACAAAAAAAAAATCAGACGACCCAGAGCTCAATGTTGAGGAGCATTAGTGAAACTAAAAGAGATCACTTAAAAATAGACGAAATAGTTAACGAGACTAAAGCCAAAAATATCTGGGTTGCTATCAAGCGGCTAAAATGGAAATACGCTGGCCATGTTGTGAGCGGCGGGACTGAAATGGAACAAGATCCTGACAACATGGATCCCACACCAAGGCAAAGGGGAATTGGCAGACCGGTCAGAAGATGGGCTGACGAACTGGTGAAAAGGCGTGGGGCCCCAATGGATATACCTGGTTAGCGATAGGGACAAATGGAGAGAAGTGACGGAGAGCTATGCCCAGAAATGGGTAGCCGAAGGAGGAGTCAGTAAGGGGTGAATTCGTTTATCTACTATAAAGACCTTGTTAAAGATTTCAAAGTGTCTCCTAACTGGGCTAAGCTCAAAAGAAAGAAAGAAAGAAAAATGAAGAATAGCCTGTTAGACTGCTGCTTATAGTTGGCAGCTGGGACATCCTGTATTGGCGGGATGAGCAGGCACTGTACATATGACCGTGGGGCATAGCCAGTTGAGCTGCTGTTGATAGTTGGCACCTGGGATATTCTTTATTGGAGAGATGGGCAGCCACTCTACATATAACAATTTTTTTAAATTTAAGAATATATATATATTTATCAAATATTGAATATTATTATACGTGTTCTCTGTCGGAGTGTATACAGTAATACAGTTTTCCACCCCGACAGAAACTGGACTACTTTAACTAAAATAACAATATAACATCTAAACTTAGCTATTGTTCAACGCTTTTCTTTTTTTTTCAAGTGCCTCTGTAACATATTTTCCCAATTCCCTATATCTTTTCCAATTTTTTAATTCTCAGCATAGCCAATTCGGCTTTAAGCTGCTGATTATAGTTGGTCCTGTACTGTCGAGATAAGCAGCCATTCTAAATATAACCGTGTGGCATCGCCGATTAGGCTGCTGATTGCAGTTGGCAGCTGGGATATCCTATTTTGGCGGAATGAGTTGCCTCACTACATATGACTGTGTAGCATAGCCGAGTATGCTCCTGAGTATAGTTGGTACCTGGGATATCCTGTACAGCAGTGGTTCCCAAACTTTCGTGCATGACGACCCCATTTGAAAGTTGATCAATTTCACGCGACTCTCCTGTCCAGCCCCAGGAAGAAGAGTAACAAATGGGAGTGTAACTTATAAATTTATAGTTAATGAATCAGCGCTAATTCGCAGTATAATTTTACTTATCAGTAGGGGTGTGGGAAGAATGAGCTTGTTTTCTGACCTTATCCATGACCGCTGGCACGCCCACTTTAGAACCAGAAATTTTTAGGCGCAAAGAATGACTCAGCTCCAAACGGTTCCGATACTTTGTTTTCAGGCCAACCATGGCTGAGAACCCAGATTCGCATAAATATGACGAAGAAAATGGCAAAAGCAAGTTCAGGGCTTCTTGTGACAGGATGAGGTATTTCTGACGACGGCATAACCAGAAATTTATCAAACTCTTCCTGTTGAAATTTTTCTTCTCTATTGTGTCTTCAGACAAGTCGATTAATTACTCCTCCGCCGCAGTTGATATTCCACCCTTGTGATTACGTTGGAAGGGGGTAGCTACCCACATTCTTGTTGCGCACTTTACCATGGAATCCTTGAAGTAAGTATCAAAAGTACTATACAACGCCTATAAGTGGTCAATTATTTCTGTCCGAATCTCTCCAGGAAGAACAAGCTCTTTGCTACTTAAAAAGTGTCAAGGGTTTCACAGAAATCGAACTTTCCACCTTCAATATTCTCTTTCCAAAGCTGCAGTTTCCGCTTGAAACTCCTAATTCTGTCGTGGACAGAAAATATATGCAAGCCTCCGGATCCCTGCAGCGAAAATTGATAAAATTTATCATGTTTACAGCGTTGTTCAACGCATTTTTCAACGAAGGTGGCATGGATTTGGTAGCTAATGCTTCTCGATGAATGCTGCAGTGAGTCCATGAAGCATCAGGACAAAGTTTGAGTAACTGAGTGACAACACCACTCTTCTTACCACACATGGCTCTCGCGTCATCTGTACATATTCCAACACATCGATTCCAATCTAAGCCCTTCGACGTGAAGTACTGCTCCACCGCTTTCACTATCACATCACTAGTAGTTCGCAGGATAGGTTCACAGAACAGCATGTCCTCATGAACGTTCTCATCCCAGACATATCTCACAAAACAGAGTAGCTGGCATAACCCTTCCACATCCATTGATTCATCCAACTCAATTGCAAAGATGGGACTACTTACAACTTTTTGAACTATAGTTATTTTTTTCGCCTGCTGAAATCTATTCTTGAACATTTCCAGAATTTTTCGCGACTCACCTATAATTTTTAGGTGACCCACAAGAGGGTCGCGACCCATAGTTTGGGAACAACTGCTGTACAGTGTCCAAAAAACGCAAAAATCATTGTTCCTATTCCCGTTTGTTCTTTTCTAGCTGCATGGTTCTCATTCATGTTCTTCGTTCTCCTTACCTTAAAATTACCAACGTTTTCGTTCTCGTTACCGTTTCCATATTATTCCCGTTCCTATTCCCGTTCTTGTTCTCGTTCTCGTTACCATTTCCATATTACTCCCGTTCCTATTCCCGTTCTTGTTCTCATTTTGGTCCTGTTCCTGTTCCCGTTTCCCATTCTTGTTCCCAATCCCATCATGTTCTCGTTCTCATTCTTGTTCTTAGAACGAGAACATGCCATTTTTCTTTTTGTTCCCGTTCGTTATTTCATCATCCAAGTACTGCAGGTTGATTTTTTCATTAAAAAAATTTATAATTTATGGTTTTCGGCTTTCAGCATTTTACTTTTGCACCAGCTGCAAAGGTATTGGAAGAACGCAAAAATCATCTCGTTCCCATTCTTGTTCATTCTTCTTTAACTGCATGGTTGTCGTTTATGCTCCTCGTTCTCCTGTATAATTACCAACGTTCTCGTTCTTGTTCTTGTTCCCAACCTGGTCCTGTTCCCGTTCCCATTCTCATTCTCAATCCCATCATGTTCTTGTTCTCATTCTCGTTCTGAGAACGAGAACTGAGAACATGCGCCGTTTTTCTTCTCGTTCTTTCTTCCAACACTGATCCTGTATTGGCGGGGTGAACAGCCACTCTACATATAACCGCATATAGCATAGCCGATTAGGCTGCTGATTACAGTTGGCACCTGGGATATCCTGTGCTGGTGGGATGAGCAGCCACTCTACATATAACCATGTAGCGCATAGCCGATTAGACTGCTGAATATAGTAGGCAGCTGGGATATCCTATGGTGGCAGAATGAGTAGCCACTCTACATATAAGCGTGTAGCATAGCCGATCATGCTGCTGATAAAACTTGACAGTTCGGAGTCAGTAGCGATGGACTTCAACTTGGACCGTCCAGATTCCAAAGAAGTATATCCAAACTATTCTTGATGCGAGTAACCTAACCCCAGATTTGTCTTCAAGGTTTCTCGCGCTTTCGTTCAAGCCAAATAATTCGGAAATTCTGCAGCTAAATACGAGGAAACCTGGTGAAAGTTCCTGTCAACTGTTTCTATTTTCGTACGGCTGTGTTAGTAGGTACCTTCTAGTCGTTTGAAAAGTCGACTCAGTAGGTGACGAGCTGGCGAGCAGGCCAGCAGGCAGCCACATACACACTTGGTTGACGTTCGGCGATACGCACACACAGAGGGAAAAGGTAAACGCGAAGGTCGGACGCGTCTGATTTTCGCTCGATAGTCGAAATTTACGATCCGAGACCATTACGTACGTAATTTCGTTTCCGCGTAGATAGCGCACGTAGGTACCTAAATGCAGATCGAGATGACGACAACGACGTGTACACCGAGGCTTGTACCCGCGGAGACTCGCATTTATAATACCAAGTCGCAGAAGATATCAAAACTAAATCAAGCCGAACGCAAACGCCTAGTGCCCAAAACAGTCTCCGTAATTATTGTTTCGTGCATAACTGGCAGTTTCATCGACAGATATTTATTAATCCGCCACGATAACGAATGGGGAAAACGGACACGATTTCCAAGTTACTGGCGGACTAGATGGAGCGTGTGTGCCGGCTGCCGGATTCGATCGGATAAGTTTTCATTTCGTCATCACATACGAGTCTTATCCTCGCTCGTTGGTCCCATTTCGTGAGCACATTTTTATATACTTCCGCGTGTGATTTGTGAAGATTATCTTCCTTCCATTCCTCTGCCGGGCGCTCACCTGTCGCCCGATCTGTACCATTATCGGAACTCGTTAACAGTCCCAGAGTTTACTCCTCTGGTCACCGAGGTGCTGGATGCTGTCTCCACCCGATCCCATTAACGGGAGCGTACTTACTTATTTCCATTTCGTTCCCTCGCTGTGGCGACTCGATCATCGGCTCTCTATCCGCGTATAAATCGAAATCCATTAGTTTAATTCCCGAAAAATCAAACAGGAATGTGTTTAATACGATGACGCTTCTCGAGGGCCGGTGATTATGACGATGCGATGGGCAGCGGCGGCACGCATCGCCGTTCACCGAGAAAGAGAAGCGAGCGACCAACCCGACAACCGTGTCTCGGGCCTTGGGGCCACCGGAGGCCGAAAAAAAAAGAAGAGGAAACAACACCCGACTAATGATGATGTCACTAATAAACGATGATTTCCAAGCTGATAATCGAGCTTCAGAACAAACCGAGACGTGGATGTATTTGCATACACTATCCGCGTACATTTATACGTCTGACTCCCCCCCCCCTCCCGCTGTCATTTACGATTTCTTGAAAATGTAATACTTACCGACGTTATACGTACCCGTATGGCTGTATATCGAATAACCAGTTGCTGGTTGATCGATTTAAAAAATGAAAACAAGTTGTAATGGAATTGATATTTTTCCTTTTCTCGAGATCGATGAAGATATTACGTGTATGTGCCGGCAGTCGGAAAGTCGAATGGCGAACCGAGGAACCGGCCGCGTGTTGAAGTCGCAGAAGGAAGGAAAAAAGATAAAAGGAAATAGTAGTGTCGAGGTGTCCGGTTACTGGAACTTTTTTTCCGTTTGTTTTAAGTCTTAATAACATGCAGTGACAATAGTCGTTTCCGGTTTGCTCGCATTCGCTTGGCAGTAATTGGTATTCGCGTTTATTTTCTAACAAGTTTCAGCGAAAATACGTTTATATGTACTGGAGATCGTATCCAGTCGTTCGGTGGTTATGCTGAGCAATTTTGAGAACTATATCTGAAGTGAAGTAGAAGAGCCTAGAATTGTAATTAAGAAAATCCGAAAACACGATTTAACGGGAGAGACGAAAAAACGTATACGGCGACATTCGCGTCACAGCTTTAGCGGACACTAGGACTGTGTGTTCTTCGACAGGTTAGTATATCAACTTACAATCGAAAAATATTTCTGAAGTCTTGTAGGAAACTTTAACCCCCCCCCCCTCCCAAAAAAAAACAACAACAATAAAAATGTGAGTTTTGACTCCAAGGTGGTCATCTTTCACCGAAAATTACTCTTCTGGTGCTTGATACTGGCTCAGTTGCCCCACAACATGATGCAAACTTGCTATATTCCACACCACAGCTGAGAGCCAGAAAGAGTGAAAAATGAATACTGCGGGAAATAAAAAGTGCACGGCATTTGACCTTTATTTCGAATAATAAAGTATTAATATTGACATGGATGTGTCTAATGGCTCGCCATACAAAAGAGGAAACTCGCTGAAAACTTGCCGCAGAAAACGCTGTGACAAAAACGTTCCGCCGAAAAACGTTACCATCGTGATGTAGTTGCGCATTCCTCTTTACGCAGTCATTCGTTCCATCTTCACGACTACTGTAGACATTTTCAGACGGATCGTGTAGACCATCCCTGAAGTTCTTCTGGACCAGGGGCGGAAATAGATGAGGGCTAGGGGGCTAAGCCCCCCAGTTTCAAAATTAGCCCCCCTAAATGAAAAACGTCAAACTATACGTACTGCTATTATCATTTTTCCCCTTCTTCTTCTTCTTCTTACAAAGGAGGTATTACAGAGAAACAATCTATTTTTTATAGTTTTTCTTCTTCCTTTTTTTTGGGTGGGGGGCTATGATTGTTGGATTTTTATAAAGTTACCCTAAACCGCGGGCTTAAGTGAGTTCAGTACTGTCGCCCTCCAATTTCGAGGGATAAGAAGAGTAGAGGAGCCTAATCGTGATACCACTGATAACGAAAAAAGACAAAGGTAGATGTGTGGGAGTGCTCAAAGTAAGTAAAGTACAAAGTTCAAAGCTGTTTGAGAATCTTTTTTCCAAAGCATCAGTCAAAAGAAAATACCCACGTAAATCCACATTTTGCTCCTTACATTCCACGTAATAATGACTATAGATTTTTCTATAAATTCAAAAGAAAACCCAGAACTTGTTTAGTATAACATAATGATGATGATGAGAAGGTTATCAGTCTTTTACGACCGGTTTGATGCAGCTCCCCATTTCTCCCTATCTTGTGCAAGTTCTTTCATTTCCAAATAACTCTTACATTTGATATCCTCGATTATCTGATGAACAAGTTTATGTGTGGGTGGGGCTCTATAAACCTTTGGGGGGGGGGCGACATTTTTTTACAAGCGAAGAGAAAAGTGTACATGGGTTTTATGTTTTATTTCAATGGGTGTCTCGCCTCGTTGTCTAAAGAGGCTCGAATAATTTAGCGAGTGTACCGGGGCCATTACATATAAATCTCATTCCCAATCCAGGAGTCCCGAATTAGTTAACCATGTTTTTGATCTAAATTTTAAAATGTTTTTGTGATATTTATGCTCTTCATCCCTTCTTTCTTTCTCGTCCAGCGTAATGATACCTTAAATGTTGATATCTTTGCCTAGGGGGGCTCAAGATACCTTTAGAGGTAGCTCAGCCCCAGCTTTCCCCCATGGCTACGGGACTGTTCCAAATATCTATTTTACCTGCTACACTGTTAAGTATTTCCTCATTTCGTACCTTATCCGTCAATTTGATATTAAGTATCCGCCTAGAGCATCACATTTCAAAAGCTTTGATCCTTTTCTTCTCTGGTTTTCCTATGGTCCGAATTTCACCAGGGCCGTGTAGAGGAAATCCGGGCCCTGGGTAGGGGGGTGTAAAAGTAGGTAAGTGCAAAAAAAAACAATGTTTTTAGGGTCCTTTTTATGAAAGCAGATTTTCTCTAAAAATCTTGCCCCCCTGTGCCGCCCCCTCGCTGAATTTGAAAATTTTGTAAAATTGTAGGTATTTATCTAAGATAACAACATAAGCGAAAATATTTTTATCAATATTGGCTCTCCTCTAAAAATTCTGGCTTTCTGGCTCCACGTTTAAAAATCTAGTTCGCTGCTATTCTACTACTAATATCCCTTTTACACCTTCCACTGTTTGTAAGTTTGTAATTTTACTCCTGATATAGCAAAATTCCCTTATTTCCTCAATTTTTCCCTGGACAATTTTTATTTTAAGCTATCATGTTCACATCGATTAGATACTATCACTTTAGTTTTATTTATTTTTTATAATATTTTCATACGATATTCTGACTCAAAATCTTCCCTATTCTTTTTAAAATATTTTCCAAATCAGTACTTCTGTCAGTTAATAAGACAATATCATCTACAAACCTGAGCATCTTTACATCTTTACTCGCTCTCCATGTATAGTTACAACTGCTTCAAATTTTTATTTTATTTCTTTTATAGCCAACTCCATGTACAAATTAAATTATACCCACTGGAGATAAGGAACACCCCTGCCTTCCACCTTTTTTTATATTTGTCTTCCCTTTCTCTCCTTCTATTCTTAATGTAGCTTTCTGTCTGTTATATAAGTTTAAAATGACTGGACCTTCTTCTTTATCCCTATCCTTTTTAGAATCTCAAACATTTTATCCCATTTAACATTGTCAAAAGCTTTTTCAGTATCAACGAATGCCATACTGTATCCTACCCCTTTTTAAGTCTCCCATCTACAGTTGAACCACATACATAGTTCAGAAACAACGTGAGTCCTAAAATTCTGAAAATGGGTTAGATTGATTCGCAATATTGCGAAGTCTAATTGCATTACGGCTTCATTATGAAAGATTATATCTTATGGCTCGTGGCGTTGTAAATAACACTGTTCATTTTGTGAGGTTGAAAGGCAATAACTAACAGTAGAAAATTGAAAAACTAAAAACAGCTTTTCCATATACATACGTTATGAGCCTTACCAGCGGCGTAGCTAGACTTGGTATAGGAAGGGGGGGGGGGTCGTTGCACTTTTACAACATTACAGGTGTAATACTTACTATTACCAGAATTAATTAAAATTTGTTCACATTGTTGACCAATAGACCCCCCCCCCGTAGCTACGCCCCTGGCCTTCACAACCGCAACAGTCATTAGGTGTACTCTCTCTCCATTTCCATGGATAGGCGAAAATAAGCACAACAGCGATAGTCGTGAGGTCCCCCTGACACGCTCTCCGACACGAATTCAGTGGTTGACATTTCCATAGAAATTTATTTTTCTTTCAGCCATGGGTATACTTGAGCGAAAACCGTAACTCCAGCCATGTACTCATTGATCTTGATCTTTGCTGTGCCCTGCGCGACTGCAGTTCTACTTCTTTTCTCTTCTCATTTCCAGCTCAGTTCAGCTCACAGTTCTTTAGCTGTTTATGGTGACAATTCAGTTCAGCGGTTGATATTTCCATTTTCTCCCAGCCATGGGTGTACTTGAGCGAAAACCGTACCTCGCCCCCTGACACGAAGCTAGTCTGTAGGATTTAGCTCTTCATGGTGATAATTCAGTTCAGTGGCTGACATTTCCATGGAAATTTATTTTTCTTCCAGCCATGTGCTCATTGATCTTGATCTTTGCTGCGCCCGGCGTGACTACAGTCTGCAGCCGTGTTGTTGATATAAATTTCCATGGAAATTTTTTAAATAGGGTACGAAAGCATTTGAAATGTTACAATATGTCGTCTCTGCAGGAGATACGTGCAGTTTGCAGCAGTGGTGTTGATAGAAATTTCCATGGAAATGTCGACCACTGAGGCAGGGTTTTCACTCAATTATACTCAGTAGTATGACGTCATCGTAACAGGAGGGTGTCGTGGGAGCATATCCCCTCTCCCACTACTGCCCCCCAGAAACCTTCGCGCAGGTGTATTGCACAGCTTCCCAAAGTTTCATGGCGATCGGATGAACAGTGTAGTAAAGTCTGCAGCCGTGTTATTAATAGAAATTTCCGTAGAAATATGGAGAACATACACAGACAAACAGACAGACATACATTCATTTTTATATGTATATTATATAGAAGATTTTAGGCACTGGAGCTTCAGCCCCCCCCCCCCCAATAAAGTTTTCGCTCTATTTCCGCCTCTGTCTGGACTCGATTTAATCGAGCATTGGCGTTTGGACACTCCTGTAGATGCGCTAGTGTCGCGGACGAAAATACAAATATGATCGGGGGGGGAGGGGGTATTTTTACCACAAAAACATGTACAAGTAAAATAAGCTCTAGCATCTTCAATATTGTTTTTTATGGAAAACTGAAGAGAATTAAGTGTTAGCCCTTATCATTTCCTTTCAGATGAGCCCAACCTCAGTTTTTTTGCAGAACATTTTTGTCACTGATCATTTTTTCGTCCAAATGGACCAATCAGCGCGCAGCATTTCATTAGACCACTAGAGAGCGACTCCTTAGCGTCCAAACGCGAGTAGAATAGTCTCAAAGCGACATGAGATTTTTCTGCATTCTCAGTTCCACCAGACGTGACCCTCGACCTCCACGATATTTTCCAAATTAACCAGAAAAGCTTAAATCTAGGAGTGGATTTACGATTTCATTTTGGAAGGTAATGTGAATGAATATCTTGATCGTAAGCAACGTTTTCAGCTGTATCATATGTGGCGCTGACGATCAAATGAACGCCATATTTTACAAAGAAGGCAATGGAAATCAAATGCCAGTGTATGCTAATATGCTAAACGACGGAATTGGTTTTGTCCTACGTTATCAGTACGTTGGCGGATGGTGGCCTGTGGCTATCGAGGAAAATCAAAAAAAATCTGCATGTCAATGGTGACCATATTCAGGTGCCGATAATGCATCGTTTCTAACTATGTATAGATATCAGCGAGATGATGAATCACTGACAAGCGATGATCTGACAATTGGCGTTATCTTTGAAAATCATCCATCTCTACTAACGAGTACCAGAGGTGCTCAAGTCTTGAATCGACCTTCGAAACCATTTAAGCGATATAATCATTTCAGGTATACGGTTGAGCGCTTGTAATTTTTAACCTTCAACAGTATACAACCTCGCCGTACCGCTGAACCTATAAAGATGGATTCTATTTTCACGCAAAAACACGAAAAACAGCCCACAAAAAACTGAACAATACTTAAAGTAAATAAAAGTTATGGTATATTTACGATGTTACGGGAGGCCGTCGTCCATAACACTGACCATTATTTGTGCTGGTTCGAATATTGAAAAAGAGAATTCGCTTTTCGGCTCATGTATGAAAAGTAATAAAAGTAATCAACTCGCAGTAGTTATTCTAATTAGCAGTTCTGACGTATTCAGATATACTAATTCCAAAGTGGTAATGGTAATTCTAAAAGAACGTTTGGTTAGTTGTAAATTGCAATCCAAAATTTCATTGAAAGATCGAGGTTCCGCCTAAGGAGCTGAAAATTCGGAAAAGATTTCAGTGGTGTTTAGGAGTCCTCCATGTTTGATTTGAAGTGGTTGAGACGTTTCCAAACTTGTGGAAGAATTTTGAAGACTTCTTTAGGATACTTGCAGACATGTATTAGACTCTTTAGGTTTAAGACTGCTCCAAAATACACTTAGAATTCGTCAACTCTCTTTCAACCTTACTATTCAGATTCTCTCACACCTTACCGGATTAGCTTACCCCCTGAAGACTCACTGGCATTCCACTCGCACGCTCAAGTCCTAAAACGAGGGAACGCTGCGAACCGTATTTGGTTGTACTAACATTGTGAAACTATTTTGTCAATGGAAAACTCCACACCTGATTGAGACTTTTCATTACTTTTCTTCGCTTCTTTACTTTCTAAGGCTTTTCAAAAAATTTTTCATACTCGTTGAAACTTTGCAAAGACTGTTTCGAACCTCAACTCTTGCAGACTTCATTTAAGACTCATCCAGACGGGTTCAAGACTATTCGACCCCCTTTTAACATCTTTTCAAATTTTGTTCACAACCTTTCGAGGCTTCTTTATGACTTCGTTGTATGTTTTAGACTCATTAGACGTATCCAAGTTTTAAGACACTTCAGTACCTATGTACTTTTCCGGACTCGTTCGAGACAATTCCAGGCTTGACTTGAATTTTACAAATTTTTTCAGTGTTGTCCACAAAATTTTAAGACTTGTCGGAGCCCATCTAAGACTTTTTTTTAGACTTGTTGAGGATTCTCTTGATCTTCAAGATTTTCTAAGACTCATGCAAGTAAGTCCAGTATTTCTCTTGACTCTTCGTAAAACTAAGTGGTGCGAAAGCTGACACTTTCTCGATGTACAAAATTCGTTATTCTTTCGAATACGCGTTCAGATAAGAGGAGGGCTCGACGAATTCTTTTAGGGATTTTTCAAACCTGTTTTAGACTTCAACAAAATTCTCCCAATACACTGCAGAAACTACTAGCCTTTTCACCAATTTTGTATGACTTGTTAAGGGTTTTTTAAAGACGTACTCAGACCTGTTCAAGATTATTTCGAACTCACTTGACACGAAGTAGAAAACGCTTAAAGAATTTTATAGGCCTGAAACGGTGTTAAAAAGTCTCAGCGAGTTGGGAAGTTTTGAGAAGTCTTCAAGGGTCATTAAAAAGTCTCAAACAGTCTTGGAAAGATTGTATCAACCCTGTGGAAGGGTCTTGAGTAATTCAGAGGGGCTCTAAACATAATCTCAGTTTCCGGAAGAATTTTGAATACGTTCTATAGTCTGAATTTTGGAGAACCTACCTGTGTTGGGGTGCCACTTATTTTATGAACTTAAGAATTCTGAATAACACCAAGTGGATTCCGGGTCTGTTAAATGGAAGTAGAAAATACTGAGAATTCTAACTCCATCGATATTCACAAGTAGTGTATATTGTACCCTCCCCCATTTTTCTCATAGGAACATGCCATTGATTTTTGCTGTTTTAATGAAACAAAGAATCGTTTCGAACAGGCTATCAGGGAGACCTTGAAGAAGGTTGGGGTTGAACGAATCCAATTAAAAACTGACGTCAAACTCAGTACTAGAACGAAATAAATGATTGAAAAACGAAATCTCTTAAAAAGGAAAAATAAATAAAATAAAAAAACCCTCGTGGAAAAATCGAACTTGTTATTTTTAATAGAACTATTAGGAGTGAAATTAAACAAGACTTGAGCAACTTTGATCGGGAAATAGTAGAAGCTGAAATCACTAAAAGTTGGTCAACTAAAAAAGTGAGGAAGGCAATTTCCAAACGTCGTCATCTCCTTCCATTTCTGACCCCCAGGATAGGCGAACGCAACTCTATGATAGATCTGAGATAATCAAGGAGGCAACCGATTTTTCCCGTAAGCTTTACGCCGCTGATGATGTGAATGTTCTGCCCACTCCGGGTGGTGGAGATTCTAATGCCCCAACAAAAGATGAACAATCTCCCCCTTTCCTGACTAAGGAACTTTTCACTATTTTGTCCCAACTTAAATGCAACAAAGTGGCTGGTCCAGATGGGCTCGACAATTCCACACTCAAGGTTTTAGCTGAATCCATACTCTGTTTTTCACAGCTCTGGCTAACGAAATTCTGGTCTCCGGGGTCACGCCGGCTCAATAACACGTGTCTGAAATTGTCCTGCTGTATAAAAAAGGCAAGAAAAGTGACGAATAATTATAGGCCAATTAGTTTAACGTCGAATGTGAGTAAAGTTTTCTTAGAACTAATAAAAAACCGAATTTTTGGAACGCTGGATGCTCACCAACCTGAGGAACAAGCAGGTTTTAGGAAAGGGTATTCTGCTATTGGTCACATTTTCACGCTTAATAGACTAATTGAGGTTGCTAGGGAATACAAGTTAGCTATGCATTTCATGTTCATTGACTTTGAGAAGGCGTTCGATTCTGTGTCACATAGATTTGTCTGGAAAGCTTTAGGAGACCAAGGGGTCAATGCGAATATTATCAAAATCGTAGGAAAGCTCTATGACAGCTCGGAGGCCTACGTGAAACTGGATCTTCCTTGGAATGAATTTAAGTTAAGGAGTAAAGCTGGGGGTTTCTCCGTATTTATTCAATCTGGAAGGGATTTTCCAAAATTTGAATTGGGAGAATAAGGGTATTTCGATCAACGGAGAAAAATTAAATCACCTCCGTTTTGCTAATGATATTATTCTGGTAAGTGAAAGCAAAGATGAACTGGAATCCATAAACAACGAGCTGAGTGCGGCGAGCAAATTAGTTGGCCTGTCAATTAAATTCTGAAAATCGAAACACACGTTTAATGTTGAAGCGTCAAAATTTTTGGTTGATAATTACGAAATCGAAAGTGTCTCAGAGTATAAAAAATATCTAGGCCAAATCTTATAATTTCAAAACAGACAAGATAAAGAATTAAAAGCTCGGTATCCAATGCATGGAGGAACTTCTGGTCTCTTAAACACATTTTCAACAGCAAATTGAATATTGCCTCCAAAGCCAGAGTGTTCCGACAGTGTGTTGAGCCGTCACTGACTTACGGAGCTCAGACCTGGGCCCTTACCAAAACGAAGTTAATAAGCTGAGAGCCACCCACAATAGGATGGTAAGGTCGCTTTTAGGTTTAAGATTGATTGCTAAAGTTTACGCAGTTTATCTTTCTTCTAATTTGCTCTCCACTGAGTCCTGGAATCCGTCCTTTCGAGCATTACTTCAGAGACGTTGGGGAGGCTGTTAGGGCTGTCTTAGCCCTCTTCCCTTCTGGACCGAAAAACCGGCCTAGATTCTGGCGAGCTGCTACGTGGGCTCGAACCCGGGACCTCCGGACTCTGAGGCCAACGCGCTATCCACTCGGCCAACCAGACCTAGTACGCAGTTTATTAGAGGAAAGTCTATGCTGGATGGACGATGAAGAAGCTTAAACTTGGATATGCGGGGCACCTAGCCAGAAGTCACGGAAATAAATTGAATGAAATTGTGGAGTCTTGGTATTCTGGAGATCATGGTAGGGGGAAGGGAAAACCATCCACGAGGCGGAGGGACGAAATTGTTCGGAGATTCGGGATTTCCTGGCAGAGAACTACTAAGAACAGAGGGACTTGGAGACAGGCGGTAGCGGCCTATACCCGTGACTGGATGGACCCGACAGCGTGATGACCCTCCCTCCCCCACCAGGGCCGTCCTCGTCCGTTTTTGGTCAAGATTATTATACATGTATATGTTCTTTTCTGCCGGGTCAAGGCAACAAATAAGAAATAAATTAAATTAAAATTTTGCGTACGTTTGTTATGCAGTGCAAAATTCTTGTTGCGACCATCATCGAAGCTCAAAAAACTTTTCCTCTTATTCCAGCTTGGTACTCATTTATTGAAATTCGAAAATTTTGATGCCAGAAAAAGAGAAGATATGGGTAATTCTTCAATTAATGGGCATTTGCTGTCGTCATGCAATTTTGAGGAGAATATTAGATTTTTTGCGATTTTTTCCATGCAGTCTATTAGATATAAGTATACAGAAAAATTTAAGTCATTCTTTGTGAACTTAACTCAACCAGAACCCCCTCCCGGTCTTATAAAATACTCGAATTCTCATTCCCCTGGCATGTCGCCAGTCAAGAATCTCGAACATAAAAAATTCATACCTCCCTCACACAACAGATATCATGAACAAAAATCAGCAACTATATACAAGACATGACTAATGCATCTATGAATATCATGAGACAGGCTTTTGTACTGGAGAGAAGGGTACACTGAGATGATTTGTGAGTGTCGCCACGTTAGGATCTCATGCCCATACTATAAACGAGTGCTGAGAGAAGGGAATTTGTGTAATGTTGCTTATAATGAGTTGGCAACACTGCTCGATAACTTGGCCAATTTCTGGCGCCAGACTGCTATTTAGAGCCGACTTACATTTATTTTAGCGACGAATTCTTATTCCCCCGGTTCTCATTCCCCTGATTCATCACTTTTTGTATTTCCAGGGGAATGAAAATAAGTAAAGCATACTTTCATATTATAACTTTTCCAGAAGAGAAAGCGTTGAGATCTTAGGCCATTACACACTATTATGAGGATAAAGTGGATGTTATCTTTCACAGATGGCGCCAAAAATATCGAAAATTCAAAAAATTTGATACTGTAATTGAGCGTAATTGATTCTGATTTTCTCAGATTTATAATTTTCGATACTATAATTAAGTGTAATCATTTACGTGATTTTTTCAAATATATTCACAATAATTACAATGTTTCATGCGCAAAAAGCGAGATTTGGATTACCTATCTATAAGTTTCTTTGACATGCAAGTTATAAGTACAAGTATGATTCTGTGCCCATTACTCTCACACCTCATGTCCGTACATAAAAGGGTACTTATTGCACTTCTTACAATCGATTTTTACACTGCTGCGTTAATATTGCTCATTCCCCTGTAACACTTCTCATTCCCCTTTTGTCACAAAAAAGGAGGCTGAAATTTCAGCCAATTGAAGGGTCAAAATGAAGGAAAATTCACATAAAAAAACTGTTGATAGGTATACTAAGAAATATGCTCTTAAAAATGCAGAAAAAAGCAAAAAATTTTAGCGAATTTTAGGAA
Source organism: Acanthococcus lagerstroemiae (assembly GCA_031841125.1). Taxonomy (NCBI): domain Eukaryota; kingdom Metazoa; phylum Arthropoda; class Insecta; order Hemiptera; family Eriococcidae; genus Acanthococcus; species Acanthococcus lagerstroemiae. The sequence continues at coordinate 32,114,730 of CM063108.1, read as the reverse complement.
CTCAAAAATACCCATTTTTGAAGAATTACTCAAGAATGAGTTCCACTCCTCGCTCGTGCCCATCTTTTGCACACAGGGGTTGGATTAAAAAAAAAACTTTCAGAATTGAATTCAACGGGGGGGGGGGGACAGAAAGAAAGAAAGAAAGACAGAAGAAGAAAACGCATTTCCAACTTCACTCGCTTGTACTAGAGGAAACGGAAGTGAATGTTTCTAATTTGGATTATATCTCCTTAAGTGTGTGTTAACCCCAGCCAGTTCGATTTTGATTTCAGACACTCGTCTGTCGTACCCCATAACTTCGGAGGCTTTAAATCCATTCCACATACCACGATTTTAGTCACCTAGAAGTGTACAGGTATAGCTGTTAACGTCTCTCTCACGTTTCCGTTTTCAAAAAAGAGTAGCATCGCGCCACGTACGACCGACAACGTTGATAATTTGTTGCTGCTCAAGTCCCCCCCCCCCTCCTCCCGACGGATCAAACCTTGATCGAGACCCTCCCTTAATTTAAATACCGTTGAAGGAATATTAACGAAACGACGGGATATTACTTAATAAACCACATCCGTGATAACTTATCTACTGTGTGTAAAGGGGTAGCCGAGAAAATTAATAGGAATTCGAAGAGCTTACAGAGGGGGTGGTGGCACGGCGCGGGTGTTTTCGATGCTCGCGGTCGATAAATACGTGATCGAAACGCGCGAAGACGAAGAACATAATATACGTAGCCAGAAATCAGCGAATGCGATCGAGGAAGTGGTTGCGGCCGGGGGGTAGGGACGCACGACAATAATAATTAGTTTAAGGGCTCGTTAATAAGTTGCGCGATAACAAGGTGAGATAACGCATCTCCAGAAACTATATTAGTGTGTGTGTATACTGCTGGAACCCTTCTTCTTCTTCATCATCATCGCAGCAACCTGCTCAGCAAACGCTCGCTCCCCTTCGATGTGCTGTAACCCTATATGTGCGTGGACTCGAAAGGCAAGCCGGAGCCGGATAGCTCCTTTCGTCATCACCGGTGCAATCGATGATCGAATTTTCGATTACACACCTTTTTTTGTTTTGGACCCCGAAGAGAGAAAATAACGCGTAATTAAAGGACGAGAAAAACACGGGGCGGATCACCATCATCACTATCGTCGACTTTGACGGGTTAGGGAGGCGCGAAGGCGTTTAATCGAAAATACCCGGGCATGTGGAACGCTGATCCAGATGCGTAGATAAGCGGCGACGGTGACGAGACGACGAGCGAACGGAGAAGCGCTTCGATGTAAATGTGTACGCCAAGTTTGAAAATGGAAATATCGCCTGCGAAAAACAAACTATACAACACCAATGGCATTACGGTCTGGTAGACGTATACCAATCGCCTTGTGTTCAGGAGAATTTGAATAGATTGAAGAGAATGCAGAGAGTGGAGTGCAAGTAGTCGAGTTGATCTTTTTCAGATCAGTTGAGGAAATCACTATCCGGCATGATCTCGATTAGCATAGAATTCTCTGACAGCTTCTTGCACTGAGCCGTCTATGTTCTGTTTGCACCTCTTTTGCACACGCTGCAGAGAGGTCAGCTTCTATAGATTCTAGGGTGACAAAATTGTATTTTCTGCATTAATCTACGAAACGATAGGCGCCGAATCCGGGAACGTTTGATTTCATCCCACACAGTGGTCCAACATAGAATTTCAACCCCTTCATATATCAATTGGTAATTAATTTTATTAAAATAGGCTGTAACATGGGTCCTGAATCCGGGAAAATAGTTTTGAAAGATTCTTAACTGTATGCAGATGATATGAAGATATACAAAATAATAATGTCAGAGGAGGCCTGTATTAATCTGCAACATGATCTTGATAGGAAGATCTGAAGAAAAAGGTACAAAAAGCATACATGTATAATACGTTTGAAAAAATCTTGAACAAAGTATTGTAATACTTTTGCGGTAGAGGAGTCAAACTTGGGCACACACATTAAAATTTCGGCAACAACTGAAAAACTCTGTGAAAAATAAATTTGTTGGCAAGAGCTAAAAATAAGACGTCAGTAGAAAAATAGTTAATGCTGGAACTCCAGAAAACACTGAGAAAGAAAGTTAAAGAGGACGTATACTGTGCGAGTGTATACAGCGACAAAAGTGCAATTTTGAATTCAGTTGATAATGCGCATGTGGAGGCACCCAATATCACTGCTGAGGATATGAAACGAGCTTTAAATGACGTTTACCCAAAATCTTCTTGTGGCCCAGACTCTATACCCCCCATTTATCTTTCGAGCTTCTTCTCAGTTTCTGGTCGCTCCACTGAGATATCTTTGCAATATTGCTCTGAGGACAGGTGTGTATCCTACTTTTTGGAAAATTTCTAACTCCCCTGGTTAAATCAGGCAAAATCAATGAAATAAAAAAGTATCGTCCTCTCTCTCTCATTCCACTGTCTGCAAACATTTTTGAAACGATTGAAGAATATGTTATATTCCAATCAGCGCGGTTTTAGAAAAGGCCATTCAGTCTAAATAAACTTGATGAAATTCACAAATGATATCCATACAATCTTCTCCAATGGAGGGCAGTTAGACGCAATTTACTCAGATTTTTCAAAGGCTTTTGATAGAGTGAATCATAAAATTTTACTTGAAAAGTTACATAATATTGGTTTTTCAGAGGACCTGACTAATTTATTTCACTCATATTTAGATAATAGGATGCAATTTGTTGAGTACAGGGGGATGGTTTCTACATATTACAAGAGTATATCAGACGTTCCCCAGGGATCTGTTTTGGGACCATTTCTATTTTTAATATTTGTCGATGACATAGCAGAAAAGATTCTATACTCGAATGTCTTACCACATATATATGCAGATTATATGAAGTTGTGTAAAATGCTAGCTTCTGAAGACGATTGTACTAAGCTACAGCATGCCTTTGACTTAATAACACAGTGGAGCAACAAAATCTTATTATCTTTCAATATTGGTAAATGTAAAAAAATAAGTTTTACGAGACGAAGAAGGCCTATCTTATTCAACTATAAAATGAAAAATATGCCACTAAAAGGTTTGAGTTTTGTGAGAGATTTGAGTATTACTTTGGACCCAAAACTATTGTTCAACAACATGCACATGAAGCACATATCCTTGAAATGTAAAAGAATAGTTGGTTTTATGAAAAGAAATGCAAGACGTTATAAAAACTTTGAAATTGTGAAAATATTGTATACTACATTTGTTAGATCAATTTGGGACCCTACAACACAAAAAAGTACCTTCTACTGAAATTTTAAAAATTCAATTTTTTTTGTTGAGTAGGTACTATCTTCTTGATATCACTTATAATGAGCTTTCGGCTGGTTTTGAAATTTTAAGCCTGGAAAATAGAAGAAACTTGGCAAAACTAATATTTCTAAGTGATATTCTCAACAATAGAATATTATGTCCCATGATTTTGGCAGTATTCGGTTTAGGGTTCCTTCTTTTAATGGAAGAAATTCAGAATTATTTGATACGGGGGGGGGATTTCATCATCAGTGATATAAAAGACCCTTGCCCTGTATAGTAGGTAGGTACGTATACATTTTACACCCCTCTTGTTTTTTGGCGTTACATAACCCTCCAACGACTGTTATCTGTTATTTGGTATTTCTGTAGATATGTTGCAAAATTACCATGTCCGGTGAGGTATTGTGTTAGGAAATAGTTAGATTTTAGATTTTTATTTTTTTAGTCTCTCTTCTATGTGAGGAATCAGTTTTGCCGTTCTTCTTCCTGTCTTCTCTGTGCTATATTGTTCTTGCCATGTTTTATTTGTTTCTTGTTTTACTTCCTTTATTTTCTCTTTTAGTTGCTTTTCTGTTCTCGCTTCCGCTTCAATTTTTTTTATTCTATTAATTTTTTTTTTTTAGTTGTAGGTCTATTGGTGTCACTCCGGCTATTACATATGTGGCAGTATGTGATTATTACAGTGGATAGACTAGTTCTTCAATTAATATATTTTTCTTTCTTTTTCATGATTTCATTTACATAGTCGATTGTTATTTGTATGCTGTTGCGATTTTCAAACCAGTTTTTGCTTATATTTTCAATTTTGTGCTTATTTCTAATTTCTTTGAAAGCGGGACATGTCAAGAAGGTGTGATCTGGGGTGTCTGTTAATTTTTTTTTTGCAGTTTATGCAGGTGTCATCTTCTATGATTTTGAATTTTTTTAAATATACGCCAAAGTTTCCGTGACCTGTTAGGAATTGTGTGAGGTAGAAGTTAGGTTTTAGTTCTTTATTTTTAAGTCTTTCTTCAATGTTTGGTATCAGTTCATAAGTTCTTCTTCCTTTTTCGGAGGTGTTATATTCTTCTTGCCAGAGATTGATGTATTTAACTTTAGTTTCATTTATTCTCTCTTTTTTTTGGGTTGGAGTGAGTTGGGATGTTTTAATTGTTTTGATTTCGTTACTTCTCAGTATTTGTAGATCAGTTGGTAATATTCCTGCAATTACGTTTGTGGCTGTGTAAGAGACTGTTCTGTATGCGGCTATGACTCCTAATAGTATTTTTCTTTGCTCTTTCTGGATTTTTTTTTTGTTTTTTTTACTTATTTTTGGGTAGTAAATTTTGCAGCCATACTCTATTATTGACCTGAAAAGTGCGGAGTATAGAATTTTCCTGTCTGTGTATTTTAGACCAAAAGTGTTGTTATAGAGAGCAGTTATTTTGCAGTAGTATTTTTTGATTTTATCCAATATGTAGTTAGTGTGATTGTTGAAGTTGAGGTTCTCATCTAAAATTATACCTAGATATTTAATTTCTTTATTGATAAGTATATGTTCGTTCTCTTGTTTTAGTTTTTTTCCTATGGCTAGTTTTAGGTTTTGTTTGTTATGTTTTTTTGTTACTAGGATGCTGCTTGTTTTTTGTGGATTCAGTTTTAGACCTAACTGTTTTAGTGTGTTGTTTATAGTCTTGATTGTTTTATTTATTTGTTCAATGTCTTGATCGTTCTGGATTCCGGCTATTAGCAAGAGGTCGTCTAGACGCAATTTACTCAGATTTTTCAAAGGCTTTTGATAGAGTGAATCATAAAATTTTACTTGAAAAGTTACATAATATTGGTTTTTCAGAAGACCTGACTAATTTATTTCACTCATATTTAGATAATAGGATGCAATTTGTTGAGTACAGGGGGATGGTTTCTACATATTACAAGAGTATATCAGACGTTCCCCAGGGATCTGTTTTGGGACCATTTCTATTTTTAATATTTGTCGATGACATAGCAGAAAAGATTCCATACTCGAATGTCTTACCACATATATATGCAGATGATATGAAGTTGTGTAAAATGCTAGCTTCTGAAGACGATTGTACTAAGCTACAGCATGCCTTTGACTTAATAACACAGTGGAGCAACAAAATCTTATTATCTTTCAATATTGGTAAATGTAAAAAAATAAGTTTTACGAGACGAAGAAGGCCTATCTTATTCAACTATAAAATGAAAAATATGCCACTAAAAGGTTTGAGTTTTGTGAGAGATTTGAGTATTACTTTGGACCCAAAACTATTGTTCAACAACATGCACATGAAGCACATATCCTTGAAATGTAAAAGAATAGTTGGTTTTATGAAAAGAAATGCAAGACGTTATAAAAACTTTGAAATTGGAAAATATTGTATACTACATTTGTTAGATCAATTTGGGACCCTACAACACAAAAAAGTACCTTCTACTGAAATTTTAAAAATTCAATTTTTTTTGTTGAGTAGGTACTATCTTCTTGATATCACTTATAATGAGCTTTCGGCTGGTTTTGAAATTTTAAGCCTGGAAAATAGAAGAAACTTGGCAAAACTAATATTTCTAAGTGATATTCTCAACAATAGAATATTATGTCCCATGATTTTGGCAGTATTCGGTTTAGGGTTCCTTCTTTTAATGGAAGAAATTCAGAATTATTTGATACGGGGGGGGGATTTCATCATCAGTGATATAAAAGACCCTTGCCCTGTATAATAGTGTTAGTCATAGTGACCCTACGATTGACTTATTTTACATTTCTAGAAGCCAGTACATCGGCTCTGTTAGCAGGGTATTACAACAGATGTAGGAGGGAGGTCCGTTTCCCTTGTACTGCACCCATGCGCATTTGAATTAATCTGGTATACTCGTACACCCCTTGGCTATTAAGCCCCTCCCTTTCTGGGCCCCTCGATGGTGATCTTGGACTCTCTCTGCAGCTGCCCCAGGTGTCTGTTCTGGTGCCAGCCTCTCCCTCTCTTTTGCTTAGTTTTAGTTTTTTTATTCTGTAAAACTGTCAAATCTGTCCTTCACCATTACCGTGACCTTGGGGCACCTGTCGGCAGGGGGGAGGACATAAATAATAATAATAATATTATTTCGTTTTGCACCAGTGGCAGATTTAACATGATGTTAATGTGTGCTTAAGCACAGAACGGTAAAATTCAAGGGAAAATTGAAAACGATTAAGACGGGGATAAAATTTGTTTCACCAATTGTTGTTCCTTTTTGGGGGATGGCAAAAAAATAGCACACAGCGACAAATCAGGTAAATTAGGTCTTGTTTCGCACAGTGGTCGGAAATCAACTTTCAATCACTTACTTGTATCAGTTGGCGAATTATTTTATAAAAATAGGCTGAAGAATTGGTCCTGAAACCGGGACAAATAGTTTCAAAAAATTAGAACTCCTAATATTTTTTCATTTCGCACAGTACCTGACTGCGTTGCCACACGAGGAGGTGAGGGGATGAGTGAATAAGAAGCGCGTCCGGCTATGGTGCACCCAAATTCCAGGTTAGTGCTGGGTGAGCGTTAACCTCGGTCAGTAGAAGATGCTATGGTGACCCTTGCAGGACTCAGAGGCCACTTTGGCATTGCCATACGTCCCACCAGACATCCATTTCGCACAGGGTCCAAAATCAAATTCTAGCTACTTTCGTATTAACCGGCGAATAATTTTATCAAAATGGACTGAAAAATGGGTTCTGAATCCGAAGAAAATAGTTATTCATTTCGGACAGTGTTCCTTTTGTACCCATAGGTGAATAATTGTATCAAAATGGGCTGAAAAATGGGTGCTGGGTCCGAGAAAAATGATTAAGAAAATCAAACTCTGATATTTAATTTCACACTGTGGTTCAAAATCAAGTTTCAGCCGCTTTTATATCAATTGGTGAATAATTTTATCAAATTTGGCTGGACCGTAGGTCTTGAATCCGAGAAAATAGTTAAAAAGTTGGAACTCCAATATCTTATCCTGTACAGGGGTCCAGAATCAAGTCTCAACCACTTTCATATCTTATCAAAATAAGCTGGAACATGAGTCCTGTATCCGAGAAAAATAGTTAAAAAAAAATTAAACTTTGAATTTTACTCCGCAGTGGTCCAAAATCAAGTTGTAACCGCTTCCATATCAACTGGTGAATAATTTTCAAAATTTGCTGATGAATGGATGCTGACTCTGGGAAAAAAGTTTGAAAATTTATGACTCTAATATTTCATTTCGTATAGTGGACCAAAATCAAGTTTTAACGACATTTACGAGTGTATCCATAATGGGCTGGAAAATGGGTCCCGAATACGGAAAAATATTTTAAAATAATTCTAACTCAAACATTTCATTCTGTACAGTAGTCCAAAACCAAATAACTTCTATTTCAGTTGACCGATAATTTTATGAAAATCGGCTGAAAAATGGGCACTGGATCCGGGAAAAATAGTTCAAAAATTAGAACTCAAATATTTCATTTCGCATAGTAGTCCAAAATTAGGTTTCAAGATTTCTACGAATATATCAACTGGCGAATAATTTCATCGAAATGGGCTGAAAAATGGATGCTAAAGTCGAGAAGAATGGTCTAAAAAAATTCAAACTCGTATTTCATTCCGCACGGTGGTTCAAAATCAAGGTTTAACGATTTTAATATCAATTAGCGAATAATTTTATCGAAATGGGCTGAAATGTGGATGCTGCATCTGAGAAGAACAATATTCATTCCGCTTGGTGATCTAAAATCAAAGTTCAACGACTTTTGTTTAAATTGCCTGATAATCTTATCGAAATTAGCCGGAAAATGGCCACTGAATCCGGAAAAGATAGTTTAAAAATTTCAATGTCAATACTAAATTTCCAAAGTGTTCGGAAATCATATTTTAACGACTGTTTGTTTAAAGTGGCTGATAATTTTATCAAAATTGGCTGAAAAGTGTGCGCTAAATTAGAAAGAACAAGCAGTTTAAAAGTCTCAATGTCGTAACTAACTTTACCAAGTGTTTTATATAGAATTAAAAAAAAGAGTGTGTCGCGGCAAAAAGGGCACATGCAATGAAACGACGTTTCCAGAAAAACAGCTTTTAAGTTGGGTACATTCCGTGTTACCATTATATTGGCGTAAAATACTTATTGTTGTTTTGATTCGAAACTTTCCACTTTCACCTTCTGAAAAATCATGACGTTGCAATGAAACAATTCTTCCTTCATTTATATTTTTCTGTTTGTATTTGGTAAGTTATGTGCCCTTTTTGTAGTGACTTTTTTTTCCCACTTTCGGTAAATCATTGATCACTTGCCCGAGCACCTAATTCTATTTTTTATTCAATAATAACACAAAAACGCGGTACACAACTCGAAAAGGAGTACGACTAACGATAACCATGATACGACCGTTTTTTCCATGTTTTTTCACATTATTCTCAAGCATGTCTTTTGATAACAAACCTAGTTGGGAATGTGGGGTGAATTGCATATTACCATAAAAAGTCCGTATATTCCGAATCTGAAGTCGCCTCGAAAAGGGCACATAGTCGATATGACTGTGCCCTTTTTGCCGCGACACACTCTTATGTGTTAACGGCGTTTTTTTCAATTGGAGGATAATTTGATCAGTATTGGCTGTAAAATGGGCGCTGGATTCGAAAAAAAAAAATGGTTTAAAAGTGAATAATTATGAAAAATCTAGCGAGTTGAAAGGAAAGATTCTCTGGGTTCCGAGTTTCGTATCATCAAGTTTTCGAGATGAATGCTGTCTTAAGCTATAAATCGTAATTTTCACTTTTAAAAGAAGACAAATTAAAAAGTTCTTTGTGTTGGCACTTTGGCAGAATACCACAATTCGCATGAGAAATGAAAATTCGAATAATTGGAATTTTATCACTCTTTGTTGTACTCAGTGATAATATTGCTTGACTAAATTGATAAATGCAAACAATAGACTTATTTCTTATGAAATAATTGTAAGATATAGATATTAAAAAAATACTCTATGAGTTATTCACTAAAAGAAGAATTGTACATATCACCATTCGAGTGGATAAATGTCAAGTACTTCATCAGGTAGGAAAAAAATACTCAATGAGTCATTTAATTAAAAGGAGAACCCTATTTTTCGTCATTTGGGTGGAGACATCATGTCAAGTACTTCTTCATCGCGAGGTTTATTATGACGGGGGAGGGAAGGGGGTAGAAACGCCGGCTTGCTCTCGGTAAAAGCTGTTTTATACAATCAAAACAAGTTGCTCAACGTCTGCCACTTTTTATGCTCGTATTTCGTCATTTTGCCCATTGACGTCCAAAATACCGACTGAATGGTCGAATTCGCCGAAAAATGCCGACTTCGAAGATTCGTCACGAGGTAGGCCCTTGCCTCTATACATATGTACCATTATTCGGCCCCTCAGCCGGTGGTGGGTTAGGCCTGTTTCTCTTCCACTAGCAATCATAGTCAGACCGTTTTGAATTTTCTAAAAGAAATTGTACTCAGTTGTTATAGATCGCGTCTCGTTTATGCCGTATTTAGGTTTGCCCTCCCCTCGCCCTCGCTAAGATATCGATGCCTCTTCTCTCGATTTCACGAAAAATCTAACCATATCATTTCCGAGCTTATGAAATAGATGAGTCTTTTTCAGTGTTGCCCCACCACTCCTGAGAGGTCGATTGGCCCTCCCGCCTGACAATTTCGAACCTGCTGTTTGTTCTTGAAAAAAATCAGTTTTACACCATTTCTTTTTTTCTTTTTTTTTTAATATACAGACATCATTTCGTACCACTTCCCCTCCAAAAATCATAGCCCAGCAATTTTCGATTAAAAAAAAAATAAAAAGTGTACGCTGAGTATGCTAAAATTGTGCCGGATTCAGTTTTGATCCCCTCAATCTTCCTAAGACACCGACATAACCCGCCCCTTCCCTCAACACTATGGACCTATCGTCTTGATTTCCGAAAAATTTGTCAATGCTGAGCTTGTATTATACATATTAAAACCTTAGAATGGGAGCATGGTGAGGGAATCCCCGCCTTCCTGATTTGTTGGTTATTTTATGTGATTCTTATGTAAAAATGACCGCAGAGTTCGAATATGCTGTTTGTTTTTCCCATAAATGACTAAATTGGCCACCATTCGTGGTGCGCGGAGTTCTTATCAAGTTCGCTGTTCTAGGTTTTATTGTTACACAGAGTGTTCTTTGAGGTTCCGAGTATTGCAGCAATACGTAGTACTCCTTGAGTACTGCAAAAAATTTCATGTACATATGTGGCCGATTCTCAAAATTGAAGGGGCTACCAAGCTTCAAAGTACACAAAATGGTAAATTTTCATCAATTTTTTCAGGAAAATGTATACATAATTTTTTTTTCTGATTAGATCATCGGATAGTATTCATCGAGTACAACAAAATACTTCATGTACATATGTAGTCTATTCTCAAAATTGAAGGAGGTAGTAAGGCTTGAAAATAAGCACAATCGTAATTTTTCTCCAATTTTTATTTCTAAAATAATCTTTACTCCCAAGGGTGAAATCTAATACAGGGTCCGCGATACGCACAGCGCGTAGAACGGCAAGAAGGTACACAAAAATTTTCCGTATGCCTGACGTGATTACATTGAAAGTCTGGTGTGAGACCCACGGAGACGACACGGGCGAGAATCAGGCAGTGTACGTTCGCTCGGTACACTACACATACTGTCTGATTCTCGCCCGTGCCGTCTCCATGTGTCTCCCGATCAGACTTTCAGTGTATTCACATCAGGCATGCAGAACATTTTTGTGTACCTTCTTGCCGTTCTGCAAGCTGTGCGTTTTGCGGACCCTCTAGATTATACATACATTGTATACATTGCCACGAAAATTATATAAATTTTATTACTATGCAATACTACTTATTATTCTCGATACTCCGCGATACTTCATTCGATACGTTTGACAAAAAAGAGAAAGACATGGAAAACCCAGATGTAATTGCAGCGCGAGTTGAAGACAGTCAGCACATGATACCAGATGATGATGAAAACGACGACGATATTTTGAAGACACCCAAAGTGGGCAACACAACAGCGCGGAGGGTTCGTAAGGTTTCACGGAGTGCGGATGAGTTGGATCGGCGACCGAACGGCCCAACTAATTCGTGTTCGCCATTCTGGCGAGGGTGTAATGAAAATTGGGAGGGAGCGTTGACGGGGAAGATAGCCTAGGCCCAATCCTTTGACTTCGGTTGGGTCCGCAAGGACACTCTATCGTAGTCCGATACAGATGAAATCGCAACCTGGCGAGAACCATTCAGGTACGCGACTTAGCTCGATTGCAGGATGTTAACAACCCTTTACTTAGCAGTAGGCCAGAGAAGGCGCGACAGCAGAAGTAGTAGTAGGCTAGTGAAAGCAGTAAGGTGTCTTAGGCGTGTAGCGAGAGGCTACAGAGCAGGAATTTTGTTGACTGGAAGAAGCGGGTTTCTTAGACGGGACGAAGTAGGATTTTTAGGCTAAGCACGAACTTAGCCAGCGTTGTAAAGCGAGGCGCAGATCGACTGTTTGGGGAGAGAGTCGCCGACTGAGTGTGTCGAATTTCAGTGGAATCGGAGAATTTATTACGATGCACGGCATCTTTTGGGGCTGCAGGATCTGGAGGATTCTACAGAAAAAACGGAACGTCTTAGAATCGCAGCTGCGGCTCGATGACCGAACTCGCCGTTATCACAGCGTTACCAACTCACAACTTCAGAGTTGCCTGGGATTATTCTATAAAAATGCCAAAGATTTCCGGACACCATAGGAAATGTTTGGAACCCGAGTTCGAGTAAATCATTTATTTTTCGATTCTAGCACTAGAACTGGCACGCCAACTAACAACTAAAAACATTACTTCATTAGGCTTTCTAAGCTGTGGTTTTTCGTTTTATTAACAAAAACAGATAACAGCCAACTGATGAATGAAAGAATGATAGGTTAGTGTCCAGTTTTTAGCTTTCAGCACGCAGCAAACTTGCCACCATTCAAAAATGTGAATTGTAAAAAATAAGTGTAGACAGAATTGTAAGATATAGCAAATGCCTAACATTGTATAAAAAATACCTGAGTGTCGGGAAAATGTCGGAAAATTTAGAAAATACCTGAGTGCCCGGAAAATGCCGGAAGAATCTAGAATTGCCTAAGATTTCAGGCAATTGCCCGCAGGTTACATAGTAACACTGCGATATTGAGAGAAAAAGAAAATAAAAATATCGAAAAAATGCCGCGGCCAATTGGGATGTAAACTTGAAAGTTCTAAGTGTTGGCAGCCCTGTATATATTTGAGTGATCACGTATGATTTGCCGTAAGCGGGCAGCAAACTTCAACTATCATTAAGTCGATTAGAAATTCATTTTCAAAGAAAATGTATGTTAAATTTATCTGCATCATCACCAAAAATTTGAATTATAATTAGTTCTACTGATAGAATAATTTCTACTCGTTTTTTCACTCTCCTGAAGATAGCAGTTTTTCTATCTGAAAGAACATAAATAACTCATTTATTTTCACCCGCCCTGGTGATTTTACAGCGCACTCTAGTGTAGGTATACATATGTATATTTCAATGGCCATTGGGCCAAGGGATAGAAGGTGAGCGCCGAATGTGCGACCAGCACAGTTTCGGATGCTTGGAATCGGTTTTGTGAGGAAACGGAGAACGGGAGGGGATGCAGTCAATACAGGTTTTGGGAGGAGGGGAGGGCACGTAACTGCATATTAGTTGGGCCGCGCGATTATCTGCGGAAGCATTCCGAGATTCCGACAGTTTGAGTTTCGTTTATTGAGGACGACAAGTGTGTCGTCATTACACTTTTCAAATGTTATTTTTCCGCTACATCAAAAGGTTGTAGAGGCGTTTGAATATCTCGTAAGTAAAAACTGATGGCGGATTCGAATTCTGCGGTCACTTTACATATAAGTAGTTGGTTAATTTGTTTTAAAATTATGTTTCGCTCCGTCAATTTTAGGTACCTATGTTTATGTATGACGACGGATTCAATCCTTAAAGAGTATGTTTTGATGATGAGTAATTCATTGATCACTCATATGTACGTATTACTCATTACTCTTGATTACGAGTAACGATGCCCATCTCTGGATTCTATCGCTGTGGACAAGGTGTGTCGTAATTTCTGCGTTTCCGACTGAGCACGTTCTACTCTGTTTCCAATATCTGGTTCTGGTGTCGGAAATTATCAAAACTAATATTGTCACACGATTGTGTGTAGAAAACGCTCCAACTGACATCGACGATCGCTGATTGAAAGTGTTGCGCAATGCAGCGCCTATTTTTTCCTCCTTATCGGTGATATCGGTTGGCTTATTTATCGGTTTTCTACTATTAGGTTCGTGTTATCGGTGTCCGTTCTCGGAAGTGACTCGTTTATCAACTCTTTGTCTTCGCGGTTATCCCATTCCTTGTGCCACGTTATACGTTATAGTCCCAGGTAGATAGCAAATAGCTAGACACTTGGGAAAAACAAACAGTCCTCCCCTTTACCAACTAGGGCATACTTCCTGTAAACCTGCGAACTAAGTGCAGCTTGTTCGAGGTAGCTTCTTGCAATATCGCGCAGGATTGGTGGGGTAGTTAGTATACGGTTGCTATTAGCATTTCGCACCTAACTACTTCGTGAGTTGCCTCACTGGTCTGTTCGAAGAACTGTAGGTCAACTGGGACAAACCGTACCGGGAGATTTCGAGCTTTTTCTCCGTCATGGGCTGCGGCAGATCGCCATCCGCCCAGCACCCGAAACACCACCACTAATTTGCTTATTTCGCGCTGTTGCAGCTGGCGACGAAGAGAACTGGACCGAAGAAGAGGAGAAAGCCGGCGCCAAGACGACGCTGGAGGACGCCGGCGCCGCCGCGACCAAGGATGCGGTCGACGGCGACGAACGCGTATCGCCGGCGCCGATGTCGATGCCGTCCAAAACCAAAGACGAAGACGTGAAGACGATAAAAATTGAACCGGAGTCCAGCTCCGACTCTGGCACCGAACGAGGCGACGGATGCGAATCGGTGATCAAACGCACTGGTTCGGCAGGGGGAGCAGTTGCCGTCACCCCGACCAGTGACACCGAAAGCGTCAAGACCCCCGTCCTACCCACAATCAAGAACGAACCGGTCACCAGTCCGGTGTCGAACGCGACCTCGGTCGGCGACCAGGAGTATTTGCCAATGCCTCAAACCCTACAATCAGGTAACCATAGACTTTATGAGAATACACACGTATACAAACACACACATCCTTAAAATGTATTATTGATTCCGCTCTTGGTCGTTGAACGTTGAACGTTGAACCAAATACGACTGCAAAAGACATGCGAAAATAGTTGGCGTAAAATTGGTTGTAATCGTACGCGATATACTGAATCGCGAATTATCTAAACAAGCAAATTGAAGGCGTAAAGCTCAGACTATCCCATGTAGAAATTTCAAAATGTTGCAGGAGAAGCGAAAAAACTGTTTCAATTAACGTGTGGCACACATGGGTGCTGCGATCTATGGGCTGAAATTAGAGGTACTTTGAGGCTACTCGGTCACGTAATATGTTTTGCTTTTAGAGCGTAGATAGCTCCGTTATAAGGGAGTGGGTCTAAAAAATGTTTTTCTGTGTCCTTCCTGGCCCTTTGTAACTTGCTCCCATATTTTTGCTAAAGAAGGGGGGGGGGTCTAGACCTTCAGGATCCTTCTTATCTACACTCTGTATGGGCGACAATACTTACAATAGTTCGCGATGAAAGAACACGTTTTGAAGAATTTGGCTAATTTGAACTTCACGTCTTCAATATTATATTTCTGCAGATCGCATTTTGACCAGTACAATTAGAAAATGTGGTGATGGGACGTATGTCGATGCACGCATGTTAAAGTGTCCCCTGAGACACCAGAAAAAATAATTATAACAATGCCTGGTGTCTACCTACCGGTCATACAAATCATACAAGTCGTACAAGTCATACAATTGCCTCTAATTACTTACTTTGGATATTTGCGAATATTATCAGTAAGAATTTGTGATTGCTTGCAGTATTTACCTTCAAAATATGGCTAAATTGAAATTTAATTGAAAATTTGTGTTCTTTGCAACCATGGCCGGCGAGGAGGAGAGGGGAGGGGGTTGCAAAAAGTCGAGGTGTGTACCGGACCAATGACTCCAATAAGAGTTCAATATTTGAAAAAAGGTCCAATAAGTCCGATAATAGTTCAATAATTTTAATATAGGTTCAATAAAAATTGGAAAATGAGGAATGAGGAATAATGTAGTGTTGTCGAAAACTCAACTTCGATCACTAGGTGTCTTGCAAACTAAATTTTTGGGCATACATAAAAAGCCCGAAAAGAGTCCAATGAAAGTCTAATAACAGTCCGATATTTTTAATTTGAAAGTGCATTTGCACCGACCCGGATTTTTTCCAAGGACCTGTAAAACTTGGCCCTAGCTAAATTTTACAAGCCCGTGAAAAACACGCGGGACCAAGAAAAATTCCCCCAAATAAATAAAATAAACTACAAAAACAAGGCAAAACTCTAAAATCTACGACAATATCCGTATTGCACTTTTTTTTTCTTTTTTTCTTTCTTTCTTTTTTCCATTCGATGATTCATGCTAACGAACGTTCTAAGAAGTCATTAATTCTGATACTGAAAAACATAGAAGACACTTCAAAGTATGGTGTCTAAGGATAAGGAGGGAGGAAACATTTTATAGACTAACTAGCTGAATTACTCGTCCTTCGGACGGGCTCAAACATATGCATTAGTACATATGAAACGAAATAACATGTAAATTCCCTCCCATACAGAAAAAAAATAGGCGCTTGGAAAAAAATAAAGAAAATGAAACATGACATTGTTTTTTCCTAAAATGGATAAGCTTTGTAATCTTTGGAAATTAAATAGAATTGCCCATTCTTCTCTATCTCCAAAATTGGGAATTTATAAGTACTGAGCGGTACTTTTGCCCAAACATATGCAATAGTATGAAACGAAATTACATGTAAATTCCCATATAGAAATAAACAGGTTGATACTTATACGTTTTGATAATTTTCTTTAATGAAAGAAAATGAAGCATGAAATTGTTTTTTCATAAATGTGTAAGCTTTGTAATCCTTGAAAATTTAATCGGATTACCCGTTCTTCTCTATCTAAAAACTAAGAAGTGATCAAATTATCCTGTACATTTCACGACCTCAATAGGAGTACTGAGGGTGTTTTTGTTCATTGTCACGCCCTGCTTCAACAGTAATAAATATTACCTATCATAAAGAACTTTTTACTACTTGTGACAGTTACTTTTGAGTTTTAAGCATTTTTGGATTTTTGGTGAATTTTTTCCCAAGACTTCTCAAAACCCAAAATTGAGTGCAGCTCCCAATTATGGGTATTTTCTGATTCTCCAACAATTCGCTATAAAATATCCTCGCAAATGACACTGAGGACTACAGAATCAGTACATGGACAACTATTGAAATTCAAAAAGCACTCTGAGGCCTTCTAAGTTGTTCAAAATTCCAGGTGGAATTTTCTCGATCCGAACAACTTTTGAAAATACCAATTATGGGTCGACCCATATTAATTGGCAACGACCCACAGTTGATACGAAATTTTTTGATATACCCACAATTGGTAAGTATAATAAAACAAATGAAAAATGATGTAGTTTACTTAAATAAGCATTTCAAATTTATTTTAAAAACACGTTGACTCGTCTTATTTGACTTTTAAGTATTTTAAAAACACATTAAAGTCGAGTAAATTCACAGTACCAATAATGGGTCTGCAAAAAGGTAGTACCAATTGTGGGTCGGGCTAAAGTTTGATTGGAAAAAGTAACTGAAAAAACGTGAAATTTGGTTTTATAAATTAAAGTATCGCTTGTACTACACTTTTCATTCGATTACCCGATCATTCACTTTGATTTTTCGCGATTCTTGCAAACTATTTCCCCCATTTTTTGAATTCCTTTATTTTTTCCGCACACACATATATGTGGACCGAAATCGAAAACTCAAGCGGAAAAATGTTCCCTAGACTCTCCTCTACACAACCATATATAATACGTTGAGAAAATATTAATTTAAAGTACCTATCGATCGTTTTTCACAGAATTGATATTTCACACACATGAAAGATAAGGCATGTTTTGATAACAACTTTGAAAAAAAATTCCATCACAACAAACACATTGAGTTATGAACTTGAAACCAACATGGATAGTGTAAAACATGTTGGTCCTTCGAATGGAAGAGGTTTCACGGTTGTCCAATGTCTCAATCTAGCGAGAAAACGCGTTTTCAAAGAAGGGACTCACAATTGATGCTAGGCTCAGAATAGGCAGCTTACCTTACTATTATTATTTTCAATAAAATATTTCAGAATAGACCTCAGAGGATAAAAGTTCGAATGGTGATGGTTTACATTATAACCTATTTGACGCTGGCGCTTCTATAATTTGCACAGTCCTGGTCAGAGGCTTTCAAAAACATTAATTATAAATAACAACTTTGATAGGTAACAGTTTGTATGTTTGTGTCGCAGGTCGCGCTATATGTTCTTCTTATTCATTGTATGCAGTACGATTGTAACTTCGCACTTTGAAAATGCCTAGCCGGTATACTTTACTTATCATCTAAATCTCTTTAATCTCTTCAATAAATGAGAAATGAAGCAAAAAAGTATTTGTAAAATAAAAGTTTCATAGTAAAAAAAAAAAACGCACTAAGATTCGACGCTATAGTGCTTCTACAGTTTGCACGGTCCCAGTCAGAGGCTCTCAAAAACATTAAAGGTATCGGCTTTGATAACAGTTTGTACATTTATGTCACAGGTATACTGCTATAATATGTATATTCTCCTTATCATTGTATAATAACAAACGCACTAAAAGATACGACGCTAGCGCTTCTACAATTTGCCCAGTCCCAGTCAGATGAAATAAAAAAAGTATTATTTGTAAAATATAAAAGTTCTATAGTAAAAAAACGCAACATGAAACATCTACTTACATCTCTTTAATCTTTTCAATAAATGAAAAATGAAGCAAAAAAATGTTTGTAAAATGAAAGATTTATAGTAAAAAAACGCAACATGAACTGAGTTTTGAACTTGGTATACCTGTCTCCCAACCGGATGCGCAATCAGTTACCCTAGTTACCCGCGGAAAAGTCATCCATTTGCAACCGTCAGTTGGACGCTGTTAAGCGCAAGGAAACCAGCTGACATTTGTAAGCAGAATGATTTATTAGTATCGTTATTGGTGAGTGCATAAAAAGTAGAATTTAGTATCGTTATTGGTAAGTGCATAAAAAGCATAATTTTTCAAAATTGGCCCCCCGATTCAAAAATGTGCACTCACGTTGAAAAAATCTTATCCGTAAACGCTATGTCACATAGTTTCTACATGGCTCGTGAACTTCGAATCACGTGTTCTCAAAAAACAGATTTTACTGGTTGGTTCCCTTATGCTTAACAGCGTCCAGTTACCCTCAGATTACCCAAAAACCTGTCAGTTACCCTTGGTTCCCTTTCAGTTACTTGGGTAACTGGCGGGATTCTGCGCATCGGAAAGTCAGTACGTTTTACGTTACAGTTCACGCCATAAGCCTGCTAGGGAATACTTACTTCTAGATGAGACATTTTTGAAAAGATTTCCTTCAGTAATACCTGAGAACACTGGTGAGGAAAAATCGAGACTTGTCTTTATATATTACATTAATCTCTTTAATAAACGAAAAATGAAACAAAAAAGTATTTGTAAAATGAAAATTCGATAATAAAAAAACGACACATGGCCTAGGTTGTGAACACATTAAGCCCTACAAAAGGATTTGTGAAGTAAAAGTTCAATAATAAAAAAACGCAACATGGCCTGATCAACCGCAGTATGTACACTGAGACGCTTTTAGATGAAAGAAACCCTGATCGTTCTATATTCACGATGTGTTATAATGTCACACTGATCACTCTAACACACGTTTACAATGACGGGGTAAGCGCGCGGAACACTCACACATAGACACAGATGCAAAACGACTTTAAAACTTAATTACAGCTTACCGAATGCACTTTTCTGCAATGTTTTTTCAAAAAAACCTCCTAGGGAACCCAAACTTTCATTTGAGACATTTTTCAAAAGAATCTGTTTAGCCTATTGAGCGTGATGGCATTTCATCGACCCATTTATAATATAGAAGAAAGATAGAAGATAGAAGATTAATGAGGGTGTAGAGAAACGGGTCCCAGGATGGTTTGCATCCCTACTGTTCGCTAAAGTTGTGATTGCAAAATGACGAAAATTCTATATTTCCCCTCATAGTTGAGGCCTGTGTTGATGTATGACAAATTAAAAAGTTATACTGAACACCTATTTGTGGAATTTTGGAAGCAGTTACGAAAAACTCTAAGTCCTTTGCGTAGACTTACGAGGGACAGTTTTGTTTGATTTTGTTTCTGTGTTTATATTTTTCAAGATCCAAAGGAAGATTGATTTTGGGAAGAAGTTCAGTCCCCTGGAGGGCTTAAAGAAAGTCGAATTCTCGAGTACTTTTAGTACGTTAGTCGGATTATAAATTCTCCGGAATTTTGTCCTCTATTTTATCTAAGTGTGTTGGTCTAAGTGCCAATGCGTTAGTGAGATTGCGTATCCGACTTCGCTCGCGTGGTTGCATAAGCACGTCGTACTCGGTCGAGTGTACACACAGTGCAGTGTCTCCGACTACATCGCGAAGAACATAAAAATTTTATCGAATTTTCGTAATAATTCTCGGCTTGATAACCCAAAAGTAAACAGATAAATAGGACTTGATAAGGGCCAGGAACGGTTTGTATTTAAAATACCTGCGCTTTTCTTGCCCCGCCGCTTCTTATCGAATGTAAAGTTCTTTATCCAGAACGGCGATGGCGATAGCAATTCTAAATAGTGAACTCGAGATACTGTCGATTAGAGCGATGAGTCTCGTGATCACTCTACAGCCGGCGTTATTTCATGGGTTCCTAAATGCGCGCATCGCCAATTTTTCGGTCTGACAACTTCGCCAAGTAGGTCGCATGCTCGCGGATTCCGGTTAAAATAACGTATGAGGAAATGATCCGAGATCCGAGGTGTGCTCTTGGCATCAAGCGGAAGACTGCGTTTTCGGATATTGCGCAAGTTGGGTAGGTTGGATTGGCTTGCTCGGTAGCTAGTGCTAAAACAACCTCTCTGCTGAAACAGGCGACTTGCTGTCCAAAGGATGCATTTCGAACATTAGGATTTCAGACTATCGTCCTGATTGTAGACAGATAACGCCTTCTATACTTATTTTTTTGAATGCAGGCCAAATCGACCCAGGATAAACGAAGATCAAGTGGTAAGATCTAAGTAGTTCCTTTTACTGAAAATTGTTCTCCTCTTGACGTGGGCTAAAACGTGCCACCATGTATCTCTCCAGATAATTCACTTTAACTTCACCGCCAAAATTCAAGTTTCAAACGTGAAATTTGGATTTCAGAGCTCAAACGGGGTCTGATGCAAAATCGGATCGTATATCTGAACTAAGTGACTCAAAAATTCGAGAGTTCATTTTGCCTCTCTTTAGAAGTAAAGTGGGAGCTCAAATCGAAGCCAGATCATAAATTTGAAGAGAGATACGAAATCAGTGGCGCAGAACCCTTACGTCGGCATTTTGTTCAAGCTTAGCTAATTTTGCCCATTTTAAATTGAAAATTTGAATTTTGAAGCCCGAATCAGAGCCAAATTAGAAATTGGATACGATATTCGAGATCAGCGATCCCAGCACTTCTATTTTGATAGGTCAATCGGTACTATTCGGATCGAGATATCAAAAGGAGTGTACGTTCTTGCTCTTCTATTGGGAGGAGGAGGGAAGAAAGTTTCTCCGCTGGAAAAGTAAACTGAATTTTACCACTTGAAGATTCTCGGGTTATGGGTCGATAAGGCTTGGCGTTAGATAAGAAAAGAGATTATCTGTTTTCACCCCGCGTGCTACCCAGTTTCGCAAAAGGGAGAAAACTCAAACATGATATGCTTACCTGTGGAGGGGGGGGGGGGCGTCTTGATCGGCTATATAATCATCTTTAGGTGTGTTGTTTCTAAATTTATATCCATAGCAAAAAAAGTTTTCATAATTGGTGTAGGATGACGGAATGATTACAGATAATTTCACTGGGGAGAGAGGTTCGAATATAAGCTCAAATTAAACTACACTATACAGGGGTTTCCCAGTTAGTTGGGAACCCATTCGACGGGAGATACCTGTCATTTGTTTCCTGGCGCGTTTATCGGCGATGTGTTGCCTATCTTGAAAAATTGGAAGGAAAGTTTTCGAGTATATTCTTTCACGCAGAATGGTGGTGCGAACTCATCATCAATTTGCACTACCCCAGTGCATTAAAAATTGTTGGGTAGCCATAGACATAATAATGCCTATCACTTCAATTGAAGGGTATGGGTGGGCTTATTCTAGTTATCTCCTAAACTATCAAACTGTTGGAGTTCTTAGAGTCGCATATTTCGAATATTACATCTAATGTTTGATGTTGCCTCGATTTGGGCACCTGTGATCCAGATTTCACAAAATTGATCATTTTTACAATATTAGCACCTTATATTAAAAATCTTTTTCATCTGCATTAATCAAAAGCTCGTGTAAGTGAACTGTAATATTCGTAAGGAAAAACTGAGGGTTTACCTTTGCTGCACAATGCAGATGCAAGTATAGAGTGAATGATATGAGGGGGGGGGGGGGTCAGCTCCAGAATGTTCACTTTTTCAGAAAGGAAGGATTACGGTGAAGATTAGATTCTGTGTCCAAAGTGGGAGCTCTATTTTTATTTATTTTTGTTTAAGAAAGGGACCTATGAAGATCCTACATATTTATACCACTGGTACAACAGATTCAAAACTGACTTAGAATGATCAAACTTGACGCAATCTGACAAATCGAAAATACTATAATGAGGAGCCCACTTCCAAAATAACCTAACTGCAAAATTTTAGTTTTGAGAAAAACAAGCAAAACACATTATAGGCAAAATAGTAACGTAGGTAACGGATTTTTTGAAGTCAGGTATCAGTAAGTTCAACATTCAAGAAAAATTTGTCGTTTTTGTTTCTGCAAAGTATGCCCCTAGTGCGGCAAAACAGCGTGCTGAAAACAAAAACTCATGAAATCATAATTTTGCAGTTAGGTCACTTTGGAAGTGGGCTCCTCTATTGAAAGAAACATTTGGATTTCCGGTTTCGATTATTATACCGAATTCTTGATTTGAACCAAACAGCATCAATATATTGGAATAGTGGGAGGGATTCTGATTATGTCATTATTGTGATACGTACAAAATATTTACTGTTTGAGACAAACGTCCCGATGATATGCGTAAACGTGACTTTTTTATCCTTAGAAAAATGTAATAAAATTGTCATTGTTTCATGGCAGTGTGCAGTTTGGGGGATTCTTCATGACTGTCCAAAATATAATTTTTTTCATTGAAATTTTCCTCGTTTAGCTCGCAAACGAGAGTTTTTTAGAATCAATCTAAAGGGTTGAGGCCTCTGGAAACACAGCTTCATTGAAAACTTCTGGTACCGGGCTGGCATTGTTCATGATGATCTCACCCTATCTCACGCGGGGGAAAGGGGGGTCTTGACAAATATCACGTAATTTTTTCCCTATAAAAAACAGTGTAAAATTGCAAGAAAATTGAGTAAAATTAAAGTAGGTAAAACATGTTTTTTGACTAAAATATGGCAAAATCTTACACGATAATATTTATCGTTGTTATCCGAACGCCGCAAAGCAGCACAGTAGCCCTTCAATTGTTTAAGCATGAAATTACAATTTTTGAAAAATCTCACGTGTGATACGGGATCGAGCCAAATCTCAAGACATCCCACCAGGGGGGAAAGGGGTCAGAAAATCGTCAAAAACGCCTCACGTAATTAATGGATCCCCCTAACGGTGAAAAAAGCATCTTCCTAATTTGTTTCCACGTAAACTTAAAGCAATAAAAATTCTGCGAGGAATGCCAAAACACATTTTAGCCTCCTCTAATCACCCTGAAATATGTAGGTATCAGTTAATTGGTGGTTGTTTTGATATAATTGGGGTATTCTCCCACTCATACAAAATTAGAAAAAATCCGAAAACCCAAGTGCGGAAAAACGTTTTTGCGCTGGCATGGAATTACCAAAAAAATAAATAGGTAATTTGAATTCAAAAACCGTACAACGGGATTACCCACCAGTCACAAAATAACCCCATTTGTATTCTTTTTCAACCGATGTATAAATAATTTGATTTTTTTCACGTAATATACACCCGAAACTTTGTTTTTCGAACAGTTTTCTAAAAGGTCCAAAAATGCTCTCGTAGCTATGTAGAAAATTCTAAATTCAGGAAAGATAACAGACTGTGCGAATAAAATTTTCACACTCTTTGACTATACTTTTCGCACTGTTACATTAGGGGTGGCCTTTATTTTGACAAAGTCCGTTCCCCCCCCCTGTGCGACACTCCTTAGAATATTTCTGTGCCGCGTAAAAACAATGTGTGCCAAGTTCGAAGGTCATCGAATAATATTACAACCCGACCCCACGGAGTGGTCAAGTTTATTGAGTCATATCAGCAAAAATTAATAAATACTGGAAAAAGAAAGGAGCTAGGAATACAATTTTTGCTCAGAATTACTTCGAAGGGTTCCACTTAGCGACTCAGTGTAGGAAGTACCGTTCCAGTCTCCCTCACCTATCACAGCCAGGGTGTAAAATGGGGAAGGAGAGTAGGGAATGAAATTCAAAGTAGAGGGTGATTTATAGGGTTTCGAGGTCACTGAACTCGGCTTTTGGGACTAATTTCTGGATCCTACTTTTCCTAGTGTTTCCAGAGGCGATCAACTCCAAAAAAAAATTTGTCATTTTGATATGGTATTCAATTTATGGATATTAAAGGCCGCCGAATACAATATTGGGGTAGTTTCTGTATCCGACCCCCCCCTCCTGATGCCACCAAAAGTATCGAGTTCAAAAAGTTGTTATTTAGAAATGGTATCAAGGTGTCTACTGGTGTCTAATAAGTTCAATGAATCCAATAAAAGTCCAATATTCAAAAAATAGCTCAATATAAGTTAAATAAAACTCCAATAATTTTAATATTGGTCCAATTAAGAAATTGAAAAATAAGGTAATAAATGGGTTATTCTTCGAAAATCTTGATATTTCAGTCCCTGGCCGTTATCTCACAAGCTATTAATGATACGGGCATTTTGTTGTTTTTTTTTTCTTTGATAGATATGACTCAATTCTACTTTTTCAAGTTTTCAGAAGAAAATTTGAGCAACATGTAATGGGTCAAAATTGGACTAAATATACTACAATGTCCGTCGGCTTTGCTGTTCCCCGAACAATTTTTATTATTATTATTTCTTTTTTCCAAGTTTTCAAGCTGTATATTAGAACAAACTGAAAACGTAATGCTACTTTAAATTGATGAAGGAATCGCAAGGTAACATTGAAATCGCATCTTCCTAGGTTGGAGTTAGTATGGCCAGCTTTGAAAATTGTCCCTCGATTTTTTGTCTATCGGTGTGGCTCTTTTTCAGCCAATCACAATACAGGAGTTTCAATATTTTTTCGTCGCAGTTAATGGTCAAATTGTATATTTTTATCAGAGCAGTACGGTCTGCATATCAAATCCCGGTTCTCTGTGACGAGACTCGTGCATTCGCGTATTATCGTTTAAAATTAAGAATTAAAAAAAAGTGTCTTTCGGCATGGTCACCTTTATGCAACGATAGACGTTCATTATCCAAAAATAATTACAACTAATTAATGGGTTAGTATGCCTTTATCAACTTTTCATGTAATTTTTTGTTTTGGAATCTACTAATCGACGGCAGAACACCTTTTGTTCGTTATTGTCTTTCGGCATGAACTTTTTCATCTGTCCTTCGGCATGGAATTCATGATTTTGATTGCCATGTCACAATACAGAATTCCATCACTGTCGGCCCAATTTTACTAATATGCTATACAGAACGCCTCTTAACGTTCAAATATCCCCTGCTTTCCTCCATGAAGAAACATACCTGAAATATCAACATTTTTGAAGAATGACCCAAGTATGGTATGATTATTGTTGTGAAAAACTTGATTGAATACATTATTTGGGAAAGGGTCCATTCTTGGAAAGAGAAATTTTTTCTAAGGATTAAAGAAAATTAATAACGATTGCATAAATTAAAAAAATTTCCGTACCGCGTTTTTTCTAGTTATGATCAAGCATATAAAATAGCCCAATAAAAAGTTCATGTAAGTATCCAGTATTTTCTATTTTCAGATCTAATAGACATCCGGGTATTCAATTTATAGGGTTTCAAGATCACTGAATTCGATTTTGGGAGTAATTTTTGTATCTAACCTGCCTGCGATCTAAAAATTACTCCCGAGATCGAATCCAGCAACCTTCAAAACGTATTGATTGAATAATAATTAAATAATACTCGTATCTCGAAATAACATTTTTTTTGAATTGACCCTCTTTGGCGGTACCAGGAGGGGTTGGAGATTCCAAATTTACCTCAAAAATAAAATTCAGCGACTTCAATAACCTGTAAACCAACTCATTTTATTTTTCACCCCTCCTTCCTCATTTTAGAGCCTTACTTAGGGGATGAGGAGGTCTGGAGGGATTTTTCATACGTCGTACCCGATAGGCAAAATCCTGCCATTTACCTGGGTAACTAAAGGGGAACAAGGGTAATCTGAGGGTTACCAAAAGTAACAAATGGGTAATTTTTCCGCCGCGGATAACTAGAGGGTAACTAATTGCGTAGTGTCCCGCCAGTTACCCGGGTAACTAAATGGGAACAAGGGTAATCTGAGGGTAACCCGAGGGGAACAAATGGGTAACTTTTCGGCTGGTAACGGGATAACTAGAGGGTCACTGCGCATCGGGTATCGATAAGAAGAATCTTGTAGAGTAAATTTGAACAAAAATAGTATCCCTAGCTCCTTTCTCTTTTCAGTACTACTGAAATGACTCAAAATCCTTGTGTAGATTACATGTTACACTTCCCTGCTGTTGAAAGTCTGGTTAAAGTTGTCTGATGACCCTCAAACTTGGCATACATTGTTTTTACGTGGTATAGGGGGGTACCACAAAAAAGGTCGAATTTCGTGAAAATAAAGGCCATTCTATTTTTATTACATATGTATCACATTGTCTGCATGCAGCGTGTGTATACCGTTCGCAGCTTTTTTGTACATGTAAAACATATTTTAACGGTTTGCATGTCATTCTTTCTACATGATAAGAGTGAAGCTAGCCACGTTCACTCGTTACCTATAGTTTCTTAAAAACAAGTCGTGGAAGTGCTAGAAATCTTATTGTTCTTTTAATGCATTAGTGGAGAAAAAATAGTGTTTGACGCACGTGCCACGAGACTTTGTCGCCCTTGTAATCAAACGAGTGTACTATTTTGCTTCCTCATAAGAAATACGTGAGAAACGAACCACTCCTTGAACACAGATTTAATATGACTGATTGTCGTACCTATTGTTTTTCTTATATCTCTGGGATGGAAAGCTTGATCGGGACGCGGTTTTCAATGATCTAACGTAGTATTCGGACCGGGCACATTGTAGGTTCGTCAGCATCGATTGAAGAAAAACTGGTAAGGAAAAGAGGGCGAAAAGTGGGAGGTCAGCACAGCAGTTGATGGCAATTTTAATGATTTTTCGAGATATCTCGAGAATGAATGCGGTTAACGGAAAATTGAAAAGAACATGCCTTGTAGCAAATGAAATTTCCTTTCAGACGAACTCATTTTTATCGAAATCCGAGTGATTTTCTTTTTTGCATAAAAATAACATTGCACGGTTGTTGTTTTTGTTGTTGTTTGCCCGGTCCTAACTGTACGTTGCTCTTTTATCCTTACTTTTGACGAGCGAACGCGTAGCCGGCCGACGATCCAGGCTGCCCGCGAAGAAGAACGAGATTGCACGGCGAGTGGAAAGATGAAAATAGCGGCTTATTCTACACTGGACTTATCAGTGCTCTGATGTAGAGAGTCCATAGAATCGCTTTGTCGGATTTGTTTTTTTAAATCCTATCCGTGGATAGGAGCTTTTTGAAAACCAGTGTCGGTATTCATTACGGATCACTTTTCGTACCGATGAACTTTCTCTGCGAGTTCCTTTTCTTCGGCCGGTCGGCTGTCTTGAAAAGCTTTTGTGGTTGAGCTACCGTAGCGAAACAACTTTCCGCTGCCGGTGAACCGTTAAAGTGTAAATGTTATCGTCAGTAACCCGGTTAATGGATATTGTCAGAGTCGAGTAGTGGGCCGCAAATGCAGAACGGAGCAGAAATTTCTTTTCTCGTCTATTGCTCTGAGAGTTTTATGTACGTACATACACGAGTACAATGTAATACGTAGATATTACCTCTGTAATCACACCTAGCCTCTATCGTTTTTTGTACTTTAGACGAGCCATATTATTGGGCTGAAAATGTAGCTCCTTTCCAATGCCTAATTATCATTGGCTAATGACGAGATATAGGTAGCTGGGTATCTTTTTGAAAAAGTGCGCGCAACACGACTTTTCCATTCACCTTGGGCACGAGTCGAGGCGAGGCGAAGTATACCTGTGGGAGAATACAACAAAATTATCGCGATCGGCGTATCAACGTCGAAACTTGTGTAACTCACCTCACAAGTCGAAGACGAAGCTCGTGAAACCGATTAATATATACATATTATATGTTTATCGATGACAAAGAGAAGGGTGAGAATGAGGGGGGAGGGGGGGGGTGAAAGAATGAACGAAAAAAATATAGAAACGAGAACGACGACAAAACGGCGACGGTTAAAATTTGACGACCAATGCAAAGGTAGACACTACAGGTACGAACGTGATACATGTGTTTGTAAATGCGTGACTCACGCTGATAAACGAAATACAATTCTTATCTGTTATTTCCCAATAAACACATGTACGGCGGTCATACGTCGCACACATGCGCACATACGCCCGTACATCGTGCTGCGCTTTTACGCTTGACTTGTATACGGAATCTAATCGTCGAAATATATTTATTTCCATTTTTACAGCGTTAACCGGGGCCAGGTATTACCCGACAGTGATAAACGCGGCTTCGGACTCTCGGTATAGACCCGAAACGTTGGACACCAGGCAAGGTAAAATAAATTTATTGTGCAGATAATGGACTTATCGCGCGTCATAACCGCGAGTGCGCACTCCGCCGGTGTTTTCTCCATTTTCGTGTATGCGTTCGGTGACAATAAAAGTACAATTTTGCTTTTCTAAAAAAAAAAAAAAAAAACTGAAAAAGAAAACCCAACTTGGAATTGAAAAGTAGAAGTTCGTATTACCGTCTCTGTTCCCAGCCGGGTACCTACAACTTGTGTACGTAAACTTGACGAAAGCTATGGTCCCTCGGTTTTGTCGCGCACGCAAATTGCAAAAAGTTTTTCATGGCCGCTTGTGTACTCGAATTTCGCCGGACGTTCGCAAATGTGTTCCGCGTGCTCCTTAAGAGAATCTCGTCAGCGTCGGTTTCCGGCGACCCATCGTGACGTAACGTGTGCGCGGTGAGGTGAGGTGGAGTGACGGACGACTTAAGACCTAGCGAGTATAACGTGTGTGAAATCGCGAACGGAAGGCGACCATTGAAAGTCGAGTTTCGGAATTATGTACACCCCGCGGAAGATTGTAATTGGTAAATATCGGCGAAGTGTTCCCTCGACTTTTGCGTACGCGAGACGCGGCAGATGAGCAAATTCTCCTCCGCGCCGCTTCCGGCTGCCGTCACGATGTACGTGTGTAGTAAAATTTGCGTTCGTGTTTTCAGGATTTCTGTGCCCACCTTGCGGAATACGATTTAGCTCGTTGAGCACGTTAGAGGCCCACCAGACGTATTACTGTTCGCACAGACAGAAGAAAATCAGCAAAGGTAAGCAACCTTGATTATTGCAAAGGAAAATTTACGAGACAGACGTGCGAGACGCATTTTCAAAACGCAGTTCGTATTTCTAAATTGTTCGGGAAACATAAAAACTCTGCAAATTGTGATTTTTTCCCTTTTCAGTTCAAGTCAATTACCTTTATTAGGCTTTAGTTGGGGAAATAATCAGCGGCACGCAGCCATTGAATATAAGGATAACGACTTCAAACTAAGTAAAGAAAGGTATGAGCTTTTAAAAACAGAGAGAAAGAATGAAATCAAAAAATCTCAAGATGATCCGAGAGAAAATCGAATTCAACCTACTATCAGCCACATAGAGAGAAAAAGAGGGCTGGGGGAATTTCCACGGGCCCCTTCTCCTTCCAGTTCATTTTGTTCTTTTATCAGATGGAAAAAAATTATAAGCTACGACGTAAGAGATTTCTTTCATGGTGTAAGGAGTGATTGCTGATTTGATGTACAGTATGATGTAGCCGTAAAGTTGAAATTCAGGTCTTTTAAAAGTGTCGGGCCCTCCTGAAAGTCCGGGCCCGGGGTATTTCTCCCCTTTTCCCTTCCCTCTCGACAGGGTTGATTATTAGCAACGTGCCCATTGCTGGAGTTTGCATAGTATTTGACTGTTGACTGGACAGATGACAAGTTTTTATAACCCCATAATGGGCACTTGTACTATGAAGGCATCCATCACATTTACCTATAAATCCAGCATCGCATATCAAAGCCTAACTTCAATAAAGTGCACTGTTACTTACCGCATAATAAAATCTGCATTAGCATTCAAATTATCGCAAGTAGAAATTTCTTTCGTTCTTTAATCATTTTTTAACGGCTGCGGAAAACTTTGACTGCAGTCATCCTTTTTTTCAAACAAAAATTATAATCATGAAAATGGTCCAAATTTTTAGGGTTTTAGAAGTCAATGAGGACAACTATGTTAGAAAGATGCACTGGCGTAATCAGTGTTATCAATTAGCATTTAGAAATCTTAAAATAAACAGCTGAAATCTAAATTGCCAATTATATGTGAGGTGCCCATTATTGGCTAGGTTACCTTATTTTGGCTGGGTATGAATTGCGTCCGGTACATTTTTAGCATGTTTTAGTTGCGTCCCATGAGAAGAAAAAAGATATGTGAGTTCCGTCCCGAGTGTAAAGAATAACGATGAACGAGTTGCGTCCTGCTTCTCGTCACTAGTCCTTCCTCCTTTCTACCTGTTTTGTGTACATTTGGTCTGCATGGCAATCATCATTCGATTTTAAAAATAATCATCCGGGACATCATAATTTAGATCTCACCGCTCCCCGGATTTCAAAAATATGATATCCACCAATAATCAAAAAATAACCTTATATGAACGATTGAAGCCCGGAAGATACGCCATCTGGCGGACTGCTGTGAAATACTGATTAAAATAGGATAAACAGGATATTAAAATATGAGAATGTTGGAAATTTTCTTCAAGCTAATTTTGTCTTGGAAACTACTTACATGTTGTGTAACACTGGGGTATGTCCTCCAGAAAATCAGACAAGAAAATAACATTCTTTCGGCTTTGCACTTTTTGTTTTACTTCAAACTTCTTTGCTTAATGCGAGCATCTATTAGTACAAAATTTGTGTGAGGTTCCAATACATATATCTACAATCTGTATGTTTGTTTTCTTCGGACGCAATGTACCCTACATGTGGGACGGAACTCGCACATCTTAATTTTTTTGCTGGGACGTAAATCGAACATCTTCATCGGGACGCAACTGGCATCTACCGCTTATTTTACCTTTTTTCTTCTTCTTTTTTTTTTCTTTTCATATTCGTTTCCAAAAGAAAGAGTGGTAGATTTTTGTGTAAGAACCTGGAAGCCAAAGTTTTTAGTTCTGAATATGAGTGGCGTGAACTTTCTCCCTCTCCTTAAGAGAAATTATGTGGCAAGTACAATAGACTCCCGATTATCCGCCATTGGTTTATACGTCCTTCGAATTATCCGTCCGCCCTGTCGGGTTATCCGCCTAACTAAGGGCGAATAATCCGAAATCTTACTAAAATCACAATTTTAGCCCTTAGCACAGCTGCTGCTGCTGCTGATGATGATGATGATGATGATGATGTTGAAGAACTGATAGGAGAAGTGTCAGTGCATATGCGTATGAATTACGACGATGCTTTTTCAGGGCTGGAAAAGTCGTTGGTGTTTGAAGAAAAGCCAGCAATCACTGCTCAAGATATCATCAAATTCAGAAAATGGAGAAATTATACCCTTGAAGAGCGGCTTATCATGAAAAAGCAAACAAAAATTCTAGATTTCTTTAAGACATCATTTTTTTTTGAGATTTTCTGCCTATTAACTCAGCTTCGGAGACAAAAACTTTTTCTTTGTGTACCCCCTAAAGAAACCTTCTAACACTGCTGACTAACTCATGTGAGAGAGATCGTCTTTTTGGCTTCCTCTTATTGAATATGTCTGAATGAATGTACCTCAGTCTTCTGTTATGTGCTTTGAGTATGTCAATGGAGAGAGCTGAGTTTCTGTTTTAATTCACTGACAAGAAATTACAAAGGTATGTGCGCCAGTCCATCACCTAAAAGACTGAAAATTCACTTCACTTATTTTTATTTCAATTTTGGAAAAAACAGGCGGTCAATTTTGACTATTTTTGCGGCGACCGTCGGGCATGTTCAGGTGTTCAAAGGCGGCGCGAGATTTTTTTTCGCTAGTCATATTGTCATAGAAAATTTTGTAACATTTCAGTCATTATTTGCCAGAAGTTTGTGAAGTTCAGGATAATTTGAGGCCCAGTCGGGAAAACAAATAAAACTAGAAGTTTTTTTCTTTGCTTGTCAAATGAACTCTATAGAGTTTCATTAGAGATTTTTCGTGTTTACAACCTCCTCCCCCCCTTCCTCACGAGTTTATTCTTCGTCTAAGTTCTGAGCATATCCATCTTTGACGGTTAAGTAATAGTGAGATAATTTGAGACATTATCCAAAACGCAGTACACTTTTTTTTCTTTATATTTTAGAATCAGAGGGTGGAGCCCCCAACTCATCAATATCTCTTTGTCGGTTTGTAAAAAATCAAACTCTAGTATGATAGACATAGGATACTTTGTGAAGAAACTGAAATGGAAGTACGCGGGGCATATTTTAAGACAGGAGGAAGAGAAGTGGGAAAGAAAAGTAGAGGCTTGGACGCCGTATGAGAGAAAAAGATCGCGTGGCAGACCAATGACGAGATGGAGAGACGTATTCGTGAAGGTAATGGGGACCGGGTGGAGGAGAGTGACCGTCAACCGTCAAAAATGGAGAATTTGCGGAGAGGCCTATGCCCAAACTTGGGCTTAGTCACGGTGTCAGGGAGGGGGTACTTTTTCTCCCCTGATATCAACTTGGACTAAACGGCTGTTTAAAAAAAAAATTCATGATAAGCCGCTCTTTAAGGGTATAATTTCTCCATTTTCTGAATTTGATGATATCTTGAGCAGTGATTGCTGGCTTTTCTTCAAACACCAGCGACTTTTCCAGCCCTGAAAAAGCATCGTCGTAGTTCATATGCATATGCACTGACACTTCTCCTACCAGTTCTTCATCATCATCATCAGCAGCAGCAGCTGTGCTAAGAGCTAAAATTGTGATTTTAGTAAGATTTCGGATTATTCTCCCTTAGTTAGGTGGATAACCCGAAAGGGCGGATGGATAATCCAGAGGACGAGTAAACCAATGGCGGATAATTGGGAGTCTCTTGTACTTGTCACACAATTTCTCTTAAGGAGAGGGAGAAAGTTGATGCCACTCATGTTAAGAACTAAAAACTTTGGCTTCCAGGTTTTTACACAAAAATATACCACTTTTTCTTTTGGAAACGAATATGTAAAAAAAGAAGAAGAAAAAAAAGGTAAAATAAGTGCCTCTCTGTACTGTACACTCTGGGCATTTCCAAGAAATTTTAAAAAGTTGAGTTTAACGAAGGGAATTTGATTAACCATGCAATTCCACACATATTTTGTTACGTAAATGCCACTGTTAATGAAATTCACTAAAATGGTGTTTTTAAGCATGGAGTGAACGGTATGTTAACAGAGATTCTCTCCGAATCGTTATTAGGTAATGCTTGGCATCTCTTTACTCTCTTTAGAATGTACTATGTTCGTTGTTATTTCTTCAACAATTGTTAGGGATGTGCAACCGGTCGATAAAAAAGCTAAATTACAATTTTTTTAAAAGTCTTAATTAACATGAAAAAAAAAAAAAAAAAGAAAACTCCTGAATCCAGTATTTAGCTATTTTTGATAGAAACTGTAATATTGTGCGAGACTGCTGGTCAAAATAAACCTCTTTACTACATAAAAAGTCATGCGAACTTGAATTATCAATTCTGACTATTATGCCCAAAATGGTCACATTGCCCAGAAACCTAATATTTCAGAAGCACGTGAAAAACTTTTTTGAGAACCCCTGAATTGGGTATACTGTTCAACGTATGGCGGTTCAAAAGCGTATCATTAGCAAGTGTTTTGCTCCCCAAAATTCAGGGAGATACTGCTGCACAGTGCACATACCGTACCGGTAAGGTTGCCTATCACAATTTTAGTGAATTTTACTTAGACACTTAAGAGTGCTACTTAAGGGTTAAGTGTGAAAGCTGTTTCTCATTAGGATAACAATGCGCTCAAAAAAAGTTTGAAAAACTTGTTTGTATATCGAAACATCCGGATACTATTTCAAACAGAGTAAACTTCATGTTGGTAAAACAGTCTATCCTTCATCCATAAACGGATTGTTAATAGAGAAAACTGTGAGTCCAACTCCACAGGAGCCTCTAAACTCTTCGTGTAACTTTGGCTGTTCTATATGATAACCTAAACAGAGGAAAAAATAATTACAAAAAAGAAAGAAAACAAGATACGAGCAGGTCATAATTATTACTAAATTGATGAAGAGATTGCAGGAATGAGTCGTAGTCGACAGCTACCTGTTTTGGTAATAATTGTAAAATGTGACTTTCATTATTTTCTAAGAATGGGTATTAACAGGGATAATATGCTAGCTAACTACAACAGTCGCATAGCTTAATTTCTTCCTTTATTTGCATTTCGCCCAGTGCAGACTGTTGTCTCATAAGTTATAAAATGACGAATGAATCAACACAGTGGGTCTCAAACTTTTTGAGGCAGCGATCCACTTTTCAAAGTCCCCTACCCACCTTCGCCGAACAAGTGGTACACATGTATACACAAGAATGAAGACATCTTTTGTCATTAGTACAAGTCCTCTAGAGGGTGTCTACAGGTGCTGAAAATCCCTTCAAGTCCTGAATGTTGAAAGTAGATCCTGAAAGTCTTGAAAACTGCTGAAAAAAAAAAATTGAAAAGTCTTTCATTTTTGTTAGAAATACTCAAAAATAAATTTTTTTGCGATTCCTATAATTGGTCATTAAAAGGTGTAGCACAGGATCTATATTCACACGGAGGGGGAAATGGAGGAGCAAAAAGGAGAGAGGGGTAAAGGGGATAAATTTTATTTATTTATTTATTTATACAACCTTGGGTAGGTGTGCTACAGCCAGCTACCCCGCCCATTTGAGGGCATAGGTTCCCACCATCTCCTTCCATGTGTGGCAGTTTCTCGCCAATCTTGTCCACCCTTCCCCCAGCTCTTTAAAGTCGTCTCTCCAGCGCAGTATTGGTCGGCCCCTTGCGCGTTTATGGCCATACGGGGTCCAAAAAGTTGCAATTTTATGCCATTTGGGTTCTTCTCCTCTCTTATCAAGTGACCTGCATAATTCCATTTTAATTTTCTAATCACATAGCCAATACCAGGTACGTTAATTTTTCTTTTTATGTCTGAAAGTCTAATTTTGTCTCTCAACTTATTTTTCAAAATACTTCTGAACAATGGAATTTTGCATTACTCTTAGTTTCTTCAAATACTTTCTCATTATTGACCATATTTGAGCCCCGTATGTTGCCACTGGTATCACGCAGCTACTTAGGATTTTTACTTTAGTTTTGGTTTTGAATATTACTTTTAAAAATATGTTTTTGGGCCGAAAATGCTTTCCACGAGTTATTTATGCGAACTTTAATTTCCTTGTCGGTTCTGTTTTTAAATGGCACGATTTGTCCTAAGTACTTATATTCGTCTACTACCTCGAGTTTTACTGTGTTGGGGAGGCGGAGTTCTTTTTTATAATCGTTCCTCATTATTTTAGATTTCTCCAGGTTAATCGAAAGTCCTACATTAGCCCCTTGCTGTCTCAGGTCCTCAATCATTGCATTAATTTCCTCCGTATTTTTTCCACCCCCTAGACGGTTTGTGGGTACCGAGGGGTTAGTAACCCACAATCTCCACCATCTCTTAACAGTAAAAAATGGACGAGAGAGTAAATCAAATCAAACATTGGTAAAGGGGATAAAACAATTGAAAAAAAAAAAAGATTTACCCACTCGGGGAAAATAAGGAAAATATGCCGGCCACAGTCCCGCAAAGGGTCCTTAAAAAGTACTTCATTTTTACTTTTCAATTTCTGTAGACGCCCTGCGCTCTAGATTTATATTGCAGTGGGACAGAAGTACATGTTCACTCAGTTCTTCTGTGTATCACATTTTTTGTTGTTCGCTTTTATTCATTTCCCGGTAATGTTTAAAACGCACCTGAAAGTGGCCCACCTTCAACAGTTTGAGAATCAGTGTACCAACAACAAAAGTTAATCATCTACCGATTAACGAATCACTACTTTAACGAAAATCAAAATAATATAAATATGAAAATACTACAAAAACATAATGGCAAATATGACGTACATACACATCACTTAAACACTATTCGCGCATTTCTTTTTGCATTATAATTCATTGTTTGTGAATTAGTGATTAGATCGCGACTGTATCCAATGTTAGGAAAAAACGACTTAAACATTACTCAATTATTGTATTTCGCTGCACTGGGGTCGTAAAGGAAGGAATAACTTTATCAGATTTAAAAATGAGCGACTAATAAACTGACAGCTGTATTTTCAACTAACAATTGATGTTTATTTACTGCTCAAGTACATTAAAATCGCACTTAAGCTACCCCGCAGGTGGTTTAAGTGCGATTTCCACGCACTTAACTGATAAACAAACTTTTTTCCCTCTTTTTTTCTAAATAGGGTCCCAGCAGCCACGCTCAGGGGAAATGAGAATAGGGGAGAATGGAAAATTATCTGAATCCTCTTAAAAACGAGTCAGTTCAATTTTCTGTCGGAAAAGGGGCCCTGAGATACTGGAACAAAAGGCTTGAAACGAAAAGCTTTGGAAAGAAGCATTGGAAGAGGTGTTTTGGGAAAAAACACTGAAACAAGAGTATTAGGAAAGGAACATCAGCAACTCGTCATTGAAATGACAGGCAGTTGTAAGTGACATTGCAAACAAGTATCGGAGTATGTTAAACACGATTATTATGTAAGTCAATTTCGATTATCCTCCACTTAAGCTGACATTTGGCTTGGATTCATTTCAATAATCAACACATCGGAATCTGATGATTTGAGTGATCTGAGTAGTATAAGCCAAATATCAGTTCCGTTGGAGAGTAATCGAAATTCACACGAGCTCAACTTGTCACTTAGCATGCTCCGTCACTTGATTGCAGTGTCACTTACGACTGTCTGTCATGTAAGTGACGCAATAGCAGTGAGGGAGCGTTGTATATAAAGCGTTAGGGCGTTGACATGGAACCGGAGGGTCGTAAAAGAAAGTTGGACCAAGAAGAATGAGCAAAAGAGCTTTGAAACATTTAAATAGGAACGTTATAGAGCCCTAGGATTGGAAGTTGCCGTTAGAATAATATCAAGGGATTTTTGAAAATGAGCATCAGAAAACTCGGCTTTGAATGAATACTTTACTTTTTTTTTTTTGTTCGAAGATGAACTAACTTTTTTTGATATTATCATCATGCTGACTCCAAATCCTTACTTATACTCGAATTTTCTCTTCCCTTGTCTTCCATAGAGTTACAAGAAAGAAGAAAACGTGTAAGTAGATAGTATCACTGTCCTTACATGAGAAACGCAATTTATTACGACCCATCTTTGATTATGACAGATTAAGATTTTTTTCAGCTTCTCAGAACTCGTTAAACCTTATCAAACTCTTTTAAGATTGATTCAGGCACGATTTGATCAAACACATTCAAATTGCAATTCTGTCTTGACTCATTCAAACTGTGATGAGACTTATTCAGACCTTTGATTTCTTGTCGGACTCTTTTCAGACTCGTCCAAACTTTGCTAAGATGTAGTGTATGATTCATTTACCTTACACTTATATGTCGTAAGGTTTTAACTCATTCTAAACAGTTGGAACTGTGTGAAACCTGTATTATCGGGAGAAGCGATGCAGCGCTTAAATTTTGCAGAATTACAGCCCAAAAATGGGTACCATAATAAGCAAAAAAGAAACTACCACAATTTTGGTGAATGAGATTGGATTTGCTGGAAGTGTCGAATAAGCGAGTAATCTGGAGGGGGTCTCGAACCCCTCCTCATCAGCAAGTCTGTAGTTACCATTAATTCAGATTGTTTTGGAGTTCATTCAAACGTTTTCAACAATCAGTGACGGACATGCGTTTTTTCTGTGTTTGGGAAAATGTAAGTATCTGAGAGGCGACAAAATTTTTTTTTCAAATTTCCCGGGCCCTGTTTGTCCTTGTCACGAATATTACACACACTTCATTCAAGGAAGAAACTTCGAATTAATAATGAAGATATAGGTAGTTATTGTAGAAAAAATGAAAGAACTATTAATTAGGGGAATGTAAATCGAATGCATCATTTTATTAAAGAATTAGGACAATAATAATGAGTAACTTGAGTTGATAATCAAAGTAAGAAAGTTCAAATAAACAATAAAGAAGATTATAATAGAAAAACAAAGCAGGGAAAATGAAAATAATTCTAAATTAGTGGTAATGTAAACCGAAAGCTTTTTTTTTTTTTTTTTTTTTGATACTTGATAGTTAAGATACATAACGGTTTTTATGTTCACATTTGAGGAGCGATTTTCCAAAACGGACTCTGTCCATTTTTTTCGAATCTCGTTTCTTGGCGCCATTTGGTAGAGGATACTGTCAGGCACATGCTTACTTCATCAAACTACCTATTTGCAGCGGTTAAACCTCTATAGAAAGCCAAAAGAATTTCACATAACAAAAAAAGTTGTTCCGAAACGGCCTTAATCAACAAAAAACAACCTTTATCATACTGAATTGAATAAACCATCTGCGAAGAAAGACGATCTGACACACGCTATCAATTTAAAACCGTCATCATATAAGGAAACCAAACTCGTTAAATCTAAGAGGATTCTCCTAAAAAACGTACTGCACAAAACCCTTCGGAAAAACCAACGTCACAACGAAAAGCTGTTGCAAAACCAAAAGTTGCTGAAAGAACCTGAACTTACTGAAACACCAGCAGCAAAGAAGGCATCCGTTAAAAGACAAAATGTTGAAAAGCCTGAAGCCACCTCGAAGAAACGACGTGGCGAGTAATTTCTTTTATTTTTGCCTGTACTTTGATACTATTTTAAACATAAAATTTTAATTTTACTGATGAATAAATTTTTTGATATTTAATAAAACGTCAGTTTAGTGGATTTTTACTTCGATTTTGCTGAATAATCAATTTTGCAGCATTCCATTATGTTCGAGGCTCTTTTCAGAAGGATATACAGGCCGTTTTAGAATGATTTTTAAGCATTATTCACTTAACATTCTGCTTCCGAATTCGGAATGGAAAATCATTCTAAAACGGCCTCCGTCCAGGTAAGACCCAAGTTTGTGACGCATTCAGGAACACATTGCGCAACAAAAACGAAATGTTTGAACGAGAGGTGTTCCAGTAAGTGTTCTACTAGGCAACCAGTCTATCACCAACGATTTTTAAATCACATAACTCCGTGTACCAAGTTTTTATCGCCTCCTGTAAAAAATGCAAAAGGACAGAGTCCGTTTTGGAAAATTGCTCCTCATTTACTTTTCTGAGCATCAGGGTCAATTTTTTCCTCATTATCTAATGTTAGGATATCCCTCTCACAGGACATGAGCATAAAAGCATCGAGAAGTTTTCCTGTTAAGCGATTACGCCACCTGTAGTCTTCAATTTA
Organism: Acanthococcus lagerstroemiae; assembly: GCA_031841125.1. Lineage (NCBI taxonomy): Eukaryota > Metazoa > Arthropoda > Insecta > Hemiptera > Eriococcidae > Acanthococcus > Acanthococcus lagerstroemiae. Next base: position 32,075,304 of record CM063108.1, on the reverse strand, counting down.
GAAAAACTAAGTTCGCATGCCACTTGCGTTACAGAAAGTGTCAGAAGAAGTCTGTAGCATATTTTAAGTCCTGGAAATGAGTGGCAATATGAATTGAACTGTGTAAGAAGTTTATACAGACAAGCCACACAATTTTCCTCGTGCTTCTCTCCTATTTTTGTTTCCAGATCACGAGCATCTACTTTTTCGTCACACCAAATTCAAATTCATCATTAAATTTATCAAATTTCTCATTGGTTTTTTTAAATAAAAGGTCACGATATTCTTCTTCAACAACTTCCATTTAGAACCAAAATCTTTTAATTCCAGTTACAAAATTTAAAGGGTCAACTCATTCGGAGCAAATAGTGCAATCATGGAGTGTATTTCTGCTAAGGCATTTTCTGTAAAGCTCCTTGCGACGGAATCAAAATTTCTTGGATCAAGGCAAGCAAAATCAGCGCATAAAGTGCCGTGTTTTTCGCAAGTTGGAATAATCCGTCGACTTGCAGTACCTGATGAGTTTTGATTTTTTGGAAGCGCGTGCCTAGTTCGCTGGGTGAGGTTGATGCAAGGAGCGCCGTTGGCTCGTTTTCCCGGAAGGTCGCACCGGGAAACTCCCGATTTTCCGATAGGCCTATCCGTCACTGCAACAATATCAACACTTACTTGACCTAATTTCCTTGCTCATTAATCGGATTCTTTATCAAGACCTTTACGGACTAACGCTAAAATGCCATTCGTGAGTTTTTAATTCAGACCCGTTTTAACTGTCATGACTCGTTAAGATTAACAAACAAAACTCATTTGAATTCTGTTGTGACTCGTCATGGCTCATTGGTGCGCTGTTACGATTCACTGTGACTCCATAAGACTTGTCAAGACGCGTTCGGACTTCCTTGAGACTCACTGAGACTCATTTAAGTTGCCATAGGAATTTTTAAAACTCACTCTTCTACCCTTTTAGAATTCGCAGAGACTTATGTCAGTTACCGGACGTTCAAATTCTTGCACAAAAGGTTGGGAAAATTACTGTAATTGATTTTCTATCGTTCCGTTGCGATATGTTTACTTTACCTAATTCCTATCCCAGTCTTATAGGTGAGAAAATTATAATTTATTCTCTATCATTACTTTACATTGCCGTGTTACCAAATGGCACGTCACGTGACGACTGTCACAGCTCTATTTGAAACTCACTCAGACACTTTTAAAACTCTTTCAAACGGTAGCATAGCCTGTTGTAACGAAGGAGATTCGAAGGATTATCCAAAAATTCTCCCAAAATTCTCCCAAAATTTGGAATATTTTTACTCGCTTAGCTTGCCAATGACTCTTTTTATCACTTTTTGGAGGATTGGTACCGTGAAATCCACCCTCATACATGATAAATTCTAGTCAGAGGTGGCAAGTTGGGTGTAGCAAGCGTGCAAGTGCTACACACGGGAACATTTTTGCTACACTCGGGAAAATTAAGAAAAACTCTGATACACTCTGAAAAATCAAAATTTTGCACCACTCGGGAAAATTCTCAAGAAAGTTTAAATTTCGTACCATACTTTACAGAAGAAAGAAAAATTTACCTCAAGAAAATCGCTACTACTTTATTGAATTTATGATCAGTCATCACCATCGTAATTCGTCAAATCAAAAATATGACTGATTTTTATTATTTCTATGCAAAAATACAGTGCCACCTATCAATCATGTGTTCAAGTAAGCCTTTCTGTAGAGGGTTGATTCTTAAAACGTTGAAAAAAATTTTCAAGGAGGTGGGGGAGAAGGTAGGAGTTTCTTGATCAATTTTTGAAAATAATTTGTTTTGCATATGCTACACGCGGGAAATCAAAACTTGCCACCCTTGATTCTAGTACGAAGCCAAGACTGTTAAGGTTTTTTGAAAGTTCTGTAAGACCCATTATTGGCTTTTGGAACCTTAATCTTGACTCTGAACTTGAGTGTTTCTATAATGGTACAGAAAACGGAGTGAACTACAGGTTTTTAGTGAACAGAGAGATACTTGTGTGTTGATTGTTCTTTCTCTAGTTCGAGGAAAAGAACTAGAGACATCTTAGACCTTACACTAAAAGACTTCTCAATTCTTACAGGCGATCAGCTCTCCTGTCCGTACAAAATTTCCACAAAAAGAAACAACATTCTATCTCCCAAAAGATAGCACAAATGCTATTATCGTCCTCAAACAAAGAATTCACTCTATGTTGGATCCCGTTCCACTCTCAACATTCCTCAAAACGACATAGCCGATAGATACTGTTAACTTTCCTTGCATATTTCACCAATCAGACGTCAAAAAATCAGTAATCATTCGTGCGAAATTTTTTCCACATGTTCCTTTTACTAATCCATCTCCATATTCACCCTACTGAAAAATTGTTAAAAATTAGGATTTTCCTTCTTCCTAAAAAGTAGGTATTCTTCCGGTGATTTGAAACTTACACGTACTGAAACGACTTCTACCAGATTTTAATTATCTTCTTGGTGAAGACGGTACTCAGCCGTCCATCTACACCACCTTCGTTCAAAACAGAGAGATTCTTTCGTTTTGCAGTCCGTGGAATCCTGAGCCTACGTCTCCATATGCATGTGTCTAGTGCATCTATTTTTTATATGTTGGCTTTGGCTGCCAGGAGTGTCCAAGTCTCAGCTCCATATAAACGCGATGGGGTGTATTAGAGCGGGAACCAGCTTGACCTCGAAGCCTTTCGTCACATTCTGATCTTTCCACATTTATAGTTTGACTGTCACTGTCCTTATGATTTGTGTTCCCCTCCGTATTTCTAATCATTGGGTTGCACTAATGAACCCAGGTGTGTAAAGTGGGCGTAGACGGATCCAAGATTTTCTCAAGGGGGAGGTTTGAAAAAAAAAAACACATAAATAATAATTCAGACTTAGCAGCGTGGTGGCGCGCTGATGTTTTACGCCTTTCTACTGAATTTCTTATCAACGTTAGGATAAAAATGTAGGATTTTATCCTAAACTTGATGAGAACACAAAAGAACTAGATGTTTTCGAAAACTTCCGCCAGATGTCAGCCATTACGTTGCTAGGTCCGAATACTAATATTAAATGAAAACTATCTGGTGGCGGGTTATTTCGTATTTTTAAATTTAGAAATTAAGTTCGAAGGGGGCGGGGGTTAACCCGTTGGATCCGCCAAAGCGGAATACGACCTTGAACCCCATTATGAAGCTGTCATGGAAGGGTACCTTGTCGTCGTGATCCGCCACCAAAATCTTAGTTTGAAAAGTATTCCTATGGAGCCCCAGCTTTTCGCTATCTTCTTTTACTGCGTTTGTAGTACTAGAGCACCTAGAAATACCCGTATACTGAAATACGCCATTTTGAGTCGCTTAGTGCCCGACGATCCACAATTTGCTACGCGGAACGGATACTGACATCCGCCATTTTGAGTCGCTTAGTGCCCGACGATTCAAAATGGCGGATATCAGTACTCTGGCGTTTGCAGATGCTCTAGAGGCCAATTGTTCAATCGTGAGTTATCGTTAACTGCAGGTTTTAACTCGCCGAGTTTGGCGAGTTGACTGGTCGAAACAGAGAGTTAACTGTCACGCTATAGTTCACTCACGATTGTACAACTGGTAGGTACTAGTAGTACCCGGGGAGACTTTTTCCCATTTCTCTTTGATTCTCGATCGTTTACGTTCAGAGTTAACGGATATTGAACAACAGCATTATTTTCCGGCATTGAAACTTATCTCGGTTGCCGTCTTAATGACGTCATACTGAGATTTCAGCGGAAATGTATCAGCTACAATCTCGGTTGCCGTCTCAATGACGTCAGACTGAGACTGCGAGTGGATGCCTGCAGTACACACCTACTAAAAAAAAAAAAAAATGAAGGTAAAACGAAAGTGCGTTGAAGTAAGACGTGTACTGATATATAAACCCTCTTCGAAAATACACGAATCAGTACTCTAATTGCTTGGTTGGTTTTCTGAGTTTCATGTTTAGGAAACTAAGGATACACTGTGTTACTTAGATTTTGAATAGTAATTTGGACGAGGCCAATGTTTAACGTTATTTTTCGTTCTACAGGAGGCGCCGAAAGCGAAGGAGAAGATGGCCGTGCTCTGTCCGTCTCCGGCGGCTACGACCAGGACGATGGTAGCAGCGGGGAGAACATGAGCTCCGGTGAACCGTCTGCCAAAAATGCCAGAACCGGGAAACAGTATCGTTGCACGCATTGTTCGTACAGTGCTGATAAGAAAGTTAGTCTGAATCGACACATGAGAATGCACAGCGCTTCCCCTGCCACCTCGGTAATTAAATTCACGTTGCTTTTATCAGTCTCCCTGTGATTCTCGTATTCACCACCACGTACAGCATTATTCGTGATTTCGGCGTGAACGCAGTGTGCCGCCGAAGCTTACACCGCGACTGTTGAAACGAACCAACTCAATGTGCCCTCGATAATTGCGATAGTGAAGTGCTGAGAGCCGCCATGACGAGTGACGCTTAGAATGAGCTCGAAGCGACGCCAGTGTGTTCCTGTAATATCTCCGTCCCACGTTCACGGTTGAAATTTGATACTACTTAGTTCATAGGTGGGGCAGGAGCAAAGGTGAATTTTGCAAACTAAGTACATGAAATTTCAAATTATAAGCTCTGTGAACTGGAAATAGAGAAAGCTGCAAGCCCTTCTTTTGCTGTCACAGTTTCATCAACTCTCTTTGTCAGTTGGTAACATCCTTACAAGGAGAGAGAGAGGGGGGGAGAAGCTTTTGCGACCATATAGTCTGTATTAATGGAAATTTATGATAACGAGGTTCTCGTTAAATCCAAATTTGATGCGAAACTCGCACCGTGATAGGTTAGGGGTAGTCCCTGTAGACATCCTGATGGAATACGTGTTGAGAGGTTAAGCAAAATATCTTTCTCAATAAGTTGACAGAATGCTTGTGTCTACCTCCAGGTCATTGCGTTGATGGAGTACATATATATACACAGAGAAATTAGGCAATACCTTTCTCAACAAGCTGAAAGAATATTGGTATCATCCTCCTGGTTATTGTATTAACGGAGTATATGCAGGGAAGTTTGGCAATATCTTTCTTAACGAGCTGAAAGAACGTTGGTGTTTTTCTCCTGGTCATTGCACTAATGAAGTATGTGCGAGCAAATTAAGCAATATCTTCCTCAACAAGCTGAAAGAATATTGGTATCATCCTTTTGGTTATTGTATTAACGGAGTATATGCAGGGAAGTTTGGCAATATCATTCTTAACGAGCTGAAAGAACGTTGGTGTTTTCCTCCTGGTCATTGCCCTAATGAAGTATGTGCGAGCAAATTAAGCAATATCTTCCTCAGCAAGTTGAAAGAATGTTGGTGTTTTTCTCCTGGTCATTGCCCTAATGAAGTATGTGCGAGCAAATTAAGCAATATCTTCCTCAGCAAGCCGAAAGAATATTGGTATCATCCTCCTGGTCATTGTATTAACGGAGTATATGCAGGGAAGTTTGGCAATATCTTTCTTAACGAGCTGAAAGAACGTTGGTGTTTTCTTCCTGGTCATTGCACTAATGAAGTATGTGCGAGCAAATTAAGCAATATCTTCCTCAACAAGTTGAATGAATGTTGGTGTTTTCCTCCTGGTCATTGCTTTAATGAAGTATGTACAAGGAAGTTAGGCAACATCTTTCTCAACAAGTTGAAAGAATGTTGATGTCTCCCTCCTGGTCATGGCACGAATGAAGTATGTGCGAGGAAGTTAGGCTACATCTTTCTCAACACGAGTGTCCGTTAGAGTTTGAACCCATCCGTCACCTTTCCAGCTGGCTCAGTGTTATCGAAAAGTCGCTTCAATCAGCTCACTGGTCTCTCGAACTTGTTCCTCATTCCTTCGTGCGTTCATTAGATATTGCAAGTTTAACTTATACCGTTGAACGTTTTCAGGTGCAGAACGACTCCGACTCGTCGGTGCCGCCGGTGGACCGTTACTGTCAGGAGTGCGACATCCGATTCTCGAATCTGAAGACCTTCAGAGCGCACAAACTGCACTACTGCAGCACCAGAAACGTGATCAAGAGGACGCCGAATGCAAATTCGTCGCCGTCGCCCAACCTGTCGGTCGAATCGCGTATAACGCCGCCGCTGTCGTTCGTCCTCCCTAATCACGGCCCGCCGCAACCGTTCATCGCCCTGCCTACCAATCCGGTGCTGATCGTGCCGTACTCGCTGATACAAGCCGGCAGCATGCTCTCCGGACCAGTGACATCTGGGCTGTCGGCGCAGGACGGTGTCTACCTGTTGCTGCCCGATGGTTCGATTCAAATGGTGACGCAGGGGATCGCTGGTAACCAGCCAGCGAGGGTGCCGGAGGCAAACAGCCCGGTGCTGCAACCACTTCTAACCGTGAATAACAATCAGGTGAGTTGGGGTGGCACAGAATGGTGGGAAAGTCAAAGTCGTTAATCTCTTGATAGGTTGGGTGGTTCCGCATTTGTATACAATTACAGTAACGAAGAAATCTTACGCTGTATCATGAAAGCATGGAACCTGGTATGTGGAATCTTTGAGAAGCATATGTGCAAGAATCAGCCCATTAGATCGCATTCAAGTCCATAATTGGGGAAAATAAGGAGGTCGAAGTTGAAGTGGGTTACGGCCCACCTACAACCAACTAGTGTAAAAGTTCTCGAATTGAAATCTAGCTCTCTGAATCCTCCATAAAAAAGGACGTTCACCGTGAGTTCGTAACTGCTTCAGAAACTTGACAAAAAGGGGTGGAAAATATCCCTTTTGCCACGAAATAAAGAAATTTTGACACTTACAGTTGCACAGTCCCGACTTTTGCGAACAGAAAGAATAATAATTATCCGTACCTAGTACTGTTCTTCCTCCCTCCCCTTTAACAGAGCACTCTGTTGACCCTTTTTCGAAGCCTTTCGAGTACTTCGCGGTGGTAGGTCTGGTTAACGGTCTGTCCAGCTGGAACAAACTCTCTATGGACCACCCCGCGGCTGTTGAAGAAGCAGATGCGCTTGGTTTTCACTTTGGACTTGCTCATGCTAGCTTTTTTTGGTTTTGGGGCGTTTGGAGACAGCCGCTGTTGGCCTTAGCGTTCTTGTGCACGACTTATAGAATCGCCACCATACACTTTGAGCACAACTAACACACTTTTACACAACACGACACAACTGACGAACTAATAATGGTCGTACCCGGTTGGTAAACACATTTATTGATAGAGGGGGGATGTCGGACTAACAGGTAAACATTTCAAAGCTGCAGTTTTACCACAATCGCGGGGGGGAAAATCAGTCTCATTACTTCACTGTCAGACGTCATATATAATTACCATTTTTGGGAAACATAATTAAACGAAATAATATAAAACATATGTGTGCTAACAGGAAGAAAGGGACCTCAGGGCAAAAAAAACATTTTTGTGATAACAACTGTTTTTGACTAATTTTTGGCCGCTCTTTCGTCTGGTGTTGTCGAAAAAATTCTAAAAAATTTTCCCAAACGGCTATACGTCTTCAAAGTTGAGTGTCTCCGAAACGTGAAAACGTTATCAATTTTGTTTATCCGCTCTCCTGTAAAATTTACATTTTTGCGCTGAGGTCCCTTTCTTCCTGTCAGCTGACATATATATAATATCCTTTCTTAAGGGCGGCTCTGTGGCGTAACGGTAAGAATTCGGCTTCGTACCTGAAGGCACCGGGTTCAACGCCGGCATCGTTATCAGTAATGCAAGAAAGAACTCGTCACATTCTAACACCGCATTCTGATAACGTACACAGAGTCACAACCATAGAGGATCAGTAATGCGAGAAAGAACTCGTCACATTCTAACACCACATTCTGATAACGTACACAGAGCCACAACCATAGAGGCTTCCGAGAAGTGTGTAATCGGTCGCCTGTATCTGAAAAATGTAAATGGGTAAGGCGCTATCTGCCGGTACTCGTTGAACTCACCGTCATAAACCACGGGGTTTGTGATACGGGCATTCGACAGGAAGATAGCACAGTCATTCGACCTCTCACTTCGCACGGCTGGTCACCGAGTGAAGAAAAGCTGCTAGGTGCAGACTCACATTTAATGGGAATTACTCCCCGCAGACGGGCCAATAGGCTCACTCGAAGAAAGGAGACGACGACGATCATTTCTTAAGTGTAACATGGATGAATAAACCTTGCTCGTTTCAGCAAACTTGTCAATTATCTCTTCTCTCATTTGACACACTCTCCAAAATATCACTTTCTGAAGCTTAGGATCATCATGGCCGATGTCCAGTCATCCAACATGCTATTTCTAATCGGATTTTTTACTTCGATCTCCATTATTTCTGGCTAGGGTTGAGGGCCCAACGTTGATTCTCCAGAAGCATAGGTATACGTTTTCGTCTTTGGCCAAGAAGAAGTTGAGGGTTGAGCTTCCTCTACGTCAGACTGACTACACTGACTTTGACCAGATTCATAAATTGTAGAATGGGTGGTTGCTTTGCTGGCAATTGATGATGTATCGCATTCTTTCGGTGACCTGACATAATTTTATACAGAAATTCAAGGGTCGAATAAATCCAAAGAAAGTGACGTGTCTCTGATGTTGTCATGATGAATTTACAACTTAATACTTACTTTTTCCTTTCATCTGTTGTAAATTTTTCCCATTCACTGCTACCATCTTCCCTCGCCGTACTCGTTTCTTTTCTACATTCGATTCCCTCTTTAAATTTTTGGGTGTGCTTCTTTTTGTAGTGTTCATTCCATTTGTCACTTCTGATGGTTTGATTGCAAAGCAGTTCTTTACAACGATATTTAAATAAAACGTTTCTCGGCATTTTAAAACTAATTATGTTAAATTTTCCGTAATCTCGTAAAATAAACGAACCACAAGTGTCACACAAATTCTAAATGATGAGAAACAGGAAAACTCCAACTTTGATGTTTCAGTTTTGATGGCCAATAATTTTTTCTTCTTCTTTGCTGATTCATGCATCGAAGTACAATACAATAAATGGACGCTGTTAAGCGAGACAGAACCAAGCGACAAAATCTGTTTTTTAAGAATACGCGATTCGAAGTTCAAGAGCCATGTAGAAACTATATATGACATATAGCGTTTACTGATAAGCTTGTTTCAACGTGAGTACACATTTTTTGAATCGGAGGCCCAATTTTGAAAAATTCTACTTTTTACGCTCTTTCCAACGATACTACCTAATAACTCGTTTTGTCAACAAATGTCGCTTGGTTCTGTCTCATTTAGCACCGTCCAAATAGCATATGTAGTACATGAAGGGGTTGTTTCGTCACTTAACGTCGTTTAAGTAATATAATTGAATACCACGTTGTGATAGGTAGAGAAAAATTTACTGCTATTTCAAATTAGGGGGTCAACCAACAGAGTTTGAGAGGGGGCTTCTTCATTGGACCAAGGGGATCACGACACCCCTGACTATGGACTCAGAGGAATTCGACTTGGTAACTATCTTGATATTGATCTGGGTGCCTCTTTGATTTCGCATAAATATTCGCACCAAATTTTATGCGCACTTTCAAAATGAATTGCACAATTTTCGTAAAATCTTTAACGGTCCTATCAAAGCAGAGTGCTATTTTATGCTGTTCTTGCTGGTTACTTACAGGCCAAAGACACGATGGGCAATTCCAATTTCCTTATCGTTTCCCTTACTTCTCCTCGGGTTATTTGAAAGTACAATATCATTTTCTACATACGTTTTTGCTTTTAAAACAACTCTGGCTTACGTCAATGGCTCAATTAAAGTCTGTTTGATCACAATTTAAAAAAAAAACACACAGGGAAAATAGAGACGTAAATGTAAGCATTTTCTCCGTCCCGATTTCTAAAAACTATAACGTTGACTTATACGTTGTGTTTCTAACAATTCTTCGTCTTTATTCGCGAAACCCTCTATCTTATCGAACGACAAAACGATTTTAGAGAAGTACTCAACCGTATTCTTTTTTACTGTTCGCTGACACACGTGACGGCCTCTACCGAAGAGAAACATCGTATTTGCATATTTTAAAAAGTAATCCTAATCTAGATCGTGATAATGAAGTACACATCACCGAAAAGTAATCGACCATGAAAATGACCGCGTGTATTTTTTCTAACGCGCCCGTAATTGCGCGACTTCGTCAGAGGAAAACGACGACAACGCCCTGAGCCGCAGCCAACGGCCACCTAATATCTACACCTTCACTTTCGTAATTTCATGTAATAACACGAAACCGTGCATCGTTTCAGGTGCGGAAAGAGAACAACGTGAGTCCGAAGAGCGCCGCCAAACCACCAACGATACCGACGCTCAGCAACGGCGCTCTAGATCTCCGGATGCGACGCGAATCGAACGGCAGCGAGAGCACCACTACCGTCGACGCGTCCGAAGAGGAGAAGGAGAACCGGCTGATGGACGAGCACGCCGACCACGAGGACATCGTGTGCGCGCCCTCCATCCCGCTGATCCTGTCGACGTCGTCGACCTGCTCGACGCCGTCGCCGGTACCCCTGTCGCCGGAGTCGCACTCCGGCACGTCCTCGCGGCCCGACAAACTGTGCAGTCCTAGTCCGAAGTCGGTCATTACAATGGCGTCGTCGAAGCAGCCCAAGAAGCTGACCAACGGCGTCATACAGAAAAGCGCGGCGAAGTCGGTCGAGCTCGACGACAAGAAGAGCGAGAACTTCGCTAACCAAAGCGGCGCTCCCGGTTTGGAGCGTGTCGGCGCCAACTTCAATCTCACCGAAATGCTGTTGGCCGCCGCCTCGCAGAATCACGGCGACTCGATTAAAGAGGTGCAGTTCACTCCCGAGATGATACCTCATCTGGCCGCCATTCAGCAGATGGGCTCGACGAAAAGGCCGGCGTTAAATCCGATCGCCAACATTCCGTTATTGTTGCCGCCCGTCTCGCCCGGATCTCGCGTCATTCCAGATCTGCTGAATCCTTCCATACTACCGCTGCTGACCTCGGAGCTGGCAATGCGGCTGGCTACGAGTAACGTGCCGCCCGGCGTACCGCAGTATGTACGGCAAGGTGAGTTCTGACAGGGTTGTCGAGTAGCACTATGATGGTGGTGTTTCAGGATAGGCAAGATCATCCGAAGTATGAGTTTGGTTCGTTCTCAAGAGCATCCTGTAGTGATAATATGTGACCATACAGTCGTGACTGTAAATATTTCCAAGAAAATACTGATCTCTGGTCACCCTCAAAAGCATTATTTAGTTAAAATGGTCTTTCGTGTTAATACGAATATCTTCATCTTGATGGTTTTGATTGAGATCGCCCATTGCTGCTGTCTACCTGCACAGAACTATTTACCTAAAACATTCATGTATTTCGACTGTTTTCATTGTGCCACACTATTTACCTAAAACATTCATATATTTCGACTGTTTTCACTGTGCCACAACGGTTCGGGAAAAGTTCCATCTAAAAGTGTTGCCAACCTAATGGTGACCGATATATTTGTGGCCCGATTAAGTTTTGGTTCGGTAATTTCTTCACCGGAAATTCTTCGCCTAGTAACTTCATCTTCAAAGATTCTTTCTTTCATTGAAATTTTTACTTGAATGATTATCCACTTAGTAAAGTCTATGACGTAGGCGCAAGTTAGGGGGCTGAATAATTATCCACTTGATAAAGTCTATGACATAGGCGCAAGTTAGGGGGCTGTGGGTTTCGTTCCTCCAAATCTTCTAGAAACTCCCTTCCCCACCAAAAAAGAAAACTGAAAAATTATACGAACGAATGAACTGTAGCATTATTTTGATACTTGTTAGCCCCTCCCCCCTCCTTCACACCCCGTCCGCTAGTTGCGCTTATGAGTGATAATATCATCATCATGGTTTATGGTTTTACCGTCGTTTTGAAATAGTTTAGTTTTTAGCAATATTTTGATACTCATTAGCCCCCTCCCCCTCAGGTCCGCTAATTGCCTTTATGAGTGATAATAATGCTATTATTATTGTTTATGGTTTTACTGTAGTTTCTCAATAGTTTCGTTAAAGATGCTATTATCATTGAAAAGTCCAACGGTAATAGGATATGGTTGCTCTAAGGTTAATTAGATACAGATATGACCATCATTCAAGTATGTTAATGTGGTGGACAACGTTTCTGCCACCCTTCTAGTTTAGTTAGAGCTCTGTATACTTCGTGTGAGTACGTTCGCCATTTTGACTCCAGCCGCGCCCGTGGATACCGAATTGACTACGCGGTACACGATATGCTTCGCATATAGTCGGATTCGGCATCCACGGGCGCGGTTGGAGTCAAAATGGCGGACGATCGTACTCACATGAAGTATACAGAGTTCTAGTTCTGTTAGGTAAAATATGATGGTCAATAATACATTAACATGGGGTGGCAAACAGTTCCATATAGCTGTTTTAAGGTGTGTTAGATAGGGGATAGGGATATAAGTATAATGATAATTAATAATAGTGAATGAGATACCCAACAGTTCGGTGGCATCTTTATGTTCGACAATGAGGGCTTTTTGTCATACCATAACAAAGGTGCGTACACATCTGAACGTGAACGAGGTGTGCCTGCAGGTGTGGACGTGTATCCATGGTTGGGCGAATATTCGCTGGACAGGCAAACGCTATAATACGTAGATGTGGATGAGCATCTGACTTCTTTTTACGTTGACTAGCAAAAAGGGGAACTGTGTTCATTCGGTGCCTCGGCGAATACCGAACAGTGTACAAATGTTCATACTTTCTGCCTCGCCTCACTTCCGTATGCTTCGTTCGCGTTCAGATACCCTCCTTTAGTCAATATGTCGGACCGGACTCTGAGCTTTGCACCATATTCAGGTAGAATCTTTTGTGTATTTAGTCTGGAGACGTCGCTCGCTCTGCGAGGATATACAGAGCTTGCCTGACATACATGCAAGGAATGACATGCTCGCGCTAGGCTTTTGTAAAGTGGAGATATATTCAGATCTTTAATACTGGAATAGGAAATGCTACTAGGGTGAATGAATGGCATTGTTATGTTTTTCTCGTGCATGAGATTGTATGTATACTCTCCAGAGTTGCTGAGTTGCAGTGGCATCAGAACAAGGTGGTACAGGGATACGTTTTACCCTGCCCATTCTTGAAAGTGCCACTATTGAGTTGCATGATATTTTAAAATACGCAGCAAAAGATCCACGAAGTCATATCGCGCCCAAATGGGCCGTGTTAGTCTTGCAATTCCTCGTAAACCGAGAAACGCACCAACAAAGTTCAGTTAGTACCCTGAAACACCGCATACAGTTAGACATAAGGTAAAGTGCATGGGTCAGGTTTTTTTTTTTTTGGAACAGTCATATCTCGAGCTCTAATTACATGGGAGAGTTGATTTTGGAATCGATTGATAATTTCATCCTCCCTCTACAACGTATGACAAGATGATGTTGCTGTCATCCCCTGGAGTAATCCACAGGCATCCTACGAAGAGTACAAAAACCAAAATTTGGCAACTGTTGCCAATGATTGGTCTGCTGAATTTTCCATTTTTAATCATAGCGTATGATAGTGTATGCCGTCAGGAATGAGTTTCATTTACACCCGCCAATGTCAAGCTCAAGTGCTATTTTCTGTGAATTTTTGAAAATATGTTAAAATTTGCCAATTATTGGTCGATTAATGTTTGGCTCAATCTGAAAAAATTTTTCTGAAATTGACTGAATGAAGAGAAGAAAGTGAAATTCAATTTATTTATTATAATTAAAGTAAAATACAAAAATCATAGAAATGCCAAAAAGGCTCAGGACTGAATCAGTTCCACAACTAATTATGAAAGTACTTATTTGGTTTTATGTCATCTTGCCCTCCGCTCACTATGTCATCTTGTTTGCTTTCGTATCATATTTTCGAAATAGTAAAAAAAAAATTGAAACTTACTTTTAAAAGGATAATGTAATGTTGTGTTTTGAAGCTTACCGTTTGCTCCTTCACTTGGAATCATTCTTGACGAAAAATAACGAGAAAAGAATTTACCGTCATTTGTTGATATCTATCTCGAATAAAAATCAAACGTCACAAAAAATGTAAACAGATTTTTTTAGCATTACGCAGTTGAAGGACCAGTTTCTAGCGTCTTTCACTCGCTACCATGTGACCAACATTTGAAGCAAAGAATTGTATTTTTTGTACGGGTAGTTCTCGAGAAATCGTCGCTATGTCATTTTATGGACTATGCCATCTTGGACCACTCTCCCCTACAGAACTCAAATTGGTTTAAACTGAATATATTTTTCTAAAAACAATTTTTAAGAAATGCCAATTGCTGGCCAACCAACATCTGGCACATACCTGCTAATTTTGACCAACATGGTATAGTCGAGTAAGTACGAGATGTAATTTGTGCCAAATGTTGGTCAGTGCCAGTTGTTGGCCATTTCCAGTTTTCATTTATTACGTATTTCTTATTAAAAATAGATGATATGGTACGTACCTACGTACAAGGGTGTATAAATTGACAAAAACAGCAATAATTTGATTCTAACTGAAGTCATCGCAAATTGAAAACGAATTTTTTAACCACCCTTCTAACCTCCTGCAAATCACCAGCTCGAACTAAAATTCTCAAAACACCCCGAAAATATGTTTTTTGGACCTCTAACATAACATATTATACCTACTTACATTAACGAGAAAATGTGTTGCGTACTTACCATTTCGATTTTCCCCTTTTTCAAATTTTGAGAAAACTTCAAAATCACAGACATGGAGTTGTAATCACGTCTTCAGTCACAAAGGTATAGAATTATAGATCTAAGTTTACAGAACACATTTCTGTGAAGAAAGAAAAAAAAGTTCATAGCGCTCCTACCGGATGTTATTAAACTTCAGAATGTAGCGACCAACATTAGGTACCTGACTATAACAATTAGCACATTCCCTTATTCAAAGTACTGTGTGTCTGCAGGTAACTGATTAAAAAAAAAAAAAAAATCACGCCTTTTAGCGGACCAGATTTATAGCTTCAAAATTGTGGCCATAAATTGGCACTTGACCAATAAATAGCATTTTAACTTACATTATAGAATACTTACCCAACATTCCTAGCCGAATGAATTGAACATCACCTACCATCAAATTTCCAGAGAATACTCTTACATGACCAAATCAACCTTCGAAGAGAAAAATGAAAATTTCGAACAAAACAAAGTATGAACGAATTTTCGGGCCGTCGGCTTTCCCGGAGCGTTATAATTCGTTTAAACTGAAAAGAGTTTCGCTGATATCGCAATGTTAGTCATAGTGTGGAAGAAAATAAAAGGGTAAAGCGGCAGATACTCTCTCTACCATTGACCTGAAACGTGACAATAAGGATTATGACTAGTTGCGATGAATGTACTACGAATACCTACAGGAGGCGGTGAAAGATGAAAACGTATTTTATATTTTATTATCGTAAAGCGCGTCAAATGATCTCGAATCAAGCGAATTTTCTCATATTTTTGAGGGCACTCCTCAGCTGTCTGAAGTTTCCTTGTCGAATTGCAATTCGGGAAGAATTTGGCGTCCAGTATCATATATATATATATATAATGTAGCCTACACCATTGTTTTATTGAGTACGTTTGGTCTGATGGTCGGATAAGACCTCCATCCTAATGAAGTTCTTTGTTAGTTTCCCTGTCAATAAGTAAATACCGCCACATCACTGCCAACTTATTTGCCTGTAAATGCAGCAGTACTGCTGTGATGCTCAAGTACGGCCAATGTAATTTGCCTGTAAATGCAGCAGTGCTGCTGTGATGCTCAAGTACGGGCAATGTAATTAGCCGTGTGCTGGCAGTGCGTGAACTAGCAGTAGATTAGCAGTGTTCTGTAGCAGTACAGCGGAGCACAGACGTGAAATGTCAGTATCTGAAGTGGCAGTACAGCAAGGTCTGCACTGCCGGGGTAATTGGCAGTGCACTGGCTATAGAAACCATCAATATACGTTGGTAGTAAGATGGCAATTCACTGCTATGTTTACAGTCACCAAGAATTAATCAGCCACCACCTTGCATGTATTCTACACAACTTAGCATTAGTAGTTTTGTCGATAGCAATGAAATTTCTAATAGCACTGTTGCCACATTCTTCATATTATAAAGATATGCAGGTTTCTTTCTGCAAGATTTTATTTATTTTTTCTTATTAAATTTGAGACTTGATCTAATTTACTTCTTGCAGCATTTATTTATACTTTTTAACACATGCCCAGATTTCTCTTAAACTGATTATAGCTATAGATTAGATAAAATTTTGGGGAACAATTAATATAGTTCTTTTCATTCGAGTCGCTTGTTGAATTCTAATTGCTTGATTACTTTTTCGATTGCAGGCACGTGGAAATGCGAGGACTGTAATATCGGTTTCTGTAAATACGAGAATTACGTCGCTCATAAAAAGCATTACTGCTCGACGCGCAAAGTGCAGGAGTCGGCACAGTCTGACGATTCTGTGAAAACTAGTCCAATTGGATCTCCGTCGTCGAAGACAGCTGTCTCGCCGCAAACGCTCTCCAAAGAGAATACCAGTCCGGTGCCGGTGCCGCAGCTGTCGAACGTTATTCAAACTGCGAGACCATTGTCGCAGTTCGTCTGTAGCATGTGCGGCATCAAGTTCACATCACTCGATAATCTAACCACTCATCAAACTTTCTACTGTCCTAACCGGATAGCCATTCCAGAAGGCGAGAAATCTAGTCTAAAATGCCCAAAATGCAAAGTGAGTTTCCTCTTTGTGTTAAGTGGTCTAACGTATACGTGCCCTTTGTTAGCGTTATTATCGTATTTACGACGGTTTCAGCGACTGATTCTGGATTTGGGAAACGTTTGGTCTATTTTTACTTCATGTTCTTAACGGGGAAGTTGGCTGCATAGAGGGAATAGACCCCATGAAACATATGTTCACATAAATGAACTATAATATAATGTCCTCGTGGAAAAAGAAGACCAGTCCAGTAGACCTTTTTCTGGACCGTCTACTTGACATGTACCAGATATTTTTCTCCTGTTGACTGCCTACATAGAATGATAGCATTAATGTAGACTTGAAAGTTGACAAAAAATAGATGTTTATGTCCACCCGATGCCAAGTCAGTTTTCCGTGTGTACATGTATGTCGGCTCGTCTATTTAAACTCGTTAGCCTCTGTTATTCTGTGGGAATTTATTTTTATAGAAATAATGTCTGTCTCAGTTATGTTACCCCGGCGTCTAAACTAATAATACTAATGTAAACCACTTCAGTGTTCACGTGGACGATGTTTTGCTTGGGCTACCATTTTTGCTTGAATTAAATCCAGGAAACTTTCACAGTGGAGTCTGAAAACAAGCCACAGAAGCTCAAAAATTGTTTCCTCTCTCCGCTAGAACTGCGCTTGTCTTATTGCTTATTCACAAACACTTTATTGTAATAAATTAATTGAAATAATGCAGTAAAATTTGATCCATAATTTTTAATACCTATTGCAGACAAAAATCTCAATATGAAATTAGAAAGTAAGACATTAATAATTAATGATCATGGTTCATAGGACAAATTTCAGTGTAATATTTTCTGAATAATTATAAACTTCATAAAATGACTCAATACACAGTAGCATTTAGTACTTAAAATTACTAAAGGCATAAAATACAGGTTTATGTTTGTAATTTGGCACCAACTCTCATTTTTTGAGTAATTTAAAATTAAACAAATACACATCACAATAACAAGGGACAACGAATAACGAATAAATTGATTAGTAAAATTAATTACAAGTACCTAATTTTAATTAGGTATAATCAGAAAAATACGTTTAATCTCTGTGCTTCCAATTTTTTGAAGCAGATTCCGGTTCTCAACATGTAATAAGTATTTGTAAAAATCCAGATATTCAAATCTCTTAAAATTAAATTTTATAAATATAATATTTCGGATATTGTCTAAGAGTCAGGGGCAACAGAGATGGAGGGCAAGAGGGGCATTTGCCCCCATTGATCGCGGAGAAAAAGTATCATTTTGCCCCTTCGGTCAAACTGAAATTACAGATAGGTAATTGAATTAAAGTTCATTGTGAATTAGGCAGGCCTTCTGTAATTTTTTCCAACGAATATTTCAATCGCTATACCTACATACCTACTAAGTATAATTATTTGCCCTAAAAATTTCTTCGTTGCCCCCCCCCCCACGAAAAATGTTTCTTCTGACGTCCCTGCCGAGAGTACACGATTTCTTTCTTTAGTCCATTGCGAGTTTATAATTAGAATTTTGCCTAAAAGCCTCTGTATCACCTTCCTTTCCTGCGAGACACTTTTTCAATTGACTAGGGGGCTTTGCCCCCTGGCCGCTTGGCGGCCCAACCCCCCGCCGTCACTCGCATTGCTCGTGCCGGCCTTACTCGGCGCTTCGGGCCTCGTCCAACCGCCACAGTTCTCAGTGTTTGTTCTGAAACTTTTGTTCCTGAGTTGAGGTTTGCTTTGTGCTTCTTTGGCTCCCCCTCTATCAGTGGTCTTCAGTTTTCCACCATGAAGCACCTTCCATCATTTCTTCATCACGAGCCTCCTCCTCCACCACCACGACCCCCTCGTTGACCATGGTTGCTCTCCGCCTCCACGGTCACATCTCAACAGTCGCAGTCTTCTTCAGCCATAAACTCCTGTCCCACAACGGCCATAATCTCCTACCAGAGGCTCCAATGCCCACCCCATGGTCTCTTACCTACGCAGTATCCCCCCTGCGAACCCTTTCCTTCTGCACATTCGGGTAGACCCTCTCACCAAGGACTTCCTCGTCCACCAGGACCTCTTACTCACCATTACCCCCCTCCACTCGGGGCCTTTATCTCCCGCTACAGTCCCCGCCTCCACCGTGGTTTTCCTCCCCTTCAGGAGCTCCCTCCTCCACCATGAGTATCTCTTATACGACCGGGACTTTATCTACTAACGTTTTACTGCCCCTCCAGGACCCTCACCCACCACTACCTTCTCCTTCCTCAATAACCACCCTCTCCTACCAAGGATTTCTTCTGCTAGGAGGACCCCTCACCCACCACTACCCCTGGGCTTTCTCCCCCAAGAGCCCTTAACCCTCAAGACCCCCACCCCGCCACAAGCCCCTCCTGCACCACGGCCATTTCTCTCCCTGATCCCCTCTCTCATCAAGGACTTTCTCTTCCACCAGGTCCTCTTACTCATCATAACCCCCGCCCAACCAAGGGCCACCATCTCCGTCCACATCCCACGCCCCCACAGGGGCCCTGCTCACCTTTCTGGAACTCCCTCCTCAACCTTGAACCCCCTCCTGAGGGTAGGCTACCCCAGGAAAATAGAGCAATTAAGGAGCTGGGTAGGCAACCCGCAGCGACTTAAGATCTTGGAGATTATGGGTAATTATGTCATCATACGTTTTTTTATGTTTTATTAGGTAAGTTATGTCTTAGGTAGTAGGGACGAAGGCCGGGATTTAGATATCAGGCTCGGAGTTTTTTCCGGGAGGGGGAAGGGAGGAGTTTGGGTTTATAATATATAGTGTGATAGAGAGAATGTCATTATATGTCTTTTTTGTCTTATTATGTCTGTCATCTTAAAACTTATGTCCTTGAGTAGTTGATCTGCCCATGCAATTTTTCTAATTTTTAGGTAGGCAACCCGCAGTGCGTTTTTTCGGGAGGGGGAGGAGTTTTGGTTTGTAATATATAGAGAGATAAGCTGGTCAAATAGTTTTGAGTCATCAAGAACAGTATTCTTCGATGAAAGGAATTGAACACTCTTTTCAACTTGTTCATAAGTTGGAGAAGTCCCATCTTTGAAGTCCAATTACTCAAATACTCTCAATTCTGAAAATGTTGTCCACTTTTTCAAATAGTTTAGAGCTGCCTTATACACAGTCATCGCTTTGCCTACAAAATCTCTGGCTTCTGGCTTCTGGCTCCGATCTGTCCAATAAAAAACTTATCATCAATGAAATTTGTGTTTTGCGTCATTGCTTGTTTGTAATATTGATTTGGAAACTCGCGTATTTCCGGGACATTTCTGAAATTTGTGCGGGATAGTTATTCCTTTGTTGAAGATAGGGACATGTCCCGGATTTTCGGGACGCATGGTAACCTTATGTTTTGCAGGTTAAGTACCTTTAATGGAGCTGGTGTAAAAACTGATACGACTATTTGTAAGAGTAAATTGGACTGTAGGTACGACGTATTTCGGGTTATACACACTAACTTTTTCAATAGTTATTAGGTATGAAGCAGTGATAGAGGACAGGAATGACAGCTAACTATAATGTACACCTGTTTACAGTACATACTTATTTTACGACTGTTTTATTATTACCACTGTTTTAACCATAAATATTGCAGCACTTAATCACAGTTATTAGGATAGATATTTTCTGTAATTGTCTATATAACTGGCTGCAACCACTTATGTAACGGGGATGCCTTTATTATCCTTATTACTTATTCTTTCTCTAACCGTTGACCCCGTGAGACTATTTCACTATTTTCAACAGGTCTGGCTCTTAGGTACTTGATTTGATAATATTAATGGATTGTCAAGACTTGAAGTTGCACGTGCATATGGGTTGTGATGGTGCAATCCAACCACTTTTGAAGGTTACCCATAGTATTAGTCGAGAAAGGAATAATAATAAAAAGAGTGACTGAATGAGTGATAGAAAGAAAACAATCTTACCATTGGAAAATCCCAAACCTCCAGAGAGCGCTGCAAATCTTCAAAATAGACAGATAGTTTCAGAACTAAAACCGTGCAAAGTAATGAAAATACGACAATCAATCACCGAATGTGGGGAAGGGACTTCTTCTGCAATAGAAAATGTTGGTGGGTAAGTAGGTCCTTGAGCGGTACAAGATGCAAGCTTTCGGATGCCACAGTCCCAAACTTAGTTCACGACATGTATGGGTATAGGTTTCTTTCTGTGTTTGATCTCGACTGTTTCTAGCTGTTGTAGTTTCTTTTATCAGTTACTCGTTACAAGAAACTGATAAGTACTATTCTTTCGTGCGTTCATCTCACTCGATCCTTACAAATATCCGTGACTTACGACTGTTGTAGATATGCATTAAGAATCAATTATTATAAAGGCATATAAATTATAAACTTCAGCGCAGAAAAACGTTAACAAGTATTACCTAATATTATGTTATTATGAAGAGTTATGAACAGAATGCGGTTTCTGTGCAGGTGTTGTTACCAGTAGATCAGTTACCGGCGCATCAATGTACCGGCGTAACGAATACCGGCTGGAAGTGTCCGTGTTGCTTCATTGTGTGCAATTCGACGAACGCTATACAAAAGCACTTCGAAAGTCATACCGGTGTGAAGGCCTTCCTGTGCACCATTTGCAATTATAAGGGCAATACAATCAGAGGGATGCGGACGCATATACGAGTGCATTTTGACAAACGCAACGGCGAGATTATGGTAAGGGCTTTGGAAACGTCTTTCTTGTATTAATGCGTAAGTGGATGAAAATGCTATGGCCTCGGTTATACTCGCGAAATCGTAATAGGGAATTCCATTATTTCATTTGTTTCGCCTGTTCGGATCCATTTCTTGTAGCTCTCAGTTGGGAGCAGGGCGGTATTCCACTAACAAAAGTGCGCGAGGTACGATCGCACTTGTACGATGGTTCTTATGGGAGTGCGCGCGTACCTCGTCGTAGGTACTTTGTTAGTGGAATACCAGCCCAGAACCGCTCACCAGAAGCGCTACAGTCGACTGTAATATACACATGATACACACTAACACTAGTAAACACAAAAATTCATTTACGGCATCAAATGCCGAGCTGTTTTTTAGTGTAGCCTTTAAAACAGTGACACTGAGGTTCCGTAAAAGTGCTGTAGCCAGGGTTAGTGAATGGAGATGACTGAAACTTAGTATGCAAGGTCTCACATGTATGCCCAACTCTTGTTGATGGGCGGTAGGGAGGCTCTCGTGAGTCCATGGTTCTCACCCGCCGGTGGGTGACCATTTTATCGTACCGAATCGCACTCTATCGGTGAAGAGGAACAACTTTTATCGGCATCAATTTTTTCGTATCACGCCGCCTTCGCGAGAAGGGCAAATGTACCCGTTTATAAACGAGTGTCACCCACCGGTAGGTGGTAGGTGACATTCGTTTTTCTATCCTTGTACACGGGGAGCCAAGATCTTTCTTGTTTTACGAACATTTGAACGTTGATTTTTTTTTTGGAAGAACATTTTTATTTGCAGTGCATGACGCATAGAATTGCATTTGATTAATAGGTATATCTGTCTTCAAAAAACTGTAATTTCTAAAAGATTCAAAATCGAATCGCCGAACGATTTATTTTTCAACTTTGAAGTTGCTAGTTCAGCCATCAGATGTCAGCCACATTACCCCAATTTTAAACGATACGATATTTTATTTCCCGATTGAGTGTCACGATACAAAATTCTTATAGAATCTAACGGTCTCTGTGTTCGCAGGAGGAAAATTACATCACCTGCCTCATGGAAGACGCTTCCAGCACCATCAGCTCGGCTGACGAAAATTCGACGGATAAATGTTTGAAAAAGTCGTCGCCTGTCGAGCGGGCCGAAAGCGTACCTCCGTCCGAAGGAAGCGAGAAAACGCCGGTCCGCGAAAACGCGACGTCGTCTCCGGTGGCGGTGGATTGCGTCGAAGACGAAGACGAGTACATCGAAGTGGACGAGCTGCCGAATGTGAAAACCGAGCCGCCGTTCGGAGTCGAAATGGACGAGAACCCGTCGAAAATGGAGTGCAAGTCACCGCCCCTGGACGGGGTCGACGATTTGTCGGCGAGCAACAAAAAATACGGCCCCAAGTATTGTAAATCGTGTGATATTTCATTTAATTACCTATCCACCTTCATAGCGCACAAGAAGTACTACTGCTCCAGCCACCAGAGCGATGCGTCGCCCTCGTTAAACGGCGCCGAGAGCATAGTAATACCCACGAACATGGCGACCGCCGCTCATATCGTGTAGATGCTGTCAACTAAGGGTGTTCAGGGAACTATGTGGATAGGGGAAGTCGGGGTACGACGACTTTGAATTCTCCGCGAAACGGATACCTATGTAGTCATAGGGAAGTCCTACGTAGGGAACTACGAAATAGAGACAGATGTCCAGCTGTTTTCTTTTTTGTGACCGAATTCGTGTTTTATTGGAAATCTTGTATATGAAATCTAACAATTAACGCAATAACTGCTCAATGGATAATTGAAGCCAGGCGAGTATACATTACCTGTTGGGAGGCTATCAAAAGGGCTGAAACCTCTTGTATGTTTTGTTGTTGACTTGTGGTTTAGTACTATTACAGTGAAATTGATGAACTTGTCGATTCCCTTCGGTTGAAATGTTTCTAAGAAACAAAGGGAGTGTTGTGGACACCGAGCAGAAAGAACTCAGGAAGCTGTACAACCAAGATTAGAAATTGAAAGGTGATACTGCAAGCAGCACTGAGTTTGAAAATGTGATTTCCCGTACAGAGCTGACACCAGACCTTTTTCTCGTGTAGTGCAAGGCCAAAAATCTTCTCGTCAGACCATTGTCAAACGGCTCACTACATTTCGACATAGGCCGCGGTTTTTCGGAAAGTAGAGAAGAGGGCTAAGGCAGACCGAATAGCCTCCCCGACGTCTCTGAGTAATGCTCGAAAGGGCGGATTCCAGGGCTCGGTCTGAGAGTAAAATTAGAAAAGAGGAAGGGGGCTCTGTAACGAACGGCGAAACCCTGTAGTTCGCTGTTACTGAAATCATGATGTGTTAAACGTATAAAATTGCAATTTTGAATTGGAAGCTTCATGTGGTGCCATAATGCACCATACGGAATTGCTCGTGTCGTGCCTTTTGTACCGCGCACCAAATCTAACGCCGGTCCTGTTCCCATGGATGAGAAACAACCAAAACCATGTGATTTCTCATTGGCAATTCAAAAAGGAAGTAGTGCTCTCCTTTGAAATCTCAGATTACTAGCATTCTGGGGTCACATCTCGGAAAGTATAGTTTTGCCTACGATAATGGCGACCGAGGCTCATATTGTGTGGCGATTGACAAGTTTGTGAGGGACAATGCAGATAGGGGAAATCAGGATGAAGCGACTTCAAATTCTCCGTAAAATGAATATGTAGTCTTTCCGTAAAATGGATTTGTAGTCGTGTTAGAATTTGATGTAGGCAATTGCGGAATAGTTGGAAACCTTTTGTATGAAATCCTAAAAACTGAATACGCAATAACGGCTCATGAAATTGGTAATTCAAGTACGACAAATGTATCATGTTTTTGAATGTACTGTATTTGTTGGGAAGGTCGAAACCACTTGCGTATTTCATTTTTCATTGGTCATGGTTTAGTGGTAATGAATCGTAGGGTTTTTCGAGATTGTACGAGAGAAGTGTTTAGTCCAGACAGCAGCAGGGGCATTCAGATTCGAAGAAACGAGAGCAAGTAGAATAAGCGCATGTATTGAACGATCGATATAGTGAAAGCAGATCTTATGAGTGCTGAACATAAACTGTAAAACTGTACTGTAACTGAACTAAACTAACCTGATGCCCTGTTTAGACTGATCGAGGGAGGAAAAGGAGAGTCAGTCATGAGATTAATAATAATAATAATAATAATAATAATAAGAAGAAGACGAAGAAGAAGAACGTAGTTATGTATGCTCCCAACACTAGCGTATGGAGCCCAGACCTGGCCCCCTGACCAAGAAGTCCGTATCCGATGCGCAAAATCCCACCAGTTACCCGGGTAACTAAAAGGAAACAAGGGTAATCTGAGGATAATAAATGGGTAACTTTTCCGCCGCGGGTAACTAGAGGGTAACTAGTTGCATACTATCCCGTCAGCTACCCGGGTAACTAAAGAGGAACAAGAGTAATTTGAGGGTAACAAATGGGTAACTTTTTCGCGGGTAACTGGGTAACTAGAGGGCACCTGATTACGCATCGAGTAATAAAAATACAAACAACTCAGAACCGCATGCAAAGATCAATGCTTAATCTGAGGCTAAAAGATAAAATTAAAAATACAGGAACTAAGAAGAGACTTCCCGGAATACAAAATGTGGTCAAATTTATCAAAAAGCAGAAATGGGAATGGGCGGGGCATGTCAATCGACTGACAGATAACAGATGAACATACAGGTCAACGGTCTGGGCTCCATATGTCAAACGCAGGAGAGGTAGGCAGTCAGCTAGGTGGAGCGACAACTTTAACAACTTCCTAAAACACAAACACTACCCAACGATAATCCGCGATAAAAGGGAATGGAGTAGATTGGGGGATGTCTTTGCCCGAGATTGGGCCTACTAATGGAACACACGAGATTGAACATCGGCGTAAATAAAATAAGTCTTATTTTCATGTGCAAAACTCTGTCCATTAGTAAAAACAATAATGGCTAAGTATTATATTATTATAGCTTAGAGATGACAGAAAGTACAGGTATGTAGGAGACAAAAGACGTTTGTTAGATGCTCGCATCGTGCTCCGCAAAAGGTGATCAGGCAGGGTGTTTAGATGATTTATACAAAAATGTAAATTTGAGAGGAGAGGATCGCCACAAATGCATGAACTTTGTGATGATGTTGACCTTAGAACTTAATTTAGTTTTCCTGTGCCCTACATTAAAAAAAAAATCTGTCCATGAAACGAGTGACGTGTTGTGAATGTGAACATTCTACAAGGAGGGGAGTCCAGGAAACTGTAAAAACAGGATTTGAAATTAAGGAGTAATACTACAAGTAACACTGATTTTAGAAACATTATTTCGTGCGAATGAAAAAGAAAAAAAAATCCCATTTGATGTCTGTGCCTCATTAACCGTTCAAAAGACCAATGATGTTTCATGGATTAAGATTTATGAAGCACAGTATTGTCGTATAAATTATTGTAAATTAGAGAAAAAAAATCAGTTACTTTCGCATGCATTCCACAAATCGAGCTCTTCGTTGAAATTTTTTCTTTTTCAGTTGATGAACCCAGTACTGGATTTTTTAATAGATTAACTAGGTAACTGCTCAGAGCAGCAAAATTCAGAGCTGGCAAAATAGGGAAAACAAAATTTAGCTTCAAAAAATGTAGTCTCGATCTGACCAACTTGGATAACAAAATACGAGCAGTCGATTAAGATAGACTTAAGTCTTTATAAATGATCAAATGAGTACCTTTTGTTCTTTAGTATTGTTCTTTAGTGTGTATCTTCAAATTTCAACAATATATTTTTGTAGCATATTGAAATTACCAGAATATTTTCTGGTATGATATTTTTGTAGAGCTTCAATTTTGTAGCTCCCTCATTTCCCAGAAAAGCTAAAAAAAACAGGGATGTATAGTCGCAAAAATAATTTTGCCGGCAGGCGACCAAGTATTAAATCCGGCTCTGGACGATCCGATTTTTTTTCATCTTGCTTTTTAGTTAATGACAGGCTAATTTTGAGCTTGCCACAATGTTGATTATTGTAACGTGCGTAGGTAAGAAAAGAAATAAATAATAAATTTGTTGTAAATCGTCGCGGATTTGTGAATTTATCAATCAATATGTACAACCGGTTACACCTAAGAGTATAAACTCAGAATGCTGTATAAATCAATCTTTTGTTATTTTTGATATACACAGAACTCTACAAATAAGTCGTTTTGGTTGGTGCAATGTACTTACTCTCCGTATTGTATAGATATAACCCTTGAAACACAGTTGCTACGACAAGTGACTCTTATTAACATTCAAAACCCGTCACTTTTTTAACGTGACATTGTGGTTCAATTTGATGACGACTTCGATACAAAAGTCGAATTGTGTTGTCGATATCGACGTTTGGATATTATTCTACATCGAAGTCGATGCAAAATTCGAGCCAAACGATGATAACAATATGATAACTCAACTTTCGTCTCGAATTCTGTATCAGATTTGACAGCAGTGTTGTATAGTGACGGATTTTGCGTGCTTGAGGGAATATAGGCAGAAAATGCGCCCCTAAATGCCTCCAGGTCGTCTTTATTGAAAACCTGGAGTGATTTTCAGAATTTAAAACGATTTATTGCTGGGTGGTAACAATGTAGACGATTGTCTCTGGCTATTCACCCTATAATCCCCATATAGGATGATTTCAGTATGTCTCTGAGATTGTAAATTTATATGTATGTGAATCTTAGTTTCTCTTTTGTTCCAGGAGAAATCAAAGATTCACACAAAATCAATCGACAATACTGATAGGAGCGTATCGATGAATTGGTACATACTGTATAATAAAAATACAAACTAAAGCACTTACGTAGCATCAACCGATCGACTGCCACAGATTTAACTAATTAAGTATTTAATGTATTATAAAAATATTTGATGATTTTAGCTACGTTTACAGTGTAGTTGCGTGTACTGGGAGACAGTTTATCGTTTTTGTTTTCTTTTTCGTTATTGTAAAATCGTCGTCGTCGTGATTCTTATACTACAAAAAGATCTTCGAATGTCTCTTTTGATATTGTTATATATATTTTTTACCGAAAGCGATCATCTCTGTATCGACGAATCGTTAAAATCGAATTACGTCCTAAATAACAGAATAAGTTTCGAATACGTTACCCTTATTTGTGTGCCCCACGTTATGGGTAATTTAAAGAATTATAGTATCCCAAAGGTCTAAGTATATTTTAATTTAGGAGAAACGTGTAGAATTTCTCAACACTTTCTCCTACTAGGCTGACTAGTATAAAAGTTATTAGAGTGCAATTTGTTTTGTTTTTTCTTTTTTTGTTTTGTTAATTACGCGTTCAAAGTTTTCTATAATGTTTTATTTTCTCTCTTTTATTATTTCTTGTCTTTAAATTCGTGTACATATTGCATTCTTTATGTTTTAATTATAATTATTTAATTCCATTTAAATGATTCGTAATTTTACCAAATAATAGAATTAGGAATTTTATGTTGTAAGCGATGAATTCACATTTTCTGACAAGTATAAAAATTGTCCATGCGTGTCTGATTTGATTTTCTTTTCAATTTAGGTTGACGTGGAAAAGCAAATTAAAGAAACAGAAAATTGCGATGCCCGTATTTGAAAGCCCGAATTGTGTAGGACTGTAAGACAGCCTCGTACCTAGTATCGTAGACCACAGTTCTAGGAGACGAGATTATCCCTCCTTCTCTCAGGCTATAACAGTAGTGATATTAACGGAGCGGTTTTTTTGTGCTCCGGAGCTTTTGGAGCGGATCATTTTAGATCCGGTTCTTTATCCAAAGCTCCGGAGCTCCTATGAATTTTTCCGATGGTTTATTATTTGATGGAAGTTACAACGTGAAGGAACGACGAACAATTTTTTGATGTTTGTTTACATTTTTTACTGATAACGTTGGCACTTCTTAAATGAAACAGACTTTAGGATCTACGATCAACCCGTTGTACATGTCCCGATGTCCGCGCTTGCAGTCAGCGCAAATCACGAAAACGCGTTGTTCACAGTTCACGCGTTGTTTACCAAGAATGTTCAGCCTTTCAGCGACGCAGCAGTCCGGCAGTAAAAAAAAAAAAACGATCGGGAGCACCGGAGCGGATCTGAAAAGATCCGGTTTTTTCCCGGAGCAAAAAAAAAGCTCCGGAGCACAATTTTCGGGCAAAAGCTCCGGTTTTTATCCGGAGCGGAGTATCCGTTAACATCACTATCATCACTATAATAACAGATCATAGTGATCATGCGCACTCAGACGGGCTGCACGTGAGTTGCGGTCTGAATAGTGTTAGTATATCAGTATTCAGTAAATGAAACAGGTTAACTACTGCCCGAGCTGTGTCCGATAACGAGTGAATTGTGTTCCGATTATTTCATGATGACTAATACCTAGTACCTAGTGGTCGAGCGGTAGAAGCGCAGATGAAGTTCGTCTTATCAGTTTCAATTTCGGTTTTGTTGCGTTACATTGTACATATGCGTATGTATTTGATATGGAATTCATTACGAGTGAAAAAAGGAAGTGGCTCATTCTTTATGAACATTACAAATTTCGTTGGCATCAAACCCTGAAGGATGGCGAGCAGAGATGGCCTCATCATGTGAAGACATGTAAGTAGTGTTCTTTAAAGTTATCACTGACCAGCATTGTAACACGCAACCCATAATCACGAACAGTGCGATGAACACAGGTCATTCAGCGAAAAAAACTGAGTACTTCATTGAAATGGAAAGCTTTTGAGGATATTTGCATCCGGCCTGCGGAACTACATAATATATATATGTTATGTACCAAGTCCAAAATTGTACATTTCGGGTATGGTACAGGTGATTTTGTACCAATCGCGAAATGCTCGGACCATTTGTAAGATTCGGACTTGGTACATACCATTCGCGATATGTACGTTTCATTTCGTACCATTCGCGTGGCGTCCGAACCACGCTGCTACATGGTACAACTGTCTTGTACCAAGTTAGAAAAATAGATGCTTTACCGACCATTCATGAAATATTATGATTTGAAAGCTCAATACAACTACACTAAAATTAAACTTTATTCAAATTAAATGACTAGATTGAAGAATCGCGTTGAAGCTCTCAGATACCAACGGTGGTAGATATTACTTATTTATTACAGCACGACATTGCATTATGGCCCCGGGAGTTACATAGAACATTTTTTTTCTACATACACATCTGTTTGTTAAGCATTTTGTCAAGCATGAACATCTAAGGAAACCTTGCCCTCCAGTCAGTCACAGATGATTTTGCATTAGCTTCTCGGACAGTAACCGTATCAGCGGAAACATCGTCAATTTTTACAAAGCGGTTGGTACATGCTATATCTGTTCCTCATTCCTCATATTCCTTATTCTGTTACATAAGGAACAGAGATCAGTCTCGTCTTATGAATACTTGAATGCTCATTACGCTTACTGAAAGGAGCATGAATAGGTATAGATTCATCTGTGAAGATTGTCTCTTATCTCAAGTCAAGTTTTATGAATGATCGAATAGTAACCCCAAATCATACAGGTAATTTCATGAATGATCGGTAAGTGGTAACGCAGCTATTTCTAACTTGGTACAAGCCAGTTGTACCATGTAGCAGCGTAGTCCGGACGCTACGCGAATAGGACAAAGTGAAACACACGTATCGCGAATGGTACAACAAATGTTGTACCAAGTACGAAATCACAAATGGTCCGAGCATTTCGCAATTGGTACAAAATCACCTGTACCATCCCCGAAATGTACGTACAATTTTGGACTTGGTACATAACATATATACCTAATTCGCTCAAAACTGAGATACAGGGGTACATCTACCATGACGAACTCTGATGTGGCCCTTATTCGACACAACATATGCCGTGCATGTTCAGCTAGCATCGTCCGAATTGCGCCGTTTGGCTAAAAGGGGAAGGACGAATTGCGCCACGTTCCCGAAAAAACCATAGGTGAATTGCGCTAAGAACTGCTGAAGAAAGGGAATGAATTGCGCCGCGAACGATTTCTGTTCTGGGATGTTTTAAGAGTTATTCTTCCCGTCACACTTTTTGTAGATTTCGGACTGCCAGAAGGGTTTCTGGGGTACTTAAAAGAATATTCCTTAGACCCTTAGGCGTTGTCGTAATAATTATAATTTCTGTGCGTAAGTTGGATATCGTCATAATCATATGTGTATCTCGGTATATATACCTTCTTAGCGTAAGTGTAGGACACTAGCTTCACGTAAGCGAAACGCATGATCTCTTCATTTCGAAATTTCTGAATGTTTGTATTGTTTATAACTCGGCGACGCGTAATGCGATTGTCTGTTACAAGTGCATTTTTGTCGGTTGTCCTCTTACATATTTCAGTATTACGCTGCAGCGTTTTCAGGCCAATAATGAATAATGTGACGTCAGGGTGCGAGTGATGAAAATAAGTGCTGAGGTGCGAATCAAACGCTTGGCACGCATTCGTTGCTCGGTTTTCTGCTTCCAGGCCAGCCCATAGGTACGAAGGGAATTTAGCTCTATCCATGATGTACGTAGGTATCGTTATAATGTAATCGATGAGCTTCGCTATACCGTCGTTGTCAGTTGGCATCGAGGCCGTAAACTCATAATAGAAGCACTCTGCTGTTTCTTTAGGATTCAGTAAAGTTAAACCAAAGAGCCACTGCCACCGCTGTCCAGTCTCCTTCTGAGCTTTGTACTCCGAAGTTAGGCCTAATCTTTGAATCTTCCGCCACCAGGCTTTGGTCAAGTGGAAGCGACACCCTACAATATCTGCTGCAAGCCACACACCCTTCATGCTCACCCTGTTCGCTTTGTTGAAAGTACAATGACGGTACCGTAATATACCTTTATAAGTGAATTGTTCGCGGCGCAATTAGGACTTTGTTATGAACATTGACAAAACTAAGATTTTATCTAGCAGTTACAACGAAGTGTACCTAGACCTAGGAGTGGCGCGAGAATAGGCTGAGCGAATGACGCAATATATCTAGAACAACTGATAAACTTCAAAAACAGGCAAGAAAAAAAAATCAAACGCAGAATAATGCTATCTTGGAAATTGATATTGGAAATTAAAAAATATATTTGAAGGCCCCTACAAAAACTCACTAAAAAGCTCAATTTTTAACGCATGCGTCATCCCAATTCTGACTTAAAGCTCACAGACCTGGTCATTAACGGAGAAACAACAAAACTTCATCAATGTTTGCCAAAATAAAATCGAACGATCAATCCTAAAAATAAAACAAAAAGACAGAATACCAACGGAAAGAGTCAAACAGTTACTCCAAAATAACTGAAGTATGACGGTAACTTGTAGACAACTAAAATGGGATTGGACCGGTCACGTAAGTAGACTCAACGACAACTGCTGGACACACAGAGACTAACGCAACGTATTGGCAACATGGCAACCACCATACAAATAACGTAACAAAGGGAGACAGAGGTTCAGGTGGAGAGATGACGAATGCGATGCTAAAGAACAAACAATATGATAGGGTGGTGCAGGATAGGGAAGAATGGCTAAGACTGAAGGAGACCTTTGCCCATGGACAGGGCTGGCGTGACCGAGCTTGGCGAACCATCGACTATAGCAACGCTAGTTTCGATAAATGTAACCATATATCTCTTGTTCCTCACTCAATAAAAAGGTTTATTTTATTTTTACATACGCGGTCTAATTCATCCCTCCGTTTTATGGCTTTGAGGCGCAATTAATCCCTCTGGTTTTATAGGAGAGACGGCGTAATGGCGCAATTCACATAGAGCCGTTCAGCTGAGCATCCAAAGCTTCCAACTAGTGCCCAGGAAGCCCATACAGGGTGATATTTAATGAATACTCACGCCAATATTGATGAATAGTGCCTCTTAGGTCATGATGACGTTTATAATTGTATTGTCTACGGGCAGCTAGTCAAGTGAGTTTGTTCGAGGTAGAGATGAAATGACGTTCCAGGGAGGAGGGAGGGGCGTCAGTCCTAGAATTTCATTATTTTATGTTGAAATATGTTATGAAACATGTCCTTACTCTTCCAGGAGGGGCCAGAAGAGGAATTTCGAGAAAAAATAGGATCCTTTGATAGGGTGGCTTCAGATAATTTTGGAGGACTCAAGTCCCACTCTAACTCTGCCACTGAAGTCAGTTAGTCGGTCTGTCAGTCTATCGGGTGGGCAGTCTTTGGCGTAAGGAATGATCGGTATACTTACCTTGGATGGCCGGTCCTTCCAGGCAGGGTAGTGTAGTCGCTCGTCAGAACTCATGATGTATCAGTGTATCATTCGGCTGATAAATAATTGTCCATGAGTCAGTCTAGATTTGTGTATGTTTGTCTTACATTCTGCCCACATTATAAAATATTTTCATCAGTTCCTAGGTGGAGAATTTAGCAGGGAAATTTATTTCTGCCCACATTATGAAACATTTTGTTAGTTCCTAGGTGGA
This sequence comes from Acanthococcus lagerstroemiae, assembly GCA_031841125.1. NCBI lineage: Eukaryota > Metazoa > Arthropoda > Insecta > Hemiptera > Eriococcidae > Acanthococcus > Acanthococcus lagerstroemiae. The sequence goes on along the minus strand of CM063108.1, from coordinate 32,042,416 downwards.
GAATTTTATAAATCTTGTCATTTTTTTCCTTTCCCGTGTATTTTATTTCTTTTTTCCTATCGATTTCATGAATTTCCACCAGTTAACAAAATTAACATTAGAGCCTCCCTCCTATCCTCTTCTGCATTATTGCATTATGTTTCGGGTTGATCAGTCTCCGATCTAGAAGTTTTTTTTTCTTCTTTCTTTCTTTTTTTCTTTCTTTAAGATCATAGAGAAGTATTATGCCTGCCTATTTGTCTTACTGACTGGGTCTTTAGATGACACATTTGTTCCTGTAATTTTTAGGATTTCACGTCTCTAACCCACTTTTTCATCGAAAAAAAGGGGTGAAAGTTCAGCTTATAGTTTGTTGAGAGATGTAGACTGAGTAGCTGAAACAAAAGAGATATCTGCGTCTGTCATACCAACAACCCTGTCGAGAGGGGGAGAGGAAAAGGGGAAATACCTAGGTCCCGGACTTTCAAGGGGACCCGATATTTTTAAAAGGCCTGAATTTCAATCATACTGTACATCAACCGTGAAAGAAACCTCTTCTCCCGTGGCTTATAACTTTTCCCCATCTAACAAAAGAAAAAATTGAACTGGAAGGAGAGGGGGCCCGTGGAAATTCCCTCAGGCCCAGGGGTGGTAAGTTGGGTGTAGCAGGCGTGCAAGTGCTACATACGGGAAAGTTAGAAAAAAAAACTCTGCTGCTCTCTGAAAAATCAAAATTTTGCACCACTCGGAAAAATTCTCAAGAAAATTTAAATTGTGCACCATACTTTACAGAAAAAAATAGAAAAAAAAAGTTTACCTCCAGAAAATTGCTACTTCATTAAATTTGTGATCAGTCAACATCATCGTAATTCGTAAAATCAAAAATGTGACTACGATCATAAGCCTTTCTGTAGAGGGTTGATTCTTAAGACGTTGAAAAAAATTTTAAGGGGGAAACGGTACGAGTTTCTTTTGTTTTGCATCATGCTACACACGGGAAAATTAAAACTTGCCATCCCTGCCCAAACTTTCGTTTTCTCTCTACGGGACTGTCCAATATTCTGTAAAAATAATTCCCCGCTTCGATTTTCTCAACTAATAAGTGAATTAAGAGTATTGCGTAATTTCGCGCAATTCCGTTTCCAGTTCAAAATTGAAACATTAAACTCTGTTCTGAATTTCGTTTCACATTTAGGTATGTCATTGAATTTGGAGGGGGGAACTTTCAAGGGTAGTTTTTATGCTGTTTTTTCTTTTCTTCCTATAAATGAAGTCCGAGTGCTTACGAATCACAATTTTTGGTGAGGGGGGATTTTTCCATCCCCCCTGGATCGGCACTTGAGGTATGTAGATTATCAAGTAAACATAACTTAAACGTTACCCTTCGCTGAGGATATCCATCACAATTAAGAGTGGGTGTCCTGGTACTCTTAGACCCTTCACGTTGTTGCACCCTCGAAACTGTAAGCTGTTTTGGTAATTTGGAGCTATTATTGCAGTACGCACTGGTTTTTCTTTTTTTGGAATGTCGTATCATTTTGGAAAAGCAAAAGTAAATCCCTTCACTGCCATCTGGTGTTCTTCTGTCGCATTGCGGTGGAAGTAAGTTAAGCCAAGTTCATACAGATGGCGCCACAGTTGCAATGCCATGCCAACTTTACCTTTAGCGTATCCCGTAGTATTGCCGTATTGCTGGATGCTGACAGGGACAAAACTGCAGGTGGTATGGAATGGGGGTTGGGACCCCCCTCCCAATAATTTGGCAGTTGGCAAATTTTGAAGCTGTTCAGTTGAATTTGATTTATTTATTTTTTTCAATTGAAAAATAGTTCGATTAAGAATCGGCGAATTTTTAGTTTCCTAAACATATTTGTCGACAAATTTTTCTTCTCCACCTCTCCAAATTGAAAGTCAAATTTCGTTTCTGAAAATGGAGTACCCCTGGACTCCTGTCAGAGACTAGTCAGTCATAAGCCGAGGGTTTCAAACTCAGTATCGAACGTTATCTGAAAGGTTGAAACAAGCTGAAAAGTGGAAGATATTTTGAAAATCTGAAAGTCGGTAGCAAACGTTGAATTTCGAATTTCAGTGACTGTTCTGTTTTTACTAGATTCTCTGTTTGATCAAGAGACTAAAATTTGAGAAAGTTGAAGATTTTATTAAAATCTAAAAGTTGAAAGAAAAGACTTATTTTATTTAATGTAACATAGAATTCTATTGTTAATTAGGCGTGTCAGTGAACATAGGATGGAAATTTATCTGAAAAAGTCAAAACTTGTTTCCATAAGATCATTTACGAAAATGCAGTTTAATACTAACAAATAATATACAGTATCTAAAACGAACGTAGCGCAGTAGAATTATCAACAAACTGCGGGCAAGTTAAATGCTAACGTTCATAAACCTCCAGGGGGATGATACAGGAGCGAATGCCTCAAAGTTCGAACAATTCGAAACTGAATTGCGAACGGTCCACGGCCAAAACGTCTTGAACAGCGACTTGAATTGCGGTTCATCGGGCCAGATCTCTCAGATTCCACAATTCCTCCATTTATTCAGTTCGGGTGTTCCACTTGGATTCGAGTGTCAATCCTTGGTAATCTTTTGCCAACTGGCCGAGTTTGCAATAGCAAGGTAAAGTTTCGTAACCGCGCAAAGATTACCAACTTAGAGTTCGCTAACTATGCAAGGCTGCATTGAGAACTTGGTTCCGGCACGGTACTAAAGGCCCATTAAGAATGTGGAACGGCAAAGTCAGTGCAGTCTGTTTCAGGATTCGATTCAGATCAGAGAGTCGTTTCAAGTTGATTCGATTCAAAGTACAATTGACTTTCGTAAGTGAATGATCTTATAGATTCCGGTGGGCTGCTTCAAGATTTCACGGCTGGCCCATAGGAAGGTGGGGAGCATGGAGTTGAATTATTCGATTTTAGTTTCTCGGACGAGGGAAATTCGATCTCGAGTCAGTTCGGGCTCCAAACGATTAGTCCCATGTCGACTAATTTGGAATAGGTTTCCGCGCGTTGGATAACGTCGACTCAAAGCTGGAGAAACGAATCGGTGAAAAAGGGATACGTGAATCCGGTGTGTAGCTTTCGTCGATAATCAGCTCCGCAAAAACGATTGAATCGATCAGCAGACGATTGAACAACCAGATTTGGTGCAATTTTCGTGCAAATGACGCCTACGTAAGTAAATGGACGGCTCGCGGTTACCCGTTCGGCGGGCAAGCTTCCCATGAGCTGTTTTTTTGACGAGGCGGCGTAACGTAAACAGGTGACGCAAGAGCGCAAACTGCTTTTGACAACATTCGTTAGGTTCCCATGAACCCAAAATCGGTAGCGCACTAGTGAAAGGATAAAGGACTTTCCACAATGGTAATACTTTACATGAAGGTGTCTAACATAAATGTTCACGAAATGGGACTTCGCGGGTAAGATCACCGGATGCTTGCGTTCGTACGAAAGGTCGGAATTTTGCAATCGACTTCCAACGCGTAAAACGCCTTTTTCATCGACAAACGGCGTCAATTGAATAAGTGGGCTGCGTTTGGACAGAGGCCTTTTTTGTCTTAATCTTTGGTATTCGGTCGAGAAATGTTCCCGTTGAATCAGGCTGATGATCGACATTTCGGCGGTTCTGATTTCCTCAACTGTGGGCGCTGCAGTAGAGGTTGGTTTAGCTCGGCATAAGTTGACGAATCGTAGTACATAAACGAACGTCCTTACAAGACGATAATACGACGAAAATTTCGCTATTATCGCGGCAAAAGGAGGGTCAACTTTAACTAAGGTCACTTTGTGGCAAATTTTCGGCTTACGTTTTTCCAATTCGGTATTCGCGTCAATTTCCAGTTTGGGAAAGGATTTTTCTGCGATGAACTTCGGGCCTTGAAGCCACAGGCTGGATGACAGGAATGCGGACACATTCATGCCACGCGTAGCTAGGTCGGCGGGATTTTCTTTAGTATTCACGTACAACCAGCGATCAGGTGGTAATGACTTGATTACGCGGCGAACTCTATTCGCTACAAACAGCTTCCAGGTTTCGGGGGGTTTCGCAAGCCAGGCTAGGGTAACTTGCGAGTCAGAGAATGCATGTACATCGTCAAGTTCGATTTTTAGGTTTTGTTGTAATCGGGCAACTTGATCAGTCAGCAAAACGGCAGCTTCGAGTTCCAAGCGAGGTATAGTGTAACCATCAATGGGAGCAACACGAGTCTTGGCGCAGATCAGGTTTATCGATGTGTTATCAAAGGAATCGGTGCATTTCAGGTAGGAAACAGCGGCATAGGCTTTTTCTGAGGCATCACAGAAACAATACATTTGGCGTGAAATTGGGTTGGTCAGCTTTGTGTAAGCGCGGGCTATGGAGAAGCAAGCTAACTTGTCAAGCTGGCTGTAATACTGCGTAAATTCTTGCATGGACTGGGGCGATAAGGGCTGGTCCCAGGATTCGGTTTCTTTCCAAAGCTGTTGCATAAAGATTTTCGCTCGGATCGTGACCGGACTCGCAAATCCAAGAGGATCGAAGATCTTTGACACTTCAGACAAAACGGCGCGTCGAGTTAATATGACGTTACTGATGTCAGCAGTTTTGACATGTAAGCGAAAAACGTCGGTTTGGGTTGCCCATACAAGACCGAGGAGGTTGATAGATGATTCGCCGTTGATGGTTAACGACGTTTTGGTTTCGATCAATGACGGTTCGATTTGGTTCAGGAATTCGGGCGAATTTGACTGATATTTTCGGAGCTTGAATCCAGCGGTGGATAAATTCTGGTGAATTCCAGTTTGTAGCTTGATAGCTTCATCTACAGTTTCAGCACCAGATAATGCATCGTCCATATAAAAATCGTCTTTGATGGCAGCTGCTACAGATTCGATGGGTTCGTCTTCGGCTAGCTTCTGCAGGCAATTTGTGGCTAGGAAGGACGCAGGAGCTGTACCATATGTCACAGTATTTAAGTCGTAGACTTCTACTGGAACATCTGAATTTTCACGCCACAAGATTCGCTGCAAGGGACGGTCTTTGGGATGCACGATTACGCAACGGTACATCTTTTCAATGTCTGCGGCGAAGGCGATAGCATGCCGGCGAAACGCGATCAAAATGTCAAATAATTCGCGCTGAACGACCGGACCAGTGAGTAGATTGTCGTTTAGAGATACCCCAGATGACGTTTTGTAGGACGCATTGAACACAACACGTAGTTTGGTTGTAGTGCTTGTAGGGCGCATAACAGCTTGGTGGGGTATATAATACGATGGCTCAGTAACATCATAATTGCGGCTCATGTGCCCCAAGGCCTCATATTCACGCATGAATTGAATATATTGTTCGTTGATGGAGGGGGGACGTTTTCGCTCCGTGTGGATCAAATTTCGACGGGCAGATTCGAAATTGTCGGGCAATTTTTCAGCATTTTGCTTCAGAGGTAGTCGTACAATGAACTTACCATCAGCGGCGCGGGAGAAAGTCTCGTTAAAATGACATACACAGGCTTTGCGGTCGCTTTCCGAAGCGTGGTGGATTGGTTTGATCTCTTCAATTTCCCAAAATTTGCGTAACTGACGATCAATCTCGAACGTGGAGTATACGTTTAGGGATCGACATGGCGATTCTGTGACTGAAACAGAATAAGTGTACGCAACATTTGCTGGGCCGGAAAGGACCCATCCGAATATGGTTTTACGAAGCATAATCGTATCTACTTGTGCGGTTTCATTTAACATACAGCGTTCGAAATATTCTGCACCGAGCAGGATGTCTACGGTCGGTTGGTTTATGCGAACAGAATAGTACGACGGATCTGCCAATTCAAATTTACGCAACTTTTCAAGTACGGATTTCGAGAGCATCATATCAGATACACTATATGATAACGCGGATTGCGGCACGATATCGGCGACTACGGCCAGTTCAGCGGCATTAATACGCGACGCGACGGAAAACGAACTCGAATGACTCAATACAACCGGACTATTCGAGACGCCTTTTATCACGGATTGATTCAGCGATCTCATCACAGGAATGCCATAATTTTTTACGTACTCTTCGGAAATCAATGATACTTGCGAGCAGCAATCCAGCATGATTCGGGCGGAACGGACGGTTTTATCACTCCAAACTTTTACCACGGCTGTTGGCAACAAATTGGTTTTTTGAGTGACATCGGATTGATTTACCAGACTGAAATTTGAAACCACTGGCGGTGGTTGGCTTTGCTGAGCGGCGGTGGTGGATTGCTGAGCGGCTTGCGGAACCGCTACGGGCTTCGCGACGGTGCGCTGATCAACTTGCTGCTGACGCTCAGGCATGTGTAGTAAAGTGTTGTGCTTTTTACCACACGTTTTGCAGCAAAGTTTGGCGCAATCTCGAACGGAATGGTTGCGACTGAAACAATTGATGCACAGATGATTTTGAATGACTAAATCGTATCGCTGCTTCGGCGTTTTTGCGGCGAAAACTGGGCATTTTATAATCAGGTGATCTTCTTGGCATGCGATACAACCGCCTTTTGTCGTAACATACGTTTTCTTGGAAGCTTGTTTCGACTGGGTCGTGTTTTCGGCTTTTGAAGTCGACGTTGGGTTCGAGAGTAGCTTCCGGGTTTCTTGATTTTGAGCCCGGTTTTTCAGGAACGTTTGCAGAGCCGGCCATGTGAAGAATTTGGAAGATTCTGGAACTTGGTTATCAAAATCATCTTTCGTTTTTTCATCTAGCAAACTGTACACGTAGTATGCGACGATCGGACCCCAATTTTCTATTGATAGACCGCATAACTTGAGGTTGTTCAATGCGTTGGATATGGAATCAACTAGGTTACGTAGGTGTGACTGATTTGGGATTTTTGTCACGGCAAAGAATTCGCGAAAATAGATCATCACAAGGGCTTTTTGATTGTCGTATCGGCTCTTCACACGAGACCATGCCTCCTCGTAAGAAGCTTCAGTCATAGGCAAATCTTCTATCAGTTTTGCGGCTTCGCCGGTTAATGACTCTTGTAGGTAATACAGTTTGCGTACCTTTGAAATCGAAGGCTCTTCGTGTACTATGTTGGCGAACATAGTCTTGAATTTCAGGAACTCTCGGTGGTCTCCGGAGAACTTAGGTATTTTTATCTTCGGATACGATTTCGGATTTGGACTGCTATCGGACGTTGATTCATTTAGCGTGAGGTTTACGGATTGGTTGAGCGCGTCCCGTGCAATACTTCCACGGAATTGACTTACGACATTGTGGGCCTTCCCCAGCATTACATTAGCTGATAAAGTCAACGTCGATTTCTCATCATGGAGCTTTTCCACGGTTGCTTCAAATTCTTCTTCAGGTAAAACGCTTGCGAGGTTACTCACGGTCGTGGTGTAATCTCTCAATGCATTTCGAATTTCGGTTTCAGCAACTTCTAGTATTGCACATGTCTCGGCAGTAGTGGATTTTTCACAGTAAGTTTTCACTTGCTCTAGTAGTTTATTGACGCTCCGCTTGTGAAGCGTTAAATCGCGTTTGAGTTTTGTGATTTCGGTGTTGTCCGGCATGATAACGCGAAAAGCAAACTCAAACACAAAATTGTGATAACGGAATTCGAAGAGGTATAACGGAGACGGCTGCTCTTACCGTTCTCGGCACGAGATAAGAGTGCGAGCTTGAAACTTTCCCGACGCGGCGTTGTGCAGGAAAAACTATGCTCGAGTTCGGATTTTGCACTCCACGTAATGCGGATTTTCTAGCGAACGGACTGCCCGGATGCGAAATTCGGTTCGAACGCGCGGTCTGCGAACGATGGGCTTTAAATTCTGATTCGGCTGGCCGGAGGACCATTAAATGTTACGGAAAAAATGCAGTTTTTAATATTCATATAACAACATAAGCGATATAATAATAATACAACAACGTAGGCACGTAGGCAGTATAATACGAGTTCTAAAACTGACGCATGCGCAATGTTAATTCTACTCATAACAATCGAAAAGGAGCTTGTGACACGAGTTCCTCTAATCCGATCGTCCTGAAATTTTGTAGGTTTTTTTATTTTTTAGTTTATTGGAACCTGTTTTGGAGACGAATCAGAGGAAATTCAGAAAAATATACCACCAAGAGTATATAACGACCACCTTCATGTGCAAAGGAAGTTGTGTGTTCTGAAGTATTCCTAACATCCTTCCAGGTTACCCTCCCAGACTAGGGGCAAATGCGAATGTTTGGGGGATAAGGTTCCAATCTGCATTTGCAGGGACGAAACTATGGGAGAGGGGGTGAAACACCCTCAATAATTTGGCAGTCGGCAAATTTTGAAACTGTTCATTTGAGTTTTTTAATTTCTGGGAACGTTTGTTTGTGTATTTTTTATTTTTTTTTTTTAAATTAAAAAATATTTTGATTAAAAAAAAAACCGTAAATTTTAAAATTGAAAAAAAATTGTGTCGACGAATTTTTAGTTAAAAAAAAAAATTTGTCGGCAAATTTTCCTTCTCCACCCCTCCCCCTCCCAAACTGAAAACAAAGTTTCGCCTCTGAATGCTGAAAAGCTTCTTTTTAGCTTCTTTGACATAGGTAATATTATCACACCTTGGCACATCCTGTTTGAGTGTGAGACCTGGGAGCAGGGGAGGCGCGGGACGGCCACAACAGCGATCAATCCCGGCGACGACGATGGAGAAGAAGAAGACGACGACGACGGCGTGATCAGCCGTCTCGCGCCGGACACCCTGGTTCCGGAGATGATGAAGAACGGAAGCAGTTGGAACCGGGTGTCGGCCTTTGTCTCGGCCGTCATGAAGAAGAAGATGCAGACGAAGTGGTCGAGATAGAGGGCCGGCGAGTTACCAAGCTCGGCCCACACCACTGTACCATCCTAGAAGAGCTGCTGCAGCTGCGTTGCGGACCCACCGGCATGGCTCTCGCGTCGTCACCACCTGTCTGCGTCGACACACGGATCAAGACGAGGAGGTGAGGGGTGAGTGAAGAGAGGCAGCGCGTTCGGCTGTGGGGGACCTGAATTCCAGGCGAGCGCTCAGGGAGTGCGGACCTCGGTCAGCAGGGAATCCCATGGTGGCCCTGGTAGGACGCGCGCACCGTTCCGGCACGTAGAAATGGGGGCTCAGGCCTGGTCCCAAGGCATCCCTCCGGTCACTGAAGTGATACTCGATAGGGTGCGGTGTCATAGAGGCCACTTTGGCATAGGTAATATTATACGAGTAGTATCACTGGATACTGTAGAGTTTTACTTATCCTTTTGCTCTGGTTCAGGGCCGGATTGAGGTCGCGAGCGCACCTGGGCACTCGTTTAGGAGTACCCCCCTTCAAGCAATTTCACGTTGTGAAAAACTACCATTTGGATTTTTTTTTCCCTAAGTTTTGCTTGTATTGGTTTTGAACTTGCTGGGAGTCGCGAGTCGGGAATGAATTTTTGTATATTATACTGGAAAATGTTTCCGCCCTGGTCACGGGCCCTCGAGGGCCTGTGCATTAATCCGGGCCTGCCCTAGTTTCCTAAATTACAGTTTACATGATTAGAAGATTGAAACGGAGCCCGGGTCCGAGCAACTCCCTTGGTAATTGTCAACACTGAGAAATGATTGAGGAGACTACCCCTCTCCCCCTTTAGTGTATCTCCGGATCTACTTGAGACTTGACCTGCTATTTTTATCTTACTTTTTGAAAGTGAACATGATTTAATTAGGGACAAGCAGGTCTATAGCCGTGGGGGCATGAAAGCGACTCGTCCCGCAATCACCTTTCAGTGGGTGACTTGACAGTTTCAAGCGCTTAGCTACCAAATATGTAGCACTTTTTTTTGGTTTTGCTTAACAGCTGGAAAATTTTCAATTTTTTCGCTGCTTCCATAGCTGGGAAATGTTTAATTCTCGCTTCATCAATAAATTTGCTTCACTATGATCTTGGTGGTCTTGGGAACAAGTGATCAAGTATACCTATTCTTGAAAAGTGCCTTTGAAATCTCACATAGTTGTTTTCTACAATACTTATTATAACTCTCAACAGTAGATGACTGTGTGGAAATGAACTAATGGCACTAATAAACTAAACTGCGTTTTCTTTATTCAGCATGTTTTCTTAGCTTCTTATTGTTTTAACGTGATAAAATGATCTATCGTCTGCCAGAATTATACGCTCGTGGAATTGTTGGTCCCCTTCTTTAAGAACATTTCTGCCCAAAGTTAAGGGCATACGATAAATCTTATGGATGAAAATTTGTTCTCACTCATTTTTTTTTTCAAGTCAACGGTTTGCTTTCCCTCTTCCAGGGTTGTCGAGTTTTGCTCGTATAGTCTGACCGGCCATCGGTCCTGAGGAGACTAAAACTGACTCAATTTAGATTTCAAATGTATGATACTGGCATAGAGAGAAGTATTTTCAGCCTTCCGAGCGGCAACTGATCTCACTTCTCCGAAACCGACTATTTTGTAACTCTACTTTCTTCTGAGATATTTCATTTGGTCTCATTAAGCAGAATTCGGAAATAAATACTGAAGTGTGTGAAGACTTTTCCCTTTTGTTAATAGGAATAAAGAGACTAAAATCGTGATCTCGTCAAGTCAACTCTTCTCCGAAAAAGTGGTCATCAGTTCTCATGACCAATCAGGAACTTACACCTGTTAGAAACCTAGGTAGTACATAACATTCTGAACTGTTGCAGAACATTTCTTATTTTTGAATCACGCATCAAGTGATCGAGCACCCCTCTTCGGTGTTCGGTTTAAAGTTTGTGAAATAATAAATATTCTTGATTTTTCACACTGGTCGTTCGTCAGTGGAAATTGACTAAATGAGACAGGTCTACAGACCCAAGCGACAAATAGGAACATTACCTTCTGAGTTGACGGTCTCCCTGCTCAGAAAAGACGGAAGATTTGTTTTTCAAATTCGGTAACAAAATAGAAGCGAAGAGCGGTTTTTTGGTTTTGCTTGTTGACTAAAATTCGGGGGTTGTTAGGTCATCATTTACTCAGTTTGCTGCCTTGCTGGAAAAGTGGTCACGCCTTGAATCCCTTCAAAAATATTGACGTTAATCCACAATTCGACCCCGCAGTATCTGTACTTAATATCTGTTCACATTTTACAAAGATGCCTCTCGACGCCTCTCGACTGCAGTTCACTTTTTCTAGTAAACCAACCTAAATAAAATTACACAGCACGCGAAAAATTTTTAAAAGGCGATGATAATACTGCAATGTTAAAACACAACCTGCGTTAACAGATGTAGTACATAATTTTGAAGTTCAGCATTTGGTCGTCATGGAAACGGCGTCTGTATACGTTTTTAAAACGCTGTGTTGTTCTAGGGTTATTTTCCAACCCGGTGAAAAGGTACAGGAATTCCCCGAATAAATTTATCGTTGAAACCGTGAGAAAATATTATTAGGCATCTGTCAACTCCGTCTGAATATTTTAGGACTAGAAATAAGTATATGACGACTGTGTTCATGAGACAGGAGTAAATAAATAAGTAATCAGTAACCTATGTATGTCAGACTGGAATTGAATTTGAATCTGTCGTGAAGTACCTGTATATAATGTCAATATGTGACTTTGTGACAATTCTTTTTTCTTTTGTTCAGTCGAACTGAGATAGTCATATGAGAAATAAGCATCTTTGGATGATTCACACCGCTCCACACTACCAGAAATCTCCCTTTTGTAAAAACATATATAAGTATGGTATGTATTCCCCACGGCCACTGATGTCCCTTCGTCCACTGATGCGATACTTGAAAGGGTAGTCTCCGATGCCAGGAATTCGGTGTCTCAGGGGCCACTTTTTTTAGCATGCGTGCATCGCCATAGTTCCACCACACCGGGTATCGTTGAATCTATCTAAGTGTGTAGGTACCAGAGCAGTGCACAATACGAGATACTCATGTGGTATTTGGTATTGTATTGCTTAAAACGATACCAAATAGTATCAGTCGATACCGAGTATACTCGATATTGTAGCAACAGGTAGTCATTTTCGTGATATGGTATCGACGATAACACGTATCACTGATAAGGCATCACTACTGCACCACCTAAAATACAGCGCTAATCATAAAACGAATCCTGACCGAGTATTACTTGGTATCGTATTGGTGAAACCGACTACCGAGTATGTAATTGGTAGTCGGTTTCACCAATACAATACCGAGTAATACTCGGTCAGGAATCGTTTTATGATTAGCGCTCTATTTTAGGTGGTGCAGTAGTGATGCCTTATCAGTGATACATGTTATTGTTGATACCATATCACGAAAATGACTACCTGTCGCTACATACAATACCGAGTATACTCGGTATCGTTTTAAGCGATTCATTACCGAATACCACATGAGTATATACTCGTATCGTGCACTGCTCTGGTAGGTACAGCATACCATGAACTCAACTACATGAAAATAATCATTTTCACAATTGTCATCTCTGCTTTGAAAAGGCTCATTTGAAAAACGATTAAACTAAGGAAGGGAAACGGCGGTGCGTTGAAATCAATTCGTCCGTAATTAATGGAAGAGTGCGTATCCATTTATCAGCGTTAAAGAACAATGAAAATGTATCCGAGTGAAGAAGTCCATTAATAAAGTTGGCCTGTCATCGTGCGAGTAACTTATCCACCAAGAAGAAGAAACAGCAGCAAAACTGTTATATAAAAACTAATAATAATACCCGACACCCGTATACAACAGTTAAAGGATTCAACTTCTTAAATTTTATTCGCGCATTGACAGAATTATCGTTTAGGAGAAACGGCTCGCAGTGTAATCTTATTTTCGAGATGACGGTCATAATTATTTCAGTGAGGGTTGATGAACTGATTCGAAAGATAAATGGTGATGTTGTTTTTCTTTTCTTCATTTAACCTTTTGCAACAGAAGTCGTATAGTACATGATTGATACATGTGATTACGTGTTCATAGGTACATAACACTGATATAAAAACTACACAGGCTCTGGTAAGCAATCTGTAATTTCACAAAAAAAAGTACGGATGTCACTGCATTTTTTAAACACTAGACCTGAAATTGTAATGTTAATTCGCCATTGTCATTAATTTTAGTTATATTAATGAATTCTATGAAACATCGATGTCAGTTATATGCGTACAAAAAGTGAAAAATGGAAACATAATAAGGCAGTAAGGAAGATTAAATTTCTATGCTTGAAGAGTCCTCATTTTGGCTGCACCCCAGTTGCATCCCGTACGAGAGGGTAAAAAAAAAAGAATATATCGTAATTGCGTCCCAATAAAAAAACGGTACATGTCTGAATTGCGTCCGACGTGCATCCCCATGGCGACCTCCTCTAAAAGACGTTAGAATTAAAATGACTTCTGTAATCATTCTTCATGTTGACACGTGTATATGTGGATTACAACGAGAATGACGATTACACGACACGTAATAATTACGTACATAGTACAAGTTGACAAGAATAAGCAAGAACGAATATTGTAACTCACTTTCAATCTCTTAAGTAATCGCCAGTTCATCCCATAAGTTGTGGTGTATTGCGTGCGAAAAATGTTCAGTGAAAAACAGGAAAATCTGAAAGTTGAGAATGGCTGTAAGTTTTGCATTTTCAATACGTGTGGCGAATCGTAGGAACACAGTGGCTCGATTCTGGAGGCAGTTCATTGCAGATCGTATAGAGGCTGTCGACAGGGGTGGTGGGAAAGGTACCACTGGCCAGACGAAGTGTCCGATGATCAATGCGGTTGAGGGTGTTTAGGTCTTTCTGGTTAGCGCAGATTGGGAGCTCTGTATAGGCATAGCAGTTGTATATTTTTAACCACACCTGCAATACTTTGCAGCCAGTCCTAAATCTGGGTAAGTGGGAACAGAAATATATGGGACGCAATTGAGCTGTTAAAATAAGGGACGCAATTCAGACATGTACCTTTTTCCCCCTGGGACGCAATTACGATGTGCCCTTTTCCTAGTGGGACGCAATTGAGACAAAAATTGGTGGTCGGGACGTAACTGGGATTCACCGCTCATTTTCACCTCAATTCTCAATGAGCATAAATATGCTAAGAAGGAGACACGAATCATCGGACCAGTAGCGTAACTAGCTTTTTTTTGTATGGGCACGGAAGGTCCAACACAGAATTGGGTCAGGTTATTAATTTTCTGAATGCGGCTCACGGGGGGAGGGGGGATAGTAATATATTTGTAAAGGATATAATCCTTTCAGGAAATGAGCAGGCCCCGATATCTTTTTGACGGGCCTGGCCCACCCATCCCCCCCTTTAGTTACACCACTGCATCGAACAATAGAGGCAAATGTACGAAACTTTCAAAATATTAAACGTTAAAATACACCGAATAGCAGCTCAGTAATTTCCTTATCAGTCAGTGGCGGATCTAGAAATTTTTCAAGGGGGTGTTTTGAAAATAAAACTTTTTCAACCTCCGCCCCCTAAAAAATCGAGATGGATGTCTCAGTTGATTCTTGATAATATATTTTGAAGTCCACACAGGACTACAGCACTGCAGGTGTACACGTTCAGTCAACGTTCGGCTTCAATGCATTCTTTCCACAGAAAAACTAATGTCTCTTCAACAAGCAGGGTTTCAACTTTAAGGCGACTAAAAACTTACCTCCGAGCCACCATGACCCAGAAACGCTTGACTCACGAGCTAATATTGCATATTCATAAAGATATAACAAAAAATTTGAATTTAGTAGATATAGTTCGAGAATTTGTATCACGTTTTGACGGAAAAGCTGTGTTTGGTAAAATTTAAAAATTATCTAATAAAACTTCAAAAAAGAAATTTCAGCTTAGTTTTTCTTACAGCGGAATCAGCCTCCCTCTTTTAATATGTCATTTTGTCCATATAAAAAGTCTGCCCCCCTGGAAAAAATTCTGTAGCGATGCGCCTGCATTTTGAACGGATAAGTGAACGACAGATGCCTAGTAGAGATGTTGTATCGGCGCCGGAGGATGTGTGTGCTAGTTTTTTGAGAAGGTTGAGACGTGAGTGGCAGGATTTCTTGTGTTCTGTAATGTGATGTCTGAATGATTGTAGGTAGAGTGGGAAGGGAAGTTCCATTTAAAGTGATGCTGATGGAGTGGGTGTGTGCTTTGCAGAAGTGTATGGCGTTAGTTTTTGTAACTGAAAATTCTAGGCCGTGGCGTGAAGTCCAGGATGCGAGTTTGTTTACGGTTTCTTGGAGCTGACGTGTGTTCCTTTTTGTGGCGATGTGCTGGAAATGAAAATGGTTAGGTCGCTTGCGAAGAGAGCTGATTTTATTTCTTCACAAAAATGCTGCTGAAACTTATGTTAAAGATCGTGGAACTTAGAACGGGACCTTGAGGAATTCCACTGTCCAGTGTTCGACTTCAGGAGATGATGTGACCGAGACGAACTTCACAGCTTCGGTTGGTGAGGAACTGCTGGATAAAGAGAAGTATACGGTCCTTGATATCAGATTTGTACAGTTGTTCGGTGATTTGTATTTTCCAGATGGTGTCAAAGGCTTTTTGTAGATCGAAGAAGACGGCTAGTACATGCTGGCGACGGGAGAAGGCTTCGAAGAAGGAGCTGGAAGGGAAGGCAAGTTGTTCTTCTGTTGATCGGCCGGGTTGAAACCCTGCTTGTTGAAGAGACATTAGTTTTTCTGTGGAAAGAATGTATTGGAGCCGAACGTTGGCTGAACGTGTACACCTGCAGTGCTGTAGTCCTGTGTGGACTTCAAAATATATTATCAAGAATCAACTGAGACATCCATCTCGGTTTTTTAGGGGGCGGAGGTTGAAAAAGTTTTATTTCCAAAACACCCCCCTTAGAAAATTTCTAGATCCGCCACTGACTGATAAGGAAATTACTGAGCTGCTATTCGGTGTATTTTGACGTTTAATATTTTGAAAGTTTCTTACATTTGCCTCTATTGTTCGATGCAGTGGTGTAACTAAAGGGGGGCTGGTTGGGCCAGGCCCGTCAAAAAGATATCGGGGCCTGCTCATTTTCTGAAAGGATTATATCCTTTACAAATATATTATTACCCCCCCCCCCCCCCCGTGAGCCGCATTCAGAAAATTAATAACCTGACCCAATTCTGTGTTACTTCCTTTGCTTCAACAGCAGCTACATCAATGACATGGTTGTGTGTACCATTCATCATTGTAATTTTTTGATGAACAGTGACACACCGAGCTCTACATTTGAACTTTTGGTATTCTGAACACTTCCACCTAATTAAATTCTTTTCTTTCTCTTCACGTTCAATGTAATAAGAAAAATTTTCAACAAGTTGGCGATTTCCTCTTTTTGTTGTATTATGCTTCAACATTTTTGCCAAGAATAAAATAAACACACGTTCACGATCACTAAGCTGCCTTTCATACACCAGGCAATCGATAACTGATGTGAGATAAAAACAGATGCGATGAAAAAACCTGTCGGTGAAATAATCTCCGGTGAAATAACCGGTCGGTGAAATGTCTGCGGTGGAGTGTCCGTCGATGAAAAGACAGTCGACGAAACGTCCATACTCCTAGACCCGATCTCTTGTCTCATCAGCCAAAGTACAGTGAAATGCCGAGCTTCTTTCACTTCTGTACCAATAATTTTTAAAACCATTTCTTTATATGAAGTTCATATTGTATTGAATGATGCGTATATTTTGCATTTTCAAATAGGGAATCAATTTTCTTTTCAATCTTTCATCTTCGCCAAAAAATTGAGTAATTCCAAAAAATTCCCTTTGTTTGTATTTTTCTCAGATTCATCATGACCTCTGAGTTCTATGAAATTATCGAACCCTGAACATGTGAATACTTATTTATATGAGTTCATGTTCTGCATTTGAATACGATATATTATACTTCCTTATTACAATTTTGTGTTGTCGCTTGTCGCCCGTTTTTTATTTAGTATCGACCTATTGATTTTCGATTTATTTGAAAATTATTACACCTTTTACCTTTCGAATTTTTAGCGGGAGGGGCACGGCGGCGAACAGAAATTTTGGTGGGCTGCCGCTCCACCTCGCCTCCCCGTAGCGCCGCGCCTGAATATGTAGTCCTGAAGATGAGCGATAAAGGAACCGAACACGCATAGACTTGAATGTGGGAAGACGAGACAGTGAACATGCGGGTGTCCGTGAAAGCGAAATTTCAGCCCTTTACTTTGCCACAACTGGCTGATTCAAACGCCGGCTATAAGTCGCTATTTAGACAACGAACCCTCTCATCAACAGTAGTGAATGCGAATTTGTGTGGCGTATTCGGCGTTCGTCCGCGTTTGTTTTTCGCAATACGTACTCGTTTCGAATTCGAATTCCTCGTGACACGCGATGTTCCGATACACGTATAATTTAACACCGCGATTTGTTCGGTTCGTTTTTTGAAATTATTTTCATCGTCTGCGGGTTTTTTCGTACCCTTTATCATTCTTGTGTAATTTTAAAGTGTTTGCGATCCTGTTCTCTTTGCATTTCTTATTTTTGTGTGTACGCGTGATAATTGAATCAGTTCGTATTTCGGGTTGGTAAAACGAAAAAGTTTCGATTGGTTTCGCGATTACGTTAACATGTTCGGATCGTGTTGTGTATTTCTGTGTGGTAACCTGAGCGGAGTATTCTGAGACGAGGTAGGTGCTTGTACTAAGAATAACTCGCGTAGATATGTGCTTACTTTTGTAATAGTGTGTTACTTTTCCATTTGTTGGGAATGTGGAAGACGATCTGTACCAGATTTTCAAAAACCCTGGATAAGGTGAATCATACAATTTTAATCTGTAAACTGATTGGTTGGGATTCTTGGAAACCTTGGTGCGACTGTTCGAGTTATCATATCTTTTGATGGATGTCGGTAAATACGTTTCATATAGGTTCATACAGATGAGCTGAATCAAAAATATTTGTGTATGTTCAGTGTACTTCAAGGAGCAAATCTAGGTCCTTTTTTATTTCTTTCGTTCATAAACCAAGTGGACAATTTAAAACATGCTCGGATTCTTTACGGCAAATGATTTGAAGTGTTTCTGTTAATGACGCTCACCTTCTCCAGTCTGATTTAGATGCGTTCACTAAATGGAAACGTGAATAAATGTCTTACTATCACATATGTAGGTAGGTACCAGAGTTGGACATTTTTACGTATTTGAATGAATGAATAACGAATAATTTATTCCTTGTTGGTATTGGTAATGTCAAATTGTAATCGAGTTATTCATTAATCGTTCTTCTATAATCATCAAGTGTTGGGCATTATAGTCCATTTCACTGGAATAAATAAAAAATGAGTATGCATTCGTCATTATCCAACTTGTTAGTTATAATGGATAGAGGAGATCATGCGGTGGTTATCTCATTCAATAGTTAGTGGTCATCACACACCCCATTGGCACTGTAGGGTTTTTCCACGTTGCGCGTTACCTGACCTGCCTTTGCTGCCTAGCTACCCGTGCTGCACAAGATAACGCTGTGCATTCCTGCATGCATAAACTTGCGCTCGACTTTGGTTATAAAGGTTAGGTTACACTGTTACAGTCATTCTTTCGATATCGAATTGTTTTTCTATTTCATCCGTGTCGTATTGTATTGTGTAGTTCCTTTATAGAGTCTTCTGCCAACAGTAACCAAATGTTTCGAGTTCGCCGCAGGTTCAACAGTTCTGATCAAAGAACCATCTTCATCTTTTAAGTACAATTGATGACTACTGGGGATGGGATTTATATGTAAACTCAACAGAAAGAAGCGGTCTGCTTGGTATTCACAAATTCATACCTAATGATTCTTATCTTTAATAATTATACTGAATAACGATTAACAAATAACGAATAGGTAACTTCAGTACAGATATTCACTGTTCCCAACTTCGAATGATGAATTAGGTACATAATTATTCCTTATTTGAATGTGAATAATGAATGAATTATTCATTATTTTATTCATTCTAGTGAATAATGCCCATCTCTGACTGCATGTATCATGAGTATGACTAATGAATAATGCGACAATTTGTAAATATTAACTGACGAATAATGACTTTTTTTCTTTATATGTAATTATTATGCGAATAACATATTATTCAAATAATAGAGAACTTGTGACAAAATACTCAATAGTGGTTGTATTTTCAAGGATCCTGGAGTGATAATTGACTCAAAATTAATATATTTATCAATCATACTGACAAAACAGTTAATAAAGCCAGAAGCCTGTTTGGTTTCTCATTAGAACTACAACCAAATCATACAAGTATTATTTTCTTGTCAGATCCAATCTAGAGTTTGATTTTGTAATTTGGAGTCCCACATTGATTGATGCGATTGAAGCCACAGAATGGATACAGATACGAGTCTTGAAACACCTATTATACACAATTTGGATACTAGGGAGATTCAGTTAGTTACTTATGGTGAACTCCTACCAGGATATGAAACTAAAAGTCGTAATTTTTTCTTGACAGAATTAGAATTCACATAACAAGCCTTAATCCAATCAGCACTAGGCCCCCCAATCTAGATCTATCGAATACCCACCGAATATACTTTATGAATTTGCTTTTTGAAATTACCCTTCATATGCAGGAATCAAAGATGTCCAAGTATTCAGGTTTTTCGGACGTAGTACTACACAAATATTCATAATACGATTAAGGTGAATTTAAAAAGTAATTAGTTCTCGAATAAACAGGGTCGAACAAATATTTACTACGGCTATTAAAGGTTTCTGGGGGGAGGGGTCCTGGTAGTGGAGTTTTACCAGACCGTTCCATTTCTTTTCTTCTCTCATTTTTTGTATCTTTTTCAAGTTTTGTCCTTTTTTTCTGTTTTATTTATTATTTATTTGAATTATTATTGTAATCATTATTAAGTATGGTATATCTGAAAACCGCATTCTCTGACTACTGTTTCTAGCCATGTCAGGTTGTAGTGCCGAGGATTCAAATTTTAATTCATAAATATAATGACACACTGAGGACTGGCTTGAGGGGAGGCTCCACGAACACTTGTCGGTTAGCTAATATGGAAAATAACTTGCTATTTTCACGCATGTCTTGTTAATATGGAAAAATAAGGAATTGTTCACAGGTTTCTAAAGTAACTGTCTTTGCAAAACTATGGCTACGTAATAAATACCATAGTGACTATTTTGTAGAGTGACAAGTTAGTGTGGAAAACGACTGGCTGTAATATGGAAAACCGTAAAAATACACCAAATTTGTCCGAAAAGTAACTCGTTATGCACCCAGTCACCTGGCTAAGTAGCTGAGACATGGTAGTCACTTTGGAGAAATCACCATAGAGTCACGACCAAAAATGTTGAAAAATTCTCCCCCAAAAAAAACAACCTAGAACAGGATTGAAGATTGAAATTGATTAGGTAACAATAGTCTTCCTCCAGCTCGGATACAAAAATTCAACAAAATTTACGGAAAATTTTCACCTTGAGAAAATAATCAAAGAATATGACAAAAATGTTCAAAACGACTCGAAATTCAAAAATTTGACAAAATTGTTGAACAAACAAGTGAATACTTGCTAACAATCCGTATGTGAAAATTTAGAAAGATTCATAAAAAGTTCAGCATTGTGAAAAGAAATGACCTCAGAGTTGGAGAAAAAAATTTCAAAAATATCCTGAAAATTTGAAGAATTGGATAATATTGCAAATTGAAATTTGATGTCAAGAGTCTTCAATTAACTCGACGCTTTCTTTTGTCGTAAAATGTCGAAAAAATACCCTTCCTCACCATCAAACCAAGAGTAATCTCAACATTCGAAAAATTAGAAAAGCTTGAAGATGGAATCTAGTTTTAAATCAGGAGTATTCAATCAGTTCGGAAAAGAAATTTCAGTCGTGTTCGTGAACGTTTGTAGTTTCCTGTGGATAAATGTTTAAGAGAATTTCCAAAAATTCAAAAATTTTGACAAAACTGAAAATTGAACTCAGCGCGATTTGAAGAGACTTAGAACATTAATAATTCAGGTATATTTATAAAGAATATTATGATCTTTTTGAAAACAATCAGAGAGATAAACATTCTAAGAAAAACCTCAAAATCAGACAAAGTTGAAAATTAAACGCAAGGCGACGTTTTTCTAGCAACTTATATGTGAGAAAATTATCAATATTTATAAAAAGTTGTAGTTACGTTTTGGAAAACTAATCAAAAATTTCATAATTTGACAAAATTCAACAGAATTGACAACTGAACTTTCAAATTCGAAAAATTCTTCAATCGTTGAAGGATCTGTTAGGAAATTTTCTGATGATTCTACAAGTCAACTCAATTCTTCTTGCTCACATTCAATTTTTTCCAATAGTAATTTCATGAGTGAGAAATGAAGTAGGTAACATATGTGCTCTCGTTGCGCGGGAATATGCATGACCATGAAGCATGATTTCTACTGAATTAGGGGCGCGTAAATGAGAGACACTACAGCTTTGAACGGTGATTGTAGGCTAAGGATTAGACCTAGGCTAACATGTGATACATGCGTTTTGTAGAAAATTTTATGAAGCATCTTTTTTGTCTGAAACGTTTTTTTCTAGAGCTCCAACTGTCTTGAAATATAAGCCAAAAACTGAAAGTGGGGGCTTTAACGTGCCACAGAAAATTTTTCGCAGTATTTGGGGGTGGGGCTTTTCAGGAGGTTGTTTCGGGTACCTATAGTGCTACATTTTCCAACAAAGTCCCGCTTGTTACCTCCAAAGGTTTTTTGAAATGTCTATAGGGCCTAGTCTGTATGAAAAAACAAGAAAGTAGCATGAATATTTTCATTTTCTGAAACTGGTAGACACCGTGGAGTCCAGTTCAGAACGGCATTTCCAAGTAACTATAATTTCTTATATTCTGGAGTTACGAAGCGATTTCTCGCGAAATGTTAGTACACCTCTGTTTTCTGCTTCGAAGCCAGATCGCCACGATAAGCAAATTAAGGGAGGCTCGGTCGTACAATTGTCGTAAATTCTCTCCATTTGCTAATTTACCCCGGCGAAAGGGCAGTAGCGAATCCCTCAAGGAACACGAACTAGTAATCAAAATAATTCATCCGGCTAACTGCAAATGACGAACGGGTACGATCGTCGATAAATTTCGGAGCACTGAATGAGCGAACCGAGCAAAAGTTTAATGACAGTGTTGTGTTCGCAATTGCACCTGACACGAAAGGTGTTGTAAATAACTGCAGTGCACAACTTGCTTATTTACCCTACTCGCTGTGTAGATAAATAATGAACAAAAAAGATTTCTTTTTCTAATGTCGAATTCTTCTTCCACGATACATTAAAACTGCGCCAAAATTTGGCATATTTGTTTCGACAGCGACGAAGTACAACAGCAGAAAAAAAAATGTACTCGCTAAACGACGCACAGCGTCGACTCTAATTTCGGGAAAGTTAATGCGGATTAAAACTTCTTGCAGTTTGAAAAAGGAGTTTGCATTTCATTCTTGGGGACTCTCTAACGAGTAATTATTCGGAAGCCATTTTGCGTATAGTCTGCTGCAAGCGATGTTAAAATTTTCTTAAACTTTTCAGAGAGAGATAGAGAGCGAGAGTGAAAGAGAAAAATAAACTAAGGAGAAAAAAAAAGGAAGAAAACTCGTCGTACAACCAGCCAGGAGAAGTTCTATTTTGGAACAGTTGAATTCGGTTGTATGTTCGTATAGTTTGACTTCACTGCATACTATTTTCAAAATGCTTAACCCTTTCGGGGTTGGGATAGAGGCGTGGAACGGAAGCAGTTATGGGAAAATTTTGCGAATTAACTGACCGCTAACTTCGCCAAGTCGACGGTGACGTTAGCTTATAATTAACGGTAATTAGGAGTCTGGTTTCAACCAATCGTCATCGGTGGTTTTATTGAATCGTTGAAGTTGGCTGTTATGTGTAGACAGGGTGGTGCGTATTGTGGAAGCCGCAAGTATTGGCTTAGTGGGAGTAGGGAATGAGCAAGTAAGTTGATATTGAATCTGTTGACTATGCTCAGTTTCAACACTTACTCCCTCGAAAACATTTAGCAGAAATATTGAAATCTATTGTAAAGCTACAATCTCCGTTTGTTGTGAAACTGCCGTTTCAGAACAAATTTTTTCGTATTTCTGGCAGGTGGAAGCCTGAAACGTTTCTCGTCAGCTAGTTGTCTCCAAAAACTAGAAATACAATCATTGTTTGAAAACTGTGGGTACCTCATCCTCATGTTTCAAGAAAATGCCAACAACCTTTAGTTTTTTAATCAACAGCTAATCTCTTGATTTCTAACCCTGCGGAAGAGCAAGATCATGAATCCAGTGATCTAAGATCGTCAGTACCGGATTTAAGGTTTTTGGACCCTGGGACCTAAGTGTGGTGACGCCTCCAAACTAACTCGAACATCAGGGCTTAATGATAATTTTTGAGGATTTTTAATTTTCCAGCGGGGGAGGGGGTTATGTGTTTTCATAATCGACATTTCCGATTGGCGATCGGCAAATAACACTACTGAACAACTATTTTGCACAATGCATTTCGACAGGTGATTCTGAGGTACTTTTTAACGCTGAACACGATACTGCGACCCATTTTTCTCTATCACGTCACAATTCGGAGTTCTGAACAACTGAAATTCGTTTCCATTTTGTTTTTGCATTGGAATAAGCGGTACCACTGACTGATATTATCAGTATTATCAGACCACAATAACAGAAAACAAACAGACGAAATACACACCACTACACACGACCGCAACACACAACAACACGAATCAGTATGTCCACATTCAGTTCCTAAACCTCTTTTTGAACACATTTAGTTGAATTTTTTATAGTTTTTGATCAGAAAAACTAGACGTGATAAGAGAAAAACGGCCGACGGCACTGTATTCAGCGTTGAAAAGTACTCAAGAATCACCTCCTTAAATGCGTTGTGCAAACAAAAAATTTCATTTTGTTCAGTAGTGTAATTGGTGTCTTTATTTCTATTAATTTTGTTATTCATTCGGTGGTGGGACGCTGGAACTCGAGTCCTGTGGATACACATCGAAGTACGGGCCTGCAGATCATCATGATTGCGGTTCATTCCAAAAGTTGAAAAATGTCACAAAATATCATCCTCTTAAGGAAAAAACATCTTGAACGTGAAAGAGATTATGATCTTGTTTTTTATCATGATTTTGTTCGATCTTCATGATTTTCATGATTATAAATCATTTTAGGAAAATAAAGATGACGATAATTCATATCACAAGTGTAGTGACCTCTTTTACTGACCCTACATCCTACATAATGATCAGTCTGATATTTCTGACTGAAAGATATGATCTTGCTCAGGCCTGATCATCAGTGAAGCAATATTGTTACATAATTTAATAGGGAGGGGGAGGGGAGGTCTTGTTTCTTTCTCGGTAAGAGAATGTCTGCTCTGCTCCTTCATAGAAGGAGCTAGAAGACAACACCAATTTTCGAATTTTCTGTGAAAAAGTTTCGAGCAAACTATCGAAGGGGCTTATTGGATCACTGATTTCGAAAATCCATTAAATGTTTATCTGACCTCGGTTTTCGCTTTGGAATTGAAATTTGACCTTGAAACGGGTAAAATATATATGACTCGAAAAACAGAAAGAATACCTGAAAATTCAGAGGTTTTCTGAATCGCGGAATCCGAATATATTCTGTTAAATTTTTGCTTTTATCCCAGGTTTGGTTTTGAACTCGAAATTCAGCCTCACCCAATAACCAAAATTGACTTGACTAAAAAACTTGGAAAAAAACATCAAATCGGTTTCCGGTTTCAACTATCACATTAGATTTTTTGTTCGGCAATTTGAGTTCTAAAATCAAAACTATGAGTTACATAAATTTGACTTGATTCAAAACACTGAATGTTGTATCGAAATATACATAGGTGAATTTTCGGGTTACTGATTCAAAATGTGCGGTGTAGCATTTCAAATTTAACTCGAATTCCCCCCCCCCCCTAAAATCAAAAATACTTTGTAGGGAGGAGAGCTACACATTCGAATCGACTGAGGAAATCGAATATTGAAATAAAGGTTTTGTTGGTCACCAATTCTGGCTGTCGGTCTCATAATCCAATTTTCGCCTAATGAAATACTGCCAGGTTTTATCTTATGCATTAATTGTGCAGCAAAGACGAGAGAAATATGATTTTTTCAATTCGGATATGTACTCCACTTGACGTCAGAGGCTGGAAAATCTTGAAGAGTCTCAAAGAATATTAAACAGGTTTGGATGAGTTCTGAATGTTTTTGAACGAGTATGGAAGTTACCAGAAACTTCAGTTAGGCATAGAATTGTCTGAGAAAGTCTGTATCAAACCGTAATTCATTGTCGCAAATAGAAAAAATTCTCTGAAAGCCTCACTACCCCAGAAAATTGAAAAATTATAGGTGTAAAAAAATTTAAACATCGTTTTGATACTTGTCAGCCCCCTCCCCCCAGATTGGCTCTTTGAGTTTATGCCTTGATTAATCTTAAAGGATATCAGAAGCTTCAGTTAGGCAGAGAATTGTCTGAGAAAGTCTTTATAAACCCGTAATTCATAGGCGCAAATAAAAGGGGCTTGAGAGCGGGGGCTTAGCTCCCAAAATTATCTGAAAGCCTCCCTACCCCAGAAAATTGCAAAATTATACGAGTGAAAGAATTTTCAACATTGTTTTTATACTTGTCAGCCCCTTATTCTCTCCCCCCCCCCGATCGGTTATTTGCGTTTATACCTTGATCAGTCTTTTAAAAAGGCAGGAAGACTTACGAAGATACTTGTGAATATGTATTGGAATTAGAGAAGTTTTGAAGAGTCTTAACGAAGTCGTAAATTGTCTTGAATATAACTTTGAAGAAATCTCAGTGGGACTCGAGACGTCTTAAGCCCATCTGACTAAATCTGAAATAAATTCGAATGAATCTGGAAGAGTTGTAAATAGGCCTAAAATAGGTAAAATACTAGTCTGGAATAGCCTTGCAGAAAGCCTGAAACGTGTTTGGAAAAGACTTAGTGAGTCTTAATCTGTTTAGAGCCGGAGCGATATCTCGGCGGGAAGGGTTTCTAAACATCTGTATAATTAGTCTAAAAGATCAGTGAGTCTTAATCTCTTTAGAGTCTGAGCGATATCCCGCCGGGAAGGGTCTCCAAACCTCTGTATAATTAGTCTAAAAGATCCTTAAACAGGTAAAGCCTTGGAAAAATATTGAAGGTTTCTAAAATTCAGTCATTTTAGAGGTATCTTGAACAGGTAACAGTCTTAGCCAAATATCTTCAAAGAAAAATGTTGATACCTCAAAGGCCATCTGTGAAGGACGGGGTGGGACCCGGGTTCAAGAAAGGGAACATGGCTACAAGTATCATATTTACAGGAGATTTTAGCGAACAAGAAATAATTTTGAGATTTTGTCATTTATGCCAACAATAAGTCCGAATAAGTTTTACTAGTCTTACCATTATCTTAATGAGTTTCAAGGATTATTCACATAGCCTTGAATTGTTTATAGGTCTCAACAGAGTCTTGATTCTGTTTAAACCATGAGGCTGAACAACAGTGGCGGGTAAAAAAAAATGCTTTATGGGAGGAAGGCGAGATTTGAAGTTTTCAAACCAAATGATGACCAATGTAAGACGAAAAAACTATCGGCTTATTTTTTATCGATTATGAGTAGAAATGAGCCGATCCAGGCTAGTTTGGCAGAAAATTGGCCGAGCACAGCCATTTATAAATACTTTTTGCAACTGTTTCAATCTTATTCAAATAGCGGGGTCATGGCCTTTTGCTCTCCTCAAATTTGTCACTGTTCAACAGAGTCTTAACTGGACTTGAACGAATCATTATTTAGTCTCCAGAAGTTTTTAGAGAACTAAACAATATCTTCACGAGTTTCCGCAAGGTCTCAGCGAGCCTTCCGAGTCTTTAACAGAGTAAAAGTCTTGACACACTTTTGATGAGTCTTCACGAATAGTTACTTACGTGAACAGAAACTTCATTCATTCATTTGTGTGAAGTGGCGCTGTATGCGCCGAGTGCTCAGACTTTGTGGTCTGTTACACTATTCCTCAGGTTGCTGTTAAGGATCAGCTCAGTAGCCTCACTTTTATAGCTAAAGTGAGAATTTTACTGAGCGCTATCCCTTTGACTTCACTGGGTGCTAGATACTCTAGTCCCAGTACTTTGCGTCTTGTCTCGGCTATTGCTGGCCATAAACATATGATATGGATCGAGGTTTCTTTCTCTTCTCCAGAGTACCTAGAGGAGCCGCATTTCACCACTCCTTTTTATACCACATGTGTTTTGTGGCTCCATGACCAGTTAGTAGTCTGACCATGAACCTTGCATGTTTCCTGCCAAGTCCTAATGGGAATTTGGTATACTTACTGGGGACCTCTCACGTCAGTGTTTTGCTGACTTTCATGCCACTGGCCAACCGCCAGTGCATTTTCATCTGCTTAGTGCTTACTTATCCAAGCCTTTACTTTGGATTTTATAAAGCCTCGAACCTAGCCAAAATCTTCATGAAAATCTTGAAAGAGCGCATCTACAATATACTAGAGTTTCAATAACTTATTGAACAAGGCGGCTTTAGAAAAAATTTTTCCACAATCGATCACATCCAATCGCTGAACCAGATTATTGAAAAAGCAAAGGAATACAAAATAGAGACGTGGCTGATGTTTATAGACTTCAATAAGGCGTTTGATTCTCTCTATCATGATAAGCTATGGCAGTCCCTGGCAAAACAGGGAGTTCCTTACAAAATCATTGAAATTTTCAGCTACTCATATGGTTGCTCCAAAGCCTATGTGAGGACGGACACAAAGGGTACACATTTTCCGGTCCTAAGGGGTGTAAAACAAGGGGCTCCTTTGTCCCCGAACCTCTTCAACAGCGTATTAGAGCAAATTTGTAGAACTTTAGATTGGGAGAGAAAAGGGATTAAAGTTCAGGGTCGCTGGCTAAATCATCTAAGGTTTGCAGACGACACTGTAATTATTGCTAAGGATTTTGAGGAAATGGAAAAAATGACGAAAGAACTAAAGGATACAAGCCAAGAGTTTGGACTTTATCAAAAACAGAATTTATGTCAAACAAAGCAGGGGAGAAGGAACTATGGCTAGAAAGGGGAAAATTAACAGAGTAGGGGAATACAAATACCTAGGACAAACCATTTCATTTAACAATAACATGGGCCAAATCATTAGTGCAAGAATATCGAATGGCTGGAAATTCTTCTGGGCACAAAAACATATTCTAAAAAGTAAAGTGAAAATTATGCTCAAAACAAAAATTTTGGAAAGTTGTGTAGTCCCCACCCTGACATACGGATGTCAGACACGGTCACTAACAAGAAAACAAACTGAACGTCTGGAAAAAACATATAATTCAATGCTAAGGAGTATGCTGGGGATCAGGTTGGAGGATACCTAGGGTGAAAATGAGTTCCATCAGGAAATACTGATATGCGGGGCACATGATAAGAGGAGAACCGACAAAATGGAACTCTGTTTGCACTCTGTGGATCCCCTTGGACAGAGAAAGGAATCCAGGACGATCAGCTCTACCCGATGGGTAGATGAATTTCTAAAAACCTTAGGCTCTCGTTGGGGAACAATTGCTTCTTCTTTCGTGCCTTGACCGGTCCGATCTTAGGCATCATCCAATGGCAGCGTGGACAATCTCTCTGAACGCTTCCCGGTCGCCAGTAGAGTGGAAAAGAGTTTCGACGTCGCAGCAACCTGTCCATTTTCGAATGTTACGCAGCCATGAAAGGCACTTCCGTCCAATTCTTCGTTTTCCCTCCACTTTTTCCATCATTATGGTTCGAAGCTGTTCATATTTTGGTCCAGGCATCATGTGACCGAAATATTCTATCTTTCTTCTTTTAATTATGGTCAGTATTTCGCGCTCCTTTCTGACCGCTTCTAAGATCTCGTAATTTATCTTCTTCGCTGTCCACGGAACTTTCAGCATCCAACGGTAGCACCACATCTCGAATGCTTCCAATTTGTTCATCGTCCCAGTCTTCAGCGTCCAAGTCTAGCAACCATACAACAACACAGACCATACGTAGCACTTCAGGACCCTGATTCGGGTGTCGAGTGACAAGTCTTTCGTTGTCAACGACTTCCTCATCTTGACGAAGGCCGCTCTTGCTTGCTCGATTCTGCAGCGAATCTCCTCGTCGGGGTCACCTTTTTCGTTGATCCATGCTCCTAAGTATTTATACTTTCTGACTTGCTCTAATCGACCATTCGTCAGAGGAGTCTCCAGCTCTCCACTTCATCTAATTCCTCGCCTGAAACTACCATGACTTTCGTCTTCTTCACGTTAATTGTGATGCCGTATTCTCCACAAGCTTCTTCAGTGGCCCGTGTAAGTGTAAGTGCTATCAGGTCTTCTTCATTTTCCGCCAGCAGAACAGTGTCATCCGCATACCTGATGTTATTTATTGTTTCGCCACCAATTTTTACACCTTCTCCGCGGTTTTCGAGCACTTCGTTGAAGGCCTGTTCTGCGTAGATCGGGGACAGTATGCAGCCCTGTCTTACACCTCGTTCGATCTTCATAGGTTCAGTCTGTCTGTTGTTTCCGAGCATTATTGTAGCATTCTGTTGAAGGTAAAGATTCGATATTATTCGCCTGTCCGCTGGATCCAATCCAATTCTATCGAGTATTTCAAACAGTTTGTTTTGAAGCACTTTATCAGGGAAAGGAAAATACGGAAAAAGGTGACAGAAGCCTTTGCCCCACAGTGGTCAGAGTAGGCAGCGACCCACTTACCAAGAGACGCAAATCAAGGCTGTAAATAAAAGGTAAATAAAATGAAAAATGCTACTGGAAGACACGGCCTGTGTGTTTGCAGTTCCTTTTTTATGCCCTCCTGCACTAGCTTGCCAGCGATCATGTTTCCTTTTATGCCGTAGTGTCCCGATATCTTTAGTATGGTGACACGGTTTTCTGTAGCAAGGGTGTATGATTTGTTAACACTCTCCGCCACCACTAGGGATGTAGTTTGGTGTGACGATAGTGCCTGAAAAGCCGATTGACTGTCTGTACATATATAGATCTGCTGATTAACAAGGCCCTTCTGCTGGCTTCTATCAATGGCCACCGTGATCGCCATTACCTGTTCTTGGAGAATAGTGACGCCTTCGCCCAGTGGCATTGAATAGTTGTCAGCGTCTTTTGCATTCGTGATTCCGATTCTTACACCTTGGTCATTCTTAGAGTCATCTGCAAACCACACATTTTCCTGTTTTCCTAGAATGCTTGGCCACCTCTTTTCCAAGCCTCCGGTTTGGATATCAGCACACGGTACGGCTTGTCAAAGAAGCGTTCCATCGCGATTCTGTCCTTCGGCATCCCAAAGCATTTGTCCATCGTCCGCGCCATCTCCGAATAGAAACTTAAGGAGTGCACTCATGCCAACAGATTTTGAAATTAATGGTCGTGAGGAGTCTTCAACGGTCTTAATCGGGTCCTCATGAAATCTGAACGAGTTTGGAAATGACCTCGATGACTGCTAGCGTGTTTTGATGAGTCTTGATGTCTGGATGCGGTTTAGATGAGTCTTAACGAGTCCTCAAAGGATCTTAACGAACTGTAAAATGGTTTCAAAACATCTTAGCAGGGTATAACGAGTCATGACGAATCGTAGCATAGTCTTGATGAGACTTGATGAGTTCTTACAGAACAGTACTGATCTTCATATGTTGAAAGAGGCTTAAATTGACTTACAATGGTGTCTCAAGTGGATGGCGAAATAATTGACGTTTTAACGTTTTACAACGTAAGGCTATAAATGTATAGATATCAGCCCCCTCCCTTACTCTGAGACTTTCCTACCGATAGTCTCCATCACAGCTTTGCTACAATATTCCAAGTACTTTGCCATGAACGAACTGGGTGAAGGAGTTTTTCAGTGCCTGAGGCTCTATTCACCTGAAAAAGTATAAAGCCTTTGTATTCTTTTGAAATTCAAATCGGTCCCCGAGCAGGAAGGAGTATCACAAATCCCAATCATCATATTTATCGCCCACGTATCTGATATCTGATTTCGTGAATGCGTATAATCGGATTATTGGATCGTATCTCAGTGCTCGACTTTTTCTCCTTCGAATACAGTTTTAGTAAATTACAAGAGCGAAGAGAAAAAAATCTGTCGCCATTTTACCGCAAATAAAAAAAAAAAAGAGCGAAAACAGGAAAAAAGAATTCTTTTGTAATCGTCGATGAAATTTGCAAAATAAATACAACCGAATGTAAAAATCTACGCTGTTAGGGAAGGAACTAGAGAAGCAGAATGAATAAAAATAAATAAAAGAAGGGAGTGAATCCATAAACTATTTTTTATGGCTTTTGATACCACTATTATATTTTTTTTTTTTGGTATTTTTACTTGGATATATATTTTTTGACGATAACCGGATCATAACTTTGGGCGAAGAAAAAAAAAACCATTTTAATATTTGATGTAAAAGCCAGCGTGGCCATTTTATTGACATAAAAACAGCCAATAACCATTTGCCGTATGTGATAATTTAGAGAGCCTTATTTCGCCTGACCTTATTTCTTTTCTTTTCCCTCTCTATTTTATTTTCTCTCGCAAATGCATAAATATTGAAGAAGAAAAAAAAGAACCCTTCGCGAAGGATTTTCTCGATGTAAGCGCGATTTTCGTGTTCGTCGAAAACCGCGCCGCGTTGAAGGAGGAGCGAAGATGTAATTATTCAAATTTATGTGATGCGGCGCAGTTAACACTATGTTAATAGACACGCCACTCGACGGTGCGCCTCTGGAACGGCCATAAAAAATTTATTTAGTCTCGAATGTTTTGGCAAGCTAATATCGTATCAAGATAATGTCGATCCTGTACCTCATCGTGTTCTTCTAATTCGAGAGAACGAAAATTTATATCAGTCGCATGCAGGCTTTCGAACGGCCCCCACCCCTTCATGTATCTGGAGCGCGGCTATATTGACTGCATAACTCCAGTTTTCGCTCATCAGACTCCATCAGCTGCCAAACAGCATCCTAGACTGGTGTGATTTATTGGAGTATTTGCATTTCTGTGGCATCCGATTGTACAGAGTGACACTGTTGAAAAGCCACCTCGTTTTATTGTCTCATTTATAATGTTCGTTGTTATGTCCGTAATTTATCAGTATTTTATCCTCCTCTTCGTAATTATTGCTATTAAGTTGTCTGGCGAATGATCTAAAATGTTAGATGCTGGGGATACACGTTGTTGTGAAGAAGACAATTGTAAGGCAATTAAAAAGTACCTAATGAGACAGTGATGTAGTGAACTTTTGAATGCCCGGGTGACAAGCGACAGTTTGAATATATGCATCATGCCAACAGTGTCAGTTGAAGGGCAAATGTGATCCTGGCTCCCGGCATGACCTTCTTTTTCTGATTTACTCTCAACCCGAGCCCTGGAAACCGCCCTTTCGAGCATTACCTCAGATACATCAGGGACGCTGTTAAGGCTATCTTAGCCCTCTTGCCTTCTGGCCGGAAAACCGGCCTAGGTCGAAATCTGGCGAGTTACTACGTGGGCTCGAACTCAGGACCTCCGGATTCCGAGACCAGCGCGCTATCCATTCGGCCGACCCGACCCGACCCCTCACGGCAGGACCTTGATCAAGGTCATGTAAATTGTCCAGCTCTACATCACCTGATTGATTCTTTATGTTTGAAGATACATTGTGTGTCGATTGGTTAATTTTTGAAGTTAATAACCTACCTGCGCTAATTTGCAAATTTTGACTTACAATGTGACCTCGATCTAGGTCATGTAAATTCTATGACCGAAGCTAGCGCTGTGTCATAATATGATTCATTCAATAATGTTTGATGATGAATAGCGGGTTAGTAGTTTGAATTTCAGGACTAGTCAGTGGCCTTCCTCGGACAGTTCGCATTTTTTTAATTCATCACATGACTTTAGTCACGGTCACTTAAAAAGTTGATTGATCTTGCAGAGCCAGCTTCCCATTGTATGATTAGTTTATTAATGTTTGATGATGAATTTCGTGTTAATTGGTTGATTTTTGAGGTTAATCAGTAACCTGTCTGTGGCTGTTTACAGATTTCGTCTCACTGTATGACCTTGATTAGGTCATGCCGAGTTCTTTAACCTGAACCAGTGCTCTGTCATATGATTGATTCAGTAATGTTTGATGATGAATAGTATGTTTAGAAATTATACTTCAGGACTAGTTGGCGACTGTTCTCGGCCAGTTTGCAGCTTTTAACTTGTCAAACGACCTTAACTAAGGTCACATAAAAGTTCATTGACCTCTCAGAGCCAACTTTTTATTGGATGTTTAGTTTATTGATGTTTGATGATGACTTGTGTGTTGATTGATTCATTTTCTAGACTAGTCAATAACGTTTTCCTATGATGGTTCGCAGTTTTTGGCTCACTGTTCAATCTTGATCAAGATCACAGAAAAAGTTCATTAACCTTTATGAGCCAGCTTTTCGCCATAAGCTTAGTTCATTCATACTTAATTATGATTTGAGTGTCATTTGGTTGATTCTCCAGACTAAATAATAATTAATAACCTTATAACCTTATAACCTTCTCATGGCTGTTTGTAGTTTGACTTACCACATGACCTTGGAGAATGCCACAAAGAAGTTCATTGACCATTCTGAGCCAGTGGTGTGATGGGACGTATGGCGATGCATGCATGCCAAAGTGGCCCCCGAGACACCGCATCCCGGCCACGGAAACTACCCTTTAGAATATCACATCAGTGGCCGGAGGGGCGCTTTGAGGTCGGCCCGAGCTCCCATTTCGCTGTTCCACTTCCGGTGTGCGCTGTCCTGCGAGGGCCAGCATGGAGTCTCCTACTGACTGAAGTTAGCGCTTCCAGCACTAACCTGTAGTTTGGATTCCCCACAGCCGGACGCGCTTCCTGTTCACTTATCCCGCACCTCCTCATCTTGATACTTGTGGCGACGCAGGAAGGTGGTGATGGTGGGTGAGTCCTGCCGGGGGGTCCGCAGCAGCTACAGCAGCTCTTTTAGGATGGTATAGAGTTGTTCAGTTTGATAGTGTGGGCGAAGCTTTGTCCGTCGGCTCATTAATTTTTAATAATTAATTGTTTTGTGGAAATTTGAAGGCTTAGAATCACCGCTTAAACTTTGTCAAGGTCATGCGAAAAGTTTTCTGATCTTTCTGAGCTAGCTTTGTGTCATATGATTGATGCATTAATGTTTGATGATGAATTGTTCATTAATTGATTGATTTTCTAGACTAGTGAATTTCCTTCCTGTGGCAGTTTACAGTTTATGACTCCCTGTATGACTTTGGTCAAGCTAATACGAAAAGTTTATTTTTTCTGAACCAGCGCTCCATCATAAGCTTGGTTTATTAATATTTGATTACGATTATGTTGATTTTCCAAACTCGTCCTTTCCTGTGGTGGTTTGCATTTTTGACTAACCACATCATTTTGGTGAAAGTCACGTAGAAAATGATTGATCTGTTTAGTCCAGTTCCCCGATATGTGATTGGTTTATTAATATTTAATCATGGATTGTGTGTTGTAGTTGGTTATTTTCTAGATTACCCAGTGACCTTTCTGGAGTAGATTGCATTATTTGACTTACTATATGACCTTGATTAAGGTTACACTGAAAGTCCATTGACCTTTCTAAGACAGCTCTCTGTCATATGATTGGTTCATGAATGTTTGATAATGAGTTTTGTGTTGCGGTCTGCTGATCAGTCAATGACCTGTCTGTGACATTTCCTGAAGGTATGTTGTAAGAGTTCATTTACCCTCAGTGGCTTAGCTTCTCCAGGAAATTGATTTTTAATCAAACTAAGGGTAAATTAACTGTATTGTAACTGAACTTGGGTTTCTTGATTCCTGTAATTTGTACCTAATCAATAACTTTTTTTGTTTGTCTTGGACTTTCAATTTGAAAATACTCTGCCTGCGCTTTATCCGAATTTAGACGCAATATTGTAGCTGCTCTATGCGGACTTCTTTCTAAACTGGTAGTGGTGGTGGGAGGAGGTTCCTGTACAATCTTTCTATGTCACATCGTAATTTAACTGCAGCATATTCGGGTTTCTCTGTAAGCCAGGATGGAGTCTCTCTCTCTCTCCTCCCCCACCCCAGTGTTTCTAGAATTGATACGATACAGTCAGGAATCCGACATAGAATAACTTTGCCGTGAATATGGAGTGTGTAAAATCAGGCCTAAAGAGGAGGGTGAGAAAATGGGAGATTTTCCCTTGGGCCCAGACTATTTTGGAGTGAGGTCTGGTTGGCCGAGTGGATAGCGCGTTGGTCTTAGAATCCGGGGGTCCCGGGTTCGAACCCACATAGCGACTCGCCAGAATTTTCGACCTAGGCCGGTTTTTCGACCAGAAGGGAAGAGGGCTAAAACAGCCCTAAGAGCCTCCCCGACGTCTTTGAAGTAATGCTCGAACGGGCGGATTCCAGGACTCGGGTGGAGAGCAAATTAGAAAAAGAGACTATTTTGGAGTGCGCATTTTCTATCGTCTGATTTTTTTTTTACATTACGTGATCTTCTTTTTTCCTTTTTTTTTGTTGGGGGGGGGGGGTCTTTTGAGAGCAAAAGTGTGATGGTGTGATGTCCGAGGAGGGCCGGAGAATAATAATTAGGCAACCTTTCTTCTATTTATTTATTTTTGATGTTTTCCTCCCAGGTTCAAACTTTCTCGACAGATCGATACAATATACAAATATTTCGGACACTCAACCCTCTGTGGAGCAAGTGAAATTACTCAGAAGGGGTGAAGTTTAAATATGTTGGTGTGCACTGCTCTATAATAATACTATCTTTCCTTCTTTCTGAAAACATCCAACCAAAACAAAATCCCATTTTCAAGGTGTAATTTGCCCTCTTAACTCCAGTTGGTGTAAGTACGTATACAGGATGTTCCAGCTTAATATGCCAAGCTGGTGGGATGTGATGATATTCGGCGAGAGGAACAAATAACGTTTTGTACAAAAGCATGGCCTGTACAAAAAATTGAAGGAGCTAGAAGTCTCTAAAATTTGAAAATAGAGAATTTTTTTTGCGAGTCTGACTACTCTGTTTGTTTCAGAATTTTTTTCATGAAGAGGTAGAAGAAATTTATCAAACGGAATTGCCTACCTTAAATATTGAAGGAGCTCTTCGGATTTTAAAACTAATCATACAAATTTGAATAAAATTGTTGAAGAGCTCGATTTTCAATTTTTTTTAGCTTCTTCAATTTTTAAGATTGACAATAGACATTGATAATTTTTCTTTCAGTTTCAGTGGAACTGTGATTACGTAGCCATCTTTCATAGAGGATGACATTTTGCTTAGTGAACGTTTTCATTCAAACATTTTCAGAATTTGCCGAATTTTAAGAAATTTTTGAATTGAATTTTGTCCATGATAACTTATTTCGACCTGTTTTGGAAGGTAGCAGTAGGTAGTAAACTGAAAATAAAACCACACATCTATTGTCTGCCTCGAACCTTTAGGGACCTGCAAATATTGTAGCTTTGGAGCTTAAAATTCTAAATTCGAATTTTTTTAATCATAATCCTGAAACCGACGTAGCCTTCAATATCAGAGATAAGCAATCAAGTTTGCAATGTTGGTTACCCTTTATGTATATATACCTCATTTTTAAGTGATATGTGTACTTCCCCTGCTTCAAGCCTGTTAGCAAGAGGGAAAAGGCAGGGACATTTTCCCAATGCCATTTTGTTTGCTGTCCTAGCAAAATGTTACGCAGTAGGTAGTATATTTGATAAAGACCAATTTTGGCTAACTTGTGTGACCGAAATAGATGAAAATATCTGAAAATGTGAAACTTTGCCGGAGAAAATGTTGCTCCTAAGTTACTAATTGGCCCTTTCTGATACTAGAGACTGGCTATACGGTCCTGCCCTATTGATGCTTTGTTGCTTTTAGTTATAAAAAATTTCCGTTTAGACATATTGAGATTAATAGATTCCGTTTGGACTTAGATTCTGTCAGGATTTGTCAGACTTCTGTTGAGGCTTGATATTCTCAAATTATCAGAACGCGTGAAGACAGCGTTTAGATTTGTTGAGGCTGGTGAAAGCTGATTAAATTTTCGAATACTAGTTATTTTATAATCCATGTTATTGGTCACTGATGCGATACTCGAAAGTGTAGTTTCCGGGGTCAGGGGTGCGGTGTCTGGAAAGCCACTCAAGTGTGCGTGCATCGCCATATGCTCCACCAAACAGCCTACAGACTTATTTTTACGCTTTTTTGTTTCTAAATTATATGAGCAGACTCTCTGTGTGTTCTATGAGCGATTGAAAAAGAAAATGGAAAATGGCCAGTATGATTTTTAGGTGCTAAATCCTGTTCTTTCTGTCTGAATGGCAACCATACAAGAATCTCAGTTTCCATCGAACACGTAGCAGTTACCCTGTAGCAAACCGAAAATCCGGAATTAGGAATGGAAGGAAATACACCTCTAGCCCTCTGTTATGAAGCACATTTGTACATAATACATGTACATTATGGGATTAGGAATCTACAAGATAATTCTATCGTACATCTTATGCACAATCTGCTATGGGCTGCATGTAACCATGTACGATACAATTCGCAAGCCGAGTCGTTCTCTCGAGCGGAAACAACCCAGCGTATACATCGGTATCCTATCGTATCGCATTTTCAAATAAAATCAAGAAAACGTGCCCATTTATCATCCGGCAGCATTCTTTCAACTCGCATACACACACTCGTACCCGACTGCGTCCTGTAAACCAATTTTCAATTTGAAAATAACGAATTCCAGTGTCCCAGTAGGATCACTCGGCTGCTTCATATTCTCTTTAACATCTTCGTTTGGTGTTCACTCTATACGAATACGAACGAGCATGTACCAGTAGAGTGCACAGCATTTCCCAACAGATTTTATATAAGAGTGTATCGAGTAGGAATACGCTAGTATTTATATGCCTATGAAAAGTAAAACTAAACTCGGTCTTGGCTGCGAATAATACGCTGAACTCGAGTCGAGCTGCAATCGTCGTTAAATTTAATTCGTTTGGAAAATTTCCGCATCAGCTTGTGTTTGTTCACCCACGCGCCGCGGTATTACCTTTATTCGAAATCGTTTCATTGCTCGTATAACGCCAGCACAAATCGTTCCATCCACGGATCTCTTATCCGCATATAAGTTGTTCCTCTCTAGTCCCCAGGTTTTCAGTCTTTACCTCGGATACAGGATGTCTCACAAATTAGTCTTCCTTCCCCGCCATTTTGTTTTGATTGCGTAGTTGCGTCGAAACGAGATGATAGAAGATATCTGTAAGTGACAAGGTCTAGTGAAGGAAAAGCTGTTCTCCCCCCCCCCCAAGGAGTCTCGATCCCTCAAACTTACCAACTTTGGAATTGTAAACGAAAAGGTATTAGGTTTCGAAACAAAAGGTCTTAGGTCGCTGATTACAAGTGCATATCTTTTCTGAATTTTGATTCGACCTCGATTTGGGCTTCAAATTTGACATTTTTCAAGGGCTAAGAATTGATTAGCATCAGAAATTAAGCAAAGAACGAAATGTTTTTTCGGGTCGCTGATTTAAAAAATAGCATTAAACTTTAATTTAGTTTCGATTTGGGCTTCAACATTGACTATAGTCATGAAGATCGAAATTCATTTTTCTTTGAAGCGAGGAAGAGGGCGCGCTGATTTTGAACATTTCTTCACATTCTTGATCTGACCCTGATTTGAGCCCTGAACTTCATGGTTCATTCTTCAAAGGACGAAATAGCTGTTAGATTTCAAAATGAAACAGAGCATCAAATTGGAGTTTCTGGCTCACTGATTTCGAACATAGCACTAGATTTTCCATTTTGTTCCAATTTTGGCTTCGAAGTCAGTTTGACTTTTCATAAACAATAAAACTGACCTAATGTAGGAAATTAACAAAAGAAGCCCATATCGGGTCCAAATTAAAAGTCTTAATAAATTTATCGCAATAAGCAACCTTTAAAGACCACTGTTTCTATATACATATGGCTCGATGTTTGCGAAAGCTAAACCGGGGCTGGGTCGATAGTCTAATGTGATATTGGAAATCAAAAAAAAAAAACCCAAAAAACAACAACAACAACCATCAAATCGCAATAGGTAATTTCTTCGATTTTTTTTAGCTAACTCAATAGTTTTGACCTATCTTGAGTCCGAAATTTGGATTTTTTGGCCTAAATCGTAACTCGAGTTTGTTGACTAGATAGTAGATACACAGCGGAAATACGATTGTGTATTTCGAAAAATGCCAGTTAAGACTGCCGGTTTGGTTAAAATTGAAGAGGTCAACTCCAAAAGCTGATCGAAATGGCATTGGATGACCCTCATCTAGGAACAATGTTTTAGTGAAGACTTTATCCTAACAAAATTTACAACTTCTCCAGTTCCCTTGAAGAATGAAATAAAATTAATTCGCCTGCAAGTACCACGTTCCTTCTATCAGCCTGTATTCCCTTGCGAGTATCACGTTCCTTGTACCAGCCTGCGAGTACTACGCTCAGCTAGTGCATCATCTTGCAGACGAGAGCATTTTCATGTCTGCTTCGTGATTTGCGTCGACATGAGAATGTCGTCGTCCGCTACGCTCCGCAGTGTACGTGGCGCTCCATATTTTTTGGCGCGCCCATTTTTTGGATGCTACGTTCGCTGGACGATGACATTCTCATGTCGACGCAGTCCACGAAGTAGACATGAAAATGCTCTCCCGCGGTTGCAGACTCGCCTGCAAGATGATGCACTAGCAGAGCTTAGTGCTCGCAGGCTAGTACACGGAACGTGATGCTCGCATGGGAATACAGGCTGATACAGGGAGTGTGGTACTCGCAGACGATTAAGTGTTGAGTCAGTCAGTCCAGTCTCTCCGTCCAGTTAGGCAGTAAGTCAGTCTGCTCAGACCAGTCAGTCAGCCAGACCAATTTGTCATTCCAGTCAATTCGTCAGTCAGTCAGTAGTTTTTTTTATTATTTATTTATTTATTATTATTATTATTTTTCGTAACGTTCTTTTCGTAACGTTCTTTTCGTCACGCTCCAAAGTAACGTTTTTCCCGTTGTGTGCCAAAGTAAAGACATGAAAATGTCAATGATTTCCATGGAAATGATAATTCATTTTCGTTAATCCTTTTCGTTCCTCTTCAAATGTAACGTTTTTCCCGATTGTGTTATACCCATGGCAGAAATGTGCCACAGTAAAGACTAGAAAATGTCAAAATAAATTTCCATGAAAATGGTTATTTCATTCCTCCTCAAATGTAATGCGTAACGCGTGAAACGTCCCGCGTAAAAGTAACGTTTTTTCGGTTTGTGTGCCAAAGTAAAGACATGAACATGTCAAAAAAATAATTTAAAAATTAATGGTTTTCTCAGGTTGCTAAATTCGAATATTTGATGGCATGTGGCATTCAGCCCCATTTGAGGCACCAAAGTCATAATTTCATGACGAAAATTAATTGTCCGTTCATACTTTAAGGTTTGCAGTCGTATTCTGGCATAACTTGGACCACTAATGTCCCGTAGAAGATAAACTCATTAAAAAAATAATTTGATGTCTCGCTTAGTGGGTTGAACAATGACTTGAGATGAGCGAAGTTGAATCAAACTGGAACCTCGGTAGATGTTTACTAAAATCAGAGTCTTCTTGGCTGCTCATTCCGAACATATGTGGTACTTAATTTTTGAAACAGCCCCGATTTGAATTCAAATTGCATAATAAAAAATAACCAGTTTTCAATTCATAGCGTAAAATTTAATAAGAATCTCAAAAAACCCAAATTAATCGAAAATTTAGTTCAAGGGTTTCAGTGATCTTCCCATCACATAGTAGAATGAAATGACCACTGTGATCATTTACGATATTCAAAAATGGAAGTTTCATGTTTCTTTAGAGGTCAAAAATTTATTTTCCATTGGAAAAAATTGTTGTTATTTTGAAATTTCATCACGCCGGGATAAATTCACGATTTAAATCCTTTTTGGTATTTTAAAATCCGAATTTCTCAAAACTCGGATTTTGAATCTTGATTTTAAATATCCTTGTTTAGAAGCGTTTTTGGGTTTTCATTTTGATTTGTATTTTGAAAGGGAATTTTTAGTTATTTTCAAAAGATTTTGTCCTTCCGTTTTCATTCTCATTGACTGTTGAAAGAAAAAAAAAGTGATGTCGATTTATCACCAAGTCCAATTTCCATTAAACCAAAAAATTGGGAGAAACATTAGCCCACAGCCAACTGAAAGAGACCACACAGATGTAAAAAAAAAAAAAATTAGTTGAAAATAATTTTGTGATTTTGTAATCGTTGAGTTAGTATTAAATATAATATAATGGATTGCTTCAATGACAAATTTTATATCCATCTTCGTCCGTACAAAAGTAATAGCACCTCTAAATCTTAAAGAAACAGAAACAGAAGAAGTAGGCTTTATAATTTTTCGAAAAATTACGACTTTTGGTGCTGCATTTTGCTAAATTACTACTTAACATCTATTAATAACATTTGTAGTGTAATACTAAGAATTACAAATCGTAACCCATAAGTAATCTTCTCATTAGTAAGAAAAAAAGAGGACTGAATTTGGATTTTGGGAGGAATAATTGGCATCGGATTACTAATATGATGCAATAATCATAATAGGCAAAAGAAGTAGTTAGTTACTCATTCGGATTTTCACTTTGATTTGCTAGATAAAGTCAATTTTGCACCCATACCAAGTCATCTCCCCTCCCCCCTCCCACTGTTCGACGGATGGTGCGTTATCTCGATGCTCTCCCTCGTGAATTAGTAGTTACATTCAGTACGAGTTTTTCAATTTTATGTGTGAAGGTGCATTTCAATTAAGAGTAGAAAATTATAAATATTGTCGTTTTTACGATTAAATCAGATTTGAGAACCTCGAAAATGGAACTCGATGGTGTAATGAGATTTTAGATTTCAGAACCAGAAGACCTTATTTTGATCCTATTTTACTGATTTTGAAGGGCCAAATTCTGATTTTGGACCTAACTGGGTACAAATTTATAAATTTGAAAATTCAACACGATATTCAAAATAGGCGACCAAAAACCTCTCGTGTTGATGATTGGCTCAGTTTTCAAAGTCTGAATTAATTTCGTCTCTTTGAAAGAAGATATAACAAATTTGGGACCCGATGTGTGGCCAGATTTAAATTTTGAAATCAGCGAGCCAAGAAGCTTTGGTACATTTCTAAATCTTATTCAGATTTTTAAAACAGGATAATTTTGCCCGATTGAAGAATTAAAAGTCATATTTTAAGCCCAAATCGGATCCCGATGAAAACTTTTATGAAATATTCGAAATTTGAAACCCAAGAACAGGTACTGTGATACTTTGTTCAATACCTTTCCACGTAAGATTCCAAAGTTGTTAGCACGTTCGAGTCCCTTTTGGGTTTGAGATTTAGGAGATAGAAAGCCTTCTCATCCCAAGAGAAACTAGCCTGTCTCCTTCGAAGAACGCCTCTGTCTCCAGTGATTGATTTCACGATCAAAAAACATGGACGAGGCTAATTTATGACACCATGTAAGACTTCCGAATGTACTTGATAATTATTGAAATAATTTTCGGCACCAAATCTGAGTTCACGTTCATAAAGGAATCGATGCGTGTAAACAGGAGCGTCACGAGCCCTGTT
This sequence comes from Acanthococcus lagerstroemiae, assembly GCA_031841125.1. Lineage (NCBI taxonomy): Eukaryota > Metazoa > Arthropoda > Insecta > Hemiptera > Eriococcidae > Acanthococcus > Acanthococcus lagerstroemiae. Next base: position 31,999,806 of record CM063108.1, on the reverse strand, counting down.
GGTGAAGGGAGGGTAGAGCCGGAAATGCTTGGCCGAAAAAAAGCTCAATGACTTCTGTATTTTGTTTTACGCCGTCCGAATAGCTGAAACCGTACAAAATCTTACTGATGAATACCGACTCGTTGTAAAAATTTGCTATGCAAGTAAAATAAACAAGTCAATAGTTTTCTTGTTCTGTGGATTGATGGTCCAAAATGTCGCCTAAACCGAAAAATGCCGACTCGATGATACAAAAATTTTTCATCCTAGCCAAAGGAAAAGAAAGTGAACTTAAACATTTGTTTCTGTGTTTCGCTCATTAGTGGTCCAAAATGCTAGCTAAAATCTAAATTGCTTATCGAGATATGCAGACTCCAAAGATTCGTGGAGAGAGAGAGAAGAGCATACCTCCCCCCACACTCCCACCAAAACTACGCCCCTGCTGATGAACTTGGCGAGAAACTATTTATTCATGCATAATTGGACCTAAAAATTTGAATTGAACGAGCTCTCTAAGAATGCCAATCCGCGGAGGAGGAAAATGGAGATAAATTTTCAGAACAATCGTGCGAATGCGGATCAAGCTATCGGACTGGAAATGAACAAGCCATTTGCGTGACAAAAAGTTATTATACATGGAGGCGAAGTATTTCACGCGTATAGGATGCTCGTCATCGCAGGTACAGTTGGGGGGAAAAGGTCAAAAATAAGGCCTTCTGGCGTTTGTCATGCCAAATGCGTATCTATCCTACGCGTAACATCGCACAACTGCAGCCGAGAGACACATTTCAGATAAATTGCGATGTAAATGATCCGTGCACGCAGTGTGCGCCCGGCCTGATCCGTGTCTCCTCAGACGGCGAAACCCATTAAGAAACGTCGTGATTAGAGGGTGAGATGATTTTTCTTCGTTGCAACTCGAATAATGCGCCCCGTTGTTTTCCAACAACGTGCAGGGGTTGTATTTCTCGCGCTCATTTCGGGGCTGGCCGTTTAATTTTCATTTCAAAATCATCCGCTTCTTTGAGGCTTGCGAAAATGGCATTTCTAAATTCTCTTCATCAGTGCTAAAAAGTACCCGCCTTTCAACACCCCCCCCTCGCTTTAATTAAGATCAGACCACATCGAACACTGGGTTGGCTACGCCACTGAATAATCTTAAAGAAATCTTGGAGGTTCTTACATAAGTTTAGAAGAATTTGAATGATAATTCTTCTCAGTCAAGCTACGAGTAGGAAGAATCTTAGCGAGTCCTGTAAATCATGAGAGGTTGTTTTAAGCAAGTCTGAAAGAGCCTTGAAGTGTCTTTTAGTTATTCTTACAATATTTTTTCGATGACTCTTACCTATCAATTTTATTTTACCTGTTAAATTTTTATGTTGTTCTCGCCTGCGGCAGTCACCACGGGGAGGCAATGACTGCACAATCCCCAAACAACGGGCCATCAAATAAAAACCAATAAAAAAAATCTCAGAAACAAGTAATAAAAATAATACATTTCAGTTGCAGAGGCATGAGTAACGAAGCAAGAGCATACGAATTTGAACAAGGGTTGACTAAAATAACATTTTATATAATTAGCTTATTGGAAGTACACCAGCAAGGAGAGAAGGCGGGGGTTAATTGAAATAAAAAAATTGGAATTTTTGTTATTACTGTGGGGAGTCAAAAGGATTAAAGGAGGTAGGCTTCTATATTAAAAAAGAAATGACGAACAAAATTATACAAATTAGGCGTTAATGTATCCGTATCCTCAAATTAAAATTGAAAGAAAATTTCCATTCTGGATTGGGAAAAGAAAGCTAGTTTGACGTTATTTATGAAATGAACAAGTGGCAAAATGAGAGAGGGGACTTCGGATTGTGTTGTGAGCCCTCGTCTGAGACGAAAATTTTTTATGCGAGTCAAAAAAAAAAAAAAAACCTTTACGACTTTATTTTTCCAACTGATGCTTAAACGACCGACTCAGTACAAATAGGTTGAAAAAGAAAAATTTCGACTCGTTGCAAACATTTTTCATGTGAGCAAAAAAAGAAAAAGGTAATGAAGAGTTTGAAATTTTGCCGACTGATGTCTAAAATCCGCGAATGAGCCTACAGCCTACTGGGAACCAAAATTTCCTATGTAAGGAAGAAAGAAGAAGAAGTCTTGATTTTCTTGTTTTCTCGTCCAATGTCCAAGATGCCGACTGAATAAAATACATGAATTTGCCAAAAAATCTTACACCCCGTCTTGCTATGCCTCTGGGGTTTAACTCGCCCTTCCTGTTTTTCATAGAAGTTACTTTTTAACGTCCAAAGTCACATTTTAAGTTCAAAGTCACATGACCTCAGGTTCCTATGGAGCGACTTTTTTTCTGGTCAGCCATTTGGTCATGTCACCTTAAGTCACCTTTGGTCCCCTTTCAAAAATTTGGTCTCTAAAGTCACTTTTTATGTAAGAAGTCACCGTTTTTCAATTAAATTCTAAAAATCAAAACTGTTTGAAGCCAGCGTGTTGAACATTTTCAAAAGATAATAAAATAAATTAGATTCGAAATAGTACTTAATAGCGCTTTCTATCAAAAACTGTCCTACCTACTGATCAGTAGTAGGACAGTGGTGCAGTATGTGCTGTACCAACCACTATAGCTCCAAAATATATATTCTATAAAAAACTGAAAATATGCACATATTTTATGAGCTTATTCTGCTTAAATTCTGCTAAAAGATTCCCTAAAAAGTCAAATTATGCAAGATATTCCCACACAATATGAGTATCATTTTACAGGGGAAAATGAAAGAGGAAATGGATAGATTGTAAACCTAATAAATTGATAATTTAAAGAAATTCGTGAAAAATTTTAACTTTTATTTAAAAAAAAAAAAATATATATTCTCAGTAGTGTTATTAAATTCAATAACAAAACCATGCATTCGAATTTCTTAAACTTAAAACAGAAACATTCATTCAAAATTGTTAAAAATTCAAATAATTACAATTACATATGTGAATTAGAATTACAAGAAATGAATAAATGCTGTCTCAAGTTCGAAAATATGAAGGATCGATTTAAAATGTGAGAGAAGAAGAAACTACAGAAGAAGAAACCCACAGAAACTTCTTTGCATACTTTTTTCTACAGATGTGTCTACTGCTGTATGATTTGTACTATTTTTAAAAAGTATTTGAAAAAAGTAGCATATTGGTCTGATAATGGTCACTTTTTTGGTAATTTTAGTCACCTTTTCAACTTTTTTGAAAACAATTGAGCGGCCGCCCTGTTTTTTGCATAAAATGTTTCACGAATAAATGAAATCTCACAAATATATAGATATGGCTTCTCTTCGTGAGGCAGAGTTTCAAACGTGATGAAGAATGGATTCCCTGTGAAGAGTGTCAAAAATGGGCGCATGTATGGCATGTTCGGATGTGGGAAAATGCCAGGAATGTTACAAACGCAAAATCCGTGAATAAATTCATAAAATAAATACTTTTGTCGGATTACTGGAATTTTTTAAGTGTGCGCAGTCTTACAGACTTATCATGCGCACTCTTACAGACCCATTTTTTAAGAGATAAAAAATGACATGTCTTCGAAAAATGCTTATTATTCATTTTTATTCACTTAACAGAGCTGAAACCTAAATGTTATATAGAAAGGTTCAAATTACGACAATATGTATCTGTGATCTGTGACCGACTCAGAAGAAAGGTCTATAGTATGTAAAACGCGTTTTCAAGAAAAACGCGTTTAAAGTTGGGCAATACTGGCAACAGTGTTTTTGTATAGTAACGAGTATTTAGCGTTCTGCCTGAAGTGTAACCGGTTTACGGGAACACTGTTGCCAGTGCTGTCTAACTGTAAACGCGTTTTTTTCGAAAACGCGTTTTGCACACTAAAGTCTGGTCCAGTTAAGAAACATAATTTGCAACCCGAAATACACATCGGTAACGGGCATTGTGAAGTTGGAATGGAAGGACGAGTTCAAGAACACGTGATCAGCGCCGTGAAAAAATTATGTTTCTTAACTGGACCAGTCTTTATAGACCTTTCTTCTGAGCCGGTCACATTCTTATAACGAAGTAATCCCGTGCTGTTTATGATGCTATTGAGGCCGCTGGTGGTATTCTTAATGTGGATGTGACCAAAGTAATGATCCACCTGTGTTATGTGGGGTTGGCTCTCTCGGAGTTTGAAACATCCTGGGTTATGTGTGGTTGGCTCGCTGGGGCTTGAAAATGCCGTGAGTTACGTGGAGTTAACTCGCTTGGGATTCAGGATAAGGGCGGGACTAATTTTGTTTCACAAAGTATACTGGACTAAAGCCGAGAAATGTAATAAAACTAGTCGGGAAAAAGCGGGAAATTTTTTCTGACCTGGCGCTAGACACCCTGTTGCTATTTCTGTAAACAGTCAGTTATTAACAAATTCCGACAAACTGAACCAATTTCAGATTAGCGCTGAATGGTGTACAATTTTTACGAGAAGGGGGGGGGGGGAGAAAAAGGGGAAATACCCCGAACCCGGACTTTCAGGAGGGAGGCGATATTTATAAAAGGCGTGAATTTCAACGCTTACGGCTACATCATACCGTACATCAAATCAGCACTCACTCCTTACACCATGAAAGAAACATCTTATCCCGTAGCTTGTAATTTTTTTCCATCTGACAAAAGAACAAAATGAACTGGAAGGGGATGGGGGCCCGTGGAAACTCCCCCAAGCCCTCTTTTTCTCTCTACGGGGCTGATGTTGTCGAATATTATTCTTCAATTTTATCATTTGTTGACAAAATCGAAACTCCACAGGAGGGCTGTCATACCCTCGGGGAGCTGCAGTCGGACTCCGGGGAGCTTTTATTTGGAAATATCAACAAACTAAACCAATTTTCAGGTTGGTGCTGAATTTTGGCGGTTTTTTTCTTTCATTCTCGGGTGGGTGAGCCCTAACGCGTTTATTCGCAAAAGGAAGCGTGTTTACGAGCTATTACTTGGTGTACGCTCGTTTTTAAGCAATAATTGTAGCAAAGAGCTCTCGTCCGTACGAGCCTCATCCGAAACGTGATCTGCATGTGATACTCTCTCACGTTAATTTCCCCCAACATCGCGTTAATTGTTATTATCTGTACTGGCCCGTCTGGGCATTAAACGTAGTGGTGTTTTTCTTGTCTACAAATGTCTATTTCGTTTCTGCATCTCTTTCTTCTTCTTTCTTTTCAGGCACTACATCTATTAATTCATTTCCCCCATCCTAATGTGACCGTCATGAAGAATAGGCTCAGCGCACTGAAATGGATCTCAACGATTCTCATCATGTGGCTGTTCGTCGAAAACCAATTCCGTAAGTACAAAGCACCAATGACGAATGTATCGTATACTTAAAGAGTTGCTGCTTTCGTCGAGTTCCTGCTCGCATTCTCTTGAAATTAAAATGGTGGGTGAAAAATTTATGCGGTGGCGAGGGAGTAATTGTGGTCGCTTGTGTTTACACCGCACAATGACGCAATATTCGCCGCACGTTCGACGATTTTTAACTGTTCGCCGAAGAAAGGGGGAGTAAAAAAAAAAAAACATTGATTAACGGACGAGTATAGAATATTATTGTGCCGAGTGGAAAAATGAAGAAAAGGGCCACACTTCGTCTCATCGCCGAAGCCCGACCAACGACGACAGCCTACTGACGGCGTTCTTGGCTCTTGTAGGGTTGCGAACTATATGTATTTTCTCCTTGCTAGGGGGTCAATTACCTTTTAAGAATGCAGGAAGTTTTCGACGTCGCGAAAAAAAAAGAAGTTTGCCGCGAAAAGGTTGATACTTTCTGTCCCGCTATTTAACGAGTGGAAGTTTTTCTTCAGTGTCAGTTTTGGGTGAAGCCTCGAGTGTGTTATGCTTGTATACTTTTTCTGACAGTCGTCATCGTCATCGTGATTTCGTGCGTAATGTTTTGAAGTACCTTGAAGATTGTTATAGGAATGTTGAAAGTCTTAGAATTCATTTTGTAAGTTGTTAATGAAAATTTGAATTGCAGGTAAATAAATAGTGCCGTTTTACAGTAGTTTCATATTCCAAATGCGGGAAGCTGAGCTACCTTTATCCACTACAACCCCCTTCACCCCCCCTACAAAAAAATTGAAAAATAACAAGAGCGAGAGAATTTTTAGCATTATTTTGTTACTTGTCAGTACCCCATGAGCCCATCCCCACTCACGGTTGACTACTTGCACCCATGTATTCCGCAATAAAATTTTCGATTTTTACTCCATGTTTAGTTGTGTGAATCTTAAATTGGTCGGTTCGTCTCTGCTATTTATTCAACGTCTGGTTCCCGAGTCCTCCGATTGATTCTGGGTCTGTTTTTTACCAAGTGTAAAGGTACTATTACTTGGTGTTGTGGGACGTATGGCGATGCACGCATGCCAAAGTGGCCCCTGAGACACCGCACCCCCGGCACCGGAAACTACCCTTTCGGGCATCGCATCAGTACCGAGGAGAACGCTTTGAGGCCGGGCCCGAGCCCCCATTTCTCCTGGCCGGAACGGTGCACGCATCCTGCCAGGGCCACCACGGGGTTTCCTACTGACCGAGGTCCGCGCTCCCAGAGCACTCGCCTGGAAATTTCAGGTCCCCCGCAGCCGGACGCGCTGCCTCTTCCTCTTCACTCACTCATCGTGTGAGACTCTTCCGATTGAAGCTTTAGCCCTTGCACTGCGGGCGAGCTCTGCTGCAGCCCTGGTGCTACGGGCGAGCTTCGCTGGATGGTATCCGCCGCCGCAGTAGCAGCAGCAACATCCGCTTCTCCTCCTTGCGTCCTCTGTCTCGACCACTCAGCCTCCATCTTCCGTCGCATGATGGCCGAAACGAAACTCGACACCCGGTTCCAACCGCTTCGGCTCCTCAACAGCTCCGGGACCAGGGTGTCCGGCGCAAGACGGTCGGTCACGCCGTCTCCGGGATCGATCGTGACCGCCCCGCGCCTCACCTCCTCCCAGGCGTCGCACTCGAACACTCCTCTCCGCTTGCACAATGGGTGTACTCTGCGCTTGCTGCCAACCCCATCCGGTACAGGTATGAGTGGAAGCAGCCGTGTCCGCTCAAGACTGGGTCAGGTGGAAGTTCAGGCTTCCGTGCTTCCTACCTAACCACAGGTCGAGCTCGCCGATCAGCTCCCGAGTCCACTCGCCTTTCGAAGACTGGGCGAGCCTCTCCGTCCATCGCTGAAGCGTGGTCAGCTGAATGCCACGCTTCGCCCGGCGTGCCTCCTGCCGCGTTCTCGCCTTCTTCTGCGCCTTGTAGGACTGCGCCAACTCGTCGACCTTCAGCTCGATGGGTGGAAGGCGCGCCAGCACACCTACCGCCTCCGTTGACACGGTGCGATACGCGCTGACGCACCTTAGCGCGACTCTCCGCTGAACCTTCTCCAGCTCCACTCTCCGGTACGGGGTCTGGACGGCGTCCGCGAAAACCGGTGCGCCGTACGTCAGGACCGACAGCACGACGTTCGCGTACAACCTCCGCTTCTGCTCCCGCGGGCCGCCCAGGTTCGCCATCAGTCGCGACAGCTGCCCGGCGTAGGTACTATTACTTAGTTAGACTCTTGCAAAGTCTTGCAGAACGTTGAACAACTCTTAAAAGTATGTGAAAAAGTTTCTGTGTGTGTGTGTGTGTGTGTGTTGGGGGGGGGGGGGGTTAGTAGATGAGGAGGCTAAGCTCCCCCATTTAGAGAATCAAACTACTGCTAGGTAAAAATTCGCTATTTACTTAAATGTAATTCATATTTACATGTACGATCTACAAAATTGATTTAAATATTTTCAAGATTCCTTTAATAATTTTCAAGGCTCTTTGAAACTCTTATTTCAAGGGTCTTTAAGGATTTTTCAGGATCTTTTTAAACTTTGTCAAAACTTTTTCAGCCCCATTAGAGACCCTTCAAAACTCTTGAAGACTTCTTTAAGGCTTACAAAGGGTAAGATTTTTTCAGACATGTTTCAAATTTCCTAGGACTCTGTCTGTAGACATATTTAGAAGAGTACATATTAAAGAACCTTAAACGAGTCTTAAATGATTTGACAAATCACTGCAAGTCTTATTGAAAGCTTAAAGCATTATTAGGGTGAGAGAATCTTAGGAAATCTGGAAAGCACTAAATATGATCCTGCACATGTTTGCCAAGTGTCTTGACGTGAATTCAAAATGGGTATGGATGGATCTTATTGAGTTAGTTTCAAGGAGTCTTAAAACTTCCTTTTCTTCTTGATTCCATACAGTAAACAGTGCTTTGGCTGCTTAGAGTTTGCGGTCTCTTGCTTTTCTGAATAAAACATAAATTTCTCTAATGCCACTTCAGTTCTTGAGATTCTGGATCCCAGGTAGTTTTCGTCTGTCTTTTGGTCTCGTTTTTTCAATTCTGCCTTCCAGAATGAGTCTAAGTATTTTATATTTCTCTCATCTCAAGATATGCCTGAAATATGCAGTTTTTCTCCTTTTGATTGTTTTCTACAGTTCTCTGATGACTCCAACTCTACTCAATACGTCAGTATTGCTTATTTTATCAAACCGGCGAGATATTCGCATTAGTCTTTGGGGAAACCATATTCCTGTTGCTTCTAATCTTTCATTGATATTTTCTAGTAGTACTGGTATCGATTATGGTGGGGCATATGGCGGTGCATGCACGCCGAATCGCCCCCCTCCCCCGATGCCATATCCCCTAACCTCGAATTGCCTTATTGGACATGCATCAGGGTAGGGAGGGATAGTACTGGTACTAAATAACATTGAACAACTTTTTATTCGTAGAGATAGGGGTGCATCCTTGTGTATGAGAATGCTTTTTAGTCAGCAGAAAGTATCTTTGGTGCCTCGACATCTAATTTTAATTTCTTCATCACAGTCCAAATTTGAGTTTATCACAGACTTAAATATCTGAATTTGGCAACTCTTTCAATTGGGTTTACATCAATGACTAGACTGTCATTTTGGTTTGGGGTTCTCTTCACAACCATCCATTTATTTGCTCAACATTTATTCTTACACCAAAGTCTTGTCCGGCTTGTTTGACTTTTTGTAAGATTTTCTGAAGATCTATTCTGCTGGGAGCTATTAACGTAGTGTCATCAGCATGTCTTGTGTTCTATAATATTGTGTCATTAAATTTGATTCTAGTTTCTAATAGTGTTAAAGGTCCTCTCTAGATACGTCTTGAACAACAGAACTGAAAACGTCTTGAATGAGTCCTGTTAAGTCTGTATGTCGAACTTTTGGAACGTTTGATAAAGTCTGAACTGAGAATAATGTTAAACAAGTCGAAAGAACGTTAGAGAGTCTTGAAGAGTAATAAGTGAACAGGGGCGGAAGTAGAACAAAAAATTGAGGGTGGGGGGCTGGACCCCCAGCGCCTAAAATAAATTCATAAAAATCCAAAAATTCTAGCCCCCCCCCCCGAAAAAAGGGAAAACTATAAAAAATATTTTTTTCTCGGTAGTACTTCCTTTGTAAAAAAAAAAAAAAGTCTTTCTGTATTAAGATTAATTAAAAATAAGATTTAGGGAGCTAATTACTGGGGCTTAGCTCCCCCCAGCGCCTCCCATTCCCGCCCTTGAAGTGAGTCTACATGACTTTTAGGAACTGATTTTCAATTAAGCCTGTAAGAATATTTTATAGTATTTTTATTATTTTCGTCTGAAATTTCAAAGCTGGTGACAAAGCACCTGCCCTAATTTACGCCATCCTAAAGGAGAATGACGATGGTTGGCAAAGTAACGAACCTATGAAATTTTTGACTGAGAAGGGTTAAAGAGAAACGATTGAAGTAGGTATTTTGACTTCACTCATGAGGAAGTGGTTGGGGGGAGAGCAGGGACGCAACAAACCAACTTGGTTAACATACTTTAAAGATTCTGTCAACTGATGAAAATTTTCAAAAGTAACAGTAATCAGAGAGTAGAAAAAATATCTTCTTGTTCTAAATCTTACATACATGTGCTAAAGCGAGGCTGAGACAAAGAAATACTGAATACAAGATAAAAATAGCTATGGAGATGCCCCGGCTCTCGGCTTCGAGTTTTCTACTATAGTACAATGAATTGCCAGTCTGTTGGATTACTGAGATCCTCAATTTTGTTTGAGAATTTCATTAATTTCTTTGGATTGGTTCTCCTGACTATTAGTAAGTGAATTAGAACCACACCTCTCAGTGTAGATGCGGGGTGATTTTCAGCACTCTTAACTTATAAAACTTTCTATGCACCAAATTACCAGGTGTCAACCCAGTTGACTTGGCTGTCATTGAGTTACCCTATACAACCATTACAAATGCTCAAAATCATTCAGGTTTTCGCGTGATCTCGTTTCCCATTCAGGGAAAACGTTTACTTCCTATTTCATCGTTTCGTCCCAATATAATAATGGACACGAGCGCGACTTCCTCTCTGTCGTAATTAGCCTTCTGCTACGAGCGCTCCCTTCTCGATGGGTTCGGGGGCGTGCATATAATTTGTCACCTTTATTTTCGAACAACGTACATTATTTCGCTGAAAAACGTTTTAATAAAACAAGTTACAACTCGAATTCGTATTTAGTAACTTCGAGCCCAGCCCGTCGCAGCTCATCCCATACCGTCGTCTGTCATGCTGGCTGTACGTGACCGCACTAGCAAATTGACGACGACACCGCAACGTCCACAACATGTTGGAGTATTTTCCGTCGTCGAACTTTTTTGACAGCCCCGGCTAAACACGCCATCGTGCTCTTGTAGGCACCCGAATTTCAGAATAATTGTCCCGATGTAGTCGAGGGACTACAACGTATTAGTTTAGAGAGAAGAGAAAAATGATTTCCAATGGGGTGTTCGCGAAAATACATATACCGAACAATGTGGGTGTCAGAAAGAGGCTGTGCAGGGCGTAAACGTGAGGAAACATGTTTTCGAGAATACGTGAATTTCATTGAATGGGGGGACGGAGGAAAGGGTGAGGCGAGGAATTGTTGGCAAATGCAGCATAGACAGACCAGAAAGTAGATGCACTTTAGGAACATGTCGTCGTGGTCTTAATTTTATATGCAGTCTTGCATAGCAACATTTTAAATACAGTAAAGTGCCAAATGTTGATCTACTGTTAGCATTTTATATGCTTTTGCTACTGGGTATACTCAGAAGCGCAAATAGGTGTCTGAACTGGGGGGGGGGGGTAGAGCTCCCTTATTATGAAGCAATACCACTTCCTGCATACTTTTCTTTGGTAATCTTTCAGAGTTTGTGGGGGCTTTTTTTGGGGCGGGGGCTGCCCCCACCTGTTTGCGCCTATGGGTATACTTGAGCAAAACCGTAACGGAAAATATCACGAAAAACATAACGAAAAATGTAACGCTCCCCCGACACGAATTCAGTGGTTGACATGCCCATGGAAATTTATTTTAGCATTTTATATGCTTTTTCTACTGGATATACTTGAGCGAAAACCGTAACGCTCCCCTGATACGCTCCCTGGCCCGAATTCAATGGTTGACGTATACAATCTGCAGCCGTGTTGTTGATAGAAATTTCCATGCCCCCCGACAAGAAGCCAGTCCGTATGATATTTAGCTCTTCCAGGTGACAATTCAGTTCAGTGGTTGACATTTCCATGGAAATTTATTTTGCTTCCAGCCATGTTTTTTTCAGCTGATTGAGTGATAATCTAATTTGCTTGTCTTTACGAATTTTGGTTATTTGGTAGCGAGTTAAATTTTCAAATGGCTCCTGCTACCCGCATATCAGTTTTGAACTCGGAAATCGCAGCTAATGGTAAATTTAAACCTTCTACTTTCAATTTTTCAGTTGAACTTTTTCAAAGTTCAGCCAGTGTCGACCCACAGGGATTCCAAAAGAGGTCCAAAACAACTGTTGACACCCGGTGTGAAATGTTGATCCCTTGACGGATTTCAATCTCAAGCTCAATACATTTACTTACACACTGAAACATTTTATACATTTAGATCTGAATTCCAGGTTAGTGCTCGGTGAGCGCGAACCTCAGTCAGAGAGAACCCCATGGTGGCCTTAGCAGGACGCGCACACTGGAAGCGGATCGGCGAAATGGGGGCTCGGGCTGGCCTCGAAGCGTCCCTCCGGACACTGATGCGATACTCGAAAGGGTAGTTTCCGGGTCGGGGTGCGGTGTCTTAGGTGCCACTTTAGTATACGTGCATCGCCGTATGCCCCACCGCCCACCAGTGTTATTGATATAATTTATATTTCCGGTAACAAAGTTCAAGATTTCGGGGTTGAAAAAGGATCTGTATTTTTGATATTGATGAACATTATTTGGCAAAAAATTTTCATACTTGAGATAAGTGTCAAATGCTTATCTAGGTATCGAATGTTCACCAGATCGGCATTCAATATTTTTTTAATAACGTATCTGGAAAGGAAACTATCGTACATTTTACTATTGGGGTCTCCCCCCACAGCCGGACACGCTTCCTCTTCACTCGTCTCCTCGTCTTAGTACTTGTGGTGACGCAGGCAGGTGGTGACGGCGGGGAAGCCCTGCCCGGGGGTCCGCAGCAGCAGCAGCTCTTCTAGGATGGTACAGAGTTGTCCTGTTCGATGGTGTGGACCGAGCTTAGTCCGTTGGTCCTCTGACTCGACCACCCCGTCTGCATCTTCCTCTTCATGAAGGCCGAGACAAAGGCCGACACCCGGTTCCAGCCGCTTCAGTTCTTCATCATTGCTGGAACCAAGGTGCCCAGCGCGAGACGGCTAATCACGCCGTCGTCATTAGTGCTTCTGCCGCCGGGATCGATCACTGTTGCCATCCCGCGTCTTTCTTGCTCCCAGGCCTCACATTCGAACAGTGTGTGCCAGGGTGTGTCTTCCGCCCCTCAATCACAGTGCGGTACGCACTTCATCGCGGCTTTTCGCTGACTCTCGCTTCACGGGCTTTTGGCTAAGATCGAAATGCAATAATATTGATAAGTTAGCTCATAAAAGGGTGGTTTGGTGGCCGAGTAGATTCGAACGCTGCCTTCTAAAACCACGGAACGCGGGTCCGAATCCCAGTACGGAAAGTGAATTTTAAAGATTAAAATATGATAAGAAAATAATAGAATACTCGAATAAATGAACAACTCTAACATCCGACCTAGCCACACAGGTGGAGTTCAATCTCATTGTTTCGCCGGAATTCAAAAAGACTACAATTGGGTTAGCCACACCTATAGACTACTAACACCTGACTAGTCTGGTGTGCCATGCAGGATGCATGCCCTTATAGAGAAGTAAAAACTCTTTCATAATCATTCCCCAGTAACGGCTTGTCACCAAGGGGAATTATACTATAACCCTTGTATCAAAAATAATTGATCAAGGAGGCCTATGTCCCAGTGGGTGGACCGAAACATTTGTTTCAAGGCTGTATTTATTTATTTATTTAGCTCATAAAAACTTAATTAAAATATTTACCATTATGATATTTCCAAACCGTTGTCTCCTTTCGTCCTACCCCCAGTCCCACTGTTGAGTTAGAACTATCATTTGACCTAGAAAAATCAGCTGAAAGAGGCAGAAGTTACTTGAGAGAGGGTTTTAAATTATTATTGAAAATCCCGACCTTTCCTATTTTCTATACCCTCCATCTTACGATAAGAAAATGAGCTAAAAGAGCCAAGATCTCTAGTATTGTAATAAAACTCCTCAAGACTCTTTCACACTACACCTTGGGACTTGTTCGAGACTCGCAAACATTTTTCTAAATTTGCTTGAAAACTCTCTAATGTTTTTCCAAACTTGCTTACAGAAGACTTGCCAAGTGATTGGATTATATCACACAAATTCTCGATGTTCAATAACACTGATTCTAAAAATGTCTCTGTTGCTAAGGCATAGCCAACATTATGTTGTGAGTAAACTCTAAAAGACATTCTTATCGAGTAACCAACGATCCTTTGATGGGTCACTTCCCGTGCTGAATGACTTTCTTTATGTAGGTACTAACTCATCCTCCGTTTGGAACACTTGTAACTTACATGCAGTTTGTAATCTATATAATCTTTTCATGAAGATGCAGTATTTGCTGAATATGAAATGGCGGTCATTGGCCAATCTCCAAAATAAGTCTGAATGTATGTAATTAACCTCCATTTCACTAAATTTATGTGATGTGAGACGTTTTCATTGAATGTATTATGGAATTTTACATTCATCTATGAAAATTCAGCCTGTAAATTTAATGATACAAATGGCCGCCAAATCGTCTCTTTCTCCCTTATTCTGGTATATTAATCTCCAGAAATTTTCGACGATCCAAGTCCAGTGCAAAGACCTGCACTCAGGCCCCGTCATCTTCTGTATTCTTAAGGCCGTTTTCTATTGGGATTTAAACCTAAGTTGCATGTGTTGGCAGCACTGTCAGTATGTTCATTGTATTCTTATTACTTTGGTGTGAATAAACATGAATAGATCTTCCCAAATTGATAACAATATCCATAAAACGTTTGCCTATGGCAGTGCTACCTAGGTGAGGTTTAAACCCCAATTGATGGTTCATCCTACATTCGATCGCAGCGCCCATCTGAAGAAAGTGGAGTGTGTGCGTGTTTGTATTAATAAGTTTGAATTTTGGTAAGTGGAACGACATGTTTGTGTAGTTTCGATAAGCCTAACGACAATGTCATATCCAGTATTGTTTCGTGGTTCCATCGTCTTTGCACGAAGTTCTTGTTTCAGTTATAATTAAGTAAATTATTTCCATGTTTGTTTGAGTAAGCGACTCAACTCAGTTTTTTAAGCATTTATTTCCCTTTAAAACACATATAGAGCATACGATAGCCTAGCGAATACGAACATTGCGAGGGTCGAGACTGAAAAAACCGGTCCAAAACGATTAGGTAGTACAGCCAGCGACAATAGGCTGTAAGCAGTGTAGCCAGTCGTGTAACATTAAACGTAACATACTCCTCCCGTTGAAGTTGGTAAACTTCAAGAGAAGCAGGGGCCTACAAACGATAATTACACTAATATTAAAAAATGAAAGAAAAAAAAAAGCTAATTACACTAATTTTAAAAATGAAAGAAATATAAAGGCTTACAACTTACAATAGGCTAGGAAAGAAACAAAATGTAAGGCTTACAAATTAAAATATGCTAGGACAGATAAAAAAAAATAAAAATATATAAGAATATTATGATGCAGAATTAAGCGATTTATGTTGGACGAGCAGTATCAATTTTGTTATGGGACGTCTAAGCATTCCGGATGCGGTCCTTACATCGGCAATTGTCCTTGCCAGGAAATTCAGCTTCTACCCGGCCGAGTTCTCACTTCCCGGGTACCTCATCCGTTTCCTTGATCACCACAACATCTCCCACGATGATATTAGTAGAGGCGTCCTTCCATTTCGACCGAACCTGGAGATTATGAAGGTATTCCTTGGACCGTCGATCCCAAAAAGATTGTTGCGATGATCTGTGATTGTTGGGATGGTAGGCTGAAGGATTGCATTCAGCGGACGACCTATCAAAAAATGACCTGGAGTTAGAGGACCGTATTTCGGTCGTATAGCTCCTTTAACCTCAGTAGCATGCCTCGAGGCGTGTCTTGTCCCATAATATGTTCAATCAAATCACTTTGAATAGAGTTTGTGATTATCAACTTGGCTTTTGCCACACGTGGGGTCCAATCTCCGGGTAGTGGATCAGGAGGTAAGCGTTGAAATTCAGGTCTTTTAAATCGGGCTCTTCTGAAAGTCCTGGCCCGGGGTATTTCCCTCTTTTCCCCCTCCCTCTCGAGAGGATTGTTTTCAAATATCAAAATTCGTGAATTGAGAGGGTCGTCTCTATCATATTGTCTGTAATAACTTCTTGCGCTTATTGCGATTTCAACAACTATTTTTTTTAAATAGTACATTTGATAAAAATTGATAAAATGTTGTGCCTTATTCTCATTGGAGAATATCTTAGCGTACTGCGCACTCTCACATTGGGTAGCTTCTTCTAAGATGCAGTATGTATGCGTTACAAATGCGTTACAAATGCGTATTCAACTTGCAATGCTACAGTAGTACATTGTGGTGAAATAGTGGTTTTGCGTATAAGTGACGCACAGCAGGCTGCGATATCACATATGCTAAGGTGACAAATTACGTAGGTGTATAACAGATGTAAAATAGTAGTGGGTTTGATAGTGGTATCACAAGCATAATAGTGTGGCCAGTCCGCTGTAAATTTTCAAAGTGGTAATCAGACTGTAACTGATGCGTACTGCTCTAGGAGACTCCACACTGCATTAATACAAACATTGTATTTACATTGATGACTTGCGTATGTAGTGGTGTAGTGGTGTGACACACTCGTACCACTCGTTTGCGCCTTGGTCACTTGGTCAATATTCAACGGGTCTTATCAGGATGGAGATAATGTTCGTATTGGGAAGGTGAATTTATTTTCACAACTTTCTATGGAACAGTTTGCATAACATTTTGTATCTGAAAGGAAGCCTTGAGATCGTATAGAATTTGTTGTAATCCTAAACAAATTTCATTCACAAGTTTTTTTTTCTTTTGAATTTTTTATTAACAAGACATTTAATACCTAACGGCTATGGTCTCGGTATGGAGTTACAATAATTACAGAGTTTGGATTTTAGGGTTATAGGTAAGCGGTATACATCTTAAGATTTAAATTAGGACGGTGTAGTATACAGTTCTGAACTAGGAAATCAATGAGTAGTGGTAAATTCTGTAGCTTAAGTAGATGGTCCGGGTTGGTGTTTTGGTGATATTTGGTGCAGCTATTGATGATGTGTTGGATGGTGAGTTGGGAGTGGCAGGTATCGCAATTGGGTGGAGGTTGGCGTAGGTATATGTGTTCATGTGTTATTTTTGTGTGGACAAGGATTCTGTTGGTAGCGGTTTTGATGGTGCGATTTGGGCTTAGGTTTCCAATAATTCTGGTCCAGTCGTAGCAGTCTTTTTTGATTTGGCCGAGTTTGTTTTCTGTGAGGTGTTTCTATTCAGTGTTTCATAATTCTTTGGATTGGTGTTGGAGATACTTTGGATCCGTCTGTGTAGCATCGGATTTGGTTGGGCTGTTGTTTGAGAAGAGATTCGTATTCGGATTGAATGGCTTCAATAGTTTCGGGGTTTTTGGTTCTGAAGCGCTGATGTTTGAAAGTCCATAAGATCGGTAGGTTTGGATTTTGCCAATAGGCGGTTTGAGGGGGGAGGTGTTGAAGGATGTGGAAGGGCTGGATTTTGGTGGATGCGGGAGAAGGTTAAAAGTGTCGTTGAAAGTTTGTGATAGGAGGGGGGTTATGTGTTGAGGTAGATAGGGAAGTTTGGAGATTGCGTGGATTGTGTAGTTCGTTATTAGGATTTTGAGACGATAGGAGAGGGGGTGTCGTGCCTGAGAAGGAGTGGAGGCTTGGTATCGGTGAGGTCGGAAATGCTCATTCACAAGTTTTTTTATTTTTATCCAACTCATAAATAATTATGTTATACCTACACTTATAGGTTTTAGATGTACTTCAATTTCTGGGTCAATTGTTCGAGCCTCTGTTTAATTCCATAGATCTCGTTCAATTTCTGGGACAATCGTTCGAGTTTCTGTTTCATTCCATCCAGCTTCCCTTCAATTTTCCCAAAGAATGCATGCTCCGATAACTGAACTGAAATAATGAGGCACGCCAAAAAAGTTAGGTACTAGAACAATTTCAAAGTAGACTGAAATGAAATTCTTCGTAAGTTTTCATCAATTTCATTCAAATCAACCCACTGCGCTTACATTACCCCATTCTGTTTCAACAAAACACGCAGAGCCAAATCTACCATTGCACAAACTGTTCAAACTACGTCACTCAAGCATTATCTTACAAATAAAGACTCTACGATCAAAAATTCCCACGCAGTGAAAAATTATAATGGAATTGACGTATTAGAAATCAAACCAAATATTCCGTACTAATAGATCACAAGCTCAGCTGAATTACGTACCAAAGATATTCCTGCACCCGTGTACAGTATTCTGCCTATTCGCGCCCTTAAAGTAAAATGGCAAATGTGAGTTTTGATTCTTTACCCTTCATTTTGTTGTGCTGAAAAATGTATGAGGTACATATCTTTACACCAGTCAAAGATTGACCACAACTATCGACTGAAGACCTTGGTAACAGAACTTTACGCCATCCCATCTGGAAATGTGACGTGTTTGACAGCAAATTGAACTTCTTAACATATACTACTAATCTTTTTAAATACTAATACCATTATATTGAAAAAAAAGAAACAACAACTCGAAACAAAAAACAGGCTTTGAAACAAGATGGTAACATCCACGACAAAGAACACCCCTATGCTTTTTCCATTCAAAAGATGGTAACTGTCCGGTCTAATGAACTGGATTAGTGAAATTTGTTGCTGATGTTATTGTATAACTCAAAATTACCCCTCCCTCCAAAAAATAGAAAGTTAGGGTTCAAAATTTGCTGGTAACAAAATATTCTCAGTTTCTGGAGAATGACCCGCAAACACTTGAAGGAAGAAGCTGCTTTTCAGTTGTATTCGCAGTTTTTGTAAGTTTGAGATCAGGCATCAAAATGTACCGTCTGCTTCCTGAGGTCAGTTGTATCGGCCCTTCTTCGGTCATTGCTGTCAGTCGGTGTCGGTGGCTCGTGCGGGCGCACGCAGCTGGAACGCGTGACGCGTCTGACCTTAATTGGACGTCGAAAGCACGCGCGTCATCCTTACGAAACGCATATCGATATTTAACGTGAACGATTTGCAAAATGATCGTAAAATTGGGCGCGAATGTCGAAAATGAAACGCGGATTGAACGTTGGCAGTAAAAGGCGGCGTATCGGGCGCCGTTTATCGAATTCGCCAACTCGCAGCGCGGCGCGGCGCTCCGTAGCTGACTGAGTTTCTCGAAACGAAAAACGAAAAAAAGGGGAAAGAGATTTTCGCCAAATAGCGTCATCAATTTTCTATATATATCGTTTCGAACTCGACGCGACATTCCGGCTTTCATTTTATGCATACCTATAGATTTGATTTCTCTCTCTCTCTTTTTTTTTCATACTGGTTAAATAAAATTCAAATTAAAGCGGCGGCGTTCTCTTCTTCCGCAAAATTTAAAAGTAATCTCGTTTCCCCGATTTACTGCATGTGTATTATTTTTCCACGCAAAGGAGACTGAGAGCCGAGTGAGCACCCTGGACCCCTTTCCGCTTCCGGTCGACTCCGATGCCTTCCTCGACAGACTCGACGGCGCCGACTCAGCAATGAGAAACTCAGCTCGACTCGGTTCGACGGTGCGTTCGTGTTTCGAAAATGATTCGTTATCTCTGGGCGCGGTGTTGCTGAAATTTCATCCCTTAAAAACAACCATATATCAAGCGGGTTGAAACGCAACGCATCGCCTCGAATTCGTTTCTGTTTTTCCTTCAGAAGTTTTTCGTTTAATTTTTTATAAGTATACGTGCATATCCGTCTCGCTTTTTTCTCTCTCTCTCTCTCACTCTCTCTCTTGCCTCCTCTATCTTTCTTGTTCTCTTGCTCTTTCGATGGCTGTTGGGAGTTCCTTTCTCTCTTCCGGGTCTTTTCGAGCTATCCGAAAAGACCACACAGATCGTCGAAGTTTTTCGCTTGCGTATTTAAACAAAGTGAAAGAAAATCTCAGTGAAGTCGTACTTGCGAATATTTGCACCGTACACGATCGAGTCTAAAACAAAATGGGAGGAGGGGAGGGGGAGAGGAAACTCTGAACTTCGGAGCCACTATAACGCGCTCTCGCATTGTGTAGTATTCTTACACTGGAACTTAAGAAGTACGAGTAGATTTAACGTGTTCGAAGCCAATCGTATATACGAAGTTCAAGAATTTATTACCGTCCAATATGGCCACGTTTATTGTGGTTATTGCTCCAAGTTTTATTTTTATATCCATGCCCAGACTTCGACGAAGTATTTTTTCGCGACCTGCTGTGTACGTTCGATTGACCTTTCTATCTTCGGTTGTAATGAAAGTGGATGACTCTACTGAAGTATTGTATATCTGAATGTAGAAAGTTTCACAGATTAGCCCTTTACTCTTTTTTGTCGCAAGGTTACAAAAAAGTTGGTAAGTGGAAAATTGTGACCTTGGATTACAAAATCTTCTCTCCCCAAAAATGTAGTTGCCTATTTTCCAACTTCGTCATTTGAAAGACCTAACTACGAAATTAAGACACGATTGGGCATAATGCGAATTGTTGATACTGCCATGTTTTATGACGTTTTTTTCAGGGAGCAGGAGGAGAAGGAGGCCAGATTGCTAATATACATATATGAGTATAGAGCGAAGGCACCGAAAAAAGTATTGTGATAAGGGGTTATTGGGTCATTAATCACGAATATTTGACATTTTACTTGTCAGAGGAGCAAACCTGACTTGGCTTCAAGTATTGAATACAATATCTAAGTATCTATACTGGAATATTCTGAAGATTAGCTGTTTCATACACACTTGAACCGAACAGTTTGGTAGATTTTATAGATTCTGGTAACAATTACTGTAATTTTACTAAATTTTGATAGCAAAATCTAGTAACTGTTTTTCTATTATAGAGCGTGTCTGAACATCAGAGACTTACCAAAATTTCAGTAATTTTCACTATAAAATTTTTCTCAGTGTAAGGATTTTTCAGTCGTTCTCCTTGAATGTACCTGTATCATCAGATTCTTGATCTGGTTGCTATTTGTAAGGCTTTATACTACAGAAGAATTTATTTTTTATACTACTTGATCAGAAAGGCAATGTTTACGTTGGTGTTTTACAGGCGACAAGAAGCGCCTATTATTCATGCATCGAGTGCTAACAAAACCTGCATGTAAAGTAAACGTCCTTCAATGTAAAGCGTTTTTACATGAAAAAATTGTTGGCCAGTAATGTTGTATCGGGGAATCGAACCCGCGTCCATTGAAACATTTGACTGAAATGTAGCGATTGTCTCTAACCACTCGGCCACGGAGCGAATTACAAAATACCGACTTAAGAACGTATTTAAATATTCACGTTGTAGTACAGCTGCTACCGTTTGTTGTTAACCGTTCTTACGATTTTGCTGGCCACTACCTGTGTATGCTGTTTGTGCACGTGAACAAACTGAAGACAAGACTGCGATACTGTACTTTGTAGTAATTAACTGAGAAAATTAAATTTTTGAATTAATTACGCACACGAAAATCACCTGTCTATAATTTAAATAAATAATAAATAAATAATACAGACCATATCAGCGAAAAACATTGCCGCTTCTGATCAAGTAGTATAAAAAATATCTTCCACAACAAGAGCCAAAAATGAGTTTACATGACTCGGGAATTGCTCACTCGCTACGCTCGTTCGCAAACTTTCCCTCGCCATGTAAACACTCACTTTTGACTCTTGGTGTGTAATATACACCACTACCTGTTTTACTAGATTATCGCTCTCAGAAGAAAAAGTGGTATATTTTGATGTACGAATCCGGGAATTCAAAATATTATATCATCCTGTCAGTTGATTTGCATTGTTTTATGTAAGGTATTTGGTATCCATTTTTATGTAGAAATCTAGAATACAACTGAAAGTTGAAAAAATTGAATACATCACGAGAAATTGAAAGCCTTTGAACTGACTTTCTGTAGTCGAAATGGCCTATCGATTATATGTATCTGTTAGGTACCGTTAATGTATATAATCAGTTGATGTTTATAATTTTATAAAATACTTACCAATTTTCTTCTCTCTATTCCTTCTCTTATTGATGGATCGGGGTGAAATTCAGCAAATCTGCAATTTTCATTTGTCTACGCCTCATTAGGAATTTACAACCCTGTCGACTTCAAAGGGCATCATTCAGAGGCCAAAAAACAATCAAAAATTCTGGTTTCTCACAGTTCATAGCCTTTGGAAGGCGTTTTTTCGAAACAACCGGGCCGGAACTTTGAATTGTTGTGTAAACAGAGGAAAATTAAAAACCCTCCAAAATTTTTAGTCAGTTTCTTCGAAAGGGGAGAAATTAGAGGCTAGAAACTATAGTGATCATTCTAATGAAATTATATACTTTAACCAACTGTACACATTAACGGCAACATGTCCATGTGTAACTAAGGAGCCCTTCAATGTGGGCCCTGAATTCGGCATTTTAACCATCAAAAGCACACAGTTGGCTACGATTCTAGAACGCGAGCACAGTATGCTTTTCGTTTAATTTACAGGGTGACCACGGGGGCATTTTTTCTATTTTAAGTTATCGGAAGTTATTTTTGGTCATTTTGCTTCTAAAATGGTTATTTAAGTCATTTTTGGGGAAGTTTCTCCTTCAAATTTTGAAAACTCTGATGATTATGAAGACAATTCCCCCCCTGTATTCTGTGCTTCCGCTGTGCAGTGTAAATAAAACTGAAATTCAGTTTTCCGTCAAATTATAGCAAAAACGTTTAATGTAACTCTTGCTAGTCATCTGTTGTGTTTGAGAAGAACTATGACTGAATATTTATTTAAAAAAAAAAAAATTAAGTGCGTGGGTATAACTGGCGAAGCGGTAAGGAAATCGAATTTTGTATTACTCCTTATTTATTTTAAAATCCAAGTTTTTGTGATGAGGGGGGTTGAAAATATATGATGAAGAGTAGTGTGTGAAAAGAAAAACACAAAAAAGAAGGAAAAGATTGCAAGTGGTCGGTCAATTTTCAAATTCAATAAGGTCATTTTTTAAATTTCTTTTCTGAAATTTTGAGTGGTCACCCTGTTTAATACAGCTAATATTTGCTATACACGTACTAGTGCATTTGGTAAACAGAAAACAAATCGAGTTTGTATAATAATTGCATCCCCTTCTTCAGTGTGAGCTAAATTAATGAAGAATGGACATTGCATGGCGTATAAATATTAGAAAGGAACATAATATTTGCGTAGAGTACACTGCCATCCATACAGTAATTTCATTGAACAAATATTGAATGGGCCTCATGGCCCCATGAACGTCAAAAATTTCATCAACTGTTGGTTGTCTGTAGATCTCAAGAAAATAATATTAGGGGAAAGGTGGTTGTTGGTGATCAAAGAAAATGCTAAACACCCCAAACTTTCGTTATAGTTTTCCTTGAAAGGCCTGACCTCTGCACATAAAATATTATGTAATATAACTTTCTCAAAATTTGTATAGTTTCTTCCCAGAATTAAATCAAAAAATTGAAATTTTGATACCCATTATCTGAACGTTCGATTAATGAGGATTAGTCAATAAACACAGCATTGCCAAAATCGTTTTTAGAGAAGAAGATGAGGCGCATGTCACCAAAACATGTTCTAAATGTAGATGATATTCTCCACAATTAAAAACAGAAGTCATTCTTAGAGGTGCAAAATTGAATTCTTGGTGAGTGTTTGAAACTGAAATATTGAAAAACTCAAATTTGCAGAGGAAAAATGAAAATAACCCAAGAATGCAGAAAGAAAATTTTCCTAGACTGATTTTTCACGGCAATTCTGAATATGTCCTTTAAATGGTCCCTCCACTTATCGTTACCTTATAATTGGCCTTTAAAGTTCCAAAAATCATCATATACTTGAGTTGATTTATGATACTCAGAATTACGTGCTTATACCTATCTTACACAGTGTGTGAACAATAATTCAAAACATTCATGTTTATAATCAATTAGTGAAGAATTTCGGGAGGGGGGCTAACACTCCGGGCCAGAGTGTCAATGTTGGATAGCGGGCACCTACTTAATCAACCATTCATGTACCTTACGTGCAATGGGCATTAAGTATTTTACCACATTTTTCCACTTGGTGGAGCGTAAGGCGATGCACGTATGCCAAAGTGGCTTATACCGCCCCCTGACCTCGGAAACTACCTTTTCGAGTATCGCATCATTCACTAGAAAATACTATGTACCCACATTAAAACTTTGGCAAAATTTTTTAAGAGTGCCGCAGGGGTAGGATCCGAAAATGTATGTTCAAATTGCCTCTCGGTCCCTCTCATATTCATCTCTAATTACTCACTCCTTCCCACAATACAGGCGAGCTCTCAGCC
The DNA here is from genome assembly GCA_031841125.1 of Acanthococcus lagerstroemiae. NCBI lineage: Eukaryota > Metazoa > Arthropoda > Insecta > Hemiptera > Eriococcidae > Acanthococcus > Acanthococcus lagerstroemiae. The sequence continues at coordinate 31,975,802 of CM063108.1, read as the reverse complement.
TTTAGTTCATTAAGTCCATTCCTCTACTAGTATATTTTAACATTAGCGCAGTGGTAGAATTTTAATGTTTCAAAAGAGACTAATCTGAGAATGTATATTCACATCATTGTCCTTCGGCCCCTGTCTACCTCTGAGACCAATAGCGGACCCCTTCCCCGCAACCTGGTGTAGATCTTGGCATTTGAGTTCGTCAAGTATATGCATCTACATTACAACTCTGGAAAAATTTTGGAGACTGCTGCGTATAGGCTGGATCTGAGGCTCTACTCAAATTGTCTTTCTGCTCCTCTCCTTTCAAACCCGAAAAACATATCGAAATTTGGAAACTGGGGTTGTTCTGTATAACGGAATACAAAATGAAGTAGCTCTTGGATGGAAGGTTTATAATGAAATCGGAGTATAAAAACCGAATACGATACAAGTTCAGGTATGAATTCGAGTATCAATCCGAATTGAAACCAGAAGGAATGAATGCAATGAACTAAACCAAAATCGGTCAAGGAACGTTCGCTTGTTGAATTTTTGTGTAATTTTTACTTTTTCGATGTGAATCTTTAAACACCCCAATCTCAGGCACTCGTCAGGAATTAAATTTTGAACCTAATAATTTTTTTTTTCCAGTGCAGGACATAAGCGCCAAGCCCTTCCTAAAAAAGGAAGAAAGCGACAACAGTCTGAAAATAAGGGGGTCGAATGCGACAATACATGGGGACATAAGCGCCAAAGAAATACTCCCAGAAGCGCCATCAGAAATATTACAAGGAGTGGACACGAGCGCCGCTTTCAAGAAATAAATGCCCGAAATCAACATAGAATGTTAATAAATAATAACTGTAATTATTGTAAAATATGAGCAAAAATGAACTTTTATCCAGAACAGATCAGATAAATGCACTTAAAATTCCATCACGTAACTTATACATTCTGATTTTCATTTTTTCATAGCCTGTTTCTTCAAGCCAACTCGTCGAATATACTCCATTCTAGTTTGTAGTAGAAGATTGATATTTTACCCATAGATCTGAAATTTCATTGTTTTTCTGCGCCTGTCGCTTCCGCGGCTATTTCCCCGAGAAAGTTCGTTCATTTTGATGTAAGTTTCCGTTTGCAATTTCTTCATGATATCCACAACTAAATGAACTGATACATGAGGCGAATGGAACTGGTCCTTCAGATGACGATGAAATGATTCTAGTCCGTTAGTCGTTTTGGGCCTCGATTGATCAGGGGAAGCAGCCCAAAAGTGTGGTGGGAAAGAGGAACGAGGTCCTATATACGTTTTTATCACATATTCTAGAAAGTCTCCCAACTTGGGATCAGCTGGGACTGTTGTTATTATATCTAAGAAGGCTTCTTCTACTTCAGAGGAAAGCAAACAGGTCAAACTGAAGAACAGTTTCAGAAACTTTCCTGTGTCCGAGTGCGACGTGTAAGCTTGCGTATAAGGCCGAGGGCTTGAATCTTCCGGTAAAGTGCTTGACCGTAATGAAATGTACACTATTGGTCACAATGTGTGCTGAACAAGTTTTAGTAGTACAACGCCACTTAACATTCCTATTCGCGAATTTACGAGAAAATCTATAGAAAAAATTGTTCATCACCAAGCTACGAGTACTTTCATTTGTAACAGATATACGAAACATTTTCAATTTTCGAACGTAATTCACAATATTTACACAAAATAATATTAATATGGTAGGATACGTGCGCGCATGCTATTATTAGCCTGACTGATATACTGTAACGGCTACTGTAACACTGATGCAATTCTATGTGAATCATAATACCCATACCAAGAAATTCATGTTCATACATGTGTATGACAGTGTTTACGGATGTTGGCGCTTTTGGTAGTGTATTTCACTTCTTATCGCAAAACTGTATATTTAATTAGTTGGCGCATTTTGGACATGTTAGTACAGGAAGTGGCGCTTATGGGCGGCAGCCCTTCTTATAGGTTTTTCGAATTTTGTGAGAGAGAAGTGTCTAGTCCGGCTCGGAACGAAGGCATACAAAATCAAAAGAAACGAGAGTGTAGAGAAGCGCGTGTATTCATCGATAGTATGAACAGATCTCATCAAAAGGGCTAAATATGAATTGTAGCTGACTGTTACTAAACTGTAACTGATGACCTGTATGACCGATCGAAGGGAAAAAAGGAGAGTCAGTCATGAGAAGAAGAGGAAGAAGAAAGAAATCGTTTTTGACGTTAATATACAAGTTTCATAAATCACAGGAAAACTGAAATTAATTAATTGTAATAAGATCACATATTATCAAAGTCGGTTAGTAATATCACTTATTAAAAAGAGTATTAGGTTAAAAATGTCAGTAAACAAATAATAACTAAGAAAGGAGTCAATAATTAACTATGCAGTATAAAATGGGGTAATAAAACTCAAAAACATCAGAAAATTAACGATATACCTAACATGGGTGTGTGAATGCTATAGCTGGCATCCCCCATATAAATCAATTCCCTGGAATCGGTGACCCGTTAGTATAATATATTCCAGCGATGTTCGTTGCAAATCGTGCACTGCACTAAATGAACGTCTGGTTCTAAAACCCATTACTATACCGAGTTTGCTTTCAAACCCCATTTATAATGACAGCTGGTTCCAAAACCCATTATTTTCTGGTTCCGAAACACAAACCGCCGGTCGGATATACAGGAATGTAGAAGATAAAAGACGTTCCTAAGACGCTCGCATCATACTACACACCCTCTATGGTCATTGATGCGATACTCGAAAGGGTAGTTTCCGAAGCCAGGGGTGCGGTGTCGGGGAGCCAATTTGGCATTCGTGCCTCGCCATATGCTCCACCAAACATTATGCTACCCAGGAAGTACCCATATATAACCTATCACATATAACAAGAGTGGTCGCTGTGTGGCCGAGTGGTTAACGGGTCCGCTTCGCAATCCTTGAGTCTCGGGTTCGATTCCCACCGATGCCGGTGTATTCGAATACCCCACTATCATCCTAGCGAACATAGCGATTACAGTATCAACGGAGGTGGAAAGATAACGCGTCCTGTAACCCCGCCAGTTCGAACGAATAAGGCATTACAATCACAAGGCGTGTTACCACCGAATCTAAAAGATTGGGACTGTCGGGTGCACGTCGTGACTAGCTTACTGAACGCAGTGGAACACGTGGCTAGTAAGCGAACTGCGGCTGCACACTCCTCGGCATAGAGCAGGAAAACTCTAACGCTACAAACCGTGAGGAAAGCAATGGCAACCTGCCCTGACTAACTTGCTCAGGAAAGCCGCGCATCAGAAACTGCAACCACCAACGCCTGGCATCGGATACGGCACCTGAAGAAGAATATAACAAGAACTATGTTCAAGAAGGTCGGCAACTTCAAAAAGTCAATCGTGGTGGAGAGCACCGAATTCTGCACTTGAAACATGTTTGCGGTGTTTACATCATGACAAATCCTTACAACGTAAGTCCTGAAACTTCGAGGCGCCGGGAGCATGAGCTAAAATTATTTTAAGGATCTGAAAACTTGGTAGCAAGTACCTCCAGAAGATAAGAAGATACTTCCGGGGGTGGCCTTGTCAAATTTCGAAAAAATTTTAAATAAGGGATACGCTAACCATTATGTTATGTAAAGTGGAAAGCAACCTTGATTGGTCTAAAAAAGATAGTGTTTTTCAGTAATGTAAAAGGCTATCGTGGCGTTATGCTTTGGAAGAATGGTGGATGGGTGGATGATGAGACGGCGACAGTATGGTACCAAGGCTGTAGGGTAACTGCGGATTACTCGTGTCGCTGGCTCCGGTCCAGGACGTCACGTCACGTGTTACAATAGGGACAAGGACGCTAAGCAGCAGTTTTAAATCCATTTTGCATACATATACGTACGCCGGTCGCATCCCCTATTTCGCATCCATATATACGTAATCGACATACGAAGGAAATAATCGTTTACTCCGGCTGGTGTCGCCGTCGATGACTTATGAATTAATAAACGAGAATTTATATCGACCGATATATAGAGAAGCGCGAAACGACGATAGTTAATGGAATTTTTCCAAAAGTTTAATAACACGAAGTATTTCAAACCGTAAACGATATATATTAAAAAGCTCCGAAGGGACGTATATTTTAATTACGTTAGTGTCTGTGACAAGGGTTTCGTCTCCGGCGAACGGAAGGGGCGGGCGCGGTGCGCTGCCGCCCTCGCGCTTAACGCGATCCGTAATTTCGCATACATTTTCTTCCGGTTACTTGGACCCGGAGCGCGAGAGCTGAGAAGGGGTACGCCTTAAACTCGCTAAATACCAGAGAATGTGACAATGACAGTTTTAGGCTCGTCCTTGTCCTCATCCTCGCCGTGCTCGTCGCGGCCAAAACAGTATAAGATTCGAGATTCAGCCGCAGGCCGCTTATAAGCGGTGATAAATATCCAGTTAATGACGTTTTCCGCGTTCTTACGTCCAACCGGAACCTTTTCGCTGAAACCTTTAGACCCGCGCCCGTTCGCATATTCGATGGTCGACGAGCAGACGAAGGCGGAGAAGACACCACGCCACACCTCGCCACTGTCGTCGCTCGCGTCGCGCCTTTTCGTTGTACTCGAGAGGTTTCCCTGCTCGAGCTGGTCAGCGGCGTCGCGTCGTTTAATTGGAGCTGACAGCTCGTAGATGTCGCCCAATCGCGCTTTCGTTAAACCCGACTAGCTCGAAATTGCAGAAGGTGAGTGCGGAATGAAATTCTCAAAAATGGATCCCGATATTCATTTGCTAGCTGGGAGCGAAAAATTCATCAGCCCTCGCCTGCGATATCCGGAAAGTTCATCATTGCTCCTTGCATCATGGCGGATGCCTCGCGATCCTCCATCATAATGCGTTGATCATATCCGGTCACTACGAATCGCTGTCCTCAAGGTTCGATCGGGTACTCCATCAGCTGATCCAACCATCTCTGCGGCGAAAGTCCGCGCATTCTTCTTTCATGGACCTTGCCTTCCACAATAAGCTTTTCCAGGAACTCACTGGGTCTTCGGGCAATGTGACCAAAAAATTTAAAAATCGCTGACTGCAGACCGTGGATAGTCGTTATTGAACTCGTAACTCTGCAGGGATTGTGTTATTTGTTCTTTTCCTAGTCCAGGTCAACCTATGCATTCGTCTGTAGCATCACATCTCGAAGGCCTCTATTCTGCGTCTATCATTGCTTTAACTGTCCGCCACCTCTCTGCTCCATACAACATACATGAACACAGAAAACAAGAGTCAACATCAGTTTTTTCTTTGTGCGTCATGGCATTGATCTATCCTTCCATATTCCTGTCAGTTTGCTTGCTGCTTCTCTTCTAAGTGCCATCTTCGAATCTCTGTAGTCGATCTGCCCTTTTTGTCCAACATGGATCCGAGATAGCTGTATTGGTCTACTTTCTCATAGGCATTTAAGACATTCTTCTGGAGCAACCGTTCAACTCTGCCGATTTTTAGGGTTTTTGTTTTGGCTTTGTTTATCGGTAATCCGCATCTTAGACTCTCCTCTTTGACGCGAGATAATAGTCCTGCCATTTTTCCATGGAACTGGCACATAGCGTTGTGTCATCAGCAAAGTGGAGATTGCTGACGATCTGTCTTCCGATGTTGATTTCACCTTGCCATCCCTCGAGGCTACGTCTCATAATGAATTCACTGTTACTGTTAAACAGGACAGGCAACAGGATGCACCCCTGACGCATCCCTTTTGAGGGCTCAAAGGGCTCTGATATGCAGTCAGTCAGCCAGACTACGGCTTCTTCATCTGTGTACAAATTCTTTACGAGCGTAACCAGGTGTGATGGAACCCCTCTAGTCACTAATGCAATACTCGAAACGGTAGTTTCCGGGGCCAGGGGTGCAGTGTCTAAAGAGTCTCTTTGGTATGCGTGCTTCGCCATACACTCCACCAAGTGAAGGTGTGATGAGACCCCCTTTTCCTTCAACGTCAACCATATTTATCTCATATGACACAGTCGAATGTCTTGTTATAGTCTAGAAACCGCGAAACCAGCGGTATTCCAAATTCCCAGCGTTTTTCAGCGAGTTGCCGAATAGTCAGTATTTGTTCTCTGGTGCCTTTGCCGTTGGCCAATCCGGCTTGTTCTGGCGAGACAAACGCTAGGTGCAATTCACATTGATATTCCTCTGCTTTTTCCATAGGTGATCTATGGTCGAGAACCCCCTTCGGAAACCACCTTGTTCATTGAGTTGATTTTCATTCAATTGTTTGTTTATTCTTGTTTCAATCAGTTTTGAAAAGATTTTTGAGAGAACCGGGCTAAGGCTTATTGGTCTATAATTTTTGATGTTGTGCTTATCTCCTTTCTTATATAATAGAATTATGTCTGATTTGTTTCCATTTTGATGGTATCTGTCCTATTTCTAGGATCATATTGCAATAGTCAAGTGAGATATTTTACTAAGGTTTCTCCCTCAAATATTACATATTCGTTACTGATTTTATCAGCGCCTGACGCCTTCTCTTTTTTCAATATTTTAGCTATTGCTTCTACCTCATGCTCCGAAAAATGCGGAACTTCCTCTTGGATTATATATTGCTCGTCGTCTATCAGCCTCTTGCTTTTATCCTCATACAGTTGCGAGTAAAAGACTGTGGCTCATTGATTCCGTTCCTGTCAAATACTTTTCCCTCTTTCTGGTTGACCAAATATGTAGTCCATTTTTTCCCCGATGATAGGATTTCTCACATTTTTAAAAATATTTTTTGTACCGTTTAGAGTTTCTTCAATCAATTTTTGGTGTTTTTCATACTTCTGCGAGCGAAATTCCTTTCTCATTAATTTACATTGTGAGTTCAATTCTATTTTTTCGTTTTTTGGTAATTTTTTTTTTTTGTTCAGACAATGCTTTTTTTGATGAAGTCATTAACCTTATCAGAATTGTTGACTTTGTTTGCGTTATTAACATCCATTGGAGTAGATCAGCTCGAGCCTGCCAATCTTGCGGCTTCGTATACTGCGCTAGAGATAACATTAATTATACGATCTACATTGTCTTTACTTGGATTTCCAGCCAACCACTCAGCGTTGCCCTTCTCCAGCAGCCTACAGATTTCCCATTGGTACGCATCCACACAGTCTATTTTAGGTGATTTTGTGGTTATTGTAGCTGGTTTCCAAGCCTGTCTCTCCCTATCTACCTGTAATTCGCACCTAATTAATCTGTGATCCGAATGGTATCTAAATTTTGCATCTACCGAATAGTTGTGAATTTTTTTTCGAGTATATGTCGTGGCTAGAATATAGTCGATCTGGTTTTTGTACTCCCTGTTCGGGGATAACCACGTCCACATCATACTTTTCTTTCTTTTTATAAAATGAGTTAATTACTTGTAAATTATTATTGTGACAGAATTCAATCATACTTTCGTCTCTTTATTTCGGACTCCATAACCTTAAGGTCCCATTATGTGTTCTTTTCCACAGATCCTACTTTCAGTTTGACTGTTGAAGTCTCCTATAACCAGAGTATCATTCTGCTTTTCGTTTTTACGGGTGTTCAGTGTTTCTAAAAGAGTTTGGTATAAATTATAAATTTCCTCTTCATTAGAGGCGGAAATAGGGACGTACGCTTGAATGATGGTGACCGTTTGATGCTGAGACAATTTGATCTTCATGCTTGCTATTCTATCAGTTTCGCCTCGAAATTCCAAAAAAAAAAGTTCCATTCTTTTTAAATTAAAAATCCCACTCGTTTTTGCCTCTCTGACCTATGTAGCAGAACAGATTCATTTTTTTTTGTTTCCAATATGGCATCCCCTTCCCTTTTTATCTCAGCAAGACCGAAAATGTTGATTTTGCCCTACTCAAATGCTTCCTCCAGTTCTGCTAGGTTTTCCTCGTTTTTCAGGGTCCTTACGTTCGAACACCCCGCCGTAATTTTTCTGTTACCCCCTCCCCTTTGGGATTTTTCCTATTACGTTTGAGAGATGGTCTTACGGATCCAGGCTTACTAGGCTTATCTGGGTCCGGATTGAATGCTGTATCCTCCCTAAAACATAATGGGAAAACATGTTCGGGGCACTAAATATGAGTGAAGGTTGAAACGAGCAAAATTCTTAACAAGCCGCTGTATTAATTCAACTTCAGTGACGTCACTGGATTTCCTGCTCCTACCGAAGTGGACCAACCTTTCACTTATAAAAACATTGGGTGGACTTCAAAGAAAACAGGTTCCGATTCCGATTCTCATTCCTCAGATACTTCACAAATCGCATCCGATTCCAGTTCCAATTTCACAGCAAAAGGAATTACAATTCCAAGTTTTGGAAACGATTCCACCAAATTTTTCTGAATCTTGGAATCAATTCCGGAATCGGCGATTTCGATTTCCTGTACACGAGTGAATCGCTGAGTCCTAGCTATAATTCAAAACTCGATTTCGGCTATTTCGAAAAGAAATCGAGCCATGCCCGTCTCGGGTTATTAGTATTTGCTTTAAATAAATTGTAGCATGATTGTAATATATTTATTTGATTCTTACATCAGTCTATATCCGCGATCCAGGGTTAAAGTTATTGAACTGGAACATTTCTTTCAAAGTTTACCGTGAAACGTTTCAATATTGGAACAGAAACGAAGATAATTCGTGAACATCGAACAGAAAGTTGTACATAGAAGTGAACTATTTCGTTTTCTCGAATTTCCACTTCCCCCGTTTCCTTAGTCCTAATTTTTCCTTCATTGTTTTGTATCATTCTGTTTTATTCCTATATATTTTTTTTTACTCGATTTTTAGAAAAATTCTTTGACCAGGTCTCTAATGATGGATATCAAAGAAACGTCGATGTTGGTTCATTCCGCACCGGCAAGTAGGGGGAAAAAGGTAAAGAATCTTCTCTGCTAACGAAATTATTCATTCGCATCATTCGTCGTGATTACAAATCAAAAAGAAAGAAGAGAGAAAATACAGAAAAACTGAAACAAAACGTTGATAACGAGAAGAATTCAGCTGCGGACCAAACACAGCAAAAATGAAAAAGATGATAAAAACCAAATGTTACGGTGCTTAAAAATATGTTCAATCGAAAAAAGAAAGTAATAATATCAAAATACACGCTTCAATGATATCTGAAAACTTTTTCGAGACTTTCTAATTAATTTCGCGATAGAAATGAACAACTTTCTTGCGCGAGAAAAGTAAAACAACTATGCTTGAATCAACTCTCGAAGAAAAGTTCTTGTTCGATAATTGTGCGCGATTTTTGTTTTGCTGAAAAAACACGTATATAACTTCACCGCGCCGAAGTTGCGACCAAGTTTCAATTCTTTTCATTGGTTTATAAATTTCAAGACGATACCGAAGTTATATTAAAATCAGGGTTAATCGAAACAAATTTTGAGTTACTGCGAATACGTTTTCAGCCTGTAAAAATTTATTTTCGATCCCTCTATAATGCTCAGCGCTGCCCCGCCGCGTGCAGACGCGACGACGCAGTGTCGGACACAAATTCCGAAAACAGACCCAACAAAAAATAAAAAGTCTTTGAAAGGCGTCGATTAAAAAAAAATTGGGTTGAAATATGATGAGCATTTAGACCTATATCTTGAAATGCGCGAACTTTTAATAATAAATTGCGCCGGACACCGCGTTTTTATGGCGAGAATGTTTTTGGTTACGATGGATAAAACTCATTCGTATTCTGTCTTTTTTTTTTTTTTTTTTTTTTTTTTAAGTTATTATTCTAGTTTGAGAGTTTGAAAATATTATGTGCTGACGATCAAAAACTAACATAATGGCGCGAAAATGGATGAAAAATTGAAGAAAAAAAAAAGAATCTAAAAGCAAAGCTGTGAATGCCAGGAAAGAACGAACCAGAGAAGAAAGAAAGAATCCTCCCCGAAAAACGTTCACAGATCGTAACATCAAAGCTAAATTTTTTCTCTTCTCGATGACCTTGAAATTTGTTACTCCATTATTTGAAGCGCGTTCACTCGTCAAGGTTCTTCCAAATTCATTCACGTGGAGATATTACAAAACCGAGTGGAAAAGTTTCCGAAATGTGCCGATAAGGCGAGCAGTGGAAACATAAAAATCGCTTCCTTCAACGATTTTGCTCGATATTTTTTCAACACTCGTACAGAGAGTACTGCATTGCCTTCTTATTTCTTGCAATTTGAATGTAATTTTGCGTTTTCTGAAACAGTGCTGAGATAAAATCGTACACTGCTCACAGTCGTATCCTACCAGTTTCTCCCTAGTTACGTAAATACTATTTTTAATGGATGCGAGAAAAGTGCTGTCCCTTAGGCGGAAAAGGATAAAGTTTTTACGAGTCTTAATGAATGTTAATCGATCCTTAATGAATGTCAACCAGACATTTAACGAGTCTCAGTGGCACTTTGAAGAGTTGTCATGAGTCACAACTTCTTAATATGGCTCAATATTGAATCCTAATGAGTTAAATCAACAGAATCTTAACGAAGCATCCTAGGAGGCAGAGAGAGCAATTGCCTCCCTAGAAAAAAGTTGCTGCTGAATACGATTCCTACCATGTCCATCCGTTACCGATCGGATGAATTAAAAAGTTCTGTATTAAGTATAAATCATCATCGCTAACAGTGCTGACAACCAAGCCTGTTGAGAAATCCCATGATTCTTCATAGAAAAATTTTGAGGCGAAATTTTTCGCCTTTTCTATGTTGCTCGACAATAAAATGTTTACTGATTCGTCACATTTGTTGTTTTATGCCCTCCACCCTCAGTCCTCAGTTCTGTCGACAGTTCTGAAAATTTTCTTCCTTCTTTTCACTTTTTGAATCCTATGAAGAGGAGAGAAGAAAATTTCATTACTCAATACATACGCCCTTTTCATAGAACATTTTGATGCCACTCTGGGTCCTTTTTCTTGTGAGAGGTTGCAGATGCATTTCACATTTTTATTGCTGTGTAAAATCTGAGTGCTTATTACTCCCATAAGGCGATACATTTTCCATTTCCAAATTCTGGAAGTGAAAAATTTGAAAAGGCAATGCATATTTGCTCAGTTTGTGTAAATTCTTGAAAATCTTGAGATTTTGTCTCAACTCTTGAAATCTCAAGATTTATCTTGAAGTTGGCAGCAGTGATCGCTGATCTTAGTGAGTTTTAATAAACTCCAACAATCTCAAGTACTCTTGCACGAACGCCAATTGGCCTCAAACAGGCTTCACAGTGCCTTAAGAAGTCTGAACAAAATCCGAACGATTTGTATTGAATCTCAAAACAGAGATTTTATGAGTTCAGTCAGTGTTCAAGAGACTTTTCATGGATCAAAAGATTTCTATGTGTCTTAAAGACTAATAGAGTCCGAATGAGCTGTAACTGGGTCTTCGCGAGTCTCAGTGCTTTCTAACAAATTTGTAAGGGGTCTGATAGGTTCTAATACGTTTCAATGTCTTGAGAATGTTTTTATATGAGTCTTGATGAGTTTGAACTGAGTAGTAAAAAGTCATTCGGAATCTTAATTAGGCTTGGTCTCAATCAATCTTAGAATAGTTAAAATGAATCTTGATGTGTTTTAACGAAATCCTAACAAATTTCTAAGTCTGACGAGAAGGAGGGCAGCTGGATGTGATTGCATCAGGCCGAGTCCCTACAATAGCGGTCGAGTATACAAATTTCCAAGAAAATTCATTGAAAATATAGCAAAAATAATGTTCCCTCGCATGAACTTTGCTGAGAAAACAAGAATTTGAGAAGATTTGTCTTGAAGGCACTGTAAGGATTTGACCGACTCTAGACCCAAATTTTGTCTCCACAGTTCTGCAAATTTCAAATAGTCTTCGCAGAATCTCAGTTAGCCCAAGCAGAGGCACAACATATTATGTGAGTCTTAGCTCCGAAAAAATATTCCATGACATCACCATCACCATAATTATCATCGTTATCGTGATGTAGCACATTACATAAAGCTTTGAAAGATACAGAAACATGAGAAATGGCAATTGATGACATAACCATTAACAATTCCTATGGTTGTTAGTGATCTCATAACACGCTTACTGACCGATAGGCACATAGATGGACAGACAACACTGTCTTTTGATTAGCCAACCAGCCACCAAGATAGGCAGACAGACAGGAACAGTTAGTCTGGCACGTGACAAAGATATGAAAACGAGATACAAAGGTGAAGAGACTCCAGTAAGCAGACAGAAGAAGAACAGAAAAGGCAGAATAAAATAAATAATGAAACTGAGTGAGTCCTGAGAGTAAAAGTAAAAAGTTGATGAAAATCTGAATATATGTGAATAGAATTTTGAGGGATTATTATGAGAATCAATACTGGTCCGAAAGAGAGTCTAAATGATCAATTCAAGTATAGAGCGTGAAGAGAAATACACAGACAGAGTGATTTTCCAGTCTTCCCGGCCTCTTCCCATTTTGGAACTCCCCCCCCCCCCTCGAATGAGCCATCAATCTAGATCATGGATTCAAACAGTTTTATGTTTAAAGTATTTCCCAACCCTTATCCAAAATTTGTATCCGAATATTTTTTGCGTTCTTGTGTTCTTGTAGGATTATAAAAAATAAAGTAGTTGAAGAAAGCAATACTCCATGTTATTTTCCGATAGAGGGAGAGGGGAGCTTGCGGCACGTGTTCCTCTTATCTAATCTGTCGAAAATTTTCGGAGAGGGAGGGGACTTTTCCAATTTTTTGGCACCTATTTTCATGCAGTCCCGAAGAATCTGAGAAAAGTTACTAGATAAGGAACGCCCCAACTTAATTACATGTATGTGTAAGCATGAAAAAGAAATGCAGGAAAAGTCGGGAATTCTTGTACAAATTTAATAAATCGTGACATATCCCATTCGAATATTGTAAGGATTTATTTGACGGAGAGGGTGGAAAGACTAATGCAGAATGACTTTTAAAGTTAAGTATTAAAAAACTGTAGTTCAGTTTTATCGGGGGTTAGGCGGCGAAACGGGCAGGAAGCTCCGTCCTCTAGTTGAATCTTGGAAAGTCTTAGAACGGTCCTAACGATAGACATAGACAGTAAGGCGTGCAGCATCTAGCTGAGAGCCTGAAGGAAGTGGTTGAGTCATAAAGCGGCCGGGGAGTAAAGTAGTTCGACAGGAAAAGCGAGTGTCATGAAAGAGCATGAAAGCGTCCATGTACTTTTTGTACTTTTTCAACAACAACAAAAAAAGTTATTGGGGAAAGGACGGGCTATGAAGTGACTAGGGGTGGAATGAGCATTTTCCAATCGACTAATCAATCATGATTGATGATTAGTCAACACACGTTTTAATCATGACTAAATAATGACTACACATACTAATCACTTCGAATGTGCATATATGACTACTATCTAAACAGTCAGTCTTTAGTCATGACAAATTAGTCTACAAAGCGAGAGCAATAAGGAATAACTGCAAGTAAATTCGTTAGTTACGAAATATGAGCGGGTACGCAGTACAGTAATAATGTAGTCATGACGGAATTAGTCATAACCTTAAGTCACGCCTAATTTAGTCATGGGTATCGCTGTGTGGTCGAGTGGATAACCTGTCTGCTTTGCAATCATTGCGTCTCGGGTTCGATTCCCACCAACGCCAGAAAGTTAGTGATATTCGAATACCCCCACTATCATCCTAGCGAACACAGCGACTACAGTACAATAGAGGTGGAAAGATAACGCGTCCTGTAACCCAGCCAGTTCGAACGAACAAGGCATTACAATCACAGGGCGTGTTACCACCGGATCTAAAAGATTGGGACTGTCGGGTGCACGTCGTGACCAGCTTACTGTACGTCGTGAAACACGTGGCTAGTAAGCGAACTGCGGCTGCACTCTCTTTGGCATAGAGAAGGAAAACTCTAACGCAACAAACCGTGGGGAAAGCAATGGCAAGCTAACCAACTAACCTGCTCAGGAAAGCTGCGCGTCAGAAACCGCGACTGCCAACATTCGGCATCGGACACACAGAGCACCTGATTGACTGAATGTAGTTATGACTAACGTAGTCATTCCATTTTAGTCGTGATCACACATTTTAGTTGACTACTGCCCAACTCTTACTAGGGGGCACAACTCCCAAGTCTATCTTTAATATTTTGGCATACCTACATGAACTTGGTTTGGTGCATGGCCACCATCGCTATTGTACACATAGGCTATAAAACTGGCCCAATCAGCACGAACTGCTTCGTGTAACATTAACACGACACATGACAAATTCCTCCTTCATGTAGAGCGAATATGTACGTGTGTACCCATCCACCTTCAACCATTACGAGTATTCGACGGGTACAGGGGACATCGAACAGCGACCGATAGCCATCTTTAGTTTTTTCCTCCTTCACTGGCAGCCATATTCCCATGTAGCCGTTATTATTATACTAATGCAACGTTAAACTAATTTAGCGAGTTGCCGTAATTGTAATCTAAGTCGACATCGTGCCACCGAATTACATGTCCGATTCGTCAGATAAAAATTACATTACGTTTATCTTCGAACGTATATAAATAAAATGAGTCGGGGGACAAAGTAGAAAGCGAGGGAAAGAAAGAACACTCTGAAATATATACGTTATCGTAATATCTAACGGCCGAAATATTTCACGAAATCTAAATACAACGGTAATGTGGTTTTATCTGTCAGACGTTACACATGTTTTCTGTTTTTTATTTCCTTATTTACTAGCAAAAAAGTCGTTCTTCTGCCCTGTCCATCTGACTGTCTCCATCCTGGAACTCCATAAATAATTTGCGTTTATCAGCGCACTCGAAAGAGTATAGAGCGTAATATTCGGCGCCACTTTTACAGACTGGCCGAAACGAAGTTTTTCCCCCTGTGCCCCCCCCCCTCAAAGGCAACCCTTTTTACTTTCTCTTGGTTTTGAGACTGCGATATAAGGTTTGGAAAAATGGCACGCAGGCCACGATCATGAGAAGAAAGAACACCCCCGCACATCTGACGTTTATTCTTTATATAAAACTTTCTATATCTCATTATGTCGCCGAATTTCTAAAAGCACTACTGGGGAAAATTTGTTTGCTGTGTTTTCATTTCGAGGGATGATGCTCTGTAATTGATTACGTGACGTGGTTCCGATTCTCGGCCACCATGATGCTCGTCTATTTTTCCCCGACATAATTGCGTCCCGCAGCTATAGAAGGCAATTTATTTAACTCGCGTCGAATACTCGAAATTAACGTTTTTCATAATACGGCCTCGCGGCCCACGTTATACGCGTGTCGTGTCTTGTTCAAACAGAAGAGAAACCCCGAAAATGTACCTCGGGGTTTGTGTTATAGTATATCTCACCCTTGTGTAAGCGTTAACCTCGACCGTCCTATGGCATCAAAATTAAAAGCTTCTGAAAAGACAAACTACAGGATATTTATGTAGTGGCACAACCGCACAGGTTCGTACCAAGTTGAAGGGTTTTCAATGGTGCCATAGATCGATGCTGGTTTCGCAGAGCTATCTGGAAATACTAAACTTGATCAGTCTTCGATGGCTTTGCTCTATATCGAGGCGCCCAACATTACAAGTCTCTTTACTTGTGGTAAGACCGACGAATATGATTCCTCTTCTGCTACTCGTACCAGTATTCCACCGAAGATGATGGTTGCTGTCTGTGTGAACAACTGCAGTAATTGTGGTCAGAAGTCAGAATGGTCTTCCATTCTATATTTAGGGCGTGAGCGCTTTCGGCTGTTATGCCATCTTCAGTAGACAGAAATTGTGAATTGGCACACGCTAATTATAAAATTTACCAAGTTCACTCACACTGCAACATGGACACTAAGAATGTCTTCCAGTCCACACCTTCAACTGACTGAGATAAGTGAAGATAAATGATGAACCTTTATGCTGTCCGGCGACACACCTATTCCATAGTGTAGATGCTTGTATGGGAAAAGAAACCTGGTGTGTTATGCTCTGCGTTTCTCCAAGAATGGAAATGTTCAGGTGGTCAAAAATTGTAGCACTCGACCCGTCTTTTTTTACGGAGTTTGCTTTCCCGAGCATGTCCCGGATGGTACCGCATGCTTGTCTAGAATAAACGTCTGTTCATTAGGTGAGCCACTCCTGGTGCCTTGAAGTTCTTCAAGGGACCTTTTGCAACCTGCCTGGCTCATTTTTTTCCAGGTGTAAACAGGATAAGCAATCATGGACACATGCTAAGAGTAATATTCATCTGAACTGTTCTTCATCACAAAGTTATTATTCACCTGGTTTCTATTTATCACTCGTGCTACTCATCAGGGTCATGTTATCTACTAGGGAGCTTTGTCCCCTGGCCGCTTCACCCCCGGCCGTCACAGTCCTCAGTGTTTTGAGGTTTGCTTTGGGCTTCTTTTGCTCCCCCTCTATCAGCAGTCCTCAATCTTCCACCATGAACCCCCTTCCGTCCTTTCTTCATCACGAACCTCCTCCTCCACCGCGACCCCCTCGTTCACCACGGTCGCTCTCCGCCTCCATGGTCACACTTCAACAGTCGCAACCCTCCTCAGCTAAGAACTCCTCCCCCACAACGGCCATAATCTACCAGAGGCTCCAATGCCCAGCGGCCCAACCCAGCAGTATCCCCCTCTGCGAACCCTTCCCTCTCCCTTGGACTTCCTCCTCACCTCTACAATCATCAACCACCACAACCGACCTCCACCACCTGGGCCTTAATCTCTTCACATCACCCTTTCCCTCGCTCCATGACTTTCTCCGTCAACAGCTTCTCCACCACATGGCACCCTCCGTTCATTCCTCCGAGCATCACCCAGTCCTCCACCTAGCCCCCCCATCAACCTTTTCCACCCCGAGTGCCCTCCCCCATTAAGACCACGTATCCCACGCCACTCCCACACTACTATGGCCTTCATTTCTGTTCACGTACCACGCCCCCACCAAGACCTCTTCACCCATCACTACACCCTCCCCTGGAGAAATGAGCAGTCAAGGAGCAGGGTAGGCAATCCTCAGTGGGTTTTTCTCCTGGAGGCGGTTGTGGATTTTACTAAGCTCCCTCCCCCACCATGAACCCCCTCCCAAGGGTAGGCTACCTCTGGAAAAATAAGTAATTATGGGGTAGGGTAGGCAACCCGCAGCGGGTTTTTCCCCCAGAGGCGGTGGTGGCTGTGGCAGTCCTCCTCCACAATGAACCCCCTCCAAAAGGCAGGCTATCACTGGAGAAATGAGCAATTAATGGGCAGGGTAGGCAACCCGCAGTTTTTTTCTCTCTCGGAGGCACCGTGCAGCCACGCAGCCGCCGCCTATGATTTTGGGATGTCATTATATGTCTTTTTATGTCGGTTATGTCTTAAAATTTGGAGATCTTTTATGTTAGAACAGATTATGTCCTTAAAAGTAGCTGATCTGCCCCTGGAATTTCTATGATTTTTAGGTAGGCAACCCACAGTGCGTTGTTTTATCCCGGAGGCGGTGTGGCGGCGGATTTTACTTTTTAGCATATAGAGAGATATAGATTATCGATCATTTTGCATGCGGTAGGATAAGGGTACCAAATATCGCCAATTTTTGTTCAAACCCCCAAAAGTCACCCTTAAAGTTAAAATAAACCGAAACTTTTACATCGTGGAGGTAGAGTGAACCCTTAAGTACAACCTCCTCAATTTTGAGGTCCCAAGTTCAAGAAGTTTAGGAGTTATTAAATTTTTTCTCAAAAGATCCAAAATCGAAGTTCGGAAAAATGGTACCCTATAATATCACTCACCTACAACCTGTATTCATATCGTAACTTTGAAGTTGTGTTGAAGCCACAGATTTGAAAATACAGTTTTCCTGTTTGCGCCATTCCACTCCTTGGAGTTTTCTTAGTCGGATTAATTGTTTTCAAATTTTTCCGCTGTAAGGAGGGTGGAGGGGGGTTGAAAAAAATAAAATTGCACACCAGGTTCCAAAAAAACAACAAAAAAACAAAAAACAAAAAAGCAGAATTCATAAAAATACTCCCAGCGGGGGAAGGAAGGGGTCTCTGAACCCTCGGAATTTCTGAGAACATCTCGCAAAAATGAAAAGGGGCGCCAACGGGTGCGGGCAAAAGTGGTAATTTTTTTAAATTATTGAGCGCGGTATCGAAATCTATGTTTTTTGAATTCCCGAGTTCATTTCCACGGTCCCCAAAAACCGAGAAGGGGCCGTGGAAAGGGGGCGAATTTGAGAATTCTCAAGTTATGTATCAAAATGCATGTTTCTTCTTAAATCACCTCCCCCTCCACCTGAAACTGAGCAAAAAATGAACATTTTGTCAAGTTTTATTCGCAAAATAATCTATTGATCATCCCTCATCTTTCATGGTTTTTGCAGCACTTTTATTCGAACTAGAGCATCTACGAATAGAAACACCCGAGTACTAACATGCGCCATTTTCAGTCGCTTGTGGTGCCCGACGATTTAGAATTCGATACGCGGAACGTTTCGCATAGTGAATTGTGAATCGTCGGGCGCTAAGCGACTGAAAATGGCGCATGTCAGTACTCGGGTTTTCCAGGTGCTCTATTCAAACTGGCTATATTGAGGTCAGTTGGTTCCATTTGGTTCATCTACTAGAGATGGAATTAAGTACACAAAAATTCCCCGTCTCTTATGATGACCTACCTGCCACGCCCAATGTTAAATTCAGCAGTAGCAGCAGTTAATTCAAGCAAAGAAGCAGCATAAGTAATTTTAGTTTTCAATTTTAGTAGACCTCATATTTCATCTTGAAACATATTCTATGTATTTTGCACTGAATTTAAATTCATCTCCGAGATTACTTATTAGTGCGGCTTGGATTACGAATTCATACTTTTCCCTTTCTCAGGGATGAGGAATGTGGCTGTTGTATCATTATCACAAGCAAACCTGTTAATTGCAAGGTGTCCCTTTTCTATAATTTCCCTTGTATTAAAAAACTATGAGTAAGTGTATCACGTGTATTCATTGCAGCCAAAACATATTTTTTCTAACTGAATTGTATTTCTTGTTTTGTTGTAGGTAAGTACGAAAATATTTAACAGAAAATGCTGATCAAAAATTGTGTGTAAGTATAAATAGAGTAACTTACGAACTCGATGTTTGGAAAGCTGTGCTTATCACAAAAATGGTTCGAAAATGTGTACTGAACGGATAAATTCAATATGAAGGCATTACGAAGACTTCGCAATGAGCACCAAGTTTGTCTTGGCCCTAGCACCCTGTAGGTTGACGCAAGTTCAAATAGTTTACGTTTTCTTTCGTATGTTACGTTTCCTTGAATGTGAGATCAGTGTATCCCCGCCCCCCGGTTCTAAGAGTTTGTCATATAAATATTAGAATAGTGCATGAATACCAGATGTCTCTCTCACGGAGATATGTGACAGATTTTGACGAACAAAGATATGTGAATGATAACGCGCGTGATTACTTAAACTTCTAGATCAGAGTGGAAGCCAAACGTCATAAATTCTTATAATAATTGGCAAATAACGCACATAGATCACAAATTTCTATTGAATAGTCTTGTAAACCATGAGTGCAAATAGTTGAGCTGGAGTGTGAAGCTCAGGAGGGGGGCTGACAAGTATCAATAAAATTTCTTTCACTCGTACAAGTTTTCCGTTTTATATTGGTCACGGGATAGGAGCTCCTAATGGATGGGGATGAGGAATAAGAGCTGAGCACCCCAGCCCCCTCTCCACTTGCGTCTGGGTCGTAAACAGGGCAATAAATTTTTTCGCTCTTTTGTAAACCATAAGAGCAAAAAAAAAAGTTTTCATTGTCTATAAATTTACCTACTTGACACCTTGAAAAAACCATACAAGCAAAAACATCTTTTAAATTTCTGGGGGAACAAGGTCCCTTAAGTTTTTTATTGGGAAAGCTGCCCCACCTCCCAGGATTGTTACCATTTCCCCCTGGGGGAGGGGACTAAGCTCCTCTTAGATTCTTGGGCACTGTCATTATGTTGATTGACATACCCAACTGGAGAACTATGTCAAAACTCACATTTCTGGGAATGTGTTCGTCTCTTTTTCAGTTAATTGTACTGGACAAGCTATTGAACTATTTGTATAGCTCCTCCGCTGAACTTCCGGCTCTGTCTCCCATTTTAGAGAGTACATGTTCTTTGAGAAGTTGAAGAATGAAGAAGTAAGAGAAAAACATCAACATTTTCTCCCATGGCTCAGGCCAGATGGTCCATGTAGGGAATTCGTCCCTGTTGTTTTTACTACAACTCAGAATCTGTAATCGCCAACAAGGTCTGTGATAAGTTGACCGCCCCCCCCCCCACACAATTCATTTCCGTTTAATTCATCCCGGGCTCGAATCAACTTTGCCGCGAGAAGTTAGTAAAGTTTAACAGTTAATTTTTTGTAAAGTAGGTGAAAAAATTTCACGACCACCAATACTTTTTTGGCAACTAAATTTATCAGAGAATATGGTTCATAATATAGGTTCATTTAATACCGTATTGTAAGCTGTAATTATCTGTGTTCGTATTGGTCGGTTGCCCAATGTCTCATTTTACTTGATGCAAAGTTTGTTTCTATTGGTTATTGACTAGTGTTTGTATTGTCCAATAGCTTTTAGGTGATCATTAGTGAGAAAGCAGGTTCATCATTGAATTGTGTGTTTATCAAGTTCTTCTTTTGTCCTAATTTTAATTTTATTATTTCAGTTTGTACTTGTAGTTTGTACTTGTTGTTTCTAGTTCTTGCAGTTTTCTTTTTCTTGTGTTGCCTTGTATTATCAGTATTTTGTATTTGTCTATTAAGTCATTGTCATCATGTTTGTGTTTGTTGAGTGTTTCGAATTATTAATTCGTCATCTTTGAAGTTTTCCACGTTCTTTTATTTTTGTTATGAGCCACGAGGTCCTACCTGTTTCTCCAACGTAAGTCATGTCACCGTATTCGCAGAAGCACCATTGTAGTTTTTCCTACCTTAAGTCTCTGTTTTGTGATTGGTGGTTTGTTTCTTATCCACAGCTCAATGTCATACTGGTTGAAAGTCTTTAGTATTTGGTTAGTGTGTCTTCTCAATATACCAGTAAAACATTAATAATGAACAAACGGTACTTTGTCACAGAATTATCACCCCGAAATTCCTGAAAAAAATGTATCCTGAAGTAAACTTATTTAAAACTACTCAGACTTGGTAAGTTTGTGCCATTAGAAATTTATCTCTTAGCTAATTTCACCGTGTGTAAATTCATTGAAACGAGCACATAATTCGAGAGGTGTCGTCCATTCATGAGTTGTGAATAAGTTTAGAGTCGTCGGATCTACTGAACATTAATTATAAGATATAATATTTTAATTTTGTTTTGGTGACATAAATTTTTGTTTGGAGAGTACTAGTGCTACTAGAAGAAACTTTTAGTAAAAGTTGAATCCATTATTGTTTCAAAATTCAAACTTCTTCGACAATGTTTGCTCGGGGGTGGTTGCAATTTGACGAAATTTTTAGTCAAAATGCCCGATATTTTCAAAAAATGTAGGCTATTAATTTTCTCTTGCTAACATCTGCTATATGTCAAAATGGAAAACCCTCCTTCAGTTATCCAACGCAAATACTTCCAGTCCTCAAGTTTTCTCTATCAGTTAATGAACTGCGGACAAGGTGCAGGTGGTATTGGCTTTTCTCGATGATGGCAGGATGCTACGAAAGCCAGCATACCGATTCGGTTCACAATTTTCGTGTTATTCAACCGAGTTCAAAAACTCGCGCTTCAGTTTCAATGAGTTTTTCCATAAAACAACGAGATGACTTGGCGGGGTGAAGGAAAATAATAACAGTGTCTTCGGTAAACTGTCCTTCAACTTGGGCGCCAAAATTTATGCCGGAGCCGGAGGGAAGAGACGATGACGCTGTAGTCTTTCACATTATCGTAACCATTAACGATCTGCACGGTGCAATCTTCGATATCAAAGAGCTTCGTTTCTCATTAATTTCCTTTTTCAGAAAAGAAAAAATTCGCCGTCTCTGAAATTCGTGCTGAAAGTACGTCATTAAATTTTAATAAATCGCAACGAGTGGAAACGAAATCATTGTGGCGTAAATTCAATTTTTAAATTCCGATAATTTTGCGAAATTAAATACACAAAAAAAAAAATAATAGGGAAAAACTTCTCTCGAAAATTATAGTTCACCGGGGAATTACTCGTAAGTTGAATGCACACTGCGAGGAGAAAATTTAAATTTAAAAAAAAAATAAAAAATAGAAAAACAAAAAGCGTTGAGGGAATGAATCAGAATATAATTTTATTAATGTAAATAAGGTCAGAAAGTTTACCATCGACGACGGTGAGAACACACCGGGAAAAGTTTGAAGAGAACGAACATTTCGTATATAAATATAAACGCTAGTTAAATTTGCAGAGGGGAGAATAGAGGGAAAGAGAAATAAATTGTAAAAAAGAAAACGAAGCAAAAATATAAGTAAAATATGCATTAAGAGAAAATAAAATGAAAACATAATTTATATGCTGAAATAAAAATTTGCTTTATGAAAGTGTTAAGATAAAGTTGTATTAATGAGCTGGAATTAGGAACGCCGAAAGGCGAAGTGGAAGAAAGAAGATGAAAAATTACGGTCAACTTTAACTCGTTTTTCTTTTCAACTCGCTCATTCGGCTTCATTTTTTTTTCAGTTTTAAAAATCTAATTGATGGTTTGTTTGTTTTTACGAGGCATTTTTGAACGACGGACTCGATGGTGGAACTGATGCAAAAAATTGTGGATTCGCTGCTATTTTATAAAATTATTAATCGAAATTGTTCTGTACTTACTGATGTCGGACTGCTGGATATTGCTTAACTCAAGCTAAGGCTGAGAATGTGTACATTGTACATATGTTCCGAGTCCATAATAGTTTTTTGATATCTAAGAACAATTTTAACTTTAGTCAGTATCATCAATGCCACCAGGACTGGAGTGACCCTTGTTGGCGAGTGGGGAGTCGAAATAGAGCAAAACATTTTCCACTCAAGCTGGGAAAAAAATTGGCGGTTTTCACATTTTGCCGAGAAACATTGAAAATGCAGAATCAATGATACCAACATTTCATATTTTCCATTTACATCCAAGCAAAATTGAAAAAAAAAAAGAACAAAAAAAAACTTACCAACTTACGTATTTTTACATTTTTGCCGATTGACCATGAAAATGCCGACTCAATAGTACAAAAATTTTCTATTAAAAGAATCAACAAATTCACAATAATTATGATTTCTTGTTTTGTGAACTAAACGGTGAGGGGGGGGGCATATCACACCCTCCTCTCGCTCCGCTCTTGAATTTTGCGCATATCGTGGTTTCGAAGACCACAAAACAGCCCTATGACGTAATCGCCTCTCAGGATGGAAGTAGCTCAGAGCAAACAAACATCAGAATTCAGTTAATGAAAAATAGTAGGGGAAAGTGAGGATGGCTGAGATATTCGTCAGTTTTTTATTTTTTCTTAAAAAATGACTGAGTGCAAGATTTCATTTGGACAAAATTTCATTGACTCACTACTGAACATTTTTATGGGAAAGAAGAGATATACAAAAAATTGAAGAACAGGTTTACCATACCCTGTTTTAAAAAAGTGCTGTGTTCGGATTAGTCGATCCATGACTCCATTCTCATTTTCCTCTCTTCAGATCGGTTTTTCAATACCCTGTTTAAGAAACAACTTCTGAGTTTGGATTGGAGATTTACTGCCCCATTTTGATTTTCCCATCTTAAGGCAGTTTTTAAGCTGGGTTTGGACAGACTGGTCTTTCATCCCACTCTGACTTCCCCATCTTGAAGGCTCTTTATCAATACCCTGTTTACATTGGATTGGCAAATCCACTAGCCGGCTCTCATTTTGTCTGCTTCGGGGAGTTTTTCGATAACCTTATTAGCTGGTTTTAGGCCCTGTAATGAAGTAATTCATTTTCTTGGCTGACCTTCTGCCTCCTAAATGAACACATTTCCTTCTCTACACCATACGAATTGGAACTGTCCCAAGTCCCACCTTCTCTTGGCTTCGTTCAGTAACCTGCAGCGCCTTTCCTAACATCTCTACTGTTGAGTCTAACAATTATGAGATCCAATTCTTTCCTTGAGGGTAATCTGTGGACCACACATATATGGTAATCTTGAAGATCCACATTTATTTCATTTTCCAGAAATTTGACTAGCTGTTTTAAGTTATCATTCCCCTTGAATGGGACACCTTAGATGATTACGTTGCATTTTCGGCGGTACTGTTTTAAATTAATCGTTTATTGTTTTAACTCCGTATTCTCTTTTCAGTAGTCGGTATCGTATCTCACAACTGCCACCTCTTCTCTTAATGTGCCCTACTCTGTCCACAGCCCCTTTCATAACTATCACGTTCTCTAACCGTTTCTCAAATTTCTTCATGAACGATTTGTCCATGGATGTTCGAAACCTGGAAAAATTAGAGGAGTATAAGTACCTGAGATAAATTATTGTTTCCATGAAAAAGAGGGCAAGGCGGGAGCTGAGAGTAAGAAGGTCTAATGCCTGGAAAAACCTTTGAGCAAACAAAAGCATTATAAAAAATAATATATCCACGGCTGCTAAAAGTGAGAGTGTTGGAAAAATATGCATTACCCTCGTTCATTTATGGGGCTCAAATCTGGGCTTTGACAGCGGCTCGAAAAGAAAAAATTAGGATTACGCACTGGTTATGTTCATAACGGCGTTAATAAAAATACGACATTTTCTCATCCAAACACAACAGAAAAAACAGTTTCAAGCACTAACGTGTATAGGTATCAAACACATACAAAACAAACTATAACGGTGAAAAACTGATAGGAAAAAATTACCATGATTGTATGATAATGCTCGACGACGAACGAACGCTTTCAGAATTCGGTGGGAGATAATCTATACAATATCTTAATAATAGGATGCATGGCTAAAAGACGTGTACATTGCTCGCCCCCGAATGAGCCTCGGGGCTCATTCAGACGGAATAGGGATTAACGACCGAACATGGCAGACCCGAGTGGTCCCATCTGCAAAGCGCACTTGAACGACTCTTACCGCTTCGTCGGTCCCCGGACGAACCTCAACGACCGTTGCAAGGGGGTAACGGCCAGGCGACGTGGTTCCCTTCACAAGCACTACATCGTTTAGCTCCAAATTAGGTCGCGATTTCCCCCATTTAGATACCCGCTGAAGGGAGTTCAAGTAGTCCCTCTGCCATTTGGTCCAGAAGGCACGAATGACACTTTGATGGAGAAGATAGCGCCGTCCCAATGATGCAGGTACCTCTTCACCTTCAACCACTGTTAACAGGGGTCGTCCCACAACCAGGTGAGCCGGGGTTAGCGCGAGTACCGCGGGATCCTCGGAGCGCACCAGTGGGCGGCTGTTTAGTATGGACTCAATCCGAGTGGTGATTGTATGGTAACCTTCGTAATCCAAGGTTTGGTCTCCAATGGAGCGTTTCAAGTGGTACTTCATCATCTTGACCGCTGATTCCCAAAGACCACCCATGTGGGGGGTGTACGGTGGTATAAACTGCCATTTAATACCTTCAGTAGCAGCATACGAGTAGATTTCGGGCGCATGCAAGTTTAAGTAATGCGCAGCTCCAACAAAATTGCGACCATTATCAGACATGATCGAGGAAGGCAGACCACGCCGAGCTACAAACCTTTTTAAGGCGTCCAAAAATGCCGATGTTGATAGCTTGGAGACCACCTCCATATGAACCGCCTTGGACGCGAAGCAAATGAAAATTGCGATGTAAACTTTGGTAAATTTCGTTGTACGATGTTCTATGCATTTTGCTATGAATGGGCCGGCAAAATCGACACCAGTGTGTGTGAATGCGGCGCATATTGTCACTCGCGATGCCGGTAGTTGACCCATAATTTGTGATGCTGTCTCTTTACGGTAGCGGATGCATGTAATGCATCGGCGTACAACCTTCTTGACAATATTTGGTAAGCCGCCAACGATCCAGTAAATTCGTTTGACCATGTTGACAACAAACGAACGACCAGCGTGGAAATACTTGGTGTTGATGTACTCCACGTACAACTCGATCAGTTTTGATTTTGCTGCGAGAATGATCGGATGTTTTTGATTGAATGGCAAAGTGGCATTCCTCAAACGACCACCAACTCTGAGTAGACCATTGTCATCGAGGAATGGCAACAACGAACTTAACGAACTCTTTTCGGGAAGAGTTTTGGTTTTGGCGAGACAGGCAACCTCCTGGCTATAGTGTACGCGTTGAGTATAACGTAACACCACAGTTTTCGCTACCTCCCGCTCATCAGCCGATAGTTCAACGGTGGTGCACTGGCGCGACGTGATGAACCGATTGATGTAAGCGATGGTGTTTATCATGCGGCTATAGGGCGAGAAGCGATCTAGAATGGTGATGTCGACCACTTCCCGAACTGTTGCATGACACAAAGATTCGACACAAAGTTCCTCTTGGATTGGTTCATCCTTGGCCCTAAATGGTACAAATTGGTAGGACACACTGAACAAATATCTAGGACCATAACACCAAAGATCTTTACAATTTAAGAATTTCTTTGAGGATAGGCCGCGAGTAGCCAAATCCGCAGGGTTATCCTTAGTGGTGACATAAGAATACTGGGACATCGGTATAAGGTCTTGTACCTTTTTAACTCGGTTAGCAACAAACGTATGCCAAGTGGCTGGGGGTTTCGTGGCCCAAGCCAGAGCAGTAGTCGAATCTGAAAATAACATGCAATTTGTGACAGGTATTGCTAGGACACGCGAAATACGTACAATCAGTTATGACAGTAATACTAATGACTCTAATTCTAGCCTATGTATATTATCAGCTTTAATTGGCGCAACACGAGTTTTAGAGCAACAAAAATAGTTTTCAATTACGTCATTTTTCTTGGTAAGTACATAAACTATGGCACAGTATGCCTTTGTGCTAGCATCACAAAACCCGACAAGATAAGTCTCATGTTGAGAAGTAACAACCGACGAATATGGACGATTAATTTCAAACGATTTCAACTCCGCGAGATCGCGCACATAATCACGAAATAGTACTGCAACATCGTCCCAAGGGAGGCGCCTTTTCCAGAGTTCTTGTATAAGAGTCTTGAACCGAATGGTGACAGGGGTCACCATGCCAATAGGGTCGAATACTTTGGACCCGAGCGACAAAATCAAACGTTTTGTCACCACAGCGGTTCTGTCGAAGTGGTGGTTGATGTTGATACCAAAGGTATCAGTATCAGAACGCCAGACCAGTCCCAAAAGCAGGACAGCGGTGTCATCAAATTCAAGTGGACGGTTGGTTTCAACTAGGTGCGGCTCAATGGTAGAAAGTAACTCCGGCGAATTTGAAATATACTTCCGCAATGGGAAGCAACCGGGCAACAATGCAGTGTGGATATCATAACGGAGTTTGATAGCGTCTTCCAATGTTGACGCTCCAGTCAACAAGTCGTCCATATAAAAATCCGAAGCAATGGCTCGCGACGCAGCTGGGTGACTGTCGCGAATATCTGCTGCCAATACTGCCAAGCATTTGGTTGCAATATACGATGCTGGTGTGGTCCCGTAGGTGACCGTATTCAACCGGTATGTTGAAACACAATCAGTGGTGTTATCGCGCCATAATATACGCTGGAAATCACGGTCAGCTTCATGCACGCAAATCTGTCGATACATTTTCTTTATATCTGAAGAAAATGCAATAGCATGCACACGAAACCGAATGATGATTTCGTCCAAATCAGGTTGCAGTTTTGGACCCATCATTAACATCTCATTTAACGAAAGACCAGAAGATGTTTTCGCTGACGCGTTAAACACAACACGCATCTTTGTCGTCGTGCTGGTTGGTTTCAGGACTGGTTTATGTGGGATATAGTAAGCTAATTGGTTCAACTTACCCATACCATCGACGATAGACATGTGGCCCAATTTTCGGTACTCATCCATGAACTCTTGGTACTCACTCCGCAGCGACGCATCCGAGTAGCGTTCTGCGCGATACAGCGATTTTTGGGCGAAATTTCGAGACTCTCCTAGTCCCTTTGGATCGACTTTAAATGGCAAGCGTACAATGAACCGACCTTGTTCACGTGTGACAGTTGCAAGGAAGTGTTGGTCGCACGTCTGGAATTCCACATTGTTCTCGCGTGGTACCTCGACTTCTTCCAGTTCCCAAAATTTTTGTAATTGCTCGTGAATAGCAGAAATACAATAAGATGTAAGGGTAGTAGTTCGCTTCAGGCGCGGCGAAATGGTTCCTGAATACGTCCAACCAAATTGTGTATTACGATAAGTGACATTTGCAACGACCTTGGTCTCGTTCAAAATACACTGTTCGTAATATTCTGCGCCCAAAATGAGGTCAACATGCTCATATGCTAATGAACACTCTGCTAATGGTTGAGGACCGAACTCCGATGACGACACATAATTCCGGAGGATGCGATGTTCGATTGATGTAGCTGGCAGCACATCAGCTGAGATTTTCAACGCAAATGATGAATTACGCGACACCAATGTAAGATCACACGCGAACGATGATTGCGTACGACCACCAACACCCACTACATTCACATGGGATTTCACTACTGAAATTTTACATTTACGAACAAACTCATCAGAAATCGCGGTAATTTGCGATGCCGAATCGAACAAAATACGAATACGACCGGACGATTGACCACTCACGAAATACGTAACGGCTGTAGGTAACGCGATTTCTTTATTCTCTGAGACAACATTGGTGCACGTTTTGAGTTCTAACGAGTCATTGGTCTGCTTGTCCGATGATTTTTCCTTGGGTTTGAGGCTGTCTACAGTTTCGTCCGACTTGGTGTCATCAGACTTTTCAGTAGTTTCGAAATGCAACAACGTATTATGTTTACGACCGCACTTTTTACACGTTTGACAAGTACACTCGCTGGCATTGTGACCACTGCCAAAACAATTGATACACGCACGTTTTTGTTTCACTAATTCAAACCTTTCTTGAGACGATAGTTTTAGAAACTTTTCACACATATAGGTACGATGCTGGTCGGAACTGCAACCGAGACATTTCGAACTGGAACTGACAGCAAACGACTTCTTAGGTGTGGTGGTAGGAGTCGGTTTTATCTCCTTCGATTTCGGTTTTTCGTACCCGGTATCATCCATTGAGTGGATACGATTCATGACGAATGTCTTGAGGAGTTGGTACGCTGGAAATTTGGTGTTATCCAGAACAGAATTTTCCCAATCCTCCTTGGTTTCGTCATCCAATTTACTCGATACCCAATAGGAAATCAGTGTTGACCAATTTTCGGGTTTTTCACCGCACGCAGCCAGTCCACGTAACGCAGCGTCCACATCCATCAACAACGAACGTAGGCCCTTTTTGTCTTTGGCCTTTTTAACTGCAAACAAGTCGCGAAAATGTGTACGAATAATCGCCCTTTTGTTTTCGTACCACTCCGTAAGGCGTGCCAGCGCCAATATATACGAAGCCTCAGATATGCCAAAATCTGATATTAAATCCGCGGCCTCGCCGGTAAGCGCGTCCTTGAGATAGTACATTTTCCGAACAACCGAGATAGACTCGTTTTCATGGATCATACTGTTGAACAGTTCTCTAAATTCAACGTATTTCCGAGGGTTACCATCAAACTTCGGCGGTTCGATAGGTTTCAATTTCGATTTATCAGAAAACTCACCAGATTGACTTGCTGAAGTATTGCCGATCGATAGGCGCGATCTATTCGCGTCGAATTTCTGACGTATTGTTTCTACCTTTGCTGAGGTGTCAATTATGTACGCACTAACTGATTTACTCTCCGCAGCCCAATCAGACTCCAATTTCGACTCCTTGGACTCGCGTTTTTTCTTGTCTGGTTCGTCGACTTCTGACACAACGAGATATGGTATGATGCTGGTATACACCCGATCAAATTCGGTTTTTACGGTTAAAAGATCGGCGACCTCTTTCTCCAAACGAATAACATGTTCTAGTGTTACAGAAGACAGTGAACTGGCCTCTTTCGAGATAGAATCGGCTGAAGCCTTGATACGGCGCACCAAGACCCGTTTGACTCTTTCCAACTTCGCTAATTCTTCCATCTTGAGGTATGGTACCGGCAAAATGAACTTAAAACTGAACTCGCGAATCACACAACCCACAAGTTTTCAACATAATTTCAAGCTGGCAAATTAGTATCTGGTACGGAGGACCATGAAAGCATATACGGTTTTAAAAAACGACGTTCCAACTCTTCGATACGTGAACGAACCCGCAGTATCAATAAATTTTCTTCTAATGTAGCCAAATTCAACTCCGCCACCTGCCTTCTTTCTACTTCCGCAATATATTTTTCGAGAAGGGAATCATACATTTCTTTGGAAACGGTATCAGACATCTTCTAGAAGAAGGGAATCATACGGATTACAATCGCAGCTGTTATAAAGGCGTGTTGTCGTGTGTCACCGTGGAACTCGCAGAGAGTAGCTCGCTCGTGTTGACAAGCCTTAGAAAATTACTAGTAGAATGCAAAATTCGTCAGCTTTCGATCGAATAGGCTACCAACAAATATCTTGAAAAACTGCTATATTTAAAAGAGACAACAATATTAAATTCGGAGAATCGGAGATGGAACCGACCATGCACGCACTTCGAGAGGCTTCGCAACATATTAAATCTCAAAGTAAGGGACAAAATAAATTTAGATACAATTTCCACGAAAACCGAGGCAAAAGATATGCGGCGGGCAATTAGTATATTAAAATTAAAAAATTAAATTACGGGGGACATATAGCTAGAGATGATCAAAAATGGACGAAAATTACGAAGGAATGAGCACCTAGGTACCTCACAAGAAAGAGGGGGAGACCTCCAACAAAATGGAAGGATGAATCAGTGCGAAATTTTGAATTTTTTCTTTGGACTAGGGTAGCGAGGGGTAGGATCGGATTGGTAAAGACCTAAAGATGGTATGCCCGTATCCGGGTAAATCTGACAACTTGACGGCTTCCCACACAAGGTGCAGTCAGGTGGCACGGATCAAGACTGTAAATAAAAATTAAAAATTTTAGCTGGTTTTGGCTTGATAGATCCACTGCCCCATTTCCATTTTCCCATTTAAGCCGTTTTTCAAACTGGGTTCGGACTGACGGGTTCTTCGTCCTGCTCTGATTTTCTCGTGTTAATTTCAAGATTCAATATCTCATCCTGATTTGAGTTCATAATTCATTCTGGAACTGCATGTTTGCTGTAAATGTCTTCAATGGTCTAAGAACAAGATGACCTCATAGCAGTGGATCATTGTGTGTGAGGTGGCGCTGTATGCGCCGAGTGCTCAGACTTTGCAGTCTATATTGCACTATTCCTCAAGTTGCTGTTAGGGATCAGCTCAGTAGCCTCACTTTTATAGCCAAAGTGAGAATTTTGCTGAGCACTATCCCTTTGACTTCACTGGGTGCTGGATACTCTAGTCCCAATGCTTCGCGTCTTGTCCCGGATATTGCTGGGCATTGACATATGATATGGATTGAGGTTTCTTCCTCTTCTCCACAGTACCGACAGGAGCCGCTTTTCGCCACTCCTATTTTATACAACATTTGTTTTCTGGTCCCATGACCAGTTAGTAGTTCGACCATAAGCCTTGCATATTTCCTGTCAAGCTCTAATAGGAACTTGGCATACTTACTGGAGTGTCCCCGATCAGTGTTTTGCTAACTTTCATGCCACTGGCCAACCGCCAGTGAATTTCCGTCTGCTTACTTATCCAAGCATTAACTTTGGATTTTATGACGCTGTATGCTACAGGAAGACACGGCCTGGGTGTTGCCAGCAGTTCCTTTTTTATGCCCTCCTTCATTAGCTTGCCAGTGATCATGTTCCCTGTTATGCCGTAGTGTCCCGGTGTCCTTAGTATGGTGACACGGTTCTCCTGAGCAAGGGTGTATAATTTGTTAACACACTCCGCCACCAATAGGGATGTAGTTCGGTGTGACAATAGTGCCTTATTAGCCAATTGATTGTAAGTACAGATATAGATCTGCTTATGAACAAGGCCCTTCTGCTGGCTTCTGTCAATGGCCACCGTGATCGCCATTACCTGTTCTTGGAGGATAATGACGCCCTCGCCCAGTGCCACTGAACAGTTGTCAGCGCCTTTTGCATTCGTGATTCCGATTCCTACACCTTGGCCATTCTTAGAGGCATCTGCAAATCACACATTCTCCTCTTTTCCTAGAATGCTTAGCCACCTATTTTCCCAAGCCTCCCGTGTGGGTTTTGGCGCACGATACGGTCTGTCAAAGAAGTGTTCCATCGCGATTCTATCCTTTGGCATCCCAAAGCATTTGTCCATCGTCCCCACCATCTCCCATATCCTTCTGTGACCTGTTTTTTGGGTCTGAAGGTTTGGTTGACCCAGACGATAAGCCCCCATTATCGCAGCTCCTTCTATAGCTGTGTGAAGTGGTGGCAAGTTTAGGAGCCCCTCCAGTGCCTTAGTCGGCACCGTACTCATTGCCCTCGTTGTTATCACGTACGCCAGCCTTTGCAGGAAGTCTAGTTCCTCTGTGATTTTGACCAGGCTGCCGCATATGTGATTCTGGGACGTAACACACCGGTATATATCCAGTGCATCATATTGGGAGAGAGTCCTCAGGTCCTGCTAACATAGGTGCGGCAGGCCCGAGGAGCCTCAATCTCTTTTCTTATTTTATCTGAGACGTGGTCCCTCCAGGAGAGTTTTTCATCAAGATATACCCCTAAGTCTTCACCTTTCCTGTGAAGGCTAACGGTCTTCCCTTGTATTGCACCTTGATCAACTCCTTGCCTTTCCTTTTGCGGTTGAAAAGAGTGATCTCAGTTTTGTCCGGGTTTATCGATAACCTCTGTTTCACACGCCATTTTCCCACACATCGGAGTCCTCACTGCGTCAACCCCGCGATGGTTCCCGGAAATTTGCCAGTTATCATCATAGCCAAATCATCGGCGTGGCCTGTGTGAATTTTTTGACCATGTAATTCCTCCAGCAAACTTTCCACCACTAGGCTTCACAGTAGGGAAGAGAGTACTCCCCCTGTGGACAGCCCTTGATGGTCGCTGCATGGATCCATTCTTGTTGGTATGTTATCCGGATCTCCCTGCCTTTTAGCATAGATACAATCAAGTTTGTTAAGCTTTTCTTCACTTTTTTCCCCCTTGGGGCTGTTTCTATTGATTCACGAGAGGTGGCGTCAAACGCTCCCTATATATTCATGAACGTTGCCAGGACATAATCTCCGCCAGTCATCCCTCTCTCAATTGCCGTAACAAGCGAGTGCAGTGATGACTCTACTGATCTGCCTGCCCTATATGCGTGCTGGTTCTCATGTAGTGGGAACTCTTAGGTGCCATCAGCTTTTCCAAGGGTTTTAGCATGAATGATGAGAGGCTTATCGGCCTGTAGAATTTGGCCTTACAGGGGCCTCTGTCTAGTTTAGGCAAAAACACCACTCTCACCCCTCCACGATTTTGGAATGTGCCCTAGGGCTAATGATGCTCTGGGGACCTTAATGAACAGTCCCATTATGGTCTCTAGGTCTGTTTGTATGCAGACTGGATGGATTCCATCTGGACCCGGTGCTTTGTACGGCGAGAATGTGTTTACCGCCCAACACACCCTGTCTGGTATGAGCACCTCCTTTGCCGTTTTCTAATCCGTTCCGCTTTGCACACAGTTGGCTCCTGGCTTCGGCTGTGTGTTTTCCATGATTTTTACTCCCGGAAAGTGCGTGTCAGTGAGGTACTTTATTGTCTCTCTCGGGGTGGTTGAAAAACCACCTGTCGGAAGTTCGAGCGGCCTCTGTTCCACCCTTTTTTCCATACTGAGAAGTTTTTGCAGACGTGCCGTCTCCGGTATCTTTTCTATAGATTCGCAGAAACGTCTGGGTGGAGTATTACTCCTCGCACTAATTGGTCGGTCAGTTTTGGCAGACCTTCTCAATCGTGACCGTACAAAATAGTATTGTGATAACAATGATGTGTTCCTGACTGTATAGACTATAGACCGATTATGTTAATCTATGTATGTCAGTAATCAAAATATTATTATTTTAACTTCCTCCTTCATTTTTGAATGGTTTCTAGGGTGGCTTACTTCAGTTTCCGTGATGCAAGGAAAACGTTTTACTTTAACCTTTATTCGAGGACTATTTCACAGTCATCGGATCGCATGATACATTGTGGTCGGCGGGGGAGGGGTGGTGGTGGTGGACGGGTCCATAATGAAAGGCCGGAGAATGCGTACATCGAAACAGGTTGGTTTCAATGTCGATTCCTCGCGCTGGCTACCGATTGCTATACTTACCAAAAAGAATGTTCTGAAGAGCTTGAGGAACTCTAATTTCGTAGAGAACATTTTACGTTAACGCCGTACTAGACTAGCTATCATCTCAACTTTGATTTGAAGTCCAATTCCTCCCTCAGTTATGAACCCAAACGAATTCGAAAGGGTGACTCTAGTCTTCTGGCACTCATCTTCAAAATGTGTGACTGTAGCCGGTACAATTATACTACGGTATTGAACTCTTTTTTGTTCCGAGTAATCCCACCCCTCCAAGCTATGGCGTTTCCGAATGCAGAACCCTTTTTAAAGCCTGAATTCCTGAATTAAAATCTGATTTAAAGGTGTTTCTCGTCGATGAATCCATTTTCCTGTATATATATAAATACAATAAAAATATAGCGGCAGCCTGCTCTTCAGATTTAATTATATGCCTTATTCCACTCAAATTTGGGACGTTTCGTTCGTTCGCGTCGTTTTTTTTTTTTTTGTCGTAATTCGACGAAGGCGAGACAAGGCGAGGGCGAATTCGAGGTGTATAAAAGAGGCTGTTGATGTGCGAACAAAGCAGCTAATTTACGCAGCTTTAATCAGAAACAGGTCATTTAGAAGACAAACTAAAAAGGGGTAGAGAATGGAATGATTCGGTATTTACGAAGAAGCCGTTACGGAACGAATGATGATTGATGTCGTGAATGCGAAAGAGGAAAATATTATTGGGGACTCTCGATGAATACAGGCGCCAAATTCGAAGAAGTTGTAACCCGTGTTAAGTCGACTGTATACAAGAGGATTTTCATTCTAAGGCCTCGAGCCTTCAACGGCTGTGTTTATTAATGAAGTGGAGAGGGAAATAATTGTTTTCTTCTCACCAAATTACTTAATATACGCGATATGCGGCAGCTGAGCTTGGTGTTATATTCCTCCTTAGTAGGGTAAATAAGGGTTTGTTCTGAAAGAAAGGGGTGATCAGTCAAAATTTGTTTTAGCAAAACATGTTATTTATGATTATGGGTGAAGCAAGCGAAAATTCTCGAGTTTTAAATTCATTTGAACGTTGAGGGATTCACTCATATTCAATATTTTTTGCGTGCTCTAGGGTGAGGGAGAAATCCTATTGTCTCACAAAGTTGAGAGTAAGTGATCTATGAACAAACACAACACAGTATCAATTCTATTGATAATGGTGGTGTAACGTATTCCGAAAATACAATGCCTCGTTTCTGAAGACTGTGGGCTGCAGATTTCTATGTACTGTGGTTGTTCTATTTGCTGATATATTGAGAGGGGGGGGGGTAAAACCTGGTCGCTAGCTTTCTAACTCTATGAATTGAGCCGGCGTGATACTGCTTAACCAAAGAAATACCACATCCCTATATTCTCTCCACATTTGAGTCCCTGTTCCCCCATGAAGTTCTCATTTTTTCGCATATTTTTAATTTCCGATTTAAATTTTCTGTCGTAGCTTCTTGGATGGCTCATCAGTAGGCGATAAAGGGAAACTGAGAGATGCCGAATCGATTGAAGTTCTTCATGAATCACTTTTATTCTTCTCGTCTATCAAATCGGCTTATGTTTAAAAGAGATTGCGGGGAATGAACATAAGTAAAGAGGCAAAGCATAGAAATGGATAGAATGAGGCGAAGGAAAATTTCCATCGAGCTTTGAGTCACAAAAGATTCATATATATTTAATTGTGTAAGATTTCGTGGGAGTAAGCACCAGCAATACAACCAACTGGAGAAGAACTATTCTAACTGATTTAATGTCCCAAACACAGAAAGTTTGAAAAACACAAAGAAATTATCGCCGCACGACTCAACATTCTAATTCGCATTTCTGAAGACGAAATTATCAATTGTAGGTTAGTTTTAATTAGGTATAAGCTAGAGCTCGTTTTTTTTGGCATTGTAGAGGGAGGATTTTGGAATTGGAGTTGAGAAATTAGGCACTTTTGGCAAAATTTAAAAAAAAAAATAGGAAATTTTAATGAAAAAATAATAATGAATGTACAAACGATAAAAAGTACCAGTAATCGACTCATTATTTTGGAGTCTACCTATATAAAACGACTATTGAACATAACGATCACGTGTTGTCGGCCAGCTTATGTATCGGAATATTGAGACTCAGGAAGGCTTCGCACCAGTGGTGGATCCAAGGGGGGGAGGCTAAAGGGGCTATAGCCCCCTCCCCCCAAAAGTGTAATCCTGGATTCGCCACTGTATAAAATGAAATAAAAAAATTTTGTTAGCTCTTTTTTTCTCCAACATTTAGCCCCTCCCAAAGTGTAATCCTGGATCCGCCACTGCTTCGCACAGTTTTCTCCCAAATTCTGACAGAGTGTCACTACTCGAAGAAAATGTTGGTAAAGGAATTTGCTTCAAACCTGACCGCTGAGTTCGACGTAACGCTGCAATGTGTGATGCTGAACGACAATGCGAATCGACGTGATGCTTTTTCTTACTACCAATGCTTTTGCCACAAACCAAGCACGAAATGGTTGAACCATCGGTCATTAACACCTCGGATTTTTCATTATATGGTCGTACCCACTGACGTCATAAATCTTCGTCCATTGGTTAAAAAAAAGAAGAAAAAAAGTGATAGCTCATAAAAAAAACTTAGGTCCATAAGCTTTTCATAATTTTTTCTCCGATTATCTCGTGTTGATTTTAGTTCTGCATCTCCATTTAAAAGGAGAATCATGAACGTAACGAGGGAAAGTGGAAAGCGGTTGGGGCAAATTGCTTTCTCATAAAAAGTTTTCTATCACTTGCATAATGTGAGAAATGAATGGGTTCCTGTTCCAACTCTCAATAATTACATTTCTGGTTCCTAATGGACTCCTCTTTTCAACGAAAATAAGCCGGTATTTCGTATTCTCAAAATGGCGATATTATTCGCTTTGCTCGAGAACCTTATTGGGTATTGTTTAGTTCATTAATTTCAATGTTTTGGCTGTGTTTGATGTCCAGGCTTCTCAGTAAAGGCTTCTATTATCTGTTGCATTTCTTCAGCAGTGTGGCTAAGGATGACCAAGTCATCCGCATATTGTAGCTCTGTTATTTGGCGGTTGTGCCTCCTTGTTTTACTCCTCAGTCTGGGTAGGTTTGTGGAGGCCACCATCGACACGGTACCGAATGCCTACTCCTCTTCGTCGCAGCCTGCGGTCAAGGATCACCAGGAACGCGGCCATGTAGACATTAAATAGAAGGGGAGCCAAGGCACATCCCTGTCGGTCTCCATTTGAGATTTCAAAGTCCTCAGTGTATGTTGTACCAACTATGACTCGGGCCTTACTCTCAGTGTGGAAGTTAGCGATGATTTCGATTCGTTCTTCTGGACAGCAGAATTTGCCCAGGACTCTCCAGAGTGCGTTCCTGCTAACCATGTCGAAGGCCTTCCGCAGGTCAATGAATACTACATGCAGCGATGAGTGTTGTTCCTTCACCTTTTCTTGTATCTGGCTCATTGTGAAAATCATGTCCACCGTACTCCTCCCGGGTCTAAAGCCCGCTTGGAACTCCGGGATAATTGGTTCAAGTGCCGGTTGTAGCCGGTCCACTATAAAGCGCGCCAGAATATTTCCCGCCGCGCTAAGTAGGGAGATCATTCTGTAGTTAGAGCAATCTGATAGGTCTCCTTTCCGCTTATTTACTATCATGGCGCCCTTGAAGTCA
The DNA here is from genome assembly GCA_031841125.1 of Acanthococcus lagerstroemiae. Lineage (NCBI taxonomy): Eukaryota > Metazoa > Arthropoda > Insecta > Hemiptera > Eriococcidae > Acanthococcus > Acanthococcus lagerstroemiae. The sequence continues at coordinate 31,937,851 of CM063108.1, read as the reverse complement.
GTAGGCACCTCCTTTTGTTTCCAGATTTCTTCGAAAAGGTGTAGTAGTGCCTTTGCGAGATGGCTACCTCCGTGTTTGTAGATCTCTGCTGGGAGGTTGTCTTCACCGGGAGCTTTATGGTTCTTCAGCTACTTCGCTGGAGTTTGGTGGTCTGGCAAGATCCTCCCTGATTGGGTATTGTGGGAGTAGTTCAGTGGTTTCGTCTGCTACTGTCGGCGATGTGTTCAACAGGCTGTAGTAGTATTTTCTCTCCATCGGTTTGTGATTTCATCCTCATGCCGGAGCAAGGTTCCATCAGTGCCTCTGACTGGCCGGTTCGTGTTGTGCATTGGGCCGTGGGCTGCTTTGATTGCTTTGTAACGTGCCGAAGGTGTCGTTTCGATCGGCAAGCTCTTGAATTCCCGCGGATTTTCTCATAAACCAGTCATTCTTTGCTTTCCTGGTCGCGTCTTGAGGGCCTGTTTAGCTGTTTTGAGTTTGGTGGCTAGCAGTTTGTTGACTGGCCTAGTAAGCGAGTGTGTGCGGCGGCCTTGGCATTTAATGCCCTTTCGAGCATTTCTGAGCTCTCATCGAACCAATCAGGGTTTTTCTTTTTGACGGCTGGGCCAGGTGTGGATTCTGCAGCTGCTAGCACTTGGTCTAATGCTGTGCTATTTCTCCTCCACAGTGTTTCAACTCTCTATAAGTCGCATTTAGCGATTGCTTGCTTTAGCTCTACTACGAGGGGCGTTTCATAAGTAGTACCCGTTTTGCCAGAACTCAAGAAAAAATGTACCAATTGACATAAAACCTTATTTACAAGTACATTTTGAGTACAGCTACTTTTCTACGTAATCCCCTCTAAGCTCCTTACATTTTTGGTACCGCTTCAGTAACTTACGTATGCCCATAGAATAAAATTCTGGAGTTGCAGACTTCAGGAAAGAAAACACGTCAGCGACGAGTTCAGCTTCATTTCCAAACTTTTTTCCACCCAGGTGGCTCTTCAGAAGTGGAAACAAGTGAAAATCACTGGGGGCGAGGTCCGGCGAATACGGGGGGTGACCAAAAACAGTCCACTTAAATTGTTGCAAAACCGCCTGAGTCGCCTTTGCTGAATGTGGCCTGGCATTATCGTGAAACAGGATCACTTTCTGGCTTAGACCAGGTCTTTTCCGCCAAATTTGCTCACGAAGCTTCTTTAAGGTCTTCTGATAACTCTCGCTATTTATCGTAGAGCATCTTCAGCGAGTAGATTTTGGATTCGAATCATGTTTTCTTCCGTCACGCTGTCTCGAGGTCGACCACTTCTCTCCGCATCCTCCACCGACGATCTCCCCTCCTTAAAAGTACGGACCCAACGACGAATGGTTGATTCATCCATGCAGTTGTGACCGTACGTCTCGTGTAACAATTTACAGATGTTTACTGCCTTTTCTCCGCGTATGGTAAAGAAACGAATAACGGAGCGCAGTTCGACTTCACTAAATTCACATGTAGGCAACTCCATTGTTAAACGAGTACTACTGTTTCCGATAGCGATGCCACAGCGTCTACTGAACCAGTTCGCGCCAAATTTTTACAGTGTGACCAGCCACGCAAATACTATATTTCTCTAACATCTTACATCTTTTTGTCGCGGCGTTCCCGAGTTCTGGCAAAACGGGTACTACTTATGAAACGCCCCTCGTATCTTTGCCTCCACTTTGACAGCTGGTACTTTCAGTCTTCTTTTGGCTTCTCTCTTTGGTGGTCTTGCGGATCGCGTGGGTTGGCAATATATCTTGAAGACCAGTGGGCGATGGTCTGTGTCAGCCTCTGCACCTCTGTACACTCGGGTCAGGCCAGTGTGGGTCACGTCTCTTTTCCTGACGAGTATGTGGTCCAGGGCGTGCCAGTGTCCGGATCTTGGATGCCTCCATGTTCCCTTATGTATGTTCTTGACTGGGAATATGGTATCGGCAATGATCAGGTCGTGTGCGGCACAGAAGGTCAGAAGCCGCTCTGCGTTATTATTCGCGTTCCCAGTTCCTTATTTACTAATAATTCCGCTCCAGGCACTGTGGTCTCTCCCCACTCTAGCGTTGAAGTCTCCCAGTACAGGAAGGTTTTCACGTTCTGGGATGTCTCTTAGAGCCTTATCAAGCTCATTATAGAATATCTCTTTTGCTGTGTCTTTAGCTGGCAAGGTAGGAGCGTAGGCGCTGATGAGATTAATTGGTCTTCCGCAGTAATTCATCTTCAGTTGTGCAATCCGCTCGTTAGTCCCAATGACTGCGGGGTTGCAGTTCTGGTTTACGGAGTTCCTTACAGTAAAGCCTACTCCGTATTGTCTTGTGCGTCCGGGTTCACAACCTCTCCAGTAGAAGGTATAGCTTTTTTTCGAGAGCCCTCGCCAGATATTCGTGTTTCGCTCAATGCTACTATGTCGATGTTGTATTTCTGCAGTTCCCTATCAGTGATAGCTGTCCTTCTCTCTGGTCGGTCGGCCTTGCAGTCTAGTAGTGTTCTAGCATTCCATGTGGCTACTTTCAGTTGCAATCTCTTCCTCTTATTGTTGTTCTGAGGCCTTAGCGCGGTACCTCCGCCCGGAGATCCGATGGGGGGGGGGGTATTTAACCTCCGGAAGTTGATTTTACGCACGCCAAGTCCATGTTAATTGGTGTAATTGGGTGGTGGTGACGATTGGTGGTTGGTGATGTGGCTGCACGTGAGTGAGATACGAAGGGGTTTGTGCAGTTTCCCCGTTCGTTGCTACGAGTATAGAGAACTTGTCTGATGGCACAGATAGCTGCGACGACCAGGGTCTTTAGATACCCTTCTGTGGTAGGCAGTAGCCTCCTAACGCGAGCAGCTATTCAACAATATCGTCATACTTGGCTTTAATGATTCGGTATTCAGTAAGGATGGCTTCGAGCTTACTCAGACGTCCAAAATCCAGTTGTCTTTGACCACTTAATGACTCGATTGTTGCTTTCAAACGAGCTCTAGATTTCTCTTATGAACGCGTTTCTGCTTTTTCAAAGCTTCCATGGTACGGTAAGAATTGAATACGAAAGGGGGGAAAAACGGTTACGGTTCCCAATACTGGTTGAAATATATCCGGCCCGGAGGACCAAAATGTTCGCGACAATTTCGCTCTTTACTTTGGGCTCGGTTTTCGCGGTTGATTTGGGGGGGGGATGCATAGAAGTCACTGTGCATTATAATTAATAAAGTGTAAATGGACACACACGAACATGTGAAATTTCGATATCGAGATAAAACGCTGAACTACTAGGTTCTAACTCGATTTACTTTTTCTAGCCTTTATACAATAATACGAACGAGCGAGTTTCGTTGATAATGGTGATAGTCGAATTGGTTCCGATAGCACCCTGATGTGTATGCGAATTGGTTCCCGTTGCATATTGAATTGTTCCCTATACAGACGTCAGGAGCTATATAGATTTCCAGAAGATCGAACAACTCTTCGTAATTGCTTTCCAGAGGCAGAAGGGGCATCAGATCGATACGAAAGGCATCTTCAACTTCATTGGGTGGTAATAAAGACAAACCAAATATATATTTCAGAAGTTTACCACTTCCAGTTCGCGGTTTTTGTAATCCTCTGTAAATCCTACAGCTTGAATTTTTTTCCAGCATGATGTGACCGCGGTGCACGTTATAACGAAGGGAGCCAATACGACTTCCGCTTACGGCCACTGGGAACTAATGCGAGTAGCGAAATCCGGGTATCAGGAACCAATTCAGGTTTTTGGGAACGAATTAGATTACCCCGTTGATAAATAATAACCGATAGGAATCAGGGAGAGAGGATAAACGAGTTATTACACGCTTTACTCCACTAAGTTCTGTCTTATGTTTGGAAAAGTGCGCACACGTATTCGATGGATCGCACGTGGAGTTATTTCTAAACAAAATGCTGGGAGTCTGAGGAACAAGTCCCTCGCCACCAAGGTATATAACACTCTGTCTCCGACTCTCGCATAATCATGGAAATTGTCAACTTTGAGTTCCAAGTTCATACATTAGGTATAAATATTGTCAAACGAGGAATATTTTTCTTCGGTGAGTCACCTTACCTGTTATTCAGATGTGAAATCGAAACGTTAGAGGGGCTGATTTCTTACTACATTTCTCTTTAATCTGTCACTGTAGAGTACTCTGGACCCAGCAAAGGCTGGCCTTGTTGACCCGAGCCCGACTGGCCGTAGCCCTGCCACTAAATTCAGTGCGCAAGGTGACTTATGCACGTGTCATACTACGAGTTCCTAAAAGCTTATTGCCGGTGCGGTTTTTGGGAATCGGGACGCCGGAATTGTCTGATATAATGCGAGGTTAATCGCATTCGATTCAGGAAGGAAAAGACGGTTTGGGGTATAATTCATCGTGTACAGCGAAATGTATTATGGGGCTAAGGTGCCGACGAGAATTCGTGTACGCGTATACAATTATATTTAGTTCAACGAGTCGGTTAATACGAAAACCAAAGAGAAGCGGATAATCAGTTGGGCCGCGCCGTTTAAAATTGCTGCTTCGTAATTACGCCAACGGTTAGCATAAATACCAAAGGTTATTTGAATTCAGGATTTAGCTGTATCATCCTTTTGCAAAAGGTCTGCGTGTCGCCGAGCGGCTCGCGCGACACGCGGAGCGACGAGCCACGGGGCCAGGGAGGGAGCGGAGAGCGAGAGAACTTCAACGCGAAGAGAAAATCCCGACGCTATCGACTTCATAAGGTCTATAACGAATCCGAAGAAGGATTTTCGTAATGAGGTTTCCTCTGGAATGGCCTTTTCCGCCCTATCCCGTCGCTGAAAATGGCCCGACGTCGCCGTTTACGAAATTCGTAAAATCCTGGCAATTTCTTCGCCCGACGATTTTATTCCCGTAACGAAAATAATTAAGTTGCTTTTCCGGTAGCGGAGATACCACTGAGTGAGCGCGGCGATGGCAGCTTCAGCACAGGACCATCAGGATTTCCATGAATTAGGTACGAAGAAAAGAGACAGCAGAAAGAGAAAGTGTATGTGTGCGTGGATGAGAGAAAGAGAGAGAAAAGAGAAAGAAAGTTAAGAAAAATAACAAAACGAAAACGGTTACCGAGCTTCCTTTATTTTTTCCTCGCCTCCGTCGACGCTCAGCTCACGTTTGGCATTTTAATTTCTTTTATTCTAATTTGCTTTTCAGTTACCTGACCTTAATTGAAGCGTCGACTGGATGGGGGAAGGGAGAAGACGGTACTGGAATTTCTCTGTTTCTCGTCGAGCGTCACCGGGCAAAAACTTTTTCAGCTTTAAGGTCGTCGTTGTTTCTAACGAAATTATTGCGAATTGCGACGAACAGATTGGCGAACTTTTCATATTCACCCGGATTTTGTTCGTACGATCGTGTATTGTTGGAAACGTACGCACGACGACGACGACCGGCGGTGATTCTGATGATTAAACAAATACAGGCGAAATTTGGGTCCGTTGTTGGCGCGCTCGAATTTCGTGAAACGGCGGAGGGGCCGCGAAAGAAAGAAAAAACACGCTGGAGACCGCCTTTCGTCACCGGAAAAGCTCGACGACGTTAAACATTAATTACAATTTTCGATTAAACGAGAAACGCCGCGCCGGTTGGAATTCAAACAAAAACGAAGTGACGTAGGAAGAAAGAAAGAGAAAGACTTGGAGTCTGCAGGTTTCAGGGTGCGAAGAAACCGAGCTCGCCGACCGAACCGCAAACGTGAGCGCCGCGTTGGGAGGACGTGACGCGACGCCGCTGTGCGCAATTGATAGCGAATTGTTCTCACTGTAGTACAGGGCATTGGAGCGAAAATTCTATAAAAATCGTGGGTTTTACCCTGAAATGATGAAATTTAAAATCGAGGGTATTGTGTACTTAAGTGTGATTTCAAACTTTCCATGTTTTTGGCCTTATCTCCCACACACTCATGCCAGCCAATAGCAGCCCCCCAGACCACTGTAGGCAGAAGCCCTAGAAAGCGCAAATCCTCAGGGACCCCAGTGAACGCCAGGACAGACCCCCGGTACTCCCGGAGCAGAACGAAGGGGACTCCGGGCAGAGCTGCGTCGTTGCAATGGCCGAAAGGGGGTGAATACCGTATTTCTAACGCCCCTGGCTCCGCCGAAAAGGGCGTGTGCAATATGAATTTTACATATAAGTATGAGTTGTCTTCACCTTGTTATCTAACAGAAAAAGCAATTCTAAAAATACAGACGCTCAGTTTCGTAGGATCAGTGCCACTATTTGAAGCTTCAGGAGATTGCTTTACCTCAAACTGCGGACACGTTTGTCTGAACGCAACTACACTCATAGCCTTTCTTGAAATATTTACGGTCTGCGTTGCTGGATATGAAACTGCCATAACTCAGCTATCTCTCAAGTTAAAAAGTTATCTAATTCAATTTCAAGCCAGTTCCATATTAGCAATAAAGAAAATTGTATTATGTAACGACGGAGAATGAATTTCGTCTTTCGCTCTATTTGCTATAATATTCCAGCGCAAACATATTTCAGCGTTCGAGCCAATAAAACAAAAATTCAACGTATTATTGGAACGCGATAAAGGGGTAGTGAAATCTCGAATAACTTAGGTCCGGCATTTTTTTCCCTCTTCGTTCTTTCCACGTATATTTTATTTCCTTTCTTCATTCATTCGTATATCTGTATCAATTTGCCCGTACATGCGAAATGTATATAAATATTCGTCTATAAAATAAACGGGTATCTTGCATAAAAAGACATCAAATTCTTCGACCATAAAATAATAGATGTATATATATAGTTTCCGTATTTTATAGCGATTCTTACGCTTAAATTGATCCAATCGTATTTCGCCTGTGTTGCTGCCGTGTCTACGCCAGATACGGAGAAGCAGAAGTGGAGAAGAGTATAAATCTAAACCCCTTTTTATAAAATGGAAACGTAATATCATTTTCTCGACTAAACAGAAGGAGCTACAGAGTTGTTCAATTCTTATTCGGATGTACATTTATACGTACATGGAAGATAAAAGGCGGCGATGTTGGAAAATCGCGCCAACCGACAAATCCGAGAGCTCGAATTCTTCTCTGGCACGGACGAATGGTCTGATTATAGAAAATGGAAAAGAATGTGCGGAATGCCAGAGAGTTTCCAAGACTAAGTGAGTCTACGTCAATACGATACCTCGCTTCTGTACGGCTAGTTATGTTGGTTATGTCGGACCAGAAAGGAAGAAAGCTGTAGCTTTTCCGGAATCCGGCCGCGAAAGAAGGCACATCCCACACCTACACGTGTTCAATAGTGTAAAGTGTACGTCTAATCCCGATATACGTATTATGTGTACATTTGTGGAAGATATTACGCGTGTGTGTACATAAGTAAGCCCGATGAAGCGAATACGCGAGTAGCCGAAATATCTTCCGACTTCAATCCGAACGATTAAGCAGCTCGAAAATGAAATAGAGGTCCGCGGTTTTAGCCCAGCCGACTCGCAAATGTTGTATTTACAAACAGGACCGTTCGAATTGAACTCTTCCTTTTGCACTCGATGCTCTGTGCAAATATGTCAGAAATGTTATTGATGAGAATTTGTGTTTAACTTTACGATTAAAGATTATCGGTGCTGGTCGAGTAATGCTGAACCGGGTTTTCCGGCGCTTTCAAAGCACAGACACACAGTCCGGCTTGAATCGAAATGCGATAAGTAAACATACTGAACGTCTTCGGAAAGAATCGCTTGTTTTATATTCGTACCGTAGAGAAGTAAACGAAAATAAGAAATGAAAATCGCGGGAAATTAGCCGAGTTATGTTATGTGAAGAAGTAATAATAATAATAATAATAATAATAATAATATTAATATTAATATTAATAATAATACAACCTTTATTCAACATGAACTCTAGGTAATTAGTACATCATTACATGTAATTAGCCCATTCTCGGGCATAGGCCTGTTCGATCCTCTTCCACTGGGTTCTGTCGTAGGTCTTACAAATACCAACCACACACAGTAGACAGAATAATTAACAAACTAACACAACCAAAAAGCGCAGACACTAGACCAACCAAAAGTCTTCATCCAATACAACATAAAACTCGGAATCAAAAACAGACCGCCTCTGATCAAACAAATAAGCAATGACAAAACAGAAACAACCTGAACTTTGAACACTGTCACATGACCTACATAGGAGAAATAGGCAGAAAATTCGCAACCAGAATCAAAGAACATGAAAAATTACAGAAGCTAAATGATGACAAATCACTATTTGGAAAACACTGCAATGACCAGGGACACAACAATGACAAATTGACAGAAAAGTACAAAATCCTACACACAGAAAACAACACAAGAAAAAGAAAATTAAAAGAACAACTAGAAATAATAAAGGCAAAAACAAAACAAAATAACCTAATAAATACAACAACTAACTTCCAAAGTGAGAACTTATTTCAACTAATAACATAACACCCACGGATTGGACAGACTGCACACCACAGACAACCAATCAGAGCACACAACCAATAACAATAACCACTGGTTGGACAGACTGCATATTTACAGACAACCAATAGGAACGCAAGACTAAACAGGCTCACCATACGGGACTACCCTCGACTATAACTACAGGACCACAAGAGACAACGACAAGTCTCATTTAGGGTTCTCCACTGATGATGGCATAACAGCCGAAAGCGTTCTGGAATACAGAAGTTATCAGGATCAAATGCCTTCTGAGTCTATTAAAATGCATATTGGAAATTTAACTTTTGATTGTTTTATGCCAATTGGCTTAATGCAACAAATATGGTCAATTGATAGATCTGACCTTTTCGAAAACAGCCTGTTCGACCCTTGATTTTCATCCATTTTTACATAGAGTCGATTTTTTGAAATTTTTGAGAAAATTTTTGAGAAAATTTTTGAAATATTTGGTGTTAGACTTATCGGCCTATAGTTTCCAATGTCGCCCTTGTCTCCTGCCTTGAACAACAAAACCTTTCCCGAGAGGTTCCATTGGGAAGGAATCTCTTCTTCTTCTTCTTCTATGATTCAGTTAAATAGTTTTGTTAGCCATGGGGTTATCTCATTAGCAAATAATTTCAAGTATCTGTTTTGTATGTCATCATTACCAGCAGCTTTATCCTGTTTCAGGTTGGCCAGGACGCAGAATACCTCTTCCTCCATAATCGGTGGTATCCTCTCCTCTTCCCCTTTGTCGCGGAAAGTCAGCATTTTTTCGTTGTAACTAATATTAGGATCTTCATCATACAACTCTTCGTAAAATCTAGTTGCCTCTTCTACAATTTTCTTCCTGTCCAAGGTCTTTTCCCCCTCTTTTGTTTTTATTTTAGGCATAAGTCCTTTCTCGGTGATCCACTGCTTTTTCACTTTCCTGGTTGAGCCTGAGGTTTCTAGTACCTCAAGAGTCACTCTTTCCTCTTCTCTAATCAAGTCTTCTCTTATCATCCTCCTAGCCACTTTTCTCAATTGCATTAATTCTTAGAGTGCTGTACCCTACAAGGGCGTAAGCGATCACAATGCATAGCTATAAAGTGCGGAGTCTGGCTCCATGTATCAGACCCTCAACACGGGAGGTGCCTGTCCAATCTTTAATATTCTGGATCCAATCTGTTCTTCTTCTTCCCGCGCTTCTCTTTCCCTGGATCTTTCCCTGCGTTATCAGCTGCAATATCTGGTACCTTGGTCCTCTCGTGACGTGTCCAAAATACTCGACTTTTCTTCTCTTAATCCATTCAGCCAGCATTCTTTCTGTTTTGGAAATTTCCAGAACTTTTTTATTTGATGTCTTGGTGGTCCACGAGATTTTGAGCATTCTTCTGTGCAACCACATTTCTGTAGCCTCAAAACGCTCCATTTGCCGTCTGTTGAGTGTGGCCGCCTCTATGCCGTACAGTAGAATGGGATATATATAGCACTGTACTATACGCTGTCTCACCCTTAGGCTCAGAGTTCTGTCACACAACAATGTCCTCATTTTCCCAAAGGCCGTCCGTGCCCGTCCGCATCTAATTTTGACCTCTGTGTCCAGATCTAAGTTTTCTGTAATTGTACAGCCAAGGTACTTGAACCTATTCACCCGCTCCACCTGCTCGCCATTGATGGTAATTCCGCCAGTGTTGGATTGGTATTTGCTAACTACCATCCATTTCGTTTTCCTCACATTTATATTCAGGTTGTATCTCTTTCCAGCAGAGTTCAGGCAGTCCAGTAAGTGCTGTAGGTCCTGTAGGTTATCTGCCAAGATTGCAGCATCGTCAGCGTACCTTATGTTGTTGATAATTCTTCCATTAATCTTGATTCCCTGTGGCGAGTCAATGATTGATTCCTTGAATACTTGCTCCGCATATACGTTAAAAAGCAGGGGAGAAAGTATGCATCCCTGCCGCACACCCTGTTGTATCTTGAAGTCCACATTGTCTTGATTTGTTCCTAAGATTAGCTCGGCTTCTTGTTTCCAGTACAGATTCCTGATGATTTGTAGGTCGTTTCTATCTATTCCAATTCGCTCTAGAACTTTTATTAATTTTTCATGTTGGACATTATCGAAGGCCCTCTCATAATCTATGAAGCAGATGAAGGTGTCTTTATTCATTTCCCTACTTTTCTGTAGCAGGACATTGACAGCTGTAATAGCTTCTCTTGTTCCAATACAAGGACGGAATCCAAATTGGGTATCTGATAGTTCCGCCTCGCATTTTGTTCGTATTCGGTGGTGAATAATCCTCAAAAAGACCTTCAGTAGGTGACTCATCAGACTGATGGTGCGGTAGTCTCCACATTCCTTTGGTAGCTGTTTTTTCGGTATGAGTACAAATGACGATTTTAACCACTCTTTTGGAATTTCTCCGCAATTGTAGATCCGATTGAAAAGTTTAGTTAGGTTTTTGACATTTTCTTCATTCACGAGCCGAATTATATCTCCAGGAATCTTATCTGGTCCAGTGGCTTTCCTGCACTTGACAAGTTTGATAGCATGTCTTACCTCGGACTCAAGGATTGCGGGGCCGTGTTCCAGGTGCGGGTCAAGCGTAGGGCTGTCTGGTCTATTGTCTGAAAAGAGTCTCTTTAAGTATCTGCAAGATCAAAATTTTTATCCGTTTGTTCAGTTCTAGTTTTAATAGGCTTATTCTTTCAGATATTCCTCTCACTTCCAATACTTTATCTACCCACCTTCTGTGAATGTAGAAACCAGTGCCTCTGAAACCCTTAGTTTCCCCTTTATAGAAAAAATAATTGCTATTTTTTTGAATTGTTAATTTTCCCCCTTGGATACGTGTTTCAGCTATGCCTAGAATATCAAAATTTTGTTTTTCCCATGCTTTGTCAAGTTCGTATCTCCTGCCTGTGCTTGCTATGCCCTGGCAGTTGAATGTACAAATTTTCAATTTAATTTCAGAACTAATTTTTATCCCTTCCTCCCTTCCATCCTTCCCTTTCTTACCTGCTATTGCCGGTAAGGTCGAGTCACAACTTACTTGACTCCTGCCATTTGGGAGCAAATAGGGGGCGTTGCAGCCATCATACCCCTTGGCGGCTGCCTTCCAACTTGGGGCATACTTACCATTTTTCTTCGTCTTCTCCCTACTGTTTTTTTCGTTGCGAATAGGGGAGTACCGTTAATTGCTGGTCACCTGTCTACTGCCACCCTTTCCATCTTTCACTGCTGCATGTTTTGATAACAGATTTGTTGTTGGTGGTTTCTTTGCTAATTGCGTTGCTTCGCGACACCTCACCGTTCTCTCGTTTTTGCAATTTTTTCCCACTTTTCCTGGTTTCTGATCATCCAAAAATATCGAAATTAATTTTGCTGGTAACCCATTCAAATTCTAGTGCCCTCTCCTTACTGGCTAACCCCTGGGTATTAAAAATGAATATTGTAACGAGATTCGCCCCGAAAAACGCACGAAAGCACGTAATAAGAACTTTTAATGTCACACTAATACAAACGCACGAAAACAGTACCTAGATCACTTTGAAAACGCACAGTTTATCGCATATAAAATTAGACTATACGGCGTCGGCCAGCGGCCTTTATATATCCTGGCGTTATCGGCGAAACTCATTGTCGCTCTCGTTGTCGAACTTCTATTCTGCTGCTCGAAACGTGTCGATCTTTCTTCGCTTATCTCGGACTCGGATGTTCGGGAGCGTTTTCCGTCACAGTATATTAAGATCCAGAAAGTTATTGAGGTTTTCAGAATTTTTAGACTTTTGGGAGAGCTTAAACAAGATTGAAATTTTTGAACCTTTCCACATTTTTGGGAGTTGGGAAATTTTTCAACTTTTAAAGAATTTTGATAGTTTGGAATAGTTTGAGAGTTGAAAGAATTTTCCGTGTTATTTTAAACGGCGACACGATGGTTGTAGGTACAGTGATCGATGAGGTCCGTGTGGGGGGTTATGCAGCTATCACTCCCCACGGGTGCTGTCTGTTCAAGTGTACTTTGAATAAAAAAGAGTACGTTTGGTAACCTTCGGTGGTGTAGCCAGTCTAGTTGGGGGGGGGGGGGGTCAGGTTACGATCAAAAGGGAAGGTGATGCTATAGGGGATGCTAAAATTGAAAAAACCAGTACGTATTTGAGGAAGTCGCAAAGGAGGGGTCCAGACACCCCTCCCCTCATCTTCGCCACTGTTAATCCTAATTACATATAAGGCTCCATTTAAAGCTTCACTCGCATTGGACAGTGAAAAAATGTTGATGATTTTCAACGAAATGTCGCGCACTTCATTTGTATTCTCGAATGTAACTTTTCATCCCTATCTGGCCTCCAAACTAAGAAATTTCTTTTGATCCGCCTACTGATCAGTGTTTTCTCTTCTGAAAAGTGCGCCGTATTTCTCTGGCGAAAGAATCAAGGAAAGGAAACTGGGAACCGCTTTTCTAAATTTAGCGAGCGACGTACTTTCAAGCTCGGGGATCAAAATACATATTATATACAAAACGAGGCCCAAACGAAGAGGTAAAAAAGAGCGGAGACACGACAGCAATTCAGCGAGATCGCGGACATCCATTACCTAATTCCGGACACCTTAACTCCTGCATGCATCTGTCTTTCTACCTTGCTGCCCTGCTCTACCCCTGCTGCCTTCCTCAGCTCGGTTCCACAGTTTCCGCGAGGCGAAAACGACCCGTAATATTTCGCGCGTTCTTTTCACCCATTTTCCGTCTCTCTTTTTTCTTCTTTTCGCATCCAGAGCGGCGAATTTTTCATTTCGTAATATTTTACGCTGACATTTATACGTATGAGCTGTTACGCTGTTTATTGCCGTTTCCGGTGATTTCGTTTTCGACTCTTTGTCCCATTCTCTTAACACGCGTATTTTTTTCCTTCTCCTCTTTCATCGCGGACTTTGACATACGGCCGCTCGTTGATTACGTTTCCATTTTCGCCTTTCTTTTCGTTCTCCTTTCCTTGCATTTCACCTTTTGCGCGCTCTCGGCTCCTCTATTCTCATTCCCGCCGGCCGCAGTTTTCGAAATGGCCTGTTCACTATTCATCGACTCCCGCGTAGTTTATCGCCTGTAAAAATACGATCCTATTAACCGAAAGCCGAAAAAGTCTTTTCCAGGCCTGGCCCGTCCGCGCACTCGGCGAAGGTGGCTGCAACCCGAATACACGTTAAACTGTTGCAGCCTCAAAACGACACCCGAACCGAACGAGCTTTATTTATTTATTTCCGTCGATAAGTTTTTGCGCGCCGAGATTCGTCGCCGAAGTACTTTGCAACTTAACGTGGGCTTTTAATCAAGATTTGGAACTTTTAAAGAAACACTTTGACAGTTTTTTTTTTTTTGGTTGCTGTTGTTATTGCTGCGCCGCTGCTGAAACCTTGTTTAAGTTGGAATTTCATCTCTCGCCCTTCTTACCTCTTATTCGTTGTCGCTGCTCTCGCTGCCTCTTTTCTTTTTCTGATCGAAAAACAAACGATACCGCCGTATATACGGATTTTGAATGTCGGCCCGCTCGAAGAGAGAGGAAACGAAAACGACATTTAAATTAATTTTTTCCGCGTACCGATTTCGGGAGGAAAGTGCGCCGATATTTGAGGAAAATTGGATACGAAATGGAGTTGTGCCGCGAAATCAGCAGCCGGAGTGGAGCGAAAGATTCAGTGCATGTTAAAACGGTGAAAATGGGGGGTTATTGGTCTTCGGAGAATTCGAAGAGGTTATAAGGTATACAGGGTAGATACGTTCAGCGTTCGCATCGTACGGACTGTTCGTATTTCTTCGACTGCGTTTCGTAGACGCGAATTTGATTGCGGCACAGAAGGTGAATCGACTGTCACGGGAAATAAATTTAACGATATCGCGCGAAATTTTTATATAACTCGGGAGACAGTTTCTAGTTAATGTAGTTTACTTCCAAGAAGTAGGAAGACAACGAGAAATAAAATAAGAAAAGAAAAAAAAAGAAAGAAAAAGAAAGAGTGCAGAACAGATGAAAAGAAAGAAAAAAATACGACGGTGAAATGGCGCGCGAAAAAGCGTTTAGATTAAAACTCCGTCTCAGCTGCGCGCAGACTGAGATGAGGATTTATGTAGACGCTCGGCGACAATGTGTGATCAGGAATTCAGATTGAATGGACGACTAAGTCGATCACAATTGTGGCGTTGGTGTAACACCCCCACCCGAGCGAGGTATACTAAAAAAAAGTAAAATCCGCCGCTGCTTCCGGCAGAAAAAACTCACTGCGGGTTGCCTACCCTGCCCCTTAATTGCTCATTTCTCCAGGGGTAGCCTACCTTTGGGATGGAGTTCATGGTGGAGGAGGGCGCATAGTAAAATACGCCGTCGTCACCGCCTTCAGGAGAAGAAAAACCCACTGCAGGTTGCCTACCCTGCCCCTTGATTACTTATTTCTCCAGGGGTAGCCTACCCTTGGGAGTGGCTTCATGTAGGAGGAGGGAGCTTTGGGGGAGGAAGGTAGCGGTGAGGCAAGTAAAATCCGCCACCGCCTCCGGGAGAAAAGAAACCCATTGCGGGTTGCCTACCCTGCCCCTTAATTGTTCATTTCCACAAGGGTAGCCTATCCTTGGGAGGGGGTTCATGGTGGAGGACGAAGCTTGGGGGAGGAAGGGGGCGGTGAGGCAAGTAAAATCCGACACCGCCACCGCCGCCGAGAGAAAAGAAACCCATTGCGGGTTGCCTACCCTGCCCCTTAATTGTTCATTTTTCCAGGGGTAGCTTGCCCTTGGGAGGGGGCTCATGGTGGAGGAGGGAGCCTAATAAAATCCTCCGCTACCACCGTCACCACCGTCTCCGGAAGAAAATAAAAACTCATTGCGGGTTGCGTACCCTGCACCTTGATTGCTCATTACTCCAAGGGTAGCCTACTCTTGAGTAAGGGTTCATGGTGGAGGAGGGAGCTTAGTGAAATCCGCTGCTGCCACCGCCTCTGGGAGAGAGAGAAAAAAACACTGTCGGTTGCCTACCCTGACCTTCATTTCTTATGTCTCCAGGGGAGTCTACCCTTTGGAGGGGATTCATGGTGGAGGAAGGTCACGGTAAAGGATGAGAAGGAGTTGTGGTGGGCTAACAGTAAAAGCCACCTCCTCCTTCCCCTCCGTGGGGATAAATTCCTGGTGGCCTCCCCTGTACTTTAATCTTACGTTTCATCAAAGGTACCCTACTTCGGGGGGCTTCTCGGTGGAGTTAGGAGCTCCTGGAGAGGAAGGACGGCCACGATGAGTAAGGGCGTCTCAGTGGGCGAGGAGAAGCATGTTGGGGGAAAGTGACTGTGGAGGAGGAGGATAGCTGTGGTGGGGATTGGCAGAGGGTAGCCCGCCCGGGAAGGGGGGGGGGTCCTTGGTGGAGGAGAGAGCTCCTGGATGGTGTAGCGCCGTGTTGTTTTTATATAATTTCCATGGAAATTTTTTTATGTGGGGTAAGATACACACTTATGTTACTATGACGTCCATGGCCGTATTTACGTATAGGCAACACAGGCATGTGCCTAGGGCGCTAGATTATGGGGGATACTGCAGGTGACGGTAGGGGTTTGGCCGCGAAGCGGCCAGGGGGCGAAGCTCCTCTGTCAATATAAAATTTTCTGGGTCGCTGATTTCGAATATTGCCATAGACTGTTTGTCCAACCTCTTGCAAAGCCCCAAACTAAACAGTTTCACCCTGAAGAGAGAATTCGGGTCTAGGGAGGGAACTAAGCGAAATCATCAGTAAATTGATGACGAGTATCTGCACTGCATGCACATACAGTGGGACCCCGGTTATCCGAAGTACCGATTATCCGAACATTTACCGTGTTATCTCGTCTATGACCGTCATGATGTTGAGAAAATGGAGAGACAGTGCAGCCGGAAAACGCGAGTCACAAATGTTGCACAAAAATCGCTGGACTATTTTCGGAAAAAATGACTCCTTTTTTTTTTATAGCCAAAGTATTTACTGTACCTTTTTCTACGTCATGTTTCAAAAAATTTTAGTATTACATAAATTACATAATGCGGTAGTCATTTATGTAGTCATTTTTATTCGTAATGCAGTACATTCCTTCTGTTTGCCCTTATTCACAACAGATTGGGAAAAAAGTCCGTATTATCCGAATTTTTGTTTATCCGATGCACCCAATTCCCCATTTAGTTCGGATAACCGGGTTCCATTCCCCGTGGTCTACTTTTTTTTTTAATACACTGAACTTGGCATGCTTACCATCAGTATCTTTCCGTACAAACCAAAATTTAGCAGAAACATTTCTAGCTTACCTGTGGTCTACTTTTTTCATTGTATAGAGAACCAGGCATGTTTAATGTCAGGATCCCTCCGCATGTACCAAAATTTAGATCAGTCTCTTTCATGAATTTAGTTTTAGAAGAAAGAAAGAATGAATTAGTTATTTCTAGTGTAAGTGAGAAGTGGCAGGGGGGGCGGATTTCTGCGCATAAACGTGCAGAAGTTCGTTAAATTTAGTGTATCATCCGTTCAACATTCAACACCTTCAGACTATTGGGAGAATAACCTCTCTCCCCTCCACCCACGCCTTAAAAGTATATTCCTGTGCAGGAGAATTTTTATGTAATGCGGCTTACTCGGCCTACTCAAAAATTTAAGCTGGCAATGCTACTATTCATATACTCATTTTCTTAACTCGTTGCGCCGAGTTCGCTTCTGACGGAGAGTGAACTGGAGCAACATCAGGTACACTGGGAGCCTCGTAAGTACGAGTCTACTCTTCAGTTTTAATAAAATTTTGCTCTCCGCTGGTGGAAACCGTCGGCTGATTTATAACTAATTCACGTCCTCGCGTCGAACGAAAAACCCGCGTATAGCTTTATAGTAAAAACTTTTCCGATATTTCAAAAGGAAAATTGCTCCTCGAAAATAGTCGAAATCTTTGTAGAGAAGCCTCGCCGTCGTCGCCGCGCCGGTCGCCACTTTCTTTATACTAAAAGATCCGGGCGTAAAAGTTTTGTTTATTCTACAATCTACAAGCTCGTGCTTTCTTCTCTTCTTGTACAGTCATTACGTGTTTATAAGGTTCACACAGACCCACATGCGCATTATGCTTATTCTTATTCTCTCTCGTTTGCTTCATTCACCTTATGTGTAAAAGACGAATAGTCGGGTATTCGGTTCTTGGCTTGCCTCTTCTTAAAGTTAGAAATTTTGGGACACTTACAGTTCAAAAAATTAGGTAGATTGTGTTTTTTTCTCTTGCTTGTCGGAGGAAATCTTGTAACATTTCAAACGTCGAGTACTAAAAAGGGGAGAAAAAATTCTGGAGCCCAGTCGGGAAAACGAGACGAATGAGTAGCTTCTTTTCTGCTTGTCAAGTGAAATTGTAAAATTTTAGTTTGTATTCTTGTGTCTATACCCCCTCCCGGCATGAAAACGTTGTTCGCGCCAATACGAAATCTGTCCAGAATTTACCAAATGTACCCCAAAAACAATTAAAGATTACCGAATGTAAACAAAGATGATCTGAAACGACAAAATGGGTCCGAAATCAAATATGAATAATAACGAGACTCCAAGGATGAAAACAGCCAGAAACGAACAAGACCGATCAAAAGGATTAAAAACAGCATCGGGAGGGGAGAGTAAATCAGAATATTTACCCTCCTGCGCTAACGGTTTGTTTCCCAAGTACATTTCATTTGGCTGCGGAAACTGATGAAAAGGTTTTTTCTCATTTGCAGAAATGTAACTGTTTGAAATTGTGACTTATCTTGCCCTAAGTTGCCCATCTTCAAATCCAAATTGTCTCCGGAAAAACGACCTCGCTGTGGAGCTGGACAAAAATAACTAGAACCAAACATGACTCGCACCCAAAACTGAATAAATTCGTCCAAAACCCACCTGAAGTAAATATGAACAAGAAATACCTATATTGGTCGAGAAGTGACCAAATTTGACCAAAAGTGACCAAAAAACGCCTACAAAGAATGTGAATCAAACACGATCAAATATGAACAAAAGATCAAATCTAACCTAATATGATCAAATATGACCAACACAAAGAGCACAACTTAATACGGACAAATTTAACTAAAAAAGTCCTACAAAAATAAGCTGAACCAAACATGAGCTATCCCAGAAGTGACTAAATCCGTTCAAACGTGACTTTTGCCTCGACCACTTCGTCTGCATCTTTCTCTTCATGATGACCCAGACAAGGTAGCCGGACTTGGAAATTCTCAGCGTTATAAGATCCTGTCGTGTGTTATGCGAATGGCCTATAGGTCTATCCGAAATTAGTAATATTTTCCGAATAACGTTTTCGAATTTATCGTATTTCAGTACCTTATGGAACTTGTCAATTTTAACGTAATCAATTAAAGCCTGTAATAAACAAATGTCTCTCTGTATTATTCCAAGGAACCGAGAAGCGAGCTAGGGGCAAACGTTGTTGCCCCCTTCGGGGTTCTCGATTTAGGACCGTCTGTCGATCGTCAATTGCTTCCGCAAATTAATACTCGAGCCCACCAACCGAATCGGCGAACCTACCCAGTCACGAATTATTTTACTCACGACAGGCCCGTAGCGAAGCAAAATAAGGAAGAGAGAATTAAAAATTCTTCCAACTTTTGAGCACAAAAAATAATATTTTTGGGATACGTAGGTTCGGTAGCTGAACACCTGAGAATTGCCAATTCACAACTTCAACTATGAAAGATGGGTGGGGGAGGGGGGTTTGTTGAGTCTCCCGATGTCCTCCCATGACTACGGTCCTACTTGAAGAATCTTGAACAAGCTAGAAAACAGCTTTCAGCTAAGGTAAAGAAAATGTCTCTTCTTATAGTTTTTGGAGGTGAGCGAGAAAGCAGCTGGTAGATGAAGTCCCGTGAATGGTTCTGAGCCCCCGCTATTTCATTTGACTCTAAAGGGGAAAGCATAGGTTGAGAACAAGCCTGTAGTACAGCAGCGCATACGATAACGGCGTCTTCAGAAGTAGAACACAGCGACGATTCGTAATCTTCTGTCCTCTATATCTATAATATATGTGAAAATAAATGTATGTGTATCTGTCTGTCCAGAGGCGAAACTTGATTTTCAGTTGGGGGGGGGGAAGAAGAAAAATTTGCCGATAAATATTTCCTTTTAACTAAAAATTTGCCGACAAAATTTCCTAAAAATTTGAAAATTCGCAACTTTTTCAATCAAAATATTTTTTAATTTAAAAAAAAAAAAGATAATGAACAAACAAACGTTCTTAGAAAATGAAAAACTCAAGTAAACAGTTTCAAAATTTGCGGACTGCCTAATTATTGAGGGTGTTTCACCCCCCCCCTCACCATAGTTTCGTCCCTGCAAATGCAGATTGGAACCTTATTCCCCATGCACTCACATTTGCGCACATGAGCATACCCTATTCTGAGAGGGTAAGGTGGACAGATGTTAGGAATACTTGAGAGGAAGACACAGTAGAGAATGAATGAATAACTAAATAAGTAAGCAAGTGACTGAGTGAATTACTGACTTATTGAGTGAATTCTGGAGTGAAGAAGTGAATGGATAACTACATTACCCAATTAGTGAATAACTAAATAAGTAAGTGAGTGAATCACTGAGTCACTGAGTAAGTGAGTGAGTAATTGAGTGAATCACTGAGTCACTGCGTAAGTGATTGAGTAACTGAGTGAATCACTAGACTGAGTGAGTGAGTGACAGAATGAGGAAGTCAATGAATAACTACATTACAGAATGTAACCTCGATCGAGGGGAATATTTCATTTACCGGCATAGAAAGAAATCCCAAGATATTATGAAAACGAAAGCGTTTATCGGAAAAATGATTAGGATAAAATTTATAGTACCTAAAATTTTCCTTCCATTGAGACAATTTTCATTTCAATCTGATGAATTTTTCTAAAATATGTAGGGTTTCAGTAGTCCTTTTTTTTTCACGTGCCTAAAATTATAGAGGGCGACTATTTCGTGTTTGCAGTCCAAATAGTCATTGAAATTTGAAATTCAACGTTTGCTACCGATTTTCAGATTTTCGAAATGTCTTCCACATTTCAGCTTCGTCTCAACCTTTCAAATAACTTTCAATACTCAGTTTGAAACCTTCTGCTCTTGCCTGACTAGTCTCTAACAGGGGTCCAGGGTACTCCATTTTCAGAAACAAAATTTGACTTTCAGTTTGGAAAGGTGGAGAAGAAAAATTTGCTGACAAATACTTTTGAAAACTAAAAATTCGCTGACAAAATGTTTTAAAAAATTAGAAATTTCCTAATCGAAACATTTTTTAATTGAAAAAGAAAATAAATAAACAAACAAACAAACAAGCATAAAAAATGAAACAGTTTCAAAATAAGCCGATTGTCAAATTATTGGGGGGGGGGGGGGGTCAAATGAACAGTCGTAAAATTGCCGACTACCAAAATATCGGAGGGGATGTTTCAACCCCCACACCCCTATAGTTTCGCCCCTGTGTCTGTCCTTAATATTTCCATGGAAATTTCTATTAATGTATGTCTGTCGGACTGATGTGTGTATGTGTATGTCTATCCTTCATATTTCCATAGGAATTTCTAGTTACAATACAGCTGCAGACTGCAGTCGCGCAGCAACAACAGCTGCAGACTTTACTACTGTAACGTAATTCGCACCGAAAAACGCACGAAAACACGTACTATGAGCGTTTAATGTCACACTAGTACAAACGCACGAAAACAGTAGCTAGATCGCTTTGAAAACGCACAGTTTATCGTATATAAAACTAAACTAGACTGTACTGCGCGGGCCAGCGTTCTTTATATACCTTGATGTTATCGGTGAAACTCCTTATCGCCCTTTATCGAACTTCTGTTCTGCTGCTTGAAACATGTTGATTCTTCTTCGCTTATCTCGAATGTTCGGGAGCGTTCTTCGCCACACTACACTGTTCATCCAATCACCATGAGACTTTGGAAAGTTGTTCAGTACACTCCCGCGATGGTGTGGGGGGGGGGTACGCTCTCCCAGCACGCTTCTGTTACTACGATGTAATACTACTGAGTATACTTGAGCGAAAACCGTGCCTCAGTGGTTGACATTTCCGTGGAAATTTCTATTAACAATACGGCTGCAGACTGTAGTCGCGCTGGGCGCAGCAAAAATCAAGATCAGTGAGCACATGGCTGGAAGGTCAAATTTCTATGGAAATGTCAACCACTCAACTGAATTGTTACCATGAAGAGCTAAATCATACGGACTGGCTTCGAGTCGGGGGCGTGGAAATTTCTATGGCTGCAGACTGTAATCGCGCAGGGCGCAGCAAATGTCAACCACTGAATTCGTGTCGGTGGTGCGAATGGGAGGAGCGTTACGAGTTTCGCTCAAGTACACCCATGGTTGGGGGAAAATGGAAATATCAACTACTGATTTGAATTGTCACCATGAAGAGCTGAAGAACTGTGAGCTGAACTGCGCTTGGGAAGTTGCATCAGACCGGTCGTAAAACTGATAATCTTATCATTACCATCATTATCATATCATACTAAGCATGTTCTGGTTTTCTTTTGAATTTGTATGAAGATCTATCAATCTATGGTCATTATTACGTGGAAGTACGGAGCAAATGTGGATTTTCGTAGGTGCTTTCTTCTGACTAATGCTTTGGAAAAAAGGTTCTCAAACAGCTTTAAACTTTGTACTTTACTTACTTCGGGCACTCACACACATCTACCTTAGTCTTTTTCATTATCAGTAGGATCACGATTAGGCCCCTCTAAACTATTTATCCCTCGAAATTGGAGGGTGATGTTATCGAACTCACTTAAACCAACTCACTTTAGCCAACTCGCTTAAGCCCACGGTCAGCTAGTCAAGTATAATTATTGAAAACTCAGTTTTAAAGTATGCTGGACTTCTATAGAACGATCTCTCACAACAAAATTCTAAATAACCTGACATTTGAACCTCGTGGGAAGAACAATCGTGATTGTGTTTTATGAAATAGTGTTTGCTTCGGCATCTTATTTTAATCAAAATTTCACCTTTGTTCAAACTCAGCCACCCAAAATTTTCTTTCTGGATTCGCGAGAAATCCGCATCCTTCCGCTTACACTATGAAATACATAGTTTCCGAACATTCCCCATTTTTAGCGTGATTCCATAAATAAATAAATTACGTCGAGCAGCGAAAGCGAACAGTCGCGGGTATGAGGCGAAGTGCAGACCAAGAGACATTGAAAAGTTATTATTGCTAACAGCGTTTCTAACATCGGCCATTTAAAAAATACTATCTTTAGACCGTTTTCTTTTTCTCGAAAACTCTAACGAGAACTATAAAGTTTACGTTCTGTTGTACGAGTCGTTATCTTTGTCCAAATTGGACTAGCCAGTCGGAACACGATGAGTTGGGCTTCGGGAAGGGGAGAGAGGACAAACTACTTCCCGCAGATTTCGTAGATACAAATACGTGCGCCGTACCGTCTCTGGAAAAAGAGGAAAAAAGAGAAAAGAAAAAAGGCTTTCTCCTTTCCGATATACGTGATGAAAGTACCTGTATTTCCACACAGCCAATAGCTCTACTGGTAATCATTTTACCGGTAACTTCGACGCTGCTTTTTATAATGGATGATATCCGTCTTGGCGTATACGAAAACAAATAAATTGTTCTATTCATCCCGCTAACCTTTGCCGCCGAATACTCACGCCGTCATAAATTCTTACCGGTTCGATTTTTCCCGTCTAAATTTTTTCTTTTTTGTATAAAATCGAGAGCTAAAACTAAATGACGCGCTGGGCGGCAAGATTAAAAACCTTCGCTAACATTCGGAGACCGAATTCGATATAGACAGATAGAGCGACGGAGGAGTAGGAAAAAAAAAAAGACGGTGGAATTCATCGCGAGCCGTTAACATTCAAAAGGTGTACTCGTGCGCGAAAATACGAGAATTTAGTATTCGTTACATTGTGGCAAGAATAATACAGAAACACAGAGAGAGAGAAAACAGCCAGTGGCAGGTTATCGTGTCTTCGTGCGCGTCGATTTGCCGCAGAAATGGAGGAAAAAAGGGAACGAGTGGCAAAAAGTGAAAGGAAAAAAACACGCAGCTTTTCTTTCGCAATCGCTTATTACTGTATCAGACGGAAAACGAAATTTACGACGTTTATAACTCGCGATTTAAATAACCCGGCAATAATTTGCGGCTTGTAAACGTTTTTTTCCCTTCCAAGCTCGTTGTGCGAGGTGGCATCATAATCACCGGCCCATTCGTCATCCAGCGACAGCGTACATCTCCTTCCCATCACTCGGCAAACGCGACCATAATGAGGATGATTTCTCGCCAATTCAGAGACAACACTAACATGCTCCACCAGAGACTACCAAATATACGCGTGTTCATACAATAACATTCACACATAGTTTACCCTCAAGAAATTCCTAAATTCCTCATGTTTGGGGTCTGGAAGGCTGATTGTTTTGTTCAGTCTTTCTGAACGTTAGTCAGGATTTTGACCGAGTCTGGCATAACGGATTGACCCACAAGCTGAAACAGCTCCTGCAGGGGTTGTTCTGCGCAGTCATCCAATTAGACTCAAAGGATCTCAAATTCGTAGTTCATCACAACTCCGCTGCCTCGACCTCCTGCGACATTAGGGCAGGAGCCTCTCAAGGCAGTACCCTTGGTCCCATCCTCTACCTTTTGTACACGGCCGACCTATCAACACCGCAAAACGTCACGATGGCCATGCTCGTATTCTTCACCCATCAGCAGTATAGTGCAGCCATCAATCAGCTGCAACACGCGGATGGTCCAAGAGGTGGAGAATCAAGGTGAATGAGCAAAAATCATTCCGAGTCTATTTTATTCTTCGGCTACATAACTACGAGCATATAGTATACTGGATAACAAGATCGTTCCTGTGGCGAACTCGGCCAGGTATCTAGGCTTACACATGGACTGCAAACTGAATCGGAAGCAACATGTGAGGAAAAAGTGCTATCACATCAAATCTCTTCTCCGAAAGTATCACTGGCTCCTAGGATATCATTCCAACCTAGCCCTGGAAAACAAGCGATCAGTTTACGTTTCAATCATTAAGGCCCTTCTGGACTTACGGCGTTCAGGTTTGGGGGATCTCCAAAAAGTCAAACACACATATGTATTTTAAAGAGCGCCCCAAATGAATTGCTGCGATGCATAGTGAAAGCTCCTGGCACATCTTCAATGATACACTCCATTGTGATGTACGAGTCGATAAGTGAAGGAAATCATTGCACAGACCGCCCTCAGTCATGCTCAACGTCAGCACCATTCAGACCCCAGAATGGGAGGGGGCTTCAATAATACGCATTTTGTGGGGGAAAAAATAAAAATACGAGCAAAAAAAATCCAAACGGAGCATTCAAACATAACGCATTGACTAGTAGAAGAACATAATCACGTTTCTTTGTCAACTTTGACGTTCGTGTGTAGCCAAGCCGAGCCGAGCCTGACTCAGAGCGCTTCCAGAACGCAACCAAACGCACAGGTTTCGTCGCGTCGAACATGCTAGTGTGTTTTTGTGTTGGTAATTAACATGGTGGCCGAATGTAGGTCGTGTAATGTTATTATGTTCAGTATGGAAAAGCAACGCACACCTTGCTGGCCTATATGAATATACGTGTACGAGGATTGCCGAATGCCGAACTAGGTGAATTTATTATGTACTGAAGCGTAAAATCGTCAATACAGTCACTGTTTTGCATAATGTTTCACTATCTTTTATTTGTTACAAGTTGAAGTTGATTTGTACATGAAAACTTATTCGTATTTTCTCGGGAATTTTCAGGGCAAGCGGCGCTTACATTGCTTGCCTGGAATGCACGCCACTGTTCTGTCGTTATATTGTTTTTTAATATGCTAATTGTTCTGCGGCAGTAGTTGTGTAATGCTGCCATTTTGTGTTTTTGATGGTGGAATGAATCATTTGGTATTATTGCATTTGTGTGGGTGGATTTTCTGTAAATGTTGTACTGTACTTCTCCCGTTGTCTTTTATTTGTATTGTTGTGGTGTCAGGCGCGGATCTATGGGAGAGGGGGGGGGATTCCTCCCTAAAACCAAAAAATAAGGAAAAATCTGTGGAGAAAGAGGGAAGAATCTGAGGGTAAGGGGGAACTGGGGGATCTATGGGAAAGGGGGCACAAAAAGCCTGCCATTTCCCTCCCAAAAATGATCGTTTGGATCCGCGTCTGGGTTTGATTGCCTTTTTCCATTGTGATCTTTGTCTGGGTTTGATTGCCCTTTTCCATTGTGATCTTTATGTTGTTGTTTATGTTATTTGCCTCAGTGAGGAATTGGTCCAGTTGTCAAAAAGGTATTGACGAAATTATTCAAATTGTCGTATCCCTGTGTAGGGTCATTCCATATGCATTTATTCTTTTCTGTGACGAAAAATAGGGGGGGGGCAAAATTGTGAAAGTCCCAACTGACTCAACTCAAAATTACCAGACATCACAGCAGGAAAAACCTTTGACTTGTTGGATTTTTCCAACTTCGCAACTCAATTCCCAAGTTATCAAAGAAAGAAAGAAAAGAAAAAAAAAACAACTTTTGACTTGTCGGATTTTTCCAACTCCACCTGATTGAAATTTTAAATTTTCCCAACTGCTGAGTGAAAAATTCTTACAAAGAGGAATTGCCCCCCCCTGTCGGTACGTCCCTGAATGGACATGGCCAACAAAATAGTTTTCCATCTTCTTGAAAACTAGTTAACCACAAAATGTTTTCATATTGCGATACGTGGCAATGTCTAGTAGAACTCGAACCGCCTCTCTTTTGCTCAGTTTTTAAAAATGGTAATTCTGGTTTAGGCTTTCCACCATTAAATTTCCAATTGTTCATTAATGGTAAAGGTCGCGAAAACGGGTTTTTAATTAGATCTCGAATACGCATTTTGTAAGCAAAAAAACACGGAGCAAACACTATGACTAGTAGAAGAACATAATCAACGTTTCACTGTCAACTTCGACGTTCATGTGTAGCCAAGCCGAGCTAAGCGTGACTCAAAGCGCTTTCAAAACGCAACCAAACGCACCGATTTCGTCGCGTTAAACATGCTAGTGTTTTTTTGTATTGGTAATTCACACGGCGGCGGAGCGTAAGTTCTGCAGTGTTACGTGCAGTATGGAAAAGACGCGTTAGATCCGACGCACACCTCGCTGGCTTATACAAATTATGTACATGTACAAGGATTGCCGAACGCCAAACAGTATACTTCTCCCGTGATATACTTAAGCGTAAGCGTCAATAAAGTCGCTGTTTTGCCCAGTGTTTCATTATCTTTTGTTTGTTACAAGTTGAAGTTGATATTGCACATGAAAACTTATTTTATCAGGAATTTTCAGGGTATGCGGTGCTTACCTGGCTTGCCTGGAATGCACGCCACTGCTACATGTCAAATTAATAACATAACACTCCTTGATTGGACAGACTACACAACCACAGACAACCAATAGGAACACGCACCAATGGGTTTACCATACAGTGTTACATATTACTTTATAATACAGGACTTACAGGCGTAACAGCCGAAAGCGCTATGGATAACAGAAACAAAAAAGTGAATTGGCACACCTTATAAACATAATATTTAAAGGGTTCCTTTCTTTTGTCGTTATTTTTAATTCCTCTAGATTTATAGTTAATCCAGCTGTCTTCCCCTTATTGTTAGTTTTTTCATTTCTTTAAGCTCTCTAGATATGAATCGGATATTAGATTTAAGTTACCTGCAAACCTTAAATTTGTAATAGGTATAAGGCAATCGCACGCGAGCTGTTTCCTTTGAATTTCGTCAGTATGTCTGTCGATTACTGTTTAGCTTGAAGTGAGCTAGCGCAGACACCCAGATACTTGCTCATTTGAGACAAAATAGACGACGTGCAGATCCGGGAAAGTTCTGATACACACCTCTTTTGCGATGCTAATGGACAATTTTTTTTCTCGCAAAACGTTACCGCGTAAATCAGAGCGAATGAACGAGCGGAAGGCACAGGCGTGTTCTTTCTTTTTCGTATGCAGCGACACGTAAAACATAATTTTAAACCGGAGCTGTATATACTACATGCAATACACAACCGGAGTGAGCAAGAGAGAGTAAGAGAGAGTGAAGTCGCGCTGCCCGGAATAAATTATTCATAAAGTTGATGCGCGAATTTGAAGGAACGCGATTCATACCATAACGATTTATTAAAATAATATTTAAACTGTTTTAACGAAAAATATGCAATCTGTACAGCTACGAACTGGGTAAAATAAATATTTCGCTAACGACGGGATAAAATAAATTTACATTGTTAATGAATACTTCCTGTTCGTATCTGTGAAGTGTAAATCGTAAATTATAAAGTATAATCATCGAACACGAACTCGGTGGAGCTCGATAAGAATATTGTTTGCTCTAAGCGAAGACAGTTCTGGTGACGAAGAGAGTGTACACAACAGCAGAGCTGAGTATATTTTTTCCCTTACTATACATATACTTACTCACTGTTCTGCTCGTTAAGTCACACGATGATGACTCTCCGTATACAGCATCGACACTCGACGAGTTTGCCCGCAAATGTACCGTGCGGTTTTCTCAACCTCTCATATATTTCCGTAACACAGATAAGATATTTTGTTGCGAGCTAAATTAAATTCCGTTTTATCGGATATCGAATTTGCGAGCTTCGTTAATGGTGGCACGGAAACACGGGGCAGTGCTGTGGTCGAAAATTATACGCAGCATCTTTATTATTTCTCGGCCCTTACGCCAACTCACTCTTCATTTTCGATTCAAAGAAATCTAATATGACAGAGAGGGCGAACTGTCACCCTCTATGCGGTCTTCGCCACGTATATTCCTAGTAAAACCCACATTTATGTTTCGTCTCTGCAGTGAGTCGACTTCTAATTTTGAATTCGTCTGCATGTTGATAAATGTATTTCATATGACATTTGACGGACTGACGTCCTCCGCGACTTTATCGACTACAGCATTAGGTCTTGGGTTATTAGTGCGAGACGTGTCCGAGATTCTACCGACACACCATTCTCGTTCTTGAAGTAGATGATCGAAATAAATACACGTTTGTTAATAGGAAGGGGGTTATCACAGTGATGTGGAGTAACAAGGTTTCTATAGGTTTGGAAAATTTGGAAAGTTTGGAAAAGGTCAGGAATTTGAAAAGTAGGTCAGGAAGTTTGTAAATAGTCAGGAAATTAACGATATTTTGAAGAAGTTTGGAAAAAAACAAAGAATGAACTCACGGGCAATTTTTTTCGTCGTTTAATTTTACTTCAGCACTCCGTGGAGTCGTATTTTACAAATAAAAACTGTGCATTGAATAATATCAACTTCAAATTTCATTTCAATTTAACCATAGTGTCTAGTAGTATAAACATAAATGTATACTGTCTATACTGTAACGGTTTAAAGAAGAAGAAAAAAAAAAAAGTTTGGAAAAAGTCAGGAATTTATATTTTTCCATTCTTATAGACACCTTGATGGCTCATTTACACCGAGACTGGCTGCATGCTAGAAGCATGAAAATCGCCAACATTTATAAATGTTGCCGAACGTAGTTTACACTGAATTTGCTAGCAGCAAGTTGGTAACATGCTGCCAGCAAATGTTATCCGATCGGATTCGATTCCGTTTGGTAACATGTTGCTAGCAAATGCTGCCAACGTTGCTGCTAACAAAATTTATAACAAAGCTGATCCTATAAACACCTATAGCTTTAGGGGCTAGCTTTAATTTCGGCTTTTAAAGTTGGTCAGTAGGTGCCCGTAGTGCCGAACAGCCCACCGACACGGTCGACGAAATCTTGCCGTAATAGTCCGCACATCACTCCTTCTAGTGTGTTTCCGGGTTGCGAATGGCGAGCGTGTTGGGACCAATTGGATCTTTGCTCGCCTTACGTACATAGTAAAAAAGTACCGTATGGTGAGCCTGTTTAGTCTTGCGTTCCTATTGGTTTCTGTGAATATGCGGTCTGTCCAATCAGTGGTTATTATTATTGGTTGTGCGCTCTGATTGGTTGTCTGTGGTTATGCAGTCTGTCCAATCCGTGGGTGTTATGTTATTAGTTGGAATAAGTTCTCACTTTGGAAGTTAGTTGTTGTATTTATTAGTTGTTTTGTTTTTGCATTTATTATTTTTAGTTGTTCTTTTAATTTTCTTTTTCTTGTGTTGTTTTCTGTGTCTAGGATTTTGTACTTTTCTGCCAATTTGTCATTGTTGTGTCCCTGGTCATTGCAGTGTTTTCCAAACAGTGATTTGTCATCATTTAGCTTCTGTGATTTTTCGTGCTCTTTGATTCTGGTTGTGAATTTTCTGCCTGTTTCTCTAATGTAGGTCATGTCACAGTGTTCGCAGTCCAGTCTGTATACTCCGCTGCTGTTGTTTCTGTCCTTTTTTTTCTGTTTTGTCATTGCTTATTTGTTTGATCAGAGGTGGTCTGTTTTTGATTCCGAGTTTTATGTTGTATTGGTTGAAGATTTTTTGTATTTTGTATGTATGTGTTCCTGTGAATGGTATTGCTCCTGCGTATTTGTCTGTTTTTGTGGTTATTGGTTCGGTGTCTGTGTTTTTTGGTTGTGTTAGTTTGTTAATTATTCTGTCTACTGTTTGTGGTTGGTATTTATTGTTAATTGCTATTTGTTTAATTTTGTTAATTTCTGTTGTTCTAAGGTTGTTGTCATTTAGTATGTTGACTGCTCTGTGGCAGTAGTTGTGTAGTGCTGCCATTTTGTGTTTTTTGATGGGGGGGAATGTGATGAGTTCTTTTTGGTATTTGATGCGTCCCAGTTTTGTGGATTTTGGTTTGTTCGGAAATACATTTACTAACCCCTGGATGCCTCTATGTTTCTATGTAGCCCCTTCAGAGTTTTTGCGTCTCTACTCCTTTTCACTTTAATTTCCCAGTTGTTGTCTCATCAGTGTTGGCCTATGAGCACCCCTCGATGATGAACAAGTCCTATTTCTAAAAGCACAAAAAAAACTGCAAAGTATTATGAAGTAAGTCACCTTTTGGAGATTGCAGGTTCTCTATGGGATTACTTCTCAATTTCTCACGTAGGGCTTTAGCCCAAAGATATAGCATGTCAAGAGGTGGGATATTCGACATGCCCCACAGTCAAGTTTTCTGAGAATAAACTGCAACAATTAGGGTTACCATAGAAAAAGATTTGGCAATATGCTGTATCTCCTATTTGGGCTTTACGCAACCAAATACATAGATTCAGAATAAGGATATATGCATGCCAATCAAGCGGAGTAACGTAACCATCATTAGACCAAAAGTGGCTATGTGTATCCCAGGTGCTATGCACCATAATAAAATTCAAATGATGATATCCTAAGAGCGGTACACCATCTTGGGGCTTTTAGCTGCAGACAGTGAGATAGCCGTGGGATTAAGGAAGTCTGGATCTCCCTTTGCGATTTCATCAAATAGTGGTTTATCTAATTTTACCACCCCTTGTAACACCCCCAACCCTATTGTCAAGACCAGACCCTCGTCGAACACTAGGCTACCTGTGCCACTGTTCTCAGATAGTCTGGCTGGTAGAGGATTAGGCTTTTTCTAAGGGCACGTTATCTCAAAATCTTCTTCTCTTTCTAAGCGCCGTGCCCGTTGCCGGAAATAGACGGATCGCGGCTTCTGACTCTTGATGTTCTTGGGCGGGGTTTCTCGGGATAGTCTACCATTGCTTTGCCCACGGTTTGTTGCGTTAGAGTTTTCCTTCTTTGTCAAAATAGTATACAGCCGCAGTTCGCTTACCAGCTCCATTCACAACGCTGAGTAAGCTGTCCACGACATGCACACGCACAGTGACGAATCTTTCTGATCTGGTAGTCACACGCCGTGCAAATAATGCCTTGTTCAGTCGAACTGGCGGGGTTACAGGATGCGTTATCTTTCCACCTCGATTGATACTGTAGTGGCTCTGTTCGCTAGATATGTTATGTTACACCGGTGTAAGTTTGCAGTGTGGCCATTGGTGCAACAGGGGAAGTTCGCAGTGTGGCCATTGGTGTAACGGGGGAAGTTCGCGTGGTAGCCTTGGTTGTGTTAGGCAAGCTTCCCGGTGTTGTGTCTGGTTTCCTCGAACGGAGGTTTTAAGACATTGAAGTGTGAGTTTGTGAGGTTCGTCAGCGCCGGAGAAATGATTACGCGAGGTTCGAAATCGTAACTGTATTATGACTTCTCTTAATCTACTATTTATAAATGAACAACATGAACGACAGAGGCACGGGAGCGGCTTTACGGTGAGACCTAGTGCTTGCTCTTGTTTGGTCAGAGGTCGTAGGCGTCGCGATGGGTCTTTCCCGGAGCACCAGACATCTGGATGCT
The DNA here is from genome assembly GCA_031841125.1 of Acanthococcus lagerstroemiae. Lineage (NCBI taxonomy): Eukaryota > Metazoa > Arthropoda > Insecta > Hemiptera > Eriococcidae > Acanthococcus > Acanthococcus lagerstroemiae. The sequence goes on along the minus strand of CM063108.1, from coordinate 31,906,068 downwards.
GCGACGGGAGAGTATTAGAGATTCTCGGTTCGACTATCCACGGCGGTGCACTAGATACTGGATGCAGCACGCAGGGGAGTATCTCGAAGCAGAATGCGACCTCTCTTCAGTTCGTGCCCGGAGCACCAGACATCTCGATGCTGCGACGGGAGCGTATCGAAGATTCTTAGTCCGAATATCCGCAACGGTGCACTAGATGCTGGATGCAGCACGCAGCGGAGTATGTCGGAGCAGAATGCGACCGCACTTCAGTTCGTGCCCGGAGCACCAGACATTTGGATGCTGCGACGGGAGCGAATCGAAGTTTCTCGATTTGGATATCCTTAACGGTGCACTAGATACTGGATGCAGCACGCAGCGGAGTACACCAAAGTAGAACTGCCAGTAAGCCTCGCTCTGAAAAAGTGCTCATGAACGGCCGTCCGCTCGAGTTTATATAGCCTGACCGTGGCCACTTTCACCAGTCGTGACGTATTCTGGAGGGTGTAAAAAACAATCCTCCGAGAGACTAGTTGCCAGCGACACGGTCGCGCTACGAGCCGGGTTTCTCTCTGAAATTAGGGGTTCGCATCCTACGCGTGCGTAACAGTTAGTGGAGTGTTGCCAGATTATTTTTTTCAAAAGTCAGTGTATTCGTTTTTTTCTTGAGTGGATACTGATATGTATACTAATTTGGTTTCCCTCTGGCCACTGATACGATCCTCAAAAGGGTAGTTTCCGAGGCCGGGGTTGCGGTGTCTCAGAGGCCACTTTGGCATGCGTGCATCGCCATACATCCCACCATACCATACTAATATGGTTGGCAGCCCTAGTGTCACATTGTTTTTGAGTAGGGTAAAACTGAAGAATAACATTGGGAAAAGCCTGAAAAGTACGGATACGACCGAATTGCGAACCGAAGGGAAAAGACGAGATGTGAGTTGCGAACCAGTCTGTAAGCATACCTGAGAGGCCGTGTATGAATTGCGAACCGAAGTTAATAGGTTGGAAAATGAAGTACGAATTACGAACCGTATCTTCGTGGTCAAGGAATGGCGTGCCAAACGTGTAGCGGATCCACTTTCCTTTCATGTAATCCGTTACCAGACTGAAACCCTGTACTATTCTGAACTAGGCTTGAAGGAGGTGAAATCTGCACCCTATGATCACAGTATCTGGCCGTACAGTTTGGAAGGTGTTCTGGATTGAAAATCTGCACATGCACGTTGTGGTTGAAAATTGTATTCAGATTCAAAGATACGGAAGCCTGTTGTATAAGGAAGTTCCGATTTGTCAGGCAAGATAATGAAAATTAAAGGAATATATTAAGTATTGGGAATATATTGGTCTCCTTGCAGAGTACCGTGAACTGGGGTAACTTCGGATTTGTGGGCAACTCCAGACGTTGCCGGTTTTACACGTTAGAACTGGGACATTGGGTTTCACCACATGACAGTGTAGCCACTAGCCTCAGCTTTTATTTGACATCTTGCTTAGCGAAGAAGTAACGCATCTAACCGCAGTGCTACTCCAGTGACGTTTCTTTTAAATGCGCGGAAAAAGTTCTATTTCAAAACAGTGATCATTACTAATCCTTTTCATTTCACTTTATATGTATTATCAGTTCAGTCCGCAATTCAACCTTCCACTCATTTACCCCGAGTTCGCAGTTTGTACTAAAACTGGTTCTCAATCCATACATCCGGCTTTGGCGTCTTGGTTCGTAACTCACTTGTTCGGTTCGCAATTCGCGTGCTCCTTGAAAAGTAGCATGGGCGTAGCTAGAACTTTTTCGAGGGGGGGGGGGGGGGGGGGGTTAAAAAGGTAGAATGCGCTAGTCACACATTTATAAGGTGAGGTATGTTATCGATAGATGGGTACTGTATGAGGTGGTTGCGGTTGTATGATTTGCAGTGTTGGGCGATATTTGTTGTGTAGTGAAGGGAGTAGAGTAGGTGTTGCATGTTGGTGGAATATGTATTCGTGTATGAGGCGTGAGTGACCGAGGAAGATTCTGTTGATGGCAGTTTCAATAGATCGTGATGTAGTGCATGATTTACTGATGATGTCAGTTCAGTTGCAAGTCTCGGATTTGATGGTACATATAGTTTGCCGGTGGTATGTTTCCATTCTTCGCTCCACGAAGCAATGACGCGTTGACGCTGGTAAGATTTTACATTCATGTTGTTTAGGAGAGGAATGGAGATGTTTGGTTCAGACTTGGTGGCGGCATCGTGTCCGATAATACCGCAATGGCCTGGAATCCATATTAGTACGACCTCGATGTCCAGTTGAGTGAGTTGGTCGAGGATAAATAACGTTTGGCTGGTCAGGACGTCAGTATTAGAATTTACGTTTGCTTGGAGTCGCCGCAGTGATATTTGTGAGTCCGAGAATACAAGACATTTGGAAAGTAACGTAGTTGGCACATTAGGTGTGTACGTTTGATATTTTTGGTACGGCGAACGACGATAGATGGGTGTCCATAGAATAAGCGACAGTTGCTCTGTCTGTCGTTTTCGATCCATCAACGAAGCATGTTAAATGTTGAGGGTATTTGGTTAGCATCGCATCGAATTCTGCTTGTAGGGTTTCAGGAGTGGCCGAACTCGATTTGAATTGGGCGAAGGTCCAATCGACTCGTGTGAGTGTCTTGTTCCAAGGAGGAGTTATTGAAGGTATATATTGAAGTATAAAATGGGGATTGGATGGGAAGAGATGGTACAGATAAAGGGAGGGGGAACGGGGGAAGTTTTTGGAAGATAGGATGTAAACGACTTGTGTGGGGTAAGTTGAGGAGTTTCGATAATGAGTGAACGACATAATTGGCTGAGACGGTATTTCTACGATAGGAAAGGGGTAGGATACCTGTAAGAGAATGGGAGCTAAGCATGGGAGTTGATGGGAAAGCTCTGAGTGCGAATCTGAGACATGATGTTTTGTATCGGATTCAGTGGTTGCAGGGTTCGTTTGGAAGCTGATGCATATACGATCGATCCGTAGTCTAGTTTTGGGCGGATAAGAGTGGTGTATATCTTGATCAGCTTGCTGGATGTTGGTCTATGATGTTTGTTGTTGGGCATTTTAACGATGTTGAGTGCAAGGAGACATTTCTTCTTTAGTGCTAATATATGGGATTTCCACGTAAATTTTTTTTATCGAAAATTAACTTTTCGTTCCACTACATTTTAATGTTTATAAAGTTGGCAACACTGATTTTGCTTTCAAAAACGCAGTGGCAGTCTCGCGATCCAGTTTACATTGAATATCGATGACTAAATGCCTGAATGGCTGTTTGGAGAACTGATAACTTGATAAGTCCACAGAAGTAGAATTGTTTACTTCCAAAAGTTCGAAACTTTTATCGTTGTAAAAGTGTTAATCTTTTTTCACGCGATGTATTCAATTTTTTTTCAATGGATTGTCGGTAAGTTGAATCACCAGTTTTGATTCTGAATTTTGAGACCAAATTCAATAGGCTTATTGTTACACTGTAAATTTGCCATTTTTCTTCTAGCATGTTTGGTGTATATAATTTAAACATGTTGGATAAGTGGCTGAAACATTTAACGTAAAATCCAAAAAATTGCGATGATAAAGATTCGACTCCAACTTCTTCGAATTGAATTCGAGCCTAAACAACGAAACTCCAGTTTCATCGAGTGATTTGAATGTACAGCAGCGTAGCCAGGATTTTCCTAGGGAGGGGGCAAAGTAAGATTTTCAAGGGAGAAAAAGTCGAAAATTGAGGAATTTTTTAAAAATCACCGATATTAGAGGACTATTTTATGAAAATGAAGAATTACTGCTCGAGTGAACATTTTCGAAAAAACATGTTTTAAAGGCGGAAAATTGCTCATTTTTGCATATTTTACATTCAATTTCAGTTGTCTTGGGGGACATTAGCCCCCTTCGCCCTCTGGCTACACTGCTGCCTTATAGAAATCTTCACATTGTATACTATGTGTATTTTCACCCCCCTCCCGGTAAACAGTCAGCACCCTGGTTTCATTGCCATTCATTCAACTTACGTATGGAATGTCAACTATCTGCTGAAAATCGCGGCGTACGATTAGCGTGGGAAGATTATATTAAATTTGTCTTCCCGTGAGGGCACGTCGGCTGCGCGGAGAAATGCAAAATTAAAATTACATTCTTTTTGCTCTCGGAGTAGGTGTCAAGTGTATTAGATTTTACGCTGGCGTACGTTGTAAACGACTTTACACGGGTCGTTAAACTTTTTGTTATGAATTCGTAAGTTCTTGGATGCGAGAAGCGACCATGAAATATGAGCTTAATACTTTTTAAAGCACTTTTAACTCGTAGATTTTGTTTTCTTTCTTTCTGTTTCTACTTGGTGTAATTATTTTATTTAGGAAAACGTTTATCGCTTCGCATCGATTGCGTCAATTACTGTGAGTGGTATTATAGGCTGCGGCACTCCTCATTTTTGTTGGATCAGCGTTATCAATTTATTGAATTTAAGAATTTTATTCAACACTTCTATATCGTGCTTTTTTGGTATTTTTAATCCTCTAGCCACTCTGTACCTGTTCATCGATCTCTCTGTAGTTGAAACATTTGGTTTTTGCTACCTTTGACAGCAAGATCTTTCAAAATATGTCTGTCTTCGCTTTCATTCGCGATATGTAATAAATTTACCGATAAGAAATATTTGCACTCTTCGATGGTATTCAAGTGCTTGATACACTTCATGAAGATGGTCACACATATTCTGTTGTCACATATGTTATTACAATCAGTGAGTATTAGCAGTCGGAAAACATTCCATTGTGTTCTATCTTTTTTTGTATTGTCATTTCATATCGGTAGAATCGCCTGATTTTTGCGCTTCAATTTTTAATTAACGTTGGCGAACTCCGCGATGGACTGCATAGTAGACTGTGCGCTTCGAATATTATTCGCTAGCCGTGAAGATTTATTTGGTGAGAAATGTTTATTTCTGAATTTTAAATCTGAGTCAGTTTACAGCAGCGTTGATGGCTTTATGTCGAATGCGTTGTTCGGCCGAATCGTATACAAGAATGAAAATGGAAACTCCTGCTTGTCATCGCCATTGATGCTGAAAATGACATCGGAAAGGGCCAAACTGGTTGTACACGTGAAAATGGAATTCATTAATGAAATCTTTTTCTACTCGCAACTTTTACCCTTCTTCTCAGCTCTACGAGACGTGGGTCATCTGTTCCCGATATACTACAGCAGTATGCTGAACGTGAATTACGATGCTTTCAATGGTGTTATTATCCTTGAAAATCTGCAAGCTAATGGTTTTACCCCTTCGGCTGTGAAGTCATTTCTTGACTATGATCATTTGGCGTTAATGATGAAAAAACTCGGCGAATTCCACGCCTATTCCTATAAAGCGAAGAAAACAGATCCTATTCGATTTTCAGACCTGACGCGTTCATTCAACGAGTCTTATTTCGTGTTGTTTGGTGACTCGAGTAGTGGTTTATCAATTTTAGGTCTTCGTGGCGTCGACTCATTGCGAAGCGATTCTCAGTACTCATCCAAAGTTGCCGAGCTGGAAGATTTCGTAAAATCAGCTGCCTCACTGATGAAAAGAATTTTGTGCGAGGAGAAAGCGAATCCTCTGGCGGTACTATGTCATGGAGATTATTTTCGGAATAATGTTCTCTTCAAATACGACCAAGGGAAGCCTGTTGATTTGAAGATGATAGATATGGCTAGTTGTAAACTCACATCACCTGTTTTTGATCTGGCGCGTATATTGTACTTCAATGCTGACCAGCCAATGAGGGATCAGCATTGGGATGATCTCATCGATGAATATTACAGCGCTTTGAAAGGAACCTTTCCGAACAATGAAGTGCCTCCACGGGACAGTATCATGGCCGAATTTCGAAGTAAAGCATCCTTCGTGTACATTTTAGCTGCGTGTTTATTACCTTGGTCGATAGCAGCAGATAACAATTTACCTTCATTTTGGGAACTGCTTCCGACAGAATATAAAAACGTTGAATTATTTAAAATACCTGTGAAGCTATGGATAAATGCCAATTTAGCCATTGCAGGAGACCTAGGTACAGAAGCGTTGGCTGATATTTTAAAAGATATGATTAACCGAGGTATTCTATAATTTCAGTGGTTCACAAACTGTTGGATCGCGACCCTTTGGTGGATCGTGAAAAATTCTGACTACCACTACTGTGTTACTATGAGGCTACTCTACTGAATAGAATTGGCTGTATTCGCCCATTGTTTCCACACTCCTATTCTCCAGGGAAAAATGTAAATAATTATTCATACCTGTTTCAAATACTATAATTGAAAGGGCGGTGACGAAAACGTGCTAACTTGAGTTGACAAGTGTGTGAGACCTTGATCGGAGATCGTTCTTTACAGTCTAAACTATCAGCGGTTGAAATTTCAGAACGTATGCATTCTGCGCCCATAGAGAGCGCCACAACGTTGTCGAGCTCACCCTTGAAGACCTGGGATCTATGTGTTTACAGCACTTTCCTTCTTATCAGAGCTATTGCCGCTTCGTCGGCTTTTTACTTTCGTTACCCCAAAATATACGGTTCATGTGGACGCTGTTAAGCGAAACAGAACGAAGCAGCGACAAAATCTGTTTTTTGAGAATGCGTGATTCGAAGTTCAAGAGACATATATAGAAACTATATGACACAGCGTTTACTGATAAGCTGTACACATTTTTGAATTGGGGGCCCAATTTTGAAAAATTGTACTTTTTACGCTCTTTCCAACGATACTACAAACTCATTTTGTTAACAAATGATCGCTGGATTCCGTCTCGCTTCACAGTGTCCATATTATTTTGCAACAAATCAAGAGCGGAAATTTTTTACTCTTTCACGACTTATATCTTGAAATGTTCAATAAAGTACTGCTTTATCATTTTTAATTATTAGTTTTTCCAGCTTTATAACGCAGTCTACGGACTTCATTTGCGAGGACAAACACCGGTAAAGAAAATGTGCTAAGTCCTTTCCACTTAGAACTGATTATAAAAGTAGAATAGGAAAGTTCTAGAGCAAGGTAAATACAGAATCTGGAAGCTGCAAGATGTTTTTTCAGTGACAAAATTTTCAGGAAGTAGCTGGGAACATTTTCTATCGAAACTAGTTTACGAAACTTGAAATGAGGGTTTCTCAGATCGCAGAATTGTGAGTTAGAGCGTTTCCATCACCGCCCTTTCAATTGGTATAATTAAACGCTGATTTTATTATCACTGTTTTCGGAGGAGGGTCGCGAAAAATTTGATCAATCATCAAATTGGGTCGTCATCCACTGAAGTTTGGGAAACGTTGCAGTTGATTTCTACTTAAAGCGCGTCCTGTTATTTTTATCTCAAAAGTAAACTGTTCAATGTCAATTTCTTTTTATTTTCGCCAGTGCATAGTCAAGACTCGGGTAGTGCCGACGTAACCTAAAATATGGTTCCCCAGCGCCATTTTGGGTTAACGAATGTTGTAAACTATCTTATTCTAGAGATGGGATCCTTTACTACACCGAATTGTTTCCGGTCTTCTCTTCGCTAAGAGTAATCGATCACTTGTTTCTCAAATTTTACGCCAACCAGTTAAACGTGACCGTGGACGCGTTCCACGCCGCCGTTGTCTTCGACAATCTCCAAGCTACTGGTTAAGTTACCGTCGAAAAGAGGGCATCTCTCAACTACGATCAGCTGATGCTGATGAAGTTGTGCGAAGTCCATGCATACTCGTAGGCCGTTCGGCAGGTGGACTCGGATTGGTTTCTCATGTTGGTCAATTCGTTCGCAGTTATTTACTCGACTTCGCACTGGAGGTGGCACGACTTCTAGTCCGGAGTAGGGTTACATGGTTTGCAGCTACTGGAGGTCGATGTGCGGTACTTGCATAAGGTAAAGAAGCTGACGCGAATTTTTCATCATTCATTGGTAATTTTCTTCTTCAGGTACCTTATTCGATACCGGGCATTGGCGATCGCGGTTTCGGACGTGTGACTTTCCTCGACAAGGTTACTCGGGGTAGTTTGCGTTGTTTTCCCCATGGTTCGTTGCGGTAGAGTTTTTCTTCTCTGCGCCGAAAAGTAAGCAGCCGCAGTTCGCTTACTAGTCACGTGTTTCATGACGTTGAGTAAACTGTCTACGACGTCTACACGCACAGTACCAATCTTTCTTATCTGGTGGTAGCATACCCTGCGATTGTAATGCATTGTTCGTGTGAAATAGGGGGGGGGGCACAGCGAGCCTCACTGGTAACATAGTTTAGAAAATTCGAAATATGAGATTAAAAATTTTCGGAATTATCAATTATTCATTGTTTGCAAATTCAGGGAGGAGGGATGCAATCTCTGGTCAGTTTATTGGCTCAGTAACAAAATCGTTCGCAGTAGTATTGCATATGAGAGGAAAGATCATTGGCCAACTTCATTGCTTACCTCCTTTCTGATACGAGAGGCTGTTTGTAGACCTGTAAGTTGGTGGCTCAGTTTACACTGGGCTTCTACTTTCAGTAAACACCATAAACTCGAAAATTTAAACTTTCTTTGATACTGATTTATCATTGAATTTTGATTACTTGATTACCTTTTATGTCCTTAAGGTATGGGGTAATTAGTGGCTTCGGAAGGTTTATTCATTAAGGGGTACAAAATTTAAAAATTGGAGTCCGCGAGCAGGAAGAAAAAGACGTTACCTACGTCTCGGAAATCTCTCGAGCCGCCTTTTTTTGTCAACTCGCTAACTTGCTGAATAGTTTTCGAATTTTTCCTTATTTGGTGTTGGGCTTGTATCCCCCTTCCGTTCCGAAACAAGTAATGGTGATATCTATAACCTGTTGCTATCTACTGTTTACCGACCTGATTTTGTTGGATCCCCCTCCCATAGAGTTTATATATTTGAAGTCAGAAACATTAGTTTGGTGCTTTCTCAAACTTATAGAGCTGCGATGTTCTTAGACAAGTTTAAGAATTGCGAGCGAAACAAGTGAAAAAGTTTTTATTAATTTGACTTTAGTCAGGGGCTTTTAACGTTACTCGGCCTAGAGCCCTCCGGAGCCTTCATCGGGCTTGATTTGACGAAATTAAGCTTCCTCTTTACGCTCGTAAGCTAGAAGCCGAGTTTTACTGCTGAGAGCAAGGGTATCGCTAATTTTTCAAAAAATAAACTCAAGACAAGTATATTCAAATTTTGATTTATCCGAAAGGGAATGATCATTTCCCTCCAGCAAAGTCAGAATTGCCACTTTTTTTCAAGAATGATTTTCCATTAATTTTTCAACAGGTCTATTTTTCAATTTTTTCATGACTTTTTCTTTCGAATGAGGAAGAAGTTATGGATTTTGGCAAGACTTTTCTTTCTCATTATGTTGATCATAACGCCAGCAAGAAAAAAGTACATAAATCTGGTATTTTCTAAAGAGGGAAGCTTTTTCCTTTTTAAGCGTGATTATTCACTGACAATAAATTTTGCAGCTGCTGCGGACCCCCCGACAGGGCTCCCCCGCCGGCACCACCTGCCTGCGTTGCCACCGTACCAAAACGAGGAGGTGAATGAAGAGGAAGCGCGTCCGGCTTTGGGGGACCTGAATTCTAGGCTAGTTCTCGGGGAGCGCGAACCTCGGTCAGTACTTGCAGGAAGCGACACGGCGAAATGGGGGCTCGAGTCCCGGCCTCAAAGCGTCCCTCCGGCCACTGATGCGATACTCGAAAGGGTAGTTTCCGGGGCCGGGGTCGGTGTCTTAGGGGCCACTTTGGTATGCGTGCATCGCCATACGTCCCACCACACCATACCATACCACAGGGAGGGAAGGCAGCTATCACACGTGCAAATGCAACACTAGTGAAAACACTTCAGTCCCTCCCCTAGTGTACGAAATTTTACTAAAGATGTACTCAGAAACTGGGAGCATAACATCAAACTGATAGTGCATTACGGAACACAAAAAGGTAAGGAAACTAAATGATATTGCAATAATCAACTTCAAATATGGAACAGTCGGATCGGTGCAGTTAAATCATCAACATGAAATTATTAGTTACTTTCAGGGTTGCCACAACCTGGAAAACCTGGAAAAGCCCTGGAATTTTGATTCTTTGAGTGACAAGCTAGGCTTACGGCTGGCAGCTCTCCTAGGATGGTACAGAGTTATCCTGTTAGATGGTGTGGGCCGAGCTTGGTTCGTCGCGGGCTCTCTACCTTGGCAAACTCCGTCTGCATCTTCTTCTTCATGATGACCGAGACAAAGGTCGACACCCGATTCCAACTGCTTCGACTCTTCATCGTCTCCGGAACCACGGTATCCGGCGCGGGACGGCTGTTCACGCCGTCGTCGTCGTTGATGCTTTCTCCGCCGGGTGGTGTATAATAAATATACTAAGTCAAGCGAATAAATCCAGAGATGGTAAGTCGGCGAAAAATGAAGAGTCTTAAGCAAAAAAGCCGGAGCATTTTTGGAAGCGAAAAACGCAAACGAAAAGCACCGGAAATGTTGGAAAAGCCAAAAGCGAAAAGCAAATGTTATACAACTGTTTACTCATTTTATATTCTGATTCCTTAACAACACAAAAATGCGCAAAGTGAGACACGTGAAGTGAAAAGTTGAGACTTTCAAGAGGTGAAAAGCAGAAGAGAAAAGTTTTTTAAAAATCGGGAAAGTGAAAAGAGAAAAGCAAAAAAGCTTCATTTATCAAGATCAAAATTAAAACCCGGAAGTGTTATTGAATTCGCTCTCCATCTCTGAAGAAATCTGAGCTCCGTAGTCAGTGAATTAGGAATTTCTCTTTCCTCTTCATCGAAATCGCTTCGGTACGCCCTAATATCAGAATCAGTGGAAATAATCATCCCCCCCCCTACGAGCTAGAAAAACTTACCAAACGCCTGGCCTGTACGTGTATGAGGTAGTATAATCTTCGGATAAAAAAATTAATTGGACCACAGAAGTGAAAAGCGAATTAAATAGGCATTTCATTTTCTCTGCGAGTTGTCGAAAAGCAATCGAATCGCGGGAGGGGGGCACAGGTACGAGAGTTAAAACAAACAAAAAGCCCGTCACCATTGTAATTCCACAATCCGTTAGCGTTCACAGGCGGAAAATAACAAAATTATTGTAAAGCAAATAGAACACGGCCCCGGCTGACCAAAATATTTTCCGCTTCCTTTCTTAATAACCCCTTCTGCCGGCGTGCGGTGCCGACTACCCGACCGACGCTGAGATATACAAAACCAACATGCGGTTCAACTAGAAAACTTCCCAATTTGCTCGAATTTATTACGCTAGAGGGCGTACCGAACAAGCTGGAATGATGGAGGTTAAAATGTTTTTCAAGGGGTCATACGTGCTGCGGCGGTACACGGCAGACAGAAAAGGTACCCATACATACACACCCAGTGTATATACGAAATTAAAACCGTAGCTCGGAAATAATGTGTTTTTAGTTAAAACGCTCCGTTGTACGAATCATTTCGAAAAACTTTCCGCAGAACTTGGGAGGTCGGAAAAACACGTCCCTTGAATCCGCCGGTGCCGGTGGCAAAGAGGTGCGGTTTTGTTCGTGATCGTCCCTGATTTATTTCACGTGTAGAGTTGACTCGCAGGGGCGAAAACGTGCCCACCGAATGTACGTATTTATCTTGGCGAAGAGGTGGTTTTTGCTAAGAGCTGGCTAATCGTAACGATTGCACGCGCAAAAGGCGGCTAAAAGGTACGCTAGTTTGAAGAAAAGAACGTTGTTAGGTATCTACAGCTTTGGTGACCAACTTACAGAAACCTATTAAGTTTCTGACCATGCAACTTTATTCTTGATGTTGGTAATAAATTGCTATATCAGCCCACGTAGAAGTAGAATGAAGCCGGTTTTAATAGGGTAGGGAATAATAATCAACCGTGGCCAGTGTCGCCGGTGACGGGGCCATTTCCTCCATTTGTGAAGGTGAGGGGGCAATGGTATCTTTCGCCTCCCCCAGTTGTAACGAAGAAAATTGTACATTTATGAAAAAACTGAATTTATTTTGTTGCAAACTTCTTGATTTATGTACAATGAAGTATTTAAGATGTAAGCATATGCTAATCTCTAGTCTTCTCTCTTCCCCTGTCTGCTGTAAGTGCCACAATGGCTTAGGGTGGGTCGAAATAATATTGAAGGTGGATTTCGTGACAGTAGTAACCTGAGAATTGATACTCATACTGCATTTACCCGTAAATCCCCGCCATGAAAGCTAAAATTTTCACTTAGATGCTGCATTGACGCCAAAAACGAGTTCAGAGACCTCGAATATATGTATAAAATGATATTCATGTGACAGTGATTGGTTTTGCATAATGTAAGAATGTTGAACCCCAACTCTTCCCGGATACTAAAATTTTCAATTTAGGGCTGAATTGTTACCAGCAATGAACTCAGCAGCCCTTGAAACGTATGAAACGATACCCATGTTGCATTATATGAAAAAGTTGAGCCATCTCTCCCCTAAGGTGCCATAAATTTGAAGTTACAGTCAAACTAATGTTAAATCAAATTCTGTGACCTTAAATCTCCGCCGCCGGAATTTCGATTTGGCGGTTTCTTCTCATTTTGCTCTCAACCCGAGCCCTGGACACAGGTGTCTTTAGACCTTCGTACATGGGTGTGCCAAGTAGGGGAAATTCATATACTTTACTTCTTTCGCATCCAGAAAACGTTCTTCTGTATTACTCAATTCAACATATTCAGGTGGCATCTTAGAGGAATTTTATATCGATTCAAATAAAGTTTAAAAATTTTTAGGAAAGATGGGTGTGCCTAGTCACACCTATCCACCCGCTAGTGACGCCAGTGGCCCTGGAATCCACCCTTTCGAGCATTACCTTTGTGACGTCGGGGAGACTGTTAGGGCTGTCGTAGCCTTCTTCTCTTCTTGCTGATACAAGTTTCAGAAGTTGTAATGGAAAATTAATTTTTTATACTGATAAAACACAAATTTCAATGTGTGATATCGCAGGATACATGGGAGACAGGGACCTTTAGGGATTTGTAAGTAGTAATGTACATGAGCGGATCTGCGGGCGATTTGAATTCTTTCTGTTCCTTGAAGTAGAAGTCGGTCGGGGCATTTCGAAAGCACTCATGAAAAAACTGTACAGAATCTATTTAGTGGGGAATCGAGTCCGGAAAATTATTTGTTTGTACCTAACGATTTATCCTACATTTAATTGCTCTCGATATTTTGATTCAAAACTAGTGTTGGGAGCTTCACTGATCTTCAGCTAGCTAGTTGGGCTGTGGATATTTATTATTTTTTATTGAGGAGACCGTCAGTAATATTCCGCATGAAAACCGTTGATACTAATTGTTCTTTCCAGATTCTACTCCTGATCTAATCTTACTGGGGTTTAGATCAAATTTGACCATTTCTGAAAGAACAAAAATTTGGATTTTTGGGATCCAATTAAGATGGAATCAAAAATTGAATGCAATATTCGAAATTAGCAACTCAAAATTAAGAATATTTTAATACTCTGTCCGATTTTTCCTGGCAGATCGATTGCGTCCTTTCTAAGATGGATACGTGTTAAAGCTTGAGACTAAAATCGACGCCCCAAAAAAACTCCCATCCCATATTTTACTCAGTATTTCAAAAAATTAGATCCAAGTGACTCGTGAAATGCGATGTTTGAAATCATCCATCTAGAAAACTTCTATTTCTGCGATTCCTTCGATTGTTAAAGCTCAGTTAATATTGTCCCTTCGAATGGTGAAATGAATTTGTGTCCCGAATCGGGCCAAATTCAAAATCTGGTAGGAAATTCGAAACGAAGGACTCCACAAAACTACATATGTTCCGTCTGTTTGTTCGATACCTTTCCCATTTAAAATTCAAAGTTATTAGTTTGGTCAGACCCTCTTTAAACTGTATTTTGTGATTCATTCCTGTCTTCAGTCGAGCGTCAGTCATGCAATGAGTCACTCAGGATAGCACGTCGAAACACAGTCGTTCGTGCCATAGGAGAAGTAGGTCGGGCATTTGCAGGGGCCGCAATCCGGACATCCCATTAATGTCACTCGGGCCGCTAAGAGGAAGTTAGCTTACTTTTTACGGGTCGCAAACTGGTACCCACCTGTTATTTCAGTGGCCGCAAACTGGATGCAGCCTCTCTTTCAACTGGATTTTGCTGTTCGGAAACCTTCTTTCGTTCTATATTTTTTGTTCCATTAGAAGGAGATAAAGAATTTCCTCTGCATCCACCTTACCGTAAAAGTAAGCCACAAATTTTCCCTGATTCCAAAGAAATAGTTTTAGGTGCGTCTCCAAGCGCCACTTTAAAACATGAGAACAGATAGCGGTCTTCAGTCTCTGGTTTGAAGAAAAGTTAAACTTCAGTGTGGATCATAAGTCTATTTCAGCCCCTACCGAAGTTTCATGAATCATGAGCATGGGCGTTGAAGCACTTTGGGACACACCCTACTCGAGTGTAATATTTTTGTATCGTTAGAGGTAGAGAGAAGTGGTAACTGCGATTTCCCGTTGTAACTTGAAATTCATACCTGTAGTTGCCAGCTTGGAGATCGAGGGAGCCAAAATTTGTCACTTTTCCGTCACAACAAATTTGTGGAATTCGACACGCAAAGTCGATTGAAAAGTCGAGTTGAAATCGAGAATGTGGTATAAAATATTGAGCTTAATGTCGGTATCAGCACTTGTTTCACGGGTACGAGAAAATGCTCTTCGTTTCATTGACTGAAATGGAAAGCATTTTCTCGTACCCGTGAAACAAGTGCTGATACCGACATTAAGCTCAACATTTTAATTCAGTAATTTCTGTTGTTGGCAAATACCCGAGAGTTTTCTCTATAAAGTAGTGTAGGTATAGGTACATATGTACGTACGAATTCTTCCGTTTCCGAGAATTGTGCGCGAGGTGTATTTTAGTGATGAGTACGGGTTCATGTCAGACTGATCAACTCAAGATAAGTTTTCTGATTTCACACAATCTGGAATCTGGAAACGATTGTGTAATCGTGACCCAAAGCGCTCTGCTATCATTTTGAAGGCTATTACTTCTGTTAATGTGCTTATCTCAGAGACATTACGTGTACAAAGAAGAAAGTACATGCGTGACTTTCCTCGATAAGACTGAATAACGGAAAACCCAAGAGCTGTACAGCTGCGTTGTTGATTGAGCTATTAAAAGTAAACTGAACAAGCCTCGACTAGACCAACTAGCGAAGTAGGAACAATGTTCATTGTATACCGTCCCTTCGAGCTCTCATGTACTGTAATGAGTCATTACAAGGCCAGAGCAGGTATAGAGTAGAGACTAAGATAGCATGCCTATGTACATATATATATTATGTCTAACACGACTCGACTTTACGATTTAAAAAAATAGAGAAGGGGTTAGATGGGTAGTTCGTGAAACATTCTACATGGATAGTAGGATATTACTGTAAGGTTGGCTAGCTCCATGACATCATTGTAACAACCCCTATGCAATTACAAAACTTACCTTGATTAAGCGCGTACATATATCAAAATGATGCTATAAACTGCATATTGTAGCAAAAGCAAATCTATGTATTTGTAAGATTCATTATAATATGTGGAGTTGAGCACCGCCGGTGCCAGCATCGAGGTCGCGGCTGATGCTAAGATGAAATTTACTTAAATGGTTATGGAAGAACATTTTGCAAGTCTGCCAAAAGTAGCGATCTACAACAGTTCTGCCGCATGATGGCTGAAATAAATGGCCCGAGACTGGGGAAAAACGATAAAAGCAAATTTATAATGGTTATAATACAATGAATAGGAATGAAAATAATTTCATGCGATTCTTCTCTATCGGCTGGCCGAGGACAAAATAATAGAGCGGGGATAAATTATGTCGTCTATCGTGTACCACTTCTGTGTTATTTTCCACGTTTATCTCGAAATCTGTCGACAAAGACATCTGTAGATCTGCAAGCATTCGCAGCATCGAATACGAAAAGACGCCGCTCGCCGCCCTGTATCCACCATCGTTTACATTCAGCTGAGTAAATGAATCGTACACGAATTCGCAAAAAAGAAAACCTTCATCGGCAGATAGAGGTATCCTCTGTTTTGAAAATTTGGGTTACAAGTTACTAAAGTGGTTCATTAAAAGAATGAATGTATACAGTCGAATCAATTCTATTTTCTTTCTTTCAAAACCAGAGAGAATATGTACTCGTTTTTTGAAGGAAAGAAGAAAAAAACAGGAAGAGTTCAGGATTTCCCGTTCTTAGTTTTATTCGTTTTTTTCTCCTCTCTCTTTCTTCTCTGTAGAGCAGAAAGGATAATCTCATTTGGCTCCTTGCTTTTTCGTGAAGATAGTTCTTACTCGCATTCTCAAAGGATGAGCTGCGAACAGCAGATCCCGGGTGTAAAGCGCTTTCATTATTTAATATACTCGGAAATCTATTGTTTCGTTAGAGTTGCGTAAGTAAGGAAATAAGTGCACCATCACGGGGAGCTACGAAAGTTCAGGTTTCTTCAAGCGTTGTAAATAATGAAATGTAACAGTTAGTTTTTCGTATACCGAGGCCTTACGAGACCTTTCACGCTGGAGGGTGAAAGCAGTTCTCTAATTTACCGACTCGCGATCAGAATATACCGATAAGCAAAGAAGTTTTTTTTTTTCAATACTTGCGCAGAAAGTACCCCATTACCTTTCTGCTGATCGCAGCTCATATATGACTACGCAGTTTTTCGGAGATATTGGAAAATATATTGTTCGCAACTTGAGAGGAAATCGTCAAATACTACTCTTGTGTTGCAGCTGCGGTGATCTTCTCCTCTGGAATGTACATTTTTGTATTACAAAACGTCTTACCTGGCTACTTTCTGTGTAGCACGTGCGAGCATCTAACAAATGTGTTTTGTCTCCTGCATCTCTATACTTCCGGTACGATCTGTTTAAAACCACATTCTTTTGCTTTTTCTTCTCCCTCGGTTGCCCAGGTCGGACACCTGTTCAGATATTCATAATTTTTACAATTACAATTACAATTAACCTTTATTATACATGTAATCCATTTTATATTATAGCATAATTAATTAATTAATTAATTGGCCCTTTATATTGGGCATAGGCCTCCCTCAATCTGGCCCATTCAAGCCTGTCATATGCCACTCGATGATATAATTTGTTTACTAAAAGTCTTTCGATATCCTCCCCCCATCGTACTCTCTGCCTTCCCTTTCTTCTCTTTCCATATTTTACCCAGTTGGTTACTTTTGCTGCCCATCTTTCGCATCCCATTCTCGCCACATATCCAGTCCAGTCCCATTTCAATCTTTTCACTGATTCCAAAAAGTCCAAATTTTCCTCGAGCTTCCTTTTAATTACCGTTAATTTTATTGTATCTCTTATCTTCAATATCGATCTTTCAATCGCATTTTGGGTTATCTCTAGCCTCCTGCTTATCTTTCTTGTGAGTGTCCATGTTTGGCAACCGTATGATAGTGTTGGGAATACGCAGCTATTAGGGATTGTACTCTTTGCTCTGTTGCTGTATTGTCCCTTGAATATGTACCCCAATGACCAATACTTTCCCCATGCCAGAAATATTCTCCGCTTTATTTTCCTTTCTGTTTTATTTTCCACGGATATCATCTGCCCCAATTATTTCCTCTACTTTCTCTATCTCCATCCCTTCCACAGTTATACTCTGCGATATTTCCTTTTTGTCCATTAATATTTTTGTTTTGTTTCTGTTCATATTTAGTCCCACCTCTTTTCCCGCTATATTTAGTTTATTTATCATGATTTGCAGTTCCTCTGAATCCTTGCTTATAATTACCACGTCATCTCTACAAATCTTAGATTACTTAAACTTTCCCCATTTATTTTAATTCTACTTTCTCTTCAGTCCAGGTTCCGGAATACATCCTCCAGTGCAGCGAAGCATAACATTAAGGATAGGGAATCCCCTTGTTTTATGCCTTTCTTGATTCGGAAATATTCTCCTTTTCTGTCTGTTATTATTCTTGCTTCCGGATCTGTATACATGTCCTCTATTATCTCTCAATATTCCAAAGGTACACCCTGTTTTTCCAAAGCTTTTAGTATAAAGTTATGATTTAACGAGTCAAAGGCTTTTGTGTAGTCTATGGATGCTAATTTTAGCTCCATTTGATATTCGTTGCATTTTTCTATTAATTGATTTATAGTATGCAAGTTCAATTTGTCTTGTCGATCAAATTGCAGTCAATCATTTCGATGCAACCAGAATGTAAGTCGACCAAATTGACGAGAATCCTCAGAACTGCGTATCTGATTGAAAATAATGTAATAAAATTACGATGGAGTTTTCACCAAAATGTCGTAAAAATGACCAGGGCCGGCGATCTTTCATATTTTCACCTAGTGCAAATACCAAACTTCCAAATAAGGAACCCTGGGAGACCTCCTTCCCCACCAGGAAACCTGAAACACAAAAAGCATCCAATAAGTATCAATAAGTCTTGAAAATTTGAATTTTTGAAATAAATGTGAATTTTCCCATCTGGTGCACCTGAAAATTACCATGAATTGATGTTAGAGTGGGCGAATCGAAAAACGTCAGACACTCATTAAAATTTCTTAAATGAAGTTATACTTAGACCTTTCACTTTTCTACAGCTATAAGCCAACGAAGTTAAGGACAGTTTTTTTTTCTCTGACTTGAGTGCAAGAACTCCATTTCTTCTCTTCAGTAATTTTCTTGGGGAAAAGAAGGACCTTATGATGTGCTACTGAATGGAAAAACGCCGAAGTCAATTAGGAAATTGTACTCGTATCCCTTTCACCTAAAATTTATGTCTCATTTTTACGTCTCTGATTTAACAGAATTTTAAGTTATTCCATTTTATTTACCATGTAAGTCAAGGGCAATCGTTCTGAGAAATATTGTTGATGCAGCACTAAAAACTAGGCTTTCTTCTTTGTTTTCTGTATCGTGGTATTATTTCTAAATTAGCTATTCAAACATTGAAAAAGAGCATTATGTAAGTCACGGGCTGTAGTAAAATGTCCAAAATATTTGGAAACACAAGTACGAATATTATAAGTATGTTCCTTTTTCGTTCATTCTTCTTGCAGTTTTGAAAATCGAATTATCGAATTACTATCTTCGGCACACTCTATAAACATAGTAGGCAACACAAATCTGATCATGAAAAAAATTTTACCGAGTTATTTTCTCGAAGATTTCAGATAAGCGTGTTTTCACTCTGTATTACCTCCTTTTTCTTCTCATTTTTTCCGTCTCGCAAATGTTATTAGAACGCAGATCACTTTTATGGCGGAAAATATCCCTCGAGGACGTGTACATAAAAAAAGAAAAAGAAAATGTTACAGGGACGTCGGTTATATCTGTACGGTGGTCAAAGTCTGAACTCGTGTACATACAGATAGGAGAGCATTGTGGATGAATTCTCTCAACTTTCTACTTCTCCTCTTGTCTTGGTCTATCGATTGCCGCTACATTATTATTCCGCAGAGATGCCATCGACCCGTTCTATTATAGTCTTCTGGACCGTCCCACAAGCCTTATTAAAGCTATTTTCGTTCTGTCTTTTGGACATTTTTTCCCCTTTCTTTTTCGTCCTTTATTTTTCTTACACTGCTTTACGGATTTTTCTCTCGATTCGGCACTCTGGGGCGCGATAAGTAAAACGATTTCTAAGTCTCGGTGCTGCCGAATGAAGTGAAATACTCATCTCTGTTCCCGGATTGAAGAAACTCGCAATCATATTTAGATTTGAGGGGGATAACTTCGGTTCAAAATGTTGCGAACAGGCAGGAAATAGATAAGAAAAACTTTGTATTCGTACGGGTAGTGAATTTACGACAGTATTCTCAGTTGGTCTACGTTAAGGGAGGGGGTAATTTTCACGGCCAACGGAGTAGTGGTAGTTAACAGCAGTGGTGGATGCACGGGGCAGTTGCCACTTCCCCCTCCCTCCCATAGGAAGAAAAATAAATGTGCGTAACGAAGACCAAAAATGCTTAAAACTGTGAAAAATGGATCTGATTTTTTAAAGTTTGGATGAGTTCGAAATACGCCCGTTTTAACTAAGAAGTTGATTTTGATCTTAAATGTGGGTCGATAGCAAGCCCAGGCGCGTAACATTTTCAAACATATATTGGTGTACTCCTCAGGGGTGGCAAGTTGGGTGTAGCAGGTGTGAAAGTGCTACACAGTACACACGAGAACATTTTTGCTACACTCGGGAAAATTAGAAAAAAACTTTCAGGGTATCTACTAGGCCCGGGGAACCCCGGAAAAGCCCCGGATTTTTAAAAAGAGGTCCTGGAATCCCCGGAAAGTCCCGGAATTTCACTCAACTATTGCCAAAGGTGTCGAAATTTTTTACAAATGTTGGACCCAATTTTTCCCCCAAAGCTTGGACTGTTTCCTCGATACATGGAGACTGCTTTGTGCTTAGTTCAGATCGACAACTGTTACCCTTCAAATACACACCCGCATTATACAGTAGAAGAATACATGTAACACTGTTGTATATATTGAGCAAAACATGGTATTTTTTTGCACCCGAATTTTTCCCGGAAGTGTCTTAAAAGTCCCGGAAAAGTCCCGGAACTCCAAAACTGAATTCTGGTAGACACCCTGACTTTGCTACCCTTTGAAAAATCAAAATTTTGCACCACTCGGGAAAATTCTCTAGAAAGTTTAAATTTCGGACCATACTTTAACAGAAAAAAATAGAAAAAAAATCTACCTCAAGAAAATCGCTACTTTATTAAATTTATGATCAGTCATCACCATCGTAATTCGTAAAATCAAAAATGTGACTGAGTTTTATTTTTTCTGTGTAAAAGTACAACGCCACCTATCAGTCGCATTTAAAACATCAAATTAATTGTAATCAAAATTAATTTGACGTTTTAAATGTTTTCTATTACGATAAATAAAGTCATAAGCATAAGCCTTTCTGTAGAGGGTTGATTCTTAAAATGTTGAAAAAAAATTTTCAAGGGGGTGGGGGGAGGAAAAAGGTGTAGGAGTTTCTTGGTCATTTTTGGAAAAAATGTGTCTTGTATCATGCTACACACGGGAAAATCAAAACTTGCCATCCCTGGTACTCTTGTACTCTCGACCTACATTTGGGATTCAAACCACTTCAACTTGTTGATTAGAATAGTTAAAATCTCTCGTATAAATGTACATAATACTTACATTTTCCAAGATGAAGGGGAGCCTGATTCTCAATTGTCCAAGTGATGCTATCGAATAAGGGGATAAAAATGAGATTGGGGGTCGTTGCATTAGATTGATTATCTAATTGGTAATTACATTTTGCATGCGGCTCCTGTTGGTCCGCCAATATAGCCCAACTTTATAGTGAAAATGACAGTTAAAGTTGAGAATTATCTTCTCGCGCTACATTTGAAAGTTCTGGTCAAGCGGAATTAATTATAAGTTCTTAGGAGAAAATCGAGATTACTAACTATTGGAAGTAACACGAAAAACGACTAAATGTGCAAGTAACATAAATTAGCAATCAGAGCAGTAAACAAAATAGGATTTTCCCACTTTTTGATTTTGATTATTGCATCAAGTTTGTGATATGGCCCCGATTTCAGCTTTAAAACAAATCTCAGAACTATTTTTTTTTAATTATTCACAAGATTTTATGATGTTAAAATTTGGAATTGTATTTAATGAGTTTGCCTTCAAATGTTATTTATTAATTATTAATTTTTAGAAATTCAGTTGTAAAAAATGTTATTAAGCCTTTCTAAAATCTGAATACTTAATTCTGTTTCCAAATTCTTAGAAGCAGTACTAGTGTTGTACGAACGGTGATTGAAAATGAAATTTTTCATGGTAGCAATCCATGAAGTTTTCAATTTTGATGAAAAAATATTAATATGTTTTCAGTTGTTCATCCAGAAAATTAATTTTTCGTTTTTACATCTTGATTTGGCCTCGGGCTGGTTACCTTCTAATTTTTTGATTCAGTGAGAATTACATTTTTGTTCTTAACTCATCCGAATCCAGGCCAGTGTGTGGAAATGAAAGGTGTCTGGCTCCACCCTGAACTGAGGTCTGTCTTCTGGAAGATCTTACTTTCCGAATTTAGGTGCAAAAATTCTTGTTTACTGAAATTTTGCGATGGAAATTTCATCTTACCCCTCCCCCCTGGACCGTAAGAGAAGTTCCTACTGGAAGAAAGCTCTCGCTGCGGGGCCTTTTCAGTCATTCCAGAAAAATGCAGGAAGACATCCTCTTCCCCTGGAAATTGGGAAATCCAATGTTGCAGAATCCTCTGGGTGTTTCTTTTAATGAAAAATTATTTTCGACCTCTGAAAAAAGTTAGGTCTTTTAATTTGAATAATTTAAATTGTCCACAAAACCCATCGATTTCGATTCACTGTGAGGGAGAATATTTGTACACAGTGTGTTCCATAAATTTTAAGACTGTAGCTATAGAACGTACAAAAAATCAAAATTTTTTTGATAGATTTTTCATTTGAAGTAGTCCTTAGTACACGTTTTTCTAGCTTTCTCAAAGTACTTGCAAAATCTTCTCTTGGAATCATGTTCAATTTTCTCGTCACAGCGTCTTGGATACCTTCAATCGGAGAAAAATGGTTTCTCTTCAACTCCATCTTCAGTTCCCTGAAACCTGAAGAACAATCTTTCGGTGCACAATGCCTTCAGAATCAAAAAAAAAAAAAGAAAACCAGCATGGTCTTCATTTTTAATTCTGAAACAGCAATTTCATCAATCCTAACGAATTTCCGCCAATCTATTTAGCACTTTGCTGTTTTATTTATTCAGGGGTCATAAGCGAAACACCAGCTTTTGTTATTTGTAGTAGACGTGTTAACAAAACCGGCTTTAAAATAAAACTTAATCGCCGGACTTTGTTCGGAATTTTTCTCCACATCCCAAAATTATAACCACGCATATCATACAAAACTTACGCTAACTGTAGGTGAACCGATGCAAATGACTTGATCATATTGAAACTTTGTACAAGAAGAGACGAACAGTTTCAGGAAAATTTCATGAAAATGGCACCAGTATTTTTGGTTTTTGAAACACAGTCTTAAAACTTATGGAACGCACTGTGTAATTGTCAAATTGTAATTTTTTAAATTATGCAACTGTACATGTGAGAGTTCATATTTGGATCGTGTAAAGAAAAATGTGTAATCGAAACCATGATCTGAAAAATCACTGATTTTGAGAATTTTTTCGATTTCTTACCTTATTGCTTTAATTTTATGTGAGGGAGTTGATAACGAAAATCAATTTTTATAATAGATTTGTTTTCCACTTGACCTTAGCTTTCTAACGATGTACATAAAAATGACTTTGTATCAAAATACAAACTCTTAATATTGAAATTACGAATTGTAGGTTCCCGGTGGGGCAGATGCTCATTGTTATAAGCTAATGAGATGCCATATTCAGAGCTACCGTGATGCACATGGTAAGGGTGGAGGGAATGTAATTACAAAAATCACACGGATTTCAATTGTCAAACCAATACACGAAACGTAAGACCCTTGTCTTATTTCTTTTTTCGATTGGATTCCAGAATTTCCGAACTTTTCTAATCTTTCAGAAAAAAACGGCTGAAATATTAAAACACTTCCTACGATAAGCCAAAAATAAAAAAAATAATATTTAAAAAAAAAAAAAGGAAAAAGGAAAAGGTCAGCAACTACTTAATTTTCTTGATTGTGTGTCGGAATTTTCCTTAACTTTTGGATATAATTTTACCAGTGGTGTCCGCCACACTCCTCTGAAGCGGACCGCGGCACCATTTGAATTCAGTAATCCAAAAATATTCTTCTTCGATGTGTTCTTGGATTTTTCGAATCAAGTTAATTTCATCCATTCTAAAAGTGAAATTTTGATGCTGGGGCCTAATTGGGGCGGTCTCAAAAATCGAATGAAAAATTCGAAATGAACGACCCACAAAACCCCGATTATGACACTTGGTGTAGTTTTTTTAAACCACGTTGTAAACTTTGCTCATTTTGAAGGGTGTAATTTAGATTTTCAAAATCAAATGGGGACAGGGACAGAAAATCTAATCAATATTCGAAATATGTGATCCTAAAAAAGCTCTGTTCTTGTGATTTTGTCCAATTTCTTAGATTCAGACAACTTTGCTAATTTCATAGGGTCAAAATCTGATTTTGGTTATCAAATTGTGGTGGACTCAAAAAATCAAATACAATAATCGGAATCAGCAACTCAAAAAATCCTAATCAGAACATCCAACTTCAGCGGCGTAGTCAGGATTTTCACTAGGGGTGGGGGAGGCAAAAGTAAGAGTTTGAAGGTAAAAAAGTCGAAAATTGAGGTATTTTGGTATTTTTTTAAAATTGCCGATATTATAGGACTATTTTATGAAAATGAAGGTAAAATTACTACTCGAGCAAAAATTTTTCGAAAAAAAGTATTTTAAAGGCAAAAAATTGCTCATTTTTGCATATTTTACATTCAATTTCAGGAGCCTTGGTCCAATCTCATGTTTCAAGTCAAGTTAGTTTTTGCCCTTTCGAAAAAGGAAATCGGAAAGTGTCAAGTTCGAAACCTAAATCGGCGCCTAGTGAAACATCTGATGAAATATTCGACATCCGCGACCTATAATACCTCTCTATTCGATATTATCAATTTTTCAAGACATATGAATTTCTCCCGCGTTGAAAAAGTGAGATTTGGAGTTCAGATTGAGGTGTTAAATGAAAAATCGAATACAATTTTCTAAGTTAGTCACTCGAATAACACTTTCTTCGACACATTACTCGATATATATCTATTTAAAATTCCAAAATACGTGGTATCTTCGAGTACTCTGCTTGGAAGAGAAAACATTTCTTGCGCACAAAAAGAAACAAAACCTCGCAGTTACCACATGGAGATCGTTTTATTTCGTTGGTTGGTTTCGATAGCCAATTTCGTTTTTAAACATCAGCTAAAAAGTGTTAACATTTTAGACTTTGCCAACTGCAACCTCCAGACCCCGGTATTATGAAGGGGGCTGAGATTCGATTCAAATTATCCAGACCTCTGGTCGTTTCAAACTTTTTCGTCTTCGATGCAGCGACTTGAAATACCGAATTTCGTTCGCTTTGAAATAGGAGAGATACTGTGCAGAGAGAACTAGGCGACAAAAATCCGCGAAATGAGACGAATAAACAAAGTTTTCGGTACAAAGTGAGACGTAATTTACAATAATGGTAAGCGAAATCGCCTTACGAGCCTTTTTTTTTTTTTTTTTTTCAACCACGCCGAAAGCATCGAATGATACCCCGAAAAGGTTTCCGCTTTCCGGAGTGAGACTGTACGCCGTGCAGTGCCTCCCCCTTCCCAAAATTTCACTGAAATTGAAAAACTTCGGTCGGGCAAAGGACGAGGTTGGGCGGTCGGTCGAAGAGTAATTTGTTATTCAGGCGTTTCACGGATGATCGCGTAAATGGTCAAACGCATTACAATAAAGCGGATTCGGCTCAACTTGAATGCGGCTTAGGGTGGAGGGTCAATAGCTGGCGGTGACGCCCAGGGAATAGAGGGTCTTATCATCCCGAAGGTAATTAACTATGTGTCATCATTAATTTGTAATTAACTTGCAATCGACGACTGGAGCGGAACGCTCGATAATGCTTCGATTTTGTGACCGCTCGTGAAAGGTGGATAGAATACTCGCACCAGTACGTGTGTAGATCACTCTTCAATATTTTGGACAGCGGTCGCTTTTTGGTCGCGTATGCGATGACGTTTTCGTGTTCGAACACGTGTAGATTCAAGATAGCATAGTCCGTCAAAATTCGATTTATAGTTCCGAGTATTCGATGTGGTCGAGGGCTTGAGGGTTGACCAGAAAGCGAAAATGAAACTATGAGAGCGAGTAGGGTGGTGGCAATGGTGACACGTGACCTACCTCATTTGACAGAAGTTATCTCGAAGATCATCAGTGTACAGTGTAAGCATAAATGAACTTTTTGGTGATAAAATATCTGAGCGGGCCAAGAAGGGTACCTCGTCCAACGAGTAGATTTTAGCCTCCGTAATAGCAGATTTTCAATTTATTTTCAAACTTCTCTAGGGAAGGGGGCTGAATCGTCTTTCAGGGGATGCTTAGCACCTCACAAAGTCCGCCAGTAGTGTAAGTTGAGGAATTCGGTGAAACCTATACCGGCGGACTTGGTTCTTTTACATCTGCATAGCTTGGGACACTCGAGGGGAAATCCCCGTCAAAGTTCCAAGTCAGAGACTTAATTTTTGTTAGAAAAATATTTTGAGAAGCTCCGAATGGCAGTAAGGTTCACAAATGGCACTTGTTGGCTGGATATGAGGTTTTGGCCTACTAACCTGTACACTCTCTTTGAACTTACCTGCACAACTTTTACTGCCCCCCCCCGAATAGTAAGCTACATTTAGATTCAATGGCCTCATAAAAACAGATTATTTCACTTAACCGTTACATCTCAGTCGTGAGGCACAATGAGTTTCAAATTGATCTAAATCTGTTTTAACAAGTTTCCAGGGATTTTAAATAAGTTTACATGAGTCTGTAGATGAATCAGAATAAGGTTTACTAGTTGTATAGTAGAATATGAACTCGTTCTAAAGTAGTGTGATTGGTCCTCAGTGTATGATATAGGTCTTTAGAGCACACCAATGAGTTTTAACTGAGACTGAATAGGTTATCAGTGTTTCAGAATGAGGCCTACCAAGTTTGAAAGACGTCTCGGGACGGATCTTATCTAGTTTTGATAGGTTTCCAGTTCGTTCGAATGAGGCCTAAAAGAACGTAAATGGATTTGAATGAGCTTTGAAGTAGGATGTGTGAAGCCACTGGTTTGGAAAGGAGATGGTATTCTGTCAATTAAAAATGTAAACTGTTTATTCAATTTTGTCAACTAATGTCGATTTTACTGAATTTCTAACTCGTGAAGACGTTTGAAAGTGGGGAAGGTCCTTCCATCAATACATTCTTGATTTTGAAGGAGTTCAAACTGGTTATGCCATATTTAAACAGATTTTAAATGTGTGTGAAACCCAACAACAGGATCGTACCCGGGTCTGGAGGTTGCAGTTGGCAAAGTCTAAAATGTTAACATTTTTTAGCTGATGTTTAAAAACGAAATTGGCTATCGAAACCAACCAACGAAATAAAACGATCTCCATGTGGTAACTGCGAGGTTTTGTTTCTTTTCGTGCGCAAGAAACTTTTCTCTTCCAAGCAGGGTATTTGAAGATACCAAAAGGAGATATGACACAGTTATCTGAACTTAACTATACAAATTAAGCAACAATAAAATACAGTACAATGTGTGCAGAATACAATCATGAACAGACACAGTAGTTCTAAATGACTCATACCACCACCAAAAACACAAAATGGCAACCATACACGACTACTGCCGCAGAGGAATCATAATATTAAATGATGACAAGAACAAGAAAAAAAATGACAACCAATGAAATGAACCGCCATCAACACGACTACCAACCACAAAATGTTAACGTAATGAACAGAATAACGAACAGAAACATGAACAAGACAACAAACAGAGAAGCAGACAAATACAAAGAAGCAATACTGTACCTAGGAAAATACGCAAGCAAAATAGGTACTTACTCAAAACTGTCAACTAATACATACAACATAAAACCTGGAATAAGGAGCAGCCAACCAATAATCAAATTAATAATTTATAGTGAAAAATCAAAGGAATTAGAATAGACCGTAAAAAACAATCGAAAAACAAGACGTAAATTCATAGCAGGAATGAAAGGACGTGGGAGATCACAAAAGGTCAGAGATGCTCAATCAATTTTTGGAAGTGTCAACAAAACACCGGAAACATTCAAAATACTGACACCACAAAACAACTTAAAAACGGTAAACTACTAGAATAAATGGAAATTATAAAAATGAAGACAAGGATAAAACAGTAACTTAATAAACACAACTTTCTCGATGAAAAAACTTTTTTCATCGTACTGAGAAATAACTCAGAACATAAGATATGACAAAAACAGTTCACTAAGCGTGTTATAGATGGACTTTACCTTCAGTAGCAAAGTCAATGCTGATCAGTGGCGTCCATTCGAGGCAAGCAAGGTAAGCGCCGATTGCCCTGAAAATTCTCGAGAAAATAAGTTTTCATATACAAGTCAACTTCAACTTGTAACAAATAAAAGATGATGAAACATTGGGCAAAACAGTGACTGTACTGACGCTTACACTTCAGTATATAATAAATTCACGAGAGATATATGGCGCCGTCTTGTTCGGCATTTGGAAATTCTAGTACATATATATTCATATAGGCCAGAAAGATGTGCGTCGCTTTTCCATACTGAACATAATAACATTGCACGACCTACACTCCGCCACCATGTTAATGACCAACACAAAAACACACTAGCATGTTCAACGCGACAAAACCTGTGCGTTTGGTTGCGTTCTGGAAGCGCTTTGAGTCAGGCTCGGCTCGGCTTGTCTGCACACGAACGTCGAAGTTGACAATGAAACGTGATTATGTTCTTCTACTAATCAATGGGTTATGTTTGAATGCTCTGTTTTATTGTTTTTTACTCGTATTTTTATTTTTCCCCCACAAAATGCGTATTATTGAAAACCCTTTTTCGTGATTTCCTTTTAATGAACAATTAGAATTTATAGCCGAAATCAGAATTACCATTTCTCAAAACTGAGCAAAAGAAAGGTGGTTCAATTTGTACTAGACATTTCCACGTATCGTATGATGAAACCATTTCGTGGTGAAGATGGAGGAAAACTGTTTTGTTGGCCATGTCTATTATTCGTCGTAGAAAGGGATAAATGCATATGGAATGACCCTATACAGGGATATGACAACTTGAATAATTTGATCAATGCCCTTTCGTAGTACCCTATTTCATAAATTCTGATTTGTACTTCATCTCTACGCACAAGGATATACCAATGGGGGAAGGGGCAAGTTACTCCTCCCCCTCCCACCGGTAGGAATTTTTCACTTAGCAGCTGGGAAAATTTACCATTTCAGCCGGGCGGAGTTGGAAAAATCCAATAAGTCAAAAGGTTTTTTTTTTTTCTCTTTAATACTTGGGAATTAAGAAATCAAAGGTTTTTCTTTGCTTTGATATTTGGGAATTTTGAGTCAAGTCAGTTGAAAAACCCCAACAAGTCAAAAGGGTTTTTTTTTGTTTTGATACTTGAGAATTTCGAGTTGAGTCAGTGGGGACTTCCACAATTTTGCCCCCTCCCTTTCCAGGAAAAATTCTTCGGTATGTCTCTGTCTGCGCTTATCGCTTACCTCCTAGGAAAACTCACCGCACGCCATACTGATGCTGATGGGATGATAACACCCGAAAATGTTCTGACAAAAACACACTGCTTCCAAAAAGAAATCGATACAAACTTTTCAAAAACTGCAACCTATAAAACAAGTGACGACATCGACATTAAGCTGGATATTTCATACTCGATATTGTAATGTAACAATTTCATTATTTAACGTAGCACTAGCCTGGAATTATCTCATTTCGAATTAATTGCAAATAGTTATGACGGTAATGGTAGTCGAATCGGCATGTCAAAATATATGTCGTTGTCGGACATAGATCGAAAATTCAGTAGGTAATTAAGATCGAATTGTATGTAGACAAACTGTTGGACAGTCAATATCATATTTATTCTTCTAGAAAAACTTGCACATTGTCGTATTGAATATGTAATGGAAAACTCATGAGCGCCAAGTCGAATCAGAAATAGGAAAATTAGATGACTCGATGAAATGATCAACGTATGTATGGAAATCGATGTCGACTTTTTCATCGACACTTGACTAGCCAAAGTCGACAAAAAATTGTGGTTATCGAAACGTTTTTCTGTACATAATTCGATAACGATTTTCTCATTGGCTCTTGAGCAGCCGAAGTCAACAAAAGAATCGAGGTGGCTGAGTTGATTCACCTTACATTATTCGATATCGACTTTCTCATCAGTTTTTGACTTGCAAAATATGACAAAAAGTTGACTTCGATAACGATGTCGGTTTCAACTCGACTTTCCATCACTTCGTGTATCGAATTTGACGATTTTATGTGTCGGAAAAGTGACCGATTTTGATTGTTGATAAAATCGTTGACTTTTGTGTGGACTATATTTCACGAATAGGCTCTAAATGAGTTTTGAAGGATTCTGAATAGAAATTGAGTTCGACTGATTCTAAAGAAACTGTCTACGCGTATATTCCGAGCTTGTGAATGCATCTGGGAAGTGAGAATAAGTTGTAATAAATTTTACTAGATTCTGGAATAGTCTTAAAACAATTTGAATGTTTTTTTCGTGTTTTCAAAGCATCTGCGTGAGTTTTGGCGGACTATTTCTTGGAGTATGACAAAATCTCAACAAAATCTTTAAATATTCTCTTTTTAATGAACTCAGAAAAAATATTTTCCAAATTAGTTTCGTTGACAGGGATGAATTCAGTCGGAGGTCCGTTTGGCCGAGTGGATAGCACGCTGGTCTCGGAATCGAGAGGTCCCGGGTTCGAGCCCACGTAGCAACTCGCTACATTTCGACCTGGGCTGATTTTTCGGTAAGATGAGAAGAGGGCTAAGACAACCCTTACAGCCCCTCCGAGGTCTCTGAAGTAATGCTCGAAAGGGTGGATTCCAGGACGCGGGTGGAGAGTAAAAATTGGAAGAAAGAGAGATGAATTCAGTTGACTTTGTATTAAGTTTCAAATACAGGTTTTCTCAGTGAGACCAGAAAATATATTTATTTATTGGGGTGTACCAAAAGTTTCCTTGGAGAAAGGGTATTTTAACATTGCCAACTGGGACTATTTGGAGATCAATAATGAAGAAAAAAATCACTTCTTGATTCTTTAACAATTTTGGGCGGGTAAATGAATTTCGATTTTGTCGACTGATTTTCGAGGTCGATAGGTATAACAGAAATAAAGAAAAAATAAATGGGAGGAAGCAGAAACTTCCTTGAATTTTTTTAGGTACATTACTGTGGTCTTTGTCGCACAATGTTAACATACAAATTCTCCTGAAAGTGAACAAAAACAGAATGGATACTGTGTAAAAATGAATTTCCTCGTTAATGGAATTTATAAACCAAATAAAGACCATAAAGGAACAGTTTTGGACACTAACGAATTCATTTTCGTGTTCCCAAATGTATTGTACGATAATGGAACACTCTGTATATGAGCTACAGGATCTTTGAGTATTGGTCTGTCATTGAAATAAGTATGCAAGTTATTTTATTTATTTATTTTTAAACTCGCGAGGGGTTAAGGCCTCACCCAGCCGCCAGTTCGGAACTATCTCCGGTGGCTCTATGTATTCGACTATGTACACTGAAATAAAATTTACTGTGCCCCCCCCCCCTCCACTGCCTCACATACCTTCGAGTAGGTTTACCGCGGGGCAGGGAGGAGAGCTCACATTTCTAAACTACATATTGTATACGAAATATTTACACGTTAATATTATGTACAACCTCAAAGCTAGATACAAATATTCTGTTTGTCTGTGGTCCAGTCAGTCAGTCATTGTCTCAGTCCGCTTCTGGTTGTGTATTGTCTCCTTCGATTTCACGACACTTAACTACCGGCTTCCATTTTCCTTCCCAGCCCGCCACTTCGGCAACACACCCAAGACGGGAGGGTCGCTCCAAGTAGAAAAGGCCGTTTCCGTGGTCAAACAGTTACCACAAGATTTTAGCCTCAAGTTCTTTATCGCTTCTTCAAAGTGGGTCGAGCAGATGAGTCAGCTATCAGGTTCCAGGGTCTCCTACCCGTGACGCTCCTCGGATTGGCAGGAGGGGCGCTCACAGGTGCCAAGGTGTCACTGGGCTTCTCCTTTCTCCATCAAGCGTTCTCACCCGCTACTGTTATTATCTCTTCTCTTGCCGCAGTTTTGGTGGGTTGGTGATGGTGGGACCGCCCTCATGCGGGCTCTTCGACTGGTGCGGCTACGGGATCTCTCTGATTCCCGCCAGTCAATATTGGTGTGCCGCCGACGGGGGCACTGGGTACGGGTCCACCCTGATTCCCAGTGCTGGTGCCTACGACAGCTTCTGCACAACGGGTACGGGTCCCCCCTGATTCCTGCTGTCCATTGATTGGTACCGGTGATGATGTGGCCGCTGGGAATAGCGGGTTCTCCGCTTCTCAAAGCCGACATTACCGTATGCAAGTTATTGCTTTTAGTATTTTAATAGCGGTAAGAACGTCTGAGAGCGATGAACTACCGACGCATCAAATTTGAGTACATCATATTAAAAAGTTCAATTATTAGCAAAACTTTTGATTCTACCTAAAAACTGCACAAACCCTTATTTGTGGCAAATTTAGTCTTCTTCAATTTTGTTGCGAACATTTTTCCTATACAGCCTATAGGACGCGAGTTTCTCTGCCTTTTTTAGGATTTTCTGGATGATCATCGGGGGGTGGAGTGGAATCATCCTGCCAAGTTTCATCTCTACGTCCCTGTTGGCATTTCAGAATTTCCTCATCTACTGGACTGTAATTTTCCTTCGTTATCGAGCCACCTACCTTTTATGCACTTGTGCATTGTGCATGCAGCTACGTGTTGGATACGGTTCGCAGTTATTTTCATGTCGCTCACGTCATCTCGCAAGAAAGAAGAGAAGAGAAACGTGGCAGCTTATAGCGTCGAGATTACTCGTCTATGTCGCCTTCTCGTTTTGAATTCTTGTCGTCGAGACCGTAAGTGTAGAACTATCTCGTGTCTACTCTCAACTCAAAGCTAACAAAACAAACGACGGTGAGGAAGAGCGAAACAGAGGAGGCAGGCGGGCGGCAAAAAAACCAGCTGAATTTGGAAACTGATTCTGTTCTTCGCACACAGCCTTCGGACGAGTGTTAAAAGAAGCATAAAATCCGTAGAGGATTTCTGTCGTCTCTCTGATTGGATTCATTCAAACGATCGGAACGTGTTTCGCATCGACTCGACTCTTTCGTAAAAACGTGGTTGCTACTCGATATCATTGTGATGTCGTGACCCCCTCCCCCTTGCCGCACGTCCGATACTCAGGCGAAAGATGAGCAGCGTGTGCGATCTCGACGCGATGTTCTCTGCCGTGCGTAAGGTCTGAATTCGCGCGTCCTCATCCGACTTGCTGTTTCCTGGCACTTAGCGCGAATCGCTGCTGCAAATCGTTTTACGGAAGAAATTTCAAAAACACTCTCGTAATTGGATTTATTAGCGTAAAATCTGCGAACTCGTTTTCCTAATTCTCTTGTTCTTTTCTCGCTAACGTGAAAATTAACATCTACTTTATTTTTTTCTTTCTTTCGTCCATTTCTGTATATTTTTCATTTCCGTTTTGAGAAAGAATACGAAGACGGGCGACGGATTGAGAAAGGCCAAGTTGTCGGTTTTTATCACTCCTGTGGAAGACAGTGGGGGAAAAAATGTAAGCAGACGACGTCAACAAGTTATATGTCGTTGAATTTCGTTCATTAATGTCGAAAACGAGGAGAGCGAACGAGCCGGTGTTCAGCGCTCGCTCGTTAGTTGCGAAAAAGGATTTAAGGAAGTTTTATTTTTGTCAACAGGCACGAGAGCTCCACGATTCACGAATACTCGGCATTTCGGCGATTAAAAATTAAATTTTCACGCCTTTGCATTTGAAACGCCATTCGTTAAGCGATTTTCGCTTTTCTTTAAATCCGTGCGCGGGGCGAAGACGAAGCTTATGGTGCCGAGTGCTTTTTTCAAATTTCACGCTAGTTATGCGTGTGCCGAGGATTAAAAGTCTTACCTATTGACCTTGGCTCAGAGACGGCGTTATCGTTTGCAAAACCGTACGCCAAATGTTACATGCGAGACCTTTGAAGCCAAAGTAACTTTGTTACGAACATTCCAAGGATGAGGTTGAAAGAAACTTTGTTCGAACTTCGATGATGATCCCAACTAAAATGTCGCACTTTGGTCTAAAAAATACACGGAGTTATTGATATTTAATTTTCGCCAAAGGGGGCTGAATTACTTGGGAAGATTAACTACTCCTTCGGACCCTTTTCCGGCCTTGTTGGAAAAGCTTGAAGACTTCTTTGAGACGTTTGCTTCAGTGTTTTATACCCTTAAGGTTCTTTACACTCATTGCCCTGGCTGATCTGCAGGCACAAATTAGCGTTGCATTTTCAGTCGGAAATCATCTACTGTCAGTATTCTTCGATGTGAAAAAAGCCTTCGATAGAGTACGGAGGTATCAAATCTGTTCTCTGCTTCATAAATACGCAGACATCTTCCTCTAATCCTACAAAGCTTCCTCCAAATCGTTCCATTAGGGTACGTGTGGTAGGAAATCTTTCCTTCCCTCGACCGCTCGTCAATGGAATACCATAAGGCTCAGTCCTCAGCGTAATCTTTGTTTTCGATTTCTATTAATGAGATCACTCTCCAGGTTTGTTTCACTCCCACACAAATACTATTTGGCGATGACTTCTGCGTTCACCTCAAATCACAAAACCCAAAACGTGCCCATAGACGGTATACTTGAGCAAAACCGTAACGAAAAAACATAACGGAAAACCTAACGCTCCCCCGACACGAATTCAGTGGTTGACATTTCCATGGAAATTTAGCATTTTGTATGCTTTTACTACTGGGTATGCTTGAGCGAAAAACCTAACACTTCCCCGACACGAATTTAGTGGTTGACATTTACAATCCGCAGCCGTTTTGTTGATAGAAATCCCCCCCCCCCGCTCTCGACACGATGCCATTTTATTAGGGTACGAAAGCGTATAAAATATACACGTATTTTTGGGTAGTTGACTAACTGATTAACCGATTGACCTGACTGACTGACTTCTCCGGTGGTAAAGATAGACTCTGGGGACACCTCCGAAAGTCCGTCGAGTTCCTACTGGGACAGAAAACATACAAGGCTCATAGTCGGACTACTAACTGGTCATGGGGTTTCCATTTGAATTTGAAATTGGAATTTTGATTATTTTTTTACCCGTTCTCAAGTGCCCATTGCCATGACTATAACGACTTGGGGTCGCGGGGTTGTCCTCCCAAATAATGTTAGCCAATTCTGCGTTTGGCTAATTCTAGCAGACAGTCGGCAAAATTGAAAAGCTAAAGACCATTTTTTAAGTGTCACGTAAAATTTTCCTTCTTGTAGTTGGTGCTTTTGCGTCCCTCGTGTTAATTCAATGCTGCAAGAAACTGAAGTCGTGTCAAAAATTTACAGAAATAATTACGAATATAATTGCCTGTTTGCCCCCCTCATTTGAATGATTGGCCTGCCTCCTGGTCTTGCTGACTCACTGTGGGTGAACTGACTGTTCGATTGACCTGACTGGCTCGCAGTCTCTCGACTTGACTGCCCGACAAACTGACTGCCTGATCTGCCTAGCTGGTATTCTCTTGTCTTAACTGACCAACTAACTGACCATTCTCGGTTTTACTGAATGAATGACTTCAATTGACTGTCCAGTTAACTGACTGACTTACTGAGGAAATGGTCACATTTGAAAATTTAACCCAACTAGCAAGAGCTTTCAGCCAGTCAGCGGGCTAGTCTTACGAAAATTCAGCTTTCTTATTGGCTAAAGAAGGCTATCGACCACGGTCTGGTCTGTTAGTCAATTTACATTCAACAGTTTTTTCGTCAGTCTAACTATGTTTCTCTCTAATCAGGGCAACAGATTTTTAACATGGATACAAATTTTTGTATAGGGAGTACAATTTAAAAAAATTCACTTTTCACGCTCTTTCCATGTTTCTAACGATACTAATTTTTCACTTTGTCAACAGATGTCGTTTGGGCAGGTTTTGCCTAACAGCGTCCAATTAGCATTTTAGCGCTGAGCTACAGACAGGGCTGCTTAGCCAATCGGAGGGGCTAGAACCTTAGCTAGAAGCTAACGTTTCCAAAAGATTAACTAACTTCAGCTAACAACTAACATAGTCTCATTACCTAGCTAATGGCTAGTTAATTTTGGGTCAAAATCGATCGGCTAATGGCTAACGGCTAAAAGCTTCGGCTTAGCTAAGCGGCCCTGGCTACAGACAACAGAAGTTGTACCTGGTATGCGAACGTCCTCGGCCAATGGTAGATTGAAGATTGCGTGGGTGCTTACTGCTGAGTTACTGAAATTTAGAAGTCAAAATTCAGATTATTGGATTCTGAATTTAAAATCGCAATTTTTCTGGAAATTGAAAGGTTTTAGGATTTTGGATTTGAAATTCTTTTTTTAAAAGGATTTGAGACTTTGAATTCAAATCCTTTTTTTTTTACCAGGATTCCGGGTTTCAATTTTGGAGATTCCGGATTTTGCCCATTCCTTGGTTTCTGTACGGCTCTTGAACTTCGAATCACTTGTTCTAAAAAAAACAACAACAAAAAAACAGATTTTTTCGCTTGGTTCTGCCCAACAGTTGGGCAGAATAATATTCAAATACTGAATAATAAATAACGCAACCTTTATTCGTTATTCATGAATAATGAATGATTCATTCGTTATTCATAAGCGCATGAATAACGAATAATGAATAGTTTATTCGTTAGTCGTAAGTATGAATAACGAATAGTCATTCATTATTCAGTAACATCAATCACGCGAATAATGAAATCAGATTCGTAGCCAAAGTGGGCCAGGGGGCGTTGCCCTCTCCTGGCGCAGTCTTTTGCCCCGCCCTCCGAAAAATTCGGAAAAACTTTATTTACTTTCTAATTACCCCAGTAAGATTAGGGAGAAAAAAATATTCCCCTACCAAAAATATTTTTAACCCCCCCCCCCAAAAAAAAAAAATTTCCAAAAAATATATATTTTTACACTTTCTTTCCCAACAAAGATATTTCTATCTCCCCCAAAAAATCCCAAAAATATATTTTTACATCCCCCCCCCCCAAAAAAAAATAAAATTGTACCCCTCCAAAAAATATTTCGGCCAAGAAAAAATACCTCTCCCCAAAAACTATTTACCCCCTCCCCCCATACACACAAATTCCTCCTCCCAATATTCTTACATAGTCCTCTAATATTGGCGGTTAAAAAAAATACTTCTATTTTCGACATTTTCTCCCTTGAAAATCTTATTTTGCCCCTCAGCCCCCTTTGGAAAAATCCTGGCTAGGGCACTGATCCTCGTCAAATTTTTTGTTTTGTTACTGCGCCCGCAATGAATAAGGAATAACGATGATTGACGAATATTATTCACATCTTCATTTTACTGAATAATGATTGATGAATAATTTTACGTGTTTACGAATAATGAATCACGAATAATGATTGAACTGTTATTCATGATTATTATTCGAATAACGCCCAACTCTGGTTCTGCCTTGCTTAACAGCGTCCATTTCTTCTGTCTTGTCTAGTTGAATGCACTGCCATTGGCAGGGATCAGCTTTCCAAATGCTACATGAAGCGCTTTCGGAGTATGCGTTGAGGAAAGTAAATATCCTGGGAAATTTAAATCTATATTCATTTAATCTTTAA
This sequence comes from Acanthococcus lagerstroemiae, assembly GCA_031841125.1. Lineage (NCBI taxonomy): Eukaryota > Metazoa > Arthropoda > Insecta > Hemiptera > Eriococcidae > Acanthococcus > Acanthococcus lagerstroemiae. The sequence continues at coordinate 31,868,608 of CM063108.1, read as the reverse complement.
CATTATGTGTGCTATAATGTCAGATTCAGACGCATGCATATGAAACAACATTAAATATTTACTTGTCTTTTCAAAAAAAAAAAAAAAAAAAAAAAAAAAGCAATTACACGTTAAACACAACTATCCCTCAGCGCGATATTTCGTAGATTGTTGGCAGTGTTGCCAGACGGGAAATTGAAAAATATACCAACAAGATTTTACCAGATTTCAATTTATTATTAACTAAATAAAATGTTTGATCTTCGAAATTTTATCAGAATGTAGAAGAAATTTATTTTCAGTCAAAATCTGTAAGCTGTACCAAAATCTGAATAAAATGACAAAACGTACAAGAAAATGTACCAAATTCTACCAAAAATAATAAACATGCGCCGAAACGTACCAGAATATTGTTTAAATCATCAGACATTGTACCAGAACATTTGAAATGTACCAAATAAGCTTAGCAACACTGATTGTAGGGCACCTGACCATCAGAACTGTTACGTAACAAACAAAACCGGGGTGGGGGGGCCGTTGGCCGGTCACAATAGGCACTTGTAAAGCTATTTCCGGACTTCACGAACATTTACAAACAAACACGAATGCACGTGCATGACGGACAAGGATTCGTCAGGTGCTTATTAGGTGTGGATAATGTACGGAGCACAAACAAACGCAGACGAACAGGAGGAAGCGTCTTCGAACACGAACGAACGGGATTCGACAATTTGTCGGTCAATTAAAGGATTCGTGCTAGAGCTGGATTGCATTCGTCATGTCTGGACAGGTTTTCATAGGGCAGAGCGTGGAAACGCAGCCATTTTTGTTCGCTCGCGTGCGTTTGTGTTCGAGTCCATTCATGTTTGTTCGCGGATGTTCGTGATGTTTGAACCTAGCTTAAGAAGAAGAAAGAACAGCCATTTTTGTTCGCTCGCGTGCGTTCGTGTTCGAGTCCATTCCTGTTTGTTCGCAAATGTTCGTGATGTTTGAACCTAGCTTAAGAGGAAGAAAGAACAACTTCCAACGTATTTTGTTCGACTTTGAATATCATTTTTGCGACTCGTGTCCGACTAGAATCTCAAAACTGACCACTGTATCCCGGTATGCCTGTGCACAACTATCACTAGAAATTTCACCTCTGGTAAGCTGGCAAGGAGCAAGATAGTGCATGCCCATAAAGGAAGAGGACCGATTCTTGTTGTTTGCTAAGTACCAACTCTGAACCTGATGTCAGTTGCTAGCCACTATTTTGAGCCGTGTGAACTGCAATAATCAGCTTGACTGGTTCCAGGGGTAGTTCTGGAGGGTATGTGCATGTAGTCCCTCTCGTCCACATTAACGCTCGTCATTATTCACTCTCGGTACTTATATAGGCACGAGTGAAGCCTAGACTAGGCCGAGGGTCCGCATGCGACTATATCTGTGTGTTTGGAAAAAGCGTCGCGCAAATTAATCACCATACTTCATAACGCATACGAACAGAGTGCCAAATAATTTATCGATAACATAAAATGAGAGGAGGAAAAAAGCTGTAGCATCCGATTTGTTCTCCCCTTGTAGGGTGTTACAGCGTCTGTGCGCGATTATTTTTCATCCATTCGACGTTTCCGCTTCCGCGCATACCAAACTCAGAGGCACACACGATGTGATGGGATGGTGAAAAATAGACACGCGAAAAACGAGTATATAATTAATGCGGTTCGACTGGCCGCGAATGCGAATCGCTTTGCAGCGTCTCGATGCTCGTCGCCGAAATTTGTATGTAGTATTTGAAACTGTATAAATGGAAAAAGGAATCGACTGAATGGCGGTATTCGATTGGGTAACCCTTTGGCGAGAGATGAACGCTCGGCGTATACTATGGGAACAAGAAAAATACATTATTTAACGATTATCGATGCGTAATTTCACTTCGAACATCACGCGTATCCGTCCCCCGGTTATTTTTTTAATTCAAAACGCGAGGGAGAATCTCCTTGTACAGAGTTTTACCCGAGAAATTAGCATACATGATTCGGGAGATAAAAAAGATCATCTTTCGCGAAAGTACTTTTTTCTCCCTCCACTCGTTGTTAAAGAAAAGAAAAACGACATAGAGGATATTTTAAAAAGATACGGCGGTAGTCTGGCAACCGTTCAGAAATGGGGATCGCGAAGCAGATACAACAGTTTTAGAAAAAGAGGAATTTTCTAAGGGACAATTCCCTTGTTATGCAACGTCACCCTGTGGAAAAATGAGTTAAGGTATGATTCACAGTTTCCCCTTTCTCGGATGCGGCGTGCTGCTTGTGTTGCTGTTTTTTTTTCTCTTTTTTTATTTTTCCTCCTTTTTATCGCGACAAAAAGCCGACGCTCCTCGGCCCCCTCGCTGACCCTGCTTTTCACACGTCATACGTGTTAATAAAGCGCGTTATTTTTATGAAAACACCGTCGTCGTTTTTGTACATGGTTCACGGCGTCTCAGTCAAACGTTTTTCACGGTACGCGAGTTCTTTCCCCATCCCCCGCCGCCGAGCTTTCTTATTGTCATTTTCGCGCCGGAAAAACGATTAATGTAGTACGATATTTTAACCGCGCTGCCCGAGAAATCTATACGGTGTCATTAATTTACGTCTTGAACGAAGAAATCGCATATCTCTCTTTCTCTCTCTCTCCTTTTTTTTTTTTTTGAAATATTGCACAACAACAGTCAGTCTTTGCTTGCGGGTTGTCGCCGTCGTCGTGCCCGTCCTCTTCGCTCCTACTATTGCCGTACCCTGGTATCACCTTTCGGTATTCTTCTCGGGTATGAGGACGGGCTCCAGCTGCAGAGACAATCATCCGGTGGGGGGCACCTTCTCTACTTATGGGGAGTCGTCGCTCACGACCTTCCGCGTAAATTGCGCGAACTGCGCGGATGCTGTCCGCTGTATCATGCACTCGGCCATTTCCTTGGCCCGCATCTCTGCGCCGGCAAATTCGACTGTCGCTGATCAGTTCTGTAGGCTAACCAACATCGCTTCCACTGTCGTCTCGGGAGTGATGCTGCTGCCTAAGGACGGCTCGAGCGCTCCTGATGCGTCGTCCTGGCAGTACAGCAAAAGATGGTATGCTGCGCGTCATCGACCTCTGCTGGACAATGCGAGCACAGGCTGTACCTCGTTCCAACGGTTAGGATAATCACTGAAGCATCCATGCCCGATGAGCATTTGCTTAAGATGGTACGTGGGATCACCGTGTAGCCGCGAAGGCCACGCATCGAGGTTGTGTACTAGCCTCAAGGTCTAGCAGCTGTGGATGAGTGAATGAATGAATGAATCGTTTATTCGGAAAATATCTAAAATAAAATAAATTACCAATTTCTCATTGAATAGTATTGCCCAACGGTAGTCTAGGCCTGTACTGTTGGACAAGAGTCGCTGAACGTGTATAAATACACGCTTGATAGGTACCTATATATGTGACAAGATAGAAGGAACTCAACAATTACATCTTATTTTAGTGATCGATTAAACGGGGAAAAAAAAAAGGAAAAAAAAGAATACAATTCTCCTATGAAATTGCACTTGAAATCTTGGAATCACAAAGTGTACATTAGGGTGTCCCTTATTTTACAAGTTTTCGCCAATTGATTAGGGTCGCACTGCAATTTGTTCCAATGGACCTAGAAACTCGCCATAAAAAATTTGAGCTCAATCTGAGGTCATTAACCCGTGCCGTTTTGACCTTGAATGGCGGATGTCAGTACTTGGGTGTTTCCAGGTACTTTGATATAGCTAGTGGAAATAGTCCTCGTTTCTTTATTAGCATAAGGTTGTATCTCTATTTGTGGCAATATCTAAACAACGTCCACAGACAGAGACGAAACTTGGCTTTCAGTTGGAGAGGGGGGGGGGGGTTAAGGAAAATTTGCCGACAAATATTTTCTTTTAACTAAAAATATGAAAATTCACAGATTTTTCTATCAAAATATTTTTTAATTGAAAAAAAAAAAAAAAAAATAATAATAATAATAATAATAATAATAATAATAATAAACAAACAATCGTTCTTAGAAAATGAAAATTTCAAATGAACAGTTTCAAAATTTGCTGACTGCCTAATTATTGGGGGGTGTTTCATCCCCCCTCACCATGGTTTCATCCTTGCAAATGCAGATTGGAACCTTATCCTCCCAAGCGCTCACATTTGCGCACATGAGCATACCCTGTTCTGGGAGGGTAAGGTGAAAGGATGTTAGGAATACTTGAGAGGAACACACAACAGAGAATGAATAAATAACTGAATAAGTGAGTGAATCACTAGTAAGCAAGTGACTGAGTGAATCACTGACTTATTGAGTGAGTGCTGGAACGAGGAAGTGAATGTATAGCTAAATTAGAGGATGAGTGAATGACTAAGTAAGTGAGTGAATCACTTAATCACTGAGTAAGTGATTGAGTAACTGAGTGAATCACTAAATAAGTAAGAAAATGACCGAGCTAGTGAATCACTGACTTATTGAGTGAGTGATGTACTGAGGAAGTGAATGAATAATTACATTACAAAATTAGTGAATAACCAAGTCAGTGAGTAAATCACTAAGTCACTGCGTAAGTGAGGAGTAATTGGGTGAATCGCTGAATGAGTAAGCTAGTGACTGAGTGAATCACTGAATCACTGAGTAAGTGATTGAGTAACTGTATGAATATGTAACTGAATAAGTAAGCAAGTAACTGCTGAATTACTGAGTAAATGAGTGAGTGAGTGAAGCACTGACTTATTGAGTGAGTGACAGAGTAACTGAGTGAATAACTCAATAAATAAGCGTGTGACTAAGTGAATCACTGAGTCACTGAGTAAGTGATTGAGTAACTTCACAAATAACTGAATAAGTAAGCGAGGGACTGAGTAAATCACTAAATAAATAAGCAAATGACTGAGTGAGTGTGGGAATTATTGATTTATTGAGTGAGTGACGGAGTGAGGAAGTGAACTACATTACAGAACGAGTGAATAACTACCAAGTAAGTGAGTGAATAAGGGAGTCACTGAGTACGTGCTTGAGTAACTGTGTAAATAACTGAATAAGTATGCAAGTAACTGAGTGAATCACTGACTCATTGAGTGTGTGACAGAGTAACTGAGTGAATAACTCAATAAATAGGCAAGTGATCGAATGAATCACTGAGTATGTGATTGAGTATCTGTGTGAATAACTGAATAAATAAGCGAGTGACTGAGTGAATCACAAAATAAGTAAGCGAATGACTGCGTGAGTGAGTGAATCACTGACTCAGTGAGTGACTGAGTGACGAAGTGAATGAATAATCGAATTAGAGAATGAATGAATAACTGAGTAAGTGAGTGAATCACTAAATAAGTAAGCGAGTGACTGCCTGAATCAATCACTGAATCACTAAGTGATTAACTGAGTGAATCACTAGACCGAATGAGTGAGTGACGGAGTGAGGAAGTGAATGAATAACTAAATTACCGAATGTAACGCTGATTGAGGGGAATATTTCATTTACAGGCATAGGCAGAAATCTCAAAATATTATGAAAACGAAAGCGTTTATCGAAGAAATGATTAGGACAAAATTTATAGTACATAAAATTTTCCTTCCATTGAGACAGTTTTCATTTCAATCTGATGAATTTTTCTAAATTACGTAGGGTTTCAATAGTTCCTTTTTTTTTCACGTGCCTAAAATTATAGAGAGCGACTCTTTCGCACTGGCAGTCCGTATAGTCATTGAAATTTGAAATTCAACGTTTGCTACCGACTTTCAGATTTTTGAAATGTCTTCCGCATTTCAGCGTTGTTTCAACCTTTGAAATAACATTCGATACTCAGCTTGAAACCTTCTGCTTTTGACTGACTAGTCTCTAACAGGGGTCCAGGGTACTACATTTTCAGAAACGAAATTTGACTTTCAGTTTGGAAAGATGGAGAAGAAAAATTTGCCGACAAATATTTTTAGAAAACTAAAAATTCGCCGACAAAATGTTTAAAAAATTAAGAATTTGCCAATTTCTTCATCGAAATATTTTTTAATTGAAAAAGAAAATAAATAAACAAACATGCATAAAAAATGAAAATTCAAATGAACAATTTCAAAATTTGCCGACTGCCAAAATATTGGGGGGAGGGGTGTTTCAATCCCCCACACCCCCTATAGTTTCGCCCCTGTCTTCAGAACAATGGTATTTTACCAGAAAACTCATTTTGCTATCATGGGAATGCTCATCATTTACCAGTTTCAAGAGTCTTAAGTCTCTTGAAACTTGGATCTCTTCTCGGTTCCCTGAACTCTGATAGCCAATAAGCTGATACTTCTGTACTCTGTACCTTTTTTTTTTTTTTTTTTTTTTATAAACTTTTTATTTATTTTTGTTTGGTATACAACTACTCCTTCTTCCCTGGTACTTTACAATTGTTTCTCGTGCCAGGGGAGTCGGGGGTTCACAATCTACGGATAAGTATATTTATGCTTACTCTACTGGTGTACAGTGTCTCTAAATTACTTAATATTAACTTAACTTAATCCGATGTAGTTTAATTTTAATTTATTTATTTACTTTATTTTATTTATTTTGTTATTACTATTACTACTATTATTATAATTATTTAATTTCGCCCTTTGTTTCCAAAATTTCCTTGACGTATTTTCCCATTTTGTCATGACTCTCCTTTTCTTGTAGACATTTTTGCAAGTCCTCGTCTGTAATGCTATGTTTTTCTCTGAGTTTAGTGAAATTTTTGCATTCCCTGAATGTATGGTCTGGACTGTCTTCTGCTTCTTTACATTCCCTGCAGATACTATTGTCTGTGATTTTGAACTTTTTCAGGTAAGTTGCGAATTTCCCGTGTCCCGTTAAATACTGCGTCATATAATCTTACCTACCGGCTACCACATTGCATGATTGACAGAATTTGACGATGCATGATTGTCAATCGGACTTTTGGAAGACTCACGCCGGCTATCCACTGCAACGTGCAACCGTGCAATTCTTTATTCTTGAAAATTGGTAAGATTAAACGATCTTCGATATTTATCGATATTTTCGATATGTTAGAAATGTCGACAAGTATCGAAAATTTTGCCATTTCTAATTGAAGCAAATTTATTGAGGGGACGAGAATAAAACAATTAGAACATTACTTAAGCGGAAAAAATCAAAGCTTTCTCCTTTTAATTGTTAAAAGGAGGGGAAAAAACTGAAATATGCGTGAATCTTCTACCCTAGCACCTACAATTGCCAATTCGCCGACTCTGAAAGATGATTGAGGCAAGGTCCGGTGCCCCCGTGGCTACAGCCCTTCACCTTTACACCAGCGTTCGGCGTGTTTCCGCAAACATATCGAACAGCTCGAAAGTTGCTACATATTGCCATATCAGTTTTGATACGGGTGCCGAAACTTGTACGGGGTGAAAATGAAATTCAACTTTCCGGCTTGCGAAAAGTTCTTTTACTTTTCGATTAGCATATTTTCAACCGAATTAACACTCCTGTTGTGCTGGTGTGTGGTAATCCTGCTCGAACCCCGTAAACGAGTGCAGAGTATGCGCAGGGGCCGATGTATATGCGAACTATATATATGCTGTAAGTCGAGTTTTAGTGTTTGTTATTATAAACCAAAGCTGTGCATAGTGTGTTCGGGGTATCGCTAATTGCGTATTGTTATTTTAAAACAAGCAGCCGACAGAACAATATACGAACGTCGGCGTGTAAATTTTAACATTTTGTTCGGCATAATTGGAATTATTTCCTGCGGGGTTTGTACGCGTGATGTTGTGTACTGTATTTATATATATATTATGTTACATGTGTACATGATTTTGGAAAAGTGAAGCTCGCTCTCGTGGAAATTGGAGGTTGTAAAGTAGCGCGCAAGGTGCTGTATTGTGCTGGGTCGTGATGTACGCTCACTCGGCGTTCCTGTCTGCGGTTCGCATCGTGTAATTACATATATCGATGCTGATGCTATTCCGCATCAGACAGAACGAACATCGGATAATTGTTTAACAGAGAATACCGCGAGCTACTGACTACCGATTACCGACCTGCTGTACCGCGGATCCTAATGAATGGAATTGAAAAACAGAGTGGACGTGATGCTGTTCTTGTCACTGCATTGGGGCAAGCCGAGCTTGTATCGTTGATTTCGTGACGCTAAATCCATTACTGAGGCAAGGGCTGGAACCGTGTATACAGTCGACCACAATTTCGTTTCGCCTCTCTCGGTCTTTCGCCGCGAATGGAAGTGCCAAGCTGAAACTAGCTCTGTTCCAGTGCGCGATAACTTCAAGTAATGATCGTAGCCTGGTGACAGGGGCGTAGCTAGCATAGTGCTCGAGGGGGCTGGTTTTGACCAAGGGGGATGGTTTAGATGGGGGTGCTGAAGTTAGAAAAATCGTTATTTGATGAAATCGCAAAGAAGATCTAGACCCCCTTGACCTTTTGGCTACTCTACTGTAACAAAAGAAATTGTTGTAGTCGTATTCTTTATATTCAGTCGTCTCGATGGCGTAGCGGTAAGAATGACAGCTTTTGAAATCCAAAGGTCTCGAGTTCGAATACCGCTGCAGCCAGCGTTTCAGGTAATGTATACGTGCGTTATACAGTGAAACCTGTGTATAGTGGAACTCGGAGGAAATTTTTACATAAACCAAAGGTTTTCCACATTTCTCAGGTACAATGTCAAGTCTTTTCGCCGCGACGCCATCACGAATATGAAACGAATAAGAAGACGAAGTGAATCCACGTACAGGACTATCGTGAGAACACCCGCCCGACGTGAAGTTTTATGAATTGGGAAGATAAGATTGGTATACACGTACAGTCATGAATGTACGAGTACATACCCTGCACGGTAGGACCTGCCGAAGTTCCACATTAAAGAAGTTTTTCTACCTTTGTATTAATTTTTTCTTTCCACAAATCACAATAGCCAGTTTTCCCGCAATATACATTGAAATAGACAGGTTTTCATAAGGGCCTAATTGTTTCTTCCACAAATTAGAGGGTTTTCCACAATGTACAGTTACACTATACACAGGTTTCACTGTACAACTGGTTACCTGGAAGGTACTGAGGCGCTACTGTTAGCAGCAGAGGTAATTAAAAAACACGCAACCTGTTACCAGCATCTAAACGCTGCTGACTGACCGGAGCGTCTGTGGGAGTGCTCCAACGAAGCTCATGGTTGTAATAACCCGGCTAGTAAAGTTGGCGTACTACTACACAGACAATGTAGAAAGCAACCTGGTGCTACTGCATAAGGCTCAACACGTTAAGAAGAGGCATAGTCCAATGGACACATAGTCTGAGTGCGGTGTAACCACCACCTCTTCCACAACATGTAACATATTTAACATTCTCTGTATTCTTTGTGAGCTCATAGTCTCTTATCTTTTCGCTGCACTATCTATAAGTTGCAAACCGGCACATACTCCCCTATAAGCGTGTTTAAACATTATACAGATCAGGACGAATATAAGTACACGCTCGACTTACATCGTTCTTATTTATTGCCTCCAATTGTACAACATCGTGACCGCGTTAAATTCCTCCCAGCCTCGATTAAGATGATGAATCGTATCAGAGATGCACAGCGCAAAAGCAGAATCGGCCAACAACTTCTCGAGTTCATCCGGGAGGGATGGTCTACATCGATCCTCAGTGACCTGTCTGAATACTCACGGCATCAAGCCTCCCTCCGTAGCTTTAAAGGCTTGATCATCTACCGCCAACGCCTGTGGATTCTACATTCAATGCGTGCCGAAATTTTGCAACGCCTGCACTCAGGGGCCAGATGAAGATGTGTTCGTTAGCCCAAACGTCTGTGTGGCTTCCCCTATTCTGACGCTAGCCCAATCGGGGTAATTCCAGGGTAAGGGGTGCGGTGTGCCGGGGTCAATTTGGCACGCACGCACCGCCATAGGCCCAACCATCATCGGAAACATCTGTGTGGTAGCCTGGTCTCCGCGCTGATATCACTGAAATGAGCGATGCCTGTACCCACTGTGCCGAACGTCCGAATAAAATCAAACCACTCATTACCAACCTCCTCCCCTCCGGGCCGTGGAGTAAGGTAGGAGTGGACATAATGAAGACAGATTCAAGTGGTTCGAAATATACCTATAGATCTCAGTTACCTACCTAAGCGTGACTCACCTAATGTCGTCCAACGCCTAGAGGTAATTTTCGCCCGACACGGTGTTCCGGAGATTGTGTTCACAAACAGTGGAACTCAGCTCACACCGATGGATATGCATACGTTTGCACATGATTGGGACTTCCGAGATCATCACTCGTAGCCCCTCATGCCCACAGGCAAATGGCCTAGCTGAAGCTGCAGTAAATATTGTTGAACGAGCTCTCGGCACACCGTCCCCAAACCTAGCTCTGATGTTACATCGTGCTACGCCATCCTCGTTAGGCTATAGCCCAAAACAGCTCTTGATGAACCGAGACAAATTCGAACCACTGTTCCTGCTATTAGTCCGAGCAGTCAAATACCGAAGAAAAAGGAAGTGCGCTGCAAGAAGTGTCGCAACCGGATGCAGCAGCAATTTGGTCGAGCTCGAGGTGCCAAACCTTTACCTGAATTAGCACCCGGCATCCCGGAAGTAGTTCAAACCGTGTACAGATCAGGACAAATATAAATGCTCGACTTACATTGTGTTCATTTATTGCCTCCAATTACACAACGGAAATGCGTCCGCTGTCCTCACCTATTTGCGACATTATGCTCAGTTCTGATAACACTACGTACTTTCACATGTGAATGTGAAGTGAGAATTCGATAATTTGAACCTACTTCCAGGATGAACTACTGAGAATGGTTCAGATTTGAGAACATGCACGTCCTATATAGTTACCGTACACTCGTATGTTGACTAATACTTCCTTGTTTAAATTGTACCGAAAAAAATATTCCTTCGTGCCGCCATTTAACCTTGTTCTTTTTTTCTGCTTGTTTCAGGTAAGTACCAGAGAGTATTCGACCTGAGGCTGGAAGAACCCTCTGTTACTCTTTACGTGTACACCATAATTCGTGAACACATCGTTTCTCCTCTGCCTCGCGTAAGTCGCACATGTTCTCGTATACGGCAGCACGTTCGTTCGTGGGTAGGGCGAAACAAGGGAGCCCCCTTGAGCAAGATCTCTCAAAAATGCATCTCACGCGTTCTGTTATTTTTGATGACTACAGGAAATGAAACCGTCGAATGGCGGATCGGGAAATTCCAATCGCCGGAGGCGCGCGTTTCCGTCCCTCGTTTGTTTTCAGCAAAGACGAAGCCGTCGATGGAATACGGGGGGGGGGAGAGAGCTTTAAATCGCAAAAGAAAATCTCGAACGAGTATCGAAAAATAATTATATTATTTTTTAGGGAAGAAAATAAATAAAAGATACGATGAGGGGAAAAAAACGCTGTATCGGCCGTGTTTTGGCGGATAAGCGAATTTTCGTTCTTTTTTGATTGAAGACGCAGAAACCGAGGAAAATTAGTGAATTCTGGAGACGCGGTGTAAAATTGAGGAGAATCGTGGAAAATTCCTCCCGTAGCTGTTGGCTACGTTCGTGTGATTCAGTTTGTTTTTTGAGTATATATATGCATAAAATCGGAGAATCTCTTTGCAAGTAATCGCAGGATAATACGAGTATAATGGTTTTGTTGTTTTACACCAATTCGTTAAAAAAAAAATCGGCCATATAGTAGGGTGTTGTTATTAATGCGTATCTTTTTGATTTATCTTGTGGGCTCTTCGTGCTCGAAAAATGGTGAACGGCCCTATTTTTCCTCCTACTTTCAATCGTTTGCCATTATCAAGTGCGGGGGGAGGGGTCTCTCATTCATTATAGTAATGAATGCCTCGGTTAGAAAACAACAGTTTCACTTTCGGTTGGTCGAGAATTACAAACAGTTTTCATGTTTTGAGATTCCTTCGTGCGTAGTGATTATGTAAAAGAACTTCGCTGTAGGTGGCACTGACTGGTGGGAATGGATGGAACTAGTAATGTACACGTCTACTATTTGACATCTTGACTGCTCACTGACGGTGTAGGCGAATCCCTTTGGTAGATATTGATCACAATCTAGTTTGACTCCGAATGACTTAAGTGGCCTGAACATATCTGGGTAGTCAAAAATGACTTTCTACCCTGAATGGCGTGTATGGACGTGGAAAATGAACATTTTGGATATTCCTCAGCTATTCGGCGAACCATGTTGCGATTTCGAGGCATCGTGATGCTCTCATCATAAGGCATCGTGGTGCTCTCATCATAGTCCTAGCCCCGGTGTTTGGAGCTTAGGGACACACACTGGGCGAAATGCTGGTTTTAGGCGGCCAAAACTCCATAAAATGAAGCGAGCCAAATTTACATAAATGGTGGAAATAATTATTCTTCAATATCAGGTGACCTAAAAGCAGCACAACTTATCTTCCCAAAAATTATTTGAATGCAAAGCTGGATATCAATTTGAACATTTCAGAATTTAAGTAAACTGTTTTAAAATATGATGAAATGAAGGGTAGTTTCAAATGACGATACTGAAACCAGAACTTGACGTGAAATTTTTTCATGTTTTTATTTCTATCCCTTGATAAATGCAGTTCAATTTGAATGAGTTCTTTGTAAAAGAAACTTCCCGTTTCTAACCCAAAATGAATAGTAAGTTCAACGTTGTCCATTGTGCCCTACCAAATACCTTCTCTTTATGGACTGGAAAAGACCTGATCCACCTCGATCCGAAAATATACTAAATGAGTTTTATTCTTTGAACATTCATCCAACGATCCTACCATCATTCAGCTGCGACCGTTTGCGACCTTCAGAGAAAACGAGGAAATAATGGACGAACGATGTGGAACGCAACAAGACCCTGTATATTAACCCATCTAATGTGTCAAAAAATTAATTTTCACTTTTTGGGCGTTTGGGAATGTAGGAAACGAGTTATTTCACGTGGGACTTGTCCCATTTTATGAGAAGTTATAAGACGTTCCAAAAATATATCTATGTTAAAACCCCCATAGTGTGCCAAAAACCACTTACGTGCAGCGAACTGTGGTTTTTGTGGTCAAACCGAGCTGCGGAGTTAGCAGGCGCGTAACCAGGGGGGCAGGCCCCCTAAAAAATCTTGGCCCCCCCTGTGCCCCCCCCCGCTGAATTTGAAAATTTTGTAAAATTTATAGTATTAGATAAAATAAAGCGAAAGTTTTTAAAACTGGGCCCCCTTCAAAAATTCGTGGCCCTTTCTGCCCCCCCCGTTAAAAAATCCTAGTTACGCCGCTGAGAGTTAGTGTGAACATAGCTCAATTATTTGCCGCGAGTTTCGAGTGGATTGGGTAACGAGGACGAGAAAATTCAAGGAACTATGGGGAGGGGTAGAGGGAACACTTTAATCGCAATTCTAGAGAAACCGGTTTCGCAACACCTAGGTGGGTTTTAACATAGAGGATCACGCATGAAATGTGCGCCGTAATATTATGCGCGTATCCAGTATATTGTACAGGAACGTATGATGGGGGAGCTTACACACACCCCCCCCGATTCCAGGAGTTTTTCACTCAGCAGTTGGAAAAATTCACAATTTCAGTCAGGCGAAGTTGGAAAAATACAATCAAGAGTCAAAAGATCTTTTTGCTTTTTTGGAGGCGGAGGATGACGATGAAATAACAGAAGAAGAAGTGACTTGTGCAATCAAGAGAATGAAGAACGGTAAAGCGGTCGGACCCGACGGCATGCATTGCAAACTGCTGAAATTGTACAAGAATGATCAACTATCAGTTGCCTTTTTAGCCAGATTCTTTAATAGGGTATTACTGTCGCAAGGTATTCCAGCAGATTGGTTGAAGTCGGTGTTTATCGCGCTGGCAAAAAAGAGCAATGCGGTAGAGTGCGGAGAATATAGAACAATTAGCTTGATGTCGCACATCTTGAAAATTCTCCTTAAAATAATTCATGAGCAAGTGTGTGAGAAATGCGAGGAAAACTCTGGCACTCAGCAGTTTGGGTTCAAAGGTGGCTATGGATGTCGAGAAGCCCACTGCGCCGTTTATGTTTTAGCGCAAAGGTGCAGAGATATTAATCGGAAGCTATGTCACTATTTCATTGATTACAAGAAGGTCTTTGATTGTGTGAAAAACAAAAACATGTTGCAAGCTGTAGAAGATATTGGGATTAGCTGTTGCATAAGAAAGTTTGTGTACAAACTATATTGGAATCAAACAGCGACAATTCGCTGGGAAGGAGAGGAATCAGAGGAAGTGTCCATTCAAAAGGGCGTGCGACAAGGATGCATTCTGTCACCGAATTTCTTCAACGTTTATTCAGAAGCCATTTTCAGGCGGGCAGTTAGAGAATATGATGATTTTGGAATAGATGGCTACCGACTAATAAGATATGCCGACGATACTGTTCTCATCGCCGAATCACTACCTCAGCTGCAGGCCATGCTCGCTAGAGTGGATGGACTGGAATACACGCCAAGAAAACCAAATGGATGGCAATACATAAGAAACAAGACAAACCAGCGATACTCGTAGAATACCATTATTTGAAGTTGAGCAATGCACTCATAGAAAGAGCTATCAAATTTAAGTATTTCGGTACCTGGCTGCATGAGGAGACAGATCAGTCAGTTGAAGTACGCTCGAGAATTGAAAGAGACAGAAAGGTCTTCATAAACATTAGAAACTTGCTGACTCGTAAGGACCTGGCCCTGGAACTGCGCATGAGGATGGTATGGTACTATGTCTGGTCTACGCTCTTATACAGCATGGAAAGCTGGGTATTGACTCGCACGCTGGAGAAGAGAATTGAAGTTTTAGAGATGTATATATACCGACGCATGCTGAAAAACTCATATCAAGACTATATCGCGAACGTTGAAGTGCTGAGAAGAATGTCCGACGAACCGGAGCTGCTCAGAATAACACAGCAAAGAAAACTGGAGTAGGTACTATGGGCACGTGAGCAGAAACACTGAGGTTTTTCAGGTGGATAAGATTAAGTTGGCCATGTTGATCACCAAACTTCGGACGGAGAAGGTGTAATAAACAACTTGTTTGGTGATCGACGAGGTCTGACACCCGTACGACAGGGTGGGAAAGACACAGCTGTTCAAGATTCCGCTTTTGTGTCTTGACTAGAAGTTACAGTCACAGATATGCCTTCGAAATTTTTTGCTTGTTCCCCCCCCTTTTTTTTTAACTGCGAAGCGATCAAATCTGTCCGCATCGGATCATCTTTCGTTCGATGGAGGGACGTCACGCAGGCTCTGAAACGCGAACCAAGAGCCAACAACCCCAACAACCCTTTTAGCTACTCGTATAAAAAAGGAAACCACGTGCACGATATCGACGTTTATCACGCTTGGATGTTCGTTATGTTTTTCGAGCACCAGATGACTCGCTATAATTTCGAATAATTGGAATCTGAATACGAAAATCGCTTTTTCTTTTTACGCTGCCGCGGTTTTATAACAAACGTTTTATTATCGTATTTAAGCCTCGAGGATGCTCGACTTGATGACACAAAAGATTCTTCAGTGGCGGGGTTTTCCGTGTTACCGTGGCGGAAAATTAATTTCGCGGATTATCAATTCGTAATTACGTTAATCGAGAGAATTGAAAATTAATTACCAGCGTTCGCACGCGTCACATTCTCTTTCTAATTTTTTCCTCGCTAATTTGAGTGCACACTCCTCGAGTACTGAATTTGGTCGTTGAAAGTTGATTCGTGTTCGCCAGGTGTATAATCGACGAGTTCACGTTAGCCCAATTAGTTTTTTAAGTCCGTAGAAAACTGTGTAGAGCTGTACGTATAATATAATATCGGCGTAATGTTTTGTCCGAAACGATATCCGAGGAATTAGAATGCCTTCGAATAGCTTGGCCTGTCAAGGTTTTATTGTTAATTTACATTAATGGATTTTCGGCGGCGCAGAAACTTTCCTAATATTCCAACTAGTCAAGACGGTCTTTTCCATTTAATGTTGATCCGGCTTACCCGCATCGCTTTTCTTACACACGTATATCCTCCTCCCCGGGTTCCAGCGAACTCGGTCGTCGGGCACCGTTAACGTTATGATAATTTTCTGTGTCCCGAACTTACTCGATTATACTAATAATCTAAACTTCACTGATTGTTGTTCGCGGAAACAGATTCTGTTCGTCAGTATTCGGTTCGAAAGTTTTTCATAACCAAAATATAGCCTCACAGCTGATGTATTATGAAAATTAAAGCTGTCCATATGCACGCAGGGTTGGAAATTAGGGATCAAGGTTGCTGTAAGATATAATATATATGACTGACAGTGTGGCGAGTGTAGGCGTGTAGGTCTGTGCATACGAGGGAACACAGGTCCAGGATATTTCGAAAATTACAGCTTTTCCGAGCAGGATCATGATTCCAGAGATATCGACCTCTTCTTCCAGAGGATATTTGGCACGCTACTCTGGACTTTCAAAAGAAAATTATTCGAGTTATGCCAAGATTTTTCCGCATTTAACTTTTCCTCAATTTTCTACCCTCTTCGAGGTTTCAATGCTTCCTACCTCAGAGGCAAACCTGGTCAAATCATCTTGAATTTTTAAAGAAGGTTAATTTACGTCGAATTGTGCCGGATTGTGTAGTAGTTATTCCGCGATATCTAGAATCTCCCCGGACTATAAAAGTCAATACCATGCTTTACTGAACTGGAAGCTGGAGGAGGTGTCGATCAGAGGAGAAGTCCCAAGCTGGGATCACCTGTAGAAAATACTAAATGAGGCTTCAAAGAGTGTAATTCCTCTAAAACTACCAAAAAATTCCAGAGCTAATCAGAAAAAGAGAAGCGCTGAAAAACGATCCCAATCCATCAGAAACAAAATAGTATTTAATTTGGTCTGTAAACTAATTAGGAAACTTCTAAGGCTTCATAACCAAGACAAAATGCATTTTCTTGTATCTCGAATTATAGATTCTACTAAAAGCACAAAACTAATCAAAAGGAGAGAACTATAGGTAAAAAATATATGACCTGCTTAAACAAAAAGGGGGAGAGAGTTTACGACCGAAAAGAAATCAAGAATATTGCTATAGGATTCTATGCTGACATATACTCGAATAACAACCCGCCCCTTCCCCTTGTTCGCACCAATCAAGGAGAAGAGTATCCAGAACCTGAGTTCCTAGAAGTAGAAGCAACAAGGACGATTTAGAATCTAAACGAGGGCAAGGCAGTAGGACATAATGGCATCAGTAATGGACACATCAAATACGGTGGAGACTCTTTAGTAAAAATCCTAACTCACCTTTACAACGACATATTGAAAACAAACAAAAAAAAACACCTCCGAATTGGAAAACTTCTAAAATAATACTCTTATTTAAAAAAGGCTGTAGATACATCATCAAAAACTATAGACCAATTAGCTTTACACCAATCTTGGCCAAAATCCTTTCGTCGATGCTAGATTACCGTCTGAGAACAAAGCTAGAACTTCAACAAACTCCATGCCAGGCGGGCTTTGGGAAGAGCTTCTCCACGGTCGATCACCTCTACACAATAAATATACTTACCCAGAGGGTAACCGAATACCAAATTCCCATCTGCCTGGCCTTTATAGACTTCACTAAGGCTTTCGATCTTCTCAAGCAAAATTTCATGCTTCAGGCACTTATTAACCACGGAATAAACCAGGATTTTATAACTCTAATTCAGGAAATATACTCGGGGCTAAAAGCGCAAATAGTTACCAGCGTGGAGGATAGGGTAAGCGATTCTGGAGTGTATTTGCTCGCAAAAAATTTTTCACTCTTTTTAGGCAAAAGAATGAACGTTCGGCGCTACGGTTTGTCACTGCTGTGCAACCAAACATTCGATACGCAATTTCATCATTGGGAAATGCGGTTTCCAAATTATTTCTTCGGATATATTCGAGAATTTTAGTAGGGGAGTCGTTTACAATATCTGTTGCTCTTTGGTAATGTTTCTTAAAATGAAATACTTCGTCTTCAAATATAATTGGTTCCTAGTCATTTGGGAAAAATTTCTGTTAGTCCACATAAATTAGATTCTAACTAGGAAAAAAATCATAGAAAGCTAAAACTTGGTACATTTGTCTAATTTAGTGTCCTGAACAACATACTGAAATTCCCAACGAATCCGGTGCCGGCGTCGTCCCCTATGGGGCAAAAATGGGGGCATAAAACAATTTTTTGCTTATTTATCGCTAAAATTTGAGTTCAGAAAAAAAAAGTTCATACAAACGTGATAGAAAATGAAAAAATACACAAAAATTGGTCCTACACATTTTTCCGCAGAGTGTGTATTTGTCGAATAAATTCATATCAAACGTTGAGATGTTTCCTCCCCCATGTACACGGTACCCATTTAATAGAACTTATTGTAATCGATGCGACGTAGACTTGTACGCATACGAGAAGGTTCATTTCAAATACTGGCACCAGTGATTGGAATGAAGAGAATCAACCCCTCCTCCACTGCCTGAAACGTCAAATTACTCCCACTCCGTACATAAATCAGAATTAAATTGAAAAAATTCGAAAATACATAATATATAACATTAGGTGTACCGGAAATTAATATATAGGTAAATGTAAAATTTAATTATTCAGGCTCTTCAAAATCCACTTCCAGTTCATAATTTGAACAATCTGACCAGAAGCAGACCTCAGAGCAGGTCAGTCCCATTTTACGACAACCGCACTTCTTGCCGCAAGTGCCCGTCTTACATGAACAAAAAATGATTTTTAAAGTATTTTCGGGCTCTGCAGTTGCGGTAGTTGGGATAGGTGTTCGTCTATTCCATTTAACGTCTTTCTCCAACCCCACTCCTCTGGATTCAATCTCAGACCAAGCCAAATTTTCACCTGATAATAAGCTCACAGGAAATGTTGACGCGCAGCCGCAGTGGTTGCGGGAATCGAACAAAAGTTAGATATATTCTTTTGTACACCGTTTTGGAGACATAATTAAATTACCATTCTGATCATTCAAAATTTCATGGTCGATTTCGAAGATCAGTGATTTCAAAAATCAAATTGATCAAAAAATCAGGAAAAATGAATTGATTTTTCGATTGATTGATCACTTGATTGCCGATCTTTCGATTAATTAATTTACTGAAAACAGGAAAACTGATTAAAATAAAAAACAAAAATTCATAATCGGATCAAAAATCGATTTTTAAATGCCGATGAATCGAAAATGATCGATGAAAGATCGAAAATCGATTATGAGGTATTTGAAAGATTGATCAGAAATAATCGGAAATGATCGATTATCGATGTTTGATTGAAATGGTTAATCTAAAGCAAACTCGGGCGTTTCTTTCGAGAAAAAGAGTATATATATGGTCTAATTCATTTTCCCCCTCTTTCTTTCATTTTTTTTTTCTTTTTTCCTTTTCAGCCACAGGTTGATCGACCTCTTGGGTATAAATTGTTTGACAAAGTAAATAGAAATTAGAGTATTTGTGCGTGTGCGAGTCTACATTGCATCGATTACAATAAGTTGCATTTTAAATGTACACACGGAGGAAACTTCTCAACGTTTAATATTAATTTATTCGACAAATACGCACTCTACGGAAAAATATGTAAAAACACTTTTTATGTATTTTTTTTTATTCTCTATCACATTAGTGAGAACTGTTTTTCCCCTAAACTCAAATTTTAGTGTGATATAAGCAAAAAAATGTTTTACGCCTCCATTTTTGCCCCCTAGAGGACAACGCCGGCATCGGATTCGTTGGGAGTTTTAGTATGTTATTCAGGACACTTAATTAGACCAATGTACAAAGTTTCAGCTTTCTATGACTTTTTTCCTTTTGCACTCTTATTTGGGCTTACTTATGTGGACTATGTAAAATTCTGCCTTTTTCTCTCAGCTCCACTTCACTCAACGAGTTAATCTGCAGGATGCATGAGTACTTTTCTGATATCGATTTATATTCAAATTGTTTTTCTTGTAGTTCAACAACCAATCGATTCAAAATAGCATTGAAAGTATTGACCCAAAAATGATCTTGTCCCTGAAACTAGGCGTGCCCCTCATTCGTTTCATCAGATCGTACAATTTTTTTCTGGTCCGCTGAGTGTCTACTTCATATTCTGTACTTTGCGAAATTTCTCGCGCTCTACCTTCATACGATTCGAAATAGTTTCTGTGAATTTCTGCTAAAAACTCGGCAAGGCTTCCATAAAGATCAACAACTTTGCACAAGCTGGTAGAAACACTTTGTAATTGTTTGCTGACAAGGTTGAAACGACTGAGTAACGTAGACCAAACGATTAACATGCATAACGCTGTCTCAAACTGTTTCATTTTACGTAGAAGACCTTTTACTATATGTTTTTTGTAATGGCCTTTTCATGAGGATCTTGTTCAATTGACGACAAAACAGCAATTATTTGAGGTAAAAATTTGTTGAGAACCAGGACCGCGTCTGCACGAGCAGCGCAACGAGTATTGGATAAAGATTTTAAGGACAATTTCGAATCCGCTATATTCTGCTAAATTTCCGAGCGCTTGGTCAATTCGGAAAAATAATTATACACAGCTTGAACCAGGTTGAAAAATTCAGTGTCTTCGACACAACTTTCTGCCCCATGGGTCCCTGTTAAATTTAGACGGTGCGCAGCGCAAGGAGTGTATTCTGCTAATGTATCTTTTGCTGTAATTCGTCCTTGGAGACCTTTGTAAGAACCTCTTATATTAGCGGCATTGTCATATGCTTGACCCCTCATGTCGGTAAAATCAGTACCGTATTTTTCTAGAGTTGCCACAACTGCGTCATACATATGTAAGCCTTGATGACCCGTATTTCCTAATAGAGTCAGAAAACGTTCTACAGCTTTTCATCAGATTTTACATAATATTGAAAGCAAAAAGAGAGTTGATCAACATGAGATATATCAGGAGTTGAGTCGATAATAATAGAATAGTATTTTGCAATTTTCAGTTCGTCAAGTATTTTCGCTCTCACCTCATCTGCAATGATTTCTATGAATTCTTCGTATATTACTTTCGAAAGATAGCTGATAGAGCCGCTGCCCTCATTTCCAAACTGTCTAATATGCTCCTCTAAGAGTGGATCAAATTGACTTATAACTTCTAATTTATTTATTTTATTTATTCCAGCGATGACAGCGTTTCCTTACTCTATTTACAGTGCGCTTATGGCAGTAAACTGGGGGGAGTCTCCTCCCCATCGCTGTCAGCCCATTTTAGGGCTTATGCATTCCCGCGTCTTTTCCATTCAGCTTTGTTGGCGGCTACTCTTCTCTACTTTGGGCCCATTTCCTTCCTAAATTCGTCCTGCCAACGCGTCAGCGGCCTACTTTTATGCCTTTTCTCATTGTACGATACCCAAGCCTCTACTTGTTTTGTCCACCTCCCTTCTTATCTTAAGATATGACCCGCATACTTCCATTTTTGTTTTTTGATTACCTTCTCTATATCTTTTGCTTTTGTTACTCTCCATATCTTTTTGTTCTCAATTCTATCCTTTTTCTTTATGCCTAAAATACTTCTCTCCATTGCTTTTTGAGTGGTTTGTAGTTTTCTTATATGTATTAGCTTTTGTTAAAGCCCACGTTTGGGCGCCGTACACGAGCACCGACTGCGTACAACTTTCCCATATTTTCGTATTTAGGTAAATGCCTATCCTTCCTTTGAAGATTTTCTTTAATGCCCAAAAGTTTTTCCACCCTTTTTGTACACCTTTCTGCTCAGTTCTTTTCCCTTTTATTTTTGAACGAAATTAATTTCTCCAAGTATTGTACTTCCTCTACCCCACTTATTTCGAATTTTTCTATTTTAGTTTGTGCCAGCACTTTGGATTTTGCTCCGTTTATAATTAAACCCGCTTCTCTCCTGTTGACAATAAATTCTTCTCCCATTTCCTTTAACTCTCTTAGTGAATTGGCAATTATTACTACGTCATCCGCGAATCTCAAGTTGCTTAAGTATTCACCATCGACCCTCAATCCTTTCCTCTCTCAGTCCATTTTCCTAAATACTTCTTCAAGTATGCTATTGAATAGATTAGGGGAGAGTGGATCTCCTTGTCTTACTCCCCTATTGACATTAAATTCTTCTCCCTTTCTATCTAGTCTTAGGTAAGCCTTGGAGTTTTTATACATACTCGTATTTTTCAATATCCTTATTATTTTCGCGTTTATACCTTGGTTAGCGAGGCCCCCCCATAAATATTCATGATTATCCATGTCGAATGCTTTTTGGAAGTCAATGAAGAGGAGATACAGCTCCATGTTATATTCGTTTACTTTTTCAATTATTTGGTTTATTGTAAAAATTTGGTCTACTGTTGAGAAGTCTTTTCGAAAACCCACTTGTTCCCTTCCTTGGTTACTATCTAACTGATTATAAATTCTTTCTTTCATTATTTTCCCGAATACTTTACTCACGTTAGAAGTTAGACTGATAGGCCTATAATTGTCGATTATTCCCTTATCCCCTTTTTAAAATAATAGAATGATTTCTGCTACTTCCCATTGGCGCGGTATCTCCTCTTCTACTATTATTTTGTTAAAAATTGTTTGGAGTGGGTTGGTTAAATCGGTGACAAATACTTTTAGAAATTCGTTTTCAATTCCGTCCTTCCCCGCTATTTTTCCTACTTTTAAGCTTTTCATTAGTCTTTCTACTTCTTCCTGTAGTATTTTTGGTACCTCTTCTTCGTTTGTACTGCTTGGTCTTTCTTCCCTTCCTCCTTTCTTTGCTTCGCTCTCCAATTTTTCCCCTTCAGCTTTACTATATAATCTTTTATAAAACTCCGTTGCAGTTTCTAATATCCGCTCCCTGTCATAAGCTTTTTGCTTTCTACTGTTATTTAGCGCGATGATCAAATTTCTTCCTTCACTCAACTCCTTCTTCACTTTTTTTGTTGATACACTCTCCACTAGAATCTCACAGATCTTATCTTCGTCGTATTTTTTAATATCCTTACGAATCTCATATTTAACTTTCCGCTTTATCGGCAAAAATTCGATTTTTTCTTTAATTGTTTTCTTTTCCGTTATGGCCATTTTGTTTCGTACTTCAATTAATTTTTTTGTTTCTTTTGTTAATTTATCGTCCGTCCTAGCCTTATCAGTTACCTCACCACATTCCCCTATTGTTCTTCTTATCGCTTCCTCTATTTCGTCGTAATAATTCCGGATCGTAGTCTCCTCGTTTGTTTGGTTCAGTAATTCCGTTAGTCTTTGCCTTGCTGCCTCTATTTTGTACTGGGGTATAACTTTTTGCATACAGTTTATTTTCTTTTTATATTTTAAGTATCTATCTCGTCTTGGGATCCTTCCTACTCCTCTGCAGATACGGTAGTCCGAAAACACCTGAAACGCGATAACGTAGTAACATCATCTACAATAGATAGGTCGCTGACGAATATGTGGTCAATTTCGTTCTTTGTATTCTTATCTGGGGAGATCCATGTCCATCTTTGCTTATTGTTTTTTTTTTTGAAAGAATGTATTTGCCGCTTTCAAGTTGTTTTTTAACCCGAACTCGATTACTTTCTCCCCGTTTTTGTTTCTCGCCCCTATCCCAAATGGTCCCACTACCCCCGTTCGCGATGTCTTTGCTCCCAACTTTGCATTCCAATCTCCCATTACTATGGTATGGAATTCTTGTTCTTCTTCTGTTAACCTATTAAGTTTTTTATAAAAATCCTTTACTTCTTCCTCATCTGCCTCTAATGTTGGCGCGTACACTCGTATTATAAGTAACTTTACCTTTTTACTAATCCTAATTTTGATAAAACATATTCTTTCCGAAACATATTTCACCTCCGTTATTTTCTTCATTAGCTCTGCCTTAATGTAAAAACCTACTCCCCTATAACCCTTCGTTTCCCCAAAGTGGTAAGAGTAGTAGCCGCCTTTCCTTTGTTCTAGCTTTTCTCCAATTATTCTTATTTCCGATAGTCTAATAACATCCCACTTTATTTCTTTTATCGCCTCTTCAAATTCGTATCTTTTTTCTTTTGTTACTAGCCACCTGCAATTATAGTATAATAAATTTATTTTTATTTCTTCCTTATTTACTTTTCCTCCCTTCCTATTTCTTATTTTCTTGATCTTATCTTCCTTAGACGCGGGGGTCACGCAGCTATAATCCCCCCAGCTGCTGCCGGCTGTTCTGAGAGGATGAGATCCGATCCCCCCTCCTGTTCTACTGCCTTACACCTGCGCTAATTTTTTCTCCCGTTGCTGTTGCTTCCTCCTGTGGCTTTCGTTGGCGTCGTTGATTTATTTTTCTAATACCATCATAAAATTCCCATTGTGGACACCACCAAAATGTTCATCATGTCCTCGTAATGGCAGTCCACGACTAGTCAAGGCTTTCACAACAGCAGCTACTCTACGTAGAACATTTTGTAGTGTAAAATGTGCACATTCCGAAATACATTTAAAATTACTCCTACAAAAATCCACGCATTTTTTTCAGTATCCCGTCCACAATTTGCCGCCCTAGGCACGTGCCTATGTTGCCTATGCGTAAATCCACCACTGCTCATCGCTACTCACAGACGACGGAAGACTTCATTTGCGACCGTGTATGCGTCGAAGACTTGGTCGGAGTGGACCGGAACGGAGATGCAATGAAAATTTCCCCATTTTATCGCTACGGCTCGAATAATGATAATTAAAATTATTGCGCGGCGGCGGCGGCATCGGCGGGCGGTGTTCTCCTCGTAAATATTATTATTTGGCGAAGGTTCGCGTTATTAGAAAGCTCTGCCTGTCCGCCGCATCTCCCCACGTCGACCATATTTATACATACGAATCGAATCGATTCCAAGTAGATTACAGAGTGGGTTCATTAAACAGAGACCCTTCCTTCCTTCGTTGTTCACGTTCGCCTTCCGGCGTTATTCCTTTTAATAAATGATGTGCGAAGCTAATTTTCATTTACTTTCGTTTATTCGATACTACACAGCTACCTATAAACCTCGACTAACCGATGATGTGCTTTCGCCGGTACAAAACCGATCAAATTAAGTCGCCCTTCCTCGCCTGCACCCTCTGGGTTCGCGGCCACGCCAAAGAAGCCACGTGTACGCGCTCTGCCTGCGCGCAGAAACGCGAATCGTGTCGTGTTCCTGGTCAAGCAACCCGTCACAAAGATTGCTCACCGACTGGCAGCGAATTTTTCCCGAAAGGGTTGTAAAAGAGTAGGCAGGTATACTGCATAGGTACGCTACCCCGCGTATACGTGGAAATTATAGTATACGGCGGTCAAACGAAGTGAAAATGAGACGTGTAAAACTACACTGGGTACCTTTTCTCGGTTCGAATGAGGGGGAAAACGCGAAAAGCCCCGTCGAATGCATAAAGAGAAGAAGGATCTGAAGATGTCCACCGCGAGACGAAATTAATTGCTACGCGTATTTGGAAGGGTCGGAGCTCGGGTGATGGTCCAGATGGTCTGAATCGTCTTGTTAACCGCTGTATATGCCGTGGAAGCGCGGCTGCACTATCGTATTACTTTGATTTTGTTACAAGGGTAAGCACGATAACGGGCACGTGTGCTTCTGAAAATAATCTCCCTTTTGTTTTTCGAAATGAGCGCGTTCTCGGTGAGGTGACGGCGGACCGACTCTAGCTGGGGCTGAGGTGTTGAACTAACATGTGGTTTGTTTGTAACTCCTCGAGGTGCACACGCTGGTCAACGGGAAGTTGAAGAAAAGTATAATGTGTTTCGAGGGTATTGAAGGACCGACTCCAGTCTTTTTTAGCATTAATACGCGAAGCAGTTTTACATTTTTACGCGACTTTACTAACAATAATCAAAAGTAGACATGACATCACTGTAGACTATACAACCATAATAAGACCGATTCAGCCTCGTGCGAACCATTGAACTAGATTAAACATTCTAGAGCATTTAAGCTGAACTATGTAGCTTCAGCTTACGGCTTGAGCTTACATCCTCGAGAAATTCGGCTTCAGCTTTCAGCTTTCGGATTTTCTGCAAATAAAGCTAACGTTCGACTTTTTTAAGCCAGCTTTCAGCTTGCAGAATAAAAATGGCTAGGATTTAATCGCACGTTAAAATAGATCATATGAACGATGACAGGAGCAGACCTAACGATAGAAAAATCAAAACTACGTGACAAAGTGTAATGATCGATAAAACGGAGCAATACGCGATAAAAATGAGTGATGCACGATAAAAAAATGTATAATGATATCTGAAAAATATTAGTCATGTTGAAAAATGTTAATGATCTATTAAAAATGCACATTAGCTATAAATGGTGTGGTGGGACGTATGGCGATGCACGCATGCCAAAGTGACCCCTGAGACACCGCATCCCCGGCCACAGGAACTACCCTTTCGAGTATCGCGTCAGTGACCGGAGGGACGCCTTGGGGCCGGGCCCGAGCCCCCATTTCTACGTGTCGGAACGGTGCGCGCGTCCTACCAAGGCCACCATGGGGTTCCCTACTGACCGAGGTCCGCACTCCCTGAGCGCTCGCCTGGAAATTTCAGGTCCCCCACGGCCGGACGCGCTGCCTCTCTTCACTCACCCCTCACCTCCTCGTCTTGGTTCGTGTGTCAACCCAGGCAGGTGACGACGACGGGTGAGCCCTGCCGGTGCATCCGCAGTGCAGCTGCAGCAGCTCTTCTCTAGGATGGTACAGAGTTCTCCTCCTGTTCGATGGTGTGGGCCGAGCTTGGTGAATCGCCGGCCCTCTGTCTCGACCACTCCGTCTGCATCTTCTTCTTCATGATGGCCGAGACGAAGGCCGACACCCGGTTCCAACTGCTTCCGTTCTTCATCATCTCCGGAACCAGGGTGTCCGGCGCGAGACGGCTGATCACGCCGACGTCATCGTCGCCGCCGGGATCGATCGCTGTTGTGGCCGTCCCGCGCCTCTCCTACTCCCAGGCCTCACACTCGAACAGGGTGTGCCAAGGGGTGTCCTCCACCCCTCGATAACAGTGCGCGCACACGGGGCTCGGCGCTATCGACATCCGATGTAGGTACGTGCCGAAGCACCCGTGGCCGCTCAATACTTGGGTAAGGTGGAAGTTAAGCGCTCCGTGCGTTCTTCCTACCCATCCGTCGAGGTCGCGTATCAGCGCTCGGGTCCACTCGCCCTTGGTCGAATGGGCGAGCGCGTCCTTCCACTTCCGAAGCGTGTCCTGCTGGATGACTTGCTTGATCCGACGTGCCTCCCGTTTCGTCTTCGCTTTCTTCTTCGCACCGTATACCGCAGCAATTTCGCCGACCTTGAGTTCGATCGGCGGTATACGCGCTAACACACCGACTGCATCCGAAGAAACAGTGCGGTACGCAGTGACACACCTCATCGCGGCTTTTCGCTGGATCTTCTCCATCTCCGCTCTCCTGTATGGTATATCGATGGCGTCGGCGAATACTGGCGCCCCGTATATGAGGACCGACATGATGACGTTCACGTACCTTCTACGTCGTTGCTCTCTCGGCCCCCCTAGGTTCGACATCAGACGGGATAGCTGGTCGGATACTCGATCCGTCTTCTCAGCTGCCCGTCGGAATTGCTCTCGGAAATGCAACTTCCCGTCGAACCACAGCCCCAGGTACTTCAGGGCTGTACAGAGCCCAATCTCCACACCTTTCAGGACAAATGTGCGTGGGTTGTACTTGCGTCGCGTTCTGTCTTCTGAACCGCTAAGCACAGCCCCGCCGACTCGATCCAGTGGGTCAGCATCTCTAACGCCTGGTGGTAGCGCCAGCCTCAATATCCCGTTGAAGGCGACGTTCCACAGGGTAGGTCCGAGTACTGATCCTTGAGGAACGCCGCAGGTCATCTTCCGTGTGATTAGTCCGGCCGCCGACTCCATCTCTATCCGGCGGCCGGAAAAGTAGCTCCTGATGATGCGCACGAGGTAATCAGGTACCCGCGCCAACTCCAACGCCTCCATGATACGCGTATACGGAATGGAGTTGAACGCGTTCTTGATGTCGAGGCTGACCGCCGCGCAGAACTGCCGCTCGCGGATCGCCTTCTGCGCCAGACTCTTCAACTTCAGCGCGGCGTCCGCAGTCGATCGGCCAGTTCTCAATCCGTACTGACTGCTCGAGATCGTCTTCCGGCTTTGAAAATGCTCCTCCAGCCTATCCACGATGGTACGCTCAAACACCTTGCCGACGGTGTCGAGCAGGCAAATAGGCCGGTACGAGGACGGCTGGCCATCTGGCTTTCCTGGATTTTTGATCAGTGCCAGTCGCGCCGTCTTCCATCGGCTAGGGAATGTCCCCTCCTGCAACGCGCGATTGAATACGTTGGTCTGGAGGGACGGGTCTGCTCGGTGGACTACTTCCCAGACGACGTTGGGAATCATGTCCGGACCAGGCGCCTTCCTCTTCTTTGTCCTGATCCGGTCGATCGCGCTGTCCACTTCTCCTGCACTAAGCAGAGGGATATCCTCTCGCACTTCGGCGGAGAATGCCGGTAGCGGGGGGCGCTGGGGGAATAGTTCTTGAACGACCTGTTGCAGCACCCCCGGCTCCATACGGCTCGTCACTGACGGCCCTCCGGCTTTCCGCATGACTACCTTGTACGGCTTGCCGAAGGGGTCGTCATCTGCTTCCTGACGCAACTCCTCCCAAGCTGCCTTCTTGCTTTGGCGTATGGCGAGCTTGAGAGTACGACGAGCCTGCTGGTATTGCTGCGAAACTGCTGTGGCCGCTTCGTCGTCTCTTCTTGTGCGTTGGTAACGACGGCGAAGTCGGTTGCACTCCTTCCGCAGCTTGGCGATGTCCTCGGTCCACCAGTAGACGGGTTGTCTCTTGCGCGGTGGACCGACTCGGGGCATTGCGCTATCGCAGGCCGCAACCACTGTCCGGATGGTGTTCGCGGCCGCGGACATTAGCTATAAATGGCGCACGTTACAAAAATTCAAAAGTAAACGTTAAAAAATATTGCTGTCGCATCACCCTAGGTATTGTGCGTTGAGTCAGAAACAAAACTTTAGTTAAATACTGAAATGCTATCCTTGAAAAACGGTGTCTTCATTGGAAATTGAGCGCTTTATTTGACTTGACAGGCGGGTCTCTCTTTCTTTCTTGACCCAGAAGGACAACTTTTGCCTCCTGCGGTATGCTTACAAGTTTCAGTCTAATTTGGAGACGGAGGACATACTTGCGGAGCAGGCACTTCTGAGAGTACGGAGTATTATTCTGCATTGAAAAATATTTTATCAATGTGTTAGTGCAAGTCATGTCGAGAAATTTGTTTTCATGAGAGTGACGCAGATTATCCTATCGTTTAGGCTACTCGTGAATTATCGTTCGTTCGTAATTATTTTGTTTGCAACATGCAACGGGCAATAATTCATTTTACTATCTTTCGGACCACTTATTTTAGCGTTCTGTATCCATAGGCGTGACTGCCGGGTGTGCCGAGTGTGCTTAGGCACACCCTACTTCTCCAGATTTTTTTTTCAAAGCAATGTTTTTCTGGGTAAAATTAACTATTGAGTTGCAATACCCCTTCTAACTACATAGATTTTTTCACACTTCACAGTTGAAAATATAATTCTATTATATTACTAATATGTACTATCCGCTAGAAGCGGTGCTTACCATATTGAAAAACTTCGTTTTCGATGTCTATACCTGACAAGTTGTTACCCTGGGATTCGTTCCAAAATCCAAAAACAGTTGATAAATTGATATCACAAAAGCAATCTGACTAACAAATTTGTATCGCTTAAATTTTACCAATTTTATTAAAATAAATACTGCAGGTAGAGGTATTGTTGTCTTTTTTTTTCGTAATTTAATACTTCTTGCTTCATTTTATACAAATTAATTTAAACTAAGTACTTAGTTTCTGTGACTATGAATTGTGTACAGTAATGGTATTGACAAGTGTTCGAAATGTTTACGCAAATACGTGATTTGATAATTGACTTTTTAAAAAAATTATTATTCAATATTTCTAACGAAATTAAGCTATACTTTTTAGGTAAAAAAATATTAACATAGCTGGACGACTATTTTTCTTCAAAGCCCACTTGATACTCGGGGTGAACGAAAGTAGCATGTAAAGTGACATATTATTTAGCATGTATTTTAATTTTCCAAATGCGGTAGACACCCTGTTTTGTCCTACAAGGAAGGTCTCGCATGTAATATTTCGCATAAACCCTCGCCAATGCCAACGCCGCCGCTCGGTTAAACCTGAAAAATGAAAGCCAAAGCGATAAGGAACGGAGGAAGGCTAAAATGCCGTGGCTCGTAGACCATCCCTTCTAGAAGCTTTCCGATAACCCATCGTCGTTTCTCTTGTAGGGTGCAGTCGATTACAGCGTCGGTTTTGCTATCCTGGAACCCTGCACAACATTTCACCTGCACTCGATATGCACGACAGCGTGTGTACGAGTTAACAGAACATTATTATTAGGCCGTGGCCGGAGCAGTAAAGCAATCCTCTTCTTCGTTATACGTGCAGGGCATCCTGTCGTTAAGTGACCCGGCGAGCAGCATTCAAGTGTCGCGTTCGTTTCGCCCGAACTCTGCGATAACTTCACTTGGTCGTCATCGCTGCGCTCTTCAGCGGTCGGACGGGACGGTGTACGTACGGCCATTTCCACTCAACGTGTTCGAGTCACCCTTTTAACGCCAACGACGGCGTTGCCGGAGCTTCCCGCATCGAAGCGTATAATCGACCAACGGACCCGCTGCTTCTGCAAGCTTTTGGCAGAGCTTCCCGGAGAAATGGGTGCCGTGCCCAACAGTCGCTCGAGTGTCTTATACAGCGATTCAGGGATTCCATTTGCGATACAACTTTCGAGTCTGAGGAGGGGAGTTGATGTCTCAGCTGGGTCTTCAGCACTATAACTCTTGAACGACCAGCCGGATGCTTACGTTTCGGTCAGCAGATCAGCCGTTGCTAGGATATTCTGTGTGTACATACTTTCGCGAATTCATATCGTACAACAGGAGAATGAGGGCGAAGTGTACATGCAGAAAAGCCTTCGTACCGCGTCCACTGCTTTCCAAGAGTGTAGTCGACTCGTTTGCGAAAAACGGCGAACGGCGGCGACACGAGCACGTGTTGGCGTTTGTACTTAAGCGCACGTGACCGACGATAATCCGTAATTTTTCATTCATTATTTGCTCGGCCTGTGTTTCAAAAACGAAAACATCCCTTTTTAAAATTCACTGCCTATTTATATTTACAAACGACGGTTGCCGAATCGATATATATCAGCTCTATACACTTCTCTCGCTTTCTCGCTTTATAATTCACCCTCGGCTCTCTCCCTCCCGCGTTTTATTTCCAATCCGCTTCGTTAACCGCCTCGCGCTGATTCGGTTCTCGAATACACACGTAATTATACGTGCGATATCGTTGGCGACCCCCGCCCCGCTCCGCACCCCCAAGTCCACACCCTTCGACGAAGACAACTCGGTTACACGGTTCACGTTTCAAATACCAACATTTATATTATCTGTATTAAATTGGCGTGTGAGGCCATATAATACATCGGTCGGTGTGCTAGAGGGACCGTGTCGCTATACCAGCGTCCAGTTCACGCGTCAACTCCAGGGTTGTAATGCGAGAGGTCATCGTCGAGGAGACTGCAGACTAGACCGTCGGTTGGTCTGTATAACGTCCCCGAGAACGTTATAGTCGACATGTTCTACGGTTTATCACACTGATCTCTCGACCGTGAAGCCGATCCATAAATCTAGAAGCTCGATTGAAATCAAGAGTTCGTCTCGAACCCTTTGATCTTGATTCTGTTCACATCTCCTTCTAGCGCCATATCTGCCCAGACATCGATAACCGCAATGACCATGTTGCACGGCTCATTAGGCAGCGCAATCGGAGTATTTACCATTGTTTTTCTCATGGTTTATTGTGTTAGAACACGTTAACCTAAGAACAGCCATACGCCATGTTGAATTCTACCGCGCCCGTGGATGCCGAATCCGACTACGCGGACCGTACCGCGTAGTCAATTCGACATCCACGGGCGCGGTTGGATTCAAAATGACGCATGGCTACGAACGGGTTAAAGTGCTTCAGTTGTCTTCAAATGTTTCCTTCTCCTTGCGGAAGTATCGTTACAAGCTACGTGTCTCATAATGTTGAGTAAGCTACCTACAAGCCACACACTACATAGCTACAATTCTTCGAATGCTGGTGGTAACGTGTTTGCCGAGTATAATACTTTGTTTCTGTGAACTGAAGGGGAATGCAAAGCACCTTGATTGATATTGTGGTTGCTCTATTCGCTAGGAAGTTGCGAGGAGAAAGACAAATCCTATTCCCTTGATTTTCAGCCCTAGGAATTGACCTGGATCGCAAGGATGTATACTGGATCGCTCTCTTCACCACAAATTTTAGGGTTTTCAGTCTTCCTAAACAGGCAGAGGAATGAGCGCACGGGAAAACTAATGATCAAACTGAATCTGAATGGAAATGATAACAGAACGTTTCTTTAGTATTCGTCTGTTTGTGTGACACGGTCAGTGTGACAGGGGATTCAAACTAAAGCCCGTTACTATCCATTACTGCAGTAACTACGAATACATTATCACAGATTTCCTGCCCGGAAGAAGTTTATTTGGGAATTTGTTGAGAGAGAATGTATTTTATCTTTCTGGTGAATTCGTCGTATTTCATCAGAATCTTCGAGATTTTATTATAGGGAAATAAATCCAGGGGTGTAGCGACTGTTGGGGAAGTAGGAGCTTTCCAAATCAAGTTTGCCAATTAGGAAAAAATGAAAGAATTTCTTTTTGAGTTGGAAAAATCCAACTCCAAAAGCCTGAGAAAGACCCATTTTTACCTATTTTTACGGCTCAAAACATCAAAAATCCTCAAAAATGTTTTCGCTCTCTCCGCTTTCCGAAATTGGGTACAACTGAATTTACCTTGAGAACTGAAACGAACTATTGAAATTGTGTTTTTGGGTGGCTGAGTTCGAATATCCTATCAAACTCTGGATTCAGTCCCAATTAGGGTATCCATTTTCAAATTTCACCCTCGAAGTGTGCAGTGTGTAAACTGAATGCGACTCAAAAAACTGAACAGATGTTCTAAACTTTCTGTTGGAGGTGGGGGGGGGGTTGATTAAGAAAATTTGACGTGACCTATTTCGTTCCGATTTGGACCCAATTACATTTGTAAAAACGGCGAAACCGACTTGACATCGATACTTATATGTAACTATAAGCAGTTCAGTTTCGTTCCATTCACGTCTCAAATTGACTCGTTCACGTTCCGTTCCCTTCCATTCATAACAAAAGTCAAGTCGTTCAGTGCAAGGTGTTTTAGATTAGCGTGCCAAGCCAGTAGGAGGGAATTGTACTCAGCAAGAGGAACGAACAAAGTTTTGTAAAAAAGTAGCATATTATGCTCCAAATTGAAGTGGCAACACGTCTTCATAATTTTAAAATAATGAACTTTAATTTATTGTAGACATCATTACTCATTTCAATTTTCACTACTCTATTCGAAGGTAATCTGTGGGTGATACATTGAAGTGGTACCACAAATTCGCCGAACCATATTGCATACTTTTGATATTGAAAAAGCTCTACCAATTTTAAAATTCTAATCTTGGAATTTTAGTGAAATCTTTGATATGTACAACTTTTGATTTTATTGATCCTTCAATTTTCGGGATACGCAGCAGATGGCGGTAGTAATTTTTGTTTCACTTTCGAATTAATCTTGAATGTAATCAAAATTAACATTTTGCTCGATGTCGTTCATTAAAAATGTTGCAAAATTGTACGAAATTTTCCAAATTTTTTTGTCCGTGATAATTTCTTTACAACGTATTTTGAAGGGGTAGTAGATACTAGATAGTACACTGACCTTGAAACAAGAATCGGCATTATCACTTATAGCCTAGCTCAAAAATTGAAGAGGACAATAAATGGAAAGTTGTGCACTTCAAAATTATACCCAAATTTTGTGATTTGAATTTTAAAATTAGTGTAGTTCCTTCAATATCAGAAAGAGACGGTTCAGTTCGGTAAATTTCTGTTACAGTCCCGACGTTCAACGCACTGGTTATCTCAGAAAAAATCTGAATAAAAATTACTAATTGGGACCGTGCCCGAAGAAAAGATACATATGGGTAAAGAACCAGTTTTAAGCTTTTGACGGTTTCAGCTAGAGGGAACCGTCAAAAGCTCAAAATTGGTTTTTTACCCATGCACGGTCACAATTAGACTTGTAATGAAGTTTTAATATTTTTCAAGCTCTGAACACTTAGCCTCATCAATCTTGATTATAGGTCATACATGTACATAACGTTTTTTGTTCTTTTCGCGAAGTAGACCTAACATACCTGCTGAAACACATTATATATGTAGTACATAATACATATATCGATATAATAAACAAATTGGTATAACAATCAATGGGGGTGAACGTTTTCGCCGTTCATGTCCCGTTCCGTTCAACTCCCCAAAATAACTCGTTCATGATCCGTTCTCTTCAGGCCAAAAATCAAACCGTTTCGTTCATTTTTACTAGACAAGGAAAAAGGAAACGTTCCTTAAATTCCATTCAAGTGCCACAATTTTTTGTCAACTCGTTCGATTCACTTGCTTTTATTGGTGGGGGGAGGGGGTCATTTTGTATATGAACGAGTGCCCAACTCTGACTTAGTATCAGTAAAAACCTCGTGAATTCAGGTCGGTAGTCTTAACGAACTTCAATGTATATGTCGTTCCTTTGCTGTTTTAAAAAGTTCATAAATTTTGTTAATGCCTGTCCATTTCTTGATATTTCTTATACGGGTATTTTCTTCTCCCAGCTGGTCTTTTCTCACAAATTTTCTCCTGCAAATCCATTCTCGGAAGCTCGTGCTTTGGGCCACTCAGGATATGACTGAGGTACTCTATATCTCATTCTTTAGTCTTCTTTCCCTGTTCTCTCTATTCAGAACCTCAGCATTTGAGACTTTCTCAGTACAGGAGATTCTCAGTAGTCTTCTCAGGAACCACACCTCAGAAGCCTCTAGACGTTCTGTAGAGCTGTCTCTGAGTGTCCAACATCGTGCAAGAGAACAGGAATTACATAACAATCTATTACTCTCAGTCTTAGTTGTAAAGGTAGATCACTGACCAGCACCAGGATTTTTATTATTTTGAAAGTTTCTTTGGCCATTCCGCACTGAATTCCTATTTCTTCGTCGCAGTTCAACTTCTCTCGTTCATCTCAGATGCAAAATAATTAAAATTATTCACTCTTTCGATTCAGTTGGGTGACTATAGATTGTCAGCAAATTTCGTATTGTGTATATTCGATCTCCACATTTCTGTGCAGTGAGAAACAACTGCTGTAGGATTTCCTGTAGTTCTTTAAGGCTTCCCGCAATAATTGCTGACTAATCGACGTATCTGAGCTTGCTTATTCTTTTGCCATTCACTTTGATCCCATTCTCCTTATTCTGCCATGCCTTCTAGAAAAAAAACAAAGGTCTTCTAATGAGTTTTAATTTTAAATTGAATTTAGAACGACTAACAATGCCAGAACAGTCATCACGAGTTATTTTACAAATTTGTAACGAAGTTGAATCAGATCCATGAAAGTTTATCGAGTTTCTAGTGAGTTTCGACATTTTTCTCCCTTCAGTGCCAAGCTTGTCTGATTGAAGCGGTCAGACCGTCTAACGAAATTACCTTCGTTTTAAAGAGAGTACTGTATGCATTGCAAAACGTCCTTGAAAGCCGGACCCCGTCTTCAATCCCAAAGTTAGTACTCCACGAAAACTAATCCGTAAGAGTACCTGTTTTAACTTAACTCCCCCCCCCCCCTGCAGATTACTCTCAGTTTCTACTTAATTCAGACACGTTGCCCAATGTTGAGTGATGAAGTCTCCTGGATTTTTTAATGTCTTCCCGTAAATTATTCAAGGTAAAGCGGGTTTAACCAAACAGCTGTTTTTATGAGCCTTCCTAACCGATTTCAGAGCCCCCACTCCTCAAATGACTGCTTTATACGGACCTGGACCTACAGCGAACTATATTTTATTTCTTTTCTCGAATTCTCATATCTTCAATGGAAGCTCTAATGGCATCAGACATTATGTTCAGTGTTTCAACATATACTATAGCTCTTTTCTGGGTTTCTCAGTCTCAAAACTCATTCTGTGTGGTACCGTTTATTGCGCGTCGAGGTATATATGGTTTTAAGGCAGGGTTCTTTGTGCCAGTGGCTTTTCAGGGAGTCGCCATCAAGCGTGGGTCGTTGAGTAGCTTATTATTGCTATATGCCACTAATTTGTTAACCAGTTGCGCCGGAGATTATTATTCAATCTCAACTACTTAGCGCTTTGCTGTTCATTGTTGACTAGGCGAAGACATTCATATGCACCGAGCTAGCAGCTCAGAACTTCTTCTTGAAACCTCAGCGTACACATTTCCAATTTGAAATGCCTGAGTGTAAAGGTGCGTACACATCTGAACATGAACGGAAACGAGGCCTGCGGAAGCAAGGCGAGGCAGAATGCAGAACGTATGCTACATCTGTACACTATGAGGCATTCGCCGAGCCACCGAATGAATATAGTTCCGCTTGTTATACAAACATAAAAAAGTCGAATACCCGTTCATATCTAAATGTATCATGGGCAAATTCTCTTTGAAGTACCGACAACTCACAGATAGCGTTCGCCTGTTCGCCGAACATTCCCCTAAAGGCCCGGTACAGACTAGCGCGCATCAATCTGCAATGCAACATGTAATCTGTAATGTAACATGTAACGAACAAAATTCGGGCAAATGCGCGCAAGTATGCACGTCCATACATGCGCGCATTCGCCCAAATTTTGTTCGTTACATGTTACATTACAGATTACATGTTGCATTGCAGTTGATGCGCGCTAGTCTGTACCGGCCTTAACAGTTGAATGCTGTTTGCCTCGCCTCGGATACCTGTCCACATCTAAACGTATTGTATGCGAATTCTCTTTGAAGTACCGACAACTCACGGATAGCGTTTGCCTGTTTGCTGAACATTCACCCAACAGCCGAGTGCTGTTTACCTTGTCTTGGATACCCGGTATGCGAATTCTCTTTGAAGTACCAACAACTCACGGATAGCGTTTGCCTGTTTGCTGAACATTCACCCAACAGCCGAGTGCTGTTTACCTTGTCTTGGATACCCGGTATGCGAATTCTCTTAGAAGTACTGACAACTCATGGATAGCGTTTGCCTGTTTGCTGAACATTCACCCAACAGCCGAGTGCTGTTTACCTTGCCTTGGATACCCGGTATGCGAATTCTCTTTGAAGTACTGACAACTCATGGATAGCGTTTGCCTGTTCGCTGAACATTCGCCCAACAGCCGAATGCTGTTTGCCTCGCCTCGGATACACGTCCATACCTGCACGTGCGCCTTGTTCGGCTTGCCTCGTTCGCGTTCAGATGTGTACGCGCCTTAAGACTATTGATGTTGACTCTTGACTGTTTTGGACTTGTAACTAGTTGCTAACTTGCTGTTCACTATCGGTTGTTCAGTGGAAACTCTTCTGCATTGCAGCCTTGCTGTGAGGTACTATAGTTTCCTGTATCTACACGGAGGTAAAACCCACTGGAACCGACGAATGAAACACGAAGTCGCTGTTAGAAAAATTCTTCGTAATAGTGGTTCGTCCCTTAATAAGACGAAGGAACCGCTATACTATGCATACCTTCGAAGAGAGGTTTTCTTCGTATTCAATAATATCGGCGTTCGCGCTCCAATTGAGGCCGTTATTAATTATCGCGGCGTATGCGAATTGGACGAGTATACAGTGCTTTTGCTCGTCTATTGTTATCTAAGCCTTCCCTTGTGTGCTCAAAGCGTACACGACCGTTTTCGATTTCACCAGTTGGCGCCGGATATTCGTGCTCGCTTTCTTAGCTCTGCGATAATTTCGGGCGCGGGTTTTCGTATTATACATATATATATACATATATATACAGTCGTCATAATCTGTAGATACGAGCGCGCATCAATGGAAACGATGCGAAAGGATTTCATATTTGAGTCGAGTTCATTCTCGCAGAAAATTCGCGGTCGATCGCACTCCGAATACCTATTCTCCGATCGTGAAAAATTGAGTACCAGATCCACTCGGCAAGATTACATAATACGGTACGGCAATAGAAAGTAGAAAGCTATGCCGAATGCAAGGCGAGGAAGAGTAGGTGAGATTCTGCTCTGTGTCTGCAGTGGGATGAGAGATTATCAAAAGTGATCTCCAGTTGTAGTATGGTCGAATTCCTAGAGATTTTATTTATTTATTATCGAGCTACGGAGCTATACTCTCGGGCTATGGGCTCGGAAAAAGTTGTTGTCTTTATGTCGCAGAGGTATCTAGGAGCGGAAAGGTAGGCGAGGGTGTTGTTTATGTGCTTTTGGAAGTTGGAGAGGGCCAAAATTCAACTATAGGGGACGTGGTGAGAGTTACGAAGGCAGGTGAGAGAGGGGCATGAGAAGAGGTGGTCCACTGTGAGAGGGTCTTCATCTTCATAGGCCATTTACTTTTGAACGAACTTTTTCTCAAAATTCTTAGTAGGGTACTCCATACTCAACTAATGCAGACGAATTTTTGTGGGTAAAAAATTTTTTTCGACCGAATTCGATTTTCTGGAATTTCAAAGAAGAATTACAGATTTTTTAATGGAAAATCCTATGTTAAACTTGATCCCCTCAGCGGGACCCCCTCAGCATTTTTCGATTTCAGATAACTTCCAGTTGGTTGATTTTTAAACCAAAAAGAACAAGCTTAGCTACTGAGAACCAAACAGTTCAATAATAGCGACTTTTAGACCCCCCCCCCCCTCCTCAATGCATATGTCAACCTTTGTTTTGTTTTGATCGGAGAAAAGTTTTGTGCCACCCGATACGCAAAATGCCACCAGTTACCCGGATAACTAAAAGGGAACCAAGAGTAACTGACGGGTTTCTGGGTAATCTGAGGGTAACCGAGAGTTACAAATTTGTTAACGTTTCCGCGGGTAACTAGAGGGTAACTGATTGCGCATCCGGCAAGGTGGTATTTTCGATGTATCTCCTCACCCCGCACTGATAGGGTTTGAAATGCACTCGTCTCCACGAGTATTTCTAATTCTGAAAAGTCTCCAAATAATTTCTCTTTTATGCGCTGGTAGCAGCACCTTACGTGTATATTCGCCCGCACAAGACTAGCACTGTGAGGAAACTTTTGTTTTCATGGACATTGAGGTTCACATGGTAAAAAACTTCAGAAACACAGGAAGAAAAGAATCGCGATATCCACGTTGTGGTAGTGTTCAATTATGTGTGTAACTTGATTCTATGCAGTGCTGCGCTCTTCAAAATACGATGAAATTGAAAAGAATAATGCTCATGCTGCCTGAGTACAATTTACAATCATCCATCTACGCGTATGAGTGTGTTTGTGTGTCTGTGTTTGCTGTTCGTTTCAGTTCGATAATAATGAATTTTAGTTGGGCATGGTAGTGGGATAGGCAGATGAAGGGGAAGGTCGGGAAATAAGAAGGTGGAGTTGGATTTTGGGTCAAGTCATATAGATTGGTATACTGTGAAAGTCTTGATGAGGACACCTCTGTTCTAGCTATAATTAGTACGGACGTAGTATCTAAGTGGTTGCCTTTTAATACTAAGAGAATCGCACTTAACATCCTGTTTCGGAGAAGAAGGATGTTTTGCTCGAGGATCTCCACCCAAGATTAGCCAGCTATAAAATGTAGGCAACTTATTTCACGAAGTGAAGACGATTTGCCTACTGCATATAATTGAAGGGACACGGCGATGCGCCAGTAAAATTGTTTTTCAGTTTTACTACAGGAAAGATAAAAACATACTAGTTCAAATTGTTACACCGGGGGAAGTTTGCGGTGTGGCCATTGGTGCAACGGGGGAAGTCCGCGTGGTAGCCTCGGTTAAATTAGGCAAGCTTCCCGATGTTAGGTCTAATTTCCTTGAACGGAGGTTATAAGACATTGAGTGTGAGTTTGTGAGGTTTGTCAGCGCCGGAGAAATAATTACACGAGGGTTGAAATCGTGACTGTATTAGGACTTCTTTTACTCTACTATTTACAAATGAACGACAGAGGCACGGGATGGTTTTACGGAGAGCCTAGTACTTGCTCTTGTTTGGTCGGAGGTCGTAGGCGTCGCAATGGTTCTTCTGTCCCGGAGCACCAGACATCTGGATGCTGCGACGGGAGAGTATCAAAGGTTCTCGATTCGACTATCCGCGGCGGTGCACCAGATACTGGATGCAGCACGCAGGGGAGTATTTCGAAGCAGAATGCGACCCCTCTTCAGTTCGTGCCCGGAGTACCAGACAACTGGATGCTGCGACGGGAGCGTATCGAAGATTCTCAAGTCCGAATATCCGCAACGGTGCACCAGATACTGGATGCAGCACGCAGCGGAGTATATCGGAGCAGAATGCGACCTCACTTCAGTTCGTGCCCGGAGCACCAGACATCTGGATGCTGCGACGGGAGCAAATCGAAGTTTCTTGATGTGGGTATCCTTAACGATGCACGAGATACTGGATGCAGCACGCAGCGGAGTAAACCAAAGTAGAACTGCCAGTAAGCCTTGCTCTGAAGAAGTGCTCTCGAATGGCTGTCCATTCGAGTTTATATAGCCTGACCGTGGCCGCTTTCACCAGTCGTGACGTATTCTAGAGGGTGTAAAAAGCAACCCTCCGAGAGACTCGTTGCCAGCGACACGGTCGTGCTACGAGCCGGGTTTCTCTCTGAAATAAGGGGTTCGCAAGCTACGCGAGCATAATAAAGTATTACGTCGAGTAAGTAATTTTTCAGCCTGGCAACCCTTACCTCTAGGATAACGCAGATTAATTCGAACTGTGAACCGTTGGCGTTTGGCGATGAGAACACGAACTTCCCAAGTCCGAAAAACCTCGAGGACATCCGAAAGTTTGAATGTTCGCCGTATTTTATTGTTTATTTTTCCTCTTTATTTATTTCTTCATGCCGGCTATTTACATAAATAAAAAAAAAGCGATTACAAAAAAGTTATCTTAGACCGAAAGTAAAGACGATAGCGATAGTAATAACAATAACAATAACCCCGAAGGCAGTGGAGGTATGGGGAAGGGCTGCTCCACTGCACGGGGGAAAAGATGGAAAAATATGTTCTTGCCGCGATAAAGCGTATAAAAAGGTAGCACAGCAGTAGCGAGAGTCGTAGGAAAGCAGCAGAAGGGCTGGAAGTCTCTTTTTACACTTTACACTTCCTCGGAGGCTCTGTTTTATTAGAGTTTCTTCCTCCCTGTCCAGGAAAGTCATCATCGTCAGTTGTGTGCGAGACCGAGAAGACGAAATGGCGAACAATGAATAAGACTGTATGGTAGCAGAGCTAACTGAG
Source organism: Acanthococcus lagerstroemiae (assembly GCA_031841125.1). Classification (NCBI taxonomy): domain Eukaryota; kingdom Metazoa; phylum Arthropoda; class Insecta; order Hemiptera; family Eriococcidae; genus Acanthococcus; species Acanthococcus lagerstroemiae. Next base: position 31,827,247 of record CM063108.1, on the reverse strand, counting down.
TGTATATAAGCGAGGATCGTTCCTCGTCACCAGCGTCGCCTCTCAGCTTATTTTCGACGACAGTGGTTACTCGCTCGTGCACGAACGAGTGTATCTGTATTTACGCGTCTAGTACACACATATACACGCAGTCTTAGGTTTTAAGCTTCCCCGAGAGTGTTTTAATGCAAATGTGATTTACATTACGCGTTATAGACCTTTGTCATTAAAAGGTTGTTGAATTTAAATCGTGTTTGCAGCGGGAAAAGCGCGCACATTGGATGGGTTGCCATTGCCAATGCTTGAGAGTATTTCGGCACAGAATTCAGGGGTGTGAGAGACCGTGTGCGTGGCGTGCACCGTGCGACCCGATAAAGTAGCAGATTTGAGAAAGCAGTGAGAATTGTGAAGGGATTCACTAGCACTACTGTCGGTTCTTTGGAGGCATTTTTCACGTATTTGCGAAGTAAATACTGTTGTGGACATACCTTCTTGATGACACATCACATCTATTGTTTGTTGATTTTCACCCGGTTCTTCGTTGAGAAGTTATTTTCTCCTCTCTTTTGGGTCTTTGCTAAGCAAGTACTCCATTCGTTTCGCTTTTTCTCAATACATTGACTTAATTATTGTGTGCTACAAAAGGGGCCCACTGCCCGATATTGTTATAAGCACTATGTATCGTAGATTGGTTGGGGTAGTTTGTTCAGGATATAGCTATGAGTGAGAACGGAGTGTCCAGTTCATAGTGTGAAAAGTATTACTTCGTCTTTTCTGGACTTTTGATAGGATGTTTTCCAGGAATGAACTATTGTTTTTCTGGATTTTAGTTTGTTAGTTAGTGGGACTTGATCCCAGTGTCGTTGGAAGGATTTATACACGAATGATTTACTGATATGCGGTTGTCGAAGTAGACGGACGTGTTTTGCTATCAGCGTTATCAGCTTACTAAAAGTAAGATTATTCAAACCTATAATTTCGTGTTGAAAAGTGCACAAAAGTGGTACAAACGTACAAAATGAATTAGAATGACTGTTAAATGCGCTGTATGCGGCAAATTCGTTTCATTGAACGATTCTCTAGTTATTTGTAATTGCTGTCCAGAAAGTGCTCATTATCATTGTGCTGGTATATTGAAAAAGTCCAAGTCAAAAAAGCAGTGGAAGTGCAACACGTGTCAGAATATGTCGCTCCAAGACGTCCAAAAATCACTTCAAGAAATCATGAAGAAACTGGGCAAACTCGACAAAATCGAGGAAAGTATGCAACATCTATCGGATAAATACGACGAAGTCATAGAACAGATGAAAGAATGTAAAGAAGATAACAGGAAGATGAAAGAAGAAATGACACTCATTCTAGAAGAAAATCGAAACTTGAAGATACAAGTAAATTCGATCGAGCAACGAGAAAGAAATAAAAATATAGAAGTACATTGCTACCCGAAAAAAGACGGAGAAAACACTAACGATATCGTGGGACGAGTCGCCGAAACTCTTGGAATAACGTTGAAGGATGGAGACCTTGTGACTAGTCATCGATTTGGACCGCAGAGAAAAAACGACGATAAACCACCGCCGATAATTGCAGCCTTCTGCAGCCCTATAATAGCATCGAAGTTTATTTACAGTAAAGATAAGAAAGAACTTCTAAAACTCGGTAAATTCATGACTGATGTCGGCTCTCGAGACCAACAAATATACATCAACGCAAATTTCACTAAATTGAATCGTAACCTATTCATACAAGCGAAGAAGAAATGCAAGGAAGCCGGCTTCAGTCGAATATGGACAACCAAAGGAATGGTGAAATGTAGGAAAAACGACAACAGTGAAATTATCTATATTCAAACCGAAGAAGATCTTTATAAAATAAAATGAATATGTTATCTATAGAATATTAGTAAGTAATCATCCATGTAAACTAAAATAACAAAATTTACGCAAAGCAAATGACAGTTCATACAAATACTTGTAACCACACACAGAATAACAAACTACAAAAATATACTAACATAGAAAATCTTAATTTAACTTTAGCGGAACTGAATGAGAAAAAAATTATAAGTGAAGAAAATTTCACCATCCTGGCTACCAACATTAGAAGCATAGGTAAACACATAGAAGAACTCGAAATAACTCTGGAAATAATGATAAATAAACCAGATGTGATAATTCTAGGCGAATGCTGGATTAGAGATGAAATTAATATTCAAGAAACAGTTAGTGTATTAGGCTACCAAACTCATGTAACAAAAAACAATAAAAATCAAAACGACGGAGTGATAGTGCTAATGAAAACTGAAATAAAAAGGTATGAAATGAAGGAGATAGAAGCGCAAACTATCACTGGGTTCCAAATTGAAATTCCCACAGAAAATACCCATATTTTTGCAATTTATCGATCACCTAGTACAAATGTCCACCAATTTACAAAAGAGTTAAATCAAATAACTCAAAACAGTACTAAAGATAACAAAAGAGTAATAATAGCAGGGGATTGCAACATTGATATTCTGGAGAATAATATAACAAATAATAAATACTTAGGGGGAATGGCTGAAAATGGATTAATACCGTGCATAAATCAATGTACAAGAATAACAGCTAACTCAAAAACATGTATAGACCACATATTTCTAACCATGAAAGACAAAAACGATATTCAAAACGCAATAATATTGATGACTAGCATAACAGACCATTACTCTACAATCCTGGAATTAAAGAAAAAGTCAAAACAAAAAAAACTGGGTACAGAGGAAGAAACCAACTTGATTAATAAAATAATAAATTATAAAAATATAATGACTGAATTAAAAAAGCAGGATTGGTCTGTCATAACTAAAATAAAAGATGTTAATAAAGCTGCAGATGAATTCACAAAAATAATGCAAAAGATAATACAAAACAACACAAGAACAATAAAACAACTCAAAAAAGAAAAGAAACTGAAACCATGGATTACAAGTAAAATAATAGCTAAAATCAAAAAAAGGGATAAATTACATAAGAAGCTGAAGGAAAATATTGACAATGAAAATCTTAAGAAACAATATAAGGAATATAGAAACTCATTGACAACTCTGATAAGACAAACAAAAGTGCAATCCTACGAAAAACAGATAAAAAACACACCATTTAATAGCAAAGAAATGTGGAAAACTATGAACAGAATAACCCAAATAAACTCCAAGAAAACTACTAAAAACAAAGATCCAGAAACTATATCAGTCAACAATATAATATATGACAACAAAACTGAAATATCAAACTTTTTTAATCAACATTACACAAATATAGCAACTACGGTGAAGAATGATTTCAAAAATATAAACGAAATTTACGGGAACAATAACATAAAATTTATTACTAGGAAATTCTATGAATTCCGCTTACTGCAAGAGGATGATGTGATAAGGATAATAATGTCTTTAAAGCCATACGCAGCAGCAGGAGAAGATAGAATCCCCACAAAAATAATAAGAGAAAACTGTAATAAATTAGTAACTCCAATAAAACATATAATTAATCTCAGTCTGAAAACAGGAAAATTCCCGGAAATATATAAATTAGCCATTCTAAGACCAATTTACAAAGAAGGCGATACTCAAGACGTAAACAACTACAGACCAATTTCATTACTTTCAACAGCCTCAAAAATATTAGAGAAGGCAGTAAAGTTTCAACTAAATAAATTTTTGGAAAAAACTAAATTCTTTTCAAACAATCAATTGGGATTCAGGAATAATATGGGTACAGAAGAAGCTATCAATAACCTGCACATCAAAATATCCACATATTTAGATGAAAACAAAAAATGTCTAGCGAGATCTTTCAAGACCTTTCTAAAGCATTTGATCTAGTGAATCATCAAAAACTAATTGGAAAAATTGAAAGAGCAGGCTGTGAGGGCAAAGTACTAAGTTGGGTCACCTCATACTTTGAAAATAGGAAACAAAAAGTAAGAATAGGAACAACAGAAAGCGAGATCCTCACACTAAAAGGAGGCACGCCACAAGGTTCGGCCTTGTCACCGTTACTCTTCCTAATTTATATTAATGACTTGACTGAAATTAACATAGAGGGAGAAATAATTTCATATGCAGATGACACCGTCATAATAGGAAAAGGAGATAGCTGGGAAGAAACCAGGGGAAAAGCCGAAAAAGATATTAGAAAAGTAATAACCTGGCTGAATGATAATGAACTGATACTGAACCAAAAAAAAACTAAATCAGTACAATTTGCACTAAAAAATAAGAAAAATAACGAGGAAGTAGATATTAACGTTCATACAAATCAGTGTAATAGAAATGATAAATGTTTTCAATTAAACAATAATTGCCAGCAAATAAATACCGTCGACTCTATGAAATATTTAGGGATAATAATAGATAAAAATCTAAATTGGAAACAACAAGGCCAATATTTAGCAAAAACACTATTAAAGTCTATTTTTATTGCAATTCAATTCAGGAACATAATCTCTCAAGAAGTAAAGCGCATTCTTTACACAGCGATAGTGCAATCAAAAATACAGTACGGAATATCAAGCTGGGGGGCAGCCTATAAAACTAATTTAAAACCAGTTACAGTTAACCAAAAAAAATTCTTGAAAATACTTTATAAAAAACCAAAAAGATTTAGCTCAGTACAACTTTTTGAGGAAACAAAGGCGCTAACTTTGGAAAAACTACATGAAATAAGTGCAATAAAATACGTGAAAAAACATAATTTACTAACGAAATACAGCAAAACTAACACTAGACTGACGAGGAACACACAATTTACAGTAACATTACCAAAAATAAAAACTAACATCGGTAAAACAAACAGCATTTACACTGGACTCAAAAACTTTAACAAACTTGATCAGCAGAATAGGGAAAAAATAATACAAACTAACAACAGAACTTACAAAACTTTGATACGAAATGCAGTTACTAATACAACTACTCATTACAGAAACAGAAAACAGCGCGGCATACAGTCCGACTAATAACAACCGCAATATGTGTAACTATTGTAAAGAGTAAGTAGTGCACTAACTAAAGGAATATTGTAGGAAGAAAAAAAGAAGGGGGGAAAAATGTAATTTAGTGCCGTTGCTAAACACGAGCCTAGCTCAGTTGGCAACGAAATAAACCATTTTCATTTCATTTCATTTTCATTTCGTTTTTGAGACGTCTGATATCGGAATTGGAATGTTCAGGGATTGGAGAAATGTTCAAGGAAAGTCTTGCGGTTTCATCGGCTATGTCGTTTTGAGGAATGTTAGAGTGAGAGGGAATCCAACATACAGTGAATTCTTTGTTTGAGGACGATAGCATTTGTACTATCTTTTGGGAGATGTGATGTTGTTTCTTTTTGTGTAAATTTTGTATGGATAGGAGAGCTGATAGCGAGTTTATAAGAATTAAGAAGTCGTTTAGTGTGACTTGCAATGTTTAATGGCATAGAGTTTTGTTGAAAGGATTGAGAAGTGTGGGGGGAGTGGGTATGGGACTGAAATATTGTCGTGGCCAGTGGAGCATTCTGATTTGTCTGCTGATTAGGAGCCATCAGTATATATTTGGATGAAATTAGGGTATTTGTTAAGGAGGTGGTTCAGATTTTGAAGTGCACTAAGATTTCGGCCTCTTATGTAAATCAGACTTTGGGTCCGAAAACTATTTTTTTTACACTAGTTTGGTTGTTCTGTAAGACATACCTGTACCTTACAGCTATAAAAATTTCTTTTTTGGTATACGCGACATTCATAGAAACTTCTAAGAAATTCGAGAACATTTATGACCTTACCTGCATTAGGTTACCGTTTCTGTTTGCGCGTGGGTTCTGTTGTATTAGAACTGCACGAGAGCAAGGATGCGGAATTCCTGTATTTGTGTACATTCTGTAGAAAAGGAAAACATCACCGGCTTAGCTGTATGACTTGAAATATGGGAATTGTAATCGTCTGTTAAGACAGACAGTTCGAGAGATGTACACGTTCTGCTGGAGTGAGTCCTGTTGACGGTTTCGAGCATATATAAATACCCCGACAGCCAATTTTCGGAATCACTAGTCGGTATATATTATTTATTTTGCCTCGTGTATGTAATATTCTGCTCGGCACCACGAATCACGCGTGACTTGATTTTGCTCCACGTACTGTTTACCGTTCTTGCATTTCGGTTCAGAGGTTCTCCTCACCAAAAGTGATACACGGTTACCACATACCCTGGCAAATATATTACGTTCCAAAAAGCGCCTTCGAGGAACTCGCAATCTGGCGTTGTTTCGACATTTTTACTCTCCGAATACCGGGAGTGACATCATCGCATGTCTGTTAACGCTTGGTAATAAGAATTCCTAGTCTATATGAATCAGATCCGACATTTCCGACTTGGCACGATGAGAAAATTGTCTTTCAATTAGGCGTCACGTTTTTTTTTCTTTTTTTTTTTTTTTTTTTCTTAATAAACCCATGCACGAAATAGAAGAATACACCGTTAAATATTTTTTAAACGTCTCTCTCATTTCACATCTGTCACACATCGTTTCAACGCTTAGTCATATTTTCGTCACCTGTCGTAGAGAAAACCATCTTCCTCCTTCGTTGTGTTGGTCGAGTGAATCGTATTTACGGACGTTTTTAATAATACAGGCTTAACGTTGGTCACAAGATATTAAAGCCATCAGTCAGAGAAAAAAGATTATGTTTAAGTCGTTCGAGGGAAACTGTATAGCATATCTTTGAAAGAAAAGTTACTGCGAAGTTCCAAACAGACTCGTGATTTTTATATCTTCCTATAAATGTTCGGCCTCTTTCGCCATAAAGACATTTTAGAGTATTAGCGGGCAGACGGAGCGGAGTCCTTATAATTTGAATACTTTTTTTGTACAGCATTAGCAAGTAGTATTACATAGTCTCGAGGAAACTCTACCCCCGACGAAGAATTATTATTTGTTTCTGACTCTTTCTTGGCAACATTAAATCCGATTATACGAAGAAAAAATAGATCGGAAACTTATCAGCGCATCGGGGCTTTTTATGGCGGATATTCTTTCGAACTTTTAGCAGACAGCTCGACCCGGATCATAACGCCATAAAAAAAAGCTCTTCGTAAATCAAGGCTTTCTCGTAATTAGTTGCCGCCACGAGATTCCTAGCGTTCACGTCAACGAGCACTCGGAGATGTGGAAATGGCTTCCCTCTCTGTTTCACAGTTCAAGTGGTCTGCGTGAAAAATTGAAATATTTACGGCTGCATCGGAGTTGTATGTTTTAGTTTCTAATCTACCCTTACTCATAGGATAATTTTCAAAGGTCGGCTACATAATTTCTAAATTAACAGCTCGTCATTTTTTCCTCCACGCTGAACATATACACTTCACACACGGTCGACTTCAGGCTTTAGTTGTTGACCCAATGTACTCGGCGAGTCGGACGTTTCAAATTAACGACCTCGTGAGACTGACATTTTTTTTTGTTAAGGCAAAATAATACTATAGAGTTAGCCGGTGCAGCGTGGCGTCTCCCCGAATGCCCGAGTGGAGTTATTCGGTAAATTTTTTTGATATTTCATAATCTAATGGAGCAAATATAATTATCACGCTGGTCCCCATCGAGACCCGTCGCCGTCTCTAACGGTAATTTGTTTTGTTTAAACTGCGTTATTGTTGTTCGTGTAGGCTCCGTTTCCTCTTATTGCGGCGAAGGTCCCACCATCTCCTTCCCCCGGCATACCGCGATATTAAAAAGTCTGTTTAAATGCTCAGATGTACGCGGCGGTTGCGTGAAATATGGCGAGGCAAGTGGGTATACTCGTATGCTTGAAAACCTACTTGACTTTCTGCGTAAAACACGGCAAAAACGGAATGGTCGAGTGGTCTGCCATATTTAGAGATTCGAGGCATCATGGTAGGCTCCGGGTAGTTCTTCGGGAATCATACACGAAGTCCTGTTTAACAGCGATAGGGTGTTTCGAAAAGTCGCTGTGTGGCCAAGTGGTGACGTGCCCGCTTCGAAAAGCTTGCGTCTCGGATTCGAGTCCCGGAAAGCTAGTGATATTCGAATACCCTTTCTAACATCTTAGCGAACACAGCGACTGCAGTATCAATCGAGGTGGAAAGATAGCGCGTATGGTAACCCCCGCCAGTTCGAACGAACAAAAGGCATTACAATTGAAGGTCGTGTTACCACCAGATCAGAAAGATTAGTACTGTGTGAGTTCACGTCGTGGACAGCTTACTCAACGTGAAGTGAACATTAGAACGATAAAGAGATTAGCATGGCCCCTGCGCAAGGATGCCTCGCAAAATCGTAGTGGCGTCTGGTTCGCCGAGTCGATAGCGCGTTGGTCTCAGAATCCGGAGGTCCCAGGTTCGAGTCCACGTAGCAACTCGCCAGACGTCGACCTAAGCTGTTTTTTTGGCCAGAAGGGAAGCGGGCTAAAACAGCCCTAACAGCCTCCCCGACGTCTCTGAGGTAATGCTCGAAAGGACGGATTTCAGTGCTCGGAAAATTAATTAATTAAATTTAAACTAAAAAGTCTAACAAATTAATTAACATATTATGTATATACAAAAAACAAAATCAAATGTATTAAACTTAATTAAAATTTTTTTATTCCAATTTAATAAAATTTATTAATTTTTTAAAAACTGCAAAAACCCAATAGACTTATTTGCAAAAAAATTATTTATATTAATTTTCTATAAATTATTAAATTAAAACTTTTAAATAAATTTTATTATTTAAATTATATAAAAATTTATAAAAATAAAGATAATTTTATCACAATTAAATTTACAATTTAATTTAAATTTTATTCGGGTTGAGCGCAAATTTGAAAAGAAAAACGCGAGCCATAAGGCGCACACACTTCTCAGCACCCATCCTCCAGATACTGGCAGCGAGTTTTGCGAGTATGATTTCTTGTTCTAAAGAACTGGAAGGGACTGCGGAGGACGCTATCTAGCCTGTTCGATTGGAACCTTCCGGCTCTGGGAATCGAACTAGCGTCTCCAGGATATGCGAGGCGGGCTTGATTCCTCTCGTCCACAGAGCGACTCAGCGCAGTTGACTGAAAAGTACTTTTATTTTTCCTTTACGTTTTCTGAAAACTACTTTTCAATTACATATCCAACATTAGTTATGTAACCGATTTCTTTATTCCCTGAGCTGTGTTTCCCAGATGAATGTCTATCGTTCGTTTCATCCAAAACTATGCCTCAAGTGAACTCTCACCCTCTTGGTACTGACGAATGAGTTAATACCTAATGTCAGTATTATTAACTTTATATTTTCTTAATTTGTTTCAGGTAAGTTGACTTTGATATTTCAAGAACTATTGAAGGTGAGCTGCGATTGTTACCGGTATGTGAATCCAATCCTATCGCAAAGCATTAATCCATGAGAGAAGCTGATTTCCATGGAGCTAAGTATTTTTGTACTGTTGTTCTCGAATCAGCTTTGATGTTTTCTCAAAGCATCGAAAAAGATGTAGGTACGCTTGAAAAATATGCGGTGCAGAGATCAGTCGATCAGTTGAATTTTTCAGGTGTAAGATAGTAGATATATAGAATATTATAAAAATTTAATCTGTACATATTTATTTTGGAGCGTTACTGCTATTTGCTCCATCCTTATGTATCCTATTAAGCGATTTCATACTACATAGAGGGTACTTTTTTGAAAGAATCGAGCGCCCTTCTTGGAACATTATTTCCCTCACCTGAATCCCGTTTCAAGTCAGTGGAATAATTACTTCGAAGAATGAAATACCTACAATCTCAAAATAAACACCATTATTTAGTCGTTACTCCCTTTATTAGAACTTCAATGGGTTAGCTCTCCAAAATTTCCTTTAAAATTTAATCAACATCAAATCTCTGTGTAATTTAGTTGAAAATCCCATGTACTGACTCCAGAACCCTGTTTGGTGGAGACCACACGTGTCGGATACAAAAATTGCCTTCAAAAATACATTCAGTAATTTCCAGAATCTATAAATTGATTGCATTTCTACTATAGTTACACCTTCGCCATAAGCCCCTGTAGTTGTGAAAAGTGAGAAACTTATTGACGTTTTTAGGCCCACATAGTGATGGCCAGATTTCCGCGGATGAGTCGTAATTCGAACTGTCCTAAAATGTTATAGTCAAAGTGTCTACCAGTCATGAACGTCATGAAAAGTCATTAATTCTACATCGATTTGCTTTTTCTCAGAATTCATTAATTCTCTCCGAATTCTTTTGAAAGAAGAGAAAAAATTAGAAAAAATAGAGCACATGCAGCCTGTTATTTATCTGCGAAAAATAATTCGTGACAAGTGACAATGGGGGAGCCAGAAACTAAATTGGTTAAAACCCAATAGATCGAATCCAGAACTTATCTTCAAAATCAAATTCAGTAATCTCGAAACCCTGTATAATGTAGACTATTTCATCTTTATCACCTTCAACTCATTTTTTGAAACTACTCTTGATCTGCAGCTGGATGCTCCAAAAAGGGCGGCCCTATTTTCTCTCGAAAAGTTGCATTTTTAAGGGCTTAATTTCTGTTCTAGTTGGCGTAAAAACAGCCCAGCCGAAAATTTGTTGGAATCGAAAAGTATTTAGGGGTCGCGCACCGGGATGAAGTTTAACATAGGATCTTCCTATAAAAAGTTCCAATTTTGCTTTAGAAAATCCTAAAACTCAACTTTGACATTAGCTCGACAAAAGAAAAAAAAAAAAAAAAAGTTGTTAAGTACTAAGTAAATTCTTAGCTGCATTTTATTAAAGAAAGAAAATTACAAGTTAATGTCCCCATTCTTAAATTTTGGTCAAAGGTGAACTTTCATCATTATACTCGATGGTGACAACCTAAAAAAGTATAAAAATCGGTTTTCATAATTTCATGACGCGCTAAATTCAGTTTTGAAGTTACCTTTTGCGGACTCCAATCCAAAAGAGTCCACAATGGGGCAGAACCTGAAATCTACCGCGAGATACGTCAACTGTATCAAAATTAGGGTTTGTGGAGGCAGGGATTTTATTTTTCGGGTTGTTTTGGTCCCATTTCCTATCCATATTGGTCTGCACGGTAGAAGGTAATAATTTACGTTTTAGCTCCAATTGATCAATAATAATTGGGGTTGTTAGTGGGGGTTGGGGTCGAAAAAATCTGAAAAATGAAATCTCCGATTCAGGAAACCTGAATTTTTGACATGTTTGACGCCAACATGTGTCAATTCTAATATTTCACATTTTAACCCCTTTGGATCAAAAAGAATGGGGTTGGGGCCAAGACAATCTAGAAAATTACATCCCTGATGATAAAACCCTAATGTTGATACCTATATTTTTAATGTGTCTAATGGCACTTTTCAGGTTTTGCTCCCTCGTAGATCGTTTCGGTTTGAGGCGAGCAATATATACACATTCTGATGTCCTAGCCATGAACTGTAATAATGGTAGTTCACGTTACACAAAAATTCAGGATGGGAGCATTGACCTTGAAAATCATTTCTTCAGAAAAATGCGGGTACTTACTCAATTATTAGTACAATATTGAGCGGTGCTCATTAAAATTGAAAAAGAGAATCCATCAAGTAGATATAAATGGCTGGAATTCTAATAATCTCAGCGATCCGGATCACCCCCATTCTACATTTTGTTCGATTTTTCAAATCAAGTCAGTTTTGAACATCATGGGTCCGAAATTTGACGATCAGAAATCTGATACTATATTTGTAATCAGTGGCTCAAATTACCCGTATTTCGGTACTCCGTTTGATTCCTTCTTTCCATTTGAAATTCCAAAGTTGATGATAAGTGTGGCTCATGTGTCACAATGACACGCACGTTTGTGTGTTGAAATGATTTATTATATTCATTCTAAAATATTTTGGCTGGGCTGCGTGTGCCATTTTAAGAAACGAAATTACGCAGTATGATTCGGAATTTAGAAACCTTAGGAAGGTGCTAGAGTCGTTGTTTGTCTTTGCGAAAGAAGCGTGAAGATTCACAGGATTACAGGCACTTCAGTTAGGCCATATAAAAACAAAAACAAAAAATAATCTTCAAATTCAAAGAGGAAATTCAAATAATTCAGTTTTTGATGAGTTGCAATGACACTCATTCATTTTTGAGTATTTTCTCTGCCTATGTGGGTCCTTTAAACATTCAATATAAATCAGCTAGTAGAAATATTTCAAATTCTATTTTTCTCAAGTTGTGTGTTGATTCAACACTCATGATGAAATTAAGATTTTTTCCATAGTAGGGACGAAACTGGGGGAGGGGGAATCAGTGTGCCCCTAAGCCTCCGCCGGAGTTGGTAAATTGTAGTAGATGGATCAAACGTTGGGATAATTGAGCAAGTCAAAAGAGATTTCGAGTTTTTTTTTTTTTTTTTTAGTCAGTACACAAAGATTTGATACTTGGGAATTTTGAGTTGAGTCAGCTAGAAATTTAACCCTCCCTCCCCCCAACGAAAAATTCTTCGCTACGTTTACGATCCATAGTACTGGTTTTGGAAAACCAAACTCACTCCCATACAAGATGGACTTAAGGCAAAGTGCCAAATCTTGATCGGTTTTGTGTATAGGTCCGCTGGGATGGTCTGTGGTAGTTGGGGGGTAAATTTCAAACCAGCATACAAAAATTTTATCCTCAAACTATCTTTTAAGGGGGTTGTGATTGAAAAATCACCCCTCCCCTCCTCATCTGGGTTTGATAAACTTCCAAAAAACAAGATTTGGCACTAGGTGTCATATGTTGGTCACCCCTTCGATTCAAATTTCCCCAAAATGTATAAAAACTAGGAGGCAAATAAGACATGAAAGTGCGAAGCGGAACCCGCTAACTAAACAACTTAATGAAATATGAGCATTTCAATTTTCAAAAATAAAAAAAAGCCAAATCTTGATCGATCAAGATTTGGCACCTGCAAAAATTGACCAACATTTGGCACCAAAAATTTTGACGTAAATTTTCACGTTTTTGAACACAATTTACTTACAGACACTTAGTAAATACGTAAGTTACACATGAAAAACTTCCACAGTTTCTTCAATATATTGATCAGTACAGTCCTAAAATCAAATTTCAAATTGAAAAAAATTTGGTGCCAAATGTTGGTCAAAAAAGTGAGGTGCCAAATTAATGTTGGTCACTCCAAAAATCTAAAAATTCATTTGTTTAAAATTTTCATGAAAATCATTTCTACTTGATTATAAAAGGTGTTTCCACTTCGTCCGAATCGATTTATGTGCGATAACATTCCAGTAATTCAAATTTTTTGGACAGAATTTTGCTTACTCTCAAAGTTAGTTCGTATGATGAAAAAAAAAAATCAAATTTGTCAAAATATGAAGAAAATTCATTATTGTAGTATGTTAGCATCATATTAAACCAAAAATGTATCCAAAGTGATCATAAAATCACTTACTATCTCGATTTTTCGAAATCGACTACTTTTTCTCATAGGAAATTTTCACGTTTTTGGAACAACAATTTTCAATCACTGATAAAAAGCACCCAAGACACTTTATTTCATCGGCCAAGTGGTTTAAATTGACGAAGAAGATCTGTTCTACAAGTTGAGATAGGTGGCAGCACCAACAGACAATTCAGTGTGACGTCACAGCGTAACGAAAAAGTGACCAAGATTTGGTACCCCGAACAAGATTTGGCACTTTGCCTTACCCATTTCCACATGTATTCTCATTTTCGAGGTTCCTCGTAAATTTAGCACGCACTGGGAAAAATGTAAATGTGTCAAAAAGATACACAGGGAAAATTTTGAGCAACGTGTCATTTCGACAAACATGCCTCTGTAGAGGTTAATGCTTCCATGCAATGCTGTTTTAAAAGTGATCCATTTGAGTCGTTACGTCTGTACAGTGCTATATGGTACCTGCGTGGGTTGACATTTTTTTAGCAGGTCAGGAAGGAAAAAATTAGCATCGAAATTAGTTTAGTGGTCTATAAAACTTCCCACATTCGGTTTCGGATCCAGGACCTGATACAGTGACCTAATAATGTTGGGATTCGCTTCGTAAAAGTTGGAAATGTGCCTGACAAGAACATAAGACAACTAAAGCTCGCGTATGTCTGATGTCGCATTTGTCGTCTAGATTTCTTTCATTTTCTTCTTCTGTCTTTCCTCAGAAATTGCGTGAACGTATACGGTAGCGTTAAAGGTGAAATCAAACACGAGCGGTACTTTCTTTCCAGAAACGATTAAATCGGCCCCACAACGCGTCCAAATCTCTCGCAAAACGGATTGTGACACTTGGGCTTTTCTTTATACTTACGAGACTCAGTTATCCGCGTAATACACACAACCGCGATATTAAAACGCCAACTTTGTTTACTTTTGGTTTATTAACAACGACGAGCGATGCGACCCGACGAGCATTTTCTATCCTTTTGTGTATTTCCTTTCGTTATACGTGCCGCCTTTTCTTTCTTTTCCGTTTCTTTTATTTCGTCTCTCCGTCTCCGTTCTCGCTCCTTCGAAATAATTAACCTATTCTCTTGAAACGCGAGAATGCGTCCACACGCATGGACGAGCATATTTTTATTTTTCAAAATACGCGCCCAAAAGCTAATCGAGGTTTTTAGGTCAACTTTTCTGTGTCTTTTAGAAGTCTTTTTATTCTGAAGACGCCAATCTCCAAGAAAATTAGATTTCTAGTAAATCCACCTAAAAGTCGAAGAAAACAACACATTTCATTCATTATTTTTTGTATTAGATTACTAGTAACAGTGTTGGGACCTCTTCGCAATTGTCATCATCGCTCTAGTGTTGCATTTAAACTCCAGAAAATGGGCGAATAGAATCGCTGATTGGTTAAGTTGCGCCAAAACGGTGGGGTTTTTGATGAAAAGGTATTGAACTAACTATTGAAATAGGGGAAAAGAGATGCACGACAAATACGTAACGACGAAACAGTTATGAAGAACGGCGAGTTTGCTCAAAGTGAACAACAATAAAGTACGCATGACTTTCAAAACGCGCTTAGTCTAAAACAGAAGTTTGGGAAATTAAAAAAAAAATACAACTAAGGTCCTATTTACTATCATAGTCGTATCAATGCTTTGAACACCTATAACTCGCCTCCTAATAGCGATGGAAATTTGCGGCGAACGCTGGAATGTGTATTTTCTTTTTCTCCACCAGATAGTGCCAAAATCTCAATTTCGGTAATTCTGGACTAAGCGCGTTTTGGAAGTCAGGTCCTCAACTGTCAAACGACGCCTAATTAGGTGAGAACGGTAATCATGTGCTAGATCGAACGGTGATGATAATTTTCATTGAACGCTGTATCTGTATACACGGCTGAATAAGTACGCAACCAGGGGGGGGGGGCGTCTAGCGGGCTATCGCTTCCCAAAAAAATCGAAATCTTTTCAAAATTAATCTATGAATTTAGGCAGATACCAAATCAGGTAGGTACCGTAAACCGGGGTGAATTTGCCGAAAATCTTAGGGTTTTCAAACTTTAAACAGTTGTAGCGCGTGATCTATTGGAGATAGAGGAAACCTAAAAATTGTTCCGGATTGGTTAAAGCTTTGGGAATGAGATTAGTTAGAGGAATCATCTCTTTCCTTCCCTCCTCCTAGAAAGGCTTCAAGATAAATCGGTAAAGTTATCTGCGCATGGGGTCACATTGCCAGTTCATAAGAAATGTATAGAAAATGAGTGAAAATGTTCAAATTTTATTCGGAAAAGCCATAAAAACGAAAGAGAAATTGCAGTATAGGTCAATTTACGTCTTTGGGGAAGATAAATATTCCTCGGGATTCAACGGGCTCAAGTAAGCCACGTAATGCTTGTGATTGCAGGCTGAAAAAAGCTTAAACCTGTACATCCTTTTTTTTTTTTTTTTCATTTGTGCGTGAGGTGGCGCTGTATGCGTCGAGTGCTCAGACTTTGTAGTCCATTGCACTATTCCTCTAGTTGCTGTTACGGATCAGCTCAGTAGCCTCACTTTTATAGCCAAAGTGAGAATTTTACTGAGCTCTATCCCTTTGACTTCAGTGGGTGCTGGATACTCTAGTCCGGCTGTAGGTGAGTTGCTGCCCGAGTACTCTGTCAGTAAAAATGAGACAGATTAATTCCAGCCCGAACTATTTTTGATGACGAATGAATTCCGACCCGATGATATCAGTATCGATGTCGGTGAGATGCGGTCTATCAGTATTTTTCCCGTAGCAGTTGAGTGTGCAAGGTGTAGGAAAGTTGAAATAGTCTCCTATTAATTTTCGATTTTATCGAATTACACTTTACTGAGTTACAATAAGGAATTCATAACAAGTGAAAAATCGAAGTGGCTTATTTTGTATGAA
This sequence comes from Acanthococcus lagerstroemiae, assembly GCA_031841125.1. NCBI lineage: Eukaryota > Metazoa > Arthropoda > Insecta > Hemiptera > Eriococcidae > Acanthococcus > Acanthococcus lagerstroemiae. The sequence continues at coordinate 31,810,940 of CM063108.1, read as the reverse complement.
AATTACAGGATGTCGATTTCACTTAGGCCAAATTTGGTGGCGGAAAATTCAACAAATAGGTCTCACTCGAGCTTACAAGGCACAACCAAATACACCAGAATGTTATTTTTTGAAAAACTTCTTCGGCCTACCTTTTTTAAAACCTGTCGATGTCTTGGACTGTTTCACTGAAGACTTTATGCGGCTATTCCCGGCAGATGACGATAAGATTTTGCAGTTCACTAACTATATTTTTGAAACAAATATTTCTCCTGACGCAACATTTCCTCCCTCTGTTTGGGCAGACTACTCCGCTAACTGCAATCGAACCACCATTCTAAATTGAACAGCCCCTTCTACAAAGCCCATCCTAATATTTATCATTTAATGGACGTACTTCTTGATGTACAGTGTGACACGTATGTTAAGTGCAGAAGTAATGTATGCAGAAGCAGGAAGAAAATTTCCGAAAAAGAATCATTCATACGTGAGAAAATGAAACGAGGAGTCGCTAGATAGGGGGACGCAATTCGTACGTGACGTTGGGCCGCAATTCACTCGTTTGGGGAAAAATACTGGGCCACAATTCATACCAATTTTCACTGATAGGCCGCAACTCACCGACACCGTCTAGTCCCGGTGCCTCGCGTCTTGTCCCGACTATTGCTGGGCATTGATATATGATATGGATCGAGGTTTCTTCCTCTTCTCCACGGTACCTACAGGGACCGAGTAGTCCGACCATGAGCCTTGCATATTTCCTGTCAAGCCCTAATAGGAACTTGGCATACTTACTGGGGGCGTCCCCTATCAGTGTTTTGCTGACTTTCATGCCACTGACCAACCGCCAGTGCATTTCCGTCTGCTTACTTATCCAAGCCTTTACTTTGGATTTTATGACGCTATATGCTACAGGAAGACATGGCCTGGGTGTTGTCAGTTCCTTTTCAATGTCTTCCATCGCTATCCTGCCAGCGATCATGTTCCGTCCTATGTCGCAGTGTCCCGGTGTTCATAGTATGGTGATACGGTTTCTCCTGAGCAGGGGTGTATAATTTGTTAACACACTCCACCACCAGCAAGGATGTAGTTTGGTGTGAGGATAGTGCCTCAATAGCCGATTGACTGTTGGTACAGTTATAGATCTGCTTATTAACAAGGCCCTTCTGCTGGCTTTTATCAATGGCCCCCGTGATCGCTATTACCTCTGTTTGGAGCATAGTGACGCCCTCGTCCAGTGCCATTGAATAGTTGTCAGCACCTTTTGCATTCGTGATTCCGATTCCTATACTTTGGTTATTCGTAGAGGCATCTGCAAACTTCACATTCTCCTCTTTTTCTAGAATGCTTGGCCACCTCTTTTCCCAAGCTTCCCGTATGGGGTTTCAGCGCATGGTACGGCTTGTCAAAGAATTGTTCCATCGCGATTCTATCCTTTGGCATCCCAAAGCATTTGTCCATCGTCCCCGCCATCTCTCATATCCTCCTGTGGTCTGTTTTTTGGGCCTGAAGGTTTGGTTGGCTCAGACGATAAGCCCCTATTATCGCAGCTGCTTCTATAGCAGTGTGAAGTGGTGGCAAGTGTAGGAGCCTTTCCAGTGCCTTAGTCGGCGCCGTTCTCATCGCCTTCGTTGGCATCACACACGCTAGCCTTTGCAGGTGGTCTAGTTCCTCTCTGACTTTGTCTAGGTGGACTCGGCCCCACCACACATGTGATTCTAGAACGTATTACACCGGTATATATCCAGTGCATCATTTAGGGAGAGAGTCCCTAGGCCCTGCCGACAAAAATGCAGCAAGCCCAAGGAGCCTCAATCCCTTTTCTTGTTTTATCTGAGACAGAGAATTTTTCATCACGATATACTCCTAAGCACTTCACCTTTCCTGTGAGTGCTAACGGTCTTCCCTTATATTGCACCTTGATCTATTCCTTGCTTTTCCTTTTGTGGGTGAAAAGAGTGACCTCAGTTTTGTCTAGGTTTCCTATACATCATACATCCTTAGAAAGCTGAGAGTTCAGACTTTGAAATGACACCACAATAATTTTTCCGCGAGTGCCTGGTTGGATTCCACAGACCTTATTTAATGTCAGGTTACTATTTCGGAACTTTTTCTGTGCTTAAGAAACAGCCTACCTTTGCCACCTAATTTGGCCTATGATACGTCTCACACTGATTTTTGAAGTGTTGGATTTACGTCCCGTCATCGACCTTCGCCCTTAGAAGTGTTAAGAGCACATTTGTATTCGTCACAGAGTCAGTCATATGGTCTAAAATGAAAATCGGCAAAGTCATCTCCCATCGGCAAAGTGCCCCCGGCTTACGGTACCAAATCGAGTTTTCACCTCTGTCCAAGTTTTTTTTTTTTTTTTTTTCTCAGTTCTAGCCCCCCCCGGAAAAATTTCTGGTTGCGTCCCTACGGCTGAACATGCTCGAACCCGGTGATAAGGTGTAAGACGGTGTGTTCTAGCAGTATTTCCAATCAGGCTCTAATTAGACAGTAAGTTTTGTACTCAGATTACCCGTATGTCATGATTAATTTTACTTATATTTTCAGACTGAGCACTTTTATTTTTAATTGTCATGCCGCTATTTTTCTGCCGTTCAAAATTTTATTTCACCGTGCCCTTCTTTTTTTAACCGCGGATTATATTTATTCGCCGTTATTTTCTCATTTTATGCTGGGCGGGAAAATGCATACCTTGGAATAGTAGGGGAGAGAAGGGATGTTTCGGACAGTTATCTGATTTTTCAATAATATTTCGCTTAAATTACAAGTGTCCAAGAATAAAAATATTTCAAGAGATAGTGTTTGATCACTTGAATGATGAAAGAAGCCAAAATAGAACGTTCAAAACATGATTCAAAATTAATTTATGACATTTCCTTTAATGGAAAATGAATTTTAATTGAGATAGGTGCCATTTGCTTAGTTATATGCCGTATCTTATGTGTATAATTACTAAGGTAAATAGACATATCTCATTTTCTACTCCAAGGAAAATGAATCAATTACAGGTAGGTGCGCAACACGGTTTATGAAAAACGACTTTACTAAAAAATCATTCAGATTTAAGATACGTCTTTTTGGCCTTTTATTTATTTATTTCCGCATATATAGTGTGCATACAATTCTCTTTACCGAAAGAAGTTTGGTGTGTCCTCGTTAACTGAGGCCACTTCCCTCCATCTCTTCTCCTGTTGCGCACACCGCCCATTTTAGGGCAAATGCCTCCACCTTATTCCTCCATATTTCCCTGTCAGCGGTATGCCTTATCCACTTATGGCCCCAATTTTGGTTATTTCGTCCTTTCACCGGGTGAGGGGTCGTCCCCTTCTCGTTTTCCTATCATACGGGATCCATCCCTCCACCCTTTTTTACCATCTTTCTTCCCCCTGTCGCCAAATGTGACCCGCGTATTTCCACTTGCTTTTCTTTACGTCCTATATTTTTGTTTTTGCCCTAATTTTTGTATTTTGAATTTTGTGTGCAAGTCTGATATTGAGCATCTTTCTTTCCATCGCTCTTTGGGACACCCTTAGTCTTTCTATATTTGATTTTGTAAGGGCCCTCGTCTGGGCTCCGTAGGTCAAAGAGGATAGAATGCAGCTTCTCCATACTTCTGTTTTGGTCTGGATATGCAGTCTCCGTTTAAAGATATCCTTCAACTTCCAATAGTTGTTCCACAACTTCTCATTCTGTATGACAATTCTCTTTCTCTTCCTTTGTTAAATTAAATTGTCTGCCCAAGGGAGACTATTTCTCTTACCCATTCGACTTCCTTTCCTGTGATTAACACCGGTTCTTTCCTCGCATTCGGCAAGATTTTTGTTTTGCTCATGTTTATTTTTAACCCGGCTTGTCTACACACCTGAATGAATGCTTAGGGACATTCTGCCAAATCTTCCAGGTCTTCGAAGATCAATACCACGTCCGCGAATCTTAGGTCGTTTAAGTATTCGCCATCGATTTTCAAGTCCTTCTTCTCCCAATCTAATTTTCTCATAGCGCTCTCTAATACACAGTTGAATAAGTTTGGTGATAGGGGTTTCCCTTGCTTGACTAATCCTCGGCTTATTTTGAAGTTTTCCCCTTTCACATCAGTCTTGAAGTAAGCTATAGCATCTTTGTACGTATTTTTTAGAATATTAATTACCTTTTGGCTCACCCCCTGTTCCTGGAGTGCTTTCCATAAGTACGTGTGACTGATCGAATCGAACGCTTTCTCGAAGTCTATAAAAAGTAAGTCCATTTTGAAGTTGTACTCCAAGGTTTCTTCGATAATTTGGTCGATTATAAAAAGCTGATCAACTGTGGAGTGATTCTTTCTAAACCCCGCTTTTTCCCTGGCCTATTGGAAATCCAGATTCGAGCAGAGCCTATCCTTCATTATTTTCATAAACAGTTTCCCTATGCTGGAAGTGGGACTAATAGGTCTATAGTTTTTGATAACAGGTAGATGTGCAAAACGGTTTATGAAAAACTACTTTACTGAAAAATCATTCAGATTTAAGATCGTCTTTTTGGCTTAGTGGAGCAATATTCCCGGAAATTTGTACTTTTTTGGAGTTTTTCATTTCACAACCTTATGGGTGACAGTATAACTAACATTGTAGCCAAGAATCGTTTTTCTATCTCATACCCTGGTTTCCTCAAAACGTTTAATGTGTTTCCTGCAAATTTTGATTTTTGGGAGCCTCTTAGTTTGGCATATGGCTTCTCAAATACTTTTTTAACTCCTGTGAGTTCAAGTTAAAAATATAATTTTCGACACTTGGGAATCGGGTTAAAATTAGCCAATACTTACAAACTTGGCACACGTTGTTTTCACCTGGTGAAAATTAGTTCTAGTGGATGTCGCGAAAAAATCGGACTCGGCCAAAATAAAGGCTATCCTATTCTGCAGTTTGTTACTGCGGTGGTGTGCACGAGTTAGTGATGACAACTATCATGGAGAAAGCAAATCTACGATGATGTTTGTGGTATGTCCGTTGCCTTCCACTCGCAAATCTTACTATCGAGTTCACGATGTACGGGCACGGCTTCACTACTCTTCTCTGTTACAATTTTTGAGACCTGGAAATCTGATGAACCCAATTATAGGATGTGCATTCAATTTTGAACCGTGTAATTCGCTCTGCGTCCCTTGTGAGCGGCCCTCACCCTATTGAAGTTTGCGACCGTACGACAAATCACTCGAAGTATATTTTCCGCGATTCGGCGCTATTACATTATCGCGCGCGAAATGCGAAGACGAGGGGATGGAATGGTCTTGTCGTAGTCGCCTGAGGGTGATGGATGAAGTTCGATGAAATTTATGTGGCTGGTCGTATTTTGCAGCGACGGCATCGTATGCTGTACGAGCGAGTGTACGTGGAAACTTTTGTCCACCGCTTTTGAATTCTCCTTTTCCTTCATTTTCGCGTGATGTGTACACCATTAAATGGAGGAAAATTGAAGTCGACTTTTAAACAGCTCTCGAAAGGACGGACGGACCGCAGTCCATCAACTCGTCGGGCACTATAACGCTCCAGCAAACCACCGAACCACCTCCCCCTCATTTTCCTGGCATTTTAACGAAAAATGTCCGTAGTTTTATTTTTATGGGTGACGGGGGGGGGGGGGCTGTGTACACAGAGAACCAGCCAGCGTTGAAAGTCGAAAAGGAGTTACGTAATATCGTGACAACGGACGACCGTGATTTCTTATTAAGTTCGTGCGTTATTAGCTTTCAACAATGGCTGTACGCCGTGCAGCTCTCAGCCTATTTGTGTGTGGAGCTTGAACAAGTATAATACACTCACTCGCTGACTCGCCCTTATTCTCTCTCTGTCTTCCTTGTATCTCGTGTTTCGAGTACGTGCGCACGTTTTCCCTCAAAATGAACGTTTCGCCGGAAAATCATTAGTTTGGGTTACGGATCATGTACAGAGCGCGCGAAAAGCCTGGCTTGTGTTTCGGTAATCGGCAGAGGACGAGTGGTGGCTAATGTCGAACCTGAGGATGATGCTTAAGGGAGGCGAAAAAGAATACATGTAAAGGAAATGCGAAATCATCTTCAGCGCAGGGTGTTCAATTAGGTGCGAGATTCTGCGATGACTCGGCCTGGGCTAAATGATTTGCGACTCAATCTGGACTAAATCAAATTCTGCAGACAATTATTTATGAGATTCTTTAGTTTTTACAACCTTCAGAATAATTAAAAAAATAGAGGTTGTAGAGCTCGTATTTAATTCGTCAGATCTATTTGCACTTCTATGTGTTTACCTGTTAGGCGCGGATATGCGGAGAGAGCAAAAGAGCACTTGCCTTCCTTTCTTACCAGAAAGAGAACTACGAATTTCGAATATTCCAGTAGTAGATAACTAGTGGAAAACCTCTTTGATTAGAATCATTCGATAAGGTAAGGTAGTCTAATATGGACCACTTTTTCTTTGCAGAGCTATAACTCGACCCCTATGATCTCTAAAATGTTGAAATTCGCACTGAACTGTAGCCCGACTATTCTAGTATCACCTCCTAAAAGGATTTTTCGGAAAAGTGAAAATTGGATTTTTCCCGAATTTTTTGTGGAAGGTACCATTCCGGGTAGGTCGAAATTTGGGTTCCTAATATGGACCACCTATAAAACTCTCAAAAAATGGCACAAGTGTACATCTGTTCAACGTGCCTGAACTCGTAATTTACTCGAAAACAATTTGTTCTTACTTAAATACTCGAATTACATTCTTTTCTACAATTTTGTGGTGGTTCATATTAGGCTACCTTACCTCATTTCTGCGTTATCACCGGTAGTCCATATTAGGAACTTCGTCCAAAAATTTACTTACCGTAAATAAGAAGAGGTTTCTTCCAAAAAGTGAATAGCTCGTCTGAAAGGTCTGTCTTTGAGCATTACCAACATAGCAATTCGCAAAGAAATTCCATCTTGAAAATTACGATATTTATAGTCAAAAATGTACGCACGTAAAAAAATAGTTGACCTCCTCAAAATCATTTTTTCGCGATATTAGTTTTCTTATGACTTCCAACTTGGAATTTTCAACATACATCGTACATAAGTATCGAGGAGAACCACTTATATTTTTTCCTGGCAGATCGCGCTGTAAACAGACGAGATATGATGGTGGTCCATATTAGGGACATGGTCCATATTAGGCTACCTTACTTAGTTTAATCATTTTTTACAATGCATGATCAGAAAGACGATGTTTACTTTAGTCTTTTGCAAGTGGAAAGTAGCACTTTTCATTGACGAATCAGATACAAGCATAACCTCAATGTAAAGTAAACGTGCCTCAATGTGAAAACATGAGTTACATCTTTACATGCAGGCACGTTTATCAACTGACACAACGGAGTGACACCAAGAATACCAACAGATGCCGAGAATGGCCGACTAATGCCGAGGATGTTATTACGACGTGGTCATGGCAGTTGTTGCTTCATGAATCATGATATTATTCGCTATCGGAACTGTAGATTTCCTCTTAGTTGAGAAAATGCATATACTGAATTTTGCAGCGTTGCTTTTTTGACAAAACAGAGCGGTTCATGTTTTCCCTTTCTGATCATGTATTGTAAAAAATATCTTACAAAACAAGAGCCAACATTGAGTTCACATGATTCGAGAATTGCTCACTCGCTACGCTTATTCGCAAACTTTCCCTCGCATGTAAACACTCACTTTCGACTCTTGGTGTGTAATATACTATTTAACTATTTATTCGGAATTTCACATGAAACATTTCCACTCGGCTAATTCTCGTTTTTAAGAATCCATAAAACAAAAAGTGATGTAACCTTTGTGGAATTCTTCGAACAGGATGAAAGATGTGAGTTTCTGGTTAGCCGAGTGAATAGCGCGCTAGTTTCGGATTTCTTTAGGTAGCGGGTTCGAGCCCACGTAGCAACTCGCTACATTTCGACCTAGGCCGGCTAAGACAGACGTAACAGCCTCTCCAACGTCTCTGAGGAAATGTTCGAAAGAGCGGATTCCAGAGCTCGGGTTGAGAGCGAAATCAGAGAAAGGATAAAAGATGTAGTTGCCACTTTGGACTTTTGTGTTCCCCCAATTTCAAGTGTGAGATGTGTATTTTGGGTGTCCTTAGTTAGACTTGGTGATAATAGAATCTATCTTTTCCGGTTGGCATACTCTTCTTCTTCAGGCCTCATGTCCGGTGCCGGACGTTGGCGGTCGTGGTTTCTGACGCGCGACTCTCCTGGGCAGGTTAGTCGGGGTAATTTGCTATTGCTTTCGCCACGGTTTTGGTGCGTTAGAGTTTTCCTGCTCTGTGCCGAAGAGTGTGCAGCCGCAGTTCGTTTACCAGCCACGTGTTTCACAACGTTGAGTAAACTGTCCCCGACGTGCGCACGCACAGTACCAATCTTTCTGATCTGATGGTAGCACGCCCTCCGATTATACTGTCTTGTAGTGTAATCTGGCGGGGATTACAGGACGTGCTATGTTTTTACCTCGATGGATACTGTAGTCGCTGGTGTTCGCTAGGATGTTAGTGGGAGGTATTCGAATATCACCAAGTTTTTCGGCGTTAGTGGCGCTCGAGCCCGAGGCGCAAATATTGCGAAGTGGGCACGTTACCATTTGACCGCACGGCGACTTTGGCATACCCTAGGTTCCAAATAAAAAAATGGGAAAACTGCCAAATTCGAGGAAATTTGTGATGGGTAAACTCGTACCTCAAGTTGGTTGAAGTTATCATGGGAATGAACATTAATTTTCGGAATTTGAGCTTCAATCCAAAGGGGAAGCCTTCCAGTGTGAGCCTAAAAATTTTTTTCTCTCTCAAATTGAAGTTTTCAGAATCACTGAATCCCTTCCTAGAATCTGTTTCCCCTTCCCCTTTTCCGAGCACAACAGGGGACTGATTTCGAATTATTTCAATTTTATTCTGATATTCACGTCATTTATGTCCGAATAAGGGTTTTTTGGGTCGCTATGTTCATTTTTGGAGTTCTCCCCTCCCCTTACACTTTGAGCTCCACAGCGAGCTAGTCTTCAATTATTTTCTTTGTGCTTGAATAACGGTGGTGTGGGTCCACTGAGTTTATTTTTGGCATTTTTCTTCCCTTCCCCGTGATTCTTCAAAGTCCACAGGAGGCTGATCTTCAATCTATTTGATGATGATGATAAGGTTATCAGCAGAGACCGGATTCCTCGGCATTTGTCACTTTTGTTCCTGAAGGGGCGGGAGCGTAATTTTTACATATGAGCACAAATCGAAGTGAATGGAGCCCAGGAAAAAAAATTTATTTCGCCAAAAAACACCGAAAATTAGAAAAACGCCGAAAATGAGAAAAATGCCGGAATATGCCGAAAATTGCAGATTTCGCTAATTTCATCACACTTAGTGAAAAATCAGCTTCTGAAATGTCCTGCCCGTGTTTCGAAGTACTCGGAGATCATGAAATGTGAATTACCTCCCGACGTTATTATCACGAGATGGGGCTCATGGGTAAGAGCTGCAGTATTTTTCGCCAACAGATTCCCAGCATTTTCCGAGCTCATTTCAGACCTTCCTGACGACTCGCAAGAGATGAGTAAAATAAAGGCGCTGATGACGGATATGAGTCAAAAACCTCTTAACCGATAAAAGGTTTAATTTAAAGGAAGAGAACATCGAGAAGTACCTCACCGTGCTGCATAACGACAAATTTGTCTAAAAATGCATTTTCCATTATCTATGACTATGAAATAGAATTTCATTACTTCTTTACTTTTTTGTGGCTTTTGAGGGGTTTTTGTAGGTTACTGCTGAATAATGCCGAAAATGAAGTTTTCAATGCCGATTTTTCACTTTTTCGTGCCGAGGAATCCGGTCTCTAGTTATCAGTCTTGTGACCGGTTTCATGCAGCTCTCAATTTATTTGAAAAAGCTACATTTCCAGGAAAGAGATACTGTTGTAGTTTTTCATTGCCTTCAACAGGGTTTATCTGTCGGAGTTTGCCTTTTCTCCTTGGTACTTTTGGTCACAGGAGTCCGACAAGATTGGCTGACTTTTTTGGGGGACGGACACTATAAAAATTGTTTCGGTCTTTTTTTTTTTTATATTTCAGAAATTGTGCGCTGTTAGAACATCTATAACGTAGGCCTTTCTCCATCCATTACTGAAAATCGCCCCTCTTTCTCAATGCTGCGGGAAATAGGAACTTTTCATCCATCTCCTCATTTCATTCTATTTTTATTTCTCAAATTTTTCTTAGGAACATTTTTCAACTTGACCGTCCGTAGCGTTTTCCATTTCTGTTCCTTATGTCAGCCGAAAGCTGCTTCAGATTCTAGATTTTTGTGAATATAGAGACTCTCTAGGACTTAGCAGGTTTTGTCGAAAATTCACGTAGACTTCTATACCTCTCACTGAGTCTCGTCAAGACTTGTTTAAGATTCCGTGCAAACCTCAAAAACTGGTTTAACATTCTTCCAGACTTGCATTCTAGTTTCAGACTTTCTCAGATTCTTAGATTTTTCCAGACTTGATTAATATTCTTTAGGAATACGTCAAACTTGTTCAAGTCTCTTCAAGATTATTTGAAATCGGTTTTAGAACTTACCTCATTTCTACAAATATCTCAGAAGCTAATACAGTAAGTTTGCTAAGGAACTATCTTCAAATCTAAGCATGCGTTCATTTTTGTAAATGACTAGTTGTGTGTTTTGTCGTATTGCCCAAAATGAATCTCGCTGGCTCGGAGGATTTTTCTATTTCATTGTTAGTATCTCATCGATTGAAATCCCCATGGGCACTGAGGCTGCTTCCACATCAACTAACTCAGTTGAACTTTTGGTAAACAACGAAAAGAATTATGTCAGCTGCTTGCCGTCCTCTATCGTCCCCATGAAAATTCCAGCTGAAGAAAAACACACTATCTCGAAAAGATTCTGTCCGGCATTGCTATTATCTATCTCTTTTCCACATTCCCTCCACACCCAGATCCATGCCTCGAAAACCCCCAGAGCAGTGTTTAAATAACTGCAGCCTAAAAATATTATCTACCTATTTTTTTATTTCCTTCACGCCTTCTTTTTTATTTTTTCAAAGTAATAGTCGACAGCTCATTTCTTATTATTGCTCGTTCCATTCCAGCTTTTTTTTTTAGCTCGCCTTTTTTCCTGTTCACTACATACTAGTCTAGTTTTTTCTAGCAATAAGTCGAGTGTATATTTTAATAGTGGCCTTACGCAGCTCTAACGGGAGTAAAAGCTGCTAAAGGCTGGCTCTCTGTTTTTATTATTCCCACCGCAGACACGAAACCCCATTTACCCCCAAAACGCTTCTAACGACAGCCAGTTCGCTAATGCGTTTTTATTTTATTTACTTTTTTCTCTCTTTTTCCTTTTTTTTTTCCCTAGATGTTTTTACTCTCTTCGCTTTCCGTTCGAGTTAATGTTATATTTCTGCTTTTATTGTGGAACGTCATCTGTTTTTCTAGGCATACGTTTAAAAGTAATTTGTTTACTGTCTTCGTGTCTCCTTTATCATCGTTCGCCGCTAATGCCAACATTTTCATCGTAATGGCGCGGAAGCTGAAACGGCGAAAAAATCCCTTTTATGCTTCGCCTCATACGGCCGCCTCTCGCTATCATGCTCAATTTTCAATAATCGTTCTCAGAAATGTACAGCCAATTTGACTTATCGAGGTTCACGCTCGGATTTTCTAATTTTCATTTATGACTACCTCGATATTGACACAGACCAGGGAAAATGGTGCCTAAATCTACGAAAATACCGCGTAACCGAAAGACAGGTAACAGACCGCAAAATGAATGCACAGTGCAGAAGACAAAATGCGTAAACGAAGTCATTGTCGAGTGTCAGTGTATTTAACTGTCTTATCTTCCTCTCATGACACGCTCTGTATGAACCGCTGAAAGTCTGTCAAGAGCTTTAAATTACTCGTCTGAAAGTTTTCCAGCACTTTTCGCTCGTTAGCCGCACTCCGCTAATGAATGTGAAGTCGTCAACGCTATAATGTCCTGATAAATTATTTCGGAGCGTTTTGCAACGCTGGATGCTTTTATATAAAGCCACCCTCTTGAGACTCTCCAAGAATTGTGCACGATTACGAACAGCTGATATCTATTTGGCCACCTCTGTTTTGAAAAATCTCCGATGCCAAAATATAGGTTCAAGAGTGTACATGTCAGATGAAATATGCTTGTCAGTTTATCTGAGAATGCGACGCACCCAAATGACCTATTTTTTTTTAATCTATTACTTTGACTCATGTCTTTGACCATTTCCCCTCTGGGTACTTTATAACTATTTATAACTTAAATTCATTATTTGTTATTAACGAACCGAAATATGCAGCAGATATTGGAGAGAAACCATTTTACATCTTGGGAATTGGGAATAATTGTGAATGCGAACAGGCAGGAGAGACTGGAGAAATTTCACTTCAATCAATGCTACTAACTTACTTTTTGTCGTACTCGTTACTGTGCTATAATTTTTTCGAGGTGTTTTGAACTACTGTCCTATCAAAACATATTCACGAACAGTTAATATCGAATAAAAATGATAAAATCCGATGGAAAAAGTGACTATGACTAAAAATAACCCCCCACCCCACCCCCAACAAAAAAAGAAGAAGGAAGTGTGACCAAATTTTACCAGTGGATTAAAACTGACCAAACCCAATCTACACAAACCTTATCAGATATCATGGAATATACCTAAAGCGACGCTGCAAGTTCAAGGATTAACTTCGTATTGTTATGAAGAAGAAAAAAAGTGAATAATGGCCGTACGATTCACTGAAAAGTTGACAAATTGCACCAAAATTTAAGAAAAATGGCAAAACAACCAAATTCGACTACATGTAACTAAGTCACTTTAAATTTGGCCGGAAATATGAGAAACAACGTGAACCACACATGGTCGATTATCAGATTCAAAAATACGAAAACGAAAAGGACTTTTTCAGGGAAACAATTTCGAGTGTGAAAGGCACGATGATAATTTTCACTTCCTAATTTCATAAACATGAAAAAGGAATGTTTTTTGTATTTGAATTTGTAAAATAAAATCTTTCAGAGGGGGGGGGGGGCAAACATCAGCTCAAAAGGAGACACTGTTCCTGATTGCCTCAACGTTGCTGGCCTGAGGTGGCCAATCGTTTATTTCCCAAAACTACTATGAACCAAAATATAAATTTGCGAAAAATCGCGAAAAATTGATCGTTTCTTTAGCAGGTCTTAATGCTTTTTTTTAAATTTATTTATTTATCTATTTATTGTGTATTTTAAATACTTACAGATCGTTTTGACGCAAAATAGATAGGGGAGACCGGGGTAAGTTGTCCGCGGTGTAGGTTGTCTCAACCCGTGTAAAAGGTGCTTTTTCAAATCTAATGACGTCTGAGGACTCCGTAATGTACCAACGCTTTAACCATACCTGGTAAACCTTGCGATTACGAAACCGAGCTGATTTATTGTGGTCTGATTTTCTGAAAACAAAAAATTTAGCTAAAAGTAAACAAGAAGTTCACTCTCATGATTGTAATATTTTGGACTGGCAAAAATCAAATACTGTGAGGTAAGTAGAATTTCTTCAGCTATCTTTGGGTGTATTAGAACCTAAAATTACATTTATCCCCCCCCCCCGAAAATTGAACTTCCTAAACCCCTTCAATCCGGGGAAAGTTATCCCGTTACAAAAATTATCAATTAATGCGAATTTTGTTACATGTTTAAAGAAAATGATACGAAAATACGTTCGTAAGACATTTCAGCACATTTTTATCACAAGACTTACCTCGTGGTGTATAACAACTTACCCAGGTATGGGGCAAGTTTCGTCACAAAAAAAATTAGCCGTGCTTAAGAATATTTGGGGCCAACCGTATGAAATTATTTTTTTTATACTCCATATTGTAGCCAAGGGTTGTAGGTACAATTTAGGCCTAATTTGAAGCTTTTCGGCCCAGTAGTATCTGCACACTTTTAGCAAGAGATAATTTACCCCATCATGTATGAGAACTTACCCGGGTATGTGGCAAGTTGTCACAAAGAAATTAGCCTCTTTTAAAAATATTTGGGGCCAACCGTATGAAAGATTTTTTTTATACGTAATTTTGTATCCAAGGCTTATAGCTTCAATTTAAGCCTAATCTAAAGTTTTTCGGTCCAATAGTTTTTTCAGAATTCTGAAGTTTCTAAAAATTGTGATAACTAACCCCGGTACCATAATGAATCGATGGAGAAAGCCATTTTTCAAAAAATGGCGCTTAACAGTTTTTGGAAATAGACAATTATTTAGCGAAGAGAACTAAATAAAACCCCAATCAAAAATGACTAAAACTATTACCAACGAATTAACAAATGGAGTGAAGAGGATCAAAAATAACTTGAACAAACGCATAATAATCAGTAACGACTATGACTAAATTTGACTAAAATTTATCAAAAATTATATGAAAACCAAAATTAGTCCAAATGTGACGAAATTACCAACAGGTTTAACCGTTTCCTCCGTTTAATCCGCATAAGAAATCGGGTTTTATAGTACTGAATAGAGAAAAGAGAATATAGAATCCTAGACCATTATAAAAATTCAATAAATCAAATTCCAAAGGGAGTAATTTGCAAGAAATATTTAAAAAATGAAAATTTCAGCTAATAAATTTTAATATTTAATTTTTATCGGGTAAATATTTAAGTCTGAGTTTTTATTTTCAGACCACATTTCTTTGAACCAAAAATGATCAAAACGATCGAAATCGACCAATTTTGACGAAAATGGATCAAATTTGTCGTCTATAAACCAAACACACGTGACCAATAACGATCAAAAATGAATAAATTCGACCGAACGTTACTAAAATTGATATAAAATGACCGGATCTATTCAAACATGATTACTAATCAAAAAGGACTGAATTCGAACATGAACAGCAAAAATTGACTAAAACCATTAAATACAATCCATATTGGCAGAAAAAAACTGAATTGTTCTATAAATGACCTAATGTAATCTAAATTATAACGATAGACGACAAAACACGTAGTTTAATACAAATTGTAATAAATATTGAGTGCCTCAGCAAATTTTATTGATATGAACCGAACGACTAGAAAAGCAACCAAAGTTAGTGCAGGGTGATCAAGGGTGACCACATTTGACTAAATTTGATTAGAATTAACCAAACAGACCTGGAAAAATCTGTCACGATCAAAAATGAAAAACAAAAAACGACTAGAACGAGTAAATCTAAAAATCTGACGTGAAATAAATTCGAAACGATAAAAACCAACTTAATTTAACTGGAATTTACTTTTTCAACGAGGAACAAGAGAAGCAGATACAGCTGGATTAGGACCAGTCATTGAAAAGCACTTCCACCCCCCTTGACAGTAAATTTTTGTAGTGATTTTTTTCGGAGAAACCGGCCTAATTTTCCTCTTTTTTTTCCTTTTGCTTTTTGCTGTCCTATTTTCTTTTCTCTTTGTTGTACCTAATTTTTCGAAGTGTACTTTCTCCGTCAAACGGCCCGAAATCCGGCCTCTTTAACCTTTCGTGTAAATTTGACTCTGCGTCCAAGGGTAAAGTGTGTCAGCCATTGAAAAATTTCATAAAAATATATGCACTATTCGCTATTTCTCGGACAGTTTTGAATGTATACTGCATATATACAGCCTAAATCCTACGAGAACTGTTCTGCTTTCGAGAACCGAAGGCCTCGATAACTGATTCGTGATAAGCTGGTGACATGTATGTTTGGTAGAGGTAGAGATATGGGAGAAAACACCTTCGAGACAGCAAAATTTTATTTCCTCTGCGTGCCGAATGTACAAACATATGTCTTCATCGTTCTCAGATTCTATTCTGATGGTGCTAAATGACGAGCAGCCTGTTTTTCTCTCTATTTATCTGGTTCTGAAATGTGATTTGAGGATATTTCACTTTACGTGAAAAGGTTATATCGAGCTGAAAGATGTTATTCGTGTGTCTGTAATTCGGAGCTGACTCGGATCGACTCATAATGCTGCATGCGAAAAATCATTTTATTGCGCCATCTCGTATCGTCGGCTCGGCTGGCTGAATTCGAGAATGTCGCTGAACGGTGACGAAACCCGCTTTAATTTCAGTTTAACGTCGAATTCTCCATCTTTCTCTGTCTCTGTCTCTGTCTGTCTCTCTCTCTTTCAGGTCTCAACCCTTGTTGAATGAGAGGTCTTAACGGGTTGTCAGAAGCAGCTTATTACCAACAAAATAATAGAGTTTACATAAAACCGAGTCCGAAATTTTCGATGCTCTCGAAAAGTGAGATGCGCGCGCTTTAGAATATTGACAATTTTACGAAAAGGAAAATCAAATTTTCGTGCAGTGAGGTTTTTTTTTTTTAATGCGGTAAGCTATGTGCGGCGAAAATCATTTCCCGTACTCAAAATCTCGACGTCGATCAGCTTGCGCTGATAAACCACGTAACGAAGCCTTTTCAAAAAACCTCTGTCTCACCGGTACGAGTACATCGTTGATGCCTAGGCCTACGTGGACTTTAGAATTCGTCTTCTCAGTTCTTAACCTAAAAATTGAATCGAAACGAGAGCAAGAAAACTTGGAAAGCTAGGAGAGAAACAAAAACAATCAGTAGTTACTCGGAGAAGAACTATTTAACACTGTTTCAATAAAGTGATGAAGAGGAAAGTATATGTGAAAGTTGAACCTAATAGAGAACTCAGAGACATGCAGAGACAAAACAAATCCGGAAGAGCTTTAAAAATTATTTTAAACAAATCTGGAAGAGAACCTATGTACCTTAGATATGTCCGGAGAGAATAAAAGGACGGTTGAGAAGAGTTAAATGATTTTGTGGAAGTCTTGAAGAGTCTCAAAAAGAGAACAAGGATCGATAAGTGTTTTGGAAAGTATAAACGAATGAATCGTTATGACACAGAAACCGGATTTCTCGGCATTTATCAACTTTTTTCTGAAGAGGCGGAAGGAAGATTTTCAAATATGAGCACGAATTAAGGTGAAGAGGACCCGGGGAAAAAATTTTATTTTGTCCAAAGTTGCCGAAAATGAGAAAAATGCCGGAAGAATGCCAGAAGCGTGAGAAATACAAAAGTTGTCCTACTTGCTTCCTCTGAAGGGCTAAATTCGAATGCTGACAAAAGCGTTTGTATGTATCTCAAGTACTATTGTAGTATAAATGAATCATCAACTTGGAGCTGAAGGATTCATTTTAAAAGAAAAATAAGATTGTGTCTTTTCTAAAAAATATAGGATTGGGACTATTGAAAGAACTAGCTTTCTCGTTTAACGATTGCCGCATTACTATCTCAGTTTTGCGGGATCCATACTCCTCACCTCTAACATGTACGCACCCCTCGTCTCTGTGAATCTAGAAAGTTCCTTTGCGGAGTTTAAATGTATTTTAACTAATAGGAGGCATAACTTGAAGTCTGAAAACGTCGAAATGCATTTGATTGTGATGCATAATGATAAATTTTCATTTTTTTCCCCATTTTATTTACAGCGCGTAAAGTTTGAAGGCGAAATTTCTGCTTTAAACAGCAGAGCATCGAAAAAAAAAAACATCTAGGCTTCCGCCGAAATTAAAAATCAAACATAGCATAGTAGAAGTAAGATGAACTTAAATAAAGGAAACTAAGCAAAGTCTCCTTTGTTTGAATCAAAAGTTTTCCTTTCGTACTGGTCTATCTTGATAAGTCGCCCATTAGTTTGCCCACCGGGGCTTACGCCTCCGTCACCCTTTTCCATCTTCGCCTGTCCTGCGCCACGCTGGCCCAATTTGGTCCGACTGCTCGACTTGTCTCACCAATCCATGTTATAGACTGCCTTCCTTTTCTTCTTTTGAGCTCTCTAGGTATCCAGCTGGTAGCCACCGCGTTCCATTTGTTGTTGTTTCCCCGATACATATGCCCAGCATTTTTAAATTTGAGCTTTTTAATAGTGTTGTTTACATCCGTTAGACTCGTCTTTTATACTAAGTTCACCTTGCTCGCCTTGTCTTTTAGTCTTATATTCGGGATACTTCTTACCGTAGCAAATTGAGTAACTTCAAGTTTTTTTTTTTCATTTTCATTGAGTGTCCAGCTTTGGGCTCCATATGTTAAAGCGAGGAATACGACGCTATTTAGGATCTTCATTTTTGTTCGTATGCTTAATTTGCTTTTAAATATTTGTTTGTTTGTCCAGTAAGCCTTTCAAGCATTTGTTACCCTCGTCGAAATTTCCTTTTCCAGTTTATTTTTATTGAAACTCATCAGTTGCCCCGGATATTATTTGTATTCCTTGATTCTCCCAATCTTTTATTTCCCCGTACTCACTTCCTTCCCTCATTTGGCTCCTGCCACTTTTGACATAACTTTCGTCTTAGAGGAATTAATCATCAAATCCACAATTTCTCTTTCTTGTAAAGGGGAGCTAGGGCACCAAATTAGAAATATCAAATGGAAAAGTATCGAACAAGCTACCGAAATAAAGATTTTTAGGGGGTCGCTGATTTCGCATATCGTATCAGATATTCGATCCGCCTCCGATATGGGCCTCAAATTTTGAAAAAAGAAAACAAAATGAACATGGTTTCAAAAATTAGGCATTAAAGCTTCGTACCAATAGTCTGTTGAGTGGTTCATTCCATATATCCATTAATTTAGTTTTGAAAAATCCAGCGAATTATGAATGCGTAGTTTCTTCTGGGTTTCTGATTACGAATATTGCTATCCGATTGCATCCGCATCCAAGTTTCTGAAATTTAAAATTCAGACTTGGTGTCCGAAAAATTAAGCTAAATATGAAAATTAATATTTTAATAATGATGATACTTCGGTGGGAAGGAGAAAAGACTCGTCCCTTCTTCGTCCACTCAGCGAAGAACTTTGTTCCTTCATTTCAGCAATGAGATGAAAAGGGTCTCTCTTCTTTTCTGATGAAAAAGAACATTATTTCTTTCCGTGGGAAAAATTTTTTCAGAAAGGAAGAAAAAATCTATCTTTCACCTAATGAGAGAAACTTGATTTCTTTTTGTAATCAAAGTAGCAAAACAGAGTCCTAGTGAGAAGTCAACTCTGAGTCTCAATTTGTAAAGGTCGATTTTGAAAATTATATTTTCGACTCATCTTAGTTGATTACTTACAAACGAATCTATTTTATTTTTCTGTGAGCTGACTCGTGAATTCGGAGTCCTCAGTGACGTCAGAAGTTTTTTTGGGGGAGGGGATAAAAACATTTAAATATTAAATCAACAAATTTTAAATCTACTCTTTTTCGAGGTTTGTTTTAAACTTGTTTTAAAAGTGAAGGTAACAAACAAAAAAATCTTGTCAGTCTTCAAAATGATTTTAAATATTGTCTCTGAACTCACTCAAAGAGCCTTTTTGTCAGTTTGCTTGACAGTTTTGTTTTAAATTTTTTGGAGGGTTCATCCGATACTATGTGCCTCTCCCCATCCCTTCTGACTCCACTGGAAGTCCTAATAATTTTGAACTGCGATTTTTTGGGCCTGGAATTAATTCATAATTTGTTAATTTCGGAGTCAGAGAGTCAGGAATTTGAGTATTGTTGTCTTTTTTACAGGTGTCGAGTTGGCGATGTTAAGAATTTAAAGGAGAGAAAAAAAAAGAGAATCACTGAGTCAGAGTTGATTTAAAAATGGCTGACTTGGAAGATGAAGTCGGAGTCAGAATTAAGAGTAGATCAAGGAAACAAGACCGGCCGCTTTTAAATAAGCTTCGATTCAATTTTTGTGACGACTATGACTCTTGGCATGTTCAGTGAAGAGAATTATGTTTTAGAACCCGACTCCATACCTACAAAAGTAACGGGTGTGACTCACGATTCGTAACTCCGAAAATTTACTCCATATTGATTCATGACTGACTGAAGTACAATCTACTCATTTTCGACTCCTTAGCTACGATAAATCAGGCCCATTAGTTAGGAATCAGATTCCAAAAGGTAGTTTTGAAACTAAACTTCAACTTTGAAATTCATATTTCGGAGCCATCGGTCTAGTCGGATTAAAAATACGATGTGATGATCGAGATCAGCAACCCAAAAAAAAACCCGCACCTATACTGACTTGAATTTTTCGAAACGAAATCAGTTTCATTCATTTCTCCAATTTGAGGCTTCGGGTGGCATCGGACCCAGCATTCGATGAGATATATTCTGTACTTAGCGACTCCAGAAATCCTTATGTTGATATTTGTCGAATTTCTTGAACTCGAATCAGTGATGTTTGACTTCAAATGTGGGGGTCTCTTTACTTCCAAAATTGACGAATGTGACTCACGATTTATCATTCCAGAAATTTACTCCATGTTTACTCTTGATTGACTGAAGAACAATTCACTCATTCTCGACTCTTTAGTTACGATAAATCAGGCACGTTAGTTAGGAATCAGATTCCAAAAGGTAGTTTTGAAACTAAACTCCGACTTTGAAAATCATATTTCGGAGCCATTGATGTAGTCGGATGAAAAATACGACGTGATGATCGAGATCAGCGACCCAAGAAAAACTGCGCACCAATACCGAGTTGAATTTTTCAAAACCAAGTCAATTTCATTCATTTTTCCAGTTTGGGACTTCGGATGACATCGGGCCCAACATTCGATGAGGTATTTTGTACTCAGCGACCCCAGAAATCCTTGTGTCGATATTTGTCGAATTTCTTGAACTCGAATCAATGATGTTTGTTCCTTCAAATGTGGGGGCTTGAACGAGGCCGGATCCAAAATCTGATACGGTATCTGGAATCAGCAAGACACAAAATGGTTGCTACGACATTGATGTACTCGAACGGATTGCACGTTTCCATACGCTATGCATATTGTTGTACAATTAAACGGAGCGAATTCCGACCTGTGTCTCACATTCTCTTTACACAGGTTATTAATTAATTCGTCGACTACACGTATTTGTAATTCTGTATATTATACAAGTTTACGAAGGAGAAGGAATTCGCTATTAACAGCCGTGCTGTAGTCGAGAGGAACGCGTATGATACGTGGCTGCAAAATGCTGGCTCACGAGTGCCCCCTGCAAGACGCAGCATCTGCTATTATAGCGTAGCTACGTTCATAATATTATCAACAGAAACGCCGTAAATATTGGAGGAACACAATAATCGTGTTGTATGAGAACTTCGTCAATGTACGTACCTGAACTCGGCTGAATTGAAATGAAATGTAAGAAAATAAAAAAATAATAATAAATCCCATATAACTCTCTGACGCTCCGAGCGAGGCAATCGTCTTCAATCTAGGAGATAATATATTAAAAAAACGATTCCGATTCGGCTCTCGTTTAATAAAATACGACGATACAAGTATAATTTGATTTAAAAAAATGTAGTGAAGAAGGAAAGAATGTTTTGGAAAATTCTGTCATCTGTGCCTCGAAGGCTTCGTAACTGTCGCCTCGGCTTGTCTCGTCTTCGCAGCAATATGTTTGTGTTTTTTTTTTTTTTTTTGTCTTATTAAATTAAATTTTTTTCCATCGCGTTAATACTTCACTGCCTATCAGCTAGAGATGGAAAACGCCTACCCACACGAAGACTTATTTAATCAGCGAAAAGACAACAGGGCTGGGCAACGCCTCACATCAATTTTTACTTTTTGCTGCGTGATTGTCACGTCGAACCACCGACAGCAGCTTTACGTTAAATTTTCCGAAGCTAAAACGATGTGAGAAAAATCCTCGATTGAAAAAACTGGTTCCTCTGATGTACTATCAGCTCTACCCGAAACGATAATCCAGTGGAAACAAATAAACGGCATGGGCCACGAAATCCGCCCCCAGGTATTTTTTGGTACGTGAAGTCGAATCTGGGATCGAGGAAAAACAAAAGTAGTGCGTAATATCTTGAAGTCGTCCCTGTTTATGACTAAAACAATTTCCTTCTCTTTTAAAAGTGGGTCTCAGGGGTCCACCAAACTTGTAACTATAATGGGAGGGTATCAACCAAATTATGGTGATAGTACTTTTTGAGTCCCTGATTTCGAGCATTGCATCAGATTTTCAATCGGACCTCAATTTTGTCCAAAAAATTAGTTTAAAAAATCTACAAAATTAACTCAAGTTTCACAACGTCGCCTCGGTTTAAATACCACGTAAGTCCACATGTCCACATTTATGAAAAACGGGTTTTATGTAGATTTTTTTTGAACACTTGTATTTGTAGTACTACCCGACTGCCCGAGGGTATTCTTCAAAATACATGATACAGTTCAATCAGTATATATATTACAGGAAATACTACTAATTAATGACGCGTAGAAGGTTGACCAGTGTCTTGCTTCGTCCTTCAGTATTTCAGCTGGGCAGGTCAGTTGGTTTAGTGTGTTCGAACCTCCTAACATCGGTCCCGGTATCAAGCAGAATGATGCTTCGGTGTTGGAGTGCCAATGAAGTCGCGTTTCGTGCTGAAGAGCCGTCTTCCTGATTACTTCCTCAACTACCTCCACGCTGAGATCGCGGTAGAGTGATTTGTTGCTGACAAACCAGGGAGCGTTAGCAACGATGCGCAACATTTTTTTCTGGAACCGTTGTATGTCACGGTTGGATTTCCTCGTGTACCTCCAGAGCTGGGAGCCGTATTGCCAGACCTGCTTGAACAGCAAGGAGTTTAACAATTGTTTGATTTCGAGGCTCAGTTTAGATTGCCTTCCAATGAGCCAGTACATATTCCTTAATCTATGGTCAAGCTCTTGCCTTTTCATTTTCACGTGAGGTTTCCACTTTAGTTTGGAGTCCAAATGCATTCCGATATATTTAGATGTTTCAGTGTTCGGAAAAATGGCTCCGTTGATCAGAATGGGCTGGTAGCTGTCGTGTTCGCTGGTCCAGTATCCGACTAGCACCAACATACCAGGGGTCAATACCTAGCCGTCAAGAATGCCTATAGGTACCCTGGTAGAGCCGGCCCTGAAGCTGTGCAAGCTCAGTATGCTGTCTGGAGACTCGACCGAATGCCTGGACCACAACCGGATCCACATTCTCGCCTGGGTAAGGTAACGTCTACTCCGCATAATGGAGAGCCTGAGGTGTCAGCTACATCCCTGCCGGCGAGAAAGTATAGCGAGCAAGCGTAGATATAAATGCTGTTTAAAAAGCCATAACAAAAGGTGTGCTCAGTCAGCAAAACTTACCCCGAATTGGCGTTTCTCACCAACACCACAGAATACGCGACAATGCTATCGAAAACCTAGAGATTGCCACAAATCGATCACTACTAAATTGATCTCACCGTGATCATTCGCTAAATGCCACGAGGCACGAGCCCGCGAACGCGAGGACCTTGGTACAAGGGATGCGTCTTTTGCCCTCCAGCAGATTCTCCATGCGAACCAGTCATGCATACAAGCGGGTGAAAGCAGAGGGAAGCGAAAGCGACAGGCGTGTAAAATTCGACCCCATATGAGGTGTATATATTTCCGAGAGAAATTTATCCTACATGTAGCAGTACTACTGTTTTTATTATGTACCGTGGAAACCATCAGTCTATCTTAAGAATCCCGGAAGCCGGCTGTCGAAGAAATCAACCTGATGGGCATAAATCTCATGCTAAAACTGACAAAGTTCACCTTTCCGATTTAGGATTACTAGAGAAGAAAATTTGTTGAAAAAGGAAAACTCCCCGTGTAATAAATTATTACTTCTTCTGTATGTAAGGTGTGCCAATTCACAATTCCCTTCTTCTGTAGTCCAGAGCGCTTTCGGGTGTTATGCCATCTTCAGTGGAGTACGCTGAAAGCGCTCTGGGCTACAGAAGAAAGAAATTGAATGGGCACTGCCTACACATACGGAATATACCAAGTTCACCCGCATTCAAACATTTTTTATTTTGCAGCCCGTTTGTGCGTCCTAATATTATTTAACTTAGAATAAAAATTACTAATTTAATGTACCTATTGACGGGGATAGGCCTCCCACATTTTTTTCCGGCGGCCTCTTTCCCTGCCATCTCTTCCCCAGGCGGCACCGGCCTGTTGCCTGATTTCATCAGCCCATCGGGTAGTAGGTCTCCCTAGATTTATTTTTGGTCCCCTGGGTACCCATTTCAAAATTTTTCTTTCCCACCAGTCCATTCCCCCCTCTTGCAATATGACCCGCGTAAACAAATTTCAGTTTTTTCATGATAAATCTACAGTCCTCCCATCTATTGCAATCTGGGTCCTGGCTAGCTTCAGACTTTGGCCTCGTGTGGCGGCCCATGTCTGTGCCCCGTACATTAGCACCGGTAGTGTGCATGATTCCCTATATTTTCTTTTTCATTGCCAAAGGCATTTCACTTTTGTAGATATTTTTTAGGGACCAGAAACTTTTCAATGCCTGTGATCTTTTTGAAATTTCCTTTTCTTATTTATCTTTAAATAAGATAATTTGACCTAAATATATCGTGCTATCTTCCACTTTAATTTGATTATTACCGATAACTATTTCTTTGCTAGAACGTTTGATAATAACGCTGTTTTACTGGTATTTATAGTCTCAGACCTGCTTTGTTACATTGTTCTGCTAATTCGTTTGCCATGGTTTACATTTCTTTTCCATCCTGAGAAATTAAAGCCACATCATCCGCAAATTTTATGTTGTTGAGCCTTTCCCCATTTATTATTATATCCTTTTGTTCTCATTTCTAATTTTGAAATGTATCTTCCGATAGACAATTAAATAAGTTGGGGATAGGGGGTCTCCTTGTTTCACTCCTCTTTCAATTAAAAAATTTTTTGCCTGTTCCGTCCAAACGAATTTTTCCGCTGTTGTTCTTGTACATTTCTATTATAATTTTTATCATTTTCTTGGAGATACCTTGTCGGCTTAAGGCTCTCCAAAGCTCGGATAAGTAAATGGAATCGAAGGCTTTTCGGAAATCAATGAATGGTAAATATAACGGTTGGTTACATTCTTTCGTTTTCTCTGTTAATTGATTGATTATAATTTATAAATAATTGGTCGATGGTGAAACGATTATTGCGGAAACCTGCTTGTTCAGGTTCTTGGTATTGGTCTAATTGTCGATAGATACGTTCTTTTTTTGATTTGCCAAAAACTTTTCCCAAATTAAAACTCAAGCTTGTAGGTCTGTAGTTGTTTATTTCATTCCAATCTCCTTTTTTGAAAAGAAGTATTATTTCTGAATAGCTCCATTTGGGATGAGATCGTTTCTTCTTTTAGAATATTATTGAAAATTTTTGTTAAACTTGGCGTTAATTCATCCGCGAATAGCTTCAACTCGTAATTGCCTATTTTGTCCGGGCCTACTGCTTTACCAGGTTTCAACTTTCCGAAATTTCGCTTTCCATGAAGGGGAGGGGGACTTCCTCCTTGTTGTTCAGTCCTATAGTAACCTTCGCAGTTTGTTCGTTTTGACTTTTACTGTATAACTTATTATGAAAGTCTGTTTGTTGCCACTTGAACGATTTCATTCCTGTCGTAGACAAATCTGTCTTCGTTATTTTCAATTTGTGGAATAATAATTTGATCCTGAAAAGTTTCACGTTTTCATTTTCTCACTGATCCTGCCTGGTTTATGATTTCAGTCATCGTATTTGTATCGCAGTTATAAATATCATTTTTAATTGCTTTTTTAACAGTTTTCCTCAGTTCAGTTAATTCAATTTTTTCTTTTAAATTTTTGTGAATTTTATTTGCCTAAAGAGTTCCTCCTTTCACCGAGTATTCTAGTTTTTCCAAGAAATTTTGATTTTGTTAGAGTTCAAAGTTATTGTTTCGCTAAATTTTCCCAGTAACTGTTTTAATTACCTTCTCCATTTTATCGTGACTTTCTTGAACAGTAGAGGATTCTTCTCGGTTAATTTTCTGGAGTTCATTTACTAAGTATTTTTAGCTTCTAGTATTTTCCAAATGGGAATCATTCTTTTCCTAAACCTTTGTGTTTTGTTGTAATTTTTGTTATTTTTTTCATTTCGATTTTCATTCTCAAAAGTCTGTGGTCCGAAGGAAATTCAAACTGATCACATCTAGCCACATCCGACACTATTTTTAAATTGTTTACTATGAAGTAATCAATTTCGTTCCTTGTAGTCCCATCTGGTGCCAGCCATGTTCACATTTTTGTTTTTCTTTTTTTCAAAAAATGTATTAGCAATTTTCAATAAATTATTTTCGATAAAATTCAACATGCGGTCTCCATTTTTGTTTAAAGTTTCTCCCGAGCAGAATCGACCAATACTGTCAAGACAGTCTGGGTCAAGTTGGCTTCCTAACTTGGCATGAAAATCACCCATTATTATATTATAGTATTCTTTTTCCTCGTCATAAGTTTTTTGTAATTGATCGTAAAATTTTTCGATTCCTTTTGTGTCTGTCCTGAATGTAGGTGCATATACTTGCATGATCAAAAGTGTAATGCTTTTTCCTATGTTGATTTTCAATAGGCTCAATCTTTCAGAGATTCCCTTGATTTTCGCGATTTTGTCTACCCACTTTCTGTTAATATAAAAGCCCGTTCCTCTGAAGCCTTTAGTATGACCGGAGTAAAAGAAAGAGTGACCGATTTCCTTTTTTTTTAAATTAATTTTTCCCCAAGTTCTCTTGTTTCCGAGAGTCCCATAATATCAAAGTTTAATATTTCTAATTTCTGTTCAAATTCGAGAAGACGGTCACTACTGGCTAATCCTTGGGTATTAATTGTGAAAACGTTTAACTTTAATTTTGACTTACCCTTACTTGCATTATGTTTACTTTTGAGAGTTCTGTGGCCTGAAGGACTGTCACCCGTCAGGCTGGAGTCCACTAGAGAAGAATGGGGGATACGCAGCGATTTCGCCCCTCGGTTTGCTGCAGTCCGTATTGGGGCTCCACACTCCAACATGAACATTGAATATTACGTCTTATCCCAAGGTTAATAGAGGGCATTGAATTTTGAACCAAATTTAAATTCTCTATAGTGCTCATCCTTGCCTTGATAAGAACGAATTTTTACGGTCAAATGAAGTTTTTCGACCGAGCTCGATATTTTAACAGCTCCAAAGCCTAATTTCAGAATTCCTTGTGGAATCTTGTGTTAAATTTGATCCTCTGTCGGCAACTTTCAGCGTAGTTTGATTTCAAAATTATTTTCGTTGATATATTTTTAAACCGGAATGAACTAGGTTAACCATCGAGAGAGAAATAGTTTAAAAAATCGCCAAATTCTGGATCATCCTATATCTACATGTATGAAGTCCGTGAGTACATGTACCAATCATTTTATAAACGTTAGTTATTGTGACTTTTTCCCCCCCGGCTAGACTGTTACTCTGTCTCACTGGGCGACGTCTACCTAGCGTGCGTTTCGATTTCGATATTCGCTTCAGTCAGTCCCGTACCATCGGGTAAACTTTTCTCGCTTTCCAGACCGAAGGAATTATATAGGCTTCGGAGTGTCGTCAATTTCCGTTTTCGTTTCACCTTCCCCTCAGACCCGACTTAACCAGCCATACACATGTACTTTATACTGGCACCCCGGAACGCAGAATTTGAGTGAGCGTGTAAAGTGTAGCACGCCTGCAACACACGCGGTGAGCGAATGAACAAACGACGGAGCGAATTCGAGGGCTGTGGAACAGGGGAAGCAAATTAATAACGAACTTATTAGCACAGACCCGCGCGAGTTACCGAAGTAATTATTGCCGCTTTTAAAACCTTATCAACTTTCACGACGAAGAGTCGGTGCTATCTGTTCGTGATAAAAACGAGCACGAGGAGGAGTTTTTAAGCTGTCGGAAGCGACGAAAGTTGCGCGTATCACGCGATCGTCGTTATTTATACGTCGACCGAAGCTGCAAATTGGTGTCTACACTTCTACACGTCTACAGAGGATATTGATAAGAGTGGATGCGCACAGCCCTCCGTATGCCAAAAACGTCGATGGGTAGATAAGCACGTTATCGTGGTCCGCCCTGTCGGACACAAGAACAAATAGGTTGGTTGTGATTTTGCAAAATGCAAAATAGTCCCTTCAGTGAATAATTGCGTGTCGTTTTCATGGACGTGTAACTTGTCAGAGCGATTTTATATCGCCACTGTTATTCAGTGGGGTCTGCGAAGCTAGGAAGTCCTAATAAGTAATCCAGTCGAATTGGATGTTGAAAAGAACGAAACGGAAGAAAGTGACTATTAATAACGTTTTCGTGTTGGTGTTATGATCAGGTTAAACCATATGTCATCGTCAATTTTGTAAGAGATGAAAAAACCTTTGTACTATACTTTTTTTGACTTAACTCTTTCACTCCCAATGGAACGCATATGTCCCACCAAACGAAAAAAAAAATCTATGGGGAAAATACGCATTTTAAAGGGAATCCAACATGTCCCACTAATAGAGTAGGTTTCGAATTTTTTACCGCTAGGTGGCATTGTTGATGTTCTATGAAGCGTTTTGCCTGACAAGTGTGAGACTGCCTAAAGTCTCTTATCATTCCTCTTTCTTAATTCTGCTCTGGTGTGTCTTCTGAGTTGACGAGTAGTGTGTGAAGTACCCCGAAGTAGAGCACCTATCAGAGATGTTAACTCCAGTTCGCAAACGGGAACGCGTTCACGAACAGAGCACCTCCATGAACGAGAACAAAGTGAACGCAGTCTTCTTCTCACATGAACGAGCACGAAGTGAACGCGTTCTTTTTCTCACATGAACAAGAACAGACAGGAACACCTTTGTTTTATCTCGTGGACGAGAACGCAGAGAGGAATGACTATAGTTAGAGATGTCAACTCCCGTTCGCAAACGGGAACGCGTTCACAAACGGAGCACCTCCACGAACGAGAACAAAGTGACCGCGGTCTTCTTCTCACATGAACGAGCACGAAGTGAATGCGTTCTTCTTCTCACATGAACAAGAACGGACAGGAACGCGTTTGTTTTATCTCGTGGACGAGAACGCAGAGAACGCAGAGAGGAATGACTATAGTTAGAGATGTCAACTCCCATTCGCGAACGGGAACGCGTTCACAAGCGGAGCACTTCCACAAACGAGAACAAAGTGAACGCGGTCTTCTTCTCACATGAACAAGAACGGATGTGAACGCGTTTACTTTTTAAAACGAACGCGAACAGTGTGAACGCGTTCATGTTTTTGGGGAACGCTGACATCTCTGGTTTTGGTCAATTTTGGGCAGATATAGACAGTTTTTCTTTACTTAAGATTCTAGTTGTTTTCCATTACTATACTTAGTCAACTTTCTCCCAATTTTTCTTTATATTATTTCAGTGCCCCCCTCCCGCTCAAATTACGTGGTTATGGGTGGCCGTCGTTCTCATTTGATCTGGTCGCTGTTTACGGATTCAATTTCGAACTCTTTCAAAATTATTCCAACATTTTTTATCATGGATGAACGAAAATTTTCAGTGTACATGGGAGTAGTTTCCTTCCGCTTTCATTTTCCTCCTAATAGACCCTACCGTAAGTCTTATTTAAATATGAAGTTTCAGATTTTTATGTTTTGTTACGTGCGCAGAATCCTGTTCTTTTAAGAGGATAACAAAGTTCAAAGTATTCGAATCACGAGGACTGTTTTTTAAAATAATTCACGTATCAAAAACGAAAACTTGGGGAAATTTTCTATGACTTTTTCAGCCAAGTGTCGTAATTTTTCCTAATATAACAGGGCCTAAAAATAATTTTCCTTCCACATTTTGAAAAGGAGTAGATTGATTTTGCGTTTTTCTCCTTTCCTCATTCCTCTGGCTTCTATGGTTTTTGTGCTATCGTTTGTAGTTGATTGTATAAATCGGTTCAGACCAATTTTTTGCGAGGTGGGGAAAAGGGATGCTCCTTGGCCTTTTAGTTCGGAACCACTCTCGTTCTACCTCGGACTATGGGTCATTCTCCAGAAACTGAGAATGTTAAAGTGGCATTTTTGTCAATTTTTTGTTTTTTTTCTTCCCCTCCCACCCCTGTCATCACCCAATAATATTTAGTTGATATGTAGCGAAGAATATTCAACAAGCTTACAAAGCAAAAACACCAAAGTACGAGGAGGGAGACGATTTTTTTAAATTCTAGCCCCCACCAAAAAATAGTTCTCGTTGCGTCTCTGACTCCAACACTCAATACAAAATTACCAATCGATTGGTATACACCGTGTATGAGTGCCACATCAAAAAGTCATTATGCAGAAAATTTTGAGGGCGACGTATGCTGTATTCAGACGTCGAAATTAATAGTATCATCACTGTTGATGAATCCTGGATATCGTACATCATTCTGTTTTCAGGACTACAAGTCTTCAAAAGTCTTTTTTCTACCTTGGGGGGGGGGGGTTGGTTCCAAAAACCTTTATGCTCCTACACCACTGTCTACTCAAGCCTTTTCAGATTAACACCACTGTCCGCATAGGTACTTGTACAGCTGGCATAGAGCGGAACTAAAAGCTCGAGGACCTCCTTCCTAACACAAGGACATTTCTTAGATCACGTTTGTAAACATTTTGCATCCGTTCTTTGTGAGAACAATTATATTCGTGTTCAGAACCCTTTAGTTTTCTGTTCATTTGTTTTTCTCTCGCCAGCTACTGTTACGAAGTAGAGCAGAATTTAGAATTCTGCAGGCTGCAGCTAAATTGTACATTAAAACAAATGTAAACGCAAATTCCGTTTCTCCCTCTCACGTGTGTACATATAAACAAGGAAAACCTTCGCCTCTGCCTCGGCTACGACCGTCGGAGAAAGTACGTTTACAATGTAGAGCATTTTCGCGAGAACTCTGATCAAAGGCGAGCTAACCCAAGGTAACTTCTGCGTGTATAATTTCGCTCGAAAATACAGAGACGTAAATTTTCACATCCTAAAGGCAGGCGGGGTCAGGGACTAAACGAAATACCGCGTATCGGATCATCGACCCAAACACTAACTTCTACGGTGAATAGAATAGAAAACAAAAGAATGTCGAGGGAAAAAAATAGAAAACTTTTTGATATTGGTATTAGTAACCGTAATGAATGTGCATGGGCTGAAAGAAGAAAAAAAAATGTCGAAAAAAGAATGAATGGTGGAAGAAAAAAACCAAACGGTATTATTGACCTATGTTCCTTTGAATGCGAAAATAATAAAAGACATACCTTTTCATTTTAAACCCCGACCGGGTTTCAAACAGCAGCGCAAAAGAGCGGGGTAGAAAGCGGTAGGAAGAAATAGAGAAAGTTGAAAAACTTTTTTCGTGTAGCTTTTTGTTTTTTTCGTTAGACAATACCGGGGCATGCCGTTTGAGAAAATGTGGAGAAGACCTCGAAATGTTTTACAATTTGCAACGTGCTAGAAATACGCTGTCATATTATATTTTCATATCTTTGTTAAAAATTAATACGTCTAAAACCGAGATAGCGAGGTTAGAATCGTTCAAATATATTCGCGCTGTTCAGTTTTCCTCGACGTGAACTCATGAACTGTTCTACGTTTCAAAATATCCCGAATTAAGTGGATCATTTTATTCGACTATTTAAAGTATGCTTCATTTTGGTAGTACTCAGTCTGGAATAACTCGGGGATTTCTAGGTGGGTTATTCTTCAAAAATGTTGATTCATGTATTTTAGTCCCCAGCAGTTATATCTCACGAGTTACTAATAATACGGGAATTTTTTATTTTATTTTTTTCGTTGATAGATGTGACTGAATTCTACTTCTTCAAGCTTTCATAAAAAAAACTTGATCCACTTTTAATGGATCAAAATTGGATTACAATGCTAAAATGTCCGTCGGCATGGCTGTCCCTCTAACAATTTTTCTTATTCTTTTTTCTAAATTTTCAAGCTATATATCAGCACAAACTGGCAAAATGATACTACTTTGGATAAATGAATGAATAAGTTGGTGCCGTTGAAATTGCGTCTTCCCTGATGAGACTCAGTGTAGCCAACCTTGAAAATGGTTTGTAACAATTGAATCCATGAGAACGAAAAAACCAGGTGAGTGCAAAATAGTCAGATCAAGGTTTCGGAGGAATTATAGGTTTCCGAGCATGCCGGATCGCGTGGTGATATCAGGATTGCGTGAGGAGATCAAGAAATGTGAGTTTGATATGGTTTACTACATAGGCTTGTGTGATGTATACGTTTTTTGGAATGGCCAGATCAGGGTTTCGGAGGAATTATAGGTTTCCGAGCATACCGGATCGCGTGGTGATATCAAGAAATGTGAGTTTGCTGTGTTTGTTACACAGCCTTGTGTGACGTACACATTGTTTGGAAGTAAAAACAGTCAAGTCCAAGATTATAGGATTCATAAACATGCACCATGACCATCACATGTCGTTAATTTTGGAACTGCCGAACATGATTAATCCAGCTGAACAATCGCTTACCCTCACCGATATGCATTCGTATACACCGTTGTCGCACTTGTTTTTGACTTAAAAACTAAAACAAGTCAAGGAACAAGACTTCCTCCGTTGCCAACAGATAGCGTTGTGCTTCATTTTTCATGTTTTCATTTTAGGAATATTTCTCGGTCTGTCTACTGGAAACCTACACGTATAACAATACAAGTGCGGAAATCTGCCATTTCGTTTCGAACTGTGCCCGTGGATGCCGAATCCGACTATGCGGAGCGTACCGCGTAGTCAATTCGGCATCGACGGGCGCGGTTGGATACAAAATGGCAGGTTTCCACTCTTTACTGCCGATAAGCTAATGTTCAACTGTCACAACAGTATTCTGACCGCTAAACACAGTTTTGTTTTTTGTTGTTGTTTTTTTCCGTTTTTGGTACCTACTTAATTGCTTTTAGTTCTCATGGATTCAATTAATCGAATGAATTATAACATAATTATAGATTATTGACAGAATATATGAGTTTGAAGAAAAAATTAGCCAAATCAAGTGGGATATTATCGGTCTTTCGCAGGTGAGAAAAAACGAGGATACATTGCGAACAAGAAACCTGGGTATGTCTTCTACCATATGAGGCAAACCAAAGGTTTTCGAGGAGTGGGTTTCTACATCAAATCCAAATGGATGAAAGATGTGGTCGAAATTATGGGAATATCAGAAAGGATATGTTTTTTGAAAATCAAAATAAACAAAAATATAAAGGCATTGATAATTTCGGTTTATGCTCCCACTCTAGGCTCCGACCAGTGCGAGATGGCTAAATTTTACGAGGATCTGAATGCTACTCTAGACAAGGAATATTACAATATTTTGATGGGCGATTGGAACGCGATAATCGGATCGCGAGAGATCAAAGCCGAAAATATAGGGGAATTTGAACTAGGGAAACGAAACTATAATAGGAAGGGATTGATAGAGCTTTGTGTTAAAAACAACTTGAAAGTTGCAAATACCTTTTTCCGGAAAAAGAAAAAGTTAAAATGGACGTGGCAATCTCCGGGAGGGAAATACAAAAATGAGATTGACCACCTTTTGGTGAACGATATGTCAATCATGGAGAATGTGGTGGCCCTTCCGAGCTTTCATTTTAGCTCGGATCGCAGAGTCTGTAGAGGCTCGGTTAACTTTCCAAGAAGAGCAAAGTGCAAAAATCGTGCACAAAGCCCTCGGAGGGTGGGCAATCATTCCTATCCACAAGTATCAAAGGGTGAGAGAGGTGTCAAGACACCTGGCAGAAATTAATCAGCTGTGGTTGCGCTCTACCCTGCAGAAAGTGTACGATAGGTGCATAGCGGTAATTAAAGGTGTGACAAATCAATATGGGGTCCATAAAACAAAAATATGAAAAACAAAAAAAAAAAAAGAAAAAAAAAAGAAACAGAGAACAATTGACGAAAAAATGCTAATATCGTCCGAATACGTGCCCTGGCAAGCCACCGTTTATTGATTGGCCACACTCGGGCACATCCGATGTACAAAATCATCGAAAATTTTCCTAAATCTGGCTGATTCGAATTAAAAGGAACAGAGCGAGGGCATGTGTCCCTTCATTGGCTTCCAGAACATTCATTTCCGCCAGCGCAGCTTCGGCCCTTCGATGAGAAGATTCTGCCAAAAGTGAAGCCCCACAGTCGGGGTAAGATTCTTCCCTCGCAGTCTTTTCGAATTACGTGGTCAGCGAGAATTCCGATTACTTAATCCGAGAGTGCGGTTCAAGCCCTAACGAGGAGGCGAAACGTTCGGTTTATACGAAACCCTACTCGAAAGTGTTTGTCATCTTCGAGTACTGCCACTGCAACCCGGAAAAAGGAATCCGTTGCCATTAAAAATGAAAATCGTTTTTCGTCTTCAGCGTCGCATTGTATCGCGTCGTGGCTGTTATGTAGCGGCGATGTAACAAACCGTTGTTGCATAATGTTGTACGAAAGGAGTCATCTCTAAATAGATTAAGTCCTCGCATTCAAATGACAAGAAGTGATCCTCAGCGTGTCATGGCATTCAGTCTGAATCTCAAATTCGAATGTGGTGGCTTCTGTTCCTTTCCCGGTGTTTCGTATGTTGTTTGCTTGCGCGGAGGGAAATACGGAAGAGAATAAAACACTTCTGATCCAGTAAAAGAAAAATGCAGGAATGAGTACTGAATGTTCTAAGAAAAGGCACCGCAATGAATACAACGGCAGGGGCGTATTGACCGTATACGTCATTCGGGAAGTTTCCCGGTGAGCTAGTTTGATTCATAAGATTTGGGTCGGTACATGTGGAAGTCTTGGACCGCTGAGTGGCTGTAAGTGAGAGGGAAGACAAAGGAGACGTGGTGGAAGAATAATGAAAGTGGAAATAAGGTCCCGGACGAATTTAAAAAAAAACATAACATCAGATTCTCTGAATGAAATAAATAATTCTGGTAAAAACCGCAATGTAGAAGGTATGTTAGAAGCTGAGAAATACGAATATGAATTTACGCGAAACCGGTTCACCTGAAAAACGTAACGTTCGTTTCGCGACACTGAGTGTGACGTCACACCGTGCCAGTACACCGCGTCGAGATCGTAAGTCCGTGTAAAATTGTACAGCATGGTTGCAAAGTTCAGCTTATCGCACGGCTTTTGAAGCAGTGGATTTGATTAAGACTATTTTTAATGAATCAGACCTAATACTGATCGTTTTTTTTAGAGAGCATAACGCGAAATTTTCAGACGTTAACATAATTCTATGCCGAAAATAATGCAATCAAAACTAAGTGTAGAGGCTGCTGCGAGAAATCTACTGAACGTCGATAACGCAATGGTTTAGAATCACCTGATTTGAATATTAATGAGGTGTGAGCTTGGAAATCAGGACTGTAAGTACATCAGGCCCTCAGGCCCCATTTTCTTAGAGGCTCGTATTATTTTGGGAATGCACTCCGAAGTTTTACAATAATCTATCAGCCTAGGCGCAAATTAAAGAGATTTTGAGCGTTTTCTAGACATGATGCTGCAATTTAAATTGTTCTTAGTTCGATGAGGTCAACTTATATTAATTCTTCACAAGAACAATGTATACCTCCTCCGCTCATACATGCTCATATATGACGCGATTATTCACAAAGTCCTGTATCCTCCCGCAATTTTTTAATGTACCACAGGTCTTTTCATTCTTATTCTTCACTGACTGTACTCACAAAGGAAGTATTAAATGAATTACTTGGACTGTACATTGACACCTCATTTTCTGATTCTGACACTTCTTGATCAGTTTCCGTCTCTGATGTTCCCTGATCTTTTTCTATGACCAACGGTCCCGCATTACTTTCCATCTCCTAACCTCTGTCATCATTCTCTGACTCCGACGGTCGACTTTTCGGTACATTTACGACTACGTAATTCATAAAGAGGTGATGAAGTTGTATCAAGACTTTCATTCAAAAATAAAATACGATTTGTACTTTAGACAGTTAGGTATAGTAAGGGACAGAAACATGCGGACACCTGTGAAAAAAAGATGTGGAAGCCAGAAAAAAGGACTAGAAAAGGAGAAAAAAATTGAAAAAATCAGAGGAGGGTAGAACAGGTTAACCTCTAACAGGTCCCTGTAGAAATGGCCCGGCCGCAAGCACGGACACAAAGAATTTCCCGGGAAAATACACAACTAAAATGTTTAGACGGGATAAAAAGATTCGGACACTGGGTATTTTGACACGGATAATGTCTATTGGTTGGTCCTCATCGTAAACTCGATGTCACGTTTTTTCAACCAACACTAAGAATCCCGACGGATTTCCATGAAAATTCATTAAATATAAAACATATCCATGTACCAATGTATCTGGACATGCAGTGTAGATACTAGTCATCAATTTACTCATGATGAATTTTTTAATTTCCATGGAAATTTTTAATACTGAAGATGGTTGGAAGCAAATGAAATTTCCATGGACATTTTTATAATAATTTGAAATAAAGACTACCCTAATGTTCTCGTTTGCCATTTTAGGGCGGCCCTCTTTTTGGTACTCTCGGAATTTCAATTGTTCTTCTGAAGTTGCTGCAATCTGAAGAGCTTTTTGCATTCTGTCACGTTTGCCACAGAAACCCGTTTTTTGTTTTACAGACGAAAGATTAATTTCTAAGTTTGGCATCCTCTCTAACCCTCTCCCCCTTTGGTCGAAACCAGACCCCTGAACACTAGGCTGGTTACGCTACTGCATTTTATAAATTCTAGCCCCCGCCAAAAACAAAGTTCTGGTTACGCCCCTGTACCTAGCTATCTATCTGATATCTGGCTGCCTGTCAATCAAGATATTTATTTTTCCATGTGTCTGTGTGTCTGTCTTAAGACCAAGGATCCTCCTAGCGGAACATGCGGTAAAGAGAAAGATTAAATTTCTGACGGAACATGTTATCAAATTAGCTTATGACTTTCACAACTCATGAAGACTGGTGAGGCTCGTTATAAGACTAGTCGGATTTTCCATAAGAAATCGGACTTGATTACATTTTTCTGAATATGATTTGCTCAAATGTTCCTTTGATGATCAAAAGTTGATACCTGAATAATTGAATAATCACGGAATTATAATGAGTCATATTGCGACATTGTAGCAAGATTGAATGCGGAGTTAGTTATGTGTTTGAAAAATTTGAAACATAAAAACTCCAGCGTCTATTGCAAATAATTGGCATCTGCGAGTACCAAAAAAGAAGCACAGTAGTTGCGACCATCCGATCTGTCTCTAATTTACTAGTACATGAAGCTATGATGATGATGTGGGTGAAAATCTCGTCTATAATGCTTCTAGTTTACAAAAATCAACTTATGATCATTAAAACTACATTTTCCCAATTTCTGTTAAAATAATGTAAGATCAAGTCGGATTTCTTATGGAAAAATATATGTAGTCCAAATATTAATGTGACGTACATGTTTCGTACTTTTCTTTTTTCTGCGCTTACACATATGTTTCCTTCTGTCTCCGAAAAATTGGTGCTCTATGACTCCTTACTCTGTCGCCTTCACGCACAATTTTTGCAATTTTTTCCCGCCCATTTCCTCTTTGAATATTGCGAAAAAACCACGAAAAAAAAAAGTGTTCGGATCATTATTTTATGTCACAGCAGGTACATACTACATAAGACGCATGTACCCCGCACATTTTGCAGCAACTTGTCCTTAATGCACGGTCATCTCTACCTACTTTCCTTACTTTCTTCACTCATGACCACCGTGAAATGGAAAAATAATCTGGCGTAGAGTTTTTTCTGGGAGGGGGGCAAAAGTAGTGAAAGTCTGAGTTAACTCAACCAACCCTGTCGAGAGAGGGGGAAGAAAGGGGGAATAAATACCCCGGAGCCGGACTTTCAAGGGGGCTCGATATTTTTAAAAGGCATGAGCTTCAATCATACACTGTACATATCAAATCAGCATATCACTCCTTACGCCATGAAAGAAACCTCTTATCCCGTAATTTATAATTTTTTCGGATCTAACAAAAGAACAAATTGAACTGGAAGGAGAGGGGGCCAGTGGGAATTCCCCCATACCTTATTTTTTTCTCCACGGAACTGGACTCAACTCACAATTTTCAAGTATCGAAGTCAAAAAAAATTTTGATTTGGTAGATTTTCCCAGCTGACTCAACTCAAAATTTTCAACTATCAAAGCAAAAAAAACCCTTCTGACTTGTTGGATTTTCCCCACTTCTCAACTCAATTCTCGAAAATCAAAGTCAAAAAAAAAACCGTTTGACTTGTTGGATTTTTCCAACCGACTGAAATGGTAAATTTTCCTAATATTTCTGAATGAAAAATTCATACGGGGGTAAATTGCCCCCCCCCCCATCGGTACGTCCCTGAAAATAATCAAGAAATTCAAAAACAAAATCAGACTTCGCCCGTGAAGGACAAGTAAACGACATTCACGCTGTTTCTGGATTAAGCTGCACCGAAACTCGAATCGCGTAGCGTTCGGTTGACATGACGTGACGTCATCGCTACAGGGTGCACATCGAGGTACCGTTTTTCGTGCAGCGCAACTTGCATGCATTATTTCTTCTTTTGTATGGATTTTTTTAAAATTCTGCTTCGGCAGTAGCTTTTTTTATGGTTCGTACTGAGCGTCTACACAATATAATGCGATTCTAAAATTTTGTCCGGGACCCTATTTGGACCAATATATGGAATTTTCGAGATACTGTTCGGAACCTGATCCGTTCCGGTATAAGAGTTGTTTCCCCAATATTACTTACTCTAATACTCTTGCAATACGGAACTTCAGTATTGACTACCTAGAGTACCGAATTGGACTAGTAATGGAAACAGTAAAGCAGTTCTTATAAGAGTGACCTGACTAATTTGAAATAGTAATAGAAACTTCTAAATGGTTAACTATGTGTTTGTCTGTATTAAGATTAGTGAGAAGCGTTTCAGTTTGGAGGAAAAATTGCGTTTTTTGTTTTCTTGGAAAGCGGCAAAGTAGAAGTGTTTAGAAATATAGGGACCAGGCGAGAATGGACTCTGCGGGTGCGAAGTAGGGGACACAAATAACGAGCAAAAAACGAGGCACCAACGACCGCGACCATTCTGGGTTCAAAATTCAAAAGTGGGGCTAACAATTTCTCAGCTTTCCACCCATTTAAGGGAAAGAGCAAAAATGAAAATGATGAAAGCATAATCGAGTACGTACATATGAAGCACAAATGATTGAGACTAGTTCTAAGTTCATAGATAAGATAAGAAATGAGGAAGTACTTAACAGAGTAGGAGGTAAAATGGATATTTGGAATTGTCTACAGAGAAGGAGAGATAAACTAATAGGGCATGATTTGAGGCACCCAGGAATAAAATCACTTCTGCTAGAAGAAAGAGTGGAAGGAAAGAATTGGGTAGGTCGGCAATGATTCCAGTATGTTAAGCAGATGGATGTCAAATGTACGTGTTATTACTAGAGAATTTGTCACCTCATTTCCTTGGTAGGCAGATGAGTTATTTTGAGAGATAAGTACGAATCACGGTTGTAGGGGGCTGGGGAAAAATTTTTGTATTACCGAAAAATGCCAAAAATGGGTTAAATGCCAAAAGTGGCCTTACCTGCCGAAATATGCTATTTTGTCAACATAAGGTTTGTCTTTACACGATTAAGTCGAGATCATAGAAGAAGTCGTCGAAAAATTCAGATCGTTCCAGAGGCTTGAGGATACCTACTTCAGCAAAAATTAGAACAAGTTTTGAGAAAAAATGAAGGGTTCGCGTTACTTTGAGAATTGAGTAATTCTTTTCAGTGATACTTCTTACCTAGTAACTGGCATGGTTTCTCGTGATCCACAGGTGGTGTCTGTATATAATTTTGCTCCGCTAGTATCTGTTGATTTAGAGCGCTCATTTTCAGCTTACAAATTAATAGTAAGTGACAGGCGCCATCAGTTCACTCAGAAAAATTTAGCAAAAAATCTTATCGTCATGTATAATCAGAATCTTTTGTGATAATTAAAAACATTGATTTATCAGATTATTTTCTGGAAAAAAAAAGATTTTTTTTCTTCAAAATGCCGAATTCTGCAGATGTTGCTGCCGAATTTCTTATTTTTTAATGCCGAAGAATCCGATCTCTAGTTATTACGAAATGAAGAAACTTGCGCGAGATAGGGAGAAATGGAGAGCTGCATCAAACCGGTCGTAAGGCTGATAACCTTATCATCATCTAAGTTCATATTAATAAGTGGAAGTTAGTTGGAGTATAAGCCTTGTGAGGGGGCGTGAAGGGGAAGGCACAAACGAAAATGATGAAAATACAATCGAGCACGAATCAAGCAGAAGCTAATGAAGCTAATTTGATGTCATAATTCAGAACTAGTGCAGGCTGAGGAAATATCGCTGTATCTGTTAGCCAGTTTGCATAACAGTAGAGTGCGGCTGCAGAAATCCGGTACCATTCACCGCATATTTTTTATCCCTCGGTTTTTTATATTCCCTAATTTCGTGGAAACGGTCTCATTACATATTTCCAATTGTGACTTCGTTTCAGATTCACTGCACCCGTCCGATAGGAGCATCCCGCATCCTATTAGACTACTTCAAATCACTCATGATCGTAATAGTTTAGATACTCACAATTTTTGACATCTGATTATTGACAGTTTTTGGGCAGTCGTAAGCCCACGATTGGCACTGACAGATACACAGAAGAAACATTTTAACGATGATTACTGCTCGTACATTCTGCTAATTTCGGAAAATTCTGGTGGACAAATTATTGTATATTATTGTTTCGTTACAACTGTCATCGGCGTATACGCTCACGTTTTGTGTTTGTCGCCGAAGCCACAATTATATTTTCTCGACGTCCGCTTTATAACCCCAGCCTGGATGAGTGTAAAATTT
This sequence comes from Acanthococcus lagerstroemiae, assembly GCA_031841125.1. NCBI lineage: Eukaryota > Metazoa > Arthropoda > Insecta > Hemiptera > Eriococcidae > Acanthococcus > Acanthococcus lagerstroemiae. The sequence continues at coordinate 31,770,275 of CM063108.1, read as the reverse complement.
CGCCCCTTCCCCCGAAACCACCTCTTGTCTGTCACCTCCCGCGCGTACCAACTCATTAATTGAAATCTTTCGAACAATTTCGGCGACACGGCCGCGGCCGCGAACCGACATTAAATCGAATTTCCATGTATGTGAATCCAGGACACGGCATTTTGTCGTCGATTTGACGCCATCGTCAATTCCTCGCTTTATTTATGACATGTCATGGAGATTACCGAACGTGAATGCAGCCGTGGCGTTAAAATTCATTCAGTCGGATGTCCGACCGCACGACGTTTTAATCTGTCGCTGTTATTGCTTTTCATCTCCCGTCCGCAGTGCCATCATCGGTGCGGTGACTGACCATTGAAATTACGGTTAAAGAGGATGGAAGCCCGAGCTTTGTCCGGAGTCGTTGAACCGGTGTGGTGCCTGGAGGCTGCCGCAGGCGGGCACGAATGAACATTTAGTTATTAGCATCTTAATTTGTCATTAAATGTCTCGTTGAAAAAAAGTTAGTTTTTCGTCGCAGAGAGAGAAAAAAAAAAAGAAGGCCCGGACATCTAGATCCGTTGTTAAGGAAACTTAAATTGGCTTAAACGCGAAAGTACGCGAATTTTAGAGATATTCGCGTTTCCAGTTTTAGAGGGGTTGGTACTTAATGAAGGAGTCGGCAATAAATTTTCAAGGCTTACTGATGTCAGCACTGAACATTTCTTGATAGAGGAAAAAATGATTTTTGCGCAATTCTGAGATCTGATCTGCACTCAGCCTTCAGAATTCGTTCGGAAATAGAGGGAGATGGTCCAATTATTAGATATCACTTTGGGATCTCTCCGTAGATTTCAATGAAATGCATCAAACGAGATAGGAATTGCGCTAGGAGGTGCTTAGTATAGCCTATTTTTAGAATCTGCGGTCAAAATGCCGAAAAAAATAATTTAGGAGATTCTTTTTTAAAATGACAAAAATGAGGATTTTGGAGATTTTTTTGGTGGTGGGAGGGGGTTTGAATCTGATACACCTAAAATAAATCATTTCAGAACGTTCAAATCATTGAATAAATTCATTTATAGTAGAACGTCGATTATCTGAACTAATTGGGACCAGAGGCTTTCCGGATAACGGTTTTTTCGGATAACCGAAACATGTGCTTATTTTATAGAGGAAAACATATTTTGAAGGAAATTAGTCTAAAAAATTAGCTCATTGATTTCAGAATTTCTTGATTTGTGCAGAAAACCTTAATAGACTAAATAATGTAGACTAGAAAGAGAAAACAATCGAGGTTTTGCTTAAAAATCCATCTTATTCTTCTTCCACCGTCTCCTAAATGAGGTTGGTTATCCAGAGATGGCAATTTGAATTTTTGATGCGGCCTTCCTGAATATCTCGATGGACGGGCACCCGAGCCATCTTCTGAGGTCTTTTAGCCACGAATTTTGGCGTCTTCTGATCGTTTCCCGTTGATTTTTCCTTCTATTATTAACTTGAGGAGTCCGTATTTTGGGCCTCTTAGTACGTGGCCTAAATATTGTAGTTTTCTTCTTTTTACTATCGTTAGAAGCTTAGTGTTTTTATTTAACATTCTTAGGACTTCAGCGTTGGTAATTTTTTGGGTCCACGATATTTTCAACATTCTCTTATACAAATACATTTCGAATGCCGTTATTTTATGCTCAGTGCTTGGGTTAAGAGTCCAGTTTTCGCAACCATATAGTGCTATAGAGATTATATAGCAGCGGATCATTCTCAGTCTCAAGACCAAGGTTAGTTTGGTTCTTGTGAAAAAGTTTCTCATGTTTATAGGAAAGCTCTTCTGGCATGTTCAATTCTGCTGTGAATTTCTTTTCTATTTTCGTTTGTCTGCTCGATTTTGATCCCGTTGATTAGGAGGTCTGTTTTTGTCGGTTGTCTTGAGAAGACCATGAGTTTGGTTGTTGACGTGTTTAAAGCTAGTCCAAAGGTTTCACTTCGTCGTACTACTTCGTTCATCATCCTCTGTAATTCTGCTTGGTTGCTGGCAATGATAACGGTGTCGTCTGCATATCGGATGTTGTTTATGACTGCCCCATTAACTATTATGCCGCCAGAGTCTTCGTAGATTGCTTCTTTGAATATGGCTTCGGCGTATGTATTGAACAAAAGTGGCGAGAGAACGCATCCTTGTCTGACTCCTCGTCTTATAATGACTTCGTCGGATATGGTGTCGTCTATTTTGACTGTAGCTTTCTGGTTCCAGTACAGTTCCGCGATTATTCTAATATCCCTTTTGTCAAGGACGATGTTATTTAGTATTTGTTTAAGTTTATCGTGTTTGACTTTGTTGGAAGCTTTCTGGTAGTCGATGAAACAGGCGTAAACGGGTATTTCATGTTGCGGCATTTTTGAGTGAGTATGTTAATGGCGTATACGGCTTCTCTAGTTCCAAAACCGTTGCGAAGACCGAACTGTGTGTCACCCATTTGGTCTTCACATGTTCTATAGTATATTCTTGTATGAATTATACGTAGAAAGGTCTTCAGGACATGTGACATGAGGCTTATATTATTCTGTAGTCATCGCAGGATTCTGATTTTGGTTTCTTTGGTATGGTGACAAAGACTGATTTTAGCCAGTCATTTGGAATTTTCCCGGATTTAATATATTCTATTGAATAGGTCCGTTAGCATTTGTAATCCGTCTGAATCGTTTTCTGCGAGTCTTATGAGGCATTCGGACCCTGATTATTATTATTCTTTTGGACATTCCGGTTAAAGTGAACGTTCCGGATAATCGACGTTCTACTGTATTTGGTTAAATAAACTAAATAAACAAACATTTTACAAATGTAAACTTTTCTCTTTTTTTTAGAAAACGAGCAACGGAATTTCGAAAACTTTTGAAGCTTTTAAATGAACATATTTTTTTTCAACACATCGCGAATGGCCAAAACCACTTTTTAATTATTATAACAACGTTGGTCAGATATGCGCTTTAGATCGACAAATGCTCGTCCCACCTATAAAAAGTACCAAAAATAATCGAAATTAACCTTGGAAATTTCAATTTTTTGATATTTATCGAGTGTCTCATATTCGGGTCAAAACGTAATTTTTGATGTGCTGAGTCATAATCTCAATTTATGCCAAAATATCAAAAGTAATTGAAAACACCAATAGGTATTCTTAAAGTATACTTTGAATTAGGTATTGCTAGCGTTTTTTGTAGAATTTTCATCGCATTTTTCTTACGAAATCTTCAATTTTCTTGATTCTGTTAAAAAAAAAAAAGAATTGCTGTTAATCGCAAAAATCAACAGTTGATGACAAACGAACCATAAATTCATAAACGTTCAAAATTACAACTGGATATAGTGCATCCCAGTGTGCAAAATCTGACATTAAACCGCCACAATGTGGCGTGAGAATAATGGCGCTTTATTCTACAGAATGTGGCGAAAATTTCAACCAATCGGAAGACAGAATGCAATGGCCACAGTTTTAGAAAAGAGCCATATTGTGACAGTATTGAGACGAAAATGTTTCCAACATGTGTCGACAATTTCGTCACTTTGTGGCGCGTTTTTAGAGTCATTTACTGGCGGTTATTGTGGCCATATTGTGACGAAAAGGGTTCCAATATGTGATGACGGTTTCGACACTTTGTGGCGTATTTACCTAAAGCCTATTTCTGTTCTGTGTGCACGCAAATACGAGAAATAATAATGCAAATAAATTAAGAGTTTGTAATAATAATGATATAATATGTGAGTAGAATAATTTTAATTTTACAAAATCATGTAAGGAATTTTATATAAAGGTTATGGCAAGTCGTCTAACCTAGTAATGCCTATCTCAACATACTGACCCGAAAAAATTAAATAGGCGGTAACTGAAAAATATGATAAAACAAATACAAAATTACAAAAGACGAGATGCATAAAATGTCAAGATTTCGGTATTATGTGCAAGAAACTAGAAACTATCACAAAATATGGAATGAATACAAAAATTAAAGCCTATTCTAACGACAGGGAAAATTTTCGTGTCCAGGCCCTACTTACTAATAACAAAAACAAATTTAAAAAATAATAAATGTACAATATACTAGGGACAAAGAAAACTAATAACATATGCAAACTTTAATACAATAATACAAATTAGATACGTAAGCGCAACGGGGTAATAAGAGGAACATTATACAGTGAACTTTCTATAATGCGAACCAATACCGTGACCTGCAGTAATACAACTTGAAAAATTGTACAGTATAATATTTTACAAAGTTATAATAGATGTTCTGATGATGAGATTTTGAGCTTTTTTCTGTACGTAGAACTTGTGCGGGATTTTTGCCTGCAAACCATAAAACGATAACTGTTTGAGGACTACAGCTCATTTTTATTAGTATATGTGTACGCCTGCATCGAAAGGGCCCACCACCTTGTCGATCTCAGTTTCAGAAATACAGCCAATTTTATGTAAAAAGTTGAAAAAAAATGAAAAATGAGATTTTTGGCGTTTTGTATAGTGGCAAGCATGGTCTATCAGCTGGCGTAGAGATTTTTTCGGTTCCGTGATTTTTTCAGGAGATATTGCGAAAAACGTCAGAGAAGAGAAAGGGCCCACTTTGTCGATACTCGTTTTTCAAGGTTTTTTTCCCTCTCTTTGACCGAAATACGATAGATAGCGTAACTTAATATTTAAAATACTGCGACGTTCATAATGATATCAAAATAATTTCCAACTTTTCATTTGAAGTGCAAAATTTACATAAAACATCATTTTTTTTCTAAGAAAATCCCTACTCAAACTTTAAACGCGTTTTTCTCAAACTTTGATATTTCAAACTTTATTTTCAAAAAATTCTCAAAATTCGATTTTTTCACTTAGACGCCACGGGTTTGCGGCATTGTGACCGTAATTTTTCCTAGTATTGCCCCCACCCATAATTCCACATCGACAAGGTGGGCCCTTTTGATGCGGGCGTACACATATTAGTACAGTTGTACAACTATGAGAAAATGCTTTTCTGTTGTACATCTGATGTTAGTAGTGAATAGTGGTTGTAAAATTCAAAAGTTGTAGGATTCTGTGACATTTTTGATCCGATCCCCCCCCCTCCCTGAAATTATTTTCTGCATCCACCCACTTCACCTCCCCTCCACTTGCATCCACAAGGTCAATAGCAGAAGAAGGTTCCAGGGCACGACGAGGTGCCACTGCACGGCGCTCAAGTGCTGGCTCAGTAGCACTTGATTGAGGCTCTCGACGGGTAGCTCGTGGAGTGTGACGCATAATAACTCAACTAGAAGAATAAGCAAGAGGTGAACATAAATTCTACGATACTAGTACCAATCCTGGCTGAACGAGTGCGATGCCCCTGAACTCCTGTTTAAATTTTCCCTGCTCCATACCCCATAGCCCATCCAACTGGAAGTGTCACTCACCTCCTCTGGTTGACTTGGTGAGATGGAGCCACACAGGTTCCAATCCCAGCACCGAGGGTACCCCCTCCAGTTCCGCCCAAGAGCGTACCTCGGTTGTCTTAGAGACCACCTACCCTTAGCGCCATGAATGCATGACAGTACACCATCCCCAATTTTGACACATCAAAGCTGCCTGTGATGTGCAATGGAATGGAGGCTAGCAGCTAACTCAAGCCGTAAACCGGATGCTCTCCACCTCCGTGACACAATGCTCCCTGACAAGGCTACAGCCCCCAGTGCTACTACACTAGCCACAGGTTCTGGAAGGTGCGACCTTCCCCTATGGTGTCCCTGGACAAGTGAATCAAGTCCGTCTAATTTACCCTGACTCCGATCGTGATGCACCAACCAGCACATGAAGCCAATTATGGGAGTTCAATGGACATCCCGCAGGACTATCCCCCACTAGTGTCCACCTTCAACCTCCACATGACAACCGTTCGCCCCCATCTTCTGTTGGCTACAGGACTGCAGTGGGTGCTTGAGCTTAAGTCCGAGACACCTCCCCTGTAGTACTCTCTATCTGACAATGCAGACTACTACAGCCATACTGAGGAGAAACCCCATCAAACAAACATCGCATCCAACTCACTCTGTTTACTTTGTTCACTTCTCTCTCGCGTCAGGCTGCTTCTTACCCCTAAGTACATGCACATAACTATATAAGTACGTAACCTAAGGTATCCTAAGGACAAGATATACTCAGTGAAACACGCCAGATTCTCAAATGGGCACAACCGATACAACACATATATATGCATCAAACCAACCGAAAACAAACCGTTACACAGCCGATTGATTACATGGTAGCCCTCGCATCATCTAGAAGGATCTCGACCGCTTTCACCTTTCCCTTCGCCTTTAGCTAACGCGGTGTTTTTTGTTTTCTGTTTTTTTTTTTGTTTTTTTTTGTAAAACGGTTTCACCCTGCCCAATTCCATGACCATTGTTCACATCACGTTTCCAGTACCCAGTACAAGGATATGATACAAGGCGGTTTCGTATCTGACCTGCGACTTTTTTTGTTAACCAATTACCAGGCGAGTGGATTCCGCCGGCAAGTAAATACACAGCTGTACCCAAAAAACACTGAATAAAATTCGAAAACACTAACCTTTTACAATAAGTTAAGTAAGTATAGAGAAATAGAGAACTTACCTCGTACAAGTATTTCATTGTGATCCCGTTTTCTTCAGAGGTCGAAACGTCCGAAACTCCAGACATTCTTTGCCGGTAAAATTAAAACAGTTAATTTGAAAACACGCATCTACAAATAACGAACTCGAAATTCAAACTGGCTTTACGCGCGGTGACAATGAGTACAAACAAAGAAATTACCCGTATAGATCGCGCTAACATAGAACGCATAACATAATCACAATCTGACGATATGCAATGAAAAATCTACACATAATGGCCATCTAACTGGTGACACATTGTGACACATGCGTGGACACATTGTGGCGCATAACGCAGTCATAATCTGACGAAATATTCTAAGAACCTACACATAATGGCCATTTAACAGGCGACACATTGTGACACATGCGTGGCTCCTTGTCCCTGTGTCGGTCGACTGAGACGCACTCTATTTCTTGCTGGTGGAGGACAACTGAACTACACCTTTTCGCCATGAAATGGCGCTTGAGACGACTTTGTGACGCTTTCTGAGCGTCACACACAGAGATTTTGCACACTGGGATACGGCACCTAAACATGACTTTTGTGGCGATTTCGATAGAGCGCAGCACTTAACGTTCAGCGAAATATCACGATCTCATTTTCAGACCCTATCTCATAATTGGACCATCCCTTTACTAATTTTATGCATGTAACGTAATTAATTAATTTCAATTTATTTATTTACACGTTATTTATTTGTTTTGCAATTCTTGTGTTGCTTAGTTTTATTCCAAAAAAGTGACTCTTATAACCCAATTCATTATAGATGCAAAAAAAAGCTCTTTGTCCGGTTTCTTTTTAAATTTATTTACTTACGGTGTTTGTAAGTGCCGTGACTTCGAGGGCCAACCCACCTCCGCCCATTTTTGAGCATACGTCTCCACGTAACCCATTCATTTTTTTTGATCTCATGCTAATCTCTGCTATAGTGATCTTAATTCTTTGATGAGCTCGCTTTCCCACTCTAACTGTTAGCCTGCCTTCTTTCCTTTCCTGTCATATGGTATCTAATTAGGTGATTTTTATCCCCCCTCCTGTCATTATCTGATCCAGCCAAATGCTCTGTGTACTTTCATTTTAATTTTTTTATAATGTACCCCATATCGCTTCCTCCCACCATTTTACAGAACTTCAAATTTGAAATTTTATCTTCCCAGCGTACTTCCACCGGTTTTTTCACCATTTATCTGTACGTACTTTTTACTTTATAATCTGTTTTTTGACTCTAAGAGAAGCGCTTAGATTCTCCGAAAAATATGCTTAAGTGCCCAGAAATTATTTCATCCTTTTCTGGACATCATTTTATTTCTTTGTCACTTCTGTCTGCAAAACTTACAATCTACCGCAAATATTCGATTTCTTCCACCTTCTCTATTTACTGATCGTTTACTATCAAATTTTCTGTGTCAATCCCTTCTAATGACTTTAGTTTTATTTCCACTTAGCCTAGACCGGTTTTTTTCACACTCACTGAGCAGCTCTTCCACCATTCCCAACACCTCTCTGTTACTTCTTGAAAACAGGATGATATTGTCCGTGTATCTTAAATTGCTTAAAAATTACCAAGTGAATTTTTATTCCCCTTTTCCAGTTCAAATAGTGGAACGTTTTTTGCAGAATACTAGTGAAAAAGTTTGGCGATAGCGGATCCCTTTATCTAACCCTCCTCCTTATGTTAAATAACATTCCCTTATTTTGAAGATTGATTCCTGCTGCAGAGTTAATGTACCATTTTTGCATGATTTCGATGAAACCCTCTTCTATCCTTGTTTTTTTTAAAATATACTGTTATAAAGTAATTTTGATGTACAGAGTCGAACGCTTTGTGGAAGTCGATGCATAACCTTTCAATTTCCAAATAATATTAATTTGCTTTTTCAATAATTTCGTTCAGAACAAAAATATTATTTGTAATCAAGAAGCCCTTTCTGAACCCCGCTTGTTCCCTTCCGTGATTAAAATTCGATTGGTTTTACATTGTGATTTTTCGATAATGCCATAAAGACTTTACAGATATTTGATGTTAAACTTATTGGTCTGTAATTCTCTCTTAATACGCAGTGTGAACTTGAGTGGTCCCTACTTCCTTTTCTTTCTTTAGCTTCAGTATCGTAACCCAAGTGAGTTGCCAGTATTTGAAAATAATGTTCAGCGAAGTTTAAAGCTTAATCAAAATGATCAAGGGTAACCTGTGCCTCTTGCAGGTTGAAATGTTTCCTGCAATTAACGTTAATTTTGAGCATTTGAGATCGTCTACAGTATCTGAAGTCTATTTAAATGAACCTACAATTATCGTCTTTTTGAAATGAGTGATTTAAAATACGGCTCAAAAATGTGCACGAAGGTAGAAAATTCTCAATATGATTCAACAATATCTTACGATGTTGCCTTCTCCTTGAAATTGTCATTTGTCGGGTAATTGTAAAATGAGGTGGTTGTGATTTTAAGGAGTTTTTCTGGTCAGTGCTCAAACTCTGAGAAGTAATTCCAAATGTTGGAAAACATATTTCAGCTCAATCTGGTGCTAAACTGAACTTGCAGTCTTTCTTTTTTCAGTGAGTATTTTGACAAAAATAACTCAATTTTAATATTTTTGGGCTCAGGTTGAAACGATCCAGCTGAGCTAGACCTTTTTTTTTATGTTAGTTTTGCATTGTCTAAAACTACTCCCAACGGTTGAAACATTAATCAAAGAGGCGAAGATTGAAGCATTAAACAGAGAGAATTGCCGAAATCAGAGTCGCCCAATTACCCCTGCAAGCAAGTACACAAGTAAAAATTTCAGGACCGTCGACTGTTAAACCAAAAACTGAGATTCCAACTTATTATTTATTTATTTATTTTAGGAGGACATATTTCGCATACCCCGCCTATGTAAATTTTGGAAAATTTTGTTTCATGTACCCGAACGTTTATTTCGATTTTGCATCCTTGGCAGCAAATTCTAACCGCAAAATAGGCTAAAATTCCTCTTCACTCCCTCCACCCTTGACGATGTGTTGATTCTTTTTGGTCAGTTTTTCTCTCGTTCTTGTTTGGTTTGCTCATTTTTTGGATGTTTTTGATCATTCTTAGTTCAGATTCTATGTAATCATTCTGAAAATCAAGTCCGTCAGATTTTGTCATTTCCAATTAATTTTTGGCAATTTGTTGTCATTTCGATTGATTCTGATCATTTTTCGTAATACTTTCTTTATTGGATTAATTTTTGGAATAGTAAAATTTGGTCGGATTTGATTGTTTTGGTCGTTTTTGTTGACATTGGTTGATTTTAATCACGATTGGATGAGGTAGTAAGCCAATTAGAACCATCACAGGACATCAGTACACCAACTACAACGATCCTAAATCCCCTCCCCGTCCGCTCACTTGGCGATCTAGGACCTTATTTATGCTTGTGTTCAATTCTAAAGATAGGTCAAGAACGGATTTTCTTTAATGTTTACTGTTTAGGTATTTCTGTTGGTTCATAATAAATTTTAGTTGAGAAAGGTTATTGGGTGGCATAGTAGGATCAGAAAATACGTTAGAAAACAAAGGTTAGCTTAGGTAGGCACGTATTCTTTTGAAAAATTCGATGAGCACGCACTTCTAGATACATTAACGTTTGACCGTAATGATAATTTATTATGATTAACCTTTTACAGTATCAGAAATTCCAAATACTGGCAGCTGACCATCAGGTTGGGCAAGTATTTTTTGTTGCGATACTTTGTCTTTGTAGGCGCAATATTCATTAATGCATTTTGTAAGAATCCAACATTGAGTTATTCACTTACAATAAACGCAACAAGACGACCTCGGTTAATCACAGCTATAATAAACTTTCTTCGCAAATGATCTTGCTATTAAAAGTGGGAAAAAATAACAGAGGAGTGATGATAACTATTTTAATCTGCGACAGAAACAAAAATTAAATTACAAAGTGTTAAATTCCGGTTGGCCATTCGTTCTTTCTCTCTCCGTTTCCATCGTCGTCTTATATTCTGTCGAGCTGCAAAAATAAAACTGCGCCGTTGAAGATTATAAAAATTTAATAAGCGATAAAACAAAATTTTGATTGCTTTTACGTATTACACGAGGAGGAAAAATAGAGGGAGAAAAGAAAAGCCGTTTACAATACGTCGACTTTAAGATGTTAGTTCGTCGCGTTAAAATTAATTTCGTAGTGCGAACTTTCATTAAACTTTTCCTTCGGCCAGAAAATATTTTCGGCGAAAATCTTCCGTGATAAAACCCGGTAACGATGTGAACTTTTCCATCAATCTCGCTGATATTTCCTATGCCAAGCCGCGAAATATTATTCGCTACGTCATTTCCACTCGTGGATTTTCAACCGCAGCCCCGTGCGGCAGGGAAAGTTCACTCATTCACCCGACGTGTGTAGGGACTCGGCGTACGCCTGCCCTCTCCCATGTTCTACACGTATACGTTATTTGAGCCAAACTGAACCGACAATATGTGACGAAGGTGAATTGGAAACTGTTGGACTGCATTCATTTTGACCAGGACTGCTCCACTGCTTTGTACAAGTAAACTTTGAAGTAAAGGTTTACAACTACCATGGAACAATTGAACTGGAGGAACTTTTGGGGTCAGGAATTGCGACTGCAACTTGAAAAACTATGATTTGAAAGATTAATAAATTCTGGGTCGACCATTCTGAGCTATTTGTACAAAAACTTACGAAAAAGGTACGTGAGTGATAACTTTGTCAGGTCCTTCAGCCAAAATGGTAGATAACATAGCACAATCTGTAAGAAGGTTTTTAAACATGGTGCAAACACTTCCATCGGCTGAGTTTCTAAAACTAGACTAACGTTAAGCTAATCTAGGCCTAAGCCCCTTCAACCGTGTCTGTCAAAAGACCGAGTCAATCGGTCTTCACTTCCAGTGCAATTACCAGGATTTTTTTTTGGCAAGAGCTGCTTCAATATCACTTGACTGACAGATTCAACTCATCTTCAGTCCCACTCTAGTCACCCCCTCAGTAACGTCAACCTCAGGATACTCAATCCTTTCATACTTAAGGTGCCAAGTGCACTACTGCCTCTGCAGCAGCAGCACACAGTCGCAATGCAGATCAATTAAGAGATTTTATCACCCAAAAGGAAACTTAGATCTGGCCGGAAGATCTTCGTTTGTCCCATGTAGCTCAGATTTTGTTACCGGAAAAATAAGATGGGGAATTTCCTCTGAATGACAATATAACTGAGTAAAAACCAATCTATGGTTGCCATTTTGTCTGTGACAATTTTCATCTTCGATTTTCTTTTTCCTATTCATTGCTTACATAAGCCTGCTCAGTTTTCAAGAGTAAGGGTGTTAAAAAGTTTTTACGCTCGATTCGCTCCCGGAATTGGTATAGTTGAGTCCCACCCCTTCTGCCCGCTGTATGCTATTTTCACATTTCCTTGGAAGGCTTTTAGCACATTTGGGCGGGGCTAAGCCCTCCTAAGCCCTCTTCCCTGTTTCGGCCAATAAATGCATGCGTATCGCATATTTTTGGTATCATATCATTCTCTCTTACTTCAATTTTTGAGAAATTTCTGCCAAAAATCAGAAGCATATTTGTATGCCTGGACCAAAAGGGGGAAAAGTTCACCTTGGGCAAGGGAAGGAAACAGAGTAACCCATCTATTCAACTAGGTGCTTGAAAGAGTTTTTCGCAGTCTTCCCTGGGAGGGTAAATGAATCAAAATTAATAGTCAATGGCTGAACAATCTCCGATTCGGAGTGTCAGTTTAGAGGAGCTGAAAATCATGGCGAAAAAACTCTGCGAGGAAAGCAGAAGAGTAGGCCTTACGCTAAACTGTTCCAAAACAAAAATAATGTCGAACGACGAAATGAAAAACTTTACATTAGAAGGGAACGACATTGGGTTTGTTGAAGAGTATAAATATCTAGGCCAAACCCTGGCTTTCGACGAGAGGATGAAAAAAGAACTTAGTATCAGGACAACTAATGCTTAAAAAAATTTTTGGTCAAACATGAACATTTTAAAACGTAAGTGCAATTTAACAATAAAAATCGAAATTTTAAACCAATAAGACTCCAGCTGAATGCCTAAGAACAACCCAAAACAGGATGCTAAGGAGTGTGCTAGGAATCAAGCTAAAGGATAGAGTGCATGTGAGTTCAGTTAGAAAAAAAAAACAAAAACGAAGGCAATGGATATCGGTCGGGCATTCAAAAAATTAAAACTGGGGCGTGCGGGGCATGTGGCAGGGGGGAGGATAAGTGGAACAAAATTGTAGAGGAATGGACACCGTTGGAATTTAAAAGGGAAGGGGCGCCCACCTACTCGTTAGAAAGATGAGCTTGTCAGCAAATTTGGACATCTCTGGCACAGAACTGCCATTGATAGAAGCAGATGGAAACGGACGGTCGAGGCCTATGCTCGGAATTGGGCGGACTCAGCGACTTACCTGCGTCGCAGACTCGAGTCCAAAGGTGTAAAATAAGTAAAAGTAAAAATTATTCTCTTTCAAACAAAAATTCAACCTCACCAAATTGTGACAGGGCGCTGACAAGCGTTTTGACCGCAACTCAGCGCATTTATAAATAGGTATTTTGAAAATCATAAGTTTTAAATTTAAAAACTGCCCAAAATGAATAAAAAGTTTTCATGTCTGCTTCGCGGACTGCGCCGACATGAAAATGTCGTCGTCCACTACGCTCCGCAGAGCACGTTGAGCTCCATATTTTTTGGCGCACTCATTTTTTGGATGCTACGTTCGCTGGACGATGATATTCTCATGTCGGCACAGTCCGCGAAGCAGCTATGAAAATGCTCGTCCGTGGTTGCAGACTCGTCTGCAAGATGGTGCACTAGCAGAGCGTAGTGCTCGTAGGCTGGTACAAGGAATGTGATGCTCGCAAGGGAATGCAGGCTGATACAAGGAGTGTGATATTCGCAGGCGAATGAAGAGTGTTGAGTCAGTCAGACAGTCCAGTCCAGTCCAGTCAAGCTAGTCAGTTATTTTAAACCATAAAATATAATTTTGTACACGGAGATCTCACATCGTGTAACTTGACCGTAGCTGTGCCTGAAAAACACCGAAGATTCAAGACCGTAAGAAAATGTTGCCAAATGGTTCACAGGTATACTACTAAGATTCACTGAATCCTCGGTGTGGTCCAAATGAAAATGGTCAAGGCTCAAGGGCTATGGCTGGTCGAACTGACATGGAATAGTTCCTACATGCTTCGAAATGAAGTCTTTTGGCGTATTCTGTTATTGGAATGAAAGTGGACACTGGCTCGTTTAAACCCAAAGTAAACCCAAAGTACAGATCATTAGCTATTCAAATACCTTTTTCTGCGTCCCTCTATTGACATCGACGAACCCAGCCACCTGGTGAATAGAAAAGATCAGTCGTTTGACGAGAGAGAACGAACAGGAAAGAAACGATGGCCTCAGAGAAGTGCGCTTATTAGCTATCCGAGACGAATATCAAAACGAAATGAATAAATAATAAAGTGTAATTGGTCGGGGGCTAAATTCGTAATTATGTTGCTCGAATGGTGAATTTCTAAACGGATAAGAATGTTACGACTCTGGGGACCGATTGATAAAAACGGGGTGGAAACAAGGGAAAGAGCGTCAATCCAGTTCGGATGAAAAAGTATAAACTTTCGCGACATCTGCTGCTTCTGTATGTCATTTCTCGACTCTATTAACTTTTTTCTGCGACGTCGTAATCTTTTATCATCTATTTTTACTTTCTTTGTTTTCGCCCGATTCGTCGGATTTTTTTTCGTTACTTTTTTCCCTTCCTCTTAGATTTTCTCTCCGCCTTCTATATTCTTTTTTTCCCTTTATTTTAGTTTCATTTTACGCTCATTCGTCTTAGTGTCATCTTCCTTATATTACTTCTCTCGTATCTAGCGAGTGGTAGTTATTTGTTCTGCTGAGATTTTCATTTTTTTGAAATTTAATATCAGTTGTAGAAATGTAATAGCTTGATTCATTGCTCTTCTTTTTTTTTCTTCTAAATTTACTTTTCTCGGCTTCTCTCGTTCTTTTTTCCTCGGCCGTCGTAATAAAAACCTGCTGCAAGAACGAATGATTCCTTTAGCAAAGCTTAAATTGCATTTTACGCGCAGTACTCTGCTCATGTTGCTCCGCAATATGAGTTGCAAATTGCGAGAGGCGTTCCACTCGATCTTCAAGGTAACTAGAGATCAGTGAGTGCGAAAGTCGTAATAGCTTGATTCTGCCAAGTGTATCTGCTGCAAGATAAGCAACCCCTCGATCAACTATTACTATGAAAGTCACCATCTGCTGGTTCATTCTTCAAGATTTCGGATTCGAGACGAGTACGAATATCGGTAGGATAAAACCTGTCCTCCAATGCTCTCACTACCCTTCTGAAAAATAAGCCAGGATTGAAGATCTATGAACTAAAATCCAAAAGATTTGTACGCTAATATATAAAAGAAAGAAGCGCAGATGAACAGTGAGAAAGAAAGTAATTATGGAATATTTCTCGGGTGAGGAGGGGGACTTTTTGATGATCTACCCTAGGGTATATTCTACGTAAATCAAGCATGGTTTCAAAATCGTCGAGAAATTCTGCGACCCTAGAAGAAGTTGAGAGGAAAGTGGAATGGGGATTGAAGGGGTTACCCATAAAAGAAAACAGACTAAACAATTTAAGATTTGCTGACGAAACTGCGCAAATAGGAAGGTCCGAAAATGAATTGAAGGAAATGATAATTCAACTGTATAAGGAGAGTGAATTAGCTAGTCTAAAAATCAATTAAAAAAACAATTTTTTTTTAAAATCAAACCAAAATGGAGAATCGTTGGTTATGAATGAGAAAAAAATTTGGGTTGGCGAACGAAATCATGTATTTGAGGAAAACGATTAATTTAAGCGAAAACAATAATTCGGAATTAGAAACAAGAATAGCCTGCTCTTTGAAAAAATTTTGGTCTCTGAAGAATATATTCGAGGAAAATTTTTCATTAAAACCCGAAGGGCAAATTTTAAAGAGCAGCGTCTTTCCCACTCTGTCATACGGGTGCGAGACCTGGTCGCTCACAAAAATGGAAAGAAAAAATTATAATATACCAAAATAATATAGAAACAGCAATTCTGGGCGTACGGAGGAGAGACAAAGTCAACTTATCGGAAATAAAATCAAAATTGAAGTACATCAACTTCTTTCGCGTGATAAGGCGACTGAAATGGGACTGCGCTGGTCACGTAGTCAGGATGGAAAACAGGAGATGGGCAAAAATAGTTTCGGTTTGGTTCATGAAAGGAGGAAGGAAAAGGGGATGATAACAAAAGATAAGGTGGAGGACGAAATTGATGAACTATTTGGCTACGGTCAATACTACAAAATCGCGCTGAACAGAGGGGGCGGGACCGCCTGAGGGAGGCTTTTGCCCAACAGAGGGCAACTTAACCTATCTAATAGGTTAAGTATACTTTAGACTAAGTAACTATTAGTACAAAAAGTTAATAAGTAAGTAGATAAAGGCCATTTTGATTTGATTTGATACGACTCTGCGGTCGGATCCGGAATCAACGTGAACGTGGAAGAAGTTCTCTATAGATTGGAAATTCCTTCCCAGATAATTTGTCCGAGGCGAGCTGGACTATTTATTAATTTGAATTTCGCTAAGGAGATATTGAAATTCCCGTGTCCACTTAAGAGCTGGGTTATCACGTAATTTGTGTGAAAATGTTTCATCTTGAACCTCTCTTCGATATCAGAGAGGAACTGCTTGATGATTCCTCCTCTTTATAATTTAGCATATCGCTCTTGCTATCTTACTAAAGTGTTTATTTTGACTTTCTTAGTATTGCTTTTCATTTCGAAGGGCCATTCTCTACATTTCTTGAATTTTCTTAGCGTTTGTAATGAAATTTTTATTTTGAGATTAGTTGGTGGGATTCTTGTTGTACACTATACTGACTAGGGTGTCACTTATTTTACAAGTTTTCGCCAATTGATTAGGGTCGCACTGAAATTTGTTTTAATGGACCTAGAAACTCACCATAAAAAATTTGAGCTTAATCTGAGGTCATTAACCTGTGCCGATTTGACTTTGACGTTATGTGTAATACTGAGATTTTACAAAAAAAATACGAATATCTCGGAACATATCAACTTCAGGACCGAAATGCATATGACATAAAATATGTCTTGTTAAATTTCCTATGAAAAATATTCTGAACAACGTTTTTCTTAAATGCATATTTACCGAGATAATCGTAATAATATGTGAAAGTTTCGAGGAACGTGGATTTTGTTGGTTTTTCTTTCATAATCAATCTTCACTCGCTAAATCGTAGATATCTAAAAAAATATTCACTTTGGGACCAAAATGCAAATAACATAAAATGTTCCTTGATAAATTTTCTATAAAAAAGATGCGAAACGACTTTTCTTTAGAATACATATTTATCGAGATAATCGCAAAAAATGCATGGAATTTTCGAAAAACATAGTTTTTTCTAAATTATTTTACAGCTGACGTATCTACTCGTATTAATGTCGAGTAATGCATACTGCAATATAATTTCGGTCTCTGTCTATTGAGGCAAGCGCCCCGGTTTGCACCCCCCCCCCCAAGTGATGAAAAATTTGTGGAAGAGCCTAAAAGTGAAGCGTTAACTATGTATCCATGAGCCATTGACCGGGAAGGTTGGCTGGCGTCTTCCTGTAATCCGCGCTACGGAGGTCTGATCATTACTTACGTTCATCATACGTAGCGGTTTCCCGGCATTCCACTCCGAATATCGTTGGGCGTTAGCGTTGTCTGTACAAAGATCAGCTACACTATTGCGAAAATGAGAGCGACCGGCTTCGGAATACCCCCGACAGGGCTCCCCTGCCATCACCACCTGCCTGTGTCGCCACGCGTACCAAAAGGAGGAGATGCGGGTTGACTGAAAAGGAAGCGCATCCGGCTATGGGGATCTGAAATTTCCAGACTAGTGCTCGGGGAGCGCGGGACAGTAAGGAACCCCATGGTGTGTGCAGACTGTAGACGCAGTTTGCTTAGTAGCCTTCTGCTTCCACAACGTTCAGTCAGCTGTCTACGACTTGCACACGCACAGTGCCAAATTTTTTGATCTGGTGGTAACACGTTCTGCGAGTGTAATGCTTTGTTCAGTCGAACTGGGAGGGTTACAGGGCATATTTCAACCGTGATTGATAGTCTAGTCCAGTCCTGCCCAACATTTGATGATTCGTGGGCCGCATTCGTTCTTTCTAAAAGTTCTGCGGGCCGTATGTCATTTACCTACATTCAATAATGATTTTACAAAGGAGAAATATTTTATCTCGGAATATTGTGTATGTAAATACATGCCATTGATATAATTCACTTCTTCCTTCATTTTCTTCTTTAGAGTTAGTAATCTGATTGAATGACCGCTACATATTTTGAAATTAGGAAAGATATCACAACCGACCTGTAAGTACTTGTCTCTCGGTATTACTCACGCCTACTGGCCGCCAAACTTGACTAACAACATCAGTTCATTCGAATTCAAATATTCATTAATTTATTTCGACATTTTTTTGTCGACACTAATCTAATTTTTTAAATTTTGAAATTCTTTCGCGGGTCGCACACGAAGACTTTGCGGGCCGCAGGTTGGGCAGGCCTGGTCTAGTCGCCGTGTTCGGTAGGATGTTAGTGGGGATAGTCGAGTGTCACTGGTTTTCTGGCTCTGGTGGGATCAGTGTTGGAAGAACGCAAAAAACATCGTTCCCGTTTGTTCTCTAACTGCATGGTTCTCATTCATGTTCTTCGTTCTCCTTACCTTAAAATTACCAACGTTCCCGTTCTCGTTCCCACCTTGGTCCTGTTCCTGTTCCCATTTCCCGTTCTCGTTCTCATTCTCGTTCTGAGAACAAGAACATGCCGTTTTTCTTCTCGTGCTCGTTCGTTCTTTCAACACTGGTGCAGTACTGTAGTTTGATTTTTATATATCTTAATTGGTTATAGGCTTCCAGAATTTTACTTTTGCGCCAGCTGCGAAGGTATTTGGAGAGCGCAAAAATTATCTCATTCCCGTTCTCATTTATTCTTACCTGGTTCTTGTTCATGTTCCTCGTTCTCCTTACCTTAAAATTGCGAACGTCCCTGTTCTCGTTCCCAACCTGATCTTGTTCCCACTTCCCATTCCCGTTTTCCGTTCTCATTGTCAACCCCGTCATGTTCTCATTCTCATTCTCATTCTGAGAACAAGAACGAGAACATGCCGTTTTCCCTCTCATTCTCGTTCGTTCTTCCAGCACTAGTGTAATACTGCAGTTTGATTTTTTTCATTAAAAAAAACAAAAAACTTATATAATTGGTTTTAGGCTTTCAGAATTTTACCTTTGCGCTAGCTGCAAAAGTACTGAAGAACACAAAAATCATCTCATTCCCATTCTCGTTTGTTCTTCTCATGTTTCTCGTTCTCCTTACCTTAAAATTACCAATGTTATCGTTCTCATTCCCGTTCCTGTTCTCGTTCTCGTTCTCATTCTCATTCTGAGAATGAGAACGAGAAAATGCCGTTTTCCTTCTCGTTCTCGTTCGTTCTTCCAACACTGGGTGGGACTCGGACCCCAGACGCAAGGTTTACAAAGCGGGAACGTTGCCACTAGGCCACAGAGCTACAGCAGGCAGTATCAATTCAGAACAACTTGCATGAAACGTCCGACTTGTATAAATGTTTTCGAATCGTAACCCCTACCCCATTCGACTGTCACTATTTCTTGCTAAAAAAAAAAAAAAAGGAAAACGATTTTCCATTGCGTACTGTAGGGGTCTGTAATTAGTCATAATTACCGGATAACATTTTTCGCGGGATTCGTAACGCCAGGGGCTGTTTAATTATAATCCACCTAATTTTCAGAGATAAGGTATCGGAAACCGAATTGGAATAAAGATTTCTACACTTCACCGATGGGGGATTCGGTGTGAGAAGGGTGTACAGCAAACTAGTTGTCAGATGACAATAATTAGCACGGGGGGCTCGACGACGAAATGAAGTAAAGTGGGGAGGTGGAAACGAACAAACGGTGGTGCGCGGCACGCCAGATTAGATTAGGGAATGACGCTCGGAGATATTAAACAGAGTTTTTACATTTACACCCCTCGGTCGTCGTATTCACTCCGTATTGGTGGAGGAGGTAGAAAAGTACTCGAGTACTCGGCTAATATAATTCCGAGCAAGTCGAAGTCGAGCGGAGTTCATCCGTTCGTGTAGCTATATATTATTACTTACGGGGGATGCAGTAGTCGCGGAAGAAAACTCAATTTCGAACTGTCGGCCCTGGTGAAAGAAGACAACGAGAGCTGGTCCTGATCATTCTGGCAAGACGTATACGAAAGTGAAATACTTCGTACGGCGCAAACTGAGAAACTTTTCTTTCGAAGACGAGAGCCGGATGAGCCACTCGACTGAGTCCAGTCCAGCTAAAAGACCCGATAATAGGATGAGCCGTAAAGGTTTTGTCCGAAGCCGGTTAATATTCGCAGCTATGTGATTGACGCGCGCCGTCAATTAAAAAATAAAACGAATAGCTCTCGCCGAAGGGTCATGTTTTTTCCCCGCTCCTAATTCGAGTAATTTTTCCGCCCTTTTCTTTCCTCGACATGAAATAAAATTGAAGGTAATATTTTAGTATAGCCATTACGGCATAGGGTGTGTCTGCGGAAAAACTATACTAATGAAGTACTCGTTGCAAGAAGCATTCAATTTCTTCCCTTCGAAACCTCTTCTTTTTTCCCCTTTCTTTCTGCCTATTTTTTTCTTCGTCTCTCCGCCGTGCGTATTCCTTTTCTCACTGTATCTTCACGTTTGCCTGACACACAAAGTTTTCGACTTTCGCCCTCGTGTAAGTAATTTGCTAAGTTGTCAGAAAGTCTTCATCCGAGCTTTTTATCATCTGACACACCCTTTCGCGTTTCAGATATATATTTTTCTCCCTCTCGTACTCCTCCTTCTCGTCGTCGATTTTTCCAAACCATATAAGAATATATTTTAAATCGTTCTAACGAGAAATATAACGGCTCTCGGCGTTATCGGAAATGATTATTTTCGCTTGCTGGTGTCCGTCGGCGTCGGTTGGAAATGTGTTAAGGGTATTTCGCCACCGCAGACATTAACCCGCCGCCGATCGTAGATGTCGCGTGTCAACTTTGTCAAACGCCGAGCCATTCGCCGGACCCGCAGGGATTAGTCCAACTTTTTCATTTATGTGCGAACGTAATATTATTTCGGATGACGTAAAATCTGTTCTTAAAATCCTCCGGCAGACGTGTGCGAGGACGTCTTTATAGGCGCTTAGCCGATGCACGAGCGAGTCCGTCTTGAGGCCAGCGTGTTCACGAATCGGTCCCCGAAGACGTATTTATGGGTGCCAAGAAACACATTGATTCCGGGATATTTCATTTATTCGCGGACATCTCACATATGTCTTCTAATGCCCCACTTGCCTCGGGCTCGATGAATCGTGAAGAGAGCTCCTATTCTTTATGGTTCTTCACGTTGACTTGATCATCATACTAAGGAAGTTTTAACGATTGCTACAGTACTGATGTAAGATTGCGTACCTATAGAGGATGTTGGATCGTTTAAGCCTAGGAGGAGTTACGTCATCACACTGAGCGAAACCGCGATTTTAGGCGGCCAAAACCTAACCTACACGGCTTTTTCAGTATTTGATTGGTTCCAAGACGAAATGTTACATTAACTGGTACCTAGAAACACTTACTTTCCTTCCAGTGGTCAGTCCCTGTATACAAGGTGTCCTCTTGATCCGCTTCACGGGTAACATACAGGGTGTCACACAGTGAGAGATTTCAAAATTTGAAGCTGCAAAAATCGGATTTGTGAAACTATTAACAATAATATATCAGTTTAGGGGTATTTTGGCTCGCTGAGTTCATTTTGAGCTTATTTTTATCCCATCTGGTAACCTACCCCCTTTATTTGGGGATGAGAATCCAAACATTTTGAAGAAATCGAGTAGGGTTCAATATAGTTTGAGCGTAAATTCGTTTGAGTTATTCACCATGGTAATCTACCTTTGGGGTTGAAATTTAATGCTTAAAAAATTGAATTGGATGTCTAAATGTATGTTTTTTGAGACGCTGAATTCGTTTTTGAGGTATATTGACCCATCCGGTAACCTACCCCTGTATTGGGGGGAAATATTCAAAATCTTTGAAAGAATCGAAGTGGGTGTCTGAATATTTTTGTTTTGAGACACTGAATTCGTTTTTGAGCTCATTTTACCCCACTTTGTGACTATCCCCATTATAGGGGGATGAAAATCCAAAACGTTTGAAGAAATCAAGATAGGTGTCCAAATATATGTTTTTTGAGGCGCTGAATTCGTTTTTCAGCGTAAATTCACCCCATCTGGTAACCTACCCCTTTATTGGAGGTGAAGATTCAAAATGTTCGAGAAAATCGAAATGGATATTTAAATGTATGTTTTTTGAGACGCTGAATTCGTTTTTGAGGTTGTATTAGCCCATCCGATAATCTATCCCTGTATTGGGGGAAGAATATTCAAAATTTTTGAAAGACTCGAAGTGAGTGTCTAAATATTTTTGTTTTTTGAGACACTGAATTCGTTTTCGGGGCTATTTTTACCCTATGTGGTAACCTACTCCCTTTAAAAGGGATGAAAATATAAAATTTTTGAAGAAGCTCGAGTTGGGTGTCTAGATATATGTTTTTCGACTCGCTGGATTAATTTTTGAGCTTATATGCAGGTACCCCATCTGATAACCTAAACCTGCATGAGGGGGAGGGGGGTGAAGATTTAAGATTTCCGATAAAATCGAGTTAGGTGTCTAAATATAAATTTTTTAAGGCGCTGAATTCGTTAAGCCTATTTTTGTCCTCACACTGCAATAGCTTTTTTTTTCTTTTTTTTTTTTCCTCCTATGAAACCCGGCCAATGATTGGGCATTACAGTACATACTGTTGACACAAATTGGTATCAACTTGGTATCAACTTTTTACAAATGATTGAGTCAAATGCTGAAATCTCCCACTATGTGTCACAACTTGAATAAAAAATCCAACAAATTTAGATGGGACTCATTAAAATGGATAATTTTTTTTCTACAACTTCATTTCCTTGTGGTCAATATTACTTGATTTATCAAAAGATTGCCAACAGTTTAGCTGTGAGGAAAAAATGAATCAGTAAAAACAAGCAAGAATTTGATCATAAAAACAAGCCAGAATCAGGACTATATTTACAACGTAATTTTTAGATCAACATCAATATCTAGTTATACAAATATGAAAGATTATTGTTTCAAAATTAAAACTGAAGCAAAAACTGAGAAGGTCGGTAATCATAAAGAAAAAAAAAAACTGAAACATTTTAATAATTAGAATATTTTTTCACATTGACTACTTTGAGTAGGCTACCCAATACCCTTAAAATATATTAGTTATTAGGTTCGTTCTATTTGCAAAACAAAGGACAGAACTGGAACTGATGTTAGGGTTCAATCAACTTCTAATAAAAAATCAAAACAAAATCAGAACTAAAAACTGAGTTCTGAGGAACTTTTCTTATTCACATTTAATCAAAAAGAACGCGCAAATCATCTGATCCTACATAAATAGATTCAAACACGAAAGGTGAATAACACGCTAACAAGAACTGAGAACCTAGACCCCAGAGCTTACCCCTTGAGTGAGTTCTAGAAGTGCAGAACCTAAACAGAAATCAAGTTCTCGAATCCGAGTTCTAGTGGCAAGAAGAAAACCAATCAAAGAGAACCAGTTCTGTCCTTGTACAAATATAACAGCCATTTCGAGAACTTTTTTGAAAAAGTGTCAAAAGTGCAGAACTTTTGAACACATAGAACGAATCTAGTATTTACATGAGTAGGCCTACAAGTAACTATTTAGTAGAGGTGGGCAAGATCATGATTGAAATGATCTAGATCAGATAACCGTGATACCACAATACACTGGATATGCGTGTAACACCACAGTGCACATCTCATCTGCGTTCCATATCGTTCGTCATTATTTCCTCTTTTTCTCTGAATGTCGCAAACGGTCGCAGCTGAATGGTGTCAGGATAGTTAGATGGATGTTCAAAGAATAAAACCCATTCAATATTATTTACGGATCGAGTTGGATCAAGGTTTTCCCAGTCCATGAAGGGAAGGTATTTGGTGGAGCAAAATGGACAGTAATGTTGAACTTGAATATTTATTTTGAGGTTAGAAACGTGAAGTTTCTTTTACAAAGAACTCATTCAAATTGAACTGTATTTATCAAGGAATAAAAATATAAATATAAAGAAATTCTACGTCAAGGTCTGGCTTTGGTACGTCATTTGAAACTACCCTCCATTTAAAACAGTCTACTTAAATTTTAAAATGTTCAACTTGATATCCAGCACTGCATTCTAATAATATTTTTGGGGAGGTAAGTTGGGCTGTTTTTAGGTCATCTGATATTGATGAATAATAATTTCCACCATTTATGTAAATTTGGTTCGCTTCATTTTATGGAGTTTTGGCCGCCTGCAACCAGCATTTCGCCTAGTGTGCGTCAATTGGGAAAAAGGCCATGTCTGAATTTTGTTCTATTATAGAAAATGTTACCTAGAAGAAATTGAAACTTAGAATGCAATTTAAATTTATTAATACAATTTTACAAAGAGATATTTAAGGCTATCGAAATCTATTCCACTTTACACGGTCTCGCTTGTCTCAGCACCAGGACTCGGACCTGACGACAAACAAACATTTGTTGTTAGTCTCAAAAAAAAAGTTATTGTGAGATCACTTTTTTACTACCTAATTCTTCAGTGAAAGCATTAAAAGTTGAATGAATAGCCAGAAGGTACATCTTCTGTAATATATTTTATGTTATATCTTCAGCTTTGGCCTGCTTTGAATTTTTCAAAAATTCAAAGTGTAAATAATTTTCGGCAATTTTACTGCAGTAATATCGTTAAAAATTAGCTTGTTTATTAGGTACTTACCAATAAAAATAAAATGGACTTTTGCATGTAGCGAAACACGACCTAACACAATCGTGAAAGAAAAAGATTAAAAATTAGCTACTTTCAGACAATTTAGGCGAAAATTCGTGGGTTCAAGGAAAATTACTGGATTCAAAAGAAAAAAATCTTGGTTTTTCAAAAACTCGTGAGATCTCACGAAATCTTGTGAGAGATGACAGCACTGGATATGGGCTACGCTAAACTCACCCTGATGAAATGTAAAAGTTTTGAAGATGACAGGGCTCAATCTGTGAGCAAGGTTCTGGATTCTAATGGTTAAAAAAAAACGAATGTACAAAAATATGGCGTACTTAAGAGAAGGTGAGGGGAGGGGGGGGGGGTAATTGCTCTTGTAGGATTTCTAGCAGATTTGCCTTCCAAAAGATCACTTTTAAAATTTTTTGACGGAAATGGTACTAGACAATGCTTCTGATCTTTATTTTTACAAACAACAGCAACAACAGATGAAATAAGTATTTAGTCTTCCCCTCTGGAAAATCAAAAATTCCGCATTCCGTGAGTATAACTGCATAGATGTTGAATGATAATAGAAACATGGTGCAAATAACAAATTTTCCACACCTTTTCTGATCTTATAAAGCCTATAAAATCGTTCGTTGGAAGTGATCGGTGAAAAAATTACATCATCAAAAAGAGGATACTTACCCTAATCTGAAAATGACCGGTGCATATTGAAACAAACCGAAACATTTTTCGTGGACGACGAAACTAGTATACATTTTAAGTCAAATTGTATAATTTTCCCCGCGGATTTATTCATCAACACCAGTCATTAATTCTGCAACCAATATAATATGAATTAACAGGACCTACTTTTCTCTTCCTGACAAAAAATATTTCCTACTGTTACTACTCTTCAGTAATCTACTAAAACGGATTTTCTTATTATTATTATATAAGCCGATATTTAATCTACTTACAATTGTTTTATTCGGTACAATGAGTCCATAAGAGCAAAGGCCTGGCCCTGTTTTGGGCTACCTGATTATATATGTTATGTCCGAGCAATCTCCTAAAATTGTCCCTTTACCTAGTCTTTTGTCTACCTTTTCTCCGTTTGTTTGGAGGAATCCACCACGTTACCCTCTCTGTCCACCTATTGTCTAGTGTTCTGGCGATGTATCCGGCCCATCCATAAATAATTAACGTCTTTGTTTACTCTTAACTTGTCCCACGTTTCTTTCCTACCCCTTTTTCCTCTCTCCCACTTGACCGTTAAAATCCCCAATTACCACCGTTATATCCTATTTGTTGTTACTTCCTTCTTGAACGATTGGGGTCAATTCTTTTTAAAATTTTTGGCATTCTTTTTCCAGGGATGCTGTTGTTGGTTCGTATACTCGAATTTAGTTCAGATATCTATTCTTTTTCAATTCCACTTTTAAAAATTTTTATTCTGTCCGAATACCCTCTGAATTCTACCACTGAGTGTCCCCATTTTTTGTCTACCCAAAATCCTATTCCCCTCTGTCCGCTGTTATTACTAATGAAACAGAGTATGTTCCCTTCCTTAGATCTGATGATATCTTCCCTTGCTCTCCTTATTTCTGACATTCCTGAAATCTCAATTTTTGTTTTGACAATGGTGTTTTCGAGTTCTGTTGGTTTTCCTGGATCTTTTAGGGTACGAACATGTACCGTAACTAAGGTTTGGCGGTTTGATCGTATTCGCCCTTGATGACCGGGCTTACCTGGGCGAAAGCTAAAACGGATAACTAAAGCAAACTAATTGCTGCGTTGTATCTATTTATTTGAATATTTGAGTACGACTCACGAAGTGATGGGAAGTTTTGAAAAATATACCAGCAAGAAATTTTCCAAGATTGTACCCAGGTTTCAAATAAAATGTAGGTTTCAAATAAAATATGACTTTTGAAACTGTCCCAAAATACAGAAGAGACTTAGTCGAAATTTTTAAAATGTACCAAAATCCGCTGAATATACAAGTGCGCCAGAACCAAAATACGACAAAACGTATCAGAAATTGTACCAGATCCTCTTCAGCGTGAGGAAAATGTGCCAAAATTTACCTGACATTGTACTCGTATCAGAAAAGCTGAAGTGTATGTACCAGATCTGGTACAAATGTACCAAAGCTGACAGATAAGACGGGTTATAGTGACTTCGTGGGAGCCAATTTCTGCCAACCCGCGTCGTGATACAGTAGGTGGAGGTTTAACATGTTAACCTGACATTTATCCTTTCTTTCCTAGAGTCATCGTTTTGTCCAACCAGAATTGCAATCGGTCCCATGGTGCGGTGTAGGCTTTTGTTTCCGATGTTCTAGTAGTCAGAGGCACAGTTAAAAATCATACTTTCGCTGACTGGTTAACCCCCCTCCCCGCTGCTGATTGCTGAATACTAGCTAAACAGAAAATCATTCTGACTGGTCAGCGAAAAATCCAGTGTCTCTGGCGAGCAAGGCTCGAAGCGACCACAAGGCACGGTTTCAAGTAGTTTCCATTTTTCCTCAAAACTTTCTCAACAAAGTTTATCTTTCGTTTTCAGTTGATAGTATCCGGCTGACGTAGCCAAACGAGTACAAATATAAAGACAGAGACTTAGCTGGTTCCAGCACCCGACATCCGACACGAAAGACATGTCGTTGCCGAACGGTGACGTAAATTTATGGGGTCGACAGGACAGGACAGGGGTGCTACGATCGCCACTCGGCCCACTCTGGCGCGTAAATCTTCGTATCTCCGGCGTCATAATTTTGCCGGAGATCGGCTATCGTATGTAGCCGGTGCGGTGCCAACGGAGCCGCCAGTCGACGGTTCGGCTCCAAACGGCGGCGTTCCGGTTCACGGCTCTTATCAGCTTGCCGCCCTTCACACTCGACGAGTGTACCAGATTTTCTGACTCAAACGTGTTCGGAATGATTTCGCTATATCGCGCTGCAGGCTTTTTGCGTATTATTCGTTTTGAAATTACGCGCGCGGCCCCCCTGCGGCACAGCCGAAATCGTGTTCCGAATACCAATGACGCGACGTCAGCTCGCATCGCCCTTTGATTTTCGACGATGCAGTTTCGAATTACACTTCGGTGGGTCGTCGGCGTACAGTTACGCCGCGTGGCACTGGCTCGAAGACGAAAAGTGTGTGTATAAGTTCGGCAGTACCTTGCGCATAAAATAAAAATTAATGGGAGCCTCGAACGTGGCGTGATTCCCGTACACCTGAAGTGTGGTAATACGACGCGGAGTTAGCAGAATTTGGTGTCAGAAGTTTGCTTCGCCGATGGTTAAGACAGTTTACGGTGCAACCATTGCTCTGCGGACTGCGCAAGTGTCCGCATAGGGCACTTAAATCACGTAACTTTGAGAACTTTTGATAAAATGTCTACAGCTGCGGGCTCTGACGGAACAGTCAAGCTGTTTGGGGTCAGTCAGTGGCAGAGCTCCAATCCATGTAAAGCTTGCGTTCTCCGCTATCCGCAGGACAGTTTTACAACTATATTGGGTGATATTAGGCGAATAATCGGATGCTCAAATAGAACCAAATACGAGCTCTATTCTGTATTTTGGCAGTGGTGCTGGCAGTGAAACCTGTGGAAACAATGCCACTGCATTCTTTATTGGGGTTGAGGCTCTGTTAGAATTACGACCTCGCGAGATCAGGATTTCGCACGTACGACTCTTCTTCGATCTTGTTTTTATAAAAACGGAAGTTAAATGACCCGTTTTTCAGATGCCCTCCGCAATGTTCCTCCATTCCTCTTGGTCCTCTGCAGCCTGCATTGCTTCTTTCAAGCTCATAGATTTTAGTTTGATCCATCCATATTTTGAATGTTCTCCCGCGGCCCCTTTTTCCTTCTTCAAAGTAACACTGGCAAGATGGCTGCACTGCTTCTCTCTTATCACACGAAGACTATCTAGGTCTTAGATCTTGAATCCCAGCTGTGTCGACCGTGGCTCGACATTTATCAGTCCTGAGTGTGCCCATCCCATCAGGAACTGCAGAGAAATTTTGAATTAGTAAGTATTCAAACAATAAAATATTAAAAAATTGTACAAATCTATTTTTTACCACTTAAACGCAAATTATAAACATTATTTTCTCGTGTTGTGGTCTGCTTTAATTTTCTCAGTCGTGGCTATAAGTACGTACTTGACCACGACATAAGAATTCCCTAATCGTGGCTAATGAAATTCGACTATTTTATTGTGTTTACGTGAACTAAAAAGTTGTTGGTAGGCGGTCATTGACTTTTTAGTGGTCAACCCAGACAATTACGATTCTCGCTACAGATTCATAATTAAAGTGCGCTGCAAAATCACCTGTGCGGGTGTTGGGGGAGGGGGGATGAATGGGTGTTCATGTGTACGTTCCGCATCACCGATTACGGATAAAAAAATCTCCATGATCACCTTTACCTATACCCTTGATGAGACGCAATATAGTGCGATATTTGAAAGTGTTAAGTTTAAAATCCCAATATCTATAAACGTGAAGCGAGGTCAAATAATCGAATTTTTTATGCGATACGGTAGCAAAAAAGACTCCTTTTTAAGGTGCAAGTAATTTTAGAGACAGAAATGTACGGGAAAGGGTCGAAAAATGAAGTTTTCGAAAACCAAAGAAAAGTCCCAGGAACGGGTACACGTTGTTCCTATTACAGACAAGTGTACCATGAGCGAAGCAACGAACGACTGTATACCGCTCTGAGAATACAGTGGACAATCCGAATGGTCCGTACTTTGGTCCGAACGATGAAACACCACTGTTGCCTTATGTTGGAACATAAAATTCCCATTGCCAGTACTTATAACAGTTTTTACTTTACCACGCACATAAGTGTTTTCTAACTTTAAACACGTATTTCTCGAATTGCGCATTTTCCGCCCTACTTCCACTTTGCATCGGTATATCTCGGCGACATTTTATCATACAGAACTCAGTGAGGTGGGTCTTATGGAAACCCCTAAGCTGTGGCTACTAATTATTGATCACGACAATAGAAATTCCTATGTTGTGGACAGAAAAATTTCAAAACGTTCTCCCCACCACCCCTGTATGAATGAATCCAGCTCTATATGATAAATGGTATGTGGGATACGTGTATCAATGATCCGTGCGAAAAAACTGGTCTGAAAACGGATTTTAAATTTTTGAGAAAGTCAATCTGAAATATGCCGCTTTTTCAAGAATTACCCTTCCGATACTATTTTCGGCGATAACGTCAAATTCGGCATTGGTGTGGTGGGACGTATGACGATGCACGCATGCCAAAGTGGCCCCTATGACACGGTACCCCCGGTCACAGGAACTACCCTTTCGAGTATTGCGTCAGTGACCGGAGGGACGCTTTGGGGTCGGGCCCGAGCCCCCATTTCTACGTGCCGAAACGCTGCGTGCGTCCTACCAGGGTCACCATGGGGTTCCCTACTGACCGAGGTCCGCACTCTCAGAGCGCTTGCCTGGAAATTTCAGGTCCCCCACGACCGGACGCACTGCCTCTCTTCACTCACCCCTCACCTCCTCGTCTTGGTCCGTGTGTCGACGCAGGCAGGTGGTGACGACGGGTGAGCCCTGCCGGTGGGTCCGCAGTGCAGCTGCAGCAGCTCTTCTCTAGGATGGTACAGAGTTCTCCTCCTGTTCGATGGTGTGGGCCGAGCTTGGTGAATCGCCGGCCCTCTGTCTCGACCACTCCGCCTGCATCTTCTTCTTCATGATGGCCGAGACAAAGGCCGACACCCGGTTCCAACTGCTTCCGTTCTTCATCATCTCCGGAACCAGGGTGTCCGGTGCGAGATGGCTGATCACGCCGACGTCGTCGTCTTCTTCTTCATCGTCGCCGCCGGGATCAATCGCTGTTGTGGCCGTCCCGCGCCTCTCCTGCTCCCAGGCCTCACACTTGAACAGGGTGTGTCAAGGTGTGTCCTCCGCCCCTCGATCACAGTGCGCGCACACGGGGCTCGGCGCTATCGACATTCGATGTAGGTACGCGCCGAAGCACCCGTGGCCACTCAATACTTGGGTAAGGTGGAAGTTAAGCGCTCCGTGCGTTCTTCCTACCCATCCGTCGAGGTCGCGTATCAGCGCTCGGGTCAATTCGCCCTTGGTCGAATGGGCGAGCGCGTCCTTCCACTTCCGAAGCGTGTCCTGCTGGATGACTCGCTTGACCCGAAGTGCCTCCCGTTTCGTCTTCGCTTTCTTCTTCGCACCGTATACCGCCGCAATTTCGCCGACCTTGAGTTCGATCAGCGGTATACGCGCTAACACGCCTACTGCATCCGAAGAAACAGTACGGTACTCACTGACACACCTCATCGCGGCTTTTCGCTGGATCTTCTCCATCTCCGCTCTCCTGTATGGTATATCGATGGCGTCGGCGAATACTGGCACCCCGTATAGGAGGACCGACATGATGACGTTCACGTACATCCTACGTCGCTGCTCTCTCGACCCCCCTAGGTTCGACATCAGACGGGACAGCTGACCGGCTACTCGATCCGCCTTCTCAGCTGCCCGTCGGAATTGCTCTCGGAAATGCAACTTCCCGTCGAACCACAGCCCCAGATACTTCAGGGTTGTACAGAGCCCAATCTCCACACCTTTCTAGACAAAGGTGGGTGGGCTGTACTTGCGTCGCGTCGTGAACAAAACCGCTTCTGTCTTCTGCGCCTGACCTCTGCTGTTGTCTCCGCCTGGCACACCACCAACGTGTCGTCGGCGTAACAGATCAACGTTACGCCTGGTGGTAGTGCTAGCCTCAGCATTCCGCTGAAGGCGACATTCCACAGGGTAGGTCCGAGTACTGATCCCTGAGGAACGCCGCAGGTCATCTCCCGTGTGATTGGTCCGGCCGCCGACTCCATCTCTATCCGGCGGCCGGAAAAGTAGCTCCTGATGATGCGCACGAGGTAACCAGGTACCCGCGCCAACTCCAACGCCTCCATGATGCGCGTATACGGAATGGAGTTGAACGCATTCTTAATGTCGAGGCTGACCGCCGCGCAGAACTGCCGCTTGCGAATCGCCTTCTGCGCCAGACTCTTCAACTTCAGCGCGGCGTCCGCAGTCGACCGGCCAGTTCTGAATCCGTACTGACTGCTCGAGATCGTCTTCCGGCTTTGAAAATGCTCCTCCAGCCTATCCACGATGGTACGCTCAAACACCTTGCCGACGGTGTCGAGCAGGTAAATAGGCCGGTACGAGGACGGCTGGCCATCTGGCTTTCCTGGATTTTTAATCAGTTCCAGCCGCGCCGTTTCCCATCTGCTAGGGAATGTCCCCTCCTGCAACGCGCGATTGAATACGTTGGTCAGGAGGGACGGGTCTGCTCGGTGGACTACTTCCCAGACGACGTTGGGAATCATGTCCGGACCAGGCGCCTTCCACTTCTTTGTCCTGATCCGGTCGACCGCGCTGTCCACTTCTCCTACACTAAGCAGAAGGATATCCTCTCGCACTTCGGCGGAGACTGCCGTTAGCGGGGGGCGCTGGGGGAACAGTTCTTGAACTACCTGTTGCAGCACCCCCGGCTCCATACGGCTCTAATGGCCCTCCGGCTTTCCGCATGACTACCTTGTACGGCTTGCCAAAGGGGTCGTTATCTGCTTCCTGACGCAACTCCTCCCAAGCTGCTTTCTTGCTTTGGCGTATGGCGAGCTTGAGAGTACGACGAGCCTGCTGGT
This sequence comes from Acanthococcus lagerstroemiae, assembly GCA_031841125.1. Classification (NCBI taxonomy): domain Eukaryota; kingdom Metazoa; phylum Arthropoda; class Insecta; order Hemiptera; family Eriococcidae; genus Acanthococcus; species Acanthococcus lagerstroemiae. The sequence goes on along the minus strand of CM063108.1, from coordinate 31,737,966 downwards.
ATTGTTGCGAAACTGCTGTGGCCGCTTCGTCGTCTCTTCTTGTGCGTTGGTACCAACGGCGAAGTCGGTTGCACTCCTTCCGCAGCTTGGCGATGTCCTCGGTCCACCAATAGACGGGTTGTCTCTTGGGCGGTGGACCGACTCGGGGAATTGCGCTATCGCAGGCCGCGACCACTGTTCGGATGGCGTTCGCGGCCCCGGCCTCCGCGCTCTCCTCTTCTTCTTCTTCTGCCCGACACTCTCCCGTTCCCCAGGTGAGAACCAGGAAGCTCGCCTCCAGTCGATCTGCATCGAGCTTCCTGATCACCCATCGTCCCAGCTTCTTTGGAGCAGTGACCTCCTCGGTTCCTCGGTCCAGCTTGAAGGTGATCGGTGGTCACTCCCTGACTCTTCATCCAGCACGGACCAGCCCTTGATCCAGCGGGCCAGCCCGGCTGACGCGAAGGTGATGTCTAAGACCGACCCCACGCCCTGATGGAAACGGGTGAGAGTGCCGCTCGTGTTCATTGGAACAAGGTCGTGCCGGGCGGCTAGCTCCCCCAGGGCATATCCTCGAGGGTCGGTCCGGCCGGCGTGCCACTCCTCTGATTTGGCGTTGAATTCGCCGGCCACGATGACTCTCGTCGTCTTCCCCGCGATGTTCTCCTCAAGACAGGTGAGGTAGGCCTCGAACTCCTCCAATCTCCTGTTTGGGGAGAAGTAGCAGCTGTATACGGTGATGTCGCCAACCTGTACAGCTACGTACCCCTCCCCTTCCTCTACTTCGCCCGCAGGGCACACGCCAACGGCTGCCAGTCCAGTACGGTCTCTGTACCATCCTCGAACTTCGTCCAGCCTGCAGGGCTTGCTCGCTATCACCAGGTCAACCTGTCTCTCTCCCACCGTGCACCACAGGAGATCCTGGGCGACTGCACAGTGGTTCAGGTTGACCTGGAGGAGGGTGAGTGGCCTATTCAGCGGCGTTGGATCGGCCGCCGCCGACTGCGGCCTTCTCCTTCTTGGGCGCTCACGTCCCGGCATCCCTTGCCGCCCAAATTCGGCATTATTCAGCAAACTCAAACTTTGCTAGATGATATCGCGCGCGCGCGCACGCACACACACACACGATCATAACCACAACTTTTGGTCTCCGATGATGAGTAATGTGCTGCCTTGGAGGCCAAATACCGAATATCTTCAACTTTTGGCAGGTAAACTGTTGAAGATGGCGACGTCAAACTCTTTTTACTTGGTGGTCTATCATCGATGATTATGCAATATACCCTCCATATCATTGAATTTAACTCATCCTTTGTTCTTTCATAAGTTCAAAATGTCAACGATGTTCTCTTCTGAGCATTCTTTTAGCTCCAAACTAGGTGTAACGGTGCATTTCACCATATCATGGGGGACGCGGTGTATTCTGATCTTTCCTGTTTCGTTGAAATATCTGCTCGCAGTGCGCATAATTTGCTCAGTCCGGATCGTGTTCACTATGTCGGTACCTGTTTCTTTGATCGCATTAGAATTATCCTTATACATCCGAACGACGAGGAGAATGCCAATGATGAAATTCGTCGGTGAAACTGTACAAAAGTAGCCAGAATTTACTATACGTGATTAAAATCGTTTATCCGTGCGAGTTTCAAATCTTTCGCTTATACGCTTAGGTACTCTTTATTATAGGAATGAAGAATAAGTACGAGTAAGGTAGATAGAGTTTTGCTGTATAGTTATCCGCGAATTATAATAGAACGAGGAAAACTTCGCCGCATCAGCGATACAATTGAGAATCGAGACTGTGTGCAAATCCGGAAGAATTTTCTCTATCATTCTGTATCGTTGCTCGACGGAGACGACACGAACAATCATCTTCGGTATAAACGAAAATTATTTTAAATTTTCATCGTATAAATTGATTACGAGGAAACGTATAACGAATACGTGAAATTGAAACCGACTATCATTTTATTTCCATTCCTTATTTTTTCTTCCTCCTTCGAAATCTTTTTCCTTTTTCCGACTCTCAATAACATCTTATGCACGCCCGAATGATGCGAGTACAGCTGTACGATCTTCATCGCTATTCGATTTGTCTCCACGTTGTTTCACTTCAATCATTCCTTGGCATTGTCTGTCGTATTCGCCATACTCGTTATTATTTTTTGCTGCAAAAAGTAAATAAGTTAATGAAAGAACGAAGAGGCGAAAACGGAGGTAGAACGAGGAAGATGGATTCAGGTAGTAAAGGAGAGTCGGAAAGGAACGTAAGGGAAAATGAGGAAGGTATACGGAAACCGAACGCGCTCAAAACAGAAATATTTTCCGGAGTGTATGTGGCCGTATTGACTTTTTACAGCCAGTCTTTTCCGATTACCCGAGTCCACAGAAAACACTTTGCTATAGTTTTGCTTTTACCTCTCCTCTCTCTGCTTTATCTCTTTTGCTCTCTTTCTCTCGTCAAGTGGAACGCGACTGAAATAACATCGAAAATCGAATATAGTTGAATCGGATCTAGTTGAATGGCCGTGTTCTGTGTAGCTCGTTGAAGCGTCTTGGGCTTAGAGCAAGCAAGCAGCTTCGATGTTTTCGTTTGCTGCTTATCAAATGCAGTTGAGATCACTTTAGCTCCCGACTTGACTTCTAAAGTTCATTTATCTCGCGATCAAATACTATGTTTTCGTACAAAATAACGTACCCGACTGACGAAGGAGCAGATTACATCTGAAATGTGGTCGAAATGTGACAGTCGAGTTTGAAACTAGTTAGAACGCTAATGTTTTGAAAATTCGCCTTCTCGACTGGCCCAAAACTCTGGCAATCACATTTCGGTCGCAATTCAGTCGACTTTTTTCCTCATCAGTCGGGTTGTTGTTGCTATTTGGTATAACAATTGCTGCTTGGCTGTCAGTCCGGTGATTATTCTAATGGGCGATTCGGGCATGTTTGGGTGGTTCCAAAAGTGGTGACCGACACAACAGGTGGCCGTTCGTCGTTAGACAAACCCGGTAACTTCTTTGAGTAGACATTCGAATCGAAAAAGTGATGATTTCCGTGACTTTATTTCTAGGATGTACAAAGATTTTCCAGACAAAAACTCCTCAAGACTTTGTAAAACTCGCTAATGCTATTTAGACTTTATCAGACCTGTTTGAAATGTTTAGGACTCTCTAGACGTGCTTAGAAAAGGCTTAGTAATCCTTCAACATATCTGAAACGGTCTTAAAAGAGTCGCACATAAAATAATTTGTCAATTAAATTAATGTTAGATGAACATGTAATTTTGCTGCAAGTTTTGAAGAAGTCTCGAAGAGTCTTTAAGAATCTCTAAAAAGTCTGAAATAGTCTGAGCAAATCTGCGCCAAGCTTGAAAGAGTCTTTGTGGATTTGGAAATGAGTATTACACGAGTCTCTCCAACGGGTGGGTGAGCGCCCGTTCCCCCTTTTAAATTCGAGGGGGTCCATTCGTAAGAGATTTTGTTCTAAGAGTTAGACCCCCTAGCTAGATGACCCGCGTAGTTAAGTTTTAGTTTTTGACACCCCATCCGATATCTACTGCATTAGTTTTGTGTCTGATTGTTTCCACTCGTCCCTTGTCTTTCCCTCTGATCCCTAGTATGCTTCATAGCATACTGTTTTGTGTGGTCCTCAGCCCTTCGATTTGTGACCCGGCTGCCGCCCACGTCTATGCCCCAGATGTCAGCATTGGGATTACACGTTGATTTAATGTTTTTATTTTCGCTGCTACATTAAATTTGCCTTTGAGGATGTTCTTGTTTGCCCAGAAATTTCTCCAAGCATTGGTTTTCCTAACACTGAGTTCTTTTTTCAATCTTTCGTCGAAGGATAGTATTTGTCCCAAATGATTATAATCCTGGACCCATTCAATTAATTTCCCCTCTATCCAAAGTTCTTTTTTGGTTACATTTGGCATAATTTTTTTTTTTGGAGTGGTTAATCGTCAAGCCTACCTTTCTGCTATAAGCACACAGCTCCTCCGCCATTATTTTTAGTTCGTCCAGGCTGCTGCTCACCAGGATAATATCGTCCGCGAATCTGAGATTATTGAGTCACTGGCCGTTCATTTGAATTCCCTTTCCTTCCCAGTAAAAGTTGCGAAAAATTTTCTCTAACACGCTGTTGAATAAGTGCAAGAAGAGGGGGTTCCCTTGTTTTACTCCCTTTCCCATTTTCCCATTGTGAATTCTTCCCCCTGCTTATCTAAGCTTATATAGGCTTTGGAGTTCTTGTATCGTTTTTCCAAGTAGCTGATAATATTTGTTTCGATGCCTTGATTTTTCAATGCTTCCCATACACAACTGTGACTAATTGAATCAAAAGCCTTGTTAGAATCAATGAACATAATATTCACATTAATTTTGTATTCTCTTGCTTTTTCGATGATTTGATTCAAGGTAAAAATATGATCTACAGTTGAGTAGCCCTGTCTAAGGCCTGCCTGTTCTTTTGACTGATGGAAATCGAGTTTTGGGTAAATTCTATTTTTCATTATTTTCAGGAAAACTTTGCCGAGATTTGATGACAGACTTATGGGTCTATAATTTCCTAGAATGCTCATGTTCCTTTTTTTGTGCAGTAAAATTATCTCAGATATTTGCCACTATCCAAGTGAGAACCCTGTCTCCAAAAATTGGTTAAGGAGCTCGGTCAAGAAAGGTGTTAGTGTCTCTGCAGCTAACTTTAGAATCGAGTTTTCGATTCTATCCGGGCCTGCTGCCTTGCCGCACTTCAAGGATTTAAGAATATTATGTACTTCGCTTTCCAGGATTTCCGGCGCTTTCTCTCCTTCCCCTTGAGTTTCCGTTACAGGGCTCTACCACCCCTTCCTTACTTGCTGGTTTGGGGGTGCATGCAGTGCTTCGTAGAAGTTGCTTCTTTTATGATTTCTTCTCTCCCAAAGATTTTCTGTTTTTTGTTTTTTGTTTTTATAAATGGTAGTAGGTGTTGCCCTTTAGAAGTTGCTTTTTTGCCTTTTTCACTGCCCAGTTTTCTTCGAGTACCTCTTTCATTAGTTCCTGCTCGAACTGTAAAATGTCCTGACAGATTTCGCGTCTGATAGTCTTGTTCAGTTCTACTAGTTCAATATGTTCCTTCTTGCTGAGCCTGATTTTTCTTTTAAGTTCGGTACTTTTCTCAATCAACATTTTTGTTCTCATGCTCAACGGAGAGACGAAATCATCACCAGACTCGGCCCACTCTGGCAGAGAACTGCCCAAAAGAGATCAAAATGGAAATGGATAGTGGAAATCTATGCCCGATATTGGGCGGACTCGACAGCCCGTTGGCCTACCTGCACCGCGGACCCGAGTCCAAGGTGTAATAAATGAATAAATAAAAAATTACACGAGTGCTCTCCAACATAATAATCCTATTTAAGAAAGGCAGCCGTCATAAAATAGAAAACCATCGTCTCATAACCATAATCCCTGATATATCAAAAATATTTTCAAAAGTCCTAGAAAATAAGACCACAACCCATATTAGTCAAGCAGTAAGCAATAGAACAAGCAGGGTTCCGAAGGTCCTGATCAACACTTGACCACTTACACGTTATGAATCAAATGATTGAAAAGAGCTTGGAATACCAAATGGATCTATACATCGCCTTGATTGATTACAATAAACCATCTGACTCCTTAAAGCACGAACACATGTTAAACGCACTTAAGAACCAAGGAATACCAGATAACTTCGTAGAGATACTAAAAGAGCTATAAAACGGAGGATGTGCGAGAATAAGAACCGATGTTGAAGGAGATTACTTTAAAATAAAGAAAGGTTTCAAACAAGAAGACCTACTATATCCCCTGCTCTCTTCAATTGTGCTCTGGAGGAAATATTTAGGAACCTAAACGAAAAGTGGGCAAACAAAGGTATGAAGAAGGATCACAAATTTAAGATTTGCCGACGACATTGCCCTCCCTATTTGCAAATACGAAGAAAGAACTAACCGAGATGCTAAATGAAATTACTTTTGCGGAGGGGAGGCAGGGTTAACAATGAACAAAAAAAAACGAATTCCAACAAACAATAAGAAACTAATTGGAGAAAAGATAACCGGGATAGAAATAGTAGAAGAAGCACCCCCTACCTAGGACAAGAAATTGCATTTAATAATCCAAGTAAAAGAAAAATAGAAAAAAGAATCACAAAAACATGGTGGGCAGAATACTGGACTCTCAAAAATATATTTAAAGGTCCCTATAAGATATTTCAAAAAAGGAAAGTCTCTAATATGCGTGTCCTCTTGACGCTGCCATATGGATGCGAAACCTGGCCCCTATACCAAAAATCCTTAAATAAAATTAGAGTAACCCAAAATGCAATCGAGAGATCAATACTAAATACGAGTATTAGAAGCAGAGACCGAGGCCAATCGAGAAAATGAAAGAAAAGCTGAAAAATTAAGAAGTAGTGAGGTACATTAGGAGAAAAAAGTGGTGTTGGGTAGGACACATAGCAAGACTTACGGATGACCGATGGACCTACCATACAACATTCTGGCAAAACCCTAATAGAAAACGAAAAAGAGGACATCAAAAAACCGGATGGGGGACGACATACAAGGCAAGTGCAAGTAATTACGCCACCACACGAAATCTCTAGGGAAAAACGGTAGGTGACGCTAGTTGACTATCATAGTCGATGCTGGTATCAAAGTAAACATCAAAAAGCCAAAAACGTTTCCGATCCATACGATTTCTTGATCTATGGAAAGATTTTAGCAAAAATGTAAAGCCAAAAAAGTGCCGATGTAATTTTTCACGATTCTTTTATTTGCAGATAAAAATCAAAAAGCATTGTTTTCTATCGTAAATTTTACGAGGATTTCAAATTTGTGACTGATTAGTTTTTGAGTATCTCATCGAGTAAATTCCTAAATCTGGAGAAAGTTGCAAATGTATCGATGTTGGTAATTCCGCCACTTTGAAGCAATGTACTGAAATCGTTGAATGTTTTCATCTTTTCAGAAACGTTATCATTCTGGATGTTTGATTCAGTTCTTATTCTATAATCATGTCGCCTCCATATCGAAATACATGGTCTCAAAAAGATATCAACGAGAAGAATGAATTTTTTTACGTGGCGTAATTACCTGCACGTGTTGGTAAATACGCCACTTTGATAACATTTTTTCAAAGGGCTGGAGTATGGAGGAGAATAAGGGTACGGGATTGAAATTTTAGTGGCAAGTGGGTAAAAGGTTGATGTTTAAGCGGGGGTATTTACATTTTTCATCGGACCCTTAGTTGGTCTCTCAGGTGCCATAAAACCTTAGGATGGTGTAATTACCTGCACTTACCTCATGAATTTCTAACCACAAAAAACTGCAGAATAATTGCAGAAAACAGAAAATAATGGGATCGCCTACAGGAAACCTTCCCCTATATGGGCCATGGAGTACAGATATCATGGCGTGAACCTACTCCCAAGAGGATATTTAAGATTTAGAATTACGAGAGTCTGGGAAGGTCTAGAAGTATTTTAAATAGCCTGGAAAGAACCAAACTACGTCTTTATGAATTCTGGAAAAGTCTTGAAGAGTAAAGTATTATCTAAGTTAATGTTAAAGAAGTATTGGAATGTATCTCTCCCATCCCATCTCTCTAACTGAGGGAAGAGTTGAAAATTATCCATTTGTATTGCTCTGTTTGATGAAAAGATTCTCAGCCACTCTCGTCCCGACTATAACTTTACCTATAATAGCCTCCTCCCTTACAAAATTACGAACTATCCCTCTTTCCTTTCAGAATTTCTGTTTTCCGCTACTATACAGATCCACTGAATTCTCGACCTGTTCTAACCTTACACATCGATAGTTTTACATCCTATTTGTTGTATTCAGCGAACGCGATTGAAGCTCACCTGTTAGCAGGGACTGAAAGCCGAACAATAAAGTTTTCACATTCGGCTGTCGGCTTCGAATTCAATCAGCTTTTGACTTTCCGATTTTCGGGTAGTTTCTACAATATTATTACATTTTTCTTTCCCCTGTTTGCCTAGCACTTCGGTGCCTTTAGGGAGTCTAGAACTCTCAGGAGTTGATTTTTGACAATTCTCATTATCGCAGTCTATACTTTCTAGTTTTCAGGGAAAATGCAAGCAAAAAACAAAAAAAAAACAAAAAAAAACGAAAAAGATTCGACTTCTGCTTTCGGCTTTCGAACCCAATCGTCTTCCGACTTTCAGCTTTAACTTTCATGCCAAAATCGTTCGGCTTTCGGCTAGCTTTCAGTCCCTACCTGTTAGTAAGTGAGAAGTTAGAACGCTGAACGCGTAGTCCTAAAAATTTCTCTCTTTCACTGATTACAATTAGCATTTTAGCGCTGAGCTACAGACAACAGAAATTGTATGCGAACGTCCTTAGCCGATAGTAGACTGAAGATTGCGAGGGTGCTTACTGCTGAGTTACTGAAATTTAGAAGTCAAAATTCAGATTATTGGATTTTGGATTTAAAATACCAATTTTTCTGAAAATTGAGAGGATTTAGGATTTTGGATTTAAAATGCTTTTCTAAAAATGATTTACGACTTTGAATTAAAATCCCTTATTTACCAGGATTTTGGATTTGAATCTTGGAGTTCCCGGATTTTGCCCATCCCTGAGTATACCCATGGCTGGGTCGAGGGAGTGTTACGGGAGATCTTTACGATCTTCGCTCAAGTATACCCAGTAGTAAAAGCATATAAAATGCTAAATGATCAAAACCTGATCAGCATGGCCTGCAGATCATATTTGACCAAATATGACCAAAAATACCCAAAACAACCAGGAAAGGTTAAATACGATTTGATTTAACCAGAATTAACCAAAGGCAACCGAAGAAAAAAGTGAACCAAGGATAATCATAGGTGCAACCAAGGGAGTATAGCTCCCCTCCTAAAAAAACCTAGAGCATTTTTTAAAAAGCTAATAATTACAAGTCAAGTATTTGACTTTTTCGCATAAAATTTACTCCCCTCCCCCCCTATTTTCCACTTTTCTCTGATTCAGCGTCTCCCAGAGGTAATTCCTGGTTGCACCTATGATTGTAATTGTTGATCAGTAACGAAAAAATCTGACAAAATTATTAAAAATAATCAAATGAAACCTGCCGGGACCAAAACTAATCAAGAATTCTAAATTAATCAATAAAATCAAAAATGAGTTGATTAAAAAGACCAAAAACAGGTCCATAAATTTGAAAGGAGGCCCATTCCGCACCATGCTAATGGTTCACCCTGAAAGATGTGATTTTCCCAATTCGGATGTACAAATCGAAGTCAAAGAGTGGTTTTTTCGCTAACGAAAATTCTAAATTTCATATTGTCATCTATCTGGCCCTAAGTTGCCTCTCTTCTCCAGAAAAAGCGGTTACGCATGCTACGGTGTTGAACAAAAATAACTATAACCTGGTATGACTCGCATCCACAAAAGATCAAATACGACTACACCTGTCCAAACATGACTAAATGTGACCAGAAACGACTTGATGTGAGCAACAAGGATTGTGAAAAATACTGCAAACTGAATATTCAAATCTGACTGAAAACGAAACCAATTAACATAATCTGAATTAAACAGGATCAAAAATATCCAAATGGTCGAATCTAACCCAACGTGACATAAAATAACCAGACCAGTCAAAAAGGACCTCACATGTCTAATAACAAACCAAATTTGACCAAAATCGAACTAAACGGACCATGAAGTAACCTATACCAAACAGAGCAAGACTAGGTCAATAATTGAAAATTGCCCCCTCCTCTCCCCTACAAACAATATTTACCAAGATTTTTTGAAGTTTTCTTTCTTTCTAATTCATTTACTTTTATCTTTCGTTGTCTACGCATCCTTTTTTTTTTCTCTCTCGGAAATCACATGTCATTAAATCACTCTTTCACACAAACGCCTCGAGACCTCGATCTCTTCAATTTCTTGTGTAACTTCGACTCCAAGGTTTAAAATTCATTATTTGCCCCAGTTTGGATTACTTATAAGACATAATTCCTTACAGTCGTAAACATTTCTCGAAATGTACGCAGTATACCGCGAAACTTCTTGCGAACTCTTGACTGAACCAAATATGTTCAGAATCACATTCGTTATTTAGTTTATAAAATATTTTCTACTCGATAGGCAAAAAAAAAAAAAGTAAAATTTAATTTATAAATCAGGTTAAAAAAGCAGTTTCTGCAGTTGCCGACTACATAGCTTTAAATTAGCCCCAAAAAATCGACTACCGAGTACTACACAGATTTCCCGTTTATTTTTCCTCGTTCTACCCTTTACCTCGACTGATACTCGCTTTTTTTGCGTTTTCCATCTTTCTCTCTCCTCGCGCACACACGCTCACTTTTTCTCTCTCGCTCTCGCACTCTATCTCTCTACAACAATGTTAACGAAATTTCACGTTCAACGTTTTATCGCAAACCGTCGACTTAATATAAAATACGAGCGAGTTTATCGGAATTTATGGCCCATTTCGCGTTAAATATGCGCCGCGAAATTCGTTTTATTTCAAATTTCGTACCTCAAATTCGGACGAGCGTATTTTCAGCGACCCGATTTGTTGTTTCCCAATAAAAACCATCTGTTCGGCGTCTGTTTTACGAAAAGTACCTAATCTTTGAGTTTACACAGACTGCCGGTTATATGCCTAGTAATCTTTTTCGTCGGCGGCATACTTCCGCCAATATGTTTCCGAAAGGTTTTTCGAAGAAAATTATGTATGCGGTACGTACAGGGTGTCCCAGTTTTGGTGAACAGGCCAGGAGGACGTAAACTTGCTGATGGCATGTTTATCGAGAGGAACAAAAACTCCACCTACATGCCCAAGGGTGATCCAGTTCATATTTTGATTTATCCCCATATCGCCTATTTACACCAATACTTAAAAGACTTTTCAAAACGTCTACCTGAATTTTCCAAGATTCGTTATAGATTAATTGAGATTCCACTGAATTCGTCGTTTAAAAGCCTACCAGACCTGTTTAGGGCTCCAAAAATCTTTTATAATTGCTACTAACTCTTAAAATTGTTCCAGCTTTTTGTTCAAGACAATTTCAGGCTCTGGACTTGTTCAAGACTCGTTCAGATGTGTCAAAACTCATTTAAGACTCTCTTAGAGCTGTTTAGGGCTGTAAGACTTGTAGATCTATTCAAAAAATTGTTTAACGCATCCAGATGCGTTTAAGATTCTTAACGAGCATTTAAGTTCCTCTTGAAATCGTTTCAAGCCTGGTAAGATTTACTAAGACTCCGAAACTTCAAAACTCTTCAAGACTGAGAGGTGTACCGAAGCGACATTGCTGAAGGAGGGGGAAAATTTGAATGTTCGCATCAGTTGAGAAGTTTCAGAAACTAAAATATTTTAATGGAGATTTGAAAATTGTAAAAATAGGCAAAAGTTGTACAAATTCTCCGGGGAAGGTTTTCTGATTTTCCTACCACCGGCAATTTTGAAAACATTAAGACAGGTGCTCATACATCCATCCTTCTCCTCGACACTGCAAGATTACAGACTTATTCAGGACTCTCAGAAACTCCCTTTCAGACTAGTTCAGGACACTTCCGGGTCATCATAGAACCGTTTAAAAGGTCTCTTACTACTTATATTTAAGATTCCTTAGGTTCCTTCTGAAAGCACCAACCGACGGACAGCGGGAATCAGAATAAACCCGTACCCGCTGTCCAGAAGCCGCCGCAGGTTCTAGCACTGGGAAATAGGGCGGACCCGTACCCGGTGCCCCTGTTGGTGGCACACCAATATGTTGACTGGCAGGAATCAGGGAAAACCCGTAACAAAGAGCCTGGAAGAGGGCGGGTCCATCATCAACGAACATCGATAAGCAGCACTCCACCGAAGCTGCAGCAGCAGAAGAGACCATGACCGTAGGGGATGTGAAAGATTGATGGAGAAAGGAAAAGACTAGTGACACCTCGGTATCTGTGAGCGTCCCCTCCCGTCCTGATGAGCGTCACTGGTAGGAGACTCTGGAATCTGATACTCGACTCATCTGCTCGAACCACTTTGAGGAAGCGACAAAAAACCTGAGACCGAAGTGTTGTGGTAACCGGTTGACCATGAAGGCAGTCCCCTCTACTTGGAGCGATACTCGCGTCTTGGGTGTGTCCCTCGAAGTGGCAGGCGGGGAAGGGAGATGGAAGCCGATAGAGACATGTCGTGAAATTGAAGGAGACAATAGACAATCTCAAGCTGACTGAGACACTGACTGACTGGTCGGCAGATGACAGACAGTATAAAGTTATAGTTTAGTTTAAGATTGTAAATATTTTCACTTGTATATATATTTCGCATGCATGATGCAATTTTAAAAATATGAGTTCCCCTCTCTACCCCTCGCCCCCTCGCTGAACCTGCTCGAAGGTATGAAGGTATGTGAGGTAGTGGAGGAGAGACACCCTGATTTTTATGTTTTTCGACCAATACAAGAAGCCACCAGAGAAAGTTCCGGACTGGCCGCCGGGTGGGGCCTTGGCCCCTCGCGAGATAAAAAAAATTCCTTCCGAACATGCGTTTCAGTCATACTCTTCATTTCTTCTAGACTTAGTTAAGACTTGTGAAGACTCATCAAGGTTTATTTTAAGACCTTTTGAGATTCTTCACACTCACCTCGCGGCATTGGTGGAGCAAATGGAGGAATTTTCACACCGAGTCGACGATTTGCCCGTCCTATAGCAGTTTATTTGAAATTTTGTCCTCCCCTGAAGAAGTGACCACATTACTATTCTGACAATCCTCTATCTCTGCTGCACAAAACTATTCTCCAAATTCCGGGGAGAAATCGAAATGAGGAATCTTTTCTCGAATGTCCACTGAAATAAATCAGAGCCTAGGGGGAGAGTAGATAGTGAATGTGGTGTTGCTGTCTTGAGCCGATGATTGGCCTGCCCTGTGTGCTATCGGTTTATCCTCTCCTGGCGGCAACGCTTTGTTTTTATTTTTTGCTTTTTGCGTGAAATTAGTAATTTGCTCCAAGTAGCTATCTTCTCTGTAAAAATTGTCACGCTTCGAGTATGGTTAAAATTAATATCTTGCACTGACTCATCCCTCCCAGAAAATGTTCATGATATGGAACCACAACTTTTCCCTCTGACTTCTTCGGGATTCTCTAAAACCGCTATGAACTTTTTTGAGGCTTTTTAGAGCTTTTCTCAAGACTTCTACAAAACTCGTCAAAGGCATTTCAAGTACTTCTAGACTAGTTGAAGATCCTTTAATCCTTTTCGAGGCACTTTCAGACTTGTTTATAATGACTCCGCTCGACAAGTTTAAAGGCTCTTCAATATTCTTATTTATATATTTAGGATTCTATAGGTGCATTTGAAATTTGCGAAAGACCACTAAACACCCTTTCAGTTGATTCTAAGACTCTGTAAAGCCTCCAAATTTATTTAAGGTCCATTGTGACTTATCCCACGTTTAAGACCCTTGAACATCATTCGATCGCTTATTGAACTCATTTAGTGTTGTAATAGACTTGTCGAAACTCCTCCAGATCAGGTTCAGATTATATGAGCAGCTTCCACACACATAAAAGACTATTAAAAGACCTATGTAGTCTGTTCTAAACTGCAATAATGCTCTTCAGAACCAGGAGCGTAGCGACGGGAACCGTTTTCGGGGAGGGAACAGAGAGAAAATTCTCAAAGGAAAAGTCTACGAGCGAAAAATTTTTTGAGATCCTTTTGGTGGTTTGAGTCATAAAAATAGGTAAAATCGGTCTTTTTGTACCTTTAAAGTCGAATTTTCTCAACTTTTCTCAACTGGCCGACTTCATTGGGGAGACTCCTGTTCCTGCTCCAAACTTGTTTCTAGTCTTCTATGACTTCTCCAACACGTTTCGCAGATCGTTCAAACTTTCATACGACTCCTTCAATGTAGTTTATTTTATTTCATTCCATAGACGGAGGAGGGTCTACAGCACAAATGCCATAAAATAGCTCCCTCCCCCGTACACTTTAGGAACAACTTATACGTACAAGAAATTTAGATATAATTCCCCGGTCCTGTCAAAGCTCCGCCAAGCTAGTGGCCAACACTGCTGAAATCACGATTCGTTCCAGAACCGACCTGGCTTCTGAAATTTTTTCCGAATCTTAGCTCATCCTCAGTGCCGGAATCTCTCTTATCCGAAACAAGGGCGGTTCGACTGTACACGAGATCACTCTGACATAATTTTACAAACCGAGCAGAGCCAGCCGAGGTTTGAAGTCTGAAACAACGAATCGAATTCCGTCGAGTAAACACAATGCGTTCGCTGCGGTACCAGACCGGAATAAAAATAGGTCAATCCCGGCGAAACTTTTTCCTGCGATAATTTGGAAAATTGTGTACAGCCGCGTCGGCGAAATTATACAGTGTTTCGCGAATCGGTCCTCCATCCTTTTTTTCTTAATCGCGAAGTCTGACTTTCACAAGATGAAATTGGATTCTTAATTGAGACGGTGTAGTTTCTTTCCTGGTAAAAAATTTTCTCTACCACAAAGGTGGGTCTAAAATATTCCACCAGCTTTGGAATGTTAAATAGAAAAATACCGAACAAAATAATATCGAAATAGATATGTAAGAAGTAAGAACTTCGTAACCTCGTTCTATGATGTCATCCTCCCTGTCTATACATGTTCCGATGACTAATCGATTACATTTTCGCATATCATGATTGTACCTGTCAAAGTACCTGTAATCATTGCTCGGAAGGTTTACTTCGTAGGTTACCTGCAGCCGGAGAATCAGTGTGTACCGGTTCGTCGATCGAATTAGATACTTTCGTAATTCATATTTTATTTGTCCGTAGAAAACGACTTGTTTATCGATTTTTAATTAAATTTTAAACATCGAAAAGTACGTTTTCTTCTTTACTCAACGACGAGCTGTAGAAACTTATACATATTTTTATTTCAAATATCGCGTCCGATTTTTGATCCGGCTCCTATTTGGGCTCGGAAGTCCAAATGTCGGACCAAAGAATAGTCAAAATTATTATTCTCGCCTAAAAAAGTGAATAAACTATCGATTTCCTTTTTTTTTGGGAGGGGGTGGGGGTGGGGAGGGGTCGCTGATTTTAAATATTTCATCCGATTTTAGATGTGGTCCTCGATCTGGACCACAAATTCAACATTCTGCCCTCAATAAAAAATTGACCAATGCCGCAAATGTGGTCACCTACAATCCAAATTTTATCCAGACGGAGGGGGATAAATTTTACTCAGCGAATATAATTGGTAAGTTAGGAAAACAGTAAACGAGATGCCGGCCAGTCAACTTCACTTATACACACAGTTTCATAAATTCCCTCCTCCCTCTTATTTTTTTAATCGCAAAGTAAGATCTTTTTGGAATAAAAATGAATCTTCAAGAAAAAGAAAACAAGAAACATAAAGCAACAAGATCAAAAACTAAAACAATAAGAATCACAACAAAAAAGAAATTATGTAAGCTTACTAGAGGAAACAGAACTAAGCAACCCGAAACAAAAAATAATAAATTATAATATGAAGATCAACAAGACGAAATCGTGACCAGTGTTATTTTATTCAACTTACTGCGCTGCTAATTGTTGAACTAAATGACGTATTTACGGGGAATTGAGTATGCAATTTCATATGCATACGAATGGTAATGAACAATATAGGTAGAGCGCAGAACGATGATGCCACCATTTTTTTTTCCTGAACGCAAAGCGAGATCGACTCGGAGTAAACGAGGAACGTCAAGCGAAAGAATCCAATTTATTTCTTTTTCGGGTGACAAAATTTTATTATTATTAATTGATTATTGATTAAAATTGACCGAATATAACGAAATAGATGGGGAAAAAATTAGATGAAATTAAAACAAAAAATTATCGGAAACGACTCAAAGGACCAATATAACTAGGAACGAGCAAAGCTGAACAAAAAGTACCAAGAACAGCGTTAAGAAGAAATTAAAGTGTATGCACCCCTTTTGTGCTGACAGGTTACTCTCTGGGAAGATTTTAGGTTCAGAAGAAAAAATCGAAGCAAATAGATTTTTCTTTTTAGTTCAATGAATTCGGAAGCTGATTTGCCCGAAGTTGCCACTGTGTAAACCTAAATTGTCTTCTAGGAAAGTGGTCACGCTGTGGAGGTAGAAAAATGCAACAAGAATCACACATGAGAGATTCATACGCAAGTATGCTAAAAAAAGACTACAACATTCATCCAAGCATGACCAATTCGAATAAAAACACCTCAAAGAGCCAGCACACATGATTTAAAAATATATATCGACTGAATCTGACCAGGAGTCATCAAATTGACTAAAAGATACTAAAATATACCAATTTGGGGCAAGCAGATCAGAAATTCAACCTTCAAACTTTGTTGGACTAAAATATAATGGCATCCATTTATCAGCCCGAAAAAAAAAGAAGAAAAAAAAAGATTTTGCACGAAATTGCGAAATTTCCAAAAAAAAAAAAAATAAAGAAGGGACGCAAACATGATTATGTCTGCACGAAATAAAAATATATGGAACGCAATCGAATCGAAATCGAAAAATTGATAAGTACTCGAGCCACATCCAGTTTCGACATGTATTGTATATGAATCCTTGTGCACCTATTTTTGTTCCGTTTTAGTCAGTTTCCACCCTTCTGGTTTTTTTGGTCAGTTGGTAATTTTTCGTCGGTTTTGATCCAGGCAGGTTCCATTTGCCATTTTTGCCATTTTTCGTCAAATTTTGGTCTTTTTGGCCGTTTCTGGTTGTTTTTGGTATTTTTGGTCAGATGTGATTTTAGTCATTTCGATAATTTCCGGTTCAGGTTTCATTGTTGCCACATTTTAGCCATAAGTTGCTCCTCGTCTCCACAAAAAAGTGATAACGCTACAAGGCTCACCAAAATCAACCAGGACAAAGAATGAACAACTCCCAAATATTAAAAGATTCCTGAATCCGTCTAAAGATGAAACAGGAAAAATACCGTTGGTCAAACATGATCAAAAAATATCTAAAACGACTAAGCTCAACGATGATCGACCAAATCTGCACAAAAAGTACAAATAACCACAACCTGGATCAAATATGATAAAAAATAACTCAATATCAAATATGACTAAGCCCCTCCCGCTCATAAGGAAAGTTGTCACGCTGTGGAAGTGATCAAAAATTACCAGCACCAAACATGATGTGCATACCTAAAAATGGCAAGAATGACTAAACCCACCCGTATATTAAAGAATTTCCAAAAATCCTGAATTTGGATTTCAAATACTTTTTCAAAAAGTTTTCGGATTTCGGATTCAACTCCTAATTATTAGCAAGGATTTGCATTTTGATGATTCCCAAAATAATTAAAATCCAAATCTAAAAATAGGGTGCTTTCAGTGTTGCGCTGTGGCCAACATTCTAAAAATTCTCATTTCATCAACAACAATTGAGGAACTGACTTCCAAAACGCGCTTAGTCCAAAAAATGAAATGTTGGGAAATCGAAAAAAACATTCTGACTCGCGAACGATAAGTGGTAACACTGATTCAATTTCGTAGATGAGAAGAGAAGGGGTCAATGCTAATACCACTCAAGTATGAAGGTTGACATGTGAACAGTCTTCGAGCTACGACAATGCGAATTGGGGAAAGTCGTGGACTTAACTCGTTTTTTGGCAGACCACATCATATTCTTGCTGTGAAAGGTCAAAATTCGTACATCTTAACCTAGAAACTGTTGGAAATCGGAAGATACAGCTTAGAGACGACCGTTCTAGTAAACAATGCCCCCCTCCCACCACCATTCAGACATCCTTGTACCCTCCCCCCCCCCCAGGAAAAAGCAAGTATGACTTACAGACGTAAGAGTCTTATATTAATATGATTTGAAAAAACAGGTAAATCAGTATTATAAAAAAGAACGAAAGAAAGGTTCAGCTGACTCTAAGTCGTGATAAAATCGTGAACAACTCTGGAAGGTGCCTTTTGACTTCTTCCGCCAGACTGCGCGAAAACCCCGATTTTCAATTATTTGGACTAGGCGCGTTTTGGAAATCAGGTCTTCAGTTTACTATTAACTTATTGGTATCTTGAAATTATAGGTCAGTCTGATATTTGCTCCACTTTTGATGGACAGGTAAAAATCCTGAAAATTTGAGGTCGATGTGATAAAATGAACGAATATTGTATTTATTAGGAAATACTTCGGTTTCGACCCCCACATTACCAAAGGACAAAAAACAATGGAATTATAGAAAAATATCATACAAGGTGTCTTGAAGTAGGTGACTCCTTCTCTCGAGTAAGTAGACCACTCATCCTGTTAATGTATAGATAAATGGTTGCTCTTTCTACATTTGAAGAAACAAAGAAGCAGACCCAGAAAATGTGTGGAAAATTTATTTCTTATCATCGTTTTATTAGATAGACGGGTGAAACTTTTTGATAATAATAGAAAACAGTTATGGTAACTGCTGCAAAAGAAAATAATTATTATAGTAATAAATAAATAAAATACATTGAATTAACAGGGTGCTTACAAAATCAGTTTTGGTTAGAAATTACTTTAATATAGTTCATATTTTTTTTTTAATTTTCCTTAAGCATTGCCCTCCAGATTCAGTGATTTTTTTTCACAAATTACTTCTTTCATACCTTTCAAAAAATTCTCTCATTGATCTTACTCCTGTCTTTTTTTTAATTAATTTATTTTGAGTTCGATAATTCAGATAAATTTAACGCTTAAAATCAATCATTTTCAAATTTTTATTATTGCTAATATTCCAAGTTGCGGAAAGTACCGGGGCTAAAGCCAAGAAGTACAAGAAGACTGTGCTTGCTGGCCACTTTGTTTACTTCTAGCAAAATCCTACCGGTACTAAAGAATTTCAATTAATTAAAAAAAAACAAAAAAACATTTACGCTTTATTTTCTTTCTTTTAGGAAGTAGGAGTTTTAAGCGTCAGTTCAAATTGTATTCATCTAAATCTTCAAACTCGAAAATTAAAATAGGTAGTATTGAGGGCAACGAGCGAGTATGTTTGAAGGATCTGAAGGTCTGAAGGAGGTAATCGTTTGCTATGAAAAAATCGCTTGGTGTAGAGTACAATTTTTATGGACAATTGAAAACATATGAGAATTTTTGGGCGTAGTTGTTTTTAACGAAATCAAAATTGTGAGTATTCCATTTTTCTTTCTTTTTGTAGTAGTAGTTGCTCTTACTGTTTACTATTATTACTAAAAAAATATCCCGCTGGCCTGCCTATTAGCAATGTTGGAGGGGGGGGACGTTTCTGTTAATGTTGTGCATGATGTCTTCGGATGACCATTTCGTTGTCTATTCAAATGTAAAATCAAACAAACTCGGAAGTTTTCGAAAACTGGTTTGCCACGAAATTTTCAGCTTTTGAATTATATTTAATTTGTGTCGTAAAATTCCTTGAAGTCTTACGTGAAACTTGCGTAGGGATTTGTCTTGTATCACAAAATAGTTGAATGAGTACAATTTAAAAAGCAAGAATCTAATTTTCAGTATTACGGCTCAGTAGGGGATATAATTCTGAGTTTTGAAAAAAAAATAATAAAAATAAAAAACGTACAGGATAAAAATTGGATTTGTGACGACTCTGAAGTTCAAATGTCGTAATAAAATCAATTTTTCACGTTGGTTTCAAAACTGAACATGAAATCTGAATGTACGATTTTTTTCACCATAAAAATGGCACTTTAGATGCCAAAGATTCCAAAATTTTTACATTTGACATTGATAAATAAAACTATGTTCCAGGACGAGAAATTTTTGCTTATTCCGGTTATGATCTTAAAATTTGAATTAAAAATTTTAGACCTGGAATTGATACTTTAGTTTATTTTACAAAAATATTATTTTCATGATGGAAAATAGTTCAAATTAAATTTAAAGCTGAAATTCAGTACAAGTTGAGAAATACGTATTCAGAGAATAAATTTACTCTAAGTACAACGAACCGGTCGAAATGTCGGAATGCGTTTCGAAATTTGGTTTGTTGTTATACTCCAACTTTTACGATTCTTGACAAATCTAATTTTGATCTTAGCAATTCCCCCTCCCCCTCCCCCCAAAGTATTGAGAATTTCATCTCCTATCGAGTCGTAACCTTGAAAGTTAAATTACAATTCTATAAAAATGTACCTATTTTTTCAACTATTTCTTCATACAAGCAAAATCTTCATGTAAATTGCGGGTAAGACTTCAAGTAATAATTAGTAACATGGGTAAATGTAATCCAAAATGGCAAAAAAAAAAGCAACATCAGAAGATACCTGGATGTTGATGTATTGTAAGTCCTTTAATCAAGCATGAAATAGTAAAAAATCAGCATCAGAAGGTCTATAATGAACATAACGGCAAAATTTCACAATTTAAAAAGCTATTTGCGAGAAGAATAAGTATTTCTATGCGATAAATATCGAGAACAAATCTGGAACCAGTGTAAAAAATTCACCCAAAGAAATTAAATTTATTTAGGGATGGAGTAAAATGGCCAAATTTGCAGCACGGTTTAATCATAATGGGTGAAAATTTTATCGTAGATCTGCCTCGTAATAAGTAACAATATCAGGGTAGCTTTTCAAAAATATGAAAAAATCCGGACATCCTAATCTACAGATTGTCAAGATAAGTCCATACTCTTCGCATCTAAGCTCTCATTTGAGAAATGCAATAGTTGCGTTCCTCAATACCATCCAAGTTTATACCGAGTTAGGTAATAAAATTTAACCTATTATCATGAGTAATCAGAAGAAAAATTGAAAATTGTCAAAAGTACCTCAATCATTCCACGCTCCTTTACTTAAAAAGAAAAATAAGAAAAAATGGCAAACACGACGAAACATGTCATTTTTTCAGTTTCTTTCTGGGTAAAGGGGGGGGGGGGTATTGACTAACGGTAGTTTCGAGCGCGACTTGTGAAGGCTTATTTTCCCAGCGGCCTTTCTAGTCCCTTTCTGCCGTGACAGATGCAAATACTTGCTACACTCTGCGAAAGGCCAATCGCCGCCTTTCAGGTTACACTTCGCACGTATGAGAAACTGTGTCCATTTGTGTGCTTCCAACAGTCGCATTCTGTGTCATGATATCGCCTTCCTCTCAACACCCGCGCGCGATTTTATAGCATTTGGAAACTCGTACTCAGTCTCCCCTGTACCTAGTGAACCATGTTCGGTTCTTGGTACGGGCATCGGCATAGGTTTCAATCATGTTTAATGATTTTTGGTCGTCTGTCAGAATAGGATAAAGCTAATGCCCGGACGCGATAACTCAAAACAGATATGGCTGGAGTAGTTAGAAATGTCCCCTGGCCCTGTTCACGTATCGTGTGTAGTACACAGCCGTCCGAAATGTCCCCCGGCGAGATTCGCGACGTGTATTTTCCGACACCATTCGAGCTTCCGTATCGTAGACGTTTTAAATCTAGTATACCCGAGCATGCGAATGATAAATGACACGAAAGAAATGCCCGCTCCGTCCACTGCCACGTCTAAGTATACATTATCAATTCATCCAGCTCGGGGGTTGAGACTGCGTTTCAAGCGACCGAAAAGTATAACCTCGTGTACGACGGTCTATCTCAACGGACCACGACGCATTCAAAAACAGTAAAAACATCAACTACCCACGATTCATTTTTTATGTTTTCCAAATCGATTAACGCGTGCTGAACAGATTGTATATAAGGGATCGTTGATCTCCTCGTTTCCTCTCCCCCATGAAGTTGTACGCACAGACGAGAATAAAAATCGTTTTTTTCCCTCTCGTTCTCCGGCTCTCACATTTTTCACCCTCGTTTTCCTTCTCTCGTCTTCTGTTCCGACATAACGCCATCATCAGATTTCATTTACCTCTTCCGCTTGTTCACTCCGAGTCAGCGGTGGCCGGCTCTGACTGATAAACGTCACTTCTCGATGGGTACGATCGCGTACCGGCGTCGGCGTCGACGTTGCAGCTCACTGACGATTTCGGTTTCGTGTAATTCACTGTACAGGGTGCTTCACGAATTGTCCCCCTCATTTTCTTAAACACGAAATCAAATCGTCACGGGATATGAGTGGATCTTTAAATGACAAGACCTAGTCTATTTTCAGGTAACAGATTTTCTCTCCCCCAAAATTGGGACTGAAACATACCACCAACTTAGGAATCTTCTAGGTCGCTGTGTCGCGTCTCGAGTTCGAGTCCCACCAACGCCGGAAAGTTAATGATATTCGAATGCCTGTACTAACATCCTAGACAGCGACAACAGTATCGATCGAGGAGGAAACATAGAACGACCTGTGACCCCTGCCAGTTCAAAAGCGTAGGGTATTACAATCGCAGGGCGTGCTACTCCCAGATTAGAAGGACTGGTACTGTACGGGTGCACAGGGGCGGTCTGAAAGCCGGTTTACCGGGAAACGTTCCGGGGTGGCCTCGGCTTGGGGGCGGCCGAAGGTGAGAAAAAAAAATTAATACAACCTAAAAGACTAGAAGTTATTATGGCTCGCTGTTGGAGAATTGGAAAAATGCCGTTGTCCACACCTTAATAGAAATAGATGTAATTAAGCTGTATTTTTGAACGTAATTAATGTCTTCAAAGTTATTTCTACCGACAAGTCCTTTGCTGCAAGTACAAAACATGAAGCAGTTACATTATTAAATCAACTGTTGAAGTATGAGACCATCCTTCCAGCAATAATTTTTTTGGCGATTTTTGAAATAACAACACCTGTTTCCAAATACTTGCAAACCATCAATCTAGATTACATAATTTCCTGGAGACAGGTTAATGAAATAGTCAGAAAAATTTAGCAATTACGAAATGGTTTCGAGAAGATTGTTGAAATTACCAATAAATTTGTTCATGTTATGAACAAAGAATCAGAGGAAAAAGATATTCAAATCGAAGAAGAATTGCCTTTGAGGAGAGGCACCAGAACAATTTCTGACACTATTCCTTTTGTAGGGTGTGCCAATTCACTTTTCCTTATTCTGTATTCCAGAGCGCTTTCGGCTCGTAGAAATGAACCCCAAGGCACCACAATTAAAAGGACTCTTAAAACTACACAAACAAGACAGACCAATAAGACCACTAATCAACAGCATACAATCACCAAGCTACAAACTCGCAAAAACAATAGCCAAATTCATGAAAGAACACTACAACTACAGAACAGATTACAGCATAAAAAACACAATACAACTAAAAGACAAACTGGACAAAATAACACTAAACAACAATGACAAACTAGTATCACTGGATGTAACAAACATGTTTGGGAACATACCAAAACAGGAACTAACAACAATACTGACAAACAACAACTACAAAAACAACACAGATGGAGCAGCATACGCAAACATCACAACAGAAATAATTTACCAAAATTACTGCCAGTTTAATAACAAGTATTGTCACCCATTCTGGCCGAAATATACATGAACAATTTTGAAAATGACATACTGAACAAAAGCAAACACAAGAAAAACGTAAAGCTATGGACATGATATGTAGACGACATATTGATCATCTGGACAGGAACAGACAGACAACTAGATCAATTCCTCACAGAGACAAATAGCATAAACAACAACATAAAGTTCACAATGGAAAAAGGCAACAAGACCATCAACTACCTCGACCTTACAATACAAATAAAAGACAACAAGATACAGTACAGCATCTACAGAAAACCCACCCACACTGACGCAATAATACCCAAAGACTCATTTCACCATCAAAAACACAAAATGGCAGCACTACACAACTACTGCCACAGAGCAGTCAACATATGTACTAAATGACAACAACCTCAGAACAACAGAAATTAACAAAATTAAACAAATAGCAATTAACGACAAATACCAACCACAAACAGTAGACAGAATAATTACCAAACTAACACAACCAAAAAACACAGACACCGAACCAATAACCACAAAAACAGACAAATACGCTGGAGCAATACCATTCACAGGAACACATACATACAAAATACAGAAAATCTTCAACCAATACAACATAAAACTCGGAATCAAAAACAGACCACCTCTGATCAAACAAATAAGCAATGACAAAACAGAAAAAAAGGACAGAAACAACAGCAGCGGAGTATACAGACTGGACTGCGAACACTGTGACATGACCTACATTGGAGAAACAGGCAGAAAATTCACAACCAGAATCAAAGAACACGAAAAATCACAGAAGCTAAATGATGACAAATCACTGTTTGGAAAACACTGCAATGACCAGGCACACAACAATGACAAATTGACAGAAAAGTACAAAATCCTACACACAGAAAACAACACAAGAAAAAGAAAATTAAAAGAATAACTAGAAATAATAAAGGCAAAAACAAAACAAAACAACCTAATAAATACAACAATTAACTTCCAAAGTGAGAACTTATTCCAACTAATAACATAACACCCACGGATTGGACAGACTGCACAACCACAGACAACCAATCAGAGCACACAACCAATAACAATAACCACTGATTGGACAGACTGTATATCCACAGACAACCAATAGAAACGCAAGACTAAACAGGCTCACCATACGGTACTACCCTTGACTATAACTACAGGACCACAAGAGACACGTCTCATTTAGGGTACTCCACTGATGATGGCATAACAGCCGAAAGCGCTCTGGAATACAGAAGAAGGAAACGTGAATTGGCACACCCTACAAAAGGAATATAACCAAGTTCACTCACACTCCAAAATGGGCACTAATTTCTGACACTTCTTTAAAAAATTACGAAGATCAAATTTGGTTAGATGTGAACGGATTCGATCGTTACAGGCCAATTTTGTTACCGTTTGATGGGCACATGCTATCGCATTGAGTAGTATTATCATATCTATGGTTTATGTGACCCATTTCTGATAATTTTGTATACTTTTGGTTGATGTTGTTCGTTTCTATTAATATCTTTATTATTATTATTATCATTGCGCCTTTTGATCAATTTTCGAAAGCCCTTCCGAATTTGGGTCAAATTTGATTGGTTTTGGTCATTCGTGGTTGCTTTTGCTAATTTTTAACCAATTTTGATTCTTTCGTATCACATTTAGACTGAGATGAAAGAAATCAACGCGAACTGGACAACCGTTGGACGAAAGACAATATCATCGCTTGAAAAAATTTCAGATCCTCCCTGTCCACTAACATGGCGCTCGAGCGTCCCTCTATGACGTGTGCTTGTAATCCTTGAAATAATTACGTCCAGAATGGTTTCTCTTTGATATTCACTATGTATTCAGTCTGTTGATGATGAATTTAAATTAAGTAAGCTTAAGCGGATGTGGAAGATGAATAAAAACTGAAGTCAGGTTACAGGTTAGGTTGGTCGTTTAGGCGCTCAGGCGTTTACTACTCGAAACGTGCTGGAATTTACCGAAGAACCTTTGTCCATTGGCCTGTAAAGGTACGAGAACACTGGCCACTGATTCGCCTTTAATTCGCGTTCGCGAAAAATGTGTACTGCCAAATTTTAGAGCAGCAAATTAACCGGCTAAATAACGGTCGCCCATT
Organism: Acanthococcus lagerstroemiae; assembly: GCA_031841125.1. Lineage (NCBI taxonomy): Eukaryota > Metazoa > Arthropoda > Insecta > Hemiptera > Eriococcidae > Acanthococcus > Acanthococcus lagerstroemiae. Next base: position 31,712,448 of record CM063108.1, on the reverse strand, counting down.
CGCTTCGTGCCGCAACGTATTCGGATTTCACGGAAGCTCCCGTTACAAAATATAACTCGATATTTTTGAAATCCTATAAGGCTTTTCGCTTCGAAAGGGAGAGAAAAAAAAATTAAAAACTGGCGAAAAAAGAAGATAAAAAAGGTCTACGTCGGTACCACGGTACCTTCCGCAGCCGTTTTTTCTCTCTTCCGAAGCGATGATATCAAATTTGAAAACCCATTACTATAATATATTACGTTTTAGAAGTACAATTCCAAAGGCACCGTTTTAGCCGGGGAACGTTTCTATAAATCTGATCGGAACTTGTACGCTGTGTTGACGGAATCGGACTATATCTATTCTCTGTGTCGACCAGAGAGGAAAGACGGATAATAACCGGAAAGGGAAAGAAATACCGAATACTAGCAGCGGTACATGGACACGAAAAATACCCCTTCACTGTATTATCCCGCTGCTAGCATTTTCCTGCTCTTTCTCCCTTTTTTATTTTTTGGGAACAGGGTTTTCCATAAATATAGAATATTATCGAGTTAATCCTTTTAACTTTTTTTTTTTTTTGTACCGCAATATGTTATACACAGACCGAGTCATCTGGAGATGAGATTATCGGAGTTTTAATTCTGTCCTTCGGTTGTAATCTGATAACGAGTTTCACTTTCTCCGTGCACTCTGTGCAGGGACACTGTGACGCTGCATTTGTGTTGGTACGATGAAAGCGCTCGACAGATTTTTTCACTCAGCCGTATGAATGGGCTCTCGGTTTTTTCATCGCCGATGCCTCGTACAGCTTATAGAAAAGTAGACTGAAAGGGATTTGATGTGAATACGTGCGACTGTACAAATTTCAGTCTCGAAGGAACTCGGCGAAAGAGAATCACTGGTCTGCCGTGATAGAGAAAGTTCACCGATGAGAGAAATCCGTCACACAACAGGCTCGAATTCTGTCCTCAGTTGTGACATCGCAGGGCTCGACATGACTGTGTCCACAGCACGAAGCAAGGTTGTATTCTGCTTCTGTAAAACCCTACATTCGGTTCTTGAGTCCAATCTGCTGATCGGCCCTGGGATTCGTTGTCGTAATCTACCGCGAATGAAATAGAAATAAATGATCTTATAGGATCAGTTGGAAAGAGGTGTCTGAAAAATATGTGACGTCTAGTTAGACGAAAAAATGAGAAAAATGAAAGAGAAAAAAAAAAAAAGGAGGAGGAGAGAAGAAAAACAAATTTCTGGAGGAGAGGCACTTCTGGATGTTTTAAGATACATTTCACTTTAATCCGGCACGAATTTCGAGGAGTTTTAAATAGAGGGGGGAGGGAAGTCTTGAAATGGTATGCGAAACTGAAAAGATTTTAGATACCTGTTGAAAGGTGGAGCGAAAGTATGTTTTTGAAATTTTAAGATAGTGGCCTGTAAAAAGTAGCTTTTTAATACAAAAATGCATGCACAATTTCATCGCAAAATTTTAATGCTCAAGGGTCAAGGAAACTGAAGCCAACTTAGGATTTCCAACAGACGAATTTTTCAATTTTACTATTTTTTTTATTTTTTTAAAATTTATAGCCTATATGGGTATTGATTTCTTAGCATGCAATAGAAAAGGTGCGAATCTACATATACCATACATTTGCTTAATCTAGCTGAAAATAGAAAGACTATACAATCACAGTGGGTAACATATTTCTAACATTTAGACTAATTAGTAATTACGGTTACATAGGTATAGTTTTATAACCAATAAATGAGAAATTTTTACGTATGAGTTCTTCTCACGCCGCCCCTTTGCCGAGCTTCCCCTCTGGTTAGCATCATATGCCCGGGCCCCATTCACGGGCAAAGGCCTCCCCAATCCGGTCCCATGCTTCTCTGTCGCTCGCTGATTTATTCCATGCTATTCCCACCCTTCCTGTCGGGCTACCCTGTTTCCTCACCCTGCCGTACGGGACTCACGTCGTTAACCTCTTGCTCCACGTTTCTTTGCTTTCTCTCATAATATAGCCTGCGAAATTGAATCTTAGTTTTTTGGCCGTGTAGATTATGTCTTTAGATTTAGTTATTCTCCGAATGTAATTTGCGTTAATTTTTTCACTTAGTCTGAATTTTAGATACTTAGAACGAATTACAATCACAGGGCGTGTTACCACCAGATCAGAAAGATTGGTGCTGTGCGTGTGCACATCGTGGACAACTTACTCAGTGTCGTGAAATACGTGGCTAGTAAGCGAACTGCGGTTGTACACTTTTTGTCACAGAGAAGGGAAACTGTAACGCAACAGAACCGTGAGGAAAGCAACGGTCAACTACCCCGACTAACCTTCTTAGGCAAGTTGCGCCTTAAAAACCGCGACCGCCAACGTCCGAAATCGGATACGGCGCCTGCAGAAGTGACGTCCCTGTAAACTAGTCTAGAATTGTCGTGGTGAGTTTCAAATAAGTTTTCGTGACGTCTGGATTACCCTGATATACAGCAGTGGACTTAATTCCCGATGCGCAAAAACCCGCCAGTTACCCCCAGAAAAGTTACCCTTTTGAAACCCTTCCGTTACCTTGGCAATCGAGGTGTTACAGAAGGGTAACTTTTCCGCGGGTGACCGGCGGGTTTTTGCGCATCGGGTTAGGGCCAGTATTATAAAATTCGGTTAATTTCAAATCAAGTTTTATAATACTGGCCCTTTCCAGACAAAATGGCGAGTTAAGAGCTTACAATTGGAAAGAGACGTTTGAAAAACAGCGAAAATGAAGAATGGTGAAAAAATGAAAGAAGTTAGAAAGGAAAAAGAATAAGGAAAGAAGGGTTCTCTGAAGAGAAGCAGGGGTACTTTCCAACGAGTTTCTAATTTCCCCCCCCCCTATCATCTTCGTTTTATGCCTTTTTTTTTTTAATATCACGATGCCTTCTACTATCGCCAAGTCTGGTAAATCTTGTTTCGCGTTTATATTGTCATCAATTAACGATATAAAATTTTAATTCGCAGATTACGCAAACTGCAGCGCCGCGAAAGGATCACACTACTTGCGCCACCACCAGCACACGACCAGCGGGGTGCCATGGAAATCGCGAGATAGCGACGGCCTCGCAAATACGACCGAGCTGTTGGTGCGCCAGCGCGAGGATGCGAAGATCGTGTGCGACCTGACCAATGGGTCGCTCACGTCAAAGGACAAGCTGCGATGGTACCACAACGACGTTGAGGTCGATTTCGGTCACAGATATTCGAAAGACCCGAGGACTAGTCAGGTGGACATCGTGAACGTGCGTCTAGAAGACGGCGGCCTGTGGCATTGTCAGGACCGGGAAACCGGAGTAATCGGAACACCTGTGCACGTGGTGGTACTAGGTGAGTAATCAACTAGATACTTTTACTTAACGGGGTGGTAGGTTGTGCTGGAACATCCCTAATTGTTACGTTCCCTCTACTTCTCTTTGCCACGGATCGAGGCCTATTTAGATAAGTTCGGACGGAAACCCATTCATGACGAGGCCAGTTGTCACGCCCCAGATTTCTTACTGCTTCCTATTCAGCAAAAATGGAATTTTGGTTTTACGTAGGGGTCTGTTTCCCTAGCCCCCGAATTTCGGATTTCGATCGTAAATACACCTGAATCGTTTGAACATCGTTTGTACAGGGCATTTCATGTTTGTACAGCAACCCCGGGTACAGAACAGTCAAAGGTTATTCTGGGGGCCAGAGAAACGTTAGCTCCCCAAAATTGTAATTTGAATGATTTTCCTGCATCTGTCGTTTGAACATTGTTTGTACACGTTTGTACAGGCAAATTCATCGGTTGTACACCAACCCCCCTTGAAATAGAACCAGTGGTCATTTCGGAGGCTGTAGAAATGGCAGCCCCCGAAGTTGCAGTTTGAATGATTTTCCTGCACCAATCCTTTGAACATTGTTTGTACAGGCCAATTCATCGTTTGTACCCCCCCCCCCCTTGAACATTGTTTAAAATTTCGGGGGCTGTCGAAATGGTAGCCCCCCGAAGTTGCAATTTGAATGACTTTGCAGATAGGGGTCCAGTGATGAAGTGGTATCGGTTCGTGATCATGATGGCGGAGGCTTGTGCTGCAGGCATTGGGAGGTGACATGTAGTGGGGCTCTTGATGGGTGGCATGATGGGGAGGGAGGAAGTTGAGTTGGTAGCAAAGGAGCCCTGGTAGGGAAGATGGAGGAGGGCTTGTATTGGAGGAGAAGACTAGCATTGGTGAGGGGGGCGGTGAGTTGGTGGAGGAAGCGGGCAAAATATTGAAACGGTACAAACTCTATATGCGTCTTTTGGTTCGTTCACACCTAGAATACGCCTCCATCATTTGGATTCCCGGAACGTCAGCGGCAACAGCTATGATGGAGAAAGTTCAGAAATGGTTTCTGAGATACTTACATTAGAAGCAATTCTCACACTATACAAACGCTATATCTTACAAGGAGTTACTTAAAGGCTATGAATACAAAAGCCTTCACGGAAGGAGGCCCTTAGCTTCCTTGGTATTCTTACATAACATAATCCACTGCAAGATAAACGCACCACAGCTACTAGAAAATGTAACAATTCGGGTTCCCAGTTTTCAAAGCCATTGTAGGGAAATATTCGGAATACCGCACTGCAGAATGAACCATTTTTAAACTCCCCATTTAATCGTGTGATGAAGATATACGACAATATTAGCAAAGATCATGAGTACCTTGACATACTGGACACAGTTAAGAGCTCTGAATTTAGTTGCCTCCTTTCTGACTTGATCGAATGAATGGACCCCAAAAATTCTATCAGAGCAAGTCGAAGTGCAGTTGGGTCGATGGCTGATTAGATTAGATATAATTAAATTAAAATTTGAGTAATGGCATCATGTGCACAATTCGGGCTGGTGGTGGGGAAATGACTGGCTGGTATAATGGATTTATTGTCATTGTTTCTTTTTTGTTTTATTTTAATTTCGTTTTTCATTTTTATTTTTATATAAACTTGTCGTGTTTTTTTTTTTCGTTTTTTTGTTGTTTTTTTCGCTAAACATGACCATTTTGTATCAGCGCTCTCATCGTTATTGGCTGCTAACAGCCGTGTATAAGAGCGCTAGTTAAGAATAAAATAAAAGAGATCTCATGGTAGAGGGTTTGCTTAAGGTGGACAGACGCGCTAGGTGGTAATGGTAGAAAATCCTGGTTGGGTACTTGTGGTGAAGGAAGGCCCAAAACCCAGCTTTCATTGAGGCTGTTCTTGCTTCCCTCTCCCAGAGAAAGAAACTGTCAGTCTCGTGATCTAAGACCTGATTTCCACCCGGTGGCTAGTGTTGCAGAAGGTGGGGGTGGAAGGGCCGTCACTTCCCCGTAATTGTGTCAGCGAAATAAAAAGAAGTACCTGTAAAGGTAAGCCAAAAACGGTTTCTTTTGTCCTCTGGACGGTCGCATCGTTAACAGATACCATTGTGATTATTCTCGTACCTCCTAGGCTAATAAATCAATCACTGCCAAGAGCGGATCTTTGAACGACAATTTCCATTTGTAAGAATAATAGGTAGAGCGCCGAATAGGGACGTACCGAAGAGTTTATCCAGGGGGGATAAAAATTGTGGAAGTCGCAACTGACTTAACTCAGAATTTCCAAGTATCAAAGCAAAGAAAAAAACCTTTTGACCTGCTGGATTTTTCCAACTGACTTAACTCAAAATTCCCAAGTATCAGTGCAAAAGAAGAAAAACCTTTTGACTGGGTTTTCCCAACTACTCGACTCAATTCCAAGTATCAAAGCAAAAAAAAAACCTCTTTCGACTTGTGGGATTTTCCCAACTCGCCTGACAGAAATGGTAAATTTTCCCAACTGCTGAGTGAAAAGTTCTTACCGGGGGGGGGGGGTTGCTCCCTACCCCCTATCGGTACGTCTCTGGCGCCGAACGACGGGATCCGACTTTCCTATTACCTTTGCAAATCTGAATAATCAATTATCAGACATGGGCAAGTTCACTTTTGAACGAATTCACTTTCGTTCAATTCGTGAACTTAGTTTACTTTTCAGTGAACAAAGTTCAAAAATGAACGAACGAAGTAAATGTGAACGTGAACTTGAACTGAACTTTATTTTTGGTGAACTTGAATGAAAATAGTCGTTCACTTTGTCGTTAATTTCATTCTGTGAGAAATGTTTATCAGTTTCCAGTTGTTTTGTCTTTTGTGTTATCGACATCGTGTTTCTTTTTCTGTTTTCGTGTTATTGCTGAATTCGTGTCAAAAATTTGTCAACCCCGGCCTTGAGGGCAATCTGAATCTGGATACACCACTGTTAGGTATGTGCCTTTGAAAGAAATTTATAAATTTTTCCAAATAAACTTTGGGAATTTTGAAATTTTTGTATGAAAACTTGAAAACACACTCTTATGTAAACACCTTCTTTGATGAAAATCTGAGTCATTAAATTAAAATTAAATTTAACTATCTATTGTTCTTGAGTTGAGTGTAGAACTATGAAAGGAGTTCTCGATTAAATCTTATTCAACAATTAAGGGAGTTTTATGTCAAAAAATTCTCCAATACTTATGGATTCAACTGAACTAATTAAAGTCCAGTACAGTAGCTAGGAAATGGAAGAAAGATTGATTCTTCAGTCTTCACTTTTAGTACTTATTTTCGTTAAATAATTTAAAAAAATGATAATTGTCATCGGTGGCATACACACCTCACACAGCAGCGCCCCTCACGGTACTAATAGTCGCTACCTTGGCACTGTCGCAAGTAAAGTCACATCTCATGAGCGGTGATACAGGGGTACCTGCTAAGGGGATGCTTGCGGTGTAGAGCAGTCTGGTATAACGATTAATGGAAAAAGGTTGACAATAATAATTCGTATTATTCTCTCTCATGAATAATTACAATGTCTAGAATTTACAATGTACGAGAAGAAAAAATTATCAGTTAGACTTTTTATGTGGTAGTAGATAGTAGTACTGACTCGAAGCCTCATCATTAGCTTATTGTAGATCGTCAAGAGATTGAATTCAGTGAGAAAGCCCTAAAAAATGGAAATTTTAAAAAGAAATAAAAGATATGTATTTCTTTCCAAAAATTTCTTACTTCTCTAAGTAGTATTTTCGGAAATATGTCCAAGGCACATCCCTAATCACTGTTTATAACAGTTTTCGTTCACAATTACAATGCAAACAAACTGGTAATGAACGAAAAATGAACTGAACTAGAACGAGACTAAACTATAGTGAACTAAACTGAACTGAATGAGTCGCAAACGTGAACTGAACGAGTTTTCAAGGAATCTTGAACAAAATGAACTGAACTCAAACCTGCCCATGTCTGTCAATGATCCAAACCACCCGGTATGTAACCTCACACACTGGTGCGTCTTTCACACCACACTTCCGAACTCAGCCTTGCACCTCCTGCACCTTATGTTTCGCAAACCCGCCAGAGGTGATATGGCAGATCACAACTGGACCTGCATAGAAGTGTTGTACGGAGTCCCCTGATGGCGGCGAACACCATCTCGCTACCCTTTTAACCTATAGGTGGCGCTGTGGGGGGGGGACAAAATTAGGGTCCACCACCAACAGGTTATGGGTAAAAAAATATTTTCCCCTGAAGAATACTCAAATTAAGGAACGTGGCATCGACAATTTTTCAATATAGCTCCGGATTTGAATTTATCGACCTATTACGCTGTTACACACCAAAAATGAGCCATTTCTTTAAAAAATTCGCGTCGTCTTTTAAATATCTTATATCCATTATTGATAGCTGATCAACTTCCTTATTGGTAGCTTTATACAGCGCTGGAATCTTCTTCTTCTTCATGACGCCGTCTCCGACCGAAGTTTGGCGATCATCATGGCTATTACAACCTTATTCGCAGCGTTACGGAACAAGTCTGTCGGGGAACATTTGAACCATCTTCTCAAATCCGCCTCTCATGACAGTTTTCTCCTTCCTACGCTTCTTTTGCCCTTATTCCTCCTCGCAGTATATTCTGGAAAACCGTATACTTTTCGTTTCTATGGACGTGTCCTTGATATTGCAGTTTGCAGGCTTTGATGATGTTTAATAGTTCTCGTTCTTTGGACATACGTCTCAATACTTCTTCATTGGTGACTTTATCTTTCCAGGATATCTTTAAGAGGCGACTATAGATGTACATTTCTGCCGCCTCAATGCGTTTCTCCAGTTCGCGTGACAGCACCCAGCTTTCCATGCCATACAGCAGCACAGGCATGACGTAACACCAGACCAGTCTCACTCGCAGGCTTCAAGTCCAGGTCTTTCCCCGTGAGAATATTTTTCATTTTCATGAACGTGGTCTTTGCTTTTCCAATTCTTGTCTTGATCTCTATGGATTGATCTGTTTCTTCTTGGAACCATGTACCTAAGTACAGGAATTTGTCTACTCTCTCAATTTCTTCGTTGCTTACTCGAATGCGGTCGTTCTCGATCATTTGCGCATCCTTCTTTTTATGTACGATCATCCATTTGGTCTTTGTTGCGTTGATTTCCAATCCATACGCGTGACTGACATCTGCCACTCGCAGTAGCATATTTTGTAGTCCACCCAAGCTGTCTGAGATCAGCACTGTGTCGTCTGCGTAGCGAATATTTGAGATATGCTTATCACCTATCTCCACTCCGTCCTCACTCGTGAGGGCTTCGTTGAAGATGGTTTCCGAGTATACGTTGAAGAGTGCTGGGGATAGAACGCACCCCTGCCTCACTCCTTTCTTTATTTCTATCTCCTTTGTTGTTTCTCCCTCGCACCTGACTACAGCTTTCTGATTCCAGTGTAGATGTGCGATGATTCTTCTTTCTTTATCGGGTATGCCGATTTTCTTCAGGATTTCCATCTGCTTTTTGTGTCGTACGCAGTCGAACGCCTTCTTGTAGTCAATGAAACATAGGTACAGCTTCTTGTTGACGTCTCTGCATCTCTGCGCCATCACGTTTAGTGCGCAGTCTGCTTCTCGGGTATCGAAGCCATTTTTGAACTCAAACTGTTGACCACCCGAGTTTTCTTCGCATTTCTTGTAGATTCTTAGGTGTATAATTTTCAGAAATGTCTTCAGGATGTGAGACATCAGACTAATGGTTCTGTAGTTGTTACAGTCGCTCGAGTTGGGCTTTTTCGGAAGTGTTACAAAGGTAGATTTGAGCCAGTCTAGCGGTAAGACTCCTGTGTCGTATATTTTGTTGAAGAATTTGGTTAAAGACCCTAGCGTGTCTTCGTCGTTCATCAATGTTTTGAGAACTTCTCTGTGAAGTTCGTCTGGACCAATCGCTTTTACGTTCTTCAGATTCTGGATTGCTTGAATTACTTCTTTGATATCTATTTTCTCTCCGCTGACTACCGGCTCTTGTTCAGGCATTTCGGATCTGTCATCTTCGAATAACTTCTCGACGTACTTTTTCCATCTGGCCAACTTTTCTTTGGTATCGAGTAGGATGTTCCCTGCACTGTCTTTGAGCGCTCCCGGCGCTTGTGATCTTCGGCTACCGGTCATTTCTTTAATAATTTGGAATCTTATCTTTGAATTTTAAAAGATCTGTAATACTATCATAAAAGCTGTTCCATCTTACAGGTACTGGGTACTTCAACGTACCTTTAATAATCTTCTGAATTTTCTTGCGAGCTTTTGGTTGACGACTTGCATGCCATAGAGTATCACACTTCTGAATTATGCTCTTATGCTTCTTGAGCTATTCCTCATCTGTAGTCAGCACTTTTATCAAATTACTGGTGGCTACAAGGTTGAGAGTATGGCTACCACATCTTAAATGTAAAGGAAGATGCCAGTCTGGAAACTCAGCTTCATTAATATCAATCTGTATACATTCAATTTCTTCTTCACAGATTAGTTTAGTTAATTCACCGACTTCATCACCAGCAATGACCACATCGTCATTATCTTCAGTTGTAATGGTAGGAACAGTTGTAACGCAGTATGTAGGTTCCTGAATACCGAACTCTTTGAAGCTTTTAACAAAGTTTACCGCATTATCAGTCACTGTGGCAACAGTTTTCTTGGATTTCAACTGGAATTGTCCATAAATGATTTGAAACAATTCTGCTATTTTAGCAAAATCGTGAATACCATCAATGTCTGCCAGTTCGGGGGGCTGCCATTTCTACTGCCCCCGGAATGACCATTGGTCCCATTCCAAGGGGCATTGGTGTACAAACGATGAATTGACCTGTACAAACGTGTACAAACAGTGTTCAAACGACTGGTGCAGGAAGAACGTTCAAATTACAGTTTCGGGGGGCTAACATTTCTCTGGCTCCCAGAATAACCTTTGACTGTTCTGTACTCGGGGCTCCTGTACAAACGTGTACAAACGATGTTCGAACGATTCAGGTGTATTTACGATCGAAATTCGGGGGCTGGGGAAATAGACCCCTGTCATATAGCTTATACCTAGAAAAATGTACACCTTTTTAAATGCTGTATGCTGTGCCGCCCACATGTACCTCGTACTATAAAACGAAAATTTCCATATTCGAGAATTCGCAACCTACATACGCTTTCCGTTCGTTGCCTATAAATTATACGAGATCTTTCGGCTTCCTCATCCGCCGTTATTAGTAAAATACGTCGCCGAAGTTCCGTTTTTCTCGATTTTGAAGATTAACGAGCTAACTTGGACGCCGGCACGCCGTACCCACCCCACCGCTCGTTTCGATATTAGAGTAATTTTATCGAAATAACCGAACGGAACGAAAAACGAACGCCGTGTTAATGACAACACGTTTCTCGTAGATTCGTCGTCGGGTAACAGATGCAATGCGAGGTATAATTTACGCGCGATATTCTCGACACGGGTTTATTGGCGCAGTCGGTTGCGCACAACCAGGCAATGAGCGAAAAGAGCATTTTCAAAGATAGACGGTAAATCTTGTATTCCAGTATTTTAAATGGTGTTTTCCCACATTGAAGGTAATTCAGATAATATACCAGAGTTAGTATGGCTTATGATGCAAAGCTCATGAGAACAGGGGGCTACAGACTTCTTAATGTAGTTGGCTGTAGGTATTGCCCGAATTGTATGCCTCAAATTTTAGAACTCTTATAAACGCATCCGTAAACTTATCTATAATACAAATCCATGCACCAACGGTGTTAGCCACGGAAGCCGAACGAGGCGAATTTTGTCAGCTCTTAGGGGAAACTTATGCGGCAGAAAAAGAATACTATACTATCGTTATGGGGGATTGAAACGCTAAGGTAGGAGCTAATATCCTCTCGTATACAAACATAGGCAAATTTAGAATAAGGACGACTATTGACAGCTGTATGAGACTTCTCGAGTTCTCGTCAAACAACAACCTGAAACTAACGGAAATGTTTTTCAAGAAAAAATCCAACACGAAATGGACGTGGAGGTCTCCGACCGCTCGAGTAAAAAACGAAATCAACCACTTGCTTATGAACGATGTAAGAATCGTTACGGACTTAGACACGATCGCGACCTTTAACTTCCCCTCAGACCATAGACCGGTAAGATGTAAGATGAAAATCTCTAAGAGAGCCAGATATACAAACAACTTACGAAAAAAAAAGACGGCAGAGTGGATTGATAATACCGAAACATAAAGCTAAAATGGCAAACGATAAACTAGAAGAAATAACAAGCAACTCGAACTTGTACAATTCTGACGATGTACAGGAAAAGTATAACATTATAGTAAACGCCATAAACAAAACAACTCAACCATTAGGGGTCGTAAAAACGAACATATCGACTGACGACAAACTAACAGCACAGAAAAAAAAAGAGGACCTGAGGAAAGCAAGTCGAAATACGACGAATGCGACAAAACTAAAAATCGAACTAACCGAGCTGAATAAGCTAATAAAGAGGACCATATGCGAAGATATAAAGAATTACGAATTCAAGATTTCTAAAAAAATCATAGATGAATCCCGGTCAACTAAGAAAGTTAGAACGCCTTAGCCAAAAATGCTAAATTATTGCCGAAGGTAACGCGGACGGACAACACCCGAAATTTTAGAAATAGTAACTCAATTCTACTCCATGTTATACAGTAAAGACGTGACGACCCCTACTGAAGTGCTAGAAGTCCGACCCAATGCTACGGGAGTTATACCCATAGGAATCAGCAAAATGAGAAGAGCCCCAAGTTCGCTGAACGAAAATAAAGTAGCTGGCCCCTGTAGTCTTAAAATGAAGGGAAGCCCGTACAAAACCATTAACTAAATTGTTCAACGACGTAACTGAAACTCAAGTTATACCTACTCGATGGGAAACAGCAGAAATTATACTCGTACACAAAAAGGATAAGAGAGAGAACATCAATAATTACCGCCTTATAGGCCTTATCTCAAATATACAATATAAAATCTATAATATAAAAATCTAAAAGACAGAATAGTCGAAGGGAAATAACATTTTTGATGGAATTGATTGTTTAGTAACCTCTTCGGAGAAGTTCCATAATTCCCCCCTCTCCCTCGGTGTGAGCATCACCCCCAGAGTCTAAAAAGTGCCCCCGGAAACAGTCTTTGGCTTGTATCTAGCTTAAAATTGAGTTATAGGTAAAAATATTTCACACCAGAATTAAAGAGCGTAAAATGCTCTACAAAAATGATATCTATGTTTTTTTTCGAGCATCCCATGCCAACCAAGATAATTGGCGTTCAAGTTCACACGAGCATGTAAATATGGAGTACTCTACGACGTACGCGGTATACGAATGCCGAACTCGTCACTCTAACATGCCAGAAACGTTGAACGCTGTAATTTTAAATCCCTGTACTGGATGGACCAGCTTGTTTTAGAAACCGGATTGAAGACAGACGATAGTGGACAAAAAGATAATCAGGGTATTTTTACCACAGAAACATGTACAGGTAAAATGAGCTCCAGCATTTTCAGTATTGAAGAGAACTAAAGTGTCAGCCCTTATCATTTCCTTGCAGATGAGCCCAACTCGAGTTTTTTTGCAGAACATTTTTGTCTCTGATCATGTGATGATCTTTTCGCCCAAATACACCAATCAGCACGCCGCATTTCATTAGGCCGCTAGAGAGCGACTCTTTAGCGTTCAAATGGGAATCGAACAAACACTCATGCGAATTATGAAGAGTGCAGGCGGACTGACTCATCGACGCAGTGTTACCTCTAGCAATTTGCAGCAGTGAATTCTAAGCGCCCCTGTCATATACTTCATCTTTGCCAAGGTTTGGAAAAGTTCACAAACTGTTAGCCAAAAACGAGTGCTCAGCATAAAGAATTGAGGGAATCACGAGTGCAGCACGATAGTAGGGATGTTCAAACTTTTTTTAACTGGCTGAGAGCCCATCATCCCTTCCCATTTGTATCTGAATTACAAGAGGGGATCTACCCGGGTTTATAGAGGGGATTCATGAAGGGGATATGGAGTCTACAAAGGGGATCCATGCATGGGGAAACAGAGGGGCTATACGACGAGTCTACAAAGGGCATACATAAAGGGTATACAGAGAGGCTATACGACGGGTCAATAAAGGGTATACATAAAGGGTATAGCACGGGAGTCTTAACGCTGGTGTATAGCTCGGGTAGTGAGAGGGCTACACATAAATGAAGCGCTGTGATTGGCTAACCTGATGGGTCCCCTCGAATGGAGCGCTCTGATTGGCTGCTGGAGAGGAAACTGTTAGACACTAACGTTAGTCACTCACACAAACGCACACACATACTTCACACCACCACTGGTTGTGTTATCTGTGTGTTACCCCCGCTTGAATACACGACTATACAACGAGCCATTTACATATAGTTTGGATCTATACAGACCAGTTGGTCGATACAAGACTTAGCCTTTGGCAGGTCGAACGTGCTCTCTCGTCGAACATCCTGCATTAACCTCATTATCTCGAATGATGATTCATGTGCTTTGACACTTCTGACGAGAGTTGCACACACACTTTCCAACATGGTAGCAGAGCTTACGTAATAGTCTTCGACCATAAATCTGTTTTTTTTTTATTGCACTAAATTTCGGACTGATCACCCGAAAATATGCAAACTACAGATAAATATATTACGACTCTCTAATTTTGGAATATGAAGCGAACTTGCTTACAATAATTCAAACGGATATCCGCAGAGAAATTCTCTGATACGTATAGAATTCTATACCTACTGACCAAAGTTATAACTGTCATCTGGAAATTGAACATTGCATCTTACACAATGACCAGTGTTCAATTACTATTCCTGGAAATTTTTCAAGTTTCGTTCTTGACATACAAAGTTGACTCCTGTTTTTCTCAAGAGTTTATTTATACGTGGGGAACACTGTACATACCTATATTTTCAGTGTCTATCATACAACTTAATTATGTGTTGTATACAACTACCCTCATTTGTTGTTGGTTGAACACTCAGACTGAAACTCTCATATAATTTGATTATATGCACCCTGCTAGCTTAAATCAACCCAGCGAGGTATATTTGTCGCTTTTACCTCAAAATCGTACGTACGTGTACTTTAGCCTGATGTCATGCAACTGTCATTCCGGTTGGGCACTAGTACTTTTTTAAACATGAGTTTGTTGTCACTTTGACCAAAAACCTAGTGACTGCTGACGGGCAATGTGTTGTTTTAGTGCCCTTTACAGCACCTCATCGCTATTGTATTAGGAGTTGGTACAGCCTCAGCAAACATGTGTGGTCTTTTGACTCGATTTTTCTTCCACGTTAAAACGAAGAAAACTATTTTTTAAAGTATTCTTTCTTCATTCAAACTCTGTTTACCTTTTTCGTGAAATACTGTCACGCGGACTAATGTGACGTATTTCTCGTTTCCGAGTTTCAGGAGATGAAAGCGCGCAAACCAATTACAACTTGAAACTTAATCAAGAGTTATTGGTATATGAAGAAGTTCACGTAGTACTGACTTATCAGAACATCTGATACATCCTCAGTGCTTTTCTTTTTCAAATCTCCATCTCGAAGTGTCTTGCCGTATTCGAAATCGTTTACAACAGTACTGAACAAATGACAAGACAGATTTGCGGCGTAACCTTATTACTACACTTGCAGAAGTGAAGAACCTGCAAAATAAAACTCGCTGCTTATCCATACATTAAACGAACGCATGGTGTCATCCGTGTGGTGTATTGGATTTTTTTGTCAATTTTTTTCTGGACTCTGGTCGTTAATGTGATTGCAAATTTTTTCATAGGATTGTAAAGCACATGGCTTCGCCTGCTTCACACCGTTGGATTACGGCAACACGTTTCGACAGAGATAATAATTGATACCTACACCTATACAAAAGACAGTCTTCACGAAATGCAATGACTCATTCCAATAATGAACCGAGTTCTTTTTAGTGCACTAGCATTCCGATATGCAGTGTGCAGCACGCTTATCTTCATGCGAGTTTCGACAAATCTTCTGTTCAAACAGCAACAGGACAGACTTCTCGAAACATCATGATTCATGAACACATGCGGGCTAGTGTACTGCCTTTTCTCAATACATAGGTTTCCTTATCTCTCCGATAAAGGTGAGAAAACCCATTTTCAAACGCTATACATCGACTATCAAATATGAGCTCATCGGCTGCTTGTAACACTCTTCCGTCGCTCTAGCGTGAACGCATTCTAAAAGCTTATACCTAGTACGCAGTGCATTAGTTTTCTTTTTTGGTTTTCGCGAATTCTGTTTTTCAATATGAACCAAATAGAAATGGATTTCGAGTCGGAAGATGAAATGCTCCCGAAGGATCAGGTGCAGTCACCTGTACAAATACAGGCCGCTATTCAATAGCGTACGTCCGCCCGTATAGCTGCAGGTAAGCAGAGAACAGTACCTACCAGATTAGCTAATAGGTACGATGTAGATATCTAATTCCTCACCCGATAGAAATAGTTTTTCTCTTCACTGTATTCAGTGTTTAAATTTTTTTTTTTCTATTTCTTATCTGATACTTCTTGAAAATTGGAATTTTTCTCTATACTCAAGAAAATTTGTGTTTGTACTTGACTATTTATGTTGGGTCTGCATGTTCCTCACCTCATGCTTAAATGTCGTTGTCGTTCCCTTGAGGAATTGGACCAGGCTGCGGCTGAGGAGGGAGTGTTAGACACTTACGTTAGTCACTCACACAAACGCACACACATACTTCACACCACCACTGGTTGTGTTATCTGTGTGTTACCCCCGCTTGAATACACGACGATACAACGAGCCATTTACATATAGTTTGGATCTATCCAGACCAGTTGGTCGGTACAAGACTTAGCCTTTGGCAGGTCGAACGTACTCTCTCGTCGAACATCCTGCACTAACCTCATTATCTCGAATGATGATTCATGTGCTTTGACACTTCCGACGAGAGTTGCACACACACTTTCCAACAGAAACATACCGGTTTGAAACAGGGCTAGTGAGGGTCAATTTTCCAAGGGTCTCGAGCGGGTTTACACAAACTCAAGTTTTCCGCACCGGGATCACGAACTTGTGGTTGCCGTAAAGTGGGTATCTCTTGTAGCCACGCGTTTGTAGAGGAGGTTGTTTAAACGCAAAAAATTGTATACATGTAGATTCGAATGAAAATGAATTCTTATAATAATATAAATAATAAATTGAAATTATATCATGTAACATTCTATGCATCCAGTCATGTGTTTTCGCGATATTTCAGCGTTCGTATACCGCGGACGTTGTACTCGTAGGTTACTCCATATTTACATACTCGTGTGATCTTGACCGCCAATTATCTTGGTTGGCATGGGATTCACGAAAAAAAAACCACATAGATATCATTTTTGTTGAGAATTTTACGCTCTTTAATTTTGGTGAGTCATATTTTTACCTATAACTCAATTTTAAGCTAGATACAAGCTAAAGACTGTTTTCGGGGGCACTTTTTTGGCTCTGAGGGGTGATGCTCACACCGGGGGAGGTGGGAAAATCACGGGGCTTTTCCAAAGAGGGTACTAAACAATCTTACCAAGTTTCATCTGTGCTGTAATTAATTCCATCAAACACCTCTTTTATAGCTAATTCTCTTGGACTAGAATAGTCACGTTGTTAGATGAAAACCAACCATACGAACAGGCCAATTATTATTCCACAATCGATCGTATTCACTCCGTAAATCAGCTATTCGAAAAAACAAGAAAATACAATCTAGAGTTAAATGCACTCTTCATAGACTTCAACAAGGCTTTCGACACCATTTTCCACGGAAAAATTCGGGAAACTCCCATAACCCAAGGCATTCCCGGTACAATCGTGAAAATTCTGCAAAATACGAAATACAAGAACGCAACCACATGTAAGAAATTTGCAGTACAAAGGGGCGTCAGACAAGGGGACCCCTTCTCACCAAATCTTTTTAACGCGGTATTAGAACATGCCTTTCGTGGCCTGGATTGGGATAACAAAGGTATTAAAATTGATGAGAAATATCTAAACAGTCTGAGGTTTGCGGACGACATAATTCTAATAAGCAAAAGTGCAAAGGAGTTGGAGGAGATGGCACAGGACTGATAATTCACCTCAGCAAGACAAATTTTCTATTAACAAATGAAAATGCAAAATTAAGTTTAGACGACATCGAAATCGAAAAAGTGAACCAATTCAATTACTTGGGTCAAACAATGACAGTTAACAATAAATTTGATGCTGAGATGAATCAGCGTATAGGAAACGGGGTTGGAAAAGCTTTTGGGCTCTCAAGTACAGACATTTTAAAAGTAAAATGAAACTACAAACAAGGATAAAATCTTCGATAGCTGTGTGATTCCCTGCTTAACGTACGGAGCCCAGACTTGGGCTCTGACTAAACCCCAACCAAACAGATTACAAGCGACTCAAAACAAAGTGGTAAGAAGCATCAGATCTAGAGACAAAGTCAAAAACACAAAGTTATACGCAACGACCAAAGCAGAGAAACGTTTACATATAAAGTCAAAAAACTAAAATTCAGATACGCAGGACACTTAGCCAGGGAAAAACACGACAATTGGGATAACAGACTGACTGACTGGACTCCGTACAGAAGCACGAGGAAAATGGGAAAACCAGCAACCAGGTGGCGGCACGAAATTGACAGGAGAGTTGGGACAACATGGAGAAGGGTGGCAAAGAACAGAGTTTCATGGGAAAAGATAGGGGAGGCCTATGCCCGTCCGCAGGTTGGGTGAGTTGTAACGATTATATACATCTAAGGCTGTATAATAATAATATGTAATAATGATAGCCTCTTCACAAGAAATATTTCCCGAATGATCATTTTTCCCGAAAACGTTTTTCACGAACGACTTGTTCCCGAACGCTTTCTTCCCGAACAGAAAATCAGAAAAAATTTTTAAAAATTGATATTAACATTCAGTAGAATACTACACCAGCGGCACCGGGACTGTGTTTTCGTCGCTAGTACTAGAGGCTTCGGCGCCGGTCGTTGGAATCACGTTTCGTTTTCGGAGCCCAAGAATAGTGAAAACTTGCGTGAATGTGGTGGGAGATACCTTAAAGGTCTAGGAACTATGTAGAGCTTTGGCAAACATTTCTATGTTTCTTCTTGTAGCAAAAATCAATACTCGGCCTTCGAGGTGACTGCCAATGGAGTCATAGAGGAGGAACTGTTCTCCGACCAACGTTTTTTAGTATAGGTTTGGGATGTCGTCTTCAAGTTCGTCTAACGACTTAGGATGTGTCGGTAAATCTTTTTTTCTAATTCGTCGTATCTCGCTTGCTTGATGGCCTCACGTTCAGGCAAGAGACTCAGAATATTGCAGGGGGAACTTGCGGTAATTCATTTCGCAGTAGTTGTCCGGGCGGCTGCTCTGAGTACTCAGCCACCTGCCGCTCTATTTTGGTCATGACTACCTCCGCAGAACACTCCTGGTTAGGAGGGTGGTGGTGTGGCGACAGAGATGGCCCTTTAATAACGATGACCGCAGCTCCCAATGCAGGATCGTTGGTGATCACTCTTGCCTTGCACTCCCTTCGCGCGCAGCTCGCGGCGACAATCCCGGTATACTCTTCCTTTGTTGGCCCGGGATTGGGGGTAGATATAGCTATCGATTAGTAATTTGCGATCAGTAATTTGAGCCATTAGGTAATTTTTATTCGGTACCTTTTAACGTGGTTATGACGCACCTTTGATGAATCACATTCACTATCAACTAAATTTAAATACCATGGAAACATCAATCTGTATTCGTGAAAGTAATACATTCCGGGTAATGGATTCGGGAAACTGGCATTCGTGAAAACAGTATATTCGGGATAGTGAACTCGGGAAAAATGGAATTCGGTAAGAATTTATTCGTGAAAAAATATCTTTGGAAAAACGAACATTCGGGAAAGTAATTTCGAGAAATTGACAGGGAAACGACGGTGCTTTTTCAAACTGCGAATGATAATTTTGCTGGTTGGAGAAGTTTTGGGATCAAAAACCTCCTCATTCCTCTAAGTTTTGTTAGCTAAAGATCGTAATAATTTCGCCAACCGAGGGCAGTTCCATACACTTGAAGGAACTAGGTACCCTTCTGCTCTCTCCCTGGTATAATGGCAGGGTGATCAATTTCTGAAAAACCGGAAAAAGTCAGAAAATTGCGAACGGAAATCGAAAAATTCAGGGAATTTTGAAGAAAATTTTATGATGTGAAAGTATTGTACAATTTTCTCTGTCTTACTCAATTGAATCTCCCTACCAAGAATTTCGCTTGCCCTGCCTCACGAAAGCCTTGCGCTGCAGGCCTGAGTCGAACCGTGTACACACAAAACTCTGTTTTAAAAGAACCCGAACTATTGAAACTGAAAGAGGAAGTATCCGAACTCGACGACAGTTACACTGGATGAAAGACCAAACCAGGTCCCGATAGAAATCGTTGGGGTTCGACATTCGTGGCTCATCCTGAAAGCGGTGATCACGCTCCAAAATCCCCATTAACATTTCGAACGAACCGAAACAGTATCATGATCGATTTACGGCGTTTTGAGTATGCAATTTTATTAACATTTCAAGGTGATTCGGTTATTTGTGGAATATTCACGGCGTTGCAATTATGCAATTATATTAACATTCCAGCCATGATGTTGTTGCATTCGAATTCGAAGTACAACCTATTATGTATTTCTTATGATATTACGTCTTGATTCAAGTCACATTAGAGAGTGGATAGAAAAACTTCTTTTGTGCTTCCCGATGGAAATTAAGTGGAGAAAAAAAGAACACTTGACTGGGGTTAAAAGGGAAAATACCTTCTAAGTTGTCATCCACTAAGATATTTAAAAGACGACACGCAGTAAATTCGAGGAGGCATGCGGCAAAATTGAAACAGTGAAGATCTTTGTCTTACGTATTTTTACGTTTCGACTGACATTTTTCATTTTTTAACTGGCATGGTTGCTGTCTCCATCACCTTTCCTCTTCGCAAAAAGACTTGCTACCTGAGACCTGAGGAAACTTCCCAGTAATATTTAAAAATGTATTAAAGTTCTTATTTAAGATTCACTGGCTGCTCAAGGCTCATTGAAGATATTTTATGACACTTCCATTCTTGATTATGATTTATAAAGATTCTTTTATATCTGCTTAAGACAAAAAGGCGCTTTTCTAATCATCTTTTATACATGATGTTTTTTTGTTTTTTTTGTCAGACTTGGTCGTTATTAGTTGTTACCTGAATCGCATTTGGTACCTTTGATGATGTGTAACTGACACGGTCGTATTTGGATGGATTTAGACATTTTTTATTTTTTGTTCGAGTTATTTTGATCAGCCCGAGGCAGACAACTGGGAATCAAAGAGAGGCAACTTCGGAAAATATTTAAATTCAAAACTTTGCTGAACGAGAAGACCAAGTTCTCTGCTAGGATTGTTGCCCTAAAATTTGGAAAATGATACCTTCCAAAGGTGAACCATATGAACAAGAGAATGTTCCACTTCCCGACTCTATGCATGGGTTTTCAGTAATTTTTGATCATTCTAAATTAATGCGAGTTCAAGTTTTCCCCCTAATTTTGTCAGATTTTGTCATCTATAATCAATGAATAGGTTCGGCTCAGATTTTTTGTATTGTTCCTTGTGATTAATTTTCGTCACATGTGGTCGTATTTTGCTGTTTTAGTGGTTTTGGAAATTTTTGATAATGTTCGGCTTAGGCTGCGATTGTTGATATTTTCATTACTTCCATCTAAATTTGGTCACTCCAGCTCAAATTAGTGGTTTTTGATAGTTTCTGATCATGGTTGGTTTAGGATGTTCTTGGTCAAATTCGGTCTGGTTTGAACATGTATAGTCATTCGTGTCAGAATTTTTAGTATAGGTCATGCTTGGTTCTGACTACTTTGGGTCAATTTTATTACGTAATTAAATTCCCGTGTTGGGAGGGGGGGGGGCAACACGAGTTCAAGGAGAGGCCAGTTGAGTTTATTTTGGTTTAATGAAGGTCAGCTTCAGGCATCATAGACCACATTTTCAACACAAATTTCCATTAACTCTTCACTTGGAATGTGGCACACGAATTTGGGGGAAAAATCGCTGAAAGAGGAACCTATCAGTGCAGGAGAGTACTCCCCCTTACTCTCCTTCGTAACACTGTTCTTGGTTTACTTTGTTCTGCTCTGTGATTTCTTTCGTTTGTGTTGGATACTATCTTGTCGATTTGGTCCTATGTAACTAAGAAACAAATTTTATTGGAGTTATTTATCTAGTTCTTTTCGTTCAACTCTGGTCAGATTTAGTTGGCCTTGGGTGGATTTTGCACCATAATCTCATCGAAATGTGATCATATTCAGTCGGATTCGGTTGTGTGTGTTAGAAGTTTTTGGTAAGTGTTGGTCGCTTTCTTTGTCGTTTTGGTCGATTTTGATGGTGCCTGATCATGTTTAAATTGGACGGTACAGCAATAAAAATGAACGCAGGACAGCGGTATGACAAAAGACAACGTGATCGACGAAAAAATTTCGAGTCTTCTTTCCCCTTTCGCTTGTATAGTGCCTAATAAGCACCCCTTCAAGAATGTTTCCAATTCTCGAAGTGTGTCCGCAATGGTTTCGTCTTGATACAGGCTGTTGATTCTCGTTCGTTATTACGAATTTCATCTAGGAAAGGTTATGGATTAAGCAGAGAGGAAGGGCCAATTAATAAGGTAAAATTAGGTTACGGGTTAGGTCATTTCTGGTCGTATACTTCCAGAAAATTTGACGAGCACACGTAAATCTATCGGTGCTGATATGTTCTTATGTAGTATATCGAAAAATTGACATCTGATTCGTATGTAGGTGAACGTTAGGTATGTACGAGTGTACTGCATACGTCAAAAACAAACAAACACGAACGAGAGTAGGAAACGATGATCCGAATCAACGAAGGACAAGGAAAGTTTGCGATGAAAAAAGCGGAACAGTTTGCCTTTTCCATTACACTGTATCGTCCCTTAAGTTGCATCCGTCGATCTTCAATCCCTTATTATAAAGATGGTTGACGCATTCCCGTGTTTTACCGCCTGTATAAGAGTCTTCGAATCGAATTTCGGTTTCTCGACGTCAGCAAATGCCAAACTTTCGTTTTCTTCGACGCCGCCGGTGTACAACAAAAACGAAATCAAACAACACGGAGAGAGTTTAATTAAATTTTTCATTCGATCAGTTTTACCTTATAGCTCTCTGCTTTCTTTCGCAGTCTCGTACTGCCCTCCTCCCAGGAAAAACGGGAACTCGAAAAAAGTAAAATAAAAAAAAAAGGAACAGGGACGGCTAAGTTATTCGAAAGTTCTTTTTAAATTCATGTACAAAAACGGATGTCCGCGGAATTTTAATTAATTTTCCATTAACGTACCTAAGCTACGCAATAATTTAGTTCCAATATCATATCCGGAGGTGCCGGACTATTGATTAATCTCACGACCTTTATTCAGCCGGGTTTCTGTTTAATTAAAAAAAAAAATTATGTATTAACCTGTAGATTAGATCGACACTTCCGTGTTCGGCAGTGTGTGAAATGAAAAATGTGTTAGTGTGTATGCGTGAAAGAATGCGAGAGAGAAAATTTAATTGTTTGTTGATTTAATTTGAATGTTTCTGCAATAGTAGAAGCCTGACCTGACCTCACATCTTCCTCCTCCCATTTGGTTCCAAAGAAACAAAGCTAGAATAGATAAACTAGATGAGTGACATGCGAGTTATCTCCCCCTTTTCTCTCCGTTTGTAACGTGATTATCTTTGAATGCCTACCTAGCTATGTGACCATGTATCGCATTCTGTCTGTTTTATTTATGTATCTTCTCCTTTTTACTTCCTCAATGATTTCCTTTATATAACAGAAACCAGCAGCTTTTGCTTTCACCACTGCCAAGTTTAGAAATAAAGATCCAGAGATCAAGATCTTTCGAGGTCAGGAAACTCTCCAGAAATTTTATAAGTTTTGAAAAATCGCCTTTCATTGGCAAAATAAATAATCCGTAGTCAATGCCGTCAGAACGGGAGGGGAGCACAAAAGTACACAGTACCCTCCAAAAAATTGATTGTGGAAATCGTTTTTGTCATTTCCCGCCATCGGAAATTTGAAGAAAAAAAAAATTGTTTGCTTGTGAACTTTCAAATGTCTCTGTTTTGCTTATCAACTCGAATTAATAGTAACACTTTCTAATACGAAATATTTTTTAATGGTTTGTTAACTTGAATGCTTGCTCCCTGCCCTCCTCCCGAGAGGTCACTGTTTATAGTCAACAGAAATGGAGAAATGAAGAGTATTTTGATCTTGAAATTTTCTCCATTGACAACATTTAAATTTAACTGTTGGAAAGAGAATTTTACTCTTCCTCTATAAAACACAGTCATCGACGTATCCCCTTTGAATTAACTGTGGGAGAAAAGGCTTATCTGACAATCTTCTTATTTTACAGGATACGATAAAACAAAATCTCATACAGTACCTTTTACTTTAAATACGCTGAGTTCCTCTCTTCCATGCTTTGGCAGCGGCTTCTTGCAAATCACTTTAGTCTGGAAAAGCTTACCTCCCAATTCAGTAGATCAAGTAGACCCTATTTCCATCGAAAACTCAATTTAATCAAATTGTCAGGTAGGCCTTTTTACTTACCCACCATGAAGTAAAAATGGTGTAGTACCTCCACCCCTAATGCTTTTCCGTAGTATTTGAAAGAATGCTTGAAACACGTGAGAATACAATGAAATGTCTGCGTCCTCATTATTAGTGGCTTTTAATATTGAAGGAGCTGCAGAAATCTGAAGTTTTGTGTACAGTATTTCTAAGGTCACTCCAGCATTGAAGTATAGGCTGCAACGAAGATAATGTTTTGGTTTCTTAAACTTCCGAAAACACTTTTTATGAACTTTAAATGAAGAATAAATATTTATTCAAGTATAAAAAGGCATTTTCATTCATTAAGTTGTACAATTATTCTGAAAAAATCAAAATTTCAGCTATAAAAATGTTAAATTTTAAAATATCAATTCAAAATGAGGTATACTTTTCATTTACTTCATTGCCAAAGTCGTGGTAACCTCTTTTGACATTTTTAAAGCTTACTATATTAGATAACAAAACATCTTGATACAAACATTTTCGTCACTTTTTCTACTTTTTTTCTGATAGTTCAGAAATGTTTGCCGCATCTACCATGAGAAGACGAAAATTTGATAACAGTTTTTTGTTATTCCTAACAAATTTTCTGTTTTTTTTTTTTTTTTTTTTGCTTTTTATATGTGCGCCACGAAAATCATTCTAGTTTCTCTATATCGATTTTAACTACATAGCTGTGTAACCACATGCGTTGGCATTAATTTCGTACCAAATTTGATGGAATTCTCTTCGTTACCCCATATCATGGTACTTCGACATTTCTTCTAATTTTCATGTCAAGTTAAATTTGTAAATTTAAAGGGTCGAATCTTTTACTAATTTTTGAAATAAAGCAAGCAGTCGCCCTGTTTAGTTTAAAACAGCTAGAAAGCGAATCTTTTTACATTTCATACACTGTCAGCATTGTTAGACAACTGCGTTAGTATTTATACCCATGTTATTTTGATTACTTTTAAAATCATGTTTAGAAATTACTTTGGTAGGCTCTGAAACAAAAAAGAATAGCGTTGACCGATTACACTGCAACAGTTTGTGAAAACAAGAATTTATACATTAGCTGGAAACAGAACTTATCGTCCATTAAAAAGAATGGTGTAGGGGACGTATGGCGATGCACACATGCCGAAGTGGCCCCCATGACATCGCCCCCCCCAGCCCCGAAAACTACCCTTTCGAGTATCGCATAGGTGGCCGGGCACGAGCCCCCATTTCGCCGTGCCGCAACCGGTGCTCGCGTCCTGCAAGGGCCCCCATGGGGTTCCCTACTGACCGAGGTCCGTGCTCCCAGAGCACTCGCCTGGAATTCAGGTCCCCCACAGCCGGACGTGCTGCCTCTTCAATCACCCCACATCTCCTCGTCTTGGTCCGTGTGGCAACGCAGGCAGGTGGAGAGGACGGGAGAGCTCTACTCCGGGTCCGCAGCGCAGCTGCAGCAGCTCCCCTAAGATGGAACTGAGCTGTCCTGTTCGATGGTGTGGGCCGAGCTTGGTAAATCGCCGGCCCTCTGCCTCGACCACTCCGTCTGGATCTTCCTCGTCATGATGGCTGAGACAAAGGCCGACACCCGGTTCCAACTGCTTCCGTTCTTCATCATCTCCAGAACCAAGGTATCCGGCGCGAGACGGCTGATCACGCCGTTGTTTTCGTCGCTTCTTCTGCCAGGATCGGTCGCTGTTGCGTTCGTCCCGCGCCTCTCCTGCTCCCAGGCCTCACACTCAAACAGGGTGTGTCAAGGTATGTCCTCCGCCCCTCAATCACAGTGCACGCACACGGGGCTCGGCGCTATCGACATCCGATGTAGGTACGTGTCGAAGTACCCGTGGCCGTTCAGAACTTGGGTCAGGTGGAAGTTCAGCTTTCCGTGCTACCTTCCTGCAATATATCGAGGTCGCGTATCAGCGCTTGGGTCCACTCGCCCTTGGACGAATGGAGAGTGCATCCTTCCACTTCCAAGGCGTGTCCTGCTGGATAACTCGCTTGACCCGAAGTGCTTCCCGTTTCGTCTCCGTCTTCTTCTTCGCACCGTATACCTCCACTATTTCGCCGACCTTGAGTTTGATTCGGCGCTATACGCGCTAACACGCCTACTGCTTCCGAAGAAACAGTGCGGTACTCACTGACGGACCTCACTGCGGCTTTTCGCTGAATCTTCTGCATCTCCGCTTTTCTGTATGGAATCTTGATGGCGTCGGCAAATACTGGCGCCGTATTGGAGGACCGACATGATGACGTTCACGTACATCTTTCTCCGCTTCTCCCTTCGGCCTCCCCTAGGTTCGACATTAGACAAGACAGCTGTCCAGCTACTCGATTCGCTTTCTCAGCTGCTCTTCCAATTGAAAAGAATGCAATAGGTATCGTTTAATAGGCCCAGAAATTTTTCTACTGGTAAGAACTCATAGTCAAGTAATTAATAAAAATCAAAGAACGGAGGTAGCAACCATGCATGGCATGTTCACAAAAATTTTCTAAAAAGTTCAAGTTTTGTTCACATAGAAAAAAAAAGAATAATACCTACATCTTTCAGTTAATTGGGGCGGTGAGTCTAAATTCATTAGACGCACTCAGCCACAATGCTCCATTACGGAGATATGAACCATAAATGGTCGGGAAATAGTTTTAGCTCAATTTGGAGATCTTGTTTCAATTCTCATGGAAATTTCAAATCATTTCAACTAAGTCCCAACGTTTTTTTTGGTTAAACAACAAACACGGAAAAACAAAGAGAACCTATCAAAAATTCAATGATTTAACAAAAGTAAATTTTTTGAAATTTTTTATTGGGGGGGTGGTGGTAAAGTGTAGAAATGTAAACAAATCGAATGAACTTTGCTAACTTTATACTCAAATTTCAATCGACAAGCAAAAAAAATTTCCACTTTTAAATTTTTCCCAATGATGTATGTTAGAATTTTGTGTCTTCTGAAATTTTGTGTCGTAAGCTGCAGCCTACTCAGCCAAATGGTAAATTCAGTTCTGAGGATTTAGTTTTTCATGGAAAATAACAGCGCTATCCGATTTCTCAGATTCCAAACTATTAGAAACAATATATGAATCTTATTTTCAAAAAATATGGTACTTAGTAAGTTCTGAAAATCAGATTCAAATTTTAGTTTTCGTACCCAAATTGGGATCAAATCAAAAATGTGGTGCAATATTCTGAAGCAGTCACCCGTATCCTCCATTTCGGTACGTTATTTTTTAGTTCTTCAAAACAACTTAGTAAAGTCCGCCCCGTGGAAAGATGAAATGTCAAATGTTGTGGTCAGATCGAAACCGAATGAAAAATTATTTGACGCGTAGTCAACAATTCGAAGTACCTCTGTTTTGGCTGGCTGTTCAATACTTCTCCCTTTAAAATTGGTACGTTCAAGCCTTTATTTAGAGGAGGTAACATGCTGTGAGTCAGATACCTCATCAGCTTCATTGTGACCACAGTCTAGGACGTCCCATCCTGACGCAAAAATCTCGCAGGACTTTACTTTGTCCAAAAATTTCCCGCAGTGATAAAATACATTAAATCAATGATCACAGACAGTCGATGAGGCCACTCGTTTTTTTCACACGAATTAAACCGCGACTTAGGTTATTGATCTATACCTCTGCATTCAGAGAAACAGGGGGCTATTTCTTGGAATAGACTCTGTTCAGTTACTTCTCATACTATTAAAAAAATAAAAATAAAAATTAAATTTAATAATATTTTATTTGAATTAAATAATTTATTTGAGATTATATTTTTAAAGAAAATTTTAATACGAATAAATTATTATAATAATTTATTCAAATATAATTAAATTTTAAAATGATTAAATTAATTGAAAATAAATAGATCTATGACGTTAGCCCATGGATGGATAAGATCACATTATAATCTTTTGATCAAAAAGATCATGATCTCAGATCACCATCAGGGCTAGGGCTGGGAATGTAATCGATCAAAATCGATTCAAATCAATTTCGAGCCACCTTATCGGTTATCGATTTCGACTTGCCGCTAACGATTAAAACCGATTTTTTCCATTTTTCACATTTTTCGCCATTTTCCGTTTTTTGTGGTTTTTTTTTGGTTTTTTTTTTTGACTTTTTGCTTCAGGCTTCACGTACACGACACGTTCTACTAGTTCTACCAGTCTACGTTCTAGTAACTAGTATCTCTTTAGGGCTGGAAATGTAATCGATCAAAATCGATTTTCATCGATTTCGAGGCTCTAAAAATCGATCTTTATCGATGTTCCCACCTCTAATTCAGGGCCGTAGCAATGGGGGCATGGAGATGTCTCCCCGTCATCTTACAGCGTTTGCAAATTACAAGCAGCAGTTTCAAATGCTTAGTTAGCAAGTAGTGTGCGTGTATCTTAAGAGTTTTTTTTTTTCAACTGCTCAACATTTTTTATTTTTTATTCTCGTCCTCTCAATGGATCTGATCACTGCTGGATCAGTAAATTGGTGATCTGAATTACCGTGATTTAAGATCAGGAAGATCACATAAAACGGGCAAAATCGAGATCTACAGATCGTGATAATCAAAAAGATTAAAAGATCGTGATCTTCCTCGTAGTCTATTAGGATTTTTTTCGAAGTAATCTTGTGATCCGAATCTGTCATCTTCTTCAAAGTTCCAATAAATTGAAAATCACGATCCTAGATCGTTGAATTCGTGGTCTGGTCCATTTCTGCCCCAAATAAAGCTCAGAATCTACATTCAAACCATTTTATTGTATACGTCAGTGCCAGTACAGCAAGAAAAGCACCGAATGCATGCAATCTTTTCTTCTTCCTGTCCGCTTTTCAAAAATGAGAAACTTTTCGATTGCGACGCGACAGATAAAACGACAAACTCGTTGCATTGAATAGTGCCTCGTACTTCGTGGTGGGTGGGGTGTGGGGGGAGAGGAAAAACACCCAAGAAGTAAAAAGATAAAGAATGAACATTTCACGCTCCAACGACGAATCTCGCGACACCTAAACGTGCACATTCGAAATGACTCCATTCCTTCGTTGGTTTTTATCTCTGTGCAGCCATCGCTGTAAGACGCCGAAAGTTGTCGGAAAATTTTCGAAAGAATTGCCGCGGTTAAACAATGCTTGCAGTGGCTCGTTCAGACTCGCTCCGACCGATACGGTGATACGATGACTTTGCTGGCTCGATTGTTACACCGCGATACAATATTTACAATTTATACAGTTCGGTGATCATTGTTGCGTGAAATAAAAGAGAAGACCTTTTATTGGGAGAGCCCGTCGTCGATAAGAACGCCAGCACGTTTTCGTCTTTGTCGCAGGGCCCTTCTCTTTTCACTCTCTGCAGCAATAAAATCGAATATAATCGCTCTACTGACGCAGTGGCGGCAGCGCTTTCTGTGTGCACAACTTCGTCTCGTCCCGACTCAAGGAGACGAGCCCTAATATTCACCGAACAATAGTGCTCCACCCGGGCCAAAACTCTTCTTCGCCTGTCAAATCAGTAAACGATAATTGAAATCTTCGGTCGTCAATCGAAGCAATGCTACGCGATGTTACATTTCTGAGACACGACCCGAAAATCCCCCGGTCTGTTTGCTTCTCGGTTCTCTATTGCCCGGGAAAATTTGAGTCAGACTAAAATTCCAGTAAAGATTTCTTTCTCACGATTATCTGTCGGCTAGCCGCCTGGTGAACAGTTCAAAATTTGAGGTTGAAGCGGTGGAGCTCTCTCTCGCAGAGAGTTGAATGTTCCCTAAACAGTTTTTCCTAAAAATATCGAAAAATATCAACTGTAGGAAAAAAAAAGAATATTTTATCATAAGAGGTGTGCTTTTCCCCTGGAAAAGAGCTTTTCACCCCTGGAATCATCATTCCCCTGCGATTAAACCTGGCGACGCACATACTCGTGTTCGGTGTCGGTGAGTTGCGGCCAGACGCTAGAAATAGGGGTGAGCTGCGGCCCAATTTTTCTTTCCCCATGGGTGAATTGCGGCCCAGTTAATTGCGGCCAACCCTCACAAGCACAAGCTGAATTCAGTCTATTAGCATGACCCAGGAGACACTACGAAGAGGTTGACTGAGTAGTCTCCCAAAATGTGTGAAAATATTTCATCATAAACAAAATTATTATCTAAAGAAATAGTTCTGTAATTTAATTAAAGTTTTGGTAAAAAACTTGAAACATAATATTTTTACAAACTCGAATCGAGTCAGTTGTCGTTGCTCCAGTTTGGTCATCTGCTCCCGTATGAACGCTTCTTTGTCGCAAATTTTCTTTCTGCCTCTGCAATGTGCCTTACTTCTGCATTTTATTTATTTATTTATTTATTTAGGTCCCTCCAACAGCCGAAGCCAGTTATAGGAGGGACTGTTACAATAAAAATTAAAAAATAGAAATAAAAAAAATGGAATGAAACTAATAGAAGTAAAAAATCATAAAAAATGAAAAAGTAAATAAAAGTAAAGGTAAATAATAGTAATAATAAACGAAGGAAAAACTGATAATAATAATAAAACAATATATGTATAATATAAATATAATAAATGTGCCGCACGTCCGCTATCCCACAGCTCCCCATCCCTCCACTAACCGCTTAAACGCTGATCTAGGCATACTATACATGTCAGCGCAAGTACACTCTGTCAAAAAATCATTCGTAATTTTCATGATGTTGTTTAATGGCGAAAATTCCATTTTAGTGGTGTGATATTTTTTCAGAGAGAAGTATTTTTTGTATCTAGATTGTATTTTTGGTGCCCAAATATTTATTTCTATAAGCAGTTTTTCATCGTTAATGTTACCGTGAATTAGATCATATAGAAACATTATTGCTGGTTTTTCTCTTCGTTTTCTTAGAGATTCAATTTCATATCCAGCCAGAATTTCAGAATAGGGTATGTTTTCAGGGTCAGGGTAGTATTCAAAATCTTTAAAATAAACGTACCTCAGAAATCTATTTTGTATTTTTTCTATTTTTTCAATGACTTTGAGGGTATGTGGAAACCAAACTAAAACTCCGAATTCCAGAAGTGATCTAACAAAAGAAAAATATAGTATTTTCAAGGTGCTAGTTTTTTTGAAGATCGCAGAGCTCGCCCTAGACATAACACTTTCAATGTGATCATGAAAGGTCAACTCCCTGTCCAAAAGGATGCCCAAATCTCTAATCTTATCTGACCTAGTTAGTTTTTTCCCCAATATAGCGTACTCGTATTCGATGTATTGCTTTTTTCGAGTGAAAGTAGTATAAGTGCATTTCCCAACGTTTAACGAAAGCCTATTTTCAATGCTCCAGCGCGTGAGTCTATCTAAATCCTTTTGCAGGCTTTCAAAATCTGTGTGGTGTTTTATTGAACGGTACATTTTTACATCATCAGGTACGTCAGTATTTCCGAGTCTTGGATCACTGAAGACAAGTCGTTAACGAATAGTAAAAATAGCAAGGGACCAAGATTTGAGCCTTGTGGCACTCCAGATGGGCATGCAAATTTTTCCGATGTACGACCCCTGTACGAAACATACTGTACCCTACCAGTAAGATATGACCAAAAGAAGTCACATAAATTATCTGAAAATCCTAAATCATTGAGCTTTTTCTTCAGAATCTTATGATTTACAGAATCGAATGCTTTTTGAAAATCAGTATAAATAACATCTACTGATATACCTTCGTCCATACTTCGATTTATATATTCTATAAAATTTATTAGGTTCGTATTTATCGATCTTCCTCCTACAAAACCATGCTGACTAGATGATATAAGGCATTTCAATTTGTGGTATAGATACTCGTAGTTGTAAATAATCATTTCGAAAACTTTCGCTGGCATTGGGATTAAGGATATTGGTCTGTAGTTGGTTACGTTTTCATATGGCTCTTTCTTTGGGATTGAGACTACTTTAGAACATTTCCATGCTGTAGGGAAGACACAGTTCGATATACTGAGGTTGTACAAGTAGGTTAAGGGTTCTATCAGAAATTCTCCGATCCCCTTATAAACGTATGAAGGAACACTGTCCGGGCCTAGGGAGTGTTTTACTTTTAATTGTGAAATTGCCATCTTTACGTATTTTGGCAAAATACGGGTAATGAAGATTGGGGCGCAAGAGGGGAGACATGGTGCAACTGTGACTGGGGACACTACATCTTCCAACACGTATACAGAATGAAAAAATTCAGCGAATGCTGAAGTCATTTCATCTCCCTCTCTTACTATTCCCTTCATATCCTTGAGGAAATTAGAACTCCCAGTCTTTGACTTTTTTTTATTGATCTCTTTCCAGAAATGTTGTGGGTTTTTATTGTAATTGTTTTCCAGGTCAGTACCATGCGTAATTTCAGCCTCTTTAATCATTTTTTTCGTCTCTTTCCTGAGATCCTGAAACCTGTTTAAATAAGTATTTATACCGGTTTTCTTATACATTTGCCTAGCGCGTTCCTTATGTTTTAGGTAAGTATCTGTCTGTATGTCTAGCAGTACGTCGATTAAGTGATAGACATTGGGATGGCTGTTGTAGAAACTTGGAATGAAAGCTTTCACAGCTATTAGTGGTTCGATTACAGTTAGCGGAGTAGTCTGCCCAAACAGAGGGAGAAAATGTTGCATCAGGAGAAATATATGTATTGAAAATGTAGTCAGTAAACGGCTCAATCTTTTCGTCTTCTTCTGGGAATAGAGGCATGAAATCTTCTGTAAAACAATCCAAAATCTTGTCAGGATGTAAAAAAGATAGTCCAAAGAAGTATTTTAAAAATTAACTTTCTGGTGTACTAGGTTGTGCCTTGTAAAGTCGAGTGAGGCCTACTTGTTGAATTTTCCGCCACCAACTTTGACCCAGGTGAAATCGACATCCTCTAATTCTTGCATTTGGCCACACTACTCCGACTGCCTTATGGATGGCTGCTTCAAAATCAATAAAAACTTCAGAAGGGGAATATTGGTACCAAGAGAAGCACCCTTAGAAATAATGTGTTCAAATGCAGTCTGGTACGTCTGTGTAGACTTATCTGGCAATAAGAAGAAAACTAATGGCACATAAATGTCATTTTTCAAACCATGGACGATGAAAAGTTCTGTGTGTAGTGGTTCGGACTACTCTTGAAAGTACCATCTACATATATCTGCTTTACTTGACATAGTGCATTTAGATTGGAAGCTGATGAAAATCCAGTTATCTTGTTAACATCATCATTGACAAGGAGGAATTTTTCGCCTGTATTTGTTTCAATAGTCACGATGCATATTGTGCCGGATGAGGGCTACATCTGTGGTGGTGAGAGTAGGTACATCACCTTCTCGCAGTTTTGATACTATGAGCTTTGCAGGTCGGGTACAAATATCCTCCACAGCTTTTCGTTTCAACGAATTACTCACAATCCGTCTGGTCATAACGTTTTCATCACACTTTTCATGATTATGGTTCACTTGTTTTTCAATCAAAATGTTACATGAAGACGATTTAAGGTAACACTTACAACTCTTAACTGAGCAAGGCCATCGCTGAACACCATCTTTTAAAGTCTTATGGTACCGATTTGTAAACTGTTCAAAAACAATTAGAGGCTTGCCTTTTTCACTTTTTAAAAATTCCATTTCAAAAGTATTATTCTACGAAAATACGTAAGACGATCTGTGTATATATTCATCAAGAACGAAGTTTAACGAATGAAACAAGAATCTAATCGAGGCTTTGGTCAGACCCAGAATACAAAAATCGACAAGTGGAAACAGAAGCGAAAACAAACTGGAATACAATAAGATTGTGATCAAGTGTAAACAAGGCAGAGTGTGAAATAAATAAACTGTTTTACTATGACGAAGTGTGCATGAATCAACAAACATTATAATCGAAGAGAGATTAGATTGACTTGAACGAACGTGATGGTGAGCAAAAGTGTGCAAGGATATTATAACTGTAGAAGTACGAAAATGACGAGTAAAATCAAGGATCTAATAAACTAAGTGGGCTGCAACTCACTCACTTCTATAGAAAGTCTGGGCCGCAACTCACTTAATAAAAAAGGTACATAAAAGATTTGGGCCGCAACTCACCTACAGCCCTCGTGTCCTCCCTTTCATCATTATCCCCCCCCCTCATCAGCGATTTTAACGCGGCAGCAGGTGGACATTCACTGACTGTCGTCCCTCATCCTCCAAAATTTATCGTTAGATGAGAATGTCATCGAAAATCTCCCGCCTGCTGCCCTGTTGAATCCGCCTTTGCCCCCATGCCATTGGGAACTATCTGGCAATGCCCACGCTCATGTCCCCTCTATTGCTGCTAAACTCGTTTCTTAGAATTTTATCAGTGGGGGACCACGGGCTTTCTTTTAATGCTGAGACAGAGGAGCTAGAAACAGTTCTCAGTGGAAGGGGGGGGGGGGACTGAAGATTTGAAATAAATATACATGGTAAAAATATTTGCGAGCGGGAGAAGTAAGAAATTTTCATACCAAATATTAATAAAAATTGGCGTATTTCTTGACATTTTTTATTTTGACCCTCCTCATTAGATAAACATGTCGCAGACGGATCTGCAACCACGGGACAGCATTTTCATGTCGAAACAGTTATCAGTATATAATGTTGTCTTGTGTTAAATGGCTTAAAATTTCTATCGAAGTACGTGTCTCCTGGAGAGACGCGTAGTGTAATATTTTATATGCTTTCGCACCCTAATGAAAAAAATTTCCATGGAAATTTCTATTAACAACTCGGCTGTAGACTGCAGTAGCGCAGCAACATAATTAATTTCCATGGAAATGTCAACCACTGCATTCGTGTCGGGACG
Organism: Acanthococcus lagerstroemiae; assembly: GCA_031841125.1. NCBI lineage: Eukaryota > Metazoa > Arthropoda > Insecta > Hemiptera > Eriococcidae > Acanthococcus > Acanthococcus lagerstroemiae. The sequence goes on along the minus strand of CM063108.1, from coordinate 31,677,620 downwards.
AGCGGGTCGGGGGGAGCCTTCTCGCCTCAGAAGTAACGCTCAAAAAGTAACATTTTTTTCGTTTATGTGCCAAAGCTCGCAATCAGCTGTTTTTGACATTTTCATGTCTTTACTTTGATGCACAAACTGGAAAAACGTTACTTTCACAACTCACGTTAATAATAATAAAACTACCGATTGGATTGACTGACTCAGCACTTCATTCGCTTGCGAGTACCACACTCCTGAGCCAGATTGAGGGAGACTTATGCCCAATATAACGGACCAACTAGTTAGTGTAAGTGATTATAATATAAACATATAACGGGAGATGTAATAAAGGCTAATTGAATTATCAAAATGGATTTCAGCCCCCCTCCAATCTACAATAAGATAAATATCTATATTGCGTATGATATATTTGGATCCTGCCTTTTCCGCAGTATCACAATCTTGAATTCATATCTAAACCAATATCGAAATCGAATTCTGTGAACTTGGACCCCTTCCAGTCGATATTTCGACTTGATGATTCGTATTTATGAAAGTTTCAAAAAGCATAACAAATTGTAATTTCTGTCGCGGGAAAAGTGCAAGAAATACAAAATTCAAATTGTGGTATCTAAGGATAGGGAAAGGGGAAGAGGAAAAGATCACAAGAATGGGTAGATGGAGATGTTCAGAAAAGGGTTCCAATAGTGATTGGCACCCAGTCTGTTTACTCAAGTCGGTGAGGCCAAAAAAATACCAAAAAATCTACGTTTTCTTCATAAGGTCTGTGGAGAGTCATTCTGAACCCCCTACTTCGGGAATTTCAAGGGCAGTTGCGAATAAATTATACGATGCATTATTTGGGTAGAACTTAACGAGGAATAATTTTTACTCAAAACGTTTTCTCCTACGGTCGATATTTCTGGAGATTTTTGGGAAAACTGGATTTCGGGAGACGTTTAGCCCTGTGAAGAAGATAGCTCCACCGCTTCGACCCTCGACTTTTAATATGCTCGTGAAAAGACTAATGCAAAGAGATTAGTGACAAGAAAAGTTTGCTGGAATTTTTGTCCAATTTCGGTTCGTTTTCAGTCTAATTTTCCAAGGCTATAATGTTCGTCGACTGGCTGATTCGTTGTTGTTGCATTGCAGAGGAGCCGAAAACGCCATACCTGCTGATGGATGGTCGCCGGCTGGACCCGGGCAACTTGTTCATACCGATCAAGGAGAACAACGATCTGAGTGTCGAGTGCGTGGTCGAGGGCGGCAACCCGCGACCCAAGCTGAACTGGTTGCTGGTGCCGAGCACCAATAATGTTGACGTGAACGCGGGCGTCGTGACCGTGCCCGGCCTACAAATGTTCAACGAATCGCTGCCAGCCGAAAACGCCGCCGTCCATTTGTATCGAATCGAAGCGAAGCTGCCAAAGGTGCTGCGTGCCCACCATAACTCGACCATTATCTGCCTGGTGAACCACGTGACGCTGCAGACTCCGCTGAACACGTCCATACTATTAGATGTTCAATGTGAGTATACTTTGTTTTCATAACCGCTTTTGGAGTAAACATGTCTGAGGGTTTATTCCTTAGAGTAGACATGCCCGGGATTTTATTCCTTACTCGGAGATTTAGGTACGGGGAACCTTACATCGATAAGATCTTGGTTTTGAAATGATCATCTGCTTGCCGAATTGGAACTCGCCAATTTCAAGATACGATTTTTTGTTAGAAAACGATTTTGCCTTACCGTATACTACATGCTTGAGTATGTGCAATCGGAACATGTCGGAATGAAAAACAATATTTGTAGGCAAGGATAACGGGTAGGCAATAATGCATGGGTTGCATAATTACATCCGTAAACTTTAATGCCGACACCTTAGAGCAAAACACTGGCGTGCATTCCAGGCAAGCGTGGTAAGCGCTGCTTACCCTGAAAATTCGCGAGAAAATAAGTTTTCATATACAATATCAACTTCAGCTTGTAACAAATAAAAGATAATGAAACACTGGGCTAAACAGGGACTGTATTGACGCTTACGCTTAAGTAAAGTATATAATAAATTCACAGGAGATGTATACGGTTTGGCGTTTGGCAGTCCTTGTACATGTACATATATTTGTATAGGCTAGCGAGGTGTGCATCGAATCTAACGTTTCTTTTCCATACTGCACGTAACATTGCACGATTTGCTCTCCGCTTCCGTGTTAATGACCAACTCAAAAACATACTAGCATGTTCAACGCGACGAAACCCGTGCATTAGGTTGCGTTCTGGGAGCGCTTCGAGTTAGGCTTGGCTCGGCTTGGCTACACACGAACCTCGAAGCTGACAGTGAAACGTGATTATGTTCTTTTACTAGTCAACGCGTTATGTTTGAATGCTCCGTGTTTTGTTGTTTTTTTTCCTATACAAAATGCGCATTTGAGATCTGATTGAAAAACCGTTTTCGCTACTTACTCTTAATGAACAATTAGAAATTATTAATGGAGGGAAGCCAGAGACGAAATTTGACTTTCAGTTCGAAAGGGATGGAGATGAAAAATTTGCCGGCAATTTTTTTTTTAATTGAAAATTCGCCGACAAAATTAAAAAAAAAAAATTAAAAATTTGCCAATTTTTCAATCAAAATATTTTTTAATTGAAAAAAAAAATGAAACAAAAACAAACAAACGTTTTTAGAAAATGAAAAATTCAAATGAAAAGTTTAAAAAGCCAAATTATTGGGAGGTGTTTCACCTTCCCCCTATAGTTTCGTCCCTGCAAATGCAAACTGGAACCTTATCCCCAAGCATTCATATTTGCACACATGAACATACCCCAGTCTGGGAGGGTAAGCTGGAAGGATGTTAGGAATACTTGAGAGGAACACACAACTTCCTTTACACGTGGTCGTTATTTACTCTTGGTGATGTTTTTTACTGAATTTCCTTTGATTCGTCTCCTAAATTGGTTCCAATAAAATAAGGGGAAAAAAATAATAAAATAAGAAGAAAACCCTACTAAGTTTTAGGTCGATTGAATTAGGGGATTCCGTGCCACAAGCTCCCTTTCGTTCTTATAGGAAAAGCACATGGAGTTTTGACTTTCGTTCCAGACTAAATTCCCCTCCTATATTCACCAGAACCAGAGCCCGTAAATCAAACAAGAGGACATTTGCTATCGGATTCAGCTTGTGACATTGGAAAATAAGTCTTTTGCTTTCAACTTTTAGATTTTAATAAAATGTTCAACTTTCTCAAATTTCAGGCTCTAGGTCAAACAGAGAATCTAGTAAAAATAGAATAGTCATTGAAATTCAAAATTCAGCGTTTGCTACCGACTTTCAGATTTTCGAAATGTCTTTCACATTTCAGCTTTGTTTCAACCTTTCAGATAACGTTCAATACTCAGCTTGAAACTTTCGGCTTTTGACTGACTAGTCTCTGACAGGAGTCCAGGGTACTCCATGTTCAGAAACGAAATTCGACTTCCAGTTTGTGGAAGTGGAGAAGGAAAATTTGCCGACAAATATTTTTTGAAAACTAAAAATTCCGACAACATTTTTGAAAAATTAAGAATTTGTCGATTTTTTAATTGAAATACTTTTTAATTGAAAAATCAAAAAACAAACAAACAAAGAAACAGTCACAAAAATGGAGAAGTCAAATAAGCAATTTCAAAATTTGCCGACTGCCAAATTATTGACATACCCCCTATAGTTTCGCCCTTAAATATCTCTTTATCTGTGAGAAAGGCGTAGATATGGGGGAGGTGGGTCCTGAGGTCTGGACCCATTTAGCTAAAAACGGATTTTCAGGAGTTATGTGAAACAAATTAGGGGCGGAGGGTTTAAAGGGTTAGGTAGGACAGAGAACTCCTCCCTTATAACGGAGCGATCTACTACAGTAGACTCCCGATGATCCACCCTAATTGGGGCCGAAGGTGACTCGGGTAACGAAAAGGGCGGATAACCCGAAAACATGTTGTTAGGACCAAAAATATTAAGAAATGGAGAAACAGTTTCATTTTTAAAAACTGAACAAAAGAGAGGTGGTTCGAGTTTTACTAGACACTGTCACGTATCGCAATATGAAAACATTTTGTGGTTAACCACTTGTGAAGATGGTGGAAAAACTGTTTTGTCGGCCATGTCTATTCAGAGACATACTTTTTGGAAAGAGGGCCACCCTCCCCTCCCCCCGTAAGAATTTTTTACTCGGCAGTTGGGAAAATTTACAATTTTAGTCGGGCGAAATTGGAAAAATCTAACAAGTCAAAGGTTTTTTTTTTTTTTTGCTTTGGGAATTTTGAGTTGAGTTAGTTGGAAAAATCCAACAAATCAAAAGTTTTTTTTTTTCGCTTTGATACTTAGTCATTTTAAGTTGAGTCAGTTGTGACTTTCACAATTTTTGCCCCCCCCCTCCCCTCGAAAAAACTCTTTGGTGGTATGTCCCTGGGTCTATTATTTGTCACAGAAAAGAATAAGTGTATATGGAATGACCCTACACAGGGATATAACAATTTGAATAATTTCATCAATGCCGTTTTGCAGTACATAGCATGTTTCATACATACTTTTATTCTGATTCTTACTTCACCTCTACGCTTATCGCTTACCTCCTAGGAAAAATCACCGCACGTCACAGCTGCTTACGACTTTGCAAAGACTCATCGAGACTAATCAAGATCTGTTCCGATACAATTAGGATTCATTAAAGTTAAGATTCGTTCTGCTCTTATCGAGACGTATGAAGACTCCAAAAGATTTATTGAGACTTGTTAAGACTTATTAAGACCATGCCATGTACTACTTATTACGACAAGAGCCGTTACGACAGGAAGGTTTGAGAGCTGCCACTCTCCATGTTGTTTGTGAAATGTCAGCACTTAGAAATTATTAGTAACTAGTCGACAAAATTGAAAAAGTGAGGATTTTTCCAGATTTCAACTGAGGTTTTTTTTTTTTTTTCTTTTCTTATTTAATCAACATTTTTGCTCTCTATACCCTCTCCCCCATTGCTAAAATCTTCCTTCGATTGCAACTTCTGACCCGTTCAAGATTCATTAAAACTCTAAGAATAATTATGTCCTCGTTGATTGTGTGAGCCTATTTTTTCGCGCTGTAGCTGTAGATAGAAATTGAAACGTCTTAAGTTCTTTTCACGAGAGGAGAGGGAAAAGGGTTGATCGTTGGGTATTACTGATGAAGAACAAATTTTAACTTGTTTCATATTTATAGGAGTTTAATATATAATTCCATAGAACTCTTGGACACCTGATTCGAATTTGTCCGTCTGCAGAATATTCTCGTGAAAAGCATTTGAAGTGACCAAAAACCCTTTTGGGTATTTTTAGGCTCCTGTTCTTAAAATTCACGTAGTAGTAGTTGAATCACAGTGCTCGAAATATGGCGAAATTATTGGCGAGCACACTTGGAATTATGAGAAGAACGTAGTTAAAAAGTATAAAAATGACAAATTACTATTTACTTGGTAGGTAATTAAAATAAAGTATTAAATAAAGACTGGTCAAATACCAATTTTTTTTTCGGGGACCATTTTCAGATTGGATTTCTCTTATTTTGTGAAAGGGGAAGTTTTTCTTCAAATGCAGAAGCGAGTCCAAGATTTCCTTTTGTATCTTCTTTTTGTTTTCTTTTTTGTAATATCAGTTTTGATGAATCCTGTGCCAGGCTAGGACATTTCATTAAAAAGTGCTGTTATTTTCCATGTTTTAGTATCGAAAATTTTCACTTTTCCAAAATTGGTAGTACGCAAATTCGTGAATAAATTTTTCGAATCGTAAGACTTTTCGAAAGTCAAGTTGTGAATTGCGAATGGATTTTTCTTACGTGCTCCTCGAATAGCAGTCGCAAACACTGCAGGTGTATAGAAGGGCCACGCTTCAACATTTAAAAATTTTTTTATTTCATAAAAAGATACATGTTGTTGGACCAGTTATGGTGGTTCGAGCTGGTCAATATTTTGGCGACTTTCAACTTTCTCAACTTAATAGTAATTTACTAAGTATTATTGTGTCGAGTGAAAATGAAGACTGCAAATTTTCAGTACGAAATTTTAATTTTTCTAGAATCCATCAGCTTGTAGATGTTTTACCATAAGGAATATGTATTATGCAATATCCAGAATATCGTTTTTATGTAGTACTAGAAAAAAAATTGAATTCCGGGCTAAAAAACTGCATGCTTCATTTTTACCCGACACCACAACAAAACATTGCTATTGAGTTAAGAATTTCGAAAGTCTCCAAAATTCTGACCAGTTCGAATAGCCCCATTATTAATGTAGCTTTCAAAGTTGATCTCTAAATGTTCTGCAGCTAACCCAAAATAACTTCTTTACCCACTTAAAGGGCAAATCTTATAAGAAAACTATGTCGCCGGTGGAGCATTCCTGATACCAGATTCAGATTCAGCATGAAAAATAGCTCAGGAACAGCTAAGTTATGTTAGAAATTTTTTCGTGTTCCGCAAGGTAATTCAAACCTTATTGATCAACCCTATTCTTGAATCTCTTCTTTTCATTTCTCTTCTTTATCTTTAACGAAATACTGAGAACTGAAACAATTTCAGTAAGATACTATCCGGATGGTAAGGTAATTTTCATTGGCGAGAAGGGAGGGAAATCTTGTCTATTGTACGAAACTTCGGTTCACTTTGGGATTTCGTTAAACGGGCTTAGGATTTCATTAGTCGGTCCTACAAGTTTGGCCAGTTGTGCACCACCTAACGCACCAAGCAAATATTCCGATCACGTTTCATCGGCAGCCAGGCAGCAACTCTTCTTCTTCTTTGGGAGCAATATCCGATGCCGAATGTTGGCGCGACTCTCCTGGGCAGGTTAGTTGGGGTGGTTTGCCGTTGCTTTCCCCACGGTTTTGTTGCGTCCTTCTCTGTGCCGAAGAGTGGGCAGCCACAGTTCGCTTATTAGCCTCGTGTTTCACGACGTTGAGTAAGCTGTCCACGATGTGAGCACGGACAGTACCAAACTTTCTGATCTGGTGGTAACACGCCCTGCGATTGTAATGACTTGTTCGTGTGAACTGGTGAGGGTTATAGGACGCGCCTATGTTTCCGCCTCGATTGGTATTGTCGCTCTATTCGCTAGGATGTTGTTAGTAGGGGTAGGGGAGTTCAATAATCGATACGAAAGTGTACAGACGTGTCTTTCTACGTGCTTTACGCGCTGTGATAGTTCCGTCATTTCAAACCGGTATTTTGATAACGTACCTAGCTAATCATTCCACTACTATTACGATCGAAAGCAAGTGTATACAAGTGCAACGATGGACGAAAATCTACTGAAGGAATTGGCAGCAGATATAAAAAGCATCAAGGCCGCAGTACAAGATATTCCGAATATAAAAGCGATGATAAACGAGACAAACGTAAAATTCGATACCCTAACAGAGGAGGTGGGTAAGTTAAAACTAGAAAATAACGAGCTAAAAGACAAGATGAATGTTTTATCACAGGAAAATCATGAGCTTAAACAGGCCGTTTATGCTTTAGAACAATATAGCCGCAAAAACAACGCTATTATCACCGGAGTACCACCGGCTGAAAATGAAAATACCCGTGAAATAGTCAAAAAAATTGCAGGTGTGCTACAAATCGAAATTAGCGATTACGATGTTGCGGCTGCTCATAGATTACCCGCAAAAGGAGGAAAAATACCTGCGATAATAGTTAAGTTAAACAATAACGATACAAAAACTGCACTAGTTAAAAACTCAAAAGCAAAAAAGCTAACCTCTGCAAGTTTAGGATGGGAAGAAGAGACACCGATATTTGTCTCCGACCACCTTACAACCTACAATGCAATCCTACTAAGCAAAGCCAAACAATTAAAATTCAGTGGTATCATTTCGCACGCATGAGTGTCGCGAGGGAAAAATCTTCATACGAGCCAACGACAACGAACGAGCTATAATCGTTACAGACATCTCACAACTTACAGCTCTCGAACAGCTACCCCCGAATAGTAAAAACCAGTATGATGAAGAAACAGAATCTGAGGAAAGGGCAACCACAAGGAAACCAGAAGAGACTCAAACCGAAAGATGTCTAAGAACCCGTCCACAATCGCAGCCAAAACAGCAGCCCATCACGCAATACACCGCTAACTCACAGAGCATTTTAAGAACAAAATCCCAAAAACGTAAATAGTGTAAAAAGCTGAACTCAACCTGCCCATCCGCGTCTGGTCAACCAGGGCAGTTGCGACCAATCCCTCCAACCATACTCTACCAGAATACTATAACCTCTACTGAAACTAAATCTAAAACTAACATGAACACTAATAATTCACACGCCCAAGGTAATACTAATTCCAACGCAAACACTTACGAAAGTACTGATAATAATACGGAACCTTTCACTGTAACTAACGCAATCGCCAACCAAAAACAGAAACGATTTCAAACAAAAACTAGCCAATCATACACGCTAAAAATCGCCAGCCTGAATGTTCGCACGTTGAATAGCCGAGATAACCTAATGGAACTGGAAAACGCAGTAAGCAGTCATAAGATAGACATTATGGGATTATCAGAAATAAGAAGACAGGGGGAAATGGTAATAGAAACAAAAGAAGGGAACTTATTGTGTTTTAAAGGCAATAACATCGGCCAAAGAGGAGTCGGTTTTTGGATCCATAAAAAACTAAAAAACTCTTTAGTAGAATTTAAAGGCATATCTGATAGAACCGCGCTTCTGAAAATGAAACTCAACAATAATAAAAACTTGACCCTAATTCAAATATACGCACCAACGAGTACTGCTGACAAAAAAACATGCGAATCTTTCTACAACGAGTTGACCGAAACCTACAACTCCCAAAGACAAAGTACAAAAAATCAAGTAATAATACTTGGCGACTTTAATAGTCAAATAGGTCGACAAAACAAAGAAGAAAAAATAAACGTAGGGCCCTATAACTACGGAGAAAGAAATGAAAGAGGCTGGAGATTAGTCAGATTCTGCCAAGAAAACAATTTAAAAATCGTAAATACTTTTTTCAAGAAGAGGAAAGCTAAAAAATGGACGTGGATAGCGCCAAACCAGGAATTTAAAAGTCAAATCGACTACATTCTCGCTCCAGTAAAAACAAAAAACATAAAAAATTTCGACGTAATCCAAAAATTTCAATTCCACTCTGACCACAAACCAATCCTCTGCGAACTCGAACGCTTGGGAAGGCGATTTGCCACACCAAAGAACCAGAACCTAAAATTAATAAAAGAAAATGAAACGAGATACAAAAACGTTCTAGAAAACTTGATAACAAACTTAGACGATGACATGGAAACAAATACTCTCAACAGCGAACTAACAAATATCATAACAAAAGCAGCATCGGAAGTAAACAAATAAAAAAAAATAGCCAAAATCCAAAAAATTCCAGACACAGTACTAGAGCTTATAAAAAAAAGGGAAAAATTAAAACGATTACAAAAGAAAACAACACAAGAAAAAATAGAACTAAATATTACATGCAAACTCGTCAAAAGAGAATTAAGAGCTTACAATCAAAAAAAAGATAACGAACTAATAAACAAAATTTTAGAATCTACCAAAAACATAAAATCAATCCGGAAAAATCGCTCTTTTGGGATAAAATACATAAATTACTCAACTGACGGGGACAAAAAAGTCTACGATAGACACGAAATCAACAACTGTGCAACCGCCTATTACGCACAACTTTACAACGCCGACGATAACCTAACAACAAAATGCCTCGGAATAGACGAGGAGGTACCAAACTTTATAGTCGAAGAGGTAGAACACATTATCAAAAATCTAAAAAACAATAAAGCGCCGGGGCACGATAAAATTACCAACGAACATAAAATGGGGGGAAGGTCATTATGGGTATCTTTGACAAAACTTTTCAACACCATACTGAAAGAGAAAACCATACCAAAAGATTGGAAACAATCTGACGTGATATTAATCTTTAAAAAAGGAGAAAAACACAAGATCGAAAACTACCGCCCAATAAGCCTAAGCTCAACTTTATGCAAAATCTTTTCAAAACTAATCGAACAGAGAGTAAAACCGTTCTTAAACTCACAACAACCTAGAGAACAGGCCGGCTTTAGATCGGGATACTCAACCATCGACCACCTCCACACCATCAGACAACTAATAGAAAAACATAACGAATACCAACAAGACCTCCATCTGGCCTTTATCGACTACACAAAGGCCTTCGACTCGTTGAGACACGACTTTTTGCTATCGGCACTCGCCAACCAAGGAGTCCCCAGACTATACGTAGAAATTATAGGGGAGATGTACTCCGAACTAAAAGGAAGATTAAAAACGGATACTTTAGGAAACCTTTTTGAGATCAAGAGAGGGGTAAGGCAGGGAGACCCTCTATCACCCATATTATTCAACTCCGCTTTGGAAGAAATTTTTAAGAAAATAGACTGGAAAAATAAAGGCATAAAAATAAACGGAGAATACCTAAATAACCTAAGATTTGCTGACGACGTAGTGCTAATAGCAAAAAATAAACAGGAACTCGAAAATATGATACAGGAACTAAACAACGAAGGCAGATCGGCGGGTCTGATGATAAATATGGGAAAAACAAAATTAATAAACAACAAAAACGAAATATACGATCTGAGGATAGACGGCCAACACGTTGAACAAGTCGCTAACACAATTTATCTTGGTCAGTCGGTCTCGTGCTCCAGCAGCATGGCCGACGAGATCGAACGCAGAATTTCCCTGGCCTGGAATAAATACTGGTCGCTTAAATTTATATTCAAAGCACCTTTTAAAAATAAACTAAAAAGCGAGGTATTCAATGCATGTGTCCTGCCCACTCTAACATATGGCTCCCAAAATTGGGCTATCACAAAAAAAGAAGAACAGAAGTTAAGAATCACCCAAAACTCGATGGAACGCTCAATGTTGAATATCAGGAGAAGGGACCGTATTAGGAACGTAACAGTTAAGAAACTACTAAAAAATAACAAGGATACGATAAAAACTTTTCGGCTTAACAAGTGGAACTGGGCGGGACACATAGCTAGAATGAACGATAACAGATGGACTTACAAGACTACATTCTGGTACACTACAGGTAATAGAAAGGCGGGAAAACAAAAGGTCAGATGGAGCGACGACTTTAAAAAACTACTACAACATGACAACTACCAAAGGGTTGCCCTAGACCGGAGCGAATGGAGTAGATTGGGGGAGGCTTTTGCCCTAATGAGGGCCAATCACATTTTGTAACTAACCATAGTATAAACAAAGCACTTATAATTAATTATAATCAGTGATATGTGATTAACAATAAAGCTTTCTTGAATTGAATTGAATTGAGTAGGGGTAGTCGTATATCGCTAGTTTTCCGGTGTTTGTGGGACTCGAACCCGAGGCGCAAGGATTGCGAAGCGGGCACGTTACCACTTGGCCACGCAGTGACTAGGCAGCAACTAATAAACGCATTTGCTTTTGCTGGTAATTGGGCAAAACTGGATTACTTGAAGGTTGACTTGCCTGTTGGCTCGCCCCAGTGCACAACCGGATTTGAAACGTGTATACGGGCCAATATTGTTCCTTTATGACTTTGGACTTGCACGTAAAGGAGTCTGATGGATTTTTATGATTCGAAAACAATCCAATAACATTTTTCAGCGCTGTTGGAAGTACTAGTATGTACTTGCCTCAGTGAGCGTAGCGTCAACGAAATTATCAGTGAACCATATTCAGTGCAACGCTGGACTGACGTTTCAACCGAAATCTTCCCGAAATTGGTTGTGTATACACACACACACACACGCACACACTGTCAAATAGAAACGATATTTCGATTTTATTTTTGCAAATTGGATTCGTCCGCTCCGACGATGGCATCCGCCGTACACGAGAGAACCACCGCAGCGTCGACCGAAGGTAATCCGGCTTCGTGTATTTTTCCGCATTGTAATTCGCGCCAGCTACAATTGCGTTTTAATCGACGTCTATAATTCCACCGTCGACGAATTTACATTCACAGTGATGAACGAATGCCGGGTGATGGACGGGCGGCGCTGAAAAAACACCGGCTAATCGTTTAATTCGCTGTAGCGACAAACATCGTTGATTGAAATTCCATTTGAAAGTAATCCGCCTGAGCGAAAGGGGAAAGACGCAAAGGCTGGCGGGACGCTTCGGTCCCGCAATCCCGGCTTGCGTGTATTTTCTGCGGCGAGATTATATCCGAAGCGAATGCGACTGCGATGGCCTGAGTTGCGGTATTATCGAGTATCAGTGACCAGCCTTGGCGATGTGATCCCTTTTACACGAACGTAAAATATCGGCTGAATAAGTTTGGGCTACGATTGATTGGACTGAGTCGAGCTGAACTCGGAAACTCGGCCGGTCCAGCCCGAGGTGATTCACATTTGCCATCCTCGTATTCGTTGCGAACAAATTGGTTGACTGCTATGCCCGCTCGTCAACTGTGGGTTGTTGAGTTGCGAAAGTATGATTTTTCAGGAAAGCATTTTGAAAATTTTGCAATTTTCAAGACCTCTTTTCCCACATAAAGTATGCTATTCAGCGACCAATGATTTGAGAAGGAGGATTTACAAACATTCACCGAAATTATGTCAAAGGACTCCCCTCCCTATCAAAAATTATTATAGACAAGATAGAAATAGAATTATTAGTTACAGGATCTGTGTATATTTAGGAGAACAATATCCTTTGAACAAAAAACGGCGAGGAAATCAACAGAAAGATTAGTAGGGCATAGAGTAAATTTTAGTATATTAATAAACTCTCAAAGGTAACTTTATCTACTGGAAAAAGAAGAAATTTATAACATGTCTGTTCTACTAACACTGACATATGCCAGTTCAACTTGAACGCTTAAAAAATAGCAACAACTGGAAACGCAATGTTATCCTCAATTACCCACCATATGCTCCAACCATCTGCAACAGTAGCCATTCAGATGTCCATGGTTCAAGCCAGATTCTCATCAAAGAATGTTTCACTGGCGGCAATCTACTGTTCACCGAATTACTGAACCGACTCATCGATATTCCACTCAATTCTCTATCACCGGCGGCGATTTCAACGCCAAACACACCTATTGGGCGTCGCGTCTCACCACCCCGAGAGGACGTGAACTTCTCTCAGCCATCCAAGGCCTGAATGCAAACATATTATCCCCACGCTCACCAATGCATTGGCCGTCGGATCCGCGCAAGAAGCCTGATGTCTTAGACTTCTTCATTTTGCGCGGAATTCCACTGCAAAAAACCAAAGTCGTCACCCTCGAAGACCTTAGCTCCGACCATCTGCTGGTTCTCCTCACGCTCTTTGACTCCACTTCTAGCCTAGCAAACCTAAGAGACTCAGCCTCACCGCAGCCAACACTGATTGGGACAAATATCGAGGAATTATCGATAAATCCATCAACCTGCGCATTCCACTGAAATCTATTATGGACGTTGAGAGTGAGATCGACAAGTTCACATCGCTCCTACAAACGACAGCCACTGCATCTACACCACCCCCCAAGAGAAACTACAACCACCCATCATTTCCACTGCAAATCCGCGACCTGATCACTGAAAAACGCAGAGCGCGACATCGCTGGCAACAAACTCGCTCCCCAGCCGATAAATCCAAATTCAACACCTTCGTCACTCAACTGAAGAAAGAGCTTGCGGACTACCGCTACAAATCTTTCAGAGCATTTGCCTCCGAACTGTCACCAACACAATCAAGCGAGAAATCACTTTGGCGAGCGTTGAAGCTTGTCAACCACCCCCGGCAACACGATGCTCCCTTATGTAACCTGCAAGGCAAATGGACCACCAGTGCAGCAGACAAAGCAAAAGTTTTAGCCCAGCACTTGGAAGCAACATTCCAACCGAATCCACCCATCGATGAACCATTTGTTCCTCAACTCAAGTTCTATCACGATGATATTGACCTGCTGGTCTCGCCGCGCCTTGTTGCCAAGGAGATCGACCAGCTTAAGATTCGCAAAGCTCCCGACTATGACAATATCACCCCCATCATGCTGAAACAGCTCCCGAAAAAAGGTATCATCCTCCTGTGCTATATGTTCAACGCAGCACTACGCCTTCGGTACTTTCCATCCCAATGGAAAAAAGCTCAAATCATTGTATTCCAGAAACCAGGGAAACCCGCACACGACCCAGCCTCATATCGGCCAATCTCGTTGATACCCATCATTGGCAAAGTTTTCGAAAAGTTGCTCCAGGCCATCATTGAACCAATCATCGCCGATAGGGGCATCATTCCCAACTACCAAGTTGGCTTCCGGCGAAAGCACTCGACGATAGAACAAGTCCACCATGTTGCAAAGACAATTCGTAATTCACTCGAGCGAAAACAATTCTGCTCATCAGCTTTCCTGGACATCGCTAACGCGTTTGATAAGGTATGGCACCTCGGTCTAACCAGCAAACTAAGATAATCACTTCCATCCAACTTTGCTGTCCTGTTGGAATCTTTCCTCGAGAAACGCTGTTTCCGTGTATATCACGATAGCGAGCTATCCCCTTGGCACCCTATCCGGGCAGGGGTTCCGCAAGGCAGCGTGCTATCGCCGATGCTTTACCTCCTCTACGCCGCTGATGCTCCCAACCTCCAAGGATCCACAAGGGCTATGTTCGCGGACGATACTGCCATTCTCTCCACTGCAAACACCTTTACTGAAGCCAACAGTAAGCTGCAACGTAGCTTGAACACTTTCAATGACTGGACGCACAAATGGCGAGTCAAGATCAATGCCACAAAATCAAATCACGTCGTGTTTACACTCAACACAAAGTACGTTTTCTCCCCAGTCCAGCAACGGATTCGAATTCGTCTTGAAAGATTGAGTAAGTAGCACCAGCGCCGACGCCGTAGCTCTCCGAAAATTTTTTCGCTCCAAAAAAGACATGATGTATAGTATGGAGAAATTTTCAAAATTTGAGAAAATCAAATATTTCGATTTAATGAGTGTTTCTTACTCAATTTTTCACGCTGAGTTCGAATTCGTTGTTCCAATTTTGCGGGGACCCTCCGTTCCCGAGATACACTCAAAAAAGTTGGGTAAATTGATCGATTTGGGTCAAAAAATGACTCTAGCTCAGTTTTGACAACGGATTCGAATTCGTTTCGAAAAATTGAGTAAGTAGCACCAGCGCCGACGCCGTAGCTCTCCGAAAATTTTTTCGCCCCAAAAAAGACCTGATGTATAGTATGGAGAAATTTTCAAAATTTGAGAAAATCAAAAATTTCGAATTAATGAGTGTTTCTTACTCAATTTTTCACGCTGAGTTCGAATTCGTTGTTCCAATTTTGCGGCGACCCTCCGTTCCCGAGATGCACTCAAAAAAGTTGGCAAAATTGATCAATTTGGATCAAAAAATGACTCTAGCTCAATTTGGACAACGGATTCGAATTCGTCTCGAAAAATTGAGTAAGTAGCACCAGCGCCGACGTCGTAGCTCTCCGAAAACATTTTCGCCCCAAAATAGACATGATGTATAGTATGGAGAAATTTTCAAAATTTGAGAAAATCAAAAATTTCGAATTAATGAGTGTTTCTGACTCAATTTTTCACGCTGAGTTCGAATTCCTTTTTCGAATTCGGCGGCGACCCTCCGTTCTCAAGATACACTTGGCAATGATGAAATTCCACGTCACCACTCAGCCTAGTACCTCGGCATCACGTTGGACTCAAAACTCAATTAGAGCGAGCACATATCGAACAAAAAAGCCCTAGTAAACGCGAAACTGGATTCTCAACCGGAATTCCCCAGTCAACCTTGAAACCAGAAAGCTAGTATAAGCCGCAGTGGTGAAACCTACGTGGACCTACCGCCTCGTGATTTGGGGCGTCGCCTCCAATTCCAACCTGCAAAAACTCATCCGCACCGAAAACAAAGCCCTTCGAACCATGGTGGGCGCATACCGATTCGAACGCAACTGCGACATCAGGAGGGATCTAGCGATTCCCTCCTTTGAAGAACTAATCGAAACCATCGCCTCTCATTACAAAGAACGCATCGACTGCCGCGACAACCCAATCGCAGCGAATCTCTACGGCACTCGTCACGAGACCAGGAGGCTCAAAAGAAAACGTTTTAGTCAACTATTACCCAAATAATATTAACGTCCTGGCGTAATCTACGGCCGACTCGGAGGAGAGAGCCGTTTCATGTTTTTCTTATGCGATAATATGATGTAAATGTATCCGCTACGGTCCATCAATACACACTTAAAAAAAAAGTTCACTTATCAAAGAAGAGTTTTGTAGACTTTTTGTGTACCGGAATAAAAATGTACAGCTCTCCATTCAGCTGATCTCCAATTTTGTTTTCACAAGTACTGCGAAAATAAAATAGGGTAAACAACTGTTTCACTGAAAACGATTGAGCGCAAAAGCAAACGTATGTTTGGCACTTAAGTCAAATGTCCTTTGCTCTCTAGCGGGCGTAAAAACAACTAATAGCTTTTAGCTTCGGGATTAATTCTCTATGCTCTTAACGCAGTTTCCATCAAAATGTTACTCAGGTCAAATGTGCATAAGACCTTCGATATTTGAAGGGCAAAGAATCAAAACTCACATTTGCCATTTTACTCCATGGGCGCAAATAGGCAAAATACTGTACACGGGTGCAAGAATATCTTTGCTACGCCTGTGAACGTAGAGTATGTTATACATGTCGCATATTCACAGGCGCAGCAGAGATATTCCTGCATCCGTGTACAGTATTTTGCCTATTTGCGCCCTTGTCTTAAAATGGCAAATGTGAGTTTTGATTCTTTACCCTTCTTTTGTGTAGTTCTAGAGTGGTAATCGGCAATTCTAAAAGAGCGTTTGGTTAGAACTCAGCAAATATTTTTGGCTATCTTCTGCAAACACATCGCTGCCTCCCCCATCCCCAGATCACGACGTTATTATTTTCGCTTAGTTAACCTTTGCTAATTCGCTTTAAGGGCGCTGGAATTCTGGAGAAAACGAGTGGTGAATTCCAAAACACAATCTTTTCAGCGCAGCCTTTCCTTGCTGCGTCTTCGTTTTGTAAATGTGTACCGTAGGTGCTTATAGGTACTTTTTTCTTCTTCTTTCCTCTCTCCATCGTCAATTGCCGTCAAATTTAACAGGAGCCATTTTGAACGGTGTCTTCTCGGTATTAAAAAAGAATCGTTCTTAACGATGCCTGCTCCGTGAAATGATGAAAAAGGGGCGACGCCGACGACGACGTTGGGTGACGTCTTTCGTATTATATACTCCTTGTTGTAAAGCTCGTTGAAAGCTATGACAAATTACGTTTGATATTATGAACTTCTCGGGTCGTTTAAAAAAATGCTCACTTTTTATTGCATTCTTGGGCCGGCTTTCGGGCTATTAACGCGGCGAATTTAGGCTAAACTTTTTTTTTTTTTTGTACCAGGCGTGGTGAAAACCAGTAGTATGATCGGGGAATTTCGCCATTTTCCGATAGACAATGTGAATTTTTCATAAATTCAATAAATTCAAGAGTTTGAGATTGGCAAACTTTTCGAGAAGTGACTGCGGACCTGTACTCTTAGTGGAGTTCTTTTTCTCAAGCTAGCAGAAATCGGGGGAGAACTCTTCAACCAGAATAATTGATATGTAATCGGAACCGGTGTTGAAAGTTTTCATTCCATTTTCCTACTTCTTGAGGTGTTAATAATAGTTATCTCAGGAAGATGTGCACTTATTCCACTAAAGTAGTAATCCAGCGGAAATCTATCAAAAGGCCATGGTGGAATGGAACGCAGTTCGTAAATTGCAACGTAAACATCTCTGGCAGTGGCACAACACCATGATATAGCAAAAGAGAGGGCAGTTCTCTCCCCGAATGCCTTCAGCTGAATACTTACTTTCAATTCGCAAAGTTCTAGATCGAAGGTAATTTCAGAACAAAAGTTTACACATTGTGCAGAAATGGTAACCAAAAGTATTTAAATCTCGTATCTCGTATGTCGGAAAGCTAGGGTCATTATAATTACAGTTCTTTATTTGTGAGATTGTTCACTAACAAAATATTTTCCTTGACATAAGGCGTGAATACAAGGTGTCTCTTATGCAATGACCTCTCTTTCACCCGGTAAGAAGGCAACCTACCCCGGCAATATCTGGATATGGTTGCATACTCTTGGTTTTGCAGGAGCTGAGTTATGGTATCTTTCAAACATTTTTTTCTTCTCATGACTGGGGGCAGACTGAAAACTGGTACCAGTACGTGATAGTATAGAGTAGAGGGCAGTTGTGGTAACCACAGAAAAAAAAATAGACAGCTTTAACAGCCTCCCCGACGTCTCTGAGGTAATGCTCGAAAGGGCAGATTCTAGGGCTCTTGTTTCTAATTTACTCTCCACCCGAGTCCTGGAATCCGCCCTTTCGAGCATTACTTCAGAGACGTCGGAGAGGCTGTTAGAGCTGTCGTAGCCCTCCTCCCTTCGGGCCGCAAAACCGGCCTAGGACGACAATTCTGGCGAGTTGCTACGTGGACTGGAACTCGGGACCTCCGGATTCTGAGACCAACGCGCTATCCACTCGGCCAACCAGGCCTCTAGATCCCAGGGCTCGGATTGAGAGTAAAAAGATTAGAAAAGAGATACCCCTGGCTGGAAAAAATGAATTTCCATGGAAATGCATAAATACAATTTTCGCTCAAGTATACTCAACAGTATGATGTCAGAGTAACATGAGCATTACGGGAGAGCGTTATGGGTTTCGCTCAAGTATACCCAGTAGTAAAAGCATATAAAATGCTAGAATGGTCGAAATCGGTTCAACAGGATGTTCATAAAATCAATTTCAGTACAAATTATATTGGAAAATTTTCACATTTTTCAATTTCCCGTGAAACTAGCCCTCTTAAGCTACTGTTTTTTAGTTGCAATAGATTGTACATTAAACTTCTCACAAAAAAGGTCATTAGTAATTTTCTTGTATCTGGATTAGAACTGCTCAAAATGGAGTTTAAGATATCCCCGTTAAGAATTATTACTTTTTAACACAGATGCACAGACCTTATGAAGATAATAATCATCGCAGGTGGCGGCGACGGGAGAGCCCTATGGGAGGGGGGGGGTCCGCAACAAAGCTGCAGCAGCTCTCCTAGGATGGTACAGAGTTGTCCTGTTCGATGGTGTGAGCCGAGCTTGGTTTGTCGTCGGCCCACTGCCTCGACCACTCTGTCTGCATTTTCCTCTTCATGATGGCCGAGACGAATTCCGACACCTGTTTCCAACTGCTTCGACTCTTCATCATATCCGGAACCACAGTGTCCGGTGCGAGACGGCTAATCATGCCATCGTTGTCGTTGATGTTTCCTCCCCCGGGATCGATCGCTGTTGTTGCCGTTCCGCGCCTCTCCTGCTCCCAGCTCTCGTGCCAAGGTGTGTCCGCCGCCCCTCGATCACAGTGCGTGCACGCGGGGCTCGGCGCCATGGCCATCCGGTGTAGGTACGTGCCAAAGAACCCGTGGCCACTCAGGACTTGGGTCAGGTGGAAGTTCAGCTCTCCGTGCGATCTTCCTGCCAATACATCGAGGTCGCGTATCAGCGCTCGGATCCACTCGCCCTTGGTCGAATAGGCGAGCGCGTCCTTCACTTCCGAAGCGTGTCCTGCTGGACTCGCTTGACCCGAAGTGCTTCCCGTTTCGTTTTCGCTCTCTTCTTCGCACCGTATACTTCGCTATCTCGCCGACCTAGAGTTCGGTCGGCGGTATACACGCTAACACGCCTACTGCCTCCGAAGAAACAGTGCGATACGCACTGACTCACCTCATCGTGGCTTTTCGCTTAGTCTTCTCCATCTCCGTTCTTCTGTTGGGAATCTTGACGGCGTCGGCAAATACTGGCGCCCCGTATAGGAAGACCGACATGATGACGACGTTCATCTTTCTCCGTTTCTCCCTCGGCCCTCCTAGGTTCGACATCAGGCAGGACAGCTGTCCAGCTACTCGATCCACCTTCTCAGCTACTCGTCGGAAGTGCTTTCTGAAATGCAACTTCCCGTGGAAACACAGCCCCAGGTACTTCAGGGCTGTACAGAACCATACACCTTTTAGGATAAAGGTGGGTGGGCTGTACTTGCGTCGCGTCGTGAACAACACAGCTTCCGCCTTCTGTACCGCTAAGCACGAGCCCTGCCGACTCGATCCAGTGGGTCAGCATCTCCAATGCCTGGAATTCGGGGAATAAGGTCAAAATGTTACCAAAATCGAATTTAGCAACCTTCGGAACCAATTATTGGATACCCATATTCAATTTTACAAAATACTAGAAGCCCGTCCCTCATTGCATGGGCCTCAATTTCAAATATAGAGTAAGTAGATGAAAGGAGGGAGGTGAATAAGCCCCATAAACGATGTAACTCCGTGAAGTGGTCAAGTAGCTGAAGAAGATCATCATCATAAGTTCTGTGCGTAGAATATGTTAAAAAGTAATAATTCTTAACTCGGATATCTTGAATTCGATTTTGAGCAGTTCTAATCCAGATACAAGAAAATTACTAATGACCTTTTGTATAGGAAATTTAATGAAAAGTCTATTGCAAATAAAAAGAACAGTAGCTTAAGAGGGCAAGTTTTCACAGATATTGAAAAAATGTGAAAACTTTCTGATATAATTTGTACTAAAATTGATTTTATGAACACCCTGTTGAACCAATTCCGACTATTTTTTTCCTGTGGTTCCCACAACTGCCCTCTACTCTCTACTATTGCCTATTGGTACCATTTTTCTGTTTATCTCCAGTCGTGAGAAGGAAAAAAATTTCAAAGATAGAAAACTTTTCAAAATTTG
This sequence comes from Acanthococcus lagerstroemiae, assembly GCA_031841125.1. Taxonomy (NCBI): domain Eukaryota; kingdom Metazoa; phylum Arthropoda; class Insecta; order Hemiptera; family Eriococcidae; genus Acanthococcus; species Acanthococcus lagerstroemiae. Next base: position 31,656,819 of record CM063108.1, on the reverse strand, counting down.
ATCATAACTAGGCCCCTTCAAAAGTAACAGTATGCAACCATATCCACGTATTTCCGAGGTAGGTTGCCTACTAACCAGTTGGAAGGGGGGTTATTACAAAAGAGACGCCCAGTACAACATTTCTGTTACTGTTCTATGTTTTACAGTAAAAGCTACTGTAAAACTCAAACTGCCCATCTTTGGCACTAACCTCCTCAAATTCTTGTGAATAGCCACGATCTTGAGCTGCTCTATTCCATGCTGTTCCCACCCTTCTCTATTTTCTGTCCCTCCATCTTGCTTCGAGATGTCTTTGTTTTCTTCTATAACCATGGGGGTCCATTTTAATAGCGATTTACTCCGCTTATTATTTTTGGATTCCACGATGCCATTTCAGTACTTCGTCCTCGATTGGCTTACAACCAAATCGGAATCGCAATTACATTCGAATCCCCGTAGCCAGTTTAATCGATTATGTAAGAGCGCACATAACTAATATCTGTCATGTCCCGCGAGTCACTTCACTACCTGGAGAGGAGGAATACAGCATCGCGATCTCCATTTGGTCGTGTACGCACTCGTAGAATATTAAACACATTGTTAATGACTCGGGTCACCCGAAAGACATTTGATTTGTAATTACCCACCCAATCTACGGAAAGAGGATATAGCACTTTTCCTTATCCGAAGTAATTTGGACTCGGTTCAATTCTGTAATTTTCTAAAGCGAAATGAAATGCCCGCGAGGGCATCTTAAATTAAGGAAATCCCCGATGGAACGTTTCCCCTCGTGCGCTTTCACCGTACTGTGTATGGGCAAATAAATTAACGTCGATCGAACGATGATATCGTCGGTGCCGCAATTACCCCGCCGCCTTCAGCATTCCCTATTCTCTCAAATAATTAGTTGATTCGAAATTATAATCTAATTTTTTGATTATAAAAAGTAGTATAAGTGCACAATGCACGTATCGTGTCATGTCTACGTTTCGGTGTTCAAAAGCTTCTTGCTCCATCGCCTTTTGCAGAAAAAAAAAGAAGATAATGTAATGCGATTTTCCAAGCACGAAAAGCCAGAAAACTTGGAAAGTTGGTATGATAATATTCTAAGTGTAAGTAATGGACTTTGTTGAAGCGGATTTTTAAGCGCACCGTTGATTAGCATGTAAATTAGTGCACCATTATTAGGTTTTCCCTCTTTTTTCCTTCGTTCTCTTCGCATCGTCCCTCCATTTTCCTTCTTCATTTTTTTTTTTTTTTTCACTTCTTACTCACTACCTCCAGTTTCGCAAAACTACGCGAATAAACTGGAAAATGGATTGTGAACCGATTCCGTTTTATCTGCTAACGAAATTACTTTTTTCCTATAGCGGAGGAACGCAAAGTGTTTTTTTCAACATTAAAACTAAATTTTCATTTTTGTGTTTTCAAACATATTTTCAAGTATTGTTGTGGAAATAAATTATTCACGCTAGATACTTCAACATTTTGTTGAATCTTGAGGGTGCTCCTGACCCGCCAGGCGCCGATGTTTTCGAGGCACAAATAACTTCGCACAAAGCGTTTAGAAATAAGGCGAATATGTAAACTCAGTGAACTTCTTTAAAAATATTGTTTTCGATTTTCATTCATCATTAATAATTGCTTTTAATTTTGATTCCTAATTTCGATTAATTTCAATTTGAATCCACATTTTTTAAATACTAATTGATTTCAACTTCGATTCATTATTAATAATTAATTATTTCAATCTCGGTAAATCATTAATATATATATATTTTTTTTAAATTGATGTCTCCAGAAACTATTCTAAATAATAGGCGGCGTAACCGTGACCAGAGTCGCTAGTGTCGACCTCCTGCAAAGGTGATCACGTGTAAAGTTGGTATACTTTAAAGCTTCCGTAATTGCTGAAGATAGGTTTTCTTGAGTCATATAACATGTCAAATTGAAGCTTGAAGTCTCTAGTTTATGATGAAAGGCAATTTATTGCACTTTGCTCGCTTTAGTTATAGATGAATAAGTTGATTTCAAAATTACTGTTTTTCTTATGGAAGTTTACCACTGGTACAAAATGCGCTGGTAAACAACTAATATATGGAAAATGGAGCCGTTTCAAGTTCATAAAGGAAAACTAGAGGCCTCAATCTCTAAATACATCTATTATAAGCCACAGGAAAACATTTTATTGACTATAAAAAGCGAATTCAAGTTATATGCATTCTTATGGTGATAACGTCCACGATCACCTTTGCAGCGCAGGGCTACCAACTTCGGAAACTTTCGGTTACGCCGCCTAATCTAAATTTCTTTTATTAGGATTGTGCATTTTTACAATCTTATTATAATTTTTATTAACGTTACATACATTTCGTACCTTTTGTTGTATGCCGTGGCCCAAAAGTGGGGCTCAGTCCCTCCCAGGCCCGTATCGAGCAAAGGTTTCCCGCAATCTCCTCCATTCTATCCTGTTCCTGGCTATTGTTTGAAAATTGTTGTTACCTAAAAATTTGTTTATGTCGTCTTTCCATCTGTATTTTGGGCGTCCCCAACTTCTAATTTTTCCCCAAGGTTGCCAGAAAGTGGCTCTGTAGGTCCATCGGTTGTCTTCAAGTCGTGAGATATGGCCTGCGCATTTCCATTTGTTAAGTTTTATGTGTTTTGTTATATTGTAGTTTCCCTTTAGTTTGTTTTTTATTGTTTGTACGCTTACCCTGTCTTTCCTTTTGATTTTCAATATTGATCTTTCTAGTGTATTTTGTGTTATTGTTATTTTGTTATTCAGAGGCCATGTTTGGCTTCCGTAAGTTAGCACCGGAACTATGCATGTGTTGAAGACCTGACTTTTTTGTTTGTTACTGTAGTTGCCTTTAAATATGTTCTTTAGCGACCAATATTTGGACCATGTTTTGGTAATTCGGGCTTCAATTTCTTTTTCGAATTGATTATTGAATGGTATTTTTTGTCCTAGATAATTCCCCTCCTCTACTGCTTCGATTGTTTTACCGTCCAAAATGATGTCTTTTTGTCCGCTTGTTTTCGCGATTATTTTTGTTTTTTGGAGGTTCATTGATAGGCCAGCTCTTTTACTTTCTATATTCAATTCGTTCAGCATTTTTCCAGCTCGTCGCTTGACTCTGAGAATAGTACTATATCGTCTGCAAATCTTAAGTTTGATAGACGGTATCCATTTATATTTATGCCTTTATTTTCCCAATTTAAGTTTCTAAAAATTTCCTCTAGTGCACTATAAAAAGAATCGGGGAAAGCGGATCCCCTTGTTTTACGCCTTTTTTTATCTCGAATTTTTTGCCTAGTGTGTCTGTTTTTATTCTGGCTTTGAGGTTTTCGTACATCTGTTCTATTATGTTTATGTATGTTTGGGGTGTTCCTTGTATCTTTAATGTTTTCAGTACGTAGTTGTGGCTTATTGATTCGAATGCTTTGTTTTAGTCGATTAGTTCCAGGCTTAAGTCAAAACTGTATTCGTTGCTCTTTTCTATTATTTGGTTAACCGTATGTATGATCTATTGTTGAGAAGTTTTTACGGAATCCTACTTGTTCTATTGGTTGTTGTAGGTTAAGTATTGGTTTTAGTCTGGTTTCTATTGCTTTTGAGAAGATTTTGGATATGGTTGGTGTTAGTGTTATTGGTCTGTAGTTTTTTATTTTATGTCTATCTCCTTTCTTGAATAATGATATTATGTCAGAGGTTTTCCAGTCGTTTGGTATTACATTATTTGTTAGTATTTCGTTGAAAAATTTTGTTAGTAATGTTGTTAGTTCTTTGCCTCCCATTTTTATATGTTCGTTAGTTATGTTGTCATGGCCTGGGCTTTTGTTAGGTTTTAACTGTTTTATAATATTTTCAATTTCGCTTTCGAGGAAAGGTGGCACTTCCTCGTTATTTGTTGTTTGGACGTTTTGTGTTAGTGTTCTTTTCTCGTCGTTGTACAAGTTTTCGTAATATTTGGTTATTATATTGTTTATTTCAGTTCGGTCATAAATTTTTTTTCCCTTCCTGGTCTGTAAAGTATGTTATCCACTGGAGGCCTTGGCTTAGTGACTTTCTCATGTTTTTAACGTTCCTGTGTCCCTCTAGTGTGTTTTTTATGATGATACTCTGTTTCAGGAAGTTTTTATGCCTGATTTTGTTTCTGATAAGTTTTGATGTTATGTTAAGTTCTGTTTTTTGTTCTTAGTCAGTTCTTCTTTCCTTAGCAATTTTAGCCTTTTTTTAAAATTAGTAGTCTTATTTCTTCTTTTATGTTATTTGTTTCCATGTTGGTTCCGTTTGAGTTTCCGTCTTGTTTCCTGGCTGTTGTGTCTGCTTCCTTTATTGATTGTGTTAACTGTTTGTATAGCGATTCGACTGTTTCCAATTGGTTGTCTGTTTTTATTTCCTTTAGTTTTTTATTCAAAGTTGTTGCGTATTTTTTTTTATTAATTGTTTTCTGTGTTTGTTTTTGGGATTTGGGCTTTGTTATAGCTTTTTTGTCTGTTATTAGTTCAATTTGTATTAGTCTGTGGTCCGAGTAAAATTCAAATTTGTTATTTATTTTGAAGTTTGTTATGATCCTATTCAAAATAAAAATGCCTGGTGTCGAAGGAAATGCGATAGAAGTGAAGCTTTCGCATTGTGTGAGTTGCTATAGTCTGACCAGTGTGAGTTGTAGTTCAGGGGAATTAGCATTTTTGATGGAATTAATAGCAGCACAGCTGAAACTTGATACGATTGTGTAGTACCATCTTCGGAAAAGCCCCATAATTTCCCCTCCTCCCCCGGTGTAAGCATCACCCCCAGAGTCCAAAAAGTGCGCCCGAAAACAGTCTTTGGCTTGTATCTAGCTTAAAATTCAGTTATAGGTAAAAATATTTCTTACCAAAATTAAAGAGCGTAAAATTCTCTACAAAAATTATATTTACGTTTTTGTTATTTTTTCATGAATCCCATACCAACTAAGATAATTGGCGTTCAAGATCACACGAGCATGTGAATATGGAGTAACCTACAACGTACGCGGTATACGAACGCCGAACTCGTCACTTAATATGCGAGAAGCGTTTTGAACGCTGTAATTTTAAATCCCTGTACTAGATGGACCAGCTTGTTTTAGAAACCGGATTGAAGACAGACAATAGATATGGAGCGACATGACTACTGGCGTTTGGACACTCCTGTAGGTGCGCTAGTGTAGTGGACAAAAGATGATCAGGGTATTTTTACCACAAAAACATGTACAGGTGAAATGAGCTCTAGCATTTTCAGTATTGAAGAGAACTAAAGTGTTAGCCCGTATCATTTCCTTTCTGATGAGCCCAACTTGAGTTTTTTTGCAGAACATTTTTGTCCCTGATCACCTTTTCGTCCAAATACACCAATCAGTGCACCGCATTTCATGAAGCCGCTAGAGAGCGACTCTTGAGGTCCAAACGCGAACCGAACAAACTCTCATGCGAATTATGAAGAGTGCAGGCGGACTGACTCATCGACGCGGTGCGGTGTTACCTCGTTTTGCAGCAGTGGATTCTTAGCGCCCCTGGCATATGCTTCATCTTTGCTAAGGTTTGGAAAAGTTCACAAACTGTCAAGCAGGAACAAGTGCTCAGCATAAAGAATTGAGGGAATCACGAGTGCAGCATGATAGAAGGGATGCTCAAACTTTTTTAAACTGGCTGAGAGCCCATCATCCCTTCCCATATGTATCTGAATTACAAGCGGGGATCTGCTCGGGTTCACGGAGGGGATTCATGAAGAGGATATGGAAGCAAAGGGCATACATAAAGGGTATACAGAGGGGCTTACGACGGGTCTAATAAGGGCATACATAAAGGGTATAGCACGGGTGTCTGAACGCCGGTATATAGCTCGGGTAGTGACAGAGCTACACGTAAATGAAGCGCTGTGATTGGCTAACCTGATGGCTCCCCTCGAATGGAGGCCTCTGATTGGCTGCTGAAGGGGAAACACACCGGGTTGAGACAGGGCTAACGAGGGTCGATTTTCCGAGGGTCTCGAGCGAGTTTACACGAACTTAAGTTTTCCGCATCGGGATCACGGGCTTGTGGTTGCCGTAAAGTGGATATCTCTTGTAGCCACGCGTTTGTAGAGGAGATTGTTTAAATGCAGAAAATTGTATACATGTAGATTCGGATGAAGATGAATTCTTATAATAATAAAGATCAGGGCCGTCTTTAACTATGCTGGGGCCCTTTTGGAATGTAAAGAAAGCGAATTATACAAAAAATTCTTATTTTGGATAATGTTGGTTTTTTGACTCGTTTTGTTCAAGATAATGGTTTTCTTCAGAATTTCTGTTGAGCAAAGTCTTCTATTATATCCTGAAAGTCAATTGTTTGAAGGATGATATCACTTTCTATGCTCATTATTGGAAAATTACTTAAGCGTTCTTGCAACATTGTTGTTCGTAATTCATTTTTATCCTCTTAAGCTGCGAAAAGGATCGCTCTCCACTACAATTGGAAACCATTAGGCAGATGAATATTCTTGTAGCAACTTCAACATTTGGAAAAGTTTCTTCTAATTTATCTGACTTTATTAGTTTATGTAAGGCTGAGATATTTAAATCCGCTGATTGTTCTGGTATGTTTCTTAAATATTGGCTTAAATGTAAACATTCTGTTTTGAGTTCATATGAATTAATGTCTTCATGATAAAATTCTGCAAATTCGTTGCATTTTTCAGTCAACTCGTCAGATTCAACTGTTGTTAACTGACAGAGAAAACTAAATCTATTATGAATTTCTTGGTATGCTGCCAAACGGTTTTTTAAATGTGTATTTAATGTGTCAATTATGGGAGTGAAAGTATCTATACGAAATTTTGCCTTGCCTCTCAACTGTGCCGTTTCTGATGATCCTTCGAAAAAAGTGATGCGTGTACTGTGAATTTTTTTCTTTCAAATTTATCTTTGTAGTCAGCATCTGGAATTTTTTCTTTAGCAGCCGTTTCGTAGTGATCAAAATTATTGCGTGCGTTATTGACATAACTGACCAGAGATTCGTAAAGTTTTGTAACAACGTCCATAGTCATAGTGCTATTCTGTAAACTTAAACTTGTTTTATTCATAATTCCTAAAAAATCATTCCATATTTCCATCAGAAGAGCAGTCTCAAATTTTTCAATTTTTTTTTGCTAGACTTTGGGCTTTGTTTCTAGTGTCTCCTGGTTGAATGATGTCAGTTGCAAATTTTCGCGATGATCGTTGCATCTTGCATCAGATACACTTACCGTTTTTCGTATTAAAAAAAAATTTAATTTATACAATAAAATTTCATAAACTCAACATTCATACATTCTTCATATAGAATTAAATCAATAATTGATTTTTAATTTTTGATTTTTATTGAATAAATTTCTCCATTTGAGAAGTGATTGACTATGCTATATGATGCTATATGAGGGGTCCTTCGGGGCCCCCTGAGGATGGAGGCCCTGGACACGGGCCCCGTGTGCCCTTATGGTAAAGACGGAACTGATAAAGATAATAAATTGAAATTATATCATGTAACATTCTATGCATCCAGTCATGTGTTTTCGCGATTATTTCAGCATTCGTATACCGCGTACGTTGTAGGTTACTTCATATTTACATGGTTGTGTGACTTTAAACGCCGATTACCTTGGTTGGTATGGGATTCATAAAAAAAACAACATAGATATAGTTTTTGTAAAGAATTTTACGCTCTTTAATTTTGGTAAGAAATATTTTTACCTATAACTGGATTTTAAGCTAGATACAAGCCAAAAACTGTTTCCGGGGGGGCACATTTTGGACTCTGAGGGGTGATGCTCACACCGGAGGAGGGAGGAGGGAAATCACGGGCTTTTCCGATGAGGATACTAAACAATCGTACCAAGTTTCAGCTGTGCTGCAATTAATTCCATCAAGCACCTCTTTTTTAACTAATTCCCCTGGACTATTGGGACTCGCATCGGTAGTTTCGTTGCGAGTTGTCAGGTTTACTCGACAAACGCTCCTGTTGGGACTATACCGATAGTCCCCCTACACTCCGATACTTTGGTCATGTGGCGCGCTGAGACGGGAATAACTTGGAGAAGAAGATATTCTTCGGCAAAGTGCCTAGAACGAGAAGACGAGGAAGATCTTCGACCCGCTGGACAGACGCTGTTCGGAACCATATGGGGTCGATAGCAGCGGCAGTGGCCAAGAACAAGAAAAGTGAAGAGCATTCATCGGCGGTCAGCACGGTCGTGACCGACCAAGATAATGAAGAGAGAGGTTCGCGTTCGTTATTTCGTCTTTTCCAGTTCGGCCGTTGCGATTCGGTAAGATTTCTGATCCAGCTTAGTAATTGTCTTTTAATTGGATGCTCGCGGAGCTGAACACCGAATGGCTGCGTATCCGCATTATAAATAATGGTTGGTCAGAGAAAGTTGGGTGACAGTGTTTAGGAACCAGGAAGGCGTCCAGCGCCCTCGTTAAACATTAAAAATACGTTTAGGAGGCGTTTTGGATAAACAGCAAATTCTCTACAGCAACCGAAAGACATATTATATAGCATTACAACATGGCAGCAGGCGAAGTGGCATTCTAAATAAGAAATTTATACAAACTCGATGTACTCGCCTTACCCCTTAAAACCGTGTTTCGACGATATATTCGTTTCATATGTATATCTTAACTCTATATACGAGATACATCTCTGCATTATAATTTCACGCAAATTAGTTTTCGCCTCGGTTGGAAAACACAAACTGTGTGCGCTATGCCAGATCAAGGCGTAAACAACGTGCGATCCTTTTCGGTATAGAGTCGTACACACGGGCATATACATATATAAGTTATACTATATTTATGTACCCGATCTGAGGAGGCGACCGTTTTCTGTATACGAGAGTCCTTCAAAGCTACAATAACGAAATACTGTACACCTCATTAGCATAACTCTAAAGGATTGTGTAAACTAACCGTCAGTGGTTCGTAAATATTAAAATCGCGCCGAAAGGATCTGTCTACTTCTCTCTCTCTCCTTCGCGGTTCCATCATCGTGCTTTCACCGCACAGAACTTGAGGAGAGGGTTGAGAAGTAGGCGGGAACGATAGCGGTCAGAATAAAAAATGAAGAAAATTAAAGTTGGAAGTCGGGCACGGCTAGAAAGTTGCATTTGGGAGTACAAATCAAGTGTGCTAAATTTCGTTGAAAATAATTGAAATTTTTCCATGGCCCGAGGCAAGTGACGATCAAATGGAATTCTACGACTTAATAATGCAGTAGTTCGATTATGATGTTATTAGAGTTGCCAACTGATTTTTTCAGAAACGCAAACTTCTCCTCGAAAAGACGCAAATTTCAAAATGGAAGCGCAAATCTTCACATAAGCTCGGAACTTACTTCGCTCGTTCCTCGCAATAAGTTGTACTTTTTTTTCTTTTATAGTTGCACATTTATTTGTTCTTTGGATGGGGGGACAAACACTATTATCTTTTTCCTCTTCTTCATCCCCAGGTTGAGCTCTCTTTTGGCATTTTAATTCTCATGACATTATTTTTGGCACAGGGCTAGAATAGATTAAGAATAGAAACACTCTCTGGTACATTGACTGTCAATCTGAAAATCACTCTTCAAAATGAACTGAATGATAAGGATAAGTGATAAGGTGCAGTATGTTCTATCTTTTCGTATCGATCTGCCGATCTTTCAGCACCAAGAACATTCCTGGTTGGCTGGACGCTGCAAGCTTGAAGTTTGAGAGCAATGCATATTTATTTTATTTTACAGTCGTTTTGACATAATACAAAATAAACTTTCGCTTAATCGATATATTACGTATAGTGAGCCCCCTGGGATGCTGCAACAGGTAGTTCAAGAACTGTTCCCCCAGCGCCTCTTTCTAACGGCAGCATCTGTCGAGCTGCAAGAGAATTTCCCTCTGCTTAGTGTTTGAGAAGTGGACAGGCTGATTGGCCGGATCAGGACGAAGAAAAGGAAGGCGCCTGGTCCAGACATGATTCCCACCGTCGTCTGGAAAGTAGTTCGTCGAGCAGACCCGTCCTACCTGACCAAAGTCTTCAATCGCGCGTTGCAGGAGGGAACATGCCAGGAAAACCAGGCGGCCAGCCATCCTTGTACCGGTCTATTTGCCTGCTCCACACCGTCGGCAAGGTGTTTGAGCGTACCATCGTGGGTAGACTGGAGGAGCACTTTCGGAAGCGGAAGACGATTTCAAGCAGTCATTACGGATTCAGAACTGGCCGCTCGACTACAGACGCCCATACGGAGCTACTTCGACGGCCGTCGAATAGAGATGTAGTCGGCGGCCGGACCTGTTACGAGAGAGAGAGATGACCTGCGGCGTTCCTCAAGGATCAGTACTCGGACCTACCTTGTGGAGCATCCCCTTCAATGGATTGCTGAAGCTGGCACTACCGCCAGGCATGAAACTCATCTGCTACGCCGATGACACGCTGGTGGTGTGCCAAGCCGAGTCGACAGCAGAGGTCACGCGACGAGTTAACCAGGCGTTGGAGATGCTGACCCACTGGATCGAGTCGGCTGGGCCGTGCTTGGCGGCACAGAAGACTGAAGCAGTACTGGTCACGACGCGACGCAAGTACAGCCCACCCACCTTTGTTCTATAAGGTGTGGAGATTGGGCTCTGTACAGCCCTAAAGTACCTGGGGCTGTGGTTCGACGGGAAGTTGCATTTCCGAGAGCACTGAAAAAGCGGAGAAAGATGTACGTAAACGTCATGATGTCGGTCCTCCTATACGGGGCGCCAGTACTTGCCGACGCCATAAGATTCCCGACAGAAAAGCGGAGATGGAGAAGATTCAGCGAAAAGCCACGATTAGGTGTGCCAGTGCGTACCGCACTGTTTCTTCGGAGGCAGTAGGTGGGTTAGCGCGTATACCGCCGATCTAACTCCAGCTCGGCGAAATAGGGGAGGTATACGGTGCGAAGAAGAGAGCGAAGACGAAACAGGAAGCACGCCGGGTCAAGCGAGTCATCCAGCAGGACACGCTTCAGAAGTGGAAGGACGCGCTCGCCCATTCGACCAAGGGCGAGTGGATCCGAGCGCTGATACGCGACCTCGATGTATGGACAAGACGATCTCACGGAGAGCTGAACTTCCACCTGTGAGCGGCCACGGGTCCTTCGGCGCGTGACGCACTGTGATCGAGGGGCGAAAACACACCTTGGCATACCCTGTTTGAGTGTGAGGCCTGGGAGCGGGAGAGGCGCGGGACGGCAGAAGCGACGACGACGAGGGCATAATCAGCCGTCTCGCGCCGGACACCCTGGTTCCGGAAATTATGAACAGCCGAAGTAGATGGAACCGGGTGTCGGTCTTTGTCTCGGCCGTCAATGAAGATGCAGACGAAGGAGTCGAGGCAGAGGGCTGACGAACCGAGCTCGACCCACACCATCGAACAGGACAACTCTGTACCATTCTAGAAGAGCTGCTGCAGCTGCTGCGGACCCCCCGTTAGGGCTCCCTCGCCGTCACAACCTGCCCGCGTCGCCACACGTACCAAGACGAGGAGAAATTAATCTTTTCTGACGAACAACTTTACGGTACAATATTTCATTAGTGCTCCTACCGGACAAATCGATCCGTTATGGTTCACCACCGGAGTAGGATCAGCGGTTTGGAAGATCCGTTATTGGTGATTTTAAATTTACTTTTGAATATATTTTGCAGCAAGGGAAATTAACGAAATTTACAAACATTAATGTGGCATTTGTGTTCCTTGGGTGTGGACTAAAAATGGCATTTTCTCATTGTGTACTTCTCTCTATTTTTCTCCCCTACCACTTGCTCTGACATTGCAGTGAACTAATTAAGAATATGATAGCAGTAATTGCCTTCCCCACTCGGGCCGCTTGACCATAAAGTAGGGGTTATTCATGTATTGGGACAAAATTCTTAGCAAATGTAAATAAGCCTTTTTGAAATGGATTGTAGCCTAGCGACAGCTCTCGACAATGTATCCTTTCATGGAAACAAAATTCTAGTTGTAATTAGTGGGTTTCCTTCAATGATTCAATTTTGGTAACCCCTTAATGAATAACGAATAAAATTGGGTTACAGAAATACTCACAATCAAGCTTCTACTCAAAATTTGATATTTGAGTCGAATGTATGAATTGATCTAAAAATAAAAAACTTTTACTTTTTCTCACGGTAAATACTCAGAGAATGGAACTGAAAAAAGTGATCCATAATTTGTGGCTCATCCAAGAAAAAAGTTTGGAAGAACTACAATAGCACTGTATAAAAATGTATTATTATGTTCTGCCAAGAGTTCATAGTTATATGTACATGTTACGCTGAATTCATCAAATTGACAGTTTCATAAAATCGGCAACAAAATTTGCCGAATTTGTAAAATCGGCAGGTATAGGGTCATTTGGGGCAAAACGTGAGCACCCAATTCTCAGAAGTGAACATAGTCCAGCTTTCTTTAGAAAGAGTTTCCAGAGGAATTTAGAACGACACGTAGGGAAATCCTTCTTCTATGATTGTGAGTAATAATCTGACCTATTCTCGTTTAGAATTAAGGGGAAGAAATTAGTGCAAAACAAAAAATGGTCTTACAATTTGAAGAAAAAAAGAAAAAAAGAAGAAGTAGATTGCTTACGATGTAATCATTATTTATCGATTGTCTTTACACTTTTGAATGACAAAAAGAATGAACTCTCTTGGAGTGCTCTCAAACACTGATAAGTCTTCACCTGTCAATAACTGAAAAGAAGATTAAATTTATGTGGCTGAAAATGAACCACCCAGGAGCAAAAAGTGGACGTATTATTTTGATTGATTTGAGAGAATATTTTGCACGCGATTGTATAGTTGGTAATTCTGCTCTGGAACCGCCTGCACTCTATGCCTTCAACATCTTTCAAAATTCACACAGCTTCTGCCTCTTTTTCACAAGTCCATTCATCTTGATCCATCAGGTCAAACTCAAAATCAGCGTCATAAGAAATAACTTCACTAGCATTGTTTGCAAACAAATATTGAAGAGCATTTTCGAAGGTACATATGGAGTTTATGTCTCATTTTATCTGTAGAGAAGTCATGATTTAATAAGTCAATGACATTGTTCGAATTATGAGTAGTACTTGTCTTCATTCTATCTTATCATAGATTTTGCTTTCTAGTGAGCACGGGAAAAATCTGACCTCATCCGTCAGGTACAATCATTTATTACTGATTTTGCAAAATCGGCAAACACTCGCCTATTTTATAAATTCAGCGAAAAATTTTGCTGATTTTATGAATTTGGCAACAACTGCTCTTAAGCTACTGATTTTATAAAATCAGCAAAATGTTTGCCGTTTTCATGAAATCGTGATATTTAGAATTGTTGGGATTAATATCGTAATACCCATGTACACAAAATGCTTATTTTTTGGAGAATGACCCTCACAGAATCGCGTATATTTGCACTTCCTACTTGATTTGTTGGCAGCGTAGGCGATATAGATTTCAGCTCAGCTTTTAAGTAGTAGGCCATTTGAAGGCTGTGAAATGGCGTGCCAGAGAGAAATTAAGTTACACACAAGAAAGATGTTCACAGAAGGGTTCGGGCGTCCTTTTTCTTCTTTTTCGGATGCACACGACTCGACATGCAGTGTCGGCGTCGTGCCAAACCGTTTTCTTCATCGTCTAAAAAGAAAAACTTTACTGTCGCGTTAAAAGCGAACGTTACATTTTCACGTAGTTTCTCTTTTCACGTCCATGTCATTTTCCGATGCCGCCAACGGTCCATGATTTACAAAGATAAGGACCATTAATGTTTTCGCCGTCCCATGTAGCCGGGTCATATACTTTCTGTTTCCGGAGAGGGGACAGGCTAATGCTCCGCTCCACGAACCTCTTCGTTCCGGCCTCTCTTAGGAAGATAAAGCGACCAGCGTTGATTAATTGTTTTCGGGGCGTTATCAGTTTTACATTAGCTTTCACTTTCACTCGGTGGGCCTACCCGACCATTTTTGAAAAGATGCCATTTTCCTATACCTACGCACATGTCTGTGTGGGTGTGTGTACATTGTATACAGGACGCGCGTATTTCTTAATGTAGAAAGAATGTAAATCGGTTTCCAGTTTCGTCTTCTTTTTTTCCCTTCTTTTTTGAAACCTTCGTTGTTCGCCCTCGGAGGGGGTGTAAGAAATTTTCAAACAATATTGTAAAAAAATATGCGTGGTTTAGTTTCGTTGGCACCGGAACGATGCATGAAAGGCGTATGGAGTTTGTCTTACAAATATCGGATGTCTACAGCTCGAAGGCGTACTGTCGTATCGCGCAGCATTATTAGGCTCAGACAGAAAATTTTCCTATATATAGATTTTGCGCTGTTTCTTGGGTATAACACAGAGAAATTGGTGGAACTTCATAAATGCTAATGTTACGAGACTTGCTAATTAATTAGGAAAAGGATTTTGCAGCCCTCGTCAGTAAGTAAAAATTGATGAACTTTAAAAAAAAAAAAAATGGAACTTTTCCTTCTATTCTTATCTACAAATTTTTAAAATATTGGTTATCAAATAGGTTTAATTTTTTTAGAATAGTTGGCCAGTGGCTGTTGAGGGGACCTTCAATAAATAAAAGAAATAAATAAATAGCGCGCCAGACAGGGTATCCACATGAGCCGAAAATCAAAAGTAAAATGACGGTGGACCAAGATTTGACATTTTTGAAACTCGCTCCCTGCGGCTAAACTTGTTCCTTTTGTTTTAAAAATCTTCAGAGGTCCCACGGGAGGGATGAGCAATTTCACCATGGGATTCTATATAAGCAAATCTGCAATTTTGGTTTAGAGTTCGGCCGAAAAAATTAGTTTGACCATAAAAAATTGTTCATATAATCAAGGTAAGGATGGAGCCTCTACCGATAATTTTGAAGAAAAGTAATTCCACAGGTCAATGGTCTCTGCTATATTTGTGATGAAAAATGCACGGATCAATAAAATTAAAGCTCTTCTTTCCCTCTTTCTCTCTCTCTCTCTCTCTCTCTCTCTCTCTCTCTCTTTCTTTCTTTCTTTCTTTCTTTCTTTCTTTCTTTCTTTCTTTCTTTCTTTCTTTCTTTCTTTCTTTCTTTCTTTCTTTCTTTCTTTCTTTCTTTCTTTCTTTCTTTCTTTCTTTCTTTCTCGACACAAGAGCAAGAATTAGAGAAAACACAATAACAGTTTGGCAGAAAATGTATGATGCCGTGAAAACTGTCCGTATCACTCATACACTTATACCTGACATCAAAAACAGACTAAAATACAAAAAATTTACAACGGATTACGTAATTACTCAATTCTTAACTGGACACGGGAACTTTCAGGTCTGCTTACATAAAATGGGGGGAAACGATGGATAGTAAATGTAGGGAATTTGGAAGCAACACTGACGAAGACGCGCTACGTACAATTTTTGATTGTATTAAATGGAGGGATCTATTAGAGAACAATACAAAGTTAATTCTATAGATCGCGCCCTACTAAAATCTTCTGAAACAAAACTAAACCAATTTATGTCATTTATAAAAGAAAGAAAACAAAAACAAAAACGAAAAGCAAGATATCGCACACAAGCAACATAGTCAATTTCTTAGTTTTATAAAACATTGTATATTAATGTTTAGTATATTATAAGATATACATATAACGTTACTTTAAGAAAATCATTTTGAGGGTGGAGGCCCTGAAGATCAGCATGGCACTGAAGGGCCCTCCTCTTCCTCCACTTGTACACCAAAAGAAACATTATAAATAATAAGAAAAAAAGCCACAAGCCTTCTCAAGTCTATTTGCGAATACTCAGAAGATTTCGATATGATTGTGTAATAATGTGAATAACAAGGGTGAACACTCCAGAAGATGCTCAATAATTACTACACTCTGGAGAATATTCTCAGCATGTTTTGACGCATGTTTTCGTAAAAGATTATGCTCGATAATTTTCCAATATTTGGAATTTATGTATCTGAGGATGAAGTAAAGGTGATTTTAGATAAGATTTTAAATTTTAGTCGCCCGTTCCTGTATAGTGATGTAACAATTTCGATTTTTCGTGGGCTTGGAACAAGTCCCCTCTAAAAGTTGTCATTAGACATTTTCATTTTTCCCTTCTTTTTTTTTTCGATCATTACAGCCTTTTCTTCAATGTAGAGTGCACGGGTTGTCGTTGAATACGTAAGAACTCTCGGTTCTTTGAGAAAGTGTAGAATGGTCAGAGTGTGTCTCGGTTCGTCAGTGGTACGTGAGAATTTTATAATAATTTTTTATTTAAATTTTGTTGCGTTAAAGCTAACTAAGCTTAAGACTAGATTCCATTATTCTTTCATTTCGTCTTCTTCTTTCACCTCCTTAGTCTGTCATAGATTTTACTGTCATCTGCAGTCTATTTAGTTTCTACTTTATTTGGTTTAGGTCTATCTAAATTTATTACCTCAGGGATAGAGTTTAGTTTAATAAACCTGATCTAGATTTTTTTTAGTCTCTCCTTCAGCTCCCTCATTATTTTCATAGCGAGTACTTTTTTGTATTTTTGGTATTTATTTATTTCTTCCTTTCTTTTCTTGTCATTTTTTTGCACGAGACTAACATTTATACAAAGCTCAATCTTCACAGTCTTGAGTTCTTTGAATTAAATTTCTTTGTTGAAATCTTCTTACATGTTTTTGTACAAATTTCGATATCACAATTATTTCGCCTCTTAAATTTAGTAATGTTACAGAATATGATTCAAAGTGAGATCGCTCATACACTTGGTACACCTTTTTTGGTTTCACAGGGAATCGGAATCGTTTCTTGAGAATCGGTGATTATTATTTTTGGAACGGTGTTTTTCATAATCAGTTATTTTTCGTACAGTTTCTTCCTACTCGATTAACCGATCCATTTTTCGAAGAACCATCATTACTACTGGATACTGCGCAGGGAATTCTCAGCATGGACCAGTATAGAAAATATTAAGAGAGCTTGGGAGGGAACTTGGCTCTTCCTCCAAATCCATAAAAAACTTCTCCCCCCCCCCCAGAAAAAAGCTGAAACTATACGAGCGAAAGAATTTCTAACATCGTTTGGATACTTGTTGTCCCCCTCTTCATGAATCCCCTCCCTCGACTCCAGGTCGGCTATTTTCGCTTATGATTCTCAGTCATTTCGCGTTTCTGTTCACGGAGTGTCGTTTCTACTCTTCTTATTCATTTGAGGATCGAGATTCGAAACAAATCAATATCAACGTTAATTTGAATTGGCTCCGTCGAGCGTGTAAACTCAATTTGTCGAGTTCAAAATGCCATCAACTAATTGCAACAAAGGTCGATTAAAAAGTAATTTATACAATGTATATGCAGTTCGAACGTGTGACATTCAAGAAATTTGTTCCCCTTTTTAACGACGTCTTACAGAACCTAATTTCCTGTTCCCTCGGTTGGCTTCTATCTGGATGCTTGTTTTGGCATAATTAATATCAGCCATCACTGTTGCTGATGATGAAGAAGCTATAAGAAGCTTTCCCGCTTTCAGCTTCGTCAACTTTTTCACTAATTTTCGACCGTTAATTACGAGAAATTATCTATTGTTTCGATTTTACTAAACTAATTAAACGATTCGATCAGGCTTTCGATTCGCTATTTGCGACCGAATTTTATATCGAATCAATTCGTTCGACGAACTCGATTAGTATTATCTTTTTTCAAAGGATAAAAAAGCACAAATGAAATCTTATACCGCACTTTTTCCCCACCAAACCACTCGAGAAGCAATAAAAATCCAATTTTGTGTCGTTTCAAATGGCATAGGAAAATACCGTTTAATTTCTTCTCTTCTTTTTTTTTCTTCTTCCAGTTTTTTCCTCCAATATCTTCGGATTTTTCTTATATAAATAAAAAGTTCGATTTTCCAAAAAAAAGTAAATTGAAATGCCATGTTGAATAAACAGTATCGTATTTCATCTGCACTTCGTTGAAACTAATTACAGACTGCGATATTATTCCGCTTTTGATGCGTAGATATATATTTTTTAAGTAAAATATGTACTCAGTGCTACATACTCGTATATTTGATGCAGCTAAGGAAACGGTACCTTAAGTTGAAGAAATCAGATTCCGGGTTTCACGTGTTTATTATGCAACAGCCTTTCGGAGGTATAAGCAGGAAACAAAAAACAACGTAGACTTTCGACTATCCGACATAAACGGGGATTTAGGTCAGCGGGGTAATTGAAAGTCCAGATAAAACGGCGTTTTTCCATTGTCTCTTCATTACATATATAAGAGAAATTGCTAACTATTGATCAACTTTTTTGACCAGCTCGTGCACCTCCTCTAATCGGTTTTTGGAAACGAAACCCGTGTAGTACATTAATACCATTCTTCTACTCTCATCTGTGCACTCGAAAATTTTCAATATGCAATGAAATGTTGACTATACAGCTATTTTATGAAGACACCTAAAAACCAACATTCGGTGGCACTGTGCCAATAACTAGTGAGGTAAAATTTCATCACAAGATTCCTTTTCCTTCATTTCAGTCTGTATACGTATAAACCACATGTAGAATACATGACTGAAACTAGTTTAAACTGCATAGATTTTCCCTAAAACGATTTTTTTTAAATGCCAATTGTTAGCCGACCAACATGGTATAGTCGAGTAATACGAGATGTAATTTGTGCCAAATGTTGGTCCGTGCCGATTGTTGGCCATTTTCAATTTTCACTTATTACGTATTTCTTATTATAAATAGATGACATGGTATGCACAAGGGTGTATAAATTGACAAAACCCCCAAAAATTTGATTCTAACTGAAGTTATCGCAAATTGAAAACGAATTTTTCAATGTGTTATGTACTTACCATTTCTATTTTTTCAAACTTTGAGAAAACTACCGCTTTCTTATCACTATATAAATTTCAAAATCACAGACACGGACTTGCAGTCACATCTTTACAGTATAAAATTATAGCTCTGATTCTACAGAATACATTTCTGCGAGAAAAAAAATGTTCATAGCGCTCCTACCGGATGTTATTGAACTAACATTAGGTACCTGATCAGTGATCAACAATTGGCACATTCCAACAAAAATTAAGTGCAAACGGTTAAAATCATTCTCCATATAAAAACTTATCGTTTCAATATTGTACTAAGGATGAATTATCTAGTCACATATCAAAGTGTGACGGATTGGGGAAGTCAAACTGTAAAATCGAAAAAACTATGCGTTAAAATTTGCATTTGTAAGTGCTCACACCGTCAAAACATGTTTTAAGAAAATGTTTTGTTTGTTGTAATATTGAACTCAAAGTTTTGAATAATCGATTTCACATGTTTGCTGTGAGGATTAAGTCTACTTGTTTACGGAGTGAAACATTTGTATAAAGGGATTGTAGGACATGTCTGAGTTTGGAAAATTTTGAAAATGTTTGTAAGGCAACAATTTCTGAACGTCAAATCTAAAAAAAAAAAAAGTTAAAAAAAAGAATGTGTAAAAAGCGCGTGTATTAATTGACCGATAGAGTAAGTAAGTCTAAAGAGTGCTAAACATAAAACTGAGACTGAACTGATGTCTTGTCTGGCCAATCGGGGGAAAAAAAAGAGCAATGAGTGAGTAATGAAAATTAAAACAGGAAGAAGGACATGGATTTGAAAAGATCACGTACCGGAAGTGCGGGAATGCAAGAGATAAAAATCGTTTGTTGGACGCTTGCATCCTGCTACGCAGGAAATAGTCAAGGCACTCAACTGAAACTACATATGGTACCCTATACAACCTGGAGTGCCTCAAGGCAGCGTGCTAGGGCCAGTTTTATATCTTATTATCTACTCGTATGATGTACCACAAACCCCTGGCACCATGGCAGCGTTATTTGCTGATGATATTCGGACTCGTCAAGACTAAACTGTGGAATCCGTTAACACATCACTATAAGTACACGCACACACATTAATGTTATCAAAGTTAGGATACGTTGCTGATAAGAACGTTACATTACATTAAAAAATTCAAATCGTTTTGAATTTTTATTGACGCTTGGATCATTTTTATGATCTCTAATCATTATAATGATGTTGTTCTGTGTACACGTTTACTATTATTGACACAGCGCTCAATAATGATAATTTTTATTGACAATGCATAACACGCGTAAGTTGATCTGGTTGATATCAGTACATTTTAATGTTCTGTTTCGACTCCATTGTGATCTTCAAGATTCTCGCCGATTCCTTCATGACCGATCACTTGCCCCAGTCGAAAAATAGGCGACATAATAACGTAATTAATACGAATTACCTATTTTACTGGACGTTTCTCTTACAGGTATCCTAACTTTGATGACAAAAAGTTACTGATAACAAACCAGCGACACTAGCGCGCCACCGCCCTGACGAGTCCGAATAGCCGTGCTAGCTGCAGATAAAAACCAAGGAGTAGCTATACAAAAACTGTAACAGTCACTCGACGCTATTTCCAACTGGACACAAGACTGGAAAATTCCACTCAATCCAGAAAAATCAGTGCATATTAATTTTGCACTGAAGGTGAAAGAACCGATTCCTCTCATACTGGAGGGAAGAATCATCCCTCAAAGTGACTCAGCAAAGTATCTGGGGATGCATTTAATTTGTTTTTCCATGTTAAACTTTTTCATTTTACCTTATGTATCGTTAATAAGACATACCACCAATGTTTCGATTAAAAAAAAAAATTGATCCATCGAACCACCGAAATAGGATTTTTTGGGTCGTCGATTTCAGAAGTCTTATAAGGTTCTTGATATGGGCTCGAAAATACAAATTCTAGATTTCAAATAGACAGAACTAAGTTTTCTCAGAAGGGGTTTTTTCGTTCCAGACCTTCATTTGCGCTAAATGTGTCAATACACCAGCCTAATTATTTTAGAATCTTTTACAGTATCAGATTTATAATTTGGTTCTTTGAAAATGTAGACTTTGCCCGAGCATTTTTGAGCACAGTGGCGTTGGCATCGGAGCACATTGTGACACCCCCTCCCCCTAGAAATGGGAAAAACTCAGAAGCTATGTAGGAAGTTGATAAAAAAGTGCCTTGAGAGATTCCACAGACGAAATTTACAACATTTTTCCGTTAGTTAATTCAATTGTTAAAAACAAAACTTGATTGTCTGATTGTTGACCCCCACAGTTTTTTACTTCTATTCCCTCTGAAAAGAAAACTTCAGATGCCTATATCTGAGCATTTGTTCGTAAGGTAGGTGCTCAGTCCAATAAGGCCCGGGTCCCCAATAAAGCCCAATGTACCAATCTTGGCTGCTAGGCCTCAGACTGCACTACAATATACAGCAAAGTTATTCCTTATTTATGATGCAGTAACGCTGTCCATTTTTTTTAATCATGATATCAGTCCGCCGGGGCGAGGTATGGCGGAGTTGATATTTTTTTCATGTATAACAAAAGTGCTCCGATATGTTTTTCGTATCAGTTGGAGGATTTATTATGTTAGTCAAATGTAATTTATCTGGAAAATCAAACGTTGGATAGTTGTTGTAGTGGTAGTTGGTTAACGATCGACTCCAAAAAAAGTGAATTTTAGCAGCTTGGAACCGAAGTATGCGAAGTTCAAGAAAAATAATGGAATGTAACCTAATAAGGCCCAACCTGGTAAATTGCTTACTTAGTCGTAATTTACTCATAAATTTCTATTTGAATCATACTTACCTTTTTATTAACCGAATTTCAGGTTAGACCTTATTGCGAGTACGTTTTAAGTCAAGCCTTTTTGGATGCGCTGGGTATTACTGAGTTCTGAAATCGGGGTATTTTCGGTAAAGGATCTGAGGTGCATGGGGCAGTGAAGAAAAATGTCAAGGTAGCCAATTTGTAGATATTTCAGTCGCCGACTAGAACGAAAAAGAAGAAAGACGAAAACACTCGAACGAAAGCCTGGAGAGTCAAAACTTTGAATTAAGACCTTGTTGGGCTCCCCAACCTTATATATCAAATTCTCGAGCACATTCTAACCTTAGTTATAATTTGATTTCCTGATGCTGAATGAATAGAAATAATATTCTGATAAGTTTTTGGAACTTTTTCACATTCTCAGCCGTAGAAACGGACTACAGGCACTGAATAAAAGCTGTAGCAACAGAAAATTTTCAAATATTGCTGACACCGCACCGTTATGTCGGAAATTTTTCCACCTCAGCAGAGAACTGTTTCGAAACTTGCCAAGAAAAACGAATTTCCGAGTACACCCTTCAACGGCAAACAAAATCTCGAACCTATCCGAAACCTTTGATCAATAACAAGGAAAAGTTTCCACACGTATTCCTTTATCTTAATGAAAAGTATTTTTATAAATAAGGTTTATAAATGATCTTTTTTTCTTCTTCTTTTTTTCTTTCTTCTTTTTTAATACTTTTTCTTCGTCGACGAAAAATTCGAATTTATGTGGCGTAAATATTACGCTTACGTGTGGAAAATGTAAGTTACGATATCGCAATCCGTAAAAATGGCTTCCTTCTATTATGTATATTATAATAAAAAATGACGGCTGTTTCAGAAGCGAATGAATTTATCGCGGTGAAATTCAAATTTGAATAAGCGTCGTTATAAATGGTTTTTCGTACGACGGTAAATAAATCTCCATTATGTGAAGAGTATAGGAGAAAAAAATAAAATTAAGATAAAAAAATTCCAGTCGATATCCGAACAATTTATACGGCCGGTTCGTAAAAATTACTTCAGAATAGAGCCAACGAGCCAACCGGCAACGGTGCCACGTTGGTAAGAAGCTGCTGGAAAGCCCAAAGACCATTTAATTTACGAAGGCCGAATAAGGGTGTATCCGAAAAATATACGACTATTCCGATATAATTTAATTTAGAGACCCCCCTTTCCTTCTTGTAATTTGGCATTGGCTCGCGTGCAACAGAACCTTAAACGAGGTATACACCTCTCGAAGAGCGGCAGGGCTAACGAAAAATTTACAATCAAGTTTGTCGCTTTTATACCTTCCAGAATTGGCTGCGAATTTTCTTAATGGTTGATTGCCGGCAATCAATAACTTGGTGAAAGTTCAAGTTGAATCGCGGTCAATTAGTTGTGTATTCTCTGCCAAGGATGTAAGAAGTACGAGGTGGAATAAACAGTACATCTATGTACGTACAGAATGTCTGATGAAATGCACCCATTTTGATTTTTGACCGAGAAGACGAGTCGAGGTGCGACTAAGCAGGATTTTCATTCGGTAATGTCTCTAGTTTTTTTTAGACATTGCTGTACAGAATTTGTACGGCTGACTCGATAAATATAAATAGACAAATTAATCCTTTGTTCAGCGGTGGAAAGAAGAGGGCACTCCCTTGGTGAGTAAGCCCTTAACAGATGGCTGTTTATAAGAGACATCCGGGTGCGTACGAGTATATGAAATCGTTTAGAAAAGCTGCGAAAGAAGTGAATTTGAAAAACGATTTCTTAATCGCCTTATCGAAGCTGTATAGATGTATCGCTTACAGCTGTCCATCTGACTTACACCCGTACCTTTGTTTTTGCTGTTTCAGATACGCCATCTTTCGGAATTAGCAGGGTGCCCGGATTCGGATTTCCGGTAACCGAGGGTATTTCGGTTTCGCTGAAGTGCGATGTCGATTCGAACCCGCCGGCGAGTCCAATTTGGCAGAAAGGTGAGTAGGCTATACGCCAATTTGTATACACCTATACGTGTGTAGGATGCTCGGTGTGACTTTTATCTTGTGTCCCATTTCGAACCGGGTACACCTAATGGGTGGCTTAAAAATCGCTTAGTGCACATCTTGCCACATTTTTCACGTGTACCGCCTATACCGGCTTTCTTTTTTCCACTTCTTATTCGATTATTCGCTAGGGCGCGGACAGCGTGTGTGTACTGAGGGTGAATGTGCCTTGTATACAGGGTGAGTCATAAATTTTGTCCCCTTTTTGCGAATATTGAATCGGATTTTCGGTCTGATTTCAATCTCGGCCCGAAGTCCAAATTTCGAACCCGCAGCGGGTCAAAATTAAACAGGCTTGAGAAACTGCCTAGATTTAGGCTCAAAAAATTCAACTTCCGGACCCAAAATGGATTAGCATTAGGGATGGTGACCGAATCCGGGACTGAGACCGGAAGACCGAAGTGATTTTCTATGTAAAAAGGCCGAACCCGGTACCGATAAAATAGTGCAAACGTCTGAAGAGCATTGCCGAGAAAGACCGTCTAAAATTTCATACCTTGGAAGCAAGGTTGCTGGGTAAGAACATTAAAAAATACTGATTTCTCAAATTTCCCCAACATTTAAAATCTTTAAATGCCTTCGCCAATGTTTTCGACTGTTTTAAGCGGGAAGCCTTATTGTTTCTTTTTTTTTTTTTTAAATCTCAGTTGAGGTTTTAATGCTATAATGGAAAGAAAGGCACACAAAAAATGGACTTTGAAGGTGAAAGGATGAAATTGATTGTTGAATGTAGCTTAAGAGTTTACAACATTATTAACATTTCCAAGAAGTCACGCTCCTGGCGGATTTCTCAGAAAACACATACACATAGTTGTCATCAGTTCTACCGAAAGAGAAAATTTCTTTATTGTCGTTTCAATAGATTTTAGTAGAACGGTGAGTTGTGATTCCATGCTTATTTCATGTTCATTCGATTAAATTGAGGAAAATTAGGAAGATTTTAGTAGAACATGAAGATTTTAGTAGAACGGTGAATTGTGATTCCATGCTTATTTCATGTTCATTCGATTAAATTGAGGAAAATTAGGAAATTTTTGAGTTCAATAAAAATCTTAATCTTCTTACCAGTGAACGAGCGAACTACTTTCGAACCAATTATAAGAGGATCAGATGTTCTTCAACACGCCAGTTGGGCAAACATAGTGCCTTTGTTCTCAACTTCGACTTGACTTATAATTTCTGAAAGATATTTTGTAAAGGCAACAGCATTAATATAAAAGTTATTAATTTTCAGTAAGATTCCAGAATGGAAATACAGACCTCATTAAGTATCATCTATTCGAATATTTAAGACAGGATTTTGATACCGTCTCGATTTGGGCTACAAAATTCGAATTTTGTACCCGGGTGATTCTCCGAAAAATAGACAATTCAACGAAAAAAAAAAACGAGGTTCACTTTTCAAATTTTTTTCGTTGAAATCAATACTAGGGGTATTGAGAAACGATATTCCGGTATCGACCGGGCTTAAATTTGATTTTGGGGGGTTGTAGAATCATTGAAAAAAAATTGTTTGCCACGTTGAAAGACAAATTTTCCACGTTTACGTAGTGTGATAAGATGGGGCTGTAGGATCACACAGCGGCACCGTGGGTTACAATCTCACGGATCACGGTTTTATGAAGTACCAAAAATTTATCTAGGATAGTAGTCTCTCTGCACAAAGAAGATTTAAAGGCTGTTTTTACAGACTGCTTCTAAGAGTTGAATGATTCACGTCCTTCAACGTGGATACAAGAAATACGTGAGGGTCCACGTTGAATATACCTGTTTTATGTCCACGCTTAAAGACAAAATCGCCATTTTCCCTTTTCCCATTGGGTAAATATGCAGAGAATATTCGATACATGTAGCTGAATATGTGGTCAACATTAGATATATTATTATGTTTTTACAAATTCCTGGTTGTAAATTCAATATGGCTGTTGATGTCCACGATGAAGGACACTTTTTTTTTTTTTTTAGAAACCAGGATCTCAGCGATAAATGATTATTTTATCATACAAATTATCATTATTCCACAGACATTCTTACAGAGCCTTCTAGAAGAAGTTATGAGGAAGTTCTATGAGTATTTGAGAGGAGTTCATGCTTACAGTGGAACCCTCCAGAGAGGCTTGGAAATCATCCCCGTTGGAGGACATATCTCTTCCTAGACACAACTTTGAGGCACTCTAAAAGTAACTTAACTTGGTTAGAAAAAGATTGTAAGACCTATACCGTGTTGCCTCAACTTACCTCTTCAACAATAGGGAACAGAAGTTCCTGAAAACTATGTATTAAACCCCTCCAGAGCGGGCAAAAAAACATGGAACTTGACCAGATTGACACCCTCGTTGATGGACATTTCAGGTGCATTTTCAATTTTCTAAGTATGTTTTGCTAAACTAGAGAGTGCTTTCACCACTGTATCTATCAGAAAAGTCCATTTCCTCAATTTTGATACATTGCGCACAGCATTCCGATAATAAGTGACAGAGTTACAGCCCATTTACATAAATTGTCCATTTTCCGGAGAATCACCCACCCATATAGGGGTAAAATTAATTTTTCTTGATAAATTGAATAAACGATCGATTTTTGTGGGAAGGAGAAGGGGGGAAGATCCCTGCTCTCGAATATCGGATTAGATTTTGGGGCCGGCCTTGACTTGAATCAAAAATTCAAATATTTCCCTCCCATATGTAATGGGGAAAATGGACCCAGTTTGAAAAAATTGAGCAACGTTGCAAATTTTGTCTCCTACTAGCCAGATTTTATCTTATTTGACGTGGAAGACCAAACGATGTTTTTAATGATTTCATTACATTTAGTGTCAAGTTTACATGCGAAGCCACTCTTTCCAACTTCCAGAATAAAAATGACAATGATTTTTCAACATTTTCTTCAAATTCAATTCTTCGCTGAGGTGACTAGAAAGCTTGTAAAAGATGAAACTACAAATCTGTCGAGTGAAATTGAATATTTCGTGTCAGCAGCGTCCCAAAGTGGGGCCTCTTCAACTCTTCAATACGAATTTCATATCGAAGGGAGAGGGGAATCGATTTGATTCGGAAAACCAAACTTAGTATCATGATATATTTTTTTAATGATTTTATAACATTTAGCATCAGGTTACATGTGAAGCCACAATTTCCAGTTTTCACAACGTTGCCAAATTCAATTGAAAATTTCAAATTATCTTTGCTAACGTGGCTAGAAACTTGTAAGTGATGGAATTAAGAATATCTTGAATAAAATTGATTTTATCGTGCCAGAAAAACCACTTCAAATGAATAAAGCTTACTTGACCCAGAATAGTGAAGAAACAAACCCAATGAATCACGATAATTGTTCCGCACCCATTTTTCCTTCAGATACACCTGACCAATTCAGAAAACTAATGAAAGTTCGATATGGCTTTCTAGAATCCTGTTAATCTCAAGTAGTAAATTGTATTTCCTCCTCTAACTTTCTCACAATTCATTTCGGAAAAGAGTTACTTCGAAATTAAAGAATCAACATAGTTGTTATTTTTACTATAAAAGTTGATTGTTCAACTCTGCTCGTCAGGAATTTCTATTTGTCCCGCAAATGTAGCGAAAAAGAGCAAGAAAGTCGATTTTTCTCTTAATGTTTCGATTTTACTAGATACTAACTTTTACATGATATTTGTGAAAATCTTTCCGAATTACACCTTAAAATTTGTCGATTTCTATTGGGCATTACGACTTTGGGGCTCAAATGAGGACAAATGCTGAATACAATGAGATATTTCATTTCTGGGTACCCAAAAACCTTACTTCGATACTATTCCAAATCAACTCAAGTTTGCCCTTTAATTCAGTGTACTGTTGATTTTGTAGCCTAAATCGCCGGTCAAATTCAAAGTCGTACACAATATTCGGAATCAAAAACCCATCTCCCCAAAGAGAAAATCACTTTTGATAGATTTTCGCTTAATCCACTTTTTTAAGCCGTAGTGTTTTGCACTTTCTAGGAATGAACTGTCGAATTTAGTGCTCCGATCGGTGCCTGATGAAAAATCTAATTATTACATTATTCTCCCTCCTCCACCCCCCAAAAAAAGTTCTAAGAAAACCCTATTCAGACCCGTAGCGTGACCTGCAAAAGTAATTTTTTGCTGCAAGCTCGTATTTTGTACCGAGGGTGTAACTGTAGGGAATCGTCTATCAACTGCACAAAGAGAAATCCTTCGCATAAATAACTTCCAAATTTTCAATCCGCTTCACAGTAAGTAAATTATCAATTTTCTGCTCTTCTTCACAAGTATAGTTCAACACTTAAACATATACTTCTCTTCGCTCTTGCTCCCCCCTTTAAAAAGTCTGTATTCAGGAAGGTAAGAACACAACAGTGGTGTAGTTTTTAATGCATATGGACTGTTTGAATCCATGTCCTAGTTTTCTGAATATCGTTTTATTTTCTTTTTCTGGCTTCTCTACTGAGACCGGGTACATTATTTGAACATGAACACTTCATTCAGTAATTGTCTGTCTGAGTATTTTGCAGCAACTGAACACAATATCTATTTTTTCAAGAAATTCCGAGGGGGCAAAAAATCTTCTCGGGGACCCCATTTTTTAGGGCCGTGTCGTCGGTGGGGGGGGGTTGACCCCCTCACTGGCCAAAAAATTCGAAAAAACAATGGGTTGAGACGCAGAGGAGGGTAGATCTGTGACTCAGCCCCCCCCCAACCAAGAAAAAAATCATCTTAATTGCAACCCCCTTACTTAAATGACCCTGCTCTATTTCGATGACATTTGCTCGATTTCTTAAGCTAAGTTGATTTTAGTCAGTTAAAAAGAATAATCGATTTTGCCGCTGATGTCCATATCGGGTCTTAATGTAAAAATGCAATAATCAAAATTAGCGACCCGAAAAACGTTTACTTCCGTAGATAGCGTGACTCTTGGAAGCTGAATTGGAATCGGATCGAAAATCTGATGCGATATTCGAAATCAGTGACCCAAGAAAGCTCTATTTCGAAACTTTTGTTCAATTCATCAATCAGCCATTTTAATTTTAACTGGTTGACACAAATAATTTCAATCAGTGGCATACCCTGATCAAATTCTTTTGAGAGGGAGAGGGGAGGAATAAAAAGTGGATCATTATTCATAGATTGTAGAATGTGTAGCACGTGACACAATTCTACTTCACTGCATAACACTACTTCGCCACTAGATGGCACTAGTGCACCCACTTTTTGTATGTTAATTTATGGCCTGTTATCAAATCAATCTAATTTTGACTCTTTTGGCTTTAAAGTTTGAATGTTAGGTCCAAATCGGGACCGGATCAGAAATCTGGTGCGATATTCGGTACTAGCGAGCCAAAAAACGCTGTTTTAACACTCTGTTCAAACTATCGGACAAATTTCAATCAGCCAATTTTGATCCAAAATTTGAATTTTTGGATTCGAATCGTTACCGGGGCAAAACTTTGATGTGTTATTCAAAATCAGCGACGCAGAGAACCCGTATTTCAATATTTTGTTTGCTACCTTCCTTCTTAGAATTTCAGTAATAATAATAATAACAGCCTCTTTATTTAGTATCAATCATACATAATTCCAGTACTTGTTATTGCTTATCGGCTCATTCTTGGGCATAGGCTTCTCCGATCTTCCGCCATACCGCCCTATTGCGGGTTTGTTTGTGTCAGGGGGTACCGACTCTGTCAACTATTTCGTCCCGCCATCTTGTCGGTGGCCTTCCTCTTTTTCTGGTGTAGTTGGAAGGGGTCCAGTATGTCGTTTTATAATTCCATTTCCCGGGGCCTGTTCTCGCTATATGTCCCGCGTACTTGAATTTGATTAGTTTTGCTCTTGTCCCTGTGTCCTGGCATTCATAATTACCTGCCTTATCTCCTTATTTCTGACCTTGTCTTTCAGTTTTATCCCCAGTAGTCTTCTCTCCATCGCTCTTTGTGTTTTTTGCATACCTGTTATTTGGGTTTTTGTGAGGGACCATGATTGCGCCCCATAGGATAACACTGAGAGAGTACACATCTCCCATGTTTTGATTTTTGTGTTCAGTGTGATACTTTTTTGTTCCCATATGTATTCTTCGGTGCCCAAAAAGCTCCCCCACGCTTTTCGTTTTCCCTCCCTTAATTTTTTCTCTTGCCTAGACTTAAAGGCTACTATTTGCCCCCTGGTATTTATACTCCTCCACCCTCTCGATTCGCTCCCCCTTAATATACAGCTCTTGTTCGTTGTCCTCGACGGAATTGTTTGACATATATTTTGTTTTCGACATATTCATTTTTTAGCCCACTTTTTCACTGTTCTCTTTCAATTCTTCCCCCATCTCCTTTGATTGTTCACGGCTCGTGCTAAATAAGACTATATCATCTGCGAATCTAAGATGGCTCTGGTATTCCCCATCCACCCTGATCCTTTCTCTTCCCAGTTTATTTTCCTAAAGACTTCTTCTAAGACCACATTGAACAGGTTGGAGGAGAAGGGTCGCCCTGATTTACTCCTCCCTCGATTTGGAATTTATCACCTTTTCCTGTCTGTTTTTACGTATGCATTTGCATTTTCGTATGTATTTTCCAGCAGTCAGATGATTTTGATGAGAACTCCCTGAGCTATCAACCCCTCCCACACTTGGGATTTTACGTGAGTGGACAGCCATATGGGAGAAAATCTTAGAAATTAAAAGAGTATCGGAAAGAGTGGGGTTACTAGAATTTCAAAGCGGTTGTTAAATTCGCCACTTCTTTTTTATTTATTTTAATTGATTAAAGTCCCCCTTTCACAATCTGGCGAAGCCAATAACTAAGTGAGACATTTACAAGATTAAAAAAGAAAAATACTTCATGATGGAAAACGAAGGGAAATTAGAAAAAAAAAATGAACTATAAAAGAAAAAAAAATAGAAGATTAAGAAAGAGGGAGAAAATATGTCAATACAATTTAAATTAGCTTATTTTGGGTCCAAAATTTGAATTTTCGAATTCAAATTGTAACCGGATCGAAAATCTGATGTGATATTTAAAATCAGCGACCTGGAGAGCCCCTATGTTGATATTTTGTTTGGTACCTTTTTCTTCTTAGGATTTCTGAGTTTATTTCATTTTCGTAGCTTTCTTGTAAAATGCATTCATTATTAGCGGTTGGATTGGTCGGTGATTCGGCGCTGAAAGTAGACTTTCGGTATTACTCGACAAAACGCGGAAGTGTCCCACAAATCTAAAGCAAAATCGAAAAAAAAAGAGTGGAAAAATATTTCTTTTATTTATTTCAGGCATCCAAATGAATTTAGCGTTATGGTACACAATGACGTTACTTTCTAAATTTTGCCAGTACATTTAAGCAAGCTGCTGAAAAAAGCGCAATCGTCATACGAACATTTCTAGTTTTTTCTTCCCATTTGGTTTGTCAGAAATTTTCATGTTCTTTTCGGCGTTTTTTCACTGTTTTCGGCAAAATTAAATTTTTTCTCCAGCCCACCTTCGTTCTAAAGCGTACTCGTTTATCATCAGGACCTTACTATCGTTAAGCAAAACTAAGTTATGAATGCCGAGGAATCCGGTCCCTCTTTATTATAATTAATTAAAGTCCCCCTTTCATAGTCTGGAAGGGCTAGTAATAAAGGGGGATTTTTACAAGGCTGAAAAAAGTAATGCGTAAAT
The DNA here is from genome assembly GCA_031841125.1 of Acanthococcus lagerstroemiae. Taxonomy (NCBI): domain Eukaryota; kingdom Metazoa; phylum Arthropoda; class Insecta; order Hemiptera; family Eriococcidae; genus Acanthococcus; species Acanthococcus lagerstroemiae. The sequence continues at coordinate 31,625,475 of CM063108.1, read as the reverse complement.
GAAACGAGGGGAAAATAGAAAAAACGGAACAAAAACTGAGCTGTAAATGGAAGAAAAAAGTCTGGAATATTGAGAAGGAGAGAGACAAGAAAATGAAAAAGATAGGAAAATACGAAAGCACTCAAAACTCTACGAAACCCCTGAAACAGCAGATCCCCTCATCACCCACCTTTCCCCCGGGCAACTCCAGAATATTAGGCTCGATTACTTCACTGCATCAGAGATGCATTTCTGAAACTCGGACCCACCACAAGACCCAAGAAAAATGATTTTCAATCCCGTTGTAAAAATGCATGATACGATTGAAAGGGGCATTCAGATAATGATCTGTACAGATACGTTTGTGGTCAAACGTACCCTCTCCTATGACCTTGATTTAAGGAAACCCGTATTCCAACATTTTCAAGGAAAGATGGATCGGATATTTTCCCATGTATGAGGTTACGAAGGAAAAGATCACGGATGCTGTACGCGTTTTCAGGCTTTTCATTCCGGGTAGTATCCAAAATTCTTGTAGCATAAATATCTTAGGTACCTTTCTTGAATTTTTCCGATACTAAAATGTGTTTAGCCAAGAAGAAACTAGATCTTGTCACCTGCAGATCCATTTTTTTCCCCGTAAATATCCAACTTCGCTGTCGAGAAAAAAAAGGGAGGCCAATTTATGAGGCACCCTGTATATTGGATTACTTCAAACAGACTGCAGAAAACGAATTTCTCGTGTTATACACCACCCTTCAGTGTTCCGGCACACACGGTATAGTGTACGGTAAATTCATTATTCATAATAGCGGCGGCAAGCGGCATCTCTGCATCGCGGTCGCATCGTGCCGCGTACGCGACGGCATCGACCTCGGAGCGAGTAAGGTCGGCGAATGCTGAGGCGGTGAAAAATTTTAACCGAATTAAGATCGCACCTAATCGAATTACTCGGCAACTTATTAATCGACGGGTAATTTATAACTCTCCGTTTTCGACGGGGCCCGGTCGGGGTCACCCTAGCGGCAGAGAGCGCATTTCAAAAATAGCGCTCGCCCCTCCCGGCTTCATGGAATTGGCTCGCATTACCATTTAGATACAGCGGGCGAGGTCTCGAACACGGCTAATGCGAAATGGGAAAGGGGTTCGGCGCGAAAATTTGATTAATTACGGACATGACTGTATCCAGCATGGGCGTTACGTATCGGCCTATCTGATGTCGAGCAAGGATCGGAATACCGGGGACCGTGGTCCCTTCAAACTTACACGTTGCGAACATCAGTACAGACGAATTAGCAATCTATTGTGATGAACGTTCTTAATTAGATAGTTTCAGCTCTATAAGATGATCAGGGTATCACTTTTTTGCGACAATTTTCGCATTTATTTTTCTTCCTTCCGTACGGCTGAGAACTCCAACTAACATTTCAGCCCTCATGGTCCGCACTAACCCGCGCCAGCTTGTCCCCTATGTTTGAACTTCTGTAATTTTTCTGGAACCGGCATCATACAGCGGTTTTACCCAAACTTGTTCAATTTTTTGGAATTTTTGTAGAAACTTGAAACTTTTATGGTTTGTTGAGCTACATGTCTGCTATCGATCGTCAGGTTTATTTTTTCATCAGATTTGTTTCTGGAGGGGCGGGGGGTCACACTATGGTCGCAAAATTGTTGCGGATGGCGATACTTTACGTAATTTTTTACTAATTTTTTTTTTTGCATTCTTTGATCCAAAGTAAGTGGGCGGTACCTCAGTCGACGCCACCACCTTCGATCGCCCATTTTTGGACATGAGCCTTTTGTCAGGTTCTTCCACCTTTCCGTGTCCCCCGCTATAGTGGGCCAGGATGGACCAAAATTTTCCTTAATTTCATCACCCCATCTCTTGACTGGCCTCCCCTTTCCCCTTTTACCCTCATGTGGAACCCAGGTAGTCAGAATTTTTCTCCATTTTAACCCGGATTCCCGCATAATGTGTCCTGCATATTTGAGTTTGAGTTTTTTCACAACTACGCCAACACTTTTCATTTTTGTTTTTTCTTTTATACTTTGAATCCGAATGTGGTCTTTCTCTTTAATTTTTAGAATACTCCTCAACATAGTGTTTTGGGTAACCTGAATCTTTTGCGTTTGCTTTTTAGTTGTAGCCCGTGTCTGAGCTCCATATGTCAAGAATGGAAGAATTGTACTTTCAAGGACTCTAACCTTAGTGTTTAATTTCATATTACTTTTCAAATTTTTTTGTAATAACCAAAATGCTTTCCAGGCATTTGCCGTTCGAATTTTTAGTTCTTTTTCCGTTTTATTGTCGAAAGAGAGAGTTTGTCCTAAGTACTTATATTCTGGCACTATTTCGATAATTTTGTCATCAATTTTGATTTCTTCCAGGATTTTTATATTTGTCATAATTTTAGTTTTGGATTGATTTATAGTTAGACCCATTTTTTCACTCTCCCTCCTCAATCAAGTCTTCTGCCATCGCTATCAGTTCCTTACCACTTTTAGCAATGACGGCGATATCATCCGCAAACCTGAGATTATTTAAGTATTTGAAGATGAATAAATTTTGCCCTCTCATTTTGATTTTAATCGCCTTATTTTTCCAGTTGATCTTACGAAAAACTTGCTCTAGTACAGCATTGAAAATATTCGGTGAAAGTGGATCACCCTGTTTAACGCCTCTCTTCACTTGGAAAGGTTCTCCTTCTTTGTCTAATTTGATTTGAGCAAAAGAATTAGCATATAGGTTGTCTAGCATTTTGTTTACACTTTCTGGTATTCTCTGTACTGCTAAGGTTTCCCAGATTTTATCAAGAAATAGTAAGTCAAAAGCTTTGTTAAAATCAACTAACATTATGGCCGGATTCAGTTGAAATTCTCTCGTCTTTTCCAAAAGTTGACTGAGCGTTTGTATTTGATCGATCGTGCTGAAATTTTTCCTAAATCCCGCCTGCTCGTCTGCTTTCTGTTTATCTAAAATCGTGTAAATTCTATTTTTTATTATTTTTATAAATACTTTGCAAACATTAGATGACAGGCTTATTGGTCTATAGTTATTAATTTCAGCTCGATCTCTTTTTTTGTGGAGTAATATGATTTGCGAATGATACCACTGTTCAGGAGGAAGACCCGAGAAAAGGACACAGTTGAATATGCTTGCCATGGGACCAGCTAGAGTTTTGTTAAACGTTTTTAGTGTATCATTTTCTATTCCATCTGGCCCTAGGGCTCTGCCAGACTTGAGACTGCTATGTAGTTTTTCTACTTCTGTTTTACTAATTGGGTGGATGTTACCCTTGTTGGTCAAGAGTTCTTTCCAACTATCTGAGTTGCCAACATTTGGTCTTACGTCATTTTATATATTATATATACCGTATTTCTTCGCATATAGGCCGCACCTTTTTTCACGTTTTCAGAACCTCAAATCTGGGGTGCGGCCTATACGTGAAGGCGGCCTATATGCGAAGTAGTTTAGATTTTTTTCTTCTTTCTCTTCGCGGAGAAATGATTCTGACAAGAAGTGTTGCATATCGAACGCATTCGATGGGTCGGAAGATAATATCATGTTTAACGACGATGAAGAAGCAAGTAACCTCTCCTCTTCCGACGAATCCGACCAGCCCCAACACTGCCTCCAATTCTGAGTAAGTCAAGTACTACCCCTAGTATGATGACAATTCCAACACAATTTTTTGTAAATCTATCCCTGAATCAATAAATCATAACTTACTGTGTATCAATGTATTGTGTGCGGCCTATATTCGAGTGATAAAAAAATTTCTGAAACTCTGGTCTCAAAAATGGGGTGCGGCCTATATGCGAGGGGGCCTATATGCCAAGAAATACGGTATATATCACGATAAAAGTCTGTGGCTACCCTTACAATTTTTTCTTTATCACCTATAGGTCTCTTTACCGTCCTTGTTTCTGATTTTTGGTAAAATGCTCGTGCCTCTAGATAGAGCGATTTTTGTTTTACTTGTGGACCAAGTACTTTCAATTATTTCTTTCGCCATTTAATTTTCAAAATTAATTAAGTCTTTCCGAATATTTTTTTTGATTACTTTTTTAAGTTCAGTCAGTTCGATTCGCTCCCTGGCGAACAGTGTTACTTTATTTCGTATTTCTGTTCTTCTCTGGATCAACTTTTTGGTGCTCAGACTCAGCTTATCATTAGTTTTAATGGATTTTTTATCAACTCCTAACTCAACGAGAGTGGAGTGAATGGCTTTTGTCAAAAAGTTATATTTTTCTTGTACATTATCTGGGCTTGTTTCATCCCAGTTGAATTTTTTCAGTTTATGCTCTAATCTCAGATTGGCTTCTTCCCTTCTGTGTACTGGTATCCACAGACCTCCTTTGTTAGCAGTATTTGATACATTTTTTGACTTGTGGGGAGGGGGAGATCTTGAGGAATTTTGATGCGATTTTGTACCGGGCGGTGGTCTGAGGAGAAGTGGAACACTGGTACCACTGAGTCGTCAGATACAATACTAAAATTATTCGTCAAGAGATGGTCAATTTCGTTTTTTGTTCTGCCGTATGGTGATCTCCATGTCCCCCTCCCCTCCACCCCACCCTTGAAAAATGTGTTTGCTATTTTTAAATTGTGTTTCATTGCAAATTTACCCAGTTTATAGCCATTTTTGTTAGTCGAACCGACACCCTCAGGTCCTACGCAATTTCCCAGTTCTTGATCATGGCCAATCTTGGCATTGAGATCCCCCATTACTATAGTAAGTTTCTCCTTTTCAGCTATATCGCTATCTTCTAAGTTTTGATAAAACTTTTTAGTTTCTTCTTTAAGGGCCGAAAGAGTGGGCGCATAGACCTAAAATATTGACAATTTTGTTTTCTCATTTATTTTGATTTTTAAAACAGCAATTCGTTCTGATATACCTTTAAATTCTATTAAATGGTCCGTGAATTTTTTGGTAATATAAAATCCTACACCTCTATAGCCCGTAGTGGTGCCACAGTAGTAGAAAATATTTCCATTTTTTCTTTTTATAATTTTCTCGCCATTTCTTTTCACTTCCGCAGGTCCAGTTATGCCCAAATTTGTATCCCCAATGGCGTTTTCTAATTCAAGAAGCCTTTCTTCACTGGCTAGTCCCTGACACTTGAAATGTATCAATTCTAAGTTCATATAACTATTTTTCTTTTTGTGGAAATTTTTCTCCATGTTTTTCTTACTACCAATTCTTATTTCCCTTGATGGAGGATGTGGTTTAGAACCTGATAGAGAGAGTTCCCTACTTGCTCTTTTTTGTGGTCTGAAATTCTCATTTTTATTTTTATTTTTCCTTGAATTCTTTCTTTCCCTGTTTGCTATCACATTGAAGGTGGTGTCCACTACCGAAGGCCCTCCACTTACCTTTACACATTACGATGATCTAATCGACTGATTATTTCTATTGCCAATGGCGTTCTGCGAGTGATGTTGTTGTTGGTTCGCTACGAAGTTCAAATTCGTCCCTTTCTCGTTGATTTTCGCGTTTTTCTTAGCATTTAGGGTACTCTTGATGATTGGACTCAGTTCCGCCGCAGATATTTTTTGACCTCCTCTGGAGCTTTCTTCCTTCTCCTTATAGAAGTCTTTAATCGTCTGAACATCTTCCATACGCTCCAACTTCTGAATTCTGCATCCAGCCTTTCTTCCTTGGCAGAATACTTCCCCGCTTTTAGACCATATTTTAATCTGCGTACCGATCTCTTTGGCAGCCATTAAAATGCGCTGGTTCTCCGGCGTAAGATGGTCATTGCAGTATATCTTGGTAGCTTTACCGCCGCCAACTTTTTCTACTGTCAGTTTTAATTTCCCGGCCTGTGTAACCACCTCAATTTTTTTATGACTATTAACGAGCTTAATTACAAATGGTGGTGGTTGTTGGACATTCTTGCTTCGGAAACGATGGGCGACGTCTATGTCCCTTGAGTCCAGGTTCACTCCCACCAGTTCCCCTGCACTGACGGCCACTTCTAACGGATTCTCTCCTTCCTGATATGGTAAATCATGAACGACCACATTATTTCTACGAGAGTAGTTCTCTAATGCACTAACTTTGGCTTCAACTTTAGCCACCTTCGTTATCAAGATTTTTTGCTCTTTGTACACCTCTTTTGCAAACTTAAGCTTCTCGTTTAGCTTTACATCAAGTGTTTCGTTGAGTATTTTTCTCAGTGTTTCGACAGTAATGTATTCCGGTTTAGGCGTAGACGACATTTTCACGTACCTTTCTATTCGTGTGAGTACACTTACGCGTTTCTCACCAGGGCTGTTTCAGTGTGGACCGGTTCAAGAAGGAACACTTTTACGTCGCTGCGTTGACTTGTAAATCGGTTGGGCGGCGGGGATGAGAGAGAGAGAATATCCCACTTCACTGCGCTGCTAGGAGATACGAGACGTCAAATACGAGAGGCCAAAAATGAAAGATACAACCGCTACACTTTCATGCAGGAAATGGCACTCTTTGCGAAAAGACTTTTGCTCCGTTTTATCACGAATTGGGTTCAAATTAAAGCCGCGAGCAGCAGGATTTCACTCGTCAACGTTTAGCTTTGTAGATGCAAAAGCATTCAAAATATTCACAAAAGTTGACAGATAATAACCAGAAAACGTGTTTACACGACCGCTTCACAATCGGAACTCCATAATAATAATGATTGGGCTAGTACATTGTTTAGAGACATTTTGATAGTTTACCGTAAAGAAAAAACAAAGAAAAGTATAAAAAGTATGTCATGCTTTACTATCCCCCAATACCCCCTAGTTCCCATCGTACGCCCAGCCTTGGGTATAGACCCGTTTCCAGCACTCCCTGTGTCTGGCATCCCTCATCGAGGCTATCTCAGCTGTTTGGATAATTTCGTCCTCCCACCTTCTTTTTGGCCTCCCTACTTTCCTTTTTTTGTCCCTTGGATACCGTACGAGTACCCTTCCTTCTCACCTACCTTCCTCCCTCCTAGTCGCGTGTCCTTCGTAGTCAAATTTCAATTTGTTGGCTTTGAACCTACAGTCCACTATCCGTGTTTTACTTCTGACCGTTGGGTTTCGTACCCTGTCTTTCTTTTTCACTCCAATCATGGATCGCTCCATCCATATCTGTGTATTGGCCAGCCCTGCTTGGTGTCGGTCAGTGGGGGCTCAGGTTTGAGCACCGTATGTTAATACCGGTTGGACGTTGCTCTCAAAAATTTTTCTCTTCATTCACATATCGAACTTGCCTTTGAAGATCTTCTTTAGCCAACAGTATCTCGCCCACACTCCAGATTTCCTTCTTCTGAGTTCTTTTTCTAGCCTATCCGAAAATGATATTAACTGTCCTAGATATATGGCTTCCTCACTCTTATTAATTTCCGTTCCACCTATAACAATTTTCGTTTCTTCTGGACAGTTGGTCAGTAATACAGTTTTTTTGGTGTTGATTGCCAACGCTGCTTCAAAACCCGCTGTTCCAAGTTCTTCCTCAATCTGTTCGAGTTCTTCCCTATTCCGAACTATGAGGGCTACATCGTCCGCGAATCGCAGGTTATTAAGTTTTTTTTCCGTCCACCCCTATCCCCCTCTCTTCCCAGTTTAACTTACTAAATACATTCTCCAAAGAACAATTGAATACATTTTGGGATAGAGGGTCACCCTGTTTCACCCCCTTTTTAATTTTTAATTTTTCTCCCACTTTATCCAATTTTACTCTTCCTTCTGCAATTTCGTAGATTTTCATCAAAATTTTTATATATTTGGCCTGAATTCCTTGCTGGTTTAGAGCGTTTCAGAGGTAGTTGAGGTGTACCGAATATCAAACGCTTTTTGAAAGTCGATTAAAAGTATGAAAAGGGGTATATTGAATTCGTTGCATTTTTCGATCAGCTAGCTGATCACAAAGACCTGATCAATTGTGGATCTTCCTTTCCGGAAACCCGCCTGCTCCTGATTTTGGCAACTGTCTCGTTGATTATAAATTCTATTTTTCAAAACTTTTGCGAAAACCTTCGACACATTTGACGTGAGACTTCTGTAATTTCTTATATCTTTTCTGTCTCCTTTTTTGAATAGTAGAACTATTTCTGATAACCCCCATTGCTCCGGAACCGCGTTTCGAATTCTTGTTCTCTGTCATTCCCGTAGGCCCGTTTCACACAGCGCCATGTAAACGGATGTTTTTACACTTTTCACGTAATTTTTAAATGCAATTTGTGAAAAAACTAATGCAGATAGGAAGCTGCGATTTGTTTCATTCGAAAAAGCGTAATCTTTTCTATAAGAATTGTCGAGAAAGTGAAAAATGATTTCTTGATACCAGAGGCACATTTTATGATTCCAGGTCTCATATGATATGGGCATACGTTTTCAATGTCTCTGAATTTGTCTTCAGATATTGTATAATCTTGTGATGTTAGTGACAGTCGCGGCTTGTCGGTTGTATTCGTCGCATCTTATATGAAGACGATTCTAGATAATGAAGTGTTCACTGGCAAATCCATACGTAAATCCTGCAGCGGAGCAGCCTTAAAATTTCTCAGAATTTCTAAAAATTCGGAATGTAACTTCTATAAGATGAGGAAAAACTCCATGGGGCGATGAGGTCAAATTAAAAACAAAATGTTAAATAAGAGATAGCTTGCCTCATATAGAATCCTTGATCTTTTTCTAGTAGCGCCGGCATGGATACTTAAGGTATTGGAGATTTTAGGGTGTTATGTGGAATGTCTTATCCACCGTGTACACCAAAAATTATCGTAAAGAGGATTATGTCACAGTGAACTTCAATATTAAACTAATTCGCTTGGCACATTGGAAGGTCGAAGAAAAAGTTTCTAACGAATTTCCTGTGATATTTTGCCGCCAAGGTTAAGCGTATTTTCCCGAAACTGGCGTTGCGTTGTTTTCGCGGTCGTGCTCGTTCGCACGTCTGGGTCGATGCGGTGCACACAGACGAAAGTGGCGGTGGAAATCGTGCAAAAGTCTAAAATGTGCGAAAATACGCAGCAGACATCATCAGGCAAACGAGAACGAATGAAAAGAGCCCGGCATGGTTTCAGTTGTACCCGAAAATTCACTCACGCGCGCTTTAGGTTCGACCCATCGTCCGTTTACTAGGAAATATTTATTGCCGGCGGAGGGGGAAGAAGAAAAAAAAGGAAAAACTTTATACTGTAGGACCATTTTTAGTCATTACACGACTTCTTTATAAAGCTGTTTGTAGAAGATCACTTCCGACTACGCGTTGGCAGAAAGTGTCTGGTGGGTTGCGTTCGCAGAATACACGCTAGCCTGTATAGTTTCGGCTTTTTTGTTCCTCTATAGGTTCTCATCCCCCAGCTCTCTCATTCCAGTCGCATGTACTTTGCTTCCTTTTCCTCTTTCTTACGTATATATATATATTCTCAGCAATCTCACCCGGAATGTTGGCTGTGTATAGTTTTTTTTGTCTGGTGTACGTGTACGGGTGTGAGGAGAAAAGGCAGTCAGTAGAAGTTTCGCGCTGAAAAGAAAAATAAGCTGAGCTGGTGTACAAGTTTTTCGCACTAGCGGCGGAGAACGACGACTAATCGCCGTATTTTGCTATTTTCAAAGTTCACCGAGAGATACTAGTTTGTTTTTTATTCATACGAGACTTTTCTAGGTGTTTGCTTTTTCTTTCTCGTCGAGATTTTCTCGGATGTATAACATCCGGATGTAACGTAGCGAGCGGAGATTCTGCGTCGCCTACTAGCGATATTCTTAGAAAGAATAACAGTTGAAGAAGAGTTTAAAAAAAAAAAAAAAATAATAATAATAATAATAATAATTTCTGAGCTGTAAAGAAGGCATTTTACGTGCAGTACTGTGACAATAGGGCTTCAGGGGTAGATTGAACCTTGTTGAATCCAAAGATGACCCGTCGTTAAGCTGAATAGTGACGGGTGTTGTCAGAAAGCTATTGATGGAGACGTTCTGCTTTTCCGTTGAAATTGGGTCTTAGTTCCGCAGTAGGAAAAATGAGGTTCTTTCTTACTTATATGTTCCAAAATTTTCGCTGTTGTTAAATTTGGAATTTTTTCCATTGGTGAAATTGACCTCTTTTCCCCTAGAGAATAGGGTTTCTTCATTCTGTCGTGGGCAGTTAGTATCCTGTTTGGTCCGAAATTCGATAATTTGAATGACCATTTGGGAAACCATTAATGTTGATGAGTTCCAGATGCTTAAGCTGACTACCGATGTACTAAAATTTATGTTTAAGTGAAATGAAGTACGTGCGTATCCTTCTAAGTCACCTTCTTGGCTAGACGAATATTTAAAATTTTCGGGACGGGGTTGGTGGTACAACAAACCTATGTTCTATACCTACTCCAAAACGAAATGGATCGTGTAGCTATCTCTGTATGTACAACTATAACATATTTGACATCCACTTTAGCCTGGTTCCCGTTATGTCGACTGCATACCTGGAATCCGAAAAGTGACTGACGTGAACGTGACGCTTCAAAATCCAAGCCGATGGCAAAATAAACCGCCTAACCTGCAGACAACTACCTCGATACGGAAAGACATTCAGACTGGCAGACAGAAAGGTAGGCCGACAGAGGGACAAGCAGGTAAAAAGAGACAGTCAATCAGTCATTATTTGGGCAGGCAAGCAAAGAAGCACAGCAAACGGTAGTAATGGGTAGTTCACTTCATTTAAATGACTCAGTTCACTACTTCTTGGTCACTGAAATGAACTACTTCAGTGAAGTATACTCCAGTCGTTCATTCGTTCAGCAGATTTGAAGAAAATCAGGGGTGGACAGGAAATAATTTCAGGAGTGGGTTTCGAATGAAAAATGTTATAGACGAAAATAAAATAGCTCCAGGTCACTATGGGCAGATTTGGATATTTCAGGGGGGTCCGGACCCCCAAAATTCACCTGTATCAGCCACTGAAGGAAATAGAAGAATGGACGAATGAACGAAGGAAATGAATGAAGGAAACATGCGAAGAGAAAATAAACAGAGAAGCTTTATTAAGAACTATTTACTATATTAAGAACTGACAAGTATTCAATCTCGGAATTGTGAAATGTTCGCTGTTAGCACCTTTTTTGTAAAGACTTAAAGATTCATAACAAATCGCGACATGGAATATTTTTGCAGCCAAGTTAAGTTTTATTGTTCGCAAGTCATAATAAATTAATAACTTTCTCTTTCTTCGTTGAAAATTTTATCGTTCATTTTCATCATTATTTTGTCCTTACCATAAAATCACAACATGAAAATCTTTCGTTACTTGTTCATCCTTCATCGTGCTTACAATTCACTCTTCACAGAATCATTTATGAAGAAGGAAAGCGAACCTCAAACAAACACTTCTGACTCTTTAATTCGACTCGTTAATCATTATTGAGTCAAATAGTGAAAATGAACGACTGAAGTACTTCAGTTACAGATGAAGCAAAAGAACGAATCGTTCATGAAAAGTAGTAGTTCAAAAGAAGTACTATATGAATGAACGACATATCACTCTGCACAGTCAGACCTCCACAGAGACCGACAGACAAACCGACAGGCAGTCGGACGGACAAACCAACAGATGAGCGGCTGTGCCCTCTCTTAAGAAAGCAACTCCAGTAACGAAGCTGACGGACAACAAATTACGCCGACAGTCAGTCAGCTAGACTACTTAACCAACACACATTTTCTAATGTTAATAAAATTGCATATTCGATTTGCCGTAAATCGGTTGGGGAGAGGAGAATAATCTGAATTAATTTCCGAAAGTATGAGGATTAAATTTGAACTACATAGAAAGGAGGTTTTATCGTTTTCAAGCTCGCAAAATCCATTTTAAAGGTTATTTTCTCCCTAACCCTACCCTTTGAGCTACACTAGGTGGTTGAAATCTATTCTGCATGGCTAAGAGGATGTTTCAGCTTGCTGAATCCTTATTTGAGGTTATTTTTTTCCTAACCCCGACCCACTGAGCTCCATAAGGGAGCTGAAACGTGCCAATTTTAATCCTCGCCAAAATAACCGAATTGAAATTGAAATTAGAGTTCTTAAGTCACCGAATTCTCTTTTGACATTATTCTTCCTCTAACCCCACATCTCAAACTCCACAGGGGAGAGATTGAAATCTATAAATTTAATTTATAACGTATTGTAAATCATCATTTTTTTTTTGTTTAAATAAATTGCTGAATTCTTGTGCGACTTTTCTCCTAACCTCTATCCATTAAGAACTAGGGGAGATGAAATGTGTCACTTTTACTTTCAAGGTAATTAACTAAATTTTGATCCCACTTCTTCTTCTTCTTCTTTTTCTTCTTCTTCTTTTTTAATCGCAGAATCTATTTGAGGGATTATGGTCCTCTTGACTGCCACCTTCGAGCCTCATGATGTAGGTGAAACTTGAGAGTTCAGTTTCCAAATATATTTTACGAGTATATCGTCATGAGGGTTTGTCAGGTCGTTAAGCCCATGTATAAAGTTATTTTTTTCCTAACTCTCGCTCTTTGAACTCCACCGGAGGGTTAAGACCGATAATTCCGTTTCCAAAGTAATTACATCGCCAAGATCGCTGAATCCATGTTAAAGTTCATTTTTCTCTTCACCTCTACACCTGAAATACTATAGGGAGCTGAAGTGCTTATTGCACCCCCTGTGGCACTCAAAAGGTATGAGATAGAGGGAAAATTACCTCAAATATGGATTCAATAACGTGAGAACGCCCCACAAGTATATAAAATACGTCGGAAATTAATTTCCGGAATTAAACTCCTTCTATGAAGCTTGAAGAATAGAGATTAGGGTTAAAATAATTTCAAAAATGAAAAATGGCGATACCAAGTATGTTGGGGATTACGTTTTTAGATTTTTTTTTCTCCTGTGGGGCTCAGAAGTGGGGGTTAGGAGGAGTAATATTTCGAAACTGGTTTCAGCAATCTACAGAACTTCAATTTCAATGCAAATTCGGTTAATTATTACAAAATTAATAAAGGCACGAATTCTAACTTAAGAACAATTAACCGAATTTAGATTGAAATTTCGGTTTTTTAGGTTGCTGAATCAATTTTATCATGATTTTTCCCCTAACCACCCCCTTTCAAGTTCCGCATGAGGTTGAAATCTGGAAGTTCAATTTCCAACGTATTTTATATCACCGTAAGTAGTTTGTCAGATCAGTGAATCCATTTTTAAGGTTATTTTCCCCCTATCTTCTACCTTTTGAGCACCACCATCATCATCATCGACCTATGTAGCATAGACAGGACTGTCTGTAGCTGAATCTGTCGCCTGGGAACCACTTGCGGATGTATCGATCAGTTTCCTGTCCCTTAGGTGGTTTTCTTTTTTCCAATTCGTAGGCATTTTTTCCTGCTGCCCAGCGGGATTCTTGGTTCTGATCTTCTTGTTCCGAGGCTTGGATTCTGGTTCTTGAGATGCTTCGATTCGCTTCTTTGGGTATCCAGTCCAGAGAAGTATAGCCAGATGCAAGCGTTGCTTCCTGCGCCGACTGGCCGGCTGTTGGTTTTCTGTCGGGGTTTTCCTTCCCTTAGCCGAAGGGTCCAGTTTTAAGGCGCTGGATACTCGCCTGCTCACTTCAAATTGTTACAGTTTGCTCGGGACACTGAGTTTATAAGTGAGTTATCGGTGGTCTGCGAGATGAACCTGCAGTAATTGTTTAACTGGATTTAATGGAGTGTTGATTTCGGCATTCAACACACCTCCGTTTTACCACCGATGGTTGGGAGTCGGGAGTTCTACTTTAGCTTCAGTCATCAGCACCAAGCCTGCCGAAGGCTGAATTACCACCCCGCATGATGTGGACGCGTAGAACTCACTGGCTGCTACTTTCCGTATCGCTATTGGAGGGACTGACACCGTATGACAGTGATTGACTACTACCTAGAGAATTTGCTCTAGTGGTTGACAGCCTGTGCCCCGCCAGTTCTAAAATATGTCAAAACCATCTTACAATATCGACTGTTATTTTATGGATCTCGTATAATGGCACTTCGGGGGTTAGACCCGAAAGTAGGCCTCAAAATTGAGTTCTGTGATCTCGAAAACATGTAAATCAAATACCATTTCCAAAATACCACCATTATTTGGTTGATAATTGGCAGACAAAAAGTGTGGTGCATATAGAGCTGACGAGACAGTAAGAAATGGAAAGATTCCTCCCAGGCGTGGACTTTTTTGGGGGCATCATTTTCTTCGTCGTGGTTTTTTCCCACATTACCTGATCCTTTTTTAGATCTCTGAGCGCAAAATGGTAATTTCTGTGAAGGGCACAGAAACTTGTTCTCCTCACAGAATAATAATAGTTACTTACCGCCTTTATTCGGAGCCCGTCACATCATTATCCTCATTAATCTTCGGAGCAGTAAAATTTTCCTACTGTTTAATGTAATATGGAGGTATAGGTACAATACTTCTTCTTCTTCATTGCGCCGTCTCCGATCGAAGTTTGGCGATTATCAAAGCAATCTTGACTTTGCAAGCGGCACTGCGGAACAGTTTCTTGGCGTCCATTTTGTACCATCTCCTGAGGTTAGCCTGCCATGACAGTTTTCTTCTCCCAACGCTGCATTTGCCCTGTATCTTTCCGTTCAGGATATTCTGAAAAACAGCATATTTCTGGTTGCGAAGGGCATGACCATATATTCGAGCTTTCCCTTTTGTATTGTCATACTATCTCCCTCTCTTTTGCCATGCGTTGTAATACCTTTTCATTTGAGACCCGATCACACCATGATACCATAAACATACGTCGGTAGATAAATATCTCAAAGGCATTTATCTTCTTTTCCATTTTCCGAGTTGAAGTCCAACTCTCCATACCGTACAGTAGCACAGACATGACGTAGCATCTGATCAGTTTCATTCTCAAGTTCAGCGTCAAGTCATGTCGTGAAATAAGGGGTTTCATCTTCACCAGGGCCGCCTTTGCTTTTTCGATTCTCGTCCTTATTTCTATCGACTGATCTGTTTCCTCGTGAAACCATCTCTTTTCATTTGTTCTCACCCGAGCACTGAAACCGCCCCTACGAGCATTACCTCAGGGACATCGGGGAGCCTCTTAGGGCTGCCTTAGCCCTCTTCTCTTCTTGCCGGGAATCATCCTTGGTCAACTGCGCTATCTTCCTGTCGAATACCCGTATCACTAGCCCCGTGGTTTATGACGGTGAATTCAACGAGCACCGGCAGGTAGCGCCGTACCCATTTACAGCTTTCAGATACTGGCGACCGATTACACACTTCTAGGAAGCCTCTGCTGTAAATGGTTGTGACTTTGTGTACGTTATCAGAATGCGGTGTTAGGATTTGTGACGAGTTTTTTCTAGCATTACTGATAACAATGTCGGCGTTGGGAACCGACCCGGTACCTTCGGGTCAGGAAGCTGAGTTTTTGCCGGTATGCCACAGAGCCACCTGCGCCACAGTATTAGTATTTTTCTGCTCTCTGCATTTCGACATTGTCTATGAACATCTTCTGATTGGCTATTATAGCGGCTCAGCAGAGTTGGGCGTCATTCGAATAAGACGTTATTCGAATAATAATCATGAATAATCATCATTCGTTATTCATTATTCATAAACACGTAAAATTATTCATCAATCATTATTCAGTAAAATGAAGATGTGAATAATATTCGTCAATCATCGTTGTTCGTTATTCATTGCGGACGCAATAACAAAACAGAAAATTTAACAAGGATCAGTGGCGTAGCCAGGATTTTCCAAAGGGCGCCGGGGGGCAAAATAAGATTTTCAAGGGAGAAAAAGTCGAAAATTGAAGTATTTTTTTAAAAATCACCAATATTAAAGGACTATGTAAAACGATTGGGAGGGAGGGGGGATTTCTTTGTGTGTGTGGGGGGGGGGTATTTTTGGGAGGGGGCATTTTTTCTTGGGGATATTTTTGGGTGGGGTGGTAAAAAATTTTGTTGGGAGGGTGTAAAAAATATATTTTTGTTTTATTTTGGAGGATGGTAAAAATATTTTTTGTTGGGAGGTAGATGTAAAAATATTTTTTGTTGTTTTGTTGGAAGGGGGGGGTAAAATATATATATATTTTGGAGAAAAAACCTTGTGGGTAAAAAATTTTTTTCTGAGGGGGGAATATTTTTTTCTATCTGATCTTAGTGGGGTATTCAGAAAGTAAATTAAGTTTTTCCGATTTTTCGGAGGGGGGGGGCAAATGACTGCGCCAGGGGAGGACAACTCCCCCTGGCCCCATTGTGTTACTGAATACTGATTACTGAATAATGAATCACTATTCGTTATTCATACTTGCAACTAACGAATAAAATATTTTCGTTATTCGTTATTCATGCGCTTATGAATAACGAATAAATTATTCATTATTCATGAATAACGAATAAAGGTTGCGTTATTCATCATTGATTATTCGAATATTATTCTGCCCAACTCTGCGGCTCAGTGGCGGATTTATCACTCGAGCCACAGAAAACTGCCCCCCCCCCCTTGCTAACCAGGCTGACCAGATATTTTTTGGGAAAAAAGAAGAGCAAAAATTTCTTCTCTTACTTTTTTTAAATACTTTCTTTCTACGAAGTGGCAAGCATACCTATGTTATGTTTGCTTTTTGCTTCATTTGCTCGTAAAAGAGTCTTCTCCTTATAGTATTAACGTTAAATTGCCAAAAGATAAAATATACCTGATTAAAAAAAGTATAAATCATTTTTCATAAAAAGGGAGAGTAATCTTTTTTGTGAGGCAAAAAGAGTATAAATACTCTAGAAAAGAGTATACCTGGGTACTCTCATACGTTCGCACTCCCATGCTCCATGTACCTACTTCCTTATTACGCTTTACCAGTTAGACAGTTATCCAGTTATCCATAATTCAATGAAAAAAATATTTCAACAACTATGTACATATTCCCGGAGAGAAATTTTGCAGGTGATTTTTACTGTGAAAATAGTAAAAGTGTTTGGCTCAGCAGCAACAAATGGGAAAAATCACTAAATAATTTGTAAATTTTACCACGCACGATTCCGCTCCCCCCCCCCCCGAAAAAAATTGTCGCCCTAGGCGGCCGCCTACTCCGCCTACTGCAAAACCCGCCACTGTAGCGGCTTCTCTCTTTCTCTTGTGAATGACCATCCATTCTGTTTTTGACGCATTCATTCCTAGTCCGTATTCGTGGCTGACGGACAGATGATATTCTCAAAAATCCGTACTTCCCAAATTTTTTCCACCATTGCGCACGGATTTGTACAGATTTTTCCCCCTGCGTACCGATTTTTCCTTTTTTCACAAGTTGGGTACTGTGTGACTGTCAGGCTGTATTGAGTGGCTAGATCTGTAGCTACACCTTGCGTTTGGTGGCTCACTGTGCTAAGCCTTTATTTCTATTTGCAAAAAATCTGCCACATTCAATAAAGAGGAGAAATGATGAAGAAAAAAAAAAACAAGACTTACAAATGATCATCAAATTGGAACATTGAGGATCCAATGGAAAGGGAAATGATTGATGAGCAGTTAAAGCATTAATTTTATTTTATTTTCACAGACATTGGCCGTTCTTTTTTATTTTTGTACTAAGGTATCATATTCTGGGCTTCGAATTTCTGTTTAACCTACGTGTTGTACTCATTCTGAACTTTTAGGAATTTTTTCAAACTTATATTTTCCCCCTTTTTTTGTTCTACTTATTTCTCGTTTATTTTTAAGTCAAATCTCTATGGATTCTTGGCATCAATGAAGTGTAATGAAATACTCATCATTTTATTTAAATATCATTACAATTTCAACAGGGTGCTGACCAAGTTTCTACAGAAAAAAATAAATAAATTAGTTGATTTTAGTAAAGTTGGTGAGCCCCCAGTTTTGATCATTAATAATAAATCAGGCACGAGGATTGCCAGCCGCAATGTAGGCTTGAGTAAGGTTTAATCTTGCCTCAAGTTGACATTTCAAAAGAAATCACTTGGTAGTCTAGTTGGACTGTTGTAAAGTATTGACAAGGGCGGTTGATGCTGTATGAAGTCAAGCAGCTTGATGCACAGATTAGGACTGGTCTCATTACTATCGGATTCCAGAAAAATGATTGACAAGGCTTGAAGATACCATACAGAGCTTGTTTTGGGGAAGTTGCTCGGCAACCTAGAATGTTATTATTAAGTTATACACATAAATTCTTGAAATGTTGTGTCGTTGTATTTTGTCAGGAATAACAATAATAATAATGGATCTAATGATAAGAAAGAAAGAAGATTTTAAAAATGAGGATTATATGATACATGGAAAAATTGGAACTTTAACAAAAGAAGATTCAATACATGAAAGTCCATAAAACAGAAAAATCAAGTAAGTAATATAATATCTAATAGGAAAAACAAAAACTCAAAAAATCTACGAATACATATCTGATTTCATAAAAGGAAGCATAGGAGTATAATCTACTTTTCAGACAGATGACTATTCTTTTAACAAATTTTTGGAGTATAGGAGACCATTTAAACTTTCCTCACTCAATCGATTTCTTATTTTATTTTTTAACAAATTTACCTGACTAAAAATCCGTTCGCAGTTGGCGCTCGAATGAGGTAATAATAAGATTGATCGTACAATATTCAAGATGATAGGAAATTCGAGGGATCCATATCCATGTACACATTGCTCCACTTTTTTCCTCGTTCGTATTGTTCATATTATTATTATTGCGTATCTCGTTCACTTGGCGCTCACGTCACAGTCATCTAATATAGTCTTATAACAATGCTTTGGCTCATTTGGAACTTCTATTTTGTCGAGAGGAAGAAGGTGATGGCAATTTTTGGAATTGTGTGCATCAAAAGTAGTTAAGTGTTGAAAGAAGTAAAATTCATCAGTCTCGAGCTTTCTTGAAAGGACTTCTAAGCAAAAATTCGTACAAAAATCTAAACGTCTGGCACCACTGCTCTGTTAATCATATTCTGCAGACCTGCTGCACTCCGCATACCGTATGTTCGACACTCTTGTTTCTCCAATTTGGATGCCGTCCTCCTCTGTTAGAGCTTCTTTAAAGATGGCTTCTGAGTATGCGTTAAATCCAGCACCAAATCGTGATTTCCGGAGGAGGGCACGAAGAAAGTCATACATTTTTTTTTGTTTTTCTTCTGGACCCGGGTTTTCTCTCCACGGCCCTGGGTGCATAGCGTCAAGCAAAGAGCAGCCAGCATTATCCAAGTAAAGAGATCGATGGTGTTTGGGCTGCGAAAATCTGCCTCATTTGACACTGTGCGTGAAACCGGAGGCACGCCACCTCCGCAACTTTTCCGCCATCAGGAAGGATATCAAGTTTTTCTAACTGCGAAGTACTCATCTGCTTGTAATATTTTTTCGGCAATCAAATGTAAAAAAGAAACAGTCCTCGCCTTCCCGGCAACCTAAACTCTGATTTTGATCTCATCTCTCTTCCAGTCGCGAATTCTGCGGGGCCTGAAGACGATGCTGTATATAGCTTTGAACTGTCGTAAAATCCGAGCAGCTTTAATGTTTGTTTGAAACATTCTCCATTTGGGGCCGCATTAGTTTTGGTCTGTGTCCTAAGCGCCAGTTCTCGCCCTATATTCTTCAAATCGTGGACCGAGATTAGCCTGACGTCGGGGTAGCGGAGGTCAAACAGTACTCTATAACGGTTTTGAATTTCGACTTCGCAGCGGACGTGGCGCGGTAATCCGGACCGGGGAGCCCGTATTTGAGTCGAGGATTTTCTAAGAATATAAACGCGCCGTTTACTTTCGGCTTCTCATATAGTTTTATATTTATACCAAGTACACTAGAACGAGCAGCAGCGTTCTTATTAGAGAGGCCGCGCTAATCGCGTAATAAAGAACGAAGGCTGTACTGCTGGAGCGAGAGAGTGCACGCGATCTAGAGCGGCAGCAAGTGAGAAAGACGGAGTGACTTAGACGGAGAGGGTGGACTATACGGTGTACGTGTTTTCGTGAGGCCAGGTTACGACTATATTTTAGATGGAAATCACTCGCGTGGAATGGAAAGATATTGCAGAAAATGCAGCAAAAGTTTTCCCATTAACATTTCCACGTTGCCGAATTCCGAGGCGTTTGTTTTAAAGTAATATTATGTATAATACATCCCCACCCTCCCGCTTTCCGGTGCTAATTAAACTACGTCCCGGTAGCCATTATCTGAACCACTTGTATCTTTCTTCCGTTTAAACGGACTCCGGGCCTTTTTAATGTCCTATGAGTACCGCTTACGAAGACGACGGCGGCGGCGCCCAAGAAACGCACGCTGCTGCACCCACCACGTCATACAACGCTACCCCCAACCCCCGCGACACCCCTCCCGTCCGGCCTTTCTTCTGTTCTCGACAACGTGTAAAATGAATTAAAGTATAAACGAAACTTTTTAAACGAGAATTTATGACGCGTCGTTTTTGCGAACCGCCGCGAAGATTAAAGAGCCGACTTTTGTAACACGGGGCCTGATGGCCGGGGCGCGTACGTGCTGTAACAAATTAACGTTACTTAATTGGTCCGCTGTTTGCCATCATCGATAATTAATTTTCGACGTTTCGAGTTTGTCGAAGCAGCGATTGAAAGTTGATGGGCGGTGGACTGACGAGACGGGACGTGACGGGAGATGCTATTTCCAGCTGAAAAATATCGTTCTCGATGATGTCTAATTATCGTACAATGACGGCCGCGACGATCGGTGTCGGACAACCGACGGAACGTTTTCCATTTTTGGAACGAAAGAGAGAGAGAGAGAGAGAGAGAGAGATTGCTCTGTGGCCATGGGCGTCGTTGGGGGGTGATAGACGGGTAATTTCTCCCCCTCCAAGAAAAATTGCGGGGGTAGAAATATTCGAAATTCCCCCCTCCCAAATTCAAAGTCCAATAATTATATTTATAGGCACTTGCAGTTATAAAAAATCTTGAGACGAATTAGTGCCATGTGATAGTGCAATTAATAGTACCGTACCATATACTCAACTTGCAATACACATACACAGAGTGTCTAGCAAAATCGAAATCTGAAAATAAATGACCTTTACCCCCTCTCCTATTTGCTATGAATGCGCTAAAATAATAAACTAAAGCTATGTATACTTCTTCGTCTATAATACTGCATTTTTAGGGGGGGGGAACCTAATTTTATTACATAAGGTGGATGAGCCCGATGAGGCCCGGATCCACAATATAAGGAGCAATGTACCAATCTTGAATCTATGCTTTAGACTGCATTAAAACGTATAGCAAAGTTGTTCCTTCATGATATGGCAACACTGTCCAATTCTTTTTATCAAGATATTAGTCCACTGGTGCGAGATACGCCGGTTGATGATTTTCCAATAACGTGAAAGGTGTTCCGATGTTTTTTGTGTAACTTGGAGGATTTACGAGTATTATGTTAGTCAAAGGGAATTTATCCAGAAATCAAACATTGGATGGTTGTTGTAGTGGTAGTTGGTTAACGATCGACACCTGAAAAGTGAAATTTGAGCAAATTGGAACCGAGGTATGCGATACTCGCGAAAAATAGTATTATGTAATCTAATAAGGCCCAGCCTGGTAAGATCAATTGATTATCATTTCGGGTATAACTTACTCATAAATTTCTATTTGAACCATGCTTAACTTCTTATTTACCGAATTTCAGGTCAGGCTTATTAGGTTGGATTAGGTATAAATTGTTTTTCGTAATTTTTACTCGGACTTGCTTGTTTTTAATTTGGAATTATTTGCCCGTTGTAACTGTTTGCCAGTTTTATTTCGCTGGTCTATTTGAGACATTCATCAACAGACAGCAGTTGGTTCAGTTTCAAGTTTTTTCCCAAAGTTGATCTGTTTGCAGAAAAATATTTTCATTCCCTCCCTCTTTAGCCCAATTTACAGGTATTTACAATTCAAGCTTTTTACTTGATAAGATAGTCAAGCTTGGTGCTAGAATTCTTTTGTGGGGATAAATTTCATAGTGTTGACCTGAATTTGCGCGCCCTGTTTTCTCAATTTTTCAGAAAATTCTTACGAAACATTTTATAGGGCATTTCATCGGCGGGTTTGTTACATGATTCCTTATCTCAATGTAGAATTATCATCAATGAGGTATGTGACTTGACACAAGAAAAGGGCCTTAGTGTCTGATTACCATTGGGGCCCTTTTCTTGTAACACCTCATACAGCTCCTTGGTGATAATTCTACAGCGAGATAAGAAATCATGTAAACAAACCCGACGATGAAAAGCCCTATTTTAGATAATCAAGAGGGGAACCTTAGGACTGGCTGAGAAAGTCCTTTTCAATTCATTTTTGGAACGACCCGGGTGAAATTTGCCAGTTTTTCTCCCGGGCCTGTACGTCGACCATGCTTGAAACGATGAATATAGAGTGCTACGTGAGAGACGACTTGTAAATTTATGACAATAATGGACAATGAAAGACTAAAAATGGGACTTCACAAAATTTAGCGAGACTTTTCAGTATAAATTGAAATCGTTTTCATTAAATACATTCATATGTATATTATAATCATAAATTTATGTAATAAGGTTTGCTAACTAAGTGATATTATTTTTATAAAAATGTGTTATGGATATGTAGGCGTTCACCCTCCACGTCATTCAGTGGTCAGTTCTCCGAGGGATCTTTGTAGTGAGAGGCTTAAGCTTACTTATTTAATCAAATTGAAAATACTGAACAAACCGACAAAACAGAGGTTTTCTCTCCCACCCGTGATCGATGGAAACATTCAGCCAATATGAACACAAACTTCGTTTAGTTTGCGACTGAACAGGTTTCTCGAATTGAAAATACCCTGCCAGGAAAAAGTTAAGGATACCTGTTTGGTTCAACTTCGAGGGCCATACACTTCAACCTCAAATAGTTGGGCGCAGTTCTAATTTTGGTGGTTCGTTACCAGAAGTTTTTACCGAATTTTGAGTATTTTTTTAATTTGTTCATTTCCGTAGGATCTCTGACGTCAAATAACTGGATTGGTATTACTCCACTGTTTCTTTTTCGATTCTCGCTCCTTCACGAAAAATTGGTGTACTTAGCTGTAAGAACTCGTTACTCAAAATTTAAGCGAAAAAATATTTTGAGGGGTCTCACATACGCGGTGAACTTTAACATAGGATTTCTCTTAAGAAGGAGTGCAATACAGCTTTTGTTTCGCTGTTAAAAATCGAAGAGGAATGAAGAAATTAGTTGTACTTAAAATCTGTTCTCTGCAATGTCATATTTTGCCCCAGTATATAATTTTTCGAAAAAATTAGATTTGGGGGATATCGGAGGGGGGGGGGGGTGAAAGATACGACTGTGAAGGTATATTAACACAATTGTGGATTCCAAGGAACAAGAACTGATCAAGTGCATGCACACGTAATGACTATTTTTCGTGGTTTACGGGATCGCGGAATTAATTTTTGAGGTCATTTTGGGTGTACCTTCTACAAGAGCTGTAACGGTGTTATGATCTAGATATTGAGGTTAGTAGCTTCAAAAAAGTCGATTACATGCAGTGCCGAATTAAGATTTCCGTAGGCCCCAGACAATTTGTTGCTTCAATTTTTTTGTTGTTGAAAGGTTTACATGTCACGCGGTCAGATTCCAGTAAGTAATTTAAAAACTAGGCAATTGCCTACTCTGTCTAATGGATGAATCGGCACTGATTACATGGTTTCTTGCAATGATGAGTTCAGTTTTGAGTTTATTTGAGCTCTAACTATTACCTACATAAGATCCATGGTATCAATAATAGACACATTATTTCTTAGGCCGTTGAGTTCATTTCTGAAGTTTTTTGCGCTATAACTCCTGCCTGTGGAAGTTCACAACATTTTTCTGGAACATTTTTATTGGCAGTCGAGTTTAAGTTTGAGAGCCATAATTTCAAAAGGAGGACAGAATCATTTCTCTCTCTCTCTCTCTTCTTTTTTCTTTCTTTCTTTCTCTTTCTCCCCCACCCTCCCCTCTGGGTTTGTTCAAATAGCCAAAAAAATTGAACCACGAAGAACGAACAGTGTGACCAAATGTCTGATAACTGACAGGGTGATCAAATCTTACGATTTCTGATGAGGTACGCATTTTCATCCTAATCCTGCCATGCTACACTTTGAATATCAGCCAAAATTCCACTCGAGTTTGCGAATAAATTCCCGAATTTATCTTAAAGTTGTGTCGAAGATGCTGTGAGGGGAACATACAGTTTACGCGAAATCGTACGTCGCCTGTTTTTTTTTTTGGCCTTTTTTACGCGGCTCCTATCGTCCTATCTCTTCACCGATTTGCAATTCGAAGAGGCGACGACGATCTGCAGCCACGTCTTTTGAATTTACGGTTCCCAACCCGTGCCGTCTTGTCGGTAAATTTTTGCGCTCACCTATCGGCGGCTGTTTAGAAACGCGCGGTTTTTCTGTCGAGTGTTAGCGACAACCGTGTGCGGTAAAAAGAAGGAGCAATAAAATTGACGACGACGAGAATAACAGCAATGGTTTTTATTTCTTATCTGGTGACATTGAATTTGGCAAATGTGAACGCCGGGCGCTTGCTGCCGGCGCCGATGTCGCTGTACACACGTGCCCTTCTCTTAAATCAAATTTTTTGGATGACAACGCTCCGGCGTATTGTCTTGCCGATCTCTCTTTATGTACAATGTACCTATTATAGAATTTATATCAAGGGCGCCGTATACCGAGGATAAAAGCACTTATTATAGCTTCGTTTTCACTTTTTTTTTTTTTTGACTCGCTAAATTGTGTCTTTTGTACTCGTGTTGGAGACTGATACCCCAGTACTCCAGTTAATGTACTCACCTCAGGCCCTCAGAGGCGCTACGTGTACAAAGAACACAGTTTTGTTATTTATTTATTATACTCGTACATCTTGGTTAAGTAGGAGAGCCATCTAACCTGCCCAACGTTGAGCATAGGTTTCCGTCACTTTGGCGCATGCTTTTCTGTTTTGGGCTGTACTGGTCCACCGTGGGCCCACCATTCTTACAATTTCATCTATCCGGCGTACTGCTGGTCTTCGTCCTTTCCTTTTCCTGTCATAAGGGGTCCATTCTGTTGCACTTATACTCCATTTATTTCTGTTTCCTTTTACCATGTGCCCTGTGTATCCGAATTTTAGTTTTTTAATCCGATATCCAAAATTCTCTACATTAGTGAGCGCGCGCTGATTGTTTTGTTTTTAAATTCTTCTTTTAATTTTAATCCCATTATACTTCGCAACATGGCTGATTGCACCTTTCCTAATTTATCGACGAGTCTTTTTGTTAGAAGCGATGTTTGGGCCCCGTTTGACAGTATTGGAAGAACACAGGTTTTGAGTATAATGCGTTTTTGTCTTGATATGGGCTTTACCTTTTAGTATTGTTTTGAGTGCCCCGAAAGCCTTCCAAGCGTTTGCTGTTCTTACCTCTATTTCTGTTTTGATTCGATTTTCAAAAGATATAATTTGACCCAAATATTTGTATTATTTCACAATTTCAATTCCCAAATTTTCTATTGTAATTTTATCCAAAGAATACAGAGGAAGATCAAGTATGAAGGCAAACCCGGGAGTTGTACAGCAGCGTAAGCGCTGATTGAGCTACCGCGACACTGAGAATGCTGACCGACGCCGAGAATGGGCGACTTTTGTCGAATATTTTACTCGTTCCTGTTATGCGCAGTGTTTTTAGATAATACAGTAGTCTGTGGATTATCCGACCTTCGATTATCCGACTTTCGGGTTATCCGACTCAAATTCATCCGACCTTACTTGCTGGATTATCCGACCCATCGGGCCAAAATTATCCGACATCTACAATTTTGTCGATCGCTCATACCTGCATATAATTAAATGAATGATCGGCACTCCGTTGCTGATAAATACGCGCGTATGTTCACTATACAAACCTATCAGCCCCGTAGCCATGGGGGGAAAGCTGGGGCTGAGCCCCCTCTAAAGGTATCTTGAGCCCCCCTAGGCGAAGATACCACTACTTAAAAAATCATCATTGCACTGAACGAGAAAGAAAGAAGGGATGAAGAGAATTAATATCACAGAAACCTTTTAAAATTTAGAACAAAAATTTGGGTAACTAATTTGGGGGTCTTAGATTGGGAATGGGATTTTTATGTTATGGCCCTAGTACACTCTCGCCAAGTTACCCGAGCCCGTCTAGACAACGAGAGGCGAGAACCCCGAGAACCGAGCAGCCCGTACCCTCGCGATTTCTTCGAAGCTGCTTTAGTCGTCCATTCGGGTTTCGTTTTCCTTTGACACTCGTCATAAAAACCGACAACAGTGGCGTAGCCAGGCTAGCGAGTTCGTTCTTAATAATACAGTTTCTTCCTCGCGATTCTCCTATTATATCCTGCTCTGTCTATGACCTTTCGTATTGTTTCAGGACTAACTTTCTTTTTCGTCTCTTTAAAATATTCAACCGTCAGTTTAGAAGCACTTAATTTGGGCTGCAGTGACAGAGTGACTCACAAAATGATCCGGATATTTCTTTTTTTGTGGTTTTTTCGCAATATTCAAAGTGGAAATGGGCGGAAAAAATTTGAGAAAATTGTATACGTGTTAGGAGACATTATAGAGAGTCTTGAGACATCAATTTTTTGAGATAAGAACCGATAATGAAGCGCAGAAAAAAGAAAAACCCGAAATATATGTATTTCATTCATTGTGTGTGTGTGTGTGAGGTGGCGCTATATGCGCCGAGTGCTCAGACTTTGCAGTCCATTGCACCATTTCTCAAGTTGCTGTTAAGGATCAGCTCAGTAGCTTCACATTACAGTCAAGGTGAGAATTTTACTGAGCTCTATCCCTTTGACTTTACTGGGTGCTGGATACACTAGTCCCAATATTTCGTATCTTGTCCCGGCTACTGATGGGCATTGACATGTGATATGGATCGAGGTTTCTTCCTCTTTTCCACAGTACCTACAGGAGCCGCTTTTCACCACTCCTATTTTATACCGCATGTGTTTTGTGGCCCCATGACCAGTTAGTAGTCCGGCCATGAGCCTTGCATGTTTCCTGTGAAGCCTTAAGATGAATTTGGCATACTTACTGGGGGCGTCCCCTATAAGTGTTTTGCTGACTTTCATGCCACTAGCCAACCGCCAGTGCATTTCCGTCTGCTTACTTATCCAAGTTTTAACTTTGGATTTTATGATGCTGTATGCTACAGGAATACACGTTCCGGGTGTTGCCAGTTCCTTTTTTAAGCCTGCTCCTTCGCTAGCTTGCCAGCGATCATGCTCTTTTTTATGTCGCAGTGTCCCGGTGTTCATAGTATAGTGACACGGTTCTCCTGAGCAAGGGTGTATAATTTGTTAACACACTCCGCCACCACCATGAATGTAGTTTGGTGTGACAATAGTGCCTTAATAGCCGATTAACTGTTTGTACAGATATAGGTAGATCTGTTTATTAACAAGGCCCTTCTGCTGGCTTCTATCAGTAGCCACCGTGATCGCCATTACCTTTACTTAGAGGATAGTGACGCCCTCGCCCAGTGCCACTGAACAGTTGTCAGCGGCTTTCGCATTCGTGATTCCGATTCCTACACGTTGATCATTCCTAGAGGTATCTGCAAACCACACATTCTCCTCTTTTCCTAGAATGCTTGGCTACCTCTTTTCCGAAGCCTCCCGTAGGAGCATTAGCGCACGGTACGGCTTGTTAAAGAAGTGTTCCATCGCGGTTCTGTCCTTTGGCATGCCAAAGCATTTTTCCATCGTCTCCGCCATCTCCCATATCTTTTCGTGGCTTGTTGTTTTTGGACCCAAAGGTTTGGTTGACCCAGACGATAAACCCCCATTATCGCAGCTGCCTCTATAGCAGTGTGAAGTGGTGGCGAGTTTAGACGCCTTTCCAGTGCCTTAGTCGGCACCGTACTCATTGCCCCCGTTTTCATCACGCACGCGAGCCTTTGCAGGTGGTCTAGTTTCGCTCTGACTTTGTCAAGGTGGACCCGGTTCCACCACCCAATGGTCGCATTGGTGATTTTGGGCCGTATTACACCGGTATATCAGTGCATCATTTTGGGAGAGAGTCCCCAGGTCCTGCCGACAAAGGTGCGGCAAGCCCAAAGAGCCTCGATCCCTTTCCTTAGTTTATCTGAGACGTGATCCCTTCCAGGAGAGTTTTTCATCAAGAGAAATGTATAGATAGTACAATTAATATTCGGACACCGTGCATTTGTTTTTTTATAAGGAATTCCGACTTGATCTTATATTTTATTTAACAGAAATCGCGAAAACATTCCTTTAATTATCGTAAGTTGATTTCTGTAAACTAGAAGTATTACAGAATATGAGATTTCACGTACAGTTTTGAAAATTTTCTCCGCCCATTTTCTCTTTTAATATTACGAAAAAGTCACGAAGAAAAAATAATGTCCGGATATTTTTGTGGGTCACTGTAGCTGAAATGTTTCCGTACAATGATTTTTCTGTGATCACGCCCGTGCGATGTGCTCATTCAGTTTGTCTGTTAAAATGTTGGATGAATCTGGTGACTGTGCAGTTTTTAATTCTGAATAAATTTGCGAGTTCCGTATACAACATTTTGAGTGCTGAGAAATTACCAGCTGTCTCATCTTCGAAGATGTTTGCTTCCAGAGTTTCAAAATTCGTTTCACAGAAGTTCAAAACAGAGTTGGGCAAAATAATAGTCGACTAATAAATAATGAATAACGCAACCGGTATTCGTTATTCATGAATAATGAATAATTTATTCGTTATTCATAAGCGCATGAATACCGAATAACGAATAATTTATTCGTTAGTTGTAAGTATGAATAACAAGTAGTCATTCATTTTTCAGTAATCAGTATTCAATAACATCTATCACGCGAATAATGAAATCAGACAAGTAGCTAAAGTGGGACCAGGGGGCGTTGCACTCCCCTGGCGCAGTCATTTGCCCCCCTCCGAGAAAATCTGAAAAACTTTATTTACTTTCTAATTACCCCAGTAAGATTAGGGAGAAAAAATATCCCCAACAAAAATATTATTACCCCCCCCCAAAAGAAATTACCAAAAAATATAGTTTTTAGACCCTCCCAACAGAAAAATATTTTTACCCCCTCCCAAAAAAATCCCAAAAATATATTCTTTATACCCCACCCCCTCCCCCCTCAAAAATATTCGTACCCCAAAAAATACCCCGAAAATACCCCCTCCACAACATTTTTTAACCCAGTCTCCTCCCAAAAAATATTTCTATCAATGAAAATAAGAAAATACCCACTCCCCCAGCCCAAAAAAATTCCCCCTCCAAAAATACCCCTCCCGAAAATATTTTAACCCTCCCCCACCCCACACACAAATCCCCCCTCCCAATACTGTTACATAGTCCTCTAATATTGGCGATTTTAAAAAAATACTTCAATTTTCGACAGAAAATCTTATTCTGCCCCTAGGCCCTCTTTGGAAAACTCCTGGCTACGCCACTGATCCTCCTTAAATTTTTTGTTTTGTTACTACGTCCGCAATGAACATCTAACGAACAGTGATGTCCCCATGAATTTTTTTGAGGGGGGCTCTAAATTATGAATAATTTCCCTCATTAAAAAAAACATCTCAGTCAAAGGTCATATTCGCTTCAAAATAGGTCATCGTTTATAAATTCGCAATAAAACCGCAATCAATTTATAAAAAGTACAAAAAATTTATTTTCAACAAAATGGATTAAAATTTAAAATAATTACAGACGTTACAGTGGGTACAAAGGTTTATTTAGTAAATACATTTTTTTATTTTAAATCCGGAGTATTTTTATCACTATCAGTGTGGTAGGTTAAGGAGACGTAAAAATATAACAGCAAAAAAATATTATGCAACAATTGAAAACACTATAAAATTACAACAGGGACCAATAGTAACGCTGAAGTCTGACTTTTTTGCTTTACACTTTTCAAAGTCTAATCATCGACTAGTATCTTGAAGAATTTTTGATTTTACATGACTGAATTTTGTTTATTTTAGGTAATTTCTCGAGGAGGGGCTGAGCCCTTCCTCGATTTTCCTAAAAATTCTTGAGACGGGGCTGAGCCCCGGTAGCCCCCCCTATGGGAACATCCCTGCTAACGAATAACGATGATTGAGGAATATTATTCACATCTTCATTTTACTGAATAATCATTGATGAATAATTTTACGTGTTGACGAATAATGAATAACGAATAATGATTGATCTGTTATTCATGATTATGATTATTATTCGAATAACGTATTATTCGAATAACGCCCAACTCTGGTCTAAAACACGAACACCGTAGGCAAACATGCATTTCTTTTACCCACCAGAGCAGGGTGACGAGTATAAAATGTTTTCTTGTATTTACCTACTTGACTATTTGACGCACTGGAATTTTCCTGATTCATTCCGATAAGACAAGTGTATCGTGCTGTATGACTGGTACAATCATTTTGCTGTATACAGATTTTTGTAATCTCGTTCTTCTTTACTTTTCCTTTGTAATGGAAGGCTGCTTTTCCAAAACGCATTAAGTCAATTTGTGGCAAAAATGCGTTAGGAGCCCGTTAGGAGCGGAATCTAGTGACAGAAGGCTGCGTGAACATGTCTCATGTCACTATTTTTAAATATGTAAATCTCAAATTGTTGTGTAGTGTAACGGATGGGACACATCGGAAGCTGCCTGAAGTCACGCAGCACAGCACACACTTTTTTACCTTCTTTTTTTTTTTAAACCTAATGCATTTTAGAAAAGCAGCCGTCAATTTATTGTTCCGAGGGTATTGTTTTTTTGTCCACACTTTGTGTAACCTACTTCACGCGTGTTGTTACATGCCAACGTACATATACTCTTTCCACCTTCTTCGTACTTCATTTTCAGGTTGCGACTTCTGAATAATCAAAACTTTGATAGGTGTATTGTACCCTGACTTTTCTGACTCACTGTAGTTATGTACACACAAACGAGAGCTCCATGTGAATGTGAACAATACCTGGTGCGTGCGAGTCGAATGATTCAGTTACCATCTGAAAATTTCCCCGTATAGAAATCTATGTAGCTGATAAGGCACCTATTTAACAAAGGCTTGAAACCTTCGTTACTTGCTCTAACCTTGTGATGATTCATCACAATACGACCGCAGGTACGTACCTGAAGGCACGAAGGTATGGTGTTGGCTGGTCAGTCTAGTCGAGACTTGTTCAGCCTCTTTCTGGCTTCTGGTTTCGGTCGATCGGCATTCTCGATGTCAGTTGTGGTTTCGGTTTCGGGTCCCGGTCCGGTCTCGGTGTCGGTGTCGGCGGTGTCGGTCTCAGTGTGGTCTTGATCAATTTTCGTGAGTGGGCAGCCATAGGACATATCCATGTCGAAAGTTACATACACCTTGGTAAGTACATATTACGTAGACGTACATATAAGAATAGAGTTTTGCGAGATTTCATTACATTTCTCATATTTGAAGAAAAGGAAAGCCAAACGACATGACCACAAATTTGTCAATGATCTTCAAATGAACGACTCATTACACCGAAGATGAAATTACGTTTTGGTACCTATTCGTTATTATTTCAACATTCGTTTCCATTCAAATTAAACGTAATGCGCCGACGAGAACGACCTTTTTTCCAAGCAATGGTTTCGCTTTTTGGCTGATAATAAGTGAGAACGTGGGATATATTGTCTGCCTACACTTCATCATTACGAAAAGGCGTTGAAAACAGGTTGAAATCTCCTAGGAGAAACACGGCTCTTAATATAAAGTCCTGTGTATATCATTTTGAAACAATGCGAAAAACAGAAGCACCTTTAACTGGAACCGAATCCTTAAAATAAACGACATCGAATCCTTAAAACTCTCCATTGTTCGTTATAATGTATAACAAACAATGTAATGTTGTGCTGGTTCTTTGTTCCAGAATTCGAGAGAGTATCTTTTATCCAGGGAGTACTTTACATTTTTCATCCTTTCATCCTCTAAATAAAGCGATCCTCTTCACGCCTCCCTTTTTGCGCTTTCTAACCAGAACTTCATTTTCATTATTCTTCGCCGCGCGGCACTTCTCTGTTTCAACGTGTAACGCCACTGATGTTATTCCCGATGTTGCTGTTTTATTTTTTGAGACGCTGAAGAATGCTCTCGTGTACTCGGCATAGCAAAGATAATTCGAATTTCGAGTAAACTGTTTCCTTCGGGGAAGTGTCAGTCATCATTTTTATCGGGTTCGTAGGAAAGGGGTGGTAGGCAATACCTTTTGAAAATTCTCGGCGAAAACGGAAATAATTTTCATTGAGTGGAAATGAACATTGTCGTGGCTTAGCTTTCGTCAGTCTCTGTAAAGAAAACGATGTGGGTTAACAGAAGCACAACCAATTCCCTTGAATACTGAAGATCTTACATATGGGAGCGGATGGATGACTAGTACTGTGACATCAACCTGTATACTGACCTGGAGAAGAGTTCGAATTATATTAAAATACCTGAATTTTCATTAAATTTGTGATTAGGTAGCGGTTACTATTTGACCAATTTCTCCGTTAGTTGACTCGTAACACCATAACTAAATTTTCCGTTCTTTCCGAGGCTCTTGTGCTTGAGAGATTTCGAATGGCTAGTTTGTACCTCCCAGAATCAAAGCCAGTCTGATCTCCTGTTTCATATAAAACTGACGCGGTATTGGAACCCGTTTTTAAAACGATATAGAGTGTTTGGCAGTAATACTGAGGAGCTCACATCGTGATCTTTTTCGTGAAATGATGCGATAATTATTTCTTACAGGTAGTTGGTGGGCGAACACGATGGACTGGTCAAAACAGGGGAAATCATGTATAGTGAAAATGCTTGTAACGAACACCGCTTAGAAAGAACCATTGCTTTTAACGACCAAACTGCTTTTTCCCGGTCAAACTCCATTTACCTCGTAGAACGAACACGCTTACAACGAACTATATCGGGTACAATGAACAGAAATTGGTGAACTTTGACGGGTGGGTAACTGCTTAGAATGAACTCAGCCGCTTTGCTCGTATGAACATGCAACATGAACATAAGCGACGTACGCAGGCACGCAGATTATTGAATTTTTCTTTCAAGTTTTAACGACTTGTACAACCTTCTAAATTTTGTTGACAGATCTCTTCATTATACAGTACTAAATCAATACACTGCAGCCAGTTTCACGTACCTTAAATACGTCTCTGTACACCGTATGCATTGTACCCAATTTTCTCAGAACATTTTTCGTATTATAAGCGTGTTTTTTTCAGAGTTGGGCGTTATTCGAATAATAATCTAAAAGTTCAATCATTATTCGTTATTCATAATTCGTGAACACGTAAAATTATTCATCATAATCATTATTCAGTAACATGAAGATGTGAATAATATTCGTCAATCATCGTTATTCCTTATTCATTGCGGACCCAGTAACAAAAATTTAACGAGGATCAGTGGCATAACCAGGATTTTCCCAAAGGGGGCGGCGGGGGAAAAATAAGATTTTCAAGGGAGAAAAAGTCGAAAATTGAAGTATTTTTTGAAGAGCGCCAATATTAGAGGACTATGTAAAAATGTAAAAATATTGGGGGATTTTTTTTTGGGGGGGGAGGGGGTAAAATTTTCTTTTGTGTGTGTGTGTGTGTGAAAATATTATTTTTTGGGGGTATCCCCCTCCTCTTACGACACGCTACGCCACTGACGAGGATTGTTCTTCAACTAGGTAAGTAGTTTCATGTCTTCCCTCGTCCCAGTACTAGGTAACGACGAAAACTAGGTACCTATCCACAATATAAAATTCTTATCCCCCCCCCAACAAAATAATATAGAATAGTTATGCGTAGAATAAAGAAATCTACGCCAGTTTATTCTATGGTACAACCCTAATGCGAAATGAATGGAAAGGAATAAGTGATACCAATATAAAGTTTCAAAACATGTATAGTAATCCCTAATCTTACTGGGGTAATTAGAAAGTAAATAAAGTTTTTCCGATTTTCTCGGGGGGGGGGATGACTGCGCCAGGGGAAGGCAACGCCCTCCTGGCCCTACTTTGGCTACGGGTCTGATTTCATTATTCGCGTGATTGATGTTATTGAATACTGATTACTGAATAATGAATGACTACTCGTTATTCATACTTACGACTAACGAATAAACTATTTGTTATTCGTTATTCATGCGCTTATGAATAACGAATAAAATATTCATTATTCATGAATAACGAATAAAGGTTGCGTTATTCATTATTCAATATTCGAATATTATTCTGCTCTGCTTTTTTCCTCCAGTTTGAGCGAACAGTTGTAAGCGGTTTCGGATAGCACAAACTCCGGTTACAACGAACAAATTCTTCTTTCCCTTGCAGTTCGTTATAGGCGATTTTCACTTCTTCTTTCCATTGCAGTTCGTTATAAGCGATTTTCACTGTATATCGAAAGCTAAAAGGTATGCTATACAAGGGAAAAACGGGACCTTCCGAGTGGTACAGGGGAAGAACAGGCTAAGTGCCGGTTCTGTGGTCATCCCTTCCCGTTTGTTGCATCGCTCTTGCTTCTGTGCTCAGTTTATTTTTTGTGGTGTTCTTCAAAAACCAAACGTTAATTTGAGAATATAGCAGTCAGAAATCCCACTTAAAAGAGAGGTGGATATTCTTCATACAAGTCCGAAAAAAAAAAGCTGGAGTCTGATTTCAAGCTCGAATAAAAGGCTTGACTTCAAGCTAAAACAAAATGTTCGATCTGGGAGGTACCGAAGAGTATTTTCCTGGTGGAGGGGGGGGGGGAATTGTGAAAGTCCCAACTGACTCAACTCAAAATTTCCAATTATCAAAGTAAAGAAAAAGTATCAAAGTAAAGAGAGAGATTTAAAAAAAAACATTTGACTAATTGGATTTTCTCAATTCCGCCTGACTGAAATGGTAAATTTTCCCAACTGCTGAGTAAGGAATTCCTATAGAGGAAGGGGTAAACTACCCCACACCCCTATCGGTACATCCCTGGGCTCGATTCCAGTTCCGAATCCCACAATTCAGAAAATGACTAGATGAATCAATTCGGCTTCCGATTCCAAATGATCCGAATCTAGATTCCCTTTTTTCGAATCCAATTTTCGTCTAACTCAGTGCTATTTTGCCCCAAGCCTCTCTCGAGCAGCGCCCTAGAAAAGTGATCATACTATGGCTCTAGAGGGTTGTGATTTCGTCAAATGGTAATTTTTATAATTTTATCGTCCCCTCTAACACTTTCTCCCACTTCGGTCAAGACCAGACCCCCTCCCCTCTCGAACCTTCAGCTGGCTGTACTATTGCTAGTTTGTTCGGGTGGCGCAGGCTTCTTTACCTTTCACCGAGTGATTATTCGCGTATAAAATGGAAGGGTGCGCTCTCTACTGGCAAAACGAAATGCGGCTTGCTGATTGGCCGATTTAGTTGAAAAGGTGATCATGTGCGAAAAGTGAGTTTTTGTTCTTTTCAGTTTTTCATAAAAAATAATATTTTTTATTTTCTTTGTACATATTGTTAGGGTAAAATACCCATGATCACCTAGCGTTCCTGCAGTGTGCTTTATATGCGAACAGCTCGTACACAGGTTATATCGACCACCGGCATACCTCAGAATGATTGTATCCTCGCTTTACCTTTCTGCGGCCGCAGCGCACTCTGCAAAAATCATAGAAGACCCGCGAGTGCGGAATCGACGAAAACAGATTTTTCGATTATACCCGAATGGGACGCTCGGTGAATGTGCTTGGGCTTGGGGAGGACACCGCGGACCTATCAAAGTTTCTCGCGTCGATGAAAACAGAAACTGGTAATGATTCCCCGGGAACAAATGGACATTATTACAGTGTTGCCAACAACAATCTACCCATTTCCTTTTATCATCGTAATAAACAAGTCAATCTTAATGGTTATTGCTATAGTTACTGTGTCCTCTTCCTCTGCCTCTAATAAAAAGAGATCCGACGTAACGAAGTACGTTATCACCGTTGGAACAAAATTAATCTCTCGAGTTACTCTTCCTTTCTCCCCTTCATTCTCGCCGCTAACGCTTTTTTTTTTTTTCAAACCAATTTTAACCGCAAAAATTTTCCTTTTATTTTTATTTCCTTCATCGTAAAAATATCTCTGTATATGGGGCATTATAACCCGGGATTACGTTTTCAATATTTTTTTTTCTATTTTAACCACGCCGTTTCGATGGGCAGAACGAGAGTAGGCTAAATTACTTCATTCCGAAAAGTTCGTTGAAACGATTCACCCCTATCTGTGCGCGACTATTACGTTGGTCCGCGTATTTTCGAAATGCAATTATTTTCACAACTGAGGCGATTTTTCGTTTTACAAACAAAAAGAGAAAAGAGAAAGATAGGGAAAAGAAGAACAAAAAAGGAAGAAAGAAGGCACTTACCTCGTCCAATGTAGGAAACGTTTAGCGGTATATCTACGATGCAGAGGCATTAAACGTGGAGACGAGATTTTTAATTTTCGACCGGCAAATAAATCTAATGCACTCGGTTACCGGCTGAAATGAACCTTTTAACGGGTCAGTTTTAGGCTTCCCGGCGTTTATTTGAGTTCGTTTTTCTTTATACGAAACTGTACAGCTTCCAGTGTGGTAGAGATGAACGAGAATTTGCGTTGGTATTAAGGCAGAATTGCCATGATTGTAAAAATGCCAGAACATCGGTGCAACTTTCCATTTCCGTTGTACTCCGAGATGTGCTCATCAAATCTGGAAGTACGTATGTACTTAGCTGAATGACCTAAACTGTGAATCATCCTTCCCATACATAGGTATCTATTTCTCAATATTCTTTGTCAACGAAATAAAGATCAAATGTTAAATAACAATCATGAGAATAGAAAACATTTACGAAGAGGGCTTTCATTTTTTGGTGTGTGTGTGGGGGGGGGGGGTGAGGATTTTGAACGATAATATTGCCTTGAGTCGTGCTTTGTATTGCATTTGTTTCGACTGTCTGGTACTCAATTCCAACATAATTTAAAATAAACAAAATCGACCAGAATCTACCGCGAATTACCAAAATCAGTCAAATCCGACCAAATATCACCATGTGTACCTGAAATCGATCAAAGAAACGAAAAAATATACCAGTTAGGTTAGCATATATGTATGCAGCGATCCTCTCCTCTCAAATTTACATTTTTGTACATGTAAATCGGTAAGTCGTCCTGTCTGGTTACTTCCTGCGTCGCACGATGTCAGCGTGTAACAAACGTCTTTGGTCTCCTGCATATCTATACCTACGTGCGATGCGTAATTTTTTCAATACTACATTCTTCGTCTTCTTTTTTCTTCTTTTTCTCTCATTCTCTTAACTCATTTTCCTTTTTTCTGCGTTGATTTGCCAGGTAGGACATTAATTTAGTGCAGTCTCAGTTCAGTTCGAAAAATATCAGTTCTACCCGAAGGTTAAAATTTTTCAAACGAAAACAGCTCTTCATTAAATCCTGCGTAAGAATATATAATTTTCGTAGCTAGCTCCAAACTGCTCTGGATTAGGAGTGGAAATGACTCTTCATTTTTCCACAGATTAACACAGGCCTAATGTAAGAAAACGCAAATTTTTTAAATTGTTGTAGGTCTTACGAACTTGAGGGAATATAAGCGATACAAATCACCATCGGACCTATTTCTATACATCTCATCTACCTGTTCCCGGAATTTTTCCCTCCTACCTTCCCTCTTGTCTTTAAATATTGCAACTTGAAATTTGTGTTTTCTGCGTTTTTTCATTGTCAAAATGACTATTTTCTCACAGTTTTTGAAACTTATATTTGCGCAATTCAGGAAATCTGGATACTAACTGAAGAGGAAGGTTCCAGGTTACAGAATTCGATTTCGGTATTGGTTTGATCGTAGATTCAGAATTGTGACGAGAAGGGCCTCAAAAATGTTATAAAATGTAGTATGGATACACTTTTTATGGTTTAAAGGGCATTGACCTCAATTATGGCAATTATCTATCTCCAAATTGCAAAATGTAGCATTGTGGGGAAGGGTGCTTTACAGTGGATATTCTGAAAACATGCAATGTGGGGATCGTTTTATAGATTTACAGGGTCGCTCAAAATTTTTCAACTCCCTGTACTTTCCTTCAAATACCGTAATTGGTAATTTGCGTTTTTCTGTGCTTTCAGTATCATCAATGACTTTTTTATTACAACTTTGTACACCTGTAATTAGCACGGGGGTCTGGTTGGCCGAGTGGATAGCACACTGTTCTCAGAATTCAGAAGTCCCGGGTTTGAACCCACGTAGCAGCTCGCTACATTTCGACCTAGGCCGGTTTTTCGACAAGAAGGAAAGAGAGCTAAAGACAGCCCTAACAGCCTCCCCGACGTCTGTGAGGTAATGCTTGAAAGGGCGGATTCCAGGGCTCGGGTTGAGAGTAGAATTAAAGTAAAATAAAATTGTTAAATAATCCGGGAAAAGACCCATCCCTTCCTCAGTCTTACCGCCCAGTTGCTCTATTACCTAATTTAGGAAAAGTTATCGAAAAAATCATCAGGGCAAAAATTGAAAACCATATAACAATAAAACGTAACATAATCATCAGTTTGGATACGAGTATATAAGAAAAAAATCTTCTGAAAAAGCAATTAATAAATGCATGAATATAATAGAAAGGTACAAGAGAAACTATGATTACAAAATAATTCTCATCAGGTTTGATATTAGTGGTTCATTTGACTCAATAAAATGGTTGGTAATATTAGAATGCTTGAGGGAAGACCAAGTGCAGACTAACTTACTGAAAATTGTTAAAAGCTTCTTAGAAAACCGCGAAGTCAGGTCCTATAATGACGGCGACCCAATTTACAAACAAAAACTAAATGCAGGGGTACCACAAGGAAACGCCCTTTCGCCTACAATCTTCAACATAGCAATGGCAGGGGTACATCATAAATTTAAATCAAAGGATAATCTCAACTTCTAGCTCTGCTGATGATTTATTATCAATAGCGGAGATAAAGGATGTAAAAGATGTGGGGAAGATAAACATGAAACAAATAAATAACAATTTTAAAAAACTAGGACTAAATTTAAATCCACAAAAAACAAGCATTCTACTAATAACAAAAAAACATGGAAAAGAAAAACTCAAACAAGCAGTTGCCAAGATACTACAACTAAATGACAGAAAGCTAATATGTTCAAAGGAAATTAAATACCTAGGCATGATTCTAGATGAAAATTTAAATTTCAAGAGTCATATTATAAATTATATACTAGAAAAAATCAAGAAATACATATTACATTAAAATTACAGCACTATATAGCAATACTTTTGGACTAAGATATACAGACAGGAAAATTCTGTACTCTTCTCTCTTCAGGTCAATAATAGAATACGGAAGCACAATTTACTATCCTAAAATAAACAAAAAAAAACAACAAAAACTAAGAACAAAATTAGAAAAGTGCCAAGAAAAATACTTTGGAATGTAATCTCCGCCTATAGAACAGTATCATACACTGCAACAAATCCTGCCCATTGATCTACAAATTGAAAAATGCAATGAAATAAAAAACATTGAAAGCTCAAAGCAGAACAAAATAGAAATTAATGAAAAAATATAGGAAACTCAAGATAAGTATATTGATATGTGGCAAAATCGCTACAACAGTGAACGAACAGGCAGAAGAACTTTCATGATCATACCCAGTATAAAAGAAAGAATTCAGAATAAAGTGCTCAACCCTAATTTCTACCTCACTCAATTTCTCACCGGCCATGGCAACTTTCGAGAATATTTAAAAAAGTTTAAAATATGTAACTGAAAACGACAAATGCCTAAATTGTAAAAAGAAAATAGACACTCCTAACCATACATTTCTAAACTGCTCCACATTCAAACAAATAAGAATAAAATATGGAATCCTAGACAATAACAATAATGACTGGTTCAAGGATAAAAATAGAACTATTAACACAATAACCTATGTTAGAGAAATAATGGAGCACGAAGCCAAATTAGAATATAAAGATAATCCCTAGCAACCAAATAGCTCAGAAAACATTCAAATTAATTCCTAATAGTTCAGAAATTAAAATAAAGAACTGAAACCAAACTTTTACCGCACATAATTTTGAGCAGGTCACGGATATTTTGGTGAATACTTTAAAAAGGGAAGCATTTATCGGCCCACAATGGTAATGTTGAATTCACGAAAAAAATATCCTGTTTGCACGAAGTATATAAATGACAAGCGCAATAACAACAACGAAACAGAAAAAGAAAGAGTTTGAAGAAAAAATTAAACTTCTGAACGCAATATAATTCATTTACACGATAAAATAAAATACGTCCGGAATTGTAATATCTTCTGCATACAATGAAAAAAAGCGACACGGTATTACTGCGCCCAAAATAGAAAGTTTGAAATCTCGGCCTCCATCATAATTGCTACAAATTTACAATTTCACAAAAATTAATGTCAAAATCAAATTTTGGAGCAATAAAAATCTATGAATCGATTCTCCCCCTCCTCAGAAGCCACAATTTTAGATTAAGAGCCAAACCGATATCAAAAACGAATTCGTGAGTTCAAAACCCCTCGATGATCTCGATGGGGTCATTCGCATAAATAATAGGTCTAAAAATTCCTAATGTACTGTAATAAAGGGTAATTTTTACACGCCCCCTCTTTTTTCTTTTTTTTTTTTGCTCTCAATCCGAGTCCTAGAACCCGCCTTTTCGAGCATTACCTCAGAGCTCCCCTCTACAGCGTTTCTAAAGTACTTAAGAAAAAAATTCTTGATGACCGTTTTTATAGAAAAGTGGATCCCTCTTAAGCTCATGTGTCTCCTGTACGTGATCCGTGATGACGTTTAATTTTTGTGTTTAAACAACATAATATATACCGTATGCAAGTCATTTCGTGATATCGATTTTAAAACCCCTCATCTAAACTTTTTTTTTCGTGACTTCAAATTTTGTTCAATCATACTTTTTATTTCGTGCTATTTAATACTTCCCCTTCAGAAATATTCAAAATTAAGGAAAATTATAAATGTCAAAATTGTAACAAAGTAACTGATTCTCTTGACCACACATTTTTGAGCTGTTCAGCATTCAAAGAATTAATGAAACAATTCGGAATAGAAATAGTCATGACCAGGCCTTTTTTTGTCACTTCTTTTTTGGGGGCACGCTAATTGATTTTGTACTTGGATAATCAAATTCTTTCATTTTTTTTTCAGTTTTTATGGCAATTTTTCGATATGTTCGAAATTTTCTTTGGGGGCACTGCGTGCCCCCACTAAAAAGCCCTGGTCATGACCAATAGTTTAGTCAATAAATCACATGTTATTTAGAAAAAATGTACAGATTTAATTAATAAATAAAGAAAAAAGAAAAGGTGCAACAACAGTTGCTAAAATAAAAGCTATTTGATGATAAAAATTTGCTGACGGAAACATAAAAAAGACTTGAACAAGTTGAAGTCAAAGAAGTGTAACTCGAGTACGTCTTTTTATACGTTCTTACTTGAACTTTGAAGGTACGCCCTCTTGGGAACACATGTCTTAAGATGGCGCATTAGACTTTTCTTCATAATTTTAATTACTGTGGGAAGAGTTTGGAAGTGAATGCCACAAAACTTTGGGAGTAAGTAGTAGATAGTCCAAAAAACGTTCCATCAAATTTTGATACATTTTGGTGCACCATATATTTGGAGAAATAGCCATTCAAAAAAGAAGTGCGCCATTTTAGGACAACCTCCTCTATTATAATTAATCAATTAAGAAAAAAATATAAAAATATTATTATTATTTTTTTGTTGATAATATCTAAGAAATTATTATTGATGTAGGTAAATTAAAAAAATATAAATACAAAAACAAAGATAATAACAATTACTATACACTATCATGAAAAATTATTTGAACAATCGAACGAATTCAGGCATTTCGTGAGTTGGTCAAAATCGAAGTCCAGGAATAACTTCTTTTTATGCCTTGCACATTTGGGTCTGAAACAAATCGGTTAAAATATTGAATTTACTTCCTCGCTGTTGCTTGGCAGGCTTACAAAAATAATATATAATTCGAAACAAAACAAAATTAAGCCCGATTAACTAGCAGACCTGAGTTCGTTGCTAAATCAAGCTGAGGAACAGAGTGAATGAGACGTATTAGGAAAACAAGGGATGTACGTAACTACATACGTGCTTGGTATTCCTGAGCAGATAATATGACGTTTTTCAAAACCAAAAGTGCTCAAAAATTCCGATGAAGAAAGTAAGAACTATGTAAGAAAAGTTCCAAGTTGCGAACGGCACGAGCGCCGGTAAACAACGTGAACGAAATAAAAATCTTCTGTTTTTAAAATTAACTTTTTAAATTAAAACGTTAAACACAATTGCGGCATACACAGATACCGATGAGTAGATAATATATTCGTAGATTCGTGCCTACACTAAATTAGCAATTCGAGTTGCCACGACTGCATTTAAGAACCTCGATATTTCCGGAATGAAGATGAGAAGAGTTACAGTCTTACAGTCGCAATCGTTGCGATCTTAAACGGAATATTCAGCGTTGCCAGTTCCGACTTAAATTTTCTTGTTATTTGCTGAAACAGTCATCTTAACGCGGCAAAGTTTAATTACACAGTTCACCCTTAATTCTTCCCTTAGTACTTCACCTTCGGTTTCCCGTACCTTGCACTCAACTTATCGGCATGTTGAGGAAATGACGAATAATCTTCATCGCATTACGGAAATAACCATTTTTGATGGTATGGAGCATGGTGGAATTTTTCTCGATACCAAATTGCCCAATCGTTCGGGAAGTATAGAGCTGGAACCGTCAGTAGAGCTCAGATTTTAGCGCTGTATCCGACTTTTCCTCAATTATTGCCGATAATCGACTAGTATCGAACGACATCCATGACGGAAATACCAAACGAATGGAAACATTTAGACATTATAACCGTATTCAAAAACAGGCAATAGACACCAACTAGAAAATTATCCCATAATACTCGTAGACAACATTTTCTCAGAATTAATTGATAAAAAACTACAGGCAATAAACCCGATTACAATGCATTAGATCAAGTAGGTTTCATAAAATCACACTCTACTATACTTAATCAAAGCTTTTATTTACATGGCGCATGGTCTTAGTTCTATAATAAATTTTCTCTATGTGTACACGGTATAATTGCTAAGAACATGGAACATCGCGTCACGTGGCCCTAGGTTTGGGCAAAAGCCTCCTCCAACCTTTTCCATTCCGCCCGGTCTTGGGCGACTCTTTGCCAGTTTTCATGCCTCCGAAGTTTTCTAAAATCATCTCTCCACCTGGTCCTCTGTTCACCACGCTTTCTAGTTCCCGTGTTGAACCAAAAAGTGATTTTGTTTGTCCATCGATTTTC
Source organism: Acanthococcus lagerstroemiae (assembly GCA_031841125.1). Lineage (NCBI taxonomy): Eukaryota > Metazoa > Arthropoda > Insecta > Hemiptera > Eriococcidae > Acanthococcus > Acanthococcus lagerstroemiae. The sequence continues at coordinate 31,582,167 of CM063108.1, read as the reverse complement.
ACCTATCCGCGCAACGTGTCCTCCCCATTTCCATTTTTTCATTTTTATTATTTTTACCGCATCCATGTTATTTTTTGTTGTATCTTTGATTTTTGTAATTTTTATTCGATCCTTTTTCCTAATATTCATTATCGAACGCTCCATTGTGTTTTGCGTGGTCCTAACATTTTGCTCAAGATTTTTTGATAAAGCCCAAGTTTCTGATCCATATGTTAAGGTGGGAAGAATACAAGTATTAAAAATTTTGCTTTTTGCGTTTAGTGGGAACGGTCCTTTTAAGATGAATTTTAGCGACCAGAATTTATTCCATGCCAAGGTAATTCTCCTCTCGACCTCTTCTTTCCAATTATTTTCACATGTTATGAGTTGCCCCAGATAGGTGGTTCTCTCCGTCCAACTCACTAAATTCTTTCCTATCGCTATGTCGTATATTTCGTTTCTGTTGTTCATCAGTTTAGTTTTTGTCAGGTTCATTGAAAATCCTGCTGTAGTTCCTTTTTCATTTAGTTCACGTATCATGTTGTCTAATGATGCGCGGTCTCCCGCTATCAGTACTACGTCGTCCGCGAATTTTAGATTATTAAGAAATTCCCCATTTATTTCAATACCCTTTTTTTCCCATTTTAAATTTCTAAATATTTCCTCCAAAGCACAGTTAAATTCGAACGGGGACAGGGGGTCTCCCTGTCTCACTCCTCTTTGTATTTCAAAGTATTTCCCTGTTACATCTGTAATTATTCTCCTCTTTAATTTTGATAGCATTTCTTCGATTATATCTACGTATACTTTTAGTATACCTTGGTTTTTCATTGCTGATAGCAGGAAACCGTGCAGCAGTAGGTCAAAAGCTTTGGTGAAGTCGATAAAGGCCAGGTGGAGCTCGATCTGATATTCGTTGTATTTTTCTATAAGTTGTCTAATGACGTGTAAATGATCAGACGTAGAGAAACCCGATCTAAAGCCCGCCTGTTCTTTGGGTTGCTGGAAGGTCAGTAAGTTTTTTAGTCTGTTTACCAGGATCTGCGAAAACATTTTTGAGGTTGTTGGGCTTAGGCTAATAGGACGGTAGTTAGAAATTTTATGTCTTTCTCCCTTTTTATAGATCAAAATTATATCTGAGTTTTTCCATTCGCTTGGGGTTTTTCTTTCTTTGAGTATTTTATTAAAAAGTTTTGTAAGTAGTTCCGCGGTAACCCTCCCCCCTAATTTGATATGTTCATTTGTTATTTTGTCGTGTCCTGGAGATTTGTTATTTTTTAGTTTTTTTATTACAAGTTCGACCTCACTTACTAAGATTTCTGGTTCTTCTTCATAGGATGGACGGGAGTTCGGAGTCTTTAGTTCTTTTGGAGAGGGATTATCGCTATATATTTTTGAATAGAAAGTAGTTGCAAGTTCTTTTATTTTGATTCTGTCGTATACCTTATTATTTTTTTCATCTGTTATGTAGGTTATGTATCGTTTCCCTAAAGATTGATTTTTTTATATTTTTTTAATACTTCCAGTGGAGTTAAGGATTTCGGAGATGAAATTTTCCTTTTTTTCTTTGTGGAATTTCCTCAGTTCTGATTTAGTTAGCTTGCTTAGCAGGTTTAGTTCTATTTTGTCGTTTTTTGATTTGTGTTTCTTTAGTTTAAGCGTTTCTCTTTTTTGGATAAGCTTTAGGATTTTATCTGGTAGTTTGTTTGAGGCAGTTTTTTGGTTTTGGGGAATTATATTGGCCTTTAGTAAGGACTTGTTTAAGATCTCATTTATTTGATCTATATCCTGCTTCGCATCTATCTCTTTGCTTAGGTTTTTTATTTGGGCTTGGTAATCCCGCTCATTTTCTTTTGTTGGTCTGCCAAAGTAAGGTGTTGTTTCTTTATGATAGTATGCGCGTCGATATCACACTCTACTATACTGGCCATCTGCAAATAGTTGACCAAGTTGTAGAAAAAAGTATTCAATATCAAAAAGCCATACTCATAGCTCTAGTACGAGTACTAATAGATTACAATATTGCATTAGACTTATGAAAGCACGATTTCATGATTATAGCTCTCAGATACCAAGGCATCCCGATTCACGTTTTGAAGGTATAATAAATAATTTATTCTTAGGGCTAAAAGCATAAAGCAAGAATAAAAACACGGAAAGAGTCGGGATATTTCGGAATAGAAAAAGGGGTAAGATATGGACTTCCCAAGTATGCACTATGAAGTGTCCGCTTCCGTTATCAAAATGATCCACTGTCGAGAAGTATTTGACCTGCGGTGCTCTCCACTGCGATCGACTTTTTTTAAGGTTCGCGAATTCTTTTGTAAATAGTTTTTTATTGTATATTTGTTACCTGTCCTGCCAAGAGAGTTTTCCTAAGAACACCTGTGCCTTTTACCTGTACAACATCTCTACACCGAATTGCTTCTTTCTTTCTTTTCCAAGAATCTTTTCCTTTTTCCTTTCTTTTCCTCACGCTATTCTTCCACCCTCGTATTTTTTAAACCTAATTGTCCGGCTAGGCAGTGACTCGATGTTCGTGAATCAATCGTCTTTTACAGTCTTCTTCTTGAATCGTCTTTAGAAGTCATCTCATACTCTCGCTCTCACTTATTATTTTCTCCGCTCGCTTTTTCGAAATTCAGTTAAAATATACTCGTACTTCTGAACATGCCAACAAAGAACTTTTTTTTTTTTTAATGGTGATAACTCGCTCGTGCTGTAGCCTCCAAAGCGCTACAGACCCACAAGAGCCCATGTTATTCTCCGAGGAGAACTCACTGAGAACTGCTTTCACAAAGGGGTTTCCGCTGCTGGGAGATGTCCGTTAGGGAAGTCTTAGTTTATATTAAATGCCTGCAATATCCCAGCAAGGAGGACTTCTCTTCTGGACATTCATATCTACTCGTAGATGTATGGTCGGCTTTTCATCAAATTCACGCAGCCAGACTAAGTGAGGAGTTTCTATGCAAAACGCAATAAGCGTCATCTGGGTCCCTTCCGAGTTAAAAGTTGATGAGATTTCCAACGAGGATTCGAGTGCACTAGTTAGTTTGCACGAAAAACCACTTCCACAGCCTGTAATATGCTCTCGAAAATCTGTTTTGTTGCAAAACGCAGTAAAAAAGTGAATGTCAAGACGCAGTCAGTCCATGCATTTCCATAGACTGTCGGTAGAAACATAGACTGAATACATCGTGAAGATATCTAGGGACCAAGCCGTATGCCTGTCGTGAGAGGGGAGGTCATGAGCTATCATTTCAGTGCGCTACCTATAATAAGGCACTTGGAAACACTCGCGAGTGCACCCGAGTATGGACGGATGCTATATTCAGTCTCCGTGCCCGATGATTTGGAATATACTACGCGGCACTTGCCGGTTGCCGCTAGCAGTACTAGATTTACTACGGACTTTCTACAACTAAAAATGGCGTATGGCTATGCCTGGGTCTTCTAGGTACCCTACCTGTTTTGTTTCTTTTTACTGCGCAAAACGCAATTATTCCACAGTGACGTATGTTCCTCTCCCCATAATACCTCCACAGAAGATTTCAGCAAGGAACATTCATTGGATTCGTGATCTGCTAGTCTTTACCTTCCCAATGAGATGTTAACCATAATGATAGAGCATATTTTTGCTGTGAAACAGATTTTGGCATTTTTTGGAACTTCTAATCAATGGCACATACTGCGTTTTGCATAAAAACTCCTCAAGTCCGAGCTCGGGTTCGCTGTGTCGGGGCTATAGCAACGTCAGTGAAAAACAAAAAGCAATCGTTGCAATTAATTAGAAAGCCGTCCCGATTCTGTACTCGTATCGACAGAGCACACTGTATGCCATTTCGCCTCCCTTGCTCCACTGCGGTAAGGGGCATGGAGGCTCGACTGCGTAGAGTCGCAGAAAGCGACACGCTAAAAGCAAAAAGAATGCACAGTATCGTAACAGAGCTGGTAATCCCATTCACCTAAGGCTAATGAAACGACGCGACGGATTAAATTAACGTCGAGCTGCGCCATTGTAATGAGGCACAAAATGCGAAAAAAATGTCGGCTTCGAAGCGAAAGGCTAAAATAAAAAAATATAAAAAAAAACAACACGGAGCGTCGAGAGAGCAGCCGGATTATAAAACCTTGCGACGTTAAACGGGCGAATTCGACTCGAGAGATGTTGAACCTCGCTGAAAAAACGTATGATTTGCAAAACTAATTCAACATTTAAAGGTTCGCCCAACCTTTTTCTTTTTAAGTCGAGGACGAAGTTTCCTGCCTTTTCCTTTTCCTCCATTTTTTCCCGCTCTTTATTTCTTTTACACGCTCTGCTTTTCTCTTTTGTTTCCAACTAAGCCGGCTATCGGCTAATATTGACAGTGGTAACGGAATTTAACATAAAAAGTGGCGAATTGAACGTGAACTTGGCGAGTAATCGAAATTACGGCGTGGCGAAGTACAAACTATCTAATTTCTTTTCGTTAATCAGGTTCGACTCGGCGACGCGGAATTTAATTAAAAATTCTGCAACATTATTGGACGCACTGACGACCGGAATGTTATGTTGCTCCGGCATTGCCGCCTTCGTGGGGCGGCAAATTTTACACTCGTGCAATTACATGTACGCGGATTATACGATTCAGCGATCCGAGAACGAGTTACTAAACTGAATCAATTGGGTATCGAGAAAAAGTAGCAGCTCTATGGAGTGTCGACATCGCCCTTTCGTTTCTGTTTTAACGAGATTGTTTTGCATTCAACTCTTCCCAACTCTTCCCCACTGATAACTCTCTCTCTCTCTCTCTCCTCTCTGTCTCTGTCTCTGTCTCTGTCTCTGTCTCTGTCTCTGTCCTGTCTCTGTCTTGGTCTCTGTCTCTGTCTCTCTCTCTCTCTCCCACCCTCCCCCCTCCGTCTCTGCTCCAGCGTCTGCGTCTCACCTTAGAGGGGTGGGGAGCTTATAAGGACAGAGCCACAGAGAATGAATTTAGTAGCTTTAGAAACCTAGTTCTCGATTTTTCAAGTTTTTCTCATACTCGTGGCGAGTTTTAAGAATTTTGTTATTGCAATCCATACAAGTTAGAGAAAATTTAAAGAAAAATCAAAAAAAAGCAATGCTGTGCATGTGGTATTCAAAGGATAGGAGGAGTTAGGGAAGAGTTCCAAAGGTGGGTCGGTACAGGGATTAGAAAGTATGTCCGATGACAACTTGCACCTCATCTGATCACAAAAATTGACGTTTTCTTCTGTGAATTCTGAGTTAATGTGTAGCAGTGAGAAAGGCCATTTGACCCTCCCCATCTGTCTGAGAGTTTTAAGATGATTACGAAAAAACTACGAACAATATCTTACGTAAGATTTTAAGCGGAATAATACATATTTGTTTGAAACATTTTCCCATAAATTTGATAGTTTCAGTATTTTTCTAAAAAAAATTAATTTTGGAGGTATAAAATTAGCAACACGTGTATTTCTTGTGGTTTTTTTTTTCTTTCTTTTTTCTGAGACTCGATGGACCGGTACAAATAATTTACACCGAACTCTCGCCTGTTATCAAAAATATTTTTAAATTTTCCAATTTGCGTAGACTAAAAAGCAAATTAACCCCCAAGACATGGAGATTCTTGTAATGCAGGTTGATTTTAGTTTTTCTTAATCAAAATTTCGTACTTTTTTCTGAAGTTAGTTTCTCAGTCAATATGTGAAAAAAAAAGTTATCGTATAGTGAGTGATACCCTAGTACAGAATTTCTCAAAGTGGGGTCCGTAAGCAGTTTTATAGCGGTCCGCGAAAAATCTAATCTAATTTTTTTTTATCACTCGCACCAAGAACGCCTATTTCTGAAAATAACAGTTTTGGTTTGTAATACAAAATGTTTACATGGCTAGCTCAATCCATGCCTATGAGCAGGGCAATATTGTTTCCGACGGCTGGCTACTCTGCTGCTATGAGTCACGTGAAAAAAAGGGGTCCGCATTGACTACATAAATAATTATGGGGGTCCTCGAGTATATGAAGTTTGAGAACCCCTGCCCTAGTACATATCGCTATTTGCGGTATTTTTCGAGGAAAAAAATTCAGGTAAAAATTTAAATTAGGGAAAAGGAAAGAAATTACAATCTTCAGCCCCCCTTCGTCAATGAGTTGGTCAGAAACAGTGGCGTAGCCAGGATTTTTCCAAGGGGGGGGGGGTGTCAGCAAAATTTATGGGGGTACATCTAATATGAGCTGCATGTTTTTACACTGACGTACCAATCAGTATTCTGTGCTTTTCAACTTCGATTATTCATCTGAATTTAAATTTCATTTCGCGCATTTACTGTGATACTGTCAGCATATAAAAAATTCTCATCTCCAGGGGTATTCATTCCCCTAACCCCCCCCCCTTGACTACGCTATGGTCGCAAAGTCAGATTTGCGACACATCAATTTGCTCCTTTGACGCCACTACGTACCTCTTTTTGGACAGCTCCCCCCTCCCTCAACAGCCAGGATCCGAAAAGTCAGCTTGAAAACCATTCAGCCGGTTTCTTTCATCATTTTTTTCTCCTGTTCTCTGATAAAGTGAATACCTGCCTGCCTCTTAGCATCTGTCGTTCCCACCCCTATGTGAAAAAATATCCGGAAGCGGACAGACAGAGCGGCATACAAATAGACTGATAAAAGAGGGACGCGAAGTGTTGAGCAAGGGTCGATACTAGCAAAACATATGACTGGCATGATGTTTGAGCCACAAAGTGGCAGGGAGAAAAGCTTTCCCTAGTGTCGTGAGGCGAAAATCACCTTCTACACACACCGAAGGCTTCTTTCTCTCACGCCATCATAATCAGCGTCATTTAGTCAACCATCAATCTATTTTGATCAGTCCGAGAATTACTCGAATAAAACAATACCGCACCCATATCGGAGAACCGCACGGTAGCTTACCTGTCAATCTATTTTCGATCATTCCGAGAATTACCAGAATAAAAACAATAGATTCCGGACAATACCCAGGAAGACATCGCCCGATCTTATTTTCGAATATCGATGATTCACTCACACGCGCTCATCCAGCAGCGACGTTTCCAAATTCTCAGAAAACCACCGGAAGTAATGTATTAATATCAACACCGTCTCCCTCCGACAATCATATAGCACCCAATCGGATTCACACTCGTATTCCGAAAAATCATTCGATTACCAATTACCAAATTATCTAGCACGTGTCGAGTCCGTTCCTCGAAACAATTACACCTCGTCTACCCGAAGCGATCCATCGTCGGGATTCGCAAGCCACCGTGTGCGGCTCTGACGTCCTCAAAATTCATCCCATCCGGGAGAACATTTTTGCCTTTATAAACTCGCTACAAGGACCGAATCGATGGTCTTACTCTCTCCTATAAGTTAGGTGGAGACTTCACTCTTGTCTCTCATCAGATCTGGGACTCCGAAAATTAACGTAACTTTTACCACTTATCGTGTTGTGCGCTCTCATAGCCTATTTCTATAATCTGTAACTGTTAACGTAATAATCAAAGTGGTAAAATCATGAATAAAATTATTGAATCAAATCTGACTCGCCTTCATATGTTACTCCTGCCGAGTCATCAACATAGGCTCGTTGTATCGGCCCTCACTGCACATGTAGTGGCCCATCTTGGCCAGCATCCACTACTCACAACTCCAGACTCTGTACACACAGAGACCAGCACCAACCACATCACGACACCTAGTTTGATAGCATTTGAGAAAATCTGTTGCTTGTAAATTGGTTGATTTTCATCCGTTCACTTTATACAACAGGGCAAAATTTACAGTAAGCAATAAAATAGTTTTTCTTTTTTTCGACTTGAGAACATCCTCAGGAGCTTTTGTGTGTGTCCCGTATCAGAATTACATTTCCTCTTTAAATTCCGTTTGCGAACGAAGAACAGAAAGTCAGTTTTTTTTTTTTTCAAGTTGGTAGTATACATTTTAGAGCTCAGAAAATGAGTGCTTTTACCGTGTCTATTGTTTGAGGAGTTCCGTATAAAATGCGCCCGTTAGAAGGGAGTCGAAGTCGATGCGGTTAGTGCTGCAGAGCAGAGAGCGCGGAAAAGCAACACGTTGCAACTCGAAAGAAAATGAAAATTAATTTCGAAATTTTTATCGTCGAGATGCAATCGAGTCGGCCGTCTTGCCGCGCGCTACCGGCGTCACGCCGCTATCAAGATGTTACGGGAATTTGCGTCAAAAGAAATGGGGCTCGAAGTGGCTCGCTTCTAAAAGGCAGCTACACGTTTTGGGGGACTGAAAAAGTCGACGACGAGTTCTGGTATGTTTTATTCGTCGGATTCCCCGCGAACTTTCCTCGGTTCTGGATTGTATACGGTACACCGTTTTGGAAGCGCCGGAATGAACCGCCTACTTTTATTTCTTCTTTACATCGGATTTAATAAAATTAAAAAGGAACGCAAAGTAGGGGGAAGTTTTGAAGTGCCTGCACCCTGAAAAAGTTATATATACACGTTGCATGACACATTAGCTCGTAGGCCATCAAGCACAGTTCTATCGAATCTGTTAAGACTGAGTTTTGAATGTTTATTCTAACTGGCATGGTCTTGTCGAGTAGAATAAGGGTGGACTCAGAGATTTTTCACAAATCACTCAACGTAGTCGTGCGGCAGCATCTCAAGTCAAAAAACTTTCTCTGCAGGCAGTGCGATACTCCGATCGGAAAACAGTTTCAGCTATTTTTATTGCACTCATTCGGGGTTGACGTAGCTCGCCTTTTATAGACCGAATTCTGTTTTTCATTACATAGGAGTACAATAGACAAAAAACCGGCGAATAGAGGAAAGAACTCCCGGAGAGCCGAATGTTGGGACAAAGGGTTGGATCCTGATACGCAAAATCCCACCAGTTATCCGGGTAACTAAAGGGGAGCAAGGGTTACTAAAGCAGAACAAGGGTAATCTGGGATAACCGAGGGTAACAAATGGGCAACTTATACGCCGTGGCTAACTAGAGGGTACTTAATGGCGTAATATTCCACCAGTTACCCGGGTAACTAAAAGGGAAGAAGGGTAATCCGAGGGTAACCCGGGGGTAACAAATGGGCAACTTTTCCGCGGGTAACTTGGTAACTAGAGGGTAACTGATTGCGCTTCGGGATGATAGTTCTGACTGATGTAGTGAAAGTGCTCAAGAATCTGAGGATCCCAGGCTTCCCAGGGGACTGAACATGTTTCCAAAATCAGTTTTTCTCAGTAATTTCGGAAAATATTAACTATAGAATAAAACTTTTCAAACAAAAATTGTTCAACATTTAATTCTACCCAAAGAAGGTATCATAAATTTTTTGCAACTGCCCCCAGACTGCCACAAATAGGAGTTCAATATAACCTTATATTTTTCCATAGCTTAATACGGGCCTTATGGGGGGGGGGGACGTGGAATCTCACCGACTTTAGGAAACAGTAGAGGTGCAGACCGCTCTCGTACCCATTTCTTCCATATTCCGACCTACCAATCCCGGAAATGGTTCTTTTCCCCTCTCCCTACCCTGGAATACTCCACTTTGAAATTTTTGTTCTCTAGTATGAGAAATAACATTCTTATTACGACTTTTAAAACATCCCATTAACACGAATCATCGAATCGACGTGCAGGCTGAGTAGTTTTTAAGGTCACAGAATTTATTTTTGATAATTGTTTCGCTGTAATTTCGAAATTTTTAGATGTAGAGAAACGGGTCCGTGGGTGGTTTGCATTCTTATACTGTTCGCAAAAGTCGGTGAGACCGAAAAAGTTACCAAAATTCCACGTTATACCCCTATCAGGCATGTATTAATGTGTGGCAAAGTACAGGATTGTGTTGATCCCTATTTATGGTATTTTGAGGATCGTTTCGAAAAAATTACAATCGAATTTTTTGTGTAGAGTTCAACGTGGAGCAATTTTGATTTGAGAAGTTTCTCACTATACTCAACTTTTCCGCGATTCTCGAGGAAATCTGATGGAGGTACTCCAAATTCTTTCCTCAATATTATGTTTAAATGCCCTGTTCTGTTCGTTGAGCCAGAGTAAGATGGTCGAATATTTAGAGTAACGAAATCATTTGTTTTTCATCAACCAGCTTGGTCTTGGACCCGTAAGTTTCTCTAACAGAGTTGGGTTTACATGAGGAGTCGCAAGGGGGCATGGCTAGAAGGAACGCCTGAAAAACGGCGTAAAAAAGATAAAAGAGATAATACGAGAGAGTAGCAGTATGAAAGGAAAAAGAACAATCCTAGTCAATTTCCCTCAAACAATAGAGATAGACCTTTGTCTGTGGGGAGGGGGCGCTTGTCGATGAAATTTTAACCCAGAATCAGCTCTGTGTTTCTTGAAATTGTCAGTCAGTTTTGAGTAGATGTGGTCATTCTTGTCTGTTTTGGTCGTAATTGGCAATTGCTCGTAAGAGTGGATTTCACGGCTCGGGTGTTGAGAATAAAATTAGAAAGGAGCTATATTATGGAGCTGATCTGAAGGGTACTCCACTGAAAAATCTAAAGCCGAAAATGGGGACTACCCTATTGGTCTCATTTGGCCGATTTGAGTCTATTTTTGGTTGATATTAATCGTCAGAGCCATATTTACAGACAGATGTAAGGAGCTCCCCCCCCCCTTGCATCAGTCAGTAAGATTCGTATTATTGCCTGATATATTTTGTATTAATTTAAAATGAGAACATTTATTTTATTTTTATTTTTTGTATTTTTTCCGGAAGTTCTCCACCAGTGTCGTAACGGTAGGGTGTTAACTTCCTTAGCACAGATTACAGAAACGCACCACCGTTCTTTCTGATTAATCCTCAGAATTCACCCGGGAATTCCATATGAAAAATACATAGGCCCTCTTCCCTTCATAAGTCTTCGATAATGATTTTTGAGGCTCAATATATCATAGGTTCTGAAGTCCTGTGATATTAAGAGTTCACTATTTTGGATTCAGACTGTTTTTAGTCATTTCTTTGGTCCAATTTAGGACTTCAAATGGATTTGGTAGTCCACGAAAACGTTCTGTTCACGTTGTTTTTCATGTATTCTTATAAATTATGGTCAATTTTGATTGTGTCTTTGAACAAGGGGGATTCAGACGCTATTTCACAACAATAGACCACATTCAAACGCTCAATCAAATTATCGAAAAAACAATGGAATATAACATTGAAATTTGGCTAGTATGCTATTAGTCGACTTTAACAAAGCCTTTGACCCCGTATATCACGGTAGGCTATGGCAGGCCCTGGCAGAGCAAGGGGTACAAAGAGAATTTATTAACGTCCTAGAATACCTGTATAACCATTCATCTGCGTATGTGAAAACAGATATTTCAGGCACCCTTTTCCCCATCGAAAGAGGAGTGAAACATGGGGACCCACTCTCGCCAAATTTATTTAATTGTATGTTAGAACAAATACTTAGAGAGATGAAGTGGGGAGAGAAGGGGTCTCAAATTTCTGGGCCAAAACCTAAGTAATTTAAAATTCGCGGATGATCTTGTCCTCGTGACAATAAATTACAATGGAATGATCAAACTGACAGAGGACCTGAAACGTCAAAGCAACAAATTTGCACTATCTATATGAATATAGAAAAGATAAAATTCAAGTACCTGGGACAAACTTTAAAATTCAAAAACATGAACGGAATCATCAGGGAGAGGATCGCCAATGCATGGAAGGCATTCTGGAAGAATAGCAACATGAAGGTTGGTTTGAAAACAAAAATTTTGGAAAGCTGTTCTATCAGTTTTAATCTACGGGGTCCAGACGTGGTCTCTAACTAAAAGACAGATACAGCGTATTATCAATACACATAATTTCATGTTAAGGAGCATTTTCTTTTCATGTTGCTCGCAACCCGACGTCTGGAATCCGTCCTTTCGAGCCTCACCTCAGAGACGTCGAGGAGACTGTTAGGGCTGTCTTAGCCCTCTCCTCTTCTTGCCGAAAAACCAACCTGGGTCGAAATGTAGTCGTTTTATCAGACGTTCATTTTTGGGAATTTTGGAAGAGCGATTTGTTTTAGTTGTTTTTGTTCACTTCTAATGATTGTAGACCATGTTTAGTTAGAGCCAGAGCTACAGAGTGGGCTAAAAGGGCCGTGCCTTAGAACACGCTTCTAGAATAGGACTCGGAAAAATATACTCATAAAATAAGGAAATGAGGAAACAATAAAGCGAAGAGAAAAAAGAAAAAAATATAATCCGGATTTCCGAAAGGATTTAATCAAGATTATTACCGTGGATTGTTTCTAAACGGGCGCATTTTATTCAAATCTAGCTCTGCTCTTCGATACCGTCTTGAGGTATGTGATGATGGGGAGGTGAGACATGTCACACAGTACATTGTAGCGTAAATGGAAAATCCTCCTTCGGAGAACGTACTTGAAAATTATGTACAGACGTAAAGTAACAGTAGATCTACAATATTTCGCTGGAGTTTTGACTAGGCAAGGAAAAGTAAAATGAATAAAAATACAAGCCGTTCTCAAGGTGAGCATTTTTTTAGATTTCAACCTGACGAGCGCAAAAAAAAACAACAAATTTCGAGTTGAAAATGTTAGTTTACAAGCTCTTCAACTGAATTTCTCATAGTTTATTGGGTATTTAAGCTACCTACATGCCCTTTCTCCAGGGCCGGCTCAAGGAAAAATCTTCACCCGGGCAAGGATCCTTACTATTTTTTGCATTATTTTTCTGTCTTCTTACACATTGCGGTAAATTAACATCGCATCGTCGTTCGGACGTTCGGCGCCCTTAAGTTGACGGCGCCCGGGCCTTAAGCCGGCCCTGCCTTTCTCACCAAAAACAAAAAGTGCTAGTCGTGCGCCCTTGACTTTTTTACCTATGGAAATTACCTCAAAAGCGAGTACACATTTCTTAGCTTTGACGTGTATCTCTTTGATACTCAAATTTCTGTCTAGGCCACATGATACCGTTGAAATGATTCTCCTTTAGGCCGTGCTCTGTGCTCTCAACCTCTCAACCGCCGTACTGGCTTCGAAGCATCGGGGTGACCTCATACTTATTAATTTTCTTCGAATCGGTGATTACAACTGCGGTGACGTAAACGCGTTATAAGAATTTTCCTCTATTCTCTTGCGGCGCAAATTTCTTCACTCAGCGGTCCTTTTGATCTTCGCCGAGCTGAAGAGCTATTCGAGGTTCTCATTATCGACGACTGGTCGACACTAATGTAAGATTGTTCCCATCGAACAGGATCTAAAAGTTATTTGGACGATAATTTCCCACTGTTGCGGGAACGGGAACGCCGATAATAGTCAAGCTGCGACACCGGAGCGAATAAATGGCCATTCCAGTCAGCCATATCGTTTCTGGTTTGGGCTTTCACTCGCTGCAGTCGGAGCTGACAAATCGTCCGTCAGTTCGATGTCATTTTCAGTCGGTAAACGACAAGCTTAAATAGTTTTCGCTTTTGTCTAGATGGAAGCTGCAACTCAGAAGCTGTATTTAGAGAGATATGTCGAAAGCCTAAAGCCACATAGCTAACATCGACGCTAACGATGTACCTACCTATCAAACACAAGTAGAACGACTTTGTGTTTGTCAAATTTCTAAACTACACGCTCCAACTTGTATTCTCCATTCACTTATTACTCCGGCGTGATAATATATGTGTTCCTACGCGTGGGATTTTTAGACGCTTTGCCGCGAACGCCATTTCATTTCTGAATTGCAATTCGTAATGTTCGGCAGAGGCTTTCGAGATGAAAGGAACGGAAGTTGAGAAAATGAAAAAGAAGACATATACCTGTAAATTTCCATCTCTCTCCGGTTTCGACACTTAAAATTTGGTAATTGGTGAAAGCTTTGGGTTCGGCAGTGATGTGAATTTTCTGGTACGAAGATCGAATACTCAGTATCGAAGTACTGTGTGTATTTTCATTATTTTCATGTGGAATGTGTAGAATTAGTCAACTGGGTTCATGGTGTTCAATTCGTACCACCTTTCCCCTCGATTATCAGCCAATCTGTAAGTTATCAGCTTTTCTTTATGTTAAATTTGAAAATTAGTTTACCTATCGTTTCCAATTTTGAGAAAAGCTAATAACATACAGGTTTTTTGATAATCGAGGGGAAAGGTGGTGCGATTAAGAATCATTACGTACTTCGTATGGCGATGCATGTATGCCAAATTGGCTCCCAAGACACCGCACTCCTAGCCCCGGTAACTACCCTTTTGAGTATCGCATCAGTGATCACGATGACGTCTTGAGGCTGGCTCAGGCCCCCCATTTCACCTTTCCATTTCCGGTACGCGCTGTCCTGTGCCACGGCCACTATGGGACACCCTACTGACCGAGGCAATACTCACCCAGCATTAACCTGGAATTCGGGTGCACCACAGCCGGATGCGTTCCTTTCCTTCACGCCTCACCTCCTTCATCGTGGTACGTGTGGCGACGTAGGTAGGCGGGCATCATTATATACTGCCATTAATACACTATGAATCGGTCATTGGCAAAACCGCTTGAGTCACATTTTTTATGAATATCGCTTCATTGCACAAATCAATTCTGTGTACCAAGACGCCTCAACCATCGCAAAATGATTCAAGTTTGAGCGCTAAAAGGAGGTACGATGGACTACATTTTAAAGCTATACCAAAAATTGTACCTTTATGAAGTCGACTATAAAACGTTTTTTATCTTTTGCAAACTTTCAAAAATGTGACATTAGTGGTTTTACCATTGACCGATTCTCTTATTACACTAATTTATACCTATTATTGCGCTCTGAAATTTTATTTTACTTATATTGAATATTTCTCTGTATTTTTCTTCATCTTTTCTGATGATCCATCGAAGAACTAATAGGACAATACACGTGAAAAATTAACCCCTCTTCATGATTTGAAATGTCTCGAGAGTCGTAAATTTCGCATTTGTATTTTTGGTAAAATTTAAGATTTTGCAAGAATTTTTCCCCTTGACTATTTTGTAATTTCAGCTTTCAATTTTAAAAACCACCACTCCCAATAAGTTGAAACATTTCAACAATGGAATGCGTCCATTGATAAAG
Organism: Acanthococcus lagerstroemiae; assembly: GCA_031841125.1. Taxonomy (NCBI): domain Eukaryota; kingdom Metazoa; phylum Arthropoda; class Insecta; order Hemiptera; family Eriococcidae; genus Acanthococcus; species Acanthococcus lagerstroemiae. The sequence continues at coordinate 31,567,152 of CM063108.1, read as the reverse complement.
GGCCTAAGTACGAAAATGACGTTTTGAGAAACAAGTGTTTGAAAGTTTAAGCTTATATCTAGTAATCTAATAATGATTATTTGGGTGATAATTAATATTATATTATGAAGTTGGTAGTCCCATTATGCAATCCTAAAGTATGAAGAGCTGAGGTCAAATGTAGGTAGAGATATGGATTGAGAAGTGTGATGGAAAGTTAGGCCCTTTTTTTCCTTGGATTACTTTTTCTCCTTCTTTTTCAATAGAAAACGAACACTGAAAAAGAATAAATACACACACATGCTCTCAGGGGCGTTGCCACGGTTTTTTGGGGGACCTGAACCCCCTCCCTCTTTGCATCAGCCAAAAATGTGAAAATATTAAAATTTATTCTGGTAATAGTAAGTATTACACCTGTAATGTTGTAAAAAGTGAAACAAACCCCCACCCCTTCATACCAAGTCTGGTTACACCACTGAATGCTCTGAAGTTGATATATTATTAATGAGAAATAGATAATATCACTGAAAAGAAGAGAAAACCTGAACTATAATCACTGATATCACGGAGTTCACTCTATTATTTTTCAGAGCAGTTATGTTTGATTCCCTGTTGTGGTCGTTTGGCGCTAGATAGCGCTGTAATGTGAAGTGTGTATAGTGTTCTTGACCTGCCGAATCGAACTACATCATTTATTGAAAAAGGGCCTGATAGATGAATTCAGTTGTTGAATTTATCGCTTTGACCGACTTTTTTTTTTTTTTTTTTTTTATGTAACAATCTCTAAATTATAATTTTCAATACACCTCTCCCCTCTTCCGCCCTAGTTTAAAATTTTTAAAAGATATGGTAAATTTTCGAAATGCTGTTGAAAAAAAGAATTAAAACCTTACTTCTTTTTCGCTTATGGTTAACTTGAAAATTTTAGTTTTCAGATTCAGGTAGGAAAATCTTCCTCTGCTAGTAACTTCAAATTTCGTAGGTGTTGTTACATTTAGCTTCATTTTCTTCTCGACGATCTCGATATTATTAATTTTTAGTGAAAGGTATCCCTCTCCCTTGCCATAATTAATTCTATAAGGGCTGATAAATTTGGAAAATTGAGTTGGTAAAATTGAATATCTTGGACGTTTCTTACCTGTTTAGTGCTTGGTGTTCATGTCGAAATTATTTTTTCGCTATAATTCAAAATTGTAAAACAGCTTGTGAATTTAAGGAATATCGTTAGCGAAATTGAGAAATGTATCAAGCATTTTTTTAAATAAGATTCATTTTGAAATTCAATTTTTAGTTCGAAAATTTACTCTTTCTCACAATTTAAAAATGTCCAAGAGACTTAAATTCAGAAGCTGCGAATACTAAAGTTAAAAATTTTGCAAGACTTTTTTTCCCCTTAGCGATATTGAAATTTCAGTTAAAAATTTTTCAAAAGTTATTAAATTAAACCTTTTTATGAATCCAATAAGCTCTAAATTTTAGTTTGTAATAACCCCCCCCCATCTTGCCAAAATTTAAAATTTCAAAAGAGTTGGTAAATTCGAAAGGCGTGGTGAGCAAAATTAGAAATAAGAAAGGTTTCAAGCATTGTATTGTAAAACTTTGAGGGAGTTACCGAAATAATAGTCGTCCTCAAGATAAAACTAAATGGAAAAACAAGAGTAACAATTATACAGGTATAGGCCCCTACGCTAAAAGCACCTGAAGACGAGGTCAAAAAATTTTACAACAAATTGGAACAGATAACAGAAAACGAGAAAGAGTATTACACGTTGATTATGGGAGATTTTAACGCCAAAATAGGAGAGAACATGAAAACGAGAGCTAGTGTAGGTAAATGGGCGACAGGAGTCTCAAATAATCGCTGGGGAAAACCTCGCCGACTTTACCGACAAATTCAATTTAAAAATAGTGGGTACATATTTCAAGGGAGAGAGGTGCACATGGCGAGCTCCAAACGGCAAAATATTCAACGAAATAGATCACGCTTTAATCAACGATAGACGTATTATCAGGAAATTTTCGGTAACAGATTGCACTCGCCTTCAGACGGACCATAGACTGGGGGTTTGCGATATTGTAATGAATAAACGAAGCTGGCTTAAAAATAACCAAAACAATAAAGAGGGTAAGCGTCTTATTATACCGAATCATAAAATTCAGATCGCTCAAAAATCAAAGATTCTGTGTAAGTGGTACAGAGATCAAATCAGCGAACCCATCTTCAACTCCAGTGGGAGGTAGATATGCCAGACCAAAGAACCACCTGAACCACTTCCCTTCCTCAGAGTTCTCGGTGTTGTTTAGGGTGCGCTACTCTCGATCTCCCTGGATGTGCCGGTACCACGCTTGACCTAAGTGGAAATTACACTCGATAATGCGGCAATCCGGATAGAAATGCTGAATGGCTGTGTGCGCACTTTTCTCAAAATTCACGTACAGCTTTCTGATGATGGGAGTTTCGTTGAAAAATTTGACGCACAGTAGTCATATGCCTTCCCAAAATTTTGATGTACGTCGTTTGGCTCTTATCATGCAGGAATGAATACACAAATTTGTACTGTACATTTTTCACCGCAACGAGTTTCGAAAATTGCGTTAATTTCAAGTTCCATCGCTATTATTATACTGCACTGTGCCGCAGGGGTGAAGTGAATGAATACCTCATATGTACTTAAAGGCCGGTACATACTAGCGCGCATCAACTGCAATGCAACATGTAATGTAAAGGCTGGTACAGACTAGCGCGCATCAGCTGCAATGCAACATGTAATGTAACATGTAACGAACAAAATTCGGGAGAATGCGCGCGCATGTATGGACGTCCATACATGTGCGCATTCGCCCGAATTTTGTTCGTTACATGTTACATTACATGTTGCATTGCAGTTGATGCGCGCTAGTCTATACCGGCCTTAACGTTAAATTGAAACGTTCGCATGTTATCGAAAAATGGAGATAAAAGTAACAAGAATGTACACGGCAATAATAGGCAACGCGTCATTGCATGTACCTACTCAGTGTATCGAAGAATTATTAGTCATGAATACGTATCTGTAGTCTTGAAAGTTTGTTTTGCGCAATATCATTGTCTTCTTATAGCCAGTTAAGGTTCCCTTCGTTTGCGCAAAACATTCTCTTTTTTTTGCGGAAAGTCATGCCAAATTCAGGAAATTTGCGCAAAATCGTTTTTCCCTGTACAGAGCCAGTCACTTGTATAATAGAATTGTATCCGAAAATTTCGAAATTAACATTTTCCTTTTAGATCGCAAAAATTTCCAAAAAAGAGTTGCCAGGATTGTGGAATCTGAAACTTCGAAACTTAAACTCCAACATCAGAGAAGATTAGAAAAGACGGCAGATCTCGATGGGTTCCAAGAGGAGAGGGGAGGAGAGGGGGCCACTCAGTGCGGATAGTTAGACTCAATTCTCAATTCCTATTTTATAGAGACTACAAGCGATGAGAGAGAAATAACAGATGGCTGTCCACAAGGCACGATACTATCCCCACTCATATTCTTAATTTATGTAAATGACTTGTATACTAAAATAAGTAATGATTGTACCCTGATCGCTTTTGCAGATGACACTGCGATGATTATTGAAGATGAAAGCTGGGAAAAAGTTTACGAAAAAGCAGGTTGTGAGTAAGGAAAAATAAAAATATGGCTAAATAAAAATTCCCTCTTCCTGAACCCCGAAAAAACTAAATTTATAGCTGTCAGCTCCTAAAATAGATGTGAATTAAAAGCACACATAACAATACATAAAACCACATGCCAAAAAAATATCATCTGTAACTGTCCAAAAATTAGCAGGGTGGACGAAATCAGATATTTGGGAATAACCATTGATAAAAATTTAAGTTGGAAAAATCACATAAATAATCTGGCGACTAAGTTAAGAAAGCTAATATATTTTATGTGGAGGATCAGAAATATAACAAACACTACAATAAAATACGTGTATTACGCACTGATACAATCGAGTCTTACTTATGGTAGAATAGGTTGGGGAAGTGCGTATCAAACAACCTTACACAAAATAAAAATATTGCAAAATAAAATCATAAAAATCTTATTTTGCTTCGACCCGAAAACGCCGACAGCTGAAGTATTCGAAAAAACGAATTTACTTAATTTGGATCAGCTATATATAAGAAATACACTACTGTATTATGAAAACGACAGGAGGGATCCGCTTACCGGGAAATTTAGCTATCAAAACCAGAAAAAATGCATACAATATAAGAGTTCCAAAAAAAAAAAATACAGTAGCGGGACAACACACCTATATATATCAAGGCACAAAATACTTCAACAGTCTTCCCGAAAATGTAAAAATAGAAATAATCCAGGCAACAAATCGAAACACACACATTATAAAAAGAAAACTGAACCTCCTACTACGGGACCAGAAAATTATATAGACTAGGTTGGTATACTTTAAGGTAAGGAGTAAGAAAGGGTATGGCTTACGGAAGGGGGTGGGGGTTTCAACGTCTCGGGATACACACTTTATTTAGATTCTAAATAGCAGTTTGTACTTTAGTTTCCTATTTTCTAATCTCATTTTCTTTAGTTATATATTTCTTTTTTCTTTTCATGTACATATATTAATTCACCAGCTATTGTAACAAAATATCATGCCGAACCCGAAACGAGCTTAGGCTCAGTGGGCGAGGACCTAATAATAAATCTAATTGAAAAAATTGAAATTACTATTATTATTATTATTATTATTATTAATTTATTGTTTTTCCTCTTCTGTTGAGTTACACAATCATACTAGTTTTCTTGTATCAATCATCATGAAACATTGTATATGTATGTACCCCTCTCCTGTAATAGGCCGATAGGCTGTTGGAAGGGGCAATACATCTTATTATTATCATTATTACTATTATTATTATTATCATCATCATTATTATTATTTTTTGGGAGCGGGAGGTAGAAATTAGAAAGGGAAGAAGACAGAGAAATTGAAAAATGAGGAAAATAACAATCATAATGAAGAATGCTATGTTTTCAACTTTCTCCCCTAGAGAGAGAGTGGGAGAAGGTATTGGCCTGAGATTGTTGCTGTGGTGGTTTGCAAAACTGATTATCTCAGTGGTTTTTCTGGTCCCTGTCCGCCTCTGGTGTTTCATAATGCTTTTTTTGTCGACAGGATCAATTTTTTAAAATCTACGTTAAGATTTTGCGCTCTCACAATTTATGGTAAATGTCGAGACTTTTTCGCTCGTATGCTTCACGTGTAGGTTCTCGACCTCCCGAAATCACATTTTAACACCAGTGTCCTCTCAGTACAATTTCGGCGACTCTTGTGTGAACCTAAATTTATCGTGGATTCGGTCAGCCACTATTAACCATCATTTATCGGGTGCCACGTGAACTCGTTAAAAAGTATACTTGGGGGGGGGGCAAAGGTGTACACTGAAAATAGCTATCCATATAGTTTTGTACATCGATGATTCGCGAGAATATAAGAGGATGAGTCGGGATGAGAAGGAGAAACAGGGTGCGACTACATACATGCTCGGCGAATCCGGCGACAGCGAGACATTTTTAATAAATGTAAAGCATTTCTCAGCTGCTGCAGCTCAGCAAAGACAAAGACGAAAATACAACTTAGAAGCTATAAACGAATCTGAAATGGCGGACAGATGTGACCGGACTGACAATAATACAAATATTACTGCTGTTTTGCCAGGATCATCGTATATTTGTACGTTTTTGCGAGCATTGTAGCGCGTGCGAGTTTGCGTCTTCTCATTCGCGTTTTAAATTTCTTTTTTTTTCTCTCACTTTTTTTCCCGCCATTTTCCTACATCGCCATTGAACGGCTTTAATATACCGTTATTGCCTCGGTCGAATCCGTTTCAGTGACGGTACATTTAACACGATATCGCCAAACGGAGTCATCATGTTTACACGTTACCCGCGAATAGAATGGGGATTCTCACCACAATGCTATTTGTGTACGTAGTGAATGATACGATACATGTCAGCGGACTCTCTGGTCCAGGGAGCAGGGAGCGCTTCTAGATGCGACAGATGACACGAATAATAAAGACGGGATGTATTATATCGAATTAACAATTCTGCGTCAGCACCGGGTACCCTACGCACAAGAATGGTCTGTAAACAAGATATTCGATATTCATTTCCCGAGTACAATCGAGTCTGCCCGGTCCGATAATGGTCCCGTTTATGTTACCTCAAATTGGTCGCTTTTATTTATGTTTCGCGAACGATAAATGCGTGGTAACTGACGCACGAACACGAGCGTATGCGTTGTATGTACGATATAAAGTAATTTGGTTTTCTTTTTCCCCTGCAGATGACAAAGTGCCCCCTACGGAGCAGAGTAACGACGGGTATCTGAACTTCACGGCGATACGAACGGAGGATAGCGGTTGGTATAAGTGCATCACGCGATACCAGTTGGCCGAGTACGCCTCCATTGGCTACTTTCTCAACGTTCGAGGTAATTTGATTTTTGATACTATCTATACTTATTCGAAAAGCGTGCAGACTTACACACGCTGTAGCGTGGAAATATCCTCGGATGCGAAAAATCCGAAGAAACTACCAAGCCACCTCACCTTTGTATCACGAGGGCCGGTCTCTACCCCCGAAAGAGGCCAGTGAACGTGGGAAGTATTCTCTCACAAGCTCCGCCTTACTGACTAAAGCGGAGTAAGAAAAGACAGTGTGATAGTAGTTCTTCTTTTGTATGAGGTGGCGTTGTATGCGCCGAATGCTTAGACGTCGTTGTAGTCCAGGGATTCCCAACCTTTCAGTTTACACGGCATTTTTTTTCAAGGATTAGATTCACCCGGCACACCTATTCGAAACGTTCATAAATGTATGATAAGAATTATATAGTAATCGTGTAATTCAACGGTATTTGACGCATATAATCAAAATTTTAACAGACAAGTATAAGACAAAAAAAAAAAGTAATCTAAATCACGACGGAAAAATTTACAAAAATGAAAAATTAATGTCTAATGTGAAATTTGAGCTACGTACTTCTCACACAATTCTGTAATTCTAAGTCTAATATTTGATAAACATACTCGCATCTCATTTGGAAGGGAGTCACTAGTAAGCTGCGCGCGATATTTGCACTTGATATTTGTTAGAACAGAAAATCCCTGCTCGCATAAGTAGGATACGGAAAATTGTAGGAGGATGGTGAGAGCTTTTTGGAATATCACCGGGTACTCTTTGGGAACAGACAACCAAAACTAAGTAAAAGTTATTTCTTGAAATTTTAGTTGTGAAATACGATCATTCTTCATCATACACATTTCCTTCTCTTCCGCGAGTTGTAAGCCTTGCACGTTGCTCGGAGAGATTATGAAGGGGTTTCAGATACCGGTGTTCGGGAAATAGTGCACCATCTTATTTTGAAGAAGAGATAGGGATTCATGAATAGCCGATCTGAAAACTGCATCGACGTGTTCTGAGGCTGCGGCAGTCCTTTTAAACATTGATAGGCTCCCTTCATTCACCTTCCTCTTCTAAAGACCTAATTTGTCTCGGAACGCCATTGCTGTGTCCGATGAAGTCAGTACATTTTCGTCGCGACCTTGCATACTTGTATTCAAGACGTTCAGATGTTCAAACATATCAGCCAAAAAACTAACTTTGGTGCACCATACTTCGTCATCAAGAAAATCGAACTCGGTTTGCTCGGGAATCAAAAATGTTCGGATCTCCTCTCGTAATTCATGAAATCGTAATAAACAACGACCTTTTGACAGCCATCGAATTTCGGTGTGTAATAGCAATTTTCTGTGGTCAGCCTCCATGCTCTCGCATATTTTCTCAAACAAACGTGTCCTCAATGAGCTTCTCTTAATAAAATTTATTGCTTTTACGACTTGATTCAACACGTCTCGCAAATCACCCGGAAGCGCTTGTGCCATAAGGGCCTCCCTATGTAGAAAACAATGGGTGAAAATCATCTTCTTATTTTTGGTTATGGCAGAACTTACGAAACCATTTATGGAGCCTATCATCGCCCGTGCTCCATCGGTACATATGCCCACACATGTACTCCATGAAAGATTGATTTTGGTTAGGTACTCATCTACAATCTGAAAAATGTCCGAGCCTTTTGTTGTCTCTGACATTTCCTGACAGAAAAGAAAGTTCTCGACAGTATCATCTTCGTCGATCATGCGTGTGAAAGCCAACAGTTGTGACTTCCCACTAATATCTGTTGATTCGTCGACTTGCAAAGCACACATACTGGAACTGTGTAATGTCTGAGATACCTGCTCTTCAATATCTGTGGACATTACATGGATACGCCTCCTGATCGTGTCATTTGACGGAGGTATCTTTGAGACTTCTTTGACCGCCTCCTCCCCAAAGAATATTCTCGCAATATCACGACAAGCTGGTACGACTAAAATGTTCTCCGACGTTATGCGTTTTCATTTTTCTAGCTATAAGTTCAGCCACTGGGAAACTCGCCTCCTGAGCTTTGTCAGAAATCTTCACAATTTTTTTCATACGTACTGATTGTTTCTGCATCTCTTTTAGTAGACGTTGAAAATACTCGACTTTCTTATCTGATAAATGAGCATGCTTACTTAAGAAGTGACGTTTGAACTTGCTAGGTACCATTGCTTCATTTGCCAATTTTCCACCTCGTACACAGTGTTGGGCGTTATTGGAATATGACGTTATTCGAATAATAATCATGAATAACAGATCAATCATTATTCGTTATTCATTATTCATTATTCGTTATTCGTTATTTGTTATTCATTATTCGTCAACATGTAAAATTATTTATCAAGCATTATTCAGTAAAATGCAGATGTGAGTAATATTCGTCAATCATCGTTATTCGTTATTCATTGCGGACGCAGTAACAAAACAAAAACTTTAAGGAGGATCAGTGGCGTAGCCAGGAGTTTTCCAAAGAGGGCCGAGGGGCAAAATAAGATTTTCGAGGGAGGAAAAGTCGAAAATTTAAGTATTTTTTAAAAATCGCCAATATTAGAGGACATTATGTAAAAGTATTGGGAGTGGGGATTTTGTGTGTGTGGGGGGAACATATTTTTGGGAATGGGGAAGGGGTATTTTCTTTGATAGAAATATTTTTTGGGAGGGGTAAAAATTTTTGTGGGAGGGGGTATTTTTTGGAGGGAGGAGGAGGGGTAAGAATATTTTTGTTGGGAAGAGTGAAGGTGTAAAAAATATATTTTTGGGGATTTTTTGGAGGGGGTAAAAATATTTTTGTTGGGAGGGGGGAGGGTGTAAGAAAATATATTTGTTGGTGATTTTTTTAGGGGGAAAATATTTTTTGGTGAGTGGATATTTTTTCTCCCTAATCTTACTGGGGTAAGTAGAAAGTAAATAAAGTTTTCCCGATTTTGTCGGATGGGGGGGGGGCAAATGACTGCGCCAGGTGAGTGCAACGCCCCCCTGACCCCACTTTGGCTACGGGTCTGATTTCATTATTCGCGTGATTGATGTTATTGAATACTGATTACTGAATGATGAATGACAGCTCGTTATTCATACTTACAACTCACGAATAAATTATTCGTTATTTGTTATTCATGCACTTATGAATAACGAATAAATTATTCGTTATTCATGCGCTTATGAATAACGAATAAATTATTCATTATTCATGAATAACGAATAAATGTTGCGTGATTCGTTATTCATGAATAACGAATAACGGTTGCGTTATTCATTATTCGAATATTATTCTGTCCAACTCTGCACGTACATACACCAAGGGTGATGCTCGTCAGCTGAACCGGGCCAGAAGAAACCGAACTTCAAGTAATCTTCATGATATTGACGCGTCATTATTTTAACCTTCTTGGCTGGTGGCTCACCGTCACTGCTACTATGACTTCGTTTCACAAATTAATCCATCATAAAACATGCGATAAGTATCAAGTAGCGCGAAATCAGGTGATGCAAAATCAACTTCAATTACGTTTTATGTACGACTGATCCGAGGTATGGTAATATTTTGATGCATGATTCACTCAGCATCAAAAAGATCCCTTACAGTTTTTTGTAACTGACCCCAAAACACACAAAATCGGGGGTTATAAGTGACCCTTCATTTTCCCATAAAATAAATCAGGCCTTAAGGCAGGAAACAATGGCGAATACAGGGGGGTATGGACCCCTCCCCTCGAAATATCTAAATATATCTATAGGAATTCTTTTATCTCCCTCCATTTGCCCCAACCTTAACATAGTGGCCAGTTTTTTCCCAAAAATACTTCCCCAACAGATTTTTTTCAGATTTTTCCAGTCCATTTTCCAACTTTTTCATAACAAACAAACAATTTAAAATAAAAAAAAATCAATTGAGTCTGACAGAGAAAACTATACAATACTTTCGCATCATAAAATTTCCTGACTTATTCGATTTTTTTTTCTTCAAAATTCCCTGACTTTTTCCTGACTTCTCCAGATGTGCTCACATTCCCTGGCTTTTCCCGGGTTTCCAGTAACTGGTCACCCTGCTTGAGATACCACAATTTAAAATTTGTTTTTTTTTCCGAGTCAAAATTTAGTAGAGTCTTTACAATTTTCATAAGTAAGGTAATGGTCAAGGATTCAAGGTCACAAAAATCAGTTGTTACATTAGTTTGCCTTAAAATTAAAAATGTACTTGAGGTGTTCAAAAATCTCATAAAATGAAGTATGAATGTCATTTCGTAAATTGAATAGTCAGTAACTCATATTTGGTAATGGTTAAGCCCAAAATTGCAAATTGTACCACCAAGGGAGTTGGATTCAGGACGAAGACTGCGAAAAATAAAATGCATATATGGGTATCGTTTCCTAGTTTTTAAGGATCGCAGAGTTAAATTTATCATTTACCTCTATTTGCAAAGTTCTAGAATTCAGGAAGGAGGAAAGGGCTTGAAATTTCATATTATACAGTAGGCACGTCGTTTCGCAGGTGTAACGGGTCACTGAACTCATTAAAGGAAAGAATGTACCCTTATTTGCAAAGTTTAGAATTCGGGGAGGGGGAAGGGACAGAAAAGTGAAGATGATAGTGCAGTGAAACTCGTTTCTAAACTCTGTCACATATGGACATATATTGTAACTTGTAACAACGACTGGTGTTAAGATCTGTAATACAAAACATACTACGTTAATTTTTAGACTGTCGATCAACAGGTAATAGATCTCAAGTGGATCAGTCATCGGAGGATTTATGGACCTAACACCTTACCCCAAAATGTTCAGAATGCAGGTGAAAATTCATTTTACTAAAAGAAGTAAGCGCGTGAAGTTCGTTTTTGATAGTCCCGGCTGATCGGCAGACTAAGGTGAGGAGGAAGTTCCTGCGAGAGACAAGGAAGCAAGCATTAGGCCTAGGCTAGTCTAAAGGTAGTCCATTCTATAGAGAAATTTACGAGACATCTTTTTGGTTTGAAACAGTTTTTCCTACAACTCGCCGTTTCTGGATATTCGCCATAATTGGTCAATTTTTCGAGATTTTTAAAGCTGTCCAAATTTGGACGGTGATTGCAGGCTAAGAATTAGACCCAGGCTAACTGTGATCTATGCGTTTTGTAAAAAATTTTATGAGGAATATTTTTTGGCTGAAATTTTTTTCTCTAGAGCTCCAATTTTCTGAGATATAAGCCAAAAACTGGGAGCTTTAACGTGCCACAGAAAATTTTGCATAGCATTTGGGGGTGGGATTTTTAGGAGGTTGTTTCTGACACCTAGTACTACATTTTCCAACAAAGTCCCGCTTGTTACCTCAACATTTTTTTTGGTCTACAGGTCGTAGACTGCAGAATACGGTAGAAGGTACGACAGCCGTTTCAAGTGGTTGCTCCAAAGGGAAAACTGAACCTTCGCAATTACAGTTCTTACATTCTTTTTAATTCTTGTCATTTCTGTTCATCAGTTCGTGTCTTCTAGCCCTTCTACATTCTGCTAAATCTATCTCTTCGTTCAGTTCTGAGACTTTTAGTACGGTTTCTAGTACATCTCGTTCATGTCTTTTCGGTCAAGTCCATAAATTGTCAGTGCTCGTTGCAGTTTGTCATTGTATGCGTGCTAGTTCCCAATTTAGAGCGGTGATTAAGGAGTGGCTTGGGCCTTTCAAGACTTTCAGAAGCTTTCCCCGAGAGGATTATATTTCTCTCACCTCTCCCTTTCAAATATCTTCCTCTCAGGAAGCGTGAGCATTTGGTTCATAAATCCTAAAATAACATACTAGAATAACAATTAGATATAGGCTGTACTAAAGGTAGTCCATTCTATTGCATATTTTACGAGGCATCTTTTTTGTTTGAAACAATTTTGTCTACAACTCACCTTTGCCGAGATATTCGTCATAATTTGTTAATTTTTCGAAATTGTTTTAAGTTGTCCGACTATTGAACGGTGACTGTAGACTAAGAGTAGATATAAAATACCAGTCCGAGAACACACCACAGACTATGCTAAGCGCCATATGACGTCACGACGCATCGAGCTCGCGTAGGTAGTTCGGTACTAGGTAATTAAGGGACTATGTTTGTTGTATTTCGGATGGAATTTGAAGCATGAAGCATGTGATTTAAAGTGTGGGAATTTAAAGCGGGAGATATTTTCGTTGAATATTTTTAATTGATTATTTAAAATTTGATTGATTAACCTACCCGAGATAAGAGAGTCCCTCGTTAGACGCGCTAGCGTCAACGATGGACCTCTCTGTGTCTCCCAATTAAATTTAGAATACTATCGACCTATCAATCCTGAATTAATTTTCAAATCGAATTTGATGGTCATCTACCAACCCGAGACAAGAGAGTCCCTCGTTAGACGCGACAGCGTCAACGATGGACCTCTCTGTGTCTCCCAATTAAATTTGGAACGGTATCAACCTATCAATCCTGAATTAATTTTCGAATCGAATTTTTGATAGTCATCTACCAACCCAAGACAAGAGAATCCCTTGTTAGACGCGACAGCGTCAACGATGGACCTCTCTGTGTCTCGCAATTAAATTTGAGTATATCCAATCATTATTATTATTAATTTTGCAAATCTCCGAATCGAATCGAAAAATATCAGATACATGGACATGTATGCTATTTTCACTCGACGCAGTCGACGGACGAGTCAATTTCACATTTTTACCGTTAAAAGCAGCGTTAGATTCGATAAACTACCCCATCTTGAACATGTATGCTATTTTCACACGAAGCATGGTAGGCGGACATTCCCGGAATGCAAAATACCGTTACTTTGCGCGAGTTACTAACCATCAGGTACTGATCTATACGTATTTAAGGTTGTTGTGAGCTCTGGACAGTAGCTCGCATATGAAATACATTTACCAATATGGCGTCAACATTCCTCAAGTCCCGTTATTCGCAAACCCCACTGTCAATAGCTAGTTAGCATGTTGGAATATCATCTCCTGAAGAAAAATTATCGCTGACAAAATGATGAGTATAATTTATCCCCCCTCAATTTTTCGACCATTGCAAGACCAAAGCAGAGTGAATATAATATCGAAAACTGCAACTGCAATTTCATTCCACGTTTTGCATCGTCTACGATACGACTTGAGATTTTTGCTGCTGCTCCTAGATTTCGTTCTCGAATCTATCAAAGGATTTTAGCTACTTTTTCGCAGTCGAATTTTCTCGTTCGAGTATTTTCAATTTTTATACTTTTTCAATTTTATTTAAAAATTTTTGCTTCTCCCGCTGTCTTTCTTCCGAGTTTACGCAGACATCTGATTCTAGTAAGTATTTCAATCTTTTATCATCGCCTCAGTTTATTCGCAAGTGAATTTACGTAATTATTATTCATCATATGTGTTCATATATGCGGAATATTAACGCGAAATTTATTTTCTGCTCAATAGAAATGACATCTAATAGTAATAATCTTGCCGGATCAAGCGCTGCCGCCTCTCCCTCTGGCTCCGATCGAGGTTCCACCACCCCCATGGCTGGTCCTAGCGGAGTTTTCAATCCAACTCATCGAGCTACTCCCACCATCACCTCAGTTCGCGAATCCGAGTCAAATGCGAGTCTCCCTCCGAACGTGGTAAGAATTTTCGTATTTTTATTTTCTCAAAATTCATCGAATTGATTGATTGATTGCATAATACCTATGGAAATTTTCAATCGTATTCTAAATTTAATTATTTTTCAGGTTGATCGTCGTATCACATCCGGAGGTAGAGACATCAATGACGAAAGAATCTCTTGTCTGTTATGCGGTACCAGTCATAGGAGGACATTTTGGTATCGTCACATTCTCTCACAGGAACATAAAAATGCCGTCTACCGCAATGAAGCTGAAAATACCAGCACTCGTGGTATTATCATCCAGCAGACTCACGGTATGATGATGTACGATATTTTGTTTAAAGCCGACCGCGATAACGAAAATACCGTGTTCACTCAGCCCGAGCTGTCTTCGATAGATGAAGCCTCCCTCGAACAGACGCATACAGAGGCCTTGGAAACATTGGAAAATTTTTTCGGGCATTTCTACGAGGGGATTTTGTATAGGTTAACCGAGGGGCTAGCTATACATAATGCCTTAAAGGTGCACAGTTCGCTAAGCCTGTCATTGCAAAAATTCACAGGCGATGGCGAAATTTTATGTGAAAATGTTTCTTTACGAACATCAGCTGAGGAAGTATTAGTAGCGACAGATTTAGAGGAGTGGACAACTCTTTTAATTGCTCAGCTAATGGTGAAATACGAGGAAAGTTCTCATCGAGGTTCTAACTGGACTTTATTAAAAGTCAACGATTTTGAAATGCATATTTCGAAATACAGTCCGTTGCGAGCATCGTCATACATTCCGCTTCCTTCTGAGATAGTACGGAAACAAGCAGTAATTAATGTTGAAAATGTCGCCGACGAATTGTGTTTCAAATATGCAATTCTAAGTAAAGTGGCTTATAATAAAGTCCCCCGGTTCTTAATCTCAGACGTGTTAGTCATTATAAGAGAGCCGAGTATAATGATAAGTTTAATTTTACTGGAATAAGGTTTCCAACTCCCTTGGTAGACATAGGCATTTTTGAACGTAACAACGCCGCGTCTGTTAATGTTTATGGATTAAGTAAGGAGGAAAGTAAACAATTTTTTGTTTACCCAATCCGAATCTCGAAAAATTACGTGGCTGGTAACCATTTTGATTTGTTATACGTCCAAGATGAATCGTCCTTGACTCGCGAGGATGAATCCGTCAGAGGGCACTACTGTCTCATCACAAATTTGAGTCGTCTGATCAACTCGCAGAATAATAGGGACGGTCATGCTCTCCATATATGCCGCCGGTGTTTAGTATCTTTTAACAGTAAAGAGGCTCTAACTGAACACGGACTCATCTGCAATAAATTAGATGCGGTCCATTCGGTGATGCCTACAGGGGAAAAGGCCGTGCAGGTATTTAAGAATTATCAATTTAAGCAACGTGTTCCTTATGTAATTTACGCTGATTTCGAATGCGCTCTCGTTCCGCAATCAATTCCTACTCGTGAATTGAATGCTGAGAGTATTTCGTATACAGATAAGGTGCAAAAGCATGAGGCCACCTCGTATTGTTATTATATTGTAACAAGCAACGAAAATGATCCGAGTGAGTATCAGCCTCAGTTGTATCGAGGGCCGAACGCAGTGCGACATTTCTGGCGGAGCCTGCGGGCTGATTTAGAGAAAATCAGTATGATATATAGGAAAATTGTACCTATGAATCTTACTCCGGAGGACTTGCTCTATCTTAATCAGAATATGAGCTGTCATATATGTGGTGCGGAAGCTCCCACCCCTGCATTAAATGGCTTTGTTATTGATCACTGTCATTTAACAGGGAAAGTGAGGGGTTACGCGTGTAATAGTTGTAATCTTAATTATAAGTTGCCGTCATTTGTACCTATTATATTTCACAATGGGTCAAACTACGACTTTAAATTATTAATTAAAGATGTTTTTTCTGAAATTAACCCAAATGCTGACGATGAGATTGTTGACGGACGAACGAAATCTGCTCGAAGCGGTAGTGCTGGCAGAAGGAGAGCAAAGAGAGCGAGGAACAGCTTCGTATTAGACGAGGCTGAAGACAGTGACTCGAACAAAGACATGGAGGAGGGAGACATAAACGCAGATGGACTCGACGAAGATGATGAGGATTTGGAAGAGACGACGACTGCTGTCAGAGCTAACCGCGGAAAGACCTCGAATGATATAAAGGTCATTGCTCAAAATGCGGAGAATTTTATATCTTTCGAGGTTAAAGTCACGCGAAATTTATCCGCGAGATTTATCGACAGTTTTCGATTCATGTCGTCGGGTCTCAGCACGTTGGTGGGTAATTTAAACGTGGAGCAATTAACTCATGTCTCCAAATTTTATCAGGGACAGCAATTTGAGCTATTGACTCGTAAAGGAGTATTCCCATATGAATACATCGATAGTCAAGAGCGCTACAGCGAAAACTCTCTCCCACCAAAGGAAGCGTTTTATAGCTCCTTGAGCAGCGAGGGAATATCCGACGAAGACTATAATCACGCTCAGCTGGTATACAATGCGTTTAATTGTAATACCCTCGGTGAATATAGTGACATTTACCTCGAGACGGACGTATTATTATTAGCCGATGTATTTGAGAATTTCAGAGACTTTTGCTTAGAGGCATATCAGTTAGATGCTGCGTGGTGCTACTCAGCTCCGGGGCTTTCTTGGAATGCAATGCTAAAGACTACTGGCGCTCGCTTGGAGCTGCTAGAAGACATTAGCATGTATCAATTTTTCGAAGCTTCAGTGAGAGGTGGCTATGCTGCATCATCTCTCAGATATGCCAAGGCTAATGTCCCGCAAATGAGCGATTTTAATCCGGATGAGCCTCTAAATTCGCTATTCTACATTGATGCTAATAACTTATACGGATATGCAATGTGCGAACCCCTCCCATTGCGAGATTTCCGATGGCTCGAACAACATGAAATCAACTCGCTGGATGTTTCATCAATTCCAGAAGACGGCTCAATTGGCTATGTTTTAGAAGTTGATTTGGAATATCCAGCTGAGATACATGATGCTCATGCAGACCTTCCGTTTTGCCCTGATAAATTAAGAACTTGTAATAATAAGAATACCCCGCCTAAGTTGATTGCGACATTACACGATAAGAATAGATATATTATTCATTATCGGTATCTACAGTCTGCACTAAAGCACGGCCTTAAATTGAAAAAGATACATCGAGGGGTTAGATTTCATCAGGAACCCTGGATGTTGCCATACATCCTTCTCAATAATGAAAGAAGGAAAATGGCGACTTCAGAGTTTCAGAAAGATCTCTTTAAATTACTAAATAACTGTATATTCGGAAAATTCCTGGAAAGCATCCGCCGTAGACGCAATTTTATCCTCACAAACCGCCTCCCCACCATCCTGAAGAATATCCGCTTACCAACCTTCAAACGTCGTCATATCCTCAATGAAGAAACCAATCTCGTTCTCATTGAAAGAGCTCGCACCAAAATTCTCTTTGATCGGTTTGTCCAAGCTGGTGGAGCAATTCTAGACATTTCAAAATGCACATGTACGACTTCCATTACAAAACTATGAAATCAACAATATTCCCAGATTCCAATATTTCTCTTGCGTATACGGATACAGATTCCTTCATTTACCAAATTCCGGTCCAATCTTCCCTGAACGATCATTTGTTTATATTTAAAAATTATTTTGACTTTTCCGAATATCCACCTTCTCATCCTCTCTTTGATCCAACGAATAAAAAGGTCTTAGGTAAATTTAAAGATGAACTCAAAGGTGGCATTATGAGCGAGTTCTGCGGGTTGAAAGCGAAAATGTACGCGTTTAAAAGTACCAGCCACGAGGTAAAAAAAGCCAAGGGAGTGAAGAAAAATATTATTAAGCAAACGTTAAATTTTAATTCTTATTTTAATTGTTTGAAAAATCGCGATCGCATCTATCGAACCATGACGAGCATACGGAGTTTTGGTCAGCAATTGTTTACGATTCGCCAAAACAAGGTTGCTCTATCGATGCTAGATGATAAACGATACATCTTGCCAGACGGTGTGCATACACTCCCCTGGGGTCATTATAGCATTCCTCTGGAGGATGATATTATTTACCAAAGCAATTCGGATTCGATAGAGACGGTTGACGGTGAAGAGGAAGAAGAAGACGTTTAATTTTTTTAAGCTTGTATATGTGTGTGTGTGTGTGTGTGTGTGTGTGTATTTGTGTATATATATATTTTTTCGTAATTTAAGTGTAATTATCGAGAGTGGGGATGAGTTAGCTCTCTTATCGAGTTTCAAATATTTTTTAATTTAATGCGCTAGTCTCAGTTTGTTCAAATTATTCGAAGCGGCAAGTACCTAGTTTTATGCTTAAGATGGCAGATTCTGAATTAATTTTATCAAAAATGTACAGTTTAGAATGCGTTTCATTATCTTGTGAAATTGGAATGAATCCTTCGAGCAAGGAATATAATATTCAAGTGAAACTTTGCAATCCGGTAAATAGCATTTTAATGAATGTCAACGATTTTGTTCGAGTTTCGAGCTACATTTTATCGCTGAAAAGTAATGATCAGAAATCTAAAGAGAGTGATGAAGAGGAAAAAGCCATCTCCGTCAATGTCGCTTCTGATATAGGTGATAATTTCATTCATCTCGAAATTGAAGAATATAACCTCATATATTCTCCCAACGATGGTGATAAACTTCAATTTTATTCGAAAATTAATTTCATGTTATGTCCACCCGTTTTTCAAGTGGAGCTGAATAATTATGTACAATTTATAGCGCGATTTAACATTGCCATAACTTATTATATTATGTTTTTGGAAAAATATCGGAGTTACGCGAGCCTTGTACATGAACGCATAATAACATTTTACACAAAATGGTTAAATAACGAGGAGAATTCATTGAAATTTGATTTCGATTTTTTAGCAGATAATATTTTAACTTTGGAAAGTGCGAGTTTACCGAGAATTAAACATCCCCACCTTGTCTGTGATTATACACGTCTAGATTATAATGTATGCTATCTGATAGACTCTGAAATACGTTTAAAATCTGTTTTCCCTATTTATATGCAAATTTTACTTTCAGATATTGTTGATGATGATTAATATACCAATCTATGTAAATTTTATTTGTTGTATGTATTTGTATATGTTCAGGTATTTATGTATCAATGTATATCAATAGCACCAGCATCATGAATGAAATTTTGCGTGTACATAAAAAATTAAAATAAATGTATTTAAAAATATTACATGTTTTACAATCTTTTCACAATGCTCGAAAGAGGAGAATACTGTACAATCTTATCGTGAAGTATTAAACAATGACATAGAGTATTTGCAGGAACAGGCACAGCAGTTTCAATTTCTACGCGAATATCCACAGTCCCAGTCTTGATGCTATCATTTTGAAAATTACAGTCCAAGACTACTATAAAATTATCTTCTAAAAATTTTTTCCTAGTTAATACGGGGCAATAATTTTGACGTTGATAGTACGAGTATTGGAAATCTGAATACATTCTGTACAAAAACGATATGTCTTTTTTGTTGACATCTAAATTTAGGTTTATGTTTGGATAGTATTCGTTATTTAAAAATAGTTTCACATCTCTGAGGCGAAGATTATCAAACTTGTCCATTTGTTTTTTCAACTGGTTCTTCCTATCGGTGAGAAAGGCTAAAAGCACGTATCTAGGCTTCTCCAGCTGTGTGGTCGTCATGATTGTCCAATTATTTCGAGTTGTCATAGATAATGAAGGATTTTCAATCAGCTCCCAACTTCTGAACGGCATCAAAATCGAAGCGTCTTTTTCAACTAGGCTCAGCAGGGCAATACGCGAGGCATCACTAGCTGTGATATAAGGAACCAGCCAATTAATATCCTGGATCTGAACTGAAGGCATATCGTTGTCAACAGATGAAAATAAGGCGTTTATGTCGTTGTTTGATCGTTGAAGGATGAGCTCCTGTTTCATCGAAATTATTACGCGATTGTAATCCTCCATAAATCCGAGCAAATTTCTCAGAGGAATGCACACGCTAAATTCACCGTCATCAGTCAAAATTTCATCGGCATTCAAGTTTGCAAAACCTGAATTTGAGGAATAAAGGTACTCGTCTACAGTCATAGACGCCAAGCCTTTAAGTAGAGTAGCAGGTCCCAAGTTTCTTGTCTTATCCACTTCCACATTATTCAGGCTGTAGCTTATGCAATCAAATAGATAGGCGATGCCGTTTCTAATAAATCGCGCATCTGATTCAGCTGTACGAACTAGTTTGCCTCGAATCTGAAGAAAACTTCGACTAGGTAAAGTGTACACGTCATTTTGATGAATCTGAATGCGAATCTCATCATTGAAGCCGTATCTAGTCGAGGCCAAAGGCTGATGTCTCTGATAGGCAAATTTGGATATTAAATTTTCAAATTTGACATCTTTCCCCACACTCAAAATTTGCATAGCATTCATGATTGGTTGATTTTTGAAAATCTCTCTCTTTCTGAACAAACAGGGTGAAACTGCTAATTTTTTCGCACTTTATAGCCCAATGATTGAAGAATTAAGCGACTTTTGCGTGTTAACTGCGGTCTCGTAGATTTGCAAGTGTGGGCTCCGCTCACATTGTCACGACATTTATATTTTTTCTTCTTCTTATTCTTTTTCTTCGATAATTGCGAGGTAGAACAAAAATTTGCTAATAAATCAAAACCACCACCACAACCACTGCCTCCGTTTCCAGATTCGTAAACAAAACCCATATCAGCGAATTTTTCTCAGAGATAGTTGAATTACCAACTGTTCACCCCTAAAATTTACCAATTTACCGTCCTGATCGATTAGTCGCAAGGTGATATTACTTATTCGCTTGGTACTCACAGGTAAAAAGAGAATATTTGTCGGATGCAAGCTTATTTTATAACCCGGAGACACGTCATATGGGCTAAATGAAAATAATGTATGAGAGGGTTGGCCGTTTATGTACGAACCGTTGACAATATTACATTCCACATTGATGACATTTACAGATGAGATTTTAACCTCGGAATTTGAAGCGGTCAACTCATTTTCGCGAATTATTACATCTTGAAATCCTAAAATATTGCCAATGTGAGGACGTTGTTTTTGAAACGCAATTTGAAAAGATGCCGTAATTTCCACCTTTTGAGTATTGACATTGGCTTTCAATGAAAATTTAAAGTTTTCTTTCTGAAACCGATCTTGAAAGTATAGTTTGTGAGCTTCATATGTCAAATCAAACAAAACTTTTTCCAGCGCTTCAATTTCATAGGCTCCTTCTTCTATCGATTCGGACCATGGCACATAATATGGCGCACCGCCACCACCACCGCTTTGATCTATCAAGTAAAAGATGAATAAATTGTTTTTGCCACGTATCACATTTGGAATTGAGTTATATGTGCTCAGATGATAAAGACCCAGTACATAGACGCCATCTTCATCTAATTCGATGGGGGGAAAGTATTCCTGTGATAAATTGCTGCTATAGCTAGTGAGAGTAAATAAACGATCCATTTCAAGTCTTAATCAACACAACTTGCGAACGCAAATAATCAACGAGTCAACGGGATGAACCTTTTATTTGGAAATAAGCGAGGAAAAAACTCTAATATTTACATCTTAAAATTAATCGATTAAAAATTACACATAAAATCTATTTCATCCTCTGGTTTTTCAAACAACTCTCGCAGCCACGACTTGAATTTCAACGCCTGTTCCAAAGAGCAAACGCCCCTCTCACCATAATCCCGCGAATGTGTTTTATAATGACAAGTAACATTTTCCGCAATGTCCGGTAAACTCGAGGCTTTCGGACACTCGAGGAGATCCAGGTCGATAACATGTTTGCTAGTAATCTTTCTGAGAAACGCAGCACGTTCAGATCCCTTAATGTACAAAATGCTCGAATTTTTGACAACATCTCGAATAATTGGAAAGATGTCTCCATAATCGATATTTCCATGAGTCCAATTAATCTTGTGATAAAATTTTTCCAGATACAGCATACGTCTCTGTTCCTTATCACTTAGAAAGTTGACATCAAAGGGAGGTAGCACTAAATAATGCAGAATCTTATCCTCGTACAAATCGACTATTGTTATCTCTTTTATGATATAGGAGCCATCGTCGGAATTAAAGCCTTGAAAATCAAAAATTTGCTTGCCAGTCATTTTCAGAGACACAATTGCTTTCAACTCGAGAGTATGATGAGATGTATGCTAAAAGACAACTGAATTTCGAATGCTAGTAACTCGCTCACCGCCTCTCTTTTATAACAATAATGATAATATTAATAAATTTGCAGGATGACAACCAATCAGATTTTAAGATCTTTTTTAAGCTCCCATGTATTCTCGTTAGGGGGAAAGCCATACCACTTGACTAGGCATTTATCTCCTTTGCTTCTAATAATCTTTTCGACTAAATAAACATCTCGATGCCGAGTTTTTTGAAGTTCTTCATTATAGAATCCACCCTGTATTTCATTTCCCTTAAAATCCTTCAATAAATATGTGACTGGAGTCGTAGGGAGAATCTTAACAACCTCGAATATTTCAGATGACCAGTTTGGGGTATACCCCTTCTCAAAATTTGCTTTCAGGCGGTTTATCCGTACGCTGTCACCAATATTGAACCGGACTTTTCCGCGTGAACGTGTATTTTTAATCATCGCATGCCTATCTAATAAATATTTTTCGTCAGCAAGAGTTACATCGGCCGGTTTCATACCAATTGTTCTATGTTTTGAGTGGTTATATTCAGTTAGTAAATCATCTAAAATCCCAACCCATTTATAAGATCCGGTTGCAGTAAATCTTTTCCACATTTTCTCTTTTAAAGTACGATTGAATCTTTCCACAATACTAGCTTTCATAATGCCATGTGTAGAGTATAATTGCACCCCATATGTCTTTAGCATATTTTGAAATTTACTATTGTAAAATTCCTTTCCTCGATCAGTCTGAAGATATCTAGGGGGCTTAAAAATTTGACCTTGCAACGAATCAAATATCTCCTTCATAGCATTTGTAACACTTTCTGCCGACTTGTCTTTCAACGCCTTAGCCCATGCGAATTTTGAAAAAACATCAATGACGGTGAGTAGATAGCGATTTTTCGAATTTTGCCTCGCATAAGGCTGCATTTCAACTAAATCAGCTTGAAATAAATCCTTGAAACCTTTAACAGTTGTAGGTCGTCGAGAATAATTCCTCCGGGCAGGGCGATGCAGTTCAGATGCAACTTGTTCAAGTAGTAAAGCACTCATATTTTATTAATAAATATATTTATCTTGACGCAATTCAGACTCGATGCTGATAATTTCGTTTTCTAAATTATCATTTCCTGCTGCCCGAGATGCATGTAAAAGATATAATCGTTGGATTAGCTCTTCAGGTGAGTTCCAATAAACATATGATGAAGAATCAGCTGAGGAAGGTCTTTTTATCAATTTCATTTGCAAACCCCGTCCAATTTCGGAATTCGTCGACGTTGATGCGGTGGTGTCTCTGTTTCCAGGAGAAAAAGTAGCCGGCATTGGTGATGACGGTGATGATGGAAACAGGCTGCGTCTCGCGCCCCTTGTTGTCGATTTTAGCAATTGATTTAATAAATTCCTGTCGGTGTCTAAATTTTTTAAAAGTCGTTGCGATTCTGGACTGTTTAAGAAATCATTGTCTTTCTCCGCCGTTGCTGCTGTTGATGTTGTTGTTATTGTCTCCCCAACATCTTGAAATAGGCTTTTAATCAGCTTTGACTTTGGACCGCGACATGATTTAATTTGTCCATCGGCTTTGCGCAAATGGGCGCCAGTAGCAATCAGCATTTTTTTATAAGCTGAAACATCTTGATCGCTATAATTTCGAGGTATTTTCTTCGTTAGTAGAGATATCAGACCTCTGGTGACGTTGCATTCTTCGCTCAACACTTTGATTTTACCCTTGGAAATCTCAACTTGATGTCCACCCAGAGTAAACGTCCCATCGTCGCTAGGTTTTAGACCAAAATTTGAATCTTCACAGCCGGAAATTGAAATTGGTTCGGCGAGTAGATCTTTCTCCCTCATGCTCAGCTCATTGGAATTTGAAACTGGCGATGTGTCCTTCTGCGAGGCAGTGTTTAACAATGGTTGAAACTTTCGCTTCATTTGCAATTGATAATCTTGCTCCCCGTGACGTAATTTATCGAATTTTTGTCGGATAGCTTCCGCTAAGGAAACTAGTCGGGCTTTATCATTAATTTCCTTCGAAGCCATATTTGCGAATGAGGGAGATTCTAATTAATCTATAATTATATACTCGTCAAAGCCAATGCGATAACGACCATCGTTCAAATCTTTTGACTTATCAATGACAATAGGCGAATAGTTTGAAACACGCCAGCAATGTTGACATATCTCGCAAAATTGATTAAAACTCATATCCGTGTTTACATGATCGTGGTAAATATGTTTTAAATTGGTAAAATCTTGTTTGAATAAAATGAGCAGATTAGCATTGTCACGAATTAGCTGCTTCGGGATCCTCGAGTATGTTTGAGTTAGATAAAAGGAATCTATGTTTTTATGTCTGCCCATGCAAAAATATGCTCGAATATGACTTTGATCTTCGCAGATCACATCGTCGAAGATAAAAATTGAGTTTATCCTCGCATCTTCTGGTGCAATTACGCTTTCATTGTTTTCAAATGGAAAGTAACCAATTTGTGGTACCAGTTCTAAGACGCGCTCGAGTTCCACATACTTTGGTTGGTAACGAGACTTTGAATACAGGTAAATGTTTTGAAAAGCCAGTCCATTTGGATTATAAAGTAAATTCATCAGCAAATTTGTTTTTCCACAGTTGCTCGGTCCAGAGATAATCCCGCGTATGTTAGTAGGCAATAAGACACCATGCCTTTGCGGTAGATCTGCATCTGTTTTACAATTTATTTCAACCACAGGCAAAGTCACTGACTGTTTCACGGTCTTCATTTCAGGAGAGAGAGAGAGCTATAGACAAAAGAAAATATGTTATCACCAGCCTCATCAGCATAGTTGTGAGAATTATGCTCGGGAGTTGAAAATATATACCTATCTCTCAAAGAACATATATAAGACGAACTAATTCAACAAAAAATTTTCATTCTTATCTAAAATGCCATTGAGTTACGACGTTGTTGGAGGAGGATTATTTAACAAATTTCTAAATTTAAAGTTTATGCCTGAGCTACATGTTCCATCCTATCAGTACTTGGGCCCATTTACTAAGTTGGAAAAACGTTTAAAACGATCTGATCCTGGAATAAACCCTTTAGACCAGGCCGCGAAACAACACGATATATACTACGCCGAGCATACAGATAGTTCTTCGCGCCATTTAGCCGACAAACAGCTGGAAAATAAAGCCTGGGAGAGAGTGACGGCTTCAGACTCTTCAATTCCCGAAAAAATTGCGGCATATTTAACTACTAACGCGATGAAGGTTAAACGCAAGCTTGGTATGGGTTTAAGAAGAAGGAGGAGGACAAAACCTAAAACCGGTACAAAGAAGAAAAAGCAAACGACTGGTCGAGGACTGACCTTTGGATCACTCGTGAAGACAGCGAGAAAATCATTAAAAAAATCTCGTCTTAGAAATTTAAATGATGATTCAAATTTACAGCGTGCAGTTCGGACCGCCTTAAAAGCTATTGGCTCTCGCAAGGGCGCGATACGTGGATTGAAAAAGAAAGATGGTGGTCGAATCATTCCAATACCCAAAGTCGGAGGAGTTTTACCGTTAATTCCGATTCTTGCTGGAATTTCAAAGATGGGAGCTTTAGCAGGAGGTGCGATGTCTATAGTTAATGCGGTTAAAGACATAATCAATCTTAGGAAAAATTCTAACACGAACTCAGACAGTAGAAAAATTGGAGAAGGATTATTTTTAACTCCATACCGAAAGGGTTATGGGTTATATCTCGGTCCCATGACTCCCTCTCCAAAAAACTGAATGATTTTGCGAAACTATTTCCTTGGAACCAGCCATTAAGCGATAGAGACATTATCGATGTAATTTCAAAAACTCATTTATCGGCGATATTTCAAGGAGTATTTTCGCGTGATGAAATCTTAACTCGCAAAGTCCCACCTTTAACGTTTGAGGCTGGAATTTTGAACCTCGATGTTAAAAGCGGGGTAGGATCTCACTGGATCTCTTATTATAAGATTAATGACATTGTTCATTATTTCGATAGCTATGGAAATCTCAGGCCACCGAAAGATTTTGTCAAATTTTTTGGAAAATCGCAGATTTATTATAATTATCAGAGAGAGCAGAATTTTAACACTGTAATATGTGGTCAGTTATGTCTTTGCTATCTATTCAAAGAATGTCACGTCTAATTCTATCATATTCCAAATAAAATATTAGTGAAGAAGAAATACGTTTCAATTTATTCATTTTCCATCAGAGTTGGTCATTGTATAATAATAACAGCGAAATTCTCCCATTTTAATCACTCGCGTTAATTTGCAATCATCGAGCAGTCTATATTTTTCGAGTTGTGATTTATCTACCTATAACTATATATATATACCTATCATGGAAATTGACAAGTTTGGACGTTCTCGTGTTTCATCAGCATCCGCGTCTTTAAGCACTAACCATGAAAATATTAATGTAAATTCAGAAATTCGTCGTCTTCGATGTAAAATTGAAGAATCTCATTTAGATAAGTTGAAAATTGAAGTTGTAGATCTCAGTAGAGCGGATATTCGCATTAGAAATATAATTACCGATGAAACATCTGATGGAAACGATGCTGTCAATGTTCAGTTTGTTAAATCTGCGCTAAATGCCGTGGAAAAAAAATTTCACGAACTACTTGTGACGAAGATACAACCCCTGCTAAACTTTTGTTACTCTGAAAAAGCCATCTTACAAGAAGAGCTAGAAAGACTTCGAAATGCATCAAATACCGATGTAGCTACTTCAATCGTAATTGCTCCAATCGAGGGTACATCTTCTGAAAAAACCGTTGGAGTTCACGGTGCGAGGAAAAATGAACTCGATCCCTTGAAAGATTCGCAGCTACCCAACAAGAAAGTTGATTCGATAAAATAAAAATGAAAAAGCGAGCAATTTTTATACAATAATTTTAATAAATAAATAAATAAATGTACACGCACATGCATAAATTATTAATTGTTAACATTGAGAACGATTGCGGCGACGACGACGACGACGATGATGATGACAACTGCGATTATAATAACAACTATGAAATAAGAAATAATCTAATCATAATTCCGAATTTTTGTCATAATCTGTTCGCGACAAAGGTGGCAATTGAATAGAGAGACTGAACATGGTTCGCAGGAACGGTGTCCGCAGCTGTAGAATGTCACAGTCTTGTCCCTGTCTAGGCAGATGGTGCAGAGATTTCTTCTAGTCAGCTCATCAATCGTCTGCTGCTGATGTTGTTGTTGTCGAGGTCGTCGTTGCTCTCGCTGCATTGGAGTGAGATTTCCGATGTCATTATGATCATCATCGCCGCTGCTGCTAAATCTCTGGGCATCATCAACTGTTGGAAAGAGAGAGAGACAGAAAATTAATAATGCCGTAGGTACCTATATATAAAAAAAAATTGGTGGAAAATTAGGTCAATTTTCAATCTGTACAGTTAGCCAGATACATTCCATCGTGATTGACGATTGGTATCTATATTCTTGTATTGAGAAATAACATTTAATGAATAAATAAATAAATATTCAGGTTACCTACGTATCACGCTATCATTGTCATCGTCGAAATCACTGTCCATCTCGCGAACAATCCTCGGTTCCTCATTTAAAAACTTGATATTTGGCGAATTTGCTGTTGAGAAGCTCAATATTTTTAATCCTTTAACCCTCTCCAAAAACGAATGTATCGCCGCCTCGTCGGGGAACAGGGTTGTCATCCTCGTCGGAAGAAACGATTGGAACTCCTCCATTTCTTCACCATTTTCAGCGAGAATAATGAGGTTGGCTATGATCGAAGTTCCGTATCGCGTCTCCTGCCGCATCAGGTTGCCGAGTCGATAGTAACGATTCACCTGTAGATCTCGCATTCGACGAGTTTCTAGACGCTGCGACTTGCCGAATCTTCTATTCAATGTCCTCATGAAATCATCATCATCATCGCCGTTGATCAAGGCTAGCGCAGCTGTTCGTTTTCGATCAGTCTGAAAAATAGACGAGAAAATAATAATTGGAATTTTACAATTTCCTCTGTTATTATTTGAGAAAAAACAAAGAATTTGAGGAGGAGGAGGAATACTCTGGGCTAAGGATATATATATATATAAAATTAGACAATCGGTTGAGAATAAAGCTAGAAACGAAACATTTCTTACTCTGTTAGTAGTAGTAGTAGTAGTATGGCTGGAACCGGCGGCTGCCAAGTCTTCAGCCGAGGGGTGAGAAATACCGCTGTTGTTTGATGCCATTTTCTGCCAGACAGAAAATAAATCCACAGTAAATATACATATTATGTACACGAGTATATAAAATGAAAATTGATTCAAACTACGTTAATTCAATGACGATGGCAGCATAGGCATGCAAATAATTAAAGGAAAATATAATAATTCAAATGATGGCGAATGCGACTGCAAATAATTGAATGTATATGCAGATAATTGATGGAAAATACGTTAATTCATTGATGATTGCATATGCAAATAATTAAAGGAAAAATATATTAATTCAAATGATAGCGAATGCGATTGCGAATAATTGAAGGAAAATACTTTAATTCGAACGAAATTAATAAACTAAGACGAAGTTTAAAAGATTCAAATACTTACTCAGATCAGATGCAGATTAATGAAACTCAAAAGTCGGCGACTCGAATGTTCAGTTGTGAATGCAAAAAGACTATAAAGACTGCGATGGAGACAAGAGCAACACGATGCTAATGTTATCATATAGTCGCAAAATACAGAATGATTGAACACTCGAAAATTTGAACGTTATATTCACATCTCAAAGGGTTGTCCATGTTCACAAATTTCTAAAAATGCTCTGCGATTGGTTTGGAAAATCGGGGAAATCTATGCCATTGGTCGAAGATATTATTATTATTATTATTCTCCTTCCCTCTAACAACTTTCTAGTTTGTCTTGAAAACGATAATTCTCACGATCATACTGCAATTAGCGGGATGAGTTTCCTGATAATGAGACTTTATATTTGATTGGCATTTCACCGTTAGACGAAGGTCGCGAGTATGAGTTAAGCACAGTCCAGACTCGCTAATTTACATCAAAACCGTTGGAAGGATCTGTCAATGCATGGCAACCCTTTTCTTCAAAGAGAGAAAGTCGAGAAGACAATAGAAATGGTCTTTGTCCACATGCTAATTGCCTATAGTCGCTGTAGCTTGTCATTAGTAGATTTGCAAATGCGAAACACACTCGCAAAAAAGGTCTAATCCCTAGTATTTTTGGTCGCGTGCTAATCGCTTTACACTCGGAATCGCTACTGCAGGTAGCAGAAAACATGTTTATTAACAGCAAGTAAACCAGTGGCTGACACCTGTATCCGCGGGAAATAGGGATACAATATGCACAATACAAGTCGATTGATACTAATTGCCCTGGGCTTGGAACCACATACACTCGAAGCGTCAAGTGTCACGCTCGCTAATTGTTGCAGGTCGAGTCTACTTTTGCGAAAAAGTCTAAAGACACTATGAATAGATTCTCGCATGCCAGAGTATCAGCTGCTCTTTCGAAGAAAGGTTTAAACTAATTGTTTTTACCGCAAGGGCTAGATGATTGTCGAATACTTTCCCCTGTACAAAATTGTTTCATGTAAAAAGTTGCCGATGAGAATGGAATTTAGGTATATAACGGATCTTTTAACAGCACAAGCGAAAATTGTTTCGCCTGTTGACTGCTTCGTATGAAAATAGCATACATGTTCAAGATGGGGTAGTTTATCGAATCTAACGCTGCTTTTAACGGTAAAAATGTGAAATTGACTCGTCCGTCGACTGCGTCGAGTGAAAATAGCATACATGTCCATGTATCTGATATTTTTCGATTCGATTCGGAGATTTGCAAAATTAATAATAATAATGATTGGATATACTCAAATTTAATTGCGAGACACAGAGAGGTCCATCGTTGACGCTGTCGCGTCTAACAAGGGATTCTCTTGTCTTGGGTTGGTAGATGACTATCAAAAATTCGATTCGAAAATTAATTCAGGATTGATAGGTTGATACCGTTCCAAATTTAATTGGGAGACACAGAGAGGTCCATCGTTGACGCTGTCGCGTCTAACGAGGGACTCTCTTGTCTCGGGTTGGTAGATGACCATCAAATTCGATTTGAAAATTAATTCAGGATTGATAGGTCGATAGTATTCTAAATTTAATTGGGAGACACAGAGAGGTCCATCGTTGACGCTAGCGCGTCTAACGAGGGACTCTCTTATCTCGGGTAGGTTAATCAATCAAATTTTAAATAATCAATTAAAAATATTCAACGAAAATATCTCCCGCTTTAAATTCCCACACTTTAAATCACATGCTTCATGCTTCAAATTCCATCCGAAATACAACAAACATAGTCCCTTAATTACCTAGTACCGAACTACCTACGCGAGCTCGATGCGTCGTGACGTCATATGGCGCTTAGCATAGTCTGTGGTGTGTTCTCGGACTGGTATTTTATATCTACTACTAAGGATCAGACCTAGACTAACATGCGATACGTGCGTTTTGTAGCATCCTGTTTTGTCTGAAACTTTTTTTTTCTAGAGCTCCAATTTTCTGAGATATGAGTCAAAAACTAAAATTGGAGGGCTTTAACGGGCCACAGAAAATTTTACACAGCATTAGGGGGGGGGGAGAGTTAGGACGTTGTTTCAGACACCTAGTACTACATTCTTCAACGAAGTTCCGCTTGTTACCTCATAATGTTTTTTTCGAAATGTCTACAGGCCCTAGACCACTGTTCCTCAACTCACATCCCTTTCTTCACCTCCCCTCGAAAATGGATTTTCCGATTTTCTCGATATTCAAATTATGGGGGCGACGTCTCAGCGGAAATTATTTTGCAAGTGCCGTCGTCCTACCGCCTCCATTCTTCCATAAAAAGAAAGCTGATGTCGCGATTTTCAAAATTGGTTCCGACCGAACAAACGCGCGTGAACGTGGACTTCGAGCGAGAAGGTGCTTTTAATTTGATACCGCACCCCATTGTTCCATTTTACCACGCCGAGCCAAAATGCCTGAAATATTTCATCCCGATAAAAAACAGTTGTTTCACGTGCGAACAATTGTCAAGGGAGCTTAGAAGATATTTCGACCATATTCAAAAAATTGCACGCAGAAGGTATGGCCACCGCAATATAATTCTGTAGTATTGTTATCTCTACGAACGCGTTCGTTTTTTTTTTGTTTTTTTCGAAATGCAAAAACGGTTTTTTATTGTTTGGATAGATATAGAAAATGTATAGGTATAGAAAATCGCGAATCCACTCCCACAAAAAACACAGAACAGAAGGGTAAAGAAACGATTGTTGTTTTGTGCTAATATTTCGTTGTATTGTTTTAATCGTTTTTTATTTCCTCTCGATATTCAAGAAGCGTTAATTTTATCGCGTTAACTTTTTTTATTTTTTTTATTTCGCCTTTTCGTTTCGGTAACTCCAAAGGGTGCGAACAGAAAGCAGTCAACGCGTTTTAACTTAACGCCTTTGTTGTTGTTGTTTTGTTATAACGGGTCTGTGGGAACAGGGCGGAGGGCGGGCTGGCACCTATTTTTTTCTCGCCATTTGCGAAAAACACTTAGAGGAAAGAGAATACTGATGATGACTTACACTGCTTTGTGTATGAGTTTTTTAAGCTGCTTTCAACAGCAGCAGCATGAAAAAACGCATTATTCGAGAAATTTTACTAAAATCGAGTTACGCGTTTGAAAGGCCTTTGAAAATCTTGTTTCTTCAGCCTCAATTACATATCTCTTTCAATTTTAGGAAAAAGAAATTTCATTTTTCAGTCGTGGCTGTTTTGAAACGACGAGGTGCCGGCGTAATTGTTCGTCTCCCCGGCATCATTTTGTGGCAGCCAATGTCGACGGCGAATAGTTGTTAGGTTTTTTATTGTTGCTTTATTTTTTATTTTTTTATCTTTTTGTTTTCTATACTCGGAAACTTAATGCCTGACGGCTGTATCAATATTATAATTAATTTTTTAAAGTTATTTTTAATTCATCATTATCGAGCCACAGAACTACACTCTCGATCTATGAGCTCGGAAAAGGTAGTCGTCTATACGTCGCAGAGGTATCCAGCAGCAGAAAGTAAGTGAGGGTTTAGGGTTTCGTCCGTCGCACTAAAAACTCGAGTCGCGCGTATTCCGAGTGTATTTTCTTTCGGTATTATACAACAACTAAAAAACTGTCAATCGAAGGAGAAAGGCTTGTAGCTGGTGCATTCGCGAGGGTGGATAATAAAGGCCAAGAGAGAGTAGCGAAAGAAATGCGTGGACCGGTTCTAACGGTCGCTCGGTGATTTTATAAATGTAATTTTTTACCCCAAAAAACTATCCTCGCAAAGTCGATACCGATTCACGGCGTTGTGACAGCCGAGCTATGCCACGTTGCCGGCACAACCGCTACAGAGGGTATTGTTTATGTGCTTGTGGGAGTTGAATAGGGCCAAAGTTCGACTATGGGGGACGTGGCGAGAGTTACGAAGGTAGGTAAGAGAGGGACATGAGAGGAAGTGGTCCATGGTGAGAGGGTCTTCACCGTCACAGTGTGGGCAGTTGGGGGGATAAAGGTCAGTGAGAAGATGCGTGTGTGTGAGGCGGGTATGTCAAATCCTTAGGCGGGTGATGATCACTTCCTCGCGGCGGGAGGAACGTTGAGACGTTGACCAGAGGACAGGTGTAAGCTTGATTTGTACGAGCTTGTTGTGCCGAGAGGCTTGCTGATTCCGCTACTCTTTGAACCACTTACGCAAAATGGTCAGCGAATGGTGGAAGTGAGATCTATTGAGATATGGAGGTGGCGAGTGATATATGCGAGCTGTGTAGCTTGCTGTGCTGCTTGATCGACTCTGCGTCATCAACGAAAGCACACTCTATCGGGGAATCTGTCGATCGAATATAGCACACTAAGAAATCCGAAATTCAGACGAATCGGCATACGGAAATATAAAACAGGCAATCCGCTCATATCGACAAGATAGATCGTCAGACTCTTGCGAAATAGCTTCGACCCAAACAGCCCAACGTTAAAAGTACTGTTAGAAAAGCACCATCATGGATACCGTTAAAAGCGCCGCTATGAGGGAAATTCCACCACATGCCCCAGCTTTGGAACCAGCAAATTTTCCAAATATAAACTCGGGCCCGAACCAATCAGGGTCGTCTTCTGACCTCGCTCTTTGGTATCGCAAGAAACGTTGCTGCGTTTTGATCTGTCATGTGGCGTTGTTCTAAAAGCCTAAGGTCAATCCAGGTGTGATCTAGTAACCTAAATTCAGTCTAAAATAGACTCTTGCAAAAACGAATCAAAATCTTCTTTCCCAACGTTCGCGGTTGTTATTTTCTCTGGGACCAAGCGTTACGCCGTCCTAACCGATTGTGACGACGGCCTGAGGACCTTGGGTCCAACCTTCTGGATCTATCATCGCCGCAACTTCAATTTTGGCCCACATCTTTGGCCGCACCAGGCCCCATCAAAATCTACACCAAACACCTCACGACGGGGGGAGGGGAGGGGGTTCTTCGAGCGAGAAGATTGTGACTAGGCACTGTAAGATAGCATGGAGTTCGGCTGTGTAGATGGAAGCTGTGTTTTCAAGTCGGAAAAGGAGTGTAGTAGACTATCTATGGAGTAGGCGTAAGCGGTGCGTCGGTTGTATTTGGAACCATCAGTGAAGCATAGGATGCGGTCAGGAAAGCGGTCCAGAATTTCTTGCAAATGTGTCTGATAAACTTGAGGGAGGGGGAGTATAGATTTGTTAGGGAATTTTGTAAGTTCAAAATGAAGGTTCAGCAACTAGATGGGGGTCATGTATGGATTGTTGGTAGTGAATTGTAAGAAAAGGTACGGGACAGCGTCCCTTCAAAGTGTGAACGTAAGTGCAGTGAGGATTTTGGAACACGGGTGTAGTTTGAATGGTCAAAGAGATATTCATAGGTTGGAAGATTAGGGTTGTGTGCTATCGTAACGAGAAAATTGGCAGTGAGTTGCATTCAGCGGTAAGAGAGAGGAGGAATTCCCACTCAAAGCTGGGGTAGCGCGAAAGGCGCTCATGGCAATACGTAAACTCGCATTTTGAACGGCGTCAAGAAGCTTTTAACTGAATGAGTAATCCTCTACTACATCCTTTGCGGGAAAGTCGAGTTGGTTCCCAAATAATCTAATTGGTTCCCTCCCTGTTGACAATTATTCCGGATTTATGTCAGATTTATTCCGGATTCTAAATCGACGTCGAGATTAAATCGATATCGTTTCCAGCTCGAATATTGCTAATTGATCTCGACAAATGACGATATAGAATGTCGACATTGTACGGATATATACTCGATATCGACATTGCTATATCGTATCTATATCGACAGTGCTATATCGTACCTATATCGACAGGGCTATATCGTATCTATATCGACAGGGCTATATCGTATCTATATCGACAGTGCTATATCGTACCTATATCGACAGGGCTATATCGTATCTATATCGACAGGGCTATATCGTATCTATATCGACATTGCTATATCGTACCTATATCGCTTCTAAAGTCAAATTTCTATATAGCTTTTTTGATATAGAATTTTTCGATCTCATTTCTGGGTTGTTTCTATATAGCTATTTTCGATGCTCACGCACACATTCACTATACTGTTCGTTTTCAATAGAATTATGTTTTAAATGCTATACTGATATGGGCGTTGCCGGGTGGGGGGAGGGCGAATAATATTAACCCCATTTTTTTGGGGGGGGGGGAGTAAGGAAATAATCAAAATCCCCCCCAAAATTTAAATGCAAATTATATTTATACTCGTAGTTATAAAAAATTTGTAAACGAATTAGTATTATGTGATACAGCAATTACCCCTCCCACCAAAAATCCAACAATGCCGAGACAAATGTAGGTCAACACGACTGAAAAAATTACGACCCAAAAAATTTTCCAGTAACGCCTTTGTATACTGACACAGTGACAGGGCAGGAATATTGAATTTTTTTTGGTACTCAATTTCTTCTACCATTTTGCTGGTATTACATTGAAAAATGGTACACTGAAAAGAACCAAAGTACAAATTTAAGCGATAATAAACCTCCATACTGAACAGGGCAAGATCAACATCTAAAAATGTAAACATAACAACATTCGCAAGTTTTTAAAGTTGTGTATGAAGTATTACAGCAAACAATAATAACAATAACAATAATAATAATAATAATAATAATAATAATAATAATAATAATAATAATAACAATAAAAAGTTATTCAATTCAATTCAATTCAATAATAACAATAATAATAATAATAATAATGTCGTCTTCATCCTCGCTTATTTCGACGTCTTCACCATCGTCACTACCGTCCAGGTTCGGCTCCGAAACATCGTTAAACGTGGCATCCAATTCGTTTCGTAACTAACAAAAATAATATCAAAATTAGCCCTGTGGTAAAGATAGATTCTAAATTCTCACAAAATATCCCAAGTTTTCAGTTTCCATTATCAACTTGAATTTTTCCTTCCATAATGTAAATCGACCATTATTCAATTGCATAATTATACGGTATGTGTTTTCAAAATAGCTACTATCGTAAACAATAAAATCGTCGTACTAGAAGCAATGCCACTTGACCCATAAAACTGCAATTCTTAGGTGTTGAATGTTTCGGATAGACTATGAAATAACGGATCGTATGGAAAGGGTCCCGTATGTCACAAAGTTAGATTCTCAGAATGGGGGTGCCTCAAAATTCTAATAATTGTAATAAACTCTGTAATCAGGATTACCCACTGAACCACCACCAACATCAGAATCATGAGTAGGAGCGTAGCAAAGAGTTTTCATTAGGGTGGGCGGGGGAGGGTAAAATTGTGAAAGTTCCAACTACTCAACTCAAAATTCCTAACTGTAGTGCCAAAACAAGCTTTTGACCTTCCGGAATTTTGTAACTTCTTAACTCAAAATTCCCCTCTATGAGCTGGTCAAATAAACTGTCAAAGCCAAAAAAAGTTTTGACTTGTCGATTTTCCCAACTTGTCGGTGGGACTCTGCTGGTTAAATAAAAAATGTCGAGTGTCCAGATCGTTCGATTTGCCAATTGGCAAGAATTTGGCCAATTTTTCCAATTCCACTGATTGGGGGACAGCCCCCCCCTCATTTGTTACACCTCCGATTGCAAGAATCAATTCGATATTGCCTCGCAGAATTCTCATGTAAACTGTCGATCATCCTCACAGAGATATAACCTGGAAAACTTCTTATGAATAGTAAGAAAAGAAATATAATGTACAAATATATTGGTACTTACTGTGGTTGATACTCGTGATGATCGCTTACGAGGAGCCAATTCTAGCTCCCACAACCTCACTGCAAGGCAACTTGAATTTCTTCAGACGGCCTTCCAATTTGCACAGCAAAAGTGATTGGGGAGAATACCGGTGACATCTGCCCCTCGGCATTCAAAATTCTAGTCGGTGTCGATGAGTATGACACTTCGAACAAGATAAACTCGAATCGAAATAGTTTTAATTACGAAACCGATATTCTACCGCACTGAAATAATTCTACACTAACAACTCGTACGCATTCAAAAATAAACGATACGTCGCACTTCGAAAACCTAATACAAACTGCCCTATATCTCTTCCAGCCGGTTTTCAACGTTATTTTTAAATCGAGACCGTGGTTGCAGAAGGACGATCAATTTCTCTTTTTTAGGAATGTATCCTTTGTTCCTTATAGCGTATATTGTGTTTGGGAACATATCACAGAGGCAAGAGGCAACATTCCCGGAACAGGGCAATAAAACTCGGACCAGATGTTTCTCGTTGATTCTCATCAAAGAATGAGTCGCTCTCACTCTGGTCATCGGCCTTTGTACACTACACACTGACACTTGTTCATATACGAGTATACGTGGAAAACAAAAGCGAAAATGCAAACCGCAAGCTCCGGTCCCTGGGATTGCGCGAATTGCGCATAATTGTTACATAATTACATACTCTAGCACCTAGTAAAGCGAGTCGCTAATGGCTTTCTGGATGGAGGACCATAAGTTTTAAGGAAGAAATACGCTTAACGAAAACTTTATACATATTATGTAAATCTACCATAGACCAGTTAGAATGCAAACAATGTTTTTATTGATCATTATCAGTAGCATAGCCAAAGAGAGGTCAAGGGGTGTGGTTAGTCAAGAATTGGTTTTCCTAATTCTAGCACCCCGTTTAATACCCTTCCTTCTTGGTCAAAACAGATCCCCCCCCCCCCCCAGACATTAGGTTGACTATGCAAAATTGACTCAACAATATTTGCAGTTAGTAGCGGAAAAAGCGATCAAAAACCAACTTCTCATACCTACCACGAACTCTACTCTAATTTGAATTCGTAGCTGTCACCTATTTACGCTCTCACACACATGCACATCATAAATGTATTACAGCGATGAAATATTCGAAAATTTTCTACTTCCAAATTGAGACACAGTAACACGTTTTTGTTACCGTGTTACGAAAATAAAGTGTTACAATGTAACAATTTATTATGTAGCTGATTTGCTTCACTCTTTCCTGTCGCAGTTTGACTCCAGCGCCATCTGTCCGTCCCCATTTAGCAAATTTATAAACTACAGTTTTTGTGACAGTGTAACAGACTTGCGGCAATGTAGCAAAAATTTTTGTTACAAGATTTCGGTTTTGCACATCGGGACCCGTACGCCTGTGTCACAGTATAACTCGCGAAAATGAAAGTATTTAGAGAATTAAGTTAACAGTTATTATAGAATTTCCATTTCACATGAGTTCATGTGACAATTTTAATCGACTAAAATGTTCCCGAAAGTGATGACTTTTTCAGCACTTTATTCATTCATTTATTTATTCTTGCACGATTCTATCGCGTGAACAATACAGATTGGAGCTCCTTATGTCAACTCGAATAGTCAGTTCGTTAGGCAAATTAGGGAGTTAACATAACACAGAATGATACTTATTTTGATTCGCGGTTTCTAGAATAAGTATAAACTATAGAATCCTCGAGCTTCATCATGATGCATCAATAGTGAATAATGTAGGTAAGAAAGTAAACCATCGCAAAAGTAAAATGCATTGGTACGAGTCTTAAGGAAATAAAAACATTTAAATATTAAAATTATTCCGAAAAGATTGTCGGCAGGCAGAATTTTATTGGGACTCTCGTAGATCTCGACTTTTGCGTTTTAAAATCGATATCGAAAAAGCACGTCTCCGTCCATATAGAAAATGTCGAGATTGTATCTATATAGAAAAATCACATCTCTACCTATATAGAAAATGTCGAGATTGCATCTATATAGAAAAATCACATCTCTACCTATATAGAAAATGTCGAGATTGTATCTATATAGAAAAATCACGTCAAATGACTATATCGAAAATGTCGATATTTAAACGGGGATTTATTCGGGATGTCGATATAGAATCTGGCATAATTCGACATATCTAGATTAAATCCGGTATATATAGAGATACAATTGTCAATAGGGCTAGCACTGCACCCCTCCTGGTCGAATTAGTTCCCGTGACCCAAATAGGTCGTGGTCGAATTGGTTCCCCCACTACACCGCATTTTCCTTCCCATTTTACACCGACTTGGACGGTCCGTAGGTATGCGGTTAAAAATGCGATGTAGATACATGATAATATAAGAAGTAAAGTACTACGCCATAGCGGGTAGAAATTTAAAACAAACGCGTGTTATAAATTGTAAACGAGTGTAATTCTTCCAATATGGAAATCGTCGATTTGTTGCTGTAAACATTTTTCTTTTTCGTTTACCCTAGGGGCCGAATTACTTCCTAATTTAATGTAGGTTTCACTTTGGATTGTCTTCAGTGTGTCGGCTAAATGAAATATGTTGGGGTGAGGTGCATTAAACATTAAATGTAATCAAAAAATGTATCATATTTTTGGTCATCTGGTTTCATGTAGACGTAAGTACATGCTGCTGAAACGTGCTCATGATTCATCGTACAGTACCTTATACAACAGTTCTGTGCAATGCATGCAGCACCTGGGAACCAATTCGTTTGGGAACCAACTCAACTACAAGCTCCGCGGTGACGGATTTTGACTAGGAACCAATTCAACTGGCTAAAAGGGTACTTGGGAATCAATTCGACGTCCACCATCCTTTGGAAGGATGTGAGAGACACTTCAGAACACTGAGTGAGCGCATACATTTGACTCTTATGTGTTTTATATGACGTAACTAGGAGAGGCGAGCGTCAAGATAGATGCCGAGAAATTTGACTGAATTGGGGCGAGGAGTCGATTGTAAGTTGAGTAGAAGCGGTGGGAAGGTTAGATTGTTTGTTCGATGCTGGGACATCATGAATTCTGTTTTGCTTGGTGATATGCGGAATCCGTGCCTAGGGGACCGTGTTTCGATTAGTTTTATATTTTCTTGAAGTTATCTATGGGCACGTTGTGGGATTTTGGATTTGAGGTACATAAATCCGGAAGTCATCGGCAAATGGTATTTGTGTGAGAAGGAAACGAACCTGGAGAGTGATCTCATTGATAGCAATCAAAAACAAGGTTACGCTGAGGACTGAGCCTTGTGGGACTCCACTAAGGAGTGGTCGGGGGCAGGAAAGATGTCCTCCCACACGTACCCTAATGAAACTGTTTTGCAGGAAGCTTCGTAGGATTAGAGGAAGGTGTCCTCGTAAACTGTATTTATGAAGCAGTGAACAGATAGGCCTAAACAGATTCTATTAGTTTGGTATTTTGTAAATACGGTACTAGGCTAGGATATTTGATATACTGGGTGGGCCAAAAGTCAGCATACAAATTTGCATTTTTCAATTTTCACGATTCTTTATTTATTTGTAAACAAATAAAAAAAATTTTAAAAAAACTCGAAAGCGTATGCTGGCTTTTGGCCCACCCTGTAGTTAGAAAATTTACGTTATTTAAATTGTTCATGAACTTATTTCGATGAGACAAATATGTGACACATTCGAAGGGCACGTATTTGAAGGTGACATTCGGATCGCTGGGCCAATGGGAGCAGACTGGTGGTGGTTGGGTTGCGACTAGGTTCTGATGCGTAAGCTTGGTGTGACCGAGGAATATTCTGATAATAGCTGGTGTCAGGTCGCTTGGGTCCTTCTTGAATTTACAAAGTGGATGAGTCGAATCCCGGAAACTACGCAGCCATAATTCGAATAACCGTCTTCTTACTTCCTGTGATGGAGTAGTTTGGAGGCTGGTTCCTAGAGCGTTGCTCCATTTGTTTATGAATTTACCAAAAATACTCTCATGTAAGTGGAATATAGAATAATTCGGGTGTTGCTGAGATTTATGTGTTTTCTTGTCATGCAGGTATTCTGGTTCGTATGAAAGCTGACAAGTAGTGCAGATTTATAAAAGGCAATGGATGTAGCTTTTCTCTTTCTCTGAGATTTCCTAGATATTGCAGCATAGTAACTCCTTCAATTTTGAGAATAGGTACGAGTATTAACAGTCAGAGCTAGAGTGCGGCATAACATACAAAAAATTACTCAAGTATGCATAAAATATGCGAATTCTTTTGCCCCAAATATGGCCAAACCATGATACGTAAAAATATGTAAAATCAATATGGGTATCATTTTACAACTTTTTGAAAGCCCCATTCATTTTTGCTGTTCAAACTTTATTCTAAACTGAAACGCCTGAGAAAACTGAAAAAAAAAATCTACAGTATTAAGAACGAAAGAAAGAGACAATAATTTCGAAAAACCTTTAATTGCTCTTTTTGGCTCTGTATTACGGATAATAACGATCAACCCAGTGTTTCAGTATTATCAAACCGCCAGAGTGTTAATATAATTGCATAACTGCAACGCCGTGAATATTATCCGAATTATCTTTACATGTTAATGAAATTGCATACTCAAGACCCCGTAAATCTGTCATGACGCTGTTTCGGTTCATTTGAAATGTGAATGAAAATTGGAGCGTGATCACTGCTTTCAGGGTGAGCCACGGATGTCGAACCTCGACGGTTTTCATCGGGCCCTGGTTCCGGTTCGTCATTCAGAGTAAACCGTGATAGAGTTCGGGTATTTCCTCCGAACTCAACGTGAAGCGAACTCATTAGCAGACATGAAGCGACGTTGAAACACTGACGAGTCACGAACTTGTCAGCGGCCGTGAAGCGAAGTTGGGACCCTGACAAGTAACGAACTCGTTAGCGTTGGGGTCCCAATGAGTCACAAACTCGTTAGCGGACATGAAGTGAAGTTGAGAGACTCTGACGAGTCACAAACTCGTTTGCAGACGTGATGCGATGCTGAGGTCCCAATGAGTCACGGACTCGTCAGCAAACGTAAATCGATGTGAGACGCGACTATTCCGAGAATTCGCAGATAGTTTTTGCGGGAAGCTCTTTTACACTTGGAAGTAATGATAGCAAGCGAGTGGATGAGAAATTCTCAGCAAATACTTCGAGGAGAAGCGCTCAATTTTATAAAAGCTTACCATGTGATAAATGCTCAAAAAAACTGAGGCTCCTTGGCCTTACCGAATCTTTGTCAGCAGGACCCAGGGACTCTCTCCTAAACTAATGCACTGGATACGTACCAGTGCAATACGCCCCAGAATCACATATGTGGCAGTTGTGTGGCAGGGCCGAGTCCGCCTGGCCAAAGTTAAGGAGGAACTGGACCATCCGCAAAGGCTGTGCGATGACGACGAGAACAATGAAAACTGTGCCGACGAAACCATTTAAATGACTCCTAAACCTGCCACCACTTCAAACCACTATAGAAGTAGCTGCGATAACGAGGGCTTATCTTCTGGACCAACCAAACCTCCGGGCCTAATGAACAGGCCATGGAAGGATATGAGAGATGGTGTGGACGATAGACAATTGTTTTGGGATACCGAGGGACAGAATCGCGGTATAACACTTCTTTGACAAGCCATACCGTGCAATGAAACTTACACAGGAGGCATGGGAAAAGAGGTGGCCATGCGCTCTAGGAAAAGAACAACACAACAGTGTGGTTTGCAGATGCTTCAAAGAACGAACAAGGTGCAGGAATCAGAATCACGAAAGTAAAAGGCGCTGACAACCATTCAATGACACTGGATGAGGGCGTTACTATCCTCCAAGCTGAAGTAATGGCGATTTATAGAAGCCAGCAGAAGGGTCTCGTTAATAAGCAGATCTACACCTGTATACTGAAGCGGCTATTAAGACACTATCGGCACACCAAACTATATCCTTCGTGGTGGCGGACTGCATTAACAAATTATACACTTTCGCTCAGAAGAATCATCTCACCACATTATAGACACCGGGGCACTGGAGCATAAAACGGAACATGATCGCGGATAGGCTAGCCAAGGAGGGCATAAAAAAGGAATTGGCAACGCCCAGCTCATATCTTCCCGTAGCACAGAGTAGGGACTGGCGGATGGCTAGCGGCATGAAAATCAGCAAAACGCTGATAGGGGACACCCCCGGTTCAGTATGCCGAGTTCCTATTAGGGTTCAACAGAAAACATTCTAGGCTCATGGTCAGACTACTAACTAGTTACGGAGCCACAAAATACATGTGGTATAAGATAGGAATGGCGAAAAGCAGCTCCTCTAGTACTGAGGAGAAGTGGAGGAAATCTCGATTCACATCTGCCCGACAATAGCCGGGACAAGCAGCGAAACGCAAGGACTGGAGTATCACTCACTCACTCGCAGCCAGTCAATTCCGACTATTGTTGGTCCACTTCTTCAGCAACGTAGGTGGGTCTTGCTGTGTGAAATCATCCAAATTCTCGACTGCAGTGATGACACTCATACACTGGAGGATCAGCTGAGGTGATCCGCTGCGCTCTTCTTCTTGGCTGCTCTGCCCCCTATAGGAGGCAATCATTTTTCTCCACTGATCCCTGTCGTTGACCAGGACTTGCCACGAGTTTGAGATTCCGATCTTTTTGAGAAGAACATTCATCTGATCCTTGTATCTGCACAGAAACTCTTTTGCCGACACTTAGTTCCCCATTAAGCACCACCTCGGGAAGCTCAGTACCCTTCATTCTGCATACAAGCCCAAACCACCTAAATCGGTTTTTTTCGATAGTGACTTCCACTGGCAGCGCCTGTGCTCGCCTCATGACTTCTTTGTTTAAGATGAA
Organism: Acanthococcus lagerstroemiae; assembly: GCA_031841125.1. Lineage (NCBI taxonomy): Eukaryota > Metazoa > Arthropoda > Insecta > Hemiptera > Eriococcidae > Acanthococcus > Acanthococcus lagerstroemiae. Next base: position 31,523,721 of record CM063108.1, on the reverse strand, counting down.
GTTATTATTTTAATTAATCGATTCTTTTCTATACATTTTTTAATATCAATAATTATTTTAATAATAACTATAATTCATTTAATAATTTTACATTACAATAAATCATCTAAAATATAAATAAATATATTAATAAAATTAATGAAAAATTAAATTATTTTTTATATTAATTATTAATAAAGATATTTTAATAAATAATAATCGTCCCAACGTATCCTCAGAATTTTCCTGAGCTGCCTTCGGTGTGAACCTTTCCAGCTGCTTAACCTGTTTGCGATAGGGTCCAGGACTCACACCCATATAGCAAAGTGGGCAACCCCATTGCCTTATGTAAACTGATCTTGGTAGTTGATGTGATATCGCGATTGTTGAGTACTCGATTCTTAAGCTTGTAACTGGCTTTGAACGCAGCTTGAATTCTATGCTGAATTTCAACTCCTAGATCCAGTCTGTCTGTGACTGTGCTGCCAAGGTAACAGAAGTTATTGATTCCCTCTAAGGCTTCCTGATTTATATTGAACTGATGGAGGATCTCTGAATCTTCTAAGACTTTGGTTTTTCCCTCATTTACCTTCTAACCAAGACACAGTCATCAGCATATTGAAGCTCAATGATATAAGTCCTGCGGCACTTAATTTTAGCTCTGCGGCAGCGCAGATCGAACAGATTGCCATCCACGCGATGTGATAATATGCAAAGACTCCTAGACTGCAGCTTAAGGTCCACAAGGTCAAGGTGCATCACAGCATTTGTAAAAGCAATGAATAGCATTAGTGCCACCAGTACGCAGCCTTGCTTCACAGCGCAGCATGCTCAATTGGAGTATCCAGCATCAAATGAAGTCATAGAGATAGAACTCAGTAAAATTCTCACTTTAACTGTAAAAGTGAGACCACTGAGCTGATCCTTAACAGCAGCAACCTCAGGAAAAGTGTAATCGACTACAACAGTAGTTCTCAACAGCTCTTTTGCGGCACACTGGTGTGCCGCGAGTACCCTCCCAGTGTGCCACAAAGAATTCAACATTTCCATACTATCTGAATGAAAACTGACGATCGGTAAGAAATTAAAAGGAATGAGTAACGAGATAAGTGATGTATTGATAAACCAATAGATGAGACAGACGACATGTTGTAACTTGCTTGCGCAATGAACGAATGAAGAACAATCTCTGTGTGAAATTTTCGTCTAGAGTTGATATTGACTGTACTTTGGAAGACGTTCGAGTAGGAACCCTCATGTTGTGTGTTATGCTTCGACGAATTTTATAAGCAAACAATTAGGCGCAGGCTAGACTAAAAGTGTAGTCCGTTTTATGGCACATTTTACGAGACATCTTTTTTGTTTAAAACAATTTTCCCTGCAACTCGCCTTTGCCGAGATATTCGTCATAATTTGTTAATTTTTGAAAGTTGTCCAACTATTGAACGGTGATTGTATACTAAGGATTAGACCTAGGCCAACATGTGATACAGCGTTTTGTAGCAAATTTTATGATGAATCCTTTTGACTGAAACTTTTTTTTCTAGAGCTCCAATTTTCTGAGATATGAGTTCAAAACTAAAATTGGGAGGCTTTGATGGGCCACAGAAAATTGTGGAATTTTTAGGAGGTTGTTTGTGGTTAACACAACTGTTCTCTACTATTACCTACTGGTACCATTCTTCTATCTCTAGGGGTGAGAAGAAAAAAAGTTCAAAGATAGAAAACTTTTCAAAATTTGACTAGGGAACTATTTATTTGTACGCCACAAAAATGGATTTTCACGCCCTACATGCGCACGACATAAAAAATTCGTTGAACACCCTAGTACAGGTAATTCACGCCTCAACTGCAGCACGCCACATTTATTCATTGTCCCGGCCTAGGCACAACAATTGTGTGAAGTAACCTTGTATTGAACACTTCAAAACCCAGTGGCTACGAAAATACCCGAAGTGGTTCGAAGGAGCTGCTCCTGGCTATCGATCGAGCCACAATGGCCTTGAAGGCACGAATGTGTGGATAAAAAGGAACCATACGCTCCGAGAACGTCTGCCTCTTCGTCAATTCCTTACAAGCGCCTCTGAACTGGTGGGAAAATGGTCGATCCAAGGCAACCCTTCTTCACGTAATGTGACGTGTTTTACCGATGCTCCCAGCATTCCACTGGAACTCTGGACGAAAGTATATCAGTGGGCTTTGCAAAACAAGAGGGTATTGCAAAGGCCCGACCATTCCGTTAAAACTTGCGTGTATTACTTCGTAGGGTCTTCCGCCTTGAAGAAATCAGTAACTGAAAACTCCTGTCAAAGCATGAACGAATGGAGGGAAAGAGTGGACCACGTTCGACCAATTCAAAAAGGAACATTTCGCCATAAATCGTACGTGCGTAAATGAGTGTAGCTGCACATGCCCTGCCTTCCAGAAGAAAGGGGAATGCAAGCACTCGTTGGGTATGAAGATCAGGCTGCAGCTAGTGCAGGTTCCGCGAGAAGCGAAAAATGTGCCGTTGGGACAGAAACGGAAACAGGGACTGCCAGCAAAGTCGAAGAAAGCGTCGCTTGTGCAGTAATAATGTCTTTTTTTTTACCTACTTGATAGTCAATTTTGTCTTTTTTTTGTTTTGTTTTGTATCCGAACGTTTTTTTTTTTTTTTTTGTAAAATCCTTCAATCATTATTGTGGCGTGATATAAGGTTTCTGGCGTTTATTGGTTTTCGAGGCGTTACTGACGAGGGCGTGCGATTTACTTTTTGTGGCGTGCTAATCAATTTTTATGGCGTGCTTTTAAATGTATACCATTTGACTATAACTTAGCCCCTTTAAAAGTAAGAGTATGCAAACATATCTACATGTTGTCGGGGTAGGTTGCCTGTTTACCAGGTGGAAGTAGGTCATTGCAAAAGAGACACACCCGGTATAGAAACGCACATTAACAACGAGAATCACATCATTGAGTTATTCTGTTAGTAAACTTTTGGAATACCACTTTTGTTTTAACATTTTCAACTTTAAATGCTGAGAACATATCAAAATAATTTGATTTTCGGTGCGGTCATTCTACATGTAAATAGCTGACTACTCGGACCAATAGATGGCGCTGCAACTCAGTTTTTGCAAAAATAGAATCAGAGCAGTTTGGAAAACCGCTTTTCAATTTTATAGTGTATCTGAAAGTTACCAATTTTTTCCCTGTAATGATTTGAGTCGTAAAAACAGGAAAAAATAAGTCTTACTCGTATCATCGTTCTTGGGGTCGAGTTTTTCCACCTGAAACGGCATTTCCCTAACTTCTCCCAACTTGATCGGTGGAAGGTTTCTTCTTCCTTCTAGACGCAATACCCGTGTCTGGATCCGGTACTGGTTCAGTATATTGTTTCGGACTTCTATCAAAAAGAGTAATTAATCAATTTGGCTCCAGAAAGAATGTCAGGGATATCCTCTCTTCGGCTGCACCCCAGTTGCGTCCCGTACGGGAGGGTAAAAGAAAGGATATGTCGCAATTGCGTCCCAATAAAAAAAGGTACATGTCCCAATTGCGTCTGAAGTGCATCTAGATACAGACAGTCGATGTTAGAAATAAAATGACTTCTATAATCATTCTTCATGTTAGTACGTGTATGTAGATTACAATGTGAATGACGATGACACGGCACGTAACTACATACGAGGGCAATCCAAAAAGTAAGTCCTGTTTTGCTCTAAAATGATTAAGAATGAACAAAAATTCAATATAAACCAAATTTATCTAGGATTTGTGTTACACTATTTCTCTATAATAATTACTATCAACCTTCGAATACTTCAGATACCGATCCTTCAGCTTCGGAATGCCCATTCGGCAAAATTCAGGGAGTTGATTTTTGAAGAAGTTTATAACTTCCTTTTGGAGCGTGTCATTGCAGTTGAATCCCCCCCCCAATGACGTTTTAAGGATGGAAACAGATGAAAATCACTCGGGGCAAGATCCAGTGATATTTTTAACCACACCTGCAATACTTCGCAACCAGTCCTAAGTCTGGTTAAGTGGGAAGGGAAATATATGGGACGCAATTGAGCTGTTAAAAGAAGGGACGCAATTCAGACATGTCTGAGATGCAATTAAGATGTGCTCTTTTTCCTAGTGGGACGCAACTGAGACAAAAATTGGTGGTCGGGACGCAACTGGGATTCACCACTCTCTTGTAGTTCGGCTGCAGTCAACTCATCGAATTATCACCGAGTATGGCAGTAACGTCATCCGCTCAACGTCAATCACACAATAAAAGCAACGGAGTTGTTACCAGCAACGAAATCTTGCGTTTTCTCGATTCTGGAACGTAATCGTCGTCAAGTCCCATCGAAAAAGGCCACCTTATATCTCGTATGTTTTACAACTCTCTATACTCGCATTCGCTCCGCAGTATAAATGAAACTCCGCCGTACGTAAACGCGGTTCGCTCGTAATTTTTATCTACTTTTTATTATCTTCACTAAAGGCCGCGTCTGTGTACTACTCGGCAAACAACCTTTAACCTCCGACCCCCTTAGCCCCAGCACGCACCATTGCGGCAGTGACGAGCGACTTTAATGAAACGGCACTTAGGTGCTCCGTGTCGTGTCGTGTCCCGCCGACCTTTTTGATGACTTATTTGGCAATCGCCGTCTTTTGCGCTGCGCGTAAGCACATACTCGTAAATCACAAAAGGACGGTTCGCTTGCAGGTTCGCCGAAATCTCTGGTCCCATTTCGCATATTCCGTCGATGCGAATGGTCGTTTCCAAATACACGAGCATACGTTCAACTCATTCCCGTGCTCTCATTGGTTCCGAGACCGATGCGATCGACTCGTCTGTAGTGGAAACAGCTACCTTTCAAATTTTCCCTCCGTCAATCGCATCCTGACCCGAGTTCACGCGAATATCGTATTTTTTCCCCTTCTCGACCACATCAAACGAGAGCTGCACAGCCGCCAATCAAACTCGGCACTGTCCGTTGCGTTTTCACGACGGTCGCGTCCTTTTCCGCGCAGACCAAATCATGAATAAATTGGAAAGCCACCGACGGTGAAGCGGCTTTAAATTGGTATTCGACGTTTATTGAAACGGCTTTGAGTGATGGGTGATACGGGAAGAGGAATTTAGAACGCGACCATATACGTGTACAAGTTGTACAAACGTGCACCTTGGTCTGGACACGAGTTGGAATACAGATTTTCAGTCGACGTCGATTTATTTGACGCAATTGCGACGAGTTGAATAAAAGTTCGGTACCAGACGTGTTCTATGCCATGGATTTCACGATGTTGACCATTAAAAGCGAAATACGCTAATTTGCGAGCGAAGTGAGCGAAATCAGGCGGTAAACACTCCTTTTGAATGTACGAGTATATTTTCGTATAGTTGCCCTTCCTGACTACTTTCTATGTAGCACAATGCGAGCGTCTCAAGAATGTTTTTTTGTCGTCTGCATACCTGTACTTCCTTCCTTCTTTTTTTTTTTTTCTCATGACTCACTCTCCTTCTTCTCCCTCGATCGGCCAGGTAGGATATTCGTTCAGTTAGTTTAGTTTATTTCAGAACACGCGCTTTCTCTACACTGTGATTTTGAATGCTCTCGCTGCGCTCCCGATTAAACACTTCTCTCGTACAATTTCCGAAAGACAGAAAATTTTTTCAATTTTTAGAAAATTTTTTGTGAAATAGATTCTATTTATGACGGCAAGGAGGGAGCCGATTATCCCTGAATCCCCTTCCTTAGAACCGGCTATGGTTGGGACTTATTTAGAATAAGCTCGTACGTCTATTCGAGCGTCGTCCATTTTCAATTCGTAATGTCCGAACTCGACCAGTCCAAATGGACAAATAGCCGCGGTCTGAGCTGTCAGTCTAAATAAAACACCGGAGGCCGAACGAAAAGAGCATAAATTCTTTATAGCCCACCCAATTTCCGAATAAAGTCTTCAAAGTGATTTATTATACTTAAAAAAAGGGGGCGTACTGCGACCCCCTTCATCCAATATTGTCGAGAAATTCCTGCGACTGGAATTTTCTCTCCGTATACGAACTAGCAGCATGAAACAAGAAGTGTTCAGATCGCTGGTGATCCACGAGGCAAAAGGTCATGATGACTGACTTTGAATTTACGTATTAAAATGCTTTTAGTCCATAAATTGGAGTAGTAGATACTAACTTCCACTTTTAAACATACAAGACTCTCTGAAATGACTTACTGAGTAGGGTGGTCATTATTTACCCTTGGTGGGTGCTCAGGTTTCTGTCCTAAATCAGCTTCATAAAACAAAAAAAAAAAACAAAAAAGTTTCAGGTCGATCGGATTAGGGGGAACCGTGCTTAAGTTCTCTTCTCTTCTTATGGAGAAAACATATTGAGTTCTGACTTTCGAAACGAAAAATCGTTTTCTCGTCCCGTAAATATATGTTACAAATGTGTGCTTCGAGTTTTTGAACGGTCATTTGCCAGTGATTCAGAATGAAATATGATCCTTCCGCCCCCTCGGATAATGGCTCCTGGGATGGCTTCCAGAGAGGAGATGGAAATTTCAAAAGATGAAATTCAAGATACGAGACAAGGGTCGCTGAATTCAATTTTGCGGTTCATTATTGGATACCCCCCCCCCCTCCAGAGTCTCGCCGCACGGAACAAATCGAACACTATCTTGAAAAATTGACTATTACATATTTGATCTTAACCGCTGGATCTCACGAGGTGGCTCCTTTGGTCGAGTTTGATCATAAGATGAACCTGGAAGTTGAGTTCAGTGAACTCGAAAATCTACAAATCGAATGAGGGTTGCTTTGTGCTTCTTTTGCTCTCCCACTATCAGCGGTCCTCAATCTTCCACCATGAACCCCCTTCCATCCTTTCTTCATCACGAGCCTCCTTCTCCTCCACCACGACCCCGTCATTGACCATGGTTGCTCTCCGCTTCCACGGTCACACCTCAACAGTCGCAACCCTCCTCAGCCACAAACTCCCCACAATGGCCATAGTCCTCCACCTAGTATCCCCTGATCACCCTCGTCCACCACGAGTGCTCTCCATTAGGGCCACGTTCTTCGACCACCCCACACCTATGGCCTTCATTTCTGTTCACGTACCACACCCCCACCAAGACCTCCTCACCCGTCACTACGACCTCCCCAATAGTGGCCTTAGTCCCTCTCTACAGCCTTCCCCTTTTGCGGCTCCATCGCCTTACGGCCTCCTCGCTCAACCATCACGAAGATCCCCTGGTCCTCCAACCAGGAGCTTCCACCACCATGACCAACCCTCACCCATGAGAACCCTTCCCTTCAAGACCACCTGCCCGGGACCAGAACTTTCCGCACCATGGCCTTCATTCGCCTTCTCGGCCGCCTCTCTCACCAAGGACTTCCTCCTCCACCAGGACCTCTTACTCACCGTTACGCCCCACACCACCGAGGGCCTTTATCCCCCTCCTGAGGCCACGCCACCCATGGATCTCCTTCCTATTCTGGAGCTCCCTCCACCATGAACCACCTCCTAGGGGTAGGCTACCTATGGAGAAATAAGTAATTAGTGGGGCAGGGTAGGCGGTCCGCGGTCTCTACTCCCTCCCAATGGCGACCTTAGTCCCTCTCCACAGCGTTCCCTTCCGCGGCTCTATCGCCCTACGGCCTCCTCGCTCAACCACCTCGAAGATCCCTTAGTCCTCAAACCAGGAGCTTCCACCACCATGATAACACCTCCCGCTCAAGAACCCTTCCCCTCAAGACCCCTTCTCCGGGACCAGAACCTTTGGCACCATGGCCTTAATTCGCCTTCCCGGCCGCCTCTCTCACCAAGAACTTCCTCTTCCACCAGGACCCCTTCCTCACTATTACCCCCTCCCCACTCGGGGCCTCAATGTCCCTCTACAGTCCCCGCCACCATCGTGTTTTTCCTCCCCTTTAGGAGCTCCTCCTCTACCATGAGTACCTCTTACACCCCGGGCTTTTATCTAGAAAAATTTTACTGCCCCTCTAGGATCCTCACCCACCACTACCTCCTCCTTCCTCAATGGCCAACCTATCCTACCAAGGATTTCCAGATTCATAAGCACACGGTAGTAAAAAAAGTTTATGGAGTGATTGACGATATTCGCCGCTTACGATGTTCGAAAGAAGGTTGACCCCCGTGTAATTTGTATTTGAAGGGTCTGGAAAACTGGGAAAATTGGCCTGAAAAACCTGGAAAAGTCAGGGAAAATCATTTCCGAACAAGAATGCACCCTGGTATACGCGAATGAAGCAGCGGAACATGCTTAAGATGGCGACAGATAGCTAATCTACCGTAAATTGTGCAAAGATGTACGAAATTGAGCTTCAGAAATATTCCTAAAGTCAAGAATAATATACAATCTAATACCAAATTGAAGACTGACTCATGTCAGAATGCGACTTGAAAAATTTGAAAGTTTTGGCGAGAATTTCTTGCAAGATAGACCTACCTTGAATTTTCTACTCTCGAGTACATTCGTGAGTGCCATACCCTCACCGACCGAACTGTATGAAATTAATCTACGAGCAATGAGCCTAAACGTACCTACAGGCGAAAAGTAAATAGGCAAAAAATGTGTACCCAATGTGCTGATTGGCATCGACGTTCATCGACGTATTAAACACGCTCGGCCAAACACGACTGTATGATTTCATTGAGTAAATATGAGCGAAAATTACAGTATAGCTGAACGAAAATGTAGTATATCCGTTGTCGGTCGTTAATTTTCGAAATAATGAAAAACTCTATTTCGAAAGTGTTGTTTGATTTGTACGAGTACTAATAATAATCAGCCGAAGCGAAACATCAAATAAAACTAGTTCTCTTTTTTTTTCCCCCAGTCCTCAAACCAATGACAAGCGAATCGAAAATATTTAAAAATGCCAGGAATACGCTTTTCCAGCCGTTTTATTTTGACGAGCGTGATAAAGGAACAGAGGAGGAGATGGGGAGATGTTATAACCTTTAATATTGCCAGAAAAACGCGCTGTTCGCACGTATATTTCTTTTTGAACGATGCGATGACGAGAAACCACATCGTGTATCGCGAATGCAGATAACGCCAGAACGATAAAATGGAAATATAATCGACGTAGTGGAACGTGAAACACAATTTGAAATTACATTTACTCACCGCGACGCCGACGCGGTGTTTCAGCAAAGTGCTCAAATGGAATCAACTGATCGGATTGGATACACGAAGAGATAAAGAGTCTAAAAGGGCACGTGACAGATTACAATGTGTCAAGAGTTTAATGGTGAATGTTCCGAGACGCCTAGATTACACTACCCAACAGCCAAAAAACCGCAAGAACGAGAGTAGCCGATTCTAGAAGTATTTTTCACGCTGAATTCAATGCCGCTTTTAGTTTTTCTTAATTAGCTCTCCTTTTCTCGTAAATTCATTCCGAATTATTTCCCGTAATTTCCCTCTCGTGTTTGAAATATTAGGGAATGTGGCCACACTGCATGTATCACAAAACAAACTCGCCAACACGGTGATACGTGTGAACGTGTTTTGAAATTTTGATATCGAAACGATCTAAACAGTTTCAACTGATTCTAAGATTCTATCATTAACGATCAAGTGAAAGAACAACAATTTTGAGGAAGGCGATCTCTTCAGTGAAGAAATAACGCCTTTTCATCCCGGTATTCCAGTTTATTGTTTCTTTTACGAGATGTAAGTGAACTAGATAAATGTGTTCCGACAATAAATTTGATAAATGTGTATTAATTAGAATTCAGTGCTCGAATATTCATGATAATCACAACGCTCGTTGTTGAATTGGAATAATACTTACGAAACACAGAGGGGACAGAGAACAACACGGAGGTTTTCTATACAGTACTGTCAAAGACAAAGCTTATCCGTAATCAGTTTAATACAACATCAGTGCCGCCACATAGAATAAACAAGGTGTCTACAGGTTTGGAAAATTTGGAAAGTTTGGAAAAAGTCAGGAATTTGAAAAGTAGGTCAGGAAGTTTGTAAATAGTTAGGAAATTCAGCAATATTTTTAAGAAGTTTGGAATTTTTCATCTCATTGGTAAAGTTTTACAGAATGAAACACTTGAAAAAATATAATCATAACTTAGTTCATCGCTTTGTTTGTTTATAAGGTATATCTGTGAACACCTTCCTAATGCTTTCACCCAAAAATCAACTTCAAATTTCAGTTCATTCTAACCATAGCGTCTAGTAGTATAAACATAAGTATATACTGTCTATACTGTAAAGGTTTAAAGAAGAGAAAAATAAGTTTGGAAAAAGTCAGGAATTTATATTTTTCCATTCTTGTAGACACCTTGATAAAACAATTTCTCATAATACACTATTAAATTTCCCAGCAAACGTAGAAAATGATTAGCTAACTCAGCATTTTTAATATCATATTTGGATTCAGCGTTAAAAATACATTAAGAATCATCTATTTTCCTTCATGCGGTTTTCAAAAAATCTCAGTTTGTTGTGTAGTGTTATCGTCGATCAATCGAATCGAGTAGATTTTGGAAAAAATCTTAACACCCCGATAAGTGGCATGATTCTACTCGTCAAGCGATTCCAATTTATCGGCACAGCAAAGTGCGAGTATCATTTTGCCCCTCACCCCAGTTTCAACACACGAAGTAATAAGAACAGTGATATGGAGTGAGATAATACAGGTCACCGGGAAAATCAGTTTTTCGTGTCACCATCGTTACGATCGCAGGCTAATACACCCTTCCACGCCTACTCCACGGGAGAAAGTCGAGAAAATTACATTCTTCATCATGGTTGTATTTTGTTTTTTCTCACTTTCTCTATTTTCAGCGCCCCTCCACCCTTTCACTCCTCTCTACGGAGAAAGTCGAAAAAGTTACACTCTCCATCATGACTGTATGTTGATTTCTCTCACTTTTCTCTTCCCTTACCCCTCTAACCTCAGTTTCTACCTCTACTCCCTTTATAAAAAAAGTTTTACGCGACATTCGGAGGCAAGATGATAGTGGCCGGCGACTTCAATGCCAAGTCAGAAGAGTGGTTCGCCGGCTGCACAGACGTGAAAGCAGCGCTACTGGATGAGCAACCGCCTGGTGCCGATGAACAACAGCGCCGCCTATACCCGCTTTCATCAAAGTCAAACATCGACGTAACGTTTGCCTCAGAAAGCCTAGCCCGACAGATCCAGGGCTGGGCGGTACTGGAAGAGGAGTCGGGAAGCGATCACAACTACATCATTTTTGCTGTGGCAAGGGAGAGAGTGGTCGCTACTCCAAGGAAGCTGGGAAGATGGGCGACTAGCAAGTTGGATAAGGACAAGCTGGAAGCAGCCTGCTAGTGAGCAGCTGGGACAGAGAAGAGGCAGAAGAGTTCGAGAACGCAGGAGAGGAAGCGGAGAAGCTACATCGAAGAGTAGCTGCCGTCTGCGATGCCGCGATGCCTTGCCGGGGTCCGCCAAGGAAGAAAGGAGAGACATATTGGTGAACCGTGGACATTGCCCATCTGAAGTCTGAGCCAATCAGTCGCGCAGAAGATATCAGCGCACACGTGTGGGGGGGGGGGGCAACTGGTGGCCGAGGAATACCAGCGCGCTCGGAGAAGCCTAAAGACTGCAATCAAACACAGCAAGCTGAGATGCTGGAGATAGCTGTGCAACCAAGTGGAGGATGACCCCTTGCTATCTGCAGTGGAAAAGTGGCCAGTTCCAGCAGTGGACAAGCGTCAGACCAGGAACTTCCTCGGATTCTGTTCCTACTACTGAAGGTACATCCGAGACTTTGCTGGTATTGCCCGACCACTGCATCAGCTAACAGAAGATCGTCGGGAATTTGTCTGGACAGACAAGTGCACAGAAGCCTTTGAGAAATTGAAGAAGCTGTTGTGTACAGCTCCAGTCTTGGCTTTTCCAAAGCCGGAATAGCAATTCATTGTGGACACTGATGCCAGCAACACAGCCATTGGAGATGTACTTGCTCAGCTGGAAGATGGGAATGAGCGCGTCATTGCCTACTACAGCAAGTCTCTTTCGCGGCCTGAGTGGAACTACTGTGTCACTAGGAGAGAGCTCCTCGCTGTGGTCAAAATTTTGCACCAATTCCACTAGTGTCCGTATGGCCAGAAATGTATTCTCTGGACTGACCATTCGGCATTACAGTGGCTCCTGTCCTTCAAATATCCCGAAGGACAGATCGCGAGGTGGCTTCAGCAGCTACAGGAGTATTCCTGCGAAATACAGTTCCGGAAAGGCAAATGCCATGGAAATGCGAACGGACTGTCGAGGCGACCGTGCCCTGTAGACTGCCGGTTTTGTCAGCGACTAGAAAAAAAGGAACTTGGGTCCGTTAAGCGGGTATTGCTGCAGTCTAGTGATGCACTGAAGAAAGATCAGCTGGAGGATGAAGTCGTTGGTCAGATTCTACGGGCCAAGCAAGCAGGTGAAAGACCACCGTGGCAGGAAATTTCGGATCAGTCACGAGAGATGAAAGCTCTGTGGGCTCAGTGGGACTCGCTGCGCATTAGTGACGGCCTTCTGGTGCGCAATTGGGAGTCGGGAAATGGCACAACAGTGCGACTGCAGACCATCATTCCACAGAAAAAGGTTCCGAAAATCCTACATGGTGTACATGATCGAGTGTCCGAAGGGCATCTGGGCACCACAAAAACCCTAGCAAAGATTCGAGAGCGCTTCTACTGGCCGACGTACCAGGAAGATATGGAAGACTGGTGCCGCCGCTGCACCACTTGTGCGGCAGTGAAAGGGCCACAAACTCGGTCTTGCAGGAGGATGCAGAAGTACAACGTTGGATATCCATTTGAACGGGTCGCAATGGATATTGCATGACCACTCCCGCTCTCGGATGCTGGAAACCGGTATGTGTTGTGTGTAGGCGATTACATTACTTCTGTAAATGGCCTGAAGTATACCCAATGTCAACACAGGACGCTCAGGTGGTGGCCAAGACGCTGACGGAGAACTGGATCACACGTTATGGTGTCCCACTAGAGTTACATACAGACCAGGGGAGGAACTTCGTATCCAAGTTATTCGAAGAAGTATGTCAGCTTCTGGGAACTCGGAAGACGAGAACTACTCCGCTGCATTCGCAATCCGACGGCATGGTTGAGGACCGGACGCTGAAGGAATATCTGGCCAAAGTCGTTGCCGAGCACCACAGAGACTGGGACCAACACATCCCGTTGTTTCTGTTGGCCTACAGATCAGCCGCGTCCATGAAAGTACGCTGCGCACTCCCGCAAAGGTCGTCTTTGGCCGGGAGTTACGATTACCGTGCGATCTGGAGTTAGGAACTCTAGCTCAACAGCCGCAACTGGTGGACGAGTTTGTTAGCCAACTGAGAGAAAAGCTCGACTCTACTCATCGCATGGTCCAAAATCACTTGCGAATGGCGGGCGACCGGATGAAGACTCGCTACAACATCAAAGCCAGCGAGGTCGGCTTCCTGGCTCGAGAGTGGGGACCGTGTCTGGTGTTACAATCCGCAACGAAAGAGAGGACGGAACCCGAAGTTACAGAGTCGTTGGGAAGGACCGTACACCGTACTCAAGGGGATCAACGATGTTGTATACTGGATTCGGAAGCTTGGTGGTGGACGAGCCAAAGTCGTGCACTTTGATCGTTTTTGGCAGTCTGGCATGGTGACCATGAAGATCTGGAGCCTGGCCGGGACGTCCAGGCTTAAGGAGGGGGCAGTGTGGCGAAGAACGCTCCCGAACATTCGAGATAAGCGATGATCGACACGTTTCGAGCAGCAGAATGGAAGTTCGATAACGAGAGCGATAAGGAGTTTCACCGATAACGCCGAGGTATATAAAAGCCGCTGGCCGACGCCGTATAGTCTGGTTTTCGTATGCGATAAATTGTGCGTTTTCAAGCGATTTACCTACTGTGTTAGTGTTTCGTTGTATTAGTGCGGAATTAAAAGTTCTTGTTACGTGTTTTCGTGCGTTTTTTCGGTGCGAATTACGTTACAGCACTATAAACGGTACTAATTAATTTCATATTAGGCGACTTTTTTTTTTTTTAGGAGTCCCATTTTTTTGATTTTTAGAAGAATTGCGATTATGGCGCCACGACGCGAGCTGAAGACATGAAATTTTTAGGATTATTAGAAGGGGGCTAACTCTACATTTTGAGCTGAAAACGAACTTTCTAGGTATAATAGAGGCTGTCTGATATCGACTTCAAAGATACTACTCTATATTTGGCGTCTTTCCCCTGCATTATTTCTTTCATGTCCTTTTACAGAATAGTCGAAAAACTCAATCAAGGCTTTCTTAGAAATACGTCCGGAAGAAACATAAGCTTAAACATGTCTGGAAGAGTCTTAGAGAAGTCTTGAAGAGTTTTGGAGACGTTCTGTAGAGTCTTGAAGAAGTCCTGAAGAGGTTTGAACAACTTTTGAAAGCCTCAAAAAGTCTTGATCAGTCTCAAAAAATCTTGAATACACATACATCCTCGTTTTCAATCGTCCACCCGGAGTCTACACTCCTTCGCATCTCTTTTCGAAAACATCATCACTGATTCCGTTTTCCGCTGTTTATTCTTCATCGCGTGCCGGGGGTGCGGTGTCTCAGGGGCCACTATTTGGCATGCGTGCATCGCCATACGTCCCACCACACCATTACCAATACCACGCCTCTTTTTGACAGTGTGGGAAACGATGGACTAACCAGCGGTGTGTGTTATTTTGTTATGCACAGAAACAAGGAACCAAGCTGTGGAAGACGAAACTCAGGAAGAAATGGCCGAAGAGGGTTCGGCGCTCGAGGTAACGCTCGGCGGCGAGGTTCAGCTCGAGTGTCCGGCCGGATCGCTGTCGTGCTGGGGACGCGCTAAGCATCCGGGTCAGCATCTCGACCCGCTGGGTCCGGGACCCAAGTTGACTCTCGGAAACGTCGTCTACCAGGAGGCCGGCGAGTACAAGTGCTTCGTCGGGCGCACCTCGAAGATGGAGAAGTGGAGGTCACGCTCAGTGCAGGTCAACGTGGTCGGTAAGTGTTTGACTATCTAGCCCTGTTGTTTCTGTGTTTCTCTGTTTTTTTTTTGTTTTTTTCTCTTTTCGCCGTCAAAGGATGAAAAACTTGCGATATAAACTGCGGGATTAAGAATGCTCGAGAACCGCGAGCTATAATTTATCGCCGAGTAGCCGCGACAAAGAGAATTCGCTCTCTCGCCGCGTTTCAAAAACTTATCCCGATATTATTCCGGCGCGGATGATGAATATTACGAATTATACGTCCGGGTAATTATTTTTCGTCGGCGAGGAAAAAAAATTAAAAAAGTTACGCCGAAAGCGTGGAAGGAGAAGTTGAGAGAAAAAGTTGCGTTCGAATAAAAATGAAGTAGAAGTTGAAAAAGTTTCTTTTAAAATATAATAATCTCGTTCGGAAAATAAATCACTTTTTCATCATTCAGCCGAACATTATAATAGAGATTTGTGTAGTGGAACTTCATAACGTAATTACGTATATATCTTTACGATCGTAACCTTATTACATCTGGAAAATTTTAAGTCCCTCGAAACTACACAGATATGTATATATGTATATTGTATACATATACAGCGGAGTGACGTGTGCCGGATGAAGAGACGGATGGAGAAGGCAACGGCATCGGCACCGGCACCGACACCCTTCCCCCAATTTCGACCCGACTTTTGGCTTATGCCTTCGCTCTCTCATCGGCGTTTGCGAGCTGTTTTCCAGCGCAGCCATCCTAAAGCTGCATACTGTTTGCTGCCCGAAGAGGCGGCGGCGGCGGCGTCTCCTAATTTATGTACTTTTATCGGTTCCTTCGACACAATATTTTTACCCTAAGCCGAAGCAGAACTTCGTGTTTCGTACTCCGACCGACGCTCGTTTCGTAATCCCGTTTAAAACATTATGCAAAAAAGCGAAGAGGATTCGAATGGTCGGTTCGTGGCTCGTAGCGGACGCACATCATGGGCATAGCAACCGGGACAGATGATAGAAGTAAATTGTCTCCCGGTGATTCGGTTCATTCTTCCGCAGATCAGATATTCAGCTCTCCTCGCTAACTGTTTTCAGTTTTATGGCCGTGTGTTGTAGGATGAGTTGGTATCTTTTTCAGTGAAAATTCTGTCGATAGACCTGCCTAATTGTACTCACATAGAAAGTAAAGTCATATATTGATGGTCTCGTGCACAATGGTGCAGTTTTTTCGTTCCCCCCCCCCATTGGCGTGTATTAGACTGCTTGATAAGTAGAATTTACTATATTTTTCGTAGGAGTGTAGAAATTCGCAAGATATTAGACTAAACTGGATCGAATTAACTAAACTAGATTGAACGGTTTTAGTCATTTTAGTCGGTGTATGTCGTTGGTGACATCCAATTGACTGATGGCCAGCGTGTTGGGGTGAGCATGGAGAGTCTACTTTCGTGGTGTCTAGCGTGGAGTTTGATAGTCTCTTACACACTAGGTAGGCTCAGATCTCGCGTTCATCTCAACCTACGTGTCCTTCCTACCTAAGACAATTCGAAAACTGGAAACGGGAGGCCTTTCCCTACACGAGCAACTGCTGACTGTCCATGATGGTTCATCAAAACTTATCAAATCCCGAGTGCTCGTGGACATAGCCTGCAGACGAAGGCTGAACAAGTTTTTGCGAGAAATGCAGGCCTCGAAATTCACTTTTTCATGGAACTACATGTTTCACACAGGATAACATAGAGAAACATTTAGTGGTGATGTTCAATGACAGATTTTTGTATTACTTGTAAACATCCATTTTTCATTAAAATTTTTGCTTTTTTCTAATATTGTAAGCTCGCTTTTCGTTATTGCCGAATAACGCCGAAAACTGTAATTCTAAATGCCGAATTTCCAATGTTTATTGCCGAAAATTCCTAGCTCTACGTAAATCATATGAGGAGCGATTTTCCAAAACGGCCTCTGCCCAGTTTTATATTTTTTTTAGAGGGAAGAAAAAAATTGGTGTATCCCTATATTACACCTACATGTCACGGTTGATAGTCGGGCTGCCTAGTAGAACATTTACAGGAATTTTTCTCGTTGAAATATTGAATGTACCTTGTACAGGAGACGCGCATGACAGTCGCTAAGTGGGGGATCTCCTGGATAGAGGCCGTTTTGGAACAACATTTTTGAATGGGGAGTAATAAATAGCCCGAAATGGAAAGTATGTTTGAACGAAATATCTGCGCACGAAAAAAGAATCTAACATGACGAAATTTAAAGCGGACATCCGGCAGTAACTTGCAAACAGAATAATAATATCTGTCAACGCAATGTTATTTCTTGCAGTTACGAAGAAGTGGGGGGGGGGAATAGTAACAGTAAAATTACTGAATTCATTGAATACTTTCTCAAAGAATGGTTACTGACACTTCCAAATTGGTACGAAGGGGCCGCTGTCGGGTACCCATCTACAAATAACGGGATCGAGGCCACCAACGCAGTCATTAAGAAAGAGCACACATTAAGGGAGTGGCTACCGATGGGACAATTTCTCAGCTGCGCTGCCGACCAAGTGGTCGCAACGACGGAATCCATCTTCCATTAACTGCCTCCCGTTCACTGAAAAACGTTCAATTTCTCTACCAATGTGGACAGAAGCCTACCAGTGGGTGATTCAAAATGTGCCTGTGCTGCAACGTGAGGGTGATGGCTGCACTCAGTACTTCACTTCCTCGTCGAAAATGAAAGCACCAATCACAGCAAAACTCCTTGGGAAGTTCCAACGTTGAGCGGGGAAATGGTCAAGCTTCAATGATTTCAAGCAATGGAGAACAGAAATTTGGCAAATGTCAGCGACTCCTACTTCAGTTGTTCATGCCCAGTTTTTACAAAATCATAGCAATACAAACATGCTTTGGGGATGCAGGTACGGCGCAAGGAGGTAGAGGTACCGATTGAAGCCAAAAATATACCTATTGGTCAAAAAAGAAAAAGAGGAAGGCCAGTAAAGGCTAGAAAAGCCCTCCTCATTTGATGAATTCCCTATTTCTATAAACTATCCAGATATTTGTGTTTCGTGCTAACAACTACCGTGCTTTTTATTTTTTTTTTATGTGCACATGGTATAGAACTTTCGTTCATTTTTATTTTATTCGGTTTGCGATTTTACATTATGGCCTTTTTTTTTTTTTTTTTTTTTTTTTTTTTTTTGGTTCCTACTTTTTCATTTCGTGTGATGTTTATAATTTCGTGCGTTTTACAAACCTACTGTTATTCCACCTTCTTTTTTATGGGCGTTCAGATTTTTTTTTCATGCCGATAAATCACACCCTGTTTGAATTAGGTATTAGTTTTGGTTTAGCACAAAATTAGACATACCTACTGTATCTTTCAGTAGATTCTAATTCATAAAATACTCAAGATAATGTCGACTCCTTTATTGTGATAGAAATATGTGAACAGTGGCCGTTTTGGAACAACTTTTTTCTTCTCTTTGCGAGTCTATTTTTGGTTCTTACATGCGTTAAATTCGCGATGTCGTAATTTTGTTCGGACCAGAATATGTATCACTAGATTCCTCACCAGATGGCGCTATAAAACGATTTTTCGAAAAAAAATGGACAGAGGCCGTTTTGGAATATCGCTCCTCATATGAAGAGTGGTTTCCCAAAGGGGTTAGGTTAAAAAAACAAGATTTAACAGGAAACGCAAAATATTGCTAACCTTTAGCAGCACTAAAGATCATATTTTCTTTGTTGGTTATTACATGTCCTGGACCCACTGAATTGAACACGAGCACGTTACTGCTACTTACCAGCGGGTCGTAAAGTGGGGTAAGTCGACGACTTAGCTCGTTTTACCAAAGCAAAGTGCTATTACGTGGAACCTTTGACTATATACCTAATGGAATAGAAGAAGTGATGATAGCGTGAAACTACATTCCCCTGCTTTCCATCTCCATAAGGTATCGCTGGGCACTTCTTGTCACCTCAGTTCGATTTGCAGCAACATTTTCCGAAGTTTTTTTTCTTCATTTCTTGATGAAATAAAACGAACGCGTGGAAGGTATTCATCTGCTGAAGAAAAGGGCCTCAGTGGTAACGGGACACTGAAGCCCGTTTCTTGTGCCACGTCACATTATGGTTCCTTACACGTCACAGAGCTCCTTAATGATAATTTACAGCGAGATAAAAAATCGTTTTTTAACTTTTCAATGACCTGTAACTTCGGAAAAAAGTTAATATTTTTGAAAACGGAAAACGGCATTCGATCAGGCGTGAAATTCTCTACAAGATGGCGCTCTTAACGCAAAATCGCTAGATGGTGACTCAACGCCTTTTAGAAAACTACTCTTCATAAATATAATGTACAAGTAGCGTCTGTGGGTATGTTTGTTGGTTTGTTCGAGGTGGGCGGGTGAACCCTCGTACTCTCTGAATATGTTCGTGTAGAATTTGAGAAGATTTTAGACAAACAAAAAAAAAATTAGGTACCCTTATTAGGAGGAAGGCCACAAAATTTTGTCCCCTCCAGACCCCTAGTTTATTTTTTCGACCTGGATTTTTTGAAAGTGTTTTATATTAAATTTCTTCACATTATGTTGAAATATGGTTGTAGTAACTGTCTTCCTTCATATTAAGGGGTTGAAAATGTGAAATTTCCAAAACGAGCTCGAAGTATCTTCTTTTATTACTGTTTAACGCGACCACAGTATACTTGCATATTTTTTCGTACTCATTTATGTACCACGTGGCCCATTTTTAGTCCCATATCACCTCCGAAACCTCTAAAATGTCAGTTTTCGGAAAATATGTTCAGAATTTCTTCTAATTATTTGATTGAAATTTTGAAAACTCCAACATTTTCGTCTGAATAATACAAACGTGTAGCGATAAACTGCAAATTAATCAGGACCCTCCGATCGAATGCGGAGTTGAAGTTATTTCCTGTCGTAAACTTTCGCAGGCTGTAACGATGGGGACGGGATCTCCTGGCAACTAGGCGCTGTACCGCTACCCATAGGCTCACACATAAAACAAAAACCATTTCTTATTGCTTGTCTATATGTAAAAATGTGTCATACGTTTCATGTATCAAAATACGAAAATATGAAATAACAGCTAAAAATATCGTTCATTGTCATAAGTATAGGTATTTCTACTAATCAAACTTGCAGTTTGGTGCACAAATTTACCTACCCATTCCAAAGGAACATGTATCTACCCGACAGTAAGTAGGTATCTATACCAGCAACTGCAACAAGGGGCAACTGCGTAAAATAAAACATAGGCAGTCTGAAGTCTGGAAATCAAATATGAAGGAAATTGTGCACGAAATAGTTCGTTTGATGAGTAATAACTTGCGTGTGCTGCGTTTCAGAGCTAGATACTAGTATTCCTCTATTTAGTTCACTTTATTTAAATTTCTTGAGTCAACTCACTTTAGCCTACAGTCTAGATGAGCTGCGACGCGGGTCAGCTAGTACAATATAATTATTCTTGACTACTCCCATCATTTTGTTATACTTGTACCCCTTTGATTCCCAAGCTTACTTAGTCGACCATGGCTTATTTACTCTGAGACCAAAGGATGTGTTTTCTATGCCTCTTATTTATTTTTCGGTGGTCATGGCTAATCTTCATTTTCCAGTGAAGATGAATTTAATGATTAGAAGAACACCACTGTTCGGATGGAAAAACACGAAAATTGGCGTGTTCCTAAAGAAAGTCTTTTAACATTGAGAAAGAGATTCAGTGTTCTTGTGAGAATCGATCGTGAATTGATCGCATAACTTGATGAAGAAACATTGTATTGGAGACAACTTTTAAAACGGATTGTTTCCGCTATCAAAGCTTTGGTTTCCCGGGTACATCCACTTGGAAGTCGTGAAGAAGAATTTAGCAATACTCGTAGCGGAAATATTTCACTGTTGATGGAATTTCTTCACAAATTCGATCCCTTTATGAGAGAAAACTTTAAAAAGTATGGTCACAAGGGCCGCGGCCGTGTAAATACTCATCAAAAACGATCAGTAAAAAATTATAATGAAATTATGGCGGGAAACGTACTTGCTCAAATTATTCAAGTAGTGAAAGTTGCAAAGTAGTGATAATTGTTGATTCAACCCCTTAGATATCACACATCCATCAGCTTTCTTCTTTGAGTATAAATCTCCTGGAGAGATAGAAATCGGATTACTTACATTATACGAGCTTGGAACTGTGCAGAGCACGCTATATTATGTGACGCGCGCGTTTACGCGCGTTACTGTCATGCGAATGTGCCGTTGTAAACAAACTGATTGCCATAAGCTTCCATTAGCACCGGGGGCATCTGCATGACAGAAATGCGCGCTCTACAGGTACAGCATAGGAAACATGGTTTCTATCCCTGCAGGAGATTTATACTCAAAGGCTTTCTTTCATTATCAGATATGTATTGCCCTCTGGTGTCACAGTTGAACGTTTTTTAGGGTCGGCAACGAGCCTCTTGCATTCCTCCCTTCTTTTCCATTTCTTCCGTTTCTTTCAACTATTGTTTCATTGATTTGATCGCAGAGTGCGTTCGTGTTGTTAATAGAAGTTTCCATGAATTTTTTAAGGGTAGGAGTAGTAGGTAGGTCACTTGAAGACACATTCAGGATTAGATCAAGTTACAGTAACTGCCTTTTTATCCAGTCACGTTGGGGCCGACACAAAATGAACGTAATAACCGACGACAGTAATAAATAGAATTTATTTAATTTTTTTCATTTTGTGATAACTATATATATAAGTCCGTACAGACTAATAAATGCGACGAGCCGTGTGATGCAGTAGTTTTATCACTGTATTTGAGACAAAATATAGAATATACATAAATAAAATTTTCAACTTACGTAAGTCTGGTTCATCTCAGCAGTTACAGGATGAATATCAATTATTTACACCAATTACCTGAATCGCGAATAGGCCAGATGTCCACCGGAGAGCCGAGTACGCCACAGTATAATTGATCGTGTGCATTCGTGTACGTTAACAATCATACTAATTTGCACAGCGAGATTATTTGGCTTCAGCTCGGACCTCCGGCCATTCGAGTTCAGGTTCTAACATGATATCGATATCAGTCATACTCCGGTCGGCTTCGGTAGAGATAAGAGAAGTACTCGTACATCCCCCCACCAAGAACAAAGGCCGGGGAAAGACTGTTAAGACGGTTTTTGAGGAGAACTTGAGACTAGCTTCAATTCTGCGGTCTTGCCGGATGACCGGACAGTTGCTCTATTCGGTGCAACTCAGAGTGGGACCTACCACTCTGAAGAACCATTGCAGAGGTGAGTGATACATGCAGAGAACAACCCCCACACGTACATGCATCACTCGCTTTCGCGCAGTGAATGGTTTCACTCGCTCCAATGTATGGCATACTGCACAGACACCCGCGACTCATTATACAAGATTATACAACCACTGACTAGAGACTTCCTTGTCTCGTTCTGGAGTCTGATTTTCTCTAGTTCTCCTCGTCACTAACAGGGACCAGTTTACTGACGTGGTAGTTCCTGCTGTCCTTCTTTTTGTTATTTTGGTTAATTTTATAAATGTGTTTTGAGATTACTTCTGAGATTGGAAAAGGCCCTGTTCTGATTGTGTCGAGTTTTTCTCGATTTAGTTTGTTTCCTCTTTCAATGTAGACAAAGTCTCCAACTTTCAGGTTTATTTCTTTTCGATTTTTATCATATTTTGTTTTGTTGTATTCGTGTATCTTCATGCTGTTTTCAAAGGCCTTTTCTCTATCTTTTTTTATGTTTGTTTCAATTCTTAATTCTTCCGGAATTATTAAAATGCTCTTACCAAATAATAGATGTTTTGGGGCAAACCCTGTTGAACTGTGTATTGTATTATTGTATTCGCTTACACATTCATGTGCTAGGGTTGCCCATGCTCTATTTTCGTTTGGTGTATTCATCTTGCATCTTAGTCGGTTTACCAAGTTCTGATTTAGTCTCTCATTCAGGCCATTTGAGAAAGGGCTATCTACCGCCGTCAGTATTAAGTTAATGTTTTCGTTATGTAGGTAATTTTGGAACTCGTCACTCGTTACTGCGGGATACTGGTCTGCTAATAAAGTCTTTATGTTGGCATCATTTTCTCTTTTAATTTTTGAAATTAGTTTTATAAAGTCTTTTGCTGATTGCGTACTGGAGGTTAGAATAAAGGCAAATCTGGTAAAGTGGTCTATGACTAGATGTATGTATTTTTTTGTCGTTTTCCTTCCCCTAAAACCTCCTATGGTGTCTAATGACATTAGTTCAAAAGGTAATTTAGCTGGACCCAGTATCCCAAGTTTTCCTAATTTCTCTGGAGCTCGTTTTTTATTCTGGATACATATGCTACAGGACTTGCACAGGTTTTTAATTTTTTTGTACATTTTTGGGAAGGTGTAGTGTTCCTTTATTATAGTTGATAGATGTTTTTGGCCTATGTGCCCAAACTCTGTATGGACTTCTTTAATTAGTTTTGATCCTAATTCTTCAGATAATGTTATTCTTTTCGTTCCAATTTTATACTCTATTTCATTTTCCGTAAATGTGTTAGTCTGGTTTTTGTTTTTATTCTGATCTTCTTTTATTTCATTAACTGTAAGTGTATTTGTCGTTTTAATGGTTTTGTTTTCGTTTACATATGTGTCCTCCAGCACTGGATTTCTTGAGAGGCAGTCAGCCTCTTCATTATTTTTGCCTGGATTGTATTTAATTTCAAAGTCAAATTGTGATAGGAAATTTGATAAGTCTCCTAACTCCTCGTCAGTTCTTGCTTTTATTCGTAGATTTTCTAATGGCTTGTGGTCTGTATATACAATGAATTTATTCCCCAGAAGCCAATACTGCCAATATTTTAATGCTTCTTTGATAGCTATACATTCTAGATATATAGCTTTCTTTTTCTTTTGGGCATTATTGAATTTCTTGGAGAAGTATGCTACCGGCTTTTCTGAACCATCTGATTGTGTTTGTTTCAGGACTGCGCCCATGCCCTCGGCGCTCGCGTCAGTATAAATCTTAATTGGGGCATTCCTGTTGAATATCATTAATACTGGCTGTTTTATTAAACATTCTTTTGCCTGTTCGAAAGCGGCCTGGCACTCAAGTGACCATATAAAAGGCACGTCTTTACGAAGCAGGTTATGTAACGGTTCGAACAATTTTGCTGAGTTTTGTATATATTTGTGGTAGAAGTTAACCTTACCAAGGAACTGCCTTATATTTTTTCGTGATTTAGGTGTGGGAAAACTTTTTATTGCTATTAGATTGTCGTGTTGTGGTTTTATTGTATTACCCTGTATCACGTGCCCTAGGTATTTTACTGTATCACTTGCGAATGAACATTTTAAAAATTTTAGTCTCCATCCTTCTGTTCGAATGGCCTCTAACAAAGCTCGGATATGTTCTATGTGCTCGTCAAATGTTTTTGAGAAGATCAGAATGTCGTCGATGTAATTTACGCAGAATTTACTCAAATTATTCTTCCGGATAACTCCTGAGAGTATTCTTTGGAAAATTGCTGGACATGTCCTCAAACCGAAGGGCATAGATTTCCACTGATAGTGGCCTGTTTGGGTGATAAATCCTGTTTTATATCTGTCTTTGTATCTGATGGGGATTGACCAGAAGGCCGAGTTAATGTCAAACACAGAATACCACTTGCATCCTTCAGTTTTTATAATTATATCGTCTATTAGAGGGAATGGCTGGCTTTCTGGCACAATTAATTTATTTAATTCTCGAAAATCTACGCAGAGCCTATTTTTGTGCCGTTCATCCCCTTCTTTTTTATAAGCTAGAGTGACTGGCGATGCAAAGGGTGAGTCTGATTCTTCTATCATTTCTCTTTCTAACAGATTTTTAATTTGTTTCTCTATTTCTTGTTGGTCATTGAAGGAGCAACGATATGGTTTACGTGTTACAAATTTATTTTCTAATAGTTTTATGTGCGCTTCATGATTTTTAACGTCACCTATATCATATTTGTCTTTGGCGAATATACTATCATATTCATTGATAATTTTATAAATTTCCTTCTGTTCATCTTTGGGCAGGTGATTTGTTTTCATATAGAACTGTTCAATTGGTATGAACTCATTCCAGTTTACAGTTATCTTTTCAATAGTGTTACCACTTTCCAAATATTTTTTTTTGTTATTTGTTTTATCCTCGTTTATCTCATCTGTTATCTCTTTGTATTGTGTAACGTTCAGTTTATGGTCCATGCTCAGTTTGAATTTGATAACGCTATCTAATCCAATTAACAGATCATAATTGAAATTTTGTTGCTTAGTAACGAAGAATTGAACCATTTTAGTTATTTCGAAGATCTTTAGGTTTAAATTTATTATTCCTGTTTGTTCTCCATCCCCTCCCATAGTCCTAAATGTATATTTTTGTGATTTTTCAGTTTTATTTAGTTTTTGTAAAAAACTGTAATTAATCATCGAGATGTTTGCTGCGGGGTCAAAAAGACCAGACGCTTTTATTCCCTCGACTTCGCATTCAAGACGTATGAGTTGGGGAAGAACTAGTTTTTTTGGTCCGTTTCTTCGTTGAGGGTTTTTTCTAACTCTGTATTGTGAGCTATCTTAATGTTTTTATCTTTTTCGTGATTTCCTTTAGGTCTTTGGAACTGTTGATAGCTTCGAGAAGACGGGTTAAAAAAACAATCGGATTCGGCATGGAAGCGTTTTGGGTTACCTCTCTGTTTTTCACAGATTGAGCATGGTTTCTTGTTAAATGGTTTTCTTAGTTCGTTCATTTTTGACCATTCGTTCTGTTTTGGGGCCGGGTTTTTCTTAACCATGCCTTCTAGCTGATTCAGTTCAGCCATCAGCTTGTCCTGGGTGTCCGTCGTTTTTCGACTTATTTTGTCCCTTATGTATGGGGGCAGACTTATAACCACAATACCCACTCGACTAATTTCTGGAAGATTCGGATCAGCATCGGTTAACAGATTTAATTTTTTTAACGCATATTCCGCTAACGATCCACCAAAATATCTAAAGCTGTATGCAGAGTGAAGATCAAGCCAGCCTTTATCGCCAAAGGAATTAACCAAAGAGTTTCTCCATACTGGCCAACCATCTTCTATTAAGTTTAATTTTAATGTCAGCATAAACCATTCACTAGCCGATCCCTCCAGAAATAGTCTTAGCACCTCTGCCCATTTGCTTTCTTCTATCTCTACCCGCTTACATTCTCTTTCAAATATATCTAACCAAACGTTTACATTTTGCGATTTACCCGAAAACTTATCAATAACAATTTCTTTTAAACGCGCGCTAATCGATCGTTTTTCGGAGTTTGAACTACTTTGGTTGCTTGTATCAGTTGTTTTTGGAACAGAGGCGACATCCAAATAAGTGCCTCTAAAAGACACATTTTCCTCTTCATCAAAATATAGAGCCTGTAGTTCATCTTTCAAAGTCACTTTTAGTAAACGCGTTTGACCTCTTCTCGAAATTGATTTGATACCAGCCTTGATCACAGGTAGATTGCATAGCTCTGAGTGCTGCGATACTGGTTGGAATTCAAGCGGGAATACATATGAATCTTCCTCGTCGAGAGGTTGAATACTTTTTATCCGAATGACCGTCGTTTTTTTATTTTCTGGGTCCGCCTCCGCGGCCAGCAGAAAAGCCGCGCGTATCGACGACATGGGGACGAAATTCGCGATTTATAAGTCCGTACAGACTAATAAATGCGACGAGCCGTGTGATGCAGTAGTTTTATCACTGTATTTGAGACAAAATATAGAATATACATAAATAAAATTTTCAACTTACGTAAGTCTGGTTCATCTCAGCAGTTACAGGATGAATATCAATTATTTACACCAATTACCTGAATCGCGAATAGGCCAGATGTCCACCGGAGAGCCGAGTACGCCACAGTATAATTGATCGTGTGCATTCGTGTACGTTAACAATCATACTAATTTGCACAGCGAGATTATTTGGCTTCAGCTCGGACCTCCGGCCATTCGAGTTCAGGTTCTAACATGATATCGATATCAGTCATACTCCGGTCGGCTTCGGTAGAGATAAGAGAAGTACTCGTACATATATATATGTACTACTTTTTGAAAAAGTCTGTCATTATAGATTGCTTTGTGGTAAGACAGCTATGAAGCCAGATTCAGTTTCATTCAACTTTCAAAAATATTGCCCCCCCTCCTTCATTCTTCATTTTCTTTGAGCGCTCTTCTGAATAAATTTACAGTATTTAGTACTTCTGTCTTTTTTATAGGAATTCATTCTTCATTTTCATTACCATCATCCTCTCAAATTTCAGGACTCTCGTGTTCATTTTTTGTTTCTTCCAAAACTGCTTCCGCAATTTCATTATCATCTGTACTCGTAGTATAGAAGAAAAAAATATAAAACTTAAAATACTAACATATTATTATAACTGTCAAGAATAGTCAAATTTATACTGTACATTCTAATGTAGGGTTAATGGTTCCAAGATGACACAGTAAAGTTATTTTTGGGTATATCTGATCAAGTTTTTTTTTCTTTCTTTTTCCCCAAACATCGTGAAATTTTTATCAAAAAAATACCTATATTAAAGGATTAAAATGAGCCAATAACAAATGGTCTATTACTTTTCTAACCCGAAGATATGATAACAAATACTGGCAGTGATTAGCCGTGTCATCTTGGAACCCCTTGGGTATAAGATGACATGAAGCCTGTTCCAAGTTGACACGCAATTAGAAAAATGTGGCAAAAAGTCAAAATTATTTATTAATTAATTAAAATATAGTATAGTTAATAGATATATCAATATATTATGTTATAATAGGGAAGGTCAATGTCAATTGTCAAGGCCCATTCCTACCTTTTTGTATTTCCTAAAATCAAATTCTTTGTAAGCAACTCTATACAAGTAATTCTTTTCAAGAACTAAATTTGCAGCCTTCTTCATATCTTCTGCATCCAATTATTGACCTGGGGTTGTTTTTTGTTGATATCCTGTACACATTTGTATAAAAATATATGAAAATTAATACATGTCATCTTGGAATCTAAAAAAATCTGTCATCTGGGAACCAACATTTTCTTCATGTTTAATATTATGGTATTTGTTGTGACCAAAAACAGTTCTGATTATGAATTCAACGTCATTCAATGCAGAACTTATAGTTATATAACTTATTCGAAATTTATTTACCAGTTAAACAAATTAGTTTCTCAATTTAAAAAAAAAAAAATAAAAAAAAAATAAGAAAAAAACGAAAAATTTTTACTTTTGGCATTTAAAAACATATTTGTATTAATATCATGAGATTGTTTTCTGATAATTATTTCATTCACACATTAAAATGAGTGTTATGTTGCCACATATCTGCAGTATAAGTTTCATTTAAATAGTACTAATAATGGATTAGATATTCATAATTTGTCATCTTAGAACTCATATCATCTTGGAACTACTAACACTACACGTTCAACCAATACCTTATGCCCTTATCTTTGAAGGAAGAAAAAAAGAAGAATCATATGGCTGAACAAGTAAATTCAGTTACAAATGTATGATAAATTTGTCCACTGAATGGCCATATTACCTAGTGATTACAATCATACAAACCGATGAAAAATGTATTGAAATTGTACATTTGTATCAGTTCTGGCTACTCTTGACCAAAATAAGTAGTTGACCATATCAACTACTGAATGTATTAGGTGGCAGTTACTGTATTTAGGTATTCATTTTTCCGTGTTTTTTTCTTCTTTCTTTCTTATCAAGAGTCAAGGTGCGTGCGTTCTTACCAACCCTCTTAAAGTAGCAAGGTTACATGTATTTAAATCAATGATAATCTAGGATATGAAAGTCAAGATATGTATAAAGCTGTTTTAAAAACCTTACCAGTATTTGATATTGATATTCTTCATATGGGAGGTCAATCTTGCTATAACGCTGAAAATATGCAGGTCTTCAATCTTACATTCACAAAGAGAGAATGTTCTTACAGACTATACTCCACATGCCAGATGTGGATTGAATGTAATAGCTTCAAAACACGACTAAAAATTGTCCCAAAGCAGTAAAATTTTTTGACTTGATTCTGGGTTTGTATAACTTTTTCTACGCATCTTCACATCATTGGATAGTTTTAGAAACAAATAAAGATAACGCTGCGATCCCTCTTTGCAGCACAGTAGTCAGCTTGAGCTGATATAGTACAAGCTCTTGTCAAGTTCTGGCAAGAAGTACATGAGGCTTTAAAATCCACAGAGGGCAGTAGTATTCAAAAAACTGATATCAGAAACACACCAAAAGGATTGCGATAAAAATTTGGGAATTTAGAAACAGCTTTCATGTTTACTATTTGTTCTGCTTTTTGCTCAGTTAATTTAATGCATATATACTTGCATGGTGGACGTTTCTTATTTACTGGTGATATTTGTAAGGTGAAGAGGATCTCAGTGTATCTCAATCACTTTTTGTAAAAACCTTCCTTTGACTGTATTTTCATTTATGTAATCTATAAAGGAAAAGCTCAGAAAAATTTCCTCCACTCTCCTCATTCTTTCTGAATTTCACAGTTTTCATTCTTTCTGAGAAAAATGAATCACGTTGTTGTTCTCTTGTCCTCCTTTCTGAAAATATGAAGAAAAGTTTGCAAATTTATGTGTTTTGCCATAAATTATTATTAATTTAATATTTTTATTTTTAATTTCAAATAATAAAGATAAAATAATAAAAATAAAATCAATAATAAAATTTATTGAATTAGGCTCATCATAATATTATGTGTCTAGAAAAAGGAACCACTTGGTTGGAAATGTTATTTTTGGGGAGAGCAAAAAATGGCGAATGGGGTCAATGAAATCGTTTTTGGGATTTTCACTTTTTTTTTTCTAAGTAAATTGGATTCCATCACTGGTTAGGAACTCGGTGAGGGCTCATTTTATTCGTCAGGTTCCTCATCGGATTCACTTTCTTCCTCATCGGATTCACTTTCTTCCTCGCTACTTTTCGAGTCATTCGGCGGGCCACGATAGAGATTAGATTTCTTTGCTTTTATTTTGCTGAACGTTGATGCTTCTTTTGTGACCATTGTTGTTGTTGTTGAGGGTTTTTCTTGACCATTTTCTGATGAGGAGTCTTCCATTCTTGAACCAACTTTCTCGTGGGTATTTCTTTCTGTGGATGTCTTCTTGAGGTGCCTCCTTTGCGTGGACCATTTTTCTTTCGTCGTTGTAGAAGGTATGGTACTTTCCTCTTTCAAGCTTCCTACTGGAGATGCTTCGCTGGTTGTGGGTTTTGTACGCGATTTAAAATCTTTATAACTATATCGTCTCTTCGGACCACCTATAGGAAAAGAAAGACGTATAAGAAAACAGTTGATTCATGGTTCAAAGTGGATAAAAAAAAGGCATTGCGATCTTAGATTATGTCCAAACATAAATTCACCTCGAGATTCTTCAGTGTATGAACAAACTGATTTTCGAGTGATCAAATACCTCTCGTTTTTCACGTTCACTATTTTAAAAGCTTTCACCGAATTATAGTTGCAGTATTAACCATAGTGGTTTCCCAAATCGACGTATGTCGTGAGATGAATAATGTTTATGGGCTTCTGGAAGGCGTAAAATTAGTTGTGAGGTTCATTTAGAGGTATTAAGGAAACTGAAACATTTTATGGTGGAAAGAGGAGGTGGAAATTGGATAAAATTACAGGTTCGATATAAATACTCTTTCATGGGTTTTCGAGGTCGTGGAATTTGTTTGCGACATTAATTTCTGTCTGTGAAAATTGAGGTTTAAGTGAATGAAGAGAAGGTCTGATTTAGGGGGAAAAGGTACCTAATGGTGCGAGATGAATGTCATGTCGTTGGTTTCAGGAAGTCGTGGAATTCAGTTTTGACATTTGTTTACGAGTACCATAAAAACCAAGACAATTTTGGGCGGGGATGGGGATGGGGTTATGAAATGATTAACAGGTTCGAGATAGATATCGTTTCGTGTGTTTTCGAGGTTGTGGAATTTGTTTTTCACCCTGATGTTCGGCAGTCGTGAAAATTGTGGGTTCAGGTTGAGTAGCAGGGATAGATTGAAGAGTAATATTATTTCTTAAGTTTCCGATGTCGTGGAATTCGTTTCTGACATTGATGTTTGGATGCCGTGAAAAGTGTGGGTTAAAATTAGGACAAAGGGAGGAGTACCTCTTTTATAATTTACTCTCAATCCGAGCCCTGGAATCCACCCTTTCGAACATTACCTCAGAGACGTCGAGGCTGTTAAGGCTGTCGTAGCTCTCTTTTCATCTTACCTAGAGGGAGGAGTATAGGTTTTAAATTAATATCGTTTCTTGAATCTGCGAGGTCACAGAATTCGTTTTCTCTTTTGATTCTCAGTTGCCATACAAACTGAGGTTTCAAGCAGGGTGAAGGGGTGGAAAAAGTGTTTAGATTACAGATTGAGATCGTTTTTCGAGTTCTCGAAGTTGTGGAACACGGTTCCGCTGCCATGAAAATGTTTGAACATCCATTTTCGGATAGATTCTTACACAGTAGTCGATGATAAAATCGATGATATAAACCTCAGATTACTATCGTTAAGACTGGGGGAAAGCCTTAAAATTTGAAAGCTCAAGATTTCCAATTTTGTAGAGTAACGATTATAAAAATGAGCGAGGTGCTATTTTCACCCTGATGAGGGATTTGCCGGCAAACAGCTTTGTCAAAATGTGAACTTTCTTCACAAGAAAACGATAAAGGAGATCCGGCATAGGTTTTTATACCCAATCCAGCTAAAATTTGGCGCACATTAGTTTCAAGGCAAGGAGAACCTTTGCTGGGATGTGCAAAAAAATTTGAAAATTGACATAATCGGGACCCCTCGTTCTCCCTGCCTACTGAATGTCGTTTTAAAAAAGTCAGAATTCAATATTCGCACTCGTGTGGCCAGTGCTCATGTAGCGCGTTAAAGAGTTATTTGAGGCTACCTCATTCGTGATGTGTTGGAGAGCAAGGTACGAAAGACTATCGTACGAGACCTCACAAGGAATTCAAGGAATCTTAACTTTATCTCGCAATTTTTTCCGTTTTAAGGCTCAGTAGACCAACTACAGTTTGAATTTTGATCTCGACTCTTCACCGATCACAGACCGATGGGGATCTGGTGGGGCGAGTTCAACGTCATTGATTTATATGTCCTTCAGAAACCATAACAATACCGAATTTCGCGCCTCGACAGTGTGCCCGATTATTATGAAAATTTGCATCAGTCAGCCTATATAGCCTTGTTCTACTCAACTAGTTTCTTGGCAGCAGTGAAGAATTTGGCGAGAAAAAACGAGAACCTTCGGTCTGTCTTTCTGATTCGAGTACACCGCATTTTCAACGCTATGTCATTCGCCCTCGTCACTCGTATCCAGGTGCTCGTAAATATTCTATACGTACATGGATTCGTTCATTATCTCTCGAGTTGATGAATACCCCGGCTAATGTCACCGTGGCGAACATCCGAAACGAGTCTCGCCGACGCACACGGGTCGCATATTGCAAGAAAAATAAAAACGAACACAATCATCGAATCTTGTCACCGTCGCTATCTATTATTCTATACAGAACGTATACATCACCCCGAGAAATAGATTTTTTCATTTCGCTTTGAAATTTGACATCAGCGTTGATGAATGAAGACGAATTCAGCCACGAAGCCACGTCGATTGATATTCGACAACCTGATAACGACATGTTGTCGTCGTCGTATTGGGAAAGAAAGAAAATTTTATAGGTTGGGAGGGGGGGGGCTGAGGAAACGAAAAGTGTAAAACCGTTATTCGGTACATTTTGTACGCAGCCGTGGAGCACGAATAAGCAGAAGAAATCGAATGAAACGAGCAACGACGAGGGAATAAAAAAGTACTTATGTAGTATTCGCGAACAGTAATTTACATTTTATTTGTTTACAATGGTTCTCGAAAACGCGGATCAGGTTAATCAGAAGTCGAGGATAACTTACGAGCGAGCTGAGTCTTTTTGCTAATATATACCCTTATATCGTTCTCCAATATTCGCGTATTCGTGGACAATTGGACATAAATATTATAGCAGCAAAAGCAGAGTCATTCTCTGTGCTTGTGGATACCGCTCATTTTTCTCGGACACACTCGTACGTGTACATACAGGGTGTTTCTTTTAATTCCCACTTCAGACTTCCGATACGACCTCGTCCGAAGTCACAAATTCGAAGAGAAGGGCAAAACTGGCTTCGAACAAAATTTTAAGGAGGTTTTGGCTCGCTGGTTTCGAATATCGCCTCAAATTTCTCATTTTACCTCTTCCAGAGCCCCAAATTTGAAAGAAGAAGGCAAAAATATACTGGTCATAAACACACGGCGATCTTGGACATGCGAATGTCTTACGCACCTAACTGTTTGAAGCAATGGGCCATCTTGAATGGAGGTTATCTGTTACGTGGCCTTTCAAACAGATAATAAAGGATTAATTAAATTGAAAATCACCGTGGAAAAACCCTTGATCTAGTCTTGGGGACCAGTGATGCAACAAAAGTATCGTGGAGTGATTCAATATTGGAAACCTTAGATAATTCCCCCCCCCTCTCACCTTATAATGCTACTGCTCAGGGCACCCACTCGTACCAGGCAAGCACCAAATGGGGAAATGGGAGAGGGAAGATACTTCCCCGACGCAGACTTTTTAACACTTTATCATGCTTTATCAACTCAAAAATGGACTGAGGTCCTTGATACAGACGATCCAAACAGAGCAGCCGAAGCATTCCATTACATCCTCCAATCGATCCTGGATAAATTAATCCCTAATAAAACTAGACGTGGTAGTACTTACCCAACCTGGTTCGCAAAAGAAATTATAAAGAAAGTAAAAGCAAAGAAACGTATGGATAAAAAATACAAGCGATCAGGCAACTTGGAACATCTAAAGAAGTGTAAGACGCTACACCGCGAAAGTAAGCTATTAATAGCGTGCGTCAAAAAGTTTTTTGAATTATCTTTAGAAGAAAGATTATCTTGAAATCCCAAAAATTTCTGGCAATATTTGGCAAATAAAAA
Source organism: Acanthococcus lagerstroemiae (assembly GCA_031841125.1). Classification (NCBI taxonomy): domain Eukaryota; kingdom Metazoa; phylum Arthropoda; class Insecta; order Hemiptera; family Eriococcidae; genus Acanthococcus; species Acanthococcus lagerstroemiae. The sequence goes on along the minus strand of CM063108.1, from coordinate 31,489,715 downwards.
AAAGGGTGGCCCCTTTCTGACAATATTCATGTATGGGGAAAGACAGGTATCTGATACTCAAGAAATTGCCGACGAATTTGCAAAAAAATTTTCTCATATTTACTCTCACTCAGCTAACCCTACTACTTATCTTCCAGATCACATTTGTAGTTATCATATTTCAATTAAGAGTATTAGTGACATTGAAATTTCACAGGCATTAGAAAAGATGCCTCCAAAAAGGACGATCGGCCCTGGTAGTGTACTCCTTTATTTATACGTATTTTTTATTTACATCAAGAAGATCCACTCTCCACCGACTTGTTCAACTGTGCTTTGGAAGAAGTTTTTAGGGGATTAAAATGTGAGGGGAAAGAAATAAAAATGAATGCAGAACATTTGAATAACTTAAGAGTTTGCCAACAACGTGGTAATTATAGGGAATACAAAGGAAGAAATAGAACAACTTGGCACAGAACTCTCCCGTAAGCGATCAGAGCGAACAAAAGTTTTTTGGAGGCTAATACTCGTACAAAATTGGATGAAGGTCATCTAAAGTCATATTTTTTTATTTATCAAATCTAGTAGGTACACTGCATAGAAATAGGGGATTCTAGGATCGCTGATTCCGGAAATTCTATCAAATTTCAAGACTTCACTCTAATTATGGTTCCAACACAAATCTGTCATCTCCAAAGTTTAAATTAGCAAAAGTGATCTAACCTTGAAAATCGAACAAATTATTTGAAAAAAAAATGTCCACACTAAAGAAGCATCATAAAATACATATAGAAACCGATTACCTCTACGAAATTAAATTGTATTCTAGCAAATCTTTTCTCTCTCTCTCTCTCTCTCTCTCTCTCTTTCTCTCTCTCTTTCTCTTTCTCTTTCTCTTTCTCTTTCTCTTTCTCTTTCTCTTTCTCTTTCTCTTTCTCTTTCTCTTTCTCAGTCTCTTCCTTCGGAATTATTAATGAATTTTCATCATTTAATTATGGCTAACCGAATGCAATTTGCAAACCGAAAGGTAACGCAGAAACAGCTGCATCCAATTATCTCTTCCATTTTCAACATTGCCAAGTTTATTTCCGACACTGTGATACTTCTTTCCTATGATAATACTGGAACACAAAGAACGTCTTTTTGATGGGAAATCAAATGTATTGCTAATAAAAAACAGTAGCCTAATAGAGCAAGTTTTACGGGGAATTGAAAAAATGTGAAAATTTTCTGATATAATTTGTACTACAATTGATTTTACGTGTTAAACCGATTCCGACCATTTTTCTCTCTGTGGTTACTACAACTAGAAGAAAAAAAGTTTTAGAATAGAAAAATTTTCAACATTTGACCGTAACTCAGCCCCTTCGAATGTGTCGGGGTAGGTTGCCTACTTACCATGTGGTGGGTCATTACAAAAGAGACAACCGGTAGCAGAGTTCTGCCTTAAAATTTTTTTAAATCTACTTACAGCACGTTACCCCTCTAAAGAAATTCGATAACAACTTTCTCAGTCATTCGTTAACGACATAACGAGGTATAACGCATTTCTAATTTCTGGACAAGCATAAGAGAACATAAAATTCGTCAAGGAAAACATAAGAAATTCATTCTTCTTGCACACGCTTAATTTCAAGCGGGTTTCGCCCAAACGCCCGAATTCACAAGTAGAGGGACGGATTTGTGAAAAGGTTCACTAGCCCTTGAAACAAGTAAGTCATTGGTGATCGACAAACGGTCCTGGATGAAGGACCCTGAAGGGGGCAACAACCACGTGTGGTAACCGACGGCAAGGCTTCTGTATGGTGTGAGGAAAGGCCGGTTACTGGTTGATGGAACCACGACACCACATGTAGCTCACGACTAGCTCGAGTGATCTACAGGGTTGAGGATATGGCACTTAGGACTTACAAGATCGACTGTGTCGAGTGTCTGCGAGGTAACTCAGGGTTTGAATGAGTTCTGCCGGTCGAATATTTCGAGTAACGGGTCCTACTCTGACACGTAGGTAAGCAGGAAGGACTACGGCACGAGAGCAACGAAACACAAAGAACACAGAAACTAATGTATTACGTTACTTTATTCGGGGACGGTGACGGCTTACGACTAAACGGAGACGGAGACAAATCAAAAACGATCTTCTTCGGTGATGCTTCGGACAGCACGATCCTTCGTTGATGGACACGTGGATTCTCGTGGAGTCCCGCTTTGACAATCGGTCAAGAGCGGCGTAGATTTCGCGGAAGCACGGAAAAAGGTTCGCTTAAGATTCGAGAGAACGTCGGTCGGAACGAATGTAAGTCGTCGAAAAAGCCGAAAAACTCGCAGACAAGACTCTAGCTTAGAAAACGTGGAAAAACTTTTGCAAGATACGTTGCACGCTCTTTTCTCTGTAACGTCCCAGAAGCGAGTCCACGCTGCCGCTATTTCTCAAATGGTCATCGATGATTTTCCCCCTCCCTTAGTCAGGTCATGGAATAACGGGAATAGACGTATTAGGATAAAAGAGTGAAGAGGAAATCTATATCGTATCAATCAAATGAATCGATACGATGCCTTGACCATTCGGAACTAGCGTAGCTTGGTTACCACACACGTTTGCCCCGAACTCGCTTTTCGGTTCCTTGGAGTAATACAGTGAGACGTTTGTTTGTTAGAGTTAAAGTTGATAAGTACAATAAATTCGAAAACGTTATTTGGAAAATATTACAGAGTCCCGATAGACAACTAGGTCCCGGACCCACGAAGTCACGACTCTCGTGATCTCGTGTCCCCAGACGCACGAAGTCACGACCCTCGTGATCTCATATCCCCGGACCCACGAAGTCACGACCCTCGTGATCTCATATTTCCGGACCCTCGAAGTCACGACCCTCGTGAACTCATATCCCCGGACTCACGAAGTCACGACCCTCGTGATCTCGTGTCCTCGGACCCACAACGTCACAACCCTCGTGATCTCGTGTCCCCGGACCCACAAAGTCACGACCCTCGTGATCTCGTGTCCCCGGACCCACAAAGTCACGACCCTCGTGATCTCGTGTCCCCGGACCCACAAAGTCACGACCCTCGTGATCTCGTGTCCCCAGACCCACAAAGTTACGACCCTGGGATATGAAGCTGCTGGTTCCTCGGACCAACTCCCAAAAAAATCAAGCAGGTTGAAAACCCAATCAGATTTCTAATCAAATCCAAATTTAGTTTACTCATTTTAAAAGCAAATCAGATTTTCCATCCCGTTCAAATCATAATCCCCAAAAATTCAATTCTGACCCCTCTAAATAGGCAAAATTAACCCAACTTGAAAAACTGAATTCACAATACCGATAGGGTGGGGGGCTACCGGTTATCCAAGTCATCTATTTTGAAAATTAAATTATTAATAAATTTTAATAACGAATTTTGTACCGAATACAGTTCCGGAATCGACAGAAAAATTGCAGGAGAAGACCTGTTTCTGTTGGTTTTTCGAGCGTCATCGGCTCGAATTAGCGAAATCTTCTACATGGATTTTTTCGTATTACAGAATACATTTTAACTGTACATTAGATCACAACGGGACGGGATTCATCTTTTCACTAGAATGAGGGAGATTTTCGAATTACGGGAGCTCGAATTTCAGAGAGTTTACTGTATAAAGGATGTGGAGAGTTGGTAAAGACGCCACCAGCACATATTTTTAACCTTGTCTTAAGTAAGGCCACATTTCCTGATATTTGGAAAATCTCAAAAGTAGTGCCAGTGCTAAAAACTAATAACTTGAATGACTATCTCAATCTAATCTTCCCCCTGCAAAATTTTTGAAACGATACTATGTGATAAATTATTTAATCATCTGGCGAACGAAATCAGAGAAATAACAGGAGTTTCGGAGCGAATAGCCGCTCTAAAAATCGAAATGGGAAAAGGCTCAGTTTTAACAATTATTCAGGTATACGTCTCAACTTTGGGTCGGTGGAGAAAGAAACGGTGTCTTTTTACGAGTTACTGGAAGAAACATACATTAATGAAGAAAGCTGATATACAATAATAATGGGCGACTTCAATGCCAAAGGGGGTGGTAACGTAATCAGGTCGAAGAGTCTGGGACGATACGCCAAAGGGTCAGGCAATGAAAACGGGAAAAAATTAATTGCATTGGCAGAGGCTGTAAACCTGAAAATTACAAATACTCTTTTTTAAGAAAACGCATAAGAAAAAGCGGACGCCGGCGATCGCCAGATGGGCAAACAGAAAACGAGATTGAGACGAGTCGGATCCGGTGACCGGATGGCCTAACCAATTCATTTTTTCGCAACTCTGACTAAAGCGTGAGAGAACCAGGAGAGAAGAGCTGACGGGGAAGATAGTCTATGCCTAATCCTTCGACTTTGGTCGGATCAGCAAAGACTCGATCGTAGTCCGATGCGGGTGCATTCGCAACTTGGCGGGAATTAGCCAGGTACACGACTTAGCTCGATCGCGAGTATTAGCACCCCTTTACGTCGGTCGTGCTTGCGAGACACGATCTTTTTTAGACTGGAAAAGTAGACTGTTTTTAGGCTGGAAGAAGGAAGTTGTTCTAGGTTGGAGAAGTAGGCGTGAAGTTAGCCAGCGTTGCGAGCGAAGCGCGGATCGACTGCCAGCGAGAGAGTCGCCGATTGAGTGTGTCGAATGAAGGTAGAACTTGAGAATTTATTGGGAGGCACGGCGTCTTTTCAGTTCGCAGCATCTGGAGGATTCTACGAAAAAAACGAAACGTTTTAGAAATGCGACTGCGGCTTAATGACCGAACTCGCCGATATCGGGAGAAAAAAGGCCGAAAAGATCGAACGAATAACGGGGTCAATGGCCTGAGGGATAAAAAGAGAGCCGGTCGGGCGATCATCTCATTTCCGGAGGTTAAAAATCAATTTCGGAAGCAGTGGCGGATCTATGGGGAGGGGGGGGGGAGGTCGGACACCCTCCTTCGGGCCGAAAAAGAAGAAAAAACATTGTGAAAGCACATTATATAAAAACGTAGTGAACGTGTACGTTCATTTTGAAACGATTTAATCACATTATGAAACTTGTCTTCAGAAACTATTTAAAATGACATCCATCTCGGTTGTTTAGGGGGCGGAGGTGGAAAAAGTTGTATTTCCAAAAATCTTCCTTGGAAAATTTCTAGATCCACCACTGTTCGGAAGGAAGTTGAGAACAGGAGGGATGCAGTCGATACTGGTTCGCCAGGGGGTATATTAATTAGGCCGCGCGTTTTACCTGCGGAGGCATTCGGACAGTTTTGTTTGCTGATCAAGAAATTTAGAGCGACAAGTGTGTCGTTATTAGAAGTCATAAGAGTCTCAGGAAGTTTGAAAGTAGTCTCAAAGGATTTCAACAAACTTCAAAGAAATTTCCATAAGTTCTATGAAGTTTCAATCAATCTTGAAATACTGAGAAACGAATTTAGAACGAGTGTTAAAGTGTCTTCGATATTGCTTTAAGGAACTCAAAGTTATGAGCAAGCCTAGACGTATCTAGAGGACTCGTTTTAGAGAGTCTCAAAGTAGTCTTGAAAGTCTTACACAAGACTGATAAGGTTTTATAGATTTTAATCGCACTTTAAAGAGTCATCAGTGAGGTATTTGAATATTTCCGAACTTTTAGAACTGTGGGCACAATTTAAAGTTGCGCCCGCCATCGAAATTCAAAAGCTCACACTACAGAGGTACAGACGAAAATTAGGTACCCCACATGGTACGGTCATGAACGAGGGTGTTCAGATGATCCGTATTGCAACCATGTACGCCAGGAAGTTTCATGTCGGCAACACTCATTCACGAGTGTGAATAAAATTGCATAAACGATTCGCCGTAAATACGCTCAGCAAGGTGGCGTATTCCAACTTCCGTTGCTATTTATAGGCAACTGCCGAACTAATTTATCATTCTAGACAGATATCCATCACCGTAACCCTTCTAATTTCATGAAGTGCTCACTGCGTGCTTATAAAGCTGCCCCGGCACCCCAATATCACGGGACAAGAAACATAGTTGTTCTAAGGTATTTTTTACTTTTAACGTAAATGAGAAAATATATATAATATGTAGTTTAGGAAAATCACGTGAAGAAAAAAAAAATCCGAGTAAGATGATCTTTAGCAGAAAGTTAGGTATGAGCGTTCTTATGACCATACCAAGAGTCACGGCATCTTGTGCTAATTTTGTAAGGAATTTTGTAAGGAATTTAAACCCCTCCCCCTTGACTGGTTCTTATCAATAATCTCGGTATTTATGGAAAATACGAAAAAAGCCTTCGACCAAAACTTGTTCTACACCGAATAGCTTTCAAATAAAAAAAAAAAAATCCAGAAGAGTAAGAAAGTGGTGGGAAAACAACTGAAATAGGTTCTGAGGGGAAATTCCAAGTGACATAAAATTTGAAATATTGGAAAGTTGCACCCTCCCCACCTTGACATATGGATGTCAAACATATGTAACTACAAAAGTCGGTGTGGAGAAGCGTCAGAATACGCAGAGGGCCATGGAAAGGAGCATATTGGGAGTCCTGAAGAAGGAATAATAGAAATATCAGAATTAGGAAGGGTTCAGGTATAAGAGATATAGGATATTATCATTAAAAAATTAAAAGGGAAACATACGAGACATCTAGTGAGACGAAAGGGAAGACGGGTGAGGAAAATCATGAAATGGATACGCAGGGAGGGTAAATGCGCTTCTTTTCTAATTTGCTCTCAACCCGAGCCTTGGAATCCGCCCTTTCGAGCATTTCTTCAGAGGCGGCGGGGAGGCTATTAGGGCTGTCTTAGCCCTCTTCCCTTCAGGCCGAAAACCTGGACTAGGTCGAAATCTGGCGAGTTGCTGCGTGAGCTCGAATCCGGGATCTTCAAATTCCGATACCAACGCTCTATCCACTCGGCCAATTGATCAAGCCGCCAAATTCCTTAAGCATTTCGTTTTTTATTCCGTCTGGACCAGGGCCTTTAAGGGGTTTTAGTTGACTAGTTATTTAGTTTGCACTTGGTGAGGTGTAATTTTGGCTATTTCATCTCTGTTGGTCAGGTGGTTGTGCCAGCTGTCGACCTCTGTCGTGTATCCTAGGCCTGCATCATACAGTTCCTGATAGAATTCCGACGCTGCTCTGACAATATTTCTTCCCGGTTAGTGATTAATCGGCTATTTTGGCTGTTAATTTTGGGAAGGAGTGTTCGGCCTCTTATCACCGCCCTTCTACCTAGTTTTGTTGACCAATTCTCATTAACTATCGACATTGCGATCTCCCGTTAGAAATTGTGTACATCATTTCTGGAGACCTATTATGAAACTTTTATCACGATGCCACAAATCGTTACAGTGGTAACTTGTGTGGTAACCTAGCTCCGCGGTTCCCGGATGATCATGGTAGTTGATATCGAACTATTCGATTGATACTAAAACGAGTTCTTTCTCTCTCACTTTCCCAAACCTGTCGATTCGTGTTCATTCCTGATAACACTTTTCTGTCCCGCTTCTTTCGATTATTATCGACTTTTGCTAAATTATACTTGACTTCCTTGACTTTCTGAGAGAGGAGGAAAATCACCGATGATCATCGTGAAAAACGTGGCAGCAAGACTTTGGTAAGGGACACGATGCAAGTAACATCAAAGTGAAATTACTAACCCGAAATTTCGGTCTTTCAACCTATTTGGTCATTACTTTGGATTTCTGTGACCTTCTTAAAAGTGTATAATTCATCTCCGAATTTGACATACTCAGTTTCGCGACTTTGCGTACTAGTTTTTCGTGATTGTGACTTCTCGCGATACTCGGGAACACGTGTGCAATGTTGAGTCGTACCCGACGTTATAATCGAAGGAGGGCCCAAGATTCTTAAATGGGGATGGAGGTGCGCCAGTTGGAATAGCTAGATACTATTCAACAACCTGAGATTCGCTCACGACCAACCCGGAAGATCCGACTTGTCCTATCATCATCGGAGGATTATACGTTCACATAGATCTTAAGTCAACCGTAGTCCTGTCGAATAACACGTAACGTATATTTATTTGTCGCTGGTTGTGTAAATTATATGTTATCTTGTATTCATGCTTCTCGCCTACTTACCTTCGTGTTAGAGTAAGAACTGATACTTGAGGCCTTTCAACGACTATGTACTCATCCAACCTCTGAGTTACTTCACGTACTGAACACGCAAGATCCTATAAGCTCTAGTGGTTTCTATCTGTACGCCCTGTAGACCCTTTGCTAGCCGTGGCCCCTACAGTGGTATACCTCAGTCCCAAAGTGTTTTCGTGGTTACCCAATCTCCCGATATAGTGTCCCGACAACATCTACGTTGTTACTGTCGTCGGTTACCACACTTGATACGATTTACTGTACAAGTTACCACTGTAACGATTTGTGGTATCGTGATAAAAGTTTCGTAATAGGTCTCCAGACTATTTTTCTTATCAGTTTATTCGTTTCGGATAGTTCTGTTCGGTCATTTAGAGAGAGTCTTTTTGTTTTTTTTTATTCTTGTTAGTTTCCTTACTTAATCTATCATCAGTTTTGATTTTGTTAGTTTTTATTCCGAATGTATTGTGGTTGTATATTTTCTGAATGTTTTCTATAGCGTATCATATTTCAGTTGACGGTTGGATGCGTTTATGCTATCCCAATTGGTTTCTGAGATCTCATTAGCTAGACGTTTGGAGGCATCGGCTTTTTTGTGGACTGGAATCCATTTGTGAACAAATTTTTCTATTAGTGGTCTTTTGATTGTTTTAGGTTTTCCTTTTGAGAAGGTAGCACACATAGAGAGGGAAATATCGATAAAAGAAACGATACATGCGCTTCTCTTGTCCCTTCATTCTGTTTCTGTGTAGTAGCAACCTGGTCTCAACTTCCATCTTCTCATAAAAATTGAGACTTTCAAACTTGAGGAAGTGAGGCGGGACTTTGCGTCTCAACCGTCTCCCTGGCTGGGTAGTGGTTGGCCGGACGATTGTGCGTCAGTCAGTTTCCAATATCGTTCGGATTTTCAAAGTGCACCAGTCTGAGAGCTTTTCTTTCTACCGATGGCTTTCAAACGCGCAAAATTTGCAATGCTAACGAAGCTCGTTGCTGCCAAATCTCGTCAATTTCTTTTCGCAGTCTGAATACGTGCCCGTAGCTAAATATGCAATTCCTATATCATACTGGGCCCACACACGCACATAATTTCGCAGATTCCCTTTATCCGAAATGACAAACGAAGAAAATCCTCTTACAGAACCGATACCGTAACGGATGACACAGTTTGTCATAATACACTGTGTGCGCGTGTGTATGTATACGAAAGGAATCAGTCCCTCTCTCTCTCTCGCGAACGTAAAATAGCCTCGCGAGCGAAGTTACCTCGTTTTTAAAAATCCCCCGAAATCTTCTTTCGAATTGGTGGCACGAACAAACGAGAAGTTTACTGCGGAATTATCGTCTTTCGCCTGTAATATACGAGTTCGAAATGAATTGTGGCTTTCCATTCTTTATTATCAAATAGTTGGACATATTTCTACGTATAGATATACTTCTACGGGTTTTTTTTTTCCTTTTCTCCTACTTACCTCCCTTTTCTCTTCCTAAAAAGTTTTACGTTTTATTTTTAGGCGTGTTGGTAACGATAAAATATATATAATATCTCGTTCGAACACGAGCGTGTACTCGACCTAAATTTGGCACGAGAAGCCCCTGTGGGGTTACTTTGTCTGATTGAAAATTGTTTTTCGCGGACAACCAACCCTTTTATTTTCTTCTTACACACGCCAGATCGTGTGCAAGTGTACGTGGGCTAGATGCGGGCTGGGTGCGAGATATACTGCTAGAAATAGCCGTACAGTCGAACGAAGTCTATATCATACGCGCGTATAATCTTTTCGAAGCAGAACGCGTGTTCCCTCCATCGGTGGATGATGTTTGTTTGACAAGAAGCTCGCCCATTTATTGTCGATCTGGTGAAATTGAATATTGAAATTCTTATTTCCTTTTATTCTATTTGCATCGTATATTGATGTGTTATAATATAATCTTAGGACCGACATGACGGGCCACGTCTCTCCATCTGTTTCCCCACACATCGCCCATTTTTGGGCAAATGCCTCCTTCTTTTCCCTCCATTTCTTACGGCCAGATGTATGCCTCCTCCATCTTTGGCCCAGTTCCTTTGCTATTTCGTTAGTCCAGCGGGTTACTGGCCTCCTCCTCCTCCTCCTTTTCTTTATCGCACGGGACCCAGCCTTCTACCTTATTTCCCCACTTTTTACCCCTTGCCGCCCTATGTGTCCCGCATACTTCCATTGTAGTTTCTTGACAAAGTGCCCAATATCTTGAATTTTCATTTTAGCCCTGATTTTGCCTTTTGTAATTTTGTCCCTGATTTTGATATTCAGCATACTTCTTTCCATCGTCCGTTGGGAGACCCTTAATTTCTCCACATTCGTTTTAGTGAGGGTCTACGTTTGGGCTCCGTAGGTCATTGTGGGTAGAATACATGCCATCTAGATATCCGCACTTTGGTTCCGATGTACAGCTTGCTCAGAAGTTGTTCCAGCCGATCCTTGTTCGGTTTAAGATCTCACGTTCCCTCACTTCATTGAAGGACATTACCTGCCCCTAATATGCGGCTCCGCTCATCCCGTCTATTTTTTCGCCAGCAATTATCACTGGTTCTCTATTTGCATTTGACATGATTTTCGTTTTGCTCGTGTTAACTTTCAATGCTGCTCGTTTACAAGCTTGAATAAATTCCTCCACGCAATCTATCAGATCTTTCAAGTTTTCGAATATCAACACTATATTGTCTGCAAAGCGCAGGTTGTTAAAGTATTTGCCGTCCACCTTGAGACCCTTGTTCCCCCCCTTCAACTTCCTCATCGCGCTTTCTAGAAGCGTAATTAAATAGGTGTCCTTGTCTGACATCACGCCCTACTTTAAAGTGTTCTCTTTTCACATCTGTTTTCATATAAGCATAGGCATCGTTGTAGATGTTTTTCAGAATATTAATTGGTTTTTGTCCCCACCCCTGTTCTTGAAGTGCCTCACACAGAAATGTATGGCTAATGAAAATTTTCCGATAATTTTTAGAGAATTTCATCGGAATATTTGGGGAAAACTTCGATGGTTTTTGAAGAATTGTATCGAAAATCATCAGGAAATATCTCCAATGATTTCCGAAGAATAATTTCATTAGAAATTTTCGAGAAGAATCTCGGATGGTTTTTAAGGAAGTTCATCGGAAATTTTTGGAGAAAAAAAGAAAAATCCGATAATTTCCGAAGAATCTTATCAAAAATGTTTCGAAAAAACTTCCAATATTTTCCAAGAAATTTTATCAAAATTCTTCGAGAAAATTTTCAATAATTTTTGATAAAAGATATTCGGGGTGGGGGACCTCCGATGATTTCTTAAGAATTTTATCAAAAATTTGCAGGGAAAATGTTCGATGATCTCCGAAGGATTTCATCGGAAATCTTTAAGAAGATCTCCGAAGATTTTTAAGGAATTTCATCGTAATTTCCGGAGAATTGAGACTGTCTTCCACTCATGCGATCGGATTAGAGATTTTTTCGAAGATTTTTGATGAAATTCTTCGGAAATCAGCGGAAAATTTTCTCGAAAATTTCCCATGATTTCAGAAGAATTGTATCGGAAATATTTAAGAAAAATCTCTAACGATTTCCAAAGAATTTCATCAAAAGTCTTCGGGAAAAATCTCCGATCCTATCCGTATGAGCGGAAAATAGTCTCAATTCTTCAGAAATTACCGGGATTTTTTCACAAAAAGTTCCAATGAAATTCCTTAAGAATCATCGGAGATTCTTCTCGAAGATTTCTAATGAAATTCTTCGGAGATCATCGAACATTTTTCCTGATGATTTTTGATAAAATTCTTCGAAAACCATCGGAGTTTTTCTCCGAATATTTCCGATGAAATTCATGAAAAATTATCAGAAAATTTTCTCGAAGATTTTTGAAGAAATTCTTTGGAACACATTGGAAGTTTTTCAGAAGATTTCCGGAAATCAACAGAGCGATGAAATTCTGCGAAAATTAATGAGACTATTCTCAAAGATTTCTGATAAAATTCCTTGGAAGTCATCGAATATATCCTCCGAACATTTCTGATGAAATTTTTCGGAAATCATGGGTAATTCATCCCAAAAATTTCCAATGTTAATATCTGGAAATCATCGAAAATTTTTTCTGGAGATATCCTTCAAAAATCATCAGAGATACTTCTCGATGATTTCCGATAAAATCCTTTGGAATCATCGGAGATTTTCCCCAATGATTTCCGACATTTTCCTGAAATCATCGGGCCGATGAAATTTATCGAAAATGATCGTTAATTTCTCTTAATATTTTCGATAAAATTCCTGCGAAAGTATCTTTGAAAATCAAAAGAATCTTCTCGAAGATTTCTGATGAAATTCTTTGGAAATCGTCGGAGATTTTTCCCGAAGATTTTCTATGAAATTCTTCGGAAATTATCGAAGTTTTATCCAAATATTCCGATGAAATTCTCTAGAAACAATCGGAAAATTTTCCTGAAAATTGTTCTCGAAGATTTCTGATAAAATTCCTTAGAAATCATCGAAGATTTTTCTCGAAGAATATTTCATCGTCTTGCACATTTGGTGCGTTTTCTCATGGTCCATCTGTATAACATAACACGTATAGTATAGGCTGGTGCATCCTGAGCACACAACATAGGGAAAATTACATTGGTGCGAATACTCATGCACCACCCTGTATGCAGTGGTAAGTACAATACACAAGCAATTTTGTTTTGGAAATACCCATTTACCAAAAAGTTGAGAATTTCTGGGACGTGGGAGTATTGAAAATATGAGTTATTCTTCGCTCGTTGAATTGTTCGTACAAATATAGTCGGGGCTTCATGTCCACCGTGAATATGTTCTTCGCTCCAGATCTGATTTCAACTTTCAGTGTATTAAATTCGAAATACCGTACTGCTTGCCAATTGCCTCTCGCATCCAGCTGTACAGCTTATTAGCTCGTATTCTCTCCACTTCCAGTAAATCTTTCTGGAAAAAGGAGGTGGTAGCAGAGAAGCCACGGATACGAAAAGGTTTGGAAACAATCGAACCTAAACGCTGGCTTTGGTATGTGTGTATACTGTACCTATATCCGAAACGATAAAATATCTGTCCATGAATGCAGAACAGAGGGTGGGTTTTCTTTCGCCAATATATCAGACTTTACCGACGATAAAGGATGAATATTTCCGAAACAGGAATTTGAACGTTCGCTTCTTTTTTTCTTCTTCTGCGTCTGTATTTTTCTAGCGACTCGATATATAAACACATTACCGAAGAAGCCAGAAAGAAAACCTCGGTTAAACCTATTCTCTGCATTCGTTGTGTAGTGACACACTGCGTGTTCGTATATCGAAATTTAAAACCTTCGAAGTCAACGACCCAAACAGAATACCGCCGCTCCGACTTCCTATATTTATTCTTTAAGATAGTGCATAAGTGTTCGCCGGAGATTTGTTTGCTCGAACCACGCCACCCTTCCGACAATTTTCGACAATTTTCTTCTCTTCTCGCGCCATGTGTGGAGCAGAGAAAAAGAGAAAAAATCGTAGATGTACGCACGCGGTAAATCGCTCAAATGGAAAACACTTCACCGTCGCAAAAAGAAGACAGAGAGTGTAAAAAAAAAAAGAAAAGAAAAAAAGAAATACACAAGATCGGCGGAATTATACAACGAACACCATCTATTCCATCCTACTGTCAATGTACGTTATTTATTGGAACGGGACGTAGGGTAGAATATTCCTCTTTCCAGACCATTAAATGAAAGACTCCCCTTGAAATTTTAAACCTCCGAAATAACAACTCCAAACTCACGGTTTAATTCTTTTAATACTTTCTTCGTTTTTTTTTTCTTTTCTCCTCTGTCTCTCTTATTTTCATCTTATAGTGTTTCGGCTGCATGTCCTCTTTTTTTTTCTGTTTCGTTTACACTCAAGCCGGGCGTAAACTGTGATATATAACGGAGTTAATTAGAATTTTTTTCGCTTCACCGCTACCAGTCTTTAATTAGTATTACATCCGCAGTAAAGCGAAAAAAAGAAAAAGGAAAATAGTTATTTTCTCAGACAGAAGGAAAACTAAATGGAAAAGAAAGAAAGAGAAAACGGGTTAATAGTTGAATTCGTATAACGGGATCATAATTATGCCAAATCGTTAAAATGTCTTTCTGTTTTTAATTATTGTGGAATAGCGCAGGAATGTGGAGTTCGCAATTTTGCCATGAAAAAAACAAACAAACGTATTTCAGTCTAAAAACGGCGTATTTTGGCGATTCGGTACTTTTTACGGCTTATAAGGTCGTACGATTCTAAAAGCTCGAGACTTCCACAGCTACAGATCTGATAAAGTCGTTGAAGCTGCAGCTCCAGGTTTCAGCGGAAAAGGTCGAGTACAAAAGGACTTTTAATAAATCCAGCGACAGAATCATGATTACGCGTGACAAATGGGATTTTCAAAATCTCAATACATTTCTCATGAAGATCTTCTGCCTGTAGTATCGACAGACTGAGTAAATTCTACTACAGAATCTTCATTATCTGTGACAGGATGGAGTTTTCAAAATCCCAATATATTTCTTACCAAGGTCCTCTATCTTATTATCGTCGACTGTAACTCGGACGAATTGGTTGTCCTTGTCTTCGAAATCTAGAAATGTAAATTCTAATGGTCACCAAATCGTGCCTGTAAATTAATAACTTCTCCAGAGGGTTAACTCAGAAACTAGTTTGCTTGTTATTTCCAATATTTTAATAGGAAAAGCTAATAACGGACACATTCACTGATAATCTAGAAAAGGGGGGGGGGTAGGATCTTGATATCATTACCCTAATATGCAGTTTTAGATGGGATGGTAACCACAGGTCACTAGATGAAAGACCGTTTGAAAGTAAAGGAGCATTATTTGAAAAAAAGAAGAAAAAAAAAGAGAGATACAAAATCTGAATGAAAAAAGTTTAGACCACAAACTTGAAAAAAGTAATAAAACAAAGGATTCGTCAAGATCTGCCTGAATTTGAAGACCGCTTAGCCTCCAAAATTATTGAACAAACTTAGTCCACAATAAAGTAAACAACCTTTTAAGCAAAGAAAAGAAACTGTTGGTGAAGATTTTTCAAATGTGAGCGAAAAGGAGGAATTCTTGTGACATTAAAAAGGGGTTTAACCACTTTCCCTCTCACGCATAACAACTGTGATCTGGTTTTGAGCAAATCAATAGCACAATTGTTTTGTGAAATCAAAACCCCGAATAGATCTTAGGGATAAAATAAGAAGACACCAGAAAGACAGGAAAAAATGAAAATCAGTGAAGAGAAAAGAAAACTGAAAATTATAGTTTTCCTTTGAGCCCCCCCCCCACTTATTAAAATAAATGGCACGAATGATTTCTGGAAAACGATATTCTGTTTGTTATTTCTCATGCACTATTCTCCCAAATGTGTTTCAAATACTTCCCCATGAAAGAATTTGAAAAAATCTTCTTCGTGTAAAATCGAATGAGAAACAACTTTGGTTCGAAAATTTAATAGGTAAGACGTTCATCCCCTTTGGTAACTTGGGGATTCCCGGATTTTTTAATCTAACCGCACTGGTCTAAGGTGACATTTCTTTTTTTGTTAGACCTCTTTTTTCTTCATAATGCGAAGTTTATATGTGGTATAGAATATTCAACAAGTTACGGAGTTAAAGCATTAAAATTTAGGGAAGAGAACGACTTTTGTCCACCAATTTGGACACCTTTTGTGCTTTCTTCATTCACAATATGGTCATCGTCCTGCCTAATGAACTGGATTGATGGAATTTGTTACGGATGTTATTATGTAGCCCAAAATAACCTCCCCACACAAAAAAAGTAATAATTAATAAATTAAAAGATTAAAAGTGTTTAATTAGGGGGCGGTAGATTCGCGGAGTTAAATCTCTGAACTGAGATCGCGGTGCACGTTAGGCGGTATCGGAAAAACGTAGACAGTACTTTTCGGCAGGTAACTCAATTCGGTGTATTAGTAGATAAGAAAGTTAAACGAAACATGCAGGTTAAAACGAGGCGGTGCTCGGTAGGAATGACAACGAAAATACAGAAAATTATGAAGTTTCCGAAAAACTACGGGTGCGGTAATGCTTAAGTAAAAGTCGAATTTCGAAAACGGTAACGGTAGAACGATTAACGATGATTATTTACAATTAGAAAAACTATACATAGCGGAATGAAAAAAGGAAAAACGGTTGCCTCCGCCTATGGCGGATCGAAATAAATGAAAACACTTAGATTTTAAATTTTACACTCTAGGAGCGCTAGTTGTTCCGGAAACACTCCCGGCCGATGAACCACCAGGTTCATCCAATGGCAATGGAACAAGCTGGCGGATAGAGCGGGTGCGGGGACCCTGGGTAGAACGAAGTTGAACCACACGAACATCTCCAAGCTGATCGGGTTGAGCAGCTTCGACGACGGCCATGGGCCAGGAGCTGGGTAACAGGTTGTCTTCCTTGATCAATACGACGTCTCCTGGTTGGAGGTTGCGGTGTGGATGTCGCCACTTGTACTTGGTTTGCAGCTGGTTCAAGTAGTCAGCTCGCCACGAAGACCAAAACGAACGAAAAATATTTTCCCTCAATGCATAGCGGGCATTAACACTGGTGGAAAGCGGGGTCTCTCCATCAATAGCGGTCAAAAGTGGACGGCCGATGACCAAGTGAGCTGGGGTGATCGCCACATACTCCTGGTCGTTGACTTTTTGGTAACACAAAGGTCGCGAATTCAAAACAGCCTCGGTTTGACTGAAAAACGTGCAGTATTTCTCGAACGTCAGGACTTGCTCTCCTATAACTCGGCGGAAATGGTGCTTAGCCGACTTGACAGCGGCTTCCCAGATTCCTCCGTGATTTGGTGCCCGAGGAGGAATGAACTTCCAGGTTATTCCTTCGGAAAGTGCAAATTTGGCTAGGTCGTGCGAAGTCAAATCCAGGTAGTTAGACGCTCCCACAAAATTTCGACCATTATCAGACCAAATGGTTTTTGGTAACCCTCGACGAGCAGCAAAGCGCTTGAGAGAGTCAAGAAATGCGGTGGTGGTTAAACTTGACACAATCTCAATATGGATGGCTCTTGATGACATGCATACAAAAATGGCTATATAGACCTTGAACGTTTTGGTGGTTCTATGGCCCGTACATTTACACTCAAATGGTCCGGCAAAGTCTACTCCGGTGTAGGTAAAAGAATCACACTCTGTAATTCGGTCTGGCGGTAGCTGTCCTATGATCTGCCGCAAAGTTTTGCCGCGGTATCGAGTACAGGTGACGCAGCTGCGAATTACTTTCTTTACAGCATGTGATAAACCACCAACAATCCAAAACTCGGTGTTGACAAAGGTGGTGATGAAGGATTTGGTAGCATGAAAGTATCGCTGATGAAGATGACGAATGTACAGCTCCAGGAACTGAGATTTGGCTGGCAAGATGATAGGATGTTGCTTGGAAAAAGGAAGGTCAGACTTCCGTAGGCGGCCTCCAACTCGAAGGATGCCACTTTCATCCAAGAATGGCGACAGTGAAAGCAACCCACTCTTTGGCGGAAAAGGTTTTGAAGCTTCCAGTGTTTGTATCTCGGGTAGATAGTATGAGCGCTGTATGTAGCGAATAAGCGCATTTTTCGAGTTTCTCACTTCTTCCGGTGACAGAAGCAGTTTGAAGCGAGTAGAACGGATCTTGGAGTCATGAGAGTTCTCAGCAAATCGAAGAACGTAAGCAAAAGCGGTAATGAGGTGTTGGTAGGATGAAAAATAGGCAATCAAAGAGCACTCGTCTGAGGCGGTGGTGGCATGGCAGACGATTTTCTGCTCCTTAGTCACCTCAATGGTATTCTCCACCTGGTTAAATGGCGGAGGGATTCCGCGGTTGACAAGGGGTGGCCCATTCAGCCATAATTCGCTGGTCAGTAACTGCTTGGCAGTGATTCCGCGAGTGGCTAAATCAGCCGGGTTTTCCTTGGTGTTTATGTACCTCCACTTTTCAGGCGGTAGGATGGGTGTTATGCACATCACGCGGTTGCTGACATATTGTTTCCAGGAGGATGGCGGTTTGTTGAGCCAACTGAGAACAATGGTAGAATCGGAGAATGCAAAAATCTCAGAGGGTGTTCGACGAATGGTTTTTATAATTCGTTGGGTGAGACGGGCTAGTAAAACTGCTGCTTGCAGTTCCAGTCGCGGGATGGTAGGTCGTTTGAGAGGTGCAACCTTGGTTTTTGCGCAGATGAGCAGGTTGAGCGTTTGGTAAAGCTGCTCGGATGTATAGGACTGCGCAGTATGCCCGATCACTGGCATCACAGAACCCAAACAGCTCAAAAGGTTGACAGCTGTTGATTAATTGATAGTGCCTTGGGATCGAAAACTGGAGCAACTCAGTGAGCTCCGAGTGGTAATTGCGGAACATTTCTTCAAGTTTTGGTGGTACAGGAGAGTCCCAAGATGTCTTCTCCCGCCACAACTCTTGCATCAAGAGTTTTGAGCGGATGGTTACAAGTGACAGAATTCCAATAATATCAAAAATGCTGGCAATTTCCGACAACATAATTCGTTTGGTGATGGTGGCTGGTAAATTCTCAGCTTTCAAGACAATACTTATGTTATCTTGATTTGGTATCCAACGTAAGCCTAGGAGTTTGACGTTACCAATTGTGATGTCTCGGTAGTTAATTGGTTCGATGAGCGATGGGTTGAGACTTTGAAGAAACTCCTCGGAATTGCAGCAGTATTTTCTCAATGGAAAATGTGCGGTTGAAAGTTGATTGCTAACAGCTTTCTGCAACTCGATGGCTTCTTTAATGGTGTCGCAACCGGTGATCAGGTCATCCATATAGAAGTCGGATCTGATTACATTGGCACATTTTGGATTGGAGTCCTCAATTAGGTCAGCTAGAATGCTAAGGCACTTGGTAGCGATGAACGAAGCTGGTGATGTGCCATAGGTTACAGTTTGAAGAACTCCAACTTGCAGCTTGGCTGATGGGAACGAGCGGTAGTAGATTTTTTGGAGGTGCTGGTCGTCTGGGTGGACCAGAATTTGGCGGTACATCTTTTCGATGTCGGCAACGAATGCGATGGGGTGCAGACGAAAACGAACAATGGTGTCAAAAATATCCATCTGCAAGGTAGGCCCAATCATCAAAATGTCATTTAATGACATGCCTGATCTGGTTTTGTATGACGCGTGGAACACGGTTCTGACTTTGGTGGTTGACTTGTCAGGTCGTACAACAAGTAACTGTGGTAGGAAGTAGTCGTTGGTTGACTGATAGGTGTCTGCATCATAGAAACAAACATGTCCTAATTTTTCATATTCGTCCATAAATTTATGGTATTCGGCTTGAAGCTCTGGTGGAAGACGTTCAATTCTGGTTAATGAACTCAACGCCATCTTGCGGGTATCTGACAGAACGGTTTCGTCAGCCTTCTTTGGGTAATGAGTAACGAATCTGCCACTCTCATTGCGGTGGTAGGTGGCTTCAAAATATTCGTTACATTTGATATGCTCATCTTTAGAGTTTTCAGGTTCATAAAACTCGTCAGAATCGCACAATCTGCGCAGCTGCGCCTCAATGGTAGAGATGGTTGAATGATACGAAAGGGCATAGCAAAATGTGGATGATGAGGTCTCCACATTTTCGACAGGAACAGCCCCAATGGCTAACCAACCAAAAACGGAGTTCCGTAGAGTTACCTCTCCAACTTCGATGGTTTGGTTGAGGGGGCACTTCTCTACATACTTAGCACCAAGTATGATGTCGACGTCTCGATATGGTAGGGTATCATCAGCAAACCGGATGTGGTCTGCTTTGGATTTGAGCAGGTCCAATGAAGCAACTGAAACTTCATATTTAATGGCTGCAGGTGGCACAACACTACACTTGATTGGTAACTGGAATTGGTTGACTCTGGACAGGAGTGTTATAGAGAGAGAGCGCGTGCTTACAGCTGGTTTTTCACCTACGCCACTGATGCTCAGAATCGCAGATGACTGGGTGGTTGGTAGACGATACCGACGAATTAAATTATCAGAGCTCATGGTTGGCTCAGATGCGTTATCGATGAGAAGGCGAGCTTTACCATAGGTAGTGCCGCATCTAAATCGAACGACGGCGGTTGGTAGAAGAATTACTTCGCCACCTACAGTGGTTGTATAGGTTTGTGTGGCTACTGTGGGTTCAGGCTGATTAGATGGTGCTTCATTGCCAGAAGCAGGAACACTGGGTTGTGAATTCGTTTGAGACGTAGGTTTCTCAATGTGCAACATGGTATGGTGCTTCTGATTGCAGGTCCTGCAATTGCGACTACGACATTGGCTGGTTTTGTGGTTATTGCCAAAGCAATTGATGCATAACCGGTTTTTCTTGATCAGCTCGAACCTTTCGGATGGTGTTTTTGCCGAAAACACTTTGCACTCGAGCAACAAGTGCGATGAGTTGCAAGCGACGCATTTGGTAACTCCAGTGCTAAATGACTTCTTGAGGTTGCTGTGGTTGTCTGAAGAGTTCATTTTGAGCGGTGGTTTTTGTTTGTCACGGGTAGACAAAACAAAAGAACGTTCGTCAGCAGCGGTAGCGCGGCTCTCAAGGAACCTTTTCAATGTCTCAAATGGTGGAAACTTAGTCTTGTCGGTGAGGAAGTTTTCAAAGTCGCGCTTGGTCACCTCATCTAGCTTGGTCAGCACTAGGTAGCATAAAATTGAACCCCACAGGTCGGGATTCTCACCGCAGACTTTTAAGCCACGCAGACTGGATGTTACTTCATCTAGCATCTTTCGGAGACCGGACTCGTCCTTTATCTGCTTAACTGCAAATAAATCGTTGAAATGAGCTCGAATTATTACTCGTTTATTCTCGTAACGTGATAAAAATTCGCGCCAGACGTTTGGGTAGTTGGCACCATCAGTTATGTCAACATCACGAAGAAATTCTTCAGCTTTGCCAACTAAAGCTCGTTGCAGGTAAACTAGCTTACGGACGTTGGTAATTCTGGCTTCATCATGAATCATGTTTTGGAACATGCTTTTGAATTTCATGAATTTCCTGGGATCGCCATCGAATTCAGGTATGTCGATTTTTGGTAGGCGTATGTCAGGTTGTGGTGCTGACTCCCCAGCATACGAAATGGTAGATTCGTTACAAATTGACTCTCTACTCGGTGGTTTCATGTTCTTTAAAAGGCCGTTGATTTTGGCCATTTGAGATAGGACAAGAATTTTGGTATCATCCTGTTCTTTAAACAGCTCATCTTCTTGTTTCTTAATTTCAACCGCTTCAGTGCTGGTAATCTTAGTGAATGCTAACAAAATTGATTTGTCAAATTGTTCATTCAATTCGGTCAGTTCCTGCTTGCACAGTTCTAATCTTTCAAGGGAATCTTGTATGTTAGCTTTAGACCACTCGGCAACAAAGTCTTTGATTCTGTTGATTTTTCGCTTCAGCAGTCTTCTGGTCGCGGCACTAGATGTAATTTCGGTAGACATGGTGATTAAAAGGTTCACAGAATGGCTTACAAATCGATGGCAAACGAAACGACGAAAATCGTAGTAACTGGTACGGTGGTTGAATGCAGCGATGATAAGCCGGTTCTGGTACCAGAAAGTGGTTTAGCTACAGCTTTCAAACTCAGAAGATTGAAGGAGATCAATTTGTCGCCGATGTGGAAGCAGGATTGCAACTCAAGTGAACAGCATTGGCGGTAAACAGTCCGCGGTATCAGTATTCAGTAATTTGGTGGAATGCTTCCGCGGTAGTAATACTCGTATTAAATTAAAAAGCTTACTTTTGATCGTAAATCACAAGCTGGCTTGACTGTAATTAGACAGTCATCGAGGACCGGAGGACCATGCTTAATTAGGGGGCGGTAGATTCGCGGAGTTAAATCTCTGAACTGAGATCGCGGTGCACGTTAGGCGGTATCGGAAAAACGTAGACAGTACTTTTCGGCAGGTAACTCAATTCGGTGTATTAGTAGATAAGAAAGTTAAACGAAACATGCAGGTTAAAACGAGGCGGTGCTCGGTAGGAATGACAACGAAAATACAGAAAATTATGAAGTTTCCGAAAAACTACGGGTGCGGTAATGCTTAAGTAAAAGTCGAATTTCGAAAACGGTAACGGTAGAACGATTAACGATGATTATTTACAATTAGAAAAACTATACATAGCGGAATGAAAAAAGGAAAAACGGTTGCCTCCGCCTATGGCGGATCAAAATAAATGAAAACACTTAGATTTTAAATTTTACACTCTAGGAGCGCTAGTTGTTCCGGAAACAAAAAGATTGAAAGTTAGGATTCAAAATTATTTGCCGGTAACAAAATAGTCTCAGTTTCTGGAATATGGTCCGGTAATGGTCAACTGAGTGATCAGTTTTTGTGCTCGTGTACACCAAAAAAGAATACTAATGCTTAATATCAGGCAAACCGAGACCCAGTATACTTACAGGCAACCCGAGACCCAGTAGAAAAAATTAAGTTACTGATGTATATTGTATTATGTGTATATGAATAGACTGCATTTTCCATACTGAATTCAAATACCCGGAGAGGGGTAACTTTTTCCAAAATTATTGAATGTGTATGTACTTGAAGGTAAAGTGAGACCCTTAGTGTGTATAAGAGGAAGATGAGACCCACTTTACTTGTATACTGCAATGACATGCGGCGGAAAGCTGAGCCCCAGCAACGTTGCCACTTGCACTGGACACACGAGGACTCGAGTTTCCGCATTATTGTGTAGGGTCGAGCTGTAATAATATCGCGAGTTGTCGAGAATGATTTGCGATTTTTTTTTTAATATTTTTTTTTTACAATCGACTGTGAAGCATGCTCCTCCGATCGGGCATCAGCTGATTTTCAGCTGGCATCAGCAAATTTCCAGTGATGGAATGTTTACTACCGGACATCAGCTGATTTTCAGCGCGGGATTTCGTGATGTAGTGGAATTTTCATTGCTCATCAGTCAGATTATTTGAATTTGTTGCACAAGTGGCTAATCCAAGATAGACCATCAAACCCTAAGATCATCTATTCACTGAAGAAACTGTACAACAACAGTGCTTTCGTGTGTTTTGTCGTGAAAGTTTTGGAAAATGGATCAGAGAAACAGACTGATTCTAGAAAAAGCATTTAAGAAATACATATAGCGCTAGAGGAAGAGCAGAGATGTCAATGTCTACAACGAATTTGAACTCAGCATGAAAAATTGAGCGGGATACAGTCATTAATGCAAAATTTTCAATTTTTGAAAATTTCCCCGTACTGCATATATCATATGAGGAGCTTTTTTCCAAAACGGCTTAAGTCCAAAAAAGCGATTTTATAGCAGAAGCAAATAACTGTTTCCTGTGTTACCTACAATAGTTCCGACGCAGATGACACCCTTGTTGCATACTCAAACATATACTGGAATATAATTAGTAGGTCGAAGTTTCGTACCAGTTATGCGCTAATAACAGAGATATGACGCCACCAACTTCAGCATCTTTGGACTTGATGCATTTTAGATATTTTTCCATTTTTGACTTCCGACACTTCCTCTAAAAGTTATTCTGACATTTTTGTGCTCCGAGGTGAAGCGTCACATATTTCTCCACCAGATAGCGCGTTTGTCTCATTTTTGCCCTTAATGGACTCAAGCCGTTTTGGAAAAACGCTCCTCATATGTCTTTTTAAGGGCGAAAAGATTTTCTGAGAGCTTCGGCGTCGGTTCGGGTGCTAATCACTCAATCTTTCGAGATAAATTCAAATCGGTCGTCAAAACTGAGCTTGAGTTACTTTTTGACCGATTTCACCAACATTTTCGAGCACATCTTGGAGACGGAGCGTTCCCCACGTAATTTGGACCACGAATTTGAACTCAGCGTGAAAAATTAAGTAAAAAACAGTCGTTAATTTAAAATTTTCGATGTTTGAAAATTTCTCCCTATTGTACGTATAGGCGGAGATTGAAATTGATAAAAGATATCCTTGATCGGGTTCTGAATTCTTTTACTCCGGTCACACAAAAGGTTACAGAGGAACAGGTTTTTGTATCAAAAAAGGCTGGTAAGTAAAATTACAGAGGTGAGAAGTATTTTGGAGAGAATAAGTTTTTTGAAATTCGCGTTAAACACTAAAACAAAATTATTACAAAGATTAATTCAAGTATACTCCTCCACACTGCAGGCAGAAAACAACGTAATGAGGAGTTCTGTGAACTTCTACAAAAAAGAATTGAGGATGAGAGAGAGCGAGAGAGAGAGAGAGAGAGAGAGAGAGCGAGCGAGAGAGAGAGAGAGAGAGAGAGAGAGAGAGAGAGAGAGAGAGAGAGAGAGAGAGAGAGAGAGAGAGAGAGAGAGAGAGAGAGAGAGAGTATTACACAATAATTGTGGGCGACCTAAACGCACCAATTGGGCAAGGACTTAGATAACAATGGCCTCAACAGTATAGGTAAATTTTGTTCAGGTGAGGAAACAAACAGAAATGGCGAATACCTGCTAGCTTCACAGAAAATAGCTTATGGAAAGTAGTGAGCTCCTTCTACAAGAAAAGGAACGCCAAGAAATGGACTTTTGGTTCTCACCAGATAGCAAAATTAAAAAGGAATTAGATTACTTTCTGTGCAACGACATGAGGTTAGTTACAGACTTGAAGAGGTGTGACTCGTTCGTCTTTCCCTCGGACCACCGAGTCCTACAACTGAAATTAAGGATACTCAAAAGGGGAAGAGTTAAAAATTTTAGGATAAAAGGTGCCATGAAAAACAAAATGATTACAGAGTTTAGACTGCCTGAAGCTAAAATAATACTGAGAAACGAATTAGACAGAAATGACTGGGGGGATGAGAGAGATGTACAGGAGGCGTATGATAAGCTAGAAAAAATTTCACTCGAGCTGTATAATAAGTTCGTAACCGAAGAAGCAAAGGAGGTAAAAATAGCAAAATTTCGGAAGCTACCAAAATATTGTGCGAAAAAATGGTGGAACTTGGAAAAACTGTGAAAAAGAAAATAAGAGAGGATATTCGGAAGTTCGATACCGAAAGGTTATAATGCCTACGATCTTATTAAAGATTCTGGAGTAGTGGTAAAAGCTTAAAAAGGAATTTTCTGGGATATAAATCTGACCCCAAAGATTGCGAACAAATCTGGCAAAATGGAATGCGATAGGGACAGGATAGTTAAGGTAGCGATTGATTTTTATCAGAAGCTATACGAAGGAGAGAAGAAAAAGAACATAAATTCAGAGTTTGAGTTAACTGTAGAAGAAATGAAAATTCCTCCATTCCTGGGAGACGAAATCCTCTCCACCTTGAGTAAATTAAAGTAAATTAAAGGCGGGAAAATCTACAAGGCCAGATGGTGTAGGAAATAAGGAACTCGAATGCTTCGGCGTAGAGCTGACCCCTGCACTCACAAAAATTTTCAATTTAATACTCGTGAAAGAAAAAATCCCTACCCAACTGAAAATATCAGAAATTGTGTTACTATTCGAGAAAGGTGACATGTCAGATATTAATAACTATAGGTCCATAAGCTTAACTTCGAACATAGGAAAAATCTTTGCAAAACTCATTAAAAACCATCTATACCCCAAGATCTGAACATACTGCTGATTGACTTTCGGAAAGTTTTTGACTCGATTTTGCTCCCAGCACTGTGGGAAACCTTTTGGAGACAAGGAGTACCGAGGAAGTTGATATGAATAATAAAGGAAATGTACAAAAATTCAAGGGGGATGATACGTCTTGATGGTCATTACTTCGAAATCAACGGAGGAGTGAAACAGGGGGACCCTTTATCTCCAAATCTGACAACCGTCTTTTGGAGGAAGTATTCCGCAACCTAAATTGAGAGGGGAGGGGGCTGGATATCGATGGAAACCTGCTCAGCAATCTGAGGTTTGCAGACGACGTCATCTTAATAGCTCAGGATGAGGAGGAACTGCAACTAATGGCCAACGAGTTGGAACAGGAAGGTCGAAAAGTAGGGCTAAAAATCAATGCAACTAAAACTGTATTATTACAAACAAGCTGAAACCCTAGGAAATCGAAGTGGGAGCAGAGGTGATCTAAGTAAAGAAGAGCGCAGTTTATTTAGGACAGTTGATATCATTTGAGGATAATATGGAGAACGAATTGAATAGAAGGAGAACACAGGCCCGGAGAAATTTCTGGTCGTTAAAACAGGTATTTCAAAGTAAAGTGTCACTTAAAACTAAAACAAAAATTCTGGAAGAATGTACACCACCGGTTTTGACTTACGGGGTGCAGACGTGGGCAACCACTGAAGCATAAAACCTGAAAATGGCAAGAACTCAAATTGCTATGAAAAGATCAATTTCTAGGTATAAAAAAGAAAGACAGACTGAGGAATATTGAGATACGAATGAGAACCGCAGAAAAAGACTAAAATGTGATTATGCGGACATGTAGCTAGGGAAGGGAGGGAAAGATGGAGAAAAAGGGTGACGGACTGACTCATCACCAGGAAGACCTCGGACAAAGTGGCACGATGAACTCAAAAAGGTAGGGGTAGAGGCTCTGGGTTAGGGGAGCTAGGGATAGGGACTGATGGAGAAGGGTGGGGGAAGCCTATGCTCGCTCTTGGGCGCACAAATCTAATGTTAGATTAAGTCAAAGTTGGAAATTAAAAAAAAAAAAATTACCGCAGATACCGGCGGAACAAGCGGGATTCATGCCAGGAAGAGGGACATGAGAGCACATCCCAAACCTGAGGCAGATAGTGGAAAAAGTGAGAGAATTAAACAAGTCGATCTCTTTTTCAATTTGTCGAAGTAACTCACATGCCGCTAACTCTTCATTACAAACGCGACTTCAGCATTATGAAAACTCATGAGTTGCGAAATTTGTAGAAGAAATAACATGAATACATTGTTGCCAGAAAATGGGCCTCAGCTATCCTAATAACCTGGCAATAATTATAAATAACCTAGCGCAGTGGTTCCCAACAAGTGGTCCGCGGACCTCCGGGGGTCCGCGAGCTGATCCGAAAATGTTTTGTTCGTCAAGAATTTGACAGTTTTAGCAAATTTGAAGTATATTTAAATGCATTATATACATAAGGGGTCCTTGAAATTATAGGGATTTTTTCAGGGGTCCTTGAAAATTTTTTGTTGGGAACCCCTGATCTAGCGGGTCTTGCGTTTCCAAGTGTCTGAATCTTCAGAAGAAACTGCAGCGCAATCTGCATCGAGTACTAAAAAACATATGAACTAATTCTATATAATGTGTATGTAAAAATCAGCAAAATTAGGCCCAACTCAAGATTTGGATTCAGGGTACCAGGGGTCAGGAAAGTGAAAATCCACCGAATATACACCGGTGGAAAGGTGAGACCGGAGAACGGGTCTCATCTTACCGAAATGGGCCTCGAAGTGCCGCTTAACCTGGTAAATCGGGTCTCATCATTCCGCTTTAATACTCTAGTATGAAGAAACGATAATCCAAATGGGCCATGATTTGGACAAGTGAAGTTGGACGTTTGAAGGATGGAATAAAATTGGATCGAAATGCCGATCTAATGTCGAAGGAGAAGAAGGCTTCGCCAGGCGAGGAGAGTTAAATTTCTATATTGAACGACAGCGAAGGGTTTGGCGCGTTGGCAGTGCGGAAGGCCGAAGGCTGAGTTCTCCTTACGACATAAGCTAGAGGAGTTTGCTGCACCAGGATACACGAATCTGACGTGTGAAATCAGTAAACCGTTTTAATTATCGGCTTTTTGCCGTATCTCCGTTAATGCGTGTACATTATACACGGTAAATGGAGCAGCGGGACAGGGTTTATCGTTGTTAATATATTTACCAAGATTATTGCGGATTAGTGCGAAAGCTGTATTGTCGTTCGGATGCCGACAATTTATCAGGGTGCGTCGGTTTTTTGAAACTTGAGAGAGCGAAATGCGGCGGTGGCCGCCTGCGTCGCCGCCGCCGATTCCCAGTACCGGCGGTAGCGGTAGCAGCAGTGACGGTTCTCGAAACCACCACGGGCATTAATAATGCCGACGCTAATTCTCCTTTAATTTCCTTTCAATATCCTTTGTGAATTCACGCAGAACGTTTCTAATTTAATTATTCACTCGGCTGCGTCGTCCGTTTCTTTTGCGCCAGTTTTTGCATTATCGGCATCTTTAATTGGAAACTTCGAAACGCCGACTGAGAAAGAAAAGGGTTCGTGTACGTAATGCGATCGGTCAGAGTATCGTGACCGGCGAATCACCGTCGGTCCTTTGAAGCTGCGAAACTGAACCGGGCCAGATTTCGGGCGAACCAGACGAGAAAGGCATTTATCGTGTAACATTTTGACGACCGATGTTTTCAACGTGGATGAAAGCGTAACAGAGCGGCTTTTCCACGAGTAAGAATACGTTGATTCGCGGTTACAGTCCTAAGAGCCCTGGCCAGAGATGCCACGAAGTAGTAAGATCCATTCTTCAAAGGAATACTTAGTATGCCATAGATTGAAGCCATATTGGTCACAGGAGCGAAATCGGCCACCCATATCTCTAAGAGAAGCTTAGACCATGTACGAATGATAGACCGCTAGCGCTTTATAAGAGCCCGTGTTATAAAGTGTGACCAACATCTCACACGTACAACATGTGCGTTTGTGCGTAGGTAATAGTGTGTAAATGTAACCATTAGTTGATCGGCCCTCTCACCTATCGATGTTGGTCACACGATTTTGTAAACATAAGCGGTCTATCATTCGTATAGTGGTCTAAGAAGAGAAGAATCTTTACTGTCCACTCTTGGCGGATTTTTGAAATAACTACTAGGGTTTGGTGTTATTCCGAGGAGGAAATTTTGATCTACCTATTTAAAGATGTTCTACTTATTCCGTAGTTACGGTGGCACCCACTTTGACACAAGTTTCCGACAGATTCCGGAAACTTTTTGGGACGAGTGAGGGGGCGGATGGATGTGATGATGGTCGAATGAGTGTTTGCCGTGTCCACGAAAAATTGCAAAGAAACATGATGACTATGTAATCCTTAGTTTCTCGACTAGTAGATTTCATCTCTCCACTTTTCTCTTTTCTGTCAACCTCGGTGGAAAGCCCGGTGAAGTGGGATGATCGCCCCAGGCTTCGCGCTTTTATCAGACATTATTGGAAAACATTATCCGATGATTTTAGGAGAAATTTGTGGAAAACTCGGGTATTATTCCAGAGAATTTTATCAGAAATCTGTGAGAAGTGCATTCGATGATTCTTAAAGGTTTTCTTCAGGAAAAACTTCTTTGAAAAATATTGGAAATTTTTTCTAAAAATTTTCGATAAGATTCTTCGGAAATCATTGGAGTTGTTTCCCGAAAATTTCCGATGTAATTCTGTAAAAATTATCGGAGAATTTTCCCGAAGATTTTCGAGGAAATTCTTTGAAATATACTGGACCTTTTTCTGAATATTTCCGAAGAAATTCTCAGGAAATAGTCACATTTTTTCTCCAAAATTTCTGATTAATTTCTTAGAAATCATTGGAGATTTTCCCCGAACGTGTTTGACGAAAATCTCTGAATAGCATCAAAATTTTCTCCAAGGATATCCTTCCAAAACGTCACCCAGAAAGTCTGGTAAGCGAGGGTGAATTTTCTAATCTTCAAGCAACCGATCCCCCTAAAATCTCATGCGAAAACAAAACTCAAAAATTTTTACTAGCAAAAAACAATAAGAAAAACTCAGTTGAGAAACCTCCCATTTTGAAAACAGAAACAAAAGCAAAAAACTTTCGCTGAACAAATCCAAAATGGAACTCACAAAAATAACAATAGGCACAATAAATGTAAGAACACTCCGTAACCCTGAAAACCTAATCGAACTGGAGAAGGCATTCATGCATTTCAACATGGCGATTGTAGGTCTGTCGGAAGTCCGTAGAAGAGGGGAGGAAATTCCTGTCACCCAAAAAGGAAATCTGCTATACCACATTGGTAACAACGAAGGTCAAACAGGAGTAGGCTTTTAATAAAAGCAAATTATAAACCCTTAATAAAAGAAATAAGAGGTATCTCTGACAGGATAGCCATACTGAAAGTGGAACTCCAAAAAAAAATTATAACATATGTTCAGGTTTACGCCCCCACCTCCACAGCCGAAGAGGAAGAAATAGACAAATTTTACGAACAAGTAGATGAAATGGTAATAAACGAGCAAAAGAGCAAAAGAAAGAACCTCATACTGATGGGGGACTGGAATAGCCAAGTAGGTCAAAAACAAAAATACGAGGGTAGTACAATAAGCAATTTTGGATTCGGGAACAGGAACAAAAGAGGTTGGAAACTCCTAAGATTTTGCCAAGAACACAATCTAAAAATAGTTAATAGTTTCTTCAAAAAAAGGAAAGGAAAAAGATGGACATGGATCTCACCAAACCAAGAATATAAAACCTTGATAGACTACATAATAACCCCAGAGTTAAAAACAAAAATCAATAGTAAATTTCGACATTTAAAACAAATTCGAAAATCATTCAGACCACCGACTAATAACAATAACAATGCAAACTGAAAAGCACAACATCAAATTTAGCAATAAGAACAGCAAAGGCGACGGAAAAATGAATCTCCAAAAATACCAACAAGAGTTGAAGAAACAAATAGCAGAACTGAAATTAGGATTAGAGGTCGAAACCAGTGTAGAAACACTGTACAAAGCAATAACAGGAATAATAAAAAACAGTCCAAAAAATATAACAGACGGAACGGTAGTGAACAAAAGAAAAAATCCAAAGGTGTAGAAAAAATCAAGAATGATATCAAACTATTACTGAACAAAAGGTCCCAACTCTTCGGGATTAGAAGGAAAGAGGCAAGAGAGAAGATAGAATTAAATAAAGTTTCAAAGCTAATCCGTAAGAAATTGAGAGTAAAAAATGATATCATCGGAAAAACTATTGAAACAAATAAAAATATAAAAAAAATGAAAAAACAAACATGTCTCGGGCTGCAATGGACTACGCACTTTATAGGCCCCCAAGGAGAAAGGATCTGCGATAGAAAGGAACAAACAAATTTATAACAAAGTATTATGCAAAATTATACGACGACGATAAATACTGCAATTTCAACTACAACGAAAAAGGAGAAATACCATATTTCCTCGAAAAAGAAATTAAAGCAATAGTTGACCAACTGAAATCAGGGAAAAGTCCAGGCCATGACAATATAACCAATGAAAACATAAAAATGGGGGGAGAGGAAATGATATCAATATTAACAAAACTATTCAACAAGATCCTAGATTCTGGTAAAATACCAGCAGACTGAAAATTTTCGGATATAATCATACTATTTAAAAAGGGAGACAGACATAAGGTGGAAAGCTATCGCCCCATAACACTCAGCCCTACTGTAGCAAAAATTTTCTCAAAAGCAATAGAAAACAGACTCAGACCCATTCTATTAGATCAACAACCAATAGAGCAGGCAGGCTTTCGCAGATCCTTTTCAACTGTGAACCATATACATGCAGTTAATCAAATCATAGAAAAAAGCATCGAATACAATATAAATCTTTTTACTGGGCTAATAGACTATAGTAAGGCATTTGACTCCATAAGACACGATTTTATGATATCAGCGTTGAAAAACCAAGGGGTCCCATCAAAATATATCCAACTAATAGGAGGAATGTGCGAAGGATTAAAAGCAAGGATAAAAACGGAGATAAAAGGGGACTACTTTGGAATTAAAGAAGGAGTTCGCCAAGGAGATCCACTATCGCCGATCCTCTTGAACTACGCACTTGAAGAAATATTTAGAGACTTAAACTGGGAGAAAAAAGAATTGAACATGAATGGTACAAAAATCACAAACTTAAGATTCGCCGATGATATTACCCTATTTTCCGAATCAGAAATAGAACTAGCAGAAATGATAAAAGGATTGAGCGAATACAGTGCAAAAGCAGGACTTCATATCAACGCCCAGAAAACAATAGTATTAGCCAAAGATAAAAAACTAAAACCAATAGAAATAGATGGAAAAATTTTAGGCATAGCAAGCGAAGGGACTTATCTTGGCCAAAAATTAGCTTTCACGAAACACACGGAAAAATAAATTAATACAAGAATCACTAAAGCTTGGACCAAATACTGGTCACTAAGAGAAATCTTCAAAGGCCCCTTCAACCTCACCCACAAAAGTTAAATTTTTAACGCATATGTAGTCCCAACGTTAACATATGGATGCCAAACCTGGACCTTAAGTGAAAATATCCTTAATTGAATAAGGACTACCCAAAACTCCTTGGAACACTTCATACTGGGTATTAAGAAAAAAGATTGTATTAAAATAGAAACGATAAGGAGCAAACTGAGGCATAACGTTGACGTAATAAGGCACATCCGTCGCACGTAATGGAAGTGGGCAGGTCACGTCTCCCGCCTGACGACCGATGGACCTACAGAGCCACCTTTTGGCAACCGCTAAACCACAAGAGGAAACAGGGGCGTCAAAAACTAAGGTGGAAGGATGACATTAACAAATTCCTAAAAACGCAAAACTATCAAAAAATTTCAAAAAACAGGCAAGAATGGGATCGGTTGCAAGAAACCTTTGCTCTTCATGGCCGGGAATAATTGCGTGAGCCCTCATCCGGGTTCCAAATCGGAAACAGAAATACAGTGTAGATTTATAAGATTCATTCCCAATAAAGGTGATCATGATTATGCTTCTTCAAAAATCATCAGAGATACTTCTCGATAATTCTTGATAAAATTGTTTGGAATCATTGGAGATTTTTCTTAAAATTGCTGACAAAATTCGCCTGATAAAATTCATTGAAAATGATCGGAAATTTACCGTTAATATTTTCGATAAAGTTCGTCCGAAATAATCATTGAAAATCAAAGGAGTCTCCCCGAATATTTTTCATGAAATTCCTGGGAAATACGAGTAATCGAAGATTTTTCTGAAGATTTTCGGTACCATTCTTCAAAACTATCGGTGGTATTCGCCGAGTGTTTTCGATAAAATTCTTCAGAAACTATCAAGAAATTGTCTCGAAGAATTTTATGAAATTTTTTGGAAAACAGCGGACATTCTTTCTAAAGATTTCCGAAAGTATTGGAATTTTATTCCGCAAATTTACAATGGAATTGCTTAAAAATCATCCGAGATTTTTCCCGAAGATTTATGATGAAATGCTTCGGAGATTTAGAAAAATTTTTCCGAAGATTCTTGATAAAAGTCTTCAAAAGCCGTCGGAGTTTTCTTCGAATATTTCCCATGAAATTCTTGTCGAAGAGGAAGGTCGCCTGGCGAAACAACGTGCACCGCCTGGTTTCGCGAAAAATTGTAGTTTTCCTATGGCGGAAGGAAAACCGCCTAACCCTGTATATCAACTATCAAGTGAAATGATTATTCATGTCAAATGTATCAAGTGCGTCGTAATTCTCATCGAAAAGCTATAGAGTACAACCAATGCAAGTTTAAACTTCTTATTCTTTTACTGGTACATACAGAAGAGTCAGCAAGTCTTATGCCTCCCATTTGAGGAGTCACATGAATAAAATGGAATTGTATACTGCAGGGTCAGTTATAGTTGGCTTTGAACAACTTACAACCGAGACTGTCGACGTATTGCCAATTGTTGCCTGGCGATCTAGCGAGCATTGGCGAGAGAGAAAAACGCGCGAGATCGACCTTAGAAAAATCGCAATTAATTTAACAGTTGCCTGACGCTGGCACGAAGAGTCTGGAGATATATTGCGGAATCACTTATGGTTGGCTTTTGCACAGCTTATTACAGAGACTATCTAACTTTTCTGAATTCTGCTTGGAGCTCAAATTCGCTTTCATGGTAAATTACACGACGCACGAGAACGCAAGAAAAAATCACATCTGAACCATGTGAAGATCTGAACAACAATGAGACTGGGGCCTCCTGCTGTGGCTACCAGGCGTGGCAGTGATTAATCTTTTGGTTCTTCATTAGCTTTGCAGGGGGTGATGGGCTCAAGTGGTTCGGCTTTGTTGAAGCATTTGAGGCCGTCAGAGATTGGACCTTTTTCTTCTTATCTATTTTATAGTAGCGAAACATTATTGCTGGCAGTCGAAGTCGAATTTTAGGGTGACAGGCTCAAAAGCCTTGCCTTTGTCAAAGCATACGGGAATGTCATTTTCGAGAGATTGACTGACCACATGAATTCAATATTTCGACTATTAATTATAGTAGGACGCTATTAATGAATGTCGAAGTCAAATTCTTCAACAGTCATTGGCAATTATCTCTTATATGCGGTTGGTGCCACAGAGTGTTTGTCTGCGGCTCCTTCCTTCAGTTTCACTTCTTCCTCGCTTAAAGTTACTGATTTTTTTTTTTAACTGCCATACCAGAAACGCTTGCATGTTTGGCAACGTGGGTCTCCTATTAATTTGGTGATCTAACCTTCTGTTTGAAAATTGATGCTAAAATTCTCATTAGCCAGCGTTATCATCACAAATGTTCCAGGTCTGGTAAACACAGAAAGTCTTGGTATTGCAGACTAAGTTTTCTTAATTGATAATTACGAATGTTCTGCCCTTTCCTTATTACCTACTGCTAAATAGCAGTGAACTACCTGCGACCTCGCTGTATATTATGCTTGTATTTTTGATCACGGTTTCTTCTTGATCGTGTGACATTTATCGTGGTGAATATTACAAGTAATGTGTTTTTACCTGTGGTTCCTTCAGGCGCGAATGTTCCTCTTGTTTTAGTGGTTGTAGTTTCTGCTCTCTTTGCAGTGGTTGTGGTTTCTGCTTTCTTTTCAGTGGTTGTAGTTTCTGGTTCCTGGGTAGAACGAGCCTGATTTCCGGAACTTAAATTTTGACTGAAGTCTTCGCTAAAATCTATAGCTGCACCCCCTGCGAAATACCGTACACCTTATTAAGCTGTCTTCCAAGTACAGCATCCATGCACAAAATTGAACCAATGTGACCATAAGAACGAGGAAGGCCCTAGTAGCATGACCACTTTTCAAGGAACTAGGGTCAAGCACGCCACGAGGTTCATATCGGAACTTTTGCCCACATGTTGGTTAACTAGGCGAAATAAAGTCATTCTGGAGGACAAAACGTCTACTCAAGGAACAGATTCTCCATTTTCTACTCCCTCTCCCAGGCTGTTGGTCTGCATAAAATAAAGGTAATGGTAAAGCCTCAAATTGTGGCTGGAAAATTTATTTACAACTGCATGAATATTGCAACATGGTAGCCACTTTGTCGTTGAGCTATGGTTTTGCAGTCATCCTATTCGACAACGTTTAATAGAAAATAGATAATATTTTCAATGAAGACTTACTTTCTACAAGATGTATAGACGGCGGCAATGTACAAATGCCCAAATAATTAATTTTAGACAGTCCCGTTTTATCTGGCCAACTGAATAGACTATCATAGGTAGCATTGTTATTGCGAGCCTTAAATACGATGATGAAATGATTCACAAAATGCCAAGAAATGGAAAGTATTTTCGCATTCGTGGCACTTGGAACCACGAGACTGATGTTTACTTTTTGCTTATCTTCTTTAAAAATCTGTAAGCTGATTGTATTGTTTTCTCGGTTTTCGATTTGAATCTAAACAAAAGTGACATATCGACGAAGTATTAAGATACAGACAATAAGTTCAACCACTGAGGCATTTTCTCGATAGGGACTCATGTAACGCATGCATCTATATGAGGATGCTCATGGATGAGACAGGATTCAGTTATTATACGTAGGAAACGAAAACGATAGTGAACTATACCCGATATTCCACAGATTCCAGAATTGCCTCGCGCAGCATTAGGACATTGAATTGCTCATTGAAATCTGTAATAATGTACACCCTGTTTGTAGTAGTCGGGAATATGAATGTTGAGCAATTGGTCGTTTCTCGCCATTCTGTAGAAAACAAAGCTTATTTAAAATTTTACTTCAGATTTCATCTTCACATAAACCGTTGAAACGCTTGACGTGAATTTAAATCTACGCGAAATATCTATGAAAAATACTCGTGGAAAGAGAGAAATCTCCGTAAGGGTTGATTGAATTGAAAAAAAAAATAAGAAGGAGGGAAAACAACAAGATAATCAACATTTTAAATTGAAAAACTTGAAACGTCATAAAATACATATGTTCATGTTTACTGATTTCGAAATTGTATTCATTTCTTTTCACCAAGGTCCATCTAGACATAACAAATTCTCAGAAAATTCTATGCTTCTTGAAAGAAATTTGATTCACAAGCTTCATAACGACGATCGTGAAAAATGCACGTCAAAATACCAGTTTCCCTTTTAACCTAGCGTCTGGCGGATGGGGTGGGGGAGAAAATTCATGTTTTCCCGTAGTATTTGTATATTGATGATTTATATTCCTTAGTCTCCCGAATAGTAGGTTGCATCTCTCCACTTTTCTTTATCTTGTGCTAATCTTTATTTTGGAGAAGGATTTTTCCACTTTGCATTCTTCATTATCTGCTCTTCAGAGCACATTCTTTGCCTTTCTAGTTCCTTTCCTCAACCATTTCCTCTGGCAGTAATAACAATATCCCTGGATCGTGACCTATCATTTTAACTCTTCTCTTTACAATTATATTCCACATTCCTCTTTCTTTTCTTATCCGCCTCAGTACTTCCTCATTCCCGATCTTTTCCATCCGTTTGATTTTCAACATTCTCCAAGACTAGATTTCAAAAGCTCCCATCCTTTGCTTTCTTGTGTTTCTATTGTCCTGGTCTCGTATCCATACAATGCATTACGCTAAATGTACGTTCGAAGAAATCTCAGTCTTACTATCAAATCTATGTGTGACCTGGAATCACGAAATGTGCTTCTGGTATCAAAACATCATTTTTCACTTTCTTGACAATTCTTGTAGAAGAAACCACGCTCTTTCGAATGAAACAAATCGTAGCTTCCTATCCTTATTAATTTTTCCAGAAATTGAATTTAAAAATTACATCAAAAGTTAAAAAACGTCCATTTACATGGTGTTGTGTGAAAGGAGCCTATGGGAATGACAGAGAACAAGAATCCGAAACGCGGTTGTCATAGCAACGCATACACGCACTACCACAAATGTACACGCTATGTACATCTGTGCGCACCACTACCACCATCTCATTTTTACACTCGTTTATCTTGAAAACCTGTTTTCGCACGAGAGGCACATTTCATGATTCTAGGTCACATATGTATCTTAAATAAGTCTGTCCTTTCTCAACGGGAAAAAAAAACTCTCTGAGCTTGTTCTATTCTACTCTTCATTTCTGTTTTACTTCTTCGATCTTGCGTAATCAGACTACCTCAGTATTGAAATTCCTATGTCTCCTCTAGATTTTCATCTCATACTGAACAATTTTCAATCAGACAAAGTTCGTTGCAATCTTGTAGAACAAGACCTTCATACAATTGACTTAAATAGCTACAAATTTCCCTACATAGATGACGGGCAACACTTTTCTCAGAATTGGATTGTTAAAATTTTACCAAACAGGGAAAAAGTAAAGAGGTAATGGTTGTTTTGTATAGTCAGTCGAAGGATACCTTGTTTTGTTCCCCTGCCTTCTCTTTTCAAAACGTGATAAAGAGGACAAATCAGCTTTCTGTATCTTTGAAGAGGGGTTTACTGATTGGAAACATTTGAACCCATCTATTGTCAATCAGAAGGAATCGATATCTCACCGAAATTCGTATATCACTTGGAAAGAATTAGAGATTGGGCTGAAAACTAGTAGGTCTGTGGATGCAGAATATCAAAAATTAATGCAAGCAGAAGCGGAAAAGTAGCGCAGTGTTCTTAAATGAATTGTGGATTTGATTCTTCTCAGTGCCAGGAATAACTTACCTTTGGGCGGAGGTCCCGATTCTGTCACTGATGTACTTATAGTTCCATTTACAGTGGAATCTGTCGAAACACATAGAGAGTGTTAAAAGTAGAAAATATGTAACAAGCTATTTTTAACCTCTAATTCAAAATGAGCTCATAGACTTTATGGGAAATAAAGTTCGAATTCAAATACTGAAGAATGTAAGAAGTGCCAAGTATTTTTCTATTATGTTTGACTGCACCCTAGACACAGAGCATTTAGAACAGATGAGTGACATAATCAGATATGTTGCTATTAAGGATGGAAAATATCTTTATAACGACACCAAAAAAGAAAGAAAGCAAAAAAAATGAGAACAAAAAAACTGAAATTGGTACAGAGAATTCTAATATGTTGAGTATTTTAGAATGTGAAGTGACGAAACCGACTGCACAAATAAGTCACTACAAAAGGAAAATCAAC
Organism: Acanthococcus lagerstroemiae; assembly: GCA_031841125.1. Lineage (NCBI taxonomy): Eukaryota > Metazoa > Arthropoda > Insecta > Hemiptera > Eriococcidae > Acanthococcus > Acanthococcus lagerstroemiae. The sequence continues at coordinate 31,451,385 of CM063108.1, read as the reverse complement.
TACTCTCGACGCTGCATCAAGTTTGCTTACAGGTTTGGCTAAAAAAGGTTGAAGACCTATGTAAAGAAGAGGATTTAAGAAACACATAGAAAAAGCCAAAGCTACATGTGGTTCCTTGGAAATTACAAGTTGTTTTCCTGTTAAGAGACTGAAAAAAGTTAAAAGAATAGCTGATGAAATGGCTGAAGATGAAACCCACTTGCTGAGTGCTGAAAAATCATTTGAGAGCGAGTCTTTCATTGTGTTTGATAGGATTAGAAGTAAAATGGACAAGCGAGCAAATATCTACCATTCCATTACACCTGACTTTAATTTTCTGTCCAGAAAGTCTTTAAGTGAGTATTCTGATTCCCTTCTTGAAAAATTTGCAGCTGATCTTGATGCGATATATGCCAAAGATTGATACATTAGAGCTTGTGAATAAAGTAGTTACTTTCAAGTATCACGCCAAAGAGTTGATAAGGACATCAATTAGGCCTCCCATTTGGGTGTCCTGAACGTTATTTCTAATTATGAATTAAAAGACGCCTATCTGAACATTTAAATTGTGTTGAGGTTATTTCTAACAGTACCTGTCAGTGTGGCGTCTTGTTAACGTTTGTTCAGCAAGTTAAAAATGATCAAGAACTATTTAAGATCAAGTATATCTGAAAACAGGTTGAAAAACTTAGCAATTCTGAATATAGAATACGACTCAGACTGATTAATAACAATATCATCGGCGATTTTGCCCTGGTAAAAGCAAGGAAAGTACAGTTTTGACTCATGATGGACTTTCTAATATTTAAGTTTATAAAGTGGCCACCCAGTTTATCCACCTAATTGTAGCAATTTGTAATGAAAAACCAATAGGTTTGATTACTGAATAACTTTTACTTGTTATTTACTAGTTGTTTCAGGTAAATAATGTCTCTTACACATAAAGCTTTACACCTATAACTCTGCACCTCAATTTTATAAAATTTTCTGGAAAGGACCCCCGACCCTTCACCGGGCATGCGCGGTGCGGTGCAATGTACTGGTAGTTGAAATGAGTTAATTTCTATTGCTCTATTAGCATTGTCCAGAGTACTGTTACTACTCGTAGGTAAAGAGTGTTACAACATTAATAAGTATACGCTCAGCAAACACGATTCAAAACCGTGGCAATTTGTTTTTCCACCCTAATACCTGCAGTCAAAGAGCGATTTTGCGTACAGCTTTTTGTATAGGGCAAAAAGTACCGTTTTCTTCACGATTGAAGACGGATCTGAAATGATGGTCTCGAAAATACAACCTGCAAAATAGTTTGTGTTCCAAACTGTGGCATTTTGTTTTCCTACAGCTTGGAAAAACAAATTCGCCTGGTTTGTGGAAAAATAAATTGCCACAGTTCAGGATCGTATTCGCTGAGCTTATATTTTTGCTGAACCCACTTTATCTACGAATGTAACAGTACTCTGGCCAAAGTTGATAAACATAGTGACCTTGTTCCAACCACCAGTACATTGCACCGCACCGCGCGTGCTCGGCTTATTTGAATGCAGTAATTAGGAAAAATATTGTTTATATCAAGTGAGGTGAGTCATTAGATACGAAAATAGCTATTTCAAAACTTGTAGCAAAAGAGCGTTTTTTAGTAGCAGTGTTACGTTGTGAAAGAAGCGTTTTTAACCAGGCGTTGCCGTATTAACGCAAAAAGCAATGATGTAACTGTGACGAGATACTTTTCACTTGGAGTATGACTGCAGAGTTACTTTTGACTTATAGTATTACTGAAAAGTTACTTTTCACTTATAGTATTACTGAAAGGTTACTTTTGACTTCTAGTATTACTGAAAAGTGACTCTTCACTTAAAGTATTACTGAAAAGTTACTCTTCACTTAAAGTATTACTGAAAAGTTACTTTTCACTTATAGTATTACTGAAAAGTTACTTTTCACTTATAGTATTACTGAAAAGTTGTTTCACTCACAGTATGAGTGAAAAAAACAAACGAACGATTTTTGTTCGTTTATTTGTCCACACGCTTCTGTTCTAACCTGCTTCTTTCTAATTATTCATCATTCAATTGTTTTAAGTGAAACTGTTATATTCAGAATTCCAATTCCAGGTAATTCTCTTCTAATTTCACCGTGAACATATTAGCGGTCTTTTGATACATTCGTTTTGAAAAATATAATGCAATTCAAGTATCGAAAGTGAGCTCATTTTTCATGCCTCGTACATATGTACGTTGCTCCACTGGCCTGCGGCTCGTTCCGCGCAAGATGTACTCGTCATAAAAAAGCTCACTTTTGATACTTGTGTTGTAATATACTATTTTACGTTCAGTTGATTGTAAAAGTCTATTCAAACTAATACAAATAATATACATACCTTGTGTGCAGAACACTGACAGTGAACATAATAACCACATACAAACTACACTTAGAAAATTCATTTTCGATTTTTTCGATTGAAAAGTAAGAAAATTCGTTCAGTGAACAAGCGAATACTAACTGCACTGTAACTGTACTGTCGGATTATGGTGGTCAGATTCGCCTCTTCATTCGTTATTGATTTAATAATAAGATTTCATTATCTTACAGTGAACACCTTCTATTTGAATTAAAAGTAAATGTAATTTATTGCAGTCATAGGTCATATAGCATAAAACAGATGTACATGTGTATACACGATGTTGTTATAATGGAACTCGTTATTTATTGTATCTAGATAAATATCTTAGTCACATTTCAGAAACTGCTACCTCGGTTGATAAGTTTAATAGACTTTTCTGCGAATAATTATGCGATTTCAATTTTTTTAATCTAAAGCACATCGATACGATTGCCACGAGCAATATTATCGGCGATAAAAACATTGATGCAGATAATTCGGAGAAAGAAAAAATTCTTCGAATAATGCGAATTTAAATTGTATTCAGTAGCCATCCAAACCCCTGTGAGTAGGTGTGCGTATTCCAAATTTGTACATTCTGGACTACATTTCGCGAGCCCCCGCCTCATTTTGTTTTTCAATAAATAACATCAAATGTCCTCGACAATGTCATAAAATTAGGACGCAGCAACTAAAAAAAGAAAATCATTGAAAGCATCATATGCTGAATATGTTATTTTTCATTTCATTTTTACACGTTATTTTGAGTAATTTCACGAATTTGGGAACAAAAAATAATTGAAATCAGTTTGATATTGTGTGAGGTTTTAATAAATTGGAATACGAAAATTCAGCTTAATTTGAAAAACATTATAGTCATCCTAAAATAATAATTGAAGAGTTACAACAAAATTTTGGGGAAGGAAAAAAACTCCATTAGATATCATGAGTCTTGTAGCAACTTTACTAATGTACGAAAATTGAGCGTGACTGGAAATTTGTGGTCACCTTGAAACAATATTTCCAGACTGACGAACGTTATAAAATCTGGACATTTGTAAATGTTGCCAAAATTCCCGATGCGCAGTCAGTTACCCTCTAGTTACCCGCGGAAAATGTACCCATTTGCAACCCTCGGTTACCCTCAGATTGCCTTCAGATCACCCGGAAACCCATTAGTTACTCTCGGTTCGCTTTTAGTTACCCTCGGTTCCCCTTTAGTTACCCGGGTAACTGGCGGATTTTGCGCATCCCGATACGCAATCAGTTACCCTCTAAGTTACCCACAGAAAAGTTACCCATTTGTAACCCTTGGTGACCCTCAGATTACCCAGAAACTCGTCAGTTACCCATGGTTCCCCTTTAGTTACCCGGGTAATTGGCGGGATTTTGCGCATCGGGTTGAAAACTGTAATTCATTTGATACCACGAGTTTACTGAAATGTAGTTAGATTACTTGAAATTTGGGCCACCTTCAAACAAAAATCCCAGAGTTATGACAAAAATTTTGAAAAAATCTCAAAATTTGCAAAAATTGAACACAAGTTGAGACTTACCCTGATTCGTTACTCTAAACTACTTCTCATGCGAAAATTTGGCAAAATTTAAGAAAAATAGTATTCGCCTTCTGAAAAAATCATACTACATAAGTTATGGTAAGCATTCTGGAAAGAAAGGGGAAAAAATGGAAGATGAAAATTTCACAAATTTGAATATTCATACGAGGAGATTCCAACCAAATTGAATATCAAAATGTAACTCGATTCGAGGAAATTTATAGAAATACTGGAGAAATGATCCAGGAATTGTGACAAGAATTTTCAAAATCCTAGGATGCTTTAAATTCGACAAAATCAAAAACTAAGCATAATATTATTATCTACATCATTAGTCCTGATATGGGAAAAAAATTCAGCTAGATTCATGGATACTTTTTTGGACTTCAAAACATTTACAATATAAATAGAATACCATACATTTTTAGATCATTAAATTCTGTTTTGTCATTGTGTACATAGAACAAAAAATAATATTAGTTAGTGAAGCTGACTAGCATTAGATTTTTCTAGTGATTTCATCCATTAATGTAGCATTATTGTAGTGAGCCATTTCAGGACAATATTATTCTTTTATAGTGAAGCTTACAAGTTTGATTCTCCTAATAGTTCCATTGATATGAACCTTTTTCTTCTTCAAATTTTCAAATTCCCCCGCCCATCCATTTTCAAAATTTATAATTGACCCCCTCCTGTTTTTGGAAATTTTACTGTGGTGTCTCTAGTTCTATGCCTCACATTTAAAAATGATCTTTCTCACTTTCCGAATTCCGATATGAAATCTCATTTTTAAACATGAAAATAAACCATCTTATTTTGTTCTTCGTCCAATTATAAGTTCCCGCATTTTTCAAATTTTGAAAATGATCCCGTACTTTGCTATGTATGGAATGGTTTCGTTTTTTTTTTTTTTTTTTTTTTGGAAATTCAAAATGAAATTCTCTCCTCTTTCATTTTGTTGTTTATAGAATAACGATCAATCTCATTTTTAAATTTCAAAATGAATATTTTCATTCTGTAAATATGTATTAAAAGTAATGTCCCGCTTTTGAACATTTTTTTAAATGACCCGCTTTGCTATTTACCAAGGTATTGCCTCGTTTTCAACTCCCCTCCCACCACGTGTTGGGTATCAAAGTGAAACCTCTCATTTTCAAATATTTAGATCAACTTATCTTTAACTATTGAAATTATAAAAAATGTCTTCTTCATTTTCCAAATTCATTTTGCTATTTGCAGAACGGTCCTCCTCGTTTTGCCAATTTCAGAATGAATCCGTTTATTTTGTTATTCGCCAAAATTAACCTCTCCCGTCCTTCACATATTAAAATGAAACCTGTCATTTTCTGTGAACTCCCTTATTAAATACTATCAGATTCCAAGAGAGACCCTCATTTTTCAATTTTTAAAATTCTGTTTCATTTCGAAAATCTGAAAATTAACCTTTACAATTTGCGAATTTCAAATAGAGCTTCTTTATTTTGCAATTTTGATGCAAGACTTCTAACTTCTTACATTTCAGGATTGATCTAGTTAAATTGTTTCAAAATACGCTGAACCTGATAAAGTTGAATTTTCTTAGTGGCCTTATCGATTATAAAATTATCGAAATGAGCTATCTAAGGATAATAATGTGACCTGGAATCATGAAATCTGCCTCTCGTGCGAAAACAGGTTTTCGAGATAAACTAGTGTAAAGATGGAATGGTAGTAGTGGTACGCACAGATGTATGTACATAGCGTGTACATCAGCGGTAGTGCGTTTACGCGTTGCTATGGCAACTGCGTTTTGAATTCTTGTTCTCCGCCATCCCTGTAGGCCCACTTCACACGACGCCATGTGAACTGATGTTTTCAAAGTTTTGACGTAATTTTTAAATGCAATTTGTGGGGAAAATATAATGAAGATAGGAAGCTATGATTTGTTTCATTCGAAAGAGCATGATATTTTCTATAATAATTGTCAAGAAAGTGAAAAGTGACCTTTTCACACCACAGGCAGGTTTTATGGTTCCAGGTCACTATTATTCTAGTGAAGCTCATTACAGTCAGATTTTCCTAGTAGTTCACCTGTATAATTTTTTTGAATATTAATATAAACTTCCTCCTTATTCAAATTCTGGAATATTGACTCTCCACAATCTTCAAATTTTGAGTTCGACCACCACCCCTCTTTTTCTGGAAATCTGGGAGTGATTTCACATATTTTGCGCCTGATATATAAAAATGAACCTCCTTGATTTCCACATTTTTAAATGAACTCTCCCTTTTTAAACTTATTTAAAACGTTTAAAGAAATGAAATAAATGAAACAAACGAAATAAGTGAAATAAGTTAAACCATGGAAACAAATAATGAAATGAATGAGGAAAGAAAGTTTTCAGTTTTCCAATTCGGCCGACCAGCTATTGGAATTAAAAATTTCCGCTTCTTTCTGCCACTTCCTTCCCAAAATGGTCGTCTGGATTCGCGCCTGTAGAAGATTCATACATTTTTGTGTCAGACAGTAGCTACTCATTATATATTTTAAGTACATATTTGAATGGTGACTCGATCCTGAGGATGACACGCTGTAGTAATTAAACTTGTTGTAGGCCTACGCATATCGACAGTTGTAGCTGGGACGTACCGAAGAGTTTTCCCGGGGGAGAGGGGGTAAAAATTGTGAAAGTCCCAACTGTGACTCTACTCAGAATTCCCAGTTATCAAAATAAGCAAAAGGAAAGTACAAAAACAAAAAAACTTTTGACCTGTTGGATTTTCCCAATTAACTCAACTCAATATTCCAATGTATCAAAAAGTAAAAGAAGAAAAAATCTTTTGACTTGTTTGGTTTTCCCAACTTTTCAACTCAATTCCCAAGTTAGTATCAAGACAAAAAAAATAATAATAAAAACCTTTTAGACTTGTTGGATTTTTCCAGTTCGCCTGACTGAAGTGGTATAAATTTTCCTAACTGCTGATTAAAAAATTCCTACAGCGGGGAGTTGCCCCCTCCTCCTATAGGTGCGTCCCTGACTAGTAGGCTCGCATATATCGGCAGATATCCGAAATTTATCACGCTCGGCACGAGGTACAAGAAAATCAGGCAGTTGCCTGGTGCGGCACACACGCGGAGCGGCAGTTAGGCGATATCGACAACCATAAAAACAAGACGGACACATATCCATAAACAAACATAATATGAAGACCTTTCTGGCAGAAAGATCTCCGCCTAGCGAAGCTCGTTCTCGCCGAAATTTCGATTTTCGGATTCTCCAGTCGCCTATCCTACTAAATCATTAAGTACTTTTAACAGGAACTCTTTCTATTTTTCGTGTCCAATGTTTGTTACTCGGTTGTCGGTCTTCGGGTACCGTACTTACGAATACGCATCAATCATCAAGTTAATAAATATATAAAGAATATTGAAATATTTCGTTAGTTGTGGTATAATATATATTAAGACATTGACAAAACTGAACGAAACTGGAGAGACTTGAGGAGAAATTACGTTGAATACAGATGGTTGATAGGAAAGTTCGCGCTGCTGTTCCTCACTGATGCAAAAACGAGCTCCGAGGAAATTTTTTCTTTTCATTTTTTCAAGTCAGTATCATGATTTAATCGTCAGCGAAGGAAAGGAATTTAAGAGATCACAGTATGCTGGATCTTCTTCACAGTGACCAATTTTTATAATAACTTACTCGATTATTAATTATTTTGTTTCAAAAGTTTGAACGCAAACTTGCCGAGAAAAACTTGATGTGCGGAGCTCCTTCTGCCAGAAAGGTCCTCAAATTGTATCACTTGCACACTAGAGCTGATAACAGTGGGTTCCGAAAAAATCATCTCAGGAGGTAGACGTTCATCTCCGCCTCCAAGTTAACTACCAACACAAAAACACACTAGCATATTCAACGCAACAAAACCTGTGCTTTTGGTTGCGTTCTGGAAGCGTTTCAAGTCAGGCTTGGCTCGGCTTGGCTACACACGATCGTCGAAGTTGACAGTGAAACGTGATTATGTTCTACTATAGTCAACGTCTTATGTTTGAATTTTTAATACTCCTTTTTTTTTCTTTCTTTTTTTTTCTTTTTTTTCTTTTTCTTTTTTTTTGCCCAGAAATTGCGTACTCGAGGTCTTATTGAAAACCCGTTTTCGCGACTTACTCTTAATGAACGATTTTTAAAAACTGAGCAAGAGAGAGGTGGTTCGAGTTTTACTAGACATTGCCACGTATTGCAATATGGAAACATTTTGTGGTTAACCGGTTGTGAAGATGGTGGAAAACTGTTTTATTGGCCATGTCCAAACCCTCCCCCCTCCCCCTGTAAGAATGTTTCATTCAGAAGTTGGGAAAATTTACAATTTGAATCAGGTGGAGTTGGAAAAATCCAACAAGTCAAAAAAACATTTTTTTGCTTTGATTCTTAGGAATTGAGTTTTGAAGTTGGAAAAATCTAACAAGTCAAAGGTTTTTTTTTGCTGTGATGTTTGGGAACTTTGAGTTGAGTCATTTGGAAAACTCCAACCAGTCAAAAGTTTTTTTTTTCTTTGATACTTGGTAATTTTGAGTTGAGTCAGTTGGGACTTTCACAGTTACTCCCCCCTCCCCAAGGAAAAATTCTTCGTTGGTACGTCCCTGTGTCTATTATTCGTCACAGAAAAGAATAAATGTATATGGAATGACCCTATGCAGGGATACGACAATTTGAATAATTTCATCAGTGCTATTTTGTAGTAGCATATTTCATACTTTTATTCTGATGTTCACTTCACCTCTACGCTTATCGCTTACCTCCTGGGAAAAATCATCGCACGCCACTGGTAACGGAGTGGTAGAGCAACTTATTTCAAAGTGGTATACAAAGACTGAACTCCCTAACTGTCTTTGTTACTAATCTACAGCAATTTAATGGAAACATGTTGGGTATACCAATCCCTGTCAATTTATTTTTTGAAGGGTACGAAAAATTCGGAAAAACGTTTATATTGATACAATTTTTCTTGTCAATAAATTACACCTGTTGGTCTTTTCTAAATTATTGTACCTTCGAATCAATGCACATTTGCTATCGGGCACGCCATTTTTGAAACGGTTTTTCGAATTCAGCGGGCGAGAGAGTTGCCGAAAAAATATGTCGATGTTACGCAGGACTTGGTCGTTGGTTTCGAAGCGCTGATCGCGCATGTTTGCTTTTCAGACCAGGGAAACGCTAGCAGTCGCAGGGTGCGTGATCAGGGCTATAGGGTGTATGCGTATTATCTGGACACGCTGCAACTTCTGTCTGTTCTCTAGTCTGAAAGCAAACTTGCACAGTCAGCGTTTTGAAACTAACGGCAAAGTCATGCGTAACATCGACATCTTCTTCAGAATACTCCTGCCCGCTGAATTCGAGAAAACGCTTCAAAAATGGCTTGCCCGATGATGGATGTATATTGATTCGAAGGGACAATATTTTGAAAAAGATCAAAAGGTGTAACTGACAAAAGAAATTGTAACCATAAACGTTATTCTTCAAAAAAAGTGACTGGGGTACACTTAACATGTTTCTTTCAAATTGCTGTAAGTTGGTAACAAAGACAGTTAGCGAGTTGAACCGTTGTATAACCACCTTGGAACGAGTTGCTCTACCATTTCCATTACTCACCTGCTCAACTGGTTGCATAACCACGCCATACAAATTTTAGTCGAAGTACGTTTCTGGCAACCTGTGTTCATAAGCTGCTCACTCTACAGTCGAGACATTCATGAAGTCTGCCCCTTAGAGATATTCTGATACCTTGTCTTGCCGTATAACGGTTTTTGAAACCATAGACCCTCCCCTCCCGTCCTCGATGTTGCTGCCCTGTAGGTACAGTACACAAGGTACGCGTATATTAAGCACTAGGATGGTTACAGTTCAGACATTTTCTGTTGCGATTCTCATCATAAATAATGATAATCGCAATCCATCTTTCTACTTGAAGAGAGGAGGGAAAGTGAACAGACTTGCAAATCACACATCTGTTCACCAATGGGAGTTTGATGGGCTGAATTCATCCAGTTTCACTGATAGTAGAACGTATTCGTAAATGTTAATGATGCAACTTCAGGACTGGTTACCCTACTCACAATCATTTTAGCAATGCTAGGGGCGAGCGAATGGAATTAATTTCAAAGTGTCGAAGTGTTCTTCTGTTTCTTCTGTCCCATTTGTAATAGCCAGATAGCGTTCGCGTTTGTGATTCAGTTTACATACAGTATGTCGTCTAGACCTCTGGGTGTGTAGAGATAACGAACAGAATAACGGAAAGCTGCACGCTGGTCGAAGTTTCCGAAAGTTCCCAAACATTCAGAAAACTGTCGACTGCGCGCGTGCTTGGCGCTCGTGTATATGTATCGCTTCACCTCGGAAAAATAATAATTCATCCGGGAAAATGCGATTATCTGCAAATCCGCTGAAGCATTATTCTTCGTACAGAATATATATGTACTAACGCATAAATACGTGGGAATTCGTAAATAGATACAAATCCTTGCCGTTCGTCGAGTTGTGCACTCGCAGCGACGGAATTAATATTCATTTTTATTTCGTTTTGTTTTCGACTGAATCGGGTATTTTCGATTTTGTCTCGACAGGTCGAGCGCCGATAAATCTACGTACAGTATAATATTTATACGCGAAATCCATTTCGAAGTGCACACGACTATATACGGTACCTACATTCATTGTGTATTATCGTCGGCGAGGGTTAATTCTTAATTGGTTTATACGTATACGATAACAAAAGGTATGGATGTATAATGCAGAGAGCTAATATCGTCGGGAAGTTCGGTCGAGCAAATTAGCAGCGAACAGGTCCGGAGCACGCGGTACGCTTGCCGAAGTCTTAAAACGTTTCGTAAATTCATATATTTGTGGGCGAGTAGTTCGGAGTTTCCGAGTTGACGATGAGGCAGACTATGTCTCGCGTCTGTTCTGCACTTTTCAAACTACTTACCGCCAGAGACTTCCATAATCATTGAAAGTTCTTGCCCGCTATGCCCGCGTGTCCTCTGTCGCTGTCTACTTGCCTTCTTTTCTTCGCATTCTTCTGGAAAGTTCGACTTTCGCAGTTGTATACACTTAATTTTGTTGCGTTTGCATCTTGAGCTTATCCTTCCCATCGGGACTTCCGGTGACGAATGAATGGTGAGTGTCGAGTCGTTGCCTCTTACTCGACTGACTCGAAACTGGAGCGCTCGCGAGTTTCGAGTTCGCGGGAAAGGTCGGCGTCGAACGCGGTGGCGTTTCCGCGATATTTAGCCAAAAAGGTTGAATATTCTCCGGACCCGAGCCGAGAGCGAGCCTCTACTTAGTACTATTGATTGTTCGTGGTTTGTCATCCGGTACCCTGTACCGGGGACGGGGGGTAGAAACGACCCAATCGCGAGGTTTTTTAAGGAAAAACGTGGCCGTCGATGCCGCGCCGTTTCACAGTTCCATTCTGAGAGCGGTTAGCCGAATGGTCGGAAATGTTTTAAGTCGTTAATGACCGATTCCTGATGTATGAAGTCAGGGTCTGGTCAAGAGTTCCCAGACTTCGTTAGTCCGTGACGAAGAAAACGTCCGCGTTCGCTTTTATGAACAATGGAGGAGTCAGAGGGTCAGGAAGAAACAATCAACGCGCAATCCGAAGCGAAGTCTCCGCTCGCTGATGTAGCTTGATTCGGTGAAGTTCGCCAATTTTATTCATGAACTTAGCTGTGTTTATATCATTCAATTTCAAAGAACTTTGGCGACAATTTTATCCGAAGTTGGTCAAAATTTTTGCCAGAAGTAGCTCGACCGCGTTTTAGTGGCTGCCATCTGTGATGGATCCAGGAAGCAGTTTCGGGAGGGAAGGTAAAATGTGTGGGATTTTAATGTTTTTATTACATCTCGTTCTTAAAGACTTGGGATCATTTCACTGTCCTCATGATAATAACTGAGTGTGTGTAAATGCCGAGAGTCGTGAATAATTTGTGTTATCTGGAATGCTGATCTGTTTCGTATTACCCCATTTTACCGAATGTAAGTCACACTTTTGAACAGATTTCGAGGACTTCAAAAATGAGGTGCGACTTACATTCGAATGCGACTTAGATTCGAGTAGAAATCAGAGGAAATGAAGAAAAGAGAGCAAAATAACAGCCGCTCACAATCCTGATTCTTATTGTGGCAGTTCGTGCCCAGTGCAGTACGAAATTTAAGAGGATAGTGAGGAGGCTGGTATGTCTTCAGATGAAGAGACCGCTTCCGAAGCCGAAACCAAAGTTGAAGATTTGTAAATATTGGTAGAAATTGCGTACGGTATTTTGTATTTTCTGGAAATAAATGAGGAGTGGTATTTCAAGACGCAATACAGGGTGGTCCAAAAGTCGCTTCACCCAGTACGTATGGTACTTTATGCGAATACAAATTGCGCTCCCCACTAAAACTGCTTCAGAGAAATTCATTCAGCAACCTAATTATTGGTTTCATGTTAGAAACTGTTGACCACCAAATGACGAACTTCTTAAACATCTTAAACTTGATCAGAAATGTTTTTTATCATAATACATGTGACCTGGAATCATGAAATGTGCCTCTTGTGCAAAAACAGGTTTTCGAGATAAACGAGTGTACAGATGGGATGGTGGTAGTGGTGCACACAGATGTATATAGCGTGTACATCTGTAGTGATGCGTTTACGCGTGCTATGACAACCGCGTCTCGAATTCTTGTTCTCTGTTATTCCTGTAGACCCGTTTCATCCGACGTCATGTAAATTGAGGTTTTTAAATTTTTGACGTAATTTTCAAATGCAATTTGTGGGGAAAATGATGAAGATAGGAAGCTGCGATTTGTTTCACTCGAAAGAGCGTGATTTTTTCTATAAGAATTGTGAAAATTAGACACCAGAGGCACATTTCATGATTATGAGTTACATGTGCAAAATGAATCGAAAATTGATCACGGATCAAGGCGTTTTCCTTCTTGAAAAGTGGTGGTTTCATCATAAAAATTCGGAATTGATGTTTAATGGTTTGTAACAAAAATTTCCTGATGTTCCACAATCAAGTCGACAAGCAGTTTTCAATTTGTGTAATCGGTTTCGCAGTACCGGAAGTGTTTGTGACTTACCACGGAGCATTTGAACCCCCAAAAAATAGAGATTTTGTCGCTCAGAGTATTGTCACAAGTCCGCGTGTGTCAACACGAAAGAGAGCTCTTTGCCTAGAGATAAGTCGAAGCAGTGTCAAAAGAATTTTAAACAATTTGAAATTTCCATGGTGTTTACAGGTGCTGAAGAGTCCTTCAAGTCCTGAATTTTGAAAGTAGGTCTTGAAAGTCCTAAATAGTGTTGGAACTAAAAAAAAAAAATGAAAAGTTTTATTTTTGTTAATACATACTCGTATATGTGTACGTCCAAGCATAGAGGGACCATGTTGTCGATTTTAGTTTTCAAGATATAGCCATTTTTCGAGCGTGGGGTCAAAATAACCGAAAATGAGATTTTGAGTGTTTCTGACAGAGGCAACCCTGCGATATCTCCCCCCGCTTACCCCACCTCTGTACCTATCACCGTTCATCTATAATATCGATTAAAATAAAAAGTGAGAAAGGAACTATGTTGTCGGTTGAAAATATTTTCCACTTTTTTCGGCCTAAAAATCATCCGAAAAATTTGGTGAATCGAACATTGTACCGGGAAAATTCTTGAAATATCATTTGTGAAAAAAAATGTTATACTAAGAATAGTTTTTTTTTTTTTTTTTTTATTAATATAATACTTCTTTTTTGTTTCACTTACAGAATAATCAACGTTTAATTTTTTTACTTTTTAGGAATAATAAAATCTGTTTCATACATGCCTATCATTATTTTTTTGTGTGAAGTAGTGCCGAAAAACAATTCGAAATTGAATATTTTTGAAAAGGGACCATCTTGTCGGTAATGGATTTCTCCAGCTGAAGCGAGTGGAATTTTTCAATAATACACCGAAGGAATTCCATTTAGTCATTTTAAAACGAAAAAGTGACCAGTTCACTTTTTCACTGTTTCATGCTTTTTTTTTTTCTTTTTTTCTTTGCTCTAAACTTTAAGCGTTTTTTTCCTGAAAAGCACCTTTTTTGGAATTTCATTTTCAAAGTTCTCCGGAAAAGTGAATTCTCCAGCTACTGACCTCTACTATGGCTCATTTTGTAGAGAATTTAATGTAGTTTCTGGAACTGGTCCTAACTCCATACCAACAACATGGTCCCTTTATGCTTGAACGTACACATATTTTTAAAACCACACCCCTCAAAAGTCAACGTTCGTCGTAAAAGATTAGAATTTTCAATAATAATGATTTACAGATAGTAATTTGTTTCCTAATCTAAAATAAATTTTTTGCTTTTCCTACAATTGGTCATTAAAAAGTGTTACGCAGGATCTATATTCACAAGGAGGGGAGAAGTGGGGGAGCAAAAAGGAGGGTGGGTAAAGGAGATAAAACAGTTGGAAACAAAAAAAAACAAGATTTGCACACTCGGGAAAAAATGGAAAATACGCCGGCTACAGCCCTGCAAAGGGTCCTGAAAAAGTATTTCATTTTTACTTTTCAATTTCTGTAGACACCCTGGTTTCGAGTGTACGGTCTAAAATTGCTGCATACGTTGAGTAAGGCCTGCTGATGGTGCAGCTCGACGAGAGTTCTGTGAAGAGATGCTGATCAGGTATGAAGCTGATCCCGAGTTCCTGTCATGGATTGTGTGGTCCGACGAAGCCTTTTTCAAACTGAATGGCATGCTGAACAGATTTAATTGCGTTTACTGGAGTGATGAAAATCCGCACGACATCATGACTAAAGAACTGAACATGTCAGGAGTGACCGGCAAGCGATTTTTGGACCACCCCGTATTTACAAAATCAGCGAAACTGGAGTAACAGTCGATTCATAAGTAAAATTTCGCGGAGAATCGATTGCCGGTCTCTCCATATTTCACGTAGGGCTCTCCGGATATAGCAAAACTCGTTCCCAAATAGAATAATTGCATCAAAACGCAACGTATCCAGTTTCGCTGATTTTGGAGATATTACGTTTTAAAATACCTCTCCTCAAATGTGCATTTCAATACCCTGCGTGCTGCGATCTAGAATCGAAAAAAAAAGAAGAAGAAATTAAAATTTTTCGTCTTCAAATCTAGGGTGCGACTTACATTTAAGTGCGACTTGAATTCGGTAAAATACGACATATCTTCGAATGAGGACGTATTTAGTATTATATTTTTGCATCCATCCATGAGATTGATGAGTTTCAAGATTTTCGAAAATGAGTTCAGTGACTCAGAGAACCTGACACGTAATATCGATCTTGAACCTGTTACAGTTTTCCTCATTTAAACTATCTTTAAGTACCTCAATTTTATTGGTAATCAGCCTCTGTTAAGTGCCAGTAGATGAAAAAGAATGTCACAAAAGAATTCTTCGTCTCTGAAAAACCAAAAGACGAAACTCATCTAATATCTTCCAATTATCTTCATATCTCCGCCCAAATCTCTTTCACTCACTAGATATCTCAATGCTCACAAATTGAGAATCAATATCTAAGATAAATTCCGCGATGCTGATGTCCAAAAAGCGATTTTGTAAAATTTATATGTCGAGGATGTTGGGTTGTTTAAACTTAGTGCGAATTACGTCAGTATTGAAGGCAAACGGCCTTGCTTTACTTTCGATCTATTATGGAAAACGCTAACTGAGTGATATTAAAATTGAAGGAAAAAAAACAACAACTGGAGAAAATAAATGATACTCCCTCTGTCCCATAATATGGTATACATTTGATTTTTTTTCTTGTCCCAAAATATGGTATACATTTCGCGTTGTTTGAATAAGCATTGTCCGGAAAGAGGTAAACATGTCAGGAAAACTGGTATAAAGCTACGAATCACGACAGACACGTGTTGGTATACGCATTTATTACAGATAAAACAAAAAGAAATGAAGGACGCAAGTACAAAGGGTTAAAATCAAACGAAATACTCGAAATTTGTACTCTACGTACAAGTTCTCTGAAATTTGAATGCGGGAATTTTTTTCGCGTCTTCTACGTGATTCTTCAGTCCTCACTCAGCACACAGCACACCATAGTTTTCAAACCCTTACTTCTGTTTCAGCCCAGCGGGTGGTCCCTTTCGTTTTCCTCGAAAATACGATTTCTCGAACCCCTCCCCACACGCCATTTCTGATCCCTGATACTTCATTCTTGGTTGTTGGTGTATTTTGTATGGTAGATAGTAATGACCCCATTGCCTTTTTCTTGCTACCTGGTGCAGCCTTACTTCTTCGATGTTTCCGAAATGAATACCATATTATGGGACAGAGGGAGTATTGAACTATTTTACAAAACGTTGTCAGGTTATAAATGTATAAATTACACCCTCTTCCCTTTTCCCCTTATCTTATTTCCCCTTTCCCCTTCCTCTTTTCCCGTTTCCCAATTTCCCAAATTCTTTTTCCACTTTCCTCTTTTCCCGGTTCCCCCTTTCCCCTTCCCACATCCCCCCGTTTCTCCCTTTCTCTTTTCCCTTTTCCCCTTTCCCCTCTTTCCCATTTCCAATTTCCCAATTGCCATTTCTCCGCCTTCCCCTTTCTCCTTTTTCTCTTTTCCCGTTTTCTCATTTTCTAAATTTTCCCCTATTCACTTTTCCCTTTCCATATTTTTTTTTCTATTCCCTACCGGTTTCCCTGTTCCCTGTTCTCATTTTCCCTTTCCCCTTCCTTTTCCCCCTTTCTCTTTTCGTTTTTCCCCGCGTCCATTTTCCCCATATTCACTTTTTCCCTTTTCCCCTTTTCCTTTCTTAGTACTCACTCCTTGTTCACTTATATTGAAGAGACCGGTACGAACGAGTTTTGTCGCGCTACTGTTGCATTGGGCGTGTCTAAAGATACCAAAAATTATCCCCACTCTAGTTTTGCCGCACAATGTGCGTTCATTCAACTTCAGTTAAAAAAGTCTCATTCATATATGAGACTGTCCCTGGTAAGAGAGCCAAGAAAGCAAACACTGGAAACGTATATTATGTACATATGTTTGTAGATCGCTTCTACCTGACACAAAATCTTGGGCATTTTGAATGTGAGTCTAATCGAAATTGTTTTGGTTATGTTTGTTACAGGAAGTCCGATAATTTATCCGGCCAACAAAACGATAACGGCGGTCGTTAACCAAAGGGTGACTTTCTCGTTGGAGTTCTGCGCTAATCCGCCGGTTACCAAAGCCTTTTGGATTAGAGAATTGAAATCGTTACCACCGGGCGCCGCTTCCGACGGACTGATAGCCCACAACGTAACGGTGAGTGAACCAAATATCTTTACTTGTTTCGTAGACTTCAGTACCGGAACACATTGGACTAGAGAATGACCAAAACTATGCGCGAAATTCATATTAGATGATTCAAAGGGCAAATTTAATTGAGACAGACGTTTCCTCGGTGACTTTTAACTCGTTTCTTGGGTACACACCTACATACTGCTTTCAAGTCCGTTACAATGTCACCAAACTCGTCTTTCTCCTATCGAGCGATGTTGGGAGATTATTATTGATATCACTGATAAACTTTTTCTCTGAGTTTCTGAAGTCAGATCCGAATTCAGCGTAACAATACACGCGAAATTTCAAACTTTGTATGCCCCCTTGCTGGTGGATGGAGACAGAACGAGAAATATCTGATAGCTATGGTAAAATTCTGGATCCGTTGGTAGTTGAGAACACCAGAAAACATGAGAACAGAAAGACGCATTCTATTCAAATCTATTCTTATTTTTAAAATGACACTTGTCTTCAGAGGATGCAATTCATCATCCTACAAATTAACCAACGAGCAGACCTGGAATTCGAACTATTTTCTTGCCTTAACCTAGTAATCTGTGAAGAGTATGCGTACAGAGGGCGTGGGAGAAGTACATTCGATTTTTCCAAGAGGAAATCCTATGAGGGGCGATTTAAAATCCATAGGAATTTAATAGTTATCTCATCCCTACCTCCACACGCGCTGATTGTGTGGATAATTTCTACAAGTTGATAATAGAGTGAAGAGATCAGCAATATTTGAAAGTTATAAACATTTCGTGGTAATTACTTTCATATTGATGTTTTTTTTTTTTTTAATTTTACTTACTGGATAGGCTCTACATCGGTGGTAATTTTCGATGCGTTTTAAACTATTAATTATGTACGATTCAACTTTTCCCCCTCCGGAAAGAGGAGGGGATGTGGTGAGGGCAAACATATTTATAGTTTTAAACGATTTCGACTGACCATTTCCTCTTACGATTGTCAAGGGGGCTCCGTGATTTGATTTCCACACCACTGGCGCTGTCCTTTTGCTTGTTCTTGCAGGCCTCGCTCTCTATTTGCTCGATTGATGAGCTCTCTGTCTTTCTCGGATCCTGATATTTAGAGCTGCGAGAGGAAGGGAGATACCTAATACGGAGAAAATACATAGAAAAACGAGATAGCTGGCCGAATGACTGATAACCTCAGTTTCGGATCCTAGCTGGTGGCAGGTTATCTGGCTTTCTGTTGATCTGCCTTTCTGTCTATTTACCTCGGATCTTGGAGCTTTTTGGGTGGTGATGGGTGAGGAAGGGAGGGGGAGAGAGAGAGAGAGAGAGAGAGAGAGTGTGTGTGTGTAAAATTCCGGTTATCAAACTTGTTTTCAGAAAAAAATTTTTAAGCTAGCACACAAGAGAATTAATGATTCTCTTTATGTAAGAAAAAATACAGTTTTATTTTAAAACATCTTGCAAGCAGAATTTTTCTGAAAAAAGTGGCCCAATCAAAAAAAATTAGAAAAATACCCCTTCAGAAAATATTTTGGAAAAAAATCGTCTAGGGATACTCTGAGGTTCCAAAATTGAGCTACTGGGAATCCACTGATGAAATAATGTACTTTACTCTTGATGTTGACGAAGTAACTATTACGTGAAACAAAGATTTTATCACGTTGCTTAACTTATTTTCTGGGAATTTCAGCTTAAACCTCTACCTAGAAGGCTCCGCAGAGGGCTGCAACCTTGAATATTGACTGTTGAATACGAATAATGTGCTCAGGTTGTGGGTTCCCAGGAAACCCTCTACGTGAGGGGTACAACAACCCCGAAGAATGAACTCAGTGATTCAAGAAATCGCATGTTTGATATTTTTCGTACTCATTCGTACCACTTTAAAGAATTCAAATCGCACATTTTCGAAGCCCTCTCATTAGATGTTACAGGTACACTAGCCTTAAAAATTGATTCAGCTACTCAAAAAAAACATGTAATCGTAATCGATATATTGGAAGCTACTAACTCAAATTTTCATACGTAACCACCAGTGGATTCTTTAACGGTGGATAGTGCAGTAAAAATAATAAAGTTGACAAAAAAAAATAGAATTAGTTTATAGCTAATTTGAAACCATAGAAATCGGTGATCACATATCACGTGACATTTGATGAACACTGATTGAAGAATATTATTTTATCAATAGATCCTGACCAGGCCTGTTTTGAAGCCCTTGTGCCCCCTCGTCCCTACAGGACATTTTTTTCTCAGAAAATTATCGTGTTAAAAGAAGAACGTTAAAATAAATTTAAAAAAAATTTTTTTTTAGGTCGAATCATTTCTTTTGAAAACTTTCCTTGTAAAATGTTTTGAAGGAAAATTGCAGTTTTTCTTGAAGAGATTCTATGTGAAGCTTCAACCCCCTTGCGCACTTGCTTAAAAATTTCCTCGTTCAATGCCTTTTTTGTGGGAGCAAAAATCAAGAAAAAGGTAGAATAAGTGTCATCCTCCTGTCTGTCAAGTTGTCTTCCTTCTTCTGTTTATCTGCCTGGGATTTGACGTGGTTCCAATTAGGGTTCAAAACTTGTGGTGGCCGGGCTCAGCTGAGTAATGGTAGAGAGAATAAAGCTTATTCTTTCTTGAGCTGAATCCATATTAAACATTTGAAAAACAAAACAAAAAACAAAAAAAAACTGAGCCCTTTAGCACAGAAAAATGTGTTCAATGCCCGACGAATATCAACTATTAGAGTGTGTTTTGCAAAGGAAACATTCAGTCGTGACACTGCTCTGTGGTGAGGAAAATGGCTCAGCATTCAACTGATTCTTCTTCTTCAGATGCCAGACGCTGGCGGTGACGGTTTCTGACGTGCGACTCTCCTGGGCAGGTTGGTCGGGGTAATTTGACGTTGCCTTTTTACAGTTTTGTTGCATTGGAGTTTTGCTTCCCTGTGCGGAAGAGTGTGCAGCCGAAGTTCTCTTACTAGCCTCGTGTTTCACAACGTTGAATAAGCTGTCCACGACGTGCACACACACAGTACCAATCTTTCTGATCCGGTGGTAACACGCCCCTGATTAGTCAATAGTAACTGGTCCCTTGTTGATACACTGCATAATTTAGGTCAAATCTCAATTTTTTATTTGTCTTCTTTCCGAGCCTGTCCTGATGTTACCCGGTCCAGCCCCGGGGGCATTTGTATTCGTCGACTTCATAATAAGGCTTATACTCTCCAATATCCATGCCCAATACCGGAGAGTAGGAAAGGTGACGCGACTTCGAGACCGTTTGAAATCTGTATACGTATCGTATATGTCGCTCTCCTTTTCCCCGTTAATTCTGTCTGAAAGACACGACTGGGCGGAGTGAAAAATTTTTCGAGAAATTTATTCAAATCGCCGAGCGACACTCGACCCTTCTGGCCTCACCTCTTCATCGTTTTCGAAATTGTACGTACATTTAGTACACAGTGTAGAATGGAATGTACCAGAGCAACGAACAAATTCTTGTCGGCGAGCACACTACACAATACTATACCGTATATATATATAGTTTGGGATACAGTAAAAGTTTTAAAATAAATTTCAACCAAATTGTCTCGAAGTTTGCGACTAGAAGTTTTACTGCACGCTTTTCCCCCTTTCAGGGGGTACGCTGCAAAGAATACCGTGTTAGTCTCTCTTCATCTGTTTATTTTTTTCGCGCAAAAGACGAGCAAACAACATAAAGAGGTGTAGGAGGAATGCGAAAAAGGTTTTTTTTTCGTGCTTCCACAAACACAAACTTGTGCATTTACAGAGTGTTTCACATATTGCCCCCTCTTTTTTTTTATTGCGAAGTCGAATCTTTACGCGGAAAATGGATCTTCAAGTGGAGAAATTTCGTTTCTCTTCCGGTAAAAAAAATTTTCTCTTTCCCATGGGAGGGAGGCGCTTGAACGTACCACCAGCTTTGTAATTTTGAACAAAAAAACCTACAAATAAGGTTTTTTGAGTTGCTGATTCTAAATATTGTATCAGATTTTTGATCAGGTCTAGATTTGGACCCAAAATCCAAATTTCCGATCCAAAAAGGGTTAAAAGTAAATTGGCTCGAGAAATTTAACGAAGTTCCGAAGTAAGGTTTTCTTCGTCACTGATTTCGAATATTGCGTCAGATTTTTGATCCGGTCGTTATTTAGTCCCAAAGGTCCAAATTAGAGACCCTCCAAATTAGCGACCCTAGAGGGGTCGAAATTAAACTGGCTTGAGAAGTTGAACAGAGTATTATAATACTAGCTTTAATTAGGTTAATGAACAGAAACTAGAAAATACATCGGTTTATCTGTTATCCTGTGCCTACTCTTTGGGCAAAATCCTCTCCAACCCTCGCCCCTCGACCGGACCGCGAACTCTAGCATCCCTTCCCCAAGCTATCCTCGCATATTGTATTATTTCATCCTCCCATCTTTTTCTCGGGCGGGTGCTTTTTTTTTGGAGAAAAATTTTAAAAGAAAAAATTAAAAAGGTGTAATCCTTTTAAAAAATGGGCGGGCCGAGGCACTTTTTGAGTTTGGTGTGTAGGGTTGTGCATTCCTAGGGCGTATTCATACCGAACTGAATCGGAAAATTTCGCTGAATATTTTACTCGTGGATCATACGAAATTTGCGGCAGATCGTATATTTGGCTTGATCAAATTGTGATACTCTATTGCAGATATTCGAAAACGGCAGAAGGCATTAAAACAGCAGAGGTAAGAATCAAAAGTGACATTATCCACCAGAAAATTTTTTCAGAAACTGAGAAAAACTGATGGGTGTACTGCGCGCGGCCTGGGGCACAGTGGTTCCTGAGAAAATCTAGCTGGCCAAAAGTCGAAAAATGAACTACGATAAATTGATAAACAACTAGACAGGTATTGTTCTACAACCCCCAAAACACCATACCTTTCATCTATACCAGCTGCCTTGGCTCCAGTCCAGTGGCGCCGCTGGAAAATTTTTGGGGGTAATTTTTTCAGTAGTGTTGACCTACATTCATCGACGTTGGTGGATTTTTAGGGGGGGGGGGGTATAGTATGTTGTATCAAAGTGTCTAACAGTCATTTGTCATTTATTTTCAGTCATGTTCATTTAAAAATTTAAGAATCAGCAAATTATATCATGAAAGAGAAAACAAAGAATTTAGAATTTGAAAATTCTATTATAATGACCAGGGCTGTAATTTTTATGCGAATGCATATTTTTATCTATGACGTACAGTTATAAGTTTCAAAAGATCTTCACGAATCACAGAATTCTGAGTCAAATGAGCAGCACTTCATCCTGCATATTTCACATATTTTGGCATTTACCGCATATTTTGCACAAATTCTGCTTATTTTTCAATTTTTCCCCTAAAAAAATTATTTTCTTAGCGTTGAGAATGATGTCCGACTCCAAAAAAAAAAATTGTGAAGACCTAATGGTCAATGAATCAGTAGAAAAGCTTTTAAAAAAATATGTTCTTTTGCACGTGAGATAACTTTTCTCTTGCCCGCATCACATTCATCAATTATAAAGAAATTACGAATAGGCGCATTATCTCCTGGGTGCATCTCCTATTAAAAGAAGATTGGACTCTTAAGGAGATACTTTGCTGGATCATTAAAAAATATGATAGAAATTGCCTCAGTGTATCCAACTTAATTTTTCTTTTGAAACGATATAGTTACCTAATACCCATATTGTATTTACATATTTACGCATATTTTACAATTTTGGCGCATATTTTCGGCATATTATTTAGACTGAATTCAGTGCATAAAATATGCGCATATTTCGCTATTTTTTGTGCATAAAAATTGCAGCCCTGATAATGACGATAAATCGAAATATCAACTTACAAGAGTCTTCGCATGTATGACATGCTCATGTGAGTCGTGTGAGACGTGAACATCATGTGCGTATTAAGGTAGGTGAGCTCAATAAGGCCCTAATTTAAGGTCTTGGCTCTCCAGACTTTCATGTAAGTGATTTCCTGTTTTTCCTTTTTTGTGTTATAGTCGTCGACTGCAATATTTAAAAATGGGCTAGCTTGAAATTTTTCTAGACTGCTCCACGTTCCTCAGATCTTCTAATAAAAATATCCCTTTTTCAAAACTTGATAAGTCCAGCGCACCAACAAAGGCTGGGCCTATAACCTAATACGACCCAACCTAATACATAATAAGTCTGACTTGAAATTCGATAAATAAAAAGTTAATCGTAGCTCAACTAGAAATTTATGAGTAAGTTATACCTGGAATGATAATCAATTGATCTTACCAGGCTGAGCCTTATTAGGTTACATAACCTTATTTTTCGTGAGTATCGCATACCTCAGTTCTAAATTGCTCAAATTTCACTTTTCTGGCGTCGATCGTTAACCAACTACCACTACAACAACTATCCAATGTTTGATTTCTGGATAGATTCCATTTGACTTAACATAATACTCGTAAATCCTCCAAGTTACACAAAAAACATATCGGAGCACTTTTTACGTTATTGGGCACCACCAGTGGGTTAATATCTTGATAAAAACTATTGGACAGTGTTGCCATATCATGAAGGAACAACTTTACTGTACGTTTTAATGCAGTCTAAAGCATAGCAGTCAAGATTGGTACATTGGGCCTTATATTGTGGATCCAGGCCTTATCGGGCTCATGTATCTTATGCAGTAATATTATGTTTTTTCCCCCTGAAAATCTAGTCTAGTATTATAGGCGAAGAAGTATACTTAGCTCTATGGGGGGGGGGGGTCATTTACTTTCAGATTCCGATTTTGTTAGACACTCTATGTATGTGTTTTGCGAGTTAAGTGTATGGCACGGTACTATAATATTGCGGTATCATTTTCTGGGGGTAGAAATTACCCGTCTACTCCCCTCAGCGACGCCCATGCTCCAGTCTTCTAGGTATCAAAGGTCGTCAAGTGGGCGGAGTTGACCATATGCTAATTTCGTAGTTTCATGCACATGTCTTAACCCATGCCTTACAGTTGTGATATTCTGTGTGGTTTAATATAATGAATGTGTTTTTCTAATGTACTTTTCATGGTGAATCAGAATTTAGTTTTGTTTTTTGGTTTAAATGCGTGACAACGTGAGAATTTGAATGTTCATAACTTTTAGCTCCACAAAAATTTCTGGGCATTTCTGGGCAAAATGTTTTGCTCTCAATTATTCTTCAGGGCGTGTGCTTTTAGGAACTTTTCATACTTTTTGCCACTTTTAGCCACTTTGTGAGAGAACTCTACATGTGTAAGTGTTACTGTTTTACACGTTGAATATTCCGAATTTTCCGTTTTGCCCCTCCTCCTTGAACCCCGTTTGGGTTTATGGCCAAAATAATGTCAGAAACGTCTTTAGGAGCTTTCCCCTTGAACCTCCCTCTTGGGTTTCGACTGAAAATTTCATGAAAAATGAATTCAGCGCTTTCGAAAAACCCCGAATGCCAAGTTTCTGATTTTTGGCCAGCTAGTTTTTCTGAGGAACCACTGTGGGACGGTTTCTCCTACTAATAAGGTAAGCAGGCAACCCACAAAATATGTGTGACGAACAGTCTCATGACATGTTCCGTTACTATCAGGAACACTCACTAACCTATTTCAAATGAAAATTGGATAATGTCACTTTTGATTCTCACTTCCTCAATTACTCAACTACGACACATCGAACCATAATATGCTCATTACTCGTATTTTTGCAATGATATGGTCTAATAAATGCCCCTCTACCATCGCCTAAAATGCATATCTTGCTATTCTGCATACGGCACGTGAAAGAGGAGGGTTTGAAAGTCTAGAAACCATTCGCATCGATAATTTAGCCATAAGGTCCCTTTCTTCGGAGCCGGTCACATATGTTGAGACGTTTAGTTATTATGAATATTCCATTTTACAAAGGCCCATATAGCTGGGAAAACTAGAAACAGTAAGGTTATCTATAATTTTGTCTGATGTTATCTTAAGAAACATCTTTAAACCTTCATAACTTACGCTCTTCTCCTGACCAAGTTGGGTCCAAGTTGCTAGCACGTCTTTACTCCTGGATGATGGAACTCTTGTGACGTGGTGGTGTCAGGACGATATGGCATATGACAATCTGGCTAATTTTCACTGACCAGGACAATAGAACTTCTTACGACCTGGTTGATTAAGGTAATTGGTGTTCTCTCCCTCCCCCCGCCCCTAAGACTGTGACTCGAACTGAATGATATTATTTTGGCCCACAACATATCACAGGCCTTATTCCACAAAAAAAAAAAAAAAAAAACTTTTTTCAAGCAAAGATCTGAGCCTATAAATTTGGCCATTTTCGTGGAATTACCCATAGACGCTGGTATCGGCGATATTCAAGTACTATTCTTTCACGATTAAATCGGTTTCGAACGCACTATAGCTAGCTTGAACATACGTCTTACTCGTTTCGACGACACAGCATCCAGGTATCCGGAAAGGGACTAGATCTTGCTGCCTGGGGATCCATTTTGATCTTGCGATAACAAAAAGGACTAATTTGTGAAAAACCCTGTGTGTATGAGTACACGTTTATAAATACGAGCGTATATCGTATCTCTGCGACGTCGTAGCGCCTAATTCGGTGAATCAGCGTGTTTACCGAGTTACCGTCGCCGCTGCTCCCGCCCCCGTCCCCGTCTCACCGTTGGAAACTAAATCGAACGAGAAATTCCGCAGATACAAACGGCAACGAGTAGATATTTTCGTTTTTCGATAGCTATATATAAACCTCCCGCTAACGAGCGATCGGAAAACGCGAACGTTATTTATAAAAGCGACAAAAAAAAACAAAAACAAAAAACGAACAAGCTTGAAAAGCGAACTCGCCTTTTTAATTACGTAGCACGCGCCGAACGTGTAACATATTAGCACACGCGAAAATACCTGCACTCGTTGCGAAACACCCGACCCGAATTTTCCATAACGAGCGGGTACCTGTGTATACGTCTTTGTGAAAGAACGGGTAATAATGTCGACCGTGGAGGGGAAGGGGGAAAGAAAAAAGAAAAGCGAAAGAAAAAGAGAGAGAGAGAAAAAAAAGGTATATAGGTAGATTTAGTTGAGAAAGGCTTCGCGGTCTCTGTGCCCGCGCCCGTCCCTCCTACCTTCGAACAGGCGTAGAATTTTAATAGCATTTTGTCGAACCAGGAGGAAATATTCGATTTTCTTGTCACTTTCTACATTTCGCGTTTCCTTGCCGCGCCCGTCCGACGTCTTTTTCTTTGCTGCTCTCCGCCGCTGTTTCTTTCATCTGGGAGACGAGGAATTTCAATGGATAAGTAGGTTGCCGATATACGTATTCAGTTCGTTTTACCATCGGCGTACACGATAAGCCAAATCGGATTATATACTTTGGTAAGGGAAGAGGTTGAAAATTGCGAAATTTCGAAATAAAGTTTCGGCAAGGTAATAAAAGCGGAGAGCGGTTTAACGTTGCAATAGGAATTTAATTTGGAGAGCCGTCGACGCGATGGAGCGGCATCAGTCGACGGCGTATAATGGAAATGTATACATAAATCCGATGAAAGAACGCTGGTTTGTCGTTGGCGTGGTGGCGGGGGGGGGGAGGGTGGTGATGGTCTATCTAGGGACGTGATGAGATCGGGGCGAGAACCCAACATTTCCAACATTCGTGTTCGGATTACATTCACGAGCTCGTCGCATTCGTATGGTGTTATACGTTATGCCGGAGAAAAATGATGATATTTGCAAACCCGGATACTCGGGAGAGGCAGTGGGAGAACTGCTCCTCCCAGAGAAGGGAAACGAGACTGAAAACACCTCGAGGAAGGCATTCTTACCGAGTCTGAAGCAGAGTTGGGCAGGCTCGATTCCTTCGCGAAACTGGTGATTTCTTCGATAATAGCAGCATCTCTATTGGCAATTTTATTAGTTACACTTATAATATTTGCAAATATTTGCTTACGCGAACATATCGCCGACCGCCCAAAGTCGGGCATATTTCCTCCACGACGATAACCTTGTGGTACTGCATCGCCTCGTGGGGCAGTGGGGTCTCGATCGAATCACGAAGTAGATCGGTTCTGGATTCGGAAATTCTGGAACTGAAAACGGGAACTCAACATTGCTGACGCCTTGTGGACACCCAGACATAAAAAAATCTTGATTGGCCGAAAAAAGTTCGAAAACTCTTGGACGTAGGCTCATGGCATGCCTTCTCCATTTCAACCTCTTGGTCGGCTCAGCAAAGCGAATCCAAAATCGTGGCGTCTCAGTTCTCGTCACCAGGGACGTACCGAAGAGTTTTCCTGGGAGGGGGATAAAAATTGTGAAAGTCCCAACGGACTCAACTCAAAATTCCCAAATATCAAAGCAAAAAAGAACCTTCGACGTGTTGGATTTCTCCAACTGACTCAACTCAAAATTCGCAAATATCAAAGCAAAAGGAAAATCTTTAACTTGTTGGATTTTTCCGACTTCTCAATTCCCAAGTATCAAAAAAAAAAAAACCTTTTGACTTGGATTTTTCCAAATTCGCCTGACTGAAATAGTAAATTTTCCCAACTGCTGAGTGAAAAATTCCTACAGGGGAGGGGCTCCACGAAAATTGATCGCGCCGAATAGATATCACAGAAAATTGATCGCGCGAAATTCGTCTAAAAAGAAAATTGATCGCGTCAGATGAGAAAATTTATAGTTTGTGCCAAAACTCCAAATACTGTCATTCGGTTGTCATCGGTACAGCCGGAATCGTATACAAAATGGAGTTATCGCGTTGCGGAGTCGTCTTATACTTATCTGGGAGGCAGATATCTACTCAGGGGCGAAACTATAGGGGGTTGGGGGTGGGGTGAAACACCCCAATAATTTGCAGTCGACCAATTTTAAGAATGTTCATTTGACCCCCCCCCCAATAATTTGATAGTCAGCAAATTTTGAAACTGTTCACTTGAATTTTCATTTTTTATACATGTTTGTTTATTTATTTTCTTTTTCAATTAAAAAATATTTCGATTAAAAAATTGGCAAATTTTTAATTTTTTAAACATATTGTCGGCGGATTTTTAGTCTTTAAAAAATATTTGTCGGCAAACTTTTCTTCTTCACCTTTCTAAACTGAAAGTTGAATTTCGTTTCTGAAAATGGAGTATCCTCGACCCCTGTCAGAGACTAGTCAGTCAAAAGCAAATGGTTTTAAGCTGAGTATCGAACGTTATTTGAAAGGTTGAAACAAAGCGAAATGTGGAAGACATTTCGAAAATCTGAAAGTCGGTAGCACACGTTGAATTTCAAATGTCAGTGACTATTCGGACTGCCAGCGTGAAAGAGTCGCCCTCTATAATTTTAGGCACGTAAAGAAAAAGGAACTATTAAAACCCTACATATTTTAGAAAAATTCATCAGATTGAAATGAAAATGGTCTGAGTGCAAGGAAAATTGTATGTACTATAAATTTTGTCCTAATCATTTTTTCGATGAACGCTTTCGTGTTCATAATATTGTATTTTGAGATTTCTTCGTATGCCTGTAAATGAAATATTCTCCTCGATCATGGTTACAAGGTAAACGACTACAGTGCGCCACCGCTTTGAGCAGCCCGAAATCTGTTCACTTCGTCACTCCGTCACTCACTGAGTCAGTGATCCACTCACTCACTCAGTCATTCGCTTACTTATTTAGTGATTCACTGAGTTCAATCAATCAATCAATCAATCCTTTTTATTGGCAGTACTATCATTATATCTTTACAACTCGGTGTTTTTACAAGTTCGTTAATAAAACAAAAACCAACCGTCGATTTTTTTTTTTTTTTTTTTTTTTTTTTTTTAGAGCGGTTATCGTTCGATTCTTAGCCGGATACTATACGCTGACGACGGCGAGTTGTGGATAGTACCCCCGGCCCATAGAAGGCAAAGGTCTGTCTCACTCTCTCCCATTCCTTACGGTCGTTGGCTGTTTTTTGAAATTGTTTGTTCCTCAGAAACCCGTCGATTTCATCCCTCCATCTTGATTTTGGTTGTCCTCTGTTACGTTTTTTGTGTCCCAGAAACCAGAAGGTCGCTTGGTAGGCCCACCTAGTGGGGGGTAGTCTAGCGACATGACCCGCCCAGCCCCACTTCAAGTTACGAATTATTTCCACACAGTTTTTTAGTTTTGGAAGTTTTGCCTTGATGGAAGTCATGCTCACTCGATCTTTTAGTTTCACTCCGAGAATCGATCTCATCATGGAATTTTGCATGGTGGTTATTTTTTTGATAGTTTTGTCCGTGAGAGTCCAGGTGGGAGATCCATACGTTAGTACTGGAGTCACACACATATTAAAAATTTCCGATTTTTGACTGTTGTTAAAATTGCCTTTAAAGATGTGTTTTAGAGCCCAATATTTTTTCCACGCTAATGTGATCCTTCTCGCTACTTCTTTTTCAGTTCTATTTTCCATGGAAATTTGTTGGCCTAGGTAAATCGTTTCCGATACTGTTTCCAGTTCTTTATTTTCGAGAAAAATTTTTGATGGGTTAATAGTGTTCGTGATTATCTTGGATTTGCCATGGTTAATGGATAATCCCGCAACTTTGCCAGATGTGTTTAACTCTATAAGCATTTCTTCCAGCTCCCTTCCGGTTTCCGAGACTAGGATAATATCGTCTGCAAATCTTAGATTTGAGATTTTTTTCCCGTTTATATTTAAACCCCTGTCCGTCCAACTCAGTTGCCTGAAGACTTCTTCTAGGGCCACAATAAACAGCAGGGGGGATAGAGGATCCCCTTGGCGGACTCCTTTCCCTAATCGAAAGTATGGGCCGGTTTTGTCCGTGATAATTCTGCTCATGGGGTTTTCGTACATTTTTTGGACTATATTTACGAGTTGGTGAGGGGCCCCCTGATTTCTCAGTGCGACTCCTATGAAGCGGTGGCATAGTGAGTCGAAGGCTTTATTATAGTCTATGAATGCTAGATGTAAGTTTAAGTTATATTCGTGTGATTTCTCAATAATTTGGTTTATTGTTTGAAGGTGATCTAGGGTTGAATAGTTTTTCCGGAATCCGGCTTGTTCAGGTGGTTGAGGGGGATCTAAAAAGTGTCTCAGCCTTATTTCTATTAATTTGGAAAATATTTTCGAAATAGTGGGGGTTAAGCTAATAGGCCTGTAATTGCCTATCTTGTGCCTGTCTCCTTTCTTGTATATTAAGATAATATCTGAGTTGTCCCAGCTCTTGGGTAGCTCGCCAGAAGTTAGAATTTTGTTAGAAAGAAGGGTCAGTGCTGCAATCATAGCCTCTCCGCCATTTGTTATGTGTTCATTTCTTATGCCATCACTTCCAGGGGCTTTATTTTTTTTCAGGGTTTTAACCACATTTCTAATTTCAGATTCTAAGAAAGGGGGTTCCGTACCGTATGCTGAGTTTAGGGTTATCCCTTGATCCGGGATGGCCTTTTTTGGAGGTGCATAAAGTCCTCTGTAGAAATCCGTTGCCAGTGAGTTTATACCCTCTCTGTCATAGATTTTCTTACCATCGTTTCCTTGTAAGTATGTTGTTTGGTATGATCCTAATGCTAGGTTCCTTTTTAGTTGTTTCATGTTTTTTTCGCCCTCTAAGGCCGCGCTTATTGTTTCCTGTCTGATTCGATTTTCCCTTTCTCTTATCAAAATTTTTATTTTTTTTGAAACAATATTTAATTCTATTTTATCACTTGCGTTTTTGTTTTTCTTGTTTATTAGCTTTTTCCTAACTGTCCAGAGACTTTTGATGTTCTCCCCTTGAGGGGTTGATGGTGGATCGTTTTTGCCTACTTTTTTATCGGAACAGTCTAACATGACCTTGCAGAGGGCTTCGTAGTGTTCGTTAACCGATTTGTGATTTTGTCTGTATAATCTTTTAAGCTCTTCCTTTATTTTCTTACTATAGTTCTCTGCGTCCCTCAAGCTGTTAGCTCTTGGGTTTTGGGTTCTGTACTTTATTTTTTTTTCCATTTTCAGATCCACGTGGATCAGTCTATGATCAGTGAGGTATCTAAACCCACTGGCAACTTCAAAGTTTGTAATGTTTTTAACGGATCTTGGTGAAAGGATGAAATCGATTTGGTTTTTGTGTTCCTGGTTTGGGCTAATCCAGGTCCACTTTCTTTTTTTCTTGAAGAATCCGTTCCAGATTTTTAAATTTAGTTCTTGGCAGAACCGGATTAGTCTTTCCCCTCTTACGTTTCTTTTACCATAGTTGAATGAGCCCATTATATGTTTTTCGTCAATATTACTTTTCCCAATCTTACTATTGAAGTCGCCTAGAATTAGAGTTATTGATTTAGTATTTTGTTTAATTTCCAAAAATGTTTCTTGTAAGAGGTCGTAGAATTTTTCGTTTTCTTCTTCCGTGGATGCTGCAGTGGGGGCATAAACTTGGATCAAGTTTAGGTTTGTTGGGTGAATTTTGAGTTTTAATGTGGCTATTCTATCCGATATTCCTTTAACCTCGGAAATGCAGTCCTTAAGCTTGGGATTTATTAGGAAGCCTACTCCCCGTCTTCCTTTTTTGTTACCAAAGTGATAGAATGTGTGTCCTTTTTTTGTCTGCATTAATTTTTCGTCATTTCTTCTGACCTCCGATATGCCAAGAATATCTAGTTTTGCTCCATCCATTGCTTCTTCTAAGTTTTTTAGGTTTTCGGTTGTTTTTAGAGTCCTAACGTTTAAAGTCCCTATTTTTAGTGCTACCGATTTGTTTTTTGTTTTAGATCTAATTTTAAATTTATTGTTTTTAGTTGGGTTTCCTGTTGTTAAGTTTAAAGCTGACGCATCCACGGGGTCGTTATTTGATCCGTTTTGGGTTAGGGTGGGAGAGAGTGAGGAGCTTTGGTCATACCTCCCCTCGCTGACCAGGCTTACCTGAGGGTGGTTTGAGTCTGTGGGCCGCGGGTACTCACCCTACCCGAGCTGGAAGCCGTGGTTGTCTCGGCTAGCTCTGTTGGATCCTCTGCCTATGTTATAGCTCTCCAAGGTCGGTTGGCCCGTAGGAGGGCGTGCGTATCCCTGTGTCAGGCTCGCGTACCTGTTGTTGAATCGGGCGGGCTTCTTCTTCGTTTTCTGCGTAGCTGAATTTTGCGGGCTTCGTTCCGCCGCTGACCGTTTTTTGCCGGGTGTTTGGGTATTGTCGGGTTCTCCTTCGCTTGGTGCTTTCTGGCTCGAATTGTCATCCATCTCCATACCATTGACGGTTTTTCTTGACCTCTCAAAAGATTCCAAGACCTGCTCCATCTCGAACACGTTTGCCACTTTTACAGCCCTGCTGTTGTCATCCTCGCGGTAGTGCACCACTCCTTCGCTTGTCCAAACATATTTCACCAAACCTTCTTTCGCTAGTGCTTTGATGTGGAAGAGGATCCTCTTCGTATTTTTTGTGAGGTGTTCGCTGCAGTAAATGTTCTGTGGTGGATCTAGCTTTAGGCACCGGCTCGTTTTCCTCTCTGATTTGGATTTTCTTATCATGACCTTGATTTTGTCTCTGATCAGCATCTTAGCAATAATGTCTGGCGTACCTGAGTTAGCGTGGAGTCTATGCGCCTCAATTATTTCCAGATCCTGGATCTGTACTCCCCACTCCTGCGCCAAGTTCTTGACTATTTGTCGCACGTTCTCATTTTCCACTTTCGGGACGCCGCTTATAATTATGTTACTTCTCCTACTATACTGTTCCATGGCTTCGATTGTAGTTCTCAGCCCAATAATCTCATGTTGGAGTTTTCCAATTTCGTTGGCGTTTTCAGCTTCTTTTTGTTCCACTGTTTCTACTCTGCTTTTCAGGCTGTCTAGTTTTGCATCCGTCTGAGACACTATGTTCAAGATGCTTTGAATTTTCTCTTGTGTCTCTCTGTCCATTTTTGGGTGCAAGGAAGACAAGAACGGCGATCTGTGCGAGTGCGTGTGGGTTTGTGTGGTGATAGGCGGTGGTTTAGCTCCGGTACGCGGGGTTAGCTTGCGCTGTCGGTGGTTGCGTGGTGGTGGCGGGGAGAAGGATGCTCGGTAGTCCGAGACGGCGAGAGAGAGGCTTGGATAAACGATGGCGACTGCTAAAGCGGTGACCAACGTAGGTACGGCGGTGGGCCGTGGTTTCCGCCCGGTTCGCGGGGTTAGGTCCGGCAGTAACGTTTGGTGGTTAGCAGCGGGGTGGCGGCGGGCAGTTCAAGCGCGCGGTTCGTTGGTTTGTACTGGTTTGGTGATGGGCAGCGGTGTGCTGAGGGGTTACGACGTTTTGCACGGTACGTGCTACGGCGTGCCGGCTGCCTGCGACACGTTTCTGCACGCTTCGAATCACTGGTAGGAGAAAAAAATTTCCAATTTTTACCTCGAGATGGGTGTCTCCGGGTTCCTCTTGACAACACGAGAACAGTGAACCGGTTTTTAGCTCGTACTAAATTCTCCAATTTGTATAATTTCTCACGAAAAGTTTAAGAACACTACCGATAACCGAAGCAGAGCGCGGTAACACATGTCCACTTGCATCAACAATCTAAGATCTTCACTGAGTTACTCGCTTACTTATTCAGTTACTCAATCACTTACTCAGCGACTTAGTGATTCGCTCAGTCATTTGCTTATTAATTCAGTTATTCACTCAGTTACTTCGCCATTCACTAGATGAGTTAGTGATTCACTCACTTACTTACTCAGTGACTCAGTGATTCACTCAGTTATTCACTCATTCTGTAGTGAAGTTATCCATTCACTTCCTCACTCCGTCACCCACTCAGTCAGTAATTCGCTTACTTATTTAGTGATTCACTCAGTTACTCAATCACTTACTCAGTGATTCAGTGATTCACTCACTTATTCAGTGATTCACTCACTTACTCAGTGATTCAGTGATTCACTCACTTACTCAGTGATTCAGTGATTCACTCACTTACTCAGTGATTCAGTGATTCACTCAATTACTTAGTGATTCAGTGATTCACTCAATTACTTAGTCATTTACTCATTGTCTAATTTAGTTATTCATTCACTTCCTCACTCCATCCCTCACTCAATAAGTCAGTGATTCACTCAGCTCGCTTACTTATTTAGTGATTTACTCACTTACTCAGTTATTCATTCATTCTTCAAGTCAGTTATTTAATCACTTCCTCACTCTGTCACTCACTCAATGAGTCAGTGATTGACTCACTCAGTCAGTCATTCGCTTACTTATTTAGTGATTCACACAGTTACTCCATCACTTACTTAGTAGCTCAGTGATTCACTCACTCACTCAGTCATTCACTTACTCATTGAGTTACTCACTCAGTTACTCAGTCACTTACTCAGTCATTCGGTGATATTCACTCACTCAGTCATTCATTCATTCTCCAATGCAGTTATTCATCATTCACTTC
Source organism: Acanthococcus lagerstroemiae (assembly GCA_031841125.1). Classification (NCBI taxonomy): domain Eukaryota; kingdom Metazoa; phylum Arthropoda; class Insecta; order Hemiptera; family Eriococcidae; genus Acanthococcus; species Acanthococcus lagerstroemiae. Next base: position 31,416,838 of record CM063108.1, on the reverse strand, counting down.
ATCACTCACTCAGTGAGTCTGTGATTAACTCATTCACTCAATCATTTGTAAACGACTACAGCGCGCCACCGCTTTGAGCAGCCTGAAATCTGTTGTTACAAGATTCTCTGTTTGACTTAAAGCCTGAAATTTGATAAAGTTGAACATTTTATTAAAATCTAAAAGTTGAAAAGCAAAAGACTTATCTTCCAATCTCACAAGCTGAATCCGATAGCAAATGTTCTATTGTTTAATTTACCGTCTTTGGTCCTGGTGAATATTCGGGCCGTACATCCGCGATTCGGAAAATTTTTCTACATTGTGTCAAAAACTTTACCTTTTGGTCGCTGATAAGAGTAGTCGATACTAGCGCTGTGCGGCCCGAATAGGAGGGAAATTTAGTCTGGAACAAAAGTCAAAACTTCATGTATTTTTCCCATAAGAACGAACGGGAACTTCTGGCACGGATTCCCCTAATCCGATCAACAGAGAATTTTTTTTTTGAGTTGATTTGATTTGATTTTATTGGAATAAATTTAGGAGAAAAATCAGAGGAAATTCAGAAAAAGATATCACCAAGAGTAAGCAACGACCACCTCAATGTGTGAAGGAAGTTGTGTGTTCTTCTCAAGTATTCCTAACAACCTTTCACCTTACCCTCCCAGAATGAGGTATGCTCATGTGCGCAAATGTGAGTGCTTGGGGGATAAGGTTCCAATCTGCATCTGCCGGGACGAAACTATGGGGAGGGGGGTGTGAAACACTCCCAATAATTAGACAGTCAGCAAATTTTGAAACTTTATTTGAATTTTTCATTTTCTTAGAACGTTTATCTGTTTATTATTAGATATTATTATCATTATTACTATTATTATCTTTCTATTTTTCAATTAAAAAATATTTTAATTGAAAAATCGGCAAATTTTTTGTTTAAAAAAAAATTCGTCGGCAAATTTTCCTTCTCCACCCCCTCCCCCCCAAACTGAAAGTCAAGTTTCGCTTCTTACTCGAAATAAATTCCGAAAACGAACGAATTTCTCGTCTATGAATTGCGAAAATTACCGTTCCTTTCAGAGCCTAGGCTCCTAGCTCGATACTCGAAATCGAAAAAATTAGCCCTCCGTTTACCATTCTACAGAGTGTAATGAAACATGTAGTTAGTCTCCGAACTTCATCCGTAGAAATGACAGTCGCACTCGGGCTTATCAGTACATCATGAAAAGCACATTAGACATTACAAAAACTCGAACAGCCGAAGGAGGAAGTCCTCGTTCGACGAAATCAACATCACGTATTTTCGAATTTCGGTTTCTATTTCCTGTCACCATCATCCTCCTTGAAAAGTTACTCGACTGAGTTACGAAAAATACAGCCAGTTAGTTCCCCCCTTCCTCCACAGAGTAAAAACTTCGCCGCGAATTTCGCCGATAAAATGACGATCGCGCTACAGAGTTCATCAGCGCGCCACGAAAAGCTCAATACCAAAAAACTTTTAACAGCCAAAAATATGAGTTTACGTCGTTTTATGATCTAATTTCACCGAGAGAGTGAGCTGCTATTGCCGTTTCCAAAAGCTACATAACCACCCTCGGTATACTTACAGCAATTTGCTGTAATTTGAACTCGTCTTTTAATTAGAGAAAACTGCGAGAATTTTCAGCGGCGATGACCTCGGTGCATGAACGGGCAACATTTCCCGTGTACCAATTTTCCGCGCTCCGAATTAACCAAAGGAGGAGGCGCTCTGTCCGCTGTACCGAGATATATACCCTGTACGAATGATGAACGAAGAAAATCACAACCGGAGGGTGAAAGCTGTAGCTCGATTATAATAATAAATTACTCGCCAACACGGTCGTAAAAATATTTCATTATGAAATTTGTTTTTGTTTTTTTGGTCGGCTCTCTCGCTCGCTGGCGCGGCCTTCCGCCCTCTGTAGAGGCAACTGCGGCGCTTCCCTCTTTTTCGGCGAAAAACCTTTAAAACTTGAAAGACTTCTTGTTCGAGCAATAAAAAATTAAAATTTCCGCATTAGCAAAACAGTTTCCGTTTTACGAGAACAATGGGAGGTAATTACTTAGAAAAAATTCCGCCGGAAGATATATCGTTTTCCTCTCTTCCCCTCTCTCCTGCTCGGAGACTGTCTCCCTTTCTCGTCAGCTGTATCGTAGACAAGCTGTTTTGGCGGATTTAAGTTTGCCTTTAACGGCGAAAACGAAGACAGCGAAAGGGTGTAATTCGGTATTAATAACGACATCGGCTATATATACGTATATACGAACGAGAACATCCATTTCGGAGTGGTAAAAATGTCAACTTTGGACGTTAAGTGATGGATTACTTTGCATCGAATCATCATTTAAAACGAAGGCCAATCTTATTACTCGGAAAAATTGGCTTTTCCGGGCGAATTTTTCAATCAAGTGAAAGGCAATCTCCACTTCATTCTCGTTTGAGAAGACGGCGATAAAGACGCAGCGGATGGGCGGAGGGCATCTCTCACTTTCGAAGCTTCGAATTACCCGACTCGACTGCGCGTTAATTACGTCGCGTTGAAATAACCTAATCCCGGCTTTTAAAAATGTTAATTAATGGACAGCCGGATGTAAAGATTAATTAAGATACCGTTAAAAGTTCGAGCAATATCGACGCAGTCAAAAATGCCATCGCAATCAGACTCGAGCAGGTTCACGATTACAAGCGGCGCGGCGTTCACTCATTCGCAGTTCAGTTTTCTAGTGAACTGAACGTTTGAACGCGCTCTTCTTTTCCAATATGAGCTATGAAGTGTACGTCGTTCATTTCAGTTCGTTTCAACTTTTTATATCGTGTCTTAGAATAGGAATTTATTGAGTAATTTTAGGTCTTTTCCGAAGACATTTTATTGCTTTACTGCAGGTTGCAAGTTGAAACGTGCAAGCTTCTGGCGTAGGAAGCAAGATGAAAATTGGCGCCCTCAGCGAACTCTTTCGGCTTGTACACGCTTTGCGCCTCGTACCACCCTACGTTTGTGTCGAAAAAAAAAAAAAAATCCGCCCCCTGATGACGATCTTCTCTTCTTTGTGCCCTAAGCAAATGCTTCCCATGCTTACGCGTTAATCCGCCCCTGTGCAAGCTCCAAACTACATCTTTCATTTACTTTCCGTCACGATAATGATATGATAATGATTACCTTCTCGCAAAAAAATAAATAAACAGAAAATTCCGTACCAGGGTCATTCTACCGGAACCTTATTACTCTTGTCCCAGATAGATACCTGGCAATGTACAAACAGTAGAGGGGTCCTCTATTACTGCATAGCAGGGCCGCCGAGAGGATACGCTGGGCCCGGAACCATTGAAAGAGCGGGCCCCTGAAGATTTTTTTCTGTCCCCTCCCCTCAAAATTTATGGTACATTATGGGTATCAAAATACGGAATTTTTAAAGCTGAGTAAAATTGAACCCTTCTGTTTGGCTCTGGGGTCTAGGGGTTTGAAATCTACACGCCTGATATAATTTTCCTTCATATTTCAAAAGTCAGATACCTGGCAGATAGCGAGATATGTTGTGTAAGTAGATTGTGAATAGGTATATATTCATTTTTTATATGCTTATAATACAAATAATAGAACGCATGCAAGATGAAATTAATGTAAAAGATAAATTCAAAAACAATAATAGTACCTAGGTAGGTAGGTACCTAAACCTAATGACATAGTTAGCCTATAAGCGAGCCTTTCTTGCTTTAGCAGAGGCGAAAGCTTTGATCAAGACATCAAAGTCTAACGTCTTCGCTAAAGCAGACTCTATACATAAAGTACCTAACCCAGTCACACGTCCCTGGGTGGAACACGAACGAAGGTAATCCTTGATTCGAGCTAGGACACTGAAACTTCGTTCACCAGTAGCAACAGATACAGAAATAGTACAAAATATACGTAAAGCTGTACATATGTTCGAAAAAATTGTATCCAAATTCATGCCAGTAATAGAATTCAATAAATCAAAAGGAGGTAGGCTGTCTTTAAAATTAGCTTTATAAACATGTTTTAAATGAATTAATTCGTCTCCTAAACTCTTAGATACGTCACTACTATATTTTTCTGCTAATTTATCCGCGGCAATGCGAAGGTCTTCTTCACTCGTGTCATTAAATTGCCATAGAAATGAAAAGGTGTCGTTCAAATCATTTATGGCCTTGAATCTATGAGAAATTCCTGGAATAACGGAGTCAATAATTACCAAAAAAGTATTTCTTTTAAAATCTGTCTCTTCATCAATATCAGTAGAATTAGATTCTTGATCTTCCGAAAATCTCCTGGTTCGTTTTCTTTTGCTACTCTCAGGCAATGTTGAGGAAATTCTGTCAATCTGACTTACAACAAACTAACTTACATTCGTTCAAAATTGTATCCCATTGACTGTCGGATTGCCAGGATCTCGATATAGATCGCCTTTTTTTTTTCTGCGCATCATTGAGCTTTTTGGAGAAGTAGGCGACTGGTTTTTCGAAGCCATCCGCCTGCTTCTGTTTCACAACTGCGCCGATCCCGACACCACTTGCATCTGTGTAGATAGTGATTGGCTTTTCTCGGTCAAATACTGCCAGTACTGGGGATGATATTAGGTATTGTTTTATTTTGTCGAAGGTCTCCTGACATTGAGGTGTCCATAAAAAAGGAGTATCCTTCCTGAGTAGATTGTGGAATATCTCTAGCGTCACTGCGGCATTTTTTATAAATTTGTGATAGAAATTAATTTTGCCTAAAAATTGGCGTATGTTTTTGCGATTTTGTGGGGTAGGAAAGTTTTTAATCGAGACTAGGTTGTCGTTTAAGGGACGAACTGAATTACGCTCTATGATGTGGCCGAGGTACTGGATGGAATGGGAGGCAAAGTTACATTTAATGAACTTAAACTTGAAATCTTCTTTCATAATGGTTGATACTAACAACTCCAAATGGTTCACGCGATCATCAAATGTTTTTGAATAGACTAAAATGTCATCAATGTAGTTTGTACGAAAGCCATTCAAGTCATTTCGTCGTATGGTACCGGAAAAAATTCGCTGAAAAATTGGAAACGAAATTTTTAGCCCAAATGGTAAATTGGACCACTCGAAATGTCCGTGTTGAGTCACGAATCCTGTTTTATGCCTATCCTCCTTACAGATTGGTATCGACCAAAATGCTGAATTAATGTCCAAGGCCGAGAACCATTCACAGTTTCTTGTTTTTGTAATAATATCCTCTATTAGTGGAAATGGTTGGCTTTCCGGAACCAACAGCTTGTTCAGTTCACGAAAGTCTATGCACATACGAGTTTTCTCTTTTGGACCTCCATCCCCAGTCTTTTTGTAGGCTAAAGTCACTGGCGCGGCAAAAGGCGAACATGATTCCTGAATCATACCATGTTTAAGCAGTTCAGAGACTTGACTTTCAATTTCTTTCTGGTCTTCAAATGAGCAGCGGTAAGGCTTCTTTGAGATGTACTTATCTTCTATTAGTTTTATATGTGCCTCGTACTCACTCACTGTTCCTACATCAAATTGGTTTTTTGCAAATACAGAACTGTATTTATCAACAAATTCGTAAATTCTTTGTTGTTTTTTCCTATCTAAATGAGCAGTCTTCATCTCCAATTTTTCTAGTGGGATTGATTCGTTCCAATTTATTTTCATAATTTCATTTTTATTCTTACTCGTATTTTGAGTAGCGCTATTTTGTGAATTCTCTGTATTATTATTATTGTTGTTGTATTTTATCTCATCGAATTTTTCGATGGCCTGTGTTATTTTCAGATTATAATCTTGACATAATCTAAATTGTGGGATGATCTCAAGACCTATTAGATGATCGTATTTGTAGTCATTCTTGTCAACGACAAATACTCTGACTAGTTTTTTATATTGAATATTTTCACATTTCAGAACGTGATTCCTATCACCCTATCCGCTCCACTCATCGCGCTGAAAGTTAATGATTTTGGTGCATTATATTTTTGTTTCAAAGTCTTCAAAAAATGTAAGGGTGTGATCGTTATATTTGCTCCAGGGTCATACAAACCCTTTGCTTTCTTTTCTTCGACCTCAATTTCCGGTGTAATGAGTGGGGGAATGTTTAGTTTTTTTTTTTTTATTTCACTTGACAATAGTTCTTCTAATTCTGTGGTGTTGACCAGTTTGGAGGGTTTATTAGTCAACGCTGTGCTTATATTTTTCGTTGCACTCGCATACGTGTTTAAATTATTACGAGGCATGTTGCCATTTTTCATATTATTATCGTACGCTTTTGTTCTACAGTCGGATTCCAGGTGGAATCGTCCTGCGAAACCTTTCTTTTCGCAATATGGACACACTGTCCGTCTCTGATAGCCACCTCACTGAAAGTTATTGTTACTTGATCTGTTTTGCGACCCTTTGTTAGTATTTGTGTTAAAATTATTATTGGGCCACTCGATCTCGGTGGTCTATCAAGCTGGTTTATTTTACTTAATAACCTATTTACAGAATTTATCTCTCCCCTGTCCAACCTTTCTCTTACTCCGACCGGCAACCCTGCTACAATAATACAAACCTTCATGTTTTCGGACATCTTTGGGTCCATATCGACTATCATATTTAATTTTTTTAACGCGTAATCGGTAGTGGAACCTGATGTAAATCTATAGTAAAGTGCGTTACAAACTTCTGTCCATCCTTTTCTTGAGAAAGCGTTTAGAAACGATTGTCTCCGTGTGTTCCAGTCCGATGTCCATAATGTTACCCTGTTTGCTTGGTACCAGTCTGTTGCTGATCCTTCCAAAAATAGTCGGATGACTTCACAAAAGCGATTTTCCGAAATTTCGAGTCGTTGACATTCGCGTTCCAGGGTGTCAATCCATGTGACGACGTTGAAATTCTTTCCGTCAAATTTCTCGATCACTGCGTCCTTGACAACTGATGATAATGATTTCTTGGGTTTGGTGTTTTCGGATTCAGTTGTTTGTGTAGGCATTGGTTTTGGTGGGCGTTGATCAGCGAGATTTTGCTTCTTTAAACGGTATTAATTTTTCTTCCAGCAGTTCTCCATGGAAGCATGGGTTTCCGTCTTCATCGATGTAAATTTTCTGTAGGTTTTCATCTAGCGTTATAAATGGGTTACGGTATGCATGTCGGACTGCGAGAGCTTCCTTCGCGCTCTTTGCCGGAGTTTTCATTAATTCTTCATGATGTGACAAATCCTGTAGTTACAATGGAAAGGTGAACACTTCATCTTGGTCCTCTAACTAGATATGCTTTACTTTATGGATTGTTGTCTTCCCATCTGAGGAGCTTTCAGTCGCGATCTTGAATCTTGCCTCGATTTTCTGCGCCGACATCGTGGAATTTGTTGAGAAATTTTTTGATTTATGAGTCCGCTACACGTCACTCGCAAAAAAAAAACCAAATGATCGATGCAAAAGAAACTATAATAAAAGAAGAATCGAAAAATAAAGCTCTTTTTCCACGAGAGCGTGTAAATTTTAACATTAACAAAATCTGACCTGTTATAGCCGGTAGGTACATTCATTCGATCGCACATGAAGTCTACTGCCGTGGCATATCTACGAGTAGTATCATATTTAATATATCTATCGTCGGTGTTCGAAAATGATACAATATTGCCGGGCGTCCTCGGAGCAGGTCGGAACATGGGAGGAGGTGTTAAGCACGAGCGTAATGACAGGCGAAAGACTTACATATCGCACACCCGTTTCTAAAGTGACGCAACTCAAAAAAGTAAAATTTTCAGAAAACGCAAAAAACTGATTTCGATATCCTAGTACAGATATTTCCGATTTTTTTTTTTACTGGTCAAATGTGTACCCCCTCAATAACATTATCATTAAAAAAAAAGTCGTTTGGAGCCATTAAAGCCTTTAATTCAGCATTTTTTTAGTTCTGACTGTTTTGTTGACAAAATGATTACAAGCGGGCTGGATTATTTCAACTTGGGTCAGTTTTGATGAATTAATTCATGTTCATTCTGTATATATAGACACTATTGAGGACATATGACGTCTAATTAAGCCAGATGAAATTTAAAAAAAAAAAAAAAAAAAAAAAAACAGCAACTGCAAAAATAATAATATTATTTCAGAAAAATCACAAAAGTCACAAAATCACAAAAATATCATTTAAAAAAATGCAACAGTTTTCGATAAAAAACAAAACAAAAACGAAGTAGGTCCTAATCTTCAAAACTAAAAAGGAACATTGGAACATTATTTTATCGCTTGAAAACGAAATGTGATAATGGACAATACAATTTAGTAAAGGTATTGTCGTGTAATTATTAAAAAAATGTAATAAACAAAAGTAGTACTAAAAAAAAGTATTTAGAGAAGCCTACACTGAAAAATTCGAGCTTAATTATTATAAAAACATGCAATAAAGCGTTAATGAAGAACAAACTTGTAAAAAGATTGATCGTATTTTTCTGGTATGATATTCCTGCGTACAAGTTCCTTCAGGTCGGCATTTTTATTTTCAGCCAAGATAAACTTTGTTTGATAGGCTTTGCTAAGTGTGATTGAATTCCACTTATTTATATCTGAAGAACCTCTCTTCTTAGATGAAACACATACCTTTTTGAATGTAACATCTGTGTAGGAAGTTTTATAAAAGAAAGCACGTGGATAATTTTTTTCAACCTTTAAAATTTTGATGTCATGCCAAACAACTTTCAATGTTTCGTCATTGATCGAAAAATTTTTTCCCCAATCTTCTTGCAGCTTTTTGAGATCATAAAAATCTGTATGAGTAAATTTGTATTCACTGACTCGTTAGGTATCTCCATGTTTGTGATAACATCATTTACACTCAAACATTCGTCATTGGTATTTACAGTCGCGGGCTCGAAAGTAGTCAGCGGGGTAGTAATGGGATTACTTACATAATATAAACAGTCGGCATTCCTGAGGTCAGTATACATGGGAGGGGAAGAATGCTTCCATCAGAGTTCTTCGAGAGCTGCCTCCGTTAAAATTCTTCCAGAACTGCATGCTGCTTCTTCAGTTTCCTTACAAATCGAAATAATTGGAAACGTGGAGTTGTCAGTCGAATTTGCCTCGCTTTCCTTCAGACCTACCACAAAAATTAAAACAAGGCTTCATTTTATTTTACAAATCGGATTACAGAGTGTTGAATTAGAAAATGGAGTCATTTATTGTTAGTACCGTTTTCTGTAGAATCTTTTTCGATGGCTAAATTCATTAGAAAATGACCCCTTGAATACCGGTTCATTATTCTTCTTTTTAGATCTGAAAGATGAAAATTATCGTCAAAAGTGTCACAACTCAAAATAAGCTTAAATTAAGCATTAGAAATAATGCAAATGGGAATTCAATGAAAAGGTTAGGTACACATTAATCAACAAAAGAGCCTCAACTGGAAATTTAATGATTTTACATGTAAAGAACAGAACTAGAAGAGTATTTCATAAAATCATCAAAAGTGACACAAGTCAAAATGCCACGATTTAATTCATTAAAATTGTCGAAAGTAGAAATAATTCCTCGTTATTTTTCAATTTTAATAATCAATACTGACACAACTCAAAATATGACGTCTCATAGAGGGTTAGTTTAAGCATTAAAAGCGTCGTTACTAAAAATAGTACTAACGGAATACTTACATTTTTTCCTGAAAATGGTCACAACACGAAATGCGGCGTTTTTTGAACCATGCAGCACAAATTCTCACGACCAAATGCAATAGCCGTCAAGGGCATAACTGACAATATAACACTTTTTGTGATTGCATCATCTACAGCTTTCAGTCTTCTAAAGCGGACATACAGCCCATTCTACAGGTTTTTTTCATAATTATTTGTTTTTTCTCTTTGGTAACTGATACAATACTACCTTCCGAGTTCTCTTACAGTCATAACCCGAAAATCACGATTTTTGAGTTGCGTCACTTTAGAAACGGGTGTGCGATATGTATTCAAAATGAGCTACCCCCTCTAACCCCTGAAAAATAGATTCCTTGTCTAATTTCTTAAGCCAGTTTAATTTTGTCCATTCTGTGCCTGAATCTGAACTCTGGATTTCGGAGCTCTAGCACCAAATCTGATCAGACATTCAAACATTGTGACGAAGCTGCAATTTACTTTGTGGTTAATCTCCAACCCCGTTGAGAACCCCCTGAAAATTTTTTGATTTTTAAAACAAATTTAGCTGGTGTGCTACACCAGAACTAAAACACCCGAACTACGAACTATACTCTGAAAAAGTATCTTATTTACAAATAGTATTTCCGATGCTGGAGCCTATAAGAGCCCACGCCAGTGTAGCGCGCAGGACTTACGAGCCGCTTCCTACTCCCTTTGCTGCCCACCGCCCATTTTTGTGCATAAGCTTCCCCACGTACACGCCTATCGTTTCTGATTAAAGCAGCTTGGTGCCAATTCATCCTGATTCCTTGTTTTAATTCGCCATTCCGTCTTGTTAGAGGTCTCCCCCTTGATCTTTTACCGCTTAGGAATGACCATTCTAGCACTTTTTTGCTCCACTTCCCTTCCTGCCTGACTACATGACCCGCAAATTTCCATTTTCAACTTTTTTGCTACACACATTATATACTGAATTGCCGTGTTTTGTGCGATGGTCACATTTTTAATTTTGTCTCTCGTATTGATTTGCAACAGGTTTCTCTCTATGGATCTTTGGTTAGTGTGGAGTCTTTCTGTGATTGTTTTGATTAGATAATAGGTCTGTGCCCCTTACGTCAGAGCTGGTAGAGTTTTATGTCGAACTCTAAGAAGAGAGGACCTTTTAGCGGGTCTGGGCAAGTCAAGTGGTACTCCGGACAGAGATCCAAGGAATATAATTTGGCGCCGTATAGTCGATACTACTCTAGCTGTTATTTCAGTAGTAGCGTGGATAGGGTTACGCACCCTCTTCTAAATATCATTTAAGGGTTGGTGATCATACGCTGTTGCCGCGTCAAGGTGGCTCAACGTTCAGTATAGATTCAGTTTTAACATTTACAGGCCTCAAGTTAGCTCTAACACGCCTGCTTCATCAGGGGTCTCACGATTATTGAGGAACTAAAATTCTCCAAATCGCCGAGTCTGTTCTTTACGCACGAATGCCGCCGTGTACGACGATCATCGTTAAACAACAGCGTTCGCCGTGTATATTGTCTTCTGCAACACGCACTACAACCAGCACCCCCGAATGCCTATAAGTGGAGCGACGACGTGCTTTATTAACGCGGTACACAGTGTGCAGTACCCGGTACATAGTCGGAGGAGCGCCGAAAAACACAAGACCCTTTTAAATTATCATTTTACTGTTCGCTATTAATGAGGATGAAAACTATGCGACTGTTAAAGGCTCGTCGTCTTTTATACGCAACGCGCTTGCTCGTTCCTTTGTTTCGTCACGCCGATAATAAAGGCAACACTTCCTCGTCGCCGCGAATCCGTCGGCCCCGTTTTCTGTCTAAAGCGTTCCTTATTACCGCACGCAAAACACTCGTACAGTCTGCGCAATTAATAAAAATCCTGCTCGCGTTCGATCATCGCATCGCCCGTAATTTCTGTTATTCAAATTGCTTCCCCCGCCAGCCGCTCATTCGAACACGACCGAAGGCTGTCGCCTTTCTGTCGAAGTTCGAGAAGTGAACGCGCGCGAACATCTCTCGCGGGACGTTCGCGGCGCTGGAAAGCGAGACGCAGATAGCGCGTCGACGAGGTGCGAATGCAAATAACGTCTCCTCGGGTTCGGGGCTGGCGGTGTCGCCGAAGCGCCGGCTGAGCCGGCCTTTTGAGTCGAAAGTCCGAGATACACGCAGACGGGGCACATTCGGACGAATCGACGACGCGGGTCGCGCGGCGTTGAAGTTGTTATAAAACTTTCGTCGCAGACCCCGCGGGTCCAGCCGAGCTGGTCTGACAGCCGAGGCCGGACGAGTTGTCCGGGCCGAGTGTTACGCGGATTACCCACGCATCTGCGTAGCCGGCCTTGTTCCGTGTCTCGGACACGCTTGATACTCGTACTCCCGAGTGGTATTGAAATTAGGCCGCTCGATGGTCGTATAATTTCTGGACCGTTCATCGAGAGGGAAACTGGAAACTCGTATTATGCTGCTCTGGGCAAGACGGTCCTGCCACTGGTGCAACTTTCCCGTTAATTTATGCAAGTACTGACCGGTCCGCTCCGCCAGTCAACTCGTTGAGTAGTCGGCAGAAGAAAATTTGGTTATATAGGTGACCGCTAAGGCTCGTTCTATGTGTACTACCTTGGCGCGGTGAGGGAGGTTTAGAGAAGAACTTGAGACACCCTATAGGAGAAGGAAACTTCCGACAGATAAACCTTGATGAAAGCAATGGGAAACTACATCAGTATTCTTTCCTGGACACGCGTCTCCACCACTATAATTATGAGGGCAACTCAAAAAGTAGCTAAATAATAATTTCGGACGTAAAAAATCTCCCATTCCAGGCGGAGACTACCTAGTGAGAAACTATGAGAATTGAGAATTGGGAGATAGAATGTAAGGACGCTAAATGAGGCAGGCAAATTAGAAAACTGAAAGAAAGAGATGACACAACAGAATAAACAATTTCTTGGAAGGAAGATGCAGATGAAGTTCCAGAATTTCTGGAAAGCGAATGCAAGCAAGTGTTTAAGAAATTAGGAGAAGGAAAAGCCTCGGGGCCAGATGAAATAGATAATGAAATCCTTAAGATTCCATACGATCTACATCTACAAGTTTCCTTCCTTCAGACCCGGTGCTAGGCACGGGCAAGGCGGGCCCTTGCCCGGGGCGCCCAATTTGTAAGGGATGCATTTCATCAATCATCATGGTATTCAATTCAATACAATATCCTTTATTGGGAATTATTGTTGTAACCTAAACATGTTATTTGTGGTTATAGGGCTCACGCCCCTCCCGGCCCATAGAGAGCAAAGAATTCCTGTAGGCGCTCCCATTCTTGTCTATGGATGCTATTCTTTGGAAATTTTGACTATTGAGGAATCTATTTATATCATCCGCCCATCTTGTTTTTTGTTGTCCCGGATTTCTTTTGTGTTCGATAGGTTGCCAAAAGGTTGTGGAATACATCCGTCTTTCGTCTTTTAATCTTGAAATGTGCCCTGCCCATCCCCATTTCAGCCTCCTTATTGTTCTCACTCCATCTTGATTATTTCTCAATTTCTTTTTGATCAGTTCTAGTTTTGTATGATCTTTTCTTTTTATACTCAAAATTGATCGTTCCATTGTGTTTGTGTAGTTTTTATTTTATTCAAAAGTTTTTGATTTAGTGACCATGTTTGGCATCCATATATTAGAGTTGGGAGTACACACACATTGAAAATTCCACTCTTTGCTCTTTGCCGAAGAAGTGAAGGAGCCTTTAAAAATATTTTTAAGAGACCAGTACTTTGACCATGCCTTTGTAATTCTTGCATTTATTTCTTTCTCCGTACGATTTTCAAAAGATATTGATTGTCCAAGGTATGTTGCTTCTTTCACTACTTCTGTTTTTAGATTGTCCTTCGTTGAAATTTGTTTCAAGTCTTCTGAGTTGGTCAAAATTTTCGTTTTTTCTATATTCATTGTCAATCCTGTTTCATTTTCGAATTCTTTTATTTCGTTTATCATTTTTATCAATACTTCTTTTGTGTGGGCAAAAAGGGCTACATCATCTGCAAACCTCAGGTTTGACATGTATTTCCCATAATCATTTATGATCCCATTTCCTTCCGAATTTATTTTCCTGAACATTTCTTCAAGAGCAGTGTTGAATAATGGGTCCCATTGTTTGACTCCTTTGCGTATATCAAAGTATTTTCCCTCAACGTCTGTTATATTATCTTTGTTTTAGCTCTTTGTACATTTCTTTTATTAACTGTATGAAATTTTGGGGAATACCTTGGTTTTCCAATGCTGAGCACATAAAATGGTGCTTTAGGGAATTGAAGGCTTTGTTATAATCAATTAGTGCAATATAGGTATAGTTCAATTTTGTATTCTAAACTTTTTTCTATGTATAGTTTGATTCATGGCGTGTAAATGGTCCAGGGTTGAGAACGAGTTCCTAAATCCTGCTTGATTTATAGACTGTTGGTATGATAAAATTGCTCGGTTTCTTGTTTCCATAAAATTTGAAAAAATGTTTGCTATCGTAGGACTAAGATTATAGGGCGGTAATTTTCGATTTTGTGTCTATCTCCTTTTTTAAATAATGTTATTACGAGTATTTCGAGTATTTCCAATCTTTGGGTATTTTTCCATTTTCTAAAATTATGTTTAAAATTTCGTGAGTGTTCTGGCCATTTTTTTCTTCCCCCAATTTTATATATTCATTCTTTCAGGTGCATTTAACGACATGCCGTCCCCACATACAACCGGGATCGGTTCGAATAAAAGACTGTAAATAAAAATAAAGTAAATAAAATAGACAAGGAAAAAAAGTTGAATTCTGAAGAATATCTAATAAAGGTGCGCAATACTATCACTCTTGGAAAAGTTACCCTATAATATTGCTTTCAAATAGTGGGGTAAATAAGTGAGGATGCTGTAATTTATCTTCCCCCTCCGAAATGTCTACTTCTCCATTTTTCAACTTTTGAGTAAAATGCAAAAAACTTCCCCAGTGCGTACTGTCGCCTAGAATTGCGTGGTACTTGGTAAAATGTTTTCCCACCAAAATGAAGATAATCCATATGTTTGTTTTACCTCACGTATTGCTGCACGAGTTCCTGGGTGGCTTCAAGTTTGGGGAAATCAAGTTCTCTGTCTCTGACCAAATACTGTACAAATATGTTCAGTTTTGATATTAAAATAGAACCTCGCCAATGTGAAGTTTGCATGAGAAACCCTCTAAAATTCGAACGTTTTCCTATTAAAACCTCGCCTATTTGAGGTTTGCACGAAGAAACGAAAATTTAACCATTCTGAAAAACAAAGATGCCTTCAAAACGTCAAGCCAAGGCACACACAAACGGAACCGTCAGGGTGAATTTCCTAAGTTAGAGGAGTGTTTGGTACAATGGCTCGCTCAGTGCAGGCGAAAAAATGTTCCTGTTAATGGCTCCATATGTTGAAAGCGAAGGGAAAATTTTTCGTTTCTCAATAAAACGAATTTTTTTTCTATTCACCTCGGATATTCGAACTCTCTCTACTTCGAAACTCTCTTTAAATCTAAAATTTTGCCATTCCCCGTAAGTTTCGTCGAGGTTTTACTGTGTAATAGATGCGCTTTTTACCATTAATAGAACAGATCCATTGACCTTTTTAAATTCAGTTCTACAAAATCTAAATAGCTTGCAAAAAGTGTTTGTTTATCTGTGAACAAAAAACGGCAACTGTAAACACTGGCGTCAAAAAAATATGACTACAGTAGGGGGTTCGCTTCGCAAACCTCCTAAAAACAAAATACTGGAAATTCGAAACAGCCACCATAGCTAGAGCGTACGACACGAGTCTTCAAATTATACCACGTCACGTGCTCCGGCTTGCGAAGTCGTCGACCGACAAAATTGACGACACGGGCTGGAAATATTTCATTTTGTGATATAAAGAAAGAAAAAAAAGAAGGAAAAAAAAAGAAGTCTAGTGAGGATACTGGAAAAGTCGAATTCAGTTTCTCTGCCTACGCCAGATAACGCAGTTATCAAATTCGAATATAAAACAAAATACCGAGAATAAGCCGCACGAGTCGAACATTGATGGGAAAAAGATGACGTGTATACTTCATCCGCGTCGTCTTATATACGAGCAGAGAACGCGAATGGCGCGTATGATGTCGGGGCGGGGGCTCAAGGGAAAAAATATAAAATAACATATACTTGTGTGCTTTCTGCTTGGCCTTATCTGTACCGCGGGTAGCATTTGCCAAAACGAAATTTGCGCTAACTGCTTCAATTTAGTCGAACGTATTTCGCGCGAAATACGTTCAACGACCGATAGAAGGTACCTTCTGTGTACGTCCGCGAGTACTCGGTAATGACTTCATAACATTTGCCGCACCCGCATGTTCGAACATCATTCTTTTTAACGGCGTGCCCATTAAGTTTAGGCGATTTAATTTCGAACGTATTTAAGCGTAATGTATATAAACTGAGCGCTTGCAAAAGAAACGTTATAAATTTTTACGTTTTTAACTGGCGAAAAAATTGAGTTCTCGCTGTTCTTTCCCGTCCTCCATCCGCCTCCCAAGGTCTATCTCACTCCCTTATTGCCATGATAGCGAAGTTTTTTGAATTCGTAACCGCCACCAGCTATACAGCCATTACTGCGTTTCGAAGAAACAAGAGCCAAAGAAAAATCCGCCGACCGAGTTGAATAATATTCCTTTCTTTGTCTTCGTCCGTTTTTATTGCCGAGAAATTTTTCTCAGCTTCGCGGCTGAACTCGACCGTTATCGACGTTATTTATTTTAAATGTTTTATTTATTTCGGTTACGGCCATCGGTTTCGCCCCCCGAACGTGGCGGCGGAGGCAGGTGATATTTCACAACACTGAGCCGAGCACAGCCGTATAAAAGAGCCGCTTTGTATCGGCGTATGAAGGTCGGAAAGTGGACGCTGTTGAATCGTTATACACTCGCATTAAATCGCCATAATGGGAGTGAATTATTGCTACCAGCTCATATCGAAAATCTCGACCGACATGGCTCATTCGAACTTCAGTGCGACCGCAAAAAACACGTCGCAAACTTCCTCCCATCCACGGTTTTTAGCCCCAATTGGCTTCTGCTCTGTTTCTGGGTCCCGAACGGCGTTGGTGTTTGTACGTGAACCCGAACTCGATGGAAGTGCATCAGTAAGACAAAGAAAAGTAAAAACCGTATTCGGATTGCTTATTCACAGTATATCATGAGAAACTAGAGAGAAATATGTGACCTGGAATCATGAAATGTGCCTCTGGTCTCAAAAAATCATTTTTCACATTTTTGATTATTCCCATATAAAAAATCACGCTCTTTCGAATGAAACAAATCGCCGCTTCCTATCTTCATTAGTTTTTCCACAAATTGCATTTAAAAATCACGTCAAAAGTTTAAAAACATCCGTTTACATGGCGTCGCGCTAGAGATTTTGTCGCGGCGGGCAGTGAAGGAACATCTGATACGAGAGTATTTATTTTTACATTTATTATTATTTTTTTAATGGACCATAATACCATGATGAATTGAAGTAAATCAAAATCTTATTACATGTATTCAAGTATATGCCCCAACCTTAACTGCTGAGGAAAAAGAAGTCATAAATTCTACGAGGACTTAGAGGAAGTTATCAGAGAAAGTGAAGCAGCAAATAGGACAAAAAATTTCATAATAATGGGCGATTGGAACAGTCAAGTTGGTCAAAAAAGAAAGGGGAAAATAATGTAATGGGCAATTTCGGGTATGGAGAGAGAAACAAACATGGGTAAGTAATGAGAAGATTTTGCCAAGAACATAATTTTAAAATTGTAAACAGTTTTTTCAAAAAAAGAATAAATAAAAGGTTGTCACACAGTGGTTCCTCAGAAAAACTAGCTAGCCAAAAATCTGAAACTTGGCATTCGGGGTTTATCGAAAGCGCTGAATTCATTTTTCATTAAATTTTCAGTCGAAACCTAAGAGATGGTTTAAGGAGTGGGAGGGGGGGGGGCCTAAACTGAGAATTCGGTAAACTACCGTGTAACACATCAAAATATATGTTTTCAAATCTCCTGAATACGTTTTTGACATTATTTTGGCCATAAACCTAAACTGGGGTTCAAGGGGTGGGGAAAAACTGAAAATTCGGAAAATTCAACGGGTAAAACACAGTAACACTTATATAGCGTTTTTTCGCAAAGTAGCGAAAAGTGGCAAAAAGTATGAAAGTTTCTAAAAGCACACACCCTAAAGAATAACTGAGAGCAAAACATTTTGT
Source organism: Acanthococcus lagerstroemiae (assembly GCA_031841125.1). Classification (NCBI taxonomy): domain Eukaryota; kingdom Metazoa; phylum Arthropoda; class Insecta; order Hemiptera; family Eriococcidae; genus Acanthococcus; species Acanthococcus lagerstroemiae. The sequence continues at coordinate 31,398,976 of CM063108.1, read as the reverse complement.
CCAGAAATGCCCAGAAATTTTGTGGAGCTAAAAGATTTGAACATTCGATAACATAAATGTACTTATTTCAAACATCAAATTTTCAAGTTGTAACGCATTTAAACCAAAAAAACAAAACTAAATTCTGATTCACCATGAAAAGTACATTGGAAAAACACATTCATCATAATATTAAACCACACAACATCACAGCAGTAAGGTATGGGTCAAAAACTTGTGCATGAAATTGCAAAATCAGCTCGGGTTAACTCCGCCCACTTGACGACGTTTGATATTTTGTACCCAACGTATTGGGTTCTGCCCGTCAGGTATGACTGCATGAAACGTATGGCTTGTGCATTAAATCCCATTTCCGCCATTTTTGTTATCAGAAGGGAGTGATTTACCTTGTCGAACGCTTTCCGGAAGTCTGTGTAGATTGTATCGACCTGCACCCCTCTATCAATATGCTCCGACAGGCATTGAGTGAAAGAGGGCAGGTTTGTTTGTACTCCTCTGCCCCGACGGAATCCATGCTGCGCGTTTATTATTTGGCTGTCCACCTGAACGTATATTTGGCTTTGTAATATTGACTCAAAAATTTCTGCAGATACTGGGATAAGTGCAATTGGTCTATGATTTGTGATATCCATGGTGTTCTCTCCCTTGGGAATTGGTGCTATTTTGGACACAGCCCAACGTTTAAGAAATTTCCCAGACTGTAAGGACAGGTTGTAATTATAGGCTAGGGGGGCCGAGAGTAGTTCCCGGAGTCCCTTGTAAACATATGTAGGTATTCCGTCTGGGCCCAATGACTTCTTAGCTTTCATCTTTTTTCGACATCATTTTTTGTGATATGGTGTAATCGGATCGCCCCTACGCTGTTTTGCTTGTTCTTACTTAGTGGTGCCGTTAAATTACTCGAGACATACACTGATGAAAAATAATCGGCGAATCTATTCGCGATATCCTTTGGCTCGGTACATGTCTGACCCTCATACTCTTTCACATCCGAGTCTGAAGTTGCCCCCCTTTTATCTTTCATATATCGCCAAAATCGCTCAGGATTTTGTATTAGACCTCGCTCGAACATACTTTCATACTCATCATGCGCTTCCTTTATTTGCTTTTTTACAGTTGCACGCAGCTCTTTAAATTTGGCTTCATTTTCCAGGTTTCCTAAGTTCTTCCTCTTTTTCTTTTTCTTTTTAATTTTTCGCCGTAACCTCTCTTTCGCCCTTATATTGGATATTATATCCTTCGTATACCAGGGTAGGTATCTCGCTTTGACCCTGCTATCGGCAGCCCTAGACCTGGGAACGGTTTCTTCCATTACCCTATTCATAAACTTTTAAATACCCGTTTTAATGACCAGAAATTCCTTCAGGCCCGTGCTCTTCTTCTACTCGGTTCCTTCTCCATATAATCCTCAAATGATATCAACTGTCCTGAATAAACTGCACTCTTCTCTACTTTGATTACCTCTGCTCCCACTCTGATTTCCGAGGTTTCAGCTTGTTTGTAATCAATACTGCTTTAGTCGCATTGATTTTTAGCCCTACCTTCCTGTTCCAACTCGTTGGCCATTAGTCGCAGTCCCATAAGTTTAACTTCGAACATAGGGAAAATCTTTGCAAAACTCATTAAAAACCGTCTATACTCCATTTTGGACTACAACCAAGACTTTGAACAGGCAGGCTTCAGAAAAGGATATTTAACAGCTGATCAGATCTTTGTTATAAACCAAATAACTGAAAAAAATCGAACGAATTAATCTAGATCTAAACATACTGCGGATTGATCTTCAGAAAGCATTTGATTCGATTTCGCTGCCAGTACTGTGGGAAGCCCTCTGGAGACAAGGAGTACCGAGAAAGTTGATAAGAATCAAGAGGGAGAGTACGTCTTGTTAAAATAGGTCATTACTTCGAAATCGACGGAGGAGTGAAGCAAGGGGACCCCTTTATTCCCAAATCTGTTCAACTGTCTTTTGGAGGAAGTATTCCACAACCTAAATTGGCAGGGAAGGGGGCTGAATATAGATGTGGACTGGCTCAGCAATCTGAGGTTTGCAGACCACGTCGCCCGAATAGCTCAGGATGGGGAGGAAGTACAGAGTGTTGGAGTTAACTGTAGAAGAAATGACAATTCCTCCATTCCTGGAAGACGAAATCCTCTCTACTCTGAGTAAATTAGAGGTGGGGAAATCTGCAGAGCCAGATGGTATAGGAAATATGGAACTCGAGTGCTTCGCTGTAGAGCTGACCCCTGCATTCACAAAAATTGTCAATTTAATACCTACTTGTAGAAGAACAAATTCCACTCTAATGGAAAATATCAGAAATACTGTTACTATATTCAAGAAAGGTGACAATTCAAATATTAATTTTCTCTTCCCTCCTTTTGGTCAGATCCTAAAATTCCTTTACATAATTAGCTAGCCTACCATTTTGGATTTCTGGAGAAACACTGGTTCTGCTATGTTGTGCTGAGATACCGAACTCAGCTTTCTCTCACACTGATACCCTCTCAATTTCCTTACTCTGCAATTTTGGATTTCTAAGTGTTGCTGGGACAGAGTTGCAGCAACAAAGTTGAAAAACAGTGTTGGCAAATCTAGCAAGTTAGATGGGGGGGGGGGAGGTATCAGTACCTAGGGAAAGGAGAGAATGACGGTGAAACTGAGTACGGCACAATCTTAGCGCAACTAAGCACAAGCAAGGCGTTTTGTGAGATGTATGAAGTGGCAGTGCTAACATAAGTGTCTCTAGCTGGATTAGTTAACGGTAATTAAATGACCTTCCATCAGCCGTGTGTCGCCTTATAGCTCGTAGACATTGTCCCCCACCGCTCCCGGCTATGCAAGATGTTCAGTGGTAGAAATATCCTGATTGGATAGTGTGAAATGAGGAAACAAGTGTTGACTAACAGAGAACGTGAAAAAGTATCAACTCTCAGATCGCATATTGATACTGCAAGTGGCTTACTACGTTATCAGCACTCGCTTCTAATAATTTGTGTCGTGGTATCAAAGTTTGACCTTGAAAATGAATGTTATCACTGTCGCGTTTCGGGACTGCGGAGGCCAGCGAGACGCACTTTCTGGGGGAACGTGGTGGTGGTGAAGTCGCGATAGGTTACCTCGCGGAGTACCGTGCGGGAGCGTAGACTCGAGAATGCAGACATTTTTCGATACCAAATAATACGACACGGGGGGGGGGTGAAGTTTAGTTATATTCGCAAGTTACTTACACAATATACACAAACACGACGGCGGAATTGTCACGGATGACGGCGAAAAAAGAAAGGGTCCGGATTGCGGACGACGGCAAATTGACGTACGAAGAGGGCCGCGATTGGCCGACCAGCGCACTAATAACTAACAGCATGAAGCAGAGTCGAGATGCGGGAACTCCCTAATATAACTGATAGCGACAGAGAGGACAAGTGGGAGAGAAAGGTTCGGGGTTCACCCAATTCCGGTGAAGCATGCTAATAGGTGGGGTAAAGGAGGGAGGAGTCGGGGTTCACCGCGTTCCGGTAAAGCACACCAGTTGGAGGATGTACTGGAGGAAGGAGTCGGGGCTCACCGGGTTCTAGTAAAGCACACCGAGAAAGGAGTCAGGGTTCATCGGGTTCCAATAAAGCACGCTGACAGGAGGATGTACTGGGGTTCATCGGGTTCCAGTAACGCACGTCGATAGGAGGACTCGCAGTTCATCACGTTCCGGTAGAGCACGCTGATAGGAAGACGTACTGGAGGAAGGAGTCGGGGTTCACCGAGTTCCAATAAGGCACGCTGACAGGAGGATGTATTGGGGCTCACCGGGTTCCAGTACAGCACGCACAGCACATAGCAGGAAGCAAGAAGGCGAACTTAAGCCTTGTCGCCAGCAGCTTGCCGGAGTTAGCTTGACTACCCTTGCGTTTCCGGGTAGTTAATGTATAGAGTTGCTACCGACTTCGTCAGCGAGTAGCAAAAACCACCCTCGCGACGTAAAGAACGTCTTCGCGGTAGCCGAAACGCGAAACCCGGTTTGTGTAACGCAGCGCTTGGCTATTTATGCTTCTAGTGGTGGTGGAATCTTGAAGTATTCATTCGCCCGATTAGATAGAGTACGGGAAAAGCAAAAGCGGTCTATGTTGTTGCGGTTCTCTAAACGTTTTCGTAAAATATCGAAGACGAAAATGTTCGTATGGTAGCTTCCTCACCCCACACAGTAGCATAATGCGCTGTAACGTTACAAGCGGCCTTACAATACGGCATCAGAATAGTAGTAATACCCACCAATCTATGCTAATTTATTGCACTTACTTACGAAGAAAGTTACAAAGTCTGTATACGTTATCCGCGCTACCCGAGTTACGACTCGAAACGTACATGTATAACATAGACACACTCCAACGTTATTAAATTTGTTCTCGTGTCTTCCGTCAAGCATACGTAAGTAGAACATCCAGTCAAGAACGAAGTTCTCCCGTTCTGCCGGCAACTTAGTAAGAGCTTACTGCCGTTACATTGTCCCGACGACATCGCATCGCCGCGTTTCTAGAATACACAAGAAGTCCAATTTCAGTCAGACGACGATGAGCTACACAGTGGTTGGTTCGCTGTACTTCGATGCACTACACTCTTTCCACGTGTAAGATTTGATTGGACTGGAAAATGGCTTGCTCAGATTCGTTGACCTCATTTTTGGCTATTATTTTTGCAGGTCTATTGCCGGGTTGACCTTGCAGGGCACTGGAACGTTCGTGTAGCCTGTAAGATCCCACTTCACATTCTGTCTTAGCCCCTATCTGCTGCGATCTTGTGATGATTCATCGCGATACAACCTCAGACAGAGCTCTATCCTATAGATACAAGTGAAGACATACGCTATTTTGGTTCATACAGCGCCCGTCGATGTCGAATTGACTACGCGGTACGCGCCGCATAGTCGGATTCGGCATCCACGGGCACGGTGTGAACCAAAATGGCGTATGTCTTCACTTGTACATAGGCTGTCGCTAAGTAACTGAGACTAAAATCCGTACGGCCTACCAACGCTACCTATACCTATCGGCGTTTCAACGCAGTAGGGGAATAATTTGGTTCATTAGCGATCGATTGAGACCACGCCGAGCTCATTTGATTGACAACTCGCTGTTCCAGACCAATTTGAAAGAAACCATATGCGTTGCCCCTTCAGGTTTTGTAAAGATTTTTTTAAAGAAGGAAAAAAGTATACAATTACAAAATTTTTTATTAATGATCATCTTCATTAAGTATATGAATATCTTTTTCAAAATAAGCACCATTCATGGCTATACAGGCATCCATTCGTTCTTGCCAATTATCGAACGTTTTCGCGTATTCCGCCGCCGGTAACGAGGAGAAAAACATCGGCGCCTCGGTGATGACTTCGCAATTCACCCCCACCCCCGTATAGTCTTGACTTCTCCCCTTGCAACTTTTGGTTATTTCCTCAACTGAAGGCAGCCTTACGCAGTCGTCAATTCAACACGAATCAAAACGTCATCACTGCGGCGCCGATGTTTTTCTCCTCGTTACCGGTGGCAGAATATGCGAAAACGTTTGATAAATGGTAAGAACGAATGGATTCCTGTATAGCCACGAATGGCGCTTATTTTGAAAAAGATATTCGTGTGCTTAATGAAGATGATGATTAATAAAAAATTTTGTAATCGTATGCTTTTTTTCCTTCTTTAAAAAAAAAAATCTTTAAAAAACCTGAAGGGGTCAACGCATATGGTGTCTTTCAAATTGGTCTGGAACAGCGAGTTTTCAATCAAATGAGCTCGGCGTGGTCTCAATCGATAGCTAATGCACCAAATTATTCCTCTACTGTGTTGAAACGCCGATAGGTAGCGTTGGTGGGTCGTACAAATTTTAGTCTCAGTTATTCAGCGACAGCTTATGTATTTATAGGGCTCTACGCTCAGGTACGTGAGAACTCGAAGGGATGGTATGCAGTTCCTATTTTGTTCGTCGGTCTAGTCGAGTCGTTCTAACTCAGACAGCACTTCCACTACTGCAGAAAAGCTCTTAAGCCTGCCCTGAGATATTTGATCTTACCGAGAGAGGGTCATGCGTGATCTTTGTACGCATCCTGCCTCTGAGATAAGTACATTAACTGGCAGGGATGGAGTGGGACCAGACAGACCACCGAGAAAATCAGTTTTTCCGGCCGTTACTGCAACAAACGCAGGTCAGTACCCTCTCCTACTCGCTCAACACGGAGAAATTTGAAGAAACATTTTTCATGATCGTCATTTTTCTCATTTTCCCTTTTCTAACGCCCCACCCTCGATCTAGTTTAGATCTGATCTCACCTCCAAAAAGGTTTAAAAGTAATATTTATTATTATTTTTTACAATTTTCAGTTTTCTTCTTAAAAGTAGTAACAGTCAGCAAAATTTTATTGACTTAACATAACAGTTGGACATTTTCGAGAAAACTATTTTTGCATTTTCTGTATGAGAGTTCGGATGCGGAAAAATACATTTTTTTTTTTTGTAATTCCACTTTTGGTTTTTTTGTGGATGATTGGAATTTGAAAGTCAAGGTATGTTCTCATGAGATGAATCCGGTAATCTTATCATATGGAGTACAAATTTTCAGGATATTATCTGTCCGTCAAGTGAAATAACAAACAGTTTGGCACTACTGATAGGTACTTCGACTTCAAAGGTTTAAAAATTAAGTGGCTCTGCGGAGTAACGTAAACAGAAAAACTTTGATGGAGACGCAGGATATAGCTTACAATTTTATAAGTGAAAATAAAATATAGTTCTCATAGTTAAGACTATAGTTGAGAGCGGAGCGAGTGATAAAAAATTTAACGATTTGAGTAGTAAAAATGAGTGATTTTCAGCTTTGTCTCTAGCTCGGAGGAGAGAGGAGGGATTTATTTCAATTCTTTCAGACGCATTTTATTGGCAAGCGTATTTCAGAAAAATCTTTTTTGGATTTCTTTAGGATTATTATAACTAACTCTACAGAGACTTTTTTAAGACTCTTCGAGACTTTTACTAGACTTTTTGAGACTCGTTAAGATAAGCAATAAAATTGATATTTTATAATCCTTTTCCTGGCTTAGAGGCGAGGGTGGGAGATATATGCCTATAGTCTTTTGAAATTATTCTTTCAGATTTATTTTATTCTTCAAGACTCATCTAGAATTCTTCAAAGCCATTTCTGAAACTTCTTCATTCTTACTCAAGAGTATTACTTCTGTCTAAAACGACTTTTTTTTTAGATTCCTGCAAACTCGTATAAGACTCATTAAGACTCGTTAAAATAAGCAATAAAATTGGTATTTTCAACTTTTTTCCGAGGAAAAAAGAAGAGAATATATTCCAACACTTCCTCGAAATTTCTTCAGACTAAGTAACTCTTCAAGACCCCTTCCAGAATTGTTCAGGGCTATCGTCCTAAAACTTTTTCAGATTTAGGAACACTACTTTACGCCCCGCACTGACTTCTCAGACTTTTCCAGACTTTTACATAACTCTTTTAGACTCGCTGAGATGAGCCATAAAACGGATATTTTCAACTTTTTAGGGTGTTTGCCCGCGCGCAGCACTGCAAGCACCCTATTGCAATCGAATTTTCATCCTCATCATTTTTCTTTAAATACGACTGAATTGTTTACAGCTCATAGTTCCGTTTTAGCTCAGTTGCGTTTAGATCGTTAGATCGGTTTTAAGGCGGAGGCGTGTGGAAGATGAGAGGTGCTAACCTCAACAGATCTCATTCTGGCGTTCGTGGCGTATATTTGTTTTATCACATAGACGTTGGTACTGTGTCTGAATATTAGCTTCAAAGCTTTAACATTTCAGATTTGGTTTTGTTTTATCAATACCAGTGTAGGAAGTTGGCGTAACAATACCAGAATGCGGAGAAGCCGAAAGTTTTTGCAGTTTTAGGATAATTTTGAGAAGCCAGAAGTTGGAAGCTGAAAGTGTTTCAGCTTAAGCAAACACCTTCTTACTACCTAGCTATCTGCGAGGTAGCTTGTTTCCAAGTACGGAGGGCGGGAGGCATACATTTAAGAGTCTGTCAGGCGTACTTAGTCATTTTGATGACTAGTCCAGAATTGTCCCAGATTAGTTCTACAACTTTTCGGATTTTTTTGAGAGCATTACTCCTGACTTTAGATAGGCTTTTTAAAGACTCTCACAGGCTTTTACTAGACCCTTCAAGATACTCCTTAAGATGATCAAAAAAATATTACTTTGTAATTTTTTCCTAGTTCGGAGGGTGGGGGGAGAAGTATTCTCATAGTTTTTTTTAAATCTTTCAGATGTAATTTATTTTTCAAGACTCTTCGAGAATTCAAAACCATTTCTAAAACATTTTCATTTTTGTTCATGATTATTATTTCAGAAACTGCGAAAACGTTTTACGACTCTACCACGCTTTTTTAGATTCTTTAAGGTTAGTCAAGATAAGCAGTAAAATGGGCATATTCAACTTTTTACCGGAGGAGAACGAGGAAAGAGGGAATATATTTCTCCCACTTCTTTGAAATTCTTACATACTTACTCTCCAAGACGCTTCCAGAATTGCTCGTGGCTATCTCTAAAACTCTATTTTTGCGTTTTTAGAATAAAAGTTTGGATGCGAAGGAATAATTTGTTTTTTTTTAAATTCTACTTTTGTGTCATTTTTGGCCGTTCACTTTATCAAATTGAGCTCAAATTTTCAGGATATCACTAGTCTGTTGAGGAAAATAATAATTAGTTTGACACTGCTAATAGATACTTTGACTTTAAAAAATCAGAAACTAGACAGTAGCGTAAACAGAAAACATTTTTTAAGGATACAGGGAATAGCTTATAACTTCATAATTCAAAAGAAAAAAAATTCTTAATAGGGTTAGACCATATTTGTAAATGGAGTGAGTGAAAAAAAATTTTTATATTTTTTTCCCACTTCTGAGTTGTAAAAATTAGTAATTTTCAACTTTTTTCACATCTTGGAGGAAAGGAGAATTTATCCGCATGCTTCGTTATAATTTTTTCACACATTTTACTCAGCAGAGTCGTCCAGAAGAAACTTTTTTGAATTTATTTAGAATACCTGTCTATCAAGAGGAATAATTATCGGACTAGTACTGCTAATAGGTATACTTCAACTTCAAAAGCTCAAAAACCAAGTGGTTCTGGGCAGTAGCGTAAACAGACAAATTTTGAAGGTGTCTGGGAATAGCTTACAATTTTATAAGTTAGAAAAAAAAAAAAAAGTCCTCATGCTAAGACTATAGTTGAGAGCTGAGAGAATAACATTTTTTTTCAACGATTGAGCCGTAAAAATTTTTTCAAATTTTTTCATAACATTGAGGGAGGGGAAAGGGGAGGGTTTGTTCCCATACTTCTTTAAAATAATTTTTTCTGATGTATTTTACTCGATAAGAGTCTTTCAGAAGAAACTTTTTCGGATTTGTCTAGGATTAATATACCTGACTACATCCACACTTTTTTAAGACTTTTCCAGAATTTTATTGAAGTTTTTCAGACTTGTAAAGACGAGCAATAAAATTAGTATTTCATAATTCTTTCCTAGCTTGGAAGGAAGGATGGAACATATGTCCTTACAGCTTTTGAAAGTTCTTTCAGATGTATTTTATTCTTCAAGATTCACCCAGAATTTTTCAAGGCCCGCTGTAAAAGTGTTTGATTCTTGTTCAAGATTATTACGTCCTTCTGATTCTACGAAGACTTTTTTAGATTCTTCCACTTTATAGACTCGTTAAAATAAGCAAAAAAAATGGTATTTTCACATTTTTCCCGGAGGTGAGGGAAGAAGGAGGGAATATATGTTCACACTTCCGTGGAATCCTCACAGACTAAGTAACTTCGTGGTCCTTCCCAAATTGTTCAAGGCTATCTCTGTAAGTTTTCCAGATTTAAGATTACTGACTTCTTCAAAATTTCCAGACTTGTTAAATTCGCTGAGATGAGTTGTAAAGTGGATATTTTTTACTTTCTTCAGGTTAGCAGAAAAGGGGGATATATCTTCATAAATTTTTAAAATAAGTCTATCTGGGATGCTTCATTTTTCAAGACTCGTCCAGAATTGTACCAAGTTATTTGTGTACGTACATCTAAAAAGGTCTCACTTTGTCAGTATGGAGTTATGCATGGTACGTCATACCAGACAATATTTTTGATCGAATGAGACTCCGCAGAACCTTCTAAGTTCAAAATTGGCCAAGATATTCGCTTCCAAAGTTAAAATTTTAAAATACACAGTTTTGAGAAGAACTCGTTTAAAAATTTGTTACAATTTTCAACTGAAAAATGTAAAAAATATCAGTGAATTTTGAAGAACTTCGGAGATTCCACTGGGTCTCATTTGATCATATGCGGTTTGCGTCATCCGAAAAAGCAGAATTCACGCTCTACCAAAATTCATATTTTTGACCTAACATCCGAAAAATCGCTGTATCTTCGTAAATAAAATTGACGAAGTGGCATCTTTTTAGATACACTTACACATTTATACATCTTTTCTGATTTATTTAGGATTATTATTCCTGACTTTACGAAGACTTTTTCAAAACTTTTACAAGCTTTTACTAGACTCTTTAAGATACATTAAGAAGAGCAATGAACTAGTATTTCTTAATTTGTTTCCTGTCTCCGGGGGAAGATATATTTTCTCCTATTTTCTTTAATTTTCTGACGTATTTATTTTTCAAAACTCTTACAAATTTGAGACCAGTCTTAAAAATTTTTCATTCTTGTTTAAGTTTATTACTTCAGACTTTCCAGACTTTTACAAAACCCCTTCAAACTCGCTAGGATGGGTTGTAAAATGGGTTTTCCCACTTATGTCCGGCTTTCCAGAGGGATATATCATCATACATTTTTAGAAGTCTGTCAGGCGTGCTTCATATTTTAAGACTCATCCAGAATAAATTGACCCAGGTAATTTCTGCAGCTTTTTCGGACTTTTTTAAGATGATTATTTTACTCTCTACTGAGACTTTTCCAGAGGCTCTCAGACTTTTTCGAGAATCTTATACGCCTGTTTCAGATTTATTAAGACTCGACTGGACACTAAAACAAACAAGTTTTAAGAAAACCTTAAAGAGTCTCAGAAATATTGAACCCGACTGTATCAATATTTAACTAAGTTGGAAGAGTTTTAAAAGTTTTAATGGAGCATAGAATAGTCTTAAAAAGTTTCAGTCATGTAAGAGGCATAAAGGAGTCTTGAAAAATCTACAGCAGGATTGGAAAAGTCCTAATCAATCTCGAAGAATCTTAGACCCGGCGAAGAGATTTTGAAAGAGTATGAAATTCTGAATTAGACCGAATAGTGTCGAGAGTAATTTTTTTAATAATCTGAATCAAGCCAGAAAAATAGAGTTGAAACAGATCTCAAAGATTTTTAGAAATGATAAAAACATAGTCGGAAGTCTTTCAGAGTTTCAAACAAAATTAAAGAAGCCTAAAATAGTCTTAAAAAGTTGTAAATCCACACAGGTGGATGTTAAAAAGACTGAGATGAATCTAAAAGCGTCTGAAACAGGAAGCACAGTTACGAAAAAATATTTCAGCGATTCTAAAATACGAGTAAGTATGGAAAATATCGAAGAATATGAAAAAAAAATCTTTAAAAAGTCTCGAGGCTTTGGATAGTATTGACCGATTCGGTAAGATCTGTAAAATGTCTGTAAACATGCGTTAAAGAATTCTGAAAAATCAGGAATATAGCAGGAGCCTCGAAGAAGTCTTGAAGAGTCACAAATAAGCATTGAAAAGCCTTGAAGATGTTAAATCAATTCTCGGATCATGAGGCTATTTTTCTGCCAGGGCACCGTAAATTTGCCTGATTGCCCAACGGCCACTGTACTCTTGTGAACTGGAGTAACAGCCTCCAAAATCCATACACCTCGTAAGACTCTCTTTACCATGCCACTTTTTTTTTTTTTAGCAAACGCAAATAGAGTGTTTCGAAGTCTATAGCTCACAAATTCCAGTCCATGCACCGTGGTTTTGTGCTCTCCAGCTTGCTTAGAACTCTTTATACCTTAGTTAAGACTTTTTGAGACTCGTTAGCTCTATTCTATGAAGTCTGAAATTAGAGCCAATTTTACTTGAAGCGGGAGTTCTTGTTTCATAATGTGTGTAATAGGTGACCGAAGAGATGATTCAGCGCAATACCCAATTAGAAAATGTTGATAACTCCGAGCGATAGCAGTCGCGTCTTAGCGACTATATACTCCGTAAATATAAGACGCTCTTTGTCTTTCTTCGCTTCTGTTTGTCTGAAAATAATCATCTTCGAGATTCGCAGTTACGAGCACTCGTTAAAGAAGTCAAAACCGGCGTATTGCCGCAAATTCCAGTAATTACGATATCGCCCGTCCAGACAGAGATAATCCGATCCGACCGACCGAGCGAAAGCGATTCGAACTGCGGCGAAGAATCGCGACTCGCCGAGTGAAGTGGAGTGGAGTGGAGTCTGAAGTTGCAGCACAGTGTTTTGCGTTTCCTCTCGAATTTATTATCATACGAGATTGAGATTATCTCTGTACGGGGGCGCGTGATGAAAGAATATCGTAAAATTTAATCGTCTTTCGAGTCGAAGGGTGCTGGTGCCGTACCACGCGCTTTTTTGTCGTCATTATTTTCCGCCAAATTCGTCTCGAGATCTCTTCTCGGTTCTCGATACGAACGCGCCGAGGATTATTTTTGTACCCGCCAGACGGTCGCGATTCTTCTGGCTGAAAACTTTCCGATTATTAATGACGCACTTCGAAGACGAATTATATTTTCGGCGAATATTATTTCAACGACTCCGACTCGCGGATGCGCGAATTGGAATGTAAACAAATTCCCGTCAACACCTCACGAACAGGGCCAGATTCACGTTCTTTTTAGTGCCTTGGTAGTTTGTCCATAGACCGTTTGTCCACGAGTCAATTTGTCCTTGGGACATTTCTTCCATAGTAAGACGGTCGGTCCACGAGAGTTTTCGTCCGGAGATTTTTTACCCGCGAGAAAGTGTTCGTCCAAAAACGGTCACTGGAGTCGAAAATCGTGCGAACTTAGTCCGGTATAACTAACTAAAGCTATTAATGGTCTTGGAAAACTGAACCTAATGCTTATATTTCTATTCCTCTCCAACTATGTACAATCTTACAATTTTGAATCAAAATACTTTACTTCAGCAAATAATAATATACATTTTAAGAGGAGCAGTAGTATTTTGCCCACGACAGAAAAAGCGATACCAACATTTCCAAATACAGTCTTGTACAAAGTAAAATTTATTTTATGAAAATCATGTTCAACCACTTTCCACGATTTTTAATTTTCTTCTGCGTGGTTATCACAACTGTCACCGTGCACACCTTTTCGTATGTGCCAAAATTCGGGGCATATGGTCAAAATGGTACCAAACCGATTTTAGCGACCCTTGGAACCAATTATTGGATACTCACATTAAACTTCACAAAATACTAGAAACCTTCCCTCCTCCATTGCATGGGCCTCAATTTCAAAAAGGCATGCATTTATCACCACAGGAATGAAAAATGAAATTCACAGGAAAAATTTATATACAGCAAGAAAATAAATATTTCCCGGTAAGAAAAAACCTGAACAGGAAAAGTGAAGAATGAACTGTAGAAAGACCAATAATCCCGAGAAAAAAAATCACGACATATCAGTATGAAAATCACGAGCCATATTTAAAACGCCAGTGAATTGTCAGGAATTTAATGTTTATGACAAATGGAAAATTTAGCATTATGGACTAAATCTCTCAATTTGATATTTTAGGGCAGGCTGAGTGGGTTAGATCCCTTAGAAGTCTCGGATTGTCGGTAGTTTTTTTTTTTCTGAAGGTGCATTGGTAAAAGAGGAGGAAAAAACGCCGCCATTTCTGTCACTTTCGAATAGGAATCTGAAATGGAGAAGACACTGATCACCACCCTCAGCCCTCTCCCCCACATCGGGCATCCTCCTTCATCACGAGACCCCTCCTCCCGAGCCTCCATCTCCAACACGTACCTTCTCTCCCACACCGTGCCTCTTCTCCCGCACGAGTCCTCTCGTCCAACACATCCCTCACAACGAAGATTTTCCTCACGATCCCGTTTTCCACTAAGATCCCCTCTTTAACCATAGGTAAATCCCCTTCCCAACCACAACCTCCTTCTCCACCAAGAGTTCGCACATATACCGGGCCTCCCTCACTATGACCCCTTACCCCATCACATCGCCCATCTCAAGCCCCTCCTCAATCACGAACTCTTGCCCCAATCACCACCTTCACGAGATCCTTCCTTATGTGAAAAAAAAATCTCGTCATACACCTATAAATGCTGTATGTGACGGATCTCGTGATTTTCATTTTAAATGTGTGGGATTTCCAATTATTTTCCTGTGTACTTTATTCCTGTGCAAATTTTTTGCTTTCCAGTGCTATTATATATTCCCCTTTCAAAAATGGGGTAAATAAATGAAAGGAGGGAAGTGAATAAGCCCCATAAGCGAAATAACTCTGTGAAATGGTAAAATTGCTGAAGAAGATGATTATTATCTTCATAAGTGCTATAAAGTAAAAGTTCTTAACGGTGATACCTTGAATTCTATTTTGAGAAGTTCTAATTCAAATACAAGAACATTGCTAATGACCTTTCTCGTGAGCTATTCAATGTACAATCTCTTGCAAATTTTAAAAGTAAGAAACAAAAAAACAGTAGCTTAAAAGGGCAAGTTGTGCGGGAAATTGAAAAAATGTGAACATTTTCTGAAGTAATTTGTACTAAAATTGATTTTATCAACACCCTGTTGAACCAATTCCCACCATTTTTTTTTTCTATGGCGACCACAACTGCCTTCTACTATTACCTCCCGGTACCATTTTTCTGTTTATCTTCATTCGTGAGACGAAAAAATTTCAAGATAGAAAACTTTTCAACATTTCACCGTAACTCAGCTCCTTCAAAAGTAAGCGTATGCAAACATATTTACATATCGTCGGGGTACATTGCCTACTTATCAGGTGGAAGGGGTTCATTGCAAAAGAGACACCTAGCATTGTCGCGTTTTATTTTGTTTTTATTCTGTAATTGATTGTCGCGTTCTATGTGTTTTCTATAGCTGATTATATTATTGTTTGTCGCGCAGGGACGTACTGATAGGAAGGGTAGCAGGGCAGCTTATCCCCCTCCCTTCCCGTAGGAAGATTTTCTTCTTTTGCTTTCATACTTGGGAATTTGAGTTTAGTCAGTTGGAAAAATTGAACTAGTCAAAAGTTTTTTTTTTCTTTTTCCTTTGATATCCAGAAGTTTTAAGTTGAGTAACTTGGGATTTTGGATTTTCATAATTTGTTTACCCCCCCCCCCCCCCCAAAAAAAAAAACTCTTTGGTACGTCCTTGTTGTCGCGTTCTATTCTCGTGTTCAATGCATTCTTTTCGCGTTGCTGCAATTTTTTTCGCGTGCTGCAAAATCGCACCCTTTTAAAATTATTAAAATTAGAGCCCCACCTGTGATCCCTTAACATGCTTCGAAATACACTAAATGAGCGTAACCAGTACGTACTAACGAAAACGCAAAGTAGGGTAAATCGTCCATTTTTGGCCAGGGTACCATCTTTGGCCGAGTTTCTCATAAATTTGCTAGCAAATAAGGACCGGGTAACACTGGGAATGTGATTTTTGCACTATGAAATCAGTGAACACTGCCGTGTATATGGTGTGCTGTATTTTCATATTTACGTCACCAATTCTTTTTTAAAAAATTGATCTGTGGCGGACTTCAAAGCTTCACTGATTTCTTATCAAAACTCTTAAGAATCCAACATTTGGAAAAATCGTCATACGAACACTTCCAGTCAGTCATTACGCTAGGCAATGTATTTTTTTTTTCCTTATTCATTGTATTAGTGACGGATTTTGATTTAAAAAATTGGTTTTTATTCTGTTTTTCATTAATTAAAAGGCATGCCCGAGTGAGGGTCTCGAATTTAATGATTTCGCCATTTTTGGCCAGCAACCTGTCCAAAGATGAGTACAGTGCTAATCCATTTTGGGCCACCCTTTGTTATGAACGAAAATTTCCCATAAAATTCGCAGATTCTTCGTCCTGTCACCACTAAAGTGTCGCACAAAAAATAAGAAGAAACATACCAATAATTTTTCAAGCAATTTACAAATAAGAAATGATGTACGAGAAATGTGAGATCTGTTTTTATGAATAATATGAATATAAAATGCAACTTATTATGTTGGAAATACTATTTTTTCACGAAGAAATACGTCTAATATCTTCTATTTACACTCCTCCACTACTTTCCACGCTTATTTCAGCTTAAACGTGTAAAAATTCTGTCCTGCAAATGAAATAAGTATAATCCATGGGGCCAAAAATGGTAATGAAGTGAGCCATAGATGGCAAAACTGGCCAAAGATGGGGGTTTTTAGGTTACAATTTTTCTACTTTCAGTTACCAGGCAAATGAATCACTTATATGAGCAGATGAACAAAGTCTCCCAGTCCTTCAGAACATATATACAAAGATGATAAAACAAATTTCATGGAAGAAAACTGATTCTTGTATTTTTTAATGGCGTTCAAAGTTGAACAATCTCCTTAACCTGGCCAAAAGTGGACGATTTACCCTACCTGAGAAGGTGTTGCCGGTATACAGTCTTCAACGCTACATAACGCAGTGTTGTTTCGATTTTTTTTTCAGGGGAAATAAATTTAAAAACCTTTTTTCCCAAAAAACTGAAAGCTGACAAAATGGCCTCGAAAATTGGATTTCTACCCGAAATAGTCCCAAAAAGTCTCTAAAAACATCAATTTTACAAATGTCATTTTTAAGGGAAGGTAGTTTGAAATAACCGTATCAAAGTTAGCTCGTTGGTTTCAGAATTTCCTGATTCGTCCAGAAAACCTCAATAGACTGAATAGGCTAGGCTAGGGGGGGGGGAATGTTTTTGTCTACAAATTCGGGCCTTGTTCATTCTTCTTCTTTTTTTTTTAAAATCAGTTATGTATTTTATCTGTTTCATTTCAATAACTAGATATTCTTTGATAAAAACCTAAAAAACTGCGTATAGGAAACGATAGAAAGCCGATAGATGAACTGATACTGAAAATTTGGGTGGTCACATTAAGACTGCGCAAGAGGTAATATTAGACAAAAATTGACGAGAGTTAGCTTACTGCACTCTTCGAACAACTTATTTTATTCTTGCTCCGCAAACGTTTTGAAATTTGACGTATTTTAAAACGACAGAATTCGAAAAATAATGTTGCCAGATGATTTATTGTATAAATTGAGAAATCAGCTCTTCATGGCCATATCTGGCACATCTGCCTTGTATTTGGTCTCGTCTTTTGCACTGAATGCAGGGAAAGATTAAGTCAATTTTGGTAGTCTCAAGTAAGTACGAAATTTGCATTTTGCCACTCGATTCGGAGCTATTCGAATTCAGTGATCAATGAAACGCATAAATAATATTTTGACCGTGTGCTCAATATCCTAAGTTAAGTCAGTTTTACCCATTGAGTATGAAATTCGCACTTCGAGCCTCAAACGGGGACCAAATCGAACATTTGACGGCGAATCCGAAATCAGCGATCAATAACTCCCACTTCGACTTCTTTAAAAATCTTATTTTTGGGACAAAATAAAATGACCAATCTCCAATATTGTTTTCACTTTTCGTTATCGAACACTAAAAAATATTGAAAACTAGTTTCCAAGTTACCAACAACATAATACTAAATGAGTGAACTATCGCGTTCGTTTTCTGACAGTTTTCAGCGGGTTTCAATTTACTTTTTTAGATACGTGCGTCTTCGCAACCGAAGGCCTTATTTGCATTATAGGAAACTTGCCCTTTCACTTCGCCCCCGCTCACCGAATGCGATGACGCTACGCGTCTGTACGCTTTCACAGCGATTAATCGGTTACCGCGCTCGTCTGCGGGTGCGAATGGCACTCGCTCGAGGAATTCTTATATTAAAATTTGGGTATATAATATTCGCATCTCGGCGAGAGGTGTCGAAGTATACTAACGCGATATAATACTTTACGATATAAAAATATTTTCGGGCGCCCGTTATAATTTTCCGTCAATTTGCATTTGTGGGCGCCGGACGAGCGCGAGGGGCCGAAGGACGAGGCGAGAATTTTTGAATATATTTTCGATTTCGAAACAGCTTCGGCGACGGCGGTGTAGAGGGAGACAGACAAAAAGTGAAGGGCGGATGTGTGTGCCGAGGAAACACGTTACCAACTTTCCTCTATATTCCGCCGGGACGAGCATTAGGTAGTGCGCGGCCAATCGGCGAGTATCGCTCCACTGGTCAACCTCTGACTTTCTTCGTCTTTTCTCGGTATACCGAAAATTCAATCTGATCAAATATTATATATATATTAAATGCGAAACAGGTCGTGTCCCTTTATAGTGGAGCGTCTCTCGCGCCGCGTCGCTTCCTATACCGCCGTATCGTATCGTGCGGTGCCGTCAAAATGCGTCATTTCGTATTATTCCATTTGCAGCCGCAAAACGAAAGATAGGAAGATATCCCATTACGTTAACCGCTCTTGGGAAATAATTTGAGCTTACGGGTTTCAGTGATTTTTTTTTTTCTCTCTCTCTCTCTCTCTTCTTGTTCCTCTCCTGTTTCCTGTCGCTTCTTGGACGTATCTCCGTTGTCGCCGTCAGCATACTGCGCAAAAGGTCGCTTTCTGACTTTCTGGTATATCTGATTATGAATAGTAATTTGTCGACGACGGTGCGACCGATTGCGACCAGGGTCCGGTTCCTCTTACCTTGTCGCTGCTTCAGACAAAACTGCACTTGTCGTGTCGTCTAATTGTTGTAACCGTTCAATAAAAAAAGTTGAAGTGTCATCTAAAGTGCTAATAAACTCATCATTCAAAATTATCTGACTCGGCCAAGTCATTTGTCAAGCCGAGAATCTCTATTTAGGGAACTTGTTACCAATCAGCCCCTTGATCCTACACTGCGGACTCTTCTGGTCGTCGTCAATCTACTACACCAACCAGCAGAAGCCCGAGAGGCTATCCGACCTGACTACAAACTTGTAATACGGCCTTTTTTTGAGTTTTTAGGTCCTAAAAATCCAAGCCCTGAATATGAATCTAGAAAATTTTCAATGTGCTTAGAAATAATTTACCGAGAAGCCAAATGTGGCCGTATTCAAAACATCAGTAAATTCCACTTCCGGAAACTTATCAATATGGGGATGGGGAGCATCCCAGTTTATCCGATTTTTTAATCAAAATTAATTTTGATCCTTTTTGGGTTCGAATTTCGGATTTTTGGGCCCAAATCGCGACTGGATCAAAGATCTGATGCGATATTCGAAATCAGTGATCCGAAAATACTCTATTTCGATACTTTGTTTAGTTCTCAAGCCAACTAAATTTCGACGTTTTTTGAGTCGATTTTTGGAATTCTAGGCCTAAATCGAGGCCACTCGAAGCAAGAGACCGAAGAAAACTTACTTCAAAACTTTATTCAGTTCCTCAAACCAATTAAATTTTGACCCTTTTTAGGTCTAAAATTCTGGTATTTGAGCCTAAATTGGGACCAGATCAAAAATCGGATGTAATAATCAGAATCACTGACCTAGGAACGTAGGAAAGCTCTATTTCCATACTTTGGTCAAATTTTCAAGCTAATTTGACTTCGCCCATTCGGGGTTCAAAATTTGGATTCTTAGCCACCTGAAAAATCCAATTTGATATTTAGAATCAGCGACCCAAGGAACTCTTTTTTCAGTTTTTCCGGTACCTTTCTACTCACTCGTACTGAACCCGGTATAACACGCGTCAAAAATACTTACACAGATGCACGCGCAATGAGCATTTTTCTCACATATTATGTATTTTGAATGGAACATAACAACTTTAGGTAGTGAAGTAGCTTTACAAATGACAAAACGAACTGCAAATATGATATATTAAATTTTTACATTTACGTGACAAATATTACATTAGGCCTATATTTCGTCTTCAAAACATTTTTCAAAAAGAGAAACAATGTGTTCATTACAAATTGCTTTGTCTCCCTTCTTGCAACATTTTTTAGTTTTTCTATTCTTTCTACGAGGGCATGTAGCACAAAATCCTTCCGCAATGTCTCTCCTCACCTCTTAACCTTCATTCATCTTTGTAGCCATCGTCTGTAGCTGAAGGGATAATCTATTGTCTTCAGCCCGTTTCAAAAATTGAGGTTTCATGAGTTCCAACGAAAGATTTTTCAAAAAACAATTTCGTCGTGCTATCGCTTTGCCCGTGTTTTTATGAAAAATAATTTGAGCATTTTTCGAACCAGTCTTCATGATTCCGAAAAACACAGTGAGGGACCAACAACAACATAATTATAATTTCTCTACTCAGGGACGTACCGAAGAGTTTTGCCTGGGGAGGGGGATAAAATTGTGAAAGTTCCAACTGACTCAACTCAGAATTCTCAAGTATCAAAGCCAAAAATAAAAACAACTTTCGACCTGTTGGATAGTATCAATGTAAAAGAAGAAAAACCTAAAACCTTTTGACTTGTTGTGTTTCCCCAACTTCTCAACTCAATTCCCAAGTATCTGCGAAGTTCGACGCATAGCGTAGCCTTACGTACCGCTAATGTAGGGGGTAAACCGACTCCTACCCGTGGTGGATTTTGAAAGTGCGAGTTCCGGGTGAACACTCGTCCAGGGATGGCACCCGTTTTTTCTGTAACTATAAATCAAAAACGAAAAAACGGGAAAAAGTTTTAGAAAATAAATTTTATTGTCGTTGTTGTATTTAGACTTAGCTGTCCTGTAACGAAGCTTAAAATATTATGCATTAGTTACTAACGGTGGGCCCACTGTCTTGTCACCAAAATCCCTACAGGGCCAATCACGTACAAGCCAGGACCATTGTCGAGTCATATTCACCCATTCTATTTAATTTTGTCAATTTTGGGGGCGGTCCATGAGGTAACTCCTCCACCGGCCACTGAGGTAAAGCCCAAATGTCACAGCCCCCCACAGGGGGTATTACACTCGCTTAGGTGTGGATGGATGTTTTAAGTTTTAAAAGAAACCGGCGACCCGCCGAATTATATGGCGAGGTCGACATAATAATTAGACATATGGTACCACTGCTTTGTAGCATCCCTAGCCATGCCTTTAGGCTTTACGGGCTCCCGGGTCACGCCTTTGGACTCACGGGGTCTTATGCAAACAGGGCCACTTGTTCATTAAGTTAAGTTATTCCTGAACGAGGTAAAGAGGAGGGAAAGCCATGACATCTGTGCCCCCTCGTAACGGTGAGTCATCCCCCATAAACCGCCACTTTTCAGATCAAAATTTTGATAGCTATTGAGGGATTTCGGTGACTACTTAAAAAATTTTATGCTTAGGCATATGGTTACATTTTAACCGCTAAGAATCGGACTCCATGACGAATTCCCACATCCCGGATCGCTGACGATGAAAATTTCCGCATACTCACCATAATATGTGTGTTTCAATAACCGGACTGGTCATCTCCATCAACCGGCGATTGTTGCTACCGGGCGAACGTCGTTGATTTCGCACAATACTCGTCCGTCGAAGAGCGCGTTTACACAAAAATGAATTTTTACAGTAAAATTACTTTTTTTTAAACAAAAAACAACTAAATGGCGAATAGGCGACGATGATTCTTTCTGTTCTTACGCGGAGCGCGTCGCCGAGGCCCTGGTGAAGTCTAGGGCACCTCTCGTACGATGGTCCCCTCGAGGGGGTTGAACCCGATGGAGATTAGCCGCGCATTTTTACGCGTACGTTTTTCGACGACAACATTTTACGACGATGTTTTTCGGCGACTTGTTTCAGCGACTCTTTTTTCGACTCTCTTTAGACTAACTCCAGCGATTTTTCCAAGCCTGGAGTCTCATTTCCCTTCTTGTCACGCAGGACTTCCTCCATCATCGCGGGGGCAGGACATCAACCAACCAGAGAGATCCTAATCCTGTGATGTCATTTAAGATCTTCCCGTTGGTTGATGCTTTTTTTAAATTTATATATAAATATAAAAGATACAACCTAGAACCTAGGACCACCAATTTAGAAAATGTCCGATTTCGCACACTTCGAGCTTGCCGAAACTGACACCTTTATCAGGTGTTTCGGTCACGACCCCGTGGCTGCCGAGATTCCACCTGTGGGAAACCTCGGTTTGAGGTGTCGGCCCATAAAACTGCCGAAGGTATCCTTGTTCGTCGCTGACCTTCGTCAATTCTATAAGTCTCCCCCATTCAGTGCGTGTATTTCGTGAGTCGCGTAACGCCGGCGGTATTGAAACCGGATGGTGAAAACGAACCTTTAATTTCCGAATTTAATACTGCCCTATTATTTGGCTCACCTTTCAGAAACTCAAAAAACACAAAATCGGTCTTTTTAAGATTGAACTAAGGACACTAATAGAGTCAAATGCTATTATCATTTTAATCCGCTTAGGTCGCATAGAACTCTCTTATATCTTCTAGTTCCCACGGACCAAGGTTGTAAACATGTATTTATAGGGTGTATTATATCCTCGGAGCAACCTTGACCTGAAGAGACTTTTAGTTCCCTCGATCTGGCGAATGTTTAAAAATTTATTTTATTTTTTAACGTATATGTTACATATCATCAAAGCAAAAAAAAAAAACTTGTACCTTGTACCTTGTTGGTGTTGGATTTTCCCAACTCGCCTAACTGAAATGGTAAATTTTCCCAACTGCTGAGTAAAATAAAAAATTCCTACGGGGGGGTGGTGTCAAATTGCCCCCTCCCTTGCCCCCCTGTCGGTACGTCCTTGTCTCTACTTACGAAACTTTGATCACGCACGATTTGCTTTTACCACAATCTTGATTGCATGCACAGTGAGAAATTTACTCACAAATTCTTTTTTCACGAAGTATCTTCTCTATACAGCGACCAAAGTACAACTGACTCACACGAAAAGTGAAAAGCGCATGACAAGTTAGGACATGTCACAGAAGGAAGCTATACCGAGTCGCGTCGCAATATCCCCACTTTAAGACTATGTTCCCCTCCTCCCTTTTATTATGGAGAGAAATTTTTTCACCTGAAATGAAACTAGACTATTTCATTTGAAGTTCCTCGTTCATCCCGCCTCGACACGTATTTCGCGTTCAGAAAAACATGTAGGGCGGATCCTCTCTTTACACCGTGTGTATTGTTCACCATTTGTATGCATATGAAATTGCATGCTCAATTCCCCGTAAATACGCCAAACTCAACAGTCGGCAGCGTAGTAAAGTTGAATTACGAGTATTTCGTGCTCTAAAGGCGGCTATACACTTAGCGTATTTCGTATTTCGTGACTTTTCACGAACTATTTCACGAAAAATATGATGAAACGCGAACCAATCACTATACACTTCTCCCAATATCAGCTGTTTCGTGTTTCGTCTGTTCATCTCATCCTGTTCGCGAGAATCTGAAAATCGGCGCGAAAACACGAAAAAATATTCAATCTAGCTCCTCTCCCCAGTGTAAAAATTTTTTTGAGAAAGTCGTAATGAAACGAAAATTTGAAAACCAACGAATTCATTTTCTGGAACATCCTGCCATCGTGTTGTTCGTCGGCTCCTCTCTCCTTCACAAATGCAGATAAGGGTGAATGAATGAGACTTCCGAGGTTTTGGGGAAAGAGTAACTAATCCACAAAATTTGAAAAAAATCTAAAGACCACATAGTAATTATTTTCGCGTTACGAAAGAGACTATTATTTTCAGATGTATGACCTTATTATATTGTATCTATCGATATTCTTAAGTTAAAGCCTCCTCCGCCTCCCGTGATGCCATAATTTTCCAGCTCCTAACCACCTTTGTACTTTCATAACATTTGGCGTTAGATATGCTGCAGATTTCTCACCTGGGTTCCAGAATTCATTTTAATAGTTATTTTCCCTCTCTCCAAACCATTCAGGCTCCACGAGAGAGGGGCTAATTCCAGTTACTCTAGTTTTCCTCAAGTTCCAAATTCTTTACGAGATTCTAAAGTAAATTTTTTGGACAGGATAGCCAACCAAGCTCTGAGACGCTGATTTCGAATATCGCCTCAGATTTTTATCCGACCCTTTCCAGAGCCCTGTCGTAATACGAATTAAGCTTCTCCGAAGAAAAATTGCACGAAGTATCGAAACAGGGGTAGTTTTGTATCGCTCATTTCGAATATTGCTTCTGATTTTTAATCTGGACCAAATTCAAGCCCCTGTGCTTATTTCAATTGAGAAATTTTTACGACGTTATTTTCTATGAGCAAAACTTTGATAAATAAAACTGCATTTTTACCCCCATTCCGTGGCTTTAATTTAAAAGAGGGTGAATTCCGAGGCTATTATTGTTTGTCCTACGCTCTTGCTACCACATTGGTCGCACCAGGAGTGATAGGATTCAAAAATTACCCCTAAAATCGAGTACAGCGACCTCAAAAACCTGTAAACCAATTTTCGAATTCTATTCTTTCGGCATTAAGTCACACGAAAAGGGAAAAAAATAAAAAAATAAAAAAGAACGCGTTTTCATTTTCATCATTAAATTTTTTTTTCGTTTTCATTGTTGATATTCGAAAATTTTGAAAATTTCTCTTTACGATAGGACATCAGGCACTTTTTTCGGCGAAACATGTCGCCAGACTGACAAAGAGTGAAGCTTGTGTATCAATTCGAAAGAAGAGCCGTGTGAAGGCTGTTTTCTTCTCCTTTTCCTCAGAATTCTGTGATACGTGAAGATCTTTTAAAAATTCTGGAATATACGCCATAGCTTCTTCAAGTTATAATTCGCTGATGTTTAAATTTGTAAATTACCGTGATTGAAAATAAATGACTTAAATGACCTTCCTTCAAAATAAATGACTTTAAATGACCGTTAGACACCCTGAAAATGTGTCACAGTTTTTGTTTTTGTTTTTATTTATTTTTTACAATTTTTTTTTCGTTTTCTTTAATTAATATCGAGTGAAAAAACTGTAATACACTGTACTTTGTTCCCTCCTAATCTGGTTAGTTTTGGCCGTATGAGGAGACATTAATATTGAATTTAAAAACAAAAAAAAATATTTAGGTTTAAAAAATAATCCGAACTTTGAAACTGGTTCAGTCGACATACCGTGTTGGCGCTTGTTCTTACCCAAAGTGGGCATGGAAAAGTATACATATTATACTAAATAATGTTAGGCGCTCTATGAAAAGGAATTATAGGTCGCAAAATTGAATTTTGCCCAACGGAGGGTCAGGTCAGCGCTAAATTTGGACAACGAATTCGAAATCAACGAGAAAAATTAAGCCAAGTCTCTTCAATAATTAAAAACCGACTGCCGACTGAAATGCAGATGAATTGAAAAATTCGCCAGATCGACATAACATGCATGTTACGATAAGTGTATAGCCGTCATATCCGTCTAGACAGTACGAGTATAGTACGAAAACCCTTTGACATTTCGTCAAAACGCCGACCAATTGGCGAGAAGACGAAACGCGAAACACGAACTTAAAGATGACGAGATGCATCACGAGAACGACATCTATACACTTTTCGCTTCTCGTGTTTCGCCTGATTTTTCTCGCGTATCGTCTGTTTTCGCGCTAAGTGTATAGCCGCCTTAAAAG
This sequence comes from Acanthococcus lagerstroemiae, assembly GCA_031841125.1. Taxonomy (NCBI): domain Eukaryota; kingdom Metazoa; phylum Arthropoda; class Insecta; order Hemiptera; family Eriococcidae; genus Acanthococcus; species Acanthococcus lagerstroemiae. The sequence continues at coordinate 31,373,337 of CM063108.1, read as the reverse complement.
CTGGTCATTATTTTTCCTTATTGGTCCTAATTTTATTTTGTTTCGCTTCTTCGAGTAGCTTTGGTCATTATTTTGTAATGTACGCAAAATCTTGGTGTTTAACGTCTTCAGTTTCGTGTTTCGTTTTTGGCTTCTTGTGAAGCATAATACCGTATCTGTCAGTTCAGTACATTAACAGAGTATACTAAATGACAACGGTTTGTACATCCTGTATTAGAGTATAGAATGTTGCTATGTCGTAATACTGTGTTCTGATACTTCTAAATTTCACGATGTGAGCTAAGGGTGGAATGGGACTAAAAAGGCCACCAAGAAAAATCCGTTGTTCATGCAGGAAACAACACCTTCTCAATTAAAGATCTATTTTCATCCCTTGAAGATCCGGCTTCTTGAGAAAAAAAAAAGAAAAAAGGACACCAATTCTTGAAACACCCTTTATAATTTCCATGTAATACATACTGTTTAAAAACCACGTACACTTTTTAAAATGCTCTTTTTCGACGACATGTATACAGTCGTCGATGGTCGAATATTTTCAGAGCGAGCGAACCTAATACCACATCTGGTTTCGCTTAAACTTATATAGCGTGTCCGAGTATCGGACACTTCTCCACCCCGCATGATCAATGTTGTCGATTTCTTCTAACAGGCATAAAATAAATACGCACCCCGTCGAAGCGACGAGGGTTGAGAAAGATTTTAGTTCGTCTGTCGAATTGCTCATGTTTCAATCTTGCCTCTAGGTGTTCTTCAGTGGCTTATGGTTTATTTTTCATATCATAAATTTACGTGGTTAAACTTACAAACTATTTATTATATAACTTATCTCAATTTGAGTGTATATTTAATAAACCATTTTAAACTCCGCCGGCCGGAGTCATTGGGAGTTTTTATTTCAGTATATTTAAGCAAAGTACTCAGTTCACGAATTTCCCCCTTTCGGGAAATTCTTTTGAGAAACTTATTGAACACATACAACATCTCAATCCTTTAGTGCTGGCAAACTAAAAAATGCTCTAGCCAGTTGGTTCACGTTTTAAGCCGAGTTTGACTGATGTAAATTTGAGTGCTGAGCGGGTTCAACATTGGGCTGAACTTACTAATTAAAGGTCTGCGATAGTCTTCTTTTTTCCTAATCTGTTGCAAATAATTTGCTCGTCAAGCGAAAGGTTTAGGCTTTGAAGAACCCTTCTCCTCAGCTGAAACTAAGAAAGGTTATTTTGGGTACAGGCTACAGGCGAATGCTTTCTAATGGGGAATGCGGCAAACCCAACTGTAGCAGCATTGGAAAGTTTTTATTAGAAGGGAATAGGAAAATTCAAAATTTAGGCAGGCAAAGTTAAAAAAAAAGGTCATCGTCTCTTTCCTCTTGAAAGGAGAGGGCAAAAAAAGTTTCTTGAAAAATCTTGTAAATCTCCTAAATCTTTTGTCTCTGAAATGTTCCTATGTGACTTTTATCGACATGGTGAATTTCCCATTTTTGGGGGGAGGGGGTAGGCACACATTGTACCCTTGTACACAGGCGTAGCTAGAGCTTTTTCCAGGAAGGGGCAAAAAGGTAGATTTATAAGCTATCAGTGTGGCGCCAGTCACACATTTTCGTTGTCTAGCGTCTAGATCTCTAAGCACATCCTATTTTCTGCGACTTTTATTCAGTTGGCTTTAAATATTCGAAAATAATCTTCTGAGCACCGGAACATAATTTTTTTTTTCAAAATCCAAGGAGGGAAATTGACCTCTTGCCCCTCGCTGGCTACCGTCCCGACGCCGCTGCCGAATTCTGCTTCTCGTTCCGAAGGGTTACTATCATTGCTTGTTGATACTCAGAACAACAGAAGCCAAATCCTAATTAGAAATCGAAATCAATCTAACTTACGTTCGTTGAGTTGCTATAGGCAGGCAGAATACTTGTAACAATCTTACAGCCCTGTTTATTTCACCTGCTCGTCCCCAGAATAAATCTGTTTGAAATGAAATAATGGTAAATCTCCTTCTTGGGACCAACTGTTAGCGAGCTTATCATGCTAGAGTGCTTTTCGAAAGCGGAATACCTCCGTGCGATGCAGCTAGAACTGATCGTATTTCACCGAATTATGCACAGAGCAGACCGAGTAGAGCTCCCGTACAGTCTGCACCACATTAGAGTATCGGAGCTTTTGGTGAACCCAGAAGTAAGAAAGAAAAAGAGAAGAAGATCGAATGGGGCATGTAATGAGTATATTTACATCACAAAGGAATTATAACATCAAGAGTTGCAGTCGAAGAGTAAATGAATACGGCGAACGGACAGAGAGAGAGAGAGAGAGAGAGAGAGAGGATGAACGAACGAGTGAGAGACTATGCATAGATTTCGAAGTTCAACCTTCTTCGCTCATTGAAAATGTAAACGATCTTTCATCCGTATAAACATACTCGTAATAATTATACGTTCGTCTGGCGAACTAATTAAAAGAAGGAAAAAAAATCGCGAATGTCGGATTTCGCCAAACGCTATCAACGACATCGCGTTTGTTATTCGAGAAAAATTAATTCCGAACGTAGCCAAGTTTTTATACGCGTAATTATTATGACGGCGAATTGGCAACTCGCATATTTGAGGTCGAAGATGCTAATGTGAACTTTTTTGGAAGTACCGTTTTCGAAGAAACCCGATTCAGAAAAATATTTTCCACTGTCGTACAGACCGAAAACGGAAAGAAACGAATTTCTCCTCCGTTCCCTAAAAGGTGCTGGCTCGGACATGGCACCGATTTCCCCGAATTCTGAACAAAATTGTTCCGAGCAAACTTTCGAAACAAGGAATTGGATCACTGATTTCGAAAATTCTATCGAATTCCTTACCTGACCCCGGTTATCTGAGAATCCGAAATTCATCCTAAAAATGTGCAAGTTCACTAGGAAATTAAAATACGTATCCAAGTCGAATTTTTGGGTTATTGATTTCGAATATCGTATTACATTGTTGATTTGATCTAAAGTTAGGCTCTAAAATCAACATATCATTCAAGGGGGGGGGACACGAATAATTTTTCTTTTTTAAATTATATATTAAATACTGCATTGCCGAATTGGCAGACTCAAGTAATTATGATATAGGGTTTAGGAATCACAGTGCTTATGACTTTGACCATCGTCTCAATCAGTAATAAATAATTTAAATACTATTTCCACTACAAGCGTAAGGATTTCATAGAATAGCTATACTAGTTTGTATGGTTTTACTCTCTTTAACCGCAATGAATAATAATACTAATATTAATTAAAAACTATCTAGTGGCGGGTTATTTTGTATTTTCAAAATTAAGAATTACGTTTGAGGGGGAGGTCTCCCCGGATCCGCTTATGCTTAATTAAATGAATCATCGAATGGAGGAAGAGGGAGTTTCTCTGGTCGCTGATTTCAAGTACCTACCACATTAGATTTTCGTTTTACCTCAATTAAGTTCTAAAATCCATCCGTCATCATTCAAATAAACCAAATTAACTTCATTGGAGGATCAATTAAATCTCGACTTAATGATGTTTTTGTTGTTGTTTTTTTGTGGGTGGGGGGGGTCTTGTAGATGTTTCGAAAACAGCGTTGGACTTTTGAGTATCTTTAAAATGGAGACTAGAACGCGATATTTTTGTAAGCTGTTGATGCTGGTAACAGTTTAGGGCGAAGAAAGACGTTTATACATATATGCTTCTCTAAAAAATAGGAAAATTCTTCCAGAATTCAAGTCGAAAAAAGGATTTTTTCGGATAATTTCGCCTTATTTGTTCTTCTTTTTTTTCTCTTTTTTTTTAATTTAAAATAAAACATGCTCAATTTCGCTGATTTAATAGGAAAAATCGTTATCGAAATTCAAGTTTTAAAAAAAAATTCGGGTAATTTAGCCTCATTTTTTAATTTTTTTTTATTTAAAATAAAACTTGTTTAATTTTACTGATGTTCATATTATGTTAAGTTTCTTCACCCCATACCTTTTTCTTTTATAGAAGTTTCGATTTTTACCAGTACTTGTATTCAATGGTTTACCGCCTTCAATATGCGAGATGGACTAAATCTACACATAACCTTTTTAGTTCTACTAATTAAGAATAACCTAAATGATCACACTCAAACTTGCCTATCTGTGAAATTGAAGGCGCTAAAGCACGTAAAATACGTAGTCGTTTTATAGCGCCTTCAATATTGCATATAGGCAAAATTTCTACATAACTCATTTTGTAAAACCAAGTGCAGGAAAGCCCGGTCAGCTAATGCTTTGCAGACCACACCCCAATTATCAACTCACCTAGAAGTGTGGAATTAAAAACGATCTCGAACACAAAAACATGAAATCTTACACTTTAAGGCCATCAAAAAATTTTATTTCGAAACAACACAATCCCCACAAATCCCAGATGTAACTATCAAAGAATACCAATCAAAAATTGCTAAACCTATTTCAAGTAAGCAATATTCGGTACATGTTGCCTCTCTTAACGTAAGGACTCTAAAACACCATGAAAGTCTAATAGAGCTAGAAAATGTTTTTTTTTAACTCGAACTCGTACATTTTAGGCCTGACGGAAATCAGGCGCGGCAGAGACTCCCTCTTTAAACCAAAAAATGAAAACCACTTTTACTACGTAGAATCGGAAGGTGGTCAGAGGGGAGTAGGGTTCCTAATCAAGGAGAAATCTCTAACGGGATAGTTCGGATTAAACTAAAGTTTGGAAACATACTATTAACAATAATAGAAATCTATGCTCCTACATCATTATCCGACGAACAAGAATGTGAAACATTAAACACAATTTGAAAAATCATTTATTAATAATAGGCGACTTCAACAGTCCAGTAGGATCTCAAAACGTTGGTGAACAAAAAGATGTAAGTTGATATAATTATGGAACTAGAAATCGTAGGGGCAGCAGGCTAGTCCAATTCTGTCAAGAACAAAATTTTGGAATAATCAATACTCACTTTAAGAAAGAAAAGGCAAGAGATGGACGTGGATAGCTCCGAATCAGGAATATAAATCGCAAATTGACTACATTCTGGCACCACCGCTAAGATTTACAGAAATTCTCAACTGGGATACCCTTGACAACTTCAAATTCCACTCTGACCACCCAGTTTACTGTAAAATCAATACGGGAGCAGAAAGGTACCACTCAGAAGATCGGAATTAGATACCTAGAATCTCCCCAGATTATAAAAGTCAATGTACCATGCTTTACTGAACCAGAAGTTGGAAGAGGTGTCAACCAGAGGAGAGGTCCCAAGGATTTTTCTAAAAGCACAAAACTAATCAAAAAGGAAAGAACTACAGGTAAAAAATATATGACCTGCTTAAACAACAAAAAGGGAGAGCGGGTTCACGAACGAAAAGATATTAATAATATTGCTACAGAATTCTATGCTGACTTATACTTGGATAGCCACCCTCGCCTCCCCCTTGTCCCCTCCAATCAATGAGAAGAGTATCCAGAACCTGAGTTCCTAGAAGTAGAAGTAACAAGGGCGATTAAAAATCTAAAAGAGGGCAAGGCAGTTAGACATGATATCAATAATGAACACATAAAATATGGCAGAGACTCTTCAGTAAAAATCCTAACTCACCTTTACAACAACATATTGGGGGAAAAAAAAAGGAAAAAAAAACACTTCCGAATTGGAAAACTTTTAAATAATACTCTTATTTAAAAAGGCTGTAGATACAGCATCAAAAACTATAGACCAATTAGCCTCATACCAATCTTGGCCAAAATCCTTTCGTCGATGCTAGATTTCCGCCTGAGAACAAAGCTAGAACTTCAACAAACTCCATGCCTGGCGGGCTTTAGGAGGGGCTTCTCCACGGTCGACCACCTCCACACAATAAACATACTCATCCAGAGGGCAACCGAATACCAAATTCCCATCCACCTGGCTTTTATAGACTTTACTAAGGCTTTCGATTTCCTCGAGCAAAATTTCACGCTTCAGGCACTTACTTACCACGGAATAAACCAGGATTTTGTAACCCTAATTCAGGAAATACACTCGGGGCTAAAAGCGCTAATAGTTACAGATCTGGAAGGGGAAATCTTCGAAATCAAAAGAAGGGTAAGACAAGGAGATCTAATCTCCCCCTGCTATTTAACCGCGCCCTGGACGAAATCTTTAAAAATCTAAGTTGGGACGAAAAGAGAATCAAAATTAACGGAGAATTTTTTTAATAACTTAAGGTTCGCAGACGACGTGGTGATAGTGGCGGGGAGTGCGGACGAGTTACAGGCGATGCTGGAGAAACTCAGTAGTGAAAGCAAAAAGGCGGGTATAAATATCAGTCTATCCGAAACAAAAATTTTGAGCAACTCTGAAAATACAAAACTAATAAAAATGAAGGGGGGAACTTTGGAAATAGTCAACAAAATCATTTATCTAGGTCAATTGATAACATTTCAAAATCAAACCAAAATACAGGTAAATAGAAGAATTGCGTTAGCATGGGGTAAATTTTGGAGCTTAGGATTTGCTTTAAATAACAATTTTTAACTCTATCTTACAAAGAGGTCTGGTTGCCCAAGTGGATAGCACGTTGGTCTCATAATCCGGAGGTCCCGGGTTCGAGCCCACGTAGTAACTCGCCAGAATTTTCGACCTAGGCCGGTTTTGCGACCAGAAGGGAAGAGGGCTAAGACAGGTCTAACAGCCTCATTCCCGACGTCTCTGAAGTAATGCTCAAAAGGGTGGATTCCAGAACCCGGGTGGAGAGCAAATTAGAAAAAGAGAGAGCTATCTTACAAAAGCCAACTCTTCAATAGCAGTGTTATCTCGACACTGACCTATGGGCGCCAAAGCTGGCCAATTTAAAAACGAATTGAGAGCAAACTCCAGGCTGCACAAAACTTTATGGAGAGATCCATGCTTGGTCTCAAACTGAGAGATAAGGTACGGCTGGGGGAAAAAAAATAGGCAAATTTAGGTACAACAAAAATGTGGTACACTTTGTCAAAAGATTAAAATAGGACTGGGCAGGGCACCTATGCAGATTGAAGGACCAACGTTAGTCACAAAAAATTACCTCCTGGCGAATCGGAGGAGGGAGAAAGCCAGGTAACAAGAGGATCAGGTGGGTGGATGGACGACATCTATAAGTTTAGCTAACCAAACTCTTCCACGGAACAGCTACTGACAGGGTCAAATGGGCTAGGTTGAGGGAAGCATTTGCCCAAAATAAAAGCTTTTGAGATCACTAATTGTAACTGCGGAAGTACTATAATTGTCATGCGCAATACATGCTGTTATACATTCATTTTGTAAATCTCGATCATTACTACTGTTAAGGTTATACAGGGTTATGCAAGTCAATACGCACCATAGGACAACGCCGTTCTTGGTGCGTCTTGATGTGAATAGATGAATATCCTACCTGAAGTTCGAACATAATGATTGCACCAACGCGTGCACCAACTCGGGGTAGTTCTCCTGAGTTTTTGTTATCCTCCTCTTTTTAAGAGCGTGATATTTGGGTTGCTGAGGGGTCTTTTTGAAAAGGTAGCGATTCACAGATTATTAGAGCGTGATGTTTGAGTTGCCGAGAGGTTTCTTTGAAGGTAGCAATTCGCAGATTAATTTTGAGCGTGATGTTTGGGTTGCCGAGGGATTAGTTTGTAATAATGGGGTACACCATAAGCGTCGACTTATGGAAAATATTGGAGGGGGGGGGGGGCAGAATCAGTCGGAGCGTGGTTTTTTCTTTGATTATTTTATTGAAACGCGTCTGATATTTCGGTATTATCGATTTTATTCTTAGTCGTTTTCTCTTTTTTTTATTTTCTGTTAAATGTAAACATTGACGGTAAAATTTGTTGTACTTTTTCCATTTTTAAGTTAAAAATATTGGGGGGGGGGGGGGGTAAAGCGCCCCCCCCCCCCCCCCAAGTGCCAAGTCGGTGTCTATGAGGTACACAACGATGCAACGGGACAGACCGAAGAGTTTCATCAGAAATCTTTGGAGAAAATGTCCAATATTTTCCAACAGATTTCATCAAAATTCGTTGAGAAAATTTTCCTTGAAGTATTTTATAAATTCTCCTAAAATCATTGGAGAAATTTTTCAATGATATCCGATGAAATTCTTTGAAAATAATCGAAAATTTTGTCTTATTATTTTCGATAAAATTCTTGCGAAATTATCGTGAATAGTCAAAAGAATCTCCTCCAAAATTTCTCATGAAATCTTTTGGCTATTATGGGAGATTTTTCCCGAAAATTTCTAATGAGATTCTTCAAAAACTGTCCGTAATTCATCCTGAAAATTTCCGATTGGATATTATCGAAACTTTTTTCTGAAGAAATCCTTCAAAAACCATCAGAGGTACTTCTCAGAGATTTCCAATATTTGGTATGATTGCAGATTTTCTCTAACATCTCCAGAAAAATTCTCCTGAAATCATCGGAGATTTTTTCCATTGAGGTTCTATGAAACTCCTTGAAAATGATCGGAAAATTTTCCTAAATATTTTCGAATAACTTCCTCGAAAATTATCTTCGATAATCGAAGAAATCTTCTCGAAAATTACTTGAGAAATTCTTTGGAAATTATTGGAGATTTCTCCCGAAAATTCAATGAGATTCTAAGGAAATTATCGGAATTTTTTCCCAAAAATTTCCGATAAAATTCCTAAAATTATTAGATTTATTCCGAAGTTTCCGATGAAATTCTTCCGAGATTATCAAACATTTTTTCTGAAAATTTCTGATAAAATCCTTCAAAAACTGTCGGAGTTTTCCCCCAAATATTTCTTAAGCAATACTTCAAAAATTATCGCAACATTTTCTCAAAAAATTTTGATGAAATTGATTTGGTAGATCGCATACTAGTACGGAAAAAGGCCGGTAGATCAGCACCGACATTTTTTGTGAAACATTGGACATTTTTTCTATTAGATTTCCGATGAGATTCTTCAGAAATTGTCGGAATTTTTTCCCAGTTATTTCCAATGAAGTTTCTTAAAAATCATCGGAGATTTTCCCTAAACCTTGGATCGGTATTTTATCCCAAAAGTTTCCGATAAAAATCTCTGGAAATCAGCGACTTATCTTCCTGAAGAAATTCTACAAAATCATCGCAGGTACTTCTCAGTGATTGCCGATAAAATCCTTTAGAATAATTGCAGATTTTCTCTAAAACTTTGAAAAAAATTCTTCGGAAATCATCGGGGATGAAATTTCAAAAAAATTATCCTAAAATTATCGGAGATATTTTTCAACAATGTCTGATAAAAATCTTTGAAAATAATCGGAAATTCTTCCCTGTTTTCGATAAAATTCTTCGGAAATTATCTCGGATAATCTCCTCGAAAATTTCTCATGAAATTCTTGGGCAATTATGGGATATTTTCCCCGAAAATTTCAAATGAGATTCTTCGGAATTGTCGGTAATACATCCCGAAAATTTCCGATTGGATATCATTGAAACTTTTTACAGAAGAAATACTTCAAAAATCATCAGAGATACTTCTCAGTTATTTTCAATATTTGGGATAGTTGCAGATTTTCTCTAAAATTTCCAGAAAAATTCTCTTGAAATTATCGAAGATTTGTTTCAACGAAGTCTTATGAAACTTGTTGAAAATGCGATGGGAAATTTTTCTTGAATATTCAATTGACTTCCCCGGAAATTATCATCGAAAATCAAAGAAATCTTCTCGAAAATTTTCCAAGAAATTTTAATGATTTTTCCCGAAAATTTCTAATGAGATTCCTCGGAAATTAACGGAAATTTTTCAGAAAAATTTCTGATGAAATTCTATTGCCCCGAAGTTCTGGATGAAATTCCTCTGAGATTATCGAACATTCTTCCTGAAAATTTTTGATTAATTTCAAAAACTAATGTAATTTTCACCGAATTTCAAAAATTATCGGCAAATTTTCTCAAACCATTTTAATTTGTTGGAAAATACAGGAAATTTTCTCTGAAGATTTCCGACAGCATTCTTCGAAAATTTTCGGATTTTTCTCGAGATTTTTCAATGAAATTCTTCTGAAATTATCGGTAATTTATCCCAAAGATTTCCGATGAAAATTTCTGGAAATCATCTGAATGAAGAAATCCTTTAAAAATCATCAAAGGTACTGCTCTGTAATTTCCAATTACATCCCTTGTCATTATTGCTGATTCACCCTAAAATCACCCAAAAAATTCTCCTAAAATCATCGGAGATTTTTTCAATGAAGTCCGATGAAATCCTTTAAAAATGATCGGAAATTTTTCCTTAATAATTTTCGATAAATTTCCTCGGGCTTTTTCTTCGAACATCAAAGGAATCTTTCTTGAAAATTTCTTAAGAAATACTTTGAAAATTATCGGGGTTTTTTCTCGAATAATTTTTCGTTGCATTTTCTGTTGTCCGTAACAGCGCCACACGGAGCCCAGAGTAATGTTGCGTTTTAATTTAAATAGACGGCGGCCATCCTGTGCCGGCTTATTCACATCAACACGCACCGAGCGGCATTTTCCTATGGTGCGTGTTGACTTGCATAACCCTGTATATAAATGTTGCCTATCTGCCATATTGAAGGCGCTATAAAGCAACAAAATATTGTAAGTGCTTTAGTGTCTTCAATTTCACAGATGGGCAAAAGTTGTTTATGAACTAATTTAAAGTTCGCGATGAATATTATTAAAAAGTTTATGTTGAGATTTTACATAACCTGCACCTTTAAAGCGCTGCGTGACATTAAATTTTCAGCCCTGTAATACATAACTTCGAAGACAAATCCCTCAGGAAAAATTTTCAATTTAAAAAAAAAAAACTAAACCCTTTTTTTCCATCAAAGGCAACTTTTTAACTAGGTCGTGCTCAAAAATTCGAGATTTTTTTAGCCTATGTACGATGATCCACCCTAACGAACATCGTTCCTACTTCGCTGGTTGGTCTTATCGAGACTTGTTCATTCTATGTACGGTGGCTCAGTCAGCACCTATGTTGCTGTACAGCTCTCGGGCCTACCCTCACATTCGATCTTATGGCGATGAGGTCATGTGTGTCCTTGGCACCCATATTGCTTCCGAAACAAGTACATTAACTGGAGGGACAACCGCCCCCCCACCCCCCGCATAATGACTTAATCGAGGTAACCGAAATCAAACGAAATGGGACCGTGTGAGTCGACAATGGTTGGTGTTCGCTTTTTCTTTCACGCCTACATACGCCACATTGTAACGCAGCAGACTGGAGGAGATTATCTTCGCTGCGCGTCGTGTACCGCACTACATCCGAGTTAGCGACTTTTCAAGCAATGTGTAAAAGTTTCAAAATAAGATTCTTTCGGTAATCTAAATTAAAGGCGAATGTGAGGAAGGGCGATGAAGCGATGGTGCGGCGCTGCAGAAGTTATTACCGAAACAGTGATTCCTTTCTGCGGCAATATGATGCACACGCTCACTTGCTCCGTCTCTATCTTTCTCTCTGAATTGTACGCTGAAAAACTTTTTGTTACGAAACTCCTCGGCGCACAGCAAAACTTATCCATTACCGACGTACCAATTAGTTCGTTTTGCATTTCGCCGAAATCCGGGTGCGGTGCGGCGTGGCGCGGCGCGGCGCGGTCCAACTCCATTATCATCGTCTTTGCGACTTCGTCGGCGTCCTCGTCAACGCCGTGCTCCGCTCGTCAGCCAGCGAGTCGACGAGTCGCCTCGCCGCCACACAATTTCCGCGTACTGCAGCACCGCGTCTCATCCCGTATAGAAATGCTAATTCGGGTAATTCCGCGTGTATACGCGAATGTTCGCGCACGTTCGGCGCTTTTAAAATCAATTATACTTTCATATACGAGTGTATACTCTTAATTATTACTTAAATTCTCAATTTCGCGTGTTTGTTTGACAGGAGAGCAATACGAGGCACTGTCGCAAAGCGGAGCTGACGATTAACTCGGTGCGGATGAGCGACACCGGCGAGTACATGCTGGTGGTCGCGTCTGAACGCGGACTGGCCGGGGCGACCATTACCTTGAACGTGACGGTCAGCACGGCGCTGTCAGACATGACGGCGGGAACGCATAACCGCGCTGCTGGACAACACCGGTCAAAGTTTACCAGACATTTTATAGTACTGTTTTGTTGTCTGTATTATTTTTATTAGTCATTAACGGTTTACGAGGGCGAAAACTCGTTTCGTTTTGTTTCGTCTCTCGTATCGCGAATTCGCGCCGCCCAGCGAACGGGAGAGGCAGGGATCGACGATCGCCATTGAGGATCTGCTGGCGTGAAACAGATGCCGGGGAAGTCGAACGCCGTGATTTTGGTTCGCGGCCTGCTAGCCGTGGCTGTTCTCCGAGCTCTCGGATAATGGTTTTGCCAGGCGGAGTGGAGCAGCTGGGGTAGTGGCACCGGCTGACATCGACTGGGTTCCCGATACCCTTCCTGGTAGTCGAATTGGTTCCCGTAAAAAGTCTGACGCTGTGGGGGTATAGTAGTCGAGTTAAGGCCCCAAGTAACGTCTATTGAATTAGTTCCCAGGTGCAATGTACAGAATTGTGCATTGTAAAGTTCTGTACTCTTGGTGGAACCACCTGAGCAAGTGAAGACTACTTCGTTGATGACCTCATGGTCCTAGAACCAGTTGATGAAAAATATGATAAACTTTTTGATTACATTCTAGAGAGAAACATTGCACCCTACAGTGACTTCCCTCCTCCTATGTGAGCTGAGTTCACGTGAACAGCGCACTGCTTACATGTGAGGCATTCTATAGTAAATTGAATAGCTTGTTTAATTCACCTCATCCTAATATAATCATTTGGCCGACACATTGATGAGCATCCAATGTGACTCATACACTAAACTACAAAGTAATTTTGGCAGTTCAGTGGATGAGGACAAAAAATGTTCACAGAAACAAATTGACGAATTTCAGAATGAAAGAATTACTCGTTGACAATTTGTGAAACGTGTCTGTTTTAAATTTCTATCCGCGAGGGCGTAGTAGTTCACTTTATATACAGTGCCTAGCACCTACACAGCATTTTGACCGTACCTACCAACCGTCGTAAGTGGGTGCAAAACTGGAATGAAATACTGTGCAGTGCACTCTTCTGTGTGGTATGCCGGGAACCAATTCGGACATTTAGGAACCAATGCGACTATCCCGGCTGCACCAAGGTCCCAATGTGACGGATACCAGGTAGGTACAGTTTTTAAACTCAGATCCGAATGAGTGACCTTTTGTGTGACCTTCATCGGGATGGTGACGCCAGCAATCGACACGTTTCCGACGAAACAACGTACTCTATGTTAGCAAGACGTCCTTGAAAAGAGATCTAAACGGTAATTGATTTTTGTTCTTCGTTCTCGGACGCCGTTCTACGCTGGTTACAAGTTCTGCCGGAAAGGTGCAAACGTGGTTGCATACAGAAGAGAGTTGTGGACACGATCGGAACTGGGGCTCAGGATCATGTCCAAGTTTTCTTCCGAAGTCGTAAGCAGGTAGAAAGTCAGATTGACAGGGACGCTTTAGATAATCTTTAAAAGCTGGATAGCATTTGACCGGCGGAGATCTTAGTTCTTGACTTCCTTTCTCCTTGGTAGCGTCGGGAGGCTACCCTTGTTAACCTCCGGCATACTATGTAGTCAATAGCGTAGCCACTTAATGTTTGAGGATAGGTCTGGTAAAGGAGGAATAGGTGCTAGAGGAGGCGCTAAAATTAGAAAAACCAGTAGGCTATAGACCCTTCTTCCTGACCCTTCAATGCTACTGTATGTAGTGAACAACTGCAATCCCAGTTTAACACATACAGGTTCTTTTCGTACTTATAAATAGGTAGGTAGGTAGACGGACTTCTGATATTTTCCTCTTCCATGTATCTACGATTCCTTTGTCCAGTATATTAATTAAAGAACGCCAGACAAAAACATGTCAAAAAGCTATAGAGAGGAAGACAACGAATGCACTAATAGGGAAAATCTTTTCAAAAGTTGGAGGGTTTTTCTTCTAAAAGAGGGAGCGACAAAAGGCAGATCTCAAATATGAGCAGATGTATACTGTTGGACCAAAAATTATTTATGCTTTCCCCAGTGATATAGAATATTGAACCTTCTGTGATTAGCTATTCTTTTAGCTCTTGAAACATGATCAATTTCATACAGTGCAAATTTGAACCCAAAGAGAGAGACAATCGCTCCTGTTCCCCTTTGAATTCATCACTGAATTGATACAAAGTATTGAGGACATTTTGAAGGTGTATAAGTACATTACTGTTGATACTACCGGATTCTGCACCATCAATATTTTTGATTCTCAATAATCTTGATGATCATTTTATTTAGTTACTGAAGTTTTTGATGATGAATATTTTTAACTAACAATACTTTTTATTAATATTTTCGAAGATCAATATGATTTATTACTTATACTTTTTTTAATTAATATTTCCAATTATCAAATTTCTTAACATCAATATTCTTGATTATAATTATTTCACAATATTGATATTTTTTATTATCTACATTTTTGAATAATAATATTTCTAAACATCAATACTGTTTAATACCAATGTTTCTGACTATCAATATTTTTCATTACCCGACAATATATTTTTTGATCATTGATAGTGTAAATTATTAATATTTCTGATGTCATATTTTTGATTAAGTATTAATATAATTATCAAATATTGATATTTAAAAATGTTAATGATTCAAGATATTAACAATCAAAAATATTGATTATTCAGATCTTTAATTATTCAAAATAAATCTATTATTGAAAATATTGGTAATTAAAACGATCAGTATAATTAAAAATAATAATAATAAGAAATACTGACAATCAGAAACATGGATAATTAAAAAAGGCATAGGTAGTATATCTATTTGATGATCAAAAATATCAATATTCGCTTATGTTAATACTTAATCAAAAATATCAGTCATCAGAAATAATAATAATTTACACTATCAATGATCAAATATATTGATAATGAAAAATATTGATTGTCAGAAACATTGGTATTGAAAAGCATTGATATTTAGAAATATTATTATTCAAAAATTTATATTATTATTTTAAAAATACCAAGAATCAAAATAATTGACAGTTAGAAATATTGTTAATTGAAAATCTTAATAATATTGAAACTTGAAACTATTGCTGATCACAAACAAATTGATACCAAATAATAATACTTTTGAAAATCCATATGTTTGATGATTAATGTTTTTGATTTTCAATGTTTTGATTACTAATATGTATTCATGATTATCTCTATTATTAGCAACCAATATCTTTGACTATTAATATTTTTGGTAATCAATATTCTTAACTGTTAATATGGTTTATCATCCCTGAGTTTAAAACTTATTAAAAGGTTATTTTATCTAAATTTATTGAATTAATAATATTTTCAATGATTAACATTTTAAAATATTTATAGGTACTAAATAATACCAGTTATCAAAAATGTCAATAGTTAAAAATTTTATTAATAACAAATCTTAATAATCAAAAACAGGTATTGATAATTAAAATTATGTATTATTAATCAAAAATCTCCCTGTATAATGAAAAAGTAAAATCCGCTGCCTCCAGCACCGCCACCACCAACACCGCCTCAGGGAGAAAAAACTCACTGCGGGTTGCCTACCATGTCCCTTAATTGCTCATTTCTCCAGGAGTAGCCTACCCTTGCAAGGGGGTTCATGGTGGGAGAGGTAGCTTAGTAAAATCCGCCGCCGTTTGCCACCACCACCGTTTCCATGTTAATTTTGTTTATATTTATAAATTTTACATGTAAATCTGCATCTATTTCTTCAAATACAAGTTCACTTATTTTGTCTATAGGGTGACCTCGTTTGTTTCTGGCCTTTCTAATTCGGTCTTCAACAGTCAGCATTTGCTTTTTAAAATTCTTGAATTCCTCAAACTTGTCTTTAATTTCCTTTGGCGAGCTTGATTAAAATAGTTCGAAACTTTATTTATAACAAATATTAATAATCAAAAATTAGTATTGATAATTAAAATTATGTATTATTATTCGGAAATCTCTTTATATACTAAAAAAAAGTATCAAATACACATTATTCAATTCAATTCAATTAATCATAAATATTAATAATCAAAAACATTCACAACCAAAAATATTAGTCATTAAAAGTATTGGTTATGAAAATTCATAATACAAGTACACATTTGGCATTAATAAGTTTCTGACCAGCTATAATTTCAATCATTAGGATTCTCAACTATCACTGTTCCTAACTAATGATATTTTTGACTATTGACCATCAATATTTGTTATCATCAACACTTTTGATTATTAATATTTTTTCTTATTAAAATTTTTAATCACTAATAGTTTTTATTATCAATATTTTTCATTAATAATGTTTTTGATTATCAACCTTTTTAATTATCTAATGTTAACTTAATGAAACTGTGTAAAGTGGAACACATTCGGAGTGCCAGATTTTTTCTGCATAAGCATATGTTTCCATCTTATAAAGGTTAGGTATAAAAAACAAGGTAAAATCAAGTCAGAGAGTGACTTGTACGTACCTACATATGTATGCATTTCAAAATTTGTTAAAGTACTTTATAAAAAGTAAGACGTTGAGTATTGTTGTCTGTTTAGAACAATTATTTTTCACTATATAATTTTGTATTAACTCTTCAGCCTCTTTTAAAATGGGTAACAAATTTGGACAGTTATTTGGTGCTGCAAAATGCTGCATGTCCTTCATTACTGTTACAAATTCGGTAAAATTGAAAATTTTAGGTGCTGCAGTGTACACAATGTAATATGATGATAGAGTAAAAATTTCCGGCTTCAACAGGGAAATTAGTTTGAAAAATATTCTGTTTCCACGTTAGACAGTTTCTGTATTTTACACAGTGCATTTAACATACAAAACTGTTTGGGAGAATGAAAATTCTTCCATTTTAGCAGGTTTCTGCGTTATTCAGGTTCCGCTTTACACAGGTTTTACGCTGTTTAAAAATATCAGTCATTAAAAATAAATAGATAATCAAAACTATTTATGATTAAAACCAGTGGTATCAAAGCCTAATAATAATTAAAAATACCTATCAATAACACTGTGCAACAATTTTTCTTTCTTGGCTTGCTCATGGGTTCTCGTTGCTATTTTGAATAGCTTTTAGGTCTAGGAAAAACAAAAAACTGCAATAGGTCACTTAGAATTTTGTTTTTGTCCTAACTGTCTGCCTAACAAAGCACATGGGTGAGCAAATTTAAATCTGTCTACTATCTAGCTTGAAAACAAAGTTTCAGTCAATAAATGGTCAATTTGTCATTAACTATGATGTAAGAGACCAGAATAGACCATAAGTAGCCATATCTAAATATTTTGTTGCACAGTATAATGAAAAAAAAAGAAAAAAAAGTAATAATAATATAATAATAATAATAATAATAATAATAATAATAATAATAATAATGAAATTGAAAACATTGATAATCAAAAATATCAATCAATAAAAATATCGACTATCAAAAGTCATAATCTTTGACATTAATCAATTGCTGATCAGCAACAGTTTCAATCATTGAGATTTTCAATTATCAATATTTTAAACTGTTGATATGTTTGACTATTGATTATCAATATTATGTTGAATCATGAATACTTTTTCTTATTAAAATTTTTGATCACTAATACAAATAGTTGTATTGTCTGTAGGTATTTTAATTGTCAAAACTTTTGATCACCAATATCATCAAATATTAATACTGTTTAAAATTATCAGTCACTAAGAATAATAGATAATTCAAACTAACTATGATTAAAACCAGGATATTAAGGCATGCTAATAATTAAAAATATTGTTTGTAGGAAATGTGAGTAAGCAAAAATAATGATAATAAAAAATATTGATACTTAATCATAAATATTGGTAATCAAAAACTTTGTCAATCGAAGATATTATTCATTAAAAATATTGATCACCAAAAATCATATTTATTTTGCATCAGTAAGTTTCTGATCACCTCAGCAACAGTTTCAATTAATACTAAGATATTCACTGTTGTTATTTTTTACTATTGATTAGCAATATTAACTATCATCGATATTTTTGAATATTTATATTTTTTATTACCTACCTATACTTTTGATCATCAATATTTTTGATTTATAATATTTCTGACTATCAATATTTTAAATTATCAATGTTCTCAAGTATTGATACTTTGGTTATCAATATTGTGGATTACTGATACTTTGGTTTTCAATATTTTCAACTATTGGTCTCTTTCATCACGAGTATTATTAACTATTTCTGTAAGATTCTTGAGAACATACAGCAGTCCAGCATTTTATTTTTGATGTCATGTTAACTTCCTTGAAAACAGGTGTACTAATACTTGCAGGTTCAACGCTATTCAAAGTGATGGTACAAATATATAGGGACCGGAGTGAGAGGAAGACTTCCTAAATCAAATTATGCGAAAATGACAAATTTTTGACTGTTTTTACTACTGAAATCAGTCAGATTGGTTGCTTAAAATATGGACTATGCTTGAAAAAAAAAAAAAAAAAATAGTCACAATTCTCCTCTCCCTGTAAAAAAGGCTACTGGCGTCTCTGCAGTTCTGGAAAAGAGGTATGGTAAAAGGGGCAGGTGGTGGTTGAACAAACCAACGTGTCTCGCCTATTTTAGAAGTGATGTACGCGACTGTTCACAGGTCTCTACGCGAATACAAACGCTGGTGGTGTCTCGACGCCCGACACGGCATTCGTATAGGCAGCACACACGTACTCGCGCGACCTTTTTATTTCGCCTTTTACGCGGAATTTAATATTCGGGCGCCAGTTGAGCCGTCGTGCCGTCTCTTCAAACGCTGCGTTCGTTTTTACACGCGTGCGAAGCGGGTAGTATTGCGTAACCTCATATACTTTGCTGTTTTGCCGGCGACGTCCCCGCGGGCTTCGCGTCGTGAGCGCGTTATCAGGCGAACAAATTGAACTTCGCGAAGCGATGTTTCGCGAAATTCCTTTCCGACGAGGAGAGTGTATAGGTGTAGAAAGAGAGAGAGAGAGAGAAAGGCATACAGGCGCTCGCTTTCGGCAAACAATTCCGACATTATTTTCGAAAGAGCGACGAACAAGAGGGGGGGGGGGAGAAATCTCTCAAGTTCGACGATATTAACTTCTTCGAGTACGTCATATTATATACACGCGGGTAAATATATTTATAGAAAAGTGAATTTATAAAGCATTTAGAATATCTCTAGTGTCACCTTCGGTATACACGTACTGAATAGGATTTCCCAGCGCGGAAGTTCGTCGGCGGTGGCACCGTCGAGTGGGTGGCGAAGAAACAGCAATACATCGACGGACGCGTTTGGATTTGAAAGAGCTCGACGTCGGCGACAGGGTTGGAGTCGGGGTAGCAACTGTCGAGAAACTGCGAGGAAAAACAAAAATAGATCTGGGATGAAATAAGGATGTGATGGGCTCGCGCTCGAAAACACGCAGGTAAAATATGAGCGGAAATGTTCGGAGCTGTCAAATTTCGCGAGCTCCTGACTGGAAAAGAATACGCGGCCTTTGACGTCATTGATGCTATTCTTAGACAGAAAATATTTCGTCTTATTTAGATGGATCGTTGATTTTAAATAATATTCCATCAAATTTTCGGCCCTATATTAATTTGAGCAAAGTTTAGATCTAATGAAATACTTGGAATTAGTGACTCCAGATTCTTGGGAAAATTGCAGAATCTTAAGCTGTGGTTTTCTCCGTCTTTCGCTATTTTCTCCCTCGAATGCCTCTACTCCGCTCCGTCAATCATTTAGCAGATACAAGTATTCCGTTTCCGGGTCGAGCTGTGATTCCGTATCCCCCGTTACTCGATTCGATTCGGTATCTGGATCCACAACCAGGACTCGACCGTTGCCCACAACTCCTCGGAAATATGCATCTCTGGTGGAGCTGCAGGCATTCCCCGGTGTTAAGAGAATGAGTGAGCATCCCTGGTGGAGCTGCAGGCTTTCCCCGGTGTTCTGAAAAGGGGTGAAATCACTGATGATAAGCGAGGTTCTTGATCCTCGAATACCGTGTAAGAAATATGTCGACTTTTCCCTCCCGAGCGTTTTTTTTTTTTCCTTTTTCATAACCAATTAGATTGACATACCATCGGGCTATTCCGCGTTATTTTTTTCAACGATGAACAAAAACTGTGGGTATTTATGAGTTTTGTCAATTATTCTACGTGAAGAAGAAGCAAAGTGTAACTTTTAATTTAGTTCGTTACTCGCGGAGTAAAACATTTCATATAGGAGAATAAATTGATTTAAAGAAATGGTACGTGAAACTCCCTGGAGGAGTTGTAGTCGTAAAATTAAAGCAGTCATGACTCGCGAGTCGTGCACTGTCGGGAGCTATAATTTCTCCGTTTTGTCGTGTATAAGAGTTAACTTTGTACTCGAAATAATTTACTTTTGTTGTAATGAAAACGTGGCATCGTTTTTCACTATACGTATAATTCAAGTTTTGAAAAAGCGTTGCCAGTCTCGACTTTTTCTCGTATTCTACGAACACGAAACTGTACCTACGAACTTTTGTTTCTAAACAGTGGGGGTTAACTAAATGTGACACTGTGACAGTGGAGCACTGATGTGATTTTTGCAACCTTGTATTCGTATAAATCGACGAGCGAGTTTCGTGCGTATATATGTATTTTACCAACCAATAAATATGTATTGTTTTTCTCTATTCGTTTTTCTATATTATATATTATAAAAAGAGGGAATAAAATTGATTTATATAATCGAAACCGAACATTATATTTACAGTACAGAGGAGAATGTTCCATGTTCGTGTAAATTGTGTACGAAAAGTTTATATCGACGTCACGTGTGTGTAATACTCTGTATTTCTGAATGTATAACGTACGCATGCGTGTTAAGCGACGTGTTATTACATTACTGTTAACTTTATTAATGAAACTCGAGTGTGTAAAAATTTTATTATTAAATGTTGTTCGTTTTGTTACAAAAAATTTTTATTTCGTTGCATTATAACGTTACTTTCCATCTCGAGACCTTCGATATTGTAAACTTGTACATCTACTAGTAAATTAGATTAGTAGAAATTTCGAGAATTGCTTCATACTTTACACATCATTCTTTCCGTGTTTTGGGCGAAAGAATTTTCGAAGAGCTTCAGCGTCAGGACCGGATGAGAATTACTCAGAAATGCATATCGGTGCGAATTGTATTGCAGATCCAACGAGTTTAAGGCGTCGCTACATTTTTAAAAGGTTGGCGAAATTGCAATTTTGCCAACTTTTTGAAAATGTAGTGACGCCTTAAAGTCGTTGGATCTGCAATACAATTCGCAAAGAATATGCATCTACAAGATTGCGAATTTCCTGGGGCGAACTAGTAAAAGGCGAAAAACGTTGGATTGGAGACTGCTAGAGGAAAACTGAAAAACGCATTTTATTCGAAATTCTCTCCTCTATCCAGAATTTCAAACCGCACTGCTCTAACTGCCTCCGTTCCAAAATTATTCGCGAATATCTCGAGAACGGTAAAAGATAGAGAAAAACGGAGAAAATTTTCAAAGAAATCTAAGGCAAAGAAGTGCTGATTTTTCATTTCCTACATTTTGAACTCAACTTGCCCCCGGCCCCTTGAGGATTCTCTTGAGGGGGTGGGGTGCTCCGGATAAAAATGCTTTGTGAAGAAAACATATTTGTACTAATAGGTATTCCTCCTGCAGACAGTCAGGCGTAATATTAACACGCCCCTAGCCCCCTATGGCTCTCCTCAAGGAGGTGCTATAGATGGAAATAATTTGCACCCTTTATCTTTCATTTTTTATGCCTGAACTAACTATTAAATTAATTTCATCATCAGGATCTCACTCAGAAAAACGTCAGGGGGCCGGGGCGAGTTGACATCATACCTGCAAGCAGCTGGTGCCAATCACAAATTGGTACAAATATGTACTCTATCCAGATCATTTTCATGTGGAGCACCCGACCCCCAGGGGCGGGGGACAAGTTGATCTCAAAATGTAGGAAATGGAAAATCAGCACTTCTTTGCCTTAGATTTCTTTAAAAATTTTCTCCGTTTTTCCCTATCTCTCACCGTTCTCGAGATATTTGCCATTTTCCGGAAAATTTTTGATTTTGTCCTCCAGGTTTTGAAAAAAAATTGAAAAAGAACCAATTTCGACTTTGTGTGTTACTTAAGTTGCATAACTTGCTACTGGTAGGCACAACTCATCCTTTTCAAAAAATAATAATTGTTCCAGCGAGTAGTGCCTTATGCAACCGAAGTAACATCCATATTCGAAATTGGCTCTTTTTGCTAAAATTTTCGTAAGGTTTGAGAAAAAATGCAAAATTTTCCGGAAAATTGCGAATATCTCGAGAACGGTAAGAGATAGAGAAAAACGGAGAAAGTTTTCAAAGAAATCTAAAGCAAAGATGTGCTGATTTTTCATTTCCTACATTTTGAACTCAACTTGCCCCCGGCCCGTTGGGGCTTCTCTTGGGGGGGTGGGGTACTCCGGATAAAAATGCTTTGTGAAGAAAACATATTTGTACTAATAGGTATTCCTCCTGCAGACAGTCAGGCGTAATATTAACACGCCCCTAGCCCCCTATGGCTCTCCTCAAGGAGGTGCTATAGATGGAAATAATTTGCACCCTTTATCTTTCATTTTTTATGCCTGAACTAACTATTAAATTAATTTCATCATCAGGATCTCACTCAGAAAAACGTCAGGGGGCCGGGGCGAGTTGACATCATACCTGCAAGCAGCTGGTGCCAATCACAAATTGGTACAAATATGTACTCTATCCAGATCATTTTCATGTGGAGCACCCGACCCCCAGGGGCGGGGGGCAAGTTGATCTCAAAATGTAGGAAATGGAAAATCAGCACTTCATTGCCTTAGATTTCTTTAAAAATTTTCTCCGTTTTTCTCTATCTCTCACCGTTCTCGAGATGTGTGCGAATTGTCGGTTCGCCCCAGAAAAATAGAAGGTACAATGGGTTGGAATTATGTGCGATGTGTGGCATATGCAACGTGTCGAAGGGGCTAACAAAAAAAAGTTGGTCAGAATGGGTCAAAAATTGACTGTAGCTCAATTTTGACAACGGATTCAAATTCGTCTCGAAAAACTGAGTAATCAACGCCAGCGCCGACGCCGACGCCGACGCCGACGCCGACGCCGACGCCGACGCCGAAGCTCTCCGAAAATTTTTTTGACCCACAAAGGACATGATGTATGGTTTAGAGAAATTTTCAAAATTTTCAAAATCAAAAATTTTGAATCAAAGACTGTTTTTCACTCAGTTACTCACGCTGAGTCCGAAAGTGGAGTTCAAATTTGGCGGCGACGCACCATTGCCGAGAAACACAAAATTAAAAAACATTTTTGTGTTAGCCCCTTCGACACGTTGCAGATGCCACACATCGCACATAATTCCAACCCATTGTACCTTCTATTTTTCTGGGGCGAACCGAAAGTTTGAGAATAAATTTGGAATGGAGACAGTCAAAGCTGTGCTATTTCATTTTCTGGATAGAGGAGAAACTTTCGAAAAAAAAACGTGTTTTTCTGTTTTAATCTAGCAGTCTCCAAACAAAAAGTTATTTGTCTTCAACCAAGTCGCCCAAGGAAATTCGCAATCTCGAAAATGCATATTGGTGTGAATTGTATGGCAGGTCCAACGAGTTCATGCCGTTACTACGTTTTTCTAAAATTCACGAAATCGCCGATATACACTCGAAGATGTAGCGACGCTCCGTTGCCGCGATACACGAATGTGAAGAAGTTTTTGTTTTAGCGCCTTCGACACGTTGAAAATGCCACACATCGCGCTGCACTTGACGTTTTCGAAATTTCTCTTTTTCTGGGGCGAACCGACAATTGGCCACTAATTTTGAAATGGAGCCAGTTAGAGCAGTGCGGTTTGAAATTTTGGATAGTGTGGAATATTTCGAATAAAACGTGTTCTTCAGTTTTGCTCTAGCAGTCTCCAATCGGGAGACTTTCGCCATTTACCAGTTCGCCCCAGGAAATTCGCTATCTGTAAAATGCATATTGGTGAAAATTGTGTTGCAGATCGAACAAGTTTAAGGCGTTACCACCTTTTTCAAAAATTCGCGAAACTGCCGATTAACACTCACTCGGTAAAGTTGGAAATATTGGTCAATTTGAGTCAAAAAATGGCTCTAGCTTAATTTGGACGACGGATTTGAATTCGTCTCGAAAAATTGAGTATGTAGCACCAGCGCCGACGCCGAAGCTCTCCGAAAATTTTTTTTCCTCCAAAAAGGACATGATGTATTGTATGGAGAAATTTTCAAAATTCGAACACATCAAAAATTTTGAATTAAAGCCTGTTTTCAACTCAATTTTTCACGCTGAGTTCGAATTCGGCGTTCAAATTTGGCGGCGACGCTCCGGTCCCGAGATAAACTCGAAAAAGTTGAAATAATTGGTCAAATTGGGTCAAAAAATGACTGTGGCTCAATTTTGACGACGGATTTGAATTCGTTTCGAAAATCTGAGTAAGTAGCTCCAGGGCCGATGCCGAAGCTTTCCGACATTTTTTCCCTCAAAAACAGACATGATGTATAAGTATGAAAAAATTTTCAAAATTTTCAAAAATCAAAAATTTTGAATTAAAGACTGTTTTTAACTCCATTTTTCACGCTGAGTTCGAATTCGGTGTTCAAATTTGGCGGCGACGGTCCGTTCCCAAGATACGCTCGAAGAAGTTGGAAAAATTGGTAAATTTTGTTCAAAAAATGACTGTAGCTCAATTTTGACGACGGATTGAATTCGCCTCGAAAGACTGAGTAAGTAGCACCAACGCCGACGCCGAAGCTCTCCGAAATTTTTCCCCTCAAAAAAAGACATGCTGTATAAGTATGGAGAAATTTTCAAAATTCGAAAAAATCAAAAATTTTGAATTAAAGACTGCTTTCAACTCAATTTTTTACGCTGAATCCGAATTCGGTGTTCGAATTAGGCGGCGACGCTTCGTTCTCGAGATACACTCGAAAAAATTATAAAAATAGGTCAATTTGGGTCAAAATATGACTCTAGCTCAATTTTGACGACGGATTTGAATTCGTCACGAAAAACTGAGTAAGTAGCACCAGCGCCCACGCCGAAGCTCTCCGAAAATTCTTTCCTTTAAAAAAGACATTAGTATGGAGAAATTTTCAAAATTCGAAAAAATCAAAAATTTTGAATTAAAGACCGTTTTCAAGTCAATTTGTCACGCTGAGTTCGAATTCGGTGTTCAAATTTGGCGGCGACGCTCCGTTCTCGAGATACACTCGAAAAAGTTGGAAAAATTAGTCAATTGGGGTCAAAATATGACTCTAGCTCAATTTTGCCGACGACTTTGAATTCGTCTCGAAAAACTGAGTAAGTAGCACCGGCATCGACGCCGAACTTTAGCACACTTTAGCACAAAGATAAAGCTGTCATTGTCTACACTACAAAAATGTTCTTATCAACAACGAACAAATACATTATTAATTATTGTGAACAGGTGAGATGGCTTCACTCTCAGCACTTCAGGTCATTCGATAAACCAAACGGACAAAACGCACGGTTTATTCACGAACGTAAACGGGGCACATGAACCTTCCAATTCATTTCACTTCGAATCGATTCACGCAACATTTCCAAGATCATTTGAGATAATCCCCCGCCACCACTGTAACTTCAAAAATATGTACTATTGTACAAAAAGTGAGCCCGATATGCACCGACAGAACAGCGTGGTGCTCTTTATTTGCTCTTCGCTTCCCGAATTCGAGCTATAGACCTTGGCCCAGTGATCTCGTATATCGTGCTGGGTCTGGCCTAGCCGCGGCTACAATCAGCAACGCGATTATGACGAGCGAATGTCACGATGAAGGCTTCCTTGCTTCCATTTCAGTGGCGACGTATTGGCGATCTGGGTCATCGAAATACGCGAAATTAAGTCAAATAGCGCGATGATCGCATTCGAGTCGATCAATCGGTTTCGACATGTCTGCTTCCGATGTCGTGTACGTCGTCAGTCTGGTTCTCGTCGTCTGCGTCGAGCGAATTGCGTGCGACACGTCGGTGGTGAACTGTAAGTACGGGTTAGTCACGCGCGATTGCTCGCCAATGCGGGCAAATAACCGAATTCGTTTTGTTACGCCAAACTTGTGATCGTTTCGGCAGCATTGCCCATGAAGTAGAGTAGAGCGAACAACACACACAGTAGAGTCTCAGAGCTGAAACCGTTTTACCTCCCATGACGTCACATCGCAAGATTTTTTCAGATCCTCCGTTCATCGTTCCACCTATGTCATACTTTCAATGTAAGTAGTTCGAGATGACTTAGTTGAAACAGGTGGTAGGAGATCATGTTCGACTGTTCAAGCTCAAAATACAGTATCTGCAAACGCAAATTTGTCAGGAAGGATCTGCCCTTACCAAAATTTTCAACTGTTTTACACTGTCTATCTCTAATCAAAAGTTTTGGCATTTTATCACCCCCCCCCCCCCCCCACAGGAACAGAGAAATTTCGAGAACGTCAATTGGTTCGTTATGTGTTGCATGTTCAACGCGTCGAAGGCGCTACCCATATTAACGTTTCCATTTTCTTCTACGTATACCTAGGCGAATTTTTGAATAATATAGTAATACCTTCAACGCGTTGAATACGCAATACAAAACATACCTATTGACGTTTTCGAAATTTCTGATTTCCTGGGTGTGGAGGTGGAAGGGCTGGAAAACACGAAAATATTCGGATTGGAAATAGTTAGAGCGAAACGATTTGGTATTTTGGCGAGAGGATGTAATTTCTGACCATATGAAGGTAACGAAAAGTTAGTACGTTTCTTGCAAGAAGCAAACTTTTCCCCAATCGCTCTACCTGTAACAGTTCCGGGGAACACAAGCTTTCTCAGCTGAACTGAGACTGGTCACTTAATGAGCTCCTCTCACCAGAATTTCAAACCGTTTTACTCTATAGCTTCCTCCAATCTACAGATTTTCCGTTTTTTCCACTTCGCCCCAGGAAATACGAGATTTCGAAAATACAGATTCGCGCGTTATGTTTTGCATATTCCCGGCGTTAAAGGCGTTACCACATAACGTTTTTCATTTTTAGTCTATTTTTTATTTATAGCGTAGGATGATACGTACAAACTTAATAATACTTGACATAGTTATCCTTTAACCAGATTTGTTTTCATCCGCCCCATTGTTGGGCATACGTCTCACCAGTTGTCTTCCACTTTTTCCTATCAAAGGTTTCGCTACCCCGTATTGTACCCACCCTCCTGGTTAATTCATCCCTCCATCTTAGTTTTGGCCATTCCTTCCGTCTCGAACCCTCATATGTTTGCCATTCTATAAGTCTCTTTGTCCACCTGTCATCTTCCCCTCTCATAACACGACCCGCGTATTTTAATTTCAATTTTTTAATTTTCTATCCCACGTCTGTTGGTCCCGTCCTCTTCCTGGTTGTTGCGTTTCTAACTCTGTCTATCCTTTTTATACCGAACATACCTCCTCCCATGGCTCTCTGGGTGGATCTAACTTTCTCCAATTGGGTCTTTGTGAGGGCCCATGTCTGTGCCCCATAGGTCAGCACCAGAATTACACACATGTTAAAAATTTTTGCTTCGGCTTATATGCTCATGTTACCCTTGAATACCTCTTCCCTAAGGCCCAAAACGCCTCCCAAGCCGGTCTGCAGCCACCGTGGGAGGCTTAGGCTGCAACCCACCACAGTATTTTGGTGTAAGCATTCATCGTAATTCAGGTAAAAATAATCTTAAGTCTAAAGCAAAACGGGGCGATATAAGTAAAATTCAAAATCAACATTTCGGATTATATAGGGGAGAAAATATATCTTCTGGCATGGAATATCAGCAAAGAAATTTTAAAAAAATCTAGAAACAAACATACAAAAATCAAACATCACAAATTTAAGGTTTGTCATTTAAACTGCCAGGGTCTATCGGGAGAAGATCGTCTAATGGAACTGGAACTGAGTCTAGGTAAGATAAAATGGAATGTGATAGGACTATCTGAGGTTAAAAGACTACGTGAAAATCTATTAATTCGAAAAGATGGACATGCATTTTACTATTACGGTCAAACGAAAGGCTATAGAGGAGTAGGATTTTATATACATAAGGATACTTATAAGTTTGTTGACGAAATCAGAGGAATCTCTGAGAGAGTAGCATTCTTAAAAATCAAACTTAGCGAGAAAATCAAGATTCTTATTATCCAAGTGTCTGCCCCTACAAATCAAGCAGCCGAAGAAGAGTGGTATGAATTCTACAAATCAGTTGAGGAAACTTTAGAAAGCAACAAAGAATATTACTCAATAACTATGGGAGACTGGAATGGTAAGATAGGGAAAGAGCTGTGTAATGACGCGAATATAGGCAAATATGGATTCGGAGAAAAAAATAAGGGGGGCAAAAAACTAGCTGAATTCGCATTTCGTAATAATTTGAAAATTGCGGCCACATTCTTTAACTATAAAGACAAGCGTAAATGGACTTGGGCCTCACCAGATGGTAATACCAAAAATATGATTGATCATTTACTTATCAATGATCTGAGTATAGTTAATAGCATTTATACCAGGACGCAGTTCCAATTCCCATCTGACCACAGAATCAGCAGAGCGACACTGGCAATTTCGAGCAGAGCGAGATTTTGGAAATATAAGGCAAAAAATACCTCAATACCCTTATGCATTCTACCATCAGCTGGAAAATCAGCCAACTTGGCATTGACAGATAAATTAAACTGCAATAAATTTAAAGATGAGAATAATATTCAAAACAAATATGATTTTCTTACGGAAAAAATCCTAGAAATAGAGAAAGAATTTGGCACCCCTAAAACCTTGAAAACCAATGATAAACTGTCCACTCCAACAAAAAAGTTAATAGAAACTAGAAATGCGTAGAGGGAAAAATTTCCAAAATCTGCCAAAGAAAAAATCCAACTCGTGGAATTGAATAAACTCACACGAAAAGAAATTCGTAAAGATATTAGGGAGTTCGATGAGAAATTGGCTACAGAGATAATTGAGGGGACATGGTCCACAAAAAAAGTAAAAAAAAAGCCCTTACAAGTAAGCCACTGCTGGTGAAGCTCAAACAAAATAATTGTAAGGGTAGCAAGGCTATCTACAATAGAATAAATATTGTTGAAATGGCAGCAGAGTTTTATCGCAATCTATATGCTAAAAAAACAAGCAACACTGGCGAGGGCAAAATACTTGTAAGTCAGGAGCAATGGCGTCCCATTCCGCCAATCTTACCTGAGGAAACAAGACATGCAATTAAAAGTTTAAAAATTGGAAAAATTCCCGGACCCGACAAAATCGAAAATGAAACTTTGAAAAATTTGGAAGAAGCCCTAGTCAAACCACTAACCGATTTGTTCAATATGGTAATTAAAGCAGGTATTGTACCAAAGCAATGGTGTGTACTTCCGAAATAATTCTATTGCATAAAAAAGGAGAAAAATCAGATATATACAATTATAGGCCTATCAGCCTATCATCAAATCTCGGAAAAATTTTTCAAAAAATTTTGAAAGACCGACTCTATCAAGTATTGATGATGCACCAACCAATTGAACAAGCCGGGTTCAGACAAGGATATTCAACTGTGGACCATATCCACTCAATAAACCAACTCATCGAAAAGAGCAAAGAATACCAGGTGGAAGTCTGCCTACTATTCGTGGATTATAGCAAAGCCTTCGACTCGGTGTTCCACGAATCCGTGTGGAAAGCGTTAATGGTACAAGAGGCCCCCCTGCAAATTATCCAACTTCTTAAAAATTTGTACGAGAACTCAAGTGCGTATATACGGCTTGACAAAATAAGTAGACCCTTTCCGATTCAAAGAGGGGTAAAACAGGGGGACCCCTTATCACCACTATTATTCATTTCTGTGCTCCAAGAGGTCTTTAAAAAACTAAACTGGGAAAACCGTGGCATTAAGGTCAATGGTGTCTGGCTCAATAACCTGCGCTTTGCAGATGACATTATAATAATCGCAAAAAATAAAAACGAACTGGCAATAATGCTCGAGGAATTAGTAAGGGAAAGTGAAAAGGTAGAGTTATCCATAAACTCGAATAAAACAAAAATTATGTCAAATTTAGGAGAAATAACTCTTGAAGTTGGAGGTACAAAATTGGAAAATGTGGACTCCTACAACTACTTAGGCCAGACTCTCACTTTTGGTAGAAAGTTTGAAGAAGAACTGAGTTCGAGAATTACGAAATCATGGAAAAAATTTTGGGCCTTGAAAACATTTTTCAAAAGCAAAATGAAAACTAGTATAAAAATAAAAATTTTTGAGAGCTGCTTAATCCCCTCATTAACCTATGGAGCACAGACATGGACGCTAACAAAGGCCCAGGGTCGTAGGCTTGTGCTAACACAAAATAAAATGATCAGATCGATTCTTGGGATACCACAAAGGGAGAGAGTCAGGAATATCACTGTGAGAACGAAGGCTAAAGTAGCAAATATATTATACTATATAGCCAAACGACTAAAGTTTCGATATGCAGGTCATATTGTTCGCGATAACAATGGGAAGTGATGTAGCACTCTTACCGAATGGTGCCCAAGAGATCAAACAAGGAGGAAAGGCAGACCTCCACTTAGGTGGAGTGACGAAATTGCCAGGCACGCTGGGATTCTGTGGGGCAGAATCGCGATAAATCTTAAACCCTGGCAGAGAGTGGTGGAGGCGTATGCCCAAAGGTGGGCGGACTAGGCGTGACAAAATGTGTACTAAATTACGGTTCGTGCGAATCGTACGTGTGCTGTAATGTGCCTGTCCAATAAACGCTATTTTTATTTTTATTTTATATTTTATAAGGCCCAGAAACAGGTGTAGTTTTGGACTTTTTCAATTCTAATTGTGCCAATCTCGTCGGTGTTGCTCATATATTTTGTTTTGTTGATGTTCCCCTGCAGCCCTATTTTGTCACATTCCTTGAATAATTCTTCTGCTATTTTCCCCAGTTCCTCATTATTTACGTGTATCAATAGCACATCATCCGCGAATTTACAATTATGCAGTTGATTCCCATTTATCGACACTCCATAGTTGTTCCAGTTCATTCTCTCCAGTGCCCATGTAAAAAGATTCGGCGAGAAGGCGTCACCCTGCCTGACCCCATTGATCAGTAAGTGATCAATGGTGTTCTTGGTACACCCGTCAGGGGAAATCTACGTCCATCTACGGTTTTGCCGTTTACAAAAATATGAGCCTGCAATTTTCAATCCTCCACCAAGTGCTAACTCGATCGTTCTATTTCCATTATCGTTAGAAAGCCCCGTTGCGAAAGTCCCAACACAGTTATTAGCCTTGGTCGGTGCACTTTTTTTATTGTTAAAGTCCCCCATGATGATTGTGTAGTATTCTCGTCCTTTGTTCATGGTTTTAGATAACATATCAAAAGATCGATTCTTTTCGTCATCATTTGCATCTTCGATAGGCACACGTATACCTGTATTATTGATATCTTAACATTCTTACTATATTCTAGTTTTAAAACGCCTAGTCTTTCATTCACGCTCCTTATTTCTCAAATTCGATTGAATATTTCTTTCCTTATGTAATACCCTATGCCCTTGTATCCTTTCGTTTACCCAAAATAACATCAGTTATTACCGTTTTTCCTTCTTGTGAGTGACTCTTCCTTCTTACCTCAGACAATCCCCATTTTGTCTATACCTATGAGAATTTTTGGAAAATATTGTGATGTCTTCAATTCGTTGAATATGCAATATCAACTTCACGAATGGACGTTTTCGAAATTTTCAATTTCCTGGGAAGAACTGGTAAAACGCAAAAAACTTCGGATTGGAGACAGCTAGAGCGAAACGATTTGACATTTTGGCGAGAGGAAGTCATTTCTGAGGAAATGAAGGTAATGAAAAGTTTGAACTTACAAGCAGGGTTGGCATGTTTTAGAACATGTTTTAAAACGACGAAAAAGAATAATCATTGTTTTAAAACGATTTTTTTTTTTGTTATTTAAAACGTGTTGTTTTTGAACAATTTTTTCTTGGTTTGTTTTTTTCATTTTCTTTGAGATTTTTTCGCTCAGGACTTACAGGTACCAAAATAATTTCTCAAGTCCAAATAGATTCCAGAATTTCACGCAAAAATTTACAGAATGATTTGATATCAGTGATGAAAATAAAATACCCATCGTTGGGCCAACGAACGTATTGACTCCCGTAAGAAAAACACACGAAGCAAAGATCATTATGTTACTACCTACGAATAAGAAAGTTGTTGGAGACCAAAATTTTATTAGCAAATGTTAAAAACTTTCTCGATTAAAGATATATACTCGTACCTTTGATTTCGTAATTTCTTATTTTGAAATGGACGCTATTCAGCAAGAGGGAACCAACTAACATTTGTAAACAAAATAAGTTATTAGTAGCGTTGGAAAGAGCGTAAAAGTAGAATTTTTCAAAATTGGGCCTCCGATTCAAAAATATATAATAAAGCCAGATCCAAATCGAACAGTAAGGAAAAGATTACAACGGAATGGGTACTCTAGGATAAAAAAAAAAAAAAAAGGAAAAAAATACCTCCAATGAGATGGTGAGATGAAATAGTAAAATCAATGGGAACATTATGGAGACGAGCCGCGCAGAACCGAAATTGCTGGAGGAAAGTGGTGGATTCCTATACCCGTAAGGTAACCAAATATCGTCCACTTTTTTGTAATCTCAAATTTAGGCACTTGAAGATCATTTTTCCAAAGTTTTGTCATTACTACTGTGTAGAGTATGTGTTCAAATATATATGATACAAATTTGGTGCAGAAATACACAAGTTAAAATAATTTAAAAATTATATTTCAAAAGTGAGT
Source organism: Acanthococcus lagerstroemiae (assembly GCA_031841125.1). NCBI lineage: Eukaryota > Metazoa > Arthropoda > Insecta > Hemiptera > Eriococcidae > Acanthococcus > Acanthococcus lagerstroemiae. The sequence continues at coordinate 31,340,437 of CM063108.1, read as the reverse complement.
GAAAACAAAAAAATTACGAAAAGAGATGCCTAATATCGTCCACCTAAATTACACATAAGAAAATCACGTACCTAAGGTAAAGTCACCAAATATCGTCCAGTTGCCTAATATCGTCCACCATTATATCTCGCGTACTAAACACCATGTGGACGATATTGGGCACATTGCTTGTTTTAGAAATCGTGGCATTTTTTCAACACTTTCTCTGTAAAACAGCTAACTTTTTATATGGATTTAAGATTCATTACTTACGCTTTCGAATGATGTATTCAACTTGATCGCGGAAACAAACTTTCTTCTCCTGAACACGGTCTGAAGTTCACGTTAAAAAGTTTTCACTGCACTGGTTTCTAAAGAATCGTTGATAACTTTTTTTCACTGGCTTCCTGAAAGGATAACTCTATGCTCACATCATTTTTATCACTCTAAAAACTTCCTTGCACCCTTCACCACTGCGGAGCGCTAGTAGTACGCGAGATATAATGGTAGACGATATTAGGCAACTGGACGATATTTGGTGACTTTACCTCACATTGAAAAAAGCTCATCAATAAACGCTGTGTCATATAGTTTCTACATGGCTCTTGAACTTCGAATCACATGTTCTCAAAAAGCGGATTTTGCTACTTGGTTCCCTCTTGCTGAATAGCGTCCAAGTATTTACATAATGATCTTTACTCCGTGTGTTTTCCTTACGGGAGTCAATACAGTCGTTGGCCCAACGATGGGTATTCTTGCTAATAGTAACTCACTGTGTGACGTCAGAGTTCAAGGTCGAATATCGGAACAAAAAGGTGAGACAAGAAAAGTTAAGAAGTCAGAAATGAAAAGAGAAAACAAAAGAAAAGTGTTTTAAAACAATGTTTTCAACCATTTTAAAACAAGGAAAAAACACTGATAACAACATGTTTTAAAACATAAAACGTTTTAAAACCAAAAACAAAAACACTGTTTTGTTCTTTTTTAAGAAAAACGTTTCACGTGTCACACAATGATCTCTCACCAAAATTTCGAACCATTTTGTTCTAGCTGCCTCGAATCCATAGATTTTTGCATTTTCCTACTTCGTCCCAGGAAATGAGAGATTTCAAAAATGCAGATTCGCGCGTTAGGTCTTGCACATTCTCGGTGTTGATGGCGTCACCACATTAACGTTTTTCATTTCGTCTATACCAATGCGAATTATTGGGAAATGAGGTGATGCCTTCAGTTCTTTGAATATGCAATGCCAAATAAACGAATGGACGTTTTCGAAATTTCTGATTTCCTGGGGGGGGGGGGAGAGGACTGGAAAACACGAAAGTCTTCGGACTGGAGACAGCTAGAGCGAAACGGTTTGAAATTTTGGCGAGAGGAGGTCATTTCTGACCAACTTTACCCTGCTCTCTCTACCTGCAACAGTTCGTGAGAAAAACAAGCTTTTTCAACTGAACTGACACACCTATCACAAAATGATCTGCTCTCACCAATATTTCAAATCGTTTTACCCTCGCTGCCTCCAATCTACGCCCCATGAAATAAGAGATTTTGGAAATTGCAGATTCGTGTGTTAGGTTTTGCATATTTTTGGCATTGAAGGCGTCACCATTTCGTCTAAGCCTATGCGAATTTTGGGAAATGTTCTGATTATGCAATACAAAACACATCAATTAAAATTTTCAAAATTTCAGATCTTTTTTTTTTGTCATGTCATGAGTTTTGTCATCTTCAGAATTTTGCCATTTTGTTGTGTCATTTTGTCGTCCTTTTTGTCACGTCGCTTAGCATAATACGTTATCAATTATTATGCCGTTTACCATCATTTATCATTTACACGTTGACAAAATGTGATAACATATTTTTTTTTGTCATTTTGTTTGGTCATTGTTTTTTTTTATTTGTAATGTCATTGACGAAATGGTTCTGACAAAAAATGATTTAAAGTTTTGTCATATGACAAAATTTTGAAAATTCAATCGTCATCATTTTGTCATTTTGTTTTGTTATGTCTAACAATACACAACAGTGCTGTAAATGAAACACTTTGCAAAATTACTTGCACTTTTGAATTTTTTCGTAACCTTTATAGTAATCTTGAGTGAAAAATGGAAAATTACAAATATCTCAAAAATTGTGAGTGATAGAGAAAAATTAGAGAAATCGAGGAACAAACTTTTACCAAAGAAGTGCTAATTTTGCATTGCCTATATTTTAACATCAACTTGCCACCAGCCCTAAGAGGCTTCCCATGGGGAGATGCTACAATAAAAATTATTATTATGTGTAACTGAAATAGTAATTACAAACTCATTACATTTATATGTCAGTCAGTGCAAAGCCTACCACTAGAAAGCACATAAATAATTACTTTTATTATAGCACCTCTCTATGAGCAGCATCCCCCGGGCTGAGGGAATTATGTCAAAATGTAGGGGAAAAAAAATTCCTGCTTCTTTAATAAAAGTTTCTTACTCGGTTTCCTATTTTCCTCCACCTCTCACTGTGTTTGAGACATTCGCAATTTTCCATAAAATAAGTTACGAAAAAATTTCAAATTTCAAATGTCAGAAGGAGTTCTATAATCATTTGTTTGTCATTCACGCTGCATAGCCTGACATTAGCAGACACAATATGAATTTGTACAACTGTTATATAATTATTTTTAATACATCTTCTCCCCAAGAGAAGCTCCAGGAGCTGGAGACAAGTTGATATCAAAATGTAGGAAATGAAGAATTAGCGTTTCTAAATGTTTCTTACTCAGTGAGACTGCTTTCGCCCTAAAATCCGGATCGAATCAAAAATCTGGCAATCGAAATAAATATCTAAAATCTTTACGATATTTTGACATCGTGTCGCTGTCGCTAATTGAAAGCACGAAATTCTCATTTTGTAGCTTACATCAGGGTGGATCGTCACTCGACTTGATAGAATGTTCGGAGTCAGCGAAGTATAAAAAGCAAACAATTTCGATAATTATTCGATATCCTTTTTCAAGATCCTGCTGTTTTTTTGTTTTTGTTTTCTCAGCTGCTTACATTAAAAAAGTTGCGAAATAAGGTAAACTCTGATTGTACTGGAATTTCAATTGTATTACTCGGTTTCTCACTCTCATCCCCCTACCATTCACCTTAATTAGGTCTGGATTTTCTATTCGAAAAGAAGCAGAAAAAAAAGTCAATTATCGAAATTTTGAATACTGCCCACCCCTACTCATTATTTCCTTCTGGCGCCTCTGCATCCGGGTGACCCTTATCAAGGAGTCAAACCTCAATATTTCACTCGCCATATGCTATTGACCATGTTTTCGACGCGGTAACCAGGCATGGGAGGTAAAAATGTGTCAGCTTAGAGACCCACATCACCTTTAAGAAACCGAAGAGGAATGAATACTAGTAAAATAACTCTAACCAGACCCCATCTAGGCGTCCACTATTTTAGGGTTTCTGTAATACAACTCGAATGTCCTTTTGAACGGTACCAAAACGCCGTTATTCTATAGTTTCAGACGCACTATGCGGAAAACTGTCCTTGAAACAAAGTCGAATTGTCGGTGGTGTGAAAACTGTGCCCGGAGAATTTCCTTGGATCGTTTCGATTCGACATCGGGGTAATCACATGTGCGGCGGCGTAGTCGTGAACAAGAGATGGGTGGTGACCGCGGCTCATTGTTTCTGCAGGTAATATTACAAATATTCTGCTGTGGGCTTCGAGCTCATACGTGATCATGTGTGCAAAATTAAGATCGCTTAGAGCAAAAGTCACCTATTGAATGAGCTTGCGAATATGGAGGATCAGTATTCTTATATCATTCTGTTCAAGATAACACTAACTTTCGCACCCTTTGATAGAGCGTTCTACACTCTACACTGGCTCACAAGCTTGCACAGTCTACACTTTTCCATCGGGTCTAAATGGAAACTCATGCAGCTTTTACTTTTTCGTTGGGTCAAAGCTCCTGTCAAGATTTCAGTTTATGTGTATATGGCGATCTCTTCGGAATAAGCCTGATAACTGGTAACAGTGCATAACTGACTCCATTTTTTTCCTTCTTCTTTTAAATCTTCCAAGTGGTTCATCGCTGGAGCGAAAGGAGAAATTCGAGGTGGCCGTCAATAGAGATGGCTTCAGAAACGACAGCTCTCAAATCTTAAGGATCGCAAAGATGAAAATACACCCGGAATACAGCTGCAACAAGTTGGAGAACGACATCGCGTTGCTGGAACTGGAAGCGGAAATATCGTGGACAAATGCGGACCCCGCCTGTTTTCCGAATGACGAATCGTCTTTCACCAATTTGACCGATGTGAAAGCAGTTGCAGTTGGTTGGGGCGCGACGAACGAAGACCTCAGCATAGGTAACCAGGAAAACAAATTTAATTAAAGTGGATTCTCCTTCAGAAACGTCAATCTAATGCCCTAGGGATACATTTGTGACTGAAGTCAAACTTGATGTTTTGCGTACTGTACCCAAAAAATGTAAGGGGGGTTAGTTCAATTTTTTTAAATCTCTTGTTGGGCTTGAGGTATAAGTAAACAATATGTTACCTTGAAGTCACTTGGAAGTAGCGTATTTTCTGCTCAGGACATTTTCGGGACTGAAATAAAAGCCAATCTGAAACACAATAGGTATATTAGTTAAGGTAAAATGGTGTGGTGAATTGTCTTATCATGGCCTGTGTGCTGCTGATTGGTTGTTGGTGAAGGTTTAGTAGACCAATCTCTGTTGTAGAGTTCTGTTTGATTTCTGTTGTTAGTGTGAAAAGTATTTTTCACTGTCACAGTTTGTGAGTGTATTCGGGTAAATCTCTGAATAACCTGAAAATTCACTTAATATTCCTTTATTGACATAAATACTGACAACAACATATCTAATTACAACTATTGAACTTTAGTATGCCAAGCCCAGCTCTTGGCCAAAGGATTCTCTTAGCCGAGCTCATTCGACTAGGTCCTGCGCTATCCTACTAAAAAATTTAGTTTTCAAAAATCTTTCCAGGTCGTCTCCTCACCTCGCCCTTTGTTTCCCGATTTTCCGTTTACCGCCTGGAATCCAGTTTAAAATTTTGTATCCCCATCTCTCGTCTTTTACTCTGCTGATGTGACCCGCCCAATCCCATTTTTTTCGTCTTGCATCATGGATGAAGTTTGTTAGTCCTTTTAGTTTTTCTTGAAAATCTTTAATTTTCCAACGGTCTTTTCTCGTTACCCCCACCAGAGAACGCATCATAGAATTTTGAGTAGTAGTTAATTTCCTTTTTATTTTATTGTTTAGGATCCAAGATTGTGCTCCGTAGAGGTTATGGCTGAGATGATGCAACTGTTCATAATTTTAATTTTGTGCCTAACTGTATATTTTTCTTTGAGAATAAATTTTAGAGGCCAGAATTTTTTCCGGCCTGCAGTTATTCTGTTGTTGATTTCTTTTTCTGTTTTGTTATTTAGGGTGATAATTTGACCCAGGTATTTTATTTCTTCCACATTCTCTATTTTATTTTCCCTTATTTCAACATATTTAAGCATAGAATTGGCCGACATGATTTTGGTCTTAGAAATGTTCATCTTCAAGCCGGCTTTGGCACTAGCCGTCTGAAATTCTTCTATCATACCTGTTAACTCTTCTAAACTATTTGCGATTAGCACCACATCGTCAGCAAAGCGTAGGTCACTCAGGAACTCCCCGTTAATTTTTATTCCCTTTTTTCCCAATTTAGTTCCCTGAAAATTTCTTCAAGAGCTGAACAAAACAATAGTGGCGAGAGTGGGTCCCCTTGTTCTACTCCTTTTCCAATATCAAAAAGTTCTCCGGATTTATCCGTTACTAATTTGGCCTTCAAATTTAAATACATTTCTTTATTATTTTTACATGTGCTACTGGAATGCCTTGATTTATCAACGCCCTTATCGTGAAGTCGTGGTTCAATGAATCAAATGCCTTTTCGAAGTCTACAAAGGCGAGGTAGAGTTCTACGTGGAATTCAGTGGTTTTTTCAATGAGAAGGTTGACACAGTAAAAAGATGGTCAGAAGTCGAAAATCCTTTTCTGAATCCCGCCTGTTCACGTGGTTGCTGATTGGAGATTATATTTCTTATTCTGTTCTCTATTAATTTTGAAAAGACTTTTGAAATGGTAGAACTTGGGCTGATCGGTCGATAATTTTCAATTCTATGTACATACATCCCCCTTCTTATGTATTAGTATGATATTAGATTCTTTCCAGCTATTGGAATTTTTTGATTACTCAGTATTTTGTTGAAAAATTTAGTTTAAAAGTTTACCAGATTCCCCTCCCTTCCGTATTTTAACTGTTCGTTGGTTATTTTGTCATTTCCCGCTGCTTTATTATTTTTAAGATTTTTTAAAATTTCGTCTATTTCTGCCTTTAGAAAGGGTGGTTCCGTATTTGTAAATCCTGACTCTTACCAAAGTATTTTTTGTATAATTGACTGGTTTCTCATAAAGTTCTCTGTAGAAATTGGTTGCTATTTTGTTTATTTCAATCCTGGAATACTCTTTGTTTCCTTCTTTATTGTAGACGTAGGTTATCCACTTCGAACCTAAGGATCTTAAACGTTTTATATTTTTTATGCTATTTGTTGAATTCAATATGTCATTGATTTTGGTCATTTCTTTTTCTTTATTAAATTCTCTTCGTTGTTTTTTAACCAGTTTGCACAATACATTCAGCTCAATTTTTTCTCGGTCGGTTTTCCTTTTCTTAAACCTTAGTTTATCTCTCTTCTTAATCAGGTTTTTCATTTCTTCGTAAGGGTTAGGATCCTTCCACCCTTCTATCAAGTCCGACCCAGGTAATTAGATTTTCTCTGTTGCCTCCCTTAACTTCGAATTCAACCAGTAATCTAATTGGTGAATGTCCTTTTTCAACAAAGCATCTTCCATCTCCCCTTTATTTATGATTTCGTTTAGTTTTAGCAGATACCTATTTTGATCTTGAATTTCTAGTTTGGTTATTTTTTTTGTAACTGGGCTGTTTTTTAATTTAATTTTTGGTCGTCGAATTTTGGTAATTATATTGATTCTGCAAGAGATCGGCCGGTGATCAGAGTAAAAGTTAAATTTTTTTATGACGTCGAAATTTTTAATAGTAATATCTTTAGTAGGTATTAGCATAAAATCAATTTGGTTTTTATATTCCAAGTTTGGAGAGATCCATGTCCATTTATTTCTATTACGTTTCTTAAACCAAGAACCAAGTGTTTGCTATTTTTAAATGGTGTTCGTAGCAGAAGGCAATCAAATTTTCTCCTGACTCGTTCCGTTCTCCATAACCGTAAGGACCTATCACTAGTTCTTCTCCTAGGTTTCTTTTCCCAATCTTACTGTTAAAGTCTCCTATAATTAATACTTGGTGATTTGCGCTACATTCAAGATTCGAGAAACATTCTGATAATTTATCATAAAAGTCTTCAACTTCTAGTTTACTTGCTACTGATGTCGGGGCATAGACCTGAATTAGAGTAATCGTTTTAGTTTCACCTGTCTCAAAAGTAGCCGTCGCAATGCGATCTGATATTCCTACGAATTTTATCATTTTTCCATTTTTTATTGATTAACAAGCCTACCCTCTTTTGACCTGGTGTTTCGCCGTAATAACAAAATAGGTTACCTTTTTTGGTTATTAATATACTCTCGCCCCCCCCCCCGTTTTACTTCTGCTAGTCCTAGTATGTCAATGTTTTTCTTTTCTTGGGCTGCTTCTTTATCGGAACTTCTCAGGGACCTTACGTTGAAACTTGCAATATTTATCTGATTTTGGGTTTCTTCAATTATTTTGTCGTAGCGCAGGTTTTTTGGTCGTAGTTGCCCAAGGCTTTTCTGGGCAATCGGCGTTCAAATCCTATTTGCGTGAGCTTGACTTAATCCTCCCCCCTTTTTTAGGATTTAACTTAATTTGCGATAATTTTTGCGGTGGTTTATCCTTTTTCGACCTTAATTGAATCGAATCTGTTCTACTTGTCGTTGACTCTTCCGAGCGAGCTTCTTGGTCAACACCTTCGTGGTCTAGGTCACTCGGTTCTTTAATTCGTTTCGCTGGACTGTCCTCTTCTTCACGTATGTAAACCTTACCGTCGATGATCCATGTGTGTGATATCACCCCTTGGTTTTTCAGTTCTAAAGCTTTTTAGTAAGTCAACATGATATACGAGGTTATGTGGTCACTAACAAATATAGGAACTGCTGGGTTATATTTTAATTTGCTCCCGTGTAGTCGGATCCGTTTAGAATTACTGATGAGCATCGATTTTTTCGATCGTTATTTAGGCGTACCACAATAGCAGGGATTTTGCCCTCGTTGGCTGGAAGGCGATGCGTTGTATTTATGTCGTATTCGTGTAACGTTACCTTTAAGGACTTTGCAATATCTACTACCTTTTCATGCACGTGAAAATTCACTTGCCTGATTTTAAAATTTTCAACTTTCTTATTTCAATTTTTTCTGGTGGAATACATGGTAGATATGTAAGTGAACAGATATACAAGGTTGGCCCTACAAGAAACACCCTACATGGGGTGGGGATGGAGGAACTTTTCGTGTATTACGATGGAAAAGACAGGACACTACAATGTTTTAATGTTCCAGGGTTACTAGAATGAAGATTAAAAAGTGATACAACTGAGGTCCAAGGATTTCATCATTATTAATAAGGCCATCAGCGTTAGAAAGTTCAAGGAAAACAACGTTATTCCATTGTATCGTGGTATCATCTCTATTCTATCGTAGTATTCTTCGAAATATAGTTTGATACTACCATGGAGGAAAAATCGTATACTACGATAGAAAATTTTTAGCCATTTTTCCGATTCGGAAGGGAACAAAACTGTTCAATATGCAGAAATGGAGTACAGCAGCGTCAAAAACAGCGTTACCTATGACGTAAAAAATTTGAAGTCAATTTTTTTGGACTTTAACTTCCCGGCGTATTTTTGTATACTACCATGGAATGGAAAAAAATTAGAATTCTGTTTTCTGATAGAAGTTGGGCAAAAAGTCTACTTTAAATTTAAAAATTGGGAAAATTTCATGATTGAGTCATTACACCTCCATAGTGGATAGTCAGTTAAGGTTATTCTTTGCTTTTAATAATATATACCATGTTCCCTTTGTAGGATGATTTAAATGTTGTATACTACGATGGAAAAAAATCTATTTCATGACTTTGGCGTCACTGGTAGACATATGTTTAAATTCTAAATTTTGGTCTCTCTCATAAACTTACCTCAGCATCGCTTTTGGTCACCTAAACCATAAGTATGATTTTTTTTTTCGTTGATAACACGTTGCTACAGCAATCTTTAGTTGGAAAACTGAGTTCGTTTCAGGACACTACGATGGAACCTTTTCCTCTATTTGAGCATTTTTCTCAAATCTGGTGAGGTGTGGGTGAGTAGGTCATTGGTGTAGAAGTAATGGAAGTTTATCGCCTACCAATTCAAGGAGAAAATATTACGCTAGTGTTCTTAGTTACAGAGAAGGCAAGCAATGACTTGCAATTTTCTGGTTATTCAGAAATTTACCCGTTTATCAGTTTGTTTTGTCTAGTTTTTTCTCATGATTTCCATTTTTTGTTCTTGTAGTTTCCTTTTTCGTAAGTTGTTTTGTATTATGTATTAGTATTTTGAATTTATCAGTAGGTTTGTTTTCATGTTAATGGTTGTTCGAGTGTTTTCCAGAAAGTGATTCGTCATCTATCAGTTTTTGTAATCTCTCATGTTCTTTCATTCTTGTTTTATAAATTTCCGTCCAGTTTCTCCTATATGTAAGCCACGCTGCATTCTTCATAGTCTAATCTATGTATATCATCAGGGGCGTAGTTACGGGGGGGGGTGTCTGACCCTGACCCCCCCCCCCCCCGGCATCGGTTGACAATGTGAAAAAATTAAAATTTATTCTGGTAATAGTAAGTATTACACCTGTAGTATTGTAAAAGTGAAACAACCCCCCCCCCCTTCATACCAAGTCTGGCTACGCCACTCTACATTATTATAATTATTTCGGTTATAGTTTCTTCTGTTTCGTTGTGACTTAGTCATTAATTTGATCATTGATCGGCTGTTCTTCATTCCAAATTATTCCTGGTCAAAAGTGTTCAGTATTCTGTTTGTGTATTTTCCTGTCCTACTGTATTGTACCTCTTTTTTTCCTGTTGTCATAGTCTACTTACATCGCCAGGCTTACATAAAATGAGTTAACTCTTTCGGAAAATGCAGTCCATATGAGAAAAAAACCCGGTCAAGTTGCTTTTTCTTGCGACACTTTAGACCTCTACTCCTAAAAGTAAACCCTATAAACTCGACTGTTTCAACTTAGTTCACTTCACAATACAAACGTATCATCACTGAGCGACACCAGCCTGGACCTAGACCCAAAAATCTTTCGAAATTACTTTAATGCCGAATTATACCTACTTATTCTACATTCAGGACATATTCCGTGGATGCTGCGGAAGGTGCAAGTGCCGATTCTGCCAAATAACGAATGTCAACAGTGGTACAAGTCACAGAATAGATCACTGCGGTTACGCAAATCACAGTTGTGCGCTGGATATAAAAACGGAGAACGCGATACTTGTTGGGTAAGCTAAAAGATCTGATTAATTTATCTGATACTGATAGGTTTCACGGAGCATACCCTTGTCGATACACGCTTCGGTGACGGACAGGAAGGTAAACAGATCTGGACTAAAACCGGGGAAGGGACATGATACACAGAATTGAAGAAGTAGTTTAAAAAAGCAGAAACATACACGGAGTCCTTCTCTCCAGCTGTCTACAGATAGCCTGCCTGATCGTTCGTCTGACTAGCTTGCTCTAACGGGGGTGGATGAGGGGTGGTCGGTGTACTTTCCTATGTGACTCATTTATCGGCCCGAGAAAAATAACAGAAAACACGAGATAAATAGAGTGATTGAGCAGCATTTATAAATGATGAACGAAAGAAGAAACTTTTGAACTACATATTATTCTAATGCACGAAAAATCAATTGTTACACTCAATAAAAATACGTATGCGCATGAACAATATTATTTCGCACTACATAACTGTACACGAGAAGAAAATTACAGTGCCTGTTGCACAATTAGTGCTTTCTTAGCCTCCTCTCTTCCTTTTCTGTCCAAGAGGGATACTTTTAGCCTCCGATAGTATGCTCCCTTCTTTCCATCTAATTTGAAGGCCTAGCGCATGTTCACACTGTCCATTTTTACATAGAATGAGCATGTACATTTAACGCCCGAACGTGATACTGTTATAGTCCAAAGTTCCATTCGCCAAGACTTATAACCGTCGAAATCAGTCCATTTATCCGAACATTTCTGATACATTTTCAAAATTTTCGGCGTAATTGCTGCATTCATCCTGGATGATATGGTGAAATACTGTGTGAAACTCATCTCTGGGGAGTTCGAGGGTGCCCAGTGGGGTATAGGCATCTCCACACTTTACTCGTAGTTGGTTGCTTCAACACCATTGTTGGTAGAGGGATAATGTTCAACGGCTTCCTCATACCAATTTGGATACTTTCGGGACCATACTTTATCAAAGTATTCAATGAAATCGAAAACATGACTTTCCTTGTTCTTCTGCCGTTTCTTCAAGAGTGTACTTGGCTTTAGTAAATGTGGCTTGATCTGGAGATGTCTGAAGGATGTGAATATATCCTCTTTTAACTGGCCAGCAATTCCACCTCTTCTGGACAGTAAGAAATCAGCCGCTTCCCCTCTTGAAATTATTTCATACATGATCACACATCACCTGCTTCCCATTGCAGGGAATACTTTTCTCGGGGAAAACTGGCAATATCTCGTGCCTGAGTCATCTCGGGCAATCCTTTTTAAAACTCCCCGATTGACAATTTGGTGAGCACTCACGCAACATGTCACAAACCACTTCCGTTTTGAGACTTTTGGCCGATCACATTTCTTTGTGAGTGCTCACCATTTAATCATTTTAAGACAGTGTGTGTGAAGTGATCGCTCACCAGTAGTGTGATTACTGAGTGATGTTCACAAAAGCGCTCACATTCGGCTTCATTGTCAATCGGGTAGTTCATGTACTTTTTTTTCTTGTGCAATATTTCTCGTGCAGACCTTTTCTTTTTCTCGTGTAGTTTAATATTCCCCTTTTTGTGCTGTCTTCCTCGTGGTTTATTGCGTTGAAGTATTTGTCCTTCTCTGTGCTAAAGATGGGTGCATATGCGTGTCAATCTTAGCCACGTGTCTCTCGTGGAGTAAGTGCGATGCATGAGACACACACAACCAAACACGAACCCTTCAGATACTAGTGATGAAATATAAAGCGTTCTGCAAGTATGATGCGTTGTTCCTGCGAATTGACCGAGGACTGCAGAGCAGGCTATTTATCCACATTAATTGGCAGTGTTGCCATGTCTCACCAAATTTCGTGAGATCTCACGAGTTTTTGAAAAATCCCAGAATTTTCCACGAACCCACGAATTTCCACAAAATTCTTACGATTTTTTTTTACCTCACTAAATTCTGCTCAAGTAATCTCAACAAAATCCCAACTTTTTCATGTATTTCTGTGTGTTATCGCCATTAGATTTTCACATTTTTGGTTTACATGCATTCTTATCAAACGTATGGTGAAATGTGGTTATCACAAACACGAATAATTATGGAGCACAATTTCCGTTCATCTTATTCCATCTGAAGTTTGATGTTAAAATAGAAATATTATCGTTATTATTGAAAAATGTGGTTCATAATAGGTGGAACTTTCTTAGGGAGTCACTAATGTGCCAGCATACTGGGCCTAAGGACCAAAGGAAACATAAAAATACTGATATGGCCGAAGATTTCGGACATTTGTTTTCAAAACGTAAGAAAAATGTATTGTGACCGTACAATGACGGTGAAAAAAGAAATAATTTTGAATAAGACTGCTTTTTCTTCTAAAGTACATATTGAAACCTTTCTCAATGGAGTGAAGGGAATAAATCCAGAAAATATCCCGTTGAAACTGAAAGTAGTACCACAATTTAGCAACATTGCTGGTGAAACTTTTCCTTCAACAATTTTGTACAATGAATAGTATCTTAATATGTAAAGATATTCGTTAGGCCGACTTAATGGCCGTTTAGAAACCAAATTTCAGAAATCTTCGGTCATGTCAGTATTTTTCTATTTTCTTTAGTCCTTGGGCCCAGTTTGCTGGCACATCAGTATTTCCTTGAGGAGAGTACCACCTGTTATGAAACACATTTTTCAATAATAACGATAATATTTCTATTTTAATATCAAAACTCAGAAAAAGATGAACGAAAATCGCGCTCAATATTATTCGTGTTTGTGATAACAACATTTCACCATACGTTTGAAAAGAATGCATGTAAACAAACCAGAAGTGTGAAAGCCTCTAATTGGGATATAAACCTGCACTAGAGTGCACTGCAAAATCACCTGTGCGGGTGTTAGTTGGGGGGGGGGGGGGTGAAAGGGTAATCAGTGATCATGTGTACTTTTGAATAGAAAAATCTCCATGATCACCCATTCATACCACTGATAAGATGCAATCGTGCCAACATTTGCAAGTGTACGCTCCTGTGTATCCATGTGACACAACCAAATTAATGTCATTGTATCTTCAGGCTTCCACCCACTGAGTATCTAATTATTAAAAATAACAAAATAAGTACAATACATGTAAAACAAGTTTAAAAAAAGATCGTTTTTAATTTTATAAAATTCCACGAAAAATTTTTTGATCTCACGAATTTTTTTTTCGTGAAATCTCAAGAATTCTTATGAAAGGGACCTGGCAACACTCTTAATTGGTACTGCGATCACTCGTAGACTCGTACACTATGGTGTTTACAGAGAGAAGATGAAACCTGTTTATTAATGCTTCCAGCAAGGTGTCCAGTTTAGCCTTTTTTTGGCTAATTTTAGCCGATTTTGAAAATGTTGTCCGATTTTTTTTTTGTTTTTTTATTTAGCCCATTTATAAAATGCAGCCTAACATCGGCTAGTTCGAGAAAATTTAGCCAATCGGTGATTTTTCTGTATATTTGCCTGAAAAATAGTAAGTCCTCAGTAAAAAACAAGTGCTGAAACCTGAAGCAGTGCAACCTGAATATTGTGGTTCTGGCGATGATAACGAGTTAAAATTAAACCTACACATAATACATGTAGAAATAATTATGCCGCATAAAAGTGTACTAGATTCTCGCACATTATAAATATGCTACTCCTTTCTTTTTTCAATTTATATTTTCTGAAAACCGTTTTTTCAGTATTTTTCATTTGCCGAATTTTTAGCCGATTTAGCCGATTTTAGCCTTTTTCATTTAGCAGATTTTTAGCCGATTTTTTCATTTAAACTAGCTGAGAAGAAAATACAGAAATGGCAACCCTGGCCTCCAGTACTAAACATCGAACCCATGTTGCGTGGATGAACGGTGGGCACGATACCACTCACAGTGGAGGTATATCATACATTGGGAATATTTATAATCCCCCTCCATTATCCCAAAAACAATCACTCTTTAACACCGTCATTCTAAAGGCTATGATTCATCTTTACTCCTTTATTCTGAAGGTAACAATTTTTTGAACACTCGAATTCTGAACATTGCTGTGATAACCTGGGGCGTAGCAAAGCAAATTTATTGAAAAGGCGAAAATCAACAATTTTCCAACTCTTGACAAAAAAAAAAACTTTGGGATCTACATTGCATTTGTCTTATGACTAAGGAACACATTCCACGTATACAGACGACAGGCACAACAGAAATAAATAAAATATCCAAAAAATTCGACCATTCTCCGTGTCGGTCAGCATTCTTCGTGTCAGTCTCGGCATACTCAGCATAGACCATAGATAATTACAGGCGGTGGAACGAATGACCGCGTAAAAAGGAATACGCAATTACGTCACGGGTAACACAGAAACCTGGTAACGCTTTTCTGCGCACAGAATCTTTGTTTCGTACTCGGCCATTAGACATCTACATTACATATTGAAAAAAAAAACTTAAGATGCCTGAATTTGCTAACTGAGCACCTGAAACTGCCAATTAGCCAACTCTGAAAGCTAGCACTTCCCCCTTGCCGTGACCCTAACGGTGACGAGTGTTATGGTCAGCCAAACGCTGCCACGAAATATTGGCTCTTCTCCGCAGACGGTCTTCACTGAAATGGCGCTTTCAACGCGAGGTTCCAACATCCTGGATACAAATTCGCGCGTTCACGACCGGTAGTATTATTTCGAACGAAGGCGAACTATATATAGACTTTTTTTTTTTTCGTTCATATTTTTCAGGCCGACAGCGGCGGACCGTTAATGGTGAAAAATGGCGTTCACATGGTGGTGGTGGGAATCGTCTCAACGGGAATCGGTTGTGCCAGAGCTTCGCTACCCGGTATTTACACGCGATTAACCGAATACGTTAACTGGATGGCGAAGGCGATATCGTGAATTGCAAACTATTTTTCGTTGTTTTTCTACCGGTGCTGTGGCTTAGCCAAGCCAGTTACCGCGGTGGCGTTATAATTTATGATCTCATTAATACCAGAACCACCGACGAGTATTAAACGCGACGTTTGTTTTGAAAATAAATACTGTGCCACGGTACATAAGGAGTCCCACTTGATCAGCCGCAAGAAGAGTAGTGTGTGTATCATTTATGAAAAGTACAAACAAAACGCATGTTATAACCTCGGTGCTTCAAAATTTTTGGTTCAGATACCTACATTCGATCTCTCTTAGGAAATTGTTCGTTCGATGAGTATATGTATGCATGGAAAGAGAAAAGTCTCTAGTTCCGCTTAGCTGCATAAATAAAATGGAATTTTTTTTTGTCACATGGGTCGGTGGATGTGTCGTCCATACGGAGTCGCCAAACGCAAAATGTCAAGAGTTGGACTGTTACAGCATTCAATAGCCAGTACTCAGCACCTCATTAGTAAAATACGGTACCCCAAAAATCGCTTGACACTCCATTAAGAGACCTGTATATCAATAGGTAAAATGAATTATAGTTATCTCCATAGTACAGTAATTACATAGGTACCCCAAGTTTGTGAATGCACATACTTATCCTCATACTTGATGGTCACAAGTTTAGGTTTCCTTTTCTTTTTTTACTTGTCTGAACAAGAAAGACCGACATTTTCTGAAAATGAATTTCAAAAACCATAGGAAAAGAATGCAAACGAGGATACCAAACAATAAGATGTCCAGTAGTAGATATTGGTAGAAAGATAATTGTACGCTGGCGGGTTGTAAATGATCTGCATTGCCGTGTCGTATCACATAATCTATCCAATAAGCAAACGTATCAGCGGGCGTCATTGGCTGGTCTTTAAATCTTGATGACAGCTTTTGCATATTTACTCGCAATCTGCAAATAATAATAATAATAATAATAATAATAATATACTTAAGAATAACCATGACAAATCACATTATGAAAGAAAAATACCGTCCAATGTTTAATAGTTGTTTCTATAATGTGAAAGTTTACAGAATATCATTTCATTTCAGTTGTACCTAGCATTCATGCCTTCAGTGATCGGAGAATTCGTTATTAAAGTATTCTGTGAATGCATTACTTTAACGTGAGAGGCGGTTATTGACCAGAATAATTATGGAGATCATAAGCCCTCTAAAAACCATAAGTTCTGAACAGGAAATCCAGTTTAGATGTAAACTAATCCATATAGCTTGGTAAGAGTTAACTAAGTCTTCATGTAAGTCTAACTTAGCTTCGCCTTCCAATCTTAGGTTGTTTGATGACAAGTAAACAAGGCACGTTTCATCGATAAGCGCAGTCTGTGTTTACTAGAAGCGATAATATAGAGATTTGAAAAAAAATATTTCTCGCTTATTCTTCTATCTGTCAAAATCTTATTCATTTCCCTCTAGGTAATAATTTATTATGAAGTGAAATGAATGGCTGTTCTTCTCATTCATTTGTATTTATTTGGAATCCTTGATTAGAAGGCAAACTAGAAGGTCTATCATGGTCAAGGTCAACTCTAAGTAAATGATATCTAGATTTTAGATGAAACATAAGCGCCGCACTTACCTATAATTAATGATAAAATGTGCCTTGCCTAGGCATTATACAAGTCAACTTTGGAAGGTGAAGCAGACTTGGGCTATAGGTCTCTAACGTGTTGATTCTTATGAGACTGAAAGCGTATACCTATAGGTACTTGGACCAGGATTCTTATCTTTAGTTCACATGTAAGTCGTCCCTCCTGTCGGTTTAGGCTTCAAATCAGTAAGAGAGGTTTATGTTTGCTAGGTCTATAAAGTAAATACAAAAACTTGATCTGTAATGGATTCCTTTAGAATCAACATAGTCTACTTCCAGTGTCACATGAAAGTAAAAATACAATGGAACTACATACAGGCCAAGCCTGCTTCATCCTCCGATGTTAGCTCTATGATAATACACGAACAAAGCGTGTTTTACCATGAAGCGTGACCAGTGTGTTCACTAAAAGGCCCACAGAGATAACAGTGAATAAATACAAAATCTTGAGCAGTAACGTATTCCTTTAAAATCAGTGTGTACTGTTACTGTGTAGCTTTAAAACGTAGGTACCTATGAACTTAAAATGTATTTTCTTTTCACAAAGAACAAAGAATAATGATAGTTTGTGATGCCGTTGGGTGAAGAACAATTCAGGAATGTACCTATGGGGGGGGGGGGGGGGTAGAGGGGCAACTAACCCTCCTGTAGGAATTTTTCACTCAGCAGTTGGGAAAATTTACCATTTCAGCCAGGCGGAATTGAGAAAATACAAGTCAAAAAGTTTTGTTTTTTGTGCTTTGCTTTGTTGGGAATTGAGTTGAGAAATTGGAAAAATCCAACATATCATAGGCTTTTTTTTTGCTTTGATATTTGGGAATTTTGAGTCGAGTCAGTTGGGACTCGGACTTTCACTATGACCCCCCCCCCTTCCTCCGGAGAAACTCTTCGGTACGTCCCTGAAGAACATGATTCCCAACAACCACTACAACATTACATATGTTGGCACATAGATAGGTAGTCAAAAAATGATCAGCGTTCGTATATTCACAGGAATCAAACTGTATACTGAGGTTGTAAAGAGCAACTTTCTTCACCGTTAGAAGGTTAAAAATCGATCAGCATTGTGTAGTCTGAGGAATCCAAATGTATGTTGAAGTTGGGAACAACCTTCTTCAACAGATGGCGCCAGGAACTTGAATAATAATTTTGGGATTAAGCATATTTTGTAATCTGTATTGTTATTCACATGTATCTAATTTTTGTGCCTACAGCAGGGAGAAAATTTGTGGGTGGGCCAAAAGAACCAATTCAGGGCAAACTTTTTTAAAATCATACCTAACCCTGCTGACAAAACTCCGCCTTTGAAGAGCGCGTTTTTGAAAAAAACGGGCGTTTTAACTAAAAAATCACTTAGAACCTTGAAAATTTTACTGGCAGTTTTAACAACTTTTTATTTACGCGCGCATTAGCCATTGCTTTTTGAAAACATTCAACGTGCGAATTTCTTCATGTTACAAAAATGGGCGTTTTAGAGAAGTAAAGATGGGAAAATTTGCCGGGCGTTTCATCAGTTCTTAATTTACGCGCAGATTCATAAGAAATGTTCAGCGCGCGTATTCTCTCATATCACTAGAATGCCCTTTTTTTAAGAAAGAGAGCGTTTTCTGTAATTGTTATACATAGGAAATCGTACGTTTTGCGCTCATGGTATTATACGCGCGAATATGAACAGGTTCGAAAACGCCCGAATTATTATAATTTCGTGGCGTTTTCCACATACATCTGCGCGCGCAGATTAAATTATTGATAACGTGAAACCGTTACTGGTTATCTGTGTGGCTGTGACTTGTAGCCTGAAATGCTGAAATTGTGAAACGAAAAACAACAGTCGTGGTTTATTTAAGTTTCCATGTATTATTCTGTGATGCATATCATTTAAATAACCATATGGAGGATGATTCTCAGAACGAACACGGTAAGAACTATATGTATAATATGTACAATATCTTTAAAATGTGTAAGTAAGTGCGATATTAGATTGCAATGTCGATTCATTATAGTGAGTACGAATTAGAGAGAAAATTGATTTCTAAGAGCACGTACATAATATCGCCCTGTATAAGTTGATACTCGTATTTTGTCCTGCAATGCTGAAGAACTTGTGTGTTTCAGGGATCTTCAGTATGCATATTTTGAATAACAACATCTCCCACATTCAGATTCGTCCTGTTAATTCGTTACATAGAAGTGGTATAGAAATAGTGGGAGTCTAGGAAACTGCCGTTTGTAAAAAGAGTTTCAAATTACATACTTCGGCATAGAAATGAGATAGAAACATGAGTACCTAGAATGAATGGTTCCAACCCTGATCGTCATTGCGTGTAGGAATGGCAATTCCTCGCTCATCTGCTTGCTCTTTTAGCGAACTAGGGTTTTTAATCTGCTCACTGCTCCAATATGTTGCTCCGGATTGTTCTTTATCAGTAAAGAGAGAAGTGTCGCAGCGATCAGGTTTGAGATCAACTATGCCTTGCTTGATTCACAAATAACGAATAGAACATAGAACAACTGATTTGTACCAAGAACGAAAGAAGATATTGTGTTTGTACGGGTATCCTGACTAAGACTTCTTATAAAAGTTTGTACTTTGTAGTTCGGTGCATTTTTCGCTGAGTGTTATGATAGAAGAAATCTGAAATTGAACATATGGAACAAATTTAACTAAGATGGTCGGGTTTCATAACGTTTTTAACACCAAAAATTTTGCAATAAGGTTTTTGACTTTTTGTAATTGAGAATAATTATCACTGACCATGAGGTCTCGGATTATGTAGCTGGTCTAGGTACACCAACGAAAACCTTTTGTTTTTGAACGGTATATCAAAAAAATAAGTGTGTTACGTTGATTCATAATACGTATTGTGGGAAAAGAAAAAACTGAGTGACCTGAAAAGAAATCTGTGAATATAACGTTGCTAGATATCTGTGAAGACGAAATACTGCGATCGCTTGTTGAAATACAGAACCTGAGTGTTACTCATATCCACGCTGTCCTCTTTCTTTCAACAATCATAAATCTGATCCTTCCATTTGATGATATGTACATGCAGAATTCTGTGCGTTGAAATACACGCGGTTCTAGCTGTCTTAGGACAGATACAGCAGGAAACTCCTCTTTCTTAATAGTATGAACCATGCATTACTCTATTATACCCTGCGATTTATTCAAATTCAACTGAATTCTTTTACAAATGAGGACCTTTCTGGCAGAAGCTTGTGTAGTACACAGTTAAACTTGAACCAGAATTACAGAGCAGTGAGCAGATGGTTTTTGCTCGGAATAATTTCGCGAACTGCTTTTTTCATGAACCAACTCATTTAATTTGCTCCTGCTCGAAGTCGACCAACGTTATTGCTTGCGTACAGGTGAATTAAATTAACCCTTCCGCATATAATTAACCAGGGTGACGCGCCTACCTGGTAAAACAGGAGCGTTTTAGTTTGAGTAAACCTGACAACTTGATACGAAACTACGAGCGTCAACTTATACTGAGCGAACTATATTTTCGGCCAAAGCGACACAATCGTCTTCTTACAGTTTGAGTACAACTTTCATTCTGGCTTGGAGCAAGAGGTAGCCAACTGGCTGAAATACTGGCAGAATGCGATAACCAGGGCGAAAAAGCTAGAAGAGAGAAAGGAAGCAGGAGGTGCAACACAATTTTTAAATTGTTCATTCATTCATTCTTTTCTTTCCAGCCGCCAAAAAGAACCTTGAAAACAGTGATGAACAACATGAAGTGGTGTCAAGTCAATCGTCATTGGAGCAGCGTACTGGTAATATTAGGACGCTGTATTGCTGTATTTTTTTCTATTCTAATTTTAAAAGATTCATTTATACTTTCCAATTTCAATTCAGAACACTGATACACGCAATTTATAGTATATTAAATACACCTGACATTTCTTTTTATCATTACCACTCTTCATTTAATATTTATTGCAGTTTTCTTATGTTTAAAATGAGAAGAAGAAAAAAATGAATGCGTCACTGAATAAGTATTAAAATTTATAGTGCACAATGTTTATTTCTTCGTCGTTTTCAATTCTTAAAATTTTTTATCATTGTTGTAATGGACATTTTAGTTGTTTTATAGTTTATGAAAAATGTTTACCTACATTTTTGAAACGATGTGTGTTCCTATGCTTATTTTCATTTTTTTTTTTTTTTTACCAATTTGTTTTCCTATTAATATTAAATATAATTTTTGCATATTTAATTTCTATTCAATTATTTTTTCTTAAAAAGTACTGAAAAGAAGCGCTTTTGAAAATTATTTGTGAGGGCGTTTTTTTAAGAAACAATCGGAAGGAGCGTTTTTAAATTCATTAGAAAAGAGGCGTTTTACAAACGTCACATAAACGCTCTCATATAAAGAACGCTTGGTTACTTGGCGTTTTTTGATACGTTGAAAATCGCGCGTTTTCTGGTAAGTTGAAAAATCGCGCGGTTTCATCGGTCTCACATTATCTCCCGCGTTCCGCCCGGCGGTATTTTGCCCGTAGGGAAGACTGTGATCTTTGGGTGTGTGGGAAGGGGACGGGAGTACGGAATAGAATTTTTGAATTTTTTATGTAGCCAGAATTTGAACTTTTTGTTGGAAATTTAATGTACTTTTCCTATGAAAATTCCTATACTTGAAATATGTGGATATAATGGAAAAGAACGTAAGTCAATAGTTGAATTTCGCAGGTTCCAGGAAATACAGAATTATAGACTTCAAAAATCGATTATAAGAAATTAGTGTATTATATTTATTGAGAGATTTGTCCGACTCCACATTATTTTTGAGAGTGAGAATATTCTTTCATTTTTATCATCATAACCGCCTGTTTCATTTCAGTAAAAGAATTTCTGAACAACACAAAACACAATATCGCACATTTACATTCGTTAACGTTCAACTCACCAAATCGCCGCGTTCTACGCTCTGCCTTCTCTGAAGAAAAGTTTTGGCAATGTTTTTCTAGTTGGGATTATATGTTCAGGAAAAAAAATCTTAGAACTAATAATCTTTTTTTTTTATAGGTATATTCGAAGAATTTCTTCCCATATTATCCAATGTTCAGCCGAGAAAGAGAAAACAACTTAAAAGTTGATTGGTTTTAGACGTTTAGGTGGCACTGTGAGCTACTCAACTTATCTTTAGAATAAGTGTTACCATATTTTTGATGTCTGATACCACTATCAATGACTTAATTTATTCTCTCGAAAAAATTATGTTCTCTCGTTACCATTTGTGTGGCTAATTTACATTTTCACTTCTCCAATCCAATTTTCTGTCGGTAGGCCAGTCCAGGGTCAGAGGCCTTTCAGAATGGACCACACCCACCCGGCTCATTCGTTAGTTATCCCCCTAGTGAGGGCCATACCGCCGGAGGGGTTCAAACCCCTTCCATCAACCTTCTTCCCCCAAAAAACACACAAATAAACAATGGGCAAGGGGTTGAGACGGAGATGAAGGCGGATCTGTGACTGAGCCTCCCACTAAGAAAAAATGGGTCTTAATCGCAACCCCCTTACTTAAATCCTGGGTGCGGTCCTGCCCCTAGCCTATATATACATATATAGATAAGATACTAACTGTTTATTGTTTGCCATCTCTTCAACACCACTTCGCAACAGTTTTTCATCAATAAAACGGTGATCCAATTGCATACCAACTTGGAGCTGTTCGACAATAGCTGCATTTGTGAACTGATCATAATCCACCGGAATGCACAATAGTGGTTTGACGAAGTAAATAGCTTCGTAGGTGCCCATAATACCGCAGTGACTTATGAACATGACGACTTTTTCGGCAGCTATAAATACGAATATCTAATTCAGTAACGTTTAAAGTTAAAGTAAGAAAGTAACAACATAGAAGAACTAATAAGCAATATCGAAATATAATTCGAGATGAAATTATTAAGATAATCACAAGTGAAGAATTATCGAAGAGGCGTTCATAACTTCCCTTTCTCTGATATCCTACGTATGTGCATATATCTAAGTAAGCCATTCAAATAACTCCAAGTTTAATTTTCCGATTAATACATACCTACAACTTTAAGTGCATACATCTTATATGATATTGGAAGGGCCTTGAAATCAAGTATTTGAATTTTCATAATTCAGGAGCTAAGTAGGGCAGTAAACCCACTTACTTTCATTCATAACTGAGGAAAATGAATTCAAACATTTGTTAGGTATTGTAATAGCTACATCGAAATGAAGAGGCAGGAAAAACATTGAAATGACTTCCATGGAAAATGAGCATATCTGGCTACTGTAAAGTCGAGCTAGTTTGAACGTTAGAGGCTACTTTGAACAGCGGCACTTTTTCACTTTAGCGTGTGCTGATGGTGAAGTTAGGAACTATTTTGCCTTGATGAGAGAGTCCTTATCAGTTATTTGGAAATATTTACATTTACTTGAGGATATGTGCATCGTTAAAATTTATCGCGATTTTGCCCTGAAATATTATATATAGGGCTGCGGCCACTTCTCTATATAAAATTCAGTTACAACTGTTTACGACAAGTGATGAATTAGTGCATCCTTCTGGCATCAATTGCCGTAAATTTAAAATTCTCAAAGTTAATATCAATCCTATATAATTATACTTTTCTGAGTGGGGCTACTTTGAACAGTGAACAAATAATGATACAGCAATGTAATTAACGAGTAAGTTTGATGAAATGAAAAATATTTTTCTTGCTGTTTATTCGCAAAGATGGTTCGAAAGCATAAGAAACAAAAAAGGCTCGCGAGAATGCTGTAACAGAAGAAACTTCATAAAGCTTGTTTAGAGTTTCAACTCGTAGCAGGTCGAAGTTCATCACCGTTTCTGAGGAAACAGAAGTTTGTTATCATTGTAAATTATGTTTTCGAGATTTTTTTCCTGTGTAATTTACTGCAAATATTCAAATAACATTCTTTCCTTAAGTTTATTATTTTCCCCTCTAATTAATTCTTGGTATATTTTTATGAAAATTCTTAATAGATTCCTTAAAGGGCATTATTTTGATTTCCGCCGTCGTCGATCTTTCACACATAATAGGGGAAAAGTGTTCAAAGAGGCCCCACAACCGAGTTGACTGTAAACACATCCTTTATACTCAGCTTTAAACTTTCACAAGCACATTAGAGGATGTTTCAAATGAACTTAAAACCATGACTTGAACATGTCTTCATTACAGTTAGTGTAGCTACATTGACAAAGTAAAATGTAGCGTGAAATGTTCAAAGTAGCCCCACCATATGGTAGTTTACGAGTAAATAAAACCGCGCCATTATTTTTATCAAGCATTCATAATCACGTTTTTGTTTACCTACTTCTCTGGTTGATCCACGGTGGCGTTCCAACATTTCAGTTACGCGGGAAGCAAGTAACCATGATGGACATTAACTTCCACTGTTCGTTTTCAATTAGCAGTAAGTTACATATAATTTCTCACCAAGTATGCTTGCTTGAGGAAACCAATGCCCAACGAGAATATTCCCTGAAGAATTATCCACTCGACCTGGACGATCGTGTCGCCATATAACTCGGTATGGTAAGGAAGAAAAAACTCTCACAAAAGCGTCGTGCTGCCTCGCTGGCATGCTGCTGAATTGGATAACAGACCCAAAACTCACGTAGATCGTTCCTGGGGAGCTATCAATGAAATCCTTAATTTTCTAAACAAACCAAACGATTTAACTATTAACCTCGATTATAGTTTTAATTTTAACCGAGTCCTCCGCTTGTTCAATAGCAAAAGTAAGGCGGCTCTAAGGGAAGGTATAACGGACAGCCATTTTGATTGCAAGAAATAAACATACCTCGCGTATACATGCTTTTCTTGCAATTAAAATGGCTGTCCGTTATACCTCCCCACAGAGCCGCCTCAGCAAAAGTAGGTATAGGTACCATACTCACCGCGGGTAGTGGAACGGTACTATTATTTATGTGAATTCCCCCAATCAAGATTTTATTGGGAGCCAGTGGTGTCGGAAGAAAGCTGGAGTGGCTGTTCACAAAGAATAGCGAAATTTTGTCAACGAGCTGTTCGACTGGTTGAGGGTCACGTAGATACTTTCGAGCGATAATATTGCCTCTGTGAGTATCCAACACTCTAAAACCCCAGTGAATCATGTAGCTAATGGTATTACCAATTCTCTGACTAAAATCCATGCGAGTTGAGAATCCACTAAGCACTGCAGGAACCGAGGCTGGGCTAGCATCGTAGTCGATATCAGCGAACAGGGTGCATCCGGTGTTGACGCCGACAACAGGCGCCCCGAAGGCAAAAGCTAATGGCAGAAAACAATATAAGGCGGTCAATTCGAGTATGACCAGATCGAATTTCCGGGCGGAATGTAATAGCTTCTGCACTTCCTCGTGAGTGTACATTAGTTTGCAGTTCTCATATTGCAACTCATATGTGGGCCATAAATTGGCAAACGCGCCTCTGGTGCTGTCTAATATGAGAAGAGTGTCGACGAAGTCAGGAGGCTTGTCGACGAAGTTAATGAGGGTGTAGTTGAGCAAACTGTCCGACTGTGAGAACTGGCTGATAACGGTGACCTCGTGACCCCGACGGACCAGCGTTTCAATCATACGAGTGTGGTACATGTTCGTGCTTTTGGCGCCGATTGTGTATATGCCGAGTATTCGAGACGCCTCAACGAATGTTCCGGCGACCAGCAACAGCGAACTTGCCGTCAAACAGCTTTGGATCTGAAAAATTATAGTATAGAAAATATCAAATAACGGCAATGGACGATGGTTAGGATCTAAATTATCGTATTTGTAAATAAAATGAGTAGGTATGCTTACGCTCATCGTGTCCAGCTTTGCCCACTCGTGTTCCTAAAACATCGTTTGACTATTCGGAAAAATTCACATTGGCATCAGAGCAGTAGAAATGTTTAGTGAATATCACACATTGAAAACAACTGCGTTGAGGTCTGTTACATCAGACGAACGGATTAATAAATTTTCTTATCTTTGACCTCGTACTATAACTCACAAAATTACCAGTATGTGTACCTACACCTTTCTTTTCGTCACATTATTATACGTATACACCGTGTATTTCTTCCGAGAACTGTGTAATCGGTCGCCAGTATCTGAAAGCTGTAAATGGATAAGGCGCTACCTGCCGGTGATCGTTGAACTCACCGTCATGAACCACGGGGCTAGTGATACGGGCATTCGACAGGAAGATAGCGCAGTCGTTCGACCTCTCACTTCGCACGGCTGGTCACCGAGTGAAGAAGAGCTGTCGACTCACATATATAATGGGAATTACTCCCCGCAGACCGGCCAATAGGCCCACTCGAAGAAACGAGACGATGACGACGACCGTGTATTCTCTCCATAAGGACTCTGACTTGACTTTACATTTTGTTGAACAGAAATCGCAAAAATGTTCCTTTAATCGTCACAAGTTAATTTCTGTGAACTAGAAGCCTTACAGATAACAGTAAGTCATATTGCGACATCTCACAGCATGACTGAATGCGGAATTAGGTATGGGTTGAAAGAATTTGAAACATGAAAACTGCTGCGCTTATTACAATTAGCATTAGCGTGCAACTGAAAAGAAACACACAATATAGTTGCGACCCGCCAACTCCAACTCATTAGTACATGGAGCTAATGGAGCTATGGTGATGTGGGCTAAGATATCGTATTTAATGCTTCTAGTTTACAGAAATCAACTTGTAACCATTAAAGGAACATTTTTGCGATTTCTGTTCAACAAAATGTAAAGTCAAGTCAGAGTCCTTATATGGAGAAAATACACGGTGTACATAGTTACGTTCAAAGTAGATAATTGCGACAGTTTACATAATGCCCACCTTTTTTTGGACATTCTGTATAATGCCCGGACATTATGCAGGATGATCGGTCATTTTACGAAATGCCTGAGGCCTAACGGTCATTGTGATGAATCAGT
Source organism: Acanthococcus lagerstroemiae (assembly GCA_031841125.1). Classification (NCBI taxonomy): domain Eukaryota; kingdom Metazoa; phylum Arthropoda; class Insecta; order Hemiptera; family Eriococcidae; genus Acanthococcus; species Acanthococcus lagerstroemiae. Next base: position 31,313,440 of record CM063108.1, on the reverse strand, counting down.
GCAAGTTGTTTCATAGAGAATCAGGTTCTATACAAAAAAAGATGTTTTTACATGAAATTGGCAGCCCTAGTGATGCGGAACAGTGTAACAGTATTTCTTTCTTCCATATGTCTGTGTATAACAGTAGGTATTTCTTTCTTCCGTACGTCTGTGTACTGCCGTTTATGAAATGTTTAAGTACATTTTGATATGCCTGATATCCGCTAATTTTGATAAAACTATAGTTTGTACGTTGTACCAAGAGATTTTTGGATCCATTATTCAGAAAATTCTGGGGTTTTCCAAGCTAAATAATTACCTTATCAACTTTTTAGCTGTAGTACACTGTGCCCAGGTACTAGGGTACAGTGTAACAAAAAAGTATATGGCTAAAATAATTTCTAGATTCTTCAGGTTTTAACTGTATCTTTCAGGTGAGGTGTTAAAGTCCGAATCCAAAATTGATTTGTAGTCCAAAGATCAAAATGGGGCTTTAAAGAGGTTCAAACGTTATAAATTTCAATCATACTATACATCAAATCCGCCACCACTCCCTACCAGAGGTGGGTAAGTTCACGAACTTTAAAAATCGTTCACGTTCACCTAAAAGTTTGCTCGTTCACGTTCAGTTCACGTTCATCTACAAATATAGTAGTTCACGTTCTTTTGCTGATTGTGAACGAGTGAACGGCGTTCACATCCTTTCTAATTTTCGTGGTATTCTTTATTTTAGTCTTGATTTCTCAACGCGCCCATCCTTGCTAATACTAAAAGTTATTCCAAGACCCAAGTTCAAGCCAGCTGTAAGAAGCTAGTCTATTGTGCAGTTATAAAGACAAAAGTTATCAGAAGATAGCATTTCTGATGTCTTACATGTTATGCTCTTGCCTCAGTTAATCTGAAATATTAAAATTTTTGTAATTTTTTTAATTCAGTCACTTCAATATTTTGAGGTGAATCACATACACGGAACTAGATTATTATTTCTGGGAGGGGGGGCTAATTTTGCATGTGGGGGCTCTCAGCCTCCTAAATCCTTCTTCTCTAGTTCCATCAAGAGAGAATCATGATTTTTTGGCTTTTATTCATGTTCGCCCATAATATTTACCTTACATTACTCTCAGTAAAAATTTTCTACAGCAACACTGCAAAATATTTTAAAAATTGCGACAGCAAAACTAAACCAAACAAAACAGATAAAATAACAGCAGGCTAATGCGTGAAGGGGGGAGTACAGCACCATTAGAATATTATAACCAATTGGAAACGGGGAAATTGTGAAGAAAATTCTTCTAATGATTTTCAATAAAGAAACCAACCTTCTCATTCGTCCAATTAACTCATTTCAATATTCACTCTCTTTATAGGCCTGGGACTCACATGTCCCTGGCTTTTTCAAGATGTTGAGACCCAAGACCACTGCTCAGGAAGTGTACATGCTGAATTGGTTCTTCCAAAAATCATGCGTGAAAGAGGGAACATGGTAAAAAATAATAAAACCATACAAGAACAAGAAGCATAATAACTCTTCACGGAAAACTAAAATCAGATATTTGATATACTGAATTTTTTAAATGATTCAGATTTTCTTATTTTTGAAAATTTAATTTTTTTTTTTCATTTGGGCCCATAAAGGCTGGGGAGGTCGGGATAGCGACCCTCCGGCCCGGGCCAGTCCGCCACTGCCTTGACGTTTACTGGTACTACACCCTAGACCCTACTAGTAAAGAGTAAACGTTAACGTCAGTAGCCGAGTAGCTTCTTGCATCTCGCCCTCATTTCTTCAGAAAGGAAAGAAATCTCGTTCACTTTTGTTCACTCGTTCACGTTTGTCAGAAATTTCGTTCACGTTTACGTTCACTCTTAAAAATATCGTTTTCGTTCACGTTCACGTTCGTCAAAAATGTGAACGACGTTCACAAGTGAACGTACCCACCTCTGGTGGCGTGTCATTTCAGATTTGGTGATCTGAGCGGATTGGAGTCACAGTTCAGTTCAGTGGCGCTTTATTTTCGAGAAATCAATTAATTGAAAATAATAAAAGCAATAATAAGTAATTATTTCGATTTCATTAGGGTCGGCAACGAGCCTCTTGCAATTACTTTATTTTCAGGGTCGGCTACCAGTAACCGAGCCTATTGCAATCAAAATTTCATTTCTTGTATTAGTTCTTCCCACGTTTTTATGTAGCGCTGAACCCGAGATGAGAGTTAACAGTTAGCAGCGACAAGACGTTATCAGTAAATCAGAATTCAGTTATTCAGTATGTTGAAGTGAACATGATGTTTGTACGGATGCCTTGTGTAACATTATTCAGACGGATTAGTCATAGGACGTAGGTATATATGTCGTATGCGTATTTATTATCCAGCAAATAAAGAATCTGCTAGCGTGAATATTACGTTGTTTTCATTCTCTTAGAAGTGGATAGTTGTTCGCTGATCATTTGATGTTTTTAGGGTTAGCTGGGAGTAGTGTTGGTGTTTTATCTGTTGATCAGTTGCTCTTAAGAAATTAGAAATCGGATGAAATTTTCGACCAGGTGGTTGAAGTGCGAATGTTGCGGAGTCTAGAGCTCCGCAGTCTGAAGCCTTTTGAACTTACCATATGTGCTAGTTAGTGTGTGTGTAGTGTCATTCTAATTACCTTTCATCTATCGGCTCTTATATTCGAGAACAAAAGACCTTAAACATGATTACCAACAGGTCTTTTTCCTGTTATCTTTTCCAACGACCGCCAATTAGAGATGGAGGCTATACTCTAATTTTTCAGTGGAGATCCGACCCTCTTCCAGAAGCTAGCAGCTTGTTTCTTGTGTATCCATATATTTAGACAAATAGTCGCTGTAGCCGTACGTGCATTTCTCGTCACCCTTTCCATCCCTTTCCTTTACAATCAAAATGTCCTTGACATCCTTGCCCCGTCTCACACAGGCTGGCTTTTTAGGGCGCTTCGCAGAAGAGAGACGGCGACAGGAACTATTTTAACTAGGAGTTTTTTTCCAAAGGCATGAATTACTCGAAGGGTATGAAATGAAAAGTTTACATGGAAGAAGGGATAGTGCCACAATAAATTTCCTGCACGGCATAATCAATAATAAAATATGTGAACCAACCTTACTAGGAAAATTCAAAATTCGCGTACCAAGTTTTCATAGCAGGAAAACTAATTTATTTGAACCAGAGCGCTCCAGCACAAATTACTTCTTAAACGCTCCCTTCAATAGAGTCATGAAACTGTATAATGACACTAGTAGACTTCACAACCAAATAGACATTCTGGATTCAAATGGCATATCAAAATTCAAGCAGCACATTACTCAGCTATTCGATTAAGACAGCCCTCCAAAAGGACCGGGGTGCATGGAGCGAACAGTAGCAGGGTTCCGGATTTGAGATTATGGGATGAGGTCGGCGTGCGGCACGTCAGGGAGGGCATCCAGTTTCTTCTTTCTCATATTTTTATTTTAGGGCTGGCAAACAAAACAAAAATCGTTTTTCGTTATCGTTTTTTCATTTTGTTACGAAAAATTCTTATCGTTTTCGTTATTTCATTACCAGAAAATTTTTTTCCCATTTTCGTTATTAATTTTGTTAGTCGTTCGTTATAGTTTCGCTTTTCGTTTGCCGGCCCTGTTTTTCTGCTTTTCTGTTTTTTTATTTATTTATTTTTCTTTTATTTAAGTCTCGTTTGTTTTATTTTTAGTTCGTTTGTTTTTTTCTGTTTTTATTTTTTATTTTTGCCATAATTCCCTCTGTCGTAATTGGCTGACCGGCTATGACGGAGGGAATTAAAATATACTTTATTATTATTATTATTATTATTATTATTATTATTATTATTATTACTATTATACTTCATTATTGTAGTAGAGCATATTCAACAAGTATACGGAGCAGGAGCATCAAAATTTGGGTAGGGAGACGACTTTTCTCTGCGACGATAGACATCTGTTTATGGCGAAAGCACTGATATCCACAACTACGGACAAAACGGCTTCAAGAATTTCCTTCTTTAGGATCTGGCATCTGGATCGTGTTCATGGATCAAATCTATACCAGTATTGTCATTTGTTGTGCTGCAAAATGTACAAGGCACATATCTTCGCTCAAGTCAAAGATTCATCACGACAAAAGGACTGAAAACCCTGGTAACAGAACTTTACGCCATCCCTTCGGAAATGTGAAGTCATTGGCAACAAATTGAACTTCTTAATAGATTATACTTCCAATCTTTAAACATAACTTGAATCAAAAATTTAAAAAAACTTATACCGAGCAGGTACGACCCGGCGAATAAATTCTTGGGTTGCAAAATAAGAAGCCCGGTCAACTATTTTTTAGTGATGTGGTGGATTGCAACAAAAAAGGCCCACAGGGCCACAATAGGTCAAAAGGCCTGGGATGCATAAGATGGTAACATATCCGTAACAATGGACGTCTTCCTGTGATTTTTCCATTTAAAAGATCGTAACTGTGCTGTCTGGTGAATCGGTTTGGTGGAATTTATTGCGGATGTTATCGTATAACCCAAAAATTTGGAAGTTAGAGTTCAAAATTTGCTGACAAAATGTTCTCACTTCCAGGAGAATGACCCGATCAACTTCAACAATTTTCAGCGAACTCTAGCTGGTTACTCCTTTCTTCCTCTGAATTGCCTTATCGTTTGGACTAGTATTCAGCAGGAAATAATTTCTCTTTCGTTTCTCAAAATTTTACAAGGAGCTTTCGAAGTATTCCCTCAACTCCGACTAACTAAGCAATCAGACACTCGGTCGCTTAGTGCTCAAAAGAGCTCGCCAATTTCGAACGCCGTTATTACGGATATCGACTCGACGTCTTTATTATACCGACTGCGTAATCACTTCGAAATTTCTGATGAAGGAAAAGACGCGAGCACATCAAACGCGGTACCCCGAAGCGCACCGCCGAAACTCGTGCTGAAATTTCGATAACGTACCGTAAATTCGTCAGCTGAGGAAGCCGGATTCGACAAGGTTAAATTTTCAAAGCGATTGCTTCTCGTCAATATTACCGTTCTCATCGGTCTCGTTATATTTTTCCCCTCCAATTTTATACCCAGCTTTCATATCACAACTTCGGCTCGCACAGGTACCTATATTATACATACGTATAAACACGGTGCGCGAAAATGCAAATAACTCGTTAGCGTGCGAATAAGACGCCGCGACGCCGCATTTCCTCTCACCGCCGTGATTTCTTGAAAACAATGCCGTCGCCCGACGCGATCAAAGGGAAACCAGATAAACGCTTTTGCGACTATACGAATTCGTCAAAGGTGCGAAGGCGAAATGCTTCTTGTGCTTTCGCTCCACTTGTCTTCCATTTCATGCACGTGGTCTATATTCGCCTATAGGGTGTTTCACAGTTGCTCCCCGTACTTTTTTCAAATTTTATCAAATTTTCAATCCTATTCTGGTTACGACCCGGAAACTCACATTTAAGTCATTCAAATGAACCCGCTTCGTTTTGTAGCAGAAACTTGAACAAGGTATCTGAATAGGGATTTTTGGATTCTACGATTTCGAAAACTCAAATAGGTTTCTTACTTCGACCCTGATTCAGATTTCAAATTCCAAATTCATCAGAAGGACAAAATCGAACAAAGCTGAACAAGGGAGTTTCTTCGAGTCGCTCATTCGAAAAATCAAATTCAGTTATTGAATCCGATCCCGAGTCGAGCCCTTCAAATCTAAATTTGACTCCTCTGAGTGGGCAAAATCGATCAATTTGGAAAATTGAAAAAGAAGGTGGCCTTTATTTTGACAAAATCTGTAAGATTGTCGAAAAATATTAAAGGGATTCTCAAGAGGTGTCAAGTTTAATAAGTAATTTTCATAAAGGTTTCTTGTCATGTCAGTAAAAATTGAATGTTGCAAAAAGAAAAATTGCTTAAAATACGGCGATGTCATTCGGAAAAGGGCATGCACCAACAGTAAGTATATGTCCTTTTTAAGGCGACGTCGGATTCGGATTATACGTGTTTCGAACTATCACATACTCTTAAGGGCACATTGTACGGACTCATGATTGCTTGGATGACGTCATGAGGAGGACTGTTGCGCAGCTGCTCCAGCCAGTCGCAGCCACCAGCAAGCTGCCCATATCATACTTTTTTCTGGAGGAAAATACTCTTTTGATAATGTAAAAAAAAGAGAACTCTATCTTTTCCACAAAAATGTCAAGAGGTACTCTTTTGTTATGCTGAAGCTGATAATAAAAGATACCCGTATGAATGATAACTGATAGCGTGGTAGCGAAGGCCAAAATTCGCTTGAGAGTGAGACACTCGCTCTACACTCTATACAGTCAACAAAATCAAAATATGGCGTATCGCAAAGAAAGGGCCTCCTTGTCCAGTTACCACAAAGACCTTTTCCTTGTGACACGCCTGTTTCACTCCAGGTTGTGGCATTGATTTTATTCTTCAGGTTTGTCAAAGCACATTGAGCTACCACGGGACCAAACAAAACGAAAAAATCATTACATCATGTGATATGTACAAAGAAGGAATACATTAGTGATGTGTCGGTAGTTCATGTACTAGTTCATTTGAACTAAACATCACGTTGAACTAAACGACCGAGACCTAAACGTTTAAAGTACCTAGTTCACAGAATGAACTGAACTACCGAAATTGACCGAAACAAACTGAATGAAGAAAGTAACGAATGAGAACGAAACCGAAATGTGAAATGAACTGCGGAGAAGACCGTATGATCGACATCGATGTTCGGTGATCAGAATGATCAGATTACCGAGATTGAAATAGGATAATGAAGGGTGCGTGCCAACTCTCGCGTATACCTATATTCTTCTACCTTCATCTCCATTCACGCGTTCCAGGAGAAATGTTTACGTAGAACAGTATTTAAATTTCATGTTGTATGGGTCCTTTTTCTAGGGCGCGAAACCAATTTTAAGTAACTTTAATACAGATAACTTAAATAATGATCATAAAACCTGTAAATCAATATTAAACAAACAAAACACAAAAGAAATATTAAAAGAGCAAAAGATTACGGAAGACAGCACACAACAGGTTAAATCACCGTGCGGTGTAACTACTACTGCTTTGTAAATGTGTTGACAGATTATTCAGTGCGTTTCGGGCAGTTTGAACTAAATGACCTAAATGAACTAAACATTTTACCTAAACATTCTGAAGACCGAGACCGAATGAACTAGACATACTAGATGACCTGAAATTCCCATCACTAGAATACATCAAGACTATCGCAAAAAAGATTAAATCAGATGAAAAGAAATTTATTAAGCGTGAACATATTTTTCCAGTCCATTTTTATTTTTAACAAACAATATTTGACTAGGTCCAGGGTGAGAAAAAAATAAAAGGGGGAAGAGTAGGCGAGAATACTTTATAACATAGGACAGGCCTGTACCAACCGGGGGCTTCAACCTCCCTCCCCCTCCTTCCTAATTGACCATCAAATTTTTACATTTCGTGCACTTCTGTGTTTTGCGTTGGAGGTTTGAGCTGTTCAGCCTGTTTTCATTATTTTAATCAAGTATCAGTAAAGGATGAGTCCGAATTCGTGAAGTCGTCAGTGATTAACATTTTCAGTTCCTGAAGCCTCCCAGAGCGACTTTCAGCCGGTTTTGTTAGCTTATTACGCCATTTCCAAGCGTGTTTCATACGCTTTCCGTTAGATTTTGCTGCCAGTCAATTTTTCATCCTCAAACAAGATAACCAAGTGAATCACGCAATTGGACGCACCAGACACCAGCACTTCCATCTTTCTACTACTGCCCAGTGTTGTCAAGTGAAATTCTCGGAATTGTAACCACCATCGCCAAAAAAGTGCCATATAAATTTTTTTGCGTGTTGGGTTATTCAAAGTGTTTCCGCATGCTTAAATCCAACTTCTCTGAACTTATCTTTGTATTTTTTTCGTTTGTACCTACGTGCACAGATGATTTTCAATTTATTTGAATACTTACAATGGGGGACTAGAAGAAGGTCTATGGAACAGTAGAATAAAGCTGGTCGATGTACAAAAGAAAATGGTCCTAAAGCAATCGTACAAAAGGTCTTTTTTCGCAGGCGGACACCTAATACATCTGACGTTGTTCTTAATGGGGGGAAAACTTTGCGCTGCGGGAAAAAAATTTTTTGGTTTGGGAAAAAGTTACAGTTGTTGCAGTATTACTTTTTTACGAGACAGAAATAGTGCAATGTTGAAAATAATTGAAAATATTCCGCAAAAATGGTAGACACTGGCCAAATATTCCTCGATATGCTTTAAAAAAACAGAAAATATACCAAAAAATTCTCGATCAAGTGTGGCCCATTCTTCTTGAAATTCTATGAATCGCAAAAATAACATGGATATTCACTATCTACTTTAAGAGAAAAAAACATGCAAAAGCATATTTTTGGAATCCCTATCAGCAGAAATATACCTATTCAAACGACACTTTGGTCGGAGATTCAAAACGCATGACCCCATCCACGTACGATCTGCACAACAAGCTTTTTTTGAGTAAGGTGTCCGATAATAGGGCTGCCAGAAATATGCTTAAAAGTAGGTGAAATATGCGCATATTTTATGATGTTTTTTTTAGTTGCTAAATATGCCAAAGGTATTCCCTAAAGAGTCGAAATATTCCAAATATTCTGCTCTAATATGGGTATCATTTTAGAGGAGAAAATAAGCAGATTATAATTAAAACATGGTTCCGACAAGTTTTCTATGTGTACTAGTGTGCCAAGAATCTTAGCAAACAGTGTTGTCACACCCGACAACTTTCATTTTCTCCAACGTTTACCACTTACCAGTGCAGTAAAGTAATAAAAAAATATATAAATAAATACAATCAATAATATGGTGTCGTGGATGTTCAAGAATATATACAAAAATGCAACAAATTAGAGAATTTGATAAAATATGCTCTAAATATGCTTCTAAAACACTAAAATATGCAATTTCAAATAGGGCTTATTTTATTCTGAATATCATGTATCGCAAAGATTTCTTCAAAATGCTTGTCTTGATTCACAGGGGGGAAACATATGCCAAAGCATACTTTTGGCAGCCCTACCGATGAACTAGTTTTGTTTATTGTCTTTATTGTTTATCTTCGAAATAGGAAATAATTATTTCCCGTCGGACTTATGAAATAAGAGCCACCAAAGTGCCATATAGATGTAAAAGTGCTACACAGATGTAACCAAAAATGTCAGATACATGTGACAATGCCACGAAAGAGCCACATATTTCAAAAGTACCACCAAATATGCCACATATGTAAATGTAAACATGCAACATGTGGCACTATAGTGCCACATCTGGCAACACTGCGGCCAGTGTTGTCACACTACCGTTATACGCTATTTTTTCTCCCAAATTTTCCGTCGATTCAATAAATGCAACGAAATAGTGAAACAGCAAACCTTAATAATTATTGACTGCCCCTCGTGATGCGTTCATCTTCCTTTTCTTATTCACATATTATTTTATTTTTATAACTATCTGTGCTTTTATTATTATATCATATTCGTATCTTGCATTTGTACATCGTTCTTTGTATGACACCTTACCTATAATATTTATCCGATTCTGTGTTATTTCAAAAAGGACATACAAAACTTCTCAAATTTAAACAGCTGTAGAAAATAATCAGGTTGTATAATATTTATAAAGAAATCTTCAGGCAGTTCCCACTATAACTGCTTTTAATTTCACTTCCGAACTTCAAACCTATTCTTGAAAATGTTGCAGTTTTTCCGAATGACGTGCTCATACCTATTCCGAAAATTTCCTTTTATCGATATAGTGATTCAGAGACCCAATTCCCTCCTCCCCAGCGAGGCCCTTATTGGGTAAGGGTTGAAATTCGAGTCGATTTATATAGGGTTCCGAGGTCACTGATTGCGATTTTGAGGGTGATTTTTCAAGCTGACTATTGGAGGCACCACAGAAGAGGATTCAGACCAAAAAATACTTGTTATTTAAATAAAGTACCGAACTTTGATTAGGTTTTTTTTTTTTTTTTGACCTTCATGTCTCCTTATCAAATTGCCGAAAATGATAATTCTTTATGCTGAAGGATATATCTGACATAAGCGATCACTGATGCGATACTCGAAAGGGTAGTTTCCGGTGTCGGGGGTGCGGTGTCTCAGGGTCTACTTTGGCATGCATGCATCGCCATACGTCTCACCTCGCCATATCCGACATAAGACTTCAACAAATTTATGATTAAAAAATTCAGCAGGAATTTCGGAACGTATGACCATTTTTAGTGACTAAGAAATCAAATATCTTATTGAGCAATAATAGTTATTACAAATTTTTTATCTTCAATTCCATTATTAGGAAAACTTTTAATTAAATGAATTTGAGGAAATTTTAACATTAATATTATTTTAATTAATCGATTTTTTTCTATTTATTTTTTATTACCAATAATTATTTTAATAATAATCATAATTCATTTAATAATTTTACGTTTTAATAAATCATCTAATATCTTCACCTGTCCTCCTCCATTTCGAAGCCTCACACTATGAGAAGGAAGGAAGGTGGGGCGTTAATGCACAAGGTCGGTAAGTGGAACTGTTCGGAACAGATTTGAGCAAAATTTGTACTTTTCGCAATTTACCTCCTTACAGAACTGAATTTTTACTGATGTGACTCAAAACCCTTATACAATAATGACGTCTTAAATTTGATCCATCTTAAAGGTCTGGTTAAAATTATTCAATAACTTTGAAGATTGGCGCACATTTTTCTTTTTCGTGGTACAGCACAATCCTAGGAAGTTCCGCAAAAAAAATGGACTTTGCTGATCGAAATCGGGATATTTTGAGTCTAAATTCGAAAATGTAGTCAAATTTTCGATCCAACCTCAATTTTGGCTTTAAATTCGAGTTTTTCTCCATCTGAAGGGCTAGTTTGAATTGGCCAAGAAAACTGAACGATGTATGGGAGTAGAGGTTCTCTGGATCGCTGAATACGAAAATGTTATCAAATATTTGATCCGATCTCGATTTGAGCCCCGAAGTCCTAATTTGAAAATTTAATCAGTGTTTTAATCTGATCCAGAGTTGGGACACAAGTGCGACTTCTTCATCCAAAGGACCAATTTATGGCTGTTCCACAAAAACAGAAAATGAACTTGTTCCATTTCCAACATGAAAAGAATTCAGATCCCTTCCATAAAGAAAGAGAAAAAACAAGTCCTTTCCCGATTGACCACACCTGAAAAATGTGACGAAGTTCCGAATAAGGGGCTTTCTGCGTCGCTGAGCTCAAGAACTCAAACAGATTTTCGATTCAACCGCGATTAATGTCGTAAATTTACCCGTCTGAAAAGTATTGCCTCTCAGGCATTTTAAAAATTTCCTGAACAGGTAATTGTTTGGTAACTTAGTAGTGCTGTGTTCTGATTGGTCGAAGCGGTCGAAGAATTGCCAGTTTAAATACTTTTTAATACTAGAATTAGCAACTTTTGTCAATGCCATTTTTTTGCCGCATTTTTGCAGACGAGTAACTTTTTCCTCTTTAAGGGAGCCATTTTGATTTGCCGAGAAAAGTGAATAAGGTTTTAATAGATATGTTTTTGAAGACGCTGAGTTTGAAAACTTTATCAATTTTTGAGTCCGACCCTGATTTGAGTTCTAAAATTTAAATTTGAGCCCTTCAAATAGATCCGTCTGACCTTGCTGAAGAAGTTGAGGGATCGGAATCGGTGTTTTTGAGATCACCGATTTTGAACATTTAATTAGATTTTTAATCCGACTCCGATCCAGGGTCACATTTTAAGTCTAACGACTTCAGATTCCATCTCTGATTCGAATTCCATAACCAAATTTTGTTTCCTTTGAATGGATATAATTGATTCAGGTTGGTAAATCGAACGAAGTATCGAACGCTGAGTTCAAATATTCAGTCGGGTTTTCGACTCGACCCCGATGGGTACCCCAACGGTCGACTTGTCTCTTTTCGAAATGAGCCAACTGACTCTGACAAAAGTATTGAATGAAGTACCAAAAAAGAGTTCTTATTTGCAAAATTCAAATAGGTTTTGGATCTAACCTCGATTTGGGAGAGCATCCAAATTTGACTCCTTTAAATGAACCAATTTGACTTCGCCGAAAAAGTTGAACAGAGGTTTTCTTTTTCTGTGGGTCGCTCAGCGCCAGAATTCAATCAATTTTTTCATCTGGTCTCGAAATTTACGCTCCAAATCTATCCTCTTTCCATTTCAGTTAAAAAGTTTAAAGTTGTCTTACTCGACGAAATACTCAAAAATTCCCATATTTCAATTTTTCTCTTCACATAGGTAATTTCATTTGAAATTCCGAAGTTCGTGGCACGTCCCAGCACTCCTTCGGGAAACGGAAATTTTTTCACCCTGGAATAAATTAGACCTTAGTCCTTTAAGATGCCTCTCAGTGTCCCATCTTGATACGACTTCGCAATAAAAAGAAAAAAGGAGGAAGACCAATAATTTGTGAAACATCCTGTATAGGCTGAAAATACCTAAGCTTTCAACTGCGAACAAATGCGACGCAGCTGGAAACCGGAAATCTGGAATTTACTATTTTTCGATACCCGCGCCACCAATATTTATTCGAATGCGAACTGCGGGACAGTTTCACGCCCGCCGTATCCGACGGCCGCGATTTCGCCCATCCAGCTGATCTTCTCACCCCGGGACCGGGGGGGTTGACACCGGCCCTCCAGTTATGCGGCCAATCCAGGTGCACGATCATTTTCAAACTTTTGCCATACAGATATCGGAACTATTTTTGAGCTTCCGCTTGATAAATGCGCTCGCAATCACGCGTCAGCTTTCTATTCAAATTTTTTGCAATTCGAAAAAGGATTTACGCTTAGCTTCGTTTCGAGTGTTCAGCGTACCGTGAGACCGTCGAGCTCAGCCTCGGTACAGCGCGCAGACTACTGGAAAAGTGTTTGTAACGTCATTCCAGCGCCAACGGAATTCCAGGCGTTTTCGTTGATGCTGAGTGTACCGAATGTGGATCAGTGTACGCTTATACAAAGTGAGGCGATAACTTCATTCGCCGAACTTTGACCGGCACTGTTTGTATTCAGTCTTCACTGTCCGCATCTAATTTACAAAGTAATCTAGATATGACTTTCGTTAAGGGTTAAAATTTGTTGAATTACCCTTCTAACTATTTTAAAATTATTTTTATATTCACGGCTTCGTGCCTACATATAGTCGAGATGGTAAAAACTTCAAAGGTCATCGTCTGTCTTATTTTCTAGGCGGCATCATGGTCGCTTCGATACATCTCTGTTCATTAATTAATGTAACAGACAACTATTTTCTGTACATGCTCGTTCTCCCCTCTTTGACGCCGAATTCGTCTATAGAAATATTTATTCCTGATAATGTAATAAAGTGGCTTTCATTAACAATCAATAATTTTTTATACTAACTTGATCAGAAAGTCAATGTTTACGTTGGTGTTTTACAGACGACAAGAAGCGTCTATCATTCATGCATCGAGTGCTAAAAAAACCTGCATGTAAAGTAAACGTCCCTCAATGTAAAGCGTTTTTACATGAAAAAATTGCTGGCTAGTAATTTTGTATCCGGGAATCAAACCCGCGTCCATTGATAATTTGACTGAAATTCAGCGATCGTCGCTAACCACTCGGCCACGGAGCGAATTACAAAATAGCGACTTAATAACGCATTTAAATATTCACGATGTAGTACAGCTGTTACTGTTTGTTGTTAACCGTCGTTACATTTTTGCTGGCAACTACCTGTGTATGCTGTTTGTGCACGTGAACAAACTGAAGACAAAAGACTGTGATACTGTACTGTGTAGTAATTAACTGAGCCCATTAAATTTTTGAATTAATTACGCCCACAAAAATCACCTGTCTATAATTTAAGTAAATAAATAAATAAAAACAGACCATGTTAGCGAAAAACATTGCCGCTTCTGATCAAGTAGTATAAAAAATATCTTCTACAACAAGAGCCAAAAGTGAGTTCACATGACTCGGATATTGCTCAGTCGCTACGCTCGTTCGCAAACTTTCCCTCACCATGTAAACACTCTCTTTTGACTCTTGGTGTGTAATAGGTATGCTTACTATTTTTGTAATGTTATAAATAATTGTATGCATGGAGGCAGAAAGTGCTTAACAATCCTGGCATACGCACACGCAAAATCTCTCGCTTATGTAGAGGCTCTGTACACGTACTGTAGTGGGGAAACAAGTAGTCTGTGAGCGCAATATCACTATACAAAGAGATGTGTCCTTGGTGTTGCAGACAAACGCATTCCACACATGTAAAGACAATAGTTCGTAGTGGCATTACCACTCTAATACGCATACGCAGCGCAACTATACATATTTCCATGTTTTCAACGATAAAATCTTCAACAGGTTGTCCTATAAAACATAACAAGGAGACCGGCGATGCTGTCAACTGAGTTAGGAGTGGTTATCCACATTCTGTAGGAACACAGAATACAATAAAAGCCATGGCTAAACAAATATGAGGAAACCTTGTTCGCATGCAGAAAGTCATGACGCGGGACATGAAAATATCCCAGCAGAACATGAGCCGCATTCTTTCTGAAGACTCTAAGGTTCAAGTCTACAAAACGTATCAAAACGTATACAGGCCCCCTCTCCTCACTGAACATTTAAAAGAAATAAGATATAAAAGGGCAAAAGCCCTTCTTGCCAGACACGGTAAAAAGAGCTACAAAACAGATTGGACTCACAGATGAGGAAATTTTTACAACTGAATAGTAATTCAACAGCCAAAATGACCGCGTATGTGCCAAATCGTCGTATGAGGCTACAGAAAAGGTTCCGCCAATCCAAAGAGGTCACCATCCCCGCCAGTGTTATGGTGTGGTTGGAGGTGTCATATCATGGCGTCACTCCAGTGCATTTCTGTGAAACAGGCGTAAAGACATCAGCCCAAGTTTATGTGAAGATGCTTCAGAGGAGGTAGTAGAGGCTCTCAGTGATGCATTATTTGCTGATACTCATTGGATCTTCCAGCAGGACTCTGTACCAGCCCACAAATCACAGTTGGCGCAACAATGGCTACATTCATGACCATGTTCCTGAGTTTATTAAGCATCAGCAATGGCTCTCTGCCAATCCAGACCTAAGTCCGCTGGACTACCAGCTGTGGTGTGATACTGAGGAGGATGCTAATAGTCACCACATTGGAAGCGCTCAAATTCAGTATTCGTCAAGGAACATAGCAAATCTATCACTTGAATGTGTGCGTGCTTGTATTGACCAGTGCCTGGATCGATTATAAGGAAGCGTGTGAAGGCAGAAGAGGGATATTTCCAGTCTTCTTTTTTTTCTGAATTGGAATTTTGCGCTCTTTCTTATAGTTTTTTTTTTACGTTTTAAATATTTTTTTTAATACACACGTACGTATTACTATGGCTTCCAAAAGTATGCTTTGGTATATTTTCCCGCTGTGAAACAAATCAAGCATTTTGAAGATATCATTGACTATTATTTATTTATTTTTATGCTACTTAATCAGAAAGGCAATGCTTACGTTGGTGTTTTATGGACGACAAGAAGCGCCTATCGTTCATGCATCGAGTGCTAATGAAACCTGCATGTAAAGTAAACGTCCCTGAATGTAAAGCGTTTTTACGTGAAAAAATTGCTGGCCAGTAATTTCGTATCCGGGAATCAAACCCGCGTCCATTGATACATTTGACTGAAATGCGATCGTCTCTAACCACTCGGCCATGTAGCGAATTACAAAATAGCGACTTAAGAACGCATTTAAATATTCACAATGTAGTACAGCTGTTACCGTTCGTTGTTAACTGTCGTAACGTTTTCGCTGGCCACTACCTGTCTATGGAAATTAATGCATATGCACGATTTATGAGTAATTGCGTGTTACAATTGCGTGTAGGTGTTGGCTTTTTGAAGATGGTGGATTAGTAGGTCGGGTGTTACGTTTTGGAAAAGATTTTTGAGTGTAAGGGGATTGAGGAGATGGACGCGTAGAGACGTGACGATTGGGCACTCCAGTAGGAGGTGTGGAACTGTGAATGGATAATGACATTAAGAGCATATTGGAGGAGGTGATTTGTTGAGGAGGAATTCATGAGTAAGACGAGCGTGGTCAATGAGTAGTCGGGTGAGAATGACGTTGTGTTTGCGATGACTGGTGGAGAGGATGACTGTTGCTGGGGTGTCAAAGATGGATCGAAGTTGATGTGTGAGATATTGAGCTTGCCAGCGTTGAGACTATTTTCTGCTGCGATGGCTGTGTTGATGAGGTGAGTTGCTTCTGGGTTGGTCAGCGTTGATGATCGAAGTCCGAGAGTTTCTAGGGCAGTTTCTTGTCAGGGTGCAAAGCGTTTCCGATTGTAGGTTCTGTATGGCCGTTGATTTCCTCCTGTTGAAATAGCGTTCGTGTGTATTTATTGATGCGGATAGTAAAGCGAAGGAAAAGTAGTTGTCGGCAAAAGTCTAGTGGAAGTTCATTGCAGAGAAAATAGAGACTGGAGTAGGCTATGGTGAGGACAGCACCACTGGCCAGGCGTGGTGCTCGATGGTGAATGTCGTTCAGTTTGTTTGAATCAGTTTTTTATGTGATATGTCTAGTAGTGTTGTGGTGATAAATTGGGTTGCTTCTTCTGGATTTGTGATTAGAGGAGTGATAATTGAAGCGCTTTTGTTCAGTAGAGTTTCCAGTCTATTTTTCGATGTTTCAGCTTTGAAGTTGCGGAAGGTGGTTCGTGGTTGGGCGGATTTTGTAGTGATTCAACGATGAGGGGATATGGTCGCTGCCAGCCATATCTGGATGATAATGGACGACTAGTTGGCTGCTTAGTTGTGCGGTGCTGATAATGAGATCTAAGAGGGACCAGGCGCGATAAGTGAAGTTGAAGTGTGTGTGGCATTTCGTGCAGTATTTTGCCTCTGAAGTGGGTGTTGTTGCTGCCCAACATTGGGTGATAAGTCTCCAGTTAGTACAAATGGGTGTGGAAGTTGTTCCTGGAGCGCTTCGAGATCCGCTTGTGAGAGTGGAGTGTTGGGAGGAAGATAGATGTTGCAAACGGTGAGACGATTTGGGGCAAGAATTTGAACTGCGACAGCTTGGATATTTGTGTGGAGATTGATTCAGTCTACATACAGTGTGTGAGAAACTGCTATGGTGACTCCGCCATGGGTGACTACGTTATCAGCTGGCCAGTTAGAGTGGGGTGTATAATTTGGCAGAACACATGCCTTTCAGCTATATGCTAAAGTTATTTGAATTGGTAATGCGAAACATGGAATTCTAAAAGTGAAATGAGCCCTATTTGAATTTGCATATTTTTGCATATATATCGATATAATTGCATATTAAGTGTTTTAGAAGCATATTTGGAGCATATTTTTTCAAATTTTTTGAATTTTTGCATTCTTAGGCATATTTTCAAACATCTACTCAGTACACTACATCGTTGAGTGTATCTATTTATTTATTTATCTTTTATTTCTTTACTGCACTTGCAAGTGGTAAACGTTGCAGTGACAACACTGTTCGCCTTGGTGTCTCTTGACGGAAAACTTGATGTTGCTATTAAAATCTACTCATTTTCCCCTCTAAAATGATATCCATATTAGAGCGGAATATTTCGACTTGTTACTGAATATTTTTGGCATATTTAGCACAAAAAAACACCATAAAATATGCGCATATTTTACCAGTTTTTTAAACATATTTCTGGCAGCCCTACATATTACAGGGTATGAAAACTTATGGCAAGACTGGGTATACATCCCAGCGAGCCTAGCAAGCAGTAATTTCATGTTCTTGAGATCCCGACTTAAGGAAAGAGCTCAAATCTTCATACCATCACCCGTGACAGTAAAACGATAACTATCGATCGCGAGGGCAAAACAGAAAAGTTTTTATAAGCCGCATTTATTTTATCAGACCCGCCGCCTGTCGTTGTGGCACTAGTGTCACTTGTTGCAAGCACAAGAACAACTTCTAAGGTAATATTGCCCGGACGCGTATCCAGACGACCATTTTGGGGAGGGAAACGGCAGAAGAACGAGGACATTTTTTTGCTACCCCTCCCTGCAGATTCCCCCTCCCCACAGATTTTTCTTCTTCTTTTTTTTTTGGGGGGGGGGGGGAATTTCCCCATCACCCCGTGGATCCGCGCCTGACACTACCATAGTATAGACAGCCATCATAGCAAATATGTTTTCAGAGGAAGTACACCCGATGCGCCATTTTTCATTTTAATAGGAAACGAATGTACAATTTTCGTAGTTTCATTTTCACTGTGTGTGTAATTTTATCCCCCCTCCCCGGGCCTCCACAGTTATCATAAGCTTACGTTTTCGAGTTATTTTATTTACGTAATTACTTGTGTTATTGTTTAACGTTTTTCTCACATTGTTTATCATTTTAATCTTTTTTTTTCTATCGTCATCTTCTTGATTTCTAATTGTTATCGTATTTCACATTGGGGTGGGTGGAGGTGATGTAACCAAACGAGCAAGATAAGATAGCAATAATAACTGTACATAGCTTTGCTTTTTCTATTCGTTTTTCTCTACTCATGAGCTCTCTTTAACCGGTTCATGTTTCGTTTGCCGTAATTCTCTCGATGCAGCGGCTATCATAGTAACGTGATGACTTGAGGACACTTTTTGTAAATTCATCGTTCAGGTACTATTTTGTATTTTATAGTTTTCAGTAATGTAGACGAAACTGTGGTACCAGATACCGCACAGTTCTTTTTTTTCGTCTCTGCTTAGTTCCTTATCTAATTTGTGTACCCAAATCAGTAGCACATGAATGTTAAAATCAGCTGTATACTAGGCCAATCGTTAAAACAAATCATCTTACTCTTATCAGATTCAGTCAGACAGAAGAACCAATCAAAGTGCAGGAATACGTTGAATAATTGTTCAGCGTCCGAATACATTTTGCCGTTGTCTTCGCGGGTTTACATTTTTCCAAAAATGAGGTTCATTGGCATAGTACGTACAACCTTTTAATTGTTACGATTTTTGGGTGAATAGACCCATTACTACCTCTGTACTAAGTATACTATTCAATCAGCAAGATGCTGCCATATCAGGAAACCTACCATTTGTTTCATATACCTCGAAGTAGATACGTAACCAGCCTCTTGCACCAGTTACGAATACTGTCTGTGAGCTAATTGGAGTGCGGAAGGGGGTAACAATTGATTTTCTGTTTTTCTAGGACAGCAAGAATTTTCTTAGGAGGGGCCACGCCCCATTTGCCCCTCCTTGATTAGAGGTATCTGGTTCTCTGTGAAAGACTTTTTATTTTCAAACATTTTTAGAAATTTGAGTTATCAACTAGGGAGCTTAGACAAAATTGTAACGTTATAGGAGTACCTATAATTTCTCACAGTTTCCAATTCAAAAATGCCTTGGTGTACACTGAGACAAGCACAAAGGTACAATGGGACACGTGTGTGATAACGTAATAAAAACTTTTTTCTTAACTTCCACGTAATTTGTCTTATTTATGTAAAGTTTGACAATGATGTATTTTAAAAATAATAAAAATTACATCTTATGCATAAATTCTGTAAAAATTCCGGTGAATTCGTCGGATTTCTAAAATCATCAAACTATAAAGCAAAAGTTACAAAGTTTTGAAGTCTGTTGCAGGACCCCTACAGTTTGATGAACGAGGTCAAGCTGCTTTTATTTGTTTTGTATGTATAACTGACTCATACACAAACGATCACTTGTCTCACTATACCACACCCTGTCTCACTGTTCCCCTGTCGTTCTTTCTGGGGGGGGGGAGGAAAAAAAAAAAAGGTACTATAATTTATACGTTAGGTATGAAGTGTTTTACTTACCAACAATCGATCACTGAATGATGTACCTACAAGTAAAAATAATTCAAAATGAGAAAATTAAAAACAAAATCTTGATTAGCATAACAGTTATCACGAAAATAGAATTTCTGAAATCACGACATTTTTTATATACCAAACAGACTCACCTCGTTGGTTTGCTATTCATATTAGTCGTCTCATCGACATATGCAGCCCGCATTCTCGGCATCCTTCCATACGCGAGCCGAAGCCACCACGCCGTCTTCCAGAAACTAATGGACGGTTTGTATGCTCGCGGACACCAGTTAACCGTGGTCAGCTACTTCCCGCCAAAATGGGTGACACCAAATTACACACACATCAGCCTAGCTGGTGAAGTTCACGACGTCAACGTAAGAGGAATTAACGAAAAACTCACGAGTAACAAATACGCTTACTTATACAAGTATTTCAATGATATAAACCGCCTCCTGGATTTCCCAGCATGCGAAAAAATTCTGTCGATGCCACGATTCCGAGAATTCTACGGACTAGAAACGAAAGCTTTTGACTTGATGGTCGTGGAGATGTACCATGTCCACTGTTACCTACCAATCGCTGCCAAACACAATGCACCCGTCGTTTGGTTTCTGGCACCCAGTCGAATGTTTGAACCAGACTTGGTAACGGGGAATGTGAATAATCCGTCAGTTCTTCCGCTAGTGAATAGGAGATCCAAGTTCACCATAACTAAGCCAGCTTGTTTCTTCGACCGGCTAGGAAATACCTGGAACTACCTGATGTTTTACATTTATCATTATCTCTCGTTCAGACCGAGGACCAAGAACCTCTGTCATAAACATTTCGACAACGAGTACTGCGATTTAACCGAGCTGTATAAACGAGTCAGTTTAGTGTTGACGTACGGTCATTCCAGCTTGATTCCGAGGCCGCTCGTGCCGAATGTAGTGGCAGTCGGAGGGTTGCACGTAGAACCTGAGAGAAAGTTGCCAGAGGTTGGTATTCAAGATTGTATGCAGGGATTTTCGTAAATATGAGAAAGTCGTAAAATTACGTTAGTTTTATTTTCAAAGAGCAAGTTTGTGTAGTCATTTTCTAAAGTTTTCATGCACTTGCTTATTTTTGAGTAGATCTAGTGACATATATGACGAGTGGGTATTTTTTTGTCAAAGAATTAGGGCTATGTTGGCCACTGGAACGCTAAAAAGGCACACCTGTTTGAAGTGTTTACTCCCGAAACGTAAGGTACCATCAAGCGGGGTAATATTGAACACTGGTGGTATTATCAGCTACTCATGACTTGTTTACTGATAATGACATTAGCGCTCCTATAACAAGTCATACGAGCTACGAATATTACCCCAGTTGATTTTACTAATAACGATACCAGCGCTCCTATAACAAGTCGAGGAAGGCTGATATTACCCCAGCTGACGGTAAAACACTTATTCGTTATAGTTTCGAGAATGCTGAATCCGATTTTACTATAGCTGTTTCAGCACGTGCACCATATTTATACACAAAATGGATAGCAGAACTGAATTCAACGATCTCGAAACTGTAAGAAACAAGTGTTTTTGGTTTGTTTTTCTATAAAAATGTTGAAAGTACATTTTGGAATTAAGCGCTTCGTTTTAGGAATAAGAGCGCTACTCTTTCCCGTCATTCGTACATAAGCGCATCTCTGGTTAGAATAAAAATTAATTTTTAAACAAAAATCATGAGCGTGAGTAACCAACCACTAGCGGGGGAGGGTATTAGACAAGTATCAAAATAATGTTAAAAATTCTTTCACTTGTGTAATTTTTCAGCCTCTTAGGGGACTGCCAGTCGATTTTCTTTGGTAGGTTAAGCGGCCTAAGCAGCCTTCTATTTGAGCCTATGTCTAAAATATTCTGATCATTTCAGGACTTGCAGAAATTCCTGGACCAGTCGCCCGATGGGGTGATTTATGTTTCATTCGGCTCTTCGCTTAGTGTAAAAATGTCCGACGAGATCATGCTAAACAAACTATTGGAAACATTTTCCAAATGTTCCCTCCGAGTATTATGGAAATGTGATCTCGACAAAAATGACTCCAGAATATCGAGTAACGTGTTAATTCGTAACTGGGTACCACAACGGGATATTTTAGGTAATGAAAGAGTACTGCTAATGAAGCCGAGTTATTCTCATTATGCAATATCATTGGGGAGGGGGGAATAAGGCCCACTATACGCTTTTGCTGTTCCACAAAGAGGCACTGAACTAATTTTTGGTAAATCTGACATAATCAGAAAGTCGATCCGAGCGACTATCATACCGCCAAAAATTTCTCCCCCGTCCATTGCGAGTCGGCCTCCACAGCCATTAGGATGTTGCCTACTCGAGCCTTATTCCCTATATACGTTGGGAAATAAGGCCCAACTAAAAATACAGTCGTAAAATGAGGAAAAAAATCTGTACTAATATTCAAAAGTTTATTCGGTGCTTGTATATTTGTTGGGTAATCACTGCTGAACACAATGGTCGCATATCTCCCCGTCCAAATACTCCTCATGCCCCCAGAAAGAAATCACCACTATATCTGTTTTTTAGATGTACGTGACGTCACATTTCATTTCAACGCATCACGACATCGGATATGAGTAAGGGAACTTGTTCCCCATGTCGGCCTTGTTACCCCCAGTGACCTCATAGTTTTTCCTCAGCGCATGAACTTCACAAGACATGTAAACTAGTCCAGTCAATTCTACATTCGGATGGCAGAACCAGGGGGCACTGTATTTCTTTCGGCACTTCCTGTTAAAAGTATTATGTGAAGAGAGATTAGAGAAAAGCCTTCTATCCGTCCGAAGAAACGGAGCCAAGAGCGATTCGAGTACCTGCACAGTGTCAGGGAATGGGGTAAATCCTCCCTGAACCAATCGCCTGCTTCCCGGCAGATTTTTGTTTCCATCTAAAAGCGACTAAACAAAAAAAACGAAAGGCTATAGGATATCCAGCGATGGATTTCCCAATAGGCACATTAGGCAAGTGCCTACGGCGGCAGATTTTTATACAAAAGCAGTGGGGAAAAAAAAGGAAAAGAGAGAGAAAAAAAAGAAGAGACGGAGAGAAAAAAGGAAAATATTGTAGAAGTTGCAGAAAACACAACTGGGAAATAATTATCAATCTTTGATATGGAGTGGAGGGGTGAGGGAGACATTTCGTTGAGTGCCTATAGCGGCTTAGCTTCTAAATCCGCCGCTGAGGATATCTAACCTGGTTGTTTTTATTTGTACTTTTCGGTTGTTTTCTTGGAAAATAAGAAGTTCCTTGAATTTCTTTTTCTTATTTTCCTTCATGCTTTTCATATTGGCTACGAAATATTCTATCCTAGTGCTGCCCCCCGGAATGGAATGGGAAGATTCCCCTGGACCCGGACGTTTTTGGATGCCTGTATTCTTAATCGTTGATCTTTTACTTTGTCTGACCTTTTTATGGCTCTTTTGAGCGCCAAATCATGATTCCCGAGACGAGCACCAGAAAAATTTTACAATTTTTTTAATTTTGTCCTTTCGAGCACCATGCTCTCATTCACGTGCTATACGTGCAAGTGCATTCTCTTTAGTAATCGTAAACTGTAGCGCTATCTACTAGTAACACATGGGACTAAATATACTGTATTCTCTTGGGTACAACTATTGAGTCTACATACTTTCACAATTGATAATGGAAGTTTCGTGCTAATGAGTAAGTGGCTGGTGACATCTGGAAGAATTTCGTTAAACTTCTGGAACGATGATAGATCTGATTCTCCCTATCAACTTTTTCAGAGTTCTTTTTCCTTTTTCAACCGGAATAAATGAATTGACGTAGTATGCCTAATTTTCGCACAGTTCATAAAAGTACCTATCGATTCGAGATATTGTTTTCTTTCTATTATAGAAAATGAATTAACCTGATGATAATTTTTGCACAGCACATAAGAATGTAAAAGTGCTCCTGACTCATGGTGGAATACTCAGCATCTACGAAGCCATCTATACAGCCACCGCTATTGTAGGAATTCCTTTTTACTTCGATCAGTACGATAACATATACCGACTGGCTGAGTTAGAAGCTGGAATCGCCATTGATTATAAAGAACTGACAGCAGGTTTACTGTTTGAGGCAATAAGCAAGGTTATAAATGATCCTAGGTAAGTGGCACCCGTCCTGTATGTATACAGTGTAGTGGTGGATCCAAGGGCCCCACGAGATCGATGTCTTCTCCCGTTCACTTTAAAATACCTCTCAAGTCTGAGCCTGAGATTTTTCGAACAAAA
Organism: Acanthococcus lagerstroemiae; assembly: GCA_031841125.1. Classification (NCBI taxonomy): domain Eukaryota; kingdom Metazoa; phylum Arthropoda; class Insecta; order Hemiptera; family Eriococcidae; genus Acanthococcus; species Acanthococcus lagerstroemiae. The sequence continues at coordinate 31,289,306 of CM063108.1, read as the reverse complement.
AGCATTGATCTCCTTTCATTTATCGTCAAGATGTTTAAAGTAATTCATGTAATTATTCTGCTGTCGATTACACAGGTATCGAGAGAACATGCAACAGCTGTCCAGAGCTTTTCGAGACAGACCTATGTCGCCTTTCGATACAGCTATATATTGGATCGAGTATGTGTTGAAGCATAATGGAGCATCTCACCTAAGATCGGCGGCTGCTGACATGCCACTGTACCAATATTTACTTCTGGATATTGTTGCTAGTATCGTGTTTTTATTCCTGATCATCATTTACTTTATACGATGGCTGATTCGGTGGCCTGGCAATAGAGCTGAAAAGCATGAAAGAAAGATTAAGTAATTGGGTATCTGACACATCTGAACTGTAATCAAGAGTATTATGGAATGGTTCGTTTTTCGAAGCTGAGTAAATAAATAAAATCATATTTTTGAAATGGACTCGATTAGGCAAAAGTACTTATATTCCAGTTGTGTCCGAGTCCTGATAAAAATATACCTACTCCTAAAAAGTTTATACAGTACTGATACATCTCAGATATCACTGGTTTGTCTAAATGTGAGCCACTTGAATGAAATAAACTGATAATTTTTCGTCGATACCTATGTAAATTTATAACAATTATAAATAACTTTTTCTAAACTCACACATGAGAAATAGTCATTTCTTAACAATTTTATGTCGCTAAAACACCACTTTTGAAACGAGATATTGAACTGTACAAAAAATACGTGAGACACGTTTTCTATGCACTAGGGCGAAAAAGTGAAACAACGTGCCGACAGTGTTCCATATTATGCGCACTGCTAAACAGTGAACAGTGCTCACGCTGTTGAAACGCGGAAACGTTATGCTTTTCATCACACACACTCATGATCTCATACTTAAAAATTGATATTTGACATGAATATGTTCAATAGCTCGGCACGCGCAGAAAAAGAAAACTATCCGCAAAAAACGTTCCACAGAAAAACGTTACCATCCTGATGTGCATAATTACATATTCCTCTTGATGCGGCTATTCGTTCCAACACGTTTGGACCGGCCGACACGAAGAATGCCGAGCGACGCCGGGAATGGACGACCAACACAGTCGCCTGGACGACATATTGCATAGTGCATACTTAATGCGGATAATTTGAGATCACTAAAAACGGTCATAAGTTTCAAAATTATTGCTGAATTCTTTTCAATTAATGATTGGAGTCTTACTTTAGATGTATCCCTCAATATGATCATCAATTTGCAATGTATGATATCTTTGATACAGCTCTTATAATTTTCAATAATTCATGTTGTAGCCCCCTGTGGAGCCTTCTAAGTAGATTTTGCAGCTACAGTGACTTCAAAAATGAGCTCAACAACTCAAGAAACCATATCATTGGTATTTTGGAAGATACTGAGCCAAATTTTCATGAGTCGACCCCCTGTGAATTCTTTAGGGTTGGGATGAAATTCATGTGCACACGACGGATGAAGAGAAGTGGACATTTACATCCAATACTCTACGTATACATATGATCGACCAACGCCAACTTGGCTGACCACATGAATAACTTATCCCACTAATGCTAAGTCAATATTCCCTACCCGGTGCGCAAAATCCCGCGAGTTACCCGAGTAACTAAAGGGAAATCAAAGGTAACTGGCGGGTTTCTGGGTTATCTGAGGGTAAGTGAGAGTTGCAAATGGCGGGTAACCTTTCGCGGGTAACTACAGGGTAACTGATTGCATATCGAGATGCGCAAAATCCCGCCAGTTACCCGGGTAACTGAAGGGGAACCGAGGGTAACTGATGGGTTTCCAGGTAATCTGAAATAACCGATGGTTGCAAATGGGTGACTTCCGCGGGTAACTAGAAGATAAGTGATCGCGCATCGGGTAGATATATTCGTGTCGGCACATCTGCTATTAGCCTCGAAGAACAAGACGTCAAAATTGAGGTCGAATTCAACGCCAAAATGCGACGGGCTATCATTCCTACTATTGATGTCGAAGTAATGTCAAGTAAGGCACACGAATAGAAGTTTCATCGATATTACTTCATAAAATCGACATACGAGGGCTGTCCCAGAAGTATTGAGCTTCGCATTGTAACGCGTGATAACGAAGCGAAGGGTCATAAAAAACGTGTGCATCGTGTTCCTTGAAGTTTTTTGAAAAAGAAAAAAAAAAATTTATTTCCGTGCAAGTTTGAGCATGTCCGGTAGCGGCGACAAAGACGTGTTTGAAACGTCGGGTCAGATAACGCGAGTTGAACAACGCGCATACATTCGTATGGAGACATGGCGTGGCAAATCCAGTCGCGAAATTTATTCAGGGCTTACGGAGGGATGTGGTACGAGTGTTGTAGGCTATTCCACAGTGAAACGATGGCAAAAATTATTCATCGAAGGAAGAACGAGCGTAAAAGACGAGCCGAGAGTGCGGCGGCCAGCTGCCGTGCGCGATGACGCCACGAACGCTGTAATCGTGGCTACGATGTTAGACGAAGACCCGAGAATGACCCTACGAGAGATGGAGTGTGTAAGCGGAATTCTCAAATCAAGTATCCATAGAATTTTGACAGAGGTGTTGCATAAACGCAAGATTACGACGCGCTGGGTACCGCACTTCCTGAATGACGAGCAAAAGACAGACCAAGTGCGGATCACGCAACAACTGTTGACGCGCTACGAAAATGAAGGGGAATCGTTTCTTGAACGTATTATCACCATGGACGAGACCTGGATCCGTGACTTTGAACTAAGTTGAAGGAGCCCATGCGGGGAGTCCGTTTTTCAGATATTGAACAGCTGATGGCTCGAGTGACCCAGGAAATTCGAAGGATCAACAAAGAGAAGGTTTTAGACGGCATTCAAAAATTACCAGAGCGCTGGAAGAAATGTATAGAGCTCCAAGGGGACTATATTGAAGGGTTTTAGTCTTACTTTGTATTTCTGAATAAATTTGATTACTTTATTGAATGTGGCTTAGTACTTTTGGGACAGCCCTCGTAGATTTGGTTTCGAAGGAGAAAACCGTAAATTACTCTGATTACATTCGACGTCCATCTGTAAGTGAGAGCGCGACGTCTACTTATTTGTAAATTCTACAATAAAAAGTAGTTTAATGGCTATGCAAATTGACAGACTGTCAAACTATTAAGGTAAAAACCACCTCGATTTTATAAATCGAGGTGGTTTTGCAGACTTAGGTACCTATTCCGGGAATTAATAAATATCACACATGAAAATCTCCAAGATAAGAATGTTTTTATCGACGTCAAGCGCAGGGTGTCGTGGTGATACCACTTCAATCGGGTAAGTACGTAAGTAGGCAACACATCCGACAAAATGGAGATATGTTTGCCTGCTCACATTATTGACTGCATGTAGAAAATTTCATAAAATACCACATTTCCTTGTATTTCGTATAGAAAGTACTTACACTTTTTTGCTTATTGTTTATCAAAAAGTTCGAAGAAATTATATGAAAGTGTGAAAATGATTAGGCACGCGGTTTTCAGGTGCGCTAAAAAATTCGTGAACTTATTTTAATTCTAACCACCGTGCTAAAGGCATCCTTCGAGGGGACGGCAGCTTAGAATTACAGATACTACTTTCAAAAGGATATTGGAAATGGAGTTTGCGGAATCGCTGAATTCTTTTTGAAGTAATTCAACTGTAATATCCTAATCAATAAATATCCACAGGAGGAAGGAACGTGATTTCTTGGAAATAATAGAGTATTCCATAAAACCAATTGGATGCATAAAATTGATGTTGAATTGTCGCCGGCTATTGTCAACAATCACCAGAACCTATAAATTGCGGCAACACTAACTGAGAAAATTTGAGGGTAAACGTCGATAATATGCGGAGGTTGTCGACAATAACAAACTCAATTTGGAGAATATTGAATGTTTAACAGAATTTTACAATTGCAGTGCAATCTATGCACATATTGTGTAAGCCAGTAGTCGCGGATACGTTCTCAGAATGTAAACAGAATGACCGAGGAACACGCATTTCGGCCTCGACTTGTCTTGCCTCAATTATAACAATTTGAAGAAATACCTAAGTTATAGCGAAAACATTTCACCTGTCACTCATAAGGGGTGGGGGGACTTATACGTACTACTAAGTGCACTGTCAGCTTAAAAGGTACTCTGAACCTCGGCATCGCTAGCGGGACTGGGTACTTCTATCTGCAGTCAAAGCGCGTTCCAAGTCCTCTCTTCGTCACGCACGTCTTCAACTCCACACGGACATTAAGAGAGGCCTAGCAACACCTCGCGGGACAACCCAGTAAGGTTTCGTACGGCGCGACCTTCCAATATTTAAAAATAAAAAAAGCACCTACATCACTGGAAAGCGACACTTCCTTGAGGGTAACCATTGAGTACACACCTTCATGGAAAGCTCTATTCTTTTCGAACTGAAAGAATTCTATTTCAGAGGGCCAATCATCCCTTATTAACATTTTCTGATTGCAGGCGGTGAATGTCGACAGGTATACACCGCATTTGGACAATTGTTTCAACATTCATCAAATTTGTAGGTATAAACATCCAGAAAAACCGGTGATTGACGACATTAACCAAATTGTCGGCATTTACCGTAACACATATTTTAAAAAGGAAGCGTGTGGAAGGGGGGATGGAGAGTTCCCGTCTACAGGATTGACAGAGTTAGTTCCGATTGGAAAATCAGTTATCTTCAACAGGAAGATCTGACACTTCTGAGAAGTTATTGTCTGTTTTTCCAAATCAAACCAGTAAGAAAAAAATAGGTACCTAAGTAAGGTTTTGCCTCGTCTTAAAGGTGAAATTTCAATTCCGGGAGTTGAAATTCGAATTTGATTAAATGTCTGCGGCAAATGGCGAAACCAACAACCAAAAACCGGTTACAAATATTGCGACATTTTCATAGTAAGCCACTGTTGCTAGTTTGAAGCATAAAGTTTCCATTTTGAGGCAGCAATTGCGAATGAATCAACCATTTCCATCTGATAGGGAAATTGGATTCAACGATCAAGAAGAAAACAATTTCGATAGGTTGCTCGATGTGTTTTCTTGTGAAATAGAAAAAGTTGGTGTCCTCGCCTCTGTTTGGGGCAGAACGGAGTGTTGATCCTCCAGAAAACAATATTTTAGCGTTTCAATATCTCCGCTTAGTTCCTTTCCAAGCTATCCACATTATAAAAGTACAATGTATCGTTGTGGAATAAAGTCATCTCCGATTGTTCTAAAATTTCTATTCTACCCATTGATTTCGAACTCTCACCTCACCTCACCCACCCGTATTAGGATTGGATTTAAAATAGAAGATAATTTAAAAAGAAAAAACAAATCATCCATCAGAATTTTAAACTGTCCCCTCATTCATTGTTCTCTTTCTTTTTATAATTCTTGTATCCTAAATAGTATATCATATCGCGTGAATGTTAATACCCTAGTCCAGCGTTTTTCAACCGGTGTGTCGCGGCACACTGAGCCCCCTCGAAGTGTGTAACGAAATTTCAAAAAAGGTAAGAAGAACTTTGCTCGCTGAAAAATGATCGAACGCTACAGTTGAAATTCAAAGAACTATCTTCGGACAAATTTTGGATTTATACTTCTCGAGAATACCCGGCAATATGTACAAAGAAGCGTTTACTATTTTACTTCCTTTTTCCACCTCTTACCTCTGCGAACAGAGTTTCTCAGCTTTAACAAATGTACAAGGTAAGTTGCGGGAGCGCCTTCCATCGGTTGAAAATGAAATACGTACTTCTCGAAAATTATGATCCACGTATTAAAGAATTGTGTACGAAATCTGAGGCTCAAATTTCTCATTAAGAGATTTTTAATGTTTAGTACACATTTTTCTTCATTTTAGAGAATTTTAAATATATATTTTGAATTAGTGTGCCGCGAAAAACTCATCGCGCCTGAAATGTGCCGCAGACTCGAAAAGGTTGAAGAACACTGGCCTATTCATTGAAACAATTTATCTTAACGTTATCAGGTCAAATCGCGCAATGAAATGGAATATTTAATTAACTTCAAAAACAAGAAAATGAAAAATAAATCAAAGTACAGGAATACGTCGAATGGTTCAGCGTCCGAATATAGTATTTGCTGTAATCTTCGCAAGTTTACATCTTTCCGAAAATGCGGTTAATTGACACAGTAAGTAAACATTTTTATTGTTATGATATCCACGTAGATAGACCCATAACTTTTTTTTTGTTCAAACTTGCTATTTAATCAAAAGCCTAGACGCCACCATATCAGGGAACCTCATTACTTGTTTCATAAATGTCAATCAAACCTATAACCATATCTCTTACGCCAAAGTGGGCAACGAACATTTATGAATATTTTCTGGGAGCTAGCTGGATGCGAGGAGGGGGTATCAGTTGGTTTTCTATTTTGCTGAAAGAGCCAGAATTTTCTCAGGAGGGGCAACGCACTATTTGCCCTTCCCTGGTTACTGGCTAGTGGTGGTGTCTGACTTAACTCGAATAGAATTTTCTGGATTTCTGTGTTCAAGAATCTTATTGAACCTCTGATCTGACTCGAATTTGGGCCTCAACATTCAAATTTGCCCATCAAATGGGCAAAATTAGCCAACTTAAAAAATTAAACTAAGCATCTGGATAGGATTGTAATGGGTCCCTTAATTCTAAAATGCAAACAGGTTGTCAATCGGACCCCGACTTGGGCCCCAAATTTATCTTTACCTCCTTCAAATGGCCCAATTTGATTTTTCGAAAATATTGACGGTACGGTATATCAACGGAATCGGGTTTTAGCATGGAGCGTGCTTTAGTCATGAGCTAACTGCCAGAAAACGATACGAAATTTCGTAACGAAAATACGACACGAAATTTCGTAACGAGAAGTAGCGCCTCATAAGCTCGTGTTCATAGAAATTTCCATGGAAATTTATTTATTTAATATTATTACTAATCTTGGCCATCAAGTTAACGTTTTGTACATAAACGTTCGGCTAATAATTGCGACATAAAATCAGAAACGTTTTGTACAAAAACGTTCGGCTATTAATGACGACATTTTTATTTACAAATCCTCAAAACATCTAACAGAAAATAAAAAGTAGCTAAAGCATGTTCCATGTTCTTTATATTTTAGCTATAAGCTCAAAACAAAAGATATTGGGGGGTCCAGAGGGGCTTTTTTTCGATAACTGATTTCGAAAACTCAATCAAGTTCTTCATTTGACCTCGATTTTGGCTCTAAACCCCAACTTTGATACCTTTAAATGGATAGTGTTGAACAGTGTATTGGTACAGAGATATTTTGGGTCACTAAGTATGAAAATGCAATTGTATTATTGATCCGGTCTCCATGTCCGACCCAAATATGACTTCTTCAACTGAGCAGCATTAGCCTAACTAGGAAAACTGAACAGAGTATCAGGGTAGATTTTGTTTTTGAGTCGCCGAATTCAAAAATGCCACTAGATTTTTCGCTTGACCATGATCGGAGCCTCAAATTCGACTTTTCTCTCTCCAAAAGAAAATCTGACTTTTCCGAAGAAACTTACTCAGAGGTCTGGTTAGCCGAGTGGATAGCGCGTTGGTCTCAGAATCCGGAGGTCCCGGGTTCGAGCCCACGCAGCGACTCGCCAGAGTTTTCGACCTATACCGGTTTTTCGGCCAGAAAAGAAGAGGGCTAGGACAGCTCTAACAGCCTTCCCGACGTCTCTGAAGTAATGCTCAAATGGCGGATTCCAGGACTCGGGTGGAGAGCAAATTAGAAAAAGAGGAGAGGTTTTTTTTTGGTGCCTAGCTATTTTAAACTTAGAATAGACAATACCGGCTGGACTCCAGAAAATTAAACAGTCACTAATAGATTAAAATGTACCACGAAATTCCCCCCCCCAGCTATTTTCTGAACGATCGAGTCGGACCAAAATGGGACGGATAGGTATCTCCAAGTGCTGCAGTCTAATTTTTAGGTGAATAAATTCCTCTCGTCATAAAAGGAGGCCGGAATGTTTCTATTTTATTATTATTAATTTTTTGTTTTGTATGAAGTAAAGACCTAGTATTCTTGTTATTCAACTGTAAGTTTTGTTCAAAATAACAAAAGAATTCTTTTTCTCCTCAATTTTTATATTAACATAGAAAAAAAATGAATGTCCTATTGAGAAAAAATAAGGAACAATTTTCTTCAGTACCCTTAAGAAAAATAACGAGTTATTTCCTACATGAGAAAAACGGAGTCCTTCACATTTACGAAATGGAAGGAGCGATGTTTTCCTTCCTTGAAGAAGAAGGAACAACTGCAAGTCAAACAGAATCTTGAAATGGCTGCTACCAGGATACCGAATCTTGCAGCTGGGCGAGAGGATAACTTTAAAATGATAAAATTTCAGGTCTTCTAATACGAACTTTTTTCATTTAGATTTAGAATACTCAAACGTAGCTAACTGGTTTTGGGCATTCTAAGCTTAAAATTTAAATTTGGAGGAGGCCAAATTGAGATCGGATTAAAAATCTGATTGGGTTCAATTAATGACAGACAAAAACCTTTTCCGACACATCCTTCAATTCTTTCGCAAAATCTAATTAGCTCCCTTCGAAGCAGGAAAAGTATTGAACTTGGCGACATGAAAATCCCCATTCTGAACACTCTATTTAATTTACCTAGTTGGATTAATGCAGCTCATTTGAAAGGGACCTTGCATTTTGAAGCTAATCTGGGTCCGATCCAAAACCAGACTGAAATTTTGAAATCAGCGACTCAAGAAAACTATATTTGGATAATACTTCAATTTTTCAATGAAGTCAGACTGACGCCTGTGAAAAAAGATCCCATCAAGAATTCGATGAAGTTTTCGAAATCACTGACCTACTTCTGAAGAGCCCTGTTCGGATAAAATGTGTCCAATTATTTCGAACAAGACAAATTCGCTTATTTGAAGAAGAAAAAGTTGAATTTGGGGCACCGATAGAGATTAAATCGCAAATCTGATTGCATTTTTGAACTCAACGACACCGACCCATCAAAACCCTTTACTTATGATTTGTTCAGTTTTCTAAGACTGGTTAACTTTACACCCGTTTGGAGGAGCCAAATTTGAATTTTATGACCAAAATCGGTGTTTGATACCTACAATTTTTGAACTCATCAGAGGCCCAGATAAATTGCGATGCGTTTTCCATTTTTTTTTTTTTTTTTTTTTTTTGAAAACTCCGAAATGGTTTGTTAGAAATGGGGAAAGTCATGTTTGGAGCTCAAGTCGGGATCTAATTGAAAATCTGATTCCATTTTCTAATTCAGTGCCTCGAAATACCGCTATTTCGATGCTTTTCCGGATATGCTTCTCTTTAAGATTCCGAAACTGATGGCACATCCTGTCCCTCCTTTTGAGAGAGAAACTGTTTGCTCCATAGTAAACTAGACCTTAGTTCTTTAAGTGCCTCTGTGTCCCATCGCGACCTAACTACGTGATTTAGAAAATGGGCTGTGGCGGAGGAAGGCACTTTATGACACGTCCTGTATAATAGCTTCATTATCTTACTATAAGTGATCCTAGATGGTTTATTTAAAAAAAAGATTCCATCTGGATACTAACGCTATGTGGTAAGACTCGTGAAGCTAGCTTTCCAGTATGTTTGAGTATATAGTTAATGTCAGCTGAGGAGAAAGAGGACGACTACCGAAATCCGATCTCAAAGACTTTAAAAATTACTTTTAGTTGCGAGTTGTCAGAAATAACTGAAGATTGGAGGACATGCCATTCAAAAGACTGTCCTCTAACTTGAGCCCAGTTTGGTGTTGTGGGACGTATGGCGATGCACGCATGCCAAAGTGGCCCCTAAGACACCGCACCCCCGGCACCGGAAACTACCCTTTCGGGCATCGCATCAGTACCGAGGGGAACGCTTTGGGGCCGGGCCCCTAGCCCCCATTTCTCCTGGCCGGAACGGTGCGCGCGTCCTGCCAGGGCCACCACGGGGTTCCCTACTGACCGAGGTCCGCGCTCCAGAGCACTCGCCTGGAAATTTCAGGTCCCCCGCAGCCGGACGCGCTGCCTCTTCCTCTTCACTCACTCATCGTGTGAGACTCTTCCGATTGAAGCTCCAGCCCTTGCACTGCGGGCGAGCTCTGCTCCAGCCCTGGTGCTACGGGCGAGCCTTCGCTGGATGGTATCCGCCGCCGCAGTAGCAGCAGCTACATCCGCTTCTCCTCCTTGCGTCCTTTGTCTCGACCACTCAGCCTCCATCTTCCGTCGCATGATGGCCGAAACGAACCCCGACACCCGGTTCCAGCCGCTTCGGCTCCTCAACAGCTCCGGGACCAAGGTGTCCGGCGCAAGACGGTCGATCACGCCGTCTCCGGAATCAATCGTGACCGCCCCGCGTCTCACCTCCTCCCAGGCGTCGCACTCGAACAGCGTATGCCACGGCGTGTCCTCCTCTCCGCTTGCACAATGGGTGCACTCTGCGCTTGCTGCCAACCCCATCCGATGCAGGTATGACCCGAAGCAGCCATGTCCGCTCAAGACCTGGGTCAGGTGGAAGTTCAGGCTTCCGTGCTTCCTACCTAACCACAGGTCGAGCTCGCCGATCAGCTCCCGACTCCACTCGCCTTTCGAAGACTGGGCGAGCCTCTCCGTCCATCGCTGAAGCGTGGTCAGCTGAATGCCACGCTTCGCCCGGCGTGCCTCCTGCCGCGTCCTTGCCTTCTTCTGCGCCTTGTAGGACTGCGCCAACTCGTCTACCTTCAGCTCGATGGGTGGAAGGCGCGCCAGCACGCCTACCGCCTCCGTTGATACGGTGCGATACGCGGTGACGCACCTTAGCGCGACTCTCCGCTGTACCCTCTCCAGCTCCATTCTCCGGTACGGGATCTGGACGGCGTCCGCGAATACCGGGGCGCCGTACGACAGGACCGACAGCACAACGTTCGCGTACAGCCTCCGCTTCTGCTCCCGCGGACCGCCCAGGTTCGCCATCAGTCACGACAGCTGCCCGGCGACCCGGTCCGCCTTCTCCGCCGCTCTCCGGAAGTGCTCGCGGAACGACAGCTTCCCATCGAACCACAGCCCCAGGTACTTCAGCGCCGGGCGTGGCGCGATCCTCTCGCCTTTCAGCAAGAACGATGGTTGGTCGTACTTGCGGCGCGTTGTGAAGAGAACTGCCTCCGTCTTCTGCACCGCCAAACACAATCCCGCCGACTCGATCCATCCGGTCAGCAACTCCAACGCCCGGTTGACTTTGGTCGCGACCTCCGCTGTTGTTGCGGCTTGGCACACCACCAGCGTGTCATCAGCATAACAGATGAGTTTCACGCCTGGTGGGACCGCCAGCCGCAGCAACCCGTTGAAGGCGACGTTCCACAGGATGGGTCCAAGGACCGACCCCTGAGGAACGCCGCACGTCATCGCCCTCGTGACTGGTCCTGTCGCCGACTCCATCTCGATCCGACGCCCGCAGAAGAGCCCAGTTGAGAATGGTTGAAAACCTTTGACTGTAGGTACACAGTACCCCATCCCATGTGCGTCTTGTTCTGTGCAGTGGTGGTGCGGCGCTATACATATATGCCGTCGTTGAAAACTGAAACGAACACGTTTCCCTCTTCTCTCAGAGCGGGTTGTACAAACAATAACATAGCAAATCATAATGATTTGGAATATTTCCTATTGATCAACAAATTCATCATGATTTGCTCTCTGTGATCAGTCTTTGTACAAACCGCTTTCAGTTTATGAACTCTGCAGGTAATACTTACTAGACTGAAGTAACAAGTAGCAACATATGACATAATGGACTTACAATACCGGAAACTTCATTTAAAATACACAGAGCGCTTTTGGACTCAGCATCTAACGGCAAGGTTTGTTACTATAATAATTTAGTATTGTGCTCGCCAACACTAGGTACCTATAGCGAAAACACACACACACACACACACAATGAATGAAATACATGTAGTACCAAACCCTGCACCAGAGATGGAAAGCAAACTAAAAGCTGAAAGCGGAAAGCCAAAAGCGAAGAGTTTTTTACCTAAAAAGCAAAAGCTGAAAGCAAAAGCTAGAACGCACAAATAATTGAAAGCAAAAGCAAAAGTTTTATTTTTTACAGCTTTTCCAGTATTTATCTATTTATAAATTATAATTTCAAATTTTCATTTTTATTTTCATTATCTCAATGGTCAGTACTGTTAATGTGGTTCACTGGTAAGCAGTGTTGTGAAAAGCTATTTCTAAAAAATATAATGTTGTACAAAATTTTCAAAATTTAGGGAAAAAGCCGAAAGTCAAAAGCGGAAAGCTGAAAGCCTATGATTTTTGCATTGAAAAGCAAAAGCCAAAAGGGAAAGCTAAATATGAAAAAATTTGAAAAGCAAAAGCTAAAGTTTTATTTTCCAAGGTCAGAAGCTAAAGCCGTAAGCAAAAGTTTTATCATATGGCTTTCCATCTCTGCCCTGCACATCAGGATATTTATAACATCGTAGTTTCCGGTACTAGGTAGTAGTCCAGCGTATTTAATGACATTCTGGTAGAACAATGAAACAAATTGACTTCAACATTGTATGTACTCAGCAGTGAGCGCGTTTATAGTAGTCCATAAGCTGAAGGTTCTCCCGGTGTGTGGTACCTATGTGTTTGTTACTACATACAAGCATTGTCTATTGATGTTACGAGTACATGCTGACAAAACAATGAACCTTGCTTGCTTCAGTTTTCTTGATGAAGGTAGCTTTTACAAAATAAGGAAGGTATGTCTCAAGTATTGTAAAAGGTCAAAGGGCGGAACAATGAAAAAGGTTTACTTCAATATTGTATCAGTGAGCATGTCTGCAGGATGGTTGACGACGGTTCTATTGGAGGTTCTACTTGTGCTGACATAACTGTTCGGTATTATAGGAATAAATTAACCCGCTGACATCACACGCTATTGGCCTGTCCAGCACTCACCAGAGTCGCTAGTGTTGTTCACACGTACACACCAATACTAACAAACACAGACAGCTGAAATGAGGTACATGTGATAACAAACATGGGGGGAAAACTTTAAATTCGTTTTATGAAGGTTTTTGGGAAAATTTAATTTTACAAATTAGTGTATTTATAGCTCATTGTACATGTGCAAAATCGATATATTTAAACAGAATCTTCAATTCAACTTTCATTATTTAGAAATCTCGATGCAACTTGAATTTCTTATGCAAAACGAGTTCCAGATACCTCATTTCAGTTAGTTAGTATGAAATCCGCCAGATGTCAGTCACTTTGCTTGGACAGGCGAATAGTAAAACAGTGACACGTGTGCTTGCTTCAGTTCTTGACAATAGTTTACAAAACAAGGCATTCCTGAGATAGTGTGTAGTCAAGTGGTAGAGTAGTAAGAAATGTTCGCTTCAATATTATCAGTGAGCCTATATACAGGTCTAAAGTATTTCACTGTGGAAGATTCTGCCATCGTGTAACATTAATTATAATCTGTTACAACTATAAACATTATACCTACGGACATAGTACACTGGCAGAACAATGGAGACATACTTCTTTCAGCACATGATAACAGGGTTCAAAGAACAAGATATGTCTGGAGTAGATATTATATGTGTGTATAACTATTAAGGGCATTGTTTTCAACCTCGAAACTCGAACCAAGTTCGGTTCGATAATCAAATTTATATTGGTCCGCCAAAGGTGGATGCATATTTTACTCACGTATCGCCTTCATTAGTTATTCTCATGGAACATTTTTTATATACCAAACAGACTCACCTTGGACTGCTATTCATATTGGTCGCCTCATCGACTGATGCAGCCCGCATTCTCGGCATCCTTCCATATGCGAGTAGAAGCCACAACGCCGTATTCCAGAAACTAATGGACGGTCTGTACACTCGCGGACACGAGCTAACCGTGGTCAGCTACTTCCCACCGAAATCGGAAACACCAAATTACACGCACATCAGCCTGGTCGGCAAAATTTACGGCATGGTCAACGCGTGGGGAATTAACGAAACAATTACTGGTAACAAATACACTTATTTATACACGTATTTCGATGCTGTACACCAGTTCATGGATCTCCCATCATGCGAAAGAATTCTGTCTATGCCGCAATTCCAAAAACTCTACGGATCGGAAACGAAAGCTTTTGACTTGATGGTTGTGGAGATGTACCAAGTCCACTGTTACCTTCCAATCGCTGCCAAACATAATGCACCCGTCGTTTGGTTTCTGGCACCCAGTCGAATGTTTGATACAGACTTGGTGATGGGGAACGTAAATAATCCGTCATTTCTTCCGCTAGTGAATAGGAGATCCAAGTTCGCCATATCCAGGCCAGCTTGTTTCTTCGACCGGTTGGGAAACACTTGGAACTACCTGATGTTTTACATTTATCATTATCTCTCATTCAGACCGAAGGCCAGGAGCCTCTGTCATAAACATTTCGACCATAAGTACTGCGATTTGAACGAGCTGTATAAACGAGTCAGTTTGGTGTTAACGTACGGTCATTCTAGCTTGATTCCGAGGCCGCTCGTGCCGAATATGGTGGAAATCGGAGGGCTGCACGTGGATCCTGAGAAAAAGTTGCCGGAGGTAGGTATTGAAGATTATATAGAGCGGATTTTCCTGAGAAAGTTATACAGTTACATTAGTTTTATTTTCGAAGAGCAAGTTCATGCAGTCATCACTTTCTACCGTATTCATGTATGTATTTGCCTATTTTTGACTAAATCTAATGAAATGCGTAAGTGGTAGGTATTTTTCTGTCGAAGAACTGAAGCTGTGCTGGACACATAGTCTCCAAATGACTAAAAAAAATACCTGTTTGAAACATTTATTTCCGAAACGTACTATCGAATATTTTTACAAAATAGAAGGTAACACATGTTCGTTATAGTTCCGAGCATGCTAAATCCGATTTTAATCGATATGGCTGTTTTGTGTACAGACATGCTTGAGTATGTGTACCATACTCTTACACAAAATGGATAGCAAAATCGAATTCAGTGCCTTTAAAACTCTGTAAGGAACAAGTGTTAAAATATTTTTGGTACTAGGCACTGCTAATAGTGAGACATAGCGAATAAAGCGTTAATAATAGGAACCTAGGGTTCAGATGGGCAGGAGATGTGCATGCAGTGTTATCACACTGTATAATTTGGTTCCTCTGTTAAATATATTTGCCTCTTTTGAAGCTAATAAAAAAATTGTGTTCCGGGGGAAAATCATGTCTTAAATCTTTTCAGTCTATTTTTTAATGCAAATTTTTCAGTCAGTGATTGAAATGTGAAACTGATACCTATAGGAATTCTACATTTTGTACATTCGAGTTGATATGGAAAATTATTTGATTGAAGTCTTCGAGTGGAGAGGGTCTTATGGAGGCTGACAAATATCAAAATGACGTTGAACATTATTTCAAGGACTTCCAGTAGATTTTTGGCGGGTCAAATCCTCCAAGCTTCCGCCTATACGAGCCTGTGTCTAAAATATTTTAATCATTTCAGGACTTGCAGCAATTCCTGGACCAGTCGACCGATGGGGTGATTTATGTTTCATTCGGCTCTTCGCTCAGTATAAAAATGACCAATGAGATCATTCAAGATAAACTGCTTGAAACTTTTTCCAAATGTTCCTTGCGAGTACTATGGAAATGTGACCTCGACAAAAATGACTCTAGAATATCGAGTAACGTACTAATTCGAAACTGGGTGCCACAACGGGATATCTTAGGTAATGAAAGAATACTGCTAGTGAAGGCGAGTAATTATAACGATGCAATGTCACGAGGGGGAAGGGTAATGTAGACTATCTCTTTTGCTGTTCGGGAGAGACAAAAAAATTATTTTCGGTAAATTTTACGGTATTACAGGAAAATCAAACCGGCCAGCTTTAAACATTTAGGCAAGGCTTCTTAATTTAGGATGTACCTGATTGCAGTCCGTTGATCTGACTGTTTTTCTTTCTGTCAGTCTATCTATCAGTCCATCTAAGTGACTAGCAGCCTCGAGTTATTTATCAGCGGGAACACTTGCAGGGGGCTTCTCTTTAATAGGCCTAAACTATAGCATTATCTATTAGTGTCATATAGAACTAAATATGCGGTTGAAATACAGCAAGTGCTGTTTCCATTTTTTTGGTTGGGTACATCTATCCAATCCACAAACTTTTCACAAATGGTAACGGTAGTTTCGAGCTAATGAGTAAATGGCTGATAACAACTGAGAAAATGTCCTTACAATTCTGAAAACAATAACAGATTTGATTATATCCATCAACGATTTAGATTTCTTTTTCATTTTTCATAAAGAAAAAATAAAATAACTTAGCATGCGTAATTCTTGCACAGTCTAGAAAAGTGTAGATGTATCAATTTTCGGAATGTTGATTTCTTTCTATTATTGAAAATGAATTAACTTGATGATAATTTTTGCACAGCACACAAAAATGTAAAGGTGTTCGTGACTCATGGTGGAATACTCAGCATCTACGAAACCATTTATACAGCCACCGCTATTGTAGGAATTCCTTTTTACTTCGATCAATACGATAACATATACCGACTGGCTGAGTTAGAAGCTGGAATTGCCGTTGATGTTGACGAACTGGAAGCAGGTTTACTGGTTGAGGCAATAAACAAGGTTATAAGAGATCCTAGGTAAGTGGCCGCTGGCCTGTATGTACACAGTAGAGAGGTGGACCTAGGAGTCACACGAGATCGATATCTTCTCCCATTCACATTAGGATACCTCTCAGGTTTATGCCGGGGGTTTTTCGAACAAAAACATTAGTTTCTTTTTCATTTATCGCCAATGTATTTGAAGTAATTCATATAATAATTCTGTTGTCGACTGCGCAGGTATCGAAAGAACATGCAACAGCTGTCCAGAGCTTTTCGAGACAGACCTATATCGCCTTTGGATACAGCTATGTATTGGATCGAGTATGTATTGAGGCATAATGGAGCATCTCACCTGAGATCGGCTGCTGCTGACATGCCACTGTACCAATATTTACTTCTGGATATTGTCGCTAGTATCGTGTTTCTATTCTTGACCATCATTTACCTGACACGATGGCTGATTCGGTGGGCTGGTAATACAGCTGAAAAGCATGAAAAAAAGATTAAATAGTTAGGTAGGGTAAATCGTCCACTTTTGGCCAGGGTACCACCTTCGGCCAGGTGTCTCATAAATTTGCTAGCAAATAAGGACTGGGTAACACTGGGAATATGATTTTTGCATTATGAAATCAGTGAACACCGTTATGTATATTATAGTATGTTGTATTTTCAAGTTTACGTCACCCATTCTTTTCTTTTTTTTTTACACTTGATCTGTGGCGGACTTCAAAACTTCAGTGATTTCTTATCAAAATTCTTAAGAATCCAGTAATTGGAAAGATCGTCATACGAACACTTCCAGGCGGAATTGCACTAAGCAATGTATTTTTCTACTTATTCATAGTATTAGTAACGGATTTTGATTTAAAGAATTGGTTTTTACTCTGTTTTTCATTAATTAAGAGGGATGGCCAAGTGAGGGTTTCGAATTTAATGATTTCACCATCTTTGGTCAGCAACCTGTCCAAAGATGGGTACAGTGCTAATCCATTTTGGGCCACCGTTTGTTATGAACGAGTTAGAAAACCTGAAAATTCCTCACAAAATTCGCAGATTTTTCGTCATATGTCACCCCTAAAGGGTCGCACAAAATAAGAAGAAACGTGCCAATAATTTTTTAAGCAATTTACGAATAAGAAATGACGCACCAGAAATGTGAGATTTGTTTTCATGAATAATATGAACATAAAATGCAACTTATTATGTTGGAAGTACTATTTTTTAACGAAGAAATACGTCTAATATCTTCTATTTGCACTCCTCCACTACTTTTTTAAAGCTTATTTTAGCTTAAACGTGTAAAAATTCTGCCCTGCAAATGAAACATAATCCATGTGGCCAAAAATGGTAATGAATAGGGCCATGGATGGCAAAACTGGCCAAAGATAGGTGTTTTAGGTTACAATTTTTCTATTTTCAGTTACTAGGCAAGTGAATCATTTATATGAGCAGATGAACAAAGTCTCCCAGTCCTTCAGAATACAAACAATGATGATAAGACAAATTTCATGGAAGAAAACTGATTCTTGTATTTTTAAATGGCGTTTGAAGTTCAAGAATCTCCTTAACCTGGCGAAAAGTGAACGATTTACCCTACCTGACGCATCTAAATTGTAATGAAGAGTATTATGAAATGGTTCGTTTCCCAAAACTGAATAAATAGATGAATTAATATTTTTGGATTTGACTCGATCAGGCAAAACTATATCAGTTATGTAAGAGTTCTGATTTAAAAAAAAAAAAAAAAAAAAAAAAAAAAAAAAACTCCTAAAAAGTTTATACAGTATAACTGATACCTACATCTCAGGTATCACCGGTTTATTAAATTTAAGCCACTCGAATGAAATAAACTGATAATTTTTCGTCCACACATAAATTTATAACAATAAATTATAACTCTTATCACACATGTAAGTACCTATTCATTTCATACTTGAAATTTTTTTTGGACGTGAATGTGTCGAATATGGCTCGGTACGCGAAAGAAATAAATTTCGCAGAAAAAGAGAACGATCCGCAAGAGACGTTCTGCAGGAAAGAGTTACCATCGTGATATAGTTGTATATTCCTCTTTATGCGGCCATTTGTTCCATCACGTTTCGATCAGTTGACACAGAGAATGCCGAGCGACCCCGAGAATGGACGAGCAACGCGGTCGCTTGGACGATATATAATAAAATTAATTATGTTTATGTTTTTAATTTGATCAATTAAATCAATTTATAGAATTTTTAGATTGATTCGTTTAATTATTCAAATCATTTCTTATGATATTATTTTTATTGAACAATGTCCTTCCGTGCAGCGGTCAGACTTTTTCTTTTGTTTTCTAATATTGCTATCAGTAATGAGAAGCGTGTGGCAGCATAGTTGAATTTACATAGAGTACAAATGATTTTGAAGATTGAATTTACTTATTTGAGGTTCTTTTGAAAACGACGTCCATTTATTTGGTAAATTCTACAACATAAAATAGTTTAATTACTATGCAAATTACAAGATTGTCAGAAACTATCAATGTAAAAACAATGTCGCTTTTATAAATCGAAATTATTCCGCAGGCTCAAGAACCTTTTTCATGAATTGAAGAATATTAGACATGATAATTTACACGATGCGAATGCTTTTTTTCCATATCCGTGTCAAACACGGAGTGTCCTAAAGTGACCGATGACGCCCCCCTTCAATCGGGTGAGTAGACACATAGGAGCAACCAGGCGAAGGGCTACGGGATTATAGCCCTGTCGTGAGGCAAAATTCACCTTCTGCAACTTCCGAAGGCTTCTTTCTCTGACGCCATTCAATTGGTGTCATATGACGTTGATGACTCATACACTCGCGCCTTATTCCTCAGCAATGATTCCAAATTCTCAGAATCCGCGGACCGCACGCGTATAAACATGGCTCTTTGAGAGCTGAATCATGATTTTCGAAAAGGGGCCGAGAAAATTTTACAACTTTTTTGTTCGATGTTTTCCTCCCGAGCCCGGATATTATTCTTTCGACTGCCTCGCAGCTCACATGCTATCAAAGTGCATTTTCTTTGGCAGGTCTAAACTATAGCGCTATCTATTGTTAACACATGGAACTAGATATTATACGTTTGAAATACATAGCTAGTGCTATTTCCGTTCGTTTGGGTACCACTATCGAGGCTACATATTTCTCATAAGGCAACTATGGTGACGGATGTTTCAGGCTAATGAGTAAGTTGCTGATAACATCAAAAAAAAAAAAAATGTCTTTGAACTTCTGGAGACAATAATATATCTGATTCTTTGCGTTGACGATTTAGAGTTCTTTTTCCATTTTTATAAAGAAAAAAAAAAATGAATTAAATTAGCATAGGTAATTTTTGCGTAGTCCGTAAGAGTGTAAAAGTATCGATTTGGAATATTGTTTTATTTCTTTACGAAAAATGAATTAACCTGATGATAATGTTTGCACAGCACATCAAAAATAAAGGCGTTCGTGACTGATGGTGGAATACTCAGCATCTACGAAGCCATTATTTATACAGCCATCACCATCCTAAGAATTCCTCTTTCTTCGATCAATACGATAACGTATACCGAGTGGCCGAGTTAGAAGCTGGAATCGCCGTTGATTTTAAAGAACTGACAGCAGATTTACTGGCTAAGGCAATAAACAACGTTATAAATGACCCCAAGTAAGTGGCCACTGGTCTGTAGGTACATAGTATAATGGTGGATCCAGGAGCCACACGAGATCGATATCTTCTCCCGTTCACTTTAAGATAACTCTCAAGTTTGAGCCTGGGATTTTTAAAACAAAAATCATTCGCCTCCTTTTAATTTGCAAGTCCTGGATCTGCCACCAGCACCACATATAGCAGCGAATGGTTTTCGATGAAAATAATTTTGCACCTAACTCAGGCGATATATACATATATGCCTATGGTGCAGAATGCACCAGCAATATACGTAGAATAAATTAACTCGTCCGCGGATATTCCCTATTTCGATCACATACAGTGATGTGTTGGTTACAGTTGAACATACCTAAAGCAACTCCTAGCATTATAGGCAAAGAAAAGCTTATATCCCTGCCCACCCTCTCTCTTCTTGCAGGAAAGCAAATGGTAATAAATTTGCATAACCAACGCCGTGATTGATTTGTTACATTCGTGCACTTTCTGGTATACGTGCGTGCATTTCGTGCTCTGTGGACGAACATTTCTCGCCGTACCTCAAAAGTGCATTCGTGTATATTGAATATGAAGTGTGAACGGAAGATAACTTTCAAAAAAAGTGAACGTGCACGCATTTAGTACATGACATTCCGGGCCATAATAACTTAGGTACCATTAGTAAAGCCACCTATGAAGATGAGTACTCGCATACGCCATTCTGGAGCCCATCGTGCCCGTCGCGATGCCGAATTGACTACGCGGTACGCTCCGCATAGTTGGATTCGGCATCCCCGGGCATAATGAAATGAAATGAAAAACTTTATTTGCGTCTTTTTTCTTGCACTCACTGAGCGGAGCTCGTTTTGAGGCTGTATAATAATATTTTTGAATTTTTTATGTAACTACGCGGAAAAAAAATTATATATATATAAAATGATAGAAAAAAAAACAAAACAAAAACAAAACAAAAAACTACTACATAGAACAATTTGGAAAATGAAAATCGGGAAAATCAAAAAATACAAAAACAAAATAAAAAGGAATAAAAAAAACAAAAGAAAAGTAGAAAAGGAAACTAGAAAAAAAGAGGGGGGAAACAGAGAAACAACAAAAAATAAATAAATAAAAACCAAGCCATCAAAAAAAGAAACTACCGATCCCCGCCCCCATCCGCCGTTTACAAATTAATGAATTGGGAAACGAAAAGGAATTTTGTTATATTTATCCTCAACCAGAAAATTTATTGTTTATTTATTTATTTTTTAATGGTATTTATTTATTAGTTGTTGTTTATTTATTTATTTAGTGCGTGTTTATGCTATAGTAGGCTATTTATAAGTTTTTTTATTTTATTAGTATTTTTTGCTGGGGTACACATGATTTCTGCTTTATGGGATGGACTAAGGTTATTGAAAAATGAGATGCCCTGATACATATAGTTTTGTTGTCCCCTTGTTGTACTTTTTTTTGGCACCCTAATGTTACAAAGGTTATGCCTAGTTGTTATACTATGATTTTTCTGAATGCGTAATAAATTATTAGTTTTCATGTATGTTAAAGTGTTTTTGATATGCAATTTTCGTATGTTTAATAAGGTTGTTATTTTATAGATCTGAATCGTAGACGTCCTTGGGTGGAAATTAAATATGATTTTTATGATCTTATTTTGCACTATTTGTAAGGGCTTTATTGTTGTTGGATAAGCACTACCCCATGCTATTATGCCATAGTTTAATATGGATTGTACTAGCGCACAGTAGACATCATATTTTATTTTAGTGTTGGTTATGTTTCTGATGCTTAACATGAAATACGTGAGTTTTCTCAGTCTTGATGCCAGACAATTTATTTGGCTTTTCCATGTTAAATTTTTATCTATAATTATGCCCAGATATCGAACTTCATTTACCTTTTTTATTTGTGGGCAGCTGCAAGTCTGGTGGTAATTTACTTTACAAGATTGTATGTGTTGTACCAAATGTGAAGTGGGTTCATTTCGATTTGTAGGGGTGAATGCTATGAATTTTGTTTTTTCAGGGTGTAGGTACAAGGAGTTTAAGGTGAACCACTGTTTAATTTTGTTCATTTTGTAATTTGCCATTTCATACACTTGTTCCCAACTCTTTTCTTCTACTATGAGGGCTGTGTCATCCGCAAATGATATGAGGGAGCATTTTTGGTTTTGCTCTTTTATTAAGTCATTTATATAGATCAGAAATATGATCGGGGATAGAATTGTTCCTTGCGGGCATCCATCAGTGATTTCCATTTTATCACTTATGTTGTTGCCTAGTTGTACCATTTGTATTCTATTTTTTAGGTAGGACTCAAACCATATCTTTACTGTTTCAGTAATACCGCAACATTCTAATTTTTTGATAAATATTTCGTGCTGTATGGTATCAAACGCCTTTTGAATGTCCATGAATATAATTCCGCATTTCGTTCCACGATCAAAACTATTTGTAACTCGATCAGTTAAATATGCAATGGCATTCATGGTACTTTTTCTCGTTCTGAAACCGAATTGATTGTCGGCCAATATATTTGAATTTTCGAGGTAGTTGTATATTCTGTTTTTTACAATTTTTTCTAGTATCCTAGCTATGTTAGATATTAACGATATTGGTCTGTAGTTATAGGAGTTATCTTTATCTCCCGATTTGTAGATTGGGTGAATTACAGAAATTTTAAAATGTTGCGGAACTACACCTGTAGTAAGACTTTTATTAAATATTTTTGTTAGTACTCCGGAAATTTGGTTTATTATTTCTTTCAGTGTCTCCACTTGTATTTCATCTAGACCAGGGGCAGTTTTATTTTTCATATTGGATATTATTTCTGCTATTTCTTTTTTTGTTGTAGGAATGAACTGTGTCATTTTGACGTCCCTATCCCATTTTCCTATACATTTTCCCCCTTGTTCTACTTTTTTTATTTTACTTAGTACATTTTTCGCAGTGTTCGTGAAGGCGTAATTTAGTATGTTACTTACTTTCTTTTGTTCTGTGTGTAGGTGTCCGCTTTCATCTTTTATACAATTTATAATTGTGGTGTTTACTTTGTTTAGACTGCTTATTTCTTTTAGTACTTGCCATATTTGCTTAGTATTGGTTCTCGCCTTTTTAAATTTAGTACTGTAGTATCTTTCTTTACTTGCCTTTATAATGTTTGTTACCATATTGCGGTATTTCTTGTACTGGGCCCTTAGCGTTTCGTCGTTTGTGTATTTCTTTGTTTGCAAGTGTAACTTGTCCCTTTTTTTTATCGCTTGTATGATCCCAGCTGTTATCCATGGCTTAGAAATGTAGGGGATTTTATTTGGTTTATATAGCGTATTTTTTTCAATTTGAGTTTTCAGAATGTGCACGAATTTATTTATTGCCACATTTACATCATCTTCATTTTCGATTTCTTCCCAATTTTGTTTTGTTAAGTCCCTTCTTAAGTCCTCATACTGAATTTTTTTTATACATTTTTTGTTTTTCATGTTTCTCTTTCTCGTTTTTCACATCTAAGGTCACCAGTACAGGGTAGTGGTCTGTTATTGCTGTTTGTATTATAATAGTTTCTTGTACTCTTTTCAGGATTTTTGAGTTGATAAAGTGGTGATCAAGACAATGTTCGCCCCTGGTTGGGCTGTTTATGAGGGGAAATAGGTTCATTTCTGCCATTTGCATTAAGTACTTGTTTGTTGTTACGTCTAGCCCATCCTTTAGGTTTATATTTATATCGCCTGTCCACAATATAATGTTGCTTTGATTATCAATTTTAGGTTGTATTTTTGTCTGTAATTCATAAATGAAGTCATCGGGATTATCGTTTGGCGACCTATATGTATACTCCTATTAAGTTCATCACTTCGTTATTTCGTATTTTCGTGTTCAAAGCTGTCATACTATTTAGGTCTAGTTGTTCACTTTGACTTTGTAGTGTATTTTTTACGTATATTACAACTCCATCGTTTTGATTTTTCACCTCTGCCGTATAATAGACCTGGTAACCTGTGAGCTGATATAACTTACTCACTTCTTTGTCGCCTATCCAGCACTCCGTTAGGATTAATACATCTACTTTATTTTGTAGGCATGTTAACATCACTTGTAAAGAGTCAAAATTTTTATTGATGCTTCTAATATTGAACGTCAAAATTTTTAGGGCTTCAGATTTCATGCTATCGTTCAGCTTTATACTACCTATTTCATACATTTTGTTTTTTCTGGTGAGATTATTTAGTTGGTTGTTTATTTCTTCTAACGTGTTCGGGCTCCAAAATGGCGTATGCGAGTACCTGCGTCTATAGGGCTCTACCATTAATTGGTGAAAAATTGATGATGTAGATTATGCCTACACATATGACATTCACTTTTGAAATTAGGTAACCTACATGGCAGTGGGTTTTTTGATTTTATGTTCATAATATCGCCAAGGTTTTTAAGTAATTTATAGTATTATTCTGTTGTCGATTGCGCAGGTATCGAGAGAACATGCGACAGTTGTCTAGAGCGTTTCGAGACAGACCTATGTCGCCTTTGGATACAGCTAAGTATTGGATCGATTATGTGTTGAGGCATAATGGAACATCTCACTTGAGATCGGCTGCTGCTGATATGCCACTGTACCAATATTTACTTCTGGATACTATCGTTAGTCTCGTGTTTCTATTCGTGGTCATCATTTACCTTACGCGGTGGCTGATTCGCTGGGCTGGCAGTAGAGTTGAAAAACATGAAAGAAAGATTAAATAGTTAGGTACTTATCTGACGCATCTAAATTGTAATAAAGAGTATTTTGAAATAGTTCGTTTCCCAAAACTGAATAAACAGATAAATTAATATTTTTGAATTTGACTCGACCAGGAAAAACTATTCCAGTTATTTCAGAGATCTGATTTAAAAAAATACTCCTAAAACATTTATACAGTACAACTGATACATCTCAGGTATCACCGGTTTATTAAAGGTAAGCCACTTGAATGAAATAAACAAATAATTTTCCCCCGATACTTAAGCTTATTATTATGATTCTTATCACTGTTCAGATCCTGCTAATAGGGCTTTTGGATTTTTACTGACGAAATGATATCCTTTACTCATGGTTAACCAAGTAAATGGCACGTAAATAACGTATTTCTACGAGTTCCAGATTTATTGAATCCATTTTGAAGATTCTTGTAGACGCATTCCCGAACCACTAGAGAATCTGCAAAGGGTCAACACATATAGGTACAAATTTGGATTATTAACTTCCAGTATATCGATTACAGGTTTTCCTGAGCAGTCGAGTTAATTTTTCAGGTCATTTTAGCTGTAACTGTTACCCAGAAAACTCCACAGAGAATTATCACCCAAAAATATTGAAAGTCATATCCCGTTGAAGATTTTCCCACTAAAAACATGAAAATCTAGTTGCGCTGCGTACACGTATTAGAGTGGAAATGCCACTACGACCTTTTGTCTTTTCAAAGAAAACGCATGCGCATGGAATGCGAATGTCAGTGGCGCTACGCCGACGACGTATCTTTACTACCACTCTTGCATCTAACCCCGTTTTATATACAGAGCTCATCAATGTAGTAGTGGAAGTGGTTTTCCGAATGCGTTCCACTTGGATACGCACATCAAAATCTTCAACGGGATGTGTGGTTATCAGTGACATCAAAAGAGCGTTTTTCAAGTCACTTAGTTCATTTTTGAGCTAGTGATTGCCATAAGTGCAAATAGCTGACCTGAAGTGGAAATGGGGGCTGACAAATATCAACATAATGTTGAAAAGTCTTTTGCTCTTATAGTTTTCAGTTTTTAGGGGGAGGAGGAGTTTAGTAAATTTTAGTGGGGCTAAGCCCCAATCCCCCTTACCCTGTTTACGCCTCCGGCGATTACTTTTATCTTGACAATCATGGCAGGCATGCATGGTCTTTATGCGGTCTGCAAGCAATAAATTATTCAAATACACGATTATAGATCGTTTTTGTCAAGAAAATGAAGCAAATAAATTTTTAAACATAACAGCAATTAAGGCATTTCGTTTTACCTACGCAAATCCGTTTCAGAATTGGTTCTATTCGGTAAAGTGTGACGATAGAGGTACATGGACTGGCTCTTCTTTCTTCTGGGTGACGTTTCCTGTGAAATATCCATAAGCTAAGAACTTTGTTTAATACATACAACATTTTCACGTAATTACTACATGAATTTTGTAACATACTTGAGCTTATTATCTACAAAAAATAACTTCAAATATTTTTCGTTTATATTACACACTTGAACGTAAAATCGAAGTCTTATCACTTGCTTGTTAAATTTATTGAGTGTGGTAGAGTGGCACCACTAAAGCCTGCTAATATTTCAATCAATCTTCTATTTAGCGAGATAAATGCGGTTGAATATAATTTCATTTTATGTTTTTCAGTAGTTATAAACCACAAACTATAACAATTGTTCAATTTTTCCGTTACTGGCAAGATAAGATGGATTCTGATCGATAAATGTGATGTACGTGCACTCACTAGCTCTTCCTTCTTCTGGGCGCCGCGTTCCTGGGAAATCTCCGTGAATTAAGAAATGAAATTAACTTTAATCGAGGGAACCTCAAACAATCTTAATGTACAAACTTAAAAACTGAAGCGAAAGCAGTACCGACTTTTCGACCTTTGGCCGAAAAGCACTCGGATTATTCGGCCGAAATGTTTAAGACCATTCACGTTTAAAAAAATACTGCTTTCGCTTCGCTCGTTCCTCGCAGTACTTCGGATTATTCGGCCGAAATGTTTAAGGCCATTCACATTAAAAAAATAAAAAAGAAAACTCGACTTCTCGACCTTCGGCCGAAAAGCACTCGGATTATTCGGCCGAAATGTTTAAGGCCATTGACGTTTAAAGAAAAAAAACGCAACTCTCGACAGGGAATAGTATTATAAAAATTGAAAACTACCCGGCTATCAAAATTAGAGTTCGTATAAATCTGAAATCGCAACGTTTATAACCCTGGTAGGTATACTTGGTTCCATCATTCCGACCGTGGTTGTTAACATTTCCATTTGCTTCTTTGTTAGGGCTCACGTTTGGACTCCATAGGTGAAGACTGGTGGAGTGTATCTTTCCAATATTTTCATATTTGTTTCAATCTTCAGTTTACCTTTAAATATATGTTTTTTTAAGCCCAGAAGCATGCCCATGCTTTTTTTTAAATTCTTTCATTTATCTCTCTGTTTGTTCTGTTTTAAAATGATTGTATTTGTCCCAATAATCTAATTTGGAGGTTCTTTCTATTTTAGTTCCTTTTATTGTGAGTTTACATTTCCCTTCCATGAAGGATAATTGTTATGTTTTACTTCTGTTCATTTCTAAGCCAGCTGCTGTACTCAATTTTTCCCCGTTTCCGCTGTTTTCCGCCGTTCTCCCGCACATGATTCCGGTGATTCTTGATACTTCATCTCCATCTTTAAGATAGTCTGCCCCTACTCCTTTTTCCTGGGCACGGGAGTCTGTTCTTTTACAATTTTATTCCATCTTTCTTTACCTAACCTTGCTAAGTGACCTGTGTGTACTTCCATTTCAATTTTTTGATTGTAAATTGTTTCGTCCTCCATCCCCGTTAATGGTCTTATCTGTTGAGTTGAAACTTCATGCCTCAGTTTTAAATTAAGTTTCTTTCTATTCTTCTTTCTGTACTTCTCAGTCTGTTGACGTGGATTTGGGTTGTTGCCCAGGATTAGGCTTTATGTGGTAAGGCTGGTATTGGGCAATAAGTTTGCAGGTCTTTAATTTTGTTTCTGTTTAAAATTTCCCCTTGTAAATTTATTTCGGCGACCCAATAGTTTTCCCGGCTGCTCTTACCCTCCAAGTTAGTTCCTCATCTAGTCTGTTTTCTGGTGCTCGTAGTTGACCAAGGTACATGAATACTTTAGTTTGTTCAATTTCCTGTCCAACAGAGCCCGGAGTCTACTCTATCAACGGTTGTCTCCCATTTCAGACTGAAGCCGACCCAGTCCATCTTCACTGCCGAACTCACAGAAATCCTCCTCTGCCTAATATCATTCCTGAACACTTCCCCTCTACCTACTACCAGTCTCCTATTTACTGACTTCCTTGACTCGCTACTATTTACCTCTACACCCTCAACTCCATCATTAAGCGTATCCATCTCCTATACCACTCCTTCTCCTAAAATAGTGGCCTCCTCTCCCTCGTCTGACCTGTTGGACAAATTGAGATTCAAGGTAACGAACTGGTGCATGTCGCAACCAAAAACCCTACCCTGGCCTGCCGGTCCTCCCCAGTCGCCCTTGCTTCCGGTGTAAAATACCTCCTCCGAAACACGATTCTCGCTCTGTGGCAGGAAAAATGGTCCATGTCCCATTCCAAACCTCTTCCCGTTAAATCATTGGCTCTATCTCCACTCCCTGATACATCGTCCGCGCGCAGGATTAAATCTATTCCGACTCACCTAGGCATAGTTCACATCAAACTAACCTACTGCTT
Organism: Acanthococcus lagerstroemiae; assembly: GCA_031841125.1. Classification (NCBI taxonomy): domain Eukaryota; kingdom Metazoa; phylum Arthropoda; class Insecta; order Hemiptera; family Eriococcidae; genus Acanthococcus; species Acanthococcus lagerstroemiae. Next base: position 31,260,568 of record CM063108.1, on the reverse strand, counting down.
CCTTCTGTCGGGCATGGAGTCCCCCACTTGCTCCCTCTGTGATTCCAAAGACCCCTCACATTCTCCCATCGTGCCTGGCTTCCAACTCACTCCGCAAACACATCAAGCTCCCTGCTTCACTGCCCACCCTCTTAGACCCCGATCCAGTCACACTCAGTCGCTGCTTAGTTTCTTCACCCTTTTTGATATCCTTCCCCTCTTGTAGCCCTACTTTTTTCTATAAATTCATCAGCCATTTTTTTAACTCATTGCAGTACCGCGTCCTTTTTCAAACTTACAGCAACTTATTGTTTCCTTATTAATGTTGACTTATTTCCACTCTCAACTAAGACTTCCAAATACGTGCTCTAAAGCACAGTTGAACAAATTTGGGGTTAGCTGGTCGCCCTGTCTGACTTGTTACGGTGGATTAACTTGTTCCGTTGTTGACAAGGGTATCGAGAAAATTCTGGAAATTGAATGGAAGAACAACATGCTGTGTTTCGGGGCGCATTAAAAAGTAGCAGTATCAAAATTGGAAAAACAGTACCTAAGATTTGTATTTACGTTCGTTTCCCGGAAAATATGTTTAATAGTCAAGATTAACGATATCTCTCTGTCCCTTTCTCTCTCTGAAAAGCATTGCCTGATTGGCTGTTGAAGTTTTGATACAGTTTTTAGTACAATTTCACATACAAATAGGCAGTTCAATAGGAACCTACTTCTCCAATGTGAGCAACTTCTCCCTACTATACAGTGGCGTAGCCAAGGGGGAGGGGTCTAAGGGTTCTGAACCCCCTTAGGGACTTCGTCGAATAGTATCTCTCTATCTCTCTATTATTAAAAACCAATACTCCTCCCCCCCTCCCGAAAAAAAAACTCCAATAAGGAGCCTGATATCTAAATCCCGGCCTTCGTCCCTACCACCTCCTCCCTCTCCTCCGTGGCTGAGGAGGAGTAGCCTACCCCTAGGAGGGGGTTCCTGGTATATGATCAAGGTCCTGGAGGGGGAAGAGGATCATGGTGTGGGAGAGAGCTGTGGAGGGAAATGGAGACCAGGAGATAGTGGTGGGTGTGAGGCCACCCTCTCCTACCAACCATTTCCTCCACCATGAGTACCCCTCACCCACCACTACCACCTGGGCTTTATCTCCCTTCACAGTCCCTGTCCTCGAGCTCTCACAACCATGACCCCTCCCCCCGAGAGCCCTTCCCCCTCAAGACCCCACCCGGCCACCAGCCCCTCCCGCACCACGGCCATTTCTCTCCCTGGCACCCTCTCTCACCAAGGACTTTCTCCTCTACCAGGTCCTCTTACTCATCTTAACCCCCGCCCCGCCCAGGAGCTCCATCTCCGTCCACAGCCTACGCCCTCACAGGGCCCTCCTTCCCCTTCAGGAGCTCCCTCCACAACCATGAACCCCTCCTGAGGGTGGCTACCCCTGGATAATTGAGCAATTAAGGGGCAGGGGAAGGCTGTAGAGAGGGACTAAGGCCGCCATTGGTGAGGGAGTAGAAACTACGGATTGCCTACCCTACCCCAGTTATTGCTCATTTCTCCAAAGATAGCCTACCCCTAGGAGATGGTTCATGATGGAGGGAGCTCCAGAATGGGGAGGAGATCCATGGGAGACATGGCCTCAGGAGGGGGATAAAAGCCCTGGGGAGGATAATGGTGAGTAAGAGGTCCAGGTGGAGGAGGAAGTCCTGAGTGAAAGAGGGTCTGGAAAAGGAAATGAAAGGCGTGGTGCGGGAGGGGCTGGTGGTGGGGGTCTGAAGGGGAAGGGTGGTCATGATGGTGGGCACTCCTGAGTACGTGAACAAAAATGAAGGCCATAGTGGTGTGAGGTGGTTGAGGAGACGTGGTCCTAATGGGGGAGGGCACTCAGGTTGGAAGAGGGTGATCTGGGAGAGTCTAGGTGGTGGACTGGGTGATGATTGGAGGGATGAACGGAAGGTGCCACGTGGGGGAGAAGCTGTGGATGGAGAAAGTCATGGAGAGAGTGAGAGGGTAATGTGAAGAGATTAAGGCCCAGGTGGTGGCGGTTGGTTGTGGTGGTTGATAATTGTAGAGGTGAAGAGGAAGTCCAACGGAGAGGGCCTAACCGGATGTGCAGAAGGAAAGGGTTTGCAGGGGAGAGATACTGCGGATAAGAAAGACCATGGGGTGGGCATTGAAGCCTCTGGTAGGAGATTATGGCCGTTGTGGGGGAGGAGTTTGTGGCTGAGGAGAGCTGCGACTGTTGAAGTGTGACCGTGGAAGCGGAGAGCGACCGTGATGAATGAGGGAGCCGTGGTGGAAAAGGAGGCTCGTGATGAAGAAAGGATGGAAGGGGGAATTCATGGTGGAAGATTGAGGACCGCTGATAAAGGGGGAGCAAAAGAAGCGCAAAGCAAACCTCAACTCAGGAACAAAAGTTTTAGACCAGACAGTGAGGACTGTGATGGTCGGACGAGGCACGAAGCGCCGAGCAAGGCCGGCACGAGCGAACCAGTGACGACGGGGGGTCGGGTCGCGAAGCCCCTAGTTTTTATAATTTTCGCACCTCCTCTAACACCTTCTCCTCTTTGGTCAAGAACAGCCCCCCCCCCGATCTACGCTATTGCTACTATACGTTCTAATTGACACACCGTAAATAAAAATGTCAGATTTGTGATTAAAATGCAAAATTTTATCTTCAAAACTCTAACAAGCGAATTCAAATGAAACTTCAAAATTTTTGAAACTAAACGAATTTGAAAGTCCTGCACGCATCTGGCGTTAAAAATTATTGCTAAACAGTCTCATTTCTCTTCTTTCTTTTTTTTTTTCAGTTAATTTTCCCGCTTGCGTAACCGTATAATAAGTATTATGTATAACTCAAATTTTTTTTTCTGTCTTTCTTTTGGTTATTGTAACAGGTCAAGTCCAAAAAATCGATTTTCACTTTTTTAAATAAAATAACACTGCTCGCCAGGACTTATCACCTGGTGTATTTGAAATGGTGCAAAGTCAAAAAATTAGTTCAGAGAATGATGTTGAAATTTTCATATTTTCTTCAAGACGGTTCATTTAATATATTCATCGATTTATCTGACTTCACGAGACTAGTTTCAAACATATAATTAAGTCTATCTACTAATAAGTTTCGATTTCGGCCTGTACATATTATAGGTAGTACCACCTACTTATGTGGAACTTATGAGCTTTCAGTGGATTCCGAAAATCTACTTTATCTAATGGCATTTGCTTCAGTAGCTAACGCACGTTTCACCGACAAAGCACGGAATAACTGTAATAATATGAATTAGTTGTGCTGTTTTTGTTTTTAATTTAAATTGATAAAGAGTGTACGCTACTATTATTAAACTTCGTAGAAATGTAAACATTGAACCATTTGTTTCTGTAAATAATCAAAAGATACCAGTAGTTGAACAACTGTGTTTTATTAGAAGTCAGTAATTTGTTTGAAAGCTGCTCAATAATTTTCCACTTCACATCATGCACCTCCATTTATGGACAACCTTACTGGACATTTTTGTGTTGCTACCGTTCCTGGATTCGGCTCGGATACTTGGCATATTTCCAGTTCACAGCAAAAGCCACCATTCAGTAAACCAACCAATTGTCAAAGGTCTAGCTGCTCGTGGACATGAGGTAACAATCATCAGCCATTTTAAATCGGAAACATTGCAACCCAATTACACTGAAATAGTTTTGGGAGACATTTGGATGCCATTTATCGATAGCATACCAATGGAAGCAATCTCCAACTTAAATGGCGTAATAAGCTTGGTAGCGATGGGCAAAGAGGATGAGAAAGCTGCATGCGAATCCATTTTGCAACTAAATTACATAAAACAGTTACTACGCTCTCCGGAAAAGTCGATCGACCTTATCATAGCCGAAATGTATTACACTCAGTGCTTCAATCTAATTGCTGAGAAACTCGATGTTCGATTAATTGCAATCTTACCAATAACAACGTGCACCGGACTAGACATTCCTATTGGCAATCCCTCAAATCCAGCCAGCGTGCCCATGGTTGGATCTTCCTTTACAACAAAAATGGGGTTCTTCGAGCGTTTAGAAAATTCATTTTATTACACAATTTATTATATCAGCTACTATACATTTTTCCAAGATTATATAGACCATGTGGCTCGAATCTATTTTGATATGAAATTACCATCGGAGGACGTTCTGCGTCAGAGGGTCGCGTTGACTTTTTACAATAATCATTTCAGTTTCATCGCCAGACCTATGATTCCGAATGCCGTTGATATAGGAGGAATTCACATACAGGAGGCAAAGACATTACCCAAAGTAAGCGGTGATTGCTCTATTTATAAATTTAAATCTAGATCAAGGAATTTAGATACGTCACCTAGAACTGAAAAGGGTGTAGAAGTTAGATGAAGAACTTCTTAAGCGGAGTGAGAAATCTTTAAATTTGAATATATCAGGAAATTAATGCACGTCACCAATAACGGAGAGAGGAATAGAGTTTCTACGAATTTACATAGGTACTTGTTCTACAGCGCATTCAAGAATTCGTCGACGGTGCTGAACACGGAGTCATCTTCTTCTCATTCGGTACTACGATCAGAGCCAGCAGTATCCCAACTGAAAAGATGAATATTATCAAACGGGTATTTGCTAAAATACCTCAGAGGGTTTTATGGAGAATGGATGATCCAAAAAGAACAACTTTCTCGGCCAATGTCATGGTCGAAAAGTGGTTCCCACAACGTGATATACTAGGTAAGACGTGAGGGAGCATGTAAATATATTTGAGAGTCTGATTTTACACACTACAGGTAATAATAAAATAAAACATAGTATACCTATGGTGGTCCTCATTTTGTCGACTTTCTAGTTTTTTGCTTTCTCCCCCCCCCCTTGGTTCTCCACCCAGGACACGGAGGAGTACGACCCCACACCAATCTTCGTAGTTAGCGTTTGGGACCAGTTCCAGTAGCACGCTTCCTCGGAACTCACAATGCGCGTATAAAAATCTATTAACAACATTTTGCAATAGCCGAAGGATACAGTAGCCACGGAAAGGTTTTCGTTACTCTTATGCTGGGTTGCTACACTGTTCATCTGCGAGTAGTAGATCGCATACTAGAACAGCACCAAAACGTTTTATCATCGAACTGAAATTTTCAAATGTCCGCAAGCAAAATGTAAAAATGGCTAAGTCTTCTTGGTCTTTTTGCTTGTATGAAAAATCTTTTATATGATTGAGTCGGTTTTCTCAACGTCAATGGGAAGGTTTTGCACCAAGTTGACTCTTCCAACCTCCTCTCCTCCCCCTCCCACCATAGGAATTGATCCACCCCTGTCTCCACCCCCTTTTATACTGAAGCTCCATTTGATAATATTATAATATAATGCAGCCTGAACTGAGGGCGCAGTGGCCGATACTCCGTTCGCCCATCTCTGGGCATAAGCCTCCACCACCCACCTCCACTCCTTTCGATTTTGCGACCTACTCTCCCAATTTGGCCCTATCTCCCTCAGAATTTCGTCTATCCGTCGGGCGGTAGGTCGTTCTATCTTTCGTTTACGATTGTATGGTAGCCATACGGTTGACCTGAGGTTCTATTTCTCTTTGTTATCTCTCGCCATATGGCCTCCGTATTTAATTTTCAATTTCTTAATTTTATATCCAATATTAACTGTTCCTGTTTGTTTATGAATGTCTCGAATTTTAATTTTGCCTGTTAGTTTGTAACCAAGAATACTTCGCAGTGGATAATATTAACCTGTGCATAATTATTCCCTCCCATTCTCATAAAGAAAATATACATGGTTTTGATATTTTCATTAAACATTCAATCAATCAAAGCCTTTATTGCTCAAAACAAAACTTAATTGATATTACTAGTTATATACAGCTCATATTTTGGGCAAAGGCCTCTCTCAATCTAAGCCACTCCAGTCTGCCCCTGGCTACTCTTTCATAATGTTCATTTTGCAAGAATTTCGAAATTTCGTCCCTCCATCTCGCCTTCTGTCCACCCTTTTTCCTCCCTTCCTTCAAAAACCAATTCGAAATTTTGTAGCTCCATCGGTTATCCTGAAGTCTTGCGATGTGTCCAGCCCAGTCCCATTTTTTTCTTTTTGCCACTTGGTTCATGTTTAAATTTCCTCTCATTCTTGATTTTAAGATTTGTACATGTATTCTGACCCTATCCGATTTTCTTATTCCCAGAATTGATCTTTCCATTGAGTTTTGTGTAGTGTCGATTAGGTTACTTTCTTTTCTTGTTAGAGCCCAAGTTTGCGAGCCATAAGTTAGGACTGGAACCTCACAGCTGTTAAATATTCTGTTTTTTTGTTCGACCTTAAAAGGACCCCTCCATATATTTTTTAACGACCAGAACTTTTTCCACGCCAAGGCGACTCTCCTATCGATCTCTTTAACCGTGCGTTTTTCAAAAGATATCATTTGGCCTAAATATACTGTTTCTAACACCCTTTCTATTTCTTTTCCTTCGATTTCGATTTTTAGATTTTGATTTGTAGACACTATTTTTGTTTTTTCCATATTTATTTGTAATCCTGCTGTCTTGCCTATTTCGTTCAGTTCATTGATCATTCCCGAAAGTTCTTCCAAGCTTTTTGCTATTATTATCACGTCATCCGCAAATCTTAGGTTATTTAGGTATTCCCCGTCAATTTTAATCCCCTTATTTTCCCATTTTAAGTTTCTGAATGTCTCTTCCAACGCACAGTTAAAGATTATCGGTGAGAGTGGGTCCCCCTGTTCTACCCCTTTTTTTATATCAAAATATTCCCCCTCTATATCCGTTTTTATTCTGGCCTTTAGGTTAGTATATATGCTTTCTATAATTTTAACATAAACCTCTGGGATCCTTTGGTTATTTAATGCATTTAGCATAAAGCTGTGGGTCAGGGTGTCGAAAGCTTTTGAGTAGTCGACAAAGGCGAGATGGAGGTCTATTTGGTATTCAGAACATTTCTCTATCAGTTGGTTTATCGAAAACAGGTGATCGGTAGTTGAGAAGTTTTTCCTGAATCCGGCCTGTTCCCTTGGTTGTTGGTCCTGTAAAATTCGATTCATTCTAAGTGTGAGAAGTTTGGTGAAGATTTTCGATATTATCGATCCTAGGTTGATAGGTCTGTAGTTAGTCAATCTGTGCCTGTCGCCTTTTTTATGTAAAAGAATTATATCCGACTTGCCCCATTCCGTAGGTATTTTTTGTTCTTTTAGAATTATATTGAAGAGTGCCGTCAACCGGTTTGCTAAAGACCCCCCACCATATTTTATTTGTTCATTAGATAATCCACCACTTCCCAAAGCTTTGTTGTTTTTAAGATTCTTGATTACATGTTCAATTTCTTCTAATAAGAAGACTATGTTATCGTCGACTTCCAAAGCTTCTGTGGACGCAGTCGGTTGTTCTGATTCCTGGTTTTCATAAAGCTTCTCATAGTAGTTTGTAGCCATTTCGTTCATTTTTAGCCTTGAATAGATTTTTTGATTTTTGTCGTCTATTAGGTAGGCGGTTAAATGTGAACCAATTGACGAACACCTCCTAATTTTCTTTGTACTATTTGTCGAGTCGAGTATCCCTTTAATAATTTTATTGTTTTTTTCAGTATTATATTGTCTAATTTTTGTCCTGACTAATTTGCAGATCAGATTCAACTCTATTCTTTCTCTTTCTTTTTTGTTCTTTTTAAATTTTAGTTTTTCTCGATTTTTTATTAAATTTGTAATTTCTATGGGCAGACCGGACTCAGGAAGCTTCCCGACCATTTTGTTTGATGTAGTCAATTTTGTCGCTTTTTGTATGCTTGCCTTGAGGTAATCATTTAGTTCATTAACATCTATAATTTCTTTTTGGTTGTTATCTGATAGCAGTTTTTCTAGATTTGTGTTATATATGTTTTTATTTTCTGTATCTATCTTGATTTTTGCATGTGATTTGTTACCTGTGTATCGCCAGTTGTCTACTGTTATCGTACTTACAATTAAGCTGTGGTCTGTATAAAATTTAAAATTTCGCCTTGGGACCAACATGTAGTCGATTTGATTCTTGTATTTCAAGTTAGGCGAAATCCAGGTCCAGCGTCTCCCTCTTCTTTTTTTAAGCCATGAGTTTACAATTTTTAGTGAAGCACTTTGGCAGAAACGTAATAACTTCCATCCGTTGGAATTTCTATCTCCGTAATTGTAAGGTCCTAATATGTTTTCTTCTTCTGGTAATCTATTTCCTATCTGACTATTAAAGTCCCCCATTATCAGAAGCTGGTGCAGTTTGTTTGTTTTTAGATTCTGAATACAATTTTGTAGTTTTTCGTAGAAGTTATCTATTTTCGTTTCTTCTGCATTTGCTGTCGGCGCGTAGATTTGGATTATAGTTAAAGTTTTATTTGTCGCAATCTTTATTTTTATTAGGACTATCCTATCACTCACACCTCTAAAGTCTATAAAATTATTGACCCATTTTTTATTGATTATAAAACCCACACCTCTCTGTCCTGGTACATTTCCGACGTGGCAAAATAATCACAATTTTTTAGCTTTATAATTCTGTTTCCCATTCTTCTTATTTCCGCTAACCCGAATATGTCTATGTTACTTTCTTTCAATGCCTCCTCTAACTCCATTAGTTTATCATCGTCTTTCAACGTACGTACATTCAAAAAGGCGATACACAGATTTACCAAGACTATTTTTTGAGTGGCTATGAGGATATGGTCTTAATTGCCCTAGGTGACTAGCCTGGACTGGGCAATCGACATTAAACATTATTTATCACGGTAAAAATACGCGGTTGCTTCAGAATTAACGATTTTTTATAATACCTTCCCAGGGTAGTCTCAAAAAGGGGCTAAGAAAATTGGTAACTAGTTCTTTTGACACGGCACTCTATTTATGGATTTTTAAGGCCACTGAATTAGATTTTGATATTGTTTTGGGGGTTCGACTTATCGACATGGCACTTAAGTGGGCTGGGGCCAAAGTTTGTCTATTTTTGAATGCGTGATACTTGCGTTGTCGGATTTTAAGATCACTGAATTCGATTTTAACATTGTTTTGTTCATATAGGCGCAACCAGGAATTGACTTTGAGAGATGCTGAGCCAGTGAAAAGAGGGTGGTAAATTTTATACAAAAAAGTAAAATACTTGGGTCGTAATTTTCAGCTTACAAATTTTTTTTTAAATGCTCAGTTTTTTTTTTTTGGAGGAGGAGGCTATAGCCTCACAGCTCCTCCCCTGGTTGCGCCTATGGTTCTGTTGATCCCATTCCCCCGGGCTGACACTTCAGATAAATGCTGCTCGCAGACTTTCGAGATACTTGATTTATAGATTTCTGAAGTTACCGAATCCGATGATGAAGGCGATTTCTAAATCTAACCGCATATGGGGGGGCTTCTGGTGGGAAGGGGTAGGAAGAAGATTCTCGTGATTCTTATCGCAAGTTGGCAAAATAAGTAACCTCCTAGTTTCTATATCTACTCAAATATGTAAACGTCAGTTACTAACATCTTCATATCAAATTAGTTCTACGCAATTACACCATTTTTTCATTTTCGTCTTCGGACGCAATTCGACCATTTATTCGCTTTTCCATCGGACGCAACTGAACCATCTATCCCTCTTTCTGTCGGACGCAAATGTGCTAAAATGGCGTGTTTGGGACGCAAGTGGACAATTGCGCTTCAGCTAGGTACAAAATAAAATAAAAGATACCCTGAACAAGATACTTGTGCAATAAAGATAGAAAATATCACGTGAATTTTACAATTTGCTGCCTGGCATTCATTATATATTTCCTCTTTAACACAGAACATAAGAATGTACGCGCTTTCATAAGTCACTGCGGTCTACTTGGCACGCTGGAAGCAATATATACAGGAACTCCAGTGATTGCAGTGCCCTTTCTTTTCGATCAACATCAAGATGCAAACGTACTTGTAGAAAAAGGAGTTGCCGTGCATGTTGATTATGATACATTAACTGAGGATAAGTTTTTGTCAGCTATAAATGAAATCATCAATAACAGCAAGTAAGTGACATATATAAGTGCAAACAGTACTACTGCATACAAACAACTCAGTTTCGTTTAACTGCATGCGCAACTTATGTATTATGGAAGTCAGCTACGGTCTCCCACAAAATGTTCTTAATTCATAGCAGTAGACACAGTACACACAGTTTGCATAGTTTAGCCTAGTAAGAATTACAACGTTCAGTTAAACTCTGTGAGCCTCTACCCAATTATAAATCTGTCTACCACTGAAGTATTTGGAATTCATTGCACGGATCAGAAAATTATCTGAGTGCATGCCCTCTCGATTGCCTCTATGAGATTCTTGAACGCCTTCGCAGCTGTATTTACTAAATTGGTACCTAGGTACTTATACCGTTATTGATGTAGGTATCTCGAAAACATCGAAAAGTTATCGAAGATTTTCAAAGACCGACCGATTTCTCCATTGGATACAGCAATCTATTGGACGGAATACGTTCTGAAACATGATGAAGCTCTTCATCTGCGCCCACAATCAGCAGATATGACATTATACCAGTTTCTGTTGCTCGATGTGGTCGTGTTCCTTTTGACGGTCATGGTTCTCATAATTTGGGTCTATGCAAGCATTTCTTTCAAAATACTGCGGCGTATCTTGAGCTACCGAGCAGAATAAGTAAGTTCAAGCAGGACTAATATGGAAGTTCAATCACACTGGTAGGTACCTTCTAACTACTTAGCTATAGCTACCTGCTAAGTGCCCGAACATGACTTACATCGTTGTTGATAAAAATCTACTATATAGCTGTGGTATTCGCCGCTATCGAGCACATGCCGCCATAAAAATGCATGTTCTTATTGGGTTTATGAATTAATGTACATCTATGTGAGATATAATGTAGCGATGGCTTAATAAAATTTGTAGAAGTACCTATTGCTGGTTTGAGTTAGTTGATCTAATTATATATTATACATGTATATGTATGTATAAAAAGAAAAGTGAGTTTTGGTGTATGCTCATTTCCCAGCGTAACCGCCCACTGCCAGCAACTGGCGATTGTGGTATTGTATAGATTGTACTATGGTCCCCTGGACATCCCCTAAAATACGAACAGATTTCAGGAAAAATTATCAATTAATAAATTGATACTAACTAATTTTCAAAAGAAAAAAATCATATGTAACGCTATCTATGAGAAGATTAAAATATTACGTCAAAGTGGTTGATGTGGCGTACACAACGCTATCTATGGAAAGATGAAAGTATTACATCAAAGTGGTGTCACAGCTGCCCATTACTGGTCACTGGCGATTGTGGTATCTTACAGCCCTTGAAATCCCTTAGAATATGGGCAGATTTCTGGGGGGGGGGAGATATTAATTAATATTTATAATAATGGATTTTTGAGAAACATTATACACAACGCTATCTATGGGAAGAATAAAGCTCGAAGTGAGGTCAATATTCCATTGAGGAGACGTATGACCCTACACGGACATTTACAAACGCGTCAGTGTTACCACTTGACCTGCTATAAAAAATAATTTAAAACATTTCTAGAAAATGTTTACTTCTAGGACACGTTGAAAAGTTAAGGAATGTATGCAAATGAGTCCAAAATTTCCAAACGCAAATGGGAGATCTATTTTGTCTTCAAAATTTTTTAAATTTTGATAGTATATTTCTGATTGATAAAAAAAAAAAAAAAAAGTACCATCAGTTATTTGGCCCATTTTTATGCGCATGGTAAATGAGAAAACCGAAATTTATAGTCGAGAACTTCGAGATTTTTGTAAATATAAAATGTTGAAGAAATTGGCTCAATTTGGACGGGGAGATTATAAGAATATTATCTGGTATGAGTGGTGAAGAGTTGTTAATTTTTACTCCTGCTTCTATCTTTCCACCCTTGTACAAATATGAAGTTTCTTAATCTGCGTGGTGGAATTCCCACTTAAAAATTTACACCATACATCTATGTACATAGCTCCCCTGCCATCCGGCTCAGTTCTTGTGCATTTCTACTTATCAAAATTACATCGTCAGCGAATCTGAGGTTATTAAGGTTGGTTCCGTTGATTTATATAGAGCTCGTCAATGTAGTAGTGGAAGTGATTTTTCGAATGCGTTCCACTTGAATACGCACATCAAAATCTTCAACGAGTAGTGATCAACCTATTCTAGGAATAGTATTACTTTAATAGGCTACTCTTAGTTTATCGAAGAGCGGCTGGCGCCATATTGCCACTACAGATCTAGTTATGATCATTGTAACGATAAAATTCTCATTCCTTCATTTTTTCGATATTTCTACTGTGGTGAGGGAATGATATACAGGTGAGGGAATGGTGTGGTGGGACGTAATGGCGATGCACGCATGCCAAAGTGGCCCCTATGACATCGCACTCCCGGCCCCGGAAATTTTCGAGCATCGCATCAGTGGCCGAGGGGAACAGGTGAGGGAATGAGATACATTTCGGGAGAATGATAAAGTCGATATTTTAACGCAATTTTTCTTGCAGTTAAAAAAAGAATTTGTTATATCAGAATTTGTTAGCGCCATTCAGAAGAGAGAAAACCCGCGTTCAAACGTCAAAAAGGACAGGAACAGGTAAGCGAATTCTCATGTTTAAATGTATGCAATTTATTCCAAAACTACCATCTTTAATATTAATGAAGATAAAATCATAGACAAATGAATAGAGACTTCTGTATGAGCTTTTACGCACATCTGTTTTGCCATGGAACAGCCCCTTCATTAACGAAATAATTGCCAGTTCATGACGGTATTTCTCAAATACAGTTGCGCCTCGTCTGGGTATTCTTTTATAATGGAAGCATGCTGGTCATTGCTGTATTACCATTTCTCCATGATCCATCAATGAGGTGCCCATTTTCATCCACATAGTCCAATACTCCATGAGGTGTGTAAATGTTCGGCGAGTGCTTCCGCCGATAATTGTGTAAATAAACAGTTGCTGTAACTACAAGCTGGGCTTTCTCTGGTTCCAACAATATTGCATTTCTCAAAACTCTGAAGACTGAAGTGAGGATGCCAAAAGCATTTTTAGTCAGTCGACGAGCTCTGCTCAATCGATGATTTAAAATTCTTTCGGGTGATCCCTTCTTGAAGTCCCCTCCATATGGTTTCATCGTATGTTCTCCAAGGGCGAAAGCGCTGTCAACAACGAAAAAATTCGGAATCTTTATTGTTCGACCAGGGAGCTCTGCTGCCTCTGGGAAGCTCAAAGTTCCATCGACCACCTTCTGATATAATATAGTATTATTGAAAATACCCCCATCAGAGATTCTACCCTGACATCCAACGTCCGTAAATAAAAAGTTGTAGTCAGCGTCAACTAAAGCAAGCAGTACAATACTGAAGAAACCCTTATAATTGAAGTACTGTGTGCCTGAATTTATTGATGCCTGCAATTTCACGTGTTTTCCATCTATTGCACTTATGCAATGTGGGAAGTTCCACCTCTCTTCATACATTTTGCGCACTATGTCCTACTCAGGAGTACTTTCAGGAAGCTGAAATTATATGTACCTACATATAAAATAAATGAGATGAAATTATACAATGTCTAAAAGAAATTCTTTAGTACAAATTTCTGTATTTTCAGGGAACAACACCGGCAAATGATGCAGATGAAGATGAATTTGATGTTGACGAACCAGAAGAATTGATTACAAGTAATACTGAGCCTTCATTAAGTGCAGAAATTGGTCAGCTTGGCGGGAATATAGAAAGTGATCAGCCTTCCGGAAGTGCCAGGACTGAAGAAAATGCTTCAAATTCTCTGACTGGAGGAGTCTTCTGCTGCACAAAATAATAATACGCGAGCCAGTCACGGACCAAATTATCCGAATTCTGTGTGTTTACAGCGGAGTGTGTTCCAAGAAAGTGAGAGTAGTGCGTCCACTTTTGTGACCCCACAGCCACCAAAACGAGTAAGGAAAGGCAATACTCCTTCTGCACACACAGAATTGCTGACAAATGCAGTGAGCATTCTTCAGAGCGCTGCTGGGAGACTGAAAACACCTGCGCCAAACGGGATCAGAAATGAAGTAGAGTCATTCTGTGACCATATCGCATCAAAAATGGAGAGATACTCTGCGACAACTAGAAACTCTGCGACAACTAGAATCCGAGTGGAGCACCAGATATATGAAATTCTGATGCTAGCTGATCTGGGATGCCTTGAAGCACCACAGCCACGTATTCCGCACCATGCGCCTCTGCGTGTTCCTCTAAATGAACGTAGTTCTCGACCTCACTGCTAAATTTCCTATTCTTCGCAGTTTTTTCCTGATATTCGCTCTCATTCACCAGTATTAAATCAATCACTCTCCAGCCCTTATGCTAATAATCCACTTTCTCCTATACAGCCTAACCCTGCAAGTCGCGCTAATTCCCCGATGTCCCAGGATTCCTCAGAATCTTCTTTGTCGTACTCCACTCCTCCTGAATACCCCTTCAGTAACCCTAATTAGGCATCCACTTCAAGTACTTCTTCAAATTCTTCATAAGTGATGAGGACTAACAATGCTGGCACTGCGCTTACCAACTCGTCAGACTTCGGGCTTCTTTTTGATCAATCACCGATCTCCAGTTGACTTTGAAGCTGGCCGGTCGAAATGTAACAATGTATGATGTCACCCACCACATGTCTTACATGTGCCGCGACGACTATCTGTGGAACCATGATTATAGCTAAAACAATTGAAGCACAGTTCAGCCCGTTTGACAATATCATGCCGCTCATTAGGTGTCTTGTCGCAGAAACTGTGGCAATCGATCAACAAGTGTGTACCCTTCAAGCATGCCACACATGGTGGAAGTTGCACCAAACGATATGATTTCTTAGGAGCAGTGGTACTCCCCTTGGTAGACATATTAGACTTGGTTGGTGGTGATGGGTTCTTGGGTGCGAGGGTGGTGGTAGTGGTGAGACCAGAGTGTAATCGGCTCATCAGGAAATCCTTTAACAAAATTTATAACCAGGGTACTTCATACGGTCGGTCCATGAGTCATCCCAATCTTCGAAGATTTTTAATGAAATTCTTCGGAGAACATTTTACCTGAAGATGGTTGATAGAATTCTTCAAAAATCGTCGGAGTTTTTCCCCGAATATTTTCTATGAAATCCTTCAAAAATTATCCGAAAATTCTACCGAAGATTTTCAAAGAAATTCTTTGGAAAACAAGATTCTTGAAGAGATTAAAATACATCCAAAACCGATTGAGATGTTGTTCGAGCCAAGAAAAATTAGATGCATTCCTACTTATGTGTATTGAAAAAAAAAAACAATTGAATACACTGTTGATAACGAAAAAATTATAGGTTTCGTTGCCAAGAAAAGCGATTTATTATCAAAAAAATTATTAGTTTAAGTTTTAAATGTTGTTACTTGTTAATGAAATTATTATTTCAAGTTTTGAATGTTTGCTGCCATTAAGAAAAGCTGTTCAGAGTTAAAAAAAACATTTTTGTTATTTATTGTTTTAATGTACTTAGTGCACTATACTATAAGTACGTAGCAAAAAATATAATAAATTTTCTATGCCTCCAAACACATCTTTGAAATTAATTTAGGTTACTTCAATTCCAAATAAAAAATAAATAAAAACATACATATTTTACAAGCCAAAATTACAATTTTTTTCAAAATTTCCGTCGAGCCATAATACGCGTCATATTTTGAAAATTCAATTAGGTACTTTAAAAATGGCATGCTGGGGCTTAAGCCCCCCGAATAATTATGGTCTGTCTCCGCCTATGTTTCATAAATTGCAATGATTCCTCAATTTAACGACGAGAAAAATTTTCATGTTCAGTGCCCTACACCCCTTCCCCGTCGCCATCCATTCCATAAATCCATAATTTGAAAAATGGGAGAAAAAATTAGGCCGATTAATACTGAGTGGGCCTTTAAAAATGGGATTTCTGCTCCGTGGGCCGCTAAATTTTCCTTTTTCTGGATCCAGCCCTGTACGAGCATCATCAAATGATTACGACGTAGCCGATTTTTCAAATTTATTCACCCAAAAAATAATAATTTTGTCCAGCTTATTTCATTCTGAGCCGCAGTTTGTAACCTCCTAGCTACATAATATAACGATCTTCACAAGAGCAGGCAACATTACTTAAAAATTTAACTTAAGGAACAGCGTAGGCATAAAATGCTTGAACAGTATCAGTCTTCATGTTAATTTAGGAGCCGCTCAGATGTAAAATACTTAATGAATAGGGTATAATAAGAGAGTTTTGATTATGAGGGTGCAAACTGACAATACACATTTTCCATGAGCGTAGCAACCGGGAAGGGACAGTTACTTCTCAGAGATTCAGTTTACCCTCTCCCCCTGATAGCTCCCAATTTTTTTATTTTTTTTTTTTTATTATAATCACTTTGTAGACTTGAAACTAGCAATACGGAAATATTTTACATTTTTGTATCAAAAAATGGACAATTTAAGTCTTGTTTTAAAACGGGAGCTGGAACTGATATCAATACTGCCTCCCACCTGCCACCAAAAAATCTAAAGCTACACATGTGACATTTTTGCAAATTGTAAAAAAAAATAGCCTTTGCAAATCTCAATATGAGATATGTTGTCGCAATATCTGCTCCTGCGAGATATAGGTACCACCAATGTCATTTCCTTCACCTGTTTTTATAACTGGCTCAACACTTTTATGAAAATTATATATCTCCTCTCCAGCACGGATTTGTAGGGGGAAAATCAGTACAAACGAATCTAATTCATATGAATCATTCCATCTTAAAATCTTTCGATGAAAGAACTCAGGTCGATGCGATATATATAGACTTCAGTAAAGCATTTGACAAAGTGGATCATTTGATACTCCTAACAAGAATGGAAGAACTTGGCTTCTCGGCTTCTCTGGTTAGATTTTTTGAATCGTACTTAACCAACCGGGAGCAATTTGTACAGTTCAGAGGGGCCGAGTTCAAGTCCTTTAAATGCGCCGCGGGAGTGCCACAGGGGTCTATTCTGGGGCCTCTGCTATTCGCAATCTTCATTAACCAAATTACTACCATGGTGAAACATTCTGAGGTACTACTTTATGCCGATGATATCAGAATTTTTAAACGTGTAAGCTCAATTCAACACTGCGCCCTTCTACAAGAAGACTTGAACTCTCTAGTTGTCTGGGGTCAACAGAATAGACTTTCCTTTAATGCGGACAAATGCAAAAAAAATTACTTTCACATGAAAGAAAGAGAAACGCGAAAACAACTATCTACTTGATGGAGCCCAGCGGTGACAGCCTTCGTATAGCGTGTGTAGCAAGTTGCTACACCCCAAAACAGCTTGCTACACCTCAGAAAAACGTTTGCTACAACTCAAAAATGTTTGCTACACCCCAAAAAATCTCCATTTTTTAATAATTTTTTAATCCAAAATCATCTTCATCTCAGAGTACAGAGTACAGATAGGTTTTGCAGTTGTACTCGTAGTAAAATAAGTAGAGAATTTCTGCGTTGAAGAACAACTTTTTTTTTGGGGGGGGGTGTTGTGATTTTGGCGATAGGAGCTCCTGAAATTACCTTGAAATTTTCGCTACACCCCGAAAAATCACCAATTTTTTACTCTCGTCAAAATGGGGTTTTGCTACACCTCAAAAAAATCTAGGCTGCCACCGCTGATGGAGCCACACTATACAAGAAGTGAATGAAATAAGAGATATTTAGGAATAATTCTGGACTCCAAATTAACTTACAAAAATCAGCTGCGGGAGGTTACTCTGAAATCAAATAAAATAATGGGACTCATATTCAGGAACGGGAAGAATTATAAGGACGTTGAAACGTTGAAAATACTATATTTTTCATTCGTAAGATCACATCTAGAGTTCGCCTCTTTGATTTGGAACCCAACCACTAAAAGTGGAATAACAATGATTGAAAAAATTCAAAATCGGTTTTTGAAGTACCTATATTTCAGATTATTTTCGTATTATCCATATGACGTAAGCCGTAATGTATTGCGACAAGGTTTTGGGTTTCTTAGCTTAGAAAAACGTAGGCAGATTAGTTCACAGATGCTACTTTATGATATTGTGCACAACGAAATAACAGATGAAAATCTGTTACAAAAAATCAATTTCCGAATTCCTTCATATCAGGGGCGCTGTAGAAATATCTTTGATACTACAATTACACATTCGAATGCATACAGGGAGTCTACTCTGAACCGGGCAAAGATTATAGTGATTCGGAACCCTGAAATCGATGTATTCTTTCTAACCCGAAAATATTTTCAGAATAAGATAACTGACACAATAAAAGTCTCAAATTTTGAAATGTGAAGTCGCTTTGTAGTTACTAGTAACAACAATCAGCTATCTTGCGTTACAGAGAGGAACTGGCCTCTGGTGTATCCTGGGGGAGGGCATGGCCGTGGAGAGGGCATGGCCGTGGGGAGGGGCGGGTGGGGGAGTTTGGCAGCCAAGCATATCGCTTCACCTTACTTAGTTTTCTTTTTCTTTCTTTTTTCTTCTTTTCAATTCTATTTTCTCTTCTTCGTTTTGTTTTGTTTTCATCTTTTTATCTAATTAGATATACTGAAGCAATGTAAAATCCTGTATTACCACCTTCTGTAATTGGCCGAAAGGCTGTAGAAAGGAAATAAAATCATTATCATTATCATAATTAGAGACCATCGATTTCTGCTCCTTATCTGCCTCTACTTGCAATAAAAAATATGTCAGAAACACGAGATACAAAGTACAATATCTAAATATATAAGTCCTTAACATCGCATCTATAACTTGTAACAACATTCAATTCTGATAATGAAGTATTCGCAAGAACCAAGCTGATAAAGCCGGCATTTTATCGACTGATTTTTACATCGAAGTAGCATCAGTATGTGCCTGTTCGTCAGCTCTAAATCGAGAATCTTTCCGGATAAATTCGTTCATACTAGTGCTAACACACAATCTAACAAAAATATGTATAAGCGCGAATAATATATTCCTTGAATAATAATCGACGCTGGATCTAGTGGTATAAAAACGAAAGATTAAGTACATATATGTGCTCTCCGTCACAATGCAGACGTCAGGCTTCAACTTGTGGTGAGTCTTCAAATATTTATCTTAATTATTAGAATGATTCAAGGTATATCATCAGAAATTTAATTCAACGATAGGGTGATAATCTATACGAAATTAAAAGTAGAGACAGGCATGTGCCTATTAGTTGATACTTTAATAATCGAGGCAAACATTGTGGCTTATAATCCTCTTTTCCTTTTCAATTAAAACAGGGCCGAAAAACGAATCTAATTTTTTTGTTTGTGGAGAAGAGTACGTATACTAAGTAGTAAGTTAGAAAAGCTAATTCAGTTGTTTCAAAAAATATTTAGGTACTTAGAATTTTTTCTTAACCACGAGGTGGGCCAGGGTATAATGACTGTTGGGAAATACTGAAACTGATTTTAAGGTCGGTCAATATGAGTAGGCCTATGAAAGATATGATTTTAAAGCACCCAGTAAAGAAAAGTATGATGTCATCTTTATTTTGTGACTGTACTTTGCGGTCATTCAAAATGTTCTGAGAAAGGAACGTAAAACTACGTTCACATTGGTCCTATTTTCCAAGATACAATGAAATGGGTATAATCACAGCATCAATCTGGACAGCAGCAGGAATCAATGTGAAACTATGAATTTGACCAAGCAGTTGTAAGTTAGTTTTTATCGACAAACTGAAATTGAGAGATTGGAGGGATGAAATTTGACGATTTGTCAATAAAAATATACCAGAAAAAAATCAAACTTTTCCCCTTAATTTTATTCCTTCTTAAGAAAACAGCTTTGATCAGACACCACTGCTCAGACATACGTTTTTGGCTTGATAAACTGTTTTATGATACCGTAAACCGGGGTTACTTTGGAAGGTTTCCATAAGTTTTATGGGCTTATTTTCTGGGGAGAGGGGGTTTGGAAATCAGTCTTTTGGCTGTGGAGAGTACTGTGGGAGCTCTATAAGATGGCAAAAAGAATCTTGGAAAGACTGATAGTTCGCAGTGTAGAAGCCTCCAAAGGACCTTCCAAAGTTACCCAGGATATGGGGCAACATTGAAAGGTCAGCCTTCCTGCACGGTTAGCGATTTTTTTTTTCGTAAGTCGACAGTGCAGTCATTGAACATACTATACATACCAAAATTCAGCTTTTCTAGTCAATTAGAACACATCTTAGAGCAGAAATAGGGTTAAAAATGGAAAAATTATGCAAAATTAGCATATATCGTCAAGTTTGTACCTATTGAAATTAAGGTTAAAGACGTAATGGGAGTGGCACACGTGAAACAAATCATTTGAAAGTTCATTCTTCGAATGTAAACAGAATATTTTACGAGGCTTTCAATGTTACCCCATTTCGTAAAATGATAATATTGGGAGAACTAATGACAAAAATTATTTGCCTTTTTTTCGCAAGTATTCTAGAGTGCTGTCCACGTCGGTCTATCGATATTCAAAATTGACCACAATTCATTTACCATTTTTGGCAACAATTTTAAATGACCGAAATTATAAACGAATTTTGTACTCCGTTTTTCGCTTCTCGTATCTTCATAACAATGGCGCTGATCCACATTTCACTATTGATAGACTGGGCATAGACTATTCAACTACCCGAACCAAGCGCTGAACCTTTAAAAAATAACCACTAGGGTGTGCTATAGTCGACTGTTGCGTGAAGTCTGAACTTTCAATGTTGCCCAGAGTTTTCAAAGTAACCCCGGTTTACGGTAAGAATCAAGTCAGAGAAAATTTTAATGTTAAATTGCCTCTTCCTTTTTTCAACTTTTCGCGGTCAGCTAAATCGGGCAGATCCGATTTTTCTTCAGGTTCGTAGCGGGCTTAAAAGATTAACTATACCTAATCTGATTTTAAATGCCAATATCCGAAATTAAAATTTTATATCCGATGCAGAAGTATGGTGGACTGGAACTCACTCTCAGTTTCTCATTTGTCACACACAGGTGGCTGTGGAATATGATATCAACCATCCTGATATTACAGCCACAACTATTAGACTCGGCACAAATCCTTGGCATTTTCGGCGCTAGTAGCAGAAGTCATCAAGCCATCTATGATCCGATAGTTAGAAGCTTGGCAGCTCGCGGTCATAATGTAACTGTCATCAGTAACTTCCGGTCAACGGTCTCGATAGCTAACTACACCGACATAGTTCTACCAAATGGCCTGCCATCGTACATTGACAGCGTTCCAGTTCAGAAATTGCCGCAGTTTCGGTCTCTAAGCCAAATCCATTCGATGGTGCTTTTCTACGAAGAGAAATTGTGTGATAGACTTTTGAAATTAGATTACATCAAACAGGTGCTACGTTCCAAAGAAAAACTAGTGAACCTTATCATAGCCGAAAGCATTTTCTCACAATGCTTCAACTTATTAGCAAACGAACTAGATGTCCCCTTGATTTTGATCTCTCCAGTGACAATAATAACAGGCCCTGATTTAATGATAGGCAATCCGAACAACCCGGCCTATGTGCCGGTATTTGCATCTGGTTACACGACAAAAATGAGTTTTATGCAGCGTATGATGAATACGTTTCAATATATGCGGCAATACATCGGATATTACTGGTATTTCAATCACTACATGAAGCGTATAGCTCGTGAACATTTCAACATGGAACTACCATCGACGGATATTCTACATAAGCGAGTGTCTTTACAACTCTACAATAATCACTTTAGTCTCATCAACAGGCCATTAGTTCCGAACTCTATTGACATAGCTGGAGTTCACATGCAAGAGCCAAAACCCCTACCAACCGTAAGTCGTGACTGCAAAACCTACTATAACAAAAACTTAGCATTCTGAAACCTGAATAGGACCAATGGGATCAGTGAATACTAGAATAGCGTAAGTTTTTAGTAATCTGATGATATTGTTTTTATACCTGGCTGCATGGGAATGAAAAACGTCAGTGGGTATGTACGTAATGTAATTTAAGACAGCTTTTTGAAAAAGAAAATTCCTGTGAGCGGGTCACGTTTGGCATTCGCATCTAGCAGAGGGAAGGTGCTATACAACCGTATTATTCTGACATTCAGTGATTCCATTTTAGTCCCATTCTGTTAGCAAAAGCCTCATGGGGAATGATTCGACAATAAAACCTCCTGTGAACTTATTCTATTTTCCAGGACATTCAAGAATTCATTGATGATGCCGAACATGGAATTATCTTCTTTTCTTTTGGAACAATCATAAAGGCTAGCAGTTTGCCGCCTGAAAAACTGAACATACTTTATCGTGTTTTCTCAAAAATACCGCAGAAAGTGTTATGGAGAATCGACGATCCTGGTGTCATCCATGCACCCAAAAATGTCAAAGTAGCTAAGTGGTTTCCACAACGGGATATACTAGGTAAAGAAGTTCATCAACTGCATGTAACACAGTTATTGTAAGCCTTCTGTCACATGTCACGATGGTACATCAAAATACCTGTTGGTCTACAACTACTTAAAATTGTGATCTTTGCTCTACTCTTGGAAGGATGGACGGTTTCAAGAGCAGAAGAATAAAGAAAGAAAACAAATTTAAAAGGGAAGAAGGGGAAAAGAGCTGAATTATGAAAAAAACAGATGAGATGGACTTACCCCGAATGGAAAATTTCTCAGTGATTTTGTAAGGAAGAAGAGAAAAAGAACTGAATGATGGAAAAATCCGAGATGCACTTACCTCGAAGGGGAAGTTTTTCAGTGATTTAGTTTTCTTGTTTACAAAATAAGCGCAAGTGGATGTAAACTGTCTGGACTTGAATGGTCGTGAAGATGAAGGTTGTAAGAACCCTTTTCAATAGAAAATTTTTAAAATTCAGTTCATAAATGCACTTGTAAATTCAAGTATACTAAGTCAACATTGAGATAAATTATAAGGGAAAGTGCCAATTGTTGGTCAACTTTTTTTTGACCAGCTCGTGGACCTCCTCTAATCGGTTTTTGGAAATGAAACCCTTAATACACCATTCTTCTACTCTCAGCTAATGCACTCGAATATTTTTAATATGCAATGAAATTTTTGACTACAGCTATTTTACGAAGACACCTAAAGACCAACATATGGTACCGCTGTGCCAATTATTGGTCAGGTAAAATTTCATCACATGAGTTTTTTTGAGAGTTTTTTATTTAAAAAATAATTAAGTTAAAAAAAACATTTAAAACCAAAAAAATATTATAATTTTATATTAATTGATTAAAAAATATTAATTAATATTTATTTATAATATTAAAAATTAAAAAATAATATTTAAAAAAAAACGAAAAAAGATTTTAAAAAACAACAATAAAAAAACAATAAAACAAAAAAAAACCAAAAAAAAAACTATTTTTGAAAAAATACGGGAAAGAAACCGTTTTTTTAAATTTTTTGGGGGATCCTCTCCCTTCAGTTCAGTTTGCATACACATATTGAATCCAGGACTGAAATTGGTTTAAACTGAATAGATTTTCCTAAAAATGATTTTTTTTTTAAATGCCAGTTGTTAGCATACTAACTTTGACCAACATGGTATAGTCGAATAAGTACGAAATGTAATTTGTGCCAAATGATAATCAGTGCCAGTTAATTGTTGGCCATTTTCAATTTTCACTTATTACGTATTTTTTGTTAAAAATAGATGACCTAGTATGTACAAGGGTGTATAACTTGACAAAAACCCCAAAAATTTGATTCTAACTGAAGCTGTCGCAAATTGAGAACGACTTTTTCAACCACCCTTCTCACCTTCTGCAAATCACCAGCTCGAACTGAAATTCTCAAAATACCCCGAAAATATGTTTTTTGGACCTCTAACATAACATATACCTATTTACAATAACAAACAAATGTGTTATGTACTTATCATTTCGATTTTTTAAAAACCTTTTTTCAAACTTACCACTTTCTTATCACCATAAATTTCAAAATCACAGACACGGAGTAGTAATCACATTTTTACAGAACAAATGTTATAGAATTATAGCTCTTGAGTCTACAGAACACATTTCTGTGTGGGGGGGGGATGTTCATAGCGCTCCTACCGGATGTTATTGAACTTAGAAACTTAGAATGTAGTGGCCAACATTAGGCAGGGACGAGAAAAAAACTGAAAGCCCAAAACCAAACCTTTTTTCCCTACAAGGTCAAAAGCGAAATCAGAAGCCAATAGAGTTTTCTCTGGAAGCTAAATCCGAAAGCAAAATCTTTATACTGGTGAGGCAGGAGAAAAAAGCTCAAAGCCAAATGCCGGAAGCCGACCGATTTCCCTTTCAAAGTCAGAAGTTAAAAGCTGAATACTGAAAAGTCAAAAGCGAAATTAGAAGCCAATAGAGTTTTCTCTGGAAGCTAAATCCGAAGGCAAAATCTTTTTATAGGTCTTTCACGTCCCTGACATTGGGTACCTGACCAACAATTGGCACATCATTCCCTTAAGGGTCTCGAAACATCGCTTATAAAATAACAAGTATTAGGTGGATGAACTAAAAAAAGCTGTTAAGATTGAAGACGAAGTTAGCACAACTCAACTATTCGACTATTCTGCTGAAAAATCCTGCTTAACAGCCTAACCTCTAGGGATACACTTACCAAGGGTCAAGTTCCTGTTTATTATTTTTTATCTTGAAGAATTTTTAGGTTATAAATTAAGCACCTGTAATTAGGAAAATTGAAATATGGCAAGTTTGTGATTTTTATGTAAGATGATCTTGAACTGTTAGGTCGAAATCCCCCCCCCCTCCTCCTCTTAATTTGAAGTCGTATAAAAACTGAGTGGCGGAAAAATTAAAAATATTGCAAGACTTTTCTTTTGTTTGACGAATTTGAAATTTTACTTTTCAGTAGGAAAAACCACCCCGCTTCACTAATCATAATTTAAAAATGTTCATTTTGTTTGGCTCGACTATTAAGAAATTCTTGTTTTCGTTGGAAAACATCTCGCCCTCACCCCCCCCCCCCCCAGTAATATAAAGTTGTTGAAAAGTTGATCAATTTATGAGTTACAGTTGGCAAAATTACGAATGGCGCTATCATTTCTTTTTTGGTTTGTCGTTTATTTTGAAATGTTAGTTTTCAGTATGAAAGAACACCTCTCCTAATAATTTCAACGTTTTCAAGAATTGTTAAATTTAGCTTGCATAGTTTGTTTTTGCTGAATGTTCTCAAAACTGTAGTATTCAATTAGCAAACATTTCTTTCCTCCTCACTAAGATATAAAATTGAGAGATGCAGTTAAAAAATTGAAAATATTTGTATTGTAAGCTTGTTTCTTATTTAGATGTTGCTTGACGAACTTGAAATTTTAATTTTGAGTTGAAAAATACTTCCCTCCCCTCTCCCTCATAATTTGAAATTATAAACAAGTTCATAAATTCAGGAGCTTCAGTTGACGAGATGAAAATCATTTTTTACGCTCGATAATTTTGAAATTTCAGTTATCAACTGGAAAACCTATCACTCCTAATAATTTAAAATTTTTGGAGACGTATTTAATTTTGTTTTTTGCTCGACCATCACATTTTAATTTTTAATTTAAAAAAATGCCTTCTCCTCCCCCTTCACTAGATTTGCAATTCTAAAAGAGTTGTTAAAAAGAGATGCAGTTACCAGCATTAAAAATTTGGCATATTTGTTTTTTATTTATTTATAATTGAAAATTGAGCATCTGGGCATTGCAGAATGAGAAAAATTGCAAGCTTTTTTTGTGTTGTTAGCCCTTATTTCTTATCGTACAACGTTTATTTCGAAATTTTGGTTATCCGGTAGGAAAACATGTCCCCTTCCCCAAATCAATTCAGTTTTTTAAAAGGTGTTCAATCTAGTTGTTTCCTTCTTGCCCAAATATGTCAAAATTTTAGTTTTCAATTAGCAAACACTCCCCATCTTCATCATCACCGTACATATTACCTACATATATCTTTTTTTTGTTTAACAATTTCGAAATTATTTGAATTTTAGTTGACAAATATTTCCCTCTCTTAATAATTTGAAATTGTAAACGAGTTCGTAAATTTAGGAGCCGTGTAGTTGAAAAATTGAAAATCTTGCAAAATTTCTTTTTTTTTTTAGACCGACGATTTTGAAATTTCAGTTATCAGTTGAAAAAGCATTCCTCCCCCCCCCCCGATAATTTGAAAATTTTCAAGAGGTGTTAAATTTAGCTCATTCTTCCTCAGTTTGACGAATATATTGTTATTTGCTTGCCATTTGGTATTAGATTCTTCTTTTTTTTTTTTCATTTGAAAAAACCACCCTTTCGAAAAATTTGAAGATTGTTAAATTTACCTTTTTATTTCAATTTTAACTTCTTTTTTTTTTTTTTTTGGATGATTCCGGAATTCTAGTTTTAAATGAATAAACATACCCACCAAATACGGCTATAATTTGCATTTCTGGAAGAGTTGGTAAATTTAAGAGAGATGTCGTTGGAAAAACTCAAAATGTGACAGGTACTATTACTATTATTTGCTTGTTGCTTATTTAGAAATTTCGTTTTTCAATTGTAAAAACCACCCATCTTCATAACTGGAAATTTCTTAAGTATCGGTAAATTCAACTATGTTACTCGGCTAAATTTAAAATGTTGGAAACTTTCTTTTTCTGCTTGACGATTATTTTGAAATTTTAGAAGAAACCTTTTCATCCATAATTCATAATACTCCAAGAGTTGTTAAATTTACCATTTATTTTGCTCGATGATCTTAAAGTTTTTGTGTCTATTGCGAAAAACTCCAAGCTGTCGTCCCCCATCTCCAAGAAAAAGTCACTTCACTACCGCCCTTTACTCAGAAGTCGCTATAGCGTAAAAAATATCATTTTTCAACCACGAATCCCATCAAGAAGCAGACACTTGACAAACCAGATAATAAGAATGATCTATAAATACAAGTGAGCTACTGAAAATGTATAAATATTGCTGATCAACTCAATACGTAGAAAGAATGATAGCGAAAAGTGGCGAAGAGTTTGTGGCAATTTAAAACTGAAAACCACGCTGTTGATCTTCTGATGCGGGGAAAGAGCCAGGTGCTTCATGAAATATCGATGGTTATATAGCACAGTCCTTCGGATTAGAAATCCAGGCTTGCACCATATATTCCAAAATCACTGGGCACCCCCAGATACACGTGAGACTAAGAGAGGGGAGTCGGGCATTCGGCAATACGATAGATGTACAACAAATATAAGAAAGTTTAATTTTTTCGACCTATAACCATCAATTATGTTCCGGATATTTTCTGTATTCACTTTCAGACTTGGTCTCGCATATATCGCGGACGGATTTACTGGGTTCGTCGGTTAAGATGGAGCTCTATAACTTCGTGTGAGTACGATCGTCCGCCATTTTCACTCCAATCGCGCCCCTGGATGCCGAATCCGACTATGCGGAACGTATCGCGTAGTCAATTCGGCATCCACGGGTATGGTTGACGTCAAAATGGCGGACGATTGTACTCACACGAAGTTACAGAGCTCAAGTTAAGAAACATGTAGCCATCGACAAATAATTTGTTTGTATGTATTTCCGCCATTTCGATATTTAACTGTGACTCTCCCTCAATGATACAACACTACACGTTACTGTCGTCCCCATTCCAAGATACATAATTAATAATAAGTCTAAGTAGTGAGAGAAAATTTCGACAACAAAGACATTGGGAAAAATGTCATTGAGGAAAATGTCTTCAGAGAAAACGAGCACTTAGGAACCTTTGCTTTAGGAAAAAGTCGTTAGGGAAAATGTCTTTGGAGAAAATGTCTTAAGGAAATTGTCCGTGCCCTCCTTCCCCCAGGAAGACCAGTGAGCGCCAAGCCAGGCGCCCCCCATCAGCACCCTCAGCATCCCCACAAAACTGGAAAAAAAGGGATCTTGGACAGAGTTGCGTGTAATTTTGAATTTAGAGTTGGTGATGGCCAAAATGAATAGATACCATATTTCTAACGCCCCTGGATCCACCGACAGGGGCAAAGACAAATAAACACTTTTATGCGTATAAAATATTCGAGAATTTTGCCCTTAATAATTTCTAAAGGGAGGCAGTTACATCCACCAAATTTTAACATAATGTAAAGAAGTTCAATGTAAAACATTTCCAAAATGTTCAAATCGAAAAAATAGGGGGTTCAGAGGGGCCAAAATGTTGTGGCCTCCCTTTTAATAAGGGTACCGACATTTTTCATATTCTGAAACTTATTCAGAGCTCATAGAAACACATCCAGAAAGTACGAACCCCCCCCTCTGCTGTTATAGTTCACCCACCAACCTCGAACAAACACACTAACAAACACATGGTTCGAGTATGGTGCTGTGATCGGCAGCGAATTGCGTACATGTACCTAATTTAATTTGATAATGTTCCAGTAGACGATTCTCTTATATTATCAGAGTATCACAGCACAGCAGTGTTCAAAAATTCAAATTCTTGAAAACCTGATACAATTATATTTGATAGATATCATTCCAACTAATACCCTCACCCCTCACCGTCATTCGGCTCTTAAAGCCAATCGAAAGGTGGAGGTGATGAGGTAATTTCTTTAGAACGAATAGAATAAAATAAATATTTTACTAAATTTCGAAAACACATTTTATTATAGAACATAAAAACGTTCGCGCTTTCATGAGTCACTGCGGCATTTCGAGCACCATAGAAGCAATCGCCACAAGCACACCGGTCATTGCCACACCTTTGATAGCTGATCAGTTCCAAAATGCGCAAGTGCTGGTTGAAAAGGGGGCTGCTGTGTTCGTTGATTACGACACACTGACCGTGAATGAACTGCTGTCTGCTGTGAATAAAATCATCAATAATACCGAGTAAGTGCCCCTGCTCGTCCAACTGAACCACGGGTATAATAAAGGACGTTATTCAATTTTTATCCATGTATGCTAATAAGTACGCCGTTATAGGTACTACGAGAACATTCAAAAATTGTCGCGCATTTTCAAGGATCGACCTATGTCACCCTTGGACACCGCTGTGTACTGGTCGGAATACGTTTTGAGATTCAACGGAGCTCCTCATCTTCGATCTCACGCAGCCGATATGCCTCTATATGAGTATTTACTGCTCGATGTATTCGCGTTTTTATTGATTATCTTCATTCTCGTATTCTGGCTGTTCAAGGTTTTGTTTCGAAATTTGTTCGCATGCTGCGGTAGAACGAGCAAAAAGAGTAAGCTGAAACAAGGTTAGGTAGGTATAGATACATTGAGCGTTGATTCTGGATTGATATACCTACCTTCGGGACTTGGAAAATGTGTCAGATCTCCACTGAGCATCAGTGAACTGTCGACCTATCCTTTTTGAAACTGCCATAAACTGTGTAACAGAAAGCAGGAAAAGTCGATGAGCGTACTACGAGAAATAAAACGTCCATACAATATTGTGTAATTTTTTTCTTTTTTTCAAGGCAAGTAATTATTATACTTTTATCTGCGTGAAAGTTTTCATTCCGAACTTCAATACTAAAAGAAAAAGAACTGATTTTCCAATAAAACTTAGACGAGAACCCAATAAAATCACAATACATATCAAACCGGTACCTAAAACTTATAAGTCAAGAAGGCAACACATATGCGAGCTAGCTAGGAGTGGCTACCAATATCAGTGGCAGATACAGGGAAGAGTCCGGATCCCCACCGAAGTATCTAAATCTGTCTGTAGTGACCTAGAGTTATTATGTTTCGTCTATAAAATTTTTCATTCGAATCCCCCTGAAATTATTTTCTGTATCTGCCCGTGACTAATATCAACTGTACAGCAGGGGGCCCCACAAAATGGCTTTTTTCGAAAAATTTTATGCGTTTCACAGCAAAATATATTCTAGTTAATGTAAGAACGTGACAGCCGAAAAATTTTTGAATTCAAAAAATTCTGAGGTGTTCCTCAACAGGGTTGAAGTTTAACATGGGATTTCCCATAAGGAAATTTTGGCAAATTGTTCTCTGTACTGTAACAAAGATGTGCCTACTAGTAGAGTACTTATGTATGTTCTGGCGCAGTGAACAATTTCTCACTTTTTCATTCAATTTTCACCACTTTCAACAATCCTACAAATTCCTCAAGTTTTCACATTGAGATTCTCCCCATTTTCATAAGAAAAAGACGTAATTTTCTCCTAATTTTTGTGAGCCCCATTCTTGTAATTTTTAATTTTTTGTATCAAATTTTTATAAATTTTCTATATTTTCACTATTTTTCTACCTTCTACTATAGATGATGATTTCCATTCTATCATACTTCACTTTTTTCATTAGTGCAACCGTTATTTTAACATTTCTGATTCATCCTGAAAAACTGAAGTACTCATGTTATGTTCTGGCGCAGTTGAAGATTTCTCATTTTTTAGTCAAAATTTCATCATTTTTCAAACCTCTAATAATAACTCAAATTTCCAGCGCAGTCGCAGATTTTTCATATTTTCCTTAACTTTTTATCACTTGTAAAGATCCTAAAATTTCATTAAAAGTTCGCAAAGAAAATTTTTCCAATTTTTAAAGCAAAATCAAACCATTTTCTCATAATTTTTCATCAACTCAAGTCCCAAAATTTTTGAATTATTGTATCAATTTCTCATTAATTAGTTCGGCAAAGTCGAACTAAGCTCTGCGTATTCATTTTTTCTAACTTTTACCTAAATCCCAGATTCTTCATTTTTAAAGTTGGATTTATGAAAAAAGAAGACACTCCTCTTTTCTTAAAAGAAACTTGATATAGTAGGCTTATTGTAGATTCAACCACTAGTTGAACGTATTTAAAATCATGGAAATCATACGTTAATCTCATGACCTTGTTTACGAAAAAAAGTCAAAAAAATAAGAAATAAATAGAGTACATTTTCTTAATTATCATTGAACTACACGTTGAACGCATAAGACTCCATTAGTTAGGGAGAAAATAACTTTTTCCCATGTGTTGAAAGAGAGAAAAAGATATGACGTTTTAGTATTTTTAATATTAATCGATTCCTTGGAGTATCCTGAATGAGAATAAATAATTTGCCAAAAGAGAAAAAAAATATCATAAAAGACAAGTAAATAAGTATTTGGGTTATTTGCGACCAGCCGATCACTTTTTCGTCCGTAAGACTCCATATATTTCTTATCAGTATGATGCATATTCTAGAGATGTTTCCACAAATTGCCACCTGCAGCGCCTTCTTTGGTTCCATCTTCCATTTGCCAATTTATTGGGATGTTAACCTCACCTAGGTAGCGCTAGTATAGTGGTATGGTGACAATGGCGAGAACAACTGATAAGAATTTGTAAGGGGGATGATTTCGTGAAATCATCCCCCTTATGTACCTTATCGCCTAGTTATTACCGGCAAGGATACCAACTTCGGAAACTCAGGTTAACATCCCAAACATTTCATGACTGAGATAGCAAGGCTGATTGAGGCGTTCAGCTTTTGGGACGCGCTAATGTGCACCTCCTAATAAAAGGTTGGGTGATCATGGAGGGAAATAACAAATAACATTACCGTAAATAATGGGAAATAGGGGTTTTTGAAGAAATCGTTATAGAATAAAGAAATGATGGGCATGCTTCAAATTTGAACTACAGGGAGCTACATATTCGAACTTGCGATTAAAAATTTAGTATGTCAGGTAACAAAATTGATAGAAGTGCGATGAAGTAGAAATGAGAAGTACTTTATCAGTTGCCGGCGCGACCTGCACGACTCTATTTATTTATTTCTCCATGATCACTCAATGACGGTTCACAAAACATCCGCTAGATGTCAGCCAGTTTAATTCCGAGTCTCAAATTGTACTCTAGAACATAAAACCTGATAGTGGCATAACGCAATTTATACATTTATAAAATTACTCCATTACTATAAAAAAAACATCAAAAAAAGTTTTAAAATATGTTCGACTTCGTACATATGATCATCGTAAAACGAAAACTACAACCACATTGGGTCAACTCAGTGGTCTGGGCTTGTGAAAACAGGTGAAAGATTTTACTATTTTATTCCATTGCCAGAGTACATTTTCCATGTTTTATCACATTTTATCAGTCACAGTCACCTTTAATCTCTGAGAGCTCGTTTACACAGCCGCACAAGAAAGCACTGGCCTTGTCGAAAATAATACTGAAAGACTGCCCTATGCTATTTAAAATTACTCAGTTCTATCAAAACTACTGGATTCGAGTAGTTATAGTAGGTTTTCAGCACTATTTTCACAAGTTCAATAGTAACTGTAAGTTGATGATTACTCCAGTATATACATAAATACTTTATTCCTGATACCTACCTAGGTAGCTATACCTATTCATTTTGTCTCCAGGATGCGCAGCAGTTTATTATGGATCGCATTAGCCTGTATCGTTACACTGCTGCCGACTGCCAACTCAGCTGAAATACTGGGCATCTTCACCACCAACAGCATCAGTCATCACTCGATGAACCAGCCCATTATGAAAGGTTTAGCGGCACGAGGACATAACGTGACCATTCTCAGTCCTTTTAAATCGAAATCCCCGTCACCCAACTACACCGAAATACTTCTGGGAGACGCGATGCCGTTCGTAGATAGCCACTCATTAGACGAAGCGTCCAATCTAGCTGGAACGTGGAACAACATCATCGTTATTACAGAAATGGAAAGGATCGGGTGCACACAAGTATTCAAGTCGGATTACATTCGACAATTAATACATTCAAATGATAAGACCGTAAATCTTATCATAGCCGAACAATTTTATACGCGGTGCCATAACATAATAGCTGAGAAATTAAACGTACCTTTGATTAGAATATTACCGCCATCTACGGGCGTTGTCGTCAGTTTGGACAACGGTAGTCCCAATAATCCAGCGTATGTGCCTGTGATCACATCCACCTATCCCACGAAAATGGGGTTTGCGGAACGAGTGTCGAATACGATTCAATACATGATGTATGACATTGGACGCTACACGATTTTCGATTATTACGTCAAACATATAGTTCGCGAAGAACATGCCTTCAGGGAAATACCATCCAGGGATGTTCTAAATCGAAGAGAGGCTTTGACATTCTACAATAATTATGCCGGTTTCATTAACAAACCCATACCTCCAAATGGAATTGATATTGCTGGAATTCACATACAAGAAGCAAAACCATTACCGAGGGTAAGTCCGACCAACAAATAACCGCCTAATGAGATTCCTAATAATTACACCCGTCCCAGTACCCAGTGTATGCCAATTTAATCGTAGGTATTCCGTTGGGACGAAAAGCAAACAGCGGTGTACGCGCTTCTTTTTTCAGGATATTCAGGAGTTCATTGATGGCGCTGATCATGGAGTCGTCCTTTTCTCTCTTGGAAGCTTACTGAAGGCCAGCAGTATGCCACCAAAGAAGATGGAAATATTTAAACGCGTGTTTTCTCGGATACCACAAAGGGTTTTATGGCGAATCGATGGGCCTCAGAAGTTCGATTTACCGGAAAACGTGAAGATTGCCCAGTGGTTTCCGCAACGAGATATACTAGGTAAGAAATAAGTGAAACAAGCAGCAATGCTGCATGACTAGGGTCGGCAAATGCTGCAATTCCTATCGTCTGAATTCTGCTAAACATTAACGCACTCTATATTCATCAATAATAAACATCCTACAAAACTATGAACTACGACAGAATCGCCATCCATATTACCACTTGATAACGTCTAAGTACTGAACAACTTGAAGAAAGAAAAAAACAAAAAAAAAACACAAAAAAACAAAAGAAAAAAAAACACGATCGCAATAGGGTCTAGCCGATCCTAAAAATGAAAGAACGATTGAGGTTGGTTCGTGCGTCAGGTAAAATACCAAACTTGGATCAAATGTCTTGGGACCTTATAATATCTCCTTGTGAAATTGCCGAAAAGAATCATTTTTCATATTGAGGGGCGCATCCGCTCCAATTTTTAATAAAAAAGAATTCAGCAGTAATTTTGGAATATATAACACAATTTTTTAGTGACCTCAAATTATCCGAGTTCGGGACCCACATCTCAAATGTGGACTTTTGAATCTGCAAATAATGTAGAATGTTGTGCAATCGAAAAAGGAAAGAAAACGCACGAATATATTCAATCACATCCCTGCCAACTTAGCAACTGCATTCACGGTGAAAGTGAACTAGTCCTCCCCACTACAATTGGGTGAATAAGAGCATCCTTTTTACACAGCCAGATTTCATGGTTCTTTCACGTATTTTACGTTTTATCTCGTACCACGTTAGCTAGGCGTGATGGGGACCATTTTACGACTTCGTTCAACAGTGCACATAGCAGAGGCGTGCATTCCAGGCAAGCAAGGTAAGCGCTGCTTACCCTGAAAATTCCCGAGAAAATAAGTTTTCATATACAATATCAACTTCAACTGGTAACAAATAAAAGATAATGAAACATTGGGCCAGCCCCGTAGGGAGAAAAAGAGGGCTTGGGGGAATTTCCATGCCCCCTCTCCTTCCAGTTAATGTTGCTCTTTTGTCAGATGGAAAAAAATTATAAGCTACAAGATGAGAGGTTTCTTTCTTGGTGTAAGGAGTGATTGCTGATTTGATGTACAGTATGATGTAGTCGCAAGCGTTGAAATTCAGGTTTTTTAAAAATATTGGGCACCCTGAAAGTCGAGGCTCGAAGTATTTCCCCCTTTCTCCCTCCCCTCTCGTCAGGGTTGCATTGGGCAACACAGAGACTGTATTGATGCTTACGACGCTTACGCTTAAGTATACACAGAAGTGTATACTGTTCAGCGTTTGGCAATCTTTGTATCCTCGTACATGTATTTGTACAGACCAGTGGGGTGTGCGTCGGATCTAATGCTTCTTTTCCACACTGCACTAACACTGCACGACATACGCTCCACCTCCGTGTTAATATTACTAACACAAAAACACACTAGCATGTTCAACGCGATAAACCCTGTGTGTATGATTGCGTTCTGGAAGCGCTGTGAGTCAGGCTGTCTCGGCTTGGCTGCACAACGAACGTCAAAGTTGACAGTGAAATGTGATTATATTCTTCTACTAGTCAACACGTTATGTTTGAATGCTCCAGTTTTTTTTCTTTTTTTCTTCTTCTTCTTTTTTTTTTTTTTTTGGCCCACAAAATGCATATTTGAGATCTTATTGAAAAACCGTATTTGCGACTTACTCTTAATGAACAGCGAGTAATTATCTAATTATTAATTGTGGTAAGCCTAAACCAGAATTACCATTTTTAAAATCCTTCTAGGACATTAAAAATCTTTAATAAAAAAATAAAAAAAAAAACTGAGCCAAAGAGAGGTGGTTCCAGTTTTACTAGACATTTCCACGTACCACAGTATGAAAACATTTTGTGGTTAACTGGTTGTGAAGATGGCGGAGAATAGTTTTATTGACCATGTCTATTATTCGTCACAGGAAAGGATGGGTGATTCTCTATTAAATTGCACATTCGAGTTTTCAATTTTTTAAATTTTTTTTAGTCATTTTTCATCATTTTTTTGTAATGAAGTTGAGGACTACTTACTCCAGAACTCGTATCCGAAAGGATCCTCCTCCAGACATAACCATTTACGTGCAATAAATTTTCTTGAGTGGGAGGCTGCGACACAGGAATGAGAATGCATCGAAAAATAGCTTGTAGCCATGTAGTAAACTCATTTTCTGTATTTTTCTTTGAATATAAATTGAGTAACAAATTTTAAAACATGTTTTCTCATCAGGACTTCTCCAAAATCTTCTGATGGCATGCAGGGAATTTATTTGTGGGTGGTGACACAGGAGTGAGATTTCTGACACAGGAGTGAGATTGATGACACAGGAGTGATATTTAAATAGAGAAATCAACAGTATTCTCACTTCTGTGGAAGCTGATAATATGTATGACACAGGAATGAGACGACACAGGAGTGAGAATCACCCGTAAAAAGGCGCGTATTTCAAAACGATATCATTTTTCGGGCGATCCGCTTAGTCTACGCCAGTGTAGCCTCATTTAGGAACAAAAAAATCGAAGAAGAAAAATTCAATACTTACTCGGTCGATCGAAATCGTCGCTCACAGAAATGAGGTTGATGGCTGACCACGAACACGCATCCGACCTTCTGATCAACTGAACGATTACTGACGCTTTTTTGAAAAACAAAAATCAACTATGCAGATTGTGCTCGTTACTCACAAGGCACCACATCATTTTTTTTTTCATTTCACGTGACCGTTTTCTCAGAATTCGATGTTCTCTATCACGCCACAGGAAGATGAAAAGTCGGGATGATCAAAAATGAAGCCTCACACCTTGCGAATAGTAAAAAATTCTTGGAACCCATAGCATGTTACCTCTTATCAATTCTCAGAATTCTACGCTGTTCGTCAGGAACCCGTGTTCAAAGTTAGTGTAGCGCTCTAAAGTTAAAAATCTTTCGATAAAAGTGAAAATGAAAAAAAACCCTTTTTTGGAAGAGGGGGTGTTTTTGGTTTCACAAATAAATGATTTTGTTCATCGGAGCTATCTCCAAATAATTCAAGTTTGAAAAATATTAAAAAACAATAAATGAACCCTAAGGAAGTCGTTATTTTCTCAGGACTCGAATGTGCAATTAAATGGAGAATCACCCGGATACATAAATGCATATGAAATGACCCTACGCAGGGATACGACAACTTGACTAATTTGATCAATGATCAATGCCCTTTTGTTGTAGCATGTTTCATACTTTTATTCAGAGTTTTACTTCACCTCTACGCTCAGGGATGTAGCAATGGGGGGGGGGGCAATTTACCCCCGAAGGAATTTTTCATTTACCATTTCAGTCAGGCGGAGTTGGAAAAATCTAACAAGTCAAAAGTTTTTGTTTTTTTTTAATACTTGGGAATTGAACTGAGAAGTTGGGAAAATCCAATAAGTCAAAGTTTTTTTGTTTTTTTTTTTGCTTTTGATACTTGGGAATTTTAAGTTGAGTCAGTTGGGACTTTCACAGTTCTTGCCCCACCTCCCCCTCCCAGAAAAACTCTTTGGTACGTCCCTGTCTATGCGTACCGCTTACCTCCTAGAAAAACTCCCCGCACGCCACTGGCACATAGGTATGCACAAAAAAAGGGGCGCACTTCACTCTGTTTTATGGAAAAGTTTATGAACGAATCACTGATCCGCTTTCGGTACTTCACCTTGCTTATATGTTGAGCCAATGCCAAATTTAATAACTTTGGTTCTTAGAACTTCGGGAGGCAGGGTTACCAACTCCTATAAATTAAAATAGTCGCCATCCACAAAAATGTTTCTACAACCCTTTTGTAGTTCTGCCACAAGAAGTTTTTATAAATTTACTCAGTGGCTCGGCTCCGTCCCTTGGTGATGGTAGCTTGGGTGTCACAGAACTGACCCCCTCCCTGTTCCCAGAGAAAACAGCGCGTTACGTCGGCGAATTTCAATAGTATAAGCCTCATCGCATGCAATTTTCCCAATTATTAGCGCAATATGTACTAAAATTTGGCGTTACAGGCTCGAAAAATACAGACTATATATACCTACTACTTAGTACAAATTACCGACTATACCAAGTAATTTAATTTTCTGAATATGATATCATTTTTCAATCTCGATCGTAACTCTGAGCTATTCAAAATTTAATTTCTTCTGGATTTTTGTGGTCCCTAACAATTTTTCATCAGTCGCTACTATTGCCTCGTAAAATTCAAGACAAGACATCTTCAAATTTTCTTTTACAATTAATTGGGCCTTTACCATCTTAGCTGATGATCTATTAGGACCGGGGACCATAGATTATTCATGAGCTTAAAAATACTTCCTGATTATGAATTATTTGTCGTTATTGACCAACATGTTCTTATATCTCATTAATTTTAAATATTTCAAGTCATTATTTACAGAAACGCCCGTGTACTGTGAATACGCACCTACTCTTCCACCCGCACATCACCGTACTCGAACTCACAAATTTCCGGTTTCTCGTGGAACAGATTTTAATTCCCTAGACATTTAAAATTTCATTAAATCCCACTTGTGACGTGTCCAAGAAAAGGGCCTTAGTAGTAGATGAACAATCAGGTCCGTTTTTTGTGACATGTCACGCTTATATTCTTTAAAATCATGACGCACTTAAACATAGTCACTTTAGCTCCTAAAAACTGTGATTAAAATCGTACTTTACCATCATCTGTAGAATAGAAGTTTAAATTTCTCATTTTTCTCTGTGAAAAATAAAACCTAATCAGGAGAGTTTTCTTAAAATAACCGATTTTTTTCATCACAGTCTTCAGAATGGTCGCTATTTTGTTAAAGATTATTTTTTTATCATCCATATCTGCCATCGCCTTTAAATTTTTGAAAATAACTCAAAGACTATGGTCTAGTTTATTCCCGGGTGAAAAAAAATTTCCCTTTCTCAAAAGTTAGCTAAGACATGCCATCAACTTTAGAAGTTTAATTGAATAAATAAATATCAATAGGGGTTTTTTGAGTCATTAAAATCGAAAGTGAAATAAGATTTTGTATTTAACTTCAATCTGGATCTCAAATTCGACGTTTTTCCTTCTAAGAGGCCAGTTCGAATTCGCCGAGAAAATTGAACTGGGTATCGGATAGGAGTTTTCTGAATTGCTAAGTGCGAAAATTCAGTCAGGTTTTAGATTCAACCGCGATTGGTGCCACGAAGAAGTTAATCTAAGTTTAGCAAAAAAATTGAAAGAGGTATCAGAAGAGAGATTATCTGAGTCGCTAGTTGGACACAAAGTCAAAAGATTTTAATGACCTTCAAAAGTGCAAATAGTCGATCTTGAGTGGAGGGAGGCTTATTGGGGACTGAAAAGTATCGAAATAATGCTGGAAAATTTTTTGCTCGTATAATTTTTCGGTTTTTTGATTGGCTTTCAGAAAATTGTAGAAAAGGAATGAGCACCCTAAGCCCTCGCACCTATTTGTGTCTATCATAAACTCATCTTATTTTGGTACCTACGATTCAAATTAGGATTCAAATTTTAGACGTTAAGTTCACAGAATTGACTTGATTCGAAGAAACTGAACTGTCAACATTAAATTAGAGCGTGTCAGAGAATCCCGACTTTTTTTCTAAATTTTGAGCTAGTTTTTTCTAATACCAAGAAATACATGATTTTCTTTCTTTTCTTATATAAAGAAAGCAAACAGCCTTTCATTATTTAAAGGAAAAAGCAGAGTACTTACTTTACATTTAAAAGAAAATAAGTAAATTCTTCTTTCTCTTTGGAGAAACGTCGCGAATTAAAGTTTTTCTCATTGAGGAAAGGGAAAGGATAATTTCCTCGCTTCCCTTGAGCAAAGAAACAAATTTTTCTTTCCTTCATGAAAGAAAAGAAGTGGCGTATTTCTTTTCACACAGAGAACAAAAAGAACAAATCGCTTCTCACCGAGGAAAAAGGAAGACACCTTCCCACAATGAAAGGACTATTGTCGTTATTTTTATTTAGAAAGTGGAAGGGATGATTTCCCCCTCTTTTCTAAAATAGGGACGAACTTTTTTTCATAGAGGAAAGGCATAGGATGGTCTCCTTCTTTTTCTCTTTTTTAGTAAATTACTCTTCTTCAAAAAAAGAAAACAATATCAATTTTCTCGTCTTTAACAAAGAAAAAAAATTCTCCCATTTGGGACACGAGCGAGTTTCTTCTTCAAAGAAAGAAACAGAGTTCATCATTTTGGAGTCCAAATCAGGGCCTCCATTGGTGGCACGTATGGCGATGCAGGTATGCTAAATTCATTCCCCAGACACCGTACCCCTGCCCCGGAAATTACCCTTTTGAGTATCGCATCATTGACCTACTTTTTTGTTTTAACAGGCTCCTCTTCCAGCACCCTCAGCATCTCCACAAATCAGAAAGATTGCGGGACTCCTGAGAAGAGTTTCGTATGATTTTGAATTTAGAGTTTTTGTGCGGCCAAAAAGGATGGATACCATATTTCTAACGCCCCTGGATCCGCCGAAAGGGGCTGTCATTTCAGGGCCAGATCGAGTATCTCATTTGATTTTCGAAATGAATGACGCAGAAGAACCATTATCCCAATATTTTGTACCTATGAGTTTCTTGGTTAAAACAAATAACACCCTTCAAATGAGGGAGAGGGCGGATTCGGGGTTCAGATTTGATTTAATTTTTAAGCTCAGCGATACAAAAAAAAATTACAATAATTTGTTCAAATCTTTACAGAGTCAAATTTGTTCATTTGAAGGAGTCAAATTTAAATGTCAGAGCCAAATCGGGGTCGATTCCAAAATCTGTTTGAATTTTGAAAATTGGTGATCCAAAAGACCTCACGCCCCTGATATTTCACGAAATGCTTCAAATTCAAGTTGGCCCCCTTGAAAACGAAAAAGTCGACTTTGGGACACCAATCGGGGTCAAATCGGAAACTTGACTGAATATTTAACACAAAAATCAGTTTTTTTTTCGAAACAGTTGAACGGGT
Source organism: Acanthococcus lagerstroemiae (assembly GCA_031841125.1). Taxonomy (NCBI): domain Eukaryota; kingdom Metazoa; phylum Arthropoda; class Insecta; order Hemiptera; family Eriococcidae; genus Acanthococcus; species Acanthococcus lagerstroemiae. The sequence goes on along the minus strand of CM063108.1, from coordinate 31,220,106 downwards.
CCGTTTGAAGGACTGAAACTTGTATTTTAGGAGTCAAATCTGGGTCGGACTAAGAATTTAATAAAGTGTTTGAGCTCAGAAACCCTAAAAAAGCCTATTCTGATAGTTTGTCTAATGTTTTTAACAACATCAAATTGGTTCGTTTGAAGGTTTAAATTTTGATTTTGGGGTCCAAATCGGAATCGAAACAAAAATTTGACACTCAAAGGCCCAAAAACCGATACTTCGATATAGTGTTCAATTTTCTCGACAATTTCAAACTAGCCTGTCAGAAGGAGAAGGAAGTCGAATAAGGAGTCCACAACCGGGTTCGTATCGAAAATCAGTTGCATCTTGGAACTTAGCGACTCAAAATACCCTCGTTTCGATATTTTCCTTAGTATGTCTCCTTTTAAAATTTCGAATTTGGTGGCCCACCCAGCTCACCTCGAGAGGAAGAAACATTTTTCCATCGTGAATTGAACTAGACCTTAGTCCTTGAAAATAACTTGTTTTTTTTTTTTGTTTTTTTCATTTTGATCCCACTTTGCAATGAAAAGAAAATAAGAGGGGGTAATTTGTAAGCTACCCTGAGTAGTTACCATGGTGTATTGTCCACTAACCAGCAGTATCCTGTGACAAAGCAAGGAATAAACCATTATTCTAATTCGAAATAGCCACGTAGGGGTCCATTTGATCAGGCGTGGCAAAGAGGACCAACAGCCAAATGAATCACATGGTCTTTTTCCAGGATATTCATAGATACAGGGCCGTACTCAGAATTTAAGTACTGGGGGGGGGGGTTATAATTAAGATGATTTCTTTGGTGAGGGGGATTAGTCACAGATCCGCCCTCTTCTCCGTCTCAACCCATTGTTTTTTCGTGTTTTTCCCCCCCCCCTCCGTCGGTACGGCCCTGCATAGATAGGTGGCACACATTTGGGAACTTTGAGTTGTATGACAGATGGCTCATGATTGTATGCTTCGGAACTGGAATCGTTTCATTTTATTGCCGTTTACAAGAACCCGATGTGTAATCAGTTACCCTCTAGTTACACAGTTTCCCGCAGAAAAATTACCCATGTTACCCTCAGATTACCCTTATTCCCTTTTAGTTACCCGGTAATTGGCGGGATACTACGCAGTTAGTTACACTCTAGTTATCCGCGGCGGAAAAATTACCCATTTGTTACCCTCGGTTACCCTCAGATTTCCCTTATTCCCATTTAGTTACCCGGGTAACTGTTGGTGAGATTCTGCGCATCGGGAATATACCTAACGAAATGAAACGTCTTTCACTCATGAGCAGCAATGGGATCAGATGATTCAAGTTTTTGAGCCCCTATGTACATATAATACTCCCTTGAAATAGTCAATACAAAAATCAACTCGTTTGTCGACATTTAAAATTCGTCATTTTGACAACACGACATCGCGGTTAAATTTGATACAGAATTCGATACAAAAGTCGTGTTACCACATTGACATCAACATTTGGGTAGAACTCTATGTTGAAGTTGATGGAAAATTCGATCTAAGAGTTGATGTTGTCCTGATGAATCACTTGACTGTTATATCAAATTTGATACAATGCCGCGTCGAGAAAATGACGGATTTTGTTGTTGACATTTGTTTTAATATGTAGACATGTACGCTGCAAGAATATATAAGTATTCACACGTACCTACATGAAAGTAATTCTGCAACACAGATTACAAGTAGGTTAATCAAATTCATCAGCGAATTTGATTGATTTCTTCATCGCGTTGAATACTTAGGTACTGTCAACTGGAGTAATTACGGACACCCGTGGTAATATCGGTCACTCATGAGTCATGACTTGTTTAAAGGTAACGATACTAGCGCTTCTATAACAAATCATGAGTGGCTGATATTATCATCGTTGTCCAATATTACCCCCCAGTTGACTTTACTTATAGCAATTCTAGCGCTCCTATAACAGGCCATGAGTGGCCAATATTACCGCCAATGTCCAATATTACCCAGTTGATGGTACTTATGAACTATTTAATAATTAGACAGGTGTTTATTCTTTTTCCATTTTACTTCACACAGAAAATAAAAATGTTCGCGCTTTCATCAGTCACTGCGGTATCTTCAGCACATTAGAAGCAATCCACACGGGTGTGCCCATCATCGCCTTGCCTTTTCTGTTTGATCAGTTCCAAAATGCTAACTTACTAGCGGAAAAGGAAGTTGCCGTAGTTCTTAATTACAAAACCTTAAGCGAAGATGCACTTCTTAATGCTGTGAACAAGATCATCAACAGTTCTAAGTAAGAGTTCAATTGTGTGAATTGTATAAGATAACTTATTAGCTAACAGTGCCAAAAGTAACAGTATATTGTGTAAATATAAAAGTACTTCCCACAAGAAATTATCTAAAAGGAGGGGTATAAAGCGGAGGTTTAGACGAAAATCCACCCTCAGTGGAAGAATAGGAGAATGTTGGCGAAATCATCAAGAAGACTTGGCAAAACTAAAAAGTACCTAAATGCTTTTTTTGCTTTTTTGTTTAATTTATATTTATCAAAATCGACATGTCATCAATAAGCAGAATCAGGGCCGCAGGGGGAGATGGTATGGGGAGTTATAACACTCCCCCGAATCTTCTGCATTTTGAATCATAACTGATAAAACTACAAATTATCAATTTTTCTTGCATGAAAAATTGTACGTCTATCATTGATGAGTCCACACTGGCCAAACATATGAGTCGGCAAAATGAAAAAATGGCAAAGTTTTGTATTTCATTAATTTATATATTCATTTGTTCTACTTGGATGAGAAACGTTTGAATCACTGATTGGCATTTTTAATGTCAGCCGGCTAAATGTGAAAATGGCTATAGGTTTTTCTGTTTGAACGGACAATTTTAGCACAAACTCGGTATTTTTCACTTATTTCCACACACTCTCTCCTGCGATGCCTCTGAGCAAAATTTAAAAAAATAAAATTACAGTGCAGTCTCGCTAATCCGGACTTGACGGGACCGGACCCTGTCCGGATTAGTAAAAGTCCAGATTAAACGGAAAAAGTTTTAAAAATGCATGAAATGTATACCTTTTTTATTATAAAACAAATTTATTGCTGGACTTCACAGTTACTTAACCAAATTACAATAACAGTCTGCTGCAGAGGAAACCAGCAAATAAATTTTAAAAAGCTTACTGAAAAAAGTCTGTACCCAGTTGTACTGCAAACTGCAACTTCTACAGTTTTTTTTTTGTTTTTTTTTTTAGGGCCGTCCTGATTAGCCGGAAGTCCGGATTAGCGAGACTGCACTGTAATTCTGTTAGTCATGGTCAAGGTTTATTCTGTTCATTAAACAAAATTAAGGTAGGTATATTATATTTAAAAAATTGGAATTTCGCCCTCCCCCAACCCCCAAACAAGACCGCGTTGATACGCCGCCGAACGATTATTGCATAGATAAGTTTTTAAGAAATAAATTTGTTAAAAAAACTCTTACGATTGAACAGGTACTATTCTAATATGCAAAAGCAATCAAAAATCCTCAGGGATCGACCGATGCCACCCTTGGATGCCGCAATATATTGGTGTGAATATATACTGAGACACGGTGGAGCTCCTCATCTGCGTTCCCCAGGGACCGATATGCCTCTGTATCAGTATTTATTATTAGATGTTATCGTTTTTATAATAATCGCTGTTATCTTAACATTATGGCTTTGTAAATATTTAGCCAAAAAAACTTTTGGCTAAAAATATTTGGTGGGGTAGATAAATAAGATGAAAATGATTCTCGTATTAACTACGTATGGGGGAAAATTCGTTGAATTCCGACGTAGACCTTACAAATGAGGAGTTATCTGTCAAAAGGGCCCCTGTTGAGCGGGGGCCTTTTTTGCGGAGATGCTGATTTTCGAATGCTCCATGTCTTACTTTATTAGAAAACCCCCGCTGTATGTACCAACATATGATATTCAGCGAAATTGGCTTCAATAAATGATTACAAACGCATTGTATTAACATTGATTCTATGCCGAAATGTGTACAAACTCGTCATGTACCGTAGAACGGGGTGACTTTGAAAGTTGAGTTTCATGCCTTTCACACCATCTGGTGCCAGTTTGAGTGAACTAAACATCGATTTCATAATGTGAATGTGTTATCTACGGATGATTACACGATCTATGTGAATTTCGTTTGATTATCACGATTGATATTGGAATTGTGACGGTTTGAAATTTGGGTTCAATTTAGCCGAAAAAATTGCTAAAACCAACTTCGGTGCCAAATATTCAGATCAATTGTTGAAGAATTCGTTTTGGCATTTATTCTTGTTGAATTTTACGGTGAGTACAATGCTTTTGGAACCAAATTGATAACTCTGTTAGAACCCAAACTACAGCAGTTTTCCCAAATGGGGACAATTTGAAAGTTGAATTTAGGATGACTGAAAAGTTTGTTTTTCATTATTTCAGAACGCAGGAATGCGAACTTATAAACGACGCGTTGGTGCTCGTTCCTATGTGAACTATTCTGAAGCTATATTGGAGGAAGCGTTAATCGAATTTTAATTTTTCAATATATTCTTGACAATAGCTTGGCCATTTTTCGTTCGATTTCGATAAAATTTAGTAGGTAGCCTTTCAAGGTCACCCCGGAACGATTCCATTGAAAAATCGACGCTAGCTTTCAAAGACACCCAGTTGGCTGGGGTGACTTTGAAAGGGTAGTTTTAGAACTTGGAGGGGAGTCATATGAAAGTAGGGGTTTCGTTTAAGGGGTATTCAATAGACCTCAGACAAAGCTCTGGGAGCCGTTTTTTACTTTTTTTCTAACTTCAATACAAGCAGAGATAATTTTAGAAAATGTAGCAAAAACTTTCAAAGTCACCCCATTTTATGGTAGTCAATGAAACCAAGCATACATTACATTCTATCATAGAGTAAAAAGTGAGTAACTCTATCCACGAAAACACACCTCAGAAATTACACATTTTAGTTGCGTTATGAACAGGGAGAGACATTTTCGCAATTACATTAGCTTCAATCACGAGAATTGACAATAACTCATCATACAGCGAGTTAGGAATTTTATTATTGTTTCATAAGTTGTATTAATTAATGTATGGAAACAAGCAAAGTAGAAGAGTAAATGCATAAACTTCACCAATATTATCATGGGAAAACAGATACTGATAAACCACAACACGTTCCACCACGCTAATTTTTCCATCGCTCTAAAAAGGGCCCCTGTCATTGTCCTTCTTTCTTAATTCGTCTGCGATTGTTTCTGAACGAACTAATTAATTAATCAGTCATGTCTATTAATGGAATCACAGTGAACACTTTTTATAAGAACATATTTTTCAGTTAAATCAATCTGAAAGCATTAATTTTAGATTGAAAACTTTGAAGTGGTTTTTCTCAAAATCATAATTGCTGACAGGGGCCCTTTTGACAGATAACTCCTCAAATATATCTATTCTTCCGAATTAAGTTTGTAAAGCTGCCATTTTTGGCGAGGTGTTTTACTTTGACAGCTTTGTCATAACAATAAAGTTCCTATCAATGTAAACAGTGACTAATTAATAAATAGACAAGGAGTTAGTACCTACACATATGTCAAATTATAATAAGCGAATAGAAATGATTAGATACCTATGTGTACAAATAGTGGAGAAATAAATGTTTTCTGAAAAATCGAGTCGGTAAATGACCTCTGTGTGGATTGGTATTTGAAAAATGGGAGAAAAAAGTCTTGGACAAATAACTCAGATCGAAAATATCAGTTTACAAACTCTAAAATTCAACTTTCCCCCCGGTTCTGGGCAGGTGATATATCCACACGTCCCATCTCATTTACGTCGCTGATCCCAAAGTTGGACTACAGCGTATACAAGTGGTCCAAAAGTCATTGCGTGACGCTCCATACGGACTTTGTGCGCGATCTAGCGGAGCGCGACCAAACTAAAAGTAAAGTCTATTCAATTTCCAGTCAAAAGAGACCAAAACAAGCGCGCGTTTGCGTACGCCGAGCTACAGCGGTTCGACGTTAATGTGTTTGGATGTCGCCTACAAGCTAAACGCGTGTTATATAAAATGAGTTTGGAAAATGCAAATTTAAGAACGGAACAACGGCGGGTGATCCGGTATTGTTTTCGTCGTGGTCTGACATCAAAGCAGACGTGTGATGAAATGGAAGGCGTTTATGGTACCGAGTCTGATGCAGACGAGAACAATTCAGCGATGCCGACGAGAACAATTCAGCGGTGGCATAAGGAATTTCGCGATGACAGCTCATCAGCCTCGTTTATTCCGCAAACTGGGCAACCGAAGTGTAACTGAAGTAAACCGGAACACACAGTGGCAGCTTTGATTGCCGAGGACCTGCACATCTTGTAGCGGATGTCAGACCACAACGAACGCAATACCGGATCACCCACCGTTGTTCTGTTCTTAAATTCGCACTTTCCAAACTCAGTTTATACAACACGCGTTTAGCTTGTAGGCGACATCCGAACGCGTTAAATTCAAACCGCTATAGCTCGGCGACTATGTACGCAAGCGCGCTCGTTTTGGTCTCTTTCGACTGGAAATTGAAAGACTTCACTTTTAATTTGGTCACGCTCCGCTAGATCGCGCACATAGTCCGTATGGACCGTTTTGCAGTGACTTTTGGACCACCCTATGTATATGGTACACGCTGTTTCTATCGAACTGGTTAAAAAATAAAAATAAAGTCAACATTACACAGTTTAATTAATTTAAATACACTTTAAAAGAGACTACTTTACAACACGATACTTATAAACGCGGAATTATTATACACCTCCTGGAATATTATCCGCTGCTTCTGAATACACATGCGAGAGCAGAGCTTCATTTTTCAGACCTCTCATCTCTAGTGGTGATCGTACTGCTTCTATAGACGCCTGGCTCATCATCGCTCTCTTTTCTACCAGTCTTGGACCATCCAGAAATCTACCGGACGATAGTTTCTTTTGAACTCGTTCACTACTATACCAGCTGAAATGAACAGATGGCTTAAAATTCTGATAGAAATACAACAGTAACATAACTAAAACCGCCGTAAAGGATTCGCATGTGCGAAGTAAGAATCGAAATCATGCTATTTTCATTGTCCAGCTATAAGCTAGACTATTACGTTAGTCGTGCCTTATATTTTGAGGGACTGAATTACACATCGACTGGAATATTCTGACAAGAATAGTATTCCTGCTCAGCAAGTTTCAAATCAGCTAATGTACCAGGTATAAAACGTGGACCAATAAATCGAATATTTTAATTCGTTTTCATGAATAAATACTGATGTTCTGGGAGTAAGCGATTCATTAATTCATCGATACTGATGAACCGCAGTATACGAACTGGCTGTATCTACGATTTATGAATTCAATTATTTTGTGTAGAAATCGTCTATGTGCATACAAATCTCGGTGCACGTAGATAGTTCATCACTATGGTCGTGGACGATTTTAGAACTAAATAATTCAATTGCATATACAGCTGCAGACATTTAAAAAGCAAAAATAATACAAATTACTAACTCCATACAGCAGAAGGCAATTACGCTGGCGACACCCACGATAAATGCTGATTTATACACAAATCTCGCGGCAGGTGTCCCTCGGTACTGCCGCGGTTTGACAAACTGCACTTTCTCCATGGAGTGCTGGGTCACGAGATCTAAAGTGATCTATAACATTACTCAAGAACGAATAAGAGACGAGTAAATTCTACATTCTACCCTTCGAAAAATTCGCGTTTTAAGACATACAAGACGATCTCTATTATTCTATTTATAATTTGATAACAAAAATGATAATGACTAGAAAGCCCGAAAATGATCCAACGAATGGCTACAAATTAACATTTCGATGAGAATTCAACGGACTAAATGCCATTCTAATAGAACCTTAAATTCATAATGTTTTAGGTTTTTTGTCATTATTCGATTTCTACTTAGGATTGAAGGAGTGCAGAGAGCAGCACCACGCAGGCTGGTCGAAAGCTCGAAAGTCGAATCTGTACTTGAAAGTTGAAACTTTGCTCGAAACATTCGTGGACTTACGAAGTCACGACTCACGGATAGTAGCTTAAGCTAAAGCTTTAAGTGCTTTAGTCTGCTCACAATTGGACGCAGTTAAACAAAAACTTCCCAAGAAACAAAATCTGTTTTTTGAGAAAACGTATCATTATAATATTATCATTAACATAATGGAGCGCTATTCTGCTGTTCAGCGTAAGGGAACCAACCAGCAAAATCTGTTGTTTGAGAACATGTGATTCGAAGTTCAAGAGCCATATAGAAACTGTATGATATAGCGTTTACTGATTAACTTTTTTCAACGTGAGTACACTTTTTGAATCAGGGGCCAATTTTGAGAAATTCTACTTTTTACGCTCTTTCCAACGTTACTAATGACCAGAAGCGCAAATAGGACCCAGAACTGGGGAGGCTTAAGCCCCCTTATTATGAAGCAACACCACCTCCCCGCATCATTTCCTTTGGTAATTTTTCAGTGTTGGGGGGGGGGCTGAGCCCCCAAACCCCCACCTATTTGCGCCTATGCTAATAACTCATTTTGTTTACAAACGTTGGTTGGTTCCCTTACGCTGAATTGAGTCCACATTTACCTCAGTTGATAAAATTTGCTGAGTGAAAAACATTCTTGTTGTGCTCATCTCTTAAATTTTTTCCAGCTGACAAAAATGTTTACTATGTTTCCTAGCAAAACCAACATTATGAAGTTGCAAAGATAAGGTTGCAAAGGTGCTTCCTCTTCATGTTTCAAAAGTTGAAGAAAAGGACATGAAGCTCCACATTGGAGACGGTTATGTCGAGTCATGAATGCGTTATGATTAGTTCTCAACTTACACGACGAAGTTATACGTGAATAATTGACTGATTCAAGTACAGCACCACATCCATCTAGAGTCTGAAAAATAGATAAATCAATTTTTTTTACAATGACTTTATTTAAAACAAAGACACATAATTCCGATTTTTAGGTACAAGGTCTCATTAAGATCTACATACGCGCTTGCGGAGTCCCCTTCTTCAGGTACTAGTTAGATATGGACTCAGGTACCTTCTACTCACATGTTATTCTACGCTAACAGATGACATGAAAATTCACTAGATATAAGTTAACAGAAGGCTGAATGAATAACGACTGCAATTCGTGAAGTAGTTTTATAAGAATTTAATTTTCTATGTATCTATATCTTCCCTACAAATTTCAGCCATTCTTACACAACCACATTCCCATTCACTGAACCGCCAACGTCGGATTACAAAAAGGCACACAATTATATACACAATACAAAAATATGTATTAACAAAAAAGAAAATGCGAATACAAATACTTTTCCCTTCCATACTTTTAGAAATCGATAATTCGAGCTAATTTTTTCAGTCTGTTTAACAAAATATCGCCTTTCTTCACCGTTGACTGGTACAGCGTACCACGAACCAACGTTGCCTCAGGAGCTTCTGACTGAAAATCGCTCTTACAATGAGTGTAATGACTGGTGACCACTGCTCCGGCCACTGAATCCATTTTACACTGCAGACGACCGGCTGCCGCAAATCTAGCTACTTCTGCTTCAATGAATTCTACAGTAACACCGAACGACTTGGCCATGTAGTCCAAGCTGAGCGACCGATATGCCTGTAAAATTTGCTTGTACGCTCGCAGGCGCATCGCCTGGTTATAATGACGGTAATGCGCGTGCAGCAGAGGGTCGCGTTTCATATCACCCTCCACTTTGGCCAAACAGGTGAAAAATTCGGCGTATCGACCTTCATACAAAGAAAGAAAGTATTCTTTCAGATCCCTGTATTCGGAATTGAGAGCTTGCGCCATGACGCCGTGGTGCAACAGCTTCTTCTTCAGTTCGCTGCGAGGTAAAGCGATCATGCACGCATACACGGTGTACCGGATAATAGTGCCGAACGAAGCCAGTTCATAGGACTCGAATGTAGGAACAACGTCGACAAAGAGATTGGCAGCGCGGTTGAAATCACGCACAGCTAATGACCAAATGCCTTCGTACGCCTTTAGTTTGTTACGTGCGCTCCAGTCGCCGCCACTAGTTTCGATTAGGTCCGCAGCTTTTTCGATAACCGACTTCATTAACCGGATATTGCAACCTGTAAGATGAACAGTGAGGCTATTTTAGTTCGCATACGTTTGTAACTTGAATACGACGATTCTTATCTCTCATTCTTAATCACTGAATATAGGCTAACAATCGAACTAACCGTGAAAGTAGGCAATACGAAATAATGTGAAAATTGCGTCAATCCGATGGCTCTTTGGTACAGTCTTATCGTTGAATTTCGTTTCTGCAAGCACAGTAGCACCATGCTGGTCTCCGATAGAGCACAGGTAATCGAGTTTTGCCTGCCATATCCCGCTGACTTGATCTTCTTCGTCGATGTAATTCTTTTTGTGCTCCTGATCCAATTCCAGAATACGTTTCTCGTTGGCCTCCGACATCTGCTTCAGCAAGGCGGTATCCACTGGCCAGCCGAATTCCTGGCACACTTCTTTATAGTAAGGAGCCATGTTACCATCACGAATGCCCTGCATTAGTTCGGCATGCAGTTGTTCATTTTTGTTGAATTCAGGCTGCGATAAACAGAAACGTATAGCTGCTAATTTCATGTAAGATGGGGTTACTGCTTCTTCTTCCATTTCTGAAAACAGCGAAACAAAGCCTTCATTAGAAATTTCAGAAGATACGTTCGTCACAGTATGATGATTAAATTTACAGCACTGTGGTCGTAATATGTTTGCACTGACCAAAACAAAGTTTGAATTCACCTGGTAGCACGAATATAGCAGTTATGTTGGTTCTTACCTGCCCGTGTTAGTGCGATGGAATAGTATCAACAAGTAATAACGATAACGAACAACGCGAATTCAAGAATTAATTGAAAATTTCAACCTACAGATGTGCTTTCTTTCAAAATAAATGTCTTTTGTAGCTCGGAAGAATTTCACATTTAAGAATTCCACCGACGTTTTGAATTAGAAAACACAAAAATTGATAATCATGGTCACAGATCAAAGATTACAATAACAATCACAGATCGCATTAATGGCGTGGTTACACTAGGCAATGAAAAATCTCAGAAAATGATAAAGAACTATGCTAAACGACGTATTCTAATTGTACTTGAAAACCCCGGCAATTGGCAGTGACGCTTAGTATAATCTATCATAGATTATACGATCAACAAACTAAACGCAAATTCCACTGTCATCCCAGTTGTCTATTGTCTATGTCTATATAGATTTCCGATGATAATCTCAGAAAATTGTAATTGTACAGAATTTAGAATTTAGGTATTTTGACTAGCTGTTCATTTCAATTCTACTTTTATAAAGTTCAAAGTTAAGTCACGTTCAGTTCCGGTGAATCTGTCTGTTAATTCTTGACCGCAAAATTATACTATCTGACCCAGGACAGGAGTCTCGTACTTTCTCCCATCTTTGTATGTCATTTGTCTCAGTCGTCGAACTGAATGAAAATTCCTTCATTACTCATGTTATTTCACCGTAAAACCTCGATTCAGTCACATTCAAAGTGATTACAATATGGTGTGAGGAACGCATCACTCCAAATCCAGCTATGAACTGCTCCGATGAGGATCCTAACTCGCCCAAGGATCTCTATGCCATCGAATACCCGGGAAACGTTCGTAATGTTGATCGCATGGTAGAAACCTTGGGAGGTATAGAAAATATCGCTAATGTAAGTGTACATTACATGCGGTAAGTGTACGATCTCAGTCTTCCAAACATTCTCAAAGTAGTTCTAACAAATGCTCTTCTCAGGCATTTTCGAACAACCAGCGAAAGCTCGAATGCAGATTTCGACCGGAAGACAGATTCTGTAAATCAGCAGTCGCAGAACGTGGTAAAGAATCGGCATTTCTACTGAAAATTAAAGTGAAGAAAATCAGATCAAAAGATGGGAGCAAAGAACAAATTCAATTCGATACCAATGTTGTTGGCAAAGTCTGCAAAGTGTTCAAATTCCAAAGTAAGTGAAGAACGCCAAGGTTTGAGAAAGATTGCTAATCAGTTATCGAGTTAGAATTATCGTTTACGTCCCAGTCAGTCGGAAAGAACTGTAGAAAGACCTCTCCGTACTCCATACTGATTTATCACAATTCCAACCATTCTTTCCAGATCTTATGGACTTCCAATACTTGCCGATAGAAAGGAATGCCGCGGGAAAGTACGATTCGATGTACGATAAGTTGGTTCCTAAATCCATCGTACCGTCGTCTTGGCTGGACGAACCCTGCTCTGCCTTCCTAATACCAACCGTGTTTTCTCGTACAGACACGATTCAGGTTGGTGTTTCCAGCCTTCTCATCATGATGTTCAGGTCTAGCTTAACGATGGAAACTAATAATTGACAATATTCGTTTGCAGCCGTATCTGTCCTCTAAGGCTATGAATGAAACGAGTGTCACCACTATTGGTCGAACCAGGGATCGGCGCAGTAATTACGTGAAGTTCATCAGCCACGAATACAAAGACGTTCCGAAAGCGCCATACGCGATCACCTTGCGTTACATACAGCAGAAATTCATCAACGAAGAACAAATTCTGAAGATAAAAGAGGTGAGGTCCCGTCAGTCTCTAGGTATCGAGTTAATGCGAAATTTTCAAGCTTATCTTGTTCCTAGTTATTCAACGAGCGACCCATCTGGACGAAGAGCGCGTTAATGTGCTGCACTAGATATACCAACATACAGCTGAAATATTTGCTTGCTTTAAGAGCGTATCATTTCACATCCGGCCCATTCAGAATAGCCTGGGTTCGATTTGGATACGATCCTCGCACTGACGTGTCTTCCCGCAAGTTCCAGATAATAGACTATCGTTTGCGAAGTATGTTTTCATTCAGTTTAGTGTATCACACTTAATTATGTGGCTCGTCTACGACTGCTGTTTTAATCGGAATGTGATTTCAGCGAATGTGACAACCATTTTACGAGAACAGCGACCAGGTCGATACCTGCCTGGACGAACGAAAGTTTATAAAAATTCTCAGGAACTGGAAGACGATGGCGAGCAGTATGAAGAACACAATTATATCTTCAAACCGGGGTTCATTCCACCTCAAAAACAAATGTTCTACCAGGTGAGAAAGTAAATTATGATATGGGGATTGTTTATTGGTTCATCTCTGGACGACCAAGTCGGGTACAAGTGGCCGATGAAACTCATAAAACTACTGATATCATTTCATCATTCAGAGCAGTTGACCAGCCAATTCATTCAACTGGTAGTAATAATAATATCAGCATTTATTATTGGACACCACCTGTGCACGTCGCGGGCCGAGAAGGGTACCGACCCCTCACCTTATTTTTCCAGTTCTTTGCCCGCCTATTTCTCGGCATACGTTTCCCATTTCTCCCTCCATTTTTCCTGTTCAGAGTATCTCCTCATAGATCCGAGTTCCTTCGTGAATATTTCCACTTTGTCTTTTTTTTTTCTGATTCCGAGAATACTGCGTTCCATCGCCCTTTGGGTAGTTCGCTGCCTGTTTACATTTGATCTAGTTACCGCTCATGTCTGCGCACCGTATGTCATTGCTGGTAGGATACAGCTCCGCCAGACCTCCGCCTTAGTTGATACTGGAAATTTGCCTTCAAATATTTTCTCAGGCTCCAGTATTTTTTCCATTCGTTTTGAATTCTACACAAGATTTCTCACGCTCTGGCCCCTTTGAAGAGTTTGTCCCAGGTACTAGACCTCGTTAGCCCACTCAATGTTTTCTCCCATTATCGAAATTTCAACTTCGCACGCATTTGATAGTACTTTCGTTTTGTTCATATTAATTGCTAAACCCGCTTGTTTGCATGCATTGATAAATTCGTTCGCGTTGTTTACTAGCTCTGTCGCATCTCTCGCAATCAACACCACATGATCGGCAAATCTCAGGTTGTTTATGAATTCCCCATCTACTTTTAATCCCGTATCTTCCCATTCCAGTCGCCGCATTGCTTCCTGTAGGACGCAGTTGAACAGATTGGGTGACAGTGGGTCCCTTTTCTCCCCGCGTTTGTCAAATTCTACATATTATGCTGAGGCATCGTCATAAGCATTCTTAATTTTTTTTTTTTTGTCCCATCCCCTGTACCTTCAGCGCCCTCCAGAGATATCTGTGGTCCACCGAATCAAAGGCCTTTGAGAAATCGATGAAAAAAAAGTAAATATCGAAATTGTTCAATGATTTGGCTCAAAATGAAAATTTGGTCTATTGTGGAGAGATTTCTTCTACCCCGGCTTGTTCCCTTCGTTGGTGCCAGTGAATAAGTGCTCAACGCAAACCAACATATATAGGTTGAACTTGTAGGGGCGGCAAACAAAACCTCAAAACTCGTCTAACTTTTCTCTTGTGTTTGGACCTATCTCCTCCCTTAGAAGACTCACCGCTGTGGTTATCACAAAAAAAGGAGTATGTCCCCTGTGGCATGATTAATGTATATTATGTATATCTCAGCAAAAAAAGAAAGAAAAAAATAGAAAATGGTCATGGCCGACGCACAGCTTACCAAGAGCATTTGAGCTCATCTGTGCTGGCCTGTGGCTACGGCCTTAGCTCGAATGAAGAACTAAAATCTTTTTTTTATCAAAAGATTCTACCAGTCTTAACTAGTCAACTGATCAGAACAGTCAGTCAGTCGAATTAATCGGCCAATTAAAGCACTCGAGCGATGAAGTTAGTCAATGTGTAAAATCATTCAGCTACATCTTGGCCTCTTATAACATCCACCCGATTTTCAGGTGTGTGATATTCAGTTACCAGAAGTGCAGGAAAGGTTGAGGATGTTGACTGAAACCCCAACCTACGATCCTAAAACCGGTTGGCTCACCGAAGAATTTCATGATTTTGTCAGGGAGCAAATCGATAAATATATAGTAGCGCATCTCCAGATAGAAGGTACGTCAGTGATAATTTTCACTTAGGCCTATGTCATTATCATTAATCGATGTCTCTCCGGTCTCTCGTCGTGCTCCAGCGTTAATTTAATTACACTTTGTTCTCACAGATGGCAGTAATTCTGGGTCTCAGAACTTTTTAGTCCTACACAAATCGGTAGATGAGAGCGCAGAGATCTCGAGTGAAGACGAAGACGCCTTATCATGGGACCAAGACGATTTCGAATCCGAAAACGAAGACTAATATAATCTGTGCGCAGTAATCTTCCGTAATTAGAGAAAACGGATTCAAAAATTTTTTAAAATTTTATTTACAAAAAGAAATATGATTGATATGTGTGTTTAAAAACGTGGTAACCAACATTTAAATCGTACATCTTCGAAAACTAAAATGGAATAATGGCGTCGTCCCTTTAACTTATAAATCGAAGGTAACATCGTTGTAATACAAAATAAATATCATTTCGTTATCGCCATTGTAAATTTATGTACAAATAATGTAGAAATCGCTGTTCACTCACACAGTACCATTCACCATTCCGATTGCGTTAAGAGTCCAAAAAGCCTTAGCTCGGAGTCAGTCTTATGTAACCTGGTTCATCGATACGAATCTGGGCGCATATCGTCGCAGTTATTACGTAGAACACATCTCACGTCGTGGTCACTTCATGTCATGAAAGAAGAAACAAGTACGAACTACTTTTTCTAGGTCAACAAATAGTTGCTAATAAAATACATAATAAAATTACGCGAATACGAAACATAACAAACGAGAAAATGTCAACAATTTTTCACTTAGCATAAATATTAAATATCGTATTAAAGAAAGGGAAGGGAAGGCGAAGAAAAATACATACATTAAGATGTTTAAATACGCGATCGTAAATGGAAAAGAAAAATATCGGAGTACCATTAGACCCATGTATAAATATTGCTTCGTGTGCAGCCACTCCGGACCATTCAATTGTATCCGAAATTTTGATTGTAATTAACGTTGCGAACCCTAGAACAGAAAATATATCGGGTTAGATTAATTTTGCACCTCGACAGACTCGACAGTGTGACAACCACCGCTATGGAAGAATTAGTGTTAAAAATTTCAGGCTGATTACAATAGCAAACAATTTAAAATTGAAATCACTGAACCGCAGATTTTGAAAACTGCTATCATTGTCCACAAAATGCGCTCCCTTCTAACCAAGAATGATACGGAGTCTCAAATAGAAGTTTGCAATTTCAAAAATCTGTAGACTACCATCCTCTTCCCCATCGACCCCGAATAACGATTACATGGGCGAATCCCTTCCAAACAAAAATCACGCAAGCATCTGGGTGTAAAGTGAGTCTTCAATATTTTGTTCTGGTGGTCGGATGTACGTGATTACAAAGGGCATTTACACGTAAATTTCTGACCGTTCGTCAACCTGCGCAGTAGAGCACATAGCTACGCACTTTCAACTCCACATGACCATGAGTGTCATCCACTCAACAAGGATCGAATTACTGACTTCTGAAGATTCTCCTCAAATCATCAGAAGAACCCTTCTTCCCCCCCCCCCATTCATTTACTTTCTCTCGCGTGTACTGTCTTCACTCAAGAGTACCGGCAACGTGCTCACCTCGAATCCTGCAACGAAGTTCTGACTAGATTCGGCTTCGAAATGTACGGATTACGTTTCGCAGTGATCACCCTCGTTTCGACGCAGTCTGCAAACATAAACACGAATTAATATCGCGGCTAGAGTATGCGCCACAGTTACAGGTAAAGAGCAGACCACGCAATTAAAAACGCCGACGAAGCTGACAAGAAAAAAAAACAAAAAAAACGAACGAATGCGAGCAAAAGCTACGACTGAGAACCACCTTTATATGCCACTTATCGGGGTCAGGATGGGTGCTGCCTACCACAACTGTATCCGATGATATAATTTCGCAAGTGCTCGTCTTGCTCGTCTATCCCTACCCCTGGAGCTACACTCTCATCCGTTGACAATCTGTTGACCTGCAAAATAAGGTGCGACGATCCACTCTTATCTGCTGAGAGGGGGAAAAAACGAAGATAACCTCCTCTCCGGCAGTTGCTTCGTCCATAATTGTGAAAAACATGTGCCCCTTCGTTCTTCGTGGTCTATTTCGTCACCTAAATACGAAATTTTCAATGCTCTGGAACAGCATACCTGGGTCATTCTACCGAAACATTGATAATTCATATTTGTTTTTTTAAAAACATTATTACTTTTTTTATCATGGAAATCATTTAAACGCACATAATAGAACATCCAACAGCATACTTCCTAGCAATGGAGATAGAGAGAGCTCAAAATGATTAGGACCACGCTGAAGGAATTGTTGGCCATAGAAAAAAGTACCTACGCGCACATGCGCCCGTACACTGTGAATACGCACATACTCTTCCACCCGCACATCAACGCACACGTATCAGTGTTGCCAGGTGTCCGCATTTTTCATCTTTAGACAAAAAATATCCAAATTTCTGAATATCCGGAAATTTTGGGAAAAATACAGAATTTCGTTGATTTTTCTCGTTTTGTGGGTTTATTCAACTTCTGATTGGTTCGAGATATTTTTCTGTGGCTGACTGCATTTTGACTACACTAAAATAGACTAGAAAAAAATGTTTTCTCGTTTTTTTACCTAAATAATTACTCAGTTTTCCTTTCACCCAAAGCATCCTTTTTCAGAAACCAAGGTTGAAAATAATTCCAGCATCAGACATCCTGCACATTAAGGTGTCCGGCATGGGCGCCCGCTGAATTTTTTGATGAGGTAGAAAATGCTGACGACCATAATTTAACCCTGATGTTTGCATTTGAATTGAGATTAGTGAATAGTTAGTGCGAAGTACTAAATTTTTCAAAACGAATTCGAATCCGTTGTCAAATTTGAGCTAGAATCATTTTTTGACCCATTTCGACCACATTATCGAGTTTATCTTGGGAACGGAGCGTCACCGCCAAATTTGAACACTGAATTCGAACTCAGCGTAAAAAATTGAGTAGAAAACAGTCTTTAATTCAAAATTTTTGATTTTCCGAATAAATTTCTCCATACACATCATGTCTTTTTTGGGGCGAAAAAATTTTCGGAGAGCTTCGGCGTCAGTGCTGGTGCTAATTACTCAATTTTTCGAGAGGAATTCGAATCCGTTGTCAAATTTGAGCTAGAATCATTTTTAGACCCATTTCGACCACATTATCGAATTTATCTTGGGAACGGAGATTCACCGCCAAATTTGAACACTGAATTCGAACTCAGCGTAAAAAATTGAGTAGAAAACAGTCTTTAATTCAAAATTTTTGATTTTTCAAATTTTGAAAATTTCTCCATACACATCATGTCTTTTTTGGGGCGAAAAAATTTTCGGAGAGCTCCGGCGTCAGTGAAATTTGAACACTGAATTCGAACTCAGCGTAAAAAATTGAGTAGAAAACAGTCTTTAATTCAAAATTTTTGATTTTCCGAATAAATTTCTCCATACACATCATGTCTTTTTTGGGGCGAAAAAATTTTCGAAGAGCTTCGGCGTCAGTGCTGGTGCTAATTACTCAATTTTTCGAGACGAATTCGAATCCGTTGTCAAATCTGAGCTAGACTCATTTTTTGACCCATTTCGACCACATTTTCGAGCCTATCTCGGAACCGGAGCGTCATCGCCAGATTTGCACACTCAATACGAACTTCGTGGGTCCGGTACACGAGATCACGAGGGTCGTGACTTCCCAATCTTCCCTCTAATATCCTTGTTGAACTACTTAAACAAGATTAAGGCTCTGGCCCTAACAAGAACCATCTGTGTGAGGAACGGATTGCATGTGTGCGCCCTCACTTGACAGACGATTGTCGTTAGTTTCCAACTTTCAACAGGAGATAACGACTTATTTTTTAAACGAAACCAGTGGTGCTACGATGTACTTGTACACATGAGAGAGGGTAGCTCGCATTAAGTTCCGTGTGAGCTTTCGATACCCATAAATAGAACAGAATGAGAGCGACTGCGCACTTCACAATCCGAGGAACCAGTACCTTTTAGGTTCCATGTTCAAAATAACATAGCACGCGAAACATTCAACAACAAATTACCGAATAAAAAATATCTGTTTGGAGACATCTCCTAGACATTTCCTTAAAATTTCAGCGCGCCAGTGTCACCCGTTGCGGAGAAGAAAAATGTGTTACCTTACTTTTGGAACATCCCTCATACACTTCTCTAAGTCAAGCGGAAGGTTCTTTGTAAAAAGTATTTCAAATCGTCGAATTTTAAAATCATATTTTTCGAGTCTTCGTATTCACCATTCTCAATATCGTCTTCATTTTCTTCCACGACTTTGTTAACTTCATCATTTTGTAAAATTTGGTGGGTCATTTGCCTTTTTCATACCGTCGCTAACACGAGAATCAAGCCATGAAAATGCAGCACATTCTCTAGGTAACGGAAATGGTTAATATACAGGATGTCCGAGTTTCGGTTGCTAAGCGGAGAGGAATGAATAGCACTTGAGTAGACAAAGCAAAAGTATTATTATCACCTTTTGCCTAATCACAAAATTGAGGGCGCCGCATCTTTGTAAAAATCGAAAAATTCACCAATTTTGACCCATTATAAAAATCACGAGTAATGATGTTGCCCATTCTACAATGATGCCATGTTACAGCACTCACTTAGAGTAACAAAACAAGTTATTACGATATCCGGCCTGCTCTTAAAATTTAAGCAGGTAAATGGCATCCAAAATTCAGAAATTTCAATTTTTTACAAAATTGTGCAAAAAGCCTACTTTTACTGAACCACAACATGAATAACCAAAGGCCGGCGTTTCTCATTATCAAAACTGGTAGCCCTGATTCAGATGAACAAAAAATCATACCACTATCTCCTTCCAGTTTTTAGAATTTAAAAAGTTATGTCGCGTTGAAGTTCATGAAGCTTCTGAAATGATCGAGAAATGAACCTTATGATCAAAGAAGAAAAAAAAAAAAGAAAGAAAAATAACAAACGCTTCTAATTTATTGTAACTTTCAATAGTCGTTATGCCTGAATGAATGACTGGCGTTACATGAAGACTCCATCTGTTGAACTAGTTGTCTAACCACCATAAAATAGGCGCTGGAATACAAATTTTTGTTTCTGCCTACGAATTTCGGGAAACTTACTTTTGAGCGGAGCCTAGAAACCAAATAGCCTTCCCCCTAACAGTTTAATTTTTAGGGCGAGTTAAATTTTCTGTTTTTTTGAAATTTGAAAGTACTTCAACGCGTCTTAACTTTTTAAATTCTGAAAACTGGAAGGAGATAGTGGTATGATTTTTTGTTCATCTGAATCAGGGCTATCAGTTTTGATAATGAGAACTGTACGCCGGCCTTTGGTTATTCATGTTGGGATTCAGTAAAAGTAGGCTTTTTGCACAATTTTGTAAAAAATAGAAATTTCTGAATTTTGGATGCCATTTACCTGCTTAAATTTTCAGAGCAGGCCGGATATCGTAATAACTTGTTTTGTTACTCTAAGTGAGTGCTGTACCATGGCATCATTGTAGACTGGGCAACATCATTACTCGTGATTTTTGTAATAGGTCAAAATTTGTGAATTTTTCGATTTTTACAAAGATGCGGCGCCTTCAATTTTGTGATTAGGCAAAAGGTGATAATAACACTTTTGCTTTGTCTATTCAAGTACTATTCATTCCTCCCCGCTTAGCAACCGAAACTCAGACACCCTGTATTTTTTTATCACCAGTTCGGTAACATTCCTCCGATTTCCATTTTTATTTTGAAGCTGAGAGTATTCGAACAGTCTCCTTCAAACATGACGCCGTTTAATGGTGCCTCAAGAGCGTCTGAAGCTGAAGATCGGGCATTGACCTGGAATTGTATTATAAAAATACATAGCTCTTTCAACTCTTTCCTCTCAGTACTATTCAATTTGAAAAGATTGAGGAAGTAAGCGAATTTTGCTGTTTAGGGAGTAAAATAACAGAAGATGGAAGGAGTAAAAGGGATATTAGTAGTAGAATAGCACAAGCCAAATTAGCATTTTATCGAAAAAGTAATCTTTTCAAATCAAAAATAAAACTGGAAGTCAAAAAATTGGTCTTTAAAACTCATGCTTGGCGTGTAGCCTTGTACGGATGTGAAACGTGGACCATAGGAAAACTAGAGAAGAAATGATCGAAGCTTTTGGGATGTGGTGCTATAGGCGGATACTTAGCATCAAATGGATGGATAAGGTAAGAAATGAGGAAGAACTTAACAGAGTAGGAGGTAAAATGGATATATTTGGAATTATCTGAAGAGAAGAGAGATAACTAATAGGGAATGATTCGAGGCACCCAGTAATAATATCACTGCTGCTAGAAGGAAGAGGGTTAAGAAAGAATTGGGTAGATCGGCAAAGATTCCAGTTATGTTCCACATATATTCAAGGATGTCAAATGTAAGTGTTATAACGAAACGAAAGAACTTGCACAACATAGGGAGAAATGGAGAGCTGCGTCAACCCGGTCATAAGACTGATAAACTTATCATCATCATCATATCACCACCACCATAGGGAATGAGTTAGCATTATCGAGTTTTGGAACATTAGTTGTTTCACATTAGTGCTCCAATATGTAAACGTATATACGAATTGCACAACGGATGTTTACTCTTACTACCGGGCAACACTGATCAGGACATTTGCATTATTTGTATCATACCCAAAACACAACCGATGTAAATTGTACTGCCGATACATTTTCTGAAGTCAAAAACCTTATGATACCGTGCACTTCACAATCGGATGGGTTAGTATCCTTAGATTTCATGTTCAGAATTAAGGTAAGGTCTGCCACCATGACACATATATCATAAACAGAAGTGCTTAGCTAGCCATTAGCCATTAGCTGTTAGCCGTTAGCTTGCAGTTTTTGGGAGATTTTTAGCCAGCCGTTAGCTAGCCGATTGAAAATTTTTTAGCCATAAGCCAATGAAAACTCGGAAGCTAACGGCTGATTTCATTTTGCTAATTTCTCGCCTTTTCCCTTTTGACTACATTCAAACTGAATTTTTTTCCTATTCCTTTTCGATGGATTTTCGTTTTTTGGATTGAAACTACATCTTGGTCAAACTCAGACTCAGAATTGGGGGAAAGAAAAGAAATTGGAACCAAGTTATCACTTCACCTATTTTATTTTTACCGAAAATGTGGATTATAGTCTTTAGCCGTTAGCTAGCCGTTAGCTAGCCAATCAGTATCCTGTAGCCATTAGCCGTTAGCCGAAGCCAATTAATAAAAAAAAATTAGTTTTAGCTGTTAGTTTTAGCCAATCTGATTAGCTAAGCATCTCTGATCATAAAACTGACTTATATTAGCGCTGCCTACCCGGAAATAGTACAGTGTTATCAAGTTTGATGTGCTGAATCACACTATCCAGTTTTCGGCGGAATCTGTGACTTTGCTTATCATATAAAATTATTTTTTCGTAATTTGCTGGCAAAATGCACCTCGGCTACAAAATCGGTGAAACATTTAAGACGAAGTGAGACGAACCATTGCACGAAAGGTAACACTTTTATATAAGAAATTATTTGTTATTTAATTCCGCTTCGATTGATTTTTGTCGCGAAAAGAAAGCAAACAGTAAAATTTTTGCCACAATGACACACTTTTTTTTTCGCATTAAGTACGAATAATTTGTTTACTTAGCTTACCAACATAGGTTTAAGTATTCTGACATCATTTATCACATAATAAACACGTTAGTGAAGAAAAGTATGACAAAAATTACAATTATTTCTTCTTTCAGGTGGGTCATCATGGCGACCGAAAATAAAATGTTGTGTCATGGTGGCAGTTCTTTTACTAATGTTATTTAAATGGACATCGTGGCAAGAGGCTGTGTTATGGTGGCTAATATGATGGCCACCATGACACACAATTTCATTTTTAATTTTCTTGCACTATCTCGGTTTCCTACAAACCATTCTGTCTGTAATTTTTATCACAGACGTGCCAAGTCTTTAGTTATCATTTGATATACAGTTTGAAAAAATCCGAGCATTAGCGCCTGCGTGACAACCCTAAACGTAAAAACTGTGTCATAGTGGCAGACCTTATTACCCTACATAGTATGCGAACCATTCAACAAAACACTACTGGAAGAAAAACAAATGTCTGGAGACATCTCTTGGACATACCGTCAAAATTGCAGCGCACCAGTGTCACCAATCACAGAGAGAAAAAAAAATGTGTTACCTTACTTTGGAAACATTTCACATAATTCACAAAAGTTATCTACACGACTGAGAATTTCAATGGTATTTTTAGAATCAGGACCACATACATAAACTAAAGATACTAACTATCATAATATAAGGGGGGGAGGGTCAGACATTTGAAAGGAGTCAGTGACACTGTTGAGCGCGGTAAAAATTTCAAACTGCTTTCACGAAAATCAAAAGTAGTATATGTTTTTCAGGTAACTTTGGCATACATGCATCGCCATACGCACCACCAAACATTATTTTAACTGGACGCTGTTAAGCGTAATGGAACTAACCAGCAAAATCTGTTTTTTGAGAGCACGTGATTCGAAGTTCAAGAGCCATGTAGAAACTGTATGACATAGCGTTTACTGATACGCTTTTTTCAACGTGAGTACATATTTTTGAATCGAGGGCCCAATTTTGGAAAATTCTACTTTTTACGCTCTTTCTAACGATACAAATAACGCATTTTGTTTACAAATGTTGGTTGGTTCCCTTACGCTTAACAGCATCCAGTTGAGTAGCGCGCCTGAAAAAAAGTAGAATCCAAATTCCTAAGCTTGTGGAATGTACAGAATACATGTAGTTTGACAACGCAATGTAGTTGAAAATCAGCTTTGGGTATACCACGAATTATTATTTTCATTTCCAAATTCAGATTCAGAATAGAGAAAACCCTGGAGTACAATAATCGAATGTTTCGGTTAACCGCATTCGATTATTGACAAGCCTATGGGTGACTGGAGAGCGTAGCAAGTAGGTACGCTGTCTACACCGTAGTCCGTTCGAGCTGTTTCAGCCATATTTGGTAAAAATGTGTAAAAAACCTTTTATACAGGAAATTTTACGTAGAATAATTTTATACAGAACTATTTTAGGCGCACAGTTGACAGTTGATGAGAAAAATCCGACGATAAGTAAAAGGGAGCACACGTTTTCCACAACTGTGGACGAAGCAACCGCCAGAGGAAGAGACTTTTACTATGTTCATTAGAAGGTGTATTTCTGCTACTTAGCGAGAAAAAGAATCCACCGGGAATGAGTGGATTATCGGATAGTCGCAGGAGCCCGCCAACAGCGCTCACGACTTCGTCCTTGTGACGGTAGCCCCCGCATACAACTACGTCGCTTCTGCGAAACCACACGAAAGTTGGGCCACATTAAATCATCCCTAATTGGACATATAACTCACGAAAGTAACTTCCATTCGTGGTTTTCACTTCACGTCGTACCTACGTAACTATTCGTACTTTTCGCATATAACCACGTAATAATGGACAGCACACCGACATACGGAAGAATACGGAGCTCATCGGGATGTAACTGAGCCAAGGGCGTACATGGTACATGCGGAACACGTTCACACTCGCTGGCTCTCGGAAAAACGTGCCGTGGCGGAAGAATATGAATTTTCGAAGCTGTGTCCTTTTTCTCCGCTTCTTTCGCTCGCCTCACTTCAAATTCACCCGATCACCTTTTATGGCGCGCAAATATTAGAAAGAAGAAAAACCACGAAGACGACGCCGAAGAAAGGACGAAATTTAGGAGTTATACGGTGACGCGAATCGCGTGTACCCGCGGTATTCGGGGGTATTGTGTTGAAGCGCTTCGTACATGCAGCTCATTTCGAACAGAACCCAGCCAAGACGCCGCGCAAATTGAATGTTTAGAATACGAAACTTGGAGTTTCCAAAATCGCCTCGTAAATTAAGCACGAGTGTGAACGAATTGAGTGCGCGATTCGCAGCGATATACGCGAAACCTAAGAAGGACTTGTGGCTGGCGAAATGCCGTCAAGTTCCCAGTTTTCGGAGTCATTCAGAGGAGGCACACACAGCGCAGCGTTGGGCAGGATTTAAATCCTCAGGTATTTTAAATCCAAATTTTCAAAAGTTCTGATTATGGATTTCAAATCCTTTTTCAAAAAGGATTTTGGATTCAACTCCTAATTATTAGCAAAGGATTTGCATTTCGATGATTCCAAAAATAATTAAAATCCAAATCCAAAGCTTTCTAGCTTTTGAATCTCGGATTTTCTGGCAGTTTTTACAATATTATTTGCCCCCCTCCCCGTTGCCTAGCACTTTAATGCCTTTAGGGAGTCTAGGACTCTGATGAGGACTTGATTTTTGGTAAATCTCTTTATCAGTAGTCTATACTTTTTCATTCTCAGGAAAAAGTCGGAAAAACCCGAAAAAGATATTCGGCTATTGCTTTCAAGTCCAATCGGCTTCCGACTTTCAGATTTGGCTTTCATGCCAAAATTGTTCGGCTTTCGGCTAGCTTTTAGTCCCTGCCTGTTAGTAAGTAAGAAGTTGAAACGCTGAGCGCAAAGTCCTAAAAATTTCTCTCTTCCACTGATTACAATAAACATTTTTGAGCTGAGCTGCAGACAACAGAAATGTATGCGAACGTCCTTAGCCAAAAGCAGACTGCAGATTGCGTGGGTGCTTACTGCCGAGTTAATGAAATTTAGAAATCAAAATTTAGATTATTGGATTTTGGATGTAAATTCCCAATTTTTCTGAAAATTGAGAGGATTAGGATTTTGGATTTGAAATTCCTTCCTAAAAAAGATTTGAAACTTTGAATTCAAATCCTTTTTTTTTTACCAGGATTTTGGATTTTAGATTTAAATCTTGGAGTTCCCGGATTTTGTTCATCCCTGCATATAGGGGAGGGGCAGCCCGCCGGGCACCCGGGCAAATCCCCAATGGCCTGGCACAAATACAGCCAGATGATCCAAGAAGTGCCGCTAAGTTTCTAGTTTTCGGAGTAATTCAGCAGATGCACATACAGGGATGGAGTGGCCCACCGGGCAACCGGGAAAATCCCCAATGGCCTGGCACAAATACAGCCAGATGATCCAAGAAGTGCCGCTAAGTTTCTAGTTTTCGGAGTGATTCAGCAGATGCACATACAGGGATGGAGTGGCCCACCGGGCAACCGGGCAAATCTCCAGTGGCCTGGCACAAAGATAGGCTGATGGTTCAAAAACTGATTTAACGTCTTCAAACCTCTTCGATGCTTGTTTATGACTCTTCAAAACTTCTTCAAGGCTCTTGCTACGTTTTAGATTTTTTTTTTTTTTCTCAATTCTTTAAGACACGTAGAAGACTCTTTACAGACCGTATGGACTCGATCAACATTATCCCGGGCCTGGAGACTTTCTTAAAAAGATTTTCGACATGGGTTATGTTTATTCGCTGGCCCTCAATGAAAAAAATAAGAGGTCGCAATTGAGACGCTTTTAGCCTTCCTAAGTCTTATTTAAAACTATTCAAGACTTCTAAACACGTTTTTATCATTTCTAAGGATCTTCGAGACTCGTTTCCAGGCTATTCCAGGCTCGATTAGAGTTTCTTAGAGATTATTCTCGGCATTATTAGGACTAAAACTTCTTCATACATATGCAAGATCCTTTGGAAATGATCAAGATGGATTTGAGATTCGTTAGGATTTTTCCAGTCCTACTTTAGCTTTTTCAAGACAACTATGGGACTCTTAATAAACATGACTGAAACTTTTTGAGACTATTTTAGGCTTCACTGAGACTCTTGAAATTCTTCCAGCCTCAATGCTTTTGAAACTCTTTAAGGTTTTACTAAACTTTTTCTTATTTTTTTAGTCGAGTCTTAAGAAGTATTTATACGGCCCACTTTCTCAATCTCTAGTCAAACTTCTAGTTAGCTAACCTTTAGTTATTCCTATTCGGTACTCTATCTACCTAATCCAGCACTTTAACCGCTAGATAAGCTCTAACTAGAGGTTGAGAAGGTGGGCCTAAGAGTATTGGAAAAGTCTGAAAGAGCCTGAGAAAGTATCTGTAGAACGTAAAATAATAATCTAAATTCGAAAAAACTGTAAAAATAATCTGGGACAGTTCTGAGTTCTGGATGACTTGAAAAATAAGTACGCCTGGCAGGATTTTAAAAATGTATGAGGATGTATCCTCCAAATAGGAAAAAAGTTTGATAATACCCATTTTACAACTCATCTCAGCGAGTCTTCAGGAGTTACGTAGAAGTCTGGAAGACTTTGAAAAAGTCGGCGTAAAACGTGAAGTAATAATCTTGAATCCAAGAAAGTCTTCGAGATGTTCTTGTTTTTTACGTCTGTGTTGTCATTGCTTATTTGTTCCATCACTGATTGCTTGGTTCTTACGCCAAGTTTCATGTTGTATTCAGGGGTGTCGTGAGGCCATTTTGGTGAAGAAGATTCTTCATATTCATTTTTTTTTTGGGGGGGGGGGGCTTTTTCTTTAGGAAATGTTTGTAGTACATTTTTATTATTCAGAGCACAGAAGGTATAGAATGACCACTTTTATGAAACATATTTAAACAAAATAATATATGTATAACATCATTTTTTAAGTAACGTGGATAAATGAACCATGCTCGTTTCAGCAGACTTGTCAATTATCTCTTCATTTAACACGTTCTCCAAGAGGTATCACTTCCTGAAGCTAGGGTCATCATGGCCGATGTCCAGTCATCAAACATACTGCTTCTAATGGAATTTTTTTGATATTTTCAGCTTACTGAAAGCCTTTTTTGCAGAGCAACTTGTCACAGCTAATGTGACCAATATATTTTACACAGCACAAAAAGTTGATCGTACTCCGATAGCTGCATCAGTAAATGCAGTGGTTCAATATAACCCTTCAAAATGAAAGAGCGCATTCTGTCTGTTAATTGTCTTCTTCATCGTCACTTTCGTCATCTTGAAAGTCTGGTTCACCAGATCCATTTTCAGCTTGTCCTTCTTGGTCGAACTCAGGCCGACTCTCATCAGGTTTTTCTGCAGGTAGGTTAAATTCTTTCAAAATATCAGAAATATCTATTTCTTTCTCCATCAGCTTATGTATTTATTTGAAATGCTGCAGCTCATTTTGGACAGCGCCGGCATCAAGTTTATAGTTTGCTAAGATGATCGACTCTTATAGGCCAATCGTCTTATAAATTTTCATGACAAAAAGTTGCCATATCCTTCAAAATTTCCAAGATTTTTTCTTCAAAACGTTATTTGATCTGTAGCAATAGAGAATCTATCATGGAGTTATACATTCACTTTCTTTAACTGAATCTCAGGATTAGGCTGATAGTAGTCGAGGCCGTCACTTCACGTCGTTCAGGGTTATTCTTCGAAAATGTTGATATTTCAGTGCCCAGCAGTTATCTCACAAGCTATTAATGATACGGCCATTTCCGCCCCCCCCCCCATTGACAGATATGATTCAGTTCTAATTTTTCAAGCTTTCAGAAGAAAATCTGATCAACTTTTAATGGGTCAAAATTGGACTAAATATGCTCACACGTCCGTCGGCATGGCTGTCCCTCAAATGATTTTCATTATTCTTTTTTTTCTTCTAAATTTTCAACCTGTATATTAGAACAAACTGACAACGTAGTGCTCCTTTAAATGGATGAAGGAATCACAAGGAAACACTGAAATCACATCTTCACAGGTGGGAGTCAGTATGGCGAGCTTTGAAAATTGTCCCTCGATTTTTTGTCCGTCGGCATGGTTCTTTTTCAGCCAATCACAGAACAGACGTTTCAATATTTTTTCCTCGCAATTAATGGTCAAATTGTATATTCCTATCAGAGCAATACGGTCCGCATATCATATCCCGGTTTTTTGACGACAAGACTCGTGCGTTCGCATATTATTGTCTAAAATCAGGAGTTTAAAAAAATGTGTCCTTCGACATGGTCATCTTTATGCAACAATAGACGTTCATCATCCAAAAATAATTACATCTAATTAATGGGTTAGTATGCCTTCATCAACTCTCCGTATAATTTTTTGTTTTGGAATCTACAAATCGACGGCAGAACACTTTCTGTTCGCTATTGTCTTTCGGCATGGACTTTTTCATGTGTCCTTTGACATGGCACTCATCATTTTGATTGCTATGCCAAAATACAGAATCCCCTTATTGTCGGCCCAGTCTTACCAACATGTTACACGTAACGACTTTTAACGACTCTCATAAAAAAAGTACAACTATCCTCTACTTTCCTCCACGAAAAAACATACCTGAAATATCAACATGAAGAATGACCCTTAAATAATATAATTGAATACCACGTTGCGTCAGGCAGAGAAAAAATGTGCTGCTATTTCAAATTAGGGAGACAGAGTTTGAGGGGGGCTTCTTCATTGGACCAAGGGGGATCACGACACCCCTATTGTATTGGTTGACCACATTTGTCTTTTTCTCTGTTTTTGGTGTCATTCTTGTGAGCTGTCAGGAAGAGAAGTGCATTTGGTCCATAAAATCGATTTTTCGATGTTTTTAGTTATTAATTTAATGTCCGCTCTTTCGCGTGAAACTGTCAGAAATATTCTTTAAAAAAAATCTTGGACCGCTACCATACAACGGAATATTGTTATCAGGTTATGATGTCAGTTTTTCGCTTCTCCTGCACATTTGACCTTTTGGACCAAATGTACGGTTCATCCTGACAGGTCACCAATTTGTTTTTTGTCCTATTATGTTGTCCACAATCTGCAGTAGACAGTTGTTCATGTTATTTGTTTTATCATGTTGGTCTCTTCTTTGCATCTTTATCGTCTGACAGTATGATAATTGATCGTTTCATAAATGACGACACCGAGACATCACAGCTAAACAACTTAGTCGGAAATTTAAGCTAGAAGTGTATGGGGAATACCATTTCAATAATGCATTTTTCTCGAAAATCACGAGTTAAAATGAAAATATTCTCAGAACATCATTTATAGCATTTTAAATCTTCTTTAATATGACACCAATCGCGACCAAGTCCGATAAGAGCTATTTTTTGCGTGTATTCGTATGTAGTTCCGACCAACTTGAATGTAAACAAACAACTGATTCGAAACGATCAATAGCTATACAGCAGTAGTTATGGAGTACTGCCATTATGTGTCTGTGATGATGGGGTATAACTGGTATGACGAGCCTGGGTATGTTGATTTTCTGTATAATATGTTGTACACAGAGATGAGCATTGTTCAATATTTAATGAACTTGCTCTTGCTCTTTTCTGTTTTTTAGTGAACTACTTATTCCTCTTGTTCACTTGGTCTTCCGACTGATCTAGTTCATCGTTTGTTCATTAACAAGAACCTTTGCTCTTGGTCTTGCTCATTTAAAAATCGGGTTTTTGTACAAAAAATTGTGAGCAAATATTTCTTCTGAGTAATAGTCTACAAATGAAAACAAGGCTATTACCCAAACCCATTTTTTTAAATCCCTATTGAAATCCTATGAGATCGTAGATTAAAATTTGAACAACAAATAAAAATTCAAGAATGTTATAATTCGCAATTGTAACTCTGAAACCATTATGAAAGTAGAAACAAAAGTCTGGAAAGTGGAAATATACAAGAAAAAGCAAAAATAAATAATAATGAAAACTTTTTTTATGAGAGTCGTTAAAAGGTGTTCTGTGTAACATATTGGTAAGACTGGGCCGACAATGAGGGGATTCTGTATTTTGGTATAGCAATCAAAATGATGAGTGCCATGTCAAAGGACACATGAAAAAGTCCATGCCGAAAGACAATAGCGAACAGAAAGTGTTCTGCCGTCGATTAGTAGATTCCAAAACAAAAAATTTATACGGAGAGTTGATGAAGGCATACTAACCCATTAATTAGATGTAATTAATAGATGAACAAAGAATGAACAAGTTGATCAGGTCCAAAAATCGTGAACTAGTTCATGTTCTTGTTTTGGGGAGATGAACTAGTTCAGAACTATGTTCACCAAATAGAGAACAAGAGCAAGTGAACAACTTGCTCTTCAAGAGCAACTCCCTTCTCTGGTTGAACATTAATTGGTTATTGTTTATTTCTAATGGTCAAGCCCCGGCAGTGATTGGTTTGTTACCTTTTACAATGGTGAATTTTATATTGTTGCTTGAGTTATTTATTTCTGTTTCTGTACAGAATTGGTATTTGACTGTTCCTGTCCACATCATTAAGATGTCGTCCACATATCTCTACCCTAATTTAATGTTCTGATTGCGTTAGTTTTTGTTTATGATGAGAACCTAACAAAACAGATCTGAAATTCTGCATAATAAGGCTTTCCTACACCTTGAAAGAGGAAAACGGATTCAACCTTGACCGAATT
Source organism: Acanthococcus lagerstroemiae (assembly GCA_031841125.1). Classification (NCBI taxonomy): domain Eukaryota; kingdom Metazoa; phylum Arthropoda; class Insecta; order Hemiptera; family Eriococcidae; genus Acanthococcus; species Acanthococcus lagerstroemiae. Next base: position 31,188,743 of record CM063108.1, on the reverse strand, counting down.
TAAAAGAGTCTTAACAAGGGTTGGAAGTATTTAAGCAGTCTCGAACAGGTCTTGTACTTAGAAGTCTTGATTGAGTTTCAAACAGTAATTAAAAAAAAAAAAAAATTAACTAGCCTCTTCTGTCGAGGGAAGAGGCAAAGAACATTTATGAAAGGGGGAGAAGAGATAATGGATTTTCCATTTTGCTGTATGTGTGTGGGGGGTGTATATTACATTGGAGGAAGAGGGGCAAGCCCCAGTTTTCCCTCCTAGTTCTTCTTCTTTAGGCGCGATATTCGATGCCGGACGTGGACGGTCGCGGTTTCTGAAGCGCGACTCTCCTGAGCAGTTTAGTCGAGGTAATTTGCCATTGCTTTCCTCACGGTTTTGTTTTCTCTGTGCCGAAGAGTGTGCAGCCACAGTCCACTTACACCAGCCACGTGTTTGCACGACGTGCACACAACAGTCTCAATCTTCCAGATCAGGTGGTAACATGCCCTGCGATTGCAATGCCTTGTTCGTGTGAACTGGCGGGGATTCCGCGGGACACGCTATGTTTCCACTTCGACTAGTACGGTAGTCGTTGTGTTCACCAGGATGTTAGTGAGGGTATTCGAACATCACCAACTTTCCGACGTTAGTGGGACTCGAACCCGAGATGCAAAGATTGCGACGCGGGCATGTTACCACTTACGGCCAGTATTAAAAAAGTTAGTTAAATTTATTCAATGGTTAAATGCTGATAAAACGTTATTTAACAAAAAATTCGGTATAATGATCTTTGGTTAGTTGGTAACTAAGGTATATTCGTTGGCTAAGCTAGGTGACAAATTTTGGTGAGTTACTAACACCTAACAAAGTGTTAAGCGTTCATGTTGGTTGAAGAAAGTCATTCAAAAGAAGAGAATAATTTTGTTATCAAATTTCTGGCAGTTGCAATATGTTCCCTGTTTATTTTCAAATTATATTTACTGTTCGTACGGTATATTTTTTAAATCAAACTATGGAAAACGACGAAGCAGTGAATGTCACCATTGAGTATAACAATGAAAGCGAGGAAGATGAGGAGTACATGCAGTTTGCGTTATTAATTGCTATCCCAAGGAGGGCGCACATTTTTTGGAAACGACAGAACATTTAATATGTTGGAGAGAAGACGAATTTCTTCAAACATTTCGTTTGAATAAAAGGGTCGTGTCCTTCCTGTCCGATATTCTACATGACAAAATTAGTCCTCCTATAAATAGGTAAGCGTATATCTATAGTTATACTGAATACGCGCGATATGTAACTGTTCTAATTCATGATTGTGTTGTAAGGAATGGGAGCAGTAAATGCAATGCAGAAGTTGTTGATGACGTTGAGATACTATGCTACTGGGCACATAGACGTTTGTCGTCAGTGATTATCTTATATAACTTATAAAATAATATCGAAATATCAAAGAAATATCAATCACATTGAGATTGAAATTAAATTGTATTATTTTAACGGTACTACTCATCTCTCTCATCAGTTTGTTAAACTAGCCCACTGTTAATACCGATTTTAGCGGTAACTAACTCTTTTTGTTAACCATTGAATAACTATAGCTTTAATCGTTAGTTAGTTAGCTAGAGTGTTATAGGTCGTTTATAATACTGGCCCTTAGCCACACGCCACTTTTCTGGTTATACAGGCCAACAAAAACGTGTACTGAACAGTATTAAGGAAGCTTAATCACGTTTCAGTCTCACACGAGTCTCGAATAGTCAGTGAGTGTGAAGTAAACGCTTCACAAAGTCTTAAGTACGTCTAGAAGAGTTTTAGAGTCATACACGAGTCTTGCACAGTCGTTCAGTAGTAAACACTATACAGTAGCCTTATAGAGTCTTGGACAAATCTAGAAGGGTCTCGCAGAGTCTTAAATGAGCATTAAGAGTCGCAGCTGAAGAACTTTTCACCTTCTGCGAATTCGGCAGTCCATCACATTTGAACCGAAAACACGACAAAGCAAGCTCAACATCCAGTACCCCTCTCGCCTCGATTCTAAAAGCCACCCATACAGCGTAAAAGCGCTTACAAAAGCACAAGCGTTTACCTGATAGGATACACGCGTTCTCGTAATCAGTCGTGAAGCGCAACTGATCGTAGGGAGGAGGAATAATGTCGCGGGCGGACGACAGCGGCGGTGGCGGCGGTGCCGGGGCTGGGGCCGGCGCTGACAGTTGCGGTAAAGTGTGAGCTTTCGAAAGGGAATTTATAAAAGGGGAATGAACTGATGGACAAGACTGGTGTCGATCCAATATAACAAGTTCGTCGGCGCACTTCAAATCTACGCATACAAATAAAAAACAGAAAGACAGTATACACATTAACGGCGAGCGTTTCGAGATCGATCCGGCGGAATTGGGCTTCAGGTATTTACCTTGCGAAATTCGCGCGACCGCGTCTTCATTCAGCGGTATAGGCGGAGCATCTTCCAGTGGAACGGTCAGCTGATTGCGAGCGCTGCAAGAAAATGAAACAAACATTCGACATCAATGTTCCCATCCAATAATAGTTCACTTTTTCCTGTCGTTAAAATACTGAAGAATGTTCTGTCTTAAAACACCGCCATCGATTATTAACATAGAAGAAATAAAAAATTCTCATTAAGTCTGAACCGGCCATCGAGTCAGTTCTCAGTTCTGTACCGAAACCGATAGAACAGTGTTCTTAGTTCTATGGGTGACATTTTACCAGGTGATAGGGGATCTGACGATGGTGGGGCGTATGGCAGTGCACGCACGCCAAATTGGCCCCAGGACGCCGCATCCCCTACCCTGAAATCACCCCGGTTGAGGATGTCACGCGCATCAAAAAATGATGGCTCCGTGCGCCCAGTAGATACAGGCCCTACCTAAAGATATTTCACAACCTGGTTGAGGACGATATAATCGACTTTCAATACCATAAGAAGCACATTAAGGGCACTGTAATGAACATGTGACATGCTCATTCGAAATTTTGGAGTCCACGCAGTCCAATAATGTGGAATTCGACTACCAAACTCCGCATTATCGGACTAGTTGAGCTTTGAAATCTCAAATAAGCATACCGACTGTTTATTTATGTCTTTAGCGTAAATGACAACTCACTTGTTACGCTGTGTTATCGGAGGATTCTTCCGACGAAAAAAATGAGGCGAGGCACTGGGTGAGATTCTCGGACTGCGATCGCATCTATCCTGTAACCATCAAATTCAACGTGACATTACTATGTTTAAAATATCATCTTGTAAGCACCGGAAATGAAACCGAACGAGATACTAACCTGAAAGCCAAGCTCAGATCTAGGTGATAGGGACAAGGCACTTAGCGAGTTGCTTAGGCCGGACATAAGTTCCTGAAACAAGCAGAAAACCAAATTTTATAATGACTTGAAATAATGAAAAAAATATCTATACATGAGGTGGGTTCAACAGTATCAGTACATTCAATGTATCTGAGGATTCACCAAGACCATTCCGACCTCTAAACTTTTCAACCTGGTACTTTCTTCCTTCGCGGAAGTTACGCCCACAACGAGAATAATCATTATCCACATTTCAAAAGAAATTTTCTAAATTTCGTGCACAACTTTCGCACTACTGAAACGTTTCCTCCTCTACTATTTTTCTACAACTCTTATTCATTACCAGAATCGTGATTTACGATTTGAGAAAACACCCGCCGAGTAGTTTACTCTGCACGCGATGCAAGCCCGGACATTCGGAACTCTTAAGGCACCAGTAATTTATATGAAATATACGAATTTCAAATGCTGGGTTAACGCGCAATAAGCGTAATGAATATATATACGACCACATAGAATATACTTACATCCTCCAAAAACCCGAAATGTTTCAAAGTGAACTATTATCTAGCGAAACATTAAAACAAATAAAGCAAATCATGCAAAATACGGTTATTTCCAAGCTCACATAAATACAAATACACACGAGCATGGGTTAGATACATCAGTTAACGTGAACTTGAACAACTTACCTTTGATTTGATATGTTCTCTATGACTGAAAGATTGAAACAGCCTTAATCGTGGTATCAGTACATACACTAGTCTAACAAAATAATACTGAGTACTGCAGCTAAATTACTGATGAGATAAAGTGTATAATTTACAAGTCAACAAGCCATAACATATCAATATCGAGAGAAAATGTTGAAAGAAAAACTTATTTTAGTCCGAGGGAAAACTACATTCTAGAATACCGAGTAGTTGGAAAATGTGAGTTCTGACACACAGACTTCAAATTTAGTTGCATATGATTTTTCTTATTTCTCAAGTATGTGTTACACTCAAAGACCGAATTCGATCACAGACCAAAATAAACCCTGCGCCACTGCTTCGGAACCCAAAGATGGCAAATAAATGATAAGTAACATTGCATGCAAATACATTGGTACATGGATATGTCTTTTATGGCTACCAAACACATTTCACACATTCAGTCAATACAGGAATGTCGGATTTTGAAGCCATAATTAAAACATTACTTTTGAGAGAGGCAAAGAAGGAATGATTACAATCTGCAACAAACAAAATTTCGCATATAATACAACAGAGGAACAATACTGAATATTGCGATATACATTGCAAAAATGGGTGATGAAACAATTGCCCTGATGCCGTCATCATTGTGATACCCGATGTGTCGGCTAAAACGTGACGCACAGATTTAGTTGACCATCAGCCATAAGACATATATCCATGTTAACATGAAGACAGAATGCGTTCTGGAAATGGAGATTTATCCACAACGCGTTCTAGTCATTTTAAAACTTTCACTGACTGAAATCATTCTCTTAGAACGTTAGAACGGATTCTAGAATTTTTTATTATCGACAATGCAACACATAGTGCAGTTTCATATTGTGTGCACTTTTTACTCAAAAGCGTAATGGAAAATTGTTATTTGCTCACAACGGGTTACTACTTCTTTAATACTGATTAGAATGTGTTCTGGAAAATATTTATTTCCTTAAAATTGGTTACTACTTTTCAATATTGTTCAAAACACAAATTCTCTATACTTATGTTCTGAACAACACTGAAAAACTATAATGGATTTTGAGCATAGAACAATTCTCTGAAACATGTTCTGATCAATATTGAAATAATAGTAATGCGCTGTGAGTAAATAACAATTTTCCATGATGCTTTCTGAGTCAATATGTATGTACACCCATATAACACAAAACTGCACTCTGTTCATTGCATTATGGACAATGAAAAATTCTAGAACCCGTTCTGAGAGAGTAATATCAGTCACTGAGAGTTTAATCAGAACGCGTTGTAGGTGAATCACTGTTTCCAGAATGCATTCTATGCTTATTTTTCAGTCGGTGACTTAATTTGGCCATTGAGTATATATGTACACATGGAGACGTTGGTTAACACAATTAACAATAGGTTAGTACATGAAATGCCAGAAGTGTTTATATTCACTGATAAAAGGGTAATACCAAAATGAATAGCAGATAGTATATGCGAAGTATATGTTTTTAAAGTATTGAAGGTAACCATTCACAAACTAAACTACAGTTCAAGGAAACAGTATTATCTGAACAAAGTGAATAATGCTTGATAGAATGACTGAATCTATATACCTATTAGTTCAGTGTCAGTTTCCTACTACAATATCAATATGCTAGAATTATCAAATTATAACTAAGATAGGTTGCAAATTCTTTGAGAGTTAGGAGAACATCATCATTTTGAGATTGGAAAGTATAATAGCACAGTTGCCAGCATGTAATAACAGCACTTGTGTTAACTGTGGTACCAGTAACAATAATAATGTCACATTCTCTTATAAGTAGAAAGATGTATGTTATTTTGGAGTATTCTTTTAACTTAAACTTGATTGTACAAAATACAAAGAACATGGTTCTGTCTCTCAGTAGCCATGGTAACATCATGTAACTTCATTATATATGACCTGAAATCATGAAATGTGCCTCTGGTGTCATAAAATCATTTTTACTTTCATTGAAATTCTTCGAGTGAAATGGGCCTATGGGAATGACAGAGAATAAGAATTCAACACGCGGTTGTCATAGCAATGCGTAAACGCACTACCACAGATGTACACGTTATGTACATCTGTGCGCACCAGTACCACCATCCCATCTTTACACTCGGTTATCGCAAAAACCTTTTTTTGTACAAGAGGCACATTTCATGATTCCAGGTCACATATATAATGACAAAGTATAAAATTTGAAGGAAGGTATATTCTTTTGAAAATAAAAAATCAATACTTGGGGGTGCTCTCTACCACAATTGACTTTTTAACATAGCCAGTCTCCTTTGTACATAGTTTTTTTTTAATGCATATGTTGCATACTAACATCCAGCTTGGCTATTTCCTGCACAGCACAATGCAAATGTCCTAGAAACGTCTTTTGTCTCCTGCATTCCTGTACATCCGGTATATGTCCTTTCAAAAACACATTCACCTTCTTATTATTCTCTTGACTCGCTCTCTTTTTTTCTTCTTCAATTGGTCAGGCAGTTACTTTAAGTTGATATAACTATCAATAAGCACTTCATCAAATTATACAACTGAGTAACCCTAAATATGCTCACCAAACAGACTACTACTTGAATTCATACATCAATGTCACATGACTAAGTCAATTTTTTTTTTAATGAACAATAAGAAGATTAAATTTAGAATATTATATGTTTACATTTTCTTACGCATTCTTAAGCTTTCAAAGTTCAAAAAAAAATTGGATGTTGTTAATATGATTCACTCAATTTATCCTACTGTATTTCTCATTTAGAACCTATATGATTTTAATTAGCCAGCACCAGGCCTGTAGCCACGAATTTTTTCAGAGGGTGCAATTGAACTTTCAGGGGGAGGGGGCAGTCATTAAAGTCGATAAATATAAAGACAATGTTTCGTATGGAATTTAATAAATGCAAAGCTTTTTTGAAATGTTATTTACTAAGATACTGAAATAAACAGTCGGCAGATTCTTGCCGGGGACAATGCCCCCTGGCCCCCCTTGGCTACAGGCCTGGCCAGCACAATCAAGAACCGCATTAACAAGTTTGAGCAGAGCTGGGATCATAGTCGGAGTGTCTACAAATTTGTGAAATTCATGATGTTTTCATAACCTTCCTATGACTTATTTCATGGGTTCACAATAAGTACTCATGTTAGGGTCTTAAATTGCAAAAACAAAAACTAGTTTTGACGTTTCAGTGATGCTTGCTGAATTTCTTCCTTTGTTAATATTTTGGAGTTAACATTTAAAAAGGAAGATGATAAAATAATAAACTTAAGAAAATGTACATTAAAAATGCACGAACTGAATAAAAAATGAACAGATTTTTTCAGTAATATTCGGACAATTGAAAAATGAAAGAAAAAAAAATACAGAATCACAGTAATAAAGGCAACAATAGTAATATACATATAACAATGAGTTCAGATTAGGAATGCACAAAATTTCACACATTTTCTCAGTTCATAAACGCATACAAATTAAAGAATAATATCAAGATGATAGAAACAGTTGAAGTATAGGTACAACAATTTTCAGAAAAATTTGGAAAGAATTCATGATTTTTGGGGAAAACAAATTAAACACACAATGGAATACATAACTTTCATGACTTTCATAATTAGTAGACACTCTCATAGTAATATATGGTAAATGTGTCATATGTGGCCATAGGCCCACATACAGCCACGCCAAAAATAAACGCTTCATGCAAGTCTTATAAAAGAAGGCCATCTACACAGATACATAAACATATACCTGGAGCAAAAATCAAATCAAATGAGTGGTGACTGTTCGACGTTTTCAGTACCAACAACACCAAGTTCAACCTACTCATTTTGGGAAGAGTTATCATAACCACTGACAAAGCCCGGAACGCATTTTCGGTCATTTTTTTGTTCTCTCCGGTCGGTAAGCGGTATGTGCGTTCGCCGCATTATCCTCGAATCCGTCAAACGCACCACGAATTCAAAGTCGTTGTCAATCACACGCAATTTCACGTGGAATCGGTATCGAGGTATGTACTTCACATTCTGAAATTGCTGCTGGCAACCGAGCTGTTTTCGACAGAGCGCACCGACTGTCATCGTTCATCATCGGCAATTCATTGTCCTCGGCAGTGCTCTAATATCTGTCCGTGTCCTTTTCCTTAATAGTCTGATCGAAAATTTTCCATTTGGCTACCCACTTGTGGTCGCGTACACCGTTGTGGGTTCATGACTGACAGGTTTGGTGAATGTGCCTCTGTTCGTGTTGAACTAAGGAAAAGGAAAGGACACAGGCGCATGGGTAGGACACACGAAACGCAAAATGTGGAATGAAAAAAATGCTTTTCAAGATTAATATACACGTACAGAACAGTTCATTGTAAATACCGACCAGTGACGAATCAATGCACGTTACATCCAATGGCATGCGTTTTACACGAACACAGAGAAGGTCTTTACATGCGAAACAGGTAGGTAAGTGCCGGTGTATGATATCTGCTAAAGGTCCAGCCAGCTACGTCCGAACGCAGCATCGTTCTTTACCTGTCCGTCGTAGCTTGGCATCTATTTCTCATCTCAAATGATGCGGCAATAAATAGCAATAAAAATCAATTTGGATTGACAACGGAGGGCACGAATTGTTCAGACAGTTACTGTAGCCGAATTCGGGGGAAATACCCTTCCGAGCCATCAGGAAGGTGTTGTGCTCTTATCTATCTTTCATAACAGCCCGCTCTACTCCCAGAAAAAATGTGAACCACATTTCTCTCTGAAATAATAAACTAAAATAGTGGATACATTTTGCAAGCAATGTATTCAGATCAAAATTCTATACCAGAAAGGTACCTTTCGAATGACTACCCAGGTTAGCTACACATCAACGAAGGCTTCGTGCAAAGAAATGCAGAACTGAGTTCAGTGAGCATCATAATCAAGAATACCAAATAACTTCTGAACCACGTCTCTACCATTGTACCTTCCCCTAAATAGAAAATGTTTCCTCCCATTCTTTTCTTCGCTCCTGGGGAACTTCAATAACCTGAGTGTTACTTTGGTGTTAGAGCGCTTCTCTAACCGTTTTTTTTTTTTTTTTTTTAAATACATATAATGAGATTGGTGTATCAAATGTTAGATTTCCCAGGTCACTGTATTCATTTAATGTTTTTGAACAGATCTATCCTTCTGTTATTATCTTTTTTGTCTTCTCTCTTTTGACCTCCTTTTCCCAAGCCACCATTTTCCAAGTCACCCACCCACAGACCATGGTCTTCTCATAGCCATACGAGTAATTCCGGCTCAGTCTCACTTTTATATCGCGAATGAAACTAAAATCCACTTCCACATTTCCTCAATACAAACCGAACGCCCATTGACTCACCCACCCATTTTCGGAACTTCCCATCGACTTCGTTTCCAGAACAGCGTGAAGCATTTCGCGCCCTCACATTTGTCTCCCGGTACAAAATACGAAATTTCTAAGCGAAAGCCGATACATCTAGCTCTAACCAAAATGTTAACAAACAAAAAAAAAAAAAAAACTACACAGCAAACAAACAATAAATATATTTACACAATTAACTTTTCGCTTACTAAAAAGACAGAGAGGAAAAGAAAGAGAAAAAAAAATTCTGTATAAAATATTGCTTCGCGTTAGGTTTCCATAAACGGCGGACGACTATCGAGAAATAATTAATAGTATTGTTCTTGCACGTCCCGATCATTAACTCCAAAAATGGTCGAAGTAAAACGCGTATGTCGCCAGAAGGACCAAAACGATCCGTCCCGGCGAATTTTTAGCCAACTATACGGCATTCGCCAAAGGAAATAAATGACCGGTTATAACGATCATTTTCCACGCCATTAAACCGACGATACGAAAAAGCGCGACCAGAGTTTTTCTCGTTAAATGGAACGTCAAAACGTTACACGGGCACGGCCGAGCCAAGTCGTTCGGAGTTCACTAATTTAATAAAAGCAGTAGCCTTGTTAATTCTTGGCTATTACCTACTGGCGAGTAGTCGACATAAATAAGGCTGCACAGGTATCCTTCTTTCCAATACTACGAATTTGGTCTGCTGACCACGGTACTCGAACACGAAACTACGGAGACTCGCAGAAAAATCAGTTTGAGTGAAGTTCGGAACCTTTTTAACGCCTTCGAGAAGCATTCGAGCTCAACAAGGCGAGAGAAAAAACACTATTCCGACAATGACGAACATTTTCTCTACAGCTCCGATATTGATTGAGCTCTTGAGAAAGCACTGAGGTGGCTCAGAAAACAAATGAAATTGAAGAAATTACAACGGCTCAGAGTGCGACTCAAAAAAATCACCGGTTTACGGCGTCGTGTAATCCAAGTTCTCCCGGATATCACACATCGACCCGTTTGGTAAGTCATCATCAGAGCCTAATTGCTTTTTTCTTCCTTCTTCAAAAGATAACACTGGACTGCATAACAGAATGATACAACAAGCTGCGATCCATTCGCTCAGGGAAAGAGGGCCTTAGCGTAGAACAACAAATAGTTACTCAAACACACCTAAATAAGTAATCAGTACTTACAGAATCTTGCGAGGCGTCTTCACAGGATTTTAACGTGTCATAAATATAGTCAGACTTCGTTAGAGTGAGGCTCAAGATAGTCAGGATGAGTCTTAAGAAGTTTTAAATGAGTCTTGAGAAAATCTGAATAATTCCCAATTCGAGCCGAGCATCCGCTAGGAGCACTGCAACCGGCAAAATTGAAACCGGGATCAAGACGATTTTCCAATTTGAATGCTAATTCAGGTATTTCAAAATAAGTCAAGAACGAGGCTACTTCACGGAAAAATTAAGAGAACAAAATTTGTAGAGCGTACAATTTCCTATAAGTTACCTTCTCTCTCAGAAATTGATTTCGATCGATGTAAAGAGAGCTACCGTCCATCAATTGTCCCATTTTTGTTGTGCGCGATATTAACGCTGCCCGGCCCGAATTAGGAACGTACCGATGTGGGGGTGCCCCCTCGCCGATAGGAATTTTTCACTCAGCAGTTGGGCAAATTTACCATTTCAGTAATTTCAGTTAGGCGGAGTGGGAAAACTCCAACAAGTCAAAAGTTTTTTTTTTTTTTTGCTTGCCTTCACACTTGGGAACTGAGTTGAGAATTTGGGAAAATCCAACATGTCAAAAGGTTTTTTTTTTGCTTTGACATTTGAGAATTTTGAGTTAAGTCAGCATCAATTGGAAAAATTCAATAAGTTAATCAAACGTTTTTTTTTTTGCTAGCTCTGACACTTGGGAATTGAGTTGAGAAGTTGGGAAAATTCAACAAGTCAAAAGTTTTTTTTTTTTTTTTTTTGTTTCCTTTTGCTTTGATATTTAGTGATTTTGAATTGAGTCACCATTAGTTGTAAAAATCCAATAAGACACTGAAAATTGTTTTTTTGCTTTGATGCTCTGATACTTGGGAATTTTGAGTTGAGTCAGTTGAGACTTTCATAATTTTTGCCCCCCCCCCCCCGGAAAACCTCTTCGGAACGTCCCTAGCCCAAATACAGTTTTAATGCATCTTATTCAAATTTATATAAGTCTTGGAAGAGTCTTAATAGATTTTGATGCGTCTCATTTAGTACTAATAGGCCTTAATAAAGTTTAAGTAGTATTTGCTCAATTTCAAGGCGTTTTATCAACGAAGGAAGGCGAGAGGGGATCTTGAAGAATCTCAAAATGGCTCAACAAGTAACTTTGTTCGAATGAATTGAGTAAAATAAAATTTCTCAAGTCCGTCGGTCAATATGTCTATCTATGTGATCGCAATGATAACGCCAGTGGGTGAGATAGTACTCATTTTACGCTTATTCTTAGGTACCGATTCGTGATTATACAATGACTGCTATACAAACTAGATTAGCATGATGACATCACACAAGATTTGGCCAACAGCAATCAACAAACCAACTTCATAACGTTTGATTTGACAACAGCCAACATCAATCAGAAGATCAACTTAACAACAACAGCGATCAGCAGACCAACTTCATAACATAACGCATGATTCGGCTAACAGCTCATGGCGATCAGCAGACCAACTTCATAACGCATGATTTGGTTAACAGTCAACAGCGATCAACAAGATAACTTCCCCACCACACTTGTCTCCGGCCAACAGCCAACAGCGATTAACAAGTCATTTTCATTGAAAAGGCAGAAGTAGGATGAAAATTTCTCACAAGGCCTATTTGCCGATCAGCAATAATTTATTTTTAGAAGAAGTGATTGCTAAACAAAAGAAAAGCTCGCTGAAGTTTACACTGTTAATCAAAACTATCTCATTTCATAACGTTAATCAGAACGATCTAATAGGTGGTCAAATGGGGTACTTTGGAACGGCAGGTAACTTTGAACGCGCAATCAGATACGTGTGTAACCCAAGTTACTCTCGCCCACTTATGCTGATCTCCAAAATTCTCCACTTACTAGTGAGAATGTGAACAGCGAATAATTGGAATTCGTGAAACTATGCGAACCTGTCGATGCGTTCGAAGTGACACGACTATTCCAAGATACCCCAGTTGCCAATACCTGGTAACAAACGAAATGTTGAACAACAAAATAACTAAAAAGTTGACATTCAATCCAACAACATAGTAAATTATGATATAAAACCAAACGACATCTCTCCTGTCAACTTCAGCTTTGGCACTTCAATAGTGCACCACTTCAGCGGTCGACATGCCTTCTAGAGTTCAAACTAGCTTCGATAACGGTAATGATAGCGGTGGGACGGGACGTCCAGCAGAGTCCTGTATCAAGTACTTGAGCATATACTCGAGTTACTCGAACGCTGACAACTCATCCATATGGTTTATTAATCACTGTATCATGGCAAATGTATAATAGACAACCTGTAGCATGCCTTTGAGTGAGTTATCGGTCAAATGACACGAGTAACCGCGCTTGTACTCGATGCAGAATTACAGTGTCTTATTTTGTTCGGCCGACCATTTCTGAAATCAATGATCCGCGAATGCTGTAGGTCCCTCGTGTGTTTATTATTTAATTCCAACAGATTCGCGGGATTAATGAAGCATTTATTAATAAAGGGGGATCAATTTGCAGACAAATCTAGGTTTGTTAAAATAAATTTTTTTTTTTTTAAACGATGAGAAAACCAAAAGAGCATTACATGAACTCAAACGAATGAAGAAAGAGAGAAAAAAAACGAAATGAGTAAACCGCAGGTTAATTTATTAGGATACCTCGTCGTCGAAGTCGTCGTCGATGACGATGGTGCCCGCTTTATGTTGTTTCTTCGGATCAAAAGGATCTACTACTATCTGTTCGGTACCTTTGATTTCGGCTCTGCAAAATGGACATCCTAGGCCATGTATTTCTCCGCTTTCCTGTAACCGAAAAAAAAAATAAAATTATAACGAAGTAGCTCATGCATAAAAGAATCACTCTGACATTTTCGAAATTCTCCGCAATATTCCTGCGGATAAATTTAAAGAAAAGCACAATTTTCTTCATATCTTAGATCATAATCACACGAATAGTCTATAACACCAGTGAACCTTTCTTTCCTGGGCTACATCTCAACAGCCTTTTCAACAGAAAGCCTAATAAAAAAAACGAAGCCACTTGTCCTGATAAACTATGCCTGCTCATCTAGTCACCTGTATAGATAAGAATGTGCACGTTTTGTGTTTACATGATGAAAGTCACGTATACAGTGTTAGCCATGGGTGAAAATTCATCAGATGGGAAAATTTGCCTTCCGAAAATTCAACAGAGGTGAAATTTCGCCTAGGAGACGATGAGGAAATACGTAAGCCTGTTAGCGTTATCCAGAAGACACCACGAGGCGGTCGGCTTAAGACTCAGTGTGGCGTCTCTCCCAAACTCATAGACAATCTCGAACGCAAATGCGAATATATGTTGTATCGACTAGCTTTTTGTACAATCAGTGGCGGAAATCATTATAACAGGCTTTTTAAGTGGTGTCGGGAGGTTTTTTTTTTTTGAAAGGGTAGGTACAAGAATATAAAATTTTAATTGAAACGCAAAAAATATCGGAGAAAAAATGAATAAAAGTAACAAATCTAGAAAATCGCGGGTCTGAAATCTCTCAAGGGTGACAGGAAAGTTTGGCTGAGAAAGTCTGCCTAAGACGAAAATTCGCCAAAGGTAAAATTTCGCCAGCGCCGAAAATTCGAGCGGATGTATCCTCAAAGAGTAAATGTTATCTGATAATTCATTATGAGCATGGGACGTCTCCCTACTAGTGATCCATACCCCTTGGTTCGATCCGCTGGCCGGTCGGATAACCCAATAAGCGAGGATTCGCCGATGTTACCGACCTGGCTTCCAGCGCACCGGTCCCTTTTGTCCCCAGTGACAAGCCAACCGGAACGGGCACTAGCTAGAACAGAGAGGTAAGATACCCCAAGATTTGACTCCGAATTAACCACCACAATTAAAACACACTGTCTTGTATGACCCGATATAATCGTACACCGTGGCGTAGCGTCGGAGGGGCACAGGGGGGCACATGCCCCTCAATATTTTTACATGTAGTCCTCTAATATCGGCGATTTTTACAAAATACCGCAATGTTCGACTTTTTCTTCCTTGAAAATTTTATTGTGCCCCCCTTTGGGAAACCTCTAGCTACGCCACTAATCGTACAAAAAAAGCTAGCGGTAACATAAATCTCGTCGATACAATATATATTCGCATTTGCGTCCGAGATTGTCTGTGAGTTTGGGAGAGACGCCACACTGAGTCTTAAGCCGACCTCCTCGTGGTGTCTTCTGGGTAACGCTAGCAGGCTTACGTGTTTCCTCATCGTCTCTCATAGGCGAAATTTCACCTCTTGAATTTTCGGAAGGCAAATTTTCCCATCTGATGAATTTTCATCCATGGCTAATTTTCTCAGGCAAATTTTCACCAAATCCTCTCAAGGGACCTTTTTATTAACTTGCTGAATACTTTTCATTCGCCCCCCCCCATATTTGCAAAGCACAAAACAATTAAAGATTTGTAATCTCGCCCCGATGATTTTCTGGGAATGAGGGTAGGCTACCCCTGTATCAATCACACTACTCCAACGTCACTGCCAATTTGCAAGTTTTTACTAGAAGCTCGACATTAGAATGACAAAACCGGAAATTTAGTCATTTTTAAATGATTTATCAATATGTGTTGTGCAGGCACAAAATGAAATTAATCAAGTTTCATGAATTCAGGACCGTAATCAACCTCTTATACTGGGGGAGCGTGAGGGGGACGGCAAACCAAATTTTAAAAGATGAAAATTTTGCAGAGGGAAGAGGATAATAATAATTTCACCCAAGGTTCTTATAATTAGAGAAGGTTATTTTTAGAAAATGAGGGAAAATAAAGTGAAGTGGAGTAGAAGAGATACATTAACATTAGTTTTCTTTTTTGGGCTTTCAACTTTGAGTAAAAAAATCTTTCAGAAGAATATTGTAAGAAGTCGATTGGAAGCTGAAAAATTTTCAGCTTTCAGTTTTTAACTCATTCAGCTTCCAACTTCTAGCTTCTCAAAATTGTCCTAAAATTGCAAAAACTTCCGGCTTCTGACTTCCCGCTACTGGCTCTTCCGCATCCCTCGTTAGAGTGAAAAAATGATACAATGAAATGGTGCGAACAAATTTCAACTCAATCCAGAAAATAATTAAAATAACATTGAATTCGAATCATATTCTTAGTGAGGATTTTCTGAGGAAACGAACGAGTGAAATAAAATTTCAACATCAGATTCGAACTGAGTATGAAAAAATACCCGCGAACCAACTCTGTTATCACGAGGGATAAAGACATTCATTAACAGAGTATTTTTCAATTTAAAACTGAATGGCAGGGCTCACCCGTCGTCACCACCTGCCTGCGTCGACACACGGACCAAGACGAGGAGGTGAGGGGTGAATGAAGAGAGGCAGCGCGTCTGGCCGTGAGGGACCTGAAATTTCCAGGCGAGCGCTCTGGGAGTGCGGACCTTGGTCAGTAGGGAACCCCATGGTGGTCCTGGTAGGACGCGCGCACCGTTGCAGGAAAGAGAAACGGTGGCTCGGGCCGGCCTCAAAGCGTTCCTGTCACTGATGCGATACTCAAAGAGTAGTTCCTGTGGCCGGGGGTGCGGTGTCATTAGGGCCACTTTGGCATGCGTGCAGCGCCATACGTCCCACCACACAAATTTAAAACTGAAGGTTTCCTGATGAAACGGAAAGTGAACTGAAATTTCGATATTTCAGATTCAGACTTAGTGCGAAAAATACAAAGAGAACCTCTTGGTTGTCATACGCTGTCATAATATTTACAGGATGCAGCATACCAAAGTTAACGTGTTGGTAACACTGTTATTCGCGATGTAGTGGGGTTAGCGCGTTGGTAAAACGGTTTTCAGGTAGCCAGAAGTCTGCCATTTAATAAAAGTTCTCAAGCAAAAGGCCTATGCCACCAAAGTTCGCGGGTTAGAGAATTTAAAACAACGGATTCCCGATGAATGAACGGCGATCAGTAAGACAATGTTAGAGAACGCTTTGAAAAATCTCGAAAGAAGGTTAAACTTTGTAAAAGGTAATGGTAAACATTGTAAAGATGCTATTTTAAAAACTAAATACATTTTTTTTAAATGGCATTCCATCCTTTTTCCAATCGCGTATTTTTCGTTTCTGTCCGACAGATGATTTCGATACAGCAGTGTTACCAACATGTAAACTTTAAGATGCCATACCTTGTATTAACAGAATGCTTACTCACATTTGAGAATTTCACATTCAAACTGAGTATGAAAACTTCAAAAAGAAGTTCGCTGTTATTGTGGCACACTCAAAATTCAATTGAAACATTTCTTTCCAAAAGGTATTATCTCCATTTTTGACTTTTTTGAGGTGAGCACTGATTCTCACATAAAATGTTAGCCCGAACCAAGCGGTAGCATTGGCTGCGCAAAACTACTAATGTTTGTGCTGTAATGTTGCGGTTCGCTATTCTGTGGTGAAAATGTTCTTTTTCAAAAGGTGTTAACTCCATTGATAAGACTGAACGAAGTAAGGGGTTTTTCAGACAGAATTTTCATTTACGACATTCACTTTCCTCATTTTAGGTAGAATAAATGATGTTTTTCTTCGAGATTGCTCACTTTGCTTGTCTGTATCTTGAGATCTGTCAATCCGAAAATTTCTCTGTGAAGTGGACCTCATTTCGCATATGTTCGAGAAGCACTATACCAACTTTCGCAGCCCTGCCACCTCTCAATATTGAAATAAACAGTTTTCTGTGTTTTCGCAGAACAGTTTTTGGAGATAACACATTTTGGAAAGAAACGTTGCAGGTTTTTTTTTTTTTTTTTGTCGTCAAATATGAGTACATTTTTTGTATCCATGCTTGGTGTTGCCGCAGACAGAAATCCGACTTCAGAAAAGTAATACATTCGATGCCCCCTCAAAAAGTGAGATATGCTACCAATATACATGAGATTAAAGTTATCACACAGCGACACAGCTACGTGAACTCATGTTTTGGAGCAGTGATATTCTCCAGAGCTATGAACAAACATAATTCAGAGCGAGTACAAAAGTAGCCCTGTGTGGTGATCTAGGGTTCTTATTTTAACTTAGAAGCAAACTCCGATTAAAATGAAAATAAAATAAAATAGAACCTTTAGCTACCCGTATACATTTTTGTAATGTTCATTATATCCTTACCTACCTCGAAAAAACCACAAACAATCACGAATCTCATTTACGCCACTCAGTGGGCCAGCTAGTTTTTCACGACAGCAAGTAAATAGTTTTCCCATTATTACGATGTGTACTGCTAGATATGTATTACGGATACAAGAGACTACTTCCACAACAGAAGAACTATCAAAAATAGGAGTAATTTTCAGAGCATACGTTCTCGCCCACAGTTGCTCCCACGCCCCTATGACACGGTGGAATCTATGTGTCATCATCCCAGCACACGTCACGGATCATCCGAATGTTTAACAACGTTTTCCACGTAATTCAGCGGTAGGAAGCATTTTCCACCTTTTACCCAGTCTGTGAATCCTTCAAATGTCCAACCACAATGTTCCACTTAACTTGGCGGAAGAAAGCCTTTCTCAACTTTTTTCCAAGTTCGTAACCTTATTGTCCAAGTTTTATACGCACATCTTCCTACTGGGATGTCGTGAATAGATGACGACGAAAAATTCTCTCCTTATCTTGATCCCCCCCCCCCATCCTCATATACACCAAAATTGTTATCTCCGGTCCTGGAATCTCGAGTGTATTTTATTCTACACAACTCAACTCTTTCTTTTACAAATGAAAAAATAAAATACACGATATTTTTTCATCGCATCGACCTGAGTGTTCGCGCTGTCGTAAAACTCGACAAGATTTGTATTTTACTCGGCAAAAGGAAAAACGACGAAGAAACGCACGCTCGTAGGTCGCACTTCATCCGTTACATCTTACATACCTACACCCTTTCATTCTGTCTCATTCATGCCTCAAAAAATACAAAGGAAAAGTATTTTTCTTTTCAAATTCTTCGTGGTGTTTTTTTTTTTTCATTTAGCTTATTTTTGCATAAATATATATACTTCTACTTCATTCGGCACCGATATAGTACACCTATAAAAAGTACTCTCCCGCTTTTATCGAATCGAAAAAACGAAAAATTGCGACAAAAATGTTTCTTTGTTCAGTTCCGAAGGTATTTATAAGAACATTTATTATAAAAAGGTCGGCAGCAATCGAAATATTTACGCTTGTTACTTGTTAGAAATCCGTTACTCCTTCCTGCTCGACATCCTACAATCCTTTTGAATACCACGAAAACCAGACACCCGTTCACAAGAAGATTCATTTATAAGTAAAGGTACTATCGAGATTGAAGTTAGTTTTGTGATTACCTGAGACTATAAGTTTTTTTTTGTGCGTGTAAAGAGATAAACGTGTGCTGGTTAAAACATTTTCCGATTCACCCATATTAGAATCTCCCAGCAGTTTTCTTTCGCCGAATAATGTCGAATTGGACGTTATTGCCGAAAATAGTGCTGAAAGGGCCAAAAATGCCTTTACAGCGCCGAAAAAGCTTTTTTAGAGCCAAAAAAGCCATTTTAGAGCCGAAAATGGTATTTCACAATTTCGAACATTTTTTCTCTGGATACTGAGAATTTGACATTTCTCGCTCAAGATGGCTATGGTATTTATATTTCAGTTTATTTCTCTCGTCCATTAAGGAACGAAAATAGTAAAAAGTATAATAGGTAGGTTTGGCAACAGACAATATTAAGATATTGGGCTCCCTTTATGTGTGCTACCATGGCGCGGTGAGGGAGCTCACAGAACTAAAGGCACATTATAGGAGAAAGTAGACTCCGACAGGCAAACCCTGATGAAAGCAAGGGGAAACTACACCAGTATTTTCTCCTAGAGATGCGTCATGATAGAACCTCACAAAGTAAATAATTCCGGACGTAAAAGGTCCCCTTTCGGATGTTCCCGGAGGGGAGGGGAAGGAGAGACTACCTAATGCGGAATTATCAGAATTGAGAATAGGGACAATGAGACACGGAATGTACGAACACTGAATGAGGAAGGCAAATTAGAAAACTTAAAGAAGGAGATGAGAAGATTAAAATTAGATGGAATAGGAATTAGCAAAGTAAGATGGCCAGAAGGAAATTATTTTTGAACGGGGGCGTATAGAACAATTGAAACCTTAATTGTGAAAATAACCATAGTGAGTTTTGATTTTTTTTTTAACTTAAATGACAGACTGAGCTATATACACATACACAACCATTATGCATAAACATTGCAACTCACTTCATCAAGTAATCATCTGAGAATGAAAACACACAGGTAAGTTCATGCATGTGAGTAGTGGATATAGCTCAGTCTGTCATTCCAGTCGAAAAATGGATCAGAATTGTGAGGATATTGAGAAGCAAATGAAAGCAGAAAAAACCGACCAAGCATAAGATAAAGTAAAAAGATATTTGGGACCAAGAAGAAGGAGAACAAGTAATTTAACGGATGAAAAAGGAAAATGATTAGACTCTAAATTAATAATACCAAGTTAAAAGATGGGTGAGATATGTTGAAGACCTGTATAAGAATGAAGCAGGTATAAGTATGGAAAGAGAAAAGAGTGGAGGCTGAAAAAAGAGGAGATCCTATTCTGAGATCAGAAGTTAATAAAGCTGTGAAAGAAATGGAAGCAGGTAAAGCAAAAGGAGTTAGTGAAATTACTAGTGAGTTATTGAAGAATGCTTGCAGGAGGTATGAGGAAGGAGAAATGCCAATATATTTCCCAAAGAGCACGTTAAATATGATACCTAAAAAAGCAGTAGCAAGCAAATGTAAAAATTATTGCACTATAAGTTTACTTTCGTATGCATCAAAAATTCTAACAAGGATAATAAGAGTATACAGAATAAAGTGGAAGAAAGGGCGGGAGAAGATCAGTTTGGATTCAGAAAAGGTAAATGAACTAGGGAAGCAATAGTAATATGTTTGAGGCTTTTATTAGAAAATAGAATGAAAAATGTTTAAATACATATGTAGCATTTGTGGATCTAAAAAAGGTTTTGATAATGTTGAATTGTCAAAAATGTTTCAAATATTAAAGGAGATAGGAATTAAGTACAAAAAAAGAAGCGTAATATGGGACTTATATAAGGATCAGAGGTTTCAAACACAAATAGAGAATGAAGCAGGGGAAACGAAAATTCAGAAAGGAATCAGACAATGTTACTGTTTGTCACGAGCACTGTTTAACCAATTTCTAGGAAAAGTAATTGAAGAAATGAATGAAGAGTGAAAATACAAGGAGAGGCGGTTAGAATGATAAGATTGCTGTTTACATTTTGCAACAATGCGAAAAAAAAGTAAAGAAAAACTAGATAAAACTTTGAAAAAGTTGGGGGGGGATTGGAAATAAGAAATATAAAATGAAGATGAATAAGAATAAAACAAAAGTGATAGAAGTCAGTAAATGGGAATAAAATCCAATAAACATAGAGATAAAGAAATTTAAATAGTAAAACAGAAATAAAGAATAGAATGTAACAGGCTAGATCTTTTTTACAAAAAAGAAGACAATATGTAGGGCAAATACAGATCTGGATGTACGACTGAGATTTCTTTGAACGTATATTTGGAATATCTAGTATTGTATGGATGTGAGACCTGGACAATAGAAATATAAGAAAGAAAAAGGATAGAAGCTTTTGAAATGTGGTGTCATCGGAGAATGTTGAGAATCAAATGAATAGAAAATATCAAGAATGAAGCAGTATTGAGGCGAATAGGAAGTGAAACAGAGATTCGGAATATAACTGTACAGAGAAGAATTTAAATGATAGGTCATAATATGATAAGACACCCAGGGATATTGTTATTACAGCTAAAGGTAATAGTTGAGGGAAAGAACTGTAAAGGAAAGTAAAGAATGAGCTATGAAGAGCAATTAATGAAGAACAGAAAGTGTAAATCCCATTCAGAAATGAAAAGATTAGCACAGGAGAGAGAAAAGTGAAAAGAGAGGAAGGGATGAGACACTACCTACTAGTCGAGATAACTAGGGAACATATATCATCATTAAGATGTTGGTTCTCTCACAATGAACCTCTATGACACGAAAAAGATAAGAAAAATTAGAAGATGGGAAGAAGACAACGTAGCAATGATGGTCGTAAAAAAGAAACTGGTCAACCCATAGAAGAAAGTTAGCGCCATAGGAAAAGTTTAATTTCTAGGCCCTTTCAGACTTTACGTTTCACATTTGACAAAAACCAAAAGCAAGACGCATGAGTGGTCGGTCGGTACTATACCTATGAATGGTAAAATAGCTGATCGATATGAATGGTTTGTGGAGCCGTAGGTATACCTGCTCCGAGTCATTAACGTACGCTTACCTCTTAGAATATGAGTCTTCATTCAGTTTTACATAGTGATGCGCGATAGTGCTATCGAACTATTGAGATTATTGATAGTATCGGGTAATTTGGACACTATCGATACTATTGGTAGTTTATAAAACTATCGATAGTTTTTGATTCTGATAAATCTGCACAAAATTTCACTGTGATTACCGCTGTGGATTACCGTCGTTTCATTGTCGATGAATGAAAGAATCAAACATCTATTGGCCAAGTCAGCTATCCAAGATTCGATTCCCAATGAGACGAAAAAAACTTTAAAAAAATCAGATCCCAAACACAGTACGTTCAAATTCTTCCAAAAACCTCAGTCTGACAACAAGCAGCCGGTGCTGGAAGAACGCAAAAATCATAGTTCCCGTTCTCGTTCGTTCTTCTCTAACTCCATGGTTCTCATTCATGTTCTGGTTCTCGTTCTCATTTCCATATTGTTTCTGTTCCCATTCCTGTTCTTGTTCCAACCTTGGTCCTGTTCCAATTTCCGTTTCCCGTTCTTGTTTTCAATCCCATCATGTTCTTGTTCTCATTCTTGTTCTGAGAACAAAAACGAGAACATGCCGGTTTTTTTCTTGTTTTTGTTCGTTCTTCCAATACTAGTGCAGTACTGCAGTTTGATTTTTTCATTTAAAAAATATATAATTGGTTTTAGGCTTTCAGAATTTTACCTTTGCGCCTGCTGCAAACGTGTTGGAACGACGCAAAAATCATCTCGTTCCCGTTCTTGTTCATTCTTCTCTAACCGCATAGTTCTTGTTCATGTTCCTCATTCTCCTTACCTTAAAATTACCAATGTTCCCATTCTCGTTCTCATTCCCATTCTGAGAACGAGAACATGCCGGTTTTTTTTTCTTGTTCTCTTTAGTTCTTCTGACACTGGTCGCAGCTAATGAAATGTGACAAAATTAAACAATTTTAAGAATACCTAAATGAGGATAAGATCGAAGATACTGTCGACCCTGTTGTTTACTGGACGTCAATGGCCCCAAATCACGAGTAGCAGGCTAGAAAAGTTTAGTTTTAAAATACTAACTTAACAATATCAGCTTCATCGGTGCCAGCTGAGAGAATATTTTCATGTGCTAAAAATATAATTACAGATTGTTGGAATCGTTTGAAATTGAATTAAGTCAATAAATTATATTAATAAGTATGGATATTGTTTATCCCTTCCTCTAACTCTTTTCAATATGATTACCTGCATTGATAAGCGTTAATTTGAGTGTAATAATGAAGAAAATAAAAAGCTGAAAACTATCAATAATACTATCGCCCATCACTAGTTTTACAACGCTCAACTGAACGACGTACCAACCGAGTGCATAAAATTTCAAAGTTCATATAGTGTTTTGGTAAGATTTCGTGTAATAACACCGAAAGTTGCCTTTCATGTTATTTTAAGAAAGGTATACATCTTTCCAATATCATCGTTCAAATATCGTATTATTCTGTAGAAAGTTCCATTTCAATCATAAATTTATTGATCAAAAACAGTAAGGTGCTAACATATTTTTGAACGGGAGAACGGAGAAGGGTAAATCCAATAAAAAATAATGGGAAATGAGTTATGTGTCCCTAAAACAAGTCAAATGTCTGGTGAGCCTCTTGGGTCAGACGGGGAAACAATATTTTCGAGAAGGTAAATTGAAGCAATGGGATAGAAGGGGTAATAAATGATTTTCTATTTTGCAAGGTAACAGCGCTCCCTTGCTCCCGATGCGATGGGCCAAAAACTAGCAAAAATTGCTGAAGAACTGAAAGAAAAACACAGAACACACTGGAGAAGTACGAAAAAAAGAAAGTAACCGAAAACTCCGCCTACGATTAGAAAAACAGTAGTAAAATTTCGCTTTTCCAGTATCTAACATTTTTTTAATGCCAAAAACGGCATTTTTACGACCGGATAAATGCCGAAAACGCTATTACCAACCAGATAAAGTACGATGAAGCTAAATTTTCGCTATTTTCCTTTAATAAATTCACTTTTGCTAGTTCAACGGCTCTGTTAATGGGTATGTATGTAACATAACCTATCGATTTGGTCCTCGCAAATTCGCTGTCTGCGAAAGGAGATTATAAGTGAAGGTGACAGGTTGACGGCTTCACGCGCCAGAAGCGTAAATACTGTCGAGGGAGTGCATGCATGCAGTATAGATACATTTATGTACAATGTATAGAAAACTAAATCGAAACATTTACAATAAGCACGTGCTGGCGGTTTAAAAAGACACAGAGCGATGTTCGTGAAACGATTCGCACGTTTGCTACCACCGAAAACATATAAACGGAACGGGAGAGAAAGTAAATCCGATTGATTTCACGTACCTCGAGTAAATAAAACGAGAGTTCGTACTCGCAATAGGTTTACATAGGTACAAGTAGTGTAGCTACATGCAGTCAGTCACTTTGAGGTACCTTTTAACAACCATATAGGTATACGGAAGTACCTAAAATCACTCGCTTCTGTACGGCGTATCATTTTCCACTTTTTTTTTTTTTTTTTACGAGAGATCGAAGAAAATAGGCTACTCGTATATGCTGACACCTGCACCACTCAGACAACTACAGGCATACCTTTCGAGTCCGGTAGACTCTCGTAACACAGACACACGAATTCTCGAAAGATTTATATACCTGGCACACTTATAAAAGCTTCTGGGAAAGGGTAACATGAACTGACACGAAGAAGAGCTTTCAAAATTATCGTCAGATTGATTACTTCGGCGCAAGGGTACCAACTCCAACTACCCACGTATTATCTTAAATCTTAATTACATCCCCGCGCCCGTCGTTATAATCGCGTTCTTCGTCACAATCTGCACCGCACGAACCCGCGAATGTCACAACATACACACACGCTAAAATGGCGATCGAAGTAGGTGCTAATTTACGAGAGACCGTTGACTGGGTAAATAGGTAAAGATAGGATAGGACCCACACGTGCCCAATATCGACCTCTCTTGTACCTTCAACGTAAACGAGATGCTAATTTGGTCGTAGCTACGGACTTAGGTACAAAGCTTATCATCTATTTATGTACAATGCGAATATTCGAATCAGTCCTGTAAATCGTCACGCCATAAAGTTAATGACCTACATCCTTTTGTGGGCTAATACAGTTCAGTACGAGGAAAAACTAGTCGGAAAATCTCACGTCATAAGGCAATGGCAGTTACAAAGATAGGAAGGTAAAACACTATCCACATTCGAGTCCGAGGATTGATTGCTACCCGAAATTGATAACCTGGTGGGTTGAATGAACTTTAGAATCACCCGCCAGGGTCCTTCCGGATTCAATAATCTTGAAGGTGACCTCTGTCAGTATTCCAAGGATATTTTTCGACTAGTTTCGAGTTCAACTATGAACCAATGATATAACCTTAGGAGTCCGGTGAGGGGAAGTGCCAACACCCAAGTTACACTTATAGGTGGTAAATCCAAGTGGAAAAACTTGTTTTTTTAGTGTCAGCTTGGTGAACTTGGTAGATTTATGTTTCGGGTCGTTAAATTTGAGCCCCTCTCCCCCCGTTAAACCATCTCGACCGTCAATTTTGAGTATAGTGTCGACCTGAAGTCGACTGGAATGTGACGTCGAATTAAGATCTTCCCGAAAGTTCGTCGAAATGGAGTCGATTTTGAACTAAATCGACTGCTAACGACTTCGTGGGTCCGGGGACACGAAATCACGAGGGTTGTGACTTCGTGAATCCGGGGACACGGGATCACGGGGGTCGTGACTTCGTGAGTCTGGGGACATGAGATCACGTTCGTCGTGACTTTGTGGGTCCGGGGACACGAGATCACGAGGGTCGTGACTTCTTCGGGGTTTCGGGGTTTTCCGGAACCGGCAGACACCTTGGTGACTTACTCATGAAACTTTCCATTAGTTGGAGGTGTTCTCATTTTTTCCAAAAAGCACATTATCCCGTGTTTCCATAACCGTTTTTTTAAAGGGATGAATTCGGGGGATAATCCCACTCCATGGCTGTTCAAAAAATAATTGTTTCACAGAAATAGTCCTAAGAACCGACAATATTTCCCTCGCCTCTAATAAAAATGAGCGTTTTAATCACTTTCCAAGTCGCCCAGTCAACCAAGGACGAGTGGACCAGAGCGCTGAAAAGCGACTTCAATCAGTGGACAGGCAAGTCTCATGAAGAGCTGAACTTCCACTTGACCCACCTGGGCGGCTACGGGTTTTCATCATGTACTTACATCAGATGGCGATAGCGCCGAGCTCCGACGCATTTTGATTGAGGGGCGGAAGACAACTCCTGGCACACCCTGTTCGAGAGGGAGGCCTGGGAGCAAGAGAGGCGCAGGACGGCAATAGCAATCGATCCGGCGGCAATACGAGCGACAGCGACGGCGTGATCAGTCGTCACGTGTCGGACACCTTGGTTCCGGAAATGCTGAAGAGGGGAAGCGGATGGAACGGGGTGTCGGACTTTGTCTCGACCATCATAAAGAAGACGATGCAGACAGAGTGATTGAGGCAGAGGGCCGACCAATAAAGCTCGGCCCACACCACCGAACACAACAACTCCGTACCACTCTAGAGCTGCTGCAGGTGCTGCGGACCCCCGGCAGAGATGGCAGAGATCACGCCCCGCCGTCAACACCTTTCTGCGTCGCCACACGAATCAAGGCGAAGAGGTGAAGGGTGAGTGAAGGAAGCGCGTCTATCTGTGGTGCATTCGAATTCCAGGTTAATGTTGGGTGAGCGATACCTGGGTCAGTAGGGTATCCCATGGTGGCCCTGGCAGGACAGCGCGCACTGGAAGCGGAAAGGTGAAATGTGGGCTCGGACAGCCTCAATGCGTCCTTCTGGTCACTGATGCGATACTCGAAAGGGTAGTTTCCGGAGCCAGGGGTGCGCTGTTTGGAGAATCACTATGACAGGATCAGTTTCTAAAGGTCAATACCACGAAATCTCTAATGAAGAATTCTGATACCGAGCCGGCCTATTTTGATTTTTACTTATTCGTATTACCACGTGTTATTGTTCATTTCCAAAATATCAATTTCCCTTCTCCAGCTGATAACTAAGCGTTTCTGGATGGCTCCCTCACTGTTTCATTTTTGTTTCCATATTTATTTTCTTTTTCATTGGACTCGATGCTGAAGTTGATTTCTCAAGTGCTTTACTGCTCATGAGTGTTACATCTCCCATATGCTCACCCATGATAACTGGAACCGACAAAAATCACTTGGATCATATATCTGAAAGTTTGGCCGAAGACGAAAAATATGATAAAATTCTATAATCAGTTTGAAATTTAGCCAAAATCCCAATTTTGAAACACTAATCTAACATTTTTCGTGAGAGTGATCCATATAAGAGGCTGACAAGTCTATTTCTTATTATCTTGTAACCCTTATCGAAGAATTACTCCGGAGGGTGAAACCTCAGAATGAACATATTTTACATTCTGCAATATGGAAAGGGATTTTGGTGTTACAAACTCCATCACCCAACTCATTTTCCAGGTGTGTGGTGGGACGTATGGCGATGCACGCATGCCAAAGTGGCCCCTATGACACCGCACCCCCGGCCACAGGAACTATCCTTTCGAGCATCGCGTCAGTGACCGGAGGGACGCCTTGGGGCTCATTTTCCTGGTAACCCACTTCCAAAATGTTCGGAAGGAGGTTATAACCTCGAAACTGACAGTTAAATTCTCTAATACAGAAAATAGGAGTTCAGGATCACCAAACCTATTTTTCAACTCAGTCAAGTTATAACCCCTACCCAGAAACACCACAGGGAGCCATAACCTCGCAATCGTAACTACGCTTTCTTGATAATGAAATGCGAAACGCAGTTGACAGATAGAATAAAAATGTCTTAATCTCTTGAACTTACTGAGAAAGAAATCGTTAGGATCGAGAAACTTCCAGATCTGGCTACAAATAGTAGTCTGCGTTCGGTCTCCACTCTATACGACCATTCTAATCCTTGAGCACTCAAACTGAAACCACCTTCTACACTAATTAAAACGCACATCTACGTCAATCCCTGCGAGATTGCGACAACCCTGAAGGCTTACAAGCTGACATCGTGCAAATATACGTGTAATAAGTAAAGGTTTTTACAACCGACGACGTAGAATATCCAACATACCTGCCACGAAGTGAGACACGGCACGCACAGCAAATGCCCACACGGCTCTAACCTAATATCTTTATCGTTTTCGGCGCATATTTTACATAGTTGAAACGTCGATCCCATTTCGCAGTATAATTCGTATTGCTCTTGCGTAACTTTAATGTGATCCTCAGTCGTCGTTTGCACAGCCCATGTTAGATCCGGATTCACGTTTCTGCCATCCGGATAAAGGTAGCTGCAAAATCACATAAGAATAAAAAATAAATTCGCAAATACAAATTATTTATAAATACGTAGCTAGATCTACAAAATGGGCACGTAACAACGACTCGCAACGAAATTCGTTCCGAAGTTCTGAAAGTTGAAATTTCTCACAGTATCGCACATCAGTGTGGAACTTAGACCGCAGCTTTAAAAATTAAGTTTTAAATTTGTTTGCCGAGATAACGCTCTCGTCAGTAATGGGAAACGGATGGGACGACATTTGCATAATCAAGAAGCAAGCAGCCGGGCATCTTATTGAGAACACTTTTGCGAGCTCCTGCAGTCGGGCAGATAAGATGATGAACTGCGGTCGAGGGCTGCTTTTCCGTAGGGTTCCTACGAAAAGAGATACACGGATTAAGTCTCCTTGTAACTTGTGGTCAGATTTTCTTCTATAACGACCGTTCGTTTCATTGGTCTGATCGAACGTCCGAGGGAAGACGACTTAAAAGCAATGCAAAATCGTGGTTCGGCGAAGTCCCTTCAATTAGTCTGGCCCAATCCGCAACATACAAAATGGCGTGTTATGAAAAGATAAAGCATTTGTATAGTATGATTAATCTTGTACGTACCGATTGTCACGGGCTATTTTATAAGAATGTGACGAATTAAGCCAATTAAAAGAAAAGAAACGCGCCACAAGTTACACTGTAATTTGCCATGTATCTGATGGTAAGATACTTTCAAAGAAGCAATAACGATTCATCTGTTCGACCGTTTGGGCACACGAAGAGGCTCAAAAGTTAGGTAGGAACGATGAATCCGAATACTGTCATTTGCATCCCAAGTATCTGAAGAATTATCTCAAACATTTAGTTAGGTCCCCTATAACTTTCTTATACCCAGGTTTAAAGAATTATCTCAAACTCAGGTCCCCTATAACTTTCTTATACCCAGGTTCTACTGCCATGACACTCCTTCAAACCGTTAGAAAGTTGGAGGGTCATATTCATTCGCACTGCATGCTCACAAAAGTTGAGGAAGCTGAACTCGGCCACACACGAATACCTGATACCTGTATACTAAGGAACCAGAAGCTACTCGATGTCAACGAAACATTACTCATTTAAAATGCTTTCCATACCTACATACTTCATTCAACAACACTACAACCTCCTGAATCTGTGGACATTTGACATAAAATTACACACCATCAAATAGAACAGCGATACTGGTATTCGAATACGCCATTTTTAGTCGCCGTGTGGCCGAGTTTCGCGATCCTTGCGTCTCGGGCTCGAGTCCCACCAATGCCGGAAAAAGCTAGTAAGAAGGAGACTCTATAAGTCGACCGCTATCATACATTATAGACTCTACCGAAACATGACGTAGAAAAGACTCTATAAGTCGATCGTTGTCGTAAAATTAAACTGTATAACTCAAAAAATGATGTCAAAAATAAACAGTACCACATCTTTGCTTCATGTAAACGCAGAACTGTGTGAGGAAGAGGAAAAAAACTTTGTAACTCGAAAATTTAAAAATACATTGATGTCTAACTCGAAACTATTTAACTCAAAAAACTGTGTAAGACGAAATTAAATTGCTTTCCCTTCAATTTCGACTTATGGAGGTTCCACTGTACACTGTTTATTTACATTAAATAACGTCCATTCCACTTATTTTCTAACTTATGCTGCAATAATTTTTTTGATCCACCATCGGTAGTGACTAGTGACTCACTTTTGATAATGGATAAATACTCTAAGGACGACTTGGATTTCGCACTGGGCGCAGTCGAGGAGGGTGGAATGCCGATAAGAGCCGCCAGTAAACGGTATAAGGCGTTTCCCTCTAAGGCGGTTGCCTACCAGTCCGCCTGTATTCTTATCAACTTTGTAGGCAGTTTTAACATTGGCTTTTGTGGAGAAAACACAAAAAACGCTATTTTCTCAGAAAATATCGAGTTTCACAGGCAATGAAGAGGAACAAAGTTGAAGCCCTTGTAATTTCCTTTCAGCTGACTCCCCTATTTCATATCTTCTGGTTGAACTTTTTTTTTTTTTTTCCTCCCATAACGCTATGTGTTAAATATTATCAACTTGCAGGCAAATTACGGCAAACGATAAGCAACCTTCTTAGAGGGAAAAGCCTTATTCCGTCCCTTTTGAAATTTTACGCCGCCGTGTAAAAAAGAATGAAACGATTTTTCAAAATATATTTCAAAGTACCTACCTACCAAATGTAGGTCGACCCAATATAAGGTAGTTTGAAAAATGTATTTAAATTGCAAGGTAATCACACAAGACGTCATCCCCGGTAGTCTAATGAACAGTTCTACTCATTTAGAGAGTACGTGTCATGGTGATTCGGAGAAGAAACAAATTTGACTCGCACTTGGTAGGTCCTTCCGGAAGCGAGTCGCGAGGACCTTCAGGAAAAAATTCACACAAAAAAAAGCAGCGGATGCCAAAACCAAGGGGAGTTTGGCCCACCTCAAGGTTCAATCTCAGTAATTATATTGAAGCTGACCTCATTGCCCCCTCTTCTCCCCTAAAATGGCCTCGGGAAAAACCTGACTCAAATATGGTAGTTTACCTTAATATTCGAATAGCCCCGCTAACATCCCAGCGAACACGTGACTACAGTATCAATCGAAGTGGAAAGATAGCACGCCCTGTAACCCCCGCCAGTTCGAACGAACATGGTTCTACAATCGCAGGGCGTGTTACCACCAGACCAAAAAGACTGATACTGTCGTGTGCACATCGTGGCCAACTTACTCAACGTCGTGAAAACACGTGGCTAGTAAAGCGAACTGCGGCTGCACACTCTTCGGCACGGAGAAGGAAAACTCTAACGCAACAAAACCGTGGGGAAAGCAAAAGCAAACTACCCCGACTAACCTGCTAGGAAAGACGCGCGTCAGGAACCGCGATCCGTCTATGCCCGGCACTGGGCATCGCACTCAGAAGAAAAAGAAGCATGTGATAACAGCAATAATAACAATCCAGCCGAATCAGCATACCTTACATTAATCTTCAAATTATCACCACTGTAATCCGAATTCCAGACTAAGTGACGAATCGAAATAACGAGTTTCAAAATCTCAACGTCAGAAACAGATTACCATAGTCAGGGGCAAATACATACATGCGGAGAGCAACGGGAGTAATTGCCTTTTCTGGAAAAGACTTCAGATAATTCAAAATACTTACTTCAAAATTAGTTAACTAGAGGGAACGTACTACAGCGTTTGAGAAAAGACTGTAAACGTCTTAATGAATCACAAGGAATTCTCGACCTCAACACATTTGGAAGAATTTTGAAAGTCTTTCAAGTACCTCACAGACACGTGAAGGAGTTTTAAAGTTACGCACATCTTCAAGACTTTTAAGTGAGTCTCGAAAAGTATCACCGAGTTCTAAAAAGTACTAAAAAGTCTTAATAAAGTCTGAAAGGGTCTTTAAAAAGCTTATTAAGGAAATCTAGAGGAGTTTCAAAGCGACTTACATAAATTTTGGACGATCTTATTATTTTGGCGAACAGTGATTCTCGTTAGAAGAACTTTGAAGTGTCTGAAACGAGTCTAAAAAGTACATAACCCAGTACGGAAGAAGCGTTGAAAATATGATATGAATCAAATGTTCAAGAGTCCTGATGACGTTTAGAAGAATTACTGAGAGTCGCGAATGAGTCTTGAACAGTCACTAGGTCTTAAACAAGAACCTCAGAGAGTTTTAAACAAGCCTGCGGGAGTCTCAGTTAGTTACAAGAAGTTTTAAGGATTAATACTAGTCTAAAAGATTCTCAAACATGTGCAGAAACTTTAAGAAAAAATCTTGATTATATCTTGAAAAGCTTTAATCAAGTCTGGAATATCTACAAAAAATCGTGAGCGATTTTTGAGCAATCTTAACAAGTCTCCGGTAACTTCGAAAACATTTTAAGTAGTCGTAGCTGGTCTTCAGAACGACCCATTTACAAGAAAAACTGAACAGTATTATAGTGAATATTAAAACATTTCCAAAAACTGTGGTCTAATCGAGAATCCAGCGAGTAAAATAAAATATTATACGTGACTCTGGAGGTTATGTTCATTTCCACCATCAATGAGAGAAAAAGAGACAGAGTGCAGCAAAAATCGTTAAAACTCCGAAGTATTTCTTCAGTGCCTTGCTTACCACTTAAATACACCTATGAAGGCCCGGGATAGGAGGATAAAAACCGTTCAAATCTTTCACACTTGAAAGTGTCCCTCGCAGGACTGCTTCCTGGATTCACTAGGTACTGACTATAATATTATGTATATCCTGCTCCCAATTGGGTACCTATTCATAGGCATAGTATGGATCAAAGAATTGTAGAGGGAGGAAGGTAGCAATCAACACTACTGAGAGCTAAGTAAGAAAAAAAAATGTTGACCCCATTTTTTAATGATTCATTGGGTATACCTACACTATAGTGGTCCAAAATTTCCTTATTTTTCAAATGGTTTGCTTCCAGAAGCTGAACTTGTTTCCTTTCGTCTAAAAAACCACCAAGTAAAATTTTTACGATACCGAAAATTTTGAGGGGTCTCGCCAGGGAGAGGCATATTCAACAGAGGATTTCCCACAAGAATATCGGAAGTTTACTTTTTAAGAATTCCAAAAAGTCGAAAAAATCGTTTCCTTAGAAAAAATCAACGTGCCAAGATTACTTACAAATCTCTCACGATTTTTACGTAGATCTTCTAAACTCGATCAAGAGTTTTGCGGATAGAATCAATATTTTTCTAAGTTTCTGTACGTGTTTAAGAGCCTTCAAAACTAGCATCAGACCCTAAAACTTCTTGCAGCTAGCTGAGACTTTTGCAACCTAAGGTTCTTGTTTAGCACCCAATGACTGTTCAAAACTCGCTCACAATTCTTCTAAACTTTATCAGGTATCTTAATATTTTCAAAGCTTCTCCCATACTGGGTTCAGTCACCTTAAGACTCGTTCCTGACACTTTAAGGTTATTCTAATAAGAATCGTTAAGAGGTTAAGACAGTCTAAGATTTATGTAAATCGTTTTAAAACTTCTTTAAATTTACTTAAAGCCTTTTGAAGACCCTTCCAGACTTGACTAGGACCAGCGAACACAGAATTGTTCGCTGATTAGGACATACGAAGACATTACTAAGACTTTTTAGTACTTCTCAGAACTCAGCGATACTTTTCGAGACTCGCTTAAACTCCTCAAAATTTGTTCAACATTTCAAAACTCTTTTCAGGCGCACGTGAGATGTGTGAAAGACTCTCAAACTCTTCCAAACGTGTTGAGGTCGAGGGTTCCTCGTGACTCTCCGCCGCAGCAACAACATGACTGTCTCGCTGGAAAAATTTACAACCTCTACTCCCTCCTCCGCCATATTATTCTATCAGACGCGCCGAATTTTAACAAGCAATCAATCCACGCCTTTTTGGATCGCACGAATTTTAAAACTTGACGATGAAGGCGACGAGTTTCAATTAACGCCGCCCAACTACTTCAGTCTAGTTCGCTAATTAAAACCCTCTCGCGCTTTTCAGTTAGAACACCTGATGTATACATTCTTCGGCTTTCTACACGCGAATCAATTACGAAATTATAAATTCGTTTTCTCTCCAAACAATACATAATAATTTCTTCGCAAGACGTTTCGCATAATTTATATCCACGGGCTCGTGGCATAAAACCGTTCGCTCTGCACCTGGTGCGCAGCGCTAAGCCGCCGCCAATTATCGCTCGGACATTGAAGACGGGACACCCGAGCTCAAGTCTCTCAACCGTTTCGCATTTTTAGCGAGCTTCGATTTCTTCAGCTTTATTTCCAGCTTATATTTCTTCAGCTTCGTTTCCAGCTTCAATTTCTTCGGATTCAAATTCGGCCGCGACAACATTTTTCTAGAACAGCTTTCTGACTGCACTTCAGGAACGGACAGACGCTGGTATTAGGCTGACAAAACGCCGGTAAAGGGCTGGTAGGTCGCCAAAAATCGACGCATCCTTGAAGTCAGGAAAGAAGAAAGAAAAAATGCCGCCATCAAAACCCACATATTCTTGACTCTTGCACAAAGAACTAGTAAAATATCCGCCAAACGAATTTTCCTACCTGCTTCAAGTCCACCTATCTGTCTTTGCTACAATATTTGGCGCTATCTTGTCAGGGTGTCTACTGGATTTGGAAAACAAAATATCATGACTTTCCATGACATTTTTTCATGACTATCGGGGGGATATAAAAAGGAAGGGGGAGGGGACAAACTCGGCGCTTTGTGCCTCACCGGGGGCTCAATACAGAACGCGCTAAACTTCCATAATACTCGTTAATATTCACTCAATATTTTTTTCTCATTAAATGAATAAAACTGATTTTTTTTTTTTGCAATGGAAATATTGTGAACAACGACACGATGAAATATCATGACTTTTTCGAGTTTTGGTTGAAATATCATGACTTTTCATGACTTTCATGACAATTTTTTGAAATCATGACTTTTCAGGCCAGAGTAGACACCCTGCTTGTTCGAGAGTCGTATCCTATTCTGGATGTCGGCAATCATAGCGGAAACACGTCACACGGATTACCAGGCAGGGTAATAGGAGTAGTTCGCCACTACTTCATTGCATTATCAGGGGCGTATCGACTGGGGGAAGCCCCCTCCCTCCGTTAAGTTGACCAGTTGGAAAAAGTTGGAAAAATACGACTCGAATAGGAAAAACCAACTCTATAAGTTTGCCTTTTTGCCTGTATTCACGACTCAAAACATCAAGGAAACCGCAAATATTTTTCCACTAGCTCCGCTCACCAAGTAGGGAAATTCGTTTGCCTTTCCCTCCGAAAGCGATTCACTTCGCTTCGCTCCTGTGCGTTAGATTATTTCCTTCTCGATGTCGAAGAGGTGTACGTAAGTGAATCGTTAATCATTACGAGCCACAAGTCTCACAAAGTTGAGTAAAGGGCCCATAAATCACACATTACACAGCATCACTCCTTCAGATTCTGGCAGTAACGTGTTCTACGAGTATAATGCCTTCTTTCTCAGCACCAACGGATACTGCAGAGCAGGCTATCTATTTAACTTAACTACTGAGGTCGCTCTGTTCGCTAAATGTTCGCGAGGAGAGAGACGAAACACATTCACCAGTTTTTATGGCACTGGAAATCGAACCAGCGTAGCAAGACCACTTCCCCACAGAATAACAGTGTTCCGATTTCGTCTTCACTGTTGGCACAATTTGCTTCGGCTTCGTCGGTCAGACTTCGGAAGCTTTGAATTCTACTACAGATGTGAGGTTCAACTTCAACAGCGAATACATTCAAAATATAGCTTTAACTTCAGCTTCGGTGTACTAGCTTAGTCTCCAGTTTCGACTTCCATTTCATCTGCGACCTAATTCACTTCAGCTTCCGACCATGGAACCCTGCATGCCACATCAATGAGTGCGAAGTACACCACGAAATATGAAAAAGCAGCTTAGATTACAACGCTGTCAAATTACTAAATACCGGCTATTATCCAGACTATGTATTAATGTCCGCCCACCAGAAAGCATTCATTGACTGTAGAACAATATTTGAGAAAAAAATGTTATTGACAGTGGATGTAAAATGAAGATCCATGATCACGAGGGTTCAGCTAAGTGGGCAATTAAGTCCATTTTGTACCTTTTCAAACTGTATTACAATACCGATCTGTATCATTAAATTAAAATTCAAGTAACCTCACTGTCTATGGGGTCTGGTTTGCCAAGTAGCGCGCTGGTCTCGGAATCCGGAGATCCCGAGTTCGAGCCCACGTAGCAATTCGCTACATCTCGACCTAGGCCGGGTTTTTGGCAAGAAGTGACGGGGGCTAAGACAGCCCTAACAGCCTCCCCGACAGCCTCCCCGACGTCTCTGAGGTAATGCTAGAAAGGTGAATTCCAGGGCTCAGGTTGAGAGCAAAATTAGGAAAGAGGAGACCGCATATTGAATTGGTACTAATCGAAGTTCCTCTTTTTTCTTCAGCACTGCTGTGAATCGCAAAACTTCAACCTCACTGTCTATAAGCTGGCAACGAGGCTCACAAATCACGACCGACAAGTTGGATAACTCAACTTCAACTGAGAAATTCCCGAAAAACGGAGCTCCACAAAAAATACAGGGAATCTTGGGAAACGACATACGTACGTGGGTTGACAAAATCTTACTCTACTCATTGCGTGGGGTGAAAATATTCTGTTTTCAATTGTAATGGCTGTAAGTGTTTCAAATGTGAGGAGAGAAGAAAGCATTTTTTTCAATGTGGTAGTGGGGAGGGGGGGGATTGTGAAAGTCCCAACTGACTCAACTCAAAATTGCCAAATATCAAAGCAAAAATTAAAAAAAAACATTGTGACTTGTTGGATTTTTCCAACTGACTCAACTCAAAATTCCCAAACATCACCACAGCAAAAAAGTATGACTTGTTGGATTTTTCCAACTCCGCCTGATTGAAATTGTAAATTTGCCCAACTGCTGAGTGAAAAATTCTTACGATGGAGTTGCCCTCCCCTCCCCCTATTGGCATGTCCCTGAATAGACATGGCCAACAAAACAGTTTTCCACCTCCTTCACAACCGGTTAACCACAAAATGTTTTCATATTACTAAACGTGGCAATGTCTAGTAAAACTAGAACCACCTCTCTTTGGCTCAGTTTTTAAAAATGGTAATTTTGGTTTAGGCTTCCCCCACCATTAATAGTTTCTAATTGTTCATTAAGAGTAAGTCGCGAAAACGGTTTTTCAATAAGATCTGGAATACGCATTTTGTAGGCAAAGAACACCGAGTGTTCAAACATAACGCGTTGACTAGTACAAGAACATAATCACGTTTTACTGTTAACTTCGACGTTCGTGTGTAGCGAAGCCAAGCTCCAATCGCTTTAAGAAGCACTTCCAGAACGCAACCAAACGCACAGGTTTCATCGCGTTGAACACGCTAGTGTGTTTTTGTGTTGGTGATTAACACGGCGGCGGAGCGTAAGTCGTGCAATGTTACGTGCAGTATGGAAAGGAAGCGTTAGATCCGACGCATACCTCGCTGGCCTATACGAATATATATGTACGAGGATTGCCAAAAGCCAAACAGTATACATTTCCCATGAATTTATTATATACTCAAGTTTAAGCGTCAGTACAATTGCTGTTTCGCCCAACGTTTCATGATCTTTTATTGGTTACAAGTTGAAGTTGATATTGTATATGAAAACTCATTTTCTCAGGAATTTTCTAGATAAACGGCGCTTACCTCGCTTGCTTGCCTGAAATGCACGCCACTGATAAGTACCTTCAGTAATTCAGAAGTTAAGGCTTCCTTTTAAGACCATAGTCATTGTGGACAGTGATCCAACTTCCCTTCCCTATTGGCCAAAAAAGCACGAAAAAACAATGGGCTGAGACAGAGAGAAGGGCGGATCTGTGATTGAGCCCACTCCCACCAAGAAAAAAAGCTGTCTTAATCGCAACCCCCCCCCCACTCAAATCCTGAGTACGGCCCTGCTCCCTGTTATTGGAGAGTTACAATACTTAGTTGGTACTTTCGGCGGTTGCAGAAGCAGGATTGCCACGTTTTTCAAAAATAATACTCCATGACTTTTCCAGATTTTTCTGGTCCATTTTTCTATTTTTCCATGGCTTTTTCTATTGCGTGGAAAGAAGTTATGGATTTTGGCAAGGCCTTTTTTTCCTCATTACGTCTGTCTGGCGCCGTTTTTCGCAAATAGCAATCGGCACAATTGACACACAAAAACAATTCGAATGATGGGCACGTAGTCATTACTCTTCATGAAATATGATTAAAGAGGGGAACTTCTTCTTTTTTAAGAGTGACACATTCAATGACAATAAATTTTGATAGAATACAAGCCCTAAACCTAGTTTGTTATTCAGAGGATCAAAATTCAACGATTCGGATGAAAGAACTTTCCCATAACTTTTCCAGGTTTCCAGAAAGTGGCAACCCTGAGTAGATAAAACTGAAAATTTAAGAACTAAATCATGGTTTAATCCGAAATATCAAGTGACAGTTCGACAGAATTGAAAAACCCCAAAGATTTTATTTCCATATTTTTTCCTCCTGTAAGTATCAATCTTGAAAGGTTTTCAGTTAACAAAATTATCAGTCTCCGATCAGAAAAACGTAAATTTTCACTTGCTTCCAGAAAAGCGGCTTTGCTACACCCTTGTTTATCACAACTTGAAAAACTTTTCAGAACTTAAAAATTACATCTGAAAAAATAGTATTTTCTCAGTTAATCGATTTTTAGGTACATGGTCCGGTAATGATGGTCCTACCCATCAGCCGTCCCATCCTTTGTTTGAACTCTACTTACTATTTGATTTTTTCATTTAGGCGAGGCTTCAACGCGCAAATTCGCTAAATCATAGTCTGCCGTATTTGCAGAAAACTCGAATAAACGCACGGTCCGGGGCGTCACATTTCTCCTCAGACCTTCTGCTTGTCTTTTTAAATACTCCGTGAAGAAGCTCAATATTTTAATTTGAATATTTTAATGATTCTATAAGGAAGTTACACTTGTTCTATACATATAATACTCTTTTCTGTAGCACAGTAACGACCACACGGTGCATAGCAGTTCTTGTATCTTGTTTAATGAAGACTTTTGGACTTGCACTGTAATTTTTAAAATAAAGATTGGCAAGGCTAAATCTGATGGGGAAAATAGACAAATTGCTCAATTTTTCCGTAATGTCACCACTCGCACATCGACTACACTACACACTCTCCATTATATACTTTCTTTCAACTTCGGGAAGAGAGAAAAAGCAATTTTTCCCCCCAAATGTAATCCTCACTTTCTGGTAGAAATGGGTCCTTATTGAAATTTTAAAACCACTAACTCTCGAACTACTGAAGATGCAAACTCTTTTGCAGCAAGAACAGCAGGACTGGATAACTGAAAACAGTTATTGTTCTTGCCCCTCCCCTGGCCAGGAAACCGCTGAACGTAATTTATGCACAGTCGAACTTTCACATAATGAACTTCTATTTAACGAAAGTCTCCATACAACGGATGTTTTCCTGGTCCCTTGAAATATACACAACAAAATGTGTTCTATACAACGAAAATAATTTATTTTCGCTTAAAAAGCATTAATTCTCATGTTATCGTCCATTCTTACAAATTTTTC
This sequence comes from Acanthococcus lagerstroemiae, assembly GCA_031841125.1. NCBI lineage: Eukaryota > Metazoa > Arthropoda > Insecta > Hemiptera > Eriococcidae > Acanthococcus > Acanthococcus lagerstroemiae. The sequence goes on along the minus strand of CM063108.1, from coordinate 31,149,293 downwards.
CAACCATGTCGAAGAGAAATGTATTGATGTGTCTGAGAAAATGGCTATAATAAAAGATGTCGATAGTGGAATGCCAAAGAAAGATAGTTTGAAATGTACGAAAATATTGGAGGTGGGCTTCAGTACATCGATGATGTCCCTGAAGTACGTAGTTTTCCTAAATTTTATTAAAACTGAACATTTTTACGACGAAGCTACCAATGTTCTGGTGCAGCGACACATTAGAGCTCAAGTGGTACACTTGGTACGCCTCAATCAATAGCTATGTACTTACACTGTTTTGTCAGTATACATGTATTGTAAAAAAAATTCTATTTAACGAACTCAAACCTTGTCCCCTTGGCACTTCGTTACATGGAAGTTCGACTGTGTTACTGAAAATGCAACATAAATGCAAAGGACTTGATTTACTTCATGCGAACGATAATATGATTTTTTTTTAGTGTTTCTTTTCCGTGTCCAAAATATGGGGAAGAAATTGTCATTATTCTGGGGAACGCAACGCTGAGTGACCCAACTCAGGCATCAGGCGAGAAGATAGGGCTCTAGCGGCGTCATTTGTCAGCAAGTGGATAATCAATTTCCCAACGTCACCATTAGCGAGTCCATAGCTCTGCAACTAAAACGAAGAGGATCGACTTCATATTATACCTTTTTTACACTTTGGTACAATATCTGCCACTGAAATTTAACCATCGTCTCCCAAGATAATCCATACATGTAGATTCAAGAACTAACCTTTAATTACAGCTCAACAAGTTGCTAGTTTCGACAGACTACAAACCAAACACGAAAATCTTTCGGGTGACACCAGAGACAAAAGTGACAAGATGCTGATGAAGGCTTCCTGGATGCACAGATGTCTTTCTACCATAACATACTTCACAAATATCTCGGCAAACGGTTTTAAAACCTAAAATCTCTTTTTCTCTTCAATCTCCATTGTCAACAGCAAACGGCAAGCCTACTAAAGTCGCTGATATGTGACACAATTTCATTTCCTCTATTCGCTCGTTCGTTAGCGGAATTGATGAACCCAAATTTTTCTCAACTGTACCTCGATCCCAAATAGGTTCCACTCGAGGAAAGCATCTGAATACGTTCAGTGACGAACTATGTGATTGATCTACCAAATACTTACAAGCCTTCTCTGTATCCGTCTAACAACGCTTGACACAATGATTTGTTTTGCGGAATGGTTTGCAGGATTTCACCTTCGGCCGTAACGTATCCGATCGCCCATTGGCCAAGCCTGGTGCAGCTTAGTCGAAACACATAACTGAAATAAAATTTCACAATTTTTAGTATTCGTCACTTTCAATAACAAAATATGCAGGCTGTAGCCGAACCGAGAAAAGTATATCGTTCTCGATCATGCTTTCGAGAAAATTTTTCAGTAACCTAAAAATAGATACCGGGGCTGAATTTAGCATTGACTTTTGAACCCGTAAAATCTGAGAAGCGGTATAGTTTACGTTCATATGTACCATGCCTCTAAATTTTACCAAATACATAATTCAAATCTCTCTCTCTCTCTTCTAGAATTTAAAAACGTAACTGTTGATGTGAATATCAGTTCAGACAAAAAAGTACAGAAGAAACAAGGGGAAGCATGAGTTTCCTAAAAATTGTTGAGTATGATTTTTCATGTAACAAATCCCCACGCTAATTTTTAAAAGAAATCAGAGTCTCCCTAAGCACTCTTCCCCCCCCCCCAAACAAAAAAAACAACAAAATATAGACAGAAAAATTATCAACCAAACATTGTTCTGCACAAAATGCTTTGAATACTCGTAAGTAAATAATCCTCAGTCTTGTTTTGTTTCTACGTCAGAAACGTCACAAATGACGCGGAGGGGGGGGGGTCATAAATGACCCTTCAGAATAGCACAGTTCCACGCATGCCTTATGGAGAGAAAAATCATTTTTTGAGCTTTCCTTTTATTCAATGAGATTTTGAGAATAAGAAGAGTTCAAATTTATTATGCACTCTACATCCTGCCTCCGTGGTTTTTCACGGTTGGAAATTTTTTATACCCCCTAGCCTCATCCCACCAATACCACACACGAGAAGTCGAGTGGTCTTGTGTTTCAATGGTTTGGACAGGCAGCATTTTGAAGGAAGTTTCCGAACTACCAAAATCTACAAAAAATCCATTGAGATATCGGTTGCGGGGTATTCGAGGATTCCGAATTCAAAATTCTAGTACCAGTTCGCCATTAAGTTGAAACTTGTGGCGCTAGACCTAGGTCAAAAATGTCATTAAATACAATCTCGGTATCAAATACAGGGATTCTAATGTCGCTGAATGCAGTTTCAATATTTTGACTCCATTTTCACAACTATCGTATTTGAACGGAGGAGGGGGGCAAATTTGAAAATAATAAAAAAATACGTGTAAGCATCACTTAGGTCAAGGATTTTTGAGGTTATTTAGTTCATCTTTGATAACTTTTCCCCTCCCCCCCCCCCAAAAAAAACAACTTAAAAACTGTTACGGCAATGGCGGAATCCACAATCGAAAATGTCATTTTATACAATATGAATATGAAATAGGGTATTTGAGGTTAATGATCATTTTAACTCAATATTTGTAACACTAAGGTATCGAGAACAAAACCTAAACTAAAACAAAAAATTCAAAAAATGCATTGTACACTTCATTTATTGAATATTCCATCGAGAAATTCCTTGTCCACGAGGAGTCTGTCTTAGTCATGTCTGAAAGCTGCTGATGTAGATATTAAAGCATAAAGCAAATACTGATGACCATCTTGAAGGGAGAGATGCACAATCACTTGAAAATAGGAATTTTGAGAAGAAAACAAAATGCTTATCATAAAATAATAAGCTGAGCATGCTGTATACCCTTATAAACTACGTACCTATATTATTTTGATGAAGCTGACTCACAGCAAACTTTCAAGTAAGGTTCATGTGGTACCGACAAAGATTTCAGCAAATCCCGAATTCAACAGAAATTCCAAAAATTCAGTTCAGCTCCTCCCCCACGTGTTTCCCAGTGATACTGGAACGGAAAAATACAGGGGCACGTTTTACACCACTTCCCCACCCAAAAAGATGAAAAAAATTCGAAAATTATTCAGTAAGTTAATGATAAAGCGTCTTGAACGATTCAAGAAAGAAGATTTATAAATGTTTCGATATTCTTTGCTTGTGTAGTTGACAACCTTATTATTATTTTTGTTTTCATTTATTTATTTATTACTATTATTATTATTTTTGTTCGTCCCTCCGGCCACTGATGCGATACTCGAAAAAGTAATTTTCGGGGCCGGGGGTGCGGCGTCCCAGGGCCACTTTGGCATGCGTGCATCGCCATACGTCCCATCAGACATTATTTTTTGCTCGTCACTTGTCGACTCAAATTTGTAATTTTCGTACACCCGTAAAAAATTCTTTCGCTACCCGCATGGCTATAGTTACAGTCAAAATGATCATTAAAATCAATTTCAGGAACCTCGAATACTACCCTACATTTGATACCCATATAGTATTATAGGGCAGTTTTGATCGAGAATCTCACCACCGCCCCCTGACTCTTAATAATGTATTCAGCAACCCCGATAACTCTAAAAGTGGGGCGTTGTATTTTTCATAACTTACAATTTTTGCTCTACCACACCACTTCTTTACAAGTAGATGCCACTGAGGTATTAAAAACAGTCGAAATAATGAGAAAACTGAATTCAGCAACCTTGAGAAGCGTATAATATTCGATACCCGTATTGTACATATGTACCATTTTAGGACATTTTAAAACTTTGCCTTACCCCGCCCTTGATACCACAATTTTCAACTAACGTACAAACTGACATTAGAAATAAAGTCCGCGATCCCAAAAGCTGTCCGAATGATAGATGTATTGTTTTCCCATTATTTTCAATTTGCTGTCTTCCCTTTTTACCCAGATGCCACAATTTTCAAAACCGGGTCAACGTAAGAAATGAATCCAGCAACCTTGAAAATCCAATATTTGATACCGATATTGCATTTTATGCCATTTCTGACCTTGGCCCTTGTGGAATAATTATTACAGGCAGAGTAAATTAATGATTATTAAATATTAATATTTAATAATCAATAATTTACTCTGCTTGTAATAATTATTCCACAGCCCTCACCCATGGTACTGGAATTCTCAATAATTATTTGTAGAGACAAACTGATATCAAAATCAGTATTCGGGATTTTCGAATACTTCCCAACCAATATCTCAACGCAACTTTTGTATACTTTATCAACTCAAAAACTTCCCTCAAAATACTACCTGTCCAAACCACTGAAATACAAGAACACTGGATTTCACATCTGCGATACTGATGGGTGAATCGGGAGAACGAAATATAAAGTCCCAGGGATGGAGAGTTACAGAGACGCAACTTTTGTATACTTTATCAACTCAAAAACGTCCCCCTAAAACGCTACCTTTCCAAATCATTGAAATACAAAACACCTAACTTCACACCTTCGGTGCCTGAAAGGAGGTGGCGAGGAAGAACGGACAATAAACTCCCAAAGATGGAAAGTTACGGAGGCAGGTAGTCCAGAACATTCAAAGTTTAGACCTATTCTTGAAATCTCACGAAATGAGACCAAAAAAAGTCAAAAACTGTTCTCTCCATGAGGCCCCCGTTAAACTGTACCACAGAAGGGTCATTCTGGATCCTCTATTTGTGATGTTTCTGCGATAGACAGGAAAAAAGTACTGAAGACCATTTTACCACTTTTATAAAAAATCTGGAGTAGAACAATTTTTGGTTAAAAATTTCTCTTCACATCCAACAGTATTCGAAATTTTTGAGGGGAAGAACACGATTTTGGGAGTTTAACCAACTTAAAAAAATTAGCAGAAGGGGTAATGGTGGAGAATTCTAGTAAGTTAGGTAGGATACCACCCTCATTCATCAGACCCGAATTTGTTATATCTAGCAAAAGTGGAGGATGCAATGTACCTGGGTCAAATAGTCTCGTCTGAGAACAGTCTAAACAAAGAAACAAGCAGAAGAAGGACGAATACGTGGAAAGGCTACTGGAGCCTAAAAAGAATCTTTAAAGGCAAAATGTCAAGAAACTCGAAGAAGAAAATCTTCGAGAGTAGCATACTTCCGGTTCTCAACTACGGACTGATGCAAACTTGGGCCATCACAGAGGGGCAACTAATAAGGCTGGCGAGAACACAAATAGCGATGAAAGAAAATCAATGGTTGGCGTCAAAAAGTCAGACAAGACAAGAAACACAGGAGGCAGAGCTAGAACAAAAATGACTGACTGTCGTTTCGTGGTTAAAAAGCTAAAGATGGAGTATGCCGGCAACGGAGTCAGAAGAGAAGAACGGAGGTAGGAAAAAAGGGTCTTGAAATGGGTCCCCAGGGTCAGGAAAAGGAAGGTGGGAAGGCCAAGGACAAGGTGGGAGGGCGAAATCATACGCAATGAGGGTATAGCTCGGAAAAGAGACGCTCTGGATAGGATGCGTTGGAAGTGGGTAAGAGAGGCCCGTGCCCAAACTTGGGCACATTAAACGTAAGAACCATAAATTATGTAGTAGTAGTAAGGAAAATAAATAAAGGCTGTTTGCTGTTGTTGTTGTTGTTTTTCCTCACAATAACTCTTTTAGTTTTAGATCAATTTGCCTAGCCGTAGAAAGTTATTTCGCTTCTCAGCGGACAACAGTGTTGCTCCAGAGTGGGAAGCTCAACACTAATTTTGCGTTGGACTATAATCACGTGTTTAGGCCGATAATCTAGTGATGAACAATGATTCACTTCACATCTTAAACGCTAAAATCACGTGTTTCGAATTCCAGTAAAATACCTCTGGCCGTCATGCTAGTGCAGAACAATGATTTACTTGACATCTGGAACACGGGATATCCTCAAGCACGAATAATGCTTGCAAATTTCCAATTCAGGGACTGCCTTATCTCAATTTTTACTAAAAAGAGCAACAGTATGCTAACTTGAAGTTCGTCAGGTTCCGTGTTCTACCATGTCCTACTGTCCTCCTACGCAACCACTCATTTCATAACGTCGACCCAGCGTGGAACGGTACTTATAATAATTATATTTCGCGGGTCAACAAATCCACGTGATATCGGTTACCAGTAGGATGCGGCGGTGCCCGGTGCCCAATGCCGCGAAACACCACACGTAAGTTCGAAGTCCTAGGCAAACAAATTTCACCTTCTCTCACGTCGCGAGATTTTCATTCGTCCCTTTCGAGTGTGCAAGGTCAGCACCGCGGCGAAGCCGAACTTCGCATTCGCTTTAGCAACCTCATCTCATTATTTTTCAAGATTTCGAGAACGTGTATGTATAGCGGTGCTCCTGTTGCTGCTGCGGCGTGGTTCCGCAAAATCTACTCGAGCACGGCTCGCGAATACGAAAATACCAAAAACCAAAACGCCTACGATACTGTACAGGCTTTTCTCGTCTGTTAAAAAAATACACGACGACGCCTTCCTGCAAGTTCGTTGTTTCGCCTTCTTTTCTTCCTTCCGGGAACTAATTTCAAAGAAAGCAAAACACCCACACTCGAACTTGTGTACGCACTACGGACGCGAACGTATAGGTTATTTACCCGAAAAAAATTGGCCTTTTCTATTTCCTCTTCGCTTACCTTCCTGGTTTTTTCATGTATTTCTGTAGCCTAGCTTTGACTTCGTCGTACGTCAGGAATGCAACGTATCCCGGATGAGTTACAGCTAGTATCTGCCAGTTTCGTAACAGCGTCGACCAGGGCTGAAATAACCTGCGAACACAACGAAAACAAAAGAAAATGTCAATTAGACTGTACATTTCGACACGTAATTGGACGGCACGGTGCTGGCGTCAAGAACTCACCATGCTTGGAAGACAGGCTAAAAAATAAAAATGACCAACTACTCTGCAGGTGGAATTGATCGCGAATACGTATTCATATGCGTATCATCGAGGGGAGGAGGGGCGTTCCCGCCGATTTCCCGAAACTACTTTCTCGAATGATAATTTTTCCGGAAACGTGTTTCACGAACGACTTGTTCCCGAGTACCACTGTCCCGAATAGAAAAGCAAGAAAAATTTTTAAAAATCGGAAAAATTGTTCTCCGACCAACGTTTTAGCATTTTATGCTTTTACTATTGGGTATACTTGAGCGAAAACCGTAACAGAAAACTGTAACGCCCCCTCCCGACACGAATTCAGTGATTGACATTTCCATGGAAATTTATTTGGGTTACGTTTATCGGCACGCGAAAGAATAATGAACGCACGCGAAAAAAGAGGGGAAACACAAATATCTAATTCAAATAAACGCGAAAACAAGGAATATTCACGATACAAGAAAAAGGCAAACAGGGGAAAAACGTTATTGAACGCTACAATTATCATAATATGAAACGAGGGGGAAAAACTAAACGACATTTCTTGTCACGCGAAATAATAAGACTAAGTAAAATAAGGTTTAAAGCAGTAAGACCTTTTTTGCAGCGCTGGTTGATCCCTTTCGCTTTTCTGGCCGATAGGGACAGTCTTCACAGCCGCGGGTACCACCATCTTTTTTTGCCGGATTTTAACACTCAAGAAGTACTTGCACACAATCATATACTGAGTATCTAATGAACACGCGTTCCTCGACTAAAGCCCTATAGATACGAGTGGAGACATTACGCCATTTTGGCTCACACCACGCCTGTAGATGCTGAATTGACTACGCGGTACGCTCCGCATAGTCGCAGTTGGCATCCACGGGCACGGTGTGAGCCAAAATGACATATCTTCACTTGTATTTATAAGGCTCTACTCGTACGTACCCTGCTACTTAGATTTACCCTTTCAGACACGTCAAATTATGGTCTGCTGTTTGTAGTTTTATCGCGTCAGAATATTACATTTCTCGTTGAAACCTGCTAAAATGGTCGTGGGTGCGTCATGACGTGGATCACAAATAAGAAGTTATTTTCAATTTTTTTCTGTGCGTTTCTTTCCCGTGCGATTATATATTCCCCAATTTATTTTAGCATTTTACATGCTTTTACTACTGGGTATACTTGGTGAAAATTCCCCTGACACAAATTCAGTGGTTGACATTTACAATCCGCGCCGTGTTATTGCTGCGCAACTGCAGTCTATGCCCCCCCCCCCCGCCATCACGAAGCCGATGTAGTTCTTCATGGTGACAATTCAGTTCAGTGGTTGACATTTCCATGGAAATTTATTTTTTTCTTCCAGCCATCTGCTCACTGATCCTGATCTTTGTTGCGCCCTGGGCGACTACAGTCTGCAGCCATGTTGTGGCTTTCGGATTGCTGATTTTGAATATCGAATCAAACTGTCAATCCGGTTCCAAGTTTTTTGTCCAACATTCAAATTTCTCACATAAAATGAGCAAATTTGATTGGACCCCCCCCCCCCTCCTCACAAAAACAACAACATCGAATAAATATGGAAAATGAAGTTTTCTTCAAATTTCTCGATTCCTAGTCCGCCCTTCGGTGCTGTTATCCAAATCGTTATGATTGTGATCATGGAGAGCATTTAAAATATCGGGTTTCGGTAAGTAACATTGTGTGTTATAGAATAAGGGTTACCAGATTAACTGAAAGTAAAAAAGACTTCATTCAATTTCGAAGTATTTTCGAAACATAGTCAAAAATTGTGTGTACACCACACTGGTAATTTATTGCACGTTCCGCTCGCAATTCAATACTTTGTTATATAACTGCCTTCCACCAACATATTCAGAGTTGAAAAATGAGGGAAAAAAAATTGAAAAAGTTAATTTTTAGATACAGAACAAGGTACAGTCGAACCGCGTTAACTCGAATTTCAAGAGGGCAAGGAAAAAGTTCGAGTTTTAGGTGTTCGAGTAATGAGGGTTTGGGTTAACGAGGCAAATCTTTGAAAATGTCGAGTTTTGGAAGAGGAAGCAATATTTGTTTGCGTTAAATTATCGGAAGGCCGGTTTCAGATGCGTTGCACTCAACAAATTGACGGAGAGCTGTCAGGGCTGCAACAGCAGCACGTTCTGTCGGAACAGGGGCTGGTTCGTCATCTCTGGCGGATTCTACGTCGCATTCATCTGGTTCTTGAACTTCTTCTACAATATCCTCATATTATGGTGATCCGGCCGCCAGAGCCAAATTGTTGCCAACTGCTACGAAATCATGGAATGTGATGTCAGAAGCGTTGAAATGCACAGCCACTCATTCCCAATCTGGATAAACGTCAGGTTCAGGAAGACCCTGATTCTGATCATTGTGAAAGGAAAACCCAGCTTTCTTGAAGCAGTTCACAATTGTAGTCTGCGCTACTTTCCTCCACGCCTTGTCAGCAGTTCGCATTGCAAAAAGCAAGTCAATTTTAAGAGGAATTCCTTGGTCTAACCAGTCTACAATCAGGGTTATCATGGCATATCGGTACAGTGTCTTCAAATTTTGTATCATGCTACAGGTTAGAAGCTGTAGTTTTGATGTACAATAAGTCACATTTCAACAACTTTCATTCTGCTGTATAACACTGTCCACGATTCAAGACCAATGTGTATACACACATCGTGTAATTATTTGAGTTAAAAGAGTTTTTAGCCTAGCAAAACTTCGAATTCTAGAGGTACTAGTATATTTTCCTCGTTCGAATTGTAGAGGTCAGAAATTCGAGTAATAGGGAGACTTTTACATTAGGCGCTTATCTATGGGAATGCGAAGGGAACAAAAAAGGAATTCGAGTTATAGGGGTTCGAGTTAACGCGGTTCGACTGTATTCGAACGTCTTCCCGAAAGACAATTTCCCGAATCGAAAAATTCCCGAAAACTTTTTTCCCAAATTCCGAAAACACATATTTAAACATCATTCATTTTCATTTATCATATACATATTCACATTCTGGGCTAGTGCGCTTAAGTACTCAAGTATGTTGGTTTGTCCTGGTAGTCCGTAGCTATGTTTTCAAAACGTATTTGAAAATCAGCCCATTTCTTCTCAAGTGTCAATATCAGTCTTTGGCACGAATGCCAAAGCTAAGAGTATATGAAGGGTAAAGAATCCAAACTCACATTTGCCATTTTACTTCAAGGGCGCAAATAGGCAAAATACTATAATATACGGGTACGGGAATATCTTTGCTGCGCCTGTGAACGTGGAGTATGTTATATATATCGCACATTCACAGGTGCAGCAATGATATTCCTGCACTCGTGTACAGTATATTGCCTATTTGCGCCCTTGAAGTAAAATGGCAAATGTGAGTTTGATTCATCTTTACGCTTCATATTATGCTAAATTTTCAGAGATCGGTTTTCACTGTTGTTCTCTAGTTGGAGTCCTTCTGACTGCACTCTGCGGTAAACTATTTATCCTAAATAAATGAAAAAACGGCTGGAAACTGGCACTTCTGAGAAAACGACTTCACAAGCATTAATAATTGATCATTCAAAGTTCATCATTATTTCCTGAGGCGCACAGTGATCGAAACACTTGTATGTTCAGTCGGGAATACGTAATCGGGCTATAGTCCTTTTGAGATATTGTCCATCGAAAAAAAAATCCGTTCGGGAATTTCATTCGGAATTTTGGTCTTTCGTGAAAAAAGTTTTCGGAAACTTTTCGAGTCGGTAAAATGTCCAAGATCCACAGTGCTTTTTCTTAAATGAAAAAAACATGATTTAAATTTACAAAATAATAAAATTATGTATCTTAAACAAGAAAAGTATTCAAAACATTGAAACGAAAAATTATAAAATTCAAAAAGAAAAACAAATTTGTGTAGATTTACTTTTAAAATTTAGTGGTCTTAAAGAAAATCCATTTTGGAGGAAAAATAAATTTTATATTTAAAACATATTTTTTTCCATTTATTTAAAATGCAGTGATTTATCGTTTTACTTAACCGCTCCTCCAATTAAAATCCCGGTTGTAACTTTCATTAAATGCACCCAGAAAAAAAGAGACTTAGTGTAAATCATTTTGGGCTCCCTTTTTTCCAACGCATTTCATAAAATTCGTAACCTTTTCTAATTAGAATTTGGAGATTGAAAGGGAGAGATCGAGAAGTAATAATGAAATATTATAGTTGGGTGACTGGCTGAATGGTGGAATTTCTCAATTCCTTTTTCTTCATATATACCTTTTTCTCCTTTTAGTAAAAATAATTGAAATTCGTGGGGAGATACTTGAGAGTACATGAAGTAAAAAAGAGAGCGTACTTCATAGTCGCATGCTAAAAAGAGTACGTCTGACCTCAGAATTCTCGGCATCAGAAGAAAATAACCAGACATAATGTAATGGCTAGCCCGGAAGGTCGGAGACTTACAGGTTAGTATATGCAAGGTATTGCGAAATTAGTATTTCATACACGCTTCAGCGTGCTGAGAGTGAACAAAAATAGCCTAATCGAAGGTCACTAATACTACTAATATAATAGTCGAGATTAATAACATACCATTTCGCGGTATTCTGCAGGCTTATTAAGTCATTTTTTGAACGGAGCGAAACAGCGAATGTACGAGTATGAATGAACGAACGAACGAGTTTATGGCTGACTCAGTATAATCGTAATCGTAAGGCATTGAACATAGTTTCAATCGTTTTTCAAAAAAGAAGGAAAAGAAACAAAGAATGAGTACAGGTAATTTTCTTTTGAAAAGCTTTTTCAGGACTACTAGTGATCGTAATAATGTCGTGAGATTACCATCCACTGTTCGGGTCTCGGATATTTCGAGGAGAAGCGATTAGGTCATCTGATCTGACTTTTATTTACCGAAAACTTGTGACAGACCAACAGGGATGCGGGTTGGAGAGAGGCTGATCTTGTCTGTTAGTTTAATATTGTATAATTATAGCACGTTTATACACCGCATGTAAAAAATTATGCCGGTACAATTCAGTCAACCACTCCATCTTGCAAGTGATTCAAAGATTAACTCTGCACCGAGAAAAAATTCAGGCCCTCAGTACTCGAAGTCAGGCCCAGTACCACAATTCATCCATGCGGGTGAATAATATGTTGTTGACCTCTGAGCATGATGAAAAAACGCTCATTTGCGAGTACAGGGAGCAAAGTTTTTTTCATATTTTGGAAAAATTTTATGAAAAGTTTTAATTTGGATGTTCAAGGGAGATTGTTCTCCTAATTTCCCTCCCTAATCTCGTAAAACTGATTACGCCTAATGTTGGGGGGGGGGGGAGGACAACGATGGGGGAAGTTGGAGAAGACAGTAAATTGACTTTGGTCAAATTCTGATTCTCGACCCCAAAATTGGAAATTTTACTTTTTTTCTTTTGAGAGGAGGCCAAATCGACTTGACTTGAAACGAAGTATCAAGATATAAGTGTAAAAGTCTTTTAAGTCACGTAGTTCGAATATCTCATCAGATTTTGCATTCAAGGGCCCGAAACCGAAACTTTGCGATGAAAAAGTACATACAGGTTTATGCAAGTCAAAACGCACCTTAAGAAAACGCGACTTGGTGCGTGTTGATATGAATAGATAAACAGATAACTCATCGAAGTTCAAAACGCGTGCACCAACAAACGAAGCATAGTGCGCCACTTCCCGAGATAATGTTCGTTTGATGTTCGAAGAAAAAGCCCGAGGAAGTTTATCGAAAATTACTAAGGAAAAATTTCCGATCGTTTCAAAGGATTTCATCGGACTTAACTGAAAAAATCTCCGATGATTTTAGGATAATATTTGTGGAGATTTTAGGGCGAATCTGCAATCATGCCAAAGGATATTACTGGAAATTATTGAGAGGTACCTTTGATGATTTTTAAAGGATTTCTTCATAAGATGATTTCCAGAGATTTTCATCGGAAATTCTTGGGATAAATTACCGATAATTTCAGAAAAATTTCATTGGAAAAGTTCGAGAAAAATCCGAAAATTTTCGAAGAATTTTATCGGAAATCTTTAAAGAAAATTTCCAGTATTTTCCAACAAATCCGTGAAAATGCTTTGAGAAAATTTTCCAATAATGAAATTCGATGGAAAACTCCATCAGTTTTTGAAATTATTCAAAAATTTTCAGGAAGAATGTTCGATATTCTCCGAGGAATTTCATCAAAAACTTCGGGAAAATAGAGTTCCACTAGAAATTTTTCTGAAAAAAATTCCGATAATTTCCGAATAATCTCTCTGGAAATTTTCGAGAATAATCAAGAATATCTTGGGAAATTTTCGAGAGGATTCCTTCGATTTCCAAATGATAATTTCCGAGGAAGTTAATCGAATATTAAAGAAAAATTTCCGATCGTATTTTCAACAAGTTTCATCAGACATCGTTGAAAAAATCTCCAATAATTTCAAGAGAATTTTTCTGGAAATTTTAGAGAAAATCTGCAATCGTGCCATATATTAGAAATAAATGAGAAGTATCTCTGATGATTTTTGAAGGATTTCTTCAGAGAAAAGTTTTGATGATATACAATCGGAAATTTTCGGGATAAATTACCGAAGAATCTCATTAGAAATTTTCGGGGAAAATATCCCATTATTGCCAAAAAATTATAAGAAATTGTCGAGGAGATTCCTTTGATTATCCAACATAATTTCCGAGGAATTTTATCGAAAACATTAAGGAAAAATTTCCGATTATTTTCAAAGAATTTTATCAGACATCATTGAAAAAAAGTCTCCGATGATTTTAGGAGAATTTTTTTCCAAGTTTTAGAGAAAATCAGCAATTATTCCAAAGGATTTTATCGTAATCACTGAGAAGTACCTCCGATGATTTTTGAAGAATTTCTTCAGAAAAATAAGTCGATGATTTCCAGAGATTTTCATCGGAAATTTTTGGGATAAATTACCGATAATTTCAGAAGAATTTCATCAGCAAAGTTCAGGGACAATCTCCGATTATTTTTAAGGAATTTCATTTGAAATAACTGGGAAAAAATTCCGACAATTTCCGAAGAATCGCATCGGAAATCTAATAGAAAAAATGTCCAATGTTTTCCAACAAATTTCATCAAAATTCTTCGAGAAAATTTTCCGATAATTTTTGAAGCATAACTTAAGAAATATTTGGGGGGAAAACTCCGACAGTTTTTGAAGGATTTTATCAGAAATTTTCGAGAAAATTGTTCGATAATCTCGGAAGAATTTCATCGGAAACTTCGGAATAAATCTAATAATTTTAGGAATTTCATCGGATATTTTGGAAAAAATTCCGATAATTTCCTTAGAATCTCATTGAATTTTCGGGGAAAATCTCCAATAATTTCCAAAGAATTTCTTAAGTAATTTTCCAGAAGATCCCTTTGATTTTCGAAGATAATTTCCGAGGAAGTTAATCGAAAATATTAAGGAGAATGTTCCGATCGTTTTCAAGGAGTTTCATCGAACCTCATTGAAGAAAATCTCTGATGATTTCAGGAGAATTTTTCCGTAAATTTTAGAGAAAATCTGCAATCATTCCAAATATTGAAAATCTCTGAGAAGTACCTCTGATGGTTTTTGAAGGACTTCTTCAGAAAAAAACTTCGATGATATCCAATCGGAAATTTTCAGGATGAATTACGGACAATTTTCGAAGAATCTCATTAGAAATTTTCGGGGAAAATCTCCCATAATTGCCGAATAATTTCATGAGAAATTTTCGAGGAGATTCTTTTGACTATTCAAGATAATTGCCCAAGAATTTTATCGAAAATAGTATGGGAAAATTTCCGATTATTTTCAAAGAATTTCATCGGACATCATTGAAAAAAATCTCCAATGATTTTAGGAGAATTTATGAAATACTTCAAAAATTATCGGAAAATTTCCTCAAAGAATTTCGATGAAATCTGCGTGAAAATTTTGGAAATCTTCTCCAAAGATTTCCGATGTAACTCCTTGGTCTGTCCCGTTGCATCGTTGTGTACCTCATTATTACAAACAAACCCCTCGGCAACCCAAATATCACGCTCTTAAAAAGGATAACAAAAACTCACGAGAACTACGCCGAGTTTGTGCGCACGTTTTGGTGCAATCATCATGTTCGAACTTCAGGTAGGATATTCATATACTCACATCAACACGCACCAAACAGCGTTTTCCTACGGTGCGTGTTGACTTGCATAACCCTGTATAATTATTTTCGCTATTAAAGTCCAAGTTACTTTCATACACATCGTCAAGAGGCCAGTGTTGAACGGGATAAAATCTATGAAAAGATTAAATTTTCTCCTCTGTTGCCTCAAAGTGGGTTCGAAGAAAACTTAAACGAGCAAAATCGACTGGACCTAAAAAGGCGACGGAGAAAACGTGTGGTTAAGACTCTCAGTCGCTGATTTCATTAATTACATCAAATTTTAGTCGTGAACTCGGATTCCTGAAATCCAAATCTCATTTAACTACGTTACGGTTTTCTCAAAACGCTTTTGTGTCAGTAAGTGGCAATCCCATGGCTGCATTCTTTTCGGTGCCTGCGATCTACTTTCAATTTTCCAACAAAACTCTCGTCAAATTTTTACAATGAATTTCCATTATTTTCCAGCATAAGGAGAAACCCGATAACCGTATTTCGGCGCTCGAGAAACCTTCCACGAAATTTGCACTCTTCCGTCGATCACGCCGTCACGAACCTGAGCCGCAACCGATGGTGTCCCCGAACACCGAATACAAATCGACCCAGCATTTATTTATAGGCAAAAATGAAAATCTGCTAACGAATTCGAATTCGCATCGACCAAGAATTTTGCCAATAAAATTCATTCGACGTGCGTCACGTGCGTTCGCGTTTATTTCGATAAATTTCACCGCAATCCCTTCATCTTCTTCTGCTCCATCTGACGCCTTCGGCAGTTTCCCTCCTCTTTGCATTATCAATTACGACCGCGCTCAGCAAACGGACAAGGGCAACGGTCGACTGAACGCGATTTTCATTGATTACGGCGGCGAACGTGTGGTGAACTTTTGAAACGTAAAGAGATGATAATTTATAAGTTACTGGTGTACTCAGGGCGCGCGTGTACGTGTATTCTACAAAATAACGCTCTACGTATATATTTATATCAATGACAACACGTATCCACACAAATTGGGCTTTTCGCGGCACGTACACGCGGCGGCGACAGCCCGCTCGGAAAATTCAAAAATTTATCAAGCCCGAAGGATGAAACGAATTGAGGAGCACAAGTAGCTTTCACAACCTCTACAGGTACACTTCGCCGACAGCAGAATCGAAAAAGGTGAGCACGAGGGCATAGCGCCGAGAATTTGCCGGCGACCGAGTTCACCTTGACACTCCATTGGCGCTCAAAATGTAGCAGCCTGTCTATATATGACTCCAAATCGCATATCTACCGATGTAGACATTTTATTTAGTCGCTAGTTTACAATGTTTCCGATTTCCGAGTCTCACGCCTTATACAAGACGAGCCGAAAGCTGGTCGCCCGTCTACGATGATAGACATCTGATTTTTACTAAGTCCAAGTACAACTGTTGGTCTCAACAACCGGCTTTCTTTCGAAGTCCAGCACACAGTGCCGGAAAGAGTAGGAAATAGTTCGGGGGGGGGGGGGGGGTAATGATGCAAACATTTTCCCGAACCGCTTCCAAGTTTAAAAAGGTGAAACTAATTCAGACTCGAGAAATGCTTGAGCGAGATTTGAAGTGGCGTATCTGAATTTTGGACTTGAGAAAAAACAGGAAGAGTGGAATCTGAGACCGGACAGTGATCCTTAAAGTTGAGGACTCAGCAAATAGGTGATAGTGACTCAAATTCAAAAGTTGCATGATTGAGGAAGGGGTTGAGTATTCGAGGACTATCAAGCTCGGTGAGGAAGAAGACGAGAGAGGAGACTCAATTTTAAGAGATGAATTTGACAAAGCACAGAGATTTAAAGAAGGGTAAAGCTTCAGGAATGAATGAGGTACCAGCTGAGTTATTATAGAACTTGGGAGAATACATACTTGATAAATTGTACAAATTAATATGTTATATTTATGATAAAAGGAATAGAATAAATGCAGAACTAGGAGATGATCAGTTTGGATTTAGAAAAAGTAGAGGCACTAAAGAAGCAGCAGCAGCTTTGAGATTAATTGTAGATGGGAGACTCAAAAATGGGGCAGGATACATACATGGCATTCCTTGATATTGAAAAAGCTTTCGATAATTGTAAATGGAATAAAATGTTTGACATTCTATAAAAAGATAGGAATAAAATTTAAAGAAAGGCAAGTTATTTTCAACTTCTGCAAATGACAGAAAGCTACATTAAGAATAGAAGAAAAGAAAAGGGGCGGCTAATATAGAAAAAAGTGTAACGCAGGGGTGCTCCTCATCTCCAGAATTATTTAATTTGTACATAAAGTGGGCTATAAAAGAAATAAAAAAAACATTTGAAGACAGTGTAACTAAGCCTGTAGAGTGAGTAAAGAAGTATTGATTTGGAAAACATTTTAAATGGAACGAAGGAGATTTGAGCGGTGGCGTAGCCAAGGAGGGCGGATTATATGGATGAATCCCCCTACCCTTGAAATGAGAATTTTTATATGCTGGCAGTATCACACTAAAAATGCGTGAAATGAAATTTAAATTCAGATGCATAATTGAAACTGAAAAGCACAACATACTGATACGCCAATGTAAAAACATACAGTTCATATCAGGTATACCCCCAAAAACTTTTGATTCCCCCTCCCCCTCTTGGAGAAATCTCGGCTAGGCCACTGATTTTGAGTACAAAATGTAGTATGAAAATGAATAAAAATAAAACTAAAGTAACGGTACGTAGCTAATCAGAAGAAGAGAAACGCTAAAAAAAAAACCCAAATCCATCAGAAACAAAATAGAATTTAATTTGGTCTGTAAACTAACTAAAAAACTTCGGCGGCGGATTTTACTTTTTTTAGTATATAGAGAGATGGAGAGATAATAAAACTACTGACTGGACTGACTGACTGACTAACTGGCCGACTGTTTTTGACATTTTTATGTCTTTACTTTGGCACACAACGGGAAAAATCGCGCTGGCCGACGACGGAAAACTGGACTGGGGTGGACTGGACTGACTGACTGGTTTGTAAGTTTTCGACTCCAAGAATCACCTTTTCTCCTGAGATCTAAATTCCACTCTTTCAGTTTTGCCCCAAGTTAAAATTTGATTTTTTTCCTGATTGTACAGCCTTTTAGAGACCGAACGTAACGTTTCACACTCCGCCCATCTCTGGGCACAGGCATCCACACTCTTCTCCACCAATTTCGGTTCTGCGCGATTTGTCCCCGTAATGCGGCCAACGTGTTTACTATTACGTCCCGCCATCTCATTGGTGGTCTTCTTGTTCTTCTTTTCTTGTCCATGGGTACCCACTCCATTGCTACCCCTCCTCAAATCCCGTTCAATCATTTTTCAAACCTGAATTAATTTCCCCTTTTCGAACTTGGGACATGTTCGCATCACCAAATCCTTCATCATTGTCGCCTCTTCTCGAGAGACCAATAGGCTTGTACAGGCGTGAGACTGCGGGGGAAAAACAGAGGTCCACTATTGTAACAAATGACCAAATTTCGCCGTACACAGGCATGGGACTTGGAAAAATTCAAAAGTCTACTCGTATTCTAGACAAGCGATCAAATTTCGCCTTCTCAACTATGGTAACCTTGCGATTTATTTACCATTGTAAACTATGCCCGACGGAGTGTTAAGCCGAGTAATCTCTCGCCGAGAAAGTCATCAGCCAAAGGCTGTCTGGGAACCTTTCGCACTCGCGACGTATAAAATAATAATTAATGGGTGCGCGAGAGAACGTTTCGTTAGTTGCTAAAACACGAATTAATAATTGATTGGGTGAGGGGTGTCAGCGGGATTTGAAAATGTACTCCGTTTGGAAGCGCCAAACGCGTATATTGGCAATTTTGAACGTTCAGAGGTTGGGTAAAAGCTTTATAAGCCAGGCACGCATACATACACAGTACACACAGACACATACAGTCGACGTGTTAATTATACTGAAAGGCTATGTAATATATATTTAGCTATAGCAAATGTGTGTACGCAGATACACAACTGGCTGAAGTTCGCCTCTAAATCGGCCGCAAGAAAAAGCGTTAACGATAATTTGTGTGGAAAGTTCGGAGAGGGAAATGAGCGCGCGTTTATCGTTTAAAACCACGTACGAGTACGTGGCTGAGAAGAAGTGTAAATCAAATACCTACACATATATCTGCTCAGAAAATAAAATAGGCTACTCTGAAATAGAAACCGTTTTGTTTGTCTGTGGGTGGATGTTTGGACATTCGGAGTCGTAGAAACAACGAAGATGATGTTTACGAGTTCGCCGTTTCTTCGTAATCGAATATACTCTTGTATTCGAACAGCTGTGAGCAGAATAGCCCCACAAGTAAGGTACACTCGTGTTCACGGCCAAATTGAGTCTAACAGTCGATGTTCAAAAGTTCTCTGCGATTTGGCAAAATCGAAACCAAAAGTGAAGATTTCTGGTTTTTCCACTTCAGCAGACTATTTTGGCCTCTCTGCAACCCCCCCCCCCCGCCCGATGATAATTATCGTTTCATCCAGAATCCTTGGTTATAGTTCTATACACTATCTGTGAGAACACCTTGCAATACCACAATGATATTTTACAAAAATGTACGCAGTTTCTAGTTTTCATGATTTGTATAAGTAGGTAAATCAGGTATTCTAAATTTGTAGCGTTGGCTCCCTGAGCTTCTCACACAGAAATTTCTGAGGCAATAGAAATTTTCCGTCTCTGAGTAGAACAGTCAATGAGTACAAAACGCGATTTATATTGTTCAGTAGCTGAAGCATACAGGAAAACTCGGGGACAGTGCCTTCCTCGACAAACAAATGGTTTACCTCCGCCTACCCTAACGGTGGATGTCCACAAGTACGGAATCGATTCAGATAGTCCGGATGCTAGTTGCATAACATAGAAGGTACTCAGCACTTTTGGATGCAATGCCACTTAGCACGGTAGTAATTTAGACCCTGAGATATATTTCAAGAAAAAATGTAGTTACTTCGACATTCTACGTCGAGCCTCCAAGGACATAAGTACCTCCTTCCTCAGTTTTTCTCAGTAACTCCTCGTCCGTAAGTCATACTATAAAAGTGGTCACAGCAAAATCAATGCACACCAAATTCTACGTGAAACTGGTCTCTTTTAGTTTTTTCATATACTTGCCTTTGAACCCACCCAAACGGGAGTCCAAAATTAGCCCATATACAATCACAGCAACACAGGCCTTATGAAAGAAAACATAAAATATTTAATAATTATGCGGTCTCACCGACTTCAGATAACCAGAAGGATGCAAATCTCTCCGGGACTAGTCCTCGGAAATTTCTTCTCCCTTTTCCCTCTCCCCGGAAAAACATAATATTCCAAAATTTTTAGTTTTCTGGTATTTAACAACAAAATGACATTTTTATTACAAATTTCTAGACTTTTTATTCGTTTGAATAACAGAATCGAGAGCTTCGCTATGGAGATTTCAAGGTTACCGAATTTTATTTAGATAATGGTTTGGCTGTAAATTCAAAATTCGGGCAACGAGAAAGGGTTACGTTTCAAAGTTTTCGTAATATACAAGACGGATGTCTTTTTACAGGTTTAAAAGGTCGCTCAACTCATTTCTGATTGCAATTTGCCTCTCATTTACCAATTGTGGCATGTGCGCGGGGGCAGGACCCCAAAATTTTCCCACAATGTAATATTGATGTTTCGCGGGTGTTTAGTTACCAAATTCGATTTTAATATCAGTACAACCGTGGCACCCAGGAAACTTGAGGGAAGGGACTGCGGTACATTGATCATTAAACACAGTACGGATATAATTTCATACGTTTTCAGGATCACTGAATCCAATTTCGACCAATTAGTTTCATCCGGATCTGAAATAGTGGCACTTAATGATCAAGGGGGAAAGTATGAGGATTAAATACGTCATTAAATACAGTACTGATACTATTTTATAGGCTCTCAGGGTTGCTGGATTAAATCTCAGCACAGATTTCACACTGATTGGAGATTGTAGCTTTTCGGATGGGGAGGGGATTGTCAGGAAGTGGATGGAGGAATAAATGAAAACGGTCAGCAAATGCAATTTGCTTTGCATGCAAAAATTAAATACGGATCATGATCTCCGAACAATGTATAGTGATTGTAACTAATACATAGAAGACTAAAACAAAGTAGTTTCAAAAATACGAGTATATGCAGGCACGAAATCATCCCCCGTCACTGAAACCAATTCTGTTGGAAGATTTAGATGATTTAGAGCCATTCTCAACAATATTGCGTCACATACAATGTTTCATATTTTCTCATTTTTGCTCAATTTGGACTCAGAGTTCCATTCATTGGATTCCTTTATCGATATTCCATTAATTTTTCTTCGGATTTTTTAGGAAACTATTAGTTTCAAAATCTTTTGAAGGAGTCGCCAACAGTGAAAACTGACATTGGAAATGTCAGTAACACAAAAATTAAAACTCCAACTTTTTCGACCTCCCCCCCTCCTCAACCACTACAAAAAACCGAATATCTTTCATGTCCGAATCATATTTGATCACTTTTCTACCATAATCTGGGCCTGAGATGTTTATAGGCTCAAAGTGGAGAAAGTACGCATTTTAATAAAAACTACCGAATGCTACTGACCCCACCGAAATTTTTTTGGAGCGATGAATTCACGAAAAGTTGTTTTCGGAGGCGCCCCCAATACCCGAAAAAAGTTTGGAGCAAAATACAAAATGTGAAGTTAAAATGTTCGACTTGGTCTGACTTTCTACGGAATGACCCATATGACTTCTCCGCAGGATTCTCCTATACGAGTTTCTTTTATTATGATTTGTTTATATTTATGATATTCCGATCAGGGCCTTGGAGCGACGCGGAGCACCGGAGCAAGCCTTTTTTTACTCCTCGAAGCGGAGGATGGAGCGGAACAAAAAAATTTGGAACACCCAGAGCCGAAGCACGGAGCGGAGCAAAAAATTGTAAAACACCGGAGTGGAGCAAAAAAATTTGAAACACCGGGAGCGAAGCATAAATGGAGCAAAAATGCGTGAATGCGTGGATGTGGAAACACAGTATAAAAAATTCAGTTTTGTCCCTAACAGTCGGTTCGCTGATCGATTGACCCCTCGGAGCGGAGCAACAGTAAATTGGACTTGCTCCAAGGTCCTGATTCCGATTATTTTTTCCTATATGGCTTCCCTATAATTTCTTCATGAATTTTCGTATGATTTTTCATAAGATATTCCAATGCTAATTTTTCTATGACTTCCCAGATTTTTGTGTGATTTTCCATAATATGATTATTCTACATGATTTTCCCGAATCAGATTTTTGTATGATTTTTCACATAATTTTCTTCTACGTTTTCTTCATAGGACATTCCAGTTACGTTTTCTTATATGACCTCCCGGTATGACTCTCCTATAATCCCAATGATTTCCTTATGAGTTTGCGGTGACTCTCTCCTCTCCAATATATATATTTTTGTATAAATCGTTCTGTCTGTCTATTTTCTGTGTAGTACGACGCGATCATCTAATAAACGTCTTTGGTCCCCTGCGTACCTGTACTTCCTTTTCTAAACCACGTTCTTCTTCCTCTTGGTCTCAAGACTCACTCTCTTCATTCTCTGTCGATCGGCGAGGTAGGACATCGGTTTAGTTTAGTTTCAGTTCATGTTTTGTAGCCCAGGACATCCGTTTAGTTACAGTCCAGTTACAATAATAGTTTAGTTTAGTTACAGTTTATACGTTGGAGCACTTGCACATGGTGTCTACCAGTTTCAGAAAATGAAAATTGATGCTATTTTCTTGTTTCTTCGTGCTTCAAATTTTCTCTAAAAAGTAATCACCCCCTGTGAATACTTGTTTTGTGGGAAATTCCATGCGCTCTCATAGACAGTACCGAGAGCACTCTAACGCCAAAATATATCTATCAGGATTGAATAGTTGCAGGTTAGAAAACTGTAGGAAAAATAATATGCAACCATTTAGTGTGCTCCTTGATCTTGATTCCACTATTGGGACTCGGAATCAAAATGGCTGACATAAAGTGGCTTTGTGAACCCTCATTGAGTGATTATGGAGGAAAACACTCAATTTCTAGGTACACTTACATAGAGAAAAATCACTTAAAATTGCACTTAAGTGACCTCTGGATGTTATTTAAGTGCAATTTCAAGTGATTTTTCCCATTTAAGGACACTTAAAAAATTAAGTGTTTGAAAATACGGCTGTCATTTCTTACGTTACCGCACTTCTATTAATCTTGTTACCGAACATATTAAATTTTTAATCGCAAGTTCGAATATGTAGCTCCCTGCAGTTCAAATTTGAAGCATGTCCGTCATTTCTTTATTTTATAATGATTTTTTGAAAAACCCTTATTTCCCATTTACTGCAATGTTATTTTCCTCCATGATCACTCAACCTTTTACTAGGAGGTGCACATTAGCGCTCCTACATTCCGTTCCACATCCCAATACAGCGACTAATCATAACGCTTTACAACTTCGTCCAATCTCCAATGACAACGTTCGGTAGCCCAAAGACGAGTATAATTCGAATTCAGGATATACGTTGATTACGGTTAGAAATAATTTTGATGTACTCGTATCATCAGACTGCCCAGATCAAACTCTTTTTAGAAGAAAATACTCTTTTGGTACTGCAACAAAAGAGAATTCTGTCATTTACCCAAAAATGTCAAGAAGTACTCTTTTGTTATGCTGAAGCTGATAATACGAGTAAAATATAACCATATAAATTATGACTGATAGCCTGATAACGAAGTCCAAAATTCGCTTGGGATTGAGACACTCGCTCTACACCAGGAACGAGAAAAAAGCTGAAAGCCGGAAGCCGAACGATTTTTCCCTCAAGTTCAAAAGTTAAAAGCTGAAAGCTGAATGGTAAAAAGTTACAGGGAAATCAGAAGCCAATAGTGTTTTCTCTGGAAGCTAAATCCGAAAGAAAAATCTTTATATTGGTGAGGCAGGAGAAAAAAGCTGAAAGCCAAAAGCTGAAAGCGCTTAGGCACCGACTTGGCACTTTGGGGAGGGGGGGACGCCCCCTTGATATTTTCAACTCAAAAATGGAACAAGTACAACAAGTTTTATCAGCAACGTTAAAATTTAACTAAAAATAAAAAAAAAGAGAAAACGAATAGGAATAAAATTGATAATACCGAAATATCAGACGCATCTCAATAAAATAATCAAAGAAAAAACCGCGCTCCGACCGATTCTGCCCCCCCCCCCAATATTTTCCATAAGTCGGCGTCTATGCGAAAGCGGGAAGCCGAACGATTCTCCCCCAAGGTTAAAAGTTAAAAGCTGAAAGTTGAACAGTGAAAGTCAAAAGTGAAATCAGAAGCCAATAGAGTTTTCTCTGGAAGCTAAATCCGAAAGCAAAATCTTTATACAGGGCTTTCACGTCCCTGCTCTATACACTCTATACGGTCAACAAAATCAGACTGTGACGTGTCACAAGAAAAGGGCCTCAGTGTCCAGTTACCATTAAGGCGCTTTTCTTGTGACACGTCTGTTCCACTCTAGGTTGTGGCAGTACGATTTTATTTTTCAAATTTGTCAAAGCACATTAAGCTACCACGGGGCCAAACAAATGAAAAAATTATTACACGTGATAGGTACAAAAATGGAGTACATACAACAGGCACTCTAATATCTATTTCAAGATTACCGCAAAAAAGATTAAAGAAAATGAAAAGAAATTTAGGCGTGAACATTTTTCCAGTCCATTTTTCTTTTTAACAAACAATACTTGACTGAAAATTCTCTTCATATTATACATGTGGGCAGTTGGATAAATTTGAGGTATTTGTAGCCTCCCTAAATGGCAAACCTCCTTACTTAAATCCTGGGTGCGGCCCTGACATAGTCCAGAAAGACCCCTGGAGCGAGATGCGAGTTTGCTGGAAACAATTTTTGAACGACCTGTAGTACTCTTTTCTATTAGAAAATATCTGGGCAGCCTGCGTATCACGAATCCTACAATTTGAGCTCGTACGTTCATCGATTCATTCAGACACTCTAATCAAGACTGCGTTTTCATCCGTGGTTTTCTAGATCGTGAAACGCACCACTTACAAAAAATTGATTAATACTACATTCGGTTTTGGTTAATTTCATGTTTACGGCGTATGGTGCTTAGCCTGTAAGATTCTAGGAGGTGACGGGAATGCGGAGTTCTTCAAAACGGTCAGTGGTGTAGCCAGAGGGCGGCGAATGCCCCCCAAGGTACCTGAAATTGAATGTAAAATATACAAAAATGAGCTATTTCTCGCTTTTAAAATACGTTTTTTAGAAAAAATTTCGCTCGAGCAGTAATTTTACCTTCATTTTTATAAAATAATCCTCTGATATCAACGAGTTTTAAAAAGTATCTCAATTTTCGACGTTTTCTCCCTTGAAAATCGTACTTTGCTTTCCCCCCCCCCCGCGGAAAGATCCGGGCTACGCCGTAGAAACCAGTTGACGTCTTCATACGTGAAATTCTCATCAGTTTGCTGAGTACAGTCAAACGGTTCTGAAAATCGCGCGGAAGAACACGAAAACAAGCTCCGGAAACGAATCGGCCTCATTTACTTGCGAGTTCGGGAAATCGCACAGCATGAGGGCGTGACAGCCGAAAAAGAAAAAAATAAAAGTGAAAAGGAAAAACAAAATTAATTTGCCGCAGCTCTCTAAATAATTAACCGATAACTAAATCTAATTTGATTACGCTGGTCAAGATGCGTCGGCTAGAAACTGATTTAATTTGATCTCGCGGACGTCTGCAGCATTTTTTTCTTCTTCTTCTTCCTCACCGCTCTGGTACATTAACTTTGCATAGATAACGAAATTGGCCAACTGCGTGGGAACGTCATGCTAAATATACACGAGGAGAGCACAAGGAGTGACAAGGGAATGGATATCGTTATTTTGTAATCGGTTGCATATTTAAAAACGCTTTGAGAAACAAGGTTAATTTGTCCCTGGGCAATCGTGGGCACAAATTATGTCAGGATAAATGCGCAAAAAAAAAAAAAAAAAAAAAAAAACATTCTCGCCAACCGTATGAATGAAAAATCTGAGCTGTACATGTGAAAAAGAGTTACGCGTGGTGTACTGATTATCATAATCGATATAAAACCACCATGTATGCGGTGGTCTGGTGCTGTTGTTCACTCTTCACACTCGCTTTTGACACATTTGTTCTTTTTTTTTCTTTCTTTTTTTTTTCGTAATTTGTCAAGCGGTTGCGTGGTTACACGCCGCTAATGACCGAAATTTTCTTGTTTTCGGCGCGTCCAATTTGCATGTACGATGCGAACGCGAATGGAGAGAGAGCTAGAAGTACCATTTCGAAAGAGAAAAGGAAACAAATATGTACAGAGTGTCTCAACAAATCGGCTACAGTTCATTATCAATGGATACTATCGAGATAGAAAAAACGTGTACCCCTTTAGGCACCCAGGAATTTAATATTTTTTCTTGGAGGGGGGGGGGGAGAGTAGTAGTAGTAGTAGGAAAATTGAAATGGAGAAAGAGATACCCATGAGCAGAGTTGCATATTTAAAGCAGCATTTGTGATGCAATCAGAGAAAAGGTACACAAAGTCGGCAAACATAAAATTCGAGATAATAGGGTATAAGGAAGCTGAGACTCAAATGAACATTAAGAAAGAAAAAAAGAGGGGAAAAAGGCCAAAAGGTTGAAAAATAGTCAAGTTACAGTACTTGGAAGTTGGTTGTATAAAAACATCGTTTTGAGGAAAATGGCTTTAAAGTTCATGGACCTGTTTTCCGGGGAAAAATTATTTGAAACGTCATAAGTGATGATAATATTCACGGAAGAATCGTTCAGGAGGTACTTTTTACCGCTCAACACGATGGCATGGTCCATTTTAGACGAAAAATCCTCTTTTTTCCTCTTTTGACAGCGTTGCCTGTGAACCACGCCTAGTTTTGTTTGAAAAATAATATTATGTTCGTAATCGAAAATTTTAATTTCAAATTCAAAAATGAAAGGTTATACAAAAAACGACTTCGATTAGGTAACAAACGATTGAGTGATAACGTGACCGGTATCATAAACGCGACGCGCAGCATCAAATAGACACGTCTACCTCATTTCCGACTTAGTGTACCTTTTTCTTATTTCACATTTTGCGTCATACCGCAGCTTAGAAGCGTTCTTACTCCCTATTTCTATTATTTCTGTGACGTATTTTCGAAATGTACTTCTATCGATTCCCGTCAGAAACCAGAAACGGTAATGTCGACCTTATTTTCATTTTTTGGCTCTACAGCAAATTGAAGTTCGCCGACTTTGTGTCCCGTTTCTCAGATCGCATCACATTACAACAGACGTACAATTAACTTCCTTCTGGGGAGGAGGATAATAGTCCCCAATGCCAGCGTGCCGTTTACTTTCGAACTTCTGAATTCTGGGTCTGGAGACTACAGAAGTATAGCTGGGTAATTCTACCGATACCTTGTTACTTTCGTCCCAGCTAGATATCTGGCAATGTATAAACAATAGGCTCCTCTATTACTGTATAGGCTCAGAGGATAACTTATTTATCTTTTTTATTAATTTGAAGTATCGCGCCCCGCACCCCTACTGTGGAAATTCCATTTAAATGCTCAAAAGTTCTTTCATCGTGGCTGTCCCTCACCGTGAACTGGACTACGAAATCTTTTTTTTTTTAAATATTATCGCTGCGTGTTTGGATAAACTGATGCGTGTGTCTAGTTTTCGTGAGTACAGTAGTGATGGTAAATTATCAACAATTATCGACAAGGAAAAAAGTTAGGGATTATCGATAAGGATCTCTGTTATCGATAATTATCGATATTTTTTTAATTGAATAAATGATGAATGCGCGTTATAATTTCATTTTAATCCTGTCTTCGCAAAACGTTATCTGTTATTAACATCACATTCCTCCAAGATGTCAATCCGGAATTCCAAATTCTACAATTCTGCATATTTTTTCATCATTTCTCTTTTCGGATTCTATCTACAGTTGAGTGTTACCTACTTTACTGATATTTAATTATTCACATCAACTTTATTGATTTAAACCTAAAATTTTCATCAACTTGGAGTCAAATTTGGGATACACGCGAGGAAAGTTCAAATTTCATATGTTAAATAACCCCCCCCCCCCTCCCCAAAAAAAGAAGTTGAAATTGTCGATATTATCGATAAATATCGATAAGACGTGTCGATTTATCGATAATTATTGATAAGCAATTTTTTCTGTATTTGATATCACTAGAGTACAGTGAAAAAGTTGAAATGCAGTACGTATTTCAGACTCGATCAGAATCAGTACAGCCATGTTTGAAAACGAGCCCCTTGCTCTTTTTTTTCTTCACCGTGGTCAACTTTGAACCAATCAGAAAACAGACATAGAGCAAATGTTTTTGAATGTAGAATAGCCAACCTGAAGTATTTTCATCAGTTGGTTGGTTGGTGTGTACGTATGATTTTTTGCGAATTCTGAATGGATTGCCACTTAATTTAATTAAAGTGCTGGAAACAAGAGATTTTACCTACAGAAATTCCTTAAACGTGACGCATTGTGATGAGTGCCGCAAGCGACTCAAATATTTGATCATCGCAATTAAACATATGGGTACGTACATCAGATCACACTTTATCGTTTCATCCCTTTTTAGAATACATATGGTCAAAATCGAGTGATCCAGTGAACCTTTATCAATTTTGAGAAGATTTTTCCCATTTCCATCACCGTGGCAACAGGAATTATGAAAGCCACGATGAAGGAATTCGATACTACTATAAAAGAATGTACTAAAGTCTGGTTCCACAAGAGACCAGAAATTTGTGGATACGAGTCAGTGCTGCCAAATTTATTTTGCCAAAATGTGGAAAACAGTACAGAAAGAGAAATCCGCGCACAAATGTGATGTCCAAAGGGAAGGGACCATAGAGTGAAAAAATAAAGAATCCTTTTTTCAGCTTTTCTGGCATAGAATTGAGTGTAGAATGATAATCCATGTTCAGTTTTACCAATTATTCTAAAACAATGAATTACCTCGAGTTTCATAAGTTGAAAAAAATACATTACAACTATTAAAAAAAGTAATGATGAAAAAAAATGCATTTAAAGTTCAATTTATTAAAAATAATAATAATAAAACTATTAGGAATAAAAGGAGATTAATGTTTTATACAGGAAATTTCATGCAGAATTCAGTTTTATTATCAGTTTTACCAAATGATGCACCCAAAATTAAATTAATTAAAACAGGAAATACCCTATTAAAAATTACTCACTCAAATCTCTCACACAACAAATTACTAAAGATCAAATTGAATCTCTACATTCGGGAAACTGAAAATGCTTTTACTATTTTATTTTCATTTTGGAATCATGCATAAATCGATGGCCCAGGAGCATTTTCCCCCATTATATTGAATTTGAATGGGAGCTGAAAAATTAGGAATGGATTCGTATCAATGCTTCGATCTAATAAACGGTATGGACTCGTGAAATTTATTCGAATCTTTTTAGTAGATTCGTCGGATTTGTACTTTTTTTGTATCTTTATGAATCTCACACTGAAAGCTCATATTATTATTATTATTATTATTCTTGGGGGGGGGGGGGCGAAGAAGGGAATAACAAAAAAGACGTTTCAACTTTTAATTGAATTTTGAATTAATTACAATGGCGGATCCGAAAGAAATGGAAGATGACCCTGGAAAAGCTGATTTGGATGCCGAAACCGGTCAGTTCGTGTATTCAAATCCAAAAATTCACTGCATTTATTCGAATCCGATTTGAATCACAGCAAACGTGAATCAGTCTCAAATCATATTCGAATCAAAAAATAATAATAGTTATTCGTGGATTTTGATTGGAATCTAATTTTAGCGGATTGGTTTTCAACCTTGGTTTCTGAAAAAGGATGCTTTGGGTGAAAGGAAAACTGAATAATTATTAAGGTAAAGGAAACATTTTTTCTAATCCAGTTTAGTGTAATCAAAATGTAGTCAGTCAAAGAAAAATATTTCGAACTAATCAGAAGTTGAATAAATTCACAAAAAGAGAAAAAACAACGAAAATCGGGATGTTTCCCAAAATTTCCGGACATTATCCAGAAATTTGGACATTTTTTGTTAGGGATGAAAAATCCAGACACCTGGCAGCACTGATACGAGTACGTTGATGTGCGGGTGGAAGAGTATTTGCATATTCACAGTACACAGGCGCACGTGCCCGTAGGAACTTCTTTCTATGGCCAACAATTCCTTCAACGTGGGCCACCATTCCTTCAGCGTGGTCCTAATCATATTGAGCCTCCTCTATCTCCTCTCCTAGGAAGTATGCTGTTGGTTCATTCTCATAAATATGTTCTATTATATCCATATAAATGATTTTCATGGGGGGGGGGGGGGGTAATAATGTTTAAATATTTAAAAAAAAAAACTCTATGAATTATCAATGTTTGGGTAGAATGACCTAGCTCCTCTTCGTATAGAGACAGACCTGCGATAATCTCTTTGAAAACAAATATTCACGGGTAACGCGTCGGGTTTGAATTTTAACACAAAATTTGCTATGGGAAAATCTGCAATTTTGTATCATGAAATCTTAGAAACAGCGTTTTATAAAAAAGAAGAAAATGGTTGAACCATGAATACGTATTCTCTTCACGGTAACCAACCAATCTAGAATTCGGTGGAAGAATTCTTCCAGAGGTTACTGTCCGGTACTTGAATTTAGAGCTAAGTGAACTTACTCCATTAGGTACAGTCTGCATCAATTAAGACAAGAATTGACGAAAAACGATGCAAATGATTCTCAGTCACTTTGAACCAAGTTTTGAGGTTATTTTTGATCCCACCCAAAACGCTCTACGGGAGAAATGGGACCTCAAAATTAAAGATGGTAACCTTAAATATGTAAACTCGTAAGTTGCACAAATTATAACCGATGCAATAGAATACTGAATCGATTCAAAAAAGTCGAGAGTCTCGTAGGCATACAGTGAAGTCAACTGCCCTCGGAATGATAAGCGACATTATACATTCTGGCTTACATCAGTTGGAATGCGCTCGACTATCTGCGAGTATCACCGCAACACCAACGACTAAGATGTTCGGCAAGGGACTGAGGCTCTTTGAGCTTGCCGCACTTTTGTCAGCAGAACCTGGGGACTCTCTCCCAAAATGATGCACTGGATATATACCAGTGTAATACGTACCAGAATCACATATGCGGTCATTGTGTGGTGGGGCCAGGTCCACCTGACTAAAGTCAGAGAGAAACTAGACTACTTGCAAAGGCTCACGTGCGTGATGACAACGGGGGCAATGAGAACGGCGCTGACTAAGACACTGGAAATGCTCCAAAACTTGTCACCACTTCACACTGCTTGGGCCAAGAAGACCTTCGGGCCCAAAAAATCAGGCTACAGAAGGATATGGG
Organism: Acanthococcus lagerstroemiae; assembly: GCA_031841125.1. Taxonomy (NCBI): domain Eukaryota; kingdom Metazoa; phylum Arthropoda; class Insecta; order Hemiptera; family Eriococcidae; genus Acanthococcus; species Acanthococcus lagerstroemiae. The sequence continues at coordinate 31,117,851 of CM063108.1, read as the reverse complement.
AGATGGCGGGGACGATGGACAAATGCACTGGGATGCCGAAGGATAGAATCGCGATGGAACACTTCTTTGACAAGCCGTACCGTGCGCTGATACCCACACGGAAGGCTTGAGAAAAGAGGTAGCCAAACATTCTAGGAAGAGAGGAGAATGTGTGGTTTGCAAATGCCTCTAAGAATGACCAAGGTATTCGACAGGACGAATATCTCAAAAATAGAGTTGTTCGAGTCACTGACTGCATTTTCCGAATTTATTTCTAAATAAATCCCGCCTAAATTGATGCACAGGGGGCTGAAACGTGCATTATGCTATAAATCGACTATTATGTCGTAAAACGATACATCAATATTTTTTTAGGAGACGTGAAAAACGTTCTACCTCGCCAATAATCAGTACCTATTAATATATAGAGATATTATCATTTTTATTCGATAAATTGATTGAAAGCAATTAAATTCAGTTCACCTGAGTAGTTCGTTGAAGATTTCATTATTTCCATTATTTCGGTCAGTTAACAACTAGGTATCGCGTCCAGATATCAGTTTATATTTCATACACAAGGTATTACGAAAATGAACATTTCAGATACGAGGAATTCCGATCAAAAATTGAACACGTCGTCCCACTTATTACCAAACCTATAAAATCAGAAATTCTCGTAAAATGGTTAATCTGTTAATCGAAATATTTCATTTTATCGATGTAGAATGACCTTTAGATTCAGAATCAATCAAAACATGAAAATCGAAAATTTTGCAGATACGAGAGGTATGAGATGTAATGGTCGATATGCTGTCGTACGAAGTTCAACACTAGGGGGTTTCGAGTCGGTGAAGTTGTTTCTAATATTTTTTTGATCATGTACCCAAGCCATAATTAAAGGTCCGCAGGGGGCTCGGACGTGAAACATTCATATTTTTGAATTTTAATAAACATATAGGACAAATTATTGTTTCATTTAATGGAAAGGTAAATCTCGAAAATTTGAATTCAATCGGATATTAACATGTAGTACATCGATTTCCTTCTTTCGTATTAGCAAATACATTACATTGTATGGTTGTTCACCGAGAAAATAATCTCCATAATGAATTCAGCGACTCAGACACTCTATTTCGAATACATTGTACAACAGCATATTTACGTAAAATTGATAAATATACGCTTCAGCCCCCAGTGAATAAATCTGGGTGTTACACAAAAAGAACCCAAAAATGAATTTGGTGACATAAAAACAAGTTACTGCTCCTAATTGTTAGGTTCCGCCCACGTGATGGTTTAAGAGTGCAAGGGGTGTCCGGAGCAGAGACCAAAATAACCTCAAAAACGGACTGAATGTATTTGAAAACCATGTAAGCAGAATTTTATTTTTATCCATTAGCACAAGCTGCAGTGAAAAAAGTTTACGTTCATCTAAATTCAAGCACAGGATAATGACCTTTTCATTTTCTTTATTTTAAAGCGAATGTCTTCAGCTCCTTGCATCAGAGAAGAGCCATTAAAGCGAAGGAGCGAAACTTCAACCACGATGGGCCACTCCGCGTATTTTTTGTTTTCATAGAAAAATGTTTACTGTTATGCACAACAATCTACCCGACATCCCCCCTAAATTTAACAAAACAAAAATTCACCAATTATAGCCGAGTGGCGCCATAATATGACCTATTCTCTAAATTCGAGGAACTACAAGGCGTCGAAGAGTTTATTAAGAATTCACATTAGTACACCGTTCCGAAAATTCGATTGCTAGAATAAAACGCGCGTGCAACCTCTGGCCCATCCTCCAAATTGAAGGAGCTGGAAGCAGGAAAAAATTCGAGCATAAATTTAACAAAATTTCAGAGACGCATTCAGTACTAAATATAGACAATGGAGCTTTTTTGCAGCGTTTGTACTATCTTACAGGGTTGCCACTTTCTAGAAAACCTGGAAAAGTCATGGAATTTTCATCCGAATCATGGAATTTTGATTTTCTGAATGACAAACTAAGTTTATGGCTTATATTCTATAAAAATTTATTATCAGTGAATAATCACGCTTAGAAAAGGAAAACGTTCCCCTGTTTTAGAGAATATCAGTCATGTACTTTTTTCTTGCTGGCGTTATGACCAGAATCACGAGGGGAAAAAAGTCTTGCTAAAATCCAAAACTCGTTCCCTACTCGAAGGAAAAAGTTACGGAAAATAGAAAACCTGGAAAATCTGAAAAAGTCATGGAAAATCATTTTTGAAAAAAGTGGAGACCCTGTACTATTACGTCCATAAATTTTAACAAGCAAAATGTCGTTTGGAATTTTTTAAATTGTGTAAAAATTGCAATAAGTTTTTGTTACTTTGAAGATAAAATTATGAAATAAAAACTAGTACCTAGTATGTTTTCACGAATACCATTGGACAGTAAATTGAAAAAACTATTAACACGCTCTATGGTATTGAAGGAGCTACGGTGGCTTGAATTTTAGATATCAACAGTTTTTACTGACTCTTTTACTTCAATTTTATTATGTTTCCAGTCCCTTCAATTTTTAAAACATGAAAAAGTCGTATGCCCGTTATTTATTGTATTTTTCTTGTAATGCTGACTGCAGTCTTTTACATCATTCTAACAATCAAATTTTTGAAACGAGAAGCCGATGAAAATTCTCAATTTATAAACTTTGTCGTCTTGTAACTATTTCAACTTAGAGAAGTAGACCATAATATGCTCGCACAGTGGTGGCGCTCCTAGGGAAGGGCCAAGCGACCCGCTAGAAAAATTAAACCTAGTACAAATTCTTCACTATACTAGTGGTGTCGAAACGAGGGTCTACTGCGGTAAAGGACATAAGTGATAATGGGGGAAAATAAATAGCACGAAATAAAAAGGGTTTTAGCACGGAAACGAGATGCACACAAAAATAATATACGAACAAGAAATTTCAAGTAGTAAGCCCGCAACGATCTGCGCATGGAACTTTAACATGTCGAAACGAAACGAGGAAAGTGAAAATTGGTTTGAGGGTGTAGCTTCAGGTCTTCCGTCAACTAATAATGGAGTGGAGTCCGATAACGCAACGGTTAAGCGGGAACATACCTTCAGGGAGAGGTTGCCCGTGGGGTGAATTTTCCTAACCTACCTATGGCTCTTCGGGTAATGATTTGGCGTCCATATACATATTTGCAACAAACTTTATAAGTGAGTTTCCTGTGCGCGGGTGCGACACCTCTAGTTCTCGGAAGTTTGTACCAATTTCACTTTACAGCAACGTATTTTGTCAGAACGTCCGTGGGCTAATTTTTGTACGCCATAACGGAAATGGTGGAGAAATGGTCGAAATGGCGAAACCAGCCATCAATTAATGGGGTCGTTTACGCCGATTTCCCGTAGATCTTCCTGAAAGTGTGGACAGCAGCGTCAATGGGCAGCCTCTAATTAGCTGGTACTCCAATGCACTGCACCCGATAACACCTCGAGGTACTTTACGGCTTCTTCCATCACGATGCGACAACTCAAGAAATTCGAACGCCAGAATTTCAAAACGTTCGACAATTACAAGCTGTGAAGGAGTGAATTTTGGAAGATAGAAGTGACGGGAAACAGCGACCCAGTTAATGCTACTTGCAGCTGTCCGATATTCTTGAAGAACAGGCGATGCAAGCATTCGCTAAGCATGCTAATCCGTCGAAGTTAGTGGATGTCCCTCTCTCAGCTAAAAACATACCTATTGGTCAAAAACGTAAGCGAGGCAGACAGCGAAGGCAAAAAAAAACCTTATTAGTACAGTAGATAATTTTACACCCTTATTTCGTAAAAATTTTTCGTTCACTTGTAAATTTTCCCGTTAAGACAAATTGTTTACCGTTCATTTTTTTAAACTTCCGTTTGTACATTATTTTTACCGTGGACTTCTGTCATTTCGTTGGCTGTTTTTTTATTTTGTTCTGACAACCGATTTGTTCCGAGCATTCAACATCTTTTTGCGTGCTAATAAATGACATTTAATGATAATTGGTATTCTCTACCCCTGTATCTGTTTAATCACAACTGATACTTAGTATCGACGATTGGTTCTAAGCGCAGTTTCACTAAGGAGCATAGCTCCTTCTGGATTTTTTTCATTGGAGACACTGACTCATCTTCCCTCAAGTTCGACACCACTCGCAACATTTTTTGTTCATCTAGTTCAATATACAATTTCACAATTTACTGACAACACGTTGCAATCAGAGACGTACCGATAGGGGGGAATTTATTTTTTACTCAGAAATTGGGAAAATTTACCATTTCAGTCAGCCGAAATTGGGAAATTTTGGTAGAGTTGGGAAAATCCAAAAAATCAAACGTTTTTTTTTTTCTTTTTCTTTTCTTCGCTTTGATACTTGGGAATTTTGAGTCGAGAAGTTGGAAAATCCAACAAGTCAGAAGCTTCTTTTTGGCTTTGAAAGTTGGGAGAATTTTGAGTTGAATTAGTTGGGATTTTCACCCCTCCCCTCTTCAGAAAAACTCTTCGTTACGTCCCTGGTTGCAATCGATTCGTTGGACACCTTGTATATAAACAGAGAGAGAAAACATGAAAGAAAGAATCATTCAATAGCACATTCAATCGTTGAGTGACATTCGTCGGTGTGTTCTAGAGTTTGAGCACAGCGGAAATTTAATATTATGTTGCGTCGAAAATTTCTCAGCACGACGATTGTACTCACACGCACAGAACGAACAGAGAATAATAATATTAGGTATTTACATACGAAAATGAAAAAAGGAAAAGCAAATTGCGGTACTAAAGGCTTACGTAACGGCGTCATTGCGTTACAGTCGGTCTAACGTAATTAATTATTTTTCTTCATTTCTTTCATTCCAAACGCACGTTGTAATTACGCTATCTGCGTATGGGTATGTATATTATTATGGTTACGAGTAAAATTTTTCGACGTGAGAGTACCAGTTGCAAATGCACAGCTGTGCGAAACCGACCGAGTAATTTGTACCCCTAACCGTGGTATAATCGTTATTACAATTCGCATTCGGCTTGTGGTCGGGGGTTGCAAATTACAGGTTCGCCTGTACAACGAAGAATGCGACGACCTAAAGTCGCACAGGCAATTATGGGGGGACACGCCAAGCCACATGAACTGGCGCTCTAGTTGAAAATGGGGCACACAATGGCGTGTTTCGACTTTCTTCTTTTGTCAGTATTTTCTCACAGTAAGTAACATCGAATGAAATTATCGTAACCTTACTGTCTGGTTCCAGACTGTAATTTCAGCAATATATTGGGCCGTTGGGTGGGACATTGTTTACAAGGTACACTCACGAGAACAACTTGTGATGAATGCTGTACTACGAATACATCACACGGTGCAGTTCGTGTAGGAAACATGAATTACCTATTATTTTCTGGGAGATGGTTCTTCCGTATCTCGCCCAGGTAAGCCCGGTCAGCAAGGATGAATACAACCAAACCTCCTAACCATAGCTGTATTTAATTTTCGTAAAGCGACCCATACACTATCCGATGGCCGGCAGGCTGTTGCCTTAACAGGTGGCCGTAGGGCCACCATCCTAGGCCAACATACACTATCCGGCAACCATCTGCAAGCAGACGTACTGCATTGAGGATGTTCGCCTGAAGGGGCCACACACCGTGCGATGAGTGCCTGCAGGCAGCCTTTCAGTCGGCAGGCCGGACAGTTCCAAAACTGGGACGGCCGGGCCCCTGCTCGCTCTCGCTAGTTTCCCACCATGCTTCGTCGAAAACGATGCGCGTTGGTTCTGTTGTCGGTTCTTGGAGATGACTCTCAACAACCAGCAAAAAAAAAAGGCTTCGGATGAATTCTGTGTGAAAATGCAAGGAACAATCGTGAAAATTACAAGAACTATTTTGTTGGGGAAGGTGCCGTCTCATGGCAAGACAATTTTCTTAATAAGCATTAATTTGAAATCTTCCATGTACTCTTTCAGTACAAACACGTGTTTACCATGTAAATTAGAGGATTGAAACATTAATAATAAAACCGTTTAAAAAACACTTACGAAATATTCATTCCCTTCGAAAGGTTCGTTACTCGCAACTGTTGCTCTAGTTTCTTCTTGGTCGGCCGAAAACAGAAGCAAATTCTAAACCGCAAAGATGGTGTGTACGAATAGGTATCATCTCCCGAAGAGTCTGACTTCTGAGCTTTTACTTTTACCGACTTTTCGGAAAAAAAGGGAGGTATCTTCAGCTCCTTTCGGGAGGAAGACCGCAAATTGTTAATTTTTTTCTTCACGATTTCCGTGGTTGCTGAAGGAACTGTTTTTTTTTTTGGTTTTTTTTTTTGTAAAAGTCCAACAAGACACCGTAGGCTTCCTCCCTCATCCATTTATTCGAATAATCATCATCTTTGATTTTCCATAGACACAGATATTTCCTATAGAGTTCAATAAATTGGGAAATGAACGGAAGTTTGTTGTCCATTTTCAGTACACCGATATGCAAATCACCTCAAAAAAGGCTTCAGGCGAGAGAAATGTCGAACGCAGGTCACACGCCGGCAGATGAACTGATAGTGTGTGGCAGGTGGTCGTACGATCAAGACTGTACAAGCACACGGACGTCGTCTTATCATTCGTCCACTCGTCACCTCCCAGACATCCACACACTATCAGTCCGCATGACCTCACGTCGGCGGTCTTCCGGTTAACTGATAAGTGTGTGGGCGATTTCGATGAGCTGGCAGGTATTGGCCGGACAGCTCATCGAAATCGCCCACAAGCTTATCAGTTAACCGGAAGGCCGCCGAGGTGAGGTCATGCGAACTGATAGTGTGTGGACATCTGGGAGGTGACAAACGTATGAACAAGAAGACGACGTTCGTGTCCCTGTATGGTCTTGATCGTATGACCACCTTGTCGAAAAATATTTCGACCCAAGCGTGATGTCTCGTGACACACGCTTGGACCTACACATACACCAACATAGCACTCACAGGCATCATAAAATCACCCAATCAGGCAACACTGCAGCACTCCCCAAATCTGGCAATTGCGTTTGTGAACTGCAACCCGCTAAGAAGAGGGTTCGCAGTAAAGAATTCCAGTGCTTGCGCGTTCATTCATTTGAATTTATTTTCGTTGTTGCTCCCGCGTCCACACCTTTAAGATGACAGGTGAAGATGCCAGCAACCAATCGGTGAGTGAATTCAATCAAATTATAATCAAAAAAGTGTCTGGTTCTGTGACTGTCCCCTGCTGTTGATCACAATCTAACAAATCAACAAACCTAGCAATAGCCAACAAAATCCTCCGTTTTAGATGTATAGCACGTTATTATACCATTCACTCACATCTTACTAGTGTAAGACTGACTGTTTCTCCGTTAGGTTCCAGGAAGTAGAAGATTCAGAATTCACAGAGAAGCGACGGAGATGACCACTAGTATAATTAAGAAGTATACCCTTTTGTTATCATTAACACACAATAAAATTTATAACAACTCATTCACGCTTCCACATTATTCTTTCTGAGTGCGCTGGCTCTGCACGGATGTGCAAATGTTCTGGTCCACAAGTTTCTGCACACACACACCTGCCACACACTATCAGTTCGCTTGCCGGCGTGTGACCTGCGTTCGACATTTCTCTCGCCTGAAGCCTTTTTTGAAGTGATTTGCATATCCGTGTACTGAAAATGGACAACAAACCTCCGTTCATTTCCCAATTTATTGAACTCTATAGGAGATATCCGTGTCTATGGAAAATCAAAGATGATGATTATTCGAATAAAAGGCTGAGGGACAAAGCCTACGGTGTCTTGTTGCACTAAAAAAAAAAAAAAAAAGTTCCTTCAGCAACCACGGAAACCGTGTGAAGAAAAAAATAAACAATTTGCGGTCTTCCTTCCAAAAGAAGTTGAAAAAAGTAAAACCTCAGAAGTCAGGCTCTTTGGGAGATGATACCTACACGCCATCTTTGTGGTATTACGATTTGCTTCACTAGAGCAACAGTTGCGAGTGACGAACCTTTCGAAGGGAATGAATATTTCGTGTTTTTTAAACTGTTTTATTATTAATGTTTGAATCCTCTAATTTACATGGTAAGCACGTGTTTGTACTGAAAGAGTACATGGAAGATTTCAAATTAATGTTTATTAAGAAAATTGTCTTGCCATGAGACGGCACCTTCACCAACAAAATAGTTCTTGTAATTTTCACGATTGTTTCTTGCATTTTCACACAGAATTCATCCAAAGCCTTTTTTTTTTTTTTTTTTGCTGGTTGTTGAGATTCATCTCCAAGAACCGACAACAGAACCAACGCGCACCGTTTTTGACAAAGCATGGTGGGAAACACTAGCGAGAGCGAGCAGCGGCCCAGCCGTCCCAGTTTTGGAACTGTCCGGCCTGCCGACTGAAAGGCTGTCTGCAGGCACTCATCGCACGGTGTGTGGCCCCTTCAGGTGAACATCCTCAGTTCAGTACGTCTGCCTGCACGGCCACCTGTTGAGGCAACAGCCTGCCGGCCATCGTATAGTGTATGGGTCGCTTTATAGTTACTAAACATGTTTACGTATTCAGTTAAATGTCCTTTTGATTTCGGAACCATTCTCGTCTTACTATCAAGACGTGTCCAGTTTCACAATTGATAAGGCATTCACAATGGGAAAACCCAAACGTTTGGTACAAACACGATTTTCCAAGTATAATGACTTCATAGTAACAGGAGTGCATCATACCCTAATTAAAAAATTTCCAAGGAAATTCCTGTAAATAACACGGCAGCAGACTGCAGTCGCGCGGCTAAGATCAAGATCAATGAGCACATGGCTGGAAAAAGAAGAACGTCGGGTGGAGCGTCGAGCACATCGGGGAGGAGGCATAACAGTTTTCCCTCAAGTATACCCATAGCTGTAAGATGTCAAACTTTTAACCATTGCAAATTAATCGGCGGCAGATTGCAGCCGCGCAGCAAAGATCAAGATCCATGAGCACACGGCTAGAAGGAAAAATAATTTCCATGGAAATGCGGACCACTGAACTGAATTGTGACCATGAAGAGCTAAACCATACTGATTGGCTTCACACAATATGCACAACTGGACTGAACTGAACTGTGAACAGATCGGGAATCAAGTTCAGTGTTGGTCGGAAATAAGATGGGAGGGCCATCCCATAGTCATATCCATGTCAAAAACTAATAGAACCCGAAAACACCATAGTCCGATCAAAAATTAAGATTTTAGGAATATCAGAAACAAAGAAAGCATGAGAAAATATCATTAGATCAAAGGCTGGTAACATCCTTTGTTTTACTGGTAACGATAGTGGACAGAGGAGGACAGGTTTTCGGGTTGATAAAAAATGGGGACACTCAGTGGTAGAATTCAGAGGATATTCGCTGAGAACAGCAACTTTAGAACTGAAACTGAAAAAGTATAAAAATCTAAACTTAAGTATAATAGTATGCACAAACATCAGCATCCCTGGAAGATGAATGCAACAAATTCTACGAAGAACTGACCGCAATCGTTCAAGGTAGAACAGTAAAACAAGATTTAATAGTGTTACGGAGCATTTTAACCATCAGGCGGGAGACAGAAAAAGGGGGAGAAAAGAAACGTGGGACCATACAATTTCGGAAAGAGAAACGAACGGGGAGAAAGATTAGTGAGATGGTGTCAAGAAAATAATCTTAACACAAAAAATTTTGATTAAGAGTTGAAAAGCCTCTTAATTATAATCTGCGGGAAATTCGGTCAAATCGAGGTGTAGGTATTTTAGGACCCACTAGTTCCAAATAGAAACTCCCAAAATGTGACTTTGGATACCTACTCCCTTAACAACAAGATCTCGCCCATATTTACATCGAGATTCTGTCAGGAGAAGTAAAGTAAGATTCATCATATATTGTCAAAATACTACCTCCTAAAATACGTGTCTCCCGCAGAGACATGTAGTGTAACATTGTTACGGGGCGCCATTACAAGGGGCTGTTACGGGGGAGTGTTACGGTTTTCGATCAAGTGCACCTAATAGTATGACGTCATGGTAACAGGAGCGTTACGGGGGGGGGGAGGCGTTATGGTTTTCACTCAAGTATACCCAGCAGTAAAAGCATATAAAATGCTAAAACACAATTTTCGCTCAAGTATATACCCAGTAGTAAGACGCCACACTAACAAGAGCGTTACGGGGGGCTGCTACGGGTGGAGCGTTATGGTTTTCGCTCAAGTATACCCAGTATAGTATGACGTCATAGTAATAGGAGCGTTACGAGAGGGCCGTTCGGGGGGAGCGTTACGGTTTTCGCTCAAGTATACCCAGTAGTAAAAGTACATAAAATACAAACAATAATTTTAAAACGGGAAAATATGGACGTGGCTGGCCCCTAATGAGGAATACAAAAGCCAAATTTTCGATTTCGTTATCCAACCAGTAAATCAAAATAATTTAAACGACTTCAATACAGCGAATCACCTAAAATTTGTATCAGACCACCACCTACTATAAATAAAATTCCTAAGTTCAAAACAGCGAATTACACTGAAAAATAAAAAGGAAAGATATATCGAATATTGGGTTATATACTTTAGGGTACAAACAGGAACTAGCCTAAGCAACAGGTATACATGGAAAAAAGGAAAGGGGATGGGCAGGGAATGTGAACAGCTTGCGAAAGCCATAACCTCAACAACTCAGAGTGTTACACGATTACAACTCAAAACCCAGAAAGTAAAAAGGAAAAAATTCCTAAAGCGATAAGAGAAATAACCGACAAGAGAGAATGACTGAGAAGTAAATAAAGGTACAGGAGCCCCAAAGAAAAAATAAAACTCTGAGAATTATGCAAATTAACAAAGAGAAAAATACGGGCCGGAATTTAGAAACGAGCAAATTAAAAATAACAAATTCTTGATTCGATAAAAAGCACAAAAACGATAAAAATTGTTCTCCCTTGGCAATTATTGGATGAATTATTCAGGAAAGCGACAGTAAAAATCAAGTTTACGAAAGGAAATAGATAAATAGATTAGTCACGAATTTCTATAGCAAGTTATATAAAATAACTAGAGACGGAACAAGAGATAACAATAACGAACGAGATAGGCGAATCACATTTTTTTAGCGAGTGAAATTGAAAATATGACGAAAAAATTGAAATCGAATAGAGCGCCAGGATACGACAATAACGAACGAGCAAATAAAACACGGCGGAAAAAAGTTAATCAATATCTTAGTATTCAACGAAATTTTAGACTCGAAGATGATTTCCAAGTCCCGGAGGCGGGCAGACATTATTCAGATTTTTAAAAAGGTTAATAAACGTAAAATCGAAAATTACAGATCCATATCAGCACCAAGTCCAAACATCGCCATACACTCCACCAAACATTACAATATTATCAAAAATGTTAGCACAACTTATCGAATCAAGAATAAGGGTATAATTGACGCACAACAACCGAGAGAGCAGGCAGGATTCTGCAAGGGGTTCTCTACCATGGACCATCTCCACAATATCAAACAATTGATAGAAAAAAGTTACGAGTATCAATTGGACTCGGTGGATGCCCCCCAACAAACGGAGAGAAGGTAGGCAAAAGACTAGGCAGAGGGACGAGTTTAAGAAGGTTGCTCGGACACAACATGTACCATCAAGTAGTCCAAAACCGGGTTGAATGGGCGAGGTTGGGAGAGGCCTTTGCCCTGATGGGCTCATTATAATAATTATTAATTCAGTATCTGGCTGCAATAAATATAGGCTAATTTAAAAAATAAAAAAGTTTTCGATAGAAAATCTTGAGTTAGTGGATCACTTCTGCCATGCACATTGCTATACAATAAAGCAATGCGTGGTTATCTAGTAATTTTCCGTGGGGAATTGCATTTGTCTACCTTTCTCCTTATATTCGCCCCCCCCCACCACACACACACACACAATGCAGCCCACGAAAAAGTAACGTAAGTCGAAATAATAAAATTTTGATTTTCAAGCTTATCTGACGCAGCAAACTTCAGAAAATACCAAAAATAAGACAAAGAGACGCCTAATCGGTTGGAAACTAAGGGAGATACAGCGTTTTCAAAGTAAAATACAGACCCCAAGTTCTGAGAAGAAAGCCTTTATCTCAGATTATTGAAGTGTTGATTTTGAGGATCGAACAAATAGCTAATGATATCCGAAATCAGCGATCCGAAACCCAGTATTTCGTTATTTCAATCAATTTTTCAAGGCGAGGAAGTTGTGCTCCCTTCCAAGGGCGAAGTTTCTACTTCGGAGGACTAAATTGGAGCCGAATCGAAAATCTGACGATGTACTCTGCATCAGCAACCTCAAAACCCCTTCTGGGTAGTGATACGTTGCTCGATTTGCGGAGTCAATTTTATCGATTCCAAATTCGGTAATTGAAATTTGGAAGCTCAAACCAAGGATATCAAACATCTGATGAAAAATCTGAAATCAGCGACCCGAAAACCTACACAGGCGAATTCAGGAAGCAATCCTGAAAGGGACAATTCAGAATGAGTAAGAATTGAATAACCTTCCTCTCCACGTACTTGATTCATGTTTATGTACTCAAGATAGCAACTAAGTTTTGAACGATTTATTCTGCTGACTTATCAATGTCGAAAATGAAAATACCTTTGAACACATGTTATCACGCTATCAGTTCTTCTGAACTCATTAGATTCTCCATTAATAGGCCACAATTATTGGGTAATTTTCAACGTTTAGCGCAATGTTACTCTATTGTATCTACTCGGGGATGAGAACTTTCCTCGAAGATAAAGACTCTTCAATGCTAATTTAAGAACCTTTTAGACTCTCCCAGACACATTTCAGTCTTTATAAATCCCTCACGAACTTCTCTCATTCTTGCTAATACTATCTGAGACTCGTTGCACGACTTTTCCAGACTCGGTTGGGAGTCTGTAAAAGTCCTTATCAAGATTTTCCCACGCTCCTTCACACTCTTTCTTGAAAACTTGTTCATGACTCCGTCAGATTCTTCTGCCCCGTTTGAGACTTGTTAAAACTCGTTATGACTTGTCGAAGACTTTCAAGATGCTTTCACGTCTAATTAGAACATTCTAAGACTACTTAAAATTCATCTAGGCTTTCAAGACTCGTTTACAACTATTCTATAGCACTGGGTGAGGGCGTCACTATCCTTCAAGCAGAGGTAATAGCGATCACGATGGCAACTGACAGAAGCCAGCAGAAGGGTCTTGTTAATAAACAGATACATATCCGTACAGATAGTCAAACGGCTATTAAGGCACTATCCGCACACCAAACTATATCCTTGCTGGTGGCAGACTGCATTAACAAATCATAAACTCTTGCTCAGGGGAACCGTGTCATTATACTATGGATACCGGGGCACTGCGACATAAAAGGGAACATGGTCACGGATAATCTAGCGAAGGAGGGCATAAGTAAGGAACTGGTAACGCCCAGGCCGTGTCTTCCCGCAGCATACAGCGTCATAAAATCCAAGGTAAAGTCTTGGATAAGTAAGCAGATGGAAATGCACTGGCGGGCAGTCAGTGGCATGAAAGTCAGCAAAACATTGATGGGGACGCCCGAGGTAAGTACGCAGAGTTCCTACTAGGGCTCAACAAAAAACAAGCCAGGCTCATTGTCGGACTACTAAACTGGTCATGAAGCCACAAAACACATGTTGTATAAAATAGGAATGGCGAAAAGCATCTCCTGGGGACGTTGTTGAGACGAGGAAGAAACCTCGATTCACATCAGGTGTCAGTGCCCAGCAATAGCCGGGACAAGACGCTAAGTACTGGGACTAGAGTATCCAGCAACCAGTGAAGTCGAAGGGATAGAACCCAGTAAAATTCTCACTGTGGCTGTAAAAGTGAGATTACTGAGCTGATCCTCAAAAGTAACCTGAGATAAAGTGCAATGAATTACTAGGTCTGAGCATTCGGCACATACAGTGCCACCTCACATAAAGGAGAAGACTCGTTTACAACACCTAAGATTTTCTTTAAAACTTTTAACAACTCGCTAAAACTGGTCAAGACCGGTTTATGCCTTTCAGTACTCTTCCATCTTTGCTAAATATTCCTTGTGACTCTTTAGACTTCTGCAGCCTTGTTCTAGAACGCAAGCCTTTCCCTTTGTTTCATTATTTTCGAAGTATATTCAATCTGAATGTTTCTCTTTGGGAAGGGTAACTGCCCTCATTGCCATACCCGTCCATCCGACCCTCCAAAAACCCTGTATTTCAACGATTGGCTCCGTTTTTTGTTTTTTTTTTAAACCAAGATTAAATGGTTATTCTTGTATCTTTATTTTATATTGAATTAACTTCCTTGTCCTGACTTCCTCGAACATTTTATCATCCTGCCCCCCCCCCCCGAAATTGAATGGTTGTTCGTGTATTTTTATTTTATATTGAATTAACTTCCTTGTCCTGACTTCCTCGAACATTTTATCATCCTGTTTCCCCCCGAAATTAATTGGTTGTTCGTGTATTTTTATTTTATATTGAATTAACTTCCTTGTCCTGACTTCCTCAAACATTTTATCATCCTGTTTTCCCTACAACTCTACGCTGTCGCCATTGCGTTTGCTTGATCTCTTTCCTTACTCGTTCATGTCTTCCTTTCTGTTTCTTTCATCACATCTCTGCAAGTAATAATGGCATCATACAATTATCACTTTACCGGTCCTTTTTTACACTGATTTAATAAGCAAATTTATCGAACAATGATGATTGGTTTTAGCTACCCTCTACTCCCTTTTGGCGGCAGAAAAGTTTTTCACCGGAAAAGATTTTGCCACTTGAAGTCCCTCATCTGACTCGAAGGTTTTCACAGTTACTAAACTAGTTCCAGTGATTGCTATGATGACATCTCTGAACAGAGCTCGTAACTTGAAAATTAATTAAATATAGTTAACATCGGGTGAACCAAATGAAGGGTGAAGGATCAAAACTCGCATTTGCGATTTTACTTCAAGGGCGCAAGTAGGCAAAATACTGTACACGGGTGCAGGAATATCTTTGTTGCGCCTGTGAATGTGCGATATATACCTATAACATACTCCACGTTCACAGACGCAGCAAAGATATTCCTGCACCCGTGTACAGTATTTTGCCTATTTGCGCCCTTGCAGTAAAATGGCGAATGTAAGTTTTGATTCTTTACCCTTCAAATAATTACTTTATGTCTAAGCGAAGTCGAGTAGACGCGAGACAAAAAACTAGAATCTTCAAGCGGTCAGATCTAGTTCCATTTCCAGTCAGGGGAATCTCCACCGACGAATGAACAATTTTGATCAGGCCCTCACGGATATACATTCTGAACATGTCAAGACTGAAGAGCGATGGTAGCTTTCTCCAGAGCAACGACCGCACTAAAAATAACGCTCCGCCGATTTTCTTAGTTTTCTACCAACTTCTCACCGAAGTGGCGAAAGATTTCATTCGTGAGACGGCGCAACCTATCTATTTTTTTTTGTGAAAAACCGCGTCGTGGGTGGAATCTTAAACGACTTCCTTTTCTTTCTCAGCTGTTTTCTTTCATTTTCACTGCACCTTTCTGAAAATATCCATCTTTTCGTCATTCCAAACAAGTGCGCGTCTCGCTACGGAGGTCACAGCACGAAATAACGATTCGTTAATAGCCCCAAAAAATCAACACTATCCGCATCAGGCGCGGGCAAGTGAGGAAGAGCACTTTAATTCCTCGCCGCGGAAAAGGAAAACACCACGCCGGCCGAATCCGTCGTTACAAAAGAAGACTAATCCTGCGCCAAAATTCATCATCGAATTATCTTTCACAGCACGCGCACACGTAGGCTCTGCTGGGATCGGCCGGGCTGTTAGTCGGTACACGGACTCGAAATAATCATTTATAATCGAGTCAGCAACCTGCGTAATATTCGTCGACATGTGACAAATGAACGGCACCCACAGACGCCCGAACCAGCACGCCTTGACCAACAGCTACCCGTCCAAAAAGATTTCGTACACACGTAAAAACCTTCCGACTTGGGAATACTGAAACGGGATAAGACGAAGAACGGGCATACCTTCTGTCGCTGCACAATAAATGATACTTTTCACCAGCCTGACACACGCGAGACCGGGTTCGAATTGCTGATGTACAAATAAGATGGAGCGCCATCAATTCAACGAAGCCGGTCCACAAACATCACCCCAGCTAGTCGGTATCGGATTCGCGGGTACACCCGGGCTGGAAGAGTTCAACGACTGTATCATACAAAATTCACCGAATCAATATTCGCATTCTCTTCGAGCAGGATTTAAGAGAGGGGCCAAGGAGCTATGGCCCAAGAGCACTCGGCTGGACGAGGACATCTGGAAAAATAGGAAGAAAGAATGCGCGAAGATAGACTAATTAAAACAGATGTTCATGTGAAAAGTGGAATTTGAAGCTGCTGTGTTCTTAGTCCCCCAACTAGAAAATCCCTGAAAACTAGTTGCGGCTACTCGCCCTCGTGGATAATTTGGACCAACCTGATTCAGACATTAGGAATTTCGGTTAAAAATTGGTTGAACAACAATCAATCAGCTACAGCTCAACATTAAAAATGGTCTTGCGCGATCCTCTCCTCTCAAATGTACATTTCTGTATAAATCGTCCTGCCTGGCTCCTTCCTATGCAGCAGGATGCAAACGTCTCCCACACGTCTTTTGTCTCCAGCATATTTGCATTGTCAGTACGCTATCTCTTCTAGAACACGCTACTCTTCTTCTTACTCATTGTCCTTTTCCCCCTTGATCGGCCAGGCAGGACCATTAGTTTCAGTTTAATACAGTCAAGTCACAGTTTATGCTTAACACTCACGGAGATCTGTTTTCACTACTGACCAATGCACGCGCTTTCTCTATACTCTCTCATTCTGTAAATTCGAATGCCCTTGTTACTGTCCGAACTACACACTTCTTTCTCTCGTACAAACCTCGAAAAACCCGCAGTCTCTTAACATTTCCTTGAGGATCTAACGGTTAAAAATGACCCTTAAGACTGTTACACATTAATACAGACCTTTCACAACAATATCCATGAAAGTGGGTGAGTAGGGAGTACGGCAACTGGTCAGTAAACAAGGAAGAACCCACCATTTCCCACGAGGGCGAAAGAAAACACACACACCGACAGGTTACACTAATTTAATACCTCCTTCCTCCCAATTAGAAAAAAAAAAAGAAGGTAAAATGAGTTTGTAAGGTCACTCAAGGCCAAACAGAATTGCATAATTCTGGCAAAGGACCTGGATAAAAATGGTTAGATGGTCCAGAAAACTATCTTAAATAATTTTGTTAGGGACCCACAGCGTGCCACAAAAGTTTACACGATTCTAGCAGAGGTCTCTAAAAAACAAGGTCATATGATCTCAAAATAAATCAGAAAATTCTGTTGGGGTTCCTATGGTATAAAAAGATTGCACGATTCCGGCAGCCCCTATCATAGAAAGTGGTCCTAGATGATCCAAAATGTTAAAACCATCTTTCTGAGGGGCCTTTGTGGGCTAGAAAAGATCGTACAATTGATTCTGATAATGTCAGAACAGGATTATGAGCGTCATTTTTAGGTGGATGATATAGGCGTTGTGCTCCCATTTAATCATCTGAAATGGCTCAGAAGTTAGGGTACTGCATGGTATTTGTGCAATCCTTTTTGCATCCTAGGTGAGACTTGAAACCAATTTTCAGTTCGATTCTTACCGATTTAAAACAGGCCATATCAGAGCAACTGATGCAAACAGAATCAAATTTAATAATAATCGTGAATGTCCAACCAGGACGTCTCCTGGAATTGAAAAATGAAAAATGGTCTAATTTCGATGGACTTTTTTTTCAGTTTTACTTAGCTGATTTATGGACTTCAAGAGAAATTCGTAATTTTTCTAATTTTTACAAGTATTACAGAAAAATATCTCACCGTTGGATTTCCACGGAACTTAGCATCAAACTGTACGACTTTTTAGGAGACTGGGAGACCTTCTTTTCAGATGAGAGCCTTCTGGAGGATTCGAAGAACCGATCGACAAATTATCAGCATACGATTACTACACTTTACTGATTGGTTTTTGCAATTTTGAGACGGTTCTCCAGCGTAAATTTTTTGGTATTCTGCTAAGGATAAATTTAAAATAAATAAATTCAATTACTTCCTAAACCTTATACATGACAACTGTACTTTGGTTACTATGAATATTTCTTTCTAGTAACCATTTGTCGGACCCTCTCATGTTGAATTTATGAACTGAAACTGAGATTTTTTCACGGACGCTGAAATCTGAATAATGGATCCCATTACGTATTGTGCTTGTTGATTTTGTCAATTATAGGCCTTCTTCTCTGACTAGACCAAATAAATGTCGAAAATAGATTCGGAGACCTCTAAAATTTGAGAAATATACGTACATACATACATACTCATGTTAGTGGAATTTTTTACTCTCTATTTTACTACTCCGACCCCCAATTTACAAAATCTACACAGACGAAGAAAATGAAGCAAGCGACCTTGAAGATCCAACACTGGATTTACCTATTTAATTTTTTATAATCGCAGGGTGACCGCTCGAGATTTCAGGGTAAAAAGTGGAAAAATCACCTTATTAAATTCGAAAAATGACCAAAATTTACCAAAACTGGAGACCATTTGCTATTTTTTTGTTCTTTTTCGTGCTTCTCTTTTCACACACTACTCGTCATAATATATTTTCAATCCCCCAACTGACCACCTAAAGTTACGTTGGTAATTTTCGCTGCAATCCGCCGGAAAACTGAATTTGAATTTTATTTACACTGCACAGCGTAAGCATAAAATTAATTAAAAAAATAAAATAAACTTTCTTTATAATCAGCAGAATTTTCAAAATTTGAAGGAGAAACTTCTCCAAGAATGATGAATGACCATCTTAGGGGGAAAATGACCAAACATGACCGATGACTTAGAATAGAAAACATGACCAAGTGGTCACCCTGTATTCGATCTATTCAAAAAAAAATTATCTACGAGTAATATTAGTCCACACAGAAACAGTGGAAACATTTTCAAGAGATGGACAGGTACCACAGTAGACGATTCGAGAACTCCTGGCCTCTGATCTAGATTTAAATACTCGATAGAATCAGAAAAATGTCCAAAATTTCACATGAAGGAAGGTTTTAAGGAAAAAGATTTTGAGCCTCACAATTTAGATCACCAGAAAGCTGTTGGGCGACCTTTACAAGCAGAATTTCAAGTTGAATGTTTTTTTAATTTTTTTTTTTTTTCTTTCTTTTTCTTTCTTCATAATTTTCAACTGGAGTAAATGATTTTTAAGAACAAAAAAGTTGTTTTCAATTCCTCCATAAGCGGAAGTAACAATGCCTCAATTTCGGGGCAATTCTAGAAGATACAGATAGGCGCGTAATACGTAGAAATTCCATTGATAAGATGCTTGCCCTTTGAATATTTCACCGAACCCCTTTTTTCGATCCTACTTGACTGAGCTGACCCAAGAAGGGGTAGGAAGGAAACAGTAAAATGACAGAAGACAATACCTCGAATTCTCCAAAAATATCGGAATGAAAATTTCTGGTGAGGATGAGCTTCTTAATGATTGGCCCAGGGGTGCAGTTCACCTCAATCTGGCTCGGTTTTCTCCTCTTCAACGGATTGAGAATTCGGAATTTAAATTTTCTTGCGCTTACCTGGTAAAAACATCGAATTCGAAATTCGATATATAATCGTCGCAGGTCAGGTCGATAGTCGATTTCAAGGCCATCGCTTCCAAACCTGAGCTAATCGGATGCACTTCATTTAACACTTGGCGGAACAGTTTCCACGGTACCAGCGTGCTGCAAACACAAAAGCGAAACAAGACAAAGATTAATTTCACGTCGTTTACACGACAGACGAACAGTCGGTCGATTTTTATAAGCCCCAGCATAAAACCAACCATTTTACGATAGGTAAACATAAAAAATAAATCCATAAACTGACTAACCGATTTTACGCGGATATCTAGAAATATTAGGTAAGTTATTTCATTTGACGTCGATGGAAATATCAAATCAAAAGCTTTTATGTACGAGACTTTCGGGTATCAACTATATTTTCCTACTTCGCAGAGAACTTTCAAATTGTTCACCCAACGCTGATATTTTTATAGTTGATGTAAAAAAAGACTGCAAATTTGAAATTAAACCAAAAAAATCGGAGTTTACTACATAGAACGAGCGCCGTTGGTTGATTTCTAGCGAATCATCGATTAGTCAGTCCAGTCACGTATCCGCAAACGAGTAGATGGATTTCAAAAGTTGTACTTTCAGAGGCTGAGAAACGAGCTCGCTTCGAGCTTTCTTATTAAAAATGTACGCGGATGGCTATACGGTTCTCAAGTACACAGAACATAGGATTTGCATTCGAGTTTATATATGGAGTAAGATTTCAGTGATTTTTCACTAAGAACCGTTTCTTCTACCGTTTTCTGTGGAGAAAGGGCTGGAAAAAGCAATGCCGTTTTCAATTCGAGGGAGCAAGTGCTCTCGCTTGACTCTTTGTATGCTGCCACTGCAAAGAGCGAAAGCTACGCGATTTGTCAGACTTTACGGACATCAGTTCTCATTCCCAAGACTCTGGTTGACTGCATTTATTTGCAACATATCTGTACCAATACTGAAACCTCAGGCTCGCATAGTGCTCCTAACTGGTAGGAAGCTCACAGCTGAAATTACATAGTGTATCAACCAAATTTGAAAAAAAGAATTGGCTGATTTTCCGGGGACTCCGGGGATCTCGTTATCTGATTTTGGGGTATTTTTTTCAGTTTCCTACATAGTTTATTCTCAATCACATATACCTATAGCGAGTTTTTTTAGGAGGGCGAGAGTTGGTGTAGCGTGTAGCAATCAGTTATGAGCAGGTAGCGGAAATCTATGAAATTGTATGTATGCCAGTTTTGATAAAGAAGCTGTATATGAAGCATACTCTTACGTTTCAGGCCATTCTGAGAAACATGAGCCTTATTTTATTTTGCATATTTTTCCTATGAACGCATATGTTTACATATTTTCGCTAAAACGCATATTTCACAGTTTTAGCGCATATTTCGTGAAATGTCCGATTTTAGAGCATATTTCGAAAATTTGCAATATTTGTCACAAAAAAACACGTTTTTTCACAAATTTTCAACAATTTTTTTTTTTAGCGAGGCACTTAACGCCTATAGGCCATGGCCTCGGTACATCTTAATGTCTTAATATTTAAAATTATTTAAAACGTAATGGGTACAGTGAACTTAAATGAGGTGTGAGAGATTGTTGTGAGTTATGAAGGAGATAAGGTGGGATATGTTATTAAACGCTGCAGAAAATAAAGATTTTCCCCTGGACTTAAACAATCATTCAACTTTTTTTTTTGGCGCTAATTTATCGAAAATTAACATTTACATGCCGAAAGTAAGTAGATCTCGTCACGTTCTGTGAAATGACACCCATATTGTTAGCGCATATATTTCTGTTTTTAGCGCATAAATATTGCATATTTCACCATCCTAAACCGGATGACATTCCGCTCCCTGGTTATGAGGTATGTAATAGTATCAGTGGCGTGACTAGGTTCTAATTTTCCACTTTGGTTTCAAAATTCAACAATTTTTTTTTCTCTCTCTCTCTGAAAGAAGGAACTTTTTGAAGCGGCTCGCCTAGTTGGGAAATCTTTCAGTAGAAAATAACAGCATCTTATGAATTTATTCGAATTCCACGATACCTTTTTATGGGCTGTTTTGAAACTATTTTACAACATTTTCTTGCCCTGCCTTTCAAAAACTTGCCATTTTCTTGTCTTTTTCAACTTTCTTGTTTTTGCACAGAATTTCTTGCTGTTTTCTTGCTTTTCCTGCAGTAAATACCCTGCATGTATACTCAATCTCATACGTATCTTATCGTATCGTAACGAGCGTCGATGCAACATATACTCACAACTAGGTCCGAAATTATCTACGAGTTTGGAAAACACGTGACAGAGTGTACTGGAGGAGTTAGGTACGTAATTCCAAACCATGTTGGTTTATCTACGTCTAAATTGAAAATTTAATTACGGACTTGATCTGATGATAAGGCCCGTTACGTACATTACATCCCATACTGGCATCACTTAGCCCACCTCGAAAATCTGTAGAGACTACTAGCTTTTCTTTTCCGTCGATTGGAACAAAAATTCATCGTAAATCACCAACAGAAATGAGTGACATGATTAAATCCTGAGATTCAAATAAAACCATGATCAAAGATCCTGAACAGATCATTCCATTCAAAATTTCCAGAAAGGCACTAAAAGAACTAGAAGTACTATTCCACACAACCTGAAGCATTGATTTTTAAATTTTTCGTAACCCTTCACTTTACATAACAGTAAATGAGTTCAACTTGAAAAGTTTCAATGCTCTGGTTGGGCATTGCAACACGTGACGAAGTTTCACTCCACATCAGTGGCGCAGTATAAGGAAGAGGGAAGCCACCCACTCCAAAATTAAAAAAAAAAATTCTAGGCATTCAACTGAGACAACTCAAAAAAGAGGAGAGAAAAGACTTGAAAGTTGAAGCGCCCCCCCCCCCAAAAAAAAATTGGTATAACTACGCTACTACTACACATTGTGCGAAAGGAAAATCTAAAATCTGTCCTTTCATACCTCAATGTATGTACTTGCCAATATTATTTCCGAATGAACCGTCTCCTCCCGGTTGCTCTTGATAATCATAGTAAGCCAGGCAGTTAAGCAGCTAGCCAGTCAGTCAACAGACCTTTTCATGGGCGACGTCATGTTGACTCATGGAGGACTTAGCGCAAATGCTCCAGCATTCGTAGCAATTCGCAGCCTGCAGGGTCCAGCTTGTTTTGTTTACATTCATTTTACATGTAGAGCTCAGTAAGCGAATATTCGTTCTTCTTTGCGAGTCCATAAATATGAAAGAAAGCACTTCTTGTTAGAGCGCACTCTGTGCGATTCTTTACTGAACCATGCCTCCACCATCTCGATATATCCTTTTGTCAAATACTAATGGCTACTTGTGCTTTAAGAAGTTTCAACTCTGAAGTTTCTACGATCGAAAATTCCACCGCCATTCGATGAATGTTTGTGGTCGATTACGATACTCCAGTTTTCTCAATATTGAACGCTGATTTAAATCAACACTAAATGCTTTTAGATCATAAAAATAAGCGTCCGGAAACATCAAGAAGTGCTCTCTTTCATATCAATGGACTCGCAAAAAAGAACGAATGTTCGCTTATAGAGTTTTACATGTAAAATGAATGTAAATAAAACAAGCTGAACCCTGATGGCTGCGACTGGCTGGAGCAGCTGCGCAACAGTCCTCCTCATGACGTCACCGTGAAAAGGTCTACTGTAAAAGACCGGCAGTCAACGGAGGAGCTGAGCTGCCAAGTCCTCAACTAGGGTTCAAATAAAAATTCTGGCTAATCCATGAGCATTCGGGAGAGAATGTCTCACATCCAGGGATGAACAAGATAGTTTGGTACAGAAGACCGAACAGATCAAAAGATCGTGATTTTAAGATCGTTTAGATCAGCGATTCTCAACCTTTTTTTAGGCTACCGTCCCCTCAAAGGAGTAGAACATTTTCCAACGCCCCCTATCATGGGAAGAATGAAGATCAGAAAAAGTCTCTCAAGGACCAAAATTAGTAAAGGAAAAATACATTTGAAAGAAAGATGAAAACATATACCAGAACTCTATTGCATCAAATCAAAAGGACAAGTGCATGAGAGATAAGAGACCTAAGTTCTTCGAAGTCACACTTGTATAACATGCTCACCACCCCCCAACCGCCCGTTACTCATCGCCCTCCTACCGTCAAAAAAAAGCCAGCCACCCCTCGGTATCTCTAGAACGTCCCTTATCACCCTGGTTGAGAACCACTGGTTTAGATCATCGCATCTGACGACCTGCAGATGTGGAATCTTTCCGATTCCCAGATGATCTGAACACTGCCATCTAATACTGAAATAATCACACAAAATTTTGATTCAACACTTTTTCGACATGATTTTTTGAACTTTAATTTGCTTTTTTTTTTTACCGACTTTTCGAAGAAAAGGGAGGTATTACACTCGTCACAGTTGTGAAGTTGGGGGCGGGGGCAATGTTTTTTTTGCGTTTCAGAGTGTTTAGAACACGACTGTAATAGTGGCTGAATTTCAGGTTTCCTTATATATATATATATATATATATATATATATATATATATATATATATATATATATATATATATATATATATATATATATATATATATATATATATATATATATATATATATATATATATATATATATATATATATATATATATATATATATATATAATATATATATATATATATATATGCAGGGAATCCTTTTCACCTCCATACATAACGCAGACGCCCTCGCCTCCGCCAGAAAAAATGGGTTTAGAAGTGTATACTTTGTAATTTTAGAATCAGAGCATTGATGTCATAAGAGGCAACCTGAGAGGGGTAAGGATTTCTCAAAATTTATCACCGAGTGTATACATTATGTATATAGTCCCTTTCACCTCCGAACATAGTTTATACTTTTCGCCTCCTTTTGTATTTCTTTTTTACATAATTGGCCATTTTGGCCTCCAGCAACGTTGCCAATACTTTTGCAGCACATGTTTACGTCTCATCCTCCAGTGTGCGATAAGCAGGCTTGTTCGGACTCTTCGCGTACTTTTGCATTCCTGGGGCCTATTGTTTGAAATCAATATCTTTTCATTCAGGTATACTGCAATCGCATGTTGGTCACTGAGTTGCAGCAGACACACATAATCATCATATTTCTCTCGTCACCGCATGAAATTCTTATAAATTCTACAAAGAAACATCGCCTTCTTGTCTGAAAGCAGGATGGAGGCAATGAAATTCGTCAGTGTATTTCTTTTCAGCACGTCTGTAGTTATTATATTTCAGGTTTCAGTTCAGACACCTGTTGTTTATTTTGTTCCAATTTTTTCTGTATACATGATGGTATGTACATTTTTTTCAAAGAGGATCTTTTTTCACCTCATTTTTGTATATAAAGCGACTTTTTCGCTTCATATATGGAGGCGAAAACAAAATGCTAAAAGTGAAAATCTGCAACTTCGTATTAGAATTTTCTGTGGAGTAGTTTCTTCTAACAATCTTGAACATGATCCCATGTTCTCGCGGGTATACGATGATATCTTTGCAGGGCGGCTTTTTCGCCTCTTTTTCATATATAAAGCGACGTTTTCACCTCATATACGGAGGCGAAAACGAAACTCTAAAGGTATATCTTTTCAGGGCGGCTTTTTCGCCTCTGTAAGTTTCTTATTATGTTATTCTTGAACCTCTTCCTCAGACTAAAAAAATTCATGTCCATTCCGAACTGTGTTATTTACAATATCTTAGAGTATAGGGAAATGGTAAACCTGTGACCTTCTCGATCTTGATCATCATGTTCTCGCTGGTATATAATAATATCTTTGCAGGGCGGCTTTTTCGCCCCTTTTTCATACATAAAGCGACGTTTTCACCTCATATACGGAGGCGAAAACGAAACTCTGAAGGTATATCTTTTCAGGGCGGCTTTTTCGCCTCTGTAAGTTTCTTATTATGTTATTCTTGAACCTCTTCCTCAGACTAAAAAAATTCATGTCCATTCCGAACTGTGTTATTTACAATGTCTTAGAGTATAGAGAAATGGTAAACCTGTGACCTTCTCGATCTTGATCATCATGTTCTCGCGGGTATATAATAATATCTTTGCAGGGCGGCTTTTTCGCCTCTTTTTCATATATAAAGCGACGTTTTCACCTCATATACGGAGGCGAAAACGAAACTCTGAAGGTATATCTTTTCAGGGCGGCTTTTTCGCCTCTGTAAGTTTCTTATTATGTTATTCTTGAACCTCTTCCTCAGACTAAAAAAATTCATGTCCATTCCGAACTGTGTTATTTACAATGTCTTAGAGTATAGGGAAATGGTAAACCTGTGACCTTCTCGATCTTGATCATCATGTTCTCGCGGGTATATAATAATATCTTTGCAGGGCAGCTTTTTCGCCTCTTTTTCATATATAAAGCGACGTTTTCACCTCATATACGGAGGCGAAAACGAAACTCTGAAGGTATATCTTTTCAGGGCGGCTTTTTCGCCTCTGTAAGTTTCTTATTATGTTATTCTTGAACCTCTTCCTCAGACTAAAAAAATTCATGTCCATTCCGAACTGTGTTATTTACAATGTCTTAGAGTATAGGGAAATGGTAAACCTGTGACCTTCTCGATCTTGATCATCATGTTCTCGCGGGTATATAATAATATCTTTGCAGGGCGGCTTTTTCGCCCCTTTTTCATACATAAAGCGACGTTTTCACCTCATATACGGAGGCGAAAACGAAACTCTGAAGGTATATCTTTTCAGGGCGGCTTTTTCGCCTCTGTAAGTTTCTTATTATGTTATTCTTGAACCTCTTCCTCAGACTAAAAAAATTCATGTCCATTCCGAACTGTGTTATTTACAATGTCTTAGAGTATAGGGAAATGGTAAACCTGTGACCTTCTCGATCTTGATCATCATGTTCTCGTGGGTATATAATAATATCTTTGCAGGGCGGCTTTTTCGCCTCTTTTTCATATATAAAGCGACGTTTTCACCTCATATACGGAGGCGAAAACGAAACTCTGAAGGTATATCTTTTCAGGGCGGCTTTTTCGCCTCTGTAAGTTTCTTATTATGTTATTCTTGAACCTCTTCCTCATACTAAAAAAATTCATGTCCATTCCGAACTGTGTTATTTACAATGTCTTAGAGTATAGGGAAATGGTAAACCTGTGACCTTCTCGATCTTGATCATCATGTTCTCGCGGGTATATAATAATATCTTTGCAGGGCGGCTTTTTCGCCCCTTTTTCATACATAAAGCGACGTTTTCACCTCATATACGGAGGCGAAAACGAAACTCTGAAGGTATATCTTTTCAGGGCGGCTTTTTCGCCTCTGTAAGTTTCTTATTATGTTATTCTTGAACCTCTTCCTCAGACTAAAAAAATTCATGTCCATTCCGAACTGTGTTATTTACAATGTCTTAGAGTATAGGGAAATGGTAAACCTGTGACCTTCTCGATCTTGATCATCATGTTCTCGCGGGTATATAATAATATCTTTGCAGGGCGGCTTTTTCGCCCCTTTTTCATACATAAAGCGACGTTTTCACCTCATATACGGAGGCGAAAACGAAACTCTGAAGGTATATCTTTTCAGGGCGGCTTTTTCGCCTCTGTAAGTTTCTTATTATGTTATTCTTGAACCTCTTCCTCAGACTAAAAAAATTCATGTCCATTCCGAACTGTGTTATTTACAATGTCTTAGAGTATAGGGAAATGGTAAACCTGTGACCTTCTCGATCTTGATCATCATGTTCTCGCGGGTATATAATAATATCTTTGCAGGGCGGCTTTTTCGCCCCTTTTTCATACATAAAGCGACGTTTTCACCTCATATACGGAGGCGAAAACGAAATTCTAAAGGTATATCTTTGCCGGACGGCCTTCTCTCCTCTGTTTCATATACAGGGTTAGTTGGTTTTCCCTCCGCCATAGGAAAACTCCGTCAGGCTGAACGAAGTATGACTCAATGTGTTATCTTCCAAAATGTACAGTACGCTTTGTTATCGGGTGTAGGCAAGCTGCATACTATTCGTGAATAGCGACAAAACCGATAACAGATCTTCAGCGTAATGGAGTTTTCCTATTGCGGAAGGAAAACTGACTAATCCTGTGTACAGCGACGTTTTTACCTCATAGACGGAGGTGAAAACGTAAGACACTGTATCTCAATAATTTAAGCTTCTACAGGCCAGCAGGTAACCCCCCTGGGCAAATTTTTGACTGGAGGCGAAAAAACCTACATACATCATCTATCAATTCGTGGTAAACTTTTCGGTGCAGTAATTTCTACTTACAATCTTTAACATGCGGGGTATATGATATACAATATTATATACATTTTTTTTAATTTTTTTTTTAAAGAAGGTCTTTTTCGCCTCATTTTTGTACATAAAGCAACGTTTTCACCTCATATACGGAGGCGAAAACGAAATTTTAAAGGTATATTTTTGCAGGGCGGCTTTTTCGCCTCTTTTTCATATACAAGTACACAGCGACGTTTAATATGTGAAGGGAACATTTCACCTCCAGGCATACAAGCAAGTAGGAAACCTCCGAGTTTAATATTAATTCAATCACTAATGCGTTGTTGCCGCGAATCGGAGGCGAAAATGCTCAGTTATGTTTGGAGGTGAAAAAGTCTCATTATATGATTTACAAGTGACACTAGCGCTGTCTGGTGAGAGGTACCATGCACTAAAATGTATATGTCTGATGTATGTGGGTTTTTTCGCCTCCAGCCAAAAATTTGCCCAGGGGATTGCCTAGCCGGTAGAAGCCTAAATTATTGAGATACAGTGCCTTACGTTTTCACCTCCGATTTTTCGTTTTCGCCTCCGTATATGAGGTGAAAACGTCGCTTTATAAATGAAAAAGAGGCGAAAAAGCCGTCCTGCATATGTATATATATATATATATATATATATATATATATATATATATATATATATACACCTTAATTTTGTGGGAAGAAAATCTCAGAAACTATTGAATCAATTGATTCCAAATTTTGGTATATTATGGAGAAGTACTCGAAGTTGTTAAAATAAGCTTTTGAAGGCAATCGGTCGAGCCGTTCGTGAGTTTTCCTTGAGGACAAAATTTGTGGCAAAAAAATCTCAGGAACTATCGAATCATTTGATTCCAAATTTTGGTACATTATAGAGAAGTACTCGAAGTTGTATTGGTGAAAGTTTGATGACAATCGGTTGAGTCGTTCACGAGTTTCCTCAATTTAAGTTCAGCATAAGAAGCGCAAGGCGACTTATGTACTCGATGTTGTTTGGGATTTAATTTATACGAAATCAAATTTTGATAGCCGCGTAGTTTTGTTGTATTATACAAATGTTTCGGTCTTACACGTTTCCGCCTTGAATGTATCGATTTCAAATTTATACGAACTCTGTTTGTTTCTAATAGAGCACGAACTGTAAAAAAATAATAATACACAAAAACAATGTGAGCAGAAACACTTTAATAAATTTTTTACTCAGCGCTCAAATTACAACATGTTTTGTTACAACTAGCCTTCTCTAGCGATTGCTCAAGAATGCCACTGCACACCGCAACGACAAGACCCTCGGTCGAAAAAAAGGACCGAGAACCACCGAACAACAAAAAAAACCATTCCATTCATCACGAACGGGCGAAAGCGAATACCAATAAAAAAAAAAAATGCATCCTACGTTTTTGGGAAAATCCCAACGAACCTGAACATCCTCCCCCCATTTGAAATGATCCAAACTTGGTAATTATCATTTCAAATGAGAATAGAGGAGAATCCGTCCATAAAAATAGAACCTGTAACTTATGCAATCACAAATTATTTCTTCTATTCGTGGCAGGACTTTACATTTTTTACATTTTTATTCACCCTCGGAACTAAAAATGCTATTCTGCACAACTCAAACCAGTTAAATCTATCAGCACTAATAGATCAGACTAATGCCTACCTGCCAAATAATGTAAATTAAATTAACTCCGAATCACAGAAATAAAATATCCCGTTCGAGAGATATCATATAATAAATAAGACAAGATCTTCAGAATAAATTGACTGGAGCAATATAAATTCAACATTCTGAGAGTGCTCTCAGAATAAAAATAAAAATTACTGGTACCAGCTTCCTTTTATATGTTTGAGTGTGCAAACAAGTTGTTGTGCATCATTTAGAAACAGCATTATCTGAAAACAGACAAACAGCCAGAATGGCAAAAATTTTTTAATTATTTTCATCAGACAAAACAGAAGGCAAAAATATCAATTTTGTCAATGGTTTCCGAAATTCATTCATTTTTATAGACTGCTGCTTTGACGTATTATCTAAATTACCAACTCTCATCCGGACTGTAACTACTCTGACAAGTCCATCAGGTCCTGGATGAGTTTCAGTAATCAGACCTAAGGGCCACCGAGTAGAGGGCATATTGTCTTCTTTAACAATTACGATGTCGTTAATCGAAACTTCATTTTTTTTTATTCTCCATTTGGTTCTCTGTTGGAGGGTATTTAAATATTCTGCACTCCATCGCTTCCAAAAATTTTGCGTTCGCTGCGTGACTAATTCCCAATATTTTAACCGATTTGCTGGAACTTGAGTGAGATCAGGGTTTGGCAGACTTGTGATCGGGCCTCCTATTAAAAAATGACCAGGGGTTAAAGCTCTGGCTTCTCCAGGGTCACTAGATTCTGAGATGAGAGGTCGCGAATTCACACAAGCTTCAATCTGAATCAAAAAAGTTTCATATTGTTCATAAGTGAACAAGGTGTCGCCCAGAGTTGTTTTCAGATGTTTTTTAATAGATTTTACTCCCGCTTCCCACAGACCTCCAAATGAAGGCGAGTGAGGCGGAATAAAATTCCAATTACAACCTTGTTCACTTAAAAACCCATGAATTACAGAAGATTTTTCATCCAAAATTTTAGATAATTCAATCAATTTATTTTTAGCACCGACAAAATTAGTACCGTTGTCGGACCAAATCTCGTTCGGAATTCCTCGTCTGCCAATAAAACGACTCAATGCAGCAAGGAAAGCCTCAGAAGTTAGAGCAGACACAAGCTCCAAATGTATAGCCTTGGTGCTAAAACACACAAATACTGCAATATAAGCTTGAATAACAGTTTTTGCTCTTGTCACCCCTGAATCTCAATAAATTTATTGGTCCAGCATAATCGACTCCGGTTGTCTGAAACGCCCTTCCTGGTACCACTCGGGTTTTTGGTAAGGCAGCCATCAGTTGGAATTTTGTATCAGCCTTTTGTTTAATACAAGGCAAGCAGTTCAAAATGATATTTTGAATCACATTACCTTGCTTCAAAATCCAAAATCGGCGCCTTAAAATTGATTTCATTAGTTGTGGTCCAGCATGAAAATGACGTTCATGTTCAAATTTTGTTAATAACTTGGTAAAAGCATGATTTGTAGGCAAAATTATTGGGAAACGTTGATCATAAGTTAAATCAGAATATTTCAATCTACCTCCTACTCGTATAATATTAGCAGCGTCTAAAAATGGAGACAACGAAATTAATTTGCTATTGTTGGAAACACATTCATTTTGCTCGAGTTTTTTCAATTCTTCTTTAAAGTATTCGGATTGAATAACTTTAATCAACACAAATAAGGCTTGGTTTAATTCTAACACGAGTAAAGGTCCACTAAGATGTGGTCCAAACCAGTGAGAATTCCAAATAAATCTCAGAACCCAGGCAGTAATCCTAATTAATTTCATATATGACGAAAATCTGTCAAACCATGTACTCTTTTTGATAACAGAACAAGCTAATATATTTCTACATTGTCTCACTTCTATTGGTTGAATTTTTGACGGCTTGAAGCTCTTTTCGTCATCAAATTTTGTATTTGTCTGCAACCATCCTGGACCATTCCACCAGATTTTACACTCCTTCAATTTAGATGGTTGTAAACCTCTAGATAAAATGTCCGCAGGATTTTCTTTTGATGCTACATAATCCCATACGCTAGTAGCGGTCCTATCTTGAATTTTTTTCACTCTATTGGCAACAAATGGCTGCCAACGAGCATAATGCGAATAAATCCAGTAAAGCACAATTTCGCTATCGGTCCATAACCGATAACTATCAAAATTTATCAACTCTCCAAAGGCTGTTTTAACAGAATCGAATAATTCTGCTAACAACTTTGCTGCGCACAATTCTAATCTTGGAATTGAGGATTTTTTCAGAGGGGATACTCTAGTTCTTGAACACAATAATTTAATTGTAACACCAGCATCATCAAATGATCTGATATAAATCACAGCTCCATAAGCCTTTTCAGATGCATCCGAAAAACCATGGAGTTCGATTCTGGATGATGATGAGGAGCCAAAAATATGTCTAGGAATGGTAATTTCCGTCAAATAAGATAATTTATTCGAGAACTCGAGCCAGGTCTGTTTAACTTCCTCAGAAATTTCTTCATCCCAATTTAAAGCTTTATTGGATTTATCAATTTTCAACCATAAAGATTGAATTATTAACTTCGCCACCACTAGAACTGGGCCAAGAAAACCAAGTGGATCGAAAATAGACGCAACAATTGACAAAATTTTCCTTTTGGTGAAAATCTCATTATTGTCCAAATGAACCCAAATTTTGTACACGTCTTCATTTGGATACCAAATTATTCCTAAAGTTTTCACCACAAATTCGTCGCCAATATATAATGGAAAAGTTTGTTCCATTTTTTCAGCAGGAATTCCAGATAATAATTCTGTATTGTTTGAGCACCATTTGCTCAATAAAAATCCTGCACTAGCTAAAATGTGAATAATTTGATCTCGAATTTCTAAACCAGATTGAATTGAATTTGATCCAGTAATTACATCATCAATATAGAAATCTCTCAACAAAACGGGTTTAGCAACAGGATATCTATCACCTTCCTCATCAGCTAGTTTTTTCAAACATCTAGTAGCTAAATATGGTGCACATGCCAATCCAAAGGGAACAGTTGTATGCTCATAAATTTTTAAAGGTTCATATGCGTCATTTCTCCAAAAAATACGCAGTAAAGATCTTTCTTTTTCGTCTATTTGGATTTGTCTGTACATCTGAATAATATCAGCCGAAAACACATACATATAAATTCTAGATCGGATTAAAATACTGATAAGATCAGATTGTACAGTCGGACCTACCATTAAACATTGATTTAACGACAATCCCGAATATGAAGGCATAGATGCATCAAAAACAGAACGAATTTTTGTAGATGTTGAAGATTTTTTAATTATCGGATGATGAGGAAGGTAATATACAACCTCAGCTATCTCTTTACTTTCATCAACTTCACGTAGATGACCTTGATTAATGTAATCCTGAATATTATGTACGTAACTGTTTTTCAATTCAGGGTCTTTTTGAAATCTTCTTTCTAAAGCATAGAAGCGTTTTAGGGCTAGAGACTTGGACATTCCTAATTTTTCTTTGGGTAATTTGAAAGGAAGGCATACACTAAAAACTCCATTACTGAGTCTTTTCGTAGTTTCTAGGTATATGCGTTCACATTCAATTTCCTAAAAGGACCAGTTTTTCTTATCAATTACCTCATCCACTAACCACAAACGTTCTATAACTTTAGAAAGCTGAACAGATTCTTCAAAATTATTGATGATCGAGTAAGACAAATTATTTTTTAATTCACAATCGAATTCCAAATTTATATCGCCTGCTACCAGCCACCCTAAATGACTAGAATACATGCGAGGAACAGTATCATCAATCTTATGAATATGAGGTTTTAATAATTTCCAGAAAATACCTCCCCCAAACAATAAATCCACACCACACGGAATATTAAATTGTGGATCTGCTAAGGTGAGGTATTTTGGAAATTCCCAGTTATTAATAGAAAAAAAACTATTCGGTACCTCATCAACAATTTTATCTACTATTAAACACTGCAAAGTGAAAGAAAAATTAGAAATTCGAGATTTAAATTTCACATTCACTGCCTTATCAATAAATATAAACGAATTCCCAATACCATTAATCTGGTAGGAAACAGATATAATTTTTAGATTTAATTTTGCGGCTAATTTCCTAGTTATAAAATGAAATTGACTGCCGGGATCGATCAAAGCTCGAGCAAAAGGATGTGGATTTGCACTTATAATTTCGACAATGGCTGTGGCCAATAAAGTATAAACACTTTCGCTAGCTGAAATGCCAACCCAGCCAACAATAATCCTATTAAATTCGTCTGAACGGAAATTTTTACTAGAATCTACTTCAATACGAGATTCCAGGGATTCAGAAATCTTATCTGAGTCACAAATAAAATTGGATTGCATAAGATACTCACCAGATGACGCCGATGTTTGAGCCGCACTTTGCGACGCAGACTTCATATTTAACAACCTTTCAACATGGATCAGAGAATTATGAAAACGTTGACAAGTCGAACAAGTGATCTTGCACGAACCAAAGCATTTGCCCTTCAGACAGCGTCTGCAAAGACGCTTCTTATTGACAAATGTCAGTCGATTTTCTGGAGACAGCTTGGCAAACTCCTCGCAGCGCAGGATACCATGACCTACTTTGGAACAATAGTAACATCTGGACTGCTTATTCTTCCCATCTGTCGCAGCCAACACATTGCCCTTTGATGTAGTAGCAGCACTGGATTTTGACGTAAAAGGACCAGCCTTTTCTGCTTCACCAACAGCTCGCTCGTAAGCGTTGCATCGACCATCCATATATTCAATGAATTCATCGAATGTCGCGAACTTCTTCCGGCGTTCCATTTCACGCTCCCAATCAAGCCTGGCTCCCTTGTCAGCACGTTGGAGAAAGGCGTGAATACCAAACTGACTCAAAACGTCAATCTCAGATCGCTCTTGAAAAGTAACTTGCAGCGCAGTCATGTGAGCTCTGAATTGAGTGACTAGAGTACGAAGACTAACTTTTTTCACTGGCGTAGCACTGATCATAGCATCGAGATGTCGCGAAATACGTTTCAACGGATCATCATAATGCGTTTCGATTATTTTCCACGCGTTTTCATAAAACTTTCCTTCGAGAGGAATTGCATCAATTAACGTTAACGGAACACCTTTCAGTTTACTTTTCAGAAAACGAAATTTTTCAATATCCAATAGTTTTTTATTTTCGTGGATATAGGTAATGAAAGTTCCTTTAAACAAATTCCACTCTTCTTTTTCACCCGCGAAAGGAAGGATTTCGACTTTGGGCAATTTTAACACAGTTTCACCAGTAACTTCTTTAAAAGTATCACATTTAGAAGGGTTTTCGTTTTTAGGAAGAGCCTTAGTAACTTTATTTTTTGTAGCCTTAAACAACACTGAAAATTTACGACGATTGTCTTCATGGACCTTCGTGTCCATAAATTCACCTTGCGAGCAAAATTCCAAAATTTTTACAAACGCGTCACTATACCTTTGATTGATGTTGTCAAGATCCGCCAATTCCATCTGCAATGCATCAACATCCTCCTTAACCACTGCATCTTCAATTAACTCCGCTGACAGCTGGAGATCCGCATTCGCTAAACGACACTGCGCAATGAATGATGAGATAGGAGACTTGTCATCAGACGCAGAATTACCAGATTCATCAACAGAAACACCACCACTGGCACCAGTTTCACCATCACCGGTTTCGGACATTTTTGTATCACCACAAAAAAACGAATTATAATTATGGTTTCGAAAAATTAATTCAAAAAAATTAAACCGAAAATTAGATCCGGCCCGGAGGACCAATGTTTGTTTCTAATAGAGCACGAACTGTAAAAAAATAATAATACACAAAAACAATGTGAGCAGAAACACTTTAATAAATTTTTTACTCAGCGCTCAAATTACAACATGTTTTGTTACAACTAGCCTTCTCTAGCGATTGCTCAAGAATGCCACTGCACACCGCAACGACAAGACCCTCGGTCGAAAAAAAGGACCGAGAACCACCGAACAACAAAAAAAACCATTCCATTCATCACGAACGGGCGAAAGCGAATACCAATAAAAAAAAAAAATGCATCCTACGTTTTTGGGAAAATCCCAACGAACCTGAACAAACTCTAATTTTGATAGCCGGGTAGTTTTATATTTTTATAATACTATTCCCTGTCGAGAGTTGCGTTTTTTAAAACGTGAATGGCCTTAAACATTTCAGCCGAATACCACTAGTCCTTGTCGACATTTGCGTTTTTTAAAACGTTAACGACTTAAAACGTGTCGACAGTGTCTTGATTTCGCGAGGAACGAGCGAAGCGAGTTCCGAGTACTTTTCGCTACTACTGCGAGGAACGAGCGAAGCGAGTTCCGAGTGCTTTTCGGCCGAAGGCCGAAAAGTCGGTACTGCTTTCGCGAAGCGAAAGCAGTTTTTTTTTTTTTTTAAAGCAAATTTTGATCTTTAATCTCAGAACTCGTTGCCAGTGCTATCTACGCTTGCTAGCATCTCATTTGGAGTTCTCCGTGTGCGCGCACTGCGATCGAGGGGCGGAGGACACACCTTGGCACACCCTGTTCGAGTGTGAGGCCTGGGAGCAGGAGAGGCGCGGGCGGCCAAAACATATAGCTCGCGAATTACGCCATGTCGTTTCGAGGAACGGGGGTGGGGGGGGGGTCTAATACTTCGACATTTGAAAGGTTCCGAAAGGCTTAATTTAT
Organism: Acanthococcus lagerstroemiae; assembly: GCA_031841125.1. Lineage (NCBI taxonomy): Eukaryota > Metazoa > Arthropoda > Insecta > Hemiptera > Eriococcidae > Acanthococcus > Acanthococcus lagerstroemiae. The sequence goes on along the minus strand of CM063108.1, from coordinate 31,081,534 downwards.
TATTTGTTTATAAATGATGTAATTTTTTGTCAGTCAGGTATTCGTACAAATGATATTATAAGCGGAAACAATAGAAAAAATCTTCCTATACAACTTCATTGTTTTTCGGAGGAAAGAAGAAAATTTATACCAGGCGGCACCTACCTACTTCTCTATCGACGCCTGAAGCAGAACAACTCAATTGATTTAGCGAAGCGAACCATCTGACACCTGTTGACCTGCCATCTGCTGGCACGGTTATTACCAAATAAAATGACAAGGGCGAATAAAGTCAACTCTGACAGATTTACCTACACAAGATGGCAAGGTGACGAACTTCGTTCGGTTTCATTAACGTCAAACAGGTAAATATTATTTTCCATCATCTTTGGCCAGCAGGTTCTCCAATTTTTCACAATTTTTTCTATAATCTTTCGCCTCGATAATGGATACGCTCAGTCGGTTATACGCATTATACAGAACTCGCGTGTAACCAGACGCGATACACTGAACAAGGTATTTTATATTTGATGGATTATAGGTGTGAGTACGTACAGAAAACGCCTTCGAACCATTCGGCAATTAAAGTAACATCAGTAGATCTTTTTCGAAGTACACCAAGGCTGTGGTTATTTTCCCCTCCTTCTCTGGGTGACCGAACGTCAGGCATAGTCCATACACATAGTAGTAAGTGGTTCTATGCCAACGAACAGAGCAATTCATTTTCCACTGAGGAGAAACAAGTGCAGCGTAATGTAGTGTAGCACTAGGCGAACACAATAAATTAACGTAGAATCTTGTGGCTGCATCAGGCGTGCGTAGTTTTAAAATACTAAAAAAACAATAATAATAAATATTCCCACGAAGTTATAGGTAATCTTCTACACGCGTAACACCAATAAGAAATTCCTCCGGCGGACAGAAGAGATGTGGAAGCCCATTAGACTTATTGCTGAAGAAAAATGTAAATCGTAAAACTTTCCTTTTCGAGACACATTTTCTCACCTCTTTGGCACATACCACTTTTGCATGCGTGAATCGAGGTTGGAAATCAAATTCGCGATATCGCGACAAGTCCACAACTGATCGGGGTGTACAGAGTGTTCTGAGAATTAACGAGGTCACCAACAGTAGAGTAGTTTCACGGTAACAATACGAGAAGTTCTCTAAACTAGCTGTTTCCAAAAATGATCTTCAGGAAATATCAGCGCCATTTAATGCAGAAGTCCGATCTCGACTAAATCATAATGTAGCTTACGGTGCTTCAATAAAATATTCTTTCGAAATGTTTAGCCACCGCCAGCTAAATTTGTTCTAGTCTGAGTTAAACGCCCACCAACCAAAACTTCTGAAGTCGAAAAGTTTTGAGGGGTCGTGCAACGGAGGTAAAGTTCAAAAGTTTTACCTAACAACTGGTTCAAGTCAATAAACTTGTTCCCACAGACTTAATAGCACCGTACCTAGTACCTACTCACAAAAAATTTGCTTAAGTAAAAAATTTGGTCAACGCACTCTGTTTCATTTTGGTAAAAAAGTAAACTTTACACATAACAGCAGGATAAAGAAATGTCAAAGAAGCCGCCCGCTCAGCTTTGAATACATTAATTTTAATTTCAAGATTTTTTGGTCGTGATTCCCCTCCAAACGTTCCACACGGAGAGGAGGGACGGAATATCGAAACCGGAGTTTTCGGATTCTCTGAATTCATTTCAGAGGTTATACCAGTGGTAACCGCCACCCATACCAGGGTGTCTATACCAGAATTCAGTTTTGGAATTCCGGGACTTTCCGTTCATGTTCACTAAAGTTAACTTTTGAAAAATTATTGTTTCAAATTCTTATAAATTCACGTCGGTTAGCAACATCTCTAGTCGTTATCGAGTTGGACTATGCACAAAGCAGTCTCCATGTATCGGGGAAACAATGCTAGCTTGGGGAGGAGGGGGGATGTCCAATATTTGTAAAAGAAAAAATTTCGGGGCCTTAGGCAATAGTTAGTGAATTCCGGGTCTTTCGCAGGGTTCCAGAACCTACTTTCAGCCTCCGGGACTTTTCCGGGTTTTCCGAAACTTCCAGAACCGTTAGATACCCTGCATACCAGTCCATAGGAGCTCAGCCCTGAAATATTCAAATATAACCAACACTAGCTCCAAAAGCTTCACGGACATCTCAAATAGGGTTTCCCTGGAGTTCATTTTTGAGGCTACTTCAACAGTAACCCCACCCGTAATGATCAACAGAGGGAAGAGATATGAATATCTGAAATTGCCTGTGCTATTGTCAGGCATATGAAAACAGCATTATATTGAGGAGTTATCTGTCAAAAGGGCCCCTGTCAAGCAAGGACTCTTTTTGCAGATATGCTAATTTTTGAAATCTCCGTGTCCTACTTCATTTGGAAACCACGCTCTATGTAACAATATAATGTGGCCGTTTCTATAAAAAGGGTAACTTTGTCCATTGATTGAAGTCTCAGAAAACGCGGAAAAAGAAAAGCAAAATTGTTTGGTCGATAAAATCAATTTTCAGATTTTGATTGATTTCTATAGAAAAAACATTGCAAATACAAAGAGACAAAATTTACGCGCATGAGAGAGAAGACGGAGGGAGTGAAAGAGAATGAGAAAAGAATGCGAATGTCAGCGTTCGCTTCTTCGTGGGTTTTCGGAGCTCACAAATAAGTCCAATGTTCTGAATTGTTACCACGCAGAAGAGCGAAAAATTACCTTTCCAACAAGCCCCCGTTGAAACTGGTAACGTGATTCCGCGGCGAGTTAGGGCCGCTTGACGGAGTGGGAGAAAAAGGTGTGTCCAACTTTAAACGTGTTTTCCCCAAAAACGTGTTTTCGCGCATTCTTGTTACACTGATCTTTGACCGCTTGTATCTCCGGAACAAAAAACGCTACAAATCTTGCCGATAGCTCTTTGGAATGGGCATTCATTCCTCTATTACGTACTGTCTGTAACTCAAAATTCTTCGGATCGACAAAGTTACCCCTTTTTATAGAAACTGCCACATTATGTTATTCAGCAAAATTGGCGCCAATAAATGACTACAAACGCATTGGTAGGAACGCGTCATATACATATAGTCAATGAAACCAAGCATACATTACATTATATCATAGGGTGAAAAGCGAGTGACTCCATCCAGGATAATACACCTAAGAAATTAGCAAATTACACATTTTGGTTGCATTCCGTGTGTCGACGCAGGCAGGTGGTGATGGCGGGTGAGCCCCCTCGATGGGGGATCATTAAAATATAAATATTTTAAAAATTAATATTAATATTTGATGATCAATATTTTACTCTGCTTGTAATAAATTATTCCAAAAGCTGATCCCTGCAATGTATTTTTCTACATCTTAAATTCCATCCCAACCCCTCTTATAATTACTAGTAAAAATGAGATGAGACAATTCAGATTTTCTTTAGAAATCATTGAATTTTTTCCCCCACAATTTGTTCGGGCGCAACTTAGGTCGTGAGTCCTAAAGGGGTGTCGGCCTTTGTCTCGACCATCATGAAGGAGTCGATGCAGACATGGTGATCGAGGCAAAGGGCCGACGGGCAAGGCTCGGCCCACCCCGGACACAACAACTCTGTGAGCCCCGTGTGCACACATTGAGATCGAGTGGCGGAAAATAATCCCTGACTCACCCTGTTCGAGTGTGAGGCCTGGAAGCAACGCAGGCACGGGACGGCAACAGCGATCGATTCCGGTGGCAACACGAGCGATAGCGACGGCGTGATCGGCCGTCTCGTATCGGACACCTCGGTTCCGGAAATGCTGACGAGTGGAAGCGGATGCCGGATGGAATCGGGTATTGGCCACTGTTTCAACCATCATGAAGAAGAAGATGTAGACAAAGTGATCGAGGCAGAGAGCCGATGGATAAAACTCGCTCTACCATTCTAGAGCAGCTGCGGATCTCCCGGCAGGGCTCACCCTGCCGTCACCACCTTCCTGCGTCGCCACATGTACCAAGACGGGGAGGTTAGGGGTGAGGGAAAGAAGCGCGTCCTGTGGCGCACCTAAATTCCAGGTTAATGCTGGATGAGTGTCGCCTCGGTCAGTAGGGTGTCCCATAGTAGCCCTGGCAGGAAAGCGCGAATCCGAAGCGAGAGGCGAAATGGGGACTCGGGTCAGCCCTGATGCGTCCCTCTGGTCACTGATGTGATACTCGAAAGAGTAGTTTCCACGGCCACAGGTGCGGTGTCTGGGGAGCCACTTTTGGCATGCGTGTATCGCCATACGCTCCACCAAGGGAGCCGCAAGAAGAGGAACGGCAGAACAAAACATGAAACACTGTTAAGATTTGAAAAAAATCATTTTCTATACGTCAATGATGGGTACATCTATCTCTCATACGCCTCCCCTTCCCTCACCCGAAACTACTGTTAAACTTTTCTCAAGATTACCTTATGGTCTTTCTCTAACTCGACGAAGCCGGATTTTATTGAGAGTGTATTGAGAACGAGTACTCATTGATAAATGCTTACCAGTCTTGAGAAATCTTCTACGAATACATACGATAAGAAGAAATCAATGTTCAATTTTAGAAATGCTTAATACTCGTATGATGAATGCTCGATTTTTTGGAGTGCATTTGAGAAATCTGGAGCAACTGATCACTAAATGCTGGACTAAAAGACAATTTATCCCATTAGTGTCCATACTGGAGTGTGAGTGAACTTAGTAAAATCTGTATGTAGGGTATGCCAATTCACAATTTCCTCTTCTGTAGTCCAGAGCGATGTCGGCTGTTATGCACTGAAGATGACATAACAGCCGAAAGCGCTCTGGACTACTGAAGAGGGAATGTGAATTGGTACGCCCTACATACAGAATTTATCCCATTAGTGCATATTTGAGCATATATTGCTATTTTATTCATTTTAAAGCGAAATTATTTTGCAATTTTCTACGTTTTACGTTTGCTGCTCAGGCAACCCTATACATTTCTTTTTCTTTCTTTTTGGAAAACAGTAGGAGCGATATTTCGAAAAATTTCACGAAATTCGACAAAATCACATGAAATTTTAGACGAACGAAGGGAATATTTCTGCGTACTTATGCGTTTTTGTAGTACATTATCACAGATTTCAATATTGTTTCATATATTTGATGAGTTGACCTACCAAAGTCAAATAGAAGGGTACCAATCAAAAATTTACGTTCGATTTTTCTATTCACGAAAGAATCGAGTTCGTTAGCTTACACGAGCGGGCTAAAGAAGATACACGTCAGAGAAAAATGAATGAGAAGATTATGCTACAACGCTAGCCAGGAGAAAAAAGGGGACAGTAATTTTCACTTATGAACGAAGCGAGCGCGTCGATTTTATCTAATAAACGCCAACAAAAGGCGAAAGGCAGGGAAAAGGAAGGTCAACAGAATACCGGCATTTATACGCCCACGCGAATTTGCGGCGCTGCTGGCGCATACCTCGCCGTTCAAAACGGCAAAAAAGAAGGAAAAAGAAGGAGAAAGGGCCGACGACATTTGAACAAATTTCGACGTCCGATCGCAGGCAAAATGCATAATGAATTCCAAATTAGCTCTGTTCGCTATCGCGATTGCTTTCGACGATATTACTTTTTTTTTTTCGATTTAAGAGTTTCTGGCATCTTTATTTCTTTCATTTTCGATTCCTGGACGAGTATGATAATGCGACGGTTTATTTACGATTTTCCACCAACTTCGGAACACAAAGTAGATGTAAGTGTGCATAGTGAGTCGGCGACCAGCTGATTAAAATGTGTACACGAAATGGTCGGTGTCGAGAGAGAATTGGATACCATTATACCATTAATTTGAGCTTCACGGCAAAGGTAACCAGTCGAGAAGAAAAGTCTCTTGACGAGTACATGATTAATTACCTGAATGTAATGAGAAAATTAGTTCGGCGGCATGTTGTGATAGAATCTGATGCGAGACTGGATACCCTCGATCCACCCTGCCTAAATTTCAGATCCCCAAACCCTTTCTATCAATCTCTCATATCACAGTCCAGATTTGTAGATTCGTAGGTACTTGGTTATATACTAGCTTCGAAACAAGGTCCATTTTACATCACGTAACCTTCTAGATCAAGGAAGCAAGTATTCATTTTAAATTTGTTCGGTACAAAACATCATTCCCAAAATGAAAAACAAAGCAGGTAAGAGCGTTTTTGGTCGCAATGAAATTGTAAACGTAGCAACAGAATTCTACGCTAAACTATATCAAGAGTAAAGAAGAACAAGAAGGAGAAATTCCTTTCAGCCCGAACAATAAGAAAGCAGTATCACCATTCTTGAACTGTGAAACCCTAGCCGTTCAGGGCAGACTGAAACCAGGGAAAGCACTAGGCCTCGATGGAACTGGTAACTACGAACTCAGACTTTTCGCAAATGAATTGGCTCCCAGTCTGACAAAAATTTGTTAACATAATTTTGGAAAAAGAGTCAATCCTTCACAATGGAAAACTTCAGAAATCATTCTACTTTTTAAAGAATGGGACAAAGATGACATCAACAATTACAGGCCAATAAGCCTAAGTTCTAACCTAAACAAAATTTCTGGCAAACTTTTGAAAGTTCACTTATATCTAAACTAGACGCATGTCAGGGACCAGAGCAGGCAGGTTTCCCGAAAAATCGTTCCACTATCGATCAGTTGTTTATTATTGGGCAGCTAATTGAAAAATGTAGGGAATACAATCAGCTCCTCTTTACTGTTCATCGATTTTCAAAAAGTATTCGACTCTATACACCTAGTCGATCTGTGGAGAGCTCTGTGTAGACAGGAAATCCCGTAAAAGGCGATAAAAATTATTAGGGAACAATATAATAAAAACACGGGAAGGGTCCGTTCGGACAAACCGGATGGGAAATTTAAAATTGAACGAGAAGTGAAACAGGAGGATCCTCTCTCTCCGAACCTATTCAACAGCTTGCTAGAAGACGAGTGTTTCAGAAAACGGACTGGGAAAGAAAGGGGATAAAAATTAACGGGGAATGGTTAAACAATTTGAGACAGGTTTTCAATTCACAATTCTCAATTGCCACCTGTGGACTTGCGCGCCCCTCACTCCCCGCTCTGCCCTTGCTCTGGAGCCTTTCTCCCTCTCCCTCTTTCTGTCTTCTGTTCCTTCTTCTTTATCCCCCCACCTTTCCTTCGAGAAGTACTTTTTGTTTATGTTTTTGTTTTTCAGAATAATAATGGAACTACTGTCCCTCCCTGTCAATGGGACCCTTGGGCACCTGTTGGGGTGGGGGGGCCAAAATACTAATTAAATAAGTGAAATAAAAAATTTGCAGATGACGTGGTTTTGGTGTCCCAGAACGACAGAGAATTACAGGAGATGGCAAAAGAAATAGCACAGGAAGGCAAAAAAGTAGGGCTTCTTTTTTTTTCTTCTATTTTTTTTTTCTTCATTAGCTCTCACCCGAGCCCTGGAACCGCCCCTTCGAGCATTACCTCAGGAACATCGGGGAGCCTTTTAGGGCTGCCTTAGCCCTCTTCTCTCTAACGATAAACGTAAGTAAAACAGTATTACCTTCTAATACGAAAAACTTCCAGGAAATCGAAATAGATGGAAGCAAAATAACAGCAATAGACAATACCACGTATTTAGGTCAAAAAATAGTCTCGTTTACAGACAACACAGACAAAGAAATCGCAAAAAGAAGAACGCAAGCCTGGAAAAACTTTCGGTCTCGTATCTTTAAAAGTAAAATGCCTATGAAAATAAATAAAAAGATCTATGGGAATCCTGCACTTTACCAGTATTGCTATATGGCCCAAAAACTTTGGCCACTACGGAGGAACAGAACATGAAACTTGCCAGCACCCAGACAGCCATGGAAAAGGTAATCATCGAGGTAAAGAGACGGGAGAGGCAGGCCAACAAATGGATTAGGGCGAATTCAGGGATCAAGAATTGTAGATATATTATGAAAAAATTGAAATTTGACAACGCCGGGCATGTTGTAAGAAGGGAAGGAAAAGTTTTAGTTACCAAGAGGGCAAAAAAGGAAGATAGGGAGACCAAATAGAAGGTGGGTGGACGAATTCAAGCAACATGTAGGCACCGCGTGGGAGAGGGATGCCAGAGTAAGGGGTCGGTGGAGAAAAGTGGGGGAAGCTTATGCCCAGCAATGGGCGCACTAAATATAAGCATATACTATCTGTACATTCAACTTAAATAAATGGCTGTATACAATAATATAATGGTCATCGGTTCCGAGTAACGGAGACCGATTTTTCCAGCTCAGCAGGAGAGGTAACTCGAAGAGACCGGCGTAATCAGTTACCTATATGGCTGACCAGCAGAGAGTTAAGAACTCGAGATGGTGGAAAGCGAGAGATATCCATCCAGTGGCGCAATGTAACGAGACTACTTCAATACATCGGCTGAATCGGTGATTTTACTTTACATACCACCCAGAAACGTAAACGAGACAACCGATCGAAGTTCCTCTTCATTGTTCAACGCTTTACCGACTTTCAGGAAAATGTTTTTCAGTCAGTGCTTGGAAAAATGAAAAAGTTTATACAGGAGACGTAATCTGTTTTCCATCAACTGTATCGAAAAAATGAACCACAATGAAGTTAGATACACGAATTCGATTCGATTGTTGTCAACCCTCCGGCGCTTTACATCGTATTTCTTCATCTGGATTGTTTTTCATGCCTTCCTGCCACTCGGTCTCCCTATCTTTCGGTCTCTTTTATGCCTCAGATTTCCGAATACCTACTTTAAAACCTTGACACCTTCCCACTCACCAAGAAAATTTTCAAAATCACAGGCAAACCGATACGCAAGCCTCTCTATGCGCCCACCTATTCTTTAAAATCATTTTTCAATGCATTTATGTTGATTCGGAATATTGTTCCTTATACCAGTCGATATGCAACAAAAATTACAGTAAGTGTAGTAGCCAAAATCACCTTCTGCCCCGGGCAAGCGCGACGTTATCCCCCCTCCCCCTGGAGGAAATTGCAACTATTAGTCAAAAAAGTAAAACAGGGTGTCTACTGAAACAGAATATCCCCATTTTTCTTGCCCTTTTCCTAACACTTTTCCGGTCCGACTGTAGGAGCGCTACTTCCTATATCGAAAGGCAGAAACAAAGAACAAAGGACTGAACAGCTGGAGCGCGTTTTTTATTGAAGATAATTTTCCTTTCCTTAATTCCTACTTTAATTTTAAAAATGCCAAAAATGGAGAGGCTATGGAGAAACGTGAAAATTTTCAATTTTTTCTGGCCATCCCAGATAAAATCTTGCCATTTTCTGGCTTTTCTGTTAAGCAATCGGTGACTTTTTTTTGGGCTTGTTAAATAGTTGATATGATCACATAAAAACATCTTTGAAAGGAGGAGGGGGCGTTCAATCTTACCAACAACCAATTTTTGATAGACCAGCAATAAGAATACAAAAAATCCATATGACTTACGCATCATAAACCATGCTATCTATTTAGGCTGTATTTGTAACCCCGTACAAAAGAGCTAAACATAACTAGAGTTCTAGAAAAGTCTTGAAGAGTCATAAAAAGGCACTGCAATGATAATAACTGAAACAAGATTTGGTGAACTAATCACCATTTTTCTGAGAAAGGAGTCCCTGTCCCCATTCTTGTGCGTCCCAAAAAGATCTCACGCTTAATTTTGAGATGTTACTGGCATGAAATCAGGAGAGAAACTATAGGGGAAGGTGGGGGTTGAAACACCCCCAATAATATAGCGGTTAACGAATTTTAAAACTGTTCATTTGAATTTCTGATTTTTTATGAATGTTTGTTTGTCTGTTTATTTTTTCTTCAATTAAAAAACATTTTTATTAAAACTTTGGCAAATTTTTAATTTTTTTAAAATTTTGTCAGCGAATTTTTGGTTTTCAAAGAATATTTGTCGGCAAATTTATCTTCTCCACCTCCCCAAACTGAAGGTCAAATTTCGTTTCTGAAAATGGAGTACCCTGGACTCCTGTCAGAGACTAATCAGTCAAAAGCCAAAGGTTTCAGGCTGAATATCGAACGTTATCTGAAAGGTTGAAACCAAGCTGAAATGTGGAAGACATTTCGAAAATCTAAAAGTCTGTAGCGAACGTTGAATTTTGAATTTCAATGACTATTCTGTTTTTTACTAGATTCTCTATTTGACCTAGAGCCTGAAATTGGAACATTTTATTAAAATCTAAAAGTTGAAAACAAAAGACTTATTTTCCAATGTCACAAGCTGAATCCGAGAATGTTCTATTGTTTAGTTTACGGGCTTTGGTCCTGGTAAATATAGGAGGGAAATGGAGTTTGTGGCATAGATTCTCATAATGCAATGGACCTGAAACTTTGTGGTTTTTTGTGGTTTTTTTTTTTATTATTTTATTTTAATCAATTTAATCAATTTAGGAGACGAATCAGAGAAAATTCAGAAAAAAAAGATCACCAAGAGTAAATAAAGATGAGAAAATTCAGGGAAAAAAAGATCACCAAGAGTAAATAACGATCACCCTAATGTGTAAAGGAAGTTATGCGTTCCTCTCAAGTATTCCTAACATCCTTCCAGCTTACCCTCCCAGACTGAGGTATGCTCATGTGCGCAAATGTGAGTGCTTGGGGGATAAGGTTCCAATCTGCATTTGCAGGGATGCAAAACTATGAGGTGAAAGGAGGGGGGAGGACATCCCAACAATTTGGCAGTCGGCAAATTTTGAAACAGTTTATTTGAATTTTTCATTTTCTAAGAACGTTTGTTGGTTGGTTTGTTTATTTATTATTATTATTATTATTATTTTTTTTTTTCAATTAGAAATATTTTGATTAAAAAATCGGCAAATTTTCAAACTTGGAAAAAAAATTGTCGGCGAATTTTTAGTTTAAAAAAATATTTGTCGGGAAATTTTTCTTCTCCACCCCCTCCATTCCTAAACTGAAAATCAAGTTTCATCTCTGTATGAAATGAACACATTTAGGGGAGACCGGGGAACAGTGTAATACTTTTCGGCCATTTTGATCTGTGGACTACAAATTAATTATGAATTCAGACTTGAACACCTCACCTGAAAGATACAACCTTTGGTTCCTTTTTGTGTTCTTACCGCCTGAAAATGTTAAAACCTGTAGAATCTAGAAATTATTTTAGCCATGTACCTACTTTTTTGTTACACTGTTCCCTAGTACTCAGATACAGTGTAACAATGCCAATAAGTTGATGGGGCAATCGTTTAGCTTGGAAAATCCACAATTTTCTGAATAATAGATCCAAAAATTTCTTGGTACAACGTAAAAACTACAGTTTTATCAAAATTAGCGGATACCGGGTATATCAAAATGTAAACATTTCATAAACGGCAGTACACAGACGTATGGAAGAAAGAAATACTGTTATACACAGACGTATAAAAGAAAGAAATACCTACTGTTATACAAAGACGTATGGAAGAAAAACAAGCAGCTAGCTGCTGGAGTGCTGGAAGAGGGTCGGTTATCGACTCTCGACTGAAAAATTGGACGCTGTTGAGCGTAACAGAACCAACCGACCATTTGTTGACAACATGAGTTATTATAGTATCGTTGGAAAGAGCGTAAGAAGTAGAATTTTTCAAAAGGGGGCTAACGATTCACAAATGTGTATTCACATTGAAAAAAGCTTATCAGTAAACGTTCTGTAACATAGTTTCTACATGGCTCTTGAACTTCGAATCACGTGCTCTCAAAGAACAAACTTTTCCGGTTGGTTCTGTTACGCTTAACAGCGTCCAATTAGAGACTAGCCTACCTATCTCTTATTGGCGGTCGCTGAAAAAGATAACAGGAAATAGACCTATTAGTAATCATGTTCAAGGTCTTTTGTTCCCGAACATAAGAGCTGATAGATGAAAGTTAATTACTACACACACACTAACAGACATGGCAAGTTCAAAAGGCTTCAAACTGCGAAGCTGCGGAAGATTTCATCAAAGAAATCAGATTCTGATTTCTAATTTCTGAAGAGCAATTGATCAACAGATAAAACACCAACACTACTCCTAGCCGACCCTAAAACCATCAAATGATTAGCGAACATTTATCCACTTCTAAAGGAATGAAAACAATGTAACTACAAATTTACCGATAAGTTCCGGTAATTCGTGGTAATATTCGCGCTAGTAAATTCTCTGTTTGCTTGATAATAATTATGCATAGGACACAAATACGTCCTATGACTGATTTGTCTGAATAATGTTACACGCTTATAGGTTTATAGGATGCAAAGACATCGGTACAAACAATGATCACTTCAACATACTGATTTACTGATAACGTCTTTACACACTACATCAATAATCGTTCGCTTCTCGCTACTAACTGATAACTGGGCTATGAACATAAAATTTCGACCACATTACTGTATGCTCGAAGGATAATACTGAACACCAACACTGAACACTAGAACACTATTTGTAGCTGACGATTCTCACATCTCGCTCCTCATCAGTCATCATAGACAAGCATATCTTTTACCTCTTCTAAATCTCCTTCGTCGCAAAGTAAAATCTAAAATCTAAAACGTAACAACGCTAAACAAGCAGTTTTGTGAAGATTAGAAGTATCTGTCTGTCATAAATAACATAGAACGAATTTCGAAAAAATTATCACACGTTTCAATGAAAATGAACTGATATACTGATAACAGTTAAACGAAAAGTAAACAGGGCCCAATTATGTCTATTTTCGAAGATCAAGAACAGAAAAAAAAGCAATTGCAATAGGCTCGGCTACTAGTAGCCGACCCTAAAAATACTGTTACGCTGTTTCCCATCACATCATTTTATCAAGTACGACATATTGTCGAAAAACTATCAAGTCAAATCAAAATTGTACCTACTGCTCGATTAAAAAATGCATACTTTCTTGTAATTTTTATATATTTAGATCGTCAGAAGGATAAATTCGAATGAGTACAATTTTGATTCGAAAATATTTAAAATTACAGCGGAGAAAGACCAAAAAATCAATTAAAAAATTTCTTATGGTGTAGAAAAAAGTCGAGGCATTGCATTTTTAGGGTGTTTGCCCGCGAGCAGCGCTGCAAGCACCCTATTGCAATTGCTTTTTCATTTTTTTTCTTTAAATAAGAGTGAATTGTTAACAGCTCATAGTTCAGTTTTAGCTCAGTTGCGTTTAGATTGTTAGATCGGTCTTGAGGCGGAGGTGTGTGGAAGATGAAAATGCTAAACTCAACAGATTCTCATTTTGGCGTTCGTGGCGTATATTTGTTTTATCACATAGACGTTAAACATTTCAGAATTGGTTTTGTTTTATCAATACCAGTGCAGGAAGTTGGCGCAACAACACCAGAATGCGGAGAAGCCGGAAGTTTTTGCAGTTTTAGGATAAATTTGAGAAGCAAGAAGTTGGAAGCTGAAAGTTTTACAGCTTAAGCAAACACCCTCTTACTACCTCCTTATCTGCGAGGTAGCTTGTTTTTTTTCTCACAGATGTTTTTCTAAAATTACTATCTAGTAACCCACACGGCAACATTTTAGTGTGTTATGAAGCAATTTAATTAGGACTGTTATGCTGTTCCCGGTGTTACACTGTTTCCCAGTCTCCCCTACACGTTACAGAATTCGAGGTACAGTATAAGCTTAAAGGGAGACAACTAGTCAGATGAGCAGACAATTAGGCATACGAGCAGACAGGCAGGCAAAGAGACAGACAAACCAATACACAAGCAAAAAGAAAGGTAGATAGATGGAAAACGAGACATAGAGTGCTGAGATGACTGATATGAGCAAATCGAGAGTTTTCGAGCGGTTCAGAAAGCGGCCATAGTTTGAAGCTACTTATTGCAGTAATTATAAACATGAAAAATGAATTTAGAAACCTTCGCCTTGAAGGGAATTTACGTTTTCTACGTTTCGATTTTTCCAGTTCTGATAGCCCTTTTGCGAACAACATTCCAATTATCAATAGCTCAACGCATATTAAGCTCATTTTCTTTTTATTCAGATTTTGGAATCGTTGTTTCTAGTGAGGTAGAAGTCACCACAGTTATTAGACTAACAACCCAAAACATTCCATAACTTGTTTCCGAAATGCAATTTCGAGTTTATATATCCCATAAGAGTCAATGCAACTTCTAACACTTTTGATTCATGGACTTGAGAAGTTGAGATACGTGTGCACAGGTGTGCACTGAATCATCACGATGGTCCGAACTAAAAAAATCGACCAGAAGGTCGGCTGATATCGAAATATAGAAACCAAGTAATTCATGTAACGATTTCACTCTAGTCATTCTCGTTTAAAAGCACGAAATATTATTCAAGAAGGACAGGAGGGAGGTCACCGAAAAAATGTTCATGTACAAGAAATCACAGCGATGGAGAAGTGGGTTCGGAGAGTGCCTTCCACCTTTTACGACTGCAAGACCCCCTTAGTACTGGGTCTTCAAATTTGATGACAGATCGTGTCAGCAGCGTTTACGGGCATACCTGTAGAGTTTTTCACGAAAAACTTACCGTTCGCTTTGAGTCATAATTAAAGGTAGGATTCAGCAGGATTATCCAGACTTCTGTGAACGTCGATTGAGGCAACATTTCGATGACGGGTCTTAGCTCGTTTCCATTTTCCATCAAACTTAGATCCTCATTCTGTCTCCTACTTCTTGTTCAAAAATTTCGAGTTATAAAGGATAAGCCAGACAGTCAAGAATCATCATTGAATGGAAGGTCGAAATAAAGGTCTGGCTCAATTACGAACAACAGAAGTTGAAAACAAAATTTCGAGTTCTAAGAATGGGATAGTCTTCTTAGTTATTCATAAGCCGCCGTTTATGAAGACGTTGGAAGAGGCGAAGAGAGGGCCTTATTTAAATGTATACATTTTAATCAACACGGCAATCCGCCGGTCGTATTACTCATCATTTGATAAAAGGCGCAATAATAGAGTGCCTCTCGTATTTTCACCTTCATTAGGTAGCTTTCAGTGAACAGCGGAAACCGGTGTTCTGACGTTCGATATAATTACTCACCGGGAGAAGAAAAATTACAATCTGAACACCGAGGTGCAGGCGAGGCAAGATCTGAGCTTTACGACATTGCGTTTAAGGCGCGTTCACTTTTCACGATGTATATAGAATGTCAAAGTGCTCGTTTTGAAATTCTGTGAAACCCGGGCCCGTCACCAAGAATTAATCCATCCCGAGATGTCGCTACCGAAGTTGTATTTCGGATTCCAGCGATGGTCATTCGGATATTTGGAAATTATAATCCTATCCGGATTTTCATATAATTAAACACGACAATAACTACGGATTAAGATGGCGCTTAGCGACTAAATGGAGTTCGTTCAACGCAAATAGGATGGGCGAATGATCGATTTTTCGACTAAAATATATTTCTTTGGATGTCAGTAGACATGAAGATGGTCTACCGTACGTGGAAAGACCCACTCCCGAGTTGCGATCCTTGATAACAGGCCTGCATTCTACTAGTCCATTTATAAACGGAGCTGCTAGTGATAACCGAGGAAATACTCTAGACCTGTAGCGAGGAACGGTTGTCCCCTCCAAGGCCAACAGTTTGCCCTCCTTCCTCTCCAGCAGAAAGATAAGGACTTCTTTTCTGCTTCTTGGTTCTGAAATTCGCAATTTGCTCTAAGACACAAATTTATGGACAGTGTTCGGCCTAGCGTATCTAGTTTATTATAAGAGGATAAAAACTGAATGGAAGTTTCTTGCCTTTTGTGAGCCAGGAGCAAACATCAATGAAAGCAAGTGAGTATGAACTAATTCGATCATTCGGAGTGTTTGTTCAGCAAATGCTGAGAATTTCTGGGCATTTGTACGCCAGCAGTACGTGCTCGAATATTTGCCGCCGCTAACTTCTGCACGCTTGCGCTCGTTGTCTGAAAATGTGCAATTGTGAACTCAGCTGCGTTAGATCATGCAACTATTATTACTCTCGCGAGCACGACATTCCATTCGAGTATGAAAATTTGACAGAGATTGTCTGCGGAAGAAAGATTTGACTTTGAGAGCTGACATCGTTTGTGAAGATAGGTGCACAACTTATACGGTGCTCAAAACGTAAAGGTGTCCGGCCAACAATAGACTATTGGACTGCAGTTCAGACGAACTGTTGTGATGCCGTGATGTTCTAAGATTGTCACAGTTGCAGGCTGACGTATGGACAGTAGTAGCTGTTGACCTAGTAACGGTCTCTTCCGGGAAGCCATGGAATGGTTTGTGAAGGCACTGTGACACGGTACGAGGTTGCGGCTCCAGGCTACTCATTGCACGTCATAGCTGGTATGGGAGGAACTTCTTGTGCTTTCGTGCAGGAATGTGCCTCCAACAGACGACGATTGAGCAGGGAGTAGGCTGCATGCTTATACTTCAATGTGTTCCAATGCACTGCTGGATTGTTGGACTGACTATCCAAAGCCAGGGTCGGACTGTGAGAGGTCAAATGTGGACTGCCAACAGTGTACAGATATGTTCGGGCTCACTGCACGTTGGGGCCAATATGAAGCTCGTTCCTTGGTACTGGGGGGCGGATGGACACATTTTGCTAGTGGACGCCGTAGGTTGGAGGTGCCACAGTAGATGCGTTCGGAAACGTTTGCAAGGAATCGCTGTTGCTGCTACAGTTGGGTCGTTCATTCGCGAAATTCTTCAGTGAAGTACTTCATTTCAATGAATGAATGAACTATTTCACCGATTGAGAATGAAATAGTTCAATCAAGATTGAACATCACTTCTGAATCCGTAATCATGACGTACTTCTGCGTTCTATGTCCTTCTTCGTTCTTTACACTTCTTCCTTCTTTTTATGTACGAGTACATCTCCGTTCTTCGCACTTCTTCCTTCATTCGCACATTAAAGAATCATTGATCGTTCTTCGTTAACTTTATTTCGTTCCTTTCCTTGTATGTAATCAGGGATGCTTAACCAAATTGAAGCCGTTAGCTGTTAGCATGACGATATTTGTTAGCCGTTAGCTAGCCAAGGATAGACAACTAACTACTAATTTAGCATTTAGCCAATAAGAATTGTCTGTGCTAATAGCTAATTTTTAAAGCCAGAATTAGAATATAAACATCATTATCGATCTACAATCAGAACAGTGGACTGAAGGGTGGTTCACTTCTGCCTACTCTGTACTAGAACCCTAATAAATACAAGTGAAGACATATGCCACTTTTAGCTCACGCTGTGCCCGCGGATGCCGAATCCGACAATGCATAGGGTATTGCGTATAGTCAATTCGGCATCGACGGGCGCGGTGTGAGCCAAAATGGCGTATGTCTTCACTCATATGATGTGTAGTATTCGCTACAATACACAAAAGTTGCCGGCCCGGGTGATATAGCCATAATTTTGCTTGAGTTAGCCTTTTAACCAAGCTTCTAGCTGTTCCAAAAAGCTAAGCATCCCTGTATGTAATACCAAACCTATTAACTCGCGGTATCACTGCACTCTGACAATCTCGCAGACCAGTGCTTGTTCAAATGAATTAAATGAACTACTTCACAAAGTACTTCATCCTTTTGAAGGTAAACGATTGAAGTACGTTTGTTCACGTGCACAAACAGCATACACACGTAGTGGCCAGCAAAAACGTAACGACGGTTAACAACAAACGGTAACAGCTGTACAACGTCGTGAATATTTAAATGCGTTTTTAAGTCGCTATTTTGTAATTCGCTCCGTGGCCGAGTGGTTAGAAACGGCCACTGCATTTCAGTCACATGTTTCACTGGACGCGGGTTCAATTCCCCAATACGAAATTACTGGGCAGCAATTTTTTCATGAAAACACGCTTTACACTGAGGGACGTTTACTTTATATGCAGGTTTCATTAGCACTCGATGCACGAATGATAGGCGCTTCTTGTCGTCTGTAAAACACCAACGTAAACATTGCCTTTCTGATCAAGTATGTTGTAGTATAAAAAAGTAGTTTACTGTCTTCGAAGTGTCTAGTTTTGAAATGCGAATTCAAAGCCATATTATTATTAACTATTGTGTTCAGTTGTGTTGTGTGGAACAAACGTAATTATTCCGTTAATCTTGCATTTTTTGCGCCAATAATAGCAATGGATTTTTATAAGGCGAGGGAGCGGGAGACAATTACCGAAGAAAGCCTCACTCCTTCGACCTATTTCCGCAATATAAATGTTGTTTCCATGGATCCGACGAGCCGACTTTCAAGTCTGCGCTTCGTTTATTGTTTTCTATGTTCATTGCTGCTTATCCGATGTACGAGTAAATACCCGCGAATTTCTCGACCAAGCAAAAAGTGAAAATAAAAAAGAAAATCTCCAGAAAGTCTCTCCCATTCGTGAATTTCAGCACCGAAATTGTTCGAGACAGGAAGGTTTTCAAAAATATTTTCGTAGCGTTTTCTCTCAACTCTTTTACGTTTCTTCTTGTTTTTTTTTCTGCCCCCCCCCTTTCATTCATCTTTTCGACGTTTTCAAGCATTGCGAACAAGCTCGAAATGGAGATTAAACGCGTTAAAAAAGTTTTCAAGGATTTTGAAACGTTTTGCGAATCGTTTCGAACTTCATTACTCATCTAATGCGAATTTATGGTTCGTGTTTAACGCGTTGTTCGGGTGTCGGTATTCTCTCTTCGGTTTTCTCATCCTTATTTCGGTTCATTTGCTCTACACAAAATGCTTGTCCTGATGTCAGACACGGATACAGAGGAAGGGTAGGGTGGCAACTGTCGCTCTAGGAGATATAGACTACATTTGATTCTGATATGCTGAAAAATTAGTTCACGAGTGGTAAATTGGATGAATTACAGGATAAAATACGAGTTCGAGAACTGTTTCACGAATAAAACAAGAAAGTGGTTGGCTGAAACTGTCGAGAACTCCAGCCATCATCTCACTCGTCGCATTCCACGAGGTAAAGGATTGAATTGTATCTCGGACACGTGATGAATGCGAAAAGCTTGACAACATTTCTCATAGAACTTCTCTATTTCAAACACAAACCTTTCAAAATTGCAAATCTTTTTCTCGTCCATTCTCTCAGTTACCCTTCAGCTTTTTTGGAAAATACGAACAGTCGCACTATTTGAGGCGAGGAGGATGCAGTCAAAACTATTTCGTTCCTATTCATATTAAACAGCTCTGTCAGGATAGCTTCCCAGGTCTGCTCAATACACAGACACTTTTTTTACCAAGTTCATCAGATCCGGCCCGCGGGACCAATATTGTAAACTCAGGAAATAACAGCGGAAACCTCACAAAAATAGCATGATGGCAATCGATTTCATTATTTTCTATTGACGTCAAAATTAGTTTGAAGGACCTATCTGGGAAACAGAGATGACGCATGTGAATCGTTTTTTCTTCTTTTTCCTTTAGAGTTGTTGGGCCAGAGACCCATTCCGCTTCTTAGTCTGCCGCTTCACGATCTGGAGGATCGACTTTTGCTTTTTTTTTCTTCTTTCGTTGATAGGCTAATATTTTCTTCGGAAACTTTCTTCTATTTGATTCACAGTCCATTCTATCTTGTCCAGCAGCCTACAATCCTCTTTCTTACTGACGTATTTTCAAGCTTTCGCAGAGTTCGTTCCTTACTCACCTCGTCTAAATGCACTAAATCCGCTGGTTTCTTCAGGTATTTCGTTTCCGTCACCGCGATTACATAGTTGTATATCTGTTTTCTACGGCAACCATGTCTCGCAGCTGCCCAAGGAATGCATTTGCTTGATGACGTTGATACAAGAATTATCTACTCAAGTCTCGGGAATTATAACTTGAACTTCCCAGCAATTTTGCTCCCTGGATCCGCTGCTACTCCATCTTCGAAACGAACTAATACACTAATACACAAAAATATAGGAAAACAACTATAAGACAAGAACAGGCGAAAGGTGTTGCGATCTCGTGATGAGAATACGAAAAACTAATGAACAGGCAACGCATATAACATGTGTGTGCAAATACAACAAACAGAATAAAATCTTCGTCACAGAATCCTAAATAACAACAGAACCATCAAATTTGTCTTATTGCGCCTAAGGCATCTTGACCCGTAAATCTTAAAATAATGTATTTGGGTTTGGAGCAAACAGAACATCCCATTCACATTTGTTGAAGTTTCGACACTTCATTTTCAAATTTTACAAAGCCAGGACGATAGCCTTGAGACGAGAAATGAATCAAGTCTGGCTGTATTTCAATAAGATGAAACTTGTAGAGACCATTAAAGAGGTGAAGACTCAGTATAGATTCATTAGAACTGATAGAGGAAAATAGAGGAAGGGTGGCGAACAATTGGTTCGCGACCAAACCGCCGAGTCATAACTCACTTCACTCGGGTCGACCTCTGCTCAATGCTTTTCGCACCTCACTTCATGTCTATTTACCCATCTGTCAGATGATGGATTAATTCACTGACTGAATATCTGACTCGCTTAGCCTATCTGTATTTTTTCTCGGAAGTCACGAGGGCGAGAATGATGACTCACCAGAAACATGGGAAAATTTTTTTTGACTTTTGTTAAGACTCTATCAAAGGTCATTAAGACTCAACTGACATTCGTTTGAACTTTGTCAAAACTTGCCTGTCTGACAAACGATCTGTTTGCCCGCCTATTTGCATACATGTTCTACCTCTGGTTTCTTCACTCTCCTGTCTGAATTTTAAGGTAACAACTTCCTTCTGTAATTTTCAGTGTTTCAAGCCAGGCGACTGACCTTATATTTTTATTAGATGAATCGATGGACATGGACAACGGAGACCAGGCTATTGGACAAACTCCAAGTTTTCATAGGGTTGAGACAGCTCCTTCGATTGACAAGGCTGAAGAATATTTTATAAATAGTAATCCTACGAAGCTTCTAGCCTGACTCAAAACGGCTCTAATTTCAGTAAGCTTGCTCTAATTCCACGTTGATGGTGGCATGGAGTACACCTCCAGGCTTCTTTTGATTAGTGACTGTAGAGCGGACTTCCGTTGTTTTCATTATTTTATGTTCAAACCGTCAATCGGAGGCTTCCTGAATACAGCCATCAATCAAAGAAAACTTAGTGGTTTCCTGTACGCAGCCATTACTGAGTATTCAGCCATTCTAAAAGTAACCAACGGCAGGTCAAGGGAATTACCTGTAACACATCACTTCTACGAAATCTGGTCTCGATAAGAAACTTTAATTTTCAACGGTTTTTCCGGACTCAATCGAGTTTGGCGAACGCTAATCCAGCAATTACTCCACGCTTAGACCAGCACAAGCAAGACGAATATTATACTCAAACCGACGCCGGCGAATTGGACAACCTTTACAGATTTAAGAAATTAGAACGGGAGAGAAAATCTACTAATCTGCTAACATGTCACTCGTACTCGTACTAAAAATGATTTAGATGCAAACTCGTTCGAGAGAAAACTCCAAGTAAATGAATAGGAAAAGAAAATGTTGCAAGGTTATTTCCGGTGTTATCGACAACGTGTTGATTTATAATCGCACATCGCGAACAAAATAAAATCGCTGACTCTATATCCACGTGAATACATTTATCGGAAACAGGAAAAGCAGCATAATGTAGAAATTCTCCTTGTATGTGAATGGAATGAAAAGGAGAAAAGAAAGAAGAAAAAAAAGTCTCGTAAAAAGCGAACTTCTACGAATTTATGAATCACAAACACACACGTGTTTTGAAAGTTGCGTCCATAAATTTATGGGGAAAATACGCGCGACCACAAGCGAAGTATTAAAGTCGAAATCTGATATCGTTTACGATCCCACTCGTTTCACCCATTAAAAAGAAAAAAATAGGGCGTTAGCTGCGCAGAAAAACAGAGCGGATACTACATGCATAGTCTGTAGTTTTTGCAATTCCACTACATTGGATTCAATATAGTTGTAAAAGGAAACTGAAGACAGCGCATTAGGAGATATCTGGAAATCGAAGTCGTACAGAAAACAGCTCGAAAAAAGGTACTAAAAAACCTCCCTACCCAATAATTCGGTTTCGAAGGTCACTCAAAGTAACTATACGTAAAATTTCGGCATTGCCATTTCAGAACTTCTAAGGCCATCTTCCCACTTGAACTTCTCAACGAAACTACAAGGTCTTTTTAGCGAATGAATAGCTACATCAAAAGTCAATACGCCTCCAGGAATACCTGGAGGGCAAAAAATGCTCAACTTTTCCAACACTGGAAGCCAACAACGTTGAAAAAGAATTCAAAACTTCCGAATAATGTGATGTTGGAAGGTGCTGAGGTTTTATAGCTGCTTCTGCAACATTATAAGCGTAACAATCTAGAACAGCGAGAGGGCAACATCTGTAAGTTTAGGGACTTTTTCAACTTGAGCGCTTCTGGCATTATCGCTTAGCTGGTAGTCTTAAGTATTTTTAGCGACGGTTCTGCGCAAATAATGTGTTCGGATGAGCATTTAAGAACAGACAGCTGTTCAAAACTACGCCCAGCTACCACTTCGGCCTCCCAAGAAAAGTCTTCAATCTAGATTTCTAATTAAAGATTGTAGTTTGTAACTATTCACATCCCCTTCAATTTTGAGAATCAGTTACCTACGATGAAGTTTTCTCTTGTACCTGGCGGATACTCTCTGCTGAAATAGTTATAGTCCTCAACTCGTGCGACACTTTATACAAACTACATGCGTTTTTGCCTAATAAAAACTGAATGACACGTTCAAATTACAGAGAATACAAAACCACTCGAGAAAACATAAATCATAGCACTGCAAGAACAAGAAGTGGAAATCATCGAATTAAAAACAGAACAACTCCCTCGACCATTATAACGACCAACTTTGACAGTGAATCACTCTTCACACGAGCACCACTCAACCGGCATTGGATGAGTTGACTAAAACGCAACAGCCAATAACAACACAGAAAACAACATGTTACCATACATTAATAACTAATGTTTATGTGTTATTTATATTAGTTAGCTACCAACTAATGGTATACTAGTTCTAAAACAACCAACCTTGACACTGAATCTTTCTCTAGACTAATAACCACTCAACAGGCATTGGACAAACAGATTGCAACATAACAATCAATGGAAGCACAGAGAACACCACGCTTACCATACAGTAGTATCGGAACCTTTACAATGTGCGATTTAGATTTATCTTAGTTAGCCTTATTATTGGTCTCGAGGTGTAAGCAAAAGTTGACTTACCTACAGTCAAAACGTAACAACCAATAGGAACACAGAAAACAACATGCCTACCATACAGTAGCACCTGAACAATGACGATGTGCGACTTCCATGAGGCAGCTCTGAAATATACTCGGACAGTTGATAATAGACTAACCCTAAAAAATTAGTGCTTCCTGGGGGAGGGGTATAAGTCATTTTCTGAATCATAGAAAATAGGTTATTCCTACCAAAAAGATCGTGTTTTTCTCCTGGAAAAAGGGTTTGCCTGGTTTTGTAAATGTTCTGTTCCCTTCTGAAATGAAGTCTGCCGATACCCACGTCACTCATTCAAGTTCAGTACCTCACGAAAAGTGAATCTGTGAACCGAACGGACGATGCCCGCCAGCGACCAGCCTTACTTGGACCAGGAGTTCAAGAGCAGGGTCAACATGTAGAATGTTCGTCAGGTGTTTCGTCGACAGTCAACCAGACTGCATTTCTGCCATACATTTTTGTAATTCACACAAAGCAGTGCGCAAGAGTGTCGCTTCCGCACAGGTATACCCAGCTGATCTCAGGTCTGACTTCCACGAGATTGTTTCGAACTAGGCTGGAATTCGCTGTCGCTAGCTCTGCTTCACGTTAACTCTTCACGGCATACCGAATCGTTAGCACTACAAACTAGAAAATCTGCAGCCGATACGACGGCACCGTCGGTGTATCTCAAGTATCGATGGTACGAGACTCGAGAGAGTGTAAAACCAAGCTCTCGAAATCGGTTCCACTCCGCCACTGAATGTTATTTTTTAATAAATCGACGGAGCGATAGAGACCCAATGTTTTCTCGTAACTTTTCGAGAAAGAGTCGATTTCTGGAACACAGTTGGTATTTTCGAAATTCGGAGAAGAGACGAAAGACAGAAACTACTTGAGATTCGTTCTACGCAAGTATGTGCGAAACTGGAACAGATAGGCACACTTATCACTCGGGAGAGCCCCGGTCTTTTGTTTTTCGCCATATATTGCAAATATTTCCGTAACACTTGGCGCTCATAGTAGGACGTTTTTACCGGGGTGCCTGGTGGTGCGTCGTTTGCACACTTTCTCGTAAAAACAAATTTTACTCCAGTTCTCACGGCACAGAGGTGGATACCGGGTGTACGGAGGTTAGAGGCGCATATGTACGCGATGCACATACAGAATTACAGATCGGATCGAGGCTCTTGTAAGGAAAGAACAACTGTATGCGTTTGTGGGTACACGATGGAGATAGAAAGAGAAACTGAACGATCGAGAGACAACTTCGAAGAGAAGGTCTAAATTGTTTGTCGAGAAGGCGTGGCACGCCGGCTGTGCCCGTAAGCGCTCTTCTATCTACGAAAAGGCGTCGATATGAGGTTCCATTTTCCTATAGATGTACAGCGTTAGGTGTAGAAATAAGGTCTACACTAGAAGGTGCCTCGAATAATGGAGCATGTTGGATGCGATCTAATCGGGAGAGGTTTCTCCACACAGTATTCATGTATTAAGCGCTTTTGGAGCGGTCTACACCAAGTAAATTGGATTCACCGTACATACCGGTTGAGTATACGCGTTTTGGGAGCACCTATATACAGACACGCACACGGCACCATCGGGTGAATGGGCGAGAAAGATCTACGTATGAATCGGATGTATTCGCGGGTCGTGAAACGAACCGAAGATGTAATAATACGAGGCGGCTTTTTAACAGAAGGAAATTGATTTGTGTTTCCTATAGACATTAAACGGCTGCATGATGAAAACTAGTAATTCTAATTTTTTTAGGAGTGCGGGCCAGCGGATCGAGTGTGGGTGCCCCGCAGACCAGCAGGCCGGCAACTGAAACGAAGCCACCCCAGCTAAACTGAAGAACGTAACCGTGACGACGTGGATTCGCTCGCGAGACTGCGAGGTAAACGAAGAGGTTACACTCAGAGACTATTTCAGATTTAAGGACATTAAGTGCGGCACATTTTGTTGCAGTGGCTGCTTATGAATGGCTGGTCCACGTAAGCGTGGGCTTTACAGCCGAACTTGCCGTAGTTCTGCTTTAACGCTTCCTAGCTCCTTTGCCTAACGTTTTTGTTTTTTTTTTCGGTCTGACTGACTATCTGTTGCCTATCAGTCTGCCTCGGAATCCTGGAGTGGTTTTGTTCCATAGGCTTCGAAATAGAGCAGGCCTGGTTCTAACCTGCTCTCATTTTAAAAAGTTTGAGAATCATCCATCACGAAAAACTTTCGGCCTTTTGTGGCCAAAATCGAAAGCAATGAGTGAAGACTAAATTCGATTCAGTACAAAGCCTAACTATACATCATCCATGGACCACTCGAACTCGAACAGGCAGTGGCGGATACAGCCCTCCACCCCTCAAATTATTTTCTTTATCCGCCCCTGCGAACAGGTTTAATCAACTAACGTAGTTGATGACACTCAATTCAGCTAATTTGAAAAGAAAACAGCGACCAAGATTCAGGTTTTTATGCCTCGAGCCATCCTCAACTGTTCGAGCTTATATGTTTCACTATAAAAAATTAATTAGGAATTCCACATGCCAATGAGCTGCAAGAAAATAATATAACACTTCTGGCTGTAATTTTGATTAAATAATATTATTTATGAGCATCAAGCGCAGTCGTTCCCTAGGGTTTCTGTAGCAATACGAGTACCAGTGAGGGGATCAATTTTTTAGGGTGTTTGCCCGCGCGCAGCGCTGCAAGCACCCTATTGCAATCGAATTTTCATTTTTCATTAAATACGACTGAATTGTTTACAGCTCATAGTTCAGTTTTAACTCAGTTGCGTTCTCCGTTAACTGCTGCCATCTATCAATAAGTCGGTATCCTATTATGAATGTATCCTCATCCTTACACTTTCGATTATTCGATTTATGAAAGCAACTTGTTTACGTTTTATTTCGTAATTTCGTATTTTACTCATGACAGTATTGTGCGACTCGTACTTTTCTACAAAAGGAACTATTTCCTCAAAGAAAGTGAAGATATTAACTGGATTTAGAAGAAGTAAGTGTATTGTTTGTTTGTATGAAATGGGTTCTCAGTTGAATTAGCGTATAATGTATTTGACTCGAACCAAGTACATGCAACATTCTGTGGTCTTATCAGGAAATTTTCCGAGGAATAATGCGATGTGAGTTATGTCTCATGAATATGTTAGCAGTATTAAGTGGTAATTTTGGTATTCTGTTTCGGGTCTTTCACAAACATTTTATTTCTCCTTTGACTATTTACCTTCGTTTTTTTCGTTATCAGGAACGATGAATCATCCAAAACCATCAACATGCCTTCAGCCACAAATTTGAACTTCTATTATAATCGTGTAGCGGAATTAACTAAAAACGTAAATAAATAATCAGCAGATCACGATTTGTTTTTGAAATGAAAGATTATCTTTCTCGCATTTGAACAGTTCATGAATATTTCACGCGATGTGTGACCAGGAGTCAGCTAATGTCTTTAAGTCTTATAAACATTGTAATGAAGAGTGAGAACACATTGATGTGCGTTTTCTGAAGCGAGAACACACCTTTATTTGAATCGAAGTAAATTCCTCGTTTATTTGAATCAAAACAAAATTCCTGTCCCTCTTTGAATTGTTATCAGCCGTTATTAGTTCATATTCATTGAAACTCGTGAGTTTTAAAATTCTTTGGATTTATGTCCTTTGAATTTATTTGTCTTGTAAAGGTAAAGTGTTTGATTTCTGCTTGCTGCTTGGAAGAAATTATTGAATTTCCATGATGTGTGTGTAGCGTCTAGGATTTTTGTTGTTCTATCACATTTCAAAGTGTTTCAATTTATAATAAATGTGACGCGTTGCGTGAAAAGGGCCCAATTTTGAGTTTGCGAGTCTGGTAGCGGGTACCACCAATTTCCAAGGTCTACAGACTAAAGAATACCGCATTACAGAGCCCGGAGATCTGATAAGTGTGGCAGCAACCTCAAATTCTGTAGACCTTGCCAATCAGTGGTACTGTACTCGCAAACTTAAAATTTCAAGATCACCACAAGGGCCCTTTTCAAGCATCGCGTCACAAATAATGAAATAATAAATAAGAATGTACAAACACTCTATAAAACTAAAACGCAGATAAAAATACTGTCACCAATGTAAAGAATTCATTTGAAGTGTTCAATATTTCTTCACAAAACCAAACATTATTCCTTCGATGAAACTATCTTTTTTCTTAATAACTTTACAGAGATTGTCTACAGAACTGTTTCCTTTTCTTTCATTTTATTGTAGTGGTCCATCAGCCATCACTGCTTTAGCAACCTAAATCCCAGCCATGTCATTCTAGCGCACCCCTTCCTTCAGTCGTTTATTGGCTGCTTCAAAAAGTTTTCCGGAAGCTGCTCTCTTCAGGGATCCCTACTTCTTTCTTCTGGATATTTCGTTTTCTTTATCTTCAATTTCATGGAATACTTGCGTAGTTTTTTTTTTTTTTTTTGAAAGCTTTTTTCTTGACTTTTTTCTCAGATTTTACTCTTTTTTCTTCCTTTTTCTTTCCAGCTCCCTCAGCCAAATAATGCTGATAACTAGCACGTGCCTTGTGTGCTACATTAATTTTTTTGCAATGATGATACTACCCGCGTATTATCATACAGTTTATATTATCATGCAATTTAATATAATTTTTAATTTTCAATATGCAGTCCAACTTGAGGTTTGCGGACGATACGACTCTGTGTGCAGGGACTAAAGAGGAAATGAAAGAGCTCCTGGAATGCGTGGAGAAGAATGGCAAGGGTACAACGAAGGTAATGGTAGTAGATAGAGCAAGACGCCTTCCAGCATCAGACATACTCCAAGATTTTGAAGTAGCAACCAAGTTCACCTACTTGGGTTCAGTGTTTGACAGCAATGGTAGCCGCTCTGCGGAAATACGAAGGAGAATCATCCTTGCAAGGGAAGCAACTATGAAATTAACGCGTAAGTGGAAAAACCGGGCCATGTTACGTAACACAAAGCTACGACTGCTAAGAACTCGCGTTTTCCCTGTTTTCCTCTATGGTGCCGAAACATGAACGATAAAAACCGAAGATCGACGCCTTGGAAATGTGGGCCTAACGCAGGATGCTCCGCATACCGCGGAAAGTCAAACGTACAAATAGATCGATATTAAATGAGCTCTACATCAGACAACGCTTGCCCACTGAATGCTACCAACGAATCCTCCGTTTCTCTCGACATATTATAAGGAAATTAGGGGACAACCTGGAAAAAATAGTAGTTCAGGGTAAAGTGGAAGGTACTCGATCTCGTGGCCGATCTCCGCAAAGATGGTTGGACCAAGTGGTGGAAATATCGGGTCGGAGTTTGGAACAGCTGGTTCAGGACGTCCAAGACAGTGAAGATTGGCGGAAAACGGAGTCAGGGATTCGTGAGGGAGCACGAAGTGCTCAGTCACGAGCAGTGGACAAATGATGATGATGCAGTCCAACGTTCCCTCTTTCATTTGAGCTCGTTCATCAGAAAGTGCCTCCAATAACTATCAATCCTCACTGAATCATTGAACGCATAATCTTCTTTTTCATGTTGCAGCATAAGCCATTCATCTCGCAACAAGTCAAGGTCTACTTCTATAGGTAAACTGTCTGTTACTTCTAGAATATCGACGCAGCTATGAGGAGTTAAGTCTTCCGGCTGCTCCCAAACATCTTACAGGACAAATATTTTTTTGATTAATACAGGGTTTTTGAAGAATATGTTGACAGGCAGCCATGTAATGCTTTTGAGCTTGGAATAAAAATTTCTGTTGATCGACTAATTTCAATTATTCAAATTCTTCATCATTTTGAATACACATGGTGTCTCCCAGAATCAAATGATGAAAATTCGTGGCTTTTTCGTTTTTTTTCGTGGCCGTTATTTCACTTTTTCGTGACTTTTGAAATATAATTTCGTACCCCCCCCCCCCGGTCCATGAATTATACAGAAAACCTGAAAGTAACAAACATGAGACACTATGTAAAACTAACAGTTAGTTAGCACAGTTAGGTGCCAATAGTAAAAGAATAAAGAAAGTAGGAGATGCCTTTGTTTGCCCACTGACACAGTAACTTTTTCATTACTTTGCGGGTATTTTGTAAAAAATTCGTGACTTTTTCGGGATTTTCGTAGCTGGTAGACACGCTGATACAATGGGAAAGTTGTTGAATTTTAATTCATATTCCTGAATATCAGCGGGGACACTCGTGCTTCAAAAATCTGCACATTAACTGACGCAACAACTGATTTAAATTTTCATTCATGACATGTACAAGAGGTTCATTTTTTTGGAGTTAACCAGTGAAAGACGAGAACAATTTTGCATTAGAGTTGATAAAAATCAATATCCTATAACTAGACTAAAAAAAGTGAAAATAACATCTGGTACGGATTTTTCGAAATGAGGCGAAGCCCGAAGTAAATTACAGGAGATATCATTTTTCACCTATTGGCATGAGTGGCATATATTTCTCTGTATAAAAGGCGATTAAGTTTTAGAAAAGTGCGGTAAACCAGAAAGAAGTGCCCAAGAGGGCCATAACTCAAAGTAGTGGTGAAAAGGGGGTAAATTGGAAAAAAGTGGCTTTCAGTGGAAAAAGTGGCGCAATCCCCACACCGCAATACTAGGATACAAAATTGTGCTTATATCTCGTGGCTTCTGAAAAATTCTTCCAAACCCATCACTTTACTGCAAGTGTAGCCTCTTACCTCAAAAACTTATTCATCCATTAATTTCATGAGCTCAGAGTTCATCAACATGGATATTTCAAAAGAGAACATATCGAATCAAGTCACTTAATACTCGTAGAGAGGTTTCTGGGTGCGAATATTCTGTTAAATTCTTCATCCCGTTCCGATTTGGATGCCAAATTAGATATTTAGATATTCGAGATGAGTAACCCGAGATTACGTTGACCTTTCGTTTGATTCTCACATTTAATTAATGAAATTCTAATTTTTGGGGTTGAAATAAAAACCAGATCAAAAATCTACTTCAATCAATAAAATCAGCGATCTAGAGAAAAGGCTTATTTGTTCGGGTTTTCAAGCCAAGCTAATCTAGCTCGTTGGAAGGACCAAAATAGCATTTTGGCGCGCAAACCAGTGACGTATCGAACAATTGATACTCTCGGATTCAGCAACCACCCCTTTTCACACCCATCAAAATTGGATCACCAATTTCTTCTACTTAGCCCTTAAGACACTTTTTCCCCCACGATGTTGCGTCTTTCCACTTTTCTCTCTCTCTTGGGCTAATCGTTTCATTTCTGAGAAAGATTCACACTTTGTATCTTCATCATTATCTACCCTTCACAGCTCACTCTTTGCCTTACTTTCCAGATCTTTACCTCAACAATTCCTTCTAGCATAAAGAACAATATCCCTGGATATCTTATATTACGATTTCTTTCTTTCCAGTTCTCTCCCACAACCACTCCCTCCAGCAGAAATAATAGTATCCGTGGATATCTCATATTTTGACCGATCATTTTAACTCTTCTCTTTACTATTATATTCCGAATTTCTCCTTCCCCTCCTATTTGCCTCAGTACTTCCTTATACCTGATCTATTCTATCCATTTGATTTTCAACATTTTCGGATAACACTACATTTCAAAAGATTCTATTTTTTTTCTTTCTTGTGTTCCCATTGTCCAGGTTTAACATCCATACAATGCTATACTCCAAATATACGTTCGAAAATGAATCTCAGTCTACTTCTAAAACTATTGTATTTGCCACAAATATGTCTTCTCTTAAGAAGTAAACTTGTTTAGCTTGTTCTATTGTACTCTTTACTTTTGTTTTACTTCTTCTATTTACATTATCAGACTACCCAAATATTAATTGAATTTCCTTTACTTCCTTTATTTTTTCACCTCCTATTTCTATGTTTACTGCACTTTTGTTTTATTCTTATTCTTTTGTATTTTATTTTCAATTTCTCATCCAACTCTTTCAAAGTTTTCTCTAGTTCTTAACTCTTTCAACTAATGCAATGTCATATACAAATCTTATCCTTCTAATCGTCTCCTCGAGTATTTTTATATCTAATATTTTCCATCATTCATGCCATATTGTGTCAGGTTGGCTAAAACAAGTCCCGGATAGACTGCCAAACTGCATAGTTTCGACTCTGTTCTGACAAAACGAGCAAAATTGAATATTTGTAAAAAGTATCATGTACAACAGTCACAGAATTTCTAAAACAACCAAAAAGAATAAGCAAAAAGAAACATGGGGGGGGGCAAACAAAAAACAAATAGGAGAAAACTGAAAAAACAAGAAAAATAAAAGCACCACCGGGTTACAGAGGGCATCAGGAAAACATCCTAGATCCGGAAAGTTGTTCTCAAGTCTGCAAAAACCCTGTCTGCACTCCTGTTCATAAAGAAAAACATAATTTTCAACAGGCTGGATCAGTACCGAATCAGAACCTACTCATACTGACGTAAGAAACTCGGAAGGAGCATTAGACTATACAATTAGAAAAAATATTCCTTCAATTACTTTAATTACTTTTTCTATAAATACGTAGGTTAAGCAGTACTGGCGACGAAGAGCAACCTTTCACTCATTTGTGAATTTTAGTTTCTCCCACTCCATCCACGCAGTTTTCCGATTCGCGGGGATAATTCATAACATTATTTTCAATGATTTCGGAGGCCTGACATTCACCATTAAAAAATGAAAAGCGCGGAAGCATCGAACAACAAACTGGAGAGGAAGAGGAGATGAAAAAAACTGGAAGTTATCAATGAGGCCATTTGAATATTTGATTACGCTTGTTCAAGTTTCCAAGGATGCAATTTTAGTCGTCCCATTCTTATCGTCTTTTTTCTTCTCGCTCAGTTTAAAATCTCCGTTCTTTTATTTATCATCTGATTTAAAAGCGAATATAATTTAACTTTTCTTTCTTTCTTTCTTTCTTTTCACTTTAGTATCGTCTTTTTTTTCTTTCTCCTTTTTCTTCTTTTCTTTCCGCAAGCACTCGTGAAATCAGCTAAAGGAAAAGCTCGCAGATACCAGAGATAGTAAATTTTCCAACATTGGACAGCCAGTGTATTATAATAGGTTTATCGAACAAGCGTAGGACGGTCGTGAATGAAATTTACCAGCTGTCATTGAGATGTTCACGATTATCCTCACGATGAACCGAAGTATACAGATAATTCGTTTTAAGTCGACCGCGTATCAATATTACCGTCCTCCAAAGGTTGTTTTTTTCAAAACATTTTGTTTTTTCTTCGCCACACTGGTTATTGGAACCGCAACCACAACTGAAACTCGCGATCGTGTTTCTCTATTTCGAATTTCAGAAACACAAAAAGAAAGAATCGTCTTATAGTGTACTACACAAGAACCCCACCCACTTTCCCAGTCTAAATAACAAGATCGAAAAAAATGTAGCTGAATATACGATACCTCATTTAGTTGGTTAATGGCTGAATTTTCGTTTCACTCGGGTGGTGAATTTAAAGAAAAGAAAGAAAGAAAAAAAAAAGTTGCTGGAATATCGGATTTTTTGGAAGCGCTTGGAATCAACTGAAAAACGCCAAGGTCTTGAACAGTCAAGTTTTCGAGATACATTTATCAGACGAAAAGAACGAGGACGTTTTCCAAATCTCGAATCACCATGTTTTCCGTAGCGCCTATTAAATACTCGCACCTCATAGAACAAACATGTTATAGGTATATGTATATCCGGTACATCGATTTGAAATGAAAAAAGTCAAGTCCTCCAAGTATATTAAGCGAAGCTGTGCTTGGTAGGCATCTGCGTAGGAGGCCGGAAGCCAAGCTATATTAGCGGGAAAAAGTTCCACATCGAGTGACTGAAAAGAATTTAAATTTTAAATTACTTTTTGTCGTCATTCATTCAGAAGCGAGCAACTTTGCCGTATAGATGGAACAAAGAGTCTGACGATGACGCAGCCATTTTGAGTCTCGTTTTAAGCAGTGTTCTTGAGTACGGGAAACGGAGAGTATTTTGCAGACATAAGCCGAAAAGGATGAGCGAAAATAGCTTACGTTTACTACGAAACAGCGGCGTAACCAGGGGCGGGCCCAAGTGGGCCAGGCCCGTCCAAAAAATTCTTCGGCCCACCCATTTTTGAAAGAATCAAATCTTTTTTAAAAAAATCAAATTTTTCTCAAAAAAAAAGTACCATAAATCGGGGTGACTTTACCGATTTTCATTTCTGACCATATTACTGGCTCTGTGACGAATACAAAAAATGCATTCCTAACACTTCTACGGGCATAGATCGATGAAGGGACATAGATACAACACTTCAAAAACCAGTGAGACGTTATCACAGGCCGAAATAGGTGGCAAAAGTAGGCTGTTTTTCAAGCACAGAAAGAGTTCTGAAATAGTAACCCGATAAATTGGGAACTTAACCAAAAGTACCTATGTTGGCAGCCCTGTTTCTACAACGGGGAGATAATTTCACCCGTTCATATAGAAAACGTTTGAAAGGAGTGATCTTTGAATGCCTTTGGCGTGTTACGAGAATCGTTTTTGAAAGAAAGTTGGTTGAAATAATTTCAGCAATAGCATTGAGCCATCAGGTTAAAAAAGAATTACCTCTATGGACATTTTTTAATGAAATTACGTGAAATTGAAAATCGCGATTTTTGACGTAAAAGAATAGGAAAGCTAAAATAATCCCACAGACGTTTCCAATGGGTTGAATGTTATTTACTTTATGTTAGTGTGTTACGCTAGCACTACCTAGGCAAGGTTAACTTCCCAATAAGGTCTGTGGAATCCAACCAGGCACTCACAGAAAAATTATTGTGTTGTCATCTTAAAGCCTGAACTCTCAGGTCTCCAAGGCTGTATAAGTCTAGGCATTTTCCCGTCTGCAATCATAAGGTATAAGCGAAAAACTGCCTTGGGGTGACCTTGCAGCATGTCAGTTTCTGTGGTTATCAGGTTGCAAAGTTAAAATTCGCGATGAGTTCGCCAGCTTTCGCTACATTTGCGAGGCTGTTTTGAGATTTGAATTTACCTAGATGTTATTCGACGTTGTTTTCAGATACCAAGAACATAAATAGAAGACAAAGAGGGTGTCGCACCAATTCTGATTATATCCGAGAAATACTTGAAGAGTGTCTAACAGAAAATTCAAAATGGTGATACATATGACCAAAACCGAAGCTTCAGCCACATACAAGATACCAGTTAAAATAATTATTTATAATTTCTTCACAAAACAGATAATGATATCCGTCGGAATCCTGGAGGACGAGCAATATCAAAATAGAAAAAAACGAATTTCACTATCCTCTGAAGGATGATTTTGATTACGTGAAATTTGTTGCCATCAAGAGTTTTACCTGAGCTCATTGAATCCCAAGAAATATTATAATGTAACTTGAATTGCAATTTTTATTTCGTTTTTATGGCCTTTCGTAAGAAGTTTTGAACATTTTCTATGCTTTTTTTATGTACCGGCAATGTTATCACCGTGCGCAGGTAACTTTGCCGATTCATCTTTAGGCCTTTCTGGGAGGGAGAGGGAAATTTTGATTCCCCTAGCTAATCTTATTCCCAAAGCTTCAACCAATCCGAAACATAGTTTTTAGATTTCCTGTATCTCCACTAGATCACGCGCTACAGCATTCAAAGTTTACAAACCCCAAAATTTTCGACAAAATCACCCAGGTTTACAGTAGATATTCGTATTATATCCTATTTGCATAACGCAAGTCACGTCACGAATGCCCGTATGATTACATTTTATTGAATAGCAGTATTCATTTAAGTATGAGTTTATTAAAAATTTTACATGCCGACGTCATTTTACAACACCTCTCCCGCTCCCCCTCCCCCGAGCCGCATTCATAAAATTAATTTGGTCTTTAGCAACTTGACCCAGCTCTGCGTTGGCCTTTCCGTGCCCATGCAAAAAAAAAAAAAAAAAAAGAAGAAGAAGCTAGTTACGCTAGAGACCTATAACCACACAAGTGCGGAAACCTGCCATTTTGTATCCAGTCGCGCCCGTGGATGCCGAATCCGACTATGCGGAGCGTACCGCGTAGTCAATTCAGCATCGACGGGCGAGGTTGGATACAAATGGCAAGTTTCCGCACTCGTACTGTTATAGATCTTTAGTTACGCTACTGCCACGAAAAAATTTCGAATGCAAACTTGCTAACAAATGATGATGAAGTCTGACGAGAAGAGGATGGCAGAGGAGGCAATTTAATCCTGGTTTGGCCTTGTCAAAAAGCCTGGTGGACCGCTGTTTATTAGTCATGAAATTCTAAACACATAAGTTGGTAGACTTGAATCTGCAGTTCGTCTTGAGGCGCCACAGACCAGTTCCAGTTCTCGAAGTTTTATTCATTTCACTTTGAAATCAACGTTTTCTTGTCGGAACGTTCTCGGGTGTTGTCTCATTTTCAATAACTTGGATAACTAACTCACTGATGACCGGATAACATCCGAGAACATTTGAACAAGAACATACTGATTTCAAAGTGAAATTTATACACCTTCAAGAATTATAGGCTGATGCACCCATAGACTGACAGGCGCATAGGTAAACAGACAGTTAATCTAGGACTGTTAATTATTTTATCTACCAGTCAGGCGATTAGACCAATAAAAATAAGTTACAGAATCCAGAAGTTTCTAAAATCTTCTCAAGGTACTTAGAAGAGTTCTAAATGGTTTAATAAATGTACTTAGAAGGGTCTTAAAGAATCTTATAGGGTCTTGCCCGAACCTGAACAGCTGAAAATGTCTTTTCTGAGTCTTAAACAAGCCTGGAAGTTTTGAACAAGTTCGAGAGAGCAACCTCTACAAGTTTGGATGATTCTGAAACGAGGCTTATGGAATCGTGTAGTCTCGGCGATTCTTCGATGAATACTATAGTTTCAAGATCAGTCACGTCACTTTTTGTTAACTTGGTCAAGATGAAGAAAGGCACAATAGGAGTGTCAAGAAATTTGAATACAAGTCGCCTGAAAGGCATACTTGACATGTTTCTGGAATTCGGTTCAGTTATATATTCTAAAACCTGTTGAATAATTTGAGGATCCGCCTAGCAAGAGTGGGCACGATTCAAATCAAATGATGGAACAATCACAGATCTTTAAGATCTTTTACGGACCAGTTAAATTATAATTCTAATGATTGGTCAAAAAGTATTTTACAGATCCTTCTTCAGCTGTCTGAAAATATCTATTAAAATATGATTCCAAGATCAAATTTTGGTCTATTTTTATTACTGGTACGTATTTTTGAAAATATGATCTCTAGATCATAAAAATATGAATAAATGATTTGGAATCCGTGATTCGCATTCGTTCGCCCTAAAAGATCACCGATAAAAGTATGGCAAGAGTACGAGGTCCCGACTGATTTTTCTGCATTCCTCCCCCTTGTCACAAATTATTTCCCGGCTATGCCCTCTCGAAAAGGCAAAATCAAAAGTAAATAGAACATCACAACCAAATACCACAGTCCAACTGACGAGTTGTTTTCCAA
The DNA here is from genome assembly GCA_031841125.1 of Acanthococcus lagerstroemiae. NCBI lineage: Eukaryota > Metazoa > Arthropoda > Insecta > Hemiptera > Eriococcidae > Acanthococcus > Acanthococcus lagerstroemiae. The sequence goes on along the minus strand of CM063108.1, from coordinate 31,044,893 downwards.
AGCAACACACGTCTTTTTTTCAGAAGAAAAATCTGTACAAATTTGTTAGCCAATGACTGGGGAATGGTCGAGTATTCTCAATATCAGTTTCGGGTAACCATGAGCGGTAACTTTAGCGGTGCTCACAGGCTCCAGCACCTGATGGGAAAATTAAGAAGTATCTCAAAAGACTCTGACAGGGAAGGAGAGAGCCGTACCAAGTTGAGCACCACGTATGCAGGTAAATACATCGGAATATTCATATTTCAGGTGGACGGGACAGTCGAAAAGACTCTGACAGGGAAGGAGAGAGTCGAATGTTAACTACACATTCTGAAACGTAAAAAAAAAAAAACATTGCCCCCGCCTTCATTTTGACAACTGTGACGAGTGTAATACCTCCCTTTCCTTCAAAAAGTCGGTAAAATGAAAGTTGCCGCCTATGCGGGTAACAAAGATCAATTTTAGTCAATCTTAAAATGTTAATACAAAATACCTTTACATTCCAAAAATACTGGCCAACAAAGTTGTGATTTTTTTTTTTTGAAAGAGGAATTCAGCTGTTTTGAAAAACTACTCATCAACTATCATTATGAAGTTTTGGAGTTTACTTCTAATTCTAAATAGGAAAAGAAATAATTATATGGCAGAAAAATTATGTAGAAGTAGTCTAGAAGGCACCATTTATACATTCGATATTCGCTCAGTTTCATGTTCCAAAACCTGACGAGCTGGTGAGTCAATTGTTTGTTCGTGTTCATATTACTCGCCCCACAAGCAAATTGTTAGCGATATAACTACTAGCCAAAAGACGAGGAACGTTTTCATCAATCTACATATAATGCGGAAATTCATCTTTTCATTTATAATTCTTCCGCAAGGTCAGTTTTGTCTCTCCCTTGCAAATTATATTTTGTTATTCAACTAGTTTAGGAACTGGACTCCCCAAGTTTCCAAAAATTAGACAGAATCTCGGGCAATATAGAACTTCTATAAGAAGCAACAAGAGGAAATACTCCGGATCGCACAGCTACGCTGATGCAGGAGATAGAAAAACGAGATAATAAGAAATTAAAGCGGGAGAACGGAACGCCTCGATCTACCAAAACCGAAAACGAAAACTGCAGACCCCTGGGACGTGAGAAGCTCATTTTTCCATTTTTTATACGACCAATTTTCAATAATTTCCATAAGAACATATTCCAACTTTCATTTTGAAAAATGCTATTTTTGAGGACAGCCTACCAAAGTGGTATGAAACAGGGGATCCACTATTGAAATGGACTTGGGGAATTTTGAGAACTACAAACACCGTGGAGAAGAGGAAAACAAACAAGAGGGGGATGGGCTTTCCATTATTTTGTCCCAGCTACTGTAAAGCGTTCACCTAACGCCGAAACCACTGAAAAGTAACGAGGACTCTCAAACTTCCTTCGGAGCATCCTTGATTACCTAATAATTCAAAAAAATAGTAGATCCACAAGAGTTCTCAGGTTACATTTTATCAAAATTTTACAAAAAAGCATTAGGACGATACCGATTTACCAAATTTCCACAATTTTACAGCCTAAATACTGAAATATTGATACAGTGTACCATTCTGAACTACCTTTAAATATTAACAAATTTGTACAGAAATTCGTAGACTTAATTCCATCACTCCGACCAATTTTCTTGAAAAATGAATCAGAAGAATTTCTTGCGCATGAATATTCGAGACACTTGCACTGTCTTATCGCTGAGACCGGTTGTGAATCACTTTCGCGAACTTCCCCGCGAAGAGATTGCACAAAATACGTGATTACGATTTCGCAGTCATCATCTTCGATAATTTGATTCTTCAATTCCAAGAACTCGTCACCCGCACTCCGCCACCGATCAATTTCAAAGAATTCTGTTCTTTTTCCACGTTCACTGTTTTCGTTTGCCATTCGCGAACGATTTTTGGTAGCAGTTCTGGTGCTTCTATGTTTTCATGTTGAAGATTTACAAACCGCGGAATTGTACATCCAATGAAAATTCAATTTTCGGTGCTGGAGACGTCTGCCCGAATTCGGCTAGACTCGCTCGGAATAATGAACAAACGCGAAACTGAGGTGTACAGTCTATGCCTCCACCTACTCCACTTGAATTAAATAGGTTCACTGTCAGGCAATGTTAAGCTGTATTTACCTGCTCACTGACGAGAAAATAGTAAGCCAATAGACTGCTCGCGAAACAAGTAGCTTGGCAGAGTGGGCGCAGGGAATTCAAAAATGAAAATGCGTTACCGACGAAATTCGGGAACTTCATTTGGCGCTTCCGCCCCTGCAGCCTCCGTGGATGAAACACATTTTTGCACCCTCTCTCCGACTTGGCGCTTCTTTTTACGCTTACTTACTGCGAAAACTGCGACAAGAAACCAAAAACCCAGACTCGTTAGCTGTATACACGCGCTAATGCAATTTAAAGCCGACGAATAAATATTTTCTCAACGCCTACGGGCCTTTTTAGAAAACAAGAAAATTCGTTATTATTTTCGTCCTGCCCTGTACAGTCGAGCCAGTCATACCGTTAATGTCCTTCCGCCCGACAGTTTCCCCGCAATCAAGTTAATTCCCACATTAATCCGCCGAAATGGAGAAACTGAAATTTGCGAGTCATTTTCCCTCGCTTTTTTACCCCTCGACCCACGTTCGTGACTGGCCTTTTCTCACCGTGTTCGCCATTACACCCGTCAATTTAACGCGTAAAATCAAAAGCATTTCCGTCTCATTCTCATTCGTTCGCTATAAATATACTACGTGTAACAACAAAATTTGGATCGAATTTAGATTTCGGCCCTCGAAGCCACATCATCCTAGTCAACGAGCCAGGAAACATAGAACGGCAAATTCGAAACTGTCGAGTCTATTGTCGAGTGAAATTTTTCAAGTAATTCCATTAGACGTGATATCGAGGATGAGAGGACGAAGGCACGCATTCCCACAAATTAAGGAGCTTACTTCAATAGGAGTCTAAGTCCGAAAGAGCATTATGTTGATAAAATGAGCCTATAGCATGATGTAGGTGATGAAAAGTGCTATCTACGGTTCTGCTACAGAATGAAGGATTGTGATGTGTCGAGAGAGGGCATTAGGTATTCAATTTGAGAGACAAATGTGATAACCTCTGGATTTAGAAGATTGTACTTAGGCCACTGCGGAAGTAAATTCCTCAAGTGAAAGGTACTAGTACAGACAATGGTCAGCGTTCGAGTTGCCTAGGCATGCGCCGACTTATGGAAAATATTGGAGAGGCAGAATCAGTCGGAGCCCGGTTTTTTCTTTGATTATTTTATTGAGACGCGTCTGATATTCCGGTATTATCGATTTTTTCTTATTCGTTTTCTCTTTTTTTCTTCTTTTTTTCTTCTTTTTTGTTGAATTTAAACATTGATGGTAAAATTTTTTGTACTTTTTCCATTTTTGAGTTGAAAATATAGGGGGGGGGACGTCGCCCCGTCCAAAGTTTTCATGGGGGGGCGAAGCCCCCAAAAAGTGCCAAGTCGGCGCCTATGTGCTTAGTTCATATTCACTTTCTTACTCCAGAACTTATCTTGACTCTCGACTCCGTTTTTTACCTAACTTACAAATTGTGGCATTTGAGTTTGGCTGAACTATTCGTTGATTCGCATTAAGATAACAAAATCATCTGGACGCTGTGAAGCGTAAATCAACCAACCGACAAAATCTGTTTTTTTTTTTAGAACACGTGATTCAAAAAACAAGAGCCATGTAAAAACTATATGACATAGCGTTTACTGATAAGCTTTTTTCAACGTGAGTACACATTCTTGAATCGGGGCCCGATTTAAAAAAAATTCTACTTTTTACGCTCTTTCCAACGATACTAATAACTCATTTTGTCAACAAATTCAGTTGGTTCTGTGACACTTAACAGCGTCTATCTGAATTCGCGATTCAATGTATTCCGACAGGCATTACCAAATCGGAATTCGTTGACTTCCAGACCCAAAAATGGTCAGAAGTATATTGGCTTCAGGAACTGAACAAAGTTTCAAAATAGAGTTTCCTAAATAGTCTCTTGGAAGTCCCTATAGAAGTGAAATAGTCTCGAAAGAGAAAAATAGCCCCAAAAGTCCTCATAAAACGGTGCCCTCATGGGTATCAAATGAAAGGTGTCAGTAAACTGAATCTAATTTTTATATTTCTGTTCCTCCCAAACTATGTACAACGTAACAATCTTGAATCAAAATACTTTATTGTAACAATCAGGTTGTTACGATTCTTTTACCGACTTTTCGAAGAAAAGGGAGGTATTACACTCGTCACAGTTGTGAAGTTGGGGGCGGGGGCAATGTTTTTTTTTGCGTTTCAGAGTGTTTAGAACACGACTGTAATAGTGGCTGAATTTCAGGTTTCCTTATATATATATATATACACCTTAATTTTGTGGGAAGAAAATCTCAGAAACTATTGAATCAATTGATTCCAAATTTTGGTATATTATGGAGAAGTACTCGAAATTGTTAAAATAAGCTTTTGAAGGCAATCGGTCGAGCCGTTCGTGAGTTTTCCTTGAGGACAAAATTTGTGGCACAAAAATCTCAGGAACTATCGAATCATTTGATTCCAAATTTTGGTACATTATAGAGAAGTACTCGAAGTTGTATTGGTGAAAGTTTGATGACAATCGGTTGAGTCGTTCACGAGTTTCCTCAATTTAAGTTCAGCATAAGAAGCGCGAGGCGACTTATGTACTCGATGTTGTTTGGGATTTAATTTATACGAAATCGAATTTTGATAGCCGCGTAGTTTTGTTGTATTATACAAATGTTTCGGTCTTACACGTTTCCGCCTTGAATGTATCGATTTCAAATTTATACGAACTCTAATTTTGATAGCCGGGTAGTTTTATATGTTTATAATACTATTCCCTGTCGAGAGTTGCGTTTTTTTAAAACGTGAATGGCCTTAAACATTTCAGCCGAATACCACTAGTCCTTGTCGACATTTGCGTTTTTTAAAACGTTAACGACTTAAAACGTGTCGACAGTGTCTTGATTTCGCGAGGAACGAGCGAAGCGAGTTCCGAGTACTTTTCGTTACTACTGCGAGGAACGAGCGAAGCGAGTTCCGAGTGCTTTTCGGCCGAAGGCCGAAAAGTCGGTACTACTTTCGCTTCGCGAAAGCAGTTTTTTTTTTTTCTTCAAATAAAATGAATTTTTTAACATTTTTTCGAAAAATTGAAAATTAGAATAATACTCGTACTTTTCCCTTAAACATGGAAAATTAACAAAATAGTTTTTAAAATTGGATAGCTATTCGAAATAGTCCATGAAAGTCTCTAAAACATCAATTTTAGGGGGAATGTCATTTTTAAGGGAAAATAGTCCAAGACAGGCAGTATCAAAGTTAGCTCATTGTTTCAGAATTTCCTGATTCATCCAGACAGCCTCAATAGACCGAATAGGGTGGGCTGGGGAAAAAAATAAGGGTTTGCCTACAAATCCGGGCCCTGGTAAATATAAAACGTCCAGGAATAGTGTTATTACTACTACGGGGAATAGTTAGGGGGAGAAGAATTGGAAAGGAAGACAAAGAATGACCCACGAAGAGCAGATAATGAAGAATACGAAGTGTAAATCCTTCTCCAAGATGAAAAGATAAGCACAGGAGTGATAAAAGTGGAGAGACGTAGCCTATAGTCAGGAGTAGGGATGAGTATCGGGTCGACCAAAAAAACATCGATGAATGGAATCGATTATTATTTTTGATTAATTAATTGATACACCAATTAATCGCGTTCGACAGTTTCAAAAAAGGTTGGAAAAAGATTAGGTACAATGAAAATAACGAACTCCAAGTAAAAAATTCAGAAGAAGAAGAAATCAGAAAGAAAGAAAGAAATCGTAACAGTAGGTTATGTCGGGCAGCCATTTTACGGTATTTTCCAGCTATTTTTACAGAAAATAAAAAAATAGCAGAACTGCGTTCGAGCAAGCATCTATTGACAGAAATTTCCGTTAAAATAACGGTAGGTCTGGAGTTACTTTTATTTAACAGAAAGCCAAAAGTTGAACAAATCATTCGGGCAAATCACAGTTATACCAGAACTTTAACGTCATCACAGTCTGGTATACTAGAAGAAAATATACCAGAAAGTGGCTGCCCGAAATAATATGTGATAATGATGACATGAGGTGAGATTCAGGGTGATTGTTAAATAAGACCTGCCAGGAAGAAAGAGACCTGTGCGCAAAAAAATCATTTTTGTGATAACAACTGTTTCTGACTAATTTTCGGCCGCTCTTTCGCATGGTGTCGTCGAAAAAATTCTAAAATATTTTCTCAAACTGCTGTACGTCTTCAAAGTTGAGTGTCTCATAATGTGAAAACGTTATCAATTTTGTTTATCCGCTCTCCTGTAGAATTCACATCTTTACGCACAGGTCCCTTTCTTCTTGGCAGGTCACAAATAAGGAAACCAGCTTCGAGCTGCATGGCTTCATGGCTGCACCGTGACCCCAAGGAAGGCCAGGGTGCAGCCATGAAGCCACGCAGCTCGAAGTCGGTTTCCTTATCTAACAATCGCCCTGTAGCCTGTACATCGATCTAGAAATCTAAAATCTCGGTGTGAAAAAAAAAGAGTTCAATAACCGTTACAAAATAATCGATCACCCAATTAATATAACCCTACTGACATCGATTTAAAAATATCAATTATTCAACAAAATAATTGATTATTTTGATTAATTGACTAATCGATACCCATTCCTAGTCAAGATGCTAAGGAATATACATCCATCATCATCATTACCATAAAAATAACTTATCATAATGCTTCATTCGATTTTCTCATTCAAATTAATATATTACCCTCATGATAAAATCTGGATGTTAGGGGTCCAAATTTGCGATATTGCTCAATTTTAAAATTCAATTTTGTCCATTTGATGGGGGAAACTGTAGAAACTGTGTTTCAAATTAGGCTCAGATCAGAAATCTGCTGCGATATTTTAAATCAGCGATCCCGCGCCCAGAAAACAACAGGTTTTCAACCTTACAACCAAATTTAATTTTGACCCTGTTTGGATTCGAAATTTAGATTTTCGTGCCTCAATCGGGGCGGATCAAAAGTCTAATGCAATTTCTGGACTTCGTTTAAATTTTCAATCAAATTTAATCTTGTCCATTTTGGTTCCACGATTCGGATATTTGAACCCCATTTGGGCCAGATTACACATTTGATGCCATATTCGCAATCGGCGACGCAAGACACCCCCACTTCGATATTAATATAGTTCGGTACCTCTCAACTTCACGTACGTTCGATCCCCCTTTTTGGGAAGAGATGATTTGTTTACTCAAAAATCAACTAGACCTTGTCCCCTAAAGATTCGACTTCGCGATCGAAAGGGAAAAAAGCGGGACCAATTCGTGAAACACCCTGTGTACGAGTATATAATATGTACATTAGAATTACAGGCTATATGTATGCGGGTCTCTACATATGTAAATACGTGGTATACTATTTATAATTTATAAATTTATACGTACTACTTGGTCATCCTATCCTCGTAAAACCGTGGTCAACGAAAATTCGAATAAATATCGTCGGCCGAGAGTGGAAGCGGAGAAGAGGTGACCATTAGTACGCCGAAACACCGATACATCGGTTTATAAAAATGTAGAAAATATGTACGCGTTAGCTCGTAAAACGTCGTTTCATAAATACTCGTCGATGGGGCGATGGTAACCCATTCATGACACATAAATTGACCGCTCGATTGGTTTTCCGCCCGTTTACTCACGAACCTAACGACCGCTGAGTTGTTTTGATATCCGCATCATTAAAAAGAAAGAAATAAGAAAAAAGACGGAGAAAGACCGGGCACGAACCAGTTGTTAGAGTGTCGTCACGAAATACTCTACATAATGTACAGAAAACATAGGTCACCAACACTTCTTAATACCATCGCGTGCTTGATTACCACCGATTTCCGATTTCTGTCGTGCTCTCTGCCTACAAAAGAAGTCGGTAAAAGGAGGAGGCGGGTGAATAGGAAGAACCCGTGAAATCCGGTCGATTAGGCGGTATCACCTTTTGAGGTTGACCAAAAGTGCTGCACAAAAACCGACGAAGAATTTCCCGTACCTGCACAAGAATAGTACACAAGATGTACGCCGTAGTGTACCTACCTCGTGTACTGAGGCGCCTAAGAATGGTTTATTCGCGACTCAGTGATCAATCGCGAGAGCCGAACGATCAATCGGGAAGTACACGAGTCGGTGGAACCGGTTTGTGTGTGAATGTGCATTGCCCTGTATACTGTGCCGGCACGACGACGACCGCAATACGAAACGAACGCGAGCGATTCCGTGGAGTATATGCGGTCGGGCGCTCGCGGGGCGCACGGACAGTGACGGAAATTTCCGGGTTTCGGAGCTGCCGGCGGCCACGGTCCCTCGCCCGGTCCGAAGACGCTCGTTCCGAGCGTAGTTCGCGTACGCGAAACCGCCGCGTAAATGACCTACTAGGAACGATAGCGCGAAAACTGGACGGATGCGGGACACAAGCGAGTTTCCGATGGTGCAGATGAGCGCCAAAACGAAGCAATCTTCGCGATTTGCTTGACCGAGTAACTAAATGAGACCCACACTGCCAACCAGAGTGTCGGGGCAGAGGAAAACATGCTCCGAGCTTTGCTTCCGCTCCAGTTTCCTCAAGGTAAGCACCACTCCGGCTTCGCTACACTTCTTATCAGCTGCTCCGGAATCCATTCCGACTCCAGCTTTCTTGAAATAGCTCCACGACTCCACTTCGTCTTCAACTAGTAGCTCCAGGTTTCGCTCTGAGCTCTGCCCTGTAGCTGGAGCGGAACCAGGAGCTGTTTTATTCCCAAAATCGAATACCAGGGTTGCCACTTTTTCTCAGGATTGGTTTTCCCTGACTTTTCCCGGTTTTCCAGGCCAACTTTTCCAATTTTCCCTGACCATTTTTACAGGATTCCGAGAAAGCCCAGAGGGAGGAGAGTCACAGAAATTTTTTACAATACAAATAAAAAAAGTTTACTCTGATAAAATACGAACTCGTTTCTTATTTTCAGAAAATTTCCCTGACTTAAATGAAAATTCCCTGACTGACCAAATTCCCTGACTTTTCCCGGTTTTCCAGAAAGTGGCAACCCTGAATACAGTCATAAATGTTGAAGGTACTGGGAAATAGCCGACTGTCAGTTTTATCACACGTACGAATTCTGTCTAAAGAGTAATGAGAATGGTCCCGTAACCCGGCAACACTTCTCGTTCATGAACCTCCACCAATTCTGTGAGGAAACACATCCCTCCTCTACCTACAGTGCAAGTCTCCATCAGTTTGCTCAATCCGTCCTCATTTTATTATGTTTTTCCCAAACGAGTGTACATGTACTAGACATAGTTACGAAAATGAAAAAGCGAAATATCGAACAATGTTATGAGATATCAAATTTTACGGCAAACGCAAGGGAAACACGCCACAGACAAATAGAAAATTGAGACGGGCGTACTCTCTATCGAAAGCACAAGTTCTTCGTGGGCATAAGACCTTCCTAGAGGGTCGTGAAACAATCGAAATGAAACTCACTCTGGAAGGCCTTCCTCAACAAAAACTAATAAGAATGTAAACGAAGTAAGAAGCTAGTGAAGTTTGATCGACGTTTGAGTCAGAATGATACCTACGGAACTCAATTTGAACTATCAAACTGTTCACGATATGTTGACTGAAGGACTGGGAATACGAAAGGTCTGCGCGAAATTAGTTCCAAGAAACCTGAAATATGAACAGAAAGACAACCGAATGAATATGTGCTTGACTCTCTTGGAACGGATCAAAGATGTTGAAAATTATTTCGGACATGTCAGACTTCAGTCCGTATGACTTTTTCTTTTTTCAAAAGGTCGACATTTTCAAAATTTGGGAACCATTGAAAGCGCCGTATCAGAGCAGCTGAAGAGTATTTATTTCACATCAAAACTTCCAAAGCTGGAGCGTTTCCGCCGGCGCATAGCAGTAAGAGGGACTTACTTTGAAAAGAGTAAGTTAGGTAAATTTGTTCTTCAAATTTAATTTAAAAAAAAATATATAAAAAAAAACAATGTTACATAATCATCTCATTATGTTTCAGATAGACTTCGTATTGTACTACTGTAATGGTTTCAGCTGTTCACTTTGTATCAATACAGACTTAAACTCGGCTTAACTTTCAACAGGTTATGGAACCAGACACACGTTCGAATGTTTCAATTTTAGAAAGATTAAAATAATAGAACAGTTCCCAGAAACAGGTCTCTTGAAGTATCTCCAAAATTCAGTCATGATGGATTTGGCGAGGCACTTATACATCAAATTGTTGAGGTCGAGACAAATTGGCCGACGTGAGAGGAAAATTTGGGATCTGTCAAATGACTGCAAGGGCGCACTGGATGAAATAGATAACAAATTAGTGAAATCTGATCCGTTCAAAGAGAACAGCGCTATGGAAGTTTAGATCAAGTTGCACAAGCAGAGGCGCGATTTGTATTGTAAGGCAAATAATAATATAATAGAACCTTGGTTAATGGGTACCTCTCATAAATGGTCACTTGCTAATACCGATCATTTTCTAACATATGACCCTCAAAATAGCGATTTTCAATAACGGTCACCAATACTGTATTAGTACTTACAATAAATGAAATGAAATGTATAGCACAGCAGAGACGTGAATATAGAGTATGTTAGTTCAACATATAAAAATGTGCCAAGGCGATAAGAGAGTTAATTGGATGGGCAGGTTGCAGATTCATACTGCACCAGTTCTTTGTGAGGCTTTCCACTGATTGATGATAGTGAGGAGACAGATGTTGAGATGCCTATTTCAATTGAAAACCTGATCCAACAGCTAGCACCACATTTACAGGATAATGATTACTTTCTCATTGATGACTACTTGTGTACTGAAGCAGATTATGTCCAGGATCTTGTGGCAAATAATCCCGAACGTTTGAGATAAGCGAAGAAAGACTGACACATTTTGAGCAGCAGAATAGAAGTTCGATAATGAAAGCGATAAGGAGTTTCGCCGATAATGCCGGGATATACAAAGGCCGCTGGCCGTCGCCGTACAGTCTAGTTTGTAAATGCGAAATTGTGCGTTTTTCAAGCAATTTGGCTACTATGTTTTTGTGCGTTGTATTATAGTGTGATATTAAAAGTTTTTGTTACGTGTTTCGTGCGTGTTTTGGTGCGAATCTCGTTACAATATTATGCATTTCATACCATCGTCAGCTAGTAGTGAGCATAGCGACAAAGAAGAAGAACCTGACGGCACTAGTCTCCCCCTCCCTCCAGTATCCATAGCTGAAGCCAGAGAATGTATGCGAAAATTGCAGAGCTTTGCTATGCAAACTGGTAAAATGGACGCAGTTCTGCAACCCAAGCAGCTGGAAATTACCCTCGAAAATCAAGCACTTTTATTTAGACGAGATGTAAAGCAATCGAAAATTACTTCTTACTTTAAGTAATGAATTCAAACTACTGTATATGTACATACCATTGAAGTACATCATACATTATGTAATCTACACAACAGTATATCAGTACGCACTTTTTTTTCTGACTTTTTCGAATTACCTGTCACTTTTTAATAACGGTGAGTTTTCTGCCATCTTGTGTGGCTATTACTTCGAGGTTCTACTGTAATAATAATAGCAGCCTTTACTTCTTAATGTGGCTTGGTGGCCGAGTGGATTCGAACGTTGCCTTCTGAACTACGGAATGCAGGTTCGAATTCCAGTTCAGAAGGTAAATTTCTAAGATTAAATATGATGAGAAAATAATAAAAAGTGGAAAAAATATGAACTTTAAACATCTGACCAAGCCACACCAATTATAGCAAAAAGTGGAGTTCAATTTAATTATTCCACCGGAATTCAAAAAGACTACAGCTAGGTTAGCGATACCTATAGACTACTAACACCTAACTAGTCAGGTGTGCCATGCAGGTTGCATGCCCCTTATAGAGAAGGAAAACTCTTTCATAATCATTCCCCAGTAATGGCTTGTCACCAAGAAGAATCAGACTATAACCCTTGTATCAAAATAATTGATCAAGGAGGCCTATGTCCCAATGTGTGGATCAAAACATCTGTTTCTAGACTGTAATAGTAATACTTACTTCTTAACAATATTCCATACTACTTCCCAGTTCATTTTTTAATTTTTCGTCTTCCCATCTGGCTTTTGATCTGTCCACTTTCCGTTTATATCCAGTCTAGAATTTGTTTTTCCCATCTGTATTCTTCAAGTCTTGCAACATGGCCAGCATATTTCATTTTTATTTTCTTTAAGCTATGCCTGCAGTCCTTGACTTTAGTTGTAACCCTTATACACGTATTTTTAGGTAATCTTTTAGTTTTACTCCTGCAGTCCTTGACTTTAGTTACGCCCCTTATATACGTATTCTTATGTGATCTTACTCCAGTCAGAGACCTTTCCATTGCTATTTCCGATTTAGCTAATTTATTGCATTGAGTATCTGTGAAATTCCAGGTTTGGGCTCCGCCTATTAGAAAAGGAACGGTACATGCTTCCAAAAATTTTAGTTCTATAGGCATATTGTTTTTATATACGTACGTTAGATATGCTAAATCCATGATTACTAATTTAGTTACTGATTCAGTTTATCAGAAGATTATGAATGAAGAGTTGGTATATGAAGCCTGGGAAGCGCTGAAGCAGAGTCCGAAGCGACCTCAAAGGATCAGTACCGGTTTCTTTGCTTCTGATTGGATGGTAAGATATGGCGTTACAAATTTTATTACCAAACTGAGAAGTCTGTTAAACAACTTAAGGAACGGTCTTGAAGCTAGGGCAAAAACGAGTAGCTGGAATTAATGTTAGTTGGTAAATTTTTACGCGTTTTACAACTAAATACGAAATATTTTAATCTAGTAGCATGCTACTGACTAAGGATACAGAAAAAAAACGTTTTACAAGTTGACGTTGCAGTTATGTAAATTCAGGAATAATTTCAGAATGACTGCAGACAGCGAAAAATTCACTCAATAGGCATTCGTATGTCAAAGGAGTCGGAGAGTAAAAATGAGCCTAGTTACAGATCAAAGAAAGAAGGCATCTGTAATTACAGCAAGGAAAAGGGACACTGGGTTAGAAACTGTCAAAAGTGGGTAACTGACAGAAGACCATCCATAAGTACAACTGTGCTGGTGACGCTCAGAATCTTGCCAGTTTGCAGTGAAGTTGAAGTTTGCGAAATTGAGAGGAGCCCAGTTGATTGGTGGATCGACAAAGAAACATAACATATTTTTCAGACTTGTTCATTAAGTTTCACAGATTCAGAAGTTCATTGTGGATTGACAAGACACGTAACATGTTGTTCAAGCCTGTTCATTGACTTTCACAGATTCAAAAGTCCATACAGTATTAAGTGCAAGAGAAGAACCGTCCGTTGAAGTTTATTACTGGACTGTGGTCGAAAATTGTCGCTAGCCTCTTTTCTGTTTTAACAGCCCATGACAAGAATCAGAACAGCAAATTCAAGGCCAGCGTCACGGGATGCTGGTTTGATGTCGATGGTCAGACAGTATAACAGGGAGTTCGCGTAGCTAGCGGAACTTTAAAAGCAGCCACTCAGTTTCTTTGTTCCAGCGAAAAAAGCTGAAATAAATGTAATGGTAGCAGCAGATGATACCACGATAGAAATGGAGATATCAGTGACCCCGCTATCAGAGTGCGAAAACAAGTTTTCGAGAAAAACGCATTCAAAGTTTTGACGTCTGTTTTTTTCATCGTTCATTTTCGTTTCCTTCACTGTAATCTGTTTCTGTCACGCTTCTGGTTTCGTGGTTTCAATTCTGTATCGCCAGCTCACGTGAAAATGTAGGGTTTTTCTACATATGAATCCTAAAAAAGTATATCACCCAAAACTGACTCACTAATAGTACTTCTGGTGCAAGGTCACAATACACAAGCATCAATACCGAAGATGTTTAAAACAATGCCTGAGAGTTGAACAAGGAAGAAAAACTGCCAAGGGAAGGGTCGAGAACATCCGACAGGAGAAGTGTCCAGATTGATGAAGAATCTCATTATTTTAATGATTTTGTAATGAAAACAGAGAAATTCGTCAGTGATATTTTGGGGTATAATGATGAAGTTTTATCGAAAAGTCGGTAAAAGCAACTTACTCGTAAAATAATAGGTTTACAGTATTTATTTTATTTTTCGAGGAGTTGAATGGCTTAGTTTATCTCTATCTAGAGGATACGTTGAAAATACTGAAAAATAGCCGACGGTTAGTTTCATTATATGTAATATGTTTGTATTGTACCACACTAATGGTTTACGATGTTCAAACCATGTCGCGACTGAAAATGGTCGAACTTGAACCCAGCCTAACTGACATTCGCTGCAATAGAAACCTTCGAAGCAACACGTACGAAGCTGGATTTATGTAATTAATAATTTTATTCGGCCAATTTGGTAAGATTTCCCAGATCAGAGTTCGATAATCGGAATCCGTGACCCCCCCCCCCAAAAAAAAAGAGAAAAATTCGATACACAATTCAGTTTTTAAATCAATTCAAATTTGCCCGTTCTGGGCCTAAACTTTTGATTTTTTAAGGATTTTTATGCCTAAATCGAGGCCGAATCAGAAATCTGATGCGATATATGAAATCAGCGACTCAAGGGACCCCCATCTGGATATTTTTTCGGTACCCTTCGATTCAAGATTCCGATATTGGTGTCTGTTCGCGCCCTCCTTTTAGAGGAGAGAAAATTTCTTCTCCTGAAAAGAAACCAGACCTTGTCACTTGATGAAGATCCAACTTCGCCATGAAAACAAAAAGAGGGGGACCAATTTGTGAAACACCCTGTATACATATCGCGTGAGTGCTCACATGCATCGGCCAGCCATGCTTTCGGACTGCGAAGGTGAATTAGTCGATTTTTCCACGGACTGGAAACTAGTTAGTACAGTTGTACGGTAAGCGGCGACTGCCCGAATTTCACGACGAGAAAATAAAATTTTATGTACGACCAGCCAGTGAATCATTTTTTCAAAACCCTAACCGCACTTTTATTCCAATTCAGTTCGGCATTATTTCGACCCACACTCGCTATGTAGTGGCTATGGCAAACCTCTCCTCTTGCACTCCTTCGCCGAACTCGCCGGCCTCTACTCACCTTCATAAATAATTTATTTCAGCTTTTCGAATTCATTGTGTGTATTTTCGGTAAACGGTAAACCCGACTGTTTCAAGACACTTATAAAACGAAATTCATTCACGGCTGATTTATTCATACTGAACGTGTAAGGCCCAATAATTCTGCGAACGCGGCCATTCAAACAAAACTATAAGAAAATTTGAAAAGGAAAATTATAAAACTAATTTGAAATTCGGAATATAGGATTAACTAACGATGGAAATGTCGATGGCTCTTTTCTTTCTTTCGAAAAAGGTCGTCGGCTATTCCAACATTAATTTTCCATCTCGAAAACTAGAAACCTCTTTTTTTTTTTTCATTTCCATTTCCAGGGTTGTTATTTATGATAATCTCGTTTGGCTGTTTTTTTTGGTTTTTTTTTGTTTTCTTTTTTAGAAATGCCAGTTTACCGACCTTCACAGCGCGTTTTAATCGAATGAAATATGAAATTTAAACGACCCATGTTGACAGGTATGAATGAGTAGTCACACAACACACCTACTGGAAAGATTAATTTGTAAGACTGCAGAATTCCAGATCGTTCTTTTTGGAGCTATTCATTCATAGAATTCATCAAAAAGGCACATAAATAATAGTTTCGTCAGGTGTGCTCGCTATATGTCAAATATGGCACAACAGTACAGTATATTCTCCAAAAAAAAAAGGGTGTTAAAAATATCGCAAATATATCCATCGGCCAGGTTCTTACAATTAGGCTAACACTAAAGTAAGCCACGTCTACGCCACTTTAACCCCGTCTCTCAAAATACCAACTGAATCCCTCTTCACTCAGTTATAGACACGCTTTTCCGGCAACAACTGCTTTAGATTTCATAACCTTTATAACAGCTTCCACTCAGGGTTACAACCCTTACACCATTTCAGGTATTAAGGATCACGACTGCCACTGACCACTGCTTCTGTAGCCTCAACAACAGGTATCAGGGGCTCGATTGTCATCACTAATGTCTTCGGAGTACCAATAGCACAGTCCCGAAAACAAGCAATGTCTCCATTGGAAATATTCCAGTAAAGTGGTGGAAAATGGCCGAATATTCTGAACAATAACTTCCACAGTAAGTTTTTTTTTTTTTCTTCGTACGTAAATGAGAAAGAAAATAGGTGAGGACCTTCGTTCACGAGGAAAAAAGTTGATAAATTTGAGTCAGATTATTTTAATAAAATATTGATTTCAATCCTTACTAGTGTAGATTAACTCGTTGATACAAGATTCCGCAAAAAATGCTTCTCATCTGCGCCGTAAGGTTAAAATTTTCAAATAGGGGAATTCAGTTACCCTCCATAAATAATAAACAAGAACAATTTCATAACAGTTTTTCCAACACGTCAACTGATCGCTAAGTAGGTGTTCTTAGAGGCCACATGCAGCTCTCAGAAAGTCGTATAACTCGCGGTATTTCTTTTCTAGTCAGATAAAATTCACAAGTTAACGCTATCATCAATTTTGGACAAAAACTGATTTCTACTGAAACTTTGAAAACTCGTGACTACCAAAATACTGAATCCGAAATACTGATCTTTGGCAAATTCAACAGCAAATGACCACTATATCCTCTCACAACAAAACGATACTAAGATTGAGAAGTCGAGAACAATAAATTTTCGTTTTTCTACTCACAACGTTCGGAGCTCCTAGAGCCATTATTATCGAGAATCGGACGTACATGCAGTTCTTTTTGTTTTTTCTACACCAAGCCACCTTTTTGACATCGAATTTTGGTGACCCCTAAATCCAGAATTATGACGAAGAGGACCCATGTTTACACGACATTCTTTTCTACTTTCGAAGAGTATTTTCTACTGTCGAAGTATGAATTCCCGAGACAGTTTATACGAATACATATACAAAGATTATATTTTTCTTTCAACTTCCAAAACCTGTTGATTCCGGAATTTTCGCAGCACTTTTTGCTGTTTCTGCTTGGCGGGTTTTCTTTTCGCCGACGATGTTTTTGAGCGAGCACTTTATGCGAATACTATGTCATCAAGTAGTTTCGCTGATTTTGTTTTTCAATTCTTCGTTCTCCGTAATCACTGAAAAGTGATTCGCGTGTAGGTACGAAGAAAAAAATGACATGTACTTCGCTCGATGATTCACTCGTTTATAGTACATCGTATTTCTTAACGACACTGCAGCAAGTTACTCAGCCAGCCGCTGAGTACATAATATTCAGACGCTTTCATGAAAAAGTGCCTAAGTGCTCTGAATGTAGAATGACAAAGAGTATGGTAAACACCATCTGCAGCTCCGTTCTTCGCATACTCTGTCATTCGATTTTCATAGTGTTTGTTAACTCTTTCGCAATAGCATCCGTGCCCACTTAGCAGTTCAGCTGAACAAGCATCTAATCGACAATTCTATTCCGTCACCAGCCCCCTTCTCCCCTCTTTTCTGAATAAATACATGACCTAATGATTAATCATCAGGTTCATATTTCTTGGCATACTGTAAGAAATGAAGACACATCAACAAAGTGAATACTCTTGGTCAAATTATACTATGTCAATGTTCAAGTATAATATCCCGTATATCTTGATATTTTTCGACTGTTAGAGACATTGTGGAATAAAACACTTCCTGAAATGCAAACTCTTTATAATGTATTTCCGTGGCTCTCTCGGGTCGGAAGATCAAAGCATGTCATCATTCTTCTATTACTGCATACGTGTACGAATTGACGAATCTGGGAAACACCCAGTTTTGAATTATGTTGTCAAAATGCCTCCCTCTGCACAGAAATTATCACTGACCACTATTACTGGCCCGGGCAAAACTTATGCAAGTTCTAATACGTTTTAAAAAAATTAAATTTTTTTAATATCATGAAAACATGTAAATTCCACTAAGCTCTATATACAATAATGCAGACTTTTGATAACCGATTTATACACCTGTACTTCATTCAGACTCATTAGGACTTTGTTTAAACTTATTCAGGATTTGTTGAGACACAAGTAAGACTCCATAAGACTCAGCTTAGAGCCAATGAAAGTCTTTATGATTCATGAAGATTCGATAATACCATTGGTGTAATTCGGTGAGCCAAATTCAGACTCATTACGACTTATTAAAACTCGCCAAGGCTCTGTCAACAATTAATCGGGAATTCTGAAGAATTCGTCCAGATTGATCCAACCCTGTAAAGAATATTCAACCATGGGCGAAACTTCTTATGACCGATGAAACTCATTAGTACTGACTTAGTGAGAGTGTTTTGTAACACTCAGTAAGACAAATTAAGAGTCTGGTAAGATTTGGTAAGATCCTATCAGTTCTCTCAAGACTTCTACATACTCTGTTGAACATCGTTGAAATTCGCTCAAACTCAATTAAGAATTACGGAAACCTCTTGATTTTGTTAAAACTTACGAAAACTAATGGTGACTCTGTTAAAACATACTAAACTCACCAGATATATTCAAACTTCTACATCAATTTTTAATCACTTTACTTTGTTATTGACAAAATATCGACATCTGAAAAAATCCCACTATTCTTGTTGTAAATCCTCAGCCGACTGGCTCCTCCTCCTTCGTGATTTCTTTCGGTAAGATCACCAAGACCAATGGCCTCGAAACTAAATCTCCTGAACGTTTTTATTTTTTACAATACAAAGAGACTCAAAAATAGGGATGTTAGGTATTTACTGTCGACATGATGCCCTCCATCCAATGCTCATCAAACAAATATCCTGCGATAACCTATTCCATGGTTTGCAGGTTTGTTAAACCCATTTTCGAAAAAAAATTTTTGGAGATACCCCGCCTCTAGAGAATGCACAACAGTCAACACATAAGGAGGTTAGTCGCTTCCAATACATCGAATCCTGGTTCCTTGAATTGCCGAGTTCATCTCTGAAATCATTTCAGTTCGAATCCCAACCCAAAATACGTAGCACCATAAGGTGGCTAAAACTTGAAATATCGAAAGTTAGATATGTAGACACGAACGATATCAGGCACAGGGGTTTCGAGACGGCGAGTTCAGTTCTGGGATAATTTCAGCTATAACCCCAGCTCACGTGATTTCACCAACTTGAGCCAACATATTCAACTTTCAATATTTTAGGTTGTAGCCCACATGTGGAGCATTGCGTTACAGTAGAGAAGACCCCACAAGTTAGTTCAGCAACTAGGGAAACCCTATGTTCAGTATCATTAATGCCAACACATTCGACTTTCAATATATAAACAATATTCTTCAGTTCAGACTTTTGGATACGGGGTTCAAGTGGAAATTAATACAGAAAGGAACTCGGAAACTCAGAAACCGTATGATCGATATTTTGGAAGGTACTAATTCCCAATCGTATGTATCGACCCCTCCTCCCCGGCGGATTCTTTGAGGTAGAGAAGGCTATAAAAAAAACTCAAAAATGAGTTCAGTGAATTCGAAAAACATAGAAATAGGTTATTACGGGCCATTTATTTGAGTGAAGGAATGACTTCATCAACAGCCCCCCCCCAGCTCAATTTTGTCAGTCCACACCTTCCCAACACAAATTTTTTTTCAAAAATTTTCCTGACGATTCTTCCGTTATGTTAAGAAGAACTCAGTTCTGATAGGATAACTGTTTTTTAAACAAACTCTACTTGTAAGGTGTTCCAGAGGAAAATTTCTCTTTTTTCATGGGGAATCCTATGTTAAAGTTCAATCCCCCTATGCACCAACTTAATTTTCCCCCTAATTTTGGCTACCGGGTTCTTACACAAAAATACCTCACTTTTTCTTGTGAAGGCGAGAACTGAAGAAAAAGAAAAAGTTAAGGGCCATCCTAATTTCCATCCAGAAATCAATGACGTTAAACCACTGCATTGCACTGAATCTGCTGAAGGTGGCCGGAAAATTGTTCGCACGAAAAGTGATCGCGGAAAATTGATCGCACCAGAAATCTGTTCGCATACGGAAATTGATCGCACAAGGAATGGCCATGTGAGTGACTTGTGGAGGGTGAATTGCGGTATGTTTTATACGCTGTTATAACATCGAACGTCGTACATTTAGTATGTGGGTAATTCTCAGAATTGGGGCATATTTCACTCACAATAAAAATCAGTTTTGGAAAGCATCTTTCTTGCAATTTTTTTGGGCAGTTTGGTAATAGACATAACGCTGATACTATTTCTAGCCTACGGCTCAATTAATGCCGAAAAGAGGCGGGGGCAGAGCGTTTTAAAAAATCTATAGACACTACGAAAGAATTTCCATCGTAGTTGCAACCACTACGAAAGAATTTCCATTGCATTGGCAACCACTACGAAAAAATTTCCATCGTAGTGGCAACCACAACATTAGAATTTCCATCGCAGTAGCATCTGTTGAGTGAATATTTCTTTGGCAATGCAGCAGTGGAATGATGATGATCTAGGCAACCAGTTTTCCTGTATAATGTGTGGAAAATCATGTACATGGTCTTCAGAAAGTCAATTGGCAAGGTAAGTCAGATACAAGTACACTTAGGATATGGATGCATAAATATGTACATTAGGGTGGCCCTTAAAAATCAAAGTTCGAAAATTTCAGCTCCCACTCCCTAGAACTGTTACTGCATATGAAAAAATGGTCTCCTAAAAATTTCAACAGGATTAATTAATTTTGAAGCGGCCCGAATGAGGGATTTCATTGAAATGGAGGTTGCGCGGTCGAGCGCGCTACTCATACGTTACAGTGCCGGGTGAAGAACGATGCTTTGCACGGTAAGCATATGCTCGTAAAAGTACAGCTGGCGTTTCAAATTTCATTACATCATTTCAACAAACTTGAAATTTTAAAATGTGAGCCATAACAGCCACTACGATGGAATATTCTGAGGGTTTATTTGATTTTGTGGTGTGTCTAGGGGTGAGGGCAGGTATGCCAATGTCAGGAAAGTTTGAGGAGATAATATTCCATACATTCACTAAAAAAAACGATTGAAATTTCGAATATGTAGTCTCAAAAGGTTTGATGAACTAAAATATGCCCCAATTCTAAGAATTACCCATGTACTGTGTGGGATCGTGTTTATTATCGACGAGTTGGGGGGCTGGTCCCCGTGAGCGGCCCCTGTCCTCCGTTCAGAACGCAGATCGGTGGGAAGCGTACTTCAGCGAGTTGTCGCCGCAGCCTCCAACCGGTTCATAGCGCGCCGGCCCCTACGTTCATAGCGATTTCTCGACCGAAACGGGGCGCAGCGAGAGCGGAGGAGTAAGGGTCGCTGACTCCACCGAATACACCGCATAAAGAACTACTCAATTAAATATGGTAACTAGTATGTTCTAATCAAAAAGAAGCGGAGACTACACAATATTACGCAACGTATTATTACTATAACTGTAACAAACTTTATAAGCGAGTATCGCCACATACTGTACAAACGTTTATTGACATGTAATAACTCAGAGTGGAAGGATGGCACACCGGTTTCAAGGCCACGCGCAATGCCGTGCATCCTAACATCTTCAAATTTATAGAACGCATCCACCGGGAACAATCTTTGGTGGAGGCTAACGTAGAGCACATAGGAGTGGGCAACCCTCTCCCTAAGAAAAAGAAGTATAAGGACAGTGCGGCCAGATTGCAAAGACTCGTGGAACGCTGTCCTGGCACCACTGACAGGGAGGAGAGTAACGACAGCAACGGCGATGATGAGGAAAGGGAGGGGAACAGTATCTTAAAGTACTTGAGAGGGATTGCGCATAATATTAGTCTATATTAGGGATTTAAAAACATTTTTTTTTTTAATGAATAGATAAAAATAAATTTTACTGGTGTGAACAATTTTGCAAACAATCGTGCGATCAATTTTCCGCTGCGAACAATTTTCAGGGAACCCCTGCTGAGCCATTTAAGAATAATTAGAATAGGCGCCTAATCTGCCCAGGGGTCAATGACCTTATGACTTATACGTATCGGCTCTTGGTCTTGAATTAATGACTGCGTTCCTATCGGCCTTTTCCCCCTACTTTTGACTACAAGCTCCATACATGAAGGAAAGATTAGATTTCCACATTTTTCTGCTCAATCATCGACTTAAACTAAGGAGTCTGGACATTTGCTCGACTGCGTAACCCTTTTGCAGAATGTCTGACAGGTGAACACCTTGCATCAACATGGCACTGTAACAGATAATGTTCTGCAGAAAATATAACACTCGAGGGTGGCTTACGGGATTCCAAGTTCGCAGTTTATCGAGCTCGACACGTGATGATCGACATTAAAAGAGCCGTTCCAAGTGTTACGCCAGCACACGTACACAGGAATCAGCGTGTTTTCGCCATTCCACGACGCTTAACAAGGCGTTATAGCGCGTATTTCAAGCGTTCTACCGCACTCGAGTAAAAATATTCAAATTTTACGGACAACATCTCGAACACTCCTGCGACCCTGCCTACACTACGCAGTCACAAAACTCGCGTATATCTTCGCTACCTGGGCCCCGAAGAAAAACGGGCAAACGGCAGAGACCTTGAGAACATCGCTCAGTCGAACGTGGCAATCTACAATGTGGGCTGCTCAGTTCAACGTAAAATCGACAATCAATTCTCAGCCTCGCTGACTGCACTCCAAATACCAACCTTAAAGTCACTCCCGCCGCATTTGCGGTTACTCTTCTGAAACACGCCACGCTGTTCATAATACCTATATACGCTTCCAAAAATGTTGAAAAAACAAAAATTTCCCTAATTTACTTCCGACCACTTCGGCGTACTGCTGCACACGCACAATACACTCGTACACAAACTCATTCGGTACGTACACGTGAAATGCTTTCACGTTTCGCAATTTTGTATGTCATCATTTATCAAACCAAAAATTTCGTTTCGCTGCACTTCCCCTAACCGCTGGCATTTCTCGGAGTATCGAGGAGTACTTTACGCTATTTCGCCAGATCTGGGTGGATCGGGGCGGGGGCACAGAAAAGCAGACGACGGCGTTTGGAATCATTTTTCTATACAGCCTCTCTGCGTTCGCCAGAAGGTGCACGTCTTTGCCGCGCACGTTGATAAAAACAAATCGACGCCAAAAGCGAAGGTGTTCGCGGGGCGATGACTGCGCGCGGTACGCCGTAACTCATTTTCCACGCTCCTACGACTTCGATTTACGTCAGTTCGCGAGCACCGAAGACGCGGACGCGTACGGCCGACGACAACAGATTATCCTCTATCGGGGGACGAGGGGGCTACCAGGACGTCGCGCCGGGCCAACAAGAGCGTACACCTCGCTCTCTCGCCAGCACGCATACAGAAAACACGCTCGTTAGGATTCATAAATGCGGTTGGCAGTGGTGGCTGCCGGAAACAGTGGGCGACCCGAATCGAGGCGAACCAGGCACGGTACAGTAGGACGTATACAGCAAATTATAGATGCAGCACACAGCATACAGAAACACACATAGCCGACGAGACCGTCACTCGCTCTGACTGCATCGCTGCCGCTACGCCGCGCAGCGTCTTTCGAACACGCTACCACGCTCGTTCCATATATATATTCTACTTGCATCAGATCTCTCGCTTCCGAACGCCGATTGCAAATTAGTCGGTGACCAAAATGAAACGCGTATACAAACTTACAAAATAGTTGAGAGATAGTTGAGAGGGTGAACAATCAGAGAGTTGTAAAGCGAAACAAATGCGCTTTTGAGGGCAGGCACGCGTGCTACAACCTCGAGATACAAACACATATTGATATACTTCCAACACTTGATTGAATTCGAAAATCACGCTCTCACGTACAACGAGAACTTACACACCCAACCCAGGACAACCCGAAGAGATGCCGCGACGAAAACGAAGAGGCACGTGGCATCCCTTAACATATTTTTAATTACCTCACTATGCTATCTAGTTTCGATGGATTCCAGTCATCAACTACTTGGTGGTTGAGATTCGCTAACTGGGAACAGGATAGATCGCCCAAAACTCATGTAGAACTCTTTCGTATCCGGATTAAACACCAAATTATGGCAATGAGTCGTGTACTCCATTTTTGAGACGAACAGGTTCTCAATATAAGTTGGCTGCACTACAAGCTTGACTTTCAGGGGAGTTGAACTAAGATTACTAGATGTCATTCACATCGGGTTTCACTGGTAAGTGTCTACAATGACAAATCCTAGAAAATCTTACTACAAATTAATAAACAAAAGAAACATGGTCAGTCCGTCTCTACTGTGAAGTGGCGTGTTCGCGTTACCGGCGATTGCTCCTATACTTCTCTTTTCTAATTTCACTCTCAACCCGAGCCCTGAAATCCGCCCTTTCGAGCATTACTTCAGAGACGTCGGGAAGGCTGTTAAGGCTGTCTTAGCCCTCTTCTTGTCTTGCTAAAAAAAACCGGCCAAGGTCGGAATATAGCGAGTTGCTACGTGGGCTCGAACCCAGGACCTCCGGATTCCGAGACCAGCGCGCTATCCACTCGGCTAACCAGACTCCATCGCTAGTATCCTATAAGCTAAGCTTCGTTTGCCAAATATACTGTCTACCTCTCATGACACCAGAGAGCAATAAACTCGAATATGCTAAGCCGCCATTTTCATTTTTTCATTGACCGTGCAACACTGATCTTTGTCGCGAACAGCATCGCTTGTCGTCCGCGACGCGTTCGCTCATCAACGGAAAAAGTAAGGATAAAATGGCGGCTTAGCGTACTCGCGTTTATAGAGCTCCAATAACATCAGAGAGTCAATAACCAGCATGGGATAAGCAATCATCAGGGGCAGTCAGGGTAGATAACGCTGACCAAAGCAAAGTGTGGTCGACTCTCGAGTAATCTTTATTGGTATTCATGATTCGGATCATCTGTAGACAGCCATGTAACATAGTTCAGTAACACTAACATGAAAATATTGGCTATTTTTTGATACCTTCTAATACACTTTGTTACAGACATGAAATTAAAACATTAGCATTTCTTGAATTGTATTCGAATAAATCTAACTCGGGTTTTATTTACGTTCATGTACTCAACAGCTTTATTCTTCATTGTTCCTGTTCTCTCAAAGAACGGAAGTTGAGTGACCTGTTTTTTCAGATGTCTTCCACACCATGCTCTTTCATTCCTCTCGGTCCTTAGCAGCTCGTATTGCTTCTTCCAAAAGCACATGCCAGTGAAGATATTAGTGTGGTAACCAAGCTACGCTAGTTCCGAATAGTCGAGGCGTTGATATCGATTCATTCGATTGATACGATAATGATTTCCTCTTCTCTTTTTTATCCCAAAACGTCTACTCCAGTTCTAACTCCTGATAATACCTGTCTGCTCACTCTTTTTCGATTTCATCGACTTTTCCTCTTTTCCGTGACTTCCATGACCTGACTAGGGAGGGGGGAAATCACCGATGACCATTGGAGAAATAGCGGCAGCGTGGACTCGCTTCTTGGACGTGACAGCGAGATAAGTGCAGAAAGTATCTTCTGAAATCTTTTCCACGTTTAAGTAGCTTGAGTCTTATCTGCGAGTTTTTCGGCTTTTTTTCGGCGATTTATTTTCGTTTCCACCAACGTTTTCCCGAACTTACGAACTCTTTTCGGCGCTTTCGCGAGAACTTCGTCGCTCTTGACACACTGTCAGAGCGAGACTTCACGAGCTTCCACGTGGACATCTACCAGGGACCGTGTTGTCCAGAGCACACCGAAGAGGACCCGTTTGGTTGTTAACGTCACCGTAGAACAGTAAGCCATCACCGATTAGAATAAATAACGTAATGCATTAGTTGCTGGTCGTTTGTGTTGTCGTTATTCTTGTGTCGTTGTCCTTCCTGCGTACCATCGTGTCAGAGTAGGACCCGTCACTCGAGGTATTCGATCGGCAGAGTACGCATCCAACCCTGAGTTACCTCGCAAACACTCCACACAGCCGATCTCGAAAGTCCTAAGTGCCATATCCAAAACCCTGTAGAACACTCGAGCTAGTCGTGGGCTACATGTGGTGTCGTGGTTCCATCAACCAGTAACCGGCCTATCCTCTCACCATAAAGGAGCCTTGCCGTCGGTTACCACATTAGTTTGATTTATCCGTATTTTAGATGTTCTCCACAGCTTCTTTTTTCATCCACTTTCCCCTGAATTACCGATTTCGCAAGGAAGTTTCCATTTCTTCTGATGATAATGGCCAAGAAATCTCAGGAATCTCTGTTTGCAAATGTCAGATAGTCGTTTGTGTATATTTAGCAAACTAAGGATTGAATCGTTGATTTTTTTTATTGTCCATGTCCATGTTTCCGCTGCATATAACGTTACCGAGAATAGTAACATCTTGAGTAGCCTTAGTTTGATGTTGCGTGATACGTGGCCATCCTTTCAGATTGGAATAAACTAATGTATTCCCTCCGAGGATTATGCGACGCTGGATTTCCCTTGAAGAGCCACCATCGGCTTGCAGGAGAGATGCCAAGTAAATAAATTCATCGACCTTTTCAAAGTCCTCCAATACATTTGCAGTTCGTAAAATTTGAACCTTGTCAACGACCATGATTTTGGCTTTGCTCTTGCTAATGGAGAACCCGTACTTTTTACTTTCCCTCTCCACTCGTTTTCTCAGAAGGCTCATTCCACTCTCCGATTTAGCACACAGTGCAGTGTCATCTGCCAAGCGTAAGTTGTTTATCTTCCCTCTTCCAATTGTTACATTACCCCTCCAGTTGCACAATCTCTCAGTACTGCATCACTGTATATATTACGGAGGATTGGAAAGAGGATACATCTCTGTCTAACTCCTTTTATGAGTTGTAACTGGTTTAATTAGTTGCTGTGTGGCCGAGTGGTGAACGTACCCGATTCGCCATTCTTGCGCTAACACAGCGACAACAGTATCAATTGAGGTGGAAAGATAAAGCGTCCTGTAACCCCCGCCAGTTCAAACGAACAGGGCACCACAATCGCAGGGTGTGTCACCACCGGACCTAAAAAGACTGATACTGGTATGTGCACGTCGTAGCCAGCTCACTCACCGTTCTGCAAACACGTGGCTAGTAAGCGAACTGCGGCTGCACACTCTTTGGCATAGAGAAGGAAAACTCTAACGCAACAAACCGTGGGTAAAGCAACGGCAAACTACCCCGATTAACTCTGCCCAGGAAAGTTGCCCGCCAGTAACCGCGATCGCCAACATCCGACAACGGGTACGGCACTTGAGTAACTAGTTTGATAGCGAATTTTGGACTCTTACAGCAGCTCTGGAGTCCGTATAGAGATCCACGATCAGGCATACCAGATGTTCTGGTTTTTCCCATTTCTCGTAATATGTTCCAGAGTTTCTTCCACAGCACACAGTCAGAGCTTTATTACGAGTATAATCTGCAAAGCACAAAACTAAGGGCTGGTTAAATTCACGGCTTTTTTCGATTAGTTGCCCAGCATTTAGTTTTTTTTCTGTTGTTCTTGTGGTATCTGACTATCAAAGTAGTCTAAGCTTAGCCTTCCACGGATGATATATAGTAGACTTTTGATGTATGCGTGATATTTGCTTTATAGACTTCGAGATACCTACGATAGAGGAAACTGTGAGAAATTGTGATTAGGGGTCAAAAGTTCCGACGCTGAAAAGTGCCGAGGTTATTAATTTGCCAACGTCTATTTTGACCAAGAATGATTCTATCCGAACGTGTAGTTGAAAAATCGATTTTTATCATTTCTGTCTTCCATCGTGTTCATTATCAGTGCAGAGGAGGGAAGTTGTCACTGGCTGAGAAGATGACACAGAATATGATTCAACCGATCAGTGTGTGTGGGCCTCAGAATTATCTGTGGTATGAAACGACATGCTGCTGAACATCCGGAAGCCCCTCTAGTTCAAGTCCAACGATGTTTACAAGCAATGCCCAGAGCTGTTCTAGACGAGCAGTGCCAGCCAGTTACTCGCCACAAATATGAGACAAGTATGAGACTGTTTTGGAAGGTGCATCACGGACTAACAATGCAAGTGAAGGGTGACATAACCACCAGCGTGGGAAAGTCTCAGTCTTGGGAGTTTTTTTGTGAGGGGGTGGGGGTCACTACAGTACGTATCCCGTCATCTTATTGCTACACTTGATGCACCAAAATTCATTCTAAAATGTTCTTTTTGACAGTATTGGGGAGTTCTAACCCTAAACCCTCCTCCCGTTCCTACACCGGTGGGCATAACAGGTTTCAAATCTAGTAGGTTGTCACCCTGGTTTCTATGCTTTCCTCACTGAGATTCAGAAAGAGCATGCCAACACTGAGACTTCCTTGAAGCAGTTAGCTCTCGGTCAGCAAATGAAGAAAACGCGGGAACCACATCGACAAGTTGCAGAAAATCGCCTTCCCAACATTCTTCAAGATTACCTTACGTCAATAACGACGAAGTACCGAAGTATTTCGAAGCTTATGGCTACAATTTACATTTCTGACACTGTTCATTTACTTTTATGTAATTCACTTTTTCGAGTACAGCTTTATTGAGATTTGGAACTTCACTTCCAATTTTGAAACTTCCAACCATCGCATGTTTTGGAATTGAACTTTTTCTATGATACTTTTTTTTTTCAATTTTTGACCCTCAACTGAAATTGTTTGACTTCTTAAATTAGCATGATGTCGAGCCGAAGCCAATCCGTGTCATAGAAGACGTTGTACGCTGGCATAAAAATGAATATGCAAGCATAAATAACGGTATGTCGATAAAGATGTCCTCTGTCCTGCACACTGTTTAACCAAACTAGAACACATTTAACAAAGTATTGAAATAGGGATTTCATATGGGGCGCTGATTTCAAATATCCTATCAGATTTTTGATTTGACCTTGACCACAGCCCTTACATTCAAAGTTCACACGTTAAATTGGGAAAATTCACAATTTTTGAAGAATAGAACGAAGCAATGAAAAGGGGGTTTTCCGAGTCGCTAATTTCGAAAATTCCATCGATTTTGATTCAATTTTAACACAAATTTTGGGACCCAACCCGAAGTCAGATCAGACATCTGATGCAATTTTCAAAATCAGCGATCCAGAAAACCCCATTTTTGAAACGTTGTGTAACTAGAAAAAGAAAGTCAAGTTTCAGTAAAATTTGGATTTTAGGCTGAACAAAAAGTCAGAGCCGGATGAAGAATTTGGTAAGATATTCGAAGATAGCGATCTAAAAACGGCTACATGGCTACTACTCTCAGTATAATATTCTCATTTGAAAATCCGAAGATGGTGAAACGTTTCCGGTCCTTCTTTCTGGAACTGAGAAGATTTTCTCAAAAAAGAAACGTGACACCGCTAAACTCTACAAGACACTGGTGTACGTCTTTTCAACTATTTCAACTAACCCTTTGTGATGATCTACATCGCGTTCAAAACCTTGCCAGTGCTCGACTACTTCTTAGGATCCACAAAATCGGTTCAGAAGCGACTGCTAGGACTGTTCAATTTACATACACGGTAAACAGCAATTTTAAAGAGGCGCGATTCACATGGTACTTATATCTGTTACACATATGCTCGAACAGAGAAAATTTATAGGTATAGACGCTCTCGCCTCTCGCAGCTACACACCATCCATTTATTTTAGATCAACTTTCTCGTTTCCGATCTGCTTGTCCGTTTGCCTTTTATTCGTTCGAACACGCAGCAATAACCATCGCGAGAATAAATACGGTAAACAGGCCGCGCTGCAAATTTACACACGATCTGTGCGCCTCCACAGATAGGGCCGCGGCGAAGCGAAGCCGCCGTCGGTGGCATAAGCCCGCGTTAACGCACAGACTTGGCCGTAATCCGTAATCCATTTACCGTAATCTATATCGCGCTTTACATCCGCACTTTTTAGAGCCACATCAATCTTAATGGCCGGATGGAGATTTCGGTCGGTTACTGTGTACACTTTTGCGAGCGACGTCTTCCAAACCCAAAATAATAATACTTGACTCGAACGCGCCAACTTTCCGAACAGCCTTAGGTTTAAAGGCAGGGGTACAACCTCGGCCCGCCACCTAGTTCCTAGCTGGCCGTTGCAGAACTGTTCGGGGGTGGACTTCGAGCGATACGTTCCTGAGTGTAGAATCCTGAACACCAGAATACTCGTTTTTCTAGAAGGGAACAATTTGGAGGGAGACCAGTTTTCGAGGGGGAGACTTCAGAAGGTTTTTGGGGAGGAGGACTTGAACTTTCCTACTGTTTTCGAATTCCACCTTCGGACTTGGTATTCTTGATCCCATTTTGGACGCAAAGGCACTTCTAAAAAGAAAAGGAAAAAGTAGTAAGATAGAACACCTGTCTACTGGAGCAAACACCCCAGTTTGCCCTCTTCCTTCTCCTGGCTACGCCCGTGACAGTTTGTTGGGTACCTACTATAAAGTAGACCACAAATTATGTATGTATATTAACAGTAGTCAACAATTTGCGCATAAGATATAACACCGTGCTATTAAGGAACAGTCACGTGTTCTCAGAATTCAGGGTCATTTCCTATGAGCAAATCGCTGTTTCCTATTGTTGATATACATCATCTGAAGTCCACCATACCAGTCTACAACGGATCACAGAATCAAAATAAATATCACAAAACTCCTGAACAAACTCAACACGGAATTCGGAAACTCTATAGCAGAGGAAAAAAGACACCACCGACACGACAAATCGTATTGGACGAACCTGCAGACAGAATCGAGTAATGGAGGCAGCAACCAATTGATTACTACTCGAACACCCATGTGCCACCCATCAGTACTTATTGTAAAATACGCATGATTATAGAACAAGGCAATAAATATCATAAATAAAAATAAAAAATAAATAAATAAAAGTCTTCAACGGAATCCAAGAGTGCTCAAGACTCAATGACAACAGTCTGTTAACCCTAGATCGTCAAGTTTGGTTTTCTTCAATCATTGTATTTGAAAAAATAATTTTAAAAAACCTATGTTTTTCGAAAATTCCACGCATTATGGTTTTCATTGCCCCAGGGATGACTGCCATCGAACGCCATCAAGTTCGAATAACGTCGGTATTCAAAGATCATGTTCGATAGATTGTTTCACAGATCAAGGGCGAACAGTAGACTCCCGATTATCCGCCTTCCGGATTATCTGCCACAAATTTATCCGCCTAGACAAGGGCAGAAATCCAAAAAATCTTACCAAAATCCGAAATTGACATTTTTTTTTGTAATGAAGTTTTTTTGTATAAAATAACTTACTACACAATGTACCTGATTCAATAGAAATTGTTCTCCCTATTTCTCAATATTTAGTTTTTTTGTATAGAATATAACTTATCACCTCATGTACCTGATTTAATAAGAACTGTTTCTCCACGTTTTAATATATTTCGATCCAAATTACATGTTTTCGGGTTATCCGCCCTTTTCATTACCCCCCTCACCTTCAGCCCCAATTAGGGCGGATCATCGGGAGTCTACTGCAGTAGACAGCTCCGTTATAAGGGAGGGAGTTCTCTGTCCTACCTATCTCTTTACACCCTTTACCCATAATTTGCTTCACGTAACTTCTGAAAATCCCTTTTTTTTTTTGCTAAGGGGGTTCAGACCCCAGGACCGAGCTCCCCCATATCTACGCCTTCTCACAGACAATCTCATCATAATTAATGGTGACTTTCTCTAACTATACTTAGTGTGAGTATTCACAAAAAGATAGAATTCTAGTGGCCCACTCAACAACTGTTAAGTCGCCGACGCCACTTTCATTACTCGATAAGGTTATGTTGCAATTCTTACGCATACTGAGGGAATCTGTCGGATTCATTACCCTCGCTTCAGTCTTTATCCATCAGCACTCCCAAGTTTCGAACGTACGTAACTCAGATCGTAAACATACCTAAAACAGAAATAATTGAAAATAAAATTAATTAAAAATAAAATTAACACTGGGAGAAAAATACAAAATTCATCATTTTGAAAATGAAATCGGCCGAAATGGAAGGTCGAAAAATTAAGAAAAACCAAACTAGGTAGGTATACACGAATGTTACGCTCTGAGGAAGAATAAATCTTCGAATAAATTACTAAGGGAGTCGCAGTCTCGAAATACAAATAGCCAAGCGATTTTTATTTAAAATTCCGTTGTATTATTACAATTTCAGATTGTTCTGCTTTCAGAAATACTCGACAGCAATTTCGGTCTTTTTTCGCTTTCTCCGCCTCATGATATTTCGTGAAAATAAATAGAAACGCATTTTTAGAAAAAATTCTAGTTTTATATTCCTTTTAAATCCGCCGAAATGAATTATTCTAAAAGGCTATAGCATTAAGATAGGTGAGGCGGCCTCCGGCGGTTTTTTCAATTTTTATTCTAGTCTTCGATGAGTACTGATAAAAGAACATTTTTGAGCCTGTGACGACATTCCCACCCACCTTCAGGGAGACGTGACCTTGAGGTAAGAAGATTTTCTGTTTTTAGCATAATCTCAGGCATTTTTCGATCAACTGAAACGAAACTTGGTAAATACGTAGTAGGTGGTCTTGGTTACAAAAATTCTCAATTTTTTAAGATTTCTTCATCGCTTATGCACCCTTACGATCGACTTTGAAATTTTCAAAATGGCGTCCTGAGCACCATTTTTGAGGCGAAAATTCAAAAAAATTCACGTATCTGTATTTTTCAACGCATTTTTCAAGTATGTACCCATTTTTAGCCATTTTTAAATCCGGACACACACCTGATCAACGAAAAAACTATTTTTTTGATCAATTATCACTCATTTTTCGCCATTCTTATGCTCATGAACAGCACGATTCGCAGTTATTTATAAAAAAATTACTTATAACTCAAATATTAATGGTTTATACTTCATTTTTTCTTAAATGACCACACGAAATACATGTATGTTTATGTATAGATGAGATTACATATTAATAATAGGGAACGAACTTATTAAAAAAAAAGTTAGGAGAAATTTATAGTCCATCTACTAAGTAGATTAAAGAATTGGGAAATACCAACGCAAAAGCCGAGAAGCAATTAAAAATTGAAGAGCGGCCATTAATCATCATCATTATCCTCTGATTGCTGTCTCGATTCCTTCGATTTTAAAAATTTTGCTCAAGGTTTTGGTGTCATTAGAAAGGTAATTTCATGCGGCATCGAATAAAACATTGTATTTAATGCTGCTTTCAATCTTCTTTTTTCAATATCTTGTTATCAGTTTCAACTTTGCCAGCACTACCTATAGGTGAAACTTTTTTTTTCGCTGAAGTCAAACTAACTATTTTGAATTTGCCTTTTTTATCTCCCGATTTCTGGGTTATCTGCGCAAAAATGTCGGGTTACTTTTATTGGCACGCGAAGGAATAAGGAACGCACGCGAACAAAGAGAGGAAAACACAAACATGTAATTCAAATAAACGCGAAAACAAGAAGTTCACGATAAAAGAAAGAAGTAAACAAGAAAAGAACGTTACTGAACGCTACGGTTATCATATGAAACGAGAAAAAAATTAAAACGACATTTCTTGGCACGCAAATTAATAAGGCTAAGTAAAATAAGGTTTAAATCAGTAAGGCCTTTTTTGCCAGCACAGGTTGACCTCTCTTGCGTTTCTGGCTGAGAGGGACAGTCTTTGTAGCCGCGGGTACCACCATCTTTTTCTGCCATATTTTAACACTCAAGGAGTACTTGCACACAATCATATACTGAGTACCTCATGAACACTCGTTCCTCATACTAAAGCCCTATAGATCCGAGTGAAGACACTACGCTATTTTGGCTCACACCGCGACCGTAGATTCCGAATTGACCACACGGTGGATTTGGCATCCGCGGGCACGGTGCGAGCCAAAATGGCATGTCTTCACTTGTATTTAATGGGCTCTACTCGCACATACCCTGCTACTTAGATTAACCCTTTCAAACACATCAAAGTATGGTCAGCTGTTTGTAGTTTTATTGCGTTACAATCTTACATTTCTTGTCGAAACCTGCTAAAAAGGTCGTGTGTGCCTCATCGCGTGGATCATTTCTTTCGCGTGCGATTATATATTTCCCGAAAATTTCTTCCACCGTTGTTGTATCTGAATTAAAACACTTACAATATTCATTGTTCAAGTATCAATTTATTTTGGGTGTAGGCCTACCATAGACAACAGCTTGTTATCCAGTTAATCATGAAAACCAATTCAAATCAAAATACGTCTATTGAGGATATTATAGCATATTATAATATTTTTGACATTTCAATTTGTTGATATTTGGCCCATAGAGAACAAAGGTTTCCGGCAGTCGTTTCCATCGTTTCCACTCTCTTCTATCCGCAGAAATTCGTTGAAAGTTTCTACCCCCCCCCCCAACAACAAAAACTTATTAATGTCATCGTTCCACCACGTCTGTTGGTCTGAAGCTACTTATTTCTGATTCTGACGTTCAATTACTACCTACAAGCCTGTTTTTAAACACTCAAACGACAACTAGCATGACAACAAAAAGCAGACTGACAGATTCAAAAT
Source organism: Acanthococcus lagerstroemiae (assembly GCA_031841125.1). Taxonomy (NCBI): domain Eukaryota; kingdom Metazoa; phylum Arthropoda; class Insecta; order Hemiptera; family Eriococcidae; genus Acanthococcus; species Acanthococcus lagerstroemiae. Next base: position 31,010,269 of record CM063108.1, on the reverse strand, counting down.
GCTAAAAGCCAAACAACGAAAGAAAAAAGGAAACTACAAGAACGAACGGAGTAATCGAGGTACAAACAAGACAAAATGATAATTTGATCAACGCAACAACCAACTTTAACAATGAACACTTTTCACATTAAACTTGACTGAAATTAGGCCAATAGAACCGGACTATACGTAACAACCAATAGGAAGATAGGACAAGTCATGTTTACGATACGGTATTACTCAAGGTATAAATGTAACCTAGTCTTAAGATCCTCAATCATAAGATAAATGTGAAGTACTGAAGATGAGTGAACCTCAGTAGTTCCTGGTTGTGCTTATGTTCGAAAGAGTTGCAAAGAGTCCAAACAAAACCTTAACGAGTCATTACACTGCCTTATTGAATTACAGTGTGTATCGGCGTTAACACGGTTTTAGCATCACAAGTCGTAAGATAGTCGAGAAATGAGTTTTCACGAGGCTTAACATCAATGGTTCTCAGGAGTTTTAACAAGTCCTAAGAAAGTCTTCATCTTACTGAACCTTCAGATCTATCTAGATCAATTCAGAAGGAAACCGATCTGGTAAGTGAGCAGAGACTAAGACCCTACGTCCAGATCTATCACTGCTTGTCGGGTCTCCACTCTGTTCGCTCAGCAAACAGAACTCACTTCGAACACCTGAGGAGGGTCTTCATCTACCAATGCTAACTGAACTAATTTGATGACCATAGAGTAACGAATATGGCGAATGTATTATGAGTCCACATTCTTACGAGACGTTCCACAGGTTTGGTTCTGCCGAATCAGGCAGGAGATGAATTTGACGACCACCTCAGTTAATATGGAATCATCAAAATGTCATGAAAATTAAAGGGCAGCCTGTCAACGGTTCCAACTCCATCTTATTAGCCGACGCGACGTTTACACGCAGACTTCAGGTCTCCAGCTCGTAAGAGTGCGTGTAACAAGGAGAGAGACCTTCTACGTTTTTTTTTTCTTTTTTTTTTCTTTTTCTTCTCGTCTACAAATGCGTATGCGAATGTCGACCGCTGACCTACCTGCACGTACACCAGTTTGTAAACAGCTTCCTAACGGCGCTCATTAATTCCATACACGATGCAACAATCGTATATCGTATATCCTATCGTGTTCACGTAGTGGCAACCGTGCTAATTATTTTGGTCACTGGACCCGCGTGCCGTCCGGCCACGGTCATTCCTACCAACAGGCTCGGACGTTCGAACTGTCATAGAGCTTAGCTCGGTTGGCTCGGCTCTGTTCTGTTCAAGTTCATTATTTGCGTGTCAACGTCGCCCAAGATGAACGACGATATAAATGCACGTCCAATAGCCTCCGTCCAGCTGGTGCGCCGCATGTCTGTGCACCTTGGCCGCGGCGACCAGCTGTGACTGCTCTCTTACATACTCCTAGGGCTCCTACATGTAAGATACAGTCCTACGTGAATTAATCAATCGAACGAGAATAACTTCGCTAAAAATGAAACGAAACTCTTGCGGAGGCGCCGGAAAGGAATCATGAGCGGAGGGCACAGTTCGAACTTCTAATAGCTGACCTACTTCAGTGTTTTTTTCTTGTTTTTTTTTCTCTCTCTCTTCTCTTTACAATCCAATTAAGGTGGGTGGTGAGAGGGGGTGAGTATTGCAGTCATTTTACTAGTAGATATCCCTTTTCCTACTCACCACCCGCCTTGACATTAATTGAAGTTTTTTCAGAAGAAAATACGCCGTTTCCTATTCTCAGGTTTGAAGGAAAATGGACGTACAGTTTATTTGCCCGGTGTAGTCAACATGGCTCTAGAAGAGCGAAAAACTCAACCAATCGTTAAAAATTTCAAAACATGAATTTTCAACGTAAGAAATATAATCAGAATAACCAGAATAAGGCTGGAAATCCAGTTTCATGTGCTTACTGCAAGATACCTGGTTATTCTACTTCCGAATTCAGAAAACGAGCTTATAATGAGAAACAAAAACTTGCCGCCTCTTCTACTTCTATTAGTAATTATTGCAAAAAACCAGACACATTCAAAAAATTGTCGTAAAAGGTTGCCCGAAAAGAGCAAGAACGAAATTTTAATCCACAAAATGCACAAAGCACTACTGGTAAATTTTGCAATTACTGCAAAATTAGAGGGCATACCTATGACGAATGTCGCACTCGCCTTGCGAAATCTAATTCTTCCAATTCCGAAGTCCGAGAATCTGTTCAAAAGCTTTCGAAGAAAAAATGCTCCTCTTACACCATTCACCAAATCGCTACTCCTCCTGAAAACAGAATGTATGTCCAACTGGAAAGTCCAGATTTGAAAAATGGTTTCCAATCTTTCCTCACTGATACTGGAGCTGAAGTCTCAATCATACCTATCGAATTTTTGCGCATTCACAAAATTCAAGATATTGAAGAACATTTTCGAAATACTTTTGAGTGCTATAGATGGTGAAATTGAAAGTCTTGGAATCATCTACCTTAACGTAAATTTAAATGGTGAAAATTACGAATTCAGATTTCATGTTGTACGAGATAATGATTTGGGCTATCTTGATCGTGCTATTTTTGGAAACAATATTTTGCAAGCTACTAACGCAGATATTCGCTACAGCGATATGAAATTAAATTTCACTGAATTTAATGTTGAGTTGTCCCTGTTCTTTACTGATGCGGTCCAATCCTCCAATAATGCTGACCCGGTAATTCCAAATGAGCAACCTACAAATTCTGTACAGGTACAAAACCCAACCCACTTTCTTGAGGAAGATTATGATCAAGCAAAGTATAGTCAAGAAACTGAACGATTTCTTGACGAATTTGTAGATGGGGTATCTAGTCTATTTATTCCTCTTGACATACAGGAAGAAAAAATTTCCTCCACGAATTCCGATCTAAATTCTTGTGCTTGCGATCTGAAAGATACAAAATCTGTTCAGACTATTACCACTTGTAAAAATTCTGATAGAGCCAATCGAGTCATCCAAAATTTACGTCTCGATCATATGAGCGGTAATCCAAAAATTATGTTGATCAATTTGGTCAAAAAATTCTCTATTAATTTTTTCTTGGAGAACGAACCGCTACCAGTGGCGGAACTACGATTTTTTTTCGGGTGGGCACGGAAGGGCCGGATTGTTAAGGACGGGGATTTTTTGAATAAAACGCCGGCTTGAATGAAACTATGTACTTATAAAAATTTGTATATGTACGTACTTACATAATATTAACAATTAATATAAAAGAATACGACTATTTTTATGATGAAGAGCAAAATTCTCTACAAAATTATCTAAATTTAAACTTTTGGCAAATCGATTATAAGTATTTCATTTTTGAATTCTTTTTGTCTATTGTAAGTGAGTTATTTTTCGTAAAAAAATTTCAGATCGTTCAAAAAAAAATTGGGCGGGCCAAAAATATTTTTGGAAGGGCCTGGCCCACCCAGGCCCGCCCTTGGTTCCGCCACTGACCGCTACCACCCTTGCAGACCAAATTTCGACTATAACACTGCTTTTATATTAGGCTCCCAGGGCGATACCTTAATAAGATGATGGAACCAATTGTTGACCATGTCCCAGATGTCCCAGTAGTTGATCATAATTGGTAGCGCTGACATAAATTCATCTTATTATGATCAATGATGAACTGCTGAGACATTATGATCAACTAATAACATCAACATCTTATTAAAATGTCTCTCTTGAACTTTTCAATCCTTGTTTCATACCAAAATGCAACTTCTTAGTGATCAGTCTGATCTATGTAAATTCAAAAATAATTTTCTATTCATTCCACTCTACCATACCGCTTTTTCAAACGTTAAAAAAATGCATCTCAATTGGTAAAACAGATAATTCAGTTTTCATAGTTGTGACAGCAGATTCATCGAGTACTCAGACTAAATTCAGCTTTCTCAAACGTTGGGTACCAAAGTGGTAGAAGAGATAACCCAATTTTCACAATTTTGATGATAGCTTCAGCAAGGGCTCAGACTGGGTCACGCCAGCATAAGAAGCACGCCAACGGAAAAACAACTTAAAAGTAATTAAATGAGATTTGAGCAGTTTTTGAGAGTATTCGATAGTTTTTCGGTGGTGTTTTCCCACAAGCTCAGTAGTAATGTTTTACGGGGTCAACTTTTCACTGATGACCAGGCCCAAATTTTCACAGATTATAGTCGCATGGTCGCATCAGATATTCACGATTACAGGTTCTTGGTTCCCCATGTTTGTAAATCTCCATCTTCATCAATCATGCATTGTCTCGAGTTGTAGTTCTGTACCCACAACATGGGTATACATTTATTGTGGTTCGTACGTAGCTTATTTTCATAGAATTTTGCAACTAGGAGCTAGGTATTGGTCGTGCCGAAACAATGACTCATTCACTATTCTGAAAAGTAGTTAGAAAATTCCAGTAGATAGTACTCTGGTACACAGGGAACGGAAAGAACTAGACCAGAAACACTGCCGTGCGGAAGGCCATGAGTGATTTCCAATGTATGATCTAAGGAATCGCTTATTTATGTTCTCTACTTTCTTCTTATTAGACACGAAGAGACCGCTTCTAATAAGGTTATCTGTTACGGTGAGCGATTTCAAAAGCCTTTTCCAGGTCCAGGGTAGACACTGATCGTACTTTCCTTCGTTTCCAAACTACTTTTTTTCGCTGAAACATGTTTCAAGAGGGCCAAATCTGCAAATTTAGATTTGAGGAATTAAAACAGTCCACTCAGAGAGAGCCTGATGGCCAGTTTTTGGCATCGAATTTCTGTTTTCAGTTATTCAAACGGGGCTAGATTGAAGATTTAAGGCAATATTCAAACTCACGAATAAGAAAACCCATTTTGATACTTTGATCGATACTGCCCCATTTAAGATTTTTAATTTTGGGATAAGTTCTACTTCCTGTGGGCGGGGAAGGAGAATAACCACATTTTAATACCTGATTATCACTCGGTATCTAGTCCTAACGTCTCGATCAGCTCACTCACAAGAAAGGAAAAGTAGGATTATCTTCCTACGCCCTCTGTATTCCCCACCATAAGCGTAACTAGCGGGCTGATGGACGCGCACTGGCACACCCACCCATTTTCGAGAACAAAAGAAACATTTTCCATGCACACTAATAAACTTTTCAAAACAAAAGGAAGAAAAATGAAAGGAAAAATGATAAAGGAGAATTTTTGCGGGTACACCCATCTTCCCAGGTTTAGTCACGCATGTGCTCTCCACCACCTACCCGCACTGACCGAAGAAATGTTACGCCAAAACTGTCGAGGTTGACTACCGCATATTTTCCGAAGACTTTTTCGTTTTTCCAAATGGGTTTTCCATTTTCTTCCCATCTCGAGCATTCTGTCCTCTTCAATTTCATCGCCCACACTCTTCGTTTCACTGTTTTCAGCGCGTTATACAGGATCAATTAAATGAATTCGCTTCTAAAAGGAATCATCTCGTCTTTGAAAAGCTATACACTTCAAAAACATAGGCACGTCGTACTCAAGTCGCTCAAAGTCTCGAACATTATGCCCGCGTTTTCGCCTTCTTCTCACATTTCCAGTCCACAGAGCGATAATTAAATGTTTAGTCGCGAAACTCGTTTCCTTCACTCATTTCGCTCGATTGGTTTGAAGAAGCGCTCAAGAATGTCTTTTACGGATGTGTAAGTACGAAGTATACCTGTCATTCATCCCAAGGTTACGTCCTAAGTTCGCCAGTAGCGGCACTCGAGCGTCTTTTTACGCACTCAAGTAAATTACTGTCGAGTCGCAAAGTGTCGACTTCGCCTCTCATTGTACGCCAAACCGATTCCCGAGGCCGTAATCGAATACACGAAAAATTCTCGCGCCATTCTTACAACAAACTGGAAATACACTGGCTACTAGCGTAAAGAAAATTATATGGAAATTTTCGCAACATTCCGAGCTTTAAAAGCTATTCACGTGTCACAGATATAAGGAACGAGCTTCAATCGACCGCAGAAGAGAGAGAGAGAGAAGAGAAGAGAGCGGAGAGAGGAAAGAGAAAGAGAGAGAAAATGAAACATCAATTCATCGTTTCCTTTTTCTTCTCTCTATTGACTGCAACGCTATACATGTACAATTGAATAAAAGCGATAAAATTGCTGAAAATTTTTCGACGAGTTCCTTCAACCGGAACGTGATTTATTCTCATCAACTTTTCTTCAGAGCACCCGCAATCAGGATACCCAAAAAATGAGCCAAAGGGCTGAAATCATCTGTGCACCTTTATACAAATCATTATTTGTAACAGCTTTCGCTGTATCGAAACGCGAGGAACTGGAATCAAATTAAAAGCTTCCTGCCAAAGCGGAAGCTCGAGCCAAAGTCGAAATAATTAGTACGTAATTTTACAACGTCTTGTTTAAGCCACGTTTAATCTTGTTCGCTGAAACCGTGCCCCGGAACCCCTCTTATACGCTGAAATGGGAAACGTTTAATTTTCGAACAGGGCTTCCGAATTAAATAATGCAGATGGAAGAACGAAGACCTTTGAAAGGCCTTCGGCTGGTCAGATCCTACCCAATGCGTTAAACGAAACCGCAAAACCGATTTTCTTTTTCGCGCGGCAATCGACGGCGTCCCGATTCCCGAATCTCGCTTCGACACAGAAATATTACGCGAATCGATTAAATTGAACAGCACAAAAGAAGAAACGACGTGACACACTTGGCGAAGAAATTGAAAAAAAAAAAAAGTCGGAAAATGCGAATATTTTCCGAGCGAATAAAAAAATGTATTTCCTTTTTCGCACTTAATTCCAGAGAGAAGTACCAGAGCGCACCTTTGAATGCAAAACCGGCAGCGGTTCAAAAATGCCAATTCAGTTCACATCAGTCGAGCCGCAGGCATTAGCCTCTGGTGCCAGGGTGGCGAACGGCATTTTAGAGGGAGCAAATTAGGACTAAACGGAAGGAGAAGAGGGGTAACTATCTAACTATAGATTTTATGTTTTACCAGAAGGACAATGTCCCCTGACTGCCTCCTGGCTTCAAGCCTGCAGTCGGGTTGATTACATCACTTTCAAGAAGAATTAGGTACCGTACCCGTTGCCGGATGTTGGCGATCGCGGATTTTGACGCGCGACTTTCCTGAGCATGGTTAGTCGGGGTAGTTTGCCGTTGCTTTCCCCAGCTAACAAAATCCAACTCAAGTCGGTTAGGAGTTACACGGCGAGAGAGAATGAGAAGTCAGCGAAAGAAATCCACCATGGGATACGGAATGCTTGTAGGCTATCAGAAGACGAGATATGTTGGGGACTGTTGGAAACGGAAACGAACACGATTTATCGTAGACAGTAGATAACAGGGTTTTGCCCCGTTAACAGTTTTCAAACTGAAACGTTTGAGCTCAAAAAAAGATGAAAGAATATGAATCACATCGATGACTCGATCAATTCGACGTTTCGAACTTCGAAACAATCAAACAATCGACGTCGATAATGGTCCATTAACCTGAAATTAGAAAATATTAGAAAATAATAACCTGATATGATCACCATAAATGAGATCAGCAACCCTTTAAACTTGAAATATGACGGCCATGTTGCATTTACTGATATTACTCAAAAATATAGAGGGATTCTACCAGCTTAATTTCTTTACATGAAATTGCGGAGAAGGGTTGTTAAATGATTTGAGCCTTCTGCAGGGTATCCACCGGAGTTGAAAAATGAAAAAAACGTTGCTCTTTCATGAACAAATTTATAATTCTTCAGGTCTTGGTGCGAGGGAGATATGTCCGCCCCCTCCCCCACACGCACACACACATGCAAGAAAAATTACAATTTTGAATGCAAATCTGTTTAAAACATGTTTTTTGTATTGTAAAACCTTTATAGGCCAGATTTTATCGAGTTGTTGGAGAAGAGAGATGATACAAATATATATCAATGGCACTGTTTTAAAATTGCCAACTGCAGGACGATATGGAAAAAATTTCAGGATTTAGGTAGAGAGTAGCCTAAGCTCCACTATTTCAAAAATATTCTCTGAATTAATAGAAAATAGGATAAAAAATACCTTAGAAAGACAACGACCAATAGAACAAACAGGTTTTAAGAGGGGGTTCTCCACTATAGATCACCTATTCACAATAGACCACTTAATTGAGAAAACAACCACACACCAAATCGATCTCCACCTCACCTTCATCGACTACAGCAACGCCTTTGACTCTCTAGAATACTTTTTCATGATAAGATCGTTAAAAAATCAGGGGGTATCAAACAACTAAACAAACATAATTCAAGATATGTATACGGACTTGAGAGCCAAAGTAATGACGGACAAGGAGGGAAAGCATTTCGAAATAAAAAGAGGAGTAAAACAGGGGGATCCGCTTTCGCCAATTCTATTCTGCTCCGCGTTAGAAGAAATTTTCAAAGAACTTAATTGGGAAGAAAAAGGAATAAAAATCAACGGGGAATATCTATGGACGATATAGACCTAATCGGGAAGAGTCCAACTGAGGTAAAAGAAATGATCAAGGAACTACTCAAGTCAGGAGAAGGGGGGGGGCAAATTAATTAACTTTAAAAATTAATTTAATAATTAATATAAATTTAAATTTCAATACTAGGGTATCTAATCCTATTTTAATTAAAATTTAATAAAAAAAATTATTTTAAAATATTAAATTTAAATTTCATCTTAAAATTTAAATATTTAAATTAAAATATTTAATTTTTTTATTAATTAAAAAATTAATTTAAATTAATTTGTTTAACCGCTATTGCTGGCACAAAATTTATCGGGGGGCTAGCGATAAATATCTCCAAAACTAAAATTATCTCGAAGAGTCCTGAGCTTGAAATTTAAAGTTGGGGGAAAATGAAATAGAAAATGTCGAAGAAATAAGATACTTAGAACAAAATATAGCCATTGAAATTGAATTGAAATTGAAATGGTGTATTTCGTTGCCAACTGAGCTAGGCTCGTGTTTAGCAACGGCACTAAATTACATTTTTTTTCCTTCTTTTTTTCTTCCTACAATTCCTTTAGTTAGTGCACTACTTACTCTTTATAATAGTTACACATATTGCGGTTGTTATTAGTCGGACTGTATGCTGCGCTGTTTTTTGTTTTTGTAATTAGTAGTTGTATTAGTAACTGCATTTCGTATCAAAGTTTTGTAAGTTCTGTTGTTAGTTTGTATTATTTTTTCCCAATTCTGCTGATCAAGTTTGTTAAAGTGTTTCGAGTCCAGTGTAAATGCTGTTTGTTTTACCGATGTTAGTTTTTATTTTTGGTAATGTTACTGTAAATTGTGTGTTCCTCGTCAGTCTAGTGTTAGTTTTGCTGTATTTCGTTAGTAAATTATGTTTTTTCACGTATTTTATTGCACTTATTTCATGTAGTTTTTCTAAAGTTAGCGCCTTTGTTTCCTCAAAAAGTTGTAGTGAGCTAAATCTTTTTGGTTTTTTGTAAAGTATTTTCAAGAATTTTTTTTGGTTAACTGTAACTGGTTTTAAATTAGTTTTATAGGCTGCCCTCTCAGCTTGATATATCCAATTCGAAAAAAAGATTACGCTTGGAAAAAATTTTGGTAACTAAAATTTATAATGAAAGGCAAGTACCGATTAAAACACAAACCCAAATATGGGATAGCTGTATTCTCCCAGTCCTAACCTACAGCTCCCAAACGTGGACTTGGAATAAATCAACAAAAAATAAACTGATAACCCTCTCCATCCTAAACGTTTCCAGAAGAGAACAAGTTAGAATGAATACATCAAAGAAAAAACTATCCGAAAGAATAGATTTAATTCACGAAATAAAAAGGAAAAAATGGAAGTGGGCAGGTCATATAGTTAGAGCCAAGGATGGGAGGTGGGGTAACAGAATTTTAAACTGGTTTCCCAGCAACATAAGAAGGCAAGGTAGACAAAGAGCGAGATGGGATGACGAGATAGTTAATTTTACCCAAAACAAACTACGAGTATATATAAGAGAGGCGCACAACCGGGCTGAATGGGCCCGGAGAAAAGAAACCTTTGCCCAAAAAAGGGGCCTGGTATGGAATTAATAATAAGTATATTGCGTTGTAAGTACATTAAATAACCAATAAAGGTATTATTATTATTATTATTTAATTTTTATCTAGTTCTCGAAATCTGTACCAATTTCACATGAGGCATCGAATTTTTGTCAGAATATTTTTGGGTAATATCTCATCATTTCAGTGACTTAGGTAGAAAATATCTGTCTGTAACATACTACATTGGTTAAGGCAGTACCATATGATGAACTGTTTTGTTATGTAATGTGTTTAGATTGGTTGTTGATAAAGGTTTGGTGGACCAATCCCTGCTGCAGTTCTGTTTGGTTTGTTATTATGTGGTATGAAAAGTGTTTCGCTGTCAAAGTTTATGATTGTGTTTATTAAGTTATTATTTTGTTGTCTTCATAATTTACATTTTTGTTCTTGAATTTTTATTTTATTTTTTTTTTTGGCAAGTTGTGTATTTTTTAGTATTTTGAAATTTGTTATCAGTTTTATAATCATTTAAGTAATTTCCAAGTTTTGGTGATCTCGTGTTCTTTCATTCTCGGTACGAATTTCTTTCCTGTTTCTTCTATAAGTCATAGTTTAGTCCATGAGCACCACCGTATTTATACATCTCTGTTTTCTCAGTTTTGTCGTTCATAATTATTGAATATTGCACCTATTCTCTACATTGCTTTCACATACACAATTTTCCTATGCGCTTGTCTTTTATAAATAATCAAGTAATAACAAGAGCCGTATTTCAGTTTTAGCAAACTAAAAAAACCATATCTGAACTGAGGAAAATCATGATTTACACGACTGTGTGATATTTCAGAAATAAACATTACTTTACCATAATTTGTTTTGAAAAAACATGACGTCTCCGTGATTTCTGAGAAGTGTAGACACTCCGATCAACTAAATTGTTTTTGAATTTCTTTCCTTTGTCTTCGATATCCCACCAACGCCGGAAAGCTAGTGCTATTCGAACATCCCCCACTATCATCCTAGCGAACACAGCGACTACAGTATCAACCGAGGTGGAAAGATAACGCGCCCTGTAACCCCTGCCAGTTCGAACGAACAAGGCATTATAATCAAAGGGCGTGTTACCACCAGATCTGAAAGATTGAGATTGTCGTGTGCATGTCGTGGACAGCTTACTCAACGTCGTGTAAACACGTAGCTTAAGTGAACTGCGGCTGCACACTCTCCGGCACAGAGAAGGAAAACTCTAACACAACAAATCGTGGGGGAAAGGAACGACAAACTACCCCGACTAACCCTGCCTGCGACCGCCAACATCCGGCAACGGGCAAGGCACCTGACTGACTGTCTTCGACGACATGACCAACAGCTACGAAAATCTGGCTCTGTTTCTGGATTCAACATCGACACTATATGTAGAGCCCTGCCTGCGGTCGTTCTTTTCGAATATCGAATGTGGGATGCTGATGTGCCCCATACTAGATCGTTGCGGTTTCTTGTTTCCGCAATGTCACGTAACTGATTCAAGAGTACACTGCACCACAAAACCGCGATTCGTTTGGTAACAGAGACTTAGATACCACAGTATTTCAACTCCTTATAAACTCAAATATTCGTATCCCAATGCCACGCTATGAATTTCTCAATCTAACCGAATTTGCACGCTCACCTCAGTCGAGTTTTCAGACTAGTATAATACTTTCTTCAAACATATCAAATTTTTTGTATCGCAGTACACAGCGACCATTCGCGAGTTGAAATAATCATTCTATTATAGGCATTTCTAGAATAGAATCTTCCTCATAAACTCAGTTAATGGATACACTCGATGGCCATAACTGGTTTTCGGATACCGAAAATTTATTTCTTCGTTCGTTTCGACTGGTATACGAAGCAACAGAAAATCCTTCTCGTGATACTATGTCCATCGATGATGAGGATGGGCGCGTGTGCTCGTCGATGAGCATATTATAATCATACCGGTTGCATGCTCGCCTATGTTGGCCGGGTTATCGGTTTCGTCGAACTGATGATCAAAACCTTCATCGGGTGCTCAACTCAGCTGTGTATCGTGTGAGTGTGCATACAGGAATGCCGTTACGATCTCTACCACGAAAATAGTATAATCTCTGGTGCACGCAGGAAACAGGATGTTTATTCTCCAATATGAACCATTCTTGCCGGATCGAAATCGGGGTGAGGCCCGGCCGAGGGCTTACCAAAACTGTAATCGTCGATGGTTAATTAAACTAAGCTGGAGCGGAGACATGGAGTCGGTGCCAAATGCCTACGCAGTATCCGAATGGTTACTGCGTTCTGAGTTTATCGAACTTCACACGATTGTGTTTCTGGCAGATACCAAGTTCGTCTTTCATCCTTAATCCGTGGGCGAGGTGGCAAAAATCACGAAGTTGGTTCGCATTTTGGGACTAAACGCGACTCATTGATGTAGAAAATCATTATGAACACAAGGATGGACAATAACCATCTAAGTGGGGTAGGTATTCAAAATGGCGGTCATTCAAAGATGGCAGATTGCACGTTTCTTTCGTGGACTGTAACTCAGTCAGTATATGTCTGATCGCAATTTTTTCCAATTTGTAGCAAACAAAGTGAGATGTAACTCAAGTTATTACATTTAGGCTCGTCAAAGAAGTTAGCTATACTAGGGACTTGGGTGTTTTACTAGACTCCATCTTAACATTCAAGAATCACATAAGTAATATAGTTAATGATGCTCGTAGAATGCTGGGGTTTGTTATCCGTAATTCAATGAACTTCAAAAAAATAGAAACTATACAAACCCTATACTACTCCCTGGTAAGAACGCATCTAGAATACGCATCAGTTGTCTGGAACCCGGCAACAATTACTACTATAAAGGAGATAGAAAAAATACAGAAAAAATTCCTGAGATATCTGTATTACAGACAGTTCTCGTATTATTCATACTCTATAACATATACAGAGTTACTTCAAGGATATGAGATGAAAAGTCTTCAGGGTCGGAGGAACATAGCTTCCCTAATGTTCTTGTACAAAATACTCCATAATAAAATAAGTGAACCTACTTTATTGGAGAGAATTAAAATACGAGTACCCACTTACAGGGCTAGGAAATCAAACCTATTTGAAATACAACATTCACGAACCAATCACTGCACAAATGCTCCTTTTAATAGAATAATGAAATTGTACAACAATTTGAGCAGAATGCAGCAGCACCTCGATATACTAGGTACCAACAATTATACGAGATTCAGGCAACACGTTACAGAATTGTGCGATTAATACGGCGTACAGGAAAATACTTAGCAAATGTGCTTGGGTGGACTCCACTTGGGGGTTCTTCTGCAGTTCGGAAGGTGGGCCTTCAGGGGGGAGATGCGGCGCTACAACCGGTGGATGAACGAAACTGCTTCTTTTTTTCTTTTCTTTTTTTTTTCTTTTTTATTTTCTATTATTATTTTTATTTTCTATTATCATTTGTCAAATTATTTCACATACCCTCTACATAATTGGATTCGAGTTAAGAATACCCATCAGTCAAAGAGACGTTCACTCTTATCGGTGTTGATAGCGTACGGACGTGTATCGTAGAGTAGTGCAGTGCGTTGCGTAACGAAATAGAAGTACGTATTGATAGTGTAGCGAATTGCAGTATAGCTTTGTAGAAACGTGCACAAAATGAGCACCCGCGAGTATATTACAGTAGAAACGTTGCGACAAATCCTCAACGAGACGCTCGACGAGAAGCTGGCTAAAATAGTAAGAGAAGTCAAAGAAGAAAACGCGGTGTTGAAAAAAAGGATTCAGCAGCTAGAACTTGAGGTAGACAACCTCAACGGATATACGCGTAGGAACACAATTGTAGTAAGCGGAGTACCTATTCAACAGTGCGAAGAACCACTAAAAGTTGCCCAAAAAATAGGCACATTAGTGGGGGTAAAGTTGGAACCAAGTGACATAGATATGGCCCACAGGCTACCAACCAAGGGAAAGCCAACGGACCCTCCCTTCATTATAAAACTAGTGAGCCGGTTCAAGAAATTTGAAATAATGGAACAGGCGAAAAAGCAAAAACCAAAGGCGGACAAAATAGGCGGCAAGAAAGAGACGAAAATATTCTTTAATGATCATCTCACCCCGAGGGCTAGAGCAATATTTAACGCCGCTAGGAGTCTATGGGATTCATATTTTGTATGGACGAAAAACGGAAAAGTGCTGTGCCGCTTGAAGGAAGAGGGCAGTAAGGTCATTACGCTGAACTGGATGGAAGACATCGAAACATTGGAAGGGCAGATAACCAAAGCAGGAAGGAATAGCGACAAAACAAGGCAGAAACGCACAATCCAGGAAATGAGTCCGAGTAATGATGTAGCAGGTAGCGCACGAAAAAACACGAAAACGACGCAGAAGCTGGAACAATTTAGATTTAGTAAGTGAAGAGGAGGCTCACCGACCCCAAGCCGGAGAGCAGCAGCCGAGGGGTCGTATGGCTGCGGTACCCCCTACTCTAGCGATCACCCTCTCATCCCAAATCCGATGGGCAGGAATAAGAATAAAGGTAAAAGTCACATTAAACTTAGTATTTTTACACTAAACTGCCAAGGCATAGCAAGTAATAGTCGCTTTTACGAATTAGAACAAATAACTAAAGAAATTGAGTATGATATTATTGGTCTATCAGAAACAAGAAGGTTGGGGGAAAAATTAATGAAAAGAAATAATGGGGACTACTTTTACAACTACGGGCAAACAAAAGGCTTTCGAGGCACAGGATTTTATGTACACAAACGCTGGGTGAACAAGCTGATAGGAATAAAAGGAATTTCAGAAAGATTAAGCATGTTGAAAGTGGGAATAAACAAAAATACAAGACTTTTGATACTACAGGTCTATGCACCAACACTTAAGGCGAGCCCGAAAGAAAGGGAAGACTTTTACAACCTATTACAGAGTACACTTGATAGAGAAAAAGAATATTACAATATAATTATGGGGGACTTTAATGCCAAGCTAGGCACAAGCCTAGGGAAAAGCGGAATGAACTGTGTGGGGCAATTTTGCTCAGGTGAAAGCACAAATCAAAATGGGGAATATTTATTAAATTTCACAGAAAACAATGGGCTAAAAATTTCGAACACGTTCTACCAAAAAAAGAAGGGCAAAAAGTGGACATGGTGCTCACCGGACAACAACACCAGAAATGAGATTGATTTCTGTGTGGTTAATGACATGAGGGTGGTAAAGGATGTCGGGTATTCTAAGGATTTCAACTTTCCATCAGACCACAGAGCAGTACAACTTAAAATAGAAATCCCGAAAAGGGGTAAAATAAAAAACTCACTGATGAAACCAGGTGGAGGAAGGAAAGAGATATTTCAAGAAGATAAAATACCCGAGGCCAAACAAAAACTAAGAGAGGAGTTGAAGAGGGTAAACTTTGGAAACCTCGGAAAGGTTCAAGAAAACTATAACAAACTAGAGAAAATTCTAAAAAATATCACCCAAGTATGCTTTATAAGAAGGGAAACAGAAAAAACAGATAGCAAAATTTCAGCTAAAACGAAGGAGATATGCGCAAGAAGAAACGCTCTTGCTAGGAAAGGAACAAAAACATTAAGGGAAAAAGTAGAGCTGGCGGAGCTGAGGAAACTCACAAAAAAGATGATAAGGCAAGACATCAGGGAACACAATGAGGAAAAAATAAAGGAAATTATCATCTCAACAGGCTCTATAAAGAAAGCCAAAAAAATAAACACTACCTACCAGAATCTAATTCCAAAAGTTAAAAATGCAGAAAATGAGGTTGTACATACTAGACAGGATATTGTGAATACAGCAACGGAATTCTTTAGTAAACTGTATAGAAAAGAACCAGAAGAAGAAAGGTATAGACTGCCCAAAAGAGAACAAGAAGAAGAGTTTCCTCCTGTCATAGAAAGTGAAATAAAAAATATCCTTGGGAACCTCATGATAGATAAAGCCACAGGCATATACGGAATCGAAAACAAAATACTGAAAAAATTTGAGGAAGTACTCACGCCATTTCTAACGGCTCTATTTAATGCAATAATAGCCACAGAAAAAATACCTGAACAATGGAAAATATCCGAAATTATTCTTCTCTTTAAAAAAGGCGACAAAGCTGAAATAAACAACTACAGACCGATAAGCCTGACATCAAACTTGTGCAAAGTATTTTCCAAATTCATAAAAAATAGAATATACAATCAGTTAGACTTCAGTCAAAGCCCAGAACAAGCGGGATTTAGAAGAGGGAGGTCCACAACCGATTAAATATTCATTATAAACCAACTAATCGAAAAAACAAACGAATATAATTTGCCCCTCAACCTCTTACTAATCGACTTTCAAAAAGCGTTTGACTCGGTTTACCTTTCTTTTCTTTGGAAAGCCTTACACAGGCAAGGAATACCAGGGAAAGTTAGCAACATCTTGAAAGAAGTATATAGAAATTCTGAAGGGAGAATAAAACTGGATACGGTAGGAAAGAAATTTAAAATTAACAGAGGGGTCAAACAAGGAGATCCACTGTCCCCAAATCTTTTTAATAGCATTTTGGAGGAAATCTTCTGGGAATTAGGATGGGAAGAAAAAGGAATAAAAATAAACGGAAAGTGGCTCAGTAACGTGAGATTTGCGGACGATGTGGTGCTTATCTCCCAAGAAGCAAAAGAACTACAAAAAATGGTCAACGAGTTCTGCGAGAAAAGCAAAAAAGCAGGTTTGGAAATAAACAGAAGCAAAACGATTCTTCTCTCAAACCAGCAGGAAAGACCCACTATTACAATTGAAGGTAAAGTAGTGGAAATTGCAGAAGAAGCCACATACCTAGGACAAACCATCTCATTCGAAAACAGGCTAGTAAAAGAAATATCTAAAAGAAGAGCTAATGCGTGGAAAAACTACTGGTCCCTCAAAGAGATCTACAAAAGTAAAATGTCAGTTAAGCAAAAAATAAAAATACTGGAAGGCTGTACTATCCCCGTCCTTACATACGGAGCCCAAACGTGGGCCGCCACGGAGGGGCAGATGGACATGATCGCAAGGACCCAAGTAGCAATGGAACGGTCAATAATTGGTGTAAAAAGGAAAGACAGAGAAAGAAACCAAAATGTAAGAAAGAAAACAAAAGCAAGAGACTGCAGATACGTGGCTAAAAAACTAAAGATGGATTACGCAGGGCACGTGGCGAGAGGAGGAGAAAATAGATGGGAAAAAATAATAATGGAATGGACACCAATACAGGGAGAAAGAAAGGTGGGTGGACAAAAGACTAGATGGGAAGACGAAATCATAAAATTTGCAGGAATAGCATGGGGAAGGGATGCAAGAGTTCGTGATCGCTGGAGGAAAGTAGGGGAGGCCTATGCCCAAAGGTGGGCGCATTAGTTATAAGTTACATTCATGTAAACGCAAATAATGTAAAATGTAAATAAATAAAGGCTGTACTACTACTACTACATAATTGGCCCACGGGCTGTGAAGAGGGTGCCCAAATAAATAAATATTATTATTATCATATTCATATTAACTTTAAAAAAGCACAAATATGCTAATCTGATAATTTTGCGTTTAAATATTGAATACATTAAAAAAAAGTTAAATTAAAAGTTGTGCGAAATTTTATTACCTTTCAATCGATGTACACTGTGTCTCAATGGCCTAACAGGAAGAAAAGATATCGAGACGAAGAGGATAGAAAGTATGACGTTTCAAGGGTTGTACTAACTAGCATAAAGGACGAAAGTGAGGCAGTGCCGGATTAGGGATTTCTGGGTCACAGGACTCAAGCTCGGTGGAGCTCCTTCCCTACTTTTTAGGATTAGCAATTTTTCAGGAGGGGGGATTTGTTTTCGAAGTCAGCATTTTTCGTGCTTATGGGTAACCGATTAGCGACCGGCAAACAAATACAGTAGACTCCGGGTTACCCGTCCTAATCGGGACTGAAGGTTGATCGGATACTGAAAAAGGTCGGATAATCCGAAATTAATATTTTCAACGTAGAAATAGCGTGCAGAAAATTGAAAAAGGAATTGTTTATTCAGAAAATTGAACTTTGGCTTTAAAAAGGAATAAATAAGTGAGAAAATGTAATAATAAAGCACAAATTATAAAATTTTTTAAAATAGTCGGTGTCCAAAGTTGTTTTTTTTTAAAATCGCGATTCTTTTTTTGGTCGCGTGATTTCGCAACGCCGCGCTGTCGCGCCGGTCGAATAACGTGTATAATGTATCTACATACATTCCAAAATCAAAAATTAGGTGTCTAATGTAGAAATTCGGATTAACCGACCTTAGTAGGTCGGATAAGTCGGAGGGAAGGGTCGGATAAATTTGAGTGGGATAACCCGAAAGTCGAATAATTCGGAGTCGGATAATCCGGAGTCTATTGTAATGTCTTTTTTTTTTTTTTTTTTTTTTTTTTTTTTTTTTTTTCTTTGCTTGGTGGTGCTTTAGAGCCCGGGTCTCGGGGGGTGCACCCCTAAATCCAGCCACTGGTGTAGGTGTCTCGATCTTCTCATTCGAATATAAGAAGAGATATCAATTCAGGCACGATGCGAGGAAGTATGATTTTTAAGAAGAGGTATCGATTGAGGTTGAGGCATGATAGGAGAAAGTATGATTATTACAGTATTGTACTAGGAAATAGAGCGATAACTTTGGGGGGGGGGGGCTGAAGCGCCAGCGCCTAAAATAACTTTATAAAAATCCAAAACTTATACTCTCCCCCCCCCCAAAAAAAAAACGAAAACGAAAAAACTAAATATATATAAATAAGAAATTTTTTCTCTGTAATACTTCTTTTGTAAGGTAAAAAAAGGGGGGAAAGTCTTACTGTATCAAGATTAATTCAAAAAATAAAATTTAGGAAGGCTAATTTTGAAGCAGGGGGACTTAGCCCCACCTAGTCTACCCCTATTTCCGCCCCTGTACTAGTTAGCAAAAAGGAAGTCATGATATGTGATGTGTAGTCGATATGACAGCGACATATCCTTATCTTTCTATGTCGTTTACTCATGATGAATGAACAGACAGGCGGGCATTTTTATCACCTTTTAAAAGAATTTACTGCCTATTTACAGTATTCCGATTCTGCCGAAATCTAAGAAGGACCATACTCCAACTACATATTTTTCTTCTTTTTCTCTCAAATAATGTCGAAGGAACCTCCTCTTGACATGCGCCCTCGGACCCAACCCTGTTGCCGGTGTTCTGGAAGACAATCCAGACACTTACATCAGGCCCGTGCCCAAAATTCGTCTGTGGGAGGGGTTTAACTCCAAGGACGAGTTGTAAGAAATAATTCAGATCAAATTTACGATTGAAAAGTGTATTTTTGTCAAAGAGAGAGGCAGAAGGGGCGTATTCTCCGCCCATTTTCAGCACCGACCTGGCTTTTGATATTATAGGATAAACTCGTGACCGTGTGACTTCAAGAGAGACAACTCTGTCGTGGGGGGATACCCCGGGGCCGGACTTTTAGGAGAGTCCGATATTTTTAAAAGGCCTGAATTTCAACGCTTACGGCTACATCATACTGTCCATTAAATCAGCAATCACTCCTTACACCAAGAAAGAAACCTCTTATCCCGTAGCTTATAATTTTCCGTCTGACAAAAGAAAAAAATGAAGTGGAAGGAGGAGGGGGGCGTGGAAATTCCCACAGGCCCTCTTTTTCTCTCTACGGGGCTGAAGAGAGAAAAGAGTAATCCAATGGACGCCTTTTCCAGTGACGTCACGGAGTGAGTTACTGCGTGGTTACTGCTAGCAAAAATACCCGTCTTTGAGCCAGTGAACGAATCGGCTCCCGTAAGAAAAACACACGGAGCAAAAATCATTATGTTACTACCTGAGGATAAGAAATTTGTTAGAAACCAGAAGTATATTAGCAGATGCTAAGAACCTTCTATAGGTAGATTAAAAATTATAGGTAGATTAAAAATATACAGCTTTGGTTTCTAACCAATTTTTTATTCTCAGGTACTAACATAGTGATCTTAGCTCCGTGTGTTTTTCTTGTATTTTTGCTAATAGTAAGTCACTCTGTGACGTCACGGAGAGCGTGATAAGCGCGTTGGTGACGTTAAAGAAAACGCGCTCATTGGGTGAAACATTTTACAGAAACAGGTATAGTTACCCATGTTACGGACTTTCTTTGACTTTTTCGTAGAAAATGTCAGGAGCAACATGCATTTCGAATACGACACAAGCGCGAATAGTTTTTGGTCTTTCTACAAAGCATCCCAGGGGGCAATGTGACAACAGGTGGATTACCCTTCCTAGGGGAAAATATTGAAATTAGAAACGCAACATTTACTGTCTCAAACGATCCTCTATTTTTTCCCCTAATTTTGCTCTCAACCCGAACCTTGGAATCCGCCCTTTCGAGCATTACCTCAGGGACAACGGAGAGGCTGTTAGGGCTGTCTTAACCCTCTTCTCTTCTTGCCGAAGAATCGGCCTAAGTCGAAATGTAACGAGTTGCTACGTAAGCTCAAACCCGGGACCTCCGGATTTTGAGACCAGCGCGCTATCCACTCGGCCAACCAGACCCCTCTCCAACGAGCCTATTTCAGTTTTTAAAGAGCTGCAAAGAATCCTGAAGAAGTGAGAATGAATCCCGAATGTTCTAAATGAGTCTTCAAGAATCGCAACGAGTTTTGAAACAAGTCCACAAAAGTCTTATAGAGATATCATAATCACGTCTTAAAAAGTTATGATCAAGTTTAAAAAATCCTCATCAAGTCTGGAAGAATTTGCAAGCCTTTAGCGTGTTTGAAAGAGCCACAACACGTTTTGTATGAGTTTTGAACGGTCTCAGAGAATCTTCATAAAATTTGGGAGAGTCTTCAAGAGCATTTACATTTCTGCACAATTTAAATAAAAATGGAAGATTTTTACTGGTTTTGAACCAGTCTCCCAGAGTCATGAAAAGTCTTAAACGAATCTTGAACTGCCAGTGTGTTATCTAGAAAAGCCTTAAAAATTCTCAAACAAGTCTGAGAGAGTTAGAAATGAGCACTGATGAGGCCGAGTTAGTTTCAAAGAAGTCATTAGTTACAAGAGTTTCAAAAAATCTATAGCAAATAACTCTTGATCAGTTTTAGCACGGCTTAAGTAAGTTTAGAAGAACCTTACAAAGTCTGAAAAGTCCAAGCGATATTGAATAATCTTAGCTAGTCATGAGAACTGCTAAATTCCTCCTCCACCCTCGGCGAGAAAAAAGATTGAATATTATTGAAGTGACCATTATATATTCTGCAAAAATCGACACTCAATCGAGAATCCAGCGAATTGAAAGAATTTGGCGTTTTCATTTCTAAGGTCAATAAGAAAACTTAGCAGTACAAATCGTTCAAACGTTTAAGGGATTCTCTTTTTTCTGCACATTCAGTTTCATGCGCGGGGAAAATGATCCAAGTACTCATGAGGAGGGAGTTGATAAAAGTATAACCAGTCTTACATATTCTAAATTGAACCCTTTTGATCAAAACCCAACCGAGCGACATTTTTGAGTGTATGGAGTTATGTATACCATTGGATAGTGCTAGATGAGTAGAACACGATGAAAAACAAAATGTTTATTAAAAACAGCCAATTCAGCGAGACAATAATTCTCAAAAATCAACTGTAAATGGCGATGCTGTACATAAGATCATTTCCTTCGAACGGGAATATCTCGTAAATGCACAAAATGTCGCTTAGTTGGGTTTTCCTTAAAAGGGTCCAATTGTCCCTCTCAGGATGACTCCCTGAATCCACCACTGTGCCTGCAAACCGTTAACATAGCATTGTAACATAAACATCAGTAGCGTAGCCAAAATTTTCTCCGAGGGGTGGGGGGGAGCAAAGTAAGATTTTCAAGGGAGAAAAAGTCGGAAATTGGGTATTTCTTAAACATCGCCGATATTAAGTGGGATCGCACACATAAGCAATAAAGCAACTAGCAATAAAGTGATGGCGATATCACTCGGCAATATTGCGCAGGAAAGTGCGCATACTGGAGCAATATGTTGCCGGAGATAATGCACGTACTCGATCAGCTGACCGCAAAAATCACGTTTATCGACGGCAATATATCACCAAGCAATCGCAGAACATATCGCTCGGTGATAATATTGCCGTGATATGACAACATTCAATATCGCGTTGCTCCAGTGTGCGATATCCTGTACATGTGAATCTGTTTTCTTCATGAGTGATATGTTGCTTTATTGCTAGGTGATATAGCAATAGGCAATATTGCTTCAGTGTGCGATCCCACTTAGAGGACTATTTTATAAAAATGAAGATAAAATTACTGCTCGAGCAAATTTTTGAAGAAAAAAAAACGTGTTTTCAAGGCGAAAAACTGTTCATTTTAGTATATTTTACATTCAATTTAAGCGGCCTGGGGGCACCCCCCCCCCATTGGCTACGACACTGATAAACATAACTGTTTCTTTAGAATCATTCCAGCGGCGTAGATGAAAATTCATTTTGGAAGAAAGATAAGTACAAGGTGAGGGGAGTTGTTAAAAATTACAACTCTTTCTGCTTGCTTTAGCGGGGACTTACAGTACGTGCAGACTGTGCACTTGCACAGGACGGCAAATTTGGAAAATAAAAAAAAATCGTACCTAATATAATCCAGACACAGCGGAATAGCGCCTCATGCAACTAGGAATAGATTTTCAGATTTAAGTACAAGTCAGAGGTTGTATAATTTACCGCAGAGCGTTGAAAGCTCGCTTTTTATTGTTTGGGCAAAGGGTGGCAAGAAAAATTTTGCACACAGCGCTAGCCTACCTGAACCTGACAGTGGCTTGCTTCGCTTGCGCATTTCTATAACGTGCTTTCCACTTTGATACCTTACTGCTGGGGGACAAAGTCGTCTCAATCCACCTTTCCCTCCAGATGTACGCCACTAAATTATAGATCCTTCAATTACAAGCAATTAAGCCAGTTATCTAGATTAAAGAGAGCTGAAAAAGACCTGTACAAACAAATAACATGGAATTGGTTTAGCAGACCCACCTCAGCTCACGGACTGATGGAATTCCCTTTTAACTTACACTAAAGCTCAAGATGACTGCTAATCAGCAACGTATGATGCCCAGCTGTTACTAGATTTCAGATTACGACTCCACACGACATTCCCATTCAAATATGTGTCTCCTAATAGCTAATAAAGTACTCTAAATGCAACACTTTCTACTGTTTTGGCTCGATACCACCGCTTCTAATTACACGATTAAGCCTAACTGTTCACGAATTGAAAAGGAATAAAATTCCGCTCAGCTTTTACTCGAACTTTTCTTCAATTTATAGGATATTTTACGTGTGCGGTACGCAGAAGTTATACACGAAATTATCTGATTTACATGTTTATGGATTTTTCAAGCAAATATGCAAATGTAATAACCTAAATTAAAGCTCACTTTGTTAGCTACAAAAAATTCCGACTGATCGAACACACACATACAAACTGAGTTACGGTCCATGAAAGAAACACGCAATCCGCCATCTTCAAATGGCCATTTTTAATAACTATGCCACTCAGATGTCCATCATGGCTTTTTGTATTCGTAATGACCAGCTAGCAATGGTAGAAGCCGTATTTAGTCCTAAAATTTTTATCGAGTTTTTTCCTTCGGTTCAGAAACCAAGATTCGAAACGGGGCGCTGGCTTGGGTGGTTGACCCGAGCGAAACTGATGTCTACGCGAAAGTTCATAAAGCTGTTTTACTTTTCAACTCGCGGCCGGCATGCAAACAAACTATTATACAGCATCCAGGGCGAAGATATTCGTGTCAGTGATGGAGTGACTGAGTGACAAGCTCTCGTGAAACGGGTAATTATTATTACAACCTCGCTCCTTTTTCGCCCTGCAGGGAATAACCGTATAAACTGTACCATTATTTCTTTTGAAAGTTTATCGCGAACTGCGAACGCGTAGGTGTTCTATTTTGAGAGCTCGACTTTGGAAAACGTATAGATACCCTCGCATAGTGCATTAGTTAGCGGGGGTAGATATAAAAAGTTTTATACGTTATAAGAATTTCACGTTCGAAGAATTTTCTGGATTTCAATGTTTTCGAGCGTCACCATCACATCCGTTCGTCTACTTTTCAGCCAGCCGAGGTAGATCTCTTCTTTACGTGAAATCATGTTAAGGGACCATTCTGTCAAGGTATCATCATAACTAAGACGTCGTGAAAGTCTCGGCGCTCCAGTAAATTTTGAAACGCTCGTGTTTTTGGCATTTCTACCATCGTGGTGGCTTTTCAGTGCAGCGGAATGTATAAGAGACATTTGATGTATGACGAAAGTTATGAAACATGAAAGGAGTTTCATTTTGGAAAAACGAATTACATTAGTTTGACCTTTAGTAAAGGTCCCATTTAGCTGCTTCTAAGGTAGCGTTCGAGATAAAGCGACGGCGACTCAACGTGCGGGTCAAGACTTAACCAGGCAGTGTTGCCTGACTCGAAAATTAGAAGGAAAATGCGATTTCTCAGTAATATAGTGTGCACGATGCGCCAGTTAGTTTGCATTACCTTGAAACTAGACTGGATGAACGGACATTTGGCATAATATGTGAACTGAAGGGGCAGCGTGGGTTCGCATTTCGATATTCCGATACACAACTTTCTCACGAATCTACATTCCAATAAGATAGCTGAACTTTTCCCGGTCACGTGGTGGTTCTTCTTAGAATACATATTATATAGCAACTGGCTACGCAGACAGTTGTCTGCCATGCAGACTGAAGGGACTACATAATTAGGAAGACCGAAGCGAAATGTCGCAAGATCGAAATCCACATTTTCCAGCTCTTAGCCGTACCCAGTGCCCCTGTCGGCCGCACACCAATGTTGACTGGCGGGAATCAGGGAGAACCCGTAGCCGCCAGTCGAAGAGCCTGGAAGAGGTCGGGCCCATCGTGAACGAACATCGATAAGTGGCACTTCACCGAAGTTGTAGCAGCAGCAGAAGAGACAATGACCGTAGCGGGTAAGAAAGGTTAATGGAGAAAGGAGAAGCCCAGTGACACCTCGGCACCTGTGAGCGTCCCCTTCCGTTCCGAGGAGCGTCACTGGTATGAGACCCTGGAACCTGATACTCGACTCATCTACTCGACCCACTTTGAGGAAGCGACAGAGAACTTGAGGCTGAAGTCTTGTGGTAACCGGCTGACCATGAAGGCAGCCCCCTCTACTTGGAGTGACCCTCCCGGCTTGGGTGTGTTGCCAAAGTGGCGGGCGGGGAAGGAAGATGGAAGCCGGTAGGGATATGTCGTGAAATTGAAGGAGACAATAGACAATCTCAAGC
Organism: Acanthococcus lagerstroemiae; assembly: GCA_031841125.1. Classification (NCBI taxonomy): domain Eukaryota; kingdom Metazoa; phylum Arthropoda; class Insecta; order Hemiptera; family Eriococcidae; genus Acanthococcus; species Acanthococcus lagerstroemiae. The sequence goes on along the minus strand of CM063108.1, from coordinate 30,984,938 downwards.
TGACTGCGACACTGACTCAATGGTCGACAGATGACAGACAGTAAGTTATAGTTTAGCTTAATATGTATGTATATTTCGCATCCATAATGTAATTTTAAAAATGTGAGTTCCCCTCCCAACCCCGCGCTAAAACTACCCGAAGGTATGTAACGTAGTGGAGGGGAGACGCCCTGATTTTTATTTTTATGTTATTTATCGAACACAAGGAACCACCGGAGAAAGTTCCGGACTGGCCGCCGGGTGGGGCCTTGGCCCCTCGCGAGATTTAAAAAAAAAATGTATACTGACGGACAAAATCGGCAATAGGTGGAACCTATCGGCATGATGAATGTATAAACTATGCGGCTCAGAATTTTGTTTTTCGAAAAGAGGTTTTGAATGTTTTGTTGCGACAAAAAACGACATCCAAAACACGTTTTCACTGCTTTCGTAATTCAATTATTTCCGTACGGAAATCTAATACTTAACGAAGTGGGCAGCATTTGTTACTCGAAAAAGTGTTCACCACGCCCATGAGCAGGGATGTTTCCCAAAACATTTTCAATCAGGAATTCGGAAAATAGATATTCACAAAAATTCATTTTTTGAAGAATGCCTAACATCAGGAAATCGGGAATTACTTCTTTCAAAATATTTTTTCGGGAAACGGAAGTGCCCATTATTCAATATCAAATGACAGGGTGTGATAAGCGACGAGAAACTTTGTCACTTAGTATACTCTATCACTTAATTTCTAGGTTTTCCAATGTTTTTAATCGAGAATTTAAGAAATAGGAATTCCTATTCTATACTTTTACTGGGAAAACAAGAACCGGAAATTCTTGCAATAAAATTTTATTAGGAAAATGGGAAACAGGAATTCAAACTGAAAATCGTCACAATATCGGGTAATGAGAAACAGGAATTTTTTCAGGTCGTTGAATTCGATTCTGAGGTTAGTTTCTTGTCTCAGTCCCCTGAAATGCCACTGAATGGGGTTGAGGCCCATTAATGGTCGTTTTACCTGATTGTACTCGTCTTATAAGATTTCGAGGTCTTCGAATTCGATTTCGAAAGTACACTAATCAGTATCTGGCCACAAGTTCCACTGGTGACATGTGCTGAGTTAGAACCTCAAATTATCCACTGATTCGAACTGTGATATTTTGAAACCCTGTACATAGGAATCATAACGAAAAAATTACTGATATTTCATCTCAACCTCCTTTGGTGGTATTCTTGAGGGGGGGGGGGGGGGTCGGATGCCAAAACTACCTTCAAAATCGAATTCAGCTACTTCGAAAAGGCAGAAAGCTTGGGACATCTGTCTATAAAATTTCAACGATGGCTTCTTTATTTTTCCGAAAACCATCGGAAGGAAATCAAGGATCTGAGAAAAGTCACAAAATAAAAGTCATCCTACGTACATTCATTCTTTATAGTCCATTATGTTTTAGCACGGCACTTCTTTAGGAGAAGTGTATTCGAAATTTCTTTACCTTTCCCATTTAAAAAGCATGTAACATATCGCTCAACCCGTTGTGACACTTTGTCTTGCATTGGAACACGTCACAAGAAGATCGTACTGCAGACTAAAATTAATAGAAAACTGAGGTCATAAGCTAAAGCCATAAGCATTTAAGGAGGGATGTCGCTACTGAATCCGTTAGGAGAATTTTTCTACGGTGTGTTATCCCCAAGAAATAGAGGGATGAATAAATTTTGTGGTACTATATCGCCACAGTTTTCCTCAAACAGGTTTCATTACTTTCGTCCACGTTTTCAAGGGAAATTAAACTCCTCCTATGTAGAAGCTTAGATACCATAGGAAATGATCGAGTTTACAACTTCAATCGTTGATAAACCATACAACTGACACGATTAGTTTTCAAGGATCATAACCCCCCCCCCCCATACCATTCTATTTAATGCTGTTCTTTCAGAAAAAAACTCATCACTTATCTTGGTAGCAATTTTATTACTAACATTTGGATTCACAAAGAAAACTAAGAATTAAACCAATCAGCGACTGCAGCCATTTCATCAATTCGTGATAGACTAGGACCATTCTTACTTACAGTTGTCTTCTGATCGTTCGATGCCATGCAGATTGCCAAAGCATCGCAGTTCCTTACTAAATCACCGCTTTACTGGTTAAATAATGAAATCCCTCCGAACAGTTATTGCCTTTTTAAATTTTTACGACGAGGAAAAAAATTAATTTGCAACAGGTAAATCATTATGACGTTTCAGCGTCCGAAGCACAACATTATTACGCCGCTATATTCGGGCGAATAGTACCAGATCAAGCGGAGCTCATTTTCAGAAACTGCTTATTTGGCGCAAAATGAATACAAATATTCCAGCTGATGCGGGGGAGTTCCACAATATTACGGATGAAGCCTCGAGAATGCAATTACACAGCACATTTTTCGGCATGAAAAGTGTTATTAGTTGTACGCGATATTCGAAGAAAGAAGCAGGGGCAAAAATTCTCAGAGGAAAATAAAGTAATCATTAGTACGAAGGCGTTTTCCCGGGAAGCCCCTTTATTCTGCTGCGTGTTCATCGCACAATATATTATAATATAGGAGTACATGCCTTATTTGCTCTTTATTTGTTTGGTTAATGTAAAGTAAGGCAAAGTTAACGTGAAAGATATTCGCCATAACACGCCCTCTCCCGCGCCGACAACTAAGCCCCTCATTTTCGATTTAATTTCAAGCTAATATAAAACAAACCTTGATTTAGCGACCTCTGAAACCTAAGAAATGTCATCTGCACAGTATTTTATGAAGTGACACACCTCTCTTCACCCCATGAGTCGATTCAGCGGCTTTCCCAACAATCGATATCCTGATTTCACTTCTTGTAATAACAGAGCCTCAGAAAGATTCAGCTCTACCGTTCTTCATAAAAGAATTAGAGGCACGAGTATACTTATTTTCATTTCCTGCTACCCGAAAGGTCAAGACGGAGTCGAAACAATTAATATGAGTGGAGAAAGCAAGTTCAGAGAAATAATCCATCGCGCACATACTCGCAGAATCCAGCGTAACGAAAAGACAAAAATGGTTGGTCCATCGGGTTCACAAGTTGTTAAGACAGAATCGTATTTTTTGTCCGGGACCCATGGCCCCCAGCGATAGAAGAATTTGTTGAGAATTTAATTTTTGTAAGTGTTAGATTAGGGTGGCCCTCTGTTATAGATTACAAAATTTTTTTTTTTGATATTTCGCTCTCCCACCCCCTAGAATTGTTCCCTCATATGAAAAAACATTCCCTTAAAAATTTCAGCTCAATTGATCACTTTTAAGGTGGCCCGAATGAGAAATTTCATTAAAATGAAGGTAACGCGCCGACTATTCTTGCATGTCCGTTGCGACCAGCGAAAAAACTCGGGCATCAACGGTCCCTGAGATACGCCGTATAATTTTGTTGACTAAAATTCAGTTTTTGCATTTCTGACTTAAAAAATGAATATTAAATTTTTTTTTCCTTCTGTTCTACTCAGTGTATTCTAGTTTACTGATTTAATTATGTTAATTATTTGTTGGTTAGGTTTTTATTTATGGTTTAAACTGTGAATTACGAATGAAGGGAGCAAACGAAATTGTGAATTGTTCCTCACCGTCAAACATTTTTAAATAAGCAACAATGAAGAACAAAAACAATTTTTAATACAAGGTATGACGGAATACAGAATACAGTACCCAAATTCTGAAAAATCAACACTAACTTAGTTTAATATGATTGAAATAATAAAATGTTACGAATTTTTAACGTTTGTTTTTATTCGTAATGTATGAATTAAAAAAATTTAATGAATGTTTAATGTTATTTGTTTATACTTTCTAAAACAAATCGAATTTCGAAAATAAAAGACCTTTAAATGACCTCCCCCAATTTGCTATGAAAGCGTTAAAATAATAAACTATTAATATGGATATCATTTTAATGAAAAAATTAAGTTGTATATACTAAGACAATGTTTATCTAATTTCAAAGTTATCCAGCCAAGTATTTATCTAAGAAGCCCAATCTTCTTTTTAATAGGAGATGCACCCAGGAGATATTATTCCAATTCATAATTTCTTGATGACTGATGAATGTGATGAGGGTAAAAGAAAGGGCATCGCACATGCAAAAGAACATTATGTATTTTTCTAAAAGATTTTCTGCGATTCATTAATCACCAAGTCTTCTCAATTTTTTTTTTTGAGTTGGGAATTCTTTTCAGTAGGGATTTTTGAATAAATAACTAGAAAAGTCACTATCTGCAGTGAAAAAATTTGAAACGCGAACTGTACTTTTACAAGCGTATGATTACCGTGCAAAGGATCGTTCTTCACCCGGCACTGTAACGTGCGAGTAGCGCCCTCGACCGCGCAACCTCCGTTTTAATGAAATCCCTCATTCGGGCCGCTTTAAAATTAATTAATCGAGTTGAAATTTTTAGGGAATCATTTTTTCATATGAAGTAACAATTCTAGGGGGTGGAAGCTGAAATTTTGGAAATTTGATTTTTAAGGGCCTAGAGTTAGATACTGTGCATTAAAATATCGAGCTCGTTGCTTGGGCAACCTTGTTGTATAAGGAAATATTAGGAAGTGAACTATTAAAAGGCCATAAATAGAACTGGGAATTTCTTACCGGCCTCAAATTAAAAAGCTAGATGCACGACGAAGTACATGAATAAGAATTTTGGCAAGCATCCTGAGATCAGAAATTTTGGGATAATGTGAATCCCGAAGATAATACTAAAATTGTTTATAATAGAAGAACCGCAGAAAATCTTTTTAAATCCTTTCAATATTTTCTACATGGATTTTTGCTGTTGGTGACGAGATCGGCCAGGCAAATTCCAAATGGGAATAAAGGAATGAGATGAAATAAGTGAGGCTTTGCTATTTTGAAAAGAACGCGAATTCCGCTTTGCAACATCGAGGTTCCGCTCACCCATCGTAAAGATATTATTGATACGGGGTTGAAAAGTAAGACTATGATTCAAAATTTTTGAGCACAGTCTTCACAATTCTGTAACTATCTTGTACAGTTTAGGGTCACATGTATAGAATAGGGCTTTAGAAGTTAGTACAACATTAGTAGATCATTAATGAAAATGACAAAAAGTAAAGGACCCAAGTTTGCGCCCTCGTGGAACATCAGATTAACTTGGATATAGGAAAGACTGGATACTACGAAATCGAACACGTTGCGAATTATCAAATAAGAATTAAATACGCGAATCAACCCACTGTAAAACCAAGATTCACAAGCCTCCTTAACAGTATAAATTGTGGCAACTTTGTCGAACGCTTTTTGAAAATCAGTATAAATAATCTCAATCTGGGCTCCCTTCTTCATACCTTCTGAAACGAAATCGACAAAATTGCGTAGATTTGTAACCACCGACCTACCCACAACAAATCAGGCCCCATGCGCAGAAATTATACAAGGGGGGGGGGTTGACCATATGTTTCATGTTAGGTTAGGTTATAAAGGGCAGTGATCGCCATAAATTATTATCTACATATCAACAAAGGTCATGGAAATGTTGAACCCCAACCCCCCCCTTGCGCACGGGCCTGCAACAAATCTATGCTATGAGTCGCGGAATAAATTCTTGATTTTGGATGATTTTGTTACAGATATTTGTCTCAAAGACATTGGAAGGAACAGGCAAGACCGTAATGAGTCCCTGATTCTCCAGGTCAATGAACTTTTCACCTTTAGGGATGCCTATAATTTTACTAACCTTCCAACTTTCAAGAATTCTGGACCACCAACGACATTACATGAATAGACCAACAGAGCGACGAGCAGCTTAGCATACGCTTTGTAAATGTACTTGAAAATTTCCCACCGAAACGGAGTGTTCTTTGGGAAAGACACATTTTAGGACCCGCAGTACTTCCGTTTTAGCTCGTGAGATAACGGTGTCAGGCATGCCTACAGAAAGATTGGTAATGCAAGAGATCGTTATCGATATTCGATATCAAAAATACAGATGCACAATGGTTTCCAAAAGCATTGGCAATTTGTTGGAGTTTATCAAGATCGAGAGTACACAACTGTTATAAACGTTTTTGATTGCCAAAACGCCAAAATCGCTTAGTCTCGTACGAAATTAGTATTTTTGTTCATCGCGCATGTGGCCCCTGAGTAGTTTTCATCAAGTATTGCACACTTACAGAGGTTCCAATACCCAGTGAAGTTGCACTGCTACCACTTCTTCTAGCCTTACGTCGGTATTTCGAATTATTGTCAATATGCCGGTTTGTGTACAAGGGAAAATGTGACGATTTATTTGGCGAAACGAAAGTCTGCTGTTGAATTGGTGACAATTTCATTGCTGTTCTAATGAACTACATAATTGCGAACCCGCAGCCCAGTATCGACAGCTGTACAGTAGGTATACACTATACAAATACACACAATATACAGTCATAGTACACCGTATTGTGAAAAAAAAGACCTTGATTAAACGCCCAACGTGACCGCGAGACACGAGTAATAAATTACGTGATTCGCACGATAAACGAATTAAGAAATTCTCTTGTACTCTTCTGCGGCTGTACACACAAGCAAACGTGGAGCAACAACGCAGAAAATATGATTTATTGCAGACCGTCCAATAAAATGTATCAAATTTTTGCCACCGCTGAGACAAGCTTAGCCAAGGAAGAGAGAGGACAGACCACTGGGACACTTGACAGAAGAAACTCGAAAAGCAAAACCTTATTCGAAAGGATGACGCAAACGAAGCGGTTTGAAAAATGAAAACTTTGCCCAGTGATGAGCAAACAAGGATGCGGCGTTATTTATGACTGAGCACGCTCTCTCGTACTGATACAATGTATCAGCAAGAGAAAGAAAGAGGGAGATTCAAGATAATATGAGGCGTGAACGAGAATATCTATAACTGCATATACATGCCTATAGTAAATACGGCTGTCCAGAAGAAGAACTCGTTTTATCGCTTCTCAAACCGAATTTTAGATAGTCAAAAGTCGAGCCAGTCAGCAGAATTTGCGAATACCAGATATGGAAAGCGCCCACGCTCAATAATGGGTATTGACTATAGACCTCGGCGTTTTGGAAATCCATCCGGAAAATCGATATCTAATCATCCTTCTCATCGCATTACCTGTTCACCTTTTCGGCTTAGTATTTGTGAAAAACATTCGGCGAAGAAAATAGGCTGAACGAAAATTCGAAGGGTTATTCAAGTCGTCGAATAACTGGAGATCAATACTTCCCAGGCTGTATGACAGAGTGAGTTGAGCTGCTCGGCCAACCATTAGAGTACTGTCGATCAGGGGAACGAATGGAACATTTTCTTGAATTTCAATCACGTACCTAATTACAGAGTTACATTCTGGTATAAAAATGAAGCGCCTGAGGCCTTTGCTATAGGGGGGACGGGGTGGTGCTAATAATGTAATCCATACAGCTAAGAATGTAAAATTGGAAAAAATACCGTTTTATCAAACGTAAGTTGAAACCTTGGAGACACCCCTTCTCCCGTAACTACGACACTGATGAACGGTTTCTCCCGATAGGTTGAGTGCTTGGGAAGACTAACCGATAACTCCTCCAGACTTGATTAAAAATCTTCAAGACACCATTAGACTTGTTTGAGACTCTTCTAGGCTTCTTGAAGACTTGCAGATATCTTTTCGACTGCAAAAAATCCTCTCAGGCACGTCCATGTTTACGGTCTTCCTGGCGTAAGACCTCATTCTGTGTCGCGCTAAAGGTTGCATTTTGGGAAAATTTTGTCAAGAATGTCTGGACGGTTATTGGTTTTCATTGGCATCATGTTGAGTCTTTCTGAGATGCATTCAAATCTATGTCGCGATAAGGCTGGTTAGAAATACTTAAAGCAGATAATTATTTATAACAACCATTCCTGACGGCAACTCTAAGTTGAATTTTTTGTGCGGCGATCGCTCATGGTATTCTTTTAAAAATGATTCCAATTACAGAGGAGGCTAGCCAAGTTTTCATTGAGCAATGCAGGCTATTGCACAAGACTCCCCCCTGACCTCAGCAGTGACTAATCTTCGTTTCTAATTTGCTTTCAACCGGAGCCCTGGGATCTACCCTTTCGAGCATTACTTCAGAGACGTCGGGGAGGCTGTTAGGGCTGTATTAGTCCCCTTCCCTTCTGGCCAAAAAACCGGCCTAGGTCGAAATCTGGCGAGTTGCTAAGTGGGCTCGAACCCGGGACCTTCGGATTCCGAGATCAATGCGCTATCCACTCTGCCAAGCAGACCCCATCAGCAAAGACTAATAATGATAGTCTTAAGGGTAGGAAACAGGCAGGGTCAATCTGGTTTCCATTTTCCATAAGCATGTGCCAAGTTTTTGGAAAGTCTTGTTGAGAATATCTGCTAAATTTATGGTTTCTCGCTTCTCGCTGCAAATATGTTGAATTTCTCTTAAATGAATTTTATTCTGTGTTGCGTCTGAGTCTGGGTTATGCTTCCGAACTCACGTAATACTATTCAGGCCTGACTAAGACTCGTTAAAACGTTTCAAGAATTCTTCAACACCCTTGCAAGCGTGTTTAAACTTTTCAAAATAATTCCGCAGGCTCGTTTACGACTCTTCAGAAATCATCCCGACGCGTTCAAGGGTGTTTACTTCTGAACTCTTTCAAAACTACGCCACCCTTGATTGAGACTTCTCAAGATTTTTCAAAACGACTATCAAACTTCCCAAGACTTAGTGGTTTCACACTGACTCAAGATTCATTTAGATTCATCAGAGATCTGCCTAGATGAATCGTAAATAGTTGAGAACAAGTGTAAAGATGTTTTACGAGTCTCAGTGCGCAGTCGATCTAGATCGATTTCGGCAAGAAGAGAAGAGGGCTTACCAGTCCTAACAGGCTCTCCGACGTAACCTGATGATATGCCAGAGATGGTAGTTCCGGGTTGTCCGCATGGGGCGGTGTCTGTGGAAAATGAGTCTGACAGAAAATTAAGAATCTTGAACACGTCTTGTGAACATTGACTAGTGCATTGCGTAAATAGCTACTCTGTAGGCTCAAAAAGAGCATCTTCAGAAAACCTCTGTTGCAAAAACGGATCGGAGAATTTCAAGAGTACCCGAAATGTTCGATTTTCAACTTCGGCAGACATGATAAAATGAATAAAAAGAAAAAAAAGACATTTTGCAAAATGACCTAGTAACACAGACTCCAAACACAGCAGACTCCCGATTATCCGCCCTAATTGGGCGGATAACGAAAAAGGCGGATGACCTGAAAACATGTAATTTTGATCTAAAAACATTGAGAAATGGGGAAAATAATTTTTATAGAATCAGGTACTGTAGGTGGTAAGTTATTTTATACAGAAGAAAAAAAAACAACAACAAACACTTCATTATTAGAAAAAATTTGACGTTTTTGGCTTTTTTGGTTAATGAAGGGGAAGAAAAACAATAATGTAAAGAAAAAAATTGAAAAGGATTTCTAGCTGTGGTTCTTTAAGCACCAGTGACTTTCCCAACGCAGAAGAAGCATTGTCAGGATCCACAATTTGTACTGACACTTTTCCTACCAGTTCTTCATTTTCATTATTAGCTGTGGCAAGGACTAGGGTTGTGATTTTAATAAGATTTCGGATTATTCGCCCTCAGTTAGGCGGACAACTCAGAAAATCAAAAGTGAGTGTGTGAGTGTTTCGGGGATAAGGTTTCAATCTGCATTTGCAGGGACGAAACTATGGGGGAGGGGGGGGGGGTGAAACACCTCCAATAATTTGGCAGTTGGAAAATTTTGAAACTGTCCATTTGAATTTTTCATTTTCTAAGAACGTTTGTATGTTTTTATTTTCAATAAAAAAATATTTTGATTGAAAAATCGGCAAATTTTCAAATTTTCAAGAAATCTTGTGGGCGGATTTTCAAATTTTTAAGAAATTTTGTGGGCGAATTTTTAGTTAAAAAATATTTTGTCGGCAAATTTTCTTCCCCCCCCCCCAAACTGAAAGTCAAGTTTCGCCTCTGCTTTTCGATCACAATTTTTTCATAACTATGTGGAATGGATGGGTCCAAAAATTTATAATAAATTCCTGAAAATATTAAATCTTGTCCTTCAATAAAAACTTTCAAAATCAAATTAAAACTCTGGCTCATGAACCATGATTTCTATTCAGTACACGAATTTTTATCGACCCAAGTATAGTTATTTGTTGAATCAATTATTTTTAAGTTTCAAGATATAATTTTTTAAATCATGTTAAAATTTAATTTAGTCTTAGTCTGATAATGTGACAATGTATAATGGCCTAGTGCCCAATCTTACACAATAAAAATAATAAATAAGTAATAAATCAAGATTGATATAGGCAAGAATATTTAGCATAAACTTTACTTTTCAGGGATGAAAAATTTAGATAGAAATGTTAGTTTTATTGGAAATCTTGCACTCCCTGCCTACATGCGACATATATTGAATCCATAGTTGGTTTTGAGGGTAAGTTAAAGACCAGTGACAGTTCTTAAAGTCTGTATCAAATTCGCACGTTTTTGTAAGATAACTGACGAAGTTAGAATATCAACAACGAAACAACAAATGAAATATGAAACTACAAGACGACATCAAAATCATCAAGAATGAAGTCAGGATAGAAAAATAACTCGATGAAAACAACCACAAACTTTGACAGTGAAACGCTTCTCACACTAATAACAAACCAACCAGAACTCAACAATAGGAACTGGTCCACCAGATTTTCACGAACAATCAATCAGAACAATGAACATGACAAGACACTTTACCATACGGAACTACCTTAACTAGTAATAATGTACCGGATATTTTTTTTTGCTTCACAAGCGTAGTCACTGATGATGGGGTAACACCCGAAAACGTCTTGACGAATACACGATGCTTTCAAGGTGATTTGGGAACAGACGTCACGAACTCTGATATTCACTTCTTCAGTGCATCATGCAGGTCTGTAGTGTTTACTTTGTGAAAATTTCAATTTTCGAATTTTATCCTCATTATTTAGAGATAAAAAAAATTCCACCTTCTACAAACCAGACTAGTTCTATTATCCGTTTCACGCATGGTCTGTCTGAAATGGAAATTTGTTTAGAACGTGGGGGGGGGGATATGATTCCGACACGACATCCTACATAAGTTTCTGTGCTTTCACCCAGTTTTGTACGGTCAAGAGCACGCAACACAAGGCAAAAGTAACAATGAATCCTGGAATGAGCTACAACTCTCTCGGTGTAGTATGGCAGTGAGAATGACATGCAGCTGAGTGCAGTTGGCACCCCAAAGTGTACAGCGGGAGCAGCAATCAAACTGGGCGTCCCAAGAAATCAGGCATCATACGTACTAATCACTCGGCCTATTAGGCATTTCGTGTCACGCTAGTTTCTTCTAACACTACACTCAGTTTTGCACAGCCAAATGCACACAACCCGAGACAGAAGCAACCGCTGAGATGAGTTCAAATTCTCCGTCTGGAACCGCGGCCGAGTGCAGTACATCGCGCTCGTATAACGGGAGCGGCAACTGGATCAAGTGTTGCGAAGGATCTCGCGTACTTATTACCTACTCTCAGCCTCAATCTCCACGGCTTCGAGTTCCACTTAAAATACCTCCTGCAGCCCGCGGTACACGAGGTACGTGCGATTCCTAGAATTTCTCTATTGTTTGTCTTCTTTACTCGAGAAAATCCGATTTTCGCGTTCTATAATCGGGCCTCCCAGAATAATGCACTTCTCTCGAGCTGCAGCCGCTGTAGCATACACAGGCGCATTATTAAGTATTTCCGATAATGATCATAATATTATCTCGCCAGAAGTCTTCCGTAAGCCTTTATCGCGGTTATAACGGTGTAAACAACACACGCTGCGCGGCACGAAATCACTTAAACCGAAGCATTCAAATGAGGCGGCATCAGCGGCACATATTTCCACATTACGTTCAAGCTGAAGTTCTAGCCATTATATACGGTTTACGGATCATCCGTTCGCCCTATCTGAGGGGGTATTGTTTTTGCTTACAGCGTAGCAGGCTTCAGCGGGTTGGTATCAAACTTTCGAAAGTGTATCGTTAATTTGGTTTTCAGCTCGAAGTCTGGCAGCGCCAGAACTTCGCCTCAGTGCACTCGGCGCTCTGAGAGAGCGACGACACGGTTTTCAAATGAACTGCGGCGAACTGAAGGCGAACTGCCGAATATGGTAAGTGGCAGTCGATAATCACCGTTTTAATGGCTTCCACGGCATCGTGGATCTGTAGTCTGTGAACCGAAGAAACATTCGACACCAATTTTGAAAAACGAATGACGACGTAGGTGGATCGCGGCGCGGCTAACTTTTGGATATTCCGTATCGGCTGAACCCGCAAACCATCAAAGAGAATAGTGTCCATTTTGGAGTGTGAGTGAATTTGGTAATATTCCTTTTGTAGGGTGTGCCAAAACACTGCAATGACCAGGGACACAACAATGACAAATTGACAGAAAAGTACAAAATCCTACACACAGAAAACAACACAAGAAAAAGAAAATTAAAAGAACAACTAGAAATAATAAAGGCAAAAACAAAACAAAATAACTTAATAAATACAACAACTAACTTCCAAAGTGAGAACTTATTCCAACTAATAACATAACACCCACGGATTGGACAGACTGCACAACCACAGACAACCAATCAGAACACACAACCAATAACAATAACCACTGATTGGACAGACTGCATATTCACAGACAACCAATAGGAACGCAAGACTAAACAGGCTCACCATACGGTACTACCCTCGACTATAACTACAGAACCACAAGAGACACGTCTCATTTACGGTACTCTACTGATGATGGCATAACAGCCGAAAGCGCTCTGGAATACAGAAGAAGGAAAAGTGAATTGGCACACCCTACAAAAGGAACATCAAAGAGAAGCCGAAAATGTATTCATCGGCGCACAGCGCTTCAGATCGCGAATTCAGGTGAACAAAAATTCCGATTTCTTGATTTTACCACATAAAAGGTAGGAGGGTACCTTTTCGAAGACCTCAGTTCGAATTTGGGGTTCGTTTCTTAATTCAGCGCATACGATATCTTGATGGGTCACCTTACGTGCCACAATTTCCAAGTAAGGGTTTGAGTCCTCGTCTTCTCCCAGGGACCACAGTTTGCAAATTAAGTTCAAATCATTATCAGAAATAAGTTCATCGACATTTGAAACTTCTTAAAGGGGAGGCCGATCAATTGGGCGCGGACACCAATTGCGCCGGTATTCTTTTCATGTGACTACGAATTGGCTCTCATTCGGAAATTCCTGGTGATATTTTCCAAATTCGAAAGTAGGCGGCTGTCTATTTCATTTCACTCAAAATACAATGAAAAAAGTACGCGAGGTACACCTCATGCGGTACTATGAAGAAGATCCTCCAAGCGCGTATGGTTATTGCTTTGGCCTTCATCCCTCCTGCAGATACCGCGGCTGTATTCGAAGAGGTGGAGGAACACGTAGGGAGCCGCTTCTGGAATATTATATTGAAGATTATTACAGCGGCCGACATACACGAACTGGACGAAAGCGACCAAGATTTCGTATTGAGTGGTGGAGTGCGACGGTGATCCAAGAACAAACAATTACGCTGAAGCTGGCCATTAGCAACTACAGTCAGAGTTCGGCTACTCACAGCCTATACTTTGGCGGTTTTTGAACAGTATACGAAGGGTGCAACATGTTCGTGACAAGAGTACTTAGACGCTGAGTCGGGCGCTTCTCCTGCCATCAAGCGAAAGAAATATGTTCAAGTTGATGAACGCCTTCGCACGACTGTTCAAGATTATGATAACAGAAGCGGACTCGGAATATTTGCGAGCCATAGCTCACAATTAATAAAATTTTGCATAATACAGGGTGTGCCAACTATGGTTGGAACGGATCAAGAAAAAAGAGGGATTTGGATCATCGGATCACGGATCCTCACATTTGCTGATCCGAATCGCGGATCACGGATCCAGTTTTTAGAACACGATTCGCATTGTTTCGGATCACGGATCGTTGAATTTCGTAATCAGGGATCCGCGGATCAAATTTTTCGGATCACGGAACACTTTTTTCCGCAAAAACCCCTAATAATTCTCCCCCAAAATTTGTGATCTTACACACTGTACCAGCGGGGCTATTCCAAAACTGGCTATGCCTATTTCCAGTCCTATTCTCGTCCTCTTCGTCTTCGTAAACGTCGAATTCTGTTTTCGTCTTCCCTTAGAACGGTTCAGGATATTTCATTCAAATCACGAATCATCGAATCGCGAAATCGCGCCCAAAAAGTTGGCGAACTTCGACTAATTTCAGAATCGTAGGTGGACCGGTAGACGTATTTATTGTGTGGGTAGCCTCTCCACGTTCTTCATCCATCAGCACGCGTACAGTTCGAGACGGCGAGAATTTAATTTCGATTAAAATACTGGGTAAATACCGAAGTAACTGCATAAAAGATACATCGGTATCTTCGTCATACCTTCAACACGTTTTTTTCCCCGTTTCGTGTTCTGCTTTTCTTCGTCTTTGCCGAGCACTCGCTTTGCGTGGGTTTCGATATTGCTCAAGGCACGTGAGAAACGGATCAAGCAGAACAAATCGCTACCCAAATGACCGTAGGTTGTGTACTTTTTCTTTGCACGATGCGAATTCGTCTTCCGGCGGCCGTTTCGCCGTTTCAGCCTGCCGTATCGTTTGATTTGTACAGCGAAAGCGAGAAGGTCCCCTCTTGGGTCACGAATCTCGACTAATAAATCGAACGAACGTGGCGAAGGAGACGAATTTCCTTCCTTAGACGAATCTATCAAGACATTTCATTATTTTCATTAATCTAAGGGATGGTATCTGCATCGTAACTAATGCCGAAACACTGTAGACAAAGAGAGGCCCCCTAAGCGACCATATCTACATCCTACCCAATTCCAAACCACTTTACACGAAAAGGGACCCTAACTATTCTAGGCCTCGGGACCTTGAAATCCTAAATCTGCATCTGTCTGGATTCTTGCTCTCGGCGCCACTTTTTCACCGGAGGGGAAAGTGGCGTAGGCGTGAGTCTGATTTTAGTGCATCTAGAGATCACCTCTTGGAACCACCAGGTCACAAACTTCGGATTCGTGAAAGCGATTGCTGCGTTCAGGAGAGTTCGTATCATCCCAGTACAGCCTGGTTATCGATGCGCTGCATAAAATGGCACTAGCTTCAAGAAATGAGCAGAGCTGGATTCGCATAAACGGATAGATGAGCAATAGTTTCGAGACGTTTCGCTAGAAGAGGCGCCTAGAAAATTACGATACAAAGAGGGAGAAACGACGAACGCAGAGAAGAGGAAAGAGGTGATAGAGCCTCACACTTAAGTCGATTCCCTCCCATTTCAAGCACACGGAATAGCTTATTGCGATGTATAAGGGTGTGAGGTTGACGAGCAAAAAAGAAACCAATTTTGCTGAAAAGATCAAAAGTGGACTAAAACAATTTTCGAGAGGGGGAGGGGGTGACTATGCAATGATTAGTACTAGCACAACTTTAGGTTTGTTCACGTTGTTTTCATTCTTTTTGATCCATTTTTCTCAGCATTGGTCGTTTTAGGACAGATTTTTATGTCGCATGTCGACCTAGAGACAACTTCAACAGTTTTTCATTGGTTACACGGGATTATTTTTAATCATTACGGGGTCACGTCTTTTACGAACTTTTGGATTCCGTTTAATTTTTTGGAAATAAATAGAAAATCCTGAAAATTAAAACTCGGATCAGATAACGTGAGCGGGTGAAACCACGGATCCCTTCTTCTTATGAGAAAATGCATTGAACTGTTAGTGTTTTAAAAATAATTTTTTTTCTCAGTCCTAAGGAAGGCTCTGTTTGCGTAGATTTCAATTTTGTATGTAAGCGATTAAATACAAATAATAGTCTAAACCCGCGATATTGCTCGATGGCCTAGAGGGTGGGCTCAAAAAGAGAGGGATGTGTGCGAAAAGACGAAAAAATTTAACTCGTGGTGGCAGGAGTAGATCTATATATTTTCGATATCGCTGATTTGAATTTTGAGAGTATATTTTGGATCCGAACTTTTGGAGAGCCACCAAAGGGGTCTTCAACCAGACACTGATCATTATTTCAAGACGGTGTTCGATTTATGAATTTTGAATTTGTCGAAAGGAGCTTATGGATGCCATCGCCATTCAAAGGAGGTTGCGATTAAATAACACTACTGTACAACTATTTTGCACAACGCATTTCGAGAGGTGATTCTGAGGTACTTTTTAACGCTGAACACGATACTGCGACCCATTTTTCTCTATCACGTCACAATTCGGAGTTCTGAACGATTGAAATTCGTTTCCATTTTGTTTTTGCAGTGAAATAAGCGGTACCACTGACTGATATTATCAGTGTTATCAGACCACAATAACAGAAAACAAACAGACGGAATACACACCACTACACACGACCGCAACACGCAACAACACGAATCAGTATGACCACATTCAGTTCCTAAACCTCTTTTTGAACACATTTAGTTGAATTTCTTATAGTTTTTGATCAGAAAAACAAGAAGTGATAGAGAAAAACGGCCGACGGCACTGTATTCAGCGTTGAAAAGTACTCAAGAATCACCTTCTTAAATGCGTTGTGCAAACAATAAATTTCATTTTGTTCAGTAGTGTAATGAAACATGATTTCGTTTCATGGCATTTCAGGAAGCTGGATCCAAACATCACTCTCAAAATCGAATCCAACAAACTCGAAAACCTACAAATCGAATACAATCTTGAAATAATGGCCTTTATATGGCCTCAACTTTTTCAATGGCTCTACAAAAGATCATATTCCAAAAATGTTCTCAAAATTGGATTCTGTGACAACAAAAATTTATAAATTGACTCCACGACAAACTATTTTTTCACTCTCGTATCCTCATTTTCGAGCTCACACCTGGGCCGAGGACCTATATCACGGATCCAAACAGTTTCATGTTCAATCAATATCAAATGAATCACCAGTTGGGATCAAAAAATAAAACTTGAAATTCATTCGTGGCAAAAATTTTTTGTTTAAAACAGTGAAAACTCAAATATTTTTTCATAAGACAGATGAGGAGGGGGTCATGGCATCACAGGTCAATATTATCCCATACGCTCACTTTTTTTAGGATGTTTACATCCATAAAAAAGAACCCGAATCTGCCAAGCAGTACTCAAAATTCAAAAGTTCGCAACTGGTAATATTTAGTTGAGGTAGTTGTTTTCGATTTTTTGTCAAATTTTATCACTTTGACCCAGTCAATTTTACGTAGTTTTGGTAAGATTTGGTCGCATTTACTCCTTTTTGATTAATTTTGATCAAATTTAACATTCAATCTGATTTGGTTGTTCCTGTCCGGATTAGGTTTTTGTAGGTCAGTTTTAGTCAGATTCAGTTGTTTTTTTCGTTTGGGTCTTTTGTAATAATGTTTGAGTACTGATCCGGTCTGGTTCAGTCGTAGTCGAATTTGATCTCATTTACTAGTTTTCGGTCGATTGTGATCATGTTTGTTTAAGTAGCCTTGTTTCTTTTTGGTCAATTTTATAAAAATGTAATCTAACTTCGTCGGATTATATCGTCTTCTATCATCGCTGTTCCAACTGTTTTTTTTTTGTTTTTTTTTTCCCTTTGTTCATACTACAAAGTTGTCCAAAAATTACTGAGACTAATGCGATAATTCGAGAACTAATTAGCGACAAAAATAAACCCCTATCGAAGCTCAAACAACATAAATTATCTAAAAATTCAAGTCGTTAAGTACAAAGTCACGCATGTGATCGCCTAGCGCGTGAAATGAGTTGAGGGACAGCCTCCGGATTTTTTTTGCAATGAAAAAAAAAGAGTTGAAATATTAGGAAAAAATTGATTAATCGATATTTTACATTCTACTCCTTTTCAAAATACCGACCACCACTTTCCAAACAAATGAATCATCTTGAAGCCCAAACATTTTTGTACAACATATCCGAAATTCAGGTCGCTACGTATTTTATTTTTTTATTAATTTATTCATTTAATTTTAATTTATTAGTATTGAATTTAAGAATTTTAATGTTAATTAATTTAATATTAATAAAATTAATTATATTTATATTTTTAATTTGGTCGATTAAACCAATTTATAGGATTTTTAGATTAATTCGTTTAATAATTCAGATAGTTTCTTATCAGGCGTGTGAAACAAGTTGAGGTACACTATCCGGATTTCACGTGGATTTTTCATCAGGACAACATGCGGCCGCATACTGTACACGTTACTATAGACTTTCTGCGTTTTGAAGAATTTGACACATTCACTGAACACTTCGTCGTCGGTGTTGAACTACTTTCCTCCGAGGTGCGTGTTTATAGTAGGAAAGAGCTAGAAATCTCAGGGGGCAATATCGGAGCTATAGGAAGGGTGAGACATCACGAGAATATCTCATCTGATCAGAAAGTCCATAGTAACGTGTACAGTATGCGGCCGCATGTTGTCCTGATGAAAAATCCACGTGAAATCCGGAGAGTGTACCTCAACTTGTTTCACGCGCCTGATTTTTATACGCAGCGACTTGAATTTCGGATATGTTGTACAAAAATGTTTGGGCTTCAAGATGCCGGATCATTTTTGTCACTAACATCATTAGTCTTCAAGTTATCGCATTAGTCTCAGTATTTTTTGGACAACCTATGCACATACAGAGATCACATCTAGCTTTTTCGGGTTGAACTCGGTCCATTTTGGCCTCATTGGATTCAGATTATGTATGGTCAAATTTGGTCGATTTTAGATTCATTCCTAGTTGTTTGCGATCAGGTTCTGTTAAGGTAGTTTTTGGTTTTCTTGGTCTATCATTTGAATACTGGTCGAATATGTTGCTTTCGGTCACTTTTATTCGTTTTTTATGTTGTCAGTCAATTTTTCCTTCCCAGTCAGATATGGACAGATTTGATTCTTTTATGTCAGCTTCGATCAAAAATAATCACATTTTGAGTTTAATTTGGCCACATTATTATTCGTAGTCGAGCGAAGTTCAGCTTCTGGCTTTCTGTTTCAGTCAGTTTTGATCAGAGTTGGCAGTTTTTGGTAAATTTTAATTATAATTGGTCGTTTTTGATTATGCATGTTCAGACAAGGTACAAGGAGCTACGAGAGTTATGAGGTGGTCCGCTTGGCCGGAAGATGCGAGTGCCTAAGGGCGGTAATGAGAGGGCAACGATACCGAAAAAGCAGAAAAAAGAAAAGCAAAAATCAAACTACTTCTTTTGAAACACATCCTTTCCTTCTTTTGGGAGGGAAAACGGAGTCGGAAACTTTCCAATAATTAGCCCTGGGACACAATAATAAAACTTTCCGACATTTTTCTACCCACTACACAATGCACACAGTAGACACGCGAAACATGGATGTCAAACAGTACACAGTTCGAAAAAGAGAATTCTGCTTCAAACTGATGAACGGGTGAAACGAAGTTGAATGAACCTGAAATTCGAAATGGAACGTGATGAGGATGCAAATGAATTGAGTCTCTCTCCAAACTGAGAATTGCGGTACAAACGGAGCGTATAGACGAGAACAGTCGTTTTGTATAAAACGCGTTTGAAGTTTTCCTTTCGTTGTGCTAATATATAAAACTAGGGGAAGCAATTAGATATTATGTTTCCAGTCTAAAACACGCCATTTTAGGCTGAATTTAACGATTAATAGCTGTTCGAAAAATGAAATTATACGCCCTTTTTGAAAATTTCGACCTTCTTAATTTCCAAGTGTGCGTAAAATGAGTAGAAATTGGCCAAAATGATGCAGGAACAGCTAAAGTAATTCAAACACAGCGAATCTTTTAAATAAATATCGAGAACACATTAAAGATTCGTTTTCCACTGGCTTTTTTTGGTCAACTTCTACGTTCCCAGTTTAATTACATTTCATATTCGCCATACATTCACCGCCGCAACCACGACCGGATTGAAACATCACCCCTTCATCCATTTAAACACGGGATATGCCGACAAATTTCACAGATACAGACGTGCAACTTAGACAAGGTGATAAGGAAGGTTTCACAGATTTCATTTCGTCAAACTTATCAAAAATGACGTGTAGGCCGGTTCGCCCTTCTTGTACTGACTACTTTACTTGAATTCGGTTAACCATTTTTCATTTTGCTAGCACAATCGTTAGCGATGTAATGAATTGGAACGGGGAAAACAATTAATTTCACGGTTGGACAAGAGCTAGTAAGTTGCATTTGGGCACGAAAATAAAAAGTGCAGAATTTTATTGAAAAATATTAAAATTTTTCCTTGGTCCAACACGAGCGTAATTTCAAATGAAGCTATACGTGTAAATTAGCCCTCTAAGACTCGACAGCGATCCAGGAGCAAGTAATAAATTCAATTCGGTAAGTGAGTTGTACACGACAAAACTGTAAGTGCAAAACGTTGGTAGCTGTGAAAAGTCCCTTAAAAATTCAAAATTTTACGTTTGCCTTACCAAAGAACATCTTCTTCTAGTCTCAGTCAAGAAACAAGATATAATGCAATAATCATTTTCTCTAGGCACTTAATACTAGTTTACTTACTCATCCGCTAATGACAAATTCACAATTTTCACAGTATGGAAAGAGGTACTCACCTGAAACAAAAACAAGTCAAAATTAAGAAACCGAATACATCAAGTCAGAGTGTTTTAGAATTTATTTTCAACAAGGAAAAAAATATATAACCATGTCGGAAAATAGAAAAAACGAAAAAATCAAATACTGCACTTCCGACATTAGTTTTAACACTGCAGATTTTGATTGTGTGAAAAGATACAGCCTATAATAAGGTACAACAAAACTGAAAACCCTTAGAAGAATCTTCAAGGTGCTCTCAGGTAGGGTAAAATTTGAAGAGAACCTCACCAATTTCTACGCATGCAAGCCATTTAAAGGTAATGGGGAAAATACTAACTTGGTTCACTTGAAATGGCATTGATGACTGTGCTAACCTAGAGAAGTTAGATGTTAAAGCGATTCCCCAAAAATCAAAATTCATGTCGAAAAATCCCAAAATATGCTAAAAAAACCTAGCCTGAAAACTGAGAAGAAAGTCGATTTCGGATGTTTCAGGGGGCTAGTTGTCTACTGATTATAAGGCATACAAAAAGTATATGAGATTTAAAAAGTTCAAAAAAGTTTCAAAGGATGTTTATTCTGTTCTCAGGGAAAAGATGTGGGGGAAAATCATATCAAATCACTCCGTTTCATTAAAAACGGGAGGATTTTTCTCATTTGAAGACGAACGATTTCATTTTTCCCAAAGGATCTTAAGAAGCTGATATACTAAATGGTAGAAACCTTCGCCCCTCAGACTACTGTTCATGTCAAAATCAAGTTCGGAACCAGAACCTCAAAGCTCGCGCTCGCAGTGGTCTCGTGGTAACCTCGTGTTGTAAGGCGAGAGTGTACTGGGACCAATAAGCACACTTGTTCTTCGAACTTTCCAAGTGGAGTTTCTCATTCAGGAAGAAATGGTTTCATGTATTCAAACAAATAGTAATCTGTCTGCTAAATGGGTAAGACCATTTTCACCTGACTTACTCATGTAGTAGTCAAAACTTAGAGCCACGATCTTAACAAGCACTATACTCAATCTTCAATATTTCCTATATGAGCTTTTCATTCCATTGAAATCTTCGAATTCATTTAAGGTATAGTTATAAGACAGTCCGGGGACACGCCATCCGGTAGCCGGTGCGTACTGTCGCGTTTCTTTTAAATAAGTTCCAAAGGCTGAAGTTCTAATTACTGAGAAATGAATGATTTGAACAGGGAGTTTCGGCCTCGAGGAGAATAATCAAAGTGGTAGCCTAATCTAAACGAATCTAAGGGGTAGTTCATAAGCGTGTGATCCGAGGCGGTCGGTGGTCATCGTAGACAGCGGCGGTGCGGGCGAAACTGGAAGACTATGCGGCCTGTCACAGGGTGGATTCTCGCGTACCTATAGCAACCATGCGGGCCACCAAGAGGTCACAGATGGAAAGGAAGTGCAGTTAAAGGGTACTGTTCTAAGCAGTGGCGTTTGTGGTTCAGTGGGATCGCAGTCACAGAACGGGGTGGGCATGAATAGGCGGTACACCTCTTGTCCTCGTGGCTTTACAGGCCCGGTACGTCCCTGATTTTCAGTACTTATGATCAAAATTAAGATAAGAAGTAATTACGACTCTCGAATGCATGAATTCGTAATGTCAATCAAAATTTCAAAAAAGTTAGCAGCTCTTCAGACATGGCAGATGTTTGAAAAGACTTCCTCTAAATAAACTGGTGGATCGACTCAGCAACGCAATGATTGAAACTGATGAACATTGCTGACTTCCTTTGGAGCAAATGAAATACGATTTTTTTTTATTTTACATGCTTTGACCCAAGGTAAGTGGGCTGTACCTCAGTTGACGCCACCACCTTTGATCGCCCATTTTTGGGCATAAGCCTGTCAGGTTCTTCCACCTTTTCCTGTCCCCCGCTATGGTGGGCCAGGATGGACCAAAATTTTTCTTTCTTTCATCACCCCATCTCGTGACTGGCCTCCCCTTTCCCCTTTTACTTTCATGTAGAACCCAGGTAGTCAGAATTTTGCTCCATTTTGACCCGGATTCCCGCATAATGGCCATCAGTGTCGGGGAACTGGTGGGAGAGAACCTAGAGTCAAGGGACATAGACATCGCCCATCGTCTTCGAAATAAGAATGTCCAACAACCACCACCATTTGTAATTAAGCTCGTTACTCGTCATTACAAAATTGAGATGGTTACACAGGCCAGGAAATTAAAACGGACAGTAGAAAAAGTTGGCGGCGGTAAAGCTACAAAGGTCTACTACAATGACCATCTTACGTCGGAGAACCAGAGCATTCTAATGGCTGCCAAAGAGATCGGTACGCAGATTAAAATATGGTCTAAAAACGGGGAAGTATTCTGCCAAGGAAGAGAGACTGGATGCAGAATTCAATGTTCAGACGATTAGACTTCTACAAGGAGAAGGAAGAAAGCTCCAGAGAAGGTCAAAAAAGATTTGCGGCGGAACTGAGTCCAATCATCGAGAGTATCCTAAATGCTAAGAAAAACGCGAATATCAACGAGAAAGGGACGAATTTGAACTTCGTAGGGAACCAACAACAACATCAGTCGCAGAACGCCGGTGGCAACAGAAATAGTCAGTCGATTAAATAATCGTAATGTGTAAAGGTAAGTGGAGGGCCTTCGGTAGTGGACACCACCTTCAATGTGACAGCACATAAAGAAAGAAAGAATTCAAGGAAACAAAAATAAAAATGAGAATTTCAGACCACAAAAAATAGCAAGTAGGGAACTCTCTGTCAGGTTCTAAACCACATCCTCCATCAACGGAAATAAAAATTGGTAGTAAGAAAAGCACTGAGAAAAATTTCCACAAAAAGAAAAATACTTATATGAACTTAGAATTGATACATTTCAACCGTCAGGGACTAACCAGTGAAGAAAGGCTTCTTGAATATTAAAACGCCACTGGGATACAAATTTGGCATTGGACTTGCGAAAGTGAAAAGAAATGGTGAGAAAATTATAAAAAGAAAAAATGGAAATATTTTCTACTACTGTGGCACCACAACGGACAATAGAGGTGTAGGATTTTATAATAACATAAAATTCACGGACCATATAGTAGAATTTAAAGGTATATCAGAACGAATTGTAGATTTAAAAATCAAAATAAATGAGAAAACAACATTGTCAATATTTCAGGTCTATGCGCCCACTCTCTCGGCCCTTAAAAAAGAAACTAAAAAATGATATCAAAACTTAAAAGACAGCTATATAACTGGAAAGGAGAAATTTGCTATAGTAATGGGGGATCTCAATGCCAAGATTGGCCATGATCAAGAACTGGAAAATTGCGTAGGACCTGAGGCTGTCGGTCCGACTAACAAAAATGGATATAAACTAGGTGAATTTGTAATAAAACACAATTTAAAAATAGCAAATACATTTTTCAAGGGTGGGGTGGAGGTGAGGTAGACATGGAGATCACCAGACTGCAGAACAAAAAACGAAATTGACCATCTCTTGACGAATAATTTTAGTATTATATCTGATGTCTCAGTGGTACCAGTGTTCCACTTCTCCTCAGACCACCGCCCGGTACAAAATCGCATCAAAATTCCTCAAGATCTCCCCCTCCCCACAAGTCAAAAAATGTATCAAATACTGCTAACAAAGGAGGTCTGTGGATACCAGTACACAACAGGGAAGAAGCCAGTCTGAGATTAGAGCATAAACTGAAAAAATTCAACTGGAATGAAACAAGCCCAAATAATGTACAAGGAAAATATAACTTTTTGACAAAAGCCATTCACTCCACTCTCGTTGAGTTAGGGGTTGATAAGAAATCCATTAAAACTGATGATACGTTGAGTCTGAGCACCAAAAAGTTGATCCAGAGAAGAACAGAAATACGAAATAAAGTAACACTGTCCGCCAGGGAGCAAATCGAACTGATTGAACTTAAAAAAGTAATAAAAAAAAAAGTATTCGGAAAGACTTAATTAATTTTGAAAATGAAACGGCTAAAGAAATAATTGAAAGTACTTGGTCCACTAGAAAAACAAAAATCGCCCTACCTAGAGGCACGATCATTTTACCAAAAATCAGAAACAAGGACGGTAAAGAGATAGGTGAAAGAAAAAAAATTGTAAGGGTAGCCACAGACTTTTATCGTGATATATATAATGACGTAAGACCAAATGTTGGCAACTCAGATAGTTGGGAAAAGCTCTTGACCAACAAGGGCAACATCCACCCAATTAGTAAAACAGAAGTAGAAAAAATACATAGCAGTCTCGAGTCTGGCAGAGCCCCAGGGCCAGATAGAATAGAAAATGACACACTAAAAATGTTTAACAAGACTCTAACCGGTCTCATGGCAAGCATATTCAACTGTGTCCTTTCCTCGGGTCTTCCTCCTGAACAGTGGTATCATTCGCAAATCATATTACTCCACAAAAAAAGAGATCGAGCTGAAATTCATAACTATAGACCAATAAGCCTGTCATCTAATGTTTGCAAAGTATTTATGAAAATAATAAAAAATAGAATTTACACGATTTTAGATAAACAGCAAGCAGACGAGCAGGCGGGATTTAGGAAAAATTTCAGCACGATCGATCAAATACAAACGCTCAGTCAACTTTTGGAGAAAACGAGAGAATTTCAACTGAATTTGGCCATAATGTTTGTTGATTTTAACAAAGCTTTTGACTCACTATACCTTAGCAGTACAGGGAGTACCAGAAAGTGTAATCAAAATGCTAAACAACCTATATGCTAATTCTTTTGCTTAAATCAAATTAGACAAAGAAGGAGAACCTTTCCAAGTGAAGAGAGGCGTTAAACAGGGTGATCCACTTTCACCAAATATTTTCAATGCTATCCTAGAGCAAGTTTTTCGTAAGATCAACTGGAAAAATAAGGGGATTAAAATCAAAATGAGAGGGCAAAATTTATTAAACTTCAAATACTTGAATAATCTCAGGTTTGCGGATAATATCGCCGTCATTGCTAAAAGTGGTAAGGAACTGATAGCGATGGCAGAAGACTTGAGGGGGGGGGGAGAGTGAAAAAAAAATGTGTCTAACTATAAATCAATCCAAAACTAAAATTATGACAAATATAAAAAACTTGGAAGAAATCAAAATTGATGACAAAATTATCGAAAAAGTGCCAGAATATAAGTACTTAGGACAAACCTTCTCTTCCGACGATAAAACGGAAAAAGAACTGAAAATTCGAAGGGCAAATGCCTGAAAAGCATTTTGGTTACAACAAAAAATTCTGAAAAGCCATATGAAATTAAACACTAAGGTCAGAGTCCTTGAAAGTACGGTGCTCAGACATGGGCTACAACCAAAAAGCAAATGCAAAAGATTCAGGTTACCCAAAACACTATGTTGAGTATTCTAAAAATTAAACAAAAAGACCATGTTCGGATTCAAAGTATAAAAGAAAAAACAAAAATGAAAAATGTTGGCGAAGTTGTGAAAAAACTCAAACTCAAATATGCAGGACACATTATGAAATACGATGCCGCCTAGAAAATACCAAAAATGAATCCAGCGACTCGAAGAACGATCAATACCACAGTTCAGTAAATTGCTTCAAGATGAGTGTACTTTATACGGGATCTACGCACGGGATCCGCCGTTTCTGCAGTAACGACCTCAATTGTGAATCAGGCCCGGGGATTCGAACCTGATTTTCCGGATATACACGCAGAAAAACTCTCCGTTTCATGACACATGTACGTGTTTATTTGTACATACAGCGGTCTATCATCTACTTTTCAACTTTCGGTTGTCAGTCTGCTTTCGGAATCCCACGAGCAGAGCAGACATATTAAAAAAAAAAAAAAAAAAAAAAAAAAAAAACTTACGCACACACTCCACTTCAGTCGAAAAAGGCGCGTCTAGTAATAATCCCCTTAGTCTATACCTGCGTGCGTAGGCCTATTATGAAACATAAAACGGGACACGTTCCCTGTCGACGACAAAGGCCTATATAGTGTAGGTACAGAGAGCTGACGAAGAATAATGTATCGATGGTGACAAAGAGCGTCTCAAAATGCTTTTTCATTGAATAATCTCCAAATGACGAGCTGGAAAGCTGCGGTTCTTGACATCTCGACGCGACGCGCTGAATACCGGCGACGGCCGCATATACAGGCGGAAAATCTGAGCCCTGCATTCCTCCCCCAGCCCCTTAATCGCACAACCCTCGCAGACGAGCAAACGTGCTCGTTTTTTAAATTTTAATTAAAGTACCGAGGCGGGATGCGATAACAATGCTAATACAGGGAGCACCGCGCCACGCTCTCCCAGTCTCGAGATTATAGGTGCGTCGTCATTTTGCATTATTTACAAAGAAGACTGCTGCTGCGCTGACGGGTACATACTGAGGATGCATTAATACGTACAGAGCGCTGAGATTCCGCAAAATATCATACAAGTAATATGTACACGAGCAGTCGAGTACACGGGAGGACTAAGTGCGGTCGAAGTCGATTCGCCGCCGGCTCATTCGGACCTTCCTTATCCTAAAGTTGGGGGTCGCTATCGACACACCGTCATCAGCGTTGGAAACTTTACAACACACATAATATAGTGAATCATACCACCTACACCGAGCTCAACAACGTGACGTAATGTATACTCGAATTGGTCGCCAGACGGTCGTAATGATCATTCTTCGGCGATTTCAGAATAGTGGAATGACATTTTTCAGACTCCGAAACGATAGCGGTACACCGGATGAAGACGTCACAGTTACCACGCTGGTCCCGCGAGATCGGCTGATCTGCTTGCTCATTCGATCGACGAACTCGAAAAGAGGTTGTTTCGATTCCGACGTTATTCTGAAAAGACTTCGACTGTAGACTGCTCTCATAAATACGACGTACGGTCCACTTCGAAAACTTGAAAGGGCTCTACTTCTGTCTAAGCTAGTTCACGAATCCCCCTCCCGCCTCTACCATTTCTGCGATCGCGAAATTGGATCCACACTAGATGAACTAGTATCTTCAAGTGGAATCTAGCTCCTTTTTGGGTGAAACAACGTTCTCCTTCCGGAGGTCCCGGGTTCGAGCCCAAGTAGCAACTCGTTGGCCGGTTTTTCGGTAAGACGGAGGAGAGGGCTAAAACAGCCCTAACAGCTTCCCCGACGTCTCTGTGGTAATACTCGAAAAGGCGGATTCCAGGGCTCGGGTTGAAAGCAAAAATTAGAAAAAAGAGGGGGGGGGGCTTGAATATACACCCAATTTGGGAAGTTCATGATGAAAACATAGAATGAGGTACCCAGAACGGAGGGGTTCTTCAGATCGCTGATTTCAAATATCTCACTAGATGTCTGATTCCATTCCCGTTTTAGCCGCACATTCAACATTTCACTCTTCACAGCGCCGGAACTGACTTTAAAAATCGACTAACGCCCTTGTTTGAAACACACAACTGTTTTACTCCCCCCTCCCTATTTTTTCATTTCTGATTCGAATAGCGCACTCCATTTTTGACCCGATGCACAGCTGGGTCCTCATAATCCAAATTTCATCCTGAAATGGAAGTAAAAGCAGCTTGACGAGTGAAATTAAAAGAAGTACCGAAATAATCTAAATCAACGAAGAAAAGTAAACTCATATGAAACTTTGTTCAATTTTTTAAGCCAAGTAAATCTTATCAATTCGAAAAGTTTGGTTAGTTTCAATTCTGAAACTCGAATAGGAGATAAATGAAATGCCTAACGCTATTTCCAAAATCAGCAATCAAGAAGACCCCTCATCCGATACACTGTTCGATTTCTTAATCCTAGTCAATTTCTTCCATTTCAAGGGTGCAATGAATTTCAATTTTGGAGCCCAAATCGGAAATTAAATAACTGAAACAACTAGTGCGATTCTCAAGTTTAGTGATCCAAAAATCCGTCAGGCTACAAGAAGAATCTAATGCAACTTTTGAATGAAGTAATTCAAAAATAAATCCTGCTTCGTTAAGTCGCTCATTTTCAAAGGCAGAGTCGATATCGGGTCTCTCTGGTCGCTAATACGATATTCGAAAAGCTAGTTTCCTGGACCCCAGGGGTAGGTCTGGAGAGCCAATTTGGCATGCGTGCATCGCCACACGTTCCACCAATGCAGAGTCGATTCCGTGCCTTCAAAGAATGAAATGTTAAGGTTGTGGTACAAATCGGAACCAGATTGAATATCTAATACATTAGTCGAAATCAGCGACCCCTTCCCCCACTTCGAAATCTCGTTGAAGTTTCTAAAACAAGTCAATTTTACACATTTTCAGGATGAAAGATCAAATTTCGACTCAAAATCAGGGACAGATCAAGAATTTGATAGAAGTATTCGGAATCAGTTCCCAGAAGACCCCCTCTCCCCCTCCATATGAGAGCCACTAATTTTCGAACTTCTGAATTCTGAGAACTGAGGGTGGATTATTATTTCTTTTGGTATAGAGCGCACTAGCAAAGCTTTTTTCAAAAACATGCCAGTCCACACATTATACCACAACACAAAAAAGTCTTCGATCGCGATTTCTCATGTATAGGCTCGATTTGAGGCTAATTTGACTGAATTATAGAATCTGGGGTCTAAATCGGACACCTAAACATCAAGCTAATGAAATGATTGAAACCGGCGTTTCAAAAGCATCAGTTTGATACTCTGTTCGATAACCTGCCATTTAGAACTGCAAAGCTGGTAGTCCATTCGAACCTCTCTGTTGGAAGGAGGGAAAATTTTTTAATCAGAAAAATACTAGGTACTGCCATTTGAAGTATCTTCACCCTCCCGTATCAATCTGACATTCTGACTAGTTGAGAAGTGTAGAATTTGAAACTTATGCTGCCCTTTTCAGCGACAGACTTAGAAGTTCAGATCCAGAAAGCACCTGCAATCTACACGATAGGCAGTTCGTCAACATAAGCGACTAAAGAGTGATTTTTCAAAACAGATACGTCGAAGAAATTAATTTTTGAATATACACGAAAACGGCATGGGAAATGGAAATGCATTATTGTTATGAGAAGTAGTGACTTTTGAACACGAATATCTCAATAAATATGCGTCCTAGCGATACGAGGATTTGACAGTACCGTCCGGACTGATCTGCTCCATCAAATGACACCGATCACTCAAAATGTTAAACTTGAAAAACATCTGTTTTTGAAAAACTACTACAGTAGAACGTCGATTATCCGGACTGACTGGGACCAGAGGCTTTCCGGATAACCGAAACGTGTGCTTATTTTATATAGAGGAAAACACATTTTGAAGGAAAATAGTCCAACAAATTAGATCATTGGTTTCAGAATTTCCTGATTTGTCCAGGAAACCTTAATGGACTGAATAGACTAGACTATACAGAGAGAGAGAGAGAGAGAGAGAGAGAGAGAAGAAAAAAAAGGTTTTGCCTAAAAATCCAGGCCTTGATTATCATTTCCGGATGATTGACTTCCGGATAATCGACGTTCTACTGTATTCAATTATAATGCCTCGGAAAGGACGCGTACCAGGGTGGCCAGTTTTTCCCCAAAAAAAATTCCCTGAATTCCAGATTGTTTCAGATTTTTCCAGTTCATTATCTAACTTTTTCATGACACACAAATTATTAAAAAAATAAATATTCAATTGAGTCTGATAGAGAAAATTGTACAATACTTTCACGCCATAAAATTTCTTTTAAATTCCCTGACTTTTTCGATTTTCTTTCAAAATTCCCTGACTTCTTCAGGTATGCTCAAATTCCCTGACTTTTCCCGGTTTTCCAGAACCTGGTCACCCTGCGTGCATACGGGAGGAAGGTCGCCCATTCTCCCATAAAAGTCAAAAACCATGCACAGTAGAAATCGGTGATGAAGATACCGCTTATAACGATATTCTGCTTACTGCGATGTGATTTTCAAGTCCGGCCAGAGGTAATGTAACAGAAACACAACATCGGTTTGAGCTATATACTGGTTTCAACGATGGAAAACTGAGCTCCCTTCAACATCGTTATAACCGATTTCTACTGTACATCGCTCAGACCGATACTGTTTCTCGTTACCTCTGGTCAGATTTGAAAATCACATCACTATAAGCAGCATCGTTATGACCGATTTCTACTGTATCCCTCTATTTGGAAGAACTTTTTCGTAAGCCGTATCAAATTCGCGTACCAAAAAACAAGAACTTGTCTTTCGTCACACTCGGGCAGTTCTTCGTGGGAACACATTAACGACGATGATAACGACCGCGAGGACGAACTTAGGATGGATTTTTTCTATTTTCCATTCGCATTCTTACATAATATTAACAATAAAATGTGCATATACACTAACACAAGTTCGTAACAAAGAACGCGTAGCATTTTTTTCGGCATTTTTCGCATAAATACAAAAGAAAATGACTATCGTTTCCTCGTTTTCGAGTAAAATACATAATATAGGTTTCGGCCAAGCTCGACGAAGAGGAGAGAGTTAGACGAAGACTGAGACAATATATCATTTGCGGAGGAAAAGTTTCGCATTTCGAAAATTTATAGTTTCGTTTCCTCATTTTTATTGTGTTCTCCTCTCGTCGAGCTCTGTGCAATACAATTTCGCCGGTTGTACAACCCGCTTTTTCTGCGCGGAATTCTAATTAAAGAGGCAGCGGCACGAGAGGTATGTCTGTCTGTCGGTTCGACAATGACAGCGCGAACGAACGGAACACAAGTCTCTCGGTCTTGGGCGTCGTATTCGTGCCGCTGACAGGTAATTTATACGCGGATGCACGCGCTCAAAATTTGTGGCCGCTCGTTCCACTAACTTTAATCTCTCCGCGTATAAGAAAGACCAGTATACACAGAAGACAACAATGTTCTTCCTCGAAAAACATACGACCGACTGAAATCGATTTCTTTGACGCTGATTGTTCGGTATGGAAGAAAGGGAGGCACGGAAATCTCTCTCCTAACACATACGTACACTTCGATCATATTAACAGAAATAGTGGTACTGGATTTCTTCCTGACGTGGAGTGGGCACTGAAACACCTAGGAGCAGCCATCGCTTCAAAAGCCCCATCATTACACTGGCTACTGCTCAACTGAACCCAACGAGATCCAATAACCAGGGATGCGGAAGCCGAACGACACAGCTTCCGCTTCGGGCTTCTAGCCTCCAATTCTCATCTAGCTTCTCGCTTCTAGCTTCCAGCCTCAGTATATGAACTTCTAACTTCCAATTTTTTTCAGTTTCCAGCTTCTTTTACTTATTCTCATCATTTCACTTTCACTAACGTTTTTCTTCCCCCTTTCTCTTCTACTTTTTAAATTAAAAAAAAAAAAAAAAAAAAAATTCATAAGACTGTAAGAAGCCGATGGAAGCTGGAAAACTTTCAGTTTCTGCTTCTGGCTTTCAGTTTTTAACTCATTCATCTTCCAACTTCTGGCTTCTCAAATTATCCTAAAACTGCAAAAACTTCCGGCTTCTGACTTACAGCTACCGGCTTCTCCGCATCCCTGTCAATAACACATACACACGGATTCAATGGATCATTCATACCCCTCTTTTACTCAACATTTTCAGAGACCCTTTTCCAGAACCCTCCCCCCTACGTCCGGGCAACAACTCACTCGGTTTTCATCAACATCAGTAAGCAAATTTTCAGCGAAAAAAATTCTAACACTTGAAAGTTCCAAATAAAGGTTACACGGTGTCTACTAGCACTGATAAGTAAAAAAATGTGACTTTAAATAACCTTCCCCCATTTTTTTAGTAGCCTCAGAAAAAGTTTTGTTCACACCGATCGCTTACTTTTCTGTTGCTTCCCTACTTTATACTGCATTTAAAATTTCACTCCTGTTCTTTCCTTCTATTATTTCATTCATACTCCCTGACTACTTGCTCATTAGATGATGTCTGTGCAATAAATTTATGTAATTTTGGCAGTTGTTTCCAACTATTTCATATAAGAAAAACTTTTTAGGTACACACGGTAAAAAAATATGAAGATGACTTAGATGACCCCTTTTCAAAATACACGACTTTAGATGACTTAGATGACCGGTAGACGCCCTGGTTTAATATGAAGTAAACCAGGAGCGGATCCTGATGATCATTTGGGGGGGGGGCGAAGGAAAAGTGCGCTAGCATGCACAAATTTTTTGCTGCCCCCTCCCCCGCAGATTCTTTTTTTTTGGATTGGGGGTATTTCCCCATTCTTCCTCCCACTGGAACCACGTCTGAAGTGAACCCAATGAAAATAATTGCAAGCATAAAAATCGACCCATCCTTTGGCCAGTTTTAAGGTGAACCTCTCATTTTAGCAATATTGTAAAATGCATGTTCTCATTTAGCAAATACCAAAACTCACCCTTTCACGTTGCATTTCAACTTCCACCCATTCACTTTGCAAGTTTCAAAATTTATCCAGACACTTGGAAAACTTAGGAATGAACCGCATTTAGATCTTCTCAACGTTAAAAAACTTTTACTTAAAAGAGTAGAAGAGTTAGGGCACGATACTACCTCAAAAGTTAGTTTTAGCTGGCTTAATAATATCGTTTTAATGAATTTCCAAAATTTTCCAGGGGAAAGACTACGACGACTTTTCTGGAAGCTCGACCCTTCTAGCATCGATGCTTCTCCTACTTAAATTCTCTCATTCACACCTTTGTTTTGCAAATTCCTCAAACTGCGTCCTCACTTTGCGAACTCCAGAACTATTCCGTTTATTTCGTAAATTTGGAAAATGAATCTCTTTTTTATTTTGTAAATTTGAAAACTAAATACCGTTCTACCATCCTCAAAATAAACCGTTTCGTTTTATAAATTTCAAAATTGATTTGAATATGGTAATGTCAACATTGATCTCCTGAGCATACAAACTTAAGATCGACTCTCTCACAGACGAAATCCAAAATGTACTTCTATAATTCGCCAATTCCAAAGAAAAAACTATTTTGCAAATCTTCAAATCATTTATGTTTTCCAATCTCGAAATGAACCTTCTTTTCTAATTTGCTCTCAACCCGAGCCCTGGAATTCGTCCTTTCGAGTATTACCTCAGAAACGTCGGGGAGGCAGTTAGGGCTGTCTTAGGCCTCTTCCCTTTTGGCCGAAAAAGCGGCCTAGGTCGAAATCTGGCTAGCTGCTACGTGGGCTCGAACCCGGGATCTCCGGATTCCGAGACTAACGCGCTATCCACTCGGCCAACCAGACCCCCCTCATTTACCAAATTTCAAAATCGACTCCATAAACTGTTAATTCTAAAACTAAACTCCTTTCTGCAAATTTCAATATTAGCCCACCCCCATTAACCTATTCATCAATTTTGACCCCTTCATTTTACAAATTTTTAAATCGATTCGTATTTTTTGCAAACTTTTACTCCACCTCCCTCATTTTAAAATTCCAAAATGTAGACACTTGGCAATCTCCTCAAAAATCAAAATGCTGGAGACTTGTATCTTCCCAATACTGACGTTCGGAGCACAGACGTGGTGGTCTCTCACCAACGTCCAAGCCAAAAAGCTAGCAGTTACACAAAGGGGGATGGGAAGGAGTATGCTGAACATTAAAAGGAAGAATAAAATCAGAGTTAAATCTATCAGGGCTAAGATAAAATGCTCGGGAATCATATCTATGGTCAAAACATTGAAAATAAAATACGCGGGACACCTAGCGAGAATGGAAGTGAATCGCTGGTGTAGAAGAACCACTTTCTGGGTTCTGTAAGGACGTAAAAGGAAGAAGGGTAGTCTAGTAACAAGCTATGGAAGTGAAATCATCAGAAGGGTTGGAACACCATGGTGTAGAGTGGCACAAAATCGGAGAGTATGGAGAAATATAGAGGAGGCCTATGCCCGCGACATGGGGGCTCGGTATGATGCATATTTCTTGCATGTTTATGTTATCTTGATTTTATATAATACTGTACTTGTCATACCAATAAAGGCTGTTTGATTTGATCTGAAATTGATTCGTAATTTTTGCAAATTTTTAGTTCGACTCCTTTATTTTTAAAATTCCAAAATGTACCCCTTAATTTTGCAAATGTTCATAATTCAATTTCTTTAAACTACGAATTTTAAAATTCATTCCTCTCATTTGCGTACTAAAAGTGATCCCTGAATTAGCAAATTTCGAAGTTAACAACGTTATATCGCTAATTTCAATCTTGTTATTACCATATTGTACATTTTTCAATTGATGCTCGCATATTTTGAATTTTAAAACTGAACCACTTCTTTTTTCCAATGTTAACATCGATTCCCTCATTTTCTCAAGTTTTAAATCTAACCAGCTTACTCGGCTAATTCTAATCAAGTATCCCACATGCGTTTGCTAATATACTCCAGACCTGTTGCGATCGCCTCTGCAATGCAGTGTTTAGATAAATTGACCTCGACCGAAGGGGGCATGTGTAGATTAAAAGGTGTGCTAATACTACTCGCACTCATCATGGTTAACCCCCCCCTCTCCACCGGCGCGAATGAATCTTTCTCATACCTTCACAGGAGGAACTCTTGCCTCCGTATTTACCAAACAAGAATATGCACACACATGGTGTTCCAGCTTAGTATGCCAAGCCGATAGGAGGTGATAGTACTCCATTAGAGAAACAAACAACGTTATGCATAAGTAAGGACTATACTCAAAATTGAAGGGAACCAAGTTCCCATCTCCAGAAAACAGTGGGTTTCTACTGTGAGTTTAATAACGAATTTTTATTCATTTTTTTGAAAGGGGGCAGAGGGTAGAACATCAAAAATGTCACAACAAACTATCAAATAACACTGCCCATCCTTATGAAGGGGATACACGAATTCGAAACTTTGATACCCCCTTCAATAACACGGAGGCAACACACAGCATTTACAATTTTTGTTTCATTTTTAGAGAGATATCAGTAGCCACTCGTGGAAAATACTCGATTGGACTGTAGTTTTCTATCTTTGTTGTTATGAAGAGTAGCAGTAAACAGTACACTGAATATGAAACAAAAATTATCATCTATCGCCTATCTCGAAAATTGGAGAGGCTACAAAAACTGAAAGTTGTGAACTTCAAAAATTATGCTCAAATTTTATAGTTCGATTTATAAAACAGGTTCAGCCTCTTTAATATCAAAGACAGGAAACGTGGTTTGATAAAAAATCTTTGTTACGCTTTCAAGGTTCTACCCATTGAATATATGAGAGAAAAATCGGCATCAAAATAGTAATCACATGTGTAGAACGGATCTGTGAATGTTGCGGACCATTTCTAACAAATGGACGCCGTTGCAAGTCCATAGAGTATTCTTACAATAAAATTACGAAAAATACAAAAATTTCAAAAAATGTAAGTTGACATCCAATATCGCCCACTCGTGTCATCTCACAGAATAAACACACTGTAACCTAATGATGAGCTGTGCTCGAAACCAATTGTTTTCATGTTCTATTTTTTGAGTATTTTTTGTAATTTTATCGTAACGAAGTTCTTCTTTACTAACCACACTTGCAAAGAAAATTCGCTATTTTTCAAACCCTGAAGACTTTTAGATCCATAAGCTTTGAGTATAGGCCATACATAAACACAGCGATTTTTGTTCCTCTCGTTGTGTACCATCACCTTTTATGTACCAGCTTGGCATACTTAGCTGGAACACCCTGTATAGCTATTTTCTTTTTCTTTCTTTGTTTTCTTTTGCCCTCGCACAACAAAAATCACGTTTATTGCATGACATATCGCCACTCGTTAAGGGTGCATTCGTCAGCCAATCAACGTCATTGTCGAACGCCCGAGATTTTGGAAAATTTTCGCAGTTCGAGACTGGATCAAGGCGATTCGTGCTTGTTTACTAGAATCACGATCAAATTTAGCAGCAGCGAGTACAGAGGGTGCCCACGTTTCGATGGATTAATTTAGCATTCAAATTGAGTCCTGCCTGACCTATTTGCACGTAGGCGCACTGAACGCGATACAGACAAGGGCTGCAATTACGCTTTTGTTGACCTTTCGATGTCGAAGCTGAGCGACGACGTAAAACATCAATAACGAAATACAAAATATGTATATAACTTCTCTTGGCAAGAAAAACGTATCGACATTAGCATCGTCGAGACTTCGATGTAGTACACGACGAAATTTGCATTGTCGGCGTCGTGTTTCTCACAGTCGGAAGGCTCGTACCATAAGGTACCTAATATACTCCAGTCGTAGGTACAGTCGCGAAAACATGATTCCACTTTCACTCGCGAAATTGATCGATCGATTTGGCGAAGCGGAGGCGAGAGCATACGCATAAAAAATAAAGGGAAGATGAAGAAAAGAAAAACGAACTTAACGCTCGAATTGTTGCAAATCTAAATCTTTCCGCGATGCATAAGTCAGTGTTCCATTTCTAATGTCTATTGAGTCATCTCATTTTATCGCATTCACTCCCATTCTCCATTTTTCGTTCCCTCTCTCTTCTCTAATGAAGAAAACGAGTTCATCTCCGGCGACTTCTAGTCAATCATTTTTTCTTCTTCTGCATCTGAGTTAGAAGGCGACAAAGTGAACATACCCAGGGGTAAGCTCATCCCGTTTTTCACGAGTTTACGCAGTAAAGTGAGCGTTATTTATCATTGGTGGATTTTTTTCTGAATTTTCTCGGGTTCCTCTCCCAAATTAATTCGCATTAAAAAAAGCCAAGTTTCAGATCGATCGGATTAAAGAAACTCGTGACACAAGCCCATTTCGTTTCTATGCGCTAAATATACGGCGTTTCAACTTGAATTATTTTTCCCGAACCGAGTTAAAATTTTGCACTCCAAAATTTTCTACAGAATATAAAAGAGTAAGATTTCACAATATAGAATAATGGCTCGAGGGGGGGTGGCTTCAAAAGAAAAGTCGGAGAGTTCACAAATAAAATTCGAGATATGAATCGATTTAAAGACAAGATTTCGGGATAGTTGAATTTGATTTTTGAAGAAAATTTTTGATTCGATTGCCTCGTGTGCCACCACAAGTGGCTGAGACATATAATAGGTAGTTTTTTAATGATGTTATTCAATTTACAAAATTCTCGTGTTGCGAACCTCGATTCTGAGACGCACTTTTAGAGTTAATCACCCCCCTCCCCAACGCCGCCGAATTTCGTCAAACAAACCAAATTGAATACAATTTTACAAAATCAAGTATTATTTGATAGTTATCGCTGAACCACACATGACGGCAGCACGATGTGATTAGATCAAAAACGAAGCAACAGAACTGAGTTCAGCGACCTTGAAGCCTATACATCGAATTCCATAGCAAAAAACCACCATTAATTGGTCTCAGCCCTCTCTGATAGCACACCAGAAGGTCAGGTCGAAAAATTACTCTCAAAATTAAATTCGACGACTTCGAAAACCTACAAAACGACTTGTATCTCGGGTTTTATTTTTGGAAACCCAATCCATCCCTAACTTTTAGAATCAGCACTGGACCCATCATTCCAGATAATGGACCTATACCATTTTATACTGAATCCGCGTTAAATGACCCGTTGAAACCTTTGAGTACAAATTTGCAAAGCATTTAGTGGGCCGAAAAGAATTTGATTACTCAAGCCAGAAGTCCATGTATTTTTTTTCCTGAGAAGGAGCGGGGACTAGCGGCACCGGTTCACCTGATCCGATCGACCTGAAACTCTGCACAATTTTCCGTTTTGGAATTTGTTGTTGCTGATTCGAGGGGGCGAGGAAATTTTGATGATTGAAAGAAAATAATGACCACCCTAATACGTAGACACGTCATCCAGATCCCCTACCGAAGAGCGGAGATGGAACGGGTCCAGCGGAAAGTCGCGATGAGGTGCGTCAGTGCGTACCGCACCGTTTCGTCAGAGACAGTAGGCGTGCTTGCGCGCTTACAACCGATGGAGCTGAAGGTCGATGAGATGGCGGAGGTCTACAACGCGCAGAAGAAGGCGAGGACGGGACTGGAAGCACGCCGGGCGAAGCGTGGCATTCAGCTGACCACGCTCCAAAAATGGAAGGACCAGGCTCGCCCATCCTGCCAAAGGCAAACGGACCAGAGGGCTCATTCGTGACATCGACCTATGGACGGGTAGGAAGCACGGTAATCTGAACTTCCACCTGACCTAGGTCTTGAGCGGTCATGGGTGTTTCGGCACGTACCTGCATCGGATGGCAATAACGCCGAGCGCTGAGTGCACACACTGTGGACGAGCAGCGGGGGACACACTATGGCACATCCAATTCGGGTGCGAGGCCTGGGAGCAAGAGAGGCATTTGGCGGTACCGATCGATCGCGGAGACGGCGTGATCGACCGTCTTGCGCCCGATACTCTGGTCCCGGAGATGCTGAAAAGCCGAAGCGAATGGAACCAGGTGTCGGCCTTCGTTTCGGCCATCACGCGGAAGAAGATGGAGACAGAGTGGTCGAGACAGAGGGCTGACGGGTGAGGTGATGTTGCTGCTGCTGCGACGGATCCCGTTCGATGGAGCACGCCCGTAGGCAAGGACTGGAGCGGAGAGAGTCTCACGTGATGGGTGTGTGAAGAGGCAGCGCGTCCGGCTGTGGGGGACCTAAATTCGAGGCGAGCGCTCAGAGGGCGCGGACCTAGGTCAGTAGGGAACTCCATGGTGGCCCTGGCAGGACGCGCGCACCGTTGCGGCACGGAGAAATGGGGGCTAAGGCCCGGCCCCAAAGCGTTCCCCCGGCCACTGATGTGATACTCGAAAGAGTAGTTTCCGATACCGGAGTGCGGTGTCATAGGGGCCCGTTTGGCATGCGTACATCGCCATACGTCCCACCACACCAATATGTAGATACACCTAGTAACATAAACTAACCCTCAACCTAACTTGATTTTTATTCCCTCCGTCCCCCTCTTCGGCCGTATCACCTTTCCTATCCCTAATTCGCAATCAACTAACCAAAGTAAAGAGCAAGAAATTAAAGAGAAACTATTACAGACACGGCTCAGAGATTGGAAAGTGTTTCAGCTGATCAGCATGACAAAAGGGAAAGAGGACAATTTTTCAAGCACTGACACTGCCTACATTGAGAAAAAATTAGGAAAATTCTAGCAAGCCTCAGACATATAGCAATTCATGTACTCATTAATTACAAACTATACAGTAACTTCCACTGAATTTCGGCACTAATTACAGTAATTCTGTAAATATTCGATAGAATTACAGTAATTTTTATTAAGACTGCATTACTTTTTACCACAGTTTGGTATACATAATTTGTTGATAAAGAGTGCGTGAAAGCTAATAATCAGAAATTTACTAGAATTTCTAACAATTTTTGCCGCATTTTTTTTTTTAGTGTATCATCATACCGTTGTCCAGTGTCTGGTTCAATTACTGTTCGATCCAAACACGATCATGAACATTTACAATCGACTGAAAACAAAATCCAACAAATTCTCCCGAAGTTGATCGAAACGGGCTAAAATTGATTATAGCAGTCCAAAAGCAACAAATTAACAAACGACGAAGAAAGCCTACCAAAAACGACCAGAATAAGGTGGGCCAACCACACATGCGAAATTGATAAAAACAACCAAGCTTGACTACATGTGATCAAATCTCACTAGAACTGGCTTATAATCACCAAATCTGTCTAAATCGAAGTATATCTGACAACCAAACACTTAAAAACAAGTTTTCCAAAATAATCTGAATGAACCTTAAAATCAATAACGATAAAAAAATACCAAATCCGACAGGAAGAATCAAAGAAACCAAAACTGACTGAATAAACAATCTGCACTAAACATAAACTCACAATATTTCTCCCCTCTACCCCAGAAAAAATTGAAATAAAAAGAATAAAATATACAAATCCGGCTAAATGTGACCGAATCGGAACAAGTTCACCCTCGAATGATGGAAGATGTCTCAAACTGACCAGAGCAACCAAAGTCACACACAATGTAAAACTGACCAAGGAACAACAAAACTGAATAAAAACTAGCACATGACCAAGCCCTATCAAAAATAACCAGAAGTATCCACCTCCTGTTCAGTAACTAAATAACCTCAAACCTGAATTCAGTCACTCAGCTAACTCCGTCAATGATACAGGTACGTTAAATTACGTAACTTTTGGGTATTTCACATTTTAGCTCCCTTCTGACTACGATGGCTGGAGGTTACCGCTAAAACAATCTCAAAAATGAATTCAGCGACTCCACCCATCTCCTTCATATAAGTCAGTTTTGACTGTTATGACCGTCTTAGACAAAGGACGAGGATGGTAGTTTTGGAGTCAGTGAATTCATTTCTGAGATTATTTTTGCGATAACCTCCACCAATCGTGATCCACGAGGGCCTAAGACGGGAACTCTTTATAATTTGTAGGTTCCGGCCCCCAGTGAAGCCTTTGAAGCGGTGGAGAGGACCAAAATAATCTCAAAATTGAATTTCAAAAATCCGAAAACCCGATAGATTTTTTTCAATTTTCATTTGCTCACTGCGGGTTATAGTATATGGAATTCAGTTTTCTTTAAGAATGAAACCAAATGCGTTGACCTCCGAAAACTTTTTTTCGCAGCGTTCTGTGAGGGTACTATATCGTTACCCTGCTAAGAACAAATTTTTCCACTAAAATACATTGTTTTTGGCGAAACTCAATTTTTAGCATTTTTTGAACCATCGCGCATAATTCTTGAGGTATAATGAACCGGCGCATGCAAAAACAGGTTTTAAGCACAGATTTTGTCAAAATTACTTTTTTGCATAGGCAACACTATCATACCGGAGTCGACCTCCAGGAAAGATATTGGCTCAATTCGTCTAACCATTATGCCACTTTTGAAATTCTTGTCCCGGCAAAAACAGGTCAAGTCCAATTTTTTTCATGCAAAACTAGGTCAAGTCCATCCGTGTTCTCTTCAAACCTCATGTGGATGATCGTGCGTGGCTAAATTTTGATTATTTTTTGTTTGCGCGTGATTGTACTCTTACATAATTTCGTTTCATTATGGACAAAGATCCTTTAGAAGTGACTTCTACCAAAAAGGCAAAACGAAATCCAGTAAAAAAAAAATTGAATAAAGCATGCAATTATCATACACTTTGTCGTAAAACATGTGTTTTCCTCTAAATAAAAATAATCTTGAATTTTTTTTCTAATTTTTCGTTGATAGAATTTTCTAGAACTTCGCGGGACAAAACAGATTAAGTCCATTTTTCTTTTTGCAGTATGCCGATAGTGCTAATAGATACACGAAAATCGAGACCGACAACATTTTTCTCATCAAAAATACCATACTAGGACCTAGTCATACCGAATGTTAGTGTTACCACTTTGCCGTAAAATGTTTTTCTACTCTCCTGAAAAATTTCAAAAATGTGACTTGACCTGTTTTTACATGCACCCATTCACATATATGTTAAATTTCACCCACCCCACCACCAAGCAACCTAAAATACTTTTTTATTTCCAAACGATTTTGGCGAGGGGAGGTATACTAACCAAAACATATTTAACCAGTGAAAGTAGATTTAAAAAAATAAAATAAAAATTTGTGAGTTACCCTACTATGTGTCCTTGTACATAATCTGAAAGTGGCACGTAAATATAAAAGTTTATTTATGGTAGTTTCATAGAAATATAAGACATATTTGGGCTAACAGGAAGAAAGGGACCTCAGGGCCAAAAAAATATTTTTGCGATAACA
The DNA here is from genome assembly GCA_031841125.1 of Acanthococcus lagerstroemiae. Taxonomy (NCBI): domain Eukaryota; kingdom Metazoa; phylum Arthropoda; class Insecta; order Hemiptera; family Eriococcidae; genus Acanthococcus; species Acanthococcus lagerstroemiae. The sequence goes on along the minus strand of CM063108.1, from coordinate 30,942,699 downwards.
ACTGTTTCCGACTAATTTTTGGCCGCTCTTTCGCCTGGTGTTGTCGAAAAAAATCTAAAAAATTTTCCCAGACGGCTGTAAGTCTCCAAAGTTGAGTGTCTCCGTGACGTGAAACCGTCATCAATTTTCTTTATCCGCTCTCCTGTAAAATTTACATTTTTGCGCTGAGGTCTCTTTCTTCCTGTCAGCTCACATATTAACTTACAGAAAGCAAACGGGACTCTTCCCCGGATTAACAAAAACGGAGGCTCGGTCCCCTGGAAATTTCGAACTTCAATCCCCGTAAGATTGTATTACAGCTTTAGAAATGCATCATTTTACATACCAGAGTCATGTTCTTTCATATTACAAAATGAGCAGCGCCTTTCTGAAAGTATCTCACCCCCTTCCCTAAGAAAAATGATTGGCAACGCACGAACATACCCAGCAGCAGTATAGATTTCCTAAGAATATACGCAGCATACTCTGAAATTTCTCGGAAATTCTTAAGAGTATATAGCTTTATACAGGATATACCTCTGAGTTTACTCATATGAAATGAAGGTGGCCGGCGGAGCATTCAGGCGTATACTTAGCTTCATTTCCCTCCAGTAAATAGATATAATACCTACACACGATGTAAGTGCCTTAGTGAAAAACTTAATCAAGAGACGACAAAAAGTTTCGGGCTCACAAACGCTCTTTTTACGACGGCACAAAATTTTCGGCTCGGTTGAAGGTAAATCCGCGAGTCACAAAAACTACCATGTTATTTATGATATTTCTCTCCGGATTACCTTTTTCAGCAGTGTACGCGACCCCCTCCCACTTGTCTCTCCCCCGGGTACATCGACTTCTGTCGCTCTAAATCATTATACTTTCATCGCGGGAGTTTTAATATCGTTTCGCGCCCGACACCACGAGCCTGTATCTACGAGTATCATAATGCGAAAGAGCTCAACCTCCTCATTTTACGACAGAAGTATGTACTTCGGGGTCATTAATTACTAAGGGTTCGAATTTTAGATGTGTTGTCAACGGTGAACACCTGCCAGCGTTCATTAAAAATGATATTTCCAAAACATTGTCACAAGTTGGGGATGGTCTACCACCAAACATCAGCAAGCTCAATTTTCTATCGATATAGTTACTTTTCAAAAAGCTATCGGGTGTCGCGGTGACAATGATCCTCCTTTGAGAGAGCATACAGGCAACTCATCTACATAACTTGTTGATATGTTAGCCTGCCTTTACTTCTAGAGGAACTCCGATATGGCCAACTTAAGAATGTTCAAATTATCCAAATTAGGTACAACGACGAAAGTTTCTAGCAGGGTTTGAAAACACAGTTGCTGCAATAAAATCCCTCATATGCAGAATCGAAAGATGGGCGCAGTGCTGATACATAAAATTTAATCTTCCTACGAGTTTCTTCCGGAAACGAGCTACAAAGAGGCCTTTTTAATCAATTACAAAGGCATTTCACTCCGCCAATGAAATTAAATTACATTCAACACTACGAAAAACACCTGGCTCAAAAGATACACGCAATTATCTTTACCCATGAGGACGAGAATTACGTGAGTCAACGAAGGACATACACGCGTTAAAGTTTTTTTCTCTCACATATTTCGGGGAAATAACTGCGAATCGTGCGTTTCCGAGTTTCAAACTGGCGACGTCATTCCAATTCGCACATCGGTCACCGGTGGAAATTATTACAGCGTTAAAGTTGGGTAGTTTCCTGTTTTCTCGAAAGTTTTTCGCTTCGCAGTGTGTAATACGTATTTCGGATGCAGATATCGCGCAGACACGTCCCACTTATGTTTCCTTCTCAAGCCTGTTTTTATTATTTTCATCTATACACAGACAAAATTATAGAGGATGAGCGCGGTCGTGTTCCATTTTCAAATCAAAATATCTCGTCGTGGCTTGGCCCTGTGTAAAAGTTTAGCTAGAGAAGTAGGTCAACGACAACAACAACCAAGGTCTCCGGGGCAGAAACAGAAAAAACTACGAGAATGAAAATAATCTGAAGAGCTCTGTAATCGATAGAAAAGCAAACTGATGTAAGCACTTAAAAGCTCAGCCCAGGCGTGAACATCACCTGCCCTCCGGGTTCGGTATATTATTAACACCGTCCTCTTTACCCGCAGCTCCGTCCTAAATCGTCACATCGAATATTTGTTTAATTTGTAGAGCCCATTAATGGATCGATGAAGCACCTGCCGAAAACTGAGGTCGAAATAAAGAGCAAAGATCAGTGTACTGACTCAACGAAGTGAGAAACCAACTTGGAAATAAGATCGCCGAACTATTACGAGGTTCAGACAAATGGAGGAGTAGATTGCGGGGTAAAGGAATAACCAAGGTACGGGCAGGTAGATTCGGGTCAGAGCGGAAGCAACAGCTGGAAGAATGTCCGATGGACTTCTTCATCGCTCAAGCGGTTTCGGGGCATAAATGCTCTGCATCGTATCTGCATCGCCGAAACCCTCAGGACAATGACCGGTGTCCCGTTGATGTTGGCCCGGAGACACTTCGGCACGTGTTTCGAGAGTGTACTCGCTGGACTGACGGGAGGCAGGACGACAACTGAACAAGAATCAGCCGACAGCATCGGTGGTATATGCGACGGGTAGTGAGGAGCTCATGGACGCTCGAGAACCCGGCATATTCCGCAGGTGACGAGGATCAGACCGGATACGGTCGAAGAACCCGTAAGAGGATGGGAACAACTTTCGAAGCAGCGGGAAGAGGCTGCCTCTAACGTCAAAACCAGAAGTAGATAAACTCAGAAGAGGTTACGGACAGCTTTTAAAGAGGCCAGCGGAGGTCGCCCCTCAACGTCGTCAACGGAATTTATCGAAGCGGAAGCAATATGATAAGTGAAATGTAAGGGATTCCCTGTGGCACCCGGCAAGAAACCCTAAGGTAAGAGCCGGGCAAAACAGGGAACCCCAAGTGACACATGTAACCTATCTGAGCGTGTGAGATATTATATATTAAACATGGAGCCACCCGGTAAGTGCGGGAGTGGCCGCCGGACACGGGCGTCAGACCCCCGTCTGTATAATAGATTCGGATGGTGATCAGGGAGGTGAAAGATGAACAAAACAGAACATAGAATTCAGAACTCTGGAAAGCGAATAGTTCTGGGTATTTTCGAGTGAAGCGCTCATGGAGTACGGTCGAGCGTCAAATTTATAACAATATTTCGACAAGAAAAAACGATCTCAGCCGAATTTGTTTCGATTCAGCTAACTCACTCGACTACCTGTGAAGCCTGACATACAAATTTTCGTAACATAATCTTGTCTCCATTCCATCAGAGCTATACGATCGGCTAGTGGAAGGAAAATTCACGGCAAGACCACCAGCGAATTTCAGAATGTGTAATTCTACACGAGGTGCGACACAAAATAGATAGAATTTAATAGATTTTATCTCCTGTATCTCTGAAGTGCTTTAGATAGACCCACAATATCGTAATTGAGGAAGTGATAAGTGAAAACAGTGGTACTCAGAACGATTCGTACAAACCATTTTATTAATACTCAACGTGACATTAGTGAAACAATTTCCTATTACAGTTAAAAAAAGTTTTAGAAGAACCAACTCTAAAATATACTTGATAAATCCAAGTAGACCAAAACTGACTGTGACCAAAAAATTAACCTAAACAAATCAAAGGCTATCAAGTCCGTTCAAGAAATCAACTCTAACCAAAAATCCGAGTATTGGAGTAAAAAAATTAATCGAAATACAACAATCCGGCTAACAAAATTTGATGTATTTTCGACACGTTACACGAGGCCGTAGCTGTGGAGAAAAACAAGGGGTTTAAAACTTTCCCTCAGTTTTCGAAAGTACCGATAAGTTCATCACCTTAAATGAATTGAAATATTATGAAATGTTCCCTTCGTATAAACGTTGTTAAACACGTTAAAGCTAAGTTAAGATTCGGTAAGACTTGTTAAGTCTACGTTAAGACTTTTATTAGGACGCCTTCGGATTAATTTTACCTGCATTACTGAAGCCGCACAGCTCACGTTAGCTTTTAAAAGCACGATGGAACAAAATTCGGTCTCAAATAAACACTGCTTCTAATCTCCATAACGTCTCGAAGTGTCAACACAGAAAGGTTTGCAGCCTTTCATCTCAGATAAAGAGTAGTGCAGAAGCCGCTCATATAATGGGTATCAAAGAATTCAGCGACGTAGAGACCGATTTCAAAAGGTGAGGGGGGAGGGGAGCTAGTAAAGTTTCAGTTACTTTGCTCGTCAGTTTTCAGTTTTTCCCCTGATCCAAATATTTCAGGGAAGTAGTGTTTTACCTCCTTCCTCCTCATACCGACGTGCGCCTGGCAGAAGCCTTTAATTTTTATCAACTGCTGATATTCTGCTAACACCGTGACATTCGGCTCAACTTTCCCTAAAATCAAACAACTGGTAAAGTTACGACAATGTTTCGTCTCGTTTTTCTCAAAAATATCAATTTTCAATATTCGTACGTGTATTTCTACCAGTAAAAGTCTTCTCAAGGCGCTCCAAGTTACTTTCCCAGCTTTACGGAAAGTTGAAATCACTGGAGATTCGATCTATATTTCACCCAAATTCAGCATTGTATTAAATGCCCATTTTCGAAGTATGAATATGAAACAAATGCACCTACCCAAGTCTTTTTAAAACAGAAGAAAAACTTCAATTTGCACGATTACCAGGCCAGCAATGGAACCGTGAACGTGTGAACACAACAACACTCCCTCATCGCGTTCACCCACTCCGATACGAATCTTCGAAACTTAGCCCCTAGTAACTATTTCGAATAACACGGACGACGGGAGGGCGGCACTTCGATGATAAAGGGGCGCATGGCGATGCACGCATGCCAAATTGGCTCCGGGACACCGCACCCACTATCCCGGAAACGCCCCGAATGAGCCTGCGTCAGAATCAGGGGTTAAACTTTTGACTGAAGATCAAGCGACAAAATCGGCATCATGCTCTTTAATGTCCCTTTCCACGGAAATCTTTAGTAAAAGGCGGAAGATTTATACGTACTGAAACGAGACCGAGGGGAGGATACTCAGAAAATAGTAACTACATATTTCAAATAACAAGATGGGAGGTGGTGCTTAACTGAACGATTTCTGACCATCAGACATGCTTATACAGGGTGTTTAACAAATTTGAAAATTAAAAATATTGAATTTTTATTGGACTTTCATTGGATTCTTTTCGGGCTTTTTATCTGCGCAAAAATTGAGTTTGCAAGACGCATAGTAATCGAAGTTGAGTTTCCGACAACACTGCGTTATTATGATTCCTCATTTTTCAATTTTTATTGAACCTATATCGAAATTATTGAATTTTTATTGGACTTATTGGCCCGGTAAACACCCTGTAATAGATCATGAAGAAAATGGGCGAATAGGGACCAAATGGGCACGCGACACGGGCGTTTACAAGGAACACGTTTTGTATTGTCTGACGAATATCATTACTGTGACTTTTGTCCACCTAGAATCTCTCTACCTGGCAGCGTTAAGACGCGTTGCAGCTTCTTGAAAGAGCATTAACACTCATTAAGACTCTTGAAGACTTCGTCAAAGACACTTAATACACTTGACGTGTTAAAACTACGTTTCAGTTCAGTGTCCATTTTTGAGTGTGAGTGAACTTGGTAATATTCCGTGTGTAGGGTGTATCAATTCACTTTTTCTTCTCCTGTATTCCAGAGCAGCACTACACAACTACTGCCACAGGGCAGTCGACATACTAAACGATAACACCTCAGAACAACAGAAATCAACAAAATAAACAAATAGCAATTAAAAACAAATACCAACCACAAACAGTAGACAGAATAATTCACACACTAACACAAACAAAAAGCACAAACACTGAACCAACAACCACAAAAACAGACAAATACGCAGGAGCAATACCATTCACAGGAACACATACATACAAAATACAAAAAATCTTCAACCAATTACAACATAAAACTCGGAATCAAAAACAGACCACCTCTGATCAAACAAATAAGCAATGACGAAACAGAAACAACAGTAGTGGAGTATACAGACTGGACTGTGAACACTGCGACATGACCTACATAGAAGAAACCGGCAGAAAATTCACAACCGGAATTAAAGAACATGAAAAATCACAGAAACTAGATGACGGACAAATCACTGTTTGGAAAACACTACAATGACTAGGGACATAACAATGACGAATTGACAGAAAAGTACAAAATCCTACACAGAAAACAACACAAGAAAAAGAAAATTAAGAGAACAACTAGAAATAATAAAGGCAAAATCAAAACAAAACAACCTAATGAACACAACAACTAACTTTCAAAGTGAGAACTTATTCCAACTAATAACATAACCCCCACGGATTTGACAGACTACACAACCACAGACAACCAATAGGAGCACAAGACGGAACAGGTTCACCATACGGTACTACTCTCGACTATGACTACAGGACCACAAAAGACAAGTCTCATTTAGGGTACTCCACTGATGATGGCATAACAGCCGAAAGCGCTCTGGAATACAGGAGAAGAAAAAGTGAATTGGCACATCCTACACACGGAATACGTTTCAGTTCTTCAGGATCATATTTAAGACTTCTTGAGATGGTTTAAGACTCTTCAACATTGGGCATTTATCGCGGTTTTGTACAAGAGAAAAAAATGTCTAGTCCGGACAGGAGCGAAGGCATCTCACCAAGAGTGCTAGAACATAAACTGTAACTGATATCCTACCTGATCGATCAAAGGGTAGAAAAGAAGAGTGAGCCATGAAAATAAGAAGAACGTGCTCTTGAAAAAACCACACACCGGATGTAAGGAATGTAGGTGACAAAAGACGTTTCTAAACTACCTCGGATCCATGTTGGACAAAAAGGGCAGATCGACTACGGAGATTCGAAGAAGAACAGCACTTGGCAGAGAAACAGCATGCAAACTGACGGCAATCTGGAAGGATAGATGGATCACACGGGATACAAAGAGAAAAAAAACTGATGTGGACTCTAGTTTTCCCAGTTTTCATGTATGGAGCAGAGATGTGGACAATTAAAGCAAATGGCAAACGCAGAATAGAGGCCTTTGAGATGTGGTGCTATAGACGAATGCTCAGGGTGGCCTGGACTGAGAAAAGAACAAGTTGGGAGTCCAACAATGACTATCTACGATCTGCAGGCAACGGTTCTTAAAAATGTTTGGCCACATTGTCCGAAGACCCAACGAGTCCTTAGAAAAGCTTATTGTGGAAAGCAAGGTCAAGGAAAGGGAAATGCGCGAACGTTCGCCGAAGAGATGCTGATGGAGTACTCCGATCGAATCTTGGGGACGGTGATTCGTGACGCGGAAGCCTTCATACTTCAGAGTGAATGTCTTACTAAAAACGACACATCGTGAATGTTTCGATCTGAAATTCTCATCTCACTACCCTAGTTTGGTCTTTTGTCTATTAACTCGGGCTGTACAATTTCCGCGCCTCGCCACAATTCCCAAAGCAGAACTAACTCATTTTTTCGAAATTACACGCTATTTCTCGACGTCAATTACCAGAACGACCCCATCCCTGCGGGATCGGCAAAGCTCGATTTCGTCGATTTCATTCAACACCATCCGGTCGGGGTCAATCCAGTCGAATCTTTCTTCCGCGGATCGCATTTCCTTCATTACCTCGGCACACAGTTCAACTGCCTCGGCTCTTCGCAGACGCTCGACTCGGCCGGCTCGTTAAAAAAAAAAAAAAAAAAAAACACCACATTCACGGGCGTACTTTTTTCCAGGAAGAGACAACGTGGTACAGAAATAGACGAACAACAGCCGAGAGACACAACGACTGCGACCAGATTTGCATTTCTTACGTACAAAAATTACTCCGACCGTTTAATTTCTTTTACCCAATTTGCTCGCTCGCATCAGGAAGCGGAGACACGACTAAGGGAGTTAAAATATATTTTTTTAAATTAAACGAACCGTAGAAGAAAACCTGAAGCGTATAAAAAAACGTTTCACGTTCTGTTTAGTTACTCAAACTCGACCAACGACGTCGTTGTTCCACGAACTTGAAATAAACGTCACGTCGTTTTTTTTTTCTTGTTAAATTTTCTTTCTAACGCAAATGCCGAGTCAAATGAGCGTACAAATTTCCTTTTCTCGCAATTTTCCAAAATAGTACTCCGAAACTTGGCTACATTATACGAAACGTGTACTTACGCGTATCGCTCAGTTAATCACAAATCGAAAACATGGTAGAAACGTACCTGAAACAAATAAAGGAAAAAAGCAAAATTTACTGAAGTGAAATGTAAGCACAAGAAACGTGCTCCGGAGGAAAAACATAGTTACGAGAAATTGCGAAACCAACGTATACATTCTCCTTTTTTTCGGAAGGAATAAGGCCCCGGGGAGGGGAGGGGGCGCTGCTCTGAAAACACCCACTCGAAATTAAGGAATTCGCTTTAGCCTTCGTTGTAACAGGATAATAGCTGCTTTGCTTTCACGAAAACCGAAACTTGTAGATTCAAAATACCTGGCCGGCATTTGATGTTTGATTTCCAATTAAGCATTTAAGGAGAATCAACTGCCTACGCTCGACTTCAGCAGTTCGAAACAAAAATGCTCGAGGGTTTGTGTCGCTGGTAAAGGTTACCATATCGCATTCAAATTTAAAATGTTAGATAACTGTTACGAGTTCGAAAAGGTAACCCGAGCTTCTCGTTCGACTGCTCGCCGGTTCCAACATCAACAAACTTAAAATTCATTTCCCGTAGGAAAACGGGTAAGAAATTTGGCAAAATTGGAAAGAAGAATTCGATTTCGGGCAGAATAACATATGCCTGATTTTTTTATAACCTTATTTATATTTTTGCGTGAGCTTTGTAACTTCTTCCATCCATGTGGCGGAGATGAGAGTCTGTATAAAGACTCATTGTAACTCTGTTCAGTCTTGAAAAGTGTTGTTCAATTTCTGTTACGACGCAGGAAGATTTGTTTGGGCTTTGTTAAGTCCTATGAATCTGTTAAAACTCCTCCTCCTTCTTCTTCTTTTTCTTCTCCGTTCTCATCTGGAAGCAGGGCGGCCAACCGCAATTGAGAAATGCCTGAGATATCATAGAAAAAATTCCTGAGAAGGAATAGAATTGCCGGAAAAGGAAAAACAGGTGCCACAAACGTGCAGGAGCGCTAGCGTTTCCCGGTCGAATTATTATTACCATGTTCCCCCCCTCCCATTGAATTATAATAATGAAAAAGACCATAAATATTTGGGCCAGGAAGTGAAGATTGAAGAAGCGAAAGGTCTGACTACGGTCTGACTCTAACCTGACTAGTCTGACCGAAAGCTGCAGCTTTGCAGCTGGCGCTGGGTGTGTCGTTATCAGCTGTAGACATTTTGCTGAAAAGTAGAAAGTGCCTCAACATCATGGGAGAGAATGACCTTTATTGTAAGAACGCGCCGAAGAAAAGAAAAAAAATGAATGTTTATAAAATCAGTGTGGACATTTTGGTTGAAAAATATTCAATTTGAGACAAATTTGCTATTTTGATCGGAATTCCTGCGAAATACCTGAACTTTCCCTGAGGTGAGCTTGAAATACCTGAGATCCTGAAAAATACCTGAGGAACCCAAAAATACCTGCAATCTCACGCAAAATCCTGAGGGTTGACCGCTCTGACTGGAAGTAAGAGTAACGTGTTTTGGAATAACATGTTTTTATGAACGGGTGGGTGACTGGAGGGCACGCTATCTATTCACTTCGGTTAGCCCTGCGGTCGCTCTATTCGCTAGGACGTTTGTGGGGGGAGGTGACACCTATTCACTAATTTTCCTACGCTGAAAATCAAACCCTCGCTGCGAAAACGCCAGGCGGGAATGACATTTCTCAGCCACAGCTGAACTCATTAGGGCTAATTAAGGCGCATGAAAACCCCGTTAAGACTCATCAAGACACAGTGAAGACTCACTAAGACCAAAAATATTAATCAGTACTCATTTAGACTCTATGACAACTCATTAACACTCTGTTATGATTGATTGATTCTCCTTTATTACTCATAGAAACGGGTTATATTTGCGTTAAGGCTTATTAAGACTCGTTCAAACCCTGTTACAAGAATGGTCAGCGTTCTGTTATGACAATCAGGACTCGTTAAAACCACGTTAGAGTCATAGGAACTCCTTAGGACGCATACGGATTCGTTAGATTCATGAAGACTCACTCAAGACTCGTTAAAACGGTGTTTAACTTCTTTAAAAATTGTTAGAACTTAGGGCGAGAGAGGAAGTGCGTACTTAAACTGAAAATTAAAGAATTACAGTTTTCGCTGCATTGCTTCAGAATGTGATCGTGTTCGTTCAACTTCTACATGTACGAATACAAACTGGAAATGAAGGAGGACAAAATGACAGGACAGTCTGATGAGCGAATCTTCATCCAATTAACTGGCCGCGCACCGCACAGCTGACTGCTCGACCTCGATTTCGAATAGGTCGAATTACAGATAATACAATTATCTTCATTTTTACTTTCACTCATTGTAAAGGTATTCCTTTTTAGTGCATGCCAAACATTATTTACCTCAAGAAGACTTTGCCACCCCCAGGTGATGATTTGTCTAATCCTGGATAATCTGATTTCCCAAATTAATTGTGCCCAAAAATCATAGTGAAGAACTCTTTTCCTGGTTTATCGAAATCTGACGGTTAAATCAGGTATCTTGCTCCAAGTTTACCCCCTCCCCAACCCGTACCTCAGAAGTAATCACGGTACGAAGCTACCAAGAACAGGCGCGGCGGTAGGATTCTGGCGCCCGTAAGGAAAATGTAAGAAGGCGCCCTATTTCTGTACAGGTTTGAGCGCTCTGGCGCCCCTCATTTGAGTGAAGCGCCGGGCGTCCGTAAGCGACTGCATACCTTGCATACCTCTATCGCCGCCACTGACCAAGAAATACGACGATACCCTTTTCTTATATTCTTCGCTTCACTCATTGGAGGCTGGAAGCAAGTAAGGGCGCTCTAGTAAACATTATTTTCCGAAGTATCCGAGTTATTACGTAGGCTCTGATTTTCTTACGAACATGATGCACTGTTGGTATCTAGTGCCAAGAGCCTCATAATTCAGTTCTCCAAGAGGAGAGCAAATAAGACATCAGGAGATATTGGCTAACTTTGCACAGTCACTCTCTGGGGAATAACAAATAACACTACACAACAATTTGAGATTTAAAAAAAGACAACAATGACATCAGAATATACAATGATTCTATATGTATTTTCAACGAGGAATTTAATGCCGATGGTAATTTCTTAAATATAGTGCATTTTTTCCTTATCTCCTATCATAAATGCAAATTTTAGTATCATCAAAATGATACTACTGATAGAACAACTATACGCGTTCAGTATAGTTATCCGTATCAGTGTAGCTATTCCTGGACGACAAAAAGGAATAAAACGAGAAAAATTTAATGAAATTCTAATATCGAATTGGGAAAACGAGAGGTTCTCGAGAAAATGGTTCACGCTATCGTATTCGGCATTCAAAATATAGCTAAAATCATATAATCTCATCCCATTGTTTTTCATGTTGTGTAGTGTAATAAATGAAATTTCCAAAAATTGAATAATTAAATCAATTAACAGTGACGTTTCGACACACACGGTAATAACCTAAACATCGAATGATGTTATTAATTTACATACTTATAATAAATTAGGCAGGCTACAGATGCCTGTTTTTTATAATAACAGATTTATTAATTCACACTTAAAATTGGATGATTGAATGATGTAAAGTCGGTAGAAATGCTTTTCACAGCTATACCCGTATTTTCTTCAATCTTATCAATGTCTTTATACAGTCAGGCAAGTTACCGTCCTGTCCGAATATTCCATACACATATGAAAGATGCCTTTGCTAAATACAGAAAAGGATTTTTTATTTTTTGAAATCGGGTAATGGACCCCCAAATTATCAATATATTTATGTTAAGTTGCCAAAGGAAAAAATTCCTTCATGTTCGCTAAATTTGATGAGACAGAGACGAAATGTCAATTTTTCTATATTTTCCACCAAAAGGCTTGTGGATATGTGACCATGTACTGGGTTATTTTGAACTTTCTATTACATGTCCATGGTAGATATACAAAAAATTAAGGAATTTTGCAGGCGGCGAAATCAAGTGGTTTCTAGTAAACGGTTTGCATTTCACACCTTATTAGATTATACAGCTAAATTCCAGTTTTAACCTCCTCCTCCCGCTGTCACAATAATGAACCACAGCGGTCTAACGGGTCGACATCAAATTTACGCATGATTCCAAATTATTATGCGTTGAAATGCAACATTCCTGAGATTCGCATTCACATCAGTCGCACGAGGTACATCAGCAAATCAAAAGTTGTAAAGAATACGAAAAAAAAGATACCGAATCCAAGATTGAGTGATTAAGAATCCAAAAATTCAAATTCGGCATTGCCCCTAATTTTTTTTTTTTTTCAATTAAGACGTTTTCGAAAGTGTTTCACACTGAGCTTCATCACATTTGGTTTAAGTCTAATGGCTACAACTGCCTTCCATCAGACATTATTACGGGATTGAAAATCTAAAATTTCTAAAATGAGCTCAAACTACCCTATTATTTATATCAGATATAACGCGATCACCGTATACTTTGATATTTTTCGCAATCATTTGTCAAGGTGTCCACTTTTTTCAGAGAATAAAATTCCCTGACTTTTCCAGATTTCTTTCAGATTTTTCCAGTCCATTTTCCAACTTTTTCGTAATAAATAAATAATTTAAAAAAATACTCAATTGGATCTAACAGAGAAAATAGTACAATGAATACTTTCACATCATAAAATTTTCTTCGAAATTCCCTGACTTTTTTGATTTCCTTTCAAAATGTCCTGACTTTACAAGGTCTCACAGAATTCCCTGACTTCCAGGATTTCCAGAAAAGTGGCCACCCTGTTTGTGTACCACACGGCCCATTTTCAGCCCGGTATCACCTCCAACAGCTCAAAAATTTCAGTTTGGAAAATATGTTCAAGTTATTCTAATTATCCGACTGAATTTTTGAAAACACCATAATTTTCGTCTGAATACCACTAAGATGAAGCAATAAACTGCCAATGAATCAGGACCATTGTATGCAATACGAGTTGAAGCTATTTCCTATCGTAAACATCCGCAGGTTCAGCAGCGGTGAGTACAGGACCTCTTAGCAACCAGGCGCTGTACCGCTACCCATCCATCAACATACGCGCGCGTACAGAACAGAAACCAGTTGTTATTGTTTATCTATATGTAAGAATGTGTCGTGTGTCATGTATCAAAATGTATGAAATAACTACAGCTACAAAGATCGTTCATTATTATAAGTACACGCATTATTACTAATCAAAAATTTCCAATTTGGTGCACAGGTTTACCTACCCATTCTAAAGAAACATGTATCTACCCGACATTAAGCAGGTATGCGGTTACGACCAGGGATACATGTATAAGATAATACATAGCCAGTCTAACCAAATGTGAGTGAAACTGAGGACCATACAATTCGTTTAATTAGTAATAATTCGCATGCACTGCGTTATAGAGCCTAGATACCAGTGTTCCTCTATCTAACTCACTTTAGCCTACAGTATAGATGAGCCGCGAAGCGGGTCAGCTCTCTTTTTCCATTTACACAGTGTTTCCCATAAGTTTTAAAACTATGCTTCTAAAACCAATACGTCAGGCGGCATTTTCATAAAATTTCACGAAATTTTTAGCACAACCTTCTTTCTTTCCCATATATGAAGTTTCAAGTGGATCAAATCATTTGCAACGGTTCACCTGCAGCTGGCTTGTAAGTGTTGTATCACGTGCCCGGTTATAATTTTGAAATGGGGGAAAATTTCGAACAACGTTTGGTGGCCAAGTTAAAGCCTGTTAATACTATTATTACAGGTGACGCAAGCTCGACCCCGCATACGCGTATCAAGGAGGCGTTGAGTTGGTGCGGATGCCTGGTACCTCATGCGCATCATTCGCAATTACTTCGACAGCCGCCGAATAGAGATGACCTGCGGCGTTCCTCAGGGATCAGTACTCGGACCTACATGGTGGAACGTCGCCTTCAACGAAATGCTGAGGTTGGCACTACTACCAGGCATCAAGCTGATCTGCTACGCCGACGACACGCTGGTGGCGTGCCAAGCCGAGACGACAGCAGAGGTCACGCGACGAGTAAACCAGGCGTTGAAGTTGCTGTCCCACTGGATCGAGTCGGCAGGGCTGTACTTAGCGGTACTGAAGACGGAAGCTGCGTTGTTCACGACGCGACGTAAGTACAGTCCACCCACCTCTGTCCTAAGAGTTGTGGAGATTGGGCTCTGCACAGTCCTGAAGTACCTGGGGCTGTGGTTCGACGGGAAGTGGCAGTTCCAAGAGCACTTCCGACTGGCAGCTGAGAAGGCGGCTCGAGTGCTGGACAGCTGTCCCGTCTGATGTCGAACCTAGGAGGACCTATGGAGAAGCGGAGAAAGATGTACGTCAACGTCATCATGTCGGTCCTCCTATACGGGACGTCAACATTTGCCGACGCCATCAAGATTCTCTACAAAAGAGCGAAGATGGAGAAGATTCAGCGAAAAGCCGCGATGAGGTGTGTCAATGCGTACCGCACTGTTTCTTCGGAGGCAGTAGGCGTGTTAGCGTGTATATCGCCGATCGAACTCAAGGTCGGCGAGATAGTGGAGGTACATGGTGCGAGCACTTCGGGTCAAACGAGTCATTCGACCAGGGGAAAGTGGACCCTAGCGCTGATACGCAACCTTGATGTATGGGCAGGAAGACCGCACGGAGAGCTGAATTTCCACCTGACCCAAGTCCTGAGCGGCCACCGGTGCTTCGGTATGTATCTACACCGGATGACGATAGCGCCGTGCCCCGTGTGCACGCATTGTGATCGAGGGGCGGAGGACACACCTTGGCACACCATGTTCGAGTGTGAGGCCTGGGAGCAGGAGCGGCGCCAGGCGGCAACAACAGCGATCGATCCCGGCAGAAGAAGCATTAACGACGACGACAGAGTGATCAGCCGTCTCGCACCAAAATCCGGAGATGATGAAGAGTCGAAGCAGTTGAAACCGTGTGGCAGCCTCTGTATCGGCCATCATGAAGAGGAAGATGCAGATGATGTGGTCGAGGCTGAGGACCGACGACGAACCAAGTTCGGCCCATACCATCGAACAGAACAATTCTGTACCATCCTAGGAGAGCTGCTGTAGCTGCTGCGGACACCCCGGCAGGGTTCCCCGCCGTCACCATCTGCCTGTGTCGCCACGCATACCACGAGGAGGTGAGGGGTGAGTGAAGAGGAAGCGCGTTCGGCTGTAGGGGACCTGAAATTTCCAAGCTAGCGCTCGGGGAGCGCGAACCTCGGTCATTAGAAAACCCCATGGTGGCCCTGGCGAGACGCGCGCACCGGAAATGACCCGGCGAAATAGGGGCTCGAGCCGCCCTCACAGCGTCCCTCTGACCACTGATGCTATACACGAAAGGGTAGTTTCCGGGGCCGGGGGTGCGGTGTCTCAGGGGCCACTTTGACACGTGTGCATCGCCGTACGTCCCCCCACACCACAGGTGACGAAAGCTGGTGTTTCGCTTATGACCCCTCAACAAAACGGCAAAATGCCCATCAGTTGGCGAAAATTCGCCGTGATCGACGAAATTTGGGTTTCAGAAACCAAAAGGAAAGAAAATGTTAGTCGTCGTTTTTTTCTGGCTCTGAAGGTATTGTGCAAACAGAGTTCGTTCTTCAGGGAGCTGCAGCTCGTGGATTATTTTATCAAAATGTGCTGGACCACCTCTGTAAATGGATTGCGCGTGTTAGGCCGAACTCGTGGAAAGATCTATACTTTTTCCTTGCTGCACATGGTTCACACCGTACCGATGAACCCTCAGTATTTGGCCAGAAAAATGATTCCGGTACTCAGCCATCCCCGTATTCGCCAGATTTTAGTACCGTCGACCACTTTCTCTTCTCAAACAGATGGAGTTGAAAGGAAACCATTTGTCTTCGACTAAAAACATTCAAGACACTGTGATGAGGAAATTGAATGTGATTCCAAGAGATTTTTCAAAGACTCTGGAAGAGGTAGAAGAACGTATTAATAGGCGTAAACAATATAACAGGGACAACTTCAAATGAAAAACTTGTCGAAAAAATATTTGCAATTTTTTGTACGTTTTGTAGATCCACAGGCTTAAAACTTATGGGACGTACAGTGTACGTAGAACACGTGGAGACATTAGCTTGGTCAGTGTAATATTGCAAGAGCTGTACAGGAAATACATGCGATGTGAGGCAGGATGCTGATAGCTCGCAGCAGCTTCTCGACTTTCCCGATGAACTTTTGCATTCCCTCCTTCTTACGCCGATAACACCACGTGATATTCGAATGGAACGAACTCGACGTTTACATCCTCTCCAAGTTCTATTTCCGTAACGCACGTACCAACAGCTCGGTAAAATGCGAACAAAGGCGCGCCGTACAAGATCATCTACACGTAATTTGAGATACGAAAATGCGAGATATGACTTTAAAAGGTCGGGTGGACTGGCGGCGGGAAACGATCGCGATATTTATTTTCACCGTCGTCGAAATCCGAGCACGATGTATATCTGTTGCCCTAACCACGCGTATTCGTAGAGACCTTTTCCGCTCCGAGGTGCGAATATACACGGCTTTTCAAAATGAAAATCATGTCTTCAGAAATTCGAAGGTTCGTTTCGTAATACAGAAATCTGATATAGTGATTTCGAATGAAACGAATTCCAGCCAACCGAACGGATACATAACTCTCTGTTTTCGACTTGGCAGAGCTTGTGCGCTCTTTCTCAACTTGGCAATGAAATGAAAAAGGAAAGCTAAAAAGCAACAAAAGAAAAAAAAAAGGAAAAGGAAATGGAGCTCAAGAAGGGACCGCAGAGAAAAGGCACACATATTATGTAGTTTCGCATGTAACACGACTTCATTTACCGTTCTAGTCGAAATGAAAAAGCCTTTTCGCTCGAACGTATTAAACGCTACCCCGGCGCGTGATCATTTTTCGCCTGGTCGAACTTTTTAATTTTCGCCTTTTAATTTGTTTTTCGCGCCGAGCCCGACGCCTTAAATGAGCCGTTAAAAAAAAAAAAAGTCTAAGAGCCGCCGCCGCGCCCAGCCTTCCGACACCAGCGTTTTGAACGAATAGCAAAAGCCCCCGATCCGCGCCCATTTGCGAGTCGCCCCCTCGAAAATTTTCCGCAACTCAGCATAACACATTAATCGTTATTGTTTTTCACTCGAGCCGGATACGATCCGATCGTTCGCATTCGAGGGGTACAAAGTGAAGTAACATACGATATACAGTTTGTTTGTTTTTTTTTTTTTGCAATATTTCTTCGGTATTGGATATAAAACAAAATTAATTTGTCTCGTTATTACAGGTGTATCTCGCCAATATTTTCTAAAATAAATAGCCCATATTAAATTCTACAGTCCTCTTCGATGCTCTACGGTTTAAAACCATTTTTCAAACTCTAGTGAATAGTGCAGGTACAAGAAACAAATTATTTATGATCCGCTCATGAGATCTACAGAACAGAATTTTTTGCCATCTATTTTACAAAGCTGAGTCTCTCTTTTACAGCCTCGAGGGCAAAACTCCCTAATTAAGAAAACTGACTGTACGTGGTAATGAGCCTGGAAAGAAAGCACAATTTTTTTTCAATTTTTGATGAGTTTACATTTTTTTATACCTAAAAAGGGCATTTCTTGAGATGGGTTACTCAAAAATAAATACTTATGCAACATGAGATAATTCCAGGTATTTACAGCATGATCATATGCAACAGTGACTTTTTCTTGCAATCAAGTCAGCCGAATAACCTAAGCTTTTTATTTAATTTTATAGACATTTTTTATTCTAGGCAGTGGCCGAACTATTCATAACTATGCAACCCCACAAAAAAGAGGTGGCATTTTTAAAGGCATGTAATTCAGCCGAGGAACTGAATGACTCATTTTCTGTGCCATTCAATAGAGAATGAACCCTTTTTAACGCGAACCCACTTATAACGTGAATTTTCCTTGATCCCTTCAACCACGTTATAACGAAGTTTCACTGTACATTTTTTTCGCACCAGACATTTTTCGGCACTAATCACTGGGGAGCCACTACCAGCATCCAAAAACCGAAAATCGAGCCTTTTAACAGCTAAAACGTGAAAACGATACAGAGAACCAAATAATTCACCCATTGTGATGGTATTTACTGAGCTGCAGAGAATACAGTCATTATGCATGTGAAATATCAGTAGTTTCAATCCAACAGAGCTGCCACTCCAGCCATTTGTATACTGAAAAACGTGTTTTTTAAAAATTGTTTTTGTCAGTTTCTTCCGGTGTGGCTTTCTCGTAAGTTACTTTTGTCGGCAAAGGGGCTAAGCCGTGTAAATGACAGAAGAGCAGGTTTCTCAGTTGAGGAGCAGACGAAAAACTAGGCCACGATCAACGATTTCTCTAGTTCCGATTTCAAGACAAAGCAAAAGCATTTCTCAAAAGTAACATGGGAAAGTTAAAAACGTCATCTCTTCTAATTAGAGAAATAATAACAAAGTTATTTCCTCATAAAGTGTAACTTCCAATGGCTAAATTAGTTTCTTTTGGTGTAAAATACACTTGAAGTAGAAGAATATTTAGTCCCCCAACACGGGAGGCAGCCACCGTGGGTGAAAATGGCTGTAATATCTACACACCTCTTCCAAGGAAGAAGAATGTGAAGAAAAATGCGAAAAAGATTTTAATTTATTATAAGATTGTAATTGTAGGGGGGATGGTAGGGGAATTTAAAAAGCAGATAGAAAAAATAAAATGGGATGTAATAGGATAGTGGAAGTAAGGAGATTGGGAGAAAAACTAATACAAAGGGAAAACGGACATTACATGTATCATCATGGGGAGACAAGAGAGTACAGGGGAGTGGAATTTTACATCAGAAAACCGATAATGAGAAAAATCAAAGAAATTGGAGGAGTCTCTGAACGAATCTGTTACCTCATTCAACAATAGACCAAATCTTCATAATTAATCAATTAATTGAAAAAGCCAATGAATACAATCTGGAAGTGCATCTTCCGTTCGTAGACTTCAAAAAAGCCTTCGATTCAGTTCACCACAACTTTTTATGGAAAGCAATGAGAAAACAGGGGGTTGAAACAAAATGGATAAATATAGTCAAGAAAATGTACGAAAATGCAAAAGCTTACATAAAAATGGACAAGAAAGGACGGCAATTCGCAATTCAAAGGGGGTACATCAAGGTGATCCACTACCCTGAACTTATTTAATTACACAGTAGAACCGATTTTTAGGAACCTAAACTGGGAACAGTGGGGAGTAAAAATATATGGGGAAAGGCTGACAAACCTAAGATTCGCGGATGAAATTTTAACTATAGCAGAAAGTAAAAAAGAACTCCAAAATATGGCAAATGACCTCATAAACGAAAGCAAACTAGCAGGACTCGCAATAAATATGGAAAAAACAAAAATTATAACAAATAAGGAAATGGGGGAATTCAAAATCTAAGTAGGGATAATATGTACAAACAGTAAAGGAAATTGAATATTTGGGACAAACCATTTCATTTCAAAATGGGAACAAAAAAAATATATCCAAAAGAATAAAGGGAAGATGGAAAAACTATTGAGTAGAAAAGGAATCCTATAAAGGGAAAATAGCGAAGAAACTGAAATTCAAAATCTGGGAGAGTTGTACCTTACTATCACCAACATACGGATGTCAAACATGGGCGGCAACAAAAGCCAGTATGGAAAAAATTCAGACTACCCAAAGAGCAATGGAAAGAAGTATTTTAGGAATCAAAAAGCGGGACAAAATCAAAAACACGGAAATCAGGGCAAAATCAGGATTAAAACACATAGGGTACACGACTAAAAGTTGAAAGCAAAAGATGCGGGACATGTAATTAGGCAAGATGGTAGATGGGAGGAAAGTTTTGGGCTGGATATCAAGGGAAGGGAAACGCAACAGGGGAAGGCCACAAACAAGATGGAGAGATGAGACAGTTCAGGAGTGGAGACCAACATGGGAAAGAGAAGCAAGAGAGAGGAAAAGATGTAAGAGATGTGTAGAGGCATTTGCCCAGAAATGGGCCAATATTGGGGGAATAGAGTCCAATAAAAGTTAAACATAATAACAAGATTTGTCAACCAATTATTATTGTACAGCCTTGGATTGTACAAGATCGCTACAACCCGCCCAACTCGCGGGCATAGGCCTCCCCTACCTTTTCCCATGAAACTCTGTTCTTTGCCACCCTTCCCCATGTTGTCCCAACTCTACTGTCAACTTCGTCCCGCCATCTGATTGCTGGTCTTCCCTTTTTCCTCGTGCTTCCGTACGGAGTCCAGTTAGTCAGTCTTTTATGCCATTTGTCGTATTTTTCCCTGGCTAAGTGTCCTGCGTATCTGAATTTTAGTTTTTCGACTTCGTATGTGATCGTTTCCGCTTTGGTCATTGCGTATAACTTTGTGTTTTTGACTTTGTCTCTAGTTCTGATGTTGAGGATGCTTCTTATCATTTTGTTTTGAGTCACTAGCAATCTGTTTAATTGGGATTTAGTCAGGGCCCAAGTCTGGGCTCCGTACGTTAAGCAAGAAATTACACAGCTATCGAAGATTTTGATCTTTGTTTGCAGTCCCATTTTACTTTTAAAAATGTATTTGAGAGCCCAAAAGCTTTTCCACGCGTTTTTTATACGCTTGCTTATCTCAGCATTGAATTTATTGTTAACTGCAAACGTTTGACCCAAATAATTGAACTTGTCAACTTTTTCGATTTCAATGCCGTCTAAACTTAATTTTGCATATTCATTCGTTGATAGAAAATTTGTCTTGCTGAGGTTAATTGTCAGTCCTACTTTTCCGCATTCCTGCTTTAGTTCTGATGCCATCTCCCCCAACTCTTCCGCGCTTTTACTTATTACAATTATGTCGTCCGCAAACCTAAGATTGTTTAGATATTTTCCATCAATTTTAATTCCTTTGTTGTCAAATCTAGAGTCAACCAATATTATGCTGTAAATAAAATACAAAAAAAAAACTTAGCGGTCGCGTACATGAGATCAAGTTCGACACAGGACTTTCAAAAAAAAAAAAAAAAAAACTGTAACTTTGCATTAAAAATTATTAAAAATCGAATTTTATTTTTAAAAAAAATGGTTCCACTAGAAAAAGTTGTCTCCTTTGCCGAAGCAATAAAATATTTATGAAGAATTTTATGGAAAATAAAACTCGAGGATCATGGCATAAGTTTGTATTTTTGAGAAATAGTGAACATTCACCATTCTAGCCCAGAGCAAGGACATAAAAAACACACACGAAGATGCGAAAATTAGTTTTCATTATTTATGGTTGGTTTTATATCATTTTCAAGGTTATATTGCTCTTACACCCCTCCCTTTTCCTAAGGGCTCCACCAAAAGGTCAGAACCAAATGACTTCAAACAGGCGGCGTCAAATATACAAAAAATATAGCGTTTCTCAAATCAGCGTTCCCAGTTGTGAGGCCAATTTGGTCTTATCCTCTCTCCCACATTGAGCCACTGGGGACTAGATAGTTTAAAATATTTGAAGTTCACGTTTTGGTCTTCTATGAACCATATGGCCAAGTGATACGCCTAAAATTACCTAAAAAAAAAAGGCAGTCTCTCTGCAGGTACTATTTCATTGCTCGACCAATTTTTCTAGTAAAGTTTGATTCTTAGTACTTTAACACGAATTCGTAGACATTTTGGAGATTCCTTAAAATTTGATTCTAAATACTTTAATGCGAAATCGCAGACATTTTGGAGAATCCCATGTTCAATTTCACCGCAAGTGGGTGTCTCCTGAATATATTTTAACCTCACAAAGTACTATCTGTTGTGAACACCAATATATTTAATAATTCTATTAATTTCAATATAATAAATGATTTTAAAACCCCTGACCGTATTGAGTCTGAACGATATTTTCCAATTTTTTGCACAAATTTAGCCTTTGAATGTAACAGTTTTCGAAACGAACCCTTTTTCAGGCCACTTTACTTTCTGCAGATTCTTCCAATATACTGAGAAACGGTCTGTTCTTTCCTCATTCTTTCCGGAAAAGTGCACTAAACCTGCTACCTTCGAAGCATAAACGAAAAACTAAATCTCGACGCCTCCTCCTCTTCGATGTGGAAGAGAGATGAACCAAACCTATTCTGAATAAAGAGGGATTGACGCTTCAAACATCACAGAGAATGACGGAGGGCGAAACGAGCTTAGTCGAGAGTCGTTTGGTCGACGGATTCCAAAGCCACTAGTTTTGTCAGCGGTCACGTTCGAAAAACGTTCAAATATAAGGCTCCACACGGAAAGTCCGGCTATGAAAATTCTACGCACGAGTAAGACATTTTTTCTTTCATCACAATGGTTTTCCATTCGCAATTCATGGGTTTTGGCAGCGAAACAGAGGACTACAGAGCAGAGCGGGGGAGTTATTCCCGTTTCAGTTAAATTTCTTTCCCGCAACATTGGACGCAAAGAATTTTACAAATACTACACGTGTTCCCGGTAGCTACGATTCACTGCGCGGCGTACTCGTCAGCTGCCCATCAACTGACGATCAAAACTCGAGGGAAAACGCGAAGTTTAACGTACGAGAGTTGGAGAGTCTTCTTCGTCATCTCCGGGCGCTGTCACTAATTGGAAAAACGCTTTTCTCTCGAGGAAAGTGAAAATTGCGGTTAAGAGTTTACGTAAACATACACGCGTATCAGCGGCGGTGTAAATTCGTATACGTAAATGCAGCAGACTCGAACTAATGAAAAAGGAACGGAATCCGAAAAGAGCGAAATACGGCTGAAACTGGAAACGGGTGTTTAGGAACTCGAGAATTCGTTCGCTGTTAGCGTTCTTCGATAAATATTTGTAGACACCGTATATGTATAAGACTGATTTTATTTGATTTCGAGGAAAACTTCTCGGTCCTTCTCGTATAGTTGAGGCAATTTTTCGTGAACGCTCGTCTCGCAGCTCGCGCGTTTGTTTTCCGACAATTATATCGTGTGTTTACCCTTACTCGAGCTCTGGAAAAGCACTTCGGCTAACTGCGTATAAATTTTCAGTCGATAATCTCGTTTTTGGTATTCGGGGGCTGAGTCGATGACGAGAGCCCGCCAAAATCGTTAACCGTCGTTTATTTATAATCGTTTGGAAAATTGAAGCTTTCAACAGCCGGGTGCGCTTTTTTTCTCACCCCCCCCCCCCGACTGACGTTCCATGCACCTATTCCGACTCGGCAGGGCAAAGGCGGCATTCTCTTTGCCGTTCGAAGCGGTCCCAGATTGATGAAAGTACGGGGCGAGGTGAGGAAAACGGTATACATTTTTACGGCCGTTTTATAACCCTTATTTTAGGTACCGTCGACGCAGACTTTGCGAATTTGGTTTCGTAATTTTCTCGAGATTGGCGGTACTTTGGGAAACGATAAAACATTGTGAATTCTAATTTTCCGCCTGACAGTAGGAGGACTTTACGACTGTTCAGAGTTTCCTAATTCCCCCCTCTTCCCTCTCGTCACTTCTTCTCTTCTGCACAATCTGGCAAAACCGAGCATGCTCGGTGAATTTACTCGCGAGCATACTGAGCGTAAATTCAAGATGCGCTCGTAAAATGTACGCTCAAAAATGCCCGAACAATCGGACCTACATTCAACCAGTGGCTACAGACAACCCTGACGTAACGGGCGGGCAGCTGAGGAGTTTAGCTCCGAGCTCAACCTCCATGAACGGGTAGAAGTTCCCAACATTTCTTCTCATTAATAAATTCAAAAATATGGATAATGGTGTCCGAGAAATCATATTTGATATATCATCAAATTAAATGATAACTTGATGTAGGAGTAAGTTGTCGTCGTAATCGTAGCCTGTACGCTTTTAGGCCTGATGGCCTGTCTGCGCTGTCACTGCCTAGGAAGGTCCGGACGTATCCATTAGTCTTCTTCTTAGTCTGCCGCGTGATCTCTTTCCTTTGGGTGTACTGCTGCGTTAGTTTTGGTGATCTATCCTCGTCTATCCGGCCTACGTGTTCCTGTCATTCCTTCGTGGAAATGGCTCGAAGTTTTTGTCATTCCAATCCCGATATTCAATTTCCGAGTGCTATTTGGGCTGAACTGGTGACAGCAGCCACATATGTTTTGAATCGTACTGGAAAATTGTCAAAGAAAGGTGTTTCGCCAATAGAATGTCGGCTCGGAAAATACACGAATTAGTCAGGTATGAATTGTTGCGTCGAAGTGTTTAGTTCACGTTCCTGCCGAGAAAGGGATTAAAATGGGGGCAAAAGCAAGAAAGGATTTCCTTGTCAGATACGATGGGGATGGACGTTGTAGAAATCCCAGAAACCCAGAACAACAAGTGTAGTCGTACCGCGAGATGTTAGGGTTTGTAGAGAAACTAAAACCTTGCATTAATCGAATTTCTATCTTGTCCCCACAGGAACCAGAGAAGCCATCACGTTATGGCGATCCTGACAAGAATAACAAAATGCAGTCAGATGAAGAAAGTTCTGTGGCAAAAAAGGCAACCAAAAGCAACGAACCAGAGATGGTATCTGAGATTGATGACAGGAAAGATGAAAAAGGGAAGTCCCAAGATGAGACAGTGACTAAGGCTCGGCAGCTTCGAAACCGATCAGAAATCAGTAGACCGAGACATCTTCTCGATTACATTTTCGTCCGTGATGTCGAGAATTCAGATACCAATGACAAAGCAACTGCAAGAGATGAAGCTTCTGAGTGGAAGAAAGCGATACAATTTGAAATAGAATCACTCAAGAAAAACTCGATTGGGAATCAGCAGAATTACTCAAAGAAAGACGTACTCTTCCTTGCAAATGGGCCGACAGAATAAAGGTAAAGCTTATGACTTGACTTCTCGCTATAACAAGGTATCTACAAGAATGGAAAAATATAAATTCCTGACTTTTTCCAAACTTTTTTTTTTCTCTTCTTTAAACCTTTACAGTATAGACAGTATATTATATTTATGTTTATACTACTAGACGCTATGGTTAAAATGAACTGAAATTTGAAATTGATATTATTCAATGCACAGTTTTTATTTGTAGAATACGACTCTAGGGAGTGCTGAAGTAAAATTGAACGACGAAAAGAATTTTCCGTGAGTTCATTCTTTGTTTTTTTCCAAACTTCTAAAAAATATTGTTGAATTTCCTGACTATTTACAAACTTCCTGACCTACATTTCAAATTCCTGACTTTTTCCAAACTTTCCAAATTTTCCAAACCTGTAGACACCTTGTATAAGGCCAGACTTGTGGTTAAAGGCTACAACCAACGTAAAGATATTGATTATGGGCAAACGTTTCTTCCAGTTACATGTATGGCAACAGTTCGATCAGTTTGTTGCAGCAAGCGAGGGTTGAAAACTGGTTCAGTTGTGCAGAACTGCCTTTCTGTATGGCCAGCTTAAGAAACCATTTATATGTTGCAACCAAAGAGATTTGATGATTGATCTGGCAGAGTTTGCAAACTAGCGCAGTTGGTACGGACTAAAACAGGCTCCTCGTTATCAATTCCTCGAGAAAACAGGATTCAAGCTAAATGAAGCTGACCCAAGAAGTCAATCAGTAGCGTGCGGTGAGTTTTTCTAGGAGGTAAGCGATAAGCTTCGACGGGAGATATATCGAAGAGTTTTCCTCCGAGGGGGGGGGGGAGGAAGGGAATTGTGGAAGTCCCAACTGACTCAACTCAAAATTCCCAAGTATTTCGAAGCAACAGAAAAAAAAACTTTCAACGAGTTGGATTTTTCCAACTGACTCGACTCAAAATTCCCAAATATCAAAGCCGGAAAAAACTTTTAAAAACCTTTGATCTATTGGATTTTCCAAATTTCTCAACTCAATTCCGAAGTATTAAAGCAGAAAAAACAAAAAAAAAAAAAAAAAAAAAAACCTTTGACTTGGATTTTCCCAACTCCGCCTGACTGAAATGGTAAATCTTCCCAACTGCTGAAAGAAAAATTCCCACAGGGTGGTAAATTGCCCCTTGCCCCCGATCGGTACGTCCCTGCACTTTCCCCCCTCCCCAGGAAAAACTCTTTGGTACACGTCCCCGAAGGAAGGCGATAAGTTTTGTCTTTACAGCTGATATCTTCATATCTTTTTTTTTTCCCCATGATGCTCAGACTGAACAGCGCGCTGTAGGTCGTCCTCGTACTCGGCTAAGATGGTTTAATCGTCTGCAAACAGGCCAGTGTCAAAATCGACCGCTGATTTTGCACACTTCAAAAAGAATCTTTTCATTTTGCAAATCTCAGATTTGCCCTTCTTGTTTTACAGATTTCAAATGAACACCGCATTTTGCAATTATCAAGACTGCTTTCACGTTTTGCTAGTTTCAAAGTTGACCTCATCATTTCACAAATTTTAAAAAGGCCTCTCACCCAGCAAAACCGATCCCTCATTTTACACGTAGCAAAATGAATCTCTATATGAGACCGTACCCCAATAGGTTTAAAAAAAAAAAAAAGATTTTCAGTTTTTTATTATTTCAAAATCTTCAGACATTCCTCTTCCGATTGAACTTAGTTTCAGGTTTCTAAGTTGAAAATTCGTAGAAATATGAAATGAAATAACAGACGGTATTATTATTCAACAGTACAATTTTCAGACCATTTCGTTTTTCATTACTTCGAAACATGAATTTATCCATAAGGTACATTTCCTGGAGCACAGTCAACAGATTTTACCATTTACTCCACTCTTTGTGCAAATCTTAAATTAGCTTTACATTTTGCGATTATTAAAACTGACCTTTTTGTTTAGCATATCATAAATCAATTTCTTAATTTTGCGGATCTCAAACCGACCTATCATTTGCAAATTTCTAAATCAAAGCCTTCATGCGAGAATCGAAATTGAATCCCTTCATTTTGCAAATTTTGAATCCGCTTCGAATTGGGCAATTATCAAAACTGACCCTCTCGTTTGTACAATCTTGATATCAACCCGTTCGTATAGTAGATCCTAAAACTTGCACACTTGTCTTGCCAATTCCCATACCAACCCCACCTTTTACTTATTACAAAATTACCCTTGAATATTTGTAAGAATGTCAACTGACCCAAAAGGAACTTCTTTATTTTGCAATACAGTCAAAAATTGACCTCATGTGACAATTTAAATTAGCCCCTCTTTTTGTGATTATCAAAACTGACCTCTCACATTGAACATTTCTCTGCCGATTGTCCTCATTATACCAATTTTAAATCGCGTCCACTTTTGGAAATCACCGAAACCTCATTTCGAAAATCTTGAAATTAATATCCTTGTTTGTAATTTTACAATTTACCCCCTTTTTTTACCAATCTCAAATCAGATTCACGTTCGGTAATTATTACAATCGACCTCATAATTTTGCAAATTTTGGAAAGAAAAGCGAATAAGAAACTTTTTTCACTCCAAATGACTTAACGCTGAAACACACACCACAAATTAATAGGGGCTGTTTCAAAAACAATAAGCATTGTTCAAACAGAGTATTATAGTTGACAAAATTCAAATAATCCTCTCCTCACGATAAAGTTGCTTCGGTCCACCCCAAGGAAGATTATACGTATCGACGATGATAAGGTTGAAACATATTTTCATAAGGATGAACGTACGTTGCAGATACTCGAGTAATTACGAAAGTTTCAAATCATTTTTCATCGTGGATTCGACTTCGACTCAATTTTCCAGATCATTTTTCATCACGCATTCGACTCCCGACTCAATTTTGCGAACCAAAAGAATGCGCCTGCTCCGATTTCCTGCGCGGATTACGCGAGGTACGCACTACATGTGGGAACGAAAAATGATGTTGCAAAGTCGGGACTATAAATCTGCGCTGCGACAGTAACGTTCAACTCGCTGAAAGTTTTTGAAAGCTGTCGAGTTTCAAGTTCGGAAAAACATCTTACGCGGGCTTGCGAGTAGCGACGTCGAGACTCCTCGCCGATGGGTATTACACAAAACAGAAATTCGTATTCGCAAATTCGGGATTAGTATTTGCATTCGACGTCTTCGTTTTTTGACAGCCCCTTTCCGAACTGAGTTCGACTCCCGTCAGCGATGGGTTGCTGTCAAAAACAAAGGGTAGATTGGAACCGGCGACCGGGGTTAGTAAATTAACGTAGGCAAGAAGCTCTTATTGCTTTGCAAGCTTTTGTCTTTGCATCTTTGGCAAAACCATCGACCTAAACGATACTTCGACCGATACTTCAACTACTCGGTTCTTTCAAGTAGTGCGATCGTTGTAGATGTCTCTCAGACACGTGCGCGACAATAAGACATTTACACTTAAACCGATGTTACTTCAGCTACACACATACATACACACACTGATAGAAGTGACATGACAGTTGACTGTGCACGCATTTCATAATTAGATTGTTCCCAAACTTCGATTTGATTGAAGGAAACTATATGAATGTAACCATAACTGGGTTTGTACTTCCAACTGAAGCCACTAAATTTGGACAGTTCTTCATACTGAAAGGGGGGGGGGCACGGTATACGCGGTCTGAGAGAAATTTACTCTGAATTTAATACTGCTTATCTGATTGTTCACTATTATTCGAGCAAAATTTGTTGGTCGTCGATATTTTAAAAACGGGCTCAGAGTTTAAACACGCTTGCAGCCAATAGTAAGGCCCCCTATCGAAAACATTTTTGACGTCACAATATTGAGGATTCAGGACACTAGTATGTACTACAGGCAATGTTAATTTTCATCACACTTTTTAGGGGTTTTGCAAAGTAAATCCATATTGCATTTGTACTTTCTTTCATTTATTTCTCGAAGACGTAACGAATCAGCAAATAATATTTTGTTCGTATTACAATCCATTCACAATTTTAAATTTCACAATAATTACAATGGTGTGAAGAGCGAAAAATGATAGGACGATTAAGGGTAGCTACGTTGAAAATAGAAAAAGGTTGCTACTTCGTTGCCCCCGGCCAAAAAACCGCCTCTGTGAATTCTTTCACCTTACACCTGTGCACGCGAAAATATGCGCCACGGGCGCTCCTTAAGCGATTATACGTACTCAGCATTTGTTTTTCCAACAGTGTAATGTATTGTTCTTTTTCTATAATAAATTTTAACAACCGATGATGGAGCTCCCCCCCCCCTTAGTATTCTTATTCTATATTCAGTCTTTCAAAACATATCAAATGTATGAGCAGGAGACCTTCACAGGACTAATTTTCAAAAAGTTATCAGATTAAAATCTGTTGAATTGGGGTACAACACAAATATAATTCAAAGACAAAAAGTACAAGAAGATTAAAGGGAACAGAGAAAATTTGGGCAGAAGAAGAAATTTGAAATAACTTTCTTCTAAATAGTGAAATACAAAAAACATCTTAAAAACTAATTATAATTTAAAAAAAAACAAAAAAAAACTGACTATATAAGTTGCCTTCGATTTCATACTTGAACTGATATTATGTATTAATATACAAGTTAAAAAAGCAGAATAAGAAAAGGATTGTAAGTAAATAAATAATAGTAAGGTTCTTTTAGTAAAATCTAAAATCGGTATTTCGTTTGAAATATTCATGTCACAACCAGGTTAGACCAGATTAGTGATACAAGTTGTTTAATAATAGCGATTACTTTTCTTGATGTGTTTTTTTTTTCATAATTGGTTTCTTTGCAATAAGTTATATTACTATATTTATGAATTTTCCAAATTTTTGGTTGCTCTGCTAAAAAAAAAAAGGTTTACTATTTACATGCTCGTTTGTCGATTCAGTCAGATTCTTGCTATTTTTTTATTTTATTTTTATTATTTTTTTTTGTTGTTGTTTTACTTGCTCGGAGACAGCCTGCGATCAGAAAGAACTTCGCGTTCGTTGAAAGTATAAGAACTGAAAATCGTCACTTATACAACAAATGAATGTGAGCAACACTGCAATAAAGTGGCAAAGTATGCTACGCAATATTACAACTTAGATCAATTTCGATTCTTCTCCAAAAGTAACCTCATATTTGGCTTAGATTAATTTCTGTAATTAACATGTATAAGAAACATCAGTTTAATTGGAGACTCATCAGAATTGATCGGGCTTACCTTGTCGTTTAGCATACTGTGTCTCTTTTATTTGCAATCTGAGCGAATAATGGAGTGTTCTTCATTTCGTTTCACTGGCAATTTTATAGAATTAATTTGTCTTTTCTTTTCCCAATTTGCTCGTAACCCGAGCCCTGGAATCCGCCCTTTCGAGCATTACTTCAGAGACGTCAGAGAGGCTATTAGGGCTGTCTTAGCCCTCTTCTTTTTTGGCCGAAAACCCGGCCTAGGTCGAAATCTGGCGACTAGCTACGTGGGCTCGAACCCGGGATCTCCGGATTCCGAGACCAATGCGCTATCCACTCCGTCAACCAGACCCCTCTAAAAGAACTAATTAGTTATCGAACTGCAAAATAAAAAGGATCTTTACTGCATTACAGCAGGGTGCATAAAAGGCCTTTTTTCTTTTCTTTTCACAAATACGAAATTATTTTGTCAAATTAT
Source organism: Acanthococcus lagerstroemiae (assembly GCA_031841125.1). NCBI lineage: Eukaryota > Metazoa > Arthropoda > Insecta > Hemiptera > Eriococcidae > Acanthococcus > Acanthococcus lagerstroemiae. The sequence goes on along the minus strand of CM063108.1, from coordinate 30,912,015 downwards.
CCTCAGTGATCTGTGACTTATTCTGTACCATGAATTTATATCTATTTTCCTGGCTCGATTTTTATTTCATCACTACATTTTGTTTTTCCTCCTTGCAAATGCGAATATCGATATCGTGCACATGCCTCAGACTGTAATAATATGAAAATCAAGCGACAGAGTCTGCTAAGCGACATTACTTGCCTCGTTCCGTACTATATTAATTCACTTGCTGATCTCTTAATTATTTTGTTATTCATTTTAAAATGATGCAAAAACCAGTTTGTTTTACAGCTCTGTCGAAACAAGAACTGCACTGTCTTCTTTAGCACACGATGTCATCGCAGGCTGTGTCACAGTGGCGCAGCCGAGGGGGGTGAAGGAGGCAAACGCCCCCCCCCAGGCACCTGAAATATTGACTGTAAAATATGCAAAAATAAGCAATTTATCGCCTTTAAAACATGTTTTTTTGAAAAAAATTCGCTAGAGCAGTAATGTTATCTCATTTTTGTAAAATAGTCCTCTAATATCGGCGATTTTTACAAAATGCCTCAATTCTCGATATTTTCTCCCTTCAAAATCTTACTTCGCCCCCCCCCCCGGGAAAACACCCTGGCTACACCACTGCTGTGTCATGTAGTAGTGGTGTAGTTAAAACACGACTGTGTAATGTATGTTGTGTTCGATTCTCTATTCAGGATATTTCAGTATTACAGACAAAATAATGTAATCATAGATGCTGGGGCTGGAACTGGAGTGAGCACGTTCAGGATGATGACCCTATTATCTAGTGGGATCATCCCTGTAATTTTCCAAGATGACCTGTAATCTAGGATCACTTCCTATGACTTTCTGGAACAGCCCTGTAATCTGAGATTCGTGTCATCCAGAATGTGCTCGTCCCAGCAACATTACACTAACTACGCCTATAATACTAAAGTATACTAAATAGAGAACACGGGCACATTACACAACCCATACTAGTGTTATAATTAGCGTTACAAAGCCTGGGTTAGCAAAATGTGCTCAACAGAACACTACGCTTCCTGTTACACCAAAGTGTCATTCTCACTCTTCACAATACTGTGACGTCAAGCGCGTGTCTTCAATAGGGAGTCTTACTACCGCAGCCTTTCTCCCTTCACGTTCAATCACTAAGACGTATCATCCCCCTTCTACAGTGAAACCAATACATATTGTATGTATAATTCAGCAATAGGGTCCAAGTACCACGAAAAAGTCAATTTTGAAAATATAATACGAAACATACGCCTTCTCCGTACCTCATTCTCTCATTCATATGAAATTTTCAAACAGGTAGTTGGTTCTACTTGTATAGCCCGTCTCCACAATAAGTATAATCGAGAAAACTTCATTTTTATTTGAAAACTGACCCGACCTCGAATTTAATAACCGGCGTTCCTTTCACGAACTCGCCTTTATAAATTTCCTTTTATGTTGTTATCCAAGAACTTCTATTCGAGAAACTTTTTCAAACTACTGAGTCCTGCAGATGATTGAAGAAATGTACCCGAAAGTAAAAACTTTTTTGAATACCATTTCGTTGCTACTGAAGTGGGAGTTGAATGAAACCCGTACAATTTTGGAAATTTGAGTAGAAAAACTTGGATGTACATTTATACACATAGCCAGTGCGAAAAACAATCATCAAATGTAGAAACTTTTACAAGGTTACGAATGAGGAGATCTTGCGTGGAAGTTGTTCGAAAAATTCCTACGCGCTGCGAGAAAAAGTCTCTGATGCCGTGACGATGGTACATTCTGCACATCCTTTCGCGTGAATTCTGATCGAAGCGGCGAAGGCACACAGCCGTGAAATTGAATGGAAATGAAGAATGAAGGCATAATTGGAAAACGAAACGCGGCTTTCAATCAGACCACGTTAATTGCGAAAGTCGGTTTCGTTTAAATTTTGAATTTTTCTAGGCGATGACGTCGGCGTGGCTACGTCGACAAAAAGTCGTTTTTCCGCAGCCGACTTCGTCGAATTTGGAAACGTGTAATAAACGCTTTTCGAAAAGAATAGCGGCTCTAGAAATGTTGATCGCGAAAGTTTGACGACTGCGAAGACAAGTAGAGCTCTAGGAATCCTATATTTTATGGAAATGTTCTCCACCCCCTAGAATCCTTTACTTCGATAGAAAGTCCTCGAAGAATACAGTACACATGTTTTCAAAATGAATTGCCGCATGTGTTTTCGTATGCCATAGTCTCCTATTTTCAGTTTTCGAGTCTGGCAGATACCCTGTACTATGTTCAAGAAGACAGGTAGGCAAATAGATAAACGAACAAACGAAATTTTCGGAGTCCCGATAAACAGCCCTCCCAGCTCCCCGCCAGAAGACGACTTTGATAGACCCTCGTTCGTCTAATTCAAGTCAAGGTGTCTCGAAAACGAGAAACGGTTTAACAACTCAGCTAGATGCAGGGCTGCTTAGCTAAGCCGAAGCTTTTAGGCGTTAGTCATTAGCCGATCAATTTTGGCACAAAATTAGCTAGTGAAATCATGTTAGCAATCAGCTTAGCTATTAGCCATTCAGATTTTACTTGCTAACGCTAATTTTCATTTTTTGACATTTTCATGTCTTTACTTTGACACACAACGGAACTGAATAGCCTATTTTTTCAGGAGAACCAGAGCCTGAAAAATGAACTAACTGGACTGACTGACTAACTCAACACTTCATTCGTCTGCGAGTACCACACTCTTTGTACCAGCCTGTATTCCCTTGCGAGCATCACGTTCCTTGTACCAGCCTGCGAGTAATACGTTCTGTCAGTGCATCATCTTGCAGACGAGTCCGCGAAGCAGATATAAAAATACTCTCCCGTGATTGCAGACTCGTCTGCAAGATGATGCACTAGCAGAGGGCAGTGCTCGCAGTCTGGTACAAGAAACGTGATGCTCGCAAGGGAATACAGCCTGATGCAAGGAGGGTAGTACTCGCAGGCGAATGAAGTGTTGAGTCAGTCAGTCAGTTCAGTCAGATCAATGAGTCAGTCAGGACTTTTTTCTTATTGACATTTTCATGTCTTTACTTCGGCATCGGCACCCAAAAGGAAAGCGCGTTACGTTTCTGATTGACTGAATGACTGACCCGACTGTCCGTGAAGGGCCATGCATACGCGAACCCAATGTATCTTACCTCTTCCAACCATCCTCAGTATTAAAAACATTTCCACGGAATTAACAACAAGGCTGCAGACTGCAGTAGCGCAGGGCGCAGCACAGTTAAAGTCTAGACATGAAAATGCTCTCCTATTGTTGCAGACCAAAATAAATAAATAATTTACATTGGGTGCTATAACTTGGGTCCTAATCGTCGGATTTTGTTGATTTTACTATTTTTTTGAAATCATAGAAAATAAAAAAAAAGAGCCAATCGCCACCTCAACAAGAGAACTCTTTTGTCGAACACCATGCGAGTGCCAGTCATATAGTAACCGTTGGCTAGCCGTATTCTTATACTTCCATTTTTATTGAATTTACTTCACTTTTTCATCCGACGCAAAATTAGGGAGGATACCAAGGAATTCGAGTAGAAAATAATGGAACAAATAATACGTGAAACGGGATCAACCAAAAAAGTGGCTAAAAACTTGTACTCCGGGAAAAATTTAATAACAAAACTGGAGAAGGAAGGCGAAGAGGTATACAACAGGGGGGGGGGGGGGGGATCGTGTCAACTGCAACGGAGTTCTACACAAAACTTTACAGTAGCTCAAAGAGCAACCAACAGGTGAGTGAGCAAGGGGAACTAACAGGAGCTAAGGGCGAGAATATACCGCATATACTGGAGTCAGAAGTGGGACAGACCTTAAAAAAGATAAAAACTGAAAAAGCGATGGGACCAGATAAAATCTCGAACTACGTCATTCAGCTCTTTGGAGACGGGTGTCCACTAACAAAACTCTTTAATAGAATCTGTACACCTAAACACTGGAAGCAGATCGAGATCATCTTACTGTTCAAAAAAGGTAACAAGAGTAACATTGAGAATTATAGACCTATCAGTCTAAAGGCAAACGTGAACAAATTATTTATGAAAATTCTTCAGTGTAGATTATATTAACAGCTGGAGAGCTGTCAAGGAAGGGAACAAGCGAGGTTCAGGAAGGGACGGTCAACTATCGATCAAATCTTTGTGATAGAGAAAACTATCGAGTATAAAAGAGAAGCATGCATTCTCCTGATCGATTTCCAGAAGGCGTTTGACCCGGTAGAGCATGGCTTCATGTGGCAGGCTTTAAAAAATCAGGAAGTAGGAATAAATTATATAAGACTCCTACAAAATATTTATTCGGGGACGGAGGTGTACATCAAGATGGACAGGATGGGGGAAAAATTGGGATAAAAGAGGGGTAAACAGGGCGATCCCCTATCCCCAAATTTATTTAACTGCGTGCTGGAAGAGATCTTTAGGGGGCTAAACTGGGAGGAAACAGGTATTAAGATAAACGAGGAATACCTAAGTAATTTAAGATTCGCCGACGATGTAGTGTTACTGGCAAACAATGCAAGAGAGCTGGAAGGTATTAAAAATCGAAGAGGCAGGGTTAAGAATAACTTTGAACAAGACCCAGTGGATTACAAACGGGGAAGAAAAAACATTACGGATAGGAGGGGAAGAGATAACCTGCGCAGATGAAGCGAGTTATCTGGGTCAATTAATTTATTTTAAAAAGAGAAGGGAAAAGGGCCTAAGTATTCGGATTAAAAAGGGATGGAAAAATTTTTGGGCCCTGAAACACATATACAAAAGTAAAACTAACATCGGACTAAAAAGGAGGGTATGGGAGATGGGTACGCTGCCGTCCATTACGTATGGCGCCCAAACCTGGGCTTCCAAAAGGACGCAGGTCGAGAAACTAAGATGCACGCAAAGAGCCATGGAAAGGAGTTTATTGGGGATAAAGAAAAAAGATAAAATTCGCAATGCAGTGATAAGAGGTAAAACGGAAACGACGGATATTGGATACAGAATTAAAAAATTGAAGTGGGCGCGGGACATATTAGCAGGAGGGAGGAAGGGAGATGGGAAAATACAGTGCTAAACTGGACGCCGTACGGGAATAGAAAAGGGAGGGGAAGACCATTCAGGTGGGAAAACGAATTTATGCCCGAAAAGGGACCATGCTGGAAAAGACTGGCACTCGACAGTAAGAAGTGGAAAGCTATAGGGGAGGCATATGCTCAGAAATGGGCGGGGGAGGCGGAAACGGATAGTGGGCCCACGTAAGAAACCGCACCACTAAGTAGCACCCCAGTGCTGTTATTATATTTCATTTTTATCTTGTATCACAATTTTTTGAAAATTTTTCTATCGGAGCTGTTCAAACCAATAAAAATTGTTTTGATTATTTGTTATATTAATTCAGCAATAATTCTCCATTTAAAGTAACAGCTAAGAATTTCATCAGTTTTTCTTTGCTGATGCGATTCGCCGGGCATTTGCATTTTATTTGAATGGAGCTTTAAAAAACTAGAAAAATTATACCCATATTGACGTTTTTAACCCTTTAGCTATCCGTTAGCTAGCCAATGAGACCACGTTAGCCATCAGCAATTAGCCGAAGATAATCGTTTGAAAACGTTAGCGTTTAGCTAAGTTTTTAGCCCTTCCGACTGACTAAGCAGCCCTGGCTAGATGTTGTAGCTTAGGATCAAATCCACCTGAAACAATACAAATAAATATTTTTACATTCCAAAATGGCGGTGCAGCCATCGGCAAGATTCCCGAGTCTTCGGCCCTTCTGATCGAAAGATCTTTTTCAACTCTCAACCCGAGCCCTGGAGTCCGTCTTTTCGAGCATTACTTCAGAGCCGTCGCGGAGGCTACTAGGGCTGTTTTAGCCCTCTTCTCGTCTTGCCGAAAAACTGGCCTAGGTCGAAATGTAGCGAGTTGCTACGTGGGCTCGAAACCGGGACCTCCGGATTCCGAGACCAGCGCGCTATCCGCTCGGCCAACCAGACCCCACCTGATTGAAATATTAACCGAAGCAGTGCGAACAACTCAGGTTGAAAGTATTCCCAGACGTAACTTGTTTCAAGTCAGAAAGCAGCGATCCGAAAGGCAAGCGCTTATTAACTTATGGGCTGGCAAATTAATGCAAATTTACCAATCCCGACCCGTACCTTATCGACAACGAACGATTCGGAATCGCTTCGAAATTTCTTCGATGATCCGAGGAACGACATCCCAATCACGAAGAAAGAAATAGAGCTTTTACGATTAAAAACGGTTGCTGGGATAAGATTGATGCTCTATCCGTCATGCACGAGCAGCTGTTCAACAACCAAAAGAGAGAAAAGACTCCGTGGAAAAAAAAGCAGCATCCATCAGTATTTTTTACACACTGGATAGATGTTACAAGGCTTTTACACATTTACATCGCTCGGCTTTTAGACCTTGTAATTGAGTATAGTGTAAGGAACGATGTGGAGGTTTTCAAACATGCACCCCGTCGCACCTTTTTCCCTCTTCCTGTTATATTCTGTTATATACGTTTAAAATTAACGTTTCGTAATAACCTAGAATGGGATTTTATTCTCTTTTTTTTTTCTCTCCCTCGCTAAAAGGTTGAAAACGCGGTTAGCTATACCTGAAAATGAGGCTACTGTGAATTCGTGGAGATGTGTTCGGGAGAGAGAAAGAAAGAACAGTTTAAAAAAAAAGGCGATGAAGTAAAGGATAATTCAGAAATTATGTAAAATGGTATACCTCCGCCATCCGGGCAAAGTTAGAGTATTTCCTTCATGTTTTATTCGAGTTTCATTAACGACCCTATCAATGATACTACAAAAAGAATAGAGAAAAAAAAAATTCAACTGCGCCCCCTTCGAGAGTTATTCACGCCGTTCCTAAGTATAGTCGTGAAACTTTCTCTCTTATTCCCCTTTTTTTTGCAACTCCGGTAAAAGCGTTTTCTTTTATTTAAACGAAACTGATGATGAGGTCCTGTAAAGCTTTGCTTTTGTTCGTTTTCTAAAAAAAAAAAAAAAAGAAAACGGGTGGAGGATGGCACTAACACAGTGGCAGCGTAAATTGAAACACACGAATTAATTCGAGCGAAAAGGACTACCGGTAGAAAGTGCCCTTGTGAAGATCTTTCCATGGTGGTCTTCGACAGCGATGCCTGCAAAAAGAATTCGTTTTCGTTCTTACACAGACATTTTTCATTGTGCTTTTTTTCTGAATTCCCTTTCGCCCGTCTTCAAAATAGAAAAATCTTTTATCCGCGTCTGAAAATAGTTAACTCGGAAAAAGTTCCGAAGTAGTCTTTTCTTGGTCTACGGATTCTCTACAAAGGTCAAGGCTGACACACGGAAAACGTCTCAAAGGGCTTCTCGAGTTGATGTAATTTTATAAAAACCGAGTTTTTTCTTCCTCGTTCAGGTACGTTTACGTTTTACATGTTTAATGGATATTAGATTTTAATCCTGCTTTATTTTAGGTAACGTGCTAAACGAGTCAGTTTCCTGGTTTACGGTCAAGTTTACACTTTTTTTTTTTTTTTCATCAAACGAATTCTGTGCTCGTCTGTGTACCGCTAAAAAGCATCTGCGGCTGCAACTTCACTAATTATCTCAGCTTCGGTAAGATATTTCATCTGCCGCAGTCGAAGCAGTCAAGGACATACCTGACAGCTTTCTGAGCGGTGAAGAACAATTTCGAAGTGAACTTGACAGTAAACTGTCAGCGGCTCGATGTGTCTCGAAACGTCGAAGCATCTTGTCAACTGTTTCCAGATGTAATACGATGAGACGTCTACATATGGTAAAAAACAACAACAACAACAACAACAACAACAACGCGAAAGTGGAGGCAATGCGTCAATAACGGAAATAAGCTCACCACCACCCTTCCCTTCGATTCATTACTAGCATCAGAACTTCGATTGTAGAAATATGTAATCAGGTGGAACCAATTACGCAGCTCAACAAATCTGAATTTGTTGTAATTCTCCGGGTAGTGAATAGATGACTGTAGAAGTATTTCCAACTCTGATTCCGATTCCAAGCTTCGTTTTTTGTAAAGGGCTCAAGATTTTCATTTGTTTACTGGAAATTTTAATATTTGCACTTAGAATTTCAGAAGCGTTATGTTGGTCACACTGAGTTAACATTTAAGGAGGTATGCGCGCACACTCTACCAGGCGATATTGCGGGGCTCGCTGAAAGACGCTTCGCTTTTTTTCGGCTGCAGAGCTGCGCGCATCTTCGGTGACCTTACTTATGCCCCACCCTGTACTTGCAGTGCGTCCATTTTGCATACTTCAGAATGATCAAACAAAGGGAACATTCAGGGAGTTTTTGTATAATCTTTTTATTCTGTGTGAAATAAATCGAGCCCTTTGCGAAAAATCAAGCTTGGCATTGAATTCAGCGTTCAAAATACTTCTAGAATATTCTATTGATATACAGAGTTCCACAACATTTTCAATAAATTAACTATAAATTCCCGGAATTTCCCTGGGCACATCACACAATTTAAAGGAATGGAAAGTGAGCAAGAGAACTTGAGATAGTTAAACCTTTCCAACAAAACGACCTATCAGACCAATTATTGTGCACAATTTATTCATAGTCCTTCGGGTCGGATACAGGATTTCACTCTTACACGAACAAGGCATTTTCTTAATTCCAAAACTTAAAAATACCCAATCATACGGACAATACTCAGTCACGGGATCGTAACACATTTCGCTCCAGCCGGTAAAATTATAATCTTAGTAACACTGAATCTTGTTTCAGAGGAAACACTTTTGTAAATCCTACGTACACAATAAATCAATGGCAATTCCAAGAGGAATTGGATCCGGACCCCACCCCTCTCTCCTCCAGGTTTTAAAAACTGAAATCCTATACATATTCCTTAATGATGGATAAACTCAGCTTGTAAGAGCGTTTTTTTGTAGATTTGCACGAATATCATTATCCCCCCCCCCCGGCTATACTGAAATGACAGATAAGACACAGCGATATAACTTTACCCTCATTTGGCGGCTTTGCGACACGAATCCTTAACATTCCAAAAACCTGAACATTTTGGAATACTGTTTTCAAGTCAAATTTGTCTTATAGGGTACTGACAATGTTTGTTCTTTTGTTCGTTTTTTCCTTTTTTATTTGAGCCCGTCGTTCTCTAAACGATTGTGGGAGTTACATCGAAATTTTATAATGTTGTGTGTCGTATTGCAAGAACGACGAATTCTAAGATGAGGTAAATTTGACTAAAGGGTGAAGTAAGGGGCCAAAATGTGGTCAAAATTTGCCGTATTCTACGGATTTTATTGGCTGTAACAGAGCCACAGAATTGATAATGTGCCCTCATAAACATGTTTTCTGAACTGAGTTCGAAGATGAACGTAATCGGTTGACAATTTGGGAGGCCGCGAGAATGTTCGTAAAAACAGTTTCCTTTCAGACCTTAAAGTCCTCAGAATGTTTCATCTCACAAACCCGATCTTACAATTAGATTTTTTTTTTGAGATCTATCGGTTTAGTCACTACCATTTTTCTTTTTCGTACGATTAATAATTAAAGCGATTTTGAGGATACGAAGTTTTCGACTTACATAAATGAAATATCAGCGTTACCTGTTTGAGAAAGCAAGTACGGCTCAGTGATTCAGTGTGCTACTATAATACGAAGGAAAACTGGTTTCAAATCCAGCTGGTAAAACGTAATTTTTATTCATTTTTTTAAAATAATTTCTTTTATTTGATAATAATTTCGTTTCTCAATATTCTAATTTCTACTCTCTCAACCCGAGCTCTGGAATCCGCCCTTTTGAGCATTACCTCAGAGACATCGAGGAGGCTGCTAGGACTGTCTTAGCCTTCTCTTCTTGCCGAAAAGCTGGCCTAGGTCGAGAATGTAACGAGTTGCTACGTGGGCTCGAACCCGGGACCTCCGGATTCTGAGAACAGCGCGCTATCCACTCGACCAACCAGACCCTCCTGTTTTTCAATAACATTAAAACATTTGTTTCCTCCACTTTTCAATAAAAGAATTTTGAAATTTCTGAATAGTTAATTCGTTTGTCTTTTATACAGGTAACCTGGTTACCTGTCTTGTGTGATCAGTTCTGTAACAATTTAGTAGGTACAGGCGCAGCAAATTTCACAAAAGATAAACATACAATGGACATGCTAATTTGAATAGTTAGGTACTTACACAAATAAGCCAATTTATAATTCTGCAAGTACAAACCCATCACATCGTTTCTAAAGCACGTAAGCTTCTAATAACAAACAATTTCGTTTAAACCAACAGCCCTTTGCCTTGATGTGACAGTGCGTTCCACAAAAACACACGCAAAGAAGGATAAATTAGAATAGGTCGCCAAATCCTACACACAGAAACGTTTCGACAGATCCGAACACGGGTGTCGACAGATTAATTTCACCGTCGAAGGTCGCAATCTCGACTCGGCGGACCGGCAGCATTTATCTGGTTAATATCTTCCGGATACTTCTCACTGCTCTATTTAGCAAAATTCGCCAGCTCTTACGTAGGCTTATAGCTTCATTTGTACCCGAATTTCAACGTCAAAGGTCGCAATACAGACATCGCATCAGTGGATGGCGCGGCTTTTACCGGCCGATATCTTCTAGCTGGCTTTCGGTGCTCCATTTAGTCAAATTCACCGACTCTTGCGTAGGCCTTGGGCGTCATTTCCCCTCGAACGCTTTCACCAGAGTTCGAATAGAAATGCAGATTTTCTCTGTGCATGTGCGCGTTTGTGTGTGTGTGTGTGTGTGTGAGAGAGAGAGAGAGAAAGTGTGTGTGTTTTAGCTCGCACCAGAGCGAGGGCATTCGAAATCAAAAAGACGAGAGAGCGTAAAGAGCGTGCGTATTGAACGATCGATAGTAAAAACAGATTTGCGCGAGTTCTAAGCAAAACTGTGACTAAACTAAGTTGATGTCCTACCTGGGTGATCGAGGGAGAAAACGGAGAGTGAATCACGAGAGTAAGAAGAAGAAGAACAACGCGGTTTTGAAAAGATAACAGAAGTACAGAAATGCAGGAGATAAAATACGTTTCTTAGACGCTCAGATCATGCTACTCAGAAACTAGCCAGACAAGACGATTTACACAAAAATGCAAATCCGAGGAGAGGGTCGCCACAGAAACATTTCGTCGAAAGGTGAAAATTCTACTAATTGGGGTGGATAGATAGCGCGCTCCGCAGTCTCCTACCGGGTTGCAGGAATAAGTCATTACACTCATAGAACACATTACAATAGTAGGAAGGGTTGACGCTATGTCGTGTATGTTTTGTGAGGAGTCGCTTAACCAAAGTAACGGGATAGATGGCTAGTTACGACTGATGTACGCACAAGTCATAGATTCACATACACACAGGTCTTCGGAACAGAGAAGAAAATACTCCAACACAACAAACTATAGGGAAAACAACAGCAAACAGGAATGGCCAGCCCCTCCCTCCACCCCCCCCCCCAAAAAAAAGAATTCCCGGACTTTTCCAGATTTTTTTTTAGATTTCTCCAATCCATTTTTCAACTTTTCATAACAAACAAATTTTTTTTTTTTAAATGTTCTATTTAATCTGACAGAGTAAATTGTACAATACTTTTCACATCATAAAATTTTCTTCAGAATTCTCTGACCTTTTCGATTTTCTTTCAAAATTCCCTGACTTTTCCCGAAACTGATCACCCTGGCAAAATACCCAATTGATTTGCCTACAAAGTCGTGTGACATGATCGCTATGGTCGCTGACATTCTGATACGGACATGGCACTAGAAGAAGACACATTCAGAAACAGTTTACCTGCATTTTACTGCGAAGAAATGAGGATAGGAAATGAGAATATACAGACATTCCATACGCCCGATCACCATTCAATTCAGTTACAGATATCAACTGCTGAGGGGACGGCCCCATTTAAACTAACTTATCAATTTGATAAACATTTCCGCAAGTCACGCGATATAGCAAATACTTCGCCCCCACAATGCGATATGGGGATGGGTTAGACCGGGGAAGTATTTCTAATCATGAAGCGCACTTAGGCAGGGCGGATCTAAAGCAAATTTTCCTGAATTCTAGTCGGAACAAGTAAGGCAATGAATGGATTCAAAGAAAATTTCATGATTGTTTCAGTGTAGCTCAAATTCATATGGAAGAAAATTTTAAGGCAGCTCCGAATGGTTTTAGTTACATGACCACATCTGGCTCCAAATATCTAGGATAATGCAGCCGTATGGTACGTTTCGGCACGGCTCCGATTTAGATTCGAGAAGATTATAACAGCTGAGTTACAAGTGGTAACAAATCATTCTGATTATGATGAATTTAGGGGCGACTACCGAAAATACTACCGTTGTTCCTTAATGCACTCCTTTCAACCTTTATTTTTATTGCAGAAGCGCAATCAGTACTTCGTACTCCGTCTATAACTGTTTGGATCGATGTTTCTTACAGTCAACGAATAGTCGACTATATCTTTTCCACCTCGCAGGCCATACCATACTTTTCCAAGCATTCTATAGACCGCTGAACAGTCGAAGCAGAGTCCCGAACTCAATAAAGAATACTTCTTTCCACAATCATTGCTCTCGCTACACTGATGAAAAACCAGGCCAGCATCAGCGTGCAGAATTATACTCATGATTCAGTGGCAGCCAACTAGTGGGCAACGACAAAAAGAAAACGAACACGACGAGACGAACAGCAAATAGTCACAGAAATCCCCATCAGGAGGAGGAAATGGAAAAGCGAGACCAGGTGAGCTCCATTACTTGTTCTTGTTACACTGATCCAAGATCAGGCAAGTGTGCAGAATCATATTCGTGATCCAGTTACAGCAAATTAATGGACGACGACTACAGGGAAACGAACCGATCTACAGATACGACGAGATGAACAGGGAATGGGTCACAGAAATTCCCATCAGAAGGAGGAAATGGAAAAGCGAGGCCAGTTGAGCTCTAGTATTTATTCTCGTTACAGTGAGCCAAGACCAGGCCAGCGACCAGAATCATACTCGTGATCCAGTTACAGCAAATTAGTGGGCGACGACGACAGGGAAACGAACGGGTCACTGTGCAGATACGAGATGTACAGGAAATGGGTCACAGAAATTCCCATCAGGAGGAGGGAAAAGAAAAGCGAGGCCGGATGGGCTTGCAACATTCATTGGCTGAAAACAGGTAGGAAAAGGGTCGGCTCGTGTGTATAAATTCTACAACCGAAATCGGGTACGACGTACTCGATTCGTAGAGTAAATGTAATTACGCGATACTACTGGATAAATAATTCTCTCGATGGTTGACCCGAGTCCCAACTCGATGATTGTTTCGGTTGTGCGAACCCTCGAAACGAGAGCACGAACGCGAAAACCGTTTGCACACAGAGTGCTTAATTTTCAAAACAATCCCAATGCGCCGGAGGACCTTCTATTTCACACGATTACTATTTGGGTTGCGAATAACATGTCGGTTAACAAGAAACCGTTCGAAACAGATTTCGCGGTATAGTGTACTCTACATCGTTTTTAGTCGCTGAGTCATTTCACGTATTTGTGAATGATTTTTACGACCATCGTACTCGCGTGTCTGATCGTACGTCAACGATGTCCTTCGTCGCTGTCCAAGTTCTATGTTCTATAATAATGATGATAAGAAAGAAAAAAGAAAATTAAAAACAAATAGAAGCTTACAGCTTGTACACAGATACACAAGGAGGAGGATGAGTTTTGCAGAACCATTCGGTGCTCGCAATTCTTATAGTGAAATTGCAGGCGCATCCCCCTCATCATTTTTCAATTTCATCAGAAAATTTCTTAGTATTCGGGGTTTTGGCCCTGAAAGGTGCTTCACTGCCATTGCGTACGTCATGATATCGTTCAACAAAATCGAAAAGCCGAAACCCACTGACATCCCAAAGCGCTCCTCAAACTATCAGAACTTCCTACATCGATTCAGTTCAGCACAAACCAACAGATTCGAGAAATTTAGGACGGCTGACTTTCTCACAATGCTTTTCACAGCTTTTCATAATGCCCGAAGTTTCAGCGCAGACTCAGTCAGCCCGCGTTTTTATTTTCCGATGAACTTTACAAGCAACTCACACGGACGAACCTATTAAACATCCCAAAATTCGAGTCGACCTGAATAAGAATCACACTATTCACTTTCACTTTACCTGGTCGATGTTCACGAGTAGGAGAGCGGATACGAATTCAAAAAGATGCTCGGAAGGCGGCTAGTATGCGCCACTTGAAAAAGAAGCCGAATGCGTTTGAAAATCTATTCCATCGCTCCAAAAACCACCCACAATGAAGATAAAACTCTTTGAACCGGAGAGTATTTGTTTATGAAATAATAATACGACCTCCGAGTGTCAGGTACTTTTCATCAATGGAACATGAAGAACCAATGTGTTTCATTTTTATTGCTTCTCCGTCGGGTTTATTAGTATGACTTCCCATTTTGTGCACGGGACCACGGTGTTTGATAGTCGGACTTTTAATGCTTCTTGTTTACTTCATTGTGCGAAGCTGGTTGGTACGGTTCTTTCTGTTACTTTTGCCTTCGCCTCCTTTTTCGTGATATAGGTTACCAGGGAATTTAAATTCAAGTATACGTGAAGTTAAGCAGGGAACAGCCTGATGCTGAAAATGTTCAACAAAAAAGGAAAAGAGGTGTCGGAGAGAAAAGGCATATTGGAAATAGTTACCAGGTTTTACAGGGAACTATACAAAATCAGAAATAGTACGCAAGAAAGAAGAGTTAGAAAGGTCAATGATGAAGAGGAGGAAGACCCAGACATACTCGAATCCGAAGGCGGAACAAGTTTTAAAAAAGTTAAAAAACCAATAAAGCCCCCAGTCCAGATAAAATGAGCAACAAAACAATAAAAATCCCGACCGATAGCCTGGAAAACCCCTGAGAAAACTTTTCAACAAAATTTTAAATGAAGAAAATATTTCGATACACTGGAAGACAGCCGAGATTTTCATAATCCATTTTCACTGTACTATCCACTGCCACTATCAAAGATGTTTCCAAAATTAAACTTTGCCATTAAATTTCGAAATCATATCAAAAATTTCACATTTTGAACTTCGGAACCATGTAGCCTCTTCAATTCCGAAAACACGGCGTACGTGTACGAAGAGACTTCGAACATCTTTTCGGTTTATTCATCATAACTAGGATTCCTGGTAAGTTCATTTCCAAAACCCTGCCACAGTTTTCTTCCTTTCTTTTTCAAAATTGCTGACTAAATGATGGTTTTAATGGCTGACTGTCTGGCTGCCGGCCTGTTAATTAGGCTGGCTGGCTATTTGAACGTCTTACATGCAGGCTAACAGTTCGTCTGTCTGCTTATCTGACTTGCATTGCGACTGGAAGTCTGTCTGCACTATGTAATATTATTATTACCTATCTATCTATCAGACCACTGATATATTCATCCATCCATCCATACGTCTGTCTGTCTGTCAGACTGTACAAATTTACTGTTGGACTTCCTATTAAGTTGTCTGACTTCAGAGGTGGCTGACGGTACACATCTCGTGCAAAGAGGGAATAAGGGAGCAGATGGAATAAATGAAGCAAAAAAAATCTCTCAATATTTACGAGAAAACAGGCTAATGTAACTGAATAATCCCTCATCTTGTTTGCGCTTGCAAAGAAATAGTATATTACACACCAGGAGTCAAAAGTGAGGATTTCCATGTCGAGGGAAAGTTTGTGAACGAGCGTAGCGAGTGAGCAATTCCCGAGTCATGTAAACTCACTTTTGGCTCGTGTTGTGGAAGATATTTTTTATACTACTTGATCAGAAGCTGCAGTGTTTTTCGCTGACATGGTCTGTATTTATTTATTTATTTAAATTATAGAAAGGTGATTTTTGTGTGCGAAATTAATTCAAAAATTTAAATGGCTCAGTTAATTACTACAAAGTACAGTATCACAGTCTTGTCTTTGGTTTGTTCACGTGCACAAACAGCATACACAGGTAGTGGCCAGCAAAAACGTAACGACCGTTAACAACAATCGGTAACAGCTGTACTACATCGTGAATATTTAAATGCGTTCTTAAGTCACTATTTCATAATTCGCTTTGTGGCCGAGTGGTTAAAAACGATCGCTACACTTCAGTCAAATATTTCAATGGACGCGCGTTCGATTCCCCGATACGAAATTACTGGCCAGCAATTTTTTCATGTAAAAACGCTTTATATTGAGGGACGTTTACTTTACATGCAGGTTTTGTTAGCACACGATGCATGAATGATAGGCGCCTCTTGTCGTCCGTAAAACACCAACGTAAACATTGCCTTTCTGATCAAGTAGTATAAAAAAGAAGTTATGGGAGAGCCAGTAGCGCTTGCCTCCCATTCGACCACCTACAACTAGCTAGGATCCTCAAGTTTCCTTGTTTCTTTTAGGCAAACTGGTTAACTGTTTGTCTGCCTGTCCGACTAGCAAACCGACTGTCAACATTTGCCTGCTTTTCTAGTAGGCTCCTAGCTGCCAGCGTGTTTCCCTGTTGAACAGACCAGCCAACTAGGCTTCTGGAATCTTTTTACAGCTGTGCAGAGGAGTGACCCGTTTCCAGTAAATACAGAGAAGAGTTAATAGCGTGGTAATAACTCCCGAGAACTACACATAAATCAACCAGAGATCAGAGAAAAGGATGCTTTTACGTAAAATTCAACGAGCTCTATTTAGTGACCATAAAACAGGTATTTCGAAGCATTCCGAAACTTCAAAAGGTTCAATTAAGTAATGATTTCAATGCTCGTGCATGTTTGCAAGCTGTGCACCTTCAACCAGGTGGAATTGGAATTGAAATTTGTGTTTTGCGGAGCCCTTTCTCCAGTGAAAGTTTTCGACATAATCGATCCGAAACTATAATACGTTGACAAATCCGACGCTGCCGCATCGAAACGCCTCCCACGCACGAGTAGGTAAACAGGGATAACGAGCCAACCTTCGCGAATTATCTCCGATTATCCGGATCCTGACAAATCAATGACTAAACGGTAAGCCGTGTTTTGTTTTTTCACTCATCCTAGTTCTGATTTTAAATAGTCGGTGATATCAACGATGAACGTTTCTATCTTATCAGCACGCCACATTTTGTTCCAACGTATCGCACGGTATCAACACATGACTGTGTATACATATGTAATATACCTAGTAGACTATTAGGCTCTTTCAAGTATTACTACAACAAACTATTTTCATTTCACGTTATCAGCAGGAAATGCGGTTTATTGGCCAAATAAGGAAACCGACACTGCAGCTGGGTTGGCGTCTTCCTTTCTGGTACCTCTTTTTGCTTAAGCTTGCAGCACAGCATTCGGATGCCATTCGATCGGCACGGGCACCGCACGAATACATGAGCTCTGTTTCTAAATTTTCACGTGTTTGTATACATTTACAAAACGGCAACGTAACCTCAATTCGACCTGTACAACTACAGTGGATTATTTTACGAAACCATGGCCGTGAAATTCGATTTCCATAAAAAACGATCTTTGAAACAGAATTTGCACGGTAGTAAAAGCCAATTAAATGTCAGAACTTCGGGAGACAATATGTAAATGAAATTTGCACACGCGCACAGTAGACACTACCAATCACTGATGAATCAGAAGCCATTCAGAATTCAAGAGCCGAGTTTTGTCTCCGCTCTCCCTCACACACCCGAAGATCAGCATCCTTCTACCACCTAAATATCTATCTGACCTCCAGCGTAAACAAATTCAGAAGCTTAGAATACATACAATTTTTCTTGTCGCAGAATCGGATGAATGTAAAATCTTTTTCACGTTAAAAAAAAAAAATTTGCTTCATAATTCCAAGGTCTGACTGATCCGCGAAACCAGTACCAAATTTTAATCACGGGAAATAGACACTTTTAACTTTTTTCTAAGTGTAAGGTTTGAATTTCAGCACTTTTGGTTTTTTAAAGTAAAGCATCTAATGAACTGTATTCATTTATCATATAAACTTCTACTCGTATTTCTAGTTTTAAAACATTGGGCTTTTATGAATTGAGAAGCCCACTTCCAAAGTGACCTAACGGCAAAATTTTAGTTGTGAGAAAAACAAGCAAAACACTTCATCAGCAAAATAGTAAAGTAGGTAACGGATTTTTTAAAGGTAGATATCAATAAGTTCAACCGTCAAGAAAAATTTGTCGTTTTTTTTTTTTTTTTTTTTTTTGCAAAGTATGCTCCTAGCACTGCAAGACAGCGTGTTGAAAACAAAAACTCGTGAAATCATGATTTTACAGTTAGGTCACTTTGGAGGTGCGCTCCTCAATTTAAAACCAAATGAACTTTTACATTTTACTTGTTTTGCTCTTCAAAATGATACAAAATAGCAGATCACACGAATATTTTGCCAGACAATGAAAATCAAAATGCAATCGCATGTCGCACCTGTATCATCAGTGATGTAAAAGCAACAGATTTTGATATGTTTGTAGACAGCAATACAAGCATATATATGTGACCTTCTATACTAAGAGGGCACTTCAGTCCAAAAAATCGATTTTGAGATTATGTTCGATTTTGGTAGGTCAAAGGGGACTCTTCAACACTGTGAACTCGAAAACGCGAGAAAACAAAATTCAACGAAATTTACGAGGGTATAAAAAACTGTAATTTGCAAAAATCGGACTAAGCACAAAAAACGGAGCTCCAGTCTCCGGATGAAACTTCGGAGATAAAAATCTCCACTCCTTTAACATCACTACCTAGGTGATAGAGCGCGAAAGTGCGCGTCGATAGGTTACCGCGTTCTCGAGATTCACGTTTGAATCTTTAAAAGTGTCTCCTGTAAAATTAATGTTTTGGACCGACGTGCCCTTCTAATTTGGACGGTTACATATTATAATATGTGTACATTATTTTTTTTAAATATAAAAAATTTTGGTGGGGGAGGGGAACTACAGTGCCTTGAGCCTTCTTGGTTACACCACTGTGTACTTTCACAAGCACAAATGTCTTCACAACAGTGAAGAGGCTAAAAAGCTTATTTTCCTCACGGAATTGGTATAGTGCTGTTTCACCCCTTCAGCACCTGTATAATAATTTTCGAAAAGATCAAAATATCGCATAAATATTTAACTAGACTTCTTAATTAAAATCCGATACATACATCGCACTTGCGTGCAGAAAAACGGAAAGCTTCATATATTTCTGACAGAAGATTGGCGGGTTACTCAGCAGAATGCGTTGACTGAGGATAGATTTTACTCATAGAAGTAAGTATATAGGCACAAATTGCCGACCTGTAGAGGAGGGGAAGCTTATGGGGGCTGACAAATATCAAAACAATGCTAAAGATTCTTTGTTTTGTATAATTTTTCAATTTTTGAAGGGGAGGAGAGCTTTTAGTGAATTTAAGAGGCTGAGCACCCAAATTCCCCTATTTGCGCCTATGAGTGCCTGTTAAGAGTCGTTCAAACTTTCGTTTTTGCCACTCTTAGCCAGCTAAATTATTATTCTATCTCACTGTGTATCCATAGTTCTGGAACACAGAGCCCAGAGCCACTAAAGTTAGTCAAATTCTGAAACTTTATGAATTTAAATCAATTTTTTGAAACTTCATATCTCTTTGACAAATTGCATAAAATGATCATTCTTTTGTATTGCGGGGTACATATAGCTTAAAGACCCCACCATTAGTAATTGATGTAAAAAAAAAAGTAATTTTGGAACATACCAACATTTTTAGTGTTCTCCAACTATCCTTATTCGGGACCCATATTTCGAATGCGAACCACTGAGTACACAAACTGTGAAAATGTAAAAACGAAAAAAAGAACCGCACTAGTTACATCCAATCCTATCCCTGCCAACTCAGCAATTGACAACAACTGCATTCACTCACGATTCACGATGAAAGGAAACCAGTCCTGCTCCACTATGTTCGGGTTAACAAGGATGCCCTTTCTATACTACCGGATTTCAGCGTTTTTCGAGGTTCTTTCATGCTTTATCCCGTATGTCGCCACCCAGACATGATTGGCACAATTTTCCGGCTTCATCTCATAGCACACATATGTACAAGAAAAAAGGACACGACGTCGTCGCGCCTATTTCATTTTGACCCTGTTTTTAAAAAAAAATCCATAAACGATTCACTGATCCGTTTTCGGTACTTTACTATACGAAACCAGCGCGATAATCCACAAAAAATGAATTTAATCTGGGGAAATTAGAATGCGAGTTAGATGAAACTTTCACCAAAGACAGATTTTCACAAATCTCTCCAGTGCCCTCCCCCCCCATCGACTGACACATAAGAGTTCAGTAATACTGGTAGAGCATTTTTACCCACTGGGCTAAACATACAGCAGAAGTCAATTTCACTCAAATATCTTAAGAACTATCTACAATGCCAGCAAAAGGAATAGCCAAAATTGGGCCCGTTGAACATTACGTAAGACCGGCATTTTACAATTTTTCCATTCACGCAGGCCACGCTGGAAAAATGTAGAATTTAAATGTTTACCCTTCTCATGGACTACTGAGAACTCAAAAAATACCGACTACACCCTCATCCATTTTCTTACGTCCATATCCTTCATCCGCGTTAATTTATCAGCCCCTCCCCCAACGCAGTACCACATCTTTAGAAATTATGTTTATCTGTATACTGTCCCTCCAGAGCGCGATATTTTCATTAAAAATGCTCCAAGGTACGGACTTATACCGCTAGGTACTTACGAATACATGGCTAGTTTCTCGACCTGAGTCATGATATCAATAAATCAACACTCACCTGAAACAAACAAAAACATTGTACATTAGTGCATTAAAAGTGTACTTGAGACACCCTATATCTAGGTACATGAGTTCTGGATTCCAGAGTGGAACATGGTAAGGGCATTAAAGGCACCTGCCCCTTTCCAGAGCTATATTTATACATTTATTGAAAATTGTCAAAAATAATCCAGCAAGATAATACAATAAATTCAAATAATTCGTGCACGAGTAGCCAATTGGTAATTAGCTCGTTGAGTTCACAAACTAAGAAAATTTTAAATTGAAAAAAAAAGCCGCACATGATATGTTCAATCCTATTCCTGCCAACTCAGCGAATGCAATGCATTCATGATCATGACAGTGTTGCCAAATTCAGTTCTCGAAAATGTACCAGTTCATCATTCAAAAAAAGGACCAAAGAAAATATCCCCAAAACTCGATTTTACCACAGAGGATCGGAAAAATTCCATTGCCAGACCTACTTTGTAAAAGTTAGACCAAATCGACGTAATGGACAATGAAACTGTAGCTAGGAACGCTAGTATTCCCAATGATAACGACTAAATTGGAGGATAGTGTGGGACACTAATTCTTTAACAGAGTTATGGCTTATGGAACTGTCTTTGCTCACCAGGAACGCTATTCTTGAGTTTGACTATGTGAGTAGGTAGTTGGATAGCCAAATTCAAGAATAGCGTTCCAGCACAAGTACAGACAACTCAGTAGGATCAGCAGAATTGAGAAGAACTGCGAGAAATTGATAATTATTCCATCTTTTTTTTTTTTTTTTTTTTCTGTAAAACCTTTCTAGCTTGTATTGTGTGTATTCAGTTAACTGAGAAGGGGAGAAAGTATACAATGACCAGACACAAACTTTGTGCCATGGATTTCCCTCTGAACTGGAAGATGTAGATGTTTGTACGAAGAATGATTAACTGATAAAAAAACTGATAAAGTAGCGTGAAAGCTACTCAAGCTGTAGATGTCCTCAGTTCTCAGAATGCAACATTAACCAGGCAACTAAGAATGTGTGAAGCAGCCAGGAAACAAGTGAAACTTCTTCGTTTAAGAAATATGACGTTAACAGGGGAACTTGAGACCTTATGACAAGAACGTTGACCACTAACCTTACAGAAAAGGAAGTGTTGTTGGCAGCAACCCCTCCTTCGTAAGATACTGAGAATGCTGAGAAGGTAGAATTGATATTACCAGACTACATACATGCTTTTCTAACAACTATATTCAAACTTTCTATATCAACATGTTCGGCATAATATTAGGGGCATACCAGCCCATCATGTATAAAAAAGTGAATATAGTCAGGGTAGATTGAGGATATAATTCGCAGAATTAAAAACATGACTAAGCCCCTTCTTCAAAATATTTTAACTATGCTAATGAATGGGCAGATTAACATATTTATTTTAGTTATTTTTATTTTAACATGTTTATTCTACTCATGTACAGCTACAATACGGCCAATGACACATGTGCACAGCTTATATTACACATAATTATGATATTATGGCTATATAAATGTGAGCGCTAGAACGGCTGAAATTTAATTTTATATGTATTTGGTTTTTTAGAATTTAACTTTATTGTTGAATAGTGACAGGTCTATGTTACGATGGTTGCATGCTTCAAAAATTCTGTAGAAGGAGGAGGATGTTGCTGATTTGGTGATCGGTAGGGCATACAAGAGGTGTACTGATTTGTTTCTTAGGTTGAGCTTAGGGATGGCTAAGGCGAGGGGATAGTTTGGATCAGTGACAATTCCTTTATATAGTTTGGCCTAGAGTCGGATATCATGATCTGAAACAACGGTTGCGAATTTACCTTAATTTGAATTATCAATTTTAGCTCGAAAAGGACCAGGAAATGGACCAAAATATTGAATGGACCAGAAAATAGACTAAACCTTTCCAAATCCCCAAATTTGGTCCATATGGACTAGATCTGGCAATTCACGTTGAAAGTAAACCAGTCTTCCCCACTACGTTTGGGTTAACAAAGACGCCCTTTTTATACTACCGGGTTTTAACGTTTTTCGAGATTCTCTCATGTTTCGTATCACGCCACCCAGGCATGATGGGAACTATTTTACCGCTTCGTCCCATAATACACACATACACATACAAAAAAAAAGCACGGCGCCGTCACGCTTACTTTATTCTGACCCGGTTCTTTGGAGAAGTTCGTAAACGAGTCACTGATCCGCTTTTGGTGCTTGACTCCTTCATATCGATTATTAGCCAGCGGACATGATCGTTATCTAGATTTCTGTTTTCTGATTTTTGGCGAATATTTCGGTGATATATAAATCTAACGGATTCGCGTTTTACGTCTTGCTTGCGAGTGACTGGACAGCAGGAGGTAACTTGGCCCGGCAGACGAATACATAGTGATTCAGAAATGCGTCGCTGCGCGACGGCGCCGTCAAACAAGAGAGGTAACCGCAGTAATTTGATGAACCTAACTTTAACTAACTTAACGACATGGCCACAGCCACTCGCACAGTTAATTACGAACAAATCATTCAATTAGCGCGTCTCCTCCGAGAGTACCGCGCCACTCAATGTAAATAATTTCAGCCATTCTGCGTTCGTATAACTTGATTTCTCGAGTATTTTCCGCCGGGCTGTAAAGATGATGGGAAAAGGAAAACACGAAACGTAGAAAGAAAGAGGAAAATAGAGGGGAGAAAAAACTCAAAAACTCGGCGTCGTTGTCGTTTGCAACTCAGAACGGGTAGGAAAACAAAACCAGAGTATTAAGCCGCCGGATTTCCTCTTTTCGATTTTGCGATATTTAATTTTCATTTCCCTCGTCTATAGGTAAAACTTTTTACGCTTGATCGCATTAACAAGGTTTAAAGTTCCGCAATTTCGACATCAAATTTCATTTATGATACTCTCCAGCTTTTCGCCCAAAACGAATTTTTTACAGTTAGCCCCTTTCATTTACTGAATGTCAGCTGTCGCAATCCAAAGACATAATACATATATAATCGTCGTGGAATGAATTAATAAATATGAACTATTTTTGATAGTCTACAAGTCAGGTTCTCAAGCATGATAACGGTATTCAATTTGACTCTTTCGAGATAACGTTTTAAGCCGACAATTTACAAGTCCAGTTCCTAAGTATTATAATGATATTCAATTTGGCACTCTTGAGATACCCTTCTAAAACTGGTAGTCTGCAAGTCAAGTTCCTGAGTATTATAATGGTATTCAATTTGGCGTTCTTGAGGCAACGTTCTAAACCAATACTCTACAAGTCAAGTTCCTAAGTATGATAATGATGTTCAATTTAACGCTCTCGAGATAACATTCTAACCAACAGTCTGCAAGTCAAGTTTCTAAATATGATAATGATATTCAGTTTGGCACTCTCAAGATAACATTCTATACTGATAGTCTGCAAGTATAGTTCCTAAGTATGATAATGATATTCAATTTGGTGCTCTCAAGATAACATTCTAACCAACAGTCTGCAAGTCAAGTTCCTAAGTATTATAATGATATTCAATTTGGCGCTCTCGAGGCAACGTTCTAAACCAATACTTTACGAGTCAAGTTTGTAAGTATGATTATGATATTCAATTTGGCGCTCTCAGGATACCATCCTAAACCAATAGTCTGCAAGTTAAGTTCCTATAGTCTGTAAGTCCAGTTCATAAGTATGATAATGATGTTCAATTTGGCGCTCTTGAGATAACGTTCCAAACCAATATTCTACAAGTCAAGTTCCTAAGTATGATAATGGTATTCAGTTTGGTGCTCTCGAGATAAAGTTCTAAACCCCTCTTTGTTGGCACTAAAAAGGCGGAAAGGGAATTGGTAGCAAATAACTGGGCTGATATACTGAAAAATAAAAATAAAACAATAATATAAAAAATGGAATATTGTTCGCCAAGTGATATAAATTTTACATAATAGGAAGGGAAATGTGTCTCATCGCAACAGCCGCGGCCCACAACTTCCTCCCAAATTTCATTCATTTTTTATGGTTTTTGCGAAGAAAACTTCTATTGTGTTCACAATTCATTTCGTTTCTCCTTCAACAACTCTAATCCTTCAGATGACGCACCAATCAAGTCCTTAATTACTTAAACCACGTATCTTTCCCCAATCTATTCTCTCCATCCCTCCAATGGCGGATTCAAGAAGGAGGCATGGGGTACATGCCTCCCCCTGGTTGAATATTTTTTACGCTATAATGGGAAAACGGAATAAAAATGATGAATTGTACGCTCTTTATACGCCACGAAGGTATAATAACGTGCGATACTGGAAAGGGTGGTTTCCGGAGCCAGAGGTGCGGTGTCTGGGGAACCACTTTGGCATGCGTGCATCGCTGTACGCTCCAACCTTAACTAGCGCACTCACTATTCACTGATTACCTTTTCATTACCAAATCAGCAGATAACAGAAAACATCAGGAAAAGCTGATGAAACAAAATGAAAATTGAAATCTTTAATTTTCAAATGCGAACATTAGAAAATTGAATCAATAGCTCCATAGTCCATACTCAATACATCAAAACAGAAATCAATTGAAAGCAATTTATCCATTATTTGATGATTCAAATATTGATGGAAAATACAATAAAGGCCCTTCAATAAGCCATCTGAAGTAAACCTAAGACCCCTTCATTTTTCAGTTCGATATAGCTTGATTTAATAGCACTGACGAGAAAACAAAATGAAAATGAAGCCGAACTTTTAATTCTCAAATGTACAGTGAACGTTGCATCCTTTTTAATGGTCAATAATAACCAAAATTTGCAACCACAAAATATGGGGAACAAAGTGATAGTAAAACGAGTCAAAAACTGCGACCAATCAAGAGTACTGACAACAATTCGCAAAATCTCTAAAAATGTACTTTAACTTTGAGTAACGTTGATAGATGATCCGTTTTCTCGGGCATACGAACGTAAACAACCCGAACAAAAAAAAAAGTAATAAGTGAACGCAATAGGGTACAAGAGGTCCGGACGTTCCAGGTGTTAACAAGCAATGTTCCGGAAACTGAACCTGGTAGTTGAGCACTACTAAGTTTTTTCTCCTCCACCACAACTTCGCCTGAGTAAGGTACGAGTATTAGCAAATCAGTGCAATGCATCATATTTTGCTTACAAACGGGGAATGTGGAGAGGGGAGGAGAAAGGATACATTTACGAAAACAATATTATTTTTTCCTCTGAACGAATGAATTCTCAGAAGTTCCATTATTAGTAGGAAAATTACCAATGAATAACTTAGAAGCAACTAATTTATCAAAAGTAACCGATTAATAAAGATAATGGATTAATCAAAAATAACCAACCAACTTAAAATAATTAAGTAAAATCGGAAACCAATCGATTTTTTAAATAAATTTACTGTCTTTCATAATTTTTATTTAATCGATCATGTTTGACTAAATGTTGAAAAATGATCGACTAACCGAAAATATTTGATTAACGTAAGATAATTAATTTAGCAAAAGTAATTCATAAATAGAACGAAGCTGATTAGTAGAAAATAATTATTGATTTATTTTTTAAAAAACACGCAATGATAAGAACCTATGAAGCCTCATTAAAAAGTATATTTTCACCTCTCCAAAAACTGTGAAGTCTGACGGGAGAGGGGAGGGAAAAGGGAATTTGAAAAACGTGTCTCCTATATACAGAGACACGTAGTGTAACATTTTATACGCTTTCGTACCCTAATAAATAAAAAAATACATGGAAATTTCTATGAACAGCACAGCTGCAGACTGTAGTCGCACAGGGCGCAGCAAGTGTTGATTACTGAATTTGTGTCCAGAGGCAGTGGCGTAGCCAAGTGGGGTGAAGGGGGCGAATGCCCCCTAAGGCACCTGGAATTGAATGTAGAATATGCAAAAATAAGCAATTTTTCGCCTTTAAAACACGTTTTTTCAAAAAATTTTCGCTCGAGCAGTAATTTTACCTTCATTTTCATAAAATAGTCCTCTAATATCAGCGATTTTTAAAAAAACCCTCAATTTTCGACTTTTCTCCCTTGAAAATCTTACTTTGCCTCCCCCTTGGGAAAATCCTGGCTACGCCACTGTCCGGGGGAGCATGTCGGAGAGAGCGTTACGGTTTTTGCTCAAGTATACCAATAGTAAAAGCACATAAAATGCTAAAATCGACTTTAGCAACGAACTTTAGCAGCGATATACGTGGCAGTGCAGAGAAAAAGGTCCCAGTTTGTTGATATAGAAAACCGCTATATGGTAGATAAAAGTTCTGACAAAATGAGACCTCGCGGAGCACTCTAGCTCCAAAATTCGCCGAGATATGGCTGTTAAAAAGTGAAATTCCAAAAAGCATAATTCTGGGAAAAATACAATTCAAAAAAAAAAGTTTTAAAACTACGAAAAATTACATATTCAAAGTGGCATAGCTGAGAGACAAATAAAGCTAGAGAGCTCCATTTGTCAGAGATTTTATAAAGAATTTGGGACCTTATCAGAAAACCAATACGAATGAAAAAGTTTAATTTTCAGCGAGGGAGGGGGGCAAAACAGAGAGGGTATTTTGAGCCTAACTCACCTGCTGAAACGAAAAAACTAATGCTCATTTATCATGACGCGGATTCTTAAGCCCACATGGCACAGAAATGAACAAATCGTTTTTTTCACGAAGGCTTAAAACCCGAACTAACCGGAGGCTCCGAGCTTTGTAAAATTGGATGCAGTACAGTCTGGGGAAACACCACAATAATGAATTTGTCGACCGACTCGTGGCTTGTCGGGCTTCATCATTATGAGAGACCTTTTTCGGCGATCCGCATAGGAAAACGAATGCAACGTCGCGACGTCGCTCAGAAACAAAAGCGTAAGTTCCAAAATCCTTTCAGGTCACACTCCGTTTTTGACCTCTGCCAACGCACGTAAAAGGCGGCCCAAACTTTAGTCGTATTCCAGTGAGAAATGACAGACGGGCACAGCGACGATAACTAGGTATATGTATAACAAATTGCGACTTTTGAAAATAGTTTCGGACGACAGCAACAAATGTGACAACTAATGAGTTTGGAAAAGTTGACTACCCCTCTTTTTTTTCTCTTTCGGTAACGTTCTCGCGGGATAATGAAAACCGACTCCTCGTGCAGAGCTGAGTGTTATATGAAAGAAGTTCTTTTTTTCTCTTTTATTATTATTACACAGATGTTTATTGCCTATAGGATGTGGTCACCTACCTATATATTTCAGTTTCCGTAACAAATTTTATCAATTTATCTAAGTTATCTATGGACTTGAATCAACAGCAGAAGGTCGTACACCATGAAATACGTACTTTGCTCGAGGATAAAACCCAAACTGCGAAGAATGTACTTACTGATTAACTCACCCTTTAACACCGGATGGCTTTTGCCCTATCCTACAATACGGTGACGTAAATTACTCGTACTATTTATAATCATTTATTTATTTTTGACATTGTTTTTGTTGCCAAATGTGACCTTCGGCACAGGACTAAGGTGTGCAGAATTCCACGAAGACATTTCGACTTCTGCAAGTTTACCCTGGGGCTTGAAATAACGGGGTTGGTTCATAAAAATGAGAAAAATGAAGTTTCTAGGTCACGTATCAGTTGTACTCTCCACGCTGATATCAAATCTGAATTCAAAATTCACTGGATAAAAAAAAAATTAGATATCTCTGACGTTAACATTTGTAACTGAATATTTCACATAGCAATCCGTAAATCAACATGATGGACGATCAACGTGGTCCCAATTTAGACAAACTTCAACTTTTACTGTGAAATCCCTTAGAATTCGGCCACAACACGAAAAAAGTACGCCAAGTTTCAAGTGAGGGACGAGCAGTATCACAAATTCAGTGATCTAAGATCGTGATCTGCAGATTATTTATGAATTTGGAAAATATTAAGAATTCAGTTCACAAAATAATAATTAAAAAATAATCTTAAATGATAAAAAATATTATAATCTTAGAGGACGTAAGGGGCGAGAGGGAGAAGCAGATCAGATTTCTAATACGTAGAGAGCTTCCCATAGATTACTGATCATCGTAACAGCTTTCATTTTTGGGAGAAACTGGACTTTAGCTATTGGTAACGAACTGAGAGTACATACAAATGTGTAAAAACTTATTTCCATACTTTCTGGGCATTCTGAATCCATTTCTGAGGCCTTTGTACGTCCTGTATTTTATTTCTCCGAAAGTGACAGATGGTGCAGCGAGCCAATTACCTATACATTTTTTTAAATAAAATTCTGTGCAGAGATTTCTGCATTACCGTGCAACGAATAATTTCTTTTTTGGCCGAACAACTTTTGAAGCCAAATGTGATTAAAATTTTCGCTGAAATTGTAGATTTTTAATGGAGAATCTTGAGTGAAACACCCACTCCAAGGGTGCAATCCCTAAATATTTTTCAAATTAAAACCAAATATTTCGGCTGGTACCTTTTTACAATATAACAAACTTAGCACTTAGCGCAGGGGAGGACTTCCTAATGTGAACACAATATTAAAAAATAAGAAAAGTAAATCCTATCTCAACCCACACCACAGTGAATTTTTGTGGGTAGCGATTATTGTTGAAATCAACTCAAAAATGAATTTAGTTACTCAGGAAATTCTGTTCTTGATGTACATAAAGATATTTTAAATCTCCCTTGTGGACCATCATGGGGGAGAGGTGATTACTCCTAAAACAACTTCAAAAATCCTTTCAGCAACTTCGCACGCCCCATTTTCGATATACTTGAAAGAAACATCAATAATTTTTCAATTCTAATCTCCAGCAGAGAGGACGAAAATTACTTCAAAAATGATTCAGCGTATCTACTCGAAAATAAAATAGATTTTATGTATTTTCATTATGCTGGTGCGGGTTGTAATGCATAAAGTTCAATTTCCTTCAGAAATGAAACCGAATGTACTGACTTCCAAAACTGTTTTCCTCAAAATTCTAATAAAATCGTTACGCTAATGAGAGCAAATTTTTCAACTTGAAACCGTTTTATCGGCAAAAATTAATTTTTTGGATATTTAAAGCCAGAAATGTAGACTGTCTTACATAAAATGTTAACCTTGCCTTTATTGAGCAAGACTTAAATATTCTCTGATTTCACAAAAATGTTCGCCAGATGGGGGTTTGGCGTGGGGAGGTGTTACATCAATCGGAAAGATTAAAGGTAAGGAATTCTGGAAGTAGAAAACATTTTTTCGAACCGGTGGTACATTGCATCTTTCAGAATCTTCACTTTGAATCCACCTCCTCTTCCCAAGATGCCCTAATTTCCAATTTGGGAATAAATCATTATCAAAAATTAGTTCAGTGACCCTTGCAATCTCTAAAACAATGTCCATCGTGCATTTCTTAGAACCTCTAATCCCCTCCCTCCCCATGAACTTCATGCAACGATCTGCAAATTAGGGGCAAAATATCAATATTGAATTCGGCAACCTTCTGAACCCACATACCAATACTCATATTGTTTTTTTTTAGAATCATTACTTTGAAGCCGTTTTCCCCTTCCCGGATGCAACAGTGTACAATTCGGAACAAATAATTACAAAAAATGAGTACAGCATCTCTTTAAACTCATGAAACGATATCCATATTGCATTTTAGGCAATTTTTGGAGTCTTGCTTCCTCCCCAGTGCCATAATTTTGAATTTACATCTAAATCAACATCAAAATCAAATTTTGTCACCTTGAAACCCCTCCAGTCAGTATCTCGATTCGATGATTCATGCTTATGGAAGTTTTAAAAAGTGTAGGAGAAAAAATCATTTCGGTTATTGAAAAAAGTCCAAAAGTCACACAATTCAAATTGTGGTATCGAAGGATAGCGAAAGAGGGCGAAAAAATTTCAGGGATGGGTGAATGGAGACGTTTAAAAACGAGCCCGATCATGATATGCTCCCCTTCTCTTTACTCAAATTGATAATACCGAATAAATTCCAAAAACTCTACAATTTCTAAAAATTTCACATTTTATCTCGTTACGCCTGCGATTATCTACAGGAAACTGAAGGATCATTTTGAACTCAGTATCTCGGGCATTTCAACGGCAGTTATGAATAAATAATTGTAGGACATCTGTTTTATATAATTTAACGAGGGATAATTTTTGTTCCAAAAGTCAAAAAGTTTTCATTTTTAGTCCATTTCTTGAAACTTTTGCATTTTGGGGATGTCCAGTCCCTTAGAGGAGGTAGACTCACCGCTACACCTTCCAAAGAAACTCGTGAAGAAAATCTTAACTGGAAACTTTTGTGCAACTCTAATTTCCTTAGACTATATGTTTAGAAAATCTCATATTAAACTTCAGCCCAATTGAGTGACTTCTTAAAATTTTTTGATTTCAAAAAGACTATCGTTACGTTTTTAGTCCTTCTCGTACGTGAATTTTTTCCAAAAATTTTCCTGTCAAGTTTTTTATTATGTAAAAAAAAAATTTTTTTTTTTTTTTTTAAACAGAAAGTTCTATATCCAACTTCATCTCCTTGCGTACCGGCTTAAAATTTTTTCAAACCATTTCACTTACCTTATTTTTACACGATAATACACCACTTTTTCACATGGGAGCGAAAATGGGTATGAGAGAAAATAAACGCCACCTAGTATCGAAGAAGTGAGGGGCTCGATGCCCTCTATCGGGCTGCACTTGCAAATAACGAATTAATTCCTTTTTTACCCCGCTAGATGGCATAAACCCCTTGAGCCACGTATATAACACAACGTTATTTATAATTTTCAAATCGCTCTCCTGAAGAAAGAAAAAAAAAAAAAAAGAAGTTTTTGTCCACTTAGGTCAAGTGTGCATGAGACACTCGGTATATTCATATTAATTCAATTTTTTCTTCTTTTTCTGGAAATCCACCTGGGGAGGGGCTGAAATTTAGTAGGTGGGATAATTGACCCCTCAGGACCTCATTTCTGTCAACTGCGACGATTCCCCGAAGTTACACATTTCCAACACAACAGACCATTCTAAGTATTAAGGGAAGAGGGGCACCTATGTTACGAGGGTGGGGGGGGGGCAATTTGATCCCAAGGATTACAAATCCCTGAAATGCGACGATTCCCCAAGTAGACGATCTAAGTCAGTGAGATGATCTGTCATTTTCATCTAACAAGTTTTCCAGTCTGCCCGAATTATAAAGTGTTTTGGACACGATCATCTTCAGAACAAGATCCTCAGTTCGGATGTTCGCAACAAAAAATTCTGTAGCCGCCAACGTTATAAAATGCTTCTGACGGCTTGTTCGTTGGTCGCTACATTCTGACGTCGTCATTTCGAAATCGTTTTCCCCCGCAAGTGGGCAAAGAAGGTTTCATCAACGAATACACTATGTTTACGTTTTTCCCCCTTCGCGGCACACACACACACACACACACACACACACACGTTACGGCCATATGACGGCTCCGCGGATGTTTGTCGAGAACGAGATTTATGGAAATTAGAGTGACAGGGACGGAGATAGGCACTCGACAGAAAGTATATAATATATATAGAAATAGAAAAACACGAACGTAAAATCTAGAAACGAGAACGATTCGTTCGCACCGATACCAACCATCAACACAAGCCGAGCGAGTCGAACGAACGACAAATACCGATCGGCGAACGAATTCGGGCCGCAGACCCCCTAGGGGCCGGTTGCGTACTGCGAAGACCGGCTCGTAAATATCTTCCATAAAACCGAAACTCCGGGAGCAGGAAGGACAAAATACGAAAAAAAATATCGACGGGCGCTCGATATAATATACTTCGGCATTTGATGATACGCTAAAAATACCGATTCCATTTCGACAGCCTCTCCACCACGTTTCGGATTCATTCAACCTCCGTCGTATTTTCTATCTATATTTATGTACATCTATAAACCGTATCCATAATCATTTCGTAAAGCAAACAAAAAATTCAATCTCGAAAAAAGCAAAAAGATGCCGCTTGCTTCTGAACGGACGACCGACGATTTCCCAAAATTTCTATACGACTCTTGATGAATGAATGAATGAATGGGAAAAAAATGAATCTATTTTTACCGCTACCGTCTTCTCCTTGAATGACCCTCCTCCACTCCTCGACCGGCTTCCGTCCTCACCAATCGCCGCACCGTCCAAATCTGGCGACTTTATTTTTCTCTCTTCTTTTATTCATATTTTTCGTTTCAATATTTTTATTGATGTATCCACCATCTACATACGCATTCGCATAATATACTGTCTGGCCGAGCAAATACGTAAATATGCCTACACAGCACTTACACAGTGTGTACATTACGCTGCGCCATCTTTATAAACAAAATCAGAATCAGAAAAAATTAGTGTGGATGCTGACTTCCTCTTCCTCTCTTTCCTCCTTCACTCACTTACTCTCGTTCTCTCTGTCCGCCTGCCAGTCGGCCGGAATTGCGTGGTATTTTTGTCCTCGCTTCATCTCGCGAGTCTCAATCGTTCATCTCGCATACAATCGCGGCCTTCCGCTCTTCGCAGTCAAATCGTTAATGACCAACCGAACGCAGCTTCTTGGAAACAAAAGGATTCTTTTGGCATAAAATATTCAGTTGTCGCTACCTCGGTTTGGTCATTAGGATTGCAGTTCGACGAAAAATTAAATTTGGAACGAGCGCATTGACCATCTGAAATTTTGAGCCTCCGTACTCCGTACTCCACATATACAAGGCCCTTATTCGCTCCAAATGTGACTACGGTTATCCAATTTTTTCCTCAGCCAACTTTTTTCTTTCATGGAGAGGCACTGTAACACGCGTCCATCCCGATAATCGACCATCAGTTGTATAGTCTCATCGCTGGTGTGGTGATCCAATGGTATAGTCCGTTTCAGATAAGAGTATCAAAAACCCATAGACATGGCGGCATCACAGGGGAAAAGGGAAGTAAGAAATTCACACTGAATGCGTTAAAGACGCAGCGCACGTTCTCAGGAAGTGATACGTGATTGGTTGCGAAATTGAACTCGTGAACGTATTAGTCTGTGGTCTGTCTCAGAGTTTTTGATACTCTTATCTGTAACTGTAACGGACTATACCGCTGCATTCACTCCTTGAATAGCCGAGCGCACTTCAGAAGATGGCTTTGATCACGAGTGTGTCCGCAGTCGCCGTATCTATTTTCAGCAAAGCTCAATTTAACCAGGTTACTACAGTCCTTACGCAGCCAGTCTGCAGTCTGTTGAGAGTACGGCATTAAGTGTATGGTAAGCCTCCCTCAGCTATCACGACTTCGTATGGTTCCTGTCTTGCCACTGCATTTCATCTATCCATTCCAGCTGTAGAAGGTGGGGCCTGCAGTGGATTGGAGGATGCCAGAAAGCTCTTCTGTGACTTCAGACGAAGCCTTTCCACGGACTGCCGTAACATCGGGTGTTTCGGGTCATATTCTTCGTATTCTAAGCGTGTTCGGTAGCAGTCGGCAAGAATGAATCTGCGGATGTTAAGCGGAGCAATCCCACAAACTGAAGTAGAACCTCTCTGTCCTAATCAGTCCCAGATATCTGGATATTATGCGGTACGTCTCACTGAGGGCTGTGTCGACATGCTTTGTACAAGTCGATCTTCCTCACAAAGCACAACCATATTCAGCTGCTGCAGAGCCAAGGGCCAGGACTTTCGTTTTCAGCACTTCAGGTCTTGCGTCCCATGGTGCAGGAATAGGCGGAGTAAGAGCGATTTTCCTTCCACTAAATATCACATCCACAGCTCAACGAATGGACCAAGGTGTGCTAGAATTCTTGAAAAAGATTTTTTGAGCTTTATTCTTTCTAATGATCAAGAAAATAGACATGCTCGACGTATGTATACGTAATTCGATTTGTTTCTGAAGTGAACCATTAACTGTGATACGATCATGGCGAAAGCTTTTGGACCACAAAGCTACGAATCAGTGTATGGGAGAAATCCTAGATTTGAATGAACATAAAAATTTAAAGAACAGTGAAGGGCAAGAAAAAGTGGTTCATCGGGATACAGATACAGAGCTGCTGGAACTGTTAGATAGAGACTTTACTACAGTTTTGATAGGAACAAATTGCTATCAAAGATTTCATCGTCCGATGTTGCAGGATGCTTGATGGCCAGAAGAAACCCTCCCACCCCACCCTTCGTTCTTCACGTGATGAGGTTGAATCCCCTCCCCCCATACGCACATTCGGTTTTCTGGGCTTTTCTCGAAAATAACGCATTATTTTAGAAAATGTCAGTTCACAAAAAATATTTCTCATGAAATTCTTGATAAAAATGGTTGATATTTTTTCCCTGTGTGTCATATTTACCAAGATACAAGACTCGGCGATACCAACATTTATAAGAATTTACGATAGTTTGTCAGGACTTCTTTCTCCCTCCTGAGAGCTAGAGTGAACGTGAGGGAGAGGAGACGACGGACTTTGATGAACAAAAAACACAGGCACAGAGGTACCGGAAGGAAATCATGAATGGAGAAGCAGTTCAATAATCTGATGATTGACCTTTTTTCCCTCATTTCTGTTGGAAATCCAATTATGGCGGGGAGGGAGGGGGGAAACAGAAGCCAGTTATAAAATAAAGATTTTAGAGCCGTCGAAGATAAACTACTTATTCTGCAACGATACACTCTAATTTGTAAGTAAGGAACCAAACACAAATCTGATAGTTGACCTTGACCTTCTTTTTGCTCATTTCTGTTGAAACCCAATCTTAATTATTTGGGGGCGGGGGGGGGGGTGACAGAAACCGAAAATCGAATTATAAAATTAAAATTTCAGAATCGTCGAAGATAAACTTATTCTGCAACGACACACTGTAATTTATAACTCAAGCAAACGAGTAAGGAACCAAGCAAAAATCTGATGAATGACCTTTTTTTTTTGTATATTTCTGTTGAAAACCCAATCTTAATTATTTGGGGGGGGGGTGACAGAAACCGAATTATAAAATTAAAATTTCAGAACCGTCGAAGTTAAACTTATTTTGCAACGATACACTGTAATTTGTAACTCAAGCAAATGAGTAAGGAACCAAACAAAAATCTGATGATTAAACTTTTTTTTTGCACATTTCTGTTGAAAACCCAATCATAATTATTGGGGGGAGGGGGTGACAGAAACCGAATTATAAAATCAAAATTTCAGAACCATCGAAGATAAACTTATTCTGCAACGATACACTGTAATTTGTAACTCACGCAAATGAGTAAGGAACCAAGCAAAAATCTGATGATTGACCATTTTTTTGCACATTCCTGTTGAAAACCCAATCCTAATTATTGGGAGGGGGGTGACAGAAACCGAATTATAAAATCAAAATTTCAGAACCGTCGAAGATAAACTTATTCTGCAACGATACACTGTAATTTTTAACGTAAGCAGGTGAGTAGGGAACCAAGCAAAATTTTGAAATGCTAAATCCTGTACCTTGGGGGGTCGAAAGATCCGTTCTACGAGTATCCCAAACAGGAGCTGGGGGTCCACCAACTTTACTCATTCTGAAGAAAATGTGTCGAACAGTCGGTCAACATGTTCATTTGCTTCGCTGAATCCAAACCGAACATCTAATCGGATAGAGATGTTTGATCCATCCTATATTTAGGTCCAAAATGAAGATGTTAAGGCTTCAAACTGACACAAGTGAATTGGATCGAAGTAAAGGTTTTTGGACCGTTGATTTCGAAGATTGCAGTAGATTTTCGATTAGATTTGCATTTTAGCCTTTAACATTGAAATTCAACTTTTTGAGAGTGGCAAAACCGACTTGGAATGAAAAATCACTTTTGGGTTATTCAGTTCGAACATCCCATCCATCTGACTTGGCGTTCAGGGGCCCGAAACCTAAGCTTCGCAACGGCAAATCACAACGAGCGGAGGAAGGGGTACTGCCCCCTGCCCATCGGCTTTGGCAATACATACTAAAAGTTACACAACTATTACAACGTCTAGCCCGTATTTCACCACCTTCTGGTCTGCTCTCAACATTATACTTATTCTCAAGCTAGCGCTGGCCCTCAGGAGAGGGAGGGAGGGGGGAGGGAAAAGTCCAGACGAACAATCGTAAATTCTCATCAATGTTGACATCGCAGAGTCTTACATTTTTGTAAAAATGATACTAATGAAAAAACTTGTAAGAATCATTTTTACAGAGAATTTCATGAGGAATATTTTTTGTGAGATGATATTTTCAAAAATAATGCGCTATTTTCGAGAAAAATCCAAAAAATCGAATTTTGGGGATTTGAACCTCCTATCATGCAGAGAACGAAGGGTGGGGTGGCAGGGATTTTCTGATAACTAAAAGATCACATCTTACAACTTCCAAAGATAAAATCTTCAATAACAATTTTTTCCCTTCGCCCTTATTTTTCATTTAAAATTCTTGGACTTCCATTTAGAGAATAAGACACTCCTTTCAACTCTTGACATAATTCAGTGCACCACGATCAGATCAGCACTGGAGGCACTAAAAAATTCTCCAATGAACAGTCTGCACTATGAATCATCAATCTGGCCATTGAGTTTTATCGGCAGAACTTGCTTTTCAAACTCCACTCACACCTGAAAACAGTTGAGAATCTTCCAGCGCCAGCATCAACGAACATTTACACTTCCGCATCCTATAGGACTAAGGAAAACTCTTTTCACCAAGCCAACGATTCTCTCCGTTCATTGAATTTGGACCGCATTACGCTCACGAAGGACGATTGCCTGCCAGCTTTTCCACCTTGGGCAATCAGACCCTTCTCGGCAGACCTAATATTAATGGGACTACCAATGAATTCATTACTACTCGATATCAAGAACGCTTTCAACAAATTGAAAAACCCCTACCCATATTATTTGTTGCTCAACATCGACAGATCTAAAGTACAAACCCCAAACACCGTAGTAAGTTGCGCAGTCAACGCTGACCAGTTTGTTCTACACCAGATGTCGCTTCCACCATCGTATTCCATCTTCTCAGCCGAATGGCATGGAATATATAACCACCCGAAATGTCTGCAAAGCCATTATTAGTTCAGAAGCCACATCAGCAACAAATCTACAAAATCGCTACCCTGATCGCCTAGAAAATGATCCAAAATCTTTCATCGAAGCCTAATACACCAGTCTGTCTGGCACACATCCTATCACATATCCGCGGTGGTGATCTTGCGGACGAAACAGCCAAGTACGTCGCATTAGTTCCAGCAGCGCTTCCCACACCATGTGTCGATTTCCTCGTCCAACTGAAGGCACTACTTAGTGATGAATGGGAGAAGCAGGGGCGCGACACATCATTCACCGTCGAACTACTCACAATGAAAGTTTCAACGCGCCCAAGTGAAACTCGACTCCAGAAAGAAAGATACAACAATATGCAGACTGTGCACAGGCCATACACGCTTCACTCATAGCTACTTATTCCATAAACTTCCTCCCCAATATGTAACCCCTGCCAAACCATCATAACCGTCTCTTATATTCTGATTTCTTGTCCTCTTTTCTCTCACATCGCCAATCACTATATCCCCCTTCCACCTTCCCTCGGATCCTTTAAGATGACTCGTTCTCCCTCACTCAGGTCTTCGACTTCTTTGACGCCATTCATTTTCTCCCTTCCATCTAGTCTCTCAATTCCTCCATATCCCAGGCCTATGCAAATCCGTAATGAAAAAAAATTCAGTTGTAGGTTAGTACACCTCGGAATAATGCTGGAGAAAACTCCAAAGAAAATGAATTGCGGCATTCGAGAGTTGGATAATAGTACTAAGAACGTACTAAAAATGCACCCGAATGCGAACTCCCCAGGCCCCCAGTGGGATTGAACGTCTCCCCAAAATCAGTGTTTTCCAAGATTCTCGGCAAATACCAACAACAGGAAAACATTTTTCCAACAATAACTTTACCTCATTGAATTCTACACGAAGAAGGTCACTTATTTCTGGCATTTGCCCTCAAAATGTCATGAATAAAGAGTCCACTATAACCCACAGCTTTGTCATACATTAACGTACGTCTTAAAATAAAGAACTTAAAATTTTCATTTTTCTAACAGAAGGGATGCAGAACATTTCCGGTCCTATCTCTCTACATTCCCGTTCACAAAGCCCTGAAATGGTTTTCTCCCCCCTCACCCTATCAATAGACACCGCACGCTGGGGACTTCGTGATTTTTTTTTTTAATATTAGGAATGAAATTCTTACTACCACTTATAAAACTTCCATTAGCACGTCTCATCAAATCGACATACCAGCGATAGATACCGTCGGTGGGGGAAGAGTGAAGGGGGTAAGGTCACACAAATCGATCTTGACATTTGTTTTACTGTAATCTCAACACTGTGATATCTATGAGAAGGAGGACGCTCAAAATTTCAAAAAAAAAAAAAAAAAAAAAAAGCGATACGGATGTCATTTTATAGGTTTCAGGAGTCACTGAATTTATTTCTGATAACGATATGACTCCCATTTCAGAATTTTGGCACCCATGAGGGCGAGGGGAGCTCAAAATGTTGAAAAATACAATATGGATGTCATTTTAAAGGTTTCAAGCATGCCTGAACCCAGTTCTGATCACGATTTTATCGTTATTTTAAAATATTGGCATCTGGGGCCGGTGGACTGAAACACCATTTATTAAAACATTCAAGAAATAGGGGACAGATCACTGACGACTTCCAAATTTTCCTTGTCGAGCTCGCGTTTCTCCATGTTGAGGTACGACTGGTCACGGCAGGGGCTGCACACCGTCGAACATTTTAAACTTGGTCCGCGGCAGGTGCATGTATTCCCCGCAACCCTGCAAATCTTTACAAGACCTTGACAGCATTTAGAAAACAAATTTGTAATTCTTCGGAAATCTTAATAGGGCTTACCTGCGCTACTGGATTCATTTTTGATATTGAATACCACCTCTACCCCAGCGATGCCCCCGGGGGCGTAGTCTGGAAAATAACACAGGCCTTACGGGGGCAGACGTGGAATTTTAGTCACCGTTCCGGTGTCAACAATTTTTCTGACTAGATAGTAATGCAAATTGATATCGCACATGTTTTTGGATCCCTGTACCCACCCATTTCCGGAATCTCCTCCAAACTGCTCCCCTCCAACGTCTCTATTTTACAATTTTCAATAATCGGATTTTTATGGTTCATCAAATTCTTTTAGAGGACTTTTCAAACCTGTATAAGCCTGAAGAAGAACTACGAGACGTTGACAACAAGGTTTCCCAGGCATGTTTTAAGCGCCAGTAAAACTCTTTCAGGCACATTAAAGACCCGTTAAAGACGCTTCAAGATTTCTTTCCAGACTCATTCAGATGTTTTTCAGACCTGTTAACCACACTTCGGACTCTCTGGACATATCTAGAAAAGACTTCAAGTAACCTAGACAGGTCTGAAAAAGTCTTGAAATGGACACAAGCTAGATGTCTCAAAACATCTCATTCAAACCTGAAATAGTCTAAGCAAAGCCGGAATGATTACAGATAGTTTTACGCTAAACGAAGGTAAGAGAGTCCTCACGTATCTTAAATAGTTTAAAAGAGTCCAGGACACATATATCGATGCGTCTTAAAGAATTTTAAATAAGGCTAAACGAGTTTTGAGCAAGCCTGATACAGTGTCGCAAGACTTAGAGAATTTGAATGGAATCTTGAAGAGTCTCCAAGAATCACAATCAAACCTGGTGTAGTCTAAAACGAATCCGGAAGAGGCCTAAAGAAATCTTGAAGAATTTTAATTAAATCTGAAGGAATTTTAAAGATTTATTCATCTAGCTTGGAAGAGTTGACAAGTTTGCGAGAATTTTAAGGATTTATTGTTAATTCAAGCTTGGAACAGTTAACAAATCCGGAAAATCATTAAAGATAGCCTTGAATATGTCCGACAGAGCCCTGAAACATTCTAAAGAGCCTAGAGAATTTTGGAACACGTGTGGATGGGCCCTGAAGAATGTTAAATGACTTTGAAAGAACCTTAAACAGGTCCGAAACAGTTTAAGAAACAATGAGTTTCAGCCATAACCTTAAATGAGTCTGGAAGAGCCTTCAGGATGTCTTGAAAAGTCTGAAGTAAGTCCAGAGAAATAATCTCGTTTTTATCTTGTGTGACGATGACAGCCCTCAATACCCCCCCCCCCAAACCGCAAGTATCTTACATTACTAGCATGGTTTACAAACATACTTTATGACACACTGTTAGAACCACCACTGAAGAGTATTCCAGTCATATTTAGTTACATCTACAGTACCAATTAGTCGACGATCAAGTTATCAAGAAACAAATATGAGAATTCCTTAAATCGAATAAGAACACTAGTTCATAAAGAACTCGAATACTCGAGTAAATTAAAGTGGTCCTAATTATGAACACTCCACAAATACTCCTGAATGCAGTATTACATGCGTGTTCGTTATCACGCCAACATTTTCCAAACTATGAATTCAATAATTTCAAAGATCTCCGACAGTACAATCAAGACCGAAGAAACCAGATGCAGTCATCAACACAATTCGAATTAGTCTAACCAGAAGCAGCTCGAATACCTTCATGTATACAAGAGAAAAACCTGCAATTTCAACCGATCACAACTTTCCGATCGTGAATTTGAACGTTATACTTCGAAACTGAGTATAGTCACTGGTTTGGTCTCATCTGTAACGCATGATCTCACCGTCGAATATCACTACGATGAAGGTTTCAGAGAATGCCTCCCACGCAGATCAAATCAACTTCCATACCGATGCGAATACTGAACCTCGAACGTTCACTATTTCAACAATTAATCACGTTTTCAATCAACTGCAATCGAGCAATCTAGACTAATCACAAATTATTGGTTTCGCGGGTATCTTCGCTTCCTTCTCCACATTTTTTCATACTTCATCTCGTAACAGAACTAGAAATAATTAAATAACTTCATTTACCTGTCTTTGAAGTTTTTCTTCCAGAACTCGGCGGCATCGCTCTTCGTAATTCGATACTGATCACCGGTGAACACACCATT
This sequence comes from Acanthococcus lagerstroemiae, assembly GCA_031841125.1. Lineage (NCBI taxonomy): Eukaryota > Metazoa > Arthropoda > Insecta > Hemiptera > Eriococcidae > Acanthococcus > Acanthococcus lagerstroemiae. The sequence goes on along the minus strand of CM063108.1, from coordinate 30,870,252 downwards.
AGGAAACAGTGCTTTTAACTCACTTAACATATGACTGAAAACTAAACTTAATTTAGTTAAATTTCTACGATAATGAGAATTCTCGTCGTACATCTTCTCTTTGCCTTCTTTAAAAAGTTTGATAGCCTGCTTGCACTTTCGCATTAAATTCAGAATAAAAAGGTTAAAATGTTCGTTCTCGTGGAGTAACTGAATGTTCTGCTCGTACTTCGAATATATGAATCTTAAACGTTGATACGTGTCCGGAAGGATATCCAGAATGAATGGAGGCGAATTTTTCAGATTCATTTTCGAATGCTGGCACAATTTGACCACTTTGTCCATCAGCTTCCACGTCTTGTCCAACGTCCTCTTATCAGTCGTCAATTTCGGAGCGGTTATGGCTTCCGCGAAGGCTCCGTGTAATTTCGACAAAATCGAGGTAATATTCTTGTGTTGAACCATTCTGCTTCGATTCGAGTTCGCGGCCATAGTGAATACTCACGAACAGATTATAAACAGACCATGGTTTCACTATTTAAATTAAAAAGAAAATCAAATTACCACACCGAACTGAATGAATTCGAAAACGAGATGCCTCGGCACAATTGGTACACATTAACACCACACATTTTTCGAGTATACGCGACGAATATTTTGAAAAAACTACTATCAACGCATTGATATCACAACACTCGCGACTCGTGCTTTCAAAAAACTACACAAGTTGAACTTTCGAAGCCCAACACCAAGACACGAATACCTAAAACTGAATGGACCAATGGACGAAAACAGCGATCTGCGAAACGCTGTGAATAATCGCGAACTAGAATGAAGAATGAGTACAAGAATTCCAAGGAGTTAATAATCTCATGGACTGAGCTGTGACCGCGTGATCGAGCTGCTGTACTGCGGAGCTGCGATAGCTGCTTCCAAGTGGCGCCAGGCAAGTTGCTGCAGGCTGCAGAGGCCGACTAATCAGTGTTGAACAAAATACAATGACGAAACTTTGTTTTGTCCAAATCAGGTTTGAAAATTGGAACATTGGAAATGGAAGTCGTGTACGAGTGTACCACAGAGCACAGACACGTATGTACGTATAATTTCTCATACGCATATTATTATGGTTATTATTAGCTATCAGGAATTACAAGAATGTGCTCTGAAAACTGAAAAGTGATCTAAATATATGCGATTTAATATTATGCTTTTATTTTCGTCAAATAATATGCTGAAATATGTCAAATTATTCTCTATCAAAATATCATTTTGAGAGGGAAATCGAGAGATGAGGAGATGACAGATAAATCAGGACTCTGGAGATCGCTGATTGGAAATCAGTCGTAAACTCGTAATGGAATTGGAGATTAAAGCTGGAGATAAAAGTCCTAAAGTGATCGCGCAAGAAGTCTTTTTTCGCAGACGAACACTGAATACATTATTTGACTTGGTTCTAAATAGGCGCAGAAAAATTTTTTGGTTTGTAAGTAAATAAGTTGCAATTGTTGGTTTTTGCACTTTTACCTTCTTAGAAGACAAAAATAGTACAGTATTGAAAAAGAATTTGGAAATATTCCGCAAAAATGGTGGAAACTGGCCAAATATTCTAGGATAGGTATGCTCTAAAAAAAAAAAGAAGCAAATATGCCAAAAGATGCTTTGATACCGGGAATCTGCCAAAATATCTTGATCAAATATGGCTCATTCTTCTTGAAATTCTGTGAGCAAAAATAACATAGATATTCCCTATCGGCTGACTCTCGATAATCCTCATCAAGATGATCTGTTCATGAGAGAGACAACGAACTTGCACATCTACAACGAACCTCGTTGATTTCCTCGATGAATATCAGCGATGTGTGGTTATGATGGATTAATTTGAGTCTAGACCAGTGATTAAGGAGTTTGTACAAATATTGTTTAGGAAAAACTTCTCCCAGGCGCGGATTTAGAGAAATGAGATGGGGGGGGGGGTACAGTAACGGCGATGCATACTGATTAGCTGTTGCTTTCATGTTGGCAGGAGTGTGGGGGTGCTCCCAGAAAAATATTTTATCAAATGTGGGATACGTAATGACGAATATATAGATGCGTTATTATACATTTGTGGCGTGTAATGAGGGTACAATTCATCATTTTTATTCTTTTTCCCCCATTATTGCGTTAAAAATTTCAACCAGGGGGGCATGTACCCCATGCCACCCTGGGTCCGTCATTGACTTCCCCCACTTTGTTGTGTTTGGATTTATTTTTAACCAAATGTTTGGGAACCAGTGTAAATGTGTTACAATAACAGCACACTGTTTTTGAGAAGAATCTTTCTCTTTAACTGAGGGGGAAAAAGAGAGAGAGAGAGAAGAAACCACATAACATTGCTCGTCTCTGTTTGGAAAGTACAGGTAGTCCAAATTGAACGAACGAAACGGATGGAGCAGCATCTGGGCTGGTACATGACGGAATGAAAACGAAAACCAAACGCCAGGGATAGTTCCATATTCCTGACGAAAAGCGTCACTTTTTATGAAATTTCATGATAATGGTATAAACAAAAGGACCGCTTCAAATTAGAGGTGAGTAATTCGGAACAAAACCGAAAGTCGAGCACTGAAGAACCAAATAGAACGGAACATAAACGTATATAGCGTTCGGTTTGACCATATCCCTACTGGAAACTGAAACGCGAATTTGTTTTGGTTTTGATTTCAGTAGAAACCAGGAATCCGGATTTCGAGGCTTCGAAGGCCGAAGCCGATAATTTTCCGCAGGAAAGCTGGAGCCGGAATCGGAACCTAAAAAGAATTATTTTAAAAAAAAAATTATGTTTTATGTTTTATCCAGTTCAGAATGAATCCAAAGTTGACCATGACTTCATATTTGTTTCATTTATTTATCTTTTAGTTTTGTTATCATCGTATTATTTCTTTATCCATTTTGGGTTTGCCCTAGTCAAGTTCGATTTTTCATTTTGTTTTGTTTTGTTTTATCTTACAATAGTTTATTTTATTTTCTAAAATGTAAGTGAGAGTAGTCCCCTCCACGCTCGCACAAATATGTGCATAGTGGAGGGGTCATGTACTAATTTAATATTGTAAAATTTAAAAACAATAAATTCTCTCTCTCTCTCTCTCTCTCTCTCTCTCTCTCTCTCTCTGACATATTATTCCATCTAGTGAAGTCAAATTCTAAATTATACCTACTACGTGTTTCAACCTTATCATAGGCGTGTCTGCCAGGTGTGCCGAGTGTGCTTACGCACACTACTTTTTGTAGAATTTTTTTTTCCCTCCACTAATATAGTCACGATAATATAAAATATTATTCACTTCTCATTTTCATTAAAATTACCAAAATTAGAGCTAATCGTTGGTCAAATGTGGAATTTGCCAAAGTTGCAACACTAACTATCGAAAATATAATTTTAATATTGCTATCGGTTTGAAGCGTCTCCCTACTTATCAGCAGGAGTGGACAATCCTGCTTTTGGCACATCCTACTCAGAAGGGCCAGACACGCTTATGAACCCTAAAATATGTAACGTTCCAATATTCATATGAAAGACAGATAAAAACGGGCGTGTGGAACTGTTACGAAAAAAAAAAAAAAACAATGCTAAAAAATAATGATGATTAATAACTGACTAACTAGCACGAAAGTATCACATTACCTAAGAGGGAAAGGAATCCATATGATCAGAATGTATGTCAAATAATTACAAAATTACATCCATATACTCAAATACCATTCAATTATATATATTATTCTAGATTTTTTTTTGTCAATAACACACTCCGTTTATGATTAGCAACAGATTGACAGTTTATCAGCCACTTTTACATACGTGAATCCTAATTTTACGATTTATTGTAGGAGAAATTAAGTGAAAAATTGAGTTTTGCGATTATTGTGTCCAGATATGCGTATCATTCGTGTGGTTCAACATCTGTTGTGAAAGTTTTTCACCCAGAGTATAGAACTATCAGAAGCGAGGGACCAGATGATAAATTTCAAACAAATATCTCAGCTACTTCACTAAAACCTAAAAAATGAAGTCTATCCGTCAAATGTGCTTCATCTTCAAGTCTGTATACTGTAAATGTCGTGAAAATACAGTGATAAGTACTGGAGACCTATTATAAAACTTTGATCACGATACCGCAAATCGTTACAGTGGTAACTTGATACAGTTTACTGTACAAATTACCACGGTAACGATTTGTGGTATCGTGATAAGAGTTTCATAATGGGTCTCCAGAGATTATACCAAGAACACACATTTTAAGGATACTTAAACACATGGTATTCGTCTAAGAGTAATTCCGAGGATATGAGTTTAGGATCACGAAAAAAGTTTCTTCTACAGAGAACCAGAATCACAACTTACGAACAAACAAAAACGATGAAAGTAATTCTAACTAAACCAGAGCGAATACCTCATCGAATTTCATAGGTAGTAAAATGTAAAATATATTTATCTAATAGGTATTTTTTATTTTATTATTGTCGAACCACGGAGCTACACACATAATAGAGGTATTTATACATTCGTATTATATGAATTGCATTTTTAAAAAAATTGATATTTTAATAAAATTTTTTCAGTAGAAATTCTAATTTTAATTTTTTTTTTTCAATCAGATGAATTAAAAAATAATAATAATAATGATTCAAGGGAAGCCAGAAGGGAAACACTCAAAGGAAAAGGCCTACATTCAAAAGTTAAGGGCAGAGGGGGGAAATTTCAACACGACAGAGACAAAATCGTGAGGGTAGCTAGTAGCTACAGACTTCTATGAAAAGTTGTACGAAAAGGACCCAAACGAGTCCCCTAGTAAGAACCGAATAGGACAGTGTCTACAGAAACTAAAAAGTAAAAATGAAATACTTTTTCAGGACCCTTTGCAGGACTGTATTCGGCATATTTTTCCCGAGTGTGCAAATGTTTATTTTTTTGTTTTGTTTCCAGTTAACAAAAAGTCAACCGAGCATGCTTTTAAAATATTCTCATTCATTGTGTTGGATAATTATTATTACTGAAAATACTAATATTTTATAACGAACGTTGATTTTTAAGGGATGTGATTTTAAAAATACGTATAAACAAACATGAAGGACTTTTCAATTTTTTTAAATTTAATTTCAGCACTTTTCAGGACGTACTTTCAAAATTTAGGACTTTTCAGCACCTGTAGACACCCTGGAGGCAACATACTGTCCTCGTTATCGTTGACTGAATGTTTTTGTGTTTTTTTGTTTTCTTTTTGAACTCGAAATACTCGTGATTCGCGTTACGCCGTACGTCTCATGTATGTATTGTTGAATTTGTGTTTTGTGCTAAGTAAAGAAATTAAAAGAGAAATGAACTTGTCAAGAATTCATTTATAAAACACTTAGTATATAAGGGTTCGAAATTAAAAAACTGTTACTTGATGAAGTCGAAAAGGGGACCTAGACCCCTTCAAGGCATCATAGTCATTCTAGAGTTTGAGGGGGGCTGATATTGACCAGAGGGAGAGAGGGTATTGGAGAGGGTGCAAAAATTAGAAAATTTCTACTTGATGAAGTCGCAAAGGGGATCCAAACCCCCTCGATTATTCCCCTGGCTACACCACTTAATTGAAAACTGTTAAAACGCCGAAAAATAGAAAGTTCTTCAGATAGACAAATTCTGAACTGATTTTCACTCAAAATGGCGGACCGATTGTACCCATGTGTAACTATACGGAGATCCCCAATCCGGATTGCAGACCCCGCGGGGGCTGAAGTCTGCTTAACGCCGCCGTCTGTATTCCTCGAAAACAGGTAAAATTCTGGTAATAAATTAATCTCTGGTAATAAAATAGTTTCTGAGGGTGATTCATCTCTGTTTCATGGACTATGCAGGGGGAGGGCTAAAATTCAAAAATTGAGTAAAGTAAATTCTGTTCATGGTAATCTAAAAAATGTCGGGGAGTTAACTCCAAATATTATGCACTTCAACTGTCAAGGGCTGGTCGGAGAAAGTAGGGTATATGAACTGGAAAATGCACTCGGCAAGTTAAATTGGGATATCGTAGGTTTTTCTAAAATCAGAAGGGAGGGTGAAAATTTGGTTAAAAGAAACAATGTGCATTACTTCTACTTTTTTGGCAACACTAAGCGTTTTCGGGGGCCGGCCTTTCATCCTCCTTCTTTAAGACACTGCTTAGAGTTTAGATTTCATTGGGATTCTAGTGAGCTTTTTTAATCTCCTGTAAGACTCGTTAAGACTTCGTGAGATTTTTCAAAACTTTTCATATTAAATTTTATACTTCCAGGATTCCTTTTGTAGATCGACCATTGATCAGAAGTTGAAGAAAATACGAAGTCGAAACATTTGTTAATTAACATTAAAAACAAGTTTTTCTTTTCTTCCTTACTTATAAAATAGAAACAGAGGGAGATTAATTTTATGTATTATTCTTGCCAGTTGAATTTTGTATTTTTGCTTGCAAGCCACATATGGACGATTGAGAACAATACAAAGCAGAAACTCAAAATCTGGGACGAAATTCCCAATTAAAAATTTTTTGCCTATGAATCATCCCTACAACGTTGTTTTGAATAGCATGCTTGAAGGCCCCTTGGAAAGCTGTATAATAATGGAATTCACGGTGAAGTTTCGATTTCGACGATCTAAACAGTAGCGGATCCAAGGGGGGCCATGGGGTACACGCCCCCTCCCCAGTTGAATATAAAGGAATAAAAATAATGAATTGTACGCTTACTTTACGCCACGAAGGTCACCACCGTTACTGTACCCCCCCCCACCCCCATCTTATTTCTCATTCTCCTAACAGTGTTAATTTTATGTTTCCAGTATAGTAATTTTTAGAAGATTGGAGGTTAACCTGTGGAACTTTGTTCAGTGTTCGCTAGAGTCCTTCAACGCTCTTAATAAATATGATGTAAAACGTGGTCTTCTGCTTACGTTTTTCAAAAAAATTAGTTTTGCGACTGAAAGGATCACCATATGTGAACTTCATGTTTTCTCAATTGAGGGAAACCCCCGTTATCTTGTTCCCATTTGCCATGAAGTATTGTTTACGTTGACAATGCTGCAAAAACTAATTACTAAAAAAAAAAAAAAAAAAAAAGAACTGATTTATTAGTGCGTCATCCTAGAAACAGCTGAATGCAGTGAATTTTAATTAATTGAGATGTTTTGAACTTTTACGAATTATTAATCGCGTCAGCTAATAAAACCCACCACATCCAGCTGCCCCTTAAGTAAATAAATCTTCATGTTGGGACATAGGATCGAATGATTTTCAAACAATTTTCAAACAATTGGTAGACACATTTGGTAAGTTGAAGATATTACGGAAAAAAAAAAAAAATGAACGATCATCTTGTGGTTTTGTTTTTTTGTGTTTTAATCAAATTTTACATCGATGGTACCTGTGGATTGCCCGCAAACAAAGTACCAAGTACGTATTTTGTGTATTATTTTTTGTGGTGCCTGTCCATGTTTTCAAACCTGATTGAATGTAACGAGTACAACTGTAGTGAGAACATAAGCACACACACACTTATAAGTATAAAAAATATTAAGCTTCATCGAATCAAAATACGAATACTTATGATACAGTTTTTACTATCTTCTAAAAACTTTTTTCATTTTGAAAGATTAAAAAAAAAAGTTAGGTAGTTTTCAAGATGTGTCCAGCTGTCCACCACCAACAGGTACATGGAGAAACGAGTTGAAACTTATCTCATGTCAGTTCAGCTCTAAAATGAGTTTTAACTCGAGAGCAGTGATGTAATATATCGCAAAAATTTTATATCGATATATATCGAGTTTTCCAGCCTGTTTTCTACGTTTTTTCATAACTCATGGGTTTTACTATTTCGTGTGGGTGTGGATGGTTGGATACTCTACCTTTCCAATGTAAAAAGTGATTAATCAATGCAATAATTATAACTCAGTACTTTAGAGGTGGATAGACAGCAAATGGGTCTCATTTTCCAGTTCTCGCCTATCATACTTCGAACACAGAAATCAAAACCGGTAAAACTAAAAAAAAAAGGATCAAGAAAATGAAACATAATTCATCAGGAAAATGTTGAAATTTTGATTTTGTCTCAAGTAACTATTAGAAGAATTTGTTTCCGGCCACTATTAAAGAAGAACTTGGAGAGTTTCTTGGCTCTCTCTTTCTGATCGTCTGGATTTCAGTGCGCTTTCATAAATGAAATATTTTATGGCAGTGAACTACTAACTTTATATTATGGTTAAATGGATAGAAAGGTCGCAAAAAATACACGAATCCTGGGTTCAAAGGTAAAGGAGAATACAAACAAACACACAAGACGAAAGAAAAGCATCGCGTGATTCGCGATTCACGCGGATAATTGATAAAAAGAACACTTGTAGGTGATAAATATGGGAAATCGATATATATCGATATGAATTCATATCGTTACATCACTGTTCGAGAGCTTTCCTATCTCAATGAGGTTTTTCCGCTACTGTTTCAGTTAAAACCAAATGCTATATAATATTAAGGTCGCCGATGTATCTTCTTTCCTTCCATATGATTGTCGATTTGATCTAGAGTCGTAAAGAAACAAATTTACTGAGGGGGTAAGATTAAAAAACTGCTGAAGTATAAAAACCAAAAGTTTTCCAACTGTTAGGCAGAAAACTCTCAAGACTTATTTATTTTTATTTATTTATTCATTTTAACAAGTTCATTGTACACATGTACAGCCACAATACGGCCAATGATACATGTGCACATTACTAATACTTATGAAATTATGGCTATATAACTGTGAGCGCTAAGACGGTTGAAATTTTATATGTACTTATTTAGTTTATTTTGAATTTAACTTTATTGTTGAATAGTGAGAGGTCTATGTTACGATGGCTGCATGCTTCAAAAATTCTGTAGAGGGGGGAGAATGTTGCTGATTTGGTAATTGGTGGGGTATACAAGAGGTGTACTGATTTGTTTCTTAGGTTGGGCTTAGGAATGGCTAAGGCGAGGGTATAGTTTGGATCAGTGATAATTCCTTTATATAGTGTGTGAATTAGTCAGCTGAACACTTGAAACTGCCAATTTGCTAACTCTGAAAGATGATTGAAGGGCGAGCCGCCCTTTATGCCGCCCATGGTTACAGCACGGCACTCCATTGGTTGAGCGTATGACGATGCACGCATGCCAAATCAAATTGGCTCCCCAGACACCGCACCCTGGCCCCCAAAAAGTACCCTTTTGAGTATCGCATCAGTGACCAGAGGGAAGCTCTGGTCTTTTTTCAGTTCGGCCCTGCCCTGCTCCTAATATGGAACTGCTCGCACCTAAATTATGTAGTTTAAATTGGAAATATTATCTAGATGACCAGCAGAATACACCTGTAGTCGTTGTTACTGGTTTCGGACCTTGGCAGGCGACCGCAGAAAATCCTAGCTGGAAAGCCGTTGCAACATTGCCGAACTTGAATTTGGAGAAAGAACTGGGAATAAAGTTAGTTATTAAAGAAATTCCTGTCGCGTACGCTGATGTGGACCAAATAGTTCCCACTCTTTGGCAACAGAACTCGCCGATAGTAAGAGAGAATTCATTACCTAATTCATTTACACGTACTTTTTTGGAGGAAAACTCTAAAATATCGGCTTTGAAAGCATTTTATCATCGGTATTGGCCGAGTGGATAGCGCGCTGGTCCCGGAATCCGGAGGTCCCGGGTTCCAGCCCACGTAGCAACTCGCTGCATTTCGACCTATGCCGGTTTTTCGGCAAGAAGAGAAGAGAGCTAAGACAGCTCTAGCAGCCTTCCCGACGTCTCTGAGGTAATGCTCGAAAGGGCAGATTCCAGGGCTCGGGTTGAGAGCAAAATTAGTAAAGTGGCATCGGTAAGATTAATCACTTATCGGATGATTACTACTATTTCAGCTCACTGTTCATGCCGGGGTATCGTTCACACACAATTCTATAACTCTAGAAACGCAAGCCCATAAACGCGGTTACGTTGAAGTTGACGTCAATGAACGACTGCCACCTAATGGAATTAATCCAAAGGGTGCCGAAGAACTTTTGAAGCCTGGCATTGACGTCAACCGTATTAAATCACAAGCTGAAACTGCTAACAAGGATTTGACTGTAAACATTTCAACTGATGCTGGGCGGTAAATTAAAATTACCATAAAACATGTACTCGTATGTATATCAATTCTCCTAATACCTATTCTTTGTTTTCTGATAATTATTTTGTTTTTCAGATATCTATGCGAATACATATTTTATACATCTCTCAGTATAAACAGAAGTGCAACATTATTCATACACGTACCGACAGTCGATAAAATACCAACATCTAAAGCTGCTGAAAGTATTAAGCTAATAATTAAATTTGCATTGGAACAGGTGCGTGCAACCTAAACATAATATGTTTCCTTTTGATGTAGTAGCATCAAAATCATTTCCATCCATTGTCAGATAAAGTAGCATGCACAATAAACCTATAATTTCTGTATAATTAAATACATCTATTACGCATCTTAAATGTTTCACTAATAGGTACCTAATTTTATTGCATTATTCAAAAAAGAAAAAGAAGATCTGAGAAACCTGTATATTTTGTATAAATTTGCTCAGTTTCTTAAACTACGTTGATTTCACTAATTTGAAAAGCGTAATCCACTTTGACATAGAAAGGCTGATATCGGATTTATATGGAAAAGTCTGTCGCGAAACTCGAGCTATCCGGCCCCGTTGGTCCGCTGAGGAGGCGATTCGACCGGTGGGTAGCGGGACCCGGCGGTTCCAGAGGGACTGAAACGCCTTGTGGTTGGCCGAGGACTGTGCCTCGTCGCGAGTCGACATTTTTATTTAGAGTTCGGGAACGGCCGAAATAGAAACGATCAAGTGCGCGGCACAAAAATAAAACAATGATTTTTGAGAAATTATTATAGTGTATTAAATAGTAATCGAAAACAACTAAGAAAAAAGGCTTGATGGGTCACAATATATACCTACACGAAACTAATATGGAGAATTTTTACACTTTATGAAAATAGCAAACGCGGAACGTTATAGGCGCGGAAAAAGGTCGCTTCGTAATATAGGTTCGTAAAGCAATGTTTAATGCGGTGGTAGGACAGCGGCGCGGAAGGGTTACAGGTCCCATCGATGACCGCGCGGCCTAACTAATTCACTGTCGCAACTCTGGCTAAGTGTAAGGAATCGGAAAAGGAGGAGTTGAGGGGGGGGGGAGTGGTCGGCGTCTAATCCTTTTGACTTCGGTCGGGTCCGCGAAGACGCGATCGTAGCCCGATGCGAGTGAAGTTGCAACCTGGTGGATACCACCAGGTACGCGACTTAGCTCGATCGCTAAAATTTCCAACCCCTTTGACTTCGGTCGTGTCGCAAGGGCGCGATCGTAGACTCGGTGCGAGTAAAGTCGCAACCTGGTGGATACCTCCAGGTACGCGATTTAGCTCGATCGTCGAACGTGGTAACTAGGGGTAGGAGAGAGAAAACGCACGGCGTGACAGTAAGGCAGCAGCGGAAGTAGGCTAGAGGAAGCAGTAAGGTATTTTTGCAGGCGTGTAGCGAGAGGCTACGTAGTAGGATTTAGACTGGAGAAGTAGATAGTTTTTAGGCTGGAGAAGTAGGCGATAAGTTGTAGTCAACGTTGCGAGCGAGCGCGGATCGACTGGCTTCGAGCGACCTGCCAGACGAGTGTCTCGAATGAGGGTGGAAACGGAGAATTTACTGGGATGCACTGCGTCTTTTCAGGTCACAGGATCTGGAGGATTCGATAGAAAAAGTGGAACGCTTAGGAATGTGGCTTCGGCTCGGCGGCCGAATTCGCCGATATCGGGAGAAAGAGGCCGAAAAGGCAGAGAGAAAACCGATGCTAATGGCCAAGGGACAATAGGTAGCCGGTCGATGCGATTTTCGCATCGTCGGATGTTTTGAACAGGCTTCGGAAGGAAGAGGAGAACGGGAGGGATGCAGTCGATACAGATTCGCGAGGGTGAATATTAATTAGGCCGCGCATTCTACCTGCGGAGGTATTCGGACAGTTCGTTTGCAAAATGAGAAATTTAGGACGACAAAGTGTGTCGTCATTACAAGTCTAATACAGTTATTGAAATAAAAGCAACTCGAGAAGCCGTTATTTCGTTACACAGCTCGATTTTTAGAAGCTATGTCGAAATCTGAGGAGCAATATTCCAAAACGGTCTATGTCCATTTTTTTCGAAGCTCATTTTATAGCGTCATTTGGTGAAGACATGTACACATATTCCTACACTGTCAACCTACCAATATTTAACTAGTGTTCTACTAGGTAACCCAAGTATCACTGGTGGCACATATATGGTATACACAGGAGTACTGAGTCATTTCATTCATCTATAACGTTTTGAAAAGTGGACAGAGGCCGTATTCCAAAATTCAATTTACATACACAGGTAGTGACCAGCAAAAACGTAACAACGGTTAACAACGAACAGTAACAGCTGTACTACGTCGTGAATATATAAATGCGTTCCTAAGTCACTATTTCCTAATTCGCTCTGTGGCCGAGTGGTTAGAGACCAGTGTTTGGAACCGATTCAATTTTTCGTTTTGATCGGTCTCGGGCTTTGTAGCTTCCATTTAGGTTGGTTTCGGTTCGGAACTTCCATTTAATTTCTCAATAGGTTTCAGTTTCGGTCATGAGACCGATTTAAAATACTGAAAGGGTCTTATTTCGGTCTTTCATTGCTGAGCCGGTTTTGGTTATGGTCTTCACTTCACATAATGAATCGGTTTCAGTCGGGCTCAAAAGATCTTTTTCAAATAAAATAAAAATCTCATCATTTCTATAGCCAAATCAGCCATAATTGGAAACCAACCATAAGATATGAACTGTAGCATCGACTTACTTGGGAATGGGCATTGGCAGGTTGAATTATTCTGTAGATCAGTTCAAATATCTAACTCTTTTACTAGGTCGGCAACAAAGAAGAGCAGATAACAGAAAACCGCATTGACCAAAGACCGATTGGGACCTTTTCATTTAATTGGTTAAAACGGTCTTGACGCAGATATGAGCAGTCGGTTTTGGTTTCAGTTAAACCTACATTTCAAACATTTGGTTTGTGTTTTGGTTAATGACCAGTTGAGTTTAAGGTTTAAGGTCTTAATTTGGTCTTTTGCACATTAAAGGGTTTTGGTTTCGGTCTCATGAAACTGTTGAATTTGAATGGGTTCCGGATTCGGTTTCGGTTCCGGTTCCAAACACTGTTAGAGACGATTGCTGCATTTCAGTCAAATGTTTCAATAGACGCGGGTTCGATTCCCGATACAAAATTACTGGCCGGCAATTTTTTCTGAGGTACGTTTACTTTACGCGCAGGTTCTGTTAGCACTCGATGCTTTGATAGGTGCTTCTTGTTACCCGTAAAACACCAACGTAAACATTGCCTTTCTGATCAAGTAGTATAAAAAATAAATTAATTAAAGCTGAAAAAAGGATTATGTTAGTGGGAACGGCGATACCTTCCACCCTCCAAATGGCAATCAGGGGTCCGCTTCCGGAGTCGGTCACCAGACGAAGGTGGAATAAATTATTCGTTGATATACGCGGTTCCCATTCTTAATTATCAGGAAGTGAGTGTTGTATTCTTAGATTAAATGATTTTTGAAAAGAATAAAAAGAAAAATAGGATTCGGTGGGTCGAGTTTGCGCGTTCTACATATATTTTTAAATAGCGGAGCAGCAGTAGCGTCGCCTGAAAAGTGAGAATCGCGTGACTCGAAGGTACTTTTACCTGTGTGTACCTGGCGGTCAGTATCAGTGATTACGGCGATTCTGAGACCAGCGGTATTGAAACATGGAAGGTGCCGACCGTCCTCCGGAATTTTCGCCGTATCTGGCCGTCGTGGTTTTCGCTCGTCGAAATTTACGGTAAACAAGAAAGGCGAAAATCGATTTCGTTTCGCCCGCGAATTTGTGGCATCTGTTTTTTCGCGGACGATCGAGTTGCGTCGCGGGCTACGCGCCCACAGCCGCATTTCGGGGCAGCCATTGAGACGCGTCAAATTTCGCGGCTGCAAATTTGGCGGTAGCGGTGGCGGTGGCGGTGGCGGCGGCGGCCGGAATCACACCTCGGAAAAATCGTCAGCTGATTTCGCGTGTAGCTGGTACTCGGCCGCTGAAACGATGAAAGTGGCATCAATTACCGCTCTCGTGTATCGTGAATTCAAATTTTCGCCGTTGATGTACGCGTGTTCACGCAGTTGGGCGCGCTGCAACGAGCAAGTCGCCGCCAAATGATTTCTGCTCGCTCGGGTTTTTCGTGTGCGACCATTGCAACGATCGCGTAGCCGTCTGCGCTCGTGTTAACCTGCTCGTATTTTTATGTGATCCAGCTCCTTGGATTCTGTGTCCAGCAAGAAAGTAAGTTGCACACTCGTAAGGGTCTTCTAGTCTGGTAAAATTATAGCTTTAACCGGTAGAAATAGCGTCGAAGATGTTTAGGGCTGATGGTGGTGCGAACTGGTCCAGTGAGTCATCCACATAAGAGCTTTTACCTCGGCATTTGGAGGTCTTCCAACTCAGTGGCAACTGCGCCCGCTTTTTCAGTTTTCTCCGATATTAGGAAAAACTTGTCGAGTCGAAAATACGCGTTTTAAAATATTCGGCAAAATGATTAGTCCACATAAGTTAGCCCAAATAAGAATACATAAAGTAAAAGAATCATAGAAAGCTGAAACTTGGTACGTTGGTCTAATTAAGTGTTCTGAACAACATATTAAAATTCCCAACGAATCCGGTGCCGGCGTCGTCCCCTAGGGGGCAAAAATTCTGGCGTAAAACAGTTGTTTGCTAATATCACACTAGAATTTGAGTTTAGAAAAAAGAAGTGCAAACAAATGTGATAGAAAATTAAAAAGTACACAAAAAACTATTTTACACATTTTTCAATAGAGCGCGTATTTGTTGAATAAATGAATATCAAACGTTGAAAAGTTTCCTCCACGTATACATTTAATGCAACTTATTGTAATCGATGCATTGTAGACTCGCGCACGCGTGAATATATTAATTTATATTTACTTTGTCAAACAATTTACATGTCTGAGTGAGATCTTAAGTGACTTGATGCAATGATTTGAGACTCATATGCCAGAGGTCGAAGCTTGAGGCCCCATAGCTAAACTGTGGATTCAATATTTCCAAACGGTATCATTGGTAAAAAATTTTTTGCTGCATAAAGAATGGGTGACTGGCCGTGGCATCTTGAGTGCGTGCAGCAGATGCATGAATTTTTCCATGCAGCTGGACATTTACCGTCCGCCAAGACTGCTCACCTTTATCTACAAGATGCCTATCACCTACGAGATAAAATTAGTGATTTTGAGTACCTACACTGAATTTTCGAAGTATTTCACCATAAGAAGAAGTCAGAATTACGTTAGCGAAACAAGAAGTACCTATGGAAATAGTTAGAATCTTCCAGGAATCATACAAAAATGCTGAGGCGTATGTGGTCCTGGACAAAAAAGGCTCAGTCTTCCCCATTAACAAAGGAATCAAACAAGGAGACCCCTTGTCCCGTAATATCTTCAATGCAGTATTGCAAAATATTTTTCAAAATCTAAAGTGGGAAAACAAAGGGTTCAAAATCGATGGAAGGATGTTGAGTAACCTGCGATTCGCGGAAAATTTGGTATTGATAGCATCGAACTTGGACGACTTAACACATATGGCCTGGGAACTGAATAAAGAATGCGAAAAAGTAGGATTGGAAATAAACGAACCAAAAACGAAATTAATGACGAGAGCAGAGAATGTAACAGGTCTACCTATCGGGGACATGAAAATAGAAAAGGTAAGAGAATATAAGAATTTAGGGCAAACACTGCCATTTATAAGCAGATTGGGAAAAGAACTAGAGATAAAGAAGGGAAAGGCCTAGAAAAAATTCTGGGGAACGAAAACTATTCTGAAAAGCAACAAGAACGAACAAATCAAAAGTAAAATTCTCGAAACCGGCGTGATGCCAGTACTGACGTATGGATCGCAAACGTGGGCGACAACAAAACTCTTCTATAAAAAAAATGAAATCAACGCAAAATTCGATGATACGAAGTACCCTAGGTGTTAGAAAGAAAGATAAAATCCGAAACTACGAAATCAAACAAAAAATAAAGACAAGGGATATAGGATGTATAATAAAGAAATTAAAAACTATATACGCTGGTCACATAGCGAGGGAAGGGGCGGAAAAATGGAACAAAAAGGAACCTTTTGGACACCATTTGATAAAAAGAGGGCAGACCCAGGACCAGATGGAGGGACGAACTTAGGAAAGAATCGGGGTGAAATGGGCTAGCAAGGCACAAGACCAAGGTAAATGGAAGCAGGTAACAGAGGCTTATGCCCAGAAATGGGTTGGGTAGTAAAGGGAGTCAGCTCTAACACTAGCATGTTAGCGGCGGCTTAACCCTAATTAAAAATAATGTAGGTATGTAGTATTAGGTAAATTAAGGGACAACAAAAAGCTGTAGTAATATATATTATATATTATCTGTTGCACATACTGGAATCTTTGCCGACCTACCCAATTCTTTCCTTCCACCCTTCCTTCTAGCAGCAGTGATATTATTCCTGGATGCCTCAAGTTATGCCCTACGAGTTTATCTCTCCACCTCTTCAGACAATTTCAAATATCCATTTTACCTCCTACTCGGTCAAATACTTCCTCATTTCTTACCTTATCAGTGCATTTGATATTAAGTAACCGCCTACAACACCACCTTCTATCCTCTGGCTTTCTTATGGTCCAAATGTCACATCCATACAAAGCTACGCTCCAAATATAAGTTTTCAAAAATAATTTTTTGATTTCCAGATTTATTTTCGATTTGAAAAGATTACTTTTTCGATAAAATGCTAATTTGGCTTGTACTATTCACTACTAATATCCCTTTTGCTCCTTCCATCTTTTGTCACCTTACTTCCTAAATAGAAAAATTTGCTTACTTCCCCCCAACCAATTTTTATAATTGAACTATCATGTTCACATCGATTACATACCATTACTTTATTTTTATTTTTATTTATTTTTATCAGGAACGTCGTGACGGGGGTGAGGGGGTCACCCCCCCCCCCCCCCGCTGATAGAATCAGTCGGCAAATCAGCAAATTTTGAGAGTAGTCGGCAAATTGATACAGATCGTGCTTGACTTATGAAATAAGAAATGACCCAAGCAAAATTATAATGTACAACTACTAAGCTGAAGAAGGTTAGAATACATTTTAAAACTCTATTAACTCATTCATCAGTACCTTGAAAATAAGTTCCATTGTATGAAAGTAAACATCTAAAGGTCCTTACTGTTTTCCAGTTTTTAAAACACTAACTAAAGATATACACCATGCTTAATTATAGCAAATACGATTTAAAATTATAGTAGATATAAGTATTACATCTTCTTGCGACTGTCATTTGAAGATTTCAAGATTTTTAGTCGACAAGTTCATAAATTTTAGTTGACAAAATCCAACATCAATACCATCCCCCCCCCCCTGAAAAATTGCTTCGCGACGTCACTGATTTTCATACGATATTCTACACTTAAAATCTCCTCCATTCCATTTGAAATGTTTTCCAAATAAATACTTCTTTCAGCTAATAAGAGAATATCATCTGTAAGTGTGAGCATCTTCACTCGCTCTCCATGTGTAAGGACACCTGCTTCAAATTTTTCTCACATTTCTTTTATAACCCACTCTATATACAAATTAAATAATACTGAAGATAAGGAGCACCTCTGCCTTACACGTTTTTCTATACTAGCCTCCCCTTTTTCTGTCTCTATTCTTAATGCAGCTTTCAGCCCTTATATAAGTTTAAAATAACCTGCCTTTCTTTAAATTTTATTTTTATCTTTTTTAGAATATCAAACATTTTATCTCATTTAACACTGTCAAAAGCCTTTTCAGTATCAACGAATGCCACATATGTTTCCTGCCACTTTTTTAGTGTCATCATGATCCACAGGATAGAAGTTCTTGTGAGAATTGACATTTATTTTCAGAATTTGAGTTCCTCGTACGAGCCCAAAAACTATTTTTTATCGAACGAGAATTTTCAGGATCGCTACGTACATTGCTGAGGTTATTTCTTCCTTCCCTTTAACCCATCAGGTATTACAGGATATTGATTTTCATGTATACAAGTTTTTGAGTTTTTGACTTTGGTAGCGAGGTTCTTCGGGTGGCGGACCTAAAAAATAAATTCAGCGACTCCAAAAACCCCGTTTTTGATACATTTTTACAGTTGTATCTGTTATTCGAAGGTTCTTCCCCTCTGTGAAGCCTTCAAGACGAAACTAAGTTCATAAATGGATTTAGTATCTCTAAAAACCGAGTAGAGACACTAGACAGTCATTCTCACGCTTTTTCACGCATTATCTGGCCTTTAATAGACAATGGACAAACAACTGTGCTCGATTACTAGGAATTTCCAAAGGCAGCCTTTCATATGGGGGGGGGGGTCCTATGATAAACATGACACCTCATCTCCTAGCGCACCTACCTCAAGAAGTTAATCGATTTCAAAATAATTTTGACTAGTAGGTTTTTAGACCAAAAGGAATCAATTCAGCCAGGTCGAGCAAACCATTTCGAAAAATCATTAAATTCTAGACGGTACCTTTATTTGGTTTTAGTATGCAGAAAAGTAGCAAATGAATTAGTGGCTATGTTTCAAATTAGGCGGAACTGCGGACTTTTCTCCGAAAAATGAGCCCACAAACTGCGCCAGTTAAACAACTGAAATCCTAATTGTGAAAACAACCATAGCCAGTTTTGATTTTTTGACTTAAATGACAGACTGAGCTACATCCGCAGCCATTATGCAAAAACATTGCATTTATCATCTGAAAATAAAAACAAGCAGGAAGTTCATCCATCTGAGCAGTGTGTATATGCCCTCCATTTATTATTTATTACCCTCGCTATATACTTTATATATAATTATTTATTTATCTATGAAATTGTTCATTTGTGATAGTGCATCTGCAGCTGTTTTCAAGGTGGAGTTTTCAACTTTATCGGGGCCCGTAACTTTACTACCTTTTAAAGAATTCAATACTTTGTAAATTTCTGATTCCAAAAATTCAGGTGACCGCTCCCCTGATTCCATATTGAAATGGACAGGGACTTGGCTTCCCTCCTCCATTGGTGGGTTTGGTGACATGTACAGCGATTTGTAATAATCTGTAGCTTCTTTTATGATTTCTCTCCTATCAAAAATGTTATTATGATGGTTCTTAGATTTAATAAACGGGAGCAAGTACTGCCCTCTGGAGATTGCTTTCCATGCCTTCTTGATTGACCAGCTCTCTTCACAGACTTCTCTCACTTTCTCTTGGTCGAATTTGGAAATTTCCTGGCGGACCTCTCGCCTAATAACCTAGTTCAGTTCAGTCAACTCAATTTGGTCTTTCTTACTGATCTTGGCCTTGCTTCTGAGTTTTGTTCTTTTTACTATAAGCTCCTTAGTTTTCTCGCTAAGCTTATCGTCCGTGATTGGTTTGTTTCTTTTGCAACCAACTTCTTGTTCAGCCTCGTTCCACATTGTTATCAACCAATCGTATGTCGCTTGTAGATCACCGAACATAATATAATTGCCCCTATCCAGCTTCGCCTTCAAGATGCCATTAAAGTCATTTACTCTATATCTGGGAATAATAAGCTTCTTACCCTACTCTGAGTTATTTTGTGAGTAATTTGGCCTGTAACGTTGGGTCATAATTCGCAGGGAGTCCTACCCATTCTGTGGTCCGAGGAAAAGCGCACATTATTGAGAATTTCGTAATTTGACACTATCCTAGTGTCGTTTATCAAACAGTGGTCAATGTCGTCTTTTGTTTGGTGGTCTAGGGACTTCCATGTCCATTTTCTGCTCAATCTTTTTTCGGTTCACGTCAATAAGGTCGAATGCAATGTGGTCGAAGCAATATGGTCGAAGCGAAAGTGGTCGAAATCCATATGGTCGATGATACATTTAGGTCGAATGAAAAAATTGGTCGAATAATGAGTAATATATAATTATGAAAATAACACTTGGAATTAATTAAACATTTCCCTCCCGAAATCATCGACATATTAGAGTATTTTGAAGATACATGAATAGGCCAGCCGTACGAAGGAGAACGAGGAAGCCACCGCGTTACCCTATAGCCTTGTGGAACCAGTATGATGCAACCCTCGAAGGATTACCACGGACAAATAATTCGGTCGAAGGCTGGCATCGCGGATTTGACACATTGACAACGCGGTATCACCATTCCCTACGGGAAGTTATAGACAATTTCCGGCGTGAGCATGCATTAACAGAAGCAGTGGTTGAGCAGGATTGAGCAGGAGGTCCTCCTCCTGAAAGAAAAAAACGGGTCATCTTGGGACAGGACAGATTAGTTGCCGTCGTCCTAAAGTATGAAGAAGAAAGTGATGACTTGGAGGCATACTTGTGGGGTGTGGCCCATAATTTAAAATATTAAAACTAACAGTGACTACATTTCCTATTTTTATGAATTTGTAGAAGCCATTTTTCCAATTTTACATTGTACTTCTATTTCGTGATAATGCCATTATATTTTTCAAGATTCGACCAATTTTTCATTCGACCTAAATGTATCATCGACCTTATGGATTTCGACCACTTCCACCTCGACCGTATTGCATTCGACCTTATTGCTTTACCCTTTTTTCAAAAAGTGTATTAATAATTTTTAAGTTATACTCCAACGCAAACTGCACCAGCCTTTCTCCATTGGCACTGGACAAGTCCATGCGAAATCTACCAACATTTCTATACAGTTGATAATTTCCTTGCAACGTAATCGTGTCGCTAACATAAGTCAGCTGATGCTGACGCAAGAATTTTCTCAATTTTGACTCATTTGACATCGCTTAGAAGATCGAATTCAGCTTCAGTCTTGCGACAAAAATTAGAAAATTTCATTACTTGACTTGATAAAAAATTGAGAGAAGATGGTCTGTTTTTGCTTTGAAAACGGGTAAATAATCACTGTGGAAACTTGATGAATTCTTGGTTTTTTAATAATGTAATTGAGAAAACCGTACGATAGCGTATGTTCACTAATGTTAGCGGCATGATTAAGCCAGAAGGAAATGCTAATTTGTATAGAAGGTTGGACAAGATTTGAACAAATGTAGACAATCAATAAAAATTAAATACAAAATTTCGAAAATTTTTGAATTCATTAAGATGAAAAATAGAAGTACAAACGGGTAATTTTTATTCAAAAATGGATAAATATTGTCTCTTGGAAGGAAAGTGATTGACTGAATTTTTAAGTGATGAAAAAGGAAAGAAACATTGCGAAAATTATGATATCCTAGAACACACATTAGTCTTCTGTGTACTTATAATAATTATTTTTCCAGTTCTGATTTGGATTATGTTTGATTCAGAAAGGAGGACCTAATTATGGAATATTTTAGACTCTTTTATCGACTTCTTTGAATTTATTTTTTCTAAATACGAGTACCTACTGCCTGAGTCAACTACATCCAATTTGATTCGTTTCAAGTACTGTATACTGCTACCATCTCGAGCAAGAGAGCTATTCACCATATTTGAAGCAGTTAACGCCTCTGCACGCTTGAGCTAAGAAATATGGGCTATTTTCATCAGCTAAGCCAGCCAAGTAATGTTTTTGTCATTCGAGGACAAATTTTAAAAATATAGCAAGCTTAGTTGACCTCTAATTGCCTGTTACTAATGTTGACAAATCGGCTGGAAAGTAATCAACCTTTTCTCGACGATTCAAGCTTGCTCAACTCAGCCAAAGAATGTGAATTCACAGCTTAACTCAAGTGTGCAACGGGCGTAACAGAGTTACTAGATTGAAAAATCTTGATGATCTGGATATAACGGCTCTTTCTTCTTTGCATTTCTCTTAATCCATTTTACAAATTTAATTTTCTCTGAATTTGCATCGTGCATTAGCGTTCAGAGTTTAGGGATTCAAATTGGTTCCGATGATTAGGTATCATGTATTCAAGTTCTCTGTGTGGGCGTGTCGAACTTGGGCCGGTGGATTTTCAGGACGGACACGGTCCAGCCGACCTCCCTTTGTTTATGCCTCTGATATCCAGAGACACCTGCAAGCATTAGCAAAAACACACCTACCCGAGTCTAACGCGCTCTTTCATTTCGAATCTAATTTCGCTTTTATTCTCGGCGCATTTTCCAAGACCCAAATTAGCACACGACCAACCTCACCCACGTTTCCTCATTCGATAACGAACATATATCCGCGAAACGATCTACAGCGTGCGCGCCTAAGTTGAACACGACAATTGCTCCGAAAAAGCTGGCTAACATTAATAAACTGCGTGTTTCAGGTTCAGCGAACCACGCCGCATGAAAAAATCAAATCGATCGCCTCGTTCGTCGAATCGCCAAACGCCTCCGCTTTTGGTTTTCGCTGCGGCGCGCGAGTTTTTCGGCAATGCGATTCCTCTTCGCCGGCCAGCCACTGCACCCGCTCGCCGGTTGATGGACGAATCGCCACCGCTCGGATACGCATCAGGTAGCCATGAATTTCAAGCTGATTAAAATCGGACCGTCGGACGATGAAGACTTCCAGCACGAGCCGTGCAAGCCGAGCCACTTCATCAAGACCGAGGCGTTCACCGTGCTGCCGCCGTTCTCGCCGCAGATACCGGGTCCGCCGCCGACGCCGAACCCGTACCGCATCTTGCCGCCGATTGTGTCCCGCAAACGGCCGTCCTTCGTTATTCTGCAAGAGTTAGGCAGTCGTCCGGCGTCCCGGGAGCCGTCACCGTCCGGTCGCGTCAGTCCATTCCGGGGATGCGGCTTCAAACCCTCGTCCAGAGATCCATCACCATCCCGACCGTCTCCGGACGAAACACCGGACGACAAACCTTGCCGCTCGCGCAGTCGTTTACCGGTCGCTGTACATAAACCGAGCGCGCGTAAGGTCAGCAAGTCCGTGAGTCCGGTTGGAAATAAGATCTCGGCTATACCAAGACCTCTGAACCGACGAATTTCGTACTCGCCGAATCGGGTCAACGAGATACTGACGGAGATCGGCAATAGCCAAGCCGACAAGCACCACCGCTCGCTAGCCAGACCACTGAGAAGCTCCGAAAACCTGCAGCACCGTCGACCCGTATCCGAGTCGAATCTAAAAGAGCTGAGAAGATCAAACACCAATTTGAAGGAGTTGAAGAACTGCGCCAATCCAAAACCACAGAAACCGCCGATCCCTCAGAAGCCGAAAACATCGCAGTGCAGCCCTTGCAGTCCGACCAAAACGAACGAGAAGAAGCCGGCGACGGTGACGCTATCTCCGACAAAACTGCGATGTGTACAGCCGACTAGGAACGTCGTGGGCAGCGTGGCGAGAGATGTGGCCACGAAGACGCCCGTTTCTCCGGTTCGAGCCAAAACCACGATGCCGAAGTCGCCGGCGAAAACGGCATCCTCCAGGTCGAAGGAGAACTTGTCGCCGGTTTCGAAGATTCCAAATCCCGTCAAAACACCTAAGACGCCTTCCAAATCAACAAAGTCACCGGTTAGAACGCCGAAATCGCCGGTCAAGTCGCCTTCGAAACTGCCACCAAAGCCGACAGCAAACAAACGGCCCGAAAAATGTCAGGCAAACGAATCCGAGGCTGTACCAAAGTCAACAGCAAACAAACGGCCTGAAAAATGTCAGAAAGACGAACACGAGGCTGTACTGGCGGCAGCGGTTGAAGAAACGAAGCCGCCTGCAGCGAGCGATGAGTCGCAGCCGGTAGCCGAGCCGCCGAAAGAAAAGAACTTTTCGGTACGCGCGGTGGGTCGGAAGGCGCTGACCACGGGTAACTTGTTGAACTCGCTGAGAAGGAAAAACGCCGAAGGAGAAAAGAAGCCAGAGACTGCGAGTAAGGGTGAAAACGAGAAGGGTGAGAACGAGAAGGGAGAGAAGAAGGATCTACCACATACGGACACGTCGAGGAGCCTGCCCATCACCATAGGCAGCTCGGGTATGACCGAATCATCTGTGACTCTGATCCGCACCACCACCGAGCCGGCCTTGGCCCCTGTACAACCCAACCTGATCACGGAGATCAGATCGGCCGTCAAAGAAGTGCGCAATGTCGAAGAAACGCAGTGCGCCAAAGAAGTCGCCAACGTTTCATCTGATCCACCGCCGGTAGCGCAACCGGCAGAGAAGACTCAGCCGGAGACGAAGCTACTGGCGGAAGAACCACCACCGCCTGTCAAGGAAGTGGAATCGATTCAGAAACGCGCACAGGCGGCGGAGACACCGAAAACGAAGCCCAAGTCGGAGCCGAAGACTGAACCGAAACCGGAGCTGAAGAATTCGCCGCGTCCGGCCCACGTGATCGCGGTGGCTAAAATATCAGAGCCTAAGCAGGAGATCACGAGCAACGTTGTGAAGATCAAGCAGGAAATGGAAATCGAGGTGCAGAGCGCCAACGCGTCCCAGAGTGAAAATCGAAACGGAATTAGCAAGTCATCTTGGCTGAACGCGAAGTAAGAACTGGTTTACGGTTTTATTTTCAATTTATATCGATTTTTAAATACGTACTGAAATGACGGGTAAAATGTATTCGATGGATGGGTGAATTCATTTCCGATCGAATTGAATCGATGCAAATAGCGGCGCATTACTGGATTTCATTTCATTTAACAAGCTTCTCGTTACTGTAATTGTCAATCACATCCTGTTAATGCACGAGCGGTGAAAAACTAAATGCGGCCGACTTTTACTTTCATTAAGCGATCGTTGATGCAACTGACAGCGAGTTCTTACATATTGTATTGAGTCATAAGGCTCGTTATAATGCAAGAGGATCTTTGCCTCGTTAATAGCTAACAGCGAACAGAAACTAGCTGCAAGCTCGAAGTCCAGAGGCAGTCTCTGTAGTGGTCTGCTGTGATTGAGCTAAACTTTCTATAGCCCCTCACACACGACACTAAGAGTAGCGCATTATGTCTAAATATTGTCTGTTCCACGCGTCCTGCCTATTGGGTGCGCTATTTCATCTCCTGACTTTAGTAAAATGAAGTTTAGGGTAGCATTATCTAAAAAAAAAGTTATGTTTTTGAAGAATTACGCTCTTAGGGGTTAAATGTGGCAGAGCAGAGAATTAAGTCCTATTTTGTCGATATAGAGTTAAGGGTCATTCATTAATTACGTAAGGACGAATTTGGCCATTTTTGACCTCCCCCCCCCATCTAAGGACACATCAGATTAATTTAACCCTCCCTTCTTACGTAAGATTTTTCCATGAATTTTCCTAAAAAGCTTTAAAATTAATTAATATCGTTTGAAAAGGTTCAGATACGGTAAAATAATTTATTATGTCACATAAAACTAAGTTTTTTATTTTTTGACATAATTATTTAATGTTTGGATAATACTTGTGGAAAACCTGTCGTTATTGAAATTTTTGAAGTAGTCCGTTGAGTTTCCACTATAGACAGGTTTCACTGTACGTCTATTTACTAATCTTTAGCGGCTGCATACAAAAAATGTGTCGCTTGAGTGGTGGCTACGTTAAAACTTACGTAATAAGGATATTACGTAAGAATGGCTTTTACCCCTCCCACCCTCCCGCCCTCATAAACGAACCCGAGTATCGGCACATACTAGATAAAATTTCTGACAAAATGAGACTTTGTGGAGCTCTCTAACTCCAAAATTCGCCGAGATATGGCTGTTTAAAGTTGAGACTTCAAAAAGCCAGATTTTGAGGAGAATGCAATTGAAAAAAAAGGTTCAAAAATAAAACGAAAAATTACAAATTTAAAGCGGCATATGACGGGTCTAAGTGCAAACAAGCCGAGTTCATAATTTTACTAAATCGAGTTCAGTACGGTACTGGATAGAGCAGTGGCGGATCTAGAAATTTTCCAGGGAGGGTGTTTTGAAAATAAAACTTTTTCCACCTCCGCCCCCTAAAAAACCGAGATGGATGTCTTTTTAAATGGTTTCTGGAGACAAGTTTCATAATGTGATTAAATCATTTCAAAATGAACATTGTAGACTGTGGTGCTGCAGATACTCAAAAACAAGAGGAAACCTCAAAACTCAAGCGGTTTTTTTTCTTCTTCGGTCCGAAAGGGGGTGTCCGCCCCCCCCCCCATAGATCCATCACTGGGATAGAACACTGAAAGCTGAATCGAATGGTGTAAACATATTTTTCCGAAATTCATTTCTTCAGTGTAAAAAAAAACCTTCAAAATACGTGGTTGGAGCAGTTATGGGCAAAATCCGGGAACTCCCAAGGTTTAAATCCAAAATCCAAAATCCTGGTCAAAAGGATTTGAATTATTTAAAGTCTCAAATCCTTTTTAGAAAAGAATTTCAAATCCAAAATCCTAAATCCTCTCAATTTTCAGAAAAATTGGTATTTTAAATCCAAAATCCAATATTTTGAATTTTAACTTCTAAATTCAAGTAACTTAGCAGTAAGCACCCAGGCAACCTTCAATCTACCATTAGCTGAGGACGTTGGCATACAATTTCTCATGTCTGTAGCCAGGGCTACTTAGCAAAGCCGAAGCTTTTAGCGGTTAGCCGATCAATTTTGGCCCAAAATTAACTAGCCACTGAGACCATGTTAGCTGTTAGCCGATGCCAATCGTTTGAAAACGTTAGCTTGTACCAGGGCCGTACAGATGGGGGGAGGGTGTTAAGGGTCTCCCCCATTGGCCAAAAAAACAATGGGTTGAGACGGAGAGGAAGGCGGATCTGTGACTGATTATACCCCTCCAAGAAATAATATTCATCTTAATCGCAAAACTCCCCCCTTACTTAAATCCTA
The DNA here is from genome assembly GCA_031841125.1 of Acanthococcus lagerstroemiae. Classification (NCBI taxonomy): domain Eukaryota; kingdom Metazoa; phylum Arthropoda; class Insecta; order Hemiptera; family Eriococcidae; genus Acanthococcus; species Acanthococcus lagerstroemiae. The sequence continues at coordinate 30,843,409 of CM063108.1, read as the reverse complement.
GGTACGGCCCTGGCTTGTACCTAAGTTTTTAGCCCTTCCGATTGGCTAAGCAGCCCTGTCTGTAGCTCAGCGCTAAAATGCTAATTGAATTCTGTTGAGCAAAACTCGCCCAAGCGATATTTGTTGATAAAATGAGATATTAGTATCGTTGGAAAGAATATAAAAAGCAGAATTTTTTTAATTGGGCCCCCGATACAAAAATTTCTATCCTCGTTGAAAAAAGCTTATCAGTAAACGCTACATCCATAAACCGGCATTATTCATTGGCTTTTAATGTTACATTTTCTCCAAAAACAGATTTTGTCGCTTGGACGGTTTTTCCTTAACAGCGTCCAATTGTAATCAGTGAAAGATATAAATTTTTAGGATTTTGCGTTCAGCGTTCTAACTTCTTAGTTACTTAAGGTGACCACATGAGTCTCCGCGTTCGCAAAATATGAAAACAAAAAGTATGTAAAACTATCACTATGTAAGGTTTGATTTTCAAGATATCAATAAGTAAATGGTAAATTGATATAATTTATGAAATGAGGATTTTTAGGGTGTTTGCCGCAGCGCAGCGCTGCAAGCACCCTATTTTTGGCTTTGGATTTTAATTATTTCTGGAATCATCAATATGCAAATACTTTGCTAATAATTAGGAGTTGAATCCGAAATCCTTTTTGAAAAAGGATTTGAAATTCAAAATCAGGATTTTTGGAAATTTGGATTTGAAATCCCTGAGGATTTAAGTCCTGCCCCACCCTAGGTTGGAGATCAAGCAGAGACGAAACTATCAGGGGGTGTGGAGGTTTGACTCCCCCTTTCAATAATTTGGCAGTCGGCAAATTTTGAAACTGTTCATTGGAATTTTTCATTTTTTAAAAACGTTTGTTTGTTTGTTCATCATTTTTTTTTTCAATTATATTTCGATTTAAAAATCGGCAAATTTTCTATTTTTTAGAAATTTTGCTGGCGAATTTTCAGTTTTCAAAAAATATTTTTCGGCAGATTCTTCTTCTTCACCCCCAAACTGAAAGTCAAATTTCGTCTCTGTCGTCGAGTATTTCGTTGGAATTTCATCTTAATTTTTTGCCACAATGAAGGGATAATGGTTTTTACAGCAATGCAATTTCGATTTCAGTAAGTGTTAGTCGGTAATACTCCACGCTTTCGCAAGAATAATACGCAAAAAAATCGCTTTGGAGTCAAAACTGACATGTTCCAACACATATTTGGTCCCAAATCCCTCAAGGGGCGGATTATCAAAAAAGTTTTTTGGGAACACGTTTCAAACCTATGAGGGATGACTTGGAGAAATTTTCACCTCATAATAAAACATATGTTTTTGGGGAATCAGTTTCTCGTGTTTTCTGAAAAATAAGATTGGTGGAACTTGTCTTGTTTGCACCTAGACCCCTCATATGTCAGAGACAAATAAAGCTAGAGGACTGCGCGAGGTCTCACTTTGTCAGAAATTTTATAAACAATTTGGGACCGTCCCAGAAAACTGAAAAAATTTAATTTCCAGTGATAACAAAACTGAGTTGAGTGGAGACAAAACGGTGGATTCACATTCTCGTTTATAAAGAACGAACGAAGGTAGAAAGAGAAAAAGAGATAACGCCATTCGCAAGAGGAGGGTATATTCTACCGAAATCATCCCGAATCCCGATTTCGACAGTTTTGACCTTGATTCATAAAAAAAATCACTGTATCTCAAAAACTACGATCGAGAAGGTGAGATCTCATTCCCCGCACTGCCATAAATATGTTTTCGTAAGTGTTAAAAATGGGCATGTCAAAATGTTTTTAAAATCGAAGAATATTTACGGGTTGAGCACCTGAGGGGAAGTTTAACATTCCAAAGAAGAACATCTGTAATTTCACAATAAAACATTTTAATACAGTAGAACGTCGATTAAACGGAATGGCAAGAAAAAAAAATGATAATCAGGGCCCGGATTTTTAGGCAAAACATCTTTTTTTCTCTCTTTCTAGTCTAGCTTATTCAGTTTGTTAAGGTTTTCTGGACAAATCAGGAAATTCTGAAACCAATGAGCTAATTTTTTGGACTATTTTTCTTCAAAATGCGTTTTACTGTATAATAAAATAACCACATGTTTCGGTTATCCAGGAAAAGCCTCTGTTCCCAACTAGTCCGGATAATCAACGTTCTACTGTAATCAAATACCGGTTAAAAATGGTTTGGTTGAATGAGATTATTCTCTGTACAGAGCCGGCGAACTCACTTTTTAGATTATTATGGTTCTCCACAAAGAACTAAAGCATAAAACATTTGAACTTACAAATGTGTATAAGAGGATTGGTGAAGAAATTTTGCAAAGGCTATACGATTCCACATGTCTATATTATTCAGGAAGCGTTGAAAACTGTGTTCACCCCGATTTTGACATTTCCCCCTCTGATTTTTGATAAAAGTGAGCCTCAACCTTATCAAATGTAATCTAAATATTTCATTTTCAAAACAGAACACTCCCGAAAACATAAGCTGAAGAAATTCCAAAAACTGGACTTACTGTATTTTATAATTGGAATACACAGAGAATGGACTTACTCCGTATTGGAATGAAAAGATGCAAAAGAAAAAACGGCATTTTGTGGTAAAAGTGTCGTTTTAAAGGCCCATTACCCCCAATTTTTTGAGTCCGAATTCGGCAAGATTTAGTTACTTTGGTGGCCAAAAAAGTTACTGTATTTTGGTATCAGAATACAAAGCCACTGGACTTACTGCGTTTTAAAATGAAAAGATACAAAACAAAAAACGGCATTTTGCTGAAAAAGTGTCATTTTAAAGACCCATCACACCTAATTTTTTGAACCCGAAATCGGCAAAATTTAGTTACTTTGGTGGTCAAAAAGTTACTTCATTTTGATATTGGAATACGAAGTGAATGAACTTACTGCGTTTTGGAATGAAAATATACAAAATAAAAAACTGCATTTTGCGGTAAAAGTGTCATTTTAAAGATCCATCATCCCCAGTTTCTTTAGCTCGAAACCAATAAGATTTAGTTACTTTGGTGGTCAAAAGAGTTACTGCATTTTCGTATTGGAGTACAAAACGAATGGACTTACTGCGTTTTTGCAGTTTCCATTAGCAAATATTGTGACAACAAGAATGAAGATGATTTTTTGCAATTCGACAAAGAGATATGATAAGTTGAAGATTTCATCACCAGACTATAAAAAACTGGACTTTCTGCATTTTGGGAAAGCTCTCCTCTAACCAAAACTAGGTTTTTCTCCGTCAGTCTTGTGTATGAAGAGGGGAGGGGGTAAATATCCTCAAAAATGGATTCTGAATACCCAGAAACCATAGAAACACGTTATTACACATTTGTATGTAACCTTGAATCGTTGCTACGGTTTGTAATAATAAAAACTCACTTTTTTCCATGAATGAAAGTGGATGCACAGATTCTGGACTTTCCTTTTTATATAATTATTGTCATACTACGGGGATTTCTTTTCATTTAATTAAACCATTTTTAATGCAAAATTGATTTTATTTAGAGGCTTTCTCATAGGGAATCCTATGTTGAACTTCTTCTCAGGTGCGCGACCCTAAACAATCTTAAATTTCAAAATAAAAATGTTGACTGGTGCACTTCTAAGCTTACGAGCATAAATTTAGCTTCGAGGTGCAATTTTTCTGAAACAGACTTCTTTTGGACCACTTTTGTACGAGCGCAGGCAGATTCTACTCTGTATACATGGATTTGAAAAGTCAAATTGGTGTTCAAGAATAAATTGTACTTATTTTGGGCTTTTTGTGTTCGCATTTCTCAGATTTACGTATTCCGCCTTTTTATGTTATCAATGGTTCAAATTTTCAGTCTCTCGTGTCTCACATATTATGGAAATTAAGCTTGGGAGTGGTTTTGAAAATTTGTGCTCATTTGTTCTCTAAGGGCCAGTATTATAAAACATTGTTAAAAATAACCGTCGATTACTGGCCCTAAATAAGTGTAACTCTTTCACTCTCTCAGTCGAGATATCGGCGAAATTAATTTGCTCTCAAGACCCCCCCCCCCATCTACAAATAGAGAATAATCAAACTCAAAAAAAACTCTGACTCCGGGCTATGTAAAACCTATTTATTAATAAGAGCAGGAGCTTAGCGAGGACCGGTGTGAATAACATGTTTTGGGGAGGAAAAAGGGGGTGGACACCGAAAATCTCCCTCCTAAATTAAAAGGAAGAAAAAAATTAAAAATCATCGAAATAACAATGAGAGGAAAATGGAACACAATTAATGTACATTATAATATATGATATAAGTAATTTTCCTGCGAATAAGTATGCATGTATGAGGTACCCAGCAAATACCATTTGGTATAGCATATAATAATTTTAAATTCTGAACTTTCAAATAAAAATGTTCGAAGAAATAAATGTAATATGTAGAGACCGGATTCATCGGCATTAAAAAATAGGAAATTCAGCAGCAACATCTGCAGAATTCGGCATTTTCAAAAAAAATCCTCTTTTTTCACAAAATAATCTGATAAATCAAAACTTTTAATTAAAATCACAAAAGATTCTGATTATACGTAATGATAAGATGTTTTGCTAAATTTTGCTGAGTGAATTGATGGCGCCTGTCACTTAATACAAATTTGTAAGCTGAGAATAAGCGCTCTAAATCAACAGTATATTTCACTTTCAAATATTCATCTTTTTACACGTTACCGTCATGTGTCGACAAAATAACAGATTTTGGCATTTTTCGGCACGTAAGGTCACTTTCGGCATTTAACCCATTTTCGGCATTTTTCGGCAATATAAAATTTTTTCCCAGCCCCCTACCACGTGATTTGTGCTTATCTCTCAAAATAACTCGTCTGCCTATCAAGGAAATGACTTGACAAATGCCGAGGAATCCGGACTCTAGTAATATGTAAACAAAGACGGCAAAATAATGTAGGATGCCTGCATTTTTTTACCCCTGACATTACGTCACCTCTGGAATGGTTGTAAGAGTCTTACTCATGTGGTGCTAGAGGGGTCAAATAGAAAGTAGCATACTCTGCTGTAAGGTTTCTCAGATCACGATTTCTGGGGTACGTTTGAGTGCAGGATGAAGTTAAGACGGCACTCGAACTCAAAAAGGAACTCATTGACTATATAATCCAACTGAAGGCGTGATATTGTGTTTTATGATTTCTTAGGTGAACAAGAACCCTTTATGACACCTTCCGAAAAAAGTGATAGCCACAACAATATCTAAAATTAATTCAGCGACTGGAAAAACTCTTTCTTTTAATATAATTAAAGGTAGAATATATTCTAATTACGACTTTTCACGCTCACTTTTCCGAAGAAAAAAGTTCGCAATTCCATCTAATTTAGATCTGAGCCACTGATTCATTTTCCACTTTTATATAACTTTTTATAGTTCTAAAAAACTAAGGAAGAGGGATTCATTCGCCAGACGATTTTACGTAAGTGGTTCAAAGAGTGGTGGCATCAAGTCTCTCGGCACAGCAAGCTCGCACAAATCAAGCTTAACCTGTCCTCTGGTCAACGTCCCAACGTTCCTCCCGCCGCGAGGAAGTTATCATCACCCGCCTAAGGACTGAACATACACGCCTCACACATACGCATCTTCTCACTAACCTTTATCCCTCAACTACCCACACTGTGAAGATGAAGGCCCTCTCACCGTGGACCACCTCTTCTTATGCCCCTCCTCCACCTGCCTTCGTAACTCTCACCGCGTCCCCCATAGTCAAATTTTGGTCCTCTCCAACTCCCACAAGCACATAAACAACACCCTTGCCTGCCTTTCCGCTGCTGGATACCTCTGCGACATATAGATAACAACCGTTTCCGAGCCCATAGCCCGAGAGTGTAGCTCCGTGGCTCGATAATAATGAAATGAAACAGAAAAATTTTACAATTTCCGAAATGTTTTGCTGCAATTGGCTAAACAAACCTTCTCCTTTTGATCCAAAAACCCACCGTCAACATTTTTTTGAAATCGACCAATTTCTTGTGGTACGCTGAAGAAGGGGTGTATCATTAACATAGGACTCCACATAAGCTACGATTTCGCTTTGAAAATTCTTAAAAATCGAGTTTGATCAAAAAACAGATAATACTGTCAACCACATCAAAAATGGGGTTTCCAGGGGCACTGAATTAATTTTTGAGGTTATTTTAAATGAAATTCTTCAAGATAATGGTCCGTAAGTAGTAGGATTTTATGATAAATATAAAGGTTCGTTGATAAATTTGTTGATCTTTAATATCCGAAAGAAAATGTCGATTGACAAGTTGAAATACCAGTATGTGATATTTTGCAACCCAGATCCACTTTCCTAAATGTAAAAAATGTAGGAGGAGAGGTTTTTCTTTTTTAAATTTTCTAGTTTTTACATTTTTTAAAAAAATAAGTTGAATATTGCATTTATCAATGGTCGTTGCCGATATAATATTTAGTTCAATTATACATTGACGATTCGTGCCAATAAAAATCTTAGTGAGCGTACACTCTATTGGTGAAGTCCTCACAAACTTGAACAAATAAATACTGAATTTAATTTCAAAATTGATTTTTACCCTTTAAGTTAACTTTGAGACAGTGATCAGCTGCCAGTCACCCCTTCAGGAAGAAGCTGTAGAATCGGAAGAGAAGGCAAAGTCAGTACTGAGCCGATGGTTTGCTCCCTATAGCAGAAAAGTCAAGACGTTTTTCTTTTCTTTTGGACACGAACTTTGCAACACTGCCCCAAGTTGCCCCCAAGAAAAGTAGTCAACTAGCCTAAGGGCGGAGGAGTTCATCAGGGGGTGGGTCCTTCCACAAATAGACTTTAGCAGTGCTTCTCGTAGCAGGCCATTGAGCATGACAAGAGATCAACTTTGAAATTTCTACTTAGACTATTTTTCTCCTTTCAGTCATATTAAACAGTCCGGACATCACGTTTTAGTAATACAATTTCCTGAAAGGATTTTACGTTTTATGTTAACGTACATTCCCATTCTCTTGCCCGTGGAAGAAGGGTGAATCCTACAGCTTTCAGCGCAATATTAAATTGGATACATCTCGTGAGCGGATGGACTTATGCGAGCGAGGTAAATAGAATATCTTAAAATTTCGATAAAAGGGCCAGACATTAGCAATTTAATTTATTGAGGGGTTACGCCCTTACCTCTAATCCATTATCACATGCTGAACCGTTTAATTTATTAGAATCGCTTTAGAAAGCGAAAGCAGAACCACCATAGCCGGGCATCAAGTATAGGTAATAGGGTGTACCTCTGTGTCCTTACCTTTCGCCAAAGCGGTTGCGACGAATTTTTGGACTTCTGCTCGTCTGCACGGCTGCAGCCAGTCAAACTCTATCAGCCAATGAAATATAGCGATAGCTGATAAGTTCGAATTTGACAGGCCTAGAGCGAAGGTCACCAAGGAATGTTACAGGACTGTTGCAGTCAAAGAGAATCCGACGTACTGTTCGGAGATGGGGGTAAGATGATGCGCCCAACGAATGAGAAGAAAATGACTCGTGATTGGCCGAAAATTTTCAAAAAAGTACACGTGCGATTTCCTGCTATTCTTCGCGCTTCGCCGGCTTCTCGGTTATTTTGTTTGAAATTCAAAATTTTCAGACCTTTTGTTTCTATAATGCGAAAAATATCGCGTGTTTATCGGACGATTTCATCGGGTTTCTTGCGCTGCACGAACTGGGTCGACTTACGATGGACATACTTTACCCTGCTTTCCCCGCGCTCTCCATATTTCGCCATATACGCCTTGACTTTAGAATTATTGCTCCTTCGGAATTCCCCGCTCGTTAATTCGCCCATTTGCGAGTATGTACAAAATATTTACATCTCACTGTTTCTCTCTCACTCACTCACTCACTCACTCATTCACTCATACACACACACTCGCTCTTGATACTTCCTAGAAACATTTTAACGTGCAGGGTTCTCGCCCCGTTTTCAGCCGTATACTCTGCCAAAGTAAACATCGACTTTCGAAATAGCCGTGCAGTCTTTCAGTTCAGATCGACGTGGCAAAATTTTCGTGCCAGGGCAGCTTGAGGTTTCATCTAACAAGCAAGGACTCATGTGACCTTCGCAGGATTTACCGAGGTATTAAAAATAGTGCTCGAACAGCGGGAACCGCGGCCTCCTGAAGTTACTAGATCGTGCTGGGCTCTCAATCGGTTTTCCATTTTTTTTTTTCTTGAACTCGTTCAGCTTGTGAGTTTACAATCAATAGCGGGAAAATTGAATTGTAAGATTAGTTCAGGCGTAAATTGTTTTGGAAATCTGGAATCAAGGGATTGAAGAGGGATAAGGAACGCATCCTTATTTCCCCCCTCCCTCCCCGAGAAAATTCCTATGTTGAGAAATCCAAAGCAAAGTTGAAAATGTTTAAAATGTTGTCATAAAATATAAGCGAATGCATAAAATGGTTACACGATCGAATGGAAATTTTCCATCTCGATTGATACTGTAGTCGCTATGTTCGCTGGAATGTTAGTGGGGATATTCGTATGTCAATAGCTTTCCGGCGTTGATGAGCAGGATTGCCAATTTAGCTTTTTTTTCGGCTCTTGTCCAATTTTTTTTTTTTAATTTAGCCGATTTATAAAATGCAACCTAAAATTGGCTAGTTCGACAAAATCTAGCCGATCGGTAATCTTTCTGTAAGAATTGCCTGAAAAAGAGTAAATCAGTTACGTGACACAAGAAAAGGGCCTTAGTGTCCACTTATCACTGAGGCTCTTTTCTTGTGACACATCGCATTCAATGAAAAAAAACAAGTGTTAAAGACTGAAGCAGTGAAGCCTGATTACGGGTCAGGTGATGATAACGAGTAAAAAATGAAAACTACAAAACTACACATAATACATGCAGAAATAATTATGCGGCATAAAACTGGACCAGATTCTGGCACATTATAGGTATGCTACTCCTTTTTTTTTTCTTTTTTTCTTTTTTTCTTCATTTTTTCATTTGATATTTTCTGAAAATCATTTTCATAGTATTTTTCATTTAGTCGATTTTAGCCCTTTTTATTCAGCAGATTTTTTTAACAGATTTTTGTAGACTCAGCTGATTGTAGCCGACTTTTTAAATTGTAACTAGCTGGGGGAAAAATGCAGAAATGGCAACGGTATGAATTTAACCATACGCGAAGGGACGTAGCGAAAAGTTTTTTCTGTAGAGGCAAAAGTTGTGAAATTCCCAACTGACTCAAGTCAAAATTTCCAAGTATCAGAATTTGTTTGTATTAGAGAGAGAGAGAAAGAAAAAAAAGCGTTTAACTTGTTAAATTTTTCCAACTTTTGATCCGTCTACTACAGTTTCCCTACCTCGGCGGAGACTTGGGGGCACGCTGCCCCCATGTTCCCCTTATTTTCGACCCTGTCTATAATTTTCTAAACAAACAATGAAATATTGTCTTACAAGTAATGAACAAGACAAAAAGCACCCTTTGTTATATCATAAAAGGATTACTTCAGGAGCTTCTTTTCTAAAAAAAAGTTACCTATACTATTCTTATCATATTAATTTCTTCTTTTTTTGATTTCTAACTTCTGTTTCCGTGCTTTTAGAAAAGATAGTTGCTAGCTCAGTTTCTTTTTCTCATCTACTTCATTTTCACTTTCAATCTGTTTTCTTTTCAAACTTTCTCTTCTTTTACTAGAGACATTACGAACGTATTGGATCACTGATGACGATACATCTAATAACAGTTTTCTTTCTTTACTGAATCATAACAATACGTTGCGCAACGAAGGACTTCCCGATTTAATTCTCAGCAAAACATTCTTCATGAATCGGAAAACTTCGTTCAACCGCTCCACTCGGTGGGGAAAAAGAAACACAGTTTTCATAAAATTGCTCAATTCTTTTGATAGGGGACGAAACTCTCTTATGCACAACAAGTATTCATTCAGCCTACGATGAATTACATACATTTTTTCAAATAATCAGTAACTGCCTTATCTTCACAAAGGTTCAAATATTGTGTCTTGATGGGATCAGCTAATGATCAGGGTAACCACTTTTCTCAGAATGATTTTCATTGACTTTTCCCGGTTTTCCAGGTCAATTTCCCGAATTTTCCCTGACATTTTTTTCAGCTAGCATTATACACAGCTTTGAGAATACTTTGTAAAAGTAATTTCATCAATTCATCACGCTTTATGCTGACGTTTATTCTTGAAAATTAGTATATTCTTTAATTCTCATTATTTTCTAAAACTTCCGTGATTTTGATCAAAATTATAGCGATTTCCTGACTTTTCCAGACTGACAAAATTCCCTGATTTTTTCCGGTTTTCCAGAAACTGGCTACACTGATGATGCTTCTCAAAATGAACAAGTGGAAAATAAAATTTGACAGAAGTTTAGCTAGTACTGCGAAGCTCTCTCCTCTCCTGACTATATACCAGTCATCACATCTGTATTGAGCTCTAATGCCCCTTGGACAGTTTCACTTGTCAGAGGACAATAATTAGTTCCTTACTTTTTAACATTTCCTTCAAAAAATTGTGACACTCAGTTTTGAACTGCACAACATCCACAACTTTCTTTTCCTCTGATGGCTTCTGTTGCTCCAGCCAGTATCAACATGGTTCAATTCTTTAAGATTATCATCGGAAATACTCGTATTAGTTGTGAGAACAACTGTTTTCGTGACCTTTTTACCAATTATTTTCACTAAATTATACATATCGTCATATAAAAATGAAATAAATAAAGGATCATTGGACTGAAACTTCAAAAGAAATGGATAACACTCTTCAGCAACAGTTAGCATTGCCTCCAGAAAACCATCTTGTAAGTTCATTTTTACTGATCTATAATTCTTATTGCATTGAACTTGGAATTTTAAGAACTTGTTTCAACACAGGAACATTTTCAAGCCATCTAATGGTGTAAAATTTGAGCGAGAAACATTTTGCTTTTCCTGTCAGTCAGTCAGGCGCCGTATCAATTGCTGGATGTTAGTGGTCGCGGTTTCTGACGCGCGACTCTCCTGGCCAGGGTTAATCGGAGTACTTTGCCGACAATACATAAACAGCATAAGTTACCTTTGAAAACTTATATTTGGAGTGTAGTGTTGTGGAAAACCAGAGAAGAGAAAGATCCAAGCTTTTGAAATGTGATGCTATAGGCGGATACTTAATATCAAATGGGCGGATAAGGTAAGAAATGAAGAAACACTTGACAGAGTAGCAGGTAAAATAGATATTTGGAATTCTTTGAAGATGAGAAATGATAAACTAATAGGGCATAACTTGGGACACCCAGGAATAATATCACCCCTGCTAGAAGGAATGGTGGACGGAAAGAATTGAATTGGTCGGCAAAGATTCCAGTATGTTCAACAGATAATCGAGGATGTCAAATGTAAGAGTTAGGTATTTGGAAATGAAAGAACTTACACAAGATAGGGAGAAATGGGAAGCTGCATCAAACCGGTCGTAAGACTGATAACCTTCTTATCATCATCATCATCATATCATCCTAACATGTTCTGGTTTTCTTTTGAACTTGTAGAAAGATCTATGCATGGTCATTATTACGTAGAATATAGGGAGTAAAATATGGATTTTCAAGGGCTGTTTTCTTTTGACTAATGCTTTCGAAAAAGGTCCTCAAACAGCTTTGAACTTTGTACTTTACTTACTTTGGGCACTCATACACATCTACCTTGGTCTTTTTCGTTATCAGTAGGATCACAATTAGGCTCACAATTAGGCTCCTCTAGGTACACTGTTTATCCCTCGAAATTGGCGGGTGATGGTATCGAACTCACTTAAACCAACCCACTGTAGCAAACTAACGTAAGTCCACGGTCATCTGGTAATTTTATAAAAATCCAAAAATCATAACCCCCGCCCCCCAAAAAAACTATAATTTTTTTTCTGTAATACTTGCTTTGTAATGAAAAAGAAAAGAAAAAAAAAGAAAGCACAACATCACAAACAATAGTAGTGGTACTCGTATAGTTTTACATTTTTCATTTAGGGGGGCTAATTTTGAAACCGGGGGGACTTAGCCCCCCTAGCCCCCCTCTATTTCCGCCCGTGATCAAATACCTGTTTTCGATGACAAAATACACACATCAGCTCTACTCTCCGACGACTCATCATCGAGGTCCACAGACAGCCGCATATGGCTAAATACCATACCTAAATTCATCTCATCTGAGAGAACCCCCATCTCCAATGGACAGAGCAAACTCAAAATGTCGACTTTATAATCACATCCCGAAGGTCTGAATTCGGTCTTGCTTCCTCCTAAAAGTCAAATGGAGACACGGGCTCGGACTCGGCAAAAATTCTAACTCTCTCAACTAAAAGGAATCCCGTCGTGTCTTACGTTCAAAAAGCTTAAAGATGATATGAGCTTTCATGAACGTATTTCAAAGTGTATATCAATTGTATCAAGTTTAACGTAATTTTCAAAATTGAATAAAATTCTATATTGGTCAAACGACTCGGCCAAGTTATTTCAAAACATCAAGAATCTCGAGTCTGGGCTAGCGTCCACTTAGCGAACCCCTGGACGGTGTCTCACCTACGACATCGCGGACGTCTCATCATGCTCAACCGCATCTACCAACATTGCCGCGACACTTTTCATGAGCAGTTTACTGTTTTACAAAATTATTTTCTTGTCCTACCTTTTAAAAACTTGCTATTTTCTAGTTTTTTTTCAACTTTCTTGCTTTTGCACCAAATTTCTAGTCGTTTTCTTGCTTTTCTTGCCCAGTAGACATCCTGCGACAGCTGAAGGAAAATTCAAAATTTGTCGACTCGATGCGTGATAGAAGGTAACACCCTTCCCTCATACTTCATACCACCGGTAGCGAATCTGACCAGGAAGAGAACTCCCTTTTTAATTAACTTTGACAGTTTTTAAGTTCTATGGTCGGCTGAACCCCGAACACGAGACACTCTGATCGTCGGACAGATTTTCGCGGCGAAGAAAGTACCTATAGGCTCTAATGAGAGAGACAATCGACTCCATCAGATGCCGGTTCGTTGGCCCGACATACTATGCGAACACTTTCTCGCAAGTGCAGGTGCAACGGACGCAAGAGCACCGAGGTCAGGGCAGCCGCGAGGAAATTTATTACGACGAAGAAAGCGTCAAGCGTCGACGTTGACACTGGCGAGATTTTGTTTCATTCAAATTAGCCCCGGCGGGAAAATTAAAAACAAACAAATCGCGTAGCCGAGTAAGTAATTTGACGACGTTACGCTGTCGCTGTTCGCTCATTACAGGTTACGAACATCCTCCATCACGAAGTGCTCAAATTAAGGAACTTAATATCGAACAGCGCTTTCGTATCGTCGCCGGTTATCTCGCTCTGATTAAATCCGCATTATTTAGTCACACTCTGTTGATCATCCAAAATGATAAGGCACCGACGTTTTCTACATAAATCTTGGGGGAAAAAAATGGCGTTTCGCGTAACAAAACACACCGCGAATTATATTACATCGCGATGACTAAACGAGTTCGGTTTTACTAATTACTTTCATTCAGAATGTACTCGGATAGATCATCATGTATCAACAGGTTATAGTCTTGTGAAGAGTTGTTTTTCAGCGGCATATGTGGCAGTTTCTATAAAAAAGGGTAACTTTATCGATCCGACGAATTTTGAGTTACAGACAGTAGGTGATAGCGGAATGAATGCCCATTCCAACGAGCTATAGGCGAAATTTGTAGCGTTTTTTGTTCCGACGATACAAGGGGTCAAAGATGAGTGTAACGAGAAGGCGCGAAAACACATTTTTGGAAAAAACGCGTTTAAAGTTAGACACACTTTTTTCTCCCACTCCGTCAAGCGGCCCTAACTCGCCGCGAAATCACGTTACCAGCCTCAAGGAGGGTTTGTTGGGAAGGTAATTTTTCGCTCTTCTGCGTGGTAACAATTCAGAACATCGGATTTGTTCGTGAGCTCCGAAAAACCACGAAGAAGCGATCGCAGACATTCGCATTCTTTTCTCATTCTCTTTCTCTCTCTCCCTCTTCTCTCTCATACACGTAAATTTTATCTCTTAGTTATTGCGATGTTTTTTCTATAGAAATCAACCAAAATTTCGAAATTGATTTTTACGACCAAAAATTTTGTTTTTCTTTTTTCGCGTTTTCTGAGACTTCGATCGATCAACAAAGTTACCCCTTTTTATAGAAACTGCCACATATAGAAGTAGCGTTGTTCATGTACAGTTTACACTTTACACATCTTCCCTGCCTAGAAAGGGAAGTGATCATTTCCCTCCCGCAAAGTAACTAACAGTTGATGGTTTCCCTGGTCCGACTGTTTCATGTGGTTTCGTATGCTTCCTTCTTAGGTGACACCTTGCCGTGATGAGGAAGCTTAAGCGTAAAAAGTAAAAAAAAACAAACAAAAAACAAAAACTCTCTATGAGGTTATAATATTTACTCGTAGTTAAAATTGAGAAGAAAAACGACAGATTAGGAAATGTAGCTTTTCCAAATATTAATTACTGATGATGGCGTTCCAACAGGTACATAATCTTTCCGGACGTAAAGAACTTCCCATTCGGATGTCCAGGAGGGAGCTCTACTTGGGAGAGCATGATCATCGGAAAGTTTTAAAAAGAAAAGCTTAATTAGGAACTTGGAATGGGAGAAGCTCGAATGGAGTTGGAGATTAGAGAATCTTAAAACCCGACATAGGCTTCAGATTTTGAGTACAGGTGCTGTAAGGTAGTCATGATGTCCTTACTTATTCCTTGTTGTTTCAATGCATCCCAAACGGACTTGTGAAATACGGAATCAAATGCTTTATTATAGTCGATAAACATTAAATGTAGATCAAAGTTGTATTCTTTCGCTTTTTCAGTCAGCGAGTTAATAATTTTTAGAAAATAACTCACGATAGAATTGATATTTTGAAAAAGTATTATGGGTGATGAAACTTCAAAGTTTTCTTTAGAAAATGACCATTTTGTTTTTATTTTTTGCTTGAGGGAGCTGAGGAGAAGCGTTCCAAGAAAATAATTTTGGGCCTTATTAGGAACAGCTATTTGGGCCTTATTCGTGCATCGGGCCTTATAGAGCATCAGTATCTTACACTACAGAGTCGTGAATGAATTATCACTCGTGCGATTGCACCACTTGCCTGCAGCTCCTACTGCAAACTTCACACTTACGAAAACACCTTGTTCCCTCCCTTGTTGCATAACATACTATTTTGTACACCCGGATCAAAAGAAATCAGCGAGTTGATGTCGAATTTTCTCAAAATGTGCTCATTTTAAATGACGGTTGGACTTTTACACGGTGTAGTACACAGCACCATGGCGGCGAAATTCCACTTTTCTCGTTGGATATTATGTATAACGCTCATAAGTTATGCCAGGATGCTCGAGAGCGAACTAATTTCAGAATATATGTAAGCGAGAAACATTCAGTATTCGAGTTCTCCCATGCTCTGCGGTGTTGATCGACATAATAAGTCTGTTATTTTTGTAATTTATTTGCGACCCGTACAATACGGCAGACCTCCTTAATAAGCATTAGTTTACAATACATTTTCCTAATTGCTAATATCATTTCAATTTCAAAATGTAGGAACGTTGAAATTCGGTTTTCGCATATTATGCTAAAATTAGCGCTGTAATAGTAAAGTTCTAATCTTCCAAGTCAACCATTTAAGATTTTAAGTTATTTTACTTGTTTTTTCTGTTCTCAAAATTTAAGCAGACTATAATTAGGGGGCTAGGGAGCCGTGCCCTCAACTGACCAACTGGAGCATCCCTCTGACGAGTTGTTCAATTTCTTTTCGCACGTCAAAAGAAAATCTTGAAAACCCTGAAGGAAAAATCGGAGGAGATTAAAAACTTGGAAAAAATAGTAGGTACCTCATCTTGTATTGTAAACTTTGTTTGTTTCTTGATCTTGAATCCGAGTTCCAACAGACAATGTAAAATAAAGTAGGCTAATTTTTACAGACACACACATCCATATACTTGGCACACTTTTAGAAAAGGATGTATTTCAGTGTACAAAACTTAAAAATTCTGGATATCTGAAAACTCGAAAAAAAGTTCCTTTCAAACAAATTTTGCCATCCCTCTCTCTCTTTGTACGAGAAAATGTATAAGTTTGGTGTCTATGGCGAGCTCCCAGCGAGTCTCCTATTTTAAAGAATCCTGGCTATAGGCCTGAATTTATGACTGACATCACAAGATGACAGAGCAGTTGGCTTCTAATCCAGAAGTCGGCAGATGATGAGAAAGTAAATAGAAATCAATACTCTGTATGCACCACATGCCTGGCGGATATCATTTCTAAAATAGGTGGGGCGCGTCATTTTGTTGACCCACCACCACCACCACCGCGAATCTCCTGTAGCTCACCTCTTTTTCTAAGGGCATAACGAGGCCAATAGCTTTTTCCGGTGCAGGGGTGAGGAGAATTGCGTTACTATTTTCCCAAGTACCCTTCTCGCGAGTACAAGGAATTTCATCTTTTTTCCAAGGAAGGAACAAAGTTATTCTCATTTTCTATAGTTGCTTACGTTCCCGTTTTAACAGAAATTTTGGGTCTTAGGCTCTTAGGGGTCCCAAACTTAGACCAAATGAAACTTTTTCTAGAGACGAGCCTGTCGAAAACTGCGACAGAAAAAGCAAAATTCTAAACATTCGTCATCATCAATTACAGAATTTCATGGATAAGCATGGTTCGACGTGAATCCTGAAACTATATGCGAATGATGACGTCAGCGCTACGATCAAACAGTACTATATTTTATTTTCTCTTCAAAATGATATTCCTATAGTAACGGAATATTTGGCATTTTTTGGGTACAATTCGGCATATTTGAGCAAAAAATTGAGCATAAATTTGCGCACATTTCACGTGGTTTTGGAGCATAAAAAGCTCAGCCCTAATTATAAGGTTTATAAAATTACTCCGATCTATTACGTGTCTTGAATGAGCCGTGTATTTTAATGCCAGAGAACAAATTCGTGTCGTGTTTTCGCACACAAACTAACCAACAGGGACTAATTAAACACGGGACGGCGGGTCGAAACGAAAAGGCTCATTAGAAGCGAAACAGCAATTACAAGGGGTGGTTTCGTTCTCAGCGAGTGACTCAACTTTGTTTATGGCCTACTTCTAGCCTCGAGCTCTTCTGATGTTATCATCGAAGCCGAAAAGCGATAAGCAGCGAGCCACTCAGAGCTCTCATTTGACACCCTTTTTATTTCACCGGCGATATATTTATTTTAGACGAATAAAAATACCCGAAATGGAAAAGCGGGTTAAGAAATTTTGAAAATTCGTCGTTAACTATGGTCGAGTACAATACACTCGCAGAAAAACGTTTTGTCGATCGAAATCTTACGACTGTGCGCCATAAAGCGGGTATTTCACGCTAATAATCAACCTTGAATCGAAATTATACATTACTGGGGTATAAATTCTGACCCTTTGATTATAATTTGAACAATATGGCTAACTGAGAAATGAGGGATTACTTGAGAAAATGTTAGCGGCGAATAATGAAAATCGGGGCGATTCGCACGCAGTCCCTTACTCGGGGTGGTAACGAGCAGTCGTGTACATCGAATTTTATGTACGTTTGACAAAAGCAATTTTATTTCGACGTTTCGCCCGTGTTGTGCTCCGTTTTATTCGCGGTAATTTTCACGGTCAAGGAGACTTGCAGCGAAATTTCAGTGACGAGGTTAATGCGAGAATCGTCGTTGTGGAAAGATAACTTCATCGTCTAGGTACGTACCTCCTACCTATCGTCCTGTTCGTTTCCTATTTGTGGCCTGTAGTCTGCACTCAGTACTGAAAGTCAGCCTAATTCCGTCTTCATGCTGTCGCTAACTCGGTTCAGTTAGCGCTCCTAATTTTCATTTTCAATCGTCGTCTACGAATCTGGAGCACCGGGTTTGAAACGCATTCCACCGACGGTAATTTCATACAGTTTACTTTCAGCACGGTTGCTGACTCTCACGTAGGCGTTGGAAAAAAAATGTTTGTTGAAAAAAGGTGACGCAGAGGAACTCATAAGTAAAGGGTGCCAATGGAGAACTCAGGTTACTTTAATAAAGACTGTAATTTCCAGAATTTACGAAGACTTTCAACTTGGCGTTGCAGAGAAACTCAAATTTGTCAATTAACATGTAGAAGTATGCGAGAAATTGAAAATAATTAATGAGTACTAGGGCGTCTCTTACGTATTTTTAAAATTTTCGAAATTTGACGCAGACACTCGAAGTAAAGTCACGAAATTTTCTTTGAATAATTTTAAGGTAGCTTCCTGAGATTTCCAAGTTTCACGATAGATAATTATAATAATACAGCCTTAGCTGGTAAGGTGCGTCCCCGCACTCTCTCCTCAGCTCGCACATCTTTGGGCATAGGCCTCCGCCACCCACTTCCACTCTTTGCGGTTATGCGACCAGCTGCCCGAATTTGGCCCTACACTTTCTTTAATATTTCATCTAACCAGCGGGCAGCAGGTCGCCCCCTCTTCCTTTTTCTGTTAAATGGAACCCAGACTTTCGATCTTAAATTCAATTTGTCCTTTTTTCCACTTGCCATGTAGCCAACATACTTAATTTTTAATTTTTTAATTTTATGCCTTACATTACCTAGTATAATTTTGGATTTTACATACGAGTCCCGATTTTTAATTCTGTCTTTAAATCTTAAAATACATTGAGTTTTGATTTTTTTCCCCCCAAGTTTTTTAAAGTGTTTTTAGTTAAGGTCCACGTTTAGGCATCATATAGCCGGACTGGCAAAACACAGACTACCAGCACTTTAACTTTAGCTCTTTTAAGAGCACTTTGTACTTTCGAATACATATTTTATTTATTATTTTTAATTTTAAATTTATATTAATTTTTAATTTTAAGTTTAATTTTATAATAAATTAAATTTTTTTAAATTTGATAAATTTAATTTGTTATTCATATTAATTATTTTGATAATTTATTTATTAATTAAAATGTATAATCAAGTTTATTCAACAGACAAAACATGGAGAATTTTTAATTAAGTAAAAAGAATTATTAATTTTTATAATTTGAATTAATTAAATTTAATAGGTTTAAAATGAAAAATACAAAAGATTGAATACAAATAATAAATAGTTCTAGTATTATATAGATTAAAATGTAGTTAAAATTATTAATTAAAGTTATAATAATATGTCCTATTATTATATTAATTGATAATGGACTTTAATTCAATAACCTATCTGTAATTTGAGTTTGATCGAGGGGGCAAAATGATACTTTCTCCCCGTGATTAGTTGAGTGTGTACGTGTGGGGAAGCCAATACCCCTCCCCCCGTCACCGGCGCCCCTGCTTGGAATATCCTCGATTTTTAAGATAAGTTGGTTGTATTTGCATCACCTTTTTCTACAAAGACGATCTTAAACGATAAAATCTTTGCTGACAAAGCCTTACGTAAATCCTGTATTAAACAGTAAAGCCTCAGGAGGTTGTCTTAAAATTATTCGAAATTTCTGAAAATCTGGCGACTTTACTTCCACAGGATCAGGAAAAACCTCAGGGGGTGGCTGGGTCAAATTTCGAGAACTTTTAAAATAAGAGAAATACATGAAGGGCATCAGTTCCCAAAATGCTATTATTGGTTTAAATTTGCATTTTGTATGTTTGAAAGTTAAGGGCCCATCGAAGAGGGCAGCCCCCACACAAATGTTTGAAATTTGCTTCAGTTAGAAAATCAGGGGTCCTCAGTTGAAAAATTTGTGACTTTTGAGATGTTCTCCTCTGTTTTCATCACTAAAATCAGTTTAAAAAAATCGAATTTCTTTTACTCTCTCCGCTAGTGAAATCGGAAATTTTCTGAATGAAAAATTTCGGTTCTCCTCCTCCCCTCAGCAATTTCTACTTGATACACCCTGTTAATAATACTACAAAATAGAATAAGTCAATCTGATAAATATTTGTCTAGTTATGATTCTGAAATAACAAAAATAAAAAACACTATTCAGTAAGTTGATAAAAAGGCGCCTTAAGACATTTCAGAAGATAAGATTTACAAGATTTTTCGCTTTTTTAATTCATCTTTTCAAGAGGAGACCCTTCTTTCTTTTTTTCCTTTGTGTGTAAAATTGTACTCCCTAAAAAACGTTCTGATGCTGCTGTCTAAAACCAAAGTCAAACACAGCCAAAATGAGTCCGGTAGATAGAAATATGGTGAAGTGTTAATTTTGAAAAACCTGTCGAATGGTTCGAAGTGGAAGGCTGAAATTTTTAATAATGCGGGCAATAAAGAAACACTAAGGGATGAATATTTTAGCTGGACAATGCCTGGCTAATTTCGCCTATTCGCTGTTTTCTATAGCTATGGCAAATTGACCACAGAGAAAAATTCCAGTAAATTCAGCAACTGGTCTGATAACACCGAAATTCGATTTTTTTATCGTAATTATATGGTATAATGAGAAAAGATACAAAATCAATCCCAGATTGTACGAGTATCATGTTGAAATTGATTTGAAATAGATATGGGTCACACTCATTTTACCTTGAATATTTCCAGTTTCGGTTTAAGTGTAGATAGTTTGATAGCTCATTATTAATTCTTTGCTTCGAACACGTTGATTCCTAGAAAGTGAACTTTTATACACGGATTTGCAAATAAATGAAAATAAATTAAAAATCTATCAAACTATACTAAGGCATGAAAGTTGGCGAAAGGGGGTCTACACATGCGTATATTAATTTAGTATTTGGTCGTTCAGTCGTACCTATTTTCATAATTAGGTCTCAAACCTTTGCTACGTTTGATAGTCAAATTTTTCATGCAGAAGAAACTAAGTCACAATTCAACGTCTCCATCTCAATGAAAAGTTTATTAGAAATCTACCATATACTAAGTGACACAAAATCCCGAGAAATTGAGCATAAAATTAGTAGCTATGCTGTGTCATAAGTTCACATCAAAAGGGCGAAAATATGGTCGATACTTTCTTGAAGGCAATGAGAACTAATGAGAATCTTGTACCCAGATTATTTTCATCATTTGTTAACACACGTGAAATACAATTTTTTCCCAAATGCCGACGTAAACAGAAGTACTACACTATGTCATCAGGTATAGGGACTGAAAAAACCCTACACCAAATTTTACAGCGGAGCTGTAGGGAAACACGATTTTTATGTAGTTAGAGTATGCTCAGTATATGAAGCTAGTAAAGCATAGAATAACAGCGTGAATCAAAGAATGAACAAAGAATAGGTACTAAAGTATCGAACATTGAAAATTGGCAAAAGACAGAATAATCACAGTTCAGGAAATGATTCTAGCAGAGAGTACTAAGAATAAATATTTTGAAAGCACCTTAATAGTCGCACTCTTATCTCACATCTAAGTACATGATAGAGTGGTCCCTATTTTTCAACCTTGTCCCCTAGATCGGTTCCAAATATTTAAAAAGATTCTTCCAAAGTTGAGCAAATTTATTGAAAGGTAACCCGTAGCTCAAGGAGATTGGAGTTTTACCAACTAAATACAAAAATAAATAGATAGTTCAAAAAATGGCGTAAGCCCCTAATCCAGACAGTTGCGCAGCTTTAGTTCGACCACCTCAGTTTTCGTTGAAAGTATACACGCATAATGTGGCCATTTTCGACCCTAATGGGACACCTAATGTGATCACCTGACGTAATTTTGCTATATTTTGTCAAAATGTAGTTGCTGATATGACAGGTAAAATGACTTAAGAAGAAGTGTATAAATCATATAAATTTTCAAAGTGACCAGAAATGGCTTAGTGAGAAGCTGAAGGTACCCACGTTTGGAAAAGCTGTAATTTCTACTCCCTAACTTGGCCTTATCGGTAGTAAGGTCCCTTAGTTGACTGAATTAATTTCCCATTGAAAATTATTAAATTCACAACCAGTATGTTACTCCTGAAAACGACTGAGAATGTTTCATGAGGAACTAAAATAGAAGAGTTTTGCTATTCATGCATAAGCCTCCGTCGCATATTCTCTTCAATTTTACAATTTTTACTGCGTATGCATTAATTAATTGACGCATTTGCCTTGTTTGAAAATCACTGTCACACAGAACAAAATTAAATTAAAACATTATTCTGTCGGTTGCATTTAACGTAAGGTAAGTACGGATATTACCACCATGCTAAGGGAGAATTGCATTTTACAGCTTCCTAGTGCATCTACTGTGGAACCCGGTGGTAAGGCTTCGGGAGAGTACTATTTAGTATGATCCTGAGGGTGAAAAGGAAGAGTGGGGGTAGAATTGGGGCTTACATGAACAAATTTGTTGAAGCCTTGGGAGTTACTCGACACGGTGTGGGTAATACCGCCATACAGTTTCAATGTAATTTTCCATGTAGGCAAAGGCACTGTAACAATAAATAATAAACTCCTAAAAATTCTTGAACTTCTTGTTTCACTTTTTACGAGTCAAAACCTTATGTCCTACTTTTCTACCTTATTCAATTTTTCCCGAAAATTTTTCTCCATCTTTGGATATTAATCTTGCCTCGACATCATTAGAAAAACAAGCGGAAAATGTCTGTAAAAAATAATTTTCTTGATAAAACTCTTAAAAGTTACAAAAAAAACTGGAATTTCTTAAAATTAATTAGGATATCTTGGAAGAATCAATCACAATGTTGCAAAAAATCCCCGAAATATAAAATCCTTAAAAATGAGTGAAAAATGAGTCTTAAAATTAATGGGAAACAGTGATACGAATTTATTCGAAAATAAATTACAATTTTTTTGAAAGTCAATTGTGATGAAGAAAGTAAGTGATAGAGCACTACTAATTTTAAGATTTAACCAAAGTCTTTTCTTACTAAGTTTATGTACTTAAGTAAACTTGGGTAACTTCAATTAATCACAGAATGGTTCTCAAACTGTTAAACTAATTCGGACTGAGAGCGCGAAAGAGTCGCACCCTACAATTTCAGTAGTGTGAAAAAGATGAACTGCTATAAAAGTGATCATTTTAGAAAATTGCTCTAATTGAAATGAAAATGAACTTATCTGAAAGGAAATTTCAACCTCTATCAATTTGATCCACTTCATTTTTTTGAAAACCTCTTTCATTTTTGAGATATTTCCTGAAAATTAAGTACATATGGTAATGGGATATTCCCACATGATCACTACTACAAGTTGGCGATGACAGCGCGCCACCATCTCGACCAGCCCGAATTCGGACTTTATTTTTTGCAGACTCGCAACCTCACAGTATTTAGGGTAGGTACTGTTGCCTGTCCATAAGCACCACCTGTCCATAACATCCTCCTTCTCCCCTAAGTATAAGTATCGAAAAATATCGGAAACGAAATTAGCATGTTTTATCGGTAGGTATGATGGAAATATCCGCATACTCTTAGCAGCTTCCGATACTTCTTTTTCGCACATTTATAGATATTCGTTTACCTTCGTGGAATAATTCAACGTTCTTTAAACAGTTTGAAAACTGGAAAAATAAGCTTTCCAACGATAGTAAATAAGATTATATGACACTTTATGTACAGCCTGTCCCGGCACTTTCTTCGTTATCAATATTTTCTGGTATTTATAGTAAGAACGAAAAAAATGCTGCGCTCATTTTCTGATTCTTCTGATCGTGCTCTTCAAACGAAATTTCTATGCTTTCCAAGATAGCAAACTTGGTTTCTGTGACGTTATACACATGCTACAACTGCCACCTTGTGACTGCATTGTCAAGTGACATCATTCTGAAAGGTGGCGGAAATAGCCGTACGGGCGATAATATCCATATACCTGCCTTACCAAAAGAATCCAGAGTGAACTCCAAGTAATATACTAACTACACAGAGGAAACCCATGCCTTAATGATCTCCAATGACCTAACTGAAATTTCACAGAAATTTCACCAATATCCTACCCTCCTAAGAAGTCACCCAATGATAACACTGTTGAAAATTGTATCGTCGCATGAAATGTGTATTATACGTATTATGGTTTCTGTTCGACTTATATCCTGTTTTGATACATTTTAATCAAATTTCAATGTTCTTATTCACTAAAGCACCTTTATGATAATCTTCCTTGGTAAGCCAAGACATAAAACTCGAACAACTATTTGTAATAACAAAATAGGTCAATTACGGCTACTCCTGATAAAGAGGAAGAGAAGAAATAGAATTAGTTCAGCCAAGTGTTTGCAAAATCAACTTTGGTATAAAGTCGCTAAGATTTTCATATGTTCACAATTTTTTGACAGGTTGTCCTTCTTGAACATACATTTTTTTTTATAGAAAATAAATCCTCTCACAAACTTTTCAAGAATGTCTGAAGTTTCATTTTATCTTTATTTTTTGTAAACTAAATATTTGTGCATTTTGTTAACATCCAATTGAATTAATTCCCATAATATTTTCAGACATTGCTGCAGCTCTCTGTTTTATCCACACAGCAAAGTCCACCATTTTCTCTTTTTCAATCATGGAAAAAAGGTAGAAAAATCAATTGAAAAAGTAAATATTAAAAACATTCTTATGGACCATTCCAGAGCGCCTTTTACAATAGCGTTAGGTAAGGGAAAAAATCGCATGTTACCTACTCGTATTTAGATAGGTTGTCTGCATGCCCAGTTAAAGGGGTTCATTCACTTTGAGACACTCTATAGATATACTATCCATTACTAGCAGGAAATACATCGGTAAGAAGCTCAGTGCTTACTTACAAAGTACCAATTTAGGTACAGATATAGCTGAAATGTTTCGATCTGTGATCATAGCCGAATAATTCCTTGTAATAGATGATGAGAAATTGAATATGCCATCTCCTCACATTGAAATTAAGAATAATGTGTGATGCTATTTCAGTTCATCTGTGCTCATTTATGGGTACAGATTAAAATTCTGATGCTCAAAATCCCGACAGTTTAAAAGCCGGCTATATTACAATCCCCAGACACTCAACGTTTCCTTTCTGCCAGGGAACGAGGATACTGTCACTCGTCAAGGTGTCCCAGAGCACACTGCAAACTTTGAGGACTCGTTTTATCACGCCGTCGTGTTTTTTGAGATGTACTGGTTTTGGGATTCTAAACGTTGATCAAGTCATGAACGCCGTTAGATCGACGACTGAACAGCTAGCCCTGAAATATCACTCAGTTTCAAGATACACTGGAGTTTAATCGAACTTTCCTCCAGTTTTTTCTTTCTTTTTTCACCATTTATGTCGACTATATAGTTGATACTTCACGTATACTACGTATAACGTCAATTCGAACATTTCAAACGCGAACTATCGTAGCTTGAATCAACTGATTAAGAATTTGATAGCCATATACTCAGGCTGTCAACTCTTTGGCAGCTGGTTAAAACAACTGTACGACTAGCCCGTATTGTTTTTTATCTTCAAAACAGTATATAAAATACACCTAATACCATCCGAGCGCTATTAATTTTAATTTCCACAGATATCAGTTCATCACCACTGTTGAATGATCATACCCTTTTCACTAGAACCTAAAAAGAGAGACCCTTTTCTCAACAAACTCCCCCACTAATGCCTTATCATTATAACGAATCTAATTTACTTTCCCGGTATATTTACAGCGTGCAAACCGAACAGATGAAGAAACCGACTACTAAACCAGTCAAAGAAAAACAGTCAACGGAATGCCTGGTGCAGCCGGTCAAACCGACTCGCTGGAAGAAATTCACATCCAAGTGTTCAAAACGTATCCGCAAAACGGAAACGCACCCGGTACACGTCAGCACGATTACCAAAGCTGACTGCGATTCGGTTACGGGGACACGCTCCAAGTCGTGCTTCGGCAAGTATTTCTGCTGCTTCTGCTACAAATGCAAACTGAAGAGACAGCAAGCGATTGCCGCCGTCCAGGAGGCTGAGCACCCAGCCAAACGTTGCAAATGTCTGCCCGAGGTCTGCTGTTTCAAGTGTAGAAACGGTTTTAAGAATTTGTTCGGCAAGCTGACATGCCGCAAGCAGCAACTGGTGACAAAGTCGGCCGAGTCGAAAGCGGAGTCAGGGGTAGCGTGCATGGATACCGACCGACCATCTAGAAGTTGTTGCGGAAGCTGTAAAGCCGGAATACTCTCGTGTTTGGGCATTTTATGCTGCTGGAACAAGGCGTTCTGCGTGAAACTAAGAGGTCGATGCGGCAAATGGTGTTCCTGTTGTGGCAAGTGCTGTTCGTGCTGCGGCAGAAGTAAGAAAACGGTGATCACGGAACCAGAGCGCAGGAAAAGTACGATTTCGACGACTCGAAAAAGGAAATGGACCAGGGTACTGACGGTGAGTATATCTTGATCGTATGGATGAAAAAATACAATCTAGGTAGTTTACACGCATGCAAAATATTTTGCGGTCTATATTCTTTGTTTGGTACCTTCCATCTGACCTCGAAATGGATTTCATTCGAACGCTGCGAGGAGTGTCAATGATGCAGCATTTCTCTCTTTCACATTTCAGGATTTTCCAAAATTGGACCCGAGCTTTGTTGAACATGGATCAGTGATGAGAGGAGCCATACCAGTACTCCCAGTACCATTAGCTTGGATTTGTTTAATCTTGAATGTCTTCCTTCCAGGCTTTGGTAAGTGTATTCATCGTATTATTGCAACCATATAACAGCAGGCATGGTGTATGTATGCCCGGAGTTATACCTAACATTAACCGTGGAATTTTACCAAATATGAAACGTACATTCGTGATACATACGACAGCCATCGCATGCCATCTTGTTTTCAAATAAAATGTGAAGGTGAAAAGGATAAAAAAAGAAGGAAACAAACGATCACTGACAGCACCCACCTACAATTTGAACACGATTTACCTATCAAGACGATAGTCGCCGCATTACTTTAAATACACACTTATACTAAAAGATGAATTGCTACTTAAGGAATATGCTACTGATGTTTTGGCCAATTTCTTCGATTTTATGGCTCTAATTTCAGCGCTAAAAAGTGGCGAATAAAATTAGTCATCGCTGTTTCGCTGCGTGACCTCATTTTTACGACTAAAGCCTAAAATTTGCGCCATACACACGGCATTTCCATCGCCTTAAAAATATGATTATGATTATCTCCTTTAATTTGAACGACATAATAGAGGAAAAAAATACAATGAATATTTCATGAGAATAATTTAAATTTCAGGTATTTTATATGGTCAGTATTTTTATCGCGAGCTCATAGCACTATCTTTTTTGAGAAATCGACCGGAGCTCCCTGTCTTAATATTGTTGTTACATGTTACAGGTACATTATCCAGCGGTATATTCTGTTTGTTCGTCGGTAAACCGAGGTTTTCGATCAATGATTCAATCGTATCAAGGATCGGATCTTTTCTGGTGAACTTGTTGGTTGCTGGGTCGCAGTTATTCACAGTATTATTCTGTCTCGTCGGATGGGGTTGGAGTATATGGTGGGGTGTGATTATGCTAAAAATGGCCAGTGAGTATGTTACTATACAGGCACAGCTAACTTCCAAGAGAGTATAAAATCAGTACACCTGAGTACCTGTTTCAATGGGCAGGTACATAAGGTTGATAAACGTTGTGCTCTGGTATAACGAACCTAAAACGAAGCATCGATTAGGATACAATAAGTCATCGATGAAGAAATTCCTTGAAGTTCAAAAGAACAGAGAAGCTGATGACTTCGTCTTTCTCTCTCTTCCTCTTATTACCTACTGACCGGAACTCAGGACAAATCTCACACATATTTAAAACAGATAACCCAATTATAGATTATTTTCTTTTGTGCCATTTAGCTGCATAGCCGTATCCTGAATATAAATAGCTATGCAGCTTTGTCTGTTTGTCTGTTTGTCTGATATAATGCCCCTAGATAGACAAAATATAGGTCCGATGAAAAGTCAATGAAGGCAAACGCGAAGTCAGCGGAGGCCAGTATAAGACGACTGACAAATACTGACCCCCTTACCAGTTTTGAAAAAAGTGAAATGTCTCCCATCTCCTGAAAAACATGAAATGTCGACGAACTAAATAATTGAAAGAATAATAAACAGTAATCGAACTTGATTGCCAGCTGGATGAGCATCCAAGTAAACTACGTTTTCCGCCCCCGGCAAAATGCATATTTGTTACAAACTTTAGGTGCCAGTAGAACATTCGAACCAATCTTTGAATTTCTATGTGTCTAATTATGTCCTGGGTTCGTGAAAAAAGATTTGTCTTCTGTCTAATAAGTCTATATAGTCTTATAGCCAAAACCAAGAAAGACTTTTCTAGTACCAGCCTGTATTATGTACGTCTACTCTTTGGGTACATACAGTTTTTCTAATCCAGTAGCGTAGCCAGGATTTATGCGGAGGGGAGAAGGGGTAAGCAAAATTTGTTTAAAAATGCCCTTTTTCATCGAGTTGCTCTAAATTTACTGTAGCAATAAATAAATAAATAAAAAAGGTAGCTTGTAAGATTTTCTCAAGGGGATGTGCCGATATTTAAGCTCATGGGGGAGGACATTCCCCCTTGCCCCCTCCTTCCCCCTGGCTACGCTACTGTTCCAATCCAACCTGTCTTATAAGTCCATATTTTAGTCATGTAATAAAAATTTTGATAAGAAATTAGAGACCTGACATTTGAACGACAGATTAAAAGCAGCGACAATATCATTGATTAACACTTGGTCCAACATGAATTTATATTATGACGTCATAAATGGCAATCTGTGATGAAAGTTTTTCAAAGTCTTTATTTGTTTTTGATTTTTGTTTGTAGGGTTAATACTTTTACACCCAAATATCGGTGCATAAAAGCTATCATTTACATGAATATATATAGGTAGTCCATACCTATATCGTCACTCTTGCGTATTAGAAATTAATTAGTGAGCAATTTTCTTAGCTAAAGTTATAATATTCAACTTTTTTTTTTTATGTTTTCAGAAAAAAATAAGAGAATTACAATGGCAGAACAGACAATGCCTCCGCAAGTAACTTCAGCAGTCGATCAGAATCACGACCCGGAACGAGGAATAGCAAGTTGATGGCAAACAGAACATAAATGTCGGTAAATAATTGTATGAGTCTTTTAGACGCTCATCCTGTAAGAAGAAGAAACGATGAAGTTGACTTCTTAAGACCCCATGAACTTTGACCCAGGTTTAACGAATATCTACCAAACTTGCATAATTCGTTCTTGGACAATGTCAGCCAGCAGATTTTTCTGTATGTAATTTTTAGATATGTCTCAAAAATCAAAAGGAATAAACTCGGAAAATATCTGTAAGTCTCATGAAGGATCAACTGTGAAATGTGTACTCATCATTTCTACTACACAGTAGTAAACTGATGAAACTTCATAACCCCAATGTATCTTGACTCAGAAAAAAGATACTGTAGAAAAAGAAGGCAACCATTGACCAAAATTCCACCTTTGTCATAGCACAGTCACAGAGCCCATACGCGTGTTTGTTGGGACCAGGTTATAAAACAACCATGCCTGTGTTCAAAAAGTTAAAAACACGTGTTTGAACATTTTCATCCTTCTTTTTAAAACGAATCAATCACGCGCATTTCTGTGTAATCGTGTGATTAATTTCCTGCCAGTGGGTGCATACTTCAACACCACCATTTTTAGACATTTAAATACAAATAGTCTCAGCCTTTACTGCTCCAGTACTGTATAACTGAAGACTTATACATGTATAATTCTATCATATACCCGACATGCAATAATATTGTTTCTGATAGACTCGTATTTGAAGTACTATCTAATATATATATATATCTGAGTAAGAACTGGCAAGATATGCAGTATCCAAATGGTTACCTCTTACCTGTATATTTGTGCATTGATTGTTTCATATTCTTTCACAGTAATAATCGGTGTATTGTTTTCTTTTCTATTAAATAACTGTAAAATGACTGTTGAAATTTCTTCTTCGTTCTGAGACAAATAAATAGGTACTTTGTTAAGTACTCTACCTAAGAGTAGGTATCATTTTTGGGTAAGCCTATACTTACATAACAAACGATTGATGAAGGGATGCCTATGAACTGTTGATTGTATTCTTCCATACCTGAATATCAACTTCACATACAATCTCCCATTTTGACGCCAAAGCTCTCTGAAACATTTTCCACCTGAAAAAATACAAGGATAAACAGTACGGAAAAATTTTCAAATAGCAAAACATTGAGTTATCCGCTTATTCCAGCTCAATTTTAGCCGCTGATTTCGGATTTGTTTTCTAAACTCGGCGGCGACGTTTTGCTGCGGAAATATGCTTTAAAAATCAGGTAAAATGAGGTACAATGTTCAGAAACTAACTCCAGCTCAGTTTCAGATGCGATGTACATATAATTAGGTACATACATTTTGAGGTGCCTGCTGACTTCTGCAATCCCCATTTTTTGTAAATGGGTGTGACGTGTGACCGCAGGAACGAAAGAATTGAAATGTTAAAAAGTATATAGAATCCACTTGGGAAATATCGCACCTATACAGCTTTTCAGTACTTGTTTCCGCATCAAAAAAATTAGGTAATTTAAAATTTAGTAACAGCTCGGTAAAAGCATGATTGAAAAGTTTATAATAATGATGAATGATAAATTAAAGGACTAATAAAAAATAATAATAATGTATCACTTAAGTAAGAAAAAACTTATTTTCCAGTTGGAACATGAGAAACTTATGAACTTATGACTCAAAATGATAAGAATTTTGAATTCTAATTCTGAAATTTATAATTTGAAAACAGCCAATAGCAAAGAATATTCAAAACTAGACTTGACAAAACTTCACTTGGCATGTTTACATGATAACTATACGTATAGTGTAAGAAAAAGAACTTCATGTTCATCTACGTTAAAGTCCTTTATTATAATTCAATTTTGATACTTGACAAGAGCTGTGAGCTGACAGGAAGAAAGGGACCTCAGCGCAATGAAAATTGAAAACAGAAAACGTGTGACCTGTGAGCTGTGACTACTCTGGAATAATATTATAATTCGTTGGTTTCGTTAGGGCTCTGTAGTTTCACCTGGGTATACTAAGCCACCATTTTGGTTCATACTGCGCCCGTCGATGCCGAATTGACTACGCGTTACGCTCCGCTAGGGCTCTATAGTTTCACCTGGGTATACTAAGCCACCATTTTGGTTCATACTGCGCCCGTCGATGCCGAGTTGACTACGCGTTACGCTCCGCATAGTCGGATTCGGCATCCACGGGCGCAGTATGAACCAAAATGGCGGCTTAGTATACCCAGGTGAAACTATAGAGCCCTAGCTCCGCATAGTCGGATTCGGCATCCACGGGCGCAGTATGAACCAAAATGGCGGCTTAGTATACCCAGGTGAAACTATAGAGCCCTAGCTCCGCATAGTCAGATTCGGCATCCACGGGCGCAGTATGAACCAAAATGGCGGCTTAGTATACCCAGGTGAAACTATAGAGCCCTAGTTTCGTTGAAGGTTTCGTTCGTTCGTATGATTATGATCTACGATCTGTGACTTTGATTATCAATTTTTGGTGTCTGGATTTTTCCGTTGCCTAGTGAAATTCTATATTCTAAAGAAAAATATAAACTTCTTGAAAGCTGTGAAAGAAAGTCATTCTGATAGAAACGCATCTTTAACGTAAGTTTAAATTTTCAATTAATTTTTGAATTTTCGTTGTTCATTACCCTAAAATGTAAGCAGGCCCTCAATTTATGACGATCAGTAGGTACTAACACTGAAGAATAGCATTATCGACGAAGAAGACCAAGTCAGCTGAGTATGGCAGGCAGAACTCGATTACCTATGCTGTATCGGAGACCAGCAGGGTGCTACTATAGTAGCAGAAACGAAATTCAATGATAAGACAATGCCAAAGAACCGTCGGTTGATGCTACTTTTAATCGCTTTACCCATTTTCACTGTTAGTTTCGGTAGTTAGCTTTCATTCAGTGATTGAGAATAAGATTCGCCGTATTCAAGTTTTAAACGTATGTGAACTGAAATAGCATCTCTGTTCATCTTACAGGTTGTAATTAAAAGGTACGGATCTGATCGAGACTACTGGCGTAAACTGGAGATAACAAACTAAAGGCGACCAATCGCGTCATCGACGTTGTAACTACATTCGAGACGTGCGAACTGACGTTGTTCGGGGGACCATTATCCGGTACACTGTATGCCTGTGCATAATTGTTTTACTTAGTAGGGAAAACAGAAAAAGCTGACGTAATCTCACGGTGCCAGCTCTCGATTTCAAGTACAGGCCCTGAAAGAGTACTTCTTAACTTTGTACGGACAGAGAAGTACCGATAGGGGGCAACTACCCCCCTCCCTCCGGTAGGAATTTTTCACTCAGCAGTTGGGAAAATTTACCATTTCAGTCGGGCGAGTTGGGAAAATCCAACAAGTTGAAAGTTTTTTTTTTTTCGCTTTGATACTTGGGAATTGAGTTGAGAAGTTGGGAAAACCCAACAAATCCAGAGGTTTTTCTCCTTTTGCTTTGATACTTGTGAATTCTGAGTTGAGTCAGGACTTTCACAATTTTTACCCCCCCCCCCCCCCCCCCCCCGCGGAAGAACTCTTCGGTAGGTCCCTGTGTACGGAGGTCGATATGCCGAATTCCTCACGCATTCATGGTCCAGAATTTGATTGAGTAATTTACGTTTGTCAGCGTTCCATATATATGGTTGTTTCGAATTATAAAAACGCGAGCGCCTCCTCGTTGGTCAATTCATGACCACTGCCTGTATTATACTTGAGAATTGGTCTGCTTTGAGATTTTTAGTCGGTCGATCTGGGTTCCGGATCCCGGATTTACATCTTTCTTGTTTTATACTTATCTCATTGTTAATTACAGCGTTCTAAGATGGAAACCAGCACCGAATTTAAAAGAAATCGCCGCAGTCAAAAACGTAATGCGAATAATACTAAAGCGCGAAAAGATCAGCATCGCGAGAAAATCTCGACCGGATTTCAAGAACTAGCCATCCAACGCATACCTCGGGCCGTCCCCGTCTCGTCTCACGGACTATTATTATTATTAAGTGACTTGTACAGACAATTGGACAGCCAGTTCGCAGCTGTGTGCACTATATTATATCAAATGATGCGTATCACTCTGGCTCAGCTTGAAACGCAACTTTATTATGCGTGTGCGAAACTGAAGTATGTTTACCCATTCGTTCATACTTTCTTTCGGATTGATCCGGATCTTCTTAGCATCATAAAGGGTGTGGTGTGACTGTGAATTTCGCGCCGTTGGTGTCGGCTATCGAATGTTTTGGCAGTTTTGAAGTCGGAAGCGACGAGTACGTTGTGCTGCCACCGCCGGGTGATTTAATTTCACCACATTGTGTCCGTCTAAGTAATCTGCGTGCGCTGGTTGAAAAGTTACCGCAAGAACCTCATCCTGACTTTTGGAGATCAAATAGTTTACCGGGTGCTATTGTTGAAAACAATCTGTTACTGAACCCGGACGATATAATGCCGGAAGGATATGGATTGGATGAGCTATTCACTGATTCACTTAATTTCCGATATGCTCTTAACGGATTAAAGTCCAGATGCCCCAGGTCACTATCAAATTGTACTTTTGCTGGAGTGGGTAAAGCCTCAGTTTTAGTTTCATGTAGCTCTCCTTGTGATACGACCGATCATATACCTACGATTCCGAGACCTACGCAACAAGTACAGCCACTGCCGCATGCTGTTGGAGGACAACCAATGAACTGGCCACATGTATATCGAAATTTACGGCCAGTTATCTCGCTTCAGCGAGATTATTATTCCAGCAAAATTATTGATCAGCAGGCTTTCGCACTTGGCGTTATGTTACATATGTGTCATTCATTACCGCTTCAAACTCTATGGCCAGAAATCGTGTATCGAAATCCACGAATTTCAGCGATGTATGCTGGATTGAATTGGAAAGAGTTCGCATTCCGGCATTTATGTGTATTATTTTAATGCCGCCGGTTGGACGTCCAATGTAATTTTTTATTGCGCGATCGTTTTATCTGTCTTGTATAAATTGTTTGAATGTTCAATATAATTTTCCGACGCTCAATATCAATTTTCGAGGCGTAATTTATTTTTTAATGGCGTTCATAGGAAATTCTTTCGCCATCGTTCACACGATTACTATGCTGCCCTGCGACATTATTGGTGCAGTTAAATCACACCTATTTTTCAACTGTGTTTATTCGGATTTCGTTTTTTCTCGTCGAGTTTCGGACTTATTATATTTTTCGGAGTCGAAGTCAGTGTTTCTTACATCTGATCCGAACTCGCAATTGTGTTTTAGCAGTCTCCTTTCAAGCGCCTTCCTGAAACCCTATATGTATAGACCAGAGTACTTCTTACCGGCAAGCGACTCCTCATAAATTCTTAAAGGATGTCTTTTAAGAACCTAAATCAGTCCGTGTACGGCAAAACGATTCAGGATAAGAAGAAAGAGATCAATTTTGGTCTTTCATCCAGCGAGAGTCGTACAGATAAGTTAGTAAAATCGCCCTTCTTCAAAGATTCAGTTATTTTCACCGAGAACCTAGCCGGAATTCGTCGGTACAAGATGGCCCGGGAATTGGGTAAGTCAATTTTTATCGGGGCCGCGATTCTCGAGGTCAGTAAACTACTGATGTACGATTTCTTTTATCGTAAACTTCCCGAAACTTTTAGAGAAACTCCATACCATCTTATATGGATACTGATTCATAAATTCTAACCGTCCAGACCCCCGATATTCGTCCCCACATTATCGACTGCAGTCAATACTTCGACTACTCGGAATATACGCCTTCACCCCCCCCCCCCTTCCCACGATTCTCCGCGGTAAATGCCAAGGTGCCAGGCAAGTTTGAAGACGAAGTTCCCAATATTGTATAATTTCTGTATGTTGTACCCTATAATTTTTATTTTTATTTGCAAGTTCTTGAAAATGTACAAATACGAGAAGTATACTTATTATCAAAAACTCTACTCGTACAAACGTTCTTACCGACTGGAATGGATTTTATGTATCTGCAACAGCTACACTTTTACCATCACAGTGGCACAAGGGGGAGCCAGCTCCGAATAACTCGTATTTATCGACCTAATACTTTTCGAAACGAATTTAAAACTTCGACGGATCGATCATTTTTGTAACGATTCGAAAAACTTAGCTTAGAAATTAATAGTCGAACGTCAATGAACCTCGAATTGTAGACTGACTGAGGTACCTATCGGATCTGAGTTGGAAGTCGCATTCAGATTCGGGGCTTATCAGTTTTGATAATGAAGGGATAAATGTATAGTCAGCTAAAAATAGAGACGCCAAGTTTTACTCAGAAGAAGAATTAGGATGCCTTCCTGTACATTCTAAATAGACGGTGTCAGTGTACTCCGCATTTTTTCACTACTGAGATAATACCGACAACTGGGGTGATATCGTACACTGGTGGCTATTTCAGCCTCCCATGCAGGAACATATTGATATGGGGGAGAGGGGCGACTTACTCCCCTCCCCCCGGTAGGAATTTTTTACTCAGCAGTTGGAAAAATTTACCATTTTAGCAACAAGTTGGATTAAGGGGTGAGGGCAGAGGGCAGCTTGGACACCCCCCCCAAAAAAAAGAAATAAATTAAATAAAAACTCCGCACCGGAGTTGGGAGATTTTAGTAGATGGACCAGAAGTTGGGAAAATCCAACAAGTCAGAAGGTTTTTTTTTTAGTCAATACATAAAAGTTTTGATACTTGAGAATTTTGAGTTGAGTCAGTTGGGATTTTAACAATTCTTACACACCCAGAAAAAACTCTTTGCTATGTCCATATGCACTCATGACCCATAGGAGCGCTAGTATAGTAAAGTTAACTGGGGTAATATTTGACATTGGTGGTAACAGCCAGAGATGCAAAGCGATTCAATAATGCTTTCACTTTTGGATTTTGCTTCTGACCTTGAAAGATGAAACTTTTACTTTTGGCTTGTTCTTTCAAGGTTTGATTTGTTTTCTGCTTGCACTTTTTGCTTCCAGAAATGCCCAGTGTTGGAAAAACGAACGAGAACAAGAAGAAAAACGGCATGTTGAACATGATGGGATTGAGAACGGGAAACGGGAACAGGGCCAGGTTGGGAACAAGAACGAGAACGGGAAAGTTGGTAATTATAGGGTATAGGAGAACAAAGAGCATGAACGAAAACCATGCAGTTAGAGAAGAACAAACGGGAATGAGGTGATTTTTGCGTTCTTCCAACACACCTTTGCAGCTGGCGCTAAAGTAAACTTCTGAAAGCCTAAAATCCAGCCCCGTAGCTATAGGACCTAAGCTTCGGGGGAGCAGATAAACTTTGGGGAGGAGAGCAGATATGTTGACCAATTTAGGTCAAGAAACTTGATTTAAGCAGAGCGATATGCTCATAATAAGTATATAGGTTGGGAAAAAGTGTAAGAAAACGGTGGAAGTTATGACAGACCTCTACAGGAGTAAGTACGAATAAATGTTTCTGAAAAATGTAATTATCATTTTTTTTTCTCTTTTTTTTTAAACAATGTAACATTATATTAGTTGTATGTAAGTAAATTTAATATGTAATATTTTTTAATAGGTAGGTACTAGGTACCTACTACCTAGTACCTACAGTGTATCAAAACATAGGTAAGACATAAAAATGTGTTGTAGTTGCTTACATAAATTTAACTTGGTGATATATAATTCTCAGGGGAGGAGGGGCAAATAGAAGTATTAAACCTGGTAATACGGTTACCTCCCATTCCTCAACTTTGCTTTTTCAAAAACTTGATTTACTCTTATAGACTGATAGAAGTTTAGAACAATATTGTAGTTTTCTACCTTTTTTTTTTTTTGTTGTGAGTACGCAAAGTAAATAGTCATTAGATATTCAGAACTTTTTTTTTTTTCAAAAGCCAATATACCTAGTTAGACCGCTTTCTCGTGTAAAATCCATACATCTTCAGAAATGTGTTAATTCTTGATAAGGTGCTAATGTGGATGCTTCACAGCGGGCTGAACTGCATCCAAATGTTGCAACTGCAGCAAGCATTTTTCCTGCAGTTAGAAGATTTCAAAAACAAAGGCAAGATGGATACAACATTGATAAAACCTCCTTTTTCTCAAGTAAAAAAAAAATAATTTTCGGTATTTCACCAGGGGGAATTCACGAGGTGCCTTGGCTGATCTCCGCTCACCCTTGCATCCCCTTGGCTACGGGCCTGTTAAAACCATCAATTATACGTACTTATATTTTTTTTAATGAAAAAAATCAAACAGCAGTACCTACTCGGATGTTGGAAGAACAAACGAGAACGAAAAGAAAAATGGCATGTTCTCGTTCTCAGAATAAGAACAAGAACGAGAACGGGAAAACAGGACCAAGGTGGGAACAAGAACAGGAATGGGAACGGGAGCAATATGAAAATGGGAACGAAAACGGGAACGTTAGTATAATTTTAAGGTAAAAAGAAAAAAGAATATTATACCTAAATGAGAACCATGCAGTTAGAGAAGAACGAACAGGAACGGGATCAATGATTTTTGCGTTCTTCCAACACTGCAAATGCCTGCGCTTTTCGCTTTTCAATTTCTTTCCATCTCCGTTCAATAACGCTTTCACTTTTGGATTTTGCTTCTGACCTTGAAAGATAGAACTTTTACTTTTGGCTTTTCATTCTTTCAACATTTGTTTAGTTGCTTTTCGCTTCCAAAAATAATGTCTGCACTTTTTGCTTTTCAACTTCTTTCCATCTCTGGTAACAGGTACTCGTGACTTTTGTAGGAACGCTAGTATTGTTATCATTAAACAAGTCATGACTCATGAGTGGCCAATATTACTACCGGTGTACGATATTACTCTAGTTGATGGTACTATGTATAACATATGAAGACATAATCAGACAATACCAGTTAATGTCCTTATGTCTTACCTATACTAGATGGAGTTTTGAGTGGAAAGATTAAATTTTTGCTATTGCTTAAATAGGTCTGTTCATGGTCTGTTCAGTTGGTTACTTTATGTCTGATCAGTAATGTTTACATGATAAACTATGCTAAGCGACACAATAATCGATGATTGACAATGCTAAATCACATAATCATCAAAGCTGGGCTATGCTAAGCAAGATAATAATCAATGATGATGGCCTATGCAAAACGACATATGAGAACAGGTCAGTAGCCAGGGGGTGTTAGGGAGTTCTGAGCACCCCTTAGCGTTTGCCGGAGCCTCCCCTGGCAAAATTTCGTGAAGAAACATAACGAGTTCTGTATACTTATTTTTCTCGCTAGTTTTGTTCAAAACTTTTCTTTCCAATACATTTTAATATTTTTAAACATGACAACACCGATTTTGCTTTGAAAGACGAAACATGTGCTTGTCGTTCGCTAAATTCGCAAACATAGTGGTAGACTTGTGATTCATCAGTTCACATTGAATATCGCTGGCTAAATGCCTGACTGGCTGTTTGAGAACTGATAACTTGATAAGTCTACAGAAATAGAATTTTTCTACTTCCAAAAGTTCCCAAATTTGATTGTTGTAGAAGTGTTAATCTTTTTTCACGCGATATAGGTACACTATATCTTTTCAGTGGGTTATCTGTAAGTAGAATCACCAGTTTTGATTATGAATTTTCGGACCAAATTCAATGTTCTTATTGGAACTTCGTAAATTGCTATTTTTCTTCCAGGATGTTTGGTTTAAGATTTTAAACATAATGGATAAGTGGCTGAAAAAAATTTACGGTAAAATCCAAAAAATGCGACGATAAAGATTCGACTCCAACACTTCTTCGAATCGAGAGCCAGGATTTTTCCAAAGGAAGAGGGGGTGAGTTTTTTAAGGAAGAAAAAGTCGAAAATTGGGGTATTTTTTTTTAAATCGCCAATATTTGAGGACTATTTTATAAATATGAAGGTAAAATTACTGCTCGAATGAAAATTTTTCGAAAAAACGTGTTTTAAAGGCGAAAAATTGCTCATTTTTGCATACTTTACATTCAATTTCAGGTGCCCTGGGGGTATCTGCTCCTTCATTCCCCCCTTTTGGCTACACCACTGCCTCGTGTAAATCTTCACGTTGTATACTCTGTGTATCCTCAAGCCCCTCCCCCTGGTAAACAGTCAGCACCCCCATCGCCGATGGCACTCCGCCAAAAAATCGATTCAAATCGCTTTTTGCCGTCTCTGCTTATCAGATGAGACATAATCTGACATAAAAATGATATTATATTAAAGATATCGGGGACTCAATACATATATGATTCTGGTATTAAAATGATGTAGGTAGTTAATGTCTCATCAGCGGGATTTCTTTTTTCATATTATTTATTTTACGTCGCTTATAACAACTGGATGGGGTGGGATGACATAATAAAATATAACAGAAACATAATAATTAGATATAAATAATGGAGACATAGATAATCAAAGTAATAAGGCATAATAAAGATGTACGAGTAATAAGATATATTAGAAGACCTAGTGAAAACATAATCTAACATAATGGTTGAATATGTCATGTCTTATTAGCGGAAGTTCTTTTTTTCCCGGAGGAGGAAGAGAGGAAGAGTAGGAATATATTTCTCTCAGTACACAGAGAGATAAGATAGAGATAAATATCTCAAGTCTCGTATCTGTCTTTATGTCTTATCAGTAGGGAAGGAGAAGGTTGCTATCAGTAATATTTATATCGTGTACGTTATGAGTCTCATGTCCATCTTATGTTTATGTTTTTATGTCTTATCAGCAATATGTAAGCAAATCTCATGCCTGTCTTTATGTATAGGGAAGGAGAAGGCAGCTGGTCTGCCCTTGCAGTGTTTTGGATTTCTCAGGTAGGCTACCCGCCTGGCGCTTTTGTTTCACGGAAGAGGCGAAAACGGATGTTATGAAAACTATGTACTTATTCTGGATTGGAAAATTCTAACGAATAATTTGAGCATCTGTCATGGAATGTCGAGAAAACACAACCACATCCTTCCACTCCCGCCATTATAGGGTAAGACTACTAGCTGATTTAAAAATTTTGCTGAAGTGGAATAATAGATAATTTAAAATATCTGAGCCCACCGAAAGACGTTACAACTCGAATTTCGATTTCACTCGATTCGCGGTGTTTCCTCTTCCATTCTTTGCAAAAATTTAATTTTCAGTGCGCAGTGCGTGGAGCTTGTGGTGACGTTAGAACTGTAAAT
This sequence comes from Acanthococcus lagerstroemiae, assembly GCA_031841125.1. Classification (NCBI taxonomy): domain Eukaryota; kingdom Metazoa; phylum Arthropoda; class Insecta; order Hemiptera; family Eriococcidae; genus Acanthococcus; species Acanthococcus lagerstroemiae. The sequence continues at coordinate 30,803,244 of CM063108.1, read as the reverse complement.
TAACGTTGTTATGGCAAGATGTTCATCACAGCTCGTCGGCCAAAATACGCAAACAAAGTAACTTTAAAACCGCACTTGGTTACCCGTCCTCGACATTTTGGTTCCTCTCTACGGTCTGAAACCGCTCAGAATAACACGACTGTAGGTTACAGTTGAACTTACCGGAAAAGTTCAGTCCTGATGTGTAGGAGTTTTTGAAATCAATTTGGCCAATTTCGTAGTTTATTTGCCGAACTGGAAGAGCGTTACGATAGTTCTTCGAACATGCATCGGCGCTGGAGGCGAAAATACCGGATACGTCTGATTCGTGTGGTGGGCCATTCACATGGGAACGATAAGCCAACAATTGTGCTACAAATTGACAAGTAGGTACCTATGGTTGCCTACAACCTATTTGCCCTACTACGTAACATAAAATGGGGTAAAAGTAAAAGGAAAAATTTTTCATTTCAGTTCGCCGTGTTACGGAAGAAAGTGAAAAATGGGCGAACGTTCTTTTTTTTCTAATATCTACGACGAAGAAAAGGCAGGAGCAGAAATATAACAAAATTTATCTATTCCATCGTGGGATGACAAAAACCGACGGTAGCGTGGCAGTTCGTGGATGTGTACCTAACCTACATGTTCGTTTTTTTCCTGTTTTCACAAAACATTACGTATATAAACTATCTTACTTTTGTAGCATTGAGCGATGGGTTCTTATTTAGTGTAGGGAAGTATTGTACAGCTGCAGTCATGTAGAACAGAGAGAGGTGAGAGAAGACCCACGATGGTTTCAATTTTTGACTGTCTTTAAGTCAGCCCATTGAGTACCGTAGATTGGAGTACATCGGCCACCCATACATTTAAAAGAGGAAAAGTTTCGATGTCATGCTCGATGGACTTTTTATTCGTATACTAACCAACGGTAAGCTAGCCCGACTAACCCTGCCTAGGGAAGCCGTGCGTCAGAAACCACGACTACCAGCGTACGACATCGGATACGGCACCTGAAGAAGAATAAGATGTAATAAAAGTAAGTGTGGAAAGAATACCCACAGGGATATGAAGCGAAAGTGCATATGATGTGCTAAACATTAGGCTCGTATGCACATACAATGAGTTAACCCCCGCCCCCTGCCCTATGCGTGTTACCTTGGAGTGGTGAGATGACTTAAAGAAAAACTAAAAGCACATAGAAGGAAAACTCTGACTGATAAGCCTTGATGAAAGCAAGAGGAAACTACATCAGTATTTTTTCCTGAAGATGCATCTCCGCTAAAATAACATCATGATGAGTACTCACGAAGTAAATGATAATTTCGGATGCCAAAAGTCTTCCGTTCGGATGTCTGGGCGGAGACTACCTTGTGACAAACTATCAGAATTAAGAATGCAGACATGGAATGTAAGGACACTGAATGAGGTAGGCCCATTAGAAAACATAAATAACGAGATGAAAAGATAAAAATTAGATATACACGTAATATTGGAATTAGTGAAGTGAGATGGCCAGAAGAAAATTATTTTTGGACGGGGGAGTATAGAATAATTGATACGGCAGCGAAAAGAAGGCGAGCAGGAGTAGGTATTACTATGAGTAAGACTATATGGATAGAGTGCGAAGTTATACCCACCATAGTGAGAGAATATTAATAATGGTGAGAATTTCAGCTAAACCAGTATCTTTAGTGATAGTCCAAGTTTATATGCCAAAAGGAAGTTATAGTGAAGAAGAAATTTATGAAATACTGAGCAAGGTAAACAGAGAAAAAGATTTAATTATAATGGGAACTTGAAATGCCAGAGTAGGAGGAAGAAACGAAGAAGGGGTATGCGAGGAGCTTGGTTTAAGAAAGCGAAATGAAAGAGGGTCGAGGCTCACAGAATTTTCTGAAGAATATAAATTATATATCGTCGTCTCGGTTTAAATACTAAATACGTAAGTCCAAGAAAGCACAAACGTCAGAAAACATAAAAAACTGAATAGAAAATTTGGATGAATTACCTCCAGTAATGAGCAGAAAAAATAAATAAAAATAAACGAAATATAATTTCATAGAACGAGATTTCAACTATCGAACTAAATAAAAATACATAATATTCACAGAGAGGAATGAAATTCACCCGACATTATTGTGCACAAATTAATCATTGTAGACTTCCTTTATCCTGATTTTAGTGCCTAATGCATGCCTACACTGCCTGCAGGGACGTACCGATGGGGGGGACTCCCACCGGGGAAATTTTTTATTCAGCAGTTGGGAAAATTTACCACCATTCCAGTTAGGCTAGTTAAAAAAATCCAACAAGTTTGAAAGTTTTTTTTTTTTTTTTTTTTTTTTTTGCTTTGATATTTGAGAATTGAGTTGAGAAGTTGGGAAAACCCCAAACAAGTCATAAAAGGTTTTCTTCTTTTGGTTTGATTCTTGGGAATTTTGAGTTAAGTCAGTTGGAAAAAGCCATCAGGTCAAATTTTTTTTTTTGCTTTCATACTTGGGAATTTTGAGTTCAGTTCGACAAATTTTACCCCCCCCCCCCCCCAGGAAAAACTGAAGAACAGATAGGGAAGAGACGCCAAATATGAAATGGACTGATATCTCGGCAAGTATGTGGCGCGGCCACTTGGGAGTAGGTGGAAATGAAAGAGTATAAAAAAATGGGATCCAGTGTCGAACGGGCCTACACGTATATTCTATGATCGGACGAATCGTGATAAACATTCTTGTTTTTATTCCGTTATTTTTACAAATTTTTTTCTGGTTTCATCTTTAATTTTGGCGAATATAAATTTATACCGGGAGCAAAGAAGTATATGATCAACATGCCGTGAGAAGTATGTAGTTTCATATAATATTGACCTTTTTCCAATGGAATGATTCTTTGAACTCGTTTGAAGCAAATAATTAAAATAAAGCCGGGGTTGCCAAATATGGAATAATAATGTTTTCGTGATGTGTGTGAATCCATCTTGCCAAAAATGGCTCCATGTACTCAGTGTCGGATGTGACGACGAAGAAATGAATTTTCAGCGTGAATTTTGTAAGAAACATCGATAAGACATTTCTCATATCTTTCTTCCTCGTCAAAACTTCTTTATTACTACATATTTATGATTAATATAAAAAAAAATTTTCATTCCATATTTGGAGACTTTTTTTTTTTTTCTGTTTTGACTTTTTTCAGAAATATGACTATCACGCAAGAATGGTAAGTTTGAAAGCTTTCGAACGTTGGTATTATAAACTAGATAGATTTACCCACATTTTAAGCCCTTCGGCGAGTAATTCCGATGAATAGACCCTGAGCTAGAAGTAAAATAAAGATACCCATTCCATATTTGGCATCTCTCCCTTAATGAAGGTAAATCCTTCTCAAAAATGAAGAGATTAGCACAGGAGAAAAAATAAGTGGAGAGACGCAACCTACTAGCCGAGAGACTAAGGAATATAACACCAACATGTATTAAACATTAACTTGAGAGGAACACTCTGTGGTATCAGCCTCATTCATGCTCACAGATCAAAATTAGAAATACGAATAGATACTCTCATAGAATTAGGAATTAGTATATAATAATAATTAATTTTAAAAAAAAACTGTATGAAGAGGAAAGTACGAGTAGTTACTTTACTTTTCCACTTTTCACAGAGCTACGTATAATACGAGTAACTCCACAAAACTGGACAAAATTACCCCAGTCTGAGGTCAGTATAATTAACTAATATCCTTCATCTTTCAAGATTCTCCGTAGTCTAAATTGCTGAAGTGTCAACACGAGTCGATAATAAGCAATTTTTTACTCGTATCCAATTGGCGGAAAACGGCACCGTTGACACCCTTGTTTTGAAGAATTGAAGCTCATATATAAGGGTTCAGCAAAACCGTACCTCTGTCTAGATCGTGTCTAGAGCCAATAAAGCATGCGATTCGCCATGTATCAAGATTTATCGCAAAACGTATCCCCAGTCTGTCAGTATGGAACTGTCGTACCGATACTATCGAAGTATCGGTGGAATAAAATACTTAACTAACAACGAAGGAGTTCTCGAAGCTATACTCGCACGTTCCATATTCCCAAAATCACGCACGAGAGCGTTCAAGTAAGAAGAATACTCCATATGGTACGATTCTTTTGAATTCTCTTTGGAGATAAAAATGTCAAAATAGACTGTTACATATAGTTGCACTAGACGAATGTCGAAGACGTTTATCAGTTCTTTCGCATACAGAGTACTAGCAGTGTGGAAAATTTTATTTCAAATTCTAGTGAGAATACCAAAAAGAAAAGAAAAAAATAGGGACAGACAAAAGGAAGAAAAGAGAATGAAGAAGAAAAAACGAAAACAGGAGTTTCGAATTACGAGTGAGCTTAAAACGATAAAGCACGCGGTCGACTAAAATCGATAAGTGCGCTTGCGTACGACCAGGAAAACTCGCAGCCTGCGATTACCGCTAAACTGTTCACGTTTTCCAGAGTACGAGGAAAACAACTCTGCCGCTAAAATGAAGACCACATTCGGGTGCCCAAGCCCGTGTTGTTTTCCGAACGAAGGAGAACGAAATTTGAGGGACATGGGACGCAGTTTCGCGCCGGCTTTAACATCCAATAGACTACTTCAAATTTGAAGCAGTAATTGGGTTCGGCTCGCCATATGCGACCACGAAGGCACATGTATAGACACAATGTGTAAAAATTGATTCCACTGAAATTAGTCCGTGTCCCTAGGCTAGACAAAACTCAGTTTACGTTCGCGGCCGTAATTGACTAGCTTTTAGCCGGAAACTGATTTTTGCCTCCTTAAATCCTCAATCGGGAGGCACCCGGTGGCATTCACTGGGTGCTTTAAGGCAGTAACCAGGATGATGTCCGGATAGCCTGGCAAAATTAGTTTAAACGAGACTTTGAAATAAGAAAAACTGCTATGAAAGGTTTCTTCGCGGAATACTGTTGACGGTGATTTCCACAAAAATCACAGCCCCCATTGGCTGGCTATTTTTTTGAGGGGGGAAGTATTCACTGGGTAGAGCGTATGACGATGCACGTATGCCAAAGTGGCTCCCGAGACGCTCCGGAAATTACTCTTTCGATTACCTCATCGGGGACCAGAAAGACGCCTTGAGGCTGGCCCGGGCACTCATTTCACCTCTCCTTGCTTCGGTTTCGTGCTGTCATGCCAGGACCACTATGGGACACCCTACTGACCGAGGCAACGCTCACCCAGCGTTAACCTGGAAATGAGATGACCTGCAGTCGGACTGCGCTTCCTTCCTTCACCTCTCACCTCCTCGTCTTGGTACATGTGGCGATGCAAGAAGGTGGTGACGGCAGGGAGAACCTCGCCAGGGGTCTGCAGCAGTTGCAGCAGCTCTAGGGATGTTACAGAGTTAGTCGTGACGAGTGTGGTCCGAGGTCTGTTCGACGGCTCTCTGCCACGACCATTCTATCTCCATCTTCTTCTTCATGATGACCGAGACAAAGGCCGAAACCCGGTTCTATCCACTTCTACATGAAAAATTCCGGAAACCAAGGTGTCCGACGCGAAACGGTCCATCGCGGCGTTGTTGTCGCTGACGGGATTGATCCTTGTTACCATCCCGCGCTTCTCTTGTTCCCAGGCCTCACACTCGAACAGGGTGTGTTAAGGGTTATCCTCCACCCCTCGATCACAGTGGGTGCACACGAGGCTCGGCGCTATCGCCATCCGATGTAAGTGCTGAGCCACATGTGGCCGCTCAGCACTTGGATCAGGTGGAAGTTCAATTCCCCATGGGGCTTGCCTGACCATTATACATGTAAGGGGAAAAGGCTTTAAAACCTTTTAAAGTTAATTTTCGCGAAAATATCATGAACTATTAAATTTAGGATATATTGTTTCAAACAAAACATGTTCCTCACTTAATTCCCAATCAAAAAGAGTCTTTATAGTTTTTTCATAACTGCCTTCAGAATGCACCAAATAGTGAACTAAAAATGACCTTATATTTCACCATGCATTAATGCAGGCCTTATGGGAGAAAAACCCGGGTTTTCAAAATTCTTTTGTTCTCACCGACTTCAGCGAACAGAAAGGTTGCAAATCACCCGTGAATCCGTTTCTGTAAATGATTATCCATACATAACTGATGTCTCTTCCTCCCCCTCCTCCTGTCCATAGATATCACGCTTTGGAATTTGTGTTTTTCAGTGTTTTTTCAATAGGTACGTATAAAAAGTGAATTTCCCACTACAACACTTGAAACTTTCATCAGCATATACGATCAAATCAAAATACCAGCTACGGAGTTTCAAGGTCATTGACTTTGATTCCGATATTAATTTAGCAGTAATTTTAAAATTGTGGTACCTGGCAAGAGGTAGGGCTGAAAATTTTCATATAATGCCATATGGGTATCGTTTTATAGGTTTTAAGGGTTACTGAAATAACATCTGGTAACGATTTACCCTTAATTTTAAAATTGTGGTACCTGGAAGGAGATGGAGGCTCAAAATGTTCATATAATGCAATATAGGTTTCGTTTCATAGGTTTTAAGGGTTATGGAAATCATCTTTAGTAACGATCTACCACTGATTTGAAAATTGTGGTATCTAAGAGGGGGTGGGTTCAAAATTTTCGCAATATGGGTGATTCTTCAGAAACTAAGAATATTTTGTTACCAGCAAATTTTGAACCTTAACTTTCGTTTTTTGTTGTTGTTTTTTTTTTTTTTTGTGAGAGGGGAGTTACTTTGAGATACAAAATAACATTGGCAACGAATTCCACCAATCCAATATTCATCAGATAAGACAATCGTCATCTTTTGAATGGCAAAAGCGTAAGAAGGTGTCCATTGTCGTAGATGTTACCGTTTGGTCTCAATACCTGTTATTATTTTTTAAATTTATGTTTCAAGTTGTGTTTTCTCAATAAACTGGTATTTTTATTCAAAAAGATTGCAATTAAATGTTAAGAAGTTTAATTTACTCTCAGTGGCCTTACATTTCCAGAAAGAATGGCATAAAGTTCTGGTACCAAAGTTTCCAGTCTATTGTCGCGGTCAATATTTGACTGCTGCAGAGATATGTGGCTTATACACTTTTTAGCACAATAGGTGGCAATACTGGTACAGTTTTGATTGTGCTAGATAGTGATCACTGGCGCACAGTGGGGAGTAGCCAGACATGGTATGAAGGGGGGGGAGTTCAGTTCGAACAAAAAATTATTCATTAATAGCATGATACTGAGGGGGGAGGGTTAACAAAAAACCGAATACGTATGTATGGACACTGTCGCAATGTTGCACGTTCATCAAAAAACAAAATGTGTCACTTTTACAACATTACAGGTAAAATACTTACTATTACCAGAATAAATTATAATTTTTTTACATTTTCGGCTGATGCCAGGGGGGGGGAGTTCAGACCTCCCTGGCTACGCCCCTGCTGGCGCATGTGATAGCACAATTTTCAAAAATTACGAAATCCATTTTCGACCCCCAATCGAACAATAAATTGAATTTTTTCATTCAAGAATAATACATATTAGTAGGGTAAAGGGTTCTTAGAAGGGACATGTATTTTTTCATTTGCTCATAACAATACACAGAATTGTACGTTTGCTCTCAAATTTGGATCATTAGAAAGAGGTGGGGAATAGTTTTAAAAGCATACCAAGCATCAATATGTTTATACAAGAAACTAAGCGCTACAGAACAAAATATTTTGATTTCTTGAAAATAAAGCGCCACTGAACTGAGCTGTGAGACTGTGACTCCAATACGCTCAGATCAACTCATTCGAAATGACACACCAGTGAACTGAACTGTAACTGAGTTGAGAGAAGAAGAAGAAGAAGATAATAATTTCGATTGCAATAGGCTCGGCTACTCGTAGCCGACCCTAGAAATTAAATTAATTTCATTGGCTCATTTTTTTATAATTCAAATTTTGCGCGAAAAGTGGCGAAAAATGGGCAGGTGGCGAAAAATCGGCACGCTACCCTGTTTCTTAGATGTTGGCATCGTGGTACGCAGGAAATTGCCAAGCAGGAAGATTTATATAAAAATACATATTCGCGAAGAGTAAGTCATCGCTGACTGAACAGCTGACTGATGAGTGAGTGACAGAGTGACAGACTGGCAATTGTGTGATAGGAAGCGAAGGGGGAGTGTCAGCGTCGAGCAATGGCGTAACACCAGCGTTGACAAGAGTTTGTGAATGAGAAAAGATGGACCACAAAGCAGCCAGAGGGTAATGCTTCGGTAAGAAAACGGTGAGCTGAAATCACTGCAATCAACCCTGAACCCTTAAGGCTCTCGAAATTCTTATTCACTTTTGGCACCTTCCTTCGAAAGAAAGCATTGAACTGTGTGTATGCAATGCAAAACTTGCTCTCATTTGCCAGCTCCGAACACTGTTTCCACCAACTGCAATCAGAATCAATGCGACCTCTGATTTTTATGGTTCTTACATGTAATCTAGCTACTCGGAAACCTGTGCACATTATTTTGGGCTTGGTAAAAATTTAAAGACTATGAAACTTCGGAAAAACGGAAAACAGACTTTTTCACATAGAATCTGCTCCATCGCATTCCCGGAGAAACTTAACGAAGTCCTATCAAGTTTAATATAGTGATCTTGCTGTTATCTTCCTACCTTAAATATTATCTTCGCTGTGATTTTGAAAAGCGTTCCTCCAAATTTCAGAATTTTAATTCCAGCATTTAGCGTCGTCATGTCGATGATAAAATTTCATCGACTTTACAACGCACGCAATAGTCTAACAGTCGAATAAAAATTCGTTGTTATTTTACCTCTCATTTACATTTTACAAGTGGATAGAGATTTTTTTTTTCATTTACTATGTACTTGACCGAGCAGCGAGTTATAGTTTCGTGCCGTTGCTACTCCCAATGGACTACTTGCAGTCCATAAAGTGGAAACACCCGGGATGATGTCATTATCACGTGAACTGATAACGCAAAAAAATCGTTGAAAATGAAAATCAACTTGACCATTAGCGGTGATTGATGAATGAGGGCACGAAGAGTTCAAAATGGAATACAAGAAAATGCACCCGAATGGATCCTTAATTTTGAATTGTAACGGTTCTGTTGAGCACGTTCATTTGTCAACCTCGAATGAAAAATATTTTCACTTCAGCATTTTCTATAGACTTTTCGAATTGGGGCACCCGATCGCGTCGCGCTTCCACAATTATCTTGACTTTTACTCGCAACAAGTGCTCGCGTCATTTTCTCACGTACTTCGAAGAATGCGCCATTTTGCTGTCAGTTCTCGAGCTTTCTTTGTGATTCGTGTTTCCAAAAACATTTACGTAACCGGAGTTATCTTATTTGCTGCCTTCGAAAATTATCTCTGAACTTAGCATCCAAGACATTCCACTGGAAATCGGACAAAAACACATTTTTGACTTCGCATTTTTAGTTTTACTTCAGACTTTCTTGAAGTGATGCGATTATTAATTAGAACAAGATTTAGTTGGTCTACCTTTCCAAAAAATCTCTGTTCCGCATAACGGCGTTTTGTAACTCTTTTTTTTTTATGAAAATGAGTGAGTAGGTACTCTACTTTGACTAGAGCTTAATCGTCGTAGAAAGATGACTCAAATTCCATTCTAATGAGAAAAGAGTGAGCCTTTTGATGCTAATAAGGTATAATTGAAAGAAATATCGATTTGTAGTTTTGTGCACTCTTGAAATATTTAACGTCAATCTAACCAAAATCGATCCCTTCAATTTTTTAAATACTTATAAATTCTAATAGTTGAGCTGGTAGGCAAAATACTAAATTTTAAGCACGAGATGCCACTTAATATGATGGTAGATACAACTCTAGAGAATATTTTTAGACCTGGAACTACCAAAACCCTCAGCCACCTTTTTAATTAATTAATTTATTTATTTTTTAAATTATAGACAAGTGATTCTTGTGTGCAGGAGAACGTTTTGCTTTCCAGCTTTTCTGGTCTCCTGTCCACATCACATCAACACACATATAATTAAGATTTCAATTTCTTATTCTAGTGTTCAGATCCTAAATTAATATCTATGTGTATGCTAGTAGAGATTATTTTTGTGAGATTTATCGTACAATAGTCTGTTAATACATACTATAGTCTTTCGGGTGTTTCCTTGTCTTCAAACCACTTATAAGTTTCATCAATTTCAAATTCCTTCCTTAAATATTCAAAAGTGGAGCACTTCAGGAATGTATGATCAGAAGAGTCGATTTCGGTTTCACAGTTTATGCAGAGGTCATCCATCATTCATGATTTTGAATATTTTTAGATAAGCCTGAAAATCTCCGTGTCCTGTAAGAAATTGGGTAATGTAATAGTTCACTTTTGAGTCTTTATTTTTGATCCTGTTTTCGATGCTGAGTATTTATACTGTGTTCTGCGCCATACCTTTTCCTCGTTATATGTATTGTTCTTGTCACTTATCGCTATATTTTATGCTTACTTCGTTTGTTTTTTCTTTTATCTGTTTTCTATTTGGGTTATTATCAATTTTATAGTTTTTAATTTCGTTTAGAAAACTCCTATTTTGATATTTTTGAGCTAGTGTAAGTGACATTTTCTACTGGTCCCCATTTGAACCCCTTCCCCCCTAGTCCTTAGGAATCATTTCGTTGGTCCCAGCTCGTAATATTTACCACTATGCCGAGCGGCATCCTATGCTCAAAATTTTTCGAGATTCGACCCATTTTTGTCTTGTACCAGCACAGCTATAAAAATTGAGGATGAAAACAAATGTTCCATTAATGCACATTAGATAAAGTCGCTCAGTATAATATACGGTGACAAAAGGGAAAAAAACTGATATAAAATATTATTCTTTAGATCGCACTCAGTTTAATAGCCCACCACACCGCGAAATCAGACGATTCATATTTACGGTGAACCGGGTATGTGATTTTACTAACGTAGGGGTTGACCAGGCTGCGAAGCAGGACACTAGAAGGCGATTTATCGACTTCGGTGGAAATTTCTCCAAGGCGTAATATTTATGTGCGTTATCGTGATAGTTGAATACCTCAGGTACAAGCAGTACCAGCCCTGGGTCCAAGGAAAGGGAAAATACAAACAGTAAGATCGATTAGTTTTGTTTTAATGAACCGGAAAATTGCGCTAATCAGGGAGCAAAATCCATCGGACTTGGCTAGCTTTGATACCGATAATGCAGACATTGTTCTGGATTCAATAGTCCCGTCGAACTAGGTGAGAACAGGCCTAAACGGAATATAATTCCCAGATAATTTTTTTTTATTATTCATCGAAATGAAATGTGCCGCTAACAGGAAAAAAGAAAAAAAACAGAACGATTATGAGTTTCTTAGAAAATTTTTTGAGTGTACCTTTTTAGTCTGGTCAAATTAGATCTAAAGAATGTGTTTCGAGAAAAAAAGGTTTAACGGGAGGCAGCTCACTGAAAACTGTTGAGGGTAGCGTTCTACCTAATATACTGAAACTCTCCACTTCTAACCCTTCTGATAATTTTTCAGAGGGATTCACCGTTTTTTATCGGTTATCACCGAAAATTTCGAGGACTATGGAACATAAGAAAAAGAAAATTGTTCTACACTAGATTCTCCATGAAAACGGTATCAAGTAATTTTTCGTACCTATCCCAGAAACGTCACAAATGGAGGGTTCAAAATGATCCTTCTGAACAGCACACTTCACTACATACCTTACAGAAAGAAAAGCAGTTATTGGACTTTTTGTTCCCATTTTATAGGATTTTGAGAATAATAGAAGTTCAGATTTCACATGTACTTGACTCCCTACCATCGTAGTTTTTCGTAGCCGGGAATTTTTGAGCTGACCTCTTACTCCACCTCTCGGATACCATACATATGATATCGGAAGATCTTGTGTTTAAGAAGCAATATTTTAAAAGAAGTTTTTGAGCTAATAACGGGTACAAATTCTACTGGGATATCGGGTGTGGTGTATTCCAGGACTATGAAGTCAATTTTAATATCGGTTTGCCCCCAAGCTGAAAATTATGATGACACGGAGAGAGCCGAAGTCAAAAAAGTCTGGAAATTCAATAAGGGTATCTGATATGGAAATTTCAAGGTTATTGAATACAGATTTCATATTTTGACTCTTATTTTGATAACTTCGGCATCTGAAGCGGAGGGAAGCCCAAACTGAACGTAATGAAAAGCACAACATAAGTATCACATTTGGGGTTTTGAGGGCGCTAAATTGATCTTTGATGTCAGTTTTAATGAATTTTGAAAACTGTAAGGGCAGTAAAAAGATTAGTGATAGCAAAAATCGAAAATTTTCTGAATATTTAATCATTTAAAATCCTCGCTTAGCATAGTCTCTCATTAATTATTATGTCGCTTAGCATAGTTTGAGCAAAACAAAAATCATATCGAATGCGAGGAAAGTACCGGTGTTGATCGCACGAGAGGAGATCGAAATAGGCGAGAGAAATAGTCTACCTAGGGCAGACAATTTCATTTAACAAAGGGAGAGAAAGAGAATTGTCACACAGAATAAGAAGTGGCTGGAGCAACTATTGGAAGTTGAAGGATATCGTCAAGGGGAGACTACATATCCGGACCAAAACGGAAGTATAGAGAAGCTGCATTCTACCCTCTTTGACCTACGGAGCCCAGACTTGGGCCCTTACAAAATCAAATGTAGGAAGACTAAGAGTGTCCTAAAGAGTGATGGAAAGAAGTATGCTCAATATCAGACTTGCAGACAAAATTTAAAATACAAACATTAGGGCAAGACCAAAAATGGCAATGGTGTCGAAGGTTTCTTTCTACGAGGGTGCAAAAACTAAAAACTTGACAAGAAAAAGAATCCTCTTCCCTAAAAATTGACTCACCAAGCAGAAACTTAAAAAAAATCTCAGTAAACTTCGTCCTTGAAATCTTTCAAGACGCCTTTTAATCAACTTGCTGAATAGTTTTCGAATTAATATCTTAAATTTCTTATAGGAGGGTACAAATGATACTTTGTACCTCTTCTCCACCATCGATTGTATGCCCCATATTTTTTGGGTAAAGGGGAAAATGCACTCCTGTATACGACTCTACAGATTTTGGATTTCGTACTGCTTCTCCATCTTAACTGAAACACAAAGACTCCCGATACCACACGTGATACCTTGAATGAAGTGAGGAGGGACAGCCAAAAAATTTCCAGGAATGAACTGCTGCAGAAGTTGGAAGTTGAGTGAATAGGGCGAATTTGAACTTCACCTAGCCTCAGATATCCATGAAACTGAGAAAAAGCTCAAACAGTTGCTGTTATCTCCATGAGTCTGGGTTAAACTGCGCTACTCGAAAGGGTCATTTTGAAATCCCCAATTGTGACTTCCTGGGATAGAGCGACCACTTTTGTGGAGAATTTGGATCAGAACAGTTTTTGGCTGATAGTTTTTTAATATCACATTAGAAGGCTTCCTGAGTCATCACAGGCAGAAGACTCCGAAAAACGCTGACTTACCCCCAGGAAGACCAGTGAGCGCCAAGCCAGGCGTTCCCCATCAGCACCCTCAGTATCCTCACAGAGCAGGGAAAAAGGGGACCCTAGACAGTGTTGCGTGTAATTTTGAATTTAGAGTTGGTGATGGCCAAAAGGGAAGGATACCATATTTTTAACGCCCCTGGATCCATCGAAAGGGGCAGAGACAAACAAACACTTCTATATATGTTACACCGAATTCATCAAATTGACGATTTTATAAAATTGGTAGATATTTTGCTGATTTTATAAAATCAGCAGCGCAAGGGCAGTTGTTGCCGAATTTATACTCGTAAAATCAGCAACATTTTTTGTTGAATTTCGAAAATGGGCGAATGTTTGCCGATTTTACCAAAATCAGTAATAAATGATTGTTGCTGATGAGTGTATCTCACGAATGCGGTCACAATTTTCACATGCTTACTAGAAAGCAAAATCTATGATAAGATAAAATGAAGATGAGTACTATTCATAATTCGAATGTCATTGCCTTGTTAAATCATGACTTCTTTACTGACAAAATGAGACATAAACTCCATCTGTACCTTCGAAAATGCTCTCGAATATTTGTTTACAAACAGAGCTAGTGAAGTTATTTCTTATGACTCTGATTTTGAGTTTGACCTAATGGATCGTGATAAATGGACTTGTGAAAAAGAGGCGGAAGCTGTGTGAATTTTGAAAGATGTTAAATGCGTAGAGTGTAGGCGGTTCCAGAGCAGAATTACCAACTATATACAATCGCGTGCAAAATATTCTCTCAAATCAATCAGAATAATATGTTCACTTTTTGCCCCAACAGTGGTTTCTTTTTTGCCACCGGGTGGTTCATTTTCAGCCCTATAAATTTAACTTTCTTCAGTTATTGACTGATTAAGACTTAGTTATCAGTTTTTAAGAGCACTCAAAGAAAGCTCATTCTGTTTGTCACTCAAAAATGTAGAAACAATCGAGAAATAATTATTACATCGTCAGTAAGCTACTTTTTTTTTTTTTTTAAATTGCAAGACCATTTTTTTTCAAAAAGGGAAGTTGTGTGCTATTTTTTTTTCTTGAATTCTAAATGAAAATATGTCAGATTATTTCTCACAATCATAGAAGAAAAATTTCCCCACATATTGTCCTTAAAAATTCCTTTTGAAACTCATTCTAAAGAAAACTGGAGGGTGTCCCTTATTTTACAATTTTTCACAAATTGTTTAGGGTCGCACTGAAATTTGTTCCAATGGACCTAGAGACTCGCCATATAAAATTCGAACTCAATCTGAGATCATTAGCCCGGGCCGCTTTGACCTTAAACTTACATGTAATACTGAGATTTTACAACAACAAAAAAAACTGCGAATATCTCGGAACATATCAACTTCAGGACCGAAATGCACATAACATAAAATGTGTCCTGTTGAATTTCCTATAAAAAAAAAACCATACAACTTTTCTCTAAAATGCATATTTACCGAGATAATCGTGAAAGTTTCGAGGAGCGTCGATTTTGTTATTCTTCCTTACATAACCGATCTTCGCTCGCTAAATCGTAGTTATCTAAAAAAAAAAATATTCACTTTAGTATCAAAATGCAAATAACATAAAATGTTCCTCGTTAAATTTTCTGTAAAAAAGATCCCATACAACTTTTCTTTAGAAAACATATTTATCGAGATAATCGCAAAAATGCGTGGAATTTTCGAATAACATTGGTTTTTCCAATCATTTTACAGCTGAAATATCTATTAATGTCAAGTAAGGCATACTACAATATAACTTCAAACCCTGTTTACAGGGACAAGCACCCCAGTTTGCCCCCCCCCACCTAGCTACGTCAATGACAGTTTGTTGGGTACCTACTATAGAGTAGACCTCGGATTATGTATGTATATCAACAATAGTCAACATTGCGCATAAGATATAACATTGTGCTGTTAAGGAACAGTCACATGTTCTCAGAATTCATTGTCATTTCTTGTGGGCAAATCCCTGTTTCCTATTGTTGATTGTACATCATATCAAATCCACCATACCAAGTCTTCAACGGAATCTTACAGTGCTCAAGACTCAATAAAAACATTGGAATTAGTTATGGCTCATGGATCCCTAGTTCACGTTTCAATTTTAGGCTCTTCCGCAAGTTTTTCATCACTAGGATCAGACCAATAGTCCTACCTCTTGCAAATACAAGCTTTTAACAATCGCAAACACTTCTACATGTGTCCATCTTCACCCCTTTAACGATGAGATGAAGAAAAACATATGCAGAAGTAGTTCCAAGTTCAATGATTGAAGAAAACCAAACTTTGCGATTTAGGGTTAAGAAACTGTTTTTATTGAGTCTTGAGTATTCTAATATTCCGTTGAAGCCTTGGTATAGTAGACTTGATATGATGTATAATCAACAATAGGAAACAGAGATTTGCCCATAGGAAATGACAAAGAATTCTGAGGAATGTGACTGTTCCTTAACAGTACAATGTTATATCTTATGCGCAGTGTTGACTATTCTTGATATACATACATAATCCGAGGTCTACTCTATAGTAAGTACCCAACAAACTGTCATTGACAAAGCCAGGAGGGGGGGGGGAGGAACTGGGGTGCTTGTCTCA
The DNA here is from genome assembly GCA_031841125.1 of Acanthococcus lagerstroemiae. NCBI lineage: Eukaryota > Metazoa > Arthropoda > Insecta > Hemiptera > Eriococcidae > Acanthococcus > Acanthococcus lagerstroemiae. The sequence goes on along the minus strand of CM063108.1, from coordinate 30,787,165 downwards.
GTAGAGAGAGACTGAGTTATATTGTAGTATGCATTATACCCAACATTAATAGATATTTCAGTGGCGTAGCCAGGATTTTTCCAAATGGAGGGAGGGGGGGGGGCAATGTTAGATTTTTAAGGGAGAAAAAGTCGAAAATTGAGATATTTTTTAAAAATCGCCGATATTAGAGGACTATTTTATAAAAATGGTAAAATTACTGCCCGAGTAAAATTTTTTTGAAAAAACCTGTTTTAAAGGTGAAAAATTGCTCATTTTTGCATATTATACATTCAGTTTCAGATGCCTTGGGAGGGGGAGGGAGCATTTGCCCCTTCAGTCCCCTCCTTCTCCTGGCTACGCCACTGGATATTTCAGCAGTAAAATAATTTAGAAAACCAATGTTTTTCGAAAATTTCACGCATCTTTGCTATTATCTCGATAAATATGTTTTCTAGTGAAAAGTTGTATGGAATAATTTTTGCAGAAAATTTAACGAGAAACATTTTATGTTTTTTGCATTTTGGTCCTAAAGTGAATATTTTTTTAGGTAACTACGATTTAGCGAGTGGAGATCGGTTATGTAGGGAAAAATAACAAAATGACGTTCCTTGAAACTTTCACAGATTATTGAATATGCGTTTTAGAGAAAAGTTGTATGAATTATTTTTTATAGGAAATTTAACAAGAAACATTTTATGTCATATGCATTTTGGTCATAAAGTTGATATGTTCCGAGATATTCGCAGTTTTTTTTTATTGTAAAATCTCAGTATTACATGTAAGTTTAAGGTCAAAGCGGCACGAGTTAATGACCTCAAATTGAGCTCAAATTTTATATGGCGAGTTTCTAGGTCCATTGGAACTAATTTCAGTGCGACCCTAATCAATTGGCGAAAACTTGTAAAATAAAGGACACACTAAAGTTCACTTATTACCCCTATAATTGGGTGTTCACGTTTTGCCTCAAAGGACCCTACACATCTGCCGATTTTATAAATTTGGTAAAAATGTATCGCTTGTTTCATAAAATCAGCAGAACTTGCCGATTTTACAAATTCCGCAAATTTTGTGGCTGATTCTATGAAATTGTCAATTTTATGAATTTGGTGTAACATGTATACATTAGGGATTAGAGATTTCTACCCCCTTAATAATTTCTGAAGAGAGACAGTCACAGCTACCAAGTTTAAATTTAATGTGAAGAAGTTCAATGTAAAACACTTCCGGAACCGCGAAAAATTAGGGGGGCCGGACGGGGAAAAATTTTGTTTCGACCCTTCTAATAAGGATACCGAAATTTTTTATAGACTAAAACCTGTTCAGAATTCACACGAACACATCCAGAAAGAACGAACCCCCTACCTCACACAGTTCACCCGCCAGTCTCGAACAAGACAAACAAACACTTTTATATTTTTTATTAAAGATAACACTCGAAATTTAAAAAAAAAACGCGGGGTTCCCCATAAAAAATTACGGAAAATTACGAGAACTGGTGGAACTTTTAATATGTTAGTTAAGATAACACCCTCAACAATTTTCAGCATACTCCCCTGTTACCCCTTTTTCCCTCGCTGAATTTCCTTATTTACCCAGACTATTTGCCTCAAATCGGGCACTTTCAATCTAGAATCACTAATTCGCCTCGAACTACGCGAACTGAATAAATAAAGCTTATCGAGCAATTCTGATACTTCCAGATCGCTGCTGTTACTCAGCTGCGAAGTGCAATTGATAATATCCTTATCGCGCATTAACTTCACTTTCTCTCGCCACTACACCAACGAGGTGCCCTCTGAGATGAAGTTACGCCAGCACCTGCCCGCTGGAACCATCTCAACGCTTACGAGCGCGCAATACTCGATTATAGCGAAACGGTGGTTCGTCTTCGTTCGAAATAACGTATCAAAGGTCAGCTGCCCTCTGGACGAGCTTTCTCGTCCATCAATTGGTTCCATCGTATCGCCAGTGACCACGGATGATTCTTTTCCAAACGCGGCAGGGGTGCCAAAAAAAAACAAGAAACGAGAGTGGGTAAAAAAGTGAAACTGTGTTCGCGAACCTATCCTTGCTCGCTCCGTACGCAGCGTCTTCCAAAAGTTTCGAGCTTTCGAATTTCGATTTTCCAGCCCAGTAAACGAGTCGTTCGCGAACTACGAATTGCCGTCGTTTCGAACAGGGTGGTCGTGCTCGTTTAATTCTGGGCGTTTGTTACATTCGCCGTGTTCAGCCGACTGCACACCTTAGAACTCCGTTAAAACGATGCGTGCCGTAGATCACAGATTTTCATGTGCAATTATTACTGCCCCCGGGGGATCGTATCGCGAGCCTTCGAATTGACGTGTGTCGCCGAATGAAAAACTATACATAGAAGCGAGCTTCGTCCGACGGTCATGCGATAATAAGATCCGACAGATTTCCGGCGACATTTTCGTCCACAGTTACAACCGTCAATTTACAGGTAAGTACAGCGGTTCTTACGCGGGAAAGTTTTGAACCTTCGGGGTCGACTTCCTGTTTGTCCAAAAGGTTGGACACGGAGTAGAGTAGAATCGAATGGCGATTATAAATCGGGTTGGCCAGTGTAAGTGTATCAGCAGCTGGCAGATGTTGCATCATGTGCCGGTCAGTCGGCTTTTTGCACATCGATGTGGCCTAGCGGTGTCGTATGGCCTTTTGATGTAGGCACTCAGTTCGTATGAGCTCCGAAATGAAGTTCAGCTCTCATCTTCAGTCCAGACTTTAAACTTTTTCAAATCGAAAAGTATAGATATTTCGTACAACGTAGTCCAGTTTAACAGCACAGATACACGAGAAAAAAAATTCACGAATCCAATGCAATTCGAATGCCCCTTGTCCAAAGTCTCCCCATCCTCTTGACCAATTAACCCTCCCATCTCTTGCCAGACCGACCTCTTTCCTTTCACCGTTATAAGGTACCTAATTGAGCAGCTTCTTAGTGTATTTTTCTGTATTTGATCTTATCATATGTCCTGCAAATTTAAATTTTCTTTTCTTTATCGAATAATATCATTGCTTTTAGTTTTCTTGCGACTTGTTTGGCTATATAGTTCGCCTTAGAAAATTCAGCTTGCTAGGTTAATTGCAGCCAAATACAGTATCAAAGAAGGTCTTTTTCTTTCAAGACACATTTTGATACTCCACTCCCTATCCCTTCCCCCCGAAAGTCTGATTAGTCTCAATTTTTTATTTATTTTATTATCGAGCCATGGAGCCACACTCTCGGACTATGGGCTCGAAAAAGGTTGTTGTCTATATGTCGCAGAGGTATCCAGCAGCAGAGAGGTAGGCGAGGGTGTTGTTTATGTGTTTGTGGGAGTTGGAGAGGGCCAAAATTCGACTATGGGGGACGTGGTGAGAGTTACGAAGGCAGGTGAGGGAGGGGCATGAGAAGAGGTGGTCAACGGTGAGAGAGTCTTTATTTTCACAGTATGGGCAGTTGAAGGGATAAAGGTTAGTGAGAAGATGCATATGTGTGAGGAGTGTATGTTCAATCCTTAGGCGGGTGATGATAACTTCCTCGCGGCGGGAGGAACGTTGGGACGTAGACCAGAGGACAGGTGTAAGCTTGATTTGTGCGAGCTTGTTGTGCCGAGAGGCTTGGTACCGCCACTCTTTGAACCACTTACGCAAAATGATCCGGCGAATGGCGAAAGTGAGATCTGTTGAGATAGGGAGTTAACGAGTGATATATAGGAGTCGTGTAGCTTGCTGTGCTGCTTGATCAACTGCCTCATTTCCTGGGATACCAATATGGCTTAGGGTCCAGATGAGTGAAATGCTCTTGGTGGTGAAGAAAATGAGATGGATGCGTTGGACGAGAGCACACGTTGAAAGGCGATCAGAAATAGACCTTAAGGAGGAAAGGGAATCCGAGAGTCGGTGGGTGAGTCTTCGAGCGAGGAGATTGTGACTAGGCACTGTAGCATAGCATGGAGTTCGGCTGTGTGGATGACAGCTGTGTTTTTAAGTCGGAAAAAGTGTAGTAGACTATCTATGGTGTAGGCATAAGCGGTGCGTCGGTTGTACTTTGAACCATTAGCGAAGCATAGGATACGACCAGGAAAGCGGTCCAGAATTTCTTGCAAATGTGTCCGATATACTTGGGGGTAGATTTTTTAGGGAATTCTGTAAGTTCAAAATTGCATGGGGGAAGGTTCAACAACCAGGGTGGGTGTGATATGCGGATTTTGGTACGGGACAGTGTCCCTTAAAAATGTGAACGTAAGTGCAGTGAGGATTTAGAAACAGGGGTGTAGTTTGAAGGGTTCAAGAGATACTCATAGGCAGAAAAATTATGGTGTACTATCATAACGAGAAGTTTGCCAGTGAGTTGCGTTCGGCGGTAAGAGAGAGGAGGAATTCCAGCATCGGCACACATATTCAAAGCTGGGCTAGTGCGAAAGGCGCCAATGGCGATACGTAAACCCGCATTTTGAACAACGTCAAGAAGCTTTAAGTATGAGGGAGGGGCAAGTCCATATATGGGTGATCCGCAATCCATAATAGATCGGATCAGAGTCTGGTATAACTGAAGGAGTAGTCCTCTGCTGCATCCTTTGGAAGGATGTGAGAGGCACTTCAGAGCATTGAGTGAGTGCATATATTTGGCTTTTATGTGTTTTATATGAGGCAACCAGGAGAGGCGAGCGACAAGATAGAGGCCGAGAAATTCGACTGAATTAGAGCGAGGAATCGATTGTGAGTTGAGTAGAAGAGGTGGGAAAGTTAGATTATTTGTTCGATGCAGGAACATCATGAATTCTGTTTTGCTCGGTGATATACGGAATCCGTGTCTAGAGGACCATGTTTCGATTAGTGTTAAGCAGTGGCGTAGCTAGGGGTTTCCCAAGCCCAAGGGGGGGGGGGCACAATAAGGTTTTCAAGGGAGAAAAAGTCGAAAATTGCGGTATTTTTTAAAAATCGCCGATATTAGAGGACTATGTAAAAATATTGGATGGGAGGCGGCACGTGCCCCCTGTGCCCCTCTCCCCCGACGTTACGCCACTGGTGTTATGTTTTCTTGGAGTAGTCTGTCGGCAAGTCGTAGGTTTTTGGATTTGAGATGAATGCTGAAGTCATCGGCAAATAGTATTTGTGTGAGAGAGAAACGAACAAGGTTACGCTGAGGACTGAGCCTTGCGGGACTCCTTTAACGAGTGGTCGGGGGCGGGAAAGATGTCCTCCCACACGTACCCTAATGAAACGAGTTTGCAGGAAGCGTTGTAGAATTAGAGAAAGGTGTCCGCGTAAACGGTATTTATGAAGCAGAGGACAGATGTGATACCTCCATACTCTCTCAAAGGCCTTTTCAATGTCGAAGAATACTGTGACCAGATGATTTCTGGCTGAAAATGCATCGCAAATTTGTGCCTGCAGATTAGCCGGAGCCATGAGGGTTGATCGAGATTTACGGAAGCCGTACTGTGACGCCGGAAGTCTGTTGTTAGATTCCAGGTACCAGAATAGCCTTTTGTTAATGATTTTTTTCAAACGTTTTTCCGAGGACGCTATTAAGTGAGATGGGACGATATGACTTGGGTAGAGAGGCGTCTGAGGAGGGGTTTGGGATTGGTATGACAGTTGCTGTTTCCCAAATATGTGGGTAGGAGGCTAATTGCAATATTTTGTTAAATAGCGATGTTAAGTGAGAGATAGCATTAGAGTGGAGATACTTAAGCATGGCTGGTACGATGCGATCAGGGTCAGGGGCAGAGTTTTTAAAACATTGATGGATAGTGGCTGTGACTTCCGCTTCTGTAATGGGTTGGTTGTAAGGTAGATCCTGAATCTTGGTGGAAAAGTCGAGCTGGTTCGTTTCTGCTTGTTTTTTGTAGGTTAGGAACTGAGAGTCATGATCTGAATCGGACGATGCTACTGCGAAGTGATTGGCTAAGACTTCAGAGATATATCAGGTGGGTTGGAAATGACTTGGTAATTGACGGTCAAAAACGGGATCTCGAAGCTCTTTTTCGTCCCTGTTATCCGTTTAATGTTACTCCACATGGTGGAGCAGGAAACAGGATGGTTGATACTGAAGACGAAGTTGTTCCAGCTCTGTTTCTTAGAGAAACGGAGGAGTACACGTGCCTTCGCTCGGAGCCTCTTGTATTCGAAGAAGGCTGAGGGCGAGTTGGTTTTGCGATATTGGTGGAGGGCTGTATTGCGGGCTTTTAATGCAGTTTTGATGTCATCTGACCACTATGGGACGGTTCGCTTGTTGTTACGGGGTTGTGATTGCGGGATGGAAATTTCAACGGTCTTCACTGAGCTCAATCTTCATTTAAACATTGCGGATAACATATTCAAATTTTAGCTTCCTAACTCAATTACCATTCTCGCTGTTGTTGGACACATCTTCGGATCAAACAAAAAATAGAAAAATAAAGAAACATTGGGTCGCTTTGTGGTTGAGTGGTATAGTTCCAGCCTAGCAACCGTATGACGCCAATTCGGTGTCCAGAGATGGGCTAGACTTGATTCTCTTTGGAAATTGATGGAATCAATTCTAGAATTGGGATCGGCATTTTTAGTGCAAAGGTACTACTTAGCACATCTACAGTTGAGACTCAAAGGAATACTTTGTAAAGAATTAGGCACCACCGAGAGTCACGTCGAGCTCCCCTTAGGGAGACATAAGTGCTTCCTCCTCAATTTTTTCTCAATAATTCTTCAGCTATAAATGGTAGTATGAAAGTGTATGTTAGGGTGTCCTTCATTCTACAAGTTTTCGCCAATCGATTGAGTGCGCACTGAAATTTGTTCCAATGGACCTAGAAACTCGCCATTAGAAATTTGAGCTCAATCTGAGGTCGTTAACATGTGGCGCTTTCACCTTCAACTTATGTGTAATACTGAAATTTTACAAAAAATCGCGAATATCTCGGAACATACCGACTTTAGGACCAAAAACATATGACATAAAAGATGTTTATTGTTAAATTTTCTACAAAAAAGATCCTATACAACTTTTCTCTAGAACGTATTTTACCGAGATAATTGCAAAAACGTGTGGGAGTTTCGAGGAACGTGGCTTTCATGTTTTCTCTCATAACTGATCTTTACTAGCTAAATCGCAATTAAATTATCTAAAAAATTATTCATTTTAGGACCAAAATGCAAGTAACATAAAATATTCCTTGTTAAATTTTCTACGAAAAGGTCTCATACAACTTTTCTTTAGAAAACATATTTTTCGAGATAACCTCAAAAATGCGTGGAATTTTCGAAAAACATAGGTTTTTTTGAATTATTTTACTGTTGAAATATCTATTAATGTCAAGTAATGCACACTACAATAGAACTTCAGTCTTTGTCTACTAAGGCAAGCGCCCAGTTTGCTCCCCCCCCCATTTTTCATCACTACGGTCAGACCAACTGTCCTACCTCTTCTCAAAGCATACCATACCTAATGTTTATTATAGAGTCCTTAGCGAAAACTGATGTTTTCTAACTTGCGCGAGCAACGTAACCACTTCTGCACGTTTTCTTCATCTCATCGTTCAAGGGGTGAAGATGTAGAAGTGTTTACGATTGTTAAAAGCTGGTATTTGCCAGAGGTCTGATCGTAGAGGTAAAAAATTTGCGGAAAAGCCTAAAATTAAAACTTTGACTAGGTATCCATGAGCCATAACTAATTCTAAATTCAATGATTGAATAAAACTAAACTTTGCGATCTAGGGTTAACAAACTCTTTTTATTGAGTTTTGAGCATTCTAAGATTCTGTTGAAGCCTTAGTATGGTAGACTTGAGATGATGGGTATCAACAATAGGAAACAGCGATTTTCCCATAGGAAATTACCTCGAATCGAATTCTGAGAACACGTGAATGTTATATTTTATGCGCAAATTGTTGACTATTTTTGATATAATACATAATCCGAAGTCTACTCTATGGTAGTTACCCAACAAACTGTCATGGGCGTAGGCAGATGAGGGGAGACTATAATAAACATTAGGTATGCTTTGAGAAGGGGTAGAACAGTTGGTCTGACTGTAGTGATGAGAAATGTAGGGTAAGCCCCAGTATACGGAGACTGAAGTTATATTGTAGTGTACATTACCCGATGTTAATAGATATTTCAGGTGTAAAATAATAAAAAAATCTGTTTTTCGAAAATTCCGCGCATTTTTGCGATTATTTCGATAAATATGTTTTCTAAAGAAAAGTTGTACACAGGACCTTTTTCTAGAAAATTTAAGAAGGAATATTCTATGTTACATATTTGCATTTTGGTCCTAAAGCAAATATTTTTTTTTAAATAACTGCGATTTAGTTAGTAAAGATCGGGTATGGAAAGAAACATTAAAAAAGCCACCCACGTTCCTCGAAACTTTTATACATTTTTGCGATTATCACGGTAAATATGCGTTCTAGAAAAAAGTTGTATAAGGATCTTTTTTTATAGAAAATTTAACAATAAACATTTTATGTTATACGCATTTTGGTCCTGAAGTTGATATGGTCCGAGATATTCGCGGGTTTTTGTAAAATCTCAGTATTACACATAACTTCAAGGTCAAAACACCAAGGGTTAATGACCTCAAATTGAGCTCAAGTTTTTTATGGCGAGTTTCTAGGTCCATTGGAACAAATTTCAGTGCACACTCAATCGATTGGTGGAAACTTGTAAAATAAGGGACACCCTATGGTGTACGTATAGGAAAATTAATCTACATTAAATTTTACATAAAAATGGTCTTTCGTTTTGTTGTTGTTGTTGTTGTTTTTTGTTTGTTTTTTTCGTACTATAACTTAACTTTTGCATGCATCGAAGATTCTAGCAATAATGATAAATAAGAGAATACAAAATAAAATGGGAGAAGACAGTTTGGATTTTGAAAAAGGGGAGAAACTAGGCATACAATTTTATACTTGAGGCTTTTATGAGAAGAAAGATTGGAAAAAGGTTTAGATACAGATTTAGACAAAGCTTGTGATAATGTTGAATGGTTAAAAATGTTTCAAATATTGAAGAAGATAGGAGTTAAGTTTAAAGAAAGAAGAGTAATGTGGTACTTATATAATGATGAACGGACTCAATTACAAATAGAGAATGAAGTGGGAGAAGCTAAAATTCGAAAAGGTGGGGATGAGGATGCTGTTTGTCACCAATACTGCTTAACCTACTGTCATGTGGTGTTTGGTGCGGTTTTGGAGGATGTCACAGTGAGGCCAAAAAGCGTGGGCTGAAATTGAGGTTGCGGGCTTGAGGTAACGATGATAGATCCAGTAGTCTGGGCCAAAGGCCCTCGGGCCGTCGTCACAGTTGGTTAGGACGGCGTAAGCTCGGTTCTCGGAGAGAATAAGAACAACCGCGAACGTTAGAAAAGAATGACCTTTATTCGTTATCGCGAGAGTCAACTTACAATATCGGAACTTTTACGTTAATTACACGATAAGTTACTGGATCACAACTAGATCGACTTTAGGCTTTTAGGATAACACCACACGACAGATCAGAATTGCGGTATTGACTTGTTGCGCTGCCAACAGAGCGATATCAAGGACGACTCGGAATGGGTCGAGTTTGAGTTTATATTTGGAAAATTTGTTGATCCCAAAGTGGTGGAATGGTGGTGACCTATTAATGGTGTTTTTCTTTCTAACGGTACATTTTGGATTTTGGGTCGAGATTACTTTGCGAGAGTCTGGTGGACTATCTGGATGACATGTTCTGAGTGGATTGTTTGTTTTTATAATTTGGTGGGCTAATTTTCCGGATTCCTCGGTGTGTTAGATTTTCCGATCGGTAGTTTTTCGATGAAATTTCTTTCGCAGATGACGCTGTTCGGTTGTTTACGGACATGAAAGTACCGTTATTTCTTGGGGGCACGAAGCGCATACTTGAATGTCGTGGAAGAAGGGTGTTACGGAATTCTCCCTTACGACACCTCCTAATAGAAAAAGTTTTGAAGAAAAGAATGAAAGGAAATCTGGCGTGATAATACAACCGGAGGCGGTTAGAATTATGAAGTTTGTAGATGACATTACAATAATGGAAGGAAGTAAAGAAGAACTAAAAAAAATATTGCAAAAATTGGATGAAAAATTGAAAATAAAATATAAAATGGAGACGAATAAGAATAAAAGTAAGAAATGGTAGTCAGTAGAAGGGAACCAAATATCCAATAAATATGGAAATAGGAGCTGAAAAAATGAAGGAGATAAATGAATTTAAATACTTAGGTAGTCTGACAAAACAAGATGGAAAAAGTAAAACGGAAATAAAGATCAGAATTCTATTTATTTAACAGTATTTAATCTTTTTAATAAAGATTTAATTAATTTAGGTTATAATTTTTAGTTTTAAATTAATTTTTTTAATTATTTTCAAACTAATTTTTTATTAATTTTTAAAAAATAAAGTTTATAATTTGTTAATTACATAGGTATATTAAATTAATTGTTAAAAAGATGGACTTTTTTAACTAGCTATACAATATATTTAACTGTATTATATGAACCGCCGTGATGTCTGGCACGTCGGCCCCGTTGCTTCTCCCGTCCGCCGCCCATTTTGGGGCATATCAGACTACAACAGTCCCAGATATTTGATTTAATTTTGTAAGGGAGTTTACTTTTAAATACATTTTCAAGGAACAAAAATAAATTTTTCAACTCTTACAAATTGTTCTCCAATTTCCTTTCTAGATTTATCCCTAAATGAAATAATCTGACCCAGGTATACTACCTCATCCAGCCATTTTGTTTCCTCACGATTAATTATGATTTTTTCCTTTAATTTTTTCATTTGAAAAAATATTGGTTTTCTCTGAGTTAATTTCTAACCCAGCTTCTTTGCTGCCTTCAGTCAGTTCCTTGACCATTATTTCTAGCTCTTCTAGGCTGGATGTGATCAGTACCATAACATCTGCATATCTGAGGCTATTTAGCATTTCACCATTTATGGAGATTCTTCTCTAAATCTAGTTTAAGCCCGAATAAGTCCATATAGTTCAACATTCCATGAAAAGCAACTGACGGAGTATGTTAAAGCGAAAACAAGTGTTGATAGACATACTCCCTCACTTGGTTTTCTTGGTCTTAAACATCCATTTCGATGATAGTGCCTAACTAGGTTCTCTTTTTTTCTAATTTACTCTCAACCCAAGCCCTGGAATCCGCCCTTTCGAGTATTACTTCACAGACGTCGGGGAGGCTGTTAGGGCTGTTTTAGCCCTCTTCTCATCTTGCCGAAAAATCGGCCTAGGTCGAAATGTAGCGGCTACGTGGGCTAGAACCCGGGACCTGCGGACTCCGAGACCAGCGCGCTATCCACTCGGCCAACCAGATCTCTGCCTAACTAGGTTACCAAGTAGCGCGGAAGGAATAGAGGTGGGCAAAACTCATTTAGGAATGAGTCAATTTTGAGTTGACTCTGTTGCATAAGCAAGCATTTGCAATTAACTCATAGCTAACACATCTGCACGATGAGTTGACTGAACGAGCTGATGCGTTTGCAACTCATCAGTTTGTTAAATGAATTACCAATTCATTAAACAAGTTGTTGAGTCATCATGTTACCAATCTACTAAGTGAGTTGATAAGTTACGTTATCAACTTACCGAGTCAGTAGCTGATGCATAGTTATAGAAATTTTCTGTCGGAGTTTTGGCTTCTGGCATTCTGATTGCAATTAGTACCTTCAGATTTCTGAAAGTGTGTATACAAAGTTGATAGTTGAAAATTTTGAAATAAGTTGGGTGAGTTACAAATGAGTTAAAAAAAGAAAAAAAGTGAACTCGTACGTTTTTCCCATCACTGCGTCAGAATACTTCGACTATTTTTCTTGAGGGTGGTCGGAAAGTTGATAACTTTGCAAAAAAAAAAACTATTTATACTGCTTATCTCATTATTCTTCTTTCTCTGCAAATCTTTGGCACCACTTCCCATCAGTTAACAGACATTATAAGGAACCATAACAAAAACAATAAGAAAATAAAACGGGTTACTATTTCCTATTTCAATACTGCATCACGGTTTTCTTTATTTCGAAAATTTCTAAAATTGCCTGAACCACCTTCGGGCGTTTCCCCTCATCTTATGAAAGTAATGTCATAGAATTTTCAGATTTTTAAAATAAATTTAACATGAGCTGCCGAAGCCCCGTTACGCCACGAGGCTTTGTCAATAAACACTGAAGATGAGGCAAATATCAACTACATGTCCTAAAAGTAGAAGATATTTTAGCAACAAAAAAAAAACTAAAGTCATTTCTAAGTTCAAAATTGAATTTCTGGCGAGTGCTTGAAAGGCATTGAAAAACTCAAATTTGAGAAAAATGAAAATACATTAAAATGCCACAAGCGAACTTTTCTAGACTAATTTTTCATGTTGATTCCAAATTGATGCTTCAAATGGCTCCTCCACTTACCGTTTCCTTATAATTCACCTTCAAATTTGAAAAAAACTTATTATACTTCTCTCCAATGTACATTTATAAACTTTCTTGCCTGGCTACTTTCTGCATGATGCGAGCGTCTGACAAACGTCTTTTGTTGTCTGCATACCTGCACTTCCTGTACATGATCTTTTCAAAACCAAGTTCTTCTTAGTCTCATGACTCACTCTTCTTTTTTTCTCCCTCGATCGGCCACGCAGGACATCAGTTCAGTCATAGTTTATAATGCTTTAGCACTCGCATCAAGACTGACATTTGCTATCGATCGATCAATACACGCACTCTCTCTATACTCTCTCATTTCTCTAATTTCAAAAGCCCACACTGCGGTCCGGACTAAATATTTCTCTCGCTCAAAACCCGAAAAACTCGCACGTATTCTGCTATATGAAACTAGGATGATACTCAAGATTATCTGCTTATACCTCACATAGCATGTGAACAATGATTCAAAACTTTCATATTCGCAACAAACTAATTAAGAATTTCGCGGAGGGGGGGGGAGATAAGACTATGACCCATAGAGAGTTTGATGTTTGGCAGGGCAAACCTACTTTATCGAACAATAACGTGCCTTAGTCAGAACGGGTATTAAGTATTTATGAAATAGAGATTGAGAAGTACCGTTATCTCAGTCAATTACCGGTAAATTTCTTCTGAATAAATTATATGGGCACCATGACCACAGGTGCCTACAACAGCTAGCTACCTCCTACACACCCTCGTGAAATTGGTAAGGACGCGGACCGTTCCTTTCGTTAGAAACTGTGAAATCAAAACCTTCATCCTCCCAATTTAATTTCGATAAACCAGTTAAGCAGTATCATGGAATAAACTTCCAAGCCAACGGAAATCAACTAACGGAGTATGCTCACTTCTTCAACAATCTACTTTGATTAGCAAGGCATGTACACACTCTTCGTAAGATTGCCCAGTTGATTTTTACCTTTGATAAGGCAATGGGAACACTTTTAATGAAATTAAAAAAACGTGTTAGCTTCAACTGATCGACAGCAGACGGTATACTGTGTTTGCAAAAACACACCTTTGGTATTTACTCTTCGGCAGTATCGAAAATCTTGCATTATACGAAATTACTGTGTTGGCATAATACAAGTATGAAATCTTTATAATAAACATTATTACATGATAAATGAAAGAGCGTTGAAAAAAATTTGTTTACACTCGTTCTTTCAATTGAAAATTTCGTGTACTATCGATTTTGATTGAGAACGCTTGCCATATTCTCAGTTTTACGCGAGTGTATGCCAGAAAGGGGAAGTAGTTTTAAATGATACATCATTTTGAGTGGTTTTTGAGTACTTCCGGGAGAAAATTATACTGAACAAACTGTTTCCAGGTTTTCTTAAGCTTGTGCAGAATATTCAGTACATTAAGGTGATTGTTGACTCCGATAGAGGTTAGCGAAGAATTAGATCTATTCTCGATGTACGACTACCTTCTTTTTGATTCGGAGATCAAGTTTAGTGCTGAGGTCAGGACTACGGGGTTTCCTGGAGAAAGCAGCCGCGAGAAGACCTCAATTAGAGCAAATTTTTGTATGTAAAATAAATAAAAATATTCCAATCTCTTCAAATTTTAAACAAAAAAAGGAAAAGGTGTTTTCCAAAATGTTCGTCACATTAAAAAAAAAATCAAAATGAAGAAGATAAAAGAACGCTTTCATTCTGCTTCACATCTTGGTTCTCAAAATTAATTAATTATTTAAAAAACAGATGAATTAGACGTACTTCTAATTTTGTTTTCTCATTCTAAATTAAAAGTAAAAGAAATACTGCTTTCTTCGACTCTGCCCAAAGGCTTTGTTTATAATAAATAATGAGAATAAGAGCTCGATATCCAGTTTTATCCCGAATTACTAGCGAATTATTATAGCAATTATTGGAATGTTATAGGTATTTACATTTTTCTTAACGCTTATATGTTACGGGATGAAGGCTCCCTTCATTCTCTGGCTTATTCCAGTCCACCTCTGGGCATATGCCTCTCCCCGCTACCTCCATTCGATTTTATTAGCGCCGTTTCTTTCCTTATTTCATCTCTCCAACGAGTCAACGGCCTGCCTTTTGATCGTTTTGTGTCGTACGGCACCCAAACTTCTGCTTTTTTACTCCATCTTTTCCCGTTTTTTGTCTTGCTATATGGTCCGCGTATTTCCATTTGAATTTTTTCGTCGTGTATCCTATATTTTTCATTTTCGTTTTCTGTCTGGTTATACTATCTCGTTCCTCATTTCATCCCTCTTCTTAATTCCCAAAGTACTCCTTTCTATTGCTCTTTGGGTCGTTTGCAGCTTCCGAATATTGTTTTTCGTTAGCGCCCACGTTTGGGCACCGTACGTGATCACCGGATGTTACAACTTCCCCATGTTTTTATTTTCAGGTTTATCCCGAATACGGTGTACAATAAACTGGAAAACAAAACTATCCGATATTCTTCGACTGTTTAGGGTCGTTCGTACATTACGTAATTATTAAAGGCATCAGGAGACTGGAATTTGATTGTAAAAGGTCACGCTTAATTCTAAAAAGACCCATGTTCACTTTTTTTTTGGGTTGATGAATCGGAGGGAGGAGTTGTGCATATCGTTGAAAATATGAATTTTCTCACTTCACAACAATGTGTATGATTCTGTATCCCTTTAAAATGTAGCATTGACTTTCTTAAGACCAAGCACTTACAGGAAAACTATAAAGCGTGACAAAAAATATAAAAACAAGACAGGAGAAATACGAAGTAATATAATTGAAATTCCGTTTTATTTTGTGAAATATGCACAATGAGAATTAATTTATAATGAAAAGCCATAAAATCAAAAAGAAAGGCACCACCTCACCTAGCAGGAGAGACTAAAAGAGAAAGAGAGGGTGAGAATGTGCGTGTGTTCTCTCTCTCTCTCTTTCTCTCTCTCTTTCTCTCCATCACTCTCGACTCGAGATTTTCTACCGCTGTGAGAAAGTAATCTGAATTACTAGTCGATGTATTCAAAAAAGAAGGTCCAGAGCCACCCCGTAATTCCACTGCCGCGTTAAAATGTAACCGATTGCACTCGAGCTTTCGGCTTCAGCTCGAATTTGAAAAGATAATTCGAGTATTATCGAGTGCTTTTCGAGTGGCTTTTATGAATACCCGGGTAAAGAAGGTCATCCACTCTAGCAGCTTCCTTGCCACGAGAGAAGTTGTATTCGGCACCAAGTTTATTAGAAAAGTTAAAAGTTAAATTTTACTCCTTTTTTTTTTAACTTACGAGATCGATAAGTTTATTCGTCTCGTAAAAAGTAGCGATAGTATTGAAGAATTTCGAAAGCACCCTTTTGTAACTTATTACATTCGGCTCGTATTTAAAATAGACGCACCATTTTCCTCCCTTACGATCGTTCTTCGGTGGAATAGAATCTCTCGTACTTATCGCGAAAATCGTTTTTATTTTAAACATTATGTCCGCGTGGGCTGGTCGATTTTAATTTTAAAACGAAGTACGTGACATACAACTCGAATATTGGCAACCATAAAATAAACCAGTCTTCGAGAAAGTTAGCAAGTTTAAAATGAGTTTTGAAATGCCGTGATAAATTTCAAACAAGTCTGGAAGAGTGTTAATAAATTCGACACAAATCTGAAAAAGTCTTACAAACTCTTCAAAAGTTTCAAGAGTTTTAAGCAAGTCTAGATGACCCTTCATGCCGGGTAGAGTCTTGGAAAACGACCTAAACCAGTCTGCAAATTCTTGACGTTTTATGTTTTAAATGTACCTTAAACAAGTTTACAAATACCTCATGGAGTCGTAAGCGAGCCTTAAAAAATTCTAGTGAGTTTTAAAGAAGTCTGGACGAGTTTATAACGAGTCTGAAAATGCTGGAGGCTAAACCGAATCTCAAAGAGTCTTGGCCATACGCTCAAATAAACTCGGGGACGTAGCGGCTTAGTCCCCTCGAATGTGCTGAAAGCCTTTTCTAGAAAATTTGAAAATTATATATAAATTGCATAAAGCAGGCAACTGGGATGAGAATTCCATGTGCAAAATGAGCGAAAACATGTTCAGCTCCCTCCCCATCGTGAAAAATATTTACTTTTATGATCGTGGCGAATCTTTAAAAAGTCCGGAAGAGTCTTGAACGTGTTTCAAACCAGTTTAGGTTAGTCTTTCAAAATTTTAAGAAGTGTTGGATTCACACGAGAAACAAAACCAGAAAATTCCTTGAATCACTCAGCAGGAGAGGAAGAGAAGGAAAAGTGGAAGAAAAGTAGAGGAAAAGTAGAGAAAAAGAAGAGAGTAAAGATAAGAGTTTCTCATTTCTCAGAGGGAGGGGAGTTTTCAGTGATTTTTTTGGAGAGTATTTTGCCTAAATTCTGTCCTGCTTCTATCTCGATACTTTACGGATATCTGCCTCAGTTAATAGACCCAAATGGTCCACAGTGTCGAAGTAGGCAAATAGTACAGTGCCTCCCTGACCAATTCATGGGTCAAATGCACACTGAAAGAAATATGGCAATGACTTTTACAAAATACAATAAACTGTGGATGGTTAGTCAGTCGTTAGTTCTACATGAGAAATAATAATAATAAAGACCAAAATTCTAGATCTTGAAGAAGAAAAAAAAGATCTGAGAAGGATATAATATGTTTAAAATGTTTAAGGAAAACATAAGTTTAATAACCCTGGGCTAGACTCAGGTTCGATCGCAAAAGTTTGTCATGAGCATGCTGGACCAATCAAAGTCGTCTCAAACACCGAACACCGCTATCCACCCAACACATTTCGGTCCCTCCAGTCTCTCGAATTATTCGAGTGAAACTGTCTTCTTCACTCTGTCAATGTAAATAGTGTAATTCTACAATTAGAGAGCATTCAGTGTCTCAAGCTATTTCCGAGCTAAATTATAATTTTTTCTAGTTTTCAAAATTTCAAAATTTATTTGGTTGAAAATTGCTTTAAATGATCATGTCATCCATTTCTGACGACCAAATAATACCAATTTACCTCCCCCAAAAATTGATGGACGCTTCTATTCTCATTACCGCAGCATCCCACATAGTACATCTTGGATCTGTAATTATGCCAGATATCATTTTACAGAGCCGATTTTCAGTAATAATGAATGATATAATTTTCTTGTCGGCAAATATGAGAACAGATCTACGAAAATAAGAGGCGGGGGAAAGAGAAACAGATTTTACGTATGTCTTGAATTTTGTGTCATTACTCTGGCTAAACATGAATCATATAAAGCAGAGCTGAGCAGGTATCCATACTGAATTTTATCAAGCTATTACAAAGGCTTCAAGGTTACTGCAGCTTTCTGGTCCAGTCTTGAGACGTTCCTCAGTGCTGCCAGATTGGGCTATTTAAAATCATAATTGGCGACAGACGCAACTGACAAGTTGCCAGTTGGGCTAAAGAGATCATACTTGATATTCTCGTCTTTTTGAATGATAAAGAATTGAATAATCCTGAAAAATTATGAAAAATTCTCGTGAATGCCTAGGAGGCTGCTTGCAGTTGGCTAACTGATGAACTCTGAAACAGCTCTGCGGCATACAAAGTGAAAAGGACCCATTTTCATTTTGTTGATCAAGAGAAATATCCCATCACAATGATTGTTCCAAGAGACCTAGATCATTAATATGGAGACTTCTCTTCGACTTTATCTGTGGAGCAGCTATAAAAGCGCGCTTTTCTTTTGTAGTGCGAGTTATGAAGAATTTTTTTTTTTAAATAGAAAAATCGCACCACGAGGAACAACGAACGAGCCAAAACGAGGATCAGAATTCCGCAATCTCTATTTTGGGCGAAATGGGAGCACCACTTCGGCAATATAGATTATCTAAATTGACGAAATTTTGGTTGCAAAATCTGGCAGCAATGACATTCTTACGCGTCAGTACCCGTTCAGCTTCGAAAGAGTACAGACCATCGTGCTTGTGTATTTGGTTCCATCATTACTGTGTGAACGCTTGAAGATAGAGTAGGTTATTTCTATTCTTAATTGAAGGTAGGTATGTGTTTCTATAAGAATGCTACTTATTTCCAAATAACAAGATTGAACTTGTTATCCTGAAATTTGGATTTTTACCGTTATTTTATTGAAATCTCATTACCGTGGTTCTTATTACTATGCTGGTTCTCATTTCAATGCCCAATAGTACTCGTATTTTTCAGTTTTCAATAAGATAATGAGATTCTTGATAAATGGTAGTTCGAAACGTCTCACAGTCTACCACTCTCCCCTAGGTATAAAAATTAATTTAAAAAAAAAATGAAAAAGTCTAAAAATTATTCAAAATATCTCTTTGCTGGTAGAATCAATAACATACCAAAATTTCAGCTTCTTAATCATAACCCTCGCTGTCAACCTGTCATTGGACAATAGGTAGATCTGATCAAGCAAACAAATAAACATGGTGGACATCGCACAAGGCAACCCCTTCGTTTGCCTAAAAACGGATGGGATTCTTAAGCCACATTCAGGAAGTTGGTATACATTATTAAATTATGTCTTTTTCTGCCCATCCGGTCCCTTACAGTTGCCAAAAGTTCTACGGACAGCAAATTTATAATTTGATAGTTGGAAATATTTAAATCTTCCTCCCTCCTCTATAAAGTCTCTTTGATACACCCCTCAAAAAAATGACAGCCTTTAGTTTTCCCCATGTAATTTCGTCGGGAGCAATCTAATCATTTCACTCTACTCTCGAGTCGGACACCATCGTTCATTAATGCCCACAGTCTACAAAAATGAGTCCACAACCACAATAATTATTGCAAGCTGCTGGGGCTTCACAGCAAACCGACAAGGACCACGATCATGAATTCTAGCTGGACAGCAGAGATGAAATTTTTATGTATTAAATGAAGTCGAATAATATAGCGAAAATTCCTGATGCCGAACTATTCTCTGGAGATATGAATGGGCTTGGTATCGTGTATCCGTTACACACTCCAACCCTTCAAGTCTTCGCATTCTGCTCGCATAACTTCCGCTGTACAACTCGTGAGTGACACGAAATAAAAATAAACCGTCGTATTTTCATTTCGAAATTCTGGCAGGGGCTTACGATGTACAAATATGGTCGTAAATCTATCAACGAGGGTTAGGAAAATATTTTTCCTAAATTTTTTGCTGCACGTTTCTCCGACGAGGTTATCGAGCTGCTAACGGCTCAAGTCAACTTATCGGTACTTCTGACTAGTGGACAGTTTGAAGTCTGGTTTGAAGTGCACGCGTTCGAGTAACAAGAACTACCACTAAAAGCAGTTTAAATTAGATTTTAGATCCACGAAATTGGAGCACCATGTAGAGCAGCCGCACTACATGTAGCCGCAGGCCTGTTGGTAGCCACTTTGAAAATCAGCAAGCTGTAAAAATTGTGAAACAGAAGAGAACCGTTAATGAAAAATTATGTAAATGGTTACTTTATTCTAACAAGGCGGAAAGGTGGATTTAGAGCAACGAGGAAAATTCTTTCCACTGCCCCGTTTTTACCTCTTTTTTCTGCAACCTTCGAAGAGAGGTTAATTTTTGGACGCCCACTGGCTTTATACCACCATTTACGCCTATCTGGCCCTGTATTTTATTTCAATTCTTAAAAATAACATTACTATTCTCAGCAGGTCTAAAAATTTCGGAAAAAGAATGTAGAATGATACTTAGTTCGAGAAATGTACTTTTTCCCTTGAATCAGCGAGAGAATGTAATTGAATTGAAAAAGCACATTGATTGTAATTGTTATACACATCAATTGAAAATTGCTCAAGAAATAACTGGATATGAAAGTCGTTGCGCTAGTCAAAATTTTAGTAACTAAATGCCGACGCCGCATTCGCAGCACTTTCATCAGCCTTGCCGCCCTTTGTTATTTTTCCACGTCAGACAAACGGAAATTTTTCCTGTATATGGGAGTTAACCAGGGAGCCAATGCACAGAGCAGCGTTCAACAAAGCATGCAAAGAAACCAAATCGCTGATCTAAATAACGAAAAATGAGTCATTCACAAGATTTCTCTTCACACTTGATGGAACCAAGGATGTGAACTTATTCACTGTGAAAGGTGACCAAAGCGGAGGAACAGCCTCCAAGCTACGTCCTACCCATCCGGACGACACGGGGTAGATGAGCAAGGAGCAATCAGGAGAAAGCAGAGACCTTCGCTAACCACCTGGAAGATACGTTCAAGGAGAATAACATGGTAACTGACCTAATCCCTGATACTGGTCGAGTAAGCAGAGGCAACATCAAGCACATCTCACCCAAAGAAGTACAAGACGTGATTGATGAGTAAAAATCAACATAGCCTCAGGTCGCGATGCGGTAACAGCAGAAATACTTCGTGAACTGCAAAAAAGACGCTGGTCAAGCTTACCTCGATCAGTGGAGGATACAGGGGGTCCGGACCCACGAAATATATAAATCTGTCTATACTCTATAGTGACTTAAGAGCTATTATGTTTTGTCTACAACATTTTTTATTCGGACCCCCCCCCCAAATTATTTTCTGTATCCGCTCCTGGCTTAAATACATCTACAATGCAATCCTACGACTCCGATACTTCCCCCAAGCATGGAAGGAAGCGAAGATAATCACGATTACCAGGCAAGCCCTTGAACAACCCTGAATCTTACAGGCCAATTTCACTGCTGTCAGTATTCTCGATCTTGAAACTGTTCGAAAAGCTATATCATAGAAGATTTTCGAACACGATAGGGGGACTGAAAAAATTCCCGATCACCAATCTGGATTTAGAGGCAGATATACAACGGTCGAACAGGTACATAGAGTTACCAACATCGCGAGGACGGCTCTTGAGGCGAAGCAATACTGCGCCCTTCCTTCAGTTAATTTCCTTTTGCGACAGAGCGAAACCCGGTTTACAGCCGTAGGGGATCCAAAAGATGTGGCCTTTTATTTCACAACTACGACTCATGTAAATACAGATATGTAGGTGTGATACATTCTAAATGAATCGCATTTATAAAGGTAATGTCTTTTTTTGTGACATTATGTAGGTAGCTGTGCATTATTAATAACAATAAATTTACACTGAAAGCTCAATTTCTTGAGAAACCCGATTTCCTTAATTTTTCGTTT
Organism: Acanthococcus lagerstroemiae; assembly: GCA_031841125.1. Classification (NCBI taxonomy): domain Eukaryota; kingdom Metazoa; phylum Arthropoda; class Insecta; order Hemiptera; family Eriococcidae; genus Acanthococcus; species Acanthococcus lagerstroemiae. The sequence continues at coordinate 30,765,648 of CM063108.1, read as the reverse complement.
TTTCCTGGTAACAAGAGAACTATTAGTCCTGCAGAGTTCCGCTTGTGCTTAAATTGAAGCTAAATAACTACTCTACAACTTCATTCCCATCATATTCCTCGTAGGGTGAGTATTTTAGCCAATATTCTGCACGGAAGACAGCTAAAACTACAACTTCAAAATTTTTGGGAAGAAATTGCCAATTTTTGAAGTGCTGTATATCGGAACCTATTGGACGTGCAGAGCTGCAGTTGCACTCAAATTGTAGCAAATGTTATCTACTTTGAAAGTGTATAGAATACGTTTTTCCGTAGGATGCACCTTTTAGGAGTTATAAGTCAAAAACTGAAAAAAGTCCAAAAATTTCAAGGTTTTTTGAGCACCACACAGTTAACACAGGTCTTTTGAAGCAGCAAACTTGGTTTTACACTATTGGTACCTACCCTAAATACATCCCAAAAATCAGAACGTGTCGATTTTCTCCAACCTACAATGTTTCAAAATACTGGCCTATACTGCTTACAACCAATCACGCATGTAACTGCTCTCGGGAAGGTCATGTAATGAATAAGATTTAAAATAAAAGTACCTATGTTTTGGACGTTGAAAAATTACAAAGGAAAACTCCAAGAGAATTGGGGAGTAACTTGACAACATCCCAATGTTTGCTTACGATTGAGTGCGTGATTTTAAAAAGGGCCTAAGTCGACTTAGGCCCTTTTTCAAGTAATCCCAAAAAATGAATCTGCGATGTGTCGTCTATCGAATGTTGCAAACCGGATAGCACTATCTATCATACTCGCCGAGAACTTAGCGATTGAATGTGGAGAGTCTGCTTATGTTGATCTATGATTATCCATTATCATTTTTTCATGTAAATATTATCAACAAATTTACGCGCTGAAGTTCCCGGTTTTCGAAATTATTATAAAATATTAATGTGCAAAATATTATTATTCAGCGAATATGAGTTTTTCGTGGAGGGGTGTCACTGCGGCACGAAAATTCCGCCGGATGCCCGAGCTGAAATTTTTTCTGCGTTCGTATATGGAAGCAAAGAGAGTCAGGGTATTCTTGAATGCTCCGAGAGTTAAAAATTGTGTTTACAGCAACTTCCTAACTATACAGGATATCTTAAATATTCAAAAAAGCAGACCTACATTGTTGAAAAAAATACCTGCACCGACCAAAAAATGCCTGAAAATTTTTCGCGGCGATCGTTGCACCATAGAGGTGCATTACTGCATCATATTTCATTGTCAGCTATCCATGGTTATAATATACGCTGAGTTCCGACACGTCCTGACCCCCTCATCCTACCCGGAACCTACGTTACCAAGTTCTCATAGTGGAATAAAAAGAAAATGTACGAATTCTGAAGAAGTCTGCCTCAAACTGCCTGCCTTGGTCAGTGGTTACACGCACAGGTGCTCCAACACGAGCTATCCAGGTGTTGAGAAAAATCATGGACACTGTCTCTGCTGTAATCTCGTTGGTTGGTACGGCCTCATGCCATCTAGACTGGCAGCCGATCATAGTGATGATGTAGCATTTCCCATGCGCCGGTGGTAATAGTCCCACTGTATCAAGGTGCACGTAGTCAAACCTGTTGCTTGGAGGGGCGTGATCCCTTGCTCCTCTAGCACTGTACACACGCCCGTGCCCAGGTTGGGCACTCTTTCTGGATGCCTGGCCACACACATACCTCTTTGAGACCATTTTGGCAGTTGCATGAGGGCCTGTGTGCGCCAGGTATAAACCAAAGTGAATGCTGTGCGCCTGTACTGCTTTGGTAAGAATCTAGGAATGGTCGAGGTTTATCGCCTGAGACGTCACAAAAGATTTCAGTGCCTTCGCCAGGGACAATTATCCGTTACAACTTGAGTCCAGTAGCTTTTGAGCGTAGGAGGTTGAGCAACTCTGACGCAGGCCCATTCGGGGCGTTTCCGGGATAGGGGGTGCGGGGTTCCGGGGCCAATTTGGCATACGTGCATCGCCATACGCCCCTCTATCACCGAACTCTGTATCAGTCTCCTGCGCCTTTCCCAGTTCTTCATAATATGGCACCATGGTTGGTACAGCTACTGCGCTGGTGCGAGAGAGTGTGTCTGCGGGGATATTCTCGATGCCTTTCACGTATCGTATCTCCGTCGTATACTGGGAGATATAATTCAGTTGACGTAGGCGGCGCGGAGGGGCGTTTTCAGACTTTTTGGAAAAAGCATACACAAGAGGCTTGTGATCTGTGTACGCAGCAAAATGGTGTCCTTCTAGCTGTGTATGAAAGTGCTTTATTGAGGCGTATATGACCAGTAATTCTCGGTCCTGAGGACTGTATTTCCCCTCAGCGGGTGATAATCTTCTCGAGTAGAAAGCTAGAGGTTCTATTTGTGCATCTATTTGTATTACTAGTTTTGCTATGTCGCCAGATGGTTTTATCTTCCTGATATGACGGTTTAGTTTTGCTACGTCGCTACATTGGATATTCAAACTCTTTATATTTTTCAAGTCTAGAGACTTCGAACTTTTAAGCTTTTTTTTTTTTTTTTTTTACGACACCCTTCTATTACTTTTCATTTTTGCGAGGCATAAAAGTGAAAATATCGACAGTGTTTTTCTCAAAACACTATTTTCCGAATTGGGCCCTTTTTGAAACCACGCACTCGATTAAGTAAAAGTCAGGGAACTGAGGATTGAAGATGAACTTCTCATTTGACTCACACGGAAAAATAGTCAGGCTACGGAGCTACGGTGGTCTTACTTAACCGAACTGCTTAGTTTTCTTTTTAGTTCTAAGAAAGATGTTTAATGAAGGGTGATGAAGAAGATGAGCATCACAGACATGTTACCAGCGGGTAAAAGTAAAGGAGAACGGCTCACCACGCGAAAGAGAAAAATTCCGCTTAAAACGCTTTGCAAAAAAAAAGCTCCGCAGAAAAACGTTATCATTGTGATGTAGTTGCGCATTCTTCTTTACGCGGTCATTCGTTCCATCACATTTCGACCGACCGACACGAAGAATGCCGAGCAACGCCGAGAATGGACGACTAGAGAAGGCAATGGAATGTGGGATGTGCGTTACATAGATCTTACAGATAATACCAACTGCGCTTAGTGATAAAAAGTACGTGGCGCACATATGAGAACAAGTGGAGTGATAACTTGGCTATAGGTAGTGATGATAAAAGAATCTGAACCCATATTATTTCATCACATTTTCACGATTATTTTGATTATTTTCCTTTCAAATTATGTTTAGAAGTTGATATTTTCAATTTATTTATCAACCCATTGGGTTTAAAAAAAAACAGCGATATTACTTCCTCTTATTATTACCTATAGCTAATTTCCAAGTTGCCACTCCGCTTGCTCTCCATATGTTGGCCAAGACTGATATCAATGAAAACTACCTTACTTTTATCATTAAATGCAATCAATATTATCTATAAGGTCTATGGTGGGACGACATATCCATGTAACAATGTTCTTCCACGTAGCAGTGAGACTCTTTCTTTTTTAATTATTTATATGGATTCTTTCATTAGTTAGCAAAATCGAGATATTAAGTTTGCAAAATTGCAGAATTTTTTTTTCCTTATTACTCAAAGTTTTTAATTGGCGAAACTGCGAAAGTCGCTTCCCAGATTCAAGTATAACTTAGAATCACCATATTTTTCATTGTTTCACATTATTAATTAGTATCCTCTAAAAAATAGACGAATGCTTAACATGAGAACGCAGAAACAAGAAGTTCGACTGGAGCTGGAGTTAAAAGGGAATCCAAACAGCTCAGTTTTCCGTTTCCACTTACCAGTTAAAAGATATATTATAAAATATGCAACTTTTTAGCTTCTCCGTGCTAAACAAATTTACAAAGAATAAATTAATATTTCTCCCATCGTTTTTAATTACGCGCGGATTTACGTCGGCCTTACGTTTCAGACTTATTAAAATATTGCTTTTACCGTGCTAATTTTGCCGTCGCGAAGTTAATTAAAAGAAGTTTAGTTTAATTATTCGGGCGGCGTACAGTATTGCTATTAGATAAACTTTATCTCGTTTATGAAAGTTCCCTTGCTCTTTCCCAATACCTATTTGGAAGTTGCGGCGCATACTTTTCCGGAAAATTAATAATATCGAGGTAGGCAGTATCTCCGACAAAGTGGCCTATAAGACTATAAGTGGTTTGTTGTTTGTAAAACAAAGAAATTTTGAGTAAGAAGAGAAATACTGGACTGCATAGTCAGGGAGCCAAGAATCTTGCAGCCTCTACACTTCTCTTAATGAACTACCAACTTTTACAAATTTGGAAGTGAAGAGACTCCTCATATTTCGGAAAATGATATGATCATTTTTGGGCAAAAGTTCTCACAGCTCCTGGGAAATTTCTTCGAGGTGCACCACTGGATGATGCTCTAGAACGTCTAGTCATTTAAACTGTATTAAACTAAGTGATCTATCCGGCAGAAATTGATCTGTGTTGCGTATTGTTGAAAATACGTAAATTCGTGACTCAGTAGAAGTAAGTATCATATATTTAAGTACATAGAACAATATCCTGAGGATATTCTGCTACGTCTTTCTCTCGAACTGCGCTAATGTACAAATATCTCCTAGTGATCCCGATTTTTGATCACTAAACATCACTTGCGAGTACAAAAAAATGAGTAGGCAAGTTGTGCAGCAAAGTAGGGAAGATAAATTTTCCTGTTATACGTACTTACGGCTAAAATTGAAAAGTTTTTTTTTTTTAATGAAAAAAATGTTTGGCAATTAGGTGTTTAAATCAATTTTGGAAGATGGGGAGGGCGATTATTGAAAAATTACTACCGGTGGAGTAGCTTCTGAAGTAGATAATAAGTAAACAGTGGCATCACACTTCAATGAATATTTTTTGGATATAGCAACAAAATTATTGGGGCAAATGGATAATGTTAATTTAGGGGGAAAACTGGGAAAAAGTGGGTCAATGCAGACTCGTATGGTAGGCTTCCTGTTCATCCGGCAGATGTGAGGGCAGCTATTACTCAATTACATAATAAAAACAGTACTGGTTGGGATGAGCTGACGTCATCGTTATTGAAGGAAGTGACATCCGAAATTGATAAACTCTTGTCAAAATTTTTAATAAATCCCCAGAAGAGGTATTTTTCCTGAAAATCTGAAACTAGTCCATGTAGTACTTATTTATAAAAATGCGGATCCTTCAAATGTTGAAAATTATAAGCCAGTTTTTATTGTTTCCACTATTTCAAAAATACATGAAAAAAATTATCAAAAAAAGAATTACTTCTATTCTAAATAAATTTAATTTTTTTAGCAATCATCAATATTATGGCTTTGGAGAAAAAAATAGGGGTTGACGATGCTTTCATAAATCATGTAACGGAAATAACACAACTTCTGGAAGAAAATAAAGTAGTTACAGGGGCGAAACAATAGGGAAGTGTGGGGGTTGACCCCCTCCCCCAATAATTTGGCAGTCGGCAAATTTTGAAACTATTCATTTGAATTTTTCATTTTTATGAATGTCTGTTTGTTTATTTCTTCTTTTTTTTCAATCAAAAAATATTTCGATTAAAAATTCGGCAACTTTTTAATTAAAAAAAATTTTGTCGGCGAATTTTTAGTTAAAAAAAAAACTTGTCGGCAAATTTTCCTTCTCCGCCTCCCTAAACTGAAAGTCTAATTTCGTTTCTGAAAATGGAGTACCCTGGACTCCTGTCAGAGACTAGTCAGTCAAAAGTCAAAGGTTTCAAGCTGAGTATTGAACGTTGTCTGAAAGCTTGAAACGAAGCTGAAATGTGGAAGACATTTCGAAAATCTGAAGGTCAGTAGCAAACGTTGAATATCGAATTTCAATGACTCTTCTGTTTTTACTGGATTCTCTGTTCGACCTAGAGCAGGGGCGGAAATAGGAGGGCGCTAAGGGGGCTAAGCCCCCCAGCACGGTTTTAAAATTAGCCCCTCAATTAATTCTTTTAATTAATCTTCATACAGTAAGACCTTTTTCTTTTTTTTTCTTTCTTCCAAAGGAAGTATCACAGAGAAAAAATTTATCATTTATAATTTTGTTGTTTTTTTTTGTGGGGGGGGGGGCTATGATTTTTGGATTTTTAGAAAGTTATTTTAGGTGCTACAGCTTTAGCCCTTTAAAGTTTTCGTTTTATTTTCACCCCTGCCTAGAGCCTGAAATCTAAGAATGTTGAACATTTTATTAAAATCTAAAAGTTGAAAGCAAAAGACTTATTTTCCAATGTTACAAGCTGAATCCGATAGCAAATGTTCTATTGTTTAATTTACGGACTTTGGTCCCGCTGAATGTAGGAGGGAAATTTAGTCTGGAACAAAAGTCAAAGCTCCATGTGTTTTCCCCATAAGAACAAAAGGGAGCTTGTGGCACGGATTCCCTCGACCTGAAATTTTGTAGCTTTTTTTTTTATTATTCATTTATTTATTTATTTCATTGAAACCAATTTAGGAGACGAATCAGAGGAAATTCAGGAGAAGATAACCAAGAGCAAATGACGACCACCTTAATGTGTAGAAGAAGTTGTGTGTTCCTCTCCAGTATTCCTAACATCTTTCCATCTTACCCTCCCAGACAAGGGTATGCTCATGTGTGCAAGGGTGACTGCTCGGTGGATAAAGTTCCAAGCTGCATTTGTAAGGACGAAACTATGGAGGCGGAGGGGTAATTTGGCAGTCGGAATATCTTGAAACTGTTCATTGAATTTTTCATTTTCTAAGAACGTTTGTTTATTCATTATATTTTTTTTTCTATTAAAAAATATTTTGATTGAAAAACCAGCAAATTTTCAAATATTTAACAAATTTTGTCGGCGAATTTTTAGTTTTCAAAAGATATTTATCGGCAAATTTTCCTTCTCCCCCCCCCCCTGAACTGAAAGTAAGTTTTGTCTCTGAGTAGTTACTGATTTTGATTTGGATATAGCTAAAGCGTTCGATACATTCAACCATGATATGCATGTTGTTACGTAAAATTTATGACTTTGGGCTTAGAAGAGAAATGTACCATTGGTTTCAATCCGATTTGGAGGGTAAAAATCAAAAAGTAAAAGGAAAAGGGAAAAGTAGTAAAGAGTTACTGTTTAAAAGTGGTGTTCCCTAAGGAGTGTTTTGGGACCAATCTTGTTTTTGATTTTTCTAAATGATATCGGAAAGTTACCTTTACATGGATCAGTTTATTCATTCGCTGATGACACTGCTCTGGTATTTCAGGAAGAAACGAAAGATGAAGTGTTGAGTGAAATGAACGAAGGTATAGAAATTTTGAATGCGTGGTTCTTAACATAATTTACAAAAAGACACATTATATAATTTTTGGTTATAGAAATGTAGAGCTATTTGATGGTGACGTTGTCTGGCTGAATCAGCATTTAAATAAAATAGTTATTGAAAGAGTATCAGAAATCAAATATTTAGGGCTATAGATTGGTTATGGTTTAACATGGAAATCACAGGCTGCAGTATTACAAAAGAAATGGCTACGATACGCATTTTAATTTGTAGAATTTAAAACAACACTTCCCGACTAATTATATGGAAAAAATATATATGGGACCTGGAATCATGAAATGTGCCTCTTGTGCGAAAACAGGTTTTTGAGATACACGAATGTAAAGCTGGGATGGTGGTAGTGCCTGATATGCAATCAGTTACCCTTTGGTTACCCAGTTACCCGCGGAAAAGTTACCCCTTTGTTACCCTCGGGTTACCCTCACAGTACCCTTATTCCCCTTTGTCAAGGTCTTGTGGGCGAACCCAGGTGTTACAAACTTGAAAAAGCACTGGAGAGAATGAAGCGGGATGTGATTGGATTATCAGAAATAAGAAGGGAAGGGAAGAGAATGATAGAAAGGAAGAATGGAAATCGTTTATACTATTTTGGACAAACTAGGGGCCAAAGAGGGGTGGGCTTTTATGCGAACAAAAAATGGGGTGCAAAAATAGTCATGATAAGAGGGATTTCAGAGCGGACTGCAGTATTCAAACTAGATATGGGGAATGGAAAACTGCTACCAATAATTCAGGTAATTCGGGTGTATGTGCCTACCAATGTAGCTCCAGTAGAGGAGGCAGAGGATTTTTTCAGGTTAGTGGAAGAAACAATAATAAGTGAGAGAGGATATCACACAATAGCGATGGGAGATTGGAATGCAGGGATAGGAGAAGACTCTCCTCAGTCACAAGTTCTGGGGGAATTTAGACTCGGGGAAACTAACGAAAATGAGGAACGGTTAATTGAAGTGGCGTTAGGGCAAAATTTAAAAATTGTGAATACTTTTGGAACAAACCTTTAAAGAAAAGATGGACTTGGCAATCTCCTGACAATAAAACAAGGTGCGAATCGGACCATTTTCTCCTAAACGACCTGAGAATGGTGAAGAAATTCGAAATTATAAACAGATTTGAGTTCTCATCAGACCATAGGTTGATAAGAGTACACGTGAACCTCGCCCCTGACTCCACGAATAGCAGGAAAAAGGAAGCAAAGGGGAAATGGATTATACCAGTGGACATTTGAGAGGAGGCGAGCAAATGCTCGAGGAGAAGTTGGAGCTGGCTAAAGGTATCTCTTTTCCTGGACTGCAAGAGGAATACGATTGGATGGAGGACGCCATCAATGGGATGGTAAAGTTGGCTGGGTAAAGGAAGCCTAGGCCAACGACCAACGACAAGATTAGAGTGGAAACAAAAGGCCTTATCGATAAAAGAACTGAATTAAGGTGCAAAGACAACCTAACTCAGAGGGATCAAGTAGAATTGTGCGAAATTAAGAAATTAATTAAAAGAAGAATTAAAAGGGATAAAAGAGAGTATGACCAGGAAATGATTGCAGAAATATTGGAGGAAAGTGGATCAAGCAAGAAGACGCGTAAGGCTCTGATGAACGGGGAAAATTTGCTCCCAGCTATCAAAGCAAAAAATTCCAAAATTAAGCTGTATGGTAATGAGGAGATAATTAAAGAGGCCACTGAATTTTTCAAGGAACTTTACTCAAGCGAAAAAAACAGAGAAGCAAAAGAAGTTGGGGTAACCTTAGGGAGAACGACATAGAAGAGGGGGAAACCAAGAGGAAAAAGTGGATGAAGAAAGGGGAGGAGAGGAAAATACTCCATGTTTTTTGAGAGAAAAGAAGTTCGGAAAGTCCTAATGACAGCAAAAAAGGGTAAAGTTACAGGACCGAATGGAATGGAGAATGAGATACTGAGAATCCTAGCAAACGCTCTTGCGCCATTTATGGCAGAATTTTTCAACAGACTGGTCAAAACAGGCTTTACACCGAAACAGTGGCATCAAACTGAAATAATATTGCTACATAAAAAAGGCGATAGAAGTGAGCTGAATAATTATAGACCAATAAGCCTGACTTCGAATATAAGCAACATTTTAGGTAAAATAATGAAAAATAGAATATTCGGAATTTTGGACTGGAATCAACCAAGGGAGCAAGCACGGAGACAACTATTATACAAATGAAGAGGTTATGGCGCAGATATCTGGAAGAGGAGGAACAATAAAACGGTTGATAAAAATAAAAAATCAAATATAAGGCGGATGCACACGTATAGGCCGGCGAGTACTTTTTAAATGGAATAGTATAAGAGTATAACAGTTCTTACTGTATTAAAAGGCCATGTACTTAAAAATACTATTTAACTATCATTTATTCAGAAATACATATTTTTGATTTGATTTGATTTGATTTGATTTGATAATACCACTTCGTTCGAGTTCCACCCACGAATTTCAGAAACCCTTTTACCCTCCTCTGGGTACGGGTCAGAACCAAGAGAACTTCGTTTAGCTCGCATCATCTTATTTTCAAGTTTTGTTCGAGAAACATGCGACCAGCTTCGGGTCTACGCCTTTTTCCCCAGTGCTCGATTCGGCGGCCTCAATTCCAGCGTGTAACAATTGCGCCGCGAGGATTTGAGACCGATCCTAATGATTTTGGCGTGTCCCGTCAATACACTCCGCCATCCAGACTGCCAATCTGCAATAAAAGTTCTCCGACTTTTCGGACCGGTCGGTTCGCATCGCATGCGTTATTCGCTCTCGCATTAGCATATTCCGTGTCTGTAAATATCCGCCGGCTGAGGTTGATATAATATTTCAGCGATCAGAACGAAGAAACCCTTCAGGTACGCCGGAGATTAATCCGCTCCTTCGTCCTTGTAGAAACGTATAAATATCGATTATAACCGACCATTTGCAGTTATGGTTGTAATTATAAATAAAAAAAAGAGCAAAAAACGCGTTCCTTCATCGCTCGAACGCGAACAACCGGCGACTAATTTCGATAATGGGTGGAAGCGCTTCCATTTCTGCAATTAAATTCGTTCAAGTAGGTTTTCGTACATTAATCCACAACAAGCATTTCACTTCGCAGCACGTGGAGACGAGACTGATTTGGAAAAATGGACGAAGAAATCGAAGTACACGTTTCCATTTTTTCACTTCCACTCCCTTCATCCTGGCCAACATGAGAATGAGCAGGGAAGCGAAGATTTGAAGAACTTTCTCTCGTATTCATAGCTGTGGCTCGATTCAAGATGAGGTTCATGACCGGGAGAGACGCGAGCTGGGACGAGTTAATAAGTTTATTACCCGGTCGAGGCTTCAGACATGAATTTTCCAGCGCAGCGTTTCTTTATTTTAATTTTCGTACTCGACGAAATGATTTTACGACAGCGGTGGCATTCGGGATGGAGTTGGGTTTCCCCTTTAGCACGCACATGGTTAATACATCGGTGCCGTGAGCGAAAATTAACGAAACCCCGGCACCCGAAATCGCCGATCTTCTAACTGAGAATGTTCACCTTATCGCCCGGAAATTGAATCAATTTCCTAGGCTTTCTAATTGTAAGCGTTTGGCGGAAGGTTCTTGGGCTGCGAGGATTTTCTATACGTACGCGGTGTTTCTTTACTCGGTCGTCTGTAAGGAAACTATCAGCTTCTAGATCGAGTAAACAGAATATTAGTGGGTTATAGTGAAAAGTACAAAAGGTTGTTTGACGAAGGTGCAGTACTGCCAGGCAGAAGAGCACAAACACAACATATAGGGTGTGGCATGAAAATCCCACGTCTGGGTATTTTTGTATGCGTGGCTGGACCGTTGCGCGATGAAGTAGGACTTTCATTTAAAACTGTGTAGGTTGTTCTATGGTGACAAAATTCACTCTCGCTGAAAAAGAGATAGAGATAGGAACAAATTACCGAATTTGAAATTTCGAAAGGGAAAGTGAGGAAGAATAAAGATCAGAGAGCCGGAAACATAGAAAGAAAGAGAACGAGAGAAATACAAAAAAAATACAAAGACAGAGAGAAAGCCAATGAACCAATTTCACAGAAAAACTCGTCGGACTAAACTTTTTTTTTGCTGGGTGGGTGGAGTGGGAGCTTTAAGCACAAATACATTTTGTCAACACTGAAGGTCCATCCTTTTTTAACGCGACATTGTGATCGAATTTAATACAGAATTCGATACAAAAATCAACGCTTTTGTCAACGTTACAAAGCCGACGCTTTTTGACACGACTGCTGTCGAATTCGATATGAAATTTGATATAAAAATAGAGCTAACATGTCAGTGTCGACCTTTAGATAGAATTTTATGTCAAATTCGTTGCTAAATTCGATCTAAAAATAGATGTCGACATGGCAACTCAACTTTTGTATCGAATTCGATGTTGAATTTAATCGCAATGTTCTGTTAAAAATGTGATAGATTTTATGCTTTGACACTTGTCTTGACGCATGGTTTAGGTTGTTGCTGGGTCCTGCTTTCTCAAATTTGATCAATTTTGAATTTTTACTCAGAACAGAATAAATGCAGAACTAGGAGATGATCAGTTTGGATTTCGAAAAAGTAGAGGTACTAGGGAAGCTGTATCAGTTTTGAGATTAATTATAGATGCGAGACTCAAAAAAGGAGCAGGATACATGGCATTCGTTGATATTGAAAAAACTTTTGCAATGTTAAATGGGATAAAATGCTTGATATTCTAAAAAAGATATAGGAATAAAATTTAAAGAAAGGCAAGTTATTTTAAACTTATATAAAGGACAGAAAGACACATTGAGAATAGAAGAACAGAAAGGGGAGGCTAATATAGAAAAAGGTAGGCAGGGGTGCTCCTTATCTCCAGTATTATTTCATCTGTACGTAGAGTGGGCCATAAAATAAATAAAAGAAAAATTTGAAGCAGGTGTAGCTATACATGGAGAGCGAGTAAAGATGCTCAGGTTTGCAGATGATATTGTCTTATTAGCTGAAAGAAGTATTGATTTGGAAAACATTTTAAATGGAATGGAGGAGATTTTGAGTATAGAATATTGTATGAAAATAAATAAAAATAAAACTAAAGTAACGGTATGCAATCGATGTAAACGTGATAGCTCAAATACAATGGATGAGAAAAGATTATTGCAAACATAGTATTTATTTCTTCGTATTTATAAATATTTAGGTGAAGACCCCCTATGGTCGCTCGAAACAACATGAATAATGTAATTAGAGGCCCAAAATAAAAACTGAAAAATTTGATTGACGTGGTTAGCATAGCACGGCGCCTCACGACAACATTAGTGTTACAGTCCAAATAACTCAAAAAGTTTACCCGTTCAACTCTTCCTCCTCCCCAAGATACGAGTAAATTAAGCTAACATTTTGCTCATTCATAAATATTTTGGTGAAAATAAATTCGACCGAACTACCATGTACGTTACATGCAAAGCTCTGCGGGGTTTTCCAGTTTCGCAAAAGAATATTTCAATCTGGACCGGAGTGAGAGCACGTGAAATCATAGAAATGAGAGTTTGTAGAAAAAGCGCATGTATTAATTGACTGAATAGCAGAAAGTCTTCGTGAGTGCTAAACAAAAATAAACAGATGTTCTGGCTGGCCGATCGAGAAAAAGGAGAATGAGTCATGAGAATAAGAAAAAGATCATTGTTTTGAAAAGATCACGTATCGGTAGTGCAGGAATGCAGGTAACAAAAGACATTCATTAGACGCTCACATGGTGCTACGCAAAAAGTAGCCAGGTAAGACGATTTATACGAAAATGCACACTGGAGAAGAGGGGGTTATCACAGCTCCATTTGAAATTTCATTTGCCTTGGTACATGGAAAATTTTTTAATATTTTTCAAAGAATAACACACTTTATTCAGATTCTTGAATGCAACTTCTTAGTCCTATCTGACCTCCGGATTAATCTTTTTCATTTTGTCGTCTACGTTCCATCCTAATGAGTAGATGGGAGTGCACATATATAAACTGGTTCGGGGTAACTAGCACCCTGCTGCTTACACAACTCGGTATAACTGAAAAGTAATCTAAAATTCTATTATTCCTCGCCTAAAGACCTATATGTTATTGCTGGTGCTACAGAGGGTTACTTTGAAACCCCAACCGATGACATTTGGAAGACAGATAAGGAAAATAAGTAAAAAACTAATTTTATGGCGAATCCGGTGTAGAACTGTAGCATAGTTCCAGGAAAATTAGATGTCCCACCCCAATTTCGGAATAAGACCCGTGGGAGAATAGATTTCGCCCACCGTTCTTACCTTTGGGGAAATGCCGGTAGCAAATTGCCGACGAAGGGAGCTAATAACTCCCAATGTCTGGGAACGATCAGCCTACTACTACCATAATTTTGACCACCACCAAGTCCCCCGGGGGCCTGGGCGAGTCCAAGATGATCCACGCCCTTTGCAGACTCCACCAGAATAACCTAACAGCATTGAAGATCTGAACCATCTGGATGGACGTAAATTTTATGGGAACCCACAGACCACCACCAAGTCCCCCTGGGGCCTGGGCGAGTCCAAGATGATCCACGCCCTTTGCATACTTCACCAGAATAACCTAACAGCATTGAAGATCTGAACCATCTGGATAGACGTAAATTTCATGGGAACCCCCACTTTATGTCCCTGAAAAAAGATCCACAAAGGGGAAATAAATCTTGATAAAGGTCCAAAGATGCCACGTACCTTAACCTAAATTCTCAGCACAGTGGTACGCCTGCACAATTTCGAAAAGTAAATCAAAGAAAACGTTGTTCCGAGTCCCCCTCCCCCATTGAAATTATGAGATAATGTCAACAAATATCCAATCAAAAAACAATATTCGTAATGAGAAAACAAAATTAAAAATTGAAAATTCGGCGCAATGGAGGTACACGACGGTTGGGTAAACTAAACATGGAGCCAGTGGCTCTTACTTCGCGATACATTTTCATATTGCCCCCCCCCCCCACTGTAATTGGCCATCAGGCAGTTGTGGAGGGCTAATTCTCAATAAATAAATAAATATTCGTATGCGATCAAAGAATGAACAAATAATTCCGAGTTCGGATTCAAAAAATGGCTTCAACAATGGCTGCACAGAGCGATAACGATAATAAAGAGAGATCTGACGTAGTGTCGATTTTTGAATGGTGGCAACTCGAAAAACATAGTCCCCAATTCTGGCAGTGTCTTCAGGACTTCAAGTATGCATATCAAGTATGGGGAGCCATTACTGCATTTGAAGTATAGGGTTCCAAAGGGATACATAGAGTGCGCTATTTTGGGAGCGAAAGACCCTGTCGTCGTTGTCAGTCAGATGGTTCGTAATGTTCCTTATTTCGAATTTCACATATGCTATTCGAACTATTCCTACTACACTCCAGAAAACGGGGAATATATAACTGAACACAAAAACATAATTGTGCGTAAAAAATTGGTTACAAAAAATAAGAAGCTAGAACGCAGTCGAAGCAATGGTTTCAGTAATTCAAGTACACGCACAATATGAGAATTTCTTCACTCTCAATAAAGATACAAAAAATAAAAACCTTCAATGCAATTGAAAGAACCCTCTTAATTACATTATATCATAGCTTCTGTTGCTTTTGTGGGTCGGTCACCACATAAAGCTGATTCATTAAGGAATTTTGCGAGCAAAAATGAACGGACGATCCTAACCTGGCTCTGTGGGAATATAGGCCATAATTTTCTCTTGTATTTCCAAGCAGTCGAGGGCTCAGAAAACCAATTTTGGATATGGGCTCAGTCAGTTAAAGTGGGTATATGGAAAAGTTTTCAGAAAGCGTAAACCACGAGTACAGCAGAATATTTAATAACTTTGTTTAATATTATCTCTCATAATTTCCTCCTTCCTCCAAGAACGAACTGGAATGTAATAAAGGAAAGGGAATATGAGGACCAGTTGTCAGTATACAGGGTGTCTCTGAGAAGACTAAATGTATCAGGAACACTGAAACATGTTTTATACATGATTATGATCCATTTGGAGTTCTAAGTTCTCGATATTTGAGAATATCCAGCTTCAAGACCACAGGTGTACTGATAGGGGAGAGGGAGCCTCCCCCACACACACTCCAAAACAAAAAATTTAGTGAAGTAGGCAACATCGAGTGCCCTGTCAGGAAGATTTCAAAAGCGTTGATTTTTTTTTCGTTTTTTATTTACTCGATTAGTTTTGAATTAATGTTAGTCACTTGACAAAATCGATTCCTCAATTTGCAAAGCCAAATCGGCAATTAGTGGCGCAAAACTTCAAAAGTAATGATCTTTTTCTTTTTTCTTCTTTTCTTTTTTCTTCTTTTGCTTATCAATTTTAAAAAAGTTCTTCAGCTGTACAATTGTATTTTCAGTGAAGGAAAAAATCTGCATGGTCAATTGACAAAATTGTGTTTGCTTCTCCCCCCTTTACGCTAGTAAAAAGTCATTTCACTACAACCCTGTTCAAACATGATGGATGAAAATTGAGACAAATTATACACAAATTTCCCATTGTTCATGGTAGACAACAGGACTATCACAAGCATGGGTTTCCTTATAAATAATTACTGGGTTGCTCAGCCAGAGGGTTTTCAAAATTTGGATTTGTGAATCTCTACTTCTTACTAAATTTGAAATTGCCTCAAGTTTCTTTCTTTTTTTACCTTTTTTGTGTGTGTTCAAAATTTTTGTTTTCCGCAGGCTCCTAAAATGTATGGTAAAATTATTACGGTTGCGTTCACTTTTTCCTTTTTTGTACGATTTTTTTGCTAGATAATTTTCTTTGCGTGCCGAAAAATACATGCCCCAGAAAACTGAAAATGATCGTTAGTAACTTCTAATTATTCTCTTCGATCACATTATATCACAAATTTTTGAATAATATTCGCATTCCTTTCTTAGTTATCATCAATTTTCATTAATTTATATTTCTGTCTTTTAACAAAGTACCTACTTATTAGAGAGAAAAATGATATTCCTCAACAAGCGACAATAAGAAAATTTAATTATGAGAGTAATCCTGACCTGAAAGATTGAAATCCTTTTTGGAATAATCATTTTTAAGAATACGCGTTCACAATTCACATGGTGAAATGAATGGGGTCTTTCGCTCTCAGAACAACGCCCTCTATGTATCACTTCCCGTAACGTACGTATTGGCTCTCCATCTTTCTACTATGTAAAAGTACATATAAGTTTTTCTGTATGTTTTTTCGAGGTTGGCGGGTGAACCATAAGAGCTGGAGGGTTCGTACTTTTTGGATATGTTCGTATGAACCCGGAATAGGCTTTAGGCTATAAAGAATTTCGGCACCCTAATTGGGAGGAGGCCACAAAAGTTTCCTCCTGGGGCACCTAACTTTTTTTTCAACTGGAACTTTTTGGATTTGATTCATATTGAACTTCTTCACACTGTTAAAATTTGGTGGCAGTAACTGTCTCCCTTCAGAAATCTTGTATTAGGGAATTGAAAATCTGAAATTTCCAAAAGGAGCTCAAAATGCCTTCTATGTATTTAATTGCGTATTGGAAGAAATATTTAGAAAAGTGGAATGGGGAAATATGAGGATACAGATATAATGGTGAAAAATTGAACCGTCTAAGATTCGCGAACGATGTTGTATCTACTGATAAATAAAGGGATATAAAGATGCTACAGGAAATGGGAGAAAAATTGACAGGTAAGTGCAGAGACGGGTGTACAGATGAATACAAGTAAAACAAAACTATTATCCAATATGGAAAGGGAATGTATACCGCAATATAAGGAACTGAAATAGAAAAAAATCTCCGAATTCGACTATTTGGGACAGATACAATATTTGAAGACAGAACAAATAGAGAGATAACTAAAATAATAAATAAAGCATGGGCAAGGTTCTGGACTTTAAAAAACATCTATAAAGGTAAAATGAGGATTGAAACAAAGACGAAAATATTGAAAAGATGGACTCTACCAGTCCTCACCTATGGAGCCCAAACGTGGGCCCTAACAAAGAAGCAAATAAAAATGTTGAGTAGGGTTAGTGGTTCCAAGATGACACAGTAAAGTTATTTTTGGGTATATCTGATCAAGTTTTTCTTTCAAACATCTTTAAATTTTTATTAAAAAAATATGTATATTAAAGGATTAAAATGAGCCAATAACGAATGGTCTATCATTTTTCTAACTCACGATATAGTAACAAATACTTGCAGTGATCAGCTGTATCATCTTGGAACCCCGGGCGTATAAGATGACATGAAGCATGACACGACTCGAAAACACCTGGCAAAAGTCAAAATTATTTATTTATTAACATATAATATAATAGATATATCAATATATATTATAATGGGACAGGCCAACGTCAATTGTCAAGGCCCTTTCCTGCTTTTTCATACTTCCTGGAATCAAATTCTTTACAAGCAGCTCTGTACGAGTAATTCTTTTCAAGAACTAAATTTATGGCCTTTTTCATATCTTCTGCATCAAACTGACCTCGGGTTGTTTTTCGTTGATATCCTGTACCCATTTGTATAAAAATATATGAAAATTAATACGTGTCATCGTGGAACCCAAAAAAATATGTCATTTTGGAACCAACGTTTTCTTCATGTTTAATGTGGTATTTGTCGTGACCAAAAAAAGTTATGATTATGAATTCAACGTCATTCAGTGCAGAACTTATAGTTGTATAACATATTCGAAATTTATTTACCAGTCAAACAAATTAGTTTCTCAATAAATAAATTTAAAAAAAAAGAGTTGAAAAATTTTTACTTTTGGCATTAAAAAACATGTTTTTCGTGATATCACGAATTGTTTTTTGATATTTATTTCGTTCACACATTAAAATGAGTGTTATGCTGTCACATGTCTACAGTATAAGTTTCACCTAAATAGTGTTAATAACGGACAAGATATTCACAATTTGTCATCTTGGAACCCGTGTCATCTTAGAACCACTAACCCTACTACCGTTAGAACAGGGACGAAGTTAAGGAGGGCACAGGAAGGCAGCTCCCCCAAGCCTCCGCCGGAGTTGGAAAATTTTAGTAGATGGATCAAAAGTTGGGAAAATTCAACTTCGTTTTTTTCCTCATTTTCTTCTTAGGTAATATAAAAAAATTTTATAATTGGGAATTTTAAGCTGAGTCATTTGGGAATTTAACAATATTTGCCCCCATAGGAAAAACTCTTCGCTACGTTCCTAAGTGAGAAGGATGTAACAAAGTATACTAGGGTCAAGAATAAAAAACAGAGTGATAGAAAAAAATAAGAGAGGAAACGGGTATAACCCGATTGACAATTTGGTGAGCGCTCACGCAACATGTCACAAACCACTTCCGTTTTGAGACTTTTGGCCGATCACATTTCTTTGTGAGTGCTCACCATCTAATCATTTTAAGATAGTGTGTGTGAAGTGATCGCTCAATAGTAGTGTGATTACTGAGTGATGTTCACAAAAGCGCTCACATTCGGCATCATTGTCAATCGGGGAAAGAGGTAAGTTGGAGATCAAGAAATTGAAATAGGATTACGCGGGACATATCGCACATCAAGAAGGGATACGATAGAACAAAATTATCAGTGAGTGGGAATCTTACGGCAAGAAAAGAAGGAGAGAAAGCCCAGGAACAAAATAGTGTGATGATATAACAAAAAGGGAAGTATTAAATAGCACGAAATAAAAAATGTGATTGAACGAAATGTGAAGCCACGAATAAAAAAGTTTAAATTACGAGTTTTAAAGTCGATATCACGAAATGACTTGCATACGGTATATTATGTTGTTTAAACACAAAAATTATACGTCATCGCGGATAACGTACATACTCGTGGAGATAGGAGATCCATGAGTTTAAGAGGGATCCAATTTTCTATAAAAACGGTCATTAAGAATTTTTTCTTAAGTACTCTAGAAACGCCACAGAGGGGAGCTCTGAGGTAATGCTCGAAAAGGCGGATTTCAGGGCTCGGGTTGAGAGAACAAATAAAAAAAGAGTGGGCGTGTAAAAATTACCCTTTATTACAGTACATTAGGAATTTTTAGACCTATTATTTATGCGAATGACCCCATCGAGATCATCGAGGGGTTTCGAACTCAACGAATTCGTTTTTGATATCGGTTTGGCTCTTAATCTAAATTTGTGGCTCCTGAGGAGGTGGAGAATCGATTCATAGATTTTTATTGCTCCAAAATTTGATTTTGACATTAATTTGTGCGCAATTGTAAATTTGTGGCAAGTATGATGGAGGCCGAGAATTTAAACTTTTTATTTCGGGCGCAGTAATATCGTGTCTCTTTTTTTCATTGTGTGTAGAAGGTATTAAAATTTTATTCTATCGTGTAAGTGAATTATATTGCGTTCTGAAGTTTAATTTTTTCTTCAAACTCTTTCTTTTTCTGTTTCGTACTTGTTACTGCGCTTGTCATTTATATATTTCGTGCAAACAGCATATTTCTTTCGTGAATTCAACATTACCATTGTGGGCCGATAAATGGGTCCCTAACAAAAATTACGGAAATAAAATGTGGGGAAGAGTAGCTCAAGACTGAAAAAGATGGAAAATAGTTGTGGAGGCCTACACTCAAAGGGTCTGGGTAGTTTGGTGTACAAAGTGTATATCTTCTATTGTACGAGTATGTATTTAAAGAACCGTATAACTACACAAATAAAAGGCTGATATTAATTACTATATCCAATTGAATTTTTTAGAACTCTAACATCGTTGTCTGAACAACACAAACATGAAGCGAAAAACTGCAAATGAATCAGGACACTCCAAATGAACGCAATGTGACTTGAAGAGCAGGTGTCCAGGAGGTCTGGACCCTCCCTTTCAACTTCGTCAAATAGTCTTTTTTTCTCATTTTAGCCCCCTAGTCCTCCAATCTAACTCACTTAACCCAACTCACTTTAGCCCACGGTGTAGATGAGCCGCAAAGCGGGTCAGCTAGTACTTGTATAAGTATGCTCGAAGCTTCAGGAGAAAGCCTGCAAATGGTGATTTCGAGTGAGACTTTGCTCTTCTTCGAGTTGGAGTCTTCTCGACAAAGCGAACGTCTTTCCTATCATCTGGGGATATTTTAAGCTGGCGTACCTACTCGTTGAGGTCAATAGGTACTGACCTGATCCAGCTTGGTTTTAATAAACGATTTCGATATCTTTGCCAGGGCTGTAACGGTGTCTCGGTCATCGGTCCGGCCAAGGCATGTGTCTATTAGGTTCCCGATAGTACTGTTAGGTCCCACCGCTCCGGCTATGATCGGTTTATACAGAGGCTGAAAATCTACCTACAAGGCACCCACTTCGAGACGTATATCGGGCATCCGTTTCCACTCCAAACCTCACCAACAAATTCGTATTCGAAATAGATCGCAAAAACGTACGATTTTCACGAAAAATGCCATTCACCAGTGCCCTGGCTCCTAACCCGACTCCTCAAATCGAAAAAATTAGCCTCCAATTTCGCCATGCTACAGAACAATTTTAGTTTGAAAATTTTTTCATAAACTTGATATGTACTTTTCGAATTTCCAACAACAACCAGTTTTGTTAGGGGGAGGGGTGGTCAACCCCCTAGAAAGACTAGCGAAACAGGTGACATACTTTGGGTACTCGGGAAAGTATTTTTAACAACTTTCTAAACATATTTTACTGTAGCAATGTTTTTTTATCTGTTTCAACGGCCCAGAGGCCGTCATCGCGTGTTCGCGTAGAAATCATCTCCAACATTTGGGTGACCTCGGAAACCCCGCTCGAATGTAATGATTAGTCCATGCGACCCCCCGCCCCCAGGCTTGTCTTATAGTTGTATTCGACTGTTGTAGAGCATCTACGTACGTACGTGTTCGTTGAAAAATAATCGGAAGAGACAAGCCTACGGATTAATAATTAACCCTATACCCCATTTAATAAGGCCGTGCTCATTCTAGTATTGTAAGCCGAGGGACTCGTAAACGTTTTGCCGACTTCTTTGTGCTTTTTTTTTTTTTTTTTTTTTTTTTTTTTGTAGTCGTCCACCTAATTCTTATCGACTTTCCTGTCCACGTGACATGACTTACGACAAAGCGTTTTCGATAATTCGACTAAATTACATATCCGAGTTTAAGACGATTGTATCATGGGTACGCCTCCTCGCAACATGTACGACTGCGATGTCAAAAAGCATCGACACGGCGCGGTCGTTCTCAAAAAGGATGCCGCCTGCCGGTATTTTTCCACGTGAATGGAAACGCGAGTGGGTTTTATAATACCCTATAGCCGCAAAGGATGTTTTCGTTGGTAATGCATTTGCAGTCAAAAAGAAAAATAAGGCGACCAATTAAATTAAGTAGATATGGTCAACACATTAAGACGGAGGGATCAATAAGCGCACGTGTAATTAGGAAGAAATGACAGAATGGTCCAAAATGACAGAACCAGCAGAAATTATTGCAACGATTGAACGGCTCATCGCAATGCTAATCTCATTATTTTCCGGTTGCAGAACATCCAGCCATGAGTAATCCACCGGCTTAACCGAAGTTTCGCAATGGACAACCCCACCGACGATGCTCCCAGGGATCCTCGCGCCTATCAAGCCTTCCGTCAAGGCTACACGGAGCAGGATTTCGAAGGTAATTTGCGGTTACCATGTAATTAACATCCATCCGTTATGTATATTGCGCTGAACTTTAAACGTGGCCCCTTACTATGTACCCAGTCGAACCCTAATTCTTTGCTAATGTGACCTATCTTATACCTTATTCCAGCTACATACTCATTTAATTATTTCAGGACATCGAGCACATTCCGTATTTGGCGGATTCCACGTCCCCGTTCAAAAGCGCCACCGTCGGCACCACCGCCGCTCCCACAAAAACAAAAGCGACTCTTCGGATGAATGCGAAAGAGCAGGTGAGCTGATCTCGCTTATTTAATTCTCCCGTCTGGCGAAGGTCGAATCGAAGCAGGTATTCGATCTCCGCCCGCCAATTAATCACCTTTTGCGCAATTCAGCTAATCCAATGATACACTACTTCTTCATTAATCAAACGTTTCTCGATGAAGGCCTCGGCGGCGAATTTATTTTCAAAATCATATTTGCGATGTGCAGACACCGTCGCCGATTTTATTGGCTGTATCGTTCGTGATTCTAAAATAAACTGCGGCGGGGGTAGAAAAAGAGAGAGGATGGGGAGAGAGAGAGAGAGAGTGAGAGAGAGAGGATTTTCTGCCTCGTATCTCCGACACGAACGTGTCCTCACAATTCTTACTTTCCGCAGCGAACGTGGAAGCCGTAAAAGAATGTGCCGTATTTACGATCCCACAGGGCCAGCCAGGGTCGGCGATATACATTTACACATTGTAAACTGTGCAGTATATAAGAGAAACGAATTGTTGATAATCTCGTGCGAACGTAAATTTAAGATCGAGAAACTGAAAACGAACAAGTGTTCAATTTTAAAGCTTTTAATATCGGCGCATGAAATAAAAATCTCATTCGCATTTACGGCGAATCGGGTATGTGATTTTATTAGCGTGAAAGCGTCAACCGGGTTGCGAGTCAGGACACTGGAAGGCGATCTACTGGCGGTGGTGGAAATATTATGAATACGATTCGACCGTAATGCGACATCAATATTAATTGGCACGCATTCATCGGTACGCGAAAAATATACAATTTTCCAACGAACAGAAAGCGCTGTACTCTATTACAAAAGCTGGACGTGAAAATAAATTAACTGAGGGGACAATAATTGAAATTGACGACGTGTAATTTAGGTGGACCGCAAAAGAAAAATATAAACCCGACAATACAGAACACGAACGCGAAATAAAAAATAATATCGAAAACGTGAATAAAGAATATAACAGAACCACCAACCAACAAAATCAGTTTTTTAGAACACATGATTCGAAGTTCAAGAGCCATGTAGAAACTTTATGACATAGCGTTTACTGATAAGCTTTTTTCAACGTGATTACACATTTTTTGAATCGGGGGCCCAATTTTGAATAATTCTGCTTTTTACGCTCTCTCCAACGATACTAATAATTCATTTTGTCAAAAATGTTGGTTGGTTCTGTTACGCTTATATTATTTATTTATTAATTACAGCCTTTTTTATTTACAAGCAAGTATGATCTACTTCATTATTACTATTTGTAAACGGAGGGAAAAGTCTCCCTTCCCCTTTTCTCAGGTCCCTCTTCGGGCAAAGGCCTCTTCGTACAGAGCCCAGTTGTTGCGATTGGTGGCTGCTATTCACCGTGGAAGGCCTGCACATTTCTCAATCTTGTCCCTCCATCTTGTCAACGGCCTTCCCCTCGATCTTTTTGCTTCGCATTGCATCCAGACTTCCGCCTTGTTGCCCCACCTATCCAAATTTTGTCTCGCGATATGACCAGCATAGATCCATTTCAATTTTTTGGTTTTGTATCCTAAATCCACCATCCTCTGTTTTTTTCCATATGATTTCGTTTTTAAATTTTTCCCCTCCTTCTTATGCCCAAAATGCTCCTTTCCATCGCCTTTTAGGTGTTTTGTAATCTCTGCGTCCCTCTTTTAGTTAATGCCCAAGTCTGGGGGCCATACGTCAATACTGGTTGGGTGCAGTTGTCCCACGTCTTAGTTTTAATTTTCAAGTTTACTCTTTTACTTTTACAAATATAAATCGATTTCAAACTCCAGTACCTTTTCCACCCTTGTTGAATTCTTTTACTTATTTCTTTCCCGCTTCTATTTTCAAATGATATTAATTGTCCTAAATATTCAATTTCTTCTGCCCATTCTATTTATTTTCCCTCTATAAATATTTTCTCTTTCTTACCATTTGATATTATTTTTGTTTTCTTATAATTTAGTTTCAATCCTGCCGTTTTACTTATTATTGCCAATTCCTGACCCAGCTGCACCACCTCTCCGATCGAGTCGGCAATTATTACCATGTCGTCGGTGACCGAGGCAACGATCACCCAGCAGTAACCTGGAATATTGAATTAAAAACACGATCTGACCATATCTGATGAAAAATAATTTCTTATGTAAACGAAACATTTTTCATATTTGGCACTAATATTCCAGGTACCTGACGCGATACCCCAAAGGGTGGATTTCAGGGCCTGAGGTCCGGTGCCGGCATGCATGCATCGACGCACATCCTAACAAGAATATCCAATGAGAGATGAAGCAGAGAAATATCGACCGGAGGAAGGGGAAGCCTCACCTAACCAAGATTGAGAAAACACCGTTTGAGTTGGGAAAATCCGACCTCAAAAGTGCAAAAAAATACCCATTTCTGAGTGCATTTACGGTTCAAATCATTGAAAAAAAACTTTTCTTTTTTGCTTGCTCTGCTTGCGGAATTTTGTAACTTTCAGTTCAGAAATTCGTCTGTCCGCGATTCGCTTCGCAACGCCCCTGAGTTTTTATTTGATTTATATAAGAAAATTAATTTAATTTAATTGGGATGATTAAAAATTTTAATTTTTATTATTTAAAATAAAAATTAATGATATAAATTTAAAAATTTCTTTAGGGATAACAGGATAGTAAAAAAATTAAAATTTTAGAATGGAGCATCATATCCAAAGGCGAACTTAGGTATTTTGCGCTCAAGGAAAATGGAAAATTTGCGCTGCTGACCAGATATGTTTTGCAAAAAAAAAAAAACTTTTTTATTTTTTTTTTTTTATTTTTCTCCAGAAATTTTGCACCGCTCAAATTTTGCGCCGAGGCTTCAGCCTAGTCAGTCTTATGGGAAATCTGGCTCTGATCATATCTCATAATATGAAATATTTCCAAATTTCTAAATTATTTCCGCCAGTTTGTTCTACTGCAGAATTTCGTTTTCCGACTCCAGGTATGGTTTCCCAAATCGCATCACAACTTGACAATTTTACAGAGTCTATCTTCTACATCTTTATTCTCCTTGTCTCTTATCAGTTTACACTGCAGTTTTCCAATAACAATTATAAATGCTGATACCATTTCCATGTTTCGATTCAAAACATATTTTGAAATTGACTTTTCACATCATAATGTGACCTGGAATCATGGAATGTGCCTCTCGTGCGAAAGCAAGTTTTTGGGATACACGAGTGTAAAAATGGGATGATGGTAGTGATGCGCCCGGATGTACATAGCGTGTACATCTGTGGTGGTGCGTTTACGCGTAGCTGTGACAACTGTGTGTCGAACTCTTGTTCTCTGGCATTCCCTTTGGTCATTCCCGTAGGCCCGTTTCACACAACGCCATGTAAACGAATTCTTTAAACTTTTGACATAATTTTTAAATGCAATATGTGAAGGACTAATGAAGATAGGAAGCTGCGATTCGTTTCATTCGAAAGAGCATGATTTTTTCGATAAGAATTGTCAAGAAAGTGAAAAATGATTTTTGACACCAGAGGCACATTTCATGATTCCAGGTCACAATGCTAATTAGCTGTATAATAGTCAGATTCCAATCATTCAACGGTCAACCGAGTTATTTTACTTTCCCCTTCTTCTTTTTTCAAAATTTAAGACTGGATTACATCGTAGGATACAGAGCAGTTGGCTTCTGACCGGCAGTCGGTAGATGATACGAAAATTAAGTCAATACTGAGTATGCACCATGGTAAGAGAGAAAAAAAAAAGAAGAAAAAACTGATAAAGTCTCCCGTACGAAGTACGATGGTTTATCAGCTTTGTTCTTTAGATAATTAACTCAGTAGTTGGTTGATATTCCTTTGTACATGTATAAATAGTGGGGGAGCAAGGCGGTATATATAATAACGTTGGACCCCGATGAGGCCTCGTTTTGAATATTTTGCGCCATTCTCTGGAGACGGAAACACGTTGCCAGGACTCATGAATTTATGAAGCTATTCTTGTCTCTAATTTCACGAACTTTCAATCGAATAAAATCAATTCACGTTGAAACGCAATTCTAAAAACTGGAATGGTTCAGACATGTAGCATGTTTCCAATTGTTCGACGTTGATTCGCCTTGGTGAGCTCGTTTGATACACGAAGTCATTACAAATTCATTATCAGGGGTTTTAGTGTATAGCTTACAGTTCGAGGCGAAGTTCGCCATCAACTATGAGCAAAGAATGCGATTGTCGCATTACAAAGTTTCTGCTTCCACCTTTAGCCCGAGTGAAAAACGAGATTAGGTTTCAGAGTCCTCGCTAGGATAGGGGTGCGTGAACATCAACCGGACGTGTGCTGTTGAAAAACTAAATAAAAAGAATGGCGAGAAAAAAAAACATTTTTAAAAATGTGAGAAACATTCCAAATCTCTGATATTGTAGTTGTTCGAGAAAACTCATTATTGTAGCGAGTAGCCTTATTCTTTCGAAAGTTGCAGGCTCCCATGTCTAAAATCACCCTCCGTCAAAATGTTATAATTTCACTCTTTTCTATTTCACTGAACCCATAACCAAACGTGACGAAATGCAGAACTGAGGAGATTTTGTTTAATCTCCGGTTCTTTTTTAATTTACCTTCAAGTTTCCAAATAAAAAGTCGCATTATTTCAACAACAAAAAGTTTCGATTTTAGTGCCGAATTTCGGAAGCCATTTTGAGAGAAGAAATTCAGATGTGTTAAAAATGGAATGGTTCTTGACATCTCCTGAGTATTTAGATCATCTGTTCTGAAAAATACTCGGGATTTTGAATGATGTGACAGTTTTGTGAAGAAAATTATAACATTTATCACGATACTTCTCAATTTTTTTGGGATGGGGGGGGGCAACGCTGAAAAACAGCCTTTAAGACTGACTTCCTCAAACGTGTTTAAGACTCTAAAGGCTTTTCTAAACTTCGTTAAGACTCTCTAAGATTGTTTGGAATTCATTTACTACTCTTTAAGATTTTCAACATGATTTTGGGCTTTCAAACAATATCGGAACTTGACTAGAACCCACGCTATACTTGTTTAAGATAAGACTTCGATACTTAGAATGATCCCAATGATCGCTTAAGACTCTCCAAAACTCCCAGACTTGTATAAGACTGTATGTGGCCATTGTTTAGGACTCGACGACTGTTCAAGACTGGTTTCAGACGTATTAAGATTTTCCAAAACTTGATTCAAATTTCTAGAATTTCTTCTGTACCTGTTGGAGACACCTTGAAACTTGTTTAAGGCTCTCCGAGGCTCTTCTAAACTTGTTTTGGATTAATTAAAACTGTCGCTTGTACAGGGTGGAGACTTTCGTGTTGTGCATGTCGCGCTGGTGACATGTCAGATTTTTTTGCGACATGCCAAAAATTTGTCGGACCTCAAAAAAGATTTTCTCCTCTATTTTTCCAATCGCAGTGAAATAAAAAGAAAACAACTTTTATGGTTGAATAGCGACACCTATTGGAATGTTACACAACTATATCTATTAGGTGAACTCAGCATTTGATGTAAAAGTTCAACTTCTGACGAAATTAAGTGCGTTCACCAGTGCTGGGCTCTCCTGCTGACCTGTCGGGGATTTACTTCACAGGGGTACGGGAAGGGGCATTCACAAACTAACGCAGTGGAAGCTTAAAAATACCAACGAAGTGGAAATATATAGCCTAGCCGCTTACTGCTGAAATTAATGCCACTTGATGTAGTCTCCTCCATCCGTCGTTGTCACCAAACGGGTACGAGCCTAGTTCCTCCTAACCTACAGCTTAGCATGTATACACAAATGTACAGGAGACAGGGGACTGGAGCCTCTGCTCCCTGTTTGGTGCCACAGTCCACCTCAAAGTTCGAGCAGAGTGTAACGGGCACAATAAAATTGATGCCCGTTAGTCTCATACAGAAAGTGAGGGCTTCTCTAGTACATAAGACTAAAAGAACGCTGTACGAACTTACTACACGATCTTATGTGCCAAGGGTAGCCTAGAAGGAGAGATTCAGACTGAGCTCTTAAGACAGAGAGCCTAAAATTCTCAGAGTGCCTTGGAAACCCGGAGGTGTCCCTGAAGAAGGCGATTCTAGGACACTGCTTTGGAGAATCAAGCCATAACCCACTACAATACCCTGGTCTACCCTGAACTATGAAACAAGTCCACGGAGCGCGGAGACCAAGGTGACCAACTCAAGATGGACGAACCCAAGATGCAAACCAAAGGGGCATTTCTGTCCATAATTTGTCCAAAATAAACCTGCTCTGTTACTTGCCGAGATCAAAGCTAGAGGAGCTAGGGGGAGCCAGATACTAAATAATAGAGAGTCGAAACTCGATTAAACAAAAATGTAGGGTGTTTAAAAAAAAAATTTTCGTTATTCGTTACTGTATGTGGAAAAATACAATTTTTTGAAATTGCCACGGGGATGGGAGTCCAGCCCCCCCTTTACGATTGAAATTTTGCGACATGAGGGAAAAATCTAAGTCTCCGTCCCTACGTTTGTTTGTGTATGCCTTTCTACTCGTATGATTCGTACCCAGTTTGCTTAAGACTCTACAAGGCTCTTTAACATTCGTTTATGACATTCAAGACTCTTCCATACATCATTTTTATTATTCCTTAAGATTCACTGATACACTTGCAGCCTTTGTAAGAGTTTCACGCTGCGCCTATGGCTTCCAGTTTTTTGGTTACTAATAATAGCTGATTTTGACGTATTCTAGCAGTAGTAATATCGGCAATATGATAAAAAATACATGAAATTACAACTGTGCATGTTCTGGAATATTAACTGAAGACGTCAAATCCATATCACTTCAAAGCTATTTTAGTATTTTCTAAACCAGTTAGTAATTATAAGCAATAAACCTTGGAGAGAAAATGCTGAAGAGAGCATTTTCCGAGAATATGTTCTAAAGGAAGTGCTCGAAAAGTTGAGAATCATAACACTTTTGGATCTTTTTTTAAGCTGGTCAAGTCACAAGAAACTGATTTTTCTTTTTCAATAAAACAACAGCGCTTGCCAAGATACATCGACCGGTGCGCTTGAAATGGTATGAAATTAAAGAGTAAGCTCAGATAATGAAGTTGAAATGTTCATGTTTTCTATTTTATTTATTGAAGTTTTAATCAACATTTATAACAATTTGGAAGCTGTCATTTAATTAGATAAACTAGCAGACAAAATCAATAGGGAGTCAAACAGGGAGATCTCCTCTCTCCCAACCTGCTTAACGTGGTACTAGAAGATGTGTTTAAGAACGTGAACTGGGAGGGGAAAGGCATAAAAATCAGAGAGCTCCACCTCTTCAACAAAATTAGGACACTAAACAACTTAAGATTTGCGGATGACGTCGTTATCATTGCCAAAAACGCCAAGGAACTGCTCTCCATAGGTGAGGACCTAAGGAGGGAAAGCGAGAAAGTTGGCCTAAGTATCAACTTTACCAAAGCAAAAGTTATACCCAATATTGACCAGCTGGAGGAAATAAAAATTAACAACTTTCCAATAGAAAACGTCTCAGAATACAACTGCTTAAGTCAAACGATCTCATTCGAAAATAACTCGGGAAAAGAGTTAAAAACGAGGATAGCAAATGCGGGGAGAGCCTTCCGGGGCAAAAAAATATTTTGGAATGGCAAACTAAACCTAAAGTCAGAGATAAAATTTTCGAAAGCACAGTAATCCCAGTGTTAACCTATGGTGTCCAAACATGGTCACACACGAAAAAACAAACTCAAAACCTAAGTTCAACCCAAAATGCCATGCTACGCAACATTCTAAAAATAGAATTAAAGGACAAAGTCCACATTTCAGATATACTAAGGAAAACAAAAGCTAATGAAGTGGATATCAATTGTTAAGAAACTAAAACTCAAATAGGCCGGGCACATTGCTCGGGAATCTAACTACAAATGGAACAAGATACTAACATTCTGGAAACTCTTAGGTACACGGAAAAGAGGGAGGCCAGCGACAAGATGGGAAGACGAGGTTGGTCAGGTGGCGGGTCAAGATTGGGACAACAAAGCCAAAAATAGGAAAAAATGGGCTAAATTGTGCAAGGCTTATGCCCAGAAGTGGGCTACTGAGTGCTGTGGGGGGAGAGCACCTCACCTACCTAATCACTAGATAATGTTTATAGTAATGAGTATGTATATGTATAGCACCAGAAAGCTATGAAATAAATAAATAAGTGAAGTCCGAACGACTCTAATGGACCCTGAACTTCTCAGAGGTGGCACAAGATTTCCTTCTCCTTATGTATTGAGGAGTCCCTGGTTCCCGGCTTAAGCCACTCCTGTCTTTCCACTTCACCCACATTTCGATTACAAATCTGTTAGAGTAGATACTCTTCCCCGCAATATTCTTCGATACCGATGATGGTGGGGCGTTTGGCATACCAAATAGGCCCCGATACACCGCTCCTCCTAACCTGGAATTACTTCGATGGGCCTTCGTCTGAATAAAAATTTTTCGATTTGTGAAATAACTAGGAGTGAAAGTTTAAGGCCGAATTTATAACCAAAACTTACTTTCAGTTTGTCAGTAAGAGGAATTCGATACCTTAAAGTAAAATAGTGTTATTTACATTTTTGGGGAAATGAGTTACTCGTATTGGTATCATTGGAAAGGAAATCTCACGCTCTATCATGTGCAACACTGCATGTTAATGCTGGCAGAATATCAGCTTTACGTAAGCATGACGTCCGGATTTCATAACAGGAGTGATAGGCTATTGAAAACTTTTTCTCCCTTTTCTGCCAATTTCAATGAAATATAGATAACACTATTTTGCTTCAAGGTGTGGAATTGTAAGTTTTATTAAGATAATAGTAATTACTGTACCCTCTACATCGCCGGCCGAATGACATAATCTAGCCACGCGTCACAGAGTAAACTATCCAAATTTGTGAAGGTCGAGCAGATCAATCATCGCAACGGCGCTGGAGGAATTTTAAAGCAAGTTTTCAAAATTTTGTTTTTATAGTTTCGTTCTTTCATTTCCATTTCTCTTCGCCTTTTGCTTTCACTAGAAGCGAAAACGAGTCAACCGCTCTCGGCGCCATATATTCTGTTTCGAAGTGTTCACCCCGAAAAAGAAAATCAAATTTTGTTTCATCCGGCGTCGACCTCATTGGTCGAAGTAGATAACACGTGGTTAAATTTATGACTAATAAAATTTCATTCGGAATCCTGAATTTGGTGAAAGTCGTATCGATCGTATCGCATTACAAAAATCAGATTCTCTTCAAATTTAAAGCAAAAGTCTGTGGGCGCAAATTTCGAAGCAGTGTACCGGTAATTTATATTTTGCTCGCTTGATGTTCTATTGCAAACACTAGTATACTAACATGAATCTTAATTTATCACTATCCTTAACCTGATGTAGGGTTCGAAAATGAACCTATACTTTTAAAACTCTCTCATTTTCCTTCAGAGCAAGTGAAACATTAATTTTAGTCCTTGACGTTGAATTTAAGCCTTAATGACGACGCATTAATCAAATAATAATAGTTTATATTGATACCGGAAACACTTCGTGTAAGTTGAAATCTTTGCACACAGCTCTGGAAAAGTTTCTAAAACGCGTAACTCAAATTTCCAAATTTACACTTCTGACTTCCTACACACGTTTATAGTTCAAACACACATGTTTCGTCAAGTTTCGAACGTACAGGTCTGTAAATATTGGAGAACCGTGCCAGAGCTTGCCAATGAGGGCTTCGGCTTCTTCCTTGCGTGTACAAGTATTCCACATCAATATGAGGCAGTTCGAAATCCGAATCTACCGAACGAATGAATAATTGGGTATTCGTTTGGATTACAAAAAATACGACACGCAATTGAATTTATTCGTTATGCGTGCGCAATTTGCGAGGAAAGCTTCTGTAACAGTTCTTTGACAGTATAAAATTACTCCCCAAACAGACTCGTTTCACCACCAGCCTCAATTCAGCAGCAGAAATATAGATTCTCCATTCCCAAAAATGTCGTAATTTTCATTCTCTCTCGTCCCTTCTCCCGAGGAAACAAACTAAAAAAACGAAAAGTATTCCCGTAATACGGCAAGACCATTGACAACGGACATTTTTGATGACCGATTAAACCCGAGCCGTTTACGCGGTTAGCACAGATGATGCCGGCCAAATAGGCCTCGACAGAAACCCTGAAAATCAGAATAATGAATCTCGAATATCCGCGAACCATGCACCGAAGAGGATAGGTCTCTCATTATATTTTCGCTAGTTCTCAAGGTCGATCATCCGAGGACGAAATCTCAAAATTGCAGAACATTTCTTTTTTGCTTGTCAATTTTAAAACACGTATTTCAGCATAGAAAACCGCGTACTCATTTGGTCAAATTGAACCATCAGCTAGTACTAAAATTAACATCAGCCCTGAAAAGAGAAAAAGAGGACCTGGAGAAAATTTTCACGGGCCCCCTCTACTTCCGGTTCATTTTGTGCTTTTGTCAGATGGGAAAAAATTTTAAGCTACGGGATAAGAGGTTTCTTTCATGGTGAAAGGAGTGATTGCTGATTTGATATACAATGTAGCCGTAAGCGTTGAAATTCAGGCCTTTTAAAAATATCGCCCCCCCCTGAAAGTCCGGGCCCTGGGTATCTCCCCCCCCCTCTTGACAGGGTTGATTAACATTTTGAGTATTATTGATTATTGGCCTCGGTTTTAAGATTCCAAAATTTATGACGCTTCTTAGTATCTATTAGCATGGCCCCTGCGCAAGGATTCCCTCCGGTCACTGACGCGATACTCGAAAGGGTAGTTCCTGTGGCCGGGAGTGCGGTGTCATAGGGGCCATTTTGGCATGCGTGCATCGCCATACGTCTCACCACACATCAGTATCTGAAGTTGACGACCCATTTGCTAATAGTCCAGGCATTTTAGGAAATGAGAAAAGGGAAAAATTGCTGCAGAGTTGAAACTTGGCATGATTCTCAAGGACAACTTCATAATAAACACACTACCCCCCCTCCCCACAGGGGAGATCGTGACCCCCTAGAGCTGAAAATCCGTACCGAAAAACAGTTTTTTGACTGTAGCTCCACAAATATTGATTTATATACGAAAATAC
Source organism: Acanthococcus lagerstroemiae (assembly GCA_031841125.1). Taxonomy (NCBI): domain Eukaryota; kingdom Metazoa; phylum Arthropoda; class Insecta; order Hemiptera; family Eriococcidae; genus Acanthococcus; species Acanthococcus lagerstroemiae. Next base: position 30,732,392 of record CM063108.1, on the reverse strand, counting down.
GTCTTACTTAAATTAAAGAACACAAAATTCTCTACAAAATAGGTTTCTTCTACTTTCGTCTTAGGATCAAGACTGACCGAGATAATCGACCAAGGAATATCCCAAAATCATCATACCTCATAGTATTCCTATAAATATAATGTACTAGGAGGCGGGTTAGCGAAATAACAACAATGTTGTAATGCATGCAGGAGGTAATAGAAAGATATGATTAGTATTTTACAATGCGGTATAAATAGAGAGGGGGGGTATAAAGTGATAATGTTTAAAAATATGTGTATTTTAAACAAAATTTAGCATAGAAAAGAAAAGAAAATTACAATACAAATAGATCTTCACTGTCTGAATCGTCTGAAACTGCACTCTCACACGAATTATTCTAACTGGAACTTTTTGGAATTGTTTTACATTGAACTTCTTCACACTATGTTAAAATTTGGTAGCGGTAACTGTCTCCCTTCAGAAATTACTAGGGAATTGAAAATCTAAAATTTTCAATAAAAGCTCAAAATGCCGTCTAAGTAATTTAATTGCGTATTAGAAGAAATATTTTTGATAATGCAGTGGAAAAGGAGGTTAACGTAAGAATTAACAAAGCGTGGAAGAAATTCTGGAGTCATCTAAAAGACATATTCAAAGGAAACTTTAGCTATAAAAACTAAAGCGAAATTTTAAATATGTGTGTTTTGCCTGTCTTAACATACGGGTGTCAAACATGGCCATTAAGTGCAAAAATTTTGAGCAGAATTAGGATAACTCAAAACACAATGGAGAGATCAATGTTGGGGATAACAAGAAGGGACAGGATAAGAATCTTGGTTATCAAAAGGAAATTAAAATTTAGTAAAAATTCAATTTGGCAGATCAAAAGAATAAAAGGGGGTGGGCGGGACACATCTCCCGTCTCAGAGACGAACGATGGACCTATAGGGCCACCTTTTGGCAACCGCTGGATGGCAAAAGAAGAAGAGGCAAACAAACATTAAGATGGAAAGACGATATTAATAAATTTCTAAAAAGCAACAACTTCCAAAGAATAGCCAGGAATAGGAATGAATGGGAGCATCTACAGGAGACCTTTGCCCGGCATGGGTCAGGGGAGGAGCGAGCCCCACTTTGGGGCCGCTAACTCATTATAAGTACTATAAATTAATACTGTAAATTTATTCCCCGAAATAAAGGTTTTTTGAATTGAAGAAAAAATATTTAGTAAAATGGAATAGGAAAATATGGAGACACATATAAATGGGGGAAAACTGAACCATCTAAGATTCGCGGCCGCTGTGGTACTGATAAACGAGGATACAAAGATGCTACAGGAAATGGGAGAAAAATTGACAAAGGTAAGTGCAGAGGCGGGTTTAGAAATGAATACAAGTAAAACAAAAATTACCCAACATGGAAGGGGAATGTAAACCACAATACAAGGAACTGAAATAGAAAGAATCTCCGAATTCGACTATTTGGGACAGGTTTGAAGACAGAACAAATAGAGAGATAAATAAAGTACGGGCAAGCTTCTGGACTTTAAAAAACGTGTATAAAGGTAAATTGAAGATTTGAACAAATACGAAAATAATAATATTGAAAAGATGCACTCTACCAATTCTCACCTATGGAGCCCAAACGTGAGCCCTAACAAGGTAGCAAATAAAAAGGTTACATACCACAGTGAGAATAAGGACAAAACTGAGAGGGGGCAGCTCCACTAAGCCTCTGCCGGAGTTGCAAAATTTTAGTAGATGGATCAAAAGTTGGAAACATACAACCAGTCAAAAGAGATTTAGATTTTCTTTTCCTTCTTAGGTAATGTAAAAAAAAATATTTCGAGTTGAGTCAGTTTGGGAATTTAACATTTTTGCCTCCCTAGGAAAAGCTGTTCGCTACGTTCGTAAGTACGAAGAATGGAACAAAGTATACTAGGGTGAAGAATAGAAGAAAAAATAAGAGAGGAAACGGGTATGAAAGTGGTAAGTTGAAGATCAAGAAATTAAAATGGTATTACGCAGGACATATCGCAAATCAAGAAGGGACACGATAGAACAAAATTATCAGTAAGTGGGAATCTTCACAAGAAAAGAAGAAGAGAAAGCCCAGGTACAAAATGGCGTGATGATATAACAAAAATTACCGGAATAATGTGGGGAAGAGTAGCCCAAGATCGAAAAATATGGAAAAAAACTGTAGAGGCCTGTACCCAAAGGGTTTCAGTAGTTCGGAGTACGAAGTATACATCTTCTATTATATGTATTTATCAAACTGTAAAAATTCACAGATAAAAAGCTGATATTATTTACTATCCTAAAGATTTCAGTAGTTGGAAACCATATTCAGCATCTATATACTAATTATCCAATTGAATTTTTAAGAACCCTGACACCTTTGTTTGAACAACCTGCAAATGAATCAGGACACTCCGAATGAAAGCAATGTGGCTTAAAGAGCAGGTATCCCACCCCTTGCAACTTCGCCAAATACTTTTTTTTTTTCCTTCTAATTTTAGCACCATCCCTCCTCCCGTTCCCATATAACTTACTTAACCCAACTCACTTTAGCTCACAGTCTAAGCTAGTTATAAGTACATATAACAGGCCTATATAAATACTATAAGGTATTGATGATTTTGGGATATTTCTTGGTCGATTATCTCAGTCAGTCTTGATCCTAGGACAAAAGTAAAAGAAACCTTTTTTGTAGAAAATTTTATGTTCTTTAATTTAGGGCAGAAGTATTTTCGCATATAAATCAATATTTGTGGAGCTACGGTCAAAACACTGTTTTTCGGTACGGTTTTTCAGCTCTAGGATGTCACGCTCACCCCTGCGGGGCGGGGGTTTAGTATGTTTATTAGGGAGTTGTCCTCGAGAATCATGCCAAGTTTAAATTCTGCAGCAATTTTCCGTTTATATGCTATTTGTAGGTCTAATATTCCTGGACTATAATACTACTGAGATACAGTGCGTCTCGTCATCACGAGTCAGTAGACTTATCCTGTGTATAAGATGATTTGATATGAGCAGTTTTTCCTCGTGGATTTTAGGAAAAAAACAAATTAAAAAGGATTACTCTTATGTTTCTGAAAGACAAATAAATTTCAGTATGGATTGAATGTTTCATCAAAACATTTTTTTTTTCTTTCTATTTCTTTATTTATGAAAATATCTCTAATGTTTATTGCATGTCGAAGGTTACTACCAAAGGATGACGTTTTGTATGTAATTTTCGAAGGAATAATTATTATTTGGTCTCAAGCCCGCTTTAGTGGCCTCCTAAGGGGTAGGATCTGCAAACTAATTTCAAATTTTAATTTAGTATCGAATACCTATAATCAACTCTCCCACTTCGAATTTTGTTTTTTCACCCAACCTTCCCTGTTTTTGAACCGCACTGTAAGGGATCGAAGGAGTTTAAAGACGTTTTATACTTTGTGCCTGTAAGTGAGACCACTCTGAAATATTTTTAGCAAAACTGGTATTTTGAGTAATTTTTATCTTTCAGTATTCAACTTTTATTGGTGTGAGCCAAAGCCCTTATCATGCAGCGAAAACCAAATGATGGAGTATCCCTAAAAATATCCGACATTGCCAAAATAAGAATCACCCTACTATACCTAGGCGAGTATTTCTTTGTTTATTCTCTAAAAAGTTTATCGAAAACGCAAAAAACAAAACAAAATAAACTGAAAAATTTATAATCATACTCAAAAGTCCTCAAAAGAAAACAAACCGGAGGGAGAAGATGAAGAGAAAGTTCCTTCCAAGCACGCCGACTAAAAAACGAGTCAAAAAAAAGATGATAGAACGTGTAAAAAGAGTGCAGAGGCTGAGAAAAAGAAGAAAGAGGCTGAAAAAAAGAAATTACGAAAGAGAGATTCGAGGGGGAAAAAGAATTCAAATGTTGACAGTGGCCACGACCAGACTCAGTTTGCAGAAATTCGTGCTGACAGCTTAGAACCAGGCCAAAAGAAAAAGGAAACTGGCGTTCTGAAGAAGCGGGCTAACCAAAGAAAAATAAACGTCAGCTCTAACTCGAGTCTGGAGACCGAAAATTCCAAGTGCCACTTGATGATAATGATTCTTTGGAAACATTTTCTGACCTGGAATGCCAACCATTTGGAGAAGAAAATGAGACGGAAGAGCAACGAACTCTGAAGTTAGATTTTTGGGAATGTGGCCAGAGCTCATTTTTCCACTCTTCTTATATTCTCCTTCTTTATTATGAGTTCTTATACCACTCGTGTTGTTGAAGATCCTCATTCAAAATCCGATGGATAAGAAGGTACGCCATTTTGTTGGACTAGTTCTGAAGAAGAGTGGAAGTCATAGTTCCAGTTTTCATTTGCATGTGGTTTGATAATTTACCATAATTTGTAGATTTCGGTTATAAATTGATATTTTTTCATACATTTCTGGAGTGTTACACTCTACACGTCTACTGCTCGCTAGTTATTTAGAAGGCGTGTTACAGTGTTCCCTGGTATACGAGAACAGTGTGACAAAATTTTGATTTTCTTTGACCGCATTTTCTAGGAAGACCTAAATTTAAAATAAATTTAAATAGCTGAAATTATTCCTCAAATGATGCACTTTCATTACGATATTTAAAATGTCCGCATCTTTCTACCTCACGAGACAATTTTGAGAAGAACAAAAAAGTGTTACACTGTTCCCACATCTCCCCTACATATAAATAGTTAAAATTCGGAGTTTGATTCTAAAATGGCCAACGTCCCATTTTAAAGAAAATCTATAACGTTAGAAAGAGAACATTCCACTTTCCCCACGATATGTGCAACTTCCATGATCTCCATACCCCGAAAAATGTGATGGTTTTTCTGAAACCAAGCTCCAAAACTGAAACTTTCCAGAAATGGAGAAGAAGACCTGATAACACATCTACTTTCATGGAATGGTGGAGTGTTTAGTGAAATAATCGATACTTCATCAAAATGCGCCAATTTAATAAAATCTGGAAGCAGAAAAAACCGAAAATTTTTCAAAAAACATTGGTGGCTGTGAGGGATTTACGGTTTCATGAAGAATTATTATCAATTAACGGTTTAGAACAAGTTTTTAACAAAGTTCACACCTTGAACTTAAGAAAAAAATTTCAAGCAAAAAATCCAATGCTTAATTATTTTTTATTTTTTTTTTTTTTGGAAAAAGGTAAGTTCTTCAGAGCCCCCAACGTATTTTAAGAAATTTGTGTCGTCTCTAGTTCCAAATTTCATCGCATTTTAGCATTTCTTGATTAATATAGGTATTAAGTTTCCAAGTATAGAAAAAAAAAAAAAAATCGATAATTTGAGCATCGAGATTTCAGTAGGAAGTAGAAGCTTACAATGTTAGTCCCTTTGTTATATTCTTCTTTCTTTTAATATAGGGGAAACAAAATTGAATTTTACAAAAATACATTAGAACTGCCCGATACAAAATAAAAACAAAGATAGTAAAATTTCCTTGTTTTCTAAATTCCTGCCCTCGTCCTTTCAGCACTCATATCTTTTCTTTCTTTTTTTTTCTCACATATTTATATTTTCTGCACAAAAATGAAAACAGGAGCATCAGAGACCAAAAATAAATAAAAAATAGAAAGAAGGGAAATTTTACGAAAAAATAGAAAAAACAAATCGTTTATTATTATTAGAAACTAATGGTCACGAGTCACGGTGAGAGACAGGAGATAGGCAAAAATAGGTTCTTTATGTAGGATGTGCCATATAAATACTGGACGAGAAAGAGAAAAGTGTTAGGGTACTCCACTGAAGATGGCACAACAGCCGAGAGCGCTCTGAACTACAGAAGGAAAAAATTGTGAATTGGCACACCCTACACATAGAATTTATAGAGTTCACTCACACTCCAATATGAACACTAAAAATTGTTTCGGATGGTTCATTGGGGGGGGGGGGGGTACCTAAATGGGGAAAAGAAAAAATAAGGTGGAGGAACGAAATTGATAAACTATTTGGCCATGGGAAATACCAACAAACCACATGAATAGGGGGAATCGGAACGCCTAAGGGAGACTTTTGCCTAACGGAGGGCAACTTAACCTATTTGGTAGGTTAAGTATACTTGCACAACCACTTTAGACTAAGTAACTGCTTGTGCAAAGAGATACAAAAGACAATTTTGAATATGAATTAGAAACTAAAATAAAAAACAAATCGAACGTTAGACATTTCCTAAATCAAAAAACCTACAACTTCCTTTTTTTTCCCTTTTCAATTTTTTAATGCTTTTTGCGTTTTGGTTCGTTTGCATGTCAGTATTTTCTTTTTACGTAGATGTTTGGTGGAGCGTATGGCGACGTACGCATGCCACATCGGCTCCCCAGACACCGCAACTCTGGCCCCGGAAACTAACCTTTCGAGTATCGCATCAGTGAGCAGAGAATTCTTTTCACGAAGAATCAAAAACTAAATTCGTCTTCTTTCTTTCTTTCTTAAAAGTCCAAGTCCTTTTTTTTTTTGCTCAATTTTTCACTCTCTCTTAATTACTAAATTTTACAGAATCCAAGAACTGAAAGAAAAAGAAGAAGAAAATGCGGAAATTTTTTCAGAAACTGTTTCGTGATTCTTCTATTTTCTCATTTACTTTTCCATTTTTCTTTTTTCCGCGTTGAATGTAAAACGAAGTTCAAAGTTACTTAAGGTTTTCAGAATACCTACTAATTTTAGTTTTAAACATTTAAGGTGGTATTCTGTCAAACATGTAAACAAAGATTTGATGAACAGAAGAGGACACATCTACTCTGCCTCTGTACAAAAGTTCTTACGCTTTAGTGGCATTAAAATCAAACCAATTTCTTTGAAATTTTATTTAAAATTCAGAAATGTTTGTACAGCTAGCATGTGTCTTACTTTTTTAGCTTTTCATTTAGCTGCGATTTAAAAACAAACAAAGAAATTGTAACTTTACTTTGTTGGTCAACATGTAGCAGAGTACGATAAGGCACTTCTTGTTTTCGAAGTTTACTAAAGAGAAAAACAAACCGGTAGGCTACTTAAACATCTAATTTCCTTCGAAAAATCGTGCGGAAAAAATTTGGTAATAAATCTCGGAACATAATACCTTCGCCGACTTGTTGACTGTCGGAAAAAAGTATAGTGTCTGTTTCCATTAGCCTTGCCATGTCCTACTGAAAGGGTCATCTCCTGGGCATAAAGCGAAAAGCTCATAAAAATGGTACAACGAAGTGAACCTTACATTTTTATGAGAAGATGGATGATGTATAAGGATGACAGGGCAAGGATTTCATTCTCGTGAATACCGAGTGGCCAGCAGAGATCCGACGATATGCGGTAATAAACAGATTTTGAGTGTGACACATGCAATAAGAATTTGAGGTATGTGATGCTGTATTTTGGAATGAATATTGGAATTGTTATAAAACACAGGATTTATAGTACAGAGTAAGTGTTCAAGAATAGTTTATGAAATGAATCCTTGCGGCCAGGTGCGTTGACCTGACAAGAAGTTGAATGGACCTAATTTGGGAGTAAACATTGATTGTACGGCTACAATACGACATAGAAGTAAGCTTTCAATTTCTCCAGTCGATCAGCTCGGTCAACGTCCTATGGTTTGCAAATCCATTTCGCTTTTTCTTGTTTCAAACAACATTACTGGCATAATTGTATTCCCATAATTCAGTTTACACGTTTTTAGAAACATTTCTCATTTTTCTCCCGGTTTCTTAAAGAGAAAGTTCCCATTGTGCTATTATTTGAACCTGTTTACATATTCTTGTATTACGCTCTATGTTCATTAGAACAAAACCTCTTACCACTATACAAGCTCGTAACAGAAAGGGCTCTGAGGTGCATCCTTCCCCGATGAAATTTTTGCACCTACTGGCAAAACAGAAAATCTATTGTTACCCAATCTCCCCGTCACAAATGCTCCCGTCCCCTAAGACAAGAGGCTGGATTACGGACCTGTCTCTGTATTCGCGAGTTTCTCGTAGAATAGGTATCTCAAACCGTATTACGTTTGAATGCTGTCCCATTGCGAATTCGAAGTTATAATTATGCTTCAAGCCGGGGCTGAAGTTTCTTCATTTTCTCGTGCACCGTGCCTAGCTTTCGAAAACGTTGCCTCGAAGTCTGATGTGAAAACTAAACTATAGTAACACCGACGGCAGGTGAAGCAAGAGGTACAGAAATACCTCCGACCAATTTACAGGTACGGGTAATAAAAGTCACCGATCGGTACACGATAATGGCCCTCTATAAGCCATTTCTCTTGACCGTTCTGCCATTAGGAAAAATCAATAGAAAGCCACTTAACAAGAACGACACCAACTGACATTTTCGCTCCTGTTTTCATGTTTGACATGAGACTGGTCGAAACAAACAAGCTATAATGCTACATAGATTCCTATTACTTTTTTTTTTTTGTAGTTACACCACCCGCTCAGCGAGTCCAGTTTATACTCGGGGAGGATGCAGACAACTGCTCCCTGGAACCGCATCCCCTGTTCACAGAGATGGAGGAGCTGATACGAGACGAGACCGGATTGGAATGGAAAGAAACAGCGAGGTATTCATTTTTTTTCTTTTTTCACAAACAAAAAACGAGACGTTTCAAAATAGGTATAGGGTTGCCATTTCACGAGGAAATATGTTTTTGATGTCTGTCGCCGTTCGCACAGTATCAAGATCGTATTCTGGCGGAGAAATGGTATCGAATTTATATCGTATACCTTTTATTCCCTCTCTTTCTCTCTTTCGACGTTTGAGAAAATTAAACAACTTATCTCAGTATCGGCTTCCAATATATACAAATGGCAATCGTACCGTCTTCGAGATACGTTTGCTTCGAAAATAAATTGCGACTTTTCCATTCAGGTGGATCAAATTCGAAGAAGACGTCGAGGAAGGTGGAAACCGATGGTCAAAACCGCACGTCGCCACGCTCTCTCTGCACGCCCTGTTCGAACTACGCAGCTTAATCTTGAACGGCGTTGTCATGCTGGATACGGAGGCGCACTCGCTGGAAGAAGTTACCGATCTTATGTTGGATAATATGCTAAGCTGCTCGATTATAAACTTCTCTGTGAAAGATAAGGCGAGTACATAGATGCTACGAGTACGCTCGATATTGAAAAATGCGAAATTGTGCGGTCCGATCTGTACAAGAATTCGAGAAAAAGATTTGGGGACTTGAAACCGACTTTAATCCGCAAGTTTATCTGATCCGGCCCGGAGGACCAAATATTTCGTTCTATATATTGAACTTTTAATCACCTTTTGGATGGTTGCCTGATCGGTCTACACTAAAGTACTATAAACTTGAGTATTTTGAGTCACTATTTTCATTTTATTTTTATTTTTTCATTCATTCATTCACCGTGCAACATCAATCTTCATCGCGGGCAGCCTAAATTGTCCCTCGCGACGCATTTGCTCATCAACGGAAAAAGTAAGGATAAGAATGGCGGCTTAGGATGTGCGAGTTTCTAGCGCTTTACCTATACTAAAGGGAGAGCAACTTCTCGAAAACAATTGATAAGATTCGCAAGTTTTTTCGCGTTCATTTAACAGCGGCAATTCGTTTATTATAATTTCCCTGCGAAAAAAAAGCATCTAATTAGAAAACTAACCGGTGGGTGTCGGATTAAAAAGCTCTTCTCGTCAAGATGTCACGTGTTACAGCCGTAATGCGTAATTTCGTATTCTATCGCTATCCCAGTGCTATATCTTGCGAGGCTCAAATGTAATTTGAAAACGATTCGTTCGCATCGCTTTTGAATACTTCCTTTTTGGTCAAAATAAAACTAGGTTCGAAGGTAATCTACTTTTCATTTATTTCGGCTTACAGATTAAGGAAACGCTGCTACAACGTCATCGCCACCAACACGAAAGGCGGAAAGACAATAACATGTCCAAATTGCCCATAATACGGTCGTTAGCCGAGATTGGCAAGAGCCATTCGTCGTCCAAAAGTACGTTTATACTCGCGCTCCACTGTGCTGATCATTTTACGTAGTTTAATTTCACCTCGTAAAATTTCAAATACAGTTACGTAGACGTAATGGCTCCGGATGTCGAGGTCACAGTACAGCAATAGTAAAACTGTACTTCATACTTCGTTCCTGCTTCATTTGAAGATATTGATTTACACGCTGCTTGAGCAACACTCAGTGTAGGATCCGCTCAACCAATAAGAAGAGTTGAGATTGTACTTTGTATCATCCTCACTCAACGTGAAGCTAGAATTCAGAAGTCTCTCGTTATGAAACATGCTATCATAGCTCATAGCTGTTTCCCAAGCACGTGAAATAGGATGAAATAGTTTGGAGCAGTACACATCCAGTGGTCTAATTAGTTAGTGTCATAGTACAAATTGGTATAAAATGATACAAAATTTAATTACTCCACAATGTTTTGAAAATTAAACATCTTAGAAGAATTTTACCATTGTCATTCGATAGCTATACTCCTCTTTTTTTTAAATTATTATTTATTTATTGAGCTCAGTCCAATTAGGAGATAACAAGGTCGTTTTTTGTGTTTTTTTTACACTAGGTGGGCGAATTCACCTCTCGCTGACTATGACTCCTCCTTCGGCTACCCATTTCTGGGTATAGCTCTCCGTCACTTCTCTCCATTTTCCCCTATCTCTGGCCAGGTACATCCATTGGGGCCCCACGCCTTGCACCAGTTCGTCAGACCATCTCCTGACCGGTCTGCCACTTTCCCTCTTGCCGAGGTCCGGGATCCATGTTGTCAGAATCTTGTTCCATTTAAGTCCCGATTCTCTTACAACATGGCCAGCATACTTCCATTTTAGTCGCTTGATGGCAACCCAGATGTTTTTGGCTTTAGTCCTGTTAATTATTACCTCCATTTTATGTGGTCTCTTAGTTTCACTTGGAGAATGCTCCTCAACATTGAGTTTTGGGTCGTATTAATCTTCCTTTCCTGTTTTCTGGTGGTGGCCCAGGTGTGGACCCCGTAGGTCAGAACAGGCAGGATAGTATTTTCCCAAATTCTTATCTTAGTGTTCAATTTCATTTTACTCTTCAGTAGGTTTTCTGTGCCCAAAATACTTTCCAGGCACTCGCTCTACGGATTTTTAGCTCTTTTTCTGTTTTGTTTCGGGTTGATAAAATCTGTCCCAAATACCTGTATTCCGTAACCTCTTCTATTTTTATGTTATCAATTTTGATTTCCGCAAGATGTCTGTTTGTTATGATTTTTGTTTTATCCTGGTTAATTGTCAGGCCAACTTTCGCACTCTCTCTCTCTCTCTCTCTCCTCAGGTCCTCTGCCATGGTTCTAAGATCGTCCCCATTCTTTGCTATAATCGCGATATCGTCTGCAAATCTAAAAGGTTATTTAAATATTTATAAGGGAATAAGTTTTGGTCTCTAATTTTAATTTTGATCCCCCTTCCATGCCAATTAATTTGCCGAAAAACATGTTCTAAGACTGCATTAAAGATATTTAGGGAGAATGGATCCCCTTGTTTTATTCCGTGTTCAACCCTAAGCCACTCGCTTTCTTTATCCAGTTTAATTTGGGCTTTCGAGTTTTCGTATATATTTTTTAGAATTTTGATAATCTTTTTCGGAACCCCTTGCTGAGCTAACGTAAGCCAAATTTTGTCATGAAAGAGGGAGTCGAAAGCTTTATATAAATCTATACAAACGTAATTGTCAAATTTATGTTGAATTCGTTGGTGTTTTTTTAGGAGTTGACTTAGTGTTTGAATATGGTCTATTGTGATAAAGTTTTTTCGGAATCCTGCCTGCTCCACTGGTTGTTGGTCATCTAAAATCTTGTAGATACGACTTTTCAAAATGTTCATAAACCCTTTCCCAAATTCGAGGACAGACTGATCGGGCGATAGTTATTGATTTCTGCTCGGTCTCCTTTCTTGTGGAGTAAGATGATCTCTGAATCACACCATTGTCCTGGGGAGAAGACCCGAGAAGCGTACCCAGTTGAATAGTTTAGCCAGTGGTTCTGCCAAGATTTTTCCAAATGTTTTTAAGCTTTCGTTTTGGATCCCATCTGGCCCTGGGGCCCGACCTGGTTTTAATCTATTGAGAGTTTCTCCTATTTCAGTGGGGCTTATGGGGGTAATATCTTCCTTGTTGTACACATTCTCCTGCCACATTTTACAAAGGGTCTTGTGTGCAAATAAAATCGCATCACTCCGGTAAGGGTTCGCCAAGAAATAATAAGATATAAGACAATATTCATCCAACCCTCTGGATTCGGGCCGTTTCTCTCCTTCTCCTAATAGCTAAGGGGTTTGACGGGGCCTTCTTGGAGGTGGGGCCCAGTTAGCAAATATCTCCGCGACGGGTTGAGATAAAATCAGCAAGGTTTGTTCATTCTTCTTCATTACTATATCTGCTTGAATTCAGTACAGCGGTATCTTCATGAAACTGTACAGTAAGACACACATGATAGCTAGTTTCTAGAAGATTCAGCAAAATTTCCATAAGACAATAAACAGGTAATATTTAAGCACCTAACGACACGCTCGGTTGTGCTTTTGCTTTTTGCAGTGGAAGAAACACATTCTGCGCCTACCCTGGTGCCCGTTCAAAGTCTTGGAAGATTTTTAACTCCCACTCCTACCGGTACAGTAAATACTATGTACGTTATTTTATCTGATTTAACCCACTGGGCTCATAGCTCCCATACTCGATAAATTTTGCTTCAAGATAGTTTATCGTTTTTCATCATGGAGCAAGCACAAGAGAAGGAAGGACTGGGACCAATATGAACGAGATGGGTAGACGGCATCTTATTGTGTGTTATATGTAATAATATTGTATAGCGTAGAAACATTAAAGCTGGACAATAATTTACAATCCGATGTATGTAATACTGTTCCTGCAGATTTTCAAAGTAGGAGAAGTAGTACCTGGCATGGTAGACGGAAAACGATAAAAGGTACCGTAGCTACTCACAGAGTTGCCTGAAAAAACATTTTTGACACTCGGTCTCTGCATTGTAGATATTTCATATAACATGTACTAAAACATGGTTCACTTTATCTTTTATTTGCATTTTCTTGATTTTCCTATTAGCGGTCTTCTGCCCTTTTATTTCTCATCTTCGCGTAACGCCATATGCAGTATATAATAAAACAGCGAGCGAATTTTCTGGAAACGTTAGAGCGTAATTTTTTCCCAAACTCTATGTACTTAATACACGTTAACTGTTGATCTCTTCGCAGCTTTTTTGACCACAATTCAACTTTCTTTTGCACGAATTGATTTCTCCTTCGTGTCTTTTCGATCTCTGGTATCTTTCTTCTTCTTCTGTCCGTATTATAGTTCACACTTAGTAGGTACCTTATTGGGTTCACCAAGACCCATACAGCCTGAATCCATTTTCTATATTTCACGAGTTCGATTTTCTTCCGCGTTTCGGTAATTTAATTCAGTAGCCATATTTTCGTAACAAATACGTATAGTTCAGCAGGCACGAAAGAGGTTCCACAGAGCGAACTTTAAATTCGAGCAGAACTTCGATACGTACTTAAACTTGATTAGTATTCAGCAGCTCGCAGTCGCTATATATACCGTTTCCGAATATTTTATTCGAATTTCCAGTCAACTGCCCACACAATGGAATTTTGAAAATAGAATTTTTGTTTTTTATTTCAAAGAAGTTGTTATTCATCCATTAACTTCCATTCTCTGTCTGCATGTTTTGGTTTATTTATGTACCTACGGACGCAGGCGTCGGAACTTTGAACGAGAATTACGGCATGCCGAGAATTCACAGCTACGGAGAGCTGAACGACCACAAGGTAAATTTTCAATATTATAACTACGGGTGCTGGATTGGCATATTCAAATGACTCTCGAACGACAGATGTCAAACATTTGAAACCGACGATGTTCGTTGCAGGGAAACACGCAGTTCATGCGGAAAATTCCACCTGGAGCCGAGGCCTCCAGCATTCTCGTCGGCCAGGTCGACTTCCTCGAACGACCCGTCTCGGCCTTTGTTCGTCTGTCGCAAGCTGTGTTCCTGAGCGACCTGACCGAAGTGCCGATTCCATCTCGTTTTATATTCGTCCTACTGGGACCCACGGTTCGTATACCTAAAATTGATCGCACAGCTTATATTCTAAGCTGGGAGATGATAATTTGTTTCTGTAACAGGGATTAGATTACCACGAAGTCGGCCGTTCCATGGCTACGTTGATGTCGGACGAAATATTTCACGAAGTCGCGTATAAAGCGCGTAATCGCAACCATCTGCTGGCTGCTATCGACGAGTTCCTGGACGCGGTTACCGTTCTTCCGCCTGGTGAATGGGATCCGGCTATTAGGATTGAGCCACCGGCGGCCATTCCTGTTGTAAGACCTCATTTCATCGATTTTTGATCAACAGTTTTACAAACCTGCTGTTCAAATTAATTTTGCAACTACGCCCGATTTACACAGTGTCTTCAAAAGTGTATCTATTTCAAACATGAATTTTTAAATCGAGTCAATCCAGTGTTGAAAGAACACAAAAATCATCTTCCAGTTCCCGTTCGTTCTTCTCTAACTGCATAATTATTATGGTTCTCATTTATCTTTTCTTTGTTCTCCTCACCTACCTTAAAATTACCAACGTTCCCGTTCTCGTTTCCATTTCTATGTTGTGCCCGTTCCCATTCCCGTTCTTGTTCCCACCTTGGTCCTGTTCCCGTTCCCATTTCTCGTTCTCGTTCTCAATCCTATCATGTTCTCGTTCTCTTTCTCGTTTTGAAGACGAGAACATACCGTTTTTCTTCTCGTTCTCGTTCGTTCTTCCAACACTAGTGCAGTAGCCTACTACAGTTTGATTTTTTTCATTAAAAAAATATAGGTATAATTGGTTTTAGGCTTTCAGAATTTTACTTTTGCGCCAGCTGCAAGGATGTTGGAAGAACGTAAAAATCATCTTGTTCCCGTTCTCGTTCGTTCTTCTTTAACTGCGAGGTTTTTATTCATATTCCTCGTTCTCCTTACCTTATAATTGAGTGCGGGTTTCGATTTTCGAACAAGGGTCAGGTCGAAAAACAAGATTTCACAGGAAACGCAAAAAACTGCTAACCTTTAGCAACACTGAACGAGCATCTTTTTTTTGTAGGTTATTGCATGTCCCATGTCCTGAACACACTGAATTGAATACGACAAGAACGAAAACGATCGCACGCTTCTACTTCTTACCAACAGGCCGTGAAGTGGGAGAAGTTGACAACTTAGCTCGTTTTGCCAAACCAAAGTGCTATCACATGGAACCTTTGACATGTGACCTGCCAGGAAGAAAGGGACCTGAGCGCAAAAATGTAAATTTTACAGGAGCGTGGATAAACAAAATTAATGTTTTCACGTTATGGAGACACTCAACTTAGAAAACTTACAGCAGTTTGGGAAATTTTTTAAGAATTTTTTCGACAACACCACGCGAAAGAGCGGCCAAAGATTAGTCAAAAATAGTTGTTATCACAAAACTGATTTTTGCGCACAGGTCCCTTTCTTCCTACAACAGGTGACATATACCGATATACCTGATGGACTGGGAGTAGTGATGATAATGTGAAACTACATTCCCCTAATTTCCCTCTCCATAAGGTATCGCTGGGTACCTCTTATCACCTCAGTTCGATTTGTAGCAGAATTTTTCGGAATTTCCTTTTATTTTTTGATGAAATGAAACGACAGCGTGGAACGTATTCATCTGCTGAAGAAAAGAGCCTCAATGGTAACGGGACACTGAGGCCTTTTTCTTGTGCCGCATCACATTATGATTCCTTATACGTCACATAGCTCCTTAATGATTGATAATGCTACAGCGAGATAAGAAATCATGTAAGTTTTCAATGCCCTGTAACCTTAAAAAGAAATTAAAATTTTTGTAAACGAAAAACGGCATTTGATTGGGCGTGAAATTCTCTACCAGATGACGCTCTTAACGCAAAATCGCTAAAAAGTGATTTAACCCCTTTTGGAAGACCACTCTTCAATTAAAACGTTCCCGTTCTCGTTCTCAACATGGTCCTGTTCCCGTTTCTCGTTCTCAATCCCATCACGTTCTTGTTCTCATTCTCGTTCTGAGAACGTGAGAACGAGAACATGCCGTTTTCTTCTCGTTCTCGTTTGTTCTTCCAACACTGGTGCAGCACTGTAGTTTGATTTTTTTTTCATTAAAAAAATATATAATTGGTTTTAAGCTTTCAGAATTTTACTTTTGCGCCAGCTGCAAAGATGTTGGAAGAACATAAACATCATCTCGTACCTGTTCTCGTTCATTCTTCTCCAACTGCAAGGTTTTCATTCATGTTCTTCGTTCTCCTTACTTTAAAATTAAAACGTTCCCGTTCTCATTCTCAATCCCATCATGTTCTTGTTCTCATTCTCATTCTGAGAACGAGAACATGCCGTTTTTCTTCTTATTCTTGTTCGTTCATCCAATACTGACCTACTGTTTCTAAATCAATATGGACGACAGAGACAGGCCTGTAAAGTAACCACTTCTTCAGGAGGGGCAACCACTTTTCAGGGGGAAAGTAATTTAGGGTGAAATTGCAAACTTCACGACCAAAAAGTAAAAAACAAAAAGTCTTGACCTTTCATTTACAGGGGAAACCCTCCGGCAATGCCACCATTAGTCCTCTTGACCTACGGGCTTAGGCAAAGATACACATATGTCATTCGGCTAAAACTGACTGTACCTTCACAGGACACTCGAAAGCGGCACTCGGAAAAGCTGAAAGATGACATGGATAACGAGCCCGATGAGCAGAAGATACGCGAGGAATCCGGGCTTTCCAGAACTGGAAAACTTTTCGGCGGCCTTATTAACGACGTGAAGAGAAAATTGCCGTGGTACAAGTCGGACTTCACGGATGCGATGGCGATGCAATGTGTCGCCTCGTGGATATTCTTGTACTTTGCTTGTCTTTCACCCATCATTACCTTCGGAGGATTGCTGGGTGACGCAACCAAGAGTAATATGGCGGCGATGGAGTCTCTGGTGTCCGGTTTTGTGTGCGGCGTCGGCTACGGCTTGTTTTCGGGCCAACCCTTGACTATACTCGGGTCGACAGGACCTGTGCTGGTTTTCGAACAAATCGTTTACGATTTCTGCGCGTAAGTATGGCGAAACTCACACAGTGATTAGTCAGAAAACAACATTTTAACTGCATATTAGTGAGTGGTTAGCAAATGGTGGGTAGTCATAAGCCACATTTGAAGGGCTCAGAGTAGGGAGTACTTAGTCACTGTTTCTAGACAAAATGACAGACAATTCGATATCGCTTGACTGCTTATTGCACTGAGCCTTCCACCCATGATTACAAGAGTCATCAAGTATTTTCTACAAGCAAATGAATGCGCCGAGTATTCGCATAAGATGATTGCATATGTTCGTAAGTAGGTTACAGAATGGTATTCATGTTTCAGGGAACGGAAGTGGTACTATTTGTCATTCCGCATGTGGATTGGGATATGGATAGGACTGATATTATTAATATTGGTGGCGACTGACGCGAGCGCATTCGTATGTTACATCACAAGGTTTACAGAGGAGAATTTCGCCACGCTTATTGCATTTATTTTTATTTATAAGGTGAGTGACGAGATTTATATGTACAACAAAGTAGGTTTCTCGTACTGGTATCATCATGTCTCCTCTATACCGCGCGAATAATCTCCAACTACTCCATAACATCTGGCGTTTTGATTGTATGCTAATGGAAAAAAGTTAGTGCCTTCTCACTAGTCACCAGGGGCAGTATTATATTGAAACGTTTTAGCGATGTTACGGATAACATAGCATGTATTTGAAACTGGATGTTATACCTAACATCGCGAAAACGTTTCAATAATACTACCCCAGGTTTCTTTTAACTTCATAAACACGTGCCAGATAGCCCAGGAATAACCAACTAGAACCGCATCAGATCATATATACTGAGGTATTTAGTTTCCATATTTCTTCCAGGCTATTGAAAATGTTATACACATTGGCAAAAAGTATCCGATTAATTCTCACCATGGTGATCACACGGCTGAATGCCTTTGTTTTCCTCCAGAACAATCTCAATATCTATCGGATACAGCCGAAACTGTGAACTGGACAAGTCTAGACAAAGATGCTTGCAAGGTAATACACGACGTATTTGAACAAATTAATTTAGCTACAAGCAATACCTATCTACTGATATCATCAGCATAGGTAGATGCCTACCTACATACTTATAAAATTACAGCTCATATCACAACTCGCTGTATGGTTTTTTAATGCATAGGTACTTAATAACAAAAGGCACTGCAGCATGTGCTATAACAGTAGGCTCTAAATATTAGATACCTACTCATTTTTCATTCTAAAATATACTAAAAAATAATCGAATGCGTTACAGTCGTGGAACGGAACATGGACCGGACAAGCGTGTGATCACCCTACATATATACCCGATGTCTTCCTGATGTCGGTACTGCTTTTCTTGGGAACCTTTGTGATATCGATTCACTTAAAGGACTTCAAAAATGCTTTATTCTTCCCTTCGAAGGTTAGAGTCAAATTTACTAGCCCAAATTGTCGGTATCCCTTGGCATACTTTCACTTATAGATCCAAATCTTAAGGGAAGCTGCCAAGAAATTAAACATTAAAATCATTAAATTGTAGAGACCCAGCCTTGTTTATACTTAATTCAACATTGGAGTAACCCACTTTTTTCATTTTTCTCAATTAGACCCGACAGTTTATCAGTGATTTTGGAGTCATAATTGCCATATTCAGCATGAGCATTCTGGATCATATGGTGGGCGTGAAAACGCCAAAACTTGAGGTAATACTATTTTAATAATACCATGCGAAGATTTTTTGTGAAGCTCACAGCCAAGAAAATATACAGCTACGTCACTGGCAGCTGATTTGGTAGTGATACTGCTAAAACTTGGCAATCGTGATGCCCAGCAAATACTGACAGAAAAATGTGATAATAAAGCCAGTTATTCGGCTTTAGCAGTGATTTGCCAGTACTCAGTGACAGTATGGTTAGTGCAATTAGCCGTGAGCTGACAGTAGATTAGCAGAGTTCTGTGGCAGCATGATCAACTCAAATAGCAACAGGCTGACAGCGTGTGGACTGGCAGTAGAATTGGCAATGCAGTAGC
Organism: Acanthococcus lagerstroemiae; assembly: GCA_031841125.1. NCBI lineage: Eukaryota > Metazoa > Arthropoda > Insecta > Hemiptera > Eriococcidae > Acanthococcus > Acanthococcus lagerstroemiae. Next base: position 30,713,257 of record CM063108.1, on the reverse strand, counting down.
AGTATCGCTATCAGCTTAAGTGTCAGTGAGCTAACTAAAACCACAAAAACACTCTGGGAGTAATATTGACAGCCACTACCATGTGTAGCTATACCAAGAATTTTTCATCCACTACAATGCATGTATTTTATACAACTCTACATTAGCCATTGTAATGGCAATGAAACCTTTGGCACATCACTATACGCAAAAGTAGCTAAACTGAATAAGTTTTTAAGAAGGTCGCTTATTTTCTCTATTTTCCTGGGTACAGAATCTCAAGACAGATATCCTTCAGAAAGTGGTATATAGAGAATCAAAAGACGTCTGATGCAAGGTTACAACAATAATAAAGTTAGCAAGCCGCTCTTGACTATTGCTGGTCCACAGCTTCTTTTCTTCATGTGTGTCTTCACGTGAGAGATCATTCTTATTTTTGAGGCGATTATTCTGTTGCATGTGTCGCACTGGAGTTGCTGCTGTTCTGTATTGCTGGCATATCTGGCAGTTGGAACGACCCATCTGTGGGCGGCCACTGTCTTCCTCCATTGATCTCTGTCTTCAGCCAGGTGTTCCTAGTTAGCGAGTAGGGCGCGGATACAGTCCTTTTATCTCTTTTTCTGTCCGCCGGTGCTGCGGTTGCATTTTGCCAGTTCCTCGTATAGGGTGATTTTTGGGAGTTCTTTTTCATCCATTCTGCGGATGTGTCCCAGCCATTGCAGTTGGCTCTTTTCAATATAAGGATCTCAATGGAGACCAGTCCAGTTTTCTTCAGTACCTCGGCGTTTGACACAAAGTCGTCCCAACGGATTCGGAACATTCTGCGGATCTACCTCTGCTGGAACTTTTCAAGTTGTTTCATCTGTCTGCGATACAGGGTCCATGTTTCGCTGCCGTATGAGTGTTGGTAGTACTACGCTTTTGTACACCGTTATTTTTGTGAACGTGTGTAAGTCCCTGTTTTTGAAGACCGCGAATTCAGTCTATACATCGTCTTTGCAGCTGCGGTTATTCTTCTCTGAATTTCTGCGTCCATGTTGAATCATGAGGTGACAAGGCTGCCGAGGTAGCAGAATTGGTCGATGTTTTCTAATTCTTCTCCTCGCCCCACAAACTTATGCTGCGCGTTGCTTGATGTCGTGGCAAGTACCTTTGTTTTTCCCGCATTCACCTAGAGACCAAGAAGGGCGTATGCCTTATTGAACGCGTTGATAGTTTCCTGCAGCTCTTATGGCGTGTATGCAGTCAGGGCGCAATCATCTGCGTACTGCAGCTCCAGTAGAGAAATTCTGTGGCACTTTGTAGAAGGCCTCAGCCAGCCAAGATTGAAGAGGCTGCAATCGGTCCTGTGACTGATACACACGCTTCTTGAGGTCAGCTCTGGGTCGACTATGTGGAGAACAGGGTTACAGCACTTTTCTATGCAGTAACTATGTAGTATGTGATATAGTGAACTTATTGCAGGTGCCACGTGAATTTAAACCGACATTATCAACTCGGAAATGGATTATACCGCCATTCAATTCGAATCCAGCGTGGTCTGCTATTCTGGCTGTTCTACCTGCGTTGCTTGGTACCATATTGATATTCATGGATCAGCAAATTACGGCGGTCATTGTCAATCGAAAAGAAAACAAACTAAAAGTATGACAACGATTTATTAACTTAATTTGCCACTTTACCAACCTACACCGGATCATTAATTATCAATAATTGGTTGTGTGGTAGATGTATGATTTTATGTATGGTACTTATTCGTTTATGTTTTTTGTATTATTACAGAAAGGCTGTGGTTATCATTTAGATTTATTCGTACTCTCTATATTAATTATAATATGCTCCGTGATGGGGATTCCTTGGTTTGTAGCAGCAACAGTGTTGTCGATAAATCACGTGAATTCTTTAAAACTGGAATCTGAATGCGCAGCTCCGGGTGAAAAACCTCAGTTTCTTGGTGTTCGGTGAGTGATTTACTCGTTTATAATGTTTCTGGACCTCCTTGGTAAATAAAATGAAGCAAGCTCGTACAGATGAACAGATAATACTGCTTGCATAATGCAGAGTTCACCACAGATTTGGTCTCCCCATTCAATGATCTAAGTTCGAACTTGCCTACTTTCATATAGTAACAAGTTTTCAAAAATTATATTGAAAACTGTCACTGCATTAAAGAAATATTTCAAACTGAAATACACTGCAACTGCAAATCGAACTTCAAATGTTCTGTGTAGTCTATTTTGAATGATTATACCCATGTTTTACATTAGGTACATACCAGATAGATAAATCGACATAAACTGTGACATATTATTTCATATTTGTAGAGAACAACGAGTAACGCATGTGCTGATATTTGTCATGATTGGAATGTCGGTGCTGATTACTCCATATCTACGTCACATACCGATGCCTGTTTTATACGGCGTTTTTCTCTACATGGGAGTAGCGTCGCTAAAGGGACTTCAATTCTTCGAGAGAATGCTGATAATTTTAATGCCAGTTAAATACCAACCAGATCATATGTTCTTGAGACAGGTAAGTACTTTTTTGTGGTACTTGTTGAACTTCCAGTCAATCTTGGCTCACATTTCTATAACAGCGATGAGAGCATTTCTCACATATCTCGCCTGAAGTCAGATCTTACTAGTCGTTTTGAAGGCTGTGACTGCACAAGTACATACATAACATGTGAAATTGTTTGCAGGTACCTCTGAAACGAGTGCATTTGTTCACGATGATTCAGCTAGCTTGTCTGATTTTGTTATGGGTAATCAAATCTTTCAAGCTAACGTCAATTCTATTTCCCCTTATGGTAGGACTAGATTATATTTTTGCTAGTTTCTTCTTTATCCTCGCGTATATTTTCATCGCTGCATAAATCTTATTCCTGCGGAGTAATATGATTTCGTTTTGTACAGTTGGTGGTAATGATCGCCTTACGGAAAGCGTTAGATTGGGTGTTCACTCAACGCGAGCTGAAAATACTTGATGATATCATGCCAGACACGATAAGACGTAACGAAGAAGAACTAAGATTAGGAGATGCGGTCAGTCAGCTTGTGATATAAAATTCTTATAATACGCGTACACAGTTTGAAGTGATAACTTTTGAAGTAGATTTTGTATGTTTAGTCTCTCTGCCACAGAATGAGAGAAGTTCGCCCATATGAATTTAAGAAAGTGAAAATTTACTTACCTATCCAACTAACAACAGCTTTTTACTGTTTGAATAATTTGTTGCATGTCGCTACAGGAGGAAAAACCGATTGACTTCGCACCTGCTTCAGGAAATCTTCAGATACCGCTTGTGAATGGAAACATAATGAAAATACCTTTATCTTCGATCAACATTTCCGAAGAAGTTAACAAAACAGGAATATGGAAGCAGGTCAACTATGAAAATGGTAAAAATGATAAGAACAAAGGCATCCAAGGAACTGTCGTCAGCATGTGAGGATTTGCCCTTCTTTTTTCATTCTGTTATCTTTGTTGCATTTTAGTGCATGGTTCAAAATGACATGAGCAGTCTGCGTTTCTCTCGCTCTGAACTATTCCTCATTGGTAGATGATAGAAATCATTATTTGGTAGTGTGCATACAATAGATAACTTATGTGTAGAAGTTTTGTGGCGTTTTATAGAACTATCATCGGTGAGATAGAAATTCGTGATTCTTGAACTTTCTAGATTAGGTACCTCCTGTATATATTTATTTAGTGGTGAATGACATTGCAGGTGTAAGTATCGAGTTTTACGAGAAAAAAATGTCCAGTCCGGACCGAAGCGAAGGCATACGAAATCAAAATAAAGAGAGAGTGTAGAGAAAGCGTATGTGTGTTGATCAATCGGTAGGACATACAGATTTCACTGAGAGTGCTAAAACATAAACTGCTGACTGTCACTAAACTGTTACTGATGTCCTGCCTGACTGATCGAAGGAGAAAAAATGGAGGGTAAATAATGAGAATAGACCCGATGCGCAATCAGTTACCCTCTAGTTACCCAGTTACCCGCGGAAAAGTTACCCATTTGTTACCCTCGGGTTACCCTCAGATTACCCTTTTCCCCCTTTAGTTACCCAGGTAACTGGTGGGATTTTGCGCATCGGGGAAGAAGAACGTGGTTTTGAAAAGATCACATAGGTAGCAGATGTGCAGGAATTCAGGAGACAAAAGACGTTTCTAATGGTGTTTGCATCGTGCTATGCAGGAAGTAACCAGGCAGGACGTTAGTACTATATAACATAAACAAAAACTGTATACTGAAAGGTTGGCAATGTTACAAAGTCAATCGCAGTGGAGAGCACAGCGTAAATTGATACATGACCAAAGACAGAATAAAAGAAAAGTTTGTTTGTAACTCTGTTGTCTAAAGTGGCTCCTAGTCAGTTTATAATGAAAACCTAGTCGCACAGTATCCTCAGTAAGGTTTAGTCAATCTAATAGCTATTTAGTGCGATCCGCATCTCAGCAACTGATGCTACGGTGCCTCTATTTTTTTAGAAGCAACAAACAACACAAGAAAAGCTACTACAAACGGGACGTAATTTCCGAAGAAGAAAAACATCAGCTTTCCACCATGACCGAGGAAGATGAAGACGAAGGCTTAACAATTAAGGTGGGGACCATCCCCCCTACACCTCCTAACACCAGTCCCACACGGCATTAGTAAACATAAACACACATTGTTGTAAGTAGGCTAATCACATGCCCAGTATCGCAAGCTCAAGCTTCATCTCTTCCTTCGTAAATTCTGTCCAATATTGTACATTCTTTTTCATTCGTTTATTGTTGTTTTCGAATTAAATTTGAATAAATTTGTACACTCGCCGTGTAGTGGGAAATAGAATACCGCATGATCAAAATCTTCTTTAGTGTCATACATGTATGAAAATATGAACTAAAAGACATTTGGGTCCCTATTTGCGCACTTAGTTGATAGACGATATTTATGCTTCACTTTTTCTGGAAATCTCGAATCCGCTTAGATGCAATATAGGCTAGGCGATTTCGATTCAGATGCTTAGATTACACCGCTTTACTTTCAGTTTTTTCCGTTTGTTGTAGGTATAGTTTTCTTCGTGGCGTAAAGAAATGAAAAACCACCATTGAGGGGGAGAATAACAACTTATTTTGTTTCCAGATAAAATCGGATTATAAAACGGTAACTAAATATATTTTTGCCGGAGGGAAATCGGACGAAACTCCCGTGTGAAGATGGCCGAATAACGCGTGGTCTCAAAGAATGCATTTTCCTTGCAGCAGATCAACAAACTTTTCTTGCTAGCGTACGGAAATTCGCTTTTCAGCTTCGAGTATGCGTTTCCCATTCCTGACGGACTGATAGTACACTGAGTGGATGAAATAGGTTTAAAGACAGAAAAAATCTCGAGGAGCGTGTAAATTAATTCATGGTTCGCGTATTTAGCAAAATATTGTTTTTTAAATCTGCTTAAGAATTAAGTCACTGCTTGCTTACAGTAAGAAGCTATGTAAGTTAAATAAAATTGTAGAAATAATAAATGTTTAAGTTTTTAGTTTTCACATGTTTATCAGTTATATATTTTCATAATAAAATTTTTTAAATGTGCAGAGGCGTTTATTTCCTGGTCATTAGTGAGCTTCAAGATTCTACGGTAGGTAATCAGAAGTAATGTGATCATGTAATCTTACAGAATTGGAGTTCTCCGGCACGGTGCCAAAATTTTTTTATTGACGATGGATAAGTATTGCCCTTTGAAGGATAATAAAAAACACTAATTTGTGAACGTAGCTAGCCGCGTTTTGAAATTTGTAGGAAAATTTCTGTAGACAAATAATATTTTGGACGGTTATGGGGGGGGGGGCGGTAATACCCCAAAACTTCCCTTGAAACTGACTACGTGAGTTACCCTAGTTACCATATTAGAAAGATGAGAAGTGTTCAATTATATTGGGTTAATGACATTTTGTGGCAAGTTTCTTCTAAATTTAAATCTAAAAATACCAACAGCATGTACGAGGTTTAAGGGGTCAGGTTGGCCGAGTGGATAGCGTAATGGTCTCGGAATCCGGAGGTCCCGAGTTCTAGCCCATGTAGCAACTTGCCAGATTTCGACCTAGGCCGGTTTTTCGGTTAGAAGGGAAAAGGACTAAGACAGCCCTAACAGCCTCCCGTCTCTGAAGTAATGCTCGAAAGGGCCGATTCCAGGGCTCGAGTTGAGAGCAAATTAGAAAAGAAAGAGCTTGTACGAGGTTGGTAGAGAGAATATTCTCAGTGAGCTTGAGCATTTTCGAAAATATTTTATTTCCTGACTGAAATAATGGTCGAGTAATAATCGAATTTATCATTCATAACATAATGCATACCTCATCACGCTTGTCAGATTCTTTAATATTTCTTTACTTTCATTATTTTTCTGGAATCTGGGACTGTGTTGACTGAAGAAACAATCATCCACAAAAAAAAATAAATAATGTACAGAGGGAAAAGCACACAACACACGAAATATGGAAAACAACTCTTAAGCCATCTCTTTTTTCCTTCCTTCAGAAAAAATTAGGATGGATTCGAGGGGTTGCTTCTCCACAGTTGTGCTATTGTTCTGTGTGACAAAAATATGTCAGATGAAAAGTTACATACTTGGAACACTTGATTTCGAGTTATTTTGAGTAGGTATCTGCTAATCATTTGTTTTCGAGAAATTTATTTTTATTTTAAAATCGATTAGTTTACCTTTTCCCCTGATTTTTGTAATTTTCAATGTGATCTGTTTTCACTATTTTAAATCATTCTTTGGAAAAACTTTGATATGTGTGTGTGGGGGGGGGGGGTGTGAGTGTGTGAGAGATGAACACATTTTAAATTATTGAACTCATTTTACGTTTGATTTCAAAACCATACTCGTAATTTCAAAATCAGTTGTTTCTTATGATTTCCTATTTACAAAGCCACAATGATTTAAAAAATTGCAATTATATAATTAAAATAATGATATTCATTATTTTAAAATATTTTTCAACAAATGATTTCATAATTTTAGTTTTGACCACCTAGTTTTTTTTTAATTTATTAAAAAAAATTTTTTTTGGCTTATCTCTGTGCATAACACTGAGTTTTCACCAGAGATGAGCAAAAGGGGTGACTCATAAAATCAAATTTGATCTTAAAACTAGGAAACCAAATTTAGAGAGACTGAGGTGGGACCAGCTAGTTATTCACTAGTGGACAGAAAAAAATCTTAACCTACATGGTACAAAAACTGAATCCGGCCCTGGGGCAATGTGTGAAACCCAAAATGTATAAAAGCTCGACAAAAGGGCTAAAGTTTTTCTTAAATTCTGCATAAATGCTAAATGAGACACAGAAAGAAAAAAAAATGGAAAGACCACATCTAAGAAAATCTACAATAAAAAGAAACAAACCAACGTTTAAGTTACTTGTAAATATTTATAGGTTAGTGGAAAAGACTGTATCAACTCTTACAAAACCGAACTCCAAAATCAAGATTTACTAATAAAATTTGAATTTTGAAACAATTGCAATGGTAAAAAATGATGTAATACATAATTTTTCTGAAAATATTCAAATTTTGTGCGTTTGTAATTTTATTTTAAATTACCTATTCAATTTGTGTTGTATATTTTTAAAATTTTTGAAAAATCTCAAAGGTACACTTGGGGAATTAAAAAAATGTTTTGTACGTAGGTATCTAAATTTTTATTTTTTTGTAAGTTCTCACGTTTTATTTTAATTTGCTTGAACAGTTTTTTTTCTCTCTTTTTGTAAATTTGAAAGTTAATTTTGATACTATTACAAATTTACTGATTTCATCGTACTTACGTAATCATTTCTTGTTTCTAATAGCTTTATTGTCGTGTCACTAGAATATTCATGTTACCATGAGTGCAACTTGAGTAAGGACGAGAATATTACTCTCAACCAACTAAACTGAATACAGATAAGTACCTATCAATAGTTATTACTAAAATGAAAAATATATTCAAAATATTGCCAACTTTCTACGACCATTTTAGTTAACAAGCAAGAAAAAACATCACAATTTTTCCAACTTATTACAGAATTTTTGTAGTTTTTCACATTCCACTCGAATATTGATAACTTTTGTCTATATTATATTGATAGTTTGAAAGCACTACAAGGGGACAGATCATCAAAATATTCTTTCAGTAATGAGTTACGAAGGACAGAATGCAAAACAATGTCCGTTGTTCCAGTTGACAGCAAAAAATCCAGAACTATTATTGAAAAGTTCATCCACAAATCAAAGCACAAATTAAAAACCCCAAAAGTAATTCCGCCAAAATGAAAACTGTTATTCAAAATAAAATAAGTATATTTTATATTATCCCAATACAAAATGTACGTATAAAAAACAATCAGGGTGTGTATTATTTAGCTGCAGTTAAAAAAGTTGTACATTATGTAACATAAAACATTGTAATAAATAATTTAGAAACAATGGAGTTGCACTCAATTGATTTGAAAATATTCATGTACCTATGTCAGAATGGAGATCCCTAAACAACGTTCATTTAGAGACATGAAACTAAGAATAAATCGCGAATTCGCGGTTTTTCCATATTTAACCAATTTAGGTGTCCATAGATTTTAGATAGTTAAAAGGTATCTACCGACAAAATCTTTCAATTTACAATAAACTCCGCGATTCATAGACAGGACCAGTGTACAGAATTTGAGGAACCTGTTATACCTACCCTGTTTTCAATATATTTGGATTAAAAAATATCACGAGTAAATTCGTTTGTTTCCTTGCTCACAAAAGTCAATAATTGGCATTTCTTTGAACGTGGAAACATAAATAGAGAGTAGGAAAAAAATTACTTGAACAGTTTTATAGAAAATGGTTAGTAATTCGTAACAAAATCAATTCTCGAAAATACTGATAATAACAAACATGTAAAACAGAAATTATAAGATTTACTTAGACAATTACCTAATTAATATAAATATACTGTTCATTGGGCAGGGGCAATCAGTAGGTAGGCAATAATGACTAGGTAATTTAATTGACTAGTACGCAATAGGGATATTCCTAACATCACCATTTCTCTCTTCATTTCTAGTTAAATAGCACAAAAGTTTCCTAAGCCAGCAATAACAGCAAGACTTGAAGTTGTACAAATGTACAACTAGGTACAAACAACAAAGAAAGTATCATATTACATTCGAACATTAGAGCTTCCAAGTTCCAACAGTTATGCAATGCTTAAGGATCTATAATTTTTAGTTGTAAGCGTCACCTACGTCAAACTAGTTTGAAATAAGTTAAGCGCTAATTATGCGCCAATCCGCTTACATCCACAAAAATGGAGTTACCGAGGATTCAAACACCAACAGACATAGACAATCTTATTATTGAATTCAATCGCAGACCTGAACTACAGTGGCGTAGCCAGGGGGGATTAGGGGGTGACCCCCCCCCCCCGGGAGGAGAATTTTTACATGCTGGCAGTATTACAGTAAATGCGCGAAATGAAATTTAAATTCATATGCATAATTGAAGTTGAAAAGCACAACATACTGATGCGTCAATGTAAAAATATACAGTTCATATTAGGTGTCCTCCCCCCCCCCCGCCCAAAATTTTACTGATCCCCACCCTTGGAAACATCCTGGCTACGTCACTGCTGAACTAGTATGAGTAAGGACTAAAACGAGTCATGAAAGACTGAACGTCTGGACCAGATAAATTGAAAGAAAAACCTAAAAATGTTCTATGGGAGATGAATTGAAGAGCTCAAAGGAGAAAGTGACCAAGTCCATTCTTCTGCAGTGATGGACTATGTTGACCAACATCCGACATGATCGTGGTCAGTCAGTGGCATAGCCAAGGGTGCGTTTAGAAATGAAAGTCAAGGTTTACTCAGGACAGAATGTGGGTCAGTGTGCGACGTCTTGGGAACACTCCAGGATGAAGAATATTACACCTCCATTTCTGAAAGGTCTCGCCCAATCTACAAGGATTGACACAATTTTGACCTGCGTCATTTTGCGAATTTTAACACGGTATTTTGACATTTTGACTATATCATTCAACCAATCAGAGCACTCCGATGCATTTTTGACTACTTTTGACGTTGATTTTGCAGATCGGGCGGATAATTTGTACTTCTAAAATTGAAAACGTTATAATTTAAATGGATTAAATCTGAATTTAGTTGATAACTAACAATAACATATTCCCAATTCTGTTACCAACAAGTTGCAGTTTTGGATAATGAACGCAAATAGACGTGAAACGTCGGGAGACGAATCACGTTATCAAGTTCCACAAACAAGGTTTTGTTCCCTACTCCAGGCTTGTGAATGTTGAGAGTGACCTCGGATAACACACACGTGACTACATTTCCAAACGCAATGTTAAAAGTTACCAAAGTAAAACAATTTAATTTCTGAACGTATCCCAAGGGAAGAAATGCATGGAGGCTGCAGCCTTCTGGAAGAATAACTGTTTTCTTGAAGAAGACATAATATCGAAAATTTTAACAATAGGTAAAAGTTGGAAGGACAATCTTCAGTTAATTTTATAATCTAAGATGGTGAAAAATTAAAAATATTCTCGCTCGCCCCGGTCGTCAGAATAGTAACTCTACCAAAAACTTTCTTCAAACTTCAAACTAAGCCATAGCGTGGTTAGCATGAACTATCGTCACAAGAAAATGGACTTAAAACCATTTCTCACTCTAAACTCTCCAATTTCCGGACAGAAGTCGCTACATGGAACCCATGGAAGACCCTCTAAAAAAACTTGAATAATGATGCTGAAGTAAATCAAAAAAATATATAAGCGCACACGCATGACTTTCAGGTTCAAAGCCTTCTAAATCTAAATAAGTTAAAAACCCTTAAAACAGCGGATTTTGAAATCCACAAATACCAATTAACACACACACATACTTAAGTTCAATACAGATCAACTTAAAATATTAATAATTAAATAAAAAACAGCACCAAGCAATGGATTCACGAAAGATCCTTGACTCTTAACACTAATGAAGTATAAACATCAGTCTTATCAAGAATAATGTACTTAAATGCATTTTTGATTGAATCAGTAAATCATGCAGTATCAGCACGCACTATGAACCCTTCAGTTTTGTATCTTTCAATTAAATGACCTATAATTATCGGCTTAAAACACCGGGTAAAATTCGTCTCACATGGGTCAGTAATAAACTTAATGACCAAAACCTCCAACTCAATCATCAAGTTGTAACCTCAGATTCACCGTCGAAACTGAACACGAATTCATTAATTGTGATTTTCAAGGAAATAAAATTGTTTATTCAGTTGGACTTGACTAGATATTTGAATATTCAACAGATGAATTATGCAGCGTCTATGTCCCTTGGCATGTCAGTTCTGAAACCATAGTTAAAGGATGAAGCATTTCCGGACGTCTTCTAAATTTCCAGAATACATACATGTTTTTGGCTTGTATTCGAACCTGAGGTAAGACATTTTTTAAAAGGCGCACAGCACACATCTTACACCAACCTGTATTCATGCCAAAATAGCCAAAGCATCGATAAAGGGTGGGTAATTTAGAATTAATTTGAATTCTCGCCTATCTAAACACATACTGCACCACAATCGCCCGCATCGCCACCACCACAGTCGCCACCACCAAAATCACCAGCACCGCAGTCACCAATATTACCCAATGCAGAGCTAACACCGCAGTGACCGTGACTGAAAGATGGAAGAAATTCGGCACCAGAACCATCTGCATGTGGTGCAGCTGAGAAAAATCCCGTAGCTATTGCGATTGGGTAGGTACTGACAGTAGAACAGCAATATAAAATAAAATAAATGAAACCTATCGCCACAAATATAAAACAGAGTATGAGAGGAAATAATGCAGCTGGTATCATGACGCGAGAATTTAATTAGTTACAGCTTCTACATCTCGTAACATTTCACTTAAAATCTCTTTACAAACCACGTTTCAAGTATGGTTTTTTGCAGTATTCCGTTGACAATTTACTTATTCAAATCTGAAACATGAAAAAAAGTAACGCTTTAGTTTCTGTCGGTATAATCTAGAACGATTGGGGATTATTGTACACATTCATTACTGGTAATATAAAATAAAAAGAACGTAATTCACTTACTAAACCAAATTATTCATTCAGTTGACTTACACTGCAAACAAACTGATGCTAACTTCGATTTACCGAATTTGAATACACTTCGATTCCCTATTCAGACTTATCGACGTCAGCGCATATTAATATTGAATAATGTGATGGAAATGCACATGTTCGACACCGATTCACACTCGTTCAGTTTCGGAATACAGTATAATGAAACTGACGATGAAATCAACCATAAGTTTCCACGTTTAACGGAAATTGAAGATGAGTTCAGCTCAGGTACATTATTACTTACCAATCGATCCACAGGTAAGACACAGGTACACATGCTGCATCAACTCTGATTACATTATTGTTTGAATTGACTAATATATTGCTCGATATTTCGCATGTTTCCTAATTCGCATCTAAATAGAGAACAAAATTCTAATTAGCAGATAGTTGAAATCTTAATCGAATCGTTACCGACGGATTTCACAGTAAATGCCGGGCACACTTTTCATGTTGATCAGGGGTATTCATTGGTAACACAACTCACAACTAGAAAGAGAAACCTTAAAGCAGACCAAAATTCATCCAAGCTTTCATTTGTACAAAATTTTGGAATTCGAAGCTCAAAATTCAAGTTCGTAAAAGCTTCAATCCTTCAACGATGAACCAAACAGGTTCTGTTATCAGCTTGAATTGTCGCACCAGCGTATTTTTTGATCGAATACCCGGTGTCGCGTGAAAAAAAGAAAACGGAGAGCGAACACAAGTGAAATGGAAAAAGGACCGTAGCTGCGAGTTCCATCACTGTGTTTGAGACCTTTTTATAAAAACATTTTGTAAACTTAATGTGGTGTTTTTTACGAACTTTTGTGAAGCGCTAGTGTACATTTCAGGAGGAGAGCAGAGTGATGAAGCTGGGCACTGTAACCGTAACCAAAATAAAGAAGTCTATTTTCAAGTCTATTTCAAAAGTTCAACAATTTCATTGGTTCACTTATTTGAGGTCAGGTCTGGTCAGGTGTGGTTGTTAATGGTGGTCCGATTAATATTACAAGATTTATTTCTTAAAACAAAAGTTACCAATAAAAATATCAGGAACAATAATTAATCTACATGTGGACAGGTTCTTAAGAAGTAAGGACTAATGAGGATGTTAGAATTTTACTTCATGTTTTGGAACATCTGTGAGATTCATGTTAAATATACCTACAGTTCAGTTTCCCATGTTTCTGTTCAGTACTTTGATTACCCTGTAATCCAGCTACAAGCGACTTTGAATTACTCAATATTCATGAAATAGAAGTGAACTACCTATCTCCGAGGTATGGAATTATCAACATCCAAAGCTGTTTCATCTGGTAAGTAAAAGTCACAACATGGTACCTTGCGCTAAAATTAAGTCTCGATGTTGCAAATCAAATATGAAATTAATGATTTCATTTGTTTTACATTAATGGTTTCGAAGATTGTGGATATAAATCTAATGCAGCATACCTACATTAAAAAGCCGTATTACAACCTCATAAAATATAATATGAACAGATGAGCTATTTAGAAAACATCGTTTTCCATCCAGTATATTCTGATGTTCAACAAACGAAAAGAGAAGTAGGTAAGTACCTAAGTATATTCATTTACCCGTATTACTGAGGTGTGGGTAATGTACCTAATGATCCTACTCCACTGTATTACAATTCAGGTTGGTGTTCTATGAATTAGGTATAAACCTAGTTTCTCAGCGGCGGCTGCGGGACCATTATAGAAATACTTTTTATTCCAACCAGTGTGTGATTCAAATTAACGCATTTCATCGGTTCTCGGATTGTGCGGTCATTTGTGGGCTAAACTCAAACGAGAATGATTCAAGAACACAAGACTTTGCCTGTTGAAATTATATTTGTTATACTGCTCACCCCGCAGCTGGCTAACATTCATGTGAAACTTACATATGCTCCTCTAAGTCCCACCATTCTTTCAATTCAAAGTTTCTCTAATTTTCGCTTTGAATATGAATCACTTACTCAAAGTTACTTGTGATCCAGGTGATGGCCATTCCGAGGAACGATTTCCGCATAATTTTAACGCTCTTACATTTGTGTTTCTGAAAAGTTTTCATGTGCGAATCGGAAGATGAGATGCTTTAGGTGCGTAAATCAAATTCGATTTGGTCTTAATTTGTAAAGTTCATTTGACTCTTTCGAATGGGGAAAAATCGAACCTAAAGCCCTCTAATCGGGGACAGATCGAATATCCTAAATCGGATTTTCAAAATCTATGACCCAAGCCCAACCGTAGTCCAATACGCTTTTCAGTCTTTCGAATCGGGTCAGTTTTGTCTATTTTGAACGCGAATGGATCTGGCAGCCCAAACCGGGATCGAACCAGCAATTTCCAGCAAAATCTGGCCAGTACAAGAACTAAGTGGCTAGATCATATTATTCACACCGATATCTTATTCTGGACTGTGGACCTGTAACATGTGTGTAACATATGGCATTTAAAATTCTTCTACTGCATCAAGTCAATAATACCTTATCAAACTATTGAATATTAATTTAAAGCTAATGAGAGATACCGGATGTTCGCCAGTTTCTTTTTTCAAACCATTTGTCTTTCTTATTTTTACATTACTTCATGTGCTTATCTATATTATCGCTACTATCTCGACATTACCCATATTAATTACATACCACAAAGGATATGACGAGAATGTGGGTTCACATTCTAAGCTCTTTCTTATTAATTTATCGTACCATTTGTAGCAATGTAATCCATAGAACATTAATGATTAATAGAGGCAGGTCAAGAAAGAAATCCCAGGAGGAGCAACGTAGGGTGAATGTATGGGAACGAATGACCCCCTCTCCATCATAGTGTTTTGATTATGTATGACTCAAGATAGCAGCTAAGTAAATGGACACTCAGAGTTTCGATCGACTTACTAATTTTTAAAATGTAAAAATGAATACTTACCAAGCTGTTATGGCCAGGCAACAATTTTGGAATTGGAAGTATGTTGAAGTGTTTTCATTCGAAATTTTTCTCCAAGGGGTGGGCGCCACTATAGCTCTTTCCATAGCCCCCCCCCCCCGGAGAACTTCCTTTTTAGGCTACTTCGCATATACTGATTTCCTTTTAGGTGGTTGACTATTGAGAAAACAACGAATATTTTGAAAATAACAGTAAGATGAATGTTCCAATTTTTCAAATGATTATCGGGGATGAAAGATGATACGAACACGTTGTTAACAGAGATGACGTCAAGGACACAGGAAGTGAGAAAAAAAGACAACTTACTAAGCTAAGTATTTTATGAAAAACTGATAATAAGAATATATTTATCGCAGTACATATGAAAAATAAACAGTGAGTTTGATAAAATAGGAAGTCCCTATCGTTGATGATGAGTGTTTCATATCAAGTATATCTTGTTCAAAAACCCGAGTGGTATTTCAAAAATGTTATTGTTACTAAGGGGAAAATTTCTATTACAACAGATAGTTCAATTTTATAAATCGAAAGTCGGATTAAAATTTTCCATTTAAAGAAGTCAAATATAAGAGCCAAATCTAGGTCAGGCCAAAAATCGCATTAATTTTTCGAAATCGGTGACCAAAATAATTGCTATTTCAATACCGTCTTCAAGTTTTTCCTGGTAGATCAATTTGTCCCATTCAAAGAGGTCAAATTCGTGAGTTTCCAAGTTCTTTACGTAAGTGGTACATCCGTTTCAGGAGTTCTGTCTCCTTCACCCTAACCCCCGAAGCTTCACAAGGGGCTAGTTATTAATTTTACATAAATTTCCAAGTCCTTACGTAATAACCTAAAAACTTTAAATTTGAAGAAATTCCTGTGACTGTAAATCAGCCTCCTGTAGAACCTCAAGAGTTGAGGGGAGAGGAAAATGAGCTCCTCAACACTAATTTAGTGACCCAAAAATCTCACTATCGATGTAAAGAATTTGAAAATTGGGAAAATTGGAGTATTGGAATATTAGTCCCCTGTGGAGTATCAAGGATTGAGATTATAGAAGAAACACTGAAATGGATTCTGCGACCCAAAAAAAACACTACTGATGTGAAGAACTCGGGAATTGATGGAAATTGTAGTGACGGGAATTTCGCCCCCGTGGAGCCTGGAGAAAAGAGGGGAGGGGAAAATAACTCCTGAAATGAATTCTACGACCCATAAAACTTTCCTTTAAAAAAAGGAATAATTTTTAGGCTCATATGTGGATTCCCCCAGCGACTAAAGCTCAAATTTCCAGGATCAACATTAATTCGTATATGAACTTCTTCCCTTTGCGACACGAGTAACCTTTTCTGATTTTGCTTAAACCATAGGAACCGATCCAAGGTGGGGGAGGGACATTAAACTTTCAAAAATCGAAAGTAAAGACCACCCCACCTGTCCACGTTTCTCTAGATCAGCTGGGCCCTTAGATTATTCCTGTCTGGTCCGTAGAAATGTAAGCATTCAATTTACATATTTACGTGGGACGAAATGTTCCCAGTGAGGGAATGATATGGAGGTAAGGAAAATGTAAACCCTTCCTATCTACACACCATCTCCTAAAAAAATTGCACAAGGGGTATAGTGGCGGTGATTTTCTCTGCTCATTAACACCTTAACTAGTGGTGATATGATTTTCTTTTTTCTCCTTTACTTCTTTCCACAATTGAAATGTCATCTGCAAACCTTATCATTCTGATCACCCCACTCTCTTGAATTATCACACCTGATTTCCTTTTATTTATTTCTTCAATTATTTTTTCTATAAATGGGGTAAATAGAACTGGTGACAAACAGCAACCGCGTCAAACTCCTTTTTGAATTTTAGCTTCTCCCACTTCATCCTTTTTGTATTCTTCCATTGACTCTCATATTTCACTTTTCATCCATCGTTTTCCCCGTTCTGTTATTTGAGTACCTATTTTCTTCCTTGCTGCCAGATTTATTGCTTTTGTTTATTGCAATCCACTCCCCCCTTCAATATCATTTCCTTCCTGTAATTTACAAAGTTCTTTCGTTATTTCTTTTTGATATTCTTCGTTTTTCTTTACCTCTTTTCAGTAACTCCAAATTCCATTGTGTTCTTACTTTCCTCTTATTCATACTTATTTTTAAATTTAAACTTACATTTTTCACTACTAACTTGTGATCACCATCTACATTCGCTTCCGGGGAGGTCTTAGAATCCAATATTTGATTTTTATATCTTCTTCTTATCATAATAATATAATCTGTTTGATATCTTCTTTCATTTTCTTGGCTTTTCCATGTGTATTTTCTTCTCTCATGATTTTTAAAGAGTGTGTTTCCAATAATTAATCTCTTCACAAAATTCTATGAACCTCGATCCTCTTTCTTTTCGCTCTCCCAAAACATGCTCCCCGCATACCCATTCTTCTTTTCTTCCTCTTACCTTGATGTGTGATGTTCTAATTAGTGAGTGAATCAGGGGTGGGGGAAAACCTTATGAAATATTAATGGGCAAAGGGTCAAAATTCAGATTTTCACCACTAAGAAGAAACACCAACCAAATCTTCTAATAACAATTCATAATAAATAGTAGGAGTGGCCAAAATTCCCAGAATTCTGGAAAGTAGGTAAAATTAAACTATTGAACAAACCTGAGAAAGAACTATTCTTACCGAATTCATAATACAGGCCAATAAGTAAACGACAGAAACCTATTTTCACGGAACATGTGCAATATTCGTCACGCCTGTTCAAAGAGTTGTCTGACTACCACATTAGCAGGAGAAACACCAGGCTACGCGCAGTACACTCACATCACTTTTTCAGTTTTTGAAAAAATTTTCTGGTAGGTAATCTTACTTTTGATTCTTACCTCCTCAGTATGGAAAAAATACTTCTGGTTCTAAATACAAGGATAGGAAAATATTATTATGTTCAGCACTATTTTACATCAATAATTGAAAATGGAAGCACAATATATTAATGTTATTGTACATTGAGAAAGATTTGACAGAGCAAATCGAATTTAAGAAATCATGAAAGTTCGGGCAGCATCAAGAAATCGAAGTATTAAACTAATTTCAAAATAAAAACTGACTCGTACACTCTCTCTCCGGCTTCGTTTAGCATGCAGGGAATGAGTTTTTTGTGTGGATATAACTCCTTCTTAACTTTTTTGATTGAGCCGCTCTCCGCTAAAATTTCCTCAATTTTTTGGCGTCACAGTCACGTACGTCCTTCCTAATTTCCGCTCTTACTTTTTTCTTCAGCAGTAGTAGCTCAATCCTTTCTCTTAACGTTCTTAATTCCTATTTTTTCCAACATCATTCTCTTCTCCAACAATTTCTTCGTTTCCGCCTTTAATTTATCATTTGTATATAAGAACTTCGAGCTATCATTGCCAAATTTTCCACTGATTTCTTTTATTGCCTTTTCAAGTTTATCATATAATTCCTGCATGCTGCACTCGTCCCAAGTACGTTGTATTTCACTCATACTCTCTAGTATCGTGGCTCTGGCCTCATTCCACACTGGAATCTCTTTTCTTCCTTGATTTCTTCTTTTCCTATTCTTGAATCTCACTCTCCTTGGGAAGCTGAAGGTGTCTCTGCATATTCGGTGGTCTGAGCTGAAGCGGAAACCCGGCAGAGCTACGTTCTCGACTACGGTTAAATCGTTCACCAAAAGGTGATCAATTTCATTTTTATATTTGCTACCTGGCAATTGTATGGGCTATGGGGACAAATTAATTGACTTTTGTGTGAGAAACAACTTGAACATTGCGAATACCTTTTTCCCAAAAAACAATAAACTAAAATGGACCTGGCAAACAGAGAATAACAACTGCAGAAATGCGTTTCCTCAGGAGAACGGCGGGATACAAACGAATGGATAGAAAAAGAAACGAGGACATCCAAAAGGAATTAAACGTCACCCCGGTTGTTAAGAAAATAAAGAAATACAGCAAGAAATGGCCCGACCATATCGCACGAATGGACGCTGAACGATCGCCTAAAATGATAGGAAATTAACACCCCACTTGGAAAAAGAAATCAAGAAAGACCGCGAAGAAGATAGTCGGTTAGATATTGCAAATTTAGAAACATTTTTGCATAACAAATAGAATTTTGTTGAAATATGTTGGGAATGCCTTCAAGAATGTAATATTAAAAATTCCGGCCCCCACTCTCATGGCTAAATTCTTTATGGTGGATTATAGCCCCCCTAAATTGATTTTTTGAAGATATCTCAATAGGTATGCCGTTTTGAAAAAAAGTTTCAAATAGAAGTTGTTCCTCGTGAAATTTGCTATCGAATGCACTATACACATGCTATCCTAGGCCTACAAGTAAGCGAGAAATGTCCCTCCCAGAAAGAAGAAATTCTTGAAATTCACAATTTCTTCTACTTATAGGTATATACTTTTTGTCAGTATTCATGCAGTTATGAAACTTGAGGAAGAAATGTTTCTCAACCCAGGGACGAAAGTATAGGGGGTGTTGGGTGTTGACCCCCCCCCCCAAATAATTTGGCAGTCGACAAATTTTGAATCTCTTCATTTGAATTTTGTATGTTTTATAAATGTTTCTTTGTTTATTTATATTTTTACAAAAATTTTTAATATTTTAACAATTTTGTCAGTGGATTTTTAGTTTTAAGAAAATATTTGCCAGCAAATTTTTCTTCTCCACCTACCCTAACCAAAATTCGAATTTCGTTTCTGAAAATGGAATACCATGGACTCCTGTCATCACAGAATAGTCAGTCACGAACCGAAGGTTTCAAGCTGAGTATCAAACGTTATCTGAAAAGTTGAAAGAAAGCTGAAATATGGAAGACATTTCGCAAATCTGGAAGTCGGTAGAAAACGTTGAATTTCGAATGCCAATGACTATTCTGTATTTACTAGATTTTCTGTTTGATCTAGACCGTCATAAACCACGGGGCTAGTGATACGGGTATTCGACAGGAAGATAGCGCAGTCGACCCAGGCCGATTCCCGGCAAGAAGAGAAGAGGACCAAGGCAGCCCTAAAAAGGCTCCCGATGTCCCTGAGGTAATGCTCGAAATGGCGGTTCCAGTCGACCCAGGCCGATTCCCGGCAAGAAGAGAAGAGGGCCCCTGAGGTGATGCTCGAAAGGGCGGTTCCAGGGCTCGGGTGAGAGCAAATAATGAAAAGAGAGCCTGAAATTTGAGAAAGTTGAGCATTTTATTAAAATCTAAAAGTTGAAAGTAAAAGACTTATTTTCCAATGTCACAAGCTGAATCCGATAGCAAATGTTCTATTGTTTGATTTGCGGGCTTTGGTCCTGGTGAATATATTGGAAGGAAATTTAGTCTAAAACAAAAGTCAAAACTCGCATGTGTTTTTCCCATAAGAACGAAAGAGAGCTAGTTTTTTTTTGTTTCTTTTTTTGATTTTATTAGAACCAGTTGAGGAGACGAACCAGAGGAAATTCAGAAAAAATATCACCAAGAGTAAATAACGACCACCTGAATGAGTAAAGGAAGTTGTGTGTTCCTCTCAAGTATCCCTAACATCTTTCCAGCTTACCCCCTCCCAGACTAGGGTATGTTCGTGTGCGCAAATGTGAGTGCTTGGGGGATAAGGTTCCAATCTGCATTTGTAGGGAAGAATTTATAGGGGGAGGGGGGTACACCCCTCAGTAATTTGGCAGTCGGCAAATTTTCAAACTGTTTATTTGACTTTCTCATTTTCTAAGAACGTTTGTTCGTTTTCTTTTCTTTTTTCAATTAAAAAATATTTTGATTAAAAAATCAGCAAATTTTCAAGTTTAAAAAAATTTTGCTGGCGAATTTTTAGTTATCAAAAAATATTTGTCGGCAAATTTTTCTTTTCCACCCCCTCCCCCCTCCCCAAACTGAAAGTCAAGTTTCGTCTCTGTTCAAATCCGCTGTCGTTAAATTTTACTTCAGACAATCTTTCTTAGGCCTAGTATGAAATTCTGAAATATTCTTCGAGTGGAACACGTATATTTCATTTGTATTTTCAACTTATAAGTACATATATATAGCTAATAAGACATAATATGTATACCGAAAATAGTTTTTTTTTAAATATTTTATTTCATTTTTTTACAGTACATATGTGATTTGTATTGACCCGAGGACTACTTTTACCAAACTTGATTTTTCCGTAGTCATCGGGTCATCACAGCAACATTATAATTAACAAAACTGTTCAACTTAAACTAAAACTTAATGTAAACTATACTCTAAAATTATAAGATGATCATCGAAGGATGGGTCAGATTAACGTTGAGTTTTTCTTTATTTTTTATTTTTCATAATTTTGCCTACATAATTTATTGTATTTATTGTTTTTTTTTTTTTTTTTTTATGAACCATTGGTCATAACTGTTTTTTATTCCAAACTTTTTCCTTATTTCTTTGAATGCTGGACAACTCAAAAATGTGTGATTTGGCGAGTCGGTTTTTTTTTGCAGTTTAGACATTTATCAATTTCATTAATTTTGAATCTTTTCAGGTATTCACCAAAATTTCCGTGACCTGTTAGAAATTGTGTGAGATAAAAGTTTGGTTTCAGATCTTTGTTTTTATTTCTATACTCTATATTTGGGATTAATTTGAATGTTCTCCTACCAGTTTGGTCTGTTTCATATTGTTTTTGACAAACGTCAATATATCTTTTATTAATATCCCTGATTTTTTTTTCCTTTTCACGTATGCCAGACCATTTAATTTTTTTAACGTTGTTAGTTTTTTCAATTTGTAGTTCAATAGGCAGAATTCCTGGTATGACATTAGTTGCCGAATAAGATACTGTTCTATAGGCTGATATGACGTTTAATAATATTTTCCTCTGTTCCTTTTTGATTTTATTTTTGTTGCTTTTGCCCAGTTTAGGGTAGTATATTGTGCTGCCATATTCCACAATAGATCTAAATAGTGCTGTATATAAGATTTTTCTGTCCGTGAAATAGTTATTGAACTACTGTTCATCTTCATCTTCTTCTTTTTCTGTTTCCTCTTCTGAAGATGAGTCTGTTGCCTCATCCGCGGACTTTGGCTCGTCAACATTATCTTCTTCTTCCTCTTCATGACGCGTCGCATTAAGACAAGAAATGCCTTTGCAATTCGTACATAGGCTTGGGCAAACCAATGTACAAACGTGCAGCTGCTTTCTTTCACTTCTCAACAGCAAAGTAATCGCGGCATTACATTTCTCATTGCAAACATGCGTGCTATGTGCATGTAGGTATAGCATATTGTGTAGAAGTACATACTTATAGCGGTAATAGTGGATTTCAAGAATTTCTTCTTTCTACGAGGGACACTTCTCGCTTACTTTTAGGCCTAGGATAGCATGTGTATAGTGCATTCGATAGAAAATGTCACGAGGAACAATTTCTATTTGAAATTTTTTTTTTCAAAACGGCATACCCGTCGAGATATCTTGAAAAAACCAATTTAGGGGGGCTAAAATACACCATAAAAAATTTAGCCATGAGAGTGGGGGCCGCAATTTTTAATACATCATTCTTGAAAGCATTCCCAACATATTTCAACAACGCTCCACTTGTTATGCAAAAATATCTCTAAATCATCATTTGCTGTCGATTTCCAACCGGCTAAGAGTCGACGATACGACTTCTGGCTCGTCAAATGCATCAACACCGCAGACAGGCCAATAGGCCTGTTCGCGTATCGGCAATGAATGAATGTATGAATGATGTCCTCCATTTTTTTGAAAAATTTTTCGCTTTTTTGCCGCCCCTACAAATTTACCATGTGCGTCTCGGGTAATCCGCCACTTGCAATGGCGGATTTACTATTGGGCTATCCTGGGCTGCAGCCCAGGGCGGCAAAATGTTTGGGGCGGCCACTATGGACAGAAAACAAGAAAACGAAAGGGAAAATGGGAAAAAGAAAGAAAAGATGAGAAGAAAGAGTCTGAAAAAAGGGGCGGCAAAAAAAGAAAGCCCAGGGCGGAGGTTAGCATAAATTCGTCACTGGCCACTGGCGAAGGCAAAATCCAAAAAGGTGGTATTTTGTTTTGGCGGGGTGACGATTTATTGCGGACTACGTGCACAACGACGTCCACCCTCTGGCTTGGGACCATTCTGCCAAAGATCACTTCACTACTTTTAACCTAATTTTCTCCGACTATGAGTATAGTACGTACAAGGTTGAATGAAATAATTTTTTCACGTTGCAAAAGGGAACAGTACGACGTATTTTAATTTTTTTACCTGTCTCCTGTCTCTCGTGACGATTTGAATATACTTGCTTTCAGTTTTCTACGTTGCGAGTGAAATGTCAATGCCGCTTGGTGACCACGTACCGCCAACCGCCTCCTCGGTACGCGCCGAACGTGAGTCACACAGCTGTTCGTATGCGCTCGGAGACTCTTCGGCAACAGTCGAAGCCTGTACACCGTTCGTAACTGAAAACCGGACGGCGGACGCCGGACGCGATTATTCCGTCATTCGTCGGTAGGTTCGGCTCGGAGCAGGTCTTGTGTTTGCTGCACTTCAGTAGCGCGTGCACCGCGTGTGCTTTCGTCGAGTTAAATTCGGTTCGAAGTTTCGCCTTTCGCTTTCGGTGTATCGGTCTTATTATTTCCTAACTACCGGTGTTTTCTGTGCATGTAGTGAAGTTTTGTTCGCATTTGGTGTCGTGTGTGCGATATGTTAGTGATGGAAAATGGATATCATCGCCGGGGACCTTCATCCATCGCTTCGACTTCGATTCTAGATTCGCCGACGTTGGCCCGAGTCGAACGAGCGCGACTCAGACACGAACAGGAAGAACAAAACGGAAATAATTCGCCATTGCAGTATACGCTGTCTTCGTATTGTCCGGTAAGTACATCAAAATTTTAATATCGTTTCGTTGCATCGTGTTACCCATGGACGGGAGTAACTAAACTCAAATCAGGTTTGAAATATTGACGATGTGCAACAGGTGTCATCATCAGAGTGAATCATTGACGAGGAAACTATTAGATTTAGACCAGGATTGTGTCAGCATTGGTTTCTAGTATTCGTGGTCAGTGTTTTTACTTGCAATTAGGATTTAAGAAACTCTGCCTACATGAACCTTTTGGACAAAAGATTATCGTTTTGTAGTACGGGTCGTACAAACGCTAGGGAATGCCTTCCCGCTTATTCAAACGTTCCACTTTCTTGAGAATTATAGAGGGTAAGTTAGTTCATGGTCTCTCTCTCTAGTTCCACCTCGTTTGCCTGTAAACGAGTCTTAAATCTGTTTGCTTCATGTATCAATTAGCTGAGACATTGTCAGTCTTTTAGCAAATGCCGAATTTAGACTTGAGCAGTTTTAATAGATGGCTTGGTGAATCAGTGGGCAGAGTCAGTCCTTTCGGCAGACTGATATGATTGCACTCTGCAACAATTTGGGAATTCAGGTTCTGTTAGAGAGCAGAGCTAGCACCTTGCCAAATTAACACCATCTTGAAAGTTATGTATTTGTCAATCTGATGAAAGGTGGAGATTTTACTGATCGGATAGCTGCTGAAGAAATAATAAGTATCTGAATCAACGGAATCAACGTAGTTTGTATTTATTGGGGTTTAAACTTGCACTAGTGCGCTGCAAAATCTCCTATGCGGGTGAGAATGAGTGAGTGATCATAGTGTACTTTCAAATAGAAAAGCTGCTATCTTCAGGAGGGTAAAAAAGCGAGTAAAAATTATTCTACTAGTAGAACTGACTATAATTCAATTTTTTGGTGATGATGCAGTTAAATTTAGGACAAATTTTCTTTGAACGTGAATAATCGACTTAATGATAGTTGAAGTTTGCTACACGCTTATGGTAAATTATACATGATCACATACACATATATACAGGACTACCAACACTACTTGAAACTCGAAGTTTAAATCCCAATAGTAACTGAAACCCTTGGTAAAACTACCGTCAGTATTGATTTTGTGACTATATCTGTGTGGAAACTCAAGGTGAATTTGAAACTCAATGTGAACACAGTGCAGGTCGTTCTCCCGAGAAAAGTTGAATGATATGTAGTCACGAAATGAATTTGAGTAACAGATATCTTTCCAGGATGAACTGCGCTGTGTGTTGTTTTCATGAGATAAATGCGTAATAGCTGATACAATTAATTGCAGACTGCTTGTAGCCTGATATTGATTATATGTAAGATTGAGCTGATAAAGTAAGTTATCAAATCGATGCACTCGACAAACTTGGTGAGTGGTATTATCATCAATGGTAACAGATTTACTATTGTGATAATGTGTGCTTAAGCACAGAGCAGCAAAATTTTGACGGCGGCAAAATTCAGGGGAAATGGGAAACGAATAAGATGGGGATAAAATTTGTTTCACTAATTGTTGTTCAATTTTGGAGGCGTCAAAAAAAAATTAGCTCACTGCGGCAAATCAGGTAAATCTGGCCCTTTCATCATTTATGCACTGGACACTGGGTTGATTCATTCTGTTACATTAGCTGCAAGTTCTCGCAGTCCTTTAGTTTACAAATAGTTCTAGGGTACGTTTGTGGGTTTTTATTCGAATTTTGAAGAACTGTAGATTCCATATAGAACCGAAATCATGATGTTCTATCTGCGTACTTATCATTCTTACTTCCTCGCGTACATATCTGTTGTCTAAGGTATCACCAGGCCTGCATACAACAGGCCTTATCTCTTGGCAGAGGACTGGGTTAAAACTCTTTCATTTAAATAAGTGTAGTTGAAATCGAATATAGGTATTTTGAATTCTGCTATTTTTCTAATACTTCTTTGACTCTTCTGCACATGTCCTTTTCATTAGCTAAGCTGGAGCTATTCTGTACTACTGCCGCACAGATTTCTCACTGTGTAATAAGCTTGTCTGATTCACAGAACGAACCGAAAATCATTTAGTTAATTTTCCTAAGTAAGTTGGCTCGTTGATGGTGCTTCGTATACTATACACCATACACCTTCGAGACAACCCAAATATGAATCATGTGGAAAGCATAATATGCTATACAACATATGTAGAGAATTTTCAGTCGTACTTAACCGATTATTTTCGCTACTGTGTGGTTTTCTTTGGTTCGCTCTTGTCGTATTGATCGTTTTAGGTAAGATTGGTTGTTTGGCCGGTCCATTAGTTTAGTGCTACTTTTCATTTTTTAACTGCCTTTCAGCAGCGATGGACAAAATCCGGGAACTCTCGGATTTCAATCCAAAATCCAAAATCCTGATACAAAAAAGGATTTGAATTCAAAGTCTCAAATCCTTTTTAGAAAAGAACGTCAAATCCAAAATCCAATAATCTGAATTTTGACTTCTAAATTTCAGTAGCTCAGCAGTAAGCACCCACGTCAATCTTCAGTCTGCCATTGGCTGAGGACGTTCGCATACAATTTCTGTTGTCTGTAGCTCGGCGCCAAAATGCTAATTGTAAACAGTGAAAGAGAAAAATTTTTAGGACTTGGCGTTTAGCGTTCTAATTTCTTAGGGAGCGTCCATTATAATTACGTGAGGTATTCAGGGGGGGGGGGTCGAGCTGAATCTCACCCAATCTCGCGTGGGGGAGAGGAAGGTCTCGACAAATATCACGTAATTTTTTCCTTGTAAAAAACAGTGTAAAATTGCAAGGAAATCGGGTAAAATTAAAATAAAACATGTTTTTTGACTAATGAGATCGTGCATGAGTCTCGATAGACTGAATTATAATAAATATTCTTTTATTAATTTTAATAGTTCCCATCTAAAAATTTTATTGTTACATTTATCTTTGTGATCTTAGACTACGATCTAAACAATCTTGTACTAGTCTTCACTAGTCTTAAATAAAAATACATAATAATGCAAATTGTATTGTTTAAATAACTCCTACGCATTTAGACTGAAATATTACAAATTTTGAAAACGCTCACGTGTGTTATGGGGTAGGGAGGGGTCGAGCCAAATCTCACGACAATTCACCAGGAGTGGAGGAAGGGTCAGAAAATCGTCGAAAACGCCTCACGTAATTAATGGATGCCCCTTACTTACTAACAGGTAGGGACTGAAAGCTAGCCGAAATCTGAACAATTTTGGCATGAAAGCCAATGCTGAAGGTCGGAAGCCGATTTGGGTTCGAAAGCCGAATCTTTTTTTGGCTTTTTTCGACTTTTTCCCGAAAAACAAAAAGTATAGACTACTGATAATGAGAATTGCCAAGAATCAATTCATCAGAGTCCTGGACACTCTAAAGGCACCGAATTGCTAGGCAAACCCGGGGGGGGGGGAGGAGTAATAATATTGTAAAAACTGCCCGGAAATCCGAAAGTTAAAAAGTGGAAAGCCGATAGCTGTACGATTTTAGCGTGAAAGCTAAAGCCGAAAGTCAGAAGCGGATTGAGTTCAAAGCCGGTAGCGGAAACTATATTTTTCAAGGTCAAAAGCTAAAGCCGAAAGCGAAAGCTTTATCGTTCGGCTTTCAGTCTTTGCTTACAGGTGACCAAATGAGCTTCCTTCGCGTTCGCAGAATACGACAACAAAAAGGATGTAAAACCATCAATTTTGTAAGGTTAGATTTTCAAGATATCAATAAGTTAATGGTAAATTGTTGAAACTTGTGAAATGAGGATTTTTTGGGTGTTTGCCGTAGCGCAGCGCTGCAAGCACCATATTTTTGGATTTGGATTTTAATTCTTTTTGGAATCATCAAACTGCAAATCATTTGCTAATAATTAGGAGTTGAATCCGAAATCCTTTTTGAAAAAGGTCTTGAAATCCAAAATCAGGATTTTTGGAAATTTGGATTTAAAATACCTGAGGATTTAAATCCTGCCCCACCCTCCCTTTCAGGCTGTTGGTCCTTTCCATGCTGTTCACCATCGTTGGTCAGCCTTGTCGTTTTCGGGGCTATTTTTAAATTTGATTAAATTTGCTCGCATTTGGTAAGATGCTCTCATTTTCAATAGTTTGTGGTTGGACGTTGTCACGTGAAGTTGTTTTTAGTCTATTTCAATCAGGTTTTGCCATACCTGGTTATTTAGGCTGTTAATGGTAGTTTTTGTCAGATTTGGTCGCGATTAATCGTTCTATTAATTTTTTACAAATTTTGTTTTGGTCAGTCTTTGCAACTTATCGTTGTTTTGGCCGTTTTTCATCAGATTTTATCGTATTTAGTTATTTTAGACTGCATATGGTCGTTTTTAGTTGGATTTAGTCGTGGGGAGTTGTATTTATTACTGGTTTCTTCTCTCGGTATTGGTCACCTGATGTTGTTTTGAACATTTTAAATCAGATGTGGTCGTTACTTAGCTGATCAGATTTTCTTGTTTTCAGTGTTGAGCAATTCACCGCTATTAATAAAATTAGGGCTGTTAGCCAAAAATGAGTTGTTAGAAGGAGCCAATTGTTAGACTCAAACTGAGATGGATACTTTTCTCCCCGAATTCCTTGACAATTAGGAAACACTTTTAGTTGATAAGCGTTTTTCCACTCATTACTGGGCCGGCTCAGTCAGATTTTTCACCCTTCCATCTGCACCTATTCGCACCTGAGTGGAGTATAAGATTTTAAAGGGTTTTTAGTACAGGGAGTAAGGTAGGAACAGATTGACGTATTGTAAAGTGTTTGCAACTATTTATTATTTATAGCCTTACATATTTAGAGGGTTGACTTTATACCTAATTTAACAGTACGTAGTTTTACAGCTCTACCAAACTCAACCCACTAGTACCTGTTTCTGGGCGAAGGCTCCCCTCAACCTATTCCACTCCTTCCTGTTCCATGCTAGTCGGTGAAACTGCCTGTTTTGTAAGAACCTATCTATATCGTTTGTCCATCTCGTTTTTTGTCTCCCTTTTCTACGTTTATTATGTGGTTGCCAAAAGGTCACTTTATATGTCCATCTATTATCCGTTCTTCTAGCAACATGACCTGCCCAATCCCACTTTGATCGCCGTGTAATTCTTACTGCCTCTCCATTGTATTTTAATTTTTGTTTAATACTTTTAAGGCTTAGATATGGGTAAATAGCCAAAATACCGGCTGAAATTACCATAGTAAATAAAAGCTCTAATTTTCTTTATTTGACTGACGGGTTGTTGGACATGGTCGAACTTGCCAACAGTTAGCTAGTAATGCCGACTTTTGAGAATGATTAGGAGAGAGTAATGCCCTACATCTCCTTGTGCTGGCCTTGATCGCCGTGCTCATTAGTATGCGCATTCACATTTCGAACACCAAAGAATAAAAACATTATTCCTAATTGTATTTGTTCTCATTATTCATTAGTTTTATTTGCTCCAGCTAGTTACGGGCTGAATCGCCAAGTTTCTAACCGTCTCAAATCTTATTATGCAGTAGCAGATTTAACAGAGCAGAAGGTGGACATTTGCTGACTGGCATCCCTCTAAAAAGGCCCTTCAGGTTCCTTGGGTTCCTGGCAAATAATATTAAATTATGTACTCGTATTTGTCGGTGAAAGGGGTCCAAAGCTGCCTTTTTGCAGACGGCTTCAGTGAGCAAGCACCCACCTGCGGCCCCGTTAAATCCGCTACTGCTTTTGTGGTCTTTTCTGCGAACTAAGATAGTGGAAACAGTAATTGTTCCGGAGAAGGGGAGGCAAATAGCTAATAAAGTCTGAAGTTTGCGATTGAAAAGCCAAGGAAAATGTTTTTAAAGTAGAACTGTCGAGTATGAATAACAAATGAGGTTCAAATTAAATATACTCATAAAATGTCTTTATTTTCCCCCATTTTGGATTTTTTATGCAAAAGTAACAAATTATGTCCAGGAGGGTTCATGTCCGCTCTCATTCCCATACTTGTGCAGTTTTCGTCACATACTTGTCTATCGTTTATTACCTTGTGACTCCTAAACAGTTTTACTTATCAAGAATACAACCAGTAAATATTTATTTTGCAATCTGCTCTGTTCTGAAATAAACGACATCTATACCAGCAATGACCACGCTGTCCGATTTACTTCGGTTCTTTAATGAACCAGACGTGGCTTTTTCGAACGATCCCCGAACAGCCGTTTTTCTTGACGACCGGACTCACGTCAGCCTCGTTAAAATCGTTCAACTTATTTGTTCGTGTTTCAAACGAAAACTCAAATATTTAGTAGCCGTCGAGCAACGCTAATGCCGATGCGAAACGAGCTGCATTAATTTTTCAAGAAATCGCCTTCATTCGGTTTTCATTTATGTGTTATATTATGTTCGCCAGGAAGAGGAAAACTTTTGTTAGCCTCGGGCAGTTGAACTTTCGACACTGGAGCGGGTCAGCCGCACTCGATCTCGGTCGTGTATTCTTGTTTAAACGGCCTCTTTGCTGTTTCAGTCTGTCAGTCTCTCTCTCTTTCTCTTCGTTTGTGATTAATTTATGGACGTTAATATTTGACTCAAGAAGGGCCGAGTTGAATTCTCGAAAAATGTTGTAAGCTCTGTAGAAAGGTTTATGATTAGTTTTAAACCCATACCGGAGTTAGTATACTAAGTATGTAAAAATGATGTTAGAATATAGAAACGTTAAAGAAAGTTACCGGGGAACGAGTGAATGTTTACTGTTCAACCCAGCAGTGATACTCTAGTGTCACGCTATCTCGCATTACTGAATAAATGATGAGCAATGGAGACTGCAATGGTAACCAGAATTGACGTGATATTCATAAGCACCCCGCTGAATATCCTGACGTTGGGCGCCAAGATTACTGCAGGGGTGCGCCTTTGATTGTACACTACACGGACTGCACTCTAAAACTAAAAATGTGTTTTCGGTTGAAGCGCGAATATGACGTAATACCAGTATTTTGGGGGTATTCTGAGCCATAAGAGCCGATGTTATCTTCTTGAAATACTGATATGGGGGGGGGGGGATTTTTCGTTTAAACTGATAAGACCATTATCAGTCATGTAGTCTGTAATCAAAGAGGGCACGTCTTCGTACCGGAACCAGTAAGACCGGCAGCCAGCAAAAATTCATCCGTTGACGCAGATCTGAGCATGTAAGAATGCACTGTAAACCGGGGTTACTATGACCCAGAAATTCTCGTTTTTCGATCTTTAAATGAGAGGTAACAGTGTTTCAAGAGCCGACATTCATGTTCTTTTCAAGGTCGGCTGCTAGTAGCCGAGCCTAGTGCGACTGATTTTTTGCAACATTTTCAGTGTGCTCCTTCATCTTGGATCTTCTAGTACTGGTACAAATCACTAATAGCACTGATTGTAAACTCGCCAGCGATTTGTATCGAATTCTGGAGAGCGAAGTACTGTGTACATGGGTGCTAATCGCCAGCGAGTAAAATATGAATATTCTTGTTTTATCGAGTGATAAAAGGCAGAATCACAAAAACAGATGTATACACAGGCAAGTAGTACACTACGAGTGCATGCGAGTAGCGAATTACTCGCAAAAAAGTTGAACATCTTTGCGACAAATTCTTTCTCCTAATATAAGCGTCGTGTAAAGTACCCTAAAAAACTCGAAAGTGACGAACGTGAACTCACAGCCATATATAGAGACCTTAAACATGACTACTGATAAGCCCTTTTTCCTGAACAGATAAACTAGTCTCTAATTTTCCAGTTCAGAGCCGACCTTCTTCCAGCAGCTAGCTGCTTGTTTAAAACTATACTAGAGATATTCCCCCTTGGATTATTATGTTGTTTTTGTTTTGTATCTTGCTTCATTTTTCTTTTTAATAATTTTTGAAAAATGTTTCATTGATAGTTTAAAATATTCGGAAAATCTGGCAGTTCCATGACGTTAAGTTTTTTACCGTACAAGAGATGTGAAACCTATCACTTTGTAATTTTGCCTGCATATTGAGCACCATTGTATTTGACTATTATAAAATCGCTCATATTGTATACTTAGTTCAGTTTCGCTCATTTCTACACCGTCTGTGTTAGGTCTTTCATCGCTGCTCGAATCGGTAGATATTCGCGTTTGGACGCTAAAGAGTCGCTCTCTAGCGACCTAATGAAATGTGGCGCGCTGATTGGTGTATTTGGATGAAAAGATGATCAGTGACAAAAATGTTCTGCAAAGAAACTGAAGTTGGACTCATCTGAAAGGAAATGATAAGAGCTAACACTTTGGTTCTCTTTAGTTTTCCATAAAAATCAATACTGATGATGCTAGACCTAATTTTACTTATACGTGTTTTTGTGGTAAACATCATCTCACAAGCGCATCTACAGGAGTGTCCAAACGCGATATCGCTTTCATTGCCACCTGATTCCTCGGGGTCACGAACATCTTCACTGGAGTAGTTTTCTTTTCATTTGAGCAGAGTTCGAAAAGTCTTTTGACCGAATTTGATACTCCTGTGCATCGGCCGCGTTTCCTGTCCCTTCCACTGCTGTCAGCTCCACTGTTCGCTCCCTTGCTGCTGCCAGTACTTGAATTCGAATTTCTGGATTTCTGTAAATCTTCTGCTGACAAACTCTTATGTGGTGAAATTATTTTTTTCAACGGCTATCTGGCTTATCCGTATTTCCATGGAAATGTATTAACACGATTTTCGCTCAAGTATACTCACGATCAGTAGTATGACGTCATGGTGACAGGAGCGTTACGGTTTTCGCTCAAGTATACCCAGTAGTATGACGTCATAGTAACAGGAGTGTTAAGATGAGCCGTTACAGGGGGGAGGGGGTTACGGTTTTCGCTCAAGTATACCCAGTTGTAATAGCATATAAAATGCTAAAACGATCTGTTGGAACATCGGATGGTCTTAATGGTAATATTTCCTAACGAATTTCATGTGTTCTTCAACAATGATGAAGGATCGCGCCTTCTTGTTCTTAGTTGCGGTTCGATGTTATATGTCCGAACATTTTTCAACTCGTCACCACTATTCATCGCCCCATGGATCCAAAAATCATGACCACCTACAAATCCAAACAAAATAAATTAGAAGCTTAACGGTATTTGCCACCTACGGGTAACAAGCAGTGAGTAGATTATATCATACTTTGTGTAATAAGAAGTCTTGATCAGGAGCTTCTAAAAATTTGGTCACGTTTGCAGCCGAGAATACGTGCGCTTTCTTGCTAATGGTTCGTCCTTTTCAGAAACTATTTCAGTTTCGTATAATTCGATATATTAATGACGTCATGATGGTCAATCGTCGCTCTCAACATCAAATAGCGATTCCACAAAGTAGGAAGAGGGTATTTTTCAGAGAGTTCGTTGAAATATGCGATAAGAGAATTTTCTGAGAAAGAGGCAAAAAGGATTTTCTTCGATTCTTTCCATTCCTGGAATGTACGGAACGCCTTTTCATACAAATCTAGCGATTGTCCCGGTAGCCCAGCAGTCTGCTGCTTCTTGTGCCTTCGCAGCAATTTCTTGCGGAGTGCAAATGATTGAGCTCTCATCTTCATCACCGCTATCTTGCTCTTCAAATTCCATTGTGGACGTAATTTAAGACAATATTTTTTCAACTAACAAATTATATGCAAAGTAGAATGAAAGGCTTCCAAATGGAGTAATTCACGAAGGACTGTTGACAAAAAAAGTACCAGACCCGGATACTTTTTGAACAGCACGGTTTCAAGAGGAATGTATTGTTGCTGGATGAACTCGATTGATAGTGAGTACGTACATAAGTATCCCCGTACTCTTTTCTAATTTTTACTCTCAACGCGAGCCGAGAACCCGCCCTCTCGAGCATTATCTCAGAGACGTCGGGGAGGCTGTCAGGGCTGTCTTAGCCCTCTTCCCTTTTTGCCGAAAAACCGGCCTAGGTCGAAATGTAGCGAGTTGCGACGCGAGCTCGAACCCAGGACCTCCAGATTCCGAAGCCAGCGCGCTATCCACTCGGCTGATCTTCCCTTAAAATTAGCCTGTTGTTTTGCCGGCCATTATGTAGGCAAAAGGTGTGCCTTAGTTCCAGCGAATTCGTTAGCGGCGAAAACAGTAATCATAGTGGCAGGTATAGGCAAGGTAACGTAGGTCGGTCACATCAGATGACGTATTCGCATTCCACGCCAACAATGAAATAGTCGGATCGGCAAAGGGTGTAGCCGATTGATGAACCCTGCCGATTGCAGGTAGAAAAGACGAGTTATTTGAGCCCTGCCTGGCTGTCGCAGGATACACGGAGAATCGAAGCGGAATTTTTCCATGAAAGGATCGACGATCGACGTACAAAGCCATCGCGGAACAAGTGTAGAAGAATACAAATCATGGATCGGGTGCCAGGTACGTGGAATGCGAAACACGTTATGGATCGACTGCGGAATAAAAATCGTCGTCATCGTCGCCTTTACCTCTTGCCGGAAATTAAATATACGGTACTAATTATTACGAATGGAACGGCGATGGCACCTTCGTAAACATTTCGCCACTTATCAATTAATTAATCGCTTTCGCGTATTTTAAGTCTCATCGGTTTAGAGCCGGGCAGCCCAGCGCCAGCGGTCCACGCGACCGGATGAAGCCTAGCATCGATCCATCGCGTCCGCTGTGACGTTCATGTCTCTGCATTCATCAAATTGAGTGAGCAGTTGGAGAAGCGGGAGGAGAAAAATTAACGGCGATGAAATTTTACCGAGACTGAAATTGGCATCGCGCGTTGAAACTGGGAGAAGAGCCGAGAGCGGTACCTCGCGAGCTGGAGATCGCGATGCTCAGCGTCGATAAGTTGCTCGGTGCTGGGTTTTTGAGAACCCGGCGACAACGCTCTCGATCGCTGATGGATAAAAACGAACGCTGGAGGGCTTGAAATTGCGCTGGTTGCCGTAACTGGGGTCCCTGCGAAGCTTGTAGTCATGCATTTGTGTAATGGCCCGCATTTTTCGCGCATGTACGTACATTTTTTTGACGTAGGTAGGTAGGGTTTATCGCGTTTTGTGCTACAGACGATTCGATATCGAAATCGGCGAACCTTATAATTAGGCAGTCGCTTTTGCAAGCGGTGACGTGTAATAGATTGACGTGTGTACGTTCAGCTTCTCCCTATTGCAGTATCGTTTCTGTGCGGTCAAGTAGATATATGTAGATGTTACATTGAGGGCTATTACTGATCTGTTGCACTGGAAGGGGGAGGGTGCAAACTGGGGCAAATTTCAACGCGAAGCCTGGTTAACAATGGATTTTCTCTCTTGCTAGGAAGATAAACCGAGTTGCCAGGGGGAGTGTTCTCCTTGCGCCCCTTAGTTACAGTCCTGGTGCTGTTTCAGAGATAAGCTGGGAATATGATTCCATACTCAATCTATTTTGTTTTCAATCCACCTCTGTTCAACCGAAACGATGAATTCTGGTTCTTCACTCCATGAGATTTTTTTTGTGTACGTGGTAAAGTTGTCAGAGAGATGGCACGCATAAAAGAGTAAATTTTCAACACGCTCACTCCCGACTCCCTCCCATATGCTTGCTCTAGATTGGTTACATTGACGCTTATCAAGAGATGAGAAAAGTACGACTTATCGTAATCTGTATGTGATTTTCCAGAGTTATTATTAACGGCTGCCACGTTCGGAAGTCAGTGATTATCAGTTGTAAATGTAGGTTTTCCGCAGCTTAGTCATGAGTCGAATGGTGCTATCACTTCCGCAGAGAGAAAAAAGCCAAAAAAGAGAAATCTTGTAAAACAACTGAAAAAAACAGATCTAAATCTGTGGTTCTTGATGTAGGCATGTAGTTTTAAAAGAAGTGTTAAAATGCGTGAGTTTGCTAATGGAGCACCCGAACTTGCCAATTTACTTATAGTCCACGAAAATTATTCTTTGAAATGGACATATACCAAAGATTTTTTGAGGAATGTCTTCGGAATGACTCTTTAATGACCATACTAAAAGTCCACAGCGATCCCGGTGGAGCTAAGCCGCCCTGGGGACTTCAAAAACTCCGAAATTCACTTTTTCAAAAGTATCTCGCGTAGACAACATTTTAGGGGGAAATGTTTCAAACAAAAGTTGTTCCTTGTTAAAATTTACATACAAAGGTCTTTTGTAAAATTTTCGTAGAGTTGAAAACAACACCGTCAGCGCGGGCGCTAAAGTTCACACAATTTGTTTTCATGCTCACTCTAATAGTAATAATAATAATAATGGGACAAATACAATTATTGTTTGAAGACAGAACTAATAGAGAGATAACCTCAGGCTGATTTCAAATTCGTAGACCAAATTTGGCGGGAATGCTCCTTTGCTAAGATAGGCTCGAAAATTGGAGTAATATGTTGATAAAATTTCTCAAAAAATTACCCTACCTCCATTTTGACGGTAAATTTGAATTTGTCTCCGGGATATTGAAAAATTTTGATCAGGTTTTGATGCCGTAGTTCTCGACATGTATAAAAATGTTTGTTTGCCTGTTGTGTGTGTTTGTTCGAGGTTGGCGGGTGAACCTTAAGAGCTGAGGGTAGGAGTGGATACGGGGGGAGCGGACTCCCTCAAAATATCTAGATATCTACCAACATAACTTATCATGTTTCATCTATAACATTTTTCATTCAGATCCCCCCCCCCCCGAAACTATTTTCTGTATCCGCTTCTGACTGAGAGGTTTGAACACTAAGGATGTGTTTGTATGAACTCTGGATAGGTTTTAGACTAAGAGAAAAAAATCGGTACTTTTATTAAAAGGGGGGCACAGAATTTTGCCACCTCTAGACCTCTAATTTTTTTATTGGATTTTTCGGCATTAATTTACATTGAATTTCTCCACATTATGTTGAAATTGGGTAGCTGTAACTGTCTCCCTCCCGAAATATCTAAATACTTATACCAACGCAACTTCTTTATTATGTGGTATGTTGTTACAAGGAGTGTAAGCAAAAAGAGGAGTCCATGCGACATTAAAAAAAAAAGAAGTGAAGTGACCACCCGCTTATCAGTCGCATTAGGAGCCGACGGCGGAATTGAGGGAAGGGTAGAGGGAGGAAAACTGCAAGAGTTTTCAATCAGGAAAAGATCACAGATGTTGATCACAGGGGAATCGTTGGAAGGACGGAGAGGGAAGATGGGAAAGTAGTCTGCGGTAACAGGACGAGAAGAGGACATATTAATGCCTGCGGAGCTTTGTGCGGTTAAATTTTGACATGTATTCGTATGTTTCCACATCACAGAGGGGGGGGGGGGGGTCACAAAAATCCCCCCCCCGTGGGCCTCCCTAACTTCTCCCTTCAGAAATTAATAATGAATTAAAAACCTGAAATTTCCAAAACGAGCTCAAAATGCTTTCTATGTATTTAATTGCGTATTAGAAGAAATATTTAGAAAACTGGAATGGGAAAGTATGGGGATACAGATAAATTGTGAAAAAACTGAACCATCTAAGATTCGCGGAATATTGTATATGGCATGAGCATGAACAAAATGTGCGAACTTCAGCACGCGCTGACGAAGTTGTTTTCAACTCGACGAAAACTTTATAAGAGACTTTTTAAATGTAAATTTTAACAAGGAACAACTTTTGTTTGAATCCTTTTTCCATAAAATGTTTTCTACGCGAGATATTTCCGAAACAGTGAATTTCGGAGTCTTTGAAGCCCTCTGGGGGGCTTAGCTCCGCCGGGATCGCTGTGGACTTTTTGTATGTTAATTAAAGAGTCATTCCGAAGAAATTCCAAAAAGAAAATCTTTGGTATCATTTATGTCCATTTCTTGACATTTATTTTTTGTCTAATTTTCCTGGACTATCACTCTGATAGAGGATTGGGGTATGGGGCGACACCCCCACAGTTATGGCTCTGAAAGCAAGGATTCGGATCCCGAGAAAATTGATTCCGACTCCGCTGGTAGCCCAAGTTCCGATGTAACTCCGACTCCCGACGTTGACCTCTTAGTTTCTTAAATGATAATGCATACTTGATAAATTTGGTACTAAATGCTTTCATGCTGAAGCTGTTAAATCCTTACATCATCATAGTTTCTTATGTACCTGTTACGTCATATTTTACCTGGTTATGATCATCTCATTGCTATTTTATCATTAACCGCTTCCCTGTTCCTCGCTTGTCTTTCGCTTCTTTAAAATTCAGATATTATTCTTTAGTGACATTAACGCTCAGTTTCTGATTTCTGTATTATATCTTGACAATTAACGTTCGACAACTAAAGTTTGAGCTGATAGAAATTAAAATTTTAAAAATACATAAAGACAGAACCACAGATGACAACTGGACAACAACAACAGATCATTGACCAATTAAGGTGAGTGTGAGAATATGAGATCGGGATCCAGAGATCGCATCACAGGATCGGTCATCAAATTATCTCATAGAAAAAGCAAAAAAGACAAAGTAATTAATAAAAGAATGAAAATGTGGCTGCGGAGTCACATGACTCATTGCTCCGACTCCGCGGAGTAAAAATTAAGTGAATATTACTGCCTTTGACTCTAACCAGAAATGGTGACTCCAATTCCGGATCACTCCTTGAAATCATATGCAAAAAGAGAACATTTAGTCGACTTTTCAAATAAAACGTTTCAGGTTGTAATCTTGGTTCCTTCCCTTCCCATCGAATTAGAGGATTTGGCCTCTGCCCAACTCCCACATCAACACTCATTTGGCAGTCCCCCCGCTTGGTGTTGCGTGCCTCACCTTTCATCAGACTATCTATCTGCTTCTCGTACTGTCTACTTGGCTTTCTGTTCGGGCTAATTTGGGGCCTGTCTCGCTTTTTCTGAGTTAGATAGGACCGCAATGAAGGAGGTCAGAGCACAAATGGGAATCTGCTCAAAATGAAAGAGAAAATCGATTGTTTTCCTTCCCCTTGCTAAAAATCGATTATACCCTTCTTGTTGGTGAAATTTGTTCCAGAAATTTGGTTTATTATCTAATTTTTCTCTCAAGGAAGGAGAAGGAGTTGTCCTTCAAATTAGCTGGAACTTTTTATCAGTGCTCAATGCTCATATAAGAATCTTTCGATGATTTCTGTACAGCTACAGTTTATGCGAAATTTCGAAATCTTGTCTAAGATTCATTTCGACTGCTCAAGACTTGTTTATGATACTTCATAATTCTTTCAACTTTTTAAGACTTCTCAAGGCTTCTCAGAACTTGTTTGCAGCTTTCGAAACGGCTATGTAATCGTTCGGAATTTTTTAGGACTCTAGATTCTTTCAAACTTCGTGCACTTGTTCTTTTTGGTGAAGAATTTTCAATTTCGATTTTGGACAATAGCCCTCACTGCTTCCCCGGATAGCCTGCCGTTTGTTTGCTGGTCTATCTGTCTCGTATCCTGAAGTTTCTTCTTCTGCTCGAAAGGAAAAAGCGATTGTGTTTTCGTGTGCAGAATATAAAGTTCACAACGTGCCTGGAGAATACTTTACTAGGTGATAGGCCTTAATGAGTTCATAAAAGCTAGTTGTAGCAGCATATTATGGTCTGCGTTGGAAAATTTTAAAATGCAGAATTGTGTTTTTTCTCACCAAATTGCGTGAATCGTATCGCAGGATTTCAAATACCCCTCAAAATTAAATAGGTCGCATTATCTATCGAGCTTAGTAAATCCAACTTGATATTTTCTTCGCATATTCCGTTTTCAGTAAGATGGAAAATTGCTACAGTACCGCTTAATGGCTTGAAAATGTACTTACATGTAAAGATGTGAACATTTGCTGTAGAATTCAATTACATATCTGACGTTTCTCATTTACGTTTTTGAGTTTCTTCAGATTCTGTCAAGCGTACTAAAAGACCTCTTTGCAATGTTTTACAAAATTACTCTTATTATTTTTCGAGATAGGAAACAGTTTAAGTTTTCGAAAGCTATTCTCTCGGGCAATGTCGTGTACAATAATTTTAAACCATTCCCTTGAGAAAGATAGAATATTATAATATATGTCTTAGAGCAAACAGTTCAAATTTAATTAAATTAAAAATAGAAACAAGGTCAAAATTTTCAGTTCTTAATATTCCATCGAAATGAGTTTTGGACAATCTAAAAAACATATTCCTTGCGTTAAATGTGAAAACTGTAATAACATTATGGATCAATTATCAGTGTAAGTTTGATGGTCGAATTTTAAAATCTAAAAAAAAAATCAACTTGTCTTTTTCAAAAAGTAGGTTTTCAATTTTTAAATAATAATGCTAATGTCACCTCAATTTTGAAGGATAGCGGTTCGTCATTTAATTCTCTATCCGGATCGAGCGAAAGAGTAAAGTTCTAATTTCATTCATCCCTGTGCTTCTATTTCTCGTGACGCGTCACAAATGAAGAAAAACTTTTTATTTTTCTGTTTATCGAGAAATTTATTTTGACATGAGTATGTTTATTGGCTGACCTTCCATCCTATTTTCCACCGATACGGAACTTAATTCCAGTTCAGTTCACAGTTCAGTTCAGTTGTGCGTATTCCGTCGGACCATGTGCTCATTGATCTTGATCTCTGTTGCGCTGCATTTTGCAGCCGCCATTAGGGTATGATACACTCCTGTTACTATGACGCCATATTAATGAGTATACTTGAGCGAAAACCGTGTTTGTACCAAACGTTACGCTCCCCCTCGACATTCTTCCTGCCATTTGCTCCTTGATTTTTGCTGTGCGACTGCAGTCTGCAGCCATGTTGTTAATAGAAATTTCCATGGAAATTTTTTAATTAGTGTATGATACACTCGTGTTACTATGAAGTCATACTACTGAGTATCAAAACAGCCTTTATTCAGTATGGAAATAAGTTTTTGTATACTTAGAGAGCTTTTCAGTGACAGGTCTTAACAAACATCTCAAAAAGTTGTATACAGCTGAAAGGTAACGAACCGCCTAAAATTGAGGAGCATCCCAAATTGGTATACCGCCGAAAAATGTAAAATAAACCAATATTAATGAACAGTCCGGACTATCTGGAAATCTAAAATTGAGGAACCCACTTCCAAAGTGACCTAACTGCAAAATTTTAGTTTCGAGAAAAACAAGCAAAACACTTTATAAGCAGAATAGTAAAGTAGGTAACGGATGTTTTTAAAGATAGGTACCAATAAGTTCAACCGTCAAGAAAAATTTGTCGTTTTTGTTTTTGCAAAGTATGCCCCTAGCGTGGCAAGACAGCGTGTTGAAAACAAAAACTCATGAAATGATAAGTTTGCAGTTAGGTCACATTGAAAGTGAGTTCTTCAGTTGAAAAAAAAAAAAGCCCCAACGTTATCTACCCGAACTGAAAGAATTTCAGAAGTACCGTTTCAAAGTTTCAGAAAAATTGCTAAAATTCAGCAAATTATGACAACACTCATACCGAACATGAACATCAAACTCCTTAAGTATTCTTTCAGTGTTGCCAGCTGCTACATTGATGTAAAATCGTACAAAAATGAACTAGGGAATTCTTCTCGTACAGCGGACGTAAAAACCCGTTTTGGTTTTCAAGTCTTCACTGTGTTCAAGTTGGTATTTTCTCATCCGGAATCTGTGATATGAGTACCAAGACTGTCTCAAAGAAAGGACCTAAAGTTACGTTCTGTTTACGTTTCGTTTCGAAAATATTGTAAAGTAAATTACGGATCGCTTGCAATATAGGCTCGTAGTGTGAAAAAGGCAAATAGGGACATTGCTCCTCCCCTCTGAGTTGATATTTGCCTCCCCCTACCGTTCAAGCTTTGCTTTTTGTTCCTGAAATTATAATTTTGCTCTAAGTTGCCCTCCCCCCTCTCGTTTGAAAAGTGGTCACGCTACAAGCTTGTAAACGTTGAGAACAAAAACAAAAATTCAACACGATCTGATGGAACTTTCAAAAATTCAAAAAATTCAAGATATTTAAATCTGAAAGAAATTTTAACAGATTTAATTCAAGGGATTTGGACAAAACCTCAGAAGATAACAGGGTTTCTCACATTTTTGTGGGATCTCCTAACATGTTAAGGGGTTAGCAACATTGAACCTACTGGAAGTGTACAAGCTTAGATGGAAGGATGAAAGAATTCCACCTACTAGACCAGAAGTGAGTTAAAAAAAGCCGAGTAAATAACCCGGATGTCCATCACTTAAGGTAAAAAGAAAGACCGGTTGAAAATAATCCTCACTCGTGTCTAAATTTATCTGTCCGTCTTTGATCCACTACCGCTTTCCTCGTCGTTGTCAGAAGAAATTTGAATGTTTCCTATGTTCTGTCCAATGTAAGTTGAAGAAAAGGTATTCAAACAACCTTCAAAAGCTTTAATCTCAAGTGTGTCTCCGCTTTCCTAGTATCCTTCTCTTACAACAGCTTTCTGATTCCATAATGAAGTTTTCTCATTTTCTCCCCAGAATTCAGCAGCGTTCTCCTCCTAAACTTGACATGTTTTGCCAGTTCAATCGAATTATGAAGCGCTCTAAGGTGTTGGGTCTCCGCGCAGCTAAAGTGAAAGCTCCGAGTTGTTTAACTGTTTATGTTAGTAAATAATGATTTTTCTACCATATTGATTGTAGGGCAATACCCAACTTATATCAGTTAACTTCTGTTGCTTTGCTTCTGTGTTGTTTTCTTGGTGGTGATACTGGCAGAGGGGGTGAAAGGAGGGAGGTTCTTAGACCCGATATAACCCTAAGATTTCGTTTGCTCCTGTACTAGCTCGACTGAGATTAGAGTCAACTTTAGTACAGTTGTTAACATGCGAGCATCTAACTGTTTACATTTTGCTGTTTCATCTACTCCTGGTATCACAGATCACATTGCTGTTTCAGAGTGTCCAGAGATTCTTTACCTTGTGAACTTCTTCTGCCACGCAGTCACTCAAAGCATGAATTTACTTTCCCCTTCCGTCCACATTTTTCTCATCAGTACATATCCCTATTTTTGGATAACTTAAACTGACATTTAATGATTCTGCCGTTCGAAAAATATTCTATCAGCTAATGTTGACTCACTGAATGAAGGAGAAAAAGTTATGACCTCTGTCACGCAAGCTTAGGTATATTACGAATGCCAGGACGGCGAGAGAAACAGTGGCGTTGAAGAAGCCTTTTTTTAGAATTTTTATCGGCATATACGATCTCTGATAAATTCTTGAAAGGCCGTGGCGCTATGAATCGATATTTGACCGCTAAATTTAGAATACATTGGGTGATATTCTTTCACATTTAAAAGAGAGAGAGGAAAAAGTGATAATTTAGTTCAGGTATCGTGTATCATACCTATAATGAATCATTGTGGCTACACAGTTCAGAAGCCACAGATGTAATGATCACATCATACGTCAATGAATATTACGTCTCTAATTCGCGGTATATTATAATATAGTATACCTATAATAATTAAAACACGTGCTTCGTGCTCCGTCCGTATTCTCAGTAATTGCTGCTTGTAATAAAATTTCAAGCAAAATGATAACGCCAAATTCTATTGCAGAAGTTTCGCCAACATGATAACCTCTCTGCTGATGAGCGCAGCAGACGTTGGTAGAGCGTATACTTTTAAACAATAAAAACCCGCTGACGGCCGCGGAAGTTTCAAACTTTTCTTCGCTGAAAAAAAAACGAC
This sequence comes from Acanthococcus lagerstroemiae, assembly GCA_031841125.1. Lineage (NCBI taxonomy): Eukaryota > Metazoa > Arthropoda > Insecta > Hemiptera > Eriococcidae > Acanthococcus > Acanthococcus lagerstroemiae. The sequence goes on along the minus strand of CM063108.1, from coordinate 30,669,809 downwards.
AAAAAAAGCTCAATACCCAGAAAAGCTATATTGCTGTAGATCGTACCCACTGAACCAAAGCGTGAAGTTTTGCATAAAAAGAATAATAATAATAGCACACAGCAACTCCATATCTTGGCGCCTCGAAGTTTAATGTGCCAGTAATTAAGTCTGTTTCCGTATACTGTTTAACGTCTAGTTGCCTTAGTGACCACCCTCATTTCGCAGTAACTGTAACCGCGCGTCTCATAATGAAATGAGTACAATATTCGAACAATAAACTACACAATAATTTTCTAACCGATTTTCATTATGTCGCCGACGAGCATGAAACAGAGGAAACTTGTGGCGAGGGGTCGGTTAGATTGTCTGCTCAAGGAAGATGGTTGCTTGGTAGAAAAATATGAAAAAAAAAGTAATTTAATTACCCTACTATACTATATAGGTTTTTTTTTTCCTAGTGTACATCATCCGTCTTTTATACGCAGTGCTTCGAAGAAAAACTCGATTGAAAATTAAGTACACCCGAGATAAAAGCTTATCGCGTCAAAATATTTCCTTTCGGCTGAGATGCGTATGTATCCGTGATGATAATAATTGGTTACTCAAATATTATATGAAAAAATACAATAAAGAAAAGAGTAAAATACCGACCACAGATAACGTAATGGCTGCTGCCTTGCTATCTATGAAAACTATTTTCAGAATAATTCAAGGATATTCGAAGACATGAAATGAAGTACGAGTATTTCGAAAATGATCGTACCGAGCTCGAGATTGCAGCCATATTGTGGATGACAAGTTTTTTGATTTTCACGCCGATAGACGTGTACGATTCATATGTGGCCAGGCGCAGACATCAGGGACTGAAAGCTAGCCGAAAGCCAAAAGATTTTGGCATCAAAAGCCAAAGCCGGTAGTCGGAAGCCGATTGGGTTCGAAAGCCGAAAACGAAATTTTTTCAATTTTTTCCCGAAAACCAAAAAGTGGCCAAAAACTATTCACGACCGAAAATCGCTTTCTAAATAATTAAATAAATAAATAAGTGCTAGGCAACCGGGGGAGGGATGTAATTAGATCATAAAAACTGCCCGAAAATTTGAAAGTCAAAAGCTGGAAAGTTGAAAGCCAAAAGATGATTGAGTTCAAAGAAAAAATCGAAAGCGGAAGCCGTATTTTTCAAGGTCAAAAGCTAAAGCCGAAAGCGGAAACTTTATCGTTTAGCTTTCAGTCTCTGGTGGACACTCGGGTAGGGCAACTGGGACAAGTGCCCCTCCCAGAAAGGAAAATTTTAACTGAAAATGCCGGTGGAAAAGTCTTGCAAAATTCTCACAAGCCTGCCACCTACAGAAGTTTCGAAGAGTCTCGAGACATGTTATAAACAGCATGGACGAGTCTTGAATGTTGTAAACAAGGCTGGAACAAATATCGAGGAATGTCTTTGAATCTTCAACGAGTTTTCATAGTCTTAAACAAATCTTGAAAGTTTGATGAACAGGTTTAGTGAGCCGTTACTAAGTTTGAGAGACCAAATATAATGAGGAAAGAGTTTTAGCGCGTCCTAAGAACCACTCACCTCATATCCTCACATCCAAGAAGGAAAAATTGATTGTCTAAAACTTATCGTTCTGTCAAGTATTGATTATGATGAACGTTAAACATTGTCCAATAATCATCGTCCTGTCAAGTATACATGCTGAACTATAAAATTTCATAATATATAGGGTGTCTACCGGTCATGTAAGTCTTCTAAATCATCTGAAGTCATCTATTTTAAAAATAGGTCATCTAAGTCATCTAAAGTCTTTTTTTTTTCGCTTTAAGTCATCTAGAAAATTTTTACAGTATTAAATTGTTGGGAAAAACTGCCAAAATAACATAAGTTTATCGTACAGATATCAACTAATGAGTAAATAGTCAGAAGATGATCTTTTAAATGCAGCGTAAACAGGCCTGCCAACCTTGAAAAGTGTGAAAAATCCATAACTATTTCTCAATTTGCCAAGTAAATTGAATTTTAGCCTTTTCAAGATCAAAGTTTCGGTTTTGCGATCTTAATTAAGGTCGGATGAAAATTTTGATGAAATTTTCGAAACCAGGGACTCATAAAACTCCTTTTATATGTTACTGCATGTCATTGTAGATTTTCTGTTGATATCTTTCCATTTCCAAATTCAGAAATGTTGACTAGTTCGCGTTCTAGAGCGTAAAATGCCTCCTCTATTGACGTACTGCATGGCCCCATGTCCCCTAAAAATTTCAGTCGTTCCTGTCAAAGTACGAAAACAGTTGGCGAATTTTTCTCCACCATCTTCCAGAAAATTCAACACTTATTTCAACGTTGTTTTCCACGTCTTTCTTGCTTTCCTTGACAGTAAGAAAATCCAATTTAATCTTTAGCTGCTTCAATTTTGAGTCCCACTACCCCGCGACCAGGGTGATCAAGCATTTTTTTTAATTCAACTTAAGTCATTCGAAGCCATTCGCTATCGATTTCTGATTTCGAACCCGAAGAACGAATAAATTGTTCAACTTTTTTTTCAATGGGTTGTAACATTGTTTCTGGACTAACCGTCCTTTATAGGTATGCTTACATAGAAGTTACTTTTCAGTTGAGGACCCAAGAAGGGGGAAGAAGATTACTAGTAGCGAATAGGTGGTAAGTGGTGACGAAACCGTAACTCTTTCGCAGCCCCGTGGATTGCGGACTCGAAACTCTGAAATTTTCGATTACAGACAGCGAGCACTCGTAACTTTCAATTTAGGTCAAATACCGACATCGAACCAAAAACCATTTTCGTGTATTCGAATTAGGTTGCATACGTACAGTTAGTGTTCTCTGTATCAATCCGAGTATGTGCCTTTGTACTCCGTTGGAGTCGAGTGTGAAAATCCCACGGTGCACTATGGTCCAGAGAATGCCGTAAAAAGTGATCATAATTCATTTTTGACTTGTCACTTACCAAAAAATACGAAAAATCTGCCGTTTCTCGCGTAAATGAGGCTGCGGAATTCGAATTTGACATCAGTATTAAATTTGACTTAAGGAACAAGTGGCGCACAGGGGGTCGAGGAAAAAAGCTTGTTAAAAAAGCGATTGTTACTAAAATATACGAATTCTGGGTGGAGAAGCTAAATTCATTATGAGTGTTTCCATCCCAATTTTTTAATCGATTCAAGTTTTTGAAATAATTGATTTCCGATTTAAATCGATTATGAAATTTTGAATGATCGGAATGGTTATGCTCACCTCAGTTGAGCAGGGAAAAGCAAAATCCGGGAACTCCAAGATTTAAATCGAAAATCGAAAATCCTGGTGAAAACAACGATTTGAATTCGAAGTCTCAAATCCTTTTTAGAAAAAAATTTCAAATCCAAAATTCCAAATCCTCTCAATTTTCAGAGAAATTTGGATTTTGAATCCAAAATCCAATAATTTGAATTTTGACTTCTAAATTTCAGTAACTCAGCAGTAAGCACCCACGCAAATTCTACTTTTTATGATTATTATTAATTTAAAATCATTTTATTAATATAAAAATAATAAATGCTCTTTCCAACGATACTACTTAATACCTCATCTTATTAATAATGTCGCTTGGGCGCTTTTTGCTTAACAGCATCTAGTTAACATTTTAGCGCTGAGCTACAGACTGGGCTGCTTAGCCAATCGAAAGGGCTAAAAACTTAGCCAAAAGCTAGCGTTTCCACAGATTGACTTCGGCTAGCGGCTAACGCGGTCTCATTAGCTAGCTAATGGTCAGCTAATTTTGGGCCGAAATTGATCGGCTAACGGCTAAAAACTTCGGCTTAGCTAAGCAGCCATGGCTATAGATAACAGAAGTTGTATGCGAACGTCCTCAGCCAATGGTAGATTGGGGTTTAAACCTAAGCTGCATGTATTGGCAGCACTGTCAGTATGTTCATTGTATTCTTATCACTTTGGGGTGAATTTTCGCAAATAGATCACCTCAAACTGATAACAATACACACGCAAAACGTTTGTCTATGGTAGCGCTACCTAGGTGAGGTTTAAACCCCTATTGAAGATTGCGTGGGTGCTTACTGCTGAGTTACTGAAATTTAGAAGTCAAAATTCAAATTATTGGATTTTGGATTCAAAATCCAAATTTCTCTGAAAATTGAGAGGATTTGGAATTTTGGATTTGAAATTTTTTTCTAAAAAGGATTTGAGACTTCGAATTCAAATCGTTGTTTTCACCAGGATTTTCGATTTTCGATTTAAATCTTGGAGTTCCCGGATTTTGCTTTTCCCTGCTCAACTGAGGTGAGCATAACCATTCCGATCATTCAAAATTTCATAATCGATTTAAATCGGAAATCAATTATTTCAAAAACTTGAATCGATTAAAAAATTGGGAAAAATAAATCGATTTTTCGATTGATAGATCATTGATCGCCGATCTTTTGATTAATTATTCTACTAAAAACAGGAAAACGGATTAAAACGATACAAAAAAATTCACGGTAAGATCGAAAAATCGATTTTTAAATGCCGATTAATTGAAAATGGTCGATCAAAGATCGAAAACCGATCATGAAGTATTTGGAAGAATAATCAGAAATAATCAAAAAGTCATGATCGAACAAAAATCGATTTTTTTTAATGCCGATTAATCGAAAATGATCGATAATTGATTTTTTATCGGAATAGTCAAGTTTGCAAGTGCCATGCTGCCGTAAAACAGGAAAATAGCTGATACATTTCCTATTATGTTTTCATAATCGTGCGAAATAAAACATGCAAAGAAGGAGAGGCGGTGGGGTAAGACGAAAAGGACCGAATCCATATTGTGCAAAGATATTTAAAAGCGGCTCTAGATAGTATTTGTAAGAAAAAATAGTATTTTACAAACTATTTGCATGTCACGTAATCTGGATTCCACTGTTTCATTCTTCTTCGCTTTTATTATTATTATCACTATTATTTTGCTTCTTTCTGCGACTATGAGAACAAGTATTCTGCCTTCTGTGCCTACTAGACAGCCGAACGTATTCTGATAACTTCGAGTACCCTTTTCTTTTTCTAACCATTGATTCCTTTGAACTAACAGCCATGATTTCCACGTCCATGTTCATCGTAATGCAAAAACATCAAAACTGATTTCTTTGGTACTCGTTTGTGCAATTTTCTGTTTTTCCTTTCATCACGGAACTATATAAGCTAATGGTCGTATCATAAAACACTCGAATATTTCAAACCGAAGAAAGTTTAATTTTTTTCTCTCGTCTCGATGTTTTTATTTTATTAATCGTCTGGCTAATGCGTATATGAAAGTTACGCGTATTTATTTATTACATTTTGCCTTTTCTTCGTCAATTTTGTTTTCTTTTTCGTGTCGAAGAATTAAATTTTTCGATCGGATTTTCTCGCGACGCTCATCTCCGCTCGACGATTAATCAACGCGATGGTGTAATTCGGTTTCTCGGTACGTTTTTAACTTCTCAGTTTTTTGACAAATAATCGCAATTATGTAGTTCGAGCGTATAGCTGCCTGTTTTTCTTCTCTTTATTTTTTTCTCCGGGAACGCCGACGTCTCAACGATGGTTTTCCTTTCTTTTTTACCCCTGCCCCCGTTTTATTTTCGGCCTACGAGTGCTCTCATTAATAAAAGATTATTGACAGTATTGGGTTGACGTGTATGTTCCAGTCATTCAGGACCATCGTGTAGCTTGCGTACAGTGTAATATAATCATATAACGTTGACTGTATAGCAGATTATGCTAAGCGCCATTGCAAATCGCTGAGAGACTGTGCTAAGCGATGATGATCGAGTGTCGCTTTGCGGAGTCTTTCAGCGATTTGCCAGAGCTTTCCAGCCAGCCGATAGCAGGCTGACCTGACTTCGCCAGCCAATAGCCAGTTATCAGCCAATCAAATTTAAAACTGAGTTTTGTTTTTGTAGTTTAGAGCGTTTGGGTCCTTTTTCTTAAGCCACGTCCCAAATTAATCAAAATATTATTCTAATATTACCAGAAGTACAAGCATCTGCATCTCACGACGAGTTTTTTGAGGGGTCCCATGAGTGTTTTGAAGGGTTACACGGTTTTTGAAAAATTATGCCAATAGCTAGCCAATCAAATTTTGTCCGCTAATAGCTAGCTTTATTCCAGCCCATGAGAAAAATCAGCTCGAGCCGATAGCTAATAGCCAATGATGATTGGCTGGAAAGCCCTGGATGGTGGCGCTTAGTGCAGTCTGTCATACAACCGACGATATCGTGTATTCAAATCGAGCACCAGTTTACGACGCCGACGTCTTCTATTTCGTGTTGTTTAAATTATACGACTATATGGGCCCATCTACTCATGTATACGACCGGAGAGTCGAGTAGCATTTCACACTTATCAGCGTGGGTCGGAAATACACGTGCACAAAAGGGGGTAATATGCGGCTCGATTGTGGCCCTTTTTAATGGGACAGTGGCGCCGAAGAGGACGTCAAGTTTGGTTTGTAATTAGACTCGTAGTCCCGCTTTCGGTCGGTGTCCGTGATTTGTGTGTTAATGCAGCTATAATTGGCCGAAAATGGGGTGGCACTTAACGAGAAGTTATATGCTGACGGGTAGTGTTGAGTTCAGAGTGTACCAACATTTATGACCGACAGGTACCTAACGGGATTCGAAGAAAACTCAAGTACTTCTATTCAGGTATGGGTATTACCTTGGCACTATATGTTCGGTTATTGGGGTATAGCATAGCAGGCGGAATATTTCGGTTTGTGTCAAGAGAATTCAATATTTTTGAGTTTTGAAGGAGAACTTCTTAAGGTAAAGGCTTCGAGAGTGACTCCATTTTCACACGGTGTGTTCACGCGTGTTTACTACCGATCTATCAATCCAGTTTCTATGTTGTATTTTAAGTGGAATTCGGCATAATCTTATAGATCTGGCCTTCATGTGGGCTTCGGAGTCACAATTTCATCCTTTAAACCGCCGAAACTAAATTGGTTTGAAAATAGGAACCAAGTAGCCTATCGATTTGAGGATTCTGTAGATCGCTGATGTCGAACATTGTACTAATTTTAGATTTGTTCTCAGTTTCAACTTTGAAAATTAAAATATCTTTCCTGAGAAAGCTGGCAATTTGTAGATGGCGAGATCGTGTGGTAAAAGAAACAGCTGCTCCCAGCAGTAAAGTTCAGTGAGTGCGCAGCTCACCCTGCAGTTTTATTTTTTTGGCAAGTGAGGATAAGTAAGAAGGAAATATTCGGATGTTACAGCTTACTTACTAGTGCAACAGTGATGAATCTCTCCCAATCGAAAAGGCCAGTGGTTTGGACCGCAATTCATTGATTTCCAGTTTGAGTTAAGTAAAAAGATTTTTTTTTTTTTTAATTTTAAATTATAGTCAATGAGCAATAAATATCTCTGTAATAATGAAACCAACAAAATAGTAATAAATAATGTTGAACTTTTACATTCTCGAGATTGTAAAATTTAAATTTCACTGAAACCTTTCCTTCAATATCAGGTGATTTACAAAGCCTATTGCATCATCAGATTATGAAAAAAATGGGTTGAATGAAATCTCGAAGTCACATTTAAAATTAACGTGAGAAATATATCTAGAAATACTGTTTCTTTTCCTTCTAGCTTGCTGGCTAACCCCCAAACCCCCAAAAACTTCAAGCTCATCATAACTAACTAATACAAGGCAAGTTGCCGAGATTTTTTGTAAAAATTTTGTTTGCCGTAGTTGGATATAAAAGAACAACTTGTACAACCCCCCCCCCCCCAACAAAAACGTTTCCCTCCACTGTATTTTCGATATTATGCATTTAAATATGACCGTCCATAGGAAAAGGGAGCTTAGGATGAAATGAAAAATTGAAGAACTTCTTTTTTGTTACTTGGTATCACTGATTGTGAAAACTGAATATTACGGGACAGTCCCGCTATCTGGCTATGAGAGAATATCAAATTCGATTCAATCGATCTTCATAATTAGTGGTTACAAATTGGCAAATTTTTTCCCCGTATTCTTTTCCTGTGGACGATCACAAATAATACTTATATGTGCGGAAAACTTGACAACGTCCTCTCACGCCACCAGAAAAATAACCAGATGGGGTGCGTAACTGAAATTCGAAAACTCGCATCGTGAGGTCAGATCTATCATTTCAAAAAAGAAACAGGTTTCCATTTTTTTTCTTTCTTGGTTTTTATAGCGAAGTATCATTAGAAATTAGATAATATGTGACATGCCAGGAGAAAAGGGACATGTGCGCAAAGAAAACAGTTTTGTGATAACAACTGTTTCTAACTAATCTTTGGCCGTTTTTTCGCGTGGTGTTGTCGAAAAAATTCTAAAAAGTTTTCCCAAACTGCTGTAAGTTTTCAAAGTTTAGTGTCTCATAACGTGAAAACGTTATCAATTTTGTTTATCGGCTCTCCTTTAAAATTTACATTTTTGCGCGCTGGTCCCTTTCCTCCCGGCATGTCACAAATAAATAAAAAATTGTCAGTGATATCAGATAATAGCAAAGTGAATTGTATTTTAATTTTTCAGAAAGTAAAAATACAATAATTTATTTTCCTTTAAAAAACAAAAAAAAACACTATAAACAGTAAATTTGAAAGCAAACCTTTTCTGAATTAAACAGGATGCCCAGTTCTGGAAAAGTCAGGGAAATTTGAAATTCTGGAAAAATCAGGAAAAAGTCAGGAACTTCAGAAAATATTTCTGGAAAAGCATAATTCATAATATAAGAGAGCTTCCAGTATGCTTTCATGTGTTGCCCGTTGAAGAAGTGAAGCAAATTAATTGAGGATCTCGCTTCCAAAACGTGTTAAATGCAAAAACGATATTTTCGGGAAAATGTGAAAAATGAAGCGCCTTTTGGAAATGTTATCATTACCTCCCACTCAATTGAGACAGCTCTATAAGCATAGGTTGATGTTTTTCGATGACATTTTTTAGGGTGGTAGGGACCATCTTCGGCCATCAGATGACGCTGCTAACTTAATTTATCCAAAAATGCAGTTAGGACCTTCTGGAAATGGGATCCTTTTTGATTCTTACATCTTAGTTTTGTTTTTATGTTTTTATTCTTCGTAATAAAGTTGCAAAAATTTGAATATCATGTATGTCTCCTCGCACGGCCTGTGACTTCATTTAGCCATTTTCTAGACAACTCTGAAACGTGTCTAAGAAAGTTGAGGAAAAGTTCGAAAACTTCATTTTAGAAGAAGAAAAGAAACTGGGCGCTCTTTTAAAAATAAAGACAAGCCCTATTGAAAAATATTAAAACTGAGTCTTAATGAGTGTTTCTTAAGCGGCCAGGATCAAAAATCACATTACAAAAAGGAGGGGATGAGGTCTTCGGCAGTCGTTTTCTAAAAAATTATCAATAAAAAGGTGCAGGCCCCTTTCCAGATCTGAAGTGCTTGTATGGCATTTCTGAAATTGAGTAAAACTAAAGATTTTTCTGTCTTTATCTCCGCCTTTCTTTTTATTTCTTCGGTATTTTGGGGCTGTCATTCAGCAAATTTTATCATTGACCTTTTCCTTTTCGTAGTCACAAAGATCTTGAGATGCACGTGACTAGATGAACGTCCTATGTGTTGACTAGAATTGGATTAAATATTTGCCCAGATTCGAAAAAATGAAAACAGGATGCGTTTCTTGTGTGGATAAGTTGTTCTGGGAGGGATTACAGCTGTTACATTTTTGACTTTTTGGACCATTTCAACTGAGGAAATTACCCAATCCCTGTCTCTTTTGTGGCTTTGGGAGTGGTTATGTTTCCAGATCCGTTCACTCTTTACGCTGCTGATTCAAGTAACTATTTTTTGAGGTTCTAATAGCGTTAATACCCTTGAAGAGTGATGGAAAAAGTACATTTCGATGTTCGGTTCACCTTGCGTAATTTGAAAATGAAGTTATTAGCAAAACCGCTAGTAATGAGGAAAACTTATTCAAGATAATTTTGTTTTAGAAAATGTACCGTATTAATCCAGTTCATCAGCGTAATCAGTTTTCCTGAAGACAACTCAAGGTCCCGGGTGAGGTAGTATGGGGCAAGATAATAATTTTAACCTGCAAATTTCAGTAATCCAGGGTCTCTACCAGGTCAGGAGGTCAGAATAAGTCAGGAAAAGTCAGGATCCTTGAAAGTGGGTCAGGAAATCAGGATAACGTTAGGAAATTTCGAGGAATATACTGAAAGGTCAGGAAAAAATTGAGAAATGTCCATCCAATGGAAGATTCTGTAAGAAATCCCATAATAAGAATAAATGAAAATCAAGAAATAATATTGTATGGACGTAATGAATTGATACAGGAAAGGAGATGTTTCAGAGCGTGTTGGTGTCCAAGAAGAATTTGAGTAAGTTCAATCGTTATGGCATAGTAAAAATCAAAAATTCAAAACGGAACCTACTCCTCCAAAGACTCTTATGTATGGATTCTACGTAGGTCGTTTCAAAAGTCTCCGCCACGCATCTATATCTCCACTCCTAATATACCTACCCACACCTCCGACCAGTCCTCGTGTATGGGAAGTTTGTACCAATTAGTATGCAAATTTTAAGACTGATCGGTTGATTTGTGTCCGCGTTCTGTGCATTTGAGATGAATTTCGCTTCTCGAGTTGACGTCCGGCTCCTGTAAGCAACGTTTGGTTCGAGACAGTTCCTCGCTGCGGAAAAAATACGGCCAACAACATTCACAATTGCTTAAAAACTGTTTATGGAGAGTCTGCCATGCCATCCTGTACTGTTAAATCGTGAGTTGAGTGGTTTAAAGCCGGCTGAAAAGCTGTTCACGAAGTGGACAGAAACGGTAGACCAGATGATGCTGTAAATGATGAGACATCAGCTGTTTAGGCGCTATTTGAACAAGATTGACGGTATATGATTACGGATTTGATGCAGATGATGTCGGTCGAGTATTTCATAAATGTTTCCTGTGCCTCCATCCATTGGGTATTCTGAGAAGCAGGCTATACGAAGATTTGTGCTCGCTGTGTGCCTTGGTTGCTTAGCGACGATCACCATACACAACATTTGAGCTGGTCTAAACACAGGTCTCACAAGTGGTACATTTTTGGACATCCACGGTATTCTCCGGACCTTGCCACACCTGATTACTACCTCTTCCCCCGGTTAAAGAATTTTTTAGGGTCCCAAAAATGCCGCAACAATGTGGGCGCCAACTTTTACCTCACGGAAATAGGAAAGCTCGTGTATCGTTCTGACAAGTGTTTGAATGAACTTGGCGATTATGTAGAGAAATAGAGAATTTCCTAACGAATCTTTCAGTATTTTTTTCAAATTTTCAAAATAATATGTGGCGGAGACTTTTGAAACGACCCAAGTACAAATACTAAAAAGAAGGTCAGGGAAAAGTCTGGAAAAGAATTCTGAAAAGCCTGTAGACACTTTGTAAACCGATGAAAGAAATGAAAGCAAGAAAATCAATGCAAGTTTTTTTCTCAGATTTTTACCTCACTTGAATTTGAAAAATAGAATTTGCCAGGTTGCCCAGTCAAATCAGGGGTAACCTCATATGCCTTCGCTCCCTTGACGCTATGGGCCCGTAATGAATACTTTTCCTGTTTAAAAGGAAGCCGTTCAGTCGCGGTAGCTATCGAGGTACTTTCATAGGTGGCAACAGGTAGAAGGTGTGTTTTTTGAAATGCTGCCCCCTCATTCCACACTCCTCCGATTCTACAAAAATTACAAGTCACCGCGTATGGCTACCTGAAAGTATTAGAGAAAGGTAACCTTTTCCAAAAAGTATTCTTTTCATTGTCTGTAAATACGCACTTTAACTATCTATACAATTCCATGAAGCGAGCAATTCTTTGAAACCCAGTTTACCACCTTCCTCCCTTTCCCGTTGTGTCCTTGTTTGCGAGGATCGAAAGTTGGAGCATTGCCTAGGAATCAACTAGTGGTTTGAGGATGCTCTTGCCAAATTCGATAACTGTGTCTGAATTATGTTTTGAGCCCATGTTTGGCGCTGTACTCCTTGAAATAATGTAGGAGGAACGGTCATCGGAGAAATTGTAATCGACTAGACGCTGTTCATATAGTCGTCAGTGCCGGATTTAGGGAAAATGCGCCCCAATACCATTCAGAGAAAGTGCCCCCGAATGAGAATTTTCAGTTTTTTCTTGCTTCGAACCAATTTTTTTCAAGAAGGGGGAGCTAATGAAAAGTATGACGATAAGTCGTGAGTATGAAGGGGCATTTTCTCTCGTTTATCACCATACTGCTTCTATTTTTTTCTTCTCGCCGCTTTTCTTGCTTTTACCGACTTTTCGAAGGAAAGGGGTATTTTTTCCCCTCTGCTTGGCGCCCTGGGCAAATGGTCGTTTTCGCTCCGCGCTGGTCGCCGTCATCATCGTTCGGTTGAATATTGTGGTATTTCCATTTGGAAGCGAAATTTCGGCAAAACACCGACCTGGAGAAGAGGTAGGAGGCTGCGCGACCCTTGTATAATAGAGTAGACGTGGATTAGCGCGGAATGTTCCTGCGGCTCTTGGATCTTCTACATTCGGATGTGAACAAAAAGATGCCGAAGATGACCTTGTACCCTCTGAACGAGTGAATGCTCAACCTGTTCACTACTACCCGGATCGCGTGGTGAATTTTGAAAGCGCGTGAAATCCCTCATTCTCGATTATCGTGGGTTCAGTTTAATGGTTTAGGTTTCAGCTGAAAAAGAATACATACCGTCGGTCCTTCAATTTCACAAAAAAAAAAAAAAAATGATCGCACATCAACACGAAGATATATGGAAAGGTTGTTTTTGTATTTTTTCACCTGTGTTGACAAAAAACTCCGCCATTCCACGGGATGTTTACGAATGTGCGGAATCATAAATACATTCCTCTGTGCGAGAGTGTATATGACCATACAGTAACCTTGTCAAGGTTAGATTTGATATCTTCCAAATAATTATTACGTTCAACGTGTATTTTAATTATCAATGTGGAGAAGACAATGCTGTACATGTGTTTTCGTCGTGTCAGGTACTATATGAGTATAGTGACGGCTAATTGCTGTATGCGCGAAGGAAAATACTACATGCCTTGCCTCTGTACCACCGACTAGCTTCTATTCGCATGTTTTTTAGCTGACTTTTTTTTTAAATTATCAGCTATTAGTCTTGACTCAACTGTGGGCAAGGCCGGATTTAGGGGTGTATCCACAAGGCCTTCATCAACAGGGAGCCCCCACCAAATGAAAACAATTACAAAAATAGAAGTAAAAAGACAAGTTGTTTGCCTATCGCCAATAAGTCACTCATGTGTGTGAAAAATGCCAACTATGAAAACACATACCCCTTCTGGAAAATTACAAATCCTATAAAATGACTTAGGCACTATTACCAACCAATAAAATCATTAAAAATTAACTTTTTATTTCTTTCTTCCTGCGAGGGAGGCTCCACTTAGCTCGGGTCCCGAGGCTCAGACATCCTAAATGTGTGGCCCGACTGTGGGAGTTGGAGTGAGGTGACCCTTCCTGGATCTTTGACAAAAGGATGAAGTTAATGGCACTAATTTACAGGAGGAATTCCTTTGTAAAACACAGGAAGTGCATTTTTTTTTATTCGGTGATGGAACTCCCAGATCATTAATATCCAGAGTGTCTTCCGGGCCAATAAGTCCAATAAAAGTTTAATAATTTTAATATAGGTGCAATAAACATTGAAAATGAGGAATAGTAATAATGTAGTGTTGTCAAAAACTCAACTTCGATCGCTATGTGTCTTGCAAACTCAATGTTCGCACATAAATGCTCGAAAATAATCCAATGGAAGTCCAATAAAAGTCCAATATTTTTAATCTTCAAATTTATTAGACACCCTGATATCTCCTCATCGAATTTCTAAAAGATCATTTCCCTTTATGTTATTGCAACAATTTCTTATGAAAAAACTGTACTTTCCAGAACGCAGTACGTCCATTCGCTATGAATTCCGATTGAATGATCGTTTCTAAATTGCCCTTAGTCCAAAATCGTTATTGTTGGGAAATAAAAAAAGTTATATGTCGGATTGTACAGTTGGTAATCCTGAAGTGATGCCTGTGATGGAGAGTTGAGTGGATTCTAGATATACTGTCAAAATTCCAAGTCAAACCAACTGTTAGTCTTCGTACTACAGGGCTCCAAAGTAGGCAGTGTCGTGGACTGAGGGCAGTTTGGAAAAGACAGAGTGGGACCTGCTCACGAATAACATGCTGTTTTTGTTCAAAGAAATGGGTGTAGCTGGTGACCGTCCATCCTAATCACTGTTGTTATGCCTTTCCCTCACTCTGAATGTGTCACATCCCTCTCGCCCGATAAATAAGCTCAAAAATAGCAGGATTACATCGTGTATTATAAGAATATATTCGTAATAACGTATAATCAACTCAGAGCAGACGAAAATGAAGTGAAGTTAGCAGGACTACTTGCGGGGCCGTCCTCGCTTTGGAGGGGGTCCTTGACTCACTAGAAGAGTGACACCTCTTGACTTTAAAAATCGATAACTCGACTTCTAATCGCGCAAAAAATTCAATCTCAACGCCAAAAGGTATAGTTTGACTTCCTTCACCAGACTGCGCTAAAATGTCTATTTTCGTCATTTTGGACGAAGGGCAGTTCGGGATCCGACCCTTTAATTCTAAAACTTTGTGAGTTAAAAATTTTTCTACAGCTTATAAATAATATTAATATAGTCGCGAATATTACGTTGCGAGACTGAACATTTTTGGTCGTTGTTATAATAAATTCAAAGTAATAAAAACACATGAATGGAATGATAATGTTAAAAAAATAGCTTAGAGTTAATATACCTTATTGCATAAATTATTAAAACCACACTCGATCGAAGATTTTAATTTATTATTGATATTTTTAATCATTAGAATTAAATTTACTATAAATAATATAAAAATTATAGATTTTTTCAGCTGTTAAAATTTTATTTTGTAATTATTTTTAATTAAAGATCTCATTCACAAAGTGCCCCGATAAGTTGCTCGATAATTTTATCGATCACTTATGGATGGTGCATTACTATGTATGAGACAGTAGCGAGGAGATAAAAAAGATCAAAGTGTTGTATAAGAAATGCCTTGCAAGACGACGTTGGAGGGGGGCTTCATTCCTTTTTGTAACTACGGAAACCATACAGAAGTAAGATAATATATGATCTTGATGATTACTACAAACTGATATATTCTATTCAGAACGGTACTGGGAAGGGGGTACATTCGCGTCAAAGAATTAGATATGTGTCTCGTTATCAGTAGAGATTTTCGATGAAACCAAGAGCAGTCGATTTATCAAGTTCAGTCAATTAATCATGGGATATCGAAAATATCGCTTAATCAAAATTATATCGAATTGATTTCTCACTACCAACACGGGGCTGTGTTTCGACAGGAAGTTGCTGTTCCGAGAGCACTTTAAGCGGGTAGCTGAGAAGGCAGATCGAGTAGCTGGATAGGTGTCCCGTCTAATGTCGAACCTACGATTAGGAGGACCGACGGAGAAGAAGAGGAAGATGTACGCGAACGTCATCATTTCGGTCCTCTTATATGGGGCGCCAATATTTGCCAACGCCACCGAGATACTTTACAGAAAAGTGGAGATGATGATTCAGCGAAAAGCCGCGATGAACTGTCGGAGGCAGTAAGCGTGCTAGCATGTATACCACCGATCGAATTCAAGGTCGGGGGAAAGTAAAGGATGTATATGGTGCAAAGAAGAGAACGTAGACGAACCGAGAGGCACTTTGGGTCAAGCTGGACATCCACTCGCCCAGTCGACCGAGAACGAGTAAACCCGAGCGCTGATACGCGACCTCGATCAGTGGACAGGCAGGTCCCATGGAGAGCTGAACTTCTATCTGACCCAAGTACTGAGTGGCCACGGGTGCTTCGGCACGTATTTACATCGGATGACGATAGCGCCGAGCTCCGTGTTCACGCACTGAGATCAAGGGGCGGAAGACAACTCTTGGCACACCCTGTTCGAGTGTGAGGCCTGGAAGGAAGATAGGCGCGGTATGGTAATAGCGATCGATCCCGGCGGCAACACGAGCGATGGAGACGGCGTGATCGATCGTCTCGCGCCGGACACCTTAGTTCCGGAAATGCTGAAGAGTGGAAGCGGATGGAATCGATTCTCGGCCTTTGTCTCGACCATCATGAAGAGGATGCAGACAGAATGGTCGAGACAGAGGGCCTACGAACAAAGCTCGGCCCACACCGGACACAACGACTCTGTATCATCCTCGAGCTGCTGCAGCTGCTGCGGACCCTCCGGTAGGGTTCATCCTCACTACCTTCGACGAGAAGGTGAGGGGTGAAGGAAGGAAGTGCGTCCGGCTGTGGTGCACCCGAAATCCAGGTTAATGCTGGGTGAGCGTTGCCTCGGTCAGTAGAGTGTCTCATGGTGTCTCTGGCAGGACAGCGCGAATCCGAAGCAGAGAGGCGAAATGGGGGTCCGGGCCAGCCTCAGTGCGTCCCTGTAGTCACTGAAGCGATACTCGAAAGGGCAGTTTCTGAAGCTAGGGGTGCGGTGTCTGGGGAACAAATTTGACATGCGTGTATCGCCATACGCTCCACCAAACATTTTACTTCCAACAGGACTTTAAATTCGAACAAATCAGCTTTTCTAACGCGCTGTTGGTGCGATAAGGGAGTTTTGTTCATTTCTACGTAATTTAACTTGTAAATATTCACTATAATTGGTGCTCAGTGTACAGCCGTGCGATGTGGACAAGTTAGTACATATGTGTCTGAAAACCGAGGATAAAAGCGAAAGCGCTTTGATATTTTTCACGGCTCATTTTGTGCTTTTGTACAATAGAATCATGGGAATGACAGTTTAATTGCGACGACGATGTTGGTAAACTGGTTGTGTTTTAACGACTGTTGTGAGGCGCTCTGGTTGATACGCAGCTCCCGAAACCCATCCATCGTCATCATTGCTAAAGGTAAACGTCTCTCGTTCTCTCTCTCTCTCTCTCTCTCTCTCTCTCTTTCTCTCTGTTCTGTACACACAATATAGTATGCAAATTTAATACTACGTTTTCTCATATTTTTTGTATTTATATTCTCGTTTATCGAGTTCACCCTTGATGGTTATCGGATATACGTTTACAAATTAACGTATGCAGAAACGGAACGGTGGAGAAGGCTTTGCTCGGTGTTCAAATTAGCCAGGTGGGTCGGCGCGAAAAATGAAAATAATCCGTTTTACGTGCAAATATTTGTTGTCACATCAATCAAACCGTTTTATGCGCTCTGTATTCTGAAAGCCATTGGTGTGGTTTTCTTTTTTTCATTTTGCATTCGTTTGCCCGCTTTTCTTTCTTTCTCTTGGTTACTTATCTTTCTTCCTGCATGTGTTAAGAAAGCATAACCACATCAGACACGCTCTCATTTCTGCGGTCGAGTATGAAATCGACGGCGGAAATTCGAATCTCAATTACAGCGAAGTTGATTCGTGTGAAATATTCGGCGGTGTTGAGATGTTCGCAAACGGCTGAATACTAAATTGTATTGCATTTTGCTTGTTCTGTTCTCAAATTGCCGTTTGAGTTGCATGCGCAGTGCAGGAAAACCATGAGCGCAAATGGGGAACGCGTTGGGCTCAGCCTCCCTCCCCCTCTCCTCAGGAAACATAGAACATTATACGTGCGAAATATTTTTCACATTATTTTGATATTTTTAGCTCCTCTCCCCACTCCAGGTCGGCTATTAGCTATTTGCGCTTATGACTGGGAAAAGGTAATTAATATGAATGGTTAGGAAGCGTGATTTTTTATTATTATTATCACTACTTCACATGTGTAGACTTGGAGTACAATATTAAGCGGGTTTTTCAGCAAAGACTTAATAAGGTAGAGTACAGTTATTCGCCAATAACTTTCCGGACAGTGTTGACTGTGTGTAATATGACTGCCTTCTGCATCATTCCGAGTTCTCTCGTTGATCCTCCCAGCTTCAGCACGCTTTCAACTGTGGTTTGTAGGATGATTCCAGTGGTGGATATTACAGTTTGCAGGATCCTGGTTCTCATCTTCCATTGTTTCTGAATCTCGTTCGCCGGATCGATGTACTTATTCCTCTTGTGTTGTACCGTGTTCATCATATTGTGTATATTTGGTACTGCAATGTCGATGATGTAAACTACTTTGTGCTGCTTATCTTTCGGCATTATATCAGGCCTATTATGCGCTACTGTTTTAAATGTATAAATCGTTCGATCCCAGTGAATCTCGCTTCCCTCGTCTCGAGAGTTTTTAAAGGTTCATATTTGTAATATGGTTCTATTTTTTCCTCGGGATAGAATTTTCTCACCTGCGTGCTATGTATTACCTTGGCTACACTGTCATGTCTGAATTTATATTCCTCTGCCACTAAACTGCTGCACGCTCCTATTATGTGTTGCACAGTCTCTGATACTTTTCCACACTTCCGGCATCTGTCATCTTGTATTGAGGCGTCCTAGATTATATATCTGCGGTAATTTCTGGTGTTTACCACTTCGTCTTGTGTGGCCGTATAAAACCCTTCTGTTTCTCGATAAAGAAAGCCATCAGTGAGCCACAGCAACGATGCAAACCGGTTGACCTCTTCCTTCTCCAGTTCCGCCGGATATCTGCCATGCAGTACTTTCCCCTTCCATTCCGATACTTGTTGATCCTCCTTCTGAGGCTTACTTGATTTTTCTGTTCGGATTTCTGCATTAAGCTGCAACGCTGTTACGGTCTTGTCCGCTTGCAATACTGCCTTGTGGAGTTCTGAATGATCCTTACGTCTGTGGAAGTACTGTCTGAGGTTATCCATTTGCTTTTCGTGCAGCCAATTTTGATTTGCTATGCCTCTCCCACCTCTTTTTCGGGGTAACGTTTGTCTTTCAATGGCAGAATTTGGGTGTAACATTCTGTTCTTGGTTAGCAGTGTTCTCTTTTTACGTTCTAGACTCTCCAGTTCTGTTGGAGACCATTTTATGACACCGAATGAGTATGTTACAACTGGGATCGCGTAGACATTTATTGCCTTCACTATATTTCAGCTGTTAAGGCCTGTACCCAGAATCTGTTTCATTCTTGTTACAAACTTCCTTCCTAGCTCTTTCTTCATTAGCTGGTGCTGTGTCCTTTTGTTTTGTTCTATTCCCAGGTATCTGTAGGTCTCTGACGGTTCCATATTTTTGATGTGATTGTCAGTGTTCCATTCTCCAGACCTGTCATTTCCTGGTAAACCCTTGTCATTTACTTCAAGTATACGGCATTTATCAAGCCCAAATCGCATTTTTATATCATCTGAGAACATCCAGACTATCTCAAGTAGCTGCAAGAGCTTCACTCTGTTGGTAGCATACCATTTAACATCATCCATATATAACAAATGTGATTGTCATTATTATTATTATTATTTGATGAGAACTTTTGAACGTTATTTGTATCGTACTATCAGTATTCTCTATCAGTATGTAGTGAGTCTGTAATCAGCTAGAATTGTTTGTGTAAGGAGTACATATGTCCGGCACAGAGGCGTCGCTGGGATTTTTTTTTTTTTTTTTTTGGGGGGGGGGGAATTTCTTTAGTAGTGTTGACCTACATTCATCGGCATTGATGGATGTTTTGGGAGGAGGGGTGTAGTATGCTGTATCAAAGTGTCTAACAGTCATTTAAGTCATTTATCTTCTGTCATGGTCGTTTAAAAATTTAAGAATCAGCAAATTATACCTTGAAAGAGAAAACAAAGAATTTAGAATTGGAAAATTCTGTTATAATGACCACGGCTGCAATTTTTATGCGAATGCATATTTTTATCTATGGCGTATAGGTATAAGTTTTAAAGAATCACAGAATTCTGAGTCAAATAAGCAGCACTTCATCCTGCATATTTCGCATGTTTTGTCATTTACCGCATATTTTGCACCAATTCTGCTTATTTTTCTATCCCCCCCCCCCCCAAAAAAAAAAAACTTTATTTTTTAGTTCTGCGAATGATGTCTGACTCCAAAAAAAATTGAGAAGACTTAGGGGAGACCGCTGTACCTTGATAACGATGTACCTTGAAACTTTTCAAATTACGCCGGGGAGGTGCTGCTTTCTAGCGGCAGTTCAACGCAGTGGTAGTTGACTTTTCAGCTTTCCAAACAACAGTCATAAGTTTGACATCCCTCCTCCCCTCCCGTCATTGCCACAGTTTTGAGTAATGGGTATCAAATATTTCTGTCAGTGCAACTAACTAACTAATAAACCGATTATCCAGCTGATAGCTAAGACTCGAAAGACTTATTAAGTGTGGAAGTGTACAAGTTTTTGTCTCTCGAATACATTGATTTCTTCTCTCGAGAACCGTAGAGGCCGGTTCATATAGCTGAGGAAAATTAGAGTTTGAGCTGAGAAACATTTCCAGCGAACATTATTTTCCATTAACTTCCTGAGACTAGCTTTCTAATCTACGCGTCAAAAACGTTCGATAATACCGTTGGAGCTTCTGTCCCCCTCCACCCTGTGGGAAAGTGTTTGAACTATTTCTAAAGTCAGTTTCACTCCAGTTCCTCGCTGAATTCTACTTCAAAAAGCCTGTGACAATTTTTTCGTACGTATCCCTGAAATATGTTGAATGAAAAGAGAATGTTTCATTTCATATGAGGGAGTTGAGGGTAAGAATATTTTAATGTTTTTCGACCCATTTTTCGCCTTAAAATTATCAATTGCTCATTTTTTTGAAAAGAAAAAATATACGAGTATATTAGTTTTTGTGTCCACGTTGTTCACGTTGTTTCGGTCGAACCCAAAATTTATAATATTATGGAGCCAATCCGCCCCCTCCCGGATCAACACCAATGATTTGTGACATTTTTTCTATCTCATCGTCTTCGACAAATAAGGGAGGTGCCAAGTGCTCCCGGACTTGTTTCCCTGAACCTATTTTCATCCGTTGTTGGGAATTTTTGTTTCCTCTAACCCGACCTCTTTAATTTCGTACCCTGAAAATGGTTTTATTGCTTGTATAGAAAGGATTGCAGTACTGGAACTTTTCGAGTTTTCATTGTTCCGAGTAATCAAATCGATGTACGTCCGGTGGAAGTGTCAAGGTCTCTGAATTATTTTTTGCACTAAATTAAAAATTGTGGCGTCAGAAGGAAGGGAAAGGGCTGAACTTCATGAAAACCGCAAGATGGGCATCATTTTTTAACTTTCAAAGGCCATAAACTCCGTTTTGACGTTAATTTGGAACTTATATGAAAATTGTGTCATCTTGACCCGTCGTGAAGAACAGTGGCATAAAATAAAGATAACTGCCGCAGTACAGATATTATTTCATGGGTTTCAATCAAGGGTCACTGAAATGTGAGTTTGATACGAAAACTGAGGTAGCCAAGTTGAAGGACTGGGTCACAAAAACGAAGATTAGCATAGTATGAATATCAGTTTTAGGCCTGGAAGGTCGATGAGCTCGTTTTCGAAATTAATTTGAGTGCAATGTGATAATTTTGACGTCAGATATTAGCACGTGTCTGAAATGTAAACGTATTTTTTTATGTGTCTAAATCATAGTTCAATTAGTCATTGATCGGTTAACCCATTACCTAGTTCAGTTGTTGTCAACATGCTAAAAGCTCCCAGGAATCAGCAGAACTTGGTCCTTCAGAAAGATACGAGCATCTCAAATATCACCTCTACCCGTTTAGTTTTTCACAGTTCATACGAATGTTTGGAGAAAACCCGTTTTTCGTAATATGTTTCATGAAGTAAATGTGTTTCAAATAATACGAAACCGCAAATATGGGTCGTAAAGATTAACGAGATGTGAACGAGTTCAGCGACTTTCAACCCCAAGTTGTGCTAATTATTATCTCTTTTTTTATGTCTTTTCCTCCTCTTAACCAGATGTATCAGTTTTCGTATTGAGGGTCAAACTAATCTCAGAAACGAGTTCAGCGACCGATAAAACCTAAGAAATGATATCCGTAATATTATGCTTATCTTCATTTGCCGCCTATATTTAAACTAGCGTTTCAATTTTTGTATCAGGGTCAAATTAACGTCAAAATTGAGCTCGGTGAACCTAGTAGCTTCAGAAATTATATCTTTATTGCATTTTTTATGAAATTTTTCCCTCCCCCTCTCCTTCCTTCGCACCATAATTTTTAATTTTGCGTTAATCTAATGTCGAAAATGATTTTAGCGACCTTTAAGCACCACAGATAACTCTTCAATTTGATTATTCGGAATAAAGAAAGCTCTAAAAGTTCCATACTGCAGTCTTTTCTGGGAAGCAAAAATGAATGAATGAAAGAAAAAAAAAATATATAGAAAACGTGATTTTGAAGGTATGTTATTTAAATTATGTTACATGGTGGAAATGATAGGGACAAAAAAACTCCTGCGAATGGGTAGGTATGGATCTAGTGAAACGAGTCAAAAGGTAGTTAAAATCCTTCCTGTTCGGTGAAGTTGATAAACTGAAAACTTGTTTCAAATTCTACGTTTTCCTCCATAATGTAGCCTGTATTAGTCTACTTCGCCTACGACACCCCTCCCCCACCACCGTTTAAGACATCTCCGGAGTATTTACGACAAAAACCTGTAGATCTTTTTTATTTAGCATTGATCGAGAAACAATTTAAGCTGAACGCGTTCCGTAAATAGTTTATACTCAAAATTTCGTGGGAAGGTAAATTTCGGGTTATTTTTTGGCACCGAAGGGAGAAACTCTGTCGTGGAATGTCCCCATTTTGATTTATTTTCTCTATTGCGAGGTTGGATCGATATGGGACGAACGAGGATCTTCAAGTGGCAATGTTTAGGTTCTGTTCAAGTATGAAATAATGAATTCTTCTCCCTTTCTCGTCCTAAGGCGGGGTCACCCGCATCCCCAGCTTTGGAATTTCAAACGGAAAGGTATCAAACCAAGTATTAAAATACGGGTATGCTGAGTCGCTGAACAACACGAATATCGCGTCAGATTTTTACTGTAGCCCCGAGGCAAGCCCAAAAATCCCAACTTCGGACCTGAAATGGGCGAAATCAACTTGGCTTGAAAAATCAAACAGTTTGTCGAAGTAGTGGTGTTTTGGATCGCTGATTACAAATGTCGCATCCGATTTTTGATCCAAATTTCTGGGCCCAAAAAGCCAAATTATTATTCAAGCTAAGTCAGTTTTGCCCGACGACCAATATATCCATATCTGTACTTTGTTCAATATCTACCTTTCCAACTGAATTTCCAAAATTGGGGGAACATGTGGGCCGTCCCTGAGAGGGAGGGATATTTTTATTTAAAAACAAACTAGACCGCGCCGCTTGATGATCCTTGTGTGTCGTGTATCGATTCGACGCCATCCCACAATAAAAAAGGAGACAAATAAAGGCATGCTGAACGGGGTTACTCAGGAAATTCGCTCGCTTCACTCACAAATCCTATGTATGTTGGAGTGGTTACTCAAACGATTTTGCTATCACAAGGGGTCTACCGGGTCAATAAGTCCAATAATAGTCCAATATTTGAAAAGTGAAGTCCAATAAAAGTTCAATAATTTTAATATAGGTTCAAAAAAATTGAAAAATAAGGAATCATAATAATGTAGTGTTATCAAAAACTCAACTTCGATCGCTATGTGTCTTGCAAACGTAATTTTTGCGCATATAGAAAGCCCGAAGAGAGTCCAATGAAAGACCCATAAAAGTCCAATATTTTTAATTTTCAAACTTGTTAGACACGCTGTATCAGAAAATTTTACATGTGAATTGAGCTCTGTCCTATAAATGAAGTGTTCAAGTAGCATCCAAATCGAATAACGAGTCGGCTAGAGAACGGAAAAGATGTTAATTAGCATACTGTTATCATGGGATTGTTACCACTTGGACACATGTGCACTGCATGTTACCCTATCCTTTGGATTAATAGTATTGAATAAATAATACTAAAATGTACCGATTTGCTTCATTTTTTTTAAATGAAAGGTATTTATATGTAGATATGCCATTAAGTATGGGAATTCACTTAATTTTGACCCTACTCAAATTATACTCAAACGCGATTCAATTCATGATTTTTCCAAGCTTTTCCTTCACTCAAAGATCTATATCTCAGGATCTAATTGAGGTAAAGAATTTGTTTTGCTCTAAGAACACTCATTGGATCAAGACCTTCCATTTGAGCTTTTTATTACTCAAATCGGTTGAGTCTGAGGACAGTTGTGAGTGGACGTTCTACTTGACTTTTGATATTTTCAAGATTTTTCTTGACTCAAAGATCTATATCTCAGGTTCTAATTGAGGTGAAGCATTTGTTCTGCTCTAAGAACACTTAGTGGATCACGACCTTTCATTTTGAGCTTGTGACCACTCAAATCGGTTGAGTCTGAGGACAGTTGTGAGTGCATGGACATTCAACTTGACTTTTGATATTATCAAGATTTTTCTTGACTCAAACATCTACAGGGTGATGAACGAGAAGTCGCACCATAGGGCCAACATGGGATAAGGCACAACGGCGCCGACACGATAACACAATCTCCGCTACATGCATTACGTACACGTTGCACGTTACTACATGTTTGCTTATGATGCGACTTCTCGTTCATCACCCGGTATATCCAGATTCTAATTGAGGTAGAGAATTTGTTCTGCTCTAAAAATACTCATTGGATCAAGACCTTTCATTTGAGCTTTTGACCACTCAAATTGGTTGAGTCTGAGAACAGTTGTGAGTGGACATTCTACTTGACTTGTGATACTTTCAAGATTTTTCTTGACTCAAACATCTATATCTTAGGTTCTAACTGAGGTAAAGAATTTGTTTTGCTCGAAGCACACTCAGTGGATCAAGACCTATAATTTGAGCTTGTGACCACTCAAATCCGTTGAGTCTGAGAACAGTTGTGAGTGGACATTCAACTTCACCTGTTATAATTTTAGAAGGAAAGAAAATGGTAGATTGAAGAAACAGAAATAAAAAACACTTGCTTCATTCTAATTGGCTCTCAGCTTCAGCCATTATACTTCCAATTAACAACTAATGCTGCGGAGCAGCACAGGTCTTTTAGTGATTTTTTATATGATAAATGAAAACAAACTAACAGTGGGTGTAGACTATAACAAATTAGTTCCTGGATCCCTTCCCCCTCCCCATTGGTCGGATTTATGTCAGTTCAAAATTGGGTAGCCATTGCAATACGATACACAACATGATAGGCGTAGCCGGGGGGGGGGGGGGGCTAACTGAGATGGTTGCCTCGGTAAACAAAGACTGAAATTAATTAAAGACCGGATTCCTGGGCACTAAAAATCTGATAATTCGGCCCTGAAAGTAGTACTTCGACATTATTCGGCAACAACGCAAATATTTCCCACTAGTTCAAGGAAAAGGCGAAAAAGGTGTGGAAATTGTTCCTTTTACTTATTTTAGGCGTGCAAGAATTTAGCATTATGGTACCCAATGAACTGATTTTCTAAGTTTTGTTAGTACATACATTCACGCAAACTTCTGAAAAAAGCGCGACCATCATACGATCATTTCTAGTGTTTTCTTCCCATTTGATTTGAAATGGCATTTTCGATTCTTTTCGGCGTTTTTGACTGTTCGGCATTTTCCGGCAAAATAAAATTTTTTCTTCAGCCATGCCTGGGTGGTTCCCAGTGCCCTCCCCTCCCCTACATTTCATGACAAACAATAATTAATTTTAAGACTTGTCATTTTTCCTAGACATGCATATGTGATGTGGAATAAGAAAATCGACCTTACGTCAGTAAATAAAATTTTGGGAAACAAGCGTTTAAACATTTAGCGCTACCTTCCTGCCTTGTTTGTGTCTGCAGGGGGCTGGAGTGGGAGATATCATGTTGTATTTTACATCGTTCGAATCGTCATTTCCTCTGCTGTAGCACCGTGATAGTCTCCCATCATCATTACCATCTCGTTTTGCAAAGATGTGGTCGATTCTATACTTTACCGGTGGAATAAGAAAACTGACCTTAGCCACAAAACAAAATTTCTCGTAAAAATGCATCTGGCATTAGGTAGGTTTTCTTATTCCACTTTCGTTCAGGTTCTGTGTTGAGAATTTCCGACTCCAGCGCTGTCTAGAATCATTTTTACGAAATAGTATTGTTCTTATAAGAAAGAGTAATGCAGTTCCCACAAATTTATGTCATAAACCCAAATTTGAATTTTCTGACGTAAGGTCGGTTTTCTTATTCCACATCACATATGTCAGTTTAGAAGACATTTGGGTGTTCATGTTGCATCAGTGGCTGTGTTGTATGGGCTCTGTTCTTCTGAATGTATACTCATGTTGGGTGCATACGTATTAGTTTGTAGGGAATTTCATAGGAATTATTTCCCTTAAATTCATATTTTTCGAGAAAACTTGAGAGAACCTCAATTTGGAAGACGTTCGAGCTACCCCAGACGATGGCCGGCGGTATAAGAAGGAGAACTTCTCAGTGTACATTTATGGGCTACTGGGGAACAGATTTTTGAAGAGGAACCTTTTCTCCCAATTTTTTCTTTATTCATCAACTATTTAAGATACTTTGCCTGAACTAGGGCGGGGGACTTTCAGATGATTTGGTGGACTAAGCCCCCCTCCCAATTGCGCCTGTGATGTCTGATTCTTCGTAGTAGCCAACATTGGCCTTACGAGTTATGTCAAAAAGCACTGAACTGAAAACCCGGCGAGCATACAGGTATATCGTATAATTCCTCCTGCCCTATAAATGTCATCAACTTACAACTCGAGCACGCAATACCGAATTTCTTCACGAATACCATTATCTCTCGACATACCTTTTAGTTTTTGTTTTATATAACGTCTGTATAGGTTCGGTGTGACACAATTCCAAAATGCTGTAGGTACAGTATGAAATATGCTGGTACACTCACGGCGGTTTCATAACGTCTAACCAATATCGTATACCGGAATACCGTGTATAAACACAACGATAAGGGGGTTCTGTTTGTAATGAAAACCCGTACATTCGTACCGCGATAATTGATAGAGTAAAGTGTTATTCTAAATAAACATGACTTATCTACGTCTCACACATATTTGTAGTGGATGCACTTCCGTTCAGTTTTCAATTGCCGCCTAACGGCACGAGGTGAGTCGGCCGATTTTTGTAAGACTCGATCTTTCACGACAATCTTATTTTAATGCTCTTTTTAGATGCAGAAATTCAACTTCACGTCTTGCGTCCAGGTGAATTTTTGAAGTATGAGAAGGTCGGCCCGGCAATTATCGAATTTGATGATGATACGGTGTAAAACTTCGTATATATGGTGTTCGACACGCTCTCGATAGCCTTCGGATACGAACTTGCATATTACCTTAATCATCGACAATTTGCCGTCGGCCTGTATTCATACACGTGTACCACACACGTATTAACTGGCAATTCCGATGCTCGAAACGAAGTATACATTGTATATGCGTGGGCGAAAAGAAGGAAAAATTTGATGATAAATACGAAAAATATTGCGGTTAATTCATTTCGAGTAATTATCGATTAGCAGCGGGGATCAGTGAGCGCGTAATTTCACCCGGAGATTCATACCTATATTCGAAATTATAACAGTCGAGCGAGTGTTTGTAATTGTCTGGAAAAGTTGACCTCATTTCGATGCGAACTGGAGAGGATGGTGCACCGAACCTCATCGAGTGAGTCGATTGCGTTCTGTCGCATTCGTTGGAATTTCAGCAGAATGGAAGGCGTCGGTGAGTTCCCAAAAGTGGCCGGAATGGAGAGTTAGATGCTCGTGTTGCACTGAATTCGTCCGATTGTCGAATTCCTGAAATCGCGGCCGAAAAATTGACGAATGCACGAACGAGGCAAGTCTTTGCCAAATTATGAATTCGGCAATCGAAGGTCTGAAAATTGCTGAATGTATCAAGTCGGCAAAGCCTGTTCTGTAAAACGACTAGCTCGCCTTGTAATGTATTCCTAATTCATACCATAATGATCTAGTACGAATTCATCCAATTTTAAAAAGGTAATTTGTACTCAGACTCAAATCGGAGTATGGGTAGTTCTGAAAAGAAACTGCTTGTTTCAGTATCTAGCACATTGTTGAACACGTTAGGAAATTTTTTGATAGAGCATTATTCCCTTCACATTTTGAAATCACTACCATGTTGACCCTCTTTCAACTACCCTACAAAGCAGAAATTCCATAGCCGTGGCTATCACTAGGTGTTTTCACAAACTGTCGTATAAGCATTTTTTTCTGGGGGGAGGGGGAAAAGCGTTGGAGCTTCACTGAGGTAAAAGGGTGGTGAGAAATTAACCCGAATTATGATCACCGGAAATACACCATGTGACCTCCAGAAAAGCTCGAAGTTCGGAAAGTTACTTGTTATTCCATCTCTATTGCCCAGGCTTTCTAATTTTATGTTTCACTCTGCTGAGTGGCTACACTGTTTCAGCCCTGTAAGAATATCGTCAGTGAATAAACTGTAAATGTGTGTTTTCAGGAGAAAATTTGAAAAGTTGAAGGGGTACTGAAATAAAATGTATTTTCGGTGGAAACATTTGGAGGCGGAGGTGGAGGTTAAGTGAAAAATATTTTGTGGTATAGAAATGTTTTTCCCCTACTCGTAAAAGGCGCAAAATTATTTTGGGAGCTGACTGTTCCGTGTTAACATAGGAAAGCTTGTATGCTCGAGCTTTGTTCTGGAATGAAATGTCTAATGGAGGCGCTTCTGTCTGTCGTGTATCCAGCGTTTTTCTAATGGATAATTTTCACTTCAGATTTACCACATTTTTCATGACTAGAGTTTGAAGTGAGAGGAGGGTCCACTAATCATTTTCTTCAGTTGGCAAAATTTAGGAAAATATGAAGAAAATGTCAGTTTTTCTGTCCTGGTTTCTAATTTTTCATTATTATTATTATAGTAATTTAATTCTGCTCTGTTCAAAGAGGAAATGGAGAGGAGAGAAGAATACATCCACATCAATTGTGTTATTTTTTCACGTTAATGAAAAAGTTGGCAGAAACGAGTTTCATTATTTGTGCTCATTCTCGATGAGCGGGAGACAAGAGATGAATCAGAATTAAATTTTGAGAATCAGCTTTTGTATCGCACATCAACGACGATAGTTTTTTTTCCCTCTAAATTTCACATAACGAATATCTTTTTTGAAATTACGTGCATATTCTAGAGCAGGCCTGGGCAACCTGTGGTCAGCGGGCCATTTGTGGCCCCCGAGACAATTTCAAAAAATGAGACATCGTTAAGATTTTAAATATTCAGATTAAGGACAATGTATAAAATTTGAAAATTATTTTAAAAAAAATGAAATATAGGAAAATAAATCTAATCTAATGAGAAATTTGACATTGTACGTTGTGTAGGTACTAATTTACTAATTTCGGGTTCAAAATTTGTTGTCGCCAATCGAAGTAGGGAATGAAGGTGCTCGTCAGTCAGGCTTGATCTTTGAGCTCTTTTATCGATTTCATCCTTGTGAGCCGAACATACAAGGGATACGTTGAGCATGGTGTGTAAGTTCGAGAAAGTGGCTTACAGATAACACCCAGTAAAATTCCAGCAAATCCTGACGATTCTTTGCATACTCGTCTTAGAGGAAAGTGTCTATTCATTACGTTATCACGCATTTAACAGAAAAAGACGCAATTCGTAATTCGTAATGCGGACTTCAAAAATTGTACAAATAATTTTTGGCCCGCGAAACTTTTTCAGATGTTCATATGGTCCCTTACCCGAAAAAGGTTGCCCAGGCCTGTTCTAGATTTTATTAATCTTGAACATGAACGAATGACTAAAATAAATTTATCCCATTTTTAAGGGGTACTTACACTCTGTATCTACCTTTTTCTCTATATATCCATCCATTTCAAGACCCTATATGCTCCGTTAGTTATTTATAATGATTCTATTGAGATTTTTTATGACTGAGAAGACTTTCCAAAAATCGTTCAGGTTCTGTTACGATTCGTTAGGATTCTGGTGTCAATTTTTAACTCATCAAAACACGTTAAGGCTGTGTTGAGACTAATTTGAGGCAAGTCAAGACTGATTACACTACTGAACAAAATGAAATTTTTTGTTTGCACAATACATTTAGGGAGATGATTCTTGAGTACTTTTCAACGCTGAATACAGTGCCGTCGACCGTTTTTCTGTATCACGTCTAGTTCTTCTGATCAAAAATTGTAAAAAATTCAACTAAATGTGTTCAAAAAGAGGTTTAGAAACTGAATGTGGTCATACTGATTCGTGTTGTTGTGTGTTGAGGTTGTGTGTAGTGGTGTGTATTCTGTCTGTTTGTTTTCTGTTATAACGGTCTGATAACACTGATAATATCAGTCAGTGGTACCGCTTATTCCATTGCAAAAACAAAAAACGAATTTCAGTCGTTCAGAACTCCGAATTATGACGTGATAGAGAAAAATGGATCGCAGTATCGTGTTCAGCGTTAAAAAGTACCTCAGAATCACCTGTCGAAATGCGTTGTGCAAAATAGTTGTTCAGTAGTGTTACCTTTCTTTAAAACTATTTTAGCGCCTTGTTATAATTTATCAAAAGACTTGCTAAGACTCTTCGATGATTTTTCAAGATTTGTTAAGAACGATTAAGGTTCACCGAGACCGAATAAAACTCATTCGGACTCTTTTGAAGACCTTTCAAGACTTGATATGACTGTCTGAAGACCTTTCGAGACTTCTATGACTCTGTGAGAATTGTTAGCCCTATTGAGATTATTTTAAGACGTGATAGAAGACCTATGATTAAGGTTCATTATGACTGCGTTGAGACTATTTAAGATTTGTTAATACTGATTAAGTCACCCTGAAATCCCTAACACTCTGTTTAATCTCATTCATTAGGACTCACTAAAACCAGTGGTCTCGCGAGAGCTTTTTGTATGGAGGGGGGGGGGGGGTCGCAACGCTCGAATTCGTTGAAGGACAACTTAGCAAAAAAAAACTTTCTACTTCCACTGTTCAGCTGAATAACTTCTAATATACACCATTCTTGTGTTCATCTGCAATCGTCGGATTCCCAGCAAACGACTTCGGTTCGTAGTTTGTCACGTTGCTATTCTGCTGATTTCACGAAATCGGTAAAATAGTAATGTCAGTTTTGTAAAATCTGCAGTCCAATAACTAAATTCGTAAATTCAGCAAAAGCGTTGCTTAGAATTTCACAAATTGGCAGTTACACGAATTTTGCGTAACACTTTTCTACATCAAATTTCCTGCCAGTTGTGGAAAAGTTGGAAGTAGATCCTTGGCAGATCCGGATCTTTAGGTGTGTAGATGCTTCTAGGTTCATCCTGAAGTTTACCAGGGACCGCGGAAGTGGGGTGAAGGGCGGGCCAAGTCCCTCCCCCCTCAAATCCCTCCCTGTTTGATCACCTGGTGAAAACCTCTGCGTTGATAGATTATGATTGGAAGACAGAGCAAAATAATACAACTTGCAGTCCGCGCGGACATCGTTCCTAAATTAATAATAATTCCACGAATAATTAAATAACTGACTGCATAAAATATATATTATGTAACTTAGTAGTCGCAGAAGCATCAGACAGTACCTGCTTGTGTTATAAGTTTCGATTTTTGATTATAAGTTTGTAACAATTTTAAATTTTCGTCGGGGTGGATATCCCCGTTACGATCACTGAAGATTTGCCCCCCCCCTGTCAGAAATCATTTCCGCGGTTCCTGAAGTTGACCGTATTTGAACCACAAAAGTCATGAGACTTTCGTTCCTTTTCAGACAAGGAAAATCGTTCTGTCGAGTTCGGTTTTTCTGAATCGCTCGAGCCAGTTGTATTTGATAACCCTTCTTCGAATTTCAAATTTTTATGCATTGTGAACGCAAACCTTTTAAATATATAGTACTTGGGTACTAAACATAGGTACCGCAAAAGCCCGTTTGATTTAATACACCTGTCCTCTTATTGTAGGTATACAGTATTTCCTTCACAGTGAGTTGGTTTCTCCATTCTTGTTCATGTTTCTCGTGTATTTAGTATGAGAAGAAAAAATTTGAATTATCGTGTATTTTAGTTCGAAGCGCTATTCATCCACTACAATAAGTGTGCCCATACTTTCTTAGAATACATACAAATTCCTCTACTCTTTTGTTTTCGCTGCAGGTAATGAATTACTGTGCCTTCGTCTCTCCGAAAAATAAATAACGAAGAGAAGATCAAGAACGAAGATATTTTAAATTAAAGAGGGAAAAACGAAAGTTTCGTAAAATTGAAATCCTTTTGTAGTTCCTCCACCGCATTAGGCGATTATTCAAATCGTCTGCTCTTTTATTCCGAATAATTCCGGCCATATTCATCATTCTATAATCAACGTCTCGGTGCCATTTTTTTAAAACATAAATATATATACATATTACGGAGCCGTATGATCAATATTAAATTTTCAGAAGGGTTCATTTTGAAATTATAAACATGGTGTCATTGCACACCTGAATAATTGGGAATGACCAACAAAGTTGTTAGAGAATACGTGTGCACTCCTGTTAGCGAATCCAGGCTAAGTAGCCTGCCCTCTGGCGGAATTTCTGTGAATTAAAAATACACCGAAAATTTCGTGATAACTATGATCATGAGTGTTGTATTTTCAGTATTTTGCACGCATACTGGTTGCTTGTAGTTGTGAAACTTCCTGTATTTTTTTACGATTAGCACCTCTCTCTGGACGTCTTGAATTTACCCCTTCAATGGTAATTAGTTTACGAATCTCTCTTAATCATGTATGTACCGAAAAAGAGAGACAATAAAAGGGCTTATAATTATTTTCTCCCGGCCTAAAGCCTTTTCCCCGTGACAGATCAAGGTTTCTTTCAATGGTTGATCAAAGTGTCATAACGTTATACATTTAGCGTGATAAAAATTGCATTTTATGGGCGACACTAGGGAATACTGATGACACGTTCATTACTGCACTAGTGTCGTAACGCGCCCATAACCGCACTTGTGTTATAATGAATGCTGTTTTACTTCACAATTGTATGAAATGGTCGTTGTTGCACTTTTTGATCATCGGTTGAAAAAACAGCGTATGTGGCTCGATAACTACGTGAACGTAGGCGTGTAAGATACTATTTTCTATCGGTCCATTCAAAATAATCTCTGCCTAAGTAGAGCACGAGAAACTCGAGTGTGCTAAGCCACCATTTTTATATTTTCATCCACCGTGCAACTTCGATCGTTATTGCGGGCAGCCTAGATTCTCGCCTGCAACGCATTCGTTCATCAACGGAAAAAGCAAGGTTAATAATGGCGGCTTAACATACTCACGTGCTCTGTAGTGATGTCCAAAAGTCGATTATCATTAAAAATCGATGCTCTGATAGTCGATTTTTTTCTACAAAAAAATTGATTATTTTGGTATGTTGCTATAATGAAAAAATTAAAAATATGAAATAAAAAACGAAATGAGTTAACTTATAGGTACTTTACTACCTCAAACGATTTTCAATGGAACCTACCTTTAGTTCTCACTCAAGTCACCTTAGCGCTAGTAGCGCAACGCGCTCTGGTACTCCTAGGGATACTAGACCCATGACTAGTACTATTACTCCAGGTTCGAGCTCTGTTTGAAGACTTCAATTCTGTATTCTCACCCCCCCCCCCCCTCAACCAACCAATAATAAGAAAACACTCAAACACGCATTTATGATTAACCGATTACTTTGCGGGTTGTGTCAAAATCAATTAAAGTGAAAATTTAATCGATTAATCGAGCATTACTAGT
This sequence comes from Acanthococcus lagerstroemiae, assembly GCA_031841125.1. NCBI lineage: Eukaryota > Metazoa > Arthropoda > Insecta > Hemiptera > Eriococcidae > Acanthococcus > Acanthococcus lagerstroemiae. Next base: position 30,636,084 of record CM063108.1, on the reverse strand, counting down.
ACTTTGTCTAAAGGAAGAAGTTTGCGGTAATTTTCCTGAAAATGCGTACTTACTCTGTTTTATGATTGGGGAAACAATTCCACTGAATTAATTAACATATTGTCCACCAGAAACGTGTCTAGTAAATGAAGTCTCGAGTGACGAACGAAAAATTTCATGGGAAGGCTTGTTACCTTAAGATCCAACACAGAGAGAGAATCAGTTAGTTGTACCTTCAATCCACCAGTCAACTAGCCTGACATACTGACTACTAGCTAGACAAACAGGCATGAATTATGAAGGTATCCAACGAGATTGGAAGAAAGACAGACAGATAGACCAACTGACTGATTGACAGAAAGACGAGCAGGCAGTCTTTCTCCGGGAAAATTAGAACTGAAGGCTAAAATACAGGATCCGGAAGCTCTGTTATAAACATGATAGCCGCGGCCTCCGGAATTCGAGGTGGAAAGGTCAGCAGATCGACCAAAAAACATAAAAACTAGCTGCTGCCTGAAAGAGATAGAATGCGAGGGTCGCGATACCGAACGAAAGGGCAACGCAAGGGAGGTTCGTCTCGAATAACATTTTATTGATAAAATTTTCGTCGGTAACTTCTCGTTACTGAAATCGGAGTATGACAAATATGCAACGCTTATCTTTTATGGCACATTTCTAACTAACCTCTACGACATCCGAATAACATGAAAACTCTCCTTCAGTGGTCGCTGGCTATTTGAACAACTTGTGTGCTGCCATTGAAAACCACCAGAATTTATGGTCGGGAAAACCTTTCTTACGAAAGCGTACACAAACTTCTGGATGTTTCTAAATTGTAGATATGTTCTGCTTACATGTATCCTCATGTATATACGGTTCCATTTTAGTTATTCACCTTCGGAAAACCCACCAGTGGTGGTGTTGGTAGCGCTTGTAGCATGTGCGAGTGTTTTTCACTGCAAGATGAGTTTATTTGATGCCAGAAATGGACGAAACCGCAACGTGAACTGCAGGGTTTCCGTCCGCGTACCGCTCATCACAGTTTGGCAAACCTTCGTGATTCAATCGCGATGTATTAGCACGTCAAATTTAAGTTGCTACGATGGTTTAGGGTACTGTTGAAAAGGGTTGCGACTTGCGGTAGGGTACCGAAAATTATAGTTTGTATTCCGCTCGTATCGAGTCAACTAATACACAACGGAGATTTGCGGTCTCCGTCATCGGAAATCGAATTGAAAACAGAATGGTATTTCTAGCATCAGCCCTCTTCGGTATGGAATATACCTTCGACTCGTCGCAACTTTCGTATTTAATAATATATCTATATAGCGAATAATAGAAACTTGTGGGATTGCGGCGACGCGAGACGCGTTTGTATTTGGTAATTTACCCGGAGATAGTCTGATGGTTGCGAGATCGCATCCAGCATCCCGTTTGAATCGTGCATTTGTGGAGGGCGAGGCAATAAAACAATAATACGTGTATAGTAGTTTATATTGACTTTTGATTATTTTTCCCCGTCCGCAAACACACGAAATGGTGAGAAAGTAAACGTTTTCGCTCTTACTTCGAAGTCTGATTCAGTGTGTAACTCATGTCTGCCTTCAGAAAGCAATCCCTAAGAAGGAACAGCCTTTGTTACATTCCTATACCTACCAGATGTGACAAGTTGAGTCGTGTATTATAGAAAACCCACGCATCAGTGGTTTGCATCACTTTCGGTTCTCATCATTCGTTGTTCTATCGCCAAAGTGAGAAATTGAACTACCATTGGTGTTGAACCGCTCACCAGTAGCGCTATATTCGACTGTAGTATACTCACGATACATATTAACACCAGCACACAAAAATTCATTTAATGCATGCGGCATTATCGACTTCTCCTATCCTTTTACAAGGTAAGCCGAAATCTTTTTTGTTTTACAACCATTTGAACGTCGATTCTTTCTGGAAGACCACTTTTATTTGTAGTCGATGACGCGCAGAATTGCATTCGGTTAACAATCTGTCTTTAAAAACTGTAATTTTCAAGAATTTCGAAGTACAAAATCATCGCCTCTACATAACTTTGGAGTTACTAGTTCTACCATCAGAGGTCAACCACTTCATATTAAACTTCTAACGGTAAAAAATCTAACTTATGACATGGGTTGAGTCTTCCTTTCAAGAAAGCGTATTATTGGCTCGACCTGCGCCCTAACCAAACTAGAAACTGTCTTGATTACATTCTATCTACAAACTTTGAGACAGTTGAGTCAGATATTTCAAAAATGTCACTGGTTTCATCAACCTTCTAATTGGCAGACCAAACTACCATTATTAAAATTGTGTCGCAGGTTTAGTTATGTGTTTAGGAGAATATGTTATATGGTTTGCTCTATCTTCTGGATAAATATCGTGCTGAGCCGAACTACTATTACAAGAATTCTAAGACGCGTTGAGGCTTGTGCTCTAGAAACTGCATACATCACTCGTTCACATCCCTCTCAGTTCATATCATTTGTTCGCCCTGAACTAGAACAATTTGGTTACATTTCTATGTACAAACTTCAAGACAGTGGAGTCAGGTATTCTAAAAACGTCACTGGTTCTGTTTTCGGAACTGGCAGGGCATTCAACATTAAAACTGTGTGACAACTGACAAGTGACGTAAAATGAGCATAGTGCAGGACCCGGTAACTGTGCAGATAGTACGTCATCCTAACACGAGTGGCGCTAAAGGTAACTCGGAGAATTATTCCAATTAATAATTACATGTTCTAATTCAATACCCACATAATAATCAGATCCATTTAAAATGACTGAGATCAAATAAGATCCTTTATTAATAAGTAACATATTTAATGGACTGCATCTTAACTTCTAAATCAGTATAATATGATTACAAAACAGCACTTCTTCGCTAAGTTTGGACAGTTCGTATCAGCCTTAAGGACCTTTAACATAACAAAACATTTGCTCAGCTAAATTATGGCGTGAGCTATACCTACTCCATATACAGAACTGTACTTGAGCTACTTGTCACTTTTGCTTTCTAGTTTTTAAAAAGTAGGATTGTTGATAGTTTTTCAATACTTTACAGGCTATATTCATACACAACATGATCAGATACTAGAATTATGAGGCAAGTTTGATCATACATTCAAGAAACTGCATCTCTTGTTTTGTTCGTTTTAGGTCTACTCTCTGACTGAACGATACTTTAGCCACACATACCTACCTATAAATTCTACTTTTTATTTCTTGGGAAGATATCATATGTTCCTCGGCAAACACTATTTCTTGTGGCACTATGTTAAAGGTTGCTCAGTACTTCACAAGCCAGTGATACCCGAAACCATCAGGTATTACAATTATGAGACAAGTTGGATCATGCATACAGAAAACTACTTCACTTGTTTTCTTGTTCCGTTTGGTCCCTGACTAGACTATACCTTATTCTTCAGATGCAGTATCTGATACCGGACGTTGATGGTCGCGGTATCTGACGCGCGACTCTCCTGGGCAAGTTAGTCGGGATAGTTTGCCGTTGCTTTCCTCACGGTTTTGTTGTGTTGGAGTTTTCCTTCTCTGTACCGAATAGTATGCAGCCGCAGTTTACTTACCAGCCACGTGTTTCACGACGTTGAGTAAGCTGTCCACCACATTCACACGCACAGTACCAATCTTTCGGTTCCGGTGGTAACACGCCCGGGGATTGCCATGCCTTGTTTGTATGAACTGGCAGGGGTTACAGGGCACGCTATGTTTCCACCTCGATTGATATTGTAGTCGCTGTGTTCACTAGGATGTTAGTGAGGGTATTTGTATATCACTAGCTTTCCGGCGTGGTCGGGACTCGAACCCAACAGGCAAGGATTGCGAAATAGGCACGTTACCTTTGGGCCACACAGCAACTGGACTATACCTTATATATAGTATAACTTTTGCCTGCCTTTTTTGTGGGGGGGGGGGGCGAGTACTGCTGAAAGTTCCTTCATACTCACAGTCCAGTCGTACACTAAATCATCTGGTATTATAATTGAGACAGGTAATAGTATCACGCTTTCAGGATGCTGCACCATTTGTTGTCTTGTTTGTGTTAGGTCTGTTTCTTGACTGAAATGTACTTCTACTACAGGCTACAGTTCCGTATGTTTCTTCGTTACTTATTCAACTATGTATGACTTTTGCCTCCTGATTTTTGGGCAGATTGTTGTAGGTTCCTTAATGCTTCACAGGCCAGTCATGTACTGAACCATCAAGTAGATATTACAATTCATGAGACAAGCTGGATCATGCATCAATGAAACTGCATCTTTTGTTGTGTTTTATTCGCTTTGGGTATGCTCCCTGACTAAACTATACCTAATTTTCCCCATCCATTGCTTTTTTTAAGGAATCATTGAAAGTTCCTCAATACTTTCCCGGCCATCAGTCACAGCGAGCAAATCATGTTTCACACAGGAACCAGCAGAAGCCAACAATTTCCCTAAGATTTTGCTTCTCAGCAATGGCCCATTTGAAACCGCCTGTGTGCGTGTAGGCCAATTTGAAAGGAGGATCCAGAACCCCCTATGACAAAATAACTAGTTTGTGCTGTACTTGAAAAGCCATGTTCTTTAATATGAACTAGTCGTTTTGTTATTATGAACTGTTTTTTACTGTTATAAAACTGGTATTGGCACCTATTGGAGGTATGAGACGGACTGTCAACGTTTTGCTGGGTATTGGGTAACGGGTACAACTAGAGCACCTAGAAACACCCGTGTATTGACATCCGACATTTTTTGTCACTTGATGCCTGACAATTCACTACTCACTTCGCGGAACGTCCAGCTTAGTGTATTGTAAATCATCAGACACCAAGCATTCCACGTAGTGAATTGTGAATCGTCGAGCACCAAATGACGGAAAATGGCGGATGTCAGTACTCGAGTTCCGCGTAGTGAATTATGAATCATTGGGCACCAAGCGATGGAAGATGGCGGATGTCAATATGCGGGTAGATCCGCATAGTGAATTGTGAATCATTGAGCACCAAGCGGCAGAAAATGACGGATGTCAGTACTCGGATTCTGCGCAGTGAATTATGAATCATTGGGCGCCAAGTGATGGAAGATAGCGGATGTCAATGCTTATGTGGTACCGCCTAGTGAATTATGAATCATTGGGCACCAAGTGATGGAAGATGGCGGATGTCAATACTTGGACGGTTCCGCATAGTGAATTGTGAATCATTGAGCACCAAGTGACGCAAAATGACAGATGTCAGTAAGTTACGCGGGTTCTGCGTAGTGAATTATGAATCATTGGGCGCCAAGTGACAAAAGATGGTGGATGTCAGTACTCAGGTGGTTCCGCGTAGTGAATTGTTAATTGTCAGACACCAAGTGACAGAAAATGGCGGATGTCAGTACTCGGGTTCCGCGTAGTGAATTATGAATCATTGGGCACCAAGTGACAGAAGATGACGGATGTCAATATTTGGGTAGTTCCGCGTAGTGAATTATGAATCATCGGGTAACAAGTGACGGAAAATGGCGGATATTAATACTCGAGTGTTTCCAGGTGCTCTAGGACAACTTGACTGATTGCTAGATTTGCGTACTGTGTTGTTTAGCTCTAGTGTATGACCGGCGATCTATTTATCCGACTTTTGGTGACTGGATATGATTGAATATTGCGCGTGTGTACTCGACTCGTTAATTCGGGTGAAATGATTCTTCTTGATTAGGCATAGGATGCAGTCGAACATTTATCGCGATTATTTCCGTGTTGTATGTTCCAAATAGTCGATTGAGCATGGCTTGTATGCCTGAAAGTTGTATGCCTCTCACTGATACATCGGCCAGTTCAATCTCAATTGCTGACAATAATTTATTTTGCGGATTTTTTTTTTCTCCAAATGCGTAGATATTTGATGACTACCGTAGCCTAATGACATTTCAAGGAACTTTCTCGCTAAAAAGATCATTATAAGAGCACCAGTCTTTATGTAGATGTAATGGATTCTCGGTTCAAGAATAATCATTAGCTCGACAGACTGAAGTGTGAGGTATAAGCTGGCGCGGTTTCGGGAGTTGGAGAAGAAAGAAGCTCCAGTTAATCGCATGGTGTATATTCCGTTCAATAGCATTCTCGGTTCGATTTTTATTTTGCCGTCCGTTAATTACTAACCTCGTGTCCGCCTCGGAGAGGATATGCTACAATTAATCATTTCCTGACATCGTATATTATATAGCACTATTCTCACTTATACGATTTAAAAACACTACGAGGCTTGTCTGAGCCACTGAACCCATAAAAGTTGCTCTACTCTTCCGATTCGGAAGCTATATAAACCTCTGCAAGTATACCTGTATAGCTTCAGTTATCAGTGAGCTGTACTATCAGCGAATAAATCAGCTCTAGTCCAAAGGAGGTTCTATGTCATCTGGAGTAAAAGTACCTTGGCGGAATTGTGTTTCACATATTGCTCATATTTACCTCGTATTTTCGCTAATATGCTAATCGTGTCTGAAAATTTCGCTGTACAAATATTGCGATTTCTTGCAGTACATCTCTGTATGACTGCATCTGTATGCGAACGTGATTCCTCGTGGTGCTAATTCATTCATGTACAATGCGGTGTAGCCGTTATAGGTCGTTGCTCGTGAACACCGCACCGTTTAAACATTCGATACGAATTACCTCAAACGGTTTTTTTTTTGTTTTATTTTATTACACGTCGGTACAGGTAATACTACTGGCGGTTTCGGACACCGCGTGAACATCTTCGTCGTACTTTTTTCTTCCTCCTGCTGCGGGAGAAGACAATGTTTTTGTTGTTTCGATCAGGCTGGATGCCTTGATTAAAGCGTGTACTCTGCAAATGCACGACACACTGATGATGCATCAATACGGCTCGCCGGCTGAAATGTAAAATATCTTCGCGAAACGCGATTTTCGACTACCGATATTATTTAGTCCCGATTAGTGCTCCGTGGTCCGTGGAGCGTAGATGGCTATTTTCTTTTCACAGCTGCGGAAAACACGAAAATCACGGGTATATTTGATGAGTTTTTTCTGTATTTTCTCGCGACTACATTCTGTTGTACTTTTTTTTGTAAGTGAAATGAAAGAAATCGATGATTATACCGTCGTGGCGTAGGTATTTCGGGGTTCTTTCTTCCGCGGCTGTGTCGAGCGAGGTATTCTGTAGGTTCTTTCTTACCGGGCATTCGCTTTGAAGCTCACTGATTCGCGAAAACGATTGAATGTTCATCGGAGGGCTTCGAGAATGGGAAAAACTGTATCCAGATTACACCGTTCTGCCATCGACAGGGAAGCCTTGCGTGATATGACCCCTTCCGGTGAGAAAGGGTAAGGCTCAACTCTGCCAAATCGCAACTTGGAGAAACAAAGAGAGTCGGTGATGATGAATTCTCGTTAGCACGACGCAGCCTGGTGATGAGTTGAAATTTAGTGAAAATTCAAGATGACAAATAGGTCTGGAAGTGCCGTTGGCCCTTGCCATTCACCTTCACTCACTCCCGTAGCTGGGTTTAGATCAATAGCTTCTCCTCTGACCTCAGAAATCAAATTAACATGGAAATATAAGACGAAGTGGTTTACAAAGTCCTGAGATTTCTTCAAGAAATCTTGAAGAGTCTTAGTATCTTGAATAAGCCTGCAACCCTTAGAAAGACTCGATCAAGTTTAGAATTCTGATCGAATATAGGCGTTTGGACACTCCTGTAGATGTGCTAGTGTCGTGGACGAAAAATGATCAGGGTATTTTCACCACAAAAATATGTACAAGTAAAACGAGCCCTAACATCTTCAGTATTGTTTTTTATAAAAAACTGAAGAGAACTAAAGTATAAGCCCTTATCATTTCCTTTCAGATGAGCTTAACTTTAGTTATTTTGCGCAACATTTTTGTCGCTGATCATCTTTTTGTCCAAATACTCCAATCAGTGCGCCGTATTTCACTAGGCCGCTAGAGAGCGACTCTTTAGCGTCCAAACGCCATTAGAATTTTTATGCAGCGTCTCAAGCAAGTTGTACCACCAGTGGCGGATACACAGGAGGGGAGGTGCCTGGTATGAACCACCCATTTAGATTTCAAAAACCAGAAATTGTTCACATTAAGCTGTCATAAAAGTTTCGAAAGTCTTTTTTTCGCTTTCAGCGCGAAAAATATAACAGAAAACCTACAAATAGTGAGCCCTGGCTGGCAAGAATTTTCTCTTGCTTGTACGAAAAATTTTGTTCTAAAAGCCTCCCTTGATATAGAAATTCTGAATAACAGTATTAGCAAGTTTTAAACAAATTTCGAAGAACCTTAACTAGTCTCAAGCAAACCTAGGAGACTTAAAATTTCTGTATATAGTTTTGAAGAGTCTTACTAAAAAGTTTAGGTGTAATATGTCGTGAACGAGTTTTGAACAGTTAGTAAGTCCTAAATAAGTACCTTAAATGATCACTGATGTGCCTTTGTACCTTGTTCTTCATTGGTGGCGAAGTGGGTGTCGTGGCATCGCGGGTACGTCATATGGATCGTTCACTTGTCGCATAGTATTATTCCGTGACACATGAAAATTTTCGAGACATTACTTAGAGTAAAAGGCACAATTATGAACCAAAGTATAAATATAGACCATCCCCCTTCCTGAAAAGAACTATTACTGGCGCTCCTGATAAACTAATCTCAAAACATGTTGCTAGCCACTGAAACAAAATTTACTGTTCTATTCTGTATGTAGGGTGTGCCAATTCCCAATTTCTTCGTTTGTAGTCCCGAGCGCTCCTGAAGATGGCGTAACAGACGAAAGCGCTCTGGACTACAGAAGAAGAAATTGTGAATTGGTACACCCTACTATTACAGAATATTACCAAGTTCACTTTCGCTCTAACATGGACGCAGTAGCGAAGGGTGATAGGGTGTCCATTCTCTGGAAAACCTGGAAAAGTCAGGGAAAAGTTAGGAAATTTTGGAATTTTCAGCATTTTTCACCTAAAAGTCATTGAATTTTGTAAAAAAAATCGACTGCGGAATTTTGTAGTGTTTCAAACAGATTTTACCTTATTTCTTATCTTTTTTCTTTCATAGGAAATGGACGTGGGTAATACAACCCCCCTCACCTATCTCAGTAGTACAGAGTGTGTTAGTGTGATGAAATCGTTTTCATGGTATTCGTTTGGCATCTACATCTTTCTATTAAGGCGGCTATATGTATACTTAACGTATTTCGTATTTCGTGACTTTTCACGAACCATTTCACGAAAAATATTTCGAAACGCGAACCAATCCCTATACACTTCTCCCAAGATCAGCTGTATCGTGTTTCATGTTTTCATCTTATCCTGTTCGCGAGAATCCGAAAATCGACGCGAAAATGAAAAAATATTTATTCAAGCTCCTCTCCCCAGTGTAAAGAATTTTTTGAGAAATTCGTAATGAAACGACCAATAAATTCACCTTCTGGAACATCCTGCCATCGGGTTTCTCTTCGGCTCCCCTCTCCTTCGCAAATGTAGATCAGAGTGAATGAAAGGGACTTCTGAAATTTTAGGGAAAGAGTAACTAATCCACAAAATTTGAAAAAAATCTAAAGATCGCATAATAATTATTATCACGTTACGGAAGAGTCCACTGTTTTCAAATGTATGACCTTATATTGTATCTCTCAATATTCTTAAATTGAAGCCTCTTTCGCCTCCCCTGGTGCCATAATTTTCCAGATCGTAACCACCTTTTTACTTTCATAGCATTTGTCGTTAGATATGCTGCAGCTTTTTCACCTGGGTTCAAGAATTCATTTTTATAGTTATTTTCCCTTCCCCTAAACCATTTAGGATTCACGAAGGAGGAGCTCTAATTCCGGTTACTCTAGTTTTCCTCAAGTTCCAAATTCTTTACGAGATTCTAAAGTCAATTTTTTGGACAGGATAGCCAACCAAGCTCTGAGTCGCTGATTTCGAATATCGCCTCAGATATTTTTATCCAACCCCTTCCAGAGCACTGTCGTAACACGAATTCAGCTTCTCCGGCGAAAAATTACACGAAGTATCGAAATAGGGGTGGTTTTGTGTCGCTGATTTCGAATATCGCTTCCAATTTTTAATCTGGACTAAATTTAAGCTCCTGTGCTTTTTCATTGAGAAATTTGTACGACGTTATTTTCCATTAGCAACACTTTGGATAAATAAGACTGTATTTTTACCCTATTCGGTGGCTTTAATTAGAAAGGGTGAATTTCGAGTCAACCGTTGCTTTTACTATGCTCTTGCTACCTCATGGGTCATACCAGGAGGGACAGGATCCAAAAATCACTCCTAAAATCGAATGCAGCGACCTCGGAAACCTATAAACCAATTTTCGAATTTTATTCTTCCCCCCCCCCCCTTCACGGTCGGCATTAAGTCACACGAAAAAAATCTATGACATTGCTAATTGAATCGGCTAGAACTAAAAGGGGTCAAGTTCATTTTTATCGTTTTTGCTTTTTTCACGGATTATGGGGTATTGAAGTATCGCGGATCTGCTGGTGTAGTTAAAATTTCGTGAAACAGCTGGGAAAGTGCTTTCTGGCGACATCGCTTTCTTTCATTTTTTTTTACATTTTCTCAAAAAATGGATTTTTTCCAGAAATAATTGTTCGAAAATGGTGTATTTTAGTGTAAAAAATAGAAATAAATAAAGAAATTCCGGCCCACCGCCCTCTTTTTGCATTTTTATACCTGAAAAGTGCTATTTTCAAAAATGGAATCGCAATTTTCCAATACAGCTTCAGAACTGTTTTTCTTACGAGCAGGGATTATGCTCGATTGGAATGGAACCAAGACTAAAGTGACCCCTGTATGTCTGGCTACAAAAGGGAGGGGCGATTTCGAGTCGTAAAACTGCAAAAAAAAATCGTTCAGAACCAAAAGAAGTCCAAGAACTTTGAGCCCCCCAGCTCCGGTCCATCAAAATTTAATTCGACGGGACCGGGCTTAAAAGTTGTCTCTTGTGGACTTTCTACCACCACCCTGAAGGACGTATTCCACGATTTTCAAATTTTCGAATAAAACAGTTTTTTTCGCTACCTGAAAAGTGCGAGTTTTTGGACATAACCCCATTTAGTTCCAACCGATTCAATTTACATCGCACCACGCTGCACCCCATAGAGCGCGTTTTCATTTCCATCATTAAATTTTTACGCCTTCTCTGCCACAGCTTCATAAGCACACGGTAGTAAAAAAAAAAGTTTGTGGAGTAATTGACGATATTCGCCGCTTACAATGTTTGAAAAAAGTTGACCCCCCCTTGCATGTGTAATTTGTATTTGAAGGGTATGGAAAATCGGGAAAAATTGGCTTGGAAAACCTGGAAAAGTCCGGGAAAATCATTTCCGAACAAGAATGGACACCCTGGGTGAAAATTTCTCTTGGGTAGACAGAAAGTTTGGATGGCTATCTCTAAGGAAGAATTAACTCATTTTTGCAGTACGACAAATCCAAAAAATCTTATTACATCATTTGATTATTAAAAATAAAATAATATGTAAATTAAATCTTCTTATAAATTATATCTAAGCGCCTGTTCTTCATTTCTGAAAACACATTAATAATATTCTTTCTTTCATCTCGCAATCCTTGGTATAGAATGTCGTCAGTTCCTTTTCTTTAGCATTCATTGTTAAGTTCGCCAATCTGTTATTGTTCATAGCATTTCGAAGATACGTTTGATCCTTTTCAGCGTAGATATGGGCCGTTCTGCAGAAGAGGTACTTAATGGGATACCTAGGATTAGGTTCAATAGCTTTAGTGTTTGTTCATAGACCTCCTGGAGATCATTTTCAATGATAAATTTTAGTAAAACGATTGATGGTACAGCCTTATCTTCTGAACAGTAGATGAGATCAGTTCAAGTATACCCATTAGTAAAAGCATATAAAATACTAAAATAAATGCTAAGTTTATACATAATCGCTTTGGGGTGCCAGAGGTGTCCATTTTCGCTCGCACGGATGGAAGAACTGCATAAGGCGTTTTTTTTGCCAAACTGGGCAATTTTTTGGAATAGAGCAACCAAATTGCACCCTTTTTCTTTTAAGAATCATGGCGAATCTGAGAGGCATATTTTCTTTCAGATGAGGCTGCTTTGTACTGTTTCCCGCATTGCGTGCGAGTATTTTTACTGTACGTAGTCGGTTTTTCAGTAGGTATAATTGTGCTAAAGGAGGGCCGGTTAGAAGAAATATTGTTAAGGGGCTGAAATTTGGTACAGTAGTTGGACTAACTCCACCACTTCAAGTGTTCTCTCGCTATACGAGTGATCTTTCAAGCGCACACACATTTTCCACATGATGGAAATTCTCCACACCTATCTGAATACCCGTGTGCTCTATATGGAGCCAGCTTGCCTCTCGATTTATGAAATTGGCAATTTGAAATCTCGATATTTGCACGTCTGTATAACTATACAAATCACAGACCACACTACATCGTCGCTCGGTTGCCTCCCATATTGAGTCTCCGTGCGCGGCACGTCGCGGATTCCCACTAATTAATATTTCACCCGTCGAAAGGAAGATATTGTCGGGTATTAATTATTACGGCTACAAACTGGAAATGTGATTTTGTTGGAGGTCCGTATTATTGTTGTGAGGCGACGTTAATATTCGCAGCGCACGTTGCGCGATATCTCCGTCTCCCTCTGCAGTATTTTTCTTTCTCTTTCACTCATTACTGCTGGTGTTGAGGGTATACTGACTCCGAATACCTATTAGGTTCGTGTAAGTGAGAAAAGCATCCCAGATTCTCATTAACATGCTTTATACGGTGTGTTTCGTTCGCTGTACGTATCATTTCAGCTCGTATCCTGTCTAAAACCTGCACCTATACGGCGACATCTTATTGTCGTATGAATTCAAACAGAACGCCATTTAAAAAAATAAGTACACATTCGAGTCTTCCCGTGGAAAGGTATTCGTGTACCAATCTATTCTCGGCTTCGACTAATTATCTCAGCCCCAGTTCGCCCTCCCATATTTGTGTATAGCTGCATTGCATTGCGCCAAGTGCAAAAGAGCGAAAAAAACGCCGACTTGATGAGACAGCTGTAGGATTTGCGAACGATTTTGAGATGGCGCCGCTCTTTCTCGACGTCACCGCTTCCGCAATAACAAGACAATCGAAGGAATTTATGGAGGAATTGCCCCAGTAATGGGGGAACACTCGAGAGAGATTCGCCGAACGCAGCGCCGAGTTTGCTTTTCCAAATCGGGAGATTTTATCGTACACACGATTTCAGTTTTCTCCCGATTGCGCTTTTATTCCATCGCCGGCCGGCTTAGTCGGTGTAGCGAGGTAATGGGCGCTCGATATTTATGGAATTCGCGATTCGAGCGGATTCGAGTGGAAGATATCCGAATATAATATTCTTGAAATGAGAGTACGTCAGCGAATCATAACGCGAGAATACCTGGAACGTATAAGAACTGCTTCAATGGGTATAACCTTCTGAGGTCTTAGCTGAATCAAGGAGGACATAGCAGAGTTGAACATGCTCCGGAGAACAGCTTGGCTAATTTTGTTTCTCTTAGCCTGAATACTGTTTAAATTTCAAATACCCCTAATTTTGGGAGAGACCCGAAATTGAAAATTTTACTTGGAGAATACGAACATTTTTTAGAAAGTTGAGTAACTTTTCCCTCATTTGCAACATGTTGCCGAGTTTTTATCCAGCCCAGATTTGTACTACTTCTCGAAAGGGTAGTTTCCGGAGCCGGGGGTGCGGTGTCTCAGATGCCACTTCGGCATGCGTGCATCGCCGTACGTCCCACCACACCATCCTGCCCAGATTTATACCTACTGCGTAATTTGAACTTCACACTAGAAATTAGCAAAATTTAGATGACTCACGAGAAATCTAATTAGATGTCAAAAAAGGAATTTTTATGGTAACTAATGTCTTCGAATCAACTTGTCAAGTTCTTGATATCGTCAAGTGTATGGGATCCCAGAATCCAAAATAGGATCCCGAAGTGAAAAGCTATCGAGATTTGGCTCGTGCGCAAGAAGGGGGGTTCAAATCCCCCTCCCTCCAGGAGAGTTTTCTTCTTATCTTTTATCTTAAATACGAATTTTAGTATCATCAAGATGATACCACTGATCAAACAACTATGGGCGTTCAGTATTGTTATCAGTATTTTAGGTAGCTATTCGTGAACGACCCAAAGGAATAAAACGAGAAAAATTTGATGAAATTTCAATTTTGAGTATGGAAAACTAGAGGTCCTTGAGAAAAATGGACAACGATACAGCTAAAATCTCATCCCATTGTTTTTTATGCTGTTATGTAGTATAATTTTCAAAATATACTGAACTTCCTCACTCACTCACTGAACTGACTGACTGACTGATTCAACACTTCCTTCGCCTGCGAGTACCACACTCCTTGTATCAGCCTGTATTCTTTGCGAGCATCACGTTCCTTGTACTAGCATGTGAGCACTACGCTCTGCTAGTGCATCATGTTGCAGACGAGTCTGGAACCACGGGAGAACATTTTCGTGTCTACCTAGCGGATTGCGCCGACATGAGAATGTCATCGCAACGACTTTAGGCACTTTATTACTTGTTTTTATTACTTGACTTAATTATTTGAGAAATTCGAAGTTCCAAAGATCCTGGATAGTGAAGCATAAATGGTTAGTTTATTCAGTTTTATGTTTTCAATTGAAATACTAAAATATAACTTGAAAATGTAGCGACTGTAATCTTATAGTTTAGTATATCATATTGTACATCAGTTTTTTTTTTTAGGAGCCATAATTAACCCCGCCCCTCCCCTCTCCACTAATAAATCCTGTGCACGGGTTTGATCGAAGTCACGGGACTTACAGATCGTTGAAATCGAAAATACGCCGAATTCTAGATTCGATTCGAATTTGAGAAACTTCATAAACCGAAATGGCCAGGCACTGATTAGTTTCTACAAATCGAGCGGACTATTGAACTGGAGAATTTTTACGATTACTGAGTTCAAATCACCGGACTGTTTTCGTCTCACCCTGATTGCTGCAAAAAAACGAAAATTTTAGAATGTTCAAGGTTACTGATTCATTTTGATCATTGCAACAATCTGAATCTGTTGAAAAAAGTTCAAACCGTCATGTGACGAATTTTCAGAGGGAACAAATGATTTTGTAGGAACCGAATAAAATATCGTATTAATTGGGGGAGGGGGGAGGAATCAAGAATTTAATAATGACTCATTGACGATCTTTAAATTTTGTACATATCAATTACAAGCTTAACATTTGAAGTTTACAGATTGACAAATATTGATCAGCGTTAAAAACAGAAGTTAAGTATTCAAATAGCGGCAACTGTATTTCTAATTTTTGTTCACATTTATTATTATTATTTTTTTAATTAACAGAAAATCTAATTTGATAGTTTTTTGTGTTCCCACTCTTAGATGACCGTCCTCGGACAATTTTGAAATTCTTTCTCCAGTTTGGATCTTAGTAATTCGGCGATTAAGAAAATATTGAAAGAATAATCTAAATTTTTCCGCTTTGTACTCTCATTTGGATGTTGGAGTCCTACCCAAGTCGATATCAAAGATTTAACGATCTGATGAAAAAACTTTCGAATTGAACGATTAAACTCTCCCTCACTTGATTCAGTTTACGAGAAGTCAATTTTGATCACTTGAAGAGTCCAGTTTTGGCTTTTGAAGCCTAAATCGGGAACCCAGTAGAAATCTGCTAAAATTTTCGAATTTAGAACCCATAAAATCTTAAATTTTATTCTTTACACAATTTCTCGAGAAAGGTCTATTTTTATTTTTTCAAGAGTCAGTTTTGACTTCCACGATTAAGATCGCTGTTCAATAAATAAACCGATAAAGTTTTCGAATTCGGTGATGCAAAAAACTACTCCTATTTTAATACCTACGTGACTCAATTTTCCAATAAGAGTAAAATTTGCATACTGTAAGACTCAAATTTAGATTTTGTAACTCAAATGAGGATTTAGAGAAAAATCTAGTGAAATTTTCGGAATCAACTGCCCAAAAACCTCCATTTTGATGATCTTTCCATGAAAAATTTCAAGTTAGTAACAAGTTCTAGTCCCGTGTTGGAGGAAAGCGATTGTTTTTTTGCCTAAAAAAATATTTGACCTTCCTGTTAGAAGTTTTTTATGATGGGGAAAAATACCATTTTTTATTCGTTTCTCATTCATGAATGAAAAATTTAAGAATAAGCTCGGCTTTATTTTGTGCAGGAAAAAAGAAGAGAATTATACATTCCTTTATTTGGCACATGTAATTGCCCCTATAGGAAGATCCTAGTGTGTCCCACGTCGATCCGACTTCTGAATAAAAGATCCGGGGGATTATCATTTTACCGACAGTATAAATTAATGGTCTTTGTTTTTATTTACTGATGGTAAATTAAAATCTTACATCGTTGTATACACCAGCCCATCGTTAGAAACATATATTTTTCTAATTCTTATTTCAACTCTTAAAGAATTAGCGAGGCCGGCCCAATTTTGACTATTTAGGCTGCGGCCCTTCGGGAAATTTCCCGGCGTTCGATGGGCATGTCCAGCCTTGCAACATAGCGCTATATTTAATTTTCAATCTGACTAAATTGAATGTGTCATGAAATGTTCCCTTTTGTTTTTCGTGTATTTCTTTACATAGAACTTATGCGTTTGTTAGAAGAATGAGCGGGCTTCATCCTTAATGTCTGAAGGAGAGGAGCCTATTTTCGGCTATATTTGCCTCCAAAGATTCGACTGTCCTCCGCCCTCATTTAAAATTTTTATTACATTTTTGAACTTGTTTTGAGGAGCCGTCCAGTCTTTAGGGTGGCAACCCTCTAGCTTCCGTGCAAAGTCTCTCTATGCGTTGAGTATTCTTTTCCGACTTGTTTAAGTTTCGTAAGATGCTTTTCGACTTTTCACAAATTAGGTGAACTGTACCATTGTTAAAAATTGCCCAAAAAATTGAATTTATCCTTAAATTTTCTTTTTCCTTCTCTTTATATTCCCTCCGTACTTTTATGTTTTCCCTATCGCATTCAAGGACTTCTACTGATTGAATGCTCCGGGGCATTTGCCGAACTATAAAGAATCAGCGAGTTTGAAATGAAACATGCCGTTTTTATGCGAGAAATCCTCGACTTTTGAAAATTTATGAAAAATGAACGAAACTCTGAACGTTCTTTAAATTTGATACACAGAATATCGTGTATTTAAGTTTTGTAAAAAAAAAAATCCAGCGACGAAATACCGAATTTTATTCATGTAAGTGTGGGTAAGCGTAAAATGAGAGGTATAATTTTTCCATGTAAATTTTCCATAAGGCTTCTTTTTACGGCAATATGAATGCGCTGATTCGTTTTACAGTAGGGCGACGTGCACGCGCAAGGAGAAATAGAACAGCCCTCTTTATATTAAAATTTAAATCCCAATAGATTTTCATGGAATTTTTTCGCCAACCAACCATGTTTGAAGCAGTCAGTATTTTTCTCTCTAGGAGAGGTAATCGCCCTATTTCCCCTCCCGTGTGTATCCACACCTCTCAAAACCAATGCCTGGGCGTCTCTCCGCTCTATTACCGCTCCATTACACCCCCGTCAACCTCTTCGGAAAAGGTTTCAGCTTAAAAGAAAGACAAATGTTACTCCGTTGTCCTAGGTACCCTCTCCTACCAGGTACCTCGGGATCATGACTTTAGTCCCTTGTGTAAACCTAGCACTGCATCCTATTCTCTGCCTTGCTAAATTCGAAAGATACTTGATTGGTCAAGTGGTACCACCATACCAGATACATGAAATCGAATATACGTTTAAGACTTGAGCACTGGAGTGGACGTTTCATTTTTACTATCGAGAAAAATGAGTTTTAAGAATTTGGAACTATTTGGGTGGAATGAATTTTTTTTTAATGGTTTTCTGACATCGAGTTGGTTTCAAAATTTGCTTTTTAGTGTGTAACTAAAGCACATAAAATTTACCTAATTCAAAAATTTAACTTCTGTACTGGTTGCCCATAGAGTTGGAATTTTTGTTGTTAGCATTAATATAAAATGAAAAAAAATGAAGTTATGGGTCAGATGGGAACAAATAATAATACTAGATGTATTTTTCATTTTTTTGTTGGTCTGACCTCACATCAGAATGTCACTTGAACCATTTTTTAAACCATCAATTCACTTTTAAAAAGCTTATATTAATGATATCACTGATAAGCGTAATGAGCTTTAAAAGTAGTACCAAATCCAAAGGTCATTCTATCAGTGGCCCAGATTCTTACCCTGCTTGAACCATTCTGCACCAGAACTATTTTTTTGAGCCAGTAACTTCAGGTTTGAAGCTTGTTGAATGCAGGAGTGGGTTGTGGTTATAGCAGGGAGAAGATCAAAGGGACCGTAGTCACGCAAGGTTCCTGAGGGGCGCTCGCGTAATCCGACCGCCCAGTGCTACAGCAGCCAACGGGCTTGTCTGGAGGCTAGTGCAAGTCAGGATAGCCAAAGCCCGAAGCCGCTTCTGTGGCTGAGGAAAAAACCGAGATAGCAGGAAATCAAGAGCGGATGTGGTGGGATTCTACGGAAGAGTGATAGACCAGACGTGGAGAGGTGGATTTCAGGAAGGCGTTGGTTTTGAGTGCTTCCTAGGGTGACACTGTTGTCAGCAGTCTCGTTGCCCATCGGTTGCATTACCTACGTGCACTACGCCAGGGGTTGGCTACCTGACGGTTTGTTTAGACTGCTACCACTTTTTTTTCGTCACGTACACATATGGTCCAGATTCCGGGGGTCAGTGTAGTGGGTCCTATGAGCCGTTGCTGTGCTATCGAGTTAGGTCTGGCGAGGTGTGCTCGGTGTAAATGTACGAAGGTCAAGTTGGAAGAATTTAATTACCCGCCGAACGCTTGCTGGGAGCGCTCCGGAGCTTATGTACAGCAATCGGAGATTCTACGATGGCGAATTAATTAATGTATTCTTTTACACGTATCTGTATACGTATCTCCGAAACAGCTCTGCGGTGTTCATCTTCCACGTCCGATTCACGTAATACATAAATTTAATGCACGTTGCCACCGAGCACGAACGGTGTAGTTACACCGCCAGTTCCAGCGCCTGGAGCGGCATCGGCACGTCCTGTAGTCCCTCGAGTGTCGAGCGCAGCAAGACCGTGAAGCGGAGGCTGTACAGCCGAAACAACCTGTGGCTTTTCGGCTGAACAGTAAATATAAATACGAGCACCTTGGCAGCGTGCGTGCTTTAATTACGAACTTCCTGACAAATGCTGCTAATTTAACTATCAAGAAACACCTGGTACGATGAATTGCGAGAGAAAGACTTTCGCATGTATACAGTTCTTGGCGCGCGGGAGAGCTTCCCGATGTACGCGCGAAATTAATTTACTCGCCGAAGCTTACTCTTGTTCTTCCATTTTCAGGTACCGGGATTTGTCTTCGACTGTATCGAGCATTTTAGTTATTTATAGGAAACGGTGCCCTTGTTTCGTTTTTGAACGTTTATTTTCCTTTCTGAAAATATCTCCTGGGGGATTTTTCAACTTTTTTTAAAATTTTAAAAGGGTCTGGTTGGCCGAGTGGATAGCACATTGGTCTCGGAATCCGGAGGTCCCGCGTTCGATCCCTTGTAGCAACTCGCTGTGACCTAGGCCGGTTTTTCGGCAAGTAGGGAAGAGAGCTAAGACAGATCTAACAGCCTCTCCGACGTCTCTGAGGTAATGCTCGAAAGGGCGGATTCCAGGGCTCGGGTGGAGAGCAAAAAATTAGAAAAGAAGCTATTGATGTTAATCCAGCTGCGAGAGTCAGTGTCAGCTATTACCAGATATCAGTAAAATCTTCCTTTAGGGGTGAAGATTGCAGATGAAATGGTGGGGTGTCACTTATTAATTTTTCAAACGCACCCGTGATCTCCCTCAGGTTGTATGTATCAAACTAATAAGTCATGCTTCACTTCAGGCACTCCAAGATCGGCTCGGTACGTGGTAAAGTTTGCATTTTGTAGTATTCAATAGAAATCGTGGAGACAGAGAAGCTCAGAGGGTTAGGGTAGTGTTTAGGTTGCGGATAAGTAGTGGATGCTGGGTACGGATTAGTGAGTCAGGGTTAGCGGAGGCATTTTATTGCGGAGATGAAGACTTGAAAATACCAATTTACTTTGTTTTTTCAAATTACTAGCCTTTTGAGGTCTTCATCCTGAGGGAGAAGGGAGTGATCGTCGTTTCTTAAAACTACGTAAATGATCGTAAGTTTCAAATTTCATGGAATTTATTATTTTTTCAAATTTCTAGTTGAATGTGCGTTATTTGTAAAATAGATATATACAAAATTGTAAAAAGAAAAAAAAAAGAGAAAATTTCGCGATGGATTTCAAAATAATGCTGACGCATGCCAGTTTGACCTCTCCCTCTTTGCGCATTTTACATCAAATTAACCCAGTTTTTGGCAATCGGCGGTGAAAAGTTGACTATATTATTAAATTTAATGAGAAATAACGTAAAACCGAAGTACATACTTCAAAATACTGAGCTACTTTCTAGTATAGTAAATTTTCAAACTGTAATAATTCGCGAGAGAATGTTCGAAATTATACGGAAAAGTTGCTTTATAAAAACGTAAATACCATTTCCTACAAATTTCATTCGTATCATTCCTCATGTAATACTATTTATTTTCGAGAAATTTCGACATGAATGGAAACGGAAAGTATCGTTAATTTCCCATTAGACTACGTGCATTTCATTTTGGTTCTTTCCCACAATATTGATAACAAGCATTCTAGTGACGTCGTGTGTCACTGCCTTATCCTTTTATGCGCCTCGTTGTGTGCAGGGACACCTTCAGGATTCTTGCCGCAGTAAGTAGAGTAAATGAAAACTTCTCAAATATCGGAAAAATAGGAGTACAAAGACTTTACTTCTGAGCGAAGCTAGCGAGAAATGTTGGAAAGTTGAAAACGAATGAGCATGAAGTTCGATTTCTGTATTCTCATGGTATTTTGAGTGTAGAACGCAAAATCTTTGTGGAGGGGGAGTAAAGATCTGATTGGTCCTCTATTTACGTATACAGCTGGAAGACTTTTCTCAAGTAAAATGCAAATCAGTACGAAAATTGAAATTATGCTCTCTTTCGCCGCTCTATGAGTCAATGAATGACTCTAGTTGGGCTCAACTGAGTTAATTTGACAAATCGAAATAATCTTCGATGTGTGGTTTTTAGGTCTATAATTTCGAATATTTGATCATAATTTTGATCCTCACCAATGTTGGGCTCTAAAATCAAAGTTTAATAATAAAAATGGCAATTTTACAGTTTTGTCATCTCGATACAACGCTTTTTTATGTTTTGCCAACTGATGCCCAGTCCAGAATTTCGGCTAAAGAGCCAAAAACTTGTCCAAAAATGCAAACTTAATACGAAAAAGATTAACAGTTTTCTTGTTTGGTCAACTGATAGTCCGACATGCCGACTAAATGGTCAAATTTGTCGAAAAAGTCCGGCTCTGATGATTCGTTGAGGTCTCACCCGCCCTCTTCACTACGCCACTGATTTTTCAATCCTTAACTTTAACAGCTGCACTCGTTATTCCCCAGTGTAAATAATACTTTTTGTAGTTTTAATACTTTTTTCCTAATGTTTATTTTCTGTTTTTGTTTACAGGTAAGCGCTGCAAAACTATACAGACTAGATAGTTAATAATGGTGGTGTTTTGACCTCGCGCATCCGAGTTTGAGTGCGCAACTGAGGATCGATTCACGTTGTGGGTGAGTTATTAAATAAAATAAAAAAAGTTCAGTCACTGTAGGGAAGGACATAGTTACATTAATATGTCATCCAGGCGACCGTGTTGACGTGCATACCCATATTCGAATTCAAATTTGGAAACCCGAATCGAGATCGATTAGAAAATTTAATGCAATATTTGAAATCTGTGACCAAGTAACCCTTACTCGAGCATTTATTTCGATGTTTAGGCGAACGTAGGCAGTGGCACCTACCTCTTTTGAAAATTGCTTTGCGAAAATCTTCCAGAAAGATTCACCTATCCTGTATTCTTTGCCCCATAGATCTGATTTTTTGGCTGTTACGCTTCTTTGTACAATAGAACGTCAATTATCCGGACTAATTAGGACTAGAGGCTTTCCGGATGACGGTTTTTCGGGACAACCAAAACATATCCTTATTTTATAGAAGAAAACACATTTTGAAGGAAAATAGTCTAAAAAATCAGCTCATTGGTTTCAGAATTTCCTGAATTGTCCAGAAAACCTTAATAAACTGAATAGGCTAGACTAGAAAGATTAAAAAAAAAGATGTTTTGCCTAAAAATCCAGGCCCTGATTATCATTTTTTTTTTTCGGCCATTCCGGTCAATTGACGTTCCGGATGATTAACCTCCAGATAATTGACGTTCTACTATTATTTTTTTTTAACATGGCGAACCATCTACTCGTTTAACCACTCACCCTCAAAGTTCTCAGTATTTGCTGGAAACTTACTCCAGGGTGGGCCTCACTGAACGTAAGTTACCGTAGTAAGATAAGTCAGTTTTAGAGAAAAAAAAATGTCGGTTTTGATTCCCGGTTTTAAAATTTTGATTGAAATAAATTTCTTTATTATTTGTAATTTTTGGAAATTAAATTCAAGTTTTACGATGTGATTGTTTCTTCTTTAGAATAACTAACTTGAGTTTTCAAACTGCCAACTAAACAGCCGTAAATTGAGTAAACCGATATTAAAATCTTATAATAAGTTACTTTAGTTGTTATCTTTGATGATATGTATTATCTAGTTCATCCAGTGCCTTTGCTTTAAGTTGAAATTGTCAACTTCAGCTCTAAAAGTAATACGATCACAAATTCTTATATAATACATTTTTCTGTTACTAAATTTTGGCTATCCAGTTCTATTTTTTTCACCTAGGTAACTTTGTAAAATCGCCAGTCAGCATTAGTTAAATTGCCAATTTGCCTTTCGTCAAAAAATTGTCTGTTACATGCTGCATTAAGAACAATGGGCTACTTAAAATTTCTGATAAATTTCTCTGTCTGTAGTTCTTGTAAATCCAGTTCAGTTTTCTCAGCTTGTTTGTGTTTTTTCGTTTAAGTGCCTGTTCAAAGTCGCTGAAGTGCGAACTCTAGCCGTAGTACTCGTGTAGGGGTAGCCTGCCTCTTGTCCCCCCCCTCCTCATTCGACTGAGTAAGATATCTGACTTATGGAAAGTGCAGCGGAATCTCAAAGAGAATGCTAGAAAGAGAGGCTGTAATTAAAATACAGTAAAACCTCGTTATAGTGCGATTGAAGGGACTGAATGAGATTCGCACCATAAGCGGGTTCGTTTCAAAAAAAAAAAAAAAAAAAAAAAAACAATAAAATTCAATTGAAATACGTAATGTGAGTTTGGCGAGTAGGCATGTTACTAAACATAATAAAATATTCCAGTCTATTAACATCAGATACAATATTATAAGGAGTACTAGTTGCAGAAATGTATTGTCGAAAAATATTAACAGCTTCTAAGGCTGCATTTCGTGATGGTACTGCTGCAGCTTCCACAGCAACACTACAATCATCTGCATCAGAATCTTCATCACTTCCGACTGTATTTTCAGCTATGATGTCATCTACCTCACGAAATTCAGATGTGGTTACATCATTGTCAATGGTAACATACTCTTCGAAATTGACATCACATTCAGGCACCTTGTCACGAAGCAAGAACCAGTCATTATCTTCAACAATTTCTGCATAAAGATGCTGATCTTTATCAGTCCTACTTGACGCCAGTATACCAGGTTTTTTGAAACAATTAGCAATCGTCTCTTTTGATACTGCTTCCCAAGCTGCTGTAAAAAAATGCATGGCATCGAGGAGGGAAACTGCACAATTTTGTGGATTATCTCAGCAATGATTCGTAAGACCAGACGTTTTCGGTAGTACTGCTTCACGACTTTGATAATGCCTTGATCGAGTGGCTGGAGTTTACTCGTAGCATTCGGTGGTAAGAACTCGACTCTTACATTTTGAAGGTGTACAGTTTTAGGATGGGCAGGGCAGTTGTCTATGAATATCAAAATTGTACGATTTCTTTTCATCATCTTCTTGTCTGAATCACGTAAGCAGTCATGAAACAATGTGCAAGTCATCCATGCACGACTTCGGTTTTTGTAGTCACAGGGTAACCGTTTCACACTTTTTAAAGCATCTGGGCTTGGCAGATTTTCCTATAACTAAAGGGGGTAACTTTTCACTTCCATCAGAATTCACTGCAAGAAGAACGGTTATTCTCTCCTTACTCAGCTTGCCACCGTGACATTTTTCACCTTTAAAAACGTGTGATTTATCTGGCATTAACTTGAAAAACAAAGCACATTCATCTGCATTAAAAATGTCACAAGGTTGGTAACCTGCTGTTAAGCGAGGAACAATTTCTGTAAGCCAGACTGCTGCAGTATCGGGGCACACAGATTCTGACTCACCAGAAATTTGACGAAAGGTGATTCCATTGTCGTTGTTTATATCGATCTAGCCACCCATTTGATGCGCAGAAATCGCTTACCTTCAACTTTACTGCAATTTCTGATGATTTCGCCTTAATGATTGGACCACTAAGAGGAATGGATTTTACTCGACACTGAACCATCCACTGAGTGAGAATTTCTTCAATTTCCTCGTGCTTCCCAGTTCGGAGTTTTTTTCGTTTGCTGCCGCCATCTGTTATAGCTGCGTAATCTTTTTCACGATCTTTCAAAATGTTTCTAAGAGAACTTTTCGAGAGGTCAACCGACTCGGCAAACGAACACATTGTCTGCGAGGAACATTTTTCATCAATTTTTTTTTTTTAATCGTTAATTTGTCAGAAATTGAAAGAATTTTACGTTTTTTTCCACCCGCACTCATTTTATTCTACAAACGAAAACAAGAAGAAGTTATAGACACGATAGACACGATTCGTCAAGCAGTGAATACCTACTGACTGAATCATTATCAAATGAGATAAGATGTGACGGTTTATTTATTGTTTGCAGGATGAAACAAATCTTCAAAACCTACCAAAACTTCCTTCTGTGTGGAAAAATACCTTCCTTATAAGCGGGTTTTACTCGCCTTATAAGAGGGTTCTTTCCTACAGGCTTTTATGGGAATGTCTGAAGACCATGAAAAATTCGCATTTCATGCAATAAGCGGGCGCACTATAACGAGGTGTTACTGTACTGAAAAGACTAAGCAGACTGAAGAAGAAGAAGGGGACAGAAGGACTGTTAAAAAGTGAAAAGACTAAAAGGACTAAGCATCAAAAAGGCGGACGAAGACAGAAGGAAGTAAGAAAATATAGAGAACCGAAGAAAAGAGCACTAAAAAAAGATTAAAAGGACAAAAAACTGAGAAGGAACATACATAGGTGCAACCAGGAATTACCTCTGGGATGAGCTGAACCAGAGAAAAGTTTTAAAAAAATGTTCATGGTTTGGGAAGGGCTATAGCCTCCATACCCCCCCCCCTCTGGTTGCCCCTATGAGAAAAAATAGAGACTGAAGAAAAAAACAGAAACAGAAAATTATGAATATTTACGTGGGCCACAAAGACTGAAGCAGAAAAAAGGCTCTGTTATACGTAAGATTAAAAAGACTGAGAAAACTGAGAAGAGAATAAAAAGACTGAGAAAACTAAAAGGTAAACAAGTGAATATACTGGAAAAACTAAGAAAACAAAAAATACTCAAAAGTAAATAGATTTAGACGCTTATGAGAAGATGGCAGAAACTGAAAATGACTGGAAAGACTAAAGAGGTTGAAACAGTCTTCTTAGTTTTTAAGGTTCTTCGGTCTTGTTATAGTTTTCTGAGTCTGTTTGATCTTCTTAATTTTTCAGTATTTTTAGTCTTACCAGTTTTTTAAATTATTCTCCGCAATATTTTTGTCCTCGGGTTGGTTTATTTTCTACCTTTTCAGGCCGCTTAATTTTCTTAGAATTTGTACTTCCTTATCTCTTTAATTTTTTCTCAGTTCGCGAGTTATTTTGTCTTTTTTCAATTTTAATCTTCGTAGTTTAATCATTCTTCTTAGTCTCCTTTAGCCTGATCAGCCTTTTCAATTTGCATATCTCTACTTTTAATTTATAGTCCGTTTAATTTTTCCGGACTTCTTACTTGCCTTAGTCTTTTCTGCCTTACTAGCCATTTTGGTCTTCTTCGGTCTTCGTGATCTTTTTAGTCTTCTTACTTTTTTTAGTCTTTCGATTTTATTTTTCCAGACTTCTTAAAAGCAGTTGACAAAATGCTCTAACAAGGTGCTGATGCATCGATATCTGAGTTTTGATCTGAATTGAAAATGTGTGCAAACAGCTGTAAGCGTTATCATTCTGTAATGGTTGCGTGTTAAGATATTGAAAATGGAACAATTTTTCAACTAATTAGAATCCAGTCTAAAGAAATCGCGAAAAATCCCGCCTTAATCGAAGTAATTAATATAAAAACGGAGGAAATTACGAATGCAAATTGGAAATTGGAATTCATGGGGAAATGGGGAAATGGGAGTAATGAACATGCAATGATGATTCAGTCAGCGTTGGATTATCCAGTTGTAAGCCATCAATTCATGTGAGGCAGCCTCACTATCTACTTTTGACCAGCAAATGCGGGAATATTTGAACTCTCTGAGCTTCTTTCGGTGATTCATTGTGTGTTCGGTTTCGGCAATAGCCGACGTGGCCTGTTCGACACTGGATCCATTTGAAGAGAAAAAGGAGAACAGACTCTGAACGTTTTAATCCTGGGATATTCTGAATAAATACTACGCTCTTGTATCAGTGGATGCAGTAAAATATCAAAATATGCGTTTATGTAGGTAGGGGAAAAAAATTTAATACGTCATTTCACGTTGTAATTTCCATTTCTGTAGGTTTAATTAGTGACTCACCAAAGTTCATTATCGGATGCAGCATAAAATGTATGCACGAAGATATTTTTGGTCGGCTTGATGATAACATCTGGAGACTACGCCAAAGTGACCGATTAAGCGGCTTGGTCTGATAGCCAGGACTGGAGAGTCATAGTCGTATATCGAGTTGCCAACCGGCCATGTAAAAAAATGTAGTAGACTTTTCAATAGAAGGAAATCAGGAGACGTATTTTTAGCGGAAATTAAGAGTGATGTACTAATTTTGAGCTAACAAAAAAATCAGGACAATACTTTGCCAAATAGTTGTAAATTTCCTACGGAAACAGAGGATTGTTTACCCTGGTTAACGGAAATAGAAAATAAAAGTTCCAGTAACAATTTTTATAAAAAGAGATTTGTTTACTTTTCGAACAGGAGGGCGAGAAAGGAGTTCGAAAAGGTTTTACAAATGCCGAAATGCCAAAATATCAGAACCAGATCTCCTGTCAAATGTGTATTCCGGGTCTAGTTGGGTGTACTTACGACTTGAGCGTCACAAGGCTGCGATGGATCCGCAAGTTGGCTCTTGGCTATTCGGGGAGAGAAAGCAGGAGTGCGAGAGTATCGAAGAAGTACGAAGTACACAATACGCGCTCCAAGAAATAATATATAGCTAACGCTTTTTCAGTCACGAAAAAAATCATTTATATACGTCTTGATAAGGACGGCACACGCGTCATTCCCTTATCAAAATAACACACATTTTATCCCCCACTCGAGCTCGGGAACACGAAAAGGAAAAATATTATAACGTAATAATAGACGTTCGAATTTATGTGTTATGTGTTCAGTTTCGCCGTACAATGTTTATTATATATCTACATTCAACATTATTTCTTTGGCTGGCGCCCGATTTTAGACGGCTATGATGGCGATGCCCTTTTCGTGTCCAAGATTTATACAGAAGCCGGCAAATTATGAGCAGACGAAGAGCCCCCCCCCCCGCCGTTCATTCTTTATCGTTACACAGAGAGCAGTCAGTTGTGTGAGGATCGCGAATATTTGGAATGGCTGGAATACTGATCACTGTTATCTATCTCAATAAACTGTTGCATAGCAAGTAACAAGGAGTGCAATATGAATATTATCATACTTCGAACAGAACGTCTGGTCCTACAAAAGATGCTTCTGGCCTTCCGGCTGAATAATGGTCATTGCACGGGGATTGTATTCAATTTATAAAGGTTCGAAGTTGCTAACGGAAAATTTATTAAATCGAAATCCCTAGGAAATTGCAAAAGAAAATGAGTGACAAAAATAATGGTTTATTGGGGGATGGACTACTCGATGTACACGGGCATACAAGAAATTTACTACTACATATTTGATTTTTGCCCCTTTGGTGGCATATCAGAAGATCCGATCCGAAGCGGTCTCGCAGAATTGAATTCAGCAACCTGAAAAACTTATGAAGGAAATATAATAATAATAATAATTCGGGCCGTCCAGCGCTAGTATCGACTACTCTTATCAGCGACCAAAACGTGAAATTTTTGACACATGCAGCAAAATTTTGGAATCTATGTATGAAAATAGTCTTAATCGAAAGAAAATTCTTTGTTCGAAAAATTCTGTTCTCTTTAAATACTTTAAAAACGTCTTACTTTTCGAGATATTTCAATTTTAATGAGTATGTACAGTAATGGGGAAAATGCATAGATTCATGTTTTCGTCCTTATCACTAGTGCTTGATTACAGCGCTCTCTGACGGATGGACGGCCCGAATAACCTTTATTCGGTATGCACATAAAAACAAGATTTTCTTTTTAATGGTACAAACTAAAAGTAACTTAAAAACGAAACAAAATTTGCTTTATTTTTATACCAATGCGTACTGAGCCCCCTCATCGCGGGTGTAGGCATCCCCGATTTTTTTCCATGTCTTTCGATTTTGGGCCGCTCTCACCCATGGTAGCCCCACCCTTCTAGTGATTTCCCCCCTCCAACTAGTCGCCGGCCTGCCTCTACTCCTAGTGTGATCATATGGGACCCAGAATGTGATCCTCTTACACCAGCGGTCCTCCACCATCCTAGCTAAGTGACCGGTGTATATTTAATTTTTAACCTTTTGATTGTGTAGACCACACCTTTGCATTTAGTTTTTCCTCTTATTGTGGTTGCCCTAGTTTTATCTTTCCTTTTTATACCAAGAAGACTTCTCTCCATGCTTCTTTATGTAGTCACTAGCCTTTTAGCTTGGGCCTTGGTGAGGGACCATGTCTGGGCCCCATATGTTAGAATTGGTATGACGCAAGATTCCAAAATCTTGATTTAAGGTTCCCTTTGAAGATTGATTTTAGGGACCAGTAGCCTTTCTATGCTTGTCTTATGCGTGTTTCTATTTCTTTTTACATTTTTTCTTTAAAAGATACTATTTGGCCCAGGTACGTGTACTCTTCCACGCACTCCAATTTCTCGTCTCCTATTCGGATATTTGCACCCGTAAAGTTGCTTAGTACTTTCGTTTTTGAGATATTTACCTTTAGTCCCGCTTTTTTGCTTTCTTCGACCAGCCCGTCGAGCATGCCCTATGCTTCCTCCCTGCCTCCGCTTATCAAGATTATATCATTCGCAAATCGTATATGATTAGATTTTCCCCGTCAATTTTGATACTCTTTTTTGCCCAATCGATTTTCCTGAAGATTTGTTCTAAAACAGCGTTGAATAGGTTCGGGGATAAAGGGTCGCCTTGCTTCACTCCTTTAGACAAGGTGAACATCGGACCCGGTCTGTCCATTTTTACATACGCCTTCGTGTCGTGGAGGGCTTCCAGCAGCCTCATTATTTTTTCATTTAATCCCTAGGTCTTTAAAGCATTCCATAGATAATTGTGGTTCACCGTATCGAAGGCTTTGTAGAAATCTACGAATACCAAGCTTACTTCAATGTGATAGGCATTCGCCTTTTCCACCAGTTGGTTTATCGTGTGAATGCGATCTACAGTTGCGTGTCTTTTCCTGAACTCTGCCTGCTCGGCCGACTGGATGCTATCCAGCTGGAGATAAGCCCTATTTTTCAAGATTTTCATGAACACTTTATTTATATTGGGGGAGGAGAGGCAGGTTGTTAAGTTGGTTTTTGTTGTCCCCCTTCTTGTGCAGTAAGATGATTTCCAATTCTTTCCACTGTTTCGGAATTTTCTCCTCCACGATGATACGGTTGAGCAGGAAGGTTAGTGGTTCCGCAAATGCCTCTGAGAAGTCATGCAGCGTTTTGTTTTCGATTTTATCGGGTCCTGTTGCTTTTCCCAATTTCAGACTTTTTAACGCTGCTTCGACTTCGTGTTTTAAAATTTCTAAAAATGTCTCGTCGTTTGATTTCGGGCTTTTTGCGTTTCTTGCCTTACTTGGGTTCGATTGACTCTCAATTGGAGGTTTGTACAGGTCCTCGTAGAAGTCAATGGCTTCCCGCAATATACTTTCCCGGTTTGTTATTCTCGCGCCTTTCTTGTTCTGTATTTTTATTTATTTATTTAATTTATTTATTTTGACCCTGAGTAGGTGTGTACAAAGTAAATGGTGTACAGTGAGTGTCGCATATATGTAAACCACCACATACTCCCCCCACCGTAGGGCATATGTCTCCGTCACCTTTGCCCAGACTTTACGGTTCGCCGCAGTGCGTCCCCAACAGGATCCAAGATGTTTTAGTCTCTCATCTATCCACCTCGTAGCTGGGCGACCTCTGTCCCTTTTGTGGTCACGCGGAACCCAGAGTGTGCATTTGATGTTCCATTTGTCCGGGTTACCCCTGGACATGTGGCCTGCATAATTGAATTTGAGTTTTTTAATTTTGTATACAATACTTTAGGACCCGGTCAGTTTTTGGATTTTTTTTTTTTATTTTATCTTTCAGCCGAAAATCCAGGATGCTTCTTTGCATGGAATTATGTGTTTTTATAGCCGTTGTAATTGGCTTTTGGTGAGGGACCATGTTTGGGCGCCATACGTCGGTACGTGGAGCACACAGCTCTCTACGATTTTTATTTTCAATTTCAGTTTCATTTTACTTTTTAGTGTGGATTTGTTTTGCCAGAATGCCTTCCAACCGTTGGCGATCCTTCCTCTTATAATACCCTCCATGTTGAGGTTAAATTTTAAGGTTTGACCCAAGTATTTGTATTTTTCCACCCTACTTATTTTTGCCCCATCCAGATAGAATTCATGTAGTCCCCGACTATTGGACATAAATTTTGTTTTCGATAAGTTTATGGATAGGCCGAAGGCCTCGCTTTGGATTTTCAAGTCTTTTGCCATTTCCAACATTTCATCGAAGCTTTTTGCCACTAACACTATGTCGTCAGCAAATCGTAAGTTATTTATTTCTTTCCCCAAAATATGCAATCCCTTTTTTCCCAGTTTAAGTTTCTAAAGATTTGTTCCAGACTGCAGTTAAACAGATCTGGAGATAGTGGGTCCCCTTGCTTCACCCCTCTCTGGATGAGGAAGCGGTCCCCCTTTATGTCTGTTTTTACATATGCCGATGATTTGCTGTTGCTGTACATATTAGCCAAGGTTCCAATTATCCATTCATGTATTCCCTGCGCTGCCATGGCCTCCCAAAGCTTATTGTGGTATACCGAATCAAATGCTTTATTAAAATCTATAAATAGAAACCAAACTTCTACACTGAATTCTTTAGATTTTTCTATTATTTGGTTGAGGGATTGGATGTGGTCTATTGTCGTGAAATTTTTCCTAAACCCCCCTTGCTGTATCAGTTGTTGCGCATCCAGAGTGTTGTAAATACGGTTTTTCAAAATTTTCATAAACAGCTTTTCCACGTTTGGTGATAGACTTATCGGTCTGTAGTTGCTGACATCCGCCCGGTCGCCTTTTTTGTGTAATAAAATTATTTCTGAAGTATTCCATTGCAATGATGTTATCCTTGATTCTAGAATTTTGTTTAAAATTTCTGTTAGGGGTTCCATTAGAGTTTCTGATAACATTTTAATTGCCTCGTTTTCAATGTCGTCTGGTCCCAGGGCTCTGTTTGTTTTTACTTCCTTTCTAGCCTTGACTACTTCCTCCTTCAACGGGGGGGGGGGGGGGTAGTGATTCCATCTCTATGCATCTACTTCTCCAGTCCGATGGCTTGTCATTGCCGTCTTTGGCGTACAGGTTTTTGTTCACCAACTGCTATTTGTTTACCGTAGCAGAGCTCCATTTTCAGTTTTTTGGTCGACCATATACTCTCCACAACTTCCTATTACTTTCCTGCTCTCGAACCTCCTGCAGTCATTTCCAATACCTGTTTTGTTGCCTTCTGCAGCTCGCGAACTCGCGACTCTTTGCAGTGGGGTCATCTCTTCTACCATACACATCTTCTCTCTTTTGTGAATGAGGGCTTTCGTCTCGGTTGAAATTTTGTCATCCGTACATTCCTCTTTTTTCTTTTTACCCAATTTACTATTTTTATATAAGATAGTCGTAGCTGTCCTGCAACTTCCACGAGCGACTCTGGAAGATCCACTCCCTACATTGTTCCCCTATGGATTCCAAGGCCTCACTCCGCTTATATAGGGGGATTATTAACTTCGGGGGGGGGGATGAAGGAAATAACACTCGCAAAAAATAACTATTATTCAACCGGAACCTTCTTTGGTACTATCCCAACTGCCTTCAAAATTGAATTCAGCGACCCTGAAAACCTGTAAATCGAATACAATCGCAATGTGAAGTTCGGCTGAAAAGTAATGCACATGCGACCGTAGAAGGGGAACGAAAAGAAATATCGGAATGGGACCAAACGAAAGTACAGTTCTTCAGCTTCAAAATAATGTTACATAGTTGCCATTGATACATTGATTTTTCCTGACGTGTAACAAGTTTTTTCATTCCGTCGACGAAAAAATTTTCATATTTTTCTCTGATCCGAGGTCGTCCTACCAGACCCTTTACATCTCCCCCCCCCCCATGATCTGCCTCCCATAACTCCTACTCCTGAAAAAAACCCTATTCTTTTTGCTAAATGGAGTCCAGACACCCGGGACCCTTTATCTGTGTCCTTGTTTTGATCCATGAGGCAGTACCAAGTCAGTGAAGAGAGGCGCAGATAATCCTAATTCACAAAAAAGGGGACAAAAACCAGTTAAATAACTGCAGGCTGATCAGTCTCTCCTCCAATGTAAGTAAAGTGTTTATGAAGATCCTGAAAAATAGGGCATATCCCCAGCTGGACAGCGCCCAACCCGTCGAGCAAGTAGGGTTTAAGGAAGGCTTCGCTGCGGTGAACCACATCCATACACTAAATCAACTCATGGACGCCTACCAAATAGAAATGCATTTGATATTCGTTGACTTTTGTAAGCCTTTCGATACCGTCGACCATGCATATTTATGGGATATCCTACAGAAGCAGAGAGTTGACAACAAAATTGTGAGAATATTTAAAGTCCTCTACCAGGACACACAAGTCTATGTAAGAATGGATAAACCCGGACCCCATTCAATTTATACAGAGGCGTTAAGCAAGGTGACCCTCTGTCACCGGATCTACTCGATGCAGTTTTGGAACATATCTTCAGGAAATTAGATTGGGCAAAAAAGGGGATCAAAATTGACGGGAAACACTTGAACCATCTAACGTACGCCAATGAAATAGTGTTTATAAGTGGTAACAGGAGGGGGGAGTCCAGGGGATGCTCGACGAGTTGGTCGCAGAAAGCGAGAAGATGGGGCCTAGGGTAAACATAAGCAAAATCAAGGTTATGAACAGTGCCACCGGGGTCGGAATTTAGATAAGGGATAAGGAACTGGAATCGGGGGAGGAGTATCCATACCTTGGCGAGATTATGTCATTTAGGGGGAAAATGAAAAAAGAAATCGAGAGCTTGGAAGGGATACTGGGCTCTAAAGACAATTTTTAAGAGGAATCTGCAAATACCACCAAAGGTCAAGATGGTCGAGTTCTGCATCCTACCAATTCTAATATATGGGGCCCAGACGTGGTCGATCACTGAAGACCTGGCTAGAAGGCTGGTGACCACGCAGAGAAGTATACAGAGGAGTGTTCTGATTATGAAAAAAATAATAATAATAATAATAATAAATAAGATTAGGACAAAAATTATAAGGGGGAGGACTGAATGCAGGGGGTAATATACTTGATTAAGAAACTAAAAATGAAGTATGCGGGTCGCTTAGCAAGAATGAGCGTAGACCGATTGGATAAGAAGACCGCGTTTTGGTTTCCCTATGATCACACAAGCAGGAGAGGAAGAACAGGAATGAGCCGGAAGGGGGAAATTATAAGAAAGGCGGGACTCCCGTGGTACAGGGCGGCCTGAAACCGTAAAATATGGAACAAAATCGGGTAGGCCTATGTCTGTGATGCCGGGGTTCGGTATGCGACATACGTAATAGTCGCAATTTTATCTATACTAGAGCTCTATAATTTCGTGTGAGTACAATCGTTCGTCGCCATTTTGACGTCAACTTTACCCGTGGGTGCCGAATTGACTTCGCGGTACGCTCCGCATAGTCGGATTCGGCATCCACGGGCGCGGTTGGAGTTAAAATGGCGGACGATCGTACTCACACGAAGTTATAGAGCTGTATCTATACTATTGAGTTATACAACATGTTTTCCTAAGAATCGGGGTTAGGAGGTACCGTCTATGTCAGTAGCGTAATTTGACACCAAGGGTTACAAATTCGTCTCCGTCAAGTGCGGGGATTCCCCCTTGTTAACAATCTGTTTTAATCTTTAATCATGACTGTCGTAATTCGGGAGTTCTTGAACGTGAGTTATGATCGTCACTCTATTCGAACAGATTTGACAAGGGCCAACCATTGACTATATAGTCAAAGGAGCCAACTCACGTAAGGCGAAATTGCGAGTTTTGGGGAGAAGGTTATCGCGAAGTGGCCAGGGAATGATACCCACTTCCTCCATCCACCGGTTGCTCAAAAAACTCGTTGAATGGGTGTGGGTGCACTCCACTTTTTCTGTAAAACACTTTGGCGGCGGGACTGTCGCTGGATAAGGTGTTTGCATGTTCGAGTATGACGACCTGAGCACTGGAAAACATGAATGTCTACGTAATTCGATGTAATTCGTCGTTTCGGTTAATGCGTGCGCGGTTCTGAGACGTCAAACCGCGCAGTGGAACGTTGACCGGCACGCGACAGACGGAGCGACTGGCGCGAAATCCACTCCATATACATTATGCGACCTCTCTGGTGTTCACTTTTTTTTCTTCTTCTTCACTTTAGCGCATATACGTATATACGCAATATACGAGATCGTAAATACGAATGAAATGAAACAAGTTATTCACATTAAAATAACCGACTTGAATTTGCTACTGGAATGGGAAATTGACGAGCGAGCCTAAAGGTAGCTTACGTGCCATTTCCTGTACTTTCACGGCGTGTAACTTTTTCATACAACATGGGTTTTAACTGTGTGTATGTACATACAAGGTGTTTCATAGATTGGTCTCCCCTATTTTTTTTTTTTTTTGATAGTGGAGCTAGGTCTTTACGCGAAAAAATGGATCTTCAAGGGACAAGATCTAGTTTCTTTTTTGTGAAACGATTTTTCAAGAGAGGACTCGAACTTACCATCAATGTGAGAATCTCAAGTGGAAAGGTACCGAAAAAAATATCGAAAGAAAGGTTTTTGAGGTCGGCTGATTTCAAATATTGCATCGGATTTTTGATTCAATTCCGATTTGGACCCAAAAATCCAAATTGGGGACTCGAAATAGGCAAAATCAAATTGTCTTGAAAATGTAAGTGAAGCATCGAAATTGGCGGATTTTCGGTCGCTGATTCCGCGTATTGTATTCAAATATTTTGATCGAGCCTCGATTTGCATCCAAAAATCCAAATTTTAAACCCACAAAGGATCAACATTTTATTGATTTGAGGAATTGAACAAAGTATCGAAGTAAGTTTTTTTCTGGATCGCTGATTTCGAATATCGTATTCGATTTTTGATCCGGCCATGATTTCAACCCAAAAATTCAAATTTCGGACCCCCCAAAAAAGGGTAAAAAGAATATTTACACAAGAATTGAATAAGTTATGAACATTTTTGCGATTTTCTCTTTTTCTTTTTTTTTTATGGGGGTGGGGAGGTCACTGATTCTGAGGGAGGATCGCTGATTTTGAATATCGCGCCAGATTTTCGATATAGCCCCGATTCGGACCATAGACTACACATTTTTTCCATCGAATGGGTCAACATGACATAGATTGAAAAATTGAATCATGTCGTAAATTTGAACCTTGTAATCCAATTGCATTTTTTTCGAGAGAGGGGGTGATTAATTTGATTTGAAAAATCGAATTAGTATCATAATTTTTTTCTAAATTATTTCATTACATTTTGTATCAGGTGTCATGTGAAACTACTATTTCCAGTTTTTAGAATGAAAGTGACAATTTTGCAAATTTTTTCCAACTTTAGTAATTGAAAATTATATTTCCTAGTGTGATTAGAAAGCTTGTGATGTATGGAATTGCAGATTCGTTCGGTGAAATTGAAAGTCTACCTCTGTGCCGTGGAGTTTTCCAAGAGAATGACTTAGAATAAGTAAAATCTACTTGGTCTTGAACACTGAAAAAACAACTGAAATGAGTCACGGTAATTTTTCCTGGCGCTTCTTTCGTGTCACAAACCTTACACACATGCACGTGTAGGTGTTAATGATTGAGAAAATTCATGAATTCACTATAGCTTTATAGCAAGGCTGGCAAGTCGAAGTCGGAAACTGGCTCAGATTTCTCGACGTTAGAACTGAAGTCTGAGACGAGGCACTGAAGAAAAAGAGGCTGAGTCGGAGTCAGAACCACTTTCCCAGTTCAGTAGCGTCATTCCAGAAGCACTTCTGAAAAAACAGGCTGGGCTGTGAAATGGAAACCAAAGGCACGGGCGCCTGAGTGTTTCAGAGCTACTAAATTTCTCAGGTCTGAGCCGAGGTCAGAATCAAGGCTCTGACAAAAGAAAAAGTCGAAATCGGAGCCACTGTTCCCATTGTCAGAGCCGGAGTCAGAGCTAAGGCTCTGAAAAAGTAGGCAAATTACTAAGCCTGCTTTTTAGAGCTTCATTTACCTCCCTCGTGGCTAATTTTATTTCAGATCTACAGTGGTCTTCTGATCCGCTATACGGTGGAAGAAAAAGGCTCTTCGATTTTTTCATAATGATTTGTGATACCATTCGCCCGTAATTTTCCCGCGATTCTACGCGGAAAAAGTTTACTTTAAAACGAAAAAATTGTCAGTTTTAGAAAGACTTTGATTATTATCCAGAAAATTTATCACAAGAAGAAATCTTAACAGGTTATGAGCTTCACGCATTAGAAAAAAGAAGGGAAATAACAGCTGGACTGTTCATATATCATGACCTTATTCATGAAAATATTCAGGATGAAAAATTGTTAGGCAAAATCAACTTTGGGGTTCCAAAAATTATTTCTAGGCAAAAGATAATTTTTCCACTACATCGATATCGAACAGCTAAAATGAAATTTTCTCCTATAAATAACATAATGAAAATTACTGGAAAATTCCTTAGACTGTGCGCAGAGGTTGACATATTTGATACTGACAGGTCAAAGTTTAAGCGGCATTTGGAGGGATCTTGGGGGTGGGAGAGGGCTGATGCACCTGTACCAATTTTTTTTTCTTCTGTTTTCAACACTTCTGTATTTTCTTTTTCCTCACAGTTTGTAATAATAATTGAGAGCAGTTCCCTCTATAATTGGCCAATGACTGTTGAGGGGACCTTAAATAAATAAAATAAGTAAGCCCCCTTAAAAGTGATTAGAAAAAATGACCTATTTTCGAGCGTAGCGAATTTCCCCCCAATTTTTCGGAGAATTTCTGAGAAAAAAATTTATTTTATACGGTCAAAGGGGACTGACCCTAAAATCCCCCCTCTTTCATGAAACCGCAATGACTTTAACTTACAAATGTGATAGAGGAGGACAGGGTAGTCGATTTCTTTTTCATTGAGTTTCGGTTTTGCTTAATACGTACAATCATTAAACGATACTCGCAAAAATACCTCTGAATCACTCTGTAATATTTTCCAGTTTTCGTAGTGAATTACGACTTCGGGTCTCAAATGATGCCAAATGCTAAATGTAAAGAGATACCTAAAGTCTGCCCAAGAAAATGTAATTCGGTACTTTTTGAAATCAACTCAAGTTTTTCCACTAATTGAATGTAAATTATTGTTAATTTTGGAACCTAAATCTGGGTCAAATCGTATATTTAACGCGAGATTGGGTATCAAAAACTCCATTCCCAAGAAACTATCTCCCGATATTTGTTTTCTTTTTCAAGTCGGGCTATTTCGTTCCTTTTCAACATAAAATATCAAATTTGCTTCTCAAATCGGTGCTCTATGAAAATTCTGATTGCACTGTCCTCCACCCCTCTCCTCCCAAAAAACCGACGTTTCCTTATTTGGATACATAGCTTGATTTTTGTAAGCCAAAATGTTGTTTGATCAAAACTCTGATGTGATATTCAAAATCAGTGATACAAAAAAAAAATTCGTTCAACATTCAGCTTTGTCTCATTCTGGATCCGAAATTTGAATTTTTGGGTTTAAGTCAAATCAAACATCTGATGCGATGTTCTCAAATCCTCCACTTCGATACGTCTTTCTCTTCCTTCAACTAATTTAATTTTGATCTTTTGATTCATTTTCGTGTCCAAAATTTGGATTCTCGGGCCTGAGACGGAGCTAGATCAAAAATATGATGCGATATTCGGAATCTGTGACCCCGCCCCCGCCCTCCTATTTCGATACGTTGTTTCAATTTCAAGTCAATTTAATTTTGCTTATTTTGAGTTCGAAATTTGAATTTTTGGGGCGAAATCGGGGTTGGATCAAAGATCTTATCCAATATTTGAAATCAGCGATCTGAAAGAAACCCTTTCGATATTTTGTTGAGTATCTTTCCATTTAAGATTGCAAAGTTGGTGTTACGTTCGAGTCCCCCTCTTGAGTGAAAAATTTTTTAACCCGAAAAGGAACTAGACTTTGTCACTTGAGGATCCATTTTGTTTCTGTCAAGATCCGACTTCATGATAAAAAAAAGATGGAGGACGAATTCGTTGAACACCTTGTAGACGAGTCCGAATGTCCCTCCCTTTCTCTTCTCTAAAAGTGCTAATGGCAGATGCATATCGCGCTCGACTTATACATTTTCCTATTTTAAAACAAAAAATTTCTTTTTGTGTTGTACTGCGAGTGAACTTCAATTATTGAAATTGCGCGACAAAAAAGATGACATTTGCGAGTGAGTGCTCTAGTTATCTGTGGAACGTATATAAAGTAATTATGTACTGTCGGTATATTTACGTGTACACGCGGGAAGTAATAACCATAAATGTATAGCTATGGCGGTTATTATACCAGTTCGTCGAATGCAATGGATTCCAAAGTATAACTCGGCGGTGCTAATGTACGGCGGTTATGGACTTTCGTATAAATGTGTGTATATGTGTATATTCGAATTAAAACGCTCGGAAATTGGCGAGCGGTATTCTGGATTTCACAAATTCGGTTAATTTGCATAAAGGAGTGGCGGAAGATGACCATCGACAGGTTATGAAAAGGTGTATACTCGATGTTGGTCGCAAGGGGTCGTCTAATTGGCGGCTGATGCGACGCGACGCTTGTTCACGGGAGACAAACTCGTCTCTGAGTGTTGTATGGCTCATACTGCAGGACTTCCGGTGGTCTTGCATGCGTTTGTCCTCGGTATTACACCATACTTCAACTGGAATTCATTCGTAGTCGGTGCCAGAAAATTCGATAAATTG
Source organism: Acanthococcus lagerstroemiae (assembly GCA_031841125.1). NCBI lineage: Eukaryota > Metazoa > Arthropoda > Insecta > Hemiptera > Eriococcidae > Acanthococcus > Acanthococcus lagerstroemiae. The sequence continues at coordinate 30,596,366 of CM063108.1, read as the reverse complement.
AAGAGTCTAGACTCGATTGTTCCGAGTTCCGTGTCCTCCGAGTGTACTCATTATGGTGTCCCTTACTTGAAAGATTTTCGAAGTTTGAATCGGACGCCCCTGACGTTTTCCCCGCTGGTGGCGAAGTACGTGTCGCAATGTCGCAAGTCTGACATGTAGATCACTTGTCTGTCGCAGAGTACCATTTTGTGACCCATGAAATTTACCCACTTTTTCCATGTTCCAAAGTTGTTCTTAAATAACAGTAATAGTGATACACAGCAAAAAATTATCTCCTCTGTTATCAGCATACTGCACTCTCTCTGCTTTTCCCTGTATCTTAAAGCATACACTTGACAGGTTTTTCTCTGTAACTTAAATTTGGAAATTCTTGTCTCCCTCCACGAACCTTGTGTTCTCGGATTTGATATATGATGGAATCTTACTGGTTACTTCATTGCCGTCGATAGTGACCTTGGACCCTCTCCGCAGCCGATTCCATATGTCTGTTTCGGTGCTAACCTCTCCCCCTCTATAGCTTAGTTTTTGTTTTTATTTTTTAATTCTGTAAAACTGTAAAATCTGGTCCTCACCATTATTGGGACCTTCGGACACCTGTCGGGGGGGGGGGGGACACAAATAATGTAATTATTATACTCGAAAAGAGGAAATAGTTCAAGACCTTAGAGGTTGTCAAAGTATGCGACCTGAGAAGGGCTCACATCGAAGGGGGAAAATATTAGGCTTTGCACAAGTATAACACCTAACATATCCATTAGACAGGAAGAATGATAATACCATTTGGAAAGTTGCATTTTGTTCTGGATGAATTTTATTGACTAATATTAATCTTCAAGTTTCACTCAAGATATTGAAACTTTAAAAAAAGTTGAAATATTCATTAAAAGCTTCTTGAGGCTCATCAAGATCTTTGAGGACTGTTTCCAGACTTGATACCCCTATTTTAAGATTGTTCTGATCTGTTTAGGACTTTTTTTTTTACTTATTCAGGTTATTTCAAAGTTCATTTACAGACTAGTCCAAAGCCCTTTTGAGACTCATTGAGCTTTTTTCAAACTTACTTACGACTCTTCATAACTTAAGACATGTTTTGAACTCATCTAAACTCTTACAGATCGGCTTAAGCTTATTCTTGCAGCCTTTTTGGACTCGTTTGAGACTGTTCCATGCTCTACAAAGACTTTTTCATTCCCTTCCAGACTTGTACAAGACTTTTTAAGAATCGCCATGAAGGTAGAACATTTCGGAAGGAGCCGTGAACCCTCACATAATCTCATGGAGTATAAACACATGTTAATGAGTTTTGAAGAATTTTAATTACCTACGTCTATAAAAATCTCAAAGTTTCAATCAGGCGTATAATAGTATTAAAACGTCTCAATAAAACCTGAATTACGAGGGTTGTCCTATAAGTAAGGTTTAAAAAAATGCTATAAAATTGAGATATTTATTAAATCGAAAAATCATACAAAATTACGAAAGTAGACTGTATTAGCTCATTTCGATACAATTTTTTCTCCGCTTATTCAGTTTAAAAATGCCTTTGTCATAAAAGTGTGCACACTAGGCTTTGAAAAATGTTTCGATTTTGGCTTTTTCTTCATCGTTTTCGAACTTCATTTCACCGAGATGTTGTTTGAGAAGGCCAAACAGGTAATAACGCGATGGTGCAAGGTCGGGACTGTGTGGAGGGTGGTTCATTACCCCCACCTCGCTTTATCTTTGTTTGTGTTGAGGGGTCAGCTTTTAGGCGGCCAGCATGCACGAACTTTTCGAAATTGTAGGTCTTGCTACACAATTTGGTGAACAATTGATATCGATAAATTCACTGTTTCGGCAATTTCACAAATTTTCAATCTCCGATCGACGCAAATGAGCTCTTTGATGTGATGAATCGCCTGCTCATTGCCATCGGTTCTTGGTCACCCGTTTCGAGGATTATCCGCCAAACTTGCGACACTGGGATCATTTTGTACTTGTTTTCGAGGAATGGCATTCACACCATACACCGCTTCAAATCTGGGTTGGAGTTTTTCTTTGTGCGCGATTAAAACGAATTTCTCGCGTATTTTGAGAGGTGTGTACACTTCAATCAAGGCCATCATGCTCGTTCAATTTTTGAAACCGTACTACCGCAGACAAGAACTATCCTTACCGGCAAATGTTAAGCTAAGCCTTCTCTGCTTCACCATACAAAATTTCAAAGGTTCCTAATAGCTCGCACAGTTCGTCGTGTAGAAAAATGTGTATCTTACTTATGGGACCACCCTCGTAATTTGATGCAAGTCCGGAAAAATTTTTTGAAAAGATTATCGTAAACACGTGTGGAAATGTTCTAGAGAAGTTTTGAGCCATAAAGAAGTTTCGAAGAATCATGAACTGCTTTACCTTAATAAGTCTTAAGGCTGTCTGGATGAAGCTCAAAAAATCTGAAACAAATCCACAGGTGTCGTAAGCAGATCTGTAAGAGTCTTAGAGGTTGTTTAAAATACTTCTAAAATAGTCTTAAAGAAGTCTTGGAAAGTTTTAAGAAGTTTATAAAATCTTTGAACAGTTATAGGAATCCTGAACTCGTCCGGAAGAGTTTCCAAAGTCTAAAACGAGTGTAAGAATCTAATACAGATTACAGTTGAAAAACCGGAGCGAGTTTTAAATAAGACTTGAAAATCTTTAAGAATCTTAGAAAAACGTTGCTAGAATTAAGGAAATCTCCGTCAGGTCTAGGATAGTTTTGAATTATTAGTCCGGAAGAGTTTTAAAGAGTATTACAGCACACTCTCGATTTCGAATTATTTGAACCTGAAAATTTCCTCCGTATAATTTGATCCCTCTATTATTTGAACTTCATCCATATTATGATTCCGCAGTGTTCTTGCAAAAAAAAAAAATTGATTTACGAAAATGTAATTTGAATTCCTTTATTTCTGTATTATTCTAGATGTAGAGTTTAAATGAATATATCCCTACAGCAAAGAGAGAGGAAATAAAGAATAGGTAATAAAAAGAAAAACTCCTTATTATTTGGGACTTTTGATTATTTGAACGACCCTATTCCCCTATTAGTCCAGATAATAGAGAGTGTACTGTAACATGTTTCGAAGAGTTTCATTTTTTAGGATTTTTCAAACCGTGATAATTCTTATCTTGAAATTTTTCTCAGGACATGGAAAGAAAATCCACGTTGCCCTACCAACTAGAAATGTTTGCGACACATGATATTTCGAGAGCTCATCCTTCGAAAATCTAAAATATTGGGATTGGTATAGTCGAATGGGTAGGAATGGTGGAAAAATTGAATAAATTAAAGACGACGCAATCTTAGAACAACTTTGAACAAAAAATTTGTAGTACATCCGAAATAGTAGGGCAGGGCTAATTTTACGGAGCCATTATGACAACTTAATGGCAGTTCAGTCTCATATAACTCAAGGTAGGCAATGCAATAGCAGTTCAGTCTTCAGTAACTATATTCATGACAGATGAGCAAAGAAGTTCTCGGCTGCTAGATCTTAATAAACTGGATACCAGTTGAGTCTGAGACAACTACACGAATAAAAGTCGGAAATGAGGAGTAAATGGTATTTCAATCTCAAACAGCTGATAAGTTACTAAGGCAGAGGCTCTTCATCTACGAGCATAAGTTGTGAAAGTCACCGTAAATAGGTACCAGCACACAAATTTTCCGTTTGTATACTCACCTTGAGCTTCCTTCCTCACATGAGATCAACGAATTCCGAATTGTACACTCAAACTGAACAAGCTCATTCCAGACTCGTAATGCAATGGAAGAGTTTCAACCACTTTTTCCAGTGCCATGAAAATACACTTTTTCATTCATTCGTTTTTCTTTTAAAAAACTGTTTTAGAAATAAATGTATTTTGGGCTAGAATTTTTCTACCCCCTTGACATCTCGAGGACGTCAACCTGTCTGCTCGCCTTGCTTATTAGCTGTATCTCGATCTACGGATAATCTTCATTATTAATGGTAGCATCCAAAGGTTGACGAGAAGGGCGTGAGTACGCGACTGTTTTCAATTTTGGAGCTGTTCAGTCGGCGGTTATAAATTATGTAGTGGTTTCGCCCCGCAACTGCTCTTTCGAGTAGCGAGATTTTACTGCGATTGAGCTTCCATTTCGACACTGACGCGATCACGCGGTTATGTGTGTCGGTTAAAAGTTCGTATTAATAAGCTCTGTTTGCGGAAATGATCGTCGACCACGTTCCCTGAAACTTTAATACCGAATGAAATCCTCTTTATTAATTTGCGGAAGATGAATCTCATGCGGAGTAGTTGCTCTTTTGTCGACTGTGGCTTTATCTGTGTAATAAGTGTAATTGGCGAGTGCATTGCTCTGTATTCTTACCTGGTGAGTCAAAAATTAATCGTGCGGGAATGCTGGGGTGAGAAGAACGATTGTTGTAAGTCCATTGGAAAGAAAGCACGGGTTCTCTGAAAAGCTAAAAAAAGGCAGAAGTTTTCGTTAGTTCATAGAACTTGCCAAACTGAAGATGTCTTGGTTGTCGACCGAGATTTTCGCCGTGGAGGTGTTCTGTAAAACCTCCTCCATACCTGTTTTCCCCTCTGGTTGCCGTCGCGATACTCTAAAGGGTAGTTTCCGAGGCCGGGGTGCGATATTTGGGGAGTCACTTTGGCATGCTTGTATCGCCATATACTTTTCCAAGCAATGCCTAACGGTTTTCCATTATGCGTTTCTGCATTCTAAAAATTAGTTCTGGATTTCAGGAGTCAAATCCGAACACATTTCCATTTTTTGGTGTAATCAACGTACATCAAGTTTTTCAATTTGATTAACCGCTTTATTTTTTTGTTTTGTTTTTTGCAGGTAAGTTCCTGTATTTCAGAGACTATAATGTAGTTTGTAAAGCCTTAGCAGTGTTAGTAACAACTGTTGAAGTCGCTGTTATTCTTGAGAAGATGGAAGCTTGTAGCATGTCCGCGTAAGTAACTTCTTGTATTCATTAAGATATGCCTTAAATTCAACATTTTTCTGGTAGACAATAGCATCTGCTGACTAGGGAGAAGAGACTGGGCTCGCTGGCCTAAACCAAACTTTTATTCTTCCTGTTCAGCACTCTCGACGTCTCGACCGCTGTGTGGCAGAATGGTATCGTAGTTGGCTTCCTACGTCGAGACCCTAAAGATTATCTGGGTCATTTTCGCAGAAATTGCCGAATTGAAATCTTCCACTTTAATTGATTTAACGAGCGTTCTATCATTTTTCTCGACCGTTATCAATTTTAATCTTGAACACCATTACAGATACGAACAAAAAGTTGCAAGAAAAATTCTGTCTACACCGGATTTCTTCTCTGTAAGCATTGTCAAGGTCGTATTTAGGGTTTGGGGTCGAGGATTGGAAGCCTTATTCAGTCGAAAAGCAAAGAATGAGAGAAGAACTAGCCGAGCAAATCAATGCCTGACTGACTCAACGCTCTCAATTCGCCTGTGAGTATCACACTCCTTGTATGAGCCTATATTCCCTTGCGAGCATCACGTTCCTTGTACCAGCCTGCGAGCACTACGCTCTGCTAGTGCATCATCTTGCAGACGAGTTTGCAACCACGGGAGAGCATTTTCATGTCTGCTTCGCGGAGTGCACTGACATGAGAATGTCGTCGTACGCTACACTCTGCAGAGTACGTTGCGCTCCATATTTTTTGGCGCGCTCATTTTTTTGATACTACGTTCGCTGGACGTGGTATTCGCAGATGAAGTGTGTTGAGTCATTCATTCAGCCCAGTCTGTCAGTCAGTCACTTTTGTATGATTCATCATAAAGAAAAAGATATGCGGAAACTGGAGGAGTTTCGAGGAATTAGAAATAGGCTTGCAGTAGCAGTATTTAACTTCGGCAAACAAAGACTCGCCGTAGTCCTAGCCTATGCCCCAACCGCAACAGCGGAAATACAGGAGTGCGATCATTTTTACAAAAGCATGAAAGAAACTCTTGCAAATCAATAGGTCACGGTGCAGTCAAAGTTTTGAAAAAAGGTGGGATTTGAATGCACAAAACTTCATGAGGCAAAATCCTGAGAATAACCGTCTCTGTTTACCAAGATGTTACCTCCTGAGTGTAAATGATGAAGCGGATCAATGAAAGGACCAAGTTTAATCAATTTAGACTAAATGTGGCAACACAGCAAAATTCTGGTTCAGAAAATGTCTCACTTACCTTTGATTCGCTGATGATATAAAAATGATCGTATTTTTTAAAATAATATAAAATTCCGATTGCTAACCATCACTATCACTATTATCACTATCACAAACGAAGGCGATATGTGACATGCCAAGAGGAAAGGTACCTGTGCACAGAAATGTACATTTTACTGGAGAGCGGATAAACAAAATTGATAACGTTTTCAGGTTTCAAGATACTCAATTTTGAATACTTACAGTAGTTTGGGAAAATTTTTTAGAATTTTTTTGATGACACCACATGAGAGAGCGGCCAAAGATTAGTCAAAAACAGTTGTTATTACAAAATTGTTTTTTGCGCACAGGTCCCTTTCCTTCTGGCATGTCACATAATATGATATCCAAGTGCAGTCTTTTGCAAATCATCTGTCATCTTATTTTCTTATTGTAACAGTGTGACCAACCTTCTGCAATCATTTTAAGAAAAGTTATTCGTGTGATTTTTTTGCCTGGGCGATTCCTTATGCCCGGGTTTCTTCTACTGCTCATGTGTGTTACCTCTCCAATTTAAGGTATTTCATACGCTGATCGATGTGGATTGGAATTAAATCACACGGATCATTCATGTAAAAGTTTTACTAAATACGAAAAGAATACCACAAAATTTCGCAAACAATTTGAAATTTAGCTGGCATCGCCCTTTTGAAGTACTATTTCGGCATTTTTAAGAAAATATGACCCATCTGCAATCATATTTCAGTAATATTAAAAAGATCATCCGATGGTGAAAAATGATTTCTGTGGAATTCTTTTGATCAGATCTAAAATAAACGAGAAAAATACATCTAGAAACTTTGTTTTTTTCTCCTTCTCGCTCAAAAACTTGATTTTTTCAATCATAGGCAACCAATAAAAAAAAGTGTACTTTTTGGCATTTTGCTCGCCTTAGTTTTATATTGTGAACTAACTTTTGGCCCACCCTATATATTTATAGGCAACCTTTTAAAAATTAAAATCTACTGGACGTTAAAAAACGAAAATATACTTTTTTTCACTCTTTGGTCCGATTTCTTATGGCATGACCCCTCTACAAAAGTAAAAGTTCGTTTTTAATGTTTGAAAACTAAGGTTAAAGAACGAACGAAGTTTCTATTCAGAAATTCTAACATGTCCGGTGTATTGTCCGCCTTATTATGCACTGTATCCAGTAGGTACCCTATTTCTCGTACATGTTCGTTTGCCAGACGAGCGTCGCGCCTTTTCTATGAATGGGCTGACTGGCCAGACGGAGGAAGGAAGTGAAAAATCAGAAGTATTGTTAATCCGGACGTATTATCCGTTGTCGTATCTTGTCATGTTTTCCGGAGAGGAATGCCCGCACTGCTGCCCGGACGCGGATCAGCGTTTCCTCACCCATAAGTGGAAGAAAGAGCGATGTGGTTACATAACCGTGCGACTTGGTTCGATATTCAATTCATTCATTTCGGGTGTCTGTCTGCATTCCGGAATTGAAGTGTATGCAGTACTCGGGATTGTTATTTTCGGTATTTGAAGTTGTGAAAAGCGTGAAAAGTTAACTTACACCTTCGTTGCGAAAGCCATTAAGAAGAAAGGTGTTAAAGTGTGTAATAAAACAGTCGTAACTGAAACCCGATTATATTGCCGGCTGATTGAATAGAACGCGGCAATGATAAGTGTACTCGCGATGCGAAGGTGTTCGTAATATTTATGCACGAGTAATGAGCACCGGTCTGTTGAAACGATCGATTACAGCCGTCGAGATTGACAAATTGCGGTTGATTTTCCGCCAGCCCATGCGATCTCTCGCGAACAGAAAACATCATTCGGGATCCGCGATTCAAAGTAGGTAATTCTCAGAACTTAATTCCCCTGCGAGTACCACACTCCTTGTATCAGCCTGTATTCCCATGCGAACATCACATTCCTTGTACAAGCCTGCTAGCACTACGCTCTGCTAGTGCATCGTCTTGCAGACGAGTCTGCAACCACGGGAGAACATTTTCATGTCTGCTTCTCGGACTGCGTCAACATTAGAATGTCGTCGTCCGCTATGCTCCGCAGAGCACGTTGCGCTCCATATTTTTTGGCGCGCTCATTTTTTGGACGCTACGTTCGCTGGACAATGACATTCTCATGTCAAAGCAGACATGAAAATGCTCTCCCGTGGTTGCAGACTTGTCTGCGAGATGATGCACTAGCAGAGCGCAGTGCTTGCAGGCTGGTACAAGGAACGTGATTCTCGCCTGGGAATATAGGCTGATACAAAAGGAGTGTGATACTCGCAGGCGAATTAAGTGTTCAGTCAGTCAGTAGTTTTTATTATTATTATTATTATTATTATTATTATTATTATTATTATTATTATTATTATTAGGCTATTGTTATTATTTTTCGTAACGCTCTTTTCGTCGCGATCCAAAGTAGCGCGTCTTTCCGTTGTGTGCCAAAGTAAGGACATAAAAATGTCAAAACGATTTTCATGGAAATGATAATTCCTTTTCGTTACTCCCTTTCGTTCTTCCTGAAATGTATCGTTTTTCCCGTTAGTGTTACACCCTGGCTGGAATGTGCCAAAGTAAAGACAAGAAAATGTCAAAATAAATTTCCATGGAAATGATTATTTCATTCATCCTGAAGTGTAACGCGTAACGCGTGAAATGTGGTGCGTGAAAGTAACGTTTTTCCGGTTTGTGTGCCAAAGTAAAGACATGAAAATGTCAAAAAGAGCAAATTTCAGTATTGTTGTTATACACTCCTTAGTCTCTCAACTAGTAGGTTCCGCCTTTCCACTTTTCTCTGTCCTGTGTAATCTTTTCATTTCTGAGAAGATTCTACACGTTGTATCCTTTATTATCTGCTCTTCAAAGCTCATTCTTTGCCTTCCTTTCCAGTTTTGATAACAATATCCCTGGATGTCTTATATTATGACCTTCCATTTTAACTGTTTTCTTTACGATTATATTCCAATTTTCTCCTTTCCTTCCTATTTGCCTTAATACTTCCTCATTCCTGATCCTTTCTGTCCATTTAATTTTCAACATTCTCCGATTGCACCGTATTTCAAAAGCCTCTATCCATTTTCTTTCTGGTGATCCTATTGTCCAGACTTCACATACATACAATGCTGTACTCCAAATATACTTTCAAAGTCCGTCAGGTAGTTCCTTGCGCACATGTGACGGTGAGGAACCAATCAGTGAACCAATCTTGTAGGTGTAGAATGATACATCTTTCAAAAGTGTGCAAATAGAAACTAGATGATGAATGAGAATAAGGATGACAGCGGTGCTCTCCGCCAGGATCGACTTCTAAAGTGCCGACTTTTTTTGTACATAGTCTTTTTGTGTATATATTTTACGTAGGGATGTCCTGTCTGGCGAAACTTCTCATCGTCATTTTCTTTTTTTATCTTTCACTTTTCTTTGACCCTCGTTTTATTACCTTTTTGTCCGACTAGGCAGAGACTGGATATTCGAATTCTGTGGATATCTTTGGTAAATTTAATTCTCCGTTCAATCTGGTTCAATATACTTCTCTACAAGCTCATTCGATCTTAATCTTAATGGTATTGACACGATTACAAGGCTACGCCGAACTCGCGGCACACATAAGTGGCTCCTGCCAAAATTGCCTAATATTTTTTTAAACCATTTGCCCGTCTGTTTAGAAGCGCCTGCTAGAATCATGCAATCTCTTCTCTTGTACACAAGGGGTCCCTCGCAAAATCTTTGTGCTCGTTCCTTTTTCTAGCAAGGAGAGGGCTGCTAGAATCGTGCAATTTTTTGTCCTCAAGGTTTCCAGAAATATCGTTCGGACTTTTTCCCTGGAGACAAAGGGTATGCTATTAAATTTTTTTTTGTCTACGCCGATTAGGTTAAAAACGGGCGATCCACGATCCATTATCTTGATACGGTCTTCTGTCCTAAATCTATACCACTTTGGATGCTGCCAATTCAGCATGCGTGCCGCCATACGCCTCTCTATCATGAATGTTAGTTTTGTTTATTGGGAAGATGACATTTATACTTTGAAGCGCACATTGGATCCGAATGAATATCTATTCGAAATCAGTGGCTCAAAATTCATTTCTGGACGGTGTTTCAATTTTCTTAGCCGAATCAGTTTTGCCCATTTCAAGTAAGTATGAAATTAGATTTCATGGCCCAAATGGTGTCTGAATCAGAAATGTCAAGATTCGACCAGCAACCCGAAGAACCTTCTCAATTTTTTAAATCGAATAAATTTTGTCCATTTCAATCTTGAAATTCAAACTTCGGGATCCGAATCGGAATCTAACACAAAAAATTGGCCCGTGAACAGGTATTTTCCAACTTTTACCCATTTGCATAATAGTATCGAAATGAGTCTAAAAACACCCAAATTGGCCACTTTAAAAGCCTTTTACAAGAACACTGTGTCTGATGAAGCATGTCTGATGCCCGATTCAGTTTCAGTGTGAGAAAATGATTCAGGAACACATAAATGAATATAAGAAATTTTCGGGGACTTTTGGATGCTCATAAATAGGCTTTGCACTGGGAGGGAGCTCACTGATTTATCCCCCTTCACCTCACAAAAGTCAATTTAAATTTTAATAATACAGTTATTTTTGCACGAAGCAAAATACTTTCATGAATTTCTATTGATTAAAATATTTAAACGTAGGCCGATAAGAGTTAGTCCCTCCCCAGAAAAGTTTGAAAATACATTAAAAATCTACCATGATGATGTGAAATTGCAGATGCAGATTTCATTAGTAGACCCCCCCCCCCCAGATTTATTTGATCCGTGCTATTTAAAAGGTGATGGTGGTCCTGATTGAGAAACAGCCATACAAATTTTTTGTATTCACTTTGATTAGGAACGTGTAATTTTTTGTAGAATGCAAATCACGCATTGTCGATGCAAAGTAAGGTGCTGATCTTATTTTCAATCGAGGTTTGCATAATATGTGGTTGTATAATACTTGATGCAGTTTAGTTGTGCGGTTTCGTGGAATTAAAATTTCCATCTTCGCAGTGCAATTAATTGACGAAATACTAGGAAAATTTTGAATACCACCGGAAATTGATTACGAATGAACCGATTCACTTCTTTAGATGCATCGTCGTCTCTCCACCGTTCAGCAACTGTTGGTTTTCACAAATCTGCGAACAGCTCAGCATCGAATAATTTACTGGGAATGTGTTAACAATTTGAACTCAAATGTATGTCGCTTATATGTATTTATTACGTTCGTTGCTAATTCAAGCTGCAATAAAATTGGCGCGATGTCATACACGGAATCCACGTCACACGAGTGTGCTGAGATTATCAGGGGGGAAACCACGCTCGCTAATTCTGTCACACGCTAGATCCGCGGAATTCATTCAGGAAAAAAGGCAAATTGAAAACTTTTTTTATAACAAAGTGGAAGTGGATGGAAATTGTTTGTACAGACTCTCCAAGTCTCCGAAAATAAACCACACAAAATCGAGGTGCTGCGTCTTTTGTGCTAGGAGGTTAAGCTCCCCAAACTGGTTCGTTCAAAAATATTAAGAACGGTCGCTTTTGAAAAAAATCTTTGGAACAAAAATTATTCCTCCCAAAATTTTACTTTAGAAAGATTACATTCGATTTTTTTCGTGATTATCCCAAAACTGTTTGGAAGAAAGAGTTGAGATTATACGCCTTTTGCTGCTGTACATTCACAAATTTCTTGCGGGTAATAGCAAGGGGGGAGAACGTAGGTAGTTTTTTCGGAGTCACTAATTTTTATAACCAGATGGGGTTCAAATTGACATCAGACAGGCTTCTCAACTTCTGTAGTACCCACCCATCCCTAGAATCTCTTGGCCAGATTTGTGTATTCAAAGAGTGGGTGGAATTGAAATTGAGGGCAAGGGCAGCGAAAACTTGGAAAAACTTCTGAGCACACAAGGAAGTGCTGAAAGGCTGTCTACTGATTGAGAGCAAAAATAATAAGAATTTTAGAGCAATGCGTAATACCCACCTCACTTTGGGGCTAGTTGGCCGAGTGGATAGAGCGTTGTCTCGAAATCCAGAGGTCCCGGGTTCGAGCCCACGTAGCAACTCGCTAGATTTCGACCTAGACCGGTTTTTCGGCCAGAAGGAAAGAGGCCTAAAGTAGCCCTAACTGCCTCCTCGATGTCTCTGAGGTAATGCTCAATAGGGCGGATTCCAGGGCTCGGGTTGAGAGCAAATTAGGAAAGAAGATTACGTTAATACCCACCTCACTTATGGAGCGCAAACTTGGTCCCTGATGAAGTCACAAAGCGACAGTTTGGGGATAACCCACTTCAGAATACTACTCAGCATAATGGAAATAAGAATAAAAGGTAAAATAAACCAAGAGAGATTCAGAAAATAAAGGTCACAAGGTATAGGTTTGAGGGTTGGAAAAGCTAAAGTAAACTTCGTGGGTCACATGGTGAGGGAAGGAGACAACTGGGGGAAGGTGGCCGAAGAATGGTCACCAAGAGAGTGGAAAAGAACAAGAGGTGGACCGCCGACGAAGTGGAGGGACTAGTCGGCAAAAGAATTTGGCATATTATGGGGTAGAGTGGGAAGGGATAGTAGCAGAGGGCGATGGTCGCCCATGTCCGAAACCGGGTGCATTCGACATGAAGGCCTCCTATACAACCGAGATCGAATGTATCTTCGAATAAAGGCTATAAAATATTTAAAAAAGTGCGTACCCATCCCCGGAATTTTTTCCGAATAGCTCCCTCTCATCCCTCGATTCCGCAATTTTTTAACATTGTGTTTTTCAAATGTTATCACATTTTTGAAGTTGTTTTTTGATGAACTTTCCGAGCTCGTACTAACGCGAAAAAGTACATTAAAACACCGATAAACTGATTTTCGAGGTCCCTGAATTCGTTCTTTGTACCCGTTTGCCTCTAAGTTGAAATTTGGAGCTCTTAGCGGGGGATAACTATAATGAAATTTGAGGGACCTATGATGGGGGGAGAGAGGGTGACGGCTGAAAATAAGAAACAGTTTACAGCTTCGAGATGAATATTGTTTTTCAGTTTTTCAGGAATGTAAAATCCAACATTGATTTTTAGCTATCGCAAAAATTGAGGCATCTGTACAGGTGGGGGGGGGGATATCACCAGAGTCAAGGTGGGTAGAAATCAGGTTATTAGTTCTGCGAGTTACCAAATTCTTGTTGTATGCTAGAATTTGAAAATATTGTAAACGAGCGCAGTGCAAGTAGGAGAGAATCTCTATTGCGAACAATTAGTTGTGGAATGAACTGAGTAATTGGCGAGAATTATTGTACAGTTTTATTTGTGGTACGACTTGCTAGGTATAAACTCGTTTACGTTCTTTCCAAATCCTCTAGCGTATTACAATAACTGAGCAACCCGCAAAACCTACCGTTTGATATTTACCCATCTTAAATCTATCAATGTTTTTCAGGGTAACCACTTTCTGAAAATTCGAGAAAAGGCAGGAAATGTCTTCAGTTTGGAAAAGTCAGGGAATTACTGTAAGTTTGATCAAAATCAGGGAACTTTTTGCGAATAATGAAAATTCAAGAATATACTCTATTTTTCAAGAATAAATGTCATTAAGGTATTGTACTCGTAGGTATCCAGGTTTTATTAGAATAAAAAGTCGAAGTAATCTCAATTTTCGTACTAGTCAATGAGTATCAAATTTGAGCTTAGATGATAAGTATTCGCCAAGCTGTGTACAATACTAGCTGAAAAAATGTGAGGGAAAATTTGGAAAATTGGTCCGGAAAACCGGGAAAAGTTAAGGAAAACTATCCTTGAAAAGAAGCGGCTACCCTGTTTTCCTATTTTTACCTTTGTTCCCCTTGGTATAGATGCATAAACTTTCAAAGTAACTGAAAATCAGTATCTGGAGTGGATTTTACGACCAGAAAACCCTGATAGGGATCGAAAGGTACAGACGTGAAAATTTAGATGCAGAGGTGATTTGCTTCCTTTTCATTTTTAATGATCGGTGAGAACCTCAAAACACCTAAAATTCTACATTTCCTCTCATAAGGCTTGTGTAAAGGGCAGCAGTAAAAAGGGTTATGTTGAACTTCCCGTTGCGATCATACTTGTGAAAATATTTTGAAGTACCCACATTTTCCTCGCGGATTCATTCCTCGTCATATTTCCCTATCCCTTCTTTTTTTTTTGTTGAGAAATCCCGCAAAAATTGAAAATTGTGGGACGTTTTGCCCAGACTGGGAAGGGGAACTCTCTGAGATTCATGAGGGTATCATGAAGTACAAAAATAGAAAAAATTTTAATGGAATGATCTCCATTTCTAAATCGAAGGATTACGAACAGAATTCGGAAAATTCTTCGATGAAGATTTTTCAATTAGAATGGGTGGAATTTTTGAAAAACGGTGGAATTGAGAGCTGGTTGGAAGTGTCCGGAAATGGTTCCCAGAATGTCTAGGTACAGGAATTGAGAAGCGTGTCCGATGTCGATTCGCAGCCTATCCGGTCATAAAAATTAATGACGCCGCAAACATCAAAATTATACGTTTTCTCCTATGTGGCATGTGTTACTGTACAGCTGCAAAAAATGTAATATTCGACTCCTACTTTCTGAAAGTTCTGGAGTAGTTACGAAAAAATTGAACACAACTTTTCTTATGTAAAATTTTACGAAGAATAATTTGAGTTCGGAAGATTTTTTTCAAATTTTAGCCGCGTCATGTACAGCCTATAGGCTAGAGACGTGGAGACTGCATGGATTACATTTAGGGGTAGATGTTTGTGGCTTTTAAGAATGATATGAGTTTAAGGTTTTGGGTGTGATTGTCGGAGAGCAGGGATTCTAGTATTGAGTTTGGGATATGTGTGTTTCCCAGGGATTGGAATTTTGCGCATTTGGTAATTACGTGGTTAATGGAGATAAGAATATTACTCGTACATGTATCGCAGGTTGATTGGGGTAGTTTTTTCAGGATATAGCTGTGAGTGAGAGCGGAGTGTCCAGTTGTTAGTCTGAAAAGTATTACTTCGTCTTTTCTGGATTTTTGATTGGATGTTGTCTAAGAGTGAACTGTGGTTTTTATTGATTTTAGTTTGTTAGTTGGTGGGACTTGATCCCAGTGTCGTTGTGGAAGGACTTGTGCACGGATGATTTGTTGATTTTTTTGACGTCTGATATCGGGATTGGAGAAATGATTAAAGAAAGTTCAGCGGTTTCATCGGCTATGTCGTTTTGTGGAATGTTAGAGTGGGAGGGAATCCAAGATGGAGTGAATTCTTTGTGTGAGGATGATAGCATTTGCACTATCTTTTGTATCTTTTGGGAGATGGGGTGTTGTTTCTTTTTGTGAAAATTTTGTATGGATGGGAGAGCTGATAATGAGTCCGTAAGAATTAAGAAGTCATTTAGTGTTAGGTCTAGACAATATTGAATGGCTAGTTTAATGACATAGAGTTCTGTTGAAAGGAAGATAGATGTGTGTGGGTAGTGGATATGGGATTGAAAGGTTGTGGACAGTGGAGCATCCTCGTTTACCTGCTGATTTGAAGCCATCAGTAAGTACATATATATTTGGTTAGAATTAGGGTATATTTGTTAAGGAAGTGATCGAAATTTTGTTGGAATTTGTTGAGGTTAGTTAGTAATAGGTCTAGCTTTGGTGAGTATGAGAGCCAAGGTGGATTGATATTGTAGGGGAAATGTAATAGTTTGGAATTAGTTTGAATGATCGATTGTAAGAGATTGTTGTTGTTGAAGGAGAAGACATTTGGAGAGATCAAGAAATTAAGGGGTGGTAAAGGTAAAGTTGAGGTTAGTTGAGGATAGTATGTGGAGACAAGATGGCTTCGAATATTCACAGGGGTTTCGGAAGACTCGCATAACAGACTGTCGATAGGATAGTTCGGAAGATATCGGTGATAAGTCTTTGACATGAGTTCTGGATAGCACTTAGGGAGTCGAGGTGCAATTGAGAGACAAAACCGTACAGTGGTGCAGCATAGTCGATTACTGGGCGGATGAGAGTTTGGTAATGCTTCAGGAGCGTTGATCTATCCGATCCGTATGAGGTGTGAGCGAGTTTTTTTGAGAAAGTGAGATTTTCTTAAAGTATTTGCTTTTAAAATTTCGGATCTGTGGAGCCCAGGATGAGGCGAAAATTATACTAAAGTATTTGACGTTTCTTGAGATGGCTATAGGCATATTACCTGGGTAGATTTTTAGGTTCTTACATCTGTAATGTTTGCAGAAGTGAATTGCTGTTGTTTTGGCTCGTGAAATTTCAAGTCCGTTGGATTGAATTTGGTTAACAGCTTGTTGATTGTTGAAGAAGGTTTTCTCCGGGTTTGGGATCTTTGCAACAGATACAGATGCAGAAGTCGTCTGCAAAGAGTGTTTTAAAGATGAGTGAAGGGACAGACAATGTAAGGTCGTTCATACCTATTAGAAATAGCGTTGGGTGAGTACTGCCCCTTGAGGAACACCATTTATTAGTGTATGAGTGTTGGAGAATGAATTTGCGATACAGACGACGAATTCTCTATGAAGGTGTAAGTTAGATACGAAGGAAAGCATGTTACCGCGTATGTTCCATGATTTTAGGGTGGGATAGCTTGTAAGGTGTATGGCAATGCACGAATGCCGAAGTGACCTTTGCGACAGCGCATCTGATCTCCTGGGGTCCATTCTTTGGGGTGTCGCGTCAGAGACTTGAGGGCGGAACACGATAGCTCTTAACGTTTTTGGAAGATACCAGTTTTGGGGAGACAACCTTCTACCACAAGTGACGCAGCGCTCCAATTTTGTGTGACTTTTTTCTGAGATTTAGGGGCCCATACGAACCCAACTTGGACATATTATTAGAAACTTTTTCAGTTTTTCTTTTTTACTTAAACTACACCTATCAGCACTTATCTCGGAAACATTATACGTCCTTCAGAATTCGCCTGTCATACGCCATTAACGACACACGCTGATTTTTCGATCCACTTGACTCGTACGCGGAATACTGCTATTTGATGTTCTGTCGCCGCAGTTGTCGGTTGTTAACTCGCCCTCGCCCTCGCCATCAACTCCTCCTCACCCATTAGTATTCACAGAACCAAAAAGTAGATGCAGACAATGAATTTAAAAAAGAAGAGCGAAAAAATCAAAGTTTTTTTGCGAATTCGCGTGTTCGCACACACACGACGCGCACGTAAACGCTCATAAATGCGTGCACGTTCTCGCTCCCTCGTTTGAAATTTTACGTTCACTGGCTGTCATCGACTCACAGCTGCACAAAATACAATATTCAGGGAAACGTTAGCTTTGTGGAAAACATGTACGGCCCGACCCGGGCGACGCACGTGTCGAGGTAAACACCCCCGAATGGGTGGCGAGGATAAACAAGTGCTCTGACTTCGCTTCGTGTAATTAACTGTAAGAGAATTTTCGAAATACGAGTTCGAGAGGATTCCGAATCGCGATGATTGGCGAGAATGGACAACCTCGGAATAACGAGTTACTATTTCGCGTGAAAACTTGCTGGCAAAATTGTACGTACCCGTTGGAGCGCGAGAAACGTGTCGAGATGTCGAGATTAATTTCGAAGCCGAAATTCGGCTCGACTAGAATCGCGTGCAAAATGTCGTCAAAGTTTTCGTAGGTCGACTTTTCCTAATTTGAGCGCACGTTTGAATGACGCTCCTTTTCAGTACAACGATAATCTGCGAGCGGGGGGGGGGGGCACTTGTACAAAGTTGGAACATGAACCTGTGAATTGGATCAGTAAGAGGCTATTATCCGAGTTTTATGGTCAGTCTGTTGAGGAAAGCTGTGGGGGATGGGGGCACGTAATCAGATCTGAAAAGATACAGAACCAGTCGATACTAACGAAGGTTTGTTTTGCCCTCTTCCCCAAGATAGAAATACTGATGGGAAATGCAGGCAGTTATTCGCGTAGTTACTGTACTCATTTTCGTGAATTTGTGTGACCTCCCTTATTTCACTATACGCCCTACAAGTTTTTGGGACCGAACAGATGGCAGTCCTCTCTCAAATGAGTTAAGAGTGTAACCTCATTTATCTCACTATGCGCTCTACAAGTTTTTGGGACCGAAGACGTGATAGCCCTCTCTTAAGTAAATTAGATGCCGTGAAATGAACACGAAGTATTTGTACGATTTGTGTAACGTATCAAGGTTGCCACTTTCTGGAAAACCTGGGAAAGTCATGAAATTTGAGTGGTCAGGGAATAGTCTTGGAGTTTTCATCGAATCATGGAATTTTTATTCTCTGAATGATAAATAAGGTTTATGGCTTATATTTTATCAAAATTTATTATTAGTGAGTAATCACACTGATAAAAGGAAAAAGTTCCCCGTTTGAAATTTATCAGAGTCGTGTACTTCTGTACTTTAGTCTTGCTAGCGTTATGATCAGGATCATGAGACGAAAAAAGTCTTGCCGAAATCCATAACTCCTTCACTACTCGAAAGAAAAAGTCAAGGAAAAATAGAAAAATAGACCTGGAAAATCCTGTAAAAGTCATGGAAAATAATTCTTGAAAAAAATTGGCAGCCCTGTTCTTCCAGAATTCGTTTGATTTTCCCCTAAAAATAGTCAGTTTTGTCCATTCGCAGAATAAAATTTGGATTTTGGAGTCCAAATCGGAGCTGGATGAGAAATCTGATGAAGCATTTGAAAGCGGCGACCTGAAAAAACTCTTATTTTAGTGCTTTATTCGATTTTATAAGTAAAGTCATTTTGTCAGTTCGAAGGTTTACATGTTGATTTTTGAGTCCTAATTGAACCAGCTCAACAATCGATCTAAAAAGCCCAATATTAGATCCTTTTTTCGATTTCTTATGTTAAGTCAGTATTGTCCATTGAGAGATAAAATTTTAATTTTAGAGGTCAAATTGTGATCGACCTAAAAAATGAATTCGATGTTCGAAATCAGCTACTCAAAATTCCCTGTTCTAATATTTGTTTCAATTTTCCAAGTCGAGTTGATTTTTCTAATTTCAAACGTGGTAGTCTGATTCTCTGAAGGTCAAATCGGTGCTAGACTAATATTCGGATGAAATTTTCTACATATGTATAGTGAACCCGAATAGTTTTCTCCGTAAATTCATGTTTAAAATTCAGAAATTACCTAGCCAACGGTAGCGATTGCTCATTTCATTTGAAAGGGAGGGGGCAAATTTTTGTATACAAATGCCCTTTTTTGGGGGGATTTAAATTTCATCATCAAAAATACTTCTGTTGTTTGTGAGAAATTTCTATTTAATTAAGAGTAAGGTTACGTGTCTACCATTCAAATTGTTTTATGTGTAAATTGTGTCGATTGCTATCTGCGAAACACGGTACCAGACCAACGTAATGCAGAGTCTTCTTGCAGGCGTTATGATCAGGATCATGAGGAAAAAAAGTCTTGCTAAAATTCAGAACTTCTTCCTCACTCGAAAGAAAAAACAGAAAAATAGACCTGAAAAACTTGGAAAGTCATGGAAAATCTTTCTTGAAAGAAAGTGGCAACCTTGTGTGTGTCCACGTCCCCGTATTTGTGTGACCACCTTAACGCCATTAGGTGCTCTACAATTATGCGGATCTGGAGACAACTTGATATTGGGGTCGAACATGTTTGTACAAATTGTGTAATTTGAGCATCGACTAACTAGAATTAGTATGAAATTATGGGCAATTTTTAGCCCCGAGTGCGTAACTTACTTTTGGGTTACTGTTTTCGTGTTCGTCCTCTAAGTTTACATTGCATATGATGGGATAACGGAGATCGTACATATTCTGGGAAGTGGACACACAAATTACGCAAATTGTGCCCGAATTTTTGCCCCTATTCTGTGTGCGAAATTCACTTTGGGGAAGCTACCATTTGTACAGCGCATAATGGGACTCAAATTTTGTGTCATTAAAACGAGTGTAGATCGCAGAAATATTGCGAGAACTCAAAAAATCCTGTCACGATTGGAAGTAGTTCGGAAGAAAAAGTGGAAAATGTGGTTTCAACATGAAATTGTGACCAAAGAAATTAAAACTTCCTCTTTATCTTTCTGTCCAGCTAACTACGTGAATGACTAACTGGCCGACTGTTTGTCTCTGACTATCTCTCTGTCTATCCAGAATCTTGAAGATCTTGAATTTTTTAAAGTTATAATTTTTTAACCCTGCGTATTTCTCGTGGTACATTACATATGAACAAAAACTTTATGTTTTTCTATTTCTCAAGATTTTTTTTTTGAAATGTATACTAAGGAGCTTTTCTGTGACAGGACTTGACAACTTAAACAGCTCAAAGGTAACGAACGCCTAAAATTGATGAGACTGGTAAACCGCCAAAAAATTAAAAATAAACTAATATTAATCAACAGTCCGGACTATTAGAAAACCTAAAATTGAAAAAAAAAAATAACAGTCAAGCCTGGCGTCCATCTACCCGAACTGAGAGAACTTCAGAAGTATCGCTTCAAAATTTCAGAAAAATTGCTAAGATTCAACAGTTTTCAGTAAATTATGATGAACACTCATAATAAGCATCAATATCAAAATACTTCAGTGTTCTTTCAGTCTTACTAGCTCCTACATTGTTGCAAAATCGTATAAAATTAAACTTGAAAGTCTTCTAATCTTTTCTAATTTTATTCTCAACCCAAGCCCTGGAATCCGCCCTTTCGAGCATTACCTCAGAGACGTCGGGGAGGCTGTTAGGGCTGTCTAGCTTTCTTCGCTTCTTGCCAAAAACCGGCCTAGGTCGAAATGTAGCGAGTTGCTACGTGGACTTCAACCCGGATTCCGAGACCAGCGGGCCAACCAGACCCCTAAAAGTCTTCTAATACAAGTGACGTAAAAACCCGTTTTGGTTTTCGAATCTTCACTGTGTTCAAGCTGGTATTTTCTCATCTGAAATCTGTGATATGAGTATCTAGAACGTCTCGGGAGAAGGACCTAAAGTTAGGTTCTTTTCACGTTTCGTTTCTAGGATATTGTAGAGTAAATTACAGATATTACGCTTGTAATACAGGCTCGTAGTGTTGGGAGAAGCAAATGGGGACATTTCTCCTCCCCTCCCCCTACCGTCCGAGCAGAAATGCCGAGATAGTTTTTTTTTTGGCTTTTTGCCCGTGAAATTGTAATTTCGCCTTGAGTTTCCCCTCCCTCCCCTCTATTGAAAAGTGGTCACGCTACGAGTTTATTTAACAGATTTAATTCAGGAAGTTTGGACAAAATCGCAGAAGATATTTTTGTGGAATCTCCTAAATTTTGAGGGGCTAGTAACACTGAGCCAATAAGGAGTGTACAAGCCTGGATGAAAGGATGAAAGAATCCCACCAGCTGGGTTGGAAATTAGGCAAAAAGGCAGACTGAACACCCCAGATGTCCATAATTTAAGGCAAAAAGAAAGACAAGTTGAAAATAATCCCCGTTCGTGTCTAAATTTGTCCGTCCGTCTTTGAATCCATTACCGCTTTCCTCCTCATTGTCAGATTTAAGTTTTCCTACGTTCTACAGGGGCGTAGCGAATGGGTGGGGGGCTGTCCCTTCCCAATCAGTTTGTAGAGTTGGAAAAATCGGCCAAAATGTTGCCAGTTGGCGAATCGAACACAGCGCCCGGGCATTTGCAGAAAGATATGAAGTGAATATAGATGAAGATTATAACAGAGTTCACCGACGAAGAAGACTGCCAAAAAACTTGATGGAAAATGTGACAACGAAGTAGCATTAAATGTAAACGAATTTTACCGTCTAGAATTTAAGTCTGTTCTGGACACCTTACTTTCAGAATTAGCTGTGAATGTGGATACCGTCTGTGGGAATATGAAACTTATTTTCGAAGTTTTCTCATTTCCTATTGATATGAGTGAATTAAGTGCTGAGAAGGTTGAGGCTCTTTTAAAAATGATGCCTGAACCAGGTACAGGTGAGAAATTTCCAGATGTTGATACTGTGTTGGCTGAACTAGAGTCCTTTTTGACCACTGCCAAGGCTTCACATCAATGAAAATGGTTTTGAAGAAAGCAGTATCCTTTAAGAATATAATATGGAAATCATTTTTGATCTTACAGTAGGTATGTAATGGCAGCCACTTTCGCTGTAGCTACAAATGAAAGAAGTTTCAGTAAATTAAAATTAGTGGAGACCACACAGCTTGAGAACAACGATGGATAAGACACGCCTGGATGATCTAATAATTATGTTTACTGAAAAGGATGTAGTTGATGGTGTTCTTTCTGAAAACATCATTACTTCATGGGCAGTTTTGAAAGAGCTTAGATAAGAACATAATCTCTGTAATGTATCAATACTTTACTTTATGCTTTCATTTCATTTATTGTTGCAGATTCTTATTAATTTGAACTCTAACCAGCCGCTAAATATAAAAATGTAAGAGGAAATTTCAAATAAAAATTTTTTATACAGAAAAACAGGATCAGTTTTCTATTTAACTTACAAGAGCTAACTGCCAAAGAATCTTCTTACCTAATTTAGTTTCAAAATCCCTGTAAAATGATACCCATATTGCTTCTCAAAGAGGGGGGGTTACATATCTGTTCACGGGCTACGCCCCCGACCCCCACTCAACACTCAAGTTGGCAATTTTACTAACACCCCTCCTCCTAATTCTGATCCCTTCGCTACGCCTCTGTGTCCGATTTAAATTGAAGAAAAAGTATTCAATCTTCAAAGGCTTTAATCTTATGCTTGTCTTCGCTTTCCTAGTATCTCTCTCTCTTACAACAATTTTCTGATTACATAGTAAAGTTTTCTTAATTCCGCTTCTGAATTAAGCACCATTCCCCTCCTGATGAAGACGAATAAGGTGGGAAATAATGCAGAACTTGACATGTTTTTTCAATGCAATGGAATTATGAAGCGCTACAAGGGGTTTGGTCCCTGCACAACTAAGGTGAAAGCCCCAAGTTGTTTAACTGTCTATCTATTGAGTGAATAATGATTTCTGCCATCTTAGGGGTTGAAAATCTCTGTTGAAACTAACTGAAACATTTTAAGAGTAAGGAGGCGGATTGTCCTCTTGGCGAGCCACTTCCTACATTGACAAGTTCAACAATCAACATGTACCGACAAGCTGACCGACTGTTCATATGTCAGTTGGATTATATTGAATCCTAAAAGTTTTTCTTTCAAGAAGGTACCGGCGGCAGCTGGGATCTTGGAATAGTGAGCTTTAAAATAACGAAGAGTACGTCAAGACTTCTTAAAACTCGTGTTAAGATTCGCTAATCTGACTGCTAATTGATCTTTGTGTCTTTCTCTCTGTGTATCTCAATCCTGGAGTTCTTATACTCCGGACGGGGATACGCGAAGGTCAAATTTTCTCTTCTTGTCTGACTGGCGGTATATGTGATTAACTGTTCATCAGTCCATCAGTCAGTCAACCTATTTGTCTGTCTGTTTATCTATCTCGCGAGTTGTCTAACTCAACAGTCTATCTACCTCGCGAACTGATGACTCACTCCTACGACCTGGTGGACTATCTCTCTATCTGAGTGAATCTTAGCGTGAGTGCCCATGCAGTTTTCGGCTTCCTCAGAGAGACAACTCACCAGGTGTTTCTTCCAAGGTGTAGGAGCAGGGAGTCAAGCTCCTAGCATTGCCAATACTTCGTCGTTCGGTCCTAACACACGAACAAAGTTGTAATAAGTAAAATTTAGCCAAAAATTGCGCTTCGATTCGATCATTTTATTCTCCCTCGAGCTGTATATTTCCTCTGCACTCCGGTCACGTGCTGGTGTTCGAAAACGAGCGTTAAGTTACGTAAATACATCGCACTCAATATTAGCATCGGATAACAACTTCCTCTCGGCAAATAAATAGCGCGAAACGGTGTTTGTACAAAGGTAGTCGAAATAATTACACAGAAAAGAGATCGAATTGAGTTCGAGCGTTTTGTTTGCAATTAGAAAACACACGCCGATCGATTCTTCGGCATTGTGTTACAAATTATGTACTTTTACTATTTAGTGTTTCGTGTTTACACAGTTTCGGGCGACGCGGAATTATTTTCTTATGGTTGTGTGGAAACGACGGTTGGCGCAAAGGCGCCCATAAATATTTTATGTAAATCTTCGGTCGATTATCACTATCGCGTTGATAACAGCTGGCAGTTGGCAAACGTTGTACGAGCGAATAACTGGACACTCAGACGAAAAATTTACATTTTACTATGTTCAGTGTACGATGAGAATTGACTTATACGGTTATGGAACGACAACACGACTACTACATACTCGTAAATATACGCACTTTAAAGGGGAAAGTGGTTTCTTTTTGCAACTAGTTTTTTACTTCTTCTTCTTCTACTTCTTTCAAATCTGTATACATTATAACATTACAGATGTTCTTCAATAACTTCTTTTTTTTAAATGATTCTTATATGCTTCTCCCGTATACTATTTACCGATCGGATGCAAAACGTGTTAGTTTTCAGCGAGTTATATAATTCGAAAAGTTTCTCCGTATATGTGTACAACAGAGTGCGTAATGGCGACGAAGGGGGAAGAGACGGATAAGTCTGACCAAGCGATCGGACATCGACGGGAAGATCTCCGGTGTGGACTTGATCGAGGGGTGTGTGGCTGTGCACTGGTGGAGATTTACCTGCTCGGCTCCTATTTCGGTCTTCAAACACGAATGGTATCCACAAGAACAGGGAAAATGTTGAACACTGGATATCACTTTTCACGATTTAGTAAATAGAATACCCATCTGGTAAGAACTGGCTCAGCCACGTTTCGGCTAATAAGCTAGTCTGTCATATTTTGTGTTTATTTCTTTTTCTAACGATAAGGTCCGACCAACCTATTGCAAGATTGACAGCGAGTACCTTTAATACAGTAATTCATCATACGTCCGTCACCCATGACTAGCATTTGGTGGCTTGACTCCGACATAGTCCTCGATGCGCAAAAACCCGCCAGTTACCCGCGGAAAAGTTACCCTTTTGTAATCCTTAGATTACCCGGGTAACTGAAGGGTTTCCGCCGAGAGTAACTGACGGGTAAGTACAGGGCTACATGAGTAACTGTTCAGCTAATCAGAACGCTTCATTTACGTGGTGGGTAACTGGTAACCCTCTAGTTACCCATGTAGCCCTGCAGTTAGCCGTCAGTTACTCGGGTAATCGAAGGGTTACAAAAGGGTAACTTTTTCGCGGTAACTGGCGGGTTTTTGCGCAACAGGACTATGCCTCTCCAGGCCTTGCGGTCGTCCGCCAGTCCTGTGAGCTGATTGATCGGCATATTTGTAGTCTCTTCGAGCTGATCACTCCATCGTTGTGGTGACCTTCCTCGTGACCTTTTTCCTTTGACCGTCTCATGGACGACCAGTTTCTTTAAGTTATCGCCCGTTTTTCACGCTATATGGTTTGTGTCCTGAAGAATTGTATGATCCTGCTGTAGCAGGAGGTTGACAATCATTGCTGGACTGTCAGCTTTTCGAGGATGGAAGCGTTCGTTTTCTTTGCAATCCATAGTATCCGTAACCTCCGATGGTATACCCATACTTTGAGTATGTCTATTCTTCTTCGAACCTCTGCATTGATAATCCAGATTTCGCAGCCGTATCACAAGGCTGGAAATACGAGTGCTTTGATGAGCCGCATCTTGGTGGCAATGCTAATTCCCCTTCCTTTCCAGATAGGAATGAGCTTGACCGCTGTCTCTCGGGCTAGGACGAGTTTCCTCCTGATCTCTGCAGAACTACTGCCATTGGCGTTGACTGTCGAGCCGAGATATATGAAACGCTCGACTAGGTGGTATTGGCGAAGCGCGTCGGATGGCTCCACCTTTCCGGTCCTGATGTTCACGATCATTATCTTCGGTTTGCTGCGATTGATAGCGAGACCGCAACTGTGGCTGATTGTTTTCACTCTTACTAACTTATTAATTATAGTTCATATTAGTACACGCTTGCCAGGGCCTAAGGAGTCTGACAAACGGGGTGAAGTATAGGATTCCCCATTAGGAAAAGTGCAATTCAGCTTGTTTTGCCGTTAAAAACCGAAAAGAAGTAAATAAATTAAAAATACTGTTCCCTGTGATGTCATCTTTTGCCCCAATGTCTATTTTTCCAACCAAAAAAATATATTATGGGAGGGGGGTCAAAGATGATGCTCCCAAGGGTTTACTAACACAATTATGAATTCGAGCCAACAAAAACTGAACAAGTACATGTCATGATTCCGTTTCATGGTTTACGCACACACTGAACTCATTGTGTAGGTCATTTTGGGCGTACCCTCCACCACACGAGTTCTACAGTAGATCATAATCTAAAACTGTCGTATATAGTTTTCTGCAATAATCCCACGGGGGTTAGAAACTAAAATATTCGTTATGAGAAAGCTGGTCATGAAACTGAATATTCAAGTTACAGCCCCCTGTGGACCTCGACAGGTAGGGGTTGCAGCTCAAACGACTTCAATAATAAACTCAGCGATCCAAGGAATCCTGTGTTTGATATTAATACTGGCCCTAAGTATGTAAATATCGTCCGGCTGTGGGGGACCTGAATTCCAGGCGAACGCTCTGGGAGTGCGGACCTCGGTCAGTAGGGAACCCCATTGTGGCCCTGGCAGGACGAGCGCACCGTTTCGGCCTGGAGAAATGGTGGCTCGGGCCCGGTCCCGAAGCGTTCCCCTCGGCACTGATGCAGTTACCGGCGCGGGGATGCGGTGTCTTAGGGGCCACTTTGGCATGTTATCCCACCACACCAAGTATGTAAATATCAATTCTTTATTCTTCATTCTTTCTTTACATAGCCTCCTGCTAACAGCATTAGAGTCAATGGCATTGCACAGAAATTCAAGTTGGAACTCCCTGTGGACCTTAATGAGGTACGGGTTAAGGCTTTAATAATCTCAAAATTGAACTCAGCATTTTGTTTTGCTTAAAAAATGTTTCTGAGATATCGAACTCCCCCCCTCCCCCCCGCCGCCCCGAAAAAGTATGAATTCCTAACAAGGCTGAGTAGCGATTTTCTTTTCTTTTCGTTTCGTTCTAATTCCGGTACGAGGAAGTAAATTGAATTTTGATTTCGTTCTTTTTTTGTTTCTTCAACTTTTGTTTCGTTCCTGTATCTTCCTTGTGTTTTACCCTGTTCCCATTGTTTGTCCCAATTTGGATACGTTGTTTCGGTTCTCGTTTCGTTCCTAAATATTAGGGAATGTTTGCGCATCTTCGAAATTGAATACTGTATAGTGATGAGTACCTTCTGAATCAATGAAAAGTCTCTACCTATTTAACAAACGAAACAACGGAATACGGTATCCGTTAGCGAGCCAGAAAACTCGCTATTTATTTCGTTCCAATCTATTACCATTGAGTTTTTTGATTCATTAACCCCGATGGCCAGCCCTGGCCGGAAGTCTTTCAATTTTGTAACCGGTACCTGATAGACTACTCTGATATCTCGCTGCTGTTGTGCTGGATCGGATGGCAGCAGCTTATCACGTAATTGGTTTCCGTTGCAGTTTGCTTGCCGCCGTCTATCTTTGCTTCTGTGTTTCCTTTCTGCCCCCCCCCCTTCCCTGACTGATGTCCACATTTTCAACCTTTCCGAGCACAATATTATCGTCCCCAAAATCACCTGACCAACTCGAATTCGAAATTTAGTTGGCGTGCCGGTGAGCACGAATGTTCGTTACCGGCGGAGATCCGTCGCTGCCGGAGAAAATTTCTTTCTCTCTCCGTCGGTGGAATGCCGCCGCTTGTGCTTGTGCGTAGGTTTGTTGGCCGTTACTCTCTTCGATGCCGCGTCGAAGTTCGGTCACGTTCGCGGCCATTTCCGGGGGAAACCGAAAAATGCCTCGTCTCGGCACCAGGCGAGCCGTGGTGACACAACCAACCTCATCACGATCGTCGAGTGCGATTTTCCGGCCCGCCTTGTTTGCTTTTGAAATGGCCGCGGTGCGCCGCACCGGTAACCGCGCTCGGATATCCGAGTGATGTGCGTACGCTCCACAAGCGGTTGATTGTTCGCGCGCGCGTCTGAATCGCGTGAAAGGCGAGCAGGCAATTCGCTAAACAGAATTTACCTGCTACGAGAGAACAATAATTGCACTGGCCACGCAATATTTGTGACTAACTCAATGGAGACGCGTTGACGAGTGAAAAGTAAAAGTGGAGAAATGCTAAAATAAATTTTATAATGGTCGTCGTCTATTTACTATTATATACGAAATATTGTATGTCGTGTTTATTGTTTATAGTGCAGTGCAATGTACCTTTTTTTTTTCTGTTTTTTTAACATGCGGTCTCCTACGCCGACGATTCTTATCCGGCGGCGTTTTATTCGTCGAGACGGTTTTATTTATTGCATCGTAGACGCCGTCGAAATGGACGGGCGCAGTTTTTACGATACCGTCTGCGTCTTCCTCGTTTCACCGTCCAAAAAGTAGTCGATGAGGTTCAGAAAATTTGCAGGCGATGACATGTATCCTGTGGCAGCGCCGATTGTGCTTGCCCTCCCTGATCGGAAGATCCACGTTCCCGGCCGCTGGCACCCGATTGACCCACTCGGTCGTTGTCATGTGATGTGCCAAAACTGCACAATTCTGTGGTAGCACGCTACACTATGCGTGTGTACCGTGTAGTATATTGGAGAATGGAGACAGTCGTGCAGTTTACGACACGATGACGAACATGATTACGTATTCTTGGCTCTACACCTGAAATCTGTGTCCGTTGTCACCGCATGATGGACGAATATGTGGCGAGAGAACTGATGACTAGCGGTTGCGAGGTTGATAGGTAATTCTTTTCCGGTAATGAGTGGAAAGATGGACAGGAAGGCAGAGGCGCCGGAAGGAAATCATGCGTCAGCGAGCAGATCAGAAAGCTGTTGATTGACCTAGGGTTACCAACTGATTTTTTCAGAAACGCAAACTTCTCTAAAAAACGCAAATCTTCATACAAGCTCGAAACTCGCTTCGCTGTTTTATAACACGTTTATTTGTTCTTTAAGAATTGGGGGGAGGAGGACAAATATTTTTGGAAAACAATTTCGCTTTCCTCTTCTTCTTCTTCTTCTTCTTCAAGTTGAGCTTCCTTTTGGCATTTTGATTCTGGTGACATTATTTCTGGCACAAGACTGGAATAGCTTACGAATAGAACTAAATACTCTCTGATTCATTGCCTGTCAATCTGAAAATCGCTCTTCGAAATGAACCGAATGATAAGGATAAGTGATAAGGTGCAGTGTGTTCTAATATTTAGCATCTATCTATTGATTTTTCAGCGCCAAGAACATTGCTGATTCACTGCTGGAAGCTTGAGGTTCAAGAGCAATGCAAATACAGTGTTACAAAGCATTAAATTAAAAAACTAGAAAAAATAACTGAGGAATGGAATAATACTGTTGAAATTGATGATCAAGTCAGAATGAAATTTCTGCAGTTAAAATGAAAGATTGGAGAGATGAAAATCCGCAAAAAATTGGGAATCATTAGTAAACGCGAGAAAACAGCTAATGTCACATGAAAAAAGGAAACATGTTTGCGGAAACGCAAAAAGTTGGACACCCTACTGACCTTTTTAGCTGATTTTAAAATCAGCTGTTCTTGTCACCGGTAGCGGGAGTGGGGGTCGGGGTGAACTTTTCTTGACTTTTCATGTCAAAAGAAAGCAAATGCCACCGTGTCACTACCATTGAGAAAAAAAAATCGAAGGTGCGTACTGTAAAGAAGTATATTGAACAAGATCAAACAGAGCACCAGTGTTGCCATATGGGAAGTTGAAAAATGTACCAGCAAGAAATTCTTCAAGATAGTACAAAGATGTGGAAGTAATTTTCTTATAAAAATCTATAAAATGTATCAAAATTCGCTGAATGTTTTAAAATATACCTACATGAACAAAAACATAACAATACCAGAAAACGTACCAAATCCTACCAATAATTATGAAAATGTACCAAGATGTACCAGAATAGTTGAAGTCACCAGACATTGTACCAGAAAAGTTGAAATATATCAGATGTAGTACGAGTGTACCGAATATGGGAACACTGCAGAGTATTAAAAGTAGTGAGAGGATCAACAGAGACAGAATTCCAATATCGAACTTGACTGGCTGAACATTACGGTAAACTGAGAGAGAGAAAAAGCAAGGTGGGGGGTCTGAGGAATGAACACGTGTGTATGGGAAGTTTAGCCAGGCAGGACATTCATATGTAACATAAATACAAAAGAAAGACTGTGTACAAAAAAAAGTCGGTCTGTTAAAAAGTCGATCGCCGTGGAGAGCACCGGAGCACTGATTTTGAATTTTCATATTTCCTTCTATGTACATGTGAAGCGCTCTATGAAAAAGTACCATATGTCGGAGAACTTGTCTCTAAAGTTTTTGGTAGAATCTGACTGGGCACAAATGAAGACCTAACTTCCAAAACGCGCTTGGTTTAAAACGCAAAATTTTGGGAAATTAAAAACATGTAACCAAGGTCCTATTTCATTATCATACTGTATCAGTATTTTAAACACATATAACTCGTCTCCCAATAGAGATGGAAATTCGCGGTGAACGTTGGAATATGTATTTTCTTCTGCTCCACCAGATAGTGCTAAAATCCCAGTTCCGGTAATTTTGGACTAAGCGCGTTTTGGAAAGTCAGGTCCTCAAATGTACCTGCGTTTCACAAGGAAAATTAAGTCTCTAGCTTCAGTACAAACAGGAATAAGAACAGCTCAAGTTTGATAATGTGAAATCTCAATTTTGAGAAAAATGCGTTTGAACTTATGCAACCGAAAAATTCACGGAAAAATCGATGTCTCAGTGTCTAGATATCCTGCGAACATGAATCAAAACGCCACGTTTTCTCGTACCGTGCGACGTGACACGATAATTATTAATGCGCAGCTGTAGTGATAACACTCGCACAAACGTAAACAAGATCGATGCGACTTATAGTACCTTTTCTCGAACATCAGACTGTAGATTGTAATTCGTTTGTAAACTTGAAATATATCCCGTCATGGACGACTACATTCTACTGCACTCTCTTACCAGATCTGTCTAGAAGCAATTTTTGTTCAAATCCGAAAAACGGAATTTTCGACTTGAGAACAGGTTTTATGCTGTAGGGTAAAATTCACTTTTCCGACTTATGGCACCTTTTCATATAACGCCTCGCATATATTATCATCATACACATTTTTACGAGTATGGCACGCTGCAGAGATGCTCAAACGATTCGACTTTCCAAATCAAATACCTATTGAATACGTAGTTCAAATAAATATTTAAATAATAGTACATAATTATATTTAAATTATATTTGATTGTACCTATTTATATTCTTCATTTAAGTAGATTTTAATTGGCAAAACCTATTTGAAAACTAACCTATTAAAATAAGTTTCTCAAATATAATTCTTTTTTCGCAATCACTATTATCAACTATTAACAACATATCAAGATAATAACACTCATTAACAATATCAGAAATAAAAAGTGATCAAATATACTATAAGACCTCAATTTTGTGAGATCATTAACTTATAAGATTCCTATTTAAAGGAGAAGAAAGAACTAGTGAAAACTATTTAAATAAGCCTTGAAAACGAGACCTATTTGAAATGCCTATTTAAATGGTGTGCTTGTTCACTTATTTGAAATACATAATAGATTCAAGTACGAATCTATTTATCATTATTTAAATAAAGTCAGCACACCCATTTGGACATCTCTGGCAGGCGGTAACTCGAACCGAAATGAATCTTTTGTGATGAAATTTATACAAGAGGTAGAGAACAAGAACTGTATGGTTTTTGGTTGAAATCGGTCCAGTAGTTGTCAATGCTTTCGCGAATTTTCTTCGAGATTTTCGGAGCCCCTGAACCGACAGTGCATGCGGGGGCGGGAGGGGGTTATTATAGTCCGGGTACTCTCTTGTCTGCGCTCGGTCAAATTGAAGTCCGTGAAGGAACGATACGTCAAGCGGCCAAGAAAAGGGGTACCTCTCAAATAGAACATCGTAACAAACACAGGGACGTCCTAGAAAAGGGACTCTAATATAAATGTATTTTCGGACTCTTCTCGGACATGTACTGCTTAGGTCGCGATGCTTGGGAAAATGTTGATACATTTAATGGTCAAGTAACTTGTAAATTTGTGTCGATATTTGCCAGGATAAACCGATCATTTCTTCGGATACTTCTTTTCTAATTTGCTCTCAGCCCGAGCCCTGGAATCCGCCCTTTCGAGCATTACCTCAGAGACATTGGGAAGGCTGTTAGGGCTGTCTTAGCTCGCTTCCCCTCTGACCGAAAAACCGGCCTAGGTCAAAATCTGGCGAGTTGCTACGTTGGCTCGAACCCGGGACCTCCGGATTTCGAGACAACACGCCATCGACTCGGCCAACCAGACCCCCATTTATTCGGATAATAAAAACGATTGAATTTATAGTTGAATAAGGTTCGTTTTGGGGGAAAAGGGAGACTTTCATTTAGGACCCTTTTCGGTGTAAGGACGATGAATCATCCTGCGATCCGTAAAATGCATTGGAAGAAGGTAATTTCGCAATTTTCTTCTGGAAAATGATGTCTTTCTTTCCCGAGAAAAATGCGTTTCCTGGAAAAAGTTATTTTTTCGAGTGAAAGCGGGTTTATTAGGATAAAATGTTTTATACTCGTAGTTCGAAACCTGTGAGCCTAGATTTAAAAACACAATAGTAAGAGGAAATGTGAATATTGTATCACTAATTAATCCACATTTTATATTATTTTTTATATCAAGTATTGCGCCCTCAACTGGACCTTCAGTTTTTCTGAAAATGCCACAATTTTGAATAATTTCAAGTTCGCGGCCAAAGGCATATGAAACATGTATTGTATCCATAACAACATCCATATTCCATTACATTTTTATATCAAGTCATGAGTCCTTCATTTAGACCCTCAGTTTTTTATTTTTGAAATAATTGAGCATCCGGTGGAAAGCTCAAGGCTTTATACGAAAAATAAGTGTTATAACTCGATACAATGTTTGTCTACTCCCCTATTGCCTTTTCTGATTTGACCTTCAGAGTTTTCTGCTCACAGAGAGAAATGTGGTTTTTTGAAAAACTGAAATTACGGTAGAGGACACTGATGTAAAAAAAGAAATAAAATATGGACGTTATTATTCGGTAAAATATTCGTTTTTTCCCTTTGTTGCATTTTCAGATTTACATTTTTTTTAAATTGGCATCTCTAAGAATGGCCCACCCTATTCGAATATTTCTCTTTGACCTATTATCTGGTGTTCAGATTTTCTCAAGGAGTTTATATTCTATTGGAACATACTTCATTTGATTTGTCAAATCAGTTCTACTTCGCCCATTCAAAGAGTAAAATCCTTTCTTTTTTTTCTTTTTTTTTTTTGTATCTAAATCGAAAGTGAATTGAAAATCTAGCTAGACGTACCCAGAAGTCTGTACTTCGATAATTCGTTCAGTATTTTCTGATACATTTAAAATGAATTTTCATGTTGATGCCTTCGTGGCCCCTCTTTGGCGGAGGAAGAATTGGTTTGACCTCTGGAGAAACTAGACCTCAGCACTTCATGATGCAGAATTTTTCTCGGTCCTATGTTGTTAGAAAGTGAGCTGCCATTCTTACAATTTCCTTTACTGAAGTGGGGGGACAGGAGGTATATAATGATATCACTACCCCCCGCGCCTTCACGAGTGGGGCTCACTGTCCCTGTTGTGTACTCCCCGACTCCGGCGCCACACTTCAGGAAGACGGCAATGGTCAGCAGTTCACAAACGAAGTAGCTATTCGTGGATTTGGTTCTCGATTCGCGATGTTTTCATTCCGGGTTTTCGGAAGCGGAAATACTTAACGTGCGTAGCAGGAGCGTAAAACTCGACCACATTAATTTTTGTTGGCGTAGCAGACGTGGGAAGCGGTAGGTAAACAAAAAAGTGAAAATTATGTTTACGTGCGAGTATAAAACACATGAAATGCGACATATCAAAAAACGACGCCAAAATTTCACGCTGAGTATTCGACGAAAATGCCTCGGCGAATGACGATGATAATACGTTTTCGTTAGCTACGCCCATCGTTTTATGAAATTTCGCGGGTGTGCTCTTTTTAAAGACAAACCCGTTATTTCTGCGGAGTCATTATCGATCCGATGTAAGGAGACCGGCCCGGATAGCCGTCAGGAGTAGCTTGATAGCTTTTCCAGGGAGAGTCAAACGTTGTCTCAGAAGGGCAAAAACTGCGAATTTCACACCCAGAGAGCCAAACAACAATAAAAAAAACGAAAATTAGTAAAGAAATGGTCTTGACCTTTCCACTGGGAGAAGGGGAGCAAACCATTGACTCACGGAAAATGGTACTCCCGTTGGCAACAATTCCCCCCCCCCCATGCTAGGGGCCTGATAGCAATGGTGAATCTGAGAAGCTATCCTGGGAAGTGCACTCCGGACTTTGGAGCGTGTGAGAATCAAATACGAGTACTAACCTTATTAAGTATAAATATGGTGTGGTGGGATGTATGGCGATGCACGCATGCCAAAGTGGCCCCTGAGACATCGCACCCCGACCCCGGAAACTAACCTTTCAAATATTGCATCAGTGGCCGGAGGGACGCTTGAGGCCGGCCCGAGCCCTCATTTCGCTGTGCTGCTTCCGGTGCGCACATCTTGCCCTACTAACCGACGTTCGCGCTTCCCGAACACTAGCCTGGAAGTCGGGTTCCCCACAGCCGGACGCGCTTCCTCTTCACTCACCCCTCGCCTCCTCGTCTTGGTACGTGTGGCGACGCAAGCAGGTGTTACCTCATTAGGTTTATGTACAGGGTGTAAAAAACATAATCTTTCACTCACGAAAAGGGGAAAACTGGTTTTACTTGGAAAATCTAAAAAAGGTCGAAACGATGGATTCCTCGGATGTCTTATTTTGAAAATCTCATCTGATTATCCATATTTGTGCTCAGTAATTCAAACTTTACGCTCGAAACGGGTAAAATGTGTATAACTTGTAAAAAATCGGAATTAAAAGTGTCAAATGAAAAGAAAATGTTCACGTTGCTGACGAGTTCGAATAATCTCGTTAAATTTTCGTTCGACTCCTTGTCAGACCCGAGATCCAATGTGCGAACTCAAAATGGACACATTCCTACTTCTGCACTTTACTCTCTTTTCCAAGGAAAGTCAATTTTGTCTAATAATCTTCGAATTTCAAACGTTGTGCCCGAGATCAGGTTCGGACAGAAATTCTGATAAAATTTTGGAATTCAGCGGTCAAAAAGCCTTATCTCGATACTTTTTATTCAATCTTCCAAGAAAATTCAATTTTGCCGATTTTAAAAGACAAATTTTGAATTTCGAGGCTTATATCTGGATTCGATTCAGAATCTGGTGAAATTCCTAAATTGAACGACCCGGAAAACTCCTATTTCGATACTTTATTATATTTTTCGAGTGAAGTTATGTTAGTGTCCATGTTAGAGTGTGAGTGAACTTAGTAAATTCTGTATATGTCGGGTGTGTCAGTTCACAATTTCTTCCTTCTGTAGTCCAGAGCGTTTTCAGCTGTTATGCCATCTTCAGTGGATTACCCTAACACTTTTCTCTTTGTCGTCCTGTATTTATAGGTTTGTGTAGTACCGTATCGTAAACCTATTTGGTGCTCCTATTGGTTGTCTGTGGTTATGTAGTCTGTCCAATCAGTGAGTGTTATGTTATTAATTGGATAGGTCCTCGCTTTGGAAGTTAGTTGTTGTGTTTATTAGATTGTTTTGTTTGGTTTTTGCCTTTATTATCTCAAGTTGTTCTTTTAATTTTATTTTCTTGTGTTGTTTTCTGAGTGTAGGATTCCGTATTTTTCTGTTAACTTGTGGTTGTTGTGTCCCCGGTACTTGCAGTGTTTTCCAAGAAGTAATTTGTTATCCTTTAGCTTCGTGATTTTTCGGGTTCTTTTATTCTAGTTGTGAAATTTCTGTCTGGTTCTCTTATGTAGGTCCTGTCACAGAGTTATGTTAGCCCATTTTAAATTTTAATTGTGATGCCCATGATGAAACATTCGAAATCAGCGATCCAAAACCCCTGTGTTGATAGTTTGCACGATATTTTTCCAAAAATTCTAAATATGGGTGGCTCGTTTTAGCCTCCCTCCTTGAGTAGAAGGGAGAAATCTTTCTCTGGAAAAGAAACTAGATCTTATCATTTGAATATTCCTGGTTGCCGTGTCTCTGGCTTCTTCAAAACAAAAATGAAATTATCTTTTGAGACCATGTATTTCATTACGCGCTCCATTTACTTTTCTCTGTCCAAATTCGTCCTTCGGGCAGGACTTACTAAAGTTAGTAAAACTTCATAAAATCAAGTGTATGTTCAGCGTTCACAACAGTCTCTCTGGTTTTCATTACTTTCTACTCAAGCTTACCAAATTGGTCTTTCAGGCCGGATTTGGTAAACTTTATGAAAAAAAAAATCTGAACGCTCACGGATCTAGAAAGCAATTGTAAAAGGTACAGTTCACAAAATACATCATGAGAATTGTATATTTCTCCCTCCGCTCCTTCTGAATATTCGTATTATTTTTACTCTATTAGTTTATGATAACTAAGATCACGTGAATAAGAAAAAAATCGTAGTTTCGAACGATTTATACTAACTTTTTTTTCTCTTGAAATGGGAAAATTATCAAAGTACGTCATCAGGGTTTCCCGATCAGTTGGATTCCTTCGATTGAGCGAGTTTTCTTAAAGTATATTAAATATATTTACATCGCATACCTTATCTACAGTTTAGCCTTTCTAGCTCATGAACGGAAAGGAAGTGGAGAGAAAGAATAAATGTTCATTGTTTGTAATGATTTTAGCTGGCTATTTTCTAATTTCATTGGCGAGAAATTGCTGAACTGTTATCGAATTGCTGAACATCAGTGTTTCGTTCTAGTTTACTATGAAGCATTTTCAAATCAAATTTTTCCCCTTGGTAGGGGCAGTTGTTCCCGTTGCCCTCCTCCTGTAACTGTGCTTAGCGAATTAATGGATTTAGACTTCGGTGGAAAATACTGTCGCCCGGCTGTCCTTTTTTTCGGTACCAATCACATTACCCTTTCTCCCCATATATTATCAAAAAAGAATTATTATTGGAAACACATAACTTGGCTTTTCGTAGACGGGTATAACGGCGAGCAAAAATAATTCTGGTTAATAGATCGGCCGCTCCAGTAATGGTTTAATGGGAAGTATAATGGAGTAACTTCCTCCAAATTTCTGGTGCCATCTTCAGTTACCAGGGACTGGAAGCACCCGGTAGCCGATTCTTCTTTTTCAGTTGAAGCTGATAGCGGAAACCGTATTCAAAAATCTGAGACGTTAGTAGCAAAAAAAAGCGGTTAGTTCATTGGTTGAATTTTTTATCTCGCGAGGGGCCAAGGCCCCATCCGGTGGCCAGTCCGGAACTTTCTCCGGTGGCTCCTTGCATTCATCGAAAAACACAAAAATGAAAATCAGGGTGTCTCCCCTCCAGTACCTGACATACCTTCGAGTAGTTTTAGCGCGTAGGGAGGGGAACTCACATTTTTAAAATTACATCATGCATGCGAAATATATATACAAATGAACATATTTACAATCTTAAGCTGAACTATAACTATACTGTCTGTCACCTGTCGACCGGTCAGTCAGTGTCTCAGTCAGCTTGAGATTGTCTATTGTCTTCTTCAATTTCACGACATTTCATTTCCCTATCGACTTCCATCTTCCTTCCCCGCTCGCCACTTCGACAACACACCCAAGACGGATGGGTCGCTCCAAGTAGAGGGGTCCGCCTTCATGGTTAACCGATTACCACAAGACTTCAATCTCAAGTTCTTTGTCGCTTCCTCAAAGTGGGTCGAGCAGACTAATCAAGTATCAGGTTCCAAGGTCTCCTACAGGGGGGTAGGGGCGCTCATATGCCGAGGTGTCACTGGGCTTCTCATTTCTCCATCAACCTTTCTCACCCTCTACGGCCATTGTCTCTTCTGCTGCTGCTACAGTTTCGGTGGAGTGCCGCTTATCGATTTTCGTTGACGATGGGCCCGCCCTCTTCTAGGCTCTTCAACTGGCGGCTACAGGTTCTCCCTGATTCCCGACAGTCAACGTTGGTGTGCCGCCGACAGGAGCACCGGGTACGGGTTCGCCCTGATTCTCGGTGTTGGAGCCTGCGACGGCTTCTGGACCCTAGAGGGTACGGTTCCACCCTGATTCCCGCTGTCTGTTGGTTGGTGCTGATGGTGACGACGTGACGGTACTTGCCGCGGGGAACAACGGGTTCTCCGCTTCCCAGAGTCGACGTACAGTCTTCGCCGCAAAGTCGGCCCACACTATCCACTCCTTCGGTAAAGCCATCGGTGGTGGAATGGGTACATGTGGACCAGTCAGCGCGCACTCCGTGAGAATCCGTTTCGCAGACTACGAAAACGCGCCCTCACACTCGCACTGTGGAGTGTCGCGCCGTGTCATTTTGTGCAGGTACTCGGCGGAGGCATCCGCGTTCCGTCAGCGCATGCGTTATCCAAAACGAGAGCTGTATTTTGGACTTACGCCGGGCGCTGATGTTGGAGAAAATCGAGTGCGTCCATCGACCAGTCGACGCCTCGTCCCAACGTTTCCCCAACATTGCTCGGTGATGCGGCGGATCTGCTTGGCCAGCCGTTCAAGTGGCACCCTATCAGCAACGGCGGCTGCTGCGTCCTCCTTTTCGCTGCCACTGTTGAGATCATAATCTGCTTCGTTGTCGGTATAATCAGCGGCGGCCTCGCCACTATCTGGAACTTGCTGGATGCGGTGCGGACCACTCTGGGATACGGATCCCAGTTGATGACTGGCAGGCCACGACGGAGTAGTCTGACCTGCTACCGACGAAAGCTGGTTGCTGCGAGCCAATAGCGATGGTCAGAAGCCGATAGTCAGAAACTGGTAGGTCGCTGAAACGGAAGCGGAAGTCGCATTTCCGCATTAATAATTCAAGATAAGTCGTACGGGTGAAATTGATAGTGTACCTCACATAACTCGAGCAAAATAAAGACAAAGTGATTTGCTTACAACATAGAAAAAACTGATTCGAAAGCAGCGATACAGGGTCCAAAAGCCAAGATCTCTGCAGCTCTCGTCCTTCGGAATGTCACTCGATATACTAGCCTCTATACGTACTGCTCGACTATTCTAAAAATATTTCGTAAACTCATTCGAACTTTTCCGTGGAATCCGCAATTTTATCTAATCATGGTGAGTATAATATTGGGACCCGTGTTGAACCGTAACCCGAGCTATTTATTTTTGATATTTTCGAGCGTTGCTTTTGAAGTCAAGTTTTACCTTGCTGCTTGAGATGCGGAGTCGTATGAAGTCTTTTTTTTTTTTTTTTTTTTTTTTTTTCGTTATGCAATTTGTTAATCTCAGGAACTCCATGTATCGCAGTGCACAGTCACGCGTTCTGCCAGTTGCAATTCAATAATAGTTACCAATATCCGGAATATTCGTGATTCATAATCGGCGGCGGTTTCTTAACTCTCAAGTACATTCTAGTCGCGGTTACGTTTTCATATGTTAGCTCGAGAGTCTATTCGGAAACGATTGCTAATCATTCTTGTTAACATATCGAATATCGAGGGAAATGTGCCGTGCCTATTGTACGCGTGCATTTGTGTATAGATCAACTGGTGACAATATTTTGACCATTCGGATGAGTTAGACCGGAGGAACCTCGATAGAGTAGAGGATTCCAAGAAGGTTCTGTAATGTAGTGAGATCTGTATAAACGGCGGGAGCTTATTGAAAATCCGTGCTCAATCCAGTAGCGGATCAAGGGAGTCATTCTGTGAGGGGCAATTCAAAATATGTAATAGTAGTTATAATTTTATCAACCCCCTCCTAGAACACTTGAGTCATTTCTCACCCTTAAAATGGTGAATCGGTGAATTAATAATAAAGAATTGGACTCTTGAACGATTTGTACTACTGACTGTTTTCTCTTATTTGAATCATTTCTCGCCCATGCAATGGTAATTCAGGGAGTAGATAAGAGAGAATTGGATTTCTGGACGATTTGTACTCCTGACTGCTTTCACTTATTGCCGTTGAAAATGAAAATTCTTTCCAAAATATGATATCAAATTCTTTCAAATCACTGGGTTCCTGACTGGACAACTATTTTTGGAGGATTTTCAGTTTTGATCGCGATACCATCCAACTTTTTCTCACCCAAAGAGGGGAACAGTATTTGAGACCAGCTAAGATTATTCAATCTTCAATGCTCATGTAAAAATCTTTTGACCTGTTAGACTATAGTTAAGATTTTTCGACTTGCTAAAACTGTCCAAAACTCGTTTATTGCCTGTGACTCCACCAGATTTTATTGCAGTTTTTTGAGACAGGATCAAGACCCTTTAGAACCAGGGCCGGCAAAAGTCCAGTTACACTAAAGCACGTGCACCTGATGGAAAAGTCCACGTTTTTTTAATTCAATTTTTTAAAACTTATCGGTACCTACTTATTGGATGTTTCTGTGTTTCAGTTTTCTTTGGGGGTGAGGGGGTGTTTCAGGGTTCCTTATTTAGAAGTTTTGTACTTGTACCAGGTGCAAAAATGAAAGATCGCCAGCCCTGCTTAGAACTCTTACAGCTATTTAAGACTCCTAAAAGACAAAATGTCTAATTGAAACTAAGATTCTTCTGCGTTCATTCTCTGCCAGACTTGTTTAAGACTTTTCAATGCTGTTTTTTGAAACTCACTGGCTGTCCGAGATTCGTTTATGTCTTTTTAAAACTTTTTCAGAAAGGGCCAAGAATTATAGAAACTTTTCCGAACTTATGCTCTATAAGCCTCTTTCAAACATTTTTAAGAATCACTAAAATTGTTCAAGACTCGTTCAAGCCATTTTTGACTGCTCCAGACTTACTATAGACTTTTTCGCTTTCCTTCGGTCTTGATTAGAATTCCTCAAGACTTGATCATGACTTTTTAAGCTTCCTTATGACTCCTCAAAACTTTTCAGGACTCATCGAAAATCCTCGAAAACATGTTAGACACTGTTGCTCGCTTCCTACAATGGCAGAGAACTCGCATGTCCACCATAGTAGACAGTGTGAAATTCAGTCACTTGTTTAGGAAAATCTGCAGCTCCTTTGGTGGACACTTATTTCTTCGAAGTCCTACATAGGTCTAGATGCAGCTGTGGGACTTCAGAAGCATCGTTAGTTAAGAAGGACGTGATATCCTGCCTGCACTGGTCTTCTCAAGTTAGTATGAGTCGAATCCGAGCAATTTTCACTTTTTTGAACCCTCCTTGACCCGAGATTTTCTCAGCAACCTCAGATCTTCCAATTACTTTTTCAATGTTTCCCTTGTGTCTTTTCCTGTCGGCATTTCTCTAGTCTGATTCAAATGTTTTTCAGACCCGAGTTAAATTTACTTTTTTGTAGTCAGTGTAGGGTAAGGAAAAATTTGGCACCAAGTGGTCTACCCCTTTCTGCTCTTCATCAGACTGATAGCCTCTTTCTCGTCGATCTCTTCATACCAGTATAAGTCGGATCCGGATTAGTTTTACCTTCTTGGAAGGATCCCTCACCACCTTCACTTTTTCAATTTTTCCGTGGATGTTTTTTCCATCGGCCCTCCCGAAGTCTTACTCAAATGTGCTTTAGATCCGTGTTTGTTTCACATTTGTTATATTTGGTATGGAGTAAGGAAATCTTCAACACCATCAACGTGTTCTCCATTTCTTTCTGTCCTTCTCCAGAATAATAGCCTATTCTTCGTCACCGGTCTCCTCACGCTAGTACGTGTCGGATCCGAGTTAATTCCATATTTTTGAACTTTCCTCGACTCAAAGAATTCCTCACCAACCTCAGGTCCACCATTTATTTTCAGGTTTTTTTTTTTTTTTTTCAAGTGTCCTTTCCCATCGACGCTCCTTAAGTGTGATTCAAGTGTTTTTCAGACCCGAGTTAGTTTCACCTTTGAAGGAAAACCCCTATGTACTTCACCGACAATTTTTCCTCAAATCCCTCACCTAACCCAGCTGACTTTTTTTTTTCTATGTCCCACGTGTGCTGGTGTTGGAATTCTTGCTAATGTAGACATGCGATCAAATTTGGAGCACGAATAATTTGTAAAACTCTTCCAGAATTTAAGACTCATTTACGACTTTGGAAACTCTTTCGCGATTGTTTAGGATTTCTTGAAACTGCCGGGCACGTATCGAGGCAATCATGTTGGGGAGGGAAATAGCAGAAGGAAAAGCGCGCGAAAAGTTGCTCTAGTAGACTCATTTGAGATTTGAGATTCTGTAAGACATTGTCAGTTGTAAAGCGTTCCTGATTTCAGTATTTTTGTGGACGGGCAAATGAATCCATTGCCTCCTCTATATGTCCGCCATGGGCCCATCGATATTAATTGAAGCAGGACTGTGTAGTTTATTCGGTCTTTTCAGTTGTATCAGCATCAGCACTGCCCCCTATTTAATTATGACTTGTGCTCGAAGTCTGTTATCAGTAGTTATTTGAAGTTTTACTTGAACTGAGGTAGCAGTAATGACTGGATGTACTCGTACTGTGGATCCTCTACAGCTGTACGAATGCTCGAATTTTAGAACCAGAATACCAAAAACACTTGTGTATCACCTGAACAAGTATTTACACCAACCGCATTGTGGAAATTGTAATACGGATAGCGTGAAACTATTTGTGGATATGAGGTAGCATACACCTTATATCAAATTAGATGTACAGTTTAGTCGCACAGATTCGCTGTTCTGAATTTCTCGCATCCTTCAGAATGTATTCGAGAATATACGCTGCTAAACGGTTCATCGGCGTTTTTTTTTTGTTTCCACTGAGACCTTGGCCCTAAAGGTACCGACAAGTTTAATTCTGTAATAAACAAAATGTAAGCACCGCTTACTGCTGGCGCAGAAGCATTCTTTACTACTTCGCGGTAAATTAAGTCACCTATATATTTATTTATACTAACTTACCGCATGTGCGAAATGAAAAACACGATGATGGTTCGTATAAACATCGTTATGCAGAGGTACTATACTCATATACCTGTACATGTAACTAACCGTCGATTACCCATTCAAATTATACACGCCAATTATACGCGCTCAGTGCTAATGCTAATGTCGATTGAGAAAATGTGAGAGAAAAGCGGACAGCCTTGAAACTGCATCGCGGTGTAGCGCAAATGTGGAGTGATTTCGCGAAACTAGAATCGGGATTGTATTTCTGCCAGAATGGGTCACTAGGTTTGCAAAAAGGTCGAGTCGATGTATGCCATCGCCAAAATTTTGGCGTAGGTGCACACCTCGGGCTACGCGTCGACAAATTTGCAGCTGACGTGGCTGTTTGTCCAGATGTGAATGAGCTAACCGCGAGTTCTGGACCCACGATATTTGGCTATTTCAAAAGAATAACCAATTTGCGAGTACGATCGGGACACCGAATTACTATATTTATCTTTCGATGCATTCGCGATCATAAAACTGCCATTGTTTCCGCCCTTTACGGGTATAGGCAGAGGCGAAAACTATAAGTTATATTTCTGTGGTACTCGAAAGACTCGACTGATGACTTGAGTACCAGCGTTTCAGCTATTTGTAATGCAGTGTGTGAACAAGTTCATAGTGCTCTCTCGTTTTTCCAAAACATGGGAGGAATTTGAGATAGGGCTGCGGCTGTCTTTGAGGAGGCTTGATGCCCATCAAACCACCCTTCATCTCCGCCTCGGATAGTGAGTCGGATGTACTGGATCGTAACCTTCGATGATGACTCGATTGATATATATATAGTGATCCAGGAGAAGTTCTAGGCACAGGTCATTGGAGAATACATTCGGCTGCAGCAACTTACCTGGCGACT
Source organism: Acanthococcus lagerstroemiae (assembly GCA_031841125.1). Classification (NCBI taxonomy): domain Eukaryota; kingdom Metazoa; phylum Arthropoda; class Insecta; order Hemiptera; family Eriococcidae; genus Acanthococcus; species Acanthococcus lagerstroemiae. Next base: position 30,552,345 of record CM063108.1, on the reverse strand, counting down.
GTTTCATGCGAGTTTCTAAACAGACAATGTGGACCCGTTCGAGGACGTGGGATACTTCGGCTCGAGCCTTCATGCGTGGTTCGCTAAGGTGAATCATACATGCAAATATCACGCGCAGTTTGATGCGCGAAAGTACAGCCGAACTCGAGTATAAATGAAACGAATGATTGGGTGTATAAATTGGAAACAGGTGTGCCAAACACAGAAATGTAAGTTTGCGAGCTCACGTTGTATGATTGTCAACTTGAGACACAAATAGGCTTCTGATCGCTGATTTCTTGTTGAACTGAGCGAACCTTCCTCGTTTGTGGCGGTTTCGATCCTGTCGGTCTGGTTTCAAAATATGGTGCATTTGTGTATGGAGGAGCGAATTGACTGAATGCAGTGATACAGACCTCTCGACAAGATAATTTCTAAAATGGATCCGACCAGAGACCATCATCTACCGGTCGATGAGAGGAAAACTATACTAAGAAGATTTGAGATTTGAGAATTTCATTTTTTTAAAGTCCAGGTTTCCCCCTTTCATTACTGCCCCACAAAGATTTCCATTGAAGACTTCGAGAACTACGCCTCTCCACGTTATTAATGTTACCGGTTGGTTGAGTTATTCCTGTATGAAACAGATGGTTGTATACGTCCTGAAATTCCGCGGTTCAAATATTGCTATTCACTGCTACCGTAGGTACCAATTTGACATACTTTTTAAAATTGTTTCTCGTGAGAACATATATTAGGTAGGATTTGCGTTCACGTACACCTACAGAGGCACAGATGCATTCCAGGGAGAAGTGTACGTACATCGAAGATTCTAACCAGCATGATATTCTACACTTGCCGCTACAAGTTTGGAGACCACTAACACTGTTAACCTGAACTGCTGGCGCTAATTTGATAAACACGTACAATAATTGATCGACTGTGTATAATTACATTATTGCGGAAAAATAAAGACCGAATGTGACTGAATCGGAATTATATCTTCCCGAGAAAACGGATAACGGAAAATTGTTCGTACATGGAAACGCTTCAAGGTGAAACAAAAGAGAATTGAGGAAGGTGAACGATTACGCGGATTTTTCTCCATCGATTCGAAATGCTCAGAAGTTTCTGGTTACTAGCGCTTCGGTCTAATTAGGGAAGTTGGGTGAGGTACTAATCGAGAAACCGACAGACTATGTCTATTTGATGTATCATCATAATATAGATGAATCATCTTATATTAAGTGGAAGGAGGGAGAGTTGAAGTGAGATTCTGGCCTTTGCTCGAAAATCAATGTACCCACAACGTTTAACTTTCTATCTTCTACATCAGTGATTTTCCAATTTTGTAGTCCCGCTACTGAATATTGCTTTTTCTAATGTCGTATTCTATCCGGATATCGGCGAATGTAGCGATCATATCGCACTGCTAGCTAGACGTCGGGGTAGTTTGCCATATATTTGTAGTTTTCCCCGCGGTTTGATGTGTTAAGAGTTTTTCTGTCTCTGAGCCAAATAAGACATACGCGTATGTGAATCGTTACTAACCACATTCACAACACTGAGTAAAGATTAAGTGACCCACGAATCACCCACAACACAACACCAGTCCTTCAGATACTGGTGGTAATGTGTTCTGCGAGTTGAATATCGTGTTCTTGCTCCTGAGCATTGGTGAGGTTCTCTAGAACGCGCTATCTATTTATCTCGGGTGATACTACGCTCACTCTGTTTGCTGTGATGCTGCGAAAAGAGAGAGAAAACCTGTTCACTAGCTTCTCAGCATTGAGCCAGAGGTGGGTAAGTTCACGAACTTTAAAAATCGTTCACGTTCACGTTCTCCTAAAAGTTTGCTAGTTCACGTTCTTTTGCTGTTTGTGAACGAGTGAACGGCGTTCACATCCTTTCTGATTTTTGTGGTATTCTTTATTTTAGTCTTGATTTTACAACGCGCCCATCCCTGCTAATACGAAAAGTTATTCCTAGACCCAAGTTCCAGCCAGCTGTAAGAAGGTAGTCTATTTTGCAGTTATAAAGAATAAAGTTATCAGAAGATAGCATTTCTGATGTCTTATGTTATGCTCTTGCCTCAGTTGATCTAAAATATTAAAATTTTTGTAATTCTTTCTTATTCAGTCACTTCAATATTTTTAGGTGAATCACATACACGGAACTAGGTAGATAATTAGTTCTGGGGGGAGGGGCTAATTTTGCATGTTGGGGCTCAGCCCCCTGAATCCTTCTTCTCTAGTTCCATGAAGAAAGAATCATCATTTTTTGCTTTTATTCATGTTCGCCCATAATATTTACCTTACATTACTCTTAGTAGAAATTTTCTACAGCAACACAGATATTCACATTGTTCGCATGTCGTCGATCTGCCGATTGCCTGTGTCTGACCTTGACGTTTACTGGTACTACACCCTACCAGTAAAGAGTAAACGTCAACGTCAGTAACCGAGTAGCCTCTTGCATCTCGCCCTCATTTCTTCAGAAAGGAAAGAAATCTCGTTCACTTTTGTTCACTTGTTCACGTTCACTCTTAAAAATATCGTTCTCGTTCACGTTTGTCAAAAATGTGAACGAATTCACAAAGTGAACGTACCCACCTCTGGCATTGAGGTGACTGACAATTGACAAGGATGTGAGGCACATGAGCTACCTATACCATAGTACCAATCCTTCAGATACTAGTGGTAATAGGTTCTGCGAGCATAATATACCTTGTTTCTGAGTATCTGTGAGGTACTATAGATGGCGCTATCTATTTATCTCGGCTGGTACTGCGCTTGCTCTGTTTGCTGTGATATGAGGGAGAGGGAGAGAGGAGAGAGAGAAACAAAACCTGTCTGCTAGCTTCCCAGCATTGACTGATTGACTGATAAGGATGCGAGGCGCATGAATGGTACTGCGCTCGCTCTGTTTGCTATAATGCTGGGGGGGGGGAGAAACAAAACCTGTTTACTAGCTTCACAGCATTGACTGACAAGGATGCGGGACGCATGAGCTACATACACCACAGCACCAATCCTTCAGATACTAGTGGTAATGTGTTCTGCGAGCATAATACCTTGTTCGTGAGTATCGATAAGGTATCACAGAGCGCGCTATGTATTTATTTCGGCTGGTACTGAGCTCGCAATATTCGCTATAATGCTGGGAGGGGGGGGGGGTAAACCAGTTCAATGTGCTCTGTTCAAAGAGAGATACCAAAACGAATCGTACAGAGAACCTCCTACGAATAGCTGTCCTTAGAAAACTGATGAGTTCCGTAACACGATCAAGTTATGAAACTGTCTCATAGTCCTTACGTCAACACTTCCTCCTCTTTTAAGGTTTTACATTAACTGAAACAAGCAATGAGAAAAATTCAGATTTATCGCACCAACGAAAACTTATACCAGTGGCCTACATTTCGACGACGACGGTGATTCTTTACATTTTTCACGTCTTTTCACTTCGAAGGTGGATGGAATACCTGCTGAGCATTCGGGAAATGGAAGTACGACCTCGTTCAGTTATTTCAGTGGGTCTCCGATCAGGAAACTCTTTTCGGAGGAACCGGCAAAAGAAGAAAAGGGAAAAGAACTGTCGCATTCTACATAGCCAAGTAAATTATTGTCTTCATCGAATTTAATCTAGACGACTCCGTATACTGCACAACTCGGACTAGATTACTCGCGGATATTTTGAGTATAAACTTCCCTTTTAACAAAAAAGAAAAGGGAAAAAAGTCGACGGACGCTGAAAGACAAATAAAAGACATTATTTCAAGGGGGTAACGTTCTGACGATGCTTTTCTACACCATGTTTCGTTTTCTGGCTCTGGGTGACATTTAACTATAAGCGTTTACGCTTTGCCGACTCGCGAACAACGGCAATAATTTATTTGATCCGATAAGCCATCCATGGCATCGTTTTTTCCGACCGCGTACACATTTTCCCCGCAGTATTCGTGTCTGGCCAGTATAGCGCAGCACAATCGTTTCGTTAATGCCAGTTCCGAAACTCCGTCAGAGGAATGAAAAGTTACAGTGGAATGTGTAAAAGAACGGAAAATTCATTTTAAACCGCCAATTTATGAAGTTTCTGGGTTGGGCGCCAAAAATTGTAAATTATCATTTTCATATAGAAAATTCAGCTCAAAATAATCTTTGTTTCAAACTTTTCCTGATTGAGTCGATATTCCGGAAGAAAATGTTAGCCCTGAAGCTACTAGGAGGATTGAGACGCTTTTTCTTTTACATCCCTTACAGAATCTACTAATTTAGATAGGAACATCCGATTGAGGTCATTCGAGAGGTATAAAACGAACATTTCTAGCTAATTAGGAAAAATGTTTATTTATTAATAGCTAAATTAGAATTATTAACCTAATTCTAGGCCGTACTTTGGGCATAAGCCTCTCTCAGCCTTGTCCATTCAGCCCTGTCAAATGCGACCCGGTAGAACAAGTTGTTCTGCAAGAATTCTGCAATATCGTTTTTCCATCTAATTTTTGTCTTCCTGATCTTCTCCCTTCCTTCAAGTATCAAGTTATAATCCTGTACGTCCACCAGTTATCTACTAACCTCATCAGGTGTCCGGCCCAAACCCATTTCAGACGCGCGCCTCGTGTACTACTTTTGGATTATTTCTAAATGTGCTACTTATTATTCTGTTGCTTATTTTGTCTGCTTTTTTGATACCCAGCATTGATCTTTCCATCGCCGTTTAACGAGTTGTTCTTAGCTTATTCAAGTCTTTTGTAGCTAGGGACCTTGTTTGTGAACCATACGTTAAAGTTGGAATGATGCAACTGCTAAAATAAAAAAAAGGTATAAGCCATCAAAAATCTTGTCTCGTGCCACCCCAGCTAACAAATGTGAGGAGGCATGAGACACATCATGTGGAGGTTTAAGACAGGTTTATAAAAAAATGAGGAAAATCACTTTTATTGAAGAAAATCTAGGTTGTACATTCAACATGTATCTAAATTGAGTACATCATTCAAAGAAGGAAGTTTGAAAATGCTGTGTAATCTCTTTGTTTTGCCACTTAATTCTACTCGCTTGTGTTTTTATAACGATTCTTTAGGGAGGGTTGAGACATGTTTGGGGCATCACAGAGGGGGTCTTAAACGATATTTTATCCAAATTTTTAAAGCAATAGTGTGTACATCTACCAAATTAAATAATTTAATGAGCTCTGTTTTCAAACTGGCCTCATACTTAACTAAATCGATTTCAGTAAATTGCAGAGGTTTTCAATAACGTTATGTCTCAAGCCTCCTACCCAGGTACTTTTTTAAGAAATGTGTATTAAAATCTTGTAGAGTGGGTCTAGAGCCTTGAAACTTGGGACATATTTTCTTAATAGATTGAAGAATAATCAAAATTTACTTACTTCTTCTTATTGTGACGCGCTTAAGACCTTAATGAAAATTTCAAATAGAAAAATCTAACAAAACGACCACTTGAAAAATCACATTATCAATTCCACAGCTACGAATCGGCAGAATGGAAATGTTTTGAGCTGTGTAGGTGTAGTATATGCGCGTTTTCATTTTCTAGAAAATTGGCTTGTCTCAACCCTCCTAACCTTCCCCTACAGTGTGTACAATAAATGAAGTTCAGTTTTTTCTTGCTTCTTCCATCTCTCCCATCCCCCGTTCAGAGCCATTTGTCGCATTATTGCAAACCGAAGGAGGGTCCAGCCCATATATTTATTATGTAGCTTGATGACCATGATTTCAGAATTCAGTGGGAATTGCTGAAGTAAAGTGCTTGTTGCATCTCATTTCTCTAGGCAGGGCTTATCGGCTTAAGGGAGTTGAATAGTCACTTTGATGTAAATAAAGGGAGGAAGCATAAGAATATCCCCCCCCCCCAACCTGGAAAAAGCATTGGAAATGAGTGATTTTCCCTGTTCAAATTGTGGAAAAACATGAACAGTTTCTCAAAATGTGTTGATTCACCTCCCCTTTCCCTAAATAACACCCTATTTGCCTTACTGATCAATCAACAACAAAGTATAGAATTGATCAGTTACAAATTCCCGAGTAGGAAAACAAAATCCATGATTTAATTTTATAAACTCACAGGCGCGAGCTTCCCAATCTTGATGGCTTGTGACTTCTTTTCCATTTTTCGGGAGAGGTGAGGGGGAGTATTTTTATCTTTTAGTAAATTCCTGTCTGGCTGGGTATATTATTATGAGGCCTTCCGTTTCAAATACGCTAGTCTCTAAACAAAAATTAATCAAAAAATCTACCGAAAAAACTAACTTTTTGTGTAGTATTTTGTGTTCGATGACTGGTAATACTGTTATGGACAAGTTGTCAATGTTTTCACCTTTTAGAGTTCTAACGTTCAGGAATAGGTGAATTAACTGGCGATTGGTCGTTGATTTCGAATGATGCTTCGGATATTAGATCGACCTCAATTTTAGCCTGAAAAATCAAAATTTCACTCTCAAAAGAAGGAACTGAAACCGGGCAAAATATCAAAATAATGGGTGTAGTGGCTCATTTGTAAATTGCTGATTTTCAACTGGTTTATCAAATTTTATACCTGCCTCCAAAATCCAAACTTCACGATGAAATAAGAATTTTCACTTCAAAATTTGATGATAAGCAAGCTCATGCACAAATGCACATCGTTTATGAACAAGTGTTGGGCAAAATAATAATAAATCTGAGAAAAAAATCATTTTTCCGCAGTTGGACCTAAAACTGACAATTTTCATTGAATTGTGACATTTGGATTTTGAGGCCGTGAAAGGACCGGATCTAAAATCTTATAAGACAGTTACAACCAGCTACATACGGTACCTTCGTTATTCCATATTCTTAGTGGGTTCAGCTGAACCCCTCTCACTCTTTTCTAATTTTACTCTCAACCCGAGCTTTGGAATTCGCCCTTTCGAGCATTACTTCAGAGACTTCGGGGAGGCTACTAGGGCTGTCTTAGCCCTCTTCTCGTCTTGCCGAAAAAACAGCCCAAGTCCCGTGATCGAACCCGGGACCTCCGGATTCCGAGACCAGCGCGATATCCACTCGGCCAACCAGATCCCCGCAACTTAACCCCTATTCTTAACTCTAAAGGGTAGAATTTAGATTTTGGGTGCAAACATCGGGGTGGAATCAAAAATCGAATGTAATACTCAAAATAGGCGACCGACCTAAGAAATCAATTCTTGTGGGTTGTCACTTTCTGGAAAACCTAGAAAAGTCATGGAATTGGATGGTTGGGGAAAAATAATGGAAAGGTCATGGAATTTTCATCCGAATCATGGAATTTCGATTTTCTGAATGACAAACTAGGTTTATGGCTTATATTCTATCGAAATGGATTGTCAGTGAATAATCATGCTTAAAAAATGAAAAAGTTCCCCTTTAGGAAATATCAGAGTCGTGTACTTTTTCGTTCCTGGCATTAATATCAAGATTGTGAGAAGGAAAAAGTCTTGCCAAAATTTATAACTCCTTCCCCACTCAAAGCAAAAAGTCATAAAAAAATAGACTTGGAAACCCTGGAAAAGTCGTGGAAAATCATTCTTGAGAATAGTGGCAACCCTGATCTTCGAAAATTCGTTTGATTTTCCACTAAAAATAGTCAGTTTTGTCCATTCAAAGAATGAAATTTGGATTTGATTAGAAATCTGATGACGCATTTGAAAGCAAGAGACCTAAAAAAACTTTTATTTCAATAGGTACTTTCTTCGATGTTATAAGTGTAGTCAGTTTTGTTGATTTGAGGAACGACATTTTGATTTTGGAGCCCCAACAAGCGATCTAAAACACCCATGTGAATGAAATTTAGATTTTGGAGTCCAAATCAGGACTAGATTAGAAATCTGATGAAGCATTCGAAAGTAGAGGACTAAAAAACTCTTATTTCAGTACTTAGTTAGATTTTATAAGTAAAGTCAGTTGTGTTGATTTGAAGAGTTACATTTTGATTTTGGAGCCCCAACTAAAGCTAGCCCAACAATCGATCTAAAACACCCCATATTTGATTCTTTTTTTAAATTTTATTTCCTGAGTTAAGCCATTATCGTCCATTGAGAGGTGAAATTTATTTTATTTTTAGAGCTCAAATTGTGACCGAATCAAAGACTGAATTCTATGTTTGAGATCAGCTATTCAAAGTTCCCTGTTCTGATACTTTGTTTCAATTTTCCTAGTGGAGTTGATTTTGTTAATGTCAAACGTGATCGTCGGATTCTCTATCGGAGCTAGATTAATATTCGGATGAAATTTTCAATATATTGTAGTGAACCCCAATAGTTTGTCCATTCATTCATATTTAAAGTTCAGAAATGTTCTAGCGAACGGTAGCGATTGCTCATTACAGTGGAAGGAGGGAGCAAATTTTTTGTATTCAAAGGTCCTTGTTTTGAGGATTTAGATATTTGCGTCAAAAAAATACTCTTTTCATAAGAAATTTCTTTCGTGGTAATATTTTTGTGGGAATGTAGGAAAATTCGTCCCAATTCTGAAAACTGTGATCACTTCTCATCATTTCAACTTCAGAATAACTGACGAACAATATATAAATACATGCAGAAAGAGCCTCCGTTCTATGGGAAATACATTGAGCGAAGGCCTTTCTTATAGATAACTTATCAACTGGAGGCACTTCCAGTTAGGTACATCAATGTTGCCAACTGGCAATATGTACTGTACATTTTGGTTTCTAAGTAATAAAGAATTGCATTGTAGAAACGTGTATCTATCGTACTTTCCTCTTCAATTAGTCGAATTTTCAAATATTAGGAGAAATGTGTCTTAGTTGTATCGTTTTCTGTGACGCGATCAAAAGAGTATAAATTAAAGTTTTAGAGAAAAAAGGAGAGTACTCTTTTTTTCATTGTTCCAAAAGAGTACAAACTCGTACTCTTAAAAAGAGTATGTCTGGCCAGCCTGCGATCTGAAACTTGGTTCTGAGAGCATCCATGTCACATTATTTGGAAATATGGTGTTACGCATATCATTGGAAAGAGGAGAACACACCTATATCATGCATGGGTACAATTCTATAACATTTGTTGGCACCGGACCTAAAATTGGTCGGGTAAATAGGTACGGCTTCGCTTTGTTTCAACTTGACAGTTCTTGACTGTTCTTTATCTCAGTAAGTTCAGGAAACGCGAAAAAAAAAGAAGAAAGCGTGATCGCACGAAGTCGTTTCTAAAAAGCTTAGATACGAACTGCGAAGTACATGTTCTTGTTTGGTTTACACGTGTATGTGTGTGCATGTACGTTTACAGGTTAGCACATATACGCGAAAACGTGCCAAAATATAATTACTCATCCACTCGGTTGTAAATCGTACTATGCGTGCGTGTGAATCAGCAAAACTTGACATTGAATAAACTGAAAAGAAAAAGCGAAGAAAAAAAAAGCGAGAGTAAAACGAGTACCTACTCTACTGACAAGGAGTACTTTCTGGGCGCTACAGAAAACCGGCGAGGTTGTGACTGTGTATTTATTGTTGTCGTCCTATGCCAGAGACCAGTGTCCAGTATATATACCGGACTAACGACGATGAAAATTCGTTTACGAGGCCGTTTAATATTTTCCGTGTCGTACGCCCGTTCTGGTCTGGTCACTCGTGCATTGTAAAACGAGAGAAAACAAAACGTCGCGTCCTGTACGGCATACGTTCGATTACATTGTGACTCTAATTGGCGTTTATTGTTCTGTCGCTCGCCAGCAGTCACCACACCAGGCACCGCACTGTGGCTGTGGACCTAATCAATCAAAATATTATTATACCGTTATATCTCGAAATCAGTGTGTATGCCAACGAATCATTTACGCTTCATTTTGGCATGTAGAAACAAACAAGAGAACAAACTTTCCAGCTTCCGGATAGTGCGTGCAGGGTACAGCATGCATGCTTGATACTAAAGACACTATAATAAATATTAGGCTAGGTGTGCTCATTCGAAATTCCAGAACCCAACTAGTCCAGTGATGCGGAATTCGACTATACAGAGATGCTGCGTAGATAAGCTCCGCATTTTTGGATTAATTGGGCTCCAAAATTTCGATAAAGTATAACCAATGTTTACTGTAGTGTCCTCACTTGATGTGTCCTTATCAAGCATATGTTATCCTCTAAGAAGGCGTACACGATCTTCACGCTGTCGTAGGGTTAACACGGTAGGAAGGAAGCTCCCCACAATCGCCGATGTGTCTGAGTTATCTTCCCTTGCCACTTCTTCCTTACACCAAAATGACATAATTTCATTCCATTCCGATATCCTGCTTTGTCGCTCTTGTATGTGCAGGATATTAACAACCAGTTTATTCGCCACAATTTACCACCGTATGACTGGTCTTACTATTTAATTTCTATGTTCATTAATGCTACAATACCTGAAAACATCCGAGCATGGTCATACCCCATATTTAGTCTTTTCATGCCCGATAATTCAAAACTGACTGGGCGAAACGTTCTACCTGTAGAATTTTGAATCTTCGAGTATCCCAGAAAGACTGAATATCGCGTATGTCCATACTCAGATGTTTCTAAGTACCCTTAATAATGCCAGAGACGAAATCCAGTTTTGTAGCCATCCTGCTGCATATATGGCCAAGCAAAGAAGGGTGAAAATGTGCTCAGTTCAGTCAAATGAGTGTGTTTGTATCAGAATGTGCAAGGACATTATGTACAGTCTTGATAATGTGCAGGCATACCATGTACAGTCCACTTTATTCCTTTTGTACTAGCAGGATGTCAACAACCGAATTCATTGTCACTGGTTGTTATGATAATATGTAAGCATACCATATTCAGTCTTCACTTTGTTCCTCTTGTACTGGCAGGATATCAACCACCAAATTCATTGTCATTGGTTGTTCTAATAATATATAAGCGTACCATGTACAGTCTCCACTTTATTCCGTTTGCATTGGCAGGATATCAACAACCAAATTCATTGCCACACTGGTTGTTCTGGTAATGTGCTGGCATACCATGCACAGTCTTCATTTTGTTCCTCTTGTACTGGCAGGATATCAATAAACGAATTCATTGCCACTGGTTCTTCTGATTCCATTAGTTTTACTGATGTTAGGGTAGAGCAGGAAATATAATTACATAGGACACGCCTTTATAGCCACCCTACTGCATATTCTGAGCAAAGAAGGACGTAATACTTCCAGTTCAGTTAAGTGGGTGTGTCCTTATCAGTGTATAGTTATTTGGTTATGTTATCCTGTATATTTTTATTTGCCACCTTCTGCCATTATTCACTATTGGTCTTACTGTTTCTTTTGTAGAATATGCAGTGCCGGATTTAGCCTAATTGCCGCTGTGGGCAGTTGCGCTACGCCGCCTATTTGATTGTGCGTTCAGAGTGGTTTTTTTTTCGACTCTTTTCTTTTATTTCCCCTAAATTTGCCACCCTCAGCCGCTCTCAAATTTTTGCTGCCCTGGGCAACTGCCCATTTTGGCCTTATGGTAAATCCAGCACTGAGAATATGGGGAAGAAATCCAGTCTAAAATACATTTGTGCCACTCAGGGCCGGCACTATTTTACTTTTCCGTGTGTAGCAAGAAAAAATATACCAAGACTAGTCGCAAAAAAAAAAGAAAATCATTCTTTGTTAGGGTTAGTGTTACAAAGATTGAATGTGATGGTGCGATCACTAAAATTCATGTGTAGGAAGTACTACACAACTTCTATAACTGGTGGCGTCCCTGGTGCCACCACCTATTGTGTGTACCTTCGAGAAAAGAAAGATGAAAATGCGTTCAGTTCAATGAGGCAAACGTATACTTATCATGGTCATTATCAAGTGCAGCCATACCGCGTACAGTCTTTACTCTGTTGCTCTTGTACCAGTAGGATATTAACAACCGAGATTTATGTAATACAGATTGTTCTGATTCTGTTAGTTTTAGTAAGGCGTGATGAAGGAGAAGAAATCTAGTGTCAGTTACGCCTGTACAACCGCCCTGAACAGAGGACAAAATATACATTCAGTTCAGTCAGGTAGGCGTGTCTGTATCAAGTCGCTATCCTTTATAGAGAGCAGATGCAGACATACCTAGTACTGTCTTCACGCTGTCACTTTTGTAGGTCAGCAACCAATTTACTCGCCACCGATTATATAATTTCTTTTAATTTTAGCAATACAAGGAATGAAATCCACATGATTAAATAGCCACTCTGCTGCGTGTCTTAACAAAGATTAATTAAATTCATTCAGTTCAGTCAGGCGAGTTTGTCCTTTATCAATGTCATTGTCCGCGTCAGAAGGAACAGGTACACAGCCCACTGTCTTCACTGTATTGCTCTTGTGCTCGCAGGATATCAAGAGCCAATTTATTTGCCACTAGTTGTGCTGTTTCTTTTATTGTTCTAGCTATGCGAGGAAAGAAATGCGGTTTAAAATACGTCCACAATATGGTCATTCTGCTACATTTCTGAGTGAGGAAGCACAAAAATACGTTCAGTTTAGTCAGGTGGGTATGAATAAACAAGCAGCCAGCTGCTGGAAGAGGGTCGGCTCTCGACTGAAAAATTAGAGACTAGCCTATCTCTTATTGGCGGCCGTTAGAAAAGATATCAGGAAAAAGATCTATTGGTAATCATGTTTAAGGTTTTTTGTTCCGGAATATAAGAGCTGATAGATGAAGGGTAATTGGGATGACACTACACACATACACTAACAGCACATGGTAAGTTCAAAAGGCTTCAGACTGCGAAGCTGCAGGCTTTGCAAACATTCGCACTTGACCATGGTCGAAGATTTCATCCGATTTCTAATTTCTGAAGAGCAATTGATCAACACTACTCCTAGCTGACCCTAAAACATCAAATGATTAGCAAACAACTATCCCCTTCTAAGGGAATGAAAACAACGTAATATTCACGCTAGCAGATCCTCTGTTCGCTTGATAATAATTACGCATAAGTACGACATACATACATCCTATGACTGATTTGTCTAATGTGACACAAGGCATCGGTACAAACATAATGTTCACTTCGAGATACTGATTTACTGATAACGTCTTTACATGCTACATATTACAACTCGTTCGCTTCTCGCTACTACTGGTAACTGGCGACAGAAAACGTTCTTCTATATTACTCAATTCAACCAATTTAGGTAGCATCTTAGGATGAAGAAATCATAACTCTTCATGGGGTTTGCTAAAAACTCAGCATTGACATAAGAACGATGGAAAGTCGCTTGATAATAGTTATAATTAATCATGAAATAATCAAAACAATGCAGTTAAGGAATGTTAACGGCTTTGACGACCCTAATGAAAACTTTCACAAAAAATACCCGATCAACACAGAACGACAGAACACACCGCTTATTCGAAAACCCACAAAGATAACGAGAATTCCTTTTCCGTATTATTCCAATTCATTTTCTGTTGTGTTCTACGCGGTAATCAAACAGAAGACTAAACATAAACACTAATGCTGACCATTGACAGTTCGACTGCATGTTAATAGTTAATTGAGCTCAAGTTTAAAACTCCCAACTTGACCGCATTTCTACTATTCTACTCTGCAACATTCGCACTTCGACCATCTGTAGAAATGAGGGTAGTATTGCGCTATGATAACCAAAGTAGACAATCAGCGCTACTAGTGTCACTAGGTACGAACTAATATACTGGAACAGAAGATGATGAATTGAACGCTGTTCAACAAAAGGGAACCAATCGACATTTGTAAACAAAATGAGCTATTAGTATCGTTGGAAAGAACGTAAAACGTGGAATTTTTCAAAATTGGGCCCCGATTCAAAAATGTGTACTCACGTTGGGAAAAGCTTATCAGTAAACGCAATGCCATAATAGTTTCTACATGGCTCTTGAACTTCGCGTGTTCTCAAAAAGCGGATTTTGCTGGTTGGTTCCCTTTTGTCGAACAGCGTCCAATTGAAATCTCGATTGCAGTAGGCTCGGCTACTAGTAGCCGACCCTAAAAATAAACATTCATGTATAAACCTTCCTCCTATAGAAGTGCTAGTGTAGGTTGACGGTTCGAGATACTGATAAAACACTATGGACTCTATATGTTATACCGTTTCTCGAGCATTTATTGAAAAAAATATATTTTACAACTTTTTAAAGAAGCGCGTTATTCGCTCGTGCGGTTTGCATCACTCGATTTGCTCGTGCTGCGGAACTTCGCACTCGTCACGAATGACGCGTGCGCTTCTTGCACTTGTTGCAAAATATATTATTTTTCGCTACTGATTGTGTTATTTCTGTTTATTTGCTAATGAAAGGGAAGGAATTCGGCTTGAAACAGGCTAACGTAGCCACTCTGCTGCCCGCCTAATTTGGTTCTCAGCTCTCACACCGGCGGAGTAGTTACATGAAAATTATATTGCTGTTGAATTGATCGCAATCCTTATTTCTTATTTAGTACTTCGTTGGGAAATTTAGAGCTCTTTTGAGCGTACCTACGCAGAGACCGACTAACCGGACAATACTGGCCCTCTTCGTTTCAGCGAAAGGGTGCCTAGTGAGTAAATAGCTTTCAAGCACCAACCGTCATTTGTTAGTATGACACTCGGACCGATGAATTTTTCCGATGACTGAGCATTCAATTTTGATTTACGATATAACTGGAGAACCAAGAATGAGTTATTATATCATACTCGAATGAATCTCAGCCTGGTTATTGGTTTGACGAGCCTACAAATTTAGATCGCCCTGCTTGGGTCTACGAACCCGGCTGCTAAATACTCGCTCAGCATCTAGTCTCTATCCTAAACTCGTTTTTGTATAGATTTTCAATACTTTTACACGCTTCAGCGGTTATACGAAATGACGCGACGTCCTTCTCCAGCAATTTCGTCAAACCGAACCTATGTACGTGAACGGGAAAACGATGAGAAAACCGAGAAAATACTTTGGCCGGAAAAAGAAGGAAGTGCGTGACACATCTTACACGTTTCTGTGTGTAATTGTATGGGGTAGGCGGTGGCGGCAGCGGTTGATAAAGAAGCGAAACTAATCGTCGGCTAATTGTCTTCGACAGACTTTAATTTGTCCCATTCAACTTTTCGCGGATAAGAACTGCCGTAACCGAATTTTGTGGCTTGGAATTTATTGGAGCTGGAAAGTGTTCAGAGGTAATTTATCTGTAAGCAAGATTAAAATTGGATATGACGTCAACCCTCGAATCGATATAATTCTGAAAGCGCCGGTGTTCAGGTGTCAGACGTTTGGAAAAAATGCTGCAAAAATGCCTAATAACCTAGATCTTATTTTGTGGACATTAGCTCGTATAATCTTCATTATCGATCACTCTCTGTTAGGGAGACGGAGGTGACCACAATTGAATCGATTCTGACTTCAACTGGAGACTGTCAGTAGAAAAATCAACTCATTTTGTAAAGCTTGTAGCTGGCTCTAACTCTACGGAGTCAGACTCCAATTATCTTACATTAGCTCTGACTCAGTCGAACTTGTGACAGTGACACCGAATCAACTGTCGCTTGCTTGTAGCCCTCACTATGTAAGCTTCATCTTTGGAAGCAAATATTCAGCGAGGGAGGCGGGTACAGGGGTCCGATTATTTTGGAAGCGGTAAATCTTGATTCGTGATTCGATTCAGTTCTTCAATGATTCGTTATCCTGTAAATCTTTCTCCAAGTTAAAATACTATATCTTTTTTTTGGTTTTCCAGATCAGCAGATCGGAGATAGTTTTCTTTCTTGATGCTTTGTCCTATATGTTTTCGCGTGGTAATTCGAATCGAAAATCAATCTTTCCTCTTGCAGCAGTTTTGACCCACTTTTACCGTTATAAATCTTATAGTAAATCTTCAGTGTCCGAAAATAAGTTTTTTTTTCCTCTCTTCCGTTGTCCCCTCTCCTTTACCAGAATATTTTTGTTCGGTTCCGATAATCCGTTTCTCAACTTGGTACCATTTCATTTTCCCTCGTATATATACTCCTTTTTAGAACGTCGTATCGTCCGGACAATATATAGATCGTATAACCGACACACATACACGCGCACACGCATACTGAAAAGCGTCAAAGAGAGAGAAAAAAAAGAAGACGTAAGCCAGAGCCAGAGAGAATGAACTGCTTTTGAAAGTTGGATTAAGTGGTCCATAAATACATACAAAGAAACGAGAGAAAAGGCAGAGAGAAGGATAGGGAAGCGGAAAAAACGTGTGGACGGAATTCATCAAGCTGACCGCTGAAAAACAAGGTTAATGTGTAAGATCTACGTACCATACTCATTTGAATTAGTTCATCTAAAAAAAAGCTTAGGAAAATTGAAAAACATGAATAGCAAAGGTATTTAAAATTGTGGACAAGCATGTATCGAAGCCATGTTTGGCGATGAAGGGAGAGGGTGAAGAATTGAATTTCACTCAGTGCAGAACATTTCTGGATGAGTAAGGAGATATAAAGGTTTCAGTCTTAAGATTTAGCTATCAGGTGAACATTTTTGGGATTAACAATCAACATGTAAGCATGGAAATGTGAGTTTCGTTTTTAATGAGTAGAAATTTATGTACAACCCTTTCCTCCCTTTGTTATATCCCTACAATCGGACGTGGCTCTTAGCCCGAAGAAAGCCACCAATGGGAGGGAGCGTTGAAACATTACACTCAAAACCCGGTTACTTATGTTATTCATATTTTGAGTATATTGAAAAGTGACGTTGCAATCATATTCTGTTCTCTAATGAATAAAAGAAATGAATGAAAATGCATGTACAGCCCAGCGGAAGTAAAAATTTGTGAGTTTTGAAGGTAGAAAAGTTAATTTTCTAGAAAGGGTACTATTTTCATTTTTACCGACTTTTCGAAGAATTCGAAAGGAGGTATTGTTTTTGTTCATAGGGTGGGGGTTTGAGGTCAGAGTGAATTTTCTTTACGTTTTGAGGTGTGAGGAGTTCGAAAATATCATTAATTCTATTTCAGGTATCCTTATATATATATATATATATATATATATATATATATATATATATATATATATATATATATATATATATATATATATATATATATATATATATTTTGAAACTGGAATAGCTCGAAGAGTGTAGGATCGAATTTTATGAAAATCAGAAATGTTATAGAACAGCACTTGAAGTTGTGCATGTGAAATTTTGGTGAGGATTCGCCGAAAGGGGGCTGTGGGGGAGAGGGTCAAACATTTCTTTCGATTATTTCTCATCATCTCAGCTTGGGGACGAAAAAATATACTGGAACTCATTTGAAGAAAATTTCATTTTACATATTTTTAGTTATTATCATTTTTCGCAGCACCCCAAAGGGGAGAGAGATAACCGGGGTAGAAAATTGGGATTTAGTGTTAAAAATGTGGTCAATTTTTCTACGTGTCGAAAATGTCGAGATATCGACCTTTCGATATAATGCGTTTATTCAGATTCATTCCCAACAATAGTTGTTAGTCGTCGGTACTGCTATTGTTAGCAAGATAAGCAGTTACTGGTATCAGTTCTTTTATTTGAACTCTGTCCATGTAAATTCGTGTTGCCTGCATTTGAACTACCACGCGTCTAAATTCGTGCTGTGTGTATTTGAACTATTTGTGTTTGTTTTGAAGTGCGTCGCTTGTTTTCCTTTAACGTTATCCCATTTTTGCTGTTTTGTTGAGTTTTTGTTTTATTTTTCGAGATCTCTGTTATGGTTGTTTTTATGGTTAAAAGTTCCTCTTAGTTATTTATTTCGGTTTTTTCTTCTGTTTCTATTCTGTTGAATTTTTTGCATACAGCTTTCATTTTTCCTAGTCATCGCCTCCTTTTTTCTATTATTATTATTATTATTATTATTATTATTATTATTATTATTATTATTATTATTATTATTATTACTAATATTATTATTTTGCTGATTTGGAGTTTTTCTTTTATTTTTCAGGATTTTTTTTATGTAAGATACTAAATTTGAAAAGTCGGTACTGCTGTCGCTGCTGCGACAGCGTTTTTTTTTTTTTTTCTCCTGTTGGGAAGGGGGAAGGAGGTAAATCTGAAGTAAGTATCATTTTGTTCTGAATCCATTTTTCTTCTTTTTGAGGTTTTAGTGAAAATTATCTTGTCAAGAAGTGCCTGTATTTCACAAAAGTAACACAGATTTCTTTCTAGTACAAATCTGTACCACATGAGTGAAGTAAAGGCACTTCCTACCAAGATAACTATTACTTTGTTATTGAGGTTCTTCGTTCATTAAAAATGTTTACTTGAATCTTAATATTTTTCATTTTGAATCTTTTGTTTATTCTATATTGAGGGAATGGGTTACGGATAACACTAGTTAAAACTTTGTCATTCCCTGTAGAAGAACAAGGGGGCAAAATATTTCTTATTTATTTTTTATTCTTCATAAAATTACTTTATAAAAAATTGATCAGCTGAAATTGCTTAATTGAAGAATAATAACTGCACAACCGGAAATGATTAGCTTACGTACTTTAAAAAGCCAGTTTTTCTAACGGGCATTAGCTGTGTGAGGTTTTTTTTTCTCAAGTTGGAAATGATCACAGAAACACTGTGCGCGCGCAGAATAAGAAGAAAATTTTGAATGTCCAATAAATTTATGTTAGACAAGTGTATTTCTATCAGCCAGGAAGGACCACTCTCTGTACGCGAGCCTGCCTCATTCCCTTAGCCCGACTGATACAGGCATAACCATTAATTTCAAATAACAAGCATGAAATTTGGTATGTGAGCTCTAAGAGGGTAAATCGTCAGACCTATGGAAATCCACCATCGAAGAAAAAATGGGGTAAAATCAAATTTTAGGCTGTAGCTAACCTAATATGGTCGGAAACAATTCGCATATAAATTTGAGGTCTTTGGATTTTCCGTTTAAAAGGTTTCTTACAATTTTTTTTAATTACTACCACAATTTCTTAAATAGGGAGACGGAGAGGACAAAATAATACTATACTCTACCCATAAGAGCAAATAGTCAATGGTTGACTGCTCTTGAGAGGCTGACAAGTATCATAATAATGCTGAAAATGCTTCTGCTCGTATAATTTTTTTTAGTTTTCTGAGGCCTTCCGGAGGATTGGGGGCTAAACCTTCCCAAGCCCTTATTTGTTCCTGTGACTGCCATATCTGCTTCAGTATGTCGGCACATGCCTTACGGACGCAAATGTTGTATCTAAGGCGGGCCGAGCCTTGCCAATGGGGCGAGGGGGATGGCTGGAGGGCTTGAAATACAGTAGACTTCCGATTGCCCGGCTTCCAATTATCCCAAGCCGTATTATCTAGCGTCAAAAATTTGCTCCCTTTTATCCGGTCTCTCAATTATCCGGCCGTTTTCCGTATTAGTCGGCCTCGGTAGATCAAGTGATTTAGATATTTCATCCTGTTGAACAGTGTTGCTAGATCCCATGAAAGTTCTTGAGTTTTCACAAAAAGAATTCTTGAGCTCACTGGCATTTTTCGTGGATTCTTACAAAATTAAAAACTTTTTTTTTTCTTTAAACTTGTTTCAAATGCCCTTATTTTCAGTAATCAGATACTCCGTAGATGGAAGGTTCAATGACATTTGGTTTACAATCTCCTTCTATCGCAATGACTTTAATTCTATTTTAAATTTTCAGTTTTGGCTTGCTTTAGATTTTCCAAAAACGCAAAGTAATTTTTACCACAGTAATATCATTACGCATTAGCTTGTTTATTAATTATCAATAAAAATCAACAATTATTTTGGACTTTCGCACGTAGCGACCACACATAGAAATCCAATATAACACAACAATGAGGGGAAAAAAGATTAAAGATTTGCTATTTTTCGACAGCTTATGAAAAAAAAAATGGTGTTTTGTCGAGATTATTTGAGCAGAATTAAGCAAGATATTAGAAAAAACTGCTTTCGCTTAAGCGAAAGCAGTACCGACTTTTCGGCCTTCGGCCGAAAAGCACTCGGAACTCGCTTCGCTCGTTCCTCGCGAAATCGAGACACTGTCGACACGTTTTAAGTGGTAAACGTTTTAGAAAACGCAAATGTCGACAAGGACTAGTGGTATTCGGCTGAAATGTTTAAGGCCATTCACGTTTTAAAAAACGCAATTCTCGACAGGGAATAGTATTATAAAAATATACAACTACCCGGCTATCAAAATTAGAGTTCGTATAAATTTGAAATCGATACATTCAAGGCGAAAACGTGTAAGACCGAAACATTTGTATAATACAACAAAACTACGCGGCTATCAAAATTTGATTTCGTATAAATTAAATCCCAAACAACATCGAGTACATAAGTCGCCTTGCGCTTCTTATGCTGAACTTAAATTGAGGAAACTCGTGAACGACTCAACCGATTGTCATCAAACTTTCACCAATACAACTTCGAGTACTTCTCTATAATGTACCAAAATTTGGAATCAAATGATTCGATAGTTCCTGAGATTTTTGTGCCACAAATTTTGTCCTCAAGGAAAACTCACGAACGGCTCGACCGATTGCCTTCAAAAGCTTATTTTAACAACTTCGAGTACTTCTCCATAATATACCAGAATTTGGAATCAATTGATTCAATAGTTTCTGAGATTTTCTTCCCACAAAATTAGGGTGTACATATATAAACCTATATATATATATATATATATATATATATATAAGGAAACCTGAAATTCAGCCACTATTACAGTCGTGTTCTAAACACTCTGAAACGCAAAAAAAACATTGCCCCCGCCCCCAACTTCACAACTGTGACGAGTGTAATACCTCCCTTTTCTTCGAAAAGTCGGTAAAATAAAAATTCGTGGGTTCGTGGAAAATGTTGGGATTTTTCAAAAACTCGTGAGCACTGAATTGTATGAGAGATGGCGACACTGCTGTTGAGTACAGTAGGTACTGTACAACTGTAGAAGAATAAATGTGAATGTAACATAATGAACAGAAATTTACCATTTCGAAAAATTCTTTCTGGAGATCCCACTTCTTCAGTAGCAAAAGAAAACAAATATTATTACTGAGAACTGAGATCGTAAAAACGAGATGAATATCCATGTCTCGTTCAATACCATGCAGATACGTTTCTCCAAAGGTAGCAACCGCTTTTCCAGGTGGCGAGGTGGGGTGGAGCAACTTGGAGCAAAATTGCGAATTTCACGCCCAAAAAGCAAAAAAAATAGCTCTGGATATTTTTCTGAGATGGATGAAGGCATCGGCTTACGGAGAGGTGGATGCCTTCATTAGCCCCCTCCCCACCCCCACGAACCGTATGATTTTGGTGATCTTAGGTGATGATCGTTTCGATTTTCCTTTTAACTGTTTTATTTTTATATTTTTGGAATATTTTACTGTACACTTATGTAAGTACGAGTAATGAAGAAGAAATGAAAAAACGCCGTTTTTCCGGACCTTCGGTTATCCGACTGACTCAAATCTCCGTTTATGCCTGATAATCATTACAGAGAGTTTCAGTGCAAGCATAAAAAAAAGAGCTTAGCCATTTTCACATTTTGCTAACTAGTGTTAAAAAATTCTGACTAATTTTTCATTTAATCTAAAGAGAAGTCGATGTCGATGAATCAACGATTTTCTAGATTTTGCCGACTAAAATGGTCAAATTTGTTGAAAAATGCCGACTTCGAAAATTCGTGGGCTGGTGTCACACCTCCTGGGTCCACACCTGGTTCCATCTCAATGTTATTAGGTTCCGACTGCAGAATGAATAATAATCACCCCCTCCCCTATATCTGTACTTGTCTATCGATATATGAATTTATTTGTCTTCCTTCCAGTAGATTTATAGTTCCTTTCAGAAAGGGAGCGCAAAACGACGTTCCTTCTTTAGCAGTTTCTAGGTCTTCAGATTCGTTTTTGTGTCAGTTTGACAGTGAGTTCAAAATTTTCATACTAGGGGAAGGAGAAAACCCAAATTTTCGTACCATATGTTATGCATATCAGATATTGTGTTTAAAGGTCATTGAATACTTTTTTGATAACAATTTGACTGTGTGTTTGAAATCAAGATACCTTGTGGAAGAGGAAGGGAGAGCAGAAATTTCATGAAATACTTTACGCATGCCAGTTCTAGTTTTTCGACTCGTTGAATTTATTTCTGTCTTCAGTCCGATCGTTAGTCGAAAGTTGGGACTTTTAAGAGGAAGGCGTAAAATGGCTAGTGAATACCTTATGCAGAACAAATGATATGTTCCGAAGGTTACTAAATTTATTTTTGACTAGCAGCGCACCACATATCTCTATTCTATATACTAAAAAAAAAAGAAAATTACAAAAATTTATGAAGTTATCATATTACAGGACCTCCTTCCACACCACATTTGCAGGTTTATAGCTTCCAGGTTGTACTTGGATTTTTAAATTATTAAACGAAGTTGTCCGCGACAGAGCTACGTATAATTGTCCATGACTGAAGACATACTCGGGTAGATATATCCGAACCTTCTCCAGCGTCTGTCCCTGGGCTTTGTTGATTGTCATACAAAAGGCTAACTTTATTGGAAATTGTCTCCTTTTGAATGAAAAAGGCAAGGTGGAATCCGCTGGCGACAGGTCCACTCTTAGTAATATGCTTCGACCGCACTCCACCGCAGTTATTATTTCCAGATCCAGTGCATTCGTGTACGTTTCTCACAATTAGTCATGTCCCACTCAGCAGTCCAAGTGCCACATTCATATTACGTAGCAACATAACAATCGCACCAACTTTTAAGTGTAATTGATTTGGTGATAAACCTGTCAACTCCAGACTATCCAGAAATTCAACGGGGAATTGCAGGATTTCACTGTCATTTTCACTGATCAGTCTATTCACGCTTGTGCAGGTTTTGGCTTCTCCAGGAATCAAGTCCAAAATCTTGTCGTTGATCTTCTGGTAATGATCATTCTTTGGTGCCTGCCAGAATTGCAACATTAGAAAATTTCAGGACATCCTCTGGAGTGTCAAACTTTTCATCATAGACATCTGTTATAATGTCCTGAGAAATTATGCTTGCAGGTAATTCTGTAATGCCCCCATTTTCAGAGCCAGAACGAGGGAAAGTACCGCTGAACGCCAATCAGAATGCAGTATTTTATTTGTGTATGGAACGGATTTGAGTGATCAAAAAAGCATATGAAAGAGGTTGCTTCACTGAGTGTTCTTAGACTAAGATGAACTTTGTAGGTCAAGTAGTTTGTGAGTGATGGACAAATGAGTGGAAGAAATGCGTGTGAGTAGTGAGGTTGAGTTGGTTGTTACCTCATAACTCTCCTCAGACTGAACGGATATGAGTGATCAAAAAAGATTCATAAGGAGCTTGATTCACCGAGTGTTTTAAGACCTTAACCAGCATTGTGCGATAATTAGGGCCTGAGATATAGGTGTTGAACTTCATAGAACCGAGTTTTTCAAACATATTTTAAATATATAGATACTTTGACTCCAAGTTTACGGATGTATGACTTGGGTATAGGAAAGGAGTACAATTTTAATAGATTTCACATTAAGCATGTAATACAGTTGGCCAGGGTCGTAACTCGTCTGATTATAGTAAGGATCTAAAGAAAATTCCGTGGAACTAAGAAAACTGCACTGTTAGACTTGGATTTTGAAACAGATCTAATATCGTATTTAATTCTCGCTCGATCACTAGCTAGTTACTGCTAGCCTTTTACGAAGTCATTTTCTAAAGGAATGTGAATTCGAAAGTAACGACATGGGAACTAGCCCGCGCGCTTATGGGTGGTATAGTTGCATAGTTTCGAGAAAGGGTCGCATCACTTGACTTCTCCAAACTGTATAGAAAGGTTAATTGTCACTTGTCGGTTCGTGATGGGAGGAAGCGACTTTTTATTTTGGAAAAGAGTCTGCATCTGTGAGCCTGCGCCTACGAACACACCGCATCGAGTTATTGAAAATATCAACATAGACTGCCCCCCTCGTTGCAGTCAAGGCACTGTGTTCAACTGCTCTGTTTTTCAATTAAATTATAAGAATGCTAATACCGAAATAAACGTTATACTGACGACTGAGAACCGTTAAACTGCTCAGCAGTTTTGGTTCTATTTGCTTTGGGCAGTAATGTGCCCGGAGGTTGAAAGTCTTGAAACGAAATGAGAGTCTTTAGTTGGAGAACAAGAGAACTGCAAGTAAGCTGGACTAGTATCAAGGGACAGACTCTGATCCACAGGCGATATTTATGTCAAGAGATGAAACTCATTTTGAAGAAGAGACAAACATCGATTCCGTCTGGTGTCATTTACTGCATAATCAGATTATGTTGCAAACACTCAGATTTATTTCAATTTTCTCGACACCAACTTACGCCAGAATAAACACGGTCTAGTCGCTCTTTGGCTGAGTGGTAGTGTATCTATATCCACCTCGCATCCGTGCAACTTGGGTTGAATTTCCAGCCTCAAACTAGTCAACCAGTTTCACCTCCCCCCCAACATCCTAGCTATGGGAGCAACCGCAGTACTAATTAAAGTAGATAGATAGCGCTCGGAAGTCCCCTCGCCAATTCTCAGGAATGAGTCATTCATTGTATTCGTAAAATACGTTGCTACCAGTATCTGAGAGATTTTGGTGCTGTGTGGTGTGTGTGTGTGTGTTTCGTGGGTAGGTTACTCAGTATTGTTAGAGCACTATAAACACAAGTGCGGCTACACGCCATTTTGAATCCAACCGTGCCCGTGGATGCCGAATGCGACTATGCGGAGCGTACCGCGTAGTCGATTCAGCATCGACGGGCGCGATTGAAATCAAAATGGCGTATTGCCGTACTCGTGTTTACAGTACTTCATAGTATGGTGAGACACGTGGTGGTTGGTAACGATTCCTGAAAACTTACGCGTAGGTCCCAGGCATGGAGAAGTAAATATTTTGATGCAACAGACCGCGAGAAAAATAATGGCAAACTACCGCCGTTAATCTGCCATGCAAGCTGCGCAACTTGACTGAAAATTATGCAGTCACTACGCCCTGACATTGGGTAAAAAAGGAATAAAGAGAAGGGATAATTTAAAAAAGAGGATCCAATTCACCTGTGGACTCTATTGCAGTATGGATGAAAGATGAAAAAAAAAAAAGTTTCACATATTCCTCGATGCAGAGGGCGGCTGTTTTAGAAGGTCTTGGAAGTAAGCAAATACATCAGCCCATCAGCCGCATATTAACACAACCACAATACGAATTACGAACTCATTTGCGAAATGAAGTAACGTATACACGGTATCGGAGTATGCAATAACAATACACTGCCTATCCCTTTTCCCTAAGCCTATTAATATCATTCGAAATGAATATTATGCACAAGCCGCATATACAATTGCGTAGTGTTCCACATCCGAAATCGTTTTGTTGCTTCGCTTTTTGAAAATATGCAAATATTTTCCAGAAATAAACCGTTATCGAGTTTATTTCACCAGTTTTTTTTTTGTTGTTGTTTGCTTTTCTGATTTTAATATTCCTTGGTCGTTCGATATTCTGCGACACTCGAGTTCCGAGCTCTGTATGGTCGAATCAGCGAGCAAAAATAGACGTCACCGAAATACGAATTTATACTCCGGTTGTCAGTGTACGCTATACTGTGTACACGTTTTCGAGAGAAAATTAATAATGATGCTGCGAGACGAGCTAAACGATTTTTCGTATATTACATTAAAGCGCGATTAGTTCGACTTCGAAAGGCGTAAAGAGGCGCGGGGTATAAGGGGCGCGCGGTAATTTCGTTTGCTATTTCTGGCTTTTGTAATTAACAGCGTCGTAAAAACGGAACTGCCTAACTTATGGTGTGTTCCTCGTTCGCACCCTGCGCACCCTTACCGGTCTCCGCATTCTATTTCTCTTAAAAATGGTGTAATTTATGAATTACCAGATTGTATAATTTATCAAGTTATAAAGTAAATGAAGTCATCACCGCGTCGCCCGGGCGCTTATGAAACGACAACGCGACACTCTGCGATGCTAAGAGATCAGCTTAATCGTCATCTTGGGCTGCGTTCAAAGCTCGGAATCAACGAGCAAGGCAGAAAATCTTTTCTTTTTGGATTTTGTCGATGGAGGATCCTATTTTGCCGAAAACAGGCAACAATCTTCTGGTCAGCTTCCCCCTAGGGGCGTCGCTGTGTCCTCATTGAAGCTTTAAGCCTCTTCCAGACTTCTGCTAGATCTTCTGAGATATGCTTGAGATTTGTTTTTAAAACTTCTAGCATTGTGTAAAACTCTTTCGGACTTGATTATGACGCTTCCGGATTTATTTTTCAAGTCAGATGCGCCATCGAGCTATCAAACCAGGGCGTTGACTTTTCATACTCCCATATATGGCGTTAGAGACGAAACTTGACTTTCAGTTGGGGGGAGCTGATGGAGAAGGAATATTTGCCGACAAATATTTTTTTTAACTGAAAATTCGCCGACAAAATTTTTTGAAATTTGCCAATTTTTTAATATTAAAATATTTTTTAATTGAAAAAAATAATAATAAACAAACAAACAAACAAACGAACAAACGTTCTTAGAAAATGAAAAATTCAAATTAACAGTTTCAAAATTTGCCAACTGCCAAATTATTGAAGGCAGGGACGTGTACGATAAGGGAGCAGGGGGCTACGGGAAAATTTACCATTCCAGTCAGGCAAGTTAAAAGTTTTTTTTTTTTTTTTTTTTTGCTGTGATATTTGAAATTTTTGGGTGCGACGTAGCCAGAAACTATGTTCCCAACGCGTGAGAAAAATTTCAAATACACAAGTCGATCTGCCATGCCTTAATGCCTCAGTTTCCGTCGCTAACTCAAAACTGCCAATTTTGGACTTTTAATCGCCATTTGCTGGCCATTTGGTTCTCACCGACTCAAATATACGCGGAATAACGAGCGCAAATAGTCGCTCATTGAATTTGTGGTTGATTTATCACTGATGTAACAGAGTGCGCCACACAAGGGCGAAACTATAGGGGGTGTGGGGGTTGAACACCCCCCTCCCCCATAATTTCACAGTCGGCAAATTTAGAAACTGTTCATTTGAATTTTTCATTTTTTATGAATTTCTGTTTGTTTGTTTGTTTGGTTCTTTTTTTTTTTTTTAATTAAAAAATATTTCGATTAAAAAATGGGCAATTTATAATTTTTTTTAAATTTTGTCAGCGAATTTTTAGTTACAAAAAAAAATATTTGTCGGCAAATTTTTCTTCTGGACTCCTGTCAGAGACTAGTCAGTCAAAAGCCGAAGGTAGATTTCAAGCTGACTATCGAATGTTATCTGAACGGTTGATACAAAACTGAAGTATGGAAGACATTTCGAAAATCTGAAAGTCGGTAGCAAACGTTGAATTTCGAATTTCAATGACTATTCTGTTTTTACTAGATTCTCTGTTTGACCCAGAGCCTAAAATTTGAGAAAGTTGAACATTTTATTAAATTATAAAAGTTGAAAGCAAAAGACTTATTTTCCAGTGTCACAAGCTGAATCCGATAGCAAATGTTCTATTGTTCAATTTACGGGTTTTGGTCCTGGTGAATATAGGAGCGAAATTTAGTCTGAAACAAAAGTCAAAACTCCATGTGTTTTTCCCATAAGAACGAAAGGGAGCTTGTGGCACGGATTCCTCTCATCCAATTAACCTAAAACTTTGTAGGTTTTTTTTTTTTTGATTCTATTGGAATCAACTTAGGAGACGAATCAGAGGAAATTCAGAAAAAAATATCAAGAGTAAATAACGACCATCTGAATGAGTAAAGAAAGTTGTATGTTCCTCTCGAGTATTTCTAACATCCTTCCAGCTTACCCTCTCAGATTAGGGTATGCTCATGTGAGCAAATGTAACAAATGTAAGTGCTTACTGGATGAAAAATTGAAAACGAATAAAGTGGGATTTATTTTACGTATATTTTTGGGGGTGGTAAGAAAAATTAGCACATAGCGGCCAGTCAGGTAAATCCGGCCTTGTTAGTGAATAAAAACACTAACTGTAAAATGATAATCCCCATACCCATTTTAATTCAAAAGTCCGATCGACGTGGGACAAACTGGGGTCTTCAAAAGGCAAGTAGAGATGCTGAATTGAGGAATGCATTCACTCTCATTTTCCTCTTTTATTTTCTTTTTCGCAAAGAATGAAGATGAGCCTATTCTGAATGGGAATAGAATGAACGTTTTATTCCTTAATTCGGCATCTCTGACGGCAAGGTCTCGTTTCTTTTTCGGTTAAAAAAAAAAATCCCTCCCATTAAGCAAGACTAGAGCTAAACTTGAAATTCTATGGAAAGATCACTAAAATAGGAGTTTTTGGCTCGTTGATTTCGAATATTTCACCAGAAGATTCTTCTTTAAACCCTGAATTGACTTTCAGAGTTCTCTATTCTAGGAAAATTGAGTAACGAATCAAAATACAAGCAGTTTTTCGCATCGCTGAATTCGAAAGCTTTTATGAGCTTTCTTATCTAACTGCGATTTCGGCCCCAAAATTCAAAATTGATTTTTAGGAAATCGAATAAAGTACTAGAATTTTCTGGGTTGCTGAATTCGAAAATTTCTTCAGATTCCTCTTGGATTACCGATTTAGGCTTCAAAAGCCAAAACTGGTCTCCAGAAGTGATTAAAATTGACTTCCCGGTAACCGAATCAGATGATGGGGAGAGGAGAGGTCGCCTAATTAGGAAATTCCATCAACGCGATAAATTTTCGATATTGACTCTCGGGTGGGCCTCAAAGACCAAAATGAGAGTCGAAATTGAACGAACTTGCTTTAATCTTTCAACATTTTCATAACCATCAAATTACCAAAATTCAAATTGGAGGAAAAATGTCAAAATTATCCAAGTATGAGTTATTATAAGGGGAATATTCAAGTCTTTAAAAATCAAAAACTATGAAATTGAACCAAAATTAAGAATTAAAATAGTCGCTGTTTCAATAGATTACTTGTGTTTTCAACGTCAATTAATTTTTGTCAATTTTTGAACTTCAAATGTGGGCTCGTAAAGATGCAAGCTTTAATGAGTTTTTTCTTCAACATTACACGCAAAAATTTCCGTTTAACCTAAGAATGATGAAGTTCAATCAAAGGTCCAAGGGGCATTACTAAATTTGTAACAGCCCCCCCCCTCTCAAACAAAAAAATAGAAATAAAACAACTTTCACTTCAATAGGTCAAGCATTTTTTATAAAATCATATATGCTGCTTTTGAAAATTCGTCATTTGACGATTTAACCCTTTCTCAAGAGATTAGGATGTTTGTAATGATGAAAATGAATCAGCGATCTTTAGCATTTTCAAAAACAGTCTGTTAATTTGAATTTAAGATCGTAAGAACTCTCCACTTCAATAATCTGCTCGATTTGTAAAAACTAATTAGTGCTTGTCCATTTCGATTTATGAGGTCTTTTAAGCTTGAATCGGATTCAAAATTTAGCGCATGTTCGAATTCAACTACCCCTAAGGTCAATAATTAACGCCGATAGTCTTTCCACTTTGGGATCCCATTCTGAGTTCTGGAGTCCAGGGACGTACCGAAGAGTTTTTCTTGAGGGAAGGGGGGGGGGTGAAATTGTGAAAGTCCCAACTGCCTCAACTCAAAATTCCCAAGTATCAATGCAAACGAAGAAAAACCTATTGACTTGTTGGGTTTTCCCAAGAAAAAAGGCAGGAAACCTGCAAAACGTGCCATTTTTGGTAAAATAAAGCATTTCTCGGAAATCCAGACAAGTCAGTGCCTTGTTTGCCCCCTCCCTCGTGGTGCCCATGCTAGTCCTATGTTAATGACAGTGATTAGATCGATCTTTTTAAATAATATATGTATACTTCTATCACCTTTGCGACTGACAGAAATACGTGTTCTACATTTTGCCTGCAATCTAATTCTCGCAAGAGCTCCGGCCTTATGACGTGAGCGAAATGCGATTTTCCAGTATTTATCGTGTGAAACGAGTGGCGATGAAGCAAAGGCATTCGCGTGCTGCCCTTTGAGGTATCAGCTGATCAGACATACTCATACAATCGTGCAGTTTTCATTTCGATTTGTTTTCGTCAACACGATGTTGCCAACGGAGAGTCTGACAGGTCACGGAAATGTACCTTCGCTCCCTTCATTTTGGTTTCACGTTTCCAACCCTGCTCTACGAAGCGAAACATATAGCCTACCTTTCGGTATACGTGTATTTATGAACGGAAGGTTACGTTAAATATTGGAAATACGATACGCGAGAAAGTTTTTTTTGGAAAACGAGGTTGTTTTTTTTTTTTGGAAAACGTTGTCGAGTATCACGAGAACAAGACCATTATATAAAAACAGAGGTAAATGACAAATAGGAAGTAGGCCTATGACAATATTTCACGTTCGTATTTTACGTCGTTTCATACGTGGGAAGTAATTTGGTTCATTTTGTAACGTACGCCCAAGCAAATGGATGTTTCAGGTAGCCAGGAAGGCTCCAAAGTAACTTCCTTTTAAGTATAGAGAATTGGGAGATTATCTAGCCCTTGTAATCGCATAATGCTCGTTATTTTGCATTTTGAAAGAATTTTAAGACCTACAAGCTGAAAAAATAAACTGGTGCTCACAATATCTGCTACCGGTAAAAATTTTCACGATACAAAAGGTATTCGCTTATTTTTCAATTTTGTGAAATTGAAGAAGATCTGGGGAGCACCTTCCAACTCAGATACGGTTTTGATTCTCGTTTTTTCTCAACATGTCGATTAGTTTTGTAACATTTTTGTTTACATGTGGTTGAACAAGTTTACACTCTCTTCGCCTTTTTCTGAAAAGTTTCTTCAGTTAACTTGAAACTTCTTGTCAAACGAAAGACCTGTAGTAATGTAGCCGGGAATTATCTTCCGTAGGAGACCCCTTCCTCGCAGTGCCCTGGTCACTCCTTCATGCATTTGAATTGTAGTCATTTTCTTGTCCAACGGTAAGGGACATTGAGATGCTGTGTCGTTAGGGAGTAGAGTTTCTCCTGTAACGGTAGAGCACCTATAACACCCGAGTATCGCAATACGCCATCTTTGGGCGTTCCGCGCCCGTCGATGCCAAACTGACCACGCGGTACGCTCCGCATAGTCAATTCGGCATCGACGGGCGCGGAATGCCCGAAGATGGTGTATTGCGATACTCGGGTGTTTATAGGTGCTCTAGTAGCGGGAGAGTCCTCTGGTTGCCGCGATAGCATCGACCATCGAAGATCGTCAGTAGAGATGGCCGTTCTTTTTCTTGTATCATCAGTGGAGAGAGCTAACCAGAAGGCCGCCGTTTCGCTTGCACAGATTCAACAATATCCCGTAATCCTGGTAGAAGTTGTGTATTGTATCGCCTCTTGGGACGCTTTGGATGGTCTGCTAGAAACCAAGGGCTGAGCTAACCAGCGTGGACGCTCCTTGTGCTGGGTTACAAAATAAGATGTACAATACAAATCCAGCTTTTTACACCCCCCCCCCCAAGACAAAAAATTGAAAAAAAATTAATTATGTAGTTAAGTGCTTGCTGTGAAATTCCAGCTCTAAACTTGTAGCTTAGGTGGGCAGGAAAATTGACCGCGAAGGAAATTCATCGCCTAAGTACGAAAGTTCACCACATCGTAAAACTAAAAGAGTACAGTACGGTGTAAAACAATGCATTGTTGTAATATAAGCACCAAAGGCAGGTACATGGAGGAATACAATAAAAATGGGTTCTCAATTTTACATACAGCATAAATAAAATCCTCACTTTTTATAAAGTTCAGAGACATTTTGAGGATCCGCGAAATTTGTTCGTTACGGATACTTACTAATACACTGTTCTTACTCATTCGTTATGTCAGAACATTGTAACATGCATGTACACAAGAACTGAATCATATGCAAGTAGATTATGGTACTGTGTATTACAATACATTCAAGACTACCTATCTCCATAATGGGCAGACGATAACATTTAACAAAACGAAAAATTTAGAATTGGGCATAAAAATAGCCAACTCGTGGAAAAAATTTTGATCTTCGAAAAAAATATTTACCTAAAGGGAACTTTTCATTGAAACAAAAAGGACAAATTTTGAATAGTTGTGTCTTTCCTACCCTGTCTTACAGTTGCCATTCGGAAAGGGCGATCCTTGGGATAAAGAGGAAAGATGTGATTTTATCAAAAATTAGAAAGAAGCTAAAACACGACGTTAACTTCCTCTATGTTATAAGGAGGCTGAAGTGGGACTGGGCCGTACTGCAAACCAAGCCTGTTGAAAAATCCCAAGATTCTTCGTAAAAAATTTTGAGATTTCCCAACAAATCTTGCGACAAAAATATTCGCCTTTTCAATGTTGCTAGCAATAAAATGTTTACTGACTCATCACATTTGTTATTTTACTCCCTGTACCCTCAGTTCTGTCGACAATCCTAAAAATTTTCCTTTTTCTTTTCACTTTTGTTCTTGAATCCTGTCAAGAAGAGAAGAGAATTTCATTACTTTGCCCTTTTCTTAGAACATTTCAATGCCACTAAGGGCCCTTTTCTTGTGACAGGTCACAGATGTATTTTACATTTCTATTGCTGTGTAGAATGCGAGTGCTTATTACTCCCATAAGGCGATAAATTTTCCATTTCCAAATTTTGGAAGTGAAAAATTTGAAGAAGCAATATTCACTCAGTTCTGTGTAAATTCTTGAGAACTCTTGAGATTTTCTTGAAAATCTTGAGGTCTCAAGATTTATCTTGAGGTTGGCAACAGTGGGAATGGGCTGGACACGTAGCGAGCGAGGATGGACAATAACAGGACGGCAAAAATAACCTCCGACCGGTTTTTGAAAGGGGGGTGGAAAAAAAGTAAACAAAGAACCAGATAGAGAAACGAGATTGATGGAATATTCCAGCATATACAGTTTCATAGGATTGCGCAAAACAGTGGGGGGGGGTGGGAACGACTGAGAGAAGTCTTTGCCCAACAGAGGGCAATTTAACCTATGCTTTATGTATAAGTTAAGGGAAAAAATAAATAAAGGTCGTTTAGAATTACTTTGATTTGATCTCCATAATGCTGGTATTCCCATCATTCGTGCGGTCAATTTTGGGCAGTGAATTTTCGCCACTCCTAAATTTAGATGAACTTTCTAGGTAGATTAGAGTGGATCGAAAAGAGTTTTTTTTGGTAATTTAAAAACGGGTTCCATGGAAAAGTGGCTCTGTGGAAAACAGAAAATGAGTATCAGTATCCACAACGGCCAGGGCTAGCTTTGCCGGTCCGTGACCTCGGCCCTGCAGTGATTCGTCGATATATCGATATCTGGCTGTATTTATAGCTATAGTCACTCCTGCGCTAGAAGCCTTGCCCAAATATATTGTTATGAACTGGAAATTTGTGTATCTGGGAATGTAAAAGGACAGAAACATGTTTTGAATTATAACTAATGTTCATTAGGGTCTCCGGTGTTTAAAAATGTTTATAATTTTGGTAAGGGACCCTCTCTGAAGCGAGACCGGGCAAATGAGAATCGTCAGTTTGCAAGATCCAGTTTCTTTTCCAGAGAAAAAATGTTAGCTTTAAATGGTCGAGGTATTATGTACCGACTAATATTTCATTTTAAATTTCATTATATTTTTGAATTGACTCGCACATGGGCTCCAGGATCAAAATTTCTGGTGGGCTAAAGTGACTTGACTTGGAAATCTGCACCACGTACTCTCTAAATTTGAAGTTGCAGAATTTGCTGGTTTTTCAGCTGTAAGTATAGCAATCACGTGGTCCCTGAGTTAAATCAGCGTACATGCGTTGATTCCTCAGCGGTGCCCCCATTTTGTCCAAGGACTACAAAGTTTTTTCGTCCACAGGACATTTCGTCCAAGGCTCTTCCTGACCAGACACATTGCATCCGCAGCTATTTTCGTCCAAAATATTTTACCCACAAAAAATTAATTTTTTCATGCAAGCACCGTCATTACAAGATATGCTTAGTCAGATTCATAAAGTTTCCAACATTACACAATAAATTTTACGATGCTAGTCTTTGGGAATTTTTACTTTGTTTCCTATTACACGAAGGTGCACTAAAATTTCAACCCTCCTTATACTAAATATACTTCCGCAACATACTTCTTCTTTATTGGATACATGACTTTGGTGTGGCTTTCTTGAAGTTGGGTCGTGACGAGTTCATTAGATTTCTGATCGAACCCATTCAGTGCTGTCATCATTGTATATCTTTCGTCACAAAGAAAACACTGAAAGGATATAAAAGTTCGGACGAAAAAAGAATTGGACGAAAATCGTCATGGGTGAAATGTCGGTGGACGAAATTTCTTGGACGCGATCGGTATACTTACCCGTGGCTGAAAAATCAGCGAACCCTGCTGATTCAAATTTGTAAAAAGTATACGATTCGAGCGTTTCTGGGGTTATTAATTTCGAATATCGCTCTCGTTTTGGTCTCTTACAAAATCTGAATTTCACAATAGTTACACAGTCCAGTTTTTTGGCGGTCCGCCTTCCTTAACTCCGCCCATGAGTCAGTCCATGCTAACATACGACATATGTATACGAGAGTATTCTAGTATTATTACTGGCGTTCTAGTCAATAAGCGTGCGTGGGTAGCATTGCCCCCCCCCCCAAATTTAATATAATTGACATCCTTTTTCTCCTTGGTTATCCAAATGATCAGCTTATTGCAAAACTTCAAAATCATTTAAGGAGATCAAAAATTCGGTTTTCGAAAATTAAAAATATACTAATTTTTTGTTTCTCTAAAGACGACTTTCCCCCTTAGTCGTTTTTCAATTCCCCCAAAAGACTTTTTTCGATTCACCGTGTTGTAGATATTTATTTTGAATTTCGTGAACAAGCTAACGAACTCATAGTATGTACTCGTTTTTACAGAGAAAACTGGGGTGGAATTTAGTGCAAAATATTATTCTCTAGGATTCGGTCGTTAGATAGCGAACAGCTCTCGTTGAGCTTCTCTCTATCTTTGCCACGCAATGAATCCAGAGACTTCGAGAGGTTATGTGCTGACTCTTACGGACATCAGTTGCCAAATCTCGCGGATCTTCGAGGAAAAGAAAAAGTGTAGTTTTGCTCGACAGAGAAAAAATTCGGAGCTTTTGTCAGTTCCATATACCCGTCCCCCTATGTGACTTTGTGGTTTGAAGTATACGTGAAGATGATGGAGCATCATCTGGAAAGTTGGTAAAGCTTGAAGCATGTGAAGCGAAAGTTAATCAATTTTACTCGTACATTCCAATTTCAGTAGGTCGGTTGAGTTCTTTTCGAGCTGCTTGTCCCAATTAGAAGATACCAACACTTCTGCCACAAAGTATATTATACGTAAATCTACTTTATTCTTCACTGGCATGATTCTAGTCAGAAGCTCTGAACGTTTCTGGTGGTCGTGTTCGATAATTCGTAATTAAATTTGGTTGATGAGGAACTAAATTCAGTTCATCGCTTCTCATCATCGAAAATAAAATTGAAGTTGAAAAAAAAAAAAGAGGAAAAAAGCGGTATGTATGAAAAGTATGTGCTACCCCCGCGGACCCACCCGTTGTTGCCAAGTTACTCGACTATTTTCCGATACATTACCCTCGTGAAATTGAAATATTTCTTAACAGTTCATGTAATAAAACGAACTCCATGTACATTCGAGACGACGGTGTAATGCAGTTGATACGATGCTATGATCAATTCTTTTTAATAGTGACTTTTTTCTAACTTATTCCTCATTTTGTTTGTTACAGTCGTTGATATCGGTGGACCCTGGCCGCGAAATCCACGCGCTAAAAAAAGGACTGTTATGGCAGCAGAGAGAAAGACTATTTTCTAGATGGAAGGAAAGATATTTCATTCTCACCAGGGACTATCTGCACTGCTTCAAAAGGTCTTCGGGCAGCGAGAAGATATCCAACATGGGACAGTTTATTTTTAAAGTAAGATTTTTCCTCTTATTTTTGCTCGATTTGCGTAGAATACTTTTGGTCACTGTAACGGGTTGGTATCAGATGTAAGAAGACTATCGGCAAAATTCCGTTGTATCGACCTAACTTTTCGTTTTCATTAACCCTTTACCATGTCTTCTTTCCTCATCCCTCCCTTCCAGTCATCATATAGCGACTCAAAATTTCCAAATATACCGAGCCAAATCCTGTGAATCGGATCGGCCAGGCCCACCGGGGAATTTCCATAGCCATTTCGCCCCTGCCACTGTATAGGATTTCCATGATTCGATGGATCAGCCATTTTTCTCAAAACATAAACGGGATGGAAGAAATGTGAAAATGTGTGTGCGCTTATTTCTTAAAACACGTTATTTATTTATTTGCAAGCCGCAGTCGATGTTGATATCAGGGGGAAATGTACCCCCCTCCCTGATCCAGCGACTAAGCCCAAGCTCGGGCATGGGCCTCTCCGCAAGCTCTCCATTTTGTACGGTTGTCGGCCATTCTCCTCCACCCGGTCCCAATTACCTTTACGAATTTGTCTCCCCCATCTCATCATCAGTTTGCCACGCTATCTTTTCCCTATGCCCGTCATATTAGATTTTTTTCCTTGAAATTTGGTTGCTAATTTTGTCCTCCCCCCTAATGCTTAAAATGCTCCTTTCTATAGCTCTTTGCGTTCTTTGAAGCTTCTGCGTACCACCTTCAGTTGGGGCCCAGGTGTAGGCCCCGTACAAGAGAACCGGTCGCGTGCAGCTTTCCCCTACTTTTGTTTTTAAATTATTGATAAAATTTACTTTAAAAATTAATTATTTGGAGGAAAAAGTTGCCCTCTCCCCTCGAAAAATGAAGAAATAAAGAAAGAATTGCTTGAATATACCGCCAACTTGAAAATTTTGAATGAAAAGGTCGAACAAACTATCTGCAGGGGTTTTCTCGAGTCTCTGATTCCAAATAAGTTATACGATTTGGAATCCCGTCTAGCTTTGGCCCCAAGTTTGACATTTTCCAGTCGACTTGAACCGAGTTAAAAAATTGAGCAAACTGTCGAAATAAGGGATTTGGGTCGCTGATTTCAAAAATTGCATTTCCCAGCCAGCCCCTATTCGGACATTGAAAAAAAAAGTCACCCTACAGAAACGGCCAAAATTTACTTATATTAAGAAATGGAGTAAATTATCGAAATATGGGCTCTTTGGGTTCCCGATTATAAAACTTGCGTTACATTTTCCATTCGTTTCCAATATGAGCTCGAAATTTCGAAATTCGACATCTCCCTTTTCCAATGGGCTAAATTGACTTTATTTGGAAAATAAAGCAAAGTATCGGAATAGGGTTCTTTGAGTTGCGGATTTTGAAAATTGCGTTAGATTTTCCGTTCGGCTCTGACTAGGCCCGCGAAATTTAAATTTCATTATTTGAGTGTACAAAATAAATTTAAACTGAGAAACTCAACAAACTATCGAAATTAGGATTTTTGAGGTTGCTGGTTTCGAATTAATGAATTAGATTTGTGGTCCAGTTCTGATGCAGGCTCAAAAATCGAAAATTCACCTTCAAATGGACTACTAATTTACATGGTTTGGAAAAGCAATATTATTAGGCTAGGGAGTTTCTAGTCACTGATTTCAAAGTTTGCATTACATTTTTTATGCAATCTCGATTTGGTCTTTCATAATTCATCGCTTCGAGTTTTGCAACGAGAAATTCAGGAGAGATTTGTTCCTTTTTTCAAGGAATTAGAATAAAATCATTTCTTCTCATTTCATGATGATAATAATTTGTTTCAGTGCTCTGAGGATTAAGAAACATTGTTTCGTTTATGTGAGGAATGAGACAATTTCTTCCCCCTTGGAAAAAAAAATTCTTCACTCCCTTTCTTGAACGAGGTTTTCTCCGAGAAAGAAAAACATTAAAAAACCTTTTTCTTTCCTTGAAAAAAGAAAAAGTTAATCATCGTCTTTTCTAAATGAAGAAAAATTGCATTTTCTTCTGAGAAAAGAAAAACTTTTTCTCAAAGAAGAAAATTGTCCCGTTCCTTTTACCGAATGAGAAAAAATGTCCTTTTCTGTGAGAAAAGAGAAATATTTTTCTTTTCTTGGAGAAGAAAGTATTTCATTCCATTTATTTAATGAGAAGATTCTTTGCTACGAGAAAGGAAAGCTAAACTAATTTATTTTTTAGAAGAATCAAAACTTTTTCTCTTTTTTGAGAGGCGAGAAAAAAATACTCTTTCCTCTGCTAAATAAAAAGAACTTTTTTCCCTACTTACGAGGACGAATATGTCATTTTATTTACAGGAAAGAGAAGAAAATCATTCCTTCCTGGTCTTGAATTCTCTTTTCTCTTTTTTTAGAAAAGAGGAACTGGTAATGTTGTAATAAAATAAAAGTTTTCCTGGCGTTAAAATAAAGAACAAAAGGGATAGTTCCTTCTCTTTTCTGGAGTAAAGGAACAAGTTTGTAGCTTTGTACATCCTTTCTTGTTGCGAAATTTGTATAATGAATCATTAAAGACCAAATCGGGGCCGGACCAAAACGATGATGCAATTTTCGAAATTAGCGACACACATAATCACAATCATTTCAAAACTTCATTTGACTTTTCAAGTCTAATTAATTTTGTTGCTCATTTGAAGAGAAAATTTTCAGTTTTGGTACGCGAATTGAGGTCGAATGAAAAGTCAATTTA
Organism: Acanthococcus lagerstroemiae; assembly: GCA_031841125.1. Lineage (NCBI taxonomy): Eukaryota > Metazoa > Arthropoda > Insecta > Hemiptera > Eriococcidae > Acanthococcus > Acanthococcus lagerstroemiae. The sequence continues at coordinate 30,513,842 of CM063108.1, read as the reverse complement.
AATATTCGAAATCAGCGACCTAAAAAATTCCAACTTGGACATTTTGTTTGATTTTTCAATTAAGTCAGTTTTGTTCATTTACAGGTAGAAATTTCAATTTCGGGGCTAAAATTGTGGACACGTGGAAACTTCAATGCCATTTTCGAAATCAGCGACCAAAAGAATCTCTATTTCGATTATTTGTTCAATCTTCTCCAAAACAATCTCGAATGTTCGCAGAGTGAAATTTCGATTGGGTGTCCATATTAGGGCCGGACGAAAAATGTAACACCATCTTCGAGTCAGTGATTCAAATCATCCCTATTTTGATAATATTCTTAATTTTCAATCCAAGTCAGTTTGGCTCGTTAAAAGGGGAACATGTCGAATTTTGGAGTCAAATTTAAGCCGGATCAAAAATCTGATACATATGATTTTCGAAATTAGCAACCCAATTAAACAGTTGTTCGATTTGAGATTTTCAAGTTGATAGAACGTTTGAGGAGCTTTGTTTAGGTGAGGGGGAGGGTGCCATATAAGGAACAGTGTCCAGAACCAAACAAAAGCGCTTTTTTTTTTCTTTTTTTTTCCCTATCTTGCTTATAATATCTCATTCATCGAACGGAGAAATTCTGCATACGTCGGAAATAGGAGGTGGGGCGGGAGCTTGCGCGATTGCTCTGTTATTTAAAAAGTCCTCACATCCACCCCCTATTTTTTTATTGTTCCTATGGGCTAGGAATTATTCGAGTGCCCCTCCCTTCTCCGAGTTCTGAAGCCTATTTGCGCTCATGTCTGCGTATAGTCGGTCCTGTATCCTACATCAGAGTATTTTCGCATTCTTTTTGGCTGGGCGGCATCAATTGCTCTCAAAGGTTGCTGTAAGCTAGATATCGCCTGCATGCCTTTTGACTGGAAATTCATTCATAATTTCCAAGGCGGGAGATAACTGTACACAGGAATATACCAGAATAGCAGTCAACACTACAATGGGCGGTGATGTGGTTAATACAGATTATAGTACTTAGGTGTTTGGATCGAGGGGTCTCGAATGAATTTTCGTTGCTCAAAGCAAGTTCAACAAAGCTGAACCTGGTAAAGGAACGAATGCAAATCTTCTCAGTTCAGGTATTCTTACTGTGTCGCGATCTTGAGCGATTCTTTTATAGATGACAAAGTACGAGCCGGGAGATGAAGCACCGTTGCAAGAAGATGGGAGAGAAATTTATTCAAACAACGAAATTATAAGTCATTTCAAACGGCGTGAATACAATTTCGCGAGACACTTTCCACTTTGTAGCACAATAAATACAATTTTTGTTTCTAACTTCCCGTCTGCTCGCTGCTAAGAAGATGATACTGGTTCAGCGGCAGCATAGCGTTCAGTTCTCGTATGGAAGAAACGGAAATTAAAAACGAAGGAAACGAAACCCGTCGACTGTCTTGGAGATCAGAAGCCAAGGAAGTTTTTTTTTCTTGTTTTGCTGCGCAAAGAAAAAAAAGGGGAAAAAAACGACAGAGTAGAAGTATATAGTCGAGTGGGCGACCCATACAAAAGACAAGCACGACGCCATTTAAATTTTAAAGACGACTAATTAAATAAACTGGAGTTTGATTCTTCTTGCAATCCGGCGCGGTGCGGACTTTTTGTTTCTTCATAGTCTCTGCAGTATGGGAAAATCGTGTTCATGCTTTCTAGTGTGGTTTTTCTATTCTTAGCAAACTATACTATAGGAATTGGGAATCAACAGTCCCGTGAGATCGTTGTGACTGGCATGAGGAAGGGGGTGGAATACAACTCCTAAATTTGTCAAATCAAAACCCAAAAATATCGTATCTTATTATAAGCTAAGAGAAAATAAAAGCTTCTACCAAGTGAGTATTAATATAAGCTAGTGGCCAGAGGGAAACGGGCGCATCACCGACTCCCTGCTCAACAGGTTTCTGATAGGAATGTTTACAGAATCAATTTAGCTAAAGAATCGTGGACTAAATGTAGCCAAAACCTCGAAAAATACTGCAGGCTGATGTTTTGCATAAGTGTAGCATTTGCTCCTTGAACTACATATTAAGAGTCCTTCCGCCCTTCAGATGTGAGCGTTTAACTTAAATGGGGCCAAATTTTTCCTCAAAATTTTTAAGAGATATTGCACGTGCCAAAAATGAAATTTCCTACTGGGAACATTTCATGAATGTACGGTCCAAAATAGCTGTCCTGAGTACTATGGAGATGGGAAGGGGAAAGAATATTGCTTACTGAAAATGTTAGTTTTTCAAACTAAAATTTTGATTTTTTTTTAGCTGACACGAACGTTTTTAACACTGTACAAACCAAAATAAACAAAGTCAGTTATTGTAATTTTCCTTATAGCTAATCTGATACTATGAACTAAGTATTCGATTTCGTCGACTGAAAAACATTTGCAAAATCAAAAATCTAAAAAAAAAAAAAAAAAAAAAGGTTCAACGCTTTTGAAATTTTGTCCATCAATTTTACTCAATTTACCAATTCTGGAATATCTCTGGGGACTCCCCCACCAATCAGTACTTCTTTGAAGGTTCCTAAATTCAGTTCCGATATAATTTTGATAAGTTAAGAGCTGTAAGCCCCAGTGGTGGAAGAGTATAGGATTTTGAAGAGACCATTCTACATTTGATTATGGCTCTGCAAAACATAATTAACCTTTTAGAATTTTTGAAGCTTTTTCGAACTTGTAAGACTCTTAGACTCCGAAAAACTAGCTCTCTCAAATTTGTTTAAGTCTCGACAAGGCTTGTATTCCAGACTCACGTATTGTTCAAACTTGTTTCTGAGACTTTTTTATGACTTTTTTAGACTTTAATGTAAACTGTTTAAAACTTGATCAAAACGTAAAAAAATTTCTTCATACTTCTTTCAGATCAGCAAACGCTCTTTCAAACTCCTTCATACTGCTTAAAGATTTCCTGAAACTTTTAAAGACTCGTTTAAGACCCTTGAAGACTTTTTTAAGACTTTGTAAGACTTATTATTCTGTTAACCTGGAAACTGAAATTCGAAGCCTTGATGCAAGGAGAGAAAGTGGTGAAAATTGAGGAAGACAAAAAATGTAATTTACATAAATATCAAGTATTCGAGTTCGAAGGCTGTGCTGAGTCTGTTTCTAATATTATTTTGATCGTAAATTGAAAACTGTAATTCTAGGCAGTGGCGGAGCTAAGGGGGTCCCAGGGAGGCAACGGACTCCTCAAAAAATTTTTGGCCTCCCCAAAAAATTTCCCAAAATTCAAATATTCGGCTAAAAAGTAAAAAAATTGACCAACTTTTTCAGTACTCGAATCTCAATATACGTGCATTATAAACAAAGACTATGGTGAAAAAATTTAATATATTTTAGAACTTTACGGGTCTCATTTCATGACTTCAATATGAATTTTTAGAGCTAAACTTTTTTTTTCATCGATTTCTCCTGCCCCCTGGCCCTTCCTTAAAAAAAAAGCTAGCTCCGCCACTGATTCTAGGGGAACTGGTTCCAGACTGAAAAGATCTTAAACTTATAATAAAGGTTTCAAATTGGGAGTTTTGAAGGTTACTGGGCTTACTTTGGATATTATTTTTACTTTACGCTCGGATTTTGGGCTTTTATATAGGAGGTGTGAGGGCGGCTAAAAATTGAATAGACTGAAAATGCGATCCGGGTATCAGGTATTAGAGTTTCAAGGTTGCTCACTTTATTTCTGATATTTGAAAATTAGAACATCAGTGAAGAAGAATAAGAGTGAAAATTGATAAGAGCCACGGCTTGAACGGTCTAAATTTTAGACACTACTTATAAGTCACAAACGAAGCGAACGAAAAAATTTTGGTTTTCTGCTGATTTCGTGTGGAAAATAAGGCGAAATCAGACATTTTTCAGGACTGCTTGCTCCATTTTCGATCTTATCTAGGGTTGAGTTTGGTAACCAAAAATAATTTCTGTACCTCGCATATATGTGACGTTTGCTAACAAAACTTACCTTAAAGTGAACATTTTTAAAATCGGTTTTCTAAAGGGTTCTTGTAGACATTTTAACGACAGATTTAATGACTCGAACTACAGATTTGTCTTCAAAACTGGCTAGAATAGAGGGATTTAAGCCAAAAAAATAATATTTCCAATTTGTTTATAAAAAAAATGAGCAGATTGTAATCTGTTACGTGAATTGATTTTCTCAATCGTGAATGGATGAATACATGTATACAGATTAGACCAAGTCGGTAGGAAATGATAGTGCTCAGCGAGACGAACAAACAACAGTACGTACACGTATGCTATACTTAAAATTGAAGGGACTACAACTCTTACAATTTGAAAATAATGAACTTTTATTGCGAGTTTAACTCCTCATTCGTAATTCAGGATTTATTCCGAAAGCGAAATCAGTAAGTAGTACATTGAAGAGGTAATGAAAATTTACCGAACTGAATTACCAACCGTTACTGTTGAAGGGGCTCTATCAGTGTTAGATTACTAATCATAAAATTTGAATAAGATTCCAAAAGTGCACATCTTCCAATTTTTACAGCTCCTTCAGTTTTTAAGATAGATAATACGCGATGATAATAATTTTTGTTTCTTTTTCAAAGTGACCGCGATGCATAGTCATCTTTAAAAAGGAATTCCATTTTGTTCGGTAAACTTCTATTAAACATTTTTTAATTTTGCAAGAATTTACGAAGTTTTTCAAATATTGGATTGTAATAATTTTATCCTTGGCAACTTCTTCGCGACCGGTTTTGAAAGCTAGCCTTAAATAGTTCTCTAAAAATGAAACAAAACTAATTATTACCACATGTTGCTTATCTCGAAAATTGATGGGGCTGCAGAAATGGCAAGTTGTGCACTCAGAAAATGATACTCAAACTTCATCATCAGATTCCAAAATTGGTGTATCCTTTTCGATATTAAAGGCTCGTCACTACCCTTCCCATGTTCTACCTATTAATTATTCTCCATGAAACAATTCTTAATCAAAATTAATAATCAGACTCGCAGTGAAAGTTTGATATTTCTCAAAATTTGAAGACTTGTAAGCCCTTTGATCTTGAATATAGACTATACATATACATAACGTTTTTTATTCCGCTGTTACCTCCTCGTGGTCTGGCATACTCAGCTGGAACTACTGTATTATCTGTCGAAGATGTTTCAGCGTACTCCTCTCCATTTTTTTAAACCTATGAATTAAATGGTATTGAGGAGGGGGGGGTCTACGTGAAGAGATTGCAGTTCTAGGGAGAGCCAAGCGTGGTTAAACAAATTCCAGATAGAATACTAAAAATTAAAAAAATGTTGTAAAATTATTTTTTCAACTTAGATCCCTTTGTGGCTACGACTTAGAGGGACTGCCTCAAATCACTTACTCTTTAAACAAGATACTTCTTTTCATAGGTACTCATTTTAAGCCGTTAAATCCTAAATTTTTCATACATTTCTCTGTAGGTAATTTAAAGTAGCTCCCTTAATCGACCCGAGTTTGCCTGTTCCCCAAGTTTCATAATAATGTACTTTTTCATGGAAAAATGAAATAGTGAAATTTCGACGTTTTTGCAGTCACTGTGTAGCCAAGCGGTAACGTGCGCGCTTTGCAATCCTTGCGTCTCAGGTTCGAGTCCCGCCAGCGCCGGAAAGCTAGCGAAATTCGAATACCCCTCTAACATCCTAACGGGCACAGCGACTAAAGTAACAATCAAGGTGGAAACATAGCGCGCCCTGTAACCCGCGCCAGATCACATAAACAAGGCATTAGCGTGTTACCACCGGATCAGAAAGATTGGTACTGTGCGTGTGCACGTCGTGGACAGCCTACTCAAAGTCGTGAAACATGTGGCTAGTAAGCAAATTGTGACTGCACACTCTCCGGCACAGAGAAAGAAGATTCTAAAGCAACAAAACCGCGGGGAAAACAATGGCAAACTACCCCAGCTAACCTGCCTAATAGAAACCGCGACCGCCAACTTCCGGTATTGGATACGGCGCCTGAAGAAGAATCGGTTCTAGCTCTTCTGAGAAATCCTATTTTTCACCCTAAGGTACATTTTGTCAGCAGCTGTCACACATTGTTACACTATGATAGGTGATAGTGGGGATGCTAGCTCTTGAAGCTTCCGAAATTCTTCCCCGTCTTGGAGATTTTACTCTAGACTCCTATCCCCACCCTTGCATAGTAATTTAAAAAAAAAAAAATGATGAACAAAAAAAATTTTTATAACTTATGTCAGACTGTTGAACTGCTGAGGCTTGACTTTCCATCTCCGCACCCTCTCCGAGGAATTTCCCCTATTTCGACTCTCACTGTACAGATTAACAGCCGCTGAACTTGCAGATTTTTCATCATTGAGCCCGGATGAAACAAAAGTGACACGAGGAAGGCGTGAAAAGATAGTTAATGCCAAGTGAAAGGGAGAAACCACGAGAAAAAGAAAACCGCAGCACGAATACGCAAAAAACGTTACTTGCAAATCAACCTTCAAATTTTCGTTGACACACTCGAAAACCGCATGCACTCTTCCTTTTTCCATTTTTTGAAATTACTTTTTGTTTCCGTACGGCTTTGTCTGATTTGAGTTGAGGTGAACAATGAAAGCGTCCCTTACGTACTGTGAGGGACGGGGAATGAATTTTTTCTATTTAATTCAGTCGGATGACTTTTGTGTAACCAATGTCAGATTCTATAGGTATTAGGTGTGTTCGCTTTTTTGTTGACTTCCATCGTTATGTCGTTCATTGGCCTCGCCCCGAAGAAGATACCGCACTGGAGTGCTGTGCTTTCGAATCACCATCTCGCATTCTCCGGTTTTTGTCTTTTTTTTTTTTTTTTCGTAGCGCGACTAAATATTTTCACAATACGCCAATTAGGATAATGACAGTGAAAACCGCACACGGTCATTTCACGTAGACGATGGGTGCACGTCGGTAACCGTAAAGGGAACAACAAAGCATGGAATTTTTTCACGAATTTTACGGAAGCGAATTATCGTGACGAATGATTAAGAAAAAAAGTCTCAATTCTAAGCGACGAACTGGCGCGTGTCTGCGAATATTTCCGATTTCAAGTGAAAAGGAAATCCGCGGATTGTGCCTGTAAAATTTCAGGCACTGATGTCTTCCAATGTTGCTGAACTACCCGAAGCGGGCTTACGCCTCACACGGCACATCGTCAAGGCTATGTAATTTTGAAAAAATTGAGAACGATGAAATGTAGGAGAAAGAAGGCCGTCGGTCAGTTAATGCGGCAGATTGAAGATGAATTGTGCATTCTGTTATAAAATCACAAAATTTGGTATGTTACTACTGAAAGACAGGCCGATCACTTTTAAGTTGGGAGCCCACCGGCCGAACCGCCCTGGGCCGGCAGTTGTGGAAAACGAGGTGGCCAAACACGGAGTGTTGCCTATAACTGATATAGTAAGGCCAAAAATGTAAAATTAGAATGACAAAAATTGAAGCTCATAGGATTTTTTGCAAAAAAGATATCTTGCAGTTTTCTCCTATCCACCCCAAAAATGCCGCAGCGCGTGTTCTGAATAACCCAGTATACTACTATTAATTAATACAGGAATTGTGGACAAAAAAGGATTTTCAACATATTTTTAGGGCTACCGAGTTTTACAAACAGGAGGGATGATAATAACCCTTGATACGTTTCTCTACATAGATCACAAATTATACATCCCTCGAATTTTCCGCCTCCACGACTCCGACCCCTTAGGTACCACAGCGTAAATTCCTGTTATTTTGTGTTCTGTTTTGGTTGTAAGAAGCATTTTCGTAGTTGAATTTCGTGAACTTCTATAATATGGACAGTCAACAAAATTCACATACTCGTACCTTCTCTACAGGTTTGAAGATCACTGAATTTGTTTTTGGTATCAACTTGACGATATGTTTGAAATTGTGGCATTGGAGTTCTTATATAATGTTAGTTTGACCCTAAATTAAAAATTATGGCTCCAAGAAGGGGGGAGAAATTTCTGAGAAATGCAATGTGCCTACCAGAGCCCTGCACGAGTAAGTAAAAAGTAACTGGTTACAGAATCGGCGAGTATCGAAGGAAACGATGCCAATCAGTACTCATAATTGTCAGTAACCGTCATCGTCTGTAATTGTTGAGAAAAGTAAAACTGAATGTATCTGCAACTGCCGGTAACGGTAATCGCCTGTAACCGGCATTGTAGAAATGAGTACGCATCGTCCAGGCATTGTAGGCATCCTGAAGATAAGAGACGATAAAGTAAAAAATACGTCATCCTGCGACACTGCGAGTTATTCAGACAGCTCTGCAAAATCCTGTAGGTGTTACGCGATAAGAAATAAGTGACAATGCCACGATGCCGATGCCACAATGCGAACAATAATATGTAACTGGGTATATTATACCCAGTTACATATCAGAGGCCATGCTTATTAAAGATATGTCAATCGTAGGGAATGCGACAACATTACCAGGCTTTAGCTCCAGCTCACACTATCGATTGTGTAGAAGTGTAATTAACATATTAAAAAAACTAAGTCCCACAACAGTAAGGGTAAGTCGAAACCTAAAATAAAAACTATCCCAGGGTCAGGGTTGTACAATGCCAATTATATAGTAACTCATAAAACAATTACAACGATGCCAGGAACTGTAGAAGAACGATGCCGATTTGTAACTGGGTATAATATACCTAGTTATGTATTACTGTTCGCATCTTGGCATCGTGGCATCGTCATTTATTTCTTATCGCGTTACCTACAGGATTTTGCAGTACAATCCGGATAACTCGCAGCGTTGCAGGGATGACGTATTCTTTACTTTATCCTTTCTTATCTTCACGATGCCGGTTACAGACAATTACTGTTACCGGCTGTTACAGATACACTCTCAGTTACTTTTCTTGACAATTACAGACAATGCCGGTTACAGACCATTACGAGTACTGAGTGGCATCGTTTCCTCCAATACTCGCCGATTCTGTAACCAGTTACTTTTTACTTACTTGTGCTGGGCTCTGTTACATATCAGCATCGTTCTTCAACAACTATCCGGTTACAGTTACAGTTCCTGGCATCATTGTAATCATAGGCGCAAATGGTGGGGGATCAGCCCCCCCCCCACTTCTGAATAGCCCCCCCTCCAAACACTGAGAGATTTCCAAAGAAAATGATGCGGAGGGGTGATGTTGCTTCATAATACGGGGGCTTAAGCCCCCTAGTTCTGAGCCCTATTTGCGTTTCTGATTGTAATTGTTTTATGAGTTACTATTATCGGCATCGTACAATGTGTAACGCATCGTGCAGGCCTCTGGTGCCTGCCAAGTAGTAGGTTTTCAAGGTGGTTGAATTTCATTTCTGATTTCACTTTGACCTTGATTTGAAAACTTTGGCCCTCTAAAGGGGCGGGGAGGCTGAAATTTTTTGGGGAAAAACAATAAACAATATTGAAATACGAGCACTAGTATTGTAAGGTCTCTGAATTTATTTTTTGATATAAGTTTGGCCCTAAGTTGATATTGCGACCCCGAAGGAGGGGACAGGGCAACATTCTATAGAAATACATTATTCATATGAAATATTTAAATTTCCGAGGTGACTGAGAAATGTTTTGTACCTTTAATTTACCTGTCACTTCAAGTGTATCGTGGGCCAGGAGTACTCAAAGTGAGTAAAGTCGGTTTTCTTTAATGCATTTTTGTACCGCGGACCAAAGGTCCAATCAAACTTTTGATGATAGGGTAATAGTTCTTCAAGTTCTACACATTTGGTAATAATTACGTTTATTATGAGATCGAAGATTGACGAAATTTTTAGCATTGAATATATTGTAGCGTCCAATTAATATGTGTATGTTTCCTTAGTGATGGATTGTAAAAGAAAAGGTCTAAAGCGTAGCGAGACGTATATAAGCTAGGCACTGATGCTCGTAAATAAATTGAAATAATTTTGAAATTTACCCTTATATTGCAATCGGTAACATATCCACATCCCACTAACTTTTAGGGATGTATACAAATTATGACTTTATTGTTAACGTAAGTGTTTTTCAAAGTTTTCACGTGCAACTTCTAACCTACCTTATCACGTGAGCGTCCTCGTTCTCAAAATACAGTTATTCAAAGAACAAAGTATCACCGAAAATTTAGATTTGGGCTCTTTCCCCAGGGACTTAGTTTAGTTCAGTTTTCACTGGCATTTCCTCCTCCTACATTTTTTTTTCTGCTTTCTTGGAAAAATGTTTTGACACATAGATCAATCAGTATTTCGCACGCTAAACTTTATAAAAAGGTCTTAACGAGTCTCAGCGGCGTTTTGATGAATTTCTAACAACTTTAGTACAGTTTTCGGTTTTCAGTCAAGCAAGCTCAATATTAAAATCTTCCCAATCTTTCAGATCCTTTGTAGAAACTTAAAGAGTAATAATTCTATATTTAACCAATTAGTTATTTGATCAATTTGACTACAATCGCTCCATAAAATCATACAACTCAGAATGTAAAGTTTTTTCTTGAAGTTTTGCTCCTGTATGCCTTTCAAAGGTATGAGGCATTACCCAAAAACTACTGGAATTTTAGATATCGTGAATTTTCTTTTTTTGAATTCCAAGATTCCTGAGACTGCACAAATTCTAAAACCCTTAAATAGTGAAAACGTGGGGATTCTAAAAGCCTGAAGATTTCGAGCCCCTTATAATTGCACGAATATTGGAGTCCGTAAAATTGTGAAACTTCTGAATGTATATCCAATAATAAGCATCTGTCATGCACCTCTATCATTGATGCTTTACTTCTTCCCATAAAATTCGTATATTTATTTCTTTAAGGTCTATTAGATTAAAATTGAGTTATTATCATAAGGATTAGTGTTTATGAACAAAATATTATTGTTAATAATGAAAAGTAGAGTGGCATTATTACTTAGAAGAATTTTTCTCAAAAGCCGAACTCCATTTTCAGACTATTTTTGGATTAACTTTTATTTTACTTTTGATCAACTGTGTTCAGAAACGGAGGGATCTGAACCACTCAAAGAGGCCAGGAATTGTTCAGAGGTGGCATGCGTCGTGCCACTTATGTATGGGTAACTCTCAGGAAAATGTCCTAATTCAGCTATTATGTGCTACATTACGTGGAACATTGAATGTATGATAATCCCCCCCCCCATATATTATAGAGTATTATCCTCACAATCTGGTCCGGTCAGTAAACATGAATGCTCCCTTCCCTATGTGCGTTATAAATCGCCAACATAACCGAAAATTCCAAGGCCGTAGCACGTTACCCCTTGTTTATCAAAAATTCTATGTCTCATTGTCGATGTAACTGAACGATTTTTGAAAAGACATGAGATTTATTTGAGAGGAATTACGGCCTAGGTGAATACCAAAAAGTGGTACCAAAAATGTATCATGGTTCCCCACGAGAAGTACAAAGTTTTGTAACTGGGTTTAGTTCTTGGGCCATGGTCATTTTAATTTGCTTCTTCAACCACACTGATTTTCACCCTTTCGTAGTGCTGAATAGCTCCATAGCTGCATATCTGTTATGAAAACTCTTATCTGTGCACGAGATCTGAGTTCAGTAAGGCCATTATCATAGCATTACCCTGTGACAATGAGCGATTCTTTACTTCCTGGGTCATGTTTTATCAGCTCTAAACCGGTATGACACATTTCCACTTGGGGAAAAAATGATAAGTACTGAATTAGTAAGTATTAAATGTAATAAAACACAAGGATTCCTGAATAATCATTTTTCTGATGTGAAAATATCAATTATCAGTGTTTTTTCCTAGGTCGTGGTCGGCTCTCCGTTTTCCAGGGTAGTGGCGAGTGCGTATTATGATGACCACGACCTAAGAAATTCCTAGTCCATGATCCTTTATTGTTGACCACGACCCGAAAAATTCCTCGGTCATGGACATCAAATTCTGTAAACACTTGGGGATAACTTCAGCCAAAGGTTAAAGTAGATTACTAGGATACATGTATTAATAACCCTTCTAGAAAAACTAAAATAATTTTTTTTTTTTTAAATTTCAAGCCACCTAATGTGGATTTTTTTCTGAGAACTACCCCTATAAGAGAGCACGCCCCTGTTCTACGATAAGTTACTGACGCTATTAAATTTATATTTGCAGGTAAAATTAGTAGAAGTGGAAAAAGTCGAATGGGTCAACAAGAAAAGTTATAGCACCATAGCGTTGGTTCTGCAGGATCGTGATTACCGCATTTTGCTGAGGACGAACGAAGGATTAGAAGATTGGTTCGAATTATTAGAAGTAAGTATATACACGTACTACGAATTACACAAGCTCAAATATACTCCCACATAAAGTGAATCCACACCCACCGAGTGCAAAATACGAGTATAACGGGGTGCCGCAAAACGCCTGGCCTGTAAGTTGGGGTATTGGTTAAGCCGTCGACGTGTAATTTCGAAGTCAACTTTATAACGCCGTTTTATTGCTACAAATTATAATTTTACGACAGGTAAGACTTAGTTAGACGATGAGGGGGGTGCACAGTGCGGGTGTTTTTGAAGTTCGAAAAGTTTAATGCGAAAGCGTGGTATTGATAAACGAAAATAGGCTTTGTGGCTGACGTGATCCGTTTCGAGTTGACATGCATGGCACTTGCTTCGAATAAGTTTTTCGAATATTTTAGTTCGATGGTGGAGCGATTTGCGCGATACCACGCGCCATCTGCATCTCCCGGGGCCCGAGGCAATTCGTACGTAAAATAAGCGGAAACGAAAATTGAAATAACGAGCTTTAAAAGTTCGTATACGTAATGTCGAATTATATGCTGAGGAGAGAAGTAAGCGCACCTGGTAAGTAACACCGGAGACAATAAGCGTAAAAATCTCACCCACTCGTGTTTCTTCATAATTGGTGCAGAGGTTGTGGAGTGTGACGCCTTCTAAATCTAAGAAATTTCTTCTTCGTTTTTTTTTCATTCATCTTGTTCTCGAAAGGATGATGTATTGTTTTTCAAACGCGTTTTGGTTGAATGGACATCCTCAAGTTAGAATGCTGAAGAACGGATAGAACGAGTGACTTCTCCGGAGTATCGTTTTGAAAGGTGAAAGTGACTACAGTGCCTCTGCAGTATCCGATTATACGTATATGAATAGGCGAATACTCATGATCCAGCGCCGGATTTAGAAAAAATGGGCCCAGTGCCCCTCCTTAAAACTAAATTTTCTAATCTTTTCATACTTTGAACTGTAATTCTTGGGGAGGGGGGGGGAGGAGAGTAATATTAATCAAATTACAGTTGAAATGATTATATCTTATTCGTACAGGCTGTAGCACAAAATTCTCCGTATTTTCGACTGCGAAGTGGGGTTCACGTGGGACCTACGGAATTACCGTGGCACAAGTCTAATTTATTTTATGTTGAAGTATTCCTATATTTCCCTAAATGCCTCGAGGAGAACTGTAACCTTTTATTAACTTTTGGACGTTCAAATCGGAACCTGTCGAACGAAGTAGCAAAATAGGAGTATTTGGGCTGTTGATTTCGAAAATTCGATCAGATTTTTGTCCGAGCTCAACTCAGGCCCTGAATTCGACTTTTTCCCCTTCGGAAGGATCACACTATCTAAATTTGGCATCCGCAAATGCCGCAGGGAAACTGTACCCGACTTGGAAAATCGAACCTAGTGTCGAAGCAGGGATTTTTCGGGTCGCTGATTTCGAAGGATTCAGTCAAATTCTTAATTCAGGTACAGTTTCAGCCACTTAAATTGAAATTTTACGTTTGAGTGAGGGCAAAATTGGTTCAACATGGAAAATCAAGCAAAGCATCGATATAAGGGTTTTTCGGGTCACTAAATTTGAAAATTCAATGGTTCAATCACATTCTTGATTTACCTTCATTCGGATTGCAAAATACAACTTTCACGCTTTTAAGAGGTGAACTTGATTCTGCTTGGAAGATTAAACAAAATACCTGTTGAAATGTAAGGGCGTTTCAAAACCGCTTCGTTTGTATATCGCTTTAGATTACTGGTCAACCGTGCATGCATCCTTCCCCTCCCGTCCCCCTCGAAAATATGCATTTTGTTCTTCTATTGTTACTAAAAACATGCGTGTTGCTGAATTGATAGATGTTGACATCAGAATTGCCCCCTCCCTGCAGGAATATAGTTCTGTCCATTGAATTTAATGGCAGCATTTGAAGATTAAGGAGCAAATGTATGCAGGGGAAATGTTATCCTTCTCCATTTGTTATCCTCCTTCTTCTGCCTGAAGATCTGAGCTGGTTATGCGGACCTGTTATTGATTCGGTCTCGATTTTAACTGTCGAAATCAAAATATCACGCCTGAGAGGAAAGCGAATCGACTCTAACTGGGCTTTGGCCTGTAGCGGATCACGTATTTCAGTGTGGGGGCGGAGCCGGAAAACTTGAGAATAAAATTCTTGCAAAAAAGGAGGCGCTGTAACGAGCTGCGTTTTGCAATTCGTAAGGTTTTGTGTAAAACTATTTCGTGTTCGCCGTGTAAAAGAAAGGAAAAAGTGTTTTTATGGCTAGCAAATGTGAACAAGTTCTGATTTCTGAAACTAAAGGCCCGTCCTCCGTGCACCTACCATTAGGTTTGGCATTCTAAGGGTCCTAAGTCCATAATTATTAATTTTTCAGTGGACCAACAAAATGTTTCACTTCTTCCCTACTGAAATATTGTTTTCTTCCAATACCAGACTGCAGACTGCAGATTTTTGGAAGACTGGATTGTGCTGATCATTTGATATTGAGGCAGTCTTTACTTTGCCAACTTTCATGTGTTTCCTTGCCTACTCTTTTACTGGTTCTTCATCCTGATCAGTAATGATTGGAAAATGTGAGCTTGGCCGGATAATATTATCTTTTGTGCCTAATCGTCCCTCCCTTCCGCGTTGAAAAATACAAAAAATTTTGACATTTTCTCAATTCATTCTTCTTAAATCTCGGTTCCTGTTAAAGTAGAAACTATAGGCATAGTCTATTTGTATGACATATCACATTATTAAGGAATATAATACTGGACCTGATTGATTTTGATAGTGCTCCCCCTAGGATGACCCCAAAAAGTTACTATGAAAATAGGTAACCAGTTTTTTTGACACGATATTCGATTTATAAATTTTCAAGGTTGCCCAATCAGAATCTGACATTTGTTGTTTGGGTCCGACCTCCCGAAGAAGCACTCAAAGGGGTCTGGGTCCAAATGTTAGCCATTTTAAGTATCGTACTTGACTTGTAGGATTTCACGGTCGTTTAATTCGATGTTGATGTTTTTTGTGGATTGTATCCAAAAGAAACAGGAGCTAAATTTTGGCTATGTTTCCGACATGATACCTAATATACCCAAATGCTCTTACAGTGAGGTCGGATCTCGAAAAGAAAAAGTCAAAATCAATTTCAGTAACTTTGAGAACCTATGTATGAATCAAGTATGACTGTACCAAGTTTCAAAATTACTAAAATTTGGTCCCAGCTCTCTTCAGGTGCCATATCTTGGAGTTAGGGCTAAGAAATAATATCAAATTCGAATTCAAAGCGATCTTGAAAACCTATAAATCGAATATCATAACGTAAAAATTGGTTACTAATTGTCTTTTGTCTTGAACCCGCCTTAGAGGCCCAGTGTTATATATTATCTTTAAAAATGTCGGAGTAAGCCATACAAAAACAAACTATGTCCGTACTTCTAGCTTTTATAGGGATCAAAGTTAAAAAAAAAAAACGACAAAACAAGGTGTCTACAGGTTTGGAAAATTTGGAAAGTTTGGAAAAAGTCAGGAATTTGAAAAGTAGGTCAGGAAGTTTGTAAATAGTCAGGAAATTCAACAATATTTCTAAGAAGTTTGGAAAGTTTGGAAAAAAACAAGAAACGAACTCACGGAAATTTTTTTTGTCGTTTTATTTTACTTCAGCATTCCCTAGAGTCGTATTCTGCAAATAAAAACTGTGCCTTGAATAATATCAACTTCAAATTTCAGTTCATTTTAACCATAGCGTCTAGTAGTGTAAACATAAATATATGTATGTATACTGTCTATACTGTAAAGGTTTAAAGAAGAGAAAAAAAAAGTTTGGAAAAAGTCAGGAATTTATATTTTTCCATTCTTGTAGACACCTTGACAAAACTGTCAAGACCCTGAGTATTTTTTTATGAAAAGGCAAGCGGGTAATGTAAGGATTGATATGATCTGATCGAGCTGAAATCTTGTCCAAATTAGTTTTAGGGGGTGGAGATTTGGAGAACCAATGGAGAGGCACAAGTAAATGAAATGTGTGGCAGTTTCTATAAATAGGGGTAACTTTATCGATCCGACGAATTTTGAGTTAGGGACAGTACGTAATAGAGGAATGAATGCCGATTCCAACGAGCTATCGGTGAGATAGCGTTTTTTGTTGAAGAGATACAAGCGGTGAAAGATGAATCTAACAAGATCGCGCGAAAACATGTTTTTGGGAAAAACGCGTTTAAAGTTAGACACACAGGCTGATCACTCGGTCACTTTTTTTACCTGAAGTCACCTCTGGTCACCTTTGGTCACTTTTTTGAAATTTGGTCACAAAAGTCACTTTTTAATCAAAAAAGTCACTTTTTAAAAAATTTTCCTTTAAAAAAATATAAAAAATGCCCATTTTAACTAGATATATTATCAATTTATCGAGAGAAAAAAAACCGAAAAAAATGTCTTTTTTTCAATCTGATATATGTGATTTAAGTATACAAGACAAGTGTGTGCGTGAGTAGAGTGTGTGATGCTGCGAAAAACTTGTGATGTATGTTTTTTTCAAGACATGAGAGCCGAAGATTACATAAAGTCTGAATGAGAATAATTTTTAGTCGAAAATATGGGAATTATGGTGATTTTTTGGTCACTTTTCGGTCACTTTTTTTTTACGAAATTGGTCACTTTTATCACCTTTTTCAGAGAAAATTTGAGTGGTCAGCCTGGACACACCTTTTTCTCCTACTCCGTCAAGCGGCCCTAACTCGCCGCGGAATCACTTTACCAGCCTCGACAAGGGCTTGTTGGAAAGGTAATTTTTCGCTCTTCTGCGTGGTAACAATACAGAACATCAGATTTATTCATGAGCCCCGAAAAACCACGAAGAAGCGAACGCAGATATTCGCATTCTTTTCTCATTCTCTTTCATAATTCTCTTTCTCTCTCTCCCTCTTCTCTCTCATGCACGTAAATTTTGTCTCTTCATTATTGCGATGTTTTTTCTATAGAAATCAACCAAAATCTCAAAATTGATTTTTTCGACCGAAAAATTTTGTTTTTCTTTTTTCGCGTTTTCTGGGACTTTGATCGATCGATAAAGTTACCCCTTTTTATAGAAACTGCCACATATGACAATCGGCAAAATAAGTACCTTCCTAAGGTAACGTATCTGTGAAGATGCTCCGCGGTTATTTACGACCTTTTGAAGGCAGGACCGTAGTAAACAGAATTTTTACGGTTGGGCGGGAGAGGGGAGTCTCTCTTGTTAGGATGATGCACGCATGCCAAGTTGACCCTTGAAATACCGCACCTCAGGCCCTGGAATCCACCATTTGGGGTATTGCATCACAGACCCGAGGGCACAACTGGGGAAGTGTATAGAAAGCAAAACTGCTGACTAAGATATTAAAAAAAAAACTTCCATCAAAATTCGAAAAGATTTCTCATTTTTTTGACTGGCTACTGCCAAATACAGACCCTTGAAATGTGATTAGAATGACCCCCCACTCGTCCCTATGGTCCTTTTTGGAAGTGTCCAAGTCGTACATCTAGAATTTGACGTCTTATTCAAGTCCCCTTTCCAGGTCTCAAATTCTTAATAGGGCCTTAATGTTCCTGGATTTTTATGTTTGATAAACTAATAAACTAATTGCACCAGCAGACCAATGACTTTTCGATTATTGTTGGACTTCGAACCTTCAGAAATTCCAAGTATACATTATTTAGGAAGATTGAACGAGGTATCCAAAAACAGTTCTGTGCAATTACTCAAAATGACTCAAAATTAACAACCCAAACACTTTTTATTTCGATACATAGTTCGATTTTTTCTAGTTGAGCCGAATTTTCCTCTCGCCAGTGTAAAATTCTTATTCCGGGTGACAGTCAGAGTCGAACTCAAAATCCAATGAAAAGTTCAAATCATCGATCAAAAATCCTGTTTCAGTTCCTTGTTCAATTTTCCCTATTGCAGTTAATTCGATCCCGTTCTGTTTTTTCACTTTCGTTTCCCCCTTCTTATATTATCTTAGAGACCCGCTTCCAACCAGGCGCCCAAGGCCGATGTCCTCTTGCCCCTTGTGCAAATCTGGCGCTATCTTAATCCCAGTTGTATCCGATGTTAAGAATACACCAACTGAAGTACCTACTTGAGCTGGCGAACTATCAATTTCAAGAGATTTCGCGGACGTTGCAAACTTCTTGGTAACAATATCCGCTCTTGAAAAATATGAAGAAAGTTTCTTTTTTCAATTTTGATGACTATTGGCGATGAATATATTGTTTGACGATGGCGTCAGTTGTGTCACGTGAGGCTTCATGAAGACGATTCTCCTTCACGAACTAAGAATGAACTATCGAGTTGGAAACGAGTGAGGAATGGTAAAATATTAATTGTGATAATTATGACGAACGTGATTCCAGTTCGCGGGCTTTCTTTGATATGATGGGAAAGTAGGTTCGTGGTAACGTTGAACCTCTATAGCGTGTGTAAATGAAAGATATGTTCTTCTGACTTCTTCCTCTTATTCATCCGCATCATCGTCTTCGATATATTACGACTCAAAATACTCTACGATCTTCACGTTTCAGTGAAAGTGTAGGTGTAGCCGAGCTACCTAAACCGTTTTCCAGGACACCGTAATGTACATGGCACACGCGAATTTTTGACCATCTGTGTGTTCGGCGAACGTTGGCTACATGTTAATTAAAATTAGCCATTCGTGTAATCACCATGCTAATAGAAAGAAGAACATTAAGGTGAGGTACGTGCGAGCTTAGATACTAACGAAAATCGCCATTTCTTCGCGTAACTACCGAATTTCTGTTTGTAAATTGGGAGCTATGTTACATTACATATGTGAGAGTTCACGAGTGGTGGAAAAAAGAAACCGGAATTGACGATGCATCCGGGAAAGAGGCTCGTGAACGTAAATCAGCTGATTGGATTAAGTTCATCGAAAAATCCACACCACTCGGACAGGGCGATCTAGCAGTGTAGTCAGGAGACTGGGCCCCAGAGTCCCTACCAAATGAAAAAAATAGAAAAAGTAGAATTAAAAACGAAGTGTTTGCCGATAGCTAATTGGTCACACATATGTACGAAAAATGCTAACCAGTATGAAAATACATGATTTCCTGCCTCTTGGAGAATTATGAATCTTGAACAAATTGCCTTAGATACCATTCTACCAACCAATAAAATCATTATAAATCTGATTTCATACTTTTTTTTAGGCATGTTATTTGAGCTCCGATGTCGTAATTTTTTTTCCAGTTGGAGGCCTTTACCAAGCTTGGGTTCCGGGGTCCAAAAATCTTTAATCTGGCCCTTCTACTCAGACAAATAAAAACTGCAATCTATTGAATTTACCTCGGACACAGTAAAATAACACAGGCAATCGTTCTACTCCGCCAACCGCTACCCGTCTACCTAATATGCAACGCATAACCGACTATTAGACATATCATCTTCAAATGCCCAACGTACAACCAATATCAACACCTACTTCCGTAAAAACTTCTGAAAATAGAAAATATCAGACCCCTAATTGAGCATACAATAGCCATAGGTTTAATTAACAAAATGTAAATCTAATTTGTTCACGAGGTCATGGCTGAAAGACAATACTCTTATTTTCGGGCTACGAAATTTACTCCGGGACACTTCCCGAATCGTTTCCAAAATAAAATTCTTGCACGGTATCAGACCGATCGGAGGAGAATACGTGCCGCAGTTCTCTCCCCGTTCATATGTAACGCCACGTAAAACTATACTCAAAATTGGAAATGTATAAAAAGCGACAAGGGAGGGAAGGAAGCGTTTTCACGAAAGCAAAACTGTTGTCGTGTATCTATGATTTTTCTTTCAAAATATTGCCAAATTTCCGTGTGAAAATGTCACCTTATCATTGTTACTTCCTCCCTAGAAAATCATTAAGAAAGTAATCACTTTCTTCTCTAAGGAAGGAATATCTGTTTTCCTCCCTACATCATCACCTTATTAAAGAGCGACGAAAAACGTCTCATTCGGAAGATGAAATTGATGTAATGAACTTTCTTATTACATTTTTAAAAGAAAATTTTTGGTTCACTAAATTTGTAATTCGTCCTGTTTTGCCCGTTTCACGGATTTTCTCGGGTCTATTGGGGTCAGATCGAAAATAATATGCCGAAATATTTTTGCATTCAGCGGCTTAAAATATGTACCTGTATTTTGATTCTTTGATGGATATCCTAAGTCAAGTTGATTTAACCCATTTCCGGGATGAATTTTGGATTTTAGAGTGCAAATCGAAGCCAAATCAAAGATCTGGTTGAATATTTGAGATCAGCAACCCGAAGAAGCTTTATTTCGGTAATATAGTGTGTTGGGACTTATGGCGATGCACGCTGGCCAACGTGGCCCCTGAGACACTACACCCGCGGCCCCGTTATTTCGGTAGTATACTCGGGATTCAAGTCGAAAGTCAGAAGTTAGCAGCGTTGCCCACTCTTTTCTCTTCTACCCACAATGGGGAGGAAGAAATAGACCCCCTTCCTCCTTCTCTGCTCTCCTTTTACTTTTTCTCCTCCCTCCCTCCCATCTCCTTCCTTATCCTCTCCTTGCCCATTCTTTTTTACTCCTGTCCTCTTCACTCCCTCTTCTCCTGTTTCTCCTTCTTCCTTCCCCCTTCCTGCTTCTCCGTTTTTCTCCCGTCCTCTTCCTCTCCTCTGCGCCTTAGCCCCCTAATCAAATGTGTCGAATGGAGGAATGCTTCATTTCTATTTCTTTCTTTCTAAAAAAATGGAGCATTTGGGAATAATGAGCTTATTTCTAAAAATTTCACTAGCTAAGCGGGAAAGAGAAACAAAATAGCCTTCTTCTTTCATTCGGCACCTTTGCTCGTAACCCTTTTTTTTTTTTTTAGCAAAGAGAAATCTTTTTCATCGGAAAAGGAACTTGTCAGTCACTTGAAGAGTATCTTTCGTTTTTCGTTGATTCTAGAGAAGGAAACAACGAAGAAATTTTCCCATGGAGGGAGACAAATTTTGAGGCCCGAGCTGAACTCTACGATCATTGGTTTCTTTCGACGTGTGGTTATTTGATGCTAATGTCCAGGAAAAAAACACTAGTCTAAGAGGAAGGGGAATAAAAATATTAAATTCGAGATCGCAATTGATCAGAGGTTTTCAAGGTCGTTTAGCTCGATTTTGAAAGTAGTTCTTGCCCAACACATTCGAGATGCCAACAGAGAAGCTTGAGATTAAATAATGTAAATCAATTTCCGAGATGGTATTCCATTTACCTGAGCGTTAGTTTTTATGAACTCGATTCTGAGGAAGATTTTTGAGTTAAAATAAGCAGAGGCTCCTAGAAGTGGTTAATGCCAAATGACAAACAGTTTTTCAGGACGCAATTTGGCTTCAGTGTTACTGTCACAAAGAATTGATTCTCGTTTAGTTATGCCTCCCCGTTGGTGGATCCTAATAGTCCGATTCAAAATAACTCAAAATTGAGTTTAAAAACCTCTAAATCGAATGCCGTCTTGAAAAAGTGACTGATATTTGTTCTTGACCCTATTGCGGGAGAGAGTCGGATATGACAACTAAAAGCTTGAAATCGAATTCAATGGTCTCGAAAATCTGTCAGACAACACATACCTGAAATTTAATTAATCTTATTCCTGTCTCCCCAATTCAGGAGCCCTTCTCCTTCGAAAGAATGATCACGGAACTAAACCATTCTTCTTGCTCTGTGAGACCTAATTCCCATTCTAATGAATCGACACAAATTCGTTCCAATGTTAAGGGTTGATTTTCCATAAATTTCAAGATAAATTCGAACTGATAGAAAAGTGAATATTAACAGAGATATGAATTTTTATCAGACCTTTGGTATGGTGGGACGTATGGCGATGCACGCATGCCAAAGTGGTCCCTATGACACCGCACCCCCGGCCCCGGAAACTACCCTTTCGAGTATCGCATCCTTGACCGGGCCCGAGCTCCCATTGCGCCATGCCGTTTCCGGTGCGCGCGTCCTGCAAGGGCCACCATGGGGTTTCCTACGGACCGAGGTCCGCACTCCCCGAGCACTTGCCTGGAATTCAGGTCCCCCACAGTCGGACGCGCTTCCTCTTCATTCACCCCTCACTTCCTCGTCTTGGTCCGTGTGGCGACGCAGGCAGCTGGTAACGACGAGGGAGCCCTGCGGGGGGGGGGGGGGGGTCCGCAGCACAGCTGCAGCAGCTCTCCTAGGATGGTACAGAGTTGTCCTGCTTGATGGTGTGGACCGAGGTCGCCGGCCCTCTCTCTCGACCACTCCGTCTGCATCTTCTTCTTCGTAATGACCGAGACAAAGGTCGACACCCGGTTCCAACTGCTCCGACTCTTCATCATCTCCGGAACCAGGGTGTCCGGCGCGAGACGGCTAATCACGCCGTCGTCGTCGTGCTTTGATACTTAGGATTTCTGAGTTAAGTCAGTTGAAACTTTCACAATTTTTACCCTCCCCCCCCCCCCAAGGAAGAACTCTTCAGTACGTCCCTGTCAACTGGTTTCAGTTCGGATCAGAGTCCCTGTATAAATTACTCTGCATCTGCCGCGACGCTCTGTTCGTGAATGTACGTTTTTGCATAGGCTATTTCCTATGTAGCACGATGCAAACATCTAATGAACATCTTTGGTCTCCTGCATTCCTATAAATCCGATACGACCTTTGCAATATCGTATTCTTCTTCTTATTCTTCTTCTCTTGACTCATCCTCCTTCTTTCTACATCGATCGGCCAGGTAGGAAATCATTTCAATTTTTTTTTTTAGTTTTATGTTTTGTAGCTCAGGTCATTAGCTTTTGGTTCAATCCCAAATCAGTCACTGTTCATTTATAACATTGTCACAGTTTATACGTTTTAGCTCTCGCATTAAGACTTACTTTTGCTATTCGATCTTTTAATACACGCGCCTTTTCTATACACTATCGTTTCCTTAATTTCGAATGCCCTTACTGGGGTCCGGACTTGACACTTCTCTCTCGTATAATATCTGAAAAATTTGCATATCCTCGCTATGCAAATACTTCAAGACTAACATCAGGTAGTGTATCTCGTTCTTGGGATATAATTTGGTTGTCATGAAATTTTCTATTAGTTACATGGGTGGAGGTGTGGGGGAGCAATTGAGCTACTCGTCTCATTCGGTTTCCCGATGGGGAGTTTTTTTTTTTTTTTAGGAGACAAATGTCAAGCCTTAGTTGGAAGAAGTTGTGAACTGAAAAGGCTATATATTACACCAGTCTCTCCGACCACTGATGCGATACTCGAAAGGATAAATTCCGGGGCCGGAAGTGCGTTATTTCAGGGGCCATTTGGGCATGCGTGCATCGCCATACGTCCCACCACACCATATATTACACCAGTAGTCAGCGTTCTTTAGATCTCAATTTCTCAAAGAACCAGTGATGTCAGCAGTTCTCAAAATCTGAACCCAGCAAAACAGGTGGATTTCAGATACTCCCGGGTGCCATAAAAGTTTCGAGTGGCTAGTTTACAACGTTTTTGTTCGATTCTCCGATTTAGAAATCATACTCGACGTAACTGAAACATGTAAAGTATTTCTACACACAACAATGTTACGTATTTACGCCGTACCATTTCATCGCATTCGAGAACAGACATACGTGTTTAGAAAATTCAATTAAAGACAAATGAAAGGTTGTAATGGGTGATATCAGATAGTTATCGGTAGCGGGTAATATTCATCACCTGATATGGCAATGTCGAGCGGTATGTTTTATTCGCCTTACCATCGGACTTGATCAGGATTAATAATACATAGATCTGTTAAATATTCATTATGTGCCCTGTAGAATATCAGGCTTTTTATCTACCTAGTCCAGCCGCAGTGCCACGGTGAGGACGACCGAATTACGAAAAAGGTTACGTCAGACAGTTTCATTCGTTTTTATAATTTCGAGTGATCGAACGTCAAATGTCGAGGTAATTAAGCGTCAGTAGTCCGGCTAATTATACATGTAGGCCTGTTATCTTCTTTTTTTTTTTTTAATTGCCCAATATGACGTATAAAATTTAAAATTATTCGTACTTCCGAGCTCACGGGACACCCACACTCATAGTTGCCCCATTTGGAATTTGGCGTGGTGATAACTACAAGTGTAACCCGAAAGTTGAGAAAAAGTAACATATGCCTTCAGGGAGGACCGGTGCAATGTTTGACAAATGGCTAATGTGATTACGAATGAAGTCCAAATGACCGATCGTGGGTTGTCTCGACTGAACGAAAAATTAGAACAAGAATGGGTGAAGTTAACGAACATGAACTCAGAATATCAGGTGAGAAACTCTGTGCCAAGACTGCTGGTTCCAGGGACTGGGATGATCGTCTTGGTCACAACAATTCCGAGCACTGTCGAGAGAAAATCCTGACCTGGAGAAAACATTAAGAAAAAATGGTGTGATTTTTCTCGGACTCTTCTCGCAAATCACAGTTTTGCGCTCGAAGACCCAAGCAAAATCAGATAATGTAGAAGATCAGACGATGAAAAATGCAGGCTCGAAAAAAGTCCATACCCGAAGGAATAATCAGGAGTGACAATTTCTATCTTAAGAAAAGCAGAATCATGTATAAATTAGTCTGAGTGATTTATATGATTAACTTGATAGTTTAATTGAATACGTATTCGAAAAGTTGAACGTCTTATTCACGCTTAGGTGGTTGCACTCGCGTCTCCTATGGTATATTTCAAAGGAATAACGGACATGGTGGAAATGCGAACTTGCATCTTTTTATTCGTATCAATTTCACTTAATAGTGAAGTAATGCACTATGCTGATTGCATCACTAAAGATTTTTTTCTTTGTTACTCTAATGTTTTATATCAGTATGGCTCGCATGAAGGAGGAGAGATGAATTTTACTTAGTAACCAATCGGCTTAGGTAATTAAGTAAGTGAACATTTTGTTTCTTGCCTTGTCAACCGAAAAAACTCAAAAAAATTTATAAACCGACAGTTAAATGCACAGCCCCGTAGAGAGAAGAAGAGGGCCTGGAGGAATTTCAACGCCCCCCCCCCTCCTTCCAGTTCATTTTTTTCTTTTTTCAGATGGGAAGAAATTATAAGCTACGGATAAAAGGTTTCTTTCATGGTGTAAGGAGTGATTGCTGATTTGATGTATAGTATGATGTAGCCGTAAGTGTTGAAATTCAGGTCTTTCTAAAATGTCGGACCCTCCTAAAAGTTCGGGCCCGGGTTATTTCCCCCTGTCCCCCCTGCCTCTTGACAGGGTTGCAAATGCAAATGCAGTACCAATAGAACCAATAGCCAGTCGGTTAAACCGGGACTGAAATTTAGTCGATATTTTTGCTGGCCATCCCCGTTCCCCCCAAAAAATGGTACTTGCTGCGGCTCTGGATATAAACTGAATGTCACAGATGTTAAGGAAGCTCAGAGCAGACTTTTTAACGAGGCGGAAGAAACCTTAATTATACTTAGGAACTTATAAATTTAAAAACAAAAAAAAAAGTAAAGGAACAAAAACGTCATTATTTTATCGAAGTTGACAACCGATGAAACACTTTTGAAATCGACTGGCAAAGTTAAAAAAAAAAGGAAAATGTCCTTACGTTTTCATATTTGGTGACTGAGAATTCGATTTAGGGTAATTTTGTCTAATGCCAGTAATGTTATAGAAGAAGTAGAGGAAATCTTCCTTTCACCTAATTTCCTCCACATGATCTTGTCGTAGAACTATCCTTAAGGAAAATTTGTTGAAGTTGAATTGACTTCAAAAGTTTAAAATGTTGCAGCCCTTTCAATTTGAAGATGACCTACTAGCTGGTAGAAAGCAAGAAAAGTTTTCAGTTATGTATTTTTCTATTTTTTAAATTTATTTTAGTATTTCTCAAATCATTTTGTCCATGTATTATTAAATTATGTCGGTACCGCTACTTCACGACTAATTTTGTGAAAAAAGACTTGAGCTACGTTGGAAAACTTAGTTTTGTTTCAAATTTTGCCTACCACACCCCTTCAAAACTGGCCTAGAGCCCACCTCTTATATGAAGAGGAAAGGGCAATCAGTCTCTTAAGGAGGAGGATAACTAATGTTTGAAAATTTTTATGGTGTTTTCACCCATTATGGCCTTAAAAGTTGTTCTAAATTAGTCTTTATTCGAATATAATATTGCGAAAAATGTGTATAGGAGGGGCAAATGATGTGGCCGGGAGCAGGAACTCCTGGTCCCCTTTAGCTGCGATTCTGTCCCAATTATTTTATATGGTTCAGCCGGATAAAGCTGAATACCATTTTTAATTTATCTTTCATCTTTGCAAAGCGTTATTCACATTTACTCACGCCATCTATTAGTGTAGAAAAATTATTTGTGGCAAAATTTAGGTAGCTGTAGCTCCTTTAGTTCAAAAATAGGTAAATTGTTCGCACACTTTTTGCTTTTGCTATCAAATTACATTTATTCTATGGCCTATACTATTCCTCATTCTAATTTATTAACTGTCAAGATGAAATTAATTGCCGTCGTTGAGAATTTGTTTGTTAAATTTTACCATCTAACGTGCATAGAAGAGATAAGTATGTTTTTTAAGATTCGCATATTTTTATTATAAACAAACTTGTTTCGGGAGGGGGGGGGGTGTTAAGGGAATGGGATTTTCCGCTGGGAAATTTTTGTCGGTTAAAAACAAAAATCGTTTTCACAAAGTAAAACGGAAAAATCCCGGAAATCGAGGGTTATTAAATTAAAAAAAACTCTTTTTCTGTTTGTCGATTTTGAAATAGTCCATTGGTTGACAAAGTTGGATTCTCAGTGAGAAAAGTTAGATAAGTGATGACTTTTGAAGACTTTTTTTCGCGTCTAAGACCTTTATTCGAAATATTTTAATTTCTCTTCATCAATCACTTCAACATGTTCCTGCCTTCGATTTCTCAAATATGGACCAAGTTTTCGTATTTTACCAACTGTTCGAAGAAAAGGAAGGTATTACACTCGTCACAGTTGTCAAGATGGGGGCGGAGGCAATATTTTTAGTTTTCAAAACATATTTGTGGGAATAGTTTCCTTCTTCGCCCCCCCCCCAAACTGAAAGTAAAGTTTCATCTCTGCGAATAAAGATGGGTTAATGCAGTGCCTCCAGATTCCCATTGAGCTAATTGAATTTATTAGCCAGAGACAAAATTTAAAAAAACGTGTGTATATTCGTACATTTTTTTTTTTAATTAAAAAAAAATACGGTGGTTGGAAAAATTGTTCTTTAACTATTAAAAGTGAATTGTCTGTTGAGAAAATTTCAGCTGTTCCAGTGAGCAAAATAATATTTTATGATGGAAAAATTACCACAAAAAAGACGTGTTCCCCATTGATATTGCTTGTATTCGGAGACCACTGTCGCTTAAACTGAAAAATAAACAGTATGTCGATAGCAAATGTCTAACCTGTTTTCCTTTTGAATCGAAACCTTAAGTATTGAGTTTTTTGGGTCACCTTTCCTCGCGTAGTCTGTACGTGACAAACGAATTTTTGATGATTTTTATGTCCCTTTCCAGTAATGTGGACCACCGCATACCACAGAACCATCATATCATCATCTTTTTTTTCTTCTTCCTCTTCAGGTGCCATATCTGATGCCGGACGTTGGCGGTCGCGGTTTCTGATGCGCAACGTTCCTGGGGAGGTCAGCCGGGGTAGTTTGCCGTTGCTCTGCCCACGGTTTTGTTGGGTTAGAGTTTTCTTTCTCCATGCCGAAAAGTAGTTGCAGTTCGCTTACTAGCCACGTTGAGTAAGCTGTCCACAACGTGCACACGTACCGTACCAGTTTTCCTGATCTGGTGGTAACACGCCCTGCGATTGTGATTCCTTGTTCGTGTGAACTGGTGGGAGTTACAAAACGCGTTATTTTTCCTCCTCGATTGATACGACGGTCACTGTATTCGCCAGGATATTAGTGGAAGATATTTGAATATCACTAGCTTTCAGGCGTTGGTGGGACTCGCACCTGAGACGCAAGGATTGCGAAGCGCGCATGTTACTACTTGGCCACACAGCTTGTGCAGAAGCAAAACTCGACCACTCTGCCTTCGCCATCCTAGCAAAAAAACGGTGATAACGCCCTCCCCCTCAAATCTTTAGAGTTGTGATTTTTCAACGAATCCGGCTAATTTAATTGGCATTTCGGACATCAGTCGGTAAAACTGGAAAATCGTTGGCCTCTTGTTGCTTGCGTGAGAAAAGTTTACACCGAATCGGCATTTTCCAGCAAATTTTCGATTTGTATAGTCGGCCTGTCGGACATCAGTCAGCAAAATGAAAAATTCGTCTGTTTTTCTTATTTTTTCGTAGGTTTTGCTTCCCGAGTCGGTATTTTAAACCTGCCCCCATCCTCCCTTGCACGCCAATAGGACTCTCAACGTCCTTGAATCTGACCTTTGACTCCAAGCACCGTCTGCACTACCTTCTTGCTGAGCAGTGATAAACTGATAATCATGTCCGTGATTGAAAGGTCTCTATTTTTGGCGCGTCTGCTACGGGTCAACGGTACGTCCTAGGAAGTTCATGTATGGAACATTTTTTACGTAGAATTTTATTGTTTGATACATTCCTCGTTAGGATTAATTTTTCTGGAATTATCAAAGAAACACTGAATTTTGGCCGCCATCTTAGGTTATATGAGGGGAGGGGGGTTGTGATTGCTCCAGGTTTAAAAATAATCTCTAGGGTTGTATCTACCATCATGGTAAGTGACATCCCGTGTTTCAAATTTGTAGTATTGTTTTGTCTACCAGCCCATCTATTTATAATAATCGTGCTGGTCACCTTGATTCCGCCATCGTGTTCCTCTAGCTCTTCTGCAAACATTCTCTCTGCGTGTAAATCAAAGAGAAAAGGGGAGAATGAATGCACTCCTGTCAAACTTACCTTTCCTGATAGAAGAAAGGTGGGATGATGACAATTCCGAGTCCGGCGGAATTCTCCCTTTCCTCCCTCCTCTCGATCGGCCTACTTACGCGACGCAGATCCAAAAAGTGCCTCATACATGCGAAGAGGAGCTCCATTACTCGATCAATGTGAAGCTAATTTCTGCGTTCGCGAATGTTCGCGATTGCAGAGGCTCCGCTGGTGCTCCGGAGAAAGTATTAGGCAGCGCCGAGTATCGGGTGCTCTCCACCTTTAGTTCTGCACACGATGGCGAGCAGCAACAAGAAGAGCGCGCGTGTAAAGGGAAAAGTCTTGACTTCCTGGCTCTGGAGTACTGTATAACTAATCATGTAGGTACTTGGGTGAGACGACAAAGAGAGAAGAGGCGAAATGAAACGGTGTACGTGTCGTTCCCGAGTCGCGGCGCCCTCGAGCTGTAGCGAGGAGGGGGTTGAAAAAAAGCGAGCTTGCTAATTGGGACTGAAAATTGACGACACTGGCGCGTCGCGATGCAGAAAATCAAGCGCAATTTCTTCGTTTATAAAACGACCAGGGGGTTTTCCTGTTTGCCGTGGTACCGTCGCGCTGTTTCTCGCGAACGGGTTCTTCAACCTTGTGTAAAGGTTTTTCCCGCGAAACTTACGTACACCCCCCGGTCGGACCCCTCTGCCACCGTCACCTCGGTTTCGATACGAGGGAAATATAATAACGCCGTCGAGAGTTATAAGCGCCGGCGAATGTATCATCTACATATTATACACACGCGCTCGACGGAGGTATGGACGGCGAAAAGTACATAAGTTATGTGCTGCCTCCAATACGCAGAGTCTTTTTGTGTTCGGTGTGTAAGGAAGGGCTGAAGGCTGAGGGCTGCGATAACACAATGCCAGCGAGCGTTCACCCTTCCCGTTTTAGAGGAGAGAACGAGAAGAGAAGATGTACGAATGCACATACAGGATATACGACGGAGAATGTTGAATTTTTAACGTTATTAAAGAAGGTTCGGTTTGAGAAATGAAATATCTACAAGCTCGATGTGGAATTAGAAATACGGGCGAAATTATAACGCTAAATTAACGTTGTATTGTCGAGCTGGTGTACAGATGGCGGTACATTGTGACATCGCATACGTACATTGTTCCATTTTATTCATGTGAATGTTTGGTTGTTCGCAGGAATGCACGATGACGAGCAAGGAGAGACGAAAAGCGCTACATAAGTTCGGCAACCACTCGTCGAACTTTTGGTCGAATACCGATTCCTGTACGAAGTCTAATTTTAATAATAGTAACAATATCGATAACTGGCTGCTGTCGCGGACGAATCCAGGTAGGCTGAGATCTCTTCTTGATTCTTGAAAATATTTCGATTTGTGTTCTGGATGGAAGTGGTGTGCCTGAGTCACGGTGCGACCAGAATGTCGGGTTGTGGGCTCTGCATTCACTGTACGCCACGAGCTGCAATCACCAATGAAATTCTGTCTGGTTAAGCGAGCACTCACTAGGTATTTCACGAATTGCCCCCTTACGTTTTTTTTTCTTCTTCTTCTTTAACAAAGCTTCTTTACTCAGAATAGTTGTGTGTGAGTTAGCGCTGTATGCGCCAAATGCTCAGACCTTGTAGTACATTGCACTTTTCTTCAGGTTGCTGTTAAGGATCACTCAGTAGCCTCACTTTTACAGCCAAAGTGAGCATTTTAATGAGTGCTATCCCTTTGACTTCACTGAGTGCTAGATACTCCAGTTCTAATATTTCGCGTCTTGTCCCAGCTATTGCTGGGCACTGACAGTGAATCGAGGTGTCTTCCTCTTTTCCACAGTGCCTACAGGAGCTGCTGCTTTTCGCCTCTCCTATTTTATACCGCTGTGTTTTATGGCCCCATGACCAGTTAGTAGTCCCACCATGACCCTTCCATGTTTTCTGTCGAGCTCTAGTAGGAACTCGGCGTACTTACCGGGGGCATCCCCATCGCTGTTTTGCTGACGTTCGTGCCATTTGCCATCCGCCAGTGCATTCGCATCTGCTTACTTATCCAAGCCTTCACCTTGGACGTGGCCTGAGCGGTACCAGTTCCATTTTTATTCCCTCGTTCGTTAGCTTATAGTATGGTGACACAGTTCTCCTGAGCAAGGCAGTATAATTTGTTAATGCAGTCCGTCACCATCAAGAATGTAGTTTGGTGTGCCGATAATGCCTTAATAGCCGTTTGACTATCTGTACAGATGCAGATCTGCTTATTAACAAGGCCCTTCTGCTGGCTTCTGTCAATGGCCACCGTGATCGCCATTACCTCTGCTTGGAGGATAGTGGTGCCCTCAACCAGTGCCACTGAATAGTTGTCAGCGCCTTGTACATTCGTGATTCCGATTCCTGCACATTGGTCATTCTATGAGACATCTGCTAACCAGATATGCTCTTCTTTTCCTAAAATGCTTGGCCACCTCTTTTCTCACGCCTTCCGAGTTAACATCATTGCACGGTATGTCTTGTCAAAGAAGCGTTCCACCGCGATTCTGTCGCTCAGCATTCCAAAACATTTGCCCGTCATCTGCGCCATCTCACATATTCTTCCCAGACGATGAGCCCTCACTATCGTATTGCTTCTATAGTACTATGAAGTGGTAACAGGTTTAAAAGTCTTTCAAGAATTTTTGTCGACACCGTTCTCCTTGCCCCCGTTGTCAACACGCTCACGAGCTTTTGCAGGTGGTCCAGTACCTCTCTGACTTGGGCCAAATGGACCTGGCCCTACCACAAAACTGCCGCATATGTGATTCTGGGACGTACTCGTATTACGCCGATATATTGTATATCCATTACATCATTTTGGGAGAGAGTCCCAGGATCTTGCCGACAAAGGTACGGCAAGTGCAAAGAGCCTCAATCCCTTTTCTTATTTTTTCTGAGACGTGATGCTTCCAGGAGAGTTTTTCGTCAAGATGTATTCCCAAGTACTTCACCGTTCCTGTGGCAGTTAACGGTCTTCCTGTGTATTGCATCTTGGTCAACTCCTTGCCTTTCCTATTGTGAGTGGAAAAAGTGATCCTAGTTTTTTCCGGGTTTATCGATAACCCTTTTTTCGCACACCATTTTCCCATACATCGGAGTCCTCACTATGTTAGTTCCACGATGGTCCCCGGAAATTTGTCAGTTACCTCCCCAGCCAAATCGTCAGTATAGCCTATGTGTATATTTTTTAACCATTTAACTCATCCAGCAAACTGTCCATCACTAGGTTCCACAGTAGGGGAGAGAGTATCCCCCTGTAGACACCCCCCCCCCAATGGTCGTTGCATGAATTTGTTCTTGTTGGTAAGTTATCTGGATCGCTCTGCCTTTTAGCATAAATAGTATCCAGCTTATTAAGCTTTCCTCTTCCCTTTTTCTTAGGGCTGTTTCTATTGATTCACGAGTGGTCGCGTCAAATGCTCCTTGTATATCCACGAATGTTGACAGAGCATAATTTCCACCAACCATCCCCCCTCCCTCATTTTCCTTAACAAGCGAGTGCACTGATGACTTTACTGACCTGTCTGCCCTGTATGAATGCTGGTTCTTATGTGTAGTGGGAACCTTTTCAATGTAACTTCTCTTAGGTGCCGGTTCAGCAGCCTTCCAAGGTTTTTAGCGTTAATGATGAGAGACTTATCAGCTTACAGAATTTGGCCTGAGAAGGGTCTCTGTCTGTTCAGAATGGGTAGTCAACGTAGAAAAAGTGAAACGAACACGAACGCGAAACATGTAGCGGAAGTGACGTATTAAAGCTTCGCCCACACTTAGTCAGACAGAGAGCGAAAGAGAGAGAGAGAGAGCGTGTATGTCAAACCAGACTGCTTCCCCTCTACACCGCCGTTAACAGTTTTCTGTCCGATGACATTCAGTATACGCACCTATGTGAAAGAAGCTTTACTTCTGTTGGGTGTCCTCCGACATTTCACGCTTGCTTTTCTTTTTTTATTGTGGAAGTCGAATCAAGGTAGGACACGTTTATCCTCAAGAACTGAAGTTTAGTTTATTCCGGGGTGAAAAAATGTTCCCTCCCCCGAGGGGGCTGGTACGTTTTCCCAACTTTGGAGTTTTAAATGGAAACATATCGAAAAATACCTAAATTGAGGTATTTTGAGTCGTTCAACTCGAGAAAAAATGCATTCAGGTTTTCGATTCGACTCTGATTGGGCTCCAAATTTGACTTTTTTCTTCAGAGGGGCCAGTTTCAATTAGCCATGAAAATTGAACAGGATATCAGAATAGGGGCTTTTGAATCTCTGAGTTCTCGAAAATTTTATCAAATTTCTAATTCGATCTAGTTTGAGCCCCAAAATTCGAGTTTGGGTCCTTGAAATGAAGGAATAATTGTTTAACGAGGTG
The DNA here is from genome assembly GCA_031841125.1 of Acanthococcus lagerstroemiae. NCBI lineage: Eukaryota > Metazoa > Arthropoda > Insecta > Hemiptera > Eriococcidae > Acanthococcus > Acanthococcus lagerstroemiae. Next base: position 30,480,345 of record CM063108.1, on the reverse strand, counting down.
TCAAAATCGGGATTTTTTAGGTTGCCAAGTTCGGAAATCTTATCAAATCTTCTAGCCGATCCTGATTTGGACCCTAAAATTCGGATTTGAGTCCTTCAAATAGACCGGTTTGACGTACGCGAAAAAATTGAACAAGTTATCAGAATAGGGGTTCTTGGGGTCTCTGATTTTGAGAATTCATTCAAATTTTTTTTTAATCCGACCCTGATTCGGGTTCCAGAATTTAAATTTGACTTCTTCAAATGGGTAAAACTGATTCAACTTAGAAAATTGAAGAAAGTTAAACGAAGAGTTTTCGCGTTGTTCGTCTTAAAAATCATATAATTAAATTATTGGGCGAAACCCGGATTTGGGCCATAAAATCTGAATTCTACTTCCTTGAAGTAACAAAATCGATCGATTTGGAAAGTTACGCAACGTGTCGGAATACTAAGTTCAAACCGATTCCAGTTTCCTCTTCCAAAGCGCTAGTTTATGGGTATTCCAAGGAAACAAGAAAAACCTCTTCCATGTCTAAAATGAGGAGAACTCGGATCTTATCCACGAGGAATGAGAAAAAATGTATCCTTTCCCAATTGACTCGACTTGGAAAATCCAACAAAGTTCCGAAGTAAGACTCTTCTGTGTCACTGAGCTCGAAAATCCAATCAGATTTTCGATTCAGTCGTGATTGGTGCCACCAATTTGACTTCTTCCTCTTTAAAAGGACCAGTATGAGTTCGGCGAAAAATTAAAGAGAGTTTTTCGGGTCGCTAATTTGGCACAAACTCCATAAGATTTTATGGATTTCATCTTAATTTAGTGCCAAATTTCAAATTTACCAAATTAACTTGACTCACGAAAATCGAACTATCAACATTAGATTGGAGCTTGTCGCAAAATCACTCCTCGCCACGTCATCTTTTTTTCTACGGCGGATTCGTTTAAAAAAAACTTTATTACTTTTCTTCTTCCACAAAAAAAAAAAAAAAAATGAAACAGTCTTCTGTTATTTAAGAAAACCACTGGAGTACTTACCATTCAAAAAAGAAAGGGATCAGTTTCTTCTTTTTCTTCGAAGAGAAGTTGCAGGGTTTCTTCTTTACGATAAGAGAAAAAAATGTGTTTTTCTCATTGTGGAGAGGGAAAGACAATGTTCCCGTCTACCCTTGAGAAAAAGTGTGAGTTCCTCTTTTCTTTAATAAAGAAAAAAGGGAACGATTTTCTTTCCTCAAAGAGAAAAACCAACTACTTCCCACATTTTTTCCCCTAAAAGATGACGTTTCCCATTCATCAAGAAATGGAAAATTTTGGTTAACATACCTGTTATAAAAATATCCACGTTTTTTTCATTTAGGAGATGGAAAATATGATTTTTCTCTCTTTTCTAAGAAAGAAAGGGAGAAAAAAATATGAATTTCTTACACCGAAGAAAGAAGTACGGCGGTTTCCTTCTTCTCTTTTTCAAGAAGTTACTCATTCTTTAAGGAGAGAGAGAGAGAGAGAGAGAAAAAAAAAAGGGGGGCGGTCTGTTCTTCCGTTCGTGAAAAAAGTTAAGTTCTCATTCAGGAAAGAAGCGATTTTCTTCTTGAAAGAAAGAAACCGAATTTTTCATTCGTTTCGTCTTTCTCCCGCAAGCATCCTAGCGAACAGTACCAACTGAGGTACATAGAGTGCTCTGCAATCCCTCGCGGTTTCTCAGAAACAAGGCATTACATTCTCAGAGCACGTTACCACCAGTATCTGAAGGATTGGTGCTGTGTTATGTGTCTCTCATGGGTCGTTTACTCAACGTTTTGAGACACGTGGCTGGTTACAATTCCAAACTTATACATCTTTCCGCTCTCAAAACTTTGCCCCGAATTTGGAACAATACCACGCCCACAGAAAGCGAGCCAACTGCGTCCCACAATGCGGTTAAACAACAGTGTTGCTCTTGCCAGCGAACTTGACGTTGAAACCTTGCCTCATCCAGAGGGTTGACGAATCTGAACAGATGAATGGTGTACCTTCGGTAGGCGTTGGCGCTTATCGAAGCTCTCATTTAGACTTCGTGGCCTATGGAAAGAAATCAACTGTATAGCCATTTACAATCACACCGTCGCCATTAGCATTTAGGTTGCTCGCCTTTTCCTTCGGCTACATCTGTTCTCATACAAATAATTTGCGTGCCAAACTGTACTTCGTAAATACGGTAGGCTACCGTATCAATGAAACTTCATTAAAACGACCCAGACTGCCTGCGACTTGACTGAGGTAAACGTAGTTTGATACTTCTGCATGCACTGGTGCTCGTTACACAGCTTGTAGAGCCTCCAAAACGCATTCACCCAGATAAGAAAAACCGTTCGACGAACGTTAATTAGCGTGTTTTTAAAATAATTTGTCTATGTGTATTCTCGCCATGTACTCGGTGCTCATGTACAAGCTAACACCAAGTTTTTTCACGTTCCAGCAGTCGCTCTTGATCAGTCAAGTCTATCGGATTCCGTTCCTGATCTCCAACAGTCCGACCAGCGTTACAGAGACGAGCAAATTTGGCGAAAGAAAACATCGGTTCCCTATCAGCAGCGACTTTCTCGTAAGTATTTGTGTATTTCCCCCGTCCGAGACTTAAAGCGTTTGCAAAAGTTGTCCTTGATCAGGCTTGGATACCCGGATAAGGCAACGGAGGCAGTGACTCCTACTAGGGAGAAAAAGAAATTGAAAACGAAAATAACATTTCGAAAATGGCTAAGTAAGTCTTATCGGGCTTGAACCGATCCTGCTAGAGTTTGAATTTTAAAAGAGTCTTGAGGTATCCTAAACAAGTATGAGAGAGTTGAAAGTCGTAAACGAGTCTTGGGCAGTCTTAAAGATTCATAATCAAGCTTTGTAGAGTCTACATCAAGTCTACAACAGTCCTAAAGTATATCTTTAGTTAGTTAGAAAAAGTCCTCAAGAGTTTTGAACGTATCTTGAACGATCGTAATGAACCCTAAAGTTTGGAAGAGTCTTAAAAGGCGTCGATTTGTCCTAATTAACTATGAAAGAATATTTATTAAAATCTTGACGAGTCGGAACAGTTCTGAGTGAGTCATAAACAGCCGGTGAGTCTTTAAGAGTTTTGCAGATTTTATAAACAAGCCTGAGAGAGTCTTAAATAACCATTGAAAAGTCTTAGTTTTAAAAAGACGTAGTCTTAAACGAGTATTAAAAATCATGGGGAGTTTCAATTCTTGACTGTGTTTTGAAGCCATAATCAAATCTAGAAGTCGCAGAATCGTAAACGAATTTTGGAAAGTTGTCAAGAATTATAGAATTCATTCTTAACACAGTGTTAGAAGTTTTAAAATAAATCTGGGGAGTTAAGAAAAAGTGTTGTGTGAGTATTGAAAATTAAAGAGCCTTAGCTAGTTTCAAAAACTGCTCCTCCCTCCTTAAAAAAAAAAAGATGAAATCGTGATGAACGCTGACATTAGTATATCAGTTATCATCGTGAGGGGGAAATTACCCAAATATGCAAATACTCGAGGGGAGGTCCATTGGTGGAGAGTATGGCGATGCACGCATGCCAAATTGGTTCCCCAGACACCGCACCCCTGCCCCCGAAAACTATTCTTTCGAGTATCGCATCAGTGATTAAAGGGACGTCTTGAGGCTGGCCTGGTCCCCATTTCGCCTCTCCGCTTAGAATTCGCGTTGTCCTACTAGGGCCACTATAGGACACCCTACTGACCGAGGCAACGCTCACCTAGCATTGATCTGAAATTCGGGTGCACTGCAACCGGATGCGCTTCCTTCGTTCACCCCTCACCTCCTCGTCTTGGTACGTGTGGCGACGCAGGAAGGTGACGATGACGAGAGGTGAACCCTGCCGGGGGATCCACAGGAGCTGTAGCAGCTCTAGGATGGTGTAGAGTCGTTGTGTCCAGTGTGGGCCGAGCTTTGTTTGTTGATCCTCTGCTTCGACCACTCTATTTGCATCTTCTTCTTCATGATCGAGACAAAGACTGACACCCGGTTCCGATGTGTTATCATGGTCGGCATTTTTCGTACATATGGATAACTGAGCAATCGGCAAACAGTTTGTGTTTTTATTTCTAATTTTTAGCATTTTATATGCTTATACTACTGGGTATACTTGAGCAAAAACCGTAACGAAACAGTCCCATACACCTCAACGCTTTCAGAAGTAAGATTTCGTAAACATGTCCGTTTCTTCTCCCTAGGTATCGACGGCGAACGTTAAAGTGATTATAGATAAATTAAGCAACCATGAAACTCTAAGTGGGGAACTATGTCTGTAATACTGGGCTCATTTGAGTTCAAACCTTCCATAATCTAAGTGGACGGTTCGATACAAAAGTGATTAAGTCGATGTCACTTCAAAAAACAAATCAACTAGACTACACCAGTGAAGTACAAAAGAACAGAACGTGGCATGCGGGAGAGCTAAGGAAACATCTCATAGATTAGAATGGTTGAAAAGAATAAGGGGGTAAGATATGTTTTTTACGAGACACCTAAGGAGTCGCATTTTCGTTAGGAATACTTTTCCTCTGTATTTCAATTTATATCAGGATAAATATAGCCGTAGTCCTAACTCAAATGCTGACATCCTTTTTTTCAAGTGGCATGAAGTAATATCGATATAAAGGGGGAAAAACAAAAAAAAACCTCTTATCCATTAAAATACGTGTTTCTGTGAAACATTTTATATGCTTTCGTACATTAATAAAAAAAAAAAATTCCATGGAAATTTCTATTAACAACACGGCTGCAGACTGTAGTCGCGCAGAGGGCGCAGTAAAGATCAAGATCAATGAGCATATGGCTAGAAGAAATATTAACAAATAACAACCATGGTTAGAATGATCCGAATCATTAGGTAATCCCAGGGCCATACCGACGGGGAGGGTTTTAGGGGTTCAAACCCCTCCCATTGGCCAAAAAAAAAGCGATGGGTTGAGACGGAGAGGAGGGCGGACCGGTGACTGAGCCCCTCCCCCCTTACTTAAACCCTGGGTACGGCCCTGATAACAATAATAATCATAATAATACATATAATAAAAAGTTCAACACTTGGTAAATTTGACCAACTTCAGATTGATTTTGGATTTTGCCAATCGATGGACATTTTTGAAATCTCAAACCAAAAATAAAAAAACAAAAAGTAGGTGTACACTTTTAAAATCGACTTCCTTGAATTGGCCAATTTGGCAAGACGTTTTGAAGGGAAAATTTTTTCCTACATCTCCCATTGCTATGTCCACCCATCCAAGCGCGGAAAAACCTTGAAAATGACTGATTTTTTTCAGTTTGAATGGACGAAAACCTAGAAACCATTTCATTCACCCTGTTCACTATTTGAAATAATAATATGGTTTTGTTTGAAAAATTTCAACTTATTTCCCCTTTCCCCTTAAACAACTCTACTGAGGCCAATTGCGAAAATTATTATTTTGAAATTTCTCTTATGTTATTTGGGATATTTCAAAAATGTACCTAGTTCATCGGAAAAGTGCAGGGCCGTAACCCCCCATGGCAAAACAAAAAAAAAATGGGTTTGAGACGGAGAGGAAGGTGAATCTGTCACATTTTTAGTAAAAAGTATGAAAATTAGAGTTTAAAAAAATGTTGAAATTTTTGTCATATACATGCACGCAGTTGGATAAATGTGGGGTATTAGTAGCCCACCTACCAAAAAAAATCATCTTAAGCGAAAAACACCTCCCTTACTTAAATCCTGGGTACAGCCCTGGGTAATCCGGATTGTAAATTTAATTCGTGATCCGCGATTCGGATCACATGTCGATAAAGAGATCCGTGATCTGGATTGTGAAACTGTGGTGATTCGTGATCCGTGATTCGGCTAGTTGAAATGTTGAAAACTGAAAAGAGTTGAGTAACGGATCGACACGGAATGCCAAAAAAAAAATGGAAAATTCGAAAGAGAAAAGCCCTAAAAAAGTTAAAACAGCAATTTTATTTGTTGTGTTTTTGAAATGTGTGAATTTCCTTCCTAATCTGAATTAAATTTCGTGAATTTTATTAAAAATATGGAATACCAACGCCAAATTGATGTCGAGGAGGGAAAAAAAATGATCCGTGATCCAAAAAATTTGATCCGCGAATTACGGATCACGGAATCGGATCGTGTTCTAATAACTGCATCCGTGATCCGCGATTCGGATCAGCAGATGTGACTAACCGTGATCCGAATTCCTCTTTTTAGGGTCGGCTACTACCCGATTGACAATGAAGTCGAATGTGAGTATGTGAGTGCATTTGTGAACATCACTCAGTAATCACTCTAATGCTGAGCGATCACTTCACACACACTATCTTAAAATGATGAGATGTTGACCACTCACAAAAAAATGTGATCGGCCAAAAGTCTCAAAACGGTAGTGGTTTGTGACATGTTGTGTGAGTGCTCTCCAAATTGTCAATCAGGTAGTAGCCCAGCCTATTGCAATCGAAATTTATTTTCTGGTTTTCAGTTCCAGTATTTTTTTAATTTCTACACAAGCTACCAAAAGCGCTGTGCGTAATTTTTAGGGTCGGCTACTAGTTAGTAGCTTGGTGTTTAGCGAGCTTAAGGCGTTGTCAGCGTTGTTACGTTTTATATTTTGGATTTTACTTTATAATGGAATTATTTCCTCGAAGAGATAAAAGCTTGTCTATGATGAGGAACGAGATGCGAGAATTGTCAGCTGCGAGTAGTGTTCTGTGTTCAGTGTTGGTGTTTAGTATTATCCTTCGAGCATACAGTAATATGGTCAAAGTTTTATGTTCATAGCCAGTTCAACTAGTAGCGTAGTAGCGAGAAGCGAACGATTAAGTATTTATTGATGTAGTATGTAAAGACGTTATTAGTAAATCAGTATGTTGAAGTGAACATTGTTTGTAGTTTGTACCAATGTCTTTGCATCCTATAAGTTTATAGGCTTTTGTAACATTATTTAGACAAATCAGTCATGCAAAATCCAGAGAATAGAGAATGTAAGCGTAAGCGTGAATATTACGTTGTACATTGTTTTCATTTGGTTAGTAATGGATGTTTGCTGATCATTTTTGATGTTAATAACACGACGCAGTCGAACTGTCAATCTTCAGCATTAGTGTTTATGTTTAGTGTTCTGTTTGATTACTGCGTAGAACACATTAAATCGGAAAATGAATTCTGAACGCATGGAACAGAATAATATGGAAAAGGGCGTAATTATTATCAAGCGAACAGAGAATCTGCTAGTGTGGATATTACATTGTTTTCATTCCTGTAGAAGTGGATAATTGTTGGCTAATCATTTTTAGGGTCGGCCGGGAGTAGTGTTGGTGTTTTATCTATTGATCAATTGCTCTTCAGAAATTAAGAATCCGATGAAATCTTCGACCAGCTGGTCGAAGTGCGAATGTTGCGGAGCCTGCAGCTTCGCAGTCTGAAGCCTTTCAAACTTACCATGTGCTGTTAGTGTGTGTGTGTAGTGTCATCCCAATTACCTTTCATCTATCAGCTCTTATATTCCAGAACAAAAGACCTTAAACATGATTACCAATAGGTCTTTTTCCTTATATCTTTTCCACGGACCGCCAATTAGAGATAGGCTAGTCTCTAATTTTTCAGTCGAGAGCCGACCCTCTTCCAGCAGCTAGCTGCTTGTTTAGTGGTCCGTTCCAACCATAACAACACGGCTGCAGACTGCAGTCGCGCAGGATGCAGCAAAGTTCAAGATCAATGAGCACATGGATGGAAGAAAAGCTAAACGTTTGGTACAGACACGGTTTGCTCCAGTATACTTAGTAGTATGACTTATAGTAACAGGAGTGTATCATACTCTAATTAAAACAATAAAAGAAATTTCCATGGACATATCTACTCACAACAAGGCAGCAGACTGTAGTCGCGCTAGGCACAGCAAAGATCAAGATCAACATAGCTGGAAGAAAAATAAATTTCCATGTAAATGTCAAGTGTGAACCACTGAACTGAATTGTCACCATGAAGAGCTAAATCATACGGACTGGCTTCGTGTCGGGACATGGAAACTTTTATTAACAATACGGCTGCAGATTGTAAATATCAATCACTGAATTCGTGTCGGGGAAGCGGGAGCTTGTTGGGGGAGCGTTATGGTTTTTGGTTAAGTATACTTTGTAGTAAAAGCATATAAAATGCTGAAATAAATTTCCATGGAAATGTCAACCACTGAATTCGTGTCGGGGGAGCGTATGGGTGGACGTTTACGGGGGAGCGTTACGGTTTTTTTCGTTACGTTTTTCGCTCAAGTATACCCAGTAGTAAAAGCATATAAAATGCTAAAACCGTAACGCTCTCCTGACACGAATTCAGTGGTTGACATTTCTATGGAAATTTATTAGAATTGTATACGCTTTTACCACTGGGTATACTTGAGCGAAAACCATAACTCATTCTGTGTGATCATTGACCTTGATCTTTGCTGCGCCCTGGGCGACTAAAGTTCTAATTCTTTTCTCTTCTCATTTCCAGCTCAGGTCAGCTCACAGTTCTCTTTAGCTCTTCATGGCGACAATTCAGTTCAGTGGTTAACATTTCCATTTTAATCCAGCTATGGGTATACTTGTGCGAAAACCGTAACGCTCCCACGACACGAATTCAGTGGTTGACATTTGCTGCACCCTGCACGACTGCAGTCTACAGCTGTGTTGTTAATAGAAATTTCCATACCCCCCGACGCCCCCCGACATCAAGACAGTCCGTATGATTTAACTCTTCATAGTGGCCAGTCAGTTCAGTGGTTGACATTTCCATGTAAATTTATTTTTCTTCCAGCCATGTTGTTCTTGATCTTTGCTGCGCCCTGCGCGACTACAGCCTGCAGCCGTGTTGTTAATAGAAATTTCCATGGATTTTTTTTTTTTTATTTGGGGACGAAAGCATATAAAATGTTACACTACGCGTCTCCTGTATTTTTTTTTGACATGGATATGTCTAAGTTTTTTTCAAGATTGCTGAGTTTGATTAAAAATTTTTTTTCGTTTTTTTTATTTGATTGGGGTCCTAGGTTAATGGTGGCCCCGGGCTCCGGATCCCGTGCGTACACTACGGAATCCGACCCTGTGACTTCATATTTTACCAAAAGGCAACTTTCGAGTCTAAGTAATGAATGTGTCAGAAAATCAAGAAAGAAAAACACGATCCTTCTTCCCTTCTTCCCCCATACCATGTATTCTCAAGTTCGTAGTAGCTGAAAACGAGTAAAAATACCCCCTTGCCGTATTTCGCTGAGCATTGTCGGATATCATTTCACCTTACCTGGTCTCTGCACGAATACGAGCCACCAACGGACGGGTTCACCGGAACCTCTGGAAACCTACTATACACGAACTTCGAACTCCGTTCGAAATTACTTTTTAAAGCACTTTCGCAGCACACTTTCATTCCCCCCTCCCCCACACCCACTCGGTATACTAGCGAAGACGCGAATCTAGTTACCTTAATTTTGAACTTTTTAAAAACAATTTAAAAACGATTAAACGCTCGCCCATCCCCGGTTAAATGGATTTTAACTGGCTGCTCGTCAGCGCGGCTTCTCCGCTTCCATCGTCTGGCGCGAATTATTCGACTGTACGAAAGTATACAGAGGTACCGAATTACCTGCGAGGTGAAAATTTCATTCCGCGTACAGTTTCGGGTTGTACGGCGCGAAATTTCGTTAATTACACGGTTGAGCGTTACCGGGTCATCATTCAGGCTTTTGGACGAGGCGTGGATCAGCGTTGTCTTAAATGTTCCGGAGGACGGACGGGTGAAGCTCGGAATCCCATTCCACTGAGCTCTGCCTCCTGGCCTAGCCATGTTCGTCGATTCGAGTGTAATTTTAAAATTTTAATCCCCGACTAGAAAAGGACGTTAATTAGCAACGGTGGTACGGAACGCTTCATCTCAGTCGAACTTAATGGCGTTTTTCGAGTCTGAGTTGCACTCACTATCATCCTCCGTGCTGCCTCTGAGCTCTTCTTCCGACCCGGCGCTAATTTAATTATACGTCTTCGGCTGCGTTTTTAAGCCCATCTGTTTTATTAAAGGATCTTTTAATATGGTAAACATAGAACATTTTTTTCCCGCCTTATTTTCTCTCGAGAGTACGTAATTAGAATTTACGTGTATTTTTTGCCCGCGTGGCGTGGTCGGTTCGCCTCATCAACTGCGATAAAACACGCGTCCGTTGAGTGGCGTGCCGTGTGCCCGCGGTACACGATACGGCGCGAAGCCGGATGGATGCTCGGTGGACCAAAATTACGAGCCATGCTATCGAACGGATAGAGAAGCACGTTCAATATCAATGCGTACACTAGCACCGACCTCCACCTATTTTTGACGTGGTAAACGAATTTTTCCGGCGCCATGTGGAAAACAGTACATGGTATGGACAATTTCAGGTTAAAAATTGGGCAAGAAATGAAAACATGAAGCTACAGGGGAGACGAGTGCCCTGAAGTAACGGCGATAGTGGTGTTGCTGGCATGCTTCAGCTTGAGCAGCGTACAGCGGTCAATTTAGAAAATCTTCGTGGACAAGATGAGTTGCCCTGTGGCCGAGTGGTAACGTGCCCACTGCATTTCGGGTTCCAATCCCACGAACAGCGGAGTTGGTGATATTCGAATTCCCCCCCCCCCCGTTAACATCCTAGCGAACGGAGCAACTACAATATCAGTCGAGGTGGAAACATCGCGCGCCATGCAATCCCGCTAATTCGAACGAACATAGCATTACAATCGCCGGGCGTGTTACCACCAGATCAGAAAGACTGGGTACTGTGCGTGTACTAGTCGTGGACAACTTACTCAACCTCTTTCTTTCTTCTTCTTCTTTTTTTTCTTTTCTTTACGTTCCCTTTTTTGAATGGGAGTGGGACTTCCCCCTCCTCCCTGTAAATCCGCTACTGTTTCTTTCTTTATTTATTTATTTTCATTGAAGATTATCGTTACGAAAATAGGATCGCCAAATAGGCTGCGATTTCAGACATTCGATTTTCTGTTTTCCAAAAGTAAGCTAATGTACTCGTATTATTTTTCGTCAATCAAACTATACTAGTTTTAAATTTAAACATCGGCTAGATGTCAGCCCTTTGCTTAAAAAAAAAGTCCACGTTTCTGTATAATTTTTGCGTGTGATTTCCTCATATATTATTATGATTTTCTCGTGTTTTTTTTTGCAAAACTTTTGTATGCATGTGATTTCCCTTGATCCTTTTTCTGTATGTTTTCCCTGTATCATATCCCTATGGGATTTCCTTATCTGGACTATATAAATTCCCTGTATAATTTCCGAATCCCATGCGACTATTATGATTTTCCTATCTTATTTCCATTCATGATTTTCCTATGTAATCTCCCAGTTTGATTTCTCCATGTGATTTTCCTAATGACTTCACCATATGATCTCCCTATGTTATTTTCTTACACAAGGTTTCTACGATATTTTCTACATTATTCCTGTCCTGTATGAGATAATACGTAAGTTACATCTCTTCATAATAAGATTTTTGTATTTTTGTACATAATTTCCGTGAGTGATCTTTCTGTACAAATTCAAAATCCGATCAATCTGGTGCCATTTCCGAGTTCTCGTATGATTATCATTCGGGTTTCCCCTCTTCTGGTAGCACCAGATGGGTCGGATTTAATGGTCACTCTGAAAATAAAGTTCAGTGATCAACAGGCATATGTAAGGCAAATGCCCTAAACTTCTGAAATGAGCGTTAAAAGTACATACAGAAACAATTTTTTTTTCTGTGATCCAAAAATTTGATTTTCCCCTCGTATGGTGGTGACCTGCGAAATTTACAAGCTCTATGGGCAGCCAGTATAAATCAGTATTTCTTAATTAAATTTCGCACATTCTCGATGATAGAGGGGCGTGTGGCGATGCACGCGTGCCAAATTGGCCTCGGGACACCGCGCACCCCCTATTCCGGAAACGCCCCGAATGGGCCTGCGTCAGAATAACACACTCTAGTTTTGTACCAGAAGGCAAGTTTTGAAACTCAGTCGATGTCAACAATACAATGTAGTGGTGTCAAAAGAAAGTACGATGGTATCGATACTTGACTAGATTCGATACTTATCAATATGTTGACTAAAGTATCGATACTATAATAATTTTTTTAATGCTACGACAATTTTGTAAATTTTAGTTGGATCGGTGATGTTTTCTTCGTTGGTTCCTTCAAGTGTTTCATTATTCTAGTTTTTAGTATTTTTGGTCTTATCTAGTGACTTTAAACCAAAAATTTTAATTTTCATACTTGAAAAAAAATTGATTCGTTCTCGTTAGTTCCTTCGCGTATTCTAGTTTTTAGTTTATAATTCCTATCATTTGACCTACCCGTTTTAAACCAAAAATTTAATTTTATGCAATAAAAAATAGATAGTAGTTGATTTTGATTCTTCAGTTTTTTTTATTTTATTATTATTTGTTGACTTTGCCTGGCAAGGTGAAGGTATCGATAGTATCAATACTTTTAAACACCAAACCGATACTGATCGATACTATTTTTTGTTCGATATTTGACACCCCTAAATACAAGTGGAAAAACTTCTTGACTTCACCCTACTATGTATTTGCCTTTCAACTGAATATTATTGCAAGCAAATTCTAAAAATATAAATAATAAAAGAAAGTAATTTCCTCAACTTTTGAACCGTTAGTACTTGCTTTGATAGCTATTATCACCGACCATGAAGATGAGTAATTACTCACGTAGTTCGCAATTGAAATTATGGTTAGAATGGAATGAGGAGATTTTTCTTTCAACATCTGCTGTTTAATGCGCCTCTTTTTGTCCTCCAATCCTATGCAGCATCTTGTCTTTCATTTTGATTATGGATGTCCATTGAATACAAGAAGTGATTGATCAAGGGACTAACTATTCTAGTAGCTTAGTCTGTTACTCGATCTTCATGAAACTTCAATACGAAAAGCAGTGATAGATTATACTAGCTGGAAATGTCACGTGGCTGTTTCGTGCTTTGAGCACTTCCTGCGGTCGACCCATCTTTGCTTTTTCAACTTTCTGATCACTTCATGAACTAATGCCTTCGTCTTCACACTGCCCTCGTGGAGGAAGGGGGACTAAATGGTATATTGGTGGCCATCTTTTGTGAAAGGAGGGAGGCAAAAAATTAGTCCCAAAGAAAGTTAACACTTTGGCGTTTTTTTCTCCCTTTCTTTCTTTGGATAAATAGTGTTTTGTTTTGAAGTTCAGAAATTCTTCATTTCCATTTAAAAAAAAATGACAGTTGAATAAAATGTTTTTTTTGCCCCTCCCTTCAAAAAAAAATTAGCATTTGCTACCGTGCGAGTGCACTATTGTGTTTATTGTTTATGTTTACTAGCTGTGTATTATATGTACAATAACGCAAATACTGAGTAAACATTCTTGTTTATTTTTTTCTGTTACAGTTTTAACCGATATAGATATAAATAATTGTGATAGTTCTATTGGAACGCCGTCAATTCAGTCAACTTTGAGAGGTACTCCATACCAGTTCAATAGCGACATATTTTTCCTGTCTTCAGGTACGTATATCAACAATAATTAAGTATTATAATGATATTAATTAACTTCATTTTCATGTTACTTCATTCTTGACAGCCGACTTCCCATGCCAGAAGCACACGTCAGAATTTGAATTTCGTGAATTGCGAAAATTCCGGTAGAAAAATTTGAAGAGGCAGTGGCAGATACATGGGTAGGGAGGTTTGGGGTCCGGACGCCCGCCTCGAAATATCTAAATCTGTCTCTAGTGACCTAGAGCTATTATGGTTCGTCTATAACATTTTTCATTCGGACCCCCCTCCCCCCCCCCCGAATTATTTTCTATATCCGCTTCAGAGAAAAGGTCTACATACTTTTGATTTTGCTAGTTATTTGCCAAGATCGCTGAATCTTTCTCCTTCTTAACAGAATTTTAGTCGGGAAATGAAGAAATATATGTTCTTCAGTTTGGTCTGGTTAAGAAATTTCTGTAATGATTTTACCTCGTATTCTTCACCAACTCGTATCTTAATGAACCAAATGAAAAAAAGTGAATTGGAACCGCTAAGGAGAATACGGATTAGATGTTTATTCGTACGTAATTCTCAATTCCTTTACACATCCAACAAGGCCAAAGATTTTATAAAATTCGTTGTACTCGAAATCAAAATCGCATTTCTCTTCTTTTTTTTTTTTAATATTTGAAACTCGGTTTTTATGTTTGTTTTATTTTTTTAAGCCTTGAACGTTGTTTTACATAATTTAACACTTTCTTTTTTGATTTATATCGTATTAAAAATAGAAAACTGCCTTAAAATAATTTATTAGTTTTCTATTTTTAATTTTTAAATTCAAACTCAGCTCAAAAAACCTTGCTACAAACTCTTTTATTATTATTATTATTAATGAATTACAAAGTAAAACGGTTGTTGTCAACCCTGAAAAAAAACATGGCTTTTACTCTTTAACAATTTTTTCCGACATTATGAAGGTAAGGAGGCAGGCCTGTGCAGGGGGAAGGGGTTCCCCGCCGGGCCCGAGTTTTTTTGAGAGGCCCGCTAAGGGCCCGCCAGTGCTAAAAAAATCTGCTTTTACAAAAAGGGCCCTAAAAACATTGTGTTTTTTTTGCTCTTACCTACTTTTTACACCCCCCTCCCATGGCCCGGATTTCCTCTGCACGGCCCTGTCTAGGAGGAATTATAATTTCGTCTATTGATCGAATTTTGAATCGATAAGCTAAAAAAATATGCGAAAATGATCTCCCCTCATTAATTTAATTTTATCCACTTGAGGATCTGGACTGAAGATCCGAGTGTACTTTTGTTAGCTGTACAAAAATTCTTTTCTCATCCCTCTCCTCAGGACTTCAGTAGTGCCAATTTACGCCTGATCGTCTGTCATTTTATTATTTACCTACTAATGTATGTAAACCATAATATTGTTTCTCTTACAGGGAGCAATGAAAAACGATACAGCAATTCGATGTGTAACAATAAGACCGTATACAATCCGGTAAGCTCATTTCGAAATAATGGCAACGTGCTGTCGCCGACACGATTCGTTCAGGAAAGATTTACCGGCACCTCATCGCCCATGTCGATCAAATATCGAGGTAAATAAAAGCTGAGATTATTCTTGAGCTGTCTTTATGTAATATGACTTTTGACGTTCCGCCAGTTTTTATTTATGTACCTTACTCCGGACTGGAAAATGAAATCCCAGTAGACGGAAAAAATAGTGAGAAAAGAACTGAAAAACTGTTTCGTGTACGTTTTAACAATATTTACTCGAAGGTACGCTAGGGAAAGGTGATTCGCCTGTTGGAGTAAGAGTGGAAAATGCGACCCTCTGTCTTTTCCACTCCGCAGTGTGTACTAGTACCTAATAGAATAAGACTGTGTATATATGATGTATACATTATGTATGGAGCGCCTCTTAAAATTTATGACACGTTCTGTCTCTGTATCGTTTAGGTCCTTATTTCACTTTCGAAATGGCTCTCGTAAGATTCGAATTCGAAAGAGCACGTTAAACGTTTTTAGCTTTACAGCGGCGTTCGTAGTTCGAATTTCTGTATGCGATTGAGAGAGATGTAGTTTGTCATTGGGGAGCCGGAATTCGAATGTGTTCTGTATGATGGAAGCGCCATCGAGTTATAGAATGAATTCAGTCGGACTGTCCAAAGTAAGTGGGGTCCAAAATGTGGTATTTTTGGTACCCCTTCGCCACTAGAAAGGCAATACGAGACTGGCCTGGGTTTCACAGATAAAGAGGCCGAAAGTAATGCCGCCCGTTTTCAGCCAATCGAGAAAACTCTCATTAAAGTAGCTTACTGCTTGGCTGCAAAAAGTCTGTAGGTACCACATTTTGGCCATCTTTTTAAAAGATAAACAGCTTGCGCTGCTTTTCTTACCAATCGAGATCATCAAAAATCAATCAGTTTCAACTGAGAAAACGTAATAATGAAAAATTTGTGGTCAATTGGCACAACCCTTCGAACGTACTTATAGAGTTGGTGGTTGAAGCGGGAGAAATATTGAAATCGGAATATCATATTTGTTAGAGTTTTATTTCGGGAACTGTGAGCGGCTTTGGAATTACGATTGATCGCATCGACAGTTTTATTCTAGAAGGAAACTTATCGAACATTATGTACTTCTCGTGCAAAGCCATCAATAACTGTTGAGCGCCTGAGCATTTAGCCACCTTCGAATATTTTCCCTCACAACTCGAATTCTCGGTTATTTGAAATCCAACAACAATTTGGTGGCCCCGTGGATAGTAGGCAAAGTAAATCGCGTTGCTATAGCTTGAAAATACGTGAACGTTGAAAACCCAACAAAATGTCAAGCTTGTGATACAAAAAGAAGTATCGAGTTCGGTCAGTTTCCTCGTAGTAAACAACGCGTGCACATACGAGTATAAACTGGAGAAGCGAACTGAATGAGGAAAAAAAAGTTCATGACCTGTGCTTACCAGCCGGGATGTACTGGAAGGATCCTTCTCCTACACATTTTCATGAGTTGGCCTGGTTGGCAACATAGTCTCTTCGTTGACTAAATTGGATTCTGTATTAGCAGAATTGACATTTTCATTTCGGGAAAGCAGAATTCCCCGCCTCTACCCTCAAAAATGTCAATGCTGTATGAACATGTTTCTTCAGAAGTGTTACAAGTCCATTTTTTGCGTTTTTGTGATAAGGATAGTTTCTGATAGTACTTTTCACGAGAAACACGATGGTAACACTGCATTTCTCCCCGATCCTTGCTCTTTCTCTTCGAAAAAAGCAATTCAATATGAATCCGTATGCAAGAATGTTATATCTAGGTCATCATGCTTTCTGAGTACCCAGTTGGTCTTCAAGCCTCCTGATGTTTCGAAAATAAACTGAGGCTGTGGTAGGGATGAGGGACCGGGAGCGTGACGTTGTAGGGAAGTAAGGGGTCAAAAGATTTTTTATTATTATTATTATTATTATTATTTTGAAACATTTTTTTTTGTAACTCACCCCCCCCCCATCGTAATTGGCCTAACCGCTGTAATGGGGGAGGAAACTATTAAATAAAAAAATAAAATAAAATAAGTCCGCATAGTCTTGTACTCGTACGACACTAGCAGTCGCATTTTCAGCGGCAACTTTGTTTTCCATTTCCTGAAAAATTGTGAATTTGGACTTACAACACTCTTGAAAAAGCATGTTTGTATGTCCTTTTGGATCAGATTTTATGATTTGCAGCTCGATGAGTCATAGTTTGCATACTCAGTCACATGCCACTTCTTGGACAGGGATACGGAGAGGCATGTCTCTATGTATCTGTATATATATGTTTGTGTGGGGAGGGGACAGGTTGAAAATGCCAACTCAGTGGAAATTTTTTTCTGCAAGCAAAAAAAAATCTTCTTCATGGTCTTGGTCGGTCACGACCGTGCTGTGACCACCAATGAATTCTCTCCACTCTTTTCGTTCTTGCGCTGTGGCCACTGTCGCTGCTATCAACCCCGTACGCTTCCGAACAGCGTCTGCCCAGCGGGTCGAGGATCTTCATCGTCCTCTCGTTCCAGGCACTTTGCCGAAGAGTATCTTCTTCTCCAAGTTATTCCCGCCTCTGCGCACCACATGGCCAAAGTATCGGGAGTATCCTGTCCTCACAGGTATCGCTTAACATGTAGTGCTCTTCCAACTCGTCTATAATTGATTTGTTTGTTCGTCGTTCCGTCCAGAGGCTCCTCAGCACCCGTCGCCATACCCACATCTCGAATACGTCGATCCGACGCTTATCCTCCTTCTGCAAGGTTCATGTTTCTGCCGCGTACAGGAACACCGGTAACCCGAGTGACTTGATCAGTGTTTTTCTCGTACTTATGGAAATTGCCTGTTACTTGTCATGGTGCGTAACTTCATCATCGCTGCCTTTTCAGGAGCGATCCGTCGTCTAATTTCTCCTGAACAGCCTCCATCCCAGTGCCGTATCCAGGAATAGGGTGGGGGGGGGGGGGTTGACCTAACATATGGGGTTTCTAATGTTTCTGAGAGCGGCATTTTCCTGAATTTTTAAGCGCACGGCCGTACCCAGGGGGGGGGGGTCATATCCCTAACCCCCCCCCCCCCCTTGTATACGGCCCTGTCCATCCGCCTCTAGGAGTGCGGCCAAGTATACACGAATTTCTGCACTTTTTTGAATAGGTAAATATCCAGCCCTGTCAATGATCATTATTTTTGTTTTCGCTACGTTGCTGTGCAGGCCCAGTTGCTCGCTTGTGCGCTTAACTTGCTGGATTAGTGCGGCCACCTCTTCTTCATCTGGATGATCAGCATACCGGAGATTGGAGATTCTATTCCCTCCGATCGTTACTCCACCTTTCCAACCTTCGATAGCCTATCTCATTATGTATTCTTCATAAATGTTGGAACAGCTGTGGTGACAGGATGCACCCCTATCTCACTCCACTGCTGATTTGCCATCGCACGTTCTCACTACCATTTCGTTTATTTCTTACAGCGATCTGATCAATTCCACTAGATGCGTTGGTACTCCCATTTCGCTTAGCATTTCGTACAGTTTCTCCCCTCTGACACAATCGAAAGCCTTTGCGAAATCAACGAAGCATAAGACTGCAGGCGTATTGAACTCGCGACATTTCTCCATAATATTTGCTGGACGTTCAGAATCTGCTCCTTCGTTTCTCTGCCAGACATGAAGCCTGCTTACTCCGGAGGGATTTGCTGAAGGAGAAATGACGTGAGCCTGTTGTTAATGATCCTCAGCAGCATTTTGCTAGCATGCGGTATCAGCGCTATTGTGCGGTATAGTTAGCGCAATCTCTTGCGCCTCCTTTCTTGTGCAACGGGATCAGAAAAAATAGATAAATAAATAAATAAGCTACTATTTCCACATTTTGCCGACTGATGTCCAAAATTCCGACTAATGGGCTAAAGCCGAACGATTAGTTATGTAAAATAAAATGCATCAAACCGATGAGGAAGTGTTTGAGGAGGAGGAGGAGGAGGTCACATGTACGCAACACACTCTTCCGTCTACGAGTTGTACTTAAAAACGCTCACAAACGGGATAATATAAATGAGGACCCCTTTGCATCACTTTGTATTGTAAATGGAGTTTTATTGTTTGCGACTTCGAATGAACATGAACACTTCTGTTTCATCAGACAGATGAATACGCAAAATAAGATAGGTACCGTGGTCCGAAGAAAATGTATTCGTAGAAAGAGGTGCCCTTTCTCATTTTGTATATCCTATCAACTGAAGAGACATCAGAAGTTTTTTTCTTTATTTCTTTATGAAAATAATGGATAAAACAAATAAGTTCTCATTTACGGTCGCCGTTTATCGTAAATGGGATCGTATATTTTTCAATTTCTAATAATAATAATAATAGTTTTTTTTCTCAATTTTTTATTTAAAAATTATACCAGCCTGGCTGGTTTTAATTTCTAGTAATAATAATTAATTCCCCCCTCTCCCAATTTTTTATTTAAATAATTATACTAGCCTGACTAGCTACATTAGTTCGTTGGGTGAGTGTGAAAAGGTGGTACGAGTGTAAAAAACAGCATAACACGGCTGCAGACTATAGTCGCGCAGGCCGCAGCAAATGTCAACCACTGAATTCGTGTCGGGGGAACGTTACAGGGGGAACCTTGTATCTGCAATTTTTTCACAAAATGACTTTTTGGTATCTTTGAATGGGGAATTTTATTATCTACTAGATACCATACAGTAAATGATAAAATATTGCCTCAGTTTCGCAGGAAACTCGAAAAACAAAAGGGGTTAAATACACTACTAACAAAATTTATCAATATGAAAAGGTTCTATCTGCAGAATGTTACAGGAAGATAAGGTGGTATAACTACGTTTGATTTTATTCCAATCTGTATGTAATGTACTTTTACAAATTTTTGAATATGATCATCGAAAATATAAAATAAAAAGTTTAAAAGTGAGATTTAATAATTTTCTTTTGAATTTGTCAGTTACAGTATTCCCAGATCCCCTTCATGAAAATTCTTGAGATTTCACGAAAAAAATTCGTGAGATCACAGACATTTTTCGTGCACTCTTACAAAATTATAAATAATTTTTTTTTTCTCTCTTTAATGGGTGGAAGGTACAATAACATTCGGTTATATCAGAGGAATAAATAAGGTAAAATCCCAAATGTGGATCACGTTTTTTAAGTCGTCCAAAACTAGTAAGTCAGTGATGTAGAGGTCATCCAATGCGTTATATGTTGATTGTATTGTATCATAAAACATAATATGAGTTTCAAGCATATCCAATTAGAACTGGATTTTTTCTGAATTTTTGAAAAAAGTGTTAAATGTATCCACTTTTGGGTGCCCACAATCAAATGTGGATACTCAACAATAAGATGTAAAAATTACCGTACACCATACCTAATACCCTTTTACATGTATTAAGATGCATCGCAACTGTTGAAGCCGGAATGATTATCCTTTTTCGTTGTTTGAAATATTATATGATTTGCTCCAGATGTGGACCGATCCACTTTTGGGTCATGCTTCCAAATCAATATAAAATTGTGTAGAAAAACTTCATTTTGCTGATATATAACAGGTCAGAGGAAACAAAAACAATATGACTTTAGATGAGGTACTAAGTCAAGAAAGTTGTAGCAGCACTTAATTCTTGATTATTGTAATTTCTTGATGACATGACGATAGTACCCAAAAATGGATTCGATTAATTGAAGCATAACCCAAAAGCGGATCGAATCGGTAAATACCCAAAATTGGATGAATTTTTTTTTTCATGATATAAATTCAACATGTCATCGAAGTCGGTAATTAAACAATTGAAATAACATAATTCATGAAAAATCTGATCAAATATACTAATATGTATACAGCAAAAAATTTCAAAAATAAAATATTTTTATTGTCTACTTGCATATTGTCTGTAGACTATGAAAATGACAAAAAAATGATAAAATGAACTATTAGTAACTCTCCCTTAGATAAATCTAAAGGCATAAAACTTATCCATCACAAAATTTGCAAATACTTACCAAAATAATGAATTTTCAGCAAACGCCTAAGATTTGGCACACGTAAAAAAACACGTTGTTTGATATAAAACAACAGAAATATTTTTTTCCGGCATTTTAATGGAGAAGAATGTCAAGGTAATAACTGTTCTAGGTTGGGGAAGAGTTACCTAGTTGATAATAAGGCTGTGATTTTCATGACGTTGTGTATTTGTGTTACGCTACACGACTATCGATCCTCTTTTGGATACTGATCCACATTTGGGACTTTACCTTACATCGGAGTTTGCACTTCTTTATGTGTCAGTTTCAATCACTTCAAATACTTGAAAGAAGGTTCAGTTCTAAGAAGGTTTAATTTCAGTATGTTTTTTTTTCAACACCTAATTCTTCAGTGAAAGCAGTAACTTATACGTAAAACTTCAACAATCTACTTTTCCATTACAACGACTGTAATTACTTATACTCGTATTTTATATTTTTAGCTTCAGCCTGCATTGGACTTTCCGAAAGTTCAAAGTGAAAATCATTTTTCGTTATTTTTACCCCATTTATATCATTAAATATTAGCTTGTTTATCAATTATCAGTAAAAGTCAACAATTATTTTGGACTTTTGCATATAGCGATAACACACTGAAACACAATAATATAGGCATAGGTGCATAATACATATAACACAATTATGAAAGAAAAGGATTGAAAATTTGCTACTTTGAGACCATTTATAAAAAAACTAGGGTTTTTCGAGATTATTTAAACAGAAGTACCAAAGTAAGATAAGTGAAGGTATAAGAAAATTTTGTGGATTCGTAGAAAATTCTGGGATTTTTCAAAAACTCGTGAGATCTCACGAAATCTTGTGGGTGATGGCAACACTTGTCAACTTCGAGAATTCAAATTTCATGGTATCCTACCTGTGTTAAATACAATCAATTTTGAAAAAAGGACCTCTACTTTTCTTTCATTTAACAGATTTCACGATTAATAATTTTGCATGTTATTATGATGAGGTTTGCCTGGAAGAGGGAGTTTTCTTGAAAAAGATTAAGATGATCAGACGACAATATAACGATGCAGAAAAGAGTTTTTTTTTTTTAACTTTGAATTTAATGTTATCCTGACGGAATTTTGTTATTCAACTTTCTTCAAAACTTGGAATTTTAATTTAGTAAAATGTACAGAATAAAGTTTTGTATTTTCGTTTTTTTTTTTTTTTTTTTTTTTTTTTTTTGTTTTTTTTTTCAGTATTGACTAATCATTACTCATTATTTAAAGTAAGCTGAATAGGTTATAAAACGTAGAGAGAAAAAAACGGTAGTGTATAGTGTGAAATCGCGTTTTCAACACAATTTTCCTTCTAATCTGAAAAAGAGTAGTGTAAAATAGACGTACTAGCACCTTGAATTCTATCATTCTTGTAAAGTATGAAATGGTGCTGTATACACTCTCCTCTCTTTTTATTTGTTTAAAAAAGAAAAGAAAGTGGAATATTTTCCTCTCTGAGATGTAGTCCTAGTTGAATGTTGAGGCATGGTTGTACTATTTTTAGTCACACCCATTTTTTAACAGATTCGTCGTGGCATTGCTTCAAAACCTATAAACCCCTCTCCTGTATTTTTTTTTTTTCAGATAGCACCTTTTCGCACTATCCAAACGATTTATTTCAAGTACAGTAATATCATTTGGGAGAATCAATGCTAAGTGTATTGCCTCCATAAGTTTACGTTATTCACATTGATGTAAGGGAGAATTAAAAAGCAAAGAAGAGGAAAGAAAAGTTGAATAATAAAACAAATAACTAAATTAATAATGTTCAAATTTCTACACGAGACTGACAAAATGCCATCTGGACAGTTTACTCGGAGTTAGTGAGTTTTGGGGTATCAGGCGCGTAACCAAGGGGGGCAGACCCCTAAAAATCTTGGCCCCCCTTGCCCCCCCCACTGAATTTGAAAATTTTGTAAAATTTATAGTATTAGATAAAATAAAGCAAAAGTTTTTAAAACTGGGCCCCCTTCAAAAATTCGTGGCCCTTTCTGGCCCCCCCCGTTAAAAAATCCTAGTTACGCCGCTGTGGGGTATGTGGACAGCTAGGTGGTTGTCGTGGCATGATAGCCTGGAGGCCTGCCTGGAAGCTGTTTCACTTTCGCTTGGCTCATACTGGGCATTTCTGTGTGTTCGTGAAGTTCTGATATTATTCTTGTGTAAAGTTGTGATTTTAATATTTTAGCCGGAGAATACTGTTTTGGAAAGTTTGAAGAGCTCTGATATTAAGTTTTTTTAAAGTTCAAAAAAAAAAGTTGTTCTTTTAAGCAGCAGGATATGCGAAACGCAATTCTTGAGGGAAAAGAAGGAGTGTAAAAAAGAGCCATATCACATATCATTGTGCGAACGTTGTCCCCTTATTTTTTCCTTCTCAATAAATTCCTAGAACTGGTCTGTAAAACTGAGAAAAATGAAAGTACATACTTTTCTTTGCTTGCCATTTAAACTTAGTAAGAATTTATTTCGCATTATCACCCCCCCCCCCCTTTCAGACTTAATCGTGTAATGCTGTTTACTTAATTACTTTTTTTTTTTTTTTTGCTTTTCTTCCAGACCGATCACATAGCGATGCATACAACTGTAAATCCCGAAATGCATCTAGTGCCGCAAATCGTTGCAGTTACATCTCACAGCAACCAGCTAACGTGTAACATGTAGGACGACCGCCTGACCAATTTTGTGTGTACGATCGCTGCCCAAATTTTCTACGTTGTTGCCCAGTTACGTGAGATATAATATGCCTTCGGTCCAGTTGTGTTGTTTTCAATTCGTTACGAATTTCGTTTTTAATTTCATGTTTTGTGTATTCGGTGTAGTAGATATCGCTGGAAACATGCGAAAAATGCATTAGTCTTATTCTTTAGCACTCGGAGCCGAGTACTTAGGTTTCAATTCAAATGCTTGGCAGGGAAAAGAACGTCGTTTCAAAATTAATAGAACTCTCTTATTCTAGAGACATGTTTTTTTCCCCTGAATTGCGATGTAATGGAGTGTTCGGTAATGAACGAAGCCGTGTATCAACTTGTTATTACTAAGTAGCTACACTCAGAAAAGAAATTTTGGAATATATGCCAGTCATTTTTTCTTTCTCAGCCAAGCATTCAGTTATCCAAAACCGTGTGCATTTTAACTTTGTACGGGATTGTGTTTTATTCAGTCGTGTCCCAGGAGGGTATACTGGGTAGGTATACGCCGGATACTTTCAAACAATTTCTGAAAATTTTCAGGTATGCGGTGTATACACTCAAAAAATGATCGAAAATATGAAAAAAAAAACACAAAAAACAACAGAATGTGAAAGAGGTTTCTCAGATATGATAACTATTGAAAATGTATATCTTCCTTGATGTTCTGATGTTCATTTCGATTAATGGCACTCGTGTTTCTCGGTTCAATCCAAAACCGTGCGTAAAAATTTGTTTACGAAGGCATCGCTTAGCCGACACCCTCTGATCTTATGATTTCATGGTTTATAATTTTGAGTACACACCTTGTGCATCGCAAAAAATTATCTTCATTTTTCCATGACGTATAATAGTTCTTCAGTATACTCTCAAGAAAATTTTTTGGGACACCATTGGTCTTATTTTAGAATGTTTCCACAATTTAACTCGACCATGATTTCGAATTGAATTTATAGAGTTGGTAGTGTCGATGGTATTATAAACATTTTATTTTAAACGAACTGATGACGATGCCTATCTTCCATCGAGAGTAGGTACTTATTTACTTCGATTCTCGGCTTCGTTTGGAGGGTAACTCGAGAGCACTGCCTGTATCAAATTTACGCTATCACTGTGATCGAATGCTAACTAAATAGTCGTGTAGTAAATTCGATGTATTTTATGATACGACGTAACAGCTCTGATTCGCAGTCGTTGACTATTACGTAGGGTAAAATAACTATTTATATTCTTCGTATATATACATTATGTACGAACATCGAACATAGGATACCTAGGTATTTTAAACTACATACACGTGACTGAGTCAATTCATCGTCTAAAGGAACGGAGAAGGATCCATCGGGAGAGGTTTCATTGTACGATACTTCGTACACGATCGCGATTACGTTTTACTTGTGTACGAAAACCTTATTTTGTTATTTTTTTAATACCAAATTCTATTGTGATTTTTATTTGTTTTTCCCTCATTCTCTGTCTTTTTCCCAATTCAAATTGTACTAGTCATTGGGAAGTTGCTTTTTATTGTACTTGTGTTAAAAAAGTAATAAAATTTTGTACTTCTTTATTTGCCGTTTTAGTATAATAAGAAATTATTGTAGTTGCGCCGTAGAGAAACGAGAATTTTACTGTTCCAGTCGTTGCCCGAATAATACGTGTGTTGTTTGATATAAATGTACACCGATCTGAATTTAATGTTACATGTTACCTTCGAAACAAATGTCAATATGCAAAATCCGTCATTTTTCGACTCAACGCTATGGTCGAACTTTATGTAGAATTCTATGTACAGAAATTGAGTTACTATATGTCAACATCAACTTTTGAATGGAATTTTACATCGAAGTCGATACAAAACTCGGGGCAAAATCAAAAATCATTGAAATCAACTGATTGTAAATAATTTTATTTTGATTTTAAATTCATTATTGTGAAAATCAGTTGGTTTTTGATTTTATTGATTTTCATTTCGCGATTTAAATTATTTTTTCCTGGACTTTTTGGATTTTTCCGATCTAAGGCCGAGCTAGACGATCAATGTTATTCATGATTTTTTGCTTCAATTTTTTTCTTATCAATTAATTGACCGTTTGGTTGGTTTCACATTAAGAATTGATAAGGTATCATGTTATTGTCGAAGTGTCTATAAAATTCAAATCGTTTTGAATTTTATTGATACGAGCTCAAATTTTGATAGCCAGGTTAGTTCTGTTATAATTTCAGGGAGGTTTCAATTTGATAATATCGCTCGCGTCTTTTGATTTATCATTGAAACTACTATAAATTACTTTATTAAAAATTGAACAGTTTGGAAGAACTCTCAAAATCTTTTTTTAATCATCAAAAAATTGAATGACACTCTTCAATAATAATTGAAGCAATAATTGATGAAAAATAGTGATCGTCTAGCTCGGCCTTAACCTCGCCTGCCAAACTGCCTTAACTCTACCTTGACTTGAACTTTTGCTTGTTTGCCCGGATTTTGATGTATATTTCATCCGAAAAAAGGACCTACAACTAGATCATACTTAGGTCCATTTTCCTGTATGCTTAAAAAAGAATTCGCCCCATACAGTCACAAAAATCATGTGAAAAATTATTCTCATTATGATTTTTAATCATTTTTGGGAAAATAACTTTTTCATTTTCGAACGATTTTAGAATGTTTTTTTTTTATTTATTTTATTATTATCGATCCACGGAGCTACACTCTTGGGCTATGGGCTCGGGAAAGGCTGTTGTCTATAAGTCGCAGAGGCATCCAACAGCGGAAAGGTAGGTGAGGGTGTTGTTTATGTGCATGAGGGAGTTGGAGAGGGCCAAAATTCGACTATGGGGGACGTGGTGAGAGTTAGGAATTTAAAATAATGGTTTTCAATTATTTGATTTTGATTTTGCCCATCTTTGCGACCGCATATGTGTTATGGTTTCCGTGAGTTTTTTTTTTTAACAGCGTCATTGTGCGTGGAATAATTGAGTATTTTGGTTTAGATTTGTTGTGTACGAAGATGGTTAGAAATTTGTAATTACTGAACGAAATGTACATTAGTTCATTTGCTACTGCACACGTTGTTCCCACTTTAAAAGTGAAACTTATAAAAACTGCTCCTAAACAACCCTATATGCTACAGTAAACTCCCGATTATCCGAATTACTTGGTTGGGACCAGGAGGAGTTCGGATAACTAGTTCAAATAAAACGGAGTTCTTTTTTTTTTTTTTTTTTTTTTTTTGTAATTTTACCTCGATTGATTCATGCAAGAATGAGAAGACAAGTACATAAATTAATATTATAGTTATAGTGTATAATATGCGTGTAATAGCTATCGACGTTCACTCCAGTTAGGCCTAAGTTGATTTCCGAGAATTCGGTATGCTCCAAAAATGATCACGTGTATGTATTGATGTGGTTCGGATAATACGGATTTTGTTCGGATAATTGAGAGTTCGGAAAAAACGGAGACCAGTTTAGTAGTTTGAATAATACGGAGGTTCGGATAATCGAGAGTTTACTGTACTAAGTTTTACTGGAATTATGTGTCTATATCCCATCAATAATTTAAAATGTAACGTTCAGAAAATGTAACAAAATTCCGCAAAAATGTTAACAATTTGTCAAATATTGATACTTTGAATATGTTCCGCAAGTGCATGGACCAGAGTATTCCTATCTGATCCCGAGTAGCCCGAGTAGCATTGGATATAGCTGAGAAAAAAATGTATCGAGCCGCTGATCAAATCGTAGATTGTCCTGAATCAAATATGATACTACCTAGGAATCTACAAACGTCGGCGATTCGAAGTTCATTTCGTAGAAACCCGTCTCAAATGCCAGAAATGAAATTCTTCTGGAGAAAAAAAAGATAGAAGTTATTTTTCCATAGGTAGTCAAATATTATCAATGCAATTCGTTGTGGTTTTTTTTTTTTTTTTTTTTTTTTTAATACCAAAGTTGATTTTGATGTAGAATGTCGGACATCCAGGATAAACGTAGAAAAAGAGAAAACACATTGTATCAGTTGTTAAGGTTACAAAATTCGAAGCAAAACAAATTTTCAAACCTATAATCAGAAGATAAATGAAGAAAGAGAATTTATTTATAATTTATTTATTAAAAAGAATTTCAGTCAACCGCTGTAATACTCATACATGACAAAATTATTTTCTTCAATTTTTTCTTCTTTTTCTCTGCAAATTTCTCCGGAACTTTTCGGGTTTGAACTGGATCCATCTGTTAATGATTAGAGATATGAATCTGTTCTATCGAGCCTCCACTATCGTAGATCTTAGATTAGTTTTGATTCAACCGAATGAAGTTTGAAATTGATCTTTCATTTATTGCTGTCGACAGTGGAAGCAGGGCAATTATACGCAATGAAAATTCTTTTCTTTCTTCGCGAAGAAAATATATCCTCGTTTCAGGTCTCTTAACAGTTCTATCGTTACTGTTTTCCAATTCCTTTTTGAGTCCATGAAACGCCGCCTCCATAATTATTTCACTTCTCCAAATAATGGCAATTCATTAATCGTTATTACAAATCACAATTACTAGGCAGGGTTGATTTATATTTTTTCAATAATTTCTGAGTATATTTATTGGAAAACTATTTCTGGATGGGTTTGGGGAGGTGGTATAAACACCCAAAATCACCGTATTTAGGCGCCTGATTTGAAAGTGCGACTTGAAATTTTGGAATAAAGTTTAAATTCTGAATGCTTCACGCTTCTACTTCACAGCAGACAGCTCTCAGCAGCCTGCCGTTTTCTTCACCTCCTTGCCTTCGGCTTGGAGCTTGAACCGCCATTGCGCCATTTTCTTGCAGGTTCAGTTTGTGCTTTGTGAAACGAGAACTGGTTACGTTGTGTTTTCCGCTGAGTCGATTTTCATTCAACAGACCGAATTTGCAAGAAAACGGTGATCCAAAAACGGAACGCTAAAACGTTTCGTTTTGAACTTCAGTGTGCTAGTAGATAGCGCTCTCTAGCGTAGAACGCACAATCTACATTATCGGCTGACACCATTTCATTCTTCCATGGCATTAGAAATGGGCAAATGGCTGCTGTGTTTTCAAAGTACTACGGAAATAAACAATGAAGGTTATCGCGGATTTTTGTTAAGTGATTATTCAATCGTGTTTCGTTTCGATTTATGTTTTTACGGTTTTTATTTTCTACAGAAATAATATTATTTTGCGGTTATGTTCCGTGCGCGTCTCGCCAACCGAGTATAAACTTCGTCGATGGTTATACGTGAAAATGCGGTGTTTTTGTTACATAATCGCAGACCTTGAATTTCCAAATTTCGAATTTACTTTTAACCTGTGCGCTGGTGGACAAACTCGATCAATTCTGTGCGATAAGGATATGATGACGCCGATTAACAGGACAGAGGTAAGCGATCGTGTTGTTTTCCCGTTGACCAAGCATCAGAAATTGTCAACTGAAAGGTTGCCACGGAGAGCGTTATCAGTTACCTACAGAGTACATTATGTACTTCTGCATTATAGTCAATCAGTTCCCGCAGATAAACGAATAAATATTTGAATAAGGAATACTTGAAAGAGCGTGCGTATGAAGAGTAATTGCAGTTGAAAGTCGAGCATCAGCCCGAGTGTTTGTATTACCGCCCGAATTCTGAAATACCGTACTTCGTGAGATTATTATTCGAGCTGCATAGATCACTGGTTCGGTAGTGTTAATCGTGATGTGCGATTGAACGATATTCCGATGCGATCGGTCTTATCGATGTATTTCTGCTGGATACCGATCACCGTCGTGTGTGAATATTGACGGCACTGAACTGAGTTACATAATCAGCAGTGTTGAATCACCGAAGCGGTGAAAGGTCGCTCAACATTCTCGGGCGGTGATTGGGAATCGGGAAAGAATTCGAGCTTTTGGTTTAACCGTAGAGAATAGATTGGTATTTTGGTAGGAATTCAGTTTAGTGATCGTACTGTGTCAGTGTCGGTTCTGCAAGACTGAGTATTTGTAGGTGTTAGTCGAGGTGAACATTTCTCGTGTCCGATAATCCCATCGATAGTATGTTGTGTATAGTACTCGGCCTTTGTTTTGTGTACCATAGTGTGAGATTTTGTTTAAGGTGGTTGTTGATAAAATCAGTCTCGCCGTTTAGTGAGATATAAAGGCCGAGAATGCGAGGAGTCACGTGTATCGTTACTATTGCAATTTGGAGAAAGTTCGATTCTTATATTGTGAGTAGCTAAATGTGTTAAAAATTGTACGAATCTGTAGAACAGCTGTAAGAATTCAAATTCGTTAAGAAACTGTTCTTTCAATTTGATACAGATTGAGAATCAATTTTGTATTCGTGATTATGGGATTAGGATCTAACTACAATTTAAGTGGAAAACTAATGAGATAACCGTTACTAAATGTACAGACTTCCTAAATGATCTATGAAAATGAAATTATCTGGTAGACATCTGTGAAGCGGCGACTTGAAAAAAACTGTGGATTATGACTCGGATATTTTAAATCTAAAAAATGCCACACTCGAGGTCTGCTACGTTTAAATCCGACAACGAGCTGAAGTATTTCCTCTCTAACTTCTCGCTTATATTTTCAAGTCCTTGTTACTCATTTGTGCTTCATTATTGGGTACAGCTTCTCTGTGGAGCACAACCAGCTATTCTGAAAGCTTGGAATATCGATTAGCAAAATGAAGAAACTTGACTGTGTATTTCGTTTGAAATCCACATTTTCGAAAGGCTTTGGCCACCTTAGTCTATCTTTGACTGTTCCACTTGTATTCTGATAGTACCATTGACAGTGAAAACAGTTGCAGGATCAAACCAATTGTGACATGTTTTGACCTGTTCAATCAATACCCATGAAATTTGGTCTTCGCCCCTGCAATGCTATGATCATTTTGATTACCCTGAGCTCTGCAGCTAAACAATGGTACCAGGTGGATTAATGTTTTTCTGCCAGGAACAGCATGTCAGATCCCGCCGGTGTAGTTCCTCCTTTACGTAATTAAGAGAGTCGTTCGAGATGAGGTACATTGGTGTGTTTTTGTCTGAGACATCGCGCCTGAAGACCAGCAAAGACGCAAGCCAAAGTGAGTTGGTGTATATGAATTTGCCTAACTAATATTTGCAAGGCAAGTCCATTTGCACTGCCCAGTTCATCGAGTTCAGTTTTCATGCGAATGATGATCAGTTTGGAAGAAAATGAGTCACGCCGTTTGTTTCTTGCCTTTTGGTTGGTTGATGCTGGATGATCAAGTAATCGATCAAATTTGATCTGTAACTCCCTCGGACTCTTGTACCTTGCAGTAGTTGAGAATTTGACTTCAGGATAGTTCAGGTAAATTAAACAAACAAGTATTTTTGGATGACGACTGGGATTTTGTTAAGTTGTCGACGGTCTTTGGTTAATCATACTGAAATTCTCATTGCGTACCTCTGTGCTGCGTTTTTTCTTAGCGGTGAGGGTGGTGCGATTGATCCTTCAAAATTGTTTTTCATTCAAAATCTTGGGGCTATTGCAGGTACGAAAAACGTTACAAATCTTAATGACTGCATTCCGCGAGTTTCTTTAAAAATGATAAGGGGGCCGTTTTACAGAAGCACACCTTAATACAGGCTTTTTGGTGAAACAAGTGGTTCTTTGAGCTATTATCTGGATTTTGAATGTAGAGTATTCAAGGTAGCTGAATTTAGTTTTACCATCAGCTTTAACCTAAGTTGAATGTTGCGACATCCGGGGGGAGGGGGGTCGAGCGCTAAAATGGTGTTTAATACAGTATGCGTACTGAATGGTAGGTTGTCGGAGTCGCTAAATTCGGTTTCGACACTAATTGTACCTTAATTGGGGGACTAAGGAGGGGCAGGGCTCAAAGGGGGAACGAGTCGGGCAATGGAATATGGATATCAGAGAATAGGTTTTCAGGGTTACTGCATTCAGTTTTGACATAAGTTCGACCTTAAGTCAAAAACTGGTTGACTAGAGAGGGGTGGAGCTGAAAATGGAACTAGTTCGGAAAATTGAATACGTGTATCAAATAGGTTTTCAGAGTGTCTGTGTATAGTTTTTCTATTAAAATTGGCATACCAGGAGATAGTCGAGGGCCAAGATTCTAAAGTGAAATACGGATGTAAGAGATAGGTTTTCTGGGTCGCTGAATCCAGTTTTGGCGTTAGTTTTACCGCTAGTTGAAAATAATGGGCCGGAGAAGTTCAAATAAAACTGAGCAAGTCAAAAATGGAAAACATGGCACATATGGTGATGGAGGGGGTTGAATTGAGAAATCGACAAATATGATACAGGTCGCTCTTGTTGGATTTGAAGACGGCGCTCGACCCTAAAATTGAAAATCGTAGCTTCTAAAAGGAAGAAAGGGAGGTTTGAAGGTCAAGAATTTTTACAAAATACGATGACGATAACAATGTCGAATACTATATCCCTGATGCTAGTCGCACAAAATGGAAGATACCTTGCAGTTTTTAAAAGAAAAGCGTCACTTGGCACCTCTGCAGTTGAAACTCGAAGTAATAGCTTAAGAAATATAGCCACCACCGGGGGCCATTTCCAGTCTCCGTAGGGAGTAAAACGGAGTGCATTAGGCTATAACCAGAAAATGCCCCTTCTTGGTAGGAATGGTTCACATTTTTGTATTTCGGGTCAAATTTGCCGTGATAATTTTTGATCTAATTTGTAAAAGGCAAACTTGTGAAATGTCCAGGAATATGAAGATGCTCATTTTGTTTATAGGAGTGATTCCTATCGTGGTTTCAGTGATTAGGTACCTTTTTGGGGAAGTTGGGTTCTTGAAAAATTTGTAGCAATCGTAATACCTGGAGAGAATAGCTTATTTACGTTGTTGAACGTAAAATTTTTGACCATAATTAAGGGAACAGAGGAAGTATTTGTGAAATGTTGGAAGTGTAGGAGTACTCCGCATTCGAACTTAAGAACGTACCTCAGAATTGAATTCAGTAACCTGATAATCCTATACATTGAATACCACCTTGAAGATCCCCTCCTGGGGGGTCGACTGTAAAACGTACCCCAGAATTGAATCCAGCTACCTCGAAACCCTATGAATCGAATACCATCTTGGAAAGATTACTATTATTTCACCCCCTTGAGTGGTACGCCAAGTGGGTTGGGTGTAAAACTCACCTTCAGAATTGGATTCATTGACCCCGAAAACCTGTAGATTGAGCCCTATCTCGAATTTCAACCTTTCATCATTCCCCTCTTTTTTCGAGGCTTCTCCTTCGGGGTCATTAACACTCATCAGAAAATCAAACTATTTTTACTGTAAAAAATATTGTATTTTCCCATAAGAAGGGGAGGTAGCTTGAGGCACGTCTTCCCCTTATCCGATCAACCTGCCGTTCTAGGGGCGGCATATAAACTTCATTAAGGAATCCCTAAAGAGTAAATAAGGGCCACCTTAGCTAAGGACGTTGAAAAGCATACAGTGGGGTAGGTAAAGTGAAAATAACAAAGAAAGAAAACTTTTGGATTATTTCGACAAGAAGGACAATTTTATTGGTGTGGTGGGACGTATGGCGATGCACGTATGCCGAAGTGGCCTCTGAGATACCGCACTTCCGGCCTTGGAAACTACGGAAACTACCCTCTCGAGTATCGCATCACTGGTCGAAGGACAATTTGTTGCTTTTTGAACTAAAAACAATAACGTGTGTGCAATTTCATTGAAAAATACTAGAACTTTTTGCTAACAAATTTTTATTTTAAATGTGAGGTCAAACATTTTGCTCATAAAATGTGAAGTATCCTTTCCCCCTTCCTTCCGCCACCCATCTTGGTGGATTTATTGTATGAAGAATTCTCGGAATTGGTTTTAAGAAGATCTAATGAAATTTGTAAAGGCCGAGAAACGCTGTGATTAATTTTGTCTAATTAGAGGGGAACGGACTGTGACTCCAATGTCCTTTATCCTGTTGATCTCAAACTTGGTGGAAATTTTATTTGATCTTATTGGAAACAATTTGGGCGGGGAGGGGGGGGGTGTACAACAAAATAGATTCACCAAGACATAATAAGGAGCATTTTGCAGGCAGCATTTCTGACTTCAAATTTGATTGAAATTATCTTTTGCTGAAATCTTGCTGAAATTTTACACTTTTTGTCTTCAGGTCAATCAAAAGGCAAAAAATCCACCTCACTTATCAGAATAATTCGCACTTTTTCTTTATTCCAGCCTATTAGTCAGACCGTTGTCGTGTTAGTGTCCAAATTTGGTTTAACCGTCGGTTTTTTTAAGAACATACCTAGTCAAAAACACTTTCAAAACTTTTTTGCAAAAATTCTTATTTTTTCCCCTTAATTTAGTCACTTTTTGGTCACGTTTTTATTAATTTACATACTTAGTCATTTTTTTCACGCGTTCGGACAGGTTTTCTCTTCTCCGCCCGGAAACGATTTTTTTGGCCGAATCGGTTTTTTCGACCGAACTCGATGTTTTGGAAGCTTCAAAGTAAAATTCCAGATTTTCTCGACTCCCCCGCGGGACCCTTCAAAATTGTTTGATTTCAAAAAAATGTTGGTTGGTGGGTTTTTGGACCAGAAGGACAGCACGGTAGTGTGCAGGGGTGGAGGGAGGATTTAGAATTTAAAAAAGTCAACAAATGCAATATGGGTATCATTCCTAGATCCTTAAAGTCGTTGAACTCATTTTGGCATTCATTATGCAGGGGCGGAAGAAGGATTCAGAATTTGAAGAAAAAAAAATTAAGAAGTGTCATGTGAGTATCATGTTATAGGTTCTCCAAAAGTCGCTGAAATCGTTTCTGATATCCATTCTTGACTATATCTTCGAAATTTTGTTACATATGAATGGGACGGTAGGTCAACGGTCAACAATTGAAGAATAATATATGCAATATATACATTATTTCTGAGGTTTTTATTACCTGAATGAGCGGTTCCTCCCCTACTCATTGGTAACGCGGTTGTTGACCCCCCCCCCTCTTCCTTGCGTAATTCTGTTTTGAAGATACGGTCAAATAGATATCAGAAACGGATTCAGCGACTCTGAGAACCTAGAAAGTACCATGTTGCATTTGTTGATTTTCAAGTGTTGAATCTTTCCCCGACCCTAAGTATCACAATTTTAAAGTTATAATGAAATGAATGTCAGAAATGATTTCACCTATTTGAAGAACCTCTTGCTTCAAATTTGAAGTTCCCCCCTACCACTGAGTGCTACAATGTTGATGATACAAGGAAGTAAACAGCAGAAAAATTTTAGACGACCTTGAAACCCCCATATTTGATACTCATATTGCATTGCATAACTCTCATGACCCTAACCCCCACCGGTGGGAGCCACAGTTTTTATTTTAGGGTAAAACCGGTGCCGGAAACAGATTCAGTGACCTCGAATACCCCGTGGACCATACCTCAATTTCAGTTTCAATAACTACAAAGTTTTATTAACAAAGCTCTTTAAAAATTCATAGAATATAAAAATTCAATATTAAATTGTACATTTGTTCCACATAACTTCGTAACTTGACAAAGAACAATCGAACAATAATCTACCGCAACTCACACCTACAATTAATTGTAGGTCACTTCTTAATTTTGTTCACGCTGACATTTCCTGAGTTCTTCTCTTGCTTGATAAATTTGGAGTCCCGGTTGTAGTAGTTCTCCTCAATGCTTCCTGTAATATATACATTTCTGCTTCTGGCATTCTGATCTGTTTACAAACTGTCTGTGCATCAGGTAGTAAGGTTTTATCCTATACTTAATCACTAGCTAATTGTTCATTTGCTACTCGCTTATTTGCTACATTTGCTACTTTTGTTCATATGCTATTAGTTCGTTTGTTGCATCGTATATTCCCACAATCGCCAGAGAGGAACGCCGTTGTTCCGTCCTCAGGTGAAGACAGCCACAACGCTAAGATTTCATCGCTCGAAACCTGAAACAGAATACCAAAATTAGGCGTTAATTTTTTTATCATATTTATGAGACATAATTCACATCCCATTATTCCTTGGAAAATTTACTGATAAGCGTATCGCAGAAATAGATATCTCAAAGGGACATGTTTCACTTGATCCAGATTTGATCAGAATTAAGGAACAATTCACACACATCATTAGTTAGAGAATTCTCTGAGAAGGCAAGAAAACCTGTATCGTACACTCTGAAATTCAACATCGCTACTGCGAATAGAATGTACTCCTAATAAGACGAATTTCTTACTGGACATGTTCTACTTGGCTCAATTCAAACAAATTGTACACTTATCAAACTGAGGACCCATGTTATACATTAGCAAACTGCTTAACTTACCTCTTCTAAATCCAGTGAAGGGTTTTCCTCCGTTTTAAACATCTTTTCTAAGGGGCACGCTAACCTAATCCGCAACAGTAACAGTGCAATAACTAAAGATTAAAAATTAAATCGAAATTGTTGCTTATAATTACTTTTATTGTTTTCAAGTAATTGATTTCTTGGAAATGAAACGCCACTGAACTGAACTGTGACTCAGATCAGTGAATACTACTAAAAAAGGCTTCCGCGCCACTGAACTGAACTGTCACTCAGAATTGAGAAGAGAAGAAAAAAAGCGATTGCAATAGGCTCGATTACGCCGACCCTAAGAATCATATTTTATGATGTCACACCCCTCTGGAGGGGATACGATTTTAACGATATGCTCTAAAATCTTCTTTTATCATTACAAATAAATCAGTGAAGAAAAATTTGAGAAAATCAACTTAGCTCGATTCACCTATCATACCGGGCTATACCCTTTGATTTGGGATACTTATTTTTGGGAAAAAATCATTCAGGAAATTGTCATTCGGGAGAAAGGTTCGAGAAAAAGTTATTCGAGATCAGAGATGCGGAGAAGCCAGTAGCTGGAAGTCAGAAGCCGGAAGTTTTTGCAATTTTAGGACAATTTTGAGAAGCTAGAAGTTGAAAGCTGAATGAGTTAAAAACTGGAAGCGGAAGCTTAAAGTTTTTCAGCTTCCAATCAACTTCTGACAATATTCTTCTTGAAGATTTTTTTACTCGAAATCGAAAGCCTAAAAAAGAAAACTAATGTACCTCTTGTACTCCACTTCCAGTGGCGTACATTCCAGGCAAGCAAGGTAAGCACCGCTTACTCTGAAAATTCCCGAAAAAATAAGTTTCCATCAGAGACGTACCGATGGCAAGGTGTCTACAGGTTTGGAAAAAGTCAGGAATTTGAAAAGTAGGTCAGGAAGTTTGTAAATAGTCAGTAAATTCAACAATATTTTTAAGAAGTTTGGAAACAAACAAAGAATGAACTCACGGAAGATTTTTTTCGTCGTTTAATTTTACTTCAGCACTCTATATATATATATATATATATATCTGTGAACACCTTCCTAATTTTTTCACCCGAAAATCAACTTCAAATTTCAGTTCATTTTAACCATAACGTCTAGTAGTATAAACATAAATTAAAGATATACTGTCTATACTGTAAAAGTTTAAAGAAGAGGGGAAAAAAGTTTGGAAAAGTCAGGAATTTGTATTTTTCCATTCTTGTAGACTCCCTGATTACTGCACGCATTGCACGACTTACGCTCCGCTTCTGCGTTAATTACCAACACAAGAACACACTAGCATGTTCAACGCGACGAAACCTGTGCGTTTGGGTACGTTCTGGAAGTGCTTTGAGTCAGGCTTGGCTCGGCTCGGTTTGGCTACACAGGAACGTTGATGTTGACAATGAAACCTGATTATGTTCTTCTACACATCAACGCGTTATGTTTGAATGCTCTGTATTTTTTTGCCCACAAAATACGTGTTTGAGATCTAATTGAAAAACCGTTCTTGCGACCCACTCATAATGAACAATTAAAAGTTTTTAATGGTGGTAAGCCGAAACCATAATTGCCGTTTTTGAAAACTGAGCAAAAAAACCACGTATCGCAGTATGAAAACATTTCGTGGTTAAACCAGTTGTGAACTGTGAAGATGGTGGAAAACTGTTTTGTTGGCTATGTCTATTCAGGGACGTACCGATAGAAGGGAGAGGGGAACTCCCCCTCCCCCGTAGGAATTTTTCGCTCAGATTTGAGAAAATTTATCATTTCAGTCAGGCGGAGTCGGGAAAATCCGATAAGTCGGAAGGTTTTTTTCCCTTTGCTTTGATACTTGGGAATTGAGTCGAAAAGTTGGGAAAATCCAACAAGTCAAAGTTTTTTTTTTTTTTACTTTGATGTTCAAGAATTCTGAGTTGAGTCAGTTGGGACTTTCATGATTTGCCCCCCCTCCCCCTCCACTCCCGGAAAAACTATTCGGTATGTTCCTGTGTCTATTATTCATCACAGAAAAGAATAAATGTATTTTTAATGACCCTACACAGTGATACGACAACTTGAACAATTTGATCACTGCTGTTTTGTGGTAGCATATTCCAGACTGACATTATACACAGTTTTCGAGTGGAAAAACATTTATTGTTAAAAACGAACTTCTTATCCCCGGTCGATGTACCGTACTGGTACATCGTTGGAACGATATACAGTAACTAGAAATTTTGAAAAATCAGTGTTGCCACTTTAATAAATCTCTCTAAAAATTAGTGCGTCACGAAAAAAACAAACAAACTAATATTCTAAGATTCAATAAATTACGTTAAGTCTAAAGCGACGAAAAATTGGTCTACTAAAAAAGTTAATAAATTTCTCACCCTCCTCAATTTTTCGCGCGAGACGTATACACAAAACCGGACTGGTAGGGTGTTTTTCTTGTTAACATGTTATATAATCAAAAATAAAAAATGCGAACGAGGATAAATACATAATTATTATTGAGTGAGCAAATATTGTCGAAAGTAAAGGAACGACATTGTTTGGTTGAGGTGCAAACTGAGACGTTGGCTGGGTTTGCTGCGAGTTGGCATGCTAAGGAGGCTGTGGTGCATCGGGACAGTCACGGGCAATATGCCCGTCTTTTCGACATGTGTAGCAGTTCTTGTAGCGATTTAGCGTTTTCCCTTTTTCAGCGGTTTGCTTGGGTTGGGAGGGCTTTTCTCGTTCATCACGATCGGCAGTTTCGAGTACCATCATCCGGTAGGTGTGGTAGCCTTTGGGTTGCGGTGTCAGATGGTAAAATTTGAGCTCGTTCTCAAATCTTTCAGGTAGTGCCGCGTGTAAATTTCGGATTCTGTCCATGTCCTCGATTTTTCCTCCCACTTCTTCGAATTCCTGAGCCCTTGCTTCATGTAACGTGATGAACTTTCGTAGATTTCCACAAACATTAAACTTGAACTGGAGGTAGGCGCCTCTCTTCGTTTGGATGCCTATTTCAGTTTGCACACGATACTCGTTATCTAGTTCCTGGAGCATCTGTCTTACTGTGGCATGCCGCCATCTTTTTAATGAAACGTTGGTCCAAATGTTGAACGAGCAGAGTCTGAGCGGCTTCTTGTTTGTAGAAGTAATTGTTCTGCTTGCTGAAACGCTGATCGAAATTTTCAGCTAGGTACGCTTTTTCCTCTGCTGTGTCATAAAAGTAACGACGTCAACTTGTCATTTCCCAAAGCACGTTCGAAACTCCACCTCCAATCTTCATAGTTGTTTCCATTGAAGACTGGAATGTTTATCGTCTTTGATTTCTCTTGATTATCGGCCATCGTATTTTCCCAGCCTCGGAGTACGCTAGATGAGCTAGACGCTGATGAACTGCGATTTCTCGTCGTATCCGCTGGTGTAGGGATAAGAATATCAAGTTCCTTCTTCTTCGATCTCGTGACAGGCGGTGAACTGGCACTTGGCTCTTTTTGAGCAACTGAACTCGGTAAACTTTTTCGCGAACGCGAACTCTTTTGTGGTTTCCAATCGTTTTTTAACGTTAACGAGGTCCTTCTCGTCATTTCACGTTTGCTACCATGATACTATACACAGTTTTCGAGTGGAAAAACATTAATTTTTAAAAACGAACTTCTTATCCCCGGTCGATGTACCGTAATGGTACGTCGCTGGAACGATATACAGTAACTAGAAATCTTGAAAAACCAGTGTTGCCACTTTAATAAATCTCTCACAGACTTTTATTCTGATTTTTACTTCGCCTCCACGCTTATCGCTTACCTCACGCCACTGTCCACTTCACTTCACTTTATTTTCCCTCGTTTTCTAAAAATAACCTTCTCTAATTATAAGAACCTTGGATGAGAATAAGTAAAAGAAGCTGGAAGCTAGAAGCGAGAAGCTGGATAAGATTTGGAAGCTAGAAGCCGGAAGTAGAAGCTGTATCGTTCGGCTTCCGCATCCCTGTTCGGGATATTCACTTTCGAGGAAATGGCGATTCGAGATAATGGCTTCTGGAAAAAGTCCAGTAATCGGTGTTGAGAGAAGGTGGTAACAGGGGTGCGGAAGTCGAACGATACAGCTTCCGCTTCCGGCTCCTAGCCTCCAATTCTCATCTAGCTTCTCGCTTCTAGCTTCCAGCCTCAGTATATTAGGAACTTCTAACTTCCAATTTTTTCGGCTTCCAGCTTCTTTTACTTATTCTCACCATTTCACTTTCACTAATATTTTTTTCTCTCTCTTTTTCTTTTACTTTTTTAGATTTAAAAAGAAAACGTAAAAAACAATTTTCTCCGGCTTCTGACTTCCAGCTACCGGCTTCTCCGCGTCCCTGGGTGGTAATATCCTCGACGATGGACGTCTCCCTATACTTTTTCCATTGAATAGATGGTAATTGTCGTGTCTGACGAATTGGATTGGCAGAATTTGTTGCGGATATTATGTGTAACCCAAAATATACCCCCCCCCCTCCAAAAAAAAGTTTGAAATTTGCTGGTGACAAATATTCTCAACTTCTGGAGAGTGGATCCACGTTACGTAACACGGAGGTTTTCAGGAGTAGGTTTGCATAATTTACGAAATTTTGATCTTCGGAATTCTGGCCACCTACAATCGTGATTTCTCCCACAGTGCGCTGTGTGTAGTTTTTCATCCATCGCAGTACTGTTTTCGTCTGCAGACCGGGTCGCGACCATTGAACTGTAAATACATATACGTGAATAATATATACGCGTAAAATACGCGGGCCGCGATCGATCAGGCGGCAGCCCAGCGAAGCGGCCAAGTTCAATTTCATTTTCCTTTTCCTTTTCCTTTCCCAATCGATATGCACACCGTGAAAAACGGTAAAAAGCTTCCTCTCTTTCCGTCTCACTCGCTCTGCCTTTCACTCTCGCCGTTTGCGGTTTGTAGGTTGCACCCGGAAAAGAGCTGACATTCGCCATACTGTACTAATTTCGTGCTACTCGCGCCCGAATTACCCGCGCGTATACGACGAGTACGTACGCGGCTGCACTCTCACTGGACGCCGCGCCGCCGTGTGTCTCGGTTACGGGCGCGGGTCAACCGGCCAACGGTTACCCGGCACGACGAAATGTACACGGTGTCCGATGTCCGGCTGCGAGCGAAGACGAGTCGTGACGGGACGAGGAAACAAAAAACGGAAACGCGGACCTAGGTAGACTGTCAGACGGTTCAGAAGCGAGGCTGCAAAATGGACGGGCACGATGTGCGAGATGAGAGGACGATATTCTAGCTGGAGTACAAATTACATCCGGTAAACGCATCTCTTCAGATCGCGCTGAATAGAATCACTCTTACATCATCTGGCTTCTTTTCCTAACTGAAGTTCGGCATCATCAGGTGTTATGAAGAAAGTGATTTTGATAATGATGCTCATCTTTCAGCCGTTCTTATGGGCGACGCTGGTGGGGAGGGGGTGTGAGACGGGTAATACTTACCACCCATTTTTTTCGGGGGAGGGGGCTAAAAATGATCAAAATTAACCCTTCCCCCCGGTTCAAAGCCCAATAATTATACTTGTACTTATAAAGAATTTGTAAACGAATTAGTGCCATGTGATACCGCAATTAGTAGTACCGCACCATACGTTTAACTCGCAATACTCATACACACAATGTCTAACAAAATCGAACTCTAAAAATAAATGACCCCCCCCCCATTTGCTATGAATGCCCAAAAATAATAAACTAAAGCTAAATATACTTCTTCGTCTATAATACTATATTGTCACGGAGGGGGGGGGACTAATTTTATTGCATAAAGTAGATGAGCCTAGTAAGGCCCGGATCCCGAATACCGAATACCGAATATAAGGCCCAATGTACCGATCTTGACTGTTATATGCTTTAGACTGCATTAAAACGTACCGCAAAGTTGTTCCTTCATGATATGGCAACACTGTCCAATTGAAGACCGGCATTCCAAAAGGTGCTTTGTCCAAAATCATGAAAAATGAGTTACGAGCGCCATCTGTTAGGGAACGTAGTCCTCCACATATGTTCATCACCAGAATACGAAAACATGCTCTCTCTATGCGTAAATCAATGTTCGAAGAAGAGGGTCGGGAAAAGCGTCGTTCCAAAAAGTACTTTGTCCAGTTTTATCACCGGCTCTCGTTATAACTCATCAATTTCGGCCGAAAACAATTTTTTAGCATTTTTATCATCTTGGTGTCATTCCAAAAAGTACTTAGTCCATCGTTTTTCATACTGTTTGCTGCATAACGTAGGATTACTTCGACGGTTAGAAAATGTGTGAACGACGTCTTATTCAGGAAGGTTCAGTGTTGCCAACCATAAAAAAAGTTTGCGAAAAAGGTAATCCCTAGGCAGCGGACGCAGTTTTTATTGATTTCTCGGAAATGTAAATTTTGGACAAAGCACGTTTTGGAATGCCGGTCTTCAATTGTTTTTATCAAGATATTAGTCCACTGGTGCGAGATATGCCGGTTGATGATTTTCCAATAACGTAAAATGTGCTCCGATATGTTTTTTGTGTAACTTGCAGGATTTACGGGTATTATGTTAGTCAAATTGAATTTATCCAGAAATCAAACATTGGACAGTTGTTGTAGTGGTAGTCGTTTAACGATCGACGCCAGAAAAGTGAAATTTGAGCAATTTGGAACCGAGGTATGCGATACTCACGAAAAATAGTGTTATGTAATCTAAACGAACACAAATCTAAGGGGGAAAAAAAGAGCGAACTATTGATAACGCCATTCTAACAAATATAATCAGAAAACTCAATAACAGAAAGGCGAACGGCCCCGATGACATTTCGAATAAAATGATTAAAATCATCCACAAAAACCATCCAGAAATACTCAAAACAATCTACGAAAAATTACTAAACCTCAA
The DNA here is from genome assembly GCA_031841125.1 of Acanthococcus lagerstroemiae. Taxonomy (NCBI): domain Eukaryota; kingdom Metazoa; phylum Arthropoda; class Insecta; order Hemiptera; family Eriococcidae; genus Acanthococcus; species Acanthococcus lagerstroemiae. The sequence goes on along the minus strand of CM063108.1, from coordinate 30,437,410 downwards.
TCATTTCCCACAAATATGGAAACTAGGAAAAATAAAACTAATTAATAAACCCAACAAAGACCCATCAGAAATCAACGGCTACAGACCCATCATACTACTATCCACCCTGGCAAAGGTATACGAAAAAATTATAAAACATTATCTGAACGAATAGGGTAAATAGATGAAAGGAGGGAGGTGAATAAGCCCAATGAACGATATAACTCTGTGAAGTGGTAAAGTAGCTGAAGAAGATGATTATTATCTTCATAAGGACTGTGCATCTGTGTTAAAAAGTAATAATTCTTAACGGGGATATCTTGAACTCCATTTTGAGCGGTTCTGATCCAGATACAAGAAAATTGTTAATGACTTTTTTTATGGGAAATTTAATGTACAATCTATTGTAAATTAAAAAATAGTAGCTTAAGAGGGCAAGTTTAACGTGAAATGGAAAAATGTATAAAATTATCTGATATAATTTGTACTAAAATTGATTTCCTGAACATCCTGTTGAACCGATTCCGACCGTTTTTCTCTGTAGTTACGACTGCCCTCTACTATTACCTACTGGTACCATTTTTCTGTCTGTCTCCCGTCGTGAGAAGAAAAAAAAATCAGAGATAGAAAACTTGTAAATTTGATCATAATTCAGCCCCTTCAAAAGTAAGAGTATGCAGACGTATCTACAAATTGTCGGGGTAGGTTGTCTACTTATCGTGTTGAAGGGGGGGAGGTCATTGCAAAAGACACCCTGTATGTGATATGTCGATTTTTCTCTACTTTTGAAAACCTAATTTTTTCCCGCCGTTTTCTGTATGGCTGAGTGTTCTACGGAATAGACGTACATAGAAGAACAGTTTGAGAATATTAAGGGAAAGTGCCAATTGTTGACCTAGGTATCAAATGTTGGCCACTTTTTCTCATACCTCTACAATGCGTTATGAAGAGTGCGCTGGTACCGCGAACTGTATCAACATAAAATATACATCCTATACTTCCGTTTGGTGAGATTCTTCTGTGAAACCATGTTGCTTATTGCGCGTTATCATTTTTTGAAAGAAGGCGATTGAAAAGTTGATGAAATTTTGCTGTTGTTCAAAAGTGACAGGTTTTCAAAACGGAAATTGTAAGTAATTTCAGCTATATTTGAGTGATTTTTGATGTATATAGTTAGGTATACAGTCTCAGCACATGTTGTACTTAAATTTTTTTTCAAAACCTTATTTTGGAATGATTGGGCGGAAGCTTTGAAAGCATGGAATTTTATTACTCTGAAATTGGTTTTATTTTCTTCAGATGTGAAATGTTGTTGTTTTTGTCGGGGAGACTGTCATTATTTAATACGTAGAACATTATTCTGTAAGTGAATCGCGTGATTTCAAGATTGTGAAAATGTTCAACATTTGGCATAACCAACATTTGGCCCACCTTTTTTACTAATTTTTACGTGCTTACAGGAAAGAATAAAAAATGAAAAAAGCGATCCAATAATAATGAGGGGTGTCATGATCCCCTTAGTCCAGTGAAGGAGTCCCCTCAAACTCTGTTGGTTGACCTCCCCTAATTTGAAATAGCATCAAATAAATTTTTTTCCTTTTCCTGACACAACTTGGTATTCCTTCTTTTTGCAGTGTTCATTCCACTTGTCACTTTTCTGATAGTTTGATTGCAAAGCAATTCTGTATAACGAAATTTAAATGAAACGTTTCTCAGCATTTTAAAACTAATTATGTTAAATTTTCCGTATTCTCGTAAAATAAACTAACCACAAGAAGTGTCATAGAGACAGTGTTGCCAACCCAACCCAAAAAATTTCCAGGAGAATTCAGGAGAATTTTTAAGCACTTGAATTTCCCATCAGTTTCATTGAATAATGGTGCCCTGACAGCTGACGGGTAGAGGAACATCCGTTTGCTGTATTTTTACATGAAATATACTATTTTTAGGGTCGGCTAGACGGCTACCAGTAGCCGAGTCTATTGCAATCGGTTTTTTTTTTCTTCTTCAGATTTTAGTTATCCCCACAGCCACATGCAGCGCCACCGTCGCCTTTTCAAGGCCGTTCGTTATCACGAACGACTAGGTGCTCGGCTGCGGGCTTCGAGCTGTGAGCAACGAACGGTGAATCATCTATACCCTCTTACCGTCGTGCCGTCAACGAAACGTATTTTAAATTTGTTCAGTGTGTTCGAATGTATTTTGCATTTTCGTTCAGCAGAAGTATTTTTACAAAATTTGTGAATAATTAGTATTAAGAGAATAACACAATGGTGGGCAAAAACATCTATCAGCTCTTATGTTCGGGCACAAAAGACCTTAAACATGATTACCAATAAGTTTTTTCCTGATATCTTTACCAACAACCATCAATAAAAGATGAGGTAGGCCAGTTTCTTTTCCAGTCAAGAGCCGACCCTCTTCCAGCAGCTAGCTGCTTGTTTCATTGTATTTTTATGTGAAATATATACTATTTTTACATTTATGATGTTTAAAACTATTCTCTTAGTATTATAATTATGTAGTAGCTTTGCTAGTACCAACTGAGTAGATAGCGGCTGCAAGCTGCGTCATGACCTGATCAGTGATCCACTTTGAAAAATTAATGTTACATTTTCACATTAGATATTTAAAAAATGAAATTTATTTGAAAAAAAATAATGCTTCGTATAACAGACTTCAGAAAAATCTTTAAAAATATAGGTAATGACAGAAGTCAGGAAAGTCATAAAATAAATTACCTCCTCATTTGGCAAAATCTTAGAAAATATAGGTAATGACAGTAGTCATGGAATTCACAACATAACCAGATAATAATTAATATTTTAGGAATTTTCAAATTATAGGTACGTCTATAATTATAATAATTCGTCCGATTCCGAATTACCATCAGGATTTGTATCATTATTCTCATTTGAAGTTTCCTTAAATGTATACATTTCAACCTTACATTTTTTCATTAAATCATCTGTGATTACAAAATTATAGCAACATCCTTTATTCAAATAGGATTTAGTATTCAGAATACCACTTAGTGTCTCAGTATCGAGGCGATTTCTTAGCCGAGTTTTATTTAAGTTGATTTAGCTGAAAATTCTTTCAGCATTTGCTGATGAATGTGGGTATACCAAGATGTCAAAAACAAATGAACACAAATTTGGGAACCGCAGAACATTTCCATACTTCTCTTTCAATACCATGATTCAGAACTCCTCTGTCAGTGGCTGTAAATCTAGGTAGAATACTTTTGAGATCTTGCCATTCTTGATCAATGGCCTGAAGCTGATGTGTGGACAGTTTTGGAAAATGAGATAACAGTGGGGCTAGTGATCTAGTATTCTTTATGTTGACTGGATTCAACAAACCGAAATTTTTAACCATTGAATTGTTGAAATCAAATCTTGATTTAATTTGATCTGTTGCTTCAACTAAGAAATTGAGACATCGTCGACGGATACCCTTCTTAATTTCTTCAGTACATGACTCGAGATAAGTTTCTGCTACAATTCCTAAATTGATTTCACTATTCTTCATCATATTACTTGGTTCTCTGGGAGACAATTTTGAGAAATTGTTTTGTTTTGAAAGTACTTCTGGCTTCATAAACATTCGTAATAATGATTCATAAACGCTACTAACATCCTCATATAATGTATGTATCTTGACTGATTCTGACTGATACTGCCGTTCAAGTTTATCAAACAAGGGTAGGACAAATCTAAGAAATTCCAAAGAAACACGGGTTTGCAGTTCCTTCAAATTCCTCAGAATAGTTTCAGCTAATAATATCTTATCATTTTTACAGGCATCCTTAAAATAGGCAATTAAAGCATCATACTGCTCCAACAGACGAACGACACAAGGCAATAGAGATAACCACCTAGTTTGAGATGGATGCAGCATTTTGTGAGGTTGTAATGACAACAATTTTTGAAATTCAGAATATTTGCAAGTTCGTTGGGGACTACCACTCAAGTATGAGTAAACATCCCGTAGAACATCTTCAGCAAATCGTGGAATATGTAAGCAAGCTCGCGAGGCAATAATATGGAAAGTGTGGCAAATGCATCTCTCTGCATACAGCCCCTCTATTTCCATCTTGAAGCGTGAATAAACAGAATTCTTTGAACCAAACATAACGTTAGCGCCATCAGATGCGAATCCTTTCATGTTCGTCTTGTATGGTATACCTATTTGATCACAAGAATAAGAATTTAGAGTGAAATTTTAACATTATGATGGAAATTACAAAATGATAGTTGCATACCTTCAGAATCAAACACAAGAGGTAATCGCTTTGAATAAAACTTCCGCAGTAGTACTGTCTGACAGTTTTGCCAATGCTAGGAGTTGGTCACGTATCTTCTCAGTCGATTTATCAAAATACCTTACAACCAAACAGAGATGCTTCTGTGTACCACAGTCAATGCTTTCATCAATTATCAGTGAAAAGCTGGTCGTTTTCAATGTTTCGATTAAATTTTCATGTGATTGAGCTCCCACAACATTATTAACAATCACAGTAGATTTGGTTCTACCTAATTTCATACCAGCGGCTATTTTTGAATCTGGGAAGTTCTTAATCATAAGCTTAGTCAGATTGAATGGCATATTATGTCTGGCCATAAATGCAGATGTTCGAATTTCCGCCTTTTTAATTTGGTCATTCAGAGTGGCAGTACGTCAAGCGGCTTCCATCAAATCTTTTTCACTATTGCGATGAAAATGTTTCGCTTTTTCGGCATTTTTGTGGGCTTTACCAATCGCATGTTTACGTAGGTCACTGATACCCACTGATGCGATATTGAGATTAACGGCACAAATCGAACAAAACGCGTAGTTTTTACCTTTCTGACTTGGCTGTAACCATGTACTGAACTGGACATCGCGTTCCCATTCTGGTTTATAATAACTTTGGTAACGTTTTTTCTTATTTTTCTTCGATTGCTGTTCATCATCAGTGTTATATTCATCACTTTCAGATGCGGGCACAGACACTCTCTTATTTCATAAAAAATAAATTATCAAGAAAGCAAGTAGCAAGAATTGACTAGAGTAGAAATAGAAACGAGAATGAATCCGATGTGACATATCAGCTGAGAACCAAGAACTGATGAAAGATGAAGGCGATTATGAACTCTCGTCTATCGTGTTGGTCTCCTCACTCCTCAGTCCGCACTGATAGCGTGAAGCGTGACTGCGCGATAGCTAGGAGTAGACGAAGGCAACAGCCCTATAGCGACAGACGTTGATAAGCATGTCGTAAAATTTGATAATTATTTTAAATTTAATGAGCGAATGAGCCTCAAGCAGGAAGCATTATTTAAACAAGTAACCTCGTTACTCGAGGAGGGTCGGCCAAAAGGCACGCCTCTTGACTCTCAACAAGAAATAATGAGAAAACAATCGAAAAAGACCTATCCCTAGTCATATTTAAGGTTTAAAATTAAAATTGAATATCGAAATCTGCCGCACAAGGCAGAGCAATAAAACATTAACGCACTCTACATTTATCAATAATAAACATGAAACATCCTACAAAACTAGGACGGAATCGTCATCCATTTGACTACTAGATAACGTCTGAGTAGTGAACAACATGAAGAAATGCACATCTAAAATAACGGAATACTGAACCAAACTAGAAAAGAGAAGAGAAGAAAAATCTCGATTGCAATAGGCTCGGCTACTCGTAGCCGACTCTAAAAAAGTAAAAATAATGATAATTATGGCAAAAAATCAGGCCAAAATTTAAAAATTTGAGGAGATACCTGAAAATTCAGGAGATCAGGCAACATTCAGGAGTTACAAAAAAATTTCATGAGATTTCCTGAATTTTCAGGAGGGTTGGCAACACTGCATAGAAATTCTAAATGATAAGAAATAGAAAAACTCCAACTTTCATGTTTCAGCTTTGGCGGCCAATAATTTTTTCTTTTTCTTTGCTGATTCATTCGTACAATAAATAGCATATGTAGTACATGAAGGGGTTACTTCGTCACTTAATGTCGTCTAAGTAATTACTTTCTGTGTTATGAATGTACTACAAATATTTCCCATTTCCTCATCTGACCAGGGGAAAAAAGCCCCCCTCCCTAAAACGAATACAAAGATCTTTTTCGCCCAAATGGCCTCGCAACACCCCTGTTAATCCGAAATCTTACATAAGAGGGCGATTCCTCTTTAATGTGCATACTAGTAACTGAGTCGTAGGCCATTTAAAATGTAAATAAATAAATAAATGTACGTAAGCAAATATACTTAATCGGCTGAATGAATCGCGAATGATTGTTCTAGAGAACCAGTGAGCCTAGCTATTTTACTTTAAGTATTCGTTTATGATCGATATAATTTGCTTAATTTTGTTAGTATAACGTTATGAAAAATAGTAAGTAGAACTTCAACTTACTAAATAGATACTTACTTAAGAAATAAAAAATATAATATTGATAAATGAAGTGAACTGATAGAAATTTCTTCTTGCGTGCCAGTTATTGGCCAGTGAACATTGTGCCAATTGTTAACCTGGTCGATAACGGGCATATTTATTTCGTTTTTTTGGGCGTTATAAATCATGTATCATTTTCGCAAAAAGAAATGCGATTCGAAGATTAGTGGTTAATAGCATAAAATAAAAATAATATTAAGACATGCATATCGCAGAATTGAAAAAACTTGAATGGTCAATATTTGGCACGTGTGCCAATTATTGTTGGTTTTTGAGACCTTTTTTTAAGCCTCTATATTAATGAAGGGTGTATTTTTTACCCATTTAACTCCTCTAGCAAGCTGTCCACCACCAGGCTCCACAGTAGGGGAGAGAGTACTCCCCCTTGTGGGCAGCCCCTGATGGTAGTTGCATGGATCCGTTCTTGTTGGAATGTTATCCGGATCTCCCTGCCTTTTAGCATAGATACAATCCAGTTTATTAAGCTTTCCTTCACTTCCCTTTCCCTCAGGCCTGTTTCTATGGATTCATGAGAGGTCGCGTCAAACGCTCCCTGTATATCCATGAATGTTGCCAGGACATAATCTCCGCCAGTCATCCCTCTCTCGATTGCTGTAACAAGTGAGTGCAGTGATGACTCTCCTGATTTGCCTGCCCTGTATGCATGCTGGTTCTCATTTAGTGGGAATCTTTTCAGGGTAACCTCTCTTAGGTGCCTGTCTATCAGTCTTTCCAAGGTTTTTAGCATGAATGATGAGAGACTTATCGGCCTGTAAGATTTGGCCTTGCAGGGGTTTCTGCCTGGTTTAGACAAAAACACCACTCTCACACCCTTCCACGATTTTGGAATGTGCCCTAGGGCTAATGATGCCTTGAGGACCCTAATGAACGTTCCCATTATGGTCTCTAGTCCTGTCTGTAGGCAGAGTGGGTAGATTCCATCTGGGCCCGGTGCTTTGTACGGCGAGAATCAGGGCTACGCTGACGATTTGGCTGTGATGGTAACCGGCAAATTTCCGGGAACCATCGCGGAGATAACGCAGTGGGGACTCCAATGTGTGGAAAAATGGTGTGTGAAAAAGGGGTTATCGATAAACTCGGACAAAACGGAGATCACTCTTTTCACTCGTAAAAGGAAAGGCAAGGAGTTGATCAAGGTGCAATACAAGGGAAGACCGTTAGCCCTCGCAGGAAAGGTGAAGTACTTAGGAGTATATCTTGACGAAAAACTCTCCTGGAGGGATCACGTTTCAGATAAAATAAGAAAAGGGGTTGAGGCTCTTTGGGCTTGCCGCACCTATGTCGGCAGGACCTGGGGACTCTCTCCCAAAATGATGCACTGGATATATACCGGTGTAATACGCCCCAGAATCACATATGCGGCCATTGTGTGGTGGGGCCGGGTCCACCTGGCCAACGTCAGAGAGGAACTAGACCACCTGCAAAGGCTCATGACAACGGGGGCAATGAGTACGGTGCCGACAAAGGCACTAGAAAGGCTCCTGAACTTGCCACCATTTCACACTGCTATAGAAGCAGCTGCGATAATGGCGGCTTATCGTCTGGGCCAACCAAACCTTCAGACCCAAAAAACAGGCCACATAAGGATATGGGAGATGGCCAAGACGATAGACAAATGCTTTGGGATGCCAAAGGATAGAATTGCGATGGAACATTTCTTTGACAACCCATACCGTGCGCTGATACCCACACGGGAGGCTTGGGAGAAGAGGTGGCCAAGCATTCTAGGAAAAGAGGAGAATGTGTGGTTTGCAGATGCCTCTAAGAATGACCAAAGTGTAGGAATCGGAATCACGAATGCAAAAGGCGCTGACAACTGTTCAGTGGCACTAGGCAAGGGCGTCACTGTCCTCCAAGCGGAGATAATGGCGATCACGGTGGCCATTGCGAGAAGCCAGCAGAAGGGCCTTGTTAATAAGCAGATCTACATCTGTACAGGCAGTCAATCAGCTATCAAAGTACTATCGTCACACCAAACTACGTCCCTGGTAGTGGCGGAGTGTGTTAACAAACTATACACCCTTGCTTAAAAGAACCTGGTCACCGTACTATGGACACCGGGACACTGCGGCATAAAAGGGAACATGATCGCTGGTAAGCTAACGAAGGAGGGCACCAAAAAGGAACTGGCAACGCCAAGGCCGTGTCTTCCTGTAGCATACAGCGTCATAAAATCCAAAGTAAAGGCCTGGATAAGCAAGCAGACGGAAATGCACTGGCGGTTAGCCAGTGGCATGAACGTCAGTAAAACACTGATAGGGGACACCCCCAGTAAGTATGCCAAGTTCCTATTAGGGCTTGACAGGAAACATGCAAGGCTCATGATCGGACTACTAACCGGTCATGGGGCCTCAAAACACATGTGGTATAAAATAGGAGTGGTAAGAAGCGGCTCCTGTAGGTACTCTGGAGAAGAGGAAGAAACCTCGATCCATATCATATGTCGGTGCCCAGCAATAGCCGGGACAAGACGCGAAGCATTGAGGCTAGAATATCCAGCACCCAGTTAAGTCAAAGGGATAGAGCTAAGTAAAATTCTCACTTTGGCTCTAAAAGTGAGGCTACTGAGCTGATCCTTAACAGCAACTTGAGGAATAGTGCAATGGACTGCAAAGTCTGAGCGCTCGGTGCATGTAGCGCCATCTCACACACAAATGTAATGTAAAGCTAATGAAGAGTGTGATGTGATTTACCAATTTTTTCTCAATATTTGTAGTAAAAGAATGATATTTCCTACTGTTACTTAAATATTAAATTTTTAGCATTGAAGAAAGGGTGAAACCGATTTTTGAAAAAACCCGCTCAATAGTATTGGCACTTTCCCTTATACGAGTATATATCCTCAATTCGAGTCATTCACTTCCGTTTATTTGCCATCAGAACATAAACAACGTATTTTTGGTGTGTGAGATAAAGACTTATTGTCCGGCAGAGTAGATTCCGTTGCCTGTGTCAGTCTCTTTTCTAATTTTTTTCTCAACCCGAGCCCGGGAATCCGCTCTTTCGAGCATTACTTCAGAGACGTCAGGGAGGGTGTTAGGGCTGCCCTAGCCCTCCTCTCGTCTTGCCGACCGGCCTATTAGCAGTATCGGAATATTCACACGAAAAAGTCCCATAACTCGTTTGCTCGCATGTTGCATCCCATCTCTCTACTTCACCTGTCAATCTGCCATCGATGATCATAATTACTGCCATTATGGCGCGTGAAATTTAATCGATTATTACATTCGACTCGTTCTGCGTTGATGATCTCATCTACGGGTTGGCCCGGTGACCACCGCAGTTACTAATTATAAGCCGCACATTTGCTGGGTCAAAAAGGTACCTACCGCTGCAGTATATACGTATATTGTCGCATGTCACGCGTCGCCTTCTCAGCATGCCGCGAGAAGGCAGAAGAAAGAGGACCAATACAGAGGATACCGCGGGTGTGACAAAGAGAGAGCGAGAGAAACAGACAGAAGCGAACCGAACGTGTGCGGTGGCTGGCAGAAAAAGACTGGTTTCGATATCATGTACGTTATTTGAACGTTGTTAAATGGCGCTTTCTCTCGGCCGATATCATTATTCCGTTTGTTTTTAAAATGGAAAATGGTACTGCGAAAAAAAGAAAGAAAAAAAAAAGGAACGGATTGCGTAACCAGTTGAGTCGCGATAGACGACGCGGCGGCGCGGCGCGGGACAGCGGTACCACGAGTATACGAGTCGCCGCAACCGCCGCAAGTTCATGTTACAGTTTACGTAAGAGAACGACGGCGGTAGTAGTGGCTGCGCAGACGGAGATGAAGGCGACGGCGGCGTCGCGTAGACGACGGCAACGGCGGCAGTGGCGGCGGTCGTGACTGCGACTGGTCTCTCCCATTCATGAGTTCGTGCAGAGTGCAGACGCGATGATTTCCACATCGGGTGCACCGGTGTACAGCCACGGTCTGCCGCGAAGGTAGGCAGTGTGTGGCCGGGCCGGCGAATGTAACGCGGCCGACCGACTCGGCTGAACGCGGCGCTTGCCGTAACTTCGGGTTCTTCGCCGCCGGTAACGGAATCGACGAAGCGACAACGGGGACGACGCAAGGCGTAGTCGCGGCATCGGTAGAAGTGGTCGTGGGTACGCCGCGCCGGTAGTTAGCGTCGACTGGTGATGGCGGTGCAGTGGTCGCTGGTGGTGGCTTTTCGTTGCTCCCCGGTGACGATGGCTTGTGTCGGTGTTGGAAGTTGGAGATGGCTCTGAATGGATGGGTCGACGGTGTGGTAGCGGTTGGGAAACTTGTCCGTAATGGCTATTGCAGAGATGGCGCCCGTCGTGTATGTGTACTGCTCGTGTAGTGATGTAACTGGTTACGGCTTGCGTGAACAGGTTACGAGCATGTTCGGCGGCCGGGTGAACGTGTTTTCTTTAGCCGAATGTAGATAGCGTGGTAGGTCGAGCAAAATGAAAACGAAGCTCGAGTGGTTTTGGCGAACTAGGAAATTCAAAGGGAACACGGGCTACTAAGCGGGAGTTGACTGAAACTGGTCAAGGGGCGGCATCCTTACAAAAATACTTCACCCATGAGCTTGAAAATTTAGTCACTAAATTTGGAAGTATGGATTAACTTTGTTGTGATAAGTTGGTGAAAAAAGTATAGAGCGTACTTGGTTTTGTTAATCGAAATAGGTTTTGCACGAAATTTACCACTCCCTCAAACTTGTCCATCTCGACTGAAGTCTAGTCATTACAGTACTCCTGATTGTGAAGACAAACATTTCTAACGCTGCCGCCGGCTCTGAATGCAAAACCGAGCATACTAAACGTAAACAGGATATCCATTCTCTGAAAAACCTGGAAAAGTCAGGGAATTTTGGAATTTCCAGCATTTTTCAGCTAAAAGTCATGGAATTTTGTAAAAAAAATCGACTGTGAAATTCTGTAGTTTTTCAAACAGATTTCACCCTATTCCTTATTTAAAAAAAAAATGTTTCCTTCGCTTCGCCCAGGCAATTTTCTTATCTTTTTTCTTTCACAGGAGAAGGACGTGGGCAGTACAACCACCTCTCCTATCGCAGTAGTACAGAGTGTGTTGGTGTGATCGTTTCGCGTCTAAATCTTAAAGGTTGCTATACATTTAACGTATTTCGACTTTTCATGAACTATTTAACGAAAGATATGACGAAACACGAACCAATCCCTATACACTTCTCCCAATATCAGCTGTTTCGTGTCCCTTGTTTTCGTCTCATCCTGTTCGCGAGAATCTGAAAACCGGCGCGAAAAGACGCGAAAATGAAAAAATATTCAGTCTAGCTCTTCTCCCCAATGTAAAAATTTTTTCGAGAAAGTCGTAATGAAATGAAAGTGTGAAAACCAATGAATTCACCTTATGGGACATCCTGCCATCGGGTTTTTCTTCGGTTCCCCCCTCCTTTGCAAATGTCGATAAAGGTGACTGAAAGGGACTTCCGAGATTTTGGGGGAAGAGTAATGAATCCCCAAAATTTGAAAAAAATCTAAAGACCGCATAATACATAATTATTATCGCGTTACAAAACAGTCCATTGTTTTCAAATGTATGACCTTATATTGTATCTGTCGATACTATTAAATTGAAGCCTCTTCCGCCTCCCCTGGTGCCATAATTTTCCAGATCCTAACCACCTTTTTACTTTCATAGCATTTGTCGTTAGATATGCTGCAGCTTTTTCACCTGGGTTCCAGAATTCATTTTTATAGTTATTTTCCCTCCCCCTAAACCATTTAGGCTTCACGAAGGAGGAACTAATTCCGGTTACTCTAGTTTTCCTCAAGTTAAAAATTCTTGACGAGATTTTGAAGTCAATTTTTTGGACAGGATAGCCAACCAAGCTCTGACGAGTAGCTGATTTCGAATGTCACCCCAGATATTTTTACCCGACCCCTTCCAGAGCACTGTCGTAATACGAATTCAGCTTCTCCGGCGAAAAACTGCTCGAAGTGTCGAAATAAGGGTGGTTTCGTGTCGCTGAATTCGAATATCGCATCCGATTTTTAATCTGGACCAAATTTATGCTCCTGTACTTTTTCAGTTGAGAAATAAATTTTTGCGACGTTATTTTCTATTAGCAACACTTTGAATAAATAAGACTGTATTTTTACCCTATTCGGTGGCTTTATTAAGAAAGAGTGAATTCCGGGTCAACCGTTGCTTGTCTTACGCTCTTGCTACTTCATGGGTCGCACCAGGAGGGACAGGATCCAAAAATTACCCCTAAAATCGAATGCAGTGGTCTTGGAAACCTATAAACCAATTTTCGAATTTTATTCTTTCTTCCCCCTCCCCCGTTCACGGTCGGCATTAAGTCACACGAAAAAAATATCTATGACGTTGTTAATTGAATCGAACTAAAAGGGGTGAAGTCCACTTTTGTCGTTTTTGCTTTTTTCACGGATTATGGGATATTAAAGTATCGCGGATCTGCTGGTGTGGTCAAAATTTCGTGAAACAACAGCTGGGAAAGTGCTTTTTGGCAACATCGCTTTCTTTCATTTTTTTTGTAATAAAATTTTTTCAAAAAATGGATTTTCCCCAGAAATTGTTCGAAAATGGTGTATCTGAGTGTAAAGAAATAGAAATAAAATAAAAAATTCTGGCCCACCCCCCTTTTTGCATTTTTATACCTGAAAAGTGCTATTTTCAAAAACGAAATCGCAATTTTCCCTTTTTTTCTTACAAGCAGGGATTTTGCTCGATTGGAATGAAACCAAGAGTAAAGTGACCCCTTTATGTCTGGCTACAAAAGGGGAGGGGGCAATTTCGAGTCATAAAACTGCAAAAAATATGGTTCAGGACCAAAAGGAGTTAAGTCCAAAAACTATGGGCACCCCCAGCTCCGGTCCATCAAAATCTTATTCGACAGGATCGGGCGTAAAAGTCATCTCTTGTGGACCCTCTACCACCACCCTGAAGGATATATTCCACGATTTTCAAATTTTCGAATAAAACGATTTTTTCACTTCCTGAAAAATGCGATTTTTTGGACTTAACCCCATTTAGTTTCAACCAATTCAATTGACATCGCACCACGCTGCACCCCGTAGAGCGCTTTCATTTCCATCAGTGAATTTTTATACACTCTCTGCCACAGCTTCGTGAGCACACGGTAGTAAAAAAAACGTTTGTGGAGTGATTGACGATATTTGCTGTTCACGATGTTGTTCGAAAAGATTTGACACCCCCCCCCCCGCGCTTGCATGTGTAATTTGTATTTGAAGGGTCTGGAAAACTTGAAAAATTGGCTTGGAAAACCTGGAAAAGTCGGGAAAATCATTTCCGAATAAGAATAGACACCCTGGTAAACTTGGAATTTTTTTTTTTGGGAATTTATGCCCTGAACGCAAATGAATAGGAAAACATGGGGGCCGGGAAGAGGGAAGCTTCACATTTGAAATAGAGATAAGGAGTGCTTTTCTGAAAAGTTATAAGTCCAGTTTTTAGATTTTCTGTTTTCTTTTGCGGAATCAGATATTTCTTTGCCGAATGGCAAAAAAATCATTTTCCTTCATGATTACAATATTGGCTTGAGAAAAAGCTAATTTCCGAAATGTTGTTCGCGCATTTTTATAGTGTTTTTTAGAATCGGTTGATGAAAGTTCCCCTCCGCACTCTTCAATGTATTTTGTTGTCGGATGAGGCCGATTCTATATTTTTCGCGGAAGGGCCTTGTTTGTTTCGGCCCATGATCTCGTGTGCCGGCCCTACGAATTCCCGACCCTCATTATCTCGTGTTCCCAGACCCACGAAGTCACGACCTCCGTGATCTTGTGTCCCTGGACCCACGAAGTCACGACCTTCGTGATCTCGTGTCCCCGGACCCACGAAGTTCGTATTCAGTGTGCAAATTTGGCGAAAATGTGGTCGAAGTAGGTCAAAAATGAGTCTAGCTCAAATTTGACAACGGATTCGAATCCGTCTAGAAAGAAAGATCGCTGTATGCTATAGGAAGACACGGCCTGGGTGTTTTCAACTCCTTTTTTATGCCCTCCTTCGCTAGCTTGCCAGCGATCATGTTCTCTTTTAAGCCGCAGTGTCCCAGTGTCCATAGTATGGTGACATGGTTCTCCTGAGAGATTTTATAATTTGTTAACACACTCCGCCATCACCAGGGATGTACCTAGTTTTAGTGTGACTATGGTGCCTCAATAGCCGATTGATTGTTTGCACAGATATAGATTATTTTATTAACCGCAATATCCAAGTCTGTATGCATGACATCTAAAGTATATGCAGCTATCCAAAAACCACTATGTGCGATGATTTTTCATTATTCTCAATTCTGGCTTCTCCTCCCTCCCCTCAGATTCCACAGTTATCAAAAATAGAAGAAGAGTACTGTAAAAACTGAACTAAGCGACATCGAAACCCTTAAACCTGATACCCATGTTGTATTAAGACATATTTGACTTTGGCTCTTGATCTTGCCCCAAATTTTAACTTAAGGGTAAACTGGCATCAAAAATGAATTCAAGGACCCCAAAAATCATAGAAATGATGGATGTATTGTACTTCTCATTATTTTCAATTTTGGCTCTCCCTCACTCCCCTTCTCCGATACTACAGTTATGAAGATAAGGTGAAAAAAAAGTATATGAATTTGACGATCTTAAAAACCCTATATATGATACTTTTATTATATTTTATGGCATTTTACCTGTGCTCCCTCGTTTGGTGTCACAATTTTCTACTTAAGGGCAAACTGATATCAAAATTCAATTCAGGGTCCTCAAACATTCTGTAATTGATGGCCGATGAAATTTTTGGTACACTTCGAAAGCTTCCCCCAGGATACTGCCTATCACTGAAACACAAAACACCCGTTTTTGCATTCGTGGTATCCGATGGGCATGGGTATGGGTGGGGGAGGACAAAAAAGGACCGGAGATGCTGAGCTACAAAGGTGAAAAATCGAGTGCATGTCAAATTTGAACTCTTATTCTCAAAATCCGATGAAATGAGAAAGAAGCTCCGAAATTTGCTTGTCTCTCCGTAGGACCGGTGTTAAACTGTTCTGGTTGAAAGGATCATTTTCCTCCCCACCCCTATGTATGACTTCTTGGGGTGGATGGGGAGAACTATTAGATTCCATGTATCGGGGAATCTTGTGTAGAACAGTTATTGTTTGGGAAATTTGTTTTACATCTCAGAAAATGTAAGGTTTTGTGAAAAAACAAAAAACGACCAGCAGACGAGGTAGGGGATGTGGACTTCCAGTCTGTTAGTCAAGTAATTTTAACCAACTCTCGCTTTTTATCCCTTTTTTCCTCAAAACCCCTTTTGTAGATCTCATTTGCGTAAACTAGGAGTAGATCGAATGCCGTCTTGCCGGTAGACATTGAAGTTCAGTCGGGCAGATCACAGCCAGTGAAGATGTGGATCGATAATTTGAAGATCGCGAGAATACTTGTAGAATATCATTGATTCAGCTAAAAAATTATATTGAGAAGAAGATATTTAGGGTTGCTGATAGAACAGGATGTCTGTTTCAGTAGAGGCCTGACCACTTTAAAAGAAGCCTAGCTGTCTGAGAAGAGGCCTAATCACTTGCTGTTGATAAATTGTTGAAAGCTGATTTTATCGGTTTTTGTAGTCAATATTGAATTTTATTCCGATTTCAAAGTGCAGTATTAAAAAATTATCATTGTTTTTCAATTTATTGTTTTTCGGTCTGCCTTCTTACGCATTTCCATTCTACTCCAACCAAATTATTCGTATAATATACAATTTTGAATTGGAAAGAGAACCCAATTTCGTTTTGATTTTATCGACCATAATCTGTGATGCCTGATTGATGACTGCGAGTCGGCAGAATTAGTGCTGCTTAGCGTCTTAAGTGGACAGTTTAAAAAATTCCCCTCCTCTTAATACCCCCAAAGAAAGTAAAGACGATTTTTTTTTTAAATATAAGACTACATTTCCTGTACTCAATAGTTAGCAAGCCTGACAATATCCAGAAGTAGTTCGTATTTAGCGTGTGAGAAAAATGAAGTCTTAACTTGGAGCATTAATAGTGGTTAAAATTTGTGGTGGAGTTCTCAAATTATTTACATGCGTGAAGACTCGAGGGAGCTGTTTCACTTATTTCTGTCCTTTGGAACTTCCTATCGGGGAGGGGTGTTCTTGTTGTGACAGTAACTGGATCGAACAACTATTTTACGTGGGGTGTTTGGAAAGCCGTTGTCTTTCCTTGTTTAGATCTTCTGATTCCTATTACATCCAAAATATGAGTTCACAGTGGTTATGTGTTGCAACTGTGATAGTAATTTTGGTACAAGAAAGTTTCTTGAAATGCTATTGCGTTTCGCTTTCATGGCTCCGTGATGTTTCAAGAAACGACATTATTTTTTAGCATTGTTAGTTTTCGTATTGATTTGGGAGTATTTCCAGTATCAATGAGAAACCCTTTTCCAAAGTGGCCGAAGTCATTTGGAACCTGCAGTGTTAAGAAGGAAATAAACAATATGATTACAAACTTTTACAAGGAGCTCTACGATGATACAACAAAAAAAGAAAACAGCCTAATTAGGAAAACAGAAATAGAAATGAAACCAGAATTCCTGCAAAGGGAAATAGAATTAGCTATAAAAGGCTTGAAACCAAGCAAAAGCCCAGGACACGATGGAATTACAAACGAGCACATCAAAAAAGGGGGTGAAAATTTAGCGGCCACCATAACGAAATTATTTAACATAGTCCTTAAAACATGCACTATCCCACAAGAATGGAATCTCTCCAACATAATAATCCTATTTAAGAAAGGCAGCCGTCATAAAATAGAAAACCATCGTCCCATAACCATAAGCCCTGTTATATCAAAAATATTTTCAAAAGTCCTATAAAATAAGACTACAACCCATATTAGTCAAGCAACAAGCAATAGAACAAGCAGGGTTCGAAAGGTCCTGCTCAACACTTGACCATCTACACGTTATGAACCAAATGATCGAAAAGAGCTTAGAATACCAAATAAATCTATACATCGCCTTGATAGATTACAATAAAGCCTTAAAGCACGAATATATGTTAAACGCACTTACAATCTAAATTTATGAGAAAGGATGAAAAGAAAAGAAAAAGAGATAGTAAAAAGGGAAAATATTTTCTCGGAAAATTTTGAATTTTGCTTCCCCTTGTTTCTCTCATGAGAATTAGTTCGGTCATTTTCGATTGTTCTGTTTTCGACCGTTGCCGATGGTGGGCTATTTTTCAGTCAGACTGTTTATTTACATTGGTCTGTTATCAGTTTTAGCTATTCGTCAACAGGGACGTACCGAAGAGTTGTTCCTGGGGGGGGGGGGGGGGGGTAAAAATTGTGAAAGTACCAACTGACTCAACTTAGACTTCACAATTATCAAAGCAAAAAAAAAAAAACCTTTTGACCTGTTGGATTTTTCCAACTTGGGCAGGACACATAGCAAGACTTACGGACCTACCATACAACATTCTGGCAGAACCCTAATAGAAAACGAAAAACATGGAGTACCGACCGACACCATCGCGTGAGCCTACTCCCAAGAAGGGATTTAAGATTTAAGTGTTAATCTGCAATTCTTTCTTTAATCCAACATTGTTGATCTCTAGTTCCAGAAAGTTGAAGCATTTCTTGTAACTAATTTTAGTTTGGTAACATTAAATCTTCATATGTATTAGCCTTAAGCGACCACTGAGATTGCTTTATTGAAGAAGAAAAAAATTGGTGAACAAAGCTAAAAACAAATTTAAGACTTGTTGATAATTTGGACCACTTTGGATAAAAGCTTTTACAGCTGAATTAACGAAATGGTCAGTGACCATATTCCAAATTTATTGCAAATTATTCGCGAATGAGCGTTTATTTCCGCATACTTAATGTAAAATTTGTTCACATTTTTAACTCTTGTTTTACATTTCGTCGAACTTCGCACCTGTTTACGACTGCATGTCTCGAAAACAAGAAATCTTTGTAAAATTACGTAAAACGGGTCTTATCAGAAACTTTTCATAGAGAAGTTAGTTTCTTGTTTGTGCACATTACTTCCGCTGCCAGAGTGTGCTGTATTTTATGTGAGATCGATGAGTACCCCATTTTAGGAACTACTCCATAGTAGGTCGCTTTACCCTATGGCTACATATGTAGCTTCCGTCCTAGGTTCAAATCAATGCGACCTCTAGTGGCTGCGGCTGAGATATTGAGCATATGCAGCAGGGCCGTATTTACGAGTAGGTACAGGCGACATAGGCACGTGCCTAGGGTGGCAGATTTTGAGGAGCGGCAAATTTTTGACACTTTTTAAAAAAAATCCGTGTATTTATTTTTAAAAAATTGAGAGAAGTGTGAACGAACATTTGAGGGAGGCGGCAATTTTTATTCTGCCTAAAGGCGTGAGAATGCCTAATCCGGCTCTGATGTGCAGTGACCCTCTGCTCTCCAAAATAATATCATCATCGCATAATGCCTGACTACTTACTACAGAGCAGGATACGTGCGTCTAACAAACATCTTTTGTCCTTTGCATACCTGCACTTTCTGTGCATGATCTTATTGGTGTTGTTGTTCTTCTTCTTCTTCCTCCTCTTCTTCTCATAACTCACTCTCCTTTTGTCTCCCACGATGGGCCAGGTAGGGCATCCGGTTAGTTCAGTTACAGTTTATGTTTTAGCTCTCTCGGTCAGATCTGTTTGTACTGTCGATAAGCACTTCTGACACCCTTTCGTTTCCTTGAGTTCGTATGCCCTCGCTGGGGTCCGGATTAAACATTACACTCGAAAAACCCGCGCCTATGTCATCTAAGAACCCCTGACATTGCTAGGGCAAATTGTCGTCAGAAATGGCGGCATTGTGTATTTCTTGTAGCGTTGTGGTCACTTCTTCGCCTCTTTGCGATGTCGTCGACGTGCGATAGCGGACGAAAATTTGGCTAGGATACTACGAAAGATCGGATGATCTGCAACTTGGTACCACTTGTTTATTCGAAAATTATACGTTCGTTGATTTTCCCATCGAGTCGATGCACACATGTACATCATGTAGAACGTATGCACGTCTGGCGGAAAAAGTTTTCCACTTATTCATTAATGTCCGTTTGTTCGTCGGACTAACGATGCAATGCGATGCCACGTTTAATTATGCATACGTGGTAAATGCTATTTAGTCATTTATTTAGTCGACTTGCAGATTCTAATCAACGTGACGTTGCCAGCAACTTGCCCGCCCGATTCGGTTTCAATTTGGTCTGTGAAAATTTCATGAGCGAAAGCACCCCATGTGTGGAAAATCCGGGTTACCTACTTCAAATTCAGCGCTGGCGAGCAACGTACCCCCCCCCCCCATCCACCAAGAATATAAAATAAAATAATTTTCCAACCGATAATTAATTGACTTCGTAACACAATAGATTACGAATTCTGACAAGCAATGTTATTCTCCTTAAAGATTTGAACACCTTAAGGGTACCTACCCCTTGCCAGATAATTTTGCTCAGACGTCCCAGAAATTTTCTTACATCATTGGAACCAGTCCGAGAAGGTGCGGTGTTCGGGCCAAAAAAATGAAATACTTTAACCTCCGAGAGTAAATGAGACCATCCTAGTATCACCTATACGAAAGAAATTTTCAAATAAAACTTGTTCGGCTGTAAAATGTTCATAATCTTCGTATAAATTCTTTCGTAATTCTGTGGTGCAATGGCGAGGGCAGAAAAGACCCAAAACTCCCTCACCATCTTCCGAATTTCTCAGGTTCTTAGTCCGTAACCAATAACCAGTCAAAATGTTTTTATGCCCATCCTTGTTTTATCGTGATGAGGGCAGAGGGGTGATCCTCAAATTTGGAGTACAATTTAACATCGCAAAGATGAAAAAATGTTTTGTTAAATTTTCAGAGTTTTTTTACTGGAATGTTTTGAGAAGGTGCCTCAGACACTCAATGTATGGATGGCCCAGTGATGTGATCGCTAGTTCGCTGTATAAAGAACTTGGAATGGTTGGTTAGTTGATAATTATTTCCGATTTAATTTTTACTTCTTCTATGGTCGTAAACAGGTGCGTAAATATTGGCAATGAAAATTTCTGTTGTCAAACGAAGTTGTAAAACGTGAAAGTTAGTATCGCTTTTTTAACAAAATAATTATTTTCTTGGAATTTTTGAAATTTAATTATGAGAAAATCAGAATTACTCAGAACAGAGGCGAGACTTGACTTTCAGTCTGGGGGGGGGGGGGAAGGAAAATTTGCTGACAAATATTTTCTTTTAACTAAAAATTTGCCGACCAAATTTTCTAACAATTTGAAAATTCGCCGATTTTTTAATCAAAATATTTTTTGATTGAAAAAAATAATAATAAACCAACAAACGTTCTTAGAAAGTGAAAAATTCAAATAAACAGTTTCGAAATTCCCTGACTGCCTAATTATTGGGGGTGTTTTACCACCCCCCACCTTCCCCATAGTTTCGTCCCTGCAAATGCAGATTAGAACTTGATCTCCCAAACACTCACTTTTGCGCCCATGAGCATACCCTACTCTGGTCCCCTCGGCACTAATGCGATGCCCGAAAGGGACGTTTCCGGTGCTGGGGGTGCGGTGTCTCAGGGGCCACTTTGGCGTGCGTGCATCGCCATACGTCCCACCACACCCTACCCTACTCTGGGGAGGTCTGGCTGGCCGAGTGGATAGCGCGTTGATCTCAGAATCCGGAGGTCCCGGGTTCGAGCCCATATAGCAGCTCGCCAGAATTTTCGACCTAGGCCGGTTTTTCGGCCGGAAGGGAAGAGGGCTAAGACAGCCCTAACAGCCTCCCCGACGTCTCTGAAGTAATGCTCGAAAGAGCCGAATCCAGAACTCCGGTGGAGAGCAAATTAGAAAAAAAAAATACCCTACTCTGGGAGGGTAAGGTGGAAGGATGTTAGAAATACCTGAGAGGAACACACAACTTCCTTTACACATTTAGGTGGTCGTTGTTTACTCTTGGTGATATTTTTTCTGAATTTCCTCTGATTCTTCTTCTAAATTGATTCCAATAACATCAAATCAAATAAATAAATAAATAAAAAACTACAAAGTTCCCTGTCACTTGGATTAGGGGAATCCGTGCCAGAAGTTCCCTTTCGTTTTTATGGGAAAAATACATGCAGTTTTGACTTTTGTTCCAGACTAAATTTCCCTCCTATTCGGGCTGTACAGCGCTAGTATCGACTACTCTTATCAGTGACTAAACGGAAATTTTTGACACATGTAGCAAAATTTTGGAATCTAGGTATAAAAATAGTCCTAATCGAAAGAAAATTCTTTGTTCGAAAAATTCATTTCTCTTAAATACTTCAAAAACGTATTAATTTTCAAGATATTTCAACTTTAATGAGTACAATGGAGAAAATGTATAGATTTACCTTTTGCTACTTATCTCTTCGACTCGATAGCGACGCGCTCTGGCGGATGTACTGCCCGAATATTCACTAGGACCAAAGGCTGTAAACTAAACAATAGAACATTTGCTATCGGATTCAGCTTGTGACATTGGAAGATAAGTCTTTTGCTTTCAACTTTTAGATTTTAATAAAATGTTCAACTTCCTCAAATTTCAGGCTCTTGGAGAACAGAGAATCTAGTAACAACAGATTTCGGGCTGCTCAAAGCGGTGGTGCGCTGTAGTCGTTTACGAATGATTGAGTGAGTGACGAAGTGAGGAAGTGAATGAATAAATAAATTAGAGAATGACTAAATGACTGACTGAGTGAGTGAATCACTGAATCACTGAGTGAGTGACTGAGTGAGTGACTGAGTGAATAACTCAATGGGTAAGCGAGCGAGTGACTGAGTGATTGAGTAACTGTGAATAACTGAATACATAAGCGAGTGATTGAGTGAATCACTGACTTACTGGGTGAGTGACGGAGTGAGTGAGTGAGTGAATGAATAACTGAGTTAGGGAATGAATGAATTACTGAGTAAGTGAGTGAATCACTAAATAAGTAAGTGAGTGACTGAGTGAATCACTGACTTATTGAATGAGTGATGGAGCAAGGAGGTGAATGAGTAACTAAATTAGAGAATGAGTAAATGACTAAGTACGTGCGTGAATCACTGAGTGAATTACTAAATAAGTAAGCGAATGCCTGAGTTAGTGAGTGAAGCACTGACTTATTGAATGAGTGGCGGAGTGAGGAAGTGAATGAATAACTACATTACAGAATGAGTGAATCACTGAGTAAGAGAGTGAGTAACTGAGTGAATCACTAAATGAGTAAGCAAGTGAGTGAGTGAATCACTGAGTAAGTGATTGAGTTCAACCGTGTGAATAACTGAATAAGTAAGCAAGTAACTGAGTGAATCACCAAGTCACTGAGTGAATAATTGAGTGAGTACGTGAATCACCAACTCATTGAGTGAGTGATGGAGTAACTGAGTGAATCACTGAGTCATTCAGTAAGTGAATGAGTAACTGTGTGAATAACTGAATAAGTAAGCGAGTGAATGAGTCTTAAAATTTGCCGACTGCCAAATTATTGGGGGGGGGGTCAACCCCACACCCCTTATTGTTTCGCCCCTGACTCAGAAGTACGGGTTAAAACGGGAAAATGGCTAAATATATCGTGAATATGCGCTAGAAAAGGTCAAACATGCAAAATGAAGGGTTTTATCCAAAATATGATAAAATATATCCTAACATATTGATGTCATTTTACTGTATCACGTGAAACCACTGATATGTCCAAGCCTTGATAATGTCACAAAAATAGTAACTTGAAAAATCAAAATTCATTTAGTGGCTACGTGGATAAAGACCAACTGAATCTTATATGTATTTTTTTTTTTAAATCACCTCGCATTCTCAAACTGAACTTTTTTAATAACTCATTCTTTAAAAGAGAATTAAAAGCAGTATTGTCAACTGGGGTAACATCGAACACCGATGGTAATATCGGCCACTCATGACTTGTTTACTAATAACGATACTAGCGCTCCTACAACAAGTCATGAGTGTCCGATCGGTGTCCTATATTAACATCAGTTGACGATACTTCAAATCGGACAATTTTATCGCAATAATTTTGGAAATAAACTTGAAACATTTATTACCAAATAAAACAAAATCACATTTCAGTTTCAGTATGTGTAACTTGTTGTTATAGTCCTTAGTCTCTCGACTAGTTGGTAGGTTACGCCTCCCCACTTTTTTCTCGCGTGTGCTAATCTTTTCATTTCTGTGAATGATTGACACTTTGTATTATTCATTATCTGCTCTTCATAGCTCATTCTTTGCCTTCCTTTCCAGTTCTTCCTCTCAGCCATTTCCTCTAGCAATAATAATAATATCCATGGGTATCTTATATTATGACCTATTATTTTAACTCTTCTTCTACAATATTCCAAATTTCTTTTTTCCTTCCTATTCACCTCAGCACTTCTTTATTTCTGATCTCTTCTGTCCACTTGATTTTCAACATTCTCTGAAAACACCATATTTCAAAAGCTTTTATCCTTCTCCTTTCTTGTCTTCCTATTGTCCACGTTTGAAGGTATCTCAGTCTGACTTTTAAATCTATATTTGCCCTAAATATGTTTATAAATAACTACTATAATAATTTTAAAATAAATATTTTTTTTTATTTTATAAAAAAGGAACTTGAAAATTTTCAACGCTTATTCTAAACTTGTAAAAACACTTTTTTGGTTTCTCATTCCTTCTTCCACTGTAACCGCTCTGCTCTACTTGAAGCCATTTTTAAATCTGAAAAATGTGGGACTAATTTTCAAGTTAGATAGACCTCACTTGAACAGAAAGAAGTAAGCGTACAGAAAATTACTCGTACTTTTTTTTTTAATGTAGGCAGAGTACAAATTTGACTTCGAATAAAATTCCACACTGTGGCTTTCGCGTGAACATCAAAAATTATACGATCCACGTTAAAGACATCTACGTCACTGCCACGCTAAGGACATCTCGGAGAAAAAAAAAGAATCAAAATTGGGGTTTTAAAATGAATTTTAGAAGAAAAAAAAGTAATACATTGGTTGAAAATATCTATGAGGAGTTAGTTATCTGTCAAAAGGGCCCTTTTTGCGGAGATGCTGATTTTCAAATTCTCCGTGTCCTACTTTATTAGGAAACGGGGCTCTATGTACCAACGTATGATATTCAGCGAAATTGGCGACAATAAATGATTACAAACGCATTGTATTAACATCGATTCTATGCTGAAATGTGGACAAACTTAGCATATAGTCAATGAACCCAAGCATACATTACATTTTATATCATATAGCGAAAAGCGAGTAACTCCATCCACGATAATACACCTCGAAAATTACACATTTCGGTTGCGTTATGAGCAGGGACAGACATCTTCGCTACTACATTAGCTTCAATCACGAGAACTGACAATAACTCATCATACAGCGAGTTAGGAATTATGTTGTTTCTTGAGTTGTATTAATGTATGGAAACAGGCAAAGTAGAAGAGTTAAATGCATAAAATTCACCAATATTATCATGAGAAAACAGCTACTGATAAACCACAACACGTCCCACCACCCTAATTTTCCCATCGCTCTAAAAAGGGCCCCTGTCATTTTCCTTCGTTCTTAATTCGTTCGCGTTTATTTCTGAACGAATTCTATCAATTAAATCACAGTGAACACTTTTTATAATAACATATTTTTCAATTAAATCAGTCTGAAAGGAGAAGTTGTTTTTCTCAAAATCATCATTGCTGACAGGGACCCTTTTGACAAAAAACGCCTGATAGTATTACTTACCTCTCACTATCAAAACGTTGAACGCACCACTGCACGTCTTGTAGTCACTGGGGCCACGAAAAAGACTTTTTTTTTTTAACCCAACAAAGTCAAAAGGTTTTTCTTCTTTTGCATTGATACTTGGGAATTCTGAGTTCAGTCAGTTGAGACTTTCACAATTTTTACCCCCCCCCCTCCCCTCTGGAAAGACTCTTCCGTACGCCCCTGGTACCAGACCATTGAGTGAAAAAATACTCGTGGGACAGACCACGCTATTGGACATTCTTATGTTTCTAGGTATAAAATGACCTTCAAAGATGCAGTAATCTTAAACTTCGCGTATGGCTATAGTAGTACTAAATGAGTACATACTACACAGTAGTATACCAAATTGAAAAAAATGCAGTGTTACCATTCTGGAGGTATTCAATTAGGACACAAATCATTCCCCCAAATTTGAGAATCACCCGGAAACATTTTCCACGTCGAAAATTTTTGTGACTGTAGATGTCCGGGATACTAGAATCAACAAAATGGGCCATTTTCATTGCCATTACCCAGGTACAGTACTGAAGGAAGGCAGACGGCAACTGACAGCTAGATATTGTAATCTAAATCGATTTTCGATCACTCTGTGGTGCTGTGGTGTGCTCGCGCTGAATACCGTTGATCAGAAACAGACCGCAATATGAATGTGCGTACCAGAAGAAGAAGAAGCCAATTACACGTTCTATTTCGTTCCCAAGATCTGTTGCAGTTTGGATGCGCGTAGAACCTCGTATCCGAATAATACGGAACGTGGTTGACTGTGTAACGACTTCGGTTCTTTTTTTTCCTCTCCTGGATCTGTTGCAATGTTCCTCTTTCGTGCCTTCGTGATCTCGATCGAGCGATCGTCATCTTCTTTTATCCATTATCATTACCATTACCGTGCGTACCGAAACGAAAAGTTTTTCAGTCTTAGCACTTACCGTGTAATCGACTGACCTTGATTACTTAGTCGAGTATTACCTTCGATTATCCTCGTATAATGCAGGTAGGTAGTCAGTCTGTCAGTCCTCTTTTGTAATTCCATTCCCTTCTTGTTACGTGTACAGCTCTTCTTTAAGAGTCACGTTTGTTCCTCTGTTTGGTCTATTAATTTCCTTTTCAATTCGAGGAAACCTATCAGTGAGGGGAAAAGTTGAATGGAAATCGAGGAAAACGCACTCTTCATAAGTGGCCAATGTTAAGACAAAAGGCAGCCCAAATTTTCTGTTTAAAAAAAACGCCTATTTTGTAGAGAGATACACGTTAATTTCTTCTGACACCTCCTCCTCCCCCGTGTCTTGAAGATAACAAAGTTTCAAGAATACGCTTGTTTCCTTTTAACCCCCCCCTCCCGTTTCTTGGGGATAACAAAGTTTCGTTGAGACTTTATGATACTCAAGTAAACTTCAACGATTCTGGACTAGTGCTAAAAAGTTTTCAAGTAGTCTAAACGAGTTTTTGGAACTTCGGCAAGTCTTACCGAATGTGATGGTTTTAAATGAACCCGTTGATAGTCTTAACAGGTCTTAACTTGGTCTTAACAAATCTGGACATAATCTTGAACTGTTTTAATACCGCCCGAGGGCATTTTAACGTAGGCTAAATCAGTCGTAATTATGAGCGGTTTTCCGAATGATTTGGCTCCTTTTTTCCTTCAAAAGAAAAGTATTCACAACTTTTTGTTGGTCAATAACTAAGAAATGGTATGGTATTCTCTATTTTCGAAGGCCACGTAATAATTGTGGAAGTTCAGTGTAGCCAATCCTGAAATGGCAAAACAAAATACCGTGTTATTCTTAAGTTATTAGTCAAACAATTTGGTGGAGATGGCGGAAGAATTCATGATTCATTGTAGCATGCAAACAAGCTGGTTGAGAGATAAACACCGAGAAGATGGAATAACTTTCAAACGACAGGAAAAAACCTGTAATAATGGCAGGGGAAAGGATAGAGTGGGAAAGAGAAACTAAATATCTGGGGCAAATAATATCGTTTGCAAATTCGAGAGAGAAAGAGCTATCAGATAGAATCAGGAACGGTTGGAATAACTAATGGGAGCTAAAAAGCATTTTTAAAAAGGCACTTCCAATGGGACCTAAAGCGAAGGCCGCACAAACTTGGGCCGTAACCAAAGGAAATATAGGTAAATCGCCTGAGGATAACCCAGTATGCTGTGGAGCGAAGCATGCTAAATATTAAAGAAAAGATAATGTTGAAATTTCGGAAAATCCGGTCAAAAACGAAGCTGCGTGACATGGGAGAGACGGTCAAAGGTCTCAAGTGAAGCTATGCTGGTCATATTCGGAAAATGGGAAAGGAGAGCTGGGGAAAAAGTTGAGGGGTGGACCCCAAGAAATTTCAGGACGGGGAGGCCCATTACCCGATGGCGGGATGAGTTGGACAAATCCCAAGGACTGGAGCGGAGATGAAGTACCCATGAAGGCCAAATAGAGAAAGAGAGGGGTGGCATATACCCAAAGTTAGGCAGCATATGAAAACGGGTAACGGGGAAAGAAGCGGCTACGTCACGATTAAAATAAAAGAATCGTAGACTCCGTATATTACGTAAACAGCAGGACCTTAGCCCCCCAAAATTCATGTAAATTCAAAACATACCAAGCTGTTAAATAAATACCTAAACAAAATTGGCCAAACAAGTTATAGATTTTTTTTTAAAGAAATACTGAATGCGTTCTGGATACCGCGCGTCGGCTCTTAATAGAGCGTTAGCGAGTTTTAAGGATTCATGTGAGTGTGAAGACAATTGTTACAGGCCTTGATGAGCTCTGATGTATAATAGTTTTGAAAGAATCTTAATATAGTCTGAACTAGTCTTAGATTTAATCGTGAGTCATAACGAGTTCTAACATGGTCTTGTTGAATCTTGTTCTTGGATTCTTTTTGTACCTTGTGAGTGAAAGCCCATTCAGCTAGTGTCCTGTTGCTGGGCGCTAGATCTGCACTGGTAATTTGTACAACTGATTATAGAATACATTAGGGCTAGCTGATCCAATTCCTGAAAGAATATTTTGGTAAGCCAAAATAATATTATGGTATAGATATAGAGCTATTATATAGGTAGGGGAGACCGGGGTAGGTTGTCACAAAATTTATTCTGAGCTCATTTTATCTGCTTCTAATGTTTATTTTATTTTTTTCAAATGGAACTAAACGGCGTATGAAACTTTATAGTATACTGTATGAATGTTGTGAGTTTCAAATATATCAAAGAATTTAAACTTTTTCAAAATGCAAGTTGAAAAATTTATTATTTTTGTTACAACCATCCCACATCATAGGGTAGGTTGTAACATAAGAGAGTTTGGCTGTAACATGTCTTAAGATTGGCTATTTTAAGTCAACAAGATGTTGCAAAAAAAATTTTAAATACAAAAGTTTCATTCAGATAAAGAGAATTCATCGGAACTGCAATTTTTGCAATTAAATTGAGACCAGATCTCTTGGCTGCTTGTCGTATTGATAGGCCCATTTTTTAAAACTTTTCTCACAGCTTGAAGCATTTTTTCTTTTGAAGCACATCCACGATATCAGTCTTTATCTTCTTGTTTCGAATCACCAGGCATAAAAATTTCATTGAAATGAAGAAACCTGAGAAATATACGCGCCAATATAGAACCATTCCCACACGATCATTTGATAATCAAATCATTTTTTTTTCTTTTCTACAAGACTTTAAAAATTAATAACAACTAAACTACAGGTATATTTAGGAAGATTATATACTCCTTTCTTGTGTAAAACAGTCGCAGATTCCCGTTTTTTTGAACCACCAAGAAAACAAAATATGTTTCTTTAAAAATTTACTTCCAATGTTGAAAAAAAGGTTTCTGATAATAATTCCACAAATACGAAATCTATAAATGGGAAACTTCGTTTCAGGATTATTTTCACGTCCTAATATCCATATATATCAGTAGAAGCGCTAAAGTCAACATAATTTTCGAGATATTGTGACTGTTACAACCATCTCGGTGTTACAACCATACCTGGTCTCCCCTACCTGTGAGTTCGACTATCATTTCATGCATCACCGAGTATGGTTGAGCAGCTTTAGAGTTGCTGTATAGTTGCTGGTTCGACGATCAAACAAACGAATTTGTTCTGGTGCTTAATGAACAACAGGGGAGAGAGAGAAAAACTCACTAAAATGACGTTGATTGCTGGTAATAGAATCGGTAAACACCGTCACCGCAACAAACAAAAAAAACGCTAATCCGCTCTCCCCTCTTGAGAGAAAAAACCTAGCTATTGACTGAATTTACTTGTAAAACTGTATAATGACTTTGTTTTATGTATGCTAATGTTTCTTTTTTGCTTTTTTCGAACTGGCGAGCTGGTGAACGAGGCAATGACTAATTTCCAATCTATACTCTGATATTAAGCCGCGCAAATGACGTCTCTCCAAATCGTCTTTCATTTCAACGCACTTAATTGATTTTTTCTCATGTTTAACTGGAAATATGCGAAGGGTATTGTCACAATTCACCCAAAATTGCTTGATCGTCGTGTCATTCGTTTAGCGAGTTGATATTCAGTACTCCTGTATGAAATTATAATTTTTCGAGAAAAAACGTGTTTGTTCCTTTTGCCACTGCGAAAATTTAATTGGCGATGGAAATTTTCGAATCTTGTTTGCTGGTAATGATTGTGTCCTGTGATGTGAACAGGATTGCTTCGAATTGCAGTATTGCAGTTGGAAAGCGGTTAGTCTGTGATTGGCGACGAACAAGTTGGAAGTTAGCTGTAGATAGGTATTTTGAGGAAAGTTGATGTTGTAGTCCTGTTTCACTTGATATAGAATTCGTTATGTGATCTACCCGTGAAAAAATAAAAAAATAAGGTGTCAGATTACATGGTTATCAGTCATCTCCTCCTTATGTTGAAGAACAAGAAGGAGGTACAACAGTTGTCTATAACTTTACTGTGGCACTAATGTTGAATTTTACTATATTTCACTGTTTCAAAATAAGTTCTACGTTGGCTTTGACCGTAACTATGGGAAGATGTTAGTGGTTTACCCCATGCCCTTCCCTTAGTCTCCGAAAATACACTCTCTTACATTTGTTTAAAAATTGAAAAAGTTTCACTAGTGTGAGACTTTGGTATAACTGTGTTACGGCTCTTGGAAAGTATGTTGAGACGCGTTAGACTTGTGAGGACTCGTTAAGCGATAATACTATGTATCGGTGAGATTATTTAAGATCTCATATTAGGACGTACTACCTTAGGAATCTGTTCCAAAAAAATCTTGAAGTTTACATCTAATTTCACTATGAGATTAGCGTGTTTTCATCAGAACTTTTTCTGGTGTTATCCCATCATCTTGTGAAAAGCCATTATGTCGGGGTAGGAAAGGCGAATGAGGGCCTAGAGCTGATAGTTTGTGACCTCTCTGCATAAAAGATTTCACTTTCTGAATTTGGAAGCAAATTTCGAAGTGAAGAGTTCTTTTCGCTCTTTTGGAAGTTGAAGTTTTCATCTTGTTCCAAGTTGCTCCTTCAGGACTGTGATTACGATACGAGGCTAATTCACTGTTCCCTGCTAAATGCTATTACAAAAGCTTGCAATCTAGCCCTCCTTCAGTCAGGTGTGGACTTTCTTTAATTGACCTCAAACTGTTCTGCGACGATTATTCTAATCATGTAGAGCAACCTCCGGAGGCCCTAGAGAAATTTTTAAATTTGAGATCTTCCCAATATCTTTCAAATTATACATATCTTGCTTTTTCGATCTCTAAGTTAACGTTACTCCGTGTAAAACCAAACTGTAAGTAACTGAGAATGCAATGCTTGCTTTTGAGCATACTGCTTCCATAAATGGTCATTTACAGTCCTAGCAAACTAAAATATTCAGTTGGGATAGAGTGAAATGTTGAAAATCTAGAATTTTCGCCTTACAGGTAAAGATAGGAAAACATATAGGAGTTCGAAGTTGTAATCCATATTCTGATGTCTTATTGAAATAATGAAAATACGATATCCGATTTACGGAACTGGCGATATAAGGTTATCTCTTTTTCTAATTTACTCTCAACCCGAGCCCTGGAATCCGCCCTTTCAAGCATTACTTCAGAGACGTCGGGGGGACTGTTGGAGCTGTCTTAGCCCTCTTCCCTTCTGGCCGAAAAACCGGCCTAGGTCGAAATTTAGCGAATTGCTACGTGAGCTCGGACCCGGGACCTCTGGATTCCGAGACCAACGCGGTATCCACTTGGCCAACCAGACCTCAAGGTTATTATACCTGAAGAAACATGTGCTATATTGAACTCGTCGCCATTTTACAAAGCTATTCCGAATTGAAATGGCCACCTTGATTTGTCTTAGTCGCCTTAACTTCTTTTCACGTTTCGTTAAGTTGCGTTTCCGCTCGTCAAGTGGTACTAAAAACGGTATTTCAACAGTAAATTTGGTCCACTGAGGCACTGATTATTAATAAGCATGATTGATTTGAACTGTGTT
Source organism: Acanthococcus lagerstroemiae (assembly GCA_031841125.1). Classification (NCBI taxonomy): domain Eukaryota; kingdom Metazoa; phylum Arthropoda; class Insecta; order Hemiptera; family Eriococcidae; genus Acanthococcus; species Acanthococcus lagerstroemiae. The sequence goes on along the minus strand of CM063108.1, from coordinate 30,405,731 downwards.
GAGTGCTGTTGTCCCCCTTGGTGGAAAAGGAAACCTCTGATACAGCTCGATCAGATAATATTAACAGGTAGCCTCTCGCCCCCTTTTTTTAATGAAAAAACTTATGTTTCGGCATCTGAGAAAAGTCGGAAGATAAAAGAGGTATCCTAACCTCCCTAGGCTCCGCAGATGGTTAAAACCTAAAAATTGGGGTTAGCAGCTTCAAATATATCAACAACAGAGTTACCTAAGTCACTAAGTTCATTCTTTAGGTCATGTGGACTCCAGTTCTTTAATCGTTGTGGTCTCTGTTGGGTATAATTTACAGCTAGAATAACTTGAAAACTGAGATCAGCGACTCAAGAAATCCTATTTCTGATATTTATACTTATTATACGACTATCAATAGTTCAGGTTATAGTCCCGCGTTGAAAACCTCAATTCCGTCATATAATACTACTGAGAATAGCCTAACCCGAATTATAGTATAGTAAAATTACAGCTATTGACGTATTATTTTCAGATAATAATATAGCTAACCGTGCCAGCGTACCACATCCTCGGCTAGGCCTGGCGGAACTAAAACACTGTTTTGAATAGTACAAAATCAAACGTGAAGTGCGCCTATTGGTACACTGGAGTTTGTAAGCCAGAGCCGCAGAACAAATAATGGAAGTCAATGAGCCGACGCAAAATTATTATATTTTCGTATCGGCTGGACCAAAGCGAGTGCTAAATCACCGTGCACTTTTCGTTCAGCTACACCTTATAACCTATACCGCATTCAATGGACACCGACTACGGTTCTTTTGAGCAAATACGGTGTATACAAAATTATGTATATAGTCCTGTTCATCGTACGCCTATAACTTAGAAGAATCAATTAGATCTGTGGATGTTGGGAATATTGATAGACTAATCTTTGCGTGCCTGAAGCTGAGTGTGAAGTGTTGACTTCTTCCACTAGTAATTTGAAGCTGTATCCAGTGACACGACCACTGAGGTCGAGATGCAACCAGAAGCTGCGCACGAGCCATGTCCATGGCCAAGGCGAGAAAAGTGTTTGGGACATACATATAGGCGACCGTGGTAGTTCATCGCGACTCGACGCACTCGGACGAATACAATTATTGTTTCTGCGGAGTAATTTTTCACCATTGACTGTTGTTGCCCGCCCGTTAACGAGTTTCGTGACTACAATCGTGGAAAACTATCGGATACAGCTATGTAAGGAGCCACGAAGTACTTACGCGAGAGAACGGTGAACGGTGTCGTAACCATTCCTGTGCCCATTATTTCGAGCTGGAAAAAAAGAAGATGGTAATACGCTCGTTGGTGTCGGGACTGACTTTTAAAACGCTGTGCAATGAATGTCGGTAGCGAAGCGTGATTGCAATTAAAGATTCTTTTTCTAAAAACACTGGAAGTGAAAAATTGCAGAAAATACGTTTCGTCTCTCCCGTATTTTTTTTCCCTTCTCTCCTCTCGAGGATAATCTATCTTACCCGTTGCCGTATACGTCATACGTCCAGCCAGGTTAGATTTATCATTGAAATAAATTTATATGGTGAAAATTAAAGTGCTATGGTTGTCGGAGAAATGGTTCGAGAGAACATATCTCGAAAGGCAAGAGTGTTCGGGCAAATGATACCTACGATTTGAGAGAGCGAGTGGAAATCGAATAAACCATGAAAGGGATGCGAATCTACCGAGTAACTTCCAAATGTCTCCCTTGTTTTGTATACACTCACACACTTGGTGTATAACCTGCAATGTAAGGTATTGTGTTCTGCGTGTAATAACTCTTTTTCTTCTGGTTTTGTTTTCAGGTAAGATGCATTTATGAACGACCGCGGTGTAACATGGAAACGCAAACGATTCTAAAGAATATTTATGAACTGTCAAATGGTCGGATACGAAACGAGAAGCAGCGGTATTTTTATTAATTAACCGTTATTAATTGACGCTATTTTTCTCACTATGGGTGTACTCCGTTCTGTGCACGTGCATGATGGCTAAGAAAGAAAACCACTGATTGTGCGTGGGGCAGAAGAGCGTGAGAAAGATTTGGTGCTGGCGCGGGCGAGTGTATCGCAGATCGACACCATTCTGGCTGAAAACCATTTGGAAGCGAAAAGGGTCCTGTTACAATAAACTACGAATAAGAACAGTGCCCGAGAAAAGAAACTTGACACTGATTTACATTTGGTCCGTTTTCTGGGACGTCCATCAGTGTTGTTACAGTGTGGTAACGGGAATGTGTTGACCGGTAATATTGCCCTCGATCTCGTGTACTACAACGACGTAGGTAGAAACTTGTAAACAGATATGTGGTAGCTGCAAAAATTTGGAAAACTGGTTCACGAATGAATCATGTGTCAAAAAATATTTCTCAATTTCGCGTAAAATTAGCAAAAAACATGCATTTTAAAGAGTCAAAACAAATCCACCCTGTACTTTCATGCAGAATGGGATACCAAAGAATTAACCCTTCCAAGCTGACAATGAATACTCAAGAAGGCAAATTACCTACACATATCTTATCCCTGCGCTCGATTCGAATTAAAAAGGAAGATTACTAGAAGATGTTTGCTGCTAATCCTCTAAGTTTTATGAGAAAGTAGTGGCAATTTAACGGAAGATGAGGAAGTGGAGGAGTAACCTAAGTCAGTAGTAGAATGACACATGGAAACTGTGAGGAACTTAGAAATGCTATGTCTCACAATCAGAAAATTCCCTGGTTTCCTCTGCCACCGTAGCCGCTTCCACTTTTTCCAGGGCAGGGCGAAGGACAAAGTCTGAAGGCCAAGATCTCTCCGAACTTCCTATTTGTAAAATGTTGGCTATGGCTGTCTGTATTCCACAGGACGATGCAGAATAATGAGAAAATGAAATATGGGAGAAAGAGAACATCAACAAAGGTTGTTTTGCGGAATGTTGAAACGGGCTTTCTTAATCCCAGTGAACAACCCTCGGCTTTCAATTGATGTCCTGCATCCAGAAGTGTAGATTTTCTTACAATTTTGCACATCCTGCGAATAAAAAACATAACAAATATCCTCGAGATGAATTCCATACCACCGTATCTTCTTCTCGCAATTGCCCACTTGCGTCCCAAACACGTCATTTTAGCACATTTGCGTCCGATGGAAAAGCGAGTAAATGGTCGAATTGCGTCCGAAGACGAAAATGAAAAAATTGTGTAATCGCGTCCCGAGTCATACGAAATATACTTAAAATATTACAACTTAACCGTACTATGAATACGTACAAATTTTTTCTTTGACTGAAATTTTTGGGGCAGCGCCTTGACAAATGCCTAACGATCGATGACGCCGTCGTCCAACTTCTTCATTTCATCCGCTATCACTTTCTGCTTCGGATGTACAGTAACCTAAGGCGGGATCTGCATTTCAAGATATGAGAGGATCTGTATTTCCAGTAACACGACCACCAAACTAAAAATGTAGGGATGAGCGTGGTAGAACATTCGATTAAGTTTGTTATGGAACACTTCGCTCAGCGTCGTACGCCGCCCACATTGTGGAAGGAAAGATACCCGCCACATACGTATCGTACATGTGTAACAGCAAACTCAAGGATTCGGGAATCGGTTGGCAAGTTCGGGTGGAAATCCATTAGGAGGCAGTCCTCCACTTTTTCCGGTTTCAGAAAAGGTAGGCCGAAGAAGGATCTTAAGAACGCTCATCCGTCACCGGTACACTCGCTGAAGACCTAAGGACTGAATGTGACTGTACCACGACTATTCTAAATGGAATCGACATCCAAGAAGAGTACTTTGTGGCCAAACTTTGTGAATCAATTACGGCTCAATGAACACCGGACGGAACTCGTACATGTCAAACAAGTTCGTGCCGGACGGAATCGACACATCTTTTCGATATACACTCGGACGCAATGCATACATCTAAATTTTGCCGGGGATGCAACTGGCCACCAGCCATTCCTCAAGTTACTGTTAAGGATCGGCTCAGTAGCCGCTCTTTTATAGCCGAAGTGAGAATTTTACTGAGCTCTATCCCTTTGACTTCACTGGGTGCTGGATACTCTAGTCCCAGTGCTTCGCGTCTTGTCCCGGCTATTGTTGGGCATTGACATATGATATGGATCGAGGTTTCTTCCTCTTCTCCGCAGTACCTACAGGAGCCTCTTTTTACCTCTCCTCTATTTTATAGCACATGTATTTTGTGGCTCCATGACCAGTAGTAGTCCCGACCATGAGCCTTGCATGTTTCCTATCTAGCCCTAATAGGAACTTGGCATACTTACTGGGGACGTTCCCTATCAGTGTTTTGCCGACTTTTATGCCGCTGGCCAACCGCCAGTGCATTTCCGTCTGCTTACTTATCCAAGCTTTTACTTTGGATTTTATGACGCTGTAGGGTACAGGAAAACACGGCCTAGGTGTGGCCAGTTCCTTTTTTGTGCCCGCCATCGCTGGCTTGCCAGCGATTATGTTCCCTTTTGTACCACAGTGTCTCGGTGTCCATAGTATGGTGACACGGTTCTCCTGAGCAAGGGGTATAATTTGGTAACACACTCTGCCACCACCAGGGATATAGTTTGGTGTGACGATAGTACCTTGATAGCCGATTGACTGTCTCTGTACAGATAGATCTGTTTAGTAACAAGGCCCTTCCACTGATTTTTGTCAATGGCCACCATGGTCGCCATTACCTCTGCTTGGAGGATAGCGACGCCCCCGCCCAGTGTGACTGAATAGTTGTAAACACTTTTTGCATTCGTGATTCCGATTCCTATACCTTGGTCATTCTTAAGGGCATCTGCAAACCACACATTCTCCTCTTTTCCTAGAATGCTTGGCCACCTCTTTTCCCAAGCCTCGCGCGTGTTAAAAAAAGTGCTCTATCGCGATTCTATCCTTCGGCATCCCAAAGCATTTGTCCATCGTCCCCGCCATCTCCCATGTCCTTCTCTGGCTGTTTTTTGGGTCTGAAGGTTTGGTTGGCCCAGACGATAAGCCCGCATTATCGGAGCTGCTTCTATGACAGTGTGAAGTGGTGACAAGTTTAGGTGCCTTTCCAGTGCCTTAGTCGGCCCCCGTTGTCATCACGCACGCGAGCCCTTGCAGGTGGTCTAGTTCCTCTCTGACTTTGGCCAGGTGGACCCGGCCCCACCACATAATGGCCGCATACGTGATTCTGGGACGTATTACACCGGTATATATCCAGTACATCATTTTGGGAGAGAGTCCCCAGGTCCTGCCGACGAAAGTACGGTAAGCCCGAAAAGCTTCAGTCCCTTTTCTTATTTTATCTGAGACGCGATCCCTCCAGGAGAGTTTTTCATCAAGATATACGCCCAAGTACTTCACCGTTCCCGTGAGAGTGAACGGTCTTCCTGTGTATTGCACCTTGGTCAGCTCCTTGTCGTTTCTTGTGTGAGTGGAAAGAGTGATCTCAGTTTTGTCCAGGTTTATCGGTAACCCTTTTTTCGCACACCATTTTCCCACACATCGGAGTCCCCACTGTGTCAGTTTCACAATAGTTCCCGGAAATTTGTCAGTTACTACCACAGCCAAATCGTCAGCATTGTCTTGTGTGTATATTTTTTAACCATTTAACTCATCTAACAAACTGTCCACCACTAGGTTCCACAGTACGGGAGAGAGTGCTCCCCCATATGGATAGCCCCTGATGGTCGTTACATGGATTGGTTCTTGTTGATTGTTATCGGATCGCTCTGCCTTTTAGCATACATACAATCCAGTTTATTAAGCTTTGCTTCGCTTCCCTTTCCCTCAGGGCTGTTCTATTGATTCATGAGATATCGCGTCAAACGCTCCCTATTATCTATGAATACATGATCTCCGCCAGTCATCCCTTTCTCAGTTGTCGTAACAAGCGAGTGCGGTGATGGCTCTACTGATCTTCCTGCCCTATACCGTATCTTCTTGTTACTGGGAATTCGTATTGCCTAATTTCCTGGCCCCTCCAAAATCACTCATTTTGTGTGTTTTGTTTTGATTAGGCCCTGTTAGGATTTTAACAATTAGATTCTTTGAGCTTTCATCTGCCAGAACTGTTGAATCGAAACGTTTACTGGTGGTTGATTTTGGTATGGTTTGATCTTAATTGAGTATCGTATGAGGGGACGGGGGCAGAGAAGAAGATCAAAAATATCGAGAATAATTACAATGTACGAGTATGTACATGTAATTTTTATATGTAAAAAAAATTAATCTTGGCCCACTTTTATGGACAAAATAACGAAGTAATATAGAAAAATTTTCCCCTCGTAGCGTTCGCGAAACCTCCACCCTTTTACGCTATCATTTGCTTACTGATAACATGAGGCTGGGGCTGGTCACGAGTTTGTATGTTGGTGACTCAGTGCACACTTAACTTCTACTAAATGATTTAAATGTTATGCACCCCCCCCCCCCCTCCAAAAATGGAAAGTTTTTAAACTTATAAAAAAGCTTTCTTCCTGTATTGCGAATTGTTTTTCAAAAATTTCTATCATTTCCCAATATTATCTGTACAGTAGTAAAGTAAACTGATACACGTTGAAGGACCTAGCAGTAGCCAAGCGACCTCTTTCGAATTAACGTAATACTTGAACAAAGTACTATGACTATCTGTGGCTGATGTATTTTAATCCAGTTAAAAGAGATTTCAGACAATTGAAATTTTTCAACATCAAAATATTATGGAAGAATAATTTAATATTTACCAGAGCATGGTATCTAACAGTCCTATAAATCCTATAAAGTCCTCTATTTTTAAAGGTAGTACTATAAAACCTATCAAAATCAAAATACCTTTATTAAGGAGATTCAGTTACATTTTATAACTTGTTCTCCTCGGCCCGTAAAGAGCAAAGGTTTCCTGTAGTCGCTCCCATTCGAGTCTCTCTGACGCGATTAGTTGAAAATTTTTGTTACGCAAAAAACTATTAATATCGTCATTCTACTTAGTTGTCGCCCTTTATTCCTTTTCAAGTGTGAGAGGTGCTGAAATGTTGTTTTATATGTCCATCTTTCATCATTTGACCTTGCTACGTGTCCCGCCCATCACCATTTCTGTCTTCTAATGAATTTTGGTCCGCTGAAAATAAGAAAATCAGCTCTCGAGAAAGAAAAAGAAAAATGAAATTGAAAGGGGAAACTGTGATCGCGTGACTACTCGTCTTCTATCCTCTCTCTAATAATGCAGTGTATGTATCCCTGTTTTGTTTTTTTCTGCCCTTTAGTTATAAAAACTAGGAAAATTTTCTTGCAGGACTGCGAAAATTGCTATCAAATTTGCTTAGAAGGTCCTATAAAAGTCCGTTTGTTGGACACCCTGCAGAGGGATGGGCATTTGAGAAGGGAAACTCGAAAACTTGTGAAAAGAAATCTTATTTAATGCTTTTCGTTTCAACAATCCATTTTTTGTTCTTGCCATTTTTTAATTTTTTTTTTTACTTCGAGCGCTCTTTAACATTTTACGTATTTTATCAAATGATTCTTTTCACGTTTCCAATTTTCATAGAACTGGGCCATTTGCAGAATATCGGAGTTATACCATCCTACGTGAGTCTGAAAGTTGCGAGCGAAAAAATGTTCAATAATACGGGTACTAACAGGGGGCCCTTATACTCTCTGGGCCCCGGGACTTAAGCCGTAATCCGACCCTGATTGCAATCCTAAATTTTCTGAACTCAGTGCTGGAAGCCTACGTTTACTGAACTTAGTTCCCTCCGGAATATTCGAGGGATTTTGATGTGTTCTGATAGCGCGTACAGAGTTGGTTGGAAAATCCGTAGTAACTGGGAACGATGAAGGGGTATTTCCGCAACCTATTCCCAGGTTGATCTCAATTTCGACCAAATAAACTTGAACCGCTTCAGAGTAGACCTCTTCAAATGTATAATCAATGAATGATCTGATAAGTGCTCCAATCAATCCTCCGAAACAGAGGCTAAGCTAAGGGCAGGGGCTGCAAACAACTCGTTGATATGGTAGACGAGTACTTTTACTCCAAACTATCACGATTCCTACCTCGAGATTTTTGGCAACGTCCTCGAACTCGTCCTCCAGAGCGTTGAACTTCGGCTCCGTAGATAGGGGCCTCCATGACGATACATTTCTCGCCTGTGCGCAATTCCAGCGAAATGAAATTCGCTTTTTGCACGATTAGACAGTGACCTACGCTATCTGTTTAGACTTCTCGAATACACGCGAATTTCCATCTCCATTTCACCGACGAAAACGAAAGTACATCGGTAGTTGCAACCGTTTCGGACCCCCGTCCCATGCGGTTCTTTCGTGCGTACTGCTGTTCGCCGTTGAAAACCGATTTAGGCGGTCGAAGTCGTCGGCGATAATGGCCTCATACTTGTGCACAGCGTACGGCCCTCGCCTCGATTCGTCCTCTCATATACGCCGTAAATTCGCCAATTAATGACGTCGAATGAGGGACAATTGAGTAAATCGTTTCCGACCCGCATGTCGCTGCGCCGATGACTACACAGCACATCGCGTGAAACCTCATTTACATGCGACGATTTCCGATCATTCGAAATGGGGGTGCACGCGTGTCCAAATTCAAATTGAAATAATCGGGTTCAGCGAGCGCTAACGGAAGAATAATAAGAGTGAGAGATAGAAAGAAATGGAACAGCGCAGAGCAAGAATAGTACAACTGAGGTCGAGTGATGAACGTGTAAGATTACTAAGTTTTGAATCGGCCAGGTACGAAGACTTATCAAACAGGCACATAAATGATAATTTAGTCTTATCTTCTGGCCAAAATGGTAGATAGCGTAGCAAATTCTGTAAAAAGGTTTTTAAACACGCTATGAGCATTCCTGTCGGCCTAATTCCTAAAACTGGGATAACACTGGCTAGTCTTAGTCCAAGCCTTTTATATTTTTCAAAAGATAAACTCAATTCGTCTTCATTTCCAGTTCAGTTACTAATACTGTCTCGGCAACAACTGCTTCAACATTACTTGACTGACAAACTCAGCTTGCTGTAAGTTCCACTCCGGTCACTCGTCCGGTTTCTTCAACTCTAGGGTATTCAACCCTCTCATACTTCAGGTACCAGGTGCACTACTGTCACAGACCGCTGTGTCACTGCAGTATCGACGGCAACTCTTGGTAATGTCTCCGGATACTTCCAAGAGTCCGTCCACCCCAACACTAAGGGACTGGTTTGATCCCGACCCCAACGTAGAGAACATGTACTCTATAGGCGGTATACCAGTTTTACCTGACTCACTTGATCTCACAGTCCGACCCTGGCTTCAGGTAATCAGCTCGATAGTCCAGCTATAGGGTGGAAACCCAATAGAGTGAATGCATGCAACATAACTTGCTACAGAGTTGTTAAGTAAGTCGGAAAATTTCTATTTCGAACAGGAAGGTAACTCCTACCATGCCAGCTATGACGTACAGTGGGTGACCTGGAGCGCCAACTCCGTACCCTGTCATAGTGCCACCACAGCCTATCGTTTATGGGTAAGACCATCACTAGGTCAACATTTACTACTACGGTCCATATTTCAGCCTGCAGCTTTGATCATCTCAGGACGTCATGGCGTCGCAACAGTTCCACTGAACTGTCATCCAACAGTCCGTTGTTAAAAGACACTTTTATGTTCTAGCACCATGTAAGTCTTGCATCAATCTTCACAAACGATGTCAATTCTCATAGTCATATCCTTTTCGCAATCTCGATCGAGTTTCATACTCAAGTTCGCTATCTTCGTACTTTCGAGAATATAACTCAGGGTAAATTACTTACAATAATAGAGAATATCCCGTGAAAATACACCAATACTGCTGTATTTCAATACACATGATGTACAGAATACTCAAATTACTCAACTGGACACACTTTCACTTCACCAAATCCCAGATAAAAGGTAATTTCAGAACAGACGTTTTAACTTGACCAGAAATGGTGGCCAAAAGTGTCGATAGGAAAACTAGTGGCGACTACATTTACAATGCGTTATCAAAATTACCCAAAAATACATCTCATAATAAATTCATTCTCACAATCGTATGCGCTGAATGAGATTACACGATTGCTCGGATTGTACTTGTGCTTGGCAGAGTTCACTAGTGTTTCGAAAAGTTGCCAGAAGTACACTTTTGGGCCAATGAGTGCCATTAGATGTGCACAACTGCTAGTCTTACTGGTAGAGGGTTTTACTGTCCATACCGGCTGATTTTGTTAATTTTTGAAGTACTAACTGATCAACACCTATGCTTAGTTTATGAGTCCCGTACATCTATGCCGCCTCTTTGCTGTTAGCCCGGGAAAATGAGATGAAGATGCGCAATGTGACAAAAGATGTCGCAAAGCCTTATTTTGGAATATTTGGTCAGTCGTCGTCGTCAGGTTCCTTCGTGGTCGAAGATCCTTAATTCATCGCCTGCCGTTGTCGCTGTCTGTCATGAACCCGCTGATGGCTCCAGCGTCCAATTCTTGATTTGATGGTCTTGTGACATTCATTCGAAGGTGTCTGTGTTTAATATCCTTTCTCTGCGATTTTGTGTTAAGAATATGCCCTGATTATTGTGCACATTGGCTTTCCATGTTGCTGTATCCTGGCATAAGGATTCCCATTGTCTCTGGACTTCGGATTTCTTCTGTATAGAGTGAATGAAACCCGTAGAGCTCTTTAGTTGTCCACCAAGATGCTGTTTACTTCGAATTAACTCCCCATATAGAATCTCATCCATTCTACAAACACGCCCGAGCCATCGTAACTAATTGCGAGATTGGATACTTTCGATTGTGGCACATTGGGCTCGTCTCCTGATTTCATGGTTAGAGATGCGGTCTTACCTTTTGATACCCATAATGCGGCGAAGTTGATTCATTTGAAATTTCTCAGTCCTTTTTACATAATGTTTCTTAGAGATGATCCAGCACTTGCTACCGCAAAGTAGAATTGTGAGGAACGCAGGTGTGAAAACCATGACCTTGGGCTTGATTGCAAGGTCATTGCAGTTGAATACCCAAGCGTTTAGCTTATGGAATGCAACAAATGCACTTTGTAATCGGCTACTAATCTCGGTATCTAGGTTCCCATTCTCTATCACAATATGTCCAAGGTAGTTGAATTGCTCCACTGTTGCTATTTGTAGACTGTTGGGAGATTTGGTTGTTTGATATGATTGGTGACATCTCATTACCAATAGCTTGATCTTAGCTGTACTGACTAGGACATACTAATGAAGACTCTTGAAAGTCCTAAGGAATCTCACTGGAGCTTCGTTTCCTAAGGGATGAATCCATTCCCAAAAATTGATTTTCTATCATATGTCAGTAAATCTTTCAAATAAAAGTACTTCATACTGGATTTTACACAAATGATCTCCTACAATTCTTCGACATCTGTCTCTGGAATGTTTTAAAATGGGGGCTCAAAATATCCCTTTACATTGCTACGCATTTACAAAGGCCTTATGGCGGACATTTACAATTTTTGTTGCACTTCCTATTTGACCGGATTTTACGAACTGAAAGGTGAAAATAACCTTCGGACCCATTTCTGTACATCGATACCTATCCATCCCTGGGAATTTTTTCATTCCCTTACCCCCTCCATAGATACTACATAGAGGCACTGAGAATGAAAGTGGTGTAAGTCAGTTTTGATGTTTCGTCGTTGCACTCATACTGTTATTGTTTTGTTTGAGCCCTGAAAATTCTGGTGTTGCTACCTAGTGAAGCATAGGCGTACCTGACTTACTTCATCTTCAAAATGAATATTCTAGCCCTTACAAATATGATCCGTAGGCTCAAACTGGAAAAATCAAAACTGACTTACACCGCTTTCTTTATATAGAGGTGTGTTCTTTTGTGTTTTACTAATTTCCAAATGAACTTCAAAAGTGTCGTTATAGTTGAAGAAATCAGAATGTCAACTAATTGAGTTTTGAAGCTACTGAATTGATTTTTGATTGAAATTGGCCGATATTGCTTCAAAGTAAAATTTTCGCCAGGAGTACCTTATTACTCCCTTCTTAATTTTTCAGTTTCCATTCTTCACTTGCATGCAGCTTCGGCACTTGAATATTATATTGTTGCTAACTGATGCGTCTACGATTGTAGTCTGGATTATCAAAACCTTTTCCCTTAGCACTGTTTCATTCTATGGGAAAATGTTATAAAAAATTCATGAACAGTAGAAATCGTGAACTCGATTCTAAAGAAAATTATAGTTTTGTACGTGAATGCACGTCATTTACTTCAGAATTTCTTAGCAATTCAGTGAGTTATCGCTGAAAATGGGCTTTATTCGGTTGCCGTTTCATTAAACAGTGTATAATACCCACACGTGAGCCCCTTCCCCTTCCTGAAAAATCTGCAAACTACACACTGTGGAACTGGAAAAACGGTAAAATTGATAAAATAATAGAAGGTTAGATTGCTCGGATCGATAACTCTTTCTTGAGCCAGTGAAGGGTTAATTAAATTCTAATGTTGTAAACGATATTTTAAGTTTTTTTTTGTTTTTTTTTTTTAAATTGTTCTAAGTGTACTGCATACACACCGTTGCGCTGTGCATGTTTAATTACTTTATAGTTTGTCCTTATTAGGGTATCGACGTTAAAAAAGTCCTCGCCGAAGCTCGTCGCATTCCGATCAACTTTACTTTTCTACGATTTTTTGTCGCTCTCGTTACTTTTTTTCTCTTCTGGTTGAAAAATACAGTACAGACTTTATGGCTCGTCGCAGTCGGTATTCACATCGGATTCGCCAAGTTTTCTGTCCGCGATTCGATGCGATGGTTTGTATTCTGCAGCTGATGTCGCTGAAGGAACGAAACCATTTTTTGTCGTGTTGCCCTGAGATGTTGAAGCTGGTCGAAGCAATAACTGGCTGCCGAACAGAAATATCATTCTTTCTGTGCTGCGAGTCTCATTTGTGTATAAGTCCATACTACCAACTACTCAACTTCAGTAACTTAGCAGGTTTTTCAAATTGAAAAAATATATAGATGTTGTGTGTCTGAGAATCAAGAAGTAGTTATGGAAGGGCTTTCCCCGGACACTATGGCATTCGGCAAAAGTATCGGGAAAATTTCAGTTCTCCTCCTCTACTAGAGGAGGGAGGGGCAAAAGTACGCACTTAACACAAAATTCACTCTCAGACGCCAAGGAATGATTAATATTAACCACTGTTCTGTTTACACATTAGTTAGATCCTCTTACCATTTAAAAATTGTGAAAGTATGTAAATTTTTTGAACAATATTAAAGAACGGAACGATTTATGGTACAACTTCTGTTAGGACTCTTACCCCCACTTATGGGGTAAAAGTACGCACTTCAAGGGGCAAAAATCCGCACTTCTGGGGACGAAAGTCCCGCACTGTAAAATATTATTCCATATTGTAAAACATTATATTTTGCAGGAAAACAGCTTATTTAAAAATGAGTATGTATTAATATTCGCGACATAAATCACATACATAGAAACCTATTCCAGAATAGTCCGTACACAGTTTGTGAGCCCAACCGTTACAAATATTGCATTGGATCCAAATTTCTCGCCCCTTACTGTGGCGGTACGGACCTTGGCAGACAATGCAGTCAGCATCATCTTCTGGATTAGGCTCCTTTGGCTTTCTTCAGAAAATGAGGTTTTGTTTCACAGAGGGTGCAGGTTTAGATTTAGATGCACGTGTTTTTTCGACAGAGGTCGCAATCGTAGATTCCAGTATCTTTTTATGCGGACTGGATGTGAGAATAGTTGATTTCAAGCCGTGTTTCTTTCTTTGTCTTTTTTCCTGAAATGAAACATGTTCAGTTAATATAATATTTCCGGGACCCTAGATTCCCAATATTAAGAAACTTATTTTCATTTTTGGCAGCGGCATAATATCTACAGGAAGAGTTAACTTTTTTGTAGTTGGGGGCTTCATAACATTTCCTTCTTCACTAATGGTCATTGAGGCCACACTGTGTACCTCGGGTGTCGAAACAGTGTTGCCTTGTTGAACATTGCTTTTACCAGCAACGTGACTAGATTTGGACACATCATCTCTCAAATCTATATCATGAGATGTAGAAGGGCCAAAAAATTCGCCTAAATCTGTCAGTCTATCAGTTGTAAGTTCATCTTTCTCACTGTTGGCAACTGGTTTGGGTAGGAGAGAAATGGCTAGAGGCTCCTCTCCTTCTTGGTCGGTAACTGTTGATGGTAAAAAGTGTACGTCTTGAAAAGCATTCCTATTATAGGGATAAATGTCACAGTTTTCAAATGCTTTGATTGCCGAATTCATAGTGGCTGACAGAAGATAGGCACGACCAAAAATCTCAGCAATTTGAAAAGCAGTTATAACGCGGCCTGGGTTTAGTGTTGACGTAAAACCGAAACACCGATAAAGAAGAAATGATAACAAAAGTGAAAAATTAGACCGATAGCCGGCCTCAGCTGGCATAGCCGCCGGTCACAAGCAGTGTTATGCCAAAGCTATGCCGGCTACGGAACAGACGCGTAGCCGAATGGATAGACAGACTCAAGAGCCGGGCGCAGTTATTGGTAGCAGCGATAGCCAGAGCATAGCCGACGTAGCCGATTTTAAGAACACCTCTCCGGGGATCGCTATATTCTTCATGAGTAGGAAACAGTATACCTATTTCATCAGCCATTAAAGTACTCGAAAGGTATGTACCTAGGTCCTAGTCTCTGCAGTTCTTTTTCTTTCCCTTATACCGCACAAGTGTGGTTTGTTTTGGCCCCTCGACTTCCTTCAACCCTCAGTTCTCAATTCACAATTTTCAACTGCCACCTGTGAACCTGTGCGCCCCTCACCCTCCCCCCCGCTCTGCCTTTACTCTGGTGCCTGCCTCCCTCTCCCTCTTTCTATCATCTTTTCCTTCTTTTTTATCCCAAACTTTTCATTTGAACAATATTTTTTGTTTTTAAGAATTATATTATACCTACAGTTCCTCCCTGTCAATGGGACCCTGGGCCATCTGTTGGGGACGGGGGAGACCCAAATATAAATCAATATGGTGGCTTACGGTCTAAAAGATATTGAATCGAAACATATGGGTCTAGTGAACAGGTTTCAGCTTCTTAACAATTTTCTCATATTTTCCATTCATATGCACTATTAGCAGTACCTACTGGACTATCTCCCTTTTCCAACGACGCACGTTGATTTTTGAATTTTTTTGCATAGGTGCACTAAACAGTAAGCCGGTTTTAGGAAACGACTTACACGATGTCTGGGGCCGCTCGGTAATCAAATATGTGCCACTGTGATAACGTGATACGTCGGGGAGGAGGAATGACATATACGTAAAGTTACGTTTCCTCAGCAGTGTCTAGGCGACACCTGAATCCGATTTTCCAGCTCCTACATAAGAACGGTAAAATAGGCAAAATCCTCAGAAGTCAGAAAAGTACGAGTATATCATGCAGAGCTACGGAAAACATGATGAAATACGATTCTAAGTTTGCGACACAAACTGAAGGTGAGGGCTACGACACAAGAATCGTATTTCATCATTTCCTTCCGAGTTGCGTACGACATTTTACTTGACATCTTCCCACAAAGTGCAAAATTACATGGCTACGAGTAACCCGGAAGTAATGAGATGTTTTCGGTACACGTGTTGAGTAAAATAGGGTTTAAGGTGAGTTCACTGGTTAAGCAAAAATTTTATCTTTCATTGACTGCTTATATTCGACTTTGAACATCCTTCCACTTCGAATTTCCTAACTGGCCAAACATGCTTACAACACTGAGATTGTAGGGAGGACCGACAGTGGGATGTGGGGAGGGAGGATTGAGCCTCTAAGCGTGTGCTATTTGTCTCTCGGCAAAATTTACATTACAAATTGGCGAAAAGAAGTTTCCTCTCATCTACCCCCTCACAAGGAAAATTTGCTTCGGTGCATCCCCGGAGCTGCGTTTCGGCTTTCATCTAACACCGAGTCGTGTTGTGCACGCCATCGTGTCATCTTGCTTCGTAGTCGACTTCTCGAAATTTCCGTCAAGTTGAGGACCTCTTTTTTTCTTACACACGCCCCAGTCTCGAGCACTTCGTGCGTATTTTCTTTTATTCTTTTTTCGTTTCAACTCTCTCGCTTCTTCGTCTCATACTTCTCTCTTCCGATAGCGTTTATACTTATATTTTTTAGAACCACGCCTACGACCCACGACAGGCAAGCGAATTAATATTCAATTTTCCCCCCGTCTCGCCTTGTAAGGCCGAAAGGCCGACAATGCGGTTTCATGCGATACCAGCCAGCCTAACATACGCACACGTACGGACATTGAATATGTAAAGAAGATCGATTGATGCAATCGGTAATTCGGGGCTTTGCAAGCCACGGCAGCTGCAGATCGAACGCGTTCGAATCGGTTTCCCACGTTGGCCGCGCGTCTCAGAGTACACGACTGCGACTGTGCGTGCCTGTGTACCTGTGAGGCTGCAGTGTGTGTACACAGTGCAGAGGTGTAAGCAGACCTCATCTGGACCCCGAAACCTGCTGCAGCAGCGCCATCCAGCTCAGCGCCCACAACAGCACACCTGTTGCCCGTCCGACCGCCGTATTTCTCGCCGGCGGGAATCTGCCGCGCTTACCCCAATCATTAATACGTATTTTCCTAATTGGGTTGCTAAATCGACGTGTCGTGATTCCAAAAATACGTGCACAGCCGAGCGGGAGCGCGAGAAGCTGAGCGGCGACAGCGTCGACCGAACGGTGTGCGCTGTTTTTCGAACAAGCTAACGAAGGTTTTTGTCTTCGAAACAAAACCGATTAATTTTCGAGAAAAGGCGAAATGAGACGCGGCGACGGCTCGCGATAAATGAGCGGTAATTTTCTCGCAAGGTGCTTCGCGGCTGTTTCGCTGAATCCGGCTAATTGGTGCGGTACGGCACGCAGCTCTGAAAATGGTCACGGCGGCTTCGGAGTTTTGACTTGCATGTCGTAGGAGTTCACATTATAAATACGTATGTACACCGAAATACGTTCGAAATTCACGCAGCTTTGGTCGGACGGCGCCGCTCGCTGGCAGGAGGCGAGGGTGTACAGGGTGCCTCATGAAATACGCCGCCTCCCATTTTTAGCATTTTATATGATTTTACTTCTGGGTAGTGGGTATACCTGAGCAAAAATCGTAACGCTCCCCCCGACATAGTCCTCCGACACGAGCAGTGGCGGAGCTGGGCGTGGGCACGCATGGGCCTTGGCCCATGCGGTTGGCCCACCCGGTTTCTGAGGTGCTAAAAAGAATTCCCCTGACGAAGGAACAATCATACGTGTACTACAATGAGAGAGAAGTATGAAATCATTGAAGTAGATGATAGTGGTAGTGATACTTTCGAAGATGAGGACGAGGATGATGATATGTCTTCATTGAAGATGTGGCAAGGCCTTCATGTCGTGAATCATTACCATTACTTCCTGCTTGTGGTCCATCAGATCTGTCCCAGTCAATCAATGAAGGGCCAAAACAGCCGGTAATGAGATCTTATCCTAAAACTGCATTTATGGCCAAAGGTTTGTGTTCTTTCACTTCAAAGTGGTACGAAAAATACTCATGGTTAGAATACAGTGTCACGGTTGATGCAGCGTTCTATTGGAGTCAATATGGCTGAAAGAACCTTTGTTGAAACTAGTTATACGAATTGGAAGAGGGCCTCTGAAAAGCACCTCGGTTTTCAACAGCACGCACGCAGTGCAGATCATAGCTTCACTAAATGGCAGTTTTCAAGATTTGTCAAAAAGTAAAGATCAGTGGTTACTATAATATGAGTGAAAGTCACGCTCGTTTGGTGAAGGAAAATCGGTTGTATTTGCGAACTATTGTTCGAGTTCTACTTTTCACAGCCAATCAAGGTATAGATCAGAGGGGTCATGATGAAAGAGATGATAGCCTAAATGAAGGTAACTTCCTTGAATCTTTAGATCTTGTGGCGGAAAATTATGATGTTTTGAAAAATAAAATTGAGTCCATGTCTCTTAATGCAAAATTCTTGAGTCCTGAAATACAGAACGAATTTTTCGAAATAATGGCAGATTCAGTTTTGGAAAAAAATAAGTGCAGAATTGAAGAAGACTTTGTGGTTCATAGTGATAGCTGATGAGTCTAAGGACGTTTGAGGAAATCATAACTCTTCATGCGTTAAAAACTCAACATTGACATAAGAACGATAGAAAGTCGCTTAATAATAGTTACAATTAATCATGAAATAATCAAAACAATGTAATTGAATGTTAACGGCTTTGATGACCCTAATAAAAACTTTCACAAAAAATACCTGATCAACACAGAACAACAGAACACACTGCCTATTTGAAACCCCACAAAGATAACTAGAATTCCTTTTCCATATAATTCCGTTTAATGCGTTCAGAATGCATTTTCCGTTTTAATGTGTTCTACACGGTAATCAAACAGAACACTACGATTGACAGTCCGACTGTGTCGTGTTGATTGCGTTCAATGTCAGCTACTCGACGACTTGGCTATGGAAACAGTCCACCAGGTCGCAGCGCGAGCCACAGCCAGCTATATTGGAAGACTCCATGACCACTCAAACACGGAGGCGATTGTGTTACTTGATAGCCCTTCCACACATCGCCTCAGGCGAAAGGCCATAGCCAACATCAGTGAATTGCAAGCCCTCAACACAAGTCACAATTAACCTTATTTCTCACGTGCTCGCTAATATTTGTATGCATAATCTTGGCGAATATTTAATCAAGAATACTCATACCCTGTGTAAAATAGTTGTAACCTAGCTCTACTGTGATTGCGCATTTTAGCTATTAACGTGTCAATTCCTGTATATCCGTTGTACTTATATGTAGATGCTATCGCGGCAGTTCATATATTATATAGTTTAAGAAGAAAAAACAGAAAAGAAAAGTTTAAAACTTGACATTAAAATGAACCGCCTCCTAGCCGACCCGAAAAACATCAAATGATTAGCAAACAATAAATTATCAAGTATCGGCTACTAGTAGGCAAATAAACACTAATGCTAAGGTGCCTTGTGCCCTCTCGCGGAGTCCGCGACAACTATAGTGATTGCAATAGGAGTAGCCGACCCTAAAAAAGAAGCGGTGATTACATAATGTTACGCAATGTCTTAACTATCGCTATGTAACATACTTTATTAGCGAGTATCGCCACAATCAGCATCACTGCGCTTTTCCCAGCGGAAAACTTTAGTTTTGCTATATGATGCTTTATTTTGCCAGCGTATTAGCAACCTCTGTGCCTTTCGCCACCAGTTGTCTCGTTGAATTTCCTTGTATTATTAGGAATTGCAGGAGTGCTGATGCGATGACCCTGCAGGCCGAATCATTGACTGACCTAGTTGTTTGTACTATTCTTCAGACTTCGAAACTGTTTACGGAGTAGCGTGGTAGTGAGGTAGGTTGCCTGAAGCCAAGTATCCAGGCTCAGGGCTCAGGGGCATTGCTCGCTAGCAACTTGGCTTCCTTTCGCCTTGCTAAAGGCAGATCCATTGTTACTGTCTTCCCTTGCTGAAGTTAGTATCTCCGATGATTTGAGCCCCTCTCCAACACCAGAGGCTGGGTATTACCGTTTTCAGCTGTGGTTCGTACCGTTCTTATCACTATTCTGAAGCCGAGTACCAAAGCCAGGGGCCTTGTCCTCTAGCAGCGTGGCTTCCCCTGTCCCTTGCAAAAAGGAAAATTCACTGTCACTCTCTTCACTTGCTGAAGTTTGTCCCTCCAAACATTTGACCCCGTTCCCAAATACCAGGGGCTAGTTACCTTCCTGAGTCCTTGTTCGTACTATTCTTGTTACTAGCGCGGTAGAGATGTGGTGTTAACGCAAGTTAAATAGCTAGTAATGGAGACATTGGCCCTTTGAAACTTGCCCCCCTCCCCTTCATTGGCAGAAGAGAAGATCTGAAAATTCCACTGATACTCGCTCCCCTTGTTGAAGTTTGCACCTCCGACTCCTATGGACCAGAGGCTGCGAGTACTGCCTTCCTGAGCTGACGCTAGCTCCGGCTGATGTTACGTGCGATATGGCGGCCGATGGCGAGTCGGGTACTCGCATTATCGATAGCGCCGGGTATGGTTATGGCCGCACGGCGGCAGAGTACGCGTTGGCCGGCGTCGGAGGAGAGAGGATACAACCGTCGACGATGACGAGACGCCGAAAACAACCAGGTTGCGTAATTTTGCGCTCGACGAGCGTTTTTCTCGCGGCTCGTTACGCGGTACGGAGGAAGAGCGAGCGAGCGCGGTCGCGGTCCCGGCCTGTGCCATTGAATGTTCGGGGTAAACAGGTAGTACATAGTATATGAGTACCGTAGGTACGTACGGTTATGTGTCGTGCGTAATGCGCGCGTATATTATGTATTTTAATCGTGAAACTGTACACATGAGACACGTTACATCTATATAAGGCGGCGACCCTGCTGGTATTGGCCCACTTCGTCACTTGTATCATGACCTACTGACCTAGTGATAAAGAGCCGAACGAGGTGTACGACGTATAATACTCACCCGTTATCGTGTATGGGTGTGTGTGTGTGTGTGTGGTTGCTTCGTCGTTTTCTGCACTCTGGCTTCGTGTCTATGACTATGTAAGTGGTGTGCTTACCGCTGTGCTAGTGCTGGTGAGCTCCCTCGTCGAATCTATAATCTAGTTCAGTATACTCGCGCCAGATAGCCAGTTGGGAAGGTGATAACCTTCTTCTGGCTCCCCTTCCCCCGCCCGGATCGTGGCTTCTGCCGTGTGCGAATCTGCGTAACGGAAATTCACGTACCACTGGTCGGCCTTTCGACGTTTCGACGCTGCGCCGAGTCTTCGCGAACGTGCACCTCATGCCCGGCTTCTCTGCTCACGGTAGATGATCTCGCGACACGTTGACGACGGGTTCTTAATAAGCTATATGTGTGTGTATCTCGTTAACGGTATGAACGCACGGATGGAATTGCGAAAGCATGCAGTCGGTGACGCTGGATGCAGCCTCGTGGTTCCATTCTCCAAAGCAACGTACTACAAGCTCGTCTGCGCGGTAGAACCTACAACTGATCTACTATCGGTGGTTCTTGGCCGTCTGTACGAGGGCATAGATGAATATAGATGTAGAAATTACGGTCATCGGCCTCAGACCACTGGAGATGGACCTTTGCCCATGTTCCCCCGGCAAGGCATCCTTTGGAGTACACCCCCGAAAAAGATGGTCCGAGCTGTTGATGGCAGAGTGGTGAGGAGTGAGGATGTACCGCATAGCGTAGTCGGTTTGCGGTATTGCGTTGTTGGGATCATTGAGCTGCATTCGGTGTAGTGTGGGTACTTGGCGAAATGACGTAGTCGAGAAGAGCAGAGTGGAGGAGGAGAAACTGATGGACGGTCGCCGGGATGCCTTTCTCGTCGTTCCTGTGTCACGAGCGACGCTCTTTCATCGAACGAACGGGCGACGTTGATGCGAGCGATTGCGTGACATTATAGGCGAGCACTTGAGTACGCCCGAAGCGTTTGTCTGAAGTTGGTCGCGGTTACGGTGTCGCCCCCTCCTATGCGTCCCCGTTACAAGAGTTCGTGACGCGATTCGCGTTCCGCGGACATTGCTGACTCGGTAACTGTAAATCTGGCGTGGAAATGGAGAGTGGAGTGGAGACCGCAGAGACCTGTTGTAGAGTGTTCCGTCTCGACGTTGCTAGCGAATATACACGGTGTCCGATGAATGAAGGGCAGTCTCGTGGGAAGTTCGGAAAAATTGGTGGTACGTCGCGAAACCATAAGGTTGAAAACCTCTGGGCTAAACATTACTTGGGAATGCAATGATACCAAATCAAGGAGGAATTTACATGGTTTACATCTTAATTCTACTAAACACCGTCAGGGTGTCGTCTACTTGGCAAGAAAAGCAAGAGAATGGCAAGTTTCTGAAAGGCAAGCAAGAAAATTTTGTAAAATGTGCGCCAAAAACGCATTAGCTAATATCGGTGAAATATGAAAGTTTCAAGTGTTTACGAGTTGCATGTCTGCATACGATGTAATGAGGTGAGTAGAACGTAATTATGTACTTGAAGCGCACAACGACATGACAACGTATCCCATGATAGTAATGCTCCTGGGCGAGAAATATTTTTTTAAAAAAGAGCAAGAAAACGGCAAGAAATTCAGGTTCTCACACAGTAGACACCTTGACGATACATCAAGGGAAATCTTTTTTTCGCGATTGAAGAAGCCAAGTTAAGCTGGCTAATTGACTCAATAAGTTATGCAACTCAGCAAACCCACCATAAGCAGGAAACCAATTGTTTTGAAGAGAAAAAATACTGTTGTAAAGAACTATATGAAAGTAAATCTTCAAGTCCGTTCTGCATGGCAAAAAATGGCTCGTTATTAAACGCTGTTTACTTTTCTTCGATAAAGCCCAGAAGAAAACAATAGAAACCCTGATTGTGAAAATCACCATAGTCAGTTTCGATCTTTCAACTTAAATGACAAACTGAGCTATATCCGCAGCATTCCCAAGTACATTGCAGCTCATTTTATCAAGTCATCATCTGACAATGAAAACAAGCAAGCAGT
Organism: Acanthococcus lagerstroemiae; assembly: GCA_031841125.1. NCBI lineage: Eukaryota > Metazoa > Arthropoda > Insecta > Hemiptera > Eriococcidae > Acanthococcus > Acanthococcus lagerstroemiae. The sequence goes on along the minus strand of CM063108.1, from coordinate 30,383,206 downwards.
TCATCCATCTGAGCAATGGATGTAGCTCAGTCTGTCATTTAAATCGAAAAATCAAAACTGACTATGGTTGTTTTCACAATTAGGGTTCCAATCTTTCCGTCTTATTATGGGGTTTCTTGTGCTATATCACATCTGAGCAAATTTGTTGGCAAAATGTCTTTTAAGGCCTTTTCCTCAGAACAGCCCTGATAGGTTTTCGAAAATACAACCAAAACTGGCATAACTTGTGTCTATGGCAGGGTGTCTAACGGTCATTTAAGTCATTTAAAATCATTTATTTTGAAAGAAAGTCATTTAAGTAATTTAAAGTCATTTATTTTCAGTCATTTATTTTCAATCATGGTCATTTAAAAATTTGGAAATCAGCAAATTATACCTACCTTGAAAGAGGGAAGGAAGAATTTAAAATTGGAAATTTCTATTAAAATTACCAGGGCTGCAATTCTTATGCGAATTTATATTTCTATCTATGGCGTATATTCCAAAAGTTTCAAAAGATCTTCACGAATCACAGAATTCTGAGTCAAATGAGCAGTACTTGATATTGTATATGTCGCATATTTTTCAGTACTCTTTCCCAAAAAGTGATTTTTCTAGTTTTTTACTCAAAAATACTAAAAGCAATGCCCGACTTGAAACAAAAAATTTTCTTTAATTTGAAAAGACTTTATAATTAATGAATCAGCAGAAAAGCATTTACTCGTAGAAAAAATATGTTCTTTTGCGTGTGAGATACTCTTTCTCTTGCCCGCATCACATCATTCGTCAGTCATTTATTTCTTTAATATTATTGTCCCCTCCTGCGGCCAAAACTGACCAGATTAGGAGGGGACATAGTACAGTGTATTGCAATTTTTCCACTATTAATTGAAGAGTAGGGGGAGGGGGAACTGGGAAAATTATGGGAAATGACCCACCTGGAGGGCTGAAGGGAGGGTTACCCTGAAAATACTGGAAGCAAATGGAATATACTTATAGGGGAAGAAGAAAATTACAGTGAAAATGACAACGAAAGGAGCATTAGAGTGTAGGAAAAGAGAGAGAGGGAGGAAGTCATTGGAACCAAGCTGGCTCAGAGGCCAATAAATGCTTCTGAATGAAGTTACCAAATGCTTTACGATTCATTAAGCCAATATCCACTTCTGCATTTGCTCTAACGGTCACATTGTAAAGACAGAGTATGCCGTAGAGACCGTAGTTACATCCCTTTGGGGTAGAAAAAAGAGGATTATCTCTGTTATTATTGAACGTTGGGATTCGGAAATTTATAGTACCCAAAAGTTTACTATCCTTGACTCTTCCATTACTAGTGTCCCACAAGAATAATATAGCTAATAATTTTCGTCTATTACTTGGACTCATCACCTCAAACCCCTGCAATAGTTGAGTATATTTCAGGTTGTATGGGTAGTATGTAAACAGAAATCATTATATAAATATTTCAAAACTTTTTTAGGATTTTTTCAATTTTTCCAGTTTCACCTTTATCCTACAGCTCATAGATAATTCCGCTAAATTCCAAAACTGATCATACCATATCAAAGTAATAGTTTCTTAGTTTCATATTGCTTGTAATTAACGCTGTTCCATTTGATAAAACCATCTATTCTGTTACATTTTGAGGTGATGAGGTCTGTGTGTCTGGAAAATGATAATTTGCTCTGCAGTAGTACTTAATTTTTCCTTTAAAATAATACCCATAATGTATTTGCATTTTCGAGCATTCATAGCAGATTGGGGGGGGGGAAATGTCATTTAAAGGTCATTTATTTTCAAAATTCGATTTTGTTAGACACCTTGTATGGATATTTTCATTGTCGAAGGGGGTACAGGTCGAGAAGTTCTATGAAGAAATTGTGAAATTGCTGAAGTTAACCAAGAAAAATGAAATAACCATGGTTTTGGGAAATTGGAATGCTAAGGTTTGTAAAGGAAGCCACGAGCAAAATGTCGGCAAATTCGGCCTTTGCGATCGAGGGGATAGATTGATCCTATTCTGTGAGGAAGAGAATATGTTCATCACCAAACACTTCCTTTCAGCTACCAGACAGACGGCTCAGTGTATACATGGGAGTCACCAGCTAAAACGATCCGAAACCAAATTCGATTTTGTTAGACACCCTGTATGGATATTTTCATTGTTGAAGGGGCCACAGGTGTTCGATTGGATTCTTGCGGCGACTGAAAGTGTTTTTCCAACCAGTGATTCGCATAAACTAACTATTTTCGTATAAGTTGTGGGAAAATGTCATAGAATTTGGGTACATCACCTCTGGATGTTTTACAATCATCGGTTTTCAGTTGCATCGTGCCTTGAATTTCGATCAGCATCATCAGTAATTGCATGCTAAACAACACTTTTCAAGACTGGAAAGGTGGAGGGAAACTGACTTTGAATTTTACTTGTCTAGAAAAGTGCCTATCGTATTTTCCTAGTGACGAATGGAAGTTGAAATCGAGACTACCAAATATATGATTCCACCATTGATTATAAATATGTTTGTATCTTTTGTCTATCTATATTAATGGTTTGTAATTTTTTTTTTTGTTTTAGGTAAGTGTCGCTAATACAGTATGGGAATGTTGAAGTTTGCTTAAAATGTATTTGAAGACTTGACGGTAAGACCGAAAATTACTTAACTAAACTCTAGGTTCTAAAATGGCTCAACAGTTTCTCCTCAATGAGAACAAACTCAATGATGATGTAGTTTAGCCACGTGTCCCGTCCACCCCCATTTCTGATTTCGGATGATCTGTATCCAGTCAGGTAGATTTTTTCCTAAACTATTTCCAGTTCTTTCTTTTCGACTATTTTGGAGGGGGGGGGGGGTTGTAGTTATGATTTTTGATTTTTCCAATATCTATTGACAGTTCCGCCTTTTCCTTTTCCTCTTCTCATTCCACTCGTTGATCATTTCTACCAGCTCTTCCATTGATTCTGATACGAGAACTATATCGTCTGCAAATTTCAAATTGGTTATCTTTATTCTATTTATTTGTAGACCTTTGTCCTTCCATTCTACCTTTCTTAGGATTTCTTCCAAATCCGTATTAAATAAAACAGGGACCATGGACACGTTTTAACAAAAAGTGTCAAAGAGACATTTTTCGTAGCAAATTAAATTGAGATTATTTTTTGTATGAAATATTTTCTTTTAAGATACACCTTTCACGATTTACAGCAAAAAAAATCGACTTTTGCTCCACTTGTAGCCCCCTATAATGGGTAGCACACCTCGGAGGGGCGGGGACGTTTGGGGCGTTATTCAGGGAAGAGTCCTCTACAGTCGTATCAAGTTTCATGTCCACCGGAATTCTATCCACTTTTGTGCATTTATATGGCCAATCCTACGGGACTATAGGGAAGGGGTAGAATTTTTGTCTCCAACCGTAAATAAAATTACAACTTTTTTTTCATTTTAATTTGAATGGTCGAGTTCTGTGTTTTGTTCCCCGTCATTTAAAGAAAAAGTAATTGGATTTCCAACCAGGTGCATTGCACCTGATCGGATTGGAAATCCAAGTAGGTGCAAGCGCATACTTGCTACTGGGGATTCGCCGGCCATGACCATGGATCCCCCCGACGAACACCTTTTTCCGTTTCAAAGTACGAGCCAATTCTGCCAGTTATGATACGGCTTTGAGGGTTTGGATACATGTTCCTCATTAGTTTTATTAGTCGTGTCGGAACCATTTGCTTTTGCTAGACTTTAGTATGAATTTATGGTTTAGTGAGTCGAAGGCTTTGTTTTAGTCAATGAATACCAGATTCAACTCCATCACATATTCTTGCGATTTTTCTATAATTTGATTAATGACCTGAAGGTGATCGAGAGTGGAGTAACGTCTTCTAGAACCAGTCTGTTCTGGAGGTTGCTACAGTTCTAAAAATTCCCTAATTCTTATTTAAACACACTTGGAGAAGGTTTTTAAAATTGTAGGTGAGATGCTACTTGGCCTGTAATTTTCAGTGTGGTGTCTATTTCCTTTCTGAAACAGGAAAATTATGTCCGAAAGCTTCCAAGTTGACTATTTACGAAGCATTGTCAATTAAAATTCTTCTCTCTCGTCGAAAAAATCGGCAAGACCTTCGCTCTTTTTCCCAGTCATCTCAGTTTTGAGGTAAATGCCCATGCCCGTATGAACGTGGGAATTCTGCATACGCGCATCAGCGCTACACACGAATGCTGAGTCAGCAGATTTTCTGCAACTCGCTTATTTTGTGTAAAATTATTCCAGAAAACGCGATAACATGGAAACTCAATAGCTATAGTATATACACGCAGCCCGCCATCAAAAACGAGAATGACACGGATAAAATGATAATATCAATGGTGTTGCGCAGAAAGGGTGTAACTAAGGGCCAATCTGCAGATTCATGAATCAGTAGATATTGGCATTTCTTGCGCAACACCCCCGACATGTTCACAGAGTGTCGCTCCTTGTGCTCTTATGATTCTTCATTCGCTTTGACAGCGAAAACTGCTGACGAAGCTAAAAGCGATGTTACGTATTCCACAGCATTTTGTAAACGAGCCACGGCATCACGAATTTGAGAAGAAAATGTAGGCGCACTTTAAAATCCGCTTATACGGTATAAATTACAAAATATAGTCGCGCTTTGTTTTTTTTTTCTCGCGGTAATCGGTTGGCAGATGACATTTTCTCATCACGTTCTGATGAACTGCGAAGCGGAAGAAAGCAAATACCATGATGGGATTTGTTGGTTTTTTCATTCGAGTACTTGAATGACATCTGGATGGTAACACAACTCTGAGTTCTTGAAAAGTTGATTTAAAACTTTTTTCCTACGGACGTTTAGGTTATTTCACGCGGTTAAATTGTCGATTATTCGTTGGGCTGTTGCAAGCTGATCGAGCAATACAGTGAACGCGGTGAAATATGGATTTATGGTTAAATGTTTATGGTGTTCACCAATTGCAAAAGCTGGCTGCTTGACCAACTCTTTTTCATACTTCTTTACTATTTGCAAAAGCTGGATACTTGACCGAGTGTGGTGTAGTTGAAGAACTCTTTGTTGAACTGAATCTTGTAGAATTAAAGTTATTTATTCAACTTCGTTGGGTTGTAGATTCAAAGCAGGAAGGTATTTCTTGTTCTGTAGGAGTTCACAGCCAATGAAGAAAAAGAAACCTTCATGCTTGAAAATGGCTTAGTTCATTCAGGTTTTCCTCTATAAATGACATATCATTCTGATCTCCGTGACGCTGGCTGATATACTCTCGCTTTCCTGGAATGTGTGTCGCATGGCTACAGCAAACAAATTAGGCCAGCTTTTTTGTTGAAAAAACAAGGTAAAAAGCGGGATTTTGCTGTAAATTTCCCTCATCCTCTGCATTAAATTTTTCAAATGAGTTCGCACCCCTTCAGAAAATTTGTTTTCAAAAATTCAGAGACCTATGGCATTTACAAAAAATGTCTTCAATCAAAAATTATTCAATACCGGACTCTCTATGAAAATTGTTTTTTTATACTACTTCATCAGAAAGACAATGCTTACGTTGGTGTTTTGCGGACGACAAGAAGCGCCTATCATTCATGCATCGAGTGCTAACGAAACCTGCATGTAAATTAAACGTCCCTCAATGTAAAGCGTTTTTACATGAAAAAATTGCTGGCCAGTAATTTCGTATCGGGGAATCGAACCCGCGTCCATTGAAACATTTGACTGAAATGCAGCGATCGTCTCTAACCATTCGGCCACAGAGCGATTTACAAAAGACATGAATTTAACCACACGCTTCAAAAAATTGGAAAAAAAAACGCTAAAAAGAATACAAATCACGATAAAATGATAGTTTGCCCATTTAATGAAAGTATCTACATTAAATAATCGGATTCACGCTAAACTGATCGATTAGCACGATATTAAAAATATTATCACGTTCTGCTTCTTACTTAACGATAAGGAAATCTATGTCGCAATATTAAAAATATTATTACTTTGTACTTATTAAATAACGATGAAAAAAATCTTTGTCGACATAAAGATATAAATGAAAGTACCGTTTAATGGGTTAATTTTGGACTAAGGCTCTCCTCGCTTTTACTGGTCGTCCTTTCTTTCATTTTTGTCCGAGTGGTATGGACTTCGCTTCCATTGGAACGTCCACTTGGTGCGTCCTTATTTTACCGACTTTTCTACAGAAAAGTCAGGTATTATACCCGTCACAGCTGTCGATATGGGGGTGGGGGCAATGTTTTTTTTACGTTTCAGAGTGTGTAGAATGCAACTGTAATGGTGGCTGAATTTCAGGTTTCCTTATATATATATGTATGTATGTATGTATATATGTATGTATGTATGTATATATGTACGGACAAAATTTGTAGCACGAAAATCTCAAAAAGTAATGAATCAATTGATTCCAAAATTTGGTATATTATGGAGAAGTACCTGAAATTGTGCCCGTTGAAGTTTGATGATAATTGGTCGAGTCGTTCATGAGTTTTCCTCAATTTAAGGTCAGAATAAAGAGCGCCCGTAGATGCCGAATTGACTACGCGGTGCGCTCCGTTTAGTTAGACCCGATACTGTAGGTATACTACAGGGTCACTCATAAGTCGCTCAATCGTCAGTGTTACCACATTCCACCAAGTTTTGCTATCCATTTGTTTTGTTATCTTTGTACAATGTGATATACCTTTTCACCGACTTTACAAAGAAAAGGAGCTGTTTTCTTCTTTTCGTTCTTTTTTTTTCACTCGTTTACTTCTTTTGATATTATATTTTTTTAATATAAGATTTCTTTTTGGGAGATATAAGTTTTGCTTTATTGTTATATCCACTCTCATTTTTTTTAAATTTCTCCAGCGCTTTCATTATTCATTTGATTTCACAATAATTTTTCCCTTTTGTATTTAATTTGATTCTTAGACGTTCTTTTTGAACCTGTTTAGCTGTTTTTTTCATTTCTAATACGATTTCATAATTTTTTTATTTTATTTTTTGCAGGGATGACAAACGAAACAATTTTTTTCGTTTTGTTATTTTCAACATTTTCGGTTTTTCATGAGCGATTTTTCGTTTGGTTTTCCGTTTTGTTTACTTCAGACCGGTATTCACTCGTTTTGTTTCTAACCAGGGCTGGCAAACGAAATCTTTTTTTAGGCTTTTTCGTTTCGTTTTTCGTTTTTCGATACTTCAAATGTTTTTTTCCGTTTCAATTTTCGGTTTTTCAGTATCCCAATTTTTTTCCCCGTTCCGTTTTTCGTTTACCGTTTCTTCATTTTTGCCCAACATTTTCCGTTATTCCGTTACCGTTACGCTGGATTTACACCAAAGTTATAAGCATAATGCTCGTGACAAGTACGTTACAGTTAAAATATGAAGGTAGAATTAACAAGTATGCTTATAACTTTGGTGTAAATCCAGCATTTCATTATCATTTGTCGAACCTAGAAATAATCGCGACTTTCTCGTTTCGTTTTTCGTTTACCGTTTCTTCATTTTTGCCCAAAATTTTCCGTTATTCTGTTATTTCGTTTTCGTTACCGTTTGCCAGCCCCGTTTCTTACAAAACTAAACCATTTCGTTATCATTTCGATTTTTTCATGTCATTGAGTACAATACAGATATTAGTTCAAAGGATTAATGATTCTCATGCGTTTCAGAAACTGACGTAATTTTAATTTAGCTGTTTTTTTCATTTCTAATACGATTTCTTAATTTTTTGTGGTTTTTTTTTTGCAAGGATGGCAAACGAAACAGGTTTTTTCGTTCTGTTAAATCGTTTCGTTATTTTCAACATTTTCGGTTTTTCATGAGCGATTTTTCGTTTGGTTTTCCGTTTCGGTTATTTCAGACCGGTGTTCATTCGTTTTGTTTATAACGAAACTGAATCATTTCGTTATCATTTCGTTTTTTGTTTTTTTTTCATGTCATTGGGTACAATACAGATATTAGTTCAAAAGATTAATTATTCCCCAGCGTTTCAGAAACTGATGTAATTTTAATTTTCATTCATAGTATCTTTCATTTTTTGTACTTTTCAGTCACGATTCGTGAAAAACAGTAATAAGATTCACAATGATTAATTTTAATTTATTATATGATAAAAAGTAAAAACGTTGGAAATTCTCTATGATTCAGTTTAGTTTTTTCGTTACGTTTTTCTTTTGCTCTATTTTTCATTTTGTTTTTTGCTACATTTTCATTTCGTTTTGTTATTTCGTTTCAATATTTTAGACAAAAATCAATCGTTATTTCGTTTCGTTTGCCATCCCTGCTTTTTTTTGTTCTATTTGTATTTACTCGTAATTTGATTACAGAGTACATGATTTTATTTATTCCTCAGTATATTTGTTCAATAATACGTACGTAGCTTGGAAAAGTCGGTTTTGCTTTCGCTTTTGCGAAAGCTTTTTTTATACCTAGAGAGTGCTTGCATATCAGGTGCTTCAGGAAATAAGGACAGGTACAGCTGCAGCTTGAGTTTTCAGGGCACAATGTTATCGTCCATGTACCGTAATGAACAGTCTTAAATTCGTCAACATTTTTCCACTCACCCTCTTTAACTGTGAAATTACTGTAATACACAATGTATTGACGTTCGCGAATTAGCGTGCATTTCTATCAGAATTGACGTTTTACCCTATCAATCTGCTGTTCAAAATTTAGCGTGCCAGTCTATTTATCGTGACTGCAGAACGATTTTTTAAAACTTGCGATTATATTTTCCCCATTACAAAATAGCGACTTGAGAACGCATTCAAATATTCACGACGTAGTACAGCTGTTACCGTTTGTTGTTAACCGTCGTTACGTTTTTGCTGGCCAGTACCTGTGTATGCTGTTTGTGCATGTGAACAAACTGAAGACAGGACTGTGATCCTGAGCTCGTGGAGTTGCCAATCATTGGAGGCGATTTCAACTCCAAAGAGTCGTCGGTAAGCTGGCACCGTTGGTGATTCGAGTCACCACGAACCTACGACTGGGTTCCGAGTTGGAAGTCTTTGAGACCGTGCCGAGTCCATTTTATCTACCTTGGTGGACTCTTTCGAACTGGAGATGAAATCGCATTTGACTGCGCATTTCGCACCAGTCAGTAGCGTATCACAGCTTCCGGGCTCGGCGTCTGCACCAGTGATAAACGAATCGTATACACATTTTCTAGACTATCATTTTCCCAACAATGAAGTAGAATGCGGCATATCAGGACTGCTGTCTCTCAGCGCTGTCGTATACACCCACCTCGAGGTGAAGAGCCTAGACTTGCGCTATGTTCGCGGGAACTCGCGAACCGCCACTACTTTCCAGGGTATTTTTAGAAAGGCCAGCTGGCGATTCGACTTGATTCCAGCGGGCTGGTATGTACCAGCATCGGTAACGGAGCAGCGGCATTTTCAACCCCCTCGTCGGAATTTCATTCGATACTCTTCCACATTATGAAAATATACGAGTACCAGACATGGTGTATAGCATATAGGTGCATATTTTACGCGTCTATACATTAATACAACCTTCTGTCGCGGATCCTACATTGGTGCGCCGAGTAACAACAGCAACGATAAGTCTGGTGAATTATGATTTATTACTTAATAACCAACACACCTGCGTGCCGGGGTCTCTCTCTCTCTCTCCCCGATTTCATTACCAATTTAAATGCGACGAGAGCAGGTGGTAAATAAGCGGATGTACGCGGTGTAATCGGTATATCAGAATGGAAAACCGATTTCGTAATTGAAATACTGAAATCACTGCGTTTCTCCCCGGCTCTGTCTCTTCCTCTTTCGTCTATTGGCGGTAATTTTCGATGATAAATGGATAACGGCGACTGGATGTGGGAACTGATCGATCGCGATTCGAGGCTAGCAATCGAGACGAAACAGAGTGAATCTGTTCGAGAAGGCGACAATAGCCGTGGTGCTCGGGTCGCCATCATCGAATCGAAACAGGAGAACATGTGGCTTGAACGTTGATTTGTTTATTCGACACCTTCTCGACGTGTACCGACCGGTGCACTGGAGCAAATTCTAGTGGTCGGAAGCATGAGACACAGCTGGAGCATAATGACAGTGTTCCGCCGATCGATAGAGCAAAGGTCGTGAAGTTTAATGATCGTGGACCACCGGGCAACCACCCATCAAGCTTGAATGTTGATCGGTTTATTCCAAAGTGCTCCATTAGTCGTAGGCCTATTGACATAAATTTATTCGGATGGTTGGAACACACAGTTGAGTTTTCCGCAGATCGATAAAGCAGAGCTCATGAGCTTCGATGATCTTGCACCACCGGCCAACGACCCATCAGGCTTCAACGTTGATCGGTTCATTCCAGAGTGCTCCCTCAGTGTACCGATATTTCCGACGCAGGTTTATTTAGTTGATCGGGAGGACAAGACTTAGCTGGAGCATCACTACAGTTTCTCGTGAATTGATAAAACACATGTCGTGAACGTCAGTGAGCTTGGACACCAGATAACCTCCCATCAAGATTGAAAGCTGATGGTTTATTCCACAATACGTCCTCGATGTATTAGCGCATTTACACAAGTTTATTTTGTTGATTGGAAAGACAAAACTCTGCTGGAGCATTTCCACGGATTGATAAAGCAGAGCTTGTAACTTCAATGATCTTGTACCACCGGCTAGTGACTCATCAGGCTTGAATGTTAATCGGTTTATTCCGCAGTTCTCCTTTTGGAGCGTCGTATTGATACGAGTTTATCTGGTCTGCTGATCGATAAAGAAAGCTTGTGAACTTTAATAATCTTGGACCATTTGGAATCCACCCATCAGACTTGAATATTAATCGGTTCATTTCACAATGCTGACGTAAGTTTATTTGGCTAGTCGGAAAATCACAGTTCAGTCTTCTGCTGATCGATAAAGTAAAGCTTATGAACTTCATTAGGCTTGAATGTTGATCGGTTCATTTCACAGTGCTCCCTTAGTGTACCGTTGTATTGACATAAGTTTATTTGATTGGTCGAAACATCACCATTGACTACTGATTAAAAAAGCAAATTACTCCAAAACAATTTACTTTATTAGCACAAAATCGACGTTTCGACACTCGCTGTCATCATCCAGGGGCAAAACTATAGGAGGGTGTGGGGGTTGACCCCCAATAATTTGGCAGTGGGCAAATTTTAAGACTGTTCAATTGAGCCCCCCCCCCACAATTATTTGACAGTCGGCAAATTTTGAAACGGTTTATTTGAATTTGAATTTTTTATGCATGTTTGTTTGTTTATTTATTTTCTTTTTCAATTAAAAAATATTTCGATTAAGAATTGGAAAGTTTTTAATTTTTTAAACATTTTGTCGGCGAATTTTTAGTTTTCAAAAAATATTTGTCGGCAAATTTTTCTTCTCCACCTGTCCAAACTGTAAGTCAGATTTCGTTTCTGAAAGTGGAGTACTCTGGACTCCTGTTAGAGACTAGTCAGTCCAGAGCAGGAGTTTTCAAGCTGAGTATCGAACGTTATTTGAAAGGTTGAAACAAAGCTGAAATGTGGAAGACATTTCGAAAATCTGAAAGTCGGTAGCAAACGTTCAATTTCAAATTTCAGTGACTATTCGGACTGCCAGCATGAAAGAGTCGCCCTCTATAATTTTAGGCACGTGAAAAAAGGAACTAGCTATTGAAACCCTACATATTTTAGAAAAATTCATCAGATTGAAATGAAAATGGTCTTAATGGCAGAAAAATTTTATGTACTATAAATTTTGTCCTAATCATTTTTTCAATAAACGCTTTTGTTTTCATAATGTCTGTAAATGAAACGCGTCCATTATCTCCTCCTGTGAATTCGTTAGGTGAAACTGGAAGAATTCCATATTATATAGCGACTTCTAAGTCAGTGATTCACTCAGTCCCTTCCTTACTTTTGAACGATTCACTCACTTACTCAGTCATTCATTCATCCTCTAATTCAGTTATTCATTCACTTTATCACTCCGTCACTCACTGAGTCAGTGATTCACTCACTCAGTCAGTTATTCACTTTCTTATTAGTGATTCATTCAGTCACTCGCTTACTTTTTCGGTTATTCACATAGTTACTCAAGCACATACTCAGTGACTCACTCAGTCAATCGCTTATTTATTGAGTTATTCACTGAATGACTCAGTGATTCACTCAGTTACTTGCTTACTTGTCCAGTTATTCCACACAGTTACTCAATCACTTACTCAGTGACTCAGTGATTCACGCAGTCACTCACTTAATTTATTGAGTTATTCACTTACTTACTCAGTCACTCACTCGTGAGTCAGTGATTTACTCACTCGCTCAATCACTTACTCAATGACTCAGTGATTCACTCAGTTACTTAGTTATTCACTCACTCGCTTACTTAGTTATTCACTCATTCTATAATGTAGTTATTCATTTACGTTTTCACTCTGTCACTCACTCAATAAGTTAGTAATTCCTCACTCAGCCATTCATTCATTCTCTAATTCAGTTATTCATTCGCTTCCTCACTTCGTCACTCACTCAATAAGTCAGTGATTTACTCAATCAGCCATTTGCTTGCTTATTTAGTGATTCACTCAGTTACTCAAGCACCTACTCAGTGATTTCGTTTCTCTAATTTAGTTATCAATTCACTTCCTCACTCCATCACTCACTCAATAAGTCAATTCATTCCACCACTCAGTGACTTGCTTACTTATTCAGTTATTCACACAGTTACTCAATCACTTACTCAGTGACTCAGTGTTTCACTCCCTCACTCAGTCACTCACTTACTCATTGAGTTATTCACTCGGGTACTTAGTCACTCACTCAGTTATTTAGTTATTCACTCACTGACTCAATCATTCATTCATTCTCTAATCTAATTCAGTTATTCATTCACTTCCTTACTCCGTCACTGACCCAATGAGTCAGTGATTCACTCACTAACTCAGACATTCACTTACTTATTTAGTGATTCACTCGGTCACTTGCTTACTCATTGAGTTATTCACTTAGTTACTCAGTCATTCACTCAGTGATTTACTCACTCACTTACTTACTCAGCCATTCATTCATTCTCTAATTCAGTTATTCATTCACTTCCTCGCTTCTTCAGTCACTCAATGAGTCAGTGATTCACTCACTCACTCACTCAATCATTCGTAAACGACTACAGCGCGCCACCGCATTGAGCAGCCCGAAATCTGTTGTTACTAGATTCTCTGTTTGACCTAGAGCCTGAAATTTGAGAAAGTTGATTATTTTATTAAAATCTAAAAGTTGAAAGCAAAAGACTTATCTTCCAATGTCACAAGCTGAATCCGATAGCAAATGTTCTATTAGAAAATTTTGTCGGCAAATTTTTAGTTGAAAGAAAATATTTGTCGGCAAATTTTCCTTCGTCCCCCCCCCCAAAAAAAAAACTGGAAGTCCAGTTTCGCCTCTGTCATCATCGTACTTTGGAGTAATTTGCCTTTTTAATCAGTATAAAATTAATCTCCTTTGCTTCACCAGTATCATTATTGAGTTTTCCGCGGAACGATAAAGCAACCACCCATCTGGCTTGAAGGTGTATGAGTTCATTCTGCAGTACTCCCTCAGAGTACCGTCCCACTGACACAAGGTTATTTTGTTGGTCGGTAGGACAAAATCCAGCAGCATTTCCACGGTTCGATAAAGCAAAGGTCGTGAACTTCAGTGGTCTCGGATCGCCGAGCAACCACCTGTCAGATTTGAAAGTTGATTAGTTTATTTAACATCCCCTCAGTATACCAGATCGTTAACCCAAATTAATTTAATTGGTCAGAACGACAAGACCCAGTTGGAGCAACCCGTTAGAGTTTTCCACAGATCAACAAAGCAAATTCAATTGTCTGCGATAAACGAGCATAGTCATTCATCAGACTTCAGAGTTGATCGGTTTCTTGCGTATTGCCTTCTCAGTGTGAAGGTGTCGCGTTTATTCGGTTATTCGGAAAGACGAGTCCTAGGTGGAGCATAACGGCAGAATTTCTTGCCGATTGATTTAGCAAAAATCGTGAATTTGAGTTATCTTGTAGCACTGAGCAACCACCCATCAAGCTTGAAAGCTGACAAGTTGATTCCACAATACTTTTTCATTCGGCCGATATATTGACTCGAGTTTATTTAATCGTAGTTGGTCAAATAGCTGGACTCGGCTACAGCAATAAGACAAACCCCGGCAAATTAACAAGACAGGGATCGCGAACTCCAATAATCTGGGCATCCCCCACTGAGACTTCAGATCGGTTCGTCTCACAGTTCCTCTCGACCTATCGCGGTGACAGCAACGTTACGTCAGGATCCGACGAATGAAGATGGTAAAGGTTTGCGGATTCCAATAATCTTTGGCCCCAGCAGTGAGCCCTAGAAATCGGTTCATTTCACGAGGGCCCCATTGACTAAAAAAAAAGAAAAAACAATGGGTTGTGACGGAGAGAAGGGTGAATTTGTGACCTGAGCGCCCCCTCCCACCAAGAAAAAAATGTATCTTAATCGCAGCCCCCTTACTTAAATCCTGGGAACGGCCATGCAATTCACAATACTCCCCCAATGTACCGGCACTCTGACACAAGTTTATTTGGTTAGTGAAAAGGGTGGACTTGGCTGCAGCATTACGACTAAGTCCGGAAGATTAACGAGGCAGGGACTGCGGGTTCCAGTAATCTTCGGCATCATCCGTAAGGGTTCCGATAGTCATGAACTCGGATCATCTCGGCCACTGTCCGCGATTCCGATTTCACTCTCACATTTGAATCGAAGTCAGTCAGGCTTGTACCAACTGGCGAAAAATGCCTGCAGCTGATCCACAGCGAGTCATTTAAATGAAAGTCAGAAGCCCTTGATACCTTTCGATCTTCGTTGCTGTTGTGCACGCGTAAGGGAAACGAGACAAAAACCGCAGTAACGCTCGGTAATAACCGAAGAACAAAAATACAAATCGAGTATTCTTTTGGGAGATTCGAATGCGAGCGGTTCTCGAAATAGACTAATTTTCCCCCATAAATTTATCTTTCGTTGTTTACGATTTCATTCACAACCTCCCCTTTAGCCCCGCAATCCTTCGTATTCGTAGAGGACTGATGATGCAATGCGTCAATGGTTGCGGCTGCTGCAGACGCGGAAACGGCTAATCAAAAGCCCATTATTCAGCGTATCAACAGTTGGTTGGCATTAGGGTGGCGACAGCGTATTTCCATTCACTTGTCTCCGGTTTTGGGTGGAAACGAGTCACTACGAAGTCTCGGTGGATGTGTACAATCTTCTGAAAACATTTCGTGAGATTTTTAATTTCAAATTTCGTTGCCCTGAAAATGGTCATTTCGATCGTCCCTGCCTCTCGCCTCTTCTTCGTTTATGACGCGCAACAATACACGACATAGCACCGGTGATTCCCGGTGTAATTTTAAGTACCACGATAAAACGGCAGTAATTTTTTCGTTTTTCATTGTCCGCCGATAAATGGTCTCCATCTCTAGATTGGCTCTGATCGGATCTCGTATTCATTATCCTTGCACAATTTTCTTCAGGATGTGCAATTTGCTTGTCAAAATTTCAAAATTCGCGAAGATTCTCGTCGAAAATGATGCGCTGGTTAAGAATCCGTGTGGTACGCCTATATTGCTCTTTTTTGTAGCTCAGTGAGTCGGAGGATGAGTTTTGTGATACCAGCTCTGCCCTCCTCCCCATTCGAATTCAGGAAGAGTAGGTCGACAAAATTCCAGAAAATTTAACTAGGTAATGTTAGCAGAGACCACCTACTGTTGATATTAGGTTAACTAGTCAAGAAAAAGAAATTTACTTCCTTTTTCATAGGACAATGTGTAGCCTGTAAAAGGGAAGTAAGAGGCCATTCATTAATTACGTAAGGACGATTTTGGCCATTTTTGATCCCCCCCTCACCTCCATGTAAGGACACAGGATTAATTGAACCCCCTCCCTCTTCTTGCGTAATATTTTTTTATTAATTTTCCTAAGAAGCTTCTTCTTTTTTATTTGATTTGGGGGGGGGGGGTACCTGTACCTGATTTATGTGGAAGATCTGTCACTATGGAAAATTTTTCAAGTGGTCCGTTTAGTTTCCACTGTAGACAGGTTTCACTGTACGTCTATTTACTTATCTTCAGCGGCTGCGTGCAAAAAATGTGTCGCCTGAGTGGTGGCTACGTTAAAACTTACGTAATAAGATATTACGTAAGAATGGCTTTTACCCCTCCCGCCCCCCAAGTAAGGGGTCGTGTAGAGATTTTTTATCCCCCTCCCCATCAGGGCCCTTACGTAATTAATGAACAACCCCTAATGTATTACGACATGGCGTCTACAGGTGCTGAAAAATCCTTCAAGTTCTGAAAATCCTGAATTTTGAAAGTAGGTCCTAAGAGTCCTGAAAAGTACTAGAATTTTAAAAAAAAATGAAAAGTCCTTTATTTCTGTTAAAAATACTCAAAAATAAATTTTTTGCGATTCCTATGATTGATCATTAGATAGTGCAGCGCAGGATCTGTATTCACGACGAGGGGGGAGTGGGGAACAAAAAGGAGTGGGGTAAAGAGGATAAAACAGTTGAAAACAGGAAAAAAAATTGCACACTCGGGGAAAAGATGGAAAATATGCCGGCTACAGTCCTGCAAAGGGTCCTGAAAAAATACTTTATTTTTACTTCGTGGACACCCTGTACGAACAGTTGTCAGGACAAATCAAATCTATTGAAAAGTATTATGCCACCAAGATCTGACTTGGAGAAAGTTTAAAGCCAGATTCCCAAGACCTTAAGGCTTCAGTTTCTTGAAATCACCGGCTGTGACTAAATTTGAGGACCCTAAATGGAGTAACGAAATTTTCCCTTGATGCCTTACATAAGTGATGCCTATATCGTGGCTCTGCCGCTGCCCTTCACTCGCATTGGCTCCCTGATTGGCTTTATATGCCTGGCTTTCTATCTGTTTGACTGTCAGTCAGTCTACCTTCGTCGATCCGTCTGGGTGACTGGCTGCCTCTCCGTTTGCCTTGTAGTAATGATTGCGCGTGTTCTCTGGAGGTGAGTCCCTGTTAACTCACAATCTTGTCTGTCTATTTGACTACCTTTGTCCATATTTGTCTATCTGATTGTTGATCTATCTTTCTGTCCATCTGGCTAGCACAATATCAAAAAGACCTTTCATTTTTTCAGTCTACCTGTCTATCAATCTGTCAACCTATATGGCTCATGACTGGCAGGCTCGTAGAATCATCTTGATGATGATATTAAAATTTGCATTTAAGATAGGATATGAGGGGGAGGGGGTGTAAATGAACTATAATCAAAAAATTAACATCGGCATTAAATTCCTTGTTGAAAATACGTATAGAATCACATATTCTAATGTCATTGTTTTTTCAAAAATCTCAAATTATTGTGTAGTGTACCGTCAACTGGGGTAGTATTGGACACTGGTGGTAATATCGGCCATGCACTCATGACTTGTAGGTGCGCTAGTATCATTATTAGGAAAGTCAACGGAGGTAATATCGGACACCGGTGGGAATACAGGTCTTTCATGACTTGCTGTAGGAGCGCTAGTATCGTTATCAGTAAATAAGTTATGAGTGGCCGCAGTGTTGGAAGAACACAAAAATCATCGTTCCCGTTCGTTCTTCTCTAACTGCATCGTTCTTGTCCATGTTCTTTGTTCTCCTTATCTTAAAATTACTAACGTTCTCGTTCCCGTCTCCATATTGTTCCCGTTCTTGTTCCCACCTTGGTCTCGTTCCCGTTTCCCGTTCTTGTTCTCAATCTCATCATGTTCTCGTTTTGAGAACAAGAACGAGAACAATACCATTTTTCTTTTCGTTCTCATTCGTGCTTCCAACATCCGAGTATTGCAGGTTGATTTTTTCATTTAAAAAACTTTATAATTGATTGTTTTAGGCTTTCAGAATTTTACTTTCACCCCAACTGCAAAGGTGTTGGGAGAGCGCAAAAATTATCTCGTTCCCATTCTCGTTCGTTCTTCTCTAACTGTATGGTTTTCGTTCATGCTCCTCGTTCTCCTTACCATAGAATTACCAACAAATCCATTCTCGTTCTCAGTCCTATCATGTTCTTGTTCTTGTTCTTGCTCTGGGAACGAGAACCGAGAACATGCCGTTTTTTTCTCGTTCTCGTTCGTTCTTCCAACACTGAGCGGCCGGTATTACCATCGGCGTCCAATATTACCCCGGTTGACGGTAATGCATCTGTGAATACTTACTTTTGTATTTTCACCGACGATTTTATGTCAAAGGGGAAGAAATCGAGAAGAAAATACATTCATGTAACTTTTGAAGTAACCTTATGAAAAATCGATTGTTCGATGTCTTTAACTAGCGTGCAAGTCATGTTCGTCCGTTTATTTCTTTTTATGGTTGTTCAACTTTTTTTTAATTGTTTGTTTTTGTATTCTGGCGTGCATTTAATGAATGAACGGTGCACAAATTTAAATGTTCGTGCAAATTATCTACTTTGGCGTTCGTTTTCTCTTTTTTGACGGGCTGATAAATGTGACCATTTTCTTATAGTGATCTCCCTTCCCCATCCTCAATATAATTATGAGGATATTTACGAGGGGCCGGCAGCCAAGACGTCTCTGACTCTCTAAATCCTGTAAATAATGCGTAACTGTCGCCTTGATCGGTGGTAGGCATCATTGGAGAAGGGGTCTCTCAATATCAATGCACAAAAAGTATGTTTTTCAAATGTTGCTAACCTGTTAACTCTGCGTCCTAATATTGTCAAATTTCTGTAAATTTTCTTCGGAAACAAAACAAAAGTTCCAACAAGAAGAGTAGTTCTGAGAGTGGAGAGGTCTTGGTCCGTTGATTCACTGTTGGACAACAAAATTCGTCCGGGAACAGGGGGAGCCAAATTATTTTTGGGAATAGTCACTTCTATCACGTTGTGATAAGAAAAATTAGTTCAATAAAATTTTGGCGCCAGGTCTAAAACCAGCTCTAAAAAGTGAGGGAACCCATTTTCCCCCTCTAATCCTGAAAACTGATTGGTTCTCATTTTGTATGCCAATCTAAGCTCCACGAACTAGCAGCATAAAGAGGACATCTTGCTAAAAATCTATTTTGATGGTATAATAGTGGCGGACCTACAGAATTTTGTCCAAATTTTGACTTGAAACCAAAAAAAGAGTCTGGGGTCAGAATTCTTCCGAATTCTGTTTAGACAAACGCAAAAAAGTCTCAAGTCTAAAATATTATTTCGCAATCTGTAAATTTTACTTTTTACCTGACTTGGGTGAGTGCCCCCCACATCTCCCCTTATCAATAGCAGGTAAAATTTCTGAATTAAGTTTTGGTCACCTGAATTTTGTACCAGAAAGCAAGTTTTTAGATTCCAAAAATAAGATGACAAACTTTTCCCGCTCTACCCTAATGCACAACAGTAAGTATACGATGTGTATTTGTATCCCTCGCGTCACGACACCTATCATCCTTAAAGTAAAATTACAAAGAAGCTTTCCCGTCGCAATTTTCAATTGATTTAGTTGTTACCGATGTTTCTCCTGTATCACCCCTTCGTGTTCAAGAAAAATTGGAAAAACTCGAATTTATGTAACGTGTTGCCCTCTGGGGGTAGAAAGAAGGCCAGTCTCGCGCAGGAAACTCTCTCGGATTCATTTGGGGGTCATTCTAAAACATGAACGTTGGAAAAGTCCCGGTGGAAATTTTTTCCAGTAGCATCGTCTTTTACGTCTAATTCGACAAAATTGATGTCTTGGAGCGGGGACGGAACCAGCTGAAAAAAGTTCATTACGAGCTATTCGATGCGACTAATATACAACGGTCTTAACGAGCGTGATAATTTGTCGCAAAGGAAAAGGAAAATTCCGCGTACTGTTCTACCATTTTGGAAGAAGAAAGCTGTTGGCTAGCAGGGGCTTAAAAAGTACATTGCCTCGTATCGGGAAAATTCTACGACTTGTGTGCAACGTGGCGACGAAGGAAAATCGCTCCATGTACGGTTCTTGCGCGCATTGTGAAGAAAAAATATTTTTGGTCGTATTATTGTTCAGTATTTTATATAAAAAAGAGGATCGGCAATGTCTTTATATACCAAAGAGACAGAGAAAAACATACATTTTTTCAACCCAAATTCGTTCGCTATGCACGATAGACTACCCGGACGTCGTTTTGAGGATTAAATTGCCGACCGAATTGGCCGAAAATAGTATAAAGGGGGCAAACAAACGATGAAATTCAAGACGTCTTTTTTGGATATGATATGGAATGTGCCGTCTCAGTTTTTCCCGGGCTATAGTTTTCTACCATCGTGAATTAAAATTCATGGTATGTATCTCTCCCGCCTAACACAATTCGATGGAAAATGATAAATTCCAGAATGCTCGGATTTCCAAATAATCTCATCTCTGACCAAAACCAGTATCAATTCTGTTCATGAATGTGGTACAGAACTCTTATCGAGTGGTCTGCAAGTGAAGAAAAAGAGAACTAGTTGTAGGTTTTGCTTAGAGAAATAAAAAACCCCATGTTCATGTGGGGTGGATCGAAGAACGAAGAATTTTCAGTTTTTCTCGGAGTAGAATTATTCTGCTGCCTTCTAACGTAGAAATAATGTGTACAAAATTTCGGCGAAATAAAACATCTGCAAATTTCAGATGGATCGAGGAAAAGGTACACGAGCCAGAGCCCCTCTGATCCATCGCAAATAAACGACTATAATGTGGTCTGAACCCCTTCTCGTGACACTCCAAGGATTCAGATCCAAAATATACCTTCAGAATTAAACTCAGTGACCCGGAAAACCTATAAATCAACATATGTCGCCAATTTAATTTTCCCAACTACTTCCCCCATTTTAGAGCCATCATGAGGAAGAATTGATTCAGATCGCTATTCCATAGTGACCTACATCATTAGTGCACTGAGGACCTTTCGAAAAACTTTGAATTTATAACGCTTGTGGGGTCTAGAAACAAAATGATTAGTTTACTTGATCAGTTCAAAGGGGTAGGGGACTGCAGCTCGGGTGTCCTGTATTAAAATCGATCTGGAACTTTGTAGAACAGGAATTGAAACTGATGGGGGGGGGGGTCGATGAATTTATCAGGAGGAAAGAGAAAGCAGTTTCGTATCAAACAATTTTAATCCTCAAATTTCAAGTGGCAATTGGTTCAGAAAAATTTTATTATTTTTCGCTAAAATTTGGCATTCATTGTTTCTAGGTTGAAAGGCAACAAAACTGCCATACTTGTAACAATTTAAAAGTCCTGGATTTTTCGATCCGCTCTAATTACATGTAAGCCGAATTTCAAAATTGAAGGGGCTTAGAGGCCGAGGTTGGGAACATAGCAAATTTTTTAAGTAAATTTGATAGCCAATTAAAATTCCTATTTTTTTTTTTTTACTGATTAGCAATGGGCAGTATACTGAAATAGGTATAACACAAACTTACACAACTACTTATTACTATTTTCAACATTGAAATGTCAATACTAATTGGCAGATTCGAATCATTAAATTTGAAGAATATTTTAAATTACATCTGAATTTTAACTTTTGTTCTTCTAATAATCAATATAGGCAACAAATATCAGTCAGCTAGAGTTACTGTTCCGTTTTCAAAGTACTTATTCTCTGCTGTTCTTCATCACAGGACTCCAAGAAGTTTTCGAAAATGAAATCTAATGATACAGAATTTGAAAAATTCCACAAAATTTTACCAAGTCCTAGAGTTTTAAAGTGACATTTCATTGTGCAAAATGTATTTATTTTTATCAACGGTAGTATAGATAGCACGCGATTTGAAAATTAAACAAAATCTATGACGGCCAGGAACGTACTGATAAAGGGAGGGGCAACTCCTCTCCCCCCCCGGTAGGAATTTTTCATTCAGCAGTTGGAAAAATTCACCATTTCAGTCAGGCGAGTTGAAAAAATCCAATTAGTTGAAAGGCTTTTTTTTTGTTTTGATACTTGGGAATTGAATTGAGAAGTTGGGAAAACCCAACACAAATCAGAAGTCAAAATGGTTTCTTCTTTTGCTTTGATTTGAGTCGGTTGGAAAAATCCAACAAGTCAAGTAGTTTTTTCTCTTCTTTTTTTTTGCCATGATATGTACTTGGGACTTCTGAGTTGAGTCAGTTTTTACCCCCCTCCCTCTGGTAAAACTCTTCGGTACGTTTCTGATGACGGCTGTTTGTTGCTTGTCTTCAATATTGAGGGGATACTAATAATGTTCCTCAAATCTCATAGTTCGAATTTCCAAACCTATATTGCACCTAAAATATTGAGAATAATCAATAGATAGGGTAGTCCAAAACTTCACAGTTTTGAAATATTTTGCTCCCCGTCGTTAATTGCGTCCTCTGTTGTGAAAACGTACTAGCGAACATTTTTTTTTTGAAATGAATGAACTTGGAAGGATTCCGTCAGAGGGTCAATTTAACGCTGGATTTCTTACGAGAAATGCTTGCGAGTTTGCTTTGAAAATTTCTAAAAATCAGGTTTGGTCAAAGAACTTGGCTGTAACATGAACACTTGTTCTCATTAGTGGTCAAATTGGGTACTTATTAAGAACTTTTCGAAAAACTAATTTCTGTGGTCAGTAATGTCTCTTTTTTATTTCGCGTAAAAAATACTTACACGTTTTTGCATATTGTTCTTCGAATTACACAGAATATTCATGTAAAAGCATGAAAACGACAGTCTGCTCGATTTTCAGGTAAACTAAACCTATTTATCAACTTATTTTGGTCTTAATTCTCACGCCAAAGGCTCCACTGAGTCGGATTATTTCAGTTGCAATCCCTACCAATATTAGTCCGCGGGAACTTGAGCATATCAACTTATTTTTATCCTAACTCTCATGCTGATGGCTCTACCAAGTTATGTTATTTCAGTTGAAACCCTTACCAATATTGGTCCACTGGAGCTTGGACATGAGTAATTTAAAACTGTGTTATCAATTCATACAAATTCAGGAACTAAAAAATAGTTACATTAACACTGAGAAACAATGAAATTTTTACACGCTTTCAGGGGAGCTTCAGTGAACAATGTGTAAGGTTGTTCTTTTCACGCGGAATACAATAAAAGTTATTGGCCTCAGAAATTGATTTTGTCTAAAATTGTCGTTAGGTACTTGACCAGTGTTCTAATGAAAACGATGTCTCAATGTCTAACCCAATTTTTTGACCGTGCTTGTTTTCAGATATTTTCAAAGCAAATTCACAGTATTTACGAGGATTTCTGTGTTAATCATGACACCGCGCCCCTGGTGGGATTACTCATAAATTACTCTATTTCAATGGCATTTTGGGTGGTAGGCTTCAAGACCAAAAGGAACAAAAGTAGCGAAAACTGAAATATTTTGGACCACCGTAGATAATTGAAACATTTTTCACTGTTTTAGTGTGCTACTCATCATCTACGTATTTCTGAAAATATTTCAAAATTGAAATTTACTGTCAGACTCGCGGAAACATGCAACCCCTTCAATCTTGAAAATAGACCGTATCTCTTGGTCATTACTATAACCTGTAACCTGTTTCTTTTTCCTCGCCTAAATTGAAACACCTTGTGTAAATGGGTTCGTGGGTACGTTAGTTGGCAGATTCCGGTAAACTGGACGCGCAAATTGAACCGCACCCTTCCGTTTGATCATGAATCAATCGCAGATCCGGCTACGTGCGTTTTCTACATTTTTGAAAAATTGCTCAACAAAGAAGGCCTATATGTATTTTATTGCTGAACTTCGTTACTGGAATTGTTATTCATCGTGTACGAAGCTGAGAGCGCACGATTCTCGAGTCAAGTTCGCCAGTAATCAACCTGTTTGTTTTTTTCTTCTCCTCCGCTTGATCCGTAAAAGGATATCGTGGTAACGACGCTAGATGAAATTGTATTTATCTCGGCTGCTCTGTACGCCGGTTGCTGATGTGGTGCTGTGCCCGTGTGTACTCGTGTAAAGCTCCTCAAGGACGCCGTTATAGATATTATGGCTAGGTAACGCACAAACTTGAAATTCGAAAACTTCGCTGCCGAAAGGCTGCGGTAGCCGAGAAAATCCCAGAATGGGCTCATTGACGGCAGCCCTCCGAATAAGCCGAAAATTTTGCCCATCCGTTTTTCAGCACCTCCTGTGTACGTGCTCGTCTGCAAGACCCAATGAACTCACGATTTTACCAGCCGGAGAAACGCCCCCGAAAAATACCAATCGTATAAACTCGAAAGAAAAAAACAATAAATTCTCGGTACATGCTACACATTACGAAATTGCCTTCGAACGTACGGGGCAACGGACGCACCAATTGGAAACCAGAATTGAGACCGGCGTTCGCCACTGATTACGAATCGAAAAAATAATAATAAATCAGCGGGTAAAATGAATTTTTCTCAGCTGTACAGAATGAACGAGACCGCGCAAAAATTAAGATTTATTTTCTTCTCTTATTTTATTCCAAGTGGAAGGTCTGCGCCGGCCTACTCGACTGTATTGCCCATCAACTTAGGCACTGATCTTGTTTCTGCTCGGCCAGGGAAAATTAAAAATTTCCGCGCAAATGGCACCCCAAGGCCGTGTGCATGGAGCCCAGAAGAAGGCGTCGAATTAAGTACCTCGCTAATTGGACATGAGATCCGAAGACTGAGAATACTGTGCTCCGAACTGGGAACTAACAATGAAAGACAAATGAATGAGTGTTATCAAGGAGATCAGTGGCCTACCAAAGTGACTGTTCCAGAAGAAAGGGGAAGCTTTGCACTTCGCTAACTACATTTTGCTTACAAAGTCATGAAGTCGTTTTGCGAACAAAAATATCTGTCCACGACAACCCAATTTTAGTAATAATCGGATTTTTTGTGGTGGTGGCGGGGGGGGGGCGTGTTGAATAGAAGATTACCATTCAGTGGCATATATCTGTGTAAGTCCATATAATACGCGGTGGTGGTAGTTAGAGGACGAAATTTCAAAGCTATTTGTATTTTCTGCTTTTCTTGTTTCCGAAGAGGCGAAATGACTACTCGCATGGTGTTACAAAAATGTGAACGATTTGAGTGCAAGAAACAGAGGTGTAAGAGTATGTTTGTTGCATTTACTTTTTAAATCGAGGTCAAAATTATACCGAAAACGAATTCGATGATTCCAGAAACCGAAAGCAGGGATGTAGAGCATACGTCGAAGTCATAAACGAAAGTCGTCAACAAGTTGAATCTATTATTAATTGCGGAGTCATAACTTCAGTTGAATTTTTACTTTTTCAAGGCTACAGTCGAAAGGTTCAAGTTTAAATTATCTTTTGTTCCGAGCCGAAGTAAAAGTTTGAAAGCCTTCGGTTGTTTAGGTGAATATCGTAATTGTTGGAGAAGTCTGTTTTAAATTTTCAGCAGAATAATGACGTAATTAATATCTGATAACCGTTGAGTATTTAGCACCTAAAATCGATACGAAGAAAAAGGTAGAAGTTCAAAATGAGCCGCAAGTCAAATTTGGCTCGAAACTTCCTTGAACTGTTTCGAGTCAAAGCTAAACCCAAAATATTCTATTACAGAAAACGCAAGTTGAAGTCTAAAGTTGAAATTAATTTAGCGATCGAACTTAACTCGCAGTGAGTGGGTTCAGTATCTGTGGCAACGGCAGGGGCGGAGACTGGGATTTTTCCTACATGTCGCAAAATTTCAAACGTAAAGGGGGGGGCTTGGTGTGGTGGGACGTATGGCGATGCACGCATGCCAAAGTGGCCCCTGAGACACCGCACCCCCGGCACCGGAAACTACCCTTTCGGGCATCGCATCAGTACCGAGAGGAAAGGGGGGGCTGGACCCCATCCCCGTGACAATTTCAAAAAATGGTATTTTTCCATGTACAGTAACGAATAACGAAAATATAAAAAAAACACCCTACATTTTTGTTTAATCGAGTTGCGACTCTCTATTCAGTATCTGGCTCCCCCTGGCTCCTCTAGCTTTGATCTCGGCAAGTAACAGAGCAGGTTTATTTTGGAAAAATTATGGAAAAAATGCCCCCTTGGTTTGCATCTTGGGTTCGTCCATCTTGAGTTCGTCACCTTGGTCTCCCCGCTCCGTGGACTTGTTCCAAGTTCAGGGTAGACCAAGGGTATTGTAGGAGGTCATGGCTTGGTTCTCCAAAGCAGTGTCCTAGAATCGCCTCCTGCAGGGACACCTCCGGGTTTCCGAGGCACTTTGAGAATTTTTGACTATCTTAGGAGCCCAGTCTGAATCTCTCCTTCTAGGCTACCCTTGGCACATTAGATCGTGTTGTAAGTTCGTACAACGTTCTTTTAGTCTTATGTACTCGAGAACCCTTCACTCTCTATATGAGACTGACTCTGCTCGAACTTTGAGGTGGACTGTGGCACCAAACGGGGAGCAGAGGCTCCAGCCCCCTGTTTCCTGTACATTTGTATATACATCGCTAAGCTGTAGATTAGGAGGAACCCGGCCCGTATCCGTTTGGTCACAACGACGGATGGAGGAAACTACATCAAGTGGCATTAATTTCAGCGGTAAGAGGCTAGGCTATATATTTCGACTTCGTTGGTATTTTTAAGCTTCCACTACGTTAGTCTGTGAGTGCCCCTTCTCGTATCCCTGTGAAATGAATCCCAAACAGGTCAGTTGGAGAGCCCAGCAATGGTGAACGCACCTGATTTTGTCAGAAGTTGAACTTTTACATCAAATGCTAAATTCACCTAATAGATATAGTTGTGTAACATTCCAATAGGTGTGGCTGTTCAACCATAAATATTGTTTTCTTTTTATTTCACTGCGATTGGAAAAATAGAGGAGAAAAGCTTTTTCGAGGTCCGACAAATTCTTGGCATGTCGCAAAAAAATCTGACATGTCGCAAGCGCGACATGCGCGACACGAAAGTCTCCTCCGCCCCTGGGCAACGGAGTCAGGGCGCACTGATCTTCCATTCATGAAACTAGGAGGGATGCTACTCTCATTTATTTTTTAACGAATGAAATTATGAAAATGAAAGTTTGCTTATACGAAATGATAAATAACCTGGCAAAAAACTGAACGTTCGTTTTATATCAAAGCTACGTTATTTTCTTCTGAAAAAAACGTGAATTACCATCATAGTTGAGGATTGAATTTCCAAAAGAAGAGAAGTAAAAAAAGTCAGCCATGACAAAAGTTTGAACTGCGCTGTCCTAATCATCTTCCGACGTCTCTGTTCAGTATTCCTGTCTGAAAAAATTTCGAATGCTCTTTTTCAACACTTCAACTTTTTATCAGTGATTAGAAGACTACCAGAATGAACAGAGCATCCAAATCTACTGCACCGGTACCGTATTAGGTCATTTCTCGAATTTGACCTGCCTTCGTCTCTTCCCCTGCCTCTCTCCCTCTTCCCTTAATATTCGAGGTGAGTAAACGAATTTCAAAGATCAAAATAACACTAAAATTGTACGAAGTGAAATTATCTCGTTACTGGATGTCCATGTTTTGGTATACAAGTCGGGGGAAATGCCCTCCGGATACCCAAAACTCTTCTAATTAGCTAAAAAGGCCCTGAAAATCCAAAAGTTGAGCATGACATTAAATTACAAATGAATAGAAATGATGAATCCCTTAAGATATTTTTTAGATAACTTATTTCAAAACAACGATACAGTACTGGCAACCCCCCCCCCACACACACACACACAACCAAAATATGAAGTCCTCCTTTGTCTTTGATTTCTGTTTTTTGGGGCCGGTAGATACCCTGTTATAGTATCTATATGTCAACGCTGATTACATGCTCCCTGTATTTATGTATGGTATATTCTCAAAATTCGAGGAACTACAAGACTAAAGGACGTAAAATAATAAATGTTCATTTTAAATTTGGTACCTCACAAATTTTTGTTTGGCACCTTAGAGAGCAAAACTCGTATGATGAAAATTCAATGAAAACTTGTATAAATTATTTATATCCTGTTCCTGAGATTGAAGGAGCTACCTGAACTTGGTGATTTATGTCTGTTCATGCAACAATTGAAAAGTGTTATTCCAGATTGCCCTCAGTCAAAAGCAGTAACGTCTAGAGAAACAAACAACTATATCGGCAGAGTAAATGACACTTCAGGAAGGTGAAGTTGGCTGCCCTGATAGCATAACTCATACCTGGCCACATTTTGTATGAAATCCATGTGAACCCTTCCGCTGTTGGTAACCACCTTTCGCCACCAGATCGCACTCTTATCGCATTATTTGTGTGAAAATTGACTTATGCTAGTTTGGAATAACACTCTTCAATTTTAGCGATGCGACTTCAAATTTGGGTAATCTCCTCAAAATTGGAAATGAACAACAAAGAGCGTTTACCATTTTTTATACATTTCAAAGTTCCGTCAACGGTAGCCATCGAAAAATGCTGCGAAGAAATTATTGTCATTAACGAAATTCAATTACGAAATTCTTGAATCTTGACAGTCCTGAATATTACAATAAAATTTTACGCATTGAAATGCATTCCCATTATTTTTATAAGCTGCCGAATGAACCAAGATCTGTATGTAAATGCTATTTGTTGCCCATCTTTGTTATTAAAGGAGCCACCAAAGCTAAATAATTATTCATAAAGATAAAAGATTCATTTAAATCCTTTAGAAATTCGAATTTTGAAACTAAGGGAGCTTGTTCGATGTTAAGTATCCGAGGCCATTAGTAGTTTGTCAAGTTTTTGTTGCATTTTCAGTCACCCGCTCTCTCCCTAATAAAATCTTGCCATGTGCTACTTTTCAAACTTTGGAGATATAGTGTGGTGGGACGTATGGCGATGCACGCATGCGAAAGTGGCCCCGGCGACACCACACTCCGGCCCGAAAACTATCCTTTCGAGTATCGCATCAGTGGCCGGAGGGACGTTTTGAGGCCGACCCGAGCTCCCATTTTGCCGTTCCACTTCCGGTGCGCACTGTCCTGCCAGGTCCATCATAGAGCCCCCTACTGACCGAAATTAATGCTCCCAGCGCTAACTTGAAATTTGGGTGCCCCACAGCCGAACGCGCTTCCTCTTCTCTCAGCCCTCACCTCCTCGTCTTGGTACATGTGGCAACGCAGGAAGATGGTAACGACGGGTGATCCCTGCCGGAGGGTTCACAGCAGCTCTTCTAGACTTTGGAGATATATAGTTCCTTTAATTTTGAAAATAGATTCCATACTTACGTTCTTTTTCCTGTTTCTCGGTACTAGTGCTGCAACCTTCTTTCAGTGGTAAATAGAGACCGAACCTGGCCTTCGCCGAAAAAATAAAAATAAAGAACTCCGTACAAGTTGCTTATCTGAAATCTGAAAAATTACGTAGCTTGTCTGTTACCCGAGAATCCAGCCTTAGTTAGATCACGAAACAGACAGACAGGCGGAGTTACCGGTCAGAAGAAGGAAACTGACCATCCCGCCATCAGATGTCGACAGATTGATTCGATTAACAAAGAGGCTGGCAGTCGGAAAACCGGGGAAAATAATCAATTTCTAAATTGAAGACCGTTTTTCCAAAATCAGTTAAGTCCATTTTCGCAGTTTCGAGAAAATCGAAGAAAACGTGAGAAGCAATTTTCCACCGGTAGTTGGTGCATGCGGATGGGTGGTTTGGCAGAAGTGAACGCTCACGGTCAAGATACAGTCATCGAGAATGAGAAAAGATACCGTCTCCACCCTCCTGGAACCACGTTGGGGGAGGCACAATGGAATTAGCTGGTTTTGCTAGAGCACTATAAACACAGGTGCGGCAATATGTCATTTTGGATCCAACTGTGCCCGTGGATGCTGAATCCGACTACGCGGAGCATATCGCGTAGTCAATTCGGCATTGACGGGCGCGGTTGGAATCAAAATGACGTACTGCCGCACTCGTGTTTACAGTGCCTTATAGTTTTGCCTCACCCCAAACTCGTTATCGCACTATAAGAAAGAAACAACATCGGAAAGCGAACGTGTACATTATCTAACAAACTACTGTGAAAAATGAACACAATCCCTCTTACTACGCGTTTCCTCCACTTCGTTTTACGCTCCTATTATCACTGGACTTAGCTAGTTTTAGAAGATCGAACTATGTTCGAATGCTTAGAACACGTAAACAGGAACGAAATAGATCTTGATTCTTGCAGCTGTCGATAGAGGCACTTCCATAATACCTAGGAACGCTAGTTTCGCGATTTCTTCAAAAATGGACTTGACTGGTTCTGGAAATACCGTCTGCGAACAGAACAGAGGGACGGTCAGGCAGTCTGTCAGATCAACAGATAGATTTATGCACTCACAGACAGGAAGTGAAGTGGGTAATGCCGACCCTCGGGCCGACACGGTGTGAGGTAGGGCACCGTAGTGGCTATAAGCCGGAGCTCTCCTGAAAGGAAATTTGTTCTATTCACCTTCTCTTTGCATAAAACTTCTGGGTACATTCCACCCCACTCCATCCTGTCATCGAGTCTTGACTAATGACCTATTTTTCCCTCTAAATCGGCTTCATGGTTATTTGCCGGTTTCTTCCTAAACGAAAGTTCAGTGATGTTTCTGCTGAAATACTCAGGGGCGTTGAAGCGTCTGAGAGGGGTAGTATGAACGCTGTTAAAGGAAGGCGATTGGGGTACTGGCTTAGCTCCCTCTGGATTTTCAAACAATAAATTAATTTACCGTGAATATTGTGTTTCGTCTCCTGGGAAATGTTTTGCTCCATTTAGAAAAAGTCTCTTACGTGCATGAGGAAGAGAGAAGAGATCCTAATTTTTTCAACTGAAATAAAGGTCCTTGACTGTCGACAATTCTCTCACTGAAGTCTATTTTCCAGTTGGAGAGGACACACTTTCCATCCCCCGCTGAGGTTATTCGAATATTGACCAAGTGTATTAAGACAGGGATCGCTTGTACCAGACGCCAGCATCTTCAGCGACCGATATGCCAAAATGAACCGAAACGGAAAGAGTTGTATCAAACGTCGAAATGCTTTATGTGGCCTGCGGACTTGGGCAGGTCAGGACGCCCTATCGTAAGATTCATCTCGATTGCTTGCCTGTGAATCCGCGTTTAAAATTCACGAATACGAGAACCTTCCACAACAGCTCTTTATAATTCATTTTCGATCGTTTCGTGAGCGTCGTCGAATCGTTTTATGCTCTCATTGTCTGTACAGTCTCGCATTTTGCTTCCATTTTTTGTACTTGTCTTTTTTTCTTTGACTTTTTATTTTCATTTTTTATTTATTTTTTTCTTCTTCATTCTACTGTGTAACTAGTATACGTTTTATAAAGAGCGACGACAATACAAGATAACACGCTACTTAGTAGCAGCTTATGAATTAAATAACGTTGTCTCGTGTTTACTAAAAAGTTTTTCTGCACGGTGTATACACGTAAGAGTGTATAATATCGCTTTCAGCGTAATATTTAAATACACGGGGTGAGACTATGTAGAACACCTGTGAGCCTGTAACTGTTTTAAATACAACGGAGTACGCTGTTTGCCTTATTTTTCTCGCTGCGCCGCTCACAGCGTATATAAGTTGTGCCTTTTATGTACTCGCGGATAAGAAAATGACAATAATGTGCTTACCGTGCCTTGCGCGGGTGTCAGCAACTGACTATACGCCGAGTGGAACCCAATCCGGTGAAATTTCTGAGCGATATCTGCCCAACTATAATGAAGAAAATCAGTTACAGAATGCTCAACATTGAGTAATTCTTGGGTATTGGCGGTTGAGTGTGTCACTCAGAAAAGGCTCGTGGCTGGGCACTCTTGAAAGTGCCTTCCGATTCGGATTCTGCACATTTTCCTCTTTCAAACGAGTCCAACCCCACCTTTCCCGGATTAATTGTCGAGATATTGGCCTTTATACGTAGGATGAGAAGATCATCTTTGCTTTTTCGAGCAATGTTTGCGAATCTGAGTGTTTAATGATCCAGTGCGCCCTTTTTGAAACGACTTCAGATTCGGATTTCATGCATTTTCCTCTCTCAAATGAGACCATCCCCACCTTCCCCGGATTAGTTGTCGAGATATTGGCGTTTAAAGAATGAGAAATCACGAGGCAGTGAACATGTTCTTGGCCTTAGTGTCCATTTTGGAGTGTGAGTGAACTTGGTAATATTCCTTTTGTAGGGTGTGCCAATTCACTTTTGC
The DNA here is from genome assembly GCA_031841125.1 of Acanthococcus lagerstroemiae. Taxonomy (NCBI): domain Eukaryota; kingdom Metazoa; phylum Arthropoda; class Insecta; order Hemiptera; family Eriococcidae; genus Acanthococcus; species Acanthococcus lagerstroemiae. The sequence continues at coordinate 30,351,133 of CM063108.1, read as the reverse complement.
TTCTTCTGTATTCCACAGCGCTTTCGGCTGTTATGCCATCATCAGTGGAGTGCCCTGAATGAGACTTGTCTCTTGTGGTCTTGTAGTTATAGTCGATGGTAGTACCGTATGGTGAACCTGTTTAGTCTTGCGTTCCTATTGGTTGTCTGTGAATATGAAGTCTGTCCAATCAGTGGTTATTGTTATTGGTTGTGTGCTCTGATTGGTTGTCTGTGGTTGTGCAGTCTGTCCAATCCGTGGGTGTTATGTTATTAGTTGGAATAAGTTCTCACTTTGGAAGTTAGTTGTTGTATTTATTAGGTTGTTTTGTTTTGTTTTTGCCTTTATTATTTCTAGTTGTTCTTTTAACTTTCTTTTTCTTGTGTTGTTTTCTGTGTGTAGGATTTTGTACTTTTCTGTCAATTTGTCATTGTTGTGTCCCTGGTCATTTCAGTGATGGCATAACAGCCGAAGGCGCTCTGGAATACAGAAGAAGGAAAAGTGAATTGGCACACCCTACAAAAGGAATGTTCTTGGCCTTTTTGAACAGTGTTTAATACGAATCTGAGTGTTCAATAATACTATATGCCTGTTCAAAATGACTTCACATTCGAATTTCACGCATCTTCCTCTCTCAAATGACTCGAACCCCACCTTCCCCGGATTAGTTATCGAGATATTGACGTTTAAAGAATGAGAAGTTACGAGGCAGAGAATATGATCTTCGCCATTTTGAACAATGTTTCCGAATCGGAGTGTTCAGTCATCCTGTACGACCTTTCTGAAACGACCTCATATTCGGATTGTACGCATTTTCCTCTCTCAAATGAGACCATCCCCACCTTCCCTTAACTTATTATTGTAGAGATATCTAAGTTCATCAGTGAAAAATCGCAAGCTAATGAAAATATAATCTCGGCTTTTTTAAACAGAATTCGCGAGTCGAAGTGTTCTTGTGTTCGTAAAGATACCATTGAAGCTTGTAGATATTTTGTGATTTATCAATATTTTTCATTTCGATTGTATTTCTTGCTTGGTGCTTGGCAGAGTATGTTGAAGAATAAGGAAACAGAAGTCGTATAAACCATTAGCTTGGACACTTTTTCCCTAATAGTGTCCGTATCACCTACTACCATCAGACTTATTTTGTAGGGGAAAAGTTGCATTAAAAAGAGCATGTAGCAGTGCTTACCGCTATACGAATTCCGTTCTTCAAAAGAAGCCCCGTTTCACTGAAACTATCATGATTCGCTAGAACTAGAATTATGAAACCACATAAGTAAAGTAACATTTTCATCTCGTAATATTATTAACTACTTATAGTACTGAAAACTATGAGTGCGTTTCTCTCAAACCATTGCCTCCGTGCTTATGCGCTTTTTGAAGTGACGTACTCGTTTCAATCTAGCTATACCAGTCGGTTTTCGTGGGTCACATCAAGTCTGCTAGAGAACACTTTTTGCTTTGCTACTTCTCTAGAGTTGCAGAAAAAGTATCTAACCAAGAAAAAAGCGAAATTCAATATAAATGAGCGGAAAGCTAGGAATCAGTACAAGTTGTTGTTAGTGTAATGTACTAATGAGTGTTTCATAAGTTCCAAAGAAACCCAGTGACGTTTCACCCTCTGGAAGACATGGCAGTGCCTTGAAAATGAATTTTGTTTTGTAAGTCCGCGATTATTGATCATGTGAGACAATTCCATTTGTAGGGTGTGCCAATTCACGTTTTCTTCTTCTGTAGTCGAGAGCGCTTCCGGCTATTATGCCATCATCAGTCAGTTCAGTGAATTAATTTAAGCGTACTAGTTATGAGTCAAATCAGGTGTATATTAGATCAGTCATAACTTCTTTCGAGTCATATGTACCTCTTATGTAAGTCTTATCAGCTGATTCAGTTTTTCAATCTTGTATCAGTCGATTTGGATGTGTTAATTTTATATCAATTAGTTAATTATGGGTCAGTTCGGACCTGTTAGTCTCATCAGTCAATCGAATTGTTAGTCACTGGCCCGAATATCAGTGCTCAATTTTGGGTCTTTTGTTCAAAATGAAACTTAATTAGTTTTTTTTCTCTGTTGCAGGTGAGTTTTCATTGATCAATGCATTCGAGAAACCTTAAATGTAGTAAGTTTCATGCATAATATGTATTATCATTCATTTTAGAATATTAGTCGTCATATACATCTTTATTTGTATTTGGCATTAAACATTCGTAATGTAATACGTCATGTTGGGGGTAGTTTGGTGGGATGCACGCATGCCAAAGTGGCCCCTATGACACCGCGCCCCCTGCCCCGGAAACTACCCTTTCGAGTATCGCATCAGTGGCTGCAGGTTGGGGTCGGTCCTTATTTTAAAATTTTTCTTGTATCAGCTATCCTATCCCCGAAAGTTGTTTCAAAGGATTCAAAAAAAAAATTTTTGAAAGGACTTGGGGAAAACACTAAGAAAGCCGTAGTTTAAAATAGAAAATATGGAGGAAAGATTTACCAACCATTTTTTGTCCCAACCTGTACGAATTTTTGCCTGAGTCATGTACATTTGTTAGTAAAATTTCAAATGCGTGTGTATATTATATATCTATGTGTGTACTTGTATTGCTATGGTATTGGTCTGACCATCGATAAATGTGTTATTTTTTGCTGTGCAAAAGTTTAGAGTTCTCTATGTGACCTCCCCTAATCAACTTGGGGATAAGGTCTGGGCGATGTTTCATTGAGTAATGAATATAAATATCTTTACAAAATTCTGGAGAAGTTAGATTTCAACCAAATATTTCAGGAATTAGAATGGCGTACTTGACAGTGGAACGATTTGAAAAAATATTGTCTAAAAATAAAAAGTTGGACTAAAAATATCTATTAATTAGATATTAATTCGTACATTTTTTCAGTCATGTTTTATTTTTGGATCACATTTTTTCAGTGTTTTCCTGGCATTACATCACTGTAAGATATGCCATTCTAAATTTCTAAAATTTGGTTGAAATTTATATTCCCCAGAATTTCGGAATGAAGGATGACAGATGGACTATAAAAACAACATTTTGGTTTCTAAAAGAAGGGAGAGAGCCGGGGAAGCAGAGGGCTAGGTGGTCGGACAATATCACCAGCTTTATCAGAAACCGTCTCTATCACAGCGTTGCAGCAGACTGGACCGAATGGGAGAGGTTGAAGGAGGAGGCATTTGCCCAGAATAAGGGCTTTTGTAGATTTGTAACAAACCTATCTTAGATATAACATAGTTAACTCAAATGTAACATATATACCTCGAATAAATGCTTATATTATTATGTGGCAACACTGATGCGTAGGCAATTTTTCCCCCCATGAAAATGTTCGGCTATGTATGTCATTTAGTAAGCATGGCTTTGTGGTCTGAAGAACATCGCGGTTTCTGTGTAGAAACGTTCATTCTGAAAAACAATGTTGTGGTGACTCAGCGCGCATTTCGAAAACAGTTTAAATTTAAACTGGAAAGACACGATCTTGTTCCCTCTCCAAAAGCAATCCTGCCGCGCTTGTTTGACTCAAGGACATCACCAGTAACGTTCAGAGAGGTGAGAACAAGCGCGGCGGGATTGCTTTTGGAGAGGGAACAAGATCGTGTCTTTCCAGTTTAAATTTAAACTGTTTTCGAAATGCGCGCTGAGTCACCACAACATTGTTTTTCAGAATGAACGTTTCTACACAGAAACCGCGATGTTCTCCAGACCACAGAGCCATGCTTACTAAATAACATACATAGGCGAACATTTTCATGGGGGGAGGGGAATTGCCTATGCATCAGTGTTGCCACATGGTAAGCGTTTTAAAAAAAGGTAAACTATTTTGGCACACCCTGTACTTATCTCTTTTTTATTGCAACAAGACGCACACCAAACTAATATAGAACGCATTGCAATTATAGTTTTGTTAAAACCACATTGTTCATTTCTTCGTATTTTGGCCACCTAGAACTGAATTCTGAACTATTATGTGCCATATTGGTCTTTATGTAATATCAGTTGAATCTGTCATCTTCCCCTTGTTACCGACGACTATATCAGGGGATGTGAAACAGATAGGGGCGAAGCCCCGTAATATGTACGAAATTATGTGAAAATTAATGACTATGACCCATTGAGAACTTGATTACATCATCTGGAAGTGAGATTCAATAGAGTAAACAGAGCTGAACGCAGGGAAAAGAGCCTTAAAAAATTTCCGATGACATTGGTCGCAATATTTCACGTCTTTGTCTTTCATCGATATTTCCATCCGAAAGAATATTTTAATACTTACTCGCTGCGATTACATGTTGTTCCTTACCTCCCCAGCTCGCTTTTCGTTTTTTCCTCGAAAAAATGCTTTCGCATTTGTTGCCCACCCCGCCAGATGCGAAAGGTTTTCGTTTACTGAAACAAGAAAATCTCAAGTGCAGATTACCCGCCAAATTCCTCGTGTTTGTATTCAGCATTTGTAAAAGATGAAAAAAAAAAATTATAATAAATTTATCCTTCCAGTGTATACGAGTAAAAGAGAACGTAGGCGTGGAATTAAAGTCTTTGTCCGCTGGAAACAGCGTCGTCAAATTTGACTGAAGATACATTTTCACACTTCGTCAGTTTCGTGAACACGTTGAATTTTTAATGAATTATATAAGTGTGTAAACTGTATTCTATATACATTTTCGAAAATTTTCGTTTACTTTCGTTTTAATTACTATCTCCCGAGCCCGATGCGCGCTCATCGAATCCCCTCGTCTGGAGTGGAAAAATATACGCGAAATTTTAATTAAAAATTTCTGGGTCGAGTCAGTTTGCCGGGTACGGCGCAGAAACTGAAATCAGCTTTCTGTTATGACGTTGTAGATACAATTTTTTTTTCTTCTTTCTCCTTCGTTTCTAAATCCCGATTAAATTTTTGTCTTACTCGTTTTCGTGGGACAGCCGGGTGACACGGCGTGATACCGGGCTCGTTTTAAAATCCCGCGTAATGCTCTCGTTGACGCCTGCTGCTCGCTGCTGACAGATTGCGGCGAGAAAAAAATAATAATTAAAATTTTTTTATCCGCCGTTGATGTATTCAAACTTCGTGTTCTGTTGTCAACGATTTTCGGCGCCGTCGTTAATTAAACGTAAAAGTACGAGATTGAATCTGGTTGATCTTTTCAAATAGACCTTCTATATAGAGTGTAAATGTTGATTGAATCTGGTTGATCTCTTCAAGTAGATCTTCTACATACAATGTAAATGTTGTGGGAAACGTTTGTTAGGGGTCCACCCCCCCATTTAATATTCGGTTGATTACTAATTTGCCCTTCAATCAATAATTGGTGTACTTGAGAATGTCAGCTGGTTAACTTAGTTGTTTCGTGTTTTGCTTCGATGTCATTCAACAGCCCCTCTTCCCATTGGAAGTGAATTATTTTTATTTTGACAGCAGCTATGTTTCAAAAGCTATCTTTTAATATAAAACAAAAGCGTGAAAAAATTCTTCGTATAATTTTGACGTTTACCGGTTGCCTGTGGAACTTTCAATTTGGAGAGTGATTTCATTTGGGCCATTCCATGGGGACCAACCTGACCCTTGACTTCTTCGATTTTAGTTAAATTGGCTGGACGGCTTCAGCGTATCCCAGTAGTATGACTGTGGAACCGTTCAGCAAAATAGTCGATCCCGAAATTTCGGCATGTTTTAAAAATGGCTACCTCCAATATCTGTAAGCCTTCCGACGGGGCCTGCCCAGTTCCATTTCTGTTTCCTATATGTGCGGTTATTATGTTTTCGATGTCCGGTAGTCTGTTTTGTATTGTTGTTAGAGGGACTTTGTCTCCTAATTTCAAGTTCAGTATGGATCTTTTCATTTTGTTTTGCGTTATTGGTAGTTGTTTTTCTTGATTTTTCGTTGTTGCTCAAGTCTGTGAACCGTATGTTATTGTCGGAGTAATATTTGCGTTGAATATTGCGCTTTTCAGTTTGTTAGTAAATTGTCCTTTAAAAATGTGTTTCAGATCTCAGAACTTGTTCCATCCTATTGTTATTCTACTTTTCACTTCTTTGTCCATTCTGTTCTCAAAACTGATAGTTTGGCCGAGATATATAGCTTCATCCACTTTTTCGATATTTTCTCCTTCCACCACTATGGGGATTTTTGGGTCATTATTTGAAATTAATTTTGTTTTTTCCGCATTTATTTTTAGACCCGCTTTTTTCCCTTTTCACAAAGTTCTGACACCATTTCTTTCAGCTGCAGAAGATTATCAGAAACTAGGATAATGTCATCTGCGAATCTCAAATTGTTTAGATATTCCCCTTGGATTTTTATCCCTTTTTCTTCCCAATTTAAAGATCTAAAAATCTCTTCTAATAAGCTGTTAAATAGTATGGGTGATAATGGGTCTCCCTGTCGGACTCCTTTTTCAATATCAAAGTATTCTCCTGTGACATATGTTATAATTCTAGCTGTTAGCCCGGAGTACATATCTGCTATGATGTTCACTATATTTGTGGAGATTCCTTGATTTTTCAGGACCGTAATTAGAAAGTTGTGGTTAATGGAATCGAAGACTTTAGTATAGTCAATTAGGATTAGATGTATGTCAATCTGATATTCTTTACATTTTTCTATTAGTTGGTTTATGGTGTGTAAGGGGTCTGTTGTAGAAAAATATTTTCTGAAGCCGGCTTGCTCTCTTGGTTGGTGTGAGTTAAGTGTGTTTCTGATTCTCTGTTCAATTATTTTTGAAAATATCTTTGCTACTGTTGGACTCAGACTTATTGGTCTATAATTATTTATTTTGTGTCTATTGCCTTTCTTGAAAATTAGTATTACTTCTGATTTTTTCCATTCTCTAGGAATTTTTTGAGTTTTTAGAATTTTGTTAAATAACCGTGTGAGTTTTTCAATAATTATAGAGTATCCTCTGTCCTCCCATTTTTATGTGTTCGTTTAGTATGTTATCATGTCCTGGGGCTTTGTTATTTTTTAGGTTCTTTATGACTTGTAGTACATCTGATTTTAGGAAGCCCGGCTCGGCGTCCAGTTCGTTGTTGAGCTGAGTTCGGTGTGTATTTATAGAATAGTTCATTTCCCTGTATAGATTTTGGTAGTAGTTGGTTGCTAGGGCGTTTATTTGTTGTCTGCCATGGCTTTTTTAGTTGCCGTCGTCTTGTAAGTAGGTTGTCCAGTGTGTGCCTATGGTAAGTAGTTTCTTGATTTTTTTGTACTTCTGGATTTTTCGAGGATATCTTTGATTAGTTGGTTGTTTTTTGTATTTGTTGTTTCCCTGATTATTTTCCTAATTGGTTTGTTCATGAGACAGATTTCTATTTTTTCCGTTGCTGATTTTGATTTTTTATGAAGTAGTTTGTTCCTTCTTTTATATAGTTGATTTAGTTCGATCCTATTTTCGTTTTTTGATGTGTTGGTTGTCAGGCGCGGATTTAGAAAAAGGAGATGGGGGGGGGGAGGTACAGTAGCGGTGTTGATCACTTTTGTGGCGTGTAATGAGCGTACAATTCATCATTTTTATTCCTTTTTCCCTATTATTGCGTTAAAATATTTAACCAAGGGGGATGTACCTCATGCCCCCCCCCTTGGAAACGCCGCTGTTGGTTGTCGACAGTTTTGGTTCTGTTTTTTGTTTTTGTACAGCCTGTTTAATTTTTTCTGTTACAGATAATTATGTACTCTTCATCGATATTTTTGTAGTTTTCATCATTATCGTTTTCAAGTAGTTCCGTTAGAAAGTTTTCGTACCTTGGGGAGTTGGTGATTTGTAAATTGGTTTCGCTTATGTGTTTGCGTTTGGTTAATTTATCTATTTTCATTTCGCATTGTATGGGTCTGTGGACTGAGAGAAATTGAAAATTTTTTAGTACGTCGAAGTTCGTAATGTTGTTGAGGTTGCATGGGGCGAGTATGTAGTCTATTTGGTTCTTGAATTTGACGTTTGGCGATATCCAGGTCCATTTGTTATTTTTCCTCTTTTTAAATGGAGTATTTATTATTTTTAGTTCATTTTCCTGACAGAACCTGAGAAATCTCGATCCTCTTTTGTTTCTTACTCCGTGGCAATAATGAACTATGTATTTTGATTCTTCCCGTTCTTTTTGTCCAGTTTGACTGTTAAAGTCTCCTAATACCCAGGTATGCGTTTTTTTGTTTTTAGGAATCAACACCTAAAACGGAATACGAAAACTAGGCATTAATCCTTTTATTATATTAACGAGACACCATTATTCCTTGAAATATTTGCTAATAAAAAGTACCACAGAAATAGACATCTGGGAATACGTTTCACTTAATCCAGATTTGATCTGAAATTATGAACAATTCACACCCATCATTGGTTACAGAATTCACTGAGAAGGCAAGAAAATCCTATATCATATATACTCGAATTAAGCTAAAAATATGCTACATCACTAATCCGAAAAGAATGTACTGCTGATAAGACGAATTTCCTACGAGACATGTTCTATTTAGCTGGATTCAAATGAACTGTACACTTATCAAACTGAGAATCCATTCTATACATTAGCAAGCAGCGTAATTTACCTCTTCTAAATCCAGTGAAACGTTTTCCTCAATTTTCAAAATCTTTTCCAATGGAAACAGTACTCCAATTGTCAATAATAACAGTGCAGTAACTGGTGAAGTATAAAATCGAAATAATTTGGATTGATATGATAACACATTATATAGAACGTAAAGTCTCGTCCAGTTAAGAAACATAACTGGCTACCCGCAATTCGCAATACACATCGATATATGGGTATTTTAAAGTTGGAGGAGAAAGACGAGTACGAGAATACGTTATCAGCGCCGTGAAAAAATTATGTTTCTCAACTGGACCAGACTTTAGAAGTAGAACCGAGCAACGGTATAGTAAAATCAAGATCAATGAGCACTACTGAAGAAAAAAACAAGCAGCTAGCTGCTGGAAGTGGGTCGGCTCTCGACTGAAAAATTAGAGACTAGCCTATCTCTTATTGGCAGTCGTTGGAAAAGATATCAGGAAAAAGACCTATTGGTAATCATATTTAAGGTCTTCTGTTCCGGAATAAGAGCTGATAGGTGAAAGCATGAAAGGTAATTGGGATGAGACTACACACGCACACTAACAGCACATAGTAAGTTCAAAAGGCTTCAGACTGCGAAGCTGCAGGCCCCGCAACATTCGCACTTCGACCATTTGGTCGAAGATTTCATCCGATTTCTAATTTCTGAAGAGCAATTGATCAACGGATAAAACACCAACACTACTCCTAGCCGACCCTAAAAACATCAAATAATTAGTGAACACAATTACCTATCCACTTCTCAAGCGAATGAAAACAACGTAATATTCACGCTAGCAGATTCTCTGTTCGCTTGATAACAAGCAGAAGCAGAAATAGGGCTCAGAACTGGGGGGGGGCTTAAGCCCCCTTATTATGAAGCAAAACCACTCACTGCATCATTTTCTTTGGTAATCTTTCAGAGTTTGGGAGGGGGGGGGGGCTATTTAGAAGTTTGGGAGGGCCAAGCCTCTCCCAAGCCCCCACCTATTTGCGTCTATGATAACAAGGCAACAGTGTTGTTGTTTGTTGATTCAGTCTGTTCTGTAAATGCACCATCAGTGTAAAGGTGGGAATCAGCGCTATGTACGGCTTTAGTCTTAAGCTCTCAACTAGATATACTGGAGAAGTTGAAATTTCGATTGCAATAGGCTCGGCTACGAGTAGCCGACCCTAAAAAACAAGAGGAAAAAATTAAGTAATTGCAAGAGGGTCGTTAATCGAAATAATTACTTATTATTGCTTTTATTATTTGCAATTAATTGATTTCTCGGAAATAAAGCGCCACTGAACTGAACTGTGACTCCGATCCGATCCGCTCAGATCAACACATCCAAAATGATACACCACTGAACTGAACTGAACTTGAACAGATGAGAAGAGAAGAAAAGAAAAGCAATTGCAATAGGCTCAGCTACTCGTAGCCGACCCTAAAAATCTGATGACGAAATGTCATAACCATAGGCGCAAACAGGTGGGGTCTTGAGGGGCTTAGCCTCCCCCAAACTTCTAAATAGCCCCAAACTCTGAAAGATTACTAAAGAAAATGATGCAGGGAGTGGTGTTGCTTCATAATAAGGGGCCTTAAGCCCCCCCCCCCCAGTTCTGAGCCCTTTTTGCCCTTCTGGTCATAACCAAATTCATTTGCTATTTTGTTTTGTAATTTGATTCATTTTGACATGGATTTGGCTTATGGCTGGCCATCAACAAAAATTGTACGTCACGTTCGACCGGCACTGAGAATGCCGACGGACACCAAGAATGGGCAACTAACACCGAGAATGTTAGGGCGATGACGCCATCACGACAGTTGTGCACGCGTCGACATTCCTGTGTATGTTGACTGAAAGCATGGAACGTGTGCGGTAGCCATTATCCATATCCATGTACCGATGTATCTGCTTGCCGTGTAGATACCCGTTTATCAGTTTTACCGACTTCTCGAAGGAGAGGGAGGTATTATTTTGTTCGTATTTTGGAAACCAATCATTTCCGCCAAATACGACTAGAAAATTCGAACTGACCGCCCAAAAATGCCTTGGATCTAGTTGACTCTTTTTTTTCCCCCTAGTTTATCATAATATGACAAAACTGATTCATGATTTTATCATATGAAATTTCCAAAATTCAGTTGTCATTTTATCGTTTGGTTTTGTTACGTAGGTATTACGTTTAACAACACTGCCGAGCAGAAAGCAGACGCGGTCGTTGAAATGTCGCGTATGGAATGCCGGTGGCATGTTGCTTCCCAAAATTTCGCCTAGATTGAAATTTGTATAAATCATTGACGTAGGAAATGTGTACGTACTATTTTGTTTGCGTACTCGCTGGCGGATCTGATCGGTTCAAAAAACTGCTCGTCGACGACGACTGCTAATGAGTAATTTATTCGGCGTAAACCGGCGCTAAAATCGCGTTCGCTGCTATTAATAGAGGGAGTCGGTAATAATTTTCGATTGCGCCGTGTTTTAAATAATATGGTAAACGAGTTTGTAAATATCGTACGTCAACTGGCGTACGAGAGTACGAGGTGTAGTAAGGAAGCCTGATATCCACGTGTGTTCCTCGTGTTTTTCGTTCATTCGGACGCAGAGCTGGCTTTGGCACCCGAAACCCGACGCAAAACCCTCGTCAGAGTGGAGCGAACTGTGAAAAAAAAAATTCCGATCTTCAAAAAACTGACCGCGGTGGGCTCAGCTTGCCCGGTTCCCGGAGCGTGCTGAGCGTACTCGCCCGAGACCGCTACGTGGCTCGGATTCGCTGTAAGGTGTAAATCATTATTTTGTTTACATTATGATCGGCGACGAGCGCGCTCTGGCGGTCGAAAGGGGTAAACTCGGTAATGGAATGCGAGCCGTTCGCCAGTCTAGATTCGAGAGCGAACGACTTCGTTACAGTGGCCGTCTGTTCGAACGTTGCGTGTTTTTTTTTACGATCTGGCTGCGCGATAATTTTTTTTCTTTTAAATTCTTTTTGCGTTAAAATTCATGAACGTAAATGTGAAATCAGTGATAAGCGCGATTTTGGTCGAAAATTTTGGTGCGTTTTGAAGGGGGCCACTGGGTACCGCCTTCGTTAAAATTTTAGTTCGCGACGTGCCGACGGGATCGAAAGAAAAAATTTTCTCTTGTAAGTGTCTGTGCTGGTGTTCTCAGTGTTGTGCTCCGTATTACGTAAATGAAAATTTGTTTCGTGTTTTTCATCTCTGTGGATATGGAAAACGTGAAGTGAAAAGTGATGTGGTGTTCCATACGAATGATTCGCGGCTGCGTTTCGCAAAAAAAGGAAAAAAAAAAGTTTCCAAAATGTTTGGCGAACTCGTTAAATTGCAGTCGCGGGCCTGCCCGATGTGTGTGAAATGTGCCCATGTGTTGGGGCAGGCGAGTACAACACGCAGTGCTGGTGCAAATTGCCGATATTTCGAAATCTTGCGCGATTAAAATTGAATTCGTATTAATTTTATGTTTAAATCTGTTTTGGTCTTTTTCACTTCGTGTGTATGTGTCCAGATTTTTTTATATGCACGTCTTGATAAACGTATATAGCGAGGAGAAACCGGTTTATCAGTAATCGTATATATGAATTTTTGAGTTACATGCGCCGAACGTTAATTTTCGTAATACATCTAATTATTAGCGATGAAAAGAAGAAGAAGACTGACAACAGCAACATCGAAAGGGGAAAAAATGAAATAGTGTGTCGATTTTCGAAGAAAATTTAATTTACTCTCTCGAGTTCCGTTTACTTCTTTCTTTTTTTTTTTATTGGTGTGCGCTCTTTGCTCTTTCACCATCCTCACGTAATCGGCGATTAAATCTCGGAAAGTGAAATCACGATTGTTGACGGTGTTGGTGCTCTTTCGAGCCGCAGTCGGCCACGCCGCCGAGTTGCTGGAAAACTCTTTCTCACTTTGGTGAATTTTTTCGGTTTTCCCATGTTTGGTTAATATTTTGGAAACACTAGCTACTTAGACCGAGAGTATACAAATATCGAGGGTAAAGCGAAACATTCGACTCAAACCAGCCGGTTAAGTTGTCCAACTTGGTTCTGTTTGTTGTTGTGAAGGGCGAGTAAGTTTTGATCTGTTTTGGTGCGACCCGAGTGCAGGTGCACCACTTGCACGTGTTCGGGAACTCGATTGCATCGACTGTGGTGCTTGAGCTGTCGGTCGACCTTCGTGGTGTTCGGTTGTGAGGCGATGTAGAAGCGCGTTCCGTCATGTCAGAGGCGAACTCAGTCGACCCAGCGATGAGCAAGATTAAGGAATAATAGATCGAGATGGGGGTCACATAAAGTGATAGAAGATTGAGGAAACCACAGTTCAAAAACTATACACAATCTGGTTAGATTATGTCACTATTTTGAATTCAAATTGATGTGCTAGCGACATCAGTAACTGAAAAATCAGATCGAAAATCGCTGTATTCAACTCATCTGCAAAAGCTGATCTAGAACAGATCAGTATTTTAAATCAAGTTGATATGCTACATGAACCGTAACTGAAAAATCAAAAGTATTCAACTCGTCAGCATGATCTAGTCTAGGTCAGATGGTCGTGAATTGGAGCTGATCCTTGATCTGACATCAGTGATTGAAAGACCTTATCGAAAACGCAGTATTCAGGTTTTCAGTAGAAACATACTGAAAGGGCCCTCCAAAAATAAAATGTTACCGGATAGGAAAATGAGTTTCGGAAACAAAGATCTTCAACTTTCTTTTGACCTGCTCTTCAGTCGACGAAATTAACAGAGTAAAAACGTTTTTTACTTGTTTATTGGTCTGAAAATATTTTCAGTGGGTAAACTACATATTTTTAATGAGAAAAAGAGTCTAATTTCCCCACTCAAGAAAAAATGCATTTGATATCGCGGTGTTGGAATCATTAATTGCTTAGTTCATTAAAAATCTGGTTTCTATCTCTCCTTGTCCTCCTTGGAAAAACCGTGGGGTAGATCTTTCACTCAAAAATCTAGCTAAACTGGCGGGCACGTAGACCAAAAGAAAAATAGACATATAGATAGATCTGCAGGCAGGGAAACACGAAATAAGTGTACGGTGGATCTGTGTCTCCATCCCGACACAGAGTCTGTTAGCTATATCTCCATCCGGTTAGGCGGATATGCATTCAAACCAAAGATTGGAAACTAGTCGGTTGCCCTTAACTGAGAAACTAAGTAGCTTTCGAGTTATCTATAGCCTAGCCAGTATAATCTGAGCCATTAGCCTTTCTGTTAGTTGACTATCATTTTAATACCGAAAAAAGAGATGACAAATTTTGACTTTGTTGGGCGTCCCTAAATATTTATTTCATCAATTACTTTTGGCGAACCCAAATTTAATATGTACCTTTCAACTATAAAAGCGTTAGCTTTCAGCTTGTAGTGTGCTAACCAATTGATTTTAGCCAAATACGGTTGGCTAGTTCCAGTTTTGTATAGCCATAATGTCGCAAGGCTAACTCGACAGAGTTGTTTGCCATTGCTGTATCCACGGTTTGTTCTATTAAGAATATTTCCTTTTCTAAGCCAAAGACATGTGCGTACTTGCATCGTATCTAGCCTCATGTTTGAATCTTTACTAGTCACATGTCTCACAGCATTGGGTAAGGGACCCACAAGACACACACAACGGCCTTGTACCTGAGAACTGCAGAGCACTCCATCGATACATCTCGATTAGTTGGCTAAGTCTGTCATTTTTTGAGATTTTTTGAGTTCGTTGTTCTGGAAAATATGATTTTTCCTATCGATTCGGAGGTGTATATGAAGTTGATAACCCGTTTTCACATTGAACTTCCACTTCTTCTCGTCTACGTTATACTGTTCATAGGCTATGCATTTTGATTCATCCAGTTTTCACGAACCGAATGCAACTCAAAGGTGTCAGCTTCTGATAAGTCTCAGTTTCGGTACCCAGTTCAGAGGAGGTGACGCAAAATAGTACCAAATTGGAAGCCTGTTCAACACCATCTCATGAGCCGTTACTGGGGCGATTCACAACCAGTCAAAAGGATCCGAAAACGGCTACTTGTATGTAGACTACTTTCTCAACATGCTGATGTGGAAGTAACAATGGCAGCTATTACAAGTTTTTCGATTATTTGTGGAATCACCACCTTGGCAGTCCATTAGATGGCGCTTGAGAAGCTGTGAACTTGTGATGATGTTTCGTCGTCCTTTGTTCGTCGGGTAGTAGTTGGTTGGCGAACAAGGGTTTCTCTTCCTTGGTACATGCTTGTGCAAATGCCAACCATTCAGTACTCCTTCGTATCCTTTTCGCTTCATTTGTCTTTCTCTTCGTGTTTTGTCCCTTCGTCTTTTTCGTTTGACTAGCGAACATGGAGATTTGGAAAGAGGAGGAGGTCTAATTTAGGCTCTAAATACTATACGTAATTTCCTTTCCACGTGACTGTAGCTAGGCCATCGTAGCTATCAAGTTCAGTTCCTAGTAGTTTTGAAATTTTAAATGTTTTTTCGATGAATCGAAGACACGCTATCAGCCCCGTAGAGAGAAAAGGAGGGCCGGGGGAATTTCCACAGGCCCCCTCTCCTTCCAGTTCAATTTTTTCTTTTATTAGATGGGAAAAATTATAAGCTACGGGATAAGATATTTCTTTCATAATGTAAGGACTGATTGCTGATTTGATGTATAGTATGATTGAAATTCAGGTCTCTTAAAAATATCGGGCCCTTTTGAGAGTCCGGGCCCGAGGTGTCTCCCCCCTCGGCAGGGTTGCACGCTATCTAATTGAAATATTGGAAATGCTGTTTGGAAACCGATTATGAATATCGAACTGTACTTTTTCATCGCAAGAAATGATACTGGAGGTTGGTAAATAGAAAGCGTTTTCCGTTCGACGAGACTCGGTTCCTATTGAAGAACTGCGCGCACGCTGGCCTATGCGGGTAAAGGCGAATAACTAGACGAAATTTCGAAAAATTTTGCGATTTTGGACGGTCTCAAGGGAAACATTTTAAATATGGTTTCTTCGTTCGCTTCATTACTTATTGAGGACCTGGCGAACGTATGTACCTTTGAGCTTTGACATTCCACGATTTGAACGTTTCATTTTTATTTTTTCCTGCGCCCTTTTAGTATTCTTGTTTCAGTTGAACAGTCAGATATCGCATTTTTTAAATTTCTTGAAAACGTATCGACGTATTCGTAAAAGAATTCGTTTCATTGGAATCGTGGTATGTCAAATTAGTATTTTCGAAATCGTTTGTGATTATATTGAACCGTCAATTTGGAGGCTGGAAAGAAAAATTCGATTTTGTTTGCCGGTTCGGTCGATGTTGCGAGAGTTGATTCTCCCTGCGAACTTTCATGTTTTCCTAATCAAAAATTAATTGTAAATATCGTCATGTATCAATTTCTAACAGCCTAGTATTTTCATTGATCAAAGCTGTCGAACCTCTTAACCATACATTGTCTTTTGAAAGAAAAGGGTGGATTGACTTTGTCCACTGCAAAAATTTCGAGTGTATGAAACAGTTGTTAACAGAAATATGCGGCTATCTTAAGTTTACATGTGTTTAAGTCTTGAGTAACCACCTGTGGATGTTCATGGGAGTTGATTTGCCACTAGTTGTATCGGCGTATAACGAAACAATGGAATATCGTGACGACTTATTAAAAAGTAACGCAATAATCGACCCAGTCTCCTTACGGAGTGTTCTTTCATACCTTCATGTACAGTTCTTATGCTTACATTCTTCTCTAGTGAGCTACCGCTGAATTCTGGTGAATCAGAATCTTCATCTGGGATTTTAATACCGAATACATCGACTTCCTGAATGCAGACATCTAATTCATTGTAGCCCTCAGATGTTCTCCTAAATCTTTACTTTTTCATCTTCTGTTGTTTTAGTCGAGCTTTCTGTCATCTTGTTCTGGTTTTTACCGACTTTTCGAAGAAAAGGGAGGTATTTTTATTTTTTTTCTCGTGTCCGGTCGACTCAGATTCCCTTCCTACCCCAGTACTCAAGGAACTTTACTC
Organism: Acanthococcus lagerstroemiae; assembly: GCA_031841125.1. Classification (NCBI taxonomy): domain Eukaryota; kingdom Metazoa; phylum Arthropoda; class Insecta; order Hemiptera; family Eriococcidae; genus Acanthococcus; species Acanthococcus lagerstroemiae. The sequence continues at coordinate 30,334,610 of CM063108.1, read as the reverse complement.
CCTCGTCGTCGATTGTATGGTTCAATCTGTCCGCGTCATAGTCTCCGTATAATCGACACTTGTCATTTTGTACCTGCCGCACTCGCATAGATTGTCGTCAGCCAAGCCCCATCTATGAAGGTTATATTTTGAGCGTGTCGTTTTGCTTCTCAGCCTGTTTAGGGTTTTCCAAACACCGTATTTTAGGTGGCTGCCATGGGGTAATGATTGTAATGATTCACATAGAGTTCCAGCTTCCAATGCTGCAACCCAAATTCGGCATCGCTCTGATTCGGCGGGAGCACTTAATTCGTTAACTGTTCTAAAGAAATGAGCCTAGATTTCAGTTTTACTTCTGGTAAGTTGTCGTAGCCATACTTGGGATGTGAGGGGTTGTGCATTTCGACTCTGGCTGCAACTTCCCTGCGAACTTCCGGAGGAACTATTCCTGCATGGCCATACAGCTCGGCGAGTGCGGTCGGCCTGAGGCATCCTGTCACTAAGCGACATGCTTCATTTAGGGGCACATCCACCTTCTTAGCATGTGCTGAGCGCTCCCAGACTGAGCATGCGTATTCTGCAACTAAATAACACAGAGCTAGCATTGATGTCCGTAGAACCTGTGGCTTTGCTCCCCATCTGTTGCCTGCCAGTTTTCGAATTAGGTTTGTTCTTGCTGCGACTTTCATTTTGGTATTTTCACAATGCCGCCGGTAGGCAAGTGATCTATCCAGAGTCACTCCTAGGTATTTGGAGTGGTCTGTGTGGTTCAGCGCAATGTTACCCCATTGTATATCAAGCTGCCTTTTAGCCTCGCGATTTCGGGGATGGAACGAACAGGTCTCAGTTTTGGATGGGTTTGGTTTCAGGTGGTTGGCTCTACAGTATGCGTCTAAGTCTACTATTGCCTGACTCAGTGTGTCTTCCCCTTCTACGAAGGTGTCGCATTGTGCTGTAAGTGCTAGATCATCCGCATAGAGGAGGCGGCGAGTGGGTCCAGTGACTGACTGATCATTAGTGGAGATATTAAAGAGAATATTGGTGACAAGACACTTCCTTGTGGCAAACAATTCTTTAGCCGTCTCCAAGCGCTGTACTTCCCATCCAGGGTCACGTAGAACTGCCGATCTTTGAGTAGCATTGTCACAATTTCCGTAAATTTGTAATCGTACTGTATCTATAGGGAGATCTAGTATGATGAGTGTCCCACCAGTGTTTGTCTGATCTTGGGTTTTGCTATTACTGATTATTTGCTTACCTAGTTTTGCTTTGTTTTGACCCCTATCAAGTCCAAATGTTATGCTGCTATGTCAACTTATTTTAATTTTCTTTACCGATAGAGTAGGTTTTGATTGTGTCTCAGGGAGTTGTAATCTAATTCTGCTTCATTCAATTGTAGTATTTTTTTGCAACATTTCGCTTTATTTTGATTAACATAAAGCTCTAGTCTCATTAATTCTTTGTTTTACTGTAGTATGTTTTTTAGTGTCAAATTTCACTTTGTTTTGACTTGACTTACCAAATTCAAGTCTGATGCTGCCGTGTCGGCTGATCTTGGTTTGTTTTGTTGATAAAAGTAAGTTTTCATGTGTCTTATGGAGTTCTGATCTGATACTATTTGGTTTGACTATTGTATTTACCCACAAATTTGTACTTTATTTTGATGTTTATAAGTATGGGGGTCTAGCCATACTTGGTCAAGTCTAGTGCTGTCATGTTGGCAGATCTTGGTTTATTCGACTGAATAAGTAGGTTTTGATGTATCTTACAGGGTTGGAATCTGATAGATACATCTTTGGTTGACTGACACATTTTCTGACAACATTTTGTACTGACGTGTTATTCAAAGTTTGAGTCTAATTTTTCGTTGTTTTACTGGAGTGCCTTTTTTCCCTGCAAATTTTTGTTCTGTTTTGATGTGACTTACCAAGTTTTAAGTATGATGCTGCTTTTGGCCGATCTTACTTCAGTTTGCCGATGAGGTAAGCTATGTTATATCTTAGGGAACTTTGAGTTCCTGTTCTGTTCGACTGCATCGTTTTCTTACTCACTTGTGTTTTATTTTGGTTGGTTGTACAGAATCTAATCTGATTTTGCTTCGTATCACTGAAGTGTTTTTGTACTAAGTTCTATTTTATTTCGACCTGACTTACCTGTTTTAAGTCTAATACTGCCATCTCGGCTGAGCTTGCTCCGCTTTAGAGATGTCTATTACAGAGTTCCGGTACTCCTTTGTTTTTCTGCCGTATCTTTTACCGACTTTTGTTCTTTGGTTTGTGCTACCCCGGCCAGTTGGCTGCCTAATTTCCGTTTGCTTCATGAAAGTACTCTATCACCGAGTTTTTCTCAGTTCTGATATAGATAATATTTATTCGTGTTTGATCTTGTACATTGTTGTCTGATCTTGATTTGTGAGTTGTCTTATTCTCACTGCATCCTAGTTTGTTTCTTTTTTTGTTTGCTCGCTTTTTTCAGCCGAACAGCGGGCCTTGTTGAAGTTTAGGACGTAGGTCTGCCTGCCAGCTATCCTCTGAATTATAATTCACGTGTTGTTTTCTGCCGTGGAGAATTGGTGATGTTCAATTCCAGAGATTTTTGAATAGTTGTTCGTTCTGTTTTTCGAATAAGTTGTACCATGATATATTCAAGTAGTTTTCTATTCCCCATGATTTTCTCTCCTCTGGTTATTGATGCAATACTCGAAAGGATAGTCTCTGGAGCTAGGGGTGCGGTGTCTGGGGAGCCAATTTGGCATGCATGCATCGCCATACGCTCCACCTAACATTCCCTGTGATTTTCCTGAGGTCTTCTGGTAATGGCTAGTTTGATGCTATTTTGATACGTGAAGTTTCAGTTTACAGTTGTTTGTTTTACTACAAAATGGTATGCTGTTGTCTATCTTGTCTCATGTGAGTGAAGAGGAAGCGCGCCCGGCTGTGGGGGACCTGGATTTCAGCCTAGTGCTCAGGAAGCGCGAACCTCGGTCAGTAGGGTAACCCATGGTAGCCCTTGCAGGACTCTCGCACCGGAAGCGACACGGTAAAGTGGGGGCTCGGGCCGGCCTCAAAGCGTCCCTCCAGCCACTGATGCGATACTCGAATGGGTAGTTTCCATGGCCGGGGGTGCGGTGTCTTAGGGGCCACTTTGGCATGCGTGCATCGCCATACGTCCCGTCATATCATTGCTTTACATAGACAACGTATAAGCTCTCCATTTACCTGCTCCTGTTTTGGTGAGAATTGTTTTACTTTAACGTTGTCGAAGTGCCTCCTTACCTTGCAGTTGTCTTACTATTATATATACACTAGACTTTCATGAAGCTGTGTGTGTTTCATGTTGACGTCTCTGGTGCAATTATTTCTCATTGAATTCAACCGGCTTATCTGTGATGGTTTTAATCGCCGAATGTTTTTTTATAATTGACCTTATCGGTTATTTTGAAATTCTGTCTGGTTCCCGCAGAATCCCTTTCTTGCTTCGTTTGTTGTTTCTTGAAAACTTCTCTCAGCTCGTAATGCTGATAACGAGTTTTGCATGATCTATCAAAGAGTGCAGCCTCAACTTGCCGTAATCTCTTTCGACTGGACGGCGTTGCTTGGGAAATATTCATCGGTCCGTCGCTGGTTAACTGGACGTTGAAAAATTGTTCTGTGTGTTTTTCGTCGTCGAGAATCTCGATACAGCCGCTGAGGAGTAATCGCGTCCCATTGAGCTGGCACATCGTTTCTGTCTTTCTTTCTTTCTCTGTCTAACGGTCGCATGGGAAGAGAGAATCGCGATCGCGCTTTTCTGAACGCGCTGTGTACGCGGGCTGGTGATGAGGGCAGACGAGGTACAGATGAGCTATTATCAGTCACTGTCTTTCTCGCTCTGCCTCTCGGATTCTCACTCTCTGTCCGTTTCCTTCCTACCCTCTCTGTCTTTCTCGACTTCTTTCTCACTCGATCTCTCACATGAATGTTCCAATTTTTTTGTTGTTCGAGCTCAGACTAGGTTTTGTCACTTCGTTATTCGCGTTGCCCGCCGACAAATACGGTATAGGAAGCAGGAAGTATTCCGTTTCGGATTATGTGTACGGTGTACTCGGTTCAGTTCAGTTGCATAATGCCAGACCGGGCAGAAAGAGCCCGACCAGTCGGTATTTTTTCTTCCTTCCTTTCGACCGCGCTATGTACGAATCTCACACTCGACGTGTGTGCTCGCGTGCTGGCGTAGTCGTATGCGGTCGCAGAGCCGTCCAGAGAAAATCCAGGCCCGAGGAAACATAATTTACGACTTTCTTGGACCCCCTCAGGAATCCCGAATTTGTGCTCGAAGATTCAAAAATAGATCAAAGGCCCAAAGTCCGGGTCTGGGAATCCCCCTCTTTTCCTCCCCTTCTGGTCAGGCTTGTGCGATCGGATCTGCGACAGTGGCGATGTTTTTCGCTCGTCCCTATGATGGAATCGTTTGTGTTCGCGTGCTGGTGTCACTCGGCTGGAAGAGGGAAGGAGTAGAGTTTGTCGAATGAAGCATCTTCAAGCAGTCAGCGAAAATTAGCACGTGTAAAATGTTCGTTCGTTAATGTCTGTTGTCCTGTCCTTGTCCTACTGGCCATGGGTAGGATGAGAAGCTGAGTGGAGAGTTTTAGCTTGGTGCAGCTATTTCCATCTTGTGGTCCCTGTTAGGTGGTATAAGTGCTTCTTCGGACCTTGTCACCCGTATTAGGGTGGCTGTTTGCCAGTGCCCTGATAGTCCGATTGGCCAGTGGAACACTTCCGAGAAACTATGTGCAGTTGGAGGAAGACTGCTCACTCGAGTCATGCTAAAAAGGTCGTAACGAATGCAAGAGAAGGGTTGCCCTTTTACATGTCCGGAAAGAAAGTTGAAAACGAATGTCCGCACTGTTCTTACGCCTCCCTTCGCCGTCGTTGAAGTGCCGGACCTTTTAATTACAGTATTCAGAAATAGAACTCGACAGCGTCGAGACTCGTTCGCTGTAATTAGGGTTCTCTTTATTCGGTGTATCATTTGGTATTCTCTCCCCCGTTGTTCGATTTTAATCCGGTTAGATTTTCGGTAGCCGGGTTAGGGATGGTGTACATAGTTGGAAAAAAATCTGTTATCGGGCTGTAATTTGGAGTTATTGTCGCCGAGCGGATCCCTGCCGTGTACTTTCTTGCAGGGCGGACCTCGGCGCCCAGTTGAGAGAAGTGAAAAATGAAAAGTGATTTTTTTAATAGTATACCGACTAAATTACTCTACGGTGAAAAGTAAATTAGGGATAATTCAAATGTTTCGAAGTTCATGGTAGTCCTGGAGGTAAACTTGGATACTCATAATGCTTTCGGAAAAAGTATCGAGTTCTTTGTACGCGTTGATTGGTTATTTCGAATTTACGCTGCCAGAATTATGTCCCTGAGGTGATCGTTGAACCCAGGATTTCTGCTAACTGTAGTGGTCGTGAGTTCTGTTTGCAATATCACGGTGACAATCTCGTCGCAGGTATCTTCAACTGTCCTTTTAGTTGGAAGAATGTTCGTATAACCTCAGTTGACATGGTGTAGCTGAATACTAACGGAGACCACGCCATTTTAAATATGTATTACAAGCGTTAACTGAGAAACAAAAATAAGGAAAGAAAAATCTGTCACTGGAGAGCGTGTAATGCGAAAGATCCTAATCGCTTTTCTAGTTTATCAAAGGCACGAATGAGAGAAAATACAGAAACAACGCACACCAGAGAATAGACACTGCAACTTTTTGCGAACGAAAAGCGTTCAAAAAGAAAACTACGAGAAAGTTTCATCTCGTGTATACATGTATATCTACTATCTAGTGGATATACTAAACGAAAGCGAACTTTTCTGCAAACAGACAGGGTAACTCGTTGTTCTTTTTTTTTCCTCGTTTTGTTTCCCTCTCTGATTAATGACGACGGAAAAATCGAAACGTCTACCGCCAACTTTGAGTGAGAGGGCACCGGCTATCCTCGTTTCTTCGACCGCCCCTCGCTCCTTTAATCAGTGTCTCGTTTCGCAGACTCTCATGTTTCGTCTCGAGTTCGCCTTCACTCTCGTTCATTCGGTGATCACCCGATAAGCTGCTGCCTGCTGCCCTTTTAAATGGTACAGACGAATTCGCTTGAAATTGCGAACGCTGTTGACGTCAAATTTTTCCATTTTCGCGCCACCCTTTGTTGTACCTAAGCTACAAATACCTACATCTATGCGGGTTTTGCCAAAAAAAAAAAAAAAATCACCAGACAGGAACGATTTTCCACTTTTCTGTTTCCTCGTTGAAATGTATTTCGACAAAGTCCGAAACAAAATCGGTACGGGAAATTGCGCTTTACATTCTGCTCACTGGCTTTCGAAGAGGAGATGAGGTAAAGTTGACTGAAGAAGTGTTGGTGAGAAGCGAACTGAGCGTGGTTCGAAAGGCAATTGGAGTGTGTCTGTACGAATGAGGAGATCGCAGTGCGATCACAGTTTATTGTCGCACGTCTGCAAGATGAATGGGCGAAGGGACCAAACCGAGCAAGCAGTCGGGAAGTGAAAGCCGACGTGGTGTTCGCATATCCGCGACTGATTTCCATATTCGAAGTGATTTGCAAGGTATAGTTTGATTTCAACGATGCAGCTTGCACGTGTTGCTATACCTTTTCCATACTATAGACATAGCCTTTGATCTTTGAATGCGAAAAGGTGACTACCAAAAACAGTTAGCTTACTTGTTTCGACATAAAGCATTAAGAAAGCTCTGGTCTCAGTTTCTATGTTCCTCTCGTTCCCTGGAGGGAAACATAGGTACTGAAATTGATCTGAGAGTCAAATCACTGGACTCGGTGTGTGCTCTGTCTTACTCCAGATAATGCTTTCAAAAAAGTTGTGAATCTACGTATTCAAATGCCCATTGTTCTTCTACACGATCGTAGGCGGACTTTGCTCATGGCAGGTGAGGGGGCTGTGCCCCGAATATCTTCGGATTTTGTTACCAAGTTCTCGATCCCCATCCCACACCTAATAAACTATGACATTTTTTGGTAACTTCCACTCAATGAACGCAACTGTATTCCAGAAAGTGTACGTGGAAATTGCTGCAAGAGAGGCTGCTTTGGTCCGCTTTCCAAAGAACCCAAATCAAAAATCATACTAGTGGCTTTGATTGTAGTTGATTAACCATTTTGTTTTTCATAAGGCTTTGAACTAATTTCGATTTCTGAATGAGAAGTACTACATTTGTATCACTACTGCAGTCGGGAAACGTAGAACTGGAAGGGTTTTTCTCACCCAAACTAGACGGGTTTTTGTGATAATTTTGTATTTCCATTATGAAATAATGACGCGGAGAATATTAATCAATACGCAGATACCTGAACACAAATAATCACCCCAGAATGATTCCAACACTACTCTAAAATAGCTGAATTTCATAACATCAGTCAAACCAGCATTCAGGCATAGACAGATTTCGTGTGACGTCACACAGTGAGTTACTGTTAACAATAGTACCCATCGTTGGTCTTACAAATGTATTGACTCCCATAAGAAAAACACACGAAGCATATTTTTAATCCAGAAGGTCCTTAGTATTTGCTAATAAAGTTTTGGTTTCTAACAAATTCTTATTCTCAGGTAGTAACTTAATGATCTTTGCTCCGTGTGTTTTTCTTATGGGAGTCAATACATTTGTAAGCCCAACGATGGGTACTATTGCTAACTATCACCACCTTTGTACTGAAAAACATTTAAACTAGAGTGAACAAGCCAGGTCGCTTTGCGACCTAATAATAGGGTCGGCCTTTCAGCTGGTCTAGGCGGCTATTCCACTAACCAACTTCGAATAAAAAGTACAATCGCACTTGGACGCTGTTAAGCGTAAGGGAACCAACCAGCAAAATCTGTTTTTTGAGAATACGTAATTCTAAATTCAAGAGCCTTGTAGAAACTATATGACATAGCGTTTACTGATAAGCTTTGATCAACGTAAGTACACATTTCTGAATCGGGGGCCCAATTCTGAAAAATTCTACTTTTTACGCTCTTCCCAACGATACTAATAACGCATTTTGTTTACAAAAATGTCAGCTGGTTCACGCCGACCCTGATTTGAGCAAGAATCATCCACAATATTACAAACCTTACAAAATGAACTCCTTTCATCAATTCCTTATGTTGATACCTCGAGTCACTTTTTCTGAGACTGTAAGCATGATGTAAAACCATCTTCCTATCTGTTTTTTTGTACTTACAATTACGTTCACTTTTGCATTTAAAACCACAAGACACAATGTTTACTGGTTACTTAAATCCTTCTGTAGTTCCACATTTGACTGGGAGATGGATGACCAGGGACCCCTATTCATATTTGCAATTTGTTGTTTATTAGAATTTTCCATCCCACTTGCTTCATGCACACTCTGGTCACGTTAACTTCGAACTTTTAATGTGAGTGGGAGAGTCGTTACCTACCTTCTAATAGGGCTGTGAAACTGAAGGCATAAACCAAAAGAAGCTGAAATCTCTTGTAGCTGAAACCAGCGCTGAAATCAAACGGGTAATCTTGATGCTCTCATTGGAAATTGAAGCCGAAATCACAAATCAGCTGGTTTCCTTACCACCCCTAATAATACACAGTTTGTGTTGAATATCAAAACTTTTTCTCGCATGTTTTGAGATTATTAGAAATTACAAACAAACTCTAAAGAATTTGGGCGAGTCGATTTGGTAACATCGCATTTGTTTATGACTTCGAGGATCTCGCCTCAGCTAATTGGAACATTACTTTTTATCGCCCGTTAGCGCCATAAGGCGCACAGGGTGGCGTACATTACATTAAATACCTATATCAACCTATTGTGTGGGTAATCTTAAGCCTATCCAGAAATCGTATATGTTGTGATATTAATACCAGTGTGACGGCGTTTAGTAAAAGTTTGGCACTGATGCTAACAGTGCTGGCTCAGTATTGACTTATGTAATTGACACGGTACTAGCATTCGCGTGGGATGACACAAGTGACGTGTACTGTACTGGTATTTACTGAAATTACAATATTGCATGTTGATGATGGCACAGCACGTGCATTATAAGCACTATCCTCAATACTGTCATAAGCGAGGACGATTACACATGACTTTATGAGTTACTATTGCGCCATTGTTCGGCTAGCACTTGGCACACGTTCGCAGTGTGTAATTGTCAATACTCTGGGTTTGTAGTATACGATTATGCAGCCAGTGCTTGGCAGAAGTCTTCCAGCTGTCATGCACTGGTTGTTCAATGCTGGAAGTTTTCTGTTGGGCTCCTGGTTTGCCTGTATTGACAGGGTACCCGGTTCTGCAAAAGTCAGGGAATTTGAAAATTCTGGAAAAGTCAGGGATTTTAGGAAATATTTCTGGAATAAGCATAATGCCTATATTAGAGAGCTTCTAATAGTTGAATTGGTTGAAGCCGAAATGAAGCAAATTAATATCGTAGTTTTGTTTTTATGTTTTTATTCTATCTTCTATTTGTAGGGTGTGCCAATACACTTTTTCCTCTTCTGTAGTCCAGAACGCTTTCGGCTGTTATGCCATCATCAGTGGAGTATCCTTAATGAGTCTTGTCTCTTGTAGTCTTGTAGTCATAAGTCGAGAGTAGTACCGTATAGTGAACTTGTGTAGTCGTGTGCTCCTATTGGTTGTCTGTTATAACGTTGCAAAAATTTGAATATTGCGCATATCTTTTCGCAAGCCGTGTAACTTCATTTAGCAACCTTCTGGATTGCTCTGAAACTTGTCTGGGAAAGTTCGGGAAAAGTCAGGAGGTTTTCATTTTAGGGGGGGGGGGGGTCACCCAGGTTGAACTAACGTCTAACACTTCAGTGCTGGGTTTTCAACACTGAGTAATGAGAACGTAACAACTCTTGATGCCAGCCCGTTCAGACTTCTGGATGTATCATTCATGATGTATCTTCCCTGCAGAAAAACGAGTATCTACTTTAGCCTTTTCAGGATTTCTTGTATTTTGCTCTCTCATACACTCATCCAGCTTATTCCTTGGAAGATTTTGTGATAATAGGCATTGGACACTGCTGGTCTTGGATTTTTATCATACTGTGTCCGAGGTTCTTAACAGGACATTTCCATAAATTTCTGACTGATTCCCAGGGTTACAAAAGCTACAGTACTTCAGTCGTCATGACAGTTTAATTATTGAAAACCCGCACAAACCGCACCGGTACTGGCGTTAATCTGGTTAGTTCCAAAAGACAAAGTACTGGTCATTACTGGGGTAGTAATGATAAAGAATCTAAGAGCCCAAGTACGCGCATACGCCATATTGGAGCACATTGTGCCAGTGGATGCCGAATCCGATTATGCGGAGCGTACCGCGTAGTCAAGTCGGCATTGACAGGCAAGATGTGCTTCAAAATGGCGTATGCACGTACTTGGGCTTATAGGTTCTTTAGTAATAGTAGTCCAGTTAGCTGGCCTGATATTGATGATGTCCAATGTTGGCGCCACTCCTTGTATTGGAGAAGTGTCATGCTGGTGTTGAATCTTTGTTAGCTTGGTACATTCGAGTTTTCTGCTTGTGTTCGTCATACTAACCTCTCTGATTTTGCCCTCCTGTTTGCTGGATTTCCTTTCGATTTTCCTGATAGCAAGGCTCCGGTGGTCGCTGTGTAGTCGTGCTGATCTGCATTCGATCTCGATCACGAGTTCTACTAGTGAGCTCGATCTTGATGCAGTTTCCTGTTCTGTCATGCTAGCTCTGTGTGTTGGTATTCTGATTTTGCGCTTGGTTGAGCTGGTTTTCAATTGAGCCTTGATGATCCCTAGCTTGTTAGCATTGAACTGGTTTCGTATGTAATGTTTGTTGATTTCGCTTTACATCTTGCTCGTTACATCTTAGTTTCAGTTACTCTCAGTGGCGCTTCTTTTGACCCAAGACATAGTATTATACCGATTACTGATGAACCGTTTGTCGATCGTTTTCAACCATACACCGAACTCGGCCGCCAATTCGTATGGAACACCAGAGGAGCTCAGCCGGAAAACGTTCATACCCCGGCAGTTGATCGCATCAGCTGGTCGGATATGACGACGGCCGCCTCCTAAAGCATATATTTTTATCGCACTTTCAGAATGTGTCCACTGCTGCCCGATGTAGAAGAGATCAGACCTGCCTGGTTCTTTAAAGGTTGGCTATAAGCGAAGACTACAACTCAACCATCAATGCATTACCATCGAGCGTAGTCAGGCCGCAGAAATAGGTGTACGCGATGAATGTACTGGTCGGTAGCAGGAACATCACATAAAATCCGCCGTGTGTCGAGTTAGTTGCGTCTCTTTGGTGCGCGTTTAATCAACGCTCGCGGGTGCTAGTGTTTGTGCTGTGTATGCGATCATAAAAAGAAAGAGAAAAAAAAAGGAAATCAAAAAAATCGCGCCGCGTTTCTTTTATATTTTATACGTCGCCCTTTATATCGTAAATATTTCTTTTCTTCTCACAACGGCTGCGTCATCGAGGTAACCACGGCGGCCTATCACAGCGCAATACCCCCCTCGAGCGCTTCTAGTGCTGCGGCCGGGGATCCGCTACACTTTTTCAGCAGTCCCATGCACGATGACTCCGGCAGTTTAGGATTTTTTACGCTCGATTCGATCGCCAGCGATGAATTGCAGTCGCCAAGTACGCCGTCCTCTATGTACAGCAGCAGCAACAATAACAACAACAGCAGCAGCAATAATAACAACAATAACTGTGGATCGACAGCGCCCCCGGTAACAACTACTGATAATGGGTAAGCGTCTTGAATTGTTGTTGGAACTAGATCATTGCATTGTACTGGCAGGTTTCTGACAAATTCGAAGATTTCATGTTGGGTTGCTTTTGGTGCCCGAATGCAGAGTCAGTGTGGCATGAAGGGACCCGAGTGTTCATGATGGTGCTTTTCTGTGCTCAGCTACTTGAAGTCACCCCCGGTGCGGCCTGAAGGAATGCGAGAAGAGTTCATGGTGGTGCTTTACCATGCTCAACTGCGTGAAGTTACCGCCAGTGTGGCCTGAAAGAATGCGAGAGGAGTTCGTGGTTGTGCTTACCCGTGCTCAGCTGCTTGAAGTCACCTCCGCTAATAAGGCTTGAAGGAATGCGAGAGGAGTTCTTAGTGGTGCTGTTTTGTATTCAGCTGCTTGAAATCATCGCCAGTGTGGCCTGACGACACAGCGTGAGAAGTTGAAGTTAATGCGCTCTAGACTAGCGACTCTGATGAATTCCTGACCCCTCGAGTTTGCTCCTCCGCAAATCCTTGAGTCCGGGTATCGAATTGCGTGGGTTCGCACTTGAATACCTGATTCTTCACTCTTGAATTCAAGTTGAATCGGCTTACACTGAAGTGTGTGTACCTATCTGTCGCCTTTGAGCTTGGATTTAGGGAATCCTCTCTTCTGTAGGATGGTGTAACTGATGTGTAACGGAATGGAGAAGGATCAGAAGCGATTTGAAGTGGAAATATCCGGCGGCGGCGAACTCGCACCGCTGAACTAAAGTTCTCGAAACACCGAGACTCGTTGTTGGGTCGATTTTTTGCAGGAAATTAAGTATCAGCGCGAATCGCGTAACGCTCGATTACGGCTGTCGTGTATAGATATACGGCAGCAGCAGAAATGGCTGTGGTGGTAATGGTGGATAGATAGGCTATAGGCTACATGCAAACGCGGCAACAATGCCGTGTCAATTCGCGTCCGTAGCAAATTGATTTTTCATTTTTTTCCTTTCGAACAAAGAAAAAGAGTATTCTTCGATTCTTTCCACCAAATCCAACCAAGCCGGTAATTTGGTGGCAACCGATTAATGCGTGCTCGAGAAAACATACTGTGTGTATATACATATATACTTGAGGCATTTTATACTCGACGATTCGATGTTGTCAAGTTCGAGTTCCTTCCTCTCGGCTGCGCAGTACTCGCGGTAGTGCCGAGTCGAATGGCATTCATGAGGCGAGGAGGACTTCTTAACGCTCGTCGATGTGGAAAGGTTTCGATATAGTTTGTGTCCAGGAATGAAAGACTCGTGAGTCAGCTTACATTATTTTGGGTGTTGCCATTGCAGAGTGATAGCTTTCTGTTCAGAGAGTATTTTAACTGTGCCCAGGATGTGAAATATCACGTTGTGGCGTTCTAAGATCCGCCTATTAAGACTCACTGAAACGCTTTTATGATATTTTAAGACTCGTTTAGCTTGATGGAGCCTTTTTAAGCCAGTTTAATTCTGTGGTATGATGTTAAAACAATGTCAAGACTTAGTTGGAAAAGCTGTCGTATCTAGGATCTTGGCTCACAGAACATTTCTTTCCCTCAAGCGAGGCCGGGTTTTCAGAGAGATTACTTCACCTCTTGGATGGATGTAAAGTTCCATCTCACCTGTTAAAACGTAAAAGTGACAGCTTTGTTTTAGAGCTTCATGAGTTTTAACCCTTTCAGTGGCGATAATGTTCCATCCATAAGAGAATGTTTATTTTCATTAATTATGATAAAGACTACTATTCCAAGAGACATGATGCTTAAATTGCCTAACTAATTCCTGAATTCTAGTAGGAGATGGGAAAATAAAATTTCAAATTTCCTACTTCAATTTTGAAAGGAATCGATTGATTGGGCTGGATTTTTCCAACTTCTCAACTCAATTCCCAAGTATTAAACAAAAAAAAGTAACATAAAAATTTTTGTTGGATTTTCCCAACTCCGCCTGATTGCAATGGTAAACTTTCTCAACTGCTGAGTGAAAAATTCCTACGGGGGGGGGGGGGGTAAGTTGCTTCTCTCGTTGTTACGTCCCTGAGCGTAGAGGTAAAGTAAAAATCAGAATAAAAGTATAAAACGTGCTACTACAAAAGGACATTAATCAAATTATTCAAATTGTTGTATCCCTATGTAGGGTCATCTCATAACATATTCATAATTTATCCTTTTCTGTGACGAATCATAGACATAGACAACAAAACAGTTTTCCACCATCTTCACAGTGGGTTAACCGCAAAATGTTTTCATATTGCGATGCGTGAAAATGTCTAGTGAAAATCGAACCACTTTCTTTTGCCAGTTGTTAAAAATAGTACTTCTAATTCAGGCTTCTTTTTTCTAATTTTACTCTCAATCCGAGCCCTGAGATCCGCCCTTTCGAGCATTACTTCAGATACATCGAGGAGGCTATTAGGGCTGTCCTAGCACCAGTCCCGGCGCGAGGTTTTTAAGGGCCCCAGGCAAAATTCAATTTTTGCCATCGCTTTGTAAAAAAATGGCTGGTTCAATTTTGTATGCGGTGTTTGTAAAATGAAATTTATTAATACACAAAAAGGCGAGTATAAAAAATTATTTATTTATACAAATACCTATATACCAGAAAAAAACAAAAAATAATAGCACAAAAATTGAATTCGAAAGTAAAAAACAATAATCAATGGCACAAAATTAAATTCTAACTTTACGTGCTTTTATTTGAGCAAACTCATGAACAATATCTTTTAAAACAATTTTTTAGCCGTTTTGTACTCAATAGCTATAAGAGCAAGTCACGAAAGACGCTCTTGCCCAATAGTAGATCCTAGATAACATGTTTTAATTCTCAAACACAATCAAAATTTCGTACATTAGTTCCATTGGTAATGTGTCAGTCACTAGATGAACGAATAATCGCAAAACACGTAATATAAGTCGGCTGCATGACTGCACTCACTCATGGTAGTTGGTACTTTACAACAGTCAACACTTGTAAAGAAAGGATACACAGCGCGACATTGCGACTCCATTCCATGCGATTATGATTATGCATTACGTTGCTTATCAGTGGTGTTACGTTGGCCATTCATAAGAGGAAGCTCGAACCTGGGACTTCCGGATTCCAAGACCAGCGCGCTATCCACCCGGCCAACCAGACCCTTTCTGGCTTAGGCGTACCACCATTAATAATTTTCGATTGTTTATTAAGAGTAAGTCGCGAAAACGGGTTTTCAATTTACATTTTGAATACGCATTTTGTGGGGGGGGGGGGCGGAGCATTCAAACATACAACGCGTTGACTAGTAGAAGAACATAATCACGTTTCACTGTCAACTTTGATGTTCCTGTGTAGCTAAGTCGAGCCAAGCCAAACTCAAAGCCCTTCCAGAACGCAACCAAACGCGCAGGTTTTGTCGCGTTGAATATGCTAGTGTGTTTTTGTGTTTGTAATTAACACGGGAGCCGAGTATAAGTCGTGCAATGTTACGTGCAGTATGGAAAGGAAGCGTTAGATCCGACGCACACCTTGCTGGCCTATACAAATATACAAGGACGAGGATTGCCGAATGCCGAACAGTATAGGCTTCTGTTTCAACTTATCTCCCGTGAATTTATTATACTTAAGCGTCAATGTTTCATTATCTTTCAGTTGCTGCAAGTTGAAGTTGATATTCTGAAAACTTTATTTTCTCGGCAATTTTCAGGGTAAGCGGCGCTTACCTTGCTTGCCTGAAATGCACGCCACTGCATTGAAGTCTTCAAGTGTCGCATCTGCGTATTTCCTTCTCTATGTCAAAGACGCGGTGTGTGTGTGTGAATGATTACTAGGCACGTGTCCGACAGCGTTGAGTAAGCAACGCACGAAACATACACAACACAACTCCAATATTTCAGATATTCGTGGTAACGTGTTCTTGTTTCTGAGAAAACTGGAAGGGGAATCAGACGCAGAGCACGCTATCTAGCCACCTCATACTGCGGTTGCTGTGTTCATTGGGATGTTTGTGGGGGGGGGGGGAGAGAGTGAGAGGGGGGGGGGAAACCTGTTCACTAGCTTTCCGGCGTTGGGAATCGAATCCGCATCACAAGGATGCGAGGCGAGCCCAATACCATTTAAGTACAGAGCATTAGTGACGATAAGTCGAGAGTTTTTCTTGACGTATTGAGGTTAGACGTACTATTCATGTGTGAATAGTCAAATATGAAGACTCTACCCTTCCCCGCAGCTATTGGAGAAACCGCCTCGATCCGAAGCATATAACCAGTTAGCCCAGGTAGACCGGAGGTCAGATAGACAAACTGCTGTAAGTCGAATAGACAAACAATCATTTGTTGATTATTTCTACTTCTCTTCATTTTCTTGACTCACCAAATTCAGGATATTGAACCCAGCCCGAGTTGGGTAATTTCTGGATCTCTGGTTGCTCAAAAAATCAAAATTGATGCTGGGAAAGAATTGGGGATTGCTTATTTAGTAAGATGTAGATAATATAATAAAATTCAGGCAAACATACAAACTGATAGACAGGTGAACACATTCCGGAGTACTAATGGCAACACCGAGCAAGGGGACGATACCTAAACCAACCAACAGGTAGGGGTTGGGTTATGAATTAGGCAAAGACCGACAGCCCCTAGTTAGTACATAGTTTTTTCAAAGCCTTGCCACCGTCTTACAGAATCTTAAACTGTCTTAACTCTATGTTAACGAGCCTCAGTCAGTCTTAATGAGTTTTAGTCTCAGCGTAGCGCTGCAAACATATTACCTTCGTCGGGCTGTTCTTACTGTATCTCCTCATGTCCCTCATTTTGTCTAGTTTTCTAATAGTTCTTATTCCTGCGTCTTCGTATCCAGTTTGATGCCTACCTATTCGGCGTTTCCATTTTTTTCACGCCTAGCTAACGGCTTTGTGATCTCTCTAGGCTTAACAGCATGGCCTCTGTCGACTCCACCATTTTCTCCAGGGGAACAGCGAAGCTGAGTTCCATTTCTTAAGCAGTTACACTACATCCTCCACCATGTTGTATCGCTCTCGATTTTTCAGTGGCGCAGTGGATGGGGAATAAAATACTAGATTATGACTTTTATATTCTAAGACACTGTTTTGCCGATGCCTCGCTCGACGGCCGCTAGCCGCTACTGCTGGCCCGTAATCGCTCAGACGTTTACCTCACGAACGAAAAGAATGGTCGCACACATTCACAGATAAAAACAAGACTCGATGGTAAAACAAACGACGGTATTACGGTAGCGTAATTAAATCTCATTTGGACGAGAGGGAAAAAAAGAGAGAGAAAAAAAAAGTAAATAAAGAAGTTTCCTCGTGAAAGTGGGCAAAGTACGCGAAACATTTGAGAAAAAAATGTAACTGGTCAGCGAGGAAAAAAGATTGGAATACGTCGGAATACGCTCGGGATTAGCTTTTAGATTAATGATACCATTAATAAAGATGAACGTGGTAGTGGTGGCCGAGGTGAGGTACCTATCCTCTAGGACGACCAGAGACTAGATTTGGTTTATTCGTCTAATACACGGGTGTATATATCTTGCCTCGTCTCGCCATTCGATTTCCGTTAATCAAATCATATTTTCACGTTATGATCGAACGCTACTCGCTTTCCGTCGGCCATTTTGAAGCGAAAATGGAAGGCGAAAGAGTGTGTTCCGAAAAAAAAACCACTCTGACATAATCAGACTCTTCATATTGTATCCAGACCAGCCTCGTTTTTGAGGCAACGGAGAAGAAATTTATTCGTTTTTCTTCGAGTAAAAAAATATTTTCGAGACTATTTTCTGGTACTCATTTTAGGTTACGCATATACGCGGGCCTACTTTATGTTACCCGTACACAAGAATAACATAGCTGTTGGAAATCCAAAAAAACGACACAATTAGCGTTGAGCTGTACTCCAAAACACCTGTTACATCGGGCAAATTAGACATTTAGGTTCCAGTTCAGAAGTCTTTGAACTTTCGCCATTTCTTGGCCGTTTATCATCTGCAAACTTCGGCAGGTCAAGTTATGATCGTTGAAATTATACAGGTGTGACTTTCGGTTGACTTTAACGCGTGTAGTCGGCGCACGTGCTCAAAAACCGTGCCGAAATGCCGAACCCACCGGGCGCACTATTGATGAATCGAAAACCATCGTTAGTCGCTCCCGCCGGATTCGAGGTGTTAATTGAGTTGATCAGAACTGAGGCATCAAGTTGGTCGGAATTGGAGACAGAAATTTCAGCCTATTCGAAGAAGCTTTAACGGTCTCGCAGGTTCTTAAATCTGATTGGGTAAGTTATAGTAAGGTTTTGGACTAGTCTGGATGAGCGTCACAACGTCTCAGTTAGCCTAGAATAGTCTCTTGAAACATTTCGTTCAAGCTTGTTGTAGTATTGAATAAAAATCGGGAAGAACTTTGAAGTTAGTCTGAAACTTGTCTGTAAAAGTCTTGTGGCATTTTTTCACGAATAACCCAGAGACAAGGGTGTTCCCAAAGAAATGCCGACATTTGTCTCCGGTCGCCCCTTCCTGCCTTACGACCGGAGGACGTGCTCAGATCGAAATATCGGCGTAAGTGGCCGACCAAGAAAAGCCCAGAAAGGCCTGAGGAAGTATCCCGACTAGCTTAGAAGAGACCTCTCAGGCGTGGTATTGCCAGGAAAAGGAAGGTGATTACCCAGATCACGTGTTAAGTCGTTTCAAGTTCCGGAACGAAAAACGTAAAGAAAACGAAAAACTTACCTTCTCACATTCTCCTGCAAGTTGCCCATGTCCCCCTCCCCCTCCCAAAAAAATTCTTAATAAGACATCAGAAACTCTTTATTCCGCAAATGAAAAATTCAAGAGAAGACGGAAAATGAGACCGCATAGCGGAACGCGGACATCGAATGATTTTGGCACAAAGAGAAACAGAAAAAACTTTCGGCACAAAATAGCTTTCGGTGGCGGAAAATTCGTGCACCCGCGAAAATTGCAGTTCGAAAGAAAACAAGAAAAAATCAAGAAAAGAAGAAAAATTCATGCAGATTTTCACCTGTATGCTGAGTGACTAGGGAAAAAGAAGAGGAATCGGTGCGATCACGCGAACTTAATTTTGGTTGAACTGCAATCTTAGCGTTTTTATCTGCCACAGTCTTAAGGAAATTCAAAAGCCCCCTGAAGAAGTCTGGAAAAGCCTTAGTTCACAATTTTTGAATCCGATAAGCACTGTAACTTTGAAAATGTAATCCTTCACGGACCTTCCCAACGGTCATGAAAAGTTACAAAAAAGTCACGAATTTTCATTTTTCAGTTCTGATACCGACGGTCTGCTGAACAAGTTGGGATGAGTCTTAAAGAAAGTTTGAAACCTGACAGAAAGAGCCTTAAGGAACACTGAGAGTGGCTGAAGGGTGTTGACTAACTTTTGAGAAGCGAGGGGTCTCGGAACTCTTTTTCCGATTAAAAGAGTACTATTATAGGTCGGTGTACAACGTGAAGATGATGACTTCCTGTGCTGTCACGTAAGAAAATGACAGTGTCGAGAATCTGAGTATTTTCAATTACTCTCTGTGGTTTGTAATTCCTGGAAATAATTCTGTGTGAGACTGTAAACAGCATATTTTCGATCAGCAATGGATTCAAAGAGCAATTTCCTGGTGGGCAATTGAGAATTGTGTGAGGAATTAGATCGTTCTACCTCGCCTTCCTCCTCTGGCTTCTCATCTTCCCCTCTCCCGAAAATTTGGATAGTAATTGAATGAGGAAAAAAGCGTGGGCTATAAAAATTAAAATTTGAGTTAACAAGCGAAGAAAACAAGAATTTCAGTTTTTAATAGCAGAGTTCACAAGCCGAAAGTCTTGTAATCTTCAAAATCTCGTCTCCGAATTCTTTCAAGACTCCTTTCTATCAACTTGCTGAATTTTTAAAATGTTTTCTCTGTTTTCTGGGGCGAGCAGTATACTTTACATACGTTCCGACACCGCTGGAGAAGAGGGAAATGTACCCTGGGTTTTTAAATGTTTGTAATCCCGACTAGTTTTTCATTAATAAATAGCTTTTGAAATGTGCAGTCAAATTGTTTACCCGCTACGTTTTCAGCTGAGTAAAAATTCACCGCAATGTATCATGTAATTTTCCAAGTTTTCGCAAAACAAATTCCATATTGCGCCCCCACCTCCTCCCTTCTTATATTTTAAAGCCTATGTTGAAACTTTTTCGTTTGTTTATCAACATTAGCCAGATTCGTGGTGTTCCAACAGGTGATCGTAGCAATATGTGATCATTATATTGTGTGACGGAAGAAGTAAGGGGGCGTCCAGTAATTACGTGTGTTGTTCGGGGGGGGGTCGAGCTGAATCTTACCCAATTTCACGCGGGGAGAGGAGGTCTCTACAAATATCATGTAATTGGTTCCCTGTAAAAAACAGTGTAAAATTGCAAGAACATTGAGTAAAATTAAGGTAAAACGTTTTTCTTAACTAAAATAGGCAAAATCTGACAGGATAATATTGATCAAATATTCTTTTATTAATTTTAATGCGTTTTAAGAATTTTATTGTTAAATTTTATCACTGGATCTATCCTCAACGCCGATGTATAGCTCGGGTAGTGAGAGGGCTACACGTAAATGAAGCGCTGTGATTGGCTAACCTGATGGCTCCCCTCGAATGGAGTGCTCTGATTGGCTGCTGGAGGGGAAACATACCGGGTTGAGACAGGGCTAACGAGGGTCGATTTTCCAAGGGTCTCGAGTGGGTTTACACGAACTTAAGTTTTCCGCATCAGGATCACGAGCTTGCGGTTGCCGTAAAGTAACATTCTATGCATCCAGTCATGTGTTTTCGCGATTATTCCAGCGTTTGTATACCGTGTGCGTTGTAGGTTACTCCATATTTACATGCTAGTGTGATCTTGAACGTCGATTATATTGGTTGGCATGGGATTCACGGAACAATCATAGGTACCATTTTTGTAGAGAATTCTACGCTCTTTAATTTTGGTAAGAGATAATTTTACCTATAACTCAATTTTAAGCTATATAAAAGCCAAAGACTGTTACCGGGGGCACTTTTTGGACTCTGGGGGGTGATGCTCACACCGGGTGAAGAGGGGAAATTTTGGGGATTTTCCGAAGAGGGTACTAAACCCTCTTTTTTAGCTAATTATCCTGGACTACAATGCATTGGGAAATCTGATATTGTCTGATAATTATCAACTTTCACTACAAGCTCCTAGCGATTATCGATAACCACTAGTTAATGTACACAATACCTAGTTAATGTTCATAAAAATATTTAAGTTATCAACTTTAGCTGAAACAGTCCGTCAATGTCGGTAATCACTAGTTATTGTCGACTTTCACTGTGACATATACACTGTAGTCAGTTTCATTGTATCGTATCGTACTGGATGTATGTCTCCAGTTTTAGTGAACAGTTCGTTGTAAGCG
This sequence comes from Acanthococcus lagerstroemiae, assembly GCA_031841125.1. Classification (NCBI taxonomy): domain Eukaryota; kingdom Metazoa; phylum Arthropoda; class Insecta; order Hemiptera; family Eriococcidae; genus Acanthococcus; species Acanthococcus lagerstroemiae. The sequence goes on along the minus strand of CM063108.1, from coordinate 30,313,456 downwards.
GTTTCGGATAGCACAAACTCCGGCTACCGTGAACAAATTTTTCTTTCCCTTACAGTTGGTTGTAAGCGATTTCCACTGTATGTTTGATGTTCAGATCTTTCGTCAAAGGATTGATGCGACGCGTTTACGCAAGACACGACGCACGCAGATTTTCATCAGAATTATTGTCCATGCAGTTATGCGTGTACAGACATGATATCGCAAATCAAAATTGATTGTAATCTTATGCCGACCTACCTTAGAAAACATTCTCTGTTAATCAATACGTCTTGTCTACGAATGAGCCTTGTCGACCACATCGCTTTCGACCTAACTGACCCGACCGAATAGCATTCGACCGAAGTGTCGGCACACAGCGAAATTTTCAAAAATGGGTCCACAGGCATACCTGTGAGGTAGACTAGAACCGCTCAGTGACGTAGTCAGCGGATTTAGGGGCTCTGAACCCTCCTTGTGACTTCGTCAAATAGTGTTTTTCTAATTTTAGCGCCGCCCCTCTAGCACCTTTTCCCTGTAGTCAAGTCCAGACCTCCCTTGAACATTATAGGTATAGGCTGGCTACGCTACTGGAACCGCCCATGCAAGTTTGGTCAAAATCGAAGAGGTCGATTGCAACGGCCATGCGAATTGGTATGAAATGGCCCGTATTCGATTCTAATTTTTCTCTCTGGGAGTGGCAGTTGTCCCCATTGCCCCCCCCCTATATCCGCGCTTGTTTTCGATGACTCCCGCCGACTGCCTCATTCAAGGTGGTATCGATTTTTCACTCAACTTCTTAAAAATGTTGTCCGCTAGATGCCCCCACATCTGCCGATGAGTATTTTGTGTCACGCAATGAACGTTCCACGCGGGTACAGGCACTGCGCCGTGGCTGCGAATAATTAAGAGAACAGGCGCCGCGTCGCGGTTCGAGCTGCACTTGTTGATCGTGCCGGCAGAGAAAAATCTTTTTTTTTTTTAAATTACAGAAAGTCGTAATGAAATCCGGTAGAATATTAATTTCGATTCCGGCTATCGCGTCTTGTCGCACACGGTCGTCATCTGGTCTCTTCGCCGTACACGTACAATAAGATTATTTTGAAAATGCATAAGAAATGTTTCGTGCCGCGGCGGCGCTTTCGAAATACGGCCAACATATTATGTGTAGACGTTTTTAAGTATAATTAACGCTTGCCATTAAGAACGGTAGTGAGAGGGAAAGAACAAAATAATAATAAGGATACCGAATAGCAATAAAACCACGTTGGCCCAGCCAGCAGCAGAAAAAACTGACTAATGCTTGATGAATGCGTCGAATCGTGCCATCGTGCGGGGCGCTGCACATTATAATGGCTCCTGCTCGATCGCGCGAGAGCATTTTGGAACGCGATAAATGGTGCTTTCGGATTTTAATTAAGAATAATGGCTGTCGTTTATATATTTATATCGTGTGGAAAATTCGAGGCAATTAAAAAATTGTACCGATTTTTAATTCGCTCGCGCGCCTTCCTTATCCACGTATTATCACGTAATCCACCGACGTCACCCTCTGCACGTATCACATCTACAGAGTGATGTCGTAACCATCGTGCATGTTCTCGCTAAATTGGTTCGCGATCACGAATCACGTGGCCCGCTGGTACCTCAATTTTTTCGCCTGCGGGATCACCGAAATTGATCGAATGTTCGTGCCGAAAACAACGAAATGGAAACGGTTCGTGGATTGCCGCAGCCGGCTTTCGCAAATAGCTATAGAACACAATGCTCGTTTTTGGAGAAAGAAAACGAACTATCGGAAGTAATGTCGATGATAGAGGCGTATGGCGATGCACGCATGCCAAATTGACGCCGGGACACCGCACCCCCCCCATCCCGGAAATTCCCCGATTGGGCCTGTGTCGTGATAGGGGGATCGCTTTGAGGGCACTCCTGCTACCCCCATTTCAACTTTCGCCTCTCCACGGCGGCGAATCTACGGCGTCTTATTCGTCTTCTTCTTCGCTGTCGAGTTCCGCCGGATCGTCTTCTTATTCAATTATTGGCAGCAGCGACATCGTCGTCGTTGTCAATGTTGGTAGGATGGCGAGTGCCGGCATAGGGTGCCGTGTCCACTGCCTTTGTCTCTGCCACTTCAGTTCCATCTTGCGGCTCAATGTCTTCTTCACAAATGCCGCTGCCTGATTCCATCCTGCTCTACTCTTCAGCATTGTCGGGACCAGGTTCTCCGGTGTAAGTAGCTCAACGCCCGCGTTTCGAAAGGCGACCGCCGCTTCATCCCTCTTTTGGTCGAATGCCGGACACTCGAACAGGGTGTGCTGGGCTTCATCATCTCGCTCTCCTGTAGCGCAGTAGAAGCACCGCGGGCTCTCTGCTACGCCCATCCGGCGCAGGTACTTGTTGAAGACACCATGGCCGCTCATCATCTGCGTGAGGTAAAAGTTCGGCTTGCCATGGCGTCTGCTCAACCACGCGTTGAGGTCGCGTACCAGCAGACGGGTCCACTCTCCCTTGGTACTGCGAAAGAGCCGCTCTCCCCACGTGCGGAACGTGGATTGCCTGATATCCCGCTTGACCCGTAGGGCAGCACTGCTCTTCAGTAGCATCTTCCGCGTTACGCCGTATTCCTTCTTCCGCTCGTCCGCTAGTAACGCCACTAGTGGTCAACTGCTAGCACGCAAACTGCCTCTGTAGAGACAGTGCGATAGGCACTGACACACCCCAGTGCAGCCTTCCGTTGGACCGTTACCAGATCAGTTCTTTTGTACTCCCTGGCACCGATGGCGTCGGACCAGGTTAGAGCCCCATATAGGAGGACCGACATGGTGACGTCCGCCAGCCGCTTACGTTTCTTCTCTGTCGGCGCCCCTAGGTTCGACATGAGTCGGCTTAATCCGGCCGCGACTCTCTCCGCTTTCTGCGCTGTTCTCTTCGCGTGCTCTCTAAACGACAGCTTCTCGTCGAACCACAGCCCGAGGTACTTCTGGGCTGTACAGGGCGCAATTTCCGCTCCCTTTAGGTGGAAAGAAGGGGTTTGTACCGTCGACGACGTGTAAACAACACCGCTTCTGTCTTCTGGACTGCTAGGCACAACCCTGCCGACTCGATCAACGGGTCATTGTCTCCAGTCCCGCGTTCGCCTTGTTTTCAAGCATGGCTATGTCGTCTTCGACTCCGACCACCGGGGTGTCATCGGCGTAGCAGATGATGTTCACCCCTGGTGGTACCTCTGCTCGCAGGATGCCGTCAAACGCGATGTCCGACAGGAGTGGACCAAGGAATGATCCCTGCGGAACACCGCTCGACATCTCCCGCTGCACCACGCCTGTAGCAGTTTCCGCGAGAATTATCCCATCGTGGAAGTAGTCCTGGATAATTTGCGTGAGTACGCGGGTACTGATGCATTCTGTATGTCGAGGCTGACGGCTGCACTGAGTTGGAGCTTTTGGATCGCTGACGATGCCAGCCTCTTCAGCTTCCCGGCGGCATCAATTGTCGATCTATACTGGTAGGCGCTCGACGCGCGCCTCTCCCAAAAGTGCTTCTCTAGCCTGTTTGCGATGATCCGCTCGAAGATCTTGCCTACGGTATCAAGCAAACACAACGGCTGGTACGACGCTAGCCCGCCGACTGGTTTCTCTGACTTCGGCAACAGCACCAGGCGAGCTATCTTCCATCTGGCTGGGAATACTGCTCCACTTAACGCTGCGTTGAAGACTGCAGCCAGTATTCCCGGGTCCGCCTGATGGATGACATACCACTCACTGTTAAGTATTCCATCTGGTCCCGGCGCCTCCTTTGCTTTCCCTCGTATTCGGTCCACTGCCGCGTCGATTTCGGCACAACAGGAACGAGTGAAATATTCGGCAAGGAACGAATGTGCGCACACAGTTCGTGAATTACAGAGAAGGGTGCGCTGCAGGTGGCCGTTATTGGAAACTGGACGAGAAGGTGATCGTTTATCAGTTTGCCATTTGGCGAATGTAAAATTTTATTAATTTTTTCTGAATTAATTCAAAAATTTGCGGATTTACAGGAATTTTAGAAAATGGTGAGGAGGACATGTGTATTTTTCCCTTGAAATACTCAAATCACTAAACATGTCCATAGAACTCGTAGATGCTTTTCAAGGGGCTAGTCCTCATTAGTTTTCATCCCGGAAGAAAGTGAGCTCTCGGACGTGTTGTAATTATTTTTAGTTGTAGTATTCTGTTAGTACAATGGAAGGAGTAGAACTGTTGCCTCCTGAGAACATACATTAATTGCAGAATGAAATAAATGAGGCCCCGAAATTTCTGAACCCATTATGTCAAACCAATGGCGTAACACTCTTCCACAATATAACCTTGGTTCACAAGCTACAAAAGGAAAAGTGACATTTGCTGATGTTTTGCTAGATAACTGAGGAATATCAGCGTGTACAAGGTTACAGTCAGTGTTTCAATTCAGGAAACTATGTGAAGCTGTAGAGTTCGAATTAACGTCCATTTCAGTAAACCTGACAAGAAAGTTGGATGTCGAAAGTAGGATTTTATTAATACGAATGAAATTCAGACTAAACATATCTTTGAAAATTCTCTCATCATTTTTCAGTATTTCTGAAGCTACTGCTGCTAATATTTTATGAGACGACTGACGTTCTTCATACAGTGTTTAAAGATTTCGTAACGCGGTTTCGGAAAGAACAACTTAAGAAGAACATGTTCATTTATTTCCCTATGTTTGAGGATACACTAGTGATCCTAGATTGTGCAGAAACCTGTTTCCATTGTAATATGAGAACGTATTCCTAACAAGGGAACCAACATAGTGAAATTCATGTTGAGAATTGCATCCTTGGAAGTAACTACCTTCGTGAGCAACATGTTTTGTAGAGAAGCGTCCGACAAATTCATAGTCGAAGATTCCAAGATTCTGGAGGAACGTAATCCTAGGGAAGGTGTCATGTTGGACAAAGGTTTTGCAATTGATGATGAGTGCTCAGCTTGGCGAACATTTCAGTAGAATTTTTCTTGCTGCTCTGTTTTATCATTACATTGAAAAGGTGACTTGCTGTTATAAGCTGCTTGGCCAGAACAAAGGATCACCGATATTCTGGACCGATAAAGTTAAATACATGTATTGTCCACATCGATAGAAATGTCAATTTTTCATGATGAATACATAAATTAAAATACAAAAATCTACCCTAAATCAAAAGATTACATCCAGTCAGATCACGTTGATAACAGAGGATCACCTTCTCGTCTTGCGATTGTAGCACTCCTACAGGGCGTGTAATTCGTGAATATCATGAAGCAGCAATTGCCGTGATGACGTCATCGCTGTAACGTATACAGTATTAGTCATCCATTCTCGGTGTCGGTCGAAACGTGACGACGGTCGGCGATACGACATAATGCATCTACAGTGAGAGACAGAAACATTCGGAACACCTGTAAAAAAAAAATAAAAAATGTAGGAGTCATAAAAAGGAACTGGGGCGAGTAAAAAAAATTGGAGGAGGGTAGAACTGGTTAACTTCTAACAGGTCACCGAAGAGATCCCCCCCCCACTTCCACGCAAGCATAAACACGAAGAATTGCAGCAAAACACATGGAACAAAAATATTCGAACGGGGCAGAAGTAATCGTCATCGTGATACAATTGAATGCAGGTAAAAACATAAGGGAGACAGTGTTGGGAGTCATAGAGCACCAATTTTTCGGAGACAGGCCGAAAAAAGAAAATTATGAAATATTGTACATCACATTAATATTCGAACACCGTGTATTTTTTCCATAAGGAACCCGACTTGATCTCACATTTTCCTGAATTGGATTCGCAAATGTTCCTTTGATGATCAAAAGCTGTTGCCTGAAATTGAACCATTAAGCTAGATGCACATGACGCTGACGTTTACAAAATCATCTAGTTCAATTGGACTGTTGACACTACACTGATGTGTCGTCAGATGACGCATTATGACGACATATCAGTGTAGTGTGAACAGTTCAACTGAACTAGATGATTTTGCTTTCGTCATGTGCCGTGTTAACACGTCGTATGACGTGTTAACACGAAAGATTATCATGAGTCATATTGCGACGTCGTAGCATGACTGAATACAGAATTATATAGATAGGTATGGGTTGAAAGAATTTGAAAGATGAAAACTCATGCGTCCATTGTAATTAGCATTAAGAAACACAGTAATTGCCACCCGTCCCCAACTCACTAGTGCATGGAGCTACCTACATTTTATGATGACAATGATGATGTGGGTTAAAATCTCGTATTCTGTAATAGTACTTCTAGTTCACAGAAATCTATTTGTGATCATGAAGAAAACATCAGAATGTAAGATCAAGTCGGAATCCTCATGGAAAAAATACACGATGTTCGAATATTAGTGTGACGAACATATGTACAGTGAGTCACAAAAATATTCGGAAATACAGTTTTTTCGCAATATTGAAAGAAGAATGGGCGGAAAAAATCCGAAAAAAATGTATGTGGCAGAAGGTAGAGTAGGGAGTCTTGGAGCACCAATTTTTTTGGGAGAAGTACCAAAAATTATGCACAGAAAAAGAAAAACACAAAATATGTAGCCACATTAATATTCGGACACCGTGTATTTTTTCCATAAGAAATCCGACTTGATCTTACATTTTCCTGAGTAAGATTCTAGAAAATGTTCCTTTGATGATCAAAAGTTGATACCTGAATAATTGAAGTATTGCAGATTATGAGTTAGGTAATTACGACATCGTAGCATGACTGAATGCGAAGTTAGGTATGGGTTGAAAAAATATGCAACAAGAAAACTTCCTGCGTCCGCCCATTATAATAAGCATGCAACCCAAAAGAAACAAAATATAGTTATGACCCGTTTCTAACTCAACCAGTACAGGAGCGATGATGATGTGGGTTAAAATTTTGTATTCTGTAAAGCTTCTAGTTTACACAAATCACTTGTGATCATCAAAGGAACATTTTCTAGAATCTTACTCAGGAAAATGTAAGATCAAGTCGGATTTCTTATGGAAAAAATACACGGTGTCCGAATATTAATGTGGCTACATATTTTGTGTTTTTCTTTTTCTGTGCATAATTTTTGGTACTTCTCCCAAAAAAATTGGTGCTCCAAGACTCCCTACTCTACCTTCTGCCACATACATTTTTTTCGGATTTTTTCCGCCCATTCTTCTTTCAATATTGCGAAAAAACTGTATTTCCGAATATTTTTGTGACTCACAGTATGTATTCCGTGTTTATATTTTTTTATGCCTAGTTTTCGACCCTTGTCCCCAAAATTGGTACTCTGTGACTCCCTACATGATCGTCTGTCACCCAATTTTTCAACTTTTTCCCGCCCCATTTTCTCTTCGAATATTGCGAAAAAACCACGAAAAAAAAAAAGAAGTGTCCGAATCATTTTGTGAGTCACTGTAGCTCTGTCCGTCCGAGGTACATAATACATATGTATGTACCGTGTATGCTGCACATTCTTCAGTGAACGGTCGTTGATGCATCCTTATCTCTAACCTGACTCATATTCATGTTTTTACCTGCACTCAGTTGTATTACCATTGTGATTACGGCAGTGTCCGACTTAGCTCCATGTACTGGTGCGTTAGAGACGAGTCGCAGCTTTTGTGTTTCTTAATGCTGATTTATTACAATGGACGCAGTAGTTTCATCTTTCAAATTCTTTCAACCCATACCTGCATAACTCTGTATTTAGTCATGTTACGATGTCACAATATGACTCATGATAATCGGTAATGCTTCAGTTATTCAGATAATCACCTTTTGATTATCAAAGGATCATTTACGCGAATCCTGTTCAGGAGAATATGAGATCAAGTCGGATTCCTTATGGAGAAAATAAATACATGATGTTCGAATATTTTAATGCATAGTTTTCTTTTTTCCGCGTTTAGTTTTCGGTCCTTCTCCAAAAAATTGGTGCGCTATGACTTCTTCCTACACCGTCTCCTGTCACACATGAACCATTTTTTCACATTTTCCGTCCATTTCTTCTTTGAATATTGCAACAAAGAAACTACGATAAAAGTGGTTCGAATATTAGTGTGACTCATTGTATCTCGTTGAAAACGCTCGTATGTTAGTTAAATCGGAGGCCGCATGTTAGATCCTGTAGGTAGGCAGGTAAAAACGTTCCTAGAGAGATAAGATTGTTGGTGATTACGGGCTAAAGATACCGTACCAACGTCAGGCAGAACTCCTCAGTCATCGTCTACGCTTTCTCAGCAAGAGGGTGTTCGTCGTAGCAGTTATTCGATCCGAAAGGAAGTACTCGGTGGTGTCGGCACGAAAATCGGTGTAATTAGTTCGCCAGTTCGGCTCACATTGTTCTGTATAATTTATTGATTCGGAAATATGTCGTGTTACTTAATTCGAGCTCAATCGTCAGTGCCATCCTACGATGCAGTTATAAAACCTCGCATGCAACCGGCTGTGTTAATTCATGATCGAGGCGGAATCTGCGATCGTGCAAAACAGGTAGGCTGTCGTGTCCACTAAAGATTCAGGATCGAGGATTTAGTTAGAATGGGGTTATTACCCTATTTGGCTTCTGATTTCATTTATAATGGTATCGCTTCGCCGGTAAAACGGCAGTTGGTTAAAGGTGGAGCTGAACCATGTACAGTCTACGGCTCCAGTAATATTTTAGCGTAGAAGCCAGGCTCGGCGCTAGAGATTTTGTCGCCCCGGGCAAAAGAAACGAGACACCAATCACGCCTTCGCGATAGGCCCATTATTATTTTTTTAATGGGCCAGAATACCATGATGATTAATGAAATTCCGCCCCCTAGGGGGCCCTGGGTAAGGGCCAGCTTTGCCCGTGCCTAACGCCAGGCCTGGTAAAATTATCTATACAAGTAATGTCTAAGACGGAAGGTGGTAATTAGGGCTAGGATTTTTATGCGCTTAAAAACCGAAAATATGCGCAATAAATATACGCTAAAAATGTCAAAATAGCGCAAATATGCGCTATAAAACCGCACCCTCATGGGTATCAAAATGTAGGGTTTTCGAAGCACTACTATAAGAGCCATTCGTTTTAACGGAAATTTCATTAAATCATCAAAAACACAAAGAATTTTTTCATTTTCAAATAATCGCGATTGCAGTTTGCAGCTTCGCAGTTTAAAGCCTTGAATAAGCTTTTATGTAGGAAAAAAAATACCTGAAACGTGACTACCGATAGGTTTTTTTTTCTAGTCTTCAGCCGACCTTCTTCCAGCAGCTTACAGCAAAGAGCAAACACCCTGTTACTTGTGTGTGTGTGCGTGTGTTTTTCTTGTTTTTTTTCTTCTTTTTTTTTTTTAGAAAATCGTGAAAATTGTGGAAATTTTGTCAATAGAAGTGATTTTTGGCCAGTTTTTGAGAAGATATGCGCTAACAACCTCAAAAATGCGGTATTCGGCTATTTTTCAGCAGAAATATGCATTTTTATGCATTTATGACCTAAATATGCAAAAATATGCGCTATAAATTGTTGCATACTGATTCAGAATTTCATGATTCGCAAAGATAATGTGGATATGCGCTATCTAGTATTACGAGAACAAATATGCATTTACATAAAAATCCTAGCCTTAGTGGTAATGAATCGAGACTCGGGTTCGTTGAGCTTTATCCAGGCCCATAACATGCATGGCTATATTAATTTTGGTTTCCAGACTTGGGACTGGCTACGTATTATTTTACGCGGGTGTGTTCAAAAATTGACAAGTTTGCAAAGGTATATCGTGTATGAATGTGTGCCGAATGGAGTTCACGTTATACAAATTTTTTGCCACTAGTCTGCACTACTTACAGAAGAAAGAAGGCTTTTTATAAATGAAAGATTCTGCATGAGTATACTGCGACGGCTCACTGGCAAACTCAAAAACACCCGGATTTCGGAAAGGTAGATGTAGGAGAAACAGTTTGAATGGGCCAGATATGTGCATTGAAACATTCATCGAACATTATTTGTTATCCCCATTGTCATTGTGTATGTATTTTACCATCTGGATATTGGTCTTTCGTTTAAATTTTCGGGAAATGTCCTTCATTGAACAGGATTTTAAAAATATGTTCTGCTGATGACTGTAGCAGAGAGAAGAAAAGCGTAAAAGGAAAAGCGCATATATTGTACTTGGGCAGGGCAATGTTCTTTATTTTGTAACTGCATGTACGTATAAGATACCTTCTTACCGCATGGTAGATGTGTACATGTTTCATAAGTAAATTTGTGCACCAAATTGGAAGCTAGATTAGTAATAATGTGTGTACTTCGGACAGTTAACGATATTTGTACCTGTAGGTACAAAATTTCATATTTTCATATTTTGATGCATGAAACACATGACACATTGTCATGTACAGTCAAACAATAAAAACAGATTTATGTTCTATGTGTGCGCAGTAGCTTAGCCAGCCTAATGTTCAGGGTGGGTCTGGTCTTCACCAAATGGGGAGGGGGTGCTAAAATTAGAAAAATACTATTTGACGAAGTCGCAAGATGGTGAAGGGGGCAGACCCCTTGACCCTTGACACCCCTCTTCAAGTCGCATTGCGTATATTGCGAGTGCCCTGATTTATTTGCAGTTAATCGCTTCATGTTTGTGCTGATCAGACAGAGATGCTAGTATTTTCAAAAATTCAGTCGGATAATTAGAATAAATGCTGATTATGGTTTCCAAAAACTGAAATCTTTGGGATGCGGGGCTACGAATGGGCCGGGAAGTACATAAATGGAAACGAAACTATATCCAAACACATTACGGTCGCGTAAATTAGATGTAAATGTACTAAGGTATTTTGAGCTCATTTTGGAAATTTCACATTTTCAACCCCCTAATAATTTCTGAAGGGAGACAGTTATAGTCACCGAATTTTAACATAATGAAAAGAAATTCAATGTAAAACAATTCCGAAAAATCCAAGTCGTATAAATAGGGGGTCCCGAGAGGTAAACTTCTGCGACCTCTTAATAAAGGTACCGATTTTTTTAAAGCTTAAAACGATAAATGAATATGAAACAATATACAAGTATATTATGGTCGTGTTAGATCAGATGTGAATGTAATTGTACGGCATTCTGAGCTCGTTTTGGAAATTTCAGATTTTCAACCCCCTAATAATTTTTGAAGGAAGACATTTATAGCCACCAAATTTTAACATGATGTGAAGAAGTTCAATATGAAACAATCCCAGAAAATTCAAGTTGAATAAAATTTGGGGTCCAGAGGGGACAAAATTTTGTGGTCTCCCCTTGTACCGACATTGTATAGCCTAAAACCTATCCCGGGTTTATACGGACACATCCAGAAAGTACAACCCCCCCCAGCTCTTACGCTTCACCCGCCAACCTCAAACAAACACATACACAGACGAACACTCTTATTATTAGATAATTATTAGCTACGAAATCGTAAAAATATTCGTTGGAGTTCTAAAGGAGGGTTCATACTACGCAAACCTACTTATGTGAATAGCAAGGCAGAAGTCGACTTACGCCTTCCTTCCGTAGCACTGCTTAAGATTCGAAGCAAATAAGAATCCGACACGTACTCGCTTTTTCCATTCACAACAGTTGAGATGTCTTCGCCCCCTACAGATAAGTGTAAAAATGATTGTATGTGGGAAAATATTCTTTCCGCCGGGGTTTAGCAGACCCGGAGTTTGGGACTTGAGCCCTCCACTCCTTCTAAAACTCCTGCCGCCTTCAGTATTTATTTATTTTATTTATCTGAAATTTGAGTCCCCCTTCACAACCATAAAGCCCTGTTAAGAAAGGTACTGTGAGGGAAAAATACTGGGGAAAAAATACTGTACAACGAAAAATATAAATAAGCAAATAAAGAAAAACGCCAGAAGAGAAAATAAAGAAGCTGTCAACATCCCTAGACCCCCAACATCCACACACGACATGAATCGAACAAGGCAAATATCAATGCCCGATTAATACGTCAGTTGTTTTTTGTGTTTTATTTTATTTTATTTTTTATTGTTATTGTTATTGAGCCACGGAACTACACTCTCGGGCTATGGGCTCGGAAAAGGCTGTTGTCTATATGTCGCAGAGGTATTACACTAATATCGTGAACCTTGGGCAAATATCTTATATAAATATCGTGGAGAGAGATTACCTGAATTCAGCCTTAGCAATGGAATCTAAGATACTTAAATGGACGAATGTGTTTTCTATCGAGTTGTAATAATAAACTTTTTATTAGGACGTACCACAGACTAAACAAATTATTGCATGCTAATTGTTTTTTTTATTTATGATAAATATATGGGACGGTATTTACTTATTTGGTCCGAGTGTATCTCCGACCCATGACAGGCGAAGGTACTCCTAACCCTCTCCTATCCGTTCCGTTCTAGGGCCATATGGTGGAAGAATTTTTGTGTCAAGAAGCGGTCGACCTCGTCCCTCCACCTAGCTTTGGGCATGTGTTGTTTTCTGCTTCTGTGTCTCAACTGCCAGAATGTTGTTTGGTGAGCCCATCTATTTGGAGGAAGCCTGGCTACGGGGTCCGCCCAACCCCATTCTAAATTTCTGATTATCTGTAGACGGTTCCTTACGCCTGACAGTTTATTTTTAGTTGTTTGTGTACTGATCTGATCTTTGATTTCTATACCAAAAATAGAGCGCATCGTGGATTTTTTTTAAATTTGATGTGAGGTTTTAAAGAGGTTAGCTGACCCAAATAAACAATTTCCGAGACTGTTTCTAGCTTCTTATTTTGCACCATTATTTTTGCGGGGTTTGTTTATGTTGATAAAATTTTTGACGAAGTCATTATTCAGTTAATTCCTTTTGCGGGCGTAGAAATTTAGCACCTACATCAAATAAAATCAAATACGTATTTCCCCAACAAAAGATGACAAAATAAAACGAATCTAAGTGTGCCCCCCTAGCTCACTTGCACATACATGTGGGGTCTGAATATTCGCTAATAGTAATGAACCGAATATTTTATTACGAATCTAATTGCGTTTAAAAAAATGAGCCGGAATCTTTTCTACCACTAAGGCTTTTCATTTTATAGCCCCGTAATAGTTCATCATGAGTTATCTCGTATGCGTAATATTGAAACTGTTTGTGATACTAGTATCTAGCGATCCGCTTTTTGAGTCTTTTCTGTTAGTTCAGAAACGAGAGCCGCAGAAGGATTCCCTACAGAAGAGGCAAATTCGAAGTGATACCACACAAACGACCAACAAAGTTGCTGTATTGTTTTTGCTGTGTGAAAGTCTCGTTTATTCCTGATAAACCGCGACAATTTTCATGTTTTACTGACAGTAGAGTGTTCAGGGATCTAAACTGGAAAAAGTTCCGAATAAAAATTGATGGAAAATCACGAAACCACTTGAAGTTTGTAATCGATATCGTTCTGATAAGCGAACACGGGGGTGGGATCCAACAAATGCTAGTAGAACTGGTTACTGCAAGTGCAAAGGCAGGGTTGGAAATAACCGGGGCTAAACGAAATACATGTGTAACAGAGAGGGAAGAAAAATCACATTAGGAAACCTTACTCTGGAAAATCAGGAACGCGTTGTATATCCAGGCCAAACTATTTCTTTCAACAGTTGAATGGGAAATGAAATAGAAGTGAGGAAAGAGAAAGCCTGGAAGGGCTATTGCGGGCTCTTGAGAAGTATCTTCAAAGGAAAATTGAGCCCCCGGTCCGAAGTTGAGATGCTGGAATGCTGTGTAATTCCGATCCTGTTCTATGGGGCCCAAACATGGACATCGCCAATAGCAATAGCAAGGTAGCTGTCGACCACACAAAACAGTATGCTTAGGAGCATTTCAAATATCAGGCTGAGTGATAGAATCATGAATAAAACAGTTAGACAAAAAACAAAAGCAAAAGACATACTGTACTTGGCAAAGAGACTGAAAATAAAATATGCAGGACTCATAGCCAGAGATAAAAATGAGACCTGGAGACAGCCTGGTCCCGTACAATAGGAAAAGGGGAAGGGGTAGACCTACACAGAGATGGAGTCAAGAAATTCTAAGGAAGGTAGGGGTGCTGTGGGGTAAAGCAACCCAAAACAGGAATGCCTGGGATATGATTGGGGAGGCCTTTGCCCGGGAATGAGGCCCTGGTATATGAACGAGAAGAGCACCTGGCGCGAGCCAAAGTACGAAGCAACTCAGCAGTCAAATCTCCGGGCACCATTAGCGAAAGAAGTGGCGCAAACATCTACTCTCAACGTGGTTTCACTATGGTACTGCGTAATATGTAATATACGAGTATCAATGTTAACTGCATCGTCCAGCATACTAATAAAGGCTATTTGAATTGAATGATTTATATGCCTCTCACATGTTGATCCCTTGTCTAATAACGGACCTAAGCCCTTGATTTCCGTAGTTTCTTGTTATAGCATGTTCCACTATATTTAAACTGAATTGGAGGTTATGTTTTTTCTTCTTGTACAAAATTACAGTGCATTTCTTTGTATTAAAGGGTAGATTATTTCTGTGGCTCCAGAAAATAAGGGAACATAAGTCAGGCTGTAGGTGCAGGGTATTACGTTTTGTCTGGATCTGTTTGAAGATATTCAGGTCATCCGCGTACGAAGGGATTTCAGGCTATCAGAGGCGAAACTTGACATTCAGTTTGGGGGGGGGGGAGAAGGAAAATTTGCCGACCAAATTTTCTAAAAATTTGAAAATTCGCCGATTTTTAAATCAATATATTTTTAAATTGAAAATAATATTAATAATAATAATAATAATAAAACAAATGTTCTTACAGAATGAAAAATTCAAATGAACTGTTTCAAAATTTTCTGACGGCCTAATTATTGGGGGTGTTCCTCCTCCCCCCCTCCACCCGCATAGTTTCGTCTCTGCAAATGCAGATTGGAATCTTATCCCCCGAGCACTCACATTTGCGCACATGAGCATACCCTATTCTGGGAAGATAAGGTGGAAGGATGCTTAGGAATACTTGAGAGGAACACACAACTTCCTGTACACATTGAGTTGGTCGTTGTTTACTCTTGGTGATCTTTTTTTCTGATTTTCCTGTGATTCTTCTCCTAAATTTATTCCAATAAAAACAAATCAAAAAAACAAAAAGAACTACAAAGTTTCCTGTCGATTGGATTAGGGAAATCCGTGCCAGAAGTTCCCTTTCGCTCTTATGGGGGAAAAACATGGAGTTTTGACTTTTGTTCCAGACTAAATTTCCCTCCATCGGGCCGTACAGCGCTAATATCGACTACTCTTATCAGCGACCAAAAGGTGAAGTTTTTGACACATGTAGCAAAATCTTGGAATCTCGGATGTACGGCCCGAATATTCACCAGGACCAAAGACCGTAAATTAAACAATAGAACATTTGCTATCGGATTCAGCTTGTCACATTGGACGATTAGTCTTTTGCTTTCAACTTTTAGATTTTAATAAAATGTTCAACTTCCTCAAATTTCAGGCTCTAGGTCAAACAGAGAATGTAGTAACACCAGGTTTCGGGCTGCTCAAAGCGGTGGCGCGCTGTAGTCGTTTACGAATGATTGAGTGAGTGAGTGACGAAGTGAGGAAGTGAATGAATAACTGAATTAGAGAATGAATGAATGAGTGAGTGAGTGAGTGAAT
This sequence comes from Acanthococcus lagerstroemiae, assembly GCA_031841125.1. Taxonomy (NCBI): domain Eukaryota; kingdom Metazoa; phylum Arthropoda; class Insecta; order Hemiptera; family Eriococcidae; genus Acanthococcus; species Acanthococcus lagerstroemiae. The sequence goes on along the minus strand of CM063108.1, from coordinate 30,297,852 downwards.
CACTGAGTGAGTGACTGAGTAACTGAGTGAATAACTCAATGAGTAAGTGATTGAGTAACTGTGTGAATAACGAAATAAGTAAGCGAGTGACTGAATGAATCACTAAATAAGTAAGCGAATGACTTGAGTGAGTGAGTGAATCACTGACTCATTGGGTGAGTGACGGAGTGAAGAAGTGAATGAATAACTAAATTAGAGAATGTAAGTGAGTGAATCACTAAATAAGTAAGCGAGTGACCTAGTGAATCACTGACTTATTGAGTGAGTGATGGATTGAGGAAGTGAATGAGTAACTAAATTGGAGAATGAGTAAATGACTAAGTGAGTGGGTGAATCACTGAGTCTCTGAGTAAGTGAGTGAGTAACTTGATGAATCAATAAATGAGTAAGCGAGTTTCTGAGTGAGTGATTGAGTGAATCACTGACTTATTGAGTGAGCGGCAGCTGAATAAGTAAGCCAGTGACTGAGTGGATCACTAAATAAGTAAGCGAATGACCGAGTGAGTGACGGAGTGACGAAGTGAACAGATTTCGGGCTGCTCAAAGCGGTGGCGCGCTGTAGTCGTTTACCTTAGAACACTGATCAAAGGGAATATTTCATTTACAGGTATACGAAGAAATCTCTAAATATTATGAAAACGAAAGCGTTTGTCGAAAAAATGATTAGGACAAAATTTATAGTTCATAAAATTCTCCTTCCATGGAGACCATTTTCATATCAATCTGATTAATTTTTCTAAAGTATGTAGAGTTTCAATAGTTCCTTTTTTTTTCCACGTTCCTAAAATTACAGAGGGCGACTGTTTCGCGCTGGCAGTCCGAATAGTCATTGAAATTTGTAATTCAACGTTTGCTACCGATTTACAGATTTTCGGAATGTCTTTCGCATTTCAGCTTTGTTTCAACCTTTCAAATAACGTTCGATACTCAGCTTGAAACCTTCTGCTTTTGACTGACTAGTCTCTAACAGGGGTCCAGGGTACTCCATTTTCAGAAACGAAATTTGACTTTCAGTTTGGAACGGTGGAGAAGAAAAATTTGCCGGCAAATATTTTTTGAAAACTAAAAATTCGCCGACAAAATGTTTAAAAGATTTGAAATTTGCCAATTTTTTAATCGAAATAATTTGTTTTTGTTAATGCCCAAGTTTGAGCCCCGTAAGTTAATACTGGCTGTACACAGCTGATTATAAATTATACGCGCTTTCAGGTTACTCAAAGAGCAATGGAAAGGAGCATGCTGGGAGTGAGGCTAAGAGATAAAGTGGAAACCAAAGAGATCAGGGCCAAAACACGTCTAGAAGATCTTGGTCTTGTTATCAAGAAAAATAAATGGAGATACGGGGGCCACATTTCAAGGTTGGGGGTAAGAAGATGGGAAAAAAGAGTGGAAGGGTGGACCCCGTATGACTACACAAGGAATATAGGTAGACCGCTGACCCGTTGGCGAGATGAATTTCGCAAGGAGCTGGGTCCCATGTGGAGAAGACATACCCTGGACAGAAGGAGCTGGAAGGATAAAGTGAGGGAACTGGGGGAGGCTCATACCCAATGAGAAGGCTGAGGGCAGGGAGGGGCCGCTTCCCCGGCTTACCCTTGGCACAGTAAGTGCAAAGAGAAGTATGGAATAGAATGGAATACCCAACAAGAGCTGTAAATAAATAATCGAAATATTTTCTTGATTGAAAAAGAAAATAAATGAACAAACAAACATGCATAAAAAATGAAAATTCAAATGAACAGTTTCAAAATTTGCCGACTGTCAAATGATTGGGGGGGGCTCAATTGAACAGTCTTAAAATTTGCCGACTGCCAAATTATTGGGGGAGGGGGGATTAAACCCCCACACCCCTATAGTTTCGCCCCTGCAGGCTATTCAACTTGGGATGCGATATCATTAGTGAATATAGTTAAAATAACAATGGCCCGAGATCTGATCCCTGATGTGGACACATCCCTCAGGTGTTCATGAAAGATCACGACCATAACCCTTTGTGGTTAATATGTCGGTACCTATCTGATAGATTAAATGTAAAAAGGTGTAATAGTGGTTCCAAAAATCCTAAGGTGCCAGCTTTCCCATCCAGATACGGTGATCAACTTGATCAAAGACTATCTGGAAGTCAGTGTACACTGTATCTACTTTTACATTTTCATTTCAAGTCTAGAATATATAATTGACAATATTGACGAAACTCTCGAAGAGGATGACTACATCTTCCGGCGATAAATCCATGTTGTAGTCTATAATATTTCTGATTTGGTCTGTTTTGAGGATCGGCGTAATACTGCATACTTTTTACGTCAGTATTAGTGGTTATATTTTTGTATGTACTACGTTGTTGAATATAATATTTGTTAAGGGCATAGGCACAAGTAGAGGGTGCTTTCTTTTAGAGGGGAGGGGGGCTTAGTTCCCGAAAAACTCCCGAAGAATAGAAAATGATACAAGTGAATGGATTTTCTGCATTATCTTGATGCTTGTTAGCTCCCACGATCCCCCTTCCTCAGTCCAGGCTGGCTATTGGCGCTTGTGGTTATATGGTACTTGGTCCGATCGGAGGGTTGAGTTGGGCTTGAGATCACGCATGGTTTCCTGTACTTATCGAGGACCAACACTTTTAATCTCTACATTATAATTATTCCAGAACTTGTAAGTTGGAAGTGACAAGAGAGGCTTAAGAAATCGTGACAAAAAATACTGTGCAAATGCCACCCACCATGTCGTAATAATTCTGAGTGGTTTGTCCATTAACGTTTGCGTCTCATGTTACCTCAGTTCGTAATAAAGCAAAATCTATGCTGGGACTCATATTCCGTTTTTCATACTCTTTCTCACGCTTTGAAACCCTCTTAACTCTCTACTACGCGTTAGTACGTTCTCAGCTGGAATTTGCGTCCCCTGTCTGGTACCCTGCTCAACAGTGCGTCAGCCGGTCTTTGGAGCATGTGCAAAAACGGTTTCTCCGCTTTCTGCATTTTAAAATGTTCCAATACTACCCCCGCGATATGTCTTATAATAAACTTCTTGCTAGGGTCGAACTTCAATCTTTAGCTACTCTCAGAAATATTGCTTCAATGCGATACATCCATGATCTTCTAACGCACAAAATCTCTGACCCCAACCAATTGTCCAAAATCAATATCATCGTACCCCGCTCCTCGCAACGTAAATATAAACTGTTCCAAATTCCTTTTTGCCGCACAGAGATGTTAAAAACTCGCCAATAATACATAGTTTGAGACTGGCTATTGATCTGCTGGAGATGAATTTCACCGTCGACCTTTTGGATCCTGACTCCAGATCCCGACTTCGGGGAATTTTCAAATCCATTCGCTGATAAACAGTTCGCTTAGACTAGATCACATGAGAGGGTGGGGAGGGCTGAGGGAGTACCGCATGACATGACAGAATGTGTGAGTGTGAGGGATTGTGTTGGAGGTGAGGGCGGGTGTTGAAGGGAATGGGGCTGTGTCTGGGTCGAATAGGGTGCTGTAATTGGCCGTCTCGGCTGTTGGTAGGGGGAGTAAATAAATAAATATTATTATTATCATTATTAAATTCGAAGGTATTCACTTCCCCTTTTTGTTGATCTAGCTTCAGAATTTAGGTGGGTTTTTATTTTTATCCGCCTTTGTCTTTGTTTCAAATTCTTTACAAGCTTGCTATGTGTAAGCTGTTTGATGTTTCTTCAATGATTTCAAAAAATTTGATGTTTATCCGCGATCTCGCTTATAAAAAAGAGTATTCTAGGATTTCAGTGTCGGCTCCCCCCCCCCATAAATATCGCTCCAGCTCCGCCTCTTGAAGACCGAAATACAAGAAAACTGTCAGAATATGCGAAGATTTTCATTGCGATCTTATTTTTGTGCTCGAGCACCTATATATTGTACCTCGACGGTGCTGGCTGTGTGTGTACGTTTAGTTGGTGGCAGTCTACGCGCGTATTCATAAAATGATAGAAAGAAGAAAAAAAGAATGGAGAAAAAGGAGAAAAGAAAAGCATTGGCGTTCGTTATTTCGTATATATATATATATTTTCGTCGCGAGCCTGGAAAAATCATTCAAAGCATCCGGAACGTGACACGAGTCTTATATGGCATTCGCAATTTATGAAGCCGATATTGCCGGCGCGATGAAACGAACGAGGGTTGAAGGGCGTGCGGTGGAGGAGAAGTAGAAGAAAAAGTTTATAGGACTTCTGTGCCGCACGTTTATTTGCCAGAATCCCGAAAGAATAAGAAAATTGCCGGCGATGGCGGTACGTTGAACCGTCTGCGCTTCGGTTCATAATTCGAAATTTTTAGAAAAACCAAACGCGAAGGAACGTATACGAGTTGTCGCACAGTATTGGGGGACCGGGGCACGACCAGCGGAGGCCGATTTCGCGGATCAGCGTATATCCCGTGTATGGCCGTTATGACGACGCCGCATCGAAAGCGGCCGTCATTGTCGTCGCGACGTTAGCGTCTTTGTCGCTCGTAATCGTCATAATGTCATAAAGATCACGCAACGCCTCGAATCGCGTTATAATTTCACGTCTGCCATAGAGTGCCCAGCGAGCATTCGACCCGCCATACGCCTCGCTCTCAACTCCTGCTTTACCTGAGTATGCGTCTGTGTGCGCCGCGTTAAGGTCCCCGAAATGAGGCCAATGTTACTTTCGGTCTTTCTGGCTCCCGCTCTCGCCCGGCGTAAATTCGGGTATTCCTCGGTCCGCGTCTCCGGGCGGTGCTGGCCGCGGTCGCCGAGACCGATGTTCAAGTGAAACCGAGAGGCGATGACGCAGATTGCCGAGTCCGGCCGCGAATGACTGCTCATTATACTCGCCGCGAGATCGATTATATAAACGCGCGCGCGAGGCTGCAACACGGCACGGGTATTCGGTACCGTGTCGGTGGTCAGCTCGATCATTCGCGCCATTATCGCCTCGTATCTGCAGCCCGCGAAAGTTACCACGCGTTTGTCGCAGCCGAGTGGAGCGTGTGTCTCCGCGCGGTCGAACTATATACGGGCGCGTGGAATTGAGCTGGAGAGCGAGCTCTTTCAAAGAGCGAGAACTGTGAGACTCTTTCCCTACCTCCAACAACTGTCTCCTAATATAGAATGTATTGTTTTTGTTCTAGGTAAGTCGAGCTTTCACTCAATCAATATTGCTAGTGCTGACCGAATCGAGAATCTTGAGTAAGTGGTCCCTGTTTTTCTGTAACATGTGTGTGATGATGTCACCTGGTAAACCAACTTACCAGTATCTCAGTTTATGTTGCATCCTTGCGACGTGAGTTTGGTTTCTAGTGCCAGAAAGTGAACCGGTTAAGTCTGCCTCCTGCAAATATTGTAACGATCAGAGCGACCGCCTATCAAGGTGGATATATAGGGTTCTCCGCGGTTCTCCTCCAGTCCTCAGGAACAAGGCATTATACTCGCAGAATACGTTACTCAACATTGTAATGGTTCATAAACGCACACGTCGTCGGCATACAGAAGGAAATATCCAGACGCAACTGGCCGCGTGGAAAGATGGCAAACCACCCCAACTACCCTACTTAGTTTGTAGTGCAACATGGTTGCCGGCATCCAGATACATATATAGCAGCAAAAAGAATATCAGTCACTACTTAGGAGTGATAACCCGATTGCATATCTATCGCGGTTCCAGTCTCCCATTCATTGATGTTAACCATTGAAAAGAGATAACCGCTGCCTATACGTTGGCTGATGACTTTTTGCCGCTATGAGGCTGCGCGCAACGAACTGACGAACGCGTCGATGTAAGAAAGCCGGAGGAAAAAGGAGACGTGGTATGGTTTTTAAAAAAAAAAGTGTTCCTGTGGATTGGCTGTACATGACATGGCAACTCGTGGCAACTCAGCGGCAGCGCGCAGCAGCGCTGCGACGAACCGGAGAACAGTATCGGGAACCGGTTGCGTTGCGTTGCCGCGATTACCACACACATTTGGTTTCACGTATACGCGACCGCCAGCGAATACGAACGAGCGAGAAGACATCACAGCGCTAGCACGCAGAGACTTTAGGTTGGTGTTTCGTATTTCGTGTACTCTTGTATGTAGATACAGGTAGGCTACAAAACGCGGCATGACATGAGTATCCAGTCAGCAACGTTTTTTTTTACGCAATCGTTTGAACGCGGGGTCACTATCGGCGTACGTATGGTGGTTTTCTGCGGTCATCTCGAGTCCATTCGTATAAATCGTCTGTACGTTGCGACGGTGCGAGTAAAATTGCCGAATAAACAAACGGCCAATTAGAATGGATGGTGTGGTTTGGTGAGCCCGCCACGCTGCCAATGTGCTGGTCCTTGTACTGCCGGCGTGTTAATCCGTCTGTGTGAGCGCTGTGGCGAATAGTAATTAGCGTACTGCCGCAGCCAGGGATGTTGACGTATGCGCATTGAGCAATGTCGGGGAAGAAATATGTAACTCATGAGACGCCTCCAAGTGAGTGTAGGTGAAAATTGCTCTCTCGATTACCAGCAAATCTGTGAATTATTACCTTTTCCAGGCAAAATAGTTGGAAATTACAGGTAAACTACATAGCTACTGAGTTTACTACCAGGAAAAGCTGATGACCTACCAATTTGCTGAGGATCAAAGGAAAAAGTGGTACGATTTCGGTACCATTACCACAAATTAATATCTGAGAAACCTTGCTCTACCTATTATGAGTGGCCTAAATTGGTATCTGAAAAACCTGTTCTCTGTACTATTTGTAGGCTAGTATTCTGAAACTGATAAAACGATTCCAAAGGAAGGCAGGTATCGTCAAATGGGGTATCTTAGAACATCTGGGTAACTTGGAACACATTAGTAAACATGCGTACAAGCCCCCTTATGTGCCCATTGAAGCTAATCCCCGAACCTCTCTTCTCACTTTTGAGTATATGAGCAGTGAATGGTCGAAATTTATAATACTGTGCGAGCCCCTTGATGCGTTCCAAGTTACCCAGCTGTTCCAAGATACCCCCTTTGATTGTACCTTGTATTGCCAGGTATTGCCTCCGTACATGATTACCTTGTGTGATTTCTTTGTTTGTTTTCCCTACAGTACAGAGTTCTCTTATGTGAGTTTCCTGTATAATTTTCCTGCATTATTTTTTCCGACCTGTCGAACTGGAAACTGGAACCATTGAATAAACCTTAAGGGAAGGAGATTGGTTAATTTCTACCAGAACTATTGACCATAATGTGAATCAAATAACATAATCACAATAATAGTCACTAACCTTTTTCATGGTTTCCTCAGTATAGAAAACTAGTATCATAAGGGTTAAATAACGGTTAGCTAAAGGAAGTGGATAACATGACCCTAACTATTAACCACGTGAATCAAATAACATACGAGTAAGTTCATCCATAAGCATTAAGCATATAAGTTAAAAAAAACATATAACTATACCAATAACCATCAACTGTAGTGTTACAAATGTGACTGTTATGTATCAGACTGAAAACTTTTATCTAACCATTGAATATTAAAAACAACTATAACGGTTAACAATTGGATTATAACAATAGCCATTGACTTCATAATAACAAGGGACTGTTAACCAAAGAAATCGATAACATAAATGTAACTGCATATTAACCATATATATGAATCAAGTAACATAACAATTACGTACCTGACTCCTAACTTATGAGTTTATGTAAGCAGTTACTAATGGTTGAAATTTATGATACTGTGTGAGCCTCTTGATGCGTTCCAAATTTCTTGAATGTTCCAAGATACCCCATTTGACCGTACATTCTCAGGTGCATTTAGGTGCGATTTCATGGTAGTTTTGCCTATATTTACCTCCATAAATAGTATAGAAGGTAGTACTGATCAGCTTTTGGGGAACCCGAGGTTCCAAAATTCTTCCTTGCGAACGTGCTTGCCCTATGTGGGGCGGATAGGGACCTAGAAAGCTACCCAGAAAATGTCGATGCATCAGTCAAACTTTTTATGTTTCCCCGTGTCTGCCTTGCCATCTGACTCTCTTCCAGTCTGTACATTGGCCTAAAATCACACATATAACTGACCAATTCTTCAGCCTACCGGATATCTCGGCCGCTGACGTGGCCTTTTCACCTCTGCCCCACTGTTTGAAGTTAGCATTACAGCTAATACCACTGGCAATAAGCAAACACTGATTTTAGGGTTTTCAATAATGCAACCTTCGAGGTTATTGTGTGATTACATTAGCAGATTATAGTTTCGACCTGTAGATCTGCGAGTGTGAGTTTTTAGTTTTTACTTTTGCTAGACTGATGGTCATAAAACAGACTTCGGTTGTTCGGTTTTAACAAACGAAATGATTAACCCTGCGACCTGATACGTATAGAGATTTTTATGAAGGCGACAGTCGTCGGTCCGGCACGTACGTTAATGGATATTTTATTGGCATCGCGATTAGGTGATTTTTTTGCGCAATGTTACGTCAACGTCGGAGTCGGACTGAGCCGGGCCGGGCGCAGAATATGTCTAGCAGCACACAGACTTCTGTGCACTTCGCATAGTTTTTCGTTTTGCGATTGATCGTTATGACATACAATCGGTATTATCGATGGAACGGTTTTCATACTTTTTATTTTCCAATAGCTGTTAATGTCGGTATTTTTTGAAATTCGTGTCATCTAGTTAAAAGCTAGGCGGAGCATAAAATCAAGCCGAGACCGCGAAATGAGAAACAGAGAAAAAATGAGAAGAAAAAAAGTCGTTCCCTAATTTCCAAACAGATCTCGTTCGATTAATAGAATAATTACCCGTTTTATTTACCGTTCCGAACCGTTTCTTGTAACCGGTTTACAAGCCGTATACATGCGTACGCTTATTATACGGCAGTCAGCGTGTATATTCATTTGGCACATTGCAAAATGCCGCCGCTCGGTCGATCGGAACATATTCGACGTTTTGTGCAAAGAGTACCGACACAGATTCTGCATCTTAAATTTTTCACACTCGAACTCCGCCAGATGTCCAAAGTTCAGAGCCTATATTGGAGGAAAAACCTTCAGGGTAGTCCGCCATACATTTTCGCACTTCTTCGTGTCGTGCTCCCTGCTTGGTTCTGTCTCCCTCACTTTCTGTTTGTCTGTTAGTCTACCTATACGTCCGTCTTGTTTAAAATTATTATTTTGGAAGTTTTGCTGTTTCTAGCGTTCCTCTCTGTCTGTCTGTCTGCCTTTAATTCTTTCTGTGTGCTTACCTGCCGATGCTGGTCAGTGTGTTAGCCTGTCAATCTGCCTATCAGTCTGGTGAAATAAGTGACTGTTTTTCTCTGTCTGTTGGAAACGGAAATAATCAAGATAAAACAGGATAAAATAATAAATTTATTCAACGTAAGCGATAAAACCGTAATCAGGTTCGCTAGTGTCGACTCCTGAAAAGGTGATCAAGGTTGATGTTCCCATAAGAATACGTGTAAAATAGATAAACTTTAAAGCTTTTGTAATTGCTGAAGATAGGTGTTTTTGAGTCACTTAACATGTAAACTTGAAGATTGACGTCTCTAGTTTATGATGAAAGGTAATTTAAAGCATTATATTTGCTCCAGTTAGATGAATAAGTTGATTTCCAAATTACTGTTTTTCTTATGGAAGTTTACCAGTGGTACAAAACGCGCGTGTAAACAACTAATACATGGAAAATGGAGCCGTTTCAAGTTCATAAATGAAATGTAAAGACTTCAATCTCTGAAGTCATCTATTATATAACCCAAGATAACATTTTATTGACTAGAAAAAGCGAATTCAAGTTACATGTATTCTTATGGTGAGACGTCCATGATCACCTTTTCAGGAAATTTCACGGCAGAGCTACCAACTTCGGAAACTCTAGTTTTAGCGCTTATAATAATTACTGAATCACTCATCACATTAATATGAACCAACAGATCAAGCCACCAGGCCATAGGAAGACGTGACACAGCCAATCATCCACTGTAACCCCAACTCCATTTAGACCTTGGACGTACAAATCAGACCTCTAAAGCTACTAGGAATGCAGTACTACCTCAACCATACCATGTATAACTTTGTGAACCTGAGTTATAGGAGAACCGTACACTGATGATGGAGTAAAACCCAAATTCAAACTGCACAAAAAAAATTTCCTACTGAAAATGAAAAGGCTCTTTTTATTAAATCTCTGTGTTGTCTCAAGGCCTTTCCCTCTTGCGTTTACTTTGTAACCACCGAACAAATCAATTATGTCCTAGGCTCAAAATTCGAAGTTGAGATTCCTTTACTTAGTTATCGACCATAATTAAAGGTTAAAATTGTTAACTTGGTTCGAATCGCCTACTCCTACCTCTTGGTCTTGCTCCAGGTTTATTATAAATCATTGTAAAATTCGAAACCAATTCCAACTCAGAAGCTCAGTGCGAAGGGTCATTTTCAACTGAAGCAAAACGCTACGTATCGAATATGGCTGAGAATGTTAGAAGTTTGGCGTGGTGACGTCAGGCCTGATTTGATTTGCAACCGACAGTGCAGAACAGCTAGTCAAGTTTTTTGATAAGACGGAGTAACTCGACGAAATAAGATTGCTGAGCTGACTGACTATTCATATTTCATTTCATTCAAGTTAGCCGGGGGCAAAGTACCGATACCTGATGCCTTCTTCTCTTGGTCACTGCGCTGTCTTTTTTGAACGATTATTGTTGGTTGCATTGTGACAAACTTGAACAGAATTAAGTATAGTTCGGCATAATGACATTGCGCCTTATTTTATCTGCAGCCAACAGCAAACACCAGGTCAGTTTTCTCAATACAGAGATGCCACCGAGCAAAATTAAGAAAATGTTCAGGTACACCTGTTTGATATCCAGCAAATAAGAAAATCATTGCTAGGCAAAATAAGAAGGGCCATGAAGTCCGAAATGTTACTTTACTTTGACATAAGGGACCTCTCTAGCAAACAAACATAATCACAACAAATTACAAAGTGTTTTAACAGGGCATTTACTTTGCGAAGGCCCGATACCGTCAAACTAAGTATTAGGCCAATTTAAATAATTCAACCCATTTTCTTATCATTTTTCTTTCGCAGGAGAAGTGCGTGAGTAATACAACACTACCGCTATTCGTGCTTACGCGTGAATGACTGAGTGACTGACCTATACTTTAAATTTGAGGAAATAGACAATTCTTTTTCATAATAATTTGTTCGTCCACTGTGTCTCCAGGAAGGAGAGCCATTTACAGCAATTTTACGTGATAATTACGTCCAGAATTTGTTTTTCATAATTATCATAAATAGTTTTCAGAATACTCAACCTCTCGCTATAATTTAACTCTTAGATCTGACAACACCGGATTTTTTTTGTCTAAATCCGTTCTCACTTTATTGTTACCACAGTACGTATTTGTAGCCGACAATCGGTATTTTTCTCATCTCACGCTAGCTCACTGTATCAAATTGTAGCAAGAAACAAAAAAAAGAAAGAAAAACGGGGGAGAAAAAGAAGAAAACATTGAAATATTGTAGTAATGCATACTATAAAGTAAATTGCGCAGACTTCGAAAATTCTGGAACAATAATCGCAATTTGTTACGTACTCGGCGTTGAAATTATTTCCTGTCCGCGTGTTGTACTACACTTCGGAAACGATTAGCTGGAGCTGTTGGTGTTGGTTGAAACTTGAAATGTCTAATTGACGTGCAGAAATATCCGAGTGCTGTTCACGTTTAAAACGTAATTATTTACGCACGGTCAGTCCGGCCTCTGGAAGAATGAAAAACGTCGAGTGGAAGCTGAGGGACGAGGAAGGGTGTGAGTGGTAGAGTGATCAGTGTGAAATAATGTAGCCGAAGAAATTCAGAGCTGTGGGTATCGGACACCTAACTTTTTATAGTCTCTCGATTACAGGACATGCGATTACATGTTAGAAGCAGATGACTTCAGGGCAGTCTTCGTTATGCTGCGGATATGGTGTTTGGTACCATTTTGTGTAAAATAATGCTCAGAATATTGCTGTTCGATTGAATTTTTTCCATATTTCTGGTAGTTTTCTGGTTATGTGTAAAAAATGCAATAATTACTACCAAATACGTAGCTTTCAAATAGTCCCCCATGGTATCAGTGGCATCATATTTGGTACCGCTTTGTAGGGAATTTTAAGCAGAATATTTTTATCCGTTTGAATTTTTCCCGTATCTCTCATGGTTTTTCGATTACCTATCTGGAAAAAACGCGATAATGATTGAATGCATGGTTATTTAAATAGTCCGTGGAATGAGGGCATCATATTCAGTACCATTTTATAGCGAATCTTAAACAATATTTCCAGCCTGATGAAATTTTTTCATATCTTTTCGTTTTTCAGTTATTGTGGAAAAACGTGAACATTATAATATACCTAGTTTTTAAATAGCCTTCCTCACCGTGGAGTCAATGGCATCAGGTTGGGTACCATTTTATTAGGAATTTTGAACAGAATATTTTTGATCGATTGAATTTTTCTTATATCTTATAATTTTTCAGTTAGTGGAAATTGCAAAAAAGATTTACGTTGTTTTTAGATTCGGGCCGTCCAGCGCTAGTATCGACTACTCTTATCAGCGACCAAAACGTCAAGTTTTTGACACATGCAGCAAAATTTTGGAATTTAGGTATAAAAGTAGTATACTTGAAAAACGTCTTACTTTTCGAGATATTTCAATTGTAATGAGTATGTACATTAATGGGGGAAATGCATAGATTCATGTTTTCGTCCTTATCACACTAGTGCTTGATTATAGTGCTCTCTGACGGATGGACGGCCCGAATAGCGTTCTCGTAGAGTCGTAGGCATCTTGTTTGGAAACATTTCATAGGGGGTTTTCTTGAGGATTTCGGCCGAATGAGGTTTTTTTTTGTACTTCTATTTTCACCTTACTTGGAAGAAGACTGTAATGGCGGACACATTAGAGCTGGAATCTTGACGCCCTGTGTCTTTCGAAATGGAATGCCAAAATCGGAGTTCCAGCACATAATCAGCGTTGCCAACCTGAGGGATTAATCCCAGAATCTGGGATTTTTGGTGTCAATGAGAGCAAAAAGGGATTTTTTCAGGGATTGCGCCCTTCTGTGTTGGGTTTAGAGGACAATCTTCATGAAAAATTGAGGAAGTATGAAAATATTTGTGTGTAGCTTTGAACCTAAATCGATTTTGTAAACAATCTATTGATCTAATAGTTTTTATTTATTTATTTTATCCTGAGACTTTTCAAATTTTCTGGGATTTTTACAATAAATGTAGGAACTGCACCCCTACAAGGTTCCTGAATACTGCGTAACCGTAACATAGGATTTTATCATTATTTGTATATACATAATTACACACACTGAGGATGCCTTCGGAAAGTTTAGGTCCTCTTCCTGGACATCTGTATGTGGATACCTTTCCTCGTCCTCATTTGATATTAGCCTATAAAAATCGCTTAATTAGAGTCCTTTTTTAGCGACAGTATTCTGCATAACCAGTTCTCCTTTCTACTCGGCTTGCAGTTTCTCTTGTCTATCGTTATATTAATTATTATCAGTGATGTTTCACTGATAATCTGATAAAATAGGATTCCTCTTTTTTCACCGATACAGTCTTATCTTAATGTTCACGTGTTCAGAAATACTTTTTATTTTGCGGTTTGGTGTTTCCATTTGTATTTGCATTTAAATGTTCGGACAGCTAAGTTCAGTTACAAAAACAAACAGTAGTTTTTGTTAGTAATCGTTTCATTCACTATAATGTACACTATTTATTGCTTCAAAAATATACATTGAGAAAAAAGTAATCAAGTTTGCTGTTCTATCACCTGTCAGTATACCTAGTCCATTTGTTTATAGTAGCGCATTAAAAATGAAAACTGAAGACAGGAAAGGGTAAAACGGGAGAAAAAAATAGAAAGCTCGTATAATTTTAAAATCTGGGATTTTTCATGAGACTTGGGATTTTATTTGATGACAATCAAGGGATTTTGAGTAAAATAGACAACGCTGGCACATATTACCATTGACGGGTCTAGTCGAAAGTTGTATATTGAAAGTGAAATAAAACAAGCCAGGTCGCTTTGCGACGGGACGGCTATTCCACTAACCAGCTTCGAACAAAAAGTACAATCGCACTTAGACGCTGTTAAGTGTAAGGGAACCAACCAGCAAAATATGTTTTTTGAGAACACGTGATTCTAAGTTCATATGACATAGCGTTTACTGATAACCTTTGATCAATGTGAGTACACATTTTTGAATCGGGGGCCCAATTCTGAAAAATTCTTCTTTTTATGCTCTTTCCAACAATACTAATAACTCATTTTGTTTACAAAAATGTCAGTTTGTTCACACTAACCCTAATTTCTGCGAGAATCATACACAATATTACAAACCTCACAAAATGAACTCCTTTCATCAATTCCTTTTATGTTGATACCTCGAGTCACTTTGGCTGAGACTGTAAGCACGATGTAAAACCATTGTCCTATCTGTTTCTTTGAAACGTGATTATGTTCACTTTTACATTTAAAACCACAAGCGCCACTGCCGAAAGCAAACGCGATTCATTATCTTGTATCTCAAGCATCAGTTGATAAGAGAAAAAGCCAATGGAAAATAAACGCAAACCACTGACGTCACGCGTCGCATAGAACTATTTTTCCATTGTATAAGGCTCGGCCGCACCGACCCTAAAAAGTATAAAAATTGAAAGTGAAATGAAAGAAAAAACGTGACCATGGATGACTAAAGGGACCTTAGGGGTCAAAAACGAATTTCCATTTTTTTTTAAAATTTGGGTATTCGGAGACCAGTAGTTTCGCGTGAGCTCCTCAAAAAAATGTGAAATAGTGAGGAATACGTTTGGATAGCAAAAGGGACCTTATTTTATCAATATATGTTACCTATAAAAACACGTTCTATGACAAAAAGACGGCGACGATATTCTGCAAAACTACCCAATAATACACACCTTCCAAATTTCACTGCAACTACTGCAATTGGACAAGGCGATTTTTAATTATGAATCAACCAAATTTTCTATTCGCTGTTTCTGCAACACTGATTTTTACCCCTCAGGTCCCTTTTGTCATCCATGATCACATAAATGTAGAAATTGAAAGTGGAAATAACTTTTGAAAGTTGAAAGTGAAAATGGAAAAGTAGAAAGCCGAAAGTCGTGAAGTTTTATTTTTCAAAATCCGAAATGGAATCTCAGATCTGAAAGTCGAAGTTTTATCATTTCGCTTTCAAACCCTGCCTTTGAACTGAGTTTGAATAGTTAACGCACTTTGGAGCGAAGGGTTGGTAACGTAACAGATCGATAATTATTATTCACTGATTTTTATTGGGCATGTTGAGCACGCTCGGAATGAAATGAGCTGAGGAGGGCCGAGTTCTTACTGGTAATATAACAGATTTGTTTCAGGTCGATTTTCATATAAAACAAAAGTATCGAATGTTCAAGACTGTCGAGAGAGTCTTATGCGCGCCTTTTTGCCAGCCCTCTTCGAGTAACAAGGCTACTACCTGTTTCATTATTGTCGTTTCTTCCAACCATTATTTCATTGAATTGATTGCAGAGAGCGTTCGTGTTGTTGCTGGAAATTTCCATAGACATTTTAATCCTGTTCTTGATACAGTGGCAGAGCTGCGCGACTGCAGTTTGCAGCTTCGCAGTTTGAACTGACCGCGAGTTTGAATAGTAAACGCACATATTTCTTGATGATACAGTTTGTTCTTGAAAGACTGTGCTTAAGAAATATCTTGGCAAATTGGTAATATTTCTATGAATCTTGAATCAAGTTTGGGCATGTTGAGCATGCTAGGAATGAAATGAGCTGAGGAGAACTGAGTTTTTACTGAAACATAATATCCATAACTGGTCGATTATTATTCATTAATTTTCATATACAAAAGTATCAGTTGTTCAAAACTGTCGAGAGTCAAGATATGTGTGTTTTCTCGCCGACTCTCCTCTAATAGCAAGGTTACTTGTTTCCAGGGATGTACCGATTAGGGGGAAGGGGGCAACTTCTGACCGTTCCCCTTCCTGAGGAATTTTTCACTCAGCAATTGGGAAAATTTACCATTTCAATCTTTCAGTCAGGCGGAGTTAGAAAAATCAAACAAGTCAAAAGTTTTTTTTTGTCCGATATTTGGGAATTTTGAGTTGAGTCAGTTGGGATTTTCACCATTTTTGCTCTCTCCCCCCCCTCCCTCACCGTAAAACTCTTCGCTACGTCCCTGTTGTTTCCATTCAAGTTCTGTTGAAAAAGCTATGCATTTCTCCTAGGCTAGAAATGTTGTTCGGATTCTCGCTACTCCTCTCGATACTTTTGCACCTGGCCAAAAGAACCTGATGAATGACTGGGTTATGTGTTTCGTGGCTGTGCCGCGATTCGATAACACCTCGGCCATGCTACAGATAATATGTACATGCACGCGCTGATATTCACACGTACCGGTTGTTGAGGAAGAAAGACGTGCAACGTGCACGACGAGCTTGTATAATAATTACCCATTGTATAAGGTGTAACTGGTTGTTACATGTTATATCTGTAAAGTTACCGTTGAAAGTGAGTTTGGCAACTGCGCATGCGTTGCACGTTCATTCGGTTCGGTATCGGAGTGCCAGCGCGCCCGTACACAGGCCGTGATACCGTGAAATTGATATATTGAAAATTGCGGGCGGCGGCGTTCCGCTGCTGTATTTTGCTCGGTTCTGCGCTGCTGCGTTGCTGCACAGGCCGTGCCTTGCTGCCTTCGACCGCAGGAACGACGGCGAACTTAGTCTCTGCGTAGGTACCGCTCTTAAAATTTCACCGTAGGTTGAATCACCTGTTTTCAGGACTAAATCTGGCGCAGTTAGTGCTCCGTAAAGAGGGTCTTACAAACCGCCATTTTGGTGATAGAAACAGTTGATGAGAGGAACTCCCGTCATCGGTCGTTTTCGCTAACAAAATGGCGGTTTCCATTTCTCCTTCGAGCCCTAGTGTAATGTATAGCAGTTAATACCGTTGCACGACGCGAAAGTGGACCCTTTCCCCGATTTGATTACCTTATGACCTCATGTTACTACTTGTCATCGAGGTCATCTGTCGTTTGTACAGAACGTCAGTGCTGATAATGCTGACTTGTTAGTTTCCTTTTCGAACTTGCAGGCCCTGCTCGCTCCAGCCCAGATTCCAGTGGCTGAAATTACAAAGTTGATTCTCGATCACGACGAACAAGTGCATTGATTTTGGCTGGCGGACGCGAAACAGCGAGATGATCTAGGATTGTTTGAGATGATTACAGCGGCTTTGGCCAACGATGAACATACGCGAGCCAAATTCGCGAAGCCCTTACGTCGGAGTAGAAAGAGTACTTGTTAGTCAAGTCGACGTAGACTCTAGACAGGCGAAGACCAGAGGAAGAGAAGGGAATTAGTTGGTGGAAAGAGGTAGAAAAAAAATGGAAATAGCGTATAATTAGCTCTTCGATACGGCACGCCGCATACACACGCTGACTGTGTAATACCTTATCTATGTATCGTTATCCAATGAAACCGGTAAATTAATTTGTCGAGCACGCTGGAAAGTGTATAATATGATATGAGCCGAAGAAAACAATGCCGGCTGAAGTACGGTGACGAAAACGACGACCATTTTTCGGTTTCAAATTTCCCAGCGGAAGGTGTAATAGAATGCGAGCGAGGGAAAATAATCGCAATTCGCAGATCAGAGCATTCTCGAGTTGGAGAAATTAGCGGCCGAGTTGCTGCCTTAGCTTGTTCCCACAACATCCGATGGTTTGGCTCCGTTGGCTATTTTGTGTATGGTGCCTGGAATGCGATTTTGGCATGTAATTTTTCATTTGCGGCAGTACCGAATTCAAAACGACCGTCAACTGTTCAACTGTCATTTGTAATTAGATAGTGATTTTTTTCCTTTACTCTGTGGCCGAGTTGCATTGTGCCTGCCTAGCATTCTTGCGACGTGCGTTCGATTCCCAGTGCCGGAAAGCTATAGTGAACAGGTTTCGTCTCTCACTCCCCGCAGTATCCTAATTAGAGCTCTGTATACTTCGTGTGAGTACAATCGTCCGCCATTTTGATTTCAACCGTGCCCGTGGATGCCGAATCCGACTATGCGGAGCGTACCGCGTAGTCAATTCGGTATTGACGGGCTTGGTTGGATTCAAAATGGCAGACGATTGTATTCTATCTCGAGCTTTATCCTGATGAACGGAGCGACCGTAGTAGCAGTTGAGGTGGATGGATAGATAGCGTGCTCTGCAGTCCCTTGCCAGTTTTCTGGAATAGTGAATTGGTTGCTGAACACGTTACTTCCAGCATCTGAAGGATTGGTGTTGTGATGTGTAAGTTTCCCATGGATCGCGTACTCAACGTTATGAAAGTAAGGCTCGTGGGTTACACCGCTTCACTTACACATACGTCTTCACGTCTGCGGCTTAGAGAAGAAAATACATTTAAGGCAACAAACCATGAGAAAAGCAATGGTGAACTGTTCCGATTACCTGCTCATTATGGGGCATGATTGCTGTAGTCGCTGATTTCCGGATACGGATATAGTTTTATAGAAGAACTGACTTTCCGAAACCAGTTTTCTCAGAAAACTGTGAGAAAAACCTAATTATTAACCTTGATACAAGGGGAAAAAAAACAACACTCATCGAAAACGTTTTCAACAATATTTTTTAAACTTTCATACATTCAAGAGGCGGTAAAAAAAAATAAGAACCCTCCAAAAAAAATTTCTAAAAAAGAACATAAATATTTTTTACTTTTTAAAAATCTGCGTTTAAAAATGTGAAATTTTGAGATATTAGTGCCGAGCAACACACCTCTGCCGTAACAAACCCACCGAACTGCCATATCACTGTGGTCCTTGTCCTATATTATTCGTTTTCAAACGATTGATGTGAATTCTTAAGGTACCATGCCAGTGATTGCCTTGTACCTCCCCCCTCTCCCTCCCCCGGTAATCCCATCGGGCCATCGCTCCCAACTGTGATTCGAAGGGTTTCGGCCAAAAACTCAGTGACAGCGACCGTAAATACCAGACGAGTCATATCAAAATTGAATTTCGTTGAATTTCGACTAGAAAAGTTCTTAAATATTTTCCCCTATTTGCCTTACAAATATCAAAAACTTGCGTCAAAAATAACCACCAGAAGTACTTTTAGATAGACCTTATTAGGAGAGGGAAATTTGTTTTTAGCATATTTTTCATTTTTACTGAGTTTTGTGAACAGAATAAATTCAAATTTTCCCATGCAGCTACTTCATTACCTCCGTTTCTTTCTATCTGTAGGAACATTTTTCAACATCCCCCCCCCCTCGTATTTCTCCAAGAATGCACTCATGAGAAAAATTTGTTTGGATTTCAGTACTTGTTTTTAGAGAACTATAATACTGGATCTTTCTAGTTTCGGGGAAGGGGGCTGTTAATGGCAGTAGCTTAAGTTGGGTCATTCAGTTCATCCAATTTAGTTTTGTTATCAGTTTACCTCTCCGGTGGAAATTCTGACCATTGGGAGAAGTTCAAGGTAAAAATTGTCATGAAATACAAAATGAATGTAACATGTATTGAAAATTTTCGGAATGGTTGACGTTTTGCAGGCCCGTGCGCACGGGGGAGGCCTCATTAACCTTTGTTGATATATAATATAATAATTTGTGGCGATCACTGTTTCGGTTGATCACCCAACGGAAACACTCAATCAAGCTCGGAGACACGCGAGTCCCAATCATGTCGTGTCAGACCAATCATAGCACGAGATATTCATTTCGCCTTTATTAGACCAAGATGAATCTACATGCCCCTCTCCCTAAACTTTATAACCTAACGTAAGATGAAATATATGCTCAACCCTCCCCCCTTGTATAATTTTTGCGCTCGGGCCTGACGTTTTTAATACCTAATGGACGTGGTTTCAAGACGCTTGGGCCTTGAGGTTAGGAGGAGTCGGTCTGTACGAAAATTTTCGAGTCATAGTCAAATTGCCATGAATGACAAATAACGAATTCAGTAACTCTGGGAAACTCGATATTTGATGTCCTTTTGTATTTTCTCTAATGCCCCTTCCTTCCTGCACCTAATTTTCAGTTCACTCTCGAACTGAAGTGACGAATAAGTTAGCAATTCTCGGAGTCCCTGAGATGGTATCGATAATATTATATGTTCCCAATTTATCGGTATCTTACTGAGTATATCAATTTTTCGAATCGAAGTTCAAGAGATATCAAAAATGGTTTGAACAATTTTGATAAGCTGATAAATAATTTCCATGCACTCGCCAGGCAAGGACACCACCAGCTCCTACCCGAAACATTTATTTTTCGAATCCAGGTGCAGAAAGCGAAGAGATTTTTTTTTGTTCGTTCTCTGACATTTGGAGGTTGTTATTGTATCCAGCCCCAAGTGGCTTGTCCTTTGGAAACGTGGTCATATTGCGGAGCTGCTCCTCACGTACAACGATCTTAGTTGGTATACCTCAGGAAATGTTTTATACGAAGAAAATTGACCCAGACGCCATTTTATACTCCTTGTGAGGTAAAGAAGTGGAAAATGTGTATAGGTAACTTTTTTTCTAGTAAGTAATCCAATGAACTACAATTTTATAAGCTCATTTTGCATTTACGGTTGTGGTTGGCGAGGTTCCGAGAGAAACCTGTCGTTTACTCCCTTTGAACCGCAGTTGGAAGCGACCGACACCCTCGGTGAGGTGATTCTCAGGAATTTCGTATAATAGTTGTTAGGAGTTATCTATTCGACCAACAGTGGCCATCACGTGGGAGCGGGTTAAAGAAGCATAATGGGTCTAGTAAGACCGTGTGGCTGGGGAGAGGGAGTACAACGCCCAAAGCAACTGAATGAAAGCCTAAAGATACCATGTAAGTAAAAAAGATATGGAAAAACTTCCTACTCCTGCAATTCTGTTGTATAACTTCTGAATTTGCCAGAAATGCCGAATAAGCGTACGGTCTGGAAGGCAGTGACATTCTCCGATACCTTCATGTTCAGCAGGCCTGTACTGAAGTCGATGAAAGGATTCAAATTCTTGAACACTTCTTGGGCAGAATTCTTAATCGTATCTGAGGGGAGGGGCTTCAGCTGCAGAACTCGGCCAACATACATTCTGAAACTAACAGGTGTGTTTGCCTTTTCCGAAAGAATGGTAGGAATTATTAGAGAGTGAATGAAATTCTATGGGAGGGGGAGTCAGAAAGTTTTGTGAGCTTGAGCTCGCCCTCCCTCTATGCATGTCTGTCGCTGTGCAAACCCATATGCTTCATTTTCAACCGCATCATGAATCTGTATTATGTCGTTGTGTTCCCGAAACAAGAGATGGTCTTGGACCGGTATCCCCATGTGCAGCCTGTTGCTTGTAATGTTGCTAGTTCAACCCAACCACCGAGGAGAACTCACTCGGCAATAAGGTTTTCGAAACAATGCGCTTACTTATTACGTGATAGCGACAATTAACGTGCACGTCTGCGGACATTAATATGCGTTGCATATAATCATCTAGCCGCATCTTTTCTTCTTGTTTCTTCGCCACCGCCAGTACCCTCAGTCCTGCAGTTACTGGTTCGCTATATAGAATCTAACCTTAGACTGCGAAGTGTAATTATGTGTCGCATCGTCAGAATGCTCTTCGTTTTCCTGGAAAAATTAAGATAATATGGAACTTCCACACGGTAGCGAAACCAGATTAACCGCGTGCTAATGTGCACGCATCGTGTATGTCCACTTCTGTGATCATGACCATGGTCGGTTATGTATGTGAACGATACACGCCGATCTAATGTGCAGTTGTTCTTACCATGTATATACTCGATGTCTGGTCTACCGGTAATCGATATTCTCGTATCATATTACGCTGCGAATAATAATGAAAATAATAATGTGTACTAAAGAGCTGCTAAGAGTTTGAAAGAAGAAAAAAAAGATCACCATATCTGTGTTATAGCGTGACAAAGAGGTAACTGTCAAGACTGCGTTAAGAACGTGAAATTTGACAGCGTTGACGAGTTCATCCTTGAAACGTCGTTCATGCTATCATCTTGGAGTTAGTTGCGAAATAGCTCGGCGATTTTGTTGGACCGAAAGAAAGAATCGAGGAACCGTGCAAAGATAACTTCTAAACGAGCCTATGTAGTGTGAAAAAAGTCATACAGGAATGGTGTAGGTAGACCGGAGCTGATGAACGCATCTGGCTGAACGTAGATGCCCTGAAAGGCGTTGAACGACGACACCATAAAGCCTAACATTTATTAGATTGGGAAAAGCTTCAGATGTTCTGCATTTTCCGTAACCATAACCAGATATAGTACTGCGGGCTAAGTTTGAACCAAGGAGATTGTTTTTGTCATCCTAAATCCGTTTGATTTTCTTCGTTGATTTTTCAATCTTGTCATTCAACAGTGACTTCTTATGCCCGTAATCGCTCATTTCACATCTTGTGATCCAGCTTACACCGCAATTCCTCTTCCGCAGACAGAACAACAGTTATACTGCTGCACGTTGCAGTCTTCGATACCTAGGGTTATGAGTTTCCAACGATAAGAAGAGCACAACTCGCACAATCCGAAGGTATTATCTTGTTATTCTCACTGCATACTCCATTTCCCAGTTCATTTGTCTCTGTGATTCAAATAACTGTCCTTGTCACTTCTGTCTTTCACTGCGCCCTCAGCTTCTGTGTTACCTTGTTCAGCCATCGCGCAGTGTCGTATACAGGGTTAGTCAGTTTCCCTTCCGCCATAGGAAAACTCCGTTACAATGAAGATCTGTTATCGATTTCGTCACTATTCACGAATAGCGTGTAGCGCGCCTAACCAATAACAGACCGTACTGTACATTTTGGTAGATAACACATTGAGTCATACTTCGTTCAGCCTAACGGAGTTTTCCTATGGCGGAAGGAAAACTGACTAACCCTGTATATGTATTCAAGTTTCTCAATGTCTGCCGTTGGCTTCCCATCGAATAATATGAATACTGAAGTCAGCTTATTACAAAGTGTTCGGCCAGGTCGGCTTCTTGCCCATCCTCGTGACATGGTTTCCGCGCGCCTATTCTCAAGCACTCAGCAGAGCTTGTCGACAATAGAGTATCATTCAGCCTACTGAAAACTTGATCTTCCTTTTTTTTCAATCAAGAAGAGAACAGGGTAGATACATATCTACCTGGAAAACGTGGAAAGTGTTTCGGGCAGATCTGTTACCCAAAGATTCAGCCTGTCAGACAGACCAAGAGATAGCGGTCATGTACTACTCCCTCTTATCACTACTGTCGAAGAACAACGAAATCAGGATCTGGAAGTCAGATTCTGATTTGCTTTATTATCTTGTATCCAATGCGTCTTTATATCTTTGTAACAGCAAGATTTGAAATCGAGAGCCAAGATTTCTCCGGCTCTACTGTATGTGTATACATCTTAGTTGCAGAAAGTAGTATATAAAGTCAAGAGCGAAGATTTTTCCGGGTCTACCCGTCTGTCCATACATCTTAGGTGCCGAAAGTAATATGCTTTGATTAAGTAGTATGGATACCGAATAGACCCTAGTTCACAACGTAAAGCAGCGCGTCATGAACCTAAGGTGCTCCATTGGCGCGTGTAGTAGTAGCAGGGGGAGGGGAGATATAGGTTTGTAAGTGTGCTGGTAGTTCTACAAAGTGGCAGGGTGGCGGCGAGAAGTTGATCGCCAGATACGTTGCTGTGCACCTTAGGATCATGACGCGGATTTCGGGCCATTATTAGGTATCCATGTTAGTCCGGGAATTATATTATGATTTCAAAGATGAAAAAATTGCTATCAAAGATTTTATTGCTGGAAGTTGTTCACTAGAATCTTCTTATACCGGCGTCTAGACTGCTTGATGTTGTCTTAGTCTGTTTCAGAGGCCTGCACAATGCGTTACGCATCGTACGATGCCGATTATAGTAACTCATAAAACAGGGTTGCCACTTTCTGGAAAACCGGGAAAAGTCAGGGAATTTGGTCAGTCAGGGAAAAGTCAGGGAATTTTCATTTAAGTCAGGGAAATTTTCTGAAAATAACAAACGAGTTCATATTTTATCAGAGTAAACTTTTTTTATCTGTTGGAATGGACTCAATTTTCTTTGTATTTCTAATATTGAAAAATATTACATAAATTACATCTGTACCTTCTTCTTCTCGATAGCGATTTTTTTTAAATCTGTATTCTAAAAAATTTCTGTGACTCTCCTCCCTCTGGGCTTTCTCGGAATCCTGTAAAAAAGTCAGGGAAAATTGGAAAAGTTGGCCTGGAAAACCGGGGAAAGTCAGGGAAAACCAATCCTGAAAAAAGTGGCAACCCTGTAAAATGATTACAACGATGTCAGGAACTGTAACTCTAGCCGGATAGTAGTAGAAGAACGATGCCGATATGTCACTTGTAACTGGGTAAAATATACCCAGTTACATATTATTGTTCGCATTGTGGCATCGGCATTGTGGCATCTGCATTGTGGCATCGTCATTTATTTCTTATCGCGTTACAGGATTTTCCAGTGCTATCCAGATAACTCGCAGGATGACTTATTTTTTACTTTATCATTTCTTATCTTCACGATGCCTACGATGACTGGACGATGCGATAGCCGGTAACGGTAATCCTCTGTAACCGGGTAGACGGCCAGTTACAGACGATTACCGTTACCGGCTGTTACAGATACACTCAGTTACTTTTCTCGACGATTACGGACGATGCCAGTTACAGACGATTACCAGTACTGATTGGCATCGTTTTCTTCAATACTCGCCGATTCTGTAACCGGTTACTTTTTACTTACTCGTGCAGGGCTCTGGTCTGTTTGTGTGTCAGTCTATCTACCTTGCTGTGTGTCTTTCTCTCTGTCTTCACTAGCAACCAGTGCATATCTTTCCTTCGTATTCTTTCATCCGGCTGTGTTCTGTGTACTTCATCTTTCTATCGCTTTGTCTTTACTTCTGCTAGTCTTCTTCGTATTATATGCCCGTCTGTTTACCACCAAAACAGACTTGTCGATTAGTCTTTCTTGTTTTTGGTAGTCTATGAAGTATGAAGAATTTGCTCGCTTGGCTGCTTCACTGAATAAAGTATTCATCACCTGGCCCCGGTGTAGAAAGCCCCCGTTCCTACCTCGGTGTCCGCTCGTTGTCCCAGTCATCAGAGATTGTTTTACTGTCCATGTCGTAATAGTGAAATTCGAGTGCCTTATGAAATTGGGAAAAATCTGACGTAATTTGTTCAGTAAGAAAAATGTTCTTTGTTGAAATCAAATTTGTCCAGTCTTAGCTCATCACCCAGGCCTTTTCATGTACATCCGAAACTTGCACACAGGATCGACAGAACGAGTGTTCGTGTTTATAGGAACTGAGCCATGAATCCCCCTATTACGTTTATCCTTTTTTCATTGATGACAACTCTTTAAAATGATTTGAAATTCTTTGGCATCTGCAGGTTTGATTACATATATGAGACATTCACCATCTCTGTTTTACACCGCGCCTTGCTATAGGATCCTGATTGACGGTGCAAATTCTGTTATTTGTTACCGTAACTTGATAACATTGCATTGCGAGGTCACTAATGGATGAGACAACTCTCTGTCTCAAGTCAATGCTGAGGAGATTCGACAATTTAGCGACGCTGTATTATCCAGCAACATATTATAGTCAAGACAAGTTTTCGCTGTCCACCGTCAACTTGGATACTTACCTGGTCTCTTGATCAGTAGCAAACTGGAGTTTTACAGAGTGCGTATGATTTATCAGGTCTTGGCGTCGATCTTGCCATTCTCTAGCTGTTTCATGGCAGCTTTTTGTGCTTCGTTGCAATCGGCGACGAGATCGTGTACGCCGACTGGCAGTTCGATGTTGGCTATCAACCTGAATCGCCTGTGGAATATGCTAACAATACCTCTCTTTGGTTTTGTTCTTTCATCCGACCGATATGAAGCGACGTGCTTAATTTGCAAAACGAATTCCATTCCACCTAGCAAAGATATAATCGCTCAAAATGGGGAAGTGGAAGTGCGAATTCGACACGGCCCGAAATTAGGCACACCGCGTTTCGGATGGAGCGGAAACTACGACTACAACACCAGTATTCGCGGAATTTGGCGAGTGGCTATCTGGCCTACAGAATCTGAATGGTGATTGCATCAGTTGCTCGGCTGAGATGGTTTTTGGAACCTCGGGGTGGCCCGTGAAAAATGATACGGTTACAGTTGGCGAAGTGGCTGAAGCTGAAGTCTGCTTGATGAGCTCAATCGGATCATTATGGACTGGTACTGTCTGTGGTCAAAGATTCTGGGAGGTCGAACTGTTACTGACGTACGAGTTGGCAGTTCTACTACTGCGATGAACGGGTGCAGACAATCTGTGCGACGAGGACATTCGAGCCTTGGTAAAGATTCGATTTGTATGTAGTTTTATCTTACATACGTGCTGGCATAATTACCGTGTAACTCATCGAATATGGTCGTCGCAATGGACAGACGGCAACCTATTTTCGAACACACCTATAATCCGTTGTATTCTACATGGAAAATTACTTTTTCACACCATCTACTGCGGTACGTACGGTGTATGTTGTTCAGTGTACAGCGTAAATGTTCTCTCTTGCACTATATCATGTGGGGATTGCGTCACAGAACGAATAGACCGTGTACCATTAGACTGGTACCGTGGAAATCGAGATATCCCGCGGTAGCTTCGTGATACCGTGGCCGGCAATATTGTCCTCTTCTCCCTAGCTGTGCCTAACAATGTATCTCTCTATTTTGGATATATGTATTATTATTTTTTATAAAATTTGATCCTCTCCGGTCGCGGTCAAATGTAGACGGACAAATGAAAGATGATGGAAGCGTGTAAACTGAACGAACTATTCCAACAATGGAGAATGCGGGTATTGTGCGCGAACGAGGAATATTTCAGAGACAAACCGTCTATGCTTTTTCCACACATGTATACAGTCGAGCGTATCCGATAATTTCATGTCAGCGAATACGAGCATCGATAAAGGTACGGAGTTAGTGCATATTCACACAGAAAACTGAACGTGCCTTCCTTCCATATTTGTGATGATGGCGCGAACGCTTCATCTACCCCATCGCTGATGAAGCCAAGCAAGTCCTTGAGTAGATTGTTTTATCGACATACTCGGATTTCATGGCTGTTCTGATGTACCGAATGTGGAAGTTTGGTACGGACTCAGCTCGAGGTGTGGAAATAATGACCGCCGAGGTATGATTTTTGAGCATCTTGCCGCATGAGGTTACGATAGGATGAAAATTGTTGTACCGTTTCGCAGATTTTTTCCCCTCTTATAATTTTTCCACGAGCACCGTCTGCACCTTCTCTGTTTATGGAAGGGTTATTATTATTGTTATTGCTAGATCTACTGTCTTAAGACCTTTTTTTGTGTGTGCAACCAATCGACCATTGTTCGCCTGTGGGCTTTTTTTCTTCTTTCTTTCTTGACCATTATTTCAGTTGGTTCTTTCACCGTCGACGCGTTGGCTCCTTTAGTGTCGACGTTGTCATCGGCATCTACAACATCACCATTGCCCGCACCTGTGCGGGCGATTCTTATTACAAACCGCTGTGTAATACATGTACGGAACACCAGCATCACACTCGCAGTCGAGAAAAACATGTGCACAGCACGACAGAAACAAAATACAAGTAAAATGTCGAAAGGAAAAAAAAACATGGAAAATTCAACTAAGATGTACCTTTTGTTCGCGTGTCGATCGATGGACGTCAGTATCTGAGCCAAATGCGGTCGGTGGTTTCGCAGAAGAGTACTTGGCGGCCAATGCATACGCGGCATCAAGGACCGAAATAGCCTTGGACTCTGAACCACATAAATGGTAAACGTGGTCGCACTTTGGGCGAGTATACACTAAACAACAACTGACAGCAAGAACTGAGAGCGGCCACCCAGCGAAACTGGAAAGTACAGCATATCTAGGTGCTAAAAGTATACAAACCGAAACCTGTGCCGTTCAGTGTATGTGGTATATAAATCCAATAACCGAATCGGAACGATTGTATCGATGGCCCTCGTCGTCACCTAGTTTGTGCTTGACTTTTCCGACAGTGGAGATGTTCAGAACTATGTAGTTATTCTGCGACGAAAGTAATGATAGAACGGGTCACATATGGTGAAGTGACCTTGTGCAAAGGCAAGTATGAAATTATAAAGCTGCATCTCTGTATACCGGTCTGTTAGGCAACAACAAACCCCTGACGATTTGAGTATGTCAGAGCATAGCAGTAAAAACGCTGTGTAACTTCTCAAGCTCATATGGCATCCAGATAATATGTTGTAAATATTCGCGGTTGCCAGATGTCGGATGCTCGTGGTTGATGAGGCATTAAGGAACAGACTATACAAATATAATGAACATGGTGGACTGGAATTGGAAGACTAGACAAACCGAATAGATGCGACAAACAAAAGAACATCCAAGCATGGCAATAAACATTCTTTAAACGGTCGATTGCATTCGACATGCATGAATATTTGTTGTTGGATGTATGGGATTCATTGAAGACGGACATTACTGGTATAACAAACTAAAAGAATTGGAGAACTGAACGACATAGACTGACAGGACAGCCGTACATCTGAGCATAGCTGTACACGTTCTATATCTAAACGATTGAATTCATCCGACGTCCAGCAGCAAGATACCAAATTCTTGGTACGTGACTAGCACGATGAACATGGCAGACTAAAAGAACTGAAAATGACGAGTAGCACGCCATTCAAGTATTGCAGCAAAGGTTGTGGAAACTTAGTGTTCATGTTGGAGTGTGAGTGAACATGGTAATATTCTGTTTTTAGGGTGTGCCAATTCCCTTTTTCGTTTCCATTGTCCATAGCGCTTTCGGTTGTTATGCCATCTTCAGTGGAGTTCCCTACCATTTCTGTTTGTTGGTCCTGTATTTATAGTAATGTGTAGTACTGTAGTGTCGTATTGTAAATCTATTGGTGTGTGTTTCTATTACTTTCATCCAGTAATGTATACTCGTATGTCTGCTATTGCCAAATGTCAGATGCGTGTGATAGGTTAAAGACAGACATGGTAGGCTTGATTGGTATGATTGAACCCCATAGACAAGAAGACTAGTTCGGCCAGATAGGCAAGACAGACAAGAGCACATACGAGTACAGTTATACACATTCTGTAGACGATTAGTGTGATCCGATATCAACGAAATTTTGGGCACGATTGATCTATCCTTAGTGTAGAATGGAACTACCAGAAAACATCGATTTTATTTTGAACTATCGATAGTATTTTGATATTTTTTCTAGTAGCTCCTAGTTTTGAACTATTGTTTGGGTCTGGTTGGCACCAGTCCAGCAGCTAGCTTGGTATTTGGACAATCTAATATCGAATTGCATGTACCCTGTTTTGCTATTTGAGTTTCACGAAAACAGAAATCTATTGATAGAATTTATTATTAACTTATCGGAATCAAATACATCCTTAATAGAGAAACGTTGTAATGCTTTTGTCACTAGAGCAGTGGCGGATTTACCGTGGGAGGGGGGTCCCTCCCAAATTTAAAAAAAGGAATGTAAAGAAAGGGAAAAAAAGAAGAAAGAGAGAAAGAAGGAAAGAAATTTTTCGCAATGCTACTCTTCTCTCTTCACTTGTATTACGGTAAGAAAATCTGTGAAACGTTTCAAAGAGAGGGCAAAACACTTTGTGCATTGTTTCCTAAGTCCCCCACTCCCAAACTTATTCCCTAATTCCACCCCTGCTAGAGTTATATAAAATAACATTAATCGGAAGCTCTATCGATACTATCGACAGTGATTTTTGCTGACTATCAAAACTATCGATATTTTGTTTTACTAGTACTGACAAAAGATACTTCTTCCAATCTCACATGTGGTGGAAAGATGGAGCTGTAATGAGGAACACCAATCTGAGGCAAGGAGGCTCCTAAAGACTCTTGTTTTGAAATCTTCGTGTATGAAGTAAAAAAGTGGACAATAATGAAAGAAAATTGCAAGAGAATTGGCGCATTTGAAATGTGGCCATACTGGAGAATTTTTAGTGTATCATGGGCGACAAAAAGAACAAACATCTCAATCCTTTAATTAATAAGGGGAATTCTCTGGTGAAAATACTTAAATTTTGGTAAGTATCTGACGTCCGGTGACATCCTCCTCTCTTTAACTATAAAAACTTCGGTAATTTTCGTTAGATTCTGGTGAAAACTACAGTAATATTCTTGTGATAGAATTACGGTAATTTTTACCAGAACCTAAGAAAAATTACCCGTTTTTTCAGTTGAAGAGTTGAGAGACTTCATAGAATTCCAGTAATTTTTACCGCAGAATTTCTCTCAATGTTGATGAATGTAGCATCGAGAAGAAGCTCTGTGCGATATGCTACCAGTGTACTCTGTGTTTTTTCTTTATGTGATCTCAAAGTCGGGGGAAAATCTCGATAAGTTGGTAGTGCTAGGGAAAGACAAAGATAACCGTACAGGGATTATCAAAAAGATTGTTAGACTAAAAGTTGACTAACTCAAATGCTCTATGCTCGAACTGGAACGAACTTGAAGCAATGGAAAGTAATCGTACTGATTTGATGAAGATCACCAACTCTCACATATGTGAGCCCGAAGAATAAGAAATATCGGGTGAATATGATCTATTATAGAGCGTCTCTTGCTGCGCTTGCAGGGACGTACCGAAGAGTTTTTCCGGAGGGGGGAGGAGGGGAGTAAAATTGCGAAAGCAGGGTTTCTGCCGGTCCTATAAAGTCATATAAGTGCTATATTTGAAAAGTGGTCATATAAAGTCTCATATTTTCAGTCAAAGTCATATGGATATTAGAAGAAGGAGGAAAAGTTGTCTAAATTTACGAAATAATGTATAAAGTTCAGGAAATAAAATTAATTAAAATTTTCATTTGACTTATTTTTTAACATGCCTTGAAATTTGAAAATTACAATTCAAAAGCAACGGCGCTACTGTTCCACTAAAGTTTCACGAGTTTTGAAACTTTGAAACGTGTCGCTTCGCTGTAGTGTGTGGCGGTCTATACAGTTAAAATCTGGGCAGCTCTCAGCTTTTTAAATTCAGTATTAAAATAGCTGCAAAATGACATCCGTGTTTCTTTTTTAGAGGGAGGGGGGGGGGTAGTTCAACAGTGTTTTGAAGCAACAGCCTTCGTCCCGATTTTGGGTTATGTAAAGTCATATATTTCCGAAATTCAAATTTCGTAGAAACCCTGGAAAGTCCCAACTGACTCAACTCAGAATTCCTCAGTATCAAAAGAAAAAAAAGAAAAAAGAAATATTTTGATCTGTTTGATCTTTTCAACTGACTCAACTCAAAATAAATTCCCAAGTATCAAAGCAAAAGAAGAAAAACCTCTTTTGACTTGTTGGGTTTTCCCAACTTCTCAACTCAATTCCCAAGTAGCAAAGTAAAGCAAAGCAAAAAAAAAAAAAAGCTTGTTGGATTTTTCCGACTTGCCTGACTGAAATGGTAAATTTTTCCAACTGCTGAGTGAAAAAGTCTTGCAGGAGAGGAGGGGGTAAGCCGTAAGCCCCCTATCGGTACGTCCCTGTGTGCTTGGATATGCTCTATCGGTTGGGACTATTCTGGTTGTCATTTTGCCGGACGCGGTGCAGACGTTCCCTAAATAATGGAAAAGAACTCGTTTGATTCAAACATTGTCGAGTACTTTCTCTCACCCTGGCTGCGTTGATCTGTGAAAAACCTTCGAGGATAAATACAGTTCTGGTTTAAAGTTCCATTCCTCACTTCTCGAATTTTCTGTTAAACCGAGAGGCGATCCTTCGCATCCTCCAAATTATTCCATTTCGGATATCTTCTTAGCTCGAAGGAATTCAGCCTTAGAGATAGGCGGATCGGGAAATTTTCTAAGGGGGGGGGGAGTGTTTTGAAAATAAAACTTTTTCCACCTCCGCCCCCTAAAAAACCGACTGAAGACAAGTTTCATAATGTGATTAAATCGTTTCAAAATGAACATTGTAGACTGTAGTGCTGCAGATACTCAAAAACAGGAGAAAATCTTAGAATTCAAGCGGTTTTTTCTTCTCCTTCGCCCCAAGGGGGTGCCCCCCCCCCAATAGATTCGCCACTGCTTACAGAACTCGACCATTTGTATGCACTAGGCTATGGCATGCTCTGTTCTTATAGACCTTTGTAAGACCGCTCTTGATGCTCCTACTTTTATACTATTAGTTGTCTATGCGCAGAAACCTTAATCTTAGGTACAAAAGTTTGAAAATTCATGGAGCAATCTACTTGTAATATGTTGGCTTTTCTGGTTTTGAATCTGAAATAGATCGCCTGTACAATTTAGACAAATGTGGAAACTAAATCTAATTCGACCTCCATAATATGGCAGCTACAGATAGAATTTGCAGTCAATTTAATCGGTTAACATTGTTCGAATTTCCGTCACCAATATGTCTTTTCCATCCCTTCTCAGTATTTTTAGTTTTTCGCAGCCTGCATGACCTCGATTGAGTCTCACTCCTGGATACGTCAGTGTAACGTATTATTTGGTGTTGGCGTTGCGTCGCCTTCGTCATGATTAGTGATTCCGCAGATCTGTACGTAGCCTCTCGAAATCGATACAAACCCGATAGTTAATTTCTAATTAACAAACGCGGTTATAAACTTCGCAGTTCGGAGGCAATTTTCGGTTGTAGGCCGTGTGCCTCTTTCGCAGCGCAGTCGACGAGGCGAGTTTCCAGCAGCGAAAACGTGAATGTGGTAAGGGTCCCGCCGAGCTTTAAAATCGAGCCGCGGGTTCACCCGGTCACTCTGAACGCGTGTACGCCCTCTGTGGTCGAAAAGGCCGCGTTAGGTCCGAGGAACATATCGGCGTGTCTGCCGCGGAGCTGAGTGCGACGTTCGAGTCCAGCCCGGAAGAATCGGCCTGTCGGTCCCGCGGCTAGGTTAGACGTTCGACCCCAACCGAAGGTGCGCGCACAGTGTCGACGAATCAGCGAACCCATACACCTGATGAACCTGATGCGAGAGAGCTATCTGATGAACCACGCCAGTCTGGATCGGTTCTCTGTACCGGTTCATACCTTCGTTTTGTAACGTTCAGAAAAGAAGAGGAAAGACAAGACCTGAAGAATGAGTAGGGAAAAAAAAGAAAGACTTCAGCATTCAAAAACTGGTATCCGTGTGTACTTTTGCACACCGTGTAGTAATTTCACACCAAACGTCGACCACACGCTGAGCGTCCGCGTATACATGGAGGATTGAGCCTCTTGCGTGCACCGGGACCCGGTTTTCCCACGGAGTTTTACGATCCACCTATCAGCCAACAAATCATTCCTCCTCGGACGACCAAACGAATTATCGCCTCAGACGTGGTCGCAGCCGCAGCCCGTTTCGCAAACTCTCATATACTGCCTTCAAAAAAAAATAATAATAATAATCGTGCTGATACGAAAGAAGTCGACACTGGTTATACGTACGAATTTTAAGATCAACATCAAAGTTTTTCGTACATTTTAGATGTATGCTAATCGCGTTCTATATTTTTTTATATTTATATGTATTTATTTTTTTTTTTGTGGAACATAGAAATGAATTTTTTTTTTCTCTACTTCCACGCCGCACAAATATTCCTCCCGAGCTTGGTGGCAGTGACGTGTGTGTGTGTGTGCCGACCTATCGACGCGAGAAGTGTGTCAAGGTAGGAATGGCGTGCGACGGTAGAATAAACCAACATACACACATATCTCGGCAAAGCCACACATACACATGCAAAATCAGAGAATAGTAGAGCTAATGCACACAATGACTGACACGATGTGTATTATAATATTGTAATAATACTCAATCGATGGTAATAATGGGTTTTTTTCTCTTCTCAATAAAATAAATATTTAACCATCGATTCGAATTTACGAAATAACGTTTCTAGTTAATTCGCTTGTTGATTAAAGGCCAACAATAGCATATGTGGTGGCCGTCTAATAATAAATATTCTTCTACAGTCTATATAAAATATGATTCGCCGCATTTTAACGAGAAAGTTGTGCGATTACTGGTGTACCCGGAGGGACAGAATGTCCAGAATGTCCAGGGTGCTTTCATACACTTGGAATGAAGCTATACGTGGATATCGGCTAGCCAAAGTTGTTACCAGTTGTAAGGCCGGTGGTCGTTCCCTGGCCAATGCAACGAAGAAAAACCTTTTTACAAATCACATTTGATTTATCAGCAAAAGCAAAATCATCTTCTTTCGCTGATGGCTGAGTAAAACGAGATTGGTTGACGGTTTGTTTCCTGTGTTAGCTGACTGCTGTAGAAGACATTATTGTGACAATGACGTTACAAGCTGGTACCCTGTAGCGTTTGGCACTCTCTTCTGCGAGCAACTGAACAAAATTCACAATTGTATTTTCAAGCGGGATATTACGACGAGTAGGAGACGTCGAACCTTGCGAAAAATTGAGGAACAAGTTCCTCGTGAGCGAATAGAACAAGATGTCCTGTTGGAATTGGTATCCCGGCATGCCTACGAAAAACGCACATCAATGGCTCATCCCGAAAGTAAAAAAGTTGGTACGGAACAAAAAGAAAATGTTTGAATTTTGATAATACTCCCCCTCTCACTGGAAAACTGCGTTTTAGTGTAAGAATAACGTAACCAAAATTTCATTAACAAGTTTCGCTGAAGAAGCTGAGGGAGCAACCCCATGAAGCAGGGGTCGGCAACCTTATCCAGCCAAAGGGCTCATTTTAAAATAATTTACTCCTGAAGGGCGCATGAATGGTTGACGCAATACTCTTTTCGTTAAACTCAATAAAAAAGAACTGTTCTTCCCACTCGTCATTAAAGTAAGTCCTTGGTCTTTTACTCATTTTGAAAACACAGTATAGCAGTTCACGTCTACTAATATGACTTTAGTTAAAACTAGCGACACAAACATGCAGCTACTTGACTCTGAGTATCGCAACGCACCAGTATTGCCAGGTGAAAATCTCAAAAATCCGCCGCCAGTTCGTTAAAAAAAAATCCAATATTGAAGAAATTATGCTATTTTCTTCTACATTATAAAAATACAAAGTATTGTAACGAGATTCGCACCGAAAAACGCACGAAAACACGTACTAAGAACTTTTAATGTCACACTAATACAAACGCACAAAACAGTAGCTAGATCGCTTTGAGAACGCACAGTTTATCGCATACAAAATTAAACTGTACGGCGACGGCTAGCGGCCTTTATATATCCCGGCGTTATCGGCAAAATTCCTTATCTGAATACTAAATAGCATCGAATTTCAGAACATTAGGCCATATTGTAAGAGAAAACTACTGCAGCTAATTTTGAAAGGAAAAATAAAAGGTAAAAAAAAACATTGGAAGAAAACAGTATTGCTCTGGTTCCGCAATATATGTCAGTGGATAGGGATCGCACGCGCAGAAGAATTCTTCTGTGTGGATCAATAAGCCTTCTGATCGATCACCGACCCACAGGGCGTTGTGGAAGGTACGAAAAAAGGAAGACACGCTTGAAAAAAAAAAAAATCGTAGTGAAAATGAGAATAGTTTTGAAGGTCTCAAAGAGTCTCAAACAAATCTTTAAGTTGTTGAAAAGTCTTAGTCAGACCTGGAATTGTCTTGAACCTATTTGGAAGTTTGGTTAATGGTTTTGAACGTGTCACCGAGTCTAAAACATTGCCGTAAGAGTTTTACAGGTGTCTTGAGAACTCAAATTTTTTTTTTAATCCAGCCTAGAAGAGTCTGAAAACGCACCTACTTTAATCTTCTCGAACTCCTTCAGCTTCTGAGGCAAAACCTGAGTATAATTATTTTTTGATAACATTTCGCGCACGTTAATCTGCCGAAATGCAGTAAATCCGAAAATTTTATTTTTCATGTCACTCCGATAGTCATGTTGAAAAAACTCGAAAATTTTAATGCCACAAAGTCCAAGGGGTATTTATGCTCCTCTTCGCGCTGGGGCCTGTTTCATTTCAGTTCATTTGTGTGTAGGCGGCGCTGTATGTGCCGAGTGCTCAGACTTTGCAGTCCATTGCACTATTCCTCAAGTTGCAGTTAAGGATCAGCTCAGTAGCCTCATTTGTACAGCCAAAATGAGAATTTTACTGAGGTCTATCCCTTTGACTTCACTGGGTGCTTGATACTCTAGTCCCAATGCTTCGCGTCTTGTCCCGGCTATTGCTAGGAATTGACGTACGAGGATGATATGGATCGAGGTTTCTTCCTCTTCTCCACAGTACCTACAGGAGCCGCTTTTCACCACTCCTATTTTACACCATATGTGTTTTGTGGCCTCCTGACCAGTTAGTAGTCAAACCATGAGCCTTGCATGTTTCCTGTCAAGCCCTAATAGGAACTTGGCATACTTACTGGGGGCGTCCTCTTTTAGTGTTTTGCTCACTTTCATGCCGCTGGCCAAGCGCCAGTGCATTTCCGTCTGCTTACTTATCCAGGCCTTTACTGTGGATTTTATGGCGCTGTATGCTACAGGAAGACACGACCTGGGTGTTGCCAGTTCCTTTTTTATGCTCTCCTTCGCTAGCTTGCCAGCGATCATGTTCCCTTTTATGCCGCAGTGTCCCAGTGTCCATAGTATGGCGACACGGTTCTCCTAAGCAAGGGTGTATAATTTGTTGATACACTCCGCCACCACCAGGGATGTAGTTTGGTGTGACAATAGTGCCTTAATAGCCGATTGACTGTCTGTACAGATATAGATCTGCTTATTAACAAAGCTCTTTTCTTGGCTTCTATCAATGGCCACCGTGATCGCCATTACCTCTGCTTGGAGGATAGTGACACTCTCGCCCAGTGCCGCTGAACAGTTGTCGGCGCCTTTTTCATTCGTAATTCCGATTCCTACACCTTGGTCATTCCTAGAGGCTTCTATAAACCACACATCTCCTCTTTACCTAGAATGCTTTGCCACCTCTTTTCCCAAACCTCCCGTGTGGGTATTAGCGCACGGTACCGCTTGTCAAAGAAGTGTTCCATCGCGATTCTATCCTTTGGCATCCTAAAGCATTTGTCCATCGTCCCTGCCGTTTCCCATATCCTTCTGTGGCCTGTTTTTTGGGCCTGAAGGTTTGGTTGACCGAGACGATAAGGCACCATTATCGCAGCTGCTTCTATAGTAGTGTGAATTGGTGGCAAGTTTAGGAGCCTTTCCAGTGCCTTAGTCGGCACCGTACTCATTGCGCGTTGGGGCCTATCTTCTTACTGCAAAAAAATAACTTTGAAATTTTTGGGAAAATGGGTATTTTGCAAAATGGTTTCTGAGACATGTTTTTTTAAAATAAACTCAAACCTTATTCCTGGTTTGGTTGAAATCTTGGAGGTCGAAAGCAGCGGTTATTCATTAGAACTGGCATGGAATTGACCCTGTTTGGCCTCCAAATTAAATTTCTGAAATTCTGAAAGATCATCGAACGACGACGTCAGTAAGACGAAATGTCGCTGTGTGGTCTATGCTCCTGCAACGCTATTATTTTCCAATTTCACCCTCCAGTTTTCCGACAATGCTCGCCTTTTGACCGCAAGAAAGAAAGGGTAAATGGTGACAGAAGCAAAACTTGACTTTCAGTTTGGGAAGGGTGGGGGTGGAAAAAGAAAATTTGCCGAAAAATATTTTTTGAAAACTAAAAATTCGCTGGCAACTTTTTTTTTTAATTCGAAGATTTACCTATTTTTTAATGAAAATAGTTTTTAATTTGAAAAAATAAGTTCTGGGAAAATAAAAAATTCAAATGAACAGTTTCAAAATTTTCTGACTGCCAAATTATTGGGGTGTTTCACCCCCCCCCCCCCAAAAAAAAGTTTCGTCCCTGCAAATGTAGATTAGTACCTTATCCTCCAAGCACTCACATTTGCGCACATGAGCATACCCTAGTCTAGGAGGGTAAGCTGGAATGATGTTAAGAATGCTTGAGACAAGGTGTCTACAGGTTTGGAAAATTTGGAAAGTTTGGAAAAAGTCAGGAATTTGGAAAGTAGGTCAGGAAGTTTGTAAATAGTCAGGAAATTCAACAATATTTTTAAGAAGTTTGGAATTTTTCATCTCGTACACTTGGAGAAATATAATTCATAACTTAGTTCATCGCTTTGTTTATTTATATGTATATGTTATGGTCAAAGTAGATAATTGCGACATTTTACATACTGCCCGGTCATTCTGCATAATGCTCGAGACCTAACGGTCATTGTGATGAATCAGTGCAAGTTATTTCATACAGAATCAGGTTCCATACAAGAAAATATGTTTTTACATGAAATTGGCAGCCCTAGTGATGGGGAATAGTGTAACAGTATTTTTTTTCTTCCATATGTCTGTATAAGAGCAGGTATTTCTTTTTTCCATACGTCTGTGTACTGCCATGTCTGATATGTTTACATTTTGATATGCCCGGTAT
The DNA here is from genome assembly GCA_031841125.1 of Acanthococcus lagerstroemiae. NCBI lineage: Eukaryota > Metazoa > Arthropoda > Insecta > Hemiptera > Eriococcidae > Acanthococcus > Acanthococcus lagerstroemiae. Next base: position 30,259,402 of record CM063108.1, on the reverse strand, counting down.
CCGCTAATTTTGATAAAACTGTAGTTTATACGTTGTACCAAAAGATTTTTGGGTCCATTATTTAAAAAATTCTGGATTTTTCCAAGCTAAATGATTACCCTATCAACTTTTTGGCAGTGTTACACTGTGCCCAGGTACTAGGGTACAGTGTAACAAAAAAGTACATGGATAAAATAATTTCTAGATTCTTCAGGTTTTAATATTTTCAGGCGGTAATAACACCAAAATGTAGCCAAAGGCTGTATCTTTCAGGTGAGGTGTTAAAGTCTGAATCCAAAATTAATTTGTAGTCCAAAGATCGAAATGGACGGAGAGTGTTACACTGTTCCCAGGTCTCCCCTATGTGAGGTTAAGAAAGCCAAAGAGAATTTGCGAAATGCGACCTGTAAAAAAGAGCCTGCACATTATTCATTAGTGAAGAAGTACAACGTCGTGAACATTGCTGGACAGGAGAGTAGACTTACTTGATTTTTTGTTTACTTTTGTACATCAGTGTTTTCTGATTTCAATTTCATTCAATTTTTACGTGTAAATTGACCAATTTTTACTGGATGTTCTATAAAATGACTGTGGTCATTGTGTAGATTGACAAAGGGATTCTACGCAATGTCAATTTCTCTTAGACATTATATAGATTGGCCGGGCAATATGTAAAATGACCGATTATTTACTTTGACTGTAACATATATCTGTGAACACCTTCCTAATGCTTTCACCCAAAAATCTACTTCAAATTTCTGTTCATTTTAACCATAGCGTCTAGTAGTATAAACATAAATATATACTGTCTATACTGTAAAGGTTTAAAGAAGGGAAAAAAAGTTTGGAAAAAGTCAGGAATTTTTATTTTTCCATTCTTGTAGACACCATGTTGAGAGGAACACACAACTTCGTTTACACATCAAGGTGGTCGTTATTTACTCTTGGTGATCTTTTTTCTTAATTTCTTTTAATTCGTCTCCTAAATTGGTTCCAATAGAATAAAAAAAAATTAATTAATTAATTAATGAAAACCTACGAAGTTTTAGGCCGATCGGATCAGGGGAATCCGTGCTACAAGCTCCCTTTCATTCTTATGGAAAAACACATGGAGTTTTGACTTTTGTTCCAGACTAAATTTCCCACCTATATTCTCCAGGACCAAAGCCCGTAAATTAAACAATAGACTAACATTCGCTATCGAATTCAGCTTATGACATTGGAAAATAAGTCTTTTGCTTTCAACATTTAGATTTTAATAAAATGTTCAACTTTCTCAAATTTCAGGCTCTTGGTCAAACAGCGAATCTATTAAAAACAGAATAGTCATTAAAATTCGAAATTCAATGTTTGCTACCGACTTTCAGATTTTCGATTTGTTTCAACCTTTCAGATAACTTTCGATACTCAGCTTGAAACCGTCGGCTTTGGACTGACTAGTCTCTGACAGGAGTCCAGGGTACTCCGTTTTCAAAAACGAAATTTGACTTTCAGTTTGGGGAGGTGAGGAAGAAAAATTTGCCGACAAATATTTTTTGAAAACTAAAAACTCGATGACAAATTTTTTTTTAATTAAAAATTTGCCATTTTTCATCAAAATATTTTTTAATCGAAAAAGAAATAAACATTCATAAAAGATGAAAAATTCAAATGAGCAGTTTCAAAATTCGCCGACTGCCAAATTTTTCTTCTTCTTCTTTTTTGGTCGGGGGGGGGGGGTTAACCCCGCACGCCCCCTATAGTTTCGCCCCTGAATGGTGCTCGAGCAATGAGGATTGGATGGTAAGGAAAAAGAACTATGTTGAGGAGTACGGCGGCTTCAGTCAGATGTCTGTTTCCCTGCCATCCGAAGTAGCCTGCAATCGAATTTTCCTTCGTGAAAGCAATTTCTGGAACTATCTGGAAGCAGCGGTAGGCTTAGGTTACAGTAATTTAATTAGCTGGGTTCTGATTAGTTATCAAATTTGATGAGCTTTGATTGATCGTTCGAATTGTCTGAACGTCGTTGGAGGGCTGTGATTGACTGGAATGAGATGGTAGGTTGTTTTGGTCCGGTAGTGAGCAAGGGGAAGGGATTGCTGTTTGTAGGTGTGTGTTCATCGAGATGTCAAGCGATTCAACTATTTCCATCGGTTCCCGTACACAAGCGCTAATAAACAACCTAGAGTGATGAAGCTCATGGGGAGGGGGCGGACACGTATCAACATATAGAAATTCTTTCGCTTACAGTAGACTTGGGAGCGTGTGGCTAAGCCCCGAGACTCCCTTGTTTGCATCTCTTTTGTTTCCCCGTACCTTGATTTTTGGACTCTCAAAAGTACCCGTCGTATGTTTCCTATGCAGAATTTATGTTTCCGATATTGATACATTATTTGACGCAACAGTGGTAAGATAAATCTACCGTGAACTGTACTGTATACGTAGTGTAAGTATATAGCTCACATATTTACCTCTCCCCCTTCATGGTTCCTGATTCGTGAGCACGTTTTTGGCGACTATTCACGAAATATCTCACCGATATTTGGTAGATAAATATACGAATATTTACGAAATCCAACGTTGAAGAATTTTTGTTCACGCGTTCGCTCGACGAAATTGAGTCAGCCGTGTGCCGTAAATTCGGTTATTAGAAAATACTTGGCATTGTTGGGAAATTTCGAAAGAAACGCCGGGCGACGTTTCCGGTACCCGCTGATGATGTCGAATTCGGCGGCAGATCGACGTCGTCGTCCATGGCGCATGCGAAGAATTTTTTAATTTAAAATTGCCGATGCGATCGGTGCTGCCTACCTTTACCTGTCATCCCTACCCACGTGTACTCAAATAATTTTATTTTGCTGTTTCTGTTCTTCGTCCCTCCTCCTCTCCCTCGTCTCCTTCCTGTTGCTAGATTTCTTTCACCAATTCTTTCTCTTTCTGGTCTTATTGGTGGCGCCTGTTTCCTGCAATGTTGATATGTTAGTCGCGAGCCAAAGTTGGTCTTGACTTTTGCCATCGTTTGCAGGTACCGCGGATGATGTTAATTATGAGAAAACTTTTTCAAGGCTGCTCGGTATAATCGGCCTTTTTTGTACGTCGACGTGTGTGCCTCGCAATATTGCGGATACTGTACTTCGTCGAAAGAGAAACAAACTTAGGTTCTTTTGTTAGCTTGTTCGACCGAAAATTCGACTATACATGAGAATGATGTTGTTATTGCGTTCGAATCGAACTTTCTTATTGCGTCGCATGGTTGGTTTGTTGGACTTCTCTTCTCATTTGCCGGCTTTTATGGCCTGGCTGTAATTGATTTCGTACTGCTGGTACGAGGAATGGCGTGACTGGGAAATTGCAGGGGCTATCAGTGGCGAATAGCTGGCGTAAAACGACCTGTAGCACCTTTGGCGAGTGGAAATGATGTCTCGCTGATGGAGAACTAGAGTAATCTAGTTTTTATGCAGTTCCTGAGTTCCAGTTGTACATCACTTGAATCTCTCTACGAATTTTGAATCTCTTTCGGAGCCGAGGTTATGAGAACATCGAAGCCAACCTCAACCTGTAAAAATCAAACCTGTATTATAGGTGAGGCCAGTCAGAAGCCCAACACAAACTATATCGAATGTATACTTTCGAGCCAGGTGTGCCTGAGTCAGCAATTAGTAAGCAGTCAGAATTTCCCGCTGATTTCGTTGGTCACCTTGTGAACATTCTCATAACGCGGTGGTCAGGTGATCGATGTCGGATTTGTGAGATCTTAGGGTTCGATGCCTATAAGTGCTCTAGCATCAATTTCGAAATCAGAATTATAACAGAAGCCTAAAGGTATTACATTACTCGTACACCAGCCACTACACACATGGTGAAATCGTACCACTTTTTCAGTTTGCCTTTCATATTATCGTAAACTCATGCTGGCATCGAGACCATCGACCGAGATACAGAAGGGAAGGAACCTCGAATTTCAGTCCTTCTCCGCGCACCCTCTCACGTTTGGCGTTATTTCGAGAAAATCGATTTCACGGATTCTAATACTCCATCATGGTTTGATGATGAAAACCGTAATTTACTTCGGTGAAGAATGAACGATCGCACGATTATAAATGGAAACCCATCAGTGCCCGTGGATTAGATGAAAACTTCAGGGCGTAGACCGCTGATCCGAGGCGATGTTTCATAACGCGGTCGGGGATGTCCGCCTGAGTCGTGAAATTTGAGTGCCGGGCTAATACACGGGTAATATTAATTACTGTCGGAACGTTAGAACTATCCTCCCGTCCCTTTAGAAATCACCGAATATATAGTGCGCTCAGCTGAGGAATTATTGTCCCGAAGAATGACTCTTTTGATTCATATATGCTAGGCAGGAATTATTATCGAGTGAAAAACGCCGAATTTTTGCGAAAATAAACGCTGTTCTTGTGGGAAGGGGTGTTTGATTTTGTTGGTTTGGGACGTGGCATCACACACCAAGACGTGTAAGAAACTGTTGCGAATAAAGGGAAGTGAGAATAATGGAAGACGTATGAATATGAAAGGTCGGAGTGATGGATCGAGCTTGTGTACAAACGTTTCATAATCCGAAGCGATGAAAGAAAGGACTGTATTTTCATCGTAGCGCATTACACTCGCACATGCACACACACGTAGTGAGTCATCTGAAAAAGCCGATAAGCATAACCAGAGAGAAGCGATTTTCAAGACCTGAAAGTCAGACCTGAGCATTCCTGCTGCAAAGATTCTAATTCTACGAATAGTATGGCCTCGGTTGATTCTCGGGAAAGTTCAAGTATGATTTGGAAATTCCTGTTTATAAACTTGAAATTTGGCACCTGTTGCCGTCCCTGAAAAATCTACGATCAGCGATTGTACACGTCTCTGGCTCTTTGTGTCTGTTGAAATACCATTTCTTTCGAGCCGGGATCTTCCTTGGGGTGTCAGATGAAGCAAAGCAAATAACTCACTATGTTCTTCTGCCTATACATATGATAAAAGCTCATCAGTAGCATAACTGAGGTCTGTCGATTTGTCTTTCTCACAGTGCCTAACTCGTGTCTTGACTGAAAACAAAGAACCCTCAATATGTTGGTAAGCCGGTCTGTCTCTTTCGTATGATGGAAGCCCATTAGTGCCAAGCCGAAATTTCTCACATTAACGATGTCCAGTAGGCGCGTAAAATGAAAACAATCACATAATCGTCTTTCTGTATGTCTGCCTGCCTTCCTATTCGTATGATGAAAGCTCAACCATGCCAGCTCGATATACAGGGTTAGTCGGTTTTCCTTGTTCCTTCCGCCGTAGGAAAACTAGTTTTTCGCAAAACCAGGTGCGCGTTGTTTCGCCGTGCGAACGGTCTCTTTGACAAGAATTTCATGAAAATATTCGGGGAAAACTTCAATGGCTTTTGAAGAATTTGATCGGGAATCTTCGGGAAGAATTTCCCCGAAAATCTTCGTGAAAATTTTCCGATAATTTTTAAAGAATTGCATCGGAAATTTTCGGAAAATAACTCCGATAATTTCCGAAGAATCTCATCGAAAATGTTTAGAAAAAAATTTCCAATGTTTCCAAGAAAGTTCAGCAGCGTTCTTCGAAAAAATTTCCTGACATTTTTTGAAGAATTTCATAGGAAATATTCGGAGAAAAACTCCGATGGTTTCTGATGAATTTCATTGAAAATCTTCTGGAAAAGTGTTCGACTATCTCCGAAGAATTTCATCGTAGATCTTCGGAAAAAATCTGCGATGATTTTTAAGCAAGTTCATTGTAAATTTTCGGAGAAAATTTCCAATAACTTCGGAAATCTTTAGAAAAAATCTCCATTGTTTTCCAAAAAATTTCATATAAATTCGTCGAGAAAATTTCCTGATAATTTTCGGAGAATTTTATCGAAAGCATTCGGGGAATAACACCGAGAGTTTGAAGAATTGTACCGGAAATCTTCAGGAAAAACCTTCGATCATTTGCAAGGAATTTCATAAAAAATATTCGGGATGATTCCTTTGATTTTCAAAGATTATTTCCGACGAACATTATCGAAAATATTATGGGTAAATTTTCGATCATTTTCAATGAATTTTATCGGACATCATTGAAGAACATTATCCGATGATTTCAGGAGAAATTTGTGGGAAATTGTTGGAAACTCTGCAACTATTCCAAAGGATTTTATCGGAAATCATTGAGAAGTACCTTCGATGATTCTTGAAGGTTTTCTTCAGAAAGAACTTTCTTGGAAAACATTGACATTTTTTCTAAAAATTTTCGATGAGATTCTACGGAAATTATCGGAGTTGTTTTCCGAAAATTTCCGATGCAATTCTTTAAAAATTATTGCAAAATTTTCCCGGAGATTTTCAAGGAAATTCTTTGGAAAACACTGGACTTTTTTCTGATATTTTCGATGAAATTCTCTGGAAATCATCACATTTTTTCTCCAAGATTTCTAATTACGAGTACATCCTTTCCCCGAACATTTTTGATGAAAATCTCTGAAAAGCATCAAAATTTTTTCTACGGATATCCTTCCAAAATCATCAGAGATACTTCTCAATGATTTTTGACAAAATTATTTGGAATCATTGGAGATTTGAAGGGTAAAGAATCGAAACTCACATTTGCCATTTTACTTCAAGAGCGCAAATAGGCAAAGTACTGTACACGGGTGCAGGAATATCTTTGCTGTGCCTGTGAACGTGGAGTATGTTATACATATTGCACATTCACAGGCGCAACAAAGATATTCCTGCACCCGTGTGCAGTATTTTCCTATTTGCGCCCTTGAAGTGAAATGGCAAATGTAAGTTTTGATTCTTTACCCTTCAGTTTTCCTAAAATTTCTGACAAAATTCGCCTGAAATCATTGGAGATGTTTCTCAATTATGTCCAATGAAATTCTTCGAAAATTATCGCAAATTTTTCTTGAACAAGAGATTTTTCTCAAAGAATACCGATGAAATTCTTCGGAGATTTAGAAAACTTTTCCTGAAGATTCTTGATTAAATTCTTCAAAAGCCATCGGAGTTTTCCCTGAATATTTCCCATAAAATTCTTATCGAAGAGACCGCTCGCCTGGGGAAACAACGCGCACCTGGTTTCGCGAAAAACTAGTTTCCCTATGGCGGAAGGAAAACCGACTAACCCTGTATGTTTTGCTCGTTATAATGTTTGGTTTGTTGATCAGAAGTGGAGAAATTTCTGCAGGAAAGGAGTTGGGGCCATGACCCTAGAATGCTCATTTTTCCATAAAGGGAAATTGAAAATTAGAAAGCGTTCTTGGAGGGATTCCTCTCCCTAACTAAGCCTCTTCTGTTGATCTCATACCTATACCTACAGTGAATGTTCACCAATGTTCTGTCGAGATCTCTGTTTCTTTATTTTATTGTTAGGTATACCGAATGACAAAAGTCAAAGGACTGATTGTCTGTATATTCTTTATTTATTTATGACTAGAGCTAGCATTCCTTGGCATTTGCCGGTGAGTTTGCAGAGGCGCCGGTGAATAGGAATGAAATAGACAGCCGTTTCAGAGTAGTAGGAACCCAGGAAATAAATTTTATTTTGCCGAAAAATGCCGAAAATGGGTATAAATGCCGAAAACGTAGATAAATTCCAAAAGTAGGGGTAAAAGCTGAAAATTTCCTACAAAATGAGCGTAATCGTCTCGAAAAATGCAATGATACAACTTCAGAGAGGTCTGCTTGCTGTAACTGTACCTGCTCGACGTACATGCTCGAACAATTACTATTTCAAATTATCTCGTTGAGTCATTCACGATCGAGTTTAGTCTGATTCACAGTTCGTCTTGTGAGCTGTGCTCGGAAAATTTTTTTGAAGTCTCCAGCGCGAATAGAAAAGTATAAGGAAAAGATGAACTGTTCCCTACCACCCGATGTGGTATAGTTACACGATGGGGACATGGATAAAAGCTGCTGATTTTTATGCCCGTAATTTTGAAAATTTTCCTGAGCTAATACGTGAGTTGCCGCACGACTGTCAGCAGATACAGAAGCTCAAAACAGTTCTTCCAGTCGTTTGTCTTCGGATCTCGCTTTTATCCACACTTTCCTGGCATTTCTACCAGATGTTATCCGGGAACTCGAAACTAGGGGTCTTCCACTTCATGAGCAGCTCCAAATAGTGCATGAAGTTCGCTCGAAAATCAATCAGATTCCGGGTTCACGTGGATTAAATTTGAGAAGGAAAGCAGAAAATGTATTCGCGAAAAATGTTGGACTGAGTACTTTAGAAGAATTGAACGTTTCTCTAATTGAGGGCACCGCGCCTCCATCTACCTTCGCCCAAAACCCTGCATTGCTAAGCGTTTTTACCTGGGTTCCACTGGCATTCGTTGATATCGAACGTTCTTTTTCGGACTACCAGTACATGCTCACCGATCGTAGACACAGCTTCACCCAAGAAAATCTCGAAAAACATTTGATTTTACTCTACAATAAACGATTTCTGTAATACAATGTTTCAAAACGCTTTTTTTCTCTTTTTTTTTTTTTTTGGACGATCCTTCGTAAGGTTAGAAAAGAACATGTGTTGTTAGTAATTTGCCGAAAATTGCGGAAATTAAAGTTTTTATTGCCGAATTTCCATTTTTTTCTTGCCAAAAAATCCTAGTTCTATTTATGACGAAAGCTCAGATCTCTCTGACTTCTTATGCATGTCTACTGAAGTAAGAGGACTGACTGACTGTATGTTTCTATTTATCTGTCTTTCCGTCTACCTCCATGATGATCAAGCTGAGATCGGGCTTACTATATCAATTAGATATTATGTTAAATGAAGTTGAAGGACTGTCTGTCTACCTGTCGCCTGTTCCATGATGAGAAAGCTTCTCAATGCTGAGTCGATGCTCTAAACATTATTCAGCAGGTAGATGCTCTTTATGTCAGCGTGCAACAGGAACGTTGCGAAGTTGAAGACTTTTCGTCTATCTGTCTGGATAATATTAAGTGAAAGCCCATGAATACCAACCAAGCCGAGATTTTGTTTGTTCTTTACCTATCTTTATATAATCTGATCTGAGATGCTTGTAGCTAGAGATTGCTTGTTCTTCACCCTCCTCTCTCCCCCTCTCTTTCTCTTTCTCTTTCTGTCTGATCTGAGATGTTTATAACTAGGGATTCTAGGGACAGGCGAAACGTCGAGACAGACCAATATAAACAATAGAAGTTCCAGCGAAACCCGCATAAATAAATTATTAAAAAACAACTTCAATGAGAAATTACTTATCAATAGTGCAGTAATTCCACTGGTAAAAATTTTTATTGAAAAGCTGAAAATTGCTGTCCAGTAGTTTTTAGTAGTCACTATTGGGGCTAGTACAGTAGCCTTCCAACTATCCGCCCTAATTGGGGCAGAAAGCAGGGTGGATGACCAAAAAGTGGATAGCCGGAAGTGTGGCTAACTTCGCTAGAAAAAGTATTTGAACTTGCGGGAATATAATCCAATATTAGATGGTATATAGTTTTGAAGAAATAAATCTGTTATTTCAGAAAGGTTTGTCTAAGCATTTCAGTAGCTCCGATGTGGCACCATGTCGGTAAAAGTACAGAAATGGTTGTGTAACATATAAAAAGACATGCTAAAACCATAGGAGCCATCTGGCGCATAAGACAGGACTATCCGTTCACGACCTAACCTGATTTTTCCAGGATAATTCGGCTGATTCATAACTCGGCAAAGGCGGGCGGCAAAATTTATGGCGGATAATCTGAAAGGCGAATAATCGAAAGTCTACTCTACTTATTAAAATTACTATTGAAAATTGAGTACTAGTTTTTAGCAGTAACTAATGAGGCTACTACGGGTTGAAAGTGCTATTGAAAACAGTTGAGTACTTAGTAGTTTCCGGTTGTAATTTACTGATGTCACTACAGTAGACTCCCGATTGTCCGCCATCGGTTTATCAGCTCTCCAGATTATCCATCTCGAATTTATCCGCCCGCCTCTCCGAGTTATCCGCCTAACTGAGAGCAGATAATCCGAAATATTAGTATCCTATTAAAATCACAACCTTAGTCCTTAACACAGCTTATGATGATGAAAAACTGGTAGGAAAAGCGTCAATGTTTATTATGGATTCTGACAATGCTTTTTCAGCGCTGGAAAAGTCACTCTTGTTCAAAGAACAGCTAGCAATCCTTTTTAGCTTTTTTTCTTTACAGCATTGTCTTCCTTCCCCTTCATTAACCAAAGAAGCCACGAACGCCAACTTTTTTTTTGTATAACATAACTTACCACGTACCTTATAGAATAAAAATTTTTTCCCCCATTTCTCAATTTTTTTGGATCAAAATTACATATTTTCAGGTTATCCGCCCTACCTTCAGCCCCAATTAGGGTGAATAATCGGGAGTCTACTGTAGTGATTCAAATAACAACTGAAAACTATTTACTGGTATAATTTTTTGTGGTAACAACTTGAAACATTGAAACTACCATTTGATAGTTTTTATAAATTGCTGAATAGTAGATTTTCATTTTTGTCATAGTTTGACTTTTTTGATGTATATTCTGTGTCGTTGAGTAAAAATCCTCTTGCCGTGAGTAAATAGCTCTTTTAGTTTGTTGAAATTTTTTTTTTTTTAAATTATTTTTAATATTTGCGGTACTGTGACACATGTTACATTGTCCGCGAGTGATCACATTAGGTGGTACATTCACTTGCAAACGTGTATAGTAGCTTACAAAGTACGAATTAGTACAGAGGCTGTATGCGTTAGTTTTAAGAACTTCATCACGGGTATTTCATGAGCAAATCTTAGGTTTAACTACAATGCTACTAGACGTGGTCGAGCGGCATTGGTCGCTTGAGCCTTCGTATTATTGGCTCCTCCAGCAGTTGTAGGGCTAGCGTACTTGGATGCTTGTGCAGCCGTTTCTCAAATCAGCTAGTTAACCTGCGAGCCAGCTCGTCGACCGTTTCGATGCAGAGGTCGTGGTGTAGCGTAATCGTATTGACGTACTGGGGCGCGTTGGTAATCTTCTTTAATATGGTGTTTTGCTGGACTTGTATCACTTTTACATTGGACTTGGCTGCGTAACCCCACACCGGTATTCCGTAGCTCCAGAGCAGCCGGAGTACCGTGACGTATAGTAGACGTTTATTGGAGAGACTTAATTTGTTGCGGCCTTTCATGAGCCAGAAGAGGTTTCGGAATCGGAGCCGGAGTTCAGTTTTCTTAGTGTCGCAGTGAGTCTTCCATGTGAGCTTTTTGTCGATGTGGATTCCCAAGTATCTGACACTTGGCTGGTTGGGAATTGCGTCGTTGTCGAATATTAACTGTATATCTGGGTGGTGCCGTAACGAAAAATCTACCTTGACAGACTTGGAGGCGTTGATCCTTATTCTCCATTTCTTCGCCCAGATGGAGACCTTTTCTAATGACTGTTGGAGGGCACAAGTGGCTCCGTTGAAGTCCTTATGTGGTGCGAGAATGGCCGTATCGTCGGCAAAGTAGCGATCATGGTGTCTTTTGCGACATGGATATCCGCTGTGTAAAGTATGTATAACAGGGGCCCCAGAACGCTGCCCTGTGGTACTCCAGCGCAGATTGGGGGAAGGATCTGACTTGGCGTCTCCGTAGTGCACAATGAAATTGCGATTGAACAGGTATGATGACAGGAGCTGGACAGTTTGCTCTGGTAGGTATTGGCTGATTTTGTGGATCAGTCCTTCTAACCACACTCTGTCGAAGGCTTGTTTTACATCGAGGAATACCCCAGGGCAGTGCTTTTTCCCTTCTAGTGAAGTTCGAACTGTGTTAACAATTCTGCAGACTTGCTCTGCTTGCTACAAAACCCGAATCGGTGCTCTGGTATGATATTCACTTTCTCGACCATAATCAGGACCCGTTTGTATAACAGTTTTTCGAACAATTTGGAGATGGTAGGCAGTAGCGCGATGGGTCGGTACGACCCTGGTTCTTCCGCTGGTTTGCCTGGTTTGGCTAACATGACAACCTTGGCTGTCTTCCATTCCAGTGGAAAGTGTCGTAATCGGGTTATTGCGTTGCATATTTGGACGAGTCGACAATTAGCCTTCTTGGAAGTTTCTTTTAGCATGGCAGCTGTGATAAAGAAATAAGCGAGACTTGAAGCCAAGTGGAACTCCCCTGTGGAGAGCCCGCGATTCTGTATTAGATTATCGCATTGAATGTAATTATCTATATAGTTCACTATTAACGAGCTGTAGTTCATTACTAACCAGCAGTGGCAAACTATGTGAATGTTTTATAGTTCTCAATTAGAGTTATTACTAGAAGCTAGTAATTCACGCAGACTTTCAATACTCTGATGAACTACTGAAGTGTTACTCTAATGTTCTGTTGTTGACTACTAAAGTTACCACTGAGAGCTGGTTCTTCACTACTTGACCGCTGCTGGCTAATTTAAAGCAGCTACTGAAAGTAGGTGGTTCACTACTGACTGCAGTAGTTACAGACTGAAAAACTACTTACTAAATTGAATAGTTTACTACTGAAATTGAATGGTGTGTGTGGTAGTGTAAATTGTATTTTTTGTGGATAGATAAAACTGCGAATCCTGTAACTCCCTAGTATCACTTAATTTTATGCGACTCCGAGGTTAGATTTAGTACTTCTGGGGCTGGATTTAGAATTTCGGTGTCCCTAACTGGGTGTGAATTTGCCACACCCGGAATTTACTTGTCACTACTAATTCACTCCTTCGCCCGCATAAAGTAAACGCACACGCTTGCTGTGGGACAGTCTCTGTTATATGTGTTGGTTATTGGAAAATACCGTACCATCAGTGTCTGAACCTTGGCGATATTACAGTTTGTTGTATCGTCGATATTTTGGCGGTATTGTTTGTAATAATTTCCGTATTATGTTTGCTAAAAAGTACCTATAAATCTTTAAAATAACCGGCCGGGTACTGTTCGTTATGTTCTACAGACGAGCTAGTTACGTTGCACATATTTTGACAGTAATAATAAAATGTGTCTGTAAGTTGTATGTAATAATATTATGGAGTTGTAGTGCTGCATATTGCGGCGTAATAGCGCCCGCATGCACTTATTAGCCGGTAAAAGATGAAAGCGGTTTGATTTTTTTATTATTTCTTTTTTGAATTTTTAGTCTGTCGACAAATATAATCTCTGCTTACACGTATGTGTTATTACTTATCCGCGTGTATACCTAAGAAGAGATAACTGTATTACCCAGCTGTGTATTCCACCTAGTGGTAAGTGAGCACGTGTTGGCGTATTGTAGCTCCTTGTAATCTCCTCCTATCTGTAAAACCAAGTATTCAGACATTGCCGTGGTTCAACGATACTGGTCGGCCAGTTGGTAGTACGGTTCGAGAGCGGCAACCGGTTCATGAGTTACCGAATTCGACGTGTACCAGTTGCAACACTCCGAAGCTGATACGTCGAACATGGAACGTGTTTCGTATTTGTTGTGTATAATGTATAGGTGTCTTATTTTGTTTTTGTCGCTATTCTCCACTCTAATGGCTTTATTTTTGGCAGTGGATCACGTATGTGAGTTCAGTTAGAATTGTTGATGAGGTCGGAATTTGGCGATCGACCTGGGGCATCTGATGCCCGGCAAAGAGGTCTTTGTGGGGCACTGGTAAAATGGATGGATTTGTTGTGGAGAATCTCTGTGTGAGTGCGGGGAAATCGAACTGTGATGGAGCTGATAATATTCGGAGTACTGGGGTTGCAGTGCCAGGAAGCCCGTCGTCATTAGTTCAAGTGCCTCGTGTGAGTTTCTGGCAGGTGCCCGCGGTGATTGCAGTACCAGGGAGACGCTCGGTATTTATTCAGGTGCCTTGTGTGTGAGCTTCTGGTAGATACTTGTAGAGCAATCAAGTGCCATTAGTCGTGTTCCTGGCCCTGGTTAGCGTCGACGTTGATCAGATATATTTGAGCTAGTCTTGAAGTGCAGTGGAAAAGTGAACTCTAGAGAGTTCCTGTATAGTGCACAGCCACCTACTCCTGGATAGTGGTGTATTCTTAATACTTCTTCAGATTATACGCACCTAAATAACTTGATTGCTGGCCTAGCTTGACGTTATTATTTTCTAACTGACTTCTGCTGCCAGCCCTCGTCTGTTGCATAACTTTTCCTATCTATTTCAAATTAGTTTTCAACGAACTGGATTAAATTGCTAACATCAAAAACCGCCTTGCAAGATTGGAAACACTCGCAGAGTACTTCGCTCCAGTATCATATAAATAAGAGAGCTTTGTGTTTTGTTTTTTTTTTTTCTTTTCTTTTTCTTGAGAGATGCCATTGTCTTTTGTCATACTGCTGTCCCAGTGTTTGTTTCAATTACTGCCCGGTCTAAACATGATCATCGTGGTTGTTTGAGGTGCCTTCTTGTCCATCAGCAGGGTCGTGAAATGGTGAGATTTCCAGTAAATGCACCTTGCGTATTACCTATTACGATTTCTAGTATCTCATAGCCTTTTAGAATAGTAAAGTGACTTTGGCCTCAGATACCGACCAGATAATGAGAGCTGCTGCGAATAAATCATATCATCAGTGAAATCGCGACCACGGTTGCTCAGTACGCTGTACATGTGTGCGAATTGACCACATGACTGGCGACTGCTTTTCATCAGTATGTCCAAATCCTGTTCTTTGTCTCCTTACACTCGGTTCGCCGAGATCACTCGGTCATCTCCTCTCATTCGAATCGTGATTTTCCGGTCACGGTGCGACGCTGATTTCGCGTAACGAAAGCGATCGTATCGGACGGACGCGGCTTGCAGAGCGTGGAATCGTGGGCTTCCAGCTTCCACCCTGTGCCTATAGCCCTGCACTGTGGATATTATCTACGATTCCGTGTGTGCGTGTCCTCGTTGTTTTTCTCTGCGGCCATCCTTGGAAAGCACCCGAATCTCGGTTTCATATTCCACAAAATTTATCTTATATGTAGTTACCTGTCTAACGTGGTACAGCCATAATACTCAAATCTCTAATGTTTCGTTTTTCCTTTCTGTTGCAGGTAAGAGGCCATTCATTATTGTAAATTATGTTTGGGCGCGGACGAAGAAGAGCATGCGAAACTTTACGAGCATATCGTAAGTTATGCACACACTTAATCGGTGTTAGGTCGGCGTTATATAGGTTTACGGGATATACGAGTATACTCCGTGTACTTCGTTATTCAATCGATGAAGTATACCTATTTAGAAAATGATAATGACTTGGAGAGCGAACCTCGCTGAAACCGAGTACGATTTCATTATTCATTGTGAATCGTCTCTCGGCACTGTATAAACGATGAGACGTTTTAATAATTGATTCGGATGGCGAGCCATTCTCGCAGCGGTTTTACTCCGATATGTGGTATCGTATAACTACGTAACCCTTTCTTTCCCCTCTGATTCTCATGCATTCGCAATAATGTCATTTTCTTCACGACAGCCGATGTCCCTTCTCTTTACCCCCCCCCCTCCCCCTCTCGGTACAGGCGAAAGCGATATTATTATACGGGGTGTTCCAGCTTAGTATGCCAAGCCGGTAGGATGTAATCGTAGGGGAGACCGGTTGTAAGTTGTCCACGGGATAAGTTGTCTCAGTCTCCATTTCACCCGCGTGAAAAGGTGCTTTTTTTGAGTCTGATGAGGCCACGCTACTCCTTAGTGTACCAACACTTCATCCATACCTGATATACCTCGCGATTATGGAACCGACCTGATTTATAGTGGTTTGATATTTTGGTAACACAAAATTTAGCAAAATGCCACGTTTTATAAACAATAAGTTCACTCTCCTTCGGCTATCTTTGGGTATATTAGAACCTAAAATTACATTTATCCTACCCCAAATAATTGTACTTTCTAAACCCGCTCAATCCGGGGCAAGTAGTCCCATCACAAAATTTATCAATTAATGCGAATTTTGTTACGTATGTTTTTAGAAAATGATACGAAAATACGTTCGTAAGACATTTCAGCACATATTTAGCACGTTTTTTACCCCATCATGTATGACAACTTACCCGGGTATGCGGCAAGTTATCACAGCCTCGTTTAAAAATGTTGGGGGCCAACCATACGAAAAATTTTTGCTTTTTTTATGCGTCATTTTGTAGCCGTGGGTTGTAGCTTCAGTTTGAGCCTAATTTGAAGTTTTTTTGTCTGATAGTTTTTTCAGAATTATGACGTTTCTAAAAATTGTGTCACCTAACCCCGGTCTCCCCTACTCAGCGGAAGTAAAAGAAGTGTACAAGTAACCTCTCCCCTTTAGGCTTTTGGGCCTAATGCGTGGGTATTATCACTATTATCATGTTTGATGATAACATAGGCAAATAGCATGGGGGGAGAGAGAGCAGAAGAGTAGACGAGTATGGATATCTTTTTTCCCTGAGTCGGTAGAAAGAATTCAGCGTACGTTCGAAAATAAAGCCATATTATAAAGAAATTTCATTTATTCTCTTTTGGAATTCTGAGAATTTGGTAAGCCCACGCACAATTGGTCCTGAATTGTTGAGGCGTTTATAACCCTTGAACCTTCCTTTAAGACTGGAGTGTACCTTTTTCCAGTTAGGGTATTTAGCTACGGGCCCGTCAACTACTTCAGTCTTGAAGTGAGTAGTATGTATTTGAAAATTGTTTTTAAAATTGTATACAAAGAGGAGTAACTTTTTTAATACGAATTTATAAAACTGTTCCCGCATAGAGCTTTTTGTAGTTTATTCAAAAATATGTTGGTAGTTGACCGTATCAAAAGATTCTTGAAAATCCAAATATATTTCTGCAGTGCATTGGTCCCGTTCTCAACGACTTACTATGGCCGGGACGTGTTCGAATAGCGCCAAGTTTGTTGATTTGTTCTAAGAAAACCAAATTGTCGATTCGAGAAGAAGTTTGTATGATAGCCGGTGTTTAAAATTGAAGAGGCTACAAGTATTCCAAGTGTAGAAGTGGCGAACTTGCATCGCGAGTCTAATTACTGATTTTAATTCAGAATTTCTTTCGAAGGTAATCAGTGGGTACTGTGAGGAGGTAAAAAAAACGTACCAAACTATAGACTGCCAACCTTGGATATGAAGGGGCTCTGCCAGCTTTATAATTCTACTCATAAAATTTAAGTAAGATTTCGAGATAGGCAACCGACTGTGATGATAATTGTGTTTCTCTTTCATAGTAGTAGCGATTCACAGCCACCTTGAAGAAGGAATATTGTGCTCGGTGAAATATCATTCAAACGTTTTTAAAATTTTACAAAATTTTATGAAATTGTGCAGATTTCGGAACGTGACTTTTCCCGTGATAACGTTCTTGAAACCAGTTTTAAAAAGTAGCCGTAGACAGTACGCTACAAAGTAAACGAAAGTAGGCCTATCTCTAGAATTGAAGGGGCTACAAAATTGAGAGTTTGTGCGCTTCAAAAATTATACTGAAATTTTATGATTAGAATATTGTAAAATTGGTATAGCTTCTTCAATATCAAAGGTAGGCAGTTCATTTCGGTAAATCTTTGATGCTCTTTCAACGTTTTACCTATTGATCCTTTTCGAAACAAATTCGGAATCAAACTTAGTGATATTTTTCAAACTTTGAAGACTTGTATCTCTGTCAATCTTGGCATCTTGAGTACAGTCCACATTGGTACCCAACGTTGTTGGTTCCTCTCGTCGAGCACTGCCATCTTCTACCTGCTCGGCATACTAAACTGGAACACCCTGTATACGTGTTCGACGTGTTCGCGATTCGGTCGCGATGAATTGATTGCGTTACGTATTTAGTATTTTTATGTTAATAAGCGTTCGAGCTGCTTGGTTTGTTATGATAATTATATCGTCGGTGTGCTGAGGTGGAGTGTGGTGCAGTGCAATGGTTCACGATAATATAATAACCGGGTATTAATAAATTCGTCACTGCGCCGTGCAGCTCGGTTAATAATTAGTAATTAAAGCGTCGGCCGCTCTTTTCTTGTACGGCTGGTTGATCAGTGATTACTACTTGATACAGCAATGATGGACTGTCGTGGCTTTATGCAGTGATTAGCCGTTCGCCGGTGTCAAATTTAGCCTACAATTGCAGACTGGTTCGCTGACAGGACCGTATTTAGAAAGATGCTCGTGGGACCCGAGCCTGGAGGACTCCACAAGTATAGAACCGCAAGTTGTTTTTTCTTGCTTCTTGACATGAAATTCAGGAAAATTGGTGTCGCATCAATTTGGGATCCTGGGACCTCGAAATCATACTTCCGATCCTGTGTGCTGGATTCGCGGGGTTGGTGTAGTGGAATGTAGAGAGGTTTCTGGCTAGTGTTTGTATATACGATTGTAGTTGTGGGTGAGGTAATATATTCACTTGTATAAAAAAGTGTATTTTTAAGCCGGGCATGATTGTTGAATTACCTTTTACTTGGGGTGTCTTTCTGCTTTAAAAAAACCGACCTTATGGCCAGGAAAAGAATTGGACCTTTTTTGGTACGTAGGGCATTAACTCCTCTGTCGAAAAAAATGTACCCGATTTAAAAATCTCGAGTGAGATTCTCCCATGAGATCTGCGAACGCATTGTTCAGTTTCCCGCTGTACCCCTTGTTCCATACTTTGGAGGACTTTGAGGACTTTCATGTTCATGAATCCTCTAACCGGATAGAAGAGCAAATATTTTTCATGTATTAATGGAGTACACGTTTTGGGAAAATCAGTATGAGGAAGAAAATGATCTGTTTGCCCTTTTTGCCGGTACTCATTCATCTGACGTATCTCCCTTATCCATTTAGACAAAATTCAAGCTTAGAAACCTTTCCGGTGACCCTCGTTTATTATATGAATCAATATCCCGGATAAAATGATACACATCTCCGTAACATTTCAATTCTTTTTTTTTCTTTCTTCAAAATCCTGAAAACCATACTTTTTGAAAAACCCAAATTTTCTTGAAACACACCCTATCCCTCATATTTTTACATGCTAGCTAGGTTCTTGATGTATTGCTGGTCATCGAATCGATGGAAGGGTAAAATCGAACGAACCTGTGTATACTTAGGTTAGATATAGTGGCATTAAAAACATATCAACTTCAGGGTGTCCACGTGCATTTTCTCCATTTAAAAAGTCATCTAAGGTCATTTTTGGTCATTTTCCTCCTAAAATGGTCATTTAAGTCATTTCTGAGGAAGTTCCTCCTTCAGATCAGGCGCGGATTTAGAAAGAGGAGATGGAGGTACAATAGCGGCGGTGACCTTCGTGCGAGGTAAGGAGCGTACAATTCGTCATTTTTATTCCTTTTTTTCCCTATTATTGCGTTAAAAATATTCAACCAGAGGGGGCATGTATGTACCCCAAGCCTCCCTTGGATCCGCCACTGCTTCAGATTCTGAAAATTCTGCTGATTATTAAGAAAATTATTCTTACATCCTTTTCTTGTGCTTTCGTTGTGCAGTGTAAATGAAATTGGAATCCAGTTTTCCGGCAGATTCCAGCAAAAACTTCGAACGAAATTCTAACTAGTCAGTTGAAGGGTTGAAAATACATGATGACAACTAGTGTGTAAAGAGAGAAGTAAAAAATGGAGGGAAAAAATGCAAATGGTCTCTTATCTTGGTCATTTTATAAATTATATTGCATGTTTAATAAGGCCGTTTTTCCAATTTTTTTTCATGAAATTTCGAGTGGTCACCTTGCAACTTTGAATTTGTTTTACATATTTGAGAGATGTAGGTTGGGAGCAAAGGTAGCGATCTGTAATCTTCCAGGAGGAGGGAGTTTTTGATAGTATTATCTCGCAACGTTTTTCAAGTAAAGAAGAAGATCATTTCTGCAGAAATTGGTAGGGAGGTGCAAATGATACTTTATAGACTCTGTACCCCTTACCCATGTACCCTTCGTTGCAATACAAATGGTATTTAGTATTAACCCATTTACACGAACTACAAGTCTTGCAAGGGGGCATTTGCTCCACTACTGATTGGCAGAATTCAATATATTTTGCCAAAAAAAAAATTTCAATAAGGCTTGTGTGAATGTATGACAGTATATAGGGTTGTTCTGAGCTTTCTTCTCCTCCTCCTACATCCCCCCCACCTTTTTAACGTTCCTGGGATACTAACGAACAAACTGCAAGTTAACTTGCTTATGAGTAGATATCGGATTCTTCGGCATTAAAAAATATGAAATTGGCAGCAACATCTGCAGAATTCGGCATTTTCCGCATTTAAAATTTTAAAAAATCTTTTTTTTTTCACAACACAGTGTCCACGTTGGAGTGTGAGTGAACTTGATAAATTCTGTTTGTATGTGCCAATTCACAATTTCTTTACTCCACTGAAGATGGCGTAACAGCCGAAAGCGCTCTGAACTACAGAAGAAAGAAATTGTGAATGGGCATACCCTACACACAGAATTTCACAAAACAATCTGATTAATCAAAATTCCTAGTTAAAATCACTGAAGATTCTGATTATACATAGTGATAAGATGTTCAGCTAAATTTTGCTGAGTGAAATGGCACCTGTTACTTAATATTAATTTGTAAGCTAAGAATGAGCACTCTAAATCAACAGTATATTCCCACGTTCAAATATACACATTTTTACACTTTACCATCCGGTGTTGACATAATAGCATTTTTCGGCACATTAGGCCACGTTCAGCATTCAACCCATTTTTGGCATTTTTCGGCAGTATAAAAATTTTTTCCCAGCCCCCTATTACCATGATTCGTGCTTATCTCTTAAAATAACTCGTCTGCCTATCAAGGAAATGACTTGACGAATGCCGAGGAATCCGGTCTCTACTTATAATTTGATTTTTACTTGCTTTTCCTCTAGAACAAACGAACAATAAGTGTCATCATCTCATAAAATACTTTCCAATTGGCAAACCTGATGTACCAAATAATTCCTTTTCCTTTTCGTGAATCCCAGAACTCTGAAACGTTCGCAAGGAGCACTCGTAGACTTTCGTATTTTATTTTATTGAATATACCGCCGCTCCTACCCCGCCAGCGTGAGGGTGGTATCATACAATTTTCGAAATCTTTTACCCACAGTGAGTAAGTTTGTTCCTGTCGAATATTTTCAAAAAATTCACTTGGAAAGTCAATGACCTCTATTGTATTTTGCATAAAAAAGTACACTTTTTTGCACGTTGTTCATTAAATCCCACAGAAAGCGTTTAAAAACATGAAATGGACAGTCTTATAGGTTTTCCGGTGCACCAAATCCATTCTGAATAATAACTCGACCCCCCCCCCCTCCCGCTTTTAAGGCCTCACTGGAAGTGCGGAACCTTAGAATTACAGATATTACTTTCAAGGATATCCAGATGGGGTTTTTACAGTTCTTGAATTCGTTTCTAAGATTCTTCTAACCCTAACCCCTACACGAGTAATGGTCCAAATGGCCCATAAGGAGACAGGAATGAGAAAATTTGGAAATTCCGGAACATTGCTTCGTTTTTGTCAGTAATTGGGTTTCAGCAGTGGTCGAATTCACCTTTAAATTCATTTCTTCAAATACCGTGATCGATAATCAGAGACGGACTTAGGTATTTTGCGCTCAAGGCTAATGGAAAATTTGCGCCGCTGACCAGATATTTTTTGGAAAAAGAGAGTAAAAAATTTTTCGCTCGCGATTTACCTTATTGCACTGAAACAATTTTTCGCGAGCGAACTGGCCTTATAAATGCATTCTGTCCACGGAAATATTGTTTTTTCTCTACCGTTCTCAACTTGAATATATGTACGTACTTTAGTATATTGTAGTTTGGTATTATTTTGTCGTTTGACTTTTTTCCCCCCAAACGTTTTGTGCCGAGGCTTCAGCCTAGTCAGCTTTATGGGAAATCTGGCTCTGCCAATAATAGTCCGTGGGTGGGCTGGTACATGAGACACTTGAAACTGTGTGATTTGTTAACACGAATCTAGAATCTGGCAAATCGTTGTTTTATGTACACTGAGGCACCATAAGGAGCCAGTTTAGCCGTTGGGAGCAAAACGCTCCGACAATGTTGAAATTTTGAACCATCCTAGTGTGCTCCTGGGTTCTACTTACCGTTAAACAATGTTGTATTCGGTGTATGAAATTCAAAAGCTATTTTTTGTTTAGTGTGTTGAAAATTCGGCCTTCACAAAACTATCGCTGTGAATACACGTACGTGTGCTCGACGATTGAGCTAATTATACGACACCTAGACCTTTGCGTGCAGCATTGCGAGTCCACGAAATGTCTGTAATGCTCGTTGGAGGGATTCCAAAATTCCGCGCGGCGTGTTCTAGGTTCGCTCGTAAATATTGTTCGCCTTTTGCGGTCAGCTTCACGCACAATCAAAAATTCGGTGATAAATTTCTCTCCGTACTTCCGCTTTCGACGAAACCGTGAACTGCATTCTAATTAGCCGGGCTTTCGCGCGATATTTCGACTTCCTGTTCCCCATTCTTTTCCACTCTCTGCTGTAGTATCCTCTGATGCAGTAAAACCTCCCTCAACGAATTCCTCGATGAGTTTTCCTCATTGGCTCGATCGACGGTGACTGTTTTTACGTCGCCCAGGTGTCTCGAGTGTGCCGAGATTTTTGAATCGTATGTGTACAGCATTTTCAATCTCGACCATAATTTCCCGTCGAAATATTGGCGTGTTCTCGCGCGACATCCTGTGTTCGTTACCCGACGAATTCTTGTGGCGCGAAGTGGGACTGCACGGGCGGAGATAGTACTCGGATTCCGGAATTTAATTAGAGTGACACTGGCGGTGCTGACGCGTCGTAAATTAATGCAACGCGAGTGACATCAACCTTGCTACATCCAGATTTAGTGCGTGACGCTGCGATGAAAATGCGGCGATGTCGATTACAGAAGTGCACCTAGACCTTATAGACAGACTGCCGCCCAGTTTGACCTTGTGATATCGAAATCGAAATTTCGTATTATTGTTTGGGCGTGCGTTGTACAGAGGCGTGATAAGTGAACTTGAAATCGGAGATCCAATGACGGCATGTAGTGCATCAGCGTTGGCCCAACGAAGGAAACAAAGCAGGGGCGGTGGCTTGCTCTTTGTCTGTAGATGGCGTAAAGGTGCGAAAGTTCCTAGATTTGCTGGCCGCTCCTGTTTGTTTGATTGGTCTGTGCTGGATCATTCCATGTCAAATCACCTTCTAGTATGGGCGAACAGCAAATGAACATTCTTTGATAACAGGTGAGGCTTGGCTGAAAATTATAGTAAGGGTCTCCTGAATAAGGTCTCAAAAATCCTATTCCTCACCCCCTTGTGCTAAATATTTTGCGGGGGTCACAATCCACGAAATTAGTTTATTGAAAAATAAGTGTCAAAATTTGTTCTGCCCTGAATTTCCTATAAAATTGGTCATAGCATTTCTTTTGTTTCTGTCTCCCAATTTGCGCAGTCGGGGATTGAAATTGATCAATTTTCAGACTTTACTTGAACATAGGCCTTGTGGGAAGAAGACTCATTTTTAATTTCTTTTTTTCTTTTGAACCAAAAATGAAATATTACTCCTGGTCTGATGTTGCGAGCTCGATGATAACTTGAGGTTACGTAAACTGTTGTCATGTGAATCGCCAGAAATAGAATGCTGTTGATTTGTAACAAAATTCGTGCCATAGGAAGAGAACGAGCTTTTCTCGGTACTCCGGCGCGATATGCCCTCCTTCCGACGAGTCTCGAATTCACCGGCGGCATCGAGCGAGACGTGAAGTAGCGGCAGCAGGCAGTTGAGACCCCGTCGAGTCACGAACTCGTCAGCGGGCGTGAAGCGATGTTGGGACGCCAACAAATCACGAACTCGCCTGCGGGTGTGAAGCGATGTGAGACACGATTGTTCTGAAGATTCGTTGATATTTTTTGAGGGAAGTCCTTATAACTGAGAGTTGTGATAGCAAGCGAACAAATACTCGCTACTAAATGCTCAGCATTCCGAAGAAATTCTCAGCAAATATACTTCGAGAAGAAATGCCCGATTTTAGAGAAGCTTACTCGGTGACATGTTGAGGCGGGTAGCAAAAAGTACATATAACTGAATGACAAGAAAAAAACACGACCGGACTTACGAGGGAAAAGCTGACTTTTTTAAACATACTGTTCACGTTGTCTGTCGAAAACGGCAATGATGAATTCTTGATGTATTTGTTGCACAGATACCCACTTTACTGATGAACTGGGCATGCAAGAAATCAGCTTTTGTGTTCTTCAGTGTATCTGAAGCGCGTTATAGAAGCTAATATTGTGCATTTCTAGTTCGTCTTTAATGGGTGTATCTGCACAACAGATGTATCATGATCGGGGAAAAGTATTTTATATCCTAAAAACAGTTGAATATGCGCATATAATATTCCCCAAAAAAGGCCAAAGTATTTAAAAATATTCTCTCACGTATAAAATATGTTCAAAATATTCAGTAACACAATATGGGTATCAAAATGCAGGACTTTTCGAGCTGAATAATTGTGACACCATGTCTATGAGTCCATCACAGATAAAGAAATTTCGGATGAAAAAGACTAGGTACGCAATAAAAAATACAAAAAAAAGTACAATTATACGAATTATTCAGGATGGCGAAGTCTGAAACTAAAGTACTGGCCTTGTCAATCAACGCTTCCTTAAGATAGTGCACCTCATGTTGGCTATTTAGCTCGGCGTTGCAATGTATGAGACTTTACCCAGCTCACTTTCCAATCCGAGTATTTTCTAATATTACCATCGAATTTTGGTATCGGAATTGTTGGAAATTTCAATGGAACGGTACCAGACGATGAATCGCGGAAAGACGAATTTAAAAATTGATTACTATCACGAGACGCAGCAGATGTCGCTTCGCAGCAGGCTTTAATTTTGCCCTTATATTTAAGGGTAGAGCTACGGAAATCGTCTAATTCCTTAAATAGTACTTCTTCTTGTTTTTCGGAATCACGATTAGTAGTCTTTTCTTCAGCCAAAAGAATTAATTCTTTAGTGAACGAGGACTCGAGACGTACAAAAAGTTCGTTAAATTCGGTAGCGGCAGTTTCGAAGGCGTTGAGAGTAAATGAATCGAACCTAGTTTGCGTCATAGGTAGCAAGAGTTGCTTGTACTTTACCCAAACTTCGCCGAACTGAACGTTTTTCGACTACAATAGCCTTTGCATTCAACTCTTCGGTCGACATAATGGCGACGGAACAGGGAACAGCAAAAAAATAAATAAAAAATAAAGAATAAGAAATTCGAAAATACCTTGGCTGAGTTACCGAAGCTCGTACATGAAAATCAGCAAACTCACTGCGATCCCGAATGCTAACGATATCCACATCACGTTACAGGCACATAATGTCCGAAAACGCTCGAGAGGATATTAACGCTTTCTCGAAAACGATGATTTAGACATTTAAAATGTGTCTGAAAAATATCCGGCCGGGAGGACCATAATGTTTATCGAAAAAACATAAATAATCTGTACAAACTTGGATTTATTCCGAAAAACTACCCGAGTGGTCTACTAAGTAGGTACTAACATATGCACAACTGTGGGTAGGAAGAGACACCGGTCTAACCGCAACATGACAGGGCCTTTCTTATCTACAACAGCAATAACTGTGTTCTACATCACGCTTAACAGCATCCATTTTGGTAGTCGTATGTCGCATTGATGCGAGTTCTCAACGCTACGTGAACTTTTGTATTCATTTCGATGCAAAATTTGGAGGAGGTCGGTTTAAAGAAAAAATTAACCGACTTTTTGACGTCGGATAATCAACAATAGTCGGATGAAATTTTTTGATCAGATGATCGCGTAGGTCGGATAACCGAATGTCGGATAATCGAGGTTTTACTATAGATATCATAGTGTGGCAAATAATCCCGAACATTCGAGATCGACACGTTTCGAGCAGCAGAATAGAAGTTTGATAAGAAAAGCGATAAGGAGTTTCGCCAATAACGCCGGGATATACATATAAAGGCCGCTGGCCGACGCCGTACAGTCTAGTTTGTAAATGCGATAATTGTGTGTTTTCTAAGCGATACAGCTACTGTGTTTTGTGCGTGACATTAAAAGTTCTTAGTACGCGTTTTCGTGCATTTTTCGGTGCGAATCACGTTACAAAAGAATAGGTTTTCAGTGGCATTGAATTCAATTCTTGTATTGCATTCCCTGGTTTCAAGATTTTCTCTAATCAAAAAATGTTCTTTTAATCGCATTTTGTATGTAATTCGCGAATACTATTAATTCCAAACGTTAAGTGCTTAGATTATTTTTAAATTTTACGGAATAGTTGGCCTCTCCTCAAAACCTTCAAATCTCCCTTTCATTCACTGCTTCCAAATTTATGGTGCGAAGACGGGTTGGAATTTTCACAATTTTGAAATTTCAACTTCAAAGTAAAGGTAAAAAAGAGCGACCCACGCTATTCTTGTCACCCATTATACGCTTCTGTATAGCATCTTCATCTTATCAGTGGTCGTAAGCCCAACTAGCCGACCTGGAGTGAGGGGCCTAATGGGAGGTCTAACAAGTATGAAAATAATGCTGAAAGTTCTTTCGCCCGCGTACTTCTCGGGTTTTTTAGGAAAATTTCAGTGGGTGGAGACTAAGCCTCAAACACCTCCCAATTTACGCCTTGTCAATGATTGCACTTCAATATGGACGCTCACTTGAAGATTGGGAAAGGGCTTGATATGTTAAGTGTTGGGGGGGGGGGAATGAAAATAATCGACAAAAACAATACTTGTTTTAAATGGCACTTTTTGGCAAACCGAGAAAAGTCCGGGCATTGCAATTATTTTGATCAAACTCAGGTAACTTTTGAGAATAGTGAGAATTAAAGAATAATGTATACGATTTTTCAAGAATAAATGACAGCGTAACTCGTAATGGCTTACTTCTTTTTACAAAGTATTCCCAAAGCTGTGTACAATACTAAGTGAAAAAATGTCAGGGGAAATTTGGAAAATTGGTCAGGAAACCCGGGAAAAGTCAGAAAAAATCATTCTAGAAAAAGTGGCTATTCTGAAGATTATTATCAGTTGACTGCTAATGCAAGATTCAAGAATACATTATAGGAACATATGTATTACGTGGAGTTCGTTCAACAATCCCCTTTGTAGTAACTCAAGTCGGAGTACTTCATTTCCCTCTTCAGGTATTGGCACTAACTTTGTGTTGTATATTTTTTTAACACCCGCAGCGAACGAGTTTCAAGTCAGGGTGAAATTCTTTTTGAAATTGAATTAGCAATCCTAGACGCATATAAAATGACATCAATTTTGTAGTCAACGCGTATTTGAGAATTTGACACTCATGTACTCCTTCCTATTCTTAATTGTCACAATTTTCAGCTTCGGGTGAAATCAATATGAAAATTAGACTTAGTAATCCGTAAAGCCAGTGAAACGGTATCCATATTGTATTTAATTATGAACTTACACCCTCCCCCTGGCCGCCTTATATGCCATAACATTCAACGTTATGTTATACTGATGATAAAGTAGAGTCTGGCAACTCTAATAACCTATGAAACGGCATTCACGATTCATCCCATTGGAAATTTGAACCCTTCGTTATCCGGTACCACGGTTTGCAAATTGGAAACAAATCGTTATTAGAAATGAGTTCATTGACCCATGAAACCTCTGAAAAGCATCGACATTCTTCTTCAGGTTCCGCATTGCTGGACGTTGGAGGTCGCGATACCTGATGCGCAACTTTACTGGTTAGGGTTAGTCGGGGTAGTTTGCCGTTGCTTTCCCCACGGTTTGTTGCGGAGTTTTCCTTCTGTGTACCGGAGAGTGTGCAGCCATGTGTTTTATAACGGCACACGTCCAGTATCAGTCTTTCTAATCTGGTGGTAAACCGCCCTGTGTTTGTAATGCCTTGTTCATTCGAACTGGCGGGTTACAGGATTGCATTTTATAAACATTTCAAATCCCTGCCCCTTCCAGGTGGCACCCTTTTTAATTTACAGTCAAACTATCGTAAACATCAGATTCTGCGTCCTTGAAATCTGCACAGCCGATGTCTCGATTTGGTGATTTGAACCAATGGGGGGGGGGCGGGTGTAAGAAGTCCTAGTTAAAAAAATCAGATATGATGCTAAAACTCCAAAATCACGAATTTCAAAGTGTGGTACCTGTTGGGAGGAGGTGAGAGGGAGAAAAAAATCTTAATATCAGTAGATGGGGATGTATAAAAATAGCCCGAGAGAAATTCGCACCTCTTCGGCCCCCTTAGTTCCCTAAAGTCGGTGAGATCACAAAAATGTCAGAAGTTCTATGTGTTTACTCCTGTAAAACCTGTGTTAAAGTGTTGTACTATATGGGCTAATTTTTGACTTCCCTATCTCGGGAGGTTCTAAGACAGGCACAGAAAACTGCTAGAGACCATTTTTATATGAAATTTTGTGCAGATTAATTTTATCATTTACACTTTTGTAGTATGACTTACCGTTAAGAAGTTATTGAGGAAAAACTGAGGAAGAGGGCACGCTTATAACCCTATGATGGTTTGATGTGAGGCCCCAGGTTGGCAGCATTTTTTTAAGTATTCGGATCTTAACTACAGGGTGTGCCAAAATAGTTGACCTAATTTTAAACGCCTACCATGTGGCAGCCCTGATGCATAGGCAATTTTTCCCCATGAAAATATTCGACTATGTATGCCATTTAGTAAGCATGGCTCTGTGGTCTGGAGACAGAGATGGGCGTTGCTCTTGAAGAACAAGTTGTTCACTATTTGGTGAACTTAGTTCTGAACTAGTTCATCTCCCCAAAAAAAGAACAAGAACTAGTTCACAATTTTTGGACCTGATCAACTTGTTCATTATTTGTTCATCAATTTTTTCGTAATTCTCTTTTTTTGGCATTTTCTTGTATATTTTTACTTTCCCGACTTGAGTTTCAACTTTCATAATGGTTTCAGAGTTACAATTACAAATTATAACATTATTGAATTTTTATTTGATGTTTAAATTTTATCAACAATCTCATAGGATTTCAATGAGGATTAAAAAAATTGTTTGGGCAACAGCCTGGTTTTCTGTTGTTGGTTATTGCCTTAAAAAAATTCTTGCTTGCAATTTGTTTGTACAAAAACCCTATTTTTAAATGAGCAAGACGAAGAGCAAAGGTTCTTTTTAATGAACAATGAACTAGATCAGTTGGAAGATCAAGTGAACAAGTGCAAGAACTAGTTCACTAAAAATAGAAAAGAACAAGAGCAAGAGTAAGTTTACTAAATTTAATAGTGAACAACGCTCATCTCTGTCTGGAGAACATCACGGTTTCTGTGTAGAAACGTTTATTCTAAAAAACACTGTTGTGTTGTGGCGACTCAGCGCGCATTTCAAAAACAGTTTATCTGAAAAGACACGATTTCATTCTCTCTCCAAAGGCAATCCTGCTGCGCTTGTTCTCCCCTTTCTGAACGTTACTGGTGATGCCCTTGAGTCGAACATTCTCCGTCCACTGCTTGATTGCCTTAGGAGAGGAAACAAGATCGTGTCTTTTCAGTTTAAACTGTTTTTGAAATGCGCGTTGAGTCGCCACAACAAGAAACAGTGTTATGGCAGGTTTGGCAACTCAACGCGCATTTCAAAAACAGTTTAAACTGAAAAGACACGATCTCGTTCCCTCTCCTAAGGCAATCAAGCAGTGGACGGAGAATGTTCGACTCAAGGGCATCACCAAGAACGTTCAGAGAGGGGAGAACAAGCGCGGTAGATTGCCTTTGGAGAGAGAAAGAAATCGTCTTTTCAAATAAACTGTTTTTGAAATGCGCGCTGAGTCGCCACAACACAACACTGTTTTTTAGAATAAATGTTTCTACACAGAAACTGCGATGTTCTCCAGACCACAGAGCCATGCTTACTAAATGGCATACATAGCCGGATATTTTCATAGAAAAAGAATTACCTACGCATCAGTGTAGCCACATAGCAAGCGTTTAAAAACAGGTCAACTATTTTGGCACGCCCTGTACGAATGTGCTGAATGGCATCTTCGTACATTGTTGCCAACTTGAAATTTACAAAATGTCACGGGCTGAGAGAAAAGTTTCTAAAATGTTAAAATGTTGCTAAAAATGGTTGAATTGTTTCTTAAAATACCAGACTCGTTGAAAGTTACTGGAAAAGTGCAATAGCAAATTCTGCGAGGGAAGCCTTTGTATCAAAAAGTGTTGGGTATATTCGACTAGTACTCGGACTAACAGCCTTTCTCTGCGATTCCCCTTCGCTTTTGACATTTCCTTCTCTCTTATTTTAGGTGCTCGCTTCGAAGTGAATATACATGTACGAAAACGAAATACACATGCATGTACAGATTGCGTAAGATGGATTTCCGCTCGTGCGGATTATTCTCAGCGCGAACAAGTAGCAGTATTTTTTTGAAGAAAAAAAAATTGCTTGTACCGACTTGAATTTATTATGCACGAAAATCGTGTGTACCGTCGTAATTAATTTTCTCTGTCTTTCATTCTCTTGCTGGAACCTCTAATCCCAGGATCGCACCGAGCAGCCACTACAACAATAACACCGATTATTCCGCGATTGAGAAATCGGTGGAGACCGAATCGAATGGATTTCGATGTCAGGAAAACTATGTAAGCGTAGACTGGCTGTGCTTGTAGCTGGGTTGTTGTGTACATCCGAAACAACAATGTTGTGGCTGGCAACTGGCAACCCAGTACCACCTTCCGATTCTTTCGGTAATTAGTTTATTCTTATGGTTTTTCTCTCTGTCTCGCTCTTTCCCTTCGTGCTCCTCGCTCTTTCGCTTCTTTCTTTTTCCCATTCTATTATTTCTGGCGGCGGATTGCCTGTTTATGAGGCTCTGCAGTCGGTGTATAGATATTGTCTGCGTGCCCTCGCAGCTCCCGCTCTCTCGCTTGCCGTGTCGTTCTATCTCGCTCACTCCGTCTCCATTTCGTTATCATCATTAACAGCGTCGATGCTGTTATTACTGATTATAATAGTCATTAGCGTACGCGCCCTTGCATGCCGAACGTATATTACCATTATCTTTTGTACTTATA
The DNA here is from genome assembly GCA_031841125.1 of Acanthococcus lagerstroemiae. NCBI lineage: Eukaryota > Metazoa > Arthropoda > Insecta > Hemiptera > Eriococcidae > Acanthococcus > Acanthococcus lagerstroemiae. The sequence goes on along the minus strand of CM063108.1, from coordinate 30,228,473 downwards.
TTAATAAGACAAAACGTCGTATTACAAATCAGGGGTTCGCTCTCTGTGTCTCTGCAGATCTGCACGGTGCCGGTGCCCGGCGCTAGTACCGAGCAGCGAGAGATAAACGCGAGCATCCACGTTCGAAGAGCCCACTCTACACTCCTACCTTCCATGTATGTACTTACAAAATGTTAGTCGATTCAGAACATCGATACCAAAGGGCAACTTTATAGTATATCCAGTGTTATATGTGGACCGAAGTAGTGATAACTATTAATCAAAAGCGATGTTTCCGTCAGAAAAATCCCAGCTTTGAGAAGAATTGTTAGTTGGACTTCCGATGAAATAAATATTTCATTCTTTATCGCTTGGTTGATGTAGATCACGTATACACATTTATTGATACACGAGTATGAAACATACGAATTGGAATAAGTTGCCGAATCAGACATGACGTCGATTACGACTGCTTTTTGCAATTGGGTATCTGAACAACCTGCGTCTGGCAGATGATGTTGTACTGATAGCTGAAAACACCGAACAAGTGAAGGAAATGTTAAAGGAACTAAATAAAGGAAGAAAAAACTTAGGACTAGAGATGGAAAAGTTTTAGTAGGAAACACAATTGATGAGAAAATGGTCATCGATAGACCAATAACAGAACAAACACAAGAAATAACCTATTTTGGGCAAAACATTCGGACCGGGCAGTTCAGTGCAGCCAGGTAGGAAACGCTTGCTCATAAAAACGAAGTAGTGATCTGGAAAAGCTTATTTACATTGATTTACATGGGAAGACAATTTTTACCCAGTTATACTTCAAGAAATTTCAAGTTTTATAAAAAATTTCAAAAATACTTTTTTTCTCTATTCAATTGGATGTCTTAATCGTATACTCCTATTCATTTATAAAAACCGTACTCGTTTATTGAACGTTAGAAATACATGACATATTATTGTAAATAATATTTTAATTTGTGGCGAATGAAAGAGTAAAAATAACTCGTAAACGAAACACTAAAACAGGAAAGGTAAAAAATTATACAGAATCGAATAACCTTATTATGAAATACAACTTTCAAATTGAATGAAACCGTCATCCCCAATAATGGGTGGTGATTAGTTAACGAGACCGCATAGGTATGCATTTAATGATATTTTCATGTAGTTTAAGTAATGCCACTGGATCTGATCTTGAAGAATTGGGAAGTTTTTCAGGCGCTCCATTATTCGTTCTACATGTACTCGTGCGGAGGAAATTTTTCTGTGGTCTCCTTACAATCGACTTCATTTAGCGGTTGCTTATTTTGAACAAAAGTTGGCTGAAGAAGAGTGACTCCCTATTTTTCACAATCTTTAGATACACAGAAGCCCTTATCTACCATGATACTTTCTCCAGAAGCACAATTACTTAGTAGGTTACTCTGTTGAAAGATGAAATTATCTAAGGCTTTATAACAGGCTGATACGAACGTGATTAATCCATCCGGCGAAATTCCTATTCATTCTTTTAATGTATGACGTGTTTCTTGTAAAAACTATACATTTGCGTCCTACCTACATGTAATGCATTTTGGTGAGCATACTGGTATTTCGGTGCAGTCGATAACATAACGGCAAGATGCATAGTCGATAAAACATTTCAGAATATTATCATCTAGCTATTCACGAGAGGGTGAGACGATAAAATTTTCAAGAATCACACTAAAGATTTTTATCATTCTACTAAAGATTCGGGAGCACGTAGTACGATCAACATTAAAACTTAAGGATAAAAATACAAATGAAGAGTTTAAGTTTCATTATTGTGAGGACTATACTTGATCTTCCAAGAACAGGGCTTGTCCCTATGCTAATTCGGTTTTTATTGGTGCAATCCTTTATCCCAACATGTAGAGCATTCAGCCATTCAAAAGAATTGATTCCTGTGCAACCTGTAAGTGGCTCTGTTGTAGTTATGCGTGAAGAAAATGATAATGAAACTTGAGTATCCTTATTCACGAATGTTCGAGAAACTGGAATCGGTTCGTTTACAGACGTGGGTGGAATGGTGGAAGTTTCTTTTTCTTGACTGTCAGCAAATACACGCAAGCTGAAAGAAACATAAGAGATTGAGTAAACTATTCTTGTTTCTAAAATGAGTGATTTTAAACTGTTCTCCACGTAAGAAAATGTGCACTAAGGAGTTCATTATTCATAGTATGACCCTACAACGGCCCCTCGTTTTATTCATGATACAAAGACATAGCTCTGCCCCATTATAAACAATGTCTTTTCTATGCTACAGTTTACAAATCTACAATAATTACTTTGCAATGTTACATTCATCATTTGCTAATTACTGACGTAGACACGCATTATATTCATTATGCGCTAATAGTTTAGAAGGACGGACAAGAACACCTTCCACTAAGTCAACTTTCTCACTACCTATTCAAAAATGAAAAATCAATAATACCGTACCTACTTCAAATTTGGTATGATATGACAATAACTGACAATCCGAGAGCTCAACACACCAACTCCAGTAAATTTACTTTGTGGAGCGCTTTCCCATGTGAGGACAACTTTCTTTGAATAACTCTCAATTTAATATTCTTGTATGCCATAGTTGTTTATTTTCCTTCAGTGGAGAACTTACTCACACATCAGTGGATGTAATGGGAAGATTTCTTGAAGGTATGATCGTTTCATTTTCTTTTCTTTTTTTTAACGCAGAAGGCATGCCTTTGGTTCCACACATAATAAGACAGGAAGAAAATAAAAGTCAAGGCTGCTTAAGAGACTATGAAATAATAATACTGTTTGTGTACGTACTCATGAAGTCGCTGTCGTTAAAATATTTCGAGCAAACACGAGCATACTTTGGGACTTTGCTCATTCGAAGTTTAATTTACCATTGCTGGAGTTTCTTGGGACTGACGGGAACAGCATGCAAGGAGATATTGGATATCGCTCTAAAAATTTAAATTTTACAATTATTACGAATATATCATTCTCCTTACTAGAATAAGTAGATATACAAACCTATTTGAAAACTGCGGAATGCAGCACATTGAACAGCTTCGAAAACTGCCATTCTTCCTATGGCCCGCATAGGAGTGGAAACCATCGTTGATGGTTTAGATTGATACAAACTCTTTAACACTTATCGAGAATACATAGAATACCCTTTAGTATGCCGAAATATTGAAAATTCAGACATAATTACTGCAAATAAAACGCTTTTTCAATTTAAAAAACTTACAAAAATAAGAAAACGCATAAGAAATACAGGCGGTGATGAGCTCCAGATCACTACTTCGTTGTTATCAGTTGTGTATTCATTAGATTGGCACTACTGCGTGCCCGGTCCGAATAACTATGGCAAATAAAACAAAAATGAAGTTCATAATTGCGTATCAAAGGCACGGAAAAAAATACAAATTGTGAAGGGACAATACAGCATTGACATAAAAAGCATACGCTAACATACGATTCTCAAATATGGCAGGGGGCACTGTTTAAAAAAGAAAAAAATCAAGAATAAGAACAACACAGAATGCAATGAGAGATCAATTATGGGAGTAAAAAGAATTGACAAAATGAAAACGAAAATTTGAAAAGAAAATTCAGGAAAAATATAGACTTCAACAGAGCAGTAAAAAGAGTTCAGCAAGACTGGGCGAGACATGTAACTAGATAATCAAGGGATAGATCGTCCTACAAAACCACATTTTGGTACCTGAAAGGAAATACAGGGTGTCTACTGGTCCTGGAGAACCCGGAAGAGTCTCGGAGGCTAAAAGTAGGTCCTAACCCTAGCAAAGTCCCGGAATTCACTCAACTATTGCCCAAGGTTCCGGAATTTTTTACCAATGTTGGACACAGTTTTTCACCCAAAGCTTAAACTGTTTTCTCGATATACAGGGCAGCTAGCTATGCGTAAGGAAAGCTAGCAACATGTAAGTTGCCATCAGTCGATGAAGTTGATTCTACCCTATCTTAAATCAGTGGCTGTTGATATGTGCTAACCTACAAAAAATCCCCGCGTACTTATGTTCACATGTTCATTTTGTTCTTATAATGGGTTTTTCTTGTTCTTAAGCTGTGTGGTTGGGTGGTTAACGGGCCCACTTCACAATCCTTGAGTCTCGGGTTCGAGTCCCACCAACATCAGAAAAAAGCTAGTGATATTCGAATACCCCCCACTGTCATCCTAGCGAACACAGTAACTAAAGTATCAATCGAGGTGCAAAGATGACGCGTCCTGTAACCCCGCCAGTCCGAACGAACAAGGCATTACAATCAACGGGGTGTGTAACTACCAGATCTGAAAGATTGAAACAGTCGTGTGCACGTCGTGGACAGCTTACTCGACGTCGCGCATATACACGGCTAGTACGTGAACTGCGGCTGCACACTTTCCGGCACAGAGAAGAAATACTCTAACGCAACAGACCGCGAGGGAAGCAACGGCAAACTACCCCGACTAAACCTGCCCAGAAAATTTGCACGTCAGAAACCGCTACCAACATTTGCAACAGATACGGCACCTGACTGATCTGAAGACCCGCCATGACGTAGTTGCGGAAAGTAGTTGATGGCTCGTGATACATCCGGATTTTATTGATTTTCCGTTGCTCCAGTTTGAGTTGTGGTTCTGAGTCCTCGATGGAACTCTTAATTCATTGATACCCATAGTTTTGGAATTTTACCAGAGACAGAGCCAAATGCCGGCTTCGGCACTCGAACCCCCTTTCTCCTTCTTGAACCCGAGCTGGAGACAGGAAAAAATATCTAACGGCGCTAGAGTTAAATTCGAACTTGCGGCGAAGCGGTTCTAGGTCCAAGTTGCTCTGGTTTTGATGGAGAACAATCTTCTAAGTCATCACCATTCGGATTCCTGTTTCTAAAAAGGGTAGAACTGAAACTGAGCTTTTATCACAGACGAATATCCTGAAACTTGAAGTGTGACCAAGATCTTGTATTGTTTCATCTACTGAAAGTGCACTTACGCATCAAAATGTTCACTATGCAATAATTCTTCATCCGGGACTCAATATCCCGGCTGCACAAGCTATAATAGTAGTCATTGTACGTCGATGCAAGCCTCCAGTACACAGCATGATCCACGACGGTCTACCAACCAACTCCAAGACATCCGACAGTCGACCCGGTATACTGAAGCGTGCACAGTTCGCATTTTTTTGATCTCTAGAGGCTTTATTCTTCTGTCTGGATTATTTAACGCGGATTAGAAACGCAGGCAGTGCACCGGCGAGCTCTTAATTTTTCTCTCTCACTATTTGGCAACATTTTCTCTTTTCAACAGTTTGTCGTGTATATATGTGTTGTCGTTGCACATGAATCTTTTTTTAAATTAATTAATCGACCTCGGCCTCTTTTCTCTTAAATTCATTTCGTTTTGTTGTCATTACTGGTGCTGCTGCTGTTGACATGGCATTCGTTACTGTCCTATAGTCCCTTCGCTTTCCATCGGTTTCGTGGGTTTTCTTCTTCTTCTTCATCGTTTTTCTTTTTTGTCACGAAATTCTTTAGATTTCGCGTCGGCGACGAAATTCCTTCGACGGTAAATACATTTTCGTTTTCGAAATGATATCAGCACGTTCGCGAAATTACAAAAGTATTTGTACACGCTGCAGAAGAGAAAAAAAAAAATGAACAGCGGAGCCAGTGATTCTCGATGGGCATTCAACTGTATTACGTGTGCTTTACCCTCCGAAGTCTGGAAGTAAGACGACGCCTGGCGAGTACTGCCAGCTTACGGGGAAAATGTCACCTTCTTACGACAGCAACTATGATAAAATTTTTCTTAATTACCGGAATTCGGTCCAAAGACGACGAGTGGATGTGCAGTTTACGAGCTGGTCGTCGTTTTTCGCTGATTGACACGGATGTACTGGTGAATATATACCAGAATAGAATCAAGACGATGGCGATGGCAACAACTCCGACAGTTTTATTTGTAAATGGTTTTTCGACCACAGCGTGTGTTGATCGTTAAATGCTTTTCGGTTATAATCGCTGCCACTCTTAATGAGCGGCAAATTGCAGCACGGACATTCGGTGCCGTGTTCCGAAATGTTCGCCAAATTACCACCGCTAATTAGCGGACACGCTCGTATTGTTTGTCAACTCCTCGATATACGGCCAAGGATTGAACAACGTCGAAACCAGATTGCTAATGCCCTAATAGAGTCATCGTTCGCCGGCCGGAACCTCTACACGTGCACGGGCGAAACGAAAACATATACCGAGAGCCGAAGAAGACAGACACGCAGTTAACAACCCTTGGATTCGAAGTAGGCTCCCCCTCGATGGCGGCAGAATTGCTGAGCAACGGAAAGACTAACAGAGACATCCTTCTGGGTTAGTTGAAAATCTACCTCTTCGTTCTTGGCCTCTACATCTCTTATAGCTCTTTGGCTTTATTCGAGATGAAGATGGACCATTGTTTACAGGCGAAAGAGAGACACAGGAACGTACCGATAGGAGGGGGACTTTACCCCGCCTGTAGGAATTTTTCACTCAGCAGTAGGGAAAATTTACTATTTCAGTCAGGCGGAGTTGGGATAATCCAACAAATCAAAAAGATTTTTTTTTCTCTTTGATACTTTGGAATTGAGTTGAGAAGTTCGAAAAAACCAACAATTTCTTCTTTTGCTTTGATACTTGGGATTTTTAAGTTGAGTCAGTCGGAACTGTCATAATCCCCCCTCCCAAGAAAACTCTTCGGCACGTCTTTCAGAGACAAACCCGGAGTCGAAGAAGGCAGAAACGGAGTCAACACTACCTATAGAATAATTGAACAATGGTGCTTTTGAACATCAGGGAGACTGGTGGAGATATCTTCTTGATCGTTACCAAATCAATCTTCATTTTAGTGAAATCGACACCAAAAACAAGTTGAGCAATTTCTAAGACCTACAATCTGATATCCATACTCAACCTCTCCATCGCAGTAGTAGATGCAGAGTGTGTTAGTGTGATGAAATCGTTTTCATGGTATTCGTTTCGCGTCTACATCTTTCTATTCAGGCTGCTATACACTTAACTTATTTCGTATTTCGTGACTTTTCACGAACCATTTCACAAAAAATATGACCAGGAAAAATTATTTTATGTTTCGAAATATTTTTCCTATTGATTCATATAGGTAATATCCATCATACCTTTATGATTCATGTAATATGCAGCCAATTGGACCCAACTTGATTGGACATATTTTGACATATTTTGCTAGTAAAAGCATATAAATGCATATTTGTATTATTTTCCTCGGTTTTTGGGCATATTTTGGGAATATTTGGCCATTTTAGAGAACTTTTTCGGGAATATTTCTACTTTTCTGCTGGAAAACAATAAAAACATCTGAAAATTCGATAGGAAATGAAATGACAGAAACTGGTTGGTTGTACATTAGCGCTCCTACATTTTTTCATGGTTCAAATCCGAATGCGGATGTGAAGTTGTACTTCCGAATTATGTTATTTGTGGCTTGTGTTGATTTCTTTATCTGTGATGGACTAAGTTTTTGTGTTTGTAATTTTTGACCATAGACATGATGTCACAATTATTCAGCTTGAAAAGTCCTGCATTTTGATACCCATATTGTGTTGCTGAATATTTTGAGCATATTTTACACGTGAGGGAATATTTTGACATAAATATTATAGGGACCCATTTATCGGCCCACAATGGTAATGTTGAATTCACGAAAGAAATATGCTGTTTGCACGAAATATATAAATGACAAGCGCAATAACAAGTAAGAAACAGGAAAAAAAAAGAGTTTGAAGAAAAAATTAAACTTCAGAACGCAGTATAATTCACCTACACGATAGAATAAAATACGCCCGGAATTTTAATACCTTCTACACACAATGAAAAAAAGAGACACGATATTACTGCGCCCGAAATAAAAAGTTTAAATTCTCGGCCTTCATACTTGCCACAAATTTACAATTGCGCACAAATTAATGTCAAAATCAAATTTTGGAGCAATAAAAATCTATGAATCGATTCTCCACCTCCTCAGGAGCCACAAATTTAGATTAAGAGCCAAACCGATATCAAAAACGAATTCGTTGAGTTCAAAACCCTTCGATGATCTTGATGGGGTCATTCGCATAAATAATAGGTCTAAAAATTCTTAATGTACTATAATAAAGGGTAGTTTTTACACGCCCACTCTTTTTCTTGTTCTCTCAACCCGAGCCCTGAAATCCGCCCTTTCGAGCATTACCTTAGAGCTCCCCTCTATGGCGTTTCTAGAGTACTTAAGAAAAAATTCTTAATGACCGTTTTTATAGAAAATTGGACCCCTCTTAAACTCATGGATCTCCTATCTCCACGAGTATGTACGTTATCCGCGATGACGTATACTTTTTGTGTTTAAACAACATAATATACCGTATGCAAGTCATTTCGTGATATCAATTTTAAAACTCGTCATTTAAACTTTTTTATTCGTGGCTTCACATTTCGTTCAATCACACTTTTTATTTCGTGCTATTTAAGACTTCCCAATATTATATGCGCATATTTCACTGTTTTTAGGACATAAAATAATTTTTTCTGAATATGACGAAATGCAATCCCTATACACTTCTCCCAATATCAGCTGTTTCGTGTTTTCATCTCATCCTGTTCGCGAGAATTTGAAAATCATGAAAAAATATTCGGTCTAGCTTCTCTCCTCAGTGTAAAGATTTTTTTGAGGAAGCCGTAATGAAACGAAAATTTGAAACCAATGAATTCACCTTCTGGGACATCCTGCCATCGGGTTTTGCTTCAGTTCCCCTCTCCTTCGCAAATGTAGAAAAGGGTGAATGAAAGGGACTTCCGAGATTTTGGGGGAAGAACAGTGACCAGCTAGGATTTTCCCAAAGGAGGGGGGCAAAATAAGATTTTCAAGGGAGAAAAAGTCGGAAACTGACGTATTTTTTGAAAATCGCCGATATTAGAGAACTAAGTGAAGATATTGGGGGCACGTGCTCTCCCCCCCCCCCCGACGCTACGTCACTGGGGAAGAAGTAAATAATCCACAAAATTTGAAAAAATCTAAAGACCGCGTAGTAATTGTTATCGCGTTACGAAAGAGTCCATTATTGTATCCCTCGATACTCTTAAATTGGAACTTCTTCCGCCTCCCCAGGTGCCATAATTTTCCAGATCGCAACCACCTTTTTACTTTCATAGCATTTGTCGTTAGATATGCTGCAGCTTTTTCACCTGGGTTCCAGAATTCATTTTAATAGTTATGTTCCCTTCCCCTAAATCATACAGGCTTCACGAGGGAGAGGCTAGTTCCGATTACACTAGTTTTCCTCAAGTTCCAAATTCGTTACGAGATTCTAAAGTCAATTTTTTGGACAGGATAGCCAACCAAGCTCTGAGTTGGTGATTTCGAATATCGCCTCAGATTTTAATCCGACCCCTTCCAGAGCACTGTCGTAATACGAAATCAGCTTCTCCGGCGAAAAATTGCACGAAGCATCGAAATAAGGGTGATTTTGTGTCGCTGATTTCGAATATCGCTGCCGAGTTTTAATCTGGACCAAGTTTAAGCTGCCGTGCTTTTTCAGTTGCGAAATTTCTGCGACGTTATTTTCTATTAAAAACACTTTGAATAAATAAAACTGTATTTTAATTAGAAAAGGTGAATTCCGAGTCTATCGTTGCTTGTCCTACGCTCTTGTTACCTCATTGGTCGCACCAGGAGGGACAGGATCCGAAAATTACCCGTAAAACCGAATACAGCGACCTCGAAAACCTATAAATCAATTTGAGAATTTTATTCTTTCAGCTCCCCCCCCCCCTTCACTGTCGGCATTAAATCCCACAAAAAAAATCTATGAAGTTGTTAATTGACATCGCACCACGCTGCACCCCATAGAGCGCGTTTTCATTTCCATCATTAAATGCTTACACCCCCTCTGCCACAGACTCATGAGCACACGGTAGTAAAAAAAAAGTTTGTGGGGTGATTGACGATTTTAGTCGCTCACGATGTTCGAAAAAATTTGACCCCCCCCCCCTTGCATGTGTGATTTTTATTGAAGGATCTGGAAAAGTGGAAAAATTGGCCTGGGAAACCTGGAAAAGTCAAGGAAAATCATTTCCGAACAAGAATGGACACCCTGGATTTGACGTTTACGGTTTTCGGTTTGACAGCTCTGCTTTTTAGCTATTTTTCTTTCTGGGAGGGCAATTACGTTTATCGCCTCCCGTGTATCCTCGGCTTATCCAATTCCGCACTAAAAACGTGTTAGGAAGTTACCTTTCGGAACTCGGGAAGTATTTCTCAAACTTAAGTTTCTTACTTTTATTCTCAAAATGCTGTATTTGCTTCCCTTTTCCCCGGATCAGGCGGGTTTCGTGTTTGTCCTCTTTAAATAGATGCACTTGAAAACTAGGATGTACGTAGTTTTTCCGACTTACAGTATCTCTCCTTGAGCTGCATCAGGTGCCGAACAACGGGAATCAGTGTCGCACGTCTTACCAGACTCTCGGTTGGTAAACATGTATGAACTTCAGTTATAGCGTGCAATGCGAACTTTGATGGAACAAAAGAAGATACGCGACTTGACCAATACAACTGGAGCCAGGCTCTCGATTAATAGATAACTTCACCATCTTGAAACGATCGCCATTTTGGAAATTTAACAAATTGAAGCGGCTATCATGGTTTTTGTGGTCAAAATTGCTCCACAGCTCTGTAATTCGTGTTCCTAGTCCGATTAAATTATACTAACTTTTCGTAGTGCCAAACAGACTAATGAAATCTAAGACTTTTGTACATTCCAGTTAGCTAACTTTTTGTCGTTCGCATAATGAGTAAATTCTGTGCGGTGGTATTTCTCTGAAGGAATAAGATTCGTTCTAGAATGCTCTTCTAATCCTCTTTTTCCATTCCGCCGGCTAGCCGGCCATTATCAAGACCGAAATGTTTTTAGTTGGCCAAAAGTTCACAGCTGGAGAGACGAAAAAACTGACCTCTTACTTTGTCAACCGAATACGTATAAACGTGGCGATATGACGTCATAAGGCGATTTTCGACGAAATTCTTTTGACGTATTTGGCCGAAAGGTTATCTTCGCACCGAATGCGTAATTTATATAAATACTATATATTGTACATATATATAGTTTAGGTACTAACACCTTTACAGAATAGATATATTTATACGAATTCTGATCTCTCGTAGATGTTCGCTCCACGTACTGTACGGATGCGTAGATGGGGGAGGAGGCGGCGGTGCTCCAAAAGCGGTGAACGTTCGCAACGCCGTGCAAACAAACATTAAAGCGTTCGTTCACACTTTCAAAGCCAATAAACTTTGTGCTATTCACTTTCGCACATTACCTCTTTCGGTTGTACGTTACTAAAAACGGTAATAGTCGCTAATTCGCTGGAGTCAGATTTTTTTTCCGAAATATTAAACAGTGACTGAAGAGTCTATGTCCATAAATTAACAATTGGTGGGTGAAAATGCTTTCCATTCGTGAACGGTTTTCTAGATTTTTGAAGAATCTCGATGTATAGTGACTCAGATTCTCTATAAATATCTTCTACGGGGGAGGAGGTAGAATTTTTACTTCACTGGGGTTACAGTGGAATTATTTTAGTAGTTTTTCCCTTTTTTAGGCGAACTAATTGCGACTAACTGTTGCCGTATGTGAGGGTCGCGATGACAAACTCGAACTGTAGCCATATGCCACGATCGCCATATTTATTTTTTCGTTCGATCCGCTGAACCATGTCCGACGATAGCACAAGCTGTAATTGTGTTAGGAGGCTGAAATTTCCCTACGTTTGCAAAAATAAAACGGAAGTCGAGTTCGTAGATAGCCCTAATCGGGCCATTTGGAGGGACGTGTAGGTCAGTATGCTATTCCAGAAAACGCATAAAGTTGATTTTCTTTTAAAAATTTCATCTTGCGAACTGTAAATCCTGTCGAACTCTTGACGACACAGAGAGGTATTATTTTTCTTGAGGTATACAAATTTCATAATTGTGATGCCATCTGAAAAAAAATACACGAAGTCGGCAAACTTCGATTTGCTGTGGAGCGAAAGAACGAAAATGAGGCTACGTTTCGAGAACATGCCACAGAAATAATAGAGAATGAGAAAGCTTCCAAGCTGCGATATGACGTAAAATGTTAAATAAGAAAAAGGTACACTAAGTCGGAAATGATGTAGCAGGGTATCTACTGGCCTGAAAAGTCCTGATTTCAAAAAATTATCACATGAAAGTCATGAAAAGTCATGATATTTCAACCAAAACTCGAAAAAGTCATGATATTTCATCATGTCATACCTAGTTCACAATATTTTCATTTAAAAAAAAAAAAAAAAAAAAACGTTTTATTCGTTTAATGAGAAAAAAATATTGAGTGAATATTTATTATGGAAGTTTAGCGCTCTGTATTGATAGGGCGTTAGTATTGATTGCTGGTACAATAAAACCTCTCAGTACGAACACCAAGGGACCAGAGTAAATGTCCGCCTAATGGGAGTGTCCGCTATAAGAGTATGAATGAAAAATCTGTCCGCTGGATGGAGGTTTTTAATTAGTACGATGTGAGGTCGCATTGTCCATAAAAAGAATTACTTCTCTTTTTTGCTTCGTCATTCTTTCATCAAAAGCCAGCAACCAGACTGTCATAATCTCCATTGTCATCCATGCCTTTCGATTTGCCTACCATCTGATATTCAGGGTGTTTAAACTGAAATTCTTGAAACACCTAGGCTTTTTGGATTTCCCGATCACGAAAGGTTTCTCAAATTCGCCCATCCAGCTATCTGCGTTTTTCCTGCACTAAACTTTTCTTTAAACCGGTCCGCTAGAGCCCGAGAACTTAATTTTTCTGTCTCACTAATTTTTAAAATTTCGATTTTATCGGATAGTGACCAACATTTACGTTTCGAAAACATTTTAACAATCCAACAACACAAGCGAAGCATACAAAATGAACCAGTTATGACATATAACTGCACCCTCATTCAGGCTGACGAAACCAATGTCTTATCTTTTTCGTTTCAATCCCCCCCCCCCGTATCTGTGCAGTACTAAGTAGTTTTATTGATTTTTGAATGGTTTCTGTCCGCCTAACGAGTGTCCGCCTATTGGAGGTTTTAATGTATTTTCCCCATGACACTGCAAGTGACCAAGATTTTTGTCCGCTAAATGGAGGTGTCTGATAAAAGAGGTTTTATTGTAATAGATAAACAAGCAGCTAACTGCTAGAAGATGATCGGCTCTTGACTGAAAAAATGGCCGCTGTTACGCATAACAGAACCAACTGACCATTGTTATTTGTTGACAAAATGAGTTATCAACATCGTTGGAAAGAGAGTAAAAATTAGAATTTTTCAAAATGGGGCCCGCAATTCACAAATGTGTACTCACATTGAAAAAAGCTTATCAGTAAACACTTTGTCGTGTAGTTTCTACACGGCTCTTGAACTTCGTATCACTTGTTCTCAAAAAACAGATTTTGTCAGTTGGTTCTGTTACGCTTACAGCGTCCAATTAGAGACTAGCCCATCTCTTATTAGCGGTCGTTGGAAAATATATCAGGAAAAAGACCTATTGGTAACCATGTTTAAGATCTTTTGTTCCCGAACATGAGAGCTGATAGATGAAAGGTAGTTGGGATGACACTACACACACACTAACAGCGCTTGGTAAGTTCAAAAGGCTTCAAACTGCAAAGCTGCAGATTTCATCGGATTTCTAATTTTTGAAGAGCAATATTGATCAACAGATAAAACACCAACACTAAATTTAAAATATTTAACTGAATTATTAAAAGAAATAAAAATAATTAAATTATAAATTAATAAAATCATTATAAATATAACTAAAAAAATTAATATAATTAATCTAAAATTTAAAATTAAAACTAAAATAAATAATTCTCTTAAAAATATTAATATAATAGGAATATTAATATTAATCAAAAATATTATAAATAAAACAAATATGAACTTATTAAAATAATTTATATTAATTTTTATAATTATTAATCGCCTTTTAAGCTGATCCTATTAACATCAAATGATTAGCGAATATTTATCCACTTCTAGTGGAATGAAAATAACATAATATTCACGCTAGTAGAGTCTCTGTCCGTTTGATAATAATTACACATACGAGATACCACATATGTACATCCTATGTCTGATTTGTCTGAATAATGTTACTCGCTTATAGGTTCATAGGATACAAAGACATCAGTACAGACATAATGTTCACTTCAACATACCAATTTATTGATAACGTGTTAACGTCTTCACATGCTACTTTAATAATCTTTCGCTTCTCGCTGCTAGCTGGTAACTGGCTATGAACATATCGCTTCTCACCCCTTTTGTGACTCATTGGTGTTCCAGTGGCCCACTACCGCTACTTCACGCCTCGCTTGGCGCCGGTGAATTCGGGGCTTGTTGGGAAAAGGAAAATCGCGGGAAAACGTGAAACTCGTTTCCTATCGGATAGCTTTTGCTGCAAATTAATAACATTCTATTCCTCGCTATGTTCTGTCAGTTCACATGACAATTGTTCGTATAACTTTATTATTTTCCGCTGTAAGTCCTCCTGAAGTTCAGATGACAAAGAATAACATTTTTTTGAGATTTACGAGCAGAATCCACCGTTGATGGAATTTTTCACGTTAGTGAGGTTGTGGGGCCCAGTCAATATTAGATCTGTGAATTATTGTACGGATGGCTATATTCTGCATAAATTTGGTTGTTTCGAATATTTCGGTTATTCAATGCCTATTTCCCATCTTGTCTATAACAAGAGGAACGCTACTAGGTATTTTACAAAAATTACTCATCTTGTACTTCTAGTCTATCAAATACAAACTTTTGCCAAAATGTGTAATCGCTGTTGTAGAGTAATGGTTACAAGAATAGATCGTACTCTCTAAATTCTAATTTGCGGAATTCGCTGTTTTTTTCTAGTGCAAGTGTACCGATCGCGTGATCACAGATTCAAATCAGTAATCACGTGATCGGTACATTTATAGTTGAAAAACCAGCAAATTCTGCAAATTGAAAATTTAGAGACTGATGGTGTATTTGAATCCCCTGGAATACATTTTGTGTTCTTTGTTTGTTTGTTTCTTCTTTCTTCTTTATCCCATTTATGATTATTATTTCATTTATTTATGTTCTCTGGCGTTATTTACCGAATAGTACAGTTTGAAAGAATGGACGATACAGTTAGTTTTGTACATTCAACTTAGACGTAATTCTTTGCATGCAGATTTTCTGAGTACTCCCCCCCCCCCAACTCACCTCAAAGAACTTCGTGAGCGAAGCGAAAGGATTTCCTGAATAATCCCGTCGTTTGCCTCATGAATCCGCCAGCGAGCTCTCGTTGTCAAGTGTAAATAAAAATTCTACGAAAGTACGCAGTCATTGATTCGATGACGTTTCTAAAATATTATACCACCAACGAAGCGTTATAATTATTCGGTTTCACATTATTTTTCGTTATACCTACTCATTTACGCAAATGTTGTTGTATTGTAGTGGTTTTTTTTTTCATCCATTTTAATAATAATAGTCTAATAGTGTATACATGTGTGGCAATATTGCCGCTTTCTTCTGTACAAAATCAACACGTGCTCTTCGAAAACTGGCGCTCTTGGCTGCTGACACGTAGGTATCAACAGTTGCCATAAATTAAACGGGGATCTGTACACATGGCGCCGTACTGTTCCACACCATGTTCTGTACACGCTGTCAGTGTACATACTCGTAGAATATGGTTTTGCATTGCTACATTCAGGAACGAATTACCGAGAAATTTCTCGTGGCCTGGTACCTTTGAGAGTTTTGAACCGGTGTAGTGGCTGTAAAGGAAAGCAAAGGGAAAGAAGATATGGTGGAAAAGTAAAGAAAATGAAGAGTTGGGCCGATAAAATGGCGTTTGCCGAGTAGCGTTTTAGGTCACAATCCACTCCTGGTAACGTTACGCGCCACCAGTTCTATCAGTCTTGGCTCGATCCCCGAAAATGAATGAAAACAACAGACTCAGTTCCTGTATTCTTTGTTAACATGTATATAACATGAATACTTAACAGTGACCAGAAAATGGATGCATTGGAAAACTGCAACAATCTGATTTGGAAGAAAGAACTGTCGAAATGTTTCCAGAACTGAAAATACTTCCCCCAAAATGAAACCATTCGAGATACGACAATTCTTGTGAGTTAAGGTCAAAGCTGTCGAAATCGGGATTCGTAAACCTTCCTCTTTCGAATAGCGTTGACCGTTTTTCTATGTCTGCGTTCATCCATTACAGATGAAAACGTGAACCCACCTCCTCTCTGTTTTGGCCCCACCCAACTCAATTTTGTGATCACTGGAAAGTTTCATGTCGTATTCGTTTTCTGAAAAGGTCCCTACTTTGTCGACGAAATTCCTTATAAAATTTCTGACAAAATGAGACCTCGCGGAGCTCTCTAGCTTTATTTATCTCAGAGGTATGCCACTTTGAATTTGTAATTTTTCGTTTTCTTACACCTTTTTTTAAATGGCATTTTTCTCAAAATCAAGTTTTTTGAAATCTCAATTTTAAACAGCAATATCTCGGCGAACTTTGGAGCTACAGAGCTCCGCAAAGTCTCATTTCGTCAGAAATTTTATCTATTATATGCCTGTATTCATAACACCATATTAACAAAGTGGGACCTTATTCCTTGCACTGCCGCATATCTTGATAACGTTTGTATACGCCACTAAGCACTGGAGACATTTGGACCCACCGAGAGGGAGTACGAAACACTAGATCGGCTAGAGATGGTACAAAACTCAATGGACGCAAACTGAAGAATGAAGGCAGTGAGAAACAATATAGCTGTCCTAATTTCCTCTCAGTTATAGAATGCTGAACTCGTGTCACTGTTTTCTCTGCCGCAGTGCTCATTGGGATTCAAACTTAAAATTTCAAGTGTTGGCATCCCTGCATATGTGTGTGATCACGTATGATTTACCGTAAGCGTGTAGCAAACTTCAGCTACTATTAAGTCGATTATAAATTCACTTTCAAAGAAAACTTGTCCTAAATTCATCTGCATCATCACTAAAAAATGAAATCATAATCAGTTCTACTGGCAGAATAATTTTTACTCGGTTTTTTACCCTCCTGAAGATAGCAGTGTTTCTATTTGAAAGTACACATGATCACTCACTCATTTTCACCCGCTAACACCCGCGCAGGTAATTTTGCAGCGCACTCTGGTGCAGGTTTAATTCCCAATGTATCTAAAGCCATTAAATCTTTTGAATCTGATAAAATCACAATCCTTAGAGTGGAATAATTTTTTAAATGTATTGAAGTTACATTTTTCGATCAGTATTAAATTTAGTGCTTCTAGTATTTAATTTTTTTTTTTTTTTTAATATGCTAAAATGTTAAACTTTTGAAAGTAGATCAAAATGTACAATGACCCTCACACTTGCCATTGTTGGCATCTGAGGGAGCAGTGGTGGCAACTTGAATTTTCTTCGTGTGTTGTCCGACTTTTATAAACGGGGGGGGGGGGAATTGCTAAATTATTCTGGTCAATTTATGCGAGAAAAAAAAACAGAAATATTTTGGACAATGCGAATTTAATTTCAAAAATGTAGACCAACCCGAATTTAAATCGAAATATTCAAATAAACTTAGGTTTTTGAGGTATTTTTTGAAATTTTTTCATGCGTTGCCCTAGTAGTTTCGTGTGTTGCCAGAGCCTCAGGGCAGTACTAAAGTTGCCACCACTGTGAGGGAGAAGTAGTTATGATGAGCGCGATTATTATACATCTGTCTGTCTGCCCATTTGTTTCGTAATGGTGGGATAGCTGTCTGTCTGCTGGTTTTTCTGTTTGTATGTTTGTCCAAGGTCCAATTTTTTAGTTATACATTTTTCATTCAATGCAATCTTCAAGCAACCCCCTGTTTCTTTTTCTTCTTCTTTCAGCTCTTATTTTCAATCCGCTGGTGGATGAAGGCCTCCCCTTTCATCTTCCAGTCCCTTCGGTCTGCGCCACCGACCACCATTTTCCGTCGATCTCTCCACCTCGTCAATCCTTCTTCTCCTTGGTCTCCCAGTTGCCCTTCTTCGTTTTGGTTTCCATTTCGTCACTCTCGGATCTATTGATTTTCTTCGCTTCGAGCCACGTGTCTCGTGCGTCTCCACTTGCTCTGTTTCGCCATTTCCATCATGTCCATCACTCCAGTTTTCTCTGGTAACTGCTTCATCATCCATTTATCCTCGAGTGTTTTCCCAGCATCAACCTTTCCATTTTCCTCTGCGGTTCTATCACTCTGTCCTCCAGTTTTTTGGTCAAGGCCCACGTCTCACTTGCGTATGTCATCACTGGGTTAGTGCATTAATTATTTACTTGTCTCCTCAAGCTCATGGGTGTCTGGGAGTTTCTCATAATTCTTTTTGCCCTAGAAAGGAATTTGTACCTCAACCAAAAACAGGCTCGGCAGCTATGAACTTGATAACAGCGAATCAGAACCAAACGTGCTGGATAGGTCAATAGTCAGTACACTGAATTTATGTATGCGGTGCGGGTTCGAGATTTAAAACGTAGATACAACACGGTACAGGGGCTTAAATTTAAATCAATCAATTTCGATTCTGTTTCCTTTTCACGTTTCTTTTCTTGGTTTTTTTTTTTGTTTGTTTATAGTGCATGCTATTACGCCCACCCGACTGTGCCAAACGAGTTTGCTACATAAATCCTATGTTCTATTACGTAGTCGTATAACGGTCCGTGTACCTCGTTTCGGTTCTGACATTCGGACATTCGCACACCGATCACCTTTCTCCCCATTCGCTGACCAAATCACGTCTTCAAATTAATTACCTATGGATTTTCGATTTCAGCAACGGTATTTCGTCCATTCCGTCTGCTCGTTTATTTCTGTACTACGTTTGCTTGAATGGATGGGAACTTCACCAGTTTGGTAGGAGACTGCATTTCGGAGAGGATTACAGAGGGGACACGGGCTGTTCCGTTACGATGTTGTCAGAAGTAAAAATTGAATAATTCTGCCCTCGGATGTCCCAATTTTTTCCTAGATTTTGTTGGATATAAAAGAAAAAAAGCTGCTTTAGTTTGTTCAAAATGAGTTTTCCCACGAAAATTGAGATGCTAAAATGAGATTTCCGCTGCTGAAAACGAAAAATTCTGCTATGTCGAGTCGCGAAAATGCCGTTCTGACAACACTGTACATCCGTTGCTTGATAACTCGAAATACTTCTTAATGTAACGCATTGCGTAAAAAGGTTCTTTATGGTGATTCTGAAATTTCGAGTTGGGGAGTCCTTATCACTGACACTAGCTAAGTTCATAGAATGGAAGATGCAGAATCGTGTAACGCTCCAAGATTTGGCCACCTCAATTCTGTAGACCTTGACAAAGAGGCATCATGCTCGAAAAAAAAAAGAAGGAATCCTAGATCACCACAAGGGACCTTTTTACGCAACGCGTCACTGATCCAGAAGTTGTAAAAATAATATCGCGTGTGAGAATCCTGAGATATAACTCCTTGACTGTGTCGACATACTTGATAATGTAATGGAGATGCTATAAAAGTAATATCACTTTTTTCGGCGAATAATTTGTTTCGTTGTCGATTCGTTGTTGTTCGCGAATAGTGTGTAGCGGTCTTGAGAATCCTGAGTTCGTAGCTTTTCAGGCTCGATCAACATTTATGACTCTTTGGCTGCTTTGCCGGTATTGGGAATGGAGATACTCGCATTAGGGTTATAAATAATGTCCTTTTTAGTATATTACCCATCGTTTGTATCATGTTTGTAATCGATGTCTATAACAAACGCCAATATAGGTAATAAGGAAAGTGAAAATGTGTGCAAATATCGCCCACAGAGTGCATTCTTGCTTCATTCAGCCGCGGTTGCCGTACTTGCACTTGCATACAATAAGAGGAACGTCATTGCAGCTACACCCTGGAGTGAAATATCGACCTGTTTCTGCAACAAGTTTGCCCACAATGATGCGTGTGTACGATGTAACAAAAATGTGAGCACAGTGCTAGTAGGTAACACGCATATAGTAGTGATACTAACCGCGATTGTAGCTTAATGGCTTGTTTACACACAAAGAGAACTGCGTACTTAGTAATCCGCGATGGTATCAGAATTAAACTCCATCGATATTCTGGAATACCCGTTACCCGAAAAGTAATCTCGCATTCGCGGACACAGGCTGGTCTGACTCGGGGTGATGGAGAGAATATGCCGGAGAACTAAGAAACAGGTGCCCCTTGGCATTACTTATAATTTGATTCTCGTAACGTGTGGGCACTTCCTTCACAATGACGTCCGTTTAGTTTGAGAATGATTTATCAAATACTGTTTCCGCCAAAAAAATTGAACATCTCTAGAAACATGCAAAACTGCCCATGCAATATGCTTGTGGATAACGTGATCATCGAACATGAATAACTCAGCAAATAAGTGTGGTAGCTATATAACGGTTTGGTACTTAGGTTTGTCGAAGCTAAGCTGCTGTATCAGATGCCGCTCATATTTTAGGATTACAATTTTTGGATCGTTTTTGGGAAATCTGTCTGCATTTGATTGTGGAACAGATAGTTGTGACGAATTTACTGTATTTGTCAAAGGAGCAGTAATGTTCTAGTTTGACTACTCATAGGTTTTGATAGTGCATCTTTTGAATTCCAAAAGTTCTCTTAGCGTTCAGCTAATGCGCGGTGTTGATTTCTAGACACTTTCCTGAATCCAGCCTCCCGAAAGACAATTTTCCGGAGGAGTAAAATCCTGAAAAATTTTTCCCCGGATCCGTTTCTCCGAATTTAAAATCCCAAAAGCATTTTTCCTGTAATGTCGTTGCTAATTAACGAACACTTCGTATTAATTCCGAGCAAGGTTGAAAACGAATCCACTAAAATTGGATTCGAATCCGAATCCACGAATCACTACTTTTTTTTGGATTCGAATATGATTCGAGAATGATTTACGTTTACTGTGATTCGAATAATTGGAGTGGATTCGTGGATTTTTTTTTTTTTGCTGTTACAAAATCAAAATCAAAAGAAACACTTTTTCATGTGTCCTTCGGCATGGTATTCATCATTTTGATTGCCATGCCAAAATACAAAACCCTCTCACTGTCGGCCCAATCTTACTAGTATGTTATACAGAACGCGTCTTAACGACTCCCATCGAAAAAAGTTCAAATATCCTCTACTTTCCTCCATGAAAACACATACATGAAGTATCAACATTTTTGAAGAATGACCCAGGGTTTTACTCGATATTTTGCCACCAGATTATTCGGTATATGTGGGTACATATGTTTGGCGTGTTGTTGAAACAAGCATCGGAACAAGGAGAGGGCAATGGAAGGCAACTACCCGTGCCAATGAAAAATTGGTACTTCAGAAATAGCAGAGGCAGATACAAAAAATGATTTCGGCGGTGGGAGGGGTACGAATGAAAAATATTATAGACGAAACATAAAAGCTCTAGGTCACTATAGACAGATTTAGAAGTCTTGTAGTAGTCTCAAACAAGCCTGTAAGTACCTTAACGAGTGTCAAGGAATCGTGACAAGTATGGAAGGGTTTTAAACGAGTCTTGAAAAGTCCTGATCAAGTTTTGAGGAATCGATTCTGAAAATTGAAGGGTTCATGTGAAACACCTTAGTCAGTTTCGAAATATCAACTTTGCCGACAGATAGCGCTCTAAATCCTCTTCAGCTAGGTAAACTGTCAGCGTGAGTTTGCCCCCGCGGATGTTGCCTTGTTCAAATGCACTGTTATATTGGAGCATAATGACTGTGGATACAGCGCTATCTGTCTCCAAAATCAGAATTTCAAAACTGACTAAGGTTGTTTTTCACTTGAACCCTTTGTGAAAAACAACCTTAGTCAGTTTTGAAATTTCAACTTTGCCGACGGATTGTGTCATCTAGGTGAACTGTCAGCGTGAGTTTACTATTTGCCTGCAGCTGGAGCAAGAGCTATTTCCAGAATTATTTTATTAGAGTCGGAGCCTATTTTCAGTACCGGCTCTTCAACCTTCCTCCTTTCCCCCTTATTTTACTCCCAGATTTCCCCTTGCTACCGTCGTTCTTCTCCGCCCCTTTAAAAACAATCGGTGCTGGAACAAGACTTACTTTTTTGATGAAGCCAAAGCTGAAGCCGGAACCATCAAAAATTTTTTGTCAGGGCTAGAGTCAGAACTAGATACTAATTTTCTCCGGAGCCGAGGCCAGGTCAGAGCGACTTTGTTTTTGAGGCTGGCTCTGGGTTCCTGAGATGTAGATATGTATAGAGACTACAAGCGCAGTTCCATTGTGGGGATCCCCTTTCCCAAAAAATAGCGATGAGAGGAGGAAAAAGTAGTGGGGGAGGGGCAGCATAAAATATCCGCGCACTTTTCCTTCTGATACTCCCCCCCCCCACCATGATCGTCTGAATCCGCGTCTGGACTGTTGAAAGACTGCAGTGACGGACCGCTCTTGGAATTCGAGTAGGTAAACTAAAATCGATAGGTATTCAGAAATTTGAAAGCAATTTACACCACGAGCTCCGACCTCGGATGTAAGATAATCGTGTATGTAGTTCCGCTGATTCCCACCAACGAAATAATAATTGAATTGGTTAGAACTAAATGGGGTTAAGTCCAAAAATCGCACTTTTCAGGAAACGAAAAAAACAGTTAAACAGTTTTATTCGAAATTTTGAAAATCGTGGAATACGTCCTTCAGGGTGGTGGTAAGGCCGAGGGTCACAAGAGAGAACTTTCAAACCCGGTCCCGTCGAATAAAATTTTGATAGGCCGAAGCTGGGTGGCTCAAAGTTTTTGGACTTGACCTCTTTTAGTTCTGAACGATTTTTTTTTGTAGTTTTAGTCTCGAAATTGCCCCCCCTCTCCTTTTGTAGCCAGACATAAAGGGGTCACTTTAGTCTTGGTCCCATTCCAATCGAGCAAAATCCCTGCTTATAAGAAGAAAAGTTCTGAAGCTGTATTGGAAAATTGCGATTTCGTTTTTGAAAATAGCACTTTTCAGGTATAGAAATGCAAAAGGAGGGAGGTGGGCCGGAATTTTTTATTTATTTCTATTTTTTACACTAAAATACACCATTTTCGAGCAATGTCTGGAAAGAATCCATTTTTTTGAGGACAGTTTATTACAAAAAAATGAAAGAAAGTGATGTTGCCAAGAAGCACTTTCCCAGCTATTTCACGAAATTTCGACCACACCAGCAGATCCGCGATACTTCAATACCCCACAATCCGTGAAAAAAGCAAAAACGACGAAAGTGGACTTAATCCTTTTTGGTTCTAACCGATTCCGTTGTTCTGGACGTTGTATTGCATATGTACTGGTATGCCGTGGCAGTTGACTTCGCACGAACACATTGACTATTTGGTTTTGAAGATTTGTAAGTGGCGAGGATCGTACGGAGGACAGCGGAAATGGCACAGTGAGGGGTGTATCCAGAGGCGAAACTTGACTTTCAGTTTGGGGGGGGGTGTGGAGAAGGAAAACTTGCCGGCAAATATTTTCTTTCAACTAAGAATTTGCCGACAAAATTTCCTAAAAATTGGAAAATTCGCCGATATTTTAATCAAAATATTTTTTAATTGAAAAAAATAAAATAATAATAAGAAGAAGAAACAAGCAAACAAACGTTCTTGGAAAATGAAAAATTCAAATAAACAGTTTCAAAATTTTCTGACTGCCTAAAATTATTGGGGGTGTTTCACCCCCCCCCATAGTTTCGTCCCTGCAAATGCAGATTGAAACCTTATCCCCCGAGCACTCGCATTTGCGCACATGAGCATACCCTATTCTGGAAGGATAAGGTGGAAGGATGTTAGGAGTACTCGAGAGGAACATAAAACTTCCTTTACACAGTGAGGTGGTCGTTGTTTACTCTTGGTGATCTTCTTTTTTTTTGAATTTCCTCTGATTTTTCTCCTAAATTGATTCCAATAAAAACAAATTTAAAAAAAAAACAAAAAAAAACTACAAAGTTTCCTGTCGATCGGATATTAAGGGAATCCGTGCCAGAAGTTCCCTTTCGTTCTTATGGGAAAAATACATGGAGTTTTGACTTTTGTTCCAGACTAAATTTCCCTCCTATTCGGGCTGTACAGCGCTAGTATCGATTACTCTTATCAGCGACCAAAATGTGAAGTTTTTGACACATGTATCAAAATTTTGGAATCTCGGATGTACGGCCCGAATATTCACCAGGACCATAGACCGTACATTAAACAATAGAACATTTGCTATCGGATTTAGCTTGTGACATTGGAAGACAAGTCTTGCTTTTCAACATTTAGATTTTAATAAAATTTTCAAATTTCTCAAATTTCGGGCTCTAGGTCAAAGAGAGAATCTGGTAACAACAGATTTCGGGCTGCTCAATGCGGTGGCGCGATGTAGTCGTTTATAAATGATTGAATGAGTGAGTGAATCACTGAATCACTGAGTGAGTGACTGAGTGAATCACTAAATAAGTAAGCGAATGACTGAGTGAGCGAGTGAATCATTGACTCATTGTGTGAGTGACGGAGTGAGGAAGTGAATGAATAGAACTGAATTAGAGAATGAATGAATAACTGAGTAAGTGAGTGAATCACTAAATACGTAAGCGGATGACTGAGTGAATCACTGACTTATTGAATGAGTGATGGCGTGAGGAAGTGAATGAATAATTACATTAGAGAATGAGTGAATGACTAAGTGAGTGAGTAAATCACTGAGTAAGTGATTGAGTAACTGAGTGAATCAATAAATAAATAAGCGAATGATTGAGTGAGTGGATCACTGACTTATTGCATGAGAGATGGAGTGAGGAAGTGAATGAATAACTACATTACAGAATGGGTGAATAACTAAGTGAGTGACTGAGTGAATAACTCAATAAATACGCGAGTGACTGAGTGAATCACTGAGTCACGGAGTAAGTGATTGAGTAACTGTGTGAATAACTGAATATGTAAGCGAGTGACTGAGTTAATCACTAAATAAGTAAGCGAATGACTCAGTGAGTGATGGAGTGACGAAGTGAACAGATTTCGGGCTGCTCAAAGCAGTGGCGCGCTGTAGTCGTTTACCTTGTAAACCCTGATCGAGGAGAATATTTCATTTACAGGCATACGAAGAAATCTCAAAATACCTATTATGAAAAAGAAAGCGTTTATTGAAAAAATGGTTAGGACAAAATTTATGGTACATAAAATTTGCTTTCCATTGAGACCATCTTCATTTCAATCTGATGAATTTTTCTAAAATATGTAGGGTTTCAATAGTTCCTTTTTTCACGTGCCTAAAATTATAGAGGGCGACTCTTTCGCGCTGGCAGTCCGAATAGTCATTGATATTTGAAATTCACGTTTGCCATCGACTTTCAGATTTTCAAAATGTCTTCCACATTTCAGCGTTGTTTCAACTTTTCAAATAACGTTCGATACTCAGCTTGGAACCTTTTGCTTTGGACTCTCTAGTCTCTAACAGGGGTCCAGGGTACTCCATTTTCTGAAACGAAATTTGACTTTCAGTTTGGAAAGGTGGAGAAGAAAAAGTTGCCTACAAGTATTTTTTGAAAACTAAAAATTCGCCGACAAAATGTTTAAAAAATTGGAAATTTGCCAATTTTTTAATCGAAATATCATCTTAATTGAAAAAGAAAATAAATAAACAAACAAGCATGCATAAAACATGAAAATTCAGATGAACAGTTTCAAAATTTGTCGACTGCCAAATTATTGGGGGAGGGGGTTCAACCCACTACACCCCTGTAGTTTCGCCCCTGGGTGTATCCCGGACATGGGTATTGCAGCCAAAACGAAAAGGTTAGGGAAACATTGTTTCAGGAACGGATCCGAGAAAATGAAAGCTTGTTTTTTTCAGTCGACGCTAGGGACAGCTTATCTAAGAACAGCGGTTGCAGTCGGCGTGAAAATTTCATTTCCCTATCGCATCGGCAGTTTCGTGACCGAGTGTAGTATCCTCACCTCGATGGTGTATACGCCTACTCGATGCACTCGCGAACAATACCGGTTACTCTGTGCTAATCCGGTATGTCCGAATTTCATGTCTTCTCGATGACACGATGAACGAGGTTAGACCGAACACGAAGACTTGGGCGAGTGTAAAATGAGAGAAACAAAGGCAGATGAAAATAAGAGCGGACGCACACCGGAACGCTGCAAGTCTGTAGATGGATGGCCCCAGAATGGATGGCGCGCATAACGTGCCCGTCAAATGCAGCCTCGTGTAATAGTCAAAGGAGATAGAAAGTGAAGTTGACAATGCGAGTTACGGACATTATCGTTAGTCACGCCGAAGTTCCAGATAACCCATTATGTAATTGAACTTTTAGATTGGAAAACTGGTTCAATGGTATGTGTAATGGGTCACGAACACGCTACCTTCGTACGATAAGAATTTGTTTTCATTTTTTTCCCTCCTTATTCTCATTCTTGTGTCTGCCTTCAACCTTTAAATAGGGAAGTATCTTGTTT
Source organism: Acanthococcus lagerstroemiae (assembly GCA_031841125.1). Taxonomy (NCBI): domain Eukaryota; kingdom Metazoa; phylum Arthropoda; class Insecta; order Hemiptera; family Eriococcidae; genus Acanthococcus; species Acanthococcus lagerstroemiae. Next base: position 30,201,936 of record CM063108.1, on the reverse strand, counting down.
ACATTTATTCGACGTATTTGTGTCCGTGTGTACACTCGTACAAGGATGAAAATGTAGATAGGTGCGTTTGAATTACGACCATAATTACCGGTCGCACACGATCGCCAGCCAGCTGCGATCTTAGGCGTGTTATCGAAATTGCGTTGACCGTGATTACCAAAAATCGAACCGCATTAGCTGGAGTGACGTCTGTGCCTCGTTCGTGAGATACCGACGGCGTTTCGAGTCCATAAAAATGATAGAGTTGGCGATGAGATGGCTCCGGGTGTCGCGGTAACCTGATACGATGGCGGCAAAACGAGAGAGATAGATGGTCGAGGAACCTTGAAATGAGGGCGAGAGACGTGAGTTATGTACAGCAAAATACGTGTCATTCCCTTTAGTCGCCGTAGAACAGGGTTATATAGATCTTTGACCATCGCATCTGGTTAGGTGAAGCTGAGGAGAAAACCAAACTGGGCTATAAACCTTTGACTGTCGCACCTAGTGTGGCGAAGCTGAGGGGGAAAACCAGAGTGAGAGCCTGGCATCAGATCACGGCGTGAAACAAGTCACAAATCACAATCATTGCTCGTTTCTCACCATATCTACTCAGAATTCTTTCACCAGATGGTCTTCCCCAAAACCATTTCGACGTCTAAAATAGACGTTGATTTGACGAGATATAAATTCGACGTCGAATTACGTCAAATCAGCGTCAGTTTGACGTTTATAAGATATTCGACGCTTTTTCGACGTAGAATTTGTACAAATAATCAACGTCGGTTTTGCTAGTTGATTCGATATTGTTATTACGTACAGATAGATATCGAATGTAATCAGCGTAATTTATGAGTCTCCGGATTTTTCGGGGTCTACACGTGATAGAGAGAAGTGTCAAATCCGGACCGCAGCTCGGGCATTTGAAATCACAGAAACGAGAGTTTGTAGAAAAGACGCGTGCATTAAAAAGGATCGAATTCAATAGCAAAAGTAAGTCTTAGTGCGAGAGCTAAAACGTATAAACCGTGAGAGCTGTAACTGAACTTCGACTGAACAGTGATTACACTGTTCTAAACGGATGTCCAGAGCTACAAAATATATAAGCCGAAACTAAACTAAACTGATATCTTACCTGGCCGATCGATAGAGAAAAGGAGAATGAGTCAACAGAATTAGCAGAAGAAGATTGTGGTCTTGAATTTGTCACGCACGGATGTACAGAAATGCAGGAGACAAAAGACGTTTGTAGGACGTATGCGTCGTGCTACACAGGAAACAGCCAGGCAGGACAGTCAGACAAATTGTGTAAAAATGTACATTCGGCAACTCTTTCCTACGATCCCGCATCAGCATCGATTTTATACGGTAAAATTGACGTCGTATTTGTTAGTTAATTCGACGTTTTTACCTACAGATGGACGTCGAATGTAATCAGTGTAATTTGTGATTATTACCTTCGACACCGCATCGATGTCGATTTTATTTCGTAAAATCAACACAGCTTTTATGCGTGAATTCGATATCAATTTATTTGACATCAATAGTTCAACGGTCTATGTAATTTTGTCGTTCAATTCGACGTCAATTTGAAACATCAGTTGTCGATTACAAAATCATGTGCGTCGAGTGAATACATGTACCTTGCTACTCACCTATGAAGTTGTGCACAACATACAGTGTAAAAAAATAATTCCCCTTGTATTTTTGTTCCTATTTTGAACGCGAAGTTAGATTGATGCGGGGTAAACGAGGATCTTCAAGTTGGAGGGGGTATAATTTTGAATTTCGGTCCCCCGAAAGGGGAGCTCAAATGTACAGCCAGTTTTAGAATCTTGCATAGAAAGGTAACAAACAAAGTATCAAATTGAGGGTTTCTCGGGTGGCTGATTACAAATATCACTTTAGATCATTAATCCGACCGAGATTTAGGTCCAAAAATTGGAATCTTGGACTCAAGATTCACATAATATGTAATTTATTTGGCGTAAAAAATTGAACTATGATAAAGTGCTATTCATTAGTCAGGTTTTTTGGACGTTCATATCTCGTGCTTTAATTACAGGGGGGAGTTGATTTTGGAATTGATGGATAGTTTCATCCTTCTTCTACAACATATGTCAAGGTGGCGCTGCTATCACCCTCCTGGATTAATCCACGGGCATTCTACGAAGGGTGCAAAAACCAAAATTTGGCCTGTGTTGCCAATTATTGGTCTGCAAAATTTTCCATTCTTAATCATAGCATATGGTGTGTATGCCATCAGGAATGAATTTCCCTCACATGCACCGATGTAGAGCTCGAGTGCTATTTTCTGTAAATTTTTGAAAATATGTTGAAATTTGCCAATTATTGGTCTACCATTATTTGGCCCAATCTGAAATAATCTGGTATTGACAGAATGATAAGAAAAAGTTAGAGCCAAATATTGGTCAAATTTTTTTCTCCTGTGCATTGAATATCATCATTGCCATATCTGATACAATACTTGAATCAGCGACCCAGAAAACCCTTGTGTGTGAATGTTTGGTTCGGTTTTTCAAAGGTCAATTTTCCGCATTTTACGTCCAAAATTTGGATTTTTGCCTGAATTGAGGCCGGATCAAACATTTTATGTAGAATGCGGAATCAGCGCAAATGACATCAAACTCATTACAGAACACTAAAATCTGAGGTCAGAATCAGACTCAGTGTGAAAATGATATGTAGAAACGGTGAAATTCTAGCCATGCGCTAAATCAAAAAATTGAAAAAAATTAAGAAAGAATCATTAGTCGATTTCGAATCATTTAATATTTTATTTTAAAATCACGATTTTGAAAATCAGTTCAGATCGTTTTCTTCGAGGATTTTTCCCATTGTTTTGATTTTAAAATCACAAGCATCATTTACAAAATTTTTTTATTTTAATTTTAAACTATTTTTGGATTTTGAAGCAATAATTTTTGTAAGATTTGAGAATGATTTTCAAATCATGGGTTTTAATTGTTTAGTTGTTGATTTTATCCATCTCTGGATATTTTTTATTTGTTACTCGAACTTTTTATTCGTGATTCACAGTCCGCCGAATAACACAACAAAATGAGTCGTCGTTCGCGGATTCGGATCATTTTCCGTGCATGATTCATGATCCAAATCAATTACGGCTTTAATCTTTAATTTTGTTCGTGATTCAGATCGTTTTAAAACACCGATTCTGCCCGTTCCTGCTGGTGGGCATAGTCGCTACCGCTTGGAATTTTTGATAACAAACGCATCTCTGGGTGTGACCCTGCTACCTGTAGGCGTTTCAACGCAATAGGGAAATAATTTGGTTCATTAGCTATTGATTGAGACCACGCCGAGCTCATTTGATTGAAAACTCGCTGTTCCAGACCAATTTGAAAGAAACAATATGCGTTGACCCCTCCAGGTTTTTTAAAGTAGGAAAAAAAGCATACGATTACAAAAATTTTTAATAATCATCATCTTCATGAAGTACACGAATATCTCTTTCAAAATAAGCGCCATTTATGGCTATAAAGGCGTCCATTTGTTCTTGCCATTTTTCGAACGTTTTCGCGTATTCCGCCGCCGGCAACAAGGAGAAAAACATCTGCGCCGCGATAATGGCTTCTTGAGTCGTGTTGAATTGACGACCGCGTAAGGCTGCCTTCAGTTGAGGAAATACAAACCGAAAGTCGCAGGGGGCGACGTCAAGAATATACTGGGGTGGGGGTGAATTGTGATTTTTTTGTTTTCTGCGTACTCCTGGAATGTTCGAGCCGTATGCGGGCGCGCATTGTCGTGGTGTGCAAAACCTGGAGGGGTCGCGCAAACTAGTTTCACTAAAACGCGCATAACTTGTTGATGGTACGAAGTGGAAAGGAGAACGAAGTTGCTATGGATACAGAAATGCCCCCTCTACACGACTGCGCGATCGCCGGAACCCTACGCAGTGTTGTAAAAATTAGAAAAAATAAGTCTCAGTTACTTAGCGACAGCCATGCACTTTTCCAGTGAAGGGGAACTTAGGACAACATTTCAGATTTCGCGCCCTAAAATCGAAAAAAAAAAGGTATTGGCCGTTCTGCCAGAGGGAGGTGGCAAACAGTCGACTAAAAGGAAAGGCAATTCCCCCATTTGCGCCTCCCTATTCGTCGCTTGGGACTGGCTGAGCACTAATATACAAGTACTTGAGCTCATCAGTCGCGAAACGAGTTTGAAAATGATTCCTTTTGTAGGGTGACCATTTGATAATTTTTTCCATGTTAAGTTACCTAAAGGTCAATTTTGGTCAGTTTCTCTTTCAAATTCTGGAAATTCTGCTGACTATGAAGAAAATTATTTTCCCCTTTATATTGTGCTTCCATTGTGCAGTGTAAATAAAACTGAAACTCAGTTTTCCGACAGACTGCAGCAAAAACTTCCAACCTAACTCTAGCTAGTCAGTTGGGGGAGGGGATTGAAAATATATGTTATGAGTAGTGTGTAAAGAGTGAAACATAAAAAAGAAAGAAAAATTGCAAATGTTCATCTCCAGTTCTGTTCATTTTTTGGTCATTCTTCAGATTTAATTAGGTCATTTTTCTATTTTATTATTTAGAAATTTTGAGTGGTCACCCTGCTCTTGTTCATATTTAAACTGAAGGTCGTACATTTGGAATCAAGATGGCGGACGAAAATCCTCTCCTCTTGAATGTACATTTTTACATAAATCATCTAATCGTTGCCTGGTCAGTTCTGCATAGCACGATGCGAATGTCTCACAAATATCTTTTGTCTCTTGCTTACCGGTACTTCTTTTACATGCTCTTTTATAAACCACGTTCTTCTTTTTATTCTGGTGACATTGTTCTTTTTCTCCCTTGATCGGTCAGGCAGGACATTCGTTTATTTCAGTTACAGTTTATATTATATGTTTTAGTCCTCGCATTGAGTCTTACTTTTGCTATTCAGTCACTTAGTGTACACACTTTTTCTATAAACTCTCGTTTTTGTAATTTTATATCTCCTGCTCCGGTGAACTCGTACACATCTCGAAAAATCTACACTTGCATTTGTAGTGCCTGAATTACCCACGTGTGCGCTGTACGCGTACTGTTCGGCATTTTTGTGCATGTGTACACTAAAGTGTGCCGTTGAGCTGATTTGGACCCTTTGATCAAAATCCAACGAAGTGACATTTTTGAGTGTATGGAATTGTGTATAGCACCGGATAGCGCTAGATGAGTAGAAAACGATGAAAAATATTTTATTGAAAGACAGCTAACTCAGCGAGATATTAATGCTCAAAAATCAGCTGTAAACTGCGGTGCTGTATGTAACATTTCCTTCTACCGGGAATACCTCGAAAGTGCACAAATGTCGCTTGGTTGGGTTTCGCTTAAAAAGGTGTCCAGTTTGCTTGGGAGGTCCAGCTCGAAATTCCGGATCACGAACAAATTATCCGCGGTGTTCGCTCTCCGCTGCAACGCGTCAGCAGCAGTTAAACGTCAGCAACTACGAACGTGACCAATTAGCACATATGTATACCTGTCGGTAATTTCTTTGGTAATGACCAAGGCAGTAATGGTGGGTGGGGGAGGGGTGGAGGTAGCAGTACCGTCAACAAATTCATCACACGTGGATATGAGAGAATCGTTTTACGCCTTATAGCTTTGTCGCCGAGGTGCAAAAATTACAACTCTAACTCGATGGCTGTGCGGTTCTTCCGCCGCTAGTTGACTGTGCGACAGGTGATCCGCATGGCATCGCATGGCGTCGCAACCTGTCCGTGTAATTTCTCCAGCTCCAGCACGAGCGTAGCGTGCACGTATACATAGGCCAACCTTGTGGGCTTTTATGAATACGTCGTTAAGTGTTGGCAACCGTCGTCGAAGGAGTGACGATGACGATCATCAGTACACTTCACCTCACCGCGCATCCATCATCCTGCGCATACCGGAAGCTCAGTCGAACTTCAGGTGAATTTTTTCTGCTTCTCCGTGTGCCGTGTGCGTGTGTCTGTGTGTAAGTAGATGGTGACTTCGTAGATCAGTATCGTGGTACTTCCGCAACGATCGCACGCATACAACAGTTCGCACACATCGCGCTAATTAACGTAAACGTAAAATTATTTGCAGAAGTGGCGACGACGACAATTTGACTGTGGTGTTCGTGTGCTTGGCGTATGTGTACTCAAAATAGGACCTGTATACACAGCCGGTCGCATAAATTAGCGAGCCGAAATAAATGTACACGTATGTGCGAGTGTAAGTACTTGCGAGTAGACTACACGAAGATATGCAGTAGTGTCGGTGTCACCACGAGGGAATGTGCTAATCGCCGAATATTAACATTAAAATTGGCTGTGTAAGTGTTCGCCAATACGCTGCTGCCTACATGTGTCTCGAAGACGTTCACGTCCATGTCTGTCTAGCTGACTCAAGTGGCGGCATTGAAAAAACAGCGATAGTTCCCGGACGAGGACGTACTTGTGTACTCGGTACTGTTTACAGTATACACAAAGGCCATTGACCGATAACCGAGTACACAAAAATTGCGATCCCGATTGAACACGTGCTTATCTTTGCACAGCCATGAGACTAGATAATACGTATGAATTCGAAAATCTGCGTTCGGCTTACGTAAACTGCGTTTATATGTACCTAGACTCTGCGATGTTTCCACTCTTCCCTCATACTGAAGTCCTCGGTCAGTGATAAAAGAAAATGATCGGCAGCTGTGCAGGGAAGAGGGGCTCGTTTATCGGACACGTACTAGGTCCGGCAGATAAAGGGAGCTTTTTTCGAAAACGGTAATCGCACTTTTTTATGTTTTATCCGGTAATATCTTGAATGGGACGAAACACAGATTATAGCCGAACACGCGAAATAGCACGTTTCTCAGAAACGCAACTTGCGTAACGTGCGTGTACACAGTGCACTGCGATGTCGAATATTATTTCCGCTGAGAAATAATACTTTTACGATCACTTTTCAGTGAGTCTACAAACTGAGGGGGTAATGACCAGACGTCAAGTAAACACGGCCGATGGTGTTCGGGAATTCACGTTCCGACGTTTCATCTGCAAGGCTCTGTAAACTTCGTATGGCATGCTTATCCGCCATTTTGATCCTTACTTTTTCCAATATAGCCCAGGAGGAATACGGAATTGACAAGAAAAAAATTGTCAGCAAAGGTTTTACAGCTGGAATATGTTTAGAACGGTGTCCATAATACGTAGGTAAAAGCCCTCACTCCCAACCCGTCGGCTTCCTCCGGGGGGGGGGGCAAAAAATGAGAAATTTCTATCTCTTATTCAACTATTTTGGCGTTTTTCCGAAGAATGAAGTATGTTATGTAAAAAATACATTAGACAAAAAATGTTGCTAGTTAAATTGTCTAAAAAAAATGTTCTCACAAAAAGTTGCCTAAGTGGTACAGATAGACGCCAAATGCTTGCAGGAAAATGTTACATGTCGCTTGCTCAGAGACGGAACTGGACTTTCAGTGGGAGGGGGGTGACGAAGGAAAATTAACCGACAAATATTTTCTTTTAACTAAAAATTTGCCGACAAAATTTTCTAATAGAACATTTGCTATCGGATTCAGCTTGTGACATTGGAAGATAAGTCTTTTGCTTTCAACTTTAAGCTTTTAATAAAATGATCAACTTTCTCAAATTTCAGGCTCTAGGTCAAACAGAGAATCTAGTAACAAAAGATTTCGGGCTGCTCAATGCGGTGGCGCGCTGTAGTCGTTTACGAATGATTGAGTGAGTGAATCACTGACTCATTGAGTGATTGAAAAAGTGAGGAAGTGAATGAATAACTGAATTAGAGAATATATGAATGGCTGAGTGAGTGAGTGAGTGATTCACTGAGTCACTGAGTAAGTGACTGAGTAACTGTGCGAATAACTGAATAAGTACGCAAGTGACTGAATGAATCACTAAGTAAGTAAGTGAATGACTGACTGACTGAGTGAGTGAGTAAGTGAATCGCTGACTCACTGAGTCAGTGACAGTGTGAGGAAATGAATGAATAACTGAATTAGATTAGAGAATGAATGAATCTGAATCACAGAGTGCGTGACTGAGTAACTGAGTGAATAACTCAATGAGTAAGCGAGTGACTGAGTGAGGGAGTGAATCACTGAGTCACTGAGTAAGTGATTGAGTAACTGAGTGAATAACTGAATAAGTAAGCGAGTAACTGAGGGGCAGAGTGAATTGACTTATTAAGTAAGTGATGGAGTGAGGAAGTGAGTGAATAACTAAATTAGAGAAACGAGTAACTGAGTGAATCACTAAATAAGTAAGCAAATGACCGAGTGATTGAGTGAATCACTAAATGAGTAAGCAAATGACTGAGTGATTGAGTGAATCATTGACTCATTGAGTGAGTGACAAAGTGAGGAAGTGAATGAATAACTAAATTAGAGAATGGATGGATGATTGAGTGATGACGGAGTGAGAACGTGAGTGAATAATTACATTATACAGAATGCAGTGAGTGAATAACTAAGTGAGTGAGTGAGTGAATAACTAAGTGAGTGAATCACTGAGTCACTGAGTAAGTGATTGAGTAACCGTGTGGAATAATTGGATACGTAAGCAGTAATTGAGTGAATCACTGAATCATTGAGTAAGTGATTGAGTGATTGAGTAAATCACTGCCTCATTAAGTGAGTGACGGAGTAACTGAGTGAATAACCGAATAAGTAAGCGAGTGACTGAGAGAATCACTAATAACTATGTGAAACACTGGGTGAGTGAGTGACAGAGTAACGAAGTGAATGAATAACTGAATCAGAGAATGAATGAATGACTGAGTGAGTGAATCACTAAAAAAGTAAGCTAGTGACTGAGTGAATCACTGACTTAGAAGTAGCTATATAATATGCAATTTTTCCAGTTTCACCTAACAGATTCACAAGAGGAGAAAATGGACGCGTTCATTTACAGGCATTTTGAAAACGAAAGCGTTTATCGAAAAAATGATTAGGACAAAATTTATGGTACATAAAATTTTCTTTCTATTGAAACCATTTTCATTTCAATCTGATGATTTTTTTCTAAATTAGGTAGGGTTTCAATAGTTCCTGCTTTCACTTGCCTAAAATTATAGAGGGCGACTCTTTCGTGCTGGCAGTCCGAATAGTCACTGCAATTTGAAATTCAACGTTTGCTACCGACTTTCAGATTTTCGAAATGCCTTCGCATTTCAGCGTTGTTTCAACCTTTCAAATAACGTTCGATACTCAGCTGGAAACCTCCTGCTTTGGACTGTCTGTGGTTTTTGTCGCAACGCTGTATGTAGTAGCTTCGTTCTCGCGTGAGATAGAAAAAAGTGTCATGAGAAAAAGGGATATAGATGTCGAGTCCAGTGCTACCAGATCATATTCGCATAAATCAACTTATCAATTCAAAATATTTCAAAAATCAGCTTTTCTAAAGCTCGTTAGCCGCGATAGAGTTTTTGTTTTTACTTCTACGTATGTTCGATTGGATGCGTAGCCAGGAATGAGTCGCGGGGAGCTCTGTCGGCCTTATGGTCAGATGGTCAGCCCCTCAAACTGTAGCAATAGATTCTTCAAAAACGAAGCTGTCTTACCCCGAACAACTAATTACTAACAACAGTTTTTTTTCGTGAGGTCATAAGGTCCGTAACCAGTATCGGAGTCCTCTCCTCAAACTTTCCACTGACTGTGGACCTACAGCCTGAAGTTCACGTTTTAAGTTTAATACAAAATGCCTTGCATGGTGTTTTTTAAATGTTCTACTCGGTACAAAAACAATCTATACCAATCACGAATTATACAGAAAGTGTTCTTGATAAGAAACGAGGAGTTATTTCTCGGATGATACAAAAGTGACAGAATTGGTCGTGAAGTGCACAATTTCAACCTTGTTTCGTAACATATCCAATGTGTATGTTCATTACAGAGTGAGAATCCAGGATTCCCTTATTTCTTTGACGGCTATGTCTTAGTTTTTATCTTCCTAATCTGCGTATACATATTTTCTGCTCTTATTTGCCCTCCTGTCCATTATGCCTCTTGGTTTTTCTTGTTGCACATCGAAACCAAATGAGTATATACAATAATTTCTTTTACCCTGAAAACCTCCACATCTCTGCGAGAAAATTTCCAAGTATCTGGGCAGATACAGAGAAAGTCACTCAGTCAGGCAATCTGGCTGACCGACAGGCTGATGGATTGATTGAGGTACTAATGAGCAGGGAGCTGACGCGAGTGAAGCGAAGGGACTGAAATCGGGTTGAGATGCGGCCAAAGAGTCCTGGAGGGCCATATCAAACGCCTTATTATTACACTTGTATTTACGAACTGAGCTGCAATCTACATCGATATTACTCATTTCCAAACTCAGTTTGATGACCGTGATTCTTGGATTCCGTCGGGTTAAACGCCTCGAAAGAGGTATGCACGATCATGGAAATACCTTTCTCGCTTTCCTGATATCTTTCGCCCGGGTTAATGTGCAAGGTAACTGAACCATTTCGTACGCGACTCCAGACCGGAGAGTCGAGACTTTACGCTTATATTTAGTAAAAAGGAAGTACTACACGAAAAAAGAACCTACCTGCCTGTCTGCCTGCATGCTGGCAGTCGCGCTAATTCATTAGTTTAGAATTAAAACTTTTTAAGCTGCGTACACCGAGCGGAAAGCCAGTGAACATGCAATAAGATTTAATGGCTGGATTAGATTCGCTATTATGAATTCAGTTTCTAGCGACTTACGGAGTTATTCCGTTATAGTACGAATATACGTGTAATATGTATGGTAGTGTATAGGTTGGCGTGTAATGCATTTGTATTGCGAAGATTTCCTATGCTGAAATTCAGCGCTGTAACACCTCTTCTCTCTTTTTCTCTAGTCTCACATTTCATTGAATGTTAATAAACATTTACGATCCTCATTGTAATATCTTTGTGTTTCTGTTTTCTTCTTTCTAGGTGAGTAACTTTCGTCCGGCGCTCGTGCTCAATTAGTGTAATACATATTTGCATTCGTGTATGCTGGCGGAATTGAAATCGTAAGTACGTGCTTTGTCAATTGTGTAAAGTGTAATGCGATGAGAAGTCGTACTCGGCCGATCCCTTTGAGTGGCCCTAGTACAGCCTTGGCTAACTCTTATCCCCTCGTGTTTTCACTGGAGACGCTCAACTCTGTATTGCTGCCGTAGGATCACGGAACCATAGCCACGAGTTCACGAGGACCAGCAGTGACAAAATCTTTGCGAGCCGTTACCGTTTTAAGACTGCTCCAAAGTCGCGGTGAATCTTAAAACGCTTGAAGAAACGTGAAAGAGTGCGTCCTATAAAAATCAGAATAAGTAAATTCAGCGGGGAAGAGTCTTAACGTAATCCTTGTGCACTTAACGAGCTCTAACTTGGTCTTGATGAGTCGTGACAAAAGCTGGATGTGTCGAAACACATCTTAATGGAGTTTGAACGAGTTTTGAAAGAATCCATTGTTGATCCCGAGATGTAAGCAAAACATTAGTTACCTGTAGTTCTTGAAGTGATATCAGTTTCACTTTGAAAGCAGCGTATTTTTGTTAGAACATTTTCGAGTGTCATCATCAGTGATTTACCTTCTGAAGCAAAAGCCTTAGTGGGTCATTCTTCAAAAATGTTGATATTTCAGGTGTGTTTCTTTATGGAGGAAAGTAGGGGACGTTTGAACTTTTTTTGATGGGATTCGTTAAGAGGCATTTTCTATAACATATTTGTGAGATTGGGCCGACAGTAAGGGGATTCTGTATTTTGGCATGGTAATCTAAATGATGCGTGCCATGCCGAAGGACACGTGAAAAAGTCCATGCCGGAAGACAATAGCGAACAAAAAGTGGTCTGCCGTCGATTAGTAGATTCCAAAACAAAAAATTATGTGGAGAGTTTATAAAAGCATTATACTAACCCGTTAATTAGATGCAATTCATTATGTTTGGATGATGAACGTCTATCGGTGTATAAAGATGATCATGCCGCAAAACACCTTTTTTCTACTCTTAATTTTAGGCAATTATACGCGAATGCACGAATTTCGTCACAAAAAACCTGGGATTTGATATGCGGACCGTATTGCTCTGATAATAATAATATACAGTTTGACCATTAACTGCGATGGAAAAATATTGAAACCCCTGTTCCCAAAAGACAAGAGATCGAGGGACCACTTTCAAGGTTGGCTACACTGACTCTCATCTGTGAAGACGCAATTTCAACGTTACCAACTGATTCATTCATTTATCTAAAGTAGTATTATTTTGCCAGTTTGTTCTAATATATAGCTTGAGAATTTAGAAAAATATAATAATAATAAAAATTGTTGGAGGGACAGCCATGCTGACGGACATTATTTTGACCCATTAAAAGTGGATCAAAGTTTCTTCTAAAAGCTTGGAAAAATAGAATTCAGTCATATCTATCAATGAAAAAAAAAATTGCCCGTATTGTTAATAACTTGTGAGATAACTGCTGGGAACTGAAATATCAACATTTTTGAAAAATAACCCCTGTCTGTAACACACTGTATCAAGTTAAGGTAGTACCGTATGGTGAACTGTCTTGTCATATCTCGTGATCTGATTGGTTGTTGGTAAAGGTCTCATGGACCAGTCCCTGTTGTTGAGCCCTGTTTAGTTTGTGTGTTGAAAGTATTTCACTGTCGAAGTTTGTGGCTGTTTATTACGTTGTAGTTTGGTCCTGTCATTATTTTTATGACTTCCATGTATTTTATGTGTTTTTTTAGTTTTCTTTTTTGTAAGTTCTTTTGTATTGTTTGTATTTTGAATTTGTCGGTTGGTTTGTTGTCATCTTTGAGTATTTGTAATCAGAGATGTCAACTCCCGTTCGCAAACGGGAACGCGTTCACGAACGGAGCACCTCCACAAACGAGAACGAAGTGAACGCGTTCTTCTTCTCACATGAACGAGAACGGGCAGGAACGCGTTCATTTGTCGTTTCATTTCGTGAACGAGAACGCAGAGAACGGAGAGAGGAATGACTGCAGTCAGAGATGTCAACTTCCGTTCGCGAACAAGAACAAAGTGAACGCGTTCTTCTGCTCACATGAACGAAACGGGCAGGAACGCGTTTGTTTCATTTCGCGAACGAGAACGCAGAGAATGGAGAGAGGAATCTACAGTCAGAGATGTCAACTCCCGTTTGCGAACGAGAATGCGTTCACGAACGGAGCACCTCCACAAACGAGAACGAATTGAACGCGTTCACTTTCTAAAGCGAACGCGTTCATATTTTTGGGAAACGCTGACATCTCCGTTTGTGATCTCTCATGTTCTTTCATTCTTATTATGAATTTCCATCCTGTTTCTCCTATGTAAGTCATGTTGCATCTTTGCAATTTGGTCTGTAGACACCACTATAGTATAGGGTAGTTTCCGGTGCCAAAGGTGCGGTGTCTGGGGAACCGCTTTGGCATGCGTGCATCGTCGTATACTTCACCAAACATTATTACCGTCCGTGTAGTCACTGATGCGATACTCGAAAGGGTAGTTTCCAGGGCCAGGGTTACCGTATCTGGGGAGCCACTTTAGCATGTGCGCATCGCCATACGTTCCGCCAAGTGAGTGACCCGATTTAAAATGTATGGAATTAAGGTAGGAGAGGGGCTCAAAAGTGAAGATGTCACTACCAAAATGTGCCTTTCAAATGGCAATGCGCTTATTATTTTCAATGATGCCTATGAAGGATTTACGGCGATTCAAATAGGCAACCTATTGTACATTAAAAAGATCAAACTAAAGGCACTGGAGAACACAATTCGTCGCGGATGGGAGACGCAATTTATCACGGCTGGAAGTAAATCCAGAACTGAATCGGAATTTTATGTAAGGTGGAAAACGTCTTGACAGTGTTGGTCGTCTTACAAGTCTGCACGACTCCCAAAAGAGTTTTAACGAGACTTGATTTAGTTTTAATGAGCCTGAGTGAGTCTCGTGAATCCTAATTATGTCTGAATGAAACGTAACAGAATCATAACGGGATGTGAACCAAAGGCAGTGCCAGACAGTCTTTGCGATTATTGAACATGTGAAAGAGAATATGTGAAAAAAAGAGAAATAGATGTCACACTCTTATAAGTATATGAAGCTACTATCACTGGCGTGCCTACGGGGGAAGATCCATGGGTGGCTATTTCCCCCCCCCCCCCCCCGCAAGGAATATTTTAAAACTATTTTCTTATAAATATTATTTCAAGAACACAAAAAGTTTCGGTCTGTCCGCTCGCGAGTTCTATTTTTTGCTTTCAACTTTTTAACCGTCCATAAAAAGAAATTCTTGTTGCGCGCCTGCACCACCACGTCTAGCGTCCTATCTATTTAATTAATGAATCTGAAAACCTATAACTCTAGTCGAAGACCTACATGACTTGTTTTGAGGGAAGGAGGGCTGGGTAGACTAAGCCTTTACCAAGAAGGTCGATTTAACTTTCCAGAAAAATAAGAAAGTACATTTAAAATGCAATATTTAGGCGTGGGGAGGGGAGGTGAAATTGACTTATTATACTGAGTAGCCCTCCTCTCAGACTTTACAATCGAAGTTCGCTCATCTCGTAGTCAAGTCCAAATACACATAATTATTGTAGATCCCGAATGATGCTGAGTGAGTTGTATGAGTCATAAATAAGGTTGCTTCTTAAGCCAAATGAGTTTTAACAAGAATTGAAGAAACATTGAATCAGTCCTAGAAAGTTTTGAATGAATCTCAATGGGCTTGATCGAGTTTGGATGAGTTGTGACGGAGTTTGAGAGAGTCTCGGTAAGTCTGAACACAGGCCGAATGTTGAGTGTGATGAGAATGACCTTAGTCTGAATGTGTTTTCTGTGTATTTTGAGAGATTAGACTCAACTGACCAGTGGCGACCTAGAATCGCCACAATTTTAAGACCTCTTTAACACCATCTGATGAACTGCCTCTGTGGCGATTTCGCAATCAGTCAGAAAACTCCGTTATTATGTTGCCACCATTACCTGAACATTATAGTGTTGAGGAAAGCTTTTGACATTTTCATGTCTTAACTTTGGCCCACAATACCGGAATAACATTTACTTTCACGCATTACGCGTTACATTTGAGGAGGAATGAAATAATCATTTCCATGGAAATTTATTTTGACATTTTCTTGTCTTTACTTTGGCACATTCCAGCCATGGGTATAACACAAACGGGAAAAACGTTACATTTGAGGAGTAACGAAAAGGAATTTTGACTTGACGGAAAGAGCGTTATGAACAATAATAATAATGATATGTAAAACAACTACTGACTGACTCACTGGACTGACTGGACTGACTCAACACTTAATTCGCCTGCCAGTACCACACTCTTTGTATCAGCCTGTATTCCCATGCGAGCGTCACGTTCCTTGTACCAGCCTGCAAGCACTATACTCTGCTAGTACATTATCTTGCAATCTTGCAGACGAGTCTGCAACCACGGGAAAGCATTTTCATGTCTGCTTCGCGGACTGCGTCGACATGAGAATGTCGTCGTCCTGCGAATGTAGCGTGCAAAGAATGAGCGCGCTAAAAAATATGGAGCGCAACTTGCAGGTGCACTGCGGAGTGTAGCGAACAACGACACCGCGAAGCAGACATGAAAAATACTTTCCCGTGGTTGCAGACTCGTCTGCAAGATGATGCACTAGCAAAGCACAGTTCTAGAGGCTGGTACGAGGAACGTGATGCCCGCATGGGAATACAGACTGATACAAGGAGGGTGGTACTCGCAGGCAAATTAAGTGTTGAGTCAGCCAGTCAGTCAGTTTGATCCAATTCCGACTTAGACCTCAAATTTTTGATTGATTCGGAGTTGTGAATGACCACAGCGGTGGTCCATTGGGTAGCGTTTATAAAAGTGTTCAAAAATTTGACTATTTTGCTCACCGCTTATCAATCGATGAAAGGAGAATGAAACAGCAGAATCTGAATGAAATCTGTAGGGAGAGAGAGAGGGATGAATGATAATTCTTCTCGAGATCAAGCTTTTTTGGAGAGATCGAAGTGCCCCGATTTTCCCATCAGGTGGGGTTCTCAAATGCCTAGATATTCTTTCGATTTTATTCTATTTTACTGGCTTTTGTTCCGTACCCTACTGTCCTCGGGCCAGGATTTTCTGTCGACGGTCCTGTAAAACGTGATTGATCAACGGTTTGCTTGCTGTATTGGCTGGAGTGTACGATTCGCCTATGATAGAGTCGGCATGGGTCCGAAAAGAATTATTTGCATTGCACCGCGGCATTCTTCGAAATTGTACTCAGAAGCTAGAGTCTCTCTGGAAGCTTTCCGTTTGTGCCTGTCTAGTATCTGCGTTAGAGATGGAATGTGAAAGAGGTGCCAGTTAGGTTTGTTGTTTTTCCCTTGGTTATAACGTCCGAAACTGTTTCTTTTTTCGGCCTCTCGGTACATGTGTAGCTAACCAACTCGAAACCGTGAACTGGCACTGGTGTCCTCTCCTGAAAATAGGAATCGATTTGTTTCCCATCCAGCGCGTCCCGTTCTCCGGCACATGCACTACGTATAATGTAATCTGTACCGCCGCGAAAAACGCGTTTCATTATAACGGCCGCAGTTGGAAACCAGTTGTTACCAATTACCTAAAATCCGAAAAGTTATTTCGAACGCGATACTTGCGATAGCTTGAGGAAGCTGCGAACGCAAACGACGCCCGTCGGTACCGAGAGAGTCGAATTGAAACCGGATTCTTGAGCGAGGCAATTTATTCTCTCACCGACCAACACCAAAAAATAAGCGAACAGCCATACCCGAGCGAACGGTTAGTTCGTGATTTTTGAACACGTATACGAATCACATTTTCGACAAAGGGAAGCTGGTTTCCGGAGTTGGTGAAATTTTTCCCCTCATCCTCTGTGGCTTTCTGTTTTTTTTGTGGTTTTTTTTTTTTAGTCTTTCCAGGTCTGTCCGTTCATTTTAGTCGTAAAATTTTTATGTATATCGCCGAACTATATGTCGATGCTTCCTTTTTTTTCTTCCTTTTCTTTTTTTTTTTTAACCATTTTATGATCAATTTTGAAAGCCGGCTCGATTGAGAACAGGGAGGAGCGAAGTGGTGACCGAGTGCTAAGTACGGGTGAGCAGGACACACGCACACACTCGAAACATTCCGTCACTGGTTCGAGAATTAGTCGCCAATTAACGTACATAACGTTTTATTTCTTTTATTTTTTTCTTTTTTCCCAGCTTTTTGCGATTCGTTATTACTTTATGGCCCGAGTCATATTTTAGCCGACGGTTATGGCTGTTTTTTTTTTTGTTTTTTTTGCGGCTTATAAAACGTTCGAAAGTCGAATGTTTGTGGAATTACCGTGCTCGTGGATCTGTCGATTTTGTGGTGCTGTTGTACTGCCCAGTAATACGCGCACTTGTGCACTTTCGTCGGTTCACGTTATAAAATACCGAGGCCAAATACCTCAGACGATGTTCATTCATCGAATTCGTATTTTTTTATTATGTTTTTTACCCGCTAACGGAAATTTGCAGATTCCCCGCCAAACCTTAGGTGCAGGTCGAATCGTGATTTGTCGATTGAGACTGATAACGGATGCTCGAAAGCACTTCGAAGTTTGTTGCTGGCTGTGCCTGGAGCTGGTCTAAGCCTCGGAGTAGTGGCGCCTTTGCCGAGGCTCAACTCGAGAATTTGCTGGACTGCACAGAATAGTCCGCAAGCTAGTTATATGTACCCTGCATTTTTTTCTAAAGAAAATGAAGGTCACAATTGCCATTTTACATCAAGGGCGCAAATAGGCAAAATACTATACACGGGTGCAGGAATATCTTTGTTGTGCCTGTGAATGTGCGATATGTATAACATACTCCAGGTTCACAGGCGCAGCAAAGATATTCTTGCACCCGTGTACAGTATTTCGCCTATCTACGCCCTTGAAGCAAAATGGCAAATGTGAGTTTTGATTCTTTACCCCTCAAATGTGCCACTCGAAACATCTGTAGTTGAAACTCTTAAGAATTATTGTAGAATTTGTTTTCCTCCACCGGGGAACATGAATGCTGCTTCGGTTTTTCCTCCATAACTTCTCGACCGTAAGTTTTACACTACAAGTGTACATCGCGGAATTGATCTACGCTGAATTTTGCATAAAAATGGTCTCTTGTAACTTTTTCGTATTTGACTTAGAAAACCATAAAAACAGAAGGTCTAGAATAAGCCCATATAATACAATACTTTTACAGAGACCTTACGGATCAGAACGTCATTTATTTATGACTCTACGGAGTTCAGTCAGTAGTATAGGGATGCCAGTTTTATCCAGAATCGCTGCTCCGTGCTCCCCCACCATTATAGCTTTTCGTCCGTAGGAATTTTTTCACTTGCCCTCCCCCCTCTGTTTCTGTACCATACAAATGAGATTGGTTTCTCGTGTTTTATTGGTATTTGATGATGGTGGGGCGTAGAGCGGTGCACGCACGTTACAGTTAGCCCCCGACATCGTAACGCTTATCTCGGAAGTACCCCGATAGGGCCTGTGCCATAGTAGGGGGAATGCTTTGAGGTCGGCAGGCAGCCCTTGCACCTCCATTTCTTCTTTCGCTTCTTGGCGAATCTTTGGTGACCTGGTTGATCCGGCGTGCTCACTGGCTTACTATTGAATTACGCAAGGTCTTCTTCTTCCTCCGCCTGTGGTAGCGACGTTAGAGCACCTGGAAACACCTGATTACTGACATCCGCCATTTTGAGTCACTTGATGCCTGATGATTCACAATTCGATACGCGGCATGCTAGCGGCGCGTTCCGCATAGTGAATTGTGAATCGTCGGGCACCAAGCGGCTCAAAATGGCGGATATCAGTGTAACTCGGGTGTTTCCAAGGTGCTCTAGTGACGTCGGTGCTGATGGGATGGCACTGGGTGCTGTGACCGCTGCCTTTGTCTCTGTCATTCAATCTCGATCTTGCTGCTCAGTGTCTTCTTGATCAAGGCAGCAGGCTCAAGGGTGTAAGTGGCTCAACACCCGTGTGTTTCGAAAGAGGCGACCGCCGCTTCTTCTCTCTCTTGGTCGAGTGCCGGACACTAAACAGTCAGTGTACTTCAGGCAGCATGATCTCGCCCTCCTGTAACGCAGTAGGAGCACTGCGGGCATGTGTTCTATTGGTACTGGAACGAGTTGTAATAATGGACAGGTATTTTGAACTTCCTGTGAGGGCATAAAATGAAATCTATGTATCAGCTTCGAAGTTTCGAATCCCCTAAATTCGTTTTAGGTATAGATTTGACCCGAATTTTGAAAATTGTGGTATTAAAATTGTCCGAAAAATGCAATACGAATCAGATAGTAGGTTTTTGATGAAGCTGCTGACTTAATTTTGTTCATTATTTTGACCGGGTGGGGAAACTTTGGGCACCTATGGTTGAGGGAGAGGATCAAAACAGAAAATACCGAGGAATACAGTATGGAAATCGCGCTGGTTATCGGAGATACCAAATCCATTATAATATTATTATGACTTTGGTATGAAAACTCAGTAACCTGTGCAGAGGTTAAGGAGGCAGTATACTATGTGAACTATCTTCGAATACAGTATAGGAATCAAATAGCCGATTTTTAAGTTTAGTGAATCCCTTTTAATCTTTATTTTGACACATTTGAAAGGTTAGAAACCTGTGTATACTTGGGGGGGGGGCGTCGCTTGATATAACCTTAGTTGATTCTTTGCTAAGATCTTTTTAGATCAGTCATTCTAATACGAGAGGTGATCAAAAAGAACATGAACTTTCGTTATCGCTCGCGTTGTATACAGCCTAGCGAGCAAAACATTCCTCTTTCGAATGAGTGGTCGCTGGAACGTATAGCTGGTGTTAAACTAGTTCTGTGTTTGAATGCATGTACGTCGGTTACCCTTCTGCGATTTCTAGTTTTGCATCATGACAATGCCCCGTGCCGCACCTCCCTTCTCATCAGAGAATTCTTTAAAAAATAAAATAAAATCACTGTGGTGCCTCATCCCCCTTACTCTCCCGATTTATCACCGTGTGATTTATGGATGTTTCCGAGGCTGAAATCAGTTTTGAAAGGCGAGCGATCCCAATCGATCGAAGAAATTCAAAAAAACACAGTGCTGGGATTCCGTTCTATCCCGAAGGCCAAGTTCAAAGTTTGTTTCAGAAAGTTGACAAACCGTTGGCGCAAATGTATAGATAACAGTGGTAAATACTTTGAAGAAGATGTAAAATATGTATATAGCCCACGGGCAATTGAATATAAATAATTTTTACAGTGTTTTCTTTGAATTTTCAAAAAATTACCGACCGCATTTTGAGGACTCTTTTTCAAACAGTCTTCGTTTAGGAACAACTTACACTGAACAGATCAGCTGGGTGTTATTTTGTAGGGGAAGGTTGGCTCTTTTCTTTATCGCAAACTCGAACTCGCTAGGTTGTATATGATACAAGCTGTAACGAAAGTAGTCCATGTTCTTTTTGATCACTTCTCGTAGGGTTGCAGCTACTGATGGGCCAAGCCGGACGTCTTGAAAATATAAGGGAATTCCCGGTTTTTGCAGCTAGCTTTCGAGACAAGAACGCCTTCATTGACAAGTGTTTCAGATGTCTAAGATTTACTTAGCCCCCTCCCCCTTCAGATGAACGAGATACGATAAAAGTACTACTGTTTTACCGGTAGAAAACAGCGCTTTGGTAAACGAAATGTACCTACTTTTTCTTTTTTGGCATCTTCAACTAAATTTTTTTACACGAGTACACACCAAAAATCAAGTATTTTCGAGTATATGACATTATTTCATTCACTTTGTTAACATTTTGAAAATTTTTACAATCATGCTATAATTTATTGATGATAACGGAGAAAGAGGGAAAAAAGAAAAGAAAAGAAAAATGAATAAACAAATAGGAAAAAAAAAGGAGAAAGAACCATCGCACGTTTCACCTTGACACGTGAATTATTCGTTTCAATGTAATATGCAGCAGTATATTTTGTGTGTGTGCGTGTAGGTACAAGTGAACTTAGAACCAATTTGAATTTCTTTTAAATTTGCTTTCGAACAAATAAAATTTTTCCTATAGGTATACGGCAAGAATGTATCAATTTTTTTGTCGTCGCTTGAAACCTTATTCGAAAGTGATTGTTGATTCGCGTGCGGACGAATCAGTTGATAGGTAACGTAGAGACCCCAGTTCACCAGCATTTTGTTACTGGCTGGATTTCATGGTGTTGATCCTGAAAAAATAGTAAGAAACATTCATTCGCGAGCGAAACTACAGCTCTAACAAAACAAACAGAAGTGATTCAAATTTTTAAGTGATTTCTGTGAAAAGTCACAATGTAAATGGTTCGGAGGAGGATTGTTCCACGGATCCCCCTGCTTTTTCTGTAGGGTCCTTGTCTTGGCTGAGTCGGAGTTTTTCGAGGTCCACGGAATTATGCTAAGTGTACCTTGATAAAAATGCATGCACAGTTTCAACGTTATTGAACTATTTTAAGCGGTCACTAATGAAGTTCTGCCTGTTATGCACGGCCTTAACTCACATCAAATTGAATGTCGAGAGGAAAAAAACTCGTGCCTTTTTTTAAAAATACTAATTCCACCTAAAAGTATTTAGAAAACGTGAAATGATTCTGGACTCTGTGCAACCCTCACAATGTACCTCTAAAACAAGGAACGGAGGATGAAAGAAGGAACATTCCAGATGGAGTCGAACTACAGATTTTTGAAGTCATCGAATTCGATAGTCAGATTAGTTTTTTTGGAACTCCGCGAAGTGCCGCCGAAGCGAGTTGAAGCCAAATAATAATCGATCTGCGGTGGTGGTATTCAGTTCATCTGTGTATTCTTAAGATCACTGAATTTGATTCTGAGAGTAATTTTTCCAGCCCCTGAAATCTCACCAAAGAGGCGAAAGTCCAGATAATAGTTATTTTTTCAAAAATCTTAAGGAAACCATTTGATTTATAGTTTTACCGTCTCGAAAAATCGACTCTTCGTCGGTTTCAGCTACCGTTGGGTCGAAGCAGAAAATTTGAGAGCGTAGAAATTGAATACTATCTTGGACGACGAACGTCTGTTTTTGGTTTAAATTGGCTCTGTTTGCCACTCGGGTAGGATCTACGAAACTAATCCCAAAACTGAATATGGTGATTTCATAACCTGTATATCAATAGGGGCGTACAGAGTTTTTCCTGGCTGACTCAACTCAAAATTTCCAAATATCAAAGCAAAAAAAAACCTTTGACTTGTTGCATTTTTCTAACTTTACAACTCAATTCGCAAGTATCAAAGCAAAAAAAAAAACCTCTTGACTTGTTGGACTTTCCTCACTCCCCCTAACTGAAATGGTAAATTTCCTCAGCTGCTGAGTGAAAAATTCTTACAGGGGGTAAGTTGCCTCCCTACCTCCCGTATCGGTACGTTCCTGTAAATCAATTATTCTCACTACAAATTCAAGTTTTTTTAACCTTTCTCTCTTGTTTTGGAGTTACTGTGTGAGGTGTTAGGCCTCTATACACCCTGTGCAGAGGCGTCGCGAACCCTGTAGGCTTAGGAGGTGAAAATAAGCTAAACTACTTTTATATTTTGTCGACCGGTGTCCATAATGCCGATTGTGCCGACTCGGTGCCAAAAAATTGTATGCAAGTAGAAATGGAGAAGAAAAAAGGGATTCTTACATTTTACCGGGATGGCTTAAATTGAACGAAGTCTAATTAAAAAACGCTGACTGAATAAGACAATAATTTCATCAAAATGGGGAAAAAGGAAGAAAGGTGAACGATTTCTTTACTTTTCAAACACTGATGGTCCAAAATACCAACTAAAATGGTCGAATCTGCCGAAAAATGCCGACTGCGGACCCATCCCCATGCACACCCTTCTCGCTATACGCTTTTGACCTTGTGTATTAATTTGTAACTAAGTATTGATATCTTTAGTTTTGTTTATCTTTTTAACCAAACTTTTATACATGTGAGCCAATACTGGACGTCTTATTCGAAACGAAATTCTGCTTTCGAAAATGCCAGGAAGGGATGCCTCGGCAGCTTTGCCTGATGTTTATCTCTATAGCACAGATTACTGTATCGGGGAGTGAAGGGGGTAGTCCAATCGTGCGTACTTAGCGCGAGCGAAGTTGGTGGAATTAGTTCGTTTTTGGCTGAGGGTTAGACAATGCCGAGTGAAAATGAAGGAAATTTTTCTAATTGGACGCGATGATTATCGGAATTGCAAGAACTTACGAGGTCATGACAGTCCGTCTGCCTGCTATGGTGATGATTTCTTTGCCGATCTTCGATGGTAATGTGTAAGTAAGCATCTTTTTAAAATGAAAAGTCCTCTTTTTTTTCCTTTTATCGCCTTTTCATTTACGAATGAGAGCTAAGTCTAAATGGAAGTTAATTTCGTAACCAAATCGGAGGACGAAGTGAATTGAAAGCTTTATTTCTGGATACTCCGAGAATGAAGAGACGCCCTGTTTGTACACCATCTGCCTCAAAATTTGATCAAAAATTACCGGTGACGCAATGCTTTTTAAATGAGGAGCTGTTGGCATCGACTTCAAAAATTGTACGAAAATCTTCGGCGTGGCAGCGATGGCAGTGTGGTGGTAATGCGACGCCTAGTTTTACCCAAAACCCGAGGTGTACGTTACATAACATCTTCACTCCATGATAACAACCCTCAAATATGAAGAAAACTGGAAGTATTCCTATGATGACTGTTCTTCAGTGAAAATCATATGATAAGGTTTGCTGTAAGAAAGTTTAACATTGTATTATTTGGATTTGATCTATGTTTCTCTGTAGCTGAGTGGTTTTGTTTATCTTGCCCGCTGCGCATCCTACAATGCAGACTCTGTTTCCAGTACTGGAAAGCTAGTGATCACGTTTTGTCGCCCTCCTCGCAAACATTTTAGTGAACAGAGCGACCATAGTATCAACCTAGGTAGATGGGTAGCGTGTTCTGCAGCCCTCATTAGTTCTCAGGAATGAGGAATTTTACTCACAAACACGTTTTGCCATCTATATCTGAACGACTATTACTGTGTTATGTGTCTTAAATCGTTTACTTAATATTATGAGACATGTCGCGGGCTCTGTTCCCAGTGCCGGAAAGTTAGTGAACAGGTTTTGTCCCCCTCCCTCCGAACATTCTAGTGAACAAAGCGACCATAGTATCAACCCGGGTGGATGGGTAGCGTATTCTGTAGCCCTCCTTAGTTCTCAGGAATGAGGCGTTTTACTCGCAGAACACGTTTTGCCACCTGTATCTGAAGGACTAGTACTGTGTTGTGTGTCTCAGGTCATTTACTCAACATTGTGAGACAGGTGCAGTACTCATACACCTTCGACAAAGAGGAGGAAATAATGTTATGCAGTAAACCATGGAGAAAGCAATGGCAAACTACCCCGACTATCCGTCTTGTAAACCGTATATCATGATCGCGAGAGTCGCCGCGCCGATGTTCGAATATGGATAAGGCACTAATAAAAAGAGTATCCCCATTGTTAATAGCTCCTTTTAGGATGAAATGTTCACTTAGTGAATCCGTAGTGAGGAGCATTAACATCGAATTTGTCAGGAATCAAATTGAAAGTCCACTTGGGTATCTCTACTACCTATATAAAAGTGTAAGCTTGTCTGTTTGTGTGTTTGTTTGTCCGAGGTTGGCGGGTGAACTATAAGAGTTAGGAGGTTCGTACTTTCTGAATGTGTTCGTATGAACCCGGAATAGGTTTTAGGTTATAAAAAATTTCGATACCCTAATTCGGAGGGGGCCACAAAATTTTGACCTCTGTGGGCCTCCTATTTTTTTTTCAACTTGAACTTTTTGGAATTGTTTTTTATTGCACCTCTTCACATTATGTTTAAATTTGGTGGCTGGAACTGTCTTCCTTCAGAAATTGGGAAATTGTAGTTGGATTAAAAGTTGTAAAAAAGTTGAATGAGATTTCGAGTTTTTTTGTTTTCTTGTTTTTTTCTTTCTTTCTTTTTTTCTTAGGTGATGCAACAAGATTTTATACTTGGGAATTTTAAATTGAGTCAGTTGGGAATTTAACAGTTTTTGCCCCCTAGGAAAAACTCTTGGCTACGTTCCTGAGTGAAAAGAATGGAACAAAGTATACTAGGGAGAAAAATAAAAGACAGAGTGAAAAACAAAAAATAAAGAGGAAAAACGGGTATGAAAGAGGTAAGTTTGAGATCAAGAAATTAAAATGGGATTACGCGGGACATATCGCCCATCAAGAAAAGGCACGATAGAACAAAATTATCAGTGAGTGGAAATCTAACAAGGAAAGAAGGAGAAAAAGCCCAGGAACAAAATATGGCGTGATGATATAACAAAAATTACGAGAATAATGTGGGAAAGATGAGCCCAGGACCGAAAAAGATGGAAAAAAGCTGGGAGGCCTAATACCCAAAGGGTTTGAGTAGTTCGGTGTACGAAGTGTATATTTTCTATTGTGTGTATTTATCAAACTGTAGAACTACACAAACAAAAGGCTGATATTAATTACTATCCCAAAGACTTCAGTTTTTGGAAACTATATTATGCAGCATTTATATTCTAACTATCCAGTTGAATTTTTAAGAACTCTCACATCTTTGTCTGAACAACAAAAACATGAAGCGATAAACTGCAAATTAATCAGGACACTCCGAGTGGAAGCAATGTGACTTGAAGAGCAGGTGTCCAGGTGGTCTGGACCCCCTTGCAACTTCGTCTAATAGTTTTTTCCTTTCTAATTTTAGCACCTTCCATGTAACTCACTTAACCCAACTCACTTTAGCCAACTCACTTTAGCCCACAGTCTAGATGAGCTGCGAAGCTGGTCAGCTAGAGTACTGTATACGATGAATACTAATGAAATTGTTTCATGCGCTGACAGAACTCTTTTCTATTGAAACTTTTATTTATTTATTTATTTTGCAGTCCGTTTGTACATCTTAATATTATTTAACTTAAAATAAAAATTACTAATTTAATGCGCCCATTGACGGGCATAGGCCCCCCCACTCTTTTCCAGCGCCCCTTTCCCTGGCGTCTCTTCCCCAGGCGACACTGGCACATGTTGCCTGATTTCATCAGCCCATCGGGTAGTAGGTCTCTCTACATTTCTTTTCGTTCCCCCGGGTACCCATTCCAAAATTTTTCTTTCCCACCTGTCCATCCCCCCTCTTGCAACATGACTCGCGTAATCAAATTTCAGTTTTTTCATGACAAATCTACAGTCCTTAACTTTTGATTTATCCCTTACCCATCTATTGGTTAGTCTGTCTTTCCTTTTTACTCCGATTATAGCCCTCTCCATTGCAATCTGGGTCCTAGCTAGCTTCAGACTTTGGCCTTGTGTGATGGCCCATGTCTGTGCGCCGTACATTAGCACCGGTAGTGTACATGATTCCCATATTTTCTTTTTCATTACCAAAGGCATTTCACATTTGTAGGTATTTTTTAGGGACCAGAAACTTTTCCATGCCTGTCTATTGAAACTAGCCTCTTATAAATAGAACTGTTCACTCTGCAATAATCAGGATTGTCATTGGAATTATTCCATCGATAATGAAATCAACAGTATAATTGGGTAATGATAAAACTGTACTTGGAAGTATCCTCGGCAATTCTGGAAAAATTTTATCTGACATCGGCGCAAGTTTTATGTGAATTTGCAAGCTGAGAAACATATCTTCATTAATTATTAGGTATAGAGGCAAATCACTCCAA
This sequence comes from Acanthococcus lagerstroemiae, assembly GCA_031841125.1. NCBI lineage: Eukaryota > Metazoa > Arthropoda > Insecta > Hemiptera > Eriococcidae > Acanthococcus > Acanthococcus lagerstroemiae. The sequence continues at coordinate 30,175,237 of CM063108.1, read as the reverse complement.
AATCAGCTTTACCAATATCTTCATTAAGGATGTTATTTCGAATCAGAACCAAGAGAGAAGTAGTCAGACTCAGAAAGTCAGCCAATTAATGAAACAGATAGGAAGACAGAGGGAAGAAACAGTGATTCAGTTATTCTACCTGTCAGTTTGGGAGAAGGACATATAGAGGCACTAGTCCCTTCTCATTGGTACGAACAAGAGTTGAGAGCCGGGCTGAGAGATTGACAAATAAATAACACCTCTTCAGATGCCCTCCGTAGTGATATTGTGACAGTGCTCTCCCTTTGAAACCGCTTCAGTGTGGATTTTGAAATGATTAAGAGTTCTCGTTAGTGGCTCTCTTATAGCTTTATATCTTCAATTGTAGTATACTCCCTGATGGGCGCTGCAATTCCACCTGTCGTCTTTAGCCTCATTGCCATAAGCGGGAAGGATGGAAGGACACCGATGCCAATGACTCTGTAGGTTCATCGTTCCTAGAGGTGTAAGCGTGCACTGGACAAGGGAATTGGCTGGTTGTCGTTTGGAGATACTGTGTGCAGAATGACTTTTTGCGCGGGAATGAACTAGCCAAGATGAAATTCGGTTGGAGTGGTTCAAGTCAAAAGTCCAACCGAGTTCTGAAATCCCTTCAAAAGGAAAGTCGCTTCAATAGGTCTCTGCAGTTCGTTTCGTTTTGTGCGCATCAGAGTCAAGTCTGAATGAGGTATGGGTAGCAGAGCAGTGCACAATACCGATATTGGTACTCGGGTATCGTATTGTTGCAGAGCAACTACTGATTACATACTCGGTAGTCGGTTTCACAATACCGATACCGAGTATATACTCATTCAGGAATCGTTTTATGATTAGCGCTGTATTATGACTCATCTCTGGGCGAGCGTTTCATCTTTTCATACCATATTCCTAGGCTAGGTTAGGTGGTGCAGTAGTGATGCCTTATCAGTGATACTTGTGATCGGCAATACCATATCACGAAAACGACTACCTGTTGCTACAATACTGAGTATGCTCGGTATTGTCCAAGTACTATTCGGTATCGTTTTCAGCGATATGATACCGAATACCACATGAGTATATACTCGCATCGTGCACTGCTCTACCAGAGCAGTGCACATACCAATATCGGTACTCTGGTATTGTATTGTTGCAGAGCGACTACCAATTATGTACTCGGTAGTTGGTTTCACAATACTGATACCAAGTATACTCGTTCAGGAATCGTTTTATGATTAGCGCTGTATTATGACTCATCTCTGGGCGAGCGTTTGATACCATGTTCTTAGGCTAGGTTAGGTGGTGCAGTAGTGATGCCTTATCAGTGATACTCGTAATCGGCGATACCATATCATGAAAACGACTACTTGTCGCTACAATACTGAGTATACTCGGTATACTTGGTATTGTCTAAGTACTATTCGGTATCGGTTTAAGCGATACAATACCGAATACCACATGAGTATATATATACTCGTATCGTGCACTGCTCTGATGGGTAGGTACTGCAATCGGTAAAGGAACAGTCAATGAGGTAAATGCTGAACACCAATATGCCATGTATCGTTCGTTCATCCCTCGATATTGTAGGCATAACGTGCACGCGTGAATACTGTTCGAATCAGGTACTTCGTCGAAAGAGTATAAATTACTCTAAACGATTCCGATTCGCACCTGTTGGTCGATTCTCGCACGATAGGACGGAATATATGGTACGAAGCGAATGTTGGGTCTTTACCGGCAACACATACGTGTACAGCTCGGGTGCGCCAAACTCGATTCGCATTAAATGTTTTCAACTTGTTGACTCCGCATCCTCCGCAAAACCTCCCGAAGCGTTTTTCATTCATAACGGACGGCGCACAATAACGAGCTAACTAATCATATGTACGTACTCGGAGATACCTACTATATAAATACTGTGTAGAGGATGTTTTAATAGTCGAAAAAGGTAGAGCCGAGTGGAAGCCCAAATTATACGCTGCTTCGATAAGTATCCGATTTTCTCTGCCCTTTTTCGATTATAATATACGTGTACAACTCGTATTTACACCCATTACCCGGTATTATTTTGACTCGAGGCGGCGAATTATCGATACTCGTTCGTATACACAGAACCCATAAGTATGTGTAACGTAAAAGGCATCGCGTATTTATTAATTGTTCACGATTCACGAACGTCGAGTGTACATATTTAGGAGAAGAGGCTGTCTGCGCGAAAGAGCGAGAGGGATAAGTGTGGGGTACGATATTCAGCGTGGGCTACTTTCAGAATCCCTGCATGTATGTGTTCCTATATCTTAATATGCGTATCCATGCTAATGATATCACGGTTACTGATTTTTACCAACTCAGTTGCGTAATCAACGTCCAATGAAGAGATAATTTTACGTTATTAACGAATGTCAACGTTGCAACAGAATGTAAGTACATGCATCTAGGCTACGGAAACCGATGTCATGGAAGAAGAATACGTCTAATCCTAGCTTGATCCTATACATGTACACAGTAATTATTCCTTCTTGTTATGGCGGATGGTGGCTGATCTTCATCGATAACAGCGAATTGGACGAGATGATGTTCTCATTATGGAGGGATGGTATTATCATGAGCAAATGTGGAAATTTGGGGGGGGGGGAATGAGTTACGAAATGAGGCCTTGCGGAGAGTAGTCAAATATGGCACACGAAGATTCACTCAAGCACGTTCAAACCATGGGTTGAGGAGTGCCAGTTCATTGAATAGAAATTCATTTGATGCGAGGTTACCTGTAATGCAAGGGGAAAAGGAAACCCCAGTAAAATGGTTCTCCGCTCAAGTGTGGATTGTGTAATGCAGGCAGTCGTCCTGGCACCCCATCGATTCCAGAAAGTATAGCAAGTGGTCTTGAATAGACAACAAACAGCCCAAAACTGATGAAGAATGGGCAATAGACAAACCGCCCGAAGCTGGAAACAAGCAAGTCTGTCCAGACCTGTCGTATGTGGATGGCCGTCTCCCTATTTTCGGATTATATCCGAAATAAAGAACTTCTTATATCTAGCAGCTGAAACATTTGGTCTATAGTGATCTTTTCTGCTTTTCATGGAAATCCTTAACTTGGCAGTCGGCATTTTTACCAAAAATAAGTTAGAAATATAAGCGCAAGTAGGGGTAGGGGGCTTGGGCCCTTAGCTCCCCCCCCCAAACTTCTGAATAGCCCCCAACACTGAAAAATTACGGGGGGGAAATGATGCGGGGTGGTGTTTCTTCATAATAAGGGAGCTTAAGCCCCCCTAGTTCTGAGCCCTATTTGCGCTTCTGGTCGGAAATCTCTATGACCCAACGGGGACAATTGAAAATTCTTTTGTGAAATCATATAGTAGAGATGTTCGGTGTTTACAGTCTCCCACATGCATGTTATTTGTACCGACTCTGATTCTGACTACGAGTGACCAAAGGTAATTTGAATCAAGCATGTTCGAAAATGGTTTAAGACGACCAAATATTATGCAACGTAAATAAAACATGACAAAATGACCAAATCTGACCAAAAGCGACCAGAAACGTTCAAATCGGAGGATAAACGATAAAAATGGGCGGAACAGACTGAGGCCATCCTGAAATATCTATGGAAAATATGACTGGAGGACCTTCTTCTTGATTACACCTTCTCCGTCCGAAGTTTGGTGATCAACATGGCCAACTTAATCTTATCCACGATCGCTCTGCATAGTTCTTTTGGGGAGCATTTGAATCATCTTCTCGAATCCGATTCCCACGACGATTTCCTGCGACCAACACCCCTTTTGCCGCTTATATTCCCTCGCAGGACGAATTGAAAAATTGAATATTTCTTCGCGTTTGTGCTCACGTGCCCGTAGCACTCCAGTTTTTCTTTGCTGTATTGCTCTGAGCAGCTCCGGTTCCTTGGACATTCTTCTCAGCACTTCAACGTTCGTCATGTGGTCTTAATACGAGATTTTCAGAATGCGTCGGTATATGGGAATCTCTAGAGCTTGAATTCTCTTCTCTAGCGTGCGAGTCAGTACCCAGCTCTCCATGCCGTATAAGAGCGTAGACCAGACATAGCACCGTACCATCCTCATTCACAGTTCTAGGGACAGGTTCTTACGAGTCAGCAAGTTTCTAATGTTTGTGAAGGCCTTTCTGGCTCTTTCAATTCTCGAGCGTAATAACTAAAATGACCAAAAACTGCTAAATTTGACCTAGATCAGCAGGGACGATCTAAAATGACTCAGTTTTACCATAATCGACCAGATTTGATCTAGCGTATTTTAAGTATGACCGGATTTTCTTGCGATCACCAAAAATAATCAGAAATATGAGTAATTAAAACAAGCAAATAGCCCGAACGTGACAACCCCCTCAGATCTGACAAGCTATGGAAACTACCGAAGAATCCGAAGTCATCAGATAACCCGAAACTAAAAATGACAAATCCGACCAAAATAACCGAAAATAATCCAGATAAAGGAGACCAAATACGATCCAAGACAACCAAAATGAAGAAGTGAATTTTGAACGACTAAATCTGACCAAAAATTATGAGAAAAAATCAAATTTGACTACATATGATCGAAATGAACACTAACCAAAAGTAATCGAAAAGGACCAAAAACAATCTGCGTAAAATAATAAGATTAATTTGATATTAAATTTAATCAAAAGTGACTGAATTTTATCTAATTTATCTGCTTGTTTCAGTTTGTCAAGCTTAAAACCGCTGAACAGCCAGAGTTGGCAGACAGCTCAACTTTGACCTAATACAGGGTGTCTACCGGTCATCTATCTTGAAAAGAGATCCTCTAAGTCATCTAGAGTCGTCTTTTTTCGCTAGAGGTCATCTAGAAAATGTTTATTCTATTGAATAGTTGACAAAAAAATTTGTCAAAATAACGTAAATTTATTGTACAGTCATCAGTTAATGAGTAAACGGTCAGCAAATGTGAATGAAATTGGAAGAAAGAATGGGAGTGATGTTTTAAATGTAACAGAAAGTAGGGAAACAACAGAAAAGTAAGCGATAGGTGCAAGTAAAAATGTTTTTAAGGCTACTGAAAAATTGGATAAAGGTCATCTACTGTCTTCTTTTTTTACTTATCAGTTTCTAGTAGGCCCCCTGAAATAGCTCAAAACTGAAAAGCGATCAAATATTAATGAATAGCCCAAACTAGTAAAATGACCAAAACTGAAAACCAGCTTAAAAATGACGCAGCAAAGAATAGATGAGCGTGGCTCAATGGGTAGAAAAATGTATGTATGGACAATACTCTAGCATTATTATAATAATGTTACCCAAAAAGACTCTGGGATCGACATATTTTTTATGAGTAAGGGACAGTATATCTCATCACTCATTAAATTACTAGAGGGTATGTAAGTCCTAGTCTCTGCCGTTCTTTTTCTTTCCCTTATACCGCACAAGTGTGGTTTGCTTCGGCCCCTCGGCTTCCTTCAACCCTCAGTTCTCAATTCACAATTCGCATCTGCCACCTGTGGACCTGCGCGCCCCTCACCTTCGCTCTGTCCTTGCTCTGGTGCCTGTCTTCCCCTCCCTCTTTTTGTCATCTCTTCCTTCTTTATCCCCCACCCTTTACTTGAAAAGTATTTTTTGTTTTTAAGAATTATTATATTGCACGTACTGTCACTCCCTGTCAATGGGATCGTCGGGCACCTGTTGGGGGGGGGGGCTCAAATGCAAATGAATAAATAAATCTTACCAAGCGGGCCAAAAATGGGCTAAAGTTGGCCGGCTCGCGCAACATAAATTTCGTTTGAACGCTGGTTGCCTTTAATTTGAGCTAAAAAGGGAGGTTGATTGAAAATATTCTCCAACTAAGTCTAAATTTACGTATCTGTCATTGAGGGCAGTGCCTTAACTAACTAACTAGAAATTCAAGCCCGCCCGTTCTACTGAAGTTTCAGAGGCTCCGAATCTGCTGAAATCGGTTATAGTACTTGCAAAAAATATTTTCAAACAAGAATTATTCTGAACTATCTCCATTCATATTTGGTAGCTTACCAATAGCCGAACTTCAACCTGTGGCCGACACTCCAAAAATTAAAAGTGATATGTTTTTGACCAGACTTTAGTAATATTAATTGAACATATTTTGATTTTTTTTTTGTCTTCATTCTATCACTGTATCAGAGTCGCAACTTTTTGAATAAAAAATGGCTGATATTTCGATTATTTAAATTTGTCGAAATTTTTAAAATGATTTTTCTTTTTTCTCGACGAACATTGCCCGCTCAGTTTATTTGACGAAACTGTAAATTCTCATGTATTCGTTATACAGGGTGGCCGAAAAATCGACCGCAATACAATAGTACTGAACTGAACGAACAAAGAATGATGTAAGTACAAACATGAATATGACCCTATTTTCCAGATTGAAGAGACTATAAGACTTTCAATAGTAGTATCTTGTTTCAAAACTTTGATTGCTAGGATATTTTATAAGGCTACAGTCAGCTATACATTGAAAAAAGTGCAAACGGATTTCCGATATTTGTCCCGGTTATAGTTTGTAGGATTAGAGAGTATCAGTGTGACGTTATATGATCAGTGATCATTTCCGTAGCCTGTGGTTCATTGCTACCAGAGGTGGGTAAGTTCACGAACTTTCAAAATCGTTCACGTTCACCTAAAAGTTTGCTCGTTCACGTTTAGTTCACGTTCTTTTGCTGTTTGTGAACGAGTGAACGGCGTTCACATCCTTTCTACCACTTCTTGGGTGCTACACCCTAAGAGTAAACGTCAACGTCAGTAGCCGAGTAGCCTCTTGCATCTCGCCCTCATTTCTTCAGAAAGGAAAGAAATCTCGTTCACTCGTTCACGTTCGTCAGAAATTTCATTAACGTTCACGTTCACTCTTAATAATGTCGTTCTCGTTTACGTTCACGTTCGTCAAAAATGTGAACGAGTTCACAAATTGAACACCTCCGGTTGCTATCGTGCAAAATAGAAAGTAAAAATAGTAACGTCATTGGAAATGTTTTGGGAAAGAACCTGAAATCAAATGTTCATCAGATCTGTTCTTCCGGACCTTGTTCCTCACACGTACCTGAAAATACCATAAGATTGATTGACAAAATCCAAAAATTAAAAAGATCGATGGAAGATCGCCATCGCTATTTGATACAGACAATTAGAAAGGATCTTAGGTCACTGTTGATTTAATGGAAGTAAAGTACTTTCTCATTCTTAGAATCCACATTTTTTGGCAGGGGGCAGGAGATTTAACGTACATGGGATATATGATCTCTTTGTTTTTTCGTCCAATATGGGGTATTGCTTGAAATGACTGCGGTGACACTCGTGTCATAGGTTCATGACCCCTAGTCCAGACTATGAAGGAGTTTTTATTCAGAGTTGGTCCAAACAGTAAATAGTGCAAGTACTCCATTAAAATTCTACTAATACAACCCTGCTGCTATTTATTTATCCACTGGCTGACTCTCGGTTAAGGAGACCTTTCTCATTGATGTGGTGTCGCCGTCGTATCAATCTCGTGTTTTTCTCACATACATGCTATCAATATTAGTGGCAACTATTAGGTATCTCACCTGCAACGCGTCTCGCCTCCAAATTCTCGGCCAAATTAATCGATACACAGGGTATAGCGAGAGAGAGAATATACAGTATACTCATTGAGGTATATTATGTAGATACCTTGTACGTGGTAAACTATACGAGGAATTCGAAACAGCGGGTGTCCGTTTACAGCGAACTACTCGAGCGTGGCTGGGGTAATTCTAATTAAATAATTTACTATGTAGTCGTTAATTTATTCTTCGACAATTATTACGATCGCAAGCTGTTACACTATCGATGCAGTAATCAGCGGGTGTAACCGATTTCGTCGTAGAGATGCGAGTGAGAGTACACGTACATATACTATTATAACATAGGTACATTGTATAGGAAATGAACGTGGTAATTTTCTCGCCACATCGAGTCAGGTTGTCGTTCTCGCTGTGGGTTGGCTTCAAGAAGTTTGGAAAGGCGAGCGAAGCGGTCACTGAAAATGTACATATAGTGAAGCACATAACAGGGTAGTTACTTTCCGGAAAACCGGGAAAAGTTAGGGGATTTCGTCAGTCTGGAAAAATCAGAGAAAAGCGAGAAAATTACTATAATTTTGATCAAAGTCATGGAAATTTTTTTGAATAATGAGAATTGAAGAATAACTTATGTACACTATTTTTCAAGAATAAGTGTTAGCGTAAAGTGTAAAGACTTATTTATTTTATAAAGTATTTCCAGAGCTGTGTACAACACTACCTGACAAAATGTTCGGGAAAATGGAGAAAATTGGCCTAGAAAACCAGGAAAAGTCAGGAAAAGTCAGAAAAAGTAATTCTAAAAAACAGTAGCTACTATGGAGATTGTTGTCAGTTTACCTCTAATACAGGATTCAAATAGAAAGTGGCTACCCTGACCTAGTCATGTTCTCCAGTGCATATCTCCAGTCTTTTGTCTTCTACTTAGACTCTTTCCCCAGCATTCTGCTAGCAGAGATGTGCTAAATTGGTTTTTTAAATTAGAAAATAAGGCAAGGTTGTAATATCGTCTATTTTTTTAATCACTATAAAATTTTACCTATTTCAGCTATCGACCTCGAAAATGACTCAAAATGTGTAGGAGGTTCGTTGATTTTACATGAATCTTTAAAGCAGAGTAGTTAAAATCGTAAAAGTTATTTTTGGGCTCCTAATATCCCCCACCAAAAGCACTCAAAATGTGTAGGAGGTTCGTTGATTTTACATGAATCTTTAAAGCAGAGTAGTTAAAATCGTAAAAGTTATTTTTGGGCTCCTAATATCCCCCACCAAAAGCACATGTTTAAAGTTCATAAGCCTAATATCGCCTACCTGAAAAATCAAGAAATTTGAAATTTTTACGTCACTTATCGTTTATGTACACGATTAACGTAATCTTTCAATATTCCTCTCGGAACATGGTGCGCTTTTGAAGCTCTCAGGAGACTTATTTCTTTATCCAAAACAGTTCGTACTGCAGATTCCATCGCTTTCTCATTCCATGTTCGACGTTTCTTTCGTAGCAGCTCCTCTTCCTTTTTTGTGCGCTTCTAGTTATTCATGAAAGCAAAGAAGCTCAGTGATAGCATTTTACAATATGTGGTTCCTAATATCGCCTATATACTATCAAGTGGGCGATATTAGGAATTCGCAAGTGAGCGATATTAGGGGAAACGGTATACTCACTTCCTTCGACGCTGTACTGCGCTTATTTTTATGTAAATCCTCCAACTTTTTATTGGAAATTACAATTCGAACGTTTCTAATGAGAAAATATTCGATTCGGCCATCCAAAGACAAAACTATAAAAGTTTTTAGGTCCTCAATTTCTTCTCCCAGCTCTCACTGTTCGGTTGTTGGCTTCCGGACCCTAACTTTACACGTGCACTACTGTTTTGCGATACCAAACATGAAAAGAAATTCTTCCGCCAGATCGCACCACTACAGGGCGAAATACAGCGATGGGCGATTTTTTAAAACCCTGTTTTCCATTTGGAAAGTCAGTTTTCAAAATAGTTTCTTTTAATTTGGATTTCATTTAAAAATTCGCATTGAAAATAGTAACTGTTTTCAGGGTGTCCACCAGTGATGAAAGTTATGAAAAAGTCATGCATTCAGTATTGTGATTTAATTTGATTTTTTCCAAAAATCATAAATTCTCTTCAAATTTTTCTTGAAAAAATTAAAAAAAGAAAAAAGAAATAGACCGTAGGCAGTTAGCACACCATGTGCCTAACTGTTGATTATTTATATTCGAAAAATGATTCGTGATAAGCGACAACGTATACTTGACACGGTAGGTACGGTGGTGACAGCGCCGGCTTGGTGTGTGTGTGTGTTTGATTTTGCGGATGAATTCCCAAGACTGAATGAGAACTAACGGGGGTGCCGACTCATTGAATGTTAATGGATGTTGTCATTTTATCATCCCCTTCTGACTTGAACAAGTGGCTTATGAATTGGTTGTGTTCGCCCCCCTCCTTCAAAAATATAGCCCGAATTTTAATTTTTACCCTCATTACAATATTTTTCGTTGATTTTCATATTATAAATTTGTATCATTTCGCTGGATCTTAGATAGGTATTTCTGGATAGATTTCACAGAAAATAGCTATAGAAAGTTTTTTACTTATTTACTAGTACAATTTTTGGGTGAGTGGGGGGGGGGGTATAGATAGAAGACAATGTTTGCTAAATTATAAAAGAAAAGTTATAGTAGTTGAATCCTGCAAAAGCAGAATGGGTCTTCACTTCATCATTTTTAACGTGGATTTTCTTAAATTTATTATTTTATCATCCTCTTTTCTAAATGTTAACTCCAAAATATTAACAAATGGAGAAATCGAACAAATACTACTCAAACGTCAGAATTAGTTTTTGTTTTCGCAGTTTAAAATCCCTAACATGATTATTGTGAGCCCGTGAAAAGAGTCATGGAAAGGTCATAAAAAGTCATACATCTCACAAGTTCGTTTTTGGTAGATACCCTGATTTTGAGAACGTATTTTGAAGGAGAAATCTATTTTGAACGGCAAAAATTGTTATTCACTAATACCGGTTACGGAAACCAGTTTGAAAATAGCTATATTTGAAATAGGTTTCGAATTTGAAACCCTATTTTCCGTTTTATCTGTTTGAAAATAGGTCATTCTCTGCCTATTTTCTATTTGAAATAGATTTTGTCACCTATTTGCGTATCTCTTTCCACGTGCTACTGACCATGTTAAAGAATGTTTTACTATGACAAAACGAAAACAACGAGTACAGCTGCGGGGTTTTTGGGATTTGACGAGAGAGAAGTGTTAAGTCCGCACCCGAGCGACAGCACTGGAAATCAAACAAGCAGCCAGCTGCTGGAAGAGGGTCGGCTCCCGACTGAAAAATTAGAGACTAGCCTATCTTCTATCTCTTATTGGCGGTCCGTGGAAAAGATATCAGGAAAAAGACCTATTGGTAATCATGTTTAAGGTCTTTTGTTCCGAAATATAAGAGCTGATACATGAAAGGTAATTGGGATGACATTGCACACACACTAACAGCACATGGTAAGTTCAAAAGGCTTAAGACTGCGAAGCTGCAGGCTCCGCAACATTTGCACTTCATCGGATTTCTAATTTCTGAAGAGCAATTGATCAATAGATAAAACACCAACACTACTCCCGGCCGACCCTAAAAACATCAAATGATTAGCCAACAATTATCCACTTCTAAGAGAATGAAAACAATGTAATATTCACGCTAGCAGATTCTCTGTTCGCTTGATAATTTTATTACGCCATTTTCTGTAATATTCCGTTTAATGCGTTCGGAACTCATTTTCCAATTTAATGTGTTCTACGCAGTAATCAAACAGAACACTAAACATAAACACTATACTAAACATCAACACTGAATACTAGAACCCTACTCGTAGCTGACAATTCTCGCATCTCGCTCCTCATCACATATATAAGCTTGACCTCTTCCAGGAAATAATTCCGTTGTAAAGTAAAATCCAAAATATGAAACGTTCAATGCTGACAACGCCTTCACTCGCGAAACAATGTTAGCTACTATAATCTGTCCCAAATAAGAATGCCGAAAACAGTTGAGACTATTCACACTTTGCTGCGGATCTCAAAATCGATTTTTTCGCAACAAGCTTGGGCATGTCAGATCGCGTTACATTTCTTGAAAAAGAAGTATGAAAAAAAATCTACAGGAAATAACGGCAATTACTGTTCGATGAAATTTGGAGCGTATCTGTGCTCCGATTTGTAGTGTTGTGTAAATAACTACCTTTTCCTTTCCCCACATGCCACCGTACTCGCAACTGTTTTCGGCATTCGTATTTGGGATAGACTATAGTAGCCGACCCTATAAACTACGCACAACGCTTTTGTGATGCGGAGATGAACTACAATCCGGATACTGGAACAGAAAAAAATAAAGAAAATTCGATTGCAATAGGCTCGGCTACTAGTAGCCGAGCCTAAAAACGAGAGCGAGTAGAAAAAACGCGTGTATTGAACGATCGATAGTGAAAACAGATCTTTGGGAGTGCTAAACTTAACTGTAACTGAACTGAACGGATGCCCTGAGTTATAAAACATAAAGTGAAACTATACTGATGTCCTGCCTGGCCGATCGAGGGAGAAAAAACGAGAGTGAGTCAGGAGAGTAAAGAGAAGAAGAACGTGGTTTAGAAAAGACAGGAAGTACAGGTATGCAGGAGACGAAAAATGTTTAGACGCTCGTATCGTGCTACGCAGAAACTGACCAGGCAGGGCAATTAGATGATTTATACAAAAATGTAAATTTAAGAGCCGAGGATCGCCGCACAGGTATATTCTTCGAATTGACCGGTGTTACCTTCGTAGCAAGACATTTGAAATATATCATACGATTTTACTTTTTAACTTTTCACACGTCTCATCATTTTTCCTAAAAAAATGTACAGTTTTCTTTTCATGGAAATTGCCTTGTCACTAATCGTAATTCTTCGTCTCTTGGTATCAAAAAATCTGCTAGGTGTCAGCCATGGCTCACGTGATTAATAGGTTCCTTAGTGCTATTGCCTTAGCTGTTGGAAATTTTCGTGATACGTGAAATTTTGGTAGTTTGTCGCCTATGGTCCTCCCCATGTATCCGCGACCACCCACTACTGTGCCCGCACGTATTCCTGGAATGTTATTATCGATGAGTTGGTAATCACTTCAGTGTCTCAAATGTTTTTCTCGTCCACAAACGCGTAATGTACAATTGTTGTGCATACATGCGATAATCAGAATAACTATCTGGAATACTGCTTCCGCTTGTCAGAAGCGCAAATAACAGACCTGGATTGCGGGAGCTCGTTGGGGCTGACAAGTGTATCAAAATAATACTAAATGCTTTCACGTGTACTTACCTGAGTACATAGCATAATATACTCTTTCGTCTGCTCGATTCCAAAGGTTCCTGTATTGTCAATGTCAGAGAGCATCGAAAGTGAAGAGATGAAGGACACTCGAGAGTATCAGTCAGCAGCGCACTGTATGCGACGTGCAGAGAACTGGCGCAAAGGACGACCGTTCCGAACTGGCGTTTTCCAGTCATCTGAAAACGAGAGTTATAACGTCAAAATAAATTTCGCTTTTCCGAGGGTACGTGCGCGCGTTTGAAATACACATAAAATCGAGAGGGTACACGGCGTCGTCGTATAGCCGCCGTGGTTCAATAAACTGTTTTCCATCACGGGCATTGCCTCTTCCTCCTCCCACGTTCCGTTGTGGGCTTTTATCAAAACTTTAACCTCTCGGTAGATGTAACTCACGACGTCCTGTGAGAGACGTAAAAACCGTTTTTGGGCTGGTAGTAATCGCGGCCTTTCGGTTTCAATGGTTTCAACGTAGGTTCGCGACAAAATTTGCTGGAAAAAAAAAATTGTTACTCGTGTTGACGACGGCTGGGTTATGATACCGAAAACCCTCGTCCCGCGTGTTTTCATTATAGCAAACAATTTTTTTTTGGTAATTGAATAATAGTCGCTCAGATCCACGCGTTGAGTGCCATCGTCAGAAGATCGAAGTACCTCGAACTCGATCTAAAACTTTACTCAAGTGTTCACGGTTGAGCGTGCTGATTTCTCCACTCCAACGTGATCTTACTGGATCGACCACTGGTTTCAACCGTGACAGGAAATATTTTTGAAATTGTGAATGCAGCTGTAACTGCATTTCGACTAAATACTCGCTGACTGTGTGGATTTACACTAGAACTGAAGTTTTAACTTCGATTGTAGAATCCATTTTGACTTAAACGCGATTAAGATGTGTTATAGTTCCTTAATAAGTGTCAGTTACCCTCAAAGTAGTATTTATGTAAATTTTACAGGTGCTACTTCTGCAGTGACTCCAATGTCATTAATAATGGGGTAGCGCATCAGAAAACATTCTGACAGCAAATAGGCATGTCTATCCTATAAAAAGACCTATTTGATTCTTTCTAGATTTCTGGGCCAGCGAAAGTTCAGTTGCATTGGAGCAGGTGCACCAGGTTGAAAAATCCACATTTTCTAATTCAATTTTTCAAAACCTATCAGTACGTGGATGTTTTTTATGTTTCAATTTTCGTGGGGGGGGGGAGGGGTCTAGGATTCCTTATTTAGAAGTTTTGTATTTGCACCAGATGAGAAAATGAAAGATCGCCAGGCCTGCTGGGTTTTGAGTTCATCTTACTCTTTTGAATTATTAATGAGAATTTCACGAATATTATTTAACTTTCAAAATCCTTATTCTATGAACAAAATTGACAATCAAATTATAATTATTATGATGAAATTTATTTATTCAGTTATCAATAATAAATTTTTGAATGAAAACTTGAAAACCACTTTCAACGTACAGTTCAACATTGCCCAGTCTTGACCCCTCCATTGGTTTGATGTTAGAATCTGAATTCCTACCTCTTGAAAATGACAAGGCTCATATGGCCCAATTCTAGTTCGAAGTTTATTTTCTCGATACATTTCTCGCGTTAAAATTGTCAAATTCAATTTTCTAACCATATTTTGAGTTGAAGGACTCGTGTTATCTTTAAAATGAAGGTAAATCTGTCTAGTTTCTGCGTGCACTGCTTATTCTACCAGTAAACCAGACCCATGAGCTTGATACAAATCCATTTTCTAGTGCCGTATCCCTATCTGGATGTCGGCAACTGTACCAGTTTATTGTGTTAGAGCATTTCCCTTCTATAAGCCGAATAAATAATCGCACCACGAGGCACACAACCCAGCACCAGTTCTTCAGATACTAGTGGTAGGGTACTATAGTTTTGACATAGGAATACTGGACCGCCATTTTGATTCCCAAGTTAGTCCGAGCGTTCTTGGTAATGTGTGAGTTGTTCCTGAAAACTGGCATGGGCTACGGAGCACGCTATCTATCCATCTGGATTGGTATTACAGTCACTCTGTTCGCCAGGATGTTCTCGGAGGAGAGACAAAACCTGCTCACTAACCTTCCGGCACTGGAAATTGAACCCACGTTGCTAGGACATGAGGCGGGCAGAATACCACTCAGCCGCAGAGCGGCCACGCAAATACGACTTCAAGTGAACAAGACACCAATTTCGAGAGATCACATTGTGTTGATCTTGACAAAATGAGATCTATCGGGGGCAACCCGTCGTCGTAAGAGGAGAAGTATCATCATTTGGCTCTTCATAATTAGGAGCATCAACAATTTAACTGAAAATTAGAATACCAAAACTACCCCTTTCTAGAAAAAATATGTCGTGCTCAATCAGGATGGAAAGCACGGCTCTACAGGTTTTGTAGTTCATCGATGGGGGAGATAGCAAAAGTGAAATCTGGATGATTTTTATTCTTCTCATTTCCCCCTTTTTTTTCGAAGGCCTTTAATCAGGCCGACAAACTTGCGGGGTTGAGAACATCTGAAATGAAACCTCCGACTTCAAACAACTCTTTGTTTTGAGAACTCTTAACCGCCCGACAAGAAGAAACTTCGGTATTTTAATTATCCGCGCGCAACGTATTAAAAGTTTGGTGCGATGAAAACGCGATATTTTTACAGCCATGCCTCCCAGTCATAAGAAGTTGAGAAAGCAAAATTTGAAAGTTCGTCAAAAGGAAAACTGTAAAAATTGAAAAATGGGAAAGCCGCCGCTACGTTATGTTTATTAAGATAGCTTCGTCACGTGGTCTTCATTCATTCTTTCGAGTTTCACGAAATTGCGTGGACAAATGAAAGTGAAATATTTTTGTAGACTTTCCCCCGTGTAGGGAACTAATCAGTTAATCAGTTTGGTATGAAATTTGAATGCAGAAGAAGTACCAAACTTACTTGCTTTTTGCCAAGTTATATTAACAAGAAATAATAAAATTACTTAAAACGTGAATGGAATAAATAACTAATAATTGTTATGTTTCGATATTTGCGCAGCAGAACCACCTTAAAGTTGATTTCGACGACGAGGACTATAACACCCGCAATAAAAACAATCTCGTGACCTCAAACTTTCGGTTGAAAGTTTTTAGGGAGATATAGATTGTATGGGGGCAAATATGTACTAAACAATCTACAAGCACTGAATCCAAATCAGTTTGTCGGACAATAAGGCATCCACAAAACTGCATCACTCAGCCTGCTCATCTGTACTAGCTCAGCTATCTATTTTATCAATTATAATATTAAGAACACCACTGAATAATAATAATTGCAAAGCCGACGATGTATGCATGTATGCAGAATTAAATACAAATACAAGAAATTCAGTCTGAAAAGCTGATGCAGAAGTTACGGGAACAAAGTGAATCGAAAATGAGCGAATGAGTCATCGTTTCACTCACCACAGAAATAAGCAATTTTTATTGCCGGGTTAGAGTTTTCAGCTCCCTGGATTGAATTCGAATCAGTTATGAGAGGTTGTAGGGACCTGTAGAAAAATTATCTGATATTAAATCAGTGAATTACACAAAATAGGCTCTTCGAGGCTTATAATATGTTTTTTTTTGCCCTGCACTTTTATTTTGAATACATAAAACTGTGCTGCATAAGCCTTTAATAACATTGCAAATGTGCAATAACATTTGAGAATTTTTTTACAACAGTATATCGATGATGGTGGGGCGCGTGGCGATGCACGCACTCCAAATTGGCCCCGGGAAACAGCACCCCTTATCCCGGAATCACTCGGATAGGATAGGGGAGGCCGTGCACACAGCAGTATAATATGGTGGTGACAGTTGAATAACATTAGCAACGTTTCAACTACACTCGTCTTGTTTTGAGTGCCATTTAGTGACAACAGTTGATGGGATTGTTTTGTAATCTTTCAATGACATAATGATCTTATTCAGATCATTTGACTAATATCAGATAATGGTTGAACAACATACTTGTATACTAATCTTTCAACTACTTTTGGTGATTATTAAAGGGGAATAATAAAAGGCGCGGAAGGGAAATTAATTCGCACGGAAAACAGTTGCGCGGGCAAATAATCTGAAATAACGTAATTTTTAGCAAGGAACTCGGAAAATACAAGTAAACGGAAATTTATATGTTTGCGAACAGAAATTAAATACTATCGCATCTTTAAGGGACAAGGTCTAGTTTTTATTTCGAGTAAAAAATTTCTTTTCAATGGAATAGGGTTGCGAATGTACCACTTTGGAATGTTACATGGAAGTGTACCGAATAAAATATCGAAATAGGAGTTTGCAGTGGCCTTCTTCCCTCCCCTGTACATACATTTTTGTACAAATCGTCCTGCCTGGCTACTTTCTGCGTAGCACAATGCGGGCATGTAGGAACGTCTTTTGTCATCTGCATACCTGTACTTCCTGTTGGTGTTAATTTTTCTAAACCACGTTCTTCTTTTTTTTTTATTCTCATGACTCACCCTCCTTTTGATCGGCCAGGCAAGACTTCCTTGCGGTTTCGTTTATGTTTTAGCACTCTTGGCCGTATATCTACTTTTGCTATCGATCGTTCAATACACAAGCTCGGTGTTGTCAGATCGCTCACCTAAATCCCTTGGTGTTTGTCTCCGTCATGCTTTTTTTATTTAACCAAAAGCGATCTTTTGATCGAGATGCCGCAAATGTGTCCATTTTTTTGGAGAGATGTTCCAGTGCTCACAAGATTGTTTTCAAATATTTAAAGCCAACTGAATAAAATTCGCAGAAAATAGGATGCGCCTAGAGACCCAGACGCTAGATAACGAAAATGTGTGACTGGCACCAATATGATTCTACCTTTTTGACCGCCCCCTCCCCTCTGGGAAAAGTTTTAGCTACGCCCATGAATGTGGCGTCATCGTTCAGTGAGTTCAGTGTTGGTTAAACAGTATCTGGATGAATACTCAATTTTTCATAAAGCTGGAATAAGTCACAATGCTTTGGCAACATTTTCTTACATCAGTTTGATGGTAAATAGAATGTATTTAAGAAATGCTCTTCTGAAGCGCAGCCAGGGTTAGAGGCGTTTTTACCGTTAGGCAACCTAATTAGCTGCCTAGAGCGGCAAAATTTTGAATTTTTTGATTTAAAAAAAAGCAAAAACAAAGAAACAAAAAAAATGATGAAAAAAAGGAATGAGAAAAGTCGAAAAATGGAGAAAGAATAAAATAGAAGGAGTAACTACGCCATTCGAAAGATTTCTGTCACACACGGGGAGACCGAAAAGTACGTTCCTATTGAAAAATGCTTCGAAAAAAATGCCACGACTGGAATGAGGCGGTAGGTCCAACAGCCAGAGGGGCACTTGCCCCACCATGTCTGTTATACTCGCCTGATCTCGCTGTCCAGGTGTGCACGGATGTCTGCTTCAGCTGAGGCTTTCGGAACTCACCCCAGGAGGCGTCCCAGCCTTTCTTTGTGCCCGTAAGAATCAACCTTGCCGCAATGTCCAGTGCCATTGGTGGCTGACATGTTATAGTAGAGGGCCCCAGGCAGGAGGTGGTCCTGTACAGCCGACCAATGCACCGGTCTATCCTTTGTCGGTTTTCCTTATTCCGCAGCACTTCATTGTAGCATGTGGCAGCATAACGGAAGTAGGCCCCAATGGTTCCGTTCAGCATACTTGTAATCTTTCTTGCTGCCGTGGAGTAGCCGTAAGTATTCTGGCATGGGCTGACAATCTTCGGAAGCGCTTGCGTTGCCTTCTGCTTCAAGTGGTCGAGGTGACGGTCCCACTTGAGCCTCCAATCCATTATAACTCCCAGGTACTTCATATGCAGTGGCGTGTACAGTGAGTTTTTGTAGGGGTAAGCGATAAGCATAGACAGGTATGTACTGAAGAGTTTTTTCCTGCGGGGGAAGGGGGAAGGGGAGTCAAAAATTGTGAAAGTCCCAACTGACTCAACCCAAAATTACCAAGTATCAAAGCAAAAGAAAAAAAATCTTTCAACTTGTTGGATTTTTCCTACTGACTCAAAATTCCAAAATTTCAAAGGAAAAAATTCTTTTGACTTGTTGGATTTTTTCATACTCCACCTGACTGAAATGGAAAATTTTTTCAACTGCTGAGTGAAAAATTACTACTGGGGAGTAAGTTGCCCTTCCTCTCATTGGTACGTCCCGAGCATAGAGGTAAAGTAAAAATCCTGACTGACTGACTGACTGACCGACCGACCAACTGACCAACCGACCCAACCGACCCAACCGACCCGACCGACCAAAGATAGAAGTATGAAACATGCTACTACAAAAGGCCATTGATCAAATTATTCAAGTTGTTGTATCCCTGTGTACTGTGTAGGGTCATTCCATATGCATTTATTCTTTCCTGTGACGAATAATAAATATGGCCAACAAAACAGTTTTCCACCATCTTCACAATGGGTTATCAACAAAATGTTTTTGTATTGCGATACGTGAAAATGTACTAGTAAATATCCAACCACCTTTCTTTTGCCCAGTTTTTAAAAATGGTAATTCTGGTTTAGACTTACCACCATCAATAATTTATAATAAATTGTTCATGAAGTGTAAGTCGCAAAAACGGGCTTTCGATAAGATCTCGAATACACATAAAAAAAGAGCATTTAAATATAACGCGTTGACTAGTAGAAGAACATAATCACGTTTCACTGTCAACTTTGATGTTCCTATGTAGCTATGCCAAACCAAGCCAGACTCAAAGCGCTTCCTGAACGCAACCAAACGCACAGGTTTCGTCGCGTTGAACATACTAGTGTATTTTTGTGTTGTTAATTAACACAGAGGCGGAATATAAGCCGTGCAATGCGTGCAGTATGGAAATGAAACGTTAGATTCAACGCATACATCTCTGGCCTGTACAAATATGTACATGTACGAGGATTGCCGAATGCCGAACAGTATACGCTTCTGTTTCAATAAATTGTCTCCTCACATATCTCCCGCGAATTTATCATATTATACTCAAGCGTAAGCCCAATGTTTCATTATTTTTTATTTGTTACAAGTTGAAGTTGATATTGTATATGAAAACTTATTTTCTCAGGAATTTTCAGGGTAGGCGGCGCTTACCTTACTTGCCTGGAATGCACGCCACTGTTCATATGTGTTTTAGCCCTATGCAGTGTTCAGGTTAGGTTCAGCTCACGGAGTTTATTTTTGACTAGGTTAACGTCTCAGAATTTGCCGCTAGCTTTGTTTTGTTGTTTGCTTGTGTAATTATTACCGTGTCGTCTGCATAGGCCCAACCTTCAATGCCCAAAATTCAAGCCTAGCCAGCCTGTAACGCTATTTTCGTCACGCTCCAGAGTAACGCTTTTTTCCGTTGCCAGCCAGGCTAGCCAGCCAGCCAACCTAGCCTAGCCAGCCCGTAATGCTATTTTCATCACGCTCCAAAGTAACGCTTTTGTCTTTCTGTTGTGTGCCAAAGTAAAGACATGAAAGTGTCAAAAAATCGATTAACCGATTATTTTGCGGGTTGTGTCAAAATCGATTTTGTAATCGATTTCATTCAGTGAAAATCGATTAATCGGGCATCACTACACTGGATGCAATACCAGTGCAACATTTTCGTATTATGTGCTCACGTTCACGCCAAAATGCTCTTCGTTTGCGAACGTGTATACTTACAAGTATATAGGTACAAGTTTGTGAAACAAATTTACATCTGCCCTTAGAATCCAGATCGCAGAAAATTTTTTCGACGAATTCAGCAGTGCCGAGTATAAAATAAGAATACATATACCATGCCCTCGTGCTGGAAGTCGTAACAGGATTCTTTTCTAACCTGTATAACGTGAAATGTTATCAATCTCGACGTAATGCCATTGACAGCGAGCTGGTGATGCCGTTATTCGTTACCTTAGTGCTTACTGCACGCCATAACGCTGTGTAGCGGTTTTCGTTACTTACCTTTAGGTTTTCATTATTTTCTCTCTGCTGGCTGATTTTATTATGGAATTTGGTAGAGAGTCGGCCAGAAAGGATGCGCGAGTCCTGCCCCGATTGGAGAAATTTGAAAGTACAGACTCACTAAGGGATCGCTGTCTGGTGCTGAACTCGTGAACATCTGAGTGCTGATGAAGTTAGAATCAGCTTGTTACTCTGCTGTAATTCATTGTGTACGCTCGTTTCTGCCATGACTGAGAGAAAAAGACTTCAGCTTGTATCGTTGCATCCAGTAGTTTGAACGAGATCTTATAACGGATGAACTGGTATTATCTGATTACTATTAGAGGAGGTTTTACCCAATAGTCCAGGAGAATTAGCTAAAAAAGAGGTGTTTGGTGGAATTAATTGCAGCACAGCTGAAATTTGGTACGATTGTTTAGTACCCTCTTCGGAAAAGCCCCGTGATTCCCCCACCCCCGATGTGAGCATCACCCCTCAGAGTGCAAAAAGCGCCCCCGGAAACAGTCTTTGACTTGTATCTAGCTTAAAACTGAGTTATAGGTAAAACTATTCCTTACCAAAATCAAAGAGCGTAAAATTCTCCACAAAAATGATGTCTATGTTTGTTTTCGTGAATCCCATACCAACCAAGATAATTGACGTTCAAGATCACACTAGCTTGTAAATATGGAGTAACCTACGCGGTATACAAACGCCGAACTCGTCACTCTGACATGCGACAAGCGTTGAACGCTGTAATTTTAAATCCCTATACTAGATGGACCAGCTTGTTTTAGAAACCGGATTGAAGACAGACAATAGATATGGAGCGACATGACTATTGGCGTTTGGACACTCCTGTGGGTGCGTTAGTGTAGTGGACGAAAATAAGATCAGGGTATTTTTACCACAAAAACATGTACAGGTGAAATGAGCTCTAGCATTTTCAGTATTGAAGAGAACTAAAGTGTCAGCCCGTATCATTTCCTTTCAGATGAGCTCAACTTGAGTTTTTTTGCAGAGCATTTTTGTCCCTGATCATCCTTTCGTCCAAGTATACCAATTAGCGCGCCGCAATTTCATTAGGCCGCTAGAGAGCGACTCTTCAGCATCCAAACGCGAATCGAACAAACACTCATGGCGAATCATGAAGAGTGCAGGCGGACTGACTCATCGACGCGGTGTTACCTCTAGCGTTTTGCAGCGATGGATTCTTAGCGCCCCTGTCATATGCTTCATCTTTGCTAAGGTTTGGAAAAGTTCACAAACTGTCAACCAGAAACGAGTGCTCAGTATAAAGAATTGAGGGAATCACGAGTGCAGCATGATAGAGGGGATGTTCAAACTTTTTTAAACTGGCTGAGAGCCCATCATCCCTTCTCATATGTATCTGAATTATAAGAGGGGATCTACCCGGGTTTACGGATGGGATTCATGAAGGGGATATGGAAGGGCTATACGACGGGTCTGCAAAGAGGATTCATGCAAGAGGGAAAAAAGGAATAGACAACGGATCTACAAAGGAGATCCATGCAAGGGGAAACAGAGTGGCTATACGACGTGTCTACAAAGGGCATACATAACGGGTATAGCACGGGTAGTGAAAGGGCTACATGTAAATGAAGCACTGTGATTGACTAACCTGATAGCTCCCTTCGAATGGAGCGCTCTGATTGGCTGCTGGAGGGGAAACATATCGGGTTGAGACAGGGCTAACGAGGTTCGATTTTCCAATTTACACGAACTTGAATCTTCCGCATCGGGATCACGAGCTTGTGGTTGCCGTAAAGTGGGTATCTCTTGTAGTCACGCGTTTGTAGAGAAGGTTGTTTAAACGCAGAAAATTGTATGTATGTAGACTCGGATGAAGATGAATTCTGATAATAATAAAGACAATAAAATGAAATTATATCATGTAACATTCTGTGCATCCAGTCATGTGTTTTCGCGATTATTTCAGCGTTCCTATACCGCGTACGTTGTAGGTTACTCCAGATTTACATACTCGTGTGATCTTTAACGCCGATTATCTTGGTTGGCATGGGTTTTACGAATAAAAACATGGATATCATTTTTGTAGAGAATTTTATGCTCTTTAATTTTGGTAAGGAATATTTTTACCTATAACTCAATTTTAAGCTAGATACAAGCCAGAAACTGTTTCCGGGGGCACTTTTTGGACTCTGGGGGGGTGATGCTCATACCGGGGGAGGGGGAAATGACGGGGCTTTTCCGAAGAAGGTACTAAACAATCGTACCAAGTTTCAGCTGTGCTGCAATTAATTCCATCAAAAATGCTGATTCTCCTAGACTACAAGTATAGAAGGGATGCGAGTTCTGTGCCGAGTTGAGGAGGGTCCGCTGAGAGCTTTCAACGTCCGCCGGCGGATTTCATGCCTGCGAACAGCAACCTCTTCCTGCTCCTATGGCACATCGAGTGTTTTTTCTCGTAATAAGGTCGCTCCTTCGTAACAGTTCGATCTGTGTACTATTTTAAGCTCTGTCACTGGCATTGTGCGGGTGACCGTATGACATTTAGAATCGACCCTGGTAAACGACTAACAAGACCGTATACACCTAGAATAGATGGCTCTAGATAACGGTTGACGATAGTACTGCCTCAGTTTTCAGACCGCTGACTGTGAGACCGGATCATTCCTTCTTCGAAATATCAACGTATCCGACGAGTGAAATTCGTACATACTCGTACACTTACTGGGACGAACGTTAAGTATACTCGGGGCGCATCCTCACACCTCACCAGGTTAATTAAATCGTTTAAAGTACGATTAGCGAGTGTCTCGTGACACTTACCGTGTACGCACATACACATGCGAATGAGCTATATGTATTTAAGTATAAACTATAACTATCTACGAATTTGCATCAGTTCACATTTCACAGCATTATATGTTGAGAGAAGCGACACGGGCATCGTAAATTTTCATTCGAAAACTGTATTACATACACGTAGGCCATGATACGCGTATATGTTCGTGTAGGTACGTTCGACATTCCCGCAGGCAGGCCGCGCGGTAATTTCGTTTATGCAAATTACCACTCCTCGGCTATAAACAACGCATTTTAATTAACGCCAGACAATTAAAATTGCGTGTAAGCTGTCGGCTGTGTAGCAGAAAAATTATTCGATTTCGCTCGGAAAACGATTATCGCATCCGGCGTGTAGGGCAGCGTTGTCTACTCTCGAGACACCGGAATGGCAGGTTGTTGGATTTTGTTTTTTAGCTGATTTTTTTTTGAAATCAGCTATTGATATGATTACGACTTTCAAGGCATGAGCGAGTTAAAATTTTTTACAGACCATAAACTTCTAAACTTGAAATTAAAAATGAAGGAATTCCATGTCCCACAACAAACAAAAACAACTCACAAGTCAATAACTAACCCACATAAGTATGAGAGAAAACTATACGAGGGCTTGGAAAACTTCAGAAAAAGAGAGAAATGTAATGACATAGATAGAATGTACAAAGATCTAATAGAAGCAATAGAAAATCCCCTAAAAATTTCCGCAGAAGGAAAAGAAGAAGATAAAAACAAAGACCAAAACGAGAACGACACCCGAATAAAAAAATTGCATGAAAAAAGAGCTGCTCTGTTGAAAAATAAAAATGGAACAAAAACCGAAAGAATAGAATTAAATGTAATTTCAAGATTAATAAGAAATGAGATAAGACACAGAGACCAAACTGAAAAGGAATAAATAGTGGGGGAAACCATAGAAGGTAGCAAAAATATTAAAAGAATGAAGAAAAGATTCGAGACTGGGAATACAATGGATAACGCATTTTGAAGACAGCAAAGGGGAAAAGATTAGTCACAGAAACGAAATAAACAAGTTTATATTCAAATATTACGGGAAAATATAAAACGACATTTCAGACAAAAGCCCTAAAATCGAAAAAAGAGTAGAAGGAAACCTTCGAGAAATCGAACCGAAATTCTTGACTGAGGAAGTAGAGAGAGTAGTAAGAGATTTAAAAAACAACAAGAGTCCAGGGCACGATAAAATCACCAACGAATATATTAAACCGGAGGGAACAGAATTAATCAGAGAGTTAACGAAATTATTCAATAAAATACTAGAATAACTTTAGTGCCAACCCTTTCAAAAATATTTTCGAGACTAATAGAAAAACGTATCCAAGCAATTTTAAATATTCAACAACCTAACTTCAGAAAATCATTCTCAACTGTAGATCACCTGCACAGTATGAGTCAAATTATAGAAAAATGCACTGAATATCAAAAAGATCTGTTCTTAGCAACGATAGACTATACAAAAGCCTTCGACTCTATAGACCATCAATTTATGATCAAAACTGTGATCAACCAAGGGGTCCCAAAATGTCTCATAGATATAATAGAAGAAATGTATACTAGGCTGAAAGGGAGGATAATCACGGACGTTGAAGGACAGTATTTTGAAATTGAAAATCATCAATTCGTTTCAATAGTGCGTTACAGGAAATTATTAAAAAACTAAAATGTGAAGAAAAGGGGTTGATTATAATTGGAGAAAGACTGTCAACTCTCAGATTCGCCGACGATATCATACTCTTAGCGAACACTGAAGAAGAATTAATAGAAATGATAGATGAGTTAGATGAACAGGGAAAACCTTCTAAATTAAAAATAAACGAAACTGAAACAAAAATACTAACCAATAAGGGGATGGCTGGCAATATCCAAACAAAAACCGCGAAATTCGAAATAGTGAGGGAAGCCACATATTTGGGACAACAAATATCTTTCGAGAACAAAATGAAAAAAGAAATAAATACAAGAATATCAAAAGCCTGGTCGAAGTTCTGGTCTCTAAAGAACATATTCAAGGGTTCTTTTAATAACTATCATAAAAGCCTGTTTTTTAATATGTGTGTCGTCCCTACATTGACGTATGGTTACCAAACATGGACACTGACCAAAAAAAATTTAGAAAAAATAAGAAGAATAATATGGAAAGGTCTATCTATGTTAAACCTAAGGAAAAAAGATCGCATCAAAATTTCTAGGATAAAACAAAAATTTACATACAATACAAACACAGTAACATACATTCGAAGACTAAAATGGAGGTGGGCCAAGATCACTAATACTTACTGGAAGTCCCGATTTCCAGAGTTCACGAATCCGCATGTACCAGTATTGACAATTCTCAGTATTCACCATTACCCCTTTTATTTGCGTTTAATTGACGATGATTACAATGCCATGGTCATTGAGATTCACAATTACCAGCAGTCACGGTTACTGAACTCTTCACAGATACCGTGGTCACACACAAAACTTTCTACTTGTGATTCCTGATAGTATGATGACTAGTACTTGAAAGAAATCCCACTGGTCACTGAGGCGATACTGGAAAGGGTAGTTTCCGGTGCCAGGGGTGCGATAAATGGGGAGCCAGTTTGCCATGCGCATCGCCATACGCTCCACCAGTTGAAGAGGAGTGAACCCAATTTGCAACGGCGGATTAAAAGCTTAGGTGTGGTTTTCCCTGAATTGGTTAATAGGTCCCAGTAACTGCGGTTATGATCAGAATGGTGTAAATGGATGGAGAATACAACGTTGTTTGTCAGAATGCCGAGTCAGCCTTTACTCATTACTAGAGCTAGGAATTTTCGGCAATAAACATTGGAAATTCGGCATTTAAAATTACAATTTTCGGTATTATTCTGCAATAACGAAAAGTAAGCTTACAGTATTAGAAGGAAGCCAAAATTTTAATTAAAAATGGATGTTTACAAGTAATATTACAAAAATCTTTTATTGAACATCACCACTAAATGTTTCTCTATGTTATCCTGTGTGAAACATGTTGTTCCGTGAAAGAGTATGAATTATTAAAAATTTTTAAGGTTTCGATACCTGTATGTTTCGGAAAAACTTGGTCAGCCTTCATCTGCAGGCTATGTTCACGAGCACTTGGGATTTGATAAAGTTTTCATGAAACATCATAGACAGTCAGCAGTTGCTCGTGTAGGGGAAGACCTCTCGTTTCCAGTTTTCGAATTGTGTTAGTTAGGAAGGACAAGTAGGTTGAGATGAACGTGAGATCTGAGGCTAAATTTCTCTTGGTGGCAATCAGTGATTTCAGGGTTTGTGTCTGTTTGCAATACCAAATTTATTTTTGCGCGCAGGTCATCGTTTTCGGCATTATTCGGCATTTAACTGTAATTTCGGCATTTATGCCTCTTTCGGCATTATTCGGCAAAATAATTTTTTTTTCTTTGGCCTTGTACTACCCTGATTCGTGTTCATCTTCGACTACGTTCCATCTGCCTTCAAACAAACTCGTTCGGCAAATGCCAGCAAATCCTAGCTCTACTCATTACAATGACACTGAAAATGCGTACTATAGTCAGCATATGTGACTGGGAATCATGAAATGGGCCTCTTGTGTGAAAACAGGTTTTTGAGATAAACGAGTTTAAAATTTAAAGATGGGACGGTGGTAGTGGTGCGCACAGCTGTGGTGGTGTGTTTACACGTTGCCATGACAACCGCGTTTCGAATTCCTGTATGTCCGTGTCACACAATGCCATGTAAACGGATGTTTTTAAACTTTGACGTAATTTTTAAATGCAATTTGTGGAAAAACTAACGAAGATAGGAAGCTGCGATTTGTTTCATTCGAAAGAGCGTGATTATTTCTGTAAGAATTGTCAAGAAAGTGAAAAATGATTTTTTGACACCACAGTCACATTTCATGATTCCAGGTCACATATTATATTCTTCAAGTCCACCTTCACGAGAGTATTGAAAAATCTGGTAATCGACACGAGTTTCATCGTGTTTGTCTGCGTAGCCAACCCTATTGTCCCTCTGGTGTACGTACCCGTGCAGTCTACTATGTAATTTGAGAAGCGCGAACAATGTGTGTACACCTGCTTTTGAGCAAATGCTGAACTTGCACTCGGTGCAAATAATGAGTTTCGCCGCAACCGAAACGTGTGTGATGACAATTTCACCGTGGGGCAATTCTACGTAGCACTTTCTCGCATGCGTTCGTTTTCGCACTTCAGTTGGAAAATGAAGAACTGTACGAGTGCTCGCTTTGTCGAAGTGAAAATAAAATGAACATCAGAAACGTTCTAGTTCCTTTGACAGATAGCGACCTATACAAATGAAGCTCGCCTGTGTTCCGTAAACCCCTCGGGTGCTTTGTTCCGAAGGATGAGCCCATGCTTACAGGTACCTTAAATGGTGTGTAAGGTGTATGCTCGTGTATCAAAATCACTCGTGTGTTCGCTTTCTTGTCTTGCCTCCGTATTACGTACATGAATGTTGTACCTTAAGCCATCTGTCGTCTCTGTAAGTTGATCAAAGGGAAATGGTTACTCTGCGACTCAGCTCTTTGCCTGGGAAAGCTCCTCCAACTAAAAGTTCCATATTTTGCATCGCTTTATACGTCGGCTAATAAGGCTATTATATTACGTTTTTCCTCGTCGAGGTATATTTCGCGTATGTACGTTGTACGTATATGTACAAGTAAAATGTGTATTGTATTAGGTACTTACACCATGTTAAGTGTGAATTTAAGTATACTTATTTGTATCGAGGGCACGTGCGTTCTAACCTCTATTATTTTCTTGTATGCGTTTCAGGTAAGTGAACAAAAAGTACACCATATCGTGAGTATTCAGTACAGTTCTCGGAAACGGTTGTTTTCCTTATTGCCGAAGCCTTCGACACAATATAATTCTTCATTTCTCCAGCGTGAGCTTTTGTGAACTTTCTCAGTATTCGTAAGTTTCATTCTTCTGTACAGTTTGCTTTATATTATACTCGGCATTCGTTTTCACGTCGAATTACCCGAAATAATGGGTAGCGTGATAGCATCTATGGTCGTGTGTGAGTGTACGTATCCAAGTATATACGTATATATATATTGATTCGAAGTGAAGGAAGAGAATGAAAAAGCTCCACTCGGTAAAGGAAAAGTGTAGATTATAATCGGGCTGACAGTTTATCAATGCGATAGATATACCGAGAATTTCGACGGTATTAAATTATTACCAGCTATTTTGTACGCTGGCTGATCGATATCGGCTTGTCAGTTGTACAGGATTGGTAATTTTTCTTATGTTCTTTGGCGTTCCGTTTTGTATACACTTTTTATAACTCCCGTTCGTCTGCGTAGGTACGTACACGCTTGTATTTTCGGTTTATTGTTTCCAAAAAAGAGTCGATTCAGTTCGTTTGGACACCTTTTTTACGCACAGACGTAGCCCATTCGCCAGTAATCAGCGATGAAAGCAACATGGAGAAGAGTTGTACGGCTGGTACCCACAGAGGCGAAACTGGACTTTCATTTTGGGGGTGACGAAGGGAAATTTGCGGACGAATATTTTTTTTAACTAAAAATTTGCCGACAAAATTTTCTAATAGAACATTTGCTATCGGATTCAGCTTGTGACATTGGAAGATAAGTCTTTTGCTTTCAACTTTTAGATTTTAATAAAATTATCAACTTTCTCAAATTTCAGGCTCTAGGTCAAACATAGAATCTAGTAACAACAGATTTCGGGCTGCTCAATGCGGTGGCGCGCTGTATTCGTTTACGAATGTTTGAGTGAGTGAGTGAATCACTGACTCATTTAGTGACTGAAGAAGTGAGGACGTGAATGAATAACTGAATAGAGAATGAATGAATGGGTGAGTGAATGAGTGAATCCCTGAATCATTGTGTGATTGACCTAGCAACTGAGTGAATAACTCAATGAGTAAGCAAGTGACTGAGTGAGTGAGTGAATCACCGAGTCACTGAGTAAGTGACTGAGTAATTGTGTGAATAACTGAATAAGTAAGCTAATGACTGAGTGAATCACTAAATAAGTAAGCAAATGACTGAGTGATTGAGTAAATCACGGACTCCTTGAGTGAGTGACGAATTGAGGAAGTGAATGAATAACTGAATTAGAGAATGAATGAATGACTGAGTGAGGAATTACTAATTTATTGAGTGAGTGACGGAATGAGATTGTAAATGAATAACTACATTACAGAATGAGTGAATAACTAAGTAAGTGAGTAAATCACTGAGTCACTGAGTAAGTGATCGAGTACCCGTGTGGAATAACTGGATAAGTAAGCAAGTAACTGAGTTAATCACTGAGTCATTGAGTAAGTGATTGAGTGAGCGCGTAAATCACTGACTCATTGAGTGAGTGGCCGAGTAACTGAGTGAATAATTCAATAAATAAGAGAGTGACTGAGTGAATCACTGAGTCACTGAGTAAGTGATTGAGTAACTGTGTGAATAACCGAATAAGTAAGCGAGTGACTGAGTGAATCACTAATAAGTAAGTGAATGACTGAGTGAGTGACGAAGTGACGAAGTGAATGAATAACTGAATTAGAGAATGAATGAATGACTGAGTAAGTGAGTGAATCACTAGAAAAGTAAGCAAGTGACTAAGTGAATGAGTGAATCACTGACTTAGAAGTCCCTATATAATATGCAATTTTTCCAGTTTCACCTAACGGATTCACAAGAGGAGAAAATGGACGCGTTTCAGTTACAGGCATTATGAAAACAAAAGCGTTTATCAAAAAAATGATTAGGACAAAGTTTATAGTACATAAAATTTTCCTGCCATTGAGACCAGTTTCATTTCAATCTGATGAATGTTTCTAAAATATGTAGGGTTTCAATAGTTCCTTTTTTCACGTGCCTAAAATTATAGAGCGCGACTCTTTCATGCTGGCAGTCCGAATAGTCACTGAAATTTGAAATTCAACGCTTACTACCGACTTTCAGATTTTCGAAATGTCTTCCACATTTCAGCTTTGTTTCAACCTTTCAAATAACGTTCGATACTCAGCTTGAAACCTCCTGCTTTGGACTGACTAGTCTCTAACGGGGGTCCAGGGTACTCCATTTTCCGAAACGAAATTTGACTTTCAGTTTGGAATGGTGGAGAAGAAAAATTTGCCGACAAATATTTTTTGAAAACTAAAAATTCACCGACAAAATGTTTAAGAAATTAAAAACTTGCCAATTTTTTAATCGAAATATTTTTATAAATGAACAAACAAACATGCATAAAAATGAAAATTCAGATGAACAGTTTAAAAAATTGGCCGGGTATATTGCAATCCGTCGCACCTATATGCTACTTCACGCGCTACAAACGCGTATATCTCTGTAAGTACACGCAAAAGGAAAAAGAGCAAAATCTGCTGATACCAGGTATACCAAGCTCCAGCGCATCCAATTTAACGCCAATTATCTGTTGAAAAAACCACAGCAATCATCACACGTCGACGATTATATTATATGTATTTTTTGTGGCACCGTGCAGTGAAACATAGTAAACCGTTCAGAAAGGAGAAAAAAAAATTGAAGTTTTCCATAAGAAGGTTATTACAGCATGTATAACAATTTAAATTGCAAATCGGGACTGAACGGAGACGATAGAAAAAGAAAAAAAAAGATAAAGAAAAACGCTAACCACGCGTATTGTGTATAAAATGATCGCGATACGAAGAAATAACCCAAATTGCTCTCCGGATAGCTTAAATTTAGCCGTACTCGCGTTGTCATGATTTACATCGGCTTAGAAAATTGTCACGGAAAAAAAAGATCAAATTGCTCAACGAAAAACACACTTCTCCGTTTATTATTATTTTTATTAATAAATTGGTTTTTATCGACGAATTCGAATATATAGGGTGATCAGCTGGTCCCGTTAACTAAAGGAATCGAAAAAAAGTGAATTTTTCTTCCATTTTCCGAATTAAAAATTGATTGTAGATTGCTTCAGTTGGAATTTTCATCTCGTTCTTGAGGGAAGAGTTTCGGGTCGAAGTTGCAAAATCTTATCCCCGGAAACATAATTCAGAATATGGCTGGAAACGTATTGAAAACGAGGTAGAAAAGCGTAAATAATTGTACATTGATCAATGATCGCCGATTTAAAGTACTAAGACTAGCAGAATTGTTGGAATCATATAAAGGATGAATAATCTTGTGGCATAGGTATCATCGAAATCCTATTTTCACTCTTCCCACGATGGGATTGTCGTGATTTCTTAATTTCAGCATTTTTATTGGCCGTGCGAAGCAGCAATTGAGGTATAAAGAAATATTTAACTATAATTTATAATTTTTCGGAAAGACTTCTAGTAGCTTTTTTCTGATCAGGAATATAAATGCGTGGAAACTTGAAAATTCCTTCCTGTTCGCCGACCCGGCCAGTAGATTGAATCGCAACTTCAGATGAAGAATACTCGATTTTTCACGAACATCCCAAAAACGTTGCGGAAAATTTTTTAGTTTCTGATTTCAGTTGTGGCATTAGATTCTCGGTTAGCCCGTAGATTCTAAATTCCTCGTAAAAATGATAATTGAAGGCCTGATTCACAAAGTGCCTTTAAACAGCAAAGTTTGGGAAATCGAAAAAACGTTCCCATTCTTTATGTGTGGTTGGTAACACTGATTTAATGGTTTTAATGAGAAGTCTACGATATAATAACAATTTGAAATTCATCGGCCTACAGTCTTCGACAGAACCAATCCCACTTATCCTAAAAGGTTAAAAACTTTCGCAGAGAAGATTACACCTACGTTAACATTACTATTTTACAAAATATACGGACAAGAAATAATTTCAAAGCAGTGGAAAGAGGCAGAAATAATTGTACTGTATAAAAAAGGAAATTACTATAGACCAATAAGTTTAATTTCTAACGTGTGCAAAATATTCTCTAAAATCTTGAAAAATAGAATGTATAATAGCCTGGACCTAGCATAGAGTCCGGAGCCAGCGGAATTTCGTAAGAACCACTCTACAACCATTGCAATAAACCAACTAATTGAAAAAACTAACGAATAAAACCTAAACACACATATGCTGTTTATTGACTTCGAAAAAGCCTTTGACTCTGTCAATTTGAGATATCTCTGAAAGGCACTAAATTGTCAGGGAATCCCCAAAAAATTCATCAGGATCCTAAAGGAATTGTATGACGACTCCACGGCACACACAAAATCAGATCATCATTCATCGTTTATCGTGTGCGCCGAGTGCTCAGACTTTGTAGTCCATTGTACTATTCCTCAGGTTGCTGTTGAGGATCAGCTCAGAAGCCTCACTTTTATAGCCAAAGTGAGAATTTTACTGAGGTCTATCCCTTTGACTTCACTGGGTGCTGGATACACTGGTCCCAGTGCTTCGCGCCTTATCCCGGCTATTGTCTGGACTTTGATATATGATATGGATCGATGTTTATTCCTCTTCTCACAGTACCTACAGAAGCCGATTTTCACCTCTTTTATCTTATACCACATGTATTTTGTGGCCTCATGACCAGTTAGTAGTCCGACCATGAGCCTTGCATGTTTCCTGTCAAGCCCTAATAGAAACTTGGCATACTTACTGGCGGCGCCCCCTGTCAGTGTTTTGCTGACTTTCATGCCGCTGGCCAACTGGCAGTGCATTTCCACCTGCTTACTTATCCAAGCTTTATGTATGCTACAGGAAGATGCGACCTGGGTGTTACCAGTTCCTTTCTTATGCCCTCCTTCGCTAGCTTGCCAGCGATCATGTTCCCTTTCATGCCGCAGTGTCCCGGTGTCCATAGTATGTTGACACGTTTCACCTGAGCAAGGTGGTATAATTTGTTAATACACTCCGCCACCGCCAGGGATGTAGTTTGGTGTGACGATAGTGCCTTAATAGCTGATTGACTGTCTGTACAGATATAGATCTACTTATTAACAAGGCCCGTCTGCTGGCTTCTATCAATGGCCACCGTGATCGCCATTACCTCTGCTTGGAGGATAGTGATGCCCTCGCCCAGTGCCATTGAATAGTTGTCAGCGCCTTTTGCATTCGTGATTCCAATTCCTACATCTTGGTCATTCTTAGAGGCATCTGCAAATCACACATTCTCCTCTTTTCCTAGAATGCTAGGCGATCTCTTTTCCCAAGTCTCCTGTGTGGGTATCAGCGCACGGTACGGCTTGTTATAGAAGAGTTCCATCGCGATTCTATCCTTCGGCATCCAAAAGTATTTTTGTCCATCGTCCCTGCCATCTCCCATATCCTTCTGTGGCCTGTTTTTTGGGTTTGGAGGTTTGGTTGGTCCGGACGAT
This sequence comes from Acanthococcus lagerstroemiae, assembly GCA_031841125.1. Taxonomy (NCBI): domain Eukaryota; kingdom Metazoa; phylum Arthropoda; class Insecta; order Hemiptera; family Eriococcidae; genus Acanthococcus; species Acanthococcus lagerstroemiae. Next base: position 30,141,251 of record CM063108.1, on the reverse strand, counting down.
AAGCCTCCATTATCGCAGCTGTTTCTATAACAGTATGAAGTGGTGGCAAGTTCAGGAGCATTTCCAGTGCCTTGGTCGGCGCCATTCTCATTGCCCTCGTTGTCATCACGCACGTGACCCTTTGCAGATGGTCTAGTTCCTCTTTGACTTTGGCCAGGTGGGCCTGGCCCCACCACACAATGGCCGCATATATGGTTCTGGGATGTATTGCACCGGTCCCGAGGTCCTGTCGACAAATGCGTGGTAAGCCCGAAGAGCCTCAGTCCCTTTTCATATTTTCTCTGAGACGGTGAGACGTGATCCCTGCGGGAGAGTTTTTCATCAAGATACACTCCTAAGTACTTCACTTTTCCTGTGAGGTGTGGTATCCTAGCTACGCATCTCCCGGACGATCAAGGCGGTTGAGATCGAACATTCGATTGATACCGAAAACGAGTTGTCTTCCTCTCATTTTTCCTAACATGTCTTTTCCCGTTACATCCCGTTCATTCATGATACTTTATTCCTACCGCCGTTTTTCGATGCTTATCGACTTTTCCTGAGATTTCTTGCTTCCTTGACCTAACGAGAGAGGGGGAAAACTCACCGATGATCGTCTAGAGAAACGCGGCAGCGAGGACTCGGTTCCGGGACGTCTACGTGAAAAGAGCTATCGAAAGGCATCTAAGTTTCCCATTTTTGGAACCAGTTTTGAGTCTCCCAATTTTTTGTGCGCTACGAGAATCTTGCGAATTTCGAAAAAGTGCGAAACCTATCTCCGAGTTCGTCTTTCGTGAATGTGACAGTTTGACTTTCCTTTGGATCCACGTGTCGTAACGGTGAGGATTTCATCTCCGTACCTTCGTCCGTTGTCCAGCCCGGAAGATCCGAACTCCTCGCCGAGCTTCGTCGAGAGGTTTCATCGAGTTCGTCTAGATTTAAGTCCGAGAAATAAGTATTGTTGTCAATTAGTCGCTGGTTCTGTTAATATACGTTACCTCCTACTTGTTTTGTTCTACCTGCCATCCGACTAGGATAAGACCAAGTAGTTGAGGCCCCTCGTCGACTAGTATTCCTTCTAATCCTGGGATACCTCGTAGATCACTACACGATCGATCATCCTAAAGCCCCCAGTGTTCGTCTCCGCACCCTGTAGACCGCATGTGCCAGTCGTGGCTTCTGCAGTGGTTCCTGCCCAGTATCCAACGTTTCTCTGTCTCTCTCAGGCCTGAACGTTAGGATACCACAGAGGGCTAAAGGTTTTTCCTTGTATTGTACCTTGATCAACTCCTTGCCCCTCCTTTTGTGGATGAAAAGAGTGATCTCTGTTTTGTCCAGGTTTATCGATAACCCCTTTTTCGCACACCATTTTTCCACACATCGGAGTCCCCACTGCGTTAACTCCGCGATACGAAATCGTCAGCGTAGCCCTGTGTTTATATTTTTTGACCATTTAACTCATCCAGCAAACTGTCCACCACTAGGCTCCGCAGTAGGGGAGAGAGTACTCCCCCCTGTGGACAGCTTCTGATGGTCGTTGGATGGATTTGTTCTTGTTGGTATGTTATCTGGATCTCCCTGCCTTTTAGCGTAGATACAATCCAGTTTATTAAGCTTTCCTTCACTTCCCTTTCCCTCAGGGCTGTCTCTATTGATAACGCTGTCTGTATATCCATGAATGTTTCCAGGACATAATCTCCGCGTAACAAGCGAGTGCAGTGATGACTCTACTGATTTGCCTGCCCTATATGCGTGCTGGTTCTCATGTAGTGGAAACCTTTTCAGGGTAACCTCTCTTAAGTGTCTGTCTATCAGCCTTTCCAAGATTTTTAACATGAATAATGAGAGCCTTATAGGCCTGTCTGGATTTGCGGATGACGTTGCCCTGTTTGCCCTGCATTTAGAGACACTCCAAAAAATGACTTCAGAATTTGAGTCAGCTAGTAAAAAAACTGGTTTAAAAATTTAAAAATGAACACTAAAAAAACGATTCTACTCTCGGAAAAAGCAGAAAATTTCAATTTCAAATCAAGGGGAGAAAATAATCAAAACAGTGGAGAAAATTACATATTTAGGCCAAACAACAGCATTTCAAGATAGGCTGGACTGGGAGATATCAATAAGAACCTCCAAGGCATGGAACAGTTTCTGGTCTATGAAGTCAGTTAACAAATCCAAAATTCCAACTAATCTAAAAGCAACTCTCCTGGAAACATGTATGTACATTCCCAGTACTGACTTACGGGGCTCAGACGTGGGCCACAACAGTGAAACAACTTGATGAAATATTGTGCAGAACTCAACTAGCAATGGGATGAAGTATAACAGGAACGAGACTAAGTGACAAAATAAAAAATACGGCAACTAGGGGAAAAACGGGAACTAAAGATATAAGATACACTGTAGAAAATTGAAAATAAGGTATGCTGGCCATATAAAAGTAACTTAGAGGATAGGTGGGGGAGGAGACTACTCGAATGAGTTTTATCCTGTTCCATGTGCGAAAAAAATAATCTGTAACATGTGGGAGATGCGTAATGGCCTTCACCAGATGGCGCCAAAAATCCGACTTTGGTAATTTTGGACTGAGGATACTTTGTGAATCGGATCTTCAATCATTTCTTTTTGAATACTGAGGTTATCTTCGCACACATCATCGGCAAATGTACATCAAATGACAGATTATTTTATTTAAGAAATGTATAGATGGAAAATGTTTTCTTGATTATGGAATTTCGATGGGCAAAAGGCTGGAGCCAAGAATCTTCTTATTTATTTACTTATTTTTCACATCGTCGAGGTTTTGATTCCCTTTTGGTACCTATGTAACTATGGCGTGTCAAATTTCTTTAAAATTTTGATTTCTATTGGTTGCCCACGGAACCTGAAATAAAATTAGAAACTTGAAGTTTTTGGGTTAGAAATTAGTATTTCTCGACACTCTTTTCACACTGATTTCAGATGTGACTTTGGAATTTATCGAATTCATTTTTTCACTTAGAGAAATTTTGCTTTTTCCATCAGTCGAGCCGTGGAGTACATACTTTCAAATTAAATTTCTCTTTTCACTCGCAAACCAGAGTCACGGTAGGATTTAAAAAGCAGACTTTTCTGTACATATCGATAAGATCCAATTTTTCTTTGGTGACAAAGCAAAATTGGTTGAAAATTCTGAAGGAAAACTTTCCTTTTCACGTAAACTCAAAGCGACGAATTTCCACCTTATTTCTTTATTTGATGGCAAATCAAAATTTGGTGAAAAAATTTCAAAGCTATATTTTTTTATTATCCTTACGCTTTTCCTGAACTGGAATTTGAGAGGGCTTACTTTGTACCGTAATTTCGTGTTTATTGTCCTTTCATTCTCTCGTGAACTAAAATTCGGTCGGAAAAATTCGAAGTAAAATAATCCATCTTTTATATTATATTTTCCTTGAAGCGAAGTGAAAGCCGATTGTTTTTATTGCGTGGTTACTGTACAATTTGAAGGGAAAACATTTCCTTCATTCATTTATATATCTGTTATGTGTTTTGCTCATCCGGATTTTTAGGACATATTCTTGTCTTCTGTCATTCAGTAATTCTGTTCATTATATGCATTCCCTTTTTTCTCTCCCCCTCTTCCCTTTGAATTATTTGGTCAGCGTAGAAAACTGGTCTAGAAACAATCATATTGTGTGTTCCATTTTTGTCAAATCTTAGTATTTCAATGTGTCTGTTAGTTTCCCAAGTTCCCCAAAAGTCCACCATTTTAATAGAATGTTTCTCAAAAATTCAAAAGTGAAGCAATTTTGTAAAATACATAATAAACATAAAGAATTTTAACAAAATTCGTATTTTTAAATTAACTTGGATCTCTTAGTTTCTAATTAAATTGTGATAATACTTAATACTTGTATTATCAGTGGCGACTATGACCTTAAATTATAAATTGCTTATATTATTTTGAATAAATATGCGAGTTGTTATTACTTAAACATTATCTCGGTTTTAAATTAGATTTACGGAGTGATAGTTGATTAGTATTTAGTTTTACGGTGTATGTTCTGGTTATCTTCTACTTATTTCTACTCACCAAATTCTATCACAAATAATATTTCAGATAATAACATTTTCCATTAATAGTTTCAAATAATGAAATTTGGATCAACATGTTTTTCATTCGTTATTGAATTTTCATACTATATTGATGAACGCCGTGAGGTACTTCCCAATTCAGTACACAACTGAACATAACATGAAAAATGAAGTTTATATATGTAAGACTGTAGGTCTTCCTGCTGTATTCTGTTACAATGATTATCAATACAAAACTAATAAAATGTACCTACCTACCTTATCTCGGAGTTACGATACAACAAGTAGGTACAGCAACGCTCATCGTTTGTGTTACTTACGATTCCGAAATAGTTTAGAATAGTTTTCCCTTAAGAGAGGAACGTACGATGCTCAGTGTTAGATATAAGTTTTAATTTGTTCAAATTACGCTCTAAGTCGTTTTCGGACATTTCGTTTCGATACAGGTTAGTATAGTTTGCTCGAGATTGTTAAATTTGTGTTTATTTTCAATACATACATATGTGATATTTCATTAATTACAGTATTTACTGCATCGTTCGAGTCATTATTTATAAGTGAAGTCAGTACCCACTTATATATATTGCATAGTAAACTATGTCCTAAAGTATCAACAACGTAATTTGATAAGTTTTCAGGTTTTCTCCTCTTTCTGACTTGAGACTCCTCCCAGAATTTCAGCGTCCTTAGTCCTCATGAAGCCACGTCAACTTGTTCACAAAATTACAAATTTTGTAGGCAAGTCGGAGTGGATTAATGTGGACCCGCGAGTGCTGAAATTCTGGATACTGTAATCTGTGAAAAGAAAAAATTCACGGAGCTACAAAATTTGTCCAAAGATCTCTGCACAGTAAGGAACACCCTGATAAGTGTACATTCCTTGAAGAGAGCTTCAAACAGGTATGTCTTTCTATTCAGAAGGTGAAAAGCCCACATATCATTGACACGTATAATTAGTTAAATAAACATGCGTTTTTGTAAAAACCCGAGCCCTAAACATTACTAACCCATTTTACTAGTCATCTTCTAAATATTACGATATTTCTGAAAATTGAGCTACCATTGTAAATATCTTGAATTATGTGAGAATTGTTCGATGGTTTGCAAATTTACAAGTTTTGATCTGTTCGCTTATTTTTTACTTATTCGTTTGAATTATTTCATTCATCGTTAGTTTGGATTTTAGCTTTTAGCGACGGAGAGGACGGTCAGTTACTAAGGATAGCAACGTGGAAATTCCGTATCATCCATTCGTCATGAAATCGCAATTTTAACACTTTCCTGTCGTACGTTGAAAAGAATAGCGTGTGCATCTTGTTTGGTTAGTCAGTGATCGCATGTCGTGTGAAATACAGCACTCGCATTCGCTCGTGCTGCAATTTTCACACTCATCAGTAATCACTTACTTACCAAACTTGTAACATAATACAATCCAGGACACAATCGAAAATGGAGAAAGGTTGATCGAGTTTACAGAGCAAAATACTCGTACACTAATGGTGAATTTACACCAAATGTTTTTGTTATTTGTAATCAGTCGCAAAAGCTGTTCTAAGCGAAGCGTTGCAAAACATGTTATTAACTAACATTCTCTGGTGCAAAATACTTTACTCATTACATCCGGAATCGGATTCAAATCCGTTTCTGTAAAACATTGCTAATATAGCTATCAGCAATGCTGTAAACATATTCGGTGTAAATACAACCTCTAACATGTTGAATATTCATAGCATAACTTGTTAATAGCATGCTTATAACTTTGGTGTAAATCCTCCATAAAGATAGCTATTACGGTTTTTTTTTTAAAAGAGCCTCGAAGAAATGGACTTGGCAATCCCCAGGTAACAACGCCGATAGAATAGAAATTACTTCGCTGTAAATAATATCGGTATAATAAAGGACGTCCATTGCTCGAATATACTAAAATTCCTCTCTGACCATAAAGCACTTCCAGCCAAAGTAGAAATTCTAGAAGGTCAAACAACAGCATTAATGATAAGAAACTGGGTGAAATGAACCCCAGGGTACCACAATTAAAAGGACTCATAAAACTACCCAACCAAGACAGACCAATAAGACCACTAATCAACAGCATACAATCACCAAGCTACAAACTTGCAAAAACAATAGCCAAATTCATGAGAGAAGACTTCAACTTCAGAACAGATTACAGTTTAAAGAACACACTACAACTAAAAGACAAATTGGACAAAATAACTCTAAACAACAACGACAAACTAGTATCACTGGACTAATACACATATTCGTGAACATACCAAAACAAGAACTAACAACAATACTGATGAACAATAACTACAAAAACAACACAGAAGGAACTGCATACGCAAACATTACAAAAGAAATCATTTACCAAAATTACTGTCAGTTCAACAACAAATATTGCGAACAAGCAGAAAGCCTAACAATGGGGTCACCACTGTCACCCATTCTAGCCGAAATATACATGAACAACTTTGAAAACGACCTACTAAACAACAGCAAACACAAGAAAAACATAAAGCTGTGGACAAGAATGACAAATCACTGTTTGGAAAACACTGCAATGACTAGGGACGTAACAACGACAAATTGACAGAAAAGTACAAAATCCTACACATAGAAAACAACACAAGAAAAATAAAACTAAAAGAACAACTAAAAATAATAAAGGAAAAAACAAAACAATCTAATAAACACAACAACTATCTTTCAAAGTGAGAACTTATTCCAACTGATAACATAACCCCCACGGATTGAACAGACTGCACAACCACAGACAACCAATAGGAGCACACAACCAATAACACTCACTGATTGGACAGGCTGCATAATCACAGGAGTACAAGACAAAACAGGTTCGCCATATGGTACAACTCTCGACCATGACTACAGGACCACAAGGGACAAGCCTCATTTAGGGTACTCCTCTGATGATGGCATAACAGCCGAAAGTGCTCTGGAATACAGGAGAAGAAAAAGTGAATTGTCACACCCTACATACGGAATATTACCAAGTTCACTCACGCTCAGAAATGGACATTAAAAGCTGGACTACTTCAATAATCGCATTTTTCACCACCCCCCCTCAAAAAACGTAAGGAATTTGTAAGGAATTTTCCCCCTTCAATTTTACGATATTTAGAGCTGTTGTAAGGATTTTTGTACTTTGAATCTGGCAACTCTGAGTCACAGACAGGGATGGAGCGTAAAAGATGGTGGAGGGTGACAGGAACCCATGCCCAACGGTCAGAGTTGGGCAATTTTTATTTATGCTACGAATAACGAATGAAGTATTCGTCATTCCGTTACATATGACGAATAATGTATTCGTCATTCGTACCTGGCTGAGTGAAGAATAATTTATTCGTTATTCGTGACTGGAGGAGTGACGAATAATTTATTTGTTATTCGTGATTGGAGGAGTGACGAATAAGTTATTCGTTATTCGTTATTGGTGTTTGTAGATATTCTTCCTTCAAACTACCCATTAATTGCAGCGCTTTTTACTAAGCATGCACCGACACGAAAATGAGTAAGAATGACTACAGATAGTGAGTGTTGGGTTTACGTAACAGCCACAGTGCTGCTTCTATAAAAGCCAAAAAAAAAAAAAAAAAAAAAAGAGAAATAAAGTTTTGAAAAGTCGTGCAATCTTAGTAGTACGTCAGAACGTTGGAACATAGTGTAAATATTTCTGTAGCTTGTTTTATTAAAAGGTGTAAGAAATGTAGTTCGTTTTCCTGGATAGAGGCAGTTTCTCGAATCCCATACGCTTAAAATGATTCCTAAAAATGAAGCAGCAGTGAGATAAGAGATAGTAGCGTGTTGTCACGAATAAAACGGGCTTGTCTGATAAGAAAATCTATTTATCCAACATGTAATTGATAAAGACTATTTTTCCAAACAGCATCGAATGAGTAAACTGGCTTTTTTATTTGACTGAAATGGAGAGTGAGGTAAAAACCGGAGAGTGAGGTAAAAATTTTTACCTCACGGCTTGCCTACAACACGTGACGAAAACACGAAAAGTCGCAATCGTGAATTACATGCCCTGTAGGAGTGCTACAATCGCTGAACAAACGTGATCTGATAAGACCGGATGTAATCTTTTAATTTTGAGTAGATTTTTGAATTTTAATAGGTAATTTATTTATATATTTTTCTCACAAAATGAATGTTTCTGTCGATGTGGACGATATATTTAACTTCATCCGTCAAGAATATCGGTAACCCATTCGTTTTAGCAATGCAGCTTATGAAAGCTAGCCACATTTTCAATATAATGATAAATCAGTAGCAAAGCCTTTGTCCAACACAACACCTTCCCGAAGATTACGTTTCTCGAGAATTTTGGAATCTCTGACTGTGAATTTCTGGCACGCTTCTCTTCAAAACATTTTGCTCACGAATGTAGTGCCTCGGGAAAATGGAGCTCCTAGCATGAATTTCACTATATGTGGATTTCCTTATAACAGGAATGCGTTCTAATGTTACAATTCAAATTTAAGTAAGATATAACAATACCGACTATAATTGATATAATATTGCAAATTACAGAAATTGAAACATAAAAATTATCGTCTACCTACTATCTTGATGCGAATGTGCACGTATGTCAATTCGTGTACTGACTCGCAATTCGCAACTACACTCCTCATTATTATGTTGGATAAAGCTACGTTCGTCACTCGTGGAAAAGTGAGCCAACACTGCTCACTTTACCCACTTGTAACGAAAATAACTATTATTTTGTACACAGTATCAAGTGCAGCATAGCGTTTGGTAGTGACAAATAAAGCGAATGATAAATAATTTTTTATTTGCGAATATTATTCGAATGAAATTTTATTCGAACAATGCCCAACTCTGGCTGGTGACGAATAATGAATATCGAATAACTTTTTATTCGTGAATATTATTCGAATAAAATTGTATTCGAATAATGCTAGTGACGAATAATGAATAACAAATAACTATTTATTCGAATGAAATTTTATTCGAATAATGCCCAACTCTGCCACCGGTGGGCCGATTAGGTGGCGGCTCACACTGCAAACTTGGTCTTACGGTGTAATATAACCGCTGAATATAAGTCTGTTCCAAATAACACCTAATGAAGATTGTTGTCGAAAAAATTCGACTTCGACATTAATTATTAGTAACCCACTATAATATAATAATATTAATAGTCGAAATATTGAATTCATGTGGTCAGTTAATATCTCGAAAAGGACAGCCTCAAATGCTTTCACAAAGCGAAGCATTTCAGCCTGTAATCGGAAAATTCGACTTCGACTGACGGCAGTAGTGTTTCGCTATTGTTAATAGCTGAAACGATAAAATAGATAAGGTAAAAAAGGTTCAGTCTCTTTTGTAACTCCTGGTACCGGACAGCCTCAGATACTTCAACAAAGCCAGTCGCTTGAGCCTGTTAACTGAAAACTAACGTTAAAGCAATGAGTCATGATCATGTTTATACCAGTCTCTAGGCTACCTGGTAGCCAGTAGGAGACCTTAGTCTCATTTCTGTTCAGATCTTCATATGGTTCAAATGTGAGTTTTTCCTTGTGTTCTCGTACGTCGTGTAATTTACTGTGAACGGGAATTTGTGCTCGTATTTGTGTTGCCGCCGGTTCAAGCAGAATTGTAAAGATTCACAGGTCAGATAACCGTTAGATTTTGCTACTAACTTTACCAAAGTTGATCTCGCTCTCTCTACTTCGCCCCCTTTCTCTCTCTCCGTTTCTCTCTCGCTAGCGCTCGCCCGCGCACTGGCCCCGAGTGGCAATACGTTGACAGGCTCTGTAATAAGTTGTGCAAATGCTAACTATAACGAACCCTGCAATATATTCACCAACTCCTGTCGGTCGACAACAACCTGTAATAAGTGAACATTACTAGCGGTGCACTTGATATGTTTGAGCAATCCTTGACATTGAGTCCACCTCTATAAGTTCCCATCTCTATTACTAGTAGTGCACTTCATGTTCGAGCAATCCTTAACATTGAGTCCACTTCTGTAAGTTTCCGTCTACCATTACTATTGGTGCATTTAGTGTTGAGCAGTCCTTGACACTGAGTCCACAGTCCACATATAGGTAGTAGGGTTTGTGGTGCATTTGGTGTTAAGCAGTCCTTGACTCTGAGTCCACCTGTAAGTTGTGGTGTTTGTGGTGCGTTTGATGTTCAAGTAGTACTTGACATTGAGTTCACTGATAAGCTCTCAAGTTGTCCACAATTTTGACTAATACTTAAGAGACACTATCAGCCGTTGCGCAAGCCATTATCCAGATGCCTTGCACATACCAGAGGCCTGCACGATGCGTTACGCATCCTACGATGCCGATTATAGTAACTCATAAAACGATTACAAGGATGCCAGGAACTGTAACTGTAACCGGATGGAAGTAGAAGAACGATGCCGATATGTAACTTGTCAACTGGGTATAATATACCCTGCAGTTACATATTATTGTTCGCATCGTGGCATCGTCATTTATTTCTTATGAGTGCTATCCGGATAACTCGCATGATGACGTATTTTTTACTTTATCCTTTCTTAGGAGGATGGCGGTTGCAGACGATTACGAGTACTGATTGGCATCGTTTCCTTCAATACTCGTCGATTCTGTAACCGGTTACTTTTTACTTACTCGTGCAGGGCTCTGCTTTGTACTGGCTTCATGAACCGCCCCTAGGATCTCCTATTTTGGCGCTTCACCTAACTCATCATACCATTATCTTGACATCGTATGACTGACAGTATATGTGTTTATTTCATGTATACTGTTTGATGAAGCCACCAAGAAGCAAGACCAAAGCCGCCACAAGAAACCTACTTTAATTTAGGAGCTCATTATTTACAAGTATTTGTAATATAACTTTCATTGTGTACTATGGCTTTTTTTTCCTATAAAAGTGTTTCTCAGTATATAAACAACATTGCTAGCTCATCACAAGCCTTCCACTGCACCAAGTTGAGCTTTCATAATTAATTGGCCGAAACAATCTGTATTACATACCCTTTCATAAATTTGTATAAATCATAAAAATATGATAATGTATGAATTTTGGTTTGCAATATTACTCTGCTTTAAAAAGATTATTTCACAGTTGTAATCAATGAATAAATAATAGTCAAAACAATGTAATCTCTGTTCGCTCGTGCTGCAACTATCACCCTCATCAGTGATCGCTCACTGACCAAACTTGTAACATAATACACCCATTTTTCCTTCTATATGGGTCCAGTTTGCGTGGCCTACACGGCATTTCGAAACCCTTAATGACCTTCTCCGACCATCACTACCCCGCAAAGTTCGATCGCGAAGTCATAAATCATAATCTCTTTTCACAAAATTTGCGCAGTATGGCTGCCGCTGTCGTACCTGTTCCTAATTGAACGTGAAACCCGGTGACGTAGCTGTGCTCGTACTTCGTATACATCGCAGTTTTCGACCTTGTGTAAAGTTTATCCCGTCCGCTCTGCCTTATCCTGGCCTGTCCTGCCTGGTCCTGTACCGTGTACTGATCCACACACGATTTTCCAGCGCCGCATTGTTGCGTCGGCGACCGTGGCCCTGTACACGCCAAAATATAAGCGGGCTCGGAAAGGGTAGCAGGGCCGCTGGTTGTGCTGGTTGGTGGTGGCCGGGTACAATGACTTCTACACAGCATTCGCGCACACGTTTTCCCATTTTCATCTTCTCGGCGCGCATCACTCTCTGTTCATTCAGCGTCTCTGTATTTAGCAGCGCGCCGCTGGCGCTGATGGGCCTTCGTATACGCAACGCCGTTGCCTCCGCAGCTTTCGCAACTTTCGCAACTTTCGCACCTTAGCTCCGGCTTCGCCGAAACATAATTATACAGAAAGCGCCGGGATTTTTCACGCATAATGCGATACGGTTTCTCCTACGCTATGGTCGTTTCGCGTCGTGCGTATCGACCGTTTTAGGGTAGGTTTACTCCCGACACGCACCAACCAATAACCACCCTTGCGCGCCCTTGGAACTTTTGTCGTTTGTACAATTTGTGCAGGCTGTAATTCATACTTAGGTCGTCGCAAAAGGCGTTTACTGCAGGACATGTAATGACGTAGTAGGTGTAAGTATTAAGGCGTCCCTTATTTTGTGAATTTTTTGAATTTTGGATGGGACAACCCTTCCACGTTTTTCGTTATTGTAGAAAAGTAACGTCATTCGATTTTCAGTGTTTTTGAATTACAGTAACACGTGTTGAAGCTTAAAACATGTAAAGACTTTTAGGGAACACTTCTTCAACCATAGATATATTTTATTTATTTTGGTCCCAACAACAGCCGAAGCCAATAGAAGGGACCTTTAACAAAAAACCTATGCCAGAGAGGAAAAAAATTAAAATAAATTTAAAAAATACAAAAAGAAATGAAAAAACAAAAGAAATTTAAAAAAATAAAATAAATGAAAAATAATAAAGAAAATAAATAACGAAGAAAATAAAAATGAAAATAAAACTACCGCATGTTCCCTACTTCACAGCTCCCCACCCCGCCACTAGCCGCTTAAACGTCGATCTAGGCATACTATAAATATCAGCTGCTCCAGTACGCTCTGTCAAAAAATAATTTGCAAGTTTAATGGGCAGAATTCCAATTTAATGGTGCGATATTTTTTTAGGGAAAAGTATTTGTTGTATCTAGATTGTGTTTTTGGGGCCCAAATATTTATTTCTTGAAGCAAGTTTTTCATCGTTAATATTACCGTGAATTAGATCATACAGAAACATGATTGCTGCTTTTTCTCTCCTTTTTCTTAGAGATTCAATTTCATATCGGGCCAAAAGTTCATCATAGAGCAGGTTTTCAGGATCAGGGTAGTATTCGAAAGCTTTAAAATGAACGTACTTTGGAAATCTATTTTGTATTTTTTCTATTTATTCAATTACTGGGGTGCCGGCAAGTTGGTCGACCACATGTTGGTCGTGTTCAGTTTGTCCACATCATGTTGGTTGACTGGTTATGTTGGTCGACCACACATGATTAAAATGTAGAATTTCTTGAGAGAGTTTTTCAATGAAATTCATAAAGAATCACCTATAAAAAATAGTAAATTCAGTGCAATATATACATTTCTATTAAAAAATTAATATTTTAAATTGTGGGCCACGCCCCGGAGATAATCTGTAACATCTTCTGTCTTCTCATATCGCAGGACTACTGACTGTAGTTGGTCAGTAGCATCAATCACGTGGCGTTTCTTTTCTGGAGGTGGACCACCCGCAAGATCTCCTTCTATTGTAACTTTGATTAAGGCTTGCTCCCTCCTGAAGTTTCCAGTTGTTTCCCAAAGGGACTCATGGTATTGCGTCGTGAGTCAAAACCATGATGCCAACTCTCGAGCGCATTTTGGTACAGGCGAGGCCATCGAGGGTGGCATTGTAACAATTCCAGAGGGCTGGTGGATTGGGAGGAATCTTGCAACTGCGTCTGCTGCATAACCTACCAATCCATTGGTCTTCAAAGTATTCAATGACTTTCTCTGCCTCCTTGGGAAAATGATTTATTTCTGTCAGACGCTCGAATGTAGGAATTAAATCTGCTGTAGGGACAGAAGCTAAAGCAGATAAGTGCCGCATTGTCAACGCAAAATCCACATCGCAGTCATACCTTGTCTTTAAGCCATTGGTTTGTATGGCTTGGTAGCAGAGGCCTGCACGATGCGTTACGCATTGTAGTAACTCATAAAACGATTACAAGGATGCCAGGAACTGTAGCTGTAACCGGATAGTAGTAGAAGAACGATGCCGATGTGTAACTTGTAACTGGGTATAATATACTCAGTTACATATGATTGTTCGCATCGTGGCATCCGCATCGGCATTGTGGCATCGTCATTTATTTCTTATCGAGTTACAGGATTTTGCAGTGCTATCTGGATAACTCGCAGGATGACGTATTTTTTACTTTATCGTTTCTTATCTTCACAATGCCTAGGATGTCTGGACGATGCGATAGCCGGTAATGGTAATCGTCTGTAACTGGGTAGACGATGCCGGTTACAGACGATTACCTGTTACCGACTGTTACAGATACACTCAGTTACTTTTCTCGACGATTACGGACGATGCCGGTTACAGATGATTACGAATACTGATTGGCATTGTTTCCTTCAATACTCGCCGATTCTGTAACCGGTTACTTTTTACTTACTCGTGCAGGGCTCTGCTCGGTAGATGCATTGATTAAAGTGGAACAGGCAACAACACAAAAAAATTCTTGTAGTTGAGCTTTTGTGTTACGTTCTAAGAGAGGAGTGAAAATGGCCGAAACATTTTTTCCCCGTTATTTTTCGACGAGTGCGCGATTTCGTTGTCTTTTGATTTAAGATTAATGTGTGCAATATTTCAGCGAAAAATATTGAAATTTATCTTAGATGACCTTAATTTGAAGGCTGAGGTCCAAGATTTGACCAATAGAAAATAAAGCACGCCCATTTTCTTTAGACGGATCCATTTTGTCAAGTGGACACCCCCCCTCCTTCTCCTGCAGATCGGTTCCAGCAAGATAAAATAAAATTTCACCGACATGATACTTGAAAGGTAGTTTCTGGGGCCAGGGATGCGGTATTTAAGGAGCCACTTTGGCATGCGTGTATCGCCATATGCTCCATCAAACGTATATTAATGTTATTCTGTAACCAATATAGGATACTGATATATGGTGTTCTTGTTTTGACTATGAGTACAGCTTCTAATAGCATTATTTTCATTCGTTTGTTTCAGGTGAGTGCCTTGTAGAATATTATGCCGCTGAGGAAACTGGGCGTACTCGTGAATATAGATGAAAGACGTCTTAGTTTCACAATAAACCGAAGGGCTAGATTTGGAAAATGTTCTTCCCGATCAGTACTAGATGAAGTGATGATGATGAAGTGGGTAAGCCATATAACTTTATATTTTTCGAATTTACCATCAGTTTTTTTTTCTCGGTAATACTTGCAGTCTCGGTAAGTTCAGACGATGCCACAATGCGACATTTCTTCCTTTTGAATAAATTTTGAAAGAAATAAATGAGAATGGATATGGGTGATTTTTAATAAAATTAACACTAAATTTCAGATCGATTGGTTGGCAGGCTTATAAGTCAGAACCCCATCCCCCTCGAAATCTATAATTTTAATTATTAAAGTTCTTCTCAGCCCCCATATGCCTTCAAAATTTAAGCTCTTCAATGTCGAAAGGTCCTGTGTCTGCTAATAACGCGGGTCACTAGTCACTCTCTTGGTGGCTTTCTAGTAAGAGAGGAGGTTGAGGAAAAAATTTAAGATAGGAATCAAGTATGGGTTTTTTGGGTTGCTGAATTCAATTTCGAGAGTATTTTGCGGATCCGCGACCCACCTTGCTGCCACCTAAGGAGGTTCAAACCAAATGTGTATGAATAATCAGAATATTCGACAGCTTCATTTCTCATTGTGTCATTATTGAAAAAGTATTTCATGGTCTTCGTTTCTTGTACCGCATGAAGTGAAATCGAAGTAACTATTAATTGGAAAACTCGTGAATTCTCAGTCAGGAAATACAGATTATGAATCGAAATTTGGAGTAAGTGGAAAGTGAGTTGACGCCGAAATCCTAATACTGAATATTAGAACCACTGAACTAAAGGGTCTTCCTGTGAATTACAGGCAGAAAAAATGATGTCCTTATTTAACTGAAGTGGAGAAGTATAGAATCTGATTTCTAGAAGTCGATTTCTTCCATCACGAGGAGCAAAGATCCCTCTGAATTTATGAACATTTGAACGTTGATTATCCTTGGAAAACCCTTTTTATTTGTAATCCATGATGCACACAATTGTTGTTTTCAATTAATATTTATTTTAAAAAATCCGTAATTTTTTTGAATTTTGAAAAATCGAATCCTCGCTTGTATATTCTTGCCGGCGATTACGGCTTCTAAAAAGTTCACGGGATGGACTTCCGAAGGTCCATCATCAATTATCGATGACGTAAATGTATTGCCAACTTATGGAAATTGAGCATACCGTGACTATCTCCTCTGGGTGTCTATTTTAAACCCAGACATGGAAATGAAAATGAAGAGGAAGACACATGAAATTCATTAAAATTCATCATCATGCTTCCTTTTCTACAGATGCCCATATATATTTTTTTTCATCTGATATAAAACTAGACTCCATTTTACTGGATCGTTCAAGGTTAAGGAAAGATTCTCCTGACGTCAATTACAACTCTGAGAAGTTGGAAACTTGTGACTGGAGACGAGCTGAGGGAATGATAGAAGAGTTTTGTAAGTAGAATAATTGACTTGTTTTATAATCAAAAATTTGTATTAATAGAAAGGTATTTTGCGAAAATAGCGATACAAGATGAACATTTTTCGGAGAATGACACACCTACATACGATAATATCTGTTTTATTTTGTAATGCTGGATTCCCTCGTTCATTGAGATGCCATCATTTTAAAATTGCGTCTGAATTAATGTCGGAATCGAGTTTAGCGACTTTGCAAACTTGTGTATAGGTATCAGTATTATGATCTGTGCGGTTTTTGGCTTTCCCCTGGAAATTTTGTTGTGGGCTTCTTTAAATTTTAATTCATACTGACATCAGAAATGGATTCGGTGGCCCCTGAAAACGTATAAATGGTACATACCTGTATTGTCCTTACTGAATTTTTCAATTTCGAGCCATACCGTCTCCCCTCTAGCACTTCAGGTGCCGTAATTTTTGGAATGGTATTCAAATCAATGTCGGAATGGAGTTAAGCGACTTTGAAAACATAGGTTTCGATATCCATATTGTATATGACACAATTTTGCCCCTCTCCCCAGCCATATAGTCTTAATTGACGACGTCAGAGTAAAAAGGACACATAAAAAGAATTGTTATATTGTGAAAATTGGATGCAAATATTCAGTGGGGTATTGAACGATTTACTGCGTGCGGTTGGCAAAACTATTTGTTGATGCTCCTAGTATTATCATTCTACTTGCGCGCTTAGATAATGGTTTCATCTGAATGTAACTTTTTTTTCCTAAACAAACGATAATATAGTGAGCAGTTAAGTGCCCTTTATGATCCGACAAACGTCTTCGCCGTATAAAACGAAATAATTTCCGATGTAAGACTCATATAAACTGTTTTAATTACTATAATTCGTGTATACACTCAAAAGAGTCGCTCCAGGTGACTGTTACCGAAAACAACATAATAAACTGTTCACTGATAGGTGGATTTGGACGAAAACATGACATAGGAGGATGATGATTAAAAAAGTTATCCAAAAAAATCCAAAATTAACCTCATCTGATAGGAAATGAAAGTGGCTACAACTTTTGTTTTTAGCATTCTTTCATGAAAATCAATACAAAAGCCGCGAGCAACACTTTTATGAGCATACGTTCTTAGGGTGTAATGTACACTGTCATGTTTTCGTCTTCGACATTAGCGCTCCTGGTGGAACTTGTATATGCGATATAAATAGTCAGTACTAATTCTTCTTATACATGGAACAAATATGTGACAAAAACACGCGATGTTCTCGGTTCCTCGCGTATTTTAAAAGAGACATCACACCGTCAGCTTTGTTCCGCCTCCCGTTTCTTGAGAGGCATTGCAGATTGAACATCAAACTGGAAACCAAAGTCATACAGATACCCAAGTTAGACGACTCTCCATTTAACCAATGTTAAACATCGTATGTTATGATAATAAATTTATCCCGATAGGAGGGAGCGCTGGCAATGTTCTACTGCCGTGAAATCAATGCAATAATTGGGAGCCCTAACAAGGTTTTACGATATCTCTCTCGATAACGGTCGAGTTTTATGAAAAAGTGAAAAGAACCAAATTTATTTTACCTGTCATTTTCTATCAGGTAAGATCGAAGAACCTTCATTTGGCAGTCCGTACACGCCTTTCGGAGTCATCCTGTACGTTCTAATCCTACATAGGTGTAAAAGTTGCTCGATATAATCCTGCCCCCCCCCCGCTCTATTACTATCAACAAATCTGTAAGTTATCAGCTCTTTCTGCAGATGCAATTGATAACTACAGGTGAGCTATGGTACCCGATTTTACCCCTTAAGAAGAGCTGCAAACTTACTGGGGTTTGCTAACCGTAGTGGGGAGCGTTGGTACGATTTCCGCAACCTTACCCTAACCCCGCGAAGTGGATGTTCGCCGTCGTACCCTGCACCGGTATTTTGGATGCCGCCGCAGCTGTACTGTTGGAACGAACAAATATTATATCATTATTCTCGTATGTAATTGGTTTAATTGCTGATGCGCTGTTTCGCATTTCGTTGCCTCTCCCACGTTGATGTATTACAAGCTCGGCGTAAATTGGCAATTTTAAGAAGAGTGTTTCTAATGAATGGAATTTGAAGACGGTGAGAGGGTGAGTGGGGAAAGGGAGTCACAGAAAAAAAGAAAGATAGAAAGAAAGAAAGATAGAGAGACTGAATACAGTGTAAAGAATTTCGATTATTACGTGGTAGGATTTAGTGAGGTTTAAGCGAAACCGTGTAATTAAGTCGCCATAACGACGTAGATAATTGGAATGCATTTACAAGTTTTAATAATGACTATTGTCTCTCTGCGGCTTGCGTATATGTATACGATATTGATAACGAAGGAACGCTTGTGTTGTGTAGTGCATACGGTATGTGTGTGTTCGTGTATATATGTATATAGTGTACTGGTCATTGACTCTTCGAAAAATTTACGTCTCCCCGGCGTCGCCGCGCTTCTCTCCCGGCAAGACGGTAAATTTTTCGAGTGCGAGTGATCCACAATGTGTACGACTGTGTTCGATTCCCGGCCAACGGGAGCGCTCAGCGCCGGCTGAAGGCGCTAAAAATGTGAGCTATCGAAACCGTTGTGCGTCGTGTGTTTCTACTTCGTGAATAAATTGTCATTTTCGTCCTCGTCCCCTTTCTCCTTCTTCACTTCTTCGATTTGAGGTCAGTTTACGCGAACAACCCTGATTTAAAAACCCGTTCGAAATCTATTTTCAACGCTACAAAGTTCAAAAATTCAAGTTTTGGTCAAAATTTAATTAGGAAATCGAGAAAAAAGGCTTTATTTCAGAAGCGATGGGCAAACTTTTCTCGGTGTCTCTTTTTAAAGGCTGGAAAATAGCAGGCTCCGTACTTCAGTATTTTTGAAATTACTGTTGAAAGTTTTCGACGTCAACAAGGCAGTCTTCTATTATTATCGACATCAAGATTGGGTTCGGCAATCTTCGGGGAAATGCTATATTGAGACTCATTAAGACTAATTGAACCGGTCTACGTAAAACCACTTGTCACTTTTCCGAAATCTTGCTGGAGACACAAAAAAGTTTCACAGTCGTCTTAATAAAGGCACAGTTTTTGGTATAGCTTCAAAAAGTACTCTATCGTACCCGCCCCTGTCCCCGTAACGGTCAGATTTGAATCGTTTTGCTATGGTAAATGCGCATTGGTACATAGCATTGATTTACGCAGAGAAACGATTTTCATAAAAATGTGACTTAATTTGTCGCTGTTAAGCAAAACAGAACCAAGCGACAAAATATGTTTTTTGAGAATAAGTGATTCGAAGTTCAAGAGTCGTGTAGAAACTGTATGGCATAGCGTTTACTGATAAGCTCTCTTCAACATGGGTGCACATTTTTATATCGGGGGCCAAATTTTGAAAAATTCTGCTTTTTGATACTAATAACTCAATTTGTCAACACATGTCGCTTAGTTCTGTTTCGCTTAGCAGCGTCCAGTTTCCGATTCAATTGAGATTCTGCTAAAAGAACTAGTGAGATTCGTTAATACTAGTTCAAATTTTCTTCAGACTTATAAGATTCATAAGAATATTTGATCTGGACGTATAAGACTCGTTAAGACTGAGTGAAGTTTCGTAAAAAAAATACGTGAAGATTCTTTAAAATTAGTTTAGACCACGTTAAGACTCATTACCGCTCGTTTACATCCTTTTGATACGTGGAAATTCGTGGAAATACACTATTGTAATGCATGAAGACTCGTTCAGACTAAGCTAAACTCATGAAGACACTTTCAATCTCGTTAAGACTATCGGGGTATACTGAGACTCATTTCGATTCAATTGAGACTAGTTAAATGTCGTTGGTTCTGGTTATGTTGGGACTCAAGATAACTCATGAGTATTCGTGAAGAATAATAAAGTCTGTATGCCCATGTCATCTGAATGTGTTTCTTCTTAGTTGAGAAAACATAAAATGCTGAAAGGATCTGGGCTTTTGACTCAGTAGAAGACAAAAATGGTAGGGAAAGTCAACTTATTACTGATTATTTGAAAGTCTTTATATACCGATTACCATTCTTGAATCTAGTTTTGTTACCTTTGTCAAAGTACAGAGAACTGAAGGAAATCTTATCTCAGACTTCTGATTCTTAGCTCTCTAATATCTGCTACTTCTGGAGGAGAGGTTTTCTCATAATTACATGTATTATAGTTAGATAGTTGTGAGGGCATTCTCCACAGAATTTGTCCTAGTCCCACGCTTTCTATGCCACTGGCTTTGTCTGAGCTCCATGCTTCAGATACCACTGGTAGTAAATGGTTATACCTACTAACCACATTGAAACATCGCATCGAGAACTCCCCCTTCCCATGAATTCAGAAGACACCCATTCGATGTGAATCCGAACTGCTACACACATAAAGGTAGTACATACTACATATTTACAACACTGAACGACCAAGGTCGAATTTAGCTAACAGTATAATGATGGGATCATGTTAGAATAGCTACACGGTGCAACACTAAAATTTTGTCCGGCATGCGAAAAATATTCTAATTGTACATAAAATTAATACATTAAACGGTCTTTGACCGCTCATCCCGACAACAAGTATTTAAATAACTGGCATCTTCCGGTAATTCCGGGTAGAATTTTACGGTGTACACTCGAACTGCGAACATACAAAATTTTATGGTAAACAAACTAAAACGTATGCAAAAGCGATGTGAAGGCGGAATATTGAATTCATAATAGCAACCGGTAGCATCGTAGATATACATGTAGTTGACATACACGGTTGTAGGTCTCTCGATGTGAGGAAAATATAAGATCTACTTCACCAGTCTCGCCCTTGAGGCTATCTGATGGTGTCCAGTCTTAGTGTTGTTCTTAACCTTGAATTTTGTGCTCAATGTCATCTTCATCCCCTCTTGTATGGGCGCTGCTAGACTTTTCCTGACAGAACAAGACGATTTGGAAACGGCTGAGCGATTCTTGGTAGCAATCCCCGTTTTTAGGTGCAGAACAATGTCTTTTTGGGTAAAATAACGCATCTTTTGAAAATCCAAGTTCAGGCTACTGCCCTAATTGCTCCCTTGGTGACGTCTTCCCACACCCTCTTGAGATATTCAAAGATGTTGGAGGACTTGTCCCCTCCAAACTTGATTTATTTTAATTATATGTCTGCTCTCTGCCGGAGATACTCCTACAGGAGTTTTGTAGGCTGGTGCCGCATCACCCGTTTTAAGATTAAATTTCAGGGTTGTAAGTGGTATCATAATGTGTACTTATCTTGTGCTGCATTGAGCCAGCCATTCCAAATTGAGTGCTCGCCTCTCTCGCAAGGTGTGCTCACTTGACGTTTTATGGGTGGGGGGGGGGAATAATTTATTTGGAAGAAAATTAAAATTTTCTTCACACACTATTATGAATTGAAAATAAACATATTTTTTGAAAAAATCAAATGTTTTGGTGACTTTTTAGCCCGCCATGGTCTAATTTCTCCATCGTGATATGAGTGGTTTTATATACGTAGGATAATGAAAAAGTAACCTCCACTACCTCTGAAAACCAAAAACAAAGACAAGGGGAAAATTCCCAAAAAATAGGACAAAAATTAGGACATGTTCGTGAGGCTTCTGAGACAACACTGTAAAGATTTCAGGCGCATACGAGGAATAAGACAGACAGGGCAGTACAAAAACGATGGAGCTACCGTTGAAGCGTGCGTCAAGAATTGAAGTGTGCGCAGTAATACGTTTTTTCACCGCGTTCGGTGAGTCCGCTTGGAGGAGTATAGTGGTGGACCCATGTCTCGTCCCCCGTCACGATACGGTCAAGCATGGGTTCCCCTTCAAGTTTGTAAGCGGACAAAAATTCGATTGCCGCAGCCATGCGCCGAGCGCCGTGAAAAAATGTATTACTGCGCGCACTTCTATTCTTGACGCACGTTTCAACAGTAGCTCCATCGTTTTTGTACAGCCCTGGTTATCTCGTTCTTCGTATGCGCCTGAAAACTTTACAGTGTTGTCTCAGAAGCCTCACGAACATGTCCTATTTTTTTGAAATTTTTCCCTTGTCTTTTTTTTTTTTTCTTTGTTGTTTTTTTGTTGTTTTTAGAGGTAGTGGAGATTACTTTTCGATCATCGCTTGTAATGGCGGTTTCATTTCATGTGATAAATCAGGCCCGGGCGCAGAAATTATACAAAGGGGGAGGGGGGTTGACCATATAAGTATTTCATGTTAGGTTAGGTTATAAAGGGGAATGATGGCCATAAATTATTATATTATCTACATGTCAACAAAGGTCAATAGGAGTGGGGTTGAACTACCCGTTGCGCACAGGCCTGGATGAACTGTGAAGTAGCAGTAAGCCACTAGCCTCCAACTTAGTTTGGGAATATCTGAGGAAGGGACCTGGGTTGATGCACATAATAACACTTCTCACAAATAGTAAGATCTTAGGCATTCTAAACCAGGTTCAGTGACCTTTCAAAGTTATACTGTGATCTCTGAATTTTTATGGTAACTGGCTCAGTATGCCTATGGTGTTTCGAGGCTTCTGACTGGTTGATTTGAACCTAACTATCAACCAATGGTATAATCTTACTCTTTACATTCTTTTCAGCTTATTTGCATACCAGACAAGACCTTAACCAATATTTCCAGCAGATATCATTGAACGTTCAACGTGATTGGCTTATTATGCCCATAATACTTACAGACTTTTCATTGATCGGTTTGAATCCGACTATCGTCCAGCGATGTTGGCTAACTCACTACATCCTCCTCTATCAATTTCCATATAGTTATAGCCTGAATCTTTCCTCTTCAGACTTTATAAACGAGATGGTTGTGACTTTTGGGCAAATCAACCAAGGAGAATATAATAAGTTAGACTATGTTATTGGAAAATTCTTGATTTCGAATATACCACTCAGAAACCTGAAACCATCGTGGACATGGTCAGTCACATTGAGAGTTCAGTGACACCTGTTGTGTAAATTAGCTGGAAATAATGTAAAGAGTTGGGTTACGTCATTGTGTCATTAGGCGATTGTTAGGTTCAAATCAACCAACAAAGACGTACCAGTGAAGGTGAAGGGCCTCCCCAAACATATTTCAGAACTAGAAAATTTAGTAAAATTTATTTTCAGTTAGGGCAGTCGAGTCTTTTCAAGCGTGTTGATTTTTTCACAAAAATGTTCGCCAAGTAGATAAGCGAATTTTTCAGTTGAAAAAAGAAAGTTCTTTTGGTAAGTCCTTGTCAGCCTGTCAGAAGCCCAAATACATCACAGGCATACTGACCCAGTCTCATTACAAGTTCATTGACCTGTATAATATGCCATTACAAGTGTATCGAACCTAGCCGAGAATGACTAATATTCTACTGATTTCCCGAACTCTAAATCCAATTTTGAAGCGAGGTGGCATGGCATTCATTTCCAACTTCATGTAGGAATGTGGACTTCAAAGTCGAGGTTCCTGGCACAAAACTGCGCAAATTGCGCCCAACGTTATAATTCCTCTCATGACTCTCTAAAATTGAATTTCGAGGTGGGGTGGAATGCGAGCAGCCTTGAACCCTATACTTCGTATGGAAATGTCTCGAGAAGGGCGGGGGCGCAAAACTCTGGGATGATAGCATGAATTATCATAAAATACGCTCACAATTACGACATTAATCAGAACCCGAATTATGTTCAGGTGGTTTCATCAGCCCCTTCCAAACTGCCATTTTGGAATATCTTGAGAAAGAGAGAATGAGCTCAAACTTCGGGGTTTGCGGTATCGAACTGCAGAAAATGAGCACCAAGTTATTGCATAATCTTTGATTCTCCGGATCCAGTTTAGCTTGGAGGAAAGGGGTGATGTGGACCCGCCAGAATATTTGACCAGTTGACGGTGCCGCGATTTTTGCTCGACAGAAAGGACTTGGAAACTTGCTTGATTTTTCTGATTCAGTGTCTGTTCTCTTGCATGGCGGTCAATCTTTCCTTCAGTTTGGTAACCAATGAAATGATCGCCGGTTTGAAGCGCATGCAGTGGACGAAAGAGCAAATTTCAGCTCACAATTGGCTGAAACTTTTTTTGCGCAATGCTACCCAACTTCAGTCACGATTGGCTTCTGTTTTCCTTCGCCTTTTCCACATATTAACCATACACAGTAATATGATTTCCTTAAGCATTTGGTCGTCCTTGCATCGAGCACCGCATGTATGCAAGTGCAACAATAAATAAAGTTAAAAACAAAATGGCGATATAGCGCCGGTAAAAGCGCAATTACTGTTAATGAGGAACGCATTATTTCTCCCCGTTTTTCTCATTTTCTTTCTTTCTTTAATTTCTTTTTAATTTCGCGTCTTCCTTGTTTCCTTGTAAAGACATGCTCGGCGGTTTTCAATGTAATCTTCGTGTAAAGGACGCCTAATTAGTCGGGGAATTGAGAGTACAGACCGGAAGTTTTTCTTTCCGTTTACTTCTTTGGCTGTACGTAAAGCGTGCCTCGCAGCGGCGGTACTGTATGATCAGAATGAGCGGCGTGCCGGATAAATTAGTTGTATTAAAACTGACTCGAATACTTACAACCTTCCATAAAGAAATTAATGAAGACCGATAAGAATAAGAGGAGTAGCGCGGTGTTTCACCGTGTTTAATTATACCGAAGAGACTGCCCAGCTTTCCAGACGCTAAATACAGCAGCGGTGACTGGGGTGACACCGGTGCTCGGACTCTTTGCGGAATGTTTAGAAATGTACCGAAAGTGGTACTTACCTTTAGGGTGTTTCACCTACCCAACAACCCTGTTTTAGCCTTTGAACGCGCGGTTACTTCGGTGTAGAATGGAAGAGGACCTTCCAAGTGGCGAGGTTCAGTTTCTTTCTACGTGAAAACATTCGCTCTTCCCAGAAGAGGAGGGGGTTCGAACGTACCGCCGGTTGTTTGGGATTTCAAACGGAAAGGTCATGAACGATCGATCAAAATGAGTGACCAGAGAGCAAAGCTCCCTGGCTTGGCTGTGAAGAAGGCCGGAAGATACGGTTCGTGCTGTTGAGAGGTATAATAGTCCGGATGTTAAAGGACGAAGTTTGGCCAATCCGCCTTCCTGCTCCCTTTCACCCCAAAATATTTTTGTACCGAGAATTCATGTCCTATATTTTTATAAGAGAACGTGAATTTTAAATGACCGACAGTTCTCGGATTAGCAGGTCTAAGCAGATGGGTAGCGTCCTCGTCTTTCGCGAAGTTGTTACCTATAATAAAGAGCATAGGTCATTATGTGATAGAATCGAGAAATTCGTATGCGCCAACTGTCAGAGATAGATTCGTGGGTAAGTTTTATAAATGAACATTGTGGATTCAAATTTATCGTCGATTACACGCATCGTCGAATGCGATTGATAGGTGACGATTACAGGGGCACAATCACGGCTCGACACAGCCGTTCAAACAGCTCTATACACCGTCATCTAGGTTTCTGCCTCTTCTACGATTTCACGAGAAAAAACACTTGGAAGTCGTCTGATAATGAGACGTACAAACCTGGGTGGCCAATAAGTTACAAAAGTTCATCCATGTTTCTCACATTGGGAAATAAGGCTGGTTTTTCAAAATCTTTATCATCAAGACTTGAGTACGTTTGTCCAAACTCTGTTGCCGAGCCATTTTACATCTTTGGGTAATATTTGCGTCCCGTACAAATACGAGGCGGATGGAGGACAGTTATTGACTGGTGAAAAGAAATATTGTCTCTGGAAGTCTTCGATTAGCCCAGACTAAGACTGTGTAAGCTATACCTGATGGTTGTCCAGAATCTAGGGTCTCCTCACATGCCGAAAGAAAGACCCCCGTTGTATTAAATAAGTAGCCATTTATTATGGGGAATATTATAGGACAGGAAAAATGGGTGGCACAACAGGACTTTTGCATACTAAAAAATAATGGTGTATAACGACGACATTAACAACAACTATTTCGTTAGTAAGAACGACGAAAAATATTTTCGAACGACTTTTATTTTAAACGACAATTCATTACATTCCCCGCCAATTATATATTTTCGTGTGCACATATCATGTCATCTACCGAAATTTTTTATCCCTAATATGTTTTGTGCGATATAAATTTATGATTCACATGCCATTTATAGCCGCAGGCACCTTATTTTTAAAAAAATCTGTGAAGTTTGAGCAAAATCAGAAAAGGTTAACCCGTAGGGATTTAACATGGATTTACGGAATTTGAGCTTCAGTCACTCTGGGTACCTCCCGATATGAGCTTAATGGAAGAAGGGCGTTCGTCTCATAAGAAATACATTGGTCGAAGGCCCTCCTCCACGTAGCGCTTCAATTATTTTCTATTCTAAATGAAGGTTTTAAGGGTCACTGACTTCGTTTCAGGGATTATTCCCTCTCTCCTCTCCATTCAGGCTTGCCTTGGGACTAATTTTCAGTTACTCCAATTTTCGAGTTCTTTACATCGCTGGTAGGGTTTTTTAAGTTGCTGAATCCATTTCAGTTTTTTCTCTTCTTTCCCCTCAACCCTTCGGGCTTCACGTGGAGCCAATCTCCAATTCCTCCAGTGTCCCCGATTTATAAGTTCTGTAAGTCAATAGTACGGTTTTTGGGGTCGCTGCGCTGTATCCGTGTCTGGAGTCATTTTCCCAATGCTCTCCGCCCTTAAGGATCTACAGGTGTCTGATATACGATATTGTCATTTTTTACTTATTTATTTTTTCATTTATTTATAGTTTTCACTTAAATTAACGTCCACACAAAAATTCGGTCATAACATTTAATTTGTCGCCACCCAGGTCACTGTGGCAGTTAATTTTCAGCGGTGCATTGTACTCGTATATTATTATCGTGCATCGTATTTCGTGTAGTTTAATTCATTTTTTACGTCGCCCCACTTAGTTTTTTGCCGGGCATTCATTTTTTTATTGTTTATAGCGGAAATTGTCGTTGGACCCATTAAATTGTCATATTTGTATTTCTTCCTGTCGATGTATCCCTTTGTTTTGTTGGGCCATCAAATCAGACCCATTTATTATTACTAAACTCAGCTATTGTATGTGTCCTCGAATCTCATAGGTGTGACGCTGGGACAACGGATTCTGATGGCGAGTCGGATCTCTTCTGACGAAGTTGTGAACTGATTGATGTCCTTAACTTAGAACTAGGGCAGAATCTAGACTTGAGTGAAGAAAATCATGGTAATCCTGAAGAATTTGGGGCTGATAAATCCTCCTTCTAAATGAAAAATTAAGGAGCTACTCCTTCCTCCCGCAAAGCATTCGGACACAAAGATGTTGAGAGCTTTTTTTTCTGGCTTTGAAAAATGTATTTTTTTAAAAACTCGGGCAATTCTAATTTTATAAAAACATCATTTGAATGAAAAATCGTTTGTGTACCATCTTCTGTGACCCTTGTCTCTAAACCGAGCCGGTTCCCTTACCAGAATTTTCATATGGATGAATGCCATAGTGTTGACCTGTTAACTCTCTCCCCCCCCCCTCCGTAAACAAAAAAAAACATCCATTGATAAATGGAATAAGTAATATCATCGATGTTCTGCTAAATATCTCCTGTGTGCAGAAAACATAATTTTACAGGAGAGCGAAAAAACTGTATAACTTTGTGCCTACCTGACTCAGACTGTGGAAAATAATTTTAAATCGTAGTTTAGAAAGTTTAGAATCGAGTTTGAATAGGTTTTAAAAGTTTCCTTCTGTGTAAAGTTCGTACAAAAATAAAATAACCATTATAAGCACATAGGAAGTATTTTCATCAACACATAGGAGATATTTTCCAATTATTAGAATTTTTTATTTCGTACCAAAACAAAGTTTTATTATTGAAATAATACTATGAAAGTGAAGAATCAACTTTAATATGAAAAAGTCATAGATATTTTAAATTAAACTTCATGCTTAAAACTTGGAGGAAAAAACTTCATAATTAGAACTTGGAGGAAAAGTCTGAAAAGGAACTTCAAACTAATTTAAATAAAAACATTCATTATCTAAAACACAGAATAGAACTGAATGTAAACAATCTAATTAATTATCATCTTGGGTAGGTAATAGAATGTTAGTACAGTGGACTGAGTTCTAAACCTGGTCAAAAGTAAATATCTATGGCTCAAAGCCAGAACAATCCAATTCCAAATTTCAAGTTTTGAAATCATCACAGTTGGAATTTTCAAAACGCATCTATTTCCCTGTATTTGAAACTTTATCCACATATTTAGATGAAAACAAAAAATGTCTAGCGATCTTTCAAGACCTTTCTAAAGCATTTGATCTAGTGAATCATCAAAAACTAATTGGAAAAATTGAAAGAGCAGGCTGTGAGGGCAAAGTACTAAGTTGGGTCACCTCATACTTGGAAAATAGGAAACAAAAAGTAAGAATAGGAACAACAGAAAGCGAGATCCTCACACTAAAAGGAGGCACGCCACAAGGTTCGGCCTTGTCACCGTTACTCTTCCTAATTTATATTAATGACTTGACTGAAATTAACATAGAGGGAGAAATAATTTCATATGCAGGTGACACCGTCATAATAGAAAAAGGAGATAGCTGGGAAGAAACCAGGGGAAAAGCCGAAAAAGATATTAGAAAAGTAATAACCTGGCTGAATGATAATGAACTGATACTGAACCAAAAAAAAAAAAAAACTAAATCAGTACAATTTGCACTAAAAAATAAGAAAAATAACGAGGAAGTAGATATTAACGTTCATACAAATCAGTGTAATAGAAATGATAAATCTTTTCAATTAAACAATAATTGCCAGCAAATAAATACCGTCGACTCTATGAAATATTTAAGGATAATAATAGATAAAAATCTAAATTGGAAACAACAAGGCAAATATTTAGCAAAAACGCTATTAAAGTCTATTTTTATTGCAATTCAATTCAGGAACATAATCTCTCAAGAAGTAAAGCGCATTCTTTACACAGCGATAGTGCAATCAAAAATACAGTATGGAATATCAAGCTGGGGGGCAGCCTATAAAACTAATTTAAAACCAGTTACAGTTAACCAAAAAAAATTCTTGAAAATACTTTATAAAAAACCAAAAAGATTTAGCTCAGTACAACTTTTTGAGGAAACAAAGGCGCTAACTTTGGGAAAACTACATGAAATAAGTGCAATAAAATACGTGAAAAAACATAATTTACTAACGAAATACAGCAAAACTAACACTAGACTGACGAGGAACACACAATTTACAGTAACATTACCAAAAATAAAAACTAACATCGGTAAAACAAACAGCATTTACACTGGACTCAAAAACTTTAACAAACTTGATCAGCAGAATAGGGAAAAAATAATACAAACTAACAACAGAACTTACAAAACTTTGATACGAAATGCAGTTACTAATACAACTACTCATTACAGAAACAGAAAACAGCGCAGCATACAGTCCGACTAATAACAACCGCACCCCCCGATAGGAATTTTTCACTCAGCAGTTGGGAAATTTTACCATTTCAGTCAGACGAGTTGGGAAAATCCAACAAATTAAAATATTTTATTTTGCTTTGATACTTGGGAATTGAGTTGAGAAGTTGGGAGAACCTAGCAAATCAAACGGCTCTTCTTCTTTTGCTTTGATACTTGCGAATTTTGAGTTGAATCAGTAGGAATAATCCAACAAGTCGAAAAGGTTTTTTTTTGCTTTGCTTTGGTACGTGGGAATTCTGAGTTGAGTCAGAGTCAGTTGGGACTTTCACAATTTTTACGCCCCCCCCCCCCCCCCAAGAAAAACTCTTCACTACATTCCTGCAATTCTTATCGCTAAATTTGGAGTTCGATCGATTTAGTTCTGAATCACAGATTCAGATTACTCTTAAACTCAACCCTTCGTGTAAATCAGCTTACCAGGATTATCATTATCAAAAAGTATGAAGCAATTAATCTCCACCTGCGTGGAAATAGTACTCTCCGGTAATTTGGAGCAAAAAATAAGCGGTTCCTCGTCGGAAATTTCCATACCTTGTAGATCCGAGCTCACTAGCAATCTTTGCTCATTCATTTTAGGTCCAGGATTGTCTGATTACAGTGTTTTCTGTTTAATAACCGTTTGAAAGAATTTTTATTGAGTCTAGTGCTTTGAATTTAAAAGCTGTGACATTGATTGCAATCTTACCTTATTTCAAACGCTGAATGCTTTTACTATAAAGTGTTGCATCAGCTCACGGTTCATCCATTGAAAATTATGAAGATTTTTGTAATTCTTAAATTGAATTGTATGACCGAATGAGACAATTTAATAAGAAAATATGGTAAGTTGTTCTTAACTTCTTATCATATAGACACAAAACGCGCCTAGGGGATAATATTTTTAACCACAATTTCGGGCATATGCACATAGGAGGTATCAAAAGCGCTCTCTGGTGGCGAAAAAATGAACTAGAGTTGTGGATTTTTCCATCGAATGCGCCTTCGAAAGACGAATCCAACGAGCCCAAAAACGTCATTTCCATAATTTTGTCACATTGGAGGTATTTAGCAGACCACCGACGATATGTCTTCCTTCAGTGAAAAAACTCGGAGAAGGTATCCACCCTATTTCTCAAATCAACACCGAGCACCCGAACATTGATACTACAGTTGGGTGCGCTCCGCATTCACCTTACAGTAAGGCCTTTACAAGTCACATATAGGTCGCCATACAAAGTGTAATCAATGGCAAATTTGATGTCTACATTTTAAAACCTTTATCTAAAATTTTTTCTTCTGTTGTTGACGGAAGCAAAAATGGGATAAAACATCAAAGTTAGTTATAATGGATAACTAAAATGCTGCTACAGTACGTCTAAAATGCTAAATTATATAAATCAAATGAACGGTCTGGTCTTGACTAACACAAGAAAAAAAAAAGATCAACCTTGTAAGTTCATGAGATCATCCCAAAGGTGACTAATATGAAAAGAGTCCTGCAGGTCGACAACCCGAAATACTAGCCCCTGCACCACATTTTCGGGTGATTACTAGTCTCTCAAAAGGAATCGGTTCAGGTAATACATGTTTCAAGGTGCCTCCCTTAACATCCTAACAGTAAGTTGCCTACGCCCAATAAATCAGTGTGTCTACTGGCCTGGAAAGTCATGAAAAGTCATGATTTCAAAAAATTGTTATGAAAGCCATGAAACGTCATGATATTTTAACCAAAACTCGAAAAAGTCACGATATTTCATCATTTCATAGTTCACAATATTTCCATCATAAAAAAAAAATCTGTTTTATTCATTTACATAATGGAAAAAAAATATTGAGTGAATATTTATTATGGAAGTTGAGCGCACTCTGTATTGATAGGGCGTTAGTATTGAATGATCTGGTAATAGGTAAAAAATGGCGTGTTTGTTGATAAATTGGTGTCCTCAAACATTACTTCAATAAGGAATTTATTGTTCTTTATTGTTTTCGTTCTAATCAGTGCTCTTGTGATTGTGATTATTGGTAGGTATTAAATGAGAAATATTTTGTAATTTCTTCCGAAAATATTTTCTAAGGTTGTTTGTTTCGAGCTTATTATTGCTTGTTTATATTCTTCAGAAATTTGTTGATAAAACAAGTGATTATTGATTTTTCTAAATCAATACATAATGAATCTAATATTTGTTAGCCTTTCATTTTTCCTGTCAGTTATTATATACTGAACACTTTTATCACCAATTTCACATAAATGGAATATTACCTGTTTTTCTGCATCCTTATAAATGCAAAAATTTCACGTTCAAACCATCCACAAAGAGGGGCAAAACTATGGGCATTTTCCAACTCTTTTAAGACCGTTTCGTTTGTATTGCCATCCATATTACTGTAATGTCGTAAAAGGAAAAATGTTGAAGTATGCAACAAGTATAATTCTGGTGATTCTTTTAAAGAAAAAAAAATCCGAGCTTTGTGCCTTGCCATGGGAGTTGAAAAGTCGGGTACACTTGTACTCTCAAAATATTCTCTTATGTCTGGTATCCTCCTAGTGGAAAATCAGGTGCAGAATGTAAGTTCCACAATACAGGATTTGGTTTATCTTGAAATTAATCAAAAGGGTGTGGTGGAGGGGAGGGTCAAAAGGTGGAGCCCCCGGTGAGGCGCTAGCGCCGAGTTTGCCCCCTCCTTCCATTTCCTTTTTATATCCCCCACGATAGTCATGAAAAAATGTCATGAAAAGTCACGATAGTTTCCCAAATTCAGTAGATACCCTGTAAATGTTGGTTCCCGCGAACATGAAATACTGACCAGGTGCCTGTTCGCAGCTGAGAATTTGTTCGTAAAATCGGAGCCCATAATGTGGTACTCGTTTTTCCATGTACATCGTTTCCGCGTGAGTCAGAAGAAAATCCTGCTCATGGAATTGCAAAATTAGAAATAGCCATTTCGATTATGGAACTACCTCAGCATCGGCCTTGCCACGCCGGTACATCTCCGTCGTTCATTCGACTTGTCAGTTTTACTTTACAGCTTCGAAAGTAGAGTAGAAAAAATTGGAGATAGTCTGGCATGATGAATGCCATCTACGAACAAGGTCTCTGTTTACGTGCGTGCGAGCCGGTGTAGGCCATAAATGTAATCACTTTTTGTCTGGTATATCCATTTTCCTTCGCACCATCTTACAGTCTCCGATTTCGGAGTCGTCTATGTAGGCGTAGAGGGGTGCTGTTCTCGTGGGATGAAATTCTCTCCGGACAGTCTTCTCAATCACGTTGCGAGCTTGAAACAAGCCAGATTTCATATACAAGGTGCCTTACTGGTGTTAGCTTTTATATATAATGGCTTCCAGACAGTAGACATTCGTGTATAGTTTTCGTCTAATAATCGGAATGACTGAAAACTTTCCTGAAATTGATATACCGATGTCGGTCTTCCAGGCGACGGTCTTAATCTGCGCCATGTTCTGGCCTTCATTTTGTTGTGAAAAACGACCTACGGCTGTCACACAGATAATGCGAGAGAGGCCAGAAAAATTAAAATGAAAATTCTGAAAAGTTGCCCACCGTTTTGAGAGATAATTTTCTCCAAATGCAGTACATTTGCTTTCGCACGTGCATAACGCAATTTCCCGCGTACTTAAAAAAAACACAATAAAAATCGCAAATTAGAATCCTCGACGAAGGCGGCGGAATTGCTGTGTTCAGACAAAACCCCGCCCCTTAATTTATCAATTTGGTAACATCGCGAGAACAAAGCTGAGAGCGTGGGATTGTGAATGGAAGATGCCCAGAGAGGGACACTGATCCGCAGTCAGATGGCTATTCCGTCGTACCGGTTTGAGGATATTTATTCTTTTTTTGGAGGAGGAAGCTGAAGTGTCCACATGAAATTTCAATTGACTATTCAAAAACAATGTTTCTTATCTATTCAGCCGACCAGCTGAAATTTGACGGTTTGAAAGAATTTCCTGATGGGAAGGGAGCAAGGCTGAATATCATGATACTTCCCTCAGACTATTCAAAATGGTGTTAAGAGTTTTTTAAACACATTTTACTTGTCATTTTCTAATATGATGTCCCATGAGAAACGAGTGGTATGTGTGTAACCTTCCATTAACAGACATTCGGACGAGTAGGCAGGCAGATGAATATCCAGCCGTACAGAGACTGCAATCAGGATGGATAGCGAGGGGTCCGCGTACCTGAAGTGAGTGTCAATGATGGGCTTAAACTGCAAAGCGGTCGGGGAACGAAATTTGTGCGACACTAGTGCCACAGAGTTGATGGAAATATAAGATGAAGAGGATAACCTATGAAGAAAACTAAGAGCAGGCATTGTAGCGAACATCAAAATCAACCCTTCATTTCTCAGATTTAAAATATGTTCTGCACCTTAGATATTTAAAATTGACTCCATGTCTTGCCGTTATTAAAATTAACACCTTATTTTTGCAATTTCAAAATTTACCCACTCACTTTTCCAGTTTCGAAATAAACGCCGTTATTTAACAAATGCCAGAACGGCTGCGTATTTTTGTGAACATTAAAATTAGCCCTTTTATTTGTAAATCGCAAAATGCATATTCTCATTTTGCGTATTTTAAAATAAACTTCCTCAGTCAGTTTTGAAAAGTGTCTTTTCTCATCTTATTTTAAAAATAATTATGAATCAACTCCGCATTTAGCCGTTGTCAGAATTGACCTTTTATTTTGCTGATAGTAACATCTACCGCACATTTTTCAACATTCAAAACTTTCCTCGTCTTTCGTATGAGAACCGAAATCGACTCCTGATGAAGCAAAACTTACAATAAATCTCATTTAGAAAGTTTTAAATCAGCTCCGCGTTTTTTATTTTCAAAAACTCCTTTATTTTGAACATTTAAAAATCGATATCGTCATCTTGCATATCTGAGAATGAATTTCCTCCCTTAACAATTTTCAAAATCCCCCGCCCTGCATTTTGCAAATTTTAGAATTCATCCCTCTCATTTTGCGAATTTCAAGTCAGCTCAGCGTTTTGTATTTCCAAAACGCCTTCATCTTGAAAATTTAAAAATCGATGCCTTTTCATATCGCATATCGGAGGATGAATTTCCTCTCTTCACAGTTTTCAAAATCTCTCTCCCTTCGCATTTTGCTAATTTTAGAATTAATCTCATTCATTTTGCGAATTTAAATTGGGTTTAATATTTTGTGACTTTTGAAATTGGCCCATTCTTACCTTCAAATTAACGCCCTCATTCTACAAATTTGAAAATTGCCTCTTTTTTCGGAGTATTGAATCGACTTCTTGTTCTGCAGATATTGGAATTAATGTCTTTCTCTAAAACTTCGAAATTGACCCCTCCCCCCTCATTTTAAAATTTTCAAAATGGCAAGTTTAAAACAGACTCCATATTTTTGCGAATTTGGATTTAATTTTTTTTTTTTTTAGAAATCTTGAAATCCGCCCAGGGCAGTGCAGAGGAAATCCGGGCACTGGGGGGGGGGTGTAAAAAGTAGTTAAGAGAAATAAAGAACAATGTTTTTAGGGCCCTTTTTGTAAAAGCAGATCATTTTAGCACTGGCGGGCTCGGGGGAACCACCCCCCTCTGCACAGGCCTGAATCCGCCCGCTCAGTCGCGAACATGAAATCCCCTCCCCCACTCCATGGTGCAGACCTTGATGTAAACGCTCTTATTTAACTAGTTTCAAAATTGCCCCCTCATAGTTGAGAGGCATAAGAATTTACTCTTCGTTCTGCAAATTTCTGAATGAATGTTGTGCTGCGATTTTCGACGCTAAGCCTCTTCATTTTATCAATTTTAAAATTTGCAATCATCATAATGGGCGGCCTTTCATTTTACAAACATCGGAATTGCCTCCTCGATTTTACAAGTTTGAAAAGTGAGCTCCACCCCCTCATTTCGAAATTTTCAAAATTGTCCTCTTTTCTTCCAAGTACAATAGAACACATTTTGCACCTCACTTGTCATGTCAGTATGTATTGTTATTGGGCTATTTCATCCTCATTTAATCCATTGCTTCAAAAATGGGAAAATTTTCAATTTTTTTTTTCAACCGCAAATTTGTTTTTTCGGAGTTGAAGCTGTATTCTGCCAGGAATGTAAATCTACATTTGATGAGTGAGACACCTGAGACACCTTCATCCTACTTATACCAAAACGGCCTCAAAATTTAATTGATTTATTTTTAATTTTGTATTCAGAATTCTGAAGTGTTTGTGGATGTGTGATATGATGGTTCACTTCTCATTAACAGTTCTTCAGTGTTCAAAAGAATGCTGATACTGGAAAATTTTTAATGGTATCTGAGAAAAAGTACACCCCAAAAAAACTGAAAAATTATACGAGGGAAAGAATTTTTGGCTTTTGATACTTGTCAGTCCCCCATTAACCAGCCATTCCAGGTCGGCTATTTGCGCTTATGCGTAGGATACTTCTTTTCTGTACATCGAACTGAGAAACATCCGGAGGGCATAATTATCATAAAACTTCTCTAATATACATATAATTCATCTACCTTCTTAATTTTCCATTTCTTTCGTAATTTTCTGAAACGACCTAGCCCGAATTTGTGTAACTTCATCAGGATCGCAATTTCAAGCGCCGCGAGCGCTTCTCATCGCATCGATTTTCTCAAAGCGAAACAAAACCGCGTCGAAGGCGAATGCCCTAAAACCATCGGATATTTTAATCCGAGCGCTAACGAAAATTTCAAATTGTGTTCACTCTGAAAAGCTTTAATTAATATAATCTTTTTTCTATCATTTCAGCTAAGACGTATTCACGCTTCGGGTGATTTATGTTTTTTGCACCCGATTCTCGTCGGTTTCGTTGTACTTTTCTAAACTATACACAAACATACACACACATATTACGCACACTAACACACACACTACATCGGAAGTCAATTTTTCGCTTCGATATTTCGCGATTCTACTGCAGCCACACACAGTCATCAATTCGCGTAAAACTGTTATCCGTATAATACGCGTACAAACATCAGACAGCAGCTATAGCAGAATTTCTTCTTCCTGTTTTTATATTACGCTCTCGGAACTGGTTTCGCCAATAAAGAACCCAGCCACATCTACGAAATAGGAGAAATTTTATTTGTAAAATTCTGTGTCTCTGTCGCGGCGACCACCATCTCTTGCACGCTCGTTAATGAGGTGCTGTCAACCGAACCGGACCTATCGATCATTTTGGCCGACGGCTACGATCGTGCATAAATCTGCCTTTCGGATACCTTATAGTATTGTCGTACAGCCAGCTATAATAACTGGATTTCAGCGAATGAACCCTTCCCTCGATGGCAGAGATCTGATGCGATCGTAATCCGCTGTGCCAGCGCGAATTCGCGATAATGATAACGGTTTCCGAAACAGGTTCTTCAGTTTTGCCGTTCTATTACTCCCTGCCCCCCTCTCACCCTTGTGATTCCACGCGTTTCCAAACCTTGACATAGATCGGTGTTCTTCAGTCTGTCTCTACATGTATACCTTTCTTTTTCTGTCCTTATAATCACGAAACTCGTCATAATATGACTGCTTGTTCTCATCACACGGGAAGTACACCAATGATGCACTGATCTCATCCTCAACTGTATTACAAGCTTTCCAACCATGCCTATAACTTGAGCTGCGAACTTGTCAAGTTCTCTTAGGTTCGTCTTACGTTTTGATTAAGGTCCATGCCTCATGGTATCAAAATAAACAATTTTATGATATTTCTATGGACCAGGCACAATTGGATGCGTTCTAAAAGAATTTATTATTATTATTATTATTATTATTATTATTATTATTATACTCCACCTCAACAGCCCAAAGGCCAAAAACGAGGGGAGTTATGATACATACAGAAGGACTATTGTTTCAAAAATACAAATACAAGAGAATAATTTAGAATATAAACTAAGAGAAGAGGGAAAAAAAAGAAAGAGAAATACAGTATGTTGTTGCAATAAAACAAATTACG
The DNA here is from genome assembly GCA_031841125.1 of Acanthococcus lagerstroemiae. Lineage (NCBI taxonomy): Eukaryota > Metazoa > Arthropoda > Insecta > Hemiptera > Eriococcidae > Acanthococcus > Acanthococcus lagerstroemiae. The sequence goes on along the minus strand of CM063108.1, from coordinate 30,103,492 downwards.
AGGCGCGGTTTGTGGTGGTGACTAAGTGAGGATTTAAAAAAAAGGGGTTAAAAAATAAATATATAAAAAAAAATATGTATTTCAAAAGGAGGACAAGGAGGAGGTTAACAGCAGATCAATAATTCAAAACTTTAAAGGCTGTAATATAAGTTATACTGAGCACAAGTTCTTATTAAGGCGATTATAGTTTCGGAATCTACGCTCTTTGCTCTTTCAAATGAGACCTTGCCCACCTCTGTATCCTGGAAACACGGCCATGTATAGCCGTGTAAAGTTCTCAGAATCTGACTATGATAGAGCTCTATAACTTCGTGTGAGTACGATCTCCGCCATTTTGACTCCAACCGCGCCCGTGGATACCGAATCCGACTATGCGGAGCGTACCGCGTAGTCAATCCGGTATCCACGGGTAAAGTTGACGTCAAAATGGCGGACGATTGTACTCACACGAAGTTACAGAGCTCTAACTATGCTAAGGAAAGAGCGGAAAATGCGGAAGAAAGAAAAGAGAAACTGAGGCGACTCTTCAAAATGAGGCGGTTCAAGAGAGTGAACCACAGAAAAGTGGTTAAGAAAATGTTGCATTCGTGTCATTTTCGCAGATGCTTAATATTATTTTTTGTACTAATTCCATTTTCTATTTTAATACATTCCTAGACTTAATTTTCGCATTTTTATACATTTTTAGGGCTACTTCATTCCTACAGTTGGTGACAAGATTTGGTCACTTCTAAAAGGACTCATAGAATTTTCTTTTCAGTCCGCTGTTTTAACAGACAACAAAAAAAAAATCTACAGGGCTGTAACAGATGTGCTCTTGTATCCGAGAGCAGTGTTGCTAACATACACCAACAACAAGTTCCACATAATTTTTCTTTCAAATGAGTGAAATTCGTGGATCAGTTTTCAACTTGAGTTTTGAAAATTTCGCTGTCTTTGCTGTCTCTTGTATGCTGTCTGTTGTATAGGCTCTTTTTGAAGTGACACATTCAATTCAAATAGATTCGTGATGAAGAATGCTGATAGACAACATTGGGGAGATGGACTGATAGATACTGCGATGTAGATTTTTTGTTTTGCCGAGGGGGATGCTCTCATTTGCCCCTCCCTGGTTACGACAGGTGACCATCAATTTATAGACAAAGCATATGCAATACCGCGGATAGCAGACGATACTATTTTGTTTCCTCCAAGTTTTCCCGAGAATTATGAATCAATCTGATAGATAGCGGGAACAAAATTGTTCTACCAATAACACCACTTGAAAAAGAGTCTGCAGGGTGTCTACTGGATCAATAATTCTGAAATTCATGATTTTTTCATGACCTTTTCACGGTAATCTCTCCGACCTTTTTTTTATTGGTCAAACGAGGTGTATTCAGAGCGTTTTTAAATTCAATTTTCTAGCGGAAATTTGTAAATTCTCTGTAGGGTATGACATTTTTTGAATTATAGCTGAATTTATGTCAATGCTTACGCAGATACAAACTTGACACCCGAATAAGTACTATACTATGGAACATACAACCTTCAGAAAACATTCATTTTAGAGGAAAAACCTAAAGCGTGAGGTTTTTGGAAATACTAGAAGACCCGTGCTGCTCCGCAGTATTTAGTTGTTAACTGGAAGTATAATGGCTGAAGCTGAGAGCCAGTGAGAATGAAGCAAGCGTTTTTTATTTATTTTTCTTTAATCTACAATTTTTTTCCTTCTAAAATTATAACAGGTGAAGTTGAATGTCCACTCACAACTGTCCTCAGACTCAACTGATTTTAAGTGGTCAAAAGCTTAAATGAAAGGTCTTGATCCACTGAGTATTCTTAAAACAAAACAAATTCTTTACCTCACGTAGAACCTGAGATATATGTAGATCTCTGAGTGGAGGAAAAGCTTGGAAATATTGAAAGTCAAGTTGAATGTCCGCTCACAACTGTCCTCAGACTCAACCGATTTGAGTGGTCAGAAGCTCAAATGAAAGGTCTTGATCCACTGAGTGTTCTTAGAGCAAAACAAATGCTTTACCTCAATAAGAACCTGAGATATAGATCTTTGAGTCAAGAAAAATCTTGGAAAATATCAAAAGTCAAGTTGAATATCCACTCACAACTGTCCTCAGACTCAACAGATTTGAAGGGTCACAAGCTCAAATGAAAGGTCTTGATCCAGTGCGTGTTCTTAGAAGAGAACAAATTCATTACCTCAATTAGAACCTGAGATAGAGATCTCTGAGTAGAGGAAAAGCTGGAAAAATCATGAATGGTGTCGCGTTTGAGTATAACTTGAGTAGGGTCAAAGTTAAGTAAATTCCTATACTTGATGACATATCTACATATAAATACCTTTCATTAAAAAAACGAAGAAAATGAAGCAAATTGGCCGGATAGAACGGCCGGACGAACTCGTATTGGTTTTTTTAATACGAGTATATAAATTTCTTGTTTCCAAAAAGTAATTTGAGAAAAAAAAATTGAAATTTCAATACAAATCGTGTATTTCTCCATAAGGGTATATAGAACGTATCTACATGATGGGCGTGGTTTAGCATTCCCTTCACCCTCCCAATTCAGAACGCAGTTTTGTCCATCCGAGGTGAAAAGTCCAGATCTAGTAGTTCACGTCCGTGTTGTGGACTTGAATCTTAACTAGAAAAACGAGGCATCGTAGGGGCACTATGAACTAATGTAACTTCATTTCTTTTCCCATGTTGTCATTCCATCATTATGTAATTTTGCAAAAATTCATAACCATCAGTTGAAATTCATGACTCTCACTATTTTTTATATTTTTATGACCACTGGGAAAAATTCAAGACTTTTTGATGATTTTCATGACTTTTATGACCAGTAAATACCCTGACAGTGTGTCTTCTGGAATAATACTGAGATTCATGACTTTTTCATGACCTTTTCATGGTAATTTCTATGATTTTGTTTTTATTGGTCAAACGAGGTTCATTCAGAGTCTTCCTCCCCGCATTTTTATTCTCTTTACTCGTATATTGAATTAACGAGTTGCGAGTAGGGATGCGGAGAAGCCGGTAGCTGGAAATCAGAAGCCGGAAGTTTTTGCAGTTTTAGGATACTTTTGAGAAGCCAGAAGTTGGGAGCTAAATGAGTTGAAAGCTGAAAGCCGGAAAGGAAGCTGAAAGTTTTTCAACTTCCAATCGGCTTTTTACAATTTTATGAAAATTGTTTTTTGTTTTTTTTTTATCTGAAAAAGTTGAAGAAAAAGAGAGAGAAAAGGTAGTGCAAGAGAAATTGTGAGAATAAATAAAAGAAACTGGAAGCTGGAAGGTAGAAGCCGGAAACCGAAAAAAAAATGGAAGTTAGAAGTTCATATACTGAGGCTGGAAGCTAGAAGCGAGAAGCTAGATGAGAATTGGAGGCTAATGGGAAGCCGTATCGTTCGGCTTCCGCAATCCTGATTGCGGGGGTGATAGCTCCGCCTTTCATGTAGACCGCGTATTTTATTTACCATTGATTTACATTGACATCGCGTCGAATTTTGTTTTTAAATTCAATTTTTTGTTGAAATTTGTAAATATTTCTTTTCCCGTGTTGTAATAATTCCCTTATTATGTAATTTTGCAAAAAATCATGACCGTCAGGTAAAATTCATAACTTTTTCATTACTTTTTGAATTTCCATGACCACTGAGAAAAAGTCATGACTTTTTTGCGACTTTCATGACCAGTAAACACCCTGGACCTTCTGCTCCTACGATGAGGTCTAAGGTCGCAGAATAGCTTGTTACCTAGTGACCAAGAACACAACTTTGAAAATGTCATGGGGCGACACTAAGAATCAGGGTTTCTTAACTGAAAAATAACAAAGGGGCGACATTGGGAACTAGGACGTCTTGACTGGTTCCTGCGGGGAGAGGCAAAGCTGAACGTACGTCTGTTATAATTCGGTTAGCAAAACGCCATTTTGCTCCTCTCACACACCACGTCCCTGCTAGTAACTACAAAAGATTAGGCGCAGAACCTTTTTCTTGAGCTGGGAGAGGGAAAGGGCTTAGTTTAATTAATACCATCAGTACATACTGAGCTTTTGCACAACAGCCTCACCCCAGGGCTGACGGGGTGCGAGATTAGCTAGGGATTTTCTCCCGAGTCTGACCTTGAATGGGCCTGAACGTTCAGATTTTTTTCTCTATAATAGGTGTCTCTCTAACTAATCATATTTATTGCATCAAAATACTCGTAAATGATACTCAAGCTTGTATGCTGCCAAAAATATAAATAAAATTTGATGAACAGAAGCTGACAACTTTCCCCTGCGCCTGCTCAAAACTTTTTGCGCTTTTATGGCCTCAAATTCAACCAATTTCTTTGAAATTTTGTACTACGAATTTTGAAATGCTGGTACATGTAACCTCTTTTGATCATATGTCTAGGTGATTGCCTCCCAGGTAGTTCTTAAATAAATAAAAATTAAAAACAAAACAAAAAAAAAAACTTAACATAACGAGAAATATAATAACTACCAAAAATTTTTATCATTATAACTAACAAAATTGAAAAGTATGGTTGCGGACACCCCTTCCCTCATTTCTCTTCTGCAGAAAGGCTTAACACTCTTTTTTACTTCCTTTTAGTGTTCTTATGTTGTTTTTTGTGTGCAAATTTTGAAATTTCTGTCCCTCCGCTGGACAAATGATCACGTTACAGGTACAGTCAATCTTGGACTTACTCGAAATCCTTCTCAGACTATGCGGGGCGACGTCTAACAATGGAAGGTTCGGTATAAAAACTTTTGGTAAGAACCGCCGTACGAAAACATCAGAGTCGGACTCGAAGTCCGTGTCGCCTCCGACTTAAGCCCCCTCCTTTACCCTGGATAAGGTTAAAATTAACGTTGAGAATAAACTAAGCGGCCAGTGAAACCGAAGAAACTACACAGCTATATTGTATTTTATAAATTTTTTGTGCCTCGACTCCGGTCAGGTGCTCCAATTAACATTCATTTCTAATTAGTTATTGGTTGATTGGTTCTCACGTTTACAATGATGAATGACGCACGAGTTCAGCTTAATGCTTATTATTTCAAGAGTGCCCTCTGGAGTACAACTCTGATCGACATCTTAGAGCGCCTCTGCATATGCTCGGCGGATCACTCTGGAGCGTTACTCGGAGTCCCTTCGAGTGTCATTTCGAGACGCGAACTCTGAGCGGCTCGAATTAACCGAGACAATACGGTACAGTACATTGACTATTTTTATTTCTGGGAATTGTCTAAATTGAAATTTGTTATGGACTTTACTGGAAAAATTCTCTGTTTTCGAGCTTTTAGAGATTCTCAGACCCTTTGGTTTTGATTATAGGCCTCATAAGTACATGACTTTTTTGTTCCTTCGACCAGTAATAGAACCTGTGTCACTGATGAGGGTGCTGCCCTTTGAACTGTCTCGATTCGACATCTATTTTTTCTACGTCAAATCAAAATGTAGGCAAAGTTTTGATTTTTTTGTTCGTTTGTTTCTTCCTTTCTTTCCAATCGAAATTTCGGGTGTAATTTTGTAGATCCGTCATTATATTATCTGAACTTCCTATTTGTACTACCTGAAAGGAAACCAGTGCTTATTGCCGGCGGACCCACCTCTGTATCATATTTTCGTCCCCTATCCGGGATATTTTCGTCATTATACTTCCACCCTTTGAATGCTATAGCGTAAGCTTGTGGTTTTTTTTTTCATTTTGCTGATTTTAAAGGGGACTTTAGTGGAGGGACTTTTCGAGCTTTCATTAATAACTGAAATAATGAAATCGATGTATTAATTATTATTGGGTTTTCAAAGCCACTGAATTCAAAATAGATATTGACGACCACATGCAGTGAATCGTACTTGGAAAGTATAACAAGAATTGTAGTCTGTGTTTATGCCTATCTTGAATATTGAAGGTACTACCAAAGTCAGGTTAAAAATTTTATTCAGATTTCATTATTCGAATTTTCTAATTCGTTGGGCTGTTAACATACTGAAGATAGACGATAAGTAGATAGTAAATTTTTGTTACATTTTTTAGTAGGTATCTATACTACTGATTACTACTTAAGAAGAAATTTAGGTAATTGTTTTTAAATTTGCTGTGAAAATTCACATTTCCCGAAATTTGGAAACTTATAGTCTCTTCAATTTGGCGAGTAGGTTATGCATAACTTTTTTTTTCTCTTAAGAACTATGAACAGCTTCGTTTTCCCTTACTTACAGTGGAATATCTCGTAGACTGTTCAACGCAGCTTCTTATTTCACGATCTGCACGTGTCGTTTAGAAATGGTGTTTCCGTATCAGCATTGTTGATATTTGGAAAATTTGTATCAAAATTTATTCTGTTGAGAATCTCACCCGAAAGAAACTACGTACAAACTTGGCACAAATATACCGAAAAATCTTTTGGCACGAATGCAAGTATGCAGCCGAGCCAGGCAATCGAGTTCAGAAGTTTTTAAGGGGCAGCGCCACCGAGGACCTCTTCTAGAACCTCTTGCTGCCCGTCAGTCTTTATTTTACGAAGTCGCTTACGCAATTTAGTTCGCTGATCTTATCTCTTTTGGTTTTACATACTGGAGGTTGTGTGGCACGCGAGTAATTTCGCTTAAATGAGCGGAAGTGAAAAACTCGCACTCTACTGTGCCATGGAGATTCTAATCACTCGACCGACACCCATCAGTACTCAGCAGTTACCGTCACTGTGCAGTAGTAAGAATTCTTCACATTTATACATACTATTAAGGATTTTGTCGGGTTGTACCTTGATGAAAGGTGCTTTGACCTTTCTCTAGAAATGTTTCTCATTTCAATTTTGTTTTTCTTCGTAAAACGTCTTCATTTGACGTTAATTATTTGATCCTCTTAACTCTCCATTTGTGGAGCTGGACTGATACATTCATTTCAGCCTACATGCGCGGCTCCGACGGTTGCAGCGTGAAGCGTCCTATCAAAGTACTACCGAGGTGATCAAAAATGCTACTCTCATCTGAATCCGTCTCGACTTTGCCGCAAAAACATGGGAAGTGGAGGAAAATTTTGTGATATACCATAAAACTGTTATGTTGATAATTCGATTTTTTTGAATTAAGTCGATTTTGTCCATTCAGCGTCTGAAAAACTACGCAGTATTCAAACTGAATAGTTTTGACTAGTTTTTGGGTGGTATTGAGTGAGGTTCCGTCGTATTTTCGACAAGCTCGGTAATAATTTTTTATGTGGTGAAAAAGGAGACTGATGACTGACGTCTGAGCTCCGAAGGAACGAAAAACGAAAAAGGTGTAAGCAACTGAGTGTACGTACACGTTTTTAGAAATGTCGGCGAAAGCTCATCGATTCTGACGCCGAGTTCGTTGGACGAAGCTCGTCTAGAAGGCAGAAAAGCATCAGGACGCATCAGGGCGGGAGCAACGAACGACGGTTATTGCTGTTTTTATTTACACATCGCCGCGGCTTCGAAGAGAGGTCGACTTAGAAATTTGCGAGAAAGGTAAACTGGAATGTGAGAGAGGTACAGACGAGAGAGAGATTGACTATCGTTTAATGTAAGAACTCAACGAGGACTTTTAATCGTATGTTGAGAAAGAAAAACGGCGAATGATCGAATTTTCGTGACTTCGGGAAATCGAATGTTGAAGTAGTCAATTAGGTAACGTCGAATTAGACTTGTTTGGGGTATTCCTTGTGGGGAATCTAATTCGGAATAAATTTTGAGCGAACACTTTGGATTTCTGGATTTGAAAAGAACATCAATCAGATATACATATGTACAAATGAGACCTCATTATGCGACTTAATTTCCATAAACCTACCGCCTACTTTTATAGCCTGCTATTCAGAAGGAGGCCTCGCCCTCTACCCCTTGCTTCGTCCGCCCTGAATTCCCTTAGTATAAACATCGAGGTCAGTACTACAGGTATAATCCCTTTCCAACTCGTATCATTGAGCCCATTTGGAATAAGCAAGAAAGGATGTAATGCATGCTGCGAAGTTTTCCGAATAAATCTAGCGCAGGAGAATTACTCTCATAAAGTACAAGTCAGTGAAAAGGAACAAATTGTCAGAAAAGGTTTTACAGCTGGAATGTGCTTAGAATTGTGTCCATAATACCTAATTGAAAGCCCTCACCCCCAACCCGTCTGCTTCCTCCTGGGGAGGGGGCAGAAAATGAGAAATTTCTATTTCTCATTCAAATATTTCGGCGTTTTTCCGAAGAATGAAGCATGTTATGGAAAATATACATCAGACAAGAAATGTTGCTCGTTAAATTGTCTAAAAAAAAAAGGTTCTTACAAAAAATTGCCTAAGTGGTACAGATAGGCGCCAAATGCTGGCAGAAGAATGTTACATGTCGCTTTTATTGCTGCTGTTTTCGAGACAATGTGCGTTCCTAATTGTTTCGGATTCGTGCGTATTTAATGCTGTATATGATTTTTGGGGTACACCGTTCTAAAAAACATTCCAGCTGTTGTAAAACCTTTGCTGACCATTTTTTCCTTTTCAATTCCGTGTTCCTCCTGGCCTTGGGAAGAGACGACGGAGGGAGCCAGCGAGCACGTTAGTCCGTTTCTCCTCTGTACCGCTCAAACGGTCCCATTTTCTTCCTGGTCCTATACAGCATATCTTTAGAGTTGAGTTGAAGCCGTTTATTCGGCGTTTTTCTGTAAAACTGTTTCACCCTGTCCATCTCCAGTACTCAGTACAAGGATGTGATACGACTCAATCAATCTGTGACGCGTCCATTTTCACCTCTTGTGAATCCATTAGGTGAAACTGGAAAAATTGCATATTATATAGCGACTTCTAAGTCAGTGATTCACGTATTCACTCAGTCACTTGCTTACTTATTTAGTGATTCACTCACTTATTCAGTCATCCATTCATTCTCTAATTCAGTTATTCATTTACTTTGTCACTCCGTCACTCTCTGAGTCAGTGTTTTACTCACTCAGTCATTCGCTTACTTATTTAGTGATCCACTCAGTCACTCGCTTACTTATTCAGTTATTCACGCAGTTACTCAATCACTTACTCAGTGACTCAGTAATTCACTGAGTCACTCGCTTATTTATTCAGTCATTCACTCAGTTACTCACTCAATGGGTCAGCGATTACTCACTCACTCGCTCAATCACTTACTTAATGACTCAGTGATTCACTCATTCACTCAGTTACTCAATGGGTCAGTGATTCACTCACTCAATCACTCAATCACTTACTCAGTAACTCAGTGATTCACTCCACCACTAGCTTACTCATTTGGTGATTCACTCAGTTACTCACTCGCTTACTCAGTGACTCAGTGATTTATTCAATCACTCACTAATTTAGTGATTCACTCAGTGACTCTGTGATTCACTCACTTACTTAATTATTCACTCATTCTGTAATGTAGTTATTTATTCACTTCCTCACTCCATCACTCACTCAATAAGTCAGCGATTCACTCACTCACTCGGTCATTTGCTTACTTCTTTAGTGATTCACTCACTTACTTAGTCATTCACTCGTTCTCTAATTTAGTTATTCATTCACTTCCTCACTACATCACTCACTCAGTAAGTCAGTGATTCACCCAGTCACTCGCTTACTTATTTATTGATTCACTCATTTACTCAGTTATTCATTCATTCTCTAATTCAGTTATTCATTCATTTCCTCATTCCGTCACGCACCCAATGAGTTAGTGATTCACTCACTCACTCAGTTTGCCTGTTTAGGTCTTTTAACGTTTGTCTAGTGTTTCTGCAAAAAGAACGATATCGTCTGCGAACCTTGATTCGTTGGGCGACTACCGTTTATGGGAATCCCCTTCCCCTCCCAGATTCTCGATCGATACTTATACCACGCTCTCATCAAAATCCGTGACAACCCGTTCGAATTGATTGACATAACTATTCGATTAATGATTTTCATATCTTCGAAAGCTGAGTTTTCATGCGAGATACATGACTGAATGTATCGGGCCACGGATGCATGCATGTGCACGCGCCTTCATTTTTCTGCGCTTCTATTCCGGCCATGTAGGATCCCCATCTTCAGATTCTATAAAATCGTTAAGTTCGTGTCCCCTGAGGTCGAGGTCAATCATCCTCTTCCACGGCTTAAAATTTTTTCGATTTGACAGTCGTTCGTGATCGGCGAATGAGCGGATATTGAAAGGCGTTTCATAATTAGTATTTTGTACAACCTGCATCGGTTCTCTATTTACTCCGGCAGCTTGCAGGGCAGTCGTTATTATGGATTACAGTAGCTCCTGAGTAAACTGTAGAATTGACGCGTTTACGTTTTCGACGGGATTCGACTCGTGTGGCCTATTTTGACTGCTGCCATCTTCAACCCCGATTGACGGCGGATGACTTGGGCTTCTCGATTCTGAGGCATCGTCTGAGTTCGACATTTTATCACAATCACCGTTCGCACAGCAATCTTTTACTTCGACAATCGATACCTAACCGACCAACTATTAATTATAATTAATGTCGTCTCTAAATATTTCTTCCAACGCGCAGTTGAATAGAATCGGCGATAAGGGGTCGCCTTGTCTCACTCCTTTTTTGATGTCAAAGTATTCGCCCGTCGTGTCCGTCCTAATCCTAGCTTTCAGTTTGTTGTATCATATTTCGTATATTACTCGTAGTTTCATAAATTTTAGAGGAATTGCTTGGCTACGTGTATTTCTTTTCCGTACCCGTTACATTTGTCTATTATTTGATTGGCCGTGTGTATATGGTCTACTGTTGAGAAGGATCTGCGGAAACCCGCCTGTTCTATTGGTTGCAGTGAGATTAGAATTTGTTAAAACTCTGTTTTGTAGCGCTTTATTTTGGAAATTATCGGAGTAAGGGTGATTGGTCTGTAATTTTCTACCTGTCCCGAAAATACGTTCTTTGTTCCATCTGTCTCAAAGACCGGCAATACTGTCAGATACAGACGTATAAAAATTCATAGCTGTGGCGGAGGATCCTCTTTTTGGCACCTGCGCTCTCCCTTACACGGATGAAGCCGCGACAGGTAGGGGGCAAAGTTCTTCTTTCTGGTCGTTTTTACAAAACCGAAGCGTTCAAGTATTCGCTCTACGTTCGGTATGAACCGTCACGCCGCATCGCTCAAAGAACTCTCCTACATTTTTTCCAATATACATATTAAAGTCGGGAGTACAACTGGCGCCGTGTAGAAAGCGGCATTTCATTATACACATCAGGTAGCCGACCATCCGCATTTCCGCGTGTCGGTAGTACTCGACTCATGGACTGTGTTCTGTATAACTCAGTATACATGTAAGTGTGTCATTAACATGCGCAAAAAAAAAAAAAGTTACGCGAACGTGGAACGTCGAGGAAGTGGTCCTCCTGGGTCGGGGATTTGCCGGTAAAGTTGTCCGCTAATCGCCGGAGAGGATTATTACCTCTTTCAGGCGCCCTCTCTCGCTCTCCGTTTCCATTTCTATCATTTCCATCTCCATCGCCATTACTTCACAGTGGCCGGTCCGGCAACGCGGTGACGGCGACGCTTACGCTGGTCTGCAATCGACGACGGTAATTCGCTTCCTTCGTTCGGTCGGGCTGCGCCGAATAAGCCGTTTGTCTTCGTCGCGGCGCGGTGGTCAAGCACGGCGAACACTCACTCGAACCGGTACCGTTATGCGTCGCAGTGTTTCCCAAATAACGCTGGCAGCGCAGTTACAACTTGCGAACCGGTTAAGACTCTTGCCAGCGTCGCGTGTATAGGAAATATCGCTTGGCGGTCACGTTTACTCGCTGCCGCTGCTAAGCCGCTGTTGGTTTTGTCGACGGCCGTTGCATTCTGGTGGTCGGCGACAGGCGTGAATACGCAGAAAGGGCAAAATGGGCAGTTGCCCCTCCGGGCGTCGCCCGATTGCGTCCGGGTCAGTAAGGGGAGATAAATTATTGAAGGAAATGAATGGTTTCATTGCGGCCCGATGTTGAGTTTGATTGCGTCCAGGCTTGTAGTTCCATTGCGTCCCAGTCCATTTATCGTCATCCAGAGTGCACCACGAGGTCTCGAGTCCTCTAAAAGGCCAAAGAGAGCCACAAAATCAGTTTTTGCCACTTCTTTCAGATAGTAAGAATCGTAACTGGAAAATTATTATATCATAATTATTATACAGCCTGTACTGAGAAGGGAACGTAGCATGCCCTACTCTGCCCAACGTTGAGCATAGGCCTCCCCCACCTTTTTCCACCTCTCCCGATTTTCCGTAACTCTTCCCCAAAGCATTCACATCGTTTTTATTATTTCATCCCGCCATTTAGTTGGGGGCGTCGCCCGATTGCGTCCGGGTCAGTAAGGGGAGATAAATTATTGAAGAAAATGAATGGTTTCATTGCGGCCCGATGTAGAGTTTGATTGCGTCCGCAGGCTCATAGTCCTATTGCGTCCCAGTCAATTTAGCGTCATCCAGAGTGCACCACAAGGAGGCGGACCGAACTACAGTCAGAACTTTCTATATACATCGAGATAACTATTCTTCAAAATCTGAGTAAACCGCGGAACTGAAAACGAGGAGGTGGGTGCACAACTTGCCGAGTTCAGAAATGCAGAAGAAAAAGCACCTATGTAGATTTAGGTCTTATTTTGGAAAGCTAATAGAATTATTTGGCCAGAATGCAACTTTCACCCTTTTGCTCCCAATTTTTTTTTCAATTTGAATTATTTTTTATTGGAAATTGTTGAATAGACTCCCTATCATACGAATCCGGTGTCGGAGAATTTTTCACTCCCCCTTGGGCCCCAGTGAACCTGGGACAGCATATGTCCCATTGGTAGTGTAATGAGAGTCAAAAAAATCATTTCCGAAACAACCACGCCATCTACCGCGACGTGAATTAAGATATGCTTCTGTAGGTACTCTACCAGTGGGATACAACTACCGCTGTTTTCCTGTATATTTGATCCAGTAGAATTTTTCAAAAACCGTTGGGACAAACTGTGTCCTGTTGGGAGCGAAAGGGTTTTAAGACCACTCACACTCTAAAAGACGCATTCAAATTTCGTTTCCTACTTTTTGTAAAGACTATCAGAATCCGCTAAAACTCAATCAGACTTCTTCAGACTAACAAGCCTTGTTAGACGCTTGAGATTTATCAGACCACATTTTGAGACGTATGTGAGACTCACTCGGATTCGTTCAGACTTTTTGACTCTATTTAGACTCGCTGAGGCTGGGCTGTGGACTCATCCAGACTCCATCCCCGATTGACAAATAGAGGGTCACAAAGCCTCAGCACACAAAAGGGCCGAAACTGGGATTAGACGCAAAAAAGGGCTTTTTTTCAACCAATTAGAGCGCAGGACGCAAACAGAAACGAGAACGACATGCTAGATGAGGTAATTTTACGACGTCACTTGGTCAAACACAATTTTACGATGGACGTAATCGAATAATTATTAGGGAATCGGACTGTTTACATTTCGGACGCGATCGAACCATTCGAAGGAAGGGGCAAAAACGGGACGCAATAAGACTATAAAAAAAGATGTGAGGGCTACTTTTCAGACGCAATCGGTATTCTCCGGCCCCTCCTAGGGAGTAAAAGGTTAGTCGGCAATCCGCGAGAAATTGTTACAGAATCTGAAATAAGTCTGAGGGTATCTTGAAGAGTCTCAAGAAGTCTTTAATGAGCATGAAACAGCTTAGATGGTGTTAAACAAGTCTTGAAGAATCTTAGCCAGTCTTAAAATAATCTGGAAGAGTCTCATAGAGTCTTACATGGTCTTGAAGAATCCTAATCAAGTCTCGAAAGCCGTGAAGAGTCGTAAACAAGTCTTGGACACTCTTAGCGTGTCTCGAACTAATTTGAAAGTGCCATAAGGAATCAGAAAGAATTCTCATAATGTCTTGAATAAGTATGGGAGAATATCTGAAGTCTTGATAAAGTTTTGAAGATGTGTTATTGCAGCTTGGCAGCAGGGTGCACACCAGGGGACAAGTTGGGTGTAGCAGGCGTGCAAGTGCTACACACGTGAACATTTTTGCTACACTCGGGAAAATAAGAAAAAAACTCTGCTACACTCTGAAAAATATAAATTTTGCAGCACTCGGGGAAAATTCTCAAAAAAATGAAAATTTTGCATCATAGTTTCCAGGAAAAAAATGGGGAAAAATTTTACCTCAAGAAAATCGCTACTTTATTAAATTTATGATTAGTCATATTACCATCGTAATTCGTAAAATCAAAAATGTGACTGCTTTTTTTTTTCTATGTAAAAGTACAGCGCCACGGGGGATGGGGTAGAGGTTTCTTGGTCAATTTAAAAAAAAAAATTCTTTTGCATCATCCCACACACGGAAAAATCAAAAGTTGTCACCCCTGGTGCACCTCGAAAAGTTAGTTCTTGCTGGGAAGAAACTAAAAGTTTTCCAACTTGGAATTTCCCGATTTTGCCAGTGGAACAATCAAAAAATAATTTTAGTTGTGAAAACAGTACAAACGTCTTACAAATTTCAGGTTTTCCAAATTTTTCAGCGGAAAACAGCTGATTTTTTAACTAAGGCCAGTTGTGAAAGAAACCTTTGGGGGAGGCTCCCCCTTTCGGTACGTCCCTGTTGAAAGAGTCACAGGAAAGAGTAGATGAATCTTGAAAGACGTTCCGAGCAAAAACTTGGCAGAATTCTGAATAACGGGGTAGCCACTTTTTGGAAAACCGGGATGAGTTAGGAAATTTGGTCGGTCTAGAAAAGTCAGGGAATTGCTAAAATTTTGATCACAATGAGGAAACTTTTTGAGAATAATGAGATTTGAAATATTCACTATTTTCAAGAATAAGTGTCAGCGTAAAGGGTAATGACTTATTTCTGTTACAAGGAACATAATATTTTCAAAGCTGTTTACAATACTAGCTGAAAAAATGTCAAAGGAAATTTGGAAAATTGTTCTGGAAAATCGAGAAAAGGGAGGAAAAATTATTCTACAAAAAAGTGGCTACCCTATATAAGTCCGGGAGTCTTAAACAGTTTTGATTGGGGCAAAGCCAAGAGGATGTGACACTCCTCTCCTTACGAATCTGTGACGTTTACATTTTCAGGCAAATTTGACCATTTTGTTGGAATTTTGGTCCATTAGTCGGCAAAACAAAATAATCATTAATTCGTTAACTTTTTTTTGGCCTGGACGGACAATTTTTGCAGAGAGTCATTTTGAATGTTTCGGGAAGTTTTCGTTTGGTCTCAGCTCCTTCAGTCAGTTGGTTAATTGAGATTTTGAATATTAGTTGTCAAAATGTAAATCAGTGAAGTATGTTTTTTTTTTGTTTTTTTTTTTGCGCGCGGAAAGTTCTTACTCCGAGTTAGATTTTAAATCCATTTCTCTATTTCTAACACCTTATGCTGACAAGGCTCGCGACGCCTCTAGTTTCAACTAAGAATTGAAGAGGCTGATATTTAGCTATAAGGAGTCTTCTTTGAATCTTATTAAGCATAAAAGCGTTTCGAAGGATCTTCATTATCTTGAAGAGTTTGAATCAAGTCTAGATGTATCTTAATATCACAAAGTGGACAGTCTCAGACAGTGGGCTGAGGCTAATGTTTCCTTGAGAGCAGAACTGAGCATTCCTTCAATTTTTTGGTATAGTGAATGGAATGGAATGAGAACCAGTTTTATACCCTCCGGTTTGAAAACCTAAATAATTACTCGTCAATTCCTAACCCTTCTGTTTGGTTCTTCATCGATTTTTAGACTCACAACCGGAAACCTAAATTAGAACGGGAACTCACTTATCATTTTCACCTATGAGAACAAGAGCCAATCCAATCCAATTCGGTTCGTCCAGTCCAGTGAGCGAGTCTTAAATTATGCAGTTCGGAAAATCCTTAGAGAGTCTTGAACTAATCGGGGAGAGTCTAAAGCTCTGAACGCTTTTTGAACGATCGTCTTAGTTAGCTATGAGAACTGCTCACCCTATTCCCCCGCTTATCGATAGGAAAAAATTGAATGGTATTGTAACGAATGTTGGGAAATTCTCCGAAAATGATCGTCCGGTCGGAAAACCAGCGTGCTGAAAAAAATGGACAACATATTCTGAAAGATACCTTCTTTTTGAAAATGAATAAGAAAGTAGTTGGCAATCCGAAACGTTCAAAACTTCGGCTCCTTTAAATTACCATATTATACAATTCTCCAGGAGTAGAAGCTATTTAGTTGTAACACAAAGAATTGTTTTTCCCAGAATTGTTTTGTGATCTCAGTGTACGGAACATCGTGTGACTGGGAACTCCTCACTGTAGGATATTAGAGACGAACAAACGGAAGGGGCAGTTGTGGGGAAGCTCCTGCTCTGATACTTCTGTGATTGGTGAAATTCTTTCCGTTGGGGAAAGTTAGAAAAATCGGTTTTCACCAGTTTTTACAAAATCGGATCCTCGGTTGGCCGAATGTGAACAGACGGAAATTGAATATTATTTTCTACTCATTGAGGTTGAAAGTTTCATCTAGTTGGCTAGATCGGATCCTCTATTTGGAAAAGTTGGAAAGAGAAGGTGTATTTTCTCAATTTTTCTTTTTTCTGTCTTTTATTTGTCGATCTCAACACGGTTCCATTTTGCTAAGTAATTGGAAAATTTGGACTCTGTCTCTCCCCTTCACCCTCCCTCGCAAAACAGAGACAAATCGGTACAGCCCTCAGGGTATAGCTGTGAAGTTTTCTTTTTCACCATTGGGATCCGAGGATATGAAACCGGTCTTTTGCCTTCGCCCACCATTTATATCTCGGGACTAGGTCCTTATCAGCTGTGCGGTATCGAACATCTACAGTGGTACTTTGTTAGCTTTTGAAACTGAAACAATGAAATTGGATTAGAGGTTGTTGAACTTTACAGCCCGCGAAACAAAATCTGTAATTTCTGGAGTGCAGTAACGGCTTGCGAATCGGGAAGGAAGCTGAAACGATGAGGATTTATCGTAATCCACAGTTCTACACATTCTCCTTTCGGAAGAAACGTATCGAGTTGAGAGTTTATTATCGCAGTTTTCAAAATTACGAACCCTCTGATGAAAATAAAGGAAGGAATCCGAACGAAAAAATGACTTCTTTCGTTTTCAAAGGCCAGTGAGTAGATACCAGGCATAAATCAAAGATAAAAAAAGTTGTCAGTAAAGAAAGTACATAAAAAAAAGGTCGTTCAAAGAACGAACAAATATGCGTAGATTGGGCGGGAAAGATACCAAGTTTCCATCGTAGCTTGTCGGGGAAGAAGGGGGGAGGGCCGAACAGAAAAAAGAAAATTCCAACTAATATCGACGCCGAAAATTTTTATGTTTCTCAAATTTAGTTGAAGAAAAACTTCGCAGTAACATCGCGTCGCGTCGGTTTTTCCTTCGTAGTTGGCTGTAAAGGAGGAAGGAACACCCCGGGAAAAAAAGAGCTGGATGTTTTTTCAAAGATTTGCATTCGATTGGGCTCCGAAAAAATTTTCGGCAATGTTTTGTGATTTCTTCCCGATATGATGAGAATTTTGAGCGAGTAAATCAAATACGCCCGTTACATTAATTTTTAATTCAGGGCATCGTGTCTCGGGAGATGATTACCAAATTTCAGTAGTAGGCAGTACACCTTGAGTGCAAAATAAAAAAGTATGCGAACATGGGTCCTCTTCGCCTTATTAAAGAGCCAGGGGTTCTCAATATGTAATGCTATTGTTTCAAAATCCATTTTAGGTTGATATTTGTTGTAAATTCGCATGTGACTCTCTGTAAAGAGCAATAACAGTGATTTGTACTTTCCTCAGAGAGAAGAAGAGGCGAGACACACGTGTGATGATATCCTCCGTTTTTCGCTAAGGAAACTAATTGTTCGGGGGAGGGGAGGTACACGCAATACTTAGTACCCCATTCTTTTTCCATCACTGTAAGAAAGTCCTTTAAAATTGTTTTTCTTCAAATTTCTTGTACTTATTACTGTAAATTTTTTGTAATTAATGCAAAGGAAATTGTATTGGCTGATATTTTCACAGGGGGTGTAACCCGCTAGACTTTTCTTGCCGACGCTTATTCCCTCTGCCCTCTCAGGGTCACCTCGGTATGTAGGTTGTAAAAACGGTCTTGTGGATTAATATTCTGTTCTCTATGACCATGACTCCGAAAGTTTTCAAGATGAGGAACTGTGAAGGTGAAAAACCATTCAGTCGTTTTATTACAAATGAGTAGTAGTCGTACCATGTTCTTCAAATTACTGGAACTCATCCTGTGTACATTCTCAGAATTACTGAAACTCGTTGCCCTGTATAGATTTTGTGCGTTGCCAGCAAGGGCGGTTACATGCAGTAGCGTAGCCAGAGATGGCAAGCAAAAAAGAAGGAGTTAAATAAAATGTGCCCTTTTTCTATCAAGTTGCCCTAAATTCACTATAGCAAAGAAAGAAAAAAAGTAGCGTAGTTAGGATGCTCATGAGGGGCACGCCTCCCTTTGGCTACGCCATTGGTTACACGGGGGAGGAAATGGGAGCAACTGTTCTTCTCAGAATGAAGAATTGAAATTAAAACCGTTTTGCCGAGTCTCAAACAAGCCTGTTAGAGCCTTGAGTAGTCTCAAAGAATCTTAAAGACGTATGAGTGAATTTTGAAAGTCGTAAACGAGTTGTGAGGAGTCGTAGCAAGTTTCAAGCAAGTCTAGTAGAGTCTTAGAGAAACTTCAATGAGTTTCCAAGTGTCCTAAATCTTGAAGAGTCTCACGAATTCACGGTCAAGTTTAAAGAGTCCTAATCTAGTCTGGATGAATCTTGAGAAATTTCAAGGAATTCTTGACAAGTAATGAAAGAGTCTCGAAATTCGTAAATGAGACAAACAGTCCTAGCAAAATTTCAGTAATTTGGAAGAGCCTTCAAAGGTGTTGTCGTGAAGTGGCGGTAGTTGAAAAGCCAGGCCTCTGTGGGTACAGAGTCTGAAGGCGTGAGTAGTGGACGCTGGCCAAGACGGGCCACAGCGTGGGCGATGAGGGCCGAGCCCGTGTGTAGATTGTCCTCGGCGCGAGTTGCAGATATGGCCGAGTCAGATTTTGGTTAAATATGTTTTATTGATATTTTAACAGCTTTGATTCTTACATTAGGTTAACAGTTACGAATTACAGCAACAGGCTATGAGAGCACACAACACGACATGTAGTAAAAGTTACGTTAATTTTCGGAGTTCCCAGATCTGATGTGCGAGACAAGAGCAAAAAGTCCTGCGACTGCTCTAAATTGAACTAAACTAACGTCCTGGTCCTACCTGGCCGATCGAGGGAAGAAAAAAAGGACAGTGAGTAAGAAGAAGAATAGCGTGTTTTGGAAGCGATCACGTACTGGAAATGCAGGAATACAGGAGGCAAAAGACGTTTGCATCGTGTTACACAAAGGAAATAGTCAAGCAGGACGATTTATACAAAAATGTACATTCAGGAGAGGATCGCTGCACTTTCTCCTCCTCTCATTTACTCCTTGAAGATTCCAATTTGCCCTGGAGATATGTTTTGTGGGCTTCTCCGATGCAAGAAACAGTATACAGCCCAGGATCACGAGGAAATTCAAGGAATTTCACTTCCCTCTCGAGTAAACTAATTAGCTAACAGTTTTATCAACTTCTCCGCCTGCTCAATGCAACCGGTTACCGGCGTTAAACGCGCTAATAGCGCTTCTGAGAACCGATTGATCATTCAAAATCCGAATACGAGCATGCAGTGTGTGTTCGCAGTTTGGGGGGGGGGGCAGTCTAACGCATTCGTTTTTGGGCTTTCATGGTTCGCAGGTAGACATGTGGTAGCGATCACCAGAGGAAACGTGCGTCCCGTTCACGATGCACGCTGTGAAAGCGGAGGCACGTGCTGCCGGCATATACATATTATATGATTTGCCGCATCAAATGGTTGGTGAAACCGACAAAACAAATTCAAAGCTTTGGTAGAAGCGCCGGCTACGCGTGCGGAATTCATTAAAAAGACTTTTAGAAAGTCTGGTTGCACATTCCTTTTTTGTTTTTTTGTTTTCTACAAATGATCGATGAGGACGAACGAATCACCTCGAGGAGCACGTATCACGTACCTCGCCCAATGCTTCTGCGACCAAGTCCAATACCTAACAGTCTATACCCTGTACAAGTAGAGGACTTCGATAATCATACTATATGCTCGACGAGTTTGTAGACCAGAGGTATGGGTCTATGGGTGCGTTTATTTGCTGCTGAAACAGCAGAAAATAGACCAGAAACCGTACCCGGTGTCGTTCGAAGGACTGACTAAGATGAGGAAGAATGGTCTTTGGCTCGCTGTGTAACTGACTTGGAAATTGCGAAATATCCCGGAAATATCGCGCGCTCGAGTTGGTGTTCTGTAGCTGTCGGTGAGCCAAACCAAATGCTGTCGAGTACGTGCTTATACACGGATCTGAAATAGTGAACAACTCAACGTAGGTATTAATTTATCATCCCGGTTGCTTTGTTTCTTGACTCCCACGTAAGACGTGTTATTCCGGATCAAGTGGCCGGAGGCGGCGGCCACTCCGCCAGGAGATCGATCGAGAAGTGTGTGTCCGTGTGGTTGGATGCCTTGAGGTACGAAACGGGGGGAAAAAAATCCTGGGCTTGTCGATGACGACGATCAGTGTCGCGTCGCCACCCTAGGCGGTGCAGCCTCATCTATCAACTGGCAGATACATATAACGCGAAAAGTACTCCCGCGAATAGGTCTCTCTCTCTCTCTCTCTCTCTCACACACACAAACATATCTTGTAACGCGAACATTAAAAGAAGAAATAACGGTATCAGACGGATTATTAAAATTGCCAATAAAATTCCCGCAGCAGACGAATTTATAAGGATAGAAACGCCGGCACGTTCGACACTCGCGTATACTTGTAGACCGGGAGTGGTACACCCGCCACCGAAATACCGAATGCGAATCAATCGTAAAAATCAGCATTTCGAAAACGCGCGTGTAGATGTAATGGCGGAGGTTGTATATTGCGCGCTTAACGACATCGTTTATTGCGAAAAAGAGGTATCTTATTGGAATACTATATTATAAAGATATATATTAAACGTACCTATAATAAATTTTTAACGAGCTGCATCCAATAATGTGGCTGTCTACTTTGTAAGTTCAACCAAGTGCTTGTACAGCAGTTACAAAACCCGAAAACGAGACATATTAATCAATCGTATTGTATAATTCGGAAAATTTCCGACTTCCTCATCTCCCTCCCCTTGTATCATTCCGATGTGAAATACGAATTACAGTGAAGTTAAAAATTTGGAAAATGGTATTGCGTTCGTTGAGTTTTTCAATTTTTTCGGTCCCTGCATCCATACGGCGTAATTTTAAACTAAAGCCGCTTTAAAACCAATGGTGGTGTTGTGGGACGTATGGCGATGCACGCATGCCAAAGTGGCCCCTGAGACACCGCACCCCCGGCACCGGAAACTACCCTTTCGGGCATCGCATCAGTACCGAGGGGAACGCTTTGGGGCCGGGCCCGAGCCCCCATTTCTCCTGGCCGGAACGGTGCGCGCGTCCTGCCAGGGCCACCACGGGGTTCCCTACTGACCGAGGTCCGCGCTCCCAGAGCTCTCGCCTGGAAATTTCAGGTCCCCCGCAGCCGGACGCGCTGCCTCTTCCTCTTCACTCACTCATCGTGTGAGACTCTCCCGATTGAAGCTCCAGCCCTTGCACTGCGGGCGAGCTCTGCTCCAGCCCTGGTGCAACGGGCGAACTTCACTGGATGGTATCCGCCGCCGCAGTAGCAGCAGCAACATCCGCTTCTCTTCCTTGCGTCCTTTGTCTCGACCACTCAGCCTCCATCTTCCGTCGCATGATGGCCGAAACGAAACCCGACACCCGGTTCCAACCGCTTCGGCTCCTCAACAGCTCCGGGACCAGGGTGTCCGGCGCAAGACGGTCGATCACGCCGTCTCCGGGATCGATCGTGACCGCCCCGCGCCTCTCCTCATCCCAGGCGTCGCACTCGAACAGCGTATGCCACGGCGTGTCCTCCTAACCAATACAGCGGTCCTTCGAACCTACTCATGATATTCTCTTTTCACAGCTCTTCATCTACCCCATGACAAGTACCCCCTTTGTACTGGACTCAGAACCTGAGTATAGGGCTTTTCCAGTACTCCATATTACATTCTCATTCGCCTCTCCTGTTATCAAGTTGGTAGTGTATGATAACAGAATTTGATGTGCGAAATGGGCTCGAATGCAATGTATACTTGAAAACGCCGGGGATCAGAATTTTTGCGTTGCCGAATTGCGTTGCCAAGAGTGAAATCCGAAAATTGAAATATTATTTAATGAAATCAATGATGAGGAATTACCGAAAAACGGAAATTTCGAATTATCCAGAGAACAAAGAAGACAAACGAGGTATTCATAAGGTAGGACACGAAAGACGAAACTCAAAACTCATTGGTGCGACCATAATATTAAGTCCTTATCATACACTACCAACTTGATAACAGGACAGGCGAATAAGTATGCAGTATGGTGTCCTGGAACAGCCCTATTTCTCTCTAGATAAGGTTGATATTGAAACTAATTTTAGCAACATTGAATACCTGACAAATGATATCAATATTGTACTTATTGGCCCTTCTTCAATTTTCTACCCTTCTTTACTTCCCAAATCTGCTACAATTTTCCGATTAGGACTAGATATAGTTCAAGAAGGAACTGATTGTCTTCAGAATCTAACGTCAATATCCATTCAATGATTCGTGACATGTTACCCCCGTAACTTCCACTCCGGCCGTACTCTCAGTTATAAACGAAAAATGGATCAGATTTCTGAACTAAAAATAATACTGATATTCTTGTACTCGTTGATGTTCTCAATTTCATGCTACTTTCGTCCTCCCGACAGTGGCGTAGCCACGAGGGGGGGGGGTCTGACCCCCCTGGCACCAGCAGAAAATATTTTTTTTTTAAATGCCTGTCATGTAAACGTGAAAAATTCTGTTTTTTTGATGAACATGCAACTCTGCGACTGTGTCCATATCTCCATGCATACGTATTGTACTTCATGCCCCCCCCCCGCCTCCTCGATATCATGTTATTAGCGAATAATATTTTGTTAGGAAAATTAGATTGAAAAAATAGGGTTGAGGAATAAGCAGTCTCATTTCCTACTGATAAGACATAAACAAACATAAAACATGTCTATATATTGCTGATAAGACACAAAGGAAACAGTCCAGTCAGTCAGTCCAGTCTGTTCAGTCAGTCCAGTCAGTCCAGTCTGTCCAGTCAGTCCAGTCAGGCCAGTCTGTCCAGTTAGTCCAGTCCGTAAATGTCAAGAATGTCAACCTAGCCAGCGCGATTTTCGTGTCGCTATTTTTCGTCACGCTGAAAAGTAACGTTTTTCCCCTCTGTGTGCCAAGGTAAAAACATAAAAATGTCAAAAGAGGGTGGAGTAATAGAAGTTCCAAGCATATTTTTTCACAAATCTCTTCAGAATTACCCCTTATTAAAATATCGAAAGGCTTCAGTGATCCTGGTAGAGAATATTTCCCAAGGGAGCTAAACGTACCACATTTCAAGAACTTCCAATGATACCGGGAAAAGGTGCAGCCCAAATTGTTCCTCCTCGAATTCTATGCGAGAAAAATCTGTATTTTTTTGGAGCTCCCTCCCAATTTCCTTTAAGAGAGTAGTATCTAAAAATGGGGCGGGTTAAAATGTCTATGGATGGATGGTAGGGGTTAGTCGTCATTCCCTGAGCTCTCTGTAGTTGATGAAAGGGAATAAATGTCTCTAAGTCCATGTTCTGTGGTAATGTTACGTGTTATTTTGGACCTTCTCCCCAATAACGTTTGGGAGAGACTTACAAAAAATTGTTGAAGACATTTTGACATTTTCATGTCTCTACTTTGGCACCCAAACGGGGAAAACGTTACATTTGAGGAGGAACAAACAGGAGTAACGAGAAGGAATTATCATTTCCATGGAAATTTATTTTTATTTCAGCCATGGGTATTTTTGTATAGAACTCAACGAAAAACAACTTGGTTTATCCCTTTTTCCATTGTCATGAATAGTTCTCAAGATTTTTGAGAAAAACTTATTGTTGTTATACATTTAGCTCTTTGGAGAAGATTCGTCATCAGGATTACTAAGGACTTTTGGTGTGTTTATTAAGGGGGTTAGTCTTCAGAGAGCGAAGAAAATTTTGTTGGAAATTTTGCCTAATTCTAATTCTAATTTGCCTGGTCTGTAAGAGTTTGTACAAAAAATCACCATTCATGAATCACACCTACTCGCCCACTCCTTATCTGCATGGTATCCCTATTCACAATGCTCAACACAAGGAAAAACCAGCATCGGTAATAATTTCAATAACCTTGCGAACTTGAAAAGTGGTGTTGGTATTTTGCTCGTTAACTTCTATCAACGTGTGCCCTTCTTCTTGCTATAATTTGTAAATTAAAGTCAAATGTTCGTAGATATCGAATTGAGCGGCCTCTAGAGCCTATTCAAAGTCACTCCGACGCCCTTACCGGTGCTCCAATTTAATCCATAAAAAATATTAAACTGGTATCGAAAATTATCTTCTGGGACCTTTAAGACCTAGCATCTGGGAAATTACACTAAGGATATGCTTGGTGACGGCGGCGATTTTGGTAGGATGGGGATGCACGGGGGGCAGTCGGTAAAGCTGTTGACCCTGAGTTTAGTTGAGAATGAATCTGCTGTTTGGCAACATTTGAAAATAGTTATGTAGTTAGCAAAATTAGATTTTCACAGAAAAATTAACATTTTCATTTGAAAAAAAAAAGGTATTTCTCTTCCTGATACCCCCTCCCTTTCCCTTCCTTCTCTTTCACAAGAAAGTGACCGTGGTCCATCCCTGCTCAGATTTCGTCAAATTTTATTCTTTGTTATGTAATCTTTGTTCAATGTATTGATTCTTGGTCGATTTGGTTATGTCTCAGTTTTTTAAAATCTATTTTGAAATTTTGATCAATCTTGGTCGTTTTGAATCATTATTTCTTGCATTTTGCTATTTCTTCTTGTTTTTGTCAAGCATAGTACATTTTTTTGATCAAATTTTATGTGGTGGTTGTTGGTCGCTTCTATATATATATATTTTTTTTAGTTGTACCTTATTTTGGTTATTTTATGTTAGTTTTTTGGTCGCTTTTGGCTTTTATTGTTTTCAGTTCAGGGTGGTTAAATGAATATCTGTACTTAATTTGGTCATTTTTAATCATATTTGGTGTTTTTTTTTTTTTTTTTTTTTTTTTTTTTACTAATAACTTATGTATACTTTCGGATATTTTCATTTTAGTCAATTTTGACTTATTTCCAGTCCAGTTTCGTAAATTTGTGTCTCATGTTTGGTCTGTCTTGGTTAAAGTTTGGTTGTTTTTATATCATGTTAGGTATAGACGCCTCTAGGAGGTAGCATTGGGAGAGGAGGCAGTTCCGTTAAATGTCTCCCCCATCCCTCAACAGGAAACATAAAGAAAGAAAATTGAACAATCATTTTCAAAATTATTTTGATGTTAGCCCCTGTACGAGTCTCCTCCCAATTCAGGTCTGTTATTTGCACTCATAATATTAGTTGTAAGCTTATCGCTGTTGTCTATGGACAGATTTGGTGATTTTTCCCATGTTTTGTTTATCATCATAATTTTTTGACATTTCTTTTGTAATCATAAACAGAACGAAACGTTATTTTTTTGTACAAAAATAAAAAATAAATAACAATAACCTCTTACCATTATGCACAAGTTGTGCGAGCGTGGAGGGGACTCTGCTTTCTAATATGAAAAAATGAAAATAAATAAATATTTAATATAACCGTAAAAGCTGAGTAGAATAAAATAATAAATCAAAAGAATCATAAACTGAATAGAAAAGTAAACATACAACTGCAAAAATAACGGAAAACAACAATTCCAACGTAAATGAAGAAATAATAAAGCAAAGTACAATCGTATAAAAATTATAAAAGAAACCATATCATAGCAGAAAAATAAAAAGGAATAAAACAGTAACAACAAATAAAAATGATACGAGTATGCAAAAAAAAAAAAAAAAAAAAAAAAATGCTTCTGATGAACCTTGCGATAAGCGAGTTGTCACTCTGACTACATTGTAAACATTTTGCTCCCCATTTTATGATTTAACTGGTCTGCTGGGAAAATTCAAAATGGATGTTAGAAAATTGGGTTAGTTTTGGTTTAGGCAGGCGGATAGTGATTGTTTATGGTGAAATGTGCTTATTTTTGGTCAAGTTCGGCTCAAGTTATTGTTAATCCATTTTAGCCAATTGTGGTCAGAATTGGTCGATCTGCACTGCTAGGCATTCGTTTCAAAAGTAGGAGTTGAACATTTTTGTATGCAAACAAAGTGTTTATGGTGTTGGGAATCCGTCCAACTTTCTTCCTCCTCCCCTCACAACCCCCTCCCATTTTTAATATTTCCGTTTAGTACCTAAAGGAGTTTTGAAGGAATTACATTTGAACATTTTCATAGAAAATTCAATCTAGAATAACTTGATTTTTCGTTGAACAACATAGAATAATTTTATTATTCCAAGAAATGATCACAATTTTAGTGACTCATGGTCCATCTTGGGAGCTGTATCATTGGAGAACTTGTGCCGTCGTACTTTCAGTAATAACTGGACCTTTTTCTTTTGCTTTTTTCTTCCACGAATGATGAAACTGTGTTAAACGAGAGAGCTGGAGGACTACGAAGCAATTCGACGTCGATTGTAATCTGTAAATCGATCAGTCGAACGAGGAATCGTGTTACGTAATTATTTTATAAATAATTATAGGCTGTATAGTGTGTAGTTGAAAGCACAGGTAATGAGAGCGAGGTTGATTTTTGGGTGTAGGTAGTGTGATCGTATCATCGTATAACGAATCAACAACTCTCAACATCAATCGTTTAGTGAATACAAATCGAATGGATAGAGGTAGTCGGTTTGTCCGCGTCGCATTTTGGAGACACGCAATGTTAGACTAAGATACTGGTTCCATAATACGAAGTACCGTTTGTGGATCACTGGAGCCTTAACATTGCTAGTAGGGGATTATTGTTGCATCAACTCACTAAGGCTTTGACAAAAATAAACTCAATAGACCTCATCAATGTGGTTTTATTGTCACCGTATAAATTTCTCTCAGTAAATTTGGTCCCCTTTTGATTATCACCGTATGAAATGTCAGAAGTAAATTGCGCACCCATTGGTTAAACTTGGAGAATTTTTCAACTGTGGTGGTCGATGGAACCGGAGGTACGTTACGAGGTTTTCCAAGATCACATTATACCTATATATGCTGATCGTCATTCAGGCTCTTGATCCACTTCTGGTACTTCTTTTTACTTAGACATAGATTCGATAAACTTGAAGCTACTGAATGACAGTCTTGATCTAAAGGTAGGAACATTGCTAGCTCCACAACGAGGTTTCTAGATTCGTACACCCGTTCTATTCGCTGCTCGGTCATTGTCGTCGTGTTTAAATAAAACAACTTGAGGCAGGTTCGAGTGGAGGGAGAGGATACTGTATATTATTATTACAGGTATACGAATAGAATTCCACACGCTCGCACGGAAATAATTAAAACGCGACGTCGGCCTGTACGACAGTCGAAGAATGAGAAGTGTACACGTTTAATAACCTAATTACATTCGGTTATTATAATTAAAAATACAAATTGTAATTAATACGCGCTGTTGAAAAGCGTGAATTGCATCGTCGGCTGTACAGCAGTATGAGAACATCGTTGTGTCGTATCGAGTTGAAATGGTGCTGTGTGGTTTGGTGTGCAAGAATCATCATCGCTTACTCGCAATGTTGCTCTGAAATTATAAGCTTATTAGAGTGGAGATGGAGGCGTGTATCCTAAATGAATGACCCTTGGCTTCAGTGGCGGATCCAGGATTACACTTGGGGGGGGGGGGGCCAAATGTTGGAGAAAAAAAGAGCAAAGAAAATTTTAAGCATGAATGCATGATTGTTGATAAGTGATAATGTTGATTCATTGATAACGCGATATGTATTCACGAACTGTGCTGTATGAGCGCTACTGTCATTAAAAACATAGGTGGCTAAAATAAGTGGAAAAGCGAGTGAAAATTTTTTTTTTTTTTTGGGGGGGGGGCTATAGCCCCTTTAGCCCCCCCCCTTGGATCCGCCACTGCTTGGCTTGATCTTGAGGATTGAAAACTTTGACCAGGAATACAAAGAATTGATTGTGGCGTTTCGCATCGAAAGGATCCCCTCGCGGATGCTAGTTTTTAAGAAGTAAAATCAGAAGAACTGATCCAGGTCAAATTTTTGTCGAATGAAAACAGGAGAACTTTTGTAGTCACAGTTCTTTATCTTCATGTGCAGCGAGTTTCAAGTCTTAAGGTGTACCTGGTGTGTAGTTGCATAGCTGCGATCCAGAATATACACTAGTGGAGAAGGAGAAATATGGGACTCCAAAACTGATATTTTTGAACTTTCATTGCAGAATTGTTAGTCTTATGATGAATTTTCATCTACATGATTCGGGGATTCAATTGTTACTGCTTATAGTGAATGGGATCCTTTTGATATGAAATACCTCAGTTATTGAAGCAAAGCTTCTTTACGCAAGTATAGGATGATTAGTTGGAGAAAAAGTGAAACGAACGCGAAAACATGCAACGGAAGTGACGTAGTAACACTTCTCCCACATTTAGTTAGATAGAGTGCGGAAGAAAGGAAGAGAAAGCGCATATGTGAAACCAAATTGCTTCCCCTCCATACCTCCAATATCAGTTTTCTGTCAGATAACATTCAGTACATGTGTGTTTTTTTTTTTTTGTATTAATGTTATTCTCCCTCTAGTCCCTGATGCGATACTCGAAAGGGTAGTTTTCTGGGGCAAGGGTGCGGTGTCTCAGGAGCCACTTTGGCATGCATACATCGCAATACTTTCCACCAAACATATTATTAATGTTATTCTGTAACCGAAATATGATACTAGTATATGTTGCTCTTGTTTTGATTTCGAGTACAGTTTCTAATAATGTTATTTTTATTCATTTGTTTCAGGTGAGTGCCTTGTAGAATTTTATGCTGCTGCGGAAACTGGGTGTACTCATGAATGTAAATGAAAGACGTACTTAGTTTCACAATGAACTGAAAGGCTAGATTTGGAAAATGTTCTTCGCGATTAGTACTAGATGAAGTGATGATGATGATGAAGTGGGTAAGCCATATAACTTCAAACTTTTCGATTTTACCGTCAGTTTTTTTCCGGTAATACTTGCAGTCTCATGGGTACAGGCAGGGATGTACCAAAGAGTTTTATCTGGAGGGACAAAAATTGTTAAATTCCCGACTGACTCAAGTGAAAATTCTCAAGTATCAAAATTTGTTGGTGTTTGTATTGGCTAAAAAAAAAAGACTATTTGACTTGTTGGATTTTCCCAACTTTTCCCACTCCGGTGGAGGCTTGGGGGCAAGCTGCCCCTCAACTTATTTTCGTCCCTGGGTTCAAAGGACGCCGCAGTGCGACATTTTCTTTTCTTTCCTTCGAGTAAATTTTGAAAGAAAGGAAAAAGAATGGATATGAGTGATTTTGTTTCTCAGAGCCCAGATTTTGGCTTTTTGGATTCATTTATCTAAGAGGCGAACGAAGAAAGACCGGTCTCTATCTATGTCACTTCATACCAAATATAAGAAAAGAATGGCGGACAGAATCTGTCGTGTGAAGTTTAGAGTTGATGTGATCTTTGCTCTCGAATAGTGGATCTGGATCGTTGGTGAAGTTTTGTTTTCTCTGACAGGAGCGATGGGAGTGATAGAAAAGTAGGTAGTTAGGTACATAGACAAACAGGTGGACAAGCAGACAGATAGATAGAGGACAAATACACAAACAGGCAGGTAGATGAGCTCCGGAGCGTATTGAAGCGGGGGTTTTTGGGCGGGGCTGGGGAGACTTGATTTTGTCCACTAAAAATGTGATTTCATAACTGAGGGCATTTTCGAAATCAACACAAAAACTAAGATGGAAAAAAACTCAGCACTTCTGAAATTTTGGCAACTGCCGACCCGATTTTGGAACTCAAGTAGAAAAGAAAAAGAAACAGGCAAACGCTGTTGATATTTTGCCAACTGTGGACTCGATTTGCACCACTGAGGAGGGTCAATTTTACTAAATTTTACTGAAGTATTTTTAAGGATATTCCCTCCGCACCCCCATTGGTACGTTCCTGTATGAGCTTGCAGAAGGAAACATATGTGACCTGGAATTGTGAAACGTGCCTCTTGTGCGAAAACAGGTTTCGGGATACACGAGTGTAAAGATGGGATGGTGGTAGTGGTACACACCTGTGGTGGTGTGTTTACGTGTTGTTATGACAACCGCGTCTCGTTCTCTTATTCTCTGTCATTCCCCTGGGCCCGTTTCACGCAACGCCATGTAAACTGATGTTTTTAAATTCTTAATGTAATTTTGAAATGCAATTTATGGAAAAACTAATGAAGATAGGAAGCTGCAATTTGTTTCATTCGAAAGAGCGTGTTTTTTTAAAATAAGAACTGTCAAGAAAATGAAAAATAATTTTTTGATACCAGAGGCACATTTCATGATTCCCGGTCGCATATAATGCTTAGGTGTACAGAGCTATAGAGAACTTGGCTATTGAATTCGGAATATTAGCCTTCAGTTCCGTTTTTACTTTGGTTGAGGCGGGCGAGAAAGCATTCTCTTTGACTTCCTTGATGTAGAGTAATATTTAGTTGTTAGTTTAGGGTGTCCTAATTAAGAACGAACTGGAATATATCTGGGTGGGAGGACGCTCCAACCATAACACATTCTTCAATTAGTACAATAATCTTGAATTGATATAAGGTTAGGAAACTTGAATCGAAAAATCATTTTCTCGCGCGTAGATCCTTGAAGGTTTCAGGAGTTGGCAAAATTTGAAAAATCAAAGGTTTTCCAGCCTCCACTTTCTCAAAAAGGTTACTTCGGTACTTCTTTGAATGGGCTCATCAAATACTACTGTGTGCCTGCGACTTCCTTTCACATACCTGTTAGTGAGAGCGCATGACAGACAGAAAGGTATTAGAGAGTTAGAGAGGATACGGAGCCCTGGAAGTCATGGATAGAAATCAGATATAGGTTATCGTAAGCCAGGCTATGGAAAACATATGATGCTTTTCTCTCTACACACTAAAAACGAGCTTGAAAATAACGCAGTGGAATGCCTACTTGAAATCCGAAAAATTGATGTAGCTCAGCGGAGGGACATTCAATTAGACCGACCGAGAAACCGGCAAGCAAGTGGACAGGCGGTGGTTGGGCTGATATAGATAGATAAAAAAACAGGCAGACTAATAAGTAAGTATTCTCCCTCCGTCAAAGAGGAATCGAAGCCAGGAACAAAGATCCAGGATCCGAGAACCAGTATCAGTTCTGTTGTTCTGTATCCTTCGCGTTTCAGTGTTGAACAGACACAGAGTCACCATAGCTGGCTTTTTTTCATTCTCCAATTAGGTGCAAACTCAAAAATTTCATAATCATACCAAATGTGGGAACTATTGACCGGGGTGGAATAATTTTTAGGGGGAGAGGGGTAAAATTTTTGAGTGGTCAAGTTCCGTTCTTTCTTTCTTTTTTTTTTATTTAAAGAAAAAAGTAGGCATTATGCGGAAATTCCAGTTAGGTGCAAGCACACATTTGCACCTGAAGATTGTGAGGCCATGAGAGCCATTCTCTTTTCTTGTTAGGAAGAATTCATCACATCAAAATACAATATGAAACAGAGAGGCAGCCGGTTAGCCAGCCATAAATGCCAGGATATCCACCAGTCTTCAAGCTTCCCGATAGTCCTCTGTTTCTAGAAAACAGTCTTCCAATCCTTCTAAGTTCTTTGTCTTTATTACAAAATCACCCAAGAATTTGAAAGAGAAGAATATTTCCAAAATAAAAGTAAAAAATTATGCATTTTTCAAGAGAAAATTGTATTGAAATCAACTGTAAAAAATTGAAAAAGTCTCCCAGAATCTGAAAATAAATCCCCTCAAGTTGTCTAGTAGTCTTCCTAAGTAGGTAGAAATCCTGAAAATGGGCTGACAGGCACGTAATCACACTGATAAGATACTGACAGCGAGGCGTGCAAAACCCAAGAGTTGAAGCTTTCAAGTTTTTACTGAGTTGAGTCTTGGAATTGGTCAGACCAGCCATTTTTTAGGTCTCATCTTGTCTACACTGATGTTTATGAACAAGAAAGGAAAGGAGTGAGGGTCGAGGCTTAGCCTTTATGGTTCCCCCTCGGAACCACCACTAGTCGGTCTTATACCAGTACGATTCTTGGTTGGGAGCTTGTTGGCTATAAATATTCATTCCATTCATTTTCAGTATGACTTGATGTAGAGAATGTTGATGACGAATGTCACAGGGTGATTCGTAAGTATAGGAAATGGTGTTTTGCCCTCACCTGATCACAACCTCTGACTTGAGATGCAGTTGATGCAGTTGTCCAATGTCCAGTAACATTGGTAGGTGGAGGAGAAAGAGGAGGAAGGAGAAAGGGAAGGAGAAGGAAGAGAAGAAGAAAGAAACGAAGGAAAAGAACTTATTTCCGAAACTGATTCTCGCTGTAGTACATCGCAATGATTTCATGACGATTAAAAGTGAAAAGCTCCGATGTAATGATACCTCAGAAAAAGTTAGTAGGTGCAGGCGCTATCTTTAGTGTAATAAGAAACGAAATGCGTGTGACCTTTTTCATGTAAAATTGTACCCAAAATATTCTTATACCCAGCTATTTTGCCAACGTGCCGAAAAATTTTCATATTTCATGATAGGGAGGGGGTACAGAACAAACACTCGACATGGAAGTTTGGTCAACCGAGTGGCGTCGTTTCAGATAATTATTTGACAAATTGAGTGCTGTATTTTTAGCATTCGTGCCCTATCCTACAGATACCCACTTGCACGTAATCCAAGAACGTGGTAATCACCAAATTGATTTTTAGTTGTTTGTGGGAAATGGTATCAATATTCCGTTGAGATAACCGTTTTACCACGCCAGATAAGATTGTAAATTCTAATATTATACTCGGTATGATTTCTGATAATCGTCGTCATCGTTGAATTAATGCTAGCGCCGATGAGGTCCATCCATATCTTAATGATGATAGATGATTTCACTCGTCCGTACAAATCGATGATAATTTATTATTGTTGAAAAATAGGAACAAATTGCGCATTGTCTTTAAGAAAGTTTATCGCCGCCAACCGGCTGATTAATGGGATCCAAATTGAGTGGAAATGCTGGGTGGAAATGCTGGTTGTTCTAAATTTTGGCTGGTGTTGAAAGGAGCTTTCAAAAGACATGGAAATATTTCGGAGTACAAGATATTATGTTGCAAATACCATGAAAAACGAAACGCCCTTTTGCCTCCATTATTACTAGTGCGAACGTAACCGCTTTACGATTATTACCAGTATCGTTTTTTGTATATTTTTTCAATCTAGCAGCTAAGTACATGTAACCATATAGAGAACAGCTTCGGTATATCCCACTCCGTATATGCCAGTGAGTTCGAATCAAATTTAAAGGTTTTCCGAAGTTAAATAAGTCGTACGAATGAATGGAATAAAAAAATGAAAATATGCGAAAACAATTTCTGTATAAGAAAGAAAAAAAAAATGAAGAAAGAAAGCGAAGCAAAAAGAAGAATGATATTTCTTTCGATCGACGCCGATGTAAAATAATCGTTATAAATATAAATAATGGAAAGAAAGGGAGTTTCTGAAAATATTTTTGTATCGTAAAGGTTTTGGTGTTATATTGGACTGTTCTCTGTTGTTCGATAAATACTTTGCATTCGTGTTCAACGAGAAGACCTATAAATCTGTTTTTATGTGCCGTGTTTCTTTTAAAATTTTTTTGTTTTTCATTCGCTTTGCGTTTTTTCCCCTTTCTCAAAGTAAGAATAAAAATTTCGACGATTTCGGGTCAAATTTTGAAACAATCGTTTTCAAAAAAGGTTTGTTCTTTCCTTCGCGTGTTCGTGTGTTAAGCGGCGAATAACTCAAGTTGAAACGATCCACATGAATATCAGAAATAAGAATAACATTGCCAGTTATACTCAGCCAGTTCTCGACCTCCGAAGATTGACCACTGAACGTCCCCCTTCCGTACCCGACCTTCATTTTCGATTTGAGTCGCTAGTGGGTCTAAATTGGGACCGTGCATCGAAAGAGTCGTCTCCTGGCGGCCAAAAATAGAAGCTTTGAAAGAATGATCATCTAGGGATATTCAATAGAGATGATAATGGTAAACGGAAGACCAACACCATTTTTTTCTCTATATTTTTTCGATTTTTCTAAAATTAAGTGTAGTAATGCGTATTCAACGTGACACAAATTTTTCTCTATGTTATTTGTCATTAAAAAAAAACATTAATCATCATGATTACTTTACCTCTGCTGGTCGGAGAAAATATAATTTTACGAGCCGTATACCAAACATTTTTGAAATCAACACCAACATTACGTTAAATATGATTTAAATGCGAAAAATCATGAAAATTGCTCTATTTACACATCATTTTGATTGCCATGATCATTCTTTCAAATTCTTATCACGTAGAGCGATACTAGCGCGCCAGACGTTCGCCCGGTCCCAATCGTTGATTTATACCACTATCTCGTACATTAACTGGCCTGTCCAAGTCCCGCTAGGAGTGCTAGTGTGAATATTGATTGATTATCTACCAAACTCGTCTGAATGAAATTTGTGTCACTGGCTTAGAGACCATATAGGTTTTTTTGAAAAATATTGTGCAGGCAATATAAAACTCGTTCTCAATGTATTATGTACGTGGTGTTTGAATTTCAAACGGAAACTTAGCATCATTTCTAAATTCTCCCTCCACCTTTTCTATGATACAGCGCCTTCGAAATTTGTGACGTTTTTCTGCGTTTTATTCCCTTTGGATGAGAACTTGATAGAGGAATTCATTAGTGGAATTCTTTCAACTTTCCTAAGTGCAACGAAAGCCACTGAACGTGTTTCTGGTATTTTTTTCGACCATTTTAGACGCTATGTTCAAAATTATAGCACCTGGAGAAGGAGAGACTGGGAAAATACGACAAGTTATTACAAAATATGTAATTCACATTAAAATTTAGGTTCTTTGGGCCACTAAATTCATTTTTCTTGGTCCCAGATTAAAAATTGAGGCACCTTTGAGAAGAGGGATCAGAGACCGACATTTCACCCAGCCTTTGACTAATACGGTCGCAGCATACCAGCACACGTTATGTACATCAGACTTCCAGTTGTTTTGGCTTCGGAAGGGGCACAATTTTTACAAAAGCCATTATAATTTAGGTGAAATTATTCGCATTTGGACACTCTTGTAGATGCGCTAGTGTCGTGGACGAAAAGAAGATTGGGTATGTCCACCACAAAAACACGTACAAGTAAAATGAGGTCTAGCATCTTCAATATTGTTTTTTTTTATGGAAAACTGAAGAGAACTAAAGTGTTAGCCCTTATCATAACCTTTCAGATGAGCTCCACTTCAGTTTTTTTGCAGAACATTTTTGTCAGTGATTATCTTTTCATCCAAGTACACCAATCAGTGCGCCGCGTTTCGTTAGGCCGCTAGAGAGCGACTCGCGTCCAAACGCGAATAACATCCAGAAGATCGACCTGGGACTTTAATATACAATAGTGTCTTGTGGATACTTTACAGAGTCACATCCGATTACTTTCATAATGAATTGGTATTAGGCAAAATTCCCCGGTTGGTAAAAATTTGAAGAATCTCCGTCAAGAGGCAACGAAGAAATGACTGCGGCTCAATCTAGAAATAAATTTAGCAATCTCTGTAGATAAGGGTGTCTACTGGCCTGAAAAGTCATGATTTCAAAAAATTGTCATGATATTCCTACCAAAACTCGAAAAAGTCATGATATTTGATCATGTCATAGTTCACAGTATTAACATTACCAAAAAAAAAAAATCAGTTTTATTCATTCAATGAGAAAAAAAAATTGAGTGAATATTTATTATAGAAGTTTAGTGCGCTCTGTATTGAGCCCCTCGTGAGGCACAAAGCGCCGAGTTTGCTCCCCCCCCCCTTCTACTTCCCTCTTACATCCCCATGATAGTCATGAAAAAATGTCGTGAAAAGTCATGATATTTTGTTTCCCAAATCCAGTAGAAACCCTGCAGATCCAGATGTATTTTTTCAAAATTGTATCCCTTCCGCTGCCCAAAGGTACCACCTATCGAAACAAACCGAGCATCTGATCTACATAATGTGCATTGCATGAGATTACTGTTCTCCATCCCTCCTGTCGCCAGTGGCACAATTATGAACATACCACCCCCCCCCAAAAAAAAAAAAATATATACCATACATGGATTCAGCGAACCAAAAAAACCCACATTTTATCACGCGTAACATGTATTACGAAAATTTATTGTCCGCACGCATTCCCTTCCTTTGCCGCAGTTCCATTTTGTAGTCAAAATTCAAAATAATCTCGAAAATTAGTTCATATAGCGGAGCAGGAGATTTTCATTTGCATAACGTATTTCGTGAATATTTCCGTCCCTTCCCCTCCTTTCCGACCCCTGAGCCACGATTTTGAACTTACTGTTTTGGTGATACCAAAAATGCATTAA
The DNA here is from genome assembly GCA_031841125.1 of Acanthococcus lagerstroemiae. Classification (NCBI taxonomy): domain Eukaryota; kingdom Metazoa; phylum Arthropoda; class Insecta; order Hemiptera; family Eriococcidae; genus Acanthococcus; species Acanthococcus lagerstroemiae. The sequence continues at coordinate 30,066,867 of CM063108.1, read as the reverse complement.
TTTAGTGACCTGGAAACCGTCAGACTAGGTATACCATTTTCATTAATGTGCTCCTACATGAGTTGAAAGAATTCTGCGATTCAATTACCATCCAAAAAAGAATGAAACAAAAAAACACATTGTTAAGTAAGTTGTATTCGGGTCGTAAGGGGAGAAGTGAAGGAAGAAAAATTTTGATGGGCGGCGAAAAACGGGTCGGAGAAGGAATAATTCACAACCCTTCTGTTTGCGTAAGTTGTTGCTACCTAAAAAGTTTGGAAAATTCTGTACCCTCTCCCATAAGCTCGGTGTTCATGTACGGCAGTGGAAAGGTTATTTTAAACCTTCATTTTGCGGTATTTCTGGAGTTGTTATGAAAAAGTCGCAGAAATCCTTTTTTATGGGGAATTCAGAGAGCTTTAATTTTTGTTGGAAGCAATTTTCTTTTCTGGTCATAATAGGTTAATTATAGCGTAACCTCTAATTTCCCCTCTTTCCTGTAAATGTGGAACCAAAAGAAGATTTCATCGTAGCGCCAGTCTTCGAATTGATCCTTGTGCCCTTCTGAGCTCACATACCGAATTTCACACTTATCAAAATGCACGATTTTTCTTCGATTCCTCGTACTGATATATAAACATACGCACGTATATTTACCCCTTCCTCTTAAAATACAAATATAATAGCTCTTCGAGTGCATTCGAGTTAGTTTGTTAGAGCGTGGAATTTAATTAATGTTCTTCTAATCCTTTGCGATACCTCCCTCAGGAGAAGGGCAGGCTCAGGAGAACCGTATTTGCCGTATTTTTCGAAGCCCTATATCTGTATTATAAACTAAGAAGTATTTCGATTTTAACTTCCCTAATGTTGATAAGCCTTCACGTACGCGTATGATAGAGCACGTTGAAGTACCAAGTCCAAGTAGCATTCGACCCTCTTTTTTTAATGTGTTACAAAGGCTTCGCCTTAGTAACCGCGTTCTCTTTTATCGCGGGTTCTTGAGGCAGTAATTACTGGCACAGAGACTGCAATCTCGACGACTAAAATTTTACTATTATGCAAGTACATAGCGAGAATGTGTACAGGATGTCTCACAGTGAATGAGACTTCTTTAATTGGGTAGGCAGGCAACTTATCGTGCCTATATGGTGGTGTGTTTGCCTACTCTCTGCATTGAGGAAGCTGCGGTTTGTTAAAAAAAGATATTACTTAAAGATATTACTTACTCCTTGAGTATAAAGCCCTTTGATAGTACTGCAAATAGATGGACGGATGGAATTTTCTGTTTTTGGCACTGCAGATAGAGGGAGTGGCTTCTTCTAATTGCGTGTTCAAAGAATTAGAGAAAGCGCAGGAGCAGAATGTGTTATCCCCAATTTCTGGGCAGATAGAAAGGCATTGACTAGCCTGGCACATGGACATGTGTATGAGGCATAAGTAGGCGAACACACGAATAGGTTAAATTTTAACTAAGCGTGAACATGTTTCAATGCGTCTCAACAGTATCGTAAGGAGTAGTAAAGTTGTAGATCGCCTTTAAGATGGTCGAAGGTAGTACTAATTAGGTTTAATCTTTCTAATTTGTCTCAACCGCTGCTACCGCTAGAGAGAACTCTAAAATCATTGACAGAAAGACAGTGGACCAGTCAGTGAGTCAGACAGATGAAGAAATCTATCAGATATGTAGTTAGGCAGTAGGGTGGAAGGGAGAAAATTGAATTCTGATGACGATGCCCGCTAAAAAGTTGCATTTAGAAAATTTTTATTTTGTCCAAAAATTCCAAAAATGCCTTAAATGCCAAAAACAGTTGAAAACGTTTTAAAAAAAATCACAAAAATGCCATGTCAAACCAAGTGGGAAGAAAAAACTAAAAGTGTTCCTATGACGGTCGCACTTTTCTGAGGAGTTGGCATTTTTTCGAAAGAATTCTTGTGCTAGTCTCTGACGCTGCTCCGTGCCGGGAAAAATTTGCAGGAGCCATGTCACTTACGTTGCTCCCGCTTTACATCGTACCTGTAAGTGAAAAGGTGAAGGAATGTTTTCCAAATTGTAAGTAGGTTTATTAGTACAGCACGCAAGATTTTCAAATGTCCGGCGAGAATCGCCCCGTACGTATAAGGCAAAAATAAACTGTCTGCTAACTCCAGATTTCCGCTCTTTTTTCAATTTTTTTGAATTTGTGGGGCAGTTTTGCGTTTCTGTTGAATAATGCCGAAAGTACTACTTTCAGCGCCGAATTATCAGTTTTTTAGTGCCGAGGAATCCGGTCTCTAGTATTAGTATTATCTTTTGGTCTTATTAAAGAAGCGCATATTTTATTCAATCGACCATGCGTATTCTTAGCCCCTTCAAAAGTAAAAGTTGGCAAACGGATCTGGATGTTGCCGAGATAAGTTGCCTGCTCATCCAACTGAAGTAGGATAATTCATTGCGAGACACCCTGTTTTTTTTCTCTCTTTCTCTCTAACGTAAGTACTTGGGAACGTTTTACACAAGCAGGATTATTCTTTCGATTGGCGGAAGAATGCGTGCACGAGTGTTGCACTTCTCTTTTTTGCGTTGAATGGGGGCAAGGGAGGCTTTTTTGTTTTGTTCTTTCTTTTTCGTCATCCACGTTGATGTAAGAGGTAATTCATGTCCAATTAGTGGAATTCGGTTGCTGGGTTACACGTTCATTCGGGCAGTGACGATGTATGTAACGCGTTAAAGCAAAGCAGCGAAAAGTGAAGGGTTGCTGTGGCAAGTTCACGAGGCAGGAAAAAAAAGAGAAAGCGCGTAACGGATGCGAAATTCCAGTCGCCTGTGGTGAACGCTTGAGCTGCTACGAGTAGACTTCGATTCCGAGTTGACGGCAGAGTTCCCTGTCCCGAGGTGTCCCTCGATCGTTCAGGTTCACCACGTCTCCGGAGAAGTGAAGTTTTCAAGAGCAGGGCTCTCCGAAAGTTGTAATATTCTTGTGTTTTTAGTGGAGGTTATGCAGTGTTGAACCAAAACTATGAGAGGGAGGGGAGCTGTTCAGTCCTTCCTGGTGAAGACCCAAGCTGATTAAATTCGTTGTAGTAAGAGCCTAGTAAAATCTGGTGAATCAGTAAGCAGTGTGTTTCTATCAACTGGTATTCATTACCAGTCTTATTTTTTCGATTTCCCATCAGTTGATGATGATGAGGTTATCAGTCTTACGACCGGTTTGATGCAGCTCTCTATTTTTTCATCTCTTGTGCGAGTTCCTTCATTTCTAAATAAGTCTGACGCGTTTGACATTCTCGATAATCTGTTGCAATACCGGAATTTTTGTATAGGAATTTTTTTATAGGAAATTTAACAAGGAACATTTTATGTTATATATGAATTTCATTTCTGAAGTTGATAAGTTCCGAGATATTCGCGGTTTTTTGTAAAATCTCAGTATTACATGTAACTTCAAGGGCAAAGCGGCACGGGTTAATGTCCTCAGATTGAGCTCAAATTTTGTATGGCGAGTTTCTAGGTCCTTGGAACAAATTTCACTGCTACCCTAATCAATTTGCGAAAACTTGTAAAATAAGGGACACCTTATTGTATACAAATAACTTTCAGTTGGCTTTGATATTATGAGTCTAAAAAATAGAAGATGTCTGCAAAGTTGATCTTCTTGAGGGATGTTCTGGATAACCAAATTTTGGATTCCAATAACTTGATACGTATTCAATTCAGGGTCCTTACATTTAATACAAGAAATACTGATCTATTTGTGACAAGTAGAGGCTGAGTATCAAGTATGGACAATACTCTAGCATTTATAATAATATTACCCAAAAAAGCCATGAAACCGACATATTCTTCATGAGTAGGAAACTGTATATTTCATCAGTGATTAAAGTACTCCCCTCGGCTTCCTTTAACCCTCAGTTCTCAATTCACAATTCTCAGCTGCCACCTGTGAACCTGCGCGCCCCTCACCCCCACTCTGCCCTTGCTCTAGTGCCTGTCTCCCCCTCCCTCTTTCTATCATTTTTTCCTTCTTCTTCACCCCCACCCTTCCTTTGAAAAGTATTTTTTGTTTTCAAGAATAGTTATTATATTGTAACAAATGTCCCTCCCTGTCAATGGGACCTTCGGGCACCTGTTTGGGGGGGGGGACTCAAATACAAATCAAATAAAATGAATAAATAAAAAACCTTTCAACTTGTTGGATTTTCCGAACTTTTATCGATCTACTAAAATTTTCCAACTCCGGTGTGGAGGCTTGGGGAGCAAGCAACCTCCCTGCCCCCTTGTTTTCGTCCCTGTACAAAACATAAAAGTACAAGTGTCCAGTTTTCCCAACTTATTACTGAAATGGTAAATTTTTCCAACTGCTGAGTGAAAATTTCCTACAAGGGGAATAAGTCGCCCCCGCCCCCATATCGGTACGTCCTTGATAATATATAACAGGGTTGCCACTTTCGGGAAAACCGGGAAAAGTCAGGGAATTTGGTCAGTCAGGGAAAAGTCAGGAAAAAGTCAGGGAATTTTCATTTAAGTCAGGGAAATTTTCTGAAAATAAGAAACGAGTTCGTATTTTATTAGGGTAAACTTTTTTTATTTGTATTGTAAAAAATTTCTGTGACTCTCCTCCCTCTGGGCTTTCTCGGAATTCTGTAAAAAAGGTCAGGGAAAATTGGAAAAGTTGGCCTGGAAAACCGGGAAAAGTCAGGGAAAACCAATCCTGAGAAAAAGTGGCAACCCTGTATAACTTTATTACCTATTTGTTTATTCATAACAACCCCGACGCTTGCTGCCCTTTTATTCCCTTTGTATTTAATATTCTAAAGTCAACTGACCAAAAATCATTCTCTTCTTTTTCCACCTTACTTCACTTATTCCAACTATTCCTAGGTCAAGCCTCTTGATTTTTCTTTAAGATTCTCTGATCTTCCAACTCCATTCAAACTTCTCACATTCCAAGTTCCTATTTTAATCATGCCTTCCTTTTTAAAACTTTCCAATGATGATGCTTCCCCAAGTAGCTCCCTCTCGAACATCCGAATGGGGAGCTTTTTACATCCGGAAAGATTATGTACCTGTTGGAACGCCATCATCAGTAATTAATATTTGGAAAAGCTACATTTCCTGGAAAGAGGTGCTGGTGTAGTTTTTCATTCCTTTCAACAGGGTTTATCTGTCGGAGTTTGCTTTCTCCAAGGTGCTTTTGGTCGCGATTTTAACGATATATAACCTCATAGAGTATTTTTTTTTTTTACTTTTTACGCTCAAGTTTCCTCACCTTTGCATGGTATCACCCAGGAGGAGGTTCCATCAGTTAGTATTATAATATTTTTTCGGAGAGTTGCCCCCTTCCCCAACGGATACATACATCCACTTACGAAATGAGACTATACTGTGTAATGTAGAAGTATACAGCAAACGCTCATTTTTCACTTAAAGCAAATCGTTATAATATGAAAATCGTTTTCTATAATAACCGTGTATACGACACAGACGCCAAGTAGCGCGCACACATCCGCGGTATTAAAGCGAAAACAGAATCGAATTGACGCACACCCTTTGAACTTCGTAAGCTTGTTTCAACTTTTTTCTTTCTCTTTTCTCTGTTTTTTTTCATCATCACTTCTATTATAACGTGTATATGTAATCTGTGTGTAGAGAAACAAGCTCGTTTATATTTTATCTGCACGGAGAACTGAGCAGAATACGGCGAATATTATCGTCGTAATAATGATTATTAAAAGAGAAAGAACGCCGGGAGCGGTGAAGTGGAGCGAGTGAGAAGAAAAAAAAAAAGGGAAAAAGAATCCGTCTTTGGAAATTTGTAAGTAAAAAAAAAAGAAAAGAAAAACACTCTAAAACTGGTAAGAATATTATACATACAGCAACGAGAATGTGTATACCGGAGTGTAATATTATTGTATGTAGCCTGATAAAGCGGAAGATTTCCCACCGATATACGCTTTTCCCATTTTGTTGTTATCGTCAAAAGGGTTTTCGTATAGCTATAGAATCACGAAATGATCGTTCGCGGGCAGAATTCATCGGCCTCGTCTGTCGCCGGAGTAGCGTGTGAATCAAAACAGAAAATCTACTGTATGTGCGGACGACCGATAACGGCGAGACAGCAAGTATGACGAGGCAAAGCTGAAAGGAATTTTCTAGTAAATACTAGAATTCAGTCGAATCTCTGACGTTTGGCAATCTCACACACTCCTAACCCTCTCGGACCAACCCTGTGGAACCTCGCGTTCAACAACATCCTGATGGTCGCACGGCCACCAGGAGTGAAGCTCATCTGCCATACGGACTACACCCTGGTGGTGTGCAGCGGGGAGATTGTAACTGCGGTGGAGACAAAGATTAACCAGGCGTTGGAGGATTTGACGCGTAGAATCGAGTCGGCCGGACTGTGCCTAGCAGCCCAGAAGACGGCTGTGTTATTCACAAATCGTCCAAGGTACAATCCACCTTCCGCCTGTAAGGGCTCTTTACAACGCTCAGGTATGTGGAGTTCCAAAATCCAAAAGTTAGTCCCCCTCAGTAGAGCTAACATCCGCCATTTTGAGTCACTTGGTGCCCGCCGATTCACAGTTCGATACGCGGAACCAGGTTCTCTATTTGATGTGCCATTTCAGCGCACAAAATGGACGCCGAATGGCTCATTATTTAAAATCCACATGATGTAGTGATGTTGATTGCGTGGCTTTTCAACAAACCTGAAGAATTCACCGTCGTAACTGCAGCTGCTCCTAACTGGGTCATGTGAGGAGAGCGAAAATTCTGTTTATTTTTATACTCAACTACGACATATTTTTGAAGGATTCTCTCGGTCTATAGATGTGTCATTCCAACACGCACTAACTTGAATCGAAATAACACACAGACTTATGGGTTGAAATGACGCACTTCTCATTACAAATACCTGTTCATTTTCAACTACCACATCTGTCTACCGACATTGGCAAAAAATCTAGAAAGTATGTTACAGTAGTGTTTCGATTATCCGACCAAATCGGGGCTCAGGGGAGACGGATAACAAAAAATTTTTCAAGAAAAATGCACAGTACTGTGGTGCTTTGGACAGAAATAATGGAGTAGGTAATAGATATTGTCTTTATTTTCAGGGGCGGAAATAGAGCAAAAACTTTGGTGGGGCTGAAGCTCCAGCACCTAAAATTTTCTATATACATATATGAAAATGAATGTATGTCCTTTATATTTTCATTGAAATTTCTATTAACGCGCGCGCGCGTGTGTGTGTGTCCTTTATATTTCCATGGAAATTTTTATTAACAACACGGCTGCAGACTTTACTACACTGTTCATTCGATCGCCATGAGACTTTGGGAAGTTGTTATCAAACTTTGGAAAGTCATTCAGTACACTCCCGCGAAGGTTTCTGGGGGGTGGGGGTAGTAGTGTGGGTGGGGGTGTGCTCCCCCGAAACGCTTTTGTTACTATGACGTCATACTACTGAGTATACCTGAGCGAAAACCGTGCCACAGAAGTTGACATTTCCATGGATATTTCTATTAACAACACGACTGTAAACTGCAGGTGTCTCCTGCAGAGACACGTATTGTAACATTTAATATGCTTTTGTACCCTAATAAAAAAAATTCAATGGAAATTTCTACCAACAACACGGCTGCAGACTGTAGTCGCGCAGGGCGCAGCGAAGATCAAGATCAATGAGCACATGACTAGAGTTACGATTTTCGCTCAAGTATACCCATAGCTGGAAGAGAAATAGATTTCCATGAAAATGTCAACCACTGAATTTGTGTCGGGGTGCGTATTGGGGGGGGGGGAGACCTCACGACGCTGTTGTGCCTATTTTTGCCTATCCATGGAAATGGAGAGAGAATACACCTCACGACTCTTGCTGTTGTGCTTATTTTCGCCTATCCATGGAAATGGAGAGAGAATACACCTCACGACTCTTGCTGTTGTGGAAAGGCTTATAATGTCATAACTTATGTATATGGAACAGTTTTTTTTAGTTTTTCAGTTTTCTACTGTAATTTCCTTTCAACCTCACAAAGTGAACAGTGTTATTTACAATGCCGTGGGCCATAAGATATAATCTTTCACATCGAAGCTGTAATGCAATTAAACTTTGCAATATTGCGAATCAATCCAACCCATTTTCAAAATTTTGGGACTCACGTTGTTTCTGAAATATGTGGTTTAATTGTAGATGGGAGAGTTAGAAAGGGGTAGGATACATGTATGGCATTCGTTCATACTGAAAAAGCTTTTGACGATGTTAAGTGGGATAAAATGTTTGATATTCTAAAAAGGATAACAATAAAGAGTAAACTTATATAACAGACAGAGAGCTACTTTAAGAATAGAAGGAGAGAAAGGAGAGGCAAACATGAAAAAAAGGTGTAAGGCAGGGGTGGTCCTTATCTCCAATACATATTATTTAATTTCTGCATAGAGTGGGCTATAAAGGAAATAAAAGAAAAATTTGAAGCAGGTGTAACTATACATGGGGAGCCAGTTAAGATGTAAAGATGCTCCGGTTTGCAGATGATAATGTCTTTATTAACTGAAAAAAGGTGTACTGATTTAGAAAATATTCTAAATGGAATGGAGGAGATTTTGAGTAAGAACGTTGTATGAAAATATAAAAAAATGAATACAACTAAAGTGATGGTATATGTAATCGATGTGAACACGATAGCTTAAAATAAAAATTGTTCAGGGAAAAATTGAGGAAGTAAGCGAATTTTGCTACATCTGGAGTAAAATAACAAAAGGTGGAAGATGTAAAAGGGATATTAGTAGTAGAATAGCACAAGCTACATTGGAATTTTATCGAAAAAGTAATTTATTCAAATCAAAAACAAATCTGGAAATCAAAAAATTATTTTTGAAAACTTATGTTTGGAGCGTAGCGTTGTATGGAAACTTGGACCATAGGAATACCAGAGAAGAGAAAGCTCGAAGCTTTTGAAATGTGATGCTATAGGCAGATACTTAATATCAAATGGACGGATAAGGTATGAAATGAGGAAATACTTAACAGAGTAGCAGGTAAAATAGATATTTGGAATTGTTTGAAGATGAGGAATGATACACTAATAGGGCATAACTTGAGACACCCAGAAATAATATTTCTCCTGCTAGAAGGAAGAGTGGAAGGAAAGAATTGAGTAGGTCGGCAAAGATTCCAGTATGTTCAACAGATAATCGAGGGATGCATTTTTATGCTTAACTGTTCGTGATAATTGAGTTCAAATGATCAATTTTTTGAAAGGAGAAATCGAAGGGGTTTAATTTCTTTTTCCATTGCAAAAGTATCGGTGGCTGTAATTCAAAGTGATTATAAAGGGAGGTGGGCTCTCTCCGGTAGGCACAACAATACCAGTGACGTCCCTGGAGTAGGACTGCCTTCGCCTTATGGGATGGGAATACGCTTTTTTTGATTTTTGCTCGTAATTGATGCCCTCAACATATTTTTCTATTATTTTTACCCTGTACAACATTCAATTAGCTACTGTTTCAAGAAAAAAGAGCCCTATACGACAAAAATTTAATTTTCCCATTCCCATTACTTCTTATGAAGTGAATTTCAGCATTTCAGCACGGGTGAGACGGAAAGAGTTGTAGCGGGTTACCTACCCAAGTGAGCCCACCTCCCTTTAAAATCACATTGGCTGTAGTCCAGTTCTCGCACATATGGTTCTAAAATTTCCCCAACCATTCTGCCTTCAACTAATGATTGAAGTGCCTCTTCCTAAAAATCACCAAGTCCAAAGTTACTAGTTTTGAATTTAGGACATCATCTGTCGGACACAGTAATCAGATACCGATATGCTTCCAGTGCATTACCGTTAGTTAATTTCTCGTCTTGTAACCAAGCTACAAAGTTTTGAAAATGCGTTGCGGCTTACTGAAAGTGGCAATTTTTTTTTGCTTCTCCTGAGAAATTTGATTCTTACATTTGATGAGTTCTGGAGAAAGACCTTTGAATTCTCCGCAATTTGTGGATGGCGTAAATCACGGAAACGTTCACTCGTGTCCACCATCACGTTCGAGATGAAGATGAACGCGGTTTCTGTAAACTCGCAATAAAGTGGCCTATATATACATGGCGACGAGAAAAGGTCAATTCGCAGCTTCGTACCCCTTAACGAAGTTGGCATTCGAAAATTTCATCAATACGAAAATGAACTGTGTACGTAATCTCATTTTTCAGAGATACCGAAATTTAATAAACAAACTTCGCCGACGTATATTATACGAGTTGTGGTCGCTAGGGATACACCCTCTCCCCCCTTCTCGTTTTTATACGCGTACACGCATCGCCGCATCGAATTCGGCGACGCAATTTTATGTATCTCTCTTCTGGAAATTAAGATCTCCATCGGTGTACCCAATTTCCGGAACATCATCAAACTGTCGCACTAAATTTCGACAGCGGACATGCGCCATCACAGACGTAGTTTAGCCCAATTCGATCGACGTAAGTACAATATATTCGGTCTTCCTCTCGGAAAAGCCTACAACGGATAAGCCCGGTGAATTATGACCTCATGTATACAAAAGCTTGAACAAGCCAATTCTGCCGTTCCTACGAAGCTCGTAGCAGTATATCAGTCGCCTGTAAGTCGAATAGTCTCTTGTGGCCTTCTTAAAAACATTCGCACAATGACTGGTTAGTCTGTAACCAAGGAGTGGGGTAATGAGGGAGCTGCACTCATTGGGGGAAATTTTGCCTTCCTGAAAATTAATTGATATCCCCTGCCATTGGTCCAAGGCCCACTCCACCTCGAAAAAGATTTACCGTTTTGATAGAAGAGCCTGGTCACGGCGTTACGGTCCTGCGATTGGCAGTCAGAAAAAAGTAATACTTGAAACTGAAGGTGCTGAATTAGAAGTAGAAACGTCAGTGGAGCAACAGTAGCCCAATCAGGATTGCTGAAGATTGGTAACCCGATCCGGTGTGTTGACAGTCTTTGTCAGAGTATCGACCGACCCCAAGTTACCTAATTAGAAAAAGCAAGGACGTCAGACTCCCTTGATTTCAATACAAAGTTCCTCAAAATGGAGCATTTTTTCGAAATTGAAGTTGTGAGTTTTCTTACCAAAGTTACTGAAAGTCAGTTGCGCTACGGAGAGAAGTTCTTTAATGTCGAAAACTGAATCCCCCTACGTCCCAATAGTTCCCCGCGTTTTTGGTATCGCCGACTTTGGTAAACTTTCTGATCTCAAATTCTCCGGTGACTTGGTATTTCAGTGCACATGGAGAGATTTGCAGCACCGGTATTTGATCTCTGAGGAAATGGTGGGCAGTGAGCACAAAGATATTCTATACACGAGCAGAGTCAGGCTTGACTAAAATACGAGTATGTCCCCTCCTTGAAAATTTTCAATCCGAATTCTTAGGCGAAATCGATGGACGTATTCTTTGTCTTTCTTTCCTTCTCTTTGCTTTCTTCTCAATTTTTCTCACTTTCTGGTAGCCCTTTGGGACCATGGTTCCTTCATTCTTTTTGTAAATCCAACTCTGACGATCCGTTATGGAAGATGACTAAATTCCACAACCCGAATTGACCGTAAGATGCCCTAGACGACGAGAAAGGAGCAGACGACTAAATCTGACCGAAATACACCAAAACGTAACCGTGGTAACTTGAACCATACGTTTTCAAAGAAATGCCAAAACTAACAAAAGCTACCGAAAACAACTAAATCTAACATAATTGACCAAAGAATGATACAACGTCCGAAACGACCAAAATTAACCAAAATTAGTCGAAACAGATGATGTAAAGTAACATGAACATGGAATCAGTCCAAAACCAATGAAAACTTACCTCATCCAACCAATGTCGATCCAATTTGATTAAATTTGATTGGAATAGACCAAAAATAATTTAAACTAGATATTGTAAAGAAATTCAAAAAAAAAAAGAAGAAAAAAAAATGATCACAAAAGACCATATCTGACCAAAATTGATTGAAACAAACCAATAGTGACCTTCTCGAAACCCCGTCTAAAACAAATAAATTCTTGCTATTATTGATTAAAAAATAAAATAAATAAATAAAACCTGCAAATGTGCCATTGCGACCTAACCCAACCAAGACTGGTGAGAAATTACAGAAAATTACTTAGAAGTGATGTCCATCAAATACTCCCTGTTTCAACCAAACCCGATTAAAACCACTCGAAGCAACCAAATCTGACCACAATTGATCAGGAAATGTTACAGTGACCAGTTACGATCGAACGGACCCAAAGTGACCTAAACAAACCAGCATCGCTTTGTCGCTTCCCACGGCACGCAGGCTTGCAATTTGCACGTACATGCATGCATGCGGTTGGCATATTTTGCTCTCCGCTCACAGGGAATCCTTCCCACCCTTTCCCCCTCCCCAGCAATTACCTCGAGCCAAAGGATAACATTAAGCTAAAATTATCATAACTTAAAACTACTATTTTCTTGAATGGGGAGGGGCAAATCCAGACATGCTCGGTTTGCCCCCATCCCCCGCTTCCTATTCCTATCAAAATCGTCCTTCAGAGGATACTGAAATTCGTTTTTTATATTGTGATATTGCTCGTCCTCCCGGATTCCGACGGATATCATTATCTGTTTTGTGAAGATGATTATAAATTGTTTTAACTGGTATCTTGTACGTGGCTAAAGCTTCGGCTCTGGTCATGTCTCCATTTGGAATTTTCTGTTAGATACTCTTCAAGTGTTTCTCGGGTATAATCAGAATAGGTGCGACACCCTACTCGTCTTTTATTTATGTACTTGGTATCTGAAAACAACGTCGAATGACATCTAGGTAAATTCGAAACTCAAAACAACCTCGCGAATTGTAACTTTTCAAACTGATAACAACAGAAATTGGCATGCGGCAAAGTGACCCCAAAGCAGTTTTTCGCTGATACCTTTGTGATTGCAGGCTGGAAAATGCCAAGACCTATGCATCCTTGAAAAGCTGAGAGTTTAGCTTTTAAAATGACACCATAATAATTTTTCTGTGAGTGCCTGGTTGGATTCCACAGACCTTCTTTATCAGGTTACTATTTCAGAACTTTTTCTGTGCTTGAAAAACAGCCTACCTTTGCCGCCTATTTCGGCCTGTGATACGTCTCTCACTGGTTTTTGAAGTATTGTATCTATGTCCCTTCGTCGATCTATGCCCTTAGAAGTGTTAGGAATGCATTTGTATTCTTCACAGAGCCAGTAATATGGTCAGAAATGAAAATCGTCAAAGTCACCCCAATTTACAGTACCTGAATCCATATCGATCATATTATGACGCTTTTTTCGGCCATGTTAAGATTATTAAAAATTATAGTAACGACAGCCGTTTTGAATGCCATATGTGAACGTTTCTTTTCCACTTTAAGACGATTAAAAACGCATTTGAGAGCGCCTTCAGTAGCCGAACGACTGAATCACGTGGCGTTACTATATCCACCAGGATAGAGGTGTAAGTCCTTTTGTCACAATTGGTCAAGTTTGTGTCTCGAGAGAGCGGTCGCGCCACCACATTCAGTCTTTGTAACACTAACCCTAATAAAAAATGATTTTTTTGACTAGCCTTAGTAAATTTTTTCTTGCTACACACGAAAAAATAGTGCCGCCGGCCCTGCGTTGGTCTGACCATAACTGTTTCTTTCACACAGATCAAAAGTGACCTGAACCAGACATGATCAACAGCTAAAATTGGCCCAAAGTGATTCGAATAGTTCAGAACAGACCAAATTTGATCGAAATTATCAAACTACCCAAAAACAACCTAAACCAAACGAACTGGAAAAATAACCAAAATTCCGAAGGAAAAGAGAGGTTTCGAGGATGTGTCCGTATAATTTCACGTTTCGCTCGCATTCACCTAGGTTGGTTAAATTTCGCCGTGTGCTGCTGACAAAAGAATTTTTGTGAAACTTCGGTGGAACGGCGTTTCGAAAAGACTAAATTCATTATTCTAGTCTTCGCTGGATGTATTGTGGGAAAACACCTCGAGCCTCTATTCTGTTTTCTTCTACGCTGTTCGTTCTTCGCCCTGACGCCGGCTAATTGGAGGAAAATCGAGCCAGAAATTAATTTCGATATTATCTGCTCGATATCGTTTCCTTTTCTTTTTTCTCTCTCTCTCTCTCTCTCTCTCTCTCTCTCTCTCTCTCTCGTGTATTTATTTTTATTTCTTAATACTCTCGTTCGACTCGTCAAACATTTTTTCCGCTGTATTGCCGTCGATACAGAGTGCGCGGTGCCGTCTAATTAGGTCGCATGTTATGAGTGTCAACGCAAAAAGAAAAAAATCGTCGATTACCGAAGCGAATGTAAAAAAGTAAAACGTAATAAGTATCGTTAACGACGACAAGGTGTACGGATACTAAATTGCTCGAGACCGAATGTGCCATCGCCGTGCAAATCAATCACGATAATGGCAATAATATATTTTCTCGCGTCCAAATCCCCTGCGCGAAAAGAGTTGATGGTCCAGTTTTGTGTACCATTATACAATGCAGTTACGCGGCCCTTTCTGATGTCTCGTTTTTCGCGAAGAAAAAATGAACCTTCGACGAGTTTGTTTCGAGTTCATCTTTTGGACGGGACCATAAGTTCTGCCTACTTCTTTCATACCGTCGACAATGCTGCGCCAGTTCATGTGCTGAATGTGTAGACCCAGATGGGGAACAGGGTTGGTTCTTGTACACTTTGTTTGTAAATATTTTGTCCGGTATCCAATTTCGTTCTTGATGCCTTCTCGACAGTTTGGCACCGGTATCGAGTGTCCATGTACACGGTATGCGTACGAAAAACGCAGCTTCGTTGAAGGGGAAATGGAACGGGGTGACCAAGCTACGTACAGAAAATCACGTCCGCCTGTACTCTTTACGTGAAACGCAACTAAATTCATCGAATTTGACGGATATTTCAGGAAGTAATAATGCGAATGCGACGAAATGCTGATGAGCCACATGTTACAACGCTTGTTAATGGGTTACACAAAATTTGAATTTGAAATTTTATCGTCTAAGCCGCCGCAGGTGGACTTGACTAGGTTGCGATGGAATATTGAGAACCTCTCTTGTCCTGTAGCGTTCACAAAAATTGTTGCAAGAATGTAACGGTTCACTTTGAAACACGTCTGCACCTCTGCATTACTGAGTTAACCGTTATAGGAAATGGAAAGCTAGATTAAAGAAAAACGGTTGTTTTCCTCGCGCAGAGATCTGTGAGCTGCCAACGCCTAAGCGTTGACCTATAGCTTTAGAGCCGGACTAGAGTTACATGAAGGGCCAAAAGCCTGCGGCCTTGGTGCACTCGGATAGAAAAGAGCGCTATCAAAAAAAAAAAAAAAAAAGTAGGAAGGAGAGAACAACAAACAATGTTAGTCCAATTTCTCTGGACGAAAAGATAACTGAAAACTTTTTGAGAGAAAGGGGTGCTGCGTACTCCAGTGTAGGAACGGGACTCTCCAACGCTGTCAAAAAGAGCATTTCAGAAATGTATTTTAGCGTAATATTTACAGCAATTTGATGTCGGGATGTGTGCTGTTGTAGTAGCGACGACTAACTCCCAAGACTGAGATCCTCCTACGCCAGTGGCTTTAGAGGGTCCTTACTAGGGTGTCCCTTATTTTACAAGTTTTCGCCAAATGAATAGGATCGCACTGAAATTTGTTCCAATGGACCTAGAAACTCGCCATAAAAAATCTGAGCTCAATCTGAGGTCATAAACCAGTGCCGTTTTGACCTTAAAGTTATGTGTAATACTGAGATTTTACAAAAAACCGCGAATATCTCAGGACATATCAACTTCAGGACCGAGATGCATATAACATAAAATGTTCCCTGTTTAATTTCCTATAAAAAATATTATGTACAACTTTTCTCTAAAATGCGTATTTACCGAGATACTCGCAAGAATGTGTGAAAGTTTCGAGGCACGTGGATTTTGTTAGTTTTTCTTTTATAAAACTGATATTCACTCGCTAAATCGTAGTTATCTGAAAAAACATTCACTTTACGACCAAAATGCAAATAACATAAAATGTTCCTCGTTAAATTTTCTGTAAAAAAGATTCCATACAACTTTTCTTTATAAAACATATTTATCGAAATAATCACAAAAGTGGGTGGAATTTTCGAAAAACATATTAGGTTTATTATATTATTTTACAGCTGAAATATCTATTAATGTCGGGTAACGCACACTACAAGATAACTTCAGTCTCTGTCTACTAGAGCAAGCGCCCCTGTTTGCTCCCCCCCCCCGGCTACGCCCATGACAGTTTGTTGGGTACCTACTATACAGTAGACTTCGGATTATGCATGTATATCAACAATAGTTAATAATTTGCGCTTAAGATATAACGTTGTGCTGTTAAGGAACAGTCACGTGTTCTCAGAATTCAGGGTCATTTCCTATGGGCAAATCCCGGTTTCCTATTGTTGATATACATCATCTCAAGTCCACGATACCAAAGCTTCAACGGAATCTTAGAATGCTCAAGAATCAATAAAAACTGTTTGTTAACCCTAGATTGTAAAGTTTGGTTTTCTTCAATAATTGAATTTGGAATTAGTTATGGTGTGGTGGGACGTATGGCGATGTACGCATGTCAAAAAACATCAGTACTTGAAAAGTGTCAATTTTCGTTAAGGACACTTAAATATTAGTACTTATGTTTGCTTACTTGCATGAGCAACGTAACTACTTCTGCATATGTTTTTCTTCATCTCATCATTCAAGGGGTGAAGGTGGACACATGCAGAAGTGTATTTGCAAGAGGTAGGACTGTTGGTATAACCCTAGTGATAAAAAATTTATAGAAGAGTCTAGAATTGAAATGTCATTTAGGCATCTATAAGCGATAACTTATTCCAAAGTTTTTGTTGCCTCTTGAGCATTCTAAGATTCTGTTGAAGACTTGGTATGGTAGACTTGATAATATGATGTACAATCAACAAAAGGAAACAGGGATTTTGTCCATAGGAAATGACCATGAATTCTGTGAACATGTGACTTCCTTGACAGCACAATGTGCGCAATGTTGACTGTTGTCGATGTACACGCATAGGTACCCAACAAACTGTCATGGACGTAGCCAATTATGGGGGGGGGGGGGGTAAATTGGGGTACTTGCCCCAGTAGACAAAGACTGAAGTTATCTTGTAGTGTGCATTACCCGACATTAATAGATATTTCAGCTGTAAAATAATATAAAAAACCTATATTTTTCGAAAATTCCTCCCATTTTTTGTGATTATTTCGATAAATATGTTCTATAAAGAAAAATGTTATGGAATCTTTTTTATAGAAAATATAACGAGGAACATTTTATGTTATTTGCATTTTGGTCCTAAAGTGAATATTTTTTTTAGATAACTACGATTTAGCGAGTGAAGATCAGTTGTGAAAGAAAAACTAACAAAATCCATATTCCTCGAAACTTTCACACATTATTGCGATTATCTCGGTAAATACGCATTTTATAGAAAAGTTGTATAGGATCTTTTCTGTAGGAAATTTAACAAGGAATATTTTATGTTATATGCAGTTTGGTTGTAAAGTTGATATGTTATGAGATATTCGCGATTTTTTGTAAAACCTCAGTATTACGCATCAAGATCAAAGCGGCATGTTTAATGACTTCAGATTGAGGTCAAATTTTGTATGGCGAGTTTCTAGGTCCATTGGAACGTATTTCAGTGCGACCCTAATCAATTGGCGAAAACTTGTAAAATAAGGGACACCCTAGTCCTTACTAACCAAAATCCGTGTTGCAGTTTTTTGTTAGTACAAAGAAATACGAATATACCTACATTATCTTCATTCATTATTGTTTTATTGTACTATATACAACATCCATGGCTAGTGGTACAACTTATGGTTATTTTTTAAGTTGCGTGTTGTACATGCGGTTAGCGATTAACACAATGAGTAAAGGCTGGATACCCGGAGAAAGGAGTTGAGGTTATGCAAGTTAGAGGTTTGAAAGACCGTTTTAAGTGTGGATGGATAGGAAGGGTGGAGCGAAGTTGAGTGGAGATAGGGCATTCGAGGAGGAGGTGAGGAACTGTGATGGGAACATGGCCCGTTGAGTACGTGGGGGAAGGGATACGAAGGAACAGGTCTTCGTGGGTGAGTCGAGTATGTCCCGTAAGAAGGCGTGTGAGTATAACTTCGAGGCGGCGATTTCTCGTGTTTGAATTGGTCTTATTGGTTCATCAATCATTTTTCGAAGCTGGTTTCTAAGAGGAAGTGTGGACCATCAGCCATGCCATATAGAGTGCACTGCTTCAGAGAGTAGTCTGGATGATCCACGTTGAAAGTCTGTTACATATTCCAGGTCGAGTGAGCGTAAGGCTGCTTCAGTCCAATAGCGTAGTATGTGTTGGGCATGAAGACGATTATTTGCAATTGACGTTGCTGTTGTAACCATTGTACGTGGTAGATTGACAAGTCGCAAGCAAGATTTGTCGAAGAGGTCAGTGTGCGACGTAGGTCAGGTGGAAGTTCGCCTGTGATGGCGTATTGGCAGCGGCATGGGGTTGAACGGAGTGCTATTCCTTAATGCATGTTGCTAACGTATTCCGGGGTAATGCGTCAGATTTTCCTCATACCACGGCGTGGCCACCGTTCGAAACTGTATACCATCATTTCAGGAAAGGAAGTCGTCGAAAATCCGCCGATAAGAAAAGTTCCCGCCTAGCGATAGTCCACGATTATACAATGCTTGGAAAAATAATAAGTAATAGTAATAATATGTGTACTATACGAGAATAATAATAAAAAACCTTAGCGATAACAGCATTTGACAGCGGAGACAAACGATTTTTTATGATTACCTTAGTTGATGCTGATTGGTCGTCCGTGACCGTTGTTCATTATTTTATACAGGAGCTATTGTTAAGGTCTTCTATTCATTACAAGGTGCTATAGAGTTAACAGGGAACGCATTATTAGTTAATTTCATTGTTCCCGTCGCGGTGCGCGTTCTCTGTCGTCTCCTCTTGATAACAACGACGATATTATATCGGAAAGAAGGAGTTGAAAAATATGTATTAGAATGCAGCGGGGGGAAAAATTAAAAAGCATTATGGATGAAGTGTGTAAGTGTATATGGAAAATAGTGTTGGAAATAGGTGTAATAAAGAGTCTTATAACACGATATTGATGTGTGTACCCGATGATGTTTTTTTTCTACCTATGCAGCACCCCTGCAATCTGTTACGGATTTCATTTATAGATATTCTCTCGCGTAGTATACACACACACACACACACACACACACACAGACACATACAAAAAAGAACAACAGAAAGCACAAGAGAAAGAAAAAATTTTGTTAATTTCTTTCGCTGGTCTATGACGCTCTAATTTTTTCAAGCTTACGCGTGACTGGTTCTGTGTGCTGCGGAGCTGCGAGTAGCCTGTGCTCGTAATTCGTTCAGCGCCGAGAAACCGAGGAGGCTGTATTCGGCGATCTGACAAGAGAAGAGTGGAAAGATGGGATGGAAGCGCGGTGGAGGATAATAGAATGACGTAAAAATTATTATCTTCGGGTACGATATTTCAAGGTTCGTAAAGTGTCGCAAAGGTAGAAAGAAGTAATGGAAAAATAAATTGCGCTATTACGTATATGGGATCGTTGAAACGGTGGTACACGAATCAGACGCGACTTGTATACGCCATAACACCATACAGTGTATTTGTATTGCTCATACAGTGTACCGTATACGCCGTTTAATAAGGGCCCAATGCGAAGCGATAGTTTTACGACCCCCTAATTTCTACGTATTTACGTCGTCTGGCTGGGAAAATTGTGAATTTTCTTTTTATGTGGCGCGTGTTACCGCCGTCAGTACTGAACACGAGAGACCAGACCAGACGCCCTCGTCGTTCTGTTTTAGCTATTTTGTTATTGTTTGCGAGAAAGAAAAGGGTAGAGACCGAAGACGGAGGATGATTTGCCCTCAGAACAGGCCCGTAGCCAGCCATCTGCGGTAGGGGGTGCTGACCGTTTACCAGGGGGGCTTGAGGATACACATAGTATATAGTGTGAAGATTTCTACAAGGCAGTGGTGTAGCCAAGAGGGAGGGGGAGCGAAGAGGGAGAATGCCCCCAAAGGCACCTGAAATTAAATGTAAAATATGCAAAATGAGCAATTTTGCGCCTTTAAAACACGTTTTTTCGAAAAATGTTCGCATGAGAAGTAATTTTACACCTTCATTTTCATAAAATAGTCGATTAAAAAAAAAAATACCCCAATTTTCGACTTTTCTCTCTTGAAAATCTCACTGTGCCCCCTTCCCCCGGGGGAAATCCTAGCTACGCCACTGATTGAATTTGGTCTCAGAATTCATAATCAAAACGGGTGCTTCAACTTACCGACAACCCATTGAAAATTATTGAATATATATCGCGTGAAAAAAGATTAACCTTTTTAACAAGGATCAAATTTTCGAACTTTTGGTAGTAAAAAAATTCTATTAATAATAATAATATTTTACTCCCCCCGCCAACAGCTGAGAAGGCCAATTACAGGTAGGGAGAAAATGAAAGCACAGTACAAGGAATTATATATGTGAGAGTTTCTATAAAAAGGGGTAACTTTGTCGATCCGACGTATTTTGAGTTATAGACAGTACGTAATAGAGGAATGAATGCCCATTCCAACGAGCTATCGGCGAGATTTTTAGCGTTTCTAGTTCCGGAGATACGAGGGGTCAAAGATGAGTGTAACGAGAACGCGGGAAAACACGTTTTTGGGAAAAACGCGTTTAAAGTTAAACACACCTTTTTCTCCCGCTCCGTCAAGCGGCCCTAATTCGCCGCGGAATTACGTTACCAGCCCCTCGACGAGGGCTTGTTGGAAAGGTAATTTTTCGCTCTTCTGCGTGGTAACAATTCAGAACATCGGATTTATTCGTGAGCTCCGAAAAACCACGAAGAAGCGAACGCAGACATTCGCATTCTTTTCTCATTCTCTTTAATAATTCTCTTTCTCTCTCCCACTTCTCTCTCATGCGCGTAAATTTTGTCTCTTTGTTATTGCGATGTTTTTTCTATAGAAATCAACCAAAATCTCAAAATTGATTTTGTCGACCAAAAATTTTGTGTTTCTTTTTTCGCGTTTTCTGAGACTTTGATCGATCGATAAATTTACCCCTTTTTATAGAAACTGCCACATTATGTTGAGTACTCTTATACTTATATACATCATAAGGATACCCTCAGTATTCTGCTATTGCTCAGCCACACACAACATCTACTCAACACATATGCTTGCATATGCCAGCATCCTATTCGATTCAGGCATAGCCTTATTCTATTCAATACCTGCCCTTACTTCCAACACAATCATAATTCCTTACACTCACACATTCTGTCATGTCATGCGGTGCTCCCTCTGCCCTCTCCCTGCTAATTCAGGTGATCTAGTCTTGGCGAATTGTTCATCGGCGAATGGATTTGAAAATTCCCCGAAGTCGAGACCTGGAGTCAGGATCTAGAAGGTCAACGGTGGAATTCATTTCCTGCAGATCATTAGCCAGTCTCATACCTCGTATTATTGGCGAATTCTTTCACATTTTGGTGCGGCAAAAAGGAATTTGGAACAGTTTATGTTTACGTTGCGAGGAGCGGGGTACGATGATATTGATTTTGGACAACTGGTTGGGGTCAGAGATTTTGTGCGTTAGAAGATCATGGATGTATCAAATTGAAGCAATATCTCTGCGAGTTGCTAAAAATTGAAGTTCAAATCCAGCAAGAAGTTCATTATAAGACATATCGTGGGGGTAGTATTGGAACGTTTTAAAATGCCGAAAGCGGAGAAACCGTTTTTGCCCTTGCTCCAAATATCGACTGACGCACTGTTGAGCAGGGTACCAGACCGGTGAGGCAAATTCCAGCTGAGAACGTACTAACACGTAATAGAGAGTTAAGTGGGTTTCAAATCGTGAGAAAGAGTGTGAAAAACGGAATATAAGACCCAGCATAGATTTTGCTTTATTACGAACTGAGGTAACATAAGACCCGAACTTTAGAGCAGAGTCGATGGTTACAACCAGGTCCTTAATTTCAGTTACCACCTCGAGTTTCTGAGTTTTTAGGAAATAATTAAATCTTAATGGTTTTTTCTTTCTGGTGTACGTAATTTGATCACATTTCATTAGATTCAGTTGGAGGTTGTTGTAGTCACACCGTGACACTAAAGCATCGAGCTCGTTTTGGAGTAAAGTAGCGTCCCTCGGGGATTGAATGACTTTAAATATTTTGAGGTCATCGGCGTACAGAAGAACCGCAGACTCTTTGACCATTTCCTGAATGTCGTTAACAAAAATATTGAATAGGATAGCTCACTGTTGAGGAATTATTGAAGGAAAACTGCGGAGGAGTGCACCTATGTCCTGCTGGGGAGTAAACAGGCTACTGATTGTGGCCAACACGCTTGAAACATATTCGAGGTTTTCAACTACATGTGCCACATGGCGCATTTTCTTTGAAAAATACAGAATACGTTCATCCAGCATGCGAACTAATCGTAGTTGCTTCGACTGGGCGAGTAAAAAATTGCATGACCTGGTAGAAGTATGAGTGTGCAGTGATGAATGTTCTTGAAATCTTGTACAGGTCTGTCTTCATAAGTCAGCAATTTTTCGTTTCGTTTTCATTGTACACCTTCAATGGCGAGTTTCCCTTGGGACATTGCTCAGCAGCCCTTGCAAGATACTCAGTACGTGTGCTCACGTGAGACGTTACATGCCTTGCATCTGACGTATTCCAGTCACTGGATTTCAACGTGACTGCTCGAGACGTTTCTAGTTTGTTTTGATTCACGAGCGTGCACCGATGTTGCTGGAGGACGGCGTTGATGCTGATGATGACGACGAGACATGCTGTCCCAGGCAAACAATATCCCAGCTCAAAATACTATTCGTAACGATGTGTTCTCGCTTTTGTATCGCATTCGTTGCTCGAAAATTAATCCTCCCGGTCAGCGTCAATGCGGATTATATTGTGCTCGCTTTTTCCAGCATACATAGCTTCAGCGGTCGTCATTCCCTGTGAACTAAAAATACTCAAGCCTGATATTCACCATGCCTCGTAGCTCGTACCTGTTGTTGCCATTCGATTTGGATTCAGGGGGTAGACATTTGTACGCGGGTCATTCATTCGTACTAAATCGCTCTAGCTCCTAAACTAATTAAGGTGGAAAAATAAATAAAAACAGATTCGGATCTCCAGACTTTTATTCAGTTTTCTACATAATCGCCGTTAGTTTTTACACACTTTTCCCAACGTGACACCCATTCTTCATACCCGCCGAAGAACCAGTTTTTGTCCAACTTTTTTAGACCGGATTTGACCGCATTTTGAGTTTTTTTCATCCGCTGAGAATTTTTGCCCAGCCAAGTTTTCTTTGAGTTTTCCAAATAGTCTGAAGTCTGAGGGTGCCAAGTCTGGACTATGAGGGGGGTGGTCCATCAATTCCCACTGGAATTTTTCTATCTGAGTGAATGTGGCACGAGACGTGTGTGGGCGAGCATTATCGTGATGCAGAATGACACCAGAGGTCAGCAATCCCGGTCGTTTGGCTTTTGTGGCACTACGAAGCTTCTTCAATGTCTGAATATACGATTCAGAATTGATGGTGGCTCCTCTTTCCATAAAATCTACGAGAATGATGCCATTCATATCCCGCAACACAGTCGCGCCATTAACTCTCCCGGAGCGATCGTCATCCGAGACAGATGTACGGCCGTTTTTAAACATAGTTCTATCCATCGTCGAACGTTCCGAATATCCATAACTGATTCACCATACGTTTCTTAGAATATTCTATGAATTTCTACGGCATTTTTTTTTCTTTAAGCGAAAAAAATCGAATAAGAGAACGCATTTCAACTTGGACTTATCCGCATATGAGATCGCTCATCTTAACAGACGATAGAAAAACTGTGGCGTGAGGTAGAAACGCGCGGTTTTAACTAGTAGAACCGGAAAGGATGTAGCTTTCCCCCACCACTTCTACGAACTCGCTACCTGTATTAGTTTAGGGACTAGAGCGATTTAGGACGAAACGTATTGAACGACCCTCTTACGTTAAACTCGTAATGCCGAACCAACGGTTGAGGCGTTATTGAGGAAAAACTGAGCGGGGGCACCTACGTCCCCCTAGGGAAGCAAGAAGGCTCCTGGTAGTGGCCACAACTAACAAAATATTCCCTGAAGGCTGAACCATAGATGTGTCAGGTAACACATTTTCTTCAGAAAAATGCTGAGTACCCCTCTTATTCGGACTAGATGCACATGGGACCACATGAGATCTCAATTAGGGCTGCACCAACAGCGCTATAATGAAGTTTATGATTCGCAATGGTGACACTTGACACGGTCTTGGAGATACATGTTTTATGGTCTTGCTCAGAGCCAGTACACCACCGTATCGTGTATCGCATGGGTAATTTACCTGTGCGAATGTAATATCGATGGAGAATTTATTTTTCGCCGCTAGATGTACATTATTCAGCGTACTCATTTACGTCGTATTTGCAGAATCATCGCTCGCTCGCACTAATTAACTTTTCGCGCATCGATTAATTTTTTTTTTTTTTTTTTTTTTGATTCAACGACGCGTATATGACACAATACCGTTATTATAGCAGCATCGTGATTACTATACACTCGTCGTCCATTCGCCATTGTTATATAAAAATATATAGTGACACGCTGGGAGTATCTGCACATTCTTCATTCTTGTTGTACACCTGTATAGATCTGCTGTCCTCAGCAGTAGGTGTTCGCTCCCTTCATTCGACAACGACGGCGGCACGTACTTGAAAAACCAATTTTGTATTTCCATGCTGGTTTTCACCTTTCACGATACCCATGTACTTCAGGAGTGTACAATATCCAGTTGCAGAAGAGAAGCGTGAGGTAAGTCGTTTCGTGTATTGTCAGAGAGAACGTTTTTAAAGAGCGCGCAAGTACGCAGATTCTAGACAGTCCTTAAGAGAGGGGGAACTTGCGGCTTAGCCCCTCGAATCTTCTAAAAGCCCCCCCTCACCTCCAAAAAAACAATTGAAAACAAGAGAGACACAATTTCCGGTATTCATTTGATAGCCCCCATGAGCCCCTCCTCCGCCAGATCAGCTATATGCACGTCGTGAGACACTGTATTTAGATGTGCGAAGAGTGTGTACCTAAAATTGATAACACTAAAATACTGCTGATAAGCGTAGCGAGCATACATTTTTTGAATTCTTAACGAAGTCAAGAGGGAAAAACCTATTTGTGGACCTTTTGGGGCAAAGATTGTCTGAAAGGTGTCTTAACAAAACGTTAACGTGTTTCAGGGAGCCTTTTGACACCATGTTAAGGATTCTTTCGGAGTTTTGATGGAGGTTTCAAGTCGTAATGAATTCTAGAAAGTCTTTATAGAGTTTCAAAGAGTCTTTCATCAGTCGTGGTTTCATATTTGACTATGTATTTTCACGTCTGTATTCTCCGCCCTTTACCCGATGTCTCACATTATGTCTTTCAGTTTGATTGATAGTGGCAAGATCAGAATAGCTATCAGTGAAGAATCTTTTTTTCCGTGGATATAGTTTTATTGTACTGCTATATTAACTGACATTCACAAAATGTGGCAATTTCTATAAAAAAGGGGTAACTTTGTCGATCGATCAAAGTCTCAGAAAACGCAAAAAAAGAAAAGCAAAATTTTTTGGTCAAAAAAATCAGTTTTGAGATTTTGGTCGATTTTCATAGAAAAAGCATCGCAATAACGATGAGACAAAATTTACGCGCGGGGGGAGAAGAGGGAGGGAGAGAAAGAGAATTATGAAAGAGAATGAGAAAGAATGCAAATGTCAGCGTTCGCTTCTTCGCGATTTTTCGGAGCTCACGAATAAATCCGATGTTCTGAATTGTTACCACGTAGAAGAGCAAAACATTACCTTTCCAACAAGCCCTCGTCGAGGCTGGTAACGTGATTCCGCGGCGAGTTACGGCCGCTTGAAGGAGTGGGAGAAAAAGGTGTGTCTAACTTTAGACGCGTTTTTCTCGAAAACGTGTTTTTGCGCATTCTTGTAACACTCATCTTTGACCCCTTCGATCTCCGCAACAAAAAATGCTACAGATCTCGCCGATAGCTCGTTGGAACGGGTATTCATTCCTCTATTACCTCTACTATCCTTAACTCAAAATTCGTCGGATCGACAAAGTTACCCCTTTTTATAGAAACTGCTACAAATACTGATGATCATAGTGCAAGTTCGCGGTTCTTATTGGGTTGACGATTCGACCCGCTAAGTCCTTAAGAGTCTGAAAGTTAATATAAGTCCAATAGATAAAAACGACGTTGTCTTCTGATGTCTCTGGTGGTGTCTAGAAGCTGAAGAGCGAGGCTGTTCGGGTGCCGATGTAGATGTAGTCGGTTCTCCAGGCGCTGTCTGAATAACTTGGTTGACTGCGAGGAGCTGTAGGTCTGCATGTAGCGGTCGTTTCTGATGTACCATTGGGATCCACTGATTAACTGCATAACACTGTTTTGAATGCGCTGGATAATTTCTCGATTACTTGAGGCAGTGCATCCCCAGATTTGGATGCAGTAGCTCCATACTGGCCTTAAGATGAGACATACATTAGCTTCGTGTTTGATAAAAAGAGGGGGGTGGGAGACAGAGAGTGAGAGAGTGAGGAACTGGGCCTTAAGAGCCAGACATACTGTCGTAGCCGCCGGTTCAGTTCATCTCTTTCATTTCTGACATGTGTTCTGTAGTTCAGGCGCTGGTCCAAATATATACCGAGGTATTTAACACCGTCAGATCTGAGTATGGTTTGTGACGGGCTCGTATGGGTGGGGATAGAGTGCAAACTCAACATGGGTGGACTTAGGTTCGTTGACTTTTAGCCTTCATCTTCGGATCCAGGAAAAGAAGAAGTTGGTGTGCGCTAATAAGATGGCCGTGTCATCTGCATAGGTTGCCAATGTTGCCAGGTCTGCAGTATATAGCGTTATAGGACTGGGCCCAGGACATTGCCCTGTGACACCCGCCGCAATTCGATGAATCTGTGAGCATGAACGCCCGTAAGAAACGTAGAAGTATCCACCGTAGAGATGACTTGCAAAGAGGTGGCAATGTTTGGCCGGAAAGACCTGATACAGTTAATGGACCAGGCCATCATGCCAGATTGTATCGAGTGCTTTGGAAACATCGAGGAAGATGGCTGGGCAGGATTTCTTCCGTTCGAAAGACTGCAAGATGTGCCTAGTTACTCTGTAGAGCTGGTCAGCTGTGGAATGGTGATTTCGAAACCCAAATTGGTGATCTGGTAGAAGTTTGCGTTCCTGTATATCCAGCTGCGATAGAACAAGAAGTAATTTCTCAAACAGCTTGGAAATGATGTGCAGTAACGCGGTAGGTCGGTAAGAGTCTGTTAAGTCGAGTGGCTTGCCTGGTTTAGCTATCATAATTACTTCGGACAGCTTCCAGCAGGTATGTGTTCAGTCGAAGTGTGGCGTGTGTGAGCAGGACAATGGCCTTAGATGGAGTTACTGCAGCATACGCGCGGTGATTCTGTCTGCAACTGGAGACTTCTTCGGATTTAGTGCCGAGCTACAATAGCGGCAACCCGGCGATGAGCGACCTGCAACTAGCCTGCAACTGAAGTAACTACCTTGCAATTTTTGATAGAGTTTGGAAATATACCTACTATGATCGCCAATGGTTGCAAGCGATCAGACCGTTGTTATCAGTACTTCTTCTTATTGCACTATCAGAACTAGAATGGCACGGTTGTTGGCAACTAAAGCAAAGAATTTTGTTTTTGTCGCAAGCAACTGCGGTTGCCGGTAATCGCAGGTCGCTCGTCGCTGAGTTGCCGCTATTGTAGCTCGGCATTTCGTTTGTCGATCGCGGCTGCAACTTCTGTTGGCGAGAAGTGCCGAATTGTTGAATTGCCTGGAAAATATTTCTGAAAGATAATATCTGTCACAGAGTTGCGAGGTCGGAAGGTGTGAGCCAGATGTTTAGCGAAGGACTCTGCTTTCTCTTGGTCATTCTCAGCTCCCTCATCTCATCGTCCTTTATTTTTATTGGATGTGAATGAGTAACAGTGGCCTATCGGAGCTTCTTGGTAGATTTCCAGAACGAGTAACTGCCACTACTAAGTAAATGGAGATAGCGATGCTAGGTACTCGCCCTGGTGAGCATCTCAATGTTTGCACAATTCAGCTATTAAGGTACGACTTAAGTGGTTATGGTTAGCCTTGTCTTTTGTCAGCGTTTTCTAGCTGAGCGCCGCTTGCACATCAATACCAGCACATTCAAAGGAAACCGCATGGCTTCTTGAACAAGTAGGAAGACAGTAGGTTTTGCCTCCGTTACTGCAGAAGTTACGATGGAAGTGAAAGCGGCCATAGCTTCATCTAGTTGTGAGGTGATTTGGAGTCGGACTGATAAATCGATTTGTGATGATATACGATCTTGGTGGGAGTCCCAGTCGGTAAGCTTGCTTATGAGCGGTAGAGAGCGGACCAGTCCAGCTGTAGTTGCATTTATGTGGACCAGTACTGGGAGGTTGACCAGGTTGGTGACTTGGACATACCGCTAAGCTGTTCCGGGAAGAATACAGAAGTCCAGCTGAACAGCGTAACCTAGTTAGAGCTTTGACTAGCTCTCTGTCCCTTAATCACACGCGAGGCCCACATATGGTGTTTAGTCTTCAGAACTCCTACAACCCACCTATGCCCCAGTGGCTGAAAAACTTCTAGGAACTGATGGCTAGAAATTGGGTGTTGGGGGGCTTATAGTGCTACCAAGGTTGTTGGCAATTCCTGAAGCGGTGCATTGGAACCGATCAGTTGCTATGCCATGTCTAGGGTGGTGCTGCTATCGTTGATATAGAGACTGAAGTTCCTCCTCGTGCTTGTCCACTGGTAGTCCTCCGATGTGTTTATCGAATAGCGAGTTGTACAGTGTGTTTCAGTGATGAGCGCAGTAAAGAATCTGTTAACTTAGAATCAACCAACGCAGCAAAGGAACATCTCAACCTCTTGTGTTCGATCTTATAGCCGATCATTTGCTTTCGCCGGTTGCTGAGTGAAACGTTGTTGGTTTATACCTTAGATTTGAAGCTGTTGATAGTTCGCACACCGACTTGGCTAGCTCCGAAGTACGACGCGGTCTCAGAGTGTTCATCTAAAATAGAGGCGCAGTAGAGTCTATTACCTGAAGTCTATAGAGTGTAGTATTTGATTCCTGTTGATGAGCTTTCCAGTTTCGAGGATCATTTCGCAATTCCAGTGACTGCAAGTCTTAAGAGCACGAGGAATTCCTACCAGTTTTTTTTTTGTTCTATGACTTTGTTAATTGCGCTCTCGTCACTCTGCCAGACCACCTAGAGACGAAACTTGACTTGCGGGGGGGGGGGGAGAAGAATAACAAACGAGCAGTTCCAAAAGCCAAATTATTGAGGGGCGTTTCATCCCCCCAGTAGTTTCGTCCCTGAGACCACCAGGCCTTTGATGTTGAATTTTAAGGCTATCCGACGAACAGAAGGAATGGCATAGAGACCACAAAAATCTGGGCTAACTCGTCTGTAGCAATAAGAGGCGTAGCAACACGCCGTCGCCGTATAAATTGACGATCATCCGAGACTGTGTAGTTCGCGTGACGTCACATCCACGGCTATTCTACGACATAACAGTATCGACTACTGCACTCGCACATTATTATAGTCGTTAACGACGAAGAAGACCGACCGTGCGAATAATAATAAATAATGATAGAAGAATAAAACGCACTGAAATGTCCTGTCGTCATGTTTCCGGAAGCCGCTACTTTTGGTCAATTAAAAAGCGTAAACAAGGTACTCCAAAATGGCGCGGGCGTCTCTAGCGACTACCACACAGTGGTTTCGGTCTATCTTGTCGCGCATTGACAATACACCGGCCTACGAACTCTGGAAACAGTCCACCAACACTGGAAACGAGGCTGAGTGAAAACTCAGAACGGGGAAGAATTGAGAGGTAGAAAGGAAGTGAATAATTTGTAAGTTCGGAAAAATTTGTGGCCAGAATTCATTCACAAATTATTCCCCATAGAAAACCGAAAAATATTCGGGGGTGTTTCGGGAAGAGTGATGCGGCGGGATACTACCCGCGCGGTACTGTCCTTGCGGGTTTCAGCAACGTATTTCTGAAAGGAGGCAAGTATTCGGGGTCCTTCGATTGTTTCAGTGTTCTTTTCATTTTCGGCAGGGTTGGCAACTTGTCAGGTTTGAAGGGGTATGCCGTTTGTCGCATGATCCTATCGTTACTTAACAGTCTGCAAAGTTATTTTAGGTCGCATTGGTATAAAAGTTTATTATGAAAGTTTATTCTATTTATTCGTATATTTTGAGTATTTATCATTAGATCATTATTTATACCTATTAAGATTATACGAATTAGGTTGAAAGGAAATTCTATATTATGTGTGTTTTGGATTGGAAAGTTCGAATTTGCAAAAATTTTCTCCGTAGGATGCCCATAGTGTTGTAAAAGGGGGTGATGATTCATCAAATTTTCAAGTTTAATATAGTTCTTAATACATTTACAAAAATTTTCACCCTAATACCGCTCGTAGTGTCCGGAA
Source organism: Acanthococcus lagerstroemiae (assembly GCA_031841125.1). Lineage (NCBI taxonomy): Eukaryota > Metazoa > Arthropoda > Insecta > Hemiptera > Eriococcidae > Acanthococcus > Acanthococcus lagerstroemiae. The sequence continues at coordinate 30,036,273 of CM063108.1, read as the reverse complement.
GGCTAATGCCCTCATCTTATTTTCAAAATTGAGTAAAAATTGGATGTAGATATCAATATACACAAGTAATTTGGGATACAGAATTCGAATTCACAAAAACTTTCACCGTAGGACCTCCTCCCCCATAGTACCACAGTGGCCAATGATCCACCAAATTTTCAAAATTGAGTTAAAATTGGATGTGGATATTAATAGAGGGTGTGTAACAAGTCAACTGAGTCCATTCGGGCTGAGCAGCGCTAGTATCGCGCACAACGAAACCGGAACAGTTGGTGAGCGGCTGGGTGGTGGGCGGAAGCTTTCTGCACGTATAAATCGATCCAAATCAATTTTTATGAAAGAAAGTAACTTATAAGAAATTTTACGCTCTACAAATTTTGTTCTCTTAATTTTTCCGCTAAGTGGCTCCGTTCTCGACTTATTTTGAGATAACTCAATTAACATTCCAGTTGGAAAATCGTTCCGATCCCGTTTTCAATTTTGGCGATTGTACCGCTCTTAGCGGTTGCTTGGCCCGAATTGAAGTCAACTATTTGAAGGAAGGTCAGTTAAAGTCAGTTAAAGACAATTATTTTGGATAATTCCAGATAATGATCAGTTTAGGGGGGGGGGGATTCTATCAAAAACTGATCATCCATGGATTGATGTCAGTTTGTGAATGCAGACTTCCATTTCCGAATACTTAAACAAAGTTTTCGGGAATGTGTGGTTTAGCTAATTCGAACTTGAAGTTATTTGTGAATGTTGGTCATTAGGCCTGTACTGAGTGTCTCGGAAGAATGTGACTTTATTTTAAACAATTTGAGCATATTTTTTTAGTTTTCAAAGAATTTTGGTAATGAATGAGAGATCATTGTCATCTAAGAGGTGCTGCCTGTAAGAGGGATGTTCTTTTGCGGCCCTCTTATAGACTGCGAGCACGAGCAAAGTAAGTTGCGAGTTTCGGGATAAAATGGTCAACTAAAGTCAGTTATTTTCACTTTTAAATCTTGTTAGACAACCTGTAATATGTAGGTTCTTTGACCTGGAGAATTCGAATTTTCTAGAATTTTTACTGTAAGGTCCCTCATAATCCCTCGAGTGGATGGTGATGCGTCTAATTTTCAAAATTATGTAAATGTTTCCTGTGGTCGTTAATAATATACCTGGGTATTTTGGGCCGAAGAATCCGAATTTGTGGGAATTCTTACCGTAGGACCACTCGTAGTGCTAGGGGGGGGGCTAATGTGTTGTGTTACAGAATTCGAATGTGCTAGAATTTTCACCGTAGAACCGTTCATAGTACCTCAGATCAGAGCCAATTTTATGGGGGGGGGGATTTGGAATAACCTTTTCTTCCCGCCCCCAGTGTCCAAAATACAATCTTTTTAGTAAAAATTCACAAAAAAATTGAAAAGAAAACGCGGCTTTGTTTATTTGCTAATGAGTATTTTTGGTCACTTTTAAAGGTATACCCCTTGAAATCCGCCTCATAGAAAACTTCTGATTACGGGTCAGCCCCTTCGGAGCCAGTGATCTGCTAAATTTTCAAATTTGAGCGATATGGGCATTACTATTATTGGTATGCAGAGCTGGCGAATTCAAATTGGTAAAATTCTTTACAACAGGACTCCTCAGAAGGGTCTTGGAAGTTGGGAAAACTTGAACAAACTTTAAATTTATAATACTATTTATGAGGATATTAATGTTTAGTAATTTCGAACCTTTTCGAGGAGTGTGATACAGGCTCCTCTGAGGATCTCTGTCGTATCCTTCTGTGAGAAGCTAGTAATAACATCGGAATTTCTAAGAATTAATAGGGGAGAGGGAGGATGTTTTGGACAGGGCCAGGTTTTGAACAGTCGATTTTTTAACTATTTACACTGACATAAAATCGATAATTCTTGGATGGTACTGATAACTAAATATTCCACAAAAAAGTTTACTTAGATCACCCTGATCCAGGGGAAAAAATGATTTTCTTAAAAAAATTAATTGGCTTTGTGGTTTATAAAATTAGGAATTTCTTTCGACTGTGAAATTGTACAATTCTCTAAATTGGTCTCCAAATAGAGCAAACATTCTAGAATATATTGCAAGTGTGTTTGTAGTTGAATAAACCTCCAATTATTTTTCAATAATAATTTTAACCTAAAAAAAAAAAAAAAAAAAAAAAAGCGCTTTAAGGGACACTGAAACAAGGGGATGTTTTGAATAATTATTTCGCGTACGGATTTAACTTAGGTACGTTATTTACGATAAAGCGAAGAACATTTTCTGGTGTATACGTAGCATCTGTAAAATTGGAATATAGTAGTTTGAATTATTTAATTGTATTCTAATGTGGAAATGCCTCGTTATTATGTTCGTAACCGGCCATTAGACGTGTATGTTCATGAAAATGCTAATTCTCTTCTCACCTAACAATTATTATTTAATTTATGAAGATACTGACTGTAATGAAAAGTACTTACTTAAAATAACTTTCGGTTTTTTTTTTGCTTTGTTTTTTCAGAATATTTGCCATCTCAGGTGTGTCCAAAACCTCCTCCTAAGCTGGAGGTTTGGAACAGAAAATCCAAAAAATTCAAAAATGAACGTCTTTAAATCTAATCGATTAAAAAGAAAAATTATTTTTACACCGAAACAGCAGTACAAACTGCCTTTCTTTCAGAAAATGCACCTCGAAGTCGAGAATTCGTCGTTTTTTATGGGAATTTCAGCGCAAAAAAGTGACTTTTGCATCGAGGCTCAAACTCTACGACAAGAACGGTGGCCAAGAAAAAATTAGAGAAGTAGAAAGTGGGGAGAGGGAGGCGCCTAATGAATGCAGAGTTTCAAATCCAAATTTTCTATCAATTTGGGTATTTTTCACCACAGGAATTTCCGTTCAAATTGGTCCCAGTTGAAAACGTATCGGAAAACTTGAAAATCAAGTGACAGAGTGTGCTGAGCGACTGCGTTTTCTCCGTCGTTTATCACACTCTTCTCGATATTTAATCCAGTATCCTCTGCGAAAATAATTTAAAAAAAGTGATTTGTGATTCCCAGTAATATTAGACGTTTCTCCAAATATTTCCGATTTTTTGGTGGTGGGAGGGAAGATTCCATTTTCCTAATTTCTGATTGAAAAAATTGAAGAAAACATCGTTGGAGCTGATTCCAGAAAATAGGCAAAATGAAAAAAAACGAATAATTGAAAATTATGATCGTAAAATCATTGGAAAATCACCCTTGTCATTTTCGTCGTCAACGTACATTGGCAACCCAGATTTTCGGATTTTCGGTTACGAAAATGCTGTGCCGTTGTACGCAGCTTTGAGATTTCCAGCATTCTTGTACATTCGATGAGTCTCATCGAACACCCATGAGTCTTTCCCCCCCCCCCCGCTCCGGAAAACTCTGAGCTACGCTCTCTCTCTCGAGCAACCGCTGTGGACGGAATCAACGTGCATCGATGAACAAGAATGAGAAAAAAGGAAAGCGAGAAAATGAAGGCGCGGGAGGGGGAGAGGGGGAAATTGAAAATGCAAAAAAGCCGGCGACTTCGTTGCACTGGCTGAATTACGCAACGTTATTAACATTGCAAAGTCCTTGAGCGAGGCGGAAACGCGGCGAGGGCGAACATCGAGCCGCGAAAGGGAGGGAAAAACGGGGACGCGAAATGAGGAAAGAAAAACGAGGAAAAGACGTAACAGTGACCCTGACGTGCTCGGGGGATGCAAAATGCGTCGTCGAAATCGATACCGGAAGAAGACCCGTACAGGGTGGTAATACGCCACGCGGCGTGGTACGGTGCGACGCGACGCGACGCGGTACCGCGGTAGTGCGACGCGCCGCTGCTTGGCAGTGGCCAACTCGCGTAAAAGAGAAAATTATACATGTACAGGCCGCCCAATGCCAGCCAGCATGCAGAGGCGCAGTGTGGTGGAAAACGCGAAAGAGGAAAGGAAAGGCTCAAAGGCAGAGGCGGGCAGGGTATCTCTCGCACACCACACACTCTATATTCTGTACATTTTCCGCACCATATCGACCTGCAGTGTTTGGCAATAGCCAAGGAGAGGCAGACACGAGCGGCGGCAGTAGTTCTGTGTACGCGGTCGACGCGGCGGCGTTTCGGTCAAGGCTGCGGGTGTTTTTTGCGTTGCTCGCTGCATCAGCGCAGCCGACGAGTGAATGCAGAAAAATAATGGAAAAAGAAAGCTGTTACGAGTGCCACTTACAAACCAGAGGTGGTTCGCTGCATCAGCATGTCCAGCGAGTAAATGCAGAGAAAAAAACGGAGGGAAAGCTATTATTGTATCTGTATCACTGTCAGCTAGAAGAGGTCCTAACAGTGTACGTTATGAAGCCAATTAATGAAAATGAAACCAACGGAATACTTCTGAACTGTGTCATCTGCTGTGATGTAATCCTCAATCGAATTCAAATATCTGAGACCATTTTCGACGCGCTCCCTCCCCCCGGATGGACTTTACTCTTTGGAGTGAATGCGAGACTTAGCCTGAAGGGAGAAAATATATAGTTTACACTTCTTTGACGTCTACCATTCGTAGGAAGTTGAGCCACTGCCTGGTCCTGACGATCTTTCCAGATTTCCAGTCAGCTTTGACAGTTGATGGCTCTTTGATAAAAAGTATATCTCATTATCTTGTCTCATTTAGGGGTTGAAGCCATTGGCAGATACGTTTCTCGCAGTGACGAAAGGTTTTGACTGTAGTGATCATGTTGCACGGTCAGCCCCGTAAGGAGAATAAGAGGGCCTGGGAGGAATTTCCACGAGCCCCATCCTTCCAGTTCATTTTGTTCTTTTGTCAGATGGGAAAAAATTATAAGCATACGCGTACATTCAAAACCAGAATTCTTTATTTTCCTGACTTCTTTCATGGTGTAAGTAATAGTGATTGTTGATTTGATGTGCACAGTATGATGTGGCCGTAAGCGTTGAAATCCAGGCCTTTTAAAAATATCGGGCCCTCCTGAAAGTCCGGGCCCTGTGTATTTCCCCCGTCTCCCCTCCCTCTCATCAGGGTTGCGCACGGCTAATTGAAGCTATAAACTAGAAATAAATGTCAGAACAATAACCAGCTGTGGGATTGAGCCCTTTTACGACGTAGAGATCACCAGTATGGGATTGCTCCCATCTGTGATGCCTACTTCTCCCTTCGAGCTGCCGGCCAGTCAGATAATATGCGATGGGAAGGTTCGCCTGGCCTTTATATCCCTAGTGAGGATTCGCCGAAACTGGGCACAAATGAGAGCGAAGGGTGAGGCACCGCTAGTTCTGACTGTAGATGAATCCTCGAATAAAACAAACTGTCTTATATAATCTTGTATATTTAATCACCTCGGTAGCATGTGGTATATGTGTATGTGTCCCAAAAAAGGTCCCACTTTGTCGATCCTGGGAAGCCTCGTAGTACTATCCCCCCCCCCCCGCATTTCTTAGGTAGTTTTCTCAGAGTAAGGTTTTTCGTATTCCACCTTCTACAGGGTGTATCTCAGCCAATTTTCATGCTAGAAAGCTCCTCAAGGTCTTATTTTGTAGCAAATCGCCTTTACATTTAGAATTTGTCTATATTTAGATACTTGACGAGCAGTTACTAATTTCAATTTCAGTTTTTTCGTATTTCTTCTTTTAAAGAGTTGACTTTCTCAAAATAGCTTTCTTTTTTTGTATTCCTCTTATAAGAGGGCGTACCTCAGCCAATATTCATGCTAGAAGACTCATCAAGGTCTTATTTTGAAGATGCGGTCGCCCCCTTCCCCCATACCAATAACTCCGTATCGACAGAGTGGGACATTTTCTGGGGCACGTATAGACATTGTATTCACAACTATGCCCGACATTATCTGCGAGTTTGGCAGAGCCAGGGTTAATATCGAGTAAATAGTAGATAAATCCAAGAATTTGAGCCAATCAGTGAATCAATCAGTTTTTGAAATCCTAAGTGAACTAAATATATGCCCGGTAAACTGGAACAAATACCGAATTGAGTCCGTTTTGAAGAAAATAGTCGTAAGTGTCAACAATAGCTTTTTTCATAAAACACGTTTTTGTGAATAATTTTCGAAAATGGCGAAAATGGTCTGTTGCGCGTATAAGGTACCTATAACAGATCCAGAGATATCTGGAAAAATGATCCCTGAACCTGTGCAAGCGATAGTAGAGCACCTGGGAACACCCGAGTACTGACGTCCGCCATTTTAAGTCGCTTGGTGCCCGATGATTCACAGTTCGATATGTGGAAGGAAGGTGGGACGTTTCGCATAGTGCATTGTAAATCATCGGACACCAAGTGACGCAAAATGGCGGATATCAGTACTCGGGAGTTTCCGGATGCCCTAGCGATAGCTGGTAAATAAAAGGAAAAGTAGTCACATCATTCTTATATTTATGTAAAAAACTGATTTTATATTCGAAAATGTAAAATTTACGCGTTTGGTATTAAAATTTGTCGTAGTTTTCATCAAAAATATGTACGTAGCAAATGAACTTATCAGACCATCAGGAACCATCACGCCATGTTCAGTACCAAAAATACTTACAACTTCTTTGGGCTGCTCCATCGTTATTTTTCTTGGCATCTTTGGTAAAAGTATGATGTACAATGTTCAAAACGCTTCGGACTTACAGGGGTGTCGTGAGGCCGTTTTGGTGAAGACGATAGACGATTCTTCGTATTCATTTTTTTTTTTTGGGGGGGGGGGGCTCTTTTCTTCTTTTTTTTTTTCCTGGTCAGATGAGGAAATAGAGGAAATAGGAAATGTTTGTAGTATATTTTTATTATTCATAACGCAGGAAGTATAGGTATGTAATGACCATTCTTACGAAACATACTTTCACAAAATAATATTCTTATGTATCAGTGGCGTAGCCAGGATTTTCCCAAAGGGGGACAAAGTAAGATTTTCAAGGGAGAAAAAATCGAAAATTGAGGTATTTTTTAAAAATTGCCGATATTAGAGGACTATTTTATGTAAAATGAAGGTAAAATTACTGCTCGAGCAAAATTTTTTCGAAAAAACGTGTTTTAAATGTGAAAAATTGCTAATTTTTGCATATTTTACATTTAATTTCAGGTGCCTTGGGGGAGGCATTCGCTCCCTTCGCCCCCTGGCTACGCCACTGTATGTATAATATCATTTCTTAAGTAACATGGATGAATAAACTTTGCTCGTTTCAGCAAACCTGTCAATTATCTCTTCATTTGGTTATGATCCTATATGAAACATGAAAGAAACAGGATACGAAAGTTTCAAGGTTTTTGTGAGCGCGGTCTGAAATCCATCCAGTACACACTCCAAAATATCATTTCTTGAAGCTAGGATCATCATGGCCAATGTCCAGTCATCCAACATGTTGCTTCTAATTATTGGATTTTTCACTATTTTTAGCTTACTGTAAGCCCATTCTGCAGATCAACTTGTCACAGCTAATCTGAACAAACTTTGTTGGTTGACCCCCCCGCCCCCAATTTGAAATAGCAGCAAATCTTTTCTCTGCCTGACGTATAATTGAATACCACGTTGTGTCAGGCAGAGAAAAAATTTACTGCTATTTCAAATTGGGGGGGGGGGGGTCAACCAACAGAGTTTGGGAGGGCTTCTTCGTTGGACCAAGGGGATCACGATATCCCTGACTTACACTTCCATCTTCCCTCGGTGGCTGCGTTTCATCTGTTTGTGACAGTGTGGCCAACTGCAATTTTGAGGAATGCCTGTGTGATATCATAGAAACAATGCCTGAGACGGAGTAGAGTTACCGGAAAAGGAAAAACACGTGCCACAAACGTGTAAAAACGCTAGCGTTTCCCCGGTAGAATCATTATCACCATGTTTCTTTCCTTTTTTCCCTCCTTCAAGTATGTAATGAAGAAGTCCATAAATATTTAGCCCAGGAAGAGGCAGTGGATTTGAAAAATTTGAGTTCTCGGATAAAACATTTTTTCCCTAACATTTAACACCCAAGCGAAAAGTGTGATCGAAATCTGCAGCTTTGCAGCTGGCGCTGGGTGCGTCGTTATCAGTTGTTAAGGACATTTTGCTGAGAAGTATCTCAACATCGCCGAACAGAATGACTCTTTTGCAGAACGCGTCAAAGAAAATGAAAAAATTAACGTTCCAACTCAAAGCATAGTAAAATCAGTGAGAAAATTTGGCGGGAATTCAGACGAATGAAAAATATTCAGTTCTAGGTGAATTTGCTATTCTGATCGAAATTCCTGAGAAATTCCTGGTCTTTCCCTGAACTCAGCTTCGAATACCTCAGATCCTGAAGAATACCTGAGGAGCCCAAAAATACTTGCGATCTCAGGCGAAATCCTGAGAGTTGGCCGCCTTGGCTTTGTGATAACAAGTTTCATTATACAGTCGCTACTCCCGTGTTCAACGTGGAATGTTGGACTTAGAATAAAATTAGGTTTTCGAGCAATGGAATCATAAAATGGCCGATCAGCGATACTTCGGACTTCACAAACCGTTGATATCGTGATTTTCGTATGCTTGGCGTCTAGATTATTTTCTTCGGAACAGACTCAGTTATGAAAGCAAATGAATCAATGTGGAGAAATTTGGAGCGAAACAGAAGCAAAACAAACCGAAAACAGGGTAGGTGGCTGGGATGGGAGTTGTTGACCAGAACAATAACTAGAAAAACAAAACGATTTTTCACAATGTGTGAATGATAGCGGAGTACATCTTGTATGTGGGCGATAAAAGGAACATTTATCCTACTTTGAGTGTAATACCAATTAAATCAAGTGTTTTCGTGAACACTTTATAGTTCACAGCCATAAAGTAATAAGGTTGGTGAGGGTAGTTTGCCATTGCTTCCTCCACGATTTGTTACGTTAACATGTTACCTTCTCCACACCGAAGACATGCGCGTACATGAATCGTCATTGCCCCCCCCCACACACACACACGCGCGCGCGCGCACTATGCAGCACCAATCTGTCAGATTTTGATGGTAACACGTTCCGCGAATACAATGCTTTGTTCCAACTGACTGTGGCCTGTAGAGTATGCCATCATCTGTCCACTTTGATTGGTGCTGTGATTGCTCTGTTCGCTAGGGTGTAGCGGGAAAAGAGGCAGAAAATAAAGTTCGTTAGCTTTCCGGCGTTGGGAATCGGACCCGTGTGCCAAGGATACGATAGGGGTAAATACTACTCAGCCGCAGAGCGGTTGTAGGTTAGTCTTTACAATCCCCTGAACACAGACAGAAGTGCCTCTGCGACCACTCCCCACCTCTTCAAGAGCTAATCAAATGAACGTAGTTGGAGAACAACATTTTAATGGAACTTTCTGTAGTTGAATTGACATCACATGTCTTCAACTTCGCGAAGTGATTCTGTGTCAGAGGTGTTACCATTTTATTATATTGTTTACTTCCAATTCCGAAGTCTGTCGATGTTTGACACGAAGCTGTACTAATAAACTGAACATGGTCCAGTAATTCTGAACCGAGGGTCTTCTTCAAACACTTCTTATCCAATAAACCAAACGTTTGTAATAAGGCCGGTACTTGAATTCTTCAATAGGTACGGCGAATATCATGATACTGACTTTCAAAAAGGAATGAAAAACACTCGTTCGCGAGCGAAGCTAGGAAATTTCTTTCAATTTATTTAGGAAAATTCGTATGAAAACACTATATTTTAGATGATTATGGGAGGGGGTTATCCCTAAAACCCATCCGTTTAAACCAAATGTGGTTCATAAGCTTCTCTGGCCCTCCGCAGTGTGGAGAGTAATTGAGGACTTTACTTCCTGAATGCGCTTAGTCCAAAATTTCCGAAATTGAGATTTTAGCACTATCTGGTGGAGAAGAAGAAAATACGCATTCCAGCGTTCACCGCGAATTTCAATCTATATTAGGGGACGAGTTATGTGTGTTCAAAGCAGCACTGATACCGTATAAAATGAAATAGGACCTTAGTTACATTTTTCTAATTTCCCAACTTTTGTGTTTTGGACTAAGCGCGTTTTGGAAGTCAGGTCCTCAATTGTAGAAATAAAATGCCACCGTATATCATTAACAGTTCCGAACTGATTGACTCGAGCGTTACTCAGTTGAACTAATGCTTCTACAGCAGGCCGGACTAAAGTCAAATCCAAAATGAGAACCGAGATGAAAGTCGTTGGCTGATTTTATTTCAAAAATCTGAAGCTCGTGTTATGAAATGAAATTGAAAAAACACGCTTTTGCTCTCGATGTTGCCCTGCAAGTTGAAAATGGTGTACTCTGTGGCAATGTTTGGAAGTTCGAGTATAGGTGACCAACGTTGAGGAGCATTCTTTCGTAGTCCACGTGCAAGTTAGTGTGTCTTGCAATGTCTCCTATAAACGTTCGCGGTCGAAAAACTCTAAATCGGCGGACCAAAGGTATCTCGGAATTTTCTTTCGCAAATTCTGCAAAAGCGACGTATTCAAGGTTTGAAAACTTGTACGCTAAGACGGAGAACGGACTGCTGTTCTGTCCTATGCCCTTCTTAGGCAGTTCGAGCTTAGTCGTTTTCTGAATATCAAGATGCCGAAAGGCAGTATTGTGTGTAGTAAATATACTACTATATAGGAATAGTGGTCACCTTCTCCAGCCAATAACATCAACACAGCCGTTGATTTATGTTTTGTAAGAAAGGAAAATTTTTCCTCTCAGCGAGGTATACGTAAAACCTGAAACATTCTTATTAAAGTTCTACGTGGTAAAGGTTGAGAAGGTAATTTAATCTTGTATGCGGTCGACACTTCTAGCTTCGTTTTCCTATGTGTAAGCATCGCATCGACCATCGAGCCAACCGCTGTAATCGGTTTATATCGTCGTTTCTTTCAGCACATTTGACGCGAGTGTTTATGTTTAAGGGATTACACCGATCGCAGTTCAAGAGAAGAAAGTTTTCGATATTGTTCACAATATTTATACACGGTGTCTTTGGGCCGCAGCTTATTCAAATGAAACATCGTAATCCGTAGAGGTGGCCATTATGGTTGAGGCGTGTATGAATTTGATCTTACCTTCTTTTCGACCGAGTCTTACTCGTGAAATATCTCACATATTGGCCATATTCACTTGTTTCGTTTTAATTAACGATCAGCAAAAACGGCGTAATATCGCTTAGGCCCTTTTATTAACTTTGCAAAATCGCAATCTACTAACGAGAGGAGTTTCCCTTCAAAGACTTGGTAATTTGTTTCAATTTGAAATTTAGTGGCAATCGGTTGGACAATTTCAGACTTTTCAGGCGTTTTGCCTCTTTTTACTACTGAAATCAGTAAAAACAACTCAAACCTTTTTCACTCATTCTGTTCGGGAAACTGGAGACTTCCTATGACAATCTTCACACTCTCCCTTCCTAGAAATTTCCTTTCAATACGCCCCTAGCTATTGGTTAAAGAGCAAGTATTTCTGTAGGGAATATTTAAAGAGATATTGAAAATTGGGTCAGTGAGATCACCAAACCCGTAGGGATGTTGAACTCAAGGATGAGCGCATCAACATTGTCAACCAAAATTATCACTGGTACTATCAAAACTTGTTTAACGAGAATGCAATTTTGAGAACATCCGAAATGTAACTCAGCATTGACATAGAACGATCGGAAGATAATCACCGCAACTTATACATATACAATCCGTACTTTTATACTCTGTATAACGTAACTCGGCCCCTCATGAACATACAATTGACTAGAAACAGAAAATACTATTGCGTATCGAGAAACAGAATAATCGTCAATAATCAGTCATCGGTCGATTTGTAATCACTGGCAACAGATTACAGATTTTACGCTATTATACATATATTAGCCCAATAGAAGCTTCACTGCTTGAAACCTGAAACAGAATACCAAAATTACCATCAATACTTTTATAATTCACATCGCATTATTCCATGGAGAATTTACTGATAAGTATCTTAGATTCGCAACATCGCTACTGCATTAAGAATCTATTGGTAATAAGACGAATTTTCTACTGGACATGTTCTGCTGGACTCAGTTCAGAGGAATTGTGCACTTACCAAACTAACCCATTTTATACATGAGCAAGCAGCTTACTTGTACCTCTTCTAAATCCTTTGAAGGGTTTCTTTCAATTTTCAAAATCTTTTTCAACGGCGCAGTACTCAGTAGTCAACAATAACAACGCGTACGCAATAACTATGATGAATAAGAATCAAATCAAAATTGTTGCTTATCAGTTATCACTTGTCAATTGTCAATTATCATATTCATTTTTCATAATATTATCATCTCCTTGGCTCTGTACATTGAAAATTACGCTCGCACAGTAATGAAGATCAAGACCAATGAGCACTACTATGAAGAACCTGATGCGCAGTTACCCTCTAGTTATCCAGTTACCCGCGGAAAAGTTACCGATTTGTTACCCTCGGGTTACCATCAGATTACCCTTGTTCCCCTTTAGTTATCCGGGTAACTGATGGGGCATTTCGCATCGGGAAGGGAAAAAACAAAGAGAAAAGAAAGGTGATAGCAAGCGGCTCGTTACCGACTCCTAAGAAAATCAAAATTATTGCTTATAATTGATTTCTCGAAAATTAAAGCGCCACTGAACTGAATTGTAACTCAGATCAATGAACACTACCGAAAACCATGCATCTCAAATGACGCGCTACTGAACTGGCCTGTGACTGAATTGCAATAGGCTCAGCCACGCCGACCCTAAAAATTACTCGTAAAAAGCGAGAGGAAATATGAAAAAAGGGGCGAGAGGTATAATGTCCTCTTTAACCCGGCTTCGAACCCCGAAAGAAATCTGTCTCTGATCTCCATATCTCGTTCTGTCTTGTCTGGTGTGTCTTATTCATGTCGAAGGAGGTAAGGCCAAGAGGAGCTAAAAAGCTTAGCCTTTCATAGACCGCTAATGCACTTGATGGAATTTCATTTCTCTCTAGATTCCTTTTTGTGCATTTGAAAAACGAGTAGATACATGCGGTGGGCTTGTTATTTGAAAATGGACTGCAGTGATGGGGCTTCAGCCCGATTCCATGACCCCCATCTCCATGTCCGATCTATCGAACTGTTTAAAAACTGTGCAACGATCGCTGTAATACTGATCCACGTTGGTCTGTTCATTTACTTATCTTAAGGTGAGCTGGCAGTTACACTAAATTCCTCCTGGTCGATTTATTGTTATCTGTTTTTCAATTGAATATTTAATCGGTAATGCGAATGCGCACTTCGTAAACCGTCGGCACTGTCCTCGTACCTATAGCAGGCACTGTATGTATGCATCAGTTGACAATAAAAATAGGAAAAAAAAAATGCACTCTGACTTGCCCCATGACCTTAATATCCTTGCTAGACACTGCCTGCAAAATTACTTAAGTAATTGTAGCTACGCTCCAATGCGTTGCTTCGCGAAGAAAGTTGAAAAATACAATAAAAGGGTAGGTTGGTTAGGTGTAGTAGAAATCTTCAACCCTTTTTCGGTCGCCCTTTTTTCACAGGTAAACTTAGTTTAGCACTCGGTAAATTATAATTCATCAATCGTACGCGGATTTTCTTTTTCTATTCTTCGTTCTTTTCAGGAACATCGCGCGTATATGAATTTTTTTATTTATTATTATTCGGCGTGTACGGATTATGCGAACGAATTTGACCTTTATCGGCGCTATGCATTGTATTCGTCGCATGTGTGTGTATGTAGAAAATGCTAAATACTGTTCGAGTTACACGTGGTGTTGAAATTCAACTTGGACGCGGTCGTGTACTTCGTTTCAAATTTTTCGTTTTCATGTAGCCGAGTACAGCGTTTGGCGTTTTTCGTCGCGCCGTAAGTTCGAAGAACCAGATTGAAGATAATTTTTTGATTCGAGTGGTGGGAAGCGGAAAACTGGTTCGCGTTGTAATTGGCAGAATTAACGCGTTGAAAAGGTGCACACTGACTGATTGAATGACTGCTGTCGAAGAGGAGGAATTACAGTGTTGCCAGATGTGGTCCTTTCAAACGTTATAAAAAATATGTGGTCCATTTCGTGGTCCTTTCCTGAGGTAGTAATCCTGGTGGTCCTTTTGTGGTCCTTTCTCCTTGAAATAACTATTATTGAATAAATATATAATGCAGTTTGGACTTATGAATAACAACAATCATTTTTCAACGACAACTCATGACGTCAAGAACATAGAAATGTCACAGATCAATACATAAACATAGACAATTTTAGGATCATTGAAATATTGAAACGTTTGTGAAATCATGTGAAACAGTTGATCTTCAGTGATTCCTAACAGTTTCCTTTCAAATCCTCGCACCCCTACTTTTACCACCTTGTAACATGTGTAATATAGCTATTTTAGGGAGGTGGTCCTTTCTTGTGTTGTGTGGTCCCTTTTTTTTTTTTGAGCGAGTGGGCCCTTTTCACAGCTCTCATCTGGCAACACTGGAAGAATAGTAGCTAAACATCAGTGGCATATCGTGACCTTTTTTTAAGGGCGAACAGGCTCGACTCCGTATGTAAATCCGACAAATGAAAGACTCGAAAAATTAGTTGAATTGTGGAATACTTAAAACCTGAAGGATTCATTTCATTTTTTTTATTTTAAATCGCGTCCTAAAACGTTTCCTCAAGTGCAACTTCGCCTCACAACGGTGGTATGGAGAGCACAATTTGATTTTTTGGATTTTTCACTTGTTAACTCAGCTGTCAGAGATGAAAACGTATATTAATGGGGAAAATGTATAAATTTCCCTTTTGCTATTTATCTCTTCGACGCGATAGCGACGCGCTCTGACGGATGTACGGCCCGGATATTCACCAGGACCAAAGACCGAAAATTAAACAATAGAACATTTGCTATCGGATTCAGCTTGTGACATTGGAAGATAAGTCTTCTGCTTTCAATAATAAAATGTTCAACTTTCTCAAATTTCAGGCTCTAGGTCAAACAGAGAATCTAGTAACATCAGATTTCGGGCTGCTCAAAGCGGTGGCGCGCTGATGATTGAGTGGGTGACGAAGCGAAGAACTGAATGAATATAGAGAATGAATGAATGACTGAGTAAGTGAATCACTAAATCACTGAGTCACTGAGTAAGTGATTGAGTAACTGTGTAATAACTGAATAAGTAAGCGAGTGACTGAGCGAATCACTAAAAAGTAAGCAAATGACTGAGTGAGTGAGTGAATCACTGCCTCATTGAGTGAGTGACGGAGTGAGGAAGTGAATGAATAACTGAATTAAAGAATGAATGAATAACTGAGTGAGTGAGTGAATCACTGACTTATTGAGTGTGTGATGGAGTCAGAAAGTGAATGAATAACTAAATCAGAAGAATGAGTGAATGACTAAGTAAGTGAGTGAATCACTGAATCACTAAGTAAGTGATTGAGTAACTGTGTGAATAACTGAATAAGTAAGCGAATGACTGACTGAGTGAGTGAATCACTGAGTAAGTGATTGAGTAACTGTGTGAATAACTGAATAAGTAAACGAATGACTGACTGAGTGAGTGAATCACTGACTCATTGAGTGCGTGACGGAGTGAGGAAGTGAATAAATAACTGAATTGGAGAATTAATGAATGACTGAGTAAGTGATAAATAAGTAAGTAAGTGACTGAGTGAATAAATGAATCACTGACTTACAAGTCGCTATATAGGGTGGGTCAAAAGTCAACATACAAATTTGCATGTTTCAGTTTTCACGATTCTAAAAAGAAATGGTTACAATTTTAGTGAACTTCGTGTATCGAATTCGGTAGCATACAAAAGATGCTTCGTGTCGAAGGTGAGATGATAACTGAACCTTTTAGTTCGTATTTCAAACACGACTAACGCTACAAATCGAGAAAAACTAGAGAGCATATGCTAACTTTTGGCCGACCCATATGCAATTTTTCCAGTTTCACGGAACGGATTCACAAGAGGAGAAAATTGACGCGTCATGGGTCGATTGAGGTCGATTGAGTCGTATCATATCCTTGTACTGAGTACTGGAGACGTGATGTGAACAATGGTCATGAAATTATGGACAGGGTGAAACCGTTTTACAAAAAAAAATATAATAATAAAAAAAAAAAAAAAAAAAACGCCGCATTAGCTAAGAAAGGAGAAGGGAAATGTGAAAGCGGTCGAGTTCAACTTTCTCAAATTTCAGGCTCTAGGTGTCTAGGTCAAACAGAGAATCTAGTAACAACAGATTTCGGGCTGCTCAAAGCGGTGACGCGCTGTATTCGTTTACCTGGTAACCCTGATCGAGAGGAATATTTCATTTACAGGCATACGAAGAAATCTCAAAATATTATGAAAACGAATGCGTTTATCGAAAATGTGATTAGGACAAAATTTATAGTTCATAAAATTTTCCTTCCATTGAGATAATTTTCATTTCAATCTGATGAATTTTTCTAAAATATGTAGGATTTCAATATTTCCTTTTTTTCACGTGCCTAAAATTATAGAGGGCGACTCTTTCGCGCTGGCAGTCCGAATAGTCATTGAAATTTGAAATTCAACGTTTGCTACCGACTTTCAGATTTTCGAAATGTCTTCCACATTTCAGCTTTGTTTTCAACCTTTCAAACAATGTTCGATACTCAGCTTGAGACCTTCTGCTTTTGACTGACTAGTCTCTAACAGGAGTTTAGGGTACTCCATTTTCAGAAACGAAATTTGACTTTCAGTTTGGAAAAGTGGAGAAGAAAAATTTGCCGACAAATATTTTTTGAAAACTAAAAATTCGCCGACAAAATGTTAAAAAAATTAAAAATTTGCCAATTTTTTAATCGAAATATTTTTAGTTGAAAAAGAAAATATACGTATAAACAAACAAACATGCATAAAAATGAAAATTCAAATGAACAGTTTCAAAATTTGCCGACTGTCAAATTATAGGGGGGGGGGGCAAATGAACAGTCTTAAAATTTGCCGACTGCCAAATTATTGGGGGGGGGGGCTTTCAACTCCCCACACCCCTATAGTTTTGCCCCTGCCCGATTGATTGGATCAATTTCCTCGACTGTTTCTTCAGTCTTAGATCTCTTTCTTGATTCTGTAACACAACGAGATTTTGTTGTATTATTTTTGTTACAGTTCATTTTCTATTCTAGATTTATCCAGAAAAAATAGTATATTCATCCACAGATTTTGATCATCCTCGATCTCCTATTATTTCAGGATGTAGGAGCAGTGGCGTATTTAAGGGGGGTGGTTTCCGGGTTCAAACCCCCCATGCCAAAAAAAGCTCTAAAAATATCAAAAATATGCTCATTTAACACTTTTTTTCTTCTTTTTTTTTCTAGGCATACCCTCAAAATCAAAAGTCGACCCCCGATGATTTCATCCTAGATATGCTACTGTGTAGGAGGAGGGACGATGGTCGCATAATCATTTGTTTTAGAAATGGAAATATTTTGCGTCAAAAATGTTTTATTACTAAGAGCTCCTTCACATATGAATACGGCGGGGTGCTAAGTACGTCCCAGAAAATTTTCGTTGGACAGCCTGATCCAACTGAGGGCTTACGTGCAAACCTTGTAATGAGTTCTGTTCTAGCTTTTTTTTCTTCTGGCTGTCGCCATTTTGGCTCCAGTCTCTAACTTAAGCTTCAGTTATCATCAATTCCGTGGAAAAGTTGTAGACGATATTCGTTCCGGTTCCGATCCAAATTTAGTTCTGTTTCCGGTTCTTGATCGAAGATGACCATTTGCTACATCTATTTTATCGTAAAATTCGAGACAACCGAGGATCTTTCCTCGTGCTTGAATACATGTGTTGCTCATATGGTCTTGATGTGTGTAAGAAATAAATTGGTACCATAGAGAGAACTTGAAACTTTTTCTATCGTGCAGCACATGTTGGCCCATACATTTTACTTTGCTCGCCTGATGTATAATTCGAGAAAATTAACTTACTATTGTTCTTCGCCGTACTGGTTCTCTTATGAAACCACTTACATACGAGTATATTATCTACTATCTATTATTGTGCTAATGGCTCCTAATTAATTTTCGCCATAATGCATTCTGCTCGGCGTACCAGAGCTCTGTCGCCTGAAAAAAAAAATTCTAATTTTTTGATTTTTCTTCTCTGTTTCAGGTAAGCCCACGATGTTTTACTCGGATTCTGGTTTTCACGAAGTGTTTCGTTCGTGAGTAGTTTTCTAAATTGTGTACGATGCGCCGCTCTTGACGGGGGGGGGGGGGGAAGTGCGAAACGTATTTCCTTATGTGTATTATTTGGGCATATTCCACGAGTCAACGACTGAGTTCTGAGTTGATTTTTCTGAATTACAAAATCAGCGTTTCATCCTTGGCAGGAGATCGCAGCGTTAGGTGCTCATATTTTGAACATTTCTGTGTAGAAAGCTTACGTATCTGAATCTTCTAACTGAACCATCTTGTTGAATTATTCGCGACTCGAAAACGCTTTTCCCGCATTAATTAACTCGATCTTGTTTATTTAATTGTCCCGAATTCGTGAACTAAGTAACTCATCTATTTATTCAAGCTCGGTATTAATGTTTCCATTTTCGAGTAAACGTTGTTAGCTAGTTACCTACGTGGGTCTTTTGAGAAGGTTAAAAAAACTTTTTCTTACAAAAAACTTATTCGAACTTTTATTACGATTTGAAACATGAAGGAAACCGACGCGTAATACGCTTCTGTAAACTTGATATACCCTGGATGCCGGATGGAAAAAATGTAAAGCCAGAAAATCAATCCGCTGTATAAGTCTTGATAGTTGGCAATCTTTTGAACTGCGTATAAGTTCGTTGTTGAATTAGGAAGTGTGTACGTGTGTAGTGAATTAATGTTTTTTTCGAGCCTCGATGCTCATGAAATCAGGGAGAGAAAATGGGTACAAAGAATTTGGAAATGGCTGGGGAAGAAACTTTTCTTTTTTTGGTTGTTGTATACTTGGCGCGTAGGACGGTGAAAACAGCCGTCAAGGACGTACTTCAGATGGGAGTAGGAATTATGATTCTGAGAACTTGGAGCTAAATGTTTATTGTGCCTGCGGGGGACCTGATTTCGCCGACAGAGGATGATGTTTGCCGCCCATTTCGAGTTTTATAGTCATTTATCCCTTCTTTCGTGAGTTCGTAGCACAAGCATGTGTGATACACGCTGAAAGTTGTCTTATCATCTATCTGAAGGTGCAAAAATGGCGAATTTTTTTCACTGGTTGAGGCTCTACAAAAATTGTAAGTTGATCATGTAGGATGCGCAAAAAACCATGAATACAACTAGGTTTATGGGAGTGGTAGTAGCTGTCCTACTGGACAAAAATAATTTCTACTTTATAGGCATATCATACTGTGTACAATAGCTGCCACAAGTTTCATTGGGACGGCTAACTTCCAAGTCTTTTTGTTTTTTTGTCATTTATGCAACTACGAACTCGATCTTTTACGTTTAAATACGAATTTTGTCTCTCCTGATGTCGTAGTAGAGTAATGTTTCGTGTGCAAAATGTTATCTTCTCCATCTCCGCTCTCCTGTATGGTATATTGATGGCGTCGGCGAATACTAGCGCTCCGTATAGGAGGACCGACATGATGACGTTCACGTACATCCTTCTTCGCTGCTCTCTCGGCCCCCCTAGGTTCGACATCAGACGAGACAGCTGTCCGGCTACTCGATCCGCCTTCTCAGTTGCCCGTCGAAAGTGCTCTCGGAAATGCAACTTCCCGTCGAACCACAGCCACAGGTACTTCAGGGCTGTACAGAGCCCAATCTCCACACCTTTTAAGACAAATGTGGGTGGGCTGTACTTGCGTCGCGTCGTAAACAAAACCGCGTCTGTCTTCTGTACCGCTAAGCACAGCCCCGCCGACCCGATTCAGTGGAGTATCTCTAACGCCTGGTTCACTCGTCGCGTGACCTCTACTGTCGTCTCGGCCTGGCACACCACCAGCGTGTCGTCGGCATAGCAGATAAGCTTTACGCCTGGTGGTAGTGCCAGCCTCAGCATCCCGTTGAAGGCGACGTTCCACAGGGTAGGTCCGAGTACTGATCCCTGAGAAACGCCGCAGGTCATCTCCCGTGTGATTGGTCCGGCCGCCGACTCCATCTCTATCCGGCGTCGAAGTAACTCCTGATGATGCGCATGAGGTAACCAGGTACCGGTGCCAACTCCAACGCCTCCATGATACGCGTATACGGAATGGAGTTGAACGCGTTCTTGATGTCGAAGCTGGCCGCCCCACCGAACTGCCGCTCGCGAATCGCTGTCTGCGCAAGACTCTTCAACTTCAGCGCGGCGTCCGCAGTCGAGCGGCCAGTTCTGAATCCGTACTGACTGCTCGAAATCGTCTTCCGCTTCCGAAAGTGCTTCTCCAGCCTATCCACGATAGTATGCTCAAACACCTGGCCGACGGTGTCGAGCAGGCAGATAGGCCGGTACGAGGACGGCTGACCATCTATGGCTTTCCCGGCTTCTTGATCAGTGCCAGCCGCGCCATCTTCCATCTGCTCGGGAATGTCCCCTCCTGCAACGCGCGATTGAATACGTTGGTCAGGAGGGATGGGTCTGCTCGGTGGACTACTTCCCAGATGACTTTGAGAATCATGTCCGGACCAGGCGCCTTCCTCTTCTTCGTCCTGATCCGGTCGATCGCGCTGTCCACTCCTCCCCCACTAAGCAGAGGGATATCCTCTCACACTTTGGCGGGTACCGCCGGTAGCGGGGGGGGGGACAGTTTTTGAACTACCTGTTGCAGCACCCCGGCTCCATTCGGCTCGTCACTGACGGCCCTCCGGCTTTCCGCATGACTACCTTGTATGGCTTGCCGAAGGGGTCGTCATCTGCTTCTTGACACAACTCCTCCCAAGCTGCCTTCTTGTTCTGGCGTATGGCGAGCTTGAGAGTACGACGAGCCTGCTAGTGTTGCTGCGAAACTGCTGTGGCTGATTCGTCGTCTTTTCTCGTGCGTTGGTACCGACGGCGAAGTCGGTTGCACTCCTTCCTCAGCTTGGCGATGTCCTCTGTCCACCAATGCGATACTAGTAATCATCGACTTAAAAACATCCACTTCGGTATGTTGCTCGATTTTTCAAATCAAGTCAATTTCGCTTCGGGTCCAAAATATTCATTTTTAGCCTCAAATCAAGACCGGATCAAGCCTCTGATGCGACATCCTAATCGGTAATCGGCAACCGAAAAATGCTTCTGATAATTTTTTCAATTTATCAAGCCGAGCCAATTTTACCCATTTCGGATTCAAAATCGCACAAAGTTGGTGGTATGAGTGGATCCTCTCGGGGAAACGGAAAATTCTACCACTGGAATAGAAACTAGACGTTGCTAATTGAAAACGGTCGTTTATTCTGTATTGATTCGGGTTTTCAGTAAAAAAGATAATAAAGGAAAAATTTTATGCCACACCCTGTATTCTCACCACGCAATTAGAATGTGGAGAAACAAGGCCCGATGCAAAAAAAAATTGTAGTATTCGAAATCTGAGATTCCGATAGATTTACCGATTCTCAAAAAAATAACGTTTGCTTCTTTGAGCTGTTAAATTGACCCATTTTGCGGTGGAGGGGAGGACTTCGAATTTCTTACGGGAAGTCAAATTTCGGTTGATCTTAAAAGTGATATGATTTGCACGAAAGCATTCCTATCTTTTCCATTTCATAACGACGATACGAGGTCGGTGTGGGTGAGAAGGGGAGAGGAGGCAGTAATATAACCCGAAAATAAGTTGAACTTTGTTATATGCATATTCTATACCAGGTATTTTTTCAGCCGGCTTCTTCATTTGGTCAGAAAAAAAGAAGGGAGATTTCAGCAAACCTTTTTAACTCAAGGTATGAATTTTTCAGTTTTACCGATTTTCACTAACAACAAAAAGGGGAGCTGGAAAATTCGATTGCAGCACTCAATGGAAGATGGTTAGACAAAAATTTCGTTATTCGAACTTGTTCGTCAAAAAATGTATTGGTGAGACGGTATAGAACGATCTTCACGAAAACTCCCATGAAAATCGTGCACTGCTTTTGACTCACCCTGTATACATCTACATTAGCTATCTAGCGAATTAGTACAAGTTTTTCTCCTTTTTCTTTTACCTCCTCTCTTTCTCATTTCTTTCTTTCACAAGCGCCCACTGACTCATTTCTCTTTTCCCGCTGCGTTCTCTTTCCTGTATCTACAATACATGCACACGTATATAAGTCATGCCGTAAGGGCCTTTTTGAGTTGCGCGCCAATACCGCCGTTACCTCGTTTTGAATCCGAATGAAAATTTCACTTTCGTTCCCTTTTGGCCCATTGATAGAATTGCTGGTGGTGGTAAAATCGATGACGATTCGTTATATTGTTGTGTTATATACCAGGTTGACGACGATACAATACTTTAGACACGTTTCAATCTCTCCCTAAACGACCTTTGTTCAAGTTTAAGGATTACGTAAACGTAAAGATGTGTTCCAACGGCGAGACGACGGGTATCACTGCGTCATTTTATGTCGACCTAACGTCGTTGCATAATGGTGCCAATTTATACCGATCGGCGCGATTGACGTTTTCGCCATGGCGAATCTGAGCGATGCGTAGCCGCCGCTGGTCAACATGACAATTTCGTCGCCAAAATGGCGCCTAACACATCAGTCGTGCCATTTCAGGCGTTTATAGTTCAGTCGAGCGAAAGGCTGGTCCAAGTGGACGCTCTTAAGCAAAAGAAATCAACCTAACGCCAAAACATTAAATAACAGAGTATGCTACCTGCGTAGAAGCGACCAAGCTCTATAAAGACCAGATGTTGAGCATAGTCTGCCATTTGATGTCTGGCGCTTGGTGGCTTTTGCTTAATAGCGTCGAAGGAAACAACTATAATCAACACTCCATCAAATTCAAAGAGAGAGAAGTGTGGCAGTGTAGGAAATAAGGTCCCACTTTGTCTATCCTGGTTTTTGAGATACGGCGATGTCCGAACTGTCGAAATCGGGATTCGTGACGATTTCAGTAGAATAAACCCTTTCCTTTCGGAAGGCGTGATCCGTTTTTCTTTGTCTGCCTTCGTTCGTCGATTACAGATGAAAACATGAACCCACATTCTCCAAGGCTACTCTACAATGGAGGTTTACTCGATCGCGATGCAACCCGCAATAAAATTGACGTCACTGACTCGGACAAGTGTATGCATGTTGGTATACGGAAAAATGTACAAAAACAAAAATAACTCGATAAATAATATTGATTTTCACGAACAACTCGATTTTTGGAAGTTCCAAGCAAAACTGTCTGTTTTCTTATGGGGAATCCTGTGTTAAATTTGGCCCCTATTTCCTTCCGGTGGGACCTTTAGAATGATTCGATTTCAAAAAAGTGCTGGCTGGTCCGTTTTTAGATCAGAAAGAATAAGTTTAGCTTCTTGGAACACAACGTTTTAAAAATCGTCAAATTTTGAACCATTCTATCGCGTAGAAAATGTCTGTGCCCAGTCTGCATTTTCGACCTATTTTCGCGCCTCTCTCTCTCTCTCTCTCTCACATGGGGTTCGTAACGCTCCTGATCCCTTTGTCTCACTGAACCTGGCCATTTACTTTGTGGATTTTTTCTCCGGAACCGAAAACGATACAAGATGCATCACGGCAATCGCGATAGAGGGATGATAATTTATTTCTTACATTCAACCCTACCCGTTTAGATTTCCTTATTGAGGTGAAACAAGTTCTATAAGATTCCGACTAATTCGACTAAATAAACCACGTGAACGTAACTCGTGACTTATTTTAGCGTATTTTTTGCAAAACCGTCAAAATCGTTTCGGAAGATTCGATTGCGCCAATCGAGAAAAATCTGGGTAATTAACCAGTAGATTTGAACTTCTTCACTTAAAATGCCTCGACGAGATAGTAGAGAGTGATTCTCGTGACCACTCCCATGTGAGTGTGCCCATCTTTTTGACTCACCCTGTATGTAGCAAAAAAATGAAAGAAGCAGAAGCGGCAATACCGAGAAACAAGAAGGAGAGAAAATCGAACGAGGAAGAGAAGGGTTAGGACACGACGATATTATGCTTACGCGGCACGCGGTGTCGGTGGTGGCGGCGGCGGCGGCGGCGGCGGTGCAGCGGATAGAAATGCCCGCCGGCACCGCGAAAACCCGGCGAGAGGAAGAGTCGTCACCGCGAACGTATGTAAGGTATCCGACGGTACGCGCCAGAGGGAAGAGGCGACGCGGCATCGACGGCCGCGCCAGTAGCCGCGGCAAGCGCTCGTTTCGTAATGCAACTTGACCTAATTTCGGCGACGCGCAACCACGCTACCCGCTTCTCGCAACTGGACGACGCTGTGACGACAGCGACGCCTGCTCGGCCTACCCGCCGCCCGTCATCGTGAAGGTATTCCGCGTGTGCAAAACGCACGCACACACAATCTCGAAGTGTTTGCGCGCAAATGGCCGCGAAAGTACGCGCGCCGCTCGCGCGGCAGCGGCGAGTCTTCGGTCGACCAATCGATATTGCGAGACGACTGCTACCGCTGCTGCTGTTGCTGCTGTCGCCGCCGTCATCTCTACTCGGATACCGGGGGGAGGCCGCTCTGTGTGCCGCGTCACGCCGTGTCGCGTCGCCGTCGTACTCGGTCGGAATCGCCGCGCGCCACTTCCGAATATGCGGCGCGGGCACACCGCTGTAGGAGAGCGAACTGGTTCCTCGTAGCAGAATATAAGAGCGTGTGACAGGTTGTGGAGCGGGGGGAGGGAGAGAGAAAGAGAGAAAAGTTGTCGGATATGAACGAGTGCCGGGGAGGGGGGAGGTGGAACACGATCGGCAACTGCAATAACACGCGGAATTACGGTACTTCGAATTTTCAAATACTGTAACTACACACGACTTCCGGTTTCGATTTTAAAACGCGAAACATTCGGAAAACGGTATTTATGAAAGTGCATTACATATTATGTGTGCGCACAGTCGAGGTGTCTAATGTACGCGCATGATATAACGGTGAACGAAGGAAAGAAAAACGTTCAACGATTATCAGTTTTGACCGGAAACAGACACATCATGTACATCCGTACGACGGACGCCGTCTGAGTCAGTCGCAGTGTCGCACACAGAAAGGATCCGAAGTTCGGCGACAGTGCAGGAGAATTCTGCATTTCGTCGGTGGCGCGTTTGACACCTCGTATGTGCAAAATACAACTTTTACTCATCACTTACACATACGAGGTATTTGGAGCCAGGTTTAGAAACCCGTGTGCATAGGGAGGTGTTATATAGCGTCCTCTAGCGGGCAACATTGTAACTAAGCACATAGGAGGAATTTTATTCGGCGCGCCCGTCAGAGACGAGTCCAATAAGACCAATAAGTGGTTTTGGCCAAAAACGTCACATACGAGGTGATTTCGTGACACAAAGGTGCACTTGATTCACTGACTGATTAGAAAATCTCCGTGACATTTCTTTCAGGAGTACCATGGTGCCCCCCCCCCCCCCCGCCACTCTGCTAGAGTATTGATCCGACCCGAAAGATTTGTTTTTCTTGACAAAGACTCGACAGGAGAGTTATTGAGGGAGAAAATGAATGATAAAAATTCGCGTGTTCCAAATTTGGGTTGCTGGGAGGGACCTGCTGATGAAATGAAGTCCTTCACTAAATATTGCAGGCTGTCTACAGGTGCTGAAAAGTCCTGAACTCTGAAAGTAGGTCCTCCAAGTCCGGAGAAGTCTTGAAATTGAAAAAAAAAAAAAAAAACTGAAAAGTCCTTCATTTTTGTTTATACGTATTTTTAAAACCACACCCCTCAAAAATCAACATTCGTTGTAAAGGATTAGTATTCACAGTAATAATAATCAACCAACATAATGAGTGAGAATGTTTCAAAAGCGTGCTCGGATGACTCTTTGTTAATTTGGAAGCTGAAAAATAATAGATTTGCACTCTTGGGAAAAAGGTGGAAAATGTGCCGGCTACAGTCCTGCAAAGGGTCCTAAAAAGTACTTCATTTTTACTTTTCAGTTTCTGTAGTCACCCTGTATTGATCTGAAACCATTTTTGAGATTTTCTTTTAGACGCCTCCCCACTCTCAAGGATTCCGTCGAAATGCATGTCTCATGATAACCTATTTCTGTGTTGTTTTCGGATTCACTGAATCCATGTTTGAGGTTTTCTCAGACCTCCCCCCCCCTTCTTCTCCCCCCGAGGAATCCAGTTAAGATCAGCCACGGCCGTCTGCAACTAACAGGCGGGAACACGCAAGATATTTGGCAACGTTTGAAAGGGCGGTGATTAACGTGGCACTAATCTAGAGATTATTATAATTCGCCGCATTTTCTGTGAATTACTTGTTTAATATGTATTTTAAATAGAGAAGCCTCGGACTAACATTTAAAGTGTATGTTTTTCTTTTTCGAATGGAATTAAAATTTTCGTGGTATGTAATAAGGATAAATTGTACTTTTCTAGAGATATTACGCTCTCATTATCCGTGACGGTATTTTGGACACAACAGCCAAATCCATCCGGTCATAGTTCGCTCATATTCAGAGGCCGTGATGTTCCTCGTCTTGAAGGTGTAGGAGGAAATGTAGATCAAGACCTTGATGAATGAAATATGACTGAAGAAAAGAGCATCCGAAGAAGTAGCGCTCTTAGTAACTGATTACATTTTCAAGTTTGCTCGATTGAAGTGAAGTTCTCAAACTTACCTCTCAGGCCAATTTTAAGAGTTGATGAGTTCGATTCCATCACTATTAATAAAACTGGAATGATCGAATATTATATGCCTGGAAATGTTGGGGACTGGGAAAACTCACGAATATTTGTCTGTCCATCTTCAAATCAGTGGTTCAAAGAAAAGAAATTACGAATAATCATTGTATACCCCATCTTTTCAATCTTCAGTATCTGATTATATTATAACAATATTCGCACTAAAAGATGCGCAAGATATGGAATATCAACATTTATTCCACACGAACACACCAAAATACTAAGCATAGTAGCAAAATTGCTTTGAAAACGCACAATTGTCGCATTCACTAACTAGACAGTACGGCAATGGCCAATGGCCTTTATATACCTTGGCGTTATTTGGGTTGATCAGCGCTAGTATTGCTGTTAATGATAACGCTGATATATGAAAATATGAAATGGTGAATGTTTTCGGCACCATATATAAAGAGGTTCACCTTTTTAGGGTCGGCGCAGCCAAGCCTTATACAATGGAAATATAGTAATAATAATGTTCTATCTGATGCAACAGTGGCGCTTGCAGTTTTAAATGTAAAAGTACGTGGACAAACAAACAAGATACAGGAGAATAAATCGTGTTTACTTTCAACAGTGGCGCTTGTGGTTTTAAATGTAAAAGTGAACGTAATCGTATGTAAAAAAAAAAAAAACAGATAGGAAGATGGTTTTACATTGTGCTTACAGTCTCTGCAAAAGTGACTCAAGGTATCAACATAAGGAATCGATAAAAGGAGTTCATTTTGTGAGGTTTGTAATATTATTGTGTATAATGCTAGCTGAAATTAGGGTTGGCGTGAACCAACCGACATCTGTAAACAAAATGAGTTATTAGTATATTGTTGAAAAGAGTGTAAAAAGTAGATTTTTTCAGAATTGGGCATCCGATTCAAAAATGTGTACTCACGTTGATCAAAGCTTATCAGTAAACGCTGTGTCATATAGTTTCTACATGGCTCTTGAACTTAGAATCACGTGTTCTCAAAAAACAGATTTTGCTGGTTGGTTCTCTTACGCTTAACAACGTCCAAGTGCGATTGTACTTTTAGTTCAAAGTTGGTTAGTATAATAGCTGCCCAGACTTCAGCTGAAAGGCCGACCCTATGTTATAACTTATCACTATGTCCGATTGCAGCGCTCGCGCTCTCTGTAGGATGGACGGCCCGAATTGGCGAAACTCCTTATCGCTCTCGTTATCGATCTTCTGGAGACCTGTTATGAAACTCTTATCATAATACCATAAATTGTTACAGTGGTAAGTTGATATAGTTTACTATAGGTACAAGTTACCACTGTAACGATTTGTGGTATCCTGATAGAAGTTTCATGGTAGGTCTCCTGTCCTGTTGCTCGAAACTCGTCAATCGTTCTTCACTTATGTCAAATGCTCGGGAGTTTCGCTGAGGTTCGCCACAATATTTATACTGATAACTGGTGTTGATTTTATCTTATTTCCTTGAAAATAGACTCATTAGAACGAAAATTATAATGTGACAGTTTCTATAAAAAGGGGTAACATTGTCGATTGATCAAAGTCTCAGAAAACGCGAAAAAATAAAAACAAAATCTTTTTGTCAAAAAAATCAGTTTTGAGATTCCTCACACGAGAGAGAAGAGGGAGAGAGACAAAGGGAATTATGATGCGAATGTCTGCGTTCGCTTCTTCGTGGTTTTTCGGAGCTCACGAATAAATCCGTTGTTCTGAATTGTTACCACGCAGAAGAGCGAAAAATTACCTTTCCAAAGAGCCCTTCTCGAGGCTGGTAACGTCTAGTAACGTGATTCCGCGGTGAGTTATGGCCGCTTGACGTAGTTGGGGGAAAAGGTGTGTCTAACTTTAAACGCGTCTTTCCCAAAATCGTGTTTTCCCGCGTTCTTGTTACACTCATCTTTTGACCGCTTGCATCTCCGCAAAAAAAAAAAAAAAAAAACGCTACAAATCTCACCGATAGCTCGTTGGAATGGGCATTCATTCATCTGTTACATACTTTCTATAACTCAAAATTCGTCGGATCGACAAAGTTACCCCTTTTTATAGAAACTGCCACATATTATGATCTTCAATTTTAATTCTTATTTCTTTCTTCTAAAAGTGCGTGATTCTCGAGTAATTGATTAAAAAACGTGAAAGTCATATAAGATCCGAATATATTTAGAGTGATAATTTGTGTTCTTTCTATTCTATTTCCTTGAATGTACTTTCATTAAAGCGAGTATTATATTATGATCTTCAATTTTAATTCTTATAGGTATGTCTTTTTCCTAAAAATGCGGAATCCTCAAGTAATTTACAGAGAAACGTGAAACTCTCATAGGAAACTGTGTTGAAGTCGCGGCCTTTTCATGCAACGTCGTCAAGTTGTGGATTCAGGCCGGTTAGTTGTAGAGCACTTGAAAATTGGTTCTAGTGGCTTCTAGTGTATCAATTATTGGGTATCTGGAGTTATTGAAACCGTTTCTGAAGTCATTTTACCTGTAATTACTAGCCAGAAGGCAGGGCAGAAGGCTACCTCCTAAAATATTGAATTTGAATATGTGACCATCAGTGTAGAGTTTCTCGAGTGGCTGATCTCATTTTTGCGGTTATTTCAGCTGTAACCTCTGTGTTGAAGATTCCACTGGAGACTATAGCCTGAAATATTGAAAAGTTGAATACGTGCGAGTAGGTATAAAAGGCCGATTCTAGAACACACAACGGACTATGCTAAGCGCCACTGACGTCATGCGTTCAGAGCTCAACTGTGTAAGGGTTGTCGATGGGTGATTATGCTAATGATTTTTAACGTATAGACGTCGTGTTTAGGCGTAATAATTTAATGTGTCGGGCATAGTATTTTCAAGTGGGAGGTACTTATGCATTAAGCATATGGATTTAATTGAAATATTTGTATATTTTATCCGATTTATTCTCTCATATAAGCTATTTGATTGGAGGTATTAATTAATTAATTTAGTCGTTTACCTGAGCAATCAACCTGAGGACAGCGGTTCGATACTAGACGCGCTAGCGTCTATTATCGAAGCTTCTGTCCCTCGCAATAAAGAGAGGAGATTCGTCGATCTTTGAAGACGAAGGTCTTCTAAGATCGACGAGTCTAGCTCTCGCTAAAATGCAGTTAGATATCAAAAATGAGGAAAATATGAAATAATAATATTTCGGAAATACGCATCGAGATTCGAATATTCAAATTGGCGAGCCAATTTCACGTTCCAGGCTATGAGGAACGGGCATTTCGCTTATTTCGTCTCAAGTCATTAGCGATGACCACCGGAGAAAAAATCTCGCCATTGTGTGGGTATGCCAAACGGTAAACAATGCTTTTGTAACTCGAGAATCCATTGTCCAGACTCTAGACATTTTTGCAGGTTGGAAAAATAACGGAGGTGGTGGCGGTGCTGGTGACTGGTGACGGTTGTGCGACTTGCTATCGTCTAACGGGATCGTCTAACAGTAGACAATCCTTTTGCAAACTCGAGATTCCTTCGTTGGTGTCCAGTCAATTAGCAGGTGCTTGCTGGAGAAAAGTATCTCGCCATTGTGTATGTGTGCGATTTGCATACAAATACGAGGGTGGTTTAACCGATACACCCTTTGTATATTCAAACTATAATGACAAGTTGTATGCAAACAGCGGGTAACAAGTCATTGTCTAATCCTTTTTCCCATCGCGTCCGCGACTTTCTCTCCGAAGAAGAAAAGGATTGCCGTGTAACAATAGATCCTTCTAACAGTTTGCTCTAAATTCGAGAGTCGGGTGAAAGTTTTAAGAATTACTGCCAATCAATTATCGAATCCACTCGCTGAATCGTGAGAAAGTCGTTTTTGCGACAAGTTTCTCAGAGGGAGGAGAATAATTTTCCTACCAATCACACGACTTTTTGAACAATTTTCCATCCAATAGCAAAGCGTTAACTCAAGTGGGAAATATGAACAACCCTCCGAGTTATGAATATAACATTCAAATTTCCGAGTGTTCAAATCACTCTACAATTTACTGTCTACTCGATCAGAGCTCATCTTTTTGCTTTCGTTGACTTCGTCGTCGTCATCGCTGTTGTCGTTGTTCTTCGTTAAATTCAAGTTGCTGACTTTTTTGATTTTTGCATCGCATCAATCTACATCTAATCCGAGTAAGTACCTAACCAATCTTTATGTATTCATCGCCTCGATTTTTTAATTTCGTCGACATTAACGTAATTTCCGTTGATTTCCGTCTTTTGCTCCTACCCTCGAACGAATTAACGTAATTTCCATCAATTTTCTCGTTTATATGATCGCATACCTACGTGAATATTTATCGAAAATTTCTTTTTCTGTCTAATAGAAAAATGGCTTTATCAAAATTCCCTCGAATTTCGCCGTCTCTTCCGTCAACGACCAGGCTGTAGCTGGACCCAGCCGGCGTGAGGTCAATTCAGACAGAATCGCCAACAGGGTGAGATATTTTTGTCAAATTTCTGCACTTGAACAGGGAAAATTGCGTATATATTCTAACACTTGATTTAATTAATCCTCAGGTCAATCGAAAACGTGCTGCCCCATCGGCCTCATCCGCCAGCGAATTCGTTCGACAGTTGAACTCCCGTCAGGCTCTCGGAAACGAGGAAGAGGAAACGATCCTCTGCGCAACGTGTCAAACACATCATAAAAAAGCATTCTGGTATCGGCATATCATCTCCCAGATTCATAAGGATGCTGTTCACCGTGCTAGCTTGGAAGATGCGAGCGCAGCCAGGGGAATAATTCTTCACCAGACATCGAACATGTTGGTATATGATATTTTATTTAAGCCCGACGAAAATATTATTATTAATTCCCAGGAAAATAGAGGCGAAGATGTAAATTTAAATTTTAGCCGGCCCGAGCTGGACTCAATCGATCAGGCTTCGTTGGAGGAAACTAATCAAGCTGCTAAAGATACAATCGAAAATTTTTTTGCTTACTTCTACGACGGTATTTTATTTAGATTGGAGGAAGGGCTCACCATTCACGGTTCTATAAAGGTTCACTGCTCGCTCGGCATACAAATGCAAAAGTTTACTGCCGATGGGCAGTTAATTTACGAAAATATCTCGCTAAGAACCTCAGCGGAGGAAATATTAATCGGTACCGACTTAAGAGAATGGCTTACTATATTAATTGTTGAAATGTTGATAAAATATGAAGAGAATTCTCATCGAGGCTCGAATTGGTCACTTTCCAAGGTTAACGATTTCGAGATACACGTTAGCAAATTTAGCCCCCTGCGCGCAACGTCGTATATCCCACTTCCCGCTGAAATCATTCGAAAAAAAGCCGTAATTAATGTTGAAAATATCGCCGATGAATTGTGTTTCAAATATGCAATTCTAAGTAAAGTGGCCTATGATAAAGTCCCCAAGGTTCTTAATCTCAGACGTGTTAGCACTTATAAGAGACCCGAATATGAAAATATGTACAATTTTAATAGTATCAGATTTCCAACACCGCTAAGTGATATTTCCATCTTTGAACGTAATAATAATGCATCTGTAAACGTATATGGGCTAAGTAAGGAGGGTTCAAAAGAGATATTTGTCTACCCTATCCGAATTTCTGAGAATTATGTTCGAAATAATCACTTTAATCTACTCTATGTCCAGGATGAGGCTTTCTTAGGCGCCGAGGATAAGCCCATCAACGGACATTTTTGCTATATTACTAATCTAAGTCGATTGGTGAGTGCGCAAAATAATAATCATGGTCACGCTCTCCACATCTGTCACAGATGTTTGATGAGTTTTAAGAGCGAATCGAGGCTAGATGAACATGAGAAATTTTGCATGAATCACGAACCCATTCGTGTGGAAATGCCGGACGATGAAAAGAGAATTCAAACATTTAAAAATCACAAGTTTCAACAACGAATCCCTTATGTAATCTATGCAGATTTCGAGTGCGCACTCGTCCCATTTTCAACAGCTACCCGTAACACGAATATCGAAGAGGCTTTTACCGATAAAACACATATCCATCTACCTACTTCATATTGTTACTACATTGTATCTTGCAACGAGGCTGACCCTACTGAATATAAGCCTCAATTGTACAGGGGTCCCAATGCAGTTCAGCATTTCTGGAAGAGTATTCGCACAGAACTGATGAAAATTGCCGAGATTTATAAACATATTGTTCCTATAAACATCACTCCTGAAGATGAAATACGAATAAATGAGGAGGTTAAATGTCACATCTGTGGGGCTTTGCCTCGAACCTCCCCCACGATTTTGTACTCGATCACGATCATTTAACTGGTCGACCCGCGGATTTGCATGTAACAGTTGCAATTTAGCCTATCAACTGCCGGCGTTTGTCCCCATAGTTCTTCATAATGGAAGTTCTTACGATTTTAAAATGCTAATTCGCGATATATACAGCGAAATTTCTTCTAATGATGATGATGAGGTAAATGATAATATATCAGTCAATAGGAGCAGGCCTGCTCGTAGGAGAGGTAGGGCACCAAAAAGAGCGCGTTGTAATTTTATTTTAGACGAGGCTAGCGTTGATGGTGATGATGATGATGATAATTCTGATAATGACGATGATAATGATGACGAATCTATTGATATTGAAATTGACGAATCTAGAACACGTAATTCTGCCGCTAATGAAATTAAGGTAATTGCCAAGAATGTTGAAAATTTCATTTCATTCGAGGTAAAAATCTGCAAAAATCTAAGTGCTCGATTCATAGACAGCTGCCGTTTTATGCCGTCCAGCTTGAGCACTCTAGCATCTAATTTAATCCCGTCGCAGCTACTAAACGTGGCTAAATTTTATCAGGGGAATTTATTTGATTTACTAAAGCGAAAAGGAGTATTTCCTTACGAATATATTACCGATTTTGATTGTTATAATGAACAACAGTTGCCTCCAATAGAGGCTTTCTACAGCTCGTTGAGTGGCGAGGGTATATCGCAGGATGATTATGCTCACGCACAGTTGGTGTATGAAACATTCAACTGTCAAACGTTGGGGCAATATAGCGATATCTACTTGGAGACTGATGTACTTTTATTAGCTGACGTGTTTGAAAATTTTCGCGATCTCACAATGAGCGTATATGGAATTGATGCGAGCTGGGTGTATAGTGCTCCGGGCCTCGCATGGCAGGCAATGTTAAAAACAACTCAAGTTGAACTCGAACTACTCCAAGACTACAACATGTTCATGTTTTATGAGGCTAGCATACGAGGGGGCTATTGCTCCGCCAGTGAACGTCATGTGAAGGCAAATAATCCCTCCATGAGCAGCTATAACCCCGATGATCCGCAAAACTACTTATTTTATATTGATGCAAATAATCTCTATGGCCATGCGATGAGTGAGCCCTTGCCTCTACGCAATTTTAAATGGCTCAATCAAGAGGAAATTAATTCGTTAGACGTCAATTCGATTCCAGAGGATGGTCCAATCGGATACATGCTGGAAGTCGATCTCGAATATCCGCAACATTTACACACTCTGCATAATGATTACCCCTACTGTCCCGAACAGCTAAAAACAACGACAAATAAAAATGTTCCTCATAAATTAATTGCGACATTGCATGAAAAGCAAAAGTATATCATTCACTATCGTTATCTGCAATCCGCCTTGCGACATGGTCTAAAGTTGAAAAAGATCCATCGCGGCATTAGATTCATTCAAGCAAGGTGGATGAAAATATACATCACGTTAAACAATGAACGACGCAGACAAGCAAATTCTAATTTCGAGAGAGAATATTTTAAACTAATGGTGAATTCGGTCTTTGGAAAATTCTTGGAGTCCATAAGGAAACGCCGCTCCTTCATTCTTACAAATAACAAATCCACAATATTACGAAATATTCGCAAACCAACATTTAAACGCCGACTCATTTTAAATGAGAAAACTAATTTGGTATTAATCGAACGTGCGAGAACTTCAATGCTCTTTGACAAGTTTATCCAAGCTGGTGGTGCGATTCTGGACTTGTCAAAGAATCATATGTATAATTTCCACTATGATACCATGAAAACTACAATATTTCCCGATAAAAATATTTCATTAGCGTATACCGACACGGATTCGTTTATTTACAACATACCGATAGAATCCGGCTCAAGCTTAACCGACTACCTACTCCCTCATAAATCTTATTTTGATTTTTCCGCATATCCTTCCTCCCATCCTTTATTTGATGCATCAAATAAGAAAATTTTAGGTAAAATGAAAGATGAGTTGGCTGGTGGTCAGATGACGGAATTTTGTGCTCTAAAGGCGAAAATGTACGCCTTCAAATCTGATGTTAGTAATGAAGAAGTACGAGTAGAAGAAGTGAAAAAGGCTAAAGGCATAAAAAAGAACGTTATAAAGCAGACTCTAACATTTAATTCATATTATAATTGCTTGCAGAGTCATAATCCGTTATATAGATCAATTACCTCCATTAGAAGTTTTGCCCAGAAAATATATACGATTCATCAGCGCAAAGTTGCTCTAAGCATGAAGGACGATAAGCGTTACATTTTGGAGGACGGAGTTCATACCTTAGCGTGGGGCCATAAAGATATTCCTCCAGGGGATGATATTATTCGTAGATTTAATTTTGCAACCGATAATATGGAGACTGTTGATGTTGATGAAACAGATGACGAAATTTAAAAATTAGCTTTGGGGGAGGGGTTATTATCATATTTATTTAAACATTGAGAAGGGGGAGATGGACTCTTTTCTGAAAAAATTTAAGTAGAAAAATATTTAATGCATACGCGACAGTTTCCTAGTTTTGCTTGAAATATCTAGTTGTGGTTACTGTTTATTCAAGATGGCGAATTCGGAATTAATTTTTACAAAGCTATACGCGTTAGAAAATGTTTCATTGCTCGCAGAGGTTGGAATGAATCCATCGTGCGGAGAGTACAATATTCAAGTAAAACTCTATACTTGCAAAAGTGAAAATAATAATATTTTATTAGACGCCTGCGAATTTTTCCGCGCTGTGCAACACATTTTCGCGCTAAAAAACAAGGGAGCTGATATTCTCGGATTCGAGGAGGAGGAATTTAGTCAGTTTGAAATTGGCGAATATATTCTCGTATCAGCATCTGACGGGCAAGTTTTATTTTATAGCAAAAATAATTTTATGCTTTGTCCACCTATATTTCAAGCGGAGCTAGTCAACTGCGAGGCGTTTTTTGAACGTTTTAACGCGGCTATGAATTATTACGTCATGTTTCTGCAGAAATATCGCGATTATGCTAGACTCGTTCATCAGCGAATAGTTAAATTTTACCTGGGTTGGCTCAGAAATGATGAAAATTTAGCGAAATTTGACATTGATTTTTTAGAGAGAAATATAGTCTTGTTGGAAAGCTCGAGTTTACCGAAAATTTATACCATTGCTTGCGATTATTCACTCTTAGATTATAATATATGTTACTTAATTGACTCGGAAATTCGTTTAAACGCCGTTTTTGCCATTTATATACATGTCATACTGTCAGACAATGATGTCGATGATTACTGATGTATCAAACTGTAAATATTTTCTCGATCAATCTGTGTACCTATATGTAATTATGCGAGTGTATATTTAATTGTATCTATGTAAATTTGTATAAAATTGTGCTTAATTTTTTAAGTTTGTCCGAGGTACCTAGCGTCTTTTATTGCTGTTGTTAAAAAAAATCTTGTTTTTCGAGTCACAAGTGTCTGTGTAGTATGCCCTAAATGGGAGTAAGTGACGCCATTCACTGTGTGAAAGCGGGTTACACGCGTACGTGTTGGGGGTTGTTCTCTGCGCGTGTGCCCATTGCTGCAAACAGCCCTTGGAATGAATGGCATTCCAGATTGCATCGAGTAGAGCAACTGTCAGCTTGACTGACTGGGCTGCAGCATCGACGTTAGATTTTTTCTCTCGAATCTCGGTACTTAGTCATGTAAATATTCAATGTATATGTAGCCATGTTTCAATGTATATATCAATAGCACCAGCATCATGAATAAAATTTTGCATGTACATAAAAAATTAATAAATGTATTTTAAAAAATATTATTACTCGTTTTACAATCTTTTCACAATGCTCGAAAGAGGAGAATACTGTACAATCTTATCGTGAAGTATTAAACAATGACATAGAGTATTTGCAGGAACAGGCACAGCAGTTTCAATTTCTACGCGAATATCCACAGTCCCAGTCTTGATGCTATCATTTTGAAAATTACAGTCCAAGACTACTATAAAATTATCTTCTAAAAATTTTTTCCTAGTTAATACGGGGCAATAATTTTGACGTTGATAGTACGAGTATTGGAAATCTGAATACATTCTGTACAAAAACGATATGTCTTTTTTGTTGATATCTAAATTTAGGTTTATGTTTGGATAGTATTCGTTATTTAAAAATAGTTTCACATCTCTGAGGCGAAGATTATCAAACTTGTCCATTTGTTTTTTCAACTGGTTCTTCCTATCGGTGAGAAAGGCTAAAAGCACATATCTAGGCTTCTCCAGCTGTGTGGTCGTCATGATTGTCCAATTATTTCGAGTTGTCATAGATAACGAAGGATTTTCAATCAGCTCCCAACTTCTGAACGGCATCAAAATCGAAGAGTCTTTTTCAACTAGGCTCAGCAGGGCAATACGCGAGGCATCACTGGCTGTGATATATGGAACCAGCCAATTAATATCCTGGATCTGAACTGAAGGCATATCGTTGTCGACTGATGAAAATAATGCGTTTGTGTCGTTGTTTGAACGCTGAAGGATGAGCTCTTGTTTCATCGAAATTATTACGCGATTGTAATCCTCCATAAATCCGAGCAAATTTCTCAGAGGAATGCACACGCTAAATTCACCGTCATCAGTCAAAATTTCATCGGCATTCAAGTTTGCAAAACCTGAATTTGAGGAATAAAGGTACTCGTCTACAGTCATAGACGCCAAGCCTTTAAGTAGAGTAGCAGGTCCCAAGTTTCTTGTCTTATCCACTTCCACATTATTCAGGCTGTAGCTTATGCAATCAAATAGATAGGCGATGCCGTTTCTAATAAATCGCGCATCTGATTCAGCTGTACGAACTAGTTTGCCTCGAATCTGAAGAAAACTTCGACTAGATACGGCTTCAATGATGAGATTCGCATTCAGATTCATCAAAATGACGTGTACACTTTACCTAGTCGAAGTTTTCTTCAGATTCGAGGCAAACTAGTTCGTACAGCTGAATCAGATGCGCGATTTATTAGAAACGGCATCGCCTATCTATTTGATTGCATAAGCTACAGCCTGAATAATGTGGAAGTGGATAAGACAAGAAACTTGGGACCTGCTACTCTACTTAAAGGCTTGGCGTCTATGACTGTAGACGAGTACCTTTATTCCTCAAATTCAGGTTTTGCAAACTTGAATGCCGATGAAATTTTGACTGATGACGGTGAATTTAGCGTGTGCATTCCTCTGAGAAATTTGCTCGGATTTATGGAGGATTACAATCGCGTAATAATTTCGATGAAACAAGAGCTCATCCTTCAGCGTTCAAACAACGACACAAACGCATTATTTTCATCAGTCGACAACGATATGCCTTCAGTTCAGATCCAGGATATTAATTGGCTGGTTCCATATATCACAGCCAGTGATGCCTCGCGTATTGCCCTGCTGAGCCTAGTTGAAAAAGACTCTTCGATTTTGATGCCGTTCAGAAGTTGGGAGCTGATTGAAAATCCTTCGTTATCTATGACAACTCGAAATAATTGGACAATCATGACGACCACACAGCTGGAGAAGCCTAGATATGTGCTTTTAGCCTTTCTCACCGATAGGAAGAACCAGTTGAAAAAACAAATGGACAAGTTTGATAATCTTCGCCTCAGAGATGTGAAACTATTTTTAAATAACGAATACTATCCAAACATAAACCTAAATTTAGATATCAACAAAAAAGACATATCGTTTTTGTACAGAATGTATTCAGATTTCCAATACTCGTACTATCAACGTCAAAATTATTGCCCCGTATTAACTAGGAAAAAATTTTTAGAAGATAATTTTATAGTAGTCTTGGACTGTAATTTTCAAAATGATAGCATCAAGACTGGGACTGTGGATATTCGCGTAGAAATTGAAACTGCTGTGCCTGTTCCTGCAAATACTCTATGTCATTGTTTAATACTTCACGATAAGATTGTACAGTATTCTCCTCTTTCGAGCATTGTGAAAAGATTGTAAAACGAGTAATAATATTTTTTAAAATACATTTATTAATTTTTTATGTACATGCAAAATTTTATTCATGATGCTGGTGCTATTGATATATACATTGAAACATGGCTACATATACATTGAATATTTACATGACTAAGTACCGAGATTCGAGAGAAAAAATCTAACGTCGATGCTGCAGCCCAGTCAGTCAAGCTGACA
Source organism: Acanthococcus lagerstroemiae (assembly GCA_031841125.1). Classification (NCBI taxonomy): domain Eukaryota; kingdom Metazoa; phylum Arthropoda; class Insecta; order Hemiptera; family Eriococcidae; genus Acanthococcus; species Acanthococcus lagerstroemiae. Next base: position 29,997,211 of record CM063108.1, on the reverse strand, counting down.
GTTGCTCTACTCGATGCAATCTGGAATGCCATTCATTCCAAGGGCTGTTTGCAGCAATGGGCACACGCGCAGAGAACAACCCCCAACACGTACGCGTGTAACCCGCTTTCACACAGTGAATGGCGTCACTCACTCCCATTTAGGGCATACTACACAGACACTTGTGACTCGAAAAACAAGATTTTTTAACAACAGCAATAAAAGACGCTAGGTACCTCGGACAAACTTAAAAAATTAAGCACAATTTTATACAAATTTACATAGATACAATTAAATATACACTCGCATAATTACATATAGGTACACAGATTGATCGAGAAAATATTTACAGTTTGATACATCAGTAATCATCGACATCATTGTCTGACAGTATGACATGTATATAAATGGCAAAAACGGCGTTTAAACGAATTTCCGAGTCAATTAAGTAACATATATTATAATCTAAGAGTGAATAATCGCAAGCAATGGTATAAATTTTCGGTAAACTCGAGCTTTCCAACAAGACTATATTTCTCTCTAAAAAATCAATGTCAAATTTCGCTAAATTTTCATCATTTCTGAGCCAACCCAGGTAAAATTTAACTATTCGCTGATGAACGAGTCTAGCATAATCGCGATATTTCTGCAGAAACATGACGTAATAATTCATAGCCGCGTTAAAACGTTCAAAAAACGCCTCGCAGTTGACTAGCTCCGCTTGAAATATAGGTGGACAAAGCATAAAATTATTTTTGCTATAAAATAAAACTTGCCCGTCAGATGCTGATACGAGAATATATTCGCCAATTTCAAACTGACTAAATTCCTCCTCCTCGAATCCGAGAATATCAGCTCCCTTGTTTTTTAGCGCGAAAATGTGTTGCACAGCGCGGAAAAATTCGCAGGCGTCTAATAAAATATTATTATTTTCACTTTTGCAAGTATAGAGTTTTACTTGAATATTGTACTCTCCGCACGATGGATTCATTCCAACCTCTGCGAGCAATGAAACATTTTCTAACGCGTATAGCTTTGTAAAAATTAATTCCGAATTCGCCATCTTGAATAAACAGTAACCACAACTAGATATTTCAAGCAAAACTAGGAAACTGTCGCGTATGCATTAAATATTTTTCTACTTAAATTTTTTCAGAAAAGAGTCCATCTCCCCCTTCTCAATGTTTAAATAAATATGATAATAACCCCTCCCCCAAAGCTAATTTTTAAATTTCGTCATCTGTTTCATCAACATCAACAGTCTCCATATTATCGGTTGCAAAATTAAATCTACGAATAATATCATCCCCTGGAGGAATATCTTTATGGCCCCACGCTAAGGTATGAACTCCGTCCTCCAAAATGTAACGCTTATCGTCCTTCATGCTTAGAGCAACTTTGCGCTGATGAATCGTATATATTTTCTGGGCAAAACTTCTAATGGAGGTAATTGATCTATATAACGGATTATGACTCTGCAAGCAATTATAATATGAATTAAATGTTAGAGTCTGCTTTATAACGTTCTTTTTTATGCCTTTAGCCTTTTTCACTTCTTCTACTCGTACTTCTTCATTACTAACATCAGATTTGAAGGCGTACATTTTCGCCTTTAGAGCACAAAATTCCGTCATCTGACCACCAGCCAACTCATCTTTCATTTTACCTAAAATTTTCTTATTTGATGCATCAAATAAAGGATGGGAGGAAGGATATGCGGAAAAATCAAAATAAGATTTATGAGGGAGTAGGTAGTCGGTTAAGCTTGAGCCGGATTCTATCGGTATGTTGTAAATAAACGAATCCGTGTCGGTATACGCTAATGAAATATTTTTATCGGGAAATATTGTAGTTTTCATGGTATCATAGTGGAAATTATACATATGATTCTTTGACAAGTCCAGAATCGCACCACCAGCTTGGATAAACTTGTCAAAGAGCATTGAAGTTCTCGCACGTTCGATTAATACCAAATTAGTTTTCTCATTTAAAATGAGTCGGCGTTTAAATGTTGGTTTGCGAATATTTCGTAATATTGTGGATTTGTTATTTGTAAGAATGAAGGAGCGGCGTTTCCTTATGGACTCCAAGAATTTTCCAAAGACCGAATTCACCATTAGTTTAAAATATTCTCTCTCGAAATTAGAATTTGCTTGTCTGCGTCGTTCATTGTTTAACGTGATGTATATTTTCATCCACCTTGCTTGAATGAATCTAATGCCGCGATGGATCTTTTTCAACTTTAGACCATGTCGCAAGGCGGATTGCAGATAACGATAGTGAATGATATACTTTTGCTTTTCATGCAATGTCGCAATTAATTTATGAGGAACATTTTTATTTGTCGTTGTTTTTAGCTGTTCGGGACAGTAGGGGTAATCATTATGCAGAGTGTGTAAATGTTGCGGATATTCGAGATCGACTTCCAGCATGTATCCGATTGGACCATCCTCTGGAATCGAATTGACGTCTAACGAATTAATTTCCTCTTGATTGAGCCATTTAAAATTGCGTAGAGGCAAGGGCTCACTCATCGCATGGCCATAGAGATTATTTGCATCAATATAAAATAAGTAGTTTTGCGGATCATCGGGGTTATAGCTGCTCATGGAGGGATTATTTGCCTTCACATGACGTTCACTGGCGGAGCAATAGCCCCCTCGTATGCTAGCCTCATAAAACATGAACATGTTGTAGTCTTGGAGTAGTTCGAGTTCAACTTGAGTTGTTTTTAACATTGCCTGCCATGCGAGGCCCGGAGCACTATACACCCAGCTCGCATCAATTCCATATACGCTCATTGTGAGATCGCGAAAATTTTCAAACACGTCAGCTAATAAAAGTACATCAGTCTCCAAGTAGATATCGCTATATTGCCCCAACGTTTGACAGTTGAATGTTTCATACACCAACTGTGCGTGAGCATAATCATCCTGCGATATACCCTCGCCACTCAACGAGCTGTAGAAAGCCTCTATTGGAGGCAACTGTTGTTCATTATAACAATCAAAATCGGTAATATATTCGTAAGGAAATACTCCTTTTCGCTTTAGTAAATCAAATAAATTCCCCTGATAAAATTTAGCCACGTTTAGTAGCTGCGACGGGATTAAATTAGATGCTAGAGTGCTCAAGCTGGACGGCATAAAACGGCAGCTGTCTATGAATCGAGCACTTAGATTTTTGCAGATTTTTACCTCGAATGAAATGAAATTTTCAACATTCTTGGCAATTACCTTAATTTCATTAGCGGCAGAATTACGTGTTCTAGATTCGTCAATTTCAATATCAATAGATTCGTCATCATTATCATCGTCATTATCAGAATTATCATCATCATCATCACCATCAACGCTAGCCTCGTCTAAAATAAAATTACAACGCGCTCTTTTTGGTGCCCTACCTCTCCTACGAGCAGGCCTGCTCCTATTGACTGATATATTATCATTTACCTCATCATCATCATTAGAAGAAATTTCGCTGTATATATCGCGAATTAGCATTTTAAAATCGTAAGAACTTCCATTATGAAGAACTATGGGGACAAACGCCGGCAGTTGATAGGCTAAATTGCAACTGTTACATGCAAATCCGCGGGGTCGACCAGTTAAATGATCGTGATCGAGTACAAAATCGTGGGGGGAGGTTCGAGGCAAAGCCCCACAGATGTGACATTTAACCTCCTCATTTATTCGTATTTCATCTTCAGGAGTGATGTTTATAGGAACAATATGTTTATAAATCTCGGCAATTTTCATCAGTTCTGTGCGAATACTCTTCCAGAAATGCTGAACTGCATTGGGACCCCTGTACAATTGAGGCTTATATTCAGTAGGGTCAGCCTCGTTGCAAGATACAATGTAGTAACAATATGAAGTAGGTAGATGGATATGTGTTTTATCGGTAAAAGCCTCTTCGATATTCGTGTTACGGGTAGCTGTTGAAAATGGGACGAGTGCGCACTCGAAATCTGCATAGATTACATAAGGGATTCGTTGTTGAAACTTGTGATTTTTAAATGTTTGAATTCTCTTTTCATCGTCCGGCATTTCCACACGAATGGGTTCGTGATTCATGCAAAATTTCTCATGTTCATCTAGCCTCGATTCGCTCTTAAAACTCATCAAACATCTGTGACAGATGTGGAGAGCGTGACCATGATTATTATTTTGCGCACTCACCAATCGACTTAGATTAGTAATATAGCAAAAATGTCCGTTGATGGGCTTATCCTCGGCGCCTAAGAAAGCCTCATCCTGGACATAGAGTAGATTAAAGTGATTATTTCGAACATAATTCTCAGAAATTCGGATAGGGTAGACAAATATCTCTTTTGAACCCTCCTTACTTAGCCCATATACGTTTACAGATGCATTATTATTACGTTCAAAGATGGAAATATCACTTAGCGGTGTTGGAAATCTGATACTATTAAAATTGTACATATTTTCATATTCGGGTCTCTTATAAGTGCTAACACGTCTGAGATTAAGAACCTTGGGGACTTTATCATAGGCCACTTTACTTAGAATTGCATATTTGAAACACAATTCATCGGCGATATTTTCAACATTAATTACGGCTTTTTTTCGAATGATTTCAGCGGGAAGTGGGATATACGACGTTGCGCGCAGGGGGCTAAATTTGCTAACGTGTATCTCGAAATCGTTAACCTTGGAAAGTGACCAATTCGAGCCTCGATGAGAATTCTCTTCATATTTTATCAACATTTCAACAATTAATATAGTAAGCCATTCTCTTAAGTCGGTACCGATTAATATTTCCTCCGCTGAGGTTCTTAGCGAGATATTTTCGTAAATTAACTGCCCATCGGCAGTAAACTTTTGCATTTGTATGCCGAGCGAGCAGTGAACCTTTATAGAACCGTGAATGGTGAGCCCTTCCTCCAATCTAAATAAAATACCGTCGTAGAAGTAAGCAAAAAAATTTTCGATTGTATCTTTAGCAGCTTGATTAGTTTCCTCCAACGAAGCCTGATCGATTGAGTCCAGCTCGGGCCGGCTAAAATTTAAATTTACATCTTCGCCTCTATTTTCCTGGGAATTAATAATAATATTTTCGTCGGGCTTAAATAAAATATCATATACCAACATGTTCGATGTCTGGTGAAGAATTATTCCCCTGGCTGCGCTCGCATCTTCCAAGCTAGCACGGTGAACAGCATCCTTATGAATCTGGGAGATGATATGCCGATACCAGAATGCTTTTTTATGATGTGTTTGACACGTTGCGCAGAGGATCGTTTCCTCTTCCTCGTTTCCGAGAGCCTGACGGGAGTTCAACTGTCGAACGAATTCGCTGGCGGATGAGGCCGATGGGGCAGCACGTTTTCGATTGACCTGAGGATTAATTAAATCAAGTGTTAGAATATATACGCAATTTTCCCTGTTCAAGTGCAGAAATTTGACAAAAATATCTCACCCTGTTGGCGATTCTGTCTGAATTGACCTCACGCCGGCTGGGTCCAGCTACAGCCTGGTCGTTGACGGAAGAGACGGCGAAATTCGAGGGGAATTTTGATAAAGCCATTTTTCTATTAGACAGAAAAAGAAATTTTCGATAAATATTCACGTAGGTATGCGATCATATAAACGAGAAAATTGATGGAAATTACGTTAATTCGTTCGAGGGTAGGAGCAAAAGACGGAAATCAACGGAAATTACGTTAATGTCGACGAAATTAAAAAATCGAGGCGATGAATACATAAAGATTGGTTAGGTACTTACTCGGATTAGATGTAGATTGATGCGATGCAAAAATCAAAAAAGTCAGCAACTTGAATTTAACGAAGAACAACGACAACAGCGATGACGACGACGAAGTCAACGAAAGCAAAAAGATGAGCTCTGATCGAGTAGACAGTAAATTGTAGAGTGATTTGAACACTCGGAAATTTGAATGTTATATTCATAACTCGGAGGGTTGTTCATATTTCCCACTTGAGTTAACGCTTTGCTATTGGATGGAAAATTGTTCAAAAAGTCGTGTGATTGGTAGGAAAATTATTCTCCTCCCTCTGAGAAACTTGTCGCAAAAACGACTTTCTCACGATTCAGCGAGTGGATTCGATAATTGATTGGCAGTAATTCTTAAAACTTTCACCCGACTCTCGAATTTAGAGCAAACTGTTAGAAGGATCTATTGTTACACGGCAATCCTTTTCTTCTTCGGAGAGAAAGTCGCGGACGCGATGGGAAAAAGGATTAGACAATGACTTGTTACCCGCTGTTTGCATACAACTTGTCATTATAGTTTGAATATACAAAGGGTGTATCGGTTAAACCACCCTCGTATTTGTATGCAAATCGCACACATACACAATGGCGAGATACTTTTCTCCAGCAAGCACCTGCTAATTGACTGGACACCAACGAAGGAATCTCGAGTTTGCAAAAGGATTGTCTACTGTTAGACGATCCCGTTAGACGATAGCAAGTCGCACAACCGTCACCAGTCACCAGCACCGCCACCACCTCCGTTATTTTTCCAACCTGCAAAAATGTCTAGAGTCTGGACAAAGGATTCTCGAGTTACAAAAGCATTGTTTACCGTTTGGCATACCCACACGATGGCGAGATTTTTTCTCCGGTGGTCATCGCTAATGACTTGAGACGAAATAAGCGAAATGCCCGTTCCTCATAGCCTGGAACGTGAAATTGGCTCGCCAATTTGAATATTCGAATCTCGATGCGTATTTCCGAAATATTATTATTTCATATTTTCCTCATTTTTGATATCTAACTGCATTTTAGCGAGAGCTAGACTCGTCGATCTTAGAAGACCTTCGTCTTCAAAGATCGACGAATCTCCTCTCTTTATTGCGAGGGACAGAAGCTTCGATAATAGACGCTAGCGCGTCTAGTATCGAACCGCTGTCCTCAGGTTGATTGCTCAGGTAAACGACTAAATTAATTAATTAATACCTCCAATCAAATAGCTTATATGAGAGAATAAATCGGATAAAATATACAAATATTTCAATTAAATCCATATGCTTAATGCATAAGTACCTCCACTTGAAAATACTATGCCCGACACATTAAATTATTACGCCTAAACACGACGTCTATACGTTAAAAATCATTAGCATAATCACCCATCGACAACCCTTACACAGTTGAGCTCTGAACGCATGACGTCAGTGGCGCTTAGCATAGTCCGTTGTGTGTTCTAGAATCGGCCTTTTATACCTACTCGTGCGCTCAGGTTACATTTCCCTAGGAAGCCTTCTGTGGGTTACCGCAAGAATGAGTCCACAAATGAACTTAGTGGCTCATGAAATGCCATGTTTTTGATAACGTGGATATTCACTTAGCAACCTTCAGTAATCCTGTTTGCAGCCTCCTGTGGAACCTGCTGGGTTGAGGTTACAGTTGAAATGATTCCATAAATGAACTCGGCAACTCGAGAGATTCAATAATCGATCGATATTTTGGAAGCTAATAATCCCAACGTTTATCCGTTAACCCGCATGGATTCTGTGAGGATGGGGATGTGTCTACAAAAGTGAATTCGAAAACCATAGAAATTGATTATCACGCGGTATTTATTTGGTAAACATCGAGTGAAGGACATCATTTCATCAGTAGACCCTGAACCGCCGTACATCGAAGGCGGAATGGGGGCTCAGGCCGGCCTGAAAGCTTCCCTCCGGCCACTGATGTGATAATCGAAAGGGTAATTGCTGGGGCTGGGGGTGCGGTGTCTCAAGGACCCTTTGGCATGCGTGTATCGCCATACGTCCCACCACAACATCCCCTACACGAATTTCCTTTTAAAAATGTCCTGTATAGTCTTTCGTTATGTTATGAGAAATAAATTTTTGGAGTAGGATCGCGTTTTCTCGTAAGAAGTCTTCAAATGAAATTGTAGTTTTTGTATGAGGAATCTTGTGTTAAATTGCAACCTCCCTGCGCATCGGTTTGATTTTCTTTTTCTTGCTTCAAAAAAATGCCGGCTACTGGGTTTACATAGCATTGTTAAGAAGAGTTCTGTTATTCTACGAGTTCACTTTTTCAGTTACATATTCGCCACTAACGTCAACATTCAGTTCCACTATGTACAGCCAAAATGCCAAAAACTGACTCTGAGATGTATCCGCTTCCCCTGGGGGATCATGAAAAGCTCAAATCACGACAATCCTTGCAAATATTTGAATTCCTCGGCAAAACACACCCGTGAATCGATATCTATATCGATGTTTCGTTTCCCCCTCCAAATTTTACTCTGTATGTGCTGTTGAGGGTTGAGGGCGCCCAAAGCGGTCAGATCAGTCATGTTTTCTCTCCACATTTGACTCTGTAAGTGTCGCCGAGGGCGCCCTCGACATTTTTCGAAATTTTACTACGGTGGTGTCTCTTTTAACTTTCTAGGTCTTTGAAGGTGCCCAATCATGTAGCTTCGTACTAATTCATTGGTTAAAATTATTCATGTATCGATTCTGTTCAGTTTGTTACGCTAACTTCGGTCAGAGTAACGGTAAGGCACACTTTGAGGGAGGCTAAACCCGCAGCATACTGGGATTATTTATGACACCCTTTCTAGAAATTTTCGGACGTGTCCAATCAGTTAATGTATCAAGGATGCCTTTTTGTCATGAAGTGCGTATAATTCTGTTCCTTACCGGACTAACTGCAGTGGTACACAAACTGAAACATATTTTTACATTTTCAGTTCAGTTGGTGCCTGACTTTAGTTTTGGTGTCAGGGTGAAACATTGACACATTTCCCACTGCCCGATTCAGGGAAGCTGATAGTATATAACGTCATCGTTTTTATCGGTTGCGTGTTGGAGTACTTCGTACTTCTCTTTTTTATAGCTCGCGTACGATGTACTAATACCTACTACAACTTATACTGTGCTGTGTACCTTTAAACTGACAGAATAAAACGAACTTTACTCTTATTTATTTTCTGCGTGTGCAAATGAAAACGAGAATATATGCAGGAAGTGGCGCGTCACTTTAGATATTATTACACCTTTCTACGATTCGCCATTTTATGCGTGTTTTACCGAGCTCGTGAACAAAAACACTATAACTTGGTGGATGTATTTGAAGTCCTTTGAAAAGCATTGGGACAATCCCCATTTAGCAACTGATGTTTGCAACATTAATACATCGTGCCTCCCCCCCCCCCCTGCGCTGCTAATGCTGAAGTGGGAAACTGGAGATGGGATGACGAAGTAAACTCAAATAAATTGATGAATAAATAAATAAATAAGTTAGATATATTGAGAAAATACATGTGAAATATGAAGAACTTGTATAGATGTACCTTGTGTGGGGGTCTGGTTGGCCGAGTGGATAGCGCGCTGGTCTCAGAATCCGGAGGTCCCGGGTTCAAGCCCACGTAGCAACTCGCCAGATTTCGACCTAGGCCAGTTTTTCGGTCAGAAGGGAAGAGGGCTAAAAGACAGCCCTAACAGCCTCCTCGACGTCTCTAAAGTAATGCTCGAAAGGGCGGATTCCAAGGCTCCGGTTGAGAGCAAATTAGAAAAACGAGATGTACCTTGTGTGCATGAATGCTGGAAGTGAACGAATTTGTGATTACCGGTCGCTGTTACTGTTTCCTACTTAGTCATTCTTCGTGGTCTGCACCTCTACTCCTCACCTTCAGCGCTCCAAGATCCGACCCAATATAAACGAAGAACTCGGGAATAGTCCAAGTGTAAACACTGGCCCAAAAATCTGGTTTCACACCTTCGAATTAGTATTTGGAGGGCTCATTGCACGAAATAAATGATATATCTATTTATTGTAGAATGTAGTTCCGGATTATATTGCCGATCATGTCGGATGTTGATTGACAAACTTGATAATCGATATGTCTCATGCCTCATACCTGTTAGGGAGCTCACAATTACAACGAGCGTTCTTAGATGCCATCACATAGAGGTGGAAGCAAGCACTGTGTAGAGTGGCGTAGCCCGACTTCGTATTGGGGGGGGGGGTCGTGTTTCACCTTTTACAACATTACAAGCGTAATACTTACTATTACCAGAATAAATTAAAATTTTTTCACATTGTCGGCCGATGCCAGGGGGTCCAGACCCTCTCGTAGCTACGTTCCTGACTGTGTACCCTTCCCCCTCACCCTCGACAGGAATGCGAAAGAAAAGATACTTCGGTGTCCCGTCTTGAAAAAGTTTTTTCAGCTGAACAGGTTAGAGGCTATAAATGGACAGAGTTCTTCAAGTGTCCATTTCTGTTTCAAAAAGTCATCAGATCAGAAACCTGATTGGATTTCGTGTATTCATTATTGCACTTTCTTCCGGGGACAGCTGTGTAATATTTTCTTCGCGTCAACTAAGAAACCGGTCTATTACCTTCTGATTACCTTCTGGCTGCTGCTTATCATTGTAAGTACTCGAAAGTACTGGATGATTGTGTCGGACTGTCGCACGGTGTTTCTGAAAAAAAAAAAGAAAAGGCATCTTATTTGTCGCAGTTCACGACTGCAAAGTTAATTTGTGGGGATCCACGTTGCCATGGTTTTGGCAAAGTAAAAAGGTTCATTTTCAACCCCCTGGGTATTTTGGGAAGTAGATACGAAAAACTGTGAAAAATCTTTTTAGTGGGAAATCGAATCAGGAACTACTTTGAAACACTTTTTAATAATAGTAATGATCGTCAAAAATTCAATTTTGGGGCCTGTTTCATCCATGGGAAACGAAATTACACTGGGATTCTTTTGGACTTTTCAGTATGTTGTTTAGGGAGCTAGTCCCAAAAATTTGATGAAAATAATATTTTGTAACAGATTTTCCCATTTGCACATTTTTGAAACTCTCTAACTGTACTGCACTAGAAATCGACTATTAAATGGAGATGTGTCACTTTCCTTTCCTCTTCGTCTTGTCGCTCGGGTTGTTAGTATATCGCTGGCATTTTCTGTGATTAAATTCCAAACAGAGACGCCCGAGACCTCTTTTTTTTCTCTTCTTCTTTTTCTTCTTTTCTGTTGAAAATCCAATCCAAATTGGGATGGGGGATCGAGAGTTAGAAACCGAAGTTTTAGAACAATAGAGGAAACAACCTTATTCTGCAACAATACCCCGTCCTTTCCTAATGAAAGCAGCTGAGAAAGGAGTCAAGCAGGGTCCTGAAATGCTAAACTCCTGTTTATTAAACGATCAAACAATCTATTCTGTCTCAAATAGGGGCTCCGAGTCCATTGACTTTTCCCTTTTTGAAGAAAATATGCCAAACCACCTATCGAAATTGTTTGTCGATTCGCTTCGCTGAATCCGAACATCCTGTCAGGTGATTGATGTGTGATCCATTCTTGATTTAGACCTTAATTATGAAAATTTTATGTTTCAAATTGGTGACAGTGGCTTGGCTTCCAATCGGAATAAAGGTTTTGGGGTCGTTGATTTCGATTGCCGTACAATTTTGGTCAGTCATGGACTTCAGTCCCGCCTCCTCTCCAAAAAAAACCACTTGATGTGGCGAATAAATGTGTCAAAATAGAGGTCTTGTGGGTAATTATCTTCGAATATCCCATGAGATTTCGTTCTTAGAGACCCGAAGCCTAGGTACTTCTCTTAATTACAAATTACGGGTTTTTTGCTTGTAAATTCGAAGTTATTTTCATGTACACATTGTAAGGAAAACAATGTCGAATGGCATACTAATCCTTGAAGAGATTGAATTCCCTTCTCCATCGCCTTTCAGTGGGTTCGAAGATGACTTAAAATGTCTGTCTGTCTATGTCTGAATGCTGGTTTGACTGATGTTATGAAATTCAGCTATTTTAGAGTAGTGTTGGAATCATTCTGGTGTGATCATTTTTGTTCAGGTAGCTGCGTCTTGATTAATATTCTTCCTGTCATTATTTTATTATGGACATGCGAAAGTATCTCAAAAAACCGTCTAGTTTGGGTGAGAAAAACCCTTCTAGTTCTACATTTCCCGTCTGTAGTAGTGGTACAAATGTTAAAGCAAGCACTTCTCATTTGGAGGAACTATGTATATCGTCTGCAAACCTCAAGTTTGAGACTTTGATTCCGTTGATATTTAAGCCTTTGTTTTTTCCATTCTAACTGTCTAAAAACTTCCTCTAAGGCCATGTTTAAAAGACTATGTGACAGCGGGTCCCCTTGACGAACCCCCTTTCTTATTCCAAAGTATTCTCCCATTTTGTCTGTAATGACGCAGACTTTCCTGGCCCGAATACATTTCTTCTATTATTTTGGGAATTTGTTAAGGGACTCCCTGATTTTTTAGTGCTCGTCTCATGTACTGATGATTCAAAGAAGCAAACGCCTTATATTGTAGTCGGTGAGTGCCAAGTTTGTATTCAGATTGTAGGGATTTTTCTAAAATTTGGTTTATAGTGTGAAGATGATCTAGTGTAGAGTAGTTCTTCCTAAATCCTGCCTGGTTTGCACAAGATTATTTTCGAATATTTAAAGCCAACTGAATAAAATTCGCAGAAAATGGGATGTGCCTCTATAGAGGCCTAGACGCTTGACAACGAAAATGTGTGACTGGCGCCAATATAATTCTACCTTTTTGCCCCCCCTCTGGAAAAAGTTCTTGCTACGCCCATGACTGCTATGCTATAGACTGCATTAAAACAGTTATTCCTTCATGATATAGCAAAACTGTCCCATTGTTTTTATCAAGATATTAGTCCACTGGTGCGAGATATGCCGGTTGATGATTTTCCAATAACGTAAAAAGTGCTTCGATATGTTTTTTGTGTAACTTGGAGGATTTACAAGTACATAGTATGTTAGTAAAATGGAATTTATCCAGAAATCAAACATTCGATAGTTGTTGTAGTGAAACTTGGTTAACGATCGACGCCAAAAAAGGGAAATTTGAGCGATTTGGAACCAAGGTATGCGATATTCAGTAAGATCAATTGATTATCATTTCTGTTATAACTTACTCATAAATCTCTGTTTGAACAACGCATAATTTATTATTTACCAATCTCAGGTCAGGCTTAGTAGGTATTAGGTTGGGTCTTATTAGGTTAAAGGCCGAGTCTTCTTTGGTGCGCTGGTTTTATCAAGTTTTGAAAAAGGGATATTTTTATTATAAGATGTGAGGAACGTGGAGCAGTATAGAAAAATTTCAAGCTAGCCAATTTTTAAGTATTTTAGTCGACGACTATAGTACAAAAAAGGAAAAACATGAAATCATTTACATGAAAGTCTGAAGAGCCAAGACCTTAAATTAGTGCCTTATTGAGTTCACCTACCTTAATACACTCATGATGATCACGTCTCACACGACTCACATGCGCATATCATACATGCGAGGACTCTTGTAAGCTGATATTTCGATTTATCGTCTTTGTCAGGGCTGCAATTTTTATGCACAAAAAATAGCGAAATATGCGCATATTTTATGTACTGAATTCAGTATAAATAATATGCGCAAAAATTGTAAAATATGCAAGTACAATATGGGTATATCATTTCAAAGGAAAAATTAAGTTGGATGCAGTGAGACAATTTTTTATCATATTTTAAAATGATTCAGCAAAGTATCTCCTTAAGAGTCCAATCTTCTTTTAATAGGAGATGCACCCAGGAGATAAGGTGCACCTATTCGTAATTTCTTGATGATTGATGAATGTGATGCGGGCAAGACAAAGGTTATCTCACGTGCAAAAGAACATATTTTCCTAAAATTTTTTCTACTGATTCATTAAGTCTTCTCAGTTTTTTTAAATTTATAATTTTTTTGGAGTCTGACATCATTCTCAGAACTAGAAAAATAACTTTTTAGGGGGAAAAAATTGAAAAATAAGCAGAATTGGTGCAAAATATGCGGTAAATGCCGAAATATGTGAAATATATAGGACGAAGTGCTGTTCACTTGACTCAGAATTCTGTGATTCGTGAAGATCTTTCAGTACGCCTTAGATAAAAATATGCATTCGCATAAAAATTGCCGCCTGGTCGTTATAGTAGAATTTTCCAATTCTAAAGTCTTTGTTTTCTCTTTTAAGGTATAATTTGTTGATTCTTAAATTTTTAAATGACCATGACTGAAAATAAATGACTTAAATGACTGTTAGACACTTTGATATAACATACTACACCCCTCCTCCAAAAAAATCCACCAGCGCCGATGAATGTAGGAATATTTTCTTTATAATTAAAAATTAAAATTATTGAAATAATATTAATCATTTCAATATTAATTCATAAAAAGAATCAATTATTGTTAATAAAAATATTATTTAAAAAAAATTAATAAATTAATATTTAAAATATAAATAATAATGAATTAGGTCAACACTACTAAAAAAAATGACCCCTTCCCAAAAAAAATTCCAGCGACGCCTCTGATTCTTACAATTTTCTTTGTTGAAATTGGTAGAAGGTTGACAAAATGGTTCTAGTGCTCCATCAGCTTCATGAGTTGGGTGCCACCGGCTCCGACGCCACTAATCCTGCCAGGCCAGACGAGAGGGAAAAACAAAGGGGACAATTTGTTCCGGGCCCGAAGTGCCCTGAAAAATTCCTTGAAGAGCCTGAAGGCCTTGGGCAAAATTCTGAGCCGAACTATAAGAAAATAATTTTTTATCGCGTGAATGAGAAGATGAAGCAGACAAATCGACAAACAATATCAACAAAATGAAAACGGGGGCCCGTAAGTTTTTGTTCGGAGCCCGAATTTCCTCTCCACAGGCCTGTACATCCCCGGAAGGCTTGCCACAGATTTAGCATTGAGACTCGGCAGAGTGCATGGTTTTCGAGTTTATAAAAATCCAGTACATGTAACCATGCATATAAACCCGACGACTCCGCGAGCGTCGCATACAAGTCCTAGAGCTTCATACCCACTACTTACGGTTCGTTCGTATGTGTGCGCGTGTCGGCGTGTGTTCGCACGTACGTGTACGCCCGTGTGTGTGCATGTGTACGCGTGTATACGGTATTAGCAATAGCAATGCCGACCGTGAATTGCGCGCGCATATTGCGCTTGGCCTACTGACCCTATTCCGGGCCGCGATGGCGAATATCATGTACGCGTTCGCTGTTGGCTGCTCCGACGCTCGTGTACTGCTATTCTGCTACCGCAGTCCGGTCCGTCTGTTCGTTCGCGGTCCACGCTCGTTACTCTCCGGTACTTCGTTCCCCTCGTCGTTCGTGTACTGACATTCGTGGCCGCTCAACTGTTCCGACTGTTCGCGCGGCGTTATTTCGGTCATCTGTTCGGTGCCCGTGTATTGTATGTAATGTTATTTTGTTTAGCAGTACACGTATGTTGGTTGACGGGCTGATCGGCTGCTGTGCTCGCTGGTGATAACTTGATTCTGATTTCATTCATGCACTCTTTGAATCGGATTATCGAGTGTAATATTAGAACCGATCATCTGTTGTCTGATCTGGAATAACCCTGTTTTATATTCGAGTTCATTTTTGTTTCACTTCTGCTCGGTACGCGCCATGGATTCCGTAATGTGTTCGCGTTCAGTAATGCATCGGTGCCGTGGTGCTGCTGTACGTTGCCATTGTCATTGTGCACGAATGTGTTGAAGAAACGCCAAATCGAGCCGAGCAAATACGAACGTTATTTTTCAGTTTCTCAAGTCTGGTCCGTATGAGTGGTGCGCGGTGTTACTGGTGATCGTGTCTTTTTTTTTTTTTTTTTTTGTTTTCGTTCACAAAAAATCGGATACACAAAGTGAATCAGTGGCGATTGTGATTGGTCGATCGTTGTGCAGGTGTCTTTTATAGTAATTTGTTGTTCTTTTGTAATCCAGTTAGCCAATCTGTGCCATTTTGTTCTCGGCGAAATTCGACTTCGCATCGTCCATCGTTGTTCCGTTTTGTTGTGTGCGATACGTAGTTACGTGGAAGCTCGTCGGCGATTCGCTTCCGTGTGTTGGTGTCAGTGTCGTGGCTATACTGGTGGTGACCGCTTGACCGTAAATCGGAAAAGAAGCACGTGAACGGCGGCGAAGAAGAAGGAAGGAAAAAAGGACGAACGTTAATTTACTAATGGAATTCCATTCAATATGTCAACCGTGTTGCAGTGCGAGAACCGCTTAACTGGGACTTACTCGTTTAATGATGAGCCTTTATCTAGGACGCCGTCGCCAATTTCGTCTTGTTCTTTTTATGTGGACACAGCGTTGGACAGGTAACGTTGGCTGTAATTTTCGCCTACTTCGGTTCCCTCGCGGGTCCGGCCCGTCCCGAATATCGATTGCCGCGAATCGACACCGCGATGGTGTAGCCTTGCCGTTTGAACTTGGGCTACACAGTCGAAAGTGATAAGGTCGGAAATATCGAGAAGATCGAGGTTAGAGGATGCTCGAGGTGTGTGTATTATTGTTATTATTCGTTTCGATGAACTTGGTAACGCATGTCGGTAATAACGGCGAAGTCGCTTGCCAAATGGATGCTGCTGTTCTATTTAGGATGATATTGTGAAATCACTTCGAAGGTGTTCGGTGGCGTACCGCTGCGTACGTTGGCGAGTTGGCATTGAATTGCCTTCATAATATGCAGAACCCGGCCCTGCATCATCGTGATTCCTAATTCCCAGCGGTAGGAAGGAGTGTAATATAGATTCCGTGTACGAATGAGTCGAATAAATACCAGTATTTTAACATTCCGGCCCTGTCGCAGCCCATGTTCCAGACATCGTGGAAACAAGGCCAGTAGCGAGGCAAGTTTATTGAGGAGCGAAAATCACAAATTTTAACAACTGTTGATGTGAAAATATCGGAAATTTTCCAACTGTTGAGGAATCTCTTCTCAGAACCTGTGGAATTCAACCCCCCCCCCCCATGAAAGCCTTGAACATGAAATTGGTTTCGTTGTTGCTCTATTGTTTCTGGATCCAAACTGATCTTCACCTACCCTTTCTTCTATTTTATCTTGTACTAGTAAAAGGCCCTAGCTAGGCAAGGAGTGCCCTGGAAATTAATAAATGTTATACATATAAAACAATATGTACAGGAACTCTGGAGCCAGGGTGCGTCTCGCTTCGGAAGGGGAACTATTTGAACTGCAACGAGGAGTAGAACAAGGTGATCCTGTATCACCAAATCTGTTTAACTGGATAGAAGAGATATTTTGCAAGTTAGGCTGGGAGGAAAAGGTATAAAGATTGATAGGAAATGGCGTAGCAACTTACGACTCACCGACGACCTAGTCCTAATTGCAACAATCACAAAAGAACTACAACAAACGGTTTCAGAATTTGGAGGGGTTAGCAAAAAATCGGGTTTAATCATAAGGCACATTACCTCAGTACACATCTTTAGCATCAATACTTCCGAAGTAGAAGAGCTCTGAGTTCCAGAGTAGGGGCGCTTGCCCTTACATCGTGTGAGTATGTAACACACAAAATGTGATAAACAGGTGACCAAATGGGTGGAGTAATTTGGAGAGACACACATGGTGGTGTTTATTCAAAAACCTAATAGGGCACAGTAGGGTAAAATTTATCCGTATAGTATCTTTTGCATATACTCGTAGTTTGTCTGAGTTGGGAAGTCAATTTCTAAAGTCAAATTTCAACCGCCCCCCTTACAAACAGTACCGCAGGGGGTCCTCAAAGCCCTCCAACTGAGCTCTAGGTACATATTTATCAGTGGATATAGAGGTATACGATCATAACAGCGCGTATCATGTGACTTGACTCAACCAAGAGTTCGACATTAACGCTCCAAGCGGATGAATGGCCCGAATATATACATCATTCACTCTGTGTTTCTTAGGGTGTTTGCCCGCGTGCAGCGCTGCAAGCACCCTATTGCAATCGAATTTTCATCCTCATGATTTTTCTTTAAATACAGCTGAATTGTTTACAGCTCATAGTTCAGTTTTAGCTCAGTTGCCTTCTCCGTGAACTGCTGCCATCTATCGATAATTCGGTTTACTATTATGAATGTATCCTCTCTGTTACGCGTACAATTTACAAATGCAACTCGCAAACACCCTGTTGTTACTACCTCGCGATTCGCGAGGTCGCTTGTTATCGCATATGTATGTTCCACCAGGAGCGCTAATGTCAAAGACGAAAACATGATATGTGTACATTACACCATAAGAACGTGTGCTCATAAAAGTGTTCCTCGTGGCTTTTATATTTATTTTTATGAAAAAAGGCTAAGAACTAAAGTTGTAGCCCTTTTCATTTCCTATCCGATGCAGGGCTTAAAAGCCGAAAATAATTTTCAGCTTTCAGCTGTGGCTTTTGAAGCCGTATTTTTTTTCAACTTTCAGATTTAGCTTTCAGCTTCCATGCCCTGAACACATTCAGCTTTCGGCTTTCAAATCCCACAAAAAATACAGCTTTTTGGCTTTCAGCTTTCGGCTTGCTTTCAAGTCCTGGTTATAGCTCTTGATTCTTGGACATATCGAGGTGAATATTTGCCAACACCAGAATCCCGTCATAGGTCACTAACGTCACAAAACAGAAAATTTAGGCAGAGAATTTTCAGGGAGAAAAAACCCGAATAGTACTTGCTTTCAGCTTTCAGCTGGCTTTCAAACCCTGGTATTCAGCTTTCGGCTTTCAAATTCCACAAAAAATACAGCTTTTCGGCTTTCAGCTTTCGGATAGCTTTCAAACCCTGATCAGATGAGCTTAATTTTGGATAACTTTTTTGTATCATCATCCTCCCATGTCATGTACTCGTCCAAATCCACTAATCAGTGAACAGTATGTTGTTTTCGGTAACAAGTCACCTGGAGCGACTCCTTTGCATACATACGCGATTGAACAATTGTTGTACTAGATATGTTCAATAAGCGATAAAACCGTAACCAAGTTCGCTAGTGTCGGCTCCTGAAAAGGTGATCAAGGTTAAGCTTGGAGTCTCTAGTTTATGATGAAAGGTAATTTAATGCACTTTATTCGCTCCAGTTAGATGAATAAATTTATTTTCCAGATTACTGCTTTCCTTATGGAAGTTTACCACTGGCACAATACGCGCTTGTAAACAACTAATACATGGAAAGTGGAGCCGTTTCAAGTTCATAAATGAAATCTAGAGACCTCGATCTCTGAATTCATCTATTATATGACCCAAGAAAACATTTTATTGACTAGAAAAGGTGAATTCAAGTTACGTGTAATCTTTTGGTGATAACGTCCACAATCACCTTTTTAAGAAATTTCACCGCAAGGCTGCCAACTTCGGAAACTTTAAGTTTTAGCGCTTATGAGAATTCTCGTTTTCTACCACTAGTACCAAACTCCGGAAGTGAGAAACTGATTGGAGTAAAACTCAGTTCAGTATGCCTTTTAGAGTTTATTTCTTACAGTGGGTTGTAACGGGTAACCTACAAACGCTGTAAAATAAATAAATAACGACTGTCTTCACATTTGCTTGCTTCCTGCTTCTTTAGGGATGATAATTAATCTGATTTTGGCATTTCTCCTTCTTCGTACATTCTGCAAATTAATTCATAAATAAATTTTTTTAAATTACTTCTTCTGTATTCCTCAATAACTCGCTAGCAATGTCATCCACAACTTCTGCTTTACCTGCTTTCATTTCTTTCAGAGCTCTATCAAATTCTTATTTTAAAATAGGATCTTCCCTTTCGCCATCATCCTCCCCATTATCACTTATACCGGCTCCATTCTTACATGTACATTGAACCTATCTTGTTGCTTTGTCTTTTTTAGAATCTAATATATTTTCTTTTTTATCCGTTAAATTATTCGTTCTCTTTCTTCTTGCTCCAGAATATATTTTTACTTTATTATATGCGTGAGCGGATTTTCCTGCTTTCATTTGCTCCTCAATTTCTTTACAATTCTGATAAATCCGTTTTTCTTTGGCCTTCTTAAATTTCCTCTTTATTCGATTTCTTAAAGCCTTATGTTTGTCCTCGCTTTCTCTATCATTGGCTTGTTTATACTTTCTTCTTTCTTTCATTAACTCTAGTATCTGACTTTTCATTCATGGTTTTTTCCCTTCTATTATGTCAGTACCTACAGTATAATTTCCTTCCTCTGATTTACAAAGTTCTTTCGTTAATTCTTTTTGATATTCTTTCTTTTCTTTACCTCTCAGTCAATAACTCGAAATTCCATTTTTTTTATTTTCTTCTTATTCAGCTTTTTAAATTTAAACCTACATTTCATTATTACTAAATTGTAGTGCCTTTAGTTTATCTTTAAACCCCCTCAACACCCCGAGGTAGCTCACAGAGGAAGGGGGATTTTTGATTCCCGTTCTCGCAAACAGGTCACCCACGTGGTCCCTCACTTCATAGCTCTCGGAAAAGAATACAAATCACCCTAAACTCAATGAGGTCAATGTTACAATTCAGATTAAAAGACCATATCAGCTTAACAAAAACGAAAAATAAACTGCCTAATATAAAAAACTGTTTTTCATCAATGGCGGGACATGAGGCTAGAGTGCCTGAAGATGGGCGTAATAGCTATATTTTGATTTCTAAGGTAAAAAACAAGGGGGAAAACGGCAAGCCCTGGAAAAATGAAATGGATAATTTCTTACAAAATAAACAATTTCAGCAAATAAAGTACAAGCATGGAAAGAGCGTGAGAGGGTGAGGTATACCTTGGCTCAATACAGGCCAGAGATAGATTCGGTATAGGCAGCGCTCGTTTGCAAATAATATATAAAAGAAATATGTACCCACCATTAAAGGTTATTATTATCTGTATAATTCAGAAAAATTCTCAAATACTTAAGGGGACCTGCTCTTACCATGATATTTGCTTGTCAGTTTATTTACAACTAGTAATCTTTGAATGTCTGTAAAACGTGGCCAAGCTCGTCCTTTTCAGTCCACGCTAGTATAACAAAAACTCCTTTAGTAACTAAGAACATGGTCATACAAATCTTTATAGCTACCCGTATTCAAGGATATCCTTCGTTTACCTTAATTCTGTGCATGTCGTTAGGTTATTGAATGAGTGATTGCCGAAGAGCGCAAAATTTGCGGCGGGAGCCTAAGGCCAGTGCTGTTCCCGGCATCCTTCAGTACTGGTATTTGAGAAAGTCTTTTTAAAAGTTAGGGTATAATTGCATGTATGTTCCTTCAACGTGACAGGTAAAAAATCTTGAATACAAGCATTTAAGGGAATCCTTGAATGCCTGTACTTGAGGTTCTTTATGTGACTGACTTGAATGACCCCCTGTCGTGTCCCCTCTGTGTTCAGTTGATTGTTTCCAAAAACCACACGCTTTCTTTTCACTGAGTGCTCTGATGATATTTGCTCATCAATTAACCTGTCTCCAAAACCCACACGCTTCCTTTTCACTGAGTGCTCTGATGATATTTGCTCATCAATTGACCTTAATTCAATGTGGCAGATAGAAAATTTTAAATACCAGTACTTAATGCCGTTACTAATGGATAATCCTTTTCCTGTCCCTTCTATTCATTTGATTATCCCTAAAAACCTTGTACTCCGTCTACTAGTCATTTCTTAGCCATCACCTTAATTTCATCACAATTGATACTAATTTGCACTCGAGTCTGTAACGTCCAGATTAATTTAATTCATTCTTCATACACACACCTATACATTGATAACATATACCTTTGTTATGTGCATTTAGACATTGGGCTTCTAGATTCTCCTAGCTATCCTGTATCCAGAAATGCGAAAATTTTACCTCCGCCTCCCCCTCCTATTTCAAGAGCAAACGCATAAAGCGTACTTATAGTAGTACCGTGCTTCTTTTTAAAAGAAACACACCAATGAAAAAATATATGCTAAAAAAACTCTTTAAGATATAAGAATTTGCCAGCTGAACACTTGAAATTGCCAATTTGCCAAAAACCGATTTCTATTACCTCCGAGTATCACTTGTACGATAGTATTATCTTCTAAACATCTCACTTAACCGAGGACTGACATTCCGGGTCAAAAAAACTCGTGAAACAATGCATATTATTTATGAGTTTAATATTGCGGAACGGTGAAACGCGTAGAGAATGTTTTTGAAGTTGGAATGTTTGAAAAGCAAAAGGTCCGTTATAGTTGCAAATTGTACAACTCAGAATAGGGAAAGGGGGGAGCTTATAGTTTGGAATGTAACGGTTTAGAGAAGTCCAACTCAAAATAATGGAAAAATGAAGTACATCAAGTCAGTTTCTCAGTTTTTTCAATACGAGGGCTGTCTCATATGCATTTTATTGTGAAATTTAGAGCACTGAAACAGCAAGGTACTCGATAAAGCGTGAGACTGGTTGCCGAAGGTCGATGCACAATAGCAGCGAGTAGCCGTATCAGAAAAGTACTTTTGTTGACTTCCCAAATGCCAGCACGGATTCATACACCCAGATGTACAGTATTGATCTAGTCAACCAGCCTATAATTGAGGATGAAGCTGGAAAACCTGCTGGCGAAATTTGAGCCAAAGTATTAGCAGATATACGACGTATCTGAAGATAGATTTGGTTGAACTCGAAGGTGCATTTTAAGATTTATGGCACGATGACATTGGCGTAATTCAGGAACCTGTTGGATCTTCGCGATACCTCACCAGCCGCAGCTGGCACTGCACGGACGCGCGACGCATCTGGATCTGGTTCGATTCTTGGCCGAGGTCAGTCAACATTTCGATCATGACAGCGTATTTAACGCGTGTATAATTTACTCGAGAAATGAATCACGGCCGTCAAACAGCGGAATATTTAGATCTGGAACGACATGCAAAGTGGCAGAACCAAGACCAAGACCTTTCTCAAGTGAATCTGGATTCGACTGCCAACTTCTCTGTATACCTGTAATCTGCGGTGCTGTACTTCAGATTGTGTAATCATCGCTAACCGAGACCTTACTAATTACGCACAAGGCCTTTCCTGAATTTAAACTCCATCTTTCTACTGGTCCACTGCGCACACTAATAATTCGGATGATCCGTCGGTATTACTCCATTACGGATTCTGATAATCGCTGCCGCAGACCGCAGACTGGTTAGTAATTAACGACCTCGGCGCGGATCATCCGAACACAGCCCGTCGTTAGAAGTTCCATATTCACAACCCTTTCATTCGCAATTTGATTGTGTAGTAGTGTAAACCTACATGAAAATTTGTACAGTTGTGTTAACGTGACGAATACAGCATGGGAATCCGGCAGTACAAACGCGTATCCAGCGTGCGAGCGCATAACGCCGCGTTAATTAGCAGGGATATGGAGCTGAAGTCGGGAGCGCAGGCAGCTCGGAGCCACCAAATTTCCCGACTCTGGATTCAGAACCACCAGAAGAGAAGAAAGTTTACTTTTCAGTCTGTGGGAGCACCTTAAACAAGTTCAGATGCGCTTCAAGTGAGTCAAGAGATGTCTCAAGGAGTCGAAAGGGTTGAGAGTCGTCTCCTGGAGTAAGAAAATACTCGGCAGAGGGTAGAGGCGCTTAAAAAGAGTTTGGTCTCTTGCGAGAGCCTTTGAAGAGATTCAGAAAAAGTTCATTTTAGTGAGTCTGAAACGGCTCATCACGATTAGAATTAAAGGCGCGTGAGCCTAAAAGCTAGAGGCGCCTTCTAGTCAGAGTCTGGGCCCCATAGGCCTTAGAAATGGGGTCGTTTCGATTGTCAGCCCATTGGAGTGGAGACGCGACACCGGAAACTGCGAGGCTCGGATTTACGTGTGTCAGTTGAAGCTACTGTTCACTTTTTGAGAGATGTGAACCAGGGCAGAGTTCGTGAGCTTCTCACGAGAGCCCCTTCCTGATTTTTCCATTGCAAAGTTGTGTTAACAAACAACCAATAGCGTAGTAGCCTAGAGTTTGATGGGGGCGGGGTCTGTATCAAGGGGGTTCAGATCCCCTCTGGCTATGCCACTGCGAACAACAACAACTGTTTTTGAGCCCCCCAACAGATTTCTTCAAGGTCTCTGTGGTTCTTTCTCCTGGCAGCGGTCTAAATTGGCCGAGATTTACCGTTAGTCACCATCGATACAGCATATGGGATCAGTGATCCAGCCTTCATTGTGTAGAACTTGTGAGCGAACGAAACTGTGCAAACACGTCAGCTGTCAACATTGCAGTCTTTTCAACGATGCCAAACGTAGGCTGTATCGGCGTCACGAGTGTAACGTCACGCGTTACAGTTAGACAGATGAAACATATCTGCTTTGTGCAGATACGGTACAAGATCACGCAACCTGTCTGTCTTTCCGTCCCGTTTTCGGTCGCATTGAACTACATTCGTGGTCGTACTCGCGGCAATCGATCTTTGCACCGACTCGAATTGCACGTAATTACGCCGCTTCGAATGGTCCAAATTCACGGTGATCCGACTCCGATCTGATTATTCGTTATTCGGTAACACGTCGACTTCGTTCACTGTGCCGTCATCGATATAATCGATTCCACTTGAAACCGTGAATTAAATTGCTCGGCAACGCTGTGTTTCAAAAACGTCAGTCATAAGGACCGAGAAGAGTGGCTACTAATGACGCCAGCACGCGCATTACCGACCTGTCAGGTCAGAACAATCATTAGCGATAATCAGTATTCGGTATTTCACTCTGCACTATAATTATATTATTACTTCTAGAGAAACGAAACGATAAATGCCCGCATATACTATTTACGGTTCGCTCTTCGGTGGGTATGCAGCGAAACGGCAAACGTTCCTTGAGTGGATCTACATTCAACGCATAATTTGAATATTGGTATAGGTATTGGTGTAATTCTCTGGAGCTGAAATGAAAACCACAAGACCTTATAAGAGGTGCTTATTTGCAACAAAGGATGCTACGTGGATCTACGTCGTGTCGAAATTCGAATGAATCGCCGTTTATCACAGTATATTGTATGTGCTTTAAGTGGGGGGGGGGGGGGTCGTCTCGTCATTTCATCAGTAATCTTGCAGTTTTTGAAGTTAGTACCAATCTCACGTGAAAGTAGCGTGTTTTTGTCAGAATGTTTTCAGGCGTTATCCCATCATCAGTGGCTTAGCTACTGTCACTGATGATGGAATACTAACACTCGAAGACGTTCTGACCAAAATACGCTGTTTTCAAGTGAACTTGGTACAAACTCCAAAAACTGTATAGTCAACTAAATCCTTTACTAACACCTCGAGACCAACGATGCATTCGAAACCTCATCAGTATGTTGATAGGTCGACTTGTTTCAGAAATTATTGAGTTTTAGACGTCCGTGTCGGAAGGGAGACGGATGACAGGGATGTCACTCGCCCTTCATAGGATTTCCGGACAGGAGGCTTCGCCTTTCTTAGAAAGAGGACCCTTTGAAGTCGTGTTTTGAACAGAGCTGGAAAGGTCGAGACTAGACAGGTCTACGAGTTCTTTAGATTTCCATTTCTGAAACAGAGGAGGAGAGAGGGTCACTGAATCAACAAATGTTGATTCTCGCCCTCCACTTTCATTTTTCCCGCCCCGAAAAAACTATGTTTTGCTGCTTTTTCGACTCATGTTCTTGATACGACTTGAAATATATCGAAAACGCGTTTAAATTCAACAATATTTACTTTATCCGGCTATCCAATAAAGGGTTCATTTAAAGAACAACCACAGTCAGTTTTAAAATTCCGACTTTGTGGACAGATAGCGCTGCGTATCGTCAGCTATTATGCTCCAACATGATAGTACGTTTGAACAAGGCAACATCTGCCTGCGAACTCACGCTGACAGTTCACCTAGCTGAAGACCACTTACAGCGTTATCTGTCGGCAAAGCCGAAATTTCAAAACTGACATGCTTGTTTCTGAAATAAACCCTTGTATTCTTCTTCTGCTTGATGCTGTACACTAAATAGTCCTTTGACTGGTTCACAGTTCGCAGTCTCTTGCTTTTCTGTGCAAAACGTCAATTTCTCCAATGCCACTCCAGGTTTTGAGATTTTGGATCTCCAACGATATTGCTCGGCTTAACAGGGCCTACCACGAGAATGTGCTGGATAGAAGCTGGAACTGCAGAATGGTAGGGGAAGTTCTGGTGCTGCTTCTCACTGATAGGAGGCTGTCAATGGTGACTCACTACAGTTTCCTTAGGCCCCGGCTATTCTGTAACATGTTGAAAAGAGTTGATGAGTCATGTTGATCGACTTGACTTCAACTCTTTACAGATAAAACTGAAAGGCTGACTGACCGGTTGGCTAACTGACTTTTTTCTTATTAACATTTTCACGTCTTTACTTCGGTATCCAAAAGGAAAGTAAGTCTACCTTTCAGTCCAGCGTTTAGTAGCTTGGGGTCATTATGCCGTATTTCCAGGCTGCATCATGTGCTTTTTCGATGTCAAATTTAAAATTGGGTCCATTATATAAATGTTGAGCATTCCGTGCTAAGCATACAAAATGCTAAAATAAATTTCCATGGAAACGTCAACCACTGAATTTGTGTCGGGTTAGGTTTTTCGTTATGGTTTTACTCAAGTATAGCCTGTAGTGAAAGCATATAAAATGCTAAAAAAAAGTGCAGTTGATGAGTTACTTGCTCAAGTTATCGACCTACTCCAGCATCCCATTTAAACTATTGAAAATTGAACCCTACAAGTGAGTTGGTAAAGCTGTTTAATTCTTCCGAGATCTCATTCGAGCGAGTGCTGAAGCGAGTTACTGTCAACTCACTAACTCTTATTCTCAACAGCGTTTTGACTCATTCACCAAGACATTCAGTTGTATTTTTCATCTATGTCTAAAAAATTGACACACTTCAAAATTGGTTGGACTCGTGGTTCTGTTGTAATTTGGTCAAGTAGGGATTCTGACTACTTAGCATTAATGAGATTGCTGTTAGGTACAGTGAAAACGTATTTCTTCTCTGCATCTCTGTCGTTCTCCAGTTCTACTATTTCTGTCGGGTTGTCCCTAATGAACACCAGGACAAACTTAAACGGTGGACCACTCTTCTCACTAATAATAAACCAGAAGACTTTGGGCAAGCCAGCAGACCAAACGACCCAATACGAACAGAACAGACTGGGAACAAAGCGGAAGACAGCTGCCAGACATTGAATAAATAATGAAGACAAAAAAGACCAATAGCAGATTAGATGACTACAGCTTACCATGCGGTATTACTCGGGACTGCATCATTTTTTTAATAGTATTTCCAACCAGGGTTAGCGGCCTATTGACACCTAATTAACACACCCATTCTTGGGTAATGGTCTCTACCATCCTCCTCCCACCTTTCCTGTTACGGGCCACCCCCATCCACGGTGTTCCTACCTCGTCTCGCCATGGGATTGAGGGTGGTCTCTCTTTCTCTTTTCGTAGGGTATTCAGACTCACGACTTATATCCCCATTTATTATTATTACCTTCCTGAGCCATGTGACCAGCAAATTTGTATTTTAATTACTTAATTTGATTTTTTCCAGTATTATCGCTTTCCTAATTTTATCTTTGAAAATAATACCCAACCTGCGGCGTAGGATCGACAATTGTGTTTTTTTTAACCGTTGAATATTTTTCTTGGTCAGTGCCTAGGTCTGTGCCCCATAGATGAGTATCGGTACTTCTACCTTCGTTGAGATTATCACCTTACTTTCAAAAATATGTTTTTGAGCCCAGAAGGTTTTCCACCCTTTTGCTATACGCATCTCCTATCTTCTTTACTATTTTATTCTCTGTTGATATTAATTTCCCGTGATAAGTATAATAAGATACTCTTTCTGTCTTTAAGTTGTCAGTCTGGGCCCCCACCACCCTGTCATTCGATGACATTGTTTTGGTTTTAGTAGTATTCATGGTGAGCCCTATTTCCACGTACTCTTTGTTAAGGTCAGATATAATTTTCTCGAGCTCCTGCAGATTTTCCCCTAGTAACACGATATATCATCGGCGAACCTTAAATTACTTAAGAATTTGTCGTTTATTTTGAGACCTTTTGTCTCACATCTTATATTTCGGAAAGCTTGCTCCAGTACGCTGTTGAAGATATTCGGCGGGAGGGGGTCGCTCTGTTTGACCTCTCTGCGGACCCTGAATGTTTTATCTTTTTAATCTGTTTTTTTTTGTATGCTGACGATTTTTTGTAAGTCATTTATTGTTATAAACTTAGCGTGGATACCTTGTTTTGTTAAGGCTGTCTGCCCCTCAAAGGCCTTATTAAAGTTTATAGACGATAGGTATGCTTGGAAATTGTGTTCCCGCGCTTTCTCCAGGATCTGGTGTAACACGATGTTGCCGGTCTCAGTCTGAAGCCAGCTTGTTCTGTAGGCTCTCTTTTTCCAATTTGACTCTCAGCCCGAGCCCGGGAATCCGCCCTTTTCGAGCATTACTTCAGAGACGTCGAGGAGGCTGTTAGGGCTGTCTTAGCCCTCATTTTCAAATTTTTCTAAATTTTTAGTGTTTCAGCTGTTAGATTTTCTGGAATTTCATTCTCTTTGGTATATGTCTTCCAGGTTTTTTGTGTGCTACTATTATCAGATGACTACAGCTTACTATGCGGTATGAATTTTAAAAAGATAAGAAATCTGTTATTTATTTAATTTTTTCTTATTTTTGTCATTTCATTTCTGCAATAACGGAGGAAGGGTGGGTCAGCGAGGGCTACTGCTCCTACAGCATGAATATAAATAAAATGAGAAATACAATTCTGAGGCGATATCTGGGGAAGGGTATAATTGAACTTGATGAAGGAATAATGTTTGCCCCTCCTCCATTTGATTGAGCAAGTCGTTTCCGTTTCTCGAAGTACCATTGCGTACAAATCCAGATGCGAAAGTGCTCAGGTGCGAAAACAATGCTCTGCGAAAAGAGTGTTCGCTCTACTCTTCGACGTCCTACAACATCTGTGTGTGATTTTATGATACGATGTTGCAACCTTGGTGGCCTGTTCAGCAGATGTTGGTGACTGCTCTTGTGGGATAATGTCAAGATTTTATTTTTTCAGTCATTAATCTGTGAGAAATTTAAACACCGAATGGCTCAACGAATTGGGCGACTTTTCAGCGAAGTGAAAATATGGGTTGAAGGCCACTCGGCGTGGTTCATCACTCAGTATAACGCACGAATGCAGTTGGAAATTGGTTTTTAAATGTCCTCAGATGTAGCACGTGTGAGACTCGATATATTACGCAACTAAGGAGGTAATTTGGGCGTGCCATTTGCAGTTCTGCACCAATCCGCCGCTTCTCTCCTCATGGAAAAGTAGTTGTCTCCATGGAAAAGTGGTCGCACTGTACGAGCCTGAATCGACTCCATAACATGAGACACGCTGGCGCTTATAGAAATTCTTGAAATCGACATTCTGAACGGCCGAGTAGGTTTATGGAAAAAGTTCTGAAATTTTTCCTCTCAACATTCAAACCCAAATACCTACAATGATGTTGAAACACTGAGTGTACAAAACTGTTGTTCGCTCTTCGCCTAGTTCTCGTACTACGATCGTGTACTCAGTACTGTGTACACTGGGTACGGTGTACGTATTCAACAAAACCGAAACCCGTCGCATCGCATCGGGCGCGGCAACAGGGCGGGCCGAAAGTCACCCACATCGATTTCGGGGTGAACGATGTTTCGGAAACGGTGCCGCCGAGAGCATCCACCGGGAGTCGATTACACGTGGCCGTGGTGGTTTCGTTTATACTGTGAATTTGAAAAAAAAAAGAACACTTCGCTGTGTACACGGCGGCGTATAAATACCTACACTGCCTGCCAAATGTGTCTTTACATGCTCGTTCATTCCTTCGTTTCTAAGTGTTCACTCCCATTCATTTACATAAACACACGAACTTCACGACCGCCCTGAGACTCTCCTTCCAGAAAAACAATCCTTTCGATACGTGTACTGCGTCATTATCCCGGGCGGTAATGACCGCGAAAATTTTCCGTCAGCTTTTTGAAAAGCCCTTGCGTGTACGCCACAAACGACCGGCGCCGACCTTCGACCACCACGAATTTGCAGCGCGTAGTTTACCCTGCCAATAAGGTGCGGCCAGAAGTTGGAAGATCGGGCACGGGAACAGTGCTGTGGGCAGAAGAACGAAATGGCGAATTGAGTGTCGTATAGGAAGTGAAATGTATTGCCGAAGCGGTGAAAAGATCCACAGTCATGGATACTGTTCGACATGAACTACGGATACAACAACGCTTATCGTCTATATGTAGCCGTGTAGCGAATAAAGCTCCACTTTGTCACTAGAGTTATGAGTACCGGTATATAATATTAGAAAACATTTCTGACAAAATGAGAACTTACAGAGTTCTTTAGCTTCAAAAATCCCCGAGATATGGCTGTTGAAAGTTGAGATTTAAAAAAAAAAACTGATTTTGAGAAGAATTCAGTTTGAAAAAGGTTTAAAAATTACAAATTCAGAGTGACATATCTTTAAGTCAAATAAAGCTAGAGAACTCTTGCGAGGCTTTATTTTGTTAAAAATTTCGTAAAGAATTTTTTCGACAAAGTGTGGGACCTTTCCAGAAAACAAATACGTAATGAAAGAGTTTAATTTCCGGTGATAACAAAACTGAGTTGGGTGGAAGCAGAACACAGATGAGGTGGAGAAGATTTTGAGTATAGAATATCGTATGAGAATAAATAAAAATAAAACTAAAGTAATGGTACGTAATCGATGTAAACTTGGTGCTTAAATATAAATATTAGACAGGAAAAGATTCAGGAAGTAAGCGAATTTTGTTATTTAGTGAGTAAAATAACAAAAGATGGAAGAAGAAGAATAACATAAGCTAAATTAGCATTTTATCGAAAAAGTAATCTTTTCAAATCAAAAATAAATCTGGAAATCAAAAAATTGTTCTTGAAAACTTATGTCTGGAGTGTAGCCTTGTATGGATGTGAAACTTGAACCATAGGGAAGCCGAAGAGAAAGATCGAAGCTTTTGAGATGTGGTGCTGTAAGCGGATACTTAGCATAAAATGGACGGATAAGGTAAGACATGAGGATGTAGGAGGGTAAAATGGATATCTGGAATTGTCTGAAGAGAAGGAGAGATAAACTAATAGAGCATAATTTGAGGCACCCAGAAATAATATCACTGGTGCTAGAAGGAAGAGTGGAAAGAAAGAATTGGGTAGGTCGGCAAAGATTCCCGTGCGTTCAGCAGATGATCAAGGATGTCGAATGTACGTGTTATTACGAAGTGAAAGAACTTGTACAAGGTAGGGAGAAATGGAGAGCTGCATCAAACCGGTTGTAAGACTGATAATCTTATCATCATTCCTTTCAAGAATGAAGGACCAAGCAACAGACCACGATACGTCAGCCATCAAATACTAGAATATTCGTCTTCAAGGAGTGATGATCTGTTTTTATCTGTTTTTAAATACAGTTTCCAGGGCGACCATCCTACCCCTCCGATCCCTACTCCCCATGAAATCATAGAAAGCTCTTCATCCGATGGTATCCCCGCACCCGGAAGACGTGCACTCAGGCAGCCAGCAGAAGATCGCGCTTGTGATCGGTACTTTCCGGGTCCGGTCTACAAGTACACGAATTATTACGACAGCATGAATTTTTCATCCGCAACCGCACTCGACCGCTGCGTCGCGCCGTGACGGTTGCGTTACACGTTATTTATACGATTACGCAACGATGTAACAGCGCTTATAATATTCGCACAGAGAACGAGAAACGAGACTGCTTTACACGGTTAATGCATTTAAAATTACATTTTAAAACGGTTCGCTGCTGCGATTACCTTCGCACGCAGTAGGTATGGACGGAAAACATCGATCTCTCATTTTCGAATACATCCAAAACCGCGAACGCGGCGCGCCATGAGGTTTTATGCATTGTATGTACTTCACTATATTCTGTACATACGCGAGTCGTTGCCGAGACCTTCCTCAGTTTCCCATAACGACAGCACGCCGTTTTTTTCAGGGTCAAAACCGGAAGAACGTGGCACCGTTACGCCGACGATTTCGAGCAGACTAACTGACTAACTCTCTGGCTGGTTACCCATACCTACAGACCTGCACGACAACGTATCCACCAAATTGTAGGGGTATCAATAGATATCCAGATACCTTTGAGGGTACTAATAGATATTGACATAGCTAGAAGTGTAGTAATAGGTAGGACGTACAGTGCAGCCAACGTATCTACCAGATTACTTATAGCGGTGTCAACACATATTCAGATACCTCTGAGGGTACTAATAGATCCTGACACACCTAGAAGTGTTGTAATAGGTAGATACTCCGAAATTTATGATGGCAAGAACAAAACTCAATTTATCTGTAAGGGTACTGAGAGAATAGAAATCCACAAATCTATGAAGATATCAGTAGAAATATATGTATCTATAATGGTACTAATACATAGAAACCGACATACCTAGAAGGGTACTTGACAGCCATCCAGGTAACTATTATAAGAGTACCAATAAATATCAATACGTATCCACAAGTAAGGGTACCAATAGATATCCACATATTTATAAAGGTACTGATAGATGTCCAGACATCTGGAAGTACACAAATACATGCATTTTCTGACATCTGTAAGGGTGCTAACAAATACGTAGATATAAGAGTACCAATAGATATCCACATATTTATAAAGGCATTGATAGATCTCCAGACTTCTGGAAGGACACAAATACATGAATTTTCTAACATCTGTAAGGGTGCTAACAAATACGCAGATATCTACCAGAATGTCAATAGATATCCATGTATCTATAAGAATACTACAAGACATCCATATATTTAAAAGGGTACTAATAGACATCCACATTGAGACACTAATATATGTATATCGAGGTATCTATAATGGAAGCCTGGAAATTGAAAAGGGTGTAACTCCAAAAGTATGAAGTTTCCAAAAAACGCAAAAAATTGATCACCTAGATCGTATAAGTAAATAAGAATTACAGCTTTTTCAAAAGTTTGTTTACAGTGGAGAAAGGTCTTTTGAAATTTTGAAAATCACCGCCAGGTGGCCCTTTGAATGCGCTTCGAACTTCCATCAAGAAGTGAGTTTAGTGAAAAATGGGAGTTAACGTTTTTTTCAATTTCCTGATTTTGATACTAATAGATATAGAGATTGTAAGGAATCTAATAGATGTTCCAATGTATACAAGGGTACCAATAGATATCCATGTATGTACATATCTGCAAAGGTACTAATAAATACCCACGTAGCAATACAGATCTGATATACTAATATCCTGATATCAATAAGAGTATGTATCCAGACAGGTACAACATAGTGATGTCGATCATTTACTCGATCAAAAATGATCGATCACGATAATCTCGATAAGACTCGTTCTTTTTCGATCATCGAGCTCAGGGCGATTATTATGATTGATCATGAAGAATATAAAAAAAGAGACAATTGGTAGATAAGTGTAAGTTCCTTTCTATTAACGACTTCTCTGAACACAGAAATGAATGCGTTTTTTAAAAGTTGACTTAGAAAAGGACCTAATAGAAAATGTTTTAGGTATTTTCTGTTTTTGCTAAACATTTTTATATTTTGTAGCCAACACAGTGGAGAGGAGAGTGCATTGGCATTGATAATATTCGGACTGTGCAAACAACAACAACAACAACGCCGAAACTAAACCCAACTGATAAGCGAACGGTGATGGTTACTTTGACTCTCATAAGAAAAACACATTTTTGTGATGGAAATGAATATCTGTCTGTTGTATGCCTCTGGGTACTTGACATTGTAGTTTGTAATCGATCATCAGAAAGATGTTTTTGTAATGATCGACGTCGCTAGTACTACAACATAAGCTTATTACTCTTCTTTCCCCTCCTCTTTTATGAATCGTGCTTGTAAGTGAGGTTCTCAAGGATTGATTTTCTCTCGGATTCTCTAGCTTTTTGATTCATTTGGCGCGATTAATCGATGCTCTTTGTAAAGCATCGCCATCACTAGTTGTAAACCAAATTCCAGTTCCCCGGCCTTTTTTCCATCAAGACGCACAAGCTGGAGACTAATAATTTATAACTTCTGTTTTTCGTAAACACGCCGGTCTGACCTAACATTTCATATCAAGTTTAAAACTTTCCCTTATCTAGATCGGATTATTACATTCCTCTGACTGGTTTAATCTTTGGCATTGAATCACTGATAAGCACGAACTTTATGGGCAATGACATTACGAGTACTGAGGTTTTACTATATACGCAGTCGTAATCAACGTACACCGCATCGTGCTCATGGCCTTCGCACTGATTTCTTTGAAAACGGTAGACCGCGCGAGTGAAAATATTCATCACAAATTTTCGGCGGATTTATTCAACGAAAGGTTACGCACGTAATCTATAACGTTTTGACTCTGATTACGGGGGCAATACTCGCGAACAGATCGAAGTCAAACCCATAACAAAGGGGGTAAGGGCAAATGGAGGCATCACCCTACCTGAGAGAATTTCTTCCTCTAGACAATTTCCAATTTTATTGTCCTTTTATCGCCGCTAAAAACACACGGTTTACTGGGTTGATAAATGTTGAAATCAGAACTGCCTTCCCTCCCCCAGTAATATAATTCTGATCATTAAATTGAACTGCAAGATTGGAAAACTGAGAAACATACGTACGTAAGAAAAGTTTTGCTCTCTCCCCTGGAGACCCGGGCTGGTTACGAGCCAGAGCTGAATTGACTATCCTTTCACTCATGTGAAAATTCTCGTGCGCAGCCTGATGGGAAAATTTCTCTGTTGCACTCCCTCGTCGGGTTGAAAAAAGTAAAAGCGAGCTGCACGTTTTTCATTCGTCGATTTCCCCATCGTCATTGCCGAAGCGTACACGGTAGAAATTCAGCGCCGGCAGCTGAAGGAACAACCTATTCCGTCTTTTCAGAAGGTCTAGTAAAAAAATTGACGTTTTTGTCCCCGATGAATTCCGAGTCTACCTTGTAAGTAGTTGGGGTGACATTTTTCGTATATCTGTCGCAGACCGGGCTTCTATAAATACGGTTTTCCGATAACAGCCGCTTGCATTTGACCTACATTCCGTTTTTTCTTCGACCAACGTCATCGCTATTTTTGAAATAGAATCCCTTTACCCTTGAGCAAGGGAAGAAGTTTTACTCGTCGCTATAATAGAGTCGAACTGTTTGGTAATTCGAGCTGATCTGGAGAAATACGGCGACAAATGCTGCGGAGGTGAAGAACGAAAATTAGGTGAAGGTGGCTCGCGAAATTATGTACATTATCTAGGTGTGTTTCTATATTTCAAGCCTGTACGCCATTGTACACCAGAAAATTATATTACTTTTCCATGTAGCTAGCGGCTTTCTTGAATGTAAGAAGTTTCAACATATAAGTGCCCTTGAATGGGGAAGCGGGAGGGGGGCTGACTAATATCAAAATAACGTAAAAAATTCTCTCGCCCCTATAATTTTCCATTTTTACGTGGGGGAGGGGTTTTTTCAGTTGATTTGAAGAGCTAAGTCCCCCTTCCCAACCTACGCCTTTGTGTCAACAAAATGATATGAAAAACTATGCGGATTGAAAGTTTTGGTCGTTCGAAGTTCGTAGTGTATTTTGTATTGTATCGTATCCAACGCAACTGGAAGATGATTTTGGAAGTGCTCCAGATCTTTTTTTTTTTTTCAAAATCAGCTTTGATTAATGCTAGATCTTGATACTTGATTAATGGCACAGGGACTGGGTGACGTTCCAAGAAAATTCTAATTGCGAACGTCGATTTTTCCGAGAAAACAAGTTTTATATAGTCGCCAACGAGCCTCTGTTGTGAAGTTGGAAGTTACTTCATCAAATATCACACCGTAGTAAACATCAGATTCAGCGAAGTTGTTTGTGTTATACTGCACTCTTTGAATCGGTATCATCGAACGACTCATGAAGTTCTTTCGCTGCAGTACTCGAAGTAATGAAACTTGAATTTGTCTAGTTAGGAATCGTGGCAGTCACCGGAAAAGAGCAGATTCGGGAGTCATACAAAGAATCAAACAGGTCTTCACCGAGTATCAAGAAAACCTCAACCTCTCAACACACTCTTACGAAAGTAACTGAATCTTACAGAATCTCAACCCAGGCGAAGTACAGTCTTAAGGAGTCTTAATACCGTCTGAATGCGAAGAGTCTTGACACAGTTATGAGAAGACTTGAAAGATCTTAATATAGTCTTGAGTGGTCTTGCAAGTCTCAAAGAGTCGTAACGAGTTTGAAAACCGTCTGAACTAATGTGAGCGAGTCGTGCAATTATACGGAGACCTGCCACAGGCTTAAGGAGTTTTTGTGAGTATTTACAAGCTTACTGAGATCCCGAAAAAAGCGTAGAAAGCGAATCTTTTCCGACTTTCTAAGGAAATCCAAGCAACAAAATGTGTATTTTGGATATCCGAAGGAGTTTGAACTCTTAGCCAAGCTCAATCGACACATTCCTGACTCAGCCGGTTGCATTTGCCAAGTTTGATTCGTAGATTCTTCGAAGAACTACGTTGTACACAGAATCCTTTTGAACAGCTGATCTTATCGCAGATCGATTACGAAATCACAGTTTGTCATTCAATGTCCGTGGTCCATGATACATGAAACCTTAATGCGATAAATAGTGATAGATAGTGCCAAACGAAATATGACTCGCCTACTTTTTGCATGGAGTCCTCCGCTGGAACACAAATGTGATTATCTATAGACGGTGTTGGACTGTGAGGCTTCGTCCCTTAGCTGCTTTGCAGCCGAACTTGCCGACACTTAGAAAAATGGCAGAAAGCAAATTTCAGATCCGACTAGGCATTTCTAGGTGTCTCTGGACTATTGTAATTCTTTTCAAGAACTTCTGGAGATAACCTCACGACTCTTTTGAAATACTTCTCGACCCTCTTGAGGTTCTTCTTAACTCGTTAGAGACGTCTCTAAAGGCTGCGAAGATGATTTACACCGCCCGGTAAATTCTCTGAAAATCTTAACGGCTCTTACTTCGACTCCACCACGTCTTTTTTTCGGAGCCTCGGCTCTCGACTCTGACTCTGGAAAGTTTGGTCGATCTGAAGCACCCTCTCGGCCTTCTGGCCACGGCTCCAGCTTCAAAGCATCGATTCTTGACTGACTTTGGAAAGTTCAATAGCTATATAGAGCTAGGAGAGTTGACGTTACATTAAATCATCAAGTTAGCAACTCAACTCTTCCAGGTC
Source organism: Acanthococcus lagerstroemiae (assembly GCA_031841125.1). Taxonomy (NCBI): domain Eukaryota; kingdom Metazoa; phylum Arthropoda; class Insecta; order Hemiptera; family Eriococcidae; genus Acanthococcus; species Acanthococcus lagerstroemiae. The sequence goes on along the minus strand of CM063108.1, from coordinate 29,960,224 downwards.
ATTCATGACTTCATGAATGTTGAGGAAAGCGAGAGACAATGACTTAGTTTTCAACTCCGTTTCATCAGAGGGCGCGGTCAGAGTCTTGGCATCCACTGAGGTTAGTGCGAATATCGTTACAATAGGTGCATATTATAGATATGTTTTCTAAATTCTGAAATTACTAGTAACCTCCTAACCAATTGAATAGCCGCTTGAAAAGTTCATGGTCCTGTCTACCCTGTTTGTGGGCAAGATCTTTGGTCCGACCTAAGTGAACTACGACAGATCCACTTCCATTTCGTATTCTAGTTGCGGCACGAATTTTCAATAGATCTTTGTTCTTAATTGCAAAAACAATAGTATTTTCTTGTAGATGTTCGTGAATTCAGGAACTCTGAGTAGTGGGAGATAGAGCTTTCCGAAGCTCTAGGTTGTTAATGTAGAAAGAATCTACATACCTTATGATGTACTACTTTTTTTGGTTATGTGTGGTATGAACCATCACAACGGGTACGTCCATATTATGACACAGACTGTTGGCAGATACAATTTTCTTCAATGTTGTTGTCCAAAATGTTTCAAAGGATAGAGAAATGGATGCCATTTTCTTCAACTAGATTGCAATACAACCGCAAGTTCTTTCCAGATAAGCGCTTCGTCTAAGCGCGGTATTCACGTAATTTCGTCAACTCAACAGAGCACGGCTATAGGCCCTCAAGTTGGTATGCTTGGGCACAGTCATACCCTGAGTGTATCTATACTAATGTTGGTTCTTTGTATCCATGGACAGTACAAAGGCATTCCTCGAGAATCGAACTTCTACAGGCCTTCCAAGTCAGTGTGCCAGCGCACAGTCATACATTAAGTTTATCTACCAGTGTTGGTTTCTTATATCCGCGAACAGTACAAGGGCATTCCTCGAGATTCAAACTTCTACAGACCTTCAAGTCCGTATGCTAGTGCACAGTCAAACGTTGACTTTATTGACCAGTGTTGGTTCCTTGTATCCGCGAACAGTGTAAGTGCATTCCTCGAGATTCAAACGTAACCATTTCATTGGAACCAATCACCCAGTAGACGTTGGACACCACGGAACAGTTCGTCGATATGTACACTCCGTGCTGTGGACGTCAGCATCGTCCGGAGAGCTGTCATCAGACTTGCAGTTGGTTGTATCGCGATAACGGCGACGGAATTCCGAGACCGTATTTACGTACACACGTCTCTCTCGTATGCGGGTTTTCGCCGGCGAACGACAGCGACACTCTGTTGGCGGTAATGTACGCTAATGGTAATTCGAGTAATCTCACCATGTGAAACCGTAGTACACGAACAACATAATATATACAGACGTACACACAGAAACGCCGAGTGGCGTATGCATAATGCCACCATGTAATGGCGTAGTAAGTACATCACTGAATAGTATAAACTCTCTTTAGAGAGAAAATAATGTCGTATACTGTTCTTCGAGACGACATCGAATCGCTAGCGCGTTTTCATTTCCAGCAGTGGCGTCATATCCCTCGATTACGCATACAAAATCCTCCCATTTTTAAAATCATAATTTAAAGAGGAAAAAGAAAAAACTAGCGAGGGCGTCTGCAAGAGAAAATCTGATTTTTATGCTTTCTACTTCGCTGTCAGCTCTTACGTCGTTTTCAAACCACCGTTGATCGTCTTACCAAATGGGGAGCTGAAAGAGACCTCAAATTTTGATCTACCAAAACAAAGATGTTAAACTTCACCAGAAAGCGGCACCAAATGAATCTGAAACTAAAAAAGCTTTACAATAAGCCTCTCGAACAAGTAACAGAGACAACTTTCCTTGGACTGATCTTCGATAGCAGGCTAAGATGGGCCTCACACATACGTCAGCTTAAGAAAAAATGTACTCAAAAGTTGAACATTCTCAAAGTTCTCAATAGTACCTCCTGGAAATCGGATGGAAAATGCCTTCTTCGCCTGTACACCTGCTACATCCGCTCACTTGTGGACTATGGCAACATCGTTTACTCCACAGCCTCGGAGAGCACGTTCAATCAGCTAAATACTATACAGAACACTGCTATAAAACTAGCTACAGGTGCCCTACGCTCCAGCCCCATCACCAGCCTACATGTAGAAAGTAACACCATGTCTCTGCAACATTACAGAAATCTAGCTGCTCTACTGTACTCTCGAGCTCACACGATACCAAACTACATAAACGCCTTCACACTGACATTTAGGGCCACTTCATACTCTAAGTTTCGTCAACACTGCCAGCAACTACTGCAGCAATACGAAATACAAGCTCTCGATGGATAGCAACACTGATCTCATACCAGGAATACTGGCAACAGAGCAACAAGAATGGGCAGCAAGCCCTCCGTCTCATCTATATTTAATCAAACCTACACTCGTAGGATGGGACACATTCTACCACAGAGAGCGCAAAATAGAGAAAATACTAACCCGTCTGAGGATAGGCCATACCATGCTCACGCACAGCTTCTTCTACAATCGACTACCGCCCCCTGTATGCAAACGTGTGACATTCGGCTAGATGCGATCCATATCCTCAATTACTGCCCCAAATTTGATCCTATACGCCTCATCCACTATCACGCCTCTCCCTTCCTAGTCATGGAGTCACTCAATGACACACCTGCAGAGATAGGTAGACTTCTCTGTTTTCTAAAGGACTATAATTTAAGATCACAGCTGTAACTCCTTTCGTCGATACTCTTCGTGTAAGACTATACATGTTAAAAGCAACGTAAAATATAAAATATTGATATTGATAATTCTTCATATACCTCCTCAGTTTCTTCGTCCTCGTGAGTATTAGCAGGCACGTACACTTGTATTACTGTTGTAAGTACTGGCGTGGTATTGGTATTGATTTTTATCAAGATTAACTTTTCACTCTATTGTTTATAATACTAGTATATAACTGTATTACCCATTTGTTCATTCATAACAATTCTGACGCCTGCTTGCCCTTTTATTTCCTTTGTATTTATTATTCTAAAGTCTCCTGACCAAAAATCATTCTCCTCTTTCCACCTTATTTCACTTATTCCAACTATTCTTAGGTTAAGCCTCTTCATTTCTCTCTTAAGGTTCTCTAATCTTATAACTCCATTCCAGCTTCTTACATTCCAAGTTCCTATTTTAATTGCGCCTTTCTTTAGAACTTTCCTATGATGATGCTCCCCCAATTAGCTCCCTCCTGGACATCCGAATGGGAAGCTTTTGACGTCCGGAAAAAGTATTTATCTGTTGGAACGCCATCATCGGTAATTAATATTTGGAAAAGCTGCATTTCCTGGGCAGAGTTATTGTTGTAGTTTTTCCATTGCTTTCAACATGGTTTCTGAGTTTATCAGTCGGAGTTTTCCTTCTCTTAGATGCTTTTGGTCGCGATTTTAACGATATAGACAGTAAACCCTCGATGTAGTACCAATGAAGGGACCAAGAAGAATTCGCACTATATAGAGGTGAGGGAAAAAACTTTCAATGTAATAAATTTTGGAAGATAAGTAATGTACTGCACATGAACTACTGTACTTGAAAGAAATCGGTAATATGAGACTAGCGAGTAGTTGCTAAATCGTTACAAATAATTAAATTTTCAATTTTATTTAAACTATGATTGATGTCATTAGCATTAGAGGGTGCAGCTGCAATGTACGAACGAAGGAGGGTGACTGTATCGGGGACATCACTGCGAGATGGAATGTGATTTTCTGCGGGTGCATCGCAATCGTCTTCATCAGAATTTTTGTCCTCACCGTCTCCCTCTTGGTACTCAGTTATAATATCGTCTATGGTTCGGAATGCGGTTGTCAATACCTCGTCATCAGTGTAAACGATTCCTCAAAATGAAGGTCGCCAACATGCTCCTGAATTAACTTCCAGTGGTTATCATCTTGAATTCCTAAGTCGTCCTCATGGTTTCCTAATTCTGTGGTTGTTCGTAGAGTGACTTCTGAGCAGAACATGACTGAGAACAACGCAAGATTGACGTACAGTACATTACTTACTTCTCTGCTTATTTGGATGGTTGGTCGGGTTCTTCCATGAATTCTTATCAGCGCAGTGGTTGTATTTTCGCATTATAAGGAGGTTTTAATCGCACTATAAGGAGGTATTTTTTATGTACATTTAGATAGGCAAAGTCAAGGGACCGAGGAAAATTCGCACCATTCCGAGGATCGCACTATAAAGAGGCGCACTATATCGAGGTTTTACTCCTCACCACGGCAAGGTATTACTCAAGAAGAGGTTGGAAGGAATAAGAGAGCAATATAACTTCACCAAGTCCAACCGCCAAACAACTGGCAAATGCTGCATTTGACTAGCATTCATGCACGACTTTCCTTTGGAATTCTGCACCTTGGTTTCCTGGTAGCGTAGACACGATAGTCAGATACAGTTTTTCGGCCAGCATCCATCCACGGATTTCCTCTGAAATAATGCACCTATGCTTCCAGGTAGCATAGGCACACACGATAATCAAATACAGCTGTTTGGCTAGCATCCATCCACGAATTTCCTTTGGAATTCTGCATCTGGGCTTTCAGGTAGAATAGGCTCACGTTAGTCAGATACAGCTTTCTGGCTGCCATCTGGTCACGACTTTCCTTTGGAATCCTGCACCTGAGCTTACAGGTAACGCAGGCATCAAGGCTCCTTGATCGTTAATGAGTGCACCTGTATGCTACATAAATGTACATGACGACTTATCGACAAGTCGACACCTCCGCGGCGAAATAGGTGTTAATTATAGACCATTGCTCAAGGAAAGAAACCTAAAGTCGATCTATATTTATATTTAGGTCCCTTGTGTAGTTTATGTTTGGCCATGTTGGTTACGATACCCTGCAGGGAAGGTGTTGATGTTATCTCTGCTATAAGATCTATTCTTCCATCAGACCGTCAACAACCAACGATTTTGGCAGGCCTTGGACAAGTACCCGCAAAATTGTAGTAAAATTCCATTTCCGACAGGATGAACAGGAAACACGCCCAAGATCGTTAACATCGCTCAGTCGTTCGTTCCATTTTTCAATTATTATTGTTTTCGTGAAAACCAACAATAAATTACGATTACCAGCCAACGACCAAGAAATAACGAAGAAAGAAAAACAAAAAAATGAAAAGGTTAAATGTACTAAGTATCGTTCGCGTAAATGACCGCCTGTGGTGTTTCTTTGCGAAAACGGATTTCGATTGCTGCAACGATTATTTCCCCCCTCGTTTCTTGTTTCTTCGTGTGCGAATAACTGTAAACCTCGAAAAATTTCCCGACGATGAATAGAAAGGAAAAAAAAAACAAAAAAAAACCGTATACCTACTTGACGACAAATTCTCTGGCTAATGTTATACGGCGAAAAACTCCATTTATTCTAACTGTATAAGATGAATCAGCAAGAACAACTATATACGACGGTTTATGGTTTCAAGCCAACCAACCATTCTCGCTCGATCTGCTGTAATCTGTATACACTATACACACGTCATTTTGGTGTACCGATTTCGTGTTTCCTCCTCATCTTTCTTTCTTTGTATACGTACCATAAATACTAATTTATACACACAGATACCGACGCTGCGAGTGCGTATGCAAATTCTACATAATATCTACCAATTAGAAAGATCTGCCTTCGAGTTGGCCCGTGACTAACGAAAAACACAACAACATACGTATTCACTACAATATTAGTATACATTACAGAGCAGACGATGAAAATTCCGACTTCGTTCGAGTCCATTAGCGGGAGAGTGCGACCAGTGCCAGGTGTCCACGACCCGAGCAACTTTGAATACATTTCAGACATCTCCGAGCCTCCCGCGTTCGAGACCCTGAAACTTTGTAATCGCGAGTTGGCGAGCACCTTTGCTATCATAATTTATTGTACAACAGTCGCACGCCGTATATTATCAAGGGGTACCTGACACCCAGCTGGCACGCGCTGACTGCCAACATTGTGAATTTTCACTGACTTCGAACGCAGAGAAACGACATGGGGCAGAACCGACTTGACTCGTTCGTCTCAGCACGTCCTTTGCGAAGGCTGAGAGAAAACTGGGTTTAGAAGAGGCTTTGCCTCCGGGTCGCTTCCCGACTGCTCGACATTCATGTAACTTGATAAGTAACTGTGTTTCTGGCTGCCTTCCTTATGTGCCAGTCTATCTGCCTTTCTGCTTACCTGGCCGATTGATTGATTAGCTGCCTTGACTATCCTGGTGGAGCGTATGGCGATGCACGCATGCCAAAGTGGCTCCTTAGACACCGCACCCCTAGCCCTGGAAACTGTCCTTTCGAGTATCGCATCGGCGACCAGAGGGACACTCAGGCTGGCCCGAGCCCCCCTTTCGCCTCTCCGCTCCTGCCAGGGCCACTATGGGACCCGTGTGCCTGGCTGCCTGCGTGTCACTGCTTTTCTGCTCACCTGGCCGACTGATAAGATTAGCTGTCTGTTTGTGTGTCTAAATGATGCACAGTTTGGCTGAGTTGTAGGGTAGAAGAAATCTGGATAGTATTAACAAACAGTCCTTTAACGTCATTAAGGTGGGGTGTATAGTTCAGACTGCAGCTGCCTCCGATATTCTGATGTCATGTCTGAATACCAAAACAAATCGTAGTTGTAATAGTTACAAAGTACACGGAATTCAATTGAGAATCATCTGTATACTGTTCGTTTAATGAAGATCTGATGTACATTTCCTCCCCATCTCAACAGAAGAAGTAAGGTTCAGAGCGGTCGTACGCGAAGATCTCACTAAATCTCTAAATCGGAGTTCTTTATTCAAAGAATTGAAACAGAGTGTTGGTTGAAGTGCCAACGAGTCGTGGTAATGTGAATGATTCGTGTCGAGCCTTTATTTTTATAATGCCTTATTAGAGCCTTTATATTTCTCAGCCCTTATTGGAACGTTATATACTTTTAAAGCCGTCTTGAATAGTCTGACGAGTCGGAACAGAGTTGAATGAGCCTTTAAACAATACTGAGGTAGTTTGAATAAGCCTTCCAGCAGTCTTAAGGAAGTCTGAGTGAGTATCAGCTATAGTTTTCTCCCTTTCGATGGATTTATTTACTCACACCAAAATGTTGCCCGAGTGCCGACAAAATTAATAAAATCATGAAATGACTATAATTGGAACCCGTCACCTTAAACCGTAATAAGATGAAGCACCTCGCAGGAACCATCACCCAGCTAAACGATGATATTCTGTTAATCTACGTATTTGAATCTTTCAGCGACCTCTACTATTTCTAACTATAAAAACTGTGCCGGTAAAAAGTCTTCCTCACTTCGACAAATTCACCATCCCGATTTGCTTCACCTTCTGTGCTGCAATTCCACTGAGCCAAAAATATAACAGACATTGTGGATCACCTCCACGTTTCCTTCTGCCATTTCAGTAATCATTTCAAGTAGTGAGATGTATCTCGGAATGATGATGGACCTGCGTTCATCTTGGCTCCATTTGGAAATCGGCCTGATCTTACACTGGATCAGTTCCATGACAAGAAACTTGCAACTCGGCTTTTGATCAGTTCCCTTGGCTGGCAATCAGATCTAATTTCAGGCCCGTAGCTAAGCCAGACAAGTTTATTTGCCCTGGCTGGCCGAAAAAAAACCTTATGTGGCAACGCTGACGAAGATCAATATTCAAACACTAAGCCTAATTTTATGTCAGTTTCACATCATGGTGAAAAATCTAAACGGATTTCGTGTCAGTTCTGGGATATGGAAGCAAACTGGTTGTTTTATAACAGTTCCACTGTTTGGAATCAAACAGGTCAGTTCCTGGATATGGAATAGAATCTAGTTTCCTGTCAGTTTCATATAGTTTGAATTCAAACCAAGTGCTTGTCATCTCGAATCAAGAATCTTTTGTCAGCTGTACAAATCAGAATCAACCTAGTTTCTTGTAGCTCTGTGGTTTACAAAAATTTACTAGATTCTTGGTCAGTTTCCGAGTTCAGAATTGAATCAGGTCTTTACGGATTTTACAAATCGGAATAAAACCTAGATCCTCATAATTCCATAATTGAGAATTGAACTAGATTCTTGGTCAGTTCCCCAGTTTGGAATTGAATCAGAGATATTATATCAGTTTTACAAATCAGCATGAAACCTTGTTCCTCGCATGTAGGTCCATAGTTAACAATTGAACCGGGTTTTTGGTCAGTTCTTAAGTTTGGAAAGGAGTCAGATTTAGTAGTTGGTGTATAATAAAACCTAGTTGTTTCATTGTCCCATAGTTTGAAAATTGAATTAGGTACTTTATAGGTTCCTAATTTAGAAATAAATTATGTTGGGTTATAAATCGTAATTAAACTATACTTTCTTGTAGTTCGTGTGCTACAGTTAGGAATTGAACCTGGTTTTTTAAGTATTCAGGATCCAGGTTCGGAATCTAGTTAGGTTGTATGTCGGTTCCATTGATTGGAATCAAATCTAAGTTCTTTGGTGGTTCCCTAGCTTAGAATGAGAGCTAGGTTTCCGGCCGTCTTTCGAGTTTCAGATTATACCAGTTTGGATGTCAGTTCGGAAGTGAACCAGGTTGTGCGTCAGTTCCTAGGTTTCGACTCAAATCAGGTTTCATGTCGATCCTACGAGACTGAATCCGACCGAGTTTCTTGTTACTTCCACCGTTTGAACTGTTTGAACTGCCACCAGTTTTTGCGTCAGTTCCCGTTTTTAGAACTGAGGATTGAACAAAGTTTCATGGCAGTTCCGAAGTTCGATGTTTCTCTTCGGTTCTATGAATCAGAATTAAACCCAGTTTCTTGTAAGTTCCCCAGTTCCAAATCAAACCTGGTATTATGTCAGTTCCAAAATTCCGAATTGAGGTAAATTTCGTTAGTTCCCATGCTGGAATCTAATCAGACTTCTTGCAAGTTCTACGAGTTGGATCAAACTTAGTTTCTTGTTAACAGAGCTGTGACTAGAGAAGGTGCAAGCCGATTCATTGCTTCTGGGTGACTCGGTTTGGCCCCTTTCACCTTACCGTTAAAGATAAATTTCATTGTTTCCTCTTTATTTTTCATTACTGAGACATCCAGTATTAAACCCGTTAGCTTACTGAATTTTGCCCTTCCAACAATGTTGATTATCCTTTAATACAAAAGGTTGGCTACGATCCGGCTTACTAGTTCCGTAGTTCGAAATCGAACCAGTTTAACGTTAGTTTCATGGTTTGGAGCTTTGGAATCGAACACAGTTTCATGCCGTTTCTATCCCCCGTGGTTTGGAACCAGAAGTAGTTTCTGCCAGTTGTTCGATGGAGGATCGAACCTGGTTTCATCTGGTTTCATGTCAATTGCGAAGTCGGTCGGAAAACAAATCTGGTCTTATGTCAACTTCAAATGTATTTTCTTATCAGCTCCATAGCTCGGGACCAAAATCGGGTTTGTATCAGTTCCATGGTTCCGAGTCAAGCACCAGTGTACAGATCAAATTCTGTGTTTTCGAACCCGAGGAACAACAATATTGTGCTCGGATTCGGTTGGGTTCTCGGACACTTGGCGAATCTCACTGAGCCGTGTTGAGACATGACAATGCAATCATCCTGTGGCGTAGCCAGGTCTAGACCTCCTTGCGATTTTGTCGAATAGTGGTTCTTCTAATTGTAGCATCCCCTCTGACACCCTCACCGCCTTTGGTCGACCCCTCTCCCAACACTAAGCTGGCTACGCCACTGCAGTCATCTGTGCTTATCGTCCGTGTTACCGCGAAAACGATCTACGAATTTCAAATCGCAGTTTCGCACCATTCGAGTCGCTTGTTTCACATCTGGTCTGTGAGACCAGACATTGAATTCCTCCGTTTACTGTTCTGCTTTGGCCACATTCGCGGTCGCAGTTCAAAACGTCAACACGAAAACAACGAATACGTCGAAGGCATACGTCACTTGGCATCCATGTCTCACTCCATCACTGTCTCTTGCTTCCTACTCCGGCTTCCTTCATTCCAGACAATGGAATTCACTCGATCACGCAAAGTACATAAATATTATCCTGATTACGTTACTCGTACTTACGTTTTACAAATCGTTTCCTCGGGAATAAGTTATTCTGTCTCCTTCCCTTAGAACGAAAAAATAAAAAAATAAAAGAACGAAACGATTAATTTTATTCATGCGAGAGAACCAGTTAGTTGCCATGCGGCAAATGCGATCTAATACTTTTAGGAAAAAATTACCTTGCAACGAATTAATAAGATTACCTATTTGAAAACTCTTTTATCGGATTTAGTTTCGGCGTGAACTGGTTTTGTTCTTTTTTCTTATTCGAAACATTTTCTTCCTCGATTTCACAGTTTCCAGATAGTTTGTACCAAATGCTATACCTAATTTAAAATCGCTTCCGCTCGAGAACGACGCATGTTGCTATTTTCGCCTCCTTCGTGCACATGCACGTATTTGGGCAAGACGAGATCGTATTCTTACCTAACAACTTGTACGTGCGTGACCATCGACTATCGGCAGGACCGTAGTTACCGAGGGCAGGAGGGCGGTTCACCCCGTTATCTTTCAGAGTTGGTAAATCGGCTGTTGAGTTCTGGTGCTCAGTTGGCAAATTCACGTATCTTGAGAGCTTTTTGGTGCTCTCAACAGTTGGAAAATGTTGTAAATTTTCTTCGGTACGGCCTGACCATTGGAGGGGGCGGCGAACCAATGCTCCCCCACATATCGGTGAACATGCGACACGTTCTCACTGAAAAATTCATTTTCGAAGAGGAATCGTTTGAGAAAGCTCGAATGCTACCTCGAAGTACATGTAAAGGAGCCCCAGCACACTGGCGTGGTCTTGAGACCACGTAACATACTACGCCAGTATGCTGAGACCTTCAGGAGTTCCTCTTCGGAAAAGATTCCTTCATGGGTTGTCCATGAATATGGGCGACTGTTTTCGTTTATAAGTTCGCGGACCGAAGTGATGTTGGATTTGCTCGTTAGCTGGCTGTTGAGAAATACCCGTGCACAGCCAGCGAAGATGGCCGTAAGGACTGCACGCAAGCCACCTACCGCAATGGTGGTAAATAAGACTCGAAGTCATTCGGAAACACTTTCTTTCGGCAGTCCGGTAACGGTTTATTCGTTTGCTTAGTTTCGCTGTTCACAGCGAGCTCACAATACAACAATCGCTTCGATCGAGCGAATGATTTGTTGTCATCGTTTATTAATAATCTAGCCTGTGCTTCGTATACGTAGGTCTAGACCTGTACTTTCCGAAGGAAGAACAGTTTTTTCCTCTCCGACACAAAAGAGCCTTTTCTGCTTCGCAGCACCGATGTGGTACTTATGGATGGGCTGCGTGCGAACGTCGAAATGAAACAATTATTAATAAACTGAGTACCCACGAAGGAAGGCGGAAAATGAAACAGGTTTGTTGTGTGTACTTAGGACGCGAAGAGTATCACGCTGTATAGCAGATGGGAAAAAGGGGCAGAGAGAGCATATAGGGTGATTCAGAAAGAGATGTACTCAAGTTGCTGATTGCAACACGGAAAGGCTTCCGTCTTTTATTTTATAGTTGATCCTTGTTAGAAATCAGGTTGTCCTCGATATGTCGAGATACCAGAGCGTCTGACGTTTGGTTTTAAAAATGCTACTAGAGCACTGTAAACATGGGTATAGTCATCCGCCATTTTGATTCACACTGCGCCCGTCGATGCCAAATTGACTACGCCGTACGCTCCGCACAGTCGGACTCGACATCCACGGGCACGCTGTGAATTAAAATGGCGGATGATTATACTCATGTTTCTAGTGCCCTAATGCTACCACAATGTAGGTGTATCCACGTGTTGAACTAGTTCAGTGCTGGAACCCCTTGAAGAACATAATTTCAATGCGGATAGCATATGCTTGCGCCGTGTGTGTCATGGACCAGAGCTACAGCAGAAGACTTTCAGTATCCTCTGCCTCAAGAATGTTCTGTCTCAAGTTTCTGCCGTACAGTTCAGGAATTGAGGCAAGCAATAGAGGTGGAAAAGGGGGGCAGGTGAAGGTATCGTTGATTCTTGAATCAATGCTATGTAGAAGCGATTGAACGGTTTCTACCAGAATGCGCCATCATGTGCACAGATCTTTCGGAATCACCTTGTAAAAGATACCATGAGGCGGTATGAGCGTTGTTGGCTTTGAGTACGAGTTCTTTCTCCATCTGTCTTTCTGTATGTGTATATTTTTACCTTCGCTGCTTTTAATCTACTGCAGAAAGCATTTGTCACGTTCTTCAAATCAACACACTAATACACCACTTGGTGATTGCGCATGCAAGTATTAGTGAGTTAAGAATTGTTCGGGTTGGCGGTTAACTGCTTTACTCCTCTCTTTGTTATTCTCGTCAATTTCTCATATCGGTCGTTCAACAAATGAGGTACGAAATCCGGAATAACTGAATGTGACGTGTACGTAAGCCGAATACCTTCACTGTGAAGTGATGCCCGTAAACGAAAGACGCATGACGACGTTTTTTAATGGAAGAGAAAAAAGAAAGAAAAAAATGAAGGCGACGGAAACAGCGTGAAGGATTTGGACGAAAATATGAGAGTGTGAGAGAGAGAAAGAACTGTACAACAGGAATTTTTCCTCTAAGGAAACTTGAACAGGAATGGGAATAGGATGTATCGAGCTCTGCAGGTTAGATTGGAATAAACAAATCGAGAATAGTTGTTGGACACAAATGTGACGTATTCAATGAATTAGAATCAACGAGAAGTCAACCACTTTGATATTTCAACGTATATTCACTAGTTGTCTGCTTAAAAGTGATCCAATATCGAATCAACAAACATAATATGCTCGAAAATCAATGAAAATGTTCATTGAATTTATGGTTCACTTATCGCTGCTTCAAATTTAGAGAATATCAGAATGAACAACAAACAGCAAAGATCTACAATGGCACAGTCTAGTATGCTCCAATTTAATTGGGGAAAATGTTCTTACAGATTCTCAGATTATATCACTTTCCGACGGAGCAATGCTGATGATACAGACTTAATTTGTGGGTCCCGGAAGCCAGAATTGGTGTTGCCTCAATTTTCCCTAAATTTTGAATCGAAAAGTAAGAAAAAACTCAGCAAACTGAAAATTTGAACTTTCTTTTATGCGCGTCGTGGATATGTCGTTTTGGGTGATTTTTTGGGGTCGGGCTTCCTTCTTTCCCCTAAACATGTTCCTGAAGAGTGCGTTATGGAAAACTCCCGGTAATGAGACAAACCCATTTCCAAACACATTTTCAGATCATTACATTTTTTTTTTTGCTGGTTGAATTCAGAAGTTTACAGTGATCTCGCAAAACCGCGATCCAGAGTTGTCCAAATGGCAGAATTTAAAAAGTGCTGTCTGACTCGCGATCCGGTTGTGATAGTCTGTCTCTCTGATGGCTGAATCTTTATGTACCTGATAGGCTGTCTGTTAGTTTGTTTGTTAGCTGTGACGCAACAACGGGGGCGGGGAGTCCAAGGGTGCCAGAGCATTCACTCAGTTGTGGTAGCCACTGTTATTTAGGCTGTAACTCATGAGTATTCACTGGCTACTTCTAAGTAGTAAGTGACCCTATACTGTTAAAGTGGCCTGGTAAAAATGGATGTATCCCTCGGCCTTTTCGGTCCCAGTCTGCCCATTTCAGCCGTTCATACGGCAGGTACACTTACAATGGGATCTGGTTGGCCGAGTGGATAGCGTGGTCTCGGAATCCGGAGGTTCCGGGTTCGAGCCCACGTAGCAACTCACTACATTTCGATCTAGGTCGGTTTTTCGGCAAGAAGAAAAGAGGGCTAAGACAGCCCTAACAGCCTCCCCGACGTTTCTGAGGTAATACTCAAAAGGGCGGATTCCAGGGCTCGGGTTGAGAGCAAAAAAAAAAAAATTAGAAAAGAGATGGACTGGCTGGCTAACCGTCGCGGTTTGACTAATTGTTCGTTCTCGCATTCTGTTCGGTTGAATTATGCATCTTGATGCAAATGATCTGCCCCTGCAGTTGTTTTCATTTCATTTAGGAAATTTGTCAAGCACCTTTCCCAGTGAGGTAAAGGGAGCCGATTGTAGTCTTGAATGGATCGAGTTACAGAACGAAGTGATACTGATAATTTTTTGATTGTGTACTAGTGCAAAATGATGCTCTTATGTACTTTCGAGAATTATTTTAACATTTTCTGTGTTTGTTTTGTGTTCCAGGTGAGTTCGATTCAGTTGTGATCATTTTTGAATTCTTCAGTACGTGAGTAATTTCGCAGTTTGTACCATTTTTCATGCGGGTGAAAGTCTTTTGTAATGATTCGGAATGACATCGGAAATACTTAATCGTTATGATGCGGCGCTATAACCCTGAGTACAGGAATACGTTGTTTTTGTGTCTCGATCCCACAAACGCCCGTTGAAACTGTGAAAGTAGTTCTGTTCAGTGTTGCCACATGTGAACAGTGAAATTCTTCAAAAATTCTGATTTATTCTGCATCCAATTTTGCATTTTTTTTTTCGGCCACATAAATTAATGTTAAATTCTACCGACATTTTTTTTATATTCTTCTTCTTCTATTATTTTTTGGCCCGACTCATAAAAATGCAGAACAAGCCTAATGTTCTCTTATTATGAGTAAGAATAATGAAGATTCGCTACTGAAAATTCTATGCTATCATTCGTATTTTAGCACCCTTCATTATAGATTGTATTGGTATTTAGAAAATTAAACACACTTTCTTCTTTATATTTTATAAAGTTCGCACGTATAAAATGAAAATTACTTTAAAATACCCAAATTTGGTCATGAAATTAGAAGATATCAAGATGAAGAGATGTAATCAAACAAGGAGAAGGAATACCTTAGTTTCAAAATCCCTTAATTTAAAAATGTAACTGGAACTAGGTTAACTAAGTTTTCAGCGATCAGCATCAAACAGTCAACAGTTAACCAACGAAAAGTACAGACATTAAGTATGGTGTGGTGGGACGTATGGCGATGCACGCATACCAAAGTGGCCCGTAAGACACTGCACCCCTAGCCCCGGAAACTACCCTTTCGAGTATCGCATCAGTGGCTGGAGGGACGCTTTGAGGCCGACTCGAGCCCCCATTTCGCCATGTCACCTCCGGTGCGCGCGTCCTGCAAGGGCCACCATGGGGTTTCCTAGTGACCGAGGTTCGCGCTCCCCGAGCCCTAGCCTGGAATTCAGGTCCCCCACAGCCGGACACGCTTCCTCGTCACTCACCCGCTACCTCCTCGTCTTGGTACGTCTGGTGACGCAGACAGGTGGTGACGCCGGAGGAACCCTGCCCGGGCGTCCGCAGCAGCTGCAGCAGCTCTTCTAGGATGGTACAGAGTTGGCTTTTTCGATGGTCGGTAAAACTTTTTATAGAAGCAGTGTTGCGTCGATTTAAAATTTTTAATGAGATAATTTTTCTGAATTCTGTTGAAAATTCTGCTTTCTGCTGATTCTGCTGTCATTTTCTTAATTTCTGTTTAAAATTCTGCGTTTTGCTCAATCCAAAAAAATTCTGACGCAGCCAAAAGAGCCGTTCTGCCCCTCTGAGAACACTAGTTCTGTTCAATATCGGTAACTTAGCCAGCCTAATGTTCGAGGGGAGAGGATCTGGTCTTAATTAAACGGTTGGGGGTGTTAGCGGGAGTGCGAATGTTGAAAAAAAACACATCATTTGACAAAGCCGCAAGGGGTCTCAGATTTCTTGACCTCCGCTTGGCCATGCCACTGTTCAAAATCGTTTTGTGAATGGACTGCTCAGTTTTTTAAACTAAGAATAACAAAATGCGGTTGGAAATTCACTCTAAATTTAATTTTTGTTAATATTTTCGTACTCATGTTGCTTTCAACTCGTAATATAAGGTGGTCGATGAAAGAACGTCGGTGCTCTTATGTAAGGATTATCTTTAATTAACAGTACTCAAAGTTCGTTCATTGTCTGGTTTAAATTACTAGTTGAAGGTGGCGTAAAATCTACTATCAGAAATCGATTCTTCGGCGAATTTCCAACAGTTTTGTTTTATTAGTTTTTTGGCTCAGAAGCTTGGACTCGGCGTCCATAAAACGATTTCGAACAGAATTACTTTTACACGTATTTAAACGGGGCAGTCGTTAGCAGTAGCGTAGCCGGGATTTTTGTAAGGGGGGGGGGAGCAAAATTTGTTAAATATACCTTTTTTCCAATCTAGTTACCCTAAATTTATTATAATTGTCGAACAATTAGTCTTCTTTCGCATGCGTCAAAAATATTAACTAGGATGATTTACTGGAGAATTGAGAATAGAATAGATGCAGAATTAGGAAGATGATCAGTTTGGATTTAGAAAAAGTAGAAGTACTGGGGAAGCAGTGGGCCTTCGCTGATATTGAAAAAGCTTTTGACAGTGTTAAATGGAATGAAATGTTTAATATTCTAAAAAAGATAGGAATAAAATATAAAGAAAGACAAGTTATTTTTAACTTATATAAAAGACAGAAAGCAACCTTAAGAATAGAAGGAGAGAGAGGAGGCTAGTATAGAAAATGTATAAGGCAAGGGTGCTCCGTATCTCTAGTATTATTTAATCTGTACATAGAGTGGGCCATAAAAGAAATGAAAAAAATTTGAAGCAGGTGTGACTATACATGGAGAGCGAGTAAAAGATGCTCAGGTTTACAAATTAAATTGTTTTTAACTGAAAGGAGTACTGATTTGGAAAACATTTTAAATGGAATGGAGGAGATTTTGAGTAGGTATAGAATATCGTATGAGAATAAATAAAAATAAAACTAAAGTAATGGTATGTAATCGATGTGAACATGATAGCTTAAATATTAATATTGGACAGGAAAAGATTGAGGAAGTAAGTGAATTTTGCTATTCAGGGAGTAAAATAACAAAAGATGGAAGGAGTGAAAGGGATATTAGTAGTAGAACAGCACAAGGCAAATTAGCATTTTATTGAAAAAGTAATCTTTTCAAATCAAAAATAAATCTGGAAATCAAAAAAGTGCTCCTGAAAACTTATGTTTGGAGGGTAGCCTTGTATGAATGTAAAATTTGGACCATAGGAAAACCAAAGAAAAGAAGGATTCGAAGCTTTTGAGATGTGTGCTATAGGCGGATGATAATAGCTTTATTTCATAACACTTATTTACATTATTGCTATACGTATGTAATCTTAGATATGTGGCCCATAATACTGAGCATAAGCCTCCCTCAGCCTTGTTCATTCAGTCCCGTCATATGCTATTCGGTGGTAGGGCTTATTGTTAAGGAATTTTTCTGCATCATCCCCCCATCTTGTTTTTTGTCTACCCTGCTTTCTTCCCTCTTTTATAAACCAATTGCTTATTTTATAGGTCCAGCGGTTGTCTGCTAACCTTGAAACATGCCCTGCCCAGTCCCACTTTTTACGCCGCGCGACATGTGTTATGTTTAGGTTATTTCTGAATTTCATTTTTATTGATTTTTTTTTTGACCTTATCTTTTAATTTTATTCCTAACACGTTACATCTATCTTCCTGTAGTCTTTTTTTGTCATTGCCCATGTTTGCGCTCCGTATGTTAATGTGGGTACTATGCAATTATTGAAGATTCTGCTGCTTAAATTTTTACTATAATCGCCTTTAAAGATTTTCCCCAGCGACCAGTATTTTCCCCATGCTATAGCTATCCTTCTGTTCCTTTCTTTTTCCATTTTATTATTTGCCCTAGATATATTATTTCTTCCTCACATTTTATTAGGTTTGCATTTATCCCTACTTCTTCTTGATTTTCCTCTATCTTTAGTAATTTTGTTTTTTCTCTGTTCATTTCTAGTCCGGCTTCTTTCCCTTCTCTATTTAGCTCTTCTATCATTTCTCTCAGCTCTTGCACACTTGTACCTATTAGTATCACATCGTCAGCAAACCTCAAATTATTTAAGTAATGGGTTGGTGATATTCGTTGGTACAGTACCTACGTGTAAAATTATATTCGTCGGTACAGTTCTACTGACTGGATGATGGTTCAGTTCAGTATTATCTCTTTGTAAGAATGCTCTCCACAAGCGGGTGGCTGCATGCAAAGAAAATACCATTCGTTTAATCTGCTTTCAAGTTCTTTCAAGACATGGGTGTCGAAAACCGCCTTCTGTTTTTATAGCTGACAAAGACTGTAGAGTACTGTTCTGACAGAAGTTTTCACACGAAGTACAATTTTACTATGTCTATTTCATGTTATAAAGTATGTAAAGAATTTAATTGCTACGACACCAGTGACAGTTGAGAGTAAAGATGGTATCATAGCGAATTTCAAAGCACTGGTCTACGCTCATACGGGGGATATTTATGAAGACCGAAAGAATGCATTCCTCTTGACTGCTGCTAGCACTCAACTACGTACTAATAAGCAGTATGTTCCGCTGGGAGAGCAGTTCATAAGCAATTGGGACAGCTGCAAAGACATATGGGTTCTGCACTACAGATCTGGTCTTCCAGCATTAGGAGATAGTTGAAAGGTCATTCTGGACGCTGTAGGAACATATGCGACCAAGATATCCAAAGCTTCCTGTAATTCAACGAAGTATAATAGACCTCACTTCATTCTGCGAACAAAGAATTGAGCAGGGTTTATCGTGGGTCGCGTCGAAATCATTGCGGATTCATGATAATGATGCACAAATCAAGCAGTTGAATCATGAAGCATCGCTCTCTCTCTTAATGATCGTGGGTGTGTTTGAATGCACAATAGCCTAAAAGCTCTACAAAAACGTAGAGGACTCATGAGCGTCTGTGACGATGGCATACGTGAGAATTATGATGACCAAGTAGTATTATACGCCACATCATTAACAACCTGTACCTGTACTTTCTTCTGTAACCAGTAGGTACTGTACCGGCGACGAATATCATTCAGGACGTAGGTACTGTACTTCGATTTAGTATAGCAAAAAAAAAAAAAAAACGTAGCGTTGTTGGGATTTTCCCAATAGAGGAGGGACAAAATTCAAGCTCATGAGGGGACCATGGCCCCCTTGCCCCCTATGACTACGCCAATGCGTTAGGTCGGAACACAAACTGGCGTACTTCCGTATCGGGTTTTATAGCGCTTCGGCAACTGAAGTATTCCTGAAGAGTATAATTTTTGGTTCCTGGGGAATTTAAGCACCGACTAGCAGATACGAGTAGCTGTATGTTCGCTGAACTTCGGTCTCTTTGTAACGTCGCATCTGAATGCAACAATAATTCTAGTTCCTGTCTGAAGCTCATGTATCGTGATTACTGCCTCGGTTCCAATTTTGAGAACAACAGGAAACATAGACAGATAGCATGTATAGGAATTGCGCACATACGAGAGATAGAGATTACGTCCGCCACCTGGTTGCTGCTGGGTTCTTAAGTTCGGCAGTTCGTGAAGCTTCAGAAATATGCGAGCAAAACCAATCTGTAAGTAGTAAGAGCGGGACTCGGCCACTCGTAAAAAATCGACTAATACAATTATGGGCGCGAACTGGCCCGCGGGTAGAACTTGTCA
The DNA here is from genome assembly GCA_031841125.1 of Acanthococcus lagerstroemiae. Lineage (NCBI taxonomy): Eukaryota > Metazoa > Arthropoda > Insecta > Hemiptera > Eriococcidae > Acanthococcus > Acanthococcus lagerstroemiae. The sequence continues at coordinate 29,940,749 of CM063108.1, read as the reverse complement.
GTGATTTATTCTTCGTGGTTCCGAATATTATTCACTATAAGACGGGATTAGCGTGGCCCCTTGCGCAGTCTTTCGAACCGACAATTACGGTTCCCCGTTCCCTGGCATCGCTCTGTCGAGGAAGATTAGACGTTCAGAGGACACGCTCGCACTCGGAATATTTTGTGCATAGTCGGGAGCGGCTGTTACTTTTCTTCTTCTTCGCGTTCAATATTGATTCATGTGGATTTTCGATGGTTGTGTGTGAAACGTGCCGACGTGCTAATTGCGAATTCATTTCGCGCGATTCTTGAGCGGCATATAATGTAGAAGAGGATCGGATAGGGTTGATGAAGTCGTTATCGAGAGGAAAATCTGGCCAGCCGTTGTGGGTGGACATATTGAGTATTGTTGTATACCTGTAACTGTTGTGTGCTGTGCGAGGTGCACAAGCGCCGGGGAGTGCTCTCCATTGTTCACCGTACGAAGCTGTGAAAAGGTGACGGTCGTGGGTGGAAATGAAGAACGGGAAGAAGAAAAACGTATATCCCAGTCGAGCTGCTGATGTTCGTGTTGACAATGCTGTTGTCTTGAGATCTCACCGGGAAGACCTGTTCGAATGAAGACGTGTTGTATGCACGGTGTAGGAAGAGTGACACTCGATTGAAAAATTGAATATTCGAGATCTGAAAACGCGATTGCGGAGTCGATAGAGCTCTGGCGTTTCTAGCTCGCCGCAGATCGAGGACTTCGAGTGGACTATTCTGGACTTCGATACGGTTTCGTGATTTTGCGCCGGAGTCGTAGGTAATCTTCCGCATTGTGCTGCGAGGTCGTGAGTATGTTGGTGCTCCCGTTTCCAGCGCTCCTGTTTGTGGGCTTAGGGAGGATGAGCTTCGGCGCTGCGTTGATGCCGAGGAAGTTATTGATGATGTGAACTTGCTGCATGAGCTGCCCGCCTCCGAATGAGCCGTTCACAGATTCACCGCGTTGTAATTTCGCTCAACTTATCTTTTCTAGTATTGGAAGTGACGCAATGGGATCGACAATGGTGGTGCGCGTCGCTAACGAGCGTCATTTTCGGTTTCCTTCTTTCTGCCAGCAGAGAGCACCGGCACCGGTTTTTCCGTACTTTCTCGTCTGCGTCTGTGACCTCTTGCTCGCCCCCTCTTCCTCCTGTATTTCCTCTGCACGGATAGAGACGGAATGGAGGTGGTGGCGGCGTCGGAAGAACAATCGCAGGAAACGGCATTGCCGAATGCCGACCTGATCGTTTGGCCGGAGAGCCATCAACGTCGACAGTCTCGACATTTAACCAACCAGCAGATTACGCCATCGTGTTCAATATCATGGCCTCAACCTACTTAGGTAGCGTGCACACACAGACACACAAACGCACGCGGCATGAACTGGCGTGTAACACGCGCGTCGAGGTTTTTTTTAAATTCAAGCTCGGCTCGATATATTGAACCCGATATCGTTGCTCGGTTGCGAATGTGTGCGTGCCTCCTCCGCCGTGTACTCTTCGATCTCCTCTCGCCCGTCCATTCCTGTTCCTTCGCCTCCTGAGTAAATTTTGTTTTGATTTTTCTCATTTTTTCCCACTCTCATTTCCTGAAACACGGAAGGCGGTTTCGCCACATCACTTCCGAGTCGCGCTCTCGCTCGCTGATTCGCGTTTTTATCTAGCACGCAATCCGATGTTTTCTCTATTTTTCATTTTCGTTCCTTTTACGAATTGTTTATTATCGAGAGGCGAATTACCAATTCTCTCTCAGTGGGTACGAACGCTATAGAAAATGCTGAAATGACCGTAAACTAGAAACAAATTTCGGAATGCAAACAAAATTTACTGCTTGCGTTTGCTGACATAATTTGCCTGCGTACCTTTAGTAGCGCGTAGTGAACAAAAAAACGTGAAATTTATGCAGAAAAAATTGCCTATGTTGTGTATTTTGTGCTCCAAATTTCAGAATTCGTGTGCAACCCTCCGTTTGTGAGATATCGCCAAGAAACGAAACTAGGTTAATGGGCTACTGGCGACGTGCACCCCTTCACCAGTATATTATGCCGTCCGAGCTGAACGAAATGTGTACCAAGTAGTCGTGTTTAAACCCTTGAATCGCATACTTTTTTTTTCTTCACTCGCACAGGGTTGCCACTTTCTCGAAAACCGGAAAAAGTCTGGGAATTCTGTCAGTCTGAAAAAGTGAGGGAATCGCTATATAATTTTGATCAAAATCAGGGAACTTTTTAAGACTTGTTTTTAAACTGATGTGTTAAAATGGAATACATATAACGTTACAGCGTAGTAACTGCAGTTTGAAAAATCGAATGTAGTGGTGCGTGAAATGTTACTTCATAAAAATCCTAATTTTATGGGGTTAAAACAAGTTTTTTGAAAAAAAATTATAATGATCATTTGGATAGGAAATTTGATGGTAAATACATTTTGTAATGACTACTTTCCCGAACAGGCCTGAAGAGAGGGGTGGAGTTTTCCCCCCGGGCCCCGGTCTTGGAAAGGGGCTCACCGATACCAAAAAGGCAAAAAATATATGAAAATAATCGGAAACAATTCTTATGAAGCCAAGCAAAATAAAACATTGATAAGTAATCGATGCAGTTGGGTCGAATCGTAGTAGCTGACATGCTGATAGGTGATAGCTGCTTTCTGCTTTGGTACTTCGTGAGCCCCATAAAAAATTTCCCCGAGCCCCAATTTTTTCTCTACGGCCCTGTTCCCGAAAAACGCAATATTCGCGAGATAATTGTAAAAAGTGCCGCGGTGGAACACATTTCACGCGGTGACGGGGTAAGACCTGAGGAACATACACAATTTTCATATTAGTCAATGAATATCAAATTTGATCTCAAATAGTAAGTATTCGCGAAGCTGTGTGCGATACTAACTGAAAAAATTTCATGGAAAATTTGGGAAATTGGTCTGAGGAAAAGTCAAGGAAAATCCTTTTTAAAAAAGTGGCTTCTTAGTTGCAGACACAGTGGTGAATTGAAAAAACGAAAATAGTTCTATTGTCATCCTTCAAAATGATGATTTTGTAGCTTGTGCTGAATTCATTTTTGAACTCATTTTTATCGATTTCCCCCTTACGAAAGGTGCCAAAAAAAGCACTGACTTCGTAGAAGTTTAAAGTGGCTCGCACCTGCCTTCATATTATGAATGGAGTATTCTGAGTAGCTAAATTGATTTATGAGGTGGATTTGGTTGTAACCCCTATCCTAAAAGTGGCACCGAGGGCTATAATCTCAAACATTTGAAAATGTACCAATTTTTTGATAACATTCAAACCGATAAACATGATGGGAACCAACAAAATCAGATAAGTTCCTCTAACAGTAAGTAATAATAGACTGAAGGCAGGGTGACCTCTTTCCTGGAAAAACTGGAAATCAGGGAAGAGTCAGAGAATTTTCAAAAAAATAAATTCTTAATAAAATTGCGTAGCTTAGAAGTATCATGGTTCTGCTTTCTTTGCAATAAAAAACTAAATGAAAATAATTGTTTCCCAGATGGTTGGTACCTATGTTTAGTTCTATATAAGGTGTTTGTTAACTACCTATTGGTAGAAGATTATGAGTGACAACACTCATTAATGAACTGCCAACCAGCAAGCTTACTCGTTGAGAAAAAACTGCGAAATGGTTCTTGAAAAATCAGGGAAATTCATAATTGAAGAAAAGTGGCCATCCTGGAAGGTACCTACCACCATGATACCATACGGAACTTGAATGGTAATCAACAATAATTGATAAGTCAGTGTCACAAAACTTCCAAATTTTCGAATTTATGGTGTTCAATATCGATATTGGATGACTTGAAAGTAATTCAACCATAAGATTTAAAAATTTACAAGTAATTTATAAAATTTTGTTCTCGATCCAATTTGTATAGCTTAAAACTTTTTCAATTTGTATTAAATTCAATAGCATTAGAAATTTGTTTTCCCTTTAAATTTCGCATTATGAATTACTTGGTCATTGAATCGTGTTACAATGCACAGGATCTAGAAAATACGTTTCCGACGCGTTGAAACTGCATTATAATTTTATGAGTTCGCAGCTCTCTGTGGCATTTTTAGTATCGGGGTTACAGTTCAAATATTTTCATAAATAAATTTAACTGCTCAGAAAATTCCCTTCATAATAATATTCAACCAGGTATAAGCCATGCCAAAATCCCTGAGAGGAGTCAAAAAAAAATAATAAAAAATTCAAAAAGGAATCTTGTGCCCGTATAAACTACAGAATCATCATTTTGAAGCAGGGCTTAAAAAAAAATAAAAAAATTCGATAGTAGTAATTACTAGTATTAAGGGAATCACAGCATCCCCTAAATTTCTCCGAATATGCAACACTCACACATAAAAGTAGCGAATGTTGCCTATGGTAATCGGTTACAGGTTGGAGGACTTCTATGCTCCACTATTTGAAATGATAGCGTCGTTTTGTTCTGGAGTTCTGTTAAGATAACAGAAATGTGACTTTCACCACTGTGTACTTCTAAAGGGCTTGTATTGTGTATTTATGGGTGGACAATTTCAACCCTCATACATGTCACCTTTCTTAATTACTTGAAGAGAGGTGCAGACATACCTCTTTAGGAAGAGTACTGAGAAATTTTACTCTCGGATGATATTTACTGGTAAAAGGGTGCAGCACATGTCCCAAGCAATATATTGATCTACTTTCGTGTTTTTTTTTTTTTTTTTGGCAATATCTCACGAAGAGTTTGCACACAACTTCTGCAATTCGGTGCACAGACATACCTAATTGAAAAACAATGTTTCTGTATAGATTTTATTCTGCTTTGTTAATTTTGTGCTGCAAGCGACATTAGGGTGTCAGCCATCACGAAAAACATTAGAGTCACGCAAAAGTCGTCGATTTCTGGTAAAAGCTACGGAAACGTGGAAAAGTCGTGTTTTTTTTTTTTTAAATAAAATTGGGTTACTGGTCATGATTTTTTTTTTTCTAATCCTACCATACATTACAAATTTTAATAATGGTTCTTTTTTATTGATTCAATTTTGATATTTATTTAAATTAAGACTGATAATGAAAAAATTATTTTAAACAAATGTTGAAGTAATTCTATCGTACTACAGTAGCCAGAAAGGTGGTGGTAAGTGGCTGTCCTGAGGGGAATGGGGTAAAGTCACGGAAAAGTCTCGGATTTCCATTCTCTAATCCTGGTAGGACATCCTAATTGGCTAGAGAGCAGAGGAGGTGGATGCATCGTAGGACAAGGAATCCAACGCCTTCTCCCGGATTGGGGGCTTGTAACTTGCTGTCTCGAACATGTTTCATTTACCAAGCTGTAACCTTCATTCAACCAAACCTCCTGAATTGTCAGCGTCAGAGCTAATCATCTGAGAAAAGACCCTCCCTCATTGGGAGCGCCTGATTTCTGACTTGAGTGTTCGCATTACGACTAGCTCGGACGCCTGTGGATTGCAGAAAGGTCAAAATGCCCGATAAGTTTCTGCAAAGTTCATAAGCAGTCGTCAGTGATTTTAGAACACCCTGCTGCCCAGTTTGTCTCGTGTAATTGCACTCCCAAGTTACCTTATACCGACTCGTGTACAGTATAAAAGATCGGAACATTTTGACGAACCCATTAGTTCGAGTAGCGCGCCTAATGTTTCCTTTTTTTTTTTCTCGGCGTATATTCGGTCCTCTCCTTCTCTGCTCGCTCACTTTTCATGGCATTCATTGTAAATTTACACAGAAACGTGAGAGATAACATCGCTTCGATGCCTATTAGAGAAGGTAATTTTACGCGAGGGAGTACACGCGGCGTATACAATGTTAAATACGCGAAATTAGACCTCTACGAATTTGACAGCGATCCAACAGCCAACCTTCTGTTCCACCGACAATGTCACACAGCTATAGTTGATAACATCAGATTTGATGTGAGTGATGATGACTATAGTCCTACACGCGCACTAGAGCTGAATAAAGACCTTTCTATGATTATCACGAACCGCGTGTCTTGTCAGATGTGTGGCTGGTGAGGAATAAAGACACGTTTGCGTCTTCCAGAGTGTGCTGTTCGAGGTATTTGTGAAACTGTTAAGGAGGGAAGATAATTCAAAATCGTGTCTTGAAGTCGCACTCAGCAAGGCGTACCTGTAGACTTGCTGATCATCGGTATTGTATGGTTTTAGTTAGTTGGCGACAGTGCTTTCTTCATTATTCAAAAAGAGTGTAACGTCAACATTTTGAATTCAGTTTCCTGAGACAAGCTATACTATGGTTGTAAGTGTATTGGGATTGAGACAGATTAACATAATGGAATTGATGAGATCAAAGTCGATAGTGACGTGTGATTCATGAAAGACTGAAGTAGAGTCGATGAGTTAATGAAAAGAATTTCAGCCAAGAGACGCTCGACCTCGGTGCAGGGAAAGATCATTCGGCTTAGAATGGTGAACTCGGAGGAATATGCCCGTCATTAAGGGATCTGTTATGTGCGAAGGAAGCTGGTCCGAAGTAAGTGCTTGTCACATTGGATGTTCAGTATGAGTACGTTAGAAAAGGTGAGAAAAAAAAAGATCGTAGATTACGAAAAAATCACCATCTTGAAGGCTTGCGGCCCGTAACGTTGATATTTTTTGTGATATTTTCGACCCCAGATCGCGATATAAAGATCATCCGCGGTCACAAGAGACGGTGATCCCCAAACTAACATGGCAGAAGAATCTAAACCATCTAAAATGTGCTGAATGAAAATAACCTAGAAGACAATATAGGGTGTCTCTTTTGCAATGACCCCCCTCCTTCTAAACCTGCTAAGTAGGCAACCTACCGCGACAATATGTAGATATGTTTGCATACTCTGACTTTTGAAGGGGCTAGTTGTAGCCAAATTTTGATGTTTTTCATCTTTTAATTTTCTTCTTCTTCTCACAACTAGAGATAGTCGGAAAAACCCCTTCGTGAGGTAGGCCCAGAGAGGGCACAGCAGTACCTTGACTTGGATTGCGTCTATGAAAAGACGTGATCGTAGCCCAGTACGAGTGAAATCCCAACCTGCGGAAACTAAACCAGGTACGCGACGAAGCTCGAACGTAGAGTGCCGTGAGCAGCGACTTTCGCGGGTGTACTTGCAGCCTGATAGCCCGCAAGTAAAGCCGAGGGTCTGTCAGTTCCTTCACAACCTGTCGGGAACCAACCAGGTACGCGTAAAAACCAACCGGACCGAATTCCTTTCGTGGAGTAGGCTAGAGAAGGGGCAGCAGCACGACAGTAAGAAAAAGCGGTAATAGGCAAATAGGAAGCAGTGGGTTTATAGGCGTATAGCTAGAGGCTATGGAATAGAAGTTCTAGGCTGGAAGAAATCGGTTTTAGGTTGGACGAGGGGGCAAGAGATATCCCCAGGAACGGTTAAAGGGAACACAAACCTTAGCCTGCGATACGAAGCGAGGTTGGCGAGAGAATCGGCTAGCGAGTGTCTCGAAATAGGGTGTAATCGGAGAATTTATTGGGATGCACCGTGTCTTTTGGTGTCGCAGGATCTGAAGGAGGATTCTATAGAGAACATCGGCAAAAAATATACGTGCTCCCTAATAACAAAAATTTACGTGGAAATATCTATTAACACGGCTGCAGACTGTAGTCGCGCAGCAATAACACGACTGCAGACTGTAGTCACGTAGGGTGCTGCAAAGATCAAGATCAGTGAGCTATATGGCTGAAAGAAAAAAACAGATAACGAATTTCCATGGAAATGTCAACCACTGAACTGAATTGTCACCATGAAGAGCTAAATCATACGGGCTGGCTTCGTGTCGGGGGACATTGAAATTTCTGTTAACAATACGGTTGTAGACTGCAGCCGCGCAGCAACAACACTGCTGCAGACTGTAGTCGCGCAGAGCGTAGCAAGTGTCAACCACTGAATTCGTGTCGGAGGAGCATTACGGTTTTCGCTCAAGTATACCCATGGCTGGAAGAAAATGGAAAAATTAACCGCTGAACTGAATTGTTACTATGAAAAGCTAAAAAATTGTGAGCTGAACTGAGCCGGAAATTAGAAGAGAACCCCGACGTCTCTGAGGTAATGCTCGAAAGGGCGGGCGCTGGCTTCGTGTCGAGGGGGGCGTTACGGTTTTCGCTCAAGTATATCCAGTGACGTCATAGTAACAGGAGCGTTACGGGGGGGGGGGCGTTACGAGAGGAGCGTTAGCTTGCGGTTTTCGCTCAATTATTATACCCAGTAGTAAAAGCATATATTTATAAAATGCTAAAACTTGAAAATTCTGCCTTATCATAGCTTTTTGTGTACGTCAAATTGCATATTTAATCTCCGGATTTGCTTGGTTGAATGATGTTGGTGTCAGTCTATATTGTGTGTGTGTGTGTGCGTGCGCGCGCGCCCTTCGTGCGTAGTGCACCAACACACAATTAGGTCAGGGATTAGGTGATATCATTCGCTGATGAAACGTGGAAAACTTCATTGTTGCTTTTGATGTCCCGTTTCAACTGTCTCGGCTCCTCACTACACCCAAATTCGTTTTTCAATCAATTCCCTCCGTATTAAACCCGATATCAGATTTCAAAATTTGTGCAGAATGGTTTGAATGTCACGGATTTTGGTCGAGTTGCGTTCGAGGGTCTAAGACTGAAGAAAATGGGTCTTATTAGAAAATTCCGTCAGTGTCTGTAAGCTTGAGATAGAGAACCCAGATGGTTGATGATGGAAGGGGGTTCACTTACCGTATAACGATGCTGTATCCTTCAAAATAACACTCCCTCCTCCCTCCTGATTTTCATCTCCAGTTTCAGTGAATAAAACGAAGAAAACGAATTTTGTTCATTCAGAATTTGGGAATTCAAACGCTGAGAATGGAAGGGGTCTAACTGATAAAACCCTGCTTCCGAGATGAATGCATTTACAGTTAATTTTTTTTTTTTTTCAGTAAAAGTAGGGAAATCAGTACGTGGTCGAGTGAAACGATAGGCGACTGTCTCTGCAAAACAACCCTTAGAGCGTCAATGACGTAACTGTAGCATACCTGCCGCCACAGCGGCGCGAATTCGGTACGGTTCGAGATTCGAAAATTTCGCTTTTTATTTATTTATTTTTTTCATTTTACAGCTTTTGTTCGGATGTGCGAGGAGTGCTCACGCCACCGAACGCGCCCATAGACGGGCATGCGCTCTTATCGGCCTTCTCCACCACCTCCTAGGCCCTTCCTATTCTTCCTCACAGAATTCCAAAAGATTTTACTATTTCGTCCTTCCATCTTGTGGACGGCCTACCCCTTTTCCATTCCCTGGGCGACCATTCTTCTGCTAATCTGCCCCGTTTTTCTTCTTCCCTCACCATATGTCCTGCAAAGCTCAGTTTCAATTTTTTGACCCTCCAGCCTATATCCTTGGCTCCTGTTGTGGCTTTTACTATTTCTTCTAGCTTAATCCTGTCCTTGATTCTTACCTTCATTACGCTACGCAGCATTCTAAAGTACGTTATCCTCAATTTTTCGTATTGCCCTTTAGTCAATGACCAGGATTGGGCTCCGGAAGTGAGAGTGGGTAACACACATTTCTCTAATATTTTGATATTCGTTTTTAGTGACAGGTTACCTTTGAGAAGTGTCCTGTGAACCCAAAAGTTTTTCCTCGCTTTAGTAGTCCTTACCCCTAGCTCCACTTTTCCCTTGTCTTCGATAGGGATCATCTGGCCCAAATAATTATATTCCTTGACAATTTCTATATCTTCCCCTCTTACCTGAAACCCTTCGCATCATAGGTTAGTCATTACTTTAGCCTTAAGGATGTTCATTGTGAGCCCCACTCTCTCGCTTTCAATACTGAGCTCCGCTGCCATATTTTTCAGCTCTTCCAGATTGTTACTTATCAATATTATATCGTCGGCGAAGCGTAGGTTATTCAACCACTGACCATTTATTTTCACCCCTTTTCCCTCCCATTTCAGTTTTTTGAAGACTTTCTCTAGGACTGCGTTGAACAAGTTTGGGGAGAGGGGATCCTCCTGTTTTACCGGAAATTTCGCTTAGACCCCTTTAATTCTGTGCCCCTCCGTAAATCACTGCACGTAATTGGGATTTTCACCGCTGACACATGTATATCTTTGGAAGCCGCTTTTCACTTGTTCATCGATGAACCGGTCGTCCAGAAGACGGCATTCAGCTTTTTCTCAGTGGAGCGCTTCTTCCCACTAGTTCATCCCTGAACCTGCTCTTCAGAAGACGGTAACTTGTTTTCGGTTTTCCTTGTCTGTCTTCTTCTTGTAACAATGCTAGGTGGTTCTTTTTCATGCATGAGAAGCTCCCCCGATATAGTGACTCTTGAGTTGATTCTCAATTGTTAACTTGTGAATGTTATTCCTCAAATAGTGATTCGAATCCTTATTGTTTGAGGCTCGGTTTCTGCAGGGATCTGCGAGCCACTGAAAATTTGACTCAGTTTCTCGACGCTTTTGTGTGATAATTACGAACTGACTGTCAACTCCGGAAATCATTTCTATAAAATTTGACTCGAACTAGGAGTCATAAGTGTGAAACGAGTAGGGCTAGGAGTTCAATCATATGCCTCGGTCTCTTCAAATAATCATTTTCCGGCTAAAATTAGCTGAAAACCCCAAAATATTAGCGTGCTATGTTCCATCACACTGTAGAAACTTGATCATTTTATCAAAACTCGTTAAATCTTCTTAACCCTACGTTAGGTCTCGTTCTGATTGCTTCAGACTGTTTTAAAATGCATTGAAACTACCTAAGACTATATATTAAGACGTGTTAAAATCTGCGAAGGTTGTATCAAGACTTGTTCGGACTTTCATAACGGTACAATTTTGAAAATTATGTTGATATACTTGAAGACGGTGTTAAGACTCCTAGAGGCTACACTACGACTAGATCAACTTGAAGTCCCCTTAAGACTCTTTATGAAAATGTTGAGACTTACTACAACTACTTAGGGCATGCTGAGCCACGTAAAGACTACTTCAGTTTGATGTAAATTGGATACGACTAGTATGAGACTTCTTAAGACTGTGTTCGTGTTGTTAAAACCTCTTAAATGGTGTTGAAGTTTGTGAAGAGTATATCATCTCTGTAAGACCGGACTGCAAGGCTCCTTGGATTGCGTCAAAACTCCCTTGGACTGCATTGTGCCGTGTTCATACTCGTCCAAATCCTCAAGACTATCACAAATCGTCAACACTCCTTATTGATTGTAATCAGACCTTGTTAGATTATGTGAGAATTTCTGAAGACTTGTTCTTTTGCGACTTTTAAACCCTTTCTTTTCCAGTAACATTGCTACGACCCTGCTCGAATCCCTAAACAATTGATGAAATGACTTGACTCCTCAAGAATAGTCTCTCTTAATCGAACCCTAACTCCGGATTGCTAGATGTCAGTTGGCGCCCCGAGAGTAGTCACTCTAAGTTGACTCTCGACTCTGGGCCTCTAGATTTCAGTTGACGTCCGTTACTAGTCACTTTTGAAACAACTCTCAACTTCGGTTAGTGAGTTAGTTCTATGAAAGACTCATTTCATGAGTGCACTACTTACCAAGAAGTGAGAATGAAAACGTAATCGCACAGGGAGAGTTGTTACATCCTTATATCACTATTTGTGTTATTTTCTCCATTATTTCATTATTTATGGTCATTGGTGCTGTTGCGGCCGCCGACGAACCTTCAACGAAGCTGAAGTCTTGCTCACCTCGTGTATCCTGCGGACGTGCCTTCGGCGAAAATCAAAACTGGATAAACCCAATCTCTCGCGATGCTTATCGATGTAACGTTTTTTCCCCCCCTTTAACTTCACAATGCCTTTAAAAAAAGTTTCGTTAAGTAATTCGTTTTTTTATTCTGTTTTGGTTGTTCACTTTCTCGATCTATTCGCTTTTTCTCTCTGTCCGTATTTTTTAATTAATTAATTTCGAACAGCGATACGGGTTATTAAAAACAACTCGCAGCTAGATAAAAATACGAAAACTAAAACTAGTAATTAACGACCATAAAAGTTTTTCCAGCTGAATAAATACGAATTCTCGATTAACAATCAAAAAAGTATTTTGTTTCTCCTTCAACATTTCGACACCTGTAGCGCTCATTTCCAGCTCCGTGTGTGTCGTTTGGTTAAAGTATAAGAGACGAACGACGGCGAATTATCATTTTAATTACGCCGAGAGTGTTCACGAGTGAATAAAAATGCATATAATACGCGTTCATCGCGGTGTATCTCCCGTTCACCGGTTGAGAGAGCTCTACGAGCATACACGACATCCGAGATGAAGATAATGAACTGGAGCCAAAATAGCTTTTCGAAAAAGACACCTCTGTTCGCCCCAAGCCGCCTTGCGCAGAGTGCGTATGGGAGAGTCCGTTGATTAGAGTATATTTTTATATTATTTTTTGGGTACACCTTTTCACCCGATGATCTTGTGGACTGAATGGCGTAATTCGGAATTTAATTCGTCGGGCTGGGTGCTCCGACGAGTTAGCCTAGCCGAAGCGGAAGAAAACTTGAGCTCGGTGTCACTCTAACTTGTGATGGTGATAGGCTGGACTCAGCGAAAGCTAGTTCTTAGCAGGGAGAAGTTGATATTCTTGCGCGAATCACCAAGAACAGGAATTTCAGTTATAATCTTCGTTGAATATTCGTGGAGGCAGTAAAATTCGTCTCCAGAATCTGAGTTGAAAAAGATGATGTCTGCAGAGAATGACTCGTTAAGTCAGAATTAATGTCTGAGGTAACTTTTTGGTCGCAAGTCGAAATTGAAACTGATTTCTAATGGAGCTAAAGATCAAGAATCGACTGTGCCGTAGTCACGAAATTGACGACTTCAATGCCGCAGGATTTCGGAAGAGTTGAGTGATGGAGAAGTCGTCCGAAATGATCGGTTTCGTCTCTCTGCTAGAGTGAGTTGGATGCTCACTTCTTCCTATTGTGGTGCTATGAACGGTTTACTCACAGCTGATCCCTGTAAGCTAAATTTGAAGCTGTAAGATCTGAGTCTCAATTAGATCGCTGGATCGACTTAAGTTTCTGCGGGCTTTGTCGTCGATTGAGCTCGCGTTTTAAGCCATTAAAAGTTGCACTCGAATAGAAAAGAAATCCAACAATGGTCCGCGAAAGATTTAAAGCGGCAGAATTGCAAGGGAAAGTAAAGGAAGGTAGGCGAAAGCTGGCCGACTGACTTTATGACCGATCCGACGATGTTCGGCATAGCTTAAAAGAAAAGGAGAAAAGAAAAAAGGAAGGTGTGTGCGTGTGTGTGTGTGTGTCCGCAGGATCTATTTTAAAATGAGCATAAACTGGGGGAGAATAACAATAGGGATGTAAAAAAATGCAATTTGAACGAAACACGAAGTTGTCAGGTCAGAACAGAATGAAGTGACATATGTCGGCGTACAGATTTTTTTAAATATACTATTAGCTGACCCATCTAGACCGTTGGAGGGGTGCTTAAGTGTGTTCGAGGAAATAGTTTGAATGGGCCAGGTACATACATTTTCAGGAACTGTCATTCACTGAACATTCGTGATCAGCGTTATACTTATACAGTCATGAGCTGTTATTTATTTGTGGACAATTTCGATGTTTTGTTAATACGAATCTAAAAACGTCAATGGTGATTGATTAACGTAAAAAGCAGGAAGGAAAAAGGCATCTACTGTACTGCAGTGCTCTCCACCGCCATTGACTTCTAAAATATTGACCTTTTTTGTAGAGTTTTTTGTATGTGTATTACATACGAATGTCCTGCTTAAATCGTTTTCTCTGTTTCTCTCTTGCTGTTCTTTCACCTTCGTTTTGTTACTTTACAACTTGTAAAATGACTATTTTACGTTGTTTGTAGAATAAGGTAAAATTATGGTGCAAACTGCAAAATAATGTAAAATAACTTAGTGACATAGAATAATGTAAACGCGATATTAATAAGAACTGGTAACAATGATCACATCTGAAATTCGGGTTATTCTATACTAGTATCGTTATTCTGCATATTATGTAGCATAAATATGAAAAAACGTTATTATTGTAAACAAGTTATTCTACGCATTATTCTACCGTAGAACAGACTTGTGCAAATTTACGGCACAACCCACCCTGCCTTATTGTTCGGCTAGGCAGTAACTCCTTATTTGAATTTCGTTGATATTCTCGCTGAATTTAGTTCTCCATTCGATCTCCCTAAATATTGAGGGTCTCATGCACACTTGACCTAAGTGAAATTTTGACGAAAAATGAGTTTAATATATATTCTTATAGATCTCGATGGCCTCGATCGGGCCACACTCACAAATGACGAATTACTTCCTTTTTTAACCCACTAGATGGCGTAAACCATTTGAGCCACGTATACAACAACGTTATTTATAATTTTGAGATCGCTCTCCTGAAAAAAAAAGTTTTTGTCACTTGGGTCAAGTGTTCATGAGATACTCGATACATATCTGGACACATACCTTCCAATGTTTTTTTTTGAACGGTAGCAACAGGATCCTGAAGCTACCCCGAACTCACAATTATTTAAATGTACTTTGTTATAAATGCAGTGTAGATACCTACTTAACGCCGGGTAGTTACATGTTTTTTTGGGAATGGGTAGGTAAACTTGTGCACCAAATTGGAAGTTCGATGGGTAATAATGCGTCTACTTATGGCAGTGAACGATGTAGTTATTTTTTATTTTGATACATGAAACACACGACCCATTTTCATGCTCAGTCAAACCATGATTAGTTTATATTCAGTATGCGCGTGTGTTGATGGGTGGGTAGCGGTGTAGTATGTGGTTGGTTGGTGGTCCCGCGGGTAACGTTACTGCAATTAACAGAAAGTTCACAATAGGAAAAAGCTTCAAATCGCTTTTTTCAAAAATTTAATCGGTTAATGAGAAGGAATGCGAAACGTAGTTGCCAAAAATTGAAAATGTAGGGCTCTTGGCGATAATACCGGGCTGAAAATGGGCTGCGTGGGAAATAAATGAATACAAAATGATGTCCAAGTATACATACTCGTATTATGGTCGCATTAACTCAGATGTAAATGATAACGTATTACCCGTAAAATCCACTGTAAAAAATAAACGCTAAAAGGCACCCTAGGATGAATTTTACCACAGCCAGTTTTTCACCTCCAGAGTTGGTAGCTTGGTACTAATGGTAGGAAACGAGTATTCTCACTGAACATATTTAGTAAAACTGTTCCAGGCCCGTAACCAGCGCCAAGGCAGACAAGGCAATGCCCTGTCTGACCAGTGCGCTTGCCTTGTCTAGCAAAAAAAATGATGAATTAAAATTTTGGTATTTTTTAGTCTGATAAAGATTAATTTTGAGTCCGGACCTTCGCCCAACGTTGTCTGACAGAAGATAGCAGCAATATCTGCTATTCAAACATAAAATCAATTTCAAATCAATTCCGGCTACAAATGTACTATATAAAAGTACGCTTGGAAAGAATTGTTTCAGTAGTGGGTGGGGGGGGTGGGGGGGGGGGTTAGAAGGTTGACAAAGTTGTTGCCTTGTCCAAAATATAATTTGTCTTGTCACAAATGATGGACTGGTTACGGGCCTGAACTGTTCAAACATCAAAAACACAGATCGCATGATGTGTATTCGGGCCGTTCATCCGCTTGGAGCGCTAGCGTCGCACTCTTAGTTAAGTGAAGTCACGTGATACGCGCTGTCACGATCGTACACTTCTATATCCACTGATAAACATGTACCTAGAGCTCAGTTAGAGGACTTCGTGAACCCCTGGGATACTTTTAGTTAGAGGGGGGGGGGGTAAAATTTGACTTTGGAATTCTGTGTGTAGGGTGTGCCAATTCACAGTTTCTTTCTTCTGTTGTTCAGAGCGCTTTCGGCTGTTATGCCATCTTTAGTGGAGTACCCTAACACTTTACTCTTTGTCGTCTTGAACTCGTAGCAATGTGTAGTACCGTATGGTAAACTATTTGGTGTGTTTCTATTGGGTGTCTGTGGTTGTGTAGTCTGTCCATTCAGAGTCTTATTATGTTACTAATTGGAATAGGTTCTCGCTTTGGAAGTTAGTTGTGTTTCTCCTATGTAGGTCATGTTACAGTGTTCGCAGTCCAGTCTGTACACATATACTCCGTTGCTGTTGTTCCTGTCCTTTGTTTCTGTTTTGTCATTGCTTATTTGTTTGATCAGAGGTGGTCTGTTTCTGCATCCGAGTTTGATGTTGTATTGGTTGAATATTTTCTGTATTTTGTACATGTATACGTCCCTGTGAATGGTATTGCTCCTGCGTGTTTGTCTGTTTTTGTGGTTCTTGGTGCTGTGTCTGTACTTTTTTGTAGTATTAATTTGTTAATTATTCTGTATACTGTTTGTGGTTGGTATTTGTTGTTACTGGCTATTTGTTGTCTGATTTTGTTAATTTTGGTTGTTCTGTGGTTGTTGTCATTTAATGTGTTGATTGCTCTGTTGCAGTAGTGGTGTAGTGCTGCTATTTTGTGTTTTTGATGGTGGAATGAGTCATTGGGTATCACTGCGTCCGTGTGGATGGGTTTTCTATAAATGTTGTACTGTATCTTGTTATCTTCTGTTTGTAGTGTTAGGTCGAGGTAGTTTATGGTCTTATTGCCCTTTTCCATTGTGAACTTTATGTTATTTATGCTGTTTGTCTCAGTGAGGAATTGGTCCAGTTTTCTTGGACTACAGAAGAAAGAAATTGTGAATTGGCCCACACTACATACAGAATTTACCAAGTTCACTCACACTCCAACATGGACACTCGATTTTAGAAATTAACTTGAACTTCCCAACTTGGAAAAATCATATGCAAAATATACGTATTGGGGTAAATTTTAACCCCACTGTGCCTTATTATGTTTTTGAATAAACTCTACCGTGTGTCTCCCCAAATCACTCCCCATCCATTTGGTCACCTATTTATCACATGTTGTGTGTTACATACTTACATGATGCAGGGGCAAGTGCCCCTAACCTCGAACTCAGAGCTTTTCTATTTCGGAAGTATCGATACTAAAGATGTGTCTTGTGCCGGATACGAGTTAAGTTCGTTTTGGAAATTCCACATTTTCAACCCCCGTTATAATTTCTGAAGGGAACAGTTACAAGCGTCAAATTTTAACATAATATGAGGAAGTTCAATGTAAAACACTTCCGTGAAATCCAAGTCGAAAAAAGTTAGGTGTCCAGAGGAAGCAAAATTTTGTGGCTCATTCCTGATAAGGATACTGGATTTTTTAAAAGCCTAAAACCTTTTTACAGGGTGTCTACCGGTCATACAAGTCATTCAAAAGTCATACAATTGAGGCAGTGGTCATACATGTTGTACAAAAGTCATGCAAATACCCCGAATTACTTGAAAATTTGGTAATTCTTCCTGAACAATGGCAATATGTATTTCCTATCAAAATATGGCTAAATTAAAATTTAATCGAAAAATTGTGATATTTGCAACATTCCTTGCAATAATTCGTTCGTTATTATTCAGATTTCTTCAAAGTTTTAGTTTGCAATTAACATGTTTTTGAATTCATGTTTTTTTTTCTTGTGGAAGTTCTGTTCAGGCGTGAAAATGTTCCGAAGAAAGGTCATACAGAAGTCAAACGAAAGTTATACAAAGGTCATACTTTTGGAAAATTCGTATTTGGTGGACACCCTGTTTTAGAGTTTGCACGAACACGTTTAGAAAATACGAAGCCCCAATTCTAACAGGTCACCCGCCAACCGCGAACCAACCAAGAGACAAACAAAACACTATCATATACGTATATTAGAGACTAGCTAACTCTCTTCGCGGCTCATCTACACCGTGAGCTAAAGTGAGTTGGCTAAAGTGAGTCACATCTCACTTGGAGGAACATTGGTATCTAGCTGTGTATCGCAGTACATGTAAGTTATTATACTAATCGAACGAATTATTTGGTGCTCAATTTCCCTCACGAGATTCTCTACTAGTTACAAACTTTCTCTTGAGCTAAATAAAGTGGAAACGAAAGGGAAAGGACTCAGAAGTAAGTTCAGAAATCCTTGCTATTTTCGAATCATAGAGAATATAATTTTAGCCACACACGGACAGGTTCCAGCTGCTTGATGATTTTGGATTTTCAAAATCAGTGTTGATTATTGGTAGAACCACCGGTAGGAGAAATCAAGATGCGACTGCTGTTTGGCGAACTCGAAAACATCAGAATTTTGAAAAGCGAGATGTAGCGAAAACAGTTTGACTGGACCAGGTGCATGCATTCAAAACAGTTGGTAGATTTTCAGGAAAGGTCATTCGCTGCACATTTGTTATAGAAGCATTGTCTTTATATACCTGACCATCGGTATAGAATTTATGAGGAAAAAGAACTAGTTCTCAAAAGCTTTTAGCCATTGAACATGCTCGGTAATAGGCTTCGGCTTTCGTTTGTTTGAAGGACTATTTTTTTGTCTTGTTGATAAATTTAAAAACGTCAGTGGATGTTTAGTGCTCTAGAGAGAGAGAGAAAGAAAAAAAACATAGAAGAAAAAGCCGCCTTTATTATACTTGGACACCGAAATGTCCTTTGTTGTAGATACCTATTTAATGCCAGGTAGATACGTGTTCCTTTGGGATGAGTAGGTAAACTTGTGCACCGAATTGAACGTTCGATTAGTAATCTTGCGTGTACTTATGGCCATGAACGATATTTGTGGCTGTAGTTATTTCATATTTTGACACATGAAACACGCGACACATATTTTTAATAGTCGATCCATAAAGTTGGTTTCTGTCCATTGTGTGCGCGTGGTTGCTAAGTGGTCCCATAAGGCAATGTTACTAAAACGTGTAGAAAGTTCACAATAGGAAAAGCTTCAAATTGTATTGCGTTCGAACAGAGTGACCAGATCCACTCACAGTTTATCGTTTCAAGTTTATGTTGTTCAGTGATGTAGGTGTTTCCCAGAATTCAGTCCGATAATTAGAGGAAATGCTGAGTGTAGTTTCTAAAAACTGAAATTTGAGGTTTTTTGCTGCTGATACGAGGTTGAATATGGGCCGTACAAAACAGTATTTAAGAGTATAATGGTCGCGTTAAATGAGATGTAAATGTAATAATGAGGTATTTTGAGCTCGTTTTAGAATGTAATAGCTTTGAAAGGACTAAAAACAATTCTGTACTGATATAGGTCACCCTAAACAAGTGTCACAAAGCCGCAGACATTTATGTTTATACTGTCCATTAAAATTTCATCTAAACTGCATGAAGAGAGATGCGTGGTCATTTGGTCTTGAACTGAGTAGTTGGTACTCGGATCGATACATACTGCTGATGATGACGACAAAGTGCTTACGAAAGAGAGGAACTTGTTGTATCCGGTGTATGGAATCACAGCGAAAGGAAACGTTAATGGCATTAATGTTTTCAGTTACGGCTGAGTATGTATGTAATTTTTCTGGATGCATATTTGCTCCTCCTTGTTGTCGAAAAAAACATCACGACAGAAGATCGCACGAGCGAATGAAAATAATACGAGTGCGGTATGTATCAACTTGGATATTTATCCCTCGTGAAGAACATTATCATCGTCGAATACTATATGTAGGACACCGCGACTGAATCTAAATGTTAATCGTTGTATTCCGGATTTCCGATGGTTCCAACACTCGAGGCTGAAACCTGTAGAATCGCAGATAAAAGAAATAATTTATTCTTCGACATTGGTATCTGTGTATGCGCACTAGGGTGTCCTTATTTTGAGCTTTCAGGAACCCACGAAGCACTAATCAATGTTGATGATTCGCAAAATTCAGTAATTAAATTGGTTTATTTTAGGTTCTCCATTATGTTTGGGGGAAAGGAGACACGGTGTGTATCTGTTCCCCAGTTTCCCCGAAAATTCTCCATTTTGAAATAATGTTTCTCAGTTTCCCAGACATTCCTCATTTTTATAAAAAGTCTCTCAAAAATTCAAAGAAGGACCAGTTTTTTTTTTGCAAAGTGAAGTCAAATTGATAAATTAATATTAAATAATCATATCATAGTTATTAAAAAATCAGGTGTGCAAAACTGAAATAGGTTCTCCGAAATCAAAAAACGACAACGGCGGAGTTAGAGGTAGTTCTTAGGACTTCCTGATGGCCTCCAGAGGATTATTTTTTCTTCCCTAAGTCCTCCCCTGCTGAAAAAGTGGCCGAATGGTGCACGTATTTCTTATATGTTCAAGAAATTGATTTTTCTTTAAAAATTCTGAGATTCTTTTCTAATATCTCACCAACTTTAAGGGAAGTGATCTAATCGATAGATCTTTCATGAGAAGTCTAATATGCACCCAGTTCGCGACTGTCGACGGTTCAATGGTTACATTGATAATGTGGAGAAGATATTCATGGGTAACCAAAGTGCGATTTCCCAACACTGTCTCCTTTCCACTCTATAACGTTTAATGAACAAATCGATAAATCAACACTGAAACATGAACGTCTAAAATTTTGAAATCCGAAAGCCGTACCCATAGAATTATTTCCATATTATAAAGAAATAATAAATTGAACATTTACAAAGAAACTCTACGAACATTGACTCTTTGTTATAGCTGGAATATCTGCGTTCGGCTCGGAAGAAAGATGTCTTATGACTAGGAGATCATGTATAGTCATAATGTCGTAAGACGCCTTTCTTCCGAGCCGGTCACCAGTACAGATAAGCGTCGATGGCGGTCATTCTAAGTACGCTAGTTGACTTCTGCCTGACGTTCAGAAAAACAAGTTAGTCCGATCATCTTGATTTCTAGTATTCTAAAACTATTTTAACTCTAAGTGAACGCGTCTGATAAAAGAAACTCTCATCAAATGTTCAGTATTCCGTTTCGGAGTTTCGCGTGGCCATCGACTGGTAATGGTTTTGTCATTTCCGCCAAGTCGGGGGCGCAGCTAGAATTTTTAATGGTGGGGGCTAGAATTGAGAAGTAAACCTGGGCAGGGGTAAACTATTTTCATGAATTCATTCTGAAAAAATTTCGATTTTTTTAGGGGGGAGGGGGAGCTATACCCCTTAGCCCCCCTCCATTGGTTGCGCCTTTGCGTCGAATTCACCTTTGTTGAATCCATTGAACTGCGACGTATCCTGAACCGACGTAATCTTTCATCTACCCGTGACAGGGTTGCCACTTTCTGGAAAACCGGGAAAAGTCAGGGAATTTGGTCAGTCAGGGAAAAGTCAGGGAATTTTCATTTAAGTCAGGGAAATTTTCTGAAAATAACAAACGAGTTTGTATTTTATCGGAGTAAAACTTTTTTTATCATAACATAAGAATAATGATAATCTATTCGCAAATGAAATAGTCTATAATATTGAAAAATATTACATAAATTACATCTGTACCTTCTTCTTCTCGATAGCGATTTTTTACAAATCTGTATTGTAAAAAATTTCTGTGACTCTCCTCCCTCTGGACTTCTCGGAATCCTGTAAAAAAAGTCAGGGAAAATTGGAAAAGTTGGCCTGAAAAACCGGGAAAAGTCAGGGAAAACCAATCCTGAAAAATAGTGGCAACCCTGCGTGAGCTTGAGCCGTGTTTCTTCGATGAATTACCGCTGGATTCTGTTTCCGATAGTCTTGATCTGATTTCTTCTGTTGATTTTGTGCCGTTCATGCATCTTGAGTTCAATCTCACACAGATCTAGTATCACAATGGGGATGGTGCGGGCCCGTAGCCAGTCATCTGTGGTAAGGGGTGTTGACTGTTTACCGGGGGGAGGGGGGACTTGAGGATACATATAGTATATAATGTAAAGATTTTTACGAGGCAGTGGTGTTGTCAATAGAGGTGGGGGTAAAGAGGTGAATCCCCCCCCCTCAAGGGACCTGCTATTGAATATAAAATATGCAAAAATTAGCAATTTTTCGTCTTTGAAACACGTATACTCGAAAAACTTTTGCTCGAGCAGTAATTTTACCTTCATTTTCATAAAACAGTCCTCTAATATCGGCGGGTTTAAAAAAAATACCTCAATTTGTAACTTTTGCTCCCGTGGAAATCTTACTTTACCCCCCCTCCCCCGGAAAATCCTGGCTACGCCAGTGCTACGAGGTGACATCATCAAAGATGTTGAGAAATCATGAATAAATTATAATAAATGAAACCGCTGGTTGGACACTAGGGCTCTTTTCTTGTGACACGTCACATATAAAGAACGACAAACCAACGATTCATCTATCTTTCAAAGCAAAATCAGTGTTGCCAAGTTTATAAACATGAAAATGTAGTGGAAAGAAGAGTTTTGAATAAAACTAGTGAGAAAAATAATATTAGGAATTCGTTATTTTGAATTACGAGATTTTTCCGGGGGGGGGGGGGCTCTGGCGAACGAGCACTCCCTAGCACCCCTCTGGCTACGGGTACGGACCTGAGATGGTGACTGGATACAGCGTCTTTCCTATGATGTATCTAATCGCTTTAAAATGAGAGTTGAAACATATGAACAGTGACAAAGCCGTATCAGAACTGTATTCAACTAAACTGGTTAAACCGTAACTGTGCTGGAACTGGACTATGATTAAAATTAACGGATACCTTGAGTTGAAAAACATAAACTGAAAACTGAACTAATGTCCTGCCTGGAAGATCGGTAGAAAAGAAAGGAGAGAAAGCGTCAAGAAAGTAATAAAGAGAAGAAGAATGTAGTCTTGAAAAGATCTCAGAGAGGATGCAGGAGACCAAAGACGTTTGTTAGACGCTCGCATCGTGCTACACAGGAAGTGAGTAGGCAGGATGATTAGACGATTTATATACAAAAATGTAAAGTTGAGAGGAGATGAGCGCCGCAATATTCAGCCTGACAAGTTGATGAAGTCGCATAAATTTTTGCGTTCAAATGTTTGAACTTTCGTGGGTCCATTTTTATTTTATTTAAATACATTTATTTTGCGTGGACCTTTTTTTACCATAGCGGGCATTATTTTTTTATTGAGTTCATAGATTTATTCCAGCGTTCAATATTTTATTCTTGCGTGATACGTCCCCTGCCTTTAGTTATTATGCCTTCTTTTTGCGTGCAGTTGAATCACACCCTAATAATAATGTACAAATATGTGTGTTATGTGAGTATAAGTTTTTTTCGGTCGTTTCGTTTCCTTCCCTTCTACCCTTCGCGGTTTCGTGGCGTTATTTGTTTTGATAATTGATCGCACGAGGCGTTTGACTATATAACGGAAGTTCGAAATAGGAGGCATTATTTCAAAGGACGAAGAAATGATGCAACGTGATGGCGGCGACATTTAAAAAAAGGGGAAAAAAAGAAAACCTCTTGTTTGGATCGTGTTGGCGCGCTAACGCCGTAATATATTAATCCTGCTGGCTCCTGCACACAAAAGAGCGCGTAGGAAGAACTTTTCAAATAAGGCCGTGTAAAACAAAACGGGAGAGAAAAAAAATTAATAAATCCTTTGAATAATTGCTTTGTTCGACGTTCATTCACGTTCTGTTCCCTTCGAAAACGCGATTTGTTTCCCGTGTTTTTCTTCTTTTCATTAGATTTCGGCGTATTCGACGAAATTATGAAAAGATTCCTCGCGAAGATTGAATAATAACTTATAAGGTTTTTGATTACTGGGCCGCTTTCTACACCCTCTGGTCGGCGACGAATAACATTTGCCTTGCGCGGCCATGTATCACGAGTAATGTGGAAGCTGCAAGCATCATACCCCAGAGAAATCGAGCTCAACAATATTTTGTGGAATATTCTGTTGAGTGTCGAATGAGGTAAGGTGCACGGATAGCTAGCTGTCCCCCGAGTAAAACGCAGTTTCGTAAGAACCTCTCAAAATTACTACTGAACATCGGAACGCCAGACACCTTGAATTTCTGGAACCTGAGCGAGTAACTGTCAAGGACACGGAAAGAGAATCTAATCCTGAAAATAAATCTTTGTAAGGCCTCTGCGCCCCGCCCTCATGATATCTACCTTTATTTGCATGCCACTGAAAACCACGTTCCTGTATTCAAAAGGTAAAGAAATTCAGCAAATTCAGCAGGTAGTCTCCTCTGGAAGGGTGTCCATTCTCTGGAAAACCTGGAAAAGTCCGGAAATTTTCAGCATTTTCACCTAAAAGTCAGGGAATTTTGTTAAAAAATCGACTGCGAAATTCTGTAGGATTCAAACCGACTCAATAGCAAATAACTTTGATGGTGGGTACCAGGCTGATGTCATTTATACAGACTTTCAAAAAGTCATTAAACAAGATAGACTACTACATTCTTTTAATAAAACTGCAGTCTCTTGGCTTTTCTTGTGAGTTAATATCGCTATTGAGGACATACCTTCTGAATAGACGTACACTTTTCAGTGGAGTAATTTCCAAATCATTAATAGGTATTTCAGGGGTACCCCAGGGGTCTCATCTCGGTCCACTCCTTTTTGATTGATTTATTAATGATCTCTCCTTCAAGTTGAGGAACTGCCACGTCCTTCTTTATGCTGACGACTTGAAGCTTTATAAATTATTCGAAGATCGTGCTGACTCCATTAAGATCCAAGATGACCTTAACATCCTCGCTGCTTGATGTAAAGAAAATAACGTGCCTCCTAATTTAAAAAAAAAAAAAAAAGTTGCCAGATAACCTTCACTTAAAAACAAAAACCGCACAGCTTTGCGATATACCATAGGAGGACATCCATTGGAAAGAAAATTGGAAATTAGGGACCTGGGTGTCATTCTTGACTCTAAATTGTCATTTATTCCTCACTTCAACCATGTAATAAAATCTGCAATACTCGTCTTTCTTTGCAGAAATGCCCACTCATTATTTTTAATTGATACCATATTAATTCTATATTCCGCGGCAGTAAGGTTTGACTAGAATTCGGATCCATCATTTGGCACTTTAAATCAAAAAAACTCAATCAACAAATTGAAAACATTCAAGAAAAATGTTTACGATACATATATAGAAAACAATTTCAGTATGATCCAAATGACCTTACTTATGAGGAGTTGCTTGAGGGCTACCAAGTCCAGTCTTTGGAAACTCAACGGAAGGCAGCCTTAATTTTGTTTATAAATGACGTACTAATCTCGCGTGTACAGGATTCACACTTATTGGGCGAGATACAAATCAGTATTCCTCGACCTGCCAGTCGCTCCCCCAACGTCTTTTCACCTCCCACCATCCAGAACGGAAACTCATAGAAATTCTCCTATAGTGAAAGGATTGATGTATTGCAATGAACTTATCAGAAAGCACCAAAGCATAACCTATTAGATCCTAAGGGACAGGGGGCATTAAAAAGAATATTGCGGGAATTGAGATAAATATTTCATGTGTAGGGTGTGCCAATTCACCTTTTCATTCTTCTGTATTCCAGAGCGCTTTCGACTGTTATGCCATCATCAGTGGAGTACCCTAAATGAAACTTGTCTCTTGTGGTCCTGTAGTCATAGTCGAGAGTAGTACCGTATGGTGAAACTGTTTAGTCTTGTACTCCTATTGGTTTCCTGTGATTATGCAGTCTGTCCAATCAGTGAGTATGACACAACTCGAACCAATCCTCCCAATATCAGCTGTTTCGTGTTTTCATCTCAACCTGTTCGCGAGAATCTGAAAATCGGAGCGAAAAGACGCGAAAATGAAAAAATATTCAGTAAAGAATTTTTTGAGAAAGTCGTTATGAAACGAAAATTTGAAAACCAATGAACTCACCTTCTGGAACACCCTGCCATCAGGTTTTTCTTCGGCTCCCCTCTCCTTCGCAAATGTAGATAAGGGTGAATGAAAGGGACTTCCGAGATTTTGGGAGAAGAGTAACTAATCCACAAAATTTGAAAAAAAATAATCTAAAGACCCCATAATAATTATTTTCGCGTTACGAAAGAGTCCATTGTTTTCACGTGTATGACCTTATATTGTATCTGAGCCTCTTCCGCCTCCCCTGGTGCCATAATTTTCCAGATCCTAACCACCTTTTTACTTTCATAACATTTGTTGTTAGATATGCTGCAGCTTCTTCACCTGGGTTCCAGAATTCATCTTAATAGTTATTTTCCTTCCCCCTAAACCATTCAGGCTCCACGAGGAAAAGGCTAATTCCGGTTACTCTAGTTTTTCTCAAGTTTCAAATTCTCTACCTAAAGTCAATTTTTTGGGCAGGATAGCCAACCAAGCTCTGAGTCGCTGATTTCGAATATCGCCTCAGATTTTTTACCTGGACTAAATTTAAGGTCCTGTACTATTTCAGTTGAGGAATTTTTACGACGTTTTTTCTTCTTTAACAACATTTTGAATAAATAAAACTGTATTTTTACCCTGTTCGGTGGCTTTAATTAGAAAAGGTGAATTCCAAGTCAACCGTTGCTTGTCCTACGCTCTTGCTACCTCATTGGTCGCACCAGGAGGAACAGGATCCAAAAATTACCCCTGAAGTCGAGGGCAGTGACCTCAAAAACTTGTAAACCAATTTTGAAATTTTATTCTGCCACCTCCCTTCACAGTCGGCATTAAGTCCCATAAAAAAGTCATAGACTATTTCTGGCTTGTGAAGAGATGAATAGTAATGGCAGTGGCGCCGCGTGGTGCTCTTTCCCAGGTGTTCAACTGGAGGGTCTATGCCCCCCCCCCCCACACACACAAATCAGTATGTATCAAAAACTTGTGGTCAGTATCAGTATGTATAAATAATGGGTGTCAATGAAGAATGAAGTTGGATCCATCCTCTCACCACATAGCAGCATGCGCGTGCGCTTCCAGAACATTCATTTTTGCTGGTGAACCCCCTGTCATTTAAAGTAACGATGTCTCCGCTTCACTCTTTGTGGTCTTTGTTGCGAACGCCACTACAACAAGACCAACAAGAGTGTTCAATGTTGCTAGTGAACATCCTTACGCAATTCCCATAGTATGTGACAAAGATAACACTGCTGCATTAAGACCAACAAGAGTGTGCAATGTTGCTAGTAAACATCCTACGCGATTCCTATAGTATGTGACAAAGATAACGCCACTGTAACAAGACTGACAAGAGTGTGAAATGTTGCTAGTGAACCTCCTACGCGATTCCTATAGTATGTGACAAAGATAACGCCATTGCAACAAGACCGACGAGTGTGCAATGTTGCTAATGAACATCCTTACGTGATTCCCATAGTATGTGACAAAGATAACCCACTGTAACAAGACTGACAAGAATGTGCAATGTTGCTAGTGGACATCCTATGCGATTCCTATAGTATGTGACCAAGATAACGCCACTGTAACAAGACAGACAAGAGTGTGCAATGTTGCTAGTGAACATCCTACGCGATTCCCATACAAAGATAAGAACCGCGTGAAGCGCAAAGAGAAAAATTCCGGCTATTTTTCAATTTTTCGAGGTTATATTTTGTATTTTAATCAAAATGTTAATCTTTCCTTGTTTTTGGGATTTTTGTTGCAAGACAAAAATTAAGTGGGTGTGTACTGTGTAGTGAACACCTTGAACACCCAGATGCCGCTGAGTAATGGGAATGATTGAAAACATTCCTGCTATTCTTTCGTCTTGTAAGTCCAGCCTAAGTATAAGTCACAACGTAAATTCAGATGATTTTGCGGTCACCAATATACTCGTGCCATTGCTCAACTCGCCTTCGGCTCGTTTCACACTCTGCACTCGTTGTCGAAAGCTCACTTTACCCTCTTGTATAGTAATCTACTGTTTCTGACTTTGGGTACGTCTACAGTGACGATCAGCAGGACCGGCAATCAGCGAAAATTCCCTCGTTAGAGCGGATTCGAGCCCATGAAAATGGATATTTCTGATTTGTAACCAATCACATTCATCCTTGGACCAGCAACAGCAAAAATATTTTTGTTGGTGGAGAAGCTCGATCGGTATTGTGCTCGTATGTTATGCTCGGCTGTGCTCTTGCAGCTGGTTGGCTGTCTCCCTAGCGGCTATGAAGGCATGCCCTTAAGGTACCTTCTCCTGGACCGCACGTTAATACATTCGCACTCGTCACTGAGCCGTTTTCTGGACTGAGCTGAGTGGAGGTGAGAGGCTATTTTCGTATTCGTTTAAATCTCGTATACGCAGTATATTATCCATCCTCTGGGTAATTAAGCCGCGGCATTTCGCGCAAGCAGCACGCACGACGAACCGTCAATTAAATGGAAAAATAATAGCCCCTAGGTGCACACCTACCTATGCTTGAGCGTAGAGGACGGTCTGTGCGCGGAGATGAAACCCGCGAAGGAAATACACGGAAGGAGGCGGTGCGACGGAGCACGGAGCCGGAAAAATAAAACATGGAAATTAATATTCAATTAACCGACAGCGTGCCCTCGACCCCCCGTCCGTCTGTATTCAATCATCTCGTAAAATATCGTATGTATCTCTCGAAATTCGC
Source organism: Acanthococcus lagerstroemiae (assembly GCA_031841125.1). Classification (NCBI taxonomy): domain Eukaryota; kingdom Metazoa; phylum Arthropoda; class Insecta; order Hemiptera; family Eriococcidae; genus Acanthococcus; species Acanthococcus lagerstroemiae. The sequence continues at coordinate 29,912,417 of CM063108.1, read as the reverse complement.
CAGAAACCTAGGTTATTCGATTTACGGAGCGTAAAAAACGAAAAAACAAAAGAGGGGAAGATTAAAAAATACCTAACTTATACTTTTACGCGCAATACAAAAACCCATTTTCCCCCTTCTCTGTGTGTGCGTTGTATTCCATATTCCAGAAAATGGGATTACGTCGAATGATTTTTTAATTTCGTTCGCGGTTATTTAATTTTTCTTTTTATTACGATCGTCGTTTTTTTATCGTAGCTTTTCGATTTGTATTTCTGTATTCGCTCCTCTCGTCTGCGTTTTATGTACGGTACCCAACAATCGGACGTTGTGGTGTAAATGTTTTAATTTTGTTTGTACGGTGGCGTGTATAATTTTACTTTTGTAATGGTGTGTACGTGTGCACTCGTGTTTCGGTCATCGAACCCGCTAAAACTAAAACCATCGTCGGCTGTGGTCTGATGTGAAAAACGCGTTTCTTATCTTCGATTCGCGATTTCGTGTGTGTGTTGGTATTCGAATTTCCGAAAATTGACGTTCGCGATGTGGACGAAGATATGGGTCCGGTATCGTGTTCTGATCTCATACTGAGCTGTACACGTTCGAGTGTGTCAGTGGGAGCGTCGTATACTGTGTTTCGTTCGCAAATGCCCGGACCCGGTCGATTCGTTCCTGTCGCCAAAAGGAAGCAGGTTAAAGGAGTTAGTAGTTGGAAAACGGGGTTGCCAAGTAGATACGTATTGTACATAGGGTGCTATCAGGATGGCAATACTCCCATCAGAAGGCAAAGCCGGCCGAATACGCAAATACACTGAGGAATCTTTCCGCGAACACAAATTCTATTCTCAGAAGTTTTACAGTTGAAGGTTCATAGCCGCGGACAGACGATAGGGCGAGGGTACCTGTATAAGAGGGAGACGAAGTAACTATTGAAGAAAATTTGAGCCCCTTACCCGACATGCACGTGCAACTCATATTGTATTTCTGAACTTGCATGCCATAACTCCAACACGTTCCGCGGAACATCCTGTACAGCAGGTTCGTTTTGAACAGTGAACGGAGACGGTAGTGGTGATGCTTCATAATTTTCGATTTTGCCCTCTCAGTTTTTCGTCCAACGTTAGAAAAGTAATAGTAAATTACTGTAAAACTGGTGATCTTTGCCTTCTGACCGCCGTATGGCTCAATCCCCCTCGCCAACAAAAATGCAACCAAGAGTGATAGTACGGAGACAATATGACACGAAGACGAATAAGTAGTCCGAAGAAACCTCCTACTAGTTCACAATAATCTGAAAAACGGTTCCAAGTCAGGTATGGTGAGGCAACCTAGATGAAGGGACAGAATCGATTCCAAAGAAAACGCGCCGTTGAACATATTAAGACCTTTTGAGACTGTGCTAAAGATTCAAGTGAGTGTTGTGGTAGAACTCAACCCTGATGAAGACTGCATAAGATTCTATCGAGACTCACTCCAACACTATTCTACTCGTTAAGACCTGAGTATGTTTAAAACCTATTATAACTCACTGAGACTCTTCAAAACTGCACACTTACTCATTGAGTCTGTTTTCAGGATCGTTGAGATTCTCTAAAATCTGTTAAAAGTGAAAACACATCAGGTCTTCTTGATGAGTAGACTGACAAGGACTCTTTAGGACTTTGATAAACTTACTGAAGCGTTTTAGGACTAATTAAAATTTGTTGAAACTGATTGATATATACCAAGAGCAGACTTGTTAAGGCTTCGTTAAGACTGAGTAAGAATCATTAAAATTCAGTGCAGACGTGTTGAAACTTCGTGAATATTAGTCTTAATACCGATGCTCACGCGAGACTCATTACAATTTGGTTGAAAAGCATTGAGACTCATTTGAACACTCCCATCAAAACTTGAGGCGCCGCAAGACGGCCTCAGTATTGACGGCGATATTTGAAAATTTTTAGTATCGATAATATCGATTCTCCCCTATTGTGACGCAGGCCCATTCGGGGCGTTTCCAGGATAGGGGGTGCGGTGTCCCGGGGCCAATTTGGCATGCGTTCATCGCCATACGCTCCTCTATCATCGATCAGTAATATCGATGTTTCTCATTTCAATATCAATAGTATCGATATTTGTAAATAATAATAATAATAATTCAGTTTTTTTTAATAATTCAATTTCAATTTATTCAATTCAATTCAATTTATACAATTTGATAGTAATTCTGCAGATGACCCCCCGATGACCTAGTGGTCCGATACTAGTTCGATACTTTGATATTTTATCAATATTTTGTCATTTCTAATCACCATTTGTGAGGCCAATACTTAAAAATTTTTGATATCAATAATATCGATACTTTTCATTTCAATATCAATATTGGTTCGATATTTTTGAATATTGATATTTCCATATTTATTGATATTTTGCCATAATGAGTCCTCAGATCTCGTTACGACTGTGTTAAGTGGTCGTCTGTATTTTACGTAACTCAGTTTCTACCTGCTTCAGCCGTCTTCCCTGCCTTTCCCTTTATGGTCAACAGTTTGTAATCACTGCGTTACCCTTTCCCATCGTATGCACACGATCCCCGGAATCTGAGGAAAATCATTTTAAAAATTGGATGGGTTACTAATCACAGAAGTCTCCCACTCCCTGTGTTACCATTCATAACTGAATGGCCGACCCTGTGGTTCTTTCGATGGTGACGTAATATATGAACGGACTCATCATCGGAGCTCGTTCATATCTATTGAGCCTATATAATATTTATGTAGATTCTGTTGAATTTTGTTGGAACTCAAAACTCAGTCAACACTCATGAAATATCTTTGAGACTTCGGTAACTTTATTTTCAGATTCTGCGTAGGTTAAATCTTCGCTGAGAGTTATTAAAGGCTTTTTCAGACATTCATTGAGCCTATTCTAGATTCTGTTGACTATCTTTAGCCCTCAGTTTACTCTTGTCAATACTGATTGAGACTTGGGCCCTAATGTTCCCTTACCATTGAGGCGATTTTATGTGCCAGATCGCATCATGATTCCATTTGACATTTTATTACGGTTTTTCATTTTAGAGTACTGAAAGAAAAACAAACAACAAAATTCGTAACAGAATATGCCAAAAGAACCATAATGTGATGTGGCACAGAAAAGGGCCTCAATGTCTGATTACAATTGAGGCCTTTTTCTTGTAACACCTCATACAGCTCCTTGGTGATAATTCTACCGTGAGATAAGAAATCATGTAAACAAAAGCCTTATAGTGCAGTACTCTAATTCGAAGGTCAGTACTTCGATGTCCGTCCCATTTGTCTGCGTTGCATTGAGAACCTGAATATTCTGAGCGACCAGGATTGCGCTGCCGTGTTTCCCATGGGGTGTTTCGACTGCCACCTTCATAGCAGCTATTTTGTGTCCGCAGTGGTTGGTGTCACGATGCGTTTCCTGCATGGTCAAAATTATCCTTAATTATCTTAGCCAAGATTACTTCTTTGATCGGCGTAAGTCCTTCAATGTTTATTGACATCGCCCTGAACGAGTGTATTGTCGTCCGGGGTGGCCCTGAACTTTTTAATTTCTTGTTGTTCTTTGACGTCTATAATTTGGAAACTCGGTGATAAGAGTATAGTCGACCGGGAATGAAATGATTAGCTTGAGTCGGTTAGGGCTCAGTTTCCAGGGGGCGCCAGCTGCTTAATGATTTGTAAATCGCTTTTGTAAATCACTTATCTAATTCGCTTGTATACCTATATTGTGGTCGTTGTAGCTTTCTTGGAGGCTCATTCCGTGCCCCCCAGTGCAGTACTGAAGAACTACTAAATCGAGTAGTGTTTTCGGCATTCTGAGTAGTATTTTTTGCGCGGAATAAATCTGAACATCTGTACGTGATAATGATGTGTTGTGAATTTTATGCATCCAGAAGTCCCATTTGCTTGGATTAGTTGAGTTTCAGTGGCACGAAGGAAAAGGAGGAGGTTCTTTCACCAACCGATTTTGTTCGATATTTTCAATTCGCTAAACATCAACGATTCTTTCTAGCTTTCCTTCGTTGTATGTCTCCCGGGTTACGAAGGATTAACAGTGCAGGCTGGTGAAGTATTGCAGCAAAGCTTCCCTCGGGATGTTTCTGTCTCCACTGATTGGCACAGTCGATGTGAGTTTCGATTCAAGTGCTTCTCGAGTGTCGAGTGGCGTGTATAGTACTACGTCGGTATAGGATGTTTCTGTCTACGCTCTATTACTGATTAAATAATGCTGGTAGAATATTCCATCAGTTATACAGATCATAGAACAAACTTGAGTAGATTTCGCATTCGTCGTTATAATACGCCAAACTCCTCCCTCGTCCGTCTGTCGGAATTAGAATTAATTTAACGTTCGCGGCGCTTGCTGACGCATAATTTCAAACGTTAAACAAGACATTATTTCAGAAAGGTATTATATTATAGTGATATAATATATACATTATATTACGAGGTGTATAGAAGAGCAGGCGATATCGATTGTATGCTAATGGAGTTGCTTTTTTTCTTTCTTGTTGCAGCGTGGTCCCATGTGACCCACCAGACCCAGTCTGGAATAAGATGAGTGTCGCTAGTTCCGGAGTGAAGAAAAGAAAAAAAACCGACACTAAACCGCAGTCCCAGATGTAAGTAATATTATTTCTTTTTTCCGGTTCTATTAAATAAGAGCGGCCGGTGTTCGCGAGACTGTTCACGCGCAGAATTCACACGCGGCACGGATGCAGATCGTATCCCGGGGAGCTAGAAAAGGGGCGCAGAAAGTGAGCCGCGGTGGAGAGGAAATTTGACGATGGGAGATGCTTTCGTTCCTTTTTTTGGATTTGACATTCCACGGATATCTTGTTTGGTAGACTGACCAGTAGGATTTGAGGTGCCCGAGTGAAGCTACAAGTGCGAGAAAAAGCTGTCGTCTCCACAGTGTGTATGTGACTGCTGAACACCCCCGCCTTTTCGTTGGTTATTCCCGTCTCCTATCTTGACAGTCGTGTGACATCATACAACTTCATGGTGAGGTAAACCCTGTCACAAGCAGCGTTGGTCAGTTATCTTGGACTACTCCAGAATGGTCGGCTGAATACGAATCCGATCTCGTGTAACATCGCCTACCTGTTAGAGGATTCACCGATTCGGGAGTATTGTAATTCGGCGTCACGCTCTGGATGCTCGGCGCGTGTGTGCAGCGCACCTTGTAATTTATTGTGACATGAACCGTGCGCTTATAAATACAAATCTACCTTTTACTACCCTAAGAAAAAATGCCACCTGCTCACTTACGTGTGTTTCGTGTAAGGATACGACGATGATGTAAAACGGTGCTGCCCGCGACCGTGCCGGCGTACGTATGTACTTACTTGGTCGTGAAATGAAAAGCAATTTCCCTCATAGACGCCTTCAAAGGAAGGAAGGCGAATCTGGTGCTCGGTGTTCACCTTCGTTCATATTTTTCGTGCCCGGGTGCAACGTACTTGCCGATATTTTAGTGTGCGAGTCGTGTAAAATTTGATCATTCGCGAATGGCTCGAGCTCGAATCAGGCAAGCGGACAGAGAAAGCTGACGGAAAGAGAAGTATTTGTGTTCCACGATCGTCTGTTTCGGGTTCGGCATCGCCGGATTACATAAATTACGTGAGTGGATTTAACCCGCGCCCCCGTATGATTCAAAATATTCGCTGGGCAAGGATTATACCTTTCGTTTTGATGGTGGAGTCGAAGAGGTCGATATGTATCTCAGAAAACTGGTGCAGATCTGGGAGGTCAGGCCGACAAGTTGATTAGTACCTTCTGCTGCTGGTCGTCACTAGAGCTGTAATGCCGAGTACCGTTCCAGACATGAGTTATAAATTGTCACATCATGAACATAAGCTGCATAAGTCACCATTACTCGGTCAGCTTCTGTGTAAAGGTCCACCATTCAAATTCAGCAACTCCTAGTATCGGCGCAAGAGGCTGATGTTCGCTCTCCCTCACAATTTATAAAATTTTACTTGAAAGTCGGGACATTCCGACACCCGGTCTGTAAATGTAAACAGTTTTACAGGGTTGCCACTTTCTGGAAAACCGGGAAAAGTCAGGGAATTTGGTCAGTCAGGGAAAAGTCAGGGAATTTTCATTTAAGTCAGGGAAATTTTCTGTTCGTATTTTATCAGAGTAAACTTTTTTTATTTGTATTGTAAAAAATTTCTGTGACACTCCTCCCTCTGGGCTTTCTCGGAATCCTGTAAAAAGGTCAGGGAAAATTGGAAAAGTTGGCCTGGAAAACCGGGAAAAGTCAGGGAAAACCAATCCTGAAAAAAAGTGGCAACCCTGGTTTTAAATGAAACTTCAGTCTAAAGTTTTGGTACCTCCCACTCCTCTTTCCCACATGTGATTGTGAAGCAGAAGTAAAGCCTTTGATGTATTCACAAATTGTTAAGATCAAATGATCGGGGAGGGGGTTAAATATGATTAGTAATATCATGATCCAAAGTCACGAGAAGAAAATTGTGATCTTGACCTGTGAGCTCTGGATGATTTGATCAGATTTATCAAAGTGGGATGAGGGAGGAATCCATACTTTTCCGTCTGAGAAGTGAAAATATCAGTGTTTTCAGGTACCAGTAATGTTTGAAGCTAATGGGGAAATAAAAAAAGATTACGAGAATTGTACGGATGTATTTGAAATGAATAGCACGATTAAAATCCATAACGATGTCCGAAAAATACGAATAGGGGCGCTCTATACGGGCTAGAGAACTTTGATCAGGGTGTAGACTGATCCTACAAGCCTTCAGTTTCCACCAAAAGTCCTTCAGATCTTTTCAAAATTTGAGTGTTTTCCTTCCAAAAAACAAGTTAAAAAAACGATAGAATTTTTTATTAATTGTCTGGTTGGAAGAGGGGCGTATAATCAGAAGTATAGTTTTGAGAAATTTTCAGTTTGTCACAGCTCGGCAATGAGAACTCGTACAGCATTGCGGCTAGTCTCATTCAAAAGAGTGAGCCTTTCGCTACAGTTCTGAGTTGAGGAAACAGAAAGTCGATTCATTTCAATCTGGGAGCGTGTATTGTTTGCTTTCCTCCTACTCATCAAATTTGCATGTTTTGTATTCAGAAATTCATATATTGTTAAGTGTACCTACTGTATGAATGGCTGAAATGGGCAGACTGGGACCGGAAAGGCCGAGGGATACGTCCACTTTTACCAGGCCACTTGAACAGTCAATCAATCAATCAGTGTTTGTTTATTTAAATTTGCGGCACTCACTGAGCAAGCTACTCGTACCAAGGCCGTTTCATAATATCGATGCTTACTTAATTCTTAATTTGTAACGATGTAATATAAAACCGTTTAGCTTAATGAAAATAAAACTAAAACTAAAAATGAAACTGAAATGGTCCACGTATCACAGTCACGGATTCTACGAACTCCCCTCCCCATTTCTACTTCTTTTGCATTTGTTAATTTTTTTTTTTTTTTGGGTTGCCTAATTTATTTTACCAGTAGTTTTCATTTCTTACTCATTCTTGCTGTAGTAGGTTGTTCAATATTTTCTCCATTTTGTACTTGTCATGTTTTGGTGTACCGACGATTTGTGATTTAGTTTTTATACCTGCTCCGCTGTCGTATTTTTCTTATGAATCCTGATGTTATAGGGTCATTTACTACTTAGAAGTTGCCAATGAATGTTCACGAGTTATGGGGGGGAGGGTAGATTTCTTAATTTTTAATGTTTGCTTTACTTCACAGCACGCTGCTTTTCCGGCCTGCAGGTCGTAAATGATAACTTGATAAGTCCACAGAAAAAGTTTTTTTTTACTTCCAAAAGTACGAAAATTTGATCGTTCTAAGTGTTAATTTTTTTCAAGAGATTTATTCAATTTTTTTTTTTTTCAATGGGTTGTCAGTAAGTTGAATCACCAGTTTTGATTATGAATTTTGAGACCAAATTCAATCAGGGATTTTCCGAGGGTGGGGGGCAAATTAAGATTTTTAAGGGAGACAAAGTCGAAAATTGAAGTATTTTTTAACAATCGCCGATATTAGAGGACTGTTGTATGAAAATGAAGGTAAAATTACTACTCGAGCGAAAATTTTTCGAAAAAACGTGTTTTAAAGAGAAAAATTGCTCTTTTCTGCATATTTTACATTCAATTTTAGGTGCCTTGGGGGCATTCGCCCCCTTTGCCCCCCTGGCTATACCACTGCCTCGTAGAACTCTTCACATAATATATACTATCCGTATCCTCAAGCCTCCCCTGGTAAACAGTCAGCACCACCTACCGCAGATGGCTGGCTAAGGGCGTGCTTTTAGATTTTAATAAGATGTTCAACTTTCTTAAATTTTAAGCTCTAGATCAAACCGAGAATCTAGTCAGAACAGAATAGTCACTGAAATTCGAAATTCAACGTTTGCTACCGACTTTAAAATTTTCGAAATGTCTTCCACATCTCAGCTTTGTTTCAACCTTTCGGATAACGTTCGATACTCAGCTTGAAACCTTCGGCTTTTGACTTACTAGTTTCTAACAGGAGTCCCGGGTACTCCATTTTCAGAAACGAAATTTGACTTTCAGTTTGGGGAAGTGGAGAAGAAAAATTTATCGACAAATAATTTTTGAAAACTAGAAATTCGCCGACAAGATCTTTCAAAAATTAAAGTTTTGCCGACTTTTTAATCAAAATATTTTTTAATTGAAAAAAAAAATGAATAAACAAACAAACAAACATTCATAAAAAATGAAAAATTGGAATGAACTGTTTCAAAATTTGCCGACTGCCAAATTGGGGGGGGGTCACCCCCCATTGTTTTGCCCCTGGGAAATTGTATTGTACACTGTTAGTCAAAGCTGTAATAAAATAAAAGAATAAAATGAAAGAAAAAATAACAAAAGCCATGTTCTTCGAAACTTTCACACATTATTGCGATTATCTCCGTAGATATGCGTTTTAGAGAAAAGTTGTATAGGGTCTTTTTTATAGGAAATGTAACAATGAACATTTTATGTTATGTGCATTTTGGTCTTAAAGTTGATATGTTCCGAGATATTCGTGTTTTTTTGTTTTTTTTTTGTGTAAAATCTCAGTATTACACATAACTTCAAGGTCAAAGCGGCACAGGTTAATGACCTCAGATTGAGCTCAAATTTTCTGTGGCGAGTTTCTAGGTCCATTGGAACAAATTTCAGTGCGACCCTAATCAGCCGGCGAAAACTTGTAAAATAAGGGACACCCTATTCTACATGTATCATGACTCCCCTCCGGTTTGGCCTTCGGGTTGTTGAGGTGGAGTAGGTATAATTATACACAATAATAATAATAATATCTGCCAGAACGGCAAAAACGCTGGACTCGATGTTTTGACGCTTAGGAGCTCAAATGTCGAACTAGAATGTAGTGAGTATGATATAGTAAAAGAGTCGGAGGATTTCAAATTTCGCATTTATGGAAAAAGAGCGTCTGCTCAGTATCTTCTCTTCTTCCATCCAGACCCTCACGTATTTTAAACCAATCCAGCAATGAAAAAGCAAAATCCTTATGATACCGCTCTCAAGTTAATGAGGGGGAGGGGTAGTTGGATCCTGAGTATTAAATTTCCTTAAAGCCCGACGATTACCCGACGCCCGCAATTTTTTTTATTTGTTTCTTGGACAGCAGGAGGCGATTATAAATGGGAGTGTGGAAATGGTTACCGGTTCACGAAAACTCCCGAAGTTCCTGCTGGCAGGACGTTGTTGTATCAAAATTTGGGGCGAGTTAGGCTGACCTTCTGAGGTGCTTGCTCCAGCACTGTGGCCAAGTTCTCGGTGAAATCGCATATACAGATTGAGCGGACGCAAATGTGAGACAGCGCAAAACAGTGAAGATGATCGCTCCAGAAGAAGAGTAACGAAAGCGAGGCGATTACGTGCGTTGTAAACAAACGGAAAAACTCGCGGAGAGAAACGGCGACGCCGTTAAAAGGGAACAGCGTAACGCCGTCATAATAATAACGTAACTTCGAACATGGACGCGCGCCTGCGGCACGCCGTGGCCGCGGTGCCGCGCGGCGGATTTCCCATTTTATTTCCCCCCCCCCCCCAAACCGAGTGAAGAAGATGGAGGATGATGGTGCACTCTCGTATTACTTGTACGCGTATCCCCCGCGACATTCTCGTATATAAATATATACAATTACGCGCGTATACGATAATCCATCTGCAGGCAACGAAGCGGATTTTGGCGGCCATGCGGCGGCCGCGGCTACATACGTAACGATGGTGCGCGCGCACGCGTCACCGTCGTCACGTCGCGCCGCGACGACGCTCCATCCTATGCACGCTTTGCAATTAGAGCAAGGTAGACAGCCGCTTTGAAGGTCAACGCTGCGCCGTACACAGACAATGACTCTCGACTGCGCTCCGTTTTCCTTCTTTTTACGCGCCGAACTGAACTTTTTCCATTTTTCACTCGCGTCCGCCGCCGCCGCCGCCGCTGCCGCAACTTTGGCCCGCTTCTTCACTCCGTTTCGGTATTTCGGTTGTGCGCGCCTCTTTCGCTACGCCACTCGATTGACGTTCGTCGAGTGCTGGAGTTCGCGTACACACGGAACAAACAAACGTACCCACCGCCACCGCCGGGGCGCCGGCACCCGACCCTATCCGTCGCCAGCCGATACAGAATAACCGATGATAACAACAACAAACGAACGTGTATATGCGATCGACTACAGACCACGCACGTAAATACGTGTACGTAGACTGTACCCAGACGAACATTGGGGGCCGCCCCCGCGAACTTTTACTTCCAAAATAGAAATCGACTCGATTAATCCGCATAGTCGCGTTTTTATTTATTTTTACTTTATTGTAATTTTTTTTTTTTTTTTTTCAAGAACAAACTGGAACTTGCAACGCGACGCTGTGTGTTTGTGTGTGTGTGTGTGTGCGCGTGTGCGTACGATCGTGTAATCTCAGTAAGAAAATCGACCAAAGAGCAGGGGCAGCGGGTAACGGAGTAAGGCTTCCTCTTCTGTGTCACCGCGCGGACTTCTTGCCGCTTCCTGCAGCTGCTCGTCGGACACGTGCGCTGCTCACTGGTTGATGGCCCGAGCGGTAGAGGCTTCCTGGCGCGAGCCGAGCCGAGCTGAGCCGAGCCGCTGCAGCCTGCAGGCAGCCGCCGGCCAGCTCTTCGTACGGCAGACGGCACAGCACGAACAATGTAAATGCGTGTCGTCGGTGTCCGCGGTATCGAGAAATGGGCTATTTCGAAATCGTTGCCCAAATTCGCTCGCAATGTAGCCGATGCGCGCGATCGGATGAATCTTCGGGTGTAATATTTACGTTTTGTACTTTGAACTTTGCATGCTCTGCAGCTCTAACTTATACCAGTACCAGTGCTGCCGACCAAGTCTGTTGAAAAATCCCAAGATTCTTCGTAAAAAATCTTGAGATTTCCGAGCAAATCTCGAGACAAAAATTTTCGCCTTTTTTACGTTGCTCAACAATAAAATGTTTACTGACTCATAACATTTGTTGTTTTACCCCCTCCACCCTCAGTTCTGTCGACAATCCTAAAGATTTTCCTCTTTTTTCTTCTTCTTTTTTTCACGTTTGTTCTTGGAATACTGTAAACTTAGTGGCATCGAATTGTTCTAAAAGAAGGCCCCTAAAGACCCTTTTCTTGTAACACGTCGCAGATGTATTTTTAATTTCCATTGCTGTGTAAACTCTGAGTGCTTATTACTTCAGGGTGTCCATTCTCTGGAAAACCTGGAAAAGTCAGGGAATTTTAGAATTTTCATCATTTTCCACCTAAAAGTCAGGGAGTTTTGTAACAAAATCGACTGCGCAATTTTGTTGTATTTCAAACAGATTTTACCCGATTTCTTATACAAAAATGTTTTTCTTCGCTTCGCTCAGGCAATTTTTTAATCTTTTTTCTTCCACAGGAGAAGGTCATGGGTAATACCACCCCCTCTCCTATCGCAGTAGTACAGAGTGTGTTGGTGTGATGAAATCGTTTTCATGGTATTCGTTTCGCATCTACATCTTTCTATTAACCTTTAAATACCACACGTAGGTTTTCTTCCGATATTACCACACATATGACAATTGTCACAGTACTTGAAAATTCATCAGTTTTATCATTAACCTACCAAATTTGATGGTGCTATATGTATTTTTTCATGATAAATTCAAATATGAGGTTGAAATTTGATTTTAATATGAAAAAATAGGCACAAATTTGAAATTTCCCCCACCACTTCATGTTAATAGCTCACAATCGATTTTTTTTTTTAAATTTATAACATTACTTTTGTCCTACGAATGCATTGAATACGAACACTTCTTGAAACTTGGTACAAGTTGCTTGTTACTATTTTCCCTCCAATTTTGTTTATTTTAGTATAATTTTTACTTTGCCTACTCACATTTTCGGAATCATTTTCACTTGATCAAGAATTCTGTAATTGGAAATGAGAGACAATAAGTTATACATTCGCCGATAATTATTTTTCGTTAGAAAGAAAATTAACTGGTTGCAGTACAGTAAAAAGTATTTTGCTATGAACAAGAAAAAACAACACGCATGACAGTTTATTTCGCGGCTTTCACGAAATGTCTCAACCTGGGCCTTCCTCTCGACACCGTATTCCTCGGGTCCACCTCGAAATATTTTCTCACATTGAGCTACATCAAAAAACCAACTCGAATGCATAAATTACACCGCCAATATGATAAATTTTGGTCCAAACTGATTAAAAACAGAATTCAATTCAACCTATTAACCTCAAAATTGTACATAGTGCTCTGTAAGAGTGAAAATAGGTCGTGTGACAATTTTCACATCAGTGGTATTGACGATATTTAACCGAAAATCAATTTTAAAAAAATGCATGCCCCTTTGACAGTTAGAATAGGCAACCAAAACTCACACGCAAGAATGAAGGTAAATCACGTGCGTACAGGCACTAGGAGTTATGCGGCTGAGTCTCCCATCTGACTCACGCCGCTGCTGCGAGTTTTATACCACTGTGACAATTGTCACATGTGTGGTATTGAAGGGTTAAGGCGGCTATGGGTTTTTCTTCGGCTCCCCTCTCCTTCGCAAATGTAGATAAGGGTGCATAAAAGGGACTCCCGAGATTTTGGGGGAATAGTAACTAATCCATAAAATTTGAAAAAGTCGAAAGACCGCATAATAATTATTATCGCATTACGAAAGAGTCCATTGCTTTCAAATGTATGACCTTATATTATTGTATCCGTCGATACTCTTATTGAAGCCTCTTCCGCCTCCCCTGGTGCCATAATTTTCCAGATCCTAACCACGTTTTTACTTTCATAGCATTTGTCGTTAGATATGCTGCAGCTTTTTCACCTGGGTTCCAGAATTCATTTTAATAGTTATTTTCGCCCCCCCCCCTAAACCATTCAGGCTCCACGAGGGAGGGGCAAATTTCGGTTACTCTAGTTTTACTCAAGTTCCAAATTCTTTACGAGATTCTAGAGGCAATTTTTTGGACAGTATAGTCGCTGATTTCGAATATCGCCTCAGATTTTCATCCGACCCCTCCCAGAGCACTGTCGTAATACAAATGCAGCTTCCCCGGCGAAAAATTTCCCGAAATATCGAAATAGGGGTGGTTTTGTGCCGCTGATTTCGAATATCGCTTCCGATTTTTAATCTGGATCAAATTGAAGCTCCTGGTGCTTTTTCAGTTGAGAAATTTGTACGACGTTATTTTCCATTAGCAACATTTTGAATAAATAAAACAGTACTTTTACCCTATTCGGTGGCTTTAATTAGAAAAGGTGAATTCCGAGTCAACCGTTGCTTGTCCTACGCTCTTGCTACCTCATTGGTCGTACCAAGGAGGAACAGAATCCAAAAATTACCTTTAAAATTGAATGCAGCGACCTCGAAAACCTATAAACCAATTTTTGAATTTTCACCCCCTCGCTCTCCTTCACAGTCGGCATGAAGTCACACGAAAAACAAAATCTATGAAGTCGTTAATTGACATGGCACCACGCTGCACCCCATAGAGCACGTTTTCATTCCATCATTAAATTCGTACACCCCCTCTGCCACAGCTTCATAAGCACACGGTAGTAACAAATAAGTTTGTCGAGTGATTGACGATATTCGCCGCTCGCGATGTTCGAAAAAATTTGACTCCTCTCCCCTTTGCATGTGTAATTTGTATTTGAAGGGTCTGGAAAATTGGCCTGAAAACCCTGGAAAAGTCTGGGAAAATAATTTCCGAACAACAATGGACACCCTATAACTCCCATAAGGCGATAAATTTTCCATTTCCAAATTTTGGAGGTGAAAAATTTGAAGAAGCTATGCATAGTTACTCAGTTTTTATGTAAATTCTCAAGAACTCTTGAGATTTATCTTGAAGTTGGCAGCAATGGCCAGTACTGTTATTCTTAGGAGATGAAAAAATTGTCGGGAAGTTAAGATTGTGGCACAGAGGATCAGATAACAGCAATCCTCAATCGTTGATGTATTAAAAATTCCTGGAAATTCGTGCGCTGCTGAGCCCCTCTCCGGAATCAGAATAATGCCACAGAATTGGGTCGTCCCCTTCGCTCGAGAACGAAGCATCGTAGCGGAAAAATACTGCCATGGGAGTAATCTGCGTACAATGCTTTACAAAAATGTTATCTTGCATTTTTTCCCTCAAATGTCTGTTCTAGAAACATCATTCAGGCAAAGCTTAAAGTAACTCTACTTGCTGCTACCCGTTAACATTCAAATTTTAATCATTTTAGATAAATATACCACAAAAGTGATAACGATTAATCAAAACTTGGAAATACTAATGTTTCAATCGAAGAAATATTGGAATTAATCGAAAAATGCCAAACCTTGAGAGGCTGATACAGACGTTCGAGAAAGAACTGAAAGTTGATCTTTCGCTGAAATGAATGTTTCATTCTTTAATTTTCGATTGGCGACCTTTATCTGTAACCCTCAGACGGTTTCTGATAACACCCAAACTTTCTTTATTTTTATACAATTACATCATGCTTCGGCTCGATAGACTATAGAGCTTTTATTCGGTTCACTCAGTTGTTCTCAGTAAACATTTTGAAAGATAAAGGCATATGTGGCAAACGTTAAAACCCGTTTGAACAATTGTTGAAAATTGGTGAGTTGAGGAAAAGTTATACTTCACGGTTCAGATTGTTCTTTGAAACTTCGTAGGATACTGTTCAAAGGTTTCGTACTGAAATGGCTGGAACCAACCATATGTCCGATCAGCAAACATAGTCCACTAATTGGCAGAATATCAGTTCTGTATAACTAATTATTCGTATATGTGGTATGTCAGTCGGAAGTTGAGAAATAAAATCTTCATTTCATCGGAAGTCCAACTTCCAGTTGGATCCTTTTGAGCAAACCCCAACTAAACGACATTGGTGTACTTTCAAGATATTCCCGTTAGAAGGAAATGTTATGTATAGCATCGCCGTTTACAACTGATTTTTGAGAATTAATATCTCGCTGAATTCACCGTCTTTAATGAACATCTTTTTTTCCCCATCCTGTTCTACTCATCTAGCGCTATCCGGTGGTATACATACCTCCATACACTCCAAAATGTTGTTTGGTTGGTTTTGATCAAAAGGGTCCAGTTCGTTCTCTAACATCTGTATCAGTCTTTCAAATTTAGGAATTTTCCGATTAACTCCAAAATTATTTCAATTGAATCGTTGATATTATCATCGTTATCATTTCCTTGGTATTATAGGTGGATTCAAGAGGGTTGACCCCCCTCCTCGAACTTAATTTTAAAATTTAAAAATACAAAATAACCCGCCACTAGATAGTTTTTATTTAATATTAGTATTATTACTCTTGTTTTTTTCAACCCCGTACTCCCCCCCCCCCATTGAGAAAATCTTGGATCTGCCTATGCCTGGTATATTGAAAAATTATATATTGTTCATGACCCAACTGCGAGAGTGAGTACTGGATGAACTTTTCTGTAAGTTTGACAAAATGAGATCATTGGCACTGATTTTTAACTTTCATGTTTCTTTACTTACATGCATAGTGGGGAGGTCCAAAATTTCACCATTTTTGAAATATCTCGCTTCCAGTAACTCAGTTTGTTCCTTTTAGTGTAAAACTCGCGAGCCAAAATTTTTCTGAAATCGAAAAATTGTTTGAGCTAGTTCCAAGGTGGTGGCTAAGTTCAACATGGGATGCCTTGGAAAGAAATCTGAAATTTTGTTTGGAGACTTCCAAAAATTTGAGTTCGGTTGAAAAGATTAGGTTAATCACGAACGTTCGTTCTCAGCAGTGTAAAGTCGAAATACTACCGAGAATTTTGAGAAAAAGTAATTAATGGTCTCTGTTAGATTTGGTGTTATTCAGAACACGTAAACCGAATATATTTGAATTTCAGAAAGGACAAATACATTAAGGATTTTTTTTTGTTGAGGCCACTATTTTTGTAGGGTCCCTCCGGTCGCTGATGCGATACTCGAAATGGTAGTTTCCAGGGCCGGGAGTGCGGTGTCAGAGGGGCCACTTTGGCATACGTGCATCGCCATACGTCTTACCACACCACTATTTTTGTAGGCTCCTCGAGGCAGAATTTAATGACTGCAGATAATATTGTCAAGTATATTGAAAATGGGGAATATGGGGGCATTTGGAGTCGCTGAATTCGTTTTTGTGAGTCTTCTAAGTGTAACCCCTACCAGAAAGGGTACATGGAGGGCAGGGTTGTGAAAACTTTGGAGGTATATTACATGCATCTTGTAGTTTATTCAATGATAGAGGGGCATATGGCGCTGGCGATGCGCGCATGCCGAATTGGGATTGATAACAGAGTTTATTTTGGAGAAATTTTAGTTTATAAACCTCTCTCTCCCCTCCTTCTTTCCTCTCCCCCTCCACCGACGTGACAATTCACTACCTATTGCTAAGCAAAACTCATTTCGAAATTTGTCGTTTCATTGGCGCATTGGCGAGTATAAGCGTTCCTACGAGACTCATCACCGACTTATTCTTTAGAAGAATTAACCTATTGAGTTATAAAATCACTGACAGTGGGTTAGCAAGCAACCTAACTAATTATTTATTCATTTCGTATTTTAACTCGCTCTAGAGAAATGAATTGAACTCGATGATTTCAACGCCTTACGGAGAAATAGTCTATTTTAGCTCATCACAGAGAAAAGGCTTGAAACTCAGTTCACTTCTACTCATGTCTGGAATGAATTCACTTTGAGACGACTTATCTGCTGTGAAAAAAGAGTTGACCTATGAGTTACCTCATTGACTCCATACTGAATTGATGATACTCGTAAGTTTCACCGAGCTCTCTAGTTCGAATATAAGCGAAAATGAATGGAAGCGCGGAGTTGCCTGAGTGAGTGTGTTCTGTCGATGCCGCGAGGTCGACGAACTCGCGGTGTTTTTTCGACGGCAGACTCTCGAAACGGACTGTTAGCCGACTGAAGAGCGTAATCACGTGAGACATGTAAGTTCAAGACGTTCACGCTGAATGCGAATTGCGCAAGGCTAGACCACCATTCGGCAAATGCTTTTGCTTTGTCTGCCACGCTAGATATAGACCTGCCTGGCTGACACCTTGGCAGATCGTGCCGTATCCGAATAGTATACAACCCGCCTCCTCCTACATCTGGATACTCCAGCTGGCGTGATCAAACGGAACCGCGACCCACCTATAGACCATCCTGCAGAATCCCGCTATTTCAGCGATTGCCCAGTCATTTTGCTCAGCTTTATTTAATTTTCTCTTTGTCTAGATCTGCCTGTCGATTAAATGCGATGCTGATATTGAACGAATTGCGGAGGTGTGGAAGAAAGGAGAGAGGCTGATAAGATGTCGTCTTTTTAAAAAAGTAATCTGTAGGAGCAGAGTCTATTTCCGGTAGTAACTCAGCATAATCCCAAAATGGGGAAATGAAAATCTTGACTTCTCGTTATCTTTTGACTACAAAATGATTAGGCATTTTATCCTTTTATTTTTGGTTGACAAGCTTGAAGGTTCATTTTCGCTAACCATAAACTAGCAGCGTATGATAACTCACTTTTCCGAGGCTAGTACTCAGTCGAGTTGAGATTCTTATGTTTGGAAACTGACAAGGTGGTTGGAGGAGTGGGACATGTTGTTTAACAATCCACAAAAGTTTCTTGTTTCCATAAAAAAAGTCAAAAAATTGAATCATGTTCACGTTTTTGGCATTTGAAACCATCGTTGGCCCGTAGTGCGATCAGTTTTAAGGGCCCTTGGCGCACCGCGGATAAAATTTCCACAGTTGGCGGATCTTAGCGATCATATAACCGTGTGCCAACCCTAGTCTCTAGTTTACGTTAGGTTGTATTTGATCATTTTCGCTCATCTTATGTCAGATTTGTGTTGTTTTTGGTTAAAATTTGTCGTTTTTGATCGAGTTTGATCTTAGGTTGTTTTTGGCCTATTTGGTCGTGTTTGGTAGTTTTCAATCATTTCTGTGGTCAGTGTTGGTCGTTTTCAACAGTGTTTAGTTGGATTCTTGGTTTTTCTGCTTTCAAGACTTTTCTATCAGTCTCGGTTTTAGATTTGTCTGAATTCAGTCACATTGTGTCATTCGTGATCGTTTTCGATTGTCGTTGGTCGTTTTAGTAGTGTTTCTGTTAGGTCGCTTTTATTAAATGTGGCCGATTAACGTGGGGGGGGGGGTGCTAACTCCTAGAAATATGGCAAATTTTGACACAAGTCAGCATTTGAGGTAAACGGAGAGCAAAATGAAATCTATTGGGGCAAAACGTTTTCTCATGGAGGCAGTGTACCTTCCTTTTCGAACTAGCTGAACAGTAATAATTGTTCAGACTCTGAAAACGGTACTACGCTGACTTCATTTCTTCGAGTTCTCTCTCTCTCTCTTTTTTTCCTCTCGATGTTACACTCGCGAAAGCAACTGGAAACGTGAAAAGTATTTTTGTAAGAAGATACGATTGTTGGTTAACACGAACATCAAAGACCCCCTGAACCAGCTATCGGGGTGAAGGGTGAAAACGAAAAACGGAAGAAGCAATCTGATGCTGTTCTTGTTGAAATAGGATCCTTCATTGGTATACCATATACACATTTATGCTGCCGGTAATTAATTCTCGCGGAATTGCTTCAACGTAAAGTTAATTTGAAACCGTACATGTTTTGTGTATACATTTTAGTTCTCGAAGACTCGAACAAGTCCACCCCGTGAATCACCACGGCCGACGGCGACGTCGACTAATTTCGACTGATTGGACGAGAAAGAGAAATTTGGTTTCATTTTCTGTTGTTTCACCACCGGCAAAATGTATATAAGGAAGCGGCGGGCGTGAGTGATCCGCTTCCTTCACGCGGATATGAAACTCGACTCCACTGGACTCTAGGTAATTAGGTTTCGATTTCAACGGCCTTGATATTGAAATTGTTCATGTTTCGATGCAGTCTTTCGTAATCCTATTGTAAACGATTGGCTTGTAGTTGAAAACAAAATCATTAGAGAATCGTCCGTATTCTTCGTCCGAAGAACGACTTCACTGTTTTCATCTTCTCCTGAAATGCTTTGATTGCGGGCCATTGTTGTCCTAACTCAACGCGGAATCCATCTGTGCAGCGACCAACAATAGAAAAAGAAAGAAAAAAAAAGAGGTTGTATCACTGTGTACCGGGTTCTATCATTAGTTGGAGCCCAGATGGAAACGTCTCAATACCCTAATTGATTGATTACGACAATTCCAACTCGCCCTCACCCGTGGTGCCCAGCAAATTCCCATAATATATTTTGTAGGGAAAAAACTAGTACGTTTCCTTTTCAACTCGTTTCGGAATCTGTGAAGTCCAGAGAAAGTATTTACAAGAAACCGAATTTCGTTTTTGTGTCAACAGTTTTTTTCTGTATCCGGTCGTAAAAGAATATCTTCTTTGATATGCATTAACCCCATGTAGCTTTTTTTTCTTCTGGTAAGTGCGTTCCGCAGGATACCAACAATAAATAAACAAAATTGGAGGGGAAAATATGTTAGTGGAATAAAATCTCTATCCAGTCCTCGATATCTTGTTTTTTGAAAATTTAGCACGCCCAGCGTGCGTATTATTTCTTACTTGGTCACGCGTTATTTGGAAATGGTTCAATGAAGAACACGGTGGTACCGCTTCTACGTTTATTGAAAACGAATTTGAGATCCCGAACTGGGTTCTGATTTCAATGGTTTTGTGACCCAGTCTGGAGAAGGTTTCAACGACCGCATCCATGGTCAGAACAAATACCCGGGCTTCGTCAAGTTCGCTGTAGTATCCGAAATCAACGCCAGCTTTACCTTCTGCTGCCTATCTTTGTGAGGTCAGAACAAGAGTACGTATTTGTCTTTAAAACTCGTAAAAAGTATGAAGGAAAATGCGTGACTTTTAGCCCTCCTACGTACGAATACATATCGTACTCATTAGAGACGGATTCAAAAAAGCCACAGGGGCTGTGTTTGGATTTAGATTTTAATTATTTTTGGAATCATCAAAATGCAAATCCTTTGCTAGTAATTAGGAGTAGAATTCGAAATCCGAAATCCGTTTTGGAAAAGGATTTGAAATCCAAAATCAGAATTTTTGGAAATTTGGATTCAAAATACCTGAGGATTTAAATCCTGCTCAACCCTGCTTGCAGCCAACTAATGTAGTTTTCGGCACGCAGCAAAATTGCCAACATTCAGAAATGTGAAATGTAAAAAAAAAGTGTAGACAGAATTGGAAGTCATATAAAAAATGCCTAACATTGATAAAAAATACCTGTGAGTGCCGAGAAAGTGCCGGAAGAATCTGGAAAATACCTACTTTTCTAATTTGCGCTCAACCCGAGCTCTGGAATCCGCCCTTTCGAGCATTACCTCAGAGAAGTCGGGGAGGCTGCTAGGGCTGTCTTTGCCCTCTTCACTTCTGGTCGAAAACCCGACGTAGGTTGAAATCTGACGAGTTGCTACGTGGAATCGAACCCGGGAGCTCCGGATTCCGAGACCAACGCGCTATCCACTCGGCCAACCAGACCTCTCTGGAAACTACCTGAGTGACGGGAAAATGCTGGAAGAATCTAGAATTGCCTCAGATCTCAGGCAATTGCCGGAGGATTTACGGGAACACTGGTCCGGATATAAAACGGCGTTTTTCATTGTCCTCTCATTACATACAGAAGTGTACAGTGAAATATTCCAAGTTCACGTGGTCATTGTAGAACGTATCAAAAACCTGAAAATAATAAACACTTCAAAATAAAAATCAAAACTATCATCATCTAAGATCATCGAGATCATTAGGTTCATAAGGATGGGCGAGAGGGCTAATAAAGATGTTTATCACCCCCCCCCCCCCGGCGAGTTGATGCATTCATCCATCTCAGCAGAAAACCGCGATTATTTTTTTGCTTTTTGGTGCTTAATTTGCAGTCGTGTCTCCCAAGTTGCTCTGAGCTCTGCCACCTCCCGCTTCCTGGAAAAGTGGTTACTCCTCCCGGAGAAACGTATCTGTATCGTTGGACAGAACTATTGGGATTTAAACTTAGAGTTTTAAGTGTTGGTAGCCCTGCGATATGTGTGAGTGATCACGTATGATTTACCATAAGCGTGTAGCAAACTTCAACTATCATTAAGTCGATTAGAAATTCACTTTCAAAGAAAATTTGTCCTAAATTCGACTGCATCATCACCAAAAAATTAAATTATAATCAGTTCACTGGCAGAATAATTTTTACTCGATTTTTTACCCTACTGAAGATAGCAGTGTTTCTGTTTGAAAGTACACATAATCACTCACTAATTTTCACCCGCTAACACCCGCGCAGATAATTTTGCAGCGCACTCTAGTGCAGGTTTAAATCCCAATACTCAAACAGAATGAAACATCTCAATCACATGCTTCACCGTGGCCGGATAATAGGGAAAACGGCCGGATAATCGAGAGACCAGATAGCGAGGCGGAAATTTTTGAGGCGGGATAATCGGAAGTCTACTGTACGAAGGAATCGACGAAAACGATGTAGCCTTGACGCATGTGAAGAGTTCAAGTTTTGGGAAAATTGAGGCCTCCTCCAATTCTGAGCCCTGAGACCTCCGAATCGTGAACTTGGCTTTGCTCTCGAGTGTGTAAAAATGATGTCAATTTTGCGAATTGACCCACCAATATTAGCTCCTGGATCTGCCACTAGCGCCGGCACTGGTGAATTTGGCACTATGCCTTCGAAGAAGATTATCCGATCATACTGCGAAATGGATTCGTCTCTCAAATGTAAATCCAAATGGAAAAGTGATGTACAGCAGAGATGTCAGTTCGTGTTTTAAATATTGGCTACTGACAATCCATAATGATCTTTGCTCGGCTAGCTCTTCGTTTTCGATAAGATTGACAAGTGAAAGCAGTAGGGTATTTGGCTTCAAAGAACCTAACAAATACCTTCTGAATTTCAACCCTCATTCAAACGCATGTGAGACCAGTCTGCGGCACCGAATACTACTGACCGATGTTGATCCGTCACCAGATATAGATTGAAAACCGGCGCGATACAGTCGTCAGCTAAAACGGTGGTCTGCTGTGTGTAGGATGCGTGTGTTCGTTAACGAGGAATTAGCGAGGTACCGTTAACGCGGCGGTAGGTCATGACTAATGAGGCGTGGTTGCTCCGAATCGGTTGGCAGCTCCAAGCGGCAACGGTATCCAATAATTACGGCTGAGCTGAGACGCCAGCTCGTTGTCTTGCAGCGTGGCAGGCACGTCGAAGATCTCCTGGCGGCCACAACTTCGACTTTTTGCTGACTAAATGTATTGACAGCGTCGAGCGCTAGTGGAGAATTGGTGCCACAGATGTGTAATACTCGGATTGCGGTATTACATGTGTAGCCTGTCGGTGTGCATGAGTGCACCCGCGTTCATGACTTCCATTTACGCTACGTCGGTGTCGGGTCCGGTAATCGCGACGCAGTTCGAAGGTTCTCTCATTACGCGCGCAGTCGCGTTCAACTTGCAACTTGCGATCTCTTCACTCTGTCCTCGCTTATGGTATTATAGTCCCTCTATCGCAGGAGTCTCTTTCCATCTGTATTGCTGCTCGCAGACACACTCATGTTCACGTTCCTATTTTTCAATCTGTGGCAGTGCAATGCAATTATGGCTTTTTCTTCTGTTTACACGTTACGCTTGTACGGTCCATCGTCAATGAGCACTCGGCGAGTTGCGCGCGCACACGCTTCCTGATTGTGCATCGCGACGCGCACCTGAACAGGTTGTGCTCAGTACAGAATTGTGCGCACACGATCCTGCCTTGCTTTTTATGCGGGATAGGAAAAAGAACGCATTCCAACACATACATACCACTGCATCGTGTTTTGTGAAGTAGTGGTAGTGTGGTACCGGTTAGGTACACAATTCCTGTAGCAAGATGAGGGCACCGCTTCCACTACACTACGTACACATCTACACCGCCACTACGCTGTGTAGTGCCGCTCTGTCGCACGCTGCTAGCCGTGCAGCGTGTGCAGATACATCCCGTGTCTGTGGTAGCGGGCGATTTCGTTCGCGTTGCTCGGATCCGATTCCGGCGAGAGCCGACGACGGCGACGCGCTGTTCGCTGTTTACATTCGAGATGCCGTCACCGCGTTAACCGCGCGGCGTGGCGGTAATGCCAACTTCCAATATCGCAATCAACGTTTACATTTTTCTTCTTCCATTGAATTTGTGGAAGAATATAACGTTCTGTGGTTTGTGTTATCGCACTGCCATGATAGCAGAATACTGCACTCGACGGTAACATTATGTAGGCTTGCTTCTTCGATAAAAATCTAGATGACCTGTTTTGATTTCAGTTTCTGCTTGCGGTTGTGGCCGGTCTGGGTAGCAATGACAGAGGTTCTTTGTATCAACAAGCTGACAGGTCGGGTGCTCTACCGTGATAAGCAAAAATCACAACTGCAATTTTGGTCAATATGCCACTATTGGTATCGCTGGAAGCAGAATAAAAATTTCTTTTAAAATATTTCAGTGGCGAATCCAAGGAGGGAGGCATGGGGTACGTGCCTTCCTTAGTTGAATATTTTTAACGCAATAATAGGAAAAAAGGAATGAAAATGATGAATTGTATTCGTCATTACGTATCCCACATAGGATAAAATATTTTTCCAGGAGCACCCCCACACTCCTAGTGAGCAGTACAAAATAATTCTACTTAAAATTTCCTACAAGAAATGTTCTATACATTTTTCTGTAAAACGCTTATTACGCCCACCGCGGAACATTGTAATTTGTAATTATTTATAAATTAGGTTTACAACTGCTGTAACTACTACGAATGTATGCCGCAGTCGTTTCAAAATATGAGATGTCCGACTGACGACTTATATTATTTTGAATTACATACTAATTAATGCAATTTTGTGGCGTGCTGCATTTCGAACATTATTAAAAACATAAATGTTTGAATCTACATGCACTGCTGTTTTCATTTAGTCGTAATTTTCTTTGAATGTGTGTAAATTCATGAGTGGTAGCGTACAATGGAAGGGAAAGTAACAGAATTGCAAGAATGGTCTTCAAATGTCGTTAATACATGTACCGGGGGTGAGAAAGAGCGAAATTCGTCACAAAACTTGTCTTCCGCGGCTGCCGAACAACATGCAACCGCGCAGCACTTCACTTGGTGGTACCTCCAGCTTCAACGTTATATTACAGATTAACTATGCGTTTTAGGAGGAAAATGTAAAGAACCATTTTTGTAGGGAATTTTATGTTGAATAATTTATTACTCTTCATATTTTTTCATATCACGCGTTATTATCGAGATAACGCGAAAAAACCGCATTTTGGATGTTGTTGTCCCCCGTGGATGCGGACTGACTCGCGGTAGGAGTTGTGCATTTTCACCCCATCTTTTGGAGACCAGTACCTATACAATCCTGAAGAGAAAGCTTTGATTACATTTTTTTCCCTTTTAAAACATATTTTCACTGGGCTACTATAGTGATAGAAAGGTGGTTTGTCATTTCCCTGAATGTTTTTGTTGTTCTAAAATAACGAAACAAACTTTGTTTGAAGTAAATGTTATAGAAATTTGTAAGTTATACACGCGTTGACATTTTTATCAATCCTGGAAAATTTGACTTCATGTAGTTGAGTGTTTTTTGCTTGTCATGGCAGTGCTGGTGCTGGTCCTCTGGATAGGGTGTGTAGCTCCTCAGTAAGTTTATGTCGCTGTCCCGATGGAACAATAAGCAATTTAACAGGACAAGCAGACAATGAAATTTGAATTAAACAGTTTGTCAGCCAAATAATAATGAAGCAGTTGGATTCATAGTATTATAATTGGTGTATAGCATCACGCAGATTCAGGGAATAACGGTGAGAAGTAAGTGCAGCAGAAATCCAGCATGAAATCAACCCTTAATTCCAACTGCGTCAAACTTTCATCGATACCAATAATTACCTTTGAGAGAACAATGACCAAACGATGCCACCACAACGTCAACAAGTTCAGAGCAATAATGACTCAACATATGTACGTTTGCCCTGTTGTTCGACCCAAATCTTGTATCAGACCTGATAATTTTCAACGACGACACAACTTCCTTCTATCGATAGGAAAATGAATTACATCTGTCATCGTTCTCCTGGATGTGAATCGTCATGATAAACTTATTTTACGCACACAACCACGCAATTGCAAATTTTGCAGCTCTGTCATTGTTCCACCGGGACGGCCATGTGTCGGAGCTTATTAATTAGTCAACAGGTGCGCGGTTATGGAATCATAGTTTACGTGTTAGCCGAGAGTTACTCATCTGGCGGAATGCGCCAGTCGCAGGCTTGGGGGGGGGCAATTCAGAATGTGTCAGAATTGAATGGTTCTCAAGCATGTTATTTTAATCTTATCAATAAATTTGTAAGATAGTAGAGAAAAAAAAAGGAGAAAAGAGAGAAAACTTTGAAAGAGGGGAGGGGTAGAAAACGACAATGGGGTATTCTTATCTTTGTGTGAGGTTGCATTTCCATCTGCTTCTTTATCTAAGCCCTCACCTTGGATTTCATGACGCTGAGTGCTACGGGAAGACACGGCCTGGTTGTTACCAGTTCCTTTTTATGCTCTCCTTTGCTAGCCTATCCGCGATCATGTTCCCTTTTATGCTGCAGTGCCCCGGTGTCCGGACACGGTTCTCCTGAGCAAGGGTGTATACTTTTTCAATGCAGTCTGCCACCACTGAGGACACGGGGCGGATACAGAAGATAATTTCGGGGTTGGGGGGTCCGAATGAAAAATGTTATAGACAAAACATGATAGATCTATGTAATTACATACAGATTTAGATATATCGGGGGGGGGGGGCTGATCAAGGATGTAGTTTGGTGTGCCGTAGTACCTTAATAGTCGTTTGACTATCTGTACTGATTTAGATCTGCTCATGGAGAACAGTGACGTCCTCACACGGTGCCATTTAATAATTGTCAGCGCCTTTTGCATTCGTGATTCCGATTCCTGCACCTTGGCCATTCTTTGAGGCATCTGCAAACCATACATGCTCCTCTTTTCCCGTGCCTCCCATGTGGATATAATTGTACGGTGTGGACAATAGGGTAACTCATCGTGGCCAGGTGATATGAGAAACCGGGCATTCAAAAACCTCACCTCACCTTTTCGGTAGGCATAACTCAGAATATCATTTATTTCTGTAATTACTAATACTAACCGAACACGCGAAGTCGGCGATGTTAATGGCAGAACTTCGTAGATAGACAGCTGACTCGGGGGGGGGGGGCTGTTTACCTGTAATCGAAGAAGAAAAGCACGACTAAGTATGCAATTCCGTAACTAACCTTCTACTGCTAGCTTGATGTCAAGTCTTTTTCTTCAGACGCTGTATCCACTGCGGGACATTGGCAGTCGCGGTTCTGATACGCGACTCTTTTGGGCAGGTTAGTCAGAATAGTTTGCCTTTGCTTTCCCCACGGGTTTGTTGCGCTAAAGTTTTCCTTCTTCGTGCCGAAGAGCGTGCAGCAGTTCGCTTACTAACCACATGTTTCACGACATTGAGTAAGCTTGATGTAAAGTATGTAACTTGATAGGTTGAGACTCATGCACTGTTCTCCTGTCCCCGGCCCAGCCTATCGCAGTCAGACCAACAGCCGGAGCACCGTTGTTCTCCCTCTAACAATGCAAACCTCTAGAACTGAGATGCATCAGCGGTCCAGCTTCACGTAAGTAAACTCTCTTACTTGCTCACACATAGGTAGGACGTCAGACTGCGATATCCCAGCGGGAGAGTACATGATAGCCAGAGCCCGGTTAACCACCAGTAGCTCCCCCTCTGTATTTCGCTCACTTTATACGTTGTGGGGCTCTACTTACAGTACCGGGTCGCAAGATAGTAGTGTCGATCGAGCAGTGACCTATGGGTTCTTCGTATTATTGGAGTATCTTAATCGAAGATATATGCAGTTTAAACTATCCTATATGCCAAAAGTTTTGCGGTGCTCTTCACCGCGGTTAACCTGTTTCTTTGTAAATAGTTTTTTATCGTATTTATGTTCCCTGCGAATGTCCTGCCAAGCTAATCTTTGAATACCTGCGCATCCCTCGGCTGAATCGTTTTCTTTCTTTTCCTCACGCTCTTCTTCCACCCTCGTTTTTTAAATCTTGTTGTCCGGCTAGGCAGTGACCCGATGTTCGAGGAACCGTCGACTCTCTTGGAGTCCGGAGTACATTTTCTCCGCACGTTCCCGCGAATTCTTGTAAATACTCAAGATATTTTATTTCTGAACACGCAAATTCGAACTTCTGCTTTTTAGACTCGCTCTTGTAGCAGCTCGAAACGCGCTACAGTTTCAAAAGTTATTTTGTTGATGACACTCGGGATGTTTTGTGTAATATTTCGATGAACTCGAGATGTGCACTACATCAAACCTCATTTTCTCAGCTTGAGAATGACTTGGGTCCCAAGTTCTTTAGTGGTCGTATGAGACTTCAGAGAATTGATCGAATATCTGTTTCACCCAACCCACCCACTCCATCCCTCCAAATGAAACGGTTTTTAGCTTCTCCTGTAAAATTCTGAAATTGCTGCGTGGGATGGCTTGATCTTCACGCCATCAGTTACTGTATCATTAATTAACCTGTGGGAAGCGTATACTTAGTAAGAGACCCGCGTTAAGAGTACCATTATCACATGTATACTTACAAAAACCAAAATTACGCTAAGTTGAGAGCAAATTATTCGCGTAGCGAGCGAACTGTCAATACAACCCCTATTGTTTACACCCTCGCTTTTAAAAAAAACCAGTTGCCATTCAATCTGGCTTTCTCCAGTTTCGGTGCATCGACATAGTCGAAGTCGACTATAGTTTTTTATACCTTTGTATTGTCAAAAATACAGTTGGCGAAGGAAAAAGGAATTCAAGGAGTACCTAAAATACTGAAATACAGGTGTTACCAAAATATCTCTTAACAGACCTTCCAGAATTTGTATAAGACCGTATGACTTGGTTCGGCTTGCTAAAACTCATCGACGCTCATTTTTTCCTCTCCCGGACATGATTGAGACTGTAACACTTGTTGTACACACGCTGACTTTTGAAGACTAGTAGATTTGTCATGACTAGAGCTCGGATTTTCATGCGCTTAAAAAATTGTTTTATGCGCATAAAACGTGCATTTATTTTCGTCAAAATATGACAAAACATGCACTTTTCTAGCAAAAAAATGCACTTCTATGCAACATCGATATGTGTATCATTTGAAAGGATTTTTTAATTTGAAGGTCATTTTTTAAAACAGAAGGCGTTCTGGAATCAGTTACTTTCGTATTGATTTTCAGATTTAAATTGCCTGACTTTTTCCAAACTTTTTTTTTCTCTTCTTTGAACCTTCACAGTATAGACAGTATATATTTATGTTTATACTACTAGACGCTATGATTAAAATGAACTGAAATTTGAAGTTGATATTATTCAATGCACAGTTTTTATTTGTAGAATACGACTCTAGGGAGTGCTGAAGTAAAATTAAACGACGAAAAAAATTTTCCGTGAGTTCATTCTTTGTTTTTTTACAAATTTCTTAAAAATATTGTTGAATTTCCTGACTATTTACAAACTTCCTGACCTACTTTTCAAATTCTTGAGTTTTTCCGAACTTTCCAAATTTTCCAAACCTGTAGACACCTTGTCTGTCAGTACAAAAAATTTTTTTCCCAGAATTTCTTGTTTTTTTTCAGGTTTGCTATTTTCAGTGGGGGGGGGAAATAGTTGGCCAAAATTTCCAAAATATGACTGAAAAATGGAAAAAAGGGTTAAAATATGACGAAACGTCTAAAATATGCAAAAGCATGCACCATCAAATTGGGCTCATTTTACTCAGACTTATGATTTGCCAAGATCTATACACGATATGCGCGATCTTCTCCAATGTAGGAAAACATGACTAATCATAAAAATCCGAGCTCTAGTAATGACTCTTTCAAACTTAATTGAAACTTTTCAAAACTTGATCAAGACTTTTGAAGATTCTTCCACAGCTGTTGAAAACGCCTTGAGAATATCATTGAGACTCTGTGACACTCTTGTTCCACACACGCTGGTATTTGAAGACTAGTAGACTTGGTACGACTCTTTCAAGCTTCATTGAACTCTTCAAAATTTGATCAAGACTTTTGTTCTTCCACGCTTGTTCGAAGTGCCTTGAAGGATATTTCGAAGCGTTTTCAAACTTGTTTTAAACTGTCTACAGTTCAAAATTTGCTTGGACAGTTGAAGACTCGCAACCAGCAGCGTAACTAAGTCATTTTTCAGGGGGGGGGGGAATTTTGAAAAAATCCCAACTATTTGTAATGAAATTCCCAACTTTTTTGACAAAATTTGCGACTTTTCGTTTGTTTTTTTTAAATTTCAGAAATGGTGTAAATTACAAAATAATCAGGTACAAAAGAAGTGTATTGGCATCAATTCAAATTTATCGAGTTCCTCATTTTCCCAAAAGAATATAAAATATTGACTTATAAAAAAACTTCATTTCCCAATTTTAGCGTTCAACAATTATAAATTTCCCAACTTTTACTGTTTCAAAACACCTGGGGGGGAGGCTCCCCCATCCCCCCCTTAGTTACGCCCCTGCTCGCAACGCTTGTTATCTTATCTAGGGATAAGTTGGTTTTGAGTCGTCCTACGTTTGGAATTCAGAATCACGAGCAAGCGTTTTAAGACTTGCAAAGAAAGTTTCGAAATATTCGCTTTCCTCTTGTTTCCTGTGGAGGAGTAGTGGAATGTTGGAGCACAACAGTCGATGAACAACTACCGAGTTGTGTTTTCTCCCTTTCGTAAAAGTTTGCTGCCTCTTCTCCGGCGAATTTTACGAGCAGGGTGATCTTGCGGGTGTCAATTTCTTTCGAAAATCTTCTCCAGTTCTCGCGACTTGCGCTCAAGATGAGTTCTGTCTGCTTGTTGAAGATGGTACGCATTGCGTGTGTTACATTAACAAAGCCTAATGAAAGAACTTCAGGAAAATAATCTCGTTTTAATTATCAACTCTACTTATTGCATCATTATCTTCATGATATTATCATCAAAAGCATCAAAATAGTATTATAATATGTAAGTGAACCAGTGCTACCATATCGAATATAGAGGCTTTATACAAGAACTAATATTCTTATATCGAATGGCTATATTACGTAATATCTTAAGAGTAATGAGTTAGTAAAAGTCAGGCCTAATTAGGCAGGCCTCGTGTTTCAGCGGTCTCACGCGAGGCTGATTTCCTTGGCGCGAGGCCATATACGGGGGCATAGTGTAGCTACCCTTAATGTTGGCTCATAAAATGTACATACTCGTACAATCGTAAATCGTATCCACATAAACATAATATATGTACATCTTGACCTACGAGTTGCACGGTGTGGATACTCAGCGAACAATACCAGTGCGAACGTCAAATATTTAGAATATCAATTTATTGTAAGAAAAATAACGCCGCTCGGATTTGCTAAACAAATCTGTTTGCGTTGAAAATCTCCACCATCGTCGTTTTCATACACACCATTGTGTCGTACTGTTTCTATTATATGCTCATAATGCTGTATTATGTTTTTTCAAGCAAACATAACGAGTATGGAAGAAACGACAGAATACCGACACATCGTGCCGTATTAGACTATAGCAGCGTAATTAAATTCGCTGTACGAAAAGCAAATGGAGAGAAAAAAAATTCTTAATAATCATAATAAAACGCCCTTGCGCCGACACTGGCAAATACACAATGCGTAGGGTGTATACGTGTGCGTGAACACGCCAACATACAATTCTGGGACACCACCAGTCCGCCAGTGTCGATTATGTAAATATAAGCATTCGAATGAATTCCGAACGAAGGAAGGAAGGTATACCAGTGCTCGCAAATTATCTCAATTTCGAAACGTGGCACATAATTAACCTGGTCGAGCCGCCCGAGAACACGACTCGAAATCTGTTCAAACTTCTTCGTAAATGTAAATCGAGGAACCCGAAATCAAACTTTTCAAATCGATTGGTAACTTGAACCAGCAGCTGGGCTGCAAATCGGGCCAAAGCTCTGGAGGGGGGGGGGCTCCCCTAATCATATTATAGACCTTACAAATTGGCAATTCCAAGTATTTCTGTTGCTCCGGGATGGGAAGGTTACTGGAATGATGCTTTTATGGAGGTACTACGAGGGCTGTCCGAAAACTAATGGTAATTGCATTGTGAGAGAAATTTACACCGTCGAAAGTGGTAACAGTGCACAGTACGGTGTGTCATAAACCGTTGGCTACCAAATATCCAATTTTCATGAACATCGATTCAATAGTTGCAGTTGTATTTACGTTTGCGTAATGTGAGTTTGACTGTCGCCTTCCAATTTACATACAATCCGATGCGCAAAATCCCACCAGTTACCCGGGTAACTAAAGGGGAACAAGGGTAATCTGAGGGTAACCGAGGGTAAAAAATGGGTAACTTTTCCGCGGGTCGCTGGGTAACTAATTGCGTATCGGGAAGTGAATTTTAAGAATGAATCAAAAAACATTAAACAGAAATATGCTGTCGAATTTTGCGTGAAACTGGACAAAACAGCTGAGGAAACGATGGATATGTTCAAGACTGCCAACGGTGACGAAGTTATAACGGGGGCTATGTTCTACCCCTGGTATAACGCATTCGAGGACCGCAGAACATTGGAAGAAAAGAGGATGGCCGAGCACAGCGCAAATGCAAGTTCTCATCAATCCTGCTGATGTCATCATAAGAGGAGACCGGCAGGATCACTGTCCGCGAGTTAGGCGAACGTCTAAATGTATCCAAGAGTACAGCTCTCGGCCTGGTATGTGCGTCGGTGACATTTGACTGCACCATGACAATGCCAGGCCTCATGTTGCCGCAGTCATCACGCAGTTTTTGGCTGCAAAACAGATTTCAGTGGTTCCGCACCAATCCTATTCGCTTGAAGCTTCCTGCGACTTTGGGCTGTTCCCAGAGTTCAGAAAACCATTACTAGGACGGCGCTGTTCAATGTTTCGATTTATTCTTATCTTACTTGTAAATTGGAAGGCGACAACCAAACTCAAATTACGCAAACGTAGTATAACCGCAACTGGTGGTGGCCAAATTTTTGACTTTTATCGATATTTCTAACGTATCGAATATATCGAAGATCGTTTAACCTTACCAATTTTCAGAATAAAAGACGGCACGGCTGCACGCCACTGTGGATAGCCGGCGCGAATCTCAGGCGCGTAGCCAGCCATCTGCGGTAGGGAGTGCTGACTATTTCCCAGGGGGGGGGCTTGAGAATACACATAGTATATAAAGTGAAGATTTCTACGAGGCAGTGGTGTAGCCAGGGGGGACGAAGGGGGAGAATGCCCCCGAAGGCACCTGTCATTGAATGTAAAATATACGTTTTTTCGAAAATTTTTCGCACGAGCAGTGGTTTTACCTTCATTTTCATAAAATAGTCCTCTAATATCGGCGATTTAAAAAAAAAACATTTTCCGACTTTTCTCTCTTGAAAATCTTACTGTGCCCCGCCCCCTCCCCCCAGGGAAAATCCGAGCTACGTCACTGATTGAATTTAGTCTCAAAATTCATAATCAAAACTGGTGATTCAACTTACCGACAACCCATTGAAAAACAATTGAATATATTGCTTGATAAAAGAATAACCCTTTTAACAACGATCAAATTTTCGAACTTTTGGGACAAAAAAAATTCTGTTTCTGTGGACTTATCAAGTTATCAGTTCTCAAACAGCCATTTAGGCATTTAACCATCGGTATTCAATGTGAACGGGATCGCGAGCCTGCGTCCCCCCCCCATAGTTTCGCCCGCCATTGCGTGTTTGTGAATTGTAATGAGACACAAGAAAAAAGCCTGTGTGTCTAAAACTGCTTTGAATCCTCGGGCCTTTTTATTGTGATACGTCACATATAAAGAATGACAAAGACACGATTCGTCTGTCTTTCAAACAGGGATGCGGAAGCCGAACGATACAGCTTCCGCTTCCGGCTTTTAGCCGCCAAATCTCATCTAGCTTCTCGCTTCCAGCCTCAGTATATGAGCTGCTAATTTCCAATCTTTTTTTCGACTTCTGGCTCCTAACTTCGAGTTTTTTAAAACCTATTTTCACCCAAGGTTCTTATAATTAGGGAAGGTTCTTTTTAGAAAACGAGGGAACATAAGGTCAAGTGACGTGGAGCAGAAGAGGTGTCATTAGTTTTCTTTTTTGGGCTTTTCGAATTTGAGTAAAAAAATGTTTAAGAAGAATAATGTAAGAAGTCAAGTGGAAGCTAAAAAAGCTTCCAGCTTCCAGTTTTTAACTCTTCCAGCTTCCAACTTCTGGCTCTTCAAAATTTACTGTCCTAAAATTGCCAAAACTTTCGGCTTCTGACTTCCAGCTACTGGCTTCTTCGCAACCTTGCTTTCAAAGCAAAATCAGTGTTGCCAAGTTTATAAACATTAAAATGTAATGGAAAGAAAAATTTTGAACAAAACTAGTGAGAAATACATAAAAAATTCGTCATTTTTATTCACTAAATTTAGTCAGAGGGGTTCCAGCAAGCGCTAGCCTGGCACGCCCGTGGCTACGGCCCTGCCGAGTCTTCCAAAAGTTCAATGTACAATCGTGAATCGTTAAATCGTGTCAATCATGCAGTGTGGTAGCCGGTAGGTAAGATACGTAGTACAGTGGTATCAGTTTATCGGCTATCAGAGTTCAGGGGAGCAGAGATCCAAAGAACCGAGAAGAGATTCAAGTTTCAAGAGACTTAAGACTCTTGAAACTGGTAAATGATGAGCATTCTCATATCACTTTTCGAGGAGAATTTGATAGTAAAATGAGTTTTCTTGCAACTACATTTGTTCTTGTTTAGTGGTGTTATGATGTTATCAACCGTTGAAAGTGTTGTCCTTTTTAGGAAAAGTTGAAAAGTCGTAGTGATAACAAGATAAGAACTAACTGATAAGGAATTACATCCTCGAGAAAGATTTGGTGACACCGAAATTCAACGATACCAACCTAACATAACTTCGATTAACGCAGCCAATTTAATCCCCGTGGTAACACCCGTAACACTAGTAACACTGTTAACACTTTTCAAGGATCGCGCTTCTAGAAACACCCGAGTACTCCGTCATTTTGAGTCGCTTGGTGCCCGATGATTCGTAGTTCGATAAGCGGCAGTCGGGCACCAAGCGACTCAAAATGGCGTATGTCGGTACTCCGGTGTTTCCGGGTGCTCTAGCTACATTTGTGCTTGTGAGTAAAGTGTTATCATCATCAATTTCACACACGCACATTTGTTCTAAAGATTCCATTGTTTAGATAGCAGAATTATTACACCTGCGGCTTTTTTGAATCAATGAAGAAAATATCGATATTACCCCTGAAATTATCAATATGAAAAATTCTTCGATATTGACATCAGTAACACTAGAGCTTTACATATATGGGGAGCGCGGACTTACCCCAATTTAGATCCAACCGCGCCCGTGGATGCCGAATTGACTACGCGGTGCGCTCCGCGTAGTGGACTCGGCATCCACGGGCGCGATAGGATTCAAAATGGCGTATGTCCGCACTCCTCATATAGAGCTCTACTAACACTGCAATTATCGAACAATAATTGAACCAATGTTCATGAAACTTGGATATTTGAGAGGCCAACAGTATATGTGAGGTATATGACATACGGTGCTATGCATTGTTACCACTTTCGGCGGCGTAAATTCCTTTCACAATGCAATTACATTACTTTTTGGACAGCCTACGTAGGTATAGCTAGTTCTTGGTACGGTGCACTCGAATAAGAGCTGTGGAACCAGTGAAAGGAAAAACGCCAGTTATTTGTGAACGTCCTATAGACTTTAGATTTCAGACCTCTGAAGATCATTTGACTCGCACCCCTAGGTCTGTGCAAACAATGTGACATTGCTTAGCGTACGCAGCTAACTCAAGCTGCAAAGCTCCATCCTATTCTTACTCGTAGGACTCATACACCTGATCGTGTTATGTTGACCATGTGCCAATATGTATGAAACCGAAGTTGGATGAAGTGGAGGACTATGTGTATCCCGCTGAGTTCGTCATCATCATTCATTCCGCTCTTATTACTCGCTTCCACAATCACCGAATTCTAGGTACATCGGTCGAAAAGAACGCCTGGCTTGCCGTTACATAACGACAAAAATCTTCTCGTTCCGAATACTGTACCCACAATCGACAGCCATCGATTTACAGCAGAAATCCATTAGTCAGGCAAGATGCGGTTGATCGTAAAATACGTACGTTGAAAAAAATTGCGTGAGAGGATACATTATCACAACTTGAAACAATGACAACGTCCACAATACGCGGAGCGGCCGCAGATCGACCAACGGAAAATTCTTCATCGATTATGAGTCTTGAAAGAACCGAACAGCGTCATCGTCGATGACACCTTCAGGTATTCTCGACCATTCTTTGCGTAACACAGCGCTCACCTTGGTCTACTTTTGATTACGATCAATTCCGAGTTACAGAATATTTTCTTTTTTCCCTTCATTCTTCTGTTCCCTGCGTTTCATGTTTTCGAGAGAAGTTGATCGATTTTCATTGATAAAGAAAGCGAGAACGAAAGAGACGTCGAGTACCAGCGTATGTAGCACAGTACATCGAAGACCTGTTGGTTAACAGTGGCAAGATCGAAAACCTTCTGCATAGCCTATAATGATCGGAACCAATCTGTGACAGTCGATGTGTGTATAGTCCGGGGCCTCGTAAAATGTTTGATGATGTTCCGGACTACGGGATCAGAAGCCTTTTTTCTGGGTGGGGAAGAATTAATTGAGGTACCGTACGATACTGAGGAATGCAATAGCCGCTTCTCTCAAGTTGTCAGCAGATCACTCGTTGCAGTTGTGGCCTCGACCCTTCACCTCTAATTGACATTCTTTAGTTTGCCTGTATCGTTCCCTATGGTCTTGTCAGGTATGTGGCGACTCGATGACTCCATTCGTATGATCTTCAGTATTCGAGATCATAAAATCGCAAGTCTGCTTTACCTTCCGCAGGGGTCCACCATCTTTGCCATTCCTTCGCCGTTTCCTATACTTTTCAGTTTGTTTCTCTACCTAAAACTGAAGCTAAAAACCTCTTCACTGTGTGGTTAACTTTTCCTCCGCACTGCCAACAGAATCTCTTAGAAACATTCAGCGGGGAGGTTATGGGAGCAGTTGCCTCTCACTTAGAAAGAATATTGAAATAGAAAACACTATAAATGTTGAAGTCTTGAGGAGTCTGAAACGAACTTGCTTGAGTCTTACCAAGTTTCAAGGTATTGGAAGAAGTGCGAAAAAATTTAGATAGTGGCGTGATATTCCGAATTTTGCCGCTTCTTACATTGCTATTTTCAGCATTCCGGGGGAGGGGGTGCTACGAAATTAGTATAAAAATGAGACTATACCGAATTACATGGACGGCTGCTTCAGCGGTGTTCGCTGGTTCTAGCACCTGATGAGAGTTTTCGAGCAGAGTACCACATGAGAAGAATAAACGTTGCCGCCTGTGCCATAGAATGTTCTGTAAATTTTGATGTGTCAAAACATATCATGTCAAGCGTTACTCATTTGGTCATTACTCATTAGCTAAGAATCAAAAGGAAAAACTGTACGTGTACAAAAACTTCAAAGTCAAAAATTGGTAACTTACTAGAACCTCATTTGCGCGTTAATGTCGTATGAGGTCGAATTTTATGTTGTAGCATATTTTGTTCCATCATACTATCTAGATTATCTTTACGATTCATTAAATTCTGAGTTGAATAAGCCATTCTTGTTCTGGGTTGTTAAGCATATTTTGGTGATATTTGGAGCACTTTTTGGCATATTTCAAATGTTTTCTCCATTTTTCTTTTTTTCTTTTTATATAACCATGTGGAAAATGCTGAAAGTTTCTTCAAAAACTTGTTGAAGTTTTTGTTTTATGCAGAGTATTTTTTAAACTTTGTTCTGTAAAATAAGCCGTATGGATAATTTTGATACGCCATATTTTGGAATATTTGGTGTTTTTAGTGTATATTTTGAAAAAAAATGTGAGCATCTTTTAAAGGCATATGTGACCCTTTTTTTGGCATAAAATTCTATTCCCTTATCATATGAACTAGTAGGAGGCTGTAAATTTAGATGAAGCTGAAAATGAAGGAAAAAATTCTATAAATGAATATGAAAAGATTCTAAATAACCATGAGTCGTAACTCATTTGGTCGTGTGTACAGGGTGTGTCATGTAACACTCCTCTACTTTTTTCTATTTCAAGAAGGAAGAAAAAAAAGGATCTTCAAATAGCACGGTCGTTTCCCTGCAAGTAAAAAGATTCCTTCCCACAAGGAGGAGACGTGTGCAACCGACTTGGAATTTGAAATGGAACGTTATCGATCGAATTATAAAGCATCGAAAAGATATTTGGGATCGCTGATCATGAAAATCCCATCAGACGTTTGATCCAGCCCTACTTTGGGCTCAAAAATCCGAATGAGTTTTCATGCCAAGTCAATATGGCTAATTTCAAGTTCGAAGTGGAGTTTTGGGCCCAAATCGAAACTTCAGCTGAAATCTGATACAATATTCTTAATTAGCGTTTCAAAATACTCCTCTTTCGATGTTTTGTTCGATACCGTTCCACTTGAAATTCCAAAATCGGGTATACATGTGGGTGTCTCTTGGGGGATGAGAGTTCTGGAAAAGTAACTAGACTTCGCCTCTTCAGAATGCTCATCGGCTTCCATATTGGTCCTACTTCGAAATAAAGACAATGGGGCGAACCATTTGGGCATTTCATGACAAACCCTGTACATAGTCTATTCTTACGTCTGTCTCAATTCAGAACCTAGCACCGGATGTAACCCCTCATTTTCCCCTTGCTTTTAGTTAGTCGCCCCTGAATTTTACCGCTTTAGGCAATTGCCTAGTCTGCTTGTTTATAAATCCAGCACTGTCCAAAAGTTGTACTCAAATGATTCTTCAAAAGCCGAAACGAGTTTGAAACAAGTCTAAAAGAGTCTTACTGAATCCTAAAAGTAAGTTTTCGGGGATCTTAAGCGAATATTGGAAAAGTTTTTAAGAGTGTTGAGAATATTTGAAAAACTCAAGAATTCAAAGCACATTAGAAAAGATAATTTTCTAAAATAAATCAGTATGTTATCGATTAATTGGTTGTTTTTGATGAATCGATTATTTGTAATCAACCTATTATTTTTGCAAAATTGATTATTTCTGATTATTTGGTTATTCCCCTCAGACATGCCCGATTTTTACGTCATGAATAGCAGTGGCGTCGCGTGGTGCTCTTTCCCATGTGTTCAACTGGTGGGTCTGCGCCCTTCCTCTCCCCTCCCCTCCACAAAAATTAGTAGTATCAAAAACTTATAATCAGTATCAGTATGTATAAATAATGAGTGTTAATGAAGAATGAAGTTGCATCCATCCACTCACCACCTAGCAGCATGCGCATGCGCTTCTGGAACGTTCATTTCTGCTGGTGATCACCCTGCCATTTAAATTAAAGAAGTCTCTGCTTCACTCTTTGTGATCTTTGTTGCAAACGCCACTGCGACAAAGCCGACAAGAGTGTGCAATGTTGCTAGTGAACATCCTGCACAATTCCCATAGTATGTGACGAAGATAACGCCCCTGCATTAAGACCGACGAGAGTGTGCAATGTTGCTAGTCAACATCCTACGCAATTCCCATAGTATGTGACAAAGATAACGCCACTGCAACAAGACTGATGAGAGTGTGCAATGTTGCTAGTGAACATCCTACGCGATTCCCATAGTATGTGACAAAGATAACGCCACTGCATTAAGACCGACGAGAGTGTGCAATGTTGCTAGTCAAAATCCTACGCGATTCGCATAGTATGTGACAAAGATAACGCCACTGCAACAAGACTGATGAGAGTGTGCAATGTTGCTAGTGAACATCCTACGCGATTCCCATAGTATGTGACAAAGATAACGCCACTGCATTAAGACCGACGAGAGTGTGCAAAGTTGCTAGTCAAAATCCTACGCGATTCGCATAGTATGTGACAAAGATAACGCCACTGCAACAAGACTGATGAGAGTGTGCAATGTTGCTAGTGAACATCCTATGCAATTCTCATTGTAAGTGTGACAAAGATAACGCTACTGTGACAAGACCGACAAGAGTGTGCAATGTTGCTAGCAAACATCCTATGTGATTCTCATAGTACGTGACAAAAATAAGAACCGCGCAAAGCGAAATATTCCGGCCATTTTTCAATTTTTTGAGGTTATATTTTGTATTTTAATCAAAATTTACATCTTTCCTTGTTTCTGGGATCTTTGTTGTGAGACAAAAATGAAGTGGGTGTGCAGTGAACACCTTGAACACCCAGACATGACGCCACTGATGAATAGAATAAAAGACGCCGCACCAGTTACAATATTAAAAAAGTTTGGAGGACCCCAATAAGTATGGAAGGACTTTTTATTAGGCCTGATGTAGTCTGAAGAGTCGTAAGATGTTGAAAACGTGTGCCTCATGTAGGAGTGTTAGTCTTGTATAGGTCTGAGAGAATCATAAATGAGCATCGGAAAGTCTTAGTTCAGTTTAAAAGATTCTTACTGATATGAGTCTGGAAAAGCTGTAAGAGTCATCAAAAGTCTTGGTCATGTCTTGAAGAGCCGTAATAAGGTTTGGAAGACCGTCTTAAATAAGTTGGGAAAAACCTTGAAGAGTTTGAAACGGGTCTGGAAGAGTGTAGAAGATTGTTGCATGAGAATTGAAAATGAATTGTATCAGCTTGATCTTGAGAATTGCGCTCCGTTCCGCTAGGTGAAAAATTGGATGGCATTGTCGTGAACATTGAAAATTCTCCAAAAATCGTCGCCCAATCGAGAATCCAGTGAGTTGAAAAAAGATTACATCGCGCTTTGAAAGCTATTTTCATTTTCAGCGTCAGGCGTCTGAACGACAAAAAACAGCACAAATCTTTCAATATTTTAAGTATCATTCAGTTACTATTGTGAAAGTGAAAGAATGATCTCTGAGTGTTCAGGGGAGACAAGGGGTTTTCTTACGTACACATTTTGAATTGCTCCTCCCAAGGTAGCTCCCTGGATCCGCCATGGTCTCATCGCGAAAGAAGCCAAAAAAGTTGAACAATACCGTAGTTTTTTCGCCAAGTATTTTACCTACGCGTTTCTCGTGCTCCCTCACTAAATCCATTAAAACCGATTTTTAACGAATGAGTAACTTTCCATTTCAAGCGTTTCGCTTTTCATAATCTGGATACGATCCGTGTTTCATTGTCGTCTTCTTTTCTGAGCTACCCAGCCCAGCCCGGCTCAGCACAGCACTAGGTTGTACATCAACCCGACAACATAGACCAATTATTTCACTTTCCTTCTTTTTACTCCTTTCTCGTTCTCTACTTACCTTTTCATTCTCTATATCGTCTCGGAGTGACGCAAAATCATTCGACTGAACGTGCCAAGTACACGCAAAAAAGAAGCAACGGGAAAAATGAAAATAAGGGGAAAAGGTTTTATTCGACGTTCGAACAATAAATAAATAAATAATAAAAAGCGACAGTTCACCGCGAATCTACACTCTAATGCTAAAAAACGAGATATAAATCCGGACGAACATTAATAACATGACTTGGTTGTAAACGTGAAAGCAGTTGGAGAGCTGGGGAAGCACGGGGCCAGCAGCGGAGTCGAGACCTGAAAAAGATGACGAAGTATTTCGATTATGAAATGATATTACCTGCAAATTTTCTTTGGGTTTATCAAGTATTAATAATGACATCGTGAAAGATAAAGTGAAATGACTTTCGATGAGAAAGAAGGTGATACATAATTGTTGAAGATAACCAGCGCTTAACCGACACACTGTGGTGTTCTGTGTCCCCTCGTATTCTGGAAACATGACACACTGGCTGTCTGATTTGTCTGTTTCGTATCCATTTACCTACCTACATGTCTATTTTCCCTGAGTGTGTGTCTGTTCGAGGTACCTAAGGGGTTTCACCCTCTTACCGCTTCGCCAACTAACCCTGGTGAAGATCTATCACAATTTTAATACCAAATGTTTAACTAGTCATTCTGTATCTATTAGCCGTACTTTCGACTATTGGGTCTTCGAATTTTTTCTTCAAGTTGTTTCTCTTACTAACGATTTGCGACTTGAAACATCTAAAGCCCCCTTCCACTCATTCCTGCATTTATTAAGATGTAGAGGGAGTGAAACGTTCATAATTTAGTATTTTCAGAGAGTTGTGAACTTGGAAACCCCGATATCTTTGGAACCAGGGACGTATCGATAGGGGGTAGGAGCAGCTTCCTTCCCCCCTCCCCCTGGAGAAATTCTTCGCGCAGCAGTTGGGAAAATGTACCATTTTAGTCAGA
Organism: Acanthococcus lagerstroemiae; assembly: GCA_031841125.1. Taxonomy (NCBI): domain Eukaryota; kingdom Metazoa; phylum Arthropoda; class Insecta; order Hemiptera; family Eriococcidae; genus Acanthococcus; species Acanthococcus lagerstroemiae. The sequence continues at coordinate 29,870,503 of CM063108.1, read as the reverse complement.
CGGAGTTGAGAAAACCGAACAAATCAAAACAAACTTTTTTTTTTGCTTTGATACTCGGGACTTGAGTTGAGAAGTTGGGAGAATCTAACAAGTCAAAGGTTCTTTTTGCTTTGATATTTGGGTATTTTGAGTTGAGTCAGTTAAAAAAATCGAACAAGTCAAAAGTTGTTTTTTTTCTTTTTTCTTTTCTTTTTGCTTCGTTGATACTTGGAAATTTTGAGTTCTGTCAGTTGGGACTTTCAGGCCTGACCACGTTCTGTGTATCTCGATGCAAACGCTTTTGCTTCCCGCATTTCAATACCTTCATCTGGTGCGTGATTTTCTCAATACCACATTCTCCTTCTTACCCATTGTCCTTCCCTTTCGTTATCCTCCTTTTCTTCCCTCCTTCCATGGCCAGGCTGGACCATTAGTTTTGTTTAGTTGTATACAGTTCGATTTCGGCTCTGTCACAGTTTCGTACTTTTCAGTTCTAGCATGAAATTCTGTTTTTTTTTTTCACACTCTCTCGTCTCTTTTTTATTTCGTATGCCTTTACTGAGTCCCCGACTGAACTCTTCACGTACAAACCCCGCCATAGTCGCAGACGTATGGAAAAGGAACCTTTCGACCAAAATTTTGATTTTCACATTTTCGGCCCATTTCATGTAAAACCCTCTCAGAAAACGGATGAAAGTTCCCCAAGCCCCTAACTTCAAAATTTAGAGAGATATTACATTTTGAAGGTAATGAAGGCTACGTTGCTGAAGAGGAAAGGCATTAAGTACATTGATTCAAAATGAAGGAAAAACGCGCAGCAATTCTGATCACACCAGCAATCACGGAATAAATAATACTGCATAGCACACTAATGTGCCCTGTCAAAGAAACGTGTTTTGGTTCAAAACGCGAATTTTGCATTATAGCCAAATGAAGAAATCTATGATGTGACTACGTGTTTTTTCACTGTCTTTCCTACGTATTTTCGTAGCAGCGATATTTTTTTTCTTTTTAATTTGACATCGAAAATCGAAAAATTGTTGTTGTTTTTTTGACCAAATATGCGTTTTTTCCTGACAGGCACACTTCTATGATGCGTGATATCGTTACGGATTTCTGCTCTTGATGTCAGGGTGGCCAGACATACGTTTTTCAAGAGTATTGTACTCTTTTTGAGCAATGAAAAACGAGAACTCCCTCATTTACTCCTAAACTCCAATTTATACTCTTTTTATCATTAGCACGTAATTATTGCGATTTTACCATTGATTTCTACACTCGACTTCAAAATGAAAAGACAACACTGTCCGATTGTTTTTAATAAAGATATTAATCCACTGGTGTGAGATATGCCGGTTAATGATTTTCCAATAACGTAAAAAGTGCTCCGATATGTTTTTTGTGTAACTTGGAGGATTTACGAGTATTATGTTAGTCAACTGGAATTTATCCAGAAATCAAACGTTGGATAGTTGTTGTAGTGGAAGTTGGTTAACTATTGACGCCAGAAAAGTGAAATTTGAGCAGTTTGGAACCGAGGTATGCAATACTCACGAAAAATAGTGTTATGTAACCTAATAAGGCCCAGCCTGGTAAGAACAATTGATTATCATTTCAGGTATAACTTACTCATAAATTTCTATTTGAACCATGCTTAATTTTTTATTTGCCGAATTTCAGGTTAAGCTTATTAGGTATTAGGTTGGGTCTTATTAGGTTATAGGCCCAGCCTTCTTTGGTGCGCTGGCCTTATCAAGGTTGAACAAGACCCATTTTGGGTTCGGGTATTAGAAGATCTGAGGAACGTGGAGCAGTATAGAAAAATTTCAAGCTAGCCAATTTTTAAATATTGCAGTCTACGACTATAACACAAAAAAGGAAAACCATGAAATCACTTACATGAAAGTCTGGAGAGCCAAGACCTTAAATTAGGGCCTTACTGAGCTCACCTACCTTAATACGCGCATGGTGATCACGTCTCATACGACTCACATGAACATGTCATACAGGCGAAGACTGTAAGCTGATATTTCTATTTATCGTCATTATCAGGGCTGCAGTTTTTATGCACAAAAACCAGCGAAATGTGCGCATATTTTATGCACCGAATTCAGTCTAAATAATATGCCCAAAATATGCACCGAAATGGTAAAATATGCATAAATATGCAAGTACAATATGGGTATATCATTTCGAGGGAAAAATTAAGTTGGATACACTGAGACAATTATTTTTATCATATTTTAAAATGATCCAGTAAAGTATCTCCTTAAGAGTCCAATCTTCTTTTAATAGGAGATGCGCCCAGGAGATAATGCACTTGTTCGTAATTTGTTGATGATTGATGAATGTGATGCGGGCAAGAGAAATGTTATCTCACGTGCAGAAGAACATATTTTTCTAAAAGCTTTTCTACTGATTCGTTAACCATTGAGTCTTCTCAATTTTTTTCGGAGTCAAACATCATTCTCAGAACTAAAAAAATATTTTTTGCGGAAAAAAATTGAAAAATGAGCAAAACTGGCGCAAAATATGCGGTAAATGTCAAAATATGCAGGATGAAGTGCTGCTCATTTGACTCAGAATTCTGTGAATCGTGAAGGTCTTTTGAAACTTATACCTATACGCCGTAGATAAAAATATGCATTCGCATAAAAATTTTGCAGCTCTGGTCATTATAATAGAATTTGCCAATTCTAAATTCTTTGTTTTCTCTTTCAAAGTATAATTTGCTGATTCTTAAATTGTTAAATGACCATGACTGAAAATATAAATGACTTAAATGACTGTTAGACACTTTGATACGACATACTCCCCCCCCCCCACACACACACACAAAAATCCACCAACGCCGATGAATGTAGTTCAACACTACTGGAAAAATTACCCCTCCCCCACCCCCAAAAAAAAAGAAAATCCCTACGACGCCACTGGGCGCGACACGGGGTTTTCGGGAAAATACACTACTTTATTATTATGATTATTATTACTTATACTCGTATATATGTTTTTTCTATTCTTCAGTTGTATCGTTAACGTTGATTTTCATGACAAATGACATGGTAGTGAAATCTTCAGTTGTATCAAAGTTGATTTTCATGACAAATGACATGGTAGTGAAGATTCTTACATTTTTTCTGACGTCTGTTTGTTTTTTCCTTCAGTGTTGTGAATGAGTATTGGGTTGATAGCCCTGCGATATGTGTGAGTGATCACGTATGATTTACCGTAAGCGTGTAGCAAACTTCAACTGTCATTAAGTCGATAAAATCACTTTCAAAAGAAAATTTGTCCTAAATTCGACTGCATCATCGCCAAAAAATTAAATTATAATCAGTTCTACTGACAGAATAATTTTTACTCGGTTTTTTACCCTACTGAAGATAGCAGTGTTTCTATTTGAAAGTATACATGATCACTCGTTCATTTTCACCCGCTAACACCCGCGCAGGTTATTTTGCAGCGCACTCTAGTACAGGTATCCCAATTCTCGGGTGATACCACATTAGTTGGTAAGCGTGCATTTCGCTCGCATGTGACGTCATACACAAATACGCGGCTGATCCTAGCCTAGTGTAGGTAGGCCTATCGAATTACTATTAATTTACCAATATATACTTGGTTTTGAATTTAGGGGAGAATTAATTATAAATTGTACGTTTGATCTAATAAAAAAGGATCGTCTAAGAACATGGTTTTATTTTTCGTTATTACAAAAAAGTGAACTAATTTATGCACAATTCAGCATAATAGGTTTAAATCTCAATAGTCCGACGCACCGAACACCGATCGTATATGCTCAGAAACATTTCCAAAGTCAAGTATCAATAAGAGAATATTATCGATACTATCGACTTTTTGTCAAAAATATCGATACTGTCGATACCAAAAAAGGTCGATACTTCGCATCACTAGTAATGATACCATAACCGGGCTTTCAGTTTGCTATGAGAATCCCTCAAACTTTCTCTACACTCTTTTCTTCTGAAAAAATTTGGCCACCCTGCTTTTGATGTGACGTCATGACATGCCTTCAGGTTTCTTCTTACAATTCACAACTTCATTTAAGTCAATATCTTGGATATTGTGTTTTCAAAAACGCTGAAAAACGAATTTCAGAAAATAATTACTCCAATTTGAACGCTTTTCCCGTAATATGTAATTTTTGGTTGTAAGGTCCTCTTCCTCATGCGTCCTCGCAAGGTAATTTGTGTTCGGCTCTCGAATAAAAGCCGCTTTTGCCGGGTTCGATTCGGTTTTCACTGTGCCGTGCGTAAAAAATCAAGGCACGCTGCTGTTCTTTCAGTTGGATATTTCGCTCATGGCTTTTGAGAGTTTTTCGTACAGTCTTCAGAACTGTACCGAAAGAGCTACCCGTTTTGCCGTTTGAAAAATCGCGTTTTCCACGCATGAGTTCGCAAATCCCATTTTCCCGTATATTTCTATCGCAATATAAGATTTTCACACTTAGGTCGTGTGTCACATGTCACTGTTTCTCGATTTCATTTTCTTCCTGTCTGGTTAGTTCCCTCAAATCTCTCCGAAATCTATGTGCTGTAGTTGTTGATTGTTGACGCTGACAGAGAGGAAGCCAGCGAAAGAGAAGAAATGGTGTTAGTAGAATTGGGGAAAAAAAATCAGCGTATAGAAAACCGGTTTGCGGAGATTACACGAGCTGTACTCATGGCTGTACTCGTGGTCGAGGTTGTTTGTTGTGAACAAGTTGCCTGCTCGTTGTTGTTGCGTTTGCGTCGGTCCGTGTTCCTGTGCGGTGCGGGCACGAACGAGGAACGATTCTCTTTTATTTTTTTCCTCAATTCGGATGTGCGGCGGTGAACGACGAGTCATTCTCCCTTTTTCGTTCTTACGCTTCGTTTTTTTTTTCCTTCTTCTTCTCCTCAATTCTCCTTTCTTGTTTTTATTTTTTATGTATTTCTCTTTCTTTCTTCCTGCGTCGTAGTCTCTCTGTAGATGGGTTCGCGCTCGCTGTTCGCTGTACAACCAGACACACATCATTCTACGTCTGCGCGGTTTTAGACGGTGTTCGTGTAGCGTTCGTTCAACGTGAGATATCACATAAGCGTTTTTCTTCGTTACGCTCGGAACTTCGAAATATTATTCGGTTTCATTTTTATTTTTATGGAAGCTGTATCTATATATATGTGTAGATTTACTCACTCCAGTTTGTGATTTTCTTTTCGTCATTATTTCTCGCGACATTTCCCGGGCTATTTTCACGCCTTTTTTTTTCTTCTTTTCGTTTCGGTTCTCAAGCGATGCGGTGTTCGCTGTTCAGTGATCATTATATTATTTCGTCTTGCTCGCGCTGTGCTGCCTGTGAATTTCCAAGTGGCGCGGAAAATCAGTGAATCGAATTTGGTGTTATCCCATCTTCGTGTTTTTTTGTTTTTTTTTTCGTGGGTTCGTGAGTTTTGATTTTCTTTGTTTCGTGTACAGCCCCCGTATCTATCGAAGTCATCGAATCGCGATGACCTTGTATCGATCGAAAATCGTCGTTTGTTGCGTATCGATGTAACGAAATATTTTCATCATTGTTGATGTTGTGTGCCCTGTGCCCGGTGCAGTGTGTGAAGTGTACGCGTACTCGTCTTGTCGACCTCACGTTACGCAGTGTCAGTGTTTCTGGTCGCGGTGTCAAGTGTTCCTGTTCGGTGCGGTGCGTTGTGTTATCACTCTCAGAGCTCGTTCATCTATCGGCGGATGTGCCAACGAGCCGGTATCACTGAGCCGGCTACTTGCCTATTTATGTGTGCGTGTGTTCAGCGCGACACACTCCCGTGGTCCGCGGAATCGAGTTGGCTGCAGCGGCAACCAAGATGTGACTGTCAGCTGCCGGAACATACTCTTACCATCCTGTACGCCGGATCAGCGCCCTGTCGAAGTTAGTATTTGTGCTCTGTGTGAAGGAACGGTTCTCCTCATAGGTGCTTTCGTGCAGCCTGTGCTAGGAGCTTTTCGAATATTCAATTTCAGCTGTTGATTACGTAGGAAGGTTAGCGGTATCCCCACGGCGTGCCTCAGGATGGGCAACCGATTTGAAATCGTCCTCAGTTCCACGGTCTAGTGAAATAAGATACTGTTGGGATTTAAACTTGCACTAGAGCGCGCTGCAAAATCACGTGTGCGGGCGAAAATGAAAGAGTGATCATGTCGACATCTTGGAGCAGAATGGTGCTCTATACATTTTTGAGGGGAAATGAGTCATTGGTATCATTGGAAAGGAAATTTCACGCTCTATCATGTGCAACACTGCATGTTGATGCTGGGAAAATATCAACTTGACGTAATTATGACGTCACGATTTCGTAACACTGGAGTGATAGGCTATTGAAAACTTCTCCCGCTTCTGCTAGTTTCAATAAAATGTACGTGTAAAGTCTGGTCCAGTTAAGAAACATAATTTTTCACGGCGCTGATAACGTGTTCTTGAATTTCGTCCTTCCCCTCCAACTTCAGAATGCCCATTATCGATGTGTATTGCGGGTTGCGAGTTATATTTCTTAACTGGACCAGATTTTAGCACTATTTTACTCTAAGGTGTCGATGTGTACTTCCAAATAGAAAAACTGCTATCTTCAGGAGGGTAAAAAGCGAGCAAAAATTATACCACCCGTAGAAGTAATTAAGATTCAATTTTTTGGTGATTAGGCAGTTGAATTTAGGACAAATTTTCTTTGAACGTGAATTTCTAATCGACCCAGAACCACTTGTACAATCAGACGTGACGTCGCGTGACGCTGGTTTAACAACTGATCAATCAAGTAAACGACCGAAATCTGGCATTTAAGCTTGGTTTAAACTTGGAATGTAGTTTAAACCGTGATTGTACAATGAGCTCTCACAGGGGTTTGCGACGAAACCGAAACCAAAAGGACACAAAACCATTTCATTTTAAATGTGCCCGCCAACACAAAACCGATTGATTTCAGAGCAGAATACCGTAACTGTAGCCGAAACCGTTTGTGTTTTGGTTTTGTGCCATATCACAGTAAATATCAGATCAGACCATTGTGACGTTTCTATGTCCTTTGGTCATGGTTCAGCCAATTCAAGTTTGTGTAATATGTAGTAATCAATGTATTACTGTCAAAAATCACATTTTTGCTTCCTGGAATTAATTAATAAAATAAAATTACGTTTAATTTCAAATACTAACATTACTATTCATTCAACAAGCATGATTACGTGAATAGTGTACAATCAGAAAGTCAGTAGCAATAATTGCAAAATACGTGCTTTTACTGAAATTGGCAGAAAATCACCTAAAAGCACTCTGGCTTGAAACCGGAACTGAAAGGGGATTGTATAATACCAAAACCAAAACCGTAACCGTTTGAGGCGAACGTGCTGCATATAATCGAAACCGTTTCAGAATTTCGTGTCAAACCCCAGTTCTTAATGAATAATGATAGTTATAGTTTGCTACACGCTTACCGTAAATCATACGCGATCAGCTGATCACTTGTACATACACAGGCCTGCCAACACTTGAAACTCTCTAGTTTAAATCCCAATTGCACATTTCAGTTTTCGAATTTAACAACGTGTTTCGGGATGAAGATGGTAACGTTGTATGAAGCGGAGCAGGCGAGCAGCTGGGTTGATCTTCTACCTAGCTGCTCCGCCTTATAAAACTTTCGATTCTCGAAAACTGAAATGTGTGAGATCAGTGGCGTAGCCAGGATTTTTACAAGGGGGGGGGGCGAAGTAAGATTTGCAAGGGAGAAAAAGTCGAAAATTGAGGTATTTTTTAAAAATTGTCGATATGTATTAGAGGACTATTTTATGAAAAATGAAGTTAGAATTACTGCTCGAAAAAATCGTGTTTTAAAGGCGAAAAATTGCTAATTTTCGCCTTCAGCTCGCTAGAGCAACGGGGTGTGGATGGTCTGGTGCCAGTGTGTCTGCTTCTGGTGACCCTACTTGCGTTCCCAGGCATTCTGATAGACTGTTCAGTCTGTTTGTGGCTTTAGATGGTTCAGTGCCAGTTACTCGATGGCATGGATGACAGTCCCTTGCGGCGTAGTGTCTAATATCTGTGATCACTTTGTAAGACCAGTCTGGAGCGGTTCAGTAGTTCCTTTGATTGGTAACTTGGCCTGTCTTTAGCTCTCCCGAACAACTGTATGTAAGCGGTTAGGTGCCATTGTGTTTTTTCTTGATGACTGGGCCCGCAGTCTTGGTCACTTTGAAGGAACATTTGTCTGTCGTCTGTGGCTGTAGGTGCTTCAGTGCCAGTTACTCGATGGCGCGCCTGACATTCTCCATCGGTGAAATGAGTTAATCGGTAGATCCTGTACAAGAATGATGTTTTGTCCTGCCAAACTGTTAATAGTCTGCCTCTATCGGCGTATTCGAACTCTTTCCTGGTTAAGGTGTAAGTGGAAAACGTGTTTCGGTTGTTTTGATCCCGGCTGCATAAAAATACTCGCTGGTCGTCACCTTATCAGCTTACATGTGTGTGATACGCGTTTTAACTTTTAGAAGCCGGAGCCGCATCGGTGGCGAAGTGGCGACGTCGTTGTCTACTTCGTATCCGATTTAGCTGCCACATAATTTTACGACCGTGCCCCGAAAAAATATCACCGAAGACGAGCGACGCGATTTGTGATATCCCGTGTGATTGTGATTGCCATTGCGTCATAATTACCAGATCGCGTATTGTTTGGTTGCGATGTCGCATTCCCGCCAGTTGAATTGTGCATGTCATGCCAGGTTGGGAATCCATTTTGTCTCGCATCGTTCTCAGCTGCACCACCCAATCGCGAATAATTGTACGAAATACGATTTCGGTAATTTCGCGGTTTTTTTAAGCAGTTTTTCTCTCAAATTTGATCGAAACTAACTGCGGAGATCGAGGATTCATTTCTGTTGGAAACTATTTCTATTTTGAAGAAAGGTCTTTCAGTCTCTCAAAAATTTATCATCTTGATAGACAGTCCTTTGAAAGGTCTAAAGGAGTCCCTCTAAAATATGTATACGTTAAAATTATGAATTTTCTTTTGAAAGTTATTGAAAAGTAATCTGTGAAACACCAAAAGACCGTATCCCTGGAATCAGAAAGTGAGTCTTTTTACGTCATCTCATAGTCCTCATTTTTGGTTTTTGATTTCGGTGGGTACCTGCTCTGTGAAAGCCGATTGAAATTGTCAGTTTTTCAATATATTGGATAATATCCAACTGGTTTTCTTACCAACTCCTGGTAGAGCTCTATAACTTCGTGTGAGTACGATCGTCCGCCATTTTGACTCCAACCGCGCCCGTGGATACCGAATCCGATTATGCGGAGCGTACCGTGTAGTCAATTCGGCATCCACGGGTAGGGTTGACGTCAAAATGTCGGACGGTTGTACTTACACGAAGTTATAGAGCTCTACTCCTGGGGCTTCGAAGAAGTTTCGAGGCATTAAAAAAACAGTTTTGACACTGTTGCCAATATACCCATCGGAAGTTTTGGTAAGATATCACTTCGTTTCGTTATTCAGTTTTTCGCGTTCCATTGAAAGTTGGCAAAAATGGATATTATAAACTTCTTTGGAACAGTAAGCTTCAAGTAGAGTAGATAGGATGTCTAAAACTACTTTTGAAAAATTATAATGGGGTTTCAGTGAACTGAATTCGCAACTGTCGAAAAATTTCTAATGAAGATAGACTGCTGTCGTGACGTGTAGAGATGGAGTGTGTGAAACGATTTCTGGAATGAGTATCACTCGCAGTCATAGAGGTTCGGAAGAATAGTTGATTTCGTGTGTGAAATTCTTGTAACGTTACTTCAGAGATTCGTGTCCTGAAAAGGTCGTTGAAAATTGGAGGAATTGAATGTTGGGAATGGTAATTTGGCTGCCTTTGTTCTCGTTATTCAAGGTCTTCGAATTCGATTTTAACGTTTTTTTAAACATCGATTGAAGAAAAGGGCTGCGGGTAAGGAGTTCAAGCATTTGAAAGACGGAAATTATTTTACAGTCTTAAGGAGGGGCTTCGCCTCCATGATGCCCTTGTCAGTAGTCCGCCTTGCTCAGGTTGATCAGCTAGTTCGATGCTGCATTTCTCTCTGTTATTCTACCTATGTCTATCTTAACAGAAATCGGCGTCGCCTGACTCGTGTCTGTGTAGATAAGATTGTTCCAAAAGGGAACAGGGCCAACCTAAGTTGCGAGGTGAAAAAAATCGAAGTTTTTTGGTAGAATGAGACATGTTTTCCAGAATCTTAGGGAGGGTAGTAAATGCCCTGGGATCCAGGCTGTCTAGCTGACTGGTTAACAGGTGTGTTTTTGGTAGGGTTTAGCATTTTATATGCTTTCACTACTGGGTATACTTGAGCAAAACCGTAACGCTCCCCCAACACGAATTCAGTGGTTGACATTTACAATCTACAGCCCTGTTGTTGATAGAAATTTCCATGCCCCTTGACACGAAGCCAGTCCGTATGATTTAGCTCGTCACGGTGACAACTCAGTTCAGTAGTTGACATTTCCATGGAAATTTATTTTTCTTCCAGCCATGTTGATCTTGATCTTTGCTCTGCGCCCTGCGTGACTACACAGTCTGCAGCCGGTGCTGTTCACAGAAATTTCAATGGAAATTTTTTTTATTAGGGTACGAAAGCATATTAAATGTTACACTCGTATGTTTGTCGTTCACAATGGAACCGCCGGTCAAATTTTTTTGTCCCATGTGGCTATATACTATGTAAGACTGCTGTCGTCGTATTTTTCAATTTCCCACTGAAAGTTTTCCAGCATTCTCATTAGAAAGTTTGCTTATAAATTACACAAATAGGAATGGTATTCTGGAATCTAAGCACTGAACAATTAACCTTCACAAACGACACTTGAAAATCAAATCGATCCACCTTCATATTCACATCATAGTTTTGAGAACCGCGGAGCCGAGTGTTGCCAGAACGGCATTTTTGCTGCCAGGTGTAGCAGACTTTCATTTATAGCAGCGAAGATTTCATTGGAGCATATCTCAGTTCTCCTTGGAAAATTTACTTTGAAGGGACTCAGATTTTTTTGAAACTTGGAAAAAGCTAGTAGAATTTAGGACATTCGACAGCGGAATTCAGTTTTCCCATCTGGCAACAATAGCAGAGCCCTTCTTAATTTTTAGTATAAGTTTCTAAATTCTTATCATCCGCGTATTCTTCCTCCCCTTATTTACGCTACTGCTCTGGAATACTGTATTCACTACATTATCAGCTGCTGTCTTTCATCTGCCACAAAAACGTCTGTCTGGAGTTCGTTTCCTCTATTGGTAGAGTACTGGGTGTCTGTTTAAGTCAAGCCCTAGTTGAAATGTTGAGAAAAAACTTTTCGCGTCGAATCGAGTAAGAAAAAAATGGCTGATGAGAACTTGTGGAAGCGAGAGTTCAGACCGCTTCTGCTGTATGACTTCGGGATATAAACGTGGTGGGTTGGTGCCCGAAGGTCTGAATCGCTTGGAGCTAAACCCGAGCATACTCGTACTATTTTTTGACCACCAATGGTGCTTCTACACCAGACTTTGATGGTAGTTCGTGGCTATTAATCGTAACTTTTCAGTTACTGTTACACTCTTGTAGGGTCGTAGCAAGTATAAATCAGAAATCTTCCTGTTCGTAGCTGGTTTTGTTCAATTTCTAGGCCAGAATCTCAATATTCTTCAATTGGTGCCAGAATTTGGTAAATTGATAAGAATTATGTATGAAAAAGAGAGGGATGAGGGATAAGTCAAACACGTTGCAGACGGATCTGCAACCACAAGAGAGAGCATTCTCATATCTCGATTTTAATATCGACGCGATTGCAATCTGCAGCCACGTTGTTGATAGAAATTTCCATGGAAATGTCAACCACTGAACTGCATTGTCACCGTGAAGTGCAAACGATATGGACTGGCTTTGTGTCCGGGGGAACGTAACGGTTTTCGCTCAAGCATACTCATGGCTGGAAGAAAAAAAAAGTTCCATGGAAATTTCAACCACTGAACTGAATTGTCATCATGAAGAGCCTTGATTTCGATTCTCGCCTCAGAAGTAACCCTAAAAAATAACACTTTTTTCGTGTGTGTCAGAGCTCTCGATCAGCTGTTTTTTTCGCGATGCCTCGTAGTAATACTGCTCCTAGTAACGCTCAAAAAGTAATGTTTTCTTCGTTTATGTGTCAAAGCAAAATTTCGTTCATGTGCTGAAGCAAGGACATGAAAATGTCAAAATTTTCCATTGAAATTTCTGGTAAATACTGAAGATGGCTGGAAGAAATGGAAATTTGAACCACTGACCTGAATTGTGACCATAAAGACAGGCCCGTAGCCAGACATCTGCAGTTGGGGGTGTTGACTGTTTACCGGAAGGGGCTTGAGGATACACATAGTATGTATAATGTGAAGATTTATACATAGCAGTGGTGTAGCGGGGGGAGAAGAATATTCTCCAAGGCACCTGAAATTTAATGTGAAATATGCAAAAATGAGCCATTCTCGCCTTTAAAACACGTTTTTTCGAGAAATTTTCGCTTGAGCAATAATTTTACCTTCATTTTCATAAAATAATAATCCGTGATTTTTAAAAAATACCTCAATTTTCGACTTTTTCTTTCTTAAAAATCTTACGTTACGCCCCCTTTCTCTCCGGGAAAATACTGGCTACGCCACTGGTCGATTTCGGTCTCAAAATTCATAACCAAAACTGGTGATTCAACTTACCGACAACCCATTCAGAAAAGGTGTAAAAAAAAATTGATACTCTTTAGTGATCAAATTCTCGAACTTTTGGAAGTAAATAAATTCTATTTCTGTGGACTTATCAAGTTATCAGTTCTCAAACAGTCATTCAGGCTACCACTGTGTTTGTGACCTATGACTTATAAAGAACGACAAACACGATTCGTCTCTCTTTCCGAGCAGAATTAGTGTTGTCAAGTTTATAAACATTAAAGTGTAGTGGAAAGAAAAGTTTTGAACATAACTAGCGAGAAAAATATAAGAAATTCGTTATTTTTATTCACAAAATTTTGTCAGGAGGCTTCGGCTAGCACCCCTCTGGCTACGGGCCTGCATGAAGAGCCAAATCATATAGAAATAAAAGTAACGTGTTCAATCAGTCACAGCCGTCTTGTTAATAGAAATTTTCATGGAAATTTTTTTCATTGGGGTATGATCAGGAGAAGTAACGCTTAAAAAATAACACTTTTTTTCGTTTATGTGCCAAAGCTCTCTCGATTAGAGCTGTTTTTTGTTTTTTCATGATGCTCCAAAGTAACGATCAAAAAGCAATGATTTTGACATTTTTCGTTCATGTGAGAAAGCGAAGGCATGAAAGCGGTAAGACCGTGAATTTGCGAACTGAGGACCTGAAATTACCAATCTCCAAGAGTCCCCTTTCCATGGCGACGGCCCTGGTTTTTTGATTTCGTGGGGGGGGGGGGTTGCAGTCGAAATTATATCGGTAGTGAATACTGGTTATATCCTCGTATTTAGAAGAGCGTGATCTTGATGACTCCATATACATGGTCAAGCAAGCTTGACCTGAGAAAAAATAGCGAAAAAACAAGCACTAAGGTGACTTTTCGATTCCATACCGTCACCTTTTTATTGCATAAAAAAACGTTAGTGGTGGTTTCAAACTATCGATTGTTGGAAACTTAGGATGTCTATATCTTAGCTCGAAAACACGTCCGGCCAAATAGGTTTTTCGTTCGCCGCACGTCTTGTCACAACGTCAGCGTGCATGTGACGTCACTGCTGCAGGTTTATTTTTAACCTTGCCCGCGATTCTGATTTGTATTTATGCAAACACGATTGTACGTTCAGCTGATGTATACAATTATACATATTGTCCTATATATGTATGATACACGTACAGCATTATGTGCGTAGGTATTTCGGTATAAATCGCTTGTTTTCCAACGCAAACAATTAGCACGATTTTTGCCGCCCCCAGGCCCCCGCCGACAGTGGTGTCCAAATGGCGAGTATGCCGAATTCACTCGTCTATGGATTACCAGGCGTATTACGTTGGTTACGTTCTTCGTACACGGTTTTCTACATTCATTATTCTGCTTCGCTTTTTTGTTTTCCTTCTTCACTCGCCACCGTGTTTTGGAATCAGAGAAAAGGATTTTATTTAGCCCGTCCAGAGATAATCTTGTAGGAAAAGAGAGAGAGAAGAAGAAACGAGAGCGAGAGAGCGAGAAAGAGAGCAAAATTTTAAAGGGGAGTCGCGAGTTCAAGGTCGTTCAATGTGCGAATGTGTTGGTGTGTTTGTTTTGGGTGGTGCGAGCGAGCGAGAGTGAGTGAGTGAAAAAGAATGACAGGGCCAAGGGAGCAGGGGGAGGGATTGAAACAAACGTGTTTCCATCGCATTCGGCCAGACATACCCGGCGGGAATAAATCGAATTTTCCAAACCTACACGTTTTTTCGACGCGAGCGAAATTTCGTGTGCGATTTCGAAAAACGAGTTCGCGACCGCAAATACACAAGTACGGCAACCGTCCGGTAACGCGCTTGAAAAACGCAAACGACCGGGGGTGGGGGCTCTCTGTAAAGCTAGTTTCACGTGGGAGGAAGGATCTGGAGGTGAGTTTCGTGTCTTTCTCTCGGGAACATTTTAAATGAAATCAATTTGTCGAAATGTCCGCAAACACTGGAAAATGTATGCTTGCTCCGTTTGCGATTGAACGTTTTTCCATCACTTGTTCCAAATCAACGTGGCGTGAAATCCACCCTCGTAGAGGAGTTCTGCCAGCGAGCCTCCCCCCCCTTCTCCCCGACTATGTACCGTCGTCTGCTTCAACTTTTTTTCGTTTAGTTACCAAAATTTGGCGTCCTAAGATTTCGGTGGCTTGTATTAGCTGTTTGTTTCTGAAAGGAATTTCTTCAGGGGTTTCCGGCGTTCGCGAATTCCAGTTTTATTATATTATGTGCGACGTCATTAAGTACACGTATATGTATAACTGATATGCGGTATTCACGCGCGAATCGCGGTTGAATTTTTCGTTTCCGGCCCAGCCAAACTCGGTCGACCTTCGGCTCGGTGAGAAATTTGCCACGATGCGATGCGATGTGTGTAAACCTGTAAACCGTATAGTACATGATGTGTGTGTGTGTATGTGTGTGTTCGCGTGTCTAAAGATAGTCGCGGACGTTGGGTGGTCGAACTCGAGCGCCTTGTTGCAAATTCGATCTGTCACCATCGTGGAGAGCAGTTGCGAATCGATTTGAAACACCCGTGCCGTGACATACTAAGGAGCTGAGCCTTGCGAAACAAGAATGAGACTCAGAAAATGATAGGTTTCGCCAGGCGAGCGGTCTCTTTGACAAGAATTTCATGGGAAATATTCGGGGAAAACTTCATGTCTTTTGAAGAATTTTACCAAGAATTTTCAGGAAAAATTTTCTAAATCTCCGGAGAATTTCATCGGCAATCTTCGAAAAAAAAAATCTATTCAGGAAAAATTTGCGATAATTTTCGGAAAGTATCATCGGACATCATTGAGAAATATCTCCAGTGATTTCAGGCGAATTTTTTCAGAAATTTTAGGAAAAATCTGTATTGATTCCAAACAATTTTATCAAGAATCATCGAGAAGTATATGGTTTTTGAAGGATATCCGTGGAAAAAATTTTAATACTTTTCAGAGATTTTTGTTGAACATATTCAGGGAAAATCCCCAATGATTCGTAAGGAATTAATCAGACATCTTGGAGAAAAAATGTGATAATTTCCGGAGAATTTTCATCGGAAATATTCAGAAAAAAGTCCAGTGTTTTCTAAAGAATTTCCTCGAAAATCGTCGCGAAAATTTTCTCATAATTTTTAAAGAATTGCATCGGAAATTTTCGGAAAACAACTCCGATACTTTCCGAAGAATCTCTTCGAAAACTTCTAGAAAAACTTTCCAATGTTTTCCAAGAATGTTCTCTCTGAAGAAAACCTTCGAGAATCGTCGAAGGTATTTCTCAATGATTTCCGATAAAATCCTTTGGAATAATTGTAGAGTTTTCCTAAAATTTCCCACAAATTTTTCCTGAAATCATCGGATAATGTTTTTCAGTGAGGTCCAATAAAATTCGTTGAAAATGATCGGAAATTTACCCTTAATATTTTCGATAAAGTTCGTTGGATAAAATCTTTGAAAATCAAAGGAATCATCCCGAATATTTTTCATGAAATTCCTTGGGCATTTTTTCCCGAAGATTTACGATGAAATTCTTCAGAGATTATCGTACATTTTTAAAGAAGATTTTTAATGAAATTCATCAGAAACCGTCGGGAGTTTTGCTCTGAATATCTCCTATGAAATTCTTCAAAAATTGTCAGGAAATTTTCACGAGGAATGCTCACGAATTTCTTGAAAACATTGAAAATTTTCGAGATTCTTCGGAAATTCTCGCAGTTGTCTTCCGAAAATTTCCGTTGCAAATCTTTAAAAATTATCGGACATTTTTCGAAGATTTGGAAAATTTTTCTTGAAGATTCTTGATCAAATTCTTGAAAGGCCATCGGAGTTTTCCGCTCGTGTATTCGCGCCTTTACATTCGCTCGTGCGGCGGCACGGCTGTAATTTTTTCTACGAAAGTTTTATTTATTTAGGTCTCGCACTGAACGCGGAACCCTAGTGACCCTTCCACGGAACCCCTTTCGGGAAACGCTGCCCTATTCATTCTAGAATTTCATATTCCTTTTATAGCTACGAAGCCTAGTTCGATTTCGTTACGCGAAATGGACTAATAATTATTTTTCAGAAGGAGTCTTGAATTTTGAGTTTTGAGGCTATTTTCCAAGTGACCAGAAAATTATTAGTATACTATCTCTAAGCTTTGTTTCAGCATCACCCCATCTCAGGCTTTGTCTAATGATGTATTTTCCTTTTCTAAATACACTTCTTCCGTGAAAACAATAACAAAACTATGGAGTTCGGACACTAGCGAACCTCGTATCGTATATATTTCAACTTTACGAATTTTCCAGAAAAGTTAGAAAACTATTTGCACGCATCCAAAAACTTACATATAATTAACATCTACAGTTTTTTTAATTCCTAGAATTAAGAAAATTAAATTATAGCAAAGTGAAAGCGTGCAAACAGACATATAAACAGTCGTGGCCGGGATGAGATTGAAAGAAATTTAATATTGTGGGTTATGGTCGCTAAGAGCGCTAGTAATAGCATGGTTTGGACTAGTTTGGAGGCTCAAAAGTAATGACAGAGCATGGAATGAAATAACATACTGAACACTAAACGTAGCAAAAGGAAATTCGCATGATTTTGAACCTTACTTATGAATTTTAAGCCTTTTGGTTATTACATTCAATGATTTCGAAGTTCGATACATTTTTCAAAAGTGTGGTACCATTCTTTTCTCGTAGTGGAGCATTTTTGAAAGTGTCACGTGCTCAGTCTCAGAAAGAACGCCATGAGGAACTCTTGTGTTTACCATTCATTTGCTTACCACATGTACGAAATTTTTTTTTCTGAAAAGACTAATTTTAGGTTCCTTTTTTCATATTATGTATACTTCTATGGTGAGCGGTATAATACAATGCTGAAAAATTACTGAAATATTGATAGAAGTCTGCGGTGATCAACTTTCTAGTAGCTTGGAGAGTCGTGATGTGACTCATTTATGCTTATGTATCCCTTAAAGTGTTCACTGGTTGAACGTTGAACAGGAATTTCGCGTGCAATAATTTGCAACTAATTAATTTGCTTGACTTTTATTATTAACAACTTTTTAAAATTGAAAATTTATCCTAACAAGACTAGGTAAATGTCTTAACTCATTCAGTCGTTTGATCTGATGTAACTCTGAACAGAATGTCACACTCTCAGCAGGATTCCAGTAATTAGAAGCACAGGTACAGTGTCATAATGAACTGAGCTACTTGATTGTATGTAACTTCGAACCAAATGTCACACTCTCAGCAGGATCCCAGAAATTGACAAAAGTTGAAGGCTTCTACTTGTGACACAGATACAGTGTCATAATAATTTATTCAGTTATTTGATTTCATGTAACGTGAAACCGAATGTCACAACTCCAGCAGAATCCTAGTAGTTGACTAGAGTTGAAGGCTTTTGCCAGTGGCATTAATATGAGAGGGGGTGTGAGGAACAGTCCTCCTGAAATGGTTGAATAAGGAAAAAATTTAACTGAAAACGGGTGATCAGAGCAAACTGAACTTTGAGCCATCCTCTCTTCGTCTCCTAAAATTGGTTTCTAACTAAGCTTCTGGCTTCTGCAGTACTGTTTCCCTGAGGTAAAGGGCAGTAAACAGCTCTAACTAGTCATTTTGAAATGTAAAGGCTGAACGTTTAAATCTTATTTCTGTCAGACATGATCTCAAACTAATGTGAACTGTGAGGCTTCAGTAATAAAATTATGCAAATGGTAGTCGGTTTGCTTTTCTCAATCGGTAAACTCATTGATATTTGATTTTCAACAAGTATATGTGTGATGTGGGCTCAAATTTTCAACTATTTTCAAATCCGGCGTCAATCTTTCAACCCGTTTTGAATGAAGGATGCAAGATGTTAAAACTTGATTTTGGTGATTTTGGAATGCTTTACGAGTATGATTAAATTGGAGTTGAAATTTCTTGTCCTAGAACTTTTCTTTCATTCACCACAATTTTTTCAAAATGATTCCGTCAGTTGAAAAAAATCGTTGAAACACGATTCTGAACCCCTGTCCGAATTGAAATTTGAGTGATAATCGTAACTATTTTTCTCGTATTCAATCTGCTGTTGGGGTGGATTCGGAAGAAGAAAGAATTTTGTTTCGCCTAGTATCTGGGCATTGACGCATTGACTACTGTGCAGTGTACAATAGGGCTTTTCCAGTACTCCATATTTGCATACTTATTCACCTGTCCTGTTGTCAAGTTGGTAGTGTATGATAACAGAAGTCGCCGAGAAGCTCTCCGTCT
Organism: Acanthococcus lagerstroemiae; assembly: GCA_031841125.1. Taxonomy (NCBI): domain Eukaryota; kingdom Metazoa; phylum Arthropoda; class Insecta; order Hemiptera; family Eriococcidae; genus Acanthococcus; species Acanthococcus lagerstroemiae. The sequence goes on along the minus strand of CM063108.1, from coordinate 29,851,592 downwards.
GCTCGCGTCCAAAATTCTATTTTCACGCCAAATTCGGGTTGCTCGCGGATGGGCTGTAGTGTTTCCGGTTGAAAATGGAAATAAGGATACTGAATTTCTTTCGTTCGTGAACATGCATGATGCGTCTGCACGGTTGGCTTCTGTTGGCCGTATAAGTGCACTGCAAAATGAGTAGCATTATTGAACCCTTTGTTATTTACTCGCGATGCCGATGACGCTGCATCGAAAGGCTTCATATTATACGTTTCGAAAAATCGAAATGGTGTACTTAAGGTTTTACTGTTTTTCTGCATTAACGGTGAGGCTGTTCTGTAGGCGTACTCGATGATTTGATCCTGGTCCTTTCCCTCTGTTGGTTTCCGGCTTGAATTTTTCCTGAAGTATCGTCCGCAGCAAGTTTTCCACTTTTTATCAGTCGCTCCTACCATGTGGGCCGAAAAGACGCCAATTGAAAATGTAGCTGGAGTTTGGCCGATTTATCGTAAAAGTATAAACGGTTACAAAGAAAAGCTTGTGGAAATTTTTGAAAAGACGGATATTGTCGATATTCATTATGAAAGTACGAAAAATTATGATACTATTCATTATAAAAGTATGAAAAATGATGAAAAAGGAAACCTCTTCCAAAGCGAAAGGGCGCCCTTATTGTTGAAACTTGATTCGTTTGTTGTAGAACGTCTATTTCCTTTGCAGTTTTGAAGTTGATAGTTGAAAAAAGAGAACTTTTGAGAAAAAACACGTTCACAGTTTTGAAGAAAAAGAAACGCTGGGAAAGAGGATTAAATCTGAGTGGGACCACGAAAATCGTACTTTCAATTTGTCATCATAAGTTGAAGTTGTGAATCATCTATGAAAGAAAAAGATTTGCTTTCTTTCAGATGCGGCCAAGTGGGCCTTCTTATCTTGTTGTACTATCGTCTTGTATATTATCATCACGAATATTTATACCTGAACTTTGAACGGAAAACGGTAGCTGCGAGGTTCAAGGTGTCTACAGGTTTGGAAAATTTGGAAAGTTTGGAAAAAGTCAGGAAATTGAACAATATTTTTAAGAAGTTTGGAATTTTTCATCTCCTTGGTAAAGTTTTACAGAATGAAATACTTGAAGAAATATAATTCATAACTTAGTTCATCGCTTTGTTTGTTTTTATGTATATCTGTGAACACCTTCCTAATACTTTCACCCAAAAATCAACTTAAAATTTCAGTTCATTTTAACCATAGCGTCTAGTAGTATAAACATAAATATATACTGTCTATATACTGTAAAGGTAGGAAGAGAAAGAAAAAGTTTGGAAAAAGTCAGGAATTTATATTTTTCCATTCTTGTAGACACCTTGAGGTTGCTTGAATATTTCCCGGAAAAATACAGAATTTGGAAACCCCCTTCTGAAATTTGAGTCTAAATCTTGACACTGTTTGATCCGTCCCCGCGAGCGATTGAGACAGAGAGCTGGTAAACAAGAAGCGGGGAGTCATGATGTTGAGAAAAGGACCGACGCCTATAAAATGGCTTGGTGACCGATGGGCGGAGCTTCCTACTCCTTATTGCTCACTTTAGACTGTTAACCTTTGAATACTAGCATGCTGAGGGAATCCCCGGTTATTGATTGGTTGATTATTTCGGCATGATTCTTATGTAAAAATGACCGTAGAGTACGAATATGCTGTTTATTTGGTCCGCTGAAGTCGCTGAAACATTTTACAGTGTTGCCACATTGAAAAAAAAGAAGTCATTTTGTCAATAAAATCGGTTTCCCGCACGGACGTTATTTTGTGATGTTGGAAAGCAGCGCACTCTGTGCGGCAGCTTCCTATATTCGTCTCGCGTTATCCACAGACACTGGTGTCTTTCGGCGTTTCGGCCAGTTTCGGCTCACTGCGAGTTAGTTCGTGTTTTCTTTACTGACGCTGTTACGCGTTATCATCACATTCTTTCACTCTTATCAAAATTCAGTTTTGCAATACCTTGCAATGTTCTCGCAATTACACTGTTACTATTGGCCAAACGACGATGAGCGAAAATGAGTTGAGTTTTACATTTTGAAAAATTTGTAGCTCCTTCAATCGTGTAGATAGGCAATTATTTTACATAAACTTTTTTATTATGAATTATATGTACAATAAGATCCCATAGTTGAAGTTTCAAAATTTTGAACTTTTATAATACCAGGGATTCCCTCATGCTAGTATTATAAGTCTTGAATCGTAGAAAAATTTATAGCTCCTTCAATTTTGTAGATAGGCAATTATTTTACATAAACTTTTTTATTGTGAATTATATGTACAATAAGATCCCGTAGTTAAATTTTCAAAATTTTGAACTTTTATAGTACCGGGGATTCCCTCATCATGCTAGTATTCTAAGTCTCTTAAATCGTATGCTAGTTATAAAAGGTTAATATTTAAGGCTAAATTCCTATCCGCGGAAGTACTGTATGAAACGCTCAAAATTAGACAGATTGGTCTTTGATGGACGGGTCTGGGATTTTAGCTTTTGATCTCATCAAGAAATTATTTCTTATCTATAAATTTTAAAACGTGAAAAGAAATACAAATATTTAACTAGAATTTGTAAATGAGGCAAGAATGGAGCTTACTTGCAGCAAATTGAATAATAATAATAAAGGAAATGAATTTTTTTTTCGCCATGTTACTTGAGTTTTATTGGGACCTATTCGTGCTTATGTGCAAGTGACGTTGGACAGTTTCATTGTTCGGGAGGCTTGAAGGGATGGGATGACTCCAACCAGCGGTAATGAGGAGCTTGAAGACCGTTTTAGGACTTCTTATGACTCTTCCAGACTAGATTAGCACTCTTCAAGAATTTTTAATGCTTTTCAAGACCCATTCGAGATTCGGACATACGTATTCAAGGCTTCGTAAGAATCTTCCGAACTTGTTTGAGATTCGCTAAGATTTTATGAGTCGTATTAGACTTTCAAAACTCTTTCATAGGTACTTATTAAAGATTTCTTGGGAACCATCAGCAACACTCCTGTTGGGTTGTTTGAGATCGTGTAAGAGTTTTCCACCGGTTACCTTGATATGTTTGAAGCATTTTCGGTTTCAATTTTTCTCTAAAAGTTAACGAAAACTTTACCTCAAACACTGATTTTCTCCCCGCGGACTTCCTTATGAGAGACAGTTGTACTGATGCACAGAATAATGAATGTTCGCAATAACGAACAACGTATCTGTCTGACTTCTTGGAGAAGGGGAATGTAAAAGTTTCGTTAATGGCAAGCATTTTTACAGTCAGCACGCAGTGAGAAATTCTCCCCTTTTCAGTTTTGTCAGCTGCAAAACATATTGAAGGTTATTCAGTGAATTAGGAAGACTTTCAATTTTACGTTCTGAAATTGGAATTGCTTAACTAACGGAATTTTTGGAGAAGTGCAGCTGCGTCATTCTATAGATCTTGGGGTGGGGGTTGTGTTGCTCGCCTTACAAAAGGGGTGATTTGACATTCACCCATATACTTGGAAGTTTGATTATTTCACTATCAGCCTTCATTTCTTATCACGTGTGGCCATATGCGTGAATGCTTTTTCAAAACGAAATTACGTTTTTCCTCGTAGCCTCTGCCAATAGTGTAAATAGGAAAGAAGATCCGCGGGAGAGGGGTAAAAATTTTGTAGGTGAAATAGCGGACTTTCGAAATTTTGACTCGACATGCTAAAAAAGGGATGGAAAGGGTATCTGATCTAAAATATTAGTTGACAAGGTCTAAAATTTTGCTTTTCCTTCTAGCTCGGGCGAGCGGGGTATTTTCGTTACACCCCCCCTCTCTTTACGACGCTTGCAAATTCTCGGATCTCTTTCTCCTTGGCCTGTAAATTCTGCACCCGGGCTGTCTTCGTAGGGGGTGATATCAAGTTGGAAGAGAGCTCTCTCTGCAAAGAATACTATCAACAAATTGGTGTACATAGACCTTGTCGGCCACAAAGAATCACTTTTTGAACTATGGCCTCCATATGCTTCCTGCTTTTATTCAAAAAATTGAATTTTTGCTTTGATAATTGTCAAGCGATGGACAGCGTAGCTTGCTTTTTAATGCCAGTTCTCATTTCTGATTTCATCACTGAGGTTTTTGTGGTATCCGAGAAACTAATGGTTGGTAAAGCTTTTTCTAGAGCTGTTTTCCAATTGATGAAAGGTTTTGTTACGAAGTTACCTGAACTCCGGCTTCCCTGGCACCGGACAAAACACAGCATTTGCAAAAAAACGCTGTCCATTTCCGCCAAGTATAAGCTAATCAGTTATGCTTCATTAGCCGAGATCTTTGGAACTTCATATTTCTTTATGCTGGAAATTGATAGTTGTCTCGCGGAACCCAAATTTTTTCTTAGAGTGGGCTTGTAAAATTGATCCGTTCAGCTGTAGACTTATTCACAAAACTTCCCTATAACGTATGGGCTCGCTGAGTTCGCTCTAGTGGCAGGTGAATGTGAAGATGATGAGGAAATTCCTTTTTCGATATCAACTGTTGCAGTGTCCAACTGTCGAACGGAAAAATAAGTAAGTAAAAGTGAATAAGTTGAAGATGTAGGGCAGTTGAAATATTTTAATTAATTCAATTTTTAGTTAATTCAATTATTAGTTGATTCAGTTAGAATTACAATATACTTCCATGGTCGTGCTCCAGTCGTGGTCTTTTATTGAGAAATTTTCGGATATCCATTTTGATCTGTGATCTAATATAGTATACTTCAGTCACTTCACTGTTCACTAAAATCTTAACTTGAATGTTCCCCAATGTCAATTGTCCCCCTAGTATACCGTCTGGCTGTTGGAGCGTGAATAACGAATAGGCCTCAAGGCTTGCGATTACCTGTACGCTGATTAGTTGGACGCGATATCGTGAGGCAGTCGAGTGATCGAGTGCTGGTCACAGTGTAAATCGACACCAAACTTGCTAAACCCCAAATAGTGAAGTAAAAACAAACAGTAAAGTGCCTAAGTCGTTGAGTGATAAGAAGGGAGGAAACGCGCTATAAAATTTAAATCAAGAGTTTAAAATGATTTGTCATAAGACATCCAGGGATATTGTTATTATTGCTAAAGGCAATGGTTGAGGGAACGAGCTGGAAAGGAAGGCAAAGAATGAGCTACGAAGAGCAGATAATGAAAGATAGAAGTGTAAATCCTTCTTAGAAATGAAAAGATTGGAGAGAAGCAACCTACTAGTCGAGAGATCAAGGAGTATAACAACGAGCTTAGATCGATGAAAATTTTCCCCTCATCATGAAGTTTTTAGGATATTTTGAAAATTTTATTCCGAAATCCTCATGGGGGGGGGGGGGGGTTGACTTCCCTTGCGTACGGGCCTGGCAGTTTTCGCATTAGTTCGTTTTGAAGTGAATATCGAATTCGTGTCATGGTATCCAATTGGTTGTTTCCCATCTCACTTCCCGCTCCAGTCGGGTACTCTGGGGCTGGGAGCTTGGAGCGTAAGTTTCATTTCTCGCGGAATTTACTCTCGCGCAGAGGCGATGCGACGGGGGGAGTGGGAGAGGGGAATTTTCTCCAGTCGAATTCTCATTCGGCAATCCCGGTAAATCGAGTTAAATTCGGCAAAATTTCGGAAATTTTATAATATTTTTGTTCTTCTTAGAAAAATTTTACAATTCGGAAAATTGTGGTGAGATTTACGAAACTGTGAATAGTGTGTATATTTATTCTGTTTTCGTAGATAAAAACGAAACACGAAACTCCAGTGCGAAACAGCGAAGAGTCTGTAGCCGGCTTTTCGCTGTTTCGTGTTTTGTGTTTCGCTTTTCGTCGTTTCGCACGTTTTCGTGAATTCGTGCGTATCAAGTGTGTAGGGTTTTTTCTGCGAAAATAGTTTTTCGTGTTTCGCAGTTTTTTCGCACTTGAGCGATTTTTGTGCGAAACACAAAGGAAACGAAACACGAAATTCATTTTTTCGTCGGTAGTGTGTAGCGTTTCGCTGATATTTCGTCATTTTTTTTTTCATGTTTCACGACCAACCCTACGAAACGATGAAATAATCTCGGGGAAAATCTTCGATAATTTCTAAAGAATTTCATCGAAAATCTTCTGGGAGAATCTCCGATGATTTCTAAAGAATTTCGTCAGAATTTATTTTTGAGAAGATTCCTATAATTTCCAAAGGTACTTTTCGAGGAATTTTATCGAAAATATTAAGGAAAAATTTCCGATCATTTTCGAAGAATTTCATCGGAGATCACTGAGAAAAAGCTCCCATGATTTTAGAAGAATTTTGTTGAAAATTTTAGGGAAAATCTCCAACGATACCAAAGTATTTTAATGGAAATCATCGAGAAATATCTCTGATGATTTTTGAAGCATTTCTTCAGAAAAAAGGTTCGATGATTTCCAAAGATTTTCATCGGAAAATTTTGGGTTAAATTACTGACGATTTCCGAAGAATTTCATCAGAAATGTTGTGGGGAAAATCCCCGATGATTTCCGAGAAATTTTATTAGAAATCTTTGAGAACAATCTCTGACAATTTCTGAAGAGTTTCATTCCGGATGTTTTCCAAAGATTTTCTATCAAAAATATCTTGGAGAAATCCGATGGTTTTCGAAGAATTTTATCGAAAATCTTCAGGAAAAATCCCTGATAATTTCCAAAGAATTTCATCGGAAATTTTTGGGGAAAAGTTCCGAAGAATCCCATCGGGAATTTTCAGGAAAAATTTCCTATGTTTCTAGAAAATTTTATCAAAATTCTTCGAGAAAGTTTTCAGATAATTTTTGAATGGGAAATATTCGGAAAAAACTCCGATGGTTTTTGAAGAATTTTATCGAAAATCTTCGTTAATTTCCGAAGAATAATTTCATTGGAAATCTTCGAGAAGTGTCTCCGATGATTTTTAAGGAATTTCATCGGAAGTTGGAAATGCTTAGACAAAATTTCCAATGTTTTCCATAAAATTTCCAGTGATTCATCGAGAAAATTGTTTGATAATTTTTGAAGAATTGTATCTTTGCATATCCTGAACCCAGAGAGTTAGGAATACTAAAGTACGCGGAAAAAAGTATGAAATTCTACGAGTGGTTTTGGAGGGCAAAATCTCGGGCTAACGGTCAATAGGAGGAAGACGACAGAATTCCTGGCTTAAAGATCTGAGAAGATCCAAATGGCCGCCTCAAAAATCCAGATAGCAATGTGGATCGCCAACTTCCTTCGAGGAAACAGCATTTGAAGAAGAAATAGGAAATGTTCGGAGGGGGGGGGGAGGCTCCGATGGTTTTTGAAGAATTTTATCATAAATCTTCGGGAAAAATGTTCGATTATCGTCTGAGAATTTCATCGGAAATCTTTGAGAAGAATCTCCAATGATTTTTGAGTAATTTCATCGGAAATGTTTGGAAAAATTCCGTTAATTACCGAAGAATTGAAACTATTTCCCACTCATGCGATGGAATCAGGAATTTTTTTCTAAGATCTTTAATAACATTTTTCAGAAATCGTTGGACATTTTTTCTGAAGATTTCCGATGAAATCCTCCGAAAATTAGCGGAGATTATTTTCGAAGATTTTCAATGACATTTTTTTGAAATTATCAGAGATTTTTCTCAAATTATTTCCGATAAGGTTCTTCGAAAATTGTGGGCTGATTTCCGAAGAATTTCATCAAAAATCTTCTGAAACTAGTGAAAAGTCCCCTGAGTACAACTATGACAGACGTAGATTGAAAAATTTATTAACGGTGAATTGTAACAAAGATATATGTGACAGAATAAACTTGAGAAGAGTTATGCAGAAATGGCTCGCCATAAAAAAAAACGACGTGTAACTTAAACTTGGAAGTAGTCTGAAAACTAGGGATTGCAAAACTATCGATAGTTATCGATACGGGGATTATCAATAACTATTAATAGTGACGACGGGCTTACCTATCGATAGTTGTTGATGGTATAATGAAGAATCAACTTGTACCACATTCACGCAAGACTGGCTGAGAAAAAGGACCTAAAATTCTCTGGAAACAGAACCTTTTATGAAATACTTTTGAAGAAATATATGACAATTTCCTGTAGCAGAGAGCAACGTGAGTCCTGGCTGTAAGCTCTCGTGCTATTGCATTACAGTTGATAAGGTAGAGTGTTGATAGTGACTGATAGGAATCTGAATGAAATGGAATATTGGAATGGAAGTATAGATGGGGAATGACATTAACAGTGACTGCGCAATCTGCAGTGAAATATGCGAACAGTTATTTCTTTGTTCTGAATTCGTGTTTTGATAGTAGTTTGTTAGTTTGTTTTGTTACTCCTCACTGTTAGTACCAGTTGGCAGGTCCTTCGGACAGGACCAACTCGGGGACAAGGAATACCATACTGACCGACGATCACATTTATAAACCCGATTGTGGCCGTAAAATTGATTTTTTTTAAAGAGAAAATTATTATTTTCTTCGGAAGTAAATTCATTATGGATCTGAGGAGTGATTTTCCAAAACGGCCTCTGTCCAGTTTTATATTTCTTTCACGGGGAATAAAAAATTTGGTGTATCCCTGTATTATACCTACATGTCACGGTTGATAGTCGGGTTGCCTAGTAGAACACTTACAGGAATTTATCTCGTAATATTGAATGTACCTTATACAGGAGACGCACATGACAGTCGCGAAGTGGGGGATTTCCTGGATAGAGGCCGTTTTGGAAAAACATTTTTGAATTATTAGTTTTGATTTGGCACAAAATTAGACATGCTGTGATTTTCAGTAGATTCTAATTCGTAAAATTCTTAAGATAATATCGACTCCTCTATTGCGATAAAAATGTGTGAACAGAGGCCCTTTTTGAACAACTTTTTTCTTCTCTTTGCGAGTCTATTTTGGCTTCTTACATGCGTTTAATTCGATATCGTGATTTTGTTCGGACCAGAGTATGTATTACTAGATTCCTTACCAGATGAAAACGATTTTTCAAAAATATAGAGTCCGTTTTGGAATATCGTTCCTCATTTGTTTTTTAAAATGATAATAATATTTACTGGAAACAAAATTGGTATCTCTGGAGAGTGGACAGCAAACTGAAATTTCAACCAAGTTGACTGTAAATACTGCGTAAAACTCCAACTGCAATTTGCGAGATTGATTTGCGAATTAGAACCAAAACAGGTATTGGTGTGCAGGCCATATAGGACCTCTAGTAACAGAGACAGAGGTTTGTAATGATAGCTGTAAGCACAAACCAGTGTTCTGTGTACAAGGAAACTAATGTATTGCATTCTATAGAAGTACAGATTCTTTTGCAGAATGCAAAACTATCGATAGTTATCGGTAATCATCGATAAGATGCTTTAAACTATCGATAGTCAAGTTGCCATCTCTACTGAAAACATTTTTCCTCTTAAAATTAATTGTTTTCATTTACGATGATGTTACTTGACAGGTTTTTGTTGTGTCTGAAATTTTTCCCCTTAACCCTGGAATACCACACTGACACGGCTTTTTTTGTAATTTACATTTTATAAAAGGGATTTAAAATTTTCTTATTATGCGGGAATTATTACTGGAGTAATGCAGAGTCTCCCTATACGTATGATAATAGGCCGACTTTTTATTTAGGGGAATGGTAATAGGGTGTGGGGTGTGCTACACCCCAGTGTGGTATGCACGTAATGTTTTTTTTTTCGACAAAAAATTAACTTCAAGTTATACTTTATGGCCCCTACACACCGGCGCGATCTAGTCGCCGTCTCAGATCGCACACGGGCACGGTTATTAGATTCGCCCTGGTACATTTGACCGCGCGCGGTCTGAGACCGCGTAGTAGATCGCGCCGTTGTGCTGGGGCCGTTTTAAAAAAGAAGCATATCTTATTTTAAATTTCCTTGGAAGTGCTTTTTATCCAATACCATGGATTTTCTCGACCACTCCAGTCACTTTCTCGAAACTCGTTACCCCCAACTCATTTTCTTTACAATGGCATCGACGTCAACTTCCGCTGAGGCCTCTCGAGATGTATCGAATGCGAACAGGACAACTGCTAAATTGTATTATGTAAAATCTTTCAACCCTTCCATAAAATAAAATCATTGCGCAAAACTAATACTCTCTTTCCGCATACAGGTATAGAAGAACTTCAAATCTTTAATATTCAACCAGCCCCGTAGAGAGAAAAGAGGGTCTGAGGGGAATTTCCACGGGCTCCCATTTCCTTCCAGTTTATTTTGTTATTTTGTCAGATGGGAAAAAATCATAAGCTACGGTATAAGAGGTTTCTTTCATGGTGTAAGGAGTGATTGCTAATTTGATGTACAGTATGATGTTGCCGTAAGCGTTGAAATCCAGGCATTATAAAAACATCGGGGGCCCCTGAAAGTCCAGGCCCAGGGTATTCCCCTTCCTCCCCCTCTCGTCAGGGTTGTATTCAACTTCGTTTACAAGTGGTCCGAACGGGTAGTAATGGTAGGAGCACAATATGAAAGAACACATAGCTGACAGCTCGGCCCACTAACATATGCATACACTAGCATGCACTGATGCACTATACCTACATATAGTAAACGTACGTACATGGCACAGTCAGTCACAGTGTAGCGAAAAGAGAATACAGTGCAGAGATTTCTAAAGGCGCGTACACATCTGAACGCGAATGCGAACGAGGCAAGCTCGTTCGCGGTCGTGTTCAGATGTGTACGCGCCTTAACACAATCCGGTATAAGAACCAGATGACGCTTCAAAACTTGTTTGTTTTTACGATTTTAAAATTTTGAATTTTTTCACTCGTGTTTTTTATTTTATTTTGGATGCCGATAATACCATTATCTACCTGTCTGGCTAAGGAAAATTATCATTCTGATCTTCACTTCACCTATTTATTTATGTTTAGTGAACATTTTCCTTCGAGAAAATATAAAGATTTCCAAAAAAAATAATTTTTTTTTCCTTTAATGACCAAAATTTTGAAAAATATGGTATTTGTAAAATTCGAAAAAAAATTTTTGTTGAAAAAATTGTGTTTTGTAATATTTGGTAGTCTTGGTCCCCTAAAGTATTACTGGGAGCTAGATGAATATACGTACCAAGTTGCATACAAATATCTACATTAGAACTGCAGCTATAGCATTTCCAAAATTGGAGTGTAGTACACCCCAGTGTGGCGTTTATGTTACAAAACTATTGTCGTATTCCAGGGTTAAAATTGATTTTTTTTTTTTTAACCATGATGTTACTTTACGAGTTTTTGTTGTAATACTTTTCTGCTGACATTGATATTACTTTTTATTCAAATATATAAAATTTGCACTTACATCACAGTTACGTCAACATTCAATGCAAAAAAAAAATTATTCGGCACTTCGATACCGATCCCCCACCCTCGAAAAATTCATTCGAACCGCCTCTGCTCTCGCGAATTAAATATCGTTTGAACTGGTGCTGCCACCTAGGTACCGAACGACGTGTTTTTATTTTACTTTTCATTTTTCTAAAAATAAAGTTTAATTTCGAATTTGGAAGGTAAAAGACGTTAAAGCGATTCGTTTTCTTTTTCCGAACCCAGATGCTTGTAGCGCTGGTGTGTTTATCGTACGGCTTATGACACGTGTACTGTGATAACCGGCGTGCGAAATAAAGCGATCCTCGTGACTGCCTCGTTAAAGGTGCAATAACGATTGTGAGTTTTATCTGCAGTTAGCCGGTTAGTGTTATCGTGGGCAGGGGTTCCTCGTTGCGCGGATTTGGAAGGCTCAAATTCGTATTCGAATTGAGTACATGGAGTCGTTCGAGATCGGTGTGGCTGGCAGTCGATTTTGTTTGAACTGGGTAAATTGACTGCTGGTACTTTCATTCGCGTGGTACGAAGTTTACAAGTTTAGTATGGAGTTGTTCCTAGTTGGATTGCATAACTGGCGACCACCGCTGTACTACGGATCTCTCGTGCTGTGGCGCCCAGTCGATTGAACGTTTCGAGTTGTAAAATCGGGTTCAGATGGTCGGATTGCCTGCACGGTACAGCGTAATTACGACTAAAGCGTTTTTTTACGAGTCCGTTTTAAGTTCTGCCCGAGTACTGGGGGAACGCTGGCTGCGACGACTAATGATTATATTACATGGGAAGTGAAGCTCGGTAGAAACGATTTTCCGGGTTCAGGACTGTTGTCAAGACAAGGGGCAACGAGGGCTCTTCTGGTGGGTTGAATTGTTCCCCGGAAAAACAGAAGATCTGGTGCTGCCAACGTCTCCCCCGGTTAAGAAGACTTGAACGTGTCACATCCAAACTTTTTGTTGGTCCTTCTCGATACACGAGGTTGGTAACGGCCCAAAACTTTCGAGGGATCTTAGGGCCTAATTTCGTGTTTCTTTCATTGGCATCGAGGATACGTTATATTTTCTATTTGTTGGAATTTTTTTTTGGAAATCTTGTACTCCTTCCCCACATGCGTTGAGGATACGTAGTTTTCGCAGCCTTGAGCAGACTGTTCCATTTGCCTACCTCCTGCACGGGTTTGTGTACACCAGTTAGCTTTGTGGTCGTGAAAAGCGCCGCGTTCGGTCTCAGGTTGGCGTGAAAGCCGCCGATGGCACGTGGAGCGAAGAAAACGTGTTCAACGGAAGGCCGGGTCGGTGACGCGGTGTTCGGGGTCTCCGCGACCGGAGTGTTCCAGTAATTTCCGCTTCTGTTTTCATCGCGAATGGGATGCTCTCGCCTTCCAAGTATTACCGTCTTTTCAGCCTGCGAAGTTCCATCATATCGCGTACCTATTTACTGAACCGAACGTCGTATTATTCTGAAATACTTATTAATTTTTTTGCTTTTCGCGCGAGGCCTGTAGACCCGCAGGTGTCTGTTCCACCGCACCGTCCTTGACCATTCACCTCATCTGGCCCTCTTCTCTTTCTTTCGTTTTCTCGTACGTATACACGTATAAATACACTCACACACACAGTCGTGCAGCCATGTAGGTACGTAATACGTAATAAAAATGAAATTCCTCTTTCGCTTAATGGGTTAATAAACCGAAGAGGACTCGGTACCGTCGTCGCAAGGTGAAGATCAAAAAAAGCAGGTGGCAGTTATCGTTCGCCCGGCAAGTACTGTATAGCTTTTTTTGTGCTCGAGTATGTCTGCGTGTGTGCGTATGTAAATACACGGACCAGAGTGCGTGTTATTCTGGATTTAAAGAATGAGCTTTGTTGGTGTGTAGGCCTGCGTTGTGAATGGTAATAAGTGTACATGTGTACACATAAGCCGATGCCAAAGAGAACCAAAGCGTAACCGATGCTGGCACTGGATGCTATACGAGCGCGATATCGTTTTCATTCTGCGAGTCCGCAACCTTTCTTCGATGTTGCCTGATGCGGAATTTGTCGGGAGTCATTTCGGCCAGCCCGATCGTTGTTCGCTTACATGTCTTGTCCGGCCATGCGATGCCCTCTTTCAGGCATCCACGTGGCTGTGACCTTCTTCTCGTCCCTACTTTTCTCTGTTTTAACGTGTTTGAGGTATTCTCAGAGATAGACGATTTACAGCTTATTTAGTTGAAACGGTGTCGCGTGAGTCAGTGGCATCTTTAGTGAGGGCAGTCTGTCTCTCCAGCTTGATGTACGTCAGTACTGGAAGCTGTGGCAGACTATTATAACCGGGAATGTTACTCGGCTCTTCCTCTGGCACAGTGCCCACTGCTTGGAGAAGAGTCCATAGCTGGGGAGTATTTTGGATTGGAGATCAAGGGATCACTCGTTCTCCAGATTGGAGATTCAGTTTACTTTCTCGGTCATAGTCAGTTTTTTAGAGGAGGAGAGGTAAATTGAAATTTTGCTTGGAAATAACTCGTCTGCCCATGCCGAAGATTCCCACAATAGCCTTCCAACAGTCTTGGGCTTATCGTTCCTGCTATGTGAAGTGGTTTATACAATTCCGAAACTGTGATTGACAGAATGAGTGGGTCTGTCAATCAAGTCAGTCAGTCAGTCAATTGGCGATCGAGTGAGTGAGAACTGAGTACTTGTAATACCTGCCCGTGCAGATCCAATGACTCGACGATCGGGGATTAGCTAATGCGCGTTTGCAAACGCAAATCAGAGTGAGAGAGAGAGCACTTGAAGGTAGAGAGACAAGATCAGTGCTAAAAAAAAAAATGAAGAATGAAGGGAAAAAAACGAGAATATAACGACGCCATACGTCGAACGTGAATTACAAAAGTAATTGTGCGCTTTAGCGAATGTGGGAAGAAAGATTTCATGTTAATTAATATTTGTGTAATCGCGCTTCGTGTGACGGCACGATCGTCGACGAACACCTGCTTTAGCCTGAAAAATCAAATTTTTATGGCTGAGAGAAGGATAAATGAACAGAAATGAACAGCAAACTCGGAACACGAGATATTTGTAGACCGCATATGGATTATATGATACAGCGGGACGTCATTTTGTACTTCTGTATTTTTGTATGCCGGCATTATTACGAACTTGTCACTAAAGATTCGGTGTTTTTTGTTTTGTTTGTTTACAGAAATAAGTGCCTTAATGAAAAACGTCGTCGAGAGCAGGAAAATATTTTCATAGAAGAGCTGGCTGAGTTGATCTCTGTCAGCTTTTCGGACATGAACTCCTTGTCTGTCAAGCCGGACAAGTGTGCCATCCTTCAGGAAACCGTACATCAGGTAAGACGAACGTTCAATTTGTTGCCCTTGATCTCCATTTTCTTGATAGCCGACCGTAGAGGTTTGTCCTGTGGCTGGTCTAGTGGCGATTGCGATCAGAGCTGTTGCTTGCTGCAGTCAAGTGACCACTGAAGGCGAGCATGTTTGTTCACGGTTTCCACATTGAATGTATGCGAGAAGGCGGCCATGTCTGATTTGAACCAGAGCAGTAATTTATTCTCACATCGTGGGTGTCTCTATCAGTAAAGCGAAATGTGGCAGGCACTCCCCAAATTTGGCATTTTAAAGAGCGTCAAGTAGTCAAATTCCCAGTAGTTTTAGTTTGGGCGCAGAGTTATTTTGCGTGAAATTCAAAACCTTCACAACTTCGTGTCCGTACAGACGGTCAGCAGGTATCCCAAAACCAATTATGTGGGGTTGGGGGCAAACAAACAACCCGAACCCCGGCAAAAAGTCATTATTAATTATAGAATCCGTCAGAAATAAGGATGTCGTTCTAGCAGAAAAGACCTTTTTGCTATTTCGTGCGTTGAGACAGAAGAAGAAAAACACGATGCCCCTGCCGCCCCTGAGTCTAAATGAGTGTCAGAGCGCTGGCTCTTGAGATTTCAGGGTCACTGATGATATATGTATTATTTCTTGATTTTAGTGGACCCCTTCCCTAGGATGAGTTTTCATATTTCAGAGTGTCTGCCGGTCATCTAAATCATGTAGTCATCTATTTTGAAAAGAGGTCATCTGAGTCATCTTTTTTCGCTGTAGGTAATCTAGAAAATTTTTATTATTTTAAATAGCTGGGAAAAAACTGCCAAAGTAGCATGATTTTTTTGTACAGACATGAGCTAATGAATAAACAGTCGGTGAAACTGAAATTGAAAGAATACGAGTGACGTTTTAAATGCAACACGAAGTAGGAAAGCAGCGGAAAATTGAGCGGTCGAAGCGAGCAAACATTTTTTGAGGCTGCTAAAGAAATGAAAAAAGATCATATAAAGTCATATTTTCTTACTTACCAGTTCTAGTAGACGCCCTGTATTTGTATCGCCGATTGCAGATTCTCGTGTAAGTTCATTACCTGCCTCCCAACCTATGGTAGAGATGTCCAGATTGTTTATAATACTGAGAGATAATTAGTAGATCACAATCTTTCATCTATAATTCTGTGTGGTATATTTGCTAGACTAATCAGTTCTACCATGGAAGCCATTAACCGTGTACAGTTGATTGAACTGTATTCAGTTCAGCTTTCTCGCTGTATACCAGATGATTGATAGAGATATTTAACTACTGAGCTTGAAGGTCAGCAATAGTGGTGATGATTATCTTTGATTTTGCAACTGGGGTGGATTCCTGGACAGGGGTATCTGTACCGTTTAAGCAAAGTTTATTAAAATTGAGCATTTCCATTTTAGTTGGAGCATTGGAGAGAAACACTTGGCTTTGCTCAAGATTCTATACTTCTTGGGTCGTTTATCGCTTCCTCTTGGTACTTTTCAGCTTCACTAATACCACCCTGTATTGGTTGTACATAGTTGATTCCCGAATTTTTTTGATCAGTACTTTATGTCAGGTTTTTGTTCGTTTGTCTTTGTGTTCTCCAGTTGACACTCGTTCTGTATACAACTGGATCACGAAGCAGCTTGAGTCCTGAACGTTCCTTCCAGAGTCTGCCTTGTGTCATGAGTTTATTATTAAAGGAATTACACCTTTAGTCAGGCCATTTACTGTGTGTGCACTCGGATATTTGTTGGTACTGTCGCTGCTTAGCATAAATGAGGTGGTATTTTGCTACAGCGTAGACGTTCTTGTCTCGGATGTGGCGTTCTTTTCTTGCTAAAGCTCGCGGGGGCAAATCTACAATTTATTGCTTTCTCATAGATCTGCTATGTGTTGTAGTCTTCAATATAAGGTTAAGCTGAACCTGTGGAAAGTGTAGCTCAGCCGCTGCCTGTACCGAGTATTTTTGCTTTGAAGCAGCGCCAATGATGTCCTGTTCAATTCTTGATTAAGGCATTGCTTTGTAGGTATGTCTGAGCTAATTAGTAGCGCTCCTACATTTCTGCTGCCTGTACCATTCTGCATAGTGACAACCATTCAGATTCCACCGATAACAGTATTCTCTCAAGTCGCGTACTGTCGCCTCTGATGCTGTCACGTTAACTGCTATTATGGTAAAAGCTCTGAAATCCTATTTCTACTTATCTAACTAGTATTTTCTTTATCCATCTTCCTCAGTTCGCAGCTTTCAAAGTTGAAAGTGACTACATCAGCAGTGACCCTTACCAAGCCCCATCTTAAGACTAAGAAGTCAACAGTACTTTTATTTATTCTTACTGTAATTTTGTGGATGGATAATACTTTTAACTCTTCAAGTTAGCACCCGTGATAACGATCGTGTCAAAGATGATTCACAACACATGCGTTAAGTCCTTACATTTTTCTCTGGACAGGGAATGAAAGCTCAGTTGTGCCAGTCGTATTGGTAGCGCTAGTATTCATGTATTTCTGAGAATTCCATGAGAAAGTATCTAGTTTCTGTATTCTGATCCGGTACGTGTTACCTCATAGGTACAGGATGTTTTTGGTTCTACAAGATGGTGTGTCTACATTATTTACATTTTCTAGGGAAATGTCTTTTTATTTTCCGCCATGGCTACCTTTTGTGAAACAACAGCAGCAACTTCCACTCTTCATCAGTTGCAAAGCGCTTGCGCTGAGAGAACTCACTCTAATGAGTTGCGAATCAAAATGGTGATTTTCCAGATGTTTATTTGTCAACCTATTGTCATGCGTTGCAGTTAACGGTCGTATAAGCTGTGTCTCATTGAAAGTTGTGTATACGCCATAACTGCCAAGACGCTAATGGATAACTACACCAGTAATTGCGGGTAGTTAGAACTGTAGAGTGTATGATATCTTTTTTCTTTATGGCACTAACGAATAACGTTTGTTACATCATGGTTATCTTTTCGTATCCTGTTTTATACATTCAATTTATCGTTGGAAAATCAGAGACGTTTAGATGTATTTGCGGATAAGAGCTACCCTCGTACTTTGTTTGGTAGGTCATTCATTAACTAGAGGTCTCGTTATCAGCAGTAATGGGATGTAAGTGTTGGATTGACTGCTGATATGGCGTAGTAGCATACTGTTGATCCGCTTTGATTAAGGAAAATCGATGATGACTTTGTGCCTCCAGTTTAGAAATTGAATTCTGATCGAGTGACACTGTTCGTAAATTGCATTCGCTGAAGAGGTTGAGTTCTGCTGTGATGTTTTCAGTATTACAGATGGTTTTAGTCGTGCTAGTGCCAGACTAGGCACTCAGCAGGAACAATAGCGTACTTGAGTATGTTTTGAAGTCACCGATAACTTGAGGACTACATGATTAAGTTGATTGAGAGTTGTTTCGTTACCAATACTATGTAATAGTTGTTCCCCTCAGGGACGGCGTGATCTTGTATTCTGCGGGGGTGGGGGGGGGGTGTATCCCTGATTTGTAAATACGCGTATGTGCGCTTTTTTTGCCGACTGTAGAATTGCCGACGAAGTACTAAAAAATGTCAATGAAATGCCGACGAGTATAAAATGCGTGGGGGTGTTCCACCCCCCTCCTCGCGACGTCCCTGGTTCCCCTTTTAAGTTAGGGTACTATAATAAACGATGGGTAGAATCGATGGCCACCATTTTGGTTTTCGTTTATCTTTTGCGAGTATGTATTAGTGTATACCTATTATATTTTAAACTATTCAACATGAAATAACAGTACATTATACTGATAACTGTTCGCAAAAGATAAACGAAAACCAAAATGGTGGTCATCGATTCTACCCATAGTTTATTATAGTATCCTACTCATGTATTTTACGTATTTCATGCATATTGCAAGTGTTCCCGTGGATAGAATTGAGAATGGCAGTACATTTGTGATCGGCAGTGTATTTTGCTGCTTCGGTGGTAGTGAGCTGATGTGTGAGAATATTTCTGCATCAGAACTGTTCCTTACTTTGGTTTCAATTCACAAATGCTATTGCCGCTGATATACAGCTTGACACGCTGATGCAGAACAGAAGCTGTACCGAGTACTCACTTCATGATCGAATTTTAGTTGATCATTTAAAAAGTATCATCTTGTATACCTTTATGGCGAAGAATAAACATTCGCCGGGTATGTGTCTTTCATTTAGAGAATTACACAGTGGGCGTACTACTATCATACATACAGCTCTTTTCCTCCAGCGATTTTTCTTCTCTTGCCCCGAATAGCAATCGCATAGCAGAAGTACATTCTTTCTACATGTGGCGAACATATGCTTTTCATGTGGAATAGCTGATTATGTATATATTCGTATACGTGTAAGGTAATAACTACGTATATCAGGGGTATGCTGGTGTACGTTTTTCTCCCTTCGTCGTCGCTCTCTGCTCTTTTCCCCAACATTGTGCGAGCGTATAACGTAATTACTGTACGGTTAACTTGCAAGCCACTATTTTTAAAAGCTTTCTCTTCGTCAAAATTGTGTAAGTGCTTCTTCCCCTCGGAATTAACGTTTGCAAATTGCTGTCTACTTGCGTAGAATGGGAAACTTTAAAGAGGGAATAAAGTAAACATGTGTGTGACATATGATGTATATCATGTATAACGTATGTACACGATTCAATCCTCTTTTCGTATTGTTCTCTGCTATTTGGATTCTTCGTTTATTATTTGGTTCGGTGTCAACTCATTATATCCAGAGACTCTTCCCTTTTGTCGTCGCTAATTGACGTTAATTTATTGATACGACAAAAAACAGATTCTGGCGAATAATTTTGTCAGGATTATTACCGTGTACGTTATACGAAAGGTATAGGTATAATGGTCTTGCGTATTCTGTTGGTTTATATACACACACAAAATCGCTTGTGTGTGTGTGTGTGTGTGTGTTGCGTATTGTGTGAAGTCGTGAACCGGATTCGCGAACACGTTATTCGTACAGGTTGTTCGGTTGAAAAAATAATCTGATACCATCTTGCGCTGTGTTACAGATTCGAAATATTAAACAGCAACAAGAGTTGCAGCAGCAGCAACAGCAGAACCAACAAAATCAGCAAGGCGTTGTGAGCACCGATGATATTCAGCAGGGCGAAGTCTCATCGTCAAAACCGACAGTATTATCTAACGAAATTTTCGGTCCGCTATTGCTAGAAGTGAGTTGACTGATGTTCGTATTTCTTAAGTGTTAGATATGTGCGTAGAAGTGGGTCGGGCTGCTTGATTTAACAGATTGGGAAGTAGTATCGCAGGTCCGTTGATGATCGTAGCACCAGTTGTGTTATCCTCGTCCGTATTCCGAGTTTGTCTTGCAGATGCAGGATTGCAGTATGTTGGTTTACTGTCTTGCAGATGCAGGATTGCAGGATGTTGGTTTACTTTGTAGCCAACTGCCGACTTTGATTAACCCCGTTAGCCATCACCCTTGGGTCGGCTGTATACATGAGCGAACTAGCCTGGTCACTGAACCTACCACCAATCATGTTTCATCCGGCAATCTGCGGAAGCAACAAATTCTGCTTCTGTTGGCTAAATGAAATGTGATATGGCGAAATGTTTGCTTGCCTTCTTAGCTAGCTTCATCATACAATCAGCCTCATCCGTACTCACAGTCTGTACTTAAGACTTACTCACCAACACTCGAACTCCTCACTGCCAGCTTGCATTTATATTCGTATTCTATGACATCTGCCTATGTTACTTTTTGAATCGAGTCTGAAGCAGGTTTCCACTTACTCTAATTACACAATACCTGACCAGACTGTCGTTGTAGCTTGCAGTTCGAGCTTAACTATCTGGTATCTGGGCCTTTGTTCAGGGTTTGGATTACCAACCATGCTTTCGAAATTTATTGTAGTAATCCTGTGGTTTTGTGTTTCGTATTAATTTGAAGAACTATAAAATGAATCCGTCTGCGAGTTGACGCATTTCGAGGGTAGCCATGTTCTTCACCCCTCGGTGAAAGTGATCTCGACTGACGCCTTCCGAAGGTGTCGAACTGGATTATTTTGAACTGTGCATCGTGTGTAGCTCGAGAATTGGACGAAGAAGTGATGAATGACAAAAGGGGACGAAGAAGTACTGGATGGCGTATATACTGTCTGCGATGATGTGGAATATGATACCCGGTCGCGGGCAAAAGGGCCGGAATTCTTCATGATGTTACGTATCAACCTCGGCCGAGTTGAAAAAGAGAAATTGAGGGCGGATTCGTGTTTTGAAAATAACACTATGATATTTATAATGGCGTTAAACGTTGCCGGGTTGAACTGCAGGGTTTGGTTGATGTGCATATGTGAAATTAAGTTGCGAGGAATACAATAAGACAAGCAGTCGGGTGGGTGGGTTACTATAACTTCGATGTTACGAGGATTCTGTGAATTGATATTCTAGTAAATGTTCAGTGTAACAGTATGTATGTACGTGAATCATTAGGTACAGTATTACTTTGTCGCTGTTAAGGTTGAATTTTGATTAAAACGTTTTCTGCTTTTAAGCCTTCATTTGTCCTACAGCTGAGGCTATTACAGAGTGTAATAAAGGTTCAAGTAATATCGTATCATGAGCTGTGACTGTGTTCCTATTGATGTATACTTGGTGCTCAGTGACGTAGTCAAGGATTAGTGGGATAAATCCCCCCCCCCCCTTGCGATGAGAATTTTGTATATGCTGGCAGTATCCAGTAAATGCGCGAAATGAAATTTAAATTCAGATGCATAATTGAAGTTGAAATGCACAACATATTGATACGGCCATGTAAAAACATACAGTTCATATTAGGTATACCCTCCAAAAATTTTGCTGATCCCTTCCCCTCCCCCCTGGAAAAATCCTGGCCACGCCACTGTTAATACTTGTTCCACATCTTGTTCTTGAAGTTTGTTTAATGTTTGTTTCTATTGGCTAGTGACGTCCGTTTGTGTTGTCCAGGGACGTTCGAGCGATTGTTAGTGAGCAGAGATGGTGACGTTGAATATATTTTTACATCTACCCATAGAATGTATGTAGGAAATATGTGTGTAGAATTATAGAAAAATCGTATAAAATATGTAGAAAATTCATAGAATATGTGAATAATAGTATATTACTATACATGCAGGTAAAGTGAACGTTTACCCAACGAAGCAAAAGTTTGCAATACGAGGGCCGTTAGGCGGCGAGTGGAGCAATTTGCTGAGTTGGTAAATGTTCACGATACTCGCATGTTTGTTCGATAGTTTATTCTATATGATGTTAGAACAGAAACCTATCCTCTTCACTTTCAAAATCAAATTCGCTCGAATTCAGAGTCACACTATCAGGATATACGAATTCGTGGAATGGAAGGAACGTGAACACGTGAACGAATCATGCTCTCACACTTCTCACGCTTGTTGAACTTTTCAAGCGTTTTCATTGGTTCATACTGTAGTCGACCCCATTTCTTCATTATACCTTGTTTTTCTTTCACGCCTAGCTAGCATAGGTGCGTGCATAGGTGCGAGTAAAATGCAATTTTCCCCGCAGGTAGTTTACTGTCAGAATTTTGTTTTAACATCTTGTATAGAATAAAAATTGTCGTCAGCTCATCACTGAGGATTCCAAAAATATGCTTTTGCATGTTTTTTCCTGATGAAGTTGATACGGAATATTCATGTTATTTTTTATGTGATTCGTAGAATTTCACAAAGGATGAACCGTACTTGATCGAGCATATTTTGGCATAATATTCTGGGTACCATAGCATGGCTGCTTTTTTAGAACATATTCCAGAATATTTGGTCATTTTTCCAGTAATATTTTCAAATTTTTTCAATATTCCGCTATTTTGTCTTCGAAAAAAGTAAAGCTGCAAGAACTGCAACTTTCCAAAGATCAACAAATTTTTCTCCCCCTATTTAGAATAGTGTCAAATGTATTCAGTATTCGCCTGCAGAAAAAATTATGCACAACAATATTGCTGAAAATCTCAAATATTATGTCCTCATAGTATTCTACAATGAATTTACTTACTTTTTGCTTTCACGCGTTTCGCTTCACCAGAATAAAATAATGTATTCTTCTTCGACCAGATACAAAAACAGTCGTACTGATAAGAAAATTTTATTCACGTTTAGTGGGCAGTAATTTGTAAATTTAGAATCACGGAACCACATATATCTTCCGCTGTGAAAAGAAAACGCTATCTGGAAGTCAGTGTAGCCTGGGGCGTATAATGACGATGTCCTTTTCATGGTTCAGTGTTGCCAATGTATTTATTTTGAAGGTGCGGAATCCTTGCCTCTGCGGCATCTTCGCCTCCTTTACCGTATCGCTATTTGGATAGGGAATGTTTTGGCGTATTTCGGGATTTTCAGGGAATATTTTAGCATATCTGACGAAAATAGAAGCATATTTATGAACTCATATTGACCCCTTTTCGGAGCTTTTTGGATGCTGTTAAGCAAAAATGACTTGAGCGACAAAATCTGTTTTTTGAGAGAACGTAACATTAAAAGCCACAATGTATAATGCCGGTTTACGGACATAGCGTTTATTAATAAGCTTTTTTCAACGTGGGTACACATTTTTTGTATCGAGGGCCCAATTTTGAAAAATCTATTTTTCACGCTCTTTTCGAGGATACTAATAACTCATTTTGTCAACAAATGTCGCTGAAGTCCTTTTTGCTGAACAGCGTCCCTTTTTATAATTTCTACTCCTCACTACTATGATTAAAGATCTGTGACAGTACGAGTGTGGAAACCTGCCATTTTTTATCCAACCGCGCCCGTCGATGCCGAATTGACTACGCGGTACGCTCCGCATAGTCGGATTCGGCATCCACGGGCACAGTTGGATACAAAATGGCAGGTTTCCGCATTTGTATGGTTATAGGTCTCTGCTATGATAACAATGTTTATTCTACATATTTGTCGTATTCTACACATTCCACATCCACAAGTAGAATATTGTGTTCTACGTGTAAAATGTTATCTCTGTTCGTGAGAAGACGGGTTGTATTGTATTTATCACGTTGTTTTGTCCTGTTTATAATTTTACTATTTCCATTTGTTCATGTGGTTTTCTTTCCCTTAATACCGACTATAGAAAGCAACACAAGAAAAAGAGATCTACGAGAACAAATGGAAATAATGATATTAGAAACGGAACGAAACAATTACTTGAAAGACAGCACCATAATTTAACAGTGAGCTTCACTTCTCCTAATGACCACTCGAACACTACTGGGAAACAAAAAGAAGTCAACAGCTAATAGAAACAGAAATTATTCCTAACAGACCATAACAGCTAGATATTGGACCAGCACTATAGACCAATGGAAACACAATCACTGTGTACCATATGTTATTACTTGAACCTATATTATAAGCCAGGCTCTGTAATAACCTTAATTAGAAGAAAACTGATGATTGGCGTAAGAACTGGAAACGTTCTTGTCCAAGTACAACGTAAATCGTGAATAAGTAGTATTTTATCAAACAATTAACTTGAATTTCACTAACCTCACAACAAGATGCATATTTGTATGTACTTTGTTGCAAGATGTTAGCATTACATGTTCTGAAATGATTTGACTCGTAAGTGTACATATGTCGTGAGTCAAACTATAGAGAAGGTCCAGTATTCTATCCGAGATTCGCTCAGATTCAGTGAATTGAAGAAAATCTGTAGGTTTGTCTTGTTCGAATTTTGTAGGTTGCGTCTTTCGAAAACCGCATCTCGATCACGAATTTTGGTTGCACAAGGATAGTAAGGATGAATTGATTGTAACCATGGACGTAGCGAAGAGTTTTTTCTGGAAGGGCAAAAGTTTTTAAATTCCCAACTGATTCAAGTCAAAATTCCCAATTATCAAAATTTGTTTGTATTGGCCTAAAACTTTCGACTTGGTGGATTTTCCCAACTTTGAATCCATCTACTGACATTTTCCAACTCCGGTGGAGGCTTGGGGGCAAGCTTCCTCCGTGTCCCCCTTTATTTTCGTCCCTGGAACGTCTGTGTAGTGATGATTATACTTTCAGCGTGTCCAGTTCTTGAAAGCCATCAGTATTATGATCCAAGATATCATCAGGGATAGTGTTTATCATTGTGGTAAGATCATTCCTTCGGTGGTCTTTATCATTCACCCCAATCCAGTGTGTATGCCAAACGGACATGGACAGTCGTGATGAACGTGACTTCGAAAATAATCTATCGAAATCAAGATCTCTGACATCCAGATTAGTGCATATGAGAGTTGTATTAGCGCTTCCCTGGGTGGAGTTGAAAGATAACTGAACTGCAGATGATCTAGAAAATATGGTGAGTGGGTTCCAAGTTGACTTAAGATGGGCACTTGGGCAGTACATATCTAGGTATCTACATACTAGTCCTAAGAGTTCGGCATTTCGAAAAAATTCCCTAACTTCTAAATGGTAAAAGTTATTACGAAAGTTATTCAAAATTACCGCGCAAAACTGAATAAAAGAAAAATGGTTATAGGTCTCATGAGTGTTGGGCCAAATGGTTGGCCTCATTTTCAAGTAGTGATATCTTGCCCATCACCGCGCTAGTGTTACTTTGAATCTGTACGAACCAATGAAGCTAAAAAACTGAATTTCTCAATTCTGGCTTCTGGCAGAGTCTCAGTTGGTATTTTTTTCTTTTACCGAACGTCTAAATTGGTACCGAGTAAATTTTTTTCTAATTCGACGAGGTAACGAAGAAACGAGTAGGTTCGGTATTTTCTTTTACGGTATTACGACTTCGTCGGCGGGTGCGCTGGAGGGGAATGAGTTCGTAGTAAAAAATTTCTCGCTTAGCTTAATGGACGAATTTTAAACACTACTTATTTATTTATTTTTTTTCTCCTTTTCGCATTCTTCATTCTTTCGTTTTTCTCTCACTCTCATCTAGAATTTATAAGATAAGAGTGTTGATAAACGAGTTAAAAATTTTATGACCAATAAACGCCGTGTTACCATTTTTATCGTCAATTTTTTTCCATACGTTCCGCTCTTGTCTCGATTGTGCGGGTTATTATTATTTTCAAACTCGGAGGCAACTAATTTACCTGGAAAAGACCTTCCACGCTCTCATATTGTTAGTTTATACGCAACAATTTTAGATTTTGATTGACGAAATAAACTGACGATGTGCTTGTGTTCCTTCTAAAACTTAGCGCACTTATGTTTTTAGGCTCTGGAAGGTTTCGCATTTTTACTGAACCCGGAGGGTAAGGTGGAATACGTGACGGATAATGTATCGCAGTTCATCAAGTTCACAAAAGACGAGATACTAGGCCGGAGTATATACACCGTCATCCACCCCGGCGACCACGGCAGATTTTCGTCCTGTCTATTACCCACCACCGTCGGCAACTGGAACAAAAGCGGATCTGGCGGCGGCGCTAACCAGCAACCCAAAAATCGTTCCTTTAACTGTAGGTTGCTGGTCAAATCCTCCGACGAAACGGACGATTCTGTGGCGGATAGCAAGGAACACACGTACGAGAATGTGCAGGTCAGTTATCATGCGCGCATTTGTTCGGTACTGACGTATATAGGGTATTTCGCGCTGGAGGTCACGAATATTCCAGCTGTTGCGGAATGGTTCTGACCTCTAGGACAGGACACCTTGTATGTGTATTCGATACCCCGGAATCAGTCGTTACTCCTCGAAATTCTGTAATACATATTCTGCGTTGTAGCACACTTCATCGGTAAATGTATTTTTCGTTTCAGATCTCTTCTACTTTACTAAAAGGAGAGCGTAATTATATTTATTTTCAGATCTCATCTACGCTGGTCAAAGACGGTGTGGCCATTGGCAGCAGCAGCAATGGCGATGTCAGTTCCGAGTGTCCCGAGCTGGGTCCTGGCTTAATATGTGTCGCCAGACGATTACCTACCAACGAGAAACACCTAAGTGCTCCCATTGAACAGTTTACCACCAAATTAGACACCTCTGGCCGAATCATCGGGATAGATACCAGCGGAGCGTCATCCACGTATTCGTTATATTTGAATAAGGTGAGAACTCGGCTCAGATAGTGCGTGGACCAGTCGTTTAAAAGGTCTTGGGAATCCACTGATAAGCTAAAATCGAATTTTGAGTCTGGTCACGCATCGACTGATGCTGTCAGTTTCGTAAGAAAAAATGAAACCGAGATCAATTAATCTTGTGAGAAAACAAGCTCATAGTTTAAATGACAACTCTCTTTTGGTATTTCATTTCCGGAAGCCTCTCAGTTTCAAACATGGGACCTTCTTAAAGGCCAGTTCACAGTTGCTGGCTCGGACAGCCTTATAGCTAGGTCAGTAGGTCAGATTTGTAGGACCTGCGAATGGAATCCCGAGATCGGTCAGTGAAATCTCAAGCGGACCGAGCTTTTCTGTGGTGTATAGCGCCCACTTCCTTCTTCCTCTCAATTCGCGAGTCGAAACTCTGTCGTGGAAGTCGACACGTTTACTGTATATGTACCTGTGAATTGCAAAAGCTTTTTTTTTTTTTCCTCTAAGAAAATATAGATAGGAGCCAGAGAAAGGAGATCCCAGAGCTAATATTTCTATCAGTATTTTGTCAAAGACGAAGAAGTGAAATACAGGAACAACTGCGAAAACCGACCTTACAAATATCTATGAATATTGCTCCTCTTTTTATGTGATGTTGAAAGCCAAGCTGTCTGCCTTTCTACGTTTGACTAAATGTAAGGAAGAAAAATACATTTTCGAAGGTTATAGAAGGTGTTAATTGAAAATTTAATCAATCTTTGAGCCTTCGCGAGTCTTCACAAGTGTTACTTGAACTTTCATGAATATTTGCGGAATCTTGATGTATGTGAGCAGTCTTGATGAATCGGAGAAGATGGTCTTCACGAATCTGCTTGATTCATGTATACGAGTTAAGAGGAGTCTGAAGGAGTCGGTATCTCGCACTTTGGAGTCTCACTGAATTATAATTGGTTTTGACGAGTCTTAGAAAGTCTCAGTGCAATGTTAAAATGTCTTACATGGTTTCAGTGAGTTTGTACAGTCTCATCAAAGCTTCATCAGTCATTATTTGTCTTTAAAAGCTTCAACAGAATCTATGAAGTTTCGATTGTTTTGAACGGCTCTCAATTTCCTTGCACGCTCTCGTCGCTTTCTTTAGGTTAATCTCCGTATCTTTATCTCTAGTTTGGTTCCCCCTTGTTATTGCATATTTGGGGGGGGGGGCTTGAGGTGCGAGAAAGCTAGAGGCAAAGTTCTACGGGTCATCGTAATTGAGAACTGGCCGTTAAAAAGGTCCTTTCCGCGGCTCGAAAGTTTTCAAGGAAATGGAACAACTTGAATATTCGTTCATTTTGATTTATAGTTCTGCAATAAGATTTTTTGTCCTCAGTGTTGTATCTTCGATGGAGTGAGGAGCCCATTTCCAAAGTGACCTAACTGAAAATTTTCAGTTACGAGAAAAACAAGCAAAACACTTTATAAGCAAAACAGTAAAGTAACGGATTCTTTTTTTTAAATAGGTATTAACAAGTTCAACTTTGCAGTTAGTAGGTATTAACAAGTTCAACTTTGCAGTTAGGTCACTTTGGAAGTGGGTTTCTCAATTGTATTGCATCAGTTGATAGGCGACTAGACTTGAGACTCACTTATAGTGAATAACGGAGTTTGCTGATGTGCTTATTGATGGAACAGTGAAGTGGCTTTCTTAACATAAGAATAATTCAAAGGGAAAAAAAATATAAGATAAGCAACGGAAACGGCCGAGCGGCCTTGGCTGACCTGTAGTTACGACTTCGGGTGCGGCGCTCCAAATGTGATGAGCTAATGACATTACCATGATGTTGACCAACAGTCAACATAATTTTAGTGTAATATCTCACTTCCTCTGAGTTAGACGCTTCAATATATCGGTAGTGTAGCGCGTTTAGAGCTACGAGTTAACACCATTAAAAAAAAAGAAGTTCCAGTCGGCGTGTTCAGGAGTATATTTACACCGAATTTCGAAAGAGCGAGCGGAGAAATGTATCGGAGAATAGCGGAAGCTAGAGTATGAGATGACCCCAAAACACGACTAATCCACGAACATCGAGTCACAGTCTAGCCGGACAATTAGGTTAAAAAATCGAGGGTGAAAGATATGATGGAAAAGATTCCTGGAAAAGAAAGGAAGAAGCGATTCGGTGTAGAGATGCTTCACAGGTAAAAGGTACAGGTGTTCGTAGGTAGACTGGCTTGGCAGGACAGGTAACAAATATACAATAAAAAACTATTTACAAAAGAATTCGCGAACCTTAAAAAAGTCGATCGCGGTGGAGAGCACCGCAGTAGTACTCTGACCGTTCTAACCGCGCAGTCACGCAGTTCTGTTGGTGTTCCAATACAAGCTTTCATTACTTGTCACCGAAATCACTTCGTTTCCGTTTAACTCTAATCTGATGTAAACGTAAATATTGACCGCTTCCCTTCGAGGTGTTCTTTTTTCGTACTTCTAGTACTACGAGCTCAAACTTGAAAACTGTCATTTTTGTTGTACTATTTCGTGTCGATCAATTTGGACTGTTCTTTTTTTCAGGATTTAATGGGTAAATTGATTCAGGAACTATGTCAACCCGAAGATCTGAATAAACTAAACCATCATCTCAAACAAACGTTGACCATTGGTCAAAGTATGAGCACGGTGTACCGATTTATGGTTTCAACCGATAAGTACGTTCAAGTGAGAAGTAAATCGAAATTATTCAAGTCGAGTAATCCATCGACGGAGAGCGATTTCATCATGGCTACGCATTCGATCATCGGGTTAGTTCATAATATTTCAGCACCAGTTTTGTACATCGTTGCCTCAGCCCCCGTGTCCGACATTAACGTATTTTTTTCCCGTCTTCGTGCAGGGATAAAGAAATGTGCCAGATGATCGAAAGGATGTCGTCACCGCACTCGCAGTCGAACCCGACGTCCAGTTCGCACGGCGGCGGCCCTATGGTGAACGCGTTGAACGGACGTCATGCTATTGTTACCACGCCGGACAATTCGAATAATACGATAACGCTTAACAGTAACTCCGATTACCACCAGTCGTTCACGATGTCTTCGTCGGACATCAGCATGTACGACGCAGAATTCTTTCACACCCCGACCGACTACTTGGAGGAGCGGCCGTCGTGGAGCGAGCGGCCCGAGTCCAGGCAGAGTCTGACCTCGCAGGCTAGTCCGCTGAACCAGTACTGTCAGAATCCGCCGTCGACGCCCTACACCGCGTTGCCGTTCAGTCCGGTTGACGAGAAGAAGGAGAACCCCGACACGATAATGGCCGATGTGAGCGCGGTCAACGAAATTGGCGAGTCGGCGCGGTTGCGAAATCTTCTGACCAACTCGAAGAAGTCGAGTGTTGATGAAGATTCGAGTCGCAGCCGACAGATGCTCGAGAGCCGTCTCAGCCAAGACGACAGCATGGAGATCTCTAACGAAAGCGGACCCAGTTCAGGATCGAAGAAGTCGTTGACGCAGACACCGGTGTCCGACTCATCGTACTCCAGCAGTCCGCAGAGCACTTTGTTGCTCAAGGTGAGTGTTGTGAACCGCGGAACGGCATTGTACGTCGTGTGATCGTGATTTTGAGCAGCGAATTTTTGTGACGATCATTCAGCCAACCTGTTTGTTTACTAAATGTTCGATTCAATAATTCGATGTTCTATTCACTGATAACGAGTACTTTATCAGATGGTTGTCGTTTAGTTTATTTAGAGACACTAATCTAGCTGAATACCTACGCGAATGCGAGATAAGTTGGTTCGCATTAACGAATTACATGTTCTCATTGCAGCAGTTGTTGAATAAGAAAGTACCCGAAAGTGACGAACCCGAGAAACAGCACGAGCTGCTGCAGCAACTGCTGTGTAAAGACGATGAAACCAAGCTTTCGGGCATGATGGATGTGAGTATTTTCGCCTCGTGTATTTAACGTATTTACATGGTGTGGTTGATATTATTGTGATCGTTTATCTCGTGTTCGGACAGCAGGATGTGCAGCAGCAGTTACAGCACAGTCAGGCCGAAGAGACCATACTGAAGTGTCTGGGCTTAGGTTTCCCGAATACGTCGCCGTCGTCGGACGGTGGCAGAGGGATGCGCAAGCGTCATAGCGAGGACGGCGGAGATCCGGTGCCGGCCAAAAAGATTCCCGCCGTCTTGGAATCGATACCACCGCCTCCGCAGCCGGGCGTTCAGAGTCGAAGTAACCTGCAGGAGAAGAACAAAATGCTGGCGCAGTTGCTGGCCAAGGAACCGGCTGCGCCAACCATGATATCCAGTCTACCGCCGGGCATAATCTACCAGACGCCTCAAGAACGATTACCTAAAATATCGGTCTCCAGTACCAGACCGACTGCGGGTAAACGAGCGAATTCATTTTTGTGTTTGTCGACTACTCAAGTGAGCGCAGTTTGGCGAGTGCGATTACGTTTTTGTTTTTTTTTACAGCGGCCGGCGGCAATAGCGCTACGCAGTTACAGCAAACGCAGACGCGAATTAATACGCATTCGCAGCAACGACAGAATTCGACGTTGTCGAGTAATTACCTGAACGACTTGCTGCAGCAGCAACAACAACAGCCGCAACAGCAACAGCAACTGCAGAATTTACAGCGGCAGATGATGAAGATTAACAATAACAATAATAATAATTTGTGGGAGTCGAATCCGGCCGGCGGCTACTACGAATCGCAACAAAAAGATCAAGATCTGAGCGAGATTCTCGATCAGTTATTTGAAAACGTTCCGGATGCTGTGATTACGACGAGTAGTATGTGTTTTTTGTTCTCAGTGATTCGGGCAACATGAGTGTATTGTAATGATGATTTTTCACCAATTAGCCCGATCAATTCGTGTTACAGATGCTACCAACATTATGAGTTTGATAGATATGCTGCAGTCGCCCGAAGGGCTGCCGAGTACCACCGAATTGTCGAACGGCGTGAGTAACGTTACCTTAAACAATCCTGCGGATAGCAGCGACCAAGCGGAGAAGCTAGCGATTAACGCAATTACCAGATCGTTTATGCAGTGTGAACAGAGTACAAATATTAAGCGAATGCAAGGGGTGAGTTACGATGATAATGTCATTACGTGGGTTGAAAAACCTATGTGTTGTATTTTTGACACTCTGTAAACGTTGTGTAATTTGCATTGCGTAGTTACCTCAACAAATAGTGCTGCAGCAACATTTACCGCAAACTTCGTTGCAGCAGCAGCAGCAGCAGCAAACGCAGCCTCCTATTAACCAGTCTAACCAGCAATTCCAGCCACCGCCTATCTATCCGCCTCGGGCGACCAGAATACCCATGCATCAAAGTGTCGGTCAGATACCTGCCAGACCGATGGCACCTCAGTATGCCGTCGCTACCTCTACTGCTCAGTATACTATGCAGGTTAGTGTTAATGAACATGGAAAGTCATTGTAGAATTTTGATCCTTGACTTCTTACCGGACCTGAAGTATGAAAGGGACTTCATTCTCAGTTCTCTTCTGTTGCACCCCCACAGTTGGTTTATCGCCCGACGAATAAGTAGTTTTAATGAATTTATTTCGTTTGCAGCAACAAAACATGATGAGCAATAGTAATAATAGTAAATTCCTTCAGCATCAACAAAAAAGGTTACTGCAGCAACAGCAGCGACAGCAGTTGTTGATACCGTCGAATTCTGCCGCAAACAGTCCGATCTCATCGAATCTGCAGGGCATGGATTTGTTGAATGACTTGGTCATCCCACCACCTAATGTTTCCTTACAGGTATTTGATTTGTCGAGTTTTAATTTCGTGTTCTGGTTTTGGCCCCATTTTTACAAATGGCATACTGCATCTCAGATTGCGAATGCAGTAACGGATAAGTGTGCAGCGTCACATTCTAGGATTTAATAATGTTGACATTCTGTATTTGTTGTGCAGCGATCGACGAGTTTAACCTCGGATTCGTCGAACGCCCAGCAGCTGAGTCCGGGTGGAAATCCGGCATTCGGCAACGCGATGTTGTCGTCATCGCAGATCTCACCTTCACAGCGACAGCAGTCGACGTCGCTACCATCTCCATATTCTCCTCTCAGTGCAAACCACCAACAGTCGTTTTCACCTATGAAGTAAGCCATCTCAAATGCTCATTCCGGCTAGAGTATAAAATGCTGCGACCGGCGTTGTACTAATGTAGTTTGCTTCTGTAGTAACAGTTTTAGCGGTGCTAACTCGCAACCATCACCGTCACAACCTCAAGGTGCTAGATTATCTCCGTCGGGTCTTTCTGCATTCCAGTCGCAACTCAGTCCTCGGGTGTCGCAGGTACGAGTCGCTTGTGCATACTATTTTCGCGTTATTGGGATTCATTTAGTTGTTGGAAATGAAGTCAATAATTCAACGATTATTTTGTGCAGCCTCAAACCAGTTATGCTGTAACTACAGTAATGACCTCTCAAGGTGCTCAGCAAATACAACAGCAACAAAATGCGTGGTCGTCGCAACAACAACAGCAACAACAACAGCAGCAGCAACAACAGCAGCAGCAGCAACAGCAACAACAGCAAATGGTGAACAATAGACTAAGCCTTCAGCAACAACAAAATCCCATGTTGGATGCTCGGTTATCGGTGAGTCAGCTGTAGCAATGATTGCATGATGGAGATAATAGTGCTGCCTTATCGAGTACTTTTCTGGAGGGAATAGTTGATTTGGAATTAGGTATGGATTATTGAGTGTAGTATCTCGATCGAAATGTGTGTTCATTGTATGAGGAATAAAATGAAAAGCGGTGCTTTGTTATATTCCGTAATTTTGAGGCCTCATTAGTTTCAGATGATAGTAACTGTTCATAGATGGAAACATTGTTTCCGTATAGTAAGTGCAGAAAGTATGTTCACAGTATTGTGTGTCTGACGTATTTGAATGAGTGTAGGTTGTAAAGATGTTCAGATTTGACTTATCGTTCCGTACAGTTTCCTGTATTTTATACTAGTCATTGGGCATTTGTGGAGTACGACGAGGTCGAGAAGAAAATAGTATGTAAAATGGAAAACGCGATGAATTTACATGAATATTGTTCTAGTTGATAATGATGATTGATGAGCTTATCGCAAGGAGGTGACTCTGAACTTTGATACCTGTTATCAGTGCTGTGTTGCATTAGTAAAATTCAGTCTACTATAGTATGATGGCGATGGTTTGCAGGTCTGTGTTTTCTGTTTTGTGAGAGAGCGTTAGAAGAACGGTCGATTCTCGCCAATGATCTTGAGGATAATTGATATGATTGGCGTACGATTGTAAACTTATTGTGTGCTGTCCGTGGTACTATCTGTGGAGACACTGAAAATTAACTCTTTATCACACGGTTTCGATGATCTAATGATTGTTCAGTGTTCGTAGCTTTGTTCATGGAATCGGTATGCTTATCGATTCCGCAGTGCGCTCACTTATCTCATGTTCGCTAATTGAATTCAATGAGAATTGGGGTTTGAAGTTTTCGAAGGATACCGACTCTGAAGGATTACGTAAAATTTAAATTGCATTTCGAAAGCAGTTTTTGGTATTTGAATGTCTTGGTTTAGTGGATGCTATAAATAGTGATTTCTGCTCTCATTAAAAACCAGAATCTCAGTTTGCGAATATTAACGAGACATTGCTTGCAGTCAGTGAGGTCCGGACAAATTCCGATTATTCTCTTACTAAAACTGATATTTGACTCAGAATAATCTTGATAGTTGAAATGCGAGGAAGTAGAGTAACGGTACAAGGTCTACTGATGGCGTAGTGTATTCTTTCGCTCGATTTTCGTGGCGTTTATGAGTATGTTGTATAAATGACGAAGTCAGTAATAAGTCGTCGGTATGTCAAGTGACTTCGGAAATCCACAGAGTTTTTCTACTGAATGATGATATTGTGGTAAACTGTGTGAACAGTATCTACGATGCTGGTCGAATGTATGTGTGCGTTACGTGCAGAGAATGAACCAGTCATTGGGAAGTTAACCTTACGTAGGTAGCGCTAGTATCATGGTATATGATGGGAATGATTTCGTGAAATTATCTCCTAGATGTACCTTATCACTGTCTTATCATCTCGTGATCTTCGTGGTTACTGGTGATTACCTGCAGGGTTACCAACTTCTGAAACTTACATTTTCTTCCCTATTATTGGTATATTGTCAACTGTTTATTTCGAATCTTTTAGTTGTTTAGAATGATATTGGAGATGAGTGAAGAAGAGTCGTGTTCAGTACGTGTGGTTAAGCGATGATTGGAATGCACATCCAGTGTAGGGAATGTGCCGATGAAAACTTACCGATTTGTTGCTCGTATTTCGCGTGGACCCATAACGCGATTTTTCGCAATTTAATGACTGGATCGTGTCCCAGATCAGAATGTAATGTTGATCCGTTTTTGCAGGGTGCTGCATACTCGGCTAACAATCGAGCGTTATATGCGCAGCAGCAGTCGCAGCAAGCGCAGCAACAACAAAAATCGCAGCCAGCTCAATCACCGCAATTGTCTCAGGTACGAGGATTAACTAGTCCCGGCTCGAGGCAATCCCCTTTCCCTCAGGATGTTTCGCCATCCTCCGCTACCAGTTATGCAGCCGCCTCGCAGCAGCAACAACAACAATACCAGTTGCAGAGATCTCTGAGTATGACTGGTAATGCTGCGTTACCAACGTCTCAAGTTCCAACAGGTAAATTATACCCCTTATATTTATACACAAGAACATGGTAGAGAATTTTTTCTTTCAGTACTTCTTTTTGTAGTTGGTCAGCGCGTATCCATCTTCCATTTTATTTATTTATTTATTTATTTTGTAACTTGAACTTTTATAATTAGTTTCTCTCTTTTCTTTGAAGGGTTTGGGAAAATTAATTTACTCTTTTAGTATACTTAGGATTTTCATGGTTTTGCTAAGTAGGTAGAGAAATTGATGAAACGTAGTGATTTTTCTTCCGAAACATTTTCTGGTTGAAGTTTAGAATATTAGGTGCTGTATTAATAATTTGTATATTGTATAAAATTTTGCCCGAAGACGTTGGCATGATTAAGAAATCTGAATTACTTAATTCTTCACGCTAATGGCATTGATTGGTGAATGGATTACGCGACTCAGGGTTGAGATTTGAGAACTAATAAAAGTCTTTTTGTGCTGGCTGTATGAAATATTCGTTTGAAGTTGTATCATACAGTACTACATTCGGTGCTGAATTTCTTTTGCCAAAAATTTGCATGCGTTTACATTTGTTCTCTTTCTAGATATTTGTACTTACTAGTATTATAATTACGTATTTATGTAATTTTACTTAATTTTTCTGATAATTACATTTTTTTTTTCTTTTCTCAATTAACTAGTCGATTGGCTTGAATGATATAATAATTGCGCTGTAGATATTAACACCGATACGAATACTAAAAGAAATCGATGTAGGGAAAGATGATTGGTTATGATTGTTTACAATTTCATGTTAAATGTCACCAGGAGTGAGTGCTCTTTATTGTTGACAGTTGCAAGTCTTGGATCGTGTTTTAGTTACCGTAATAGTGGTGGGTTCTGGAAGTGAGAAAAATACCTATTCGTATTTCACTAACGTCATAATAACGCTACCAATTATCTCGGCTTTGTTTCCATTTAAAAAATTATCTATTCGGTGTGAAGAGGGGGGGGGGGGAGCTTATTTAGTATACGTGATCTGTTCGCGTTACGTCTACGTCTGTAAGTGATTAGAGTGGATGTCGCTGTTAGGTTCTTTGTCTGTTTTGGAAGTTCATGATTCGAGCCCCGAGTGGTTTGTGGCGAAGTTCCCGAACTTATTGATTACCGGGAGTTGTGCTGATAATTAAAAAGGTATTAAGAGATCGTGCTAATTGGTGTACATTTTAGTGGATTTTCGGATGCCGGTTTAGGGTTATGTTAATGAGTTCTCAAACTTACTATTCTTTAGGAATGCTTTGGTATTTAACAAAATTGAAATTTTGCTATTACAAAGTTTTCTTTGTAACGGTGTACTGACGGAAAATTCAGCATGTAAGCCTTCATTGGAATGTTGTATGTTGTTTGTGGTTGCATTAAATTACAGTATGACATGTGCAGCTTCACTTCAGGTCGGCAGTTCGCAGGTCATATTTCGGCACTAATGTGGATTGAGTTGACGGAAACTTTTATGTAAGGAGTGTATGTATGATTTGTTCAGAGATGTACCTGAAGTTTGATGCAGATCAAGATGTCTACAGGTTTGGAAAATTTGGAAAGTTTGGAAAAAGTCAGGAAGTTTGTAAATAATCAGGAAATTCAACAATATTTTTAAGAAGTTTGGGGGAAGAATGAAAGCACGGAAAACTTTTTTCGTCGTTTAATTTTACTTTAGCACTCCCTGGAGTCGTATTCTGCAAATAAAAACTGTGCATTGAATAATATCAACTTCAAATTTCAGTTCATTTTAACCATAGCGTCTAGTAGTATAAACATAAATATATACGGTCTATACTGTAAAGGTTTAAAAAAGAGGGAAAAACAAGTTTGGAAGAAGTCAGGAATTTATATTTTTCCATTCTTGTAGACACCTTGCAGATGAATGAAATTGTTTTCGAACTCGTGGACTTTCAAGTATTGTTCGTGATATAATGGGGGTGACATTACTATAGCCGGGGAAAGCGTTCGAGGCGGGTGAAGGTTACTTCCCATCTCAGAACCACCAAAGTACTTTGAACCTGATCAACATTACTCTTAACGCCAGAAAATGGCTGGTGAAACGTTGAACCAAAGTGGAATTGTGCCGTGCTGTGATTTCACCATTTTTAGATTTCTAGAATTCGCTAAGTTCAGATTGAAAAGTTTGATCTGTGAGTTAAATCTGAAAATAGCTTGAAGTTTTGTTCATGAGTTCGGAACTGTCTTGGCGAGTTTCAGATGAGTTCAGAAAAACTTCAAAGAGTTTTGATGTAAACAAACCAGAGAGTTGGAAGATTTTTAGCTAGTTTTGAAGGCTCCTCTTTCTCCACTCCTCGGGAGAAAATTAAAGGTATTCTTATGAAGGTTTTACAAGCTCTCCAATAATTCGGAAGTTGGGACGGTACTTCGTTTTTGACGCCAACGAGAAAACGATCACAAATGGTTCGAGATTTCAAATTATATTACTCGTTCATGTACGCACTCGATTTCCATCTTCAGGGCACAAAAGTGATTCGAACATGGGAAAGAGATATAGTTCTGCGGTTACGTATTTAGAATTGTCTCTCCCAAGACTTTGGATCCGTCCCTGTTTTGGTCTCTCATAAATTTTGGAAGGAAACTCTTTATTTGGGGTAAAAGTTTTACGGATTTGGAATTCGCGAGTATGGATTGACTATCGAGATTCATTCAGCTTGTTTAATAATTTCACTTCCCGGGCAATTTGAAATTTATTCGAACGGAGGCATTACTGCGTATCACTTATGTTACACTGCTACTGACTTCATTCGTTTTTTCTATCGGTTGCTCATTATTGTACATCGTATGTAGTGTATGTATATTCGCAGCAGCATGCTCTCTGAAACCATATATATACCGATAATATTATGTTCTTAAATGTATTTTTAAAATAGTAAATCACTTGTAATATTGTACACGCGTCTTAGGCGATATTTTAAAATCATGATCCTAACCGTTAGTTCATTTATATTTTTAAATCGTATTGTTCTTGACGAAACGAACATCATAATTAATGTGTGCTTTTTTCAGGAAACAACTGTATACGACCGTATTCTTCGAACCTAGGCAATTCGCTCAATATGAAGGATACGTCCCAAAATACCCCTCCGCATGCACCTCCTCTGTATTCGCCCATGATGTATCAGCATCATGGCGAATCATCTCCTTACTGTTACCCTGAACAGCCGCTATCAATGTACGGGGATAGATCTCGAGTTCCACATTCTAGTGGTAAGTCATATGACTGTGCCAACGTCATGTGACCGAACTGCAAAAAAATTTCACTTGTCTCGTGCTCGCGCGAGATGAAAAACAGAAAGAAAAATGAAGAAAAGGAAAAAAAAGTAGCGGGTGGGTGGTGTTTTTATTACGTGGGTTCTTCGCAAATTTTAACGCTCTTGGTGTACTTATTTTTGTGTTGCATGTACCGAGGGTTTTTTATGTTCATTTTGTGTTATCCTGTTCATTTTTTTTAACACGGCGGCTTTTTGTCATTTTTAATGATTCTACGCGAGCACTTTTTTTTCTTCCTAATTTACCAGTTTTATGGTTGCGTCGTCGATGTGCGAGTGGCGTGCAGTTTTTGCTGCGAGCTGGTGATGCAACCAATAATGTACGGGCGATGTTTTTTCTAGGGGCTTCTACGATTTTTCGGTGTGAGATAACGTGTGTCAGCTTCAACGGGTTTTGCATTGAAAAAAAAAATTTTGCACAGTTTTTTATTTTTTGAGGAATTCTTGCTGTCGCTAAATTTTAATTTTGAGAAGGTTTGCGCGACACGTTTTTTTCGCTTCTAAATTTATTAGTTATATTTTATCAGTTTGGGCAGATATTGTGATCTGATTTTCACATTTTCTTTCCCGGGTGATTGGTGCTCATTCCATCATTTACATTTTTTTTTTCTCTCTTTATACAACACAACATACATACGGTCTGTATCTGGTTAATTGTGATTCATGTTCATTTATAGTATATGTATTTGTTCGTTGTGTGAAAAATATGTGTCAACTAATACTACGGGGACCATTGGACAAAACAGCACTTTAGACCATTTATGTTTATTGTACTGTAGCTTATTTCATAACGCTTTTTCTGTTATACGTCACCTCGATCATATTTGTGAGTTGGATGTTCGAGTCACCGAAAGTGTGTAATATGAGCCCTTCTGGATCACTTTTTTGGGCGGTGGGGGAGCTTGGGAAAGCTTGTAGGCATTCTTATGAGGAATTGTATTTTGCTTATGAGGTATAAAATTCGGTCATTAGCCCAAAAGAATCAAATTAGTTTTCAGTACATTGATGTACTAATGGTAGTTGGCAATAAATTTAGGAACCGTTGTTCAGAAGGTCTTATGTTCTAAGGAAGCATTGTTTCGTCTTCAATGGATTGCACGTTCGGTCGCCCATCGAAGAAGAAAACATTCTAAGAACCGAAAATTTTGTAAACCCCAAAGTCCACCAAGTATTTAAACAACAACTTTCGTTATTTCATTACCGGAAAACCTGACTTCCTTGTATTTGACTTTCTGAAAGACAGACCCTCAGTTATTGTACGAAGTTGATGTATGGGTATGTTGCTACCTGCCCTGGCTCCTGATCCCTTTTTTTGACATTCCATATGTAAATGGCCCATTTAGTCGAAATTGAATTGAGACCAGATTCATGTGCTGGGTAACATTATAGTTATTTGGAACCCATTCGGAGCCTCGTAGCCTCGAAACTCTTCGAGAAAACGCGATTTAAAATTTGAACTTCGAAAAGAGAATTTTTGTAAAACTGATTTGAAAGAAGTGTAAACAGAAGTATTTACTTACACTTCGACGTTATGAGTCGTATTTAATGAAAACGGATATTCCGATGTGGCCAACGAACTGTGGTACAATAGCATTGAACTGAAGTATAGAAGCATTCGCTAGGTATTTCGTACTACGTATCTTGAAATTCAAAAATCGTTAATTCTAGATTGGAAACGGAAGTTGGCTGTATCTTGAAAACTAGGAACGACCAACTGGGTCCCTTACGTGTAAAATGACAAATTTGTGGAAGTAATTGAATTTATTGCTTATTGAGAACGAGTCACTGACGGCAGAAGTAGTTTTCGATTGAAACCCTTGAAATTCTCTCATAAATTAGTTCTTTGTAGTAGCCCCGAATTGTGTCTAGTCCAAGTGCTACAAAATCCCCCCCCCACTCCCCCCCCGAAGGCTCTCCAATATCAGTTCTCGCAATTTGCCCTGTTCGGAAATTAATGCTGTCCCAAATCGGAAAAATATTACTACCATCGAACTGCCTAACTTCGGTTACCTTCAGCTTTCAGCAACGATGAATTCTTTTAATGACACCCTACCATTTGCGTCTGTCAGAAAGTTTCTGTAATGTACGTGCTAGTGGGATTATTAGTACATGGTAGTAGTGTTGTTCAAGTTCATGAAATTTATCTTTTCGATATTTTCACCGACATATTTCATGAGAAATTTTGAAATAAATTCTAAATGTGAAATTAATATGCCAATTACATGCGATTAATCAGCAATTCATGTTGAATCATTTGGCTTTGTTTACATTCTTATTAGTTATTATGACTGCAGAATTGATAAATGAATTTGAAGAATTCATTTTGAATGTATCTTCGTAAAATATATTAAGATGACTTCCATTTCATGAAGTATTTTACTGTATAATATTTCTCTTTTGCAACACTACTTTATACCCATAATTCTGAGTAGGCCCTACACCCTCGACCATTCGACTACGCGGCATTACCCGCACATTTGTAATCTGGAATCATGCTCTGACTCGCAATTCGCTCCGAAAACTCAATCTCGTACTTCATCCACTGGGCACATATTATACAGAAACGTGTACTATTCCAGCACAGTACTGTAGACATGTAGCGGTTCTGTTTTCACGATATTAACTATGTAGTGTTCTGTTCGAGTACCCTAGAACTCGTCGAAAATCACAGAGACTCGATGTCGCAGTCTCACGTTCTGGATGTGAATTTTACAATACAGTTAATATGCATTCTCGATTTTACGCTGAATTGTTTGTTTCGAGTTCTCGATACTCGAACAGAATCGAGAAGGTTGTAAATTGAATAAGAAAAAACGAGCACCTATTTCGTATTCGTATAGTTTGTATTTTCGTAGCAGAGTGGGATAAATTATACTTTGAATAATCATATCATTTTCTGGAGATCTAACCTGGGTTACTCATCCTAAGTTTCATTTGAATGTGGGCGCTACCGGGATTTTTAAGGTTTCCTTTCACTGCCAGAATTAACAAGTGTTTTGTAAGTTGCAAACCAGACGTGCATTTCTGAGTCTGTTTCTGATGGATTGACTGTTTGATTTGCTGATTGTAGAAATGGGGTGTGTTAAAAGTAGGAACGTTTGATCGTTGTCGGTAGTTCCGAGCATGACATTTATTGACGATATTGAAACTATGAAGATTTGATAGTTGACGAAATGTTGAAGTGAAAGGGGTTATAGTGGGTTGCGATGTGCAAAATGGATTTGTTGTTTGTTGGTCGGAGCATGTAGTACGTTGGAACTCGGGGAAAATTGAAACCATTTGGAAACTACTCGTTCGCTGAGTCTCAATCGCGACTATAATAGTGAAATGCTACCACTCGAGGTCGAGGGACGCAAGACTGACTGATAGATGAACTTATTTTCGATGGGCAAATGGTTCCGAAGATTTTGAAATATTCGGAAAATTATCTCCATTGGTTGAATGTAGTGATGAAACAAAATACATGTAATTGTGTATGTTGATTGAGGTCGGCAGTGAAGTGACGAATGATTGTGTTGATTGAAATCTGTGTGAAAGTAATTTTAGAATGGCTTGCAACATTGATCAGCTATTAAAATCTCTGAAAATTGGTATTGTAATTTGGGATATTCAGTAGTGAAAGAATTGTTTTAACATGGTGTTGATTGTTGAGCAGTGCAGATATGACTTCTAATAGTGTGAGCTGTTCATTTTGTAAAACAGCGGATATTTAGTTGATTGTTTCCAGTATACCTAGCGTCAGTTGTTCTTATTGATCAGAGCAGAGTGAACCATGGAGGGCAGTATCATCGGGCAAATTATGTATCGCGATTCGAATACCTACAGGTATTGAACATTTGTAAGTGTCGTGATACGTAGATTGATTTCTTGGCATAAACAATCCCTACTTTGATGTTCTTGGTTCATCAGAACGCTGCTAGAAATATTTAAAAAGGTTGATTGCAAATTGAAGCTGGTATTGAAATCTTGGTTGCGAAATTTAGGCAAAATCGGCAATTAAATGTCACGTCAGTTCTTGCAGGTTCATTCTTACATTTGATTCGCACTAGTATGTAGAAGAGTAATAACTGATTTGGTAAGTTCTGGCTATGAATTGAAACTTTTTTTTTTTTTGAAAAGTGTTCTCGTTTTTTCCCGTACTCTGTTTCACTAGATTCATCAGAGAGAAAATACCCATAGCTGATCGTAATGAAAAACGTGGGGAGTTGAATTGGCCTGTACTTAATTGAAGGGGCGGGAAGCTGGTTTTCGAGTTCCAACGCTCGTCTGCTTCGTAATCTTTACTACTCGAATACGAAAATACAACCATTCGTAATTATACGCAAATAAAAAAGTTGAACCGAGACCTCTTTATAAATTACCGAGTTAATTTATTAATAACTGTTATTATATTTGTTAGGTCAATGATAACTTATATTATAGACTGTATTTTTATGTGCCATATTGCCGTATGCATTCGCTTCAGTTGTTTGTGTATGTTATTTAAATAATATCTTCGTGATAGTTTTGCATGTTGTCATTTGCCAATTTTTCTAACCGCATGTGCATGTGAAGCATTTTCTCTTTATCGCTTTTGTATACTCGTTTGCGTATTCTTGGGTGCATGCGTTCGAGCGCTGATCGAAAAGATTAATTGTTATGTGTACTTCATGTGTATTGTGTCCATAGCATCATACGGTATGTACGGTTTACGGCGAATTGTGTACCAGCGTTTGGTTGGTCCGCTGTGATAGCCTACAGTAAATATTTGCCACTGGTCTACATTACGACGGCGTCAGCGTCGACTTGAAAGAAATACAACCTGTGACGGCAAAAGCGCGATGTTGTGATTCGTGTGATCGTGAGATTTATGTGCTCCGTTCGCCGAAGTGAACATAGCCTGCGCTTTTGTTAGCACACTTTATATTACTATTCTGTTTTAAGAAAAGTCGACGTTATTGCAACTTTTTCGCCGAACTGAAGATATAATCTGTGGATGTCACAGAATTGTGCTCGGATGTCGGTTGAGAAGTCGTTTTTATTGTGTCCAGTAGGGTGGATCGTCAGTATATTTTTTTCGAAGTTTCTAACGCGACCCAGGTAAAAAGTTGCCTTTAGTGGGAAAAAATGTGTTTTAAAAATTTGTAAGGGATTTGTCCTTCTAGTTTCTGTACTATAGGGCTGAAAATTGAATGTTACGCAGCGCCTTGAAAATGCCGGTTATGTAAAATTTTGACATAATCTTAATAGTATTCAAAGCGCACTTTAAATTAGTTAATTTACAAATTTTGCCTATCTGGGAAATTGAAGGCGCTAAAGCACTTACAATATTTTGTTGCTTTATAGCGCCTTCAGTATGGCAGATAGGCAGAATTCACATATAATATTAACAGTAGTAATGATTGAGATCTACAAAATGAGTTATGTACCAATTTTGCCTATTTGCAATATTAAAGGCGCCAAAGCACTTCCAAAACTTTGTTGCTTTATAGCGCTGTCCATTTCACAGATAGGCAAAATTTGTATATGAACTAATTTAAAGTTCGCAATGAATACTATTGAAAACATGTGTAAATTTGGTCCATCTAGCATATTGAAGGCGGTAGACCACTGAATAAAAGTACTTGTAAAATTCAGAACTTCGAAGGCAAAGCGGTATATGTTCAGGTTATTCTCACGACAAAATGTTGACAAATGTTCATTTTTGGACTAGAGAATTTCATACGATGCATTCTGCTTACTATGCTAGACGTTGAAAAAGTTACGTTTGGCGCCGTATTTGATAAACTCAGTTGTACAACAAACTATACTAGGCAGTATTTTGCATCAATGCAACGGCCAAACAGAAAAATGCAAGTATTTTTGCTTCGGTGATAGGTCCAAATTGTCTGTGTTTTCCCCGTTTCTCCTCCCATGCCATACCCACTCAGTGGAAAGGCAGATTCGATTGGTCAGTAAAGCATCAGTAAAAAGTTTGTGGCGAAGAAAGACGTAATGGGTTTATACACAATGCTACTTTACAGAATTGGAAAAATGTTCCAGAATTCAAGTAAAAAAAATTTTTTTTTAGTTTTTTTTTTTTTTTTTTTTTTTTTTTGTAAATTTAATATTTAAAATAAAACATGTTCATTTACTGATGTTTATAATATGTTACATTTCTTCACCTCATGCCTCTTTCCTTTGAAGTTTTGATTTTTACCAGTACTTTTATTTAGTGGTCTACCGCCTTCAATATGCGAAATGGACCAACTTTGCCCATAACCTTTCTAGTTCTACTAATTAAGAATAATGAAAAAGGTCATATTCAAATTTTTTCTAGCTACGAAATTAAATTTGCTAAAGCACTTACAATACTTTGTTGCTTTATAGCGCCTTCAGTATTGCAGATAGGCAACATTTATACATAACTTATTTTGTAGAT
This sequence comes from Acanthococcus lagerstroemiae, assembly GCA_031841125.1. Classification (NCBI taxonomy): domain Eukaryota; kingdom Metazoa; phylum Arthropoda; class Insecta; order Hemiptera; family Eriococcidae; genus Acanthococcus; species Acanthococcus lagerstroemiae. Next base: position 29,806,594 of record CM063108.1, on the reverse strand, counting down.
TCATAAATTACTGCTGTTGAGGTGATGTGTGAATTTTGCCTATTTGCTATACTGAAGGCTCTATAAAGCGACAAAGTATTGTAAGTGCTGTGGCGCCTTCAATTCCACAGATAGGCGAAATTTATATATGAAGTAATTTAAAGTTCGCGATGAATACTATTAAAAAGACTATGTAAAAATTTTGCATAAACTGCCTTTTTAAGGCGCTGTGTAACTTTCAGTTTTCAGTCCTATAGTACATAACGTCAAGAACAAATCTCTTCGGGAAAATTTACACATGTTTTTTCTTTACCAAAGGCAACTTTTTAACTAGGTCGCGCTTGAACGAAATTTTTTCGTAGCCTATGTATGGCGATCCACCTTAGTGTCCAGTGACGTAGAATGAGCTGTGTCTACCCGAGGGGACACTATATGATGCAGTTGTTTCGGAAACTTCCCTGTCGGGTATCGGAGAAGCTTAGCAAACTATCACGGGAATTAAAATCCACTAGGATGCTGTCCGGTGATTTAGTAATATGATCGATTCGGTTAGCACCGTCAGTTGTACAAAAACCCGGTACGAAATCAGATGTTCGTACATTGACACTTCGCTGTATGAATGTATTAACTAACATAGCTGAATGTCCTAGAAAATGAATCTAACATAGATTTTATGTTTCCTTTTCGGACTTGTTCCTGTTGGTTGTAATGTTCAACTGGAAAAGTATCGTTATGCTTCGGGGCATTGGAAGTTGATTGTACTTTTGAAGTCAGCCCGCTGTTTGGGAAAGGGCCATTCAAAGAGAACACCTGACTAAGCTTCATGGACAGACCAGTATTCCGAACTACCGGCCACCAGTTTCCGAAACGATTTGCATTCGTATTATGGTCTCGCACTCGGTAGGCACTTCAGCTCACCGTCCGATGGTGTGCATGTAGGTAATGAAGGAGTACAGAAACGAGAAAATGGAAAATATGGAAATCCTCAGATTGTAAACGAGCACGTAAGCACGTATTGCCCAGTCGAATTGAACGTGATATGTGGTGTTTGGCACCGTTGTATTCTCGCTGTATAGTGAAAATTCACACGTAGAACAAGTTCATACATTCACTAAAAATTTCACTGTGTAACCTTTAACAGCAAAATGCGAGAGTACGTTGCGAGTCTCCGATTGTTCTCTTCAGACTTTTGGGTTCATTCCGCCGACCTTTTACGCAAGGCTTAGGGAAACTATGAAGAGATGTGTTGAAAAATAATTTGCAGCTTGGGCCTATATCTGGGCTCAGTATTCGCGTAAGATGGCGGGATGAGTCCTGCCGCGTTATTAACGCAGTTTCTTCATGAATCACCAATCATTTGATTCCAAAGATACGTATTATTACCCGGATCTGTAACTTCATGTTGGTGGCCATTTCGGAAGCTGGCAGAAAACACGAACTGAATGAAAATAGAGCAGATTGAGCTGCTTTAAGTTGCTGGTTCTGCCAACAGTCAGTATTGCCGTCGATTCGAAGTTAGCAATCTAGATAATCGTATACATCTTTGGTACATTCAGTTCGTTCGTACAAGAAGGTCTGCGGAATATTCCGTACCTCACATGGCGGCGAATTCTACAGTGCGTGCGAAATTTCGAGAACGTCGGGGGCCCGTGCATCGTAATCGGCACTCGACCCGTATGGAGGGGAAAGGTGAAGAAAATATGCGAAAATAGTTCAGTGTGTGCTCGATGAACCGCTTTGAAGAGGGAAGAGATGTAGAGAGAGAAAGAGGCCTCGAGACAGTAATATATTTCTCGAGTGTCGTCGACGACCCCGAAAACTCCACTCGACTAGTGGTGGTCTTGTTTGAGCGTTTTTGATGCCGCGATCCTTCGAAAATTGGCCGCTGAATGCGCTCGATGCCGGTTAGATTCACGAAGTACTCCGCGTTTTGTTGGTTAAGCACTCGTAGAACACTTATTCGGGTACACTCAGTAGAGAGGTAGTCGGAAAACTGTGAACCCAAAGTTCTTGTAACACATAACGTGGTAGTTTACATTCCGTGATTCTCGTAAATCTCCTTATTCGATTTTTTTTTTGAAGGTAAATTATGTAGCACTGTACAAAATACGTATTTTCGCGATACACCTTTTACTGCACCTTCTTACGTTCTTTACCTCGCTAGCTGCTAGCCGGATCCAGAAGATTCTTTTTTGAATTCCAGAGATGTACGAAACTAACGTCGATGCAGAAATTGTGTCTGCGGAAAAATTCTCAAATTGATTTTGGATCCGGCTATGCGTCATCGTCTCTCGGCCTGTTTCTATGTGTTCATCATTATTTGTTTGTCGTGTTAACATCGTGGTTTTAACAAATGGAATAACTTTTTTTTTTTTAAATAATTGTGGTCCTTCATTATTCTACATTTGAGAGGAGTAAAATTAACAAGGCTCTGTAGACATACGAAGTGAACTTTTGCAGTGCGATCACATGAGGCGTATTGGGCAATATTGCTTCCCAAAATTACCTATGAATATGAAATGTATTTTTCCCCTCGCAGAATTCTTTCTTTTTTTTGTTTCTCCACGAATTGTATTTACTAACGCAATGTTTGTTTTGAACTTGATTTTATAGGAAATAATAACGCTAGTAATAATAATAATACCGGTAGCGATTACGTTAGGCAAGAGTTGAGGGCAAAAGTGGATGCCAGAAGAATGAGCGGCAGGATGCCGCCGCAGATGCAGATCGGATCGGGACCGCCAGTCGACTTGGATTCGCTGGGGATATACGTCGAAATGCCTAATTCAGGTATGTGAAGTACAGATTGTGTTTTGAATGAAAGTTCGAATGAATTGAATGTTGCGATCGCCGGTAGTTATTGTGAAATGGGTACAAGGGATTCACTGTGAAGTTCTGGGGGAGTCGGGGATACAGTGAATACGTAGAATACTATTGCATAGCACCTTCCTCCTCTCTTGGAATATGGTTGTAGGTGCATCATAGTTCGTAATTATCATCTTGAAGTAAAACCTGTACTTTGTGAGAGACCTGAAGAACTCTTCAGCTCATACATTATTTTCGGTTATTACCAAAGTCTTTCTTGATGCATCTTCAATATAAATGTCTCTGGATCGAAACACAGTTGTATATTTCAACCTTTACTTGATCTTGTAAATCGTGGATGCCATTTCGGAGCACAATGTTCGAAATAGAAAAGCAAAATTGACAGAATCGTAGTATTTTTAGTGTCCATTTTGGAATGTGAGTGAACATGCTGATATTCCATTTGTAGGGTGTGCCAGTTCACTTTTTCTTCTTCTGTAGTCCAGAGCGCTTTCGGCTGTTACGCCATCATCAGTGGAGTACCCTAAATGAGAACTTGTCTCGCGTGGTCCATGTGTGTCATAGTCCAGAGAAGTACCATTATGGTGAACCTGTTTAGTCGTGTACTCCTATTGGTTGTCTGTGATTATACAGGCTGTCCACTCAGTGAATGTTATTGGTTGTGTTTTTTAGGTTTATACAACGAAAAATATAGCTCTTTTCGAATTAAGAAAACTTGAAATAAAATTTCCACAAACATGGCGAAATGTTTCTAGAATGGAGGCTCCGTAATCTGAAGAGCTCAGGAAGCGAGTCCTTGAAAATTAGAATCCCTCTCTGTGTAGAACTTCGAGAACGTATTTCAGTCCGGAAAAACATAGAAAATCCCGGGTCAAATGATTAAACTCTTTTGTTGCTCTGCTTCCGATAAAGAATGACGTGATTTTACTCAAAAGTTTCAACTTATTTGCACAGAACAACTTTTTTTCATTTTGAACCCTGCTCCCGAAATGATCCAAGGCGATCACTTGTTCTTTCTGAATGTTTTTGAGTCCTTGCAGTTGCTTGGTTTTGAAACATAGGTTTTTAGGTCTCTTTTTCCCGGTGCCCAGTTCTCGAAAAGTGGGGGAATTTTAAAATTCCGGGAAAGGTCAGGGATTTACTAAAAAGCGTGATACGTGTAAGAGAGCTTCCAAAAGTGTACTTTCATGTGTTATCCCCTGAAGTGGTTGAAGTCGAACTGAAGCAAATTAATTAAGCTTCTTTGATTCTTATATCTTAGTTTTGTTTTTATGTTTTTATTCTTTGTGATGATTAATTAAATTGCAAAAATTTGAATATTGCGCGCATCTTCTCGCGCACCCCGTAACTTCATTCAGCCACCTTTTGAACCGCTCTGAAACGTGTCTGGGGAAGTTAGGGAGAAGTCAGGGAATTTCATTTCTAAAGAAAAAAACTGGGCACCCTGTTCCGTATCTGGGATGGATGTAGGTAGAGATACGTGGGACCAATGTTCTGCTCGCCGACCAGTTCTTGTAGTGTGGGAAATTTGAAATTGCATTCTCCCTTCATCAGCGAGAAGAGCAGCTTCTGGTTTTGTGCCCTATGAACGAGGTGATACGTTTCAGCGACCCTGTCGCGGTGTCTGAATATCTTCTGCGGTGAAGTGAAAGAGGGGGAAGTATTCAATTTTCTTTGGGAAAGGGGAGGAAATGCGACTAAAAGGGAGACGGGACCTCTTCTTCAGAATCCTCATCAGTTGGCAAAATTTTACATCCTGTGTCGGCAACGTAGGATCCCCGGGGTTAGTAGTATTTTAGATCTTTTGATTTTCGTTTGTGCTTGTCAATATTGAAGTGTCTGTCGGTGGGCAAAATCGAAAATGTCTCGTATACCCCTCAAAATCACCTTTAATTGTAGGAATAAAAAAACTGACTTCGTTTTGTAAAATTTTACTCCTAATTTTCGCAGAGGTAAATAAATACCAGGCGGCTGTAGGCTTATCCATTTATACACCCCCTCCCACTTTCCTAGAAAGTCGCTTTGATTGGTTCCTCGTTCCTGTATCAGCTGTTGAGGTGTGCGTAGCAATCTTTTTCTCAAAATATATTCCTCCCCGTTCGTCGTCTTGTACGTATTACCGCTGAATGGTAATTGGTAGATGATGTAGTTCGGAACATCTGTGCTCAAGATGGAGAGGGGGTATGTTTTATATGAGATTGTTGTTACAGAAGAAAATGAAAAAGACATTATTGCTTGATTGGTTTATAGTTCGATAGTCAATAGTTAATAGTTCGATAATCGATAATTAACAGTTCGGTAATCAGTAGTTGATAATGCGATTAAGTAATGTGGCTACACTGCATGCCCTACAAAACGTAAACTCATCAACCAGTTACTTAGTTATATATTTGAACGTGTGTTTTGGTATCGAAGATCAAAGAAGCTTATCTGTAATATCAGTTTTATACGCTATCAGTGTTGCCGCGTAAAATAAAACAATTTCTGAAAATACACTATTTCCAGGGTGGTCACTTGATCATCATTTTCATTTTCTTTCGCCATAGAATTCAAAGCCGTAGAAAATAAAGGCAAACTCTGTTTAATAAACCGTAAAACATTAAAAATCTAAGTCTGCTGTAGCGCTCATTTCTTTTTTTCTTTATTAATATTGTTCTTAATTGTGTTATCTAACATTTCTTTTATGAAGTTTAACTAATCGAACTCGTTAGATCGGTGGCGCGCTAGCGTCGCTTGTTTTGTTTCTCGAAATGTTGTTATCAATAGTTTGATAAAACCAAAGACATTTATACTACTACACTAGATACCTAACTTCAGCCTGCTAGTAGTATAAACCCTTCTCACCCACCTCGCGTTTTAGTATCCCATCTGCTAGCCTCACCGATAAAGAAAATCGGCTCCAATACATTTTAAATGGGAAATTGGTCATTCTTAAATCGCGCTTATTACATTTTGCCTAGATAAAACGATCTGAAAATTTAACAGACCATGCATTCATATCTTGGGAGCAGGAAAATATAAAAAAACAATATGCTACACTTCAATTTCTTATTTTTTTTTAAAATTTGAACGCCGACACGTCCACGTATTTTAAATGGGAAAAGTGACTATATTGGTGACTAGCGAACGCTTATACAACATTCGCACAAATTCTGTATACGCTTGTGTTACTACGGTAGGTATTGGCGTTTGGACCAGGGATGAGAAGCTTGTTGAAAAAACTTCTCTTCCAGCTTCTGGCTTCCAACTGGAATTGGCTTCCGGCTTCTCTTTTTGAGTCAGGATACATAAAAACTTCAGGATGGCAAACGAAACCGTTTTTTTTTCGTTTCAATATTTTTGACAAAAATCAATCGTTATTTCGTAATTTTAGTTATTTCGTTTCGTTTGTTTGCCATCCCACTATATACTGAACTCACCCTGACTTAACTCACCCGGAAAAGAAAACAAATTTCGATTACAGTAGGCTTCGGCTACTTGTACCCGACCCTAGAAAGTGGTTGCAATAGGCTCGGCTACTAGTACCGATCCTAAAATCACAAATCAGAAAACTAGGGGATGGCAACGAAACGTTTTTTTTTTCGTTTCGTTATTTCGTTTCAATATTTTAGACAAAAATCAATCGTTATTTCGTTGTTTCGTTATTTCGTTTCGTTTCGTTTGCCATCCCTGTAAAAACTTCCAGCTTCTTTCACATCCCTGGTTTGGACACTTCTGTAGATGCGCTAGTGTCGTGGACGAAGAGATGATCAGGGTATTTTTACCACAAAGACATGTACAAGTAAAATGAACTCTAGCATCTTCAATATTGTTTTTTATGGAAAACTGAAGAGAATGAATGTGTCCCTTATCATTTTCTTTCAGATGAGCCCAACTTCAGTTTTTTTACAAAACATTTTTGTCACTGATCATCTTTTCGTCCAAATAAACCAGTCAGTACGCCCCATTTCATTAGGCCGCTAGAGAGCGACCAAATACGAATAGGAAGTTAGGTATCTAGTGTGATAGAACAAGTCTTCGCTACTCGAAGAGGGTCGGCAACCCCTTCAAATTGCAAAGCAGCAGACTGCAGTTGCGTAGCACTATCACTTGACACACTATCAACAGGAAGGCATACTCTTCAATCAATTTCAAAATCCAAACAATTTCAGGTGGCGTCTTAGGAAATTGTAATTCTTCATACGCTAACGACGAAGAAGGAATTTTATTTCGATTCAAATAAAAGTTTACAATTTGAGTAGGCATAACCAAGACTGTCGCCAATACTATCAAAACTTGTTAACTGGCATCCAGTTTTGAGAACATTCGAAGTAACGGCTGTAAGTCTTCAAAGTTGAGTGTCTCCGTAACGTGAAAACGTGTTTATCCGCTCTCCTGTAAAATTTACATTTTGGCGCTCAGGTCCCTTTCTTCCTGGCAGGTCAGATGTACTTTAGCATTGACATAGAATGATTAAAAAAAGAAAAAACCAACAAAAAACAGAAAACAACCTATCGCAACGTATACATATACATTGTCAGGATGAAAATCTTTCCTATATTCAAGAATTCAACAGCAGGCTACAAAATTTGATTTTGATTCCCTTAATTGTTAATTTTTCTCATCATACATTCCCATCATTGTCACAGAGGGTAGCGCCGTTGTTTCCTCTTCGGGTGAAGACAACCACAACGCTAGGCTTGATCCCTAGAAACCTGAAACAGAATACCAAAATTACCATAAATACTTCGACCATAATTATTTATGAGACATATGTAATTCATATCGCAGTATTCCTTGAAAAATTTACTGATAAAAGTACCACAGGACGTTGTATGTACTTGGTTCGATTCAAAGAAATTCTTCACTAAAAATTGAGGACCCATTATTCCCATTAACAAACAATACACTTCCTCTCTTAAATCCAGTTAATTTCTTCACTTTCCTTGATGAAACAGTTCCTTTTGTAGAAAAGTACGAAACTCACAATACTCTAGTGATAGGTAAAATCCGAAATATCAATTATCATTATTTTTATTATTTCATCTCTTTGGCTCTGTACATGGAGAATGACCAGGGTTAGAAAAAACTTCTTTTCCCTTTCTTTTTTTCTTTTCTTTAAAGGACAAAACAAGTGTTTTTTTTGTTTTAAAACGTTTTTTTGTTTCAAAACATGTTGTTATTAATGTTTTTTCCCTATTTCCAACCTTCTGGCTTACCTTTTTGTTCCGTTATTCGACCTTCACATCAACTCTAACGTCCATAGTGAGTTACTGTTAGCGAGAATACCGTTGTTGGACCAATGAATGTATTGAGAATATGATAATTATCACTGATATCAAATCATTCTGTAAATTTTTGCGTGTAATTTTAGTCCCTGTAAGTTCTGGGGGAGAAAATCTCAAAGAAAATGAAATAAAGCAACAAAGAACATGGTTTAAAAAAAACACGTTTTAAAACACATATTATTCGTTTTAAAACATGCCAATCCTGAGAATGACTCTCACACAGTACTGAAGATCAAGATCAAGGAGCACTACTGAAGAAGAAAAAATACGCGAATAAAAAAAAGTGATTGCAAGAGGCTCATTACTGACCCTAATAAAATCAAAATTGTTGCTGGTAATTACTTTATTATTTTCAACTAATTGATTTCACGCTTTGAAAATTAAGCGTCACTGAACCGAATTGTAACTCAGATCAATGAACACTACTGAAAACTGATAAGCGTTACATATCCGAAATGAACGTAACACTGAACTGAACTATGATTCGGCTCATACTGGAAAAGAATTCAGAAGACAAATTTTGATTGCAGTAGGGAAAACAAAGAGAAAAAAAAAGTAATTGCAGGAGGCTTGTTGCCGACCCTAATAAAACCGAGATTGTTGCTTATAATTATTTTTATGATTTCCTATTAATATTGTTTTCTCGAAAATAAAGCGCCAGTGAACTGAACTGTGACTGAATTGAGAAAAGAAGAAAAAACAACAACAAAAACGAGCGATTGCACTAGTGATTTTTAATTAAACTGCTCTCAACTCGATTTATGTATAAAAACTTGTCCTAAGTTTTACTCGAACGTCTATAAGTTACCGATTGTGGTTTGAATTTGCCTTTAAAATGAATTTCCGACGCATTGGTGACGAAATAAAAATCGCGTTTCTCCATTTGAAAGTACATCGGCAGCATCGCTGTTCCTCGCTATCATCACATTGATAAGCATCATTTCTTTGACTTCGGGAAGGGAGGAAGGCCCATACTAGCGCGCCGCCAGTCTGGGAAGTCCGAATACCAATTTAGGCTAGCGAGGTCGCGACCAACTGCTCGATAACGGGCGAACATCGGCTCTCCGAGCATTTGCTCGATAAATGTTCGAAATGCTGGAACATTCGAAAGCGAACGTTGCTTTTGTTATCATTTCTACCTCTGTGAGCTGTGCTTAACATGCCTTCTTTCACTTCTCTGATTTCAGATGATGGCCAGAAATGGAGTAGTCTGAGCGGTGATATGAACGAAGGATCACCTTCGACGGGACTTTCAGTTAGAGTGAGTGTTCTTATCCCTTATCGCACGGTGTATTCGACTATGGAAATGAACTGAAAATATTTTTGTTTTCTTAACAGACTAGTCTCAATGATGTGATGCGAACGAACGTCGGTAACAATCCGAACAGCATGAATAGCATGGCTAACGTGAGCGGTGGCGAAAAATCATCTTTGTTGCAGAAACTGCTGTCCGAATAAGAGACGATCTAGGCGACACGCGTTTCTCATTCGCAAATAAAGTATCGCTGTATTTCATTTCTTACCAGCCGTGTTAAAAGTTTACTTTTTTGATCTCTAATGTTAATAGCGCATTATTATTATTATTATTGTTTACTATTATTAATGATGGTACGATTACTATTCTTATTATTTATATTTTTGTTGACACGAAGTTGTCATGAAAACTATTATAAAAGAAGAAAAAAAAAAGTTGAAAAAAAAGTGGAAATTATGAGGAAATATGTTTTTAAATCGAGTTATCTATGTTTTAAGAGTAAAGAGCAGTTTGTGTATGTGTTCGCAAAGAAGTTGAAAAAGGAAGAAAAAATATCGACCGTTCCGTTTTTAAATATTCAGTTTTTTCTTATTTGAATTAGCTTTCCTAAATTGGCCGTAACAACGTAGGCTTCATGATATATGTGATCCTCGTGGGACAGTTTTCCAAATAATACTGGAAAAGTTTTGTCGATATTTGTTCCGCAGACAAATTAGGGAGTAATTCTCGAATAGCTACTGCAACCTCGTTGCTATTATCTGACAGAGAGTCTAAATAAGCTTTCCTGATCTGAGCACCAGTATATTTTCTAGCCTGGATTCTTCGTCGGCTAGTAACATTTCACGTGATATATGAAAAATGTTTCCAGGAACCGTGCCAGCAATTTCGGAAAGGTTTTTCAGTTTTTCTTCCGTATTCGAGGATCTGTGGCGCTCCTCTAGAAGCATCCCGTCTTTTTCTTTTAGTTGCAATTTTAATAATCGGTTTTCTGCTTGTTATTCAGTAACTGAGTTCGACAGATGTTCATTCGGTACTGTTTTCGAATCAATGCTTGTTTCCGGATCAGTGCTCGATCCACCATTACTTTTATAAAATCGCTGTTGATGAAAGATATTTTCATGAGACCATCCTCCGCGATGTGTGTTTTCAAGTCGACATACATTTCGTTCAAAACATTCAAAATACGTCGACCAAAACATTTGATAGCCGTCAGAGTCATGTACGTGTGATACATTGAACCTGAGGGAACCTCATATTGAACGTATTATCCTGGTACTATCACAGTAACCCAAATTGTAGATCTGATTTATATTATCATTATATTTAGCCGTCGGGATTACTAATGAGTAACGAGTCTTATGCAACTGCCAGGGCAGTACGCAACGTATGCATGTACGGCAGGTGCCGCTTTGGGATAAGCGACAAAGTTTCCTAAGTTGCAAGTTCTCGGATTTGGTATTGCGTAATAATTGTAGCTATGCTATAGTATTAAGAGACTGACTTTTATGGATGGTGTGCGGTACCGAAGACGGTCTGATGAGGCTGTGAAATGAAATGGGCGCGTTTTCTTTGAAACCAGAAGTTTATCAGCAAATGCTAAGAACACTCTGGATTAAAAACTTATACCATTTGTTTTTAACAAATTTCTTATTCCCAGGTAGTAACATAATGATCTTTGCTCCGTGTGTTTTTCTTATTTGAGTCTTTAAGTTCGTTGGCCAGAAGCCTGGTATTTTTGGTAACAGTAACACTCACTCTGTGACGTCAATGGAAACCGCGCCCATTGGTTGTTGTGATATGTTTTCGAGTATTTTGTAGACTAGTGAGAGTACATGGGGTTTTGGACTAATCGAAAACCAGTTCCAGAAAATGATCGTACTTCCATGTAATTGTTGGGCTCCCGCATACCTCGCTATCGCATAGGTTGGTGAGAATCCGGCCATTCCAGGACATTGTTTTTCGAAATAGATCTTCAGCGGTGCCGTCCGAGTTGGAAGCCAACCTATGTATTTGGGTTTTCAATTTAGACTACAGAGTTTCGTATAGAATGTTGTAGACATGTGACAAAGGCTTTAAACGAATATCCGTGCTTTTATAGTGTTCGGTAATTTTGTTACTCCAAAATTAACGTAATGAGCGTGCTTTAGCAACGTTTTTGACCAAGTGTACCTCGGTCACTCTAGTGGTGGACATGATTTAATCTTTCGGGCAGAAAGATAAGGGGTGTTGAGAATAAGTAGTACCATGTTTTGATTCATATCTCGAGTACCAAATTGTTGGCGGTGCTGAAGGAACGTATCGATTTTTTTTTTCTTTTTCAAAGAACAGAACTGATTGATTTTTGCGAGCTGCTTGAAGATGACGTACGTTTGTTTTAATTTTCTGTACAAAATCTCGTCTTTGGATCTTGCTATGTGTATAGAATGTATTAAAAACATCGATTATACCGCTTTCTTTATGTACTATCTTCGAACAGGTATAACGAATCCTGTGTAATTAAAGCGGACGTGCGTTATTAAAATAAACAAAGAAAAATGTTACCTTTATTTAAAATGAGAAAATGAATTTTAAATTCCTTTTTTGTATTTTTTTTTTCGTTTTTCTATCCGCAAAAATGTTAGCGAGTAATGTTACTTACTTGTCTAGAATTAATATTTTCTAGCTATATATTTTTTCGTCTTCACTAACGAAAATATTTTTTTCAGTCTGAATTTTTTCGGGGAAATCGTACGTTTACAAGTAGGGAATATAGGAAAGTTTGAAAAGGAAACTATAACATACCTATTTAGAAAAAAGAAACATTTTCGTACTGAACCAAAAAATAGTTCCAAGTTTTCTTTCTTTTTAGTTCGATAATGAAACACCGGTTATAAACCCTTTTTTTCTTTTTTTGATAATTTACGAGCTTATTTTATATATTATGGAAGATTTTTTTTTTTTTTTTTGTATCAACATTTTCTAAAAGGAAAGTGAGAGCGGAAAAGAGCGTGAGTGAGAAGAAAGAGAAATCATTCCTTTTATATTATATATCCTTTTTAGAATTATCTGCGAATGAGTGTAAAAGGCATAGGCGGCGTGCGCAGCGTGGTCGTGAATGTCGGTCAAGGTGGCCAGCTTATCGCCTTTTTGGTTCGCTGGTTTTGGAGCACTAAAATTTTTCGAATTTCTTTTCACGAGTACTGACTCTCTCAACGTTGTATTCATTTATATGGACTATGACTGGAGGTTTGAGTATAAGCAGACCCTTCTATAAACAAGTGTATTGATTTTAAACAACCTTTTAAATACTAATATCCATAATTTTTTGCCTGTTTATTGAAAAAAAAAACATACTGGCTCTTTTAGATGAGAATTTTCTCGCTGTTTTCATTGACTCGATATTTCTTGAGAAAAATACAAGAAACCACTTAGTTCCTATCGCGTGCGGTCATGTCAGGTTTCGATGCAGTGCTGCTCCATTTATCTTATTTGATTACACTGCCCTACTATGCCAAAAAGATGTATCTCAAATCTGAATGATTTTTCAGTAGGGAACTTTTTCATAAATCGCGCTTGCGCATCTACTTGTTATGTTGTTTTCAATTTATTTTTTATATTTTGGCTGCTACAATTACTAAAGTGGATAAATATTTGCAGGATATTCTGATCGTTGATTCATTTTCCTTGGGAGTTGGGAGAGTACTAATTAGCTTCGTTTTTCATGATATTGACGTACGTCTTTTTTGTTTTCAACTTTAGCTGCACTGCTTCATCGAATTACGTCGTTTTTACTTTGTAACATTGTACCGTCAAGTACAAACATTCCGATAGACCTAATAACTAGTTTTCAGAAACATTTTGAGATACGACTTTTTGGCTTAGTAGAGCAGTACAGAAGGTCGTGGTTGAAGCAAAACTTTGAAAATCCTCTTGAAAATAGAAAATTTGTTTAAAAAATAATAATTTGAGACTAGAAACGATTTTAATAGGGATAACACTTTTGGCCGATTATATTTCTAGGGTCTGACAACTGGATGTTGCTGGGGGGGGGGGGGATTAGTTCCAGTGGGTAACGCGTATTGCTTTGTAAAGAGACCCGGAAGCTGCATAAGCTTTTCATCTTGACTTGTTTCTGTTTTGTACCCTGATGTCAATCTATCAACTTGTGCTAGCAGTTCTGTGCTGCTTCCAGTATTGAGGCAGACGCACTTAAATTCTGAAACCTTTTGTCAAAGTTCAGTTATTCAATACTCTGCGATCACAGGCTACATGGCCGAATATGGGATTTGGAAAATGAAAAAACCTGCTCTTCGATGAAGCTAGAGAGATTTTTCGAAATTCTCAACAAATTTATCTCGGAAAAACTCATTTTTCCTGTCTGATGAAAAGACTTCGCTCCCGTCCTCTCCCAAAGCTAGAATCCTAAGGGAACCTCCGCGATGGGTTTATTAAAAGCTCTGTTGGCAGCCTTGACCGATCATCCCGGGTACTTGATCGCCAGTGATAGTTTTGAAGTTCGCTAAACACCGTAATGACCTCATGCTCCATTTCTGAAACCTTCTCGCACGTAATTTATATTTACAGCCTGCTGAATTACGAAAAGCGAACGCCCACCTTATATAAATTTCTATAACTTTTTTCCCCCTTCTGAATACCCTATTTGCTCAATTAAAGATGCCTAGATTTTTAATTTTTATTGTACAAATTTTTATTTATTAATTTATTAACTTACTTTTTCCCCCTGTCGTATATGTACCTTCACGTTTTATTATTTACGTTACTGTGATTTCGCTGTACAAAATAACAATTTTTTAAAGATTGGAAACAGAAAAAAGAAAATCGAGCTGATGGTCGAAGGGACGAGATAGAAATAGTATTTACAATTGTTTTACCATTGCATGCAGGTCAAGTAGAACAAGAACACTATTTCGTTGTGTAGTTAACGTAACAGTTTCGCGGCAAGAAATACATTATGTTGAATAATATTGAATGCGTATCCAAATGTACCTTTTTTATTTATGGAAAACATTATTTGTAAATTTTTATCCCTTGTATATGTCATTTTTTCGTTGTGGTAATTTTAGTTGTTATGTATGTATTTTTTTCGTCTGTTTCTGTTCTTGATAATAATTATTGTAAAATTTGGGGATTTTTTTTTTTCTTTTTCAATTTTTATTTTAACATATCTAATATAGACAACAAATAAATTGTTTGAGTTGGAACATGTAGTATAATTTTCTGTAATTTTTATGTTGTTGTTTCGTGTGTGTTTTCTTTTCATTTTTTATAATACAAATAATTTCTAAGTTTCCTTTTTTTCCTTTTTTTTTTTTTTTTTTCTTGTTTTAGTTACAAGCTGGCCGCTTAGTTCCTTACTTTATTATGTAAAGAAAGACAAAATGAATAAACAAAAGCTAATTTGAAAAAACCACGGTTAGAAATGGGAACTGCAATATGTCTTGTTACGAGTGAAATTTTAATTTATTTTGTTATTAGTTGATATTACTTCGTTATGGATAATTTTGAATATTTTAGATTCTTTTGTTTACATTGTTAGTTGTTATGTTTTCTTTATGATTTTTCCTTCTTTTATTTTCTTTATTCTTTTTTAATTTACTTACAAAATGTATAAATTACATTTTTTGAATTGTATATTTATGATATATATATATATAGTATACATATTATAAAGAAAGATATATAAATACTATAAATATTTTTTTTGTAAAATGATTGGAAAACTTAATAAATTGTTACTTTTGAATAATTTCCTTTTTTCGGTCGGTACTTTCCTTACAAATTGAAAGAATTAAAAATTTTGAAATAACTGATTTCTACTCAATTTATTCCGCTGAGGTAGAATTCGGGGTTCAAATTTGGCGGTGACACTTCACTCCCGAGATACCTCCGAAAATTTCAACATGAGTTAAGTAATTACTAGCTCAATTTTGACAACGAATTCGAATACGTCTGGAAAAATTGAGTAATTAGGATCAGCGCCGACGCCGAAGCTCTCCCCCCCAAAAGGACATAATGTATGGTCTGGAGGAATTTCCAGAATTCCATAAAATAAAAAATTTCGAATTCAAGTCTGTTTTCCCCACAATTTTTCACGCTGAGTTCGAATTCGGTGTTGAAATTTGGCGGCGGCGCTCCGTTTCCGAGATACACTCGAAAATGTGGTCAAAATATGATTCTAGCTCAATTTGGACAACGGATTTGAATTCGTCGCAGAAATTTGAGTCGACGCAGAAATTCTAAAATTTTTCCGCCCCACAAATACATGATGTATTCTATAATCAAATTTTCAAGATTCAAAAAAATCAGAAGTTTTGAATTACAGACTGTTTTCAACTCAGTTTTTCACGCTGAGTTCGTATTCGGTGTTCAGCCCTGAAAAATTGAGTTGAAAAGAGTCGGACTGTTTTGAACTCAATAATTTTTCCATACTATACATCATGTCTTGTTTCTGTCAAAGAATTCTCTGAAGGCTTCGGCGTCGGCGGTGACGCGACCAATTCAAATCCGTCGTCAAAATTGAGCTACAGTCATTTTTTGACCGAAATTGATCCAATTTTTCTAACATTTTCGAGTGTATCTCGCGGACGGAGCGTCAGCGCCAAATTTGAACAACGATTTCGAACTCAGCGTGAAAAATTGAGTAGAGAACACTCATTAATTCGAAATTTTTGATTTTTCCAAATTTTGAAAATTTCTCCATACATCAATGTCTTTATTGGGCAAAAAATTTTCGGAAACTGTCGACGTCGGCGCTGGTGCTAGTTACTCAATTTTTCGAGACGAATTCGAATCCGTTGTCAAAATTGAGCTAGAGTCATTTTTTGACCCAAATTGATCAATTTTTCCAACTTTTTGAGTGTATCTCGGGATCGGAGGGTCGCCGCCAAATTGAACAACAAATTCGAACTCAGCGTGAAAAATTGAGTAAGAAACACTCATTAATTCGAAATTTTTGATTTTCTCAAATTTTGAAAATTTCTCCATACTATACATCAGGTGTTTTTTGGGGCGAAAAAATTTTCTGAAAGCTACGACGTCGGCGCTGGTGCTAGTTACTCAATTTTTCGAGACGAATCCGAATCCGTTGTCAAAATTGAGCTAGAGTCATTTTTTGACCCAAATTGATCAATTTTTCACACTTTTTTGAGTGTATCTCGCGATTGGAGGGTCGCCGCCAAATTCGAACAACGAATTCGAACTCAGCGTGAAAAATTGAGTAAGAAACACTCATTAATTCGAAATTTTTGATTTTCTCAAATTTTGAAAATTTCTCCATACTATACATCAGGTGTTTTTTGGGGAAAAAATTTTCTGAAAGCTACGACGTCGGCGCTGGTGCTAGTTACTCAATTTTTCGAGACGAATTCGAATCCGTTGTCAAAATTGAGCTAGATCATTTTTTGACCCAAATTGATCAATTTTTCCAACTTTTTCAAGTGTATCTCGGGATCGGAGGGTCGCCGCCAAATTGGAACAACAAATTCGAACTCAGCGTGAAAAATTGAGTAAGAAACACTCATTAATTCGAAATTTTTGATTTTCTCAAATTTTGAAAATTTCTCCATACTATACCATCAGGTGTTTTTTGGGCGAAAAAAATTTTCGGAAAGCTACGACGTCGGCGCTGGTGCTAGTTACTCAATTTTTCGAGACGAATTCGAATCCGTTGTCAAAATTGAGCTAGAGTCATTTTTTGACCCAAATTGATCAATTTTCCAACTTTTTTGAGTGTATCTCGGGATCGGAGGGTCGCCGCCAAATTGGAACAACAAATTCGAACTCAGCGTGAAAAATTGAGTAAGAAACACTCATTAATTTCGAAATTT